>OZ012626.1:30745000-40745000 GCA_963942485.1 Pediacus dermestoides
TACCATACAATCGTAAAATACACGATTTTGTTTGTAATTTTTTTTTCGATTACATTGTTTTTCGAAGCGTTTTTGTCTGGAGTGTAACATGCCAAATTTATTCTGCATATGAATATAACAACCACAGAGACATGTTGGTATCATGATCATCAGTGATTGGACTTTTTTGTTGTTGATCCCCCTGTTTTGATTTCGAATAATTAACAATGGCTTTGGTGGGTTTTTTGGACGTGTCCTGGTCTTTGTTCTGATTGTAAAGGGTGTTAGATACGTGCATATATTAAAAGGTCGTAGGGAAGATGTAGTGAATTAAATTAAATACATATGCAGAGATTATTTATATGTCGAAATAATGAAGGCAGAATACTAAATTTATTGTCTTTGCTTGTTATGTCCTCAAGAATCCTGAGAATTTTAAGTCTGCAGGATTTCGCATTTTGTCGTTGTTTTTTAAAATGAGGATAATTTAGAACGTGTTTGTTTTCAGAAATACGTATAGTAGTTATCGAAAACCTTAATCCATTTGCTCGTTGTATTATCATTGAAGTTGTAACTTAAGACTCTTTTTACAAAAAACATGAATTAGAAATTCATTCGTCCACTATTTTGTCCATTCACGCATTAGGCCAAGTTTGTTGAAGACTTCTAGTGTTTTCCTAGCTAAAAGTTTTTTATCCTGATTAAATTAACCTTTGACTGAATTAATTTGTTTTCTTCTGCAAAGTTAGCTACACAAATTCATTTATTTTCTTTGGGGGGCTCTCTTGTAGAGAAATGTTGACTATACATGATATATTTATGTTTTATGTATATTATTAAATAAAGGGTGGACGTCAGCTTGTCAGGACGTTAAATCCAGGATTCACTCTAAGTGTTTTGGTGTTGCGAACATTTTCATGCGTAATGAAACAATGTCTTAAGGGTTCCAAAACATACATTTGATTTTGTTACATGTTGACCTTATACCTACTGCAAGTATACTCTGTAGTACATAATAGGCAAAGACAAATTTATTTTATTTTAATCACTGAAACCAAAAGTCCATTTCTGGATTAGATTACAAGATTACATCCTCTTTTCTGTTTGTTGTAGATATTATCGAAAAGAACCAAATTGAGATAAAATATATTTACATTATAGCGGGCCGAGGCAAAGTGGATCCCTTTATGCGAATTGAGTGAAGATATTTAGTTGACTACAGATCTGCGTAGTGTTACCATACAAATATAAAAAAAAATTTATTCCTTATTGAAATAAATACAAGTTTAATTCTAAAATGAATTTGAGAATTAAAGAGAAATATAACGAGGATCCCAAGTCATACAGAAGGGCGTATACACAATTTTTGTCAAAATTGAAAAATTGTTAACATTTCTGAAGAAATGTAGCTTCTTTGTTCCAGTAAAATTTGCATCATGGTCCGCAATAAACAAATAAATGAATAGGTTGGGATACCTAGATTGTGAATGATTTTGTAAGAAAATTTAAACAATTTGTATCTATGATTTGTATTCTATAATTTTGAAATATGTTTCAATTATTATTAAAAACATCTAAATAGGTTAGAAACATCTCCTTCAGCTAAAAAGTTAGTTTGACAATTAATAAGTACATATAAATACTCTTTATAACCGGCGCATCCACCAAATTTTGAAGGATATATTTTTTACAAATTCACTTTTACATTTTACATTTACGGACAATCATCCAAAACTTCTAATAAGTACGTACATGGTATCAATGGGACTGGTATAAAAGTTTAACTTTTTAAAATATTTCGTGTAAAACTGTAAATTATAATTAATTTTGAACTTTTAGTACTATCGTAATATTTTTTCGATATGTATATACAGGGTGTCGCAGTTTATATCGTCAGGATTTCATCAGTCGATAGTTTAGCGAAAATTAAAGGTGGTTTGTCTTATAAACTATGGTCGAATGTTGCTTCTTTTTTGACGTACAGGTCATTAAAGAATAGTAGTTTAATAAACAAGAGTGTTAATAAGAGCGATTAATAATCGAAACGATTTTAACACGTGAGCGCAGCGTATAAGAAAGTCATGTGTTGGGCACATCAGATATTTTTAGAACACAAACTTGTAATCAAATTAACAATTACTCAAAAAGCTTCACGAGAAAAGGTACGAACATTTTGCAATTTTTTTTTAGAATTTCCAACAATATTTGTAATTTTAAAACACTAAGGTCCAGTATTTCAGTGTCAGTTTAAACCAAATTTGGGTAAACTTCAATTAGAATGTGAATTTTATCACTTTAAATTTGTATATTCTAAACGAAGTTTACCCAAATTTGGTTTAAACTGACACTGAAATACCGGACCTAACTAATTTAATTTAATATTGGCAACGGCTTAAGTACAATACTTTCCTTATTCGTATTGTATAAGACAGTCATGTGCTGGACACATTAGATATTTTAATATTCTTTTCTTATAGGAAGATTTTTTCATTTTAACCTTCTTATACGAAATAATAAGAAAGTATTATATAATATACAAATATAAAGAAAAAGATCGTGATTTTTTCGCCTATGAGATCTTGATGGATTTACACGTTTTGAAGGCCTCTGAATCCCCAGAGGGTAAAATTTTCTATGATCGATTATTATTAGTATTACTGTGGTGTTTTAGTTGCAATATATAATAAGGAATATTTCTCTTTTATGTAATACAACTCATTTCCTCACCACCACTGAGGTAGAGTTTAGGCGCGTTTTTTTAACGTGGTGTCCCCAGGAGGCCTAATCCACGAACAGTATTATCAAGTTGTAAATAATTATATACATACTCTATAAGTTTCATATTAATAATTTTTGCATAAAAATAAATTTCACCCCAAATTTGCGTCGATAAATTTTATAATATTAATGACACTTTTTGCAGTGTCAATGGGAAAGGTGTGTTATAAGGGAAAAATATAAATTATAAACCATACATAAAATATATTCGATTTTTGGTTTTTCTCCAAAAATTTGTTTAGATAGAGATCATTTAAAATGTTAATATGTTAGCTGAAAAATAAATTGTTGTTAATAAAAGAGAAAGAGAGAAGGCCTATGTGGATTATAATAATAATCTCACAGTAAAATTATCTAATAGGTACATTTAATTTATTTCCAGTGGTATTTTTTTAACGTGGTGTCCCCAGGAGGCCTAATCCACGGATAGTATCTATTATTGTTGAGCATATTCATAATAAAAATTTTTACATAAAAATAGATTTCACCCCAAATTTGTGTCGATAATTTTATAAAATTATAATGACACTTTTTGCAGTGTCAATAGGAAAAGTATGTTATAAGGGAAAATATAAATAATAAATATATTCGATTTTTGGATTTTCTCCAAAAATTTTTTCAGATTGAGTTTCTTAATAATGTTAATATGTTAGCGGAAAAATAAGTTGTTAATTAAAGATATTGTTATTTAAAAATAGTAGATACATTATTTTTGTCCAGTAATGTACTTAAACATTTCCTATGCATACACCTTGGTGATACAATTATTTTTAAATTGTACCTAATATCAAATTTCGTATGAATTTGTGAATTGGGGGCCCCCAAAAATTTTTTCCAAATTTTACCTTCGAAGTACATAAATTAAATTATGTAAATATAGATACTGAAAATAAACATTATAAACGATATGCTATATTCTCTCTTCACTCTTCTCTCTTCACTCTTCTCTCTTCTCTCTTCTCTCTTCTCTCTTCTCTCTTCTCTCTTCTCTCTTCTTTCTTCTCTCTTCTCTCTTCTCTCTTCTCTTTTCTCTCTTCTCTCTTCTCTCTTCTCTCTTCTCTCTTCTCTCTTCTCTCTTCTCTCTTCTCTCTTCTCTCTTCTCTCTTCTCTCTTCTGTCTTCTGTCTTCTGTCTAAAGTACACTTTTAAAAAGTAGCATTTGGGTTTGTTACAAAGTTAATTGAGATTTTATTAAAAAAAAAGTACTGTTTATATAAATTATTTACGAGTGTTAACGATATGCTGTCTTCTCTTTTCCATTTTGTGTCTGCTGTTCTCTCTTCTGTCTTAAGTACACTTTTAAAAGATGGAATTTGGCTTTGTTACAAAGTTAATTCAGATTTTATTTAAAAAAATACTATTTATAAAAATTATTTACGAGTTTTTTTTTTGAGAACTCCATGTAGAAAGAGTTAATTAGGCTCTTTACCACATTTAATGGGGTACTTTCGAGGCGTGAACCTCTACCACACATTAATCACTATCCGGGCTACATACCCACAACGGTGCTTTGCATGGGCAGAGGGAGCTATCGAATAGGTTAAAGGGTAAACGCCGTGTGGTCTGACATGTGACTCATCTCGGATACTAGTCGTAGCAGTTCAAAATACGACCGACACCTCTAACGATGGCACTAGCTGGAGCACAAGTTTGCTCCAGCTTCGTTTACCCTCCCGAATTTTAATAATTTACTTGTTTTCAAAATTATGGTACTTAAATTTTGGTTAAATTGACTTTGTTTCAAAGTTTTTAGGGCCCTAAATTACACTTTTAAAATATAGCATTTGGCTTTGTTACAAAGCTAATTGAGAATTTTATTTAAAAAAGTACTGTTTATAAAAATTATTTACGAGTTTTTTTTTTATGAGAACCCCATGTAGAAAGAGTTAATTAGGCTCTTTACCACATTTAGTGGGGTACTTTCGAGGCGTGAACCTCTACCACACATTAATCACTATCCGGACTACATGCCCACAACGGTACTTTGCATGGGCAGAGGGAGCTATCGAATAGGTTACAGGGTAAACGCCGTGTGGTCTGACATGTGACTCATCTCGGATACTAGTCGTAGCAGTTCAAAATACGACCGACACCTCTAACGATGGCACTAGCTGGAGCACAAGTTTGCTCCAGCTTCGTTTACCCTCCCGAATTTTAATAATTTACTTGTTTTTAAAATTACAGTACTTAAATTTCTGTTAAATTGGCTTTGTTACAAAGTTTCAAGACGTGTGACGGTTTAGCCGCTAATCCCCAACATACGCCTGCATTTAATCTGGTTCTACAGACCGTACATAACATATATCGGACATTAGCGTTGTCCGGCGGTTACCTATGGGAGGTACGTCACAAACGCAACTATAACCGTTCTAATCCCAGAGGTACCTGGTGGAAAGCCAGGCCCCCAGCATTAGAACAATCAAGGTTTCCGGGAAGACCGCGGGTAGTGACTCTTTGTGTTGAGAGACAGGCAACAGCTCTAAGCAATGCCTAGGTGTTAACCCGTACAACTCTTCCACATCTCTGTCACCCCACGCGAATCCACCATCCGCCAAGAGTGTCATAGTTACTCCCGCCCTTGCTTGAAAAATTATGAAGTGCTTATATAAATTATTTTTAAGTCTTTACCCCTTTACATGCGTTTCATCTATCGACACCCACGTAGGTATGTTAGGTACATAGGTATGCTTTGTTCTAACCCTAGTTCCAGTAATTCTGATGGGACTTTATACATAATCGTAATCTAGAAATGGCGCAAACTAAATGTCAAAAAATATTTAAAAGACAAAGCCCGGACTTTACGCGCGAATATCTCCGATGTCTAAGAGCAATTACTACTCAAGAAGGAATACCGAACCACACAACAACGTTGGAATAATGCAAGTTAATTCATGATTCAAAATTAACCCGGATTGATTTACTATTAGAAATATTTAACAATAGTACTTTTACGAAAATTCAACTGATGAAATTTTTCACTCAGTAAAAATGTTCTGACCTGGTATGCTGTCTTCTATGATGTAGTCCTCCTTTAATCGTCATTTGACACCTTTCAAATATAATCACTGAAAAAAATTATGCGAAACAACCCTAAACAATAAATAATTACACGCGAGTTAATATTTAAATTAAGATGTGTTACACGAAATAATTAATTATTAATTAAACGTATCATACGAAACAAAACTTTAGCAGGCGTCTTTGCCGGTTCACATTCGGAACAAAACTAAAAAATGTCTAATATAAACATAAATAGGTATTATAAATGAGAATAATAACTCATGAAAAATAGTCATCTCTTATGCAACAAATACCTACAAATTATAGGCTTGGTCAGCGCTACAACAAGAATATTTGCAAAAACGACAATTTTTATTAAATTTATATATCTAGAACAGAAAAATATTTGCGGTTTCTGGATTAGAAAACGAATCAACTGTGAAGTGGTGAAAACATGCAAAAATAAACCACCTTAAGTATATGTCCTGAAATTTTCCAACAAGAATGTTGTCTTTAAGTCAACAAAACCATCTTCGTGTTTCTATCACGAAAAATAAATAAACTATAAGTATTTTCAGTTTTACTGAGTGACTTATTGTAGAATTTTGAGCCCTATTATCTCGTTTCTAGGTGATTTGTCCTAAAATAATTATTGTTTTGCCTTATCGTACTTACTGGCAATTTTATATGTATGATCATTTGATTGCATGTGATTATTTCCAAACAAAAAAAAATCAAGAATTTCTACATTTCTTAAACAACAAATCGTTTTAAATTAAAATGAGTGCGTTTAGACTTTTTCAACTGATGGAATGTTCCACAAGCAAGTTGAAATATTTGAACGGAAAAAAGTAAAAATGTTCTAACCTGGTATGTTGTCTTCTACGATGTGGTCCTCATTTAATCATCATGGGACCCACCTGCAACAAGAACACAATAATCAAAATCAAAATTCTAAAAATTATCTTAACATTTCTATACTAGGTATACTAGTAGTAGTAGTAGCATGCCCCCAGCATTCTGCCGTGAGGCCCCCATCTCCGATTTTAGATATCAGAAGAGTAGTACCTAACAATGTAATATTATGTACATAGTAGCAAATTAAATTAAAACTATTTCGAAAAATTTTCAATCTACCAAGGCAGGCAGAAGTTTTGTTTTTAATTAATTCCAATCCAGGCCCCCATTTAAATGGGGCCCTACTATACCGCTAGCCCCCTATACCCCGGGCCCCATGGCCATTACCATGCGAGGGCTTGAGTAGGAAAAACCAAAGAATAAAACTATTTCGAAAAATTTTCAATCTACCAAGGCAGGTAGAAGTTTTGTTTTTAATTAATTCCAATCAAGGCCCCCTTTAAAATGGGGCCGTCCTAAACCGCTAGCCCTCTATACCCCGGGCCCCATGGCCATTACCATGCGAGGGCCATGAGTAGTAGTAGCCAAAGAATAAAACTATTTCGAAAAATTTTCAATCTACCAAGGCAGGCAGAAGTTTTGTTTTTAATTAATTCCAATCCAGGCCCCCATTTAAATGGGGCCCTACTATACCGCTAGCCCCCTATACCCCGGGCCCCATGGCCATTACCATGCGAGGGCTTGAGTAGAAAAAACCAAAGAATAAAACTATTTCGAAAAATTTTCAATCTACCAAGGCAGGTAGAAGTTTTGTTTTTAATTAATTCCAATCAAGGCCCCCTTAAGGGGGCCCTCCTATACCGCTAGCCTCCTATACGCCGGGCCCCATGGCTAGTACCATGCGAAAGCCATGAGTAGTAGCAGTGTACTAGTCGTAGCAAAAAAAATTAAAACAATTTCTTACCTTTTCTCTTGAAGCCCTTTTGCTTTATTCCCGTATGATGGTAATCCAAGGAAATCACTAATCACTACACAGTAATTATAATAACACGTGTTATATTTCAAAATTAATTAATAATTAAACGTAAGCACCAAGCACACGTCTGTTCCGTTTGGCATTTGAAATAAAACTAAAAACTGAATCATATACAAAATAAATCCATAGATAACAAAGTCGTAAAAATTACTCATAATTTTTTGCCAACAAATACAATTTCAAGGCTTAGGTTGGGTTCACTTTCTCACAAAATTCAACACAACAAAAGTTTTCAGTATTGATTTTTTAAGAAACGTGAACGCAGCCTAAGGTCAAAAAATTGTAAATTTTGGTTGTGTAAAGGGTGACTAATTTATGAGTTATTTTATATTTTATTCTAAATTAGTCAATTTTTAGTTGTGTTTCTGTAAAGGTTGTGTGCTAAAGTTTTGTTCGTTACTTCCAGTTAATTATTAATTAGTTATTTCGCGTTAACGCGTATTATTATAATTTCTTTAGTAGTTAATCGGGTAAACTTGGCGAATGTAGCTACCAGAGATTTTGGAAAAATTTTGAAATTACCTTATTAATTAAGATCTCTTGATTACGAAAATGCTAAAAATAAGCGGCGGTCTCCAATATTTCCAAAGTTATAGCAGTTTGAAAACTTAAAACATCCAATGTTTGGATGTGTAAATTAAGCACTTTTATCAAGTTTTATTCACTAAAAATCCACTCACTAGTACCTTTTGCTCTAATTATTAATTAATTAATCATTACCATTTAATATTATTGATGAAAACCCTATTTTTAAAGCATTTTCTTTTTCTTGTTTTGCTGTCAAAGGAATTTCCCTTCCCCTTACTAAGAAATCAAGCGATCCTTGATTTTAAATTTTAAGGTTAGATTAGTGTTTCAAAATAAACGTGCCGAAATAGAGTAAATAAATCTTTTTTACTAAAATGTAATGCTTGATTAATTATTAGTTAGTGCAATAAAGTCTACTGAGTGCATTTTTAATGAATAAAAGTTGATAAAAGTGCTTAATTTACACATCCAAACATTGGATGTTTTAAGTTTTCAAACTGCTATAACTTTGGAAATATTGGAGACCGCCGCTTATTTTTAGCATTTTCGTAATCAAGAGATCTTAATTAATAAGGTAATTTCAAAATTTTCCCAAAATCTCTGGTAGCTACATTCGCCAATTTTTCCGTTAATCGTAACTTGCGTGTAATTAAATATGTATTACTTTCAATGATTGACTTATTTTTTCAAAAAGTGCTATAGTGTTGTGTAGATAATTAATGATTCCCGCCAGAAGGGAATAAAGCAAAGGGCTTCAAGAGAAAAGGTACGAAAATTTTGCAGTACCTTTATAAAAATTTAAAAACAATTTTTGGAATTTTGAAACAATAACTAAATTAATTTGCTAAAATATGATTACATATTGGCAACGACTTTAAGTAGAATATTTTTCAAAGAACGTATTGTATAAGAAAGTCATGTGCTGGACACATCAGATATTTTTGTTATTGATTTATAGCAAATTATTTTAAATAATTTATTTTCTTTAATGCCCTGTAGGTACATCAAAAAGGAAGTAACATTCGACCATAGTTTATTAGATAAACCACCTTTAATTTTCGCTAAACTATCGACTGGTGAAATCCTGACGATATAAACTGGAATACCCTGTAGAGAAAGTTGAACCTAAGAGGTATCTATTATATTATTATTGAAACAGATAGAAGACAAAATTATAATTAGGATATTTTAAGCTAGTCAAAATCTTCTGAACCTCAAATACAGGCGTTGAATTTTTTATAGTCGCTGAATTCTATTATTAAATGACCAAATAAAATATTCATAATCAAGAATACAAACAAATAAAATATTTAATTTTTCTACTATATATTTTCTTCTCCGTCTTGTCTTCGCATTATTTCTATTAAAGACATTTAAGTATATATATAGACATTATTTTTAGGAACGCAAATTTTTTTGTCTCGCCCCCACAGAGTGGCAAAATCCTTGGCGACAACTATATGGTGGTCTTGGTCCTTTGTTATATTACTAGGCCCATCACGTCCCTGGCAAACGGCGTCTCGATGGCCCATCCACCAACTGGTGCATGGCCAGCCAATTCCATTGGAAAATCCGTCGGCGCGGCTCTGATTGCACCAATTGAACAATAAGAATTGAATGTTGTGCCAAGAATGTTATCATTAATGTCGCCAAGTGTTCCATGTTAAATCGGAGGCGATAAACCGTAAAATGCTCTTCATGGAGATGTTTGATGATCGAAATAACCTTTTTACTTTAAACGTACTTGTTGACTTTTGGACAATACTCAAAACGATCAATAGATGATGGGAAATAAGGGAGATTTTGTGTCACATGATGGAACTTATCGATATGGTTGAATTATGCCGTGTGCTTCTGTGCCAAGAGTCTCGCACCAGAAGAACTGTGTTGCGATTATGATGGAAGTATACAGAATATCTAAACGCGGTTTGTTGTGTTGCTTTATACGTATAAATTAACACAAATTAGACATTGAGTTGGAAAAATTACGAGGCATTGCAGGCAAAAGCAGATTATAAATTTATGTGGGGTTGACATCAGCAGAAAATCAAAGCCAGAAACATGTACTACACCTATGTATATGCGTATACAGGCACTAGCAGGCAGCAATATCGTTAGCATAACCAAGTGAATTTGAATGAGAGATAAATACCGCATTTATGTGCAATGTACAGAATGGCACTTTAGCGGCGGTTGGCATCAACCAACGCCACAGTTTCAATTTACAATGTTAGCATTTGAAATTTGCTTCTGCTTCGGCCCTTATCGTTTCGCAATAAACCAACCTATGACCCATGCGTCCTGCGTCCGGCTTTCACACCGCCGCCCTCCAACTCCCAACTTCTTTGTTTATCAACTGTGGGTTAACTTGAACTCACTTTGGGTTATTTATAGATTCGCATTATTACCGAATGCGTTTTGTTACTGGTGTTTCGAAGAAAACCGGCCGATTTGCCTTGACAGAGGATTTGTGGAAGATATAACGTCAAGCACCCTACTCTGGTTATATTATACATAAGTAATAACTGCTGCGAATGATAGCGACAGGAAAAGTATTGTTTTTATTCGGATACCAAAACGATTTGGAAAATTTGATTACATTGGTGCTTGTGCGGGGTTTTCTTGTACATCAAGAAAAATTACCATATTTTTGGTAGACTTATATACGAGCCCTAACAACTAAATGTTCGGACAAAAGTAAATTTGATTGTCTTTTTTCCATACGCGCAAAAGTTATCTAAATTAAATTCCATAATATTGATGGTTTTTTCTGTTATAATGCCAACATTTAGTTATATAAAAACGTAAATTTCGTAAAAATTCGCTCGGCGGTTCCAAAACTGTGGCACTTTGACCCAGTAGGATGGGAAAATTGTAGAAACAAAGAATTATTATTTTAAAAACGTTGGATCTAGTAGTCGGATTTTGATGAAATTTACTTTATTGCAAAGTTGGATGTTGGTTTTATTTACAAAAAAGTTACACAAGTTTTTATTCGGTAATTTTAGGCATTTATCGGAGCTTCAAAGTTGCACCTTTAAAAATGATAAAGTTTTCTAGTAACTGTTTTAAAGAATCACAGTTTTGTAACCGCTGGTTAAATTTGTGTCAAAACACATTTAAATCAAAGCTCAATAATCGTACTATATTGAAAAAATCCTGAAATGTTAATATGAATTTTTTTTGCATTTTTTTCGAGTTCCACAGTTCACTTTTCAAAAAACTAGTTTTTTGAGGGTGCTACCTACATTAAAATAATCACAGTTTTGGATTTTGGTAAAATTTACTTTATTGCAAAGCTGGATATTGGTTTTATGTACAAAAAAATCCCCAAGTCTTTATTTGATGATTTTAGGCATATTTCGTAGCTTTAAAATTGCACTTGAAAAATGTGACGTAATTTTCTAACGACTGTTTTTAAAAAATCACAGTTTTGGAACTTGGGGAAAACGACATAAAGATGCATTGATGGCCCTCATCCAGTTCGGACTTAAATGTCATTGACACTCTTTGGCATAAAATTAAACGTATTCTACGCAATAATCCACCAAGAACCATTGGGGACTTAAAGACCAAAATAGAAGAAATTTGGGACAGTTTCACGCCAGAATTGTACCAAACTTTGATAAATACAATGCCTGCTAGAATAAAGAATACAGGCAGGTATTAAAGCAAAAGGAGACGTACCTTCTTATTAATGGTCCTAAATTAAAAAGTATCCGAACATTTAGTTGCAAATTCATTTTGTAAAGTTTGCTAATTATTAAGGTTAAAATATTGATAAATCCAATAAATAATTTTCTTCTATGCATAATATTGTTATTAAGGCTTTATCTTATTGTATTGTTAGGTGTTTACTAATTATTTGCGTAAAATTTCCAGTTCTCCTTTCATACTTCAAAAATTTACTTTTGTCCGAATATTTAGTTGTTAGGGCTCGTATAATTAATATTATTAATATACTAATTGCAATGAGTCTGTGTCCCCCATTTAGTAATTGTTTGAACAAGAACTCAATATTTTTAACAGGACTTCTACGATGGAAATCCTTTGATATCAGATAAAGATGGTAGGTATTGTTTAAAATTGTTACTGTTTCAAATATCTGATTGCAAACTTCAACCCTCAGAATCAGAGCGATTCCAGAATAGTTGGACAAAGCAATAGTGAATTTCCACTATATCTAAAATCAACAGGTATATCAATTTTCAAAAACCGTACGATGTGCCAGACCAACGTTAGCTACATTATTAAAAATCTTCTATCCCTGCGAGAAATATTTACAAACTTGGAATTCATTTCCCCGAAATGCTTCCAGGTTTTCCATTTATTGGCGCCAGCAGAACATAATTACGAGATTAAAATCATGAAGGTGTTTCATTATGTAAAAGTTGCTCACCAACACCCCTGGAATGTCATTGATAAATACACGATACACCCCTATGGTGAGCTTGTAATATATTACAATAATTTATTTCTTTTTTATTGTCGAGGGTTCCACCATGGTGCTCCCTGCTCACATGCACACCAGTTTTATCGGTTACTTTTATTCTACTTTCTGAAATTGTTCGTATTATCATCAAATAAATCCTATTGTGCAGGTATAATATGTGAGTGTGCATAGTAATTTATTTAATTAATAAAGTAAATTAACTACGTTGGGGAGTCAGATTTGCGCATATTTTTCAACGTGGTGTTTAATTTTATTGGTTGAGTTGTGGTTGTTTTTTTATAGCAGCGCGTTATCAATCAATTTGTTTGCTTTCCTGAGAGTCGTAAAGTTTTTTTCATTCTCATAAAAAAGTTGTTTTAACTAAGTTTATTTTCTTTTTTTTTTAATAGAACATATCCGCTCGTAAAATAAGAAACTTCGCTACTTGAAAAATAGTATAATCTGATTTATCATTTTAATATAATAACTTATTATTATGCACCAAACTGCATTCTGTTTGGCGGTGCTTATTTTTTAGAGTTTAAGTAAGTTTCGGAATGCCGGAATAGTTGAGGGCGTTCCTACTGTCCATAAACTCATCTTGCACAACTTTGGATAATACATATCAGACACAAATAAGTAGTTTCAGTTGGGAATTGTGATATTGACCCAAATTGTATTTGTGCATCTTGCTGCGATCTTGCAAGTTGTGTAAATGAGATTTGTAGGAAATTTCCAAATAAATAAGGACATAATTTAGTTAAACTATTTTGTTTCAATTACAAAGTTTTAGTTTTTTTTATATAAAAGTTTAAAATAGGTTTCATTACGATGTTCTGAAGGATCTCCTTTTAATTACTTCAAATTAGAATAAACTATCGATAAAGATTTATTAGATTTCGATTTGGATAAAAATAATTTTACAATATATGTCGTTCATGTAAAATAGAGTTGTATGGTTTTTTTCTAGTACTAAAATAGTACATTTGGAATATATTTTTATACACGAAACAAACTATGCGAATCTTGGTGAAAATTCCAGTGAAAAAGCGGTTGACGTATAAATCCGCCTCCGAATTAAACACAATAATGCAAAGTATTAGGTAAAACAGCATAATGAAAATTTCATTCATAATTTATTCCATATTGAGGTAGGAAAACATTCAAAGAATTCCTCCACAATCCGCCCTCATACCGTTCTCCTTTTCCCATTTTTATTCCAACACACCGAGACGGATAAAAACGTAAAGAGTGGAGAACACAATTAAATAAAATTATTGCCCAAGCACTGAGCGTTTTAAATTAATTTTAATTCTTCCATATATACGTCGTCGTTGTTTGAACATAACTGGTGTGTTATTAGCAAGCACGTGCATGAAGAGGTCTGTTTTGATTACAGGTTGCGCATTCCTGACGTACTTCAATCCGGAAAGTGCCCTCAACGCCCAGAACGCGCTGCATGAGAAACAGACGTTGCCAGGGGTAAGTTTTCCAATTCTTCCCAGTTGCTCATTATCAAGCGCTTTTATACCATTTCCACTCTGTGATGTTGCTAAGTTTATTATACCTACTGTTGAAAATGTGTGTGAGTGTGTGTATGGCCCTCCCAACGAAAACGACAGCAAAAGCACTAAAACGCCCGTATATTTTATGTAGTGCTGGGGGCTAGGAGTTTTTCCGTTTATTTTTCAACTCTCCAACATGTGCCACTGTATGTTTTTATGCCCTGAGCTACAATTAAATTTGGGTTCAGAAAAAAAATCAGGTGGGACGCGATAATATAGTGTGTGTAGAAAATGCCTCCTTGGAGGAGTTTCAAAGTAAATCGCGAGTTTATAATCAATAATCAAAACTTGTAGCAATATTACTTCCTATCTAATATCTAAGCAGAACTGTTTCGTGAACATATTTAAATTATTTATAAGAGCATCATTTTGACAATGTTTAAACCAGACATGGTGTTGCAGTTATTTTCTAAAAATTCTACATTTTAAGTTTGTTTTCCAGAATTAGTAATTTTATACAGGGTGGTCCAGGTTAAACATCATTACTTTTGGGAGGTGATAGAGCATCAAGAGAAAAGTAGACTTTTATTAAAAAACTGTGCTGAAAAATGTTTTATAACAAAGATACAGGGTGTCAAAGTTTAAAATAAAAACGCGTTTTCTTAACATAACTTCTAAACCACTCGATCGATTTCCATTAAATTTAGCACACAGAGTAATGTAGTACATTTCTAGGTAATGATGGGGTTCATTTATAAAAAAATCTCCAGTGGCGTAGATACTGAGGGACCGTTCCACTTTTCCCCTTCAATCTTTGACGCATATGGATATATTACGAAGAAAATTTTCGATTGTCTGTTTAATTTAGAGAACATAGTTACTCTTGAAAATTTTTAATTTAAGGTTTCGTTTTTGAGATATTTGAATTTGAAGGTTTGGAAACACAACATCAAATGCTGTGCTGAATTAAAGAAAATTGGCAACAATTAATTCCGTGGCTAAAAGAGCTTGAAAATGTATCAAAGTCTATTTTGAGAACTTACTCGAATTTTATTTTAGTTCAGAGCAGCAATTGAGGTTGTGTTTCCAAACCGTCAAACTCAAATATTTTAAAAACGAAGCCTTAAATTAAAATTTTTCAAGAGTAACTATTTTCTCTAAATTAAGCAGACAATCCAAAAATTTAATTTTCTTCCTAATATATCCAGTGGCGTCAAAGATTGGAGGGGAAAAGTGGAACGCATCATTATCTAGAAATGTACCTACTATTACATTACTCTGTGTGTGAAATTTAATAGAAATCGATCGAATGGTTTAGAAGTTATGTTAAGAAAACGAGTTTTTATTTTAAACTTTGACACTCTGTATTTTTGTTATAAAACATTTTTGAGTAAAGTTTTTTAATAAAAGTTTACTTTTTTCTTGATGCTCTATCACCTCCCAAAATTTATGACGTTTAACCTGGACCACACCCTGTATTTGTTAGATTTTATCTTCCAAGTTCATGAGAAAATAAAAAAATTACAGTTTGAAAAGTGATTTTGCATATTAAAATTAGTTATTTAATTATGTGTCAAGGGCGTAAAGTGGCAGTTTCCGGCTCATGGGATGAAAATCACGACAAAAGGACCAAAAGCACACTTCACTCCGAGCTTTAAAGCTGATTTCTGAGCACTTAACGAAAGTAATATAAGGTTACACATAAACTTGAAAAATTTAAACATTTTCACTGTCAATTTTGATTGGCTACTGTTGATCTAACATATACGAAGTAATAAGGAAGAATAGTAATCGTGATTTTTTACGTTAAAGTTATTGAATGATTGTTTAATAAAAAGCGCTCTAAATATCCCGAAACAAAAAAATCTAATTATCCATTCTCACACGTGCGAATATTAATACCTACTATTATTGGAAAATAACAACAACGAGCGGAAAGCTAATATAAACTGCCCAATAAAACAATATTTTCACGTAATGGCCAAGATTTTGTGCCACGTGGCATATACTTAAATTGCTTGATAAAAATTGATATAAAACAGTAATGGTTTTGTTGTTGGGTGAAAACCAACAGAAATAACCGGGCAACCAATACATACATAGCTATATTAAATGTTTGTGGGTTTTGCAAAGAAATTGAAGTGGTGTGTGTGCCAATCGCGATTCCAGCAGTTCTGTTTCCTGTTTTACCGTATACTGTTTTGCGGTTACGATTCAAGTTTAAAATTGAACTTACTCTTTGGTGCACATGTATTTTAAAACACCAACGAAACGTATCCGGGTGCAAAGCTATTACTTGCTGATGTATAATATTGCTTTAAAATTACTTCGGATACATTATTTATGTTTTTATTGCTTATGATTTAGCTATAGGTACATTAAGGTTTAATAATAGCGTACACGTATACACAGTGCGTAATAAATTGATTTGGGGATATATAATTTATTGTTTTCTGGATTTATATGCGCAATTTTACATTGCCCCGGAGTGTTTGTTTAATCAAACAACACCAATAAAATTATTTATGGTTAATTAAAATATCTAAAATTACGCCTAGTCTCTAGACCTTCTTCTGAACCGGAAACATAACAGTGAGATTTAACATTTAATTTTGGTTCCATATACAAGTGTAGGTACTGTAGTTGTATATGGGTATTGTTGCACGGCGCTCGTGTACAAAATAAAAATGATTTACGAACCTTAAATATCCACGCGATATAAGAGATGGAGACCCGCTGTTTCTCCTATATTATTTTGTATTATATAATATAAAGTTGGGTGCAATTCTTGAAACTGTAAAGTATGTGCAATACGGAGTTCCTATATATCGTATCATATTTTCTTAGTGATGCTTTAATAAATATTATTTTATATGTAGTAACATAACTTTAATAAAATGTTTTATTACTGTGCAATGTTATTGTTGTATTTATATAAATATCGGAAAAGTGCAATAAAATTGTATAAAGGATATAAAAGTTTAAGGGTTTGAGTCCAATAAATCTGGAAATCAAAGTTATGAAATTTTTAAAATGTACATCATATTCCGACGTGTATTCTGGTGGATACTCTAGATAATTAAAATTAGGTTAAAGGTAATTTTTTTTAATGCAGGCAATGTTTTCTAAGTATAGTAAAATATTCAAGCAATTTTATGACGAAAAGTCCTATGGGCTCCATTTTCAAAATGTAGGTAGTTAAAACTGAGAAAAACTGATATGACTATTATGAAAATCTGGAAAATGCTTGAACACTTTCAGTAAAACCTATTCGCATTAAATTTATCCAGTTTTATATTACCCGTATAAAATAAATAAACGTACCTGTATGAGATTTTTTAAAAGGTATAGTCTCGAAGGTATACTATCTTAGTTAATCAATCAATCAATCAAATCAAATTTATTTCATACAAGAATTGTTACAATTTTTACAAGATAACATCCTAAAAGAAATATTGTCAATATGCCAATGGCATGCACGAATTTATAAAAACATATGTTACCACACTTAAACACAAAGAAATAGACAAAAAACATGATACATTTACAATTTATTAAAATACTCACTGAGGGAATAGGGTTCAATCTCACATATATATTTAAATAACTCATTCTTAAATGTGTTGACACTTTTCAACTGTTTCAACCCCTCAGGCAAACTGTTAAATAACTCTATTGCAGAGTATTGACAACCTCTCTCATAAATGGCAAGTCTATGTACTGGAACATTGTAATTTGTGATCCTACGAGAATTTGATTTGAATTTACTAAATAAACCGCTATTTCGCTTTAAAAATAAAATTGTTTCATAAATATATAAGCCAGTCACAGTTAACACATTTAGACTCTTAAAATGGTTTCTACACGACTCTCTGTGTCCCAGACTCATAACTACCCGAATCGCCCTCTTCTGCTCAACAAACACCGATTCCAAATCCTTAGCCTTCCCCCAGAAAACCATCCCGTATCGCAATAAACTCTCAAAACATGAACAATAAACAGTTTTCAAAATGTTCTGACTTACATAGCACTTCAAAACACGCAATGAATAATTTACTCTACTCAGTTTACTCACTAAGTAACCAATATGATATTCCCAGCTCAAGTGTTTATCAATCATTAGTCCCAAAAACTTAACACTGCCAACAACGGAAACCTGTTGTTCATTCACTTTCAATTCTGATGGTTAAATGGTTAAATAATGGTTAAATAATTTGACTGTGCAGTTTTAAAAAACATCAGATTTGTTTTCCCCTCATTCAGAATAAGCTTATTCTGAAGCATATATTCCCTAATATCGGCCATCAAATTCTGACACTGCAATGCCGCACCATCTCCCGAACAAGAGTTTATCAAAAAGTTTGTATCATCAGCGAAACTAGTCAAATGATGACTGGATAAGTTTGCAATGTCCTGAATATCGTTCATATAAATAACAAACAGAAGCGGCCCCACAACACTTCCCTGAGGGACACCAACCGTAATGTCTCTTCTATCTGAAGTGTACCTCAGAGAGTCGTGCTTTATAACTGTTCTCTGTCCGCGGCCCGAAAGGTAGGATACTATCCACCGCAACGCACAGCCCCTTACCCCGTACCTATAAAGTTTCTGAAAAAGTATATCATAGTCGAGGCAGTCAAAAGCCTTTGTTAGATCTAGATACATTCCCAACGCTAACCTTTTCTCCTCAAAACCCTCCAGAATACTCTGGACAAAGCCATGCACCGCAGTAACCACCGACCTTCCCTCCAAATAAGCGTGTTGATACTCACTGAAAAGACCACACCCATTGAAAAACCCGATCAATGCCCTACACATGGAAGCTTCAAAAATCTTCGAGAACGATGGCAACAAGCTTATGGGACGGTAGTTTCT
This sequence comes from Pediacus dermestoides, assembly GCA_963942485.1. NCBI lineage: Eukaryota > Metazoa > Arthropoda > Insecta > Coleoptera > Cucujidae > Pediacus > Pediacus dermestoides. The sequence continues at coordinate 30,763,991 of OZ012626.1, forward strand.
CATATCGGCTGGGTCACCCTTTTTAAATATGGGAATAACTATTGTTTCCTTTAATTTATTCGGAAAAATACCACAACTAAGAGAGCTGTTGACCAGAAAAGTCAGCGGCTCGCACAATTCCAACATACAGCACTTAATAACCTCTGTAGGTACACCGTCATACCCACTACTCGTTTTTGACTTCAATTTCCTAACTATATCACAAATGTCATTTACAGTGACTGGTGAAACAAACATAGAATTTACATTAAAAGGTATCTTACATACAAACTCAACACCCACGACACCTGACATAAGATTTGAAACCATATTTACAATAAAATCATTAAAATCGCCTGCCACCTGACTAGGGTCCCTCGAAATTTCAATATTTTTTGACTTATCACAGCCTCTAATACTATTTATAATGTTAAGATGAAGATACGCTGATAAGTTCGTGCTTTTTAGAAGTAACGATTTGAATTTGTGCAGTCTTAGTGGACTTTCATGAGACGCATTTCTTGGGGTCCCCCAAATCAAGTAAAAAAATTGCATTAGCCGTTTTGCACATTTGAAAATAATCAATGTATTTAGCGAAAACTTGACATTCCTTAGAATTACACTAATTTTAATTTGTGCAGATTTCTAAACTAGCGGAAATGGTCCAAAATGTCAAATTTATATGTGATGGCTTTGTTCTTTAAATTTTATAATAACAATATTTGAGCTGATCCTAAAGATTAATAATACGTTATTGAACTTTAATTTTTAACTTTAATATTTTCTTTTTTGAAGATTTTCTTGTTGCATCTAAGAATTACTTCCAAATTTACAATAAATTACGTACAAAATTCGAAGAGATGTTATGAAAAATTCTGTACAGCCTTTAGTTTGAGGAATGTGTAAAATACCTACAGAGTGAGAGTGGCAATTGAATTTGTGGTAAACTTGTTCGTAAAGTTCATTATATCTTTGAATAGAAGTTCATCACAGGCACTGCATGCTTTTCATATAAAAAAGTTGATAAATTTCTTACAAAATGGGTAGATGTTATGTTTATGTACATGGCTCTGAATAATTTAATTTTCATGGTTTTTAATATTAATCCAGATACTATATTATGGATTATGTTATCTACAGGGTGTCCCAAAATTAGCCTGCCAAAAGAGGAGTTTTCTGCAATATCTCTGCAACTATTTGAGGTAGATTCATGAAATTTGGTGAGTTTGAAGCTTTTATAATTTGCCACATACTTCTTTTTTCAATTTTCAGAAATTTTGCCAGGGGCGTCACATACAGGGTGGGTGTTGGGTAAATTGTGTCCCATATTTTTTGTGTGGATAATTTTTAAATTTTTTATATCAAATTATGAAACCTGGTTTATTTTTACACAAAAAAGGTCGTCTCAGTCGATCTTTGAATCTTGAACCGTTTTCGAGTAAAATCGTTTTGAAGGAGTCATGTCCATAAAAACTAAACTAATAAAAATAATCACAAAATTGAAAAAAAAATTGATTTTGATATTTTGTTTTTATTATTAATATTTGACGAAAAAAATGCTAAACGAAGTAATAAATAACTATAAATTTTAATCCATTGTCTACTTTTGATAAATTTTAGTTTTGTGATTATTTTTATTAATGTAGTTTTCATGTAATTTTTTCAAAACGATTTTACTCGAAAACGGTTCAAGATACAAAGATCAACTGAAGCTACCTTTTTTGTGTAAAAATAAACCAAGTTTCAAAATTTGATATAAAAAAATTAATAATTATCCCCACAAAAGATATGGGGCATAATATACCCAGCACCAACCTTGTATGTGACGCCCCTGGCAAAATTTCTGAACATTGGAAAAAGAAATATGTGGAAAATTATAAAAGCTTCAAACTCACCAAATTTCATGAATCTATCTCCTCAAACAGTTGCAAAGATATTACGGAAAACTCCTCTTTAGGGTCCCCCTTTCGGGAGGAAGCATTTTTCATCCTATATTTATTAAAACTTTTTGCATTATTTTTGAAGGTAGTATCAGCTCGTATATTTTGGCAGATTAATTTTGGGACACCCTGTATGTGATCAGATGTGAATATTAATAAATAATTCTTCTAAAATTTATCTATCTTTAAGACGGTGCAATCCATGTAAAAACATTATTTTCCTCATCTTATTTACTTTCTTTCTATATGGTTTTGGAAAAACCGAAAAAAACTTTTATTAACAATGAGAGAACTATTTGATTATACCTACATATTTAGAAAAAAATAGTTATAGTAAACCAGAAAGTGCTTTGAAACGGTAAATAATAATAGGTATTAGGACAATAAATTGAGACCACCCGCTCCACTTTTCTTACAATTTCTGCCAGCTTTTTCTCTAAGATTTCAAATTCCTTCAGGATGAACCCACGACTTGGATTAAATGATCGCCTTATTGATCCACTGAACATCTTGAACACGGAAAAATCCCGTGAACTATCCACTGAAAACAGTATCTAGTCAAACCTCTTTATACAGGGGACGTGCGCGGACAAGACATTGCACCATTTACATTTGCAGCTAAATTAACTTCAATTAGTTTCAGTACCTATATTACCAATAATTTTTTTACAGCTGATCTCTACGAATTTTATAATAGTTTTTTGATATCCACTCCAAATATCAGCGTGCACATATCCTTAAATTATTTTATAATAAGTTGTGAATCACCCTATATAATGTATAATTTTATTATTCAGTCCTTATTAATACAAAAGTATAACAACATCTATTTTTTGTCACATTTATTCGAAAATAGACAGTTCCTTTAATCGGTTTCCAATAACAAAGAGAAAAACAATTAGATTGGATCCTTATTGCATTTTGGGTTACTTACATGCATACATTTGTCCTAAAGAGCTAGAGGAAACTTATCAATATTATTAAAATAATTTTTGTGTTTTAATAAATTTATATTTGAATTTTATATTATGGGGATATGCATCAGTAAGTCACATTAAAAAAATAACCCAATTTCTGAAATTATAAAAGCTATAAAACTTTGTTATGAAATCATAAATTTCTAAATAAAAAGTGTTGTTATTTGTAAACTCATAATAAACTATTTCCAGTAGTAAAACAAAACAAATAATAAAAAAACTACAGTGAAATCATAACGTATGATTCACTCATTATTCCACGCCGCACCAGCAAAACACAATTTAAATGCTTTCGACTGCATAAAATTCAGCCAATTCCAACTAAGCAAGAGTTAATCGTTTTGAACGGTCCAAAACCTTTCAGCCGCGCTTATTTCAGGCAGTGCGCACATGAAAATCTCGGCATGTTGTAAAGTTGGGTTATGCTTTACTTCACCGACGCGGCTAACATAAACAAATATGTCCGCTACCGTCTAAAAAACCCAATTCAATTTCAGTTCGTGTTTGTGCCTGATTGAGGAAGTAGACAACCACCCAGAGAAAAAAAATTGGTGCACCAGTAAACTGGAGTTGGTTTTCCGCGCGCGGGGTCCATTTGAAAATAGTTGTGTTGTGTTTTGGTGGTGTGGTGTTTCGAAATAGTTTTTGGGGGGCTGTTTAAAATGGATTACGATTTGCTGGTGTTTCCAGAGCTTTTGGCTTACTATGACACGACTTTGGTTTGTAAATTGTAATTTATTTGTTGAATATGGACGTGTTGGTTTTATTTTTGTTGTTTCTGTGGTGGGTTGTCACGTTGTGGTTTTTGTTATTGTTTTCAGCAATTGGGTTTGAAATGGGGGAAATATTTTATAACATATACACGCGTCAAATATATCATTCCAATTTCGATATTTAGATATAATAAAATTATACGCGTTGTACACTCGACTGGCATATAAACCTAAAAATACCCACTTACTCATAACGCTTTAATCGAAGAAGTAAATTGAAACGCGTTTTTAATTAAAATTGTTAATTTCCCCAGAACCCTTGTACCATTTTTATTGAAACCAGCAAATTGTTCCACGTTTCCCAAGTAAATTTCCTCCTCTCTAATTGCTGTAACTAAACTGAGGAACCTCGAGTGTATCCAAAAGTGTGAACATGTCACTGCTTCCCCCGTTTTCCACTAGATTCAATTTGCAACTTGGCCAAAGTTCGTAGTTCAATAACAATTATGTTGCAGCGCAAAGTTTAAATTAAACACACGCGCAACTACATACCTTTACCAATACTATAAAATTTGAGTAAAAGCCGTGTAATCAACTGGCAAAATCCATGAATCGGAATTAACTTTTAGGCAATTTTCATAGCGCAAGGAAAATTGAAAATCAATGAGAAACTGTTAAAACTATTAAATTGAATGGTAAAAGTCGTGGAACATTGGAGGCGATTTCAAATATATATAATAGTTATATACCGCCGCACACGGCATCTCAATTTATTCTTTTTTGATAATCTTATTTATGAGCGAACAAGAATTATTGCTTGTCGAAAATAACTTTTGAGCATGGCGCGTCTGCTTTCTTGGAATAAATTCAGATAATATTGTACTTGTATTATGATAACACAGCAGATGGCCATTATTGCTGCACGGATGAAACATGGGCGTTCATACAGATTTCTTGAACGTTTCACTTTGGAATTTTTCGAGAGCTACTGACTGGTTAGTTGGTTGGCGTCTATTGAGCACGGGTTTTATCGGCATTGTTGATGTGCTCCCCAAATTGATTTATGTGTCAAATTGAGGATATTGCCCCGATTTTCATTTATACTCTTCGACAATCAACGGAGGATCTTTCGCCCATTTATTTGCTAATAATAGCGCAAATTTTTACTAAAAGCTAGACGGTTGTGTGACGAATAGATAAAATGGCGAAAAATATTCATTCAATTATGTTCAAATACTTCATGAAGGAAATGTTGTTTTAAAAGTAAAAGTGGAAAAAGCATTTATGACGATTTGTTTATCATTTGCGAAATTTTGTTTTAATTTAAAACTTTTTACACCTTATCCAATAATTTGGTTAAATTTGAACAGTAATTATAGAACTACCATATATCAGCTAGATCTATTTCAATTAGTTTATTATTAAGAATGTTTATGCATGAAAAAACGACAAGGCGTTCACACTTTTCAGTCTTTTCGACACGTTTTGAAGATAACATTCAATTCAATATCATGGAAAAAATTGGCACATAATTACTTAAAAAGTTTATTTAAATCATTTGTGATCCAAAAATAATGAAATTATCTTGTCGAAATTTGCAAATCGTTTACTGTTTAGTATAACTCTTTCAATCAGTACACTGTGTCCCAAATTGCTTGTAATTGTAGGGTATCTCTGTAATTTGTAAAGATAGAACTTTGCGGTTTTCGCGAACCTTTGACACTTTTTCGTTAAACTTTTAATGCCGCAAACAGAACTAAGCTAACTTATTTTGTTTCTGAGATACAGGGTGAAAACGAAAATCTTCACTTTCTGAACTTTGAAATTTGAAAGTACCTATTGTTTACATCATTTTAATGTGAAAAAATAGATAATTTTAATGAGACTAAAAAATATAGGGTGTTCCATTTAAAAAAGACCTAGTTTGGGTCATATCTCTTAAACGGTGCAAATGAATTTTTTTTCAAGTACGCCACTGGATTCTACGCAAAAATATCTATCTATAACAGTTTTTACTTTTTAGCTTACACGGTGTGTGAGATATGACAGCACCCCAGAAAGTGAAAATTTTCGTTTTCATCCTGTATCTCAGAAAAAAAACAAGTTAGCTTAGTTCGGTATGCGGCATTAAAAGTTTAACGAAAAAGTGGCAAAGGTTCGCGAAAACCACAAAGTTCTATCTTTACAAATTATCGAGATACCCTGCAATTACAAGCAATTTGGGACACAGTGTACTTAGGTATCCTAACTATAAGTTAATATTTTGAGATAAAATTGTCAAGACAAGTAACTTATAGTCAAGGCCTTAGACCCAGTTTTTCAATCGCTAGTTAACCTTTACTATAAGGTGAATTAACTTTATCCTCAGAATAAGTTAAGGCTCCTTTATGATTCTCAGTAAAACAACTTAACAGAATAGTAACCAACAAAACTAACGTTACAGTTAAAGATAACAAACTATCGATTACAATTTTTGCCCTTTTTGGTTGCTACCTCTACATAACGTCGACCTACAAGTGAATACACTAAATCTCATTTACAAGAAGATAGTCTTAAAGTTAAAATAAGGAAACTATTATTCTCAACAATCAAACTATTCAACTCGAGTTAACATGGAATTAAGATAACTCACCTTTCAACAATGGGGCATAAGTCATGCTTTTCAAATTTTCAATTCCTGAGCTAATCTAGACCATAATGTGGTGATTTTAAGACTGCTGAAATTCACTAAAAGTAATATTTTGATTGAAGAATGTTGAATTTTATTGTGGAAAACACCAGTCTAAAGGTGGTCTATAGAAGCTGAAAAACTTTAATTATAAAAGTTAATTTAAGTGCAGTTTTTTTGTATTTTTTGACCAAAAGATTCTCAGAAGAACTCAAGACGAAGAAGTAAGAAACCTCAACTTCCAGTCCTGTTTTAGTTAGTAGCATTTAAGTTGCAAAAACTAAAGACTGGAAAAACTTTCAAAATAACCAACTTTTCATAAAACTAATAATGAAATATGAAACTATTAAAACAAACACGTTATGGAATTACATCGTCAACATGAAAAAAGAGGTTATTTACTTCCCAAATTACGGAAAAAAGTGAACAATTTAATCCACAAATAAGGTTTTTCAAGTAGTATTGTGCTCGATAACGACCAACTCTAATTTCAAAACCTTAAAATTATCTTCATTTTTTGATCTAACGAAAGGGCGCTTCGACCAAATAGTGAGTCCTTAAAACAATAAAACATTTAAAATTTTCGTAGGTATTGTACCTATTGCTTTTCTCCAATTATACAGGGTGTCCCAAAATTAGCCTGCCAAAATGTACCAGCTGATTCTACGTTCAAAAATAATACAAAAAGTTCCAATAAACATAGGTTGAAAAATGCTTCCTAAGGAGGCTACAGCCCCCCGAAAGGGGGACCCCAACGAGGAGTTTTCTGTAATATCTTTGCAACTGTTTGAGGTAGATTCATGAAATTTGATGAGTTTGAAGCTTTTATAATTTGCCACATATTTTTTTTCCCCATTTTCAGAAATATTGCCTGGGGCGTCACATACAAGGTGGGTGCTGGGTATGTTATGCCCCATATTTTTTGTGTGGATAATTTTAAAAAATTTTATGTCAAATTTTGAAACTTGGTTTATTTTTACACAAAAAAGGTAGTCTCTGTCGATCTTTGTATCTTAAACCGTTTTCGAGTAAAATCGTTTTGAAAAAATCACGTCCATAAAAAATACACTAATAAAAATAATCACAAAACTAAAATTTATCAAAAGTAGACAATAGATTAAAATTTATAGATATTTATTACTTTGTTTAGCATTTCTTCGTCAAATATTATTAATAAAAACAAAATATCAAAATAATTTTTTTTTTCAATTTTGTGATTATTTTTATTAGTGTAGTTTTTATGGACGTGACTTCTTCAAAACAATTTTACTCGAAAACGGTTCAATATTCAAAGGTCGACTAAGACGACCTTTTTTGTGTAAAAATAAACAACTTTCATAATTTGATATAAAAAATTTAAAAATTATCCACACAAAAAATATGGGGCATAATTTACCAAGCACCCACCCTGTATGTGACGCCCCTGGCAAAATTGCTGAAAATTTGAAAAAGAAATATGTGGCAAATTATACAAGCTTCAAACGCACCAAATTTCATGAATCTACCTCAAACAATTGCAGAGATATTACAAAAAACTCCTCTTTGGGACCCTCCTTTCGGGGGGTTGTAGCTCCCTTAGAAAGCATATTTCAACCTATATTTATTAAAACTTTTGCATTACCTATTTTTGAACGTAGAATCAGCTGGTTCATTTTGGCAGGCTAATTTTGGGACACCCTGTATAGCAAAACCTCAAAGTCATAAGCATCTATTTTATACGTATCAAGTGGAGGAAATGCTCATTTTTGGACATTCCAAACTCTTAGAACAGCTGTATTGATAGTATGAGCCAGGATTTGTTCAAAGGGACCTTCTGGTTCATCTTCAACATAATACAAGTTGACCTAAAACGTCCTTTATTTCATACTATTAATTTTTCCAAATTTGTATTTCAAATTTAATACAATTTATACCTCTCCTAATTTTTTTCCAATCTGGGCCGCGTTAGTATCTCTGCGAAAGAGACAATTTTTGACTAAAAATATTCAATACCGAGTTTTTATTTTTATCTTACTAGCTAATTTATCTATTTTAGAAGTAGGTATACATATAGTGAGTGGAACAAATTTGAAATATCTTTTATAACTTGCAAAGGCTAAGGTGGTCAAGATGAGCCTATCAAATTAATCCAATTTAAATATAAAATGACGTTGGTTGTGAGTGTCATTTTTGATGAATTCAACAGTATCTAAATTACTTAAGTATTGTTATCCAATTCGTAGCAGAAACATGCGTGCGAATTAAGGGTCGGACTTTGGAAAGGTCCATCATAAAGATATGTCAACAGTAAGTCATGCAGAATCAGTGATTGATATTCCTATCCAGTTATGAAACTCTAATAATCTAAAAATTTTAGACGCCATAAAATTTACTTATTAATCCATATAGGATTAGATTGTAAATAAATATTTCAGAAAAAAAAATTATCTAAAGACAAATAGTGTACAGACTAGTAGTAAGGCGCCATTACTACAGATTTATGTAGCAGGTAAAGTACTGCTCGATATACGAAAGTAGAAGATGGAACCAAAAATTCTTCAGAACTCCACTAAAATGAGTTAAAAGCTATTTGGAATTAGAAACTAAAATTGAGGCCGTCAGTTGTCCTCCAGTTATCAGGACAACGACTGATGAGATTATATCTTTTGGTAGAGCTTTTCCTACAGAAATATAAGAAAATCTGAAAACTTAGATATATACTCATAAATCCTTTGAAATATTGCAATTTTATATCTTTTGTAAAACTGAGGAGATGAAAATTGTAATTTACTGGAAAATTGCGGCTTTCATTACAGGAAAAAAGTAGACAACAATATGTTATTCATGGAATATTTGTCTAAATTTCCATTTTTTTGTATAGGTCTCGGTATAGGTACTTCAAAATGTAAATAAGTTTTTGAAAAAAATATAAATTGTAGTCGGCGATTAACGAGTATAATTCAGTAAAATGATAAATGATGCCGTTCTACCTACCAACATGGTTGTTCCAAGGTATTATAGACCACTCGAGATATTCAAAATTTAAGAATTAAAGTTCTCCTATTACAAAATATTTTTAATATAAATATCTATAATGTAGGTAATGAAATATTTGAAAAATAACAACATTGGTATTTAGGACCTTCATATCAAAATAAACAAATCTGCACTTCTATAATTAATTATAAATGTTTTGTACACATCTGAACGTTTGTTGAAGTTTACGAAATTTAATGGAATGAGTTTCCAATACGTGCTATCATTCGGTTTCTAATAATGAAGATTGTCTTTTGCAAATTGAAGGGTTAAACTGTACTATAGTCTATAGTCAATTACAGCTAGAACCGATAAGTAAACCAATCGCTTTTCCCTATGATTGGTACATTGGATGGGTGTTTGCGGATTTTTCCCAATGCTTGTAAAACCAGCAATTTCTGTTGGATTCGGCTGTGCGCGGCATTGGGGAGCAGCAATAACATTATTAGAGAAAGAATTATCCATCCCTAGAGATCTTTAAAAACTGTCTGGTGCATACCTAACAAAATTGGATCTGGAAAATAGTAATCAGCGGCTTTGTGAGTGCAGTGCACGAGCTGAATGATCGCAATAAGGAATGAATATGCGAAAATTAATGATTTCTATGTTGTTTGGCGCCCTTTAGAAACCCGTTCCCCGTCCGTTCATCCACTAATTTCCTCATCCTTATGCAATCTGGCCATTTCCACTTGGGCGTCTTCGTGGAGCGCACACTTCCATCAGTTTTAGACTATACTGTGCGCCTCCGATGAGCAATTATATTTTCCCGACAGCTTTTAATTTCGCGCGCGCCCTCGTCCAACTTCACAGAGTGTTCTAAATAAATGATTAAATCCCTGGCCGCATTCGCAGTCACGATGATATAAGATTTAATTAAAAAACAATTTTCCCAGATGGTGCATAAAGTAGAACAAACACGGTGTGGGGAGGAAGACTTGTTTTACTAACATGATACTCGATCGTGGGGGAGGAAGATGTCAGTGGAAGGAGAAGATGCGAAAAAGCTATAAAATTTCGGATAAATTAAAACTTAAAATCAAAATCGTATTATTAAATGAAAATATATACAAAAATTGTGTTCAGGGTTTTGCAAATATTATTTTGTATAATTTCCTACATTTAGCATTTGACCTCCATCCACTTCTGTTCACATGGTGCACGCTGCACTAAACAAATTTTATTTTTATTTCCCCGACAATAATTCACATGATTTGGAATTTAAATAGCCGATTATTTTACGCTGCAAAATTCCATCGCGCTCTGTGTGTTATGTATGGTATGAAAACTATGTTAATTTTTGTCATATTTTCCACAAGCACATCTGGTCCCACATGAACCGAAAAAGCATTACAGAGCGTAACAAAAAAATTAAAAATAACCGTTCCCACAAAGGAATATCAAATGACATCAGACCAAGATTATTGTCCTTGATATTATATTGTGTAAAACCCTCAGCGTCCTTTTCACTTTTGCCCGTTTAAAACTGATGCCTATCATAAATATCAAATATGAAATAGATGTCGCTGCGTGTTTACATACCTACCTACAACACAGAGACAAGCAAGCGCTTTGGAAATAATTTACGTCCTCTGACAGTAAATGAAGCATATCTACTAAAAACACAACACACCAAAGTGACAGCCCGCAGGAAAAGTGATGCGAACATAAAGATCGTCTCTCTAAAATAATATCTCCGGCAACAACAAGGGAGAATTATTGGTGGCCTGTCAGTTTCCGAGCATAAACCCGACCACCACCACTCAGTGGAAATGAATATGATGCAATTTTTAGAACAAATACAGAAATTTTTATATTTAGAACCACAAGTAAATGTTCTGCATGGATACATATGGTTCAACTAAGAGTTGAAATATGTAATATCAATAAACACTACCGACTATTTTTAGGCCCTAGTTCAAATATTTTTAATTGGTTTAACATTCCCGGTATTAAAATAATAAATACGTTCGTGTGGAATTGAAAATACAAGCCATAATTTGAAATTTTACAGGCCAATTCGTACTCAATTGGCAATGGCGGTGGACCAAAAAAACATTTAAACAAGAAATTGATGGTTTACTGGTTGGTTTAATTATAGGATTTCAGGCCTGTTGCGTAAACAAATCACAACCGGTCGGTCTCTACAGGATGATCCACAGTAATATAATTTCTAAGTACTTTAATTTATATAAGAATATTTGCTGATTTTACTTACATGCACAGATTCTCTGACTACTTTTGGCTATTTATATTTATTAGCAATTAAGTAAATTATAGTTCTGGAACCTAAAGAAGGTTAGACACGTATTCTCTTGAGCCTTTTGAAATAAAAAAAACATACCTATTTATTTTTCTCAGTAGTCATTCATTAAATCAGTTTTTTCCAACAGAACGCCAGCTTCTCAGCACGAGGTTCGTCTACAAATAATTACAACATTCTTAATCCAAGCTGAAGTAACTTTTTGGCCTGAAAAATGTAATTTAGAAATGAAAATTGTTTCGTATTTTTGCCCCTCTAAGAAGCATTGGACCTTATTATCAAATACCCTCCATTTGATCCTATTCTTTGATGTCTGTTTTATTTGTAAGCATGTTTTTTGGTTTTCCTCTTCTTCTACTGTCACTTCAGGATGCCTTTGTTGGTAATGCAAACTTCTCTGCGTAATAAATGTGACTTATCCATTTTCATTTTCTTACTCTCGTTTCTCTATTAAGGTCTTCGTTGTCCATTTGAATTTGCCATTTATGAAGATTTGCAACTTAAGTTGTATGATTATTTGGATCATCCTCCATGTTTCTGCTTGTATTTGAAAAGTGCAAATTGAAATTCTTAATTCATCTACTTTCTGGGTTTCCACAGATGAGTAAGCCAAAGACGGACCTGGGTTTCTTAATGCAATTGATTCTGTCTTCTTCAGTAGTGTATGTTTTTGTTACTTCTCTTACTAGGGACATAAATGATCACAATATTTTTAGTTCAATGTAGACTAGCTTTTGGCATAAACAATTATACTCATTAATTAGTTCCCACGTGATTATTATACTGGATGTAAGACAGATTTCTGTTCCAAAACAACTATGGTAACATTTTCCAGATATTTCGTTCAACATTTCGAAAATTTTCAAACCTCTCAATTACTAAGTAAATATTTGATACGTAGACATTGTAATATGATATGAAAAATTTTATTTATTTTGACAGGCTAATCTACAAATATTTTAAAAGCAAGTTAATATCAGTCATACCTAAATAATTAACTTCAAATTAAATTTATTTTTTCGCTCTGTTCATCAACCTAAAGAGAATTTTGTCAATATAAGAACCTCAATGTGAAGGATGTGAAAGGAAATAATTTTCCTGAATTATTGTTTACACTTATCAAAATATTCACATGCATATACTGACCATTTATTTACAAAATACTCACCATTAATTAATAAATAATTGACCAAACAAATAGAAGTCTAACTAAATGCATAGCGATTTTTTTAAATTTCTGCGGAGTATTCATTGTCTAACAATATTTTGTCCTTCTTTTGTATAAATTATGTAAAGGACTCTGAAATGCATAAAAATATATCAAAATATCTAAACCACTTTTGTTTCTTGTAGTCAAATTAATAAAAATCCTGAATATGTCATAAACTAGGAAAATTCTAGGCACTTTTTTGCTTTACACTTCTCCTTGATTTTATTCTCAAAGAGTAATAAATTAGATGTAAGAAGTGTCCTACAAATTTTCAGACATATTTCAAGAAATCCCTGCAAACTTTACACTTTTAATTCATTGTTTGTCCCCTCGAAACAAACCGAAAAATGAAATTATATTGTTTTAAAATTGTCCCAGAGCACAATAGACGCAAGCATAACCTTTAATTATGCGGCGACGTGGAATATTTATGGTCTTAAATTTTGTGTAAAACATTAGAGCCCAAAGAGACCATAAAGAGTGTACACATGTATCCGTTAATCGTGTAATCCTTTCGAATACTTTTTCTGTGTCTTTTTACAGTCACGTCCGAATTACGGCTATGGTTTTACAATGGGTCCTCCTCCCCCTAATCCATTTTTAAACTGGCGAGCTAACCAAAGACTGGCTGCATATTTATTCGGCTTTTTTCACCGAATATGTGTGTGCGCCTTTAATTCAGCCAGTTTTTTTGTTGTCGGATTGTTATTCCAAAGGCGTTCGCCTCGAATAGAATCCTGATTAAAACTTGTAAAGGACTGTTATATTTCATCATCGTCCTAGGGTTTGTTTCTGCCAATTGTGCGGCTGGGCTGAGGCAGAGAGGCTGCTGGTTCATCCCATAATTCATCTCAGGGTGATATTAACAATTTGGCGGGATTTTTTCACCAAGCACAAATAAAATTTTAACCGTATTGAATTCCAATAACAAACACAAACAGTGCACTATAAATATATTTCAGCAATTTGCCAGATTAAATAAACTATTGTTTACTTTAGTGAAACATATTGGGATTCAATTTAAAAGTATTACAGAATCCAGCTTGATTGTTTATTGTTTGTTTTCATTTAAACAGACACACAAAAAATATATAAAATAAAACTAACGAAACACAAATGTTCTTCTGGTAGCGGCTGCTTATAAATTTTTGTTATATTCGTGCGCAAATCGCTGTTTGTTGGTAATTTGTTGGACCTGTGAATGATTTATGTAAAACTGCTGCACGATACGTGGTCCGATGACAGACCAAATAACTTTGAATAAACGGCAGAGTTTCCAGTTGCTTTTGGATTTGTCAATAGAGTTTAGCTGGTGCAGAGATCAAAGGGAATGCTCCAACATAAATTTGTTAACCGTAGTTGTGATTGACTAGAGAGAGGGTATTGATATCTTTATTTGCCTTCTGAAGTTGTATGTTATGATGATTTGCTCGGTAGACAATCAGTCACCACTAAATCAGCCAAATATTTATGGAGCATAAACACAATTATATACAATATCAATTTCAGTTGAGCTTATACATCATTGCCGTTATTAAATTTTATTGAATTTTGTGATGATTGTTCCAAAACTATCCATCACTGGCTTATAATTCGTCTTATATGAGGGTTGGCGAGCCAATCAATCAATGAAAGAGAATGATGATTTATTTTTATTCTTGACTGTTTTTATTGTTGAAACAGAGTAGAGGAAAAGAAAGCAAGGTCAAGATTCGCAGGTTTTTGTCTGGTTTCTGGATGGCAGAACAACATTCAGAAATTGTTCCTAGCAAAAGTACTAATTCGGTGTGGTTGAACCGAATGAAAGTTAAAAAATTAGAAACTAAGAGGAGAAAATAGAAATTTACTCCAATAATTTAAAATTGAGAACTAGCCCAGATTTTACAAAAAGCAAATTAAAGGTACAGAAATTAAATAATGGTATTGTGTACACCATTAATTATTTCTCATCCCTAACTTTATCTACCATCTGAACTCAATATTTGTCGAAGTCAGTTTCCATTGGCCATCCGGCCAAATTAAACTAAAATGTGGCGGCAATGGTGGCGTGTGTCCTAAGATGAAACTATCAGCAATAAGTGCACTACTGCCCAGCACACCAACCCCCAAATCCATCCAATATCGCGTTCTGGCTAGAACCGGAGAAGCCGGTGATGCATTGCCAGTGCTGTCAAGGTGACACCCCAGATGTATCGAGCGAAAACCGTCGGGCCCGTCATTCCACGTCCCCAACGTCCTCCCAGCAATAACACTGTCGAATACGACTAGAAGATTGATGTATGCAAGAAATATATATAACCCATGCTTTTCACGAATAATGTCGCCTCGATCATCGCAAAAGTGTCTCATATATTCCTCGCGCGCGCGCCCCCTAACTATATACACCAAAATTCTAAATTATAACGTGTCCCTCTTTCTCTGCCAACAACCTAATGACCTCTATTATTGCTTTTCTATAGGTTATATAGTGTGCTGGGGGAGTGATGCCGAGGCGAAAATCGATGATGGCTCTTCCAATTCGCTGCTTTTTCTCATAATGCCGCCGTTAAATTGTTTCTTCTGTAATTCGCTGTTAAAGCCTCGAAGGGTACCAAATATCTCTGTAATATTTTGTGATTCCTAGTCGTAATTAAGAACCGCAAGACTGAATTGGTTTAGGTTAGGTATGTATTTTTGTACAAATCATCCAACTGTTGGAATTTCTTTTATTGGAATTCCTCTACTAGCATTTTGCGCAATCATCATCAATGGCCAGCTCCTAGTTTCCACTTTTTTTGTGATGAATGGCTGGATTATGCAAATGATCTGTCAAGAGCTCATTGAAGTGATGAAAACTCACATTAGTCCTGACATAATTACATACTGCTGGGCACTTTTCGAATAACATTAACATGAAACACAATCTTTAATCATTTTCTTTTGAATCGGGACAAAAAACTTTTTCCTCCACGCGCGGCCTCTTATTACATAATATATTCTAGAGAAAAACCTTTGGGGTATATTATATTCTAGGCAAATTTCCCTCCTTGGGTTTTTTGTTTGCGCACAGAAATAAACTGTTTTATGTGAATGTGTGTGTGGGGAACTGGAGTCCTAAACCGTTCATAACTTCTGGCACAGTTTGTTTTTAATACCACTGCCAATATGAATAAAATGGTTTAATTTTATTTGCAGTAAAAACAATTGCACTTATATGCTGAACAAATAAAAAAACGAAGTGACCCATAAATTTGCGGTTATGCCTTTATATCCCATATATAACAATAAAGCTTTTGTTGTCGAAGGAATTTTTTTACATTATCATTCATTCACGGAAACCCCAACAAAAAAACCGAAACGGCCATCACTTTTTGTTTTTATTCGAACTGATATAAAACCTCAAACGCAAATACACTCTTATAATAACACAGAGACAAACAGAGAAATATCTGTAAAAGTCCCCGGAACTTTTCCTCCAAAATGCAAAATTCCTTAATATTTCAAAGTTTTCTTATAATGAGATATAAAAGTTTTTATGCTGAACTCAAGTCGACGTTTGGGCTTTCTTTGCCAAGGAACTTCGTATATATGGAGGTGAAACTAAAAACGAGTGAACGGCGGATCTTGTGTGTGTTCGTTCGTTTAGCATGTGCAATCGATATGCCTGCCTCGGGAACCCAGCAGGATTCTGTGAGAATAAAGAATCAGACACGTGCAACACAATTTAGTGATCTTTTACTCAATTTAGTTCCTTTTTTTATTACGGCAAATTATTTGCTTTTATTCGGGTTTCTTATGTTTAGTGCTTAGTCTGAGCCAGAGGTAGCATCATTTGATATCATTAATAATGCTGAATTTGTTACGATTGCTGTAAAGTGGAATCTAAAAAGTTCTTCTTACCAGAGTGGAGAAATTTATATACTACATCTATAGCAATAAAAAACAAATTTTAAGAAAATGTGGTCATCAGTAGTTTCCAAACGAGTTTCCAAATATATTGTTATATTTTAAAACATTTACTTCATAGAATCTAAAAATTCCATTTGGTTTAACCTGAGGCTTTTGTTGTCCCTCTCTTTCTAACGAAATTATTGGGATCTCTTAGTATTTAAAAATTAAAAGAGAATTTTTGAAATGTTCGAGGATGTTTCAGAAGAAAAAGGCATTTTCGGGGAATTAATAGATATTAACTGGCACTATAGCGGAATTTTGGGGAATTTATCAATTATTTGCGCATTCAAGTTCGCAAAAACACGGCTACATTCGTGGGCACTGAAACATTTTTTTTTCAGCATTATCAGGCTGAGGCATCGTTGAGGTACATTTTTGGACTTTTTAGAAATTTTGCGATAATTGAACGGAATTTATAGTAATTTTTGGAAATTTGAGGCACCAAAATTTATGTGGCATTTTTATTAAAACAAATTTGCCAAGAAATTTGGTCTTATTTTTGTAGATAAAGTTGCTCAAAAAACGGAAATGAAACAATAATCAATTGTTGCAGAAAAGCATTATTTTCGATTTCTATTAAAAGCGCTCCTTTGGTTTTAAACTCTCTTTACAGACTAGAGTAACTAGTGTATTACGTCTCAATATAAAGTGTTATATCACATAAAATGTTTTGGTGTTACCAATTATCGTATAGGTACCTACACATCAATATTAAGATATTGCCCAGGATTCTAGTTTTAATAAGTTATACTTATTTCTTCTATATTTCTATAAAGAATAAGTTTTTTGGTCTAGTATTTTTCTGCAACTTTTGTAGAACTTGTTTTTCTGTTAGGAAACTAGTTTTACCCTTTGTTACATCCTTTTGCTTACATACAGCTTAATTTTCTTGTAAAGGATTTGAAATGGAATTTTTGTTGCTCTATGAGAAACATTAATCTCTTGAACTGGAACCTGGAATTTCAACAGCAACTTATGTGGAAGGGTTGGTAAAGTAGTTGTTGAAGAACTAGGTTAATCCTCCCTTAAAATTTTAGAGGTGTAAGCACGTGACAAGTTGGTTTATATTTTGGTAACTTTGAAACCCCAAGTCCGTTGGCGTAACAATATTTGTTAAATCCACCTTTCTAGCAACTTTAAAAATTAGTCTTCTTAAAGCAAATGAAAATCAGAAATTTGAGCATATGCTAATAATAGTTTTCTCAAAACTTTTGTGTATTTATAACAACTTTTCATTTGTTATATTTGGACCTCGCAAAACCGCACTTTGCTATAAAACCAAACTTTCCCAAACACTTGAGACTTTAGCTAGAGGGATATATGGAGCACATTTTCCTCCAAGGGCACTTTTTATCTTCTATCACGTACGTCTCTATTAAACAGACAGCTGACGAAAGTTCTGACATGTGCGTGTAGCAATCTATAAAAAAGCCTCAACTATATCGTGAGCAATGGGTTTCCCTAATGCCTTTCTTCCTGTTGTGCCTTAGATTCATAACAATGGATTTTTATATTTAATTTTACACTCCCCCTCGACAAAGGAAAATATATTGCAAACTTTCCTACATAACCCACATAAAAGCGTGCCTTTTAACAGACTTAAACCCAATTTACAATACAAACACACCTAATTTAGTCAGAGAAGCTTATTAACTCAACTTTCGCGGTTTTTATTGTCACGCGCGCGCTGCGAGCGCAAAACCAGAAGACATCATAATCGTTGCTTTTGTCTTTCAGTGTCATTCATCGCTGCGTTGGTGATAAAAACCAGTTGAAGGGGTTTTTCTTCTGCTTACTCTCTCTGATGTAGTTGCGATATAAATAGAATTAAATAATGGCACAGTGCACACAACAGTTAAAGTTAGAAATGTGTATGATAATAAAGTACATTGACATGTTAGTATTTTCTGGAAACAGACGCCTGTCTATCAAAGCCTTTTTATTTTGTCAAGTGCTCATGACCAATTGCATTGGTAAGTGAGGTCGGCTTCAACTGAAATATTCAATAGACGAGCTGTCAGATGTCAGGCAGTCAACCATTATTTCATGCTTTGGCGCTCGCTTTATACCTTTGTATGTGTGTGCATATTAAAATAATATAATTTTCCCAGTCTTATTTGTTTTGGGTTTACTTTGGTTCAATCAATTTATAGATCACAAGGTTTATTTTAAGGGGTTTAAGCGAGTCCTTCTTGGAATTATTCATTATTTGTCGATTAGGACCTACATATGAAAAATATTTTGCTCCCAACTCAAAAAAATTTTTAATACACAATTTTAAGAAAATTGAGTTCAAGAAATATTTTTTCTGTTAAATTAAGCAATAAATGGAAGTAAAGAAAATATATCTAACAGTTCTAACGGCATGTAGGAGCATAGGTTTGAAGTTTTTATTAATCTAATCTACACCACGATTATTTTCAGGAGACATATACGTCACATTATCTGTCTCCTAATCCTTCTATCTTGAAAGCGAAGAACAGGAAGAAATTGTTGTTTGTGTGATGCACATGTCTACTTAAAATACCATAGAGGACATGGAGAATTGTTCTCAGGCTATACATTTTCAATAAGAGCGAAAATTCAAAGCCTTCCAATTTGTATGGCAATACATATTTAGAATTTTCTATTTTTTTTACAGTTTTTCTGGCCCGCATCTACCTATCCATGAATTTGCTGTTTTAAGACCCTCATTGTTGAGGAATACAGCTCAGCTAAAATATAATGAATATCTTACTCCTGCACATCCTATAACTAAGAAGCAAAATTGACCAGACGCTAAACCTCAGGACTATCATTCGTGTTTATGGAGATATTGCTGAAACCGTAAATAAGTAATGATCCCATGATTCACTGGATTTAGATTTTTACCACAATCATTAAAATATAAATCAATAACTTCAGGATCTCAGAATACTTTAAGAACTGATTCAAAGCGTACCTACCTATTTTTAGTTGTAACTCTGATATATTATTTTCATTTTTAACGGTGCTAATTTTTATTTGTTTAAAACTTCTATCTATACAGGAGCAAAAAACTCGGGGAGTGATTCTACTCAAAAAGTTAATGTGACAAGTTCCTATAACATTTTTCCGAAAGCTCTTTAATATTGGGGTTACAAGACCCCAAAGTTTTATTAATAAATTTTTTCCAATAACTTTTTTCTAAATTTTGATGATGCCCGAATGAAGAGTATCTAAAAATCTTCAAAAAAGATCCTCTTGTTGAATATCGATAAAACGAGTAGTTTTCGAGGAAAACGCGCTTCTGTTTAATGCTTGCTTTGTTCATCTTGAAAACGAGCTGTAGTTAGTTGGTATTCATTTAAGGCGTTTTTCTCGAAAACGACTCGTTTTATCGTGATTCGTGATGCAGTAAGAGAATATTTTTTGAAGATTTTTCGATGCTCTTCAATCGGGTTTCATCAAAATTTAGAAAAAGTGCTAACAAAAAAGTTCTGGGTCTTTATCCAAAGGTCAACGTCAGTTTCGATTCTTTGACACTGGGGGATTTACCTCAATTTTGGTGCAAGAATACAAATAAACATTAGTGATAAGTGTGCCAAATTTGAAACGAATCGGTACACTAGAAAAAAAGTTACTGGAAAAAATTGATTTAAAAAAAAACGAGAAAAAACAAACTTTAAGGCCCTGTAACCCCAAGACTAATGAGCTTTCGGAAAAATGTTATAGGAACTTGTCACATTAATTTTTCAAGTAGAATCACCCTCCGAGTTTTTTGCTCATAATTTCCGGACACCTTGTATATAAAATTATCCCACCATGCACCAACAGCATTCAATTGTATACTGTAGCATTATTTTCAGGTGACATGCACGTATAGTTTCCAGTTTCTTGTCTTTCAGAGATGCGAATAAGAGATCGAATGACTCATCTTTCTACTGAAAATAATGCAGGCTTACTTTAAAAAAATCTTACTACTTACAAAAATCCATTCGTATTTCAGATTTTTTACCTGGGGCCTAAAATCACCAAGGTACCTCTCTGTTACCTCTAATAAATCTCCCCGAAAAATCCGTTAGTTTTATTCCTTGTAAGATAAAATTCTAATCATGGTTTTTCTTTTTACGGTGTCCCTAAACGATAATTTGTCTGCTAAAATACGATCAACTAATTTCATGTATATAAACTGTTTTTTTTTTGTGTGAGTGTAGTAGCATCGCATGGTTACGACACGTTAATGTACATTCGAGATAACGGAAAGGTCTAGTTGGCTAAGAATTATTGTGAGTAAATGTTAAAAATAGAGTTTTATAAATCTGGAGAAGAATAAAAAAGCACATAAATTTCTAGGCATTCTGGCATAAAAGGAAACATTTATAAGGGCATTTACATCTTTCTTGTGGTAGCAGTATAATTTACCAATCCTCAGCGGGTGCTCAATTTGATTTACAGTTTATGCCTTTTTCGTAAATTATTTCCAGACAATCCAGACGGTGAACAATAATATAATTTAATTGCCCGTTTTCAATACATTTTTACCAATTTGCTTCGTAAACATTTCTCCAATAGTTTGTTGTTTTTTTCCTCAATTTTCCTCTATCTATCGATATTCTCCGAGTTGGGATGGTTTACGGTACGTGCGAAAAACATTTATTTACTTTATTTTAAGGGTGTGAACTTTGTAAACATTGTTTAATAGAGCATGCAACGAATTGAATTTCCTTGCACATATATCTTTGCAGCATGCAAACTTCTACTTCGTCTAAAATTAGAAATACTATCTATTATGTCAGCAAATATTTACCGTGTTGGAATAATTTATTTCCGAAAGAGGGAATTATTGGCGGTGGCGTTTTTATTTCGTGTCAAGTTGCAGCTTTGCGCGCGCGGAGGCGGTTAGGAATAATTAGGCACGTGACTATAGGAAAGGTTGGTTGAGGTTGGGGAATTTATGGCACCTAGACAATTTGCGAAATCAATACAAGAATAATTGATCCTTCCCACAACAAGTATTAGATATACACTATCAGTTATTGTCTATCGAAGCGTCATTAGTTCTGAAATAAAACAATTAAACTTTATGACATTGGACCCAATTATGCTAGTCGTCAAAATAACTTAAATGTTGAAAGAAACAAATGTAGTTTAAGAGAATTGTTCCAAAGCAATATATTATAAAGTTCTTGTTGATTATGTTTGCGGAGTTGTTCCAAGTTTTAAAAGAGGCGATAAATAGTTAACTGTCGCAAACAATTCAGACTGTTCAGTGCTTTTGACGTACTCGCTTCATTTGTTCATGAAAATGACTGACACATTTTCAAGGATGTAGCCAGTTTGTTTTTGAAGCGCTTCCTAAAAACAAAAACATAGAGCTAATGTCGATCATCCTCTTCTCCGCCTCATTGTTCCATTATCGCACACCATTCAACTAGATTGATTAATTTGATAATAGCGAAAGGAACTTACAAATTATTCCTTGAAGTTGTTGGAAGAAAAGGAGCACAAACAAGGATAACGTGGAACTGTTTTTTTTTTGGAGTTTGTAAAAGCATCACATCAGAGTTATTTTGTGGTGGTGTATTTTGATAAATCACTTGTGGGGAGCTTTGTTGTGTATAAGAATATAAACGATGCAAAATTTATAACGATTGTGAATTAACCAGAAGGAGCCCAGGTGGTTGGAGATCATTTATAACAGAGGCAGGTGCAAGTGTAGTTGGATCCATTAAGGTCCTTTAAACGAAGGTCCTGCATACTTAAGTTTCTCCACTTCTGTGCATCCGTTTCATCCCGTTGGTCCACCAGGATCAAACTGTTCAATAGCCACTGGGAACTTACCGATCATCCCAAAGGAACCTCAGGCTACACCCCTTAATGCCCAACAAATTTATTACAGCGTTTCTGCATTATTATAATCGACGAAACCAAAACGCAATCAAGCCAAACTCATTACAAAGATATTTAATTAAATCCTGTGCGGTTCATGTTTCATTTCGTTTATGTTGTTGCAGAGGTGCGGATGAGAAATGTTGACCAAGCAAAACTTAATTGTGTTTCCAAAGCTAAGATGTTGTGTTGGCAAGTGTTTGTTGTATCAGCTTTACGGCATTTGAACGTCAACAGCGGGGGCCAGTATTATTTTGTACAATATACAGAGAGAAACGGCGACGATATTATGAAATGATATCAGATAGTATTTATGACCTTTGTAGTGCAGCTAATGTTCTTCGTGCTGGAACAGAGATACAGCCATTCAGACAAATGTACTCGAATAGCGAAGTAGATTTGGGCGCTCATCCGGCAGCGCGTCCCGTCTCCACCGCTCAAGAATAATGAGAATGTTATGGTGATGAGGCTCGGGTTTACATCCCGATATTAAGCTTGGATATTAGCGCTTCTGCACAGACGGGGCCGATAATCCGCCAGGTGGCACAAAGTGATCAAGGTATTGTCTGGCGACATTATTACTTTAGCTCTGCCAGTCATTTGTCTTGTTGGATTATTTATACAATGCCATATTGGGCAGACCTGACTTCAGGCTAGGCTATAACTGTCTTCAGGTAGGTTTCCAACACTATTGTTGAGTGTTTAAATGGAAACGTCTAGGTTAATCAGGTCTTAGGATCATCAAAAATTGTTGGAAATTTATTTTTGTCAAATGACTGACTCCTCAATAAGCGCAATTTTCTAAGGAGTATTTGTGGTTGACTCTTGAGTTGCGGGACTCATGTTGACGAACTTAAAAAACAACTAAATAAAGATTGTTATGCCATCTTAAATTATATATAACTACTGGATATAGAGGGTTTAATTATTGTTATGCCTTATTTCACAGTCATCCGGTTTTTTATGATATTATCCTATGGGCACTCGAAGAGGGCTTTTATACTTCAAAAAAGAGTTATCAGGCTTATTTTTAAAATAGGTGAAACTTGTCGAAGCACTTTCATTAACAAAAAGTTTTTAACTTAGAACGACACAAAGTTCGAAAAGAGGCCATTTTACTTCGAAATAATATTGTTTAATAGTTTACTAGATACACTTAAGTGCTTTCAATTTTGTACAATTTTTCAGAGACATTACCATTAACATTCCATGGAAGGACATTATAGTGTCCATGAATTTCTTGATGATCATCACTGAACTTTATAACTCTTTCTACATTTTTTGAGCTTTAATTATTGTGATTTTAGATATGTTAGTAATAATTGTTCCATAATTTCGAAACTATTTATAATTTTAAGTGTATTACTAACGGTATTCTGCATTTGTCATTTGTTTCACTTATTATCGAGATTATTTTAAAGTTACATTAAATATTATTATACACTAATGTGTACATTACCATAATTTGTGTCATGAGTACACTGTGTTCCAATTTGCTTGTAATTGCAGGGTATCTTTGCAAGTTGTAAAGATAGAACTTTGCGGTTTTCGCGAACCTGTGCCACTTTTTCGTTAAATTTTTAATGCCGCAAACAGAACTAAGCTAACTTGTTTTGTTTCTGAGATACAGGGTGAAAACGAAAATTTTCACTTTCCGGGGTGCTGCCATATCTCACATACCATGTAAACTAGAAAAAAAGTAAAAACTCTTCTAGATAGATATTTTTACGTAGAATCCAGTGGCGTCCTCGAAAAAAAATTGTTTGGCACCGTTTAAGAGATATGACCCAAACTAAGTGTTTTTTAAATAGAACACGCTGTATTTTTTACTGTCATTAAATTTGTCTATTTTTTCTCAATAAAATGATGTAAACAGTAGGCACTTTAAAATTTAAAAAATGCCTTAAAAAAACAAAAAACCCAATTATAAGTCAAAAAAATTTAGTTGGCCATGAAAATAGGGGATAAAGAAGTGTTTACAAGCAACATGAGACACCATATTAAATTAAAAACTCTTAATATTAATATTATTTTTATTTTATCTTAGTAAAAAAGGAACAAAAAGCGAACTAAAATTTTTTAACGGTCATTATAAATAAACAATGAAATTTAAGCAAATATTATACTTTTTTATTTTTTTTAATTTAATATAGTGTCTCATGTTGCTTGTAAACATTTCTTTATCCCCGATTTTCATGGCCAACTAAAGTTTTCTTGCTTATAATTGGATTTTTAACTTTTTTAGGGCATTTTTTAAATTTTAAAGTGCCTACTGTTTACATCATTTTAATGAGAAAAAATAGACAAATTTAATTACACTAAAAAATACAGGGTTTAAAAAACACCCAGTTAAACGGTGCAAAACAATTTTTTTTCTAGTACGCCACTGGATTCTACGCAAAAGTATCTATCTAGAACAGTTTTTACTTTTTTTCTAGCTTACGTGGTGTGTGAGATATGACAGCACCCTGGAAAGTGAAAAATTTCGTTTTCACCCTGTATCTTAAAAACAAAACAAGTTAGCTTAGTTCTGCTTGCGGCATTAAAAGTTTAACGAAAAAGTGGCACAGGTTCGCGAAAACCGCAAAGTTCTATCTTTACAAATTACAGAGATACCCTGCAATTACAAGCAAATTGGGACACAGTGTACAAAATAAATTTTAATTCCCATTCTGCCAAATGTTCAGGAACGGTTAAATATTTTCAAGGGAAATTCAATGTGAACTGCGAACGAATAACTTTCAGAGTTAAAAAGAACTCTTCAAGCAGCATGGAGGAAAAACTTTTGCAAATAATCGTAGAACTTTATAAAACGTTTCAATGTCTGCATTCAAGATGAAGGACGATATTCTGAAAATATTGAATTAGTAATTAGCACATTTTGACTAACTCGAATGTACTCAAAATTTACGTTACTAACGTTATTCATGAATTTTTGTGAAAATGGATTTACTTTTAATATCAGAATGGATTTACTCTAGCAGCCTATCTTGTCCACTGAAGAACATATTAGACCTCCCTTAACATTTTCCATCTTGTGTTACCTTTATCCAGTTTATTGACATTCTCTTTATGTAATCTGTCCATTGGATCGATGGGCGTCCTCTACTACTAAATGAATCTTGGCATGAATGTTTTTGTCTATCGGATCCCTACCTATATATTTTTATAAAATTTGACCAACTAAATTGATGTATTAATTTTTATTATTCTTTTAGTATTTTTCATTAAAAATACTTCAGTAGTACAGTTTTTCATTCCTCCTCTTCTATAGCCTATTCGAGTTCTTCTTATTTTCAATTTCATTATATTATCAATCTTGGTCTCAGTTCGTGCTCGATCTTTTGTCGAAATTTGACCAGAAACTGAAGACCTGTAGTAAAACCTTCCTAATTTCTTGTTATTTTTGCGACTTTTTTAAACATTTTCTCATTAGTAACTATTAAGGAAAAGCATGAACTAAATTTTTGTAACCCTCGATTTTGCTTTATTTTTCAATGTTATTTTAAGCTGTTTTTTATACGACGCATTTCAAATCTCACCTGAAGAACCTTTAGGAGATACGTAACTTCAAAATTGGTTAGCAAATAAAAATACCTCCGATTTTGATTCGGCGACTTGCTATAAAGGGAAAATGTTCATAATAAAAGAGAAAAATTAAGAAAATATATATTCAACAAGAACTTAATTGTTATAAAAAAGTTTCACATCTTAATTTGCCGAAATTCCAATGAAAGCAAACGGAAACATTTAAATTATCCTACTGTCTTGATTTTGATTGCCTCATAAAATAAAGACATAATACTACAGAGCAATTTTCAGCCAAACTAATTCGCCATTTCCCCAACTAATAGCAATAAATCACACGGCATCACATTATTATTCCATGTCATGAAACAACATTCCGATGAATTTGTCAATCATTCAAGAAATCCGCTTACAATACGAGAGGGCAAACTATTTTTAACGTTATTGTTTGTTGTGATAGTAGTAGGAAAAGTGCAGTGTTATGGCGCATATAAATAATGGTGTACAATGGAAACACATTTAGGATCCCATCAATTGATTAGTTTATAAAGTTATAAAGCAAAGTTGTGACAGGAAAAATATTAATGAAAGCTTTTCCTATATAAAATACTTCCAATATGTTATCGAATAGCCGTGTTTATAGGCAGGGAAGATTGAATTCTTGTTAACAATGTAGCGAGCAGCAGATTCTAGAGCAACTTCGTCAATAAATTATTATTGGCCGTCATTAATCTTTATTATGGTCAGTGGAAAATGACATTTTCCGTTGGTGTAAACTTACACATACAATATATTGTGTAATAAGCACGAAAAATAATTTGCGTATATTATATTGATGGACGCGGTGTATAGTCGTGCCACACAATGCTCGCCCCGTATATTATTATTACCGTTTCAATAAAAATAAAAGTGACCCTCTTTATATTAGATTAGATTGGCTTTATGCTGGACATAAAAAAAGAATAGTAAAATTTTTGTTAAACCCTCCATTACAATTTAGGTAATGGTCGGCACGTTTATTTGATATATGCATGATATGGAAATTGTTTTATATTCTTTTGTACATTATGGCGATATGAAGTCATTACGCAATTTATTGCTGTAGTAATATATCCAGGGGAAAAACGTTATTACAATTAATAATTCAGAGGTGGTGTAATTGCGTTGTTTTTTCGGGGGAAGCGTATATGAAAGTTGTTAAGTTTTCCTGGGAGGCATACCAGGGATTTTCCTTTAATTGTGTTAATTTCCCAAATCCGTACCTTTGAGTCCCCCTCGAAAAAAACCTGCAAACTCCCTCTTGAAATCATCTGAAGTCACGCTCGAGTGATGCAGGGAATTTGGCCGATTGAATTCTCATCCGCCTTGGTGGATTTCTATATTTCGCCATTTCTGTGTTATATATAAATTGGACAAGTTCTAAAGCCGGAGGGCCGAATTAAAGTTGGATTTACACCAACGCTGCTCCGCTTTGGTTAGGTATTCCAACAGAGGCATCACAGGAAATGTGGTTTGAATCAAATTATACTGTTCATCTTGTCAGAGAAATTCACGAGGATTGTATCAGGTTTGTTTTAAATTAGATAGGTCGTGTTTTCTATCCTTTTTGCCAACATATACACCCAGCCAAAAGCTTTCTGTTTTATATCGCAGAAGAAAAATGCGTCCGAAAATTCAATGGTTTTTTTACAAGAACAACAACACGTCGACTTATTGCTCCTGTAAGAAAACACATGGCACGTGCTGAAAGCGCGTTTGCCAGATGACCGGCGCATAAATAATACAAATATATTTCATGCACACTAGGTAGTAAATATAAATCAAAGGTCTTAAAACATGAAGAGAAATATCGAACATAATATATGAGCATATTTAATCGAGCCAATGAATCATTCAAATCCGCTGTAAAACAGTTATAAATAATACAGGGCCAGTGTGCACTAGCTGAAATGGGTTCAACAGTGTGTTTAACTGATCGAGAGAACGGCAGCCAACAGCGGTTCTGGGGTGTATGCACCTGCACTTTGGAACCGGCACAGACGTGCTTCCGATCCACTGCACAACACATTCTAATGCATATTTAGATTGGATTGGATGCATTACGATGTGGTTTTCCTTTAATTGCATTCAATATTGGCTTTATCTGTATCTCTAATGTATGAAGGGATTGGATGTTATAATACCTGTATTAGCGTTTCCGATAAGAATCGTTTCTGTCAAATGGTGGATAAATTGAAAAATTTCATCAGATATAGAATAGCTATTAGTAAATGTTTTAAATTTAAATACATATAATGTACAATTATTTCAAACATATTTATTGGATTTTGTAGTACCTAATTACAATTTTTACAATAATTTTTAAAATACGAAATTGTTTAAAAGCTTAATATAAGTGTATCCATCATTAATGCACACATATTTATTTATTTCTTTAATTAATCTTTCAGTTATCTGTTGTAAAGTTTATGAGAAAATTTTAACAAATGTCGAAAAAATTTAAATTTCTATATCTTATATTATTTGTTTTATTTTTATGCCACATTCTTCTGACTTTTTGACTTTCTTATTAGATACGACTTTAAATGAATTTTATTCCATTATTTATATGAAACTTTTGCCACTGTTGCTACATTTGCAATATTTTATGCTATTTCTTTGATTTCACATTTGTCAGTTTTTACTTTCTTATACGAAGTAATAAGAAAGTATAGTAATCGTGATTTTTTTCGACTTCGAGATTTTGATGGATTTACCCGTTTTGAGGGCCCCTGGATTCATTTTCGCCATGATGTCTGTCTGTCTGTCTGTCTGTCTGTTTCAAAAATGAGTTATAGGATTTAATTCAAATTTCATATTTAAGAATTTGAACAAAATTGTGGGTGCCGCATTAAATCTTTTTCATCTAGCACCAACACAAATGGTACTTACCTGAAGACATTTTTAGGAATATCTTGAAAAATAAACAATTTACGAGATTTTTTATTCTTTAACATTGATTTAGAATTAAATTTTGAACAAATTTTGTTTGAACTTTTTTTTGAAATTTCGTCAAAAAAATTACAAAAAAACGAAATATTCTTAAAATACTTTATTTTCTCATAGTGCTCGTTGAATCCGAGAGTCTAGATAGACTAGTGATGTTGGAACTTGGCAGCCAAACGGAAGGACCATTATTACTTTCTTATACGAAGTAATAACACTTATTTTTGTCGTAAAATTCGGTTATAATGAGTGGGACAAGGACACATTTATGCGTATTGCAATAAGTGCGACAGAGACTATTTCAAAATTCAAAATTTTTACAAGAAATTTAACTTAATTGCTTTAGGAAAAGTAATTTGGGTACTATCCGTATAAGAAAGTCATGTGTTGGACACATCAGATATTTTTTTTAATTTTACCGAAAACAATAATAACGAATAAATAAATGATTTTATACCGTGAAATTTTTTAGAGTGAGTAATAGGTCAAAAATCTAAAATAAAACACTTATTTTTGTCCTAAAATCTGGTTATAATGAATGGGACAAGGACAGAGTTATCCGTACGGCAATACGTGCGAGAAAGACTTTCGAAAACTATTTGAAATTGTTGGAAAAAGCTCAAAATTTAAAAATGACTTTTACAGAAATTTAATTTAATTTCCATGTGGTTTAATAAAATACCTGATGTGTCCAACACATGACTTTCTTATACGGATAGTACATACCTACCTGAAGACATTTTTAGGTTTTTTAGGAATATCTTGAAAAATAAACAATTTAGGATATTTTTTCTTCTTTAACATTGATTTAGAACTAAATTTTGAACAAATTTTGTTTGAACTTTTTTTTTTAAATTCCGTCAAAAAAATTACCAAAAAACGAAATATTCTTAAAATACTTTCATTTTCTCATAGTGCGCATTGAATCCGACAGCCTAGATAGACTAGTGACGTTGGGACTTGGCAACCAAACGGAAGGTGGCGGGTTCGAATACCATATTATTTTTTTTTAATTTTACCGAAAACAATAATATTGAATAAATAAATGATTTTATACCGGGAGATTTTTTTAAGTGAGTAATAGGTCAAAAATCTAAAATAAAACACTTATTTTTGTCCTAAAATCTACTAATAATGAATGGGACAATCACAGATTTATCCGTACTGCAATGCGTGCGAGAGAGACTTTCGAAAACTATTTGAAATTGTTGGAAAAAGCTTAAAATTTAAAAATGACTTTTACAAGAAATTTAATTTACATGTGGTTCAATAAAAAATATACGAAAGAATCTAAATATATCGACTTTAGAAAAATTAATTTCCAAGCACAATATTTTTTTGTCCTAAAATCTGATTGTAACGAGTGGGACAAGGACAGATTTATGCGTACTGCAATAAGTGCGAGAGAGTCTTCCGAAAATTATTTGAAAATTGCTGGAAACGCTCAAAATTTAAACACGATTTTTCAAGAAATTTAATTTAATTTCTTTAGGAAAAGTAATTGTGGTATAATCGTATAAGAAAGTCATGTGTAGGACACATCACACACATATTTTAGAATAAATCCATGATATTCTATTAATTTTCACATATACCTACTTGACTGATTTAGGAAAAATCTTTTGTCTTCTTTTTAGAATTGAATTCAAATGGTTTTAAGAAAGAGGTTTGACAACAGTGTAACTTTATAACCAGATTATCAAATGCATTTCGAATATTCTGGTAAACTTGTTTGTAAACTTAAACGTAGAATATATATTGTCTGTCTCTTCCAATGAATTCCCAAAATTTCTAAAAATGATATAGTTATTGAAAGTTTGAATTTAAAACTTTTTCAGTCATCCAATAATCACACTGTAATTATATATTATCGTTTTTATATCTGTCCTGTTGAATGTACTATATATTATTTAAAAAAGTTCTTCACCTTAACAGTCATCTTTCTAAAACTTTGGTTCTATTGATTTCAGCAAGTTAAGTTAAGAGTGTCTTGAGTTTACTGTAATTTTACGACGTTTTAGGTTAGGTTATAATACGTACGTTAATATTGAATAGTTCTTCAAGTCTCAACAACCTAAATTGGCATACTGCAGTGGGTTCAGCCTGATACCTCTTATACCATGATTATTTACAGTAGACATATACGTCACACTATCTCTCTTTCTCTTATACACTTGTCCAATATTCAACATAATCCAGCCCCCCTTAGAAAAAGGCCGAGCATGATACATAATTACTACTTAATTAATTTAAATACCCGTACATATACCATATTTTTTTAAAGTATCGAAGATAAACTGGAATATCGAGATCAAAAACGTATTTGGTGTCCTAATATCAAAGAAAAATAACAAAGAATTTTGAGCATTTTGGGACGATAGAGTCAATATACATTATATTTCATAAAATGAAGAGAGGAACTTGCATACATTTTTAAAAGTATTTTTTGTTTTCTATTAAAATTAAGCTTAGAGCCGTTTGACACGACACTAATTTTAGTACTAAATTTCATACAAGTGATGCGCGCGCAGATTTAGTTGAAAAATTAATAATAAACAATAGGTCTAAATTCAATTTCTTCTGTATAGCATTATACACTAGTGCACCGCATTTACGCACATTTAGTCAGATTGTATACAAAAAAATAGAACATGCTCTAATTTATTGTAACAAGTTTACTAAATCTGCGCGCGCATAATTAGTATTAAATTTAGTACTAAAATTAGTGTCGTGTCAAACGGCTCTTACAACAAAGACTGTTTGCAAATTTTGCCGCAAATATTTGAAATTAAAACGTTAATCCGAGACAGGTTTAAATATTTTATCTACTACCAATTCATAATAGCCTTGATTTGACATTAATTTGAGTAAGGTAAGTCAGATTATTACGCAACATGTGTTTTAAAGAAATCATTACCACACTGAAATTTCAACAAGAAAATTCTCTCTTACAAGTATTTATAACACAATTTTTACAATTTAGTATCTTTATAGGAAAGTTTATATTTGTAAATGTCTAATTATAATATAATATATATTGTTTAATTCTTCAAAATTTGTGATTAACATTGAGTAATGACACTTCATACTCTTAAGTTTGATTTTTTGAAACCTGGAAAAGTTTATAATAGCGTATCTACCTAGAAAAAACCCTAACTTCACGTTAGACAGCTGAGAAAAGTTTTAGTTTTATTTTATAAAAAATCAGTTTTATATTTTAATAATAAATATAACACGGTCCACGTCCCCGAATTTTTTGTCTATTAAATTGTTTAATTTTTTGAAAATTTATAATTCAAATTAACGGTTGTGTAGCGCTGGCTAGTTTTTACACAACTTAGGTTAGGTAGTCCAGTACGACAACTTGACAACAACTACTGAGCAATGTCGTTGGAGATAAATTCAAAATTCATTTTTAATTATTTGGACGGTAGAAGATAAAATCTTGTATATTACACGTGGGATATACACACATTAACATATTCGTCTGATTACAGAACTCGTCTACGACTCGTTCTGCAATTTCCAGACTCTTATGTTAATGATGTTCATATCCCACTTATAATATAAATAACTATTATATACAACTAACGTTTTTCCTGAAAAATAAATATTGAATTATGAATTTCGTTAAAGTATCGTTAGTTCTTCCGCAAAATTGTGCAACGGCTTCCTAGAAATAGTGATAGATTTTCTCACATTAATTTCATTGTGTACACTCCCAGTATGATCTGTATAATTTGTTTGAATTTCAGGAGTATAAACAGTTTATATTAACTTGTTTTTAGCAAATTTAATTGAAGTACCTTCTATAAAAATAGATATTTTTGACCGATAAATAATTTAATACTAGGTAGGTTTTTAAAATAGCCAACAAAAATATATATGATTCTGGTAATAATATCCCACAAATTGTATCAAATAAAATACAACTAAAATTTGTATCAATAATGAGATCATTAATCTGATTTATTATAGGATTAGGTATCGAAAAATTTAAATTTCTAAAATATTTTAAAGTTATTTCCTTGTTTGAATTTCTTTTACTACATCAAAATAAATCTCAAAGTGAGGACAAATTCAATACTAATACTTTCATCGTCGTTAACTAAACCAACAAATTAATTTCACCCTTACGAGACCAAACCAAAAATGACCCACCCTCTGTTCTTTTTAAAACAGAGACATCACAGGAGTGCGATGGCACCGGGACTGAGACGGCCGGATAGATGGACGGAAATGACGAAGTACTTTCAAAGCGCCCCAGTTCCTTTTTTGCCCCTCGCACACTAAAAGAAAACTTTTAATCGAACATTTACTCTTCGACTAGAGCGGTTAGGATTACGACGTGTTTTGTTTTCCAGGGCGTTATCATATTCTCCAGGGATATCAAGTTTCCAGTTCACAGAAACACTTTCATAAATTACTTTTAGTATTATGCCTGCTTTATATTGACCGTTTGCCGAAGCTGTGAAACTTAAAGTATTAGTTTCTCATTGGGTTGCGCGTACAAAGTACAAAACCGTTTGTGTAAGTTTTTCCATTAATTAACATTGTGGTGGAGGCGCCTGTCGGTACCGCAAAAAGTATAACCTGGGAGATTGAGTTTGATTTATGCGTTATGATGATGGCCTAGTGGTAGTGTTCATCGCAAGCTTACGGAATAACATGAAGTTTTAACGAGTGTTCGATTTTGTAATATTGAACTATGCGTCTCAATTAAAATTGCGCGCCTTTATATTATAACGCTGAATTCGGGTAAGTTTAATTATCGTATAAAAGACTAGATACGCCTGGTTCTTTTTCCATAATTCCTTATAAATGGAAGGCAAAAAAATTCCACAAGAGCAAAACTTCTCTCTGCGAAAACTTAATCTTATTAAAAGTTACAATATTTTCAATTATCTTTGGGGAAAAGAGAACTAGAAACTTTTATCATTAACTACATAAAATCCTTATTGTCAAGTTTTTATCCTTTTGATTAACTGAATTTTCTCTAATCCAATTATCTCGTCTTCAATGAGATTACCAGATCGTTGATGAAGACGAAATAAAATGTTTTTGTCTCTTGAGCCATTCAACACTCATAGACACAAACACTGAAAACAAATTAATTGACAATTGTTCCATGAAACTTTTGTCTACTAGTAGAAAACTGCAAATTCATTTTGCCGAAGCGGTGGGAAAAAAATGTTTTACCATAAATATAAGAGCACAGTTGGGATGTGTTTACTATTTTAGCATGACTATATTTAACAGGTTTCATTTTGCATAAAGTAGCATGCAACGTTGTTTGGTGTTTTGTTCAGATTATTTTTCATGAGAAAAATACAGTATTTTAGAAGTTGCAAGTAGTAATTTACATAGAAATTACAAGCTAAATGAATATCGCCCTTGTAGTATTCATTACAAATAATTATACAAGTTTATATACGTTACGGTGCTGGAACGGCTTCAAAATTTTAATTAAACAGGTCTACACGTCAATTTTTTTAATAGCTTTATTATATAGTTTTAGTGGATTCGTTTGAAGTTAAACTATTATGCTAATAACGAAGGCGTAAGAATTGTTGAAAATAAATTTATTACGTAAGAATGTATATTTAACACTTGAACGCGGTAAAAAATACTTTTTTAGCCACTGTTATTATTTCTTGGACTTTTCTTAGTGTGCAATAAACAAAATTTTCTGCGTTGTGTTGTTTGTCAGTCAATTACTAAAGTACTTCTTTTCCTTATTATAATATTATAAACTATTGAAAGTTAGAGTAGAGTCGGACTAAGATAACAATTTTTCATTTTTAATACTTTCTAATAGTTTTCGGATTTGAAACCCTGCATTCCGCATAATCAATTTGAAGGTAGCTTCCAAACTTGTCCAATTCTTCTCTTGATATCAATTTTAGGTCCCAAGCATCATCAGTGCCCTGGGATTGAGGTTATAGGACCAAATACTATTTTCTCACGAAGAAGCAGCAAAGACTAGAGGCAAAGTAATAATTATTGCTGTTGGTCATAGTTTATCATGTATAGTTTTGGCGAATTGGTTTGACTCTAACACTTGTAAAAATTTTATAATCTGACATTTTACTGATATACAAAACTAAAGAAAAACATAATAAGAATCGACAAGAGACAGCTATTGTGAAAATTATTTCGATAACATATTTACACTTAGACTAGGGACTAAGAAAAGTCATATTAAATCAACATTTTTGCACACAAAATGCAGCTTTAATGAAGGAAATCTCTAGAAAGTGCTGTAGCAAATTAATATTTTAAAGCAAAATCTACAAGGTGTTTTAGGATTAACTGGACCAACTTAAAATCTGAATTCAGGACCTGGAAGCGCTTCTAAAGAATATTTTTTTAATCATCCCTTATCGATAAAAGGGGTGAAATCAGCAACCCCTCTTTAATTTTTTTATTGAAACTCTCTAACGGACCCGAATTTTGTCATACAAAAAATTGCTCTGGAAAGCTAGATTCATTTAGAAAGTAAGTATTTTGTCTCTTTGATTTTTTTCATAGAACTGACAGTTTATAAATGAAAAAATAAAATAGTTCCGATCCACATGGTTATTTTGGAAGTTATTGCATTATTTTATAAGCTGTCAAATAACTATACTTTGATAAATTTGTAGTAAAGGGTTACTAGTAATTAATTATTACCTAATTGTTAGTAACATCGGGTTATTATCAGCATATAAAAATTATTAAAATCATTTTTACTAAAAGGGTCCGTTTTACTAATAATTAGGTAATAATTAATTACTTGTAACTCG
The DNA here is from genome assembly GCA_963942485.1 of Pediacus dermestoides. Classification (NCBI taxonomy): domain Eukaryota; kingdom Metazoa; phylum Arthropoda; class Insecta; order Coleoptera; family Cucujidae; genus Pediacus; species Pediacus dermestoides. The sequence goes on from OZ012626.1 coordinate 30,799,831, forward strand.
TTCCTAACGGTGTAATAAAATACGGTTATTTGACAGCAGCCTGCTGGCCATTTTCCATTTTATTAAATAGTGCAATAATTTCCAAAATAACCATGTGGATCGGCACTATTTTATTTTTTTATTTAAAAAGTATCAGTTCTATGAAAAAAATGAAAGTGACAAAATACTTTCTAAATGAATCTAGCTTTCCAGAACAATTTTTTATATGATAAAATTCGGATCCGTTAAAGAGTCAGTGCTGGTTTATACAACATTACATTAGCATTACATTTTATAATTAACATTACATTACAATCAGAAATCGGACTCTGGTTTATACAACACTTAAACTTATAATGTAGCCAATCAGCGGTCAGTAATTTCTGACATTATGCGCATGTCATGAATAAGGGTTATTCTCCATGTGTACATATCTTTGTCATATTTCCGTATATTAAAATTAAAATCGACCAATGAAGACAGCCTGTGATTCTTGTTTCTTTGTCGATTTTCAAATTAGTACACGAATGTTCATTAAAACTCAAATATAGATGCAGAACTCAAAGCTTGAAAAGTTGAATCTAACAATCTCATGCGGAACCACCTTAAACCCATCATATCAGCTGTTAACTATTGTTTTAGAACATGCGCAATAGGGTCACATTACGATAATTACATTACAAAGATAAAAGATAACCATCTTCGTAATGTTAAATGTAATTCTAATGTAATCGTAATGTTGTATAAACGTCTAAACTGAATAGCGTAAATTTATCTTCTAATTTTAATGTAATTTTAATGTAATTTTAATGTAATTTTAATGTAATGTATAATGTAATGTTGTATAAACCCGCACTCAATAAAAATATTAAATAGGGGTTGCTGATTTCACCCCTTTTATCGATAAGGGATAATTCAAAAAATATTCTTTAGAAGCGTTTCCATTAGTAGAAAATCCCTACCAAAGTTCATTTGTTTATCTTTATCAAATTTGAGAAAAAAATTAAAAACCTAATTTTGGCCTCCATCTTTAAAGGGCCGTAACTCTTTAACGAAACGTTTCCGAACATACATACCTCCATAGAAAATTTTTTCCTTATTTTGATGTCTTGAATTCAGATTTTAAGTTTGTCCAGTTAAACACCCTGTAGATTTTGCTTTAAGGACATTATTTTTTAGACAATCACCAAATTTGATAGTAAATTTTCACTTTATTATTATCATTTCTGATAAACTTACCATTTCTATACAGGATATCAAAATATATTTATTTGGTACGATCCCGTAATTTTTTCCTGAGAACTAAATTTTTCACTTACATATACTCGTTATCTCAATATTTCTGGATAAAATTTTGTTAATCGTAGTTTTGTGCTTGTTTTTTCGCCTTTGTCATAATTATGTATGTTGTCAAAAGTTGATGTATCCAGAAAAAATCTTCTTGGTTGTTTTTAATCTTGATATTTTCTTTGTAGTTTTTGCTCCTGATGATGATTTAAAGTAAAGTAAATTAAAACTAGTCCTATTTTTACGCTTCATTTACTAAGAGAACAAGACTTTTAGTTATTTCTTATACATGAAATGAATGAATAGATTTTCTCTTGAATTTATGTTTTTCCATAATATCACAAATGATGATCTTCTTCCCAAATTTTTATAAAATTTGCTTCTACTGCTAGATTACAGTTAATTTGTAGCCAGAACCTGCGGTATATCTATACGAAATTTAGGCATTTTTAAAGACTTTATATGAAATTATCTTATGTTTGGGAATAACCCATTTTTTAATCTAACCATACAAATTGCCAGTTGAACCGTGTTTCATCAACTTTGGATTTATTTGCTGACCTTTAAGTTTTCTATTTGTATTAATAAAACCAGCCAATCCCAAGCGATTATTTTTTTCATTAGCTATAAGAAATTATTATATCTTGTCGTAGCACACACAAATGGCAATAAAGTGAAATTAAATGTGTATTATATCGCGAGAAAATTTCGTATTATTAATGACCTTAATACGCGCTCAACCAGGCAACAGCTTTCCAGTCTGGTAGTCGCTCAACATGTGAAAATTCCCAAAGGAACCGACACAATCCCAGTCTATGCCAACAGCAGCGCGTCCCTTCTTCTCTACGCTCTTCTAAATAGTCCATCCTTCCATTACGTTATCAATTATTAAAATGCCTTATTCAAAATGTCACATTTTAAATCGGGAAACTGTCGAGCCAATTTCCAAGACAACCTTTTACGCTGTTGTGTGCTTTGGTTTGGTTTTGGGGGTTTTCCCCTAAGCACTAAAAGCTAAGGGATTCAAACCTGCTCGCGCTTGCTGTAATAATTTATATGTTTCAAAATTAATTTGATTTTTCTTTGTTTCAGGTGAGTACTCCATCGAAATCTTTTGCCTAAACAAATTTGTAAGTATAATTGTTTATTTCACCATCACCCCTGTAAAGAAAATGTTTTCATCCAATACTTAATACAAACAAACGTACTTAGAATTTTTGTAACTCAGTACAGTTTATTGGAAAACTTACCCTGGGTTTATGCGCGTATCATTCCAGGAGCAACAAATATTTATTTGTCGGGAGTGCGGGCAAAAATAAAACTAATAACAATTAGATAATGTGAAATCGATAGTCGCGCTTAGCGCGAGAATGATTGTCGGTGCACGAGGTTAATTCAATTTACTTTATTACATTTTCAGTTCAATTTTTTTCTGCGTTTTTTGTGTACTTATCTACTTTCCGTATGGTGTGCTTGTGTGGAGTTTTTGAATTTGCATGTCTTCCGTTTTTTCACCAATAAATAATGCTATATTTGACAATATATATGAAAACTGGGGTATACTATATACTGGTTAAAAGTTTGCCGCCGTTGGAGGATAAGCGCGCTTCAGACAGATATATGAGTTAAGTCTGTGCGAGGGACTCCATATCGCATATTCACCCTGAAAATTCTCCTGAAAATACTGCCATGAAGTAATAAAGTGTAAGCGACACTGTCACGTGCTTTAAATTTATACTGCGTTAAGAGATTACTGTGCTTTTTATTTGCTGTTATATAAACATACAGAAAATGTACATATTATATGGAAAAACAATTTCGGTCCAAGTGTCATATGCAGGAAAAACTGGTAGACTTTCATAATGCTTTTAAGTAGAAGTAGCGTCGCTAAGTTAACTGTTTTTTATGACCCTATGACAGTATAGTTTTTTCCATATAATAAATCACAAAATCAAACGAACTTAGAATTTACATCCTAAAAAATTGAGCCAAAATTTCCAATAAATAATCTTGTCATACGGCATTAGGTTAAAAACTGAACAAAATTTGCTTTAAATTTAATTCGAATAACTCTAGTTCCCTTTCACACCATGGAATGGCATAAATATGTCACGATAAGTGTCGTGGCATATTTTTCAAAACTGTAAATTCCAACCAAAGTTAAAAGAAGAAAATTCCTTATTATCCTTCTTTTTTTAAAGGTCTTATCAAATTTTGTGCTCCATTGAGTATTAATTCCAGAAAATTTTCTTGCATCTTGAAAAAATCAGACGTGTAGAGCAACCCCCGAAGGAACGGAAGTATGATTTACGTTCCGTGTTTCAGGAAGCTTCATCCTTTTACATGAACGGAACATAACTTGAGCGGAATGCCGGAATGAAATGTTTAACAGTTATTAGGTTAAGGTATCTAATATGTTCGTTAAGAAGTAAACCGAATTCTAAAACAGGATAAAGCTGAAAAACTAAAAACTATATTTTTTTGAAATTTTTAGAAACGGTGAGAACCAAAAAAATATTTATTGAATTTAATAAATTCTATATTAACATTTTTATTGTTTAAACTAGGATTATATAGCAGGCATCTACAAAATTATACTTACTAAAATTCTTCACAATTTCCGGTTAAGTATTTTCCAATATAAGGTTCATGTTATTTTACATTAGCATCATCTATTCTACTCGTATTACATTTTTAAATTCTAATTCAAATTTTTCGTTTAACTCTAATGCCACTTTGTAGAGGGTTTCACGCTTCTAACCTAATTTATACGTGAAATATTTTAATTTTATAAAAAGAAAATACACTTAAGAACGGACGTCTAGTAAAAAATTCGAATAACATTATTTTCATTACACATTATTAACAATGCAAATATGAATGTTTTGCTGCCATAGTGCTGCCATAGTTGTAATTGACATTTTACGTTGACAGTTACCGTGCTGCATTGGAAATAGTGCTGCAAAATACAATAAAGAAATGTAAGATAAGGAAAATGAAAATGAAAAAAAGAAACTGATTTTGGCAAATTAGTTATTACTGAAAGAAAATTATGTCTCCAATGTTACAAAACAATAGGTGCTTTGTAAATATTAAAAAAAAATGCTAAAATGTTTTAATCTTAATTTCCTTATTTCCGAATATTCATTGATTTTATTTTCTTCGCACCACTTGATGAATTTTTGGTATTCTGCTTCATATCGGCCTGAGGATTTTACAGATAGTAAATTTGCTAAAAGTGGCTTTGCCTGCAAATTTTTGAATATGAAATTCGAACACTGACAGATTGACATTGGACATATTTAGTAATAAATTGAAAACCAACCTAATTTTGTTTAAGTATTATTTATTATTTTAATGATTAAAAAATATTTCACAAAAATTATACTAGTTTACAACCATTTTGTCCACCATATATCAATCTGACTTTCCCATGTATTTTGACCCACTAAACACGGAAATCACACTTAACATTTTTTTCATAAACGCGTTTACGAGATATGAATTTTCGAAATTTTTTTTTCAATTTTGGGAGTTTTTTCGACGTTTTTGAGTATATCTATTTAACCGATTTGGCCAAATAGGCATTCAAATGAAAGGAAACTGAGCCTTACATAGTTTTGAGATCGGCCCAGTAGATCAGATGCTAGCGATTTTAATTATTTGAAAAAGTCGTTTTTTTTTGGCAAAAATCGATGTCGAAAATTCTCATATCGCCCTGGGAAAAATAGAAATCGCAAAGATAAGTTTAGTTCCAATATTTTTGCGTGAAGCTAACACTTTTACGAAAGAAACAAGCTACTATTGATGAAAATCCATGGACAAATGGCGAAGTTATGTATTTTTCAATGGAAGACCAAAATTCAGGTTTTTGACGAGTTTCACGTAACATTCCAAAGTAATTATTTTGGAATGTTACCGAATCTCACCTATTATAACAAAATGGTAACTATAAATATGTTGAATTTCAACTGATTCACTAAAAGGAAGAAAAAACGTCGAAAGAACTCCGAAAATTGAAAAAAAAAATCGAAAATTCTTATGTCGAAAACGCGTCCATGAGAAAATATTTAAGTGTGATTTTCTTGTTTAATGGACCAAAATACATGGGACAATCATAGTGAGATATGGTGGGCATAAATTTTTTTCGATTTTGTAAACTAGTGTTATTGTATGTTGCTCTTTTCAAGTCCACTCTCAAAAAATATTTTTTATTACTTTGTTAATAACATTGACATTACGAAGATACGAACTATGTTAGTACCCAACCTAAGTGTTTTGGTTACCAACAAAAGTACCTTGCCAGACTAAAGTTCATTCTTATAATCTCCACCAAAACTAATGAACTTAAGCTAATCTAACCCATCTAAACATAAAAAATCAGTAATATTCTGTTAATGCGACTTTGGTTTAAGCACTAGAATGTGAATTTGAAACTCCGGCTCGCATTTAGAAGTGTTTATGCAAAGGGATTAAAGCTAACTCGTATTCTGGAATACGCATTAAGGGAAAATATAAACGAGGTAGGTAATTGCTAAATGTCTCACTAATGAATGTTTACAACTTTTTATTCAATCGCTCAATATTTAAATAGGTAATTTTGTAACATCCACATTTCGGTAGTTTTTTTTTCTAAATTCAATATCAAAACCAGAAATACATATATTATAGTAAGTATAAATTGAAGCTTTAAGGTTGGATCCAAAATACTTCTCTTGTTTGATTTTACGAGAAAATTTCATTATAAATGTTACCAAACTGCAATTACCGCCTACAAATCGATGCCCAAATCAATTACGTTTCTAATTCCGTACAAATCCTACATTCTCTGTGATTGATTTTGGCGAAACAATTCTAAACACTTGTACCAACATACAAATAAACCAACTGAACGGTGGTGGTGCATTGGATGTTCCAGTCCCGTTTTGCCATATCCCTAAATAATAAATTCAAGTATAAAAGTCAAATGAGTTGTGGGGACAGCCAGTAGTATGTGCGCCCCGTTTTCAGTATTGAATTATTTAAACCTGGCATGGGGACGACGACTGTGACTGTACCATACCCTCGGTTGATGAAAATAAATTTGTCGGGTGCAAAACGGCGGGGCAATAGTAACAAATTAAAACCAAAACAGAACCCATGAAATATGAAAAAGCACAATTGGACACACAAATGAAAGAGAGACACAAATGAAATATACGGATATGAGGAGAGATGGGGCTCTGGTCCATGTCCACCACCTAATATTTCTATTTACATATAAATTGCGTAATGGTTGTGTTGTAAACGTTTACACGGCACGCGAATTAGCCACAAGTGAGATACAATCTGGTGAGTGTTGGCAGTTCTGAATATAATACATGTGTGCATGGTACAAATTGTCCGCGCCCCCATCAATCAGTAATCTGGAACATGTGTACCAATCTACGAAAACAAAATGGATTGCATGTTGAAGTATAGAAATATGTGGAATATTTATGTTATTTTATATTGCCTGAATAATTTTGAACGGCGGACTACACTGTTGAAAATTTTGTGTTTATGTGTTAAAATAATTTCGTGTTAAAAAAATTATGTCAAAATTTACAAATTTTTTTGGTTACAACTACATAGTACAAATGTGTTAAAATGACAAATTGACACATTAACACATTATATTTATTTTTAACATAATTTAAAAGTTGATAAAATTAAACAAAATAATTGTGTTAATATGAATAAGCAATTATGTGAATGACATGTAATTTGGGTACTTTTAACATTTTATTTCTGTCATATAAATGAATAAAGATTTTTGTTAATGTAACACAAAATCTATGTAATTCGATGTGTTGTTCAATTAAACTACATGTTTACTTATGTTATTCGTACAAAACGTTTAGTCAAATATTTTTTCTGTGTTACTTTAACTTTTTATTTGTATTAAAATGTTGGTTCGTTATTCGTCACTACCCCCTAATCTGTGCATCAAGTTGAGAACTTAAACATTTCAGTTTAGAACGAAACCAAGTGAAGAATGTATGTTTCATCAGTTATATTCTTGTGCAATTGTTGTGTATTGTCAAGGTAAGTAATAACAAAAATATTAAGTACATTAAGTTCTCTAAAATTTATGAGGTTGTATCTTCACTTATTATAGACATGTTTACATATGCCATTTGTGAAAAATGTGTTTTTGAAACCTACATTGCATATATTGTTAGAAAACGTTCCTCCTTAAGTTTAATTAACTGTAGTAATTTAAATATCCTTTAAGTGTTTTGATGTTTACGAACTGGGTAACCAAAATGTTATTGTTAGGTAGACTTTTTTATTTTTTTCGAAATTGTATGACATTTGCTTGTGTTTCTGAACCTGTATTGTAATCAATTTACATATTTAAGATCCCTCCTTACGTTTAATTAGCTTTAGTATTTAATTATGTTATTGATAACCAAAGTGAAATTGTTAATTTTTTATTTGTCGATTTATTTTATGTTGTCTGTGAGAATGAGAAACTAAATGTGTGTCTGAAACATGGCACAATATTGTTATAGAAGTATGTATTTCCTCCATAAATTTAAATAAATTTAATTTACGTGTGCTTAAGTATTTCCATGTTTATGAACTTGAGAAAAAAGTTACTGAATGTTGATTTTAACAAACAATAAAATGATTTGATATTTTTACCTGTTTTTTTATTTTCATCAGTAAATTAACCCCCTACCCTTTTATTTTAACAAAAATTATATGTCTGTTAACATTTTACAGGTTGTCCCTCAAAGTTGTTCCGTAAATTTAGATATAGATTCTGACGATGAAGAACAAGTATAAAAGTTAAAATAAACATATGGATGCCGACGCCTCCTAAAGAAGATGTTGAATATTTTATAATTGGCATTTATTACAGGACACTACAAGTTATAAAAATTTGGATTGATTTTTAAAGTTTGACAACCGGCGCTCCTCTTCTAATCCACTTTTGAGGTTAATTGGGGACACTTTGTTCCAAGGATAATCAGTATAAATGCCAATCATAAAATGTTCAATATCTTCCTTAGGAGGCGTCAGAGCCCACATGTTTATCTGAACTTTATACTTATTTTTCATCGCAGAATCTATATCTAAATTTACGGAACACCTTTAAGAGACACCCTGTATAATAGTGAATAACAACATAAAAAATGTGTACATACAATCAGCTGAAATCCACATATTTGATAAGTAAAATTAACAAAAATAATGAGTGGTATTTTAACGAAGTATTTATGTTAAATTTAATCAATGACATGTAATTATGTTATTATAACACAACATTAATCAGTCAATATAACACATTAGTAACTGTTAAGTTTACAATATTATTATGTCAAAAAAATGATGTGTTAAAATATTTGTGTTGAATTTTAACTAAAAATAATTGTAATCTTTTAACATTTTCGGTTTCAGTAAAAATAACACAAAAATTTGAGTGGACCTCCTGGGACATGTGAAATGTGTTAATTTTAACACAAAATTTTTAACTGTGTAGATGTGGAAAGTGATAGGGAAGTGAGCAAGGAAGGGTTGTGATGAGGCACTTCGGGACTAATTTAATAGGAGCTATTATAAAAAACAACGATGAATTTGATACCTTTTTAATTCAAGAACTATAAGAAAAAAAGTAATCCTGAAAGTACAATTTGTTTCAGATATTTCCAGATACAATTCAAATACCTCACTTTTCTCTTTTAGGATATTGTTGGGCACCTAATTACACTGTTTCACCCCAATTTAACCATAACTACATTTTTTTATCGTTTCCAAAATCCATATATTGAGAAGCAAAATTATCACAGTCTTTATTTTCTACCTTTTTTTAAGCTAATGGCACTATATTTTGCATATTACACCTAAAATAATATGACGTCGCAGAGTGCGTTCCATCAATGATTATATCGTGGTAACAATCTCGGATCAATATAATCTCAAGCAACCGCCAATATTCCGTGTGCCACCTCCCGAGATGATTGGGCTTTCATCCAAAACGGACTTCTTTTAGCTTGCGCACTTTTTTCTATATGAAGTATTTATTTTACCAGCGGAGTCTAAAGCACTTGCATGACGAGGGTTGAACGAGCTTTCGAAAAGGGTTAAAACTCCACCCGCATTTATGTTTAATAACTTAGTACAAGTAGTGGGGCGCATTCATTAAAATACCTACAAACAACATCCACGCCATCACTGGATTTTTGTTCAAATCAATTCCACATTACTTCACATGTTTCAAAAACGCAATTTAAACCACGCTTGAATAAATGAAACAAATCAAGAGGGTTTTTCAGCAGTAAAGACCGGGATGGGAAAATAGTCGGCATTTTTTTGTTCTGTTTGTTTTCGTTGTAGACAAGGTGAAAACTAAACTGACATTCCATCATTGATTAGACTAAAAGTGTGGCAGATAGCTTGGCAGTTGGCGTAATGTTTACGAGGTGGCTGTAAAATCCGGCGTCGTCGTCGTCGTCGTCATAGCGCTTCAACGGTGTAACTGACCGTTAAAATTCCAAGTAATAAAACTTGTCACTTTTATCTATAGCATTTTAACTCTTTCTTCGTATAAAAGTCTCATAAATATTGACTATTGCCATGATAACAATCATCGCAAAATCCCGGACCAACCAACGCTTCCAGATAAATATAAATTTTACGGCCAATTATAAGTTTTGCGAAAATTATTTTCCGCGCTATATACGGATTTCCCGATAATACCCCAAAGTGTTTCGTGCGTCCCATGACAATAGAAAAATGGTATATTATTTCTTCTTCGATTTATTATTGTGTATCAGTTTGGCGAAATTAATTATTGTGCAGAAATTAAATGTGAATTTCCCTCGTTCTCACGGAAGCTCCCTTATTCGTAATATTTAGGTCAACACTCTGACAAACAACGCTGTACGAATAGAATATAAAATGTTCGCATGTATGTAATAAGACTCGGAAGATATAAAGGATACATGACCCACATATCTTAAAATTTCTACTATATCAGATTACAGCTGCAATATAATACGAATTTTATATGCTCGTTCAATCTTCATCGTTTCCATACCTTTAAAAATTTTATAGAATATGTTTAATCATTGAAAAAGTCACTTCAGTATGAGTAAGCAGCGAAGTTTTATTGAACGAGACAAATCTTTATATTACTGATTTATATGTCCAAACGCATTTATTTGAAATTTAAATAATCGTGTACTTTTAAAAAGAATTGGCTGAGAGGTTTTATTAAACTGTGATGGTTTCGAAAGTGTAAAAGGAATTTGTTCCATTCTTTGAAAAAAAATATAATATCAAAACACTGATAGTTTTAATATTTTTTAAGTATATTACAATATATTTTTTGGTGTTCTGTTATTTGGTTTTGGAGCAAGGTCGAAATTTCCGGGTACACTAGTAAAATTTCGGTGTGAAAATCAACACGAAAAAGGGTCTATATGTATAAGGCCACCGTTTATAGTGTAAAGTTTACCAAAAGCATATTAGGTGAAATTTTCTTTGTTCTTGTAACGATAATGCTCACACCACACATGAAGTAAGAACTACCACATAAGATAAAATCATACTGCAGAGTGTAAATATTCACCAAATATTTTGAGGAAACACAGATGTGGGTGGACATTTAATCGGGCAGTGGTTGAATAAACAATATATCCGTTTCACCACAGTTACAGTAGGGTTAAAAATATTGATTTCACTAAATTTGGTGTAAAATTTTCACCAAAACTGTTTTACCACTCAAGTTTGGTGAAGCAACGTCCTCAATTTTTACTTTCTTATACGAAGTAATAAGAAAGTATAGTAATCGTGATTTTTACTAGTGTAATAAACGAAACCTACGTCTGTCCCACCATATTGTGTATATTATCAGATTCAATTAGCCTTATGCAATTTTACCGTGTTTTTATTTATTAAATCTTAAAGTTAAAAAGCAGGAATACAATTTTTATTTAAACATATCAGTGCGATCAAATTGTTCAAATCTTTGCAAAATTTCCAAATGAACATGTGCCAATACCTTCGAAGTTCGAAACATCAACATTGAAATTGATAATGAAGAGCTAAAGTCGGAAATACACCATTCAATTTGGTTGAACAATTTGGTTGATTCAACCCGATTGAACCAATAGAAATACACTCGACTTCTTTCAATGTTTCTATTGGTTCAATCTGGTTGAATCAACCAAATTGTTCAACCAAATTGAATGGTGTATTTCCGGCTTAAGGAAATTTTCGGTTGAAGGTAAAGAAGAACTGGCAGAATAATAAGAAATAGATAACGAGCCACCAATAAGGGATTTTATGGACTTACGAGTACTTCATGGAAGTGACACAGAACTAAGAAATAGATTATGATGAAGATGAAGAAATATACTAGAAGATATGAAATAGAACAATAGAAGACAAATGTACAGAAAAAGAATGAAATAAATCTAGATGTTTGCGTGCACAAACTGCTAGAAGATTATGATCATTGATTATGTTAATTGATGAATAATTTTGTGGGAAATTCAATGATCTACAAAGATCCGGCTGTTGTTCCCTATCTACCTTTGTTTTAACAGCTTTCGAGTTAAAGATCAGATAACAAGTTTTTTTAGCATGTTCTACAGTTAATAATAATTAATAATTTAAGAACGTTGTAAAATCGGATGGGAAAATTGAGATAATTAATACAGGCTGTTTCAAATTCGCTTCTCACTACAGGGATCTCAGAAACGGTAAGAGATACAGCTTTGGTTAAATTGGGGCAAAGTTGCGTAATATGGTGGCCAATAATAAGCCGTTTAGAAATCGAAAATATCTTTTGTAGTAATGGAGATTTTTTGAAAAAACCAACTTTTTGCCTTTTCGTTTTTATTTTTTTCAGCTCTTATTTTTCAAGATATCGAAAAACTAAAAGCACTTTGTCGTGAACACTTGTGCTTTATAAAAAGACGTTAAAATTTTCCTCATGTGACGTTTCGTTTTTCCGCTGACGTCATCAACTCCATTTTTTTAAATACGGCCCTATATCTTTTTTTGTCGTTTTAAGTAGCATTTTCTGTGTTCTAGAAAATAACGTTTACATTTTTTCCATACGACGTTTCCTTCTTGTGCAATCATCTTCAGATCATTTTTTAAATACGGTCCTGGATTTTTTTTACAATTTCATCAATATTTTTCCTCACTTCCTCATATCCACACATTTTGGTAAACTTTAATAATAATAAATTTTCTTTTATAATAAATCAAACTAACCTATTATTTATTGTTAGTAGTAATAATAGTAATTTTTTTAAATAATTTTATAAAATAAACACTTATGAAATCGTCAATACTGATGATGGGCTGTACAATGAAAAAAAATACTGATGAAATTGTAAAAATAATCCAGTGCCGTAGGCATTCAAAAAATGATCCGATGATTACACAAGAACGAAACGTCGTATGGAAAAAATTTAAACGCCATTTCATAGAGCATAAAAAATGCTACTTGAAACGATGAAAAAACAACAGGGCCGTATTTAGAAACATGGAGTTGATGACGTCAGCGGAAAAACGAAACGTCGCATGAGGAAAATTTTAACGTCATTTTATAAAGCACAAAAAGTGTCCATGGCAAAGTGTTTTTGGTTTTTCGATATCTTGAAAAATAAGAGCAGAAAAAAAATAGAAACCAAAAGGCAAAAATTTGGTTTTTTCAAAAAATCTCCAGAATTACAAAAGATATTTTCGATTTCTTAACGGCTTATTATTGGCCACCATATTACGCAACTTTGCCCCAATTTAACCAAAGCTGTATCTCTTACCGTTTCTGAGATCCCTGCAGTTAGAAGCGAATTTGAAACAGCCTGTATATACCACCTAAAAATGATTCATTCTACAATTATCCGAATTGGAAATACGGAATATTCCTGGCTTTTTTTAGAACCAAACATATTCTTACTGAAACCAGTTGCGTGAATGTTTAAATCATCTTTTTGTAAAAATTGCAATATACTAAATATACGAGGTCTGTAAATTAAGTAATGAGACTGATTTTTTTCAATGTATTTATTCGAATCGAATTACAATTCAACATTGTCTCCCTCAAAGTAAGTGCCTTGGGAAGCCACACAGCCCTGGAGACGGTTCTTCCACTCCTCATAGAAGTGCTGGAACTCGGATACTGCAATAACCTTCAGCTGGTCGGTTACAGTCGTTTGGATGTTTTCCATTGTCCCAAAATGACGTTCCTTGAGGTGAGTTTTCAATCTCAGGAAGTGAAAAAAGTCACAAGGACTTAAGTCGGGCGAATAAGGAGGCTGATGGACCACAGGAAGGTTTTTACTGTCTAAAAAGTTGTTTATTGAAATTGCTGTGTGACAAGGCGCATTGTCGTGATGCAACACCCAGTGGTTTTTGATGTTTGATCTCACACGCAGGACCCTTTTTCGAAGTCTTTCAGGAACTTTTTAAGTTTTGCAAAAGTTTCCATTGCACTATGCCCAAGTCTCAAGCAAAACTTGATAGCACATCGTTGCCCGAAATTTCATTTTCAAAACGCACTAGAAATAATTGTTTCACGAAACAAATCGCTACGGACAACATAATGACTCGAGCAAGTTCAAATTCGTACCGAAGGCGTATCACAAGTTCTTCTGTCGTCCCTCCAAGTCCTGCGTCCCTAGTGTTGCCAGATTAAACGCTACGCTACCAGTCTCATTACTTAATTTACACACCTCGTATGTATAGAACTACATACTAAACTGCCAACAGTAAATCGAAGAAGAAAACTTAACAAACACACAAAAATGTAGGATGACAGTCTTATTGTATTCAATATTTTTAATTTTGAAAAACTGAAAAAGTTACATTATGTGTGATCACGGTATAAGAAACTATGGTAGTGCATCTCCTATCTTAATATTGAATACAAATAATATCTGGTACCACTGGCGACCACCAGTGCGGCGCTATCGGCAGATCAAACACTCGCTCTGTGTATAAGGAAAATTCTCGGGGTGGCGTAGGCACCAATTCGTTGCCAGTTACAGTGACAGTGACAAACCAAAACAAACACTTGACAAATTGGTTATACACAGAGCGAGTGTTTGATCCGTCCGTAGCGCCGCACTGGTGGTCGCCAGTGGTACCAGATATTATTTGTATTCAATATTAAAGGTGGTATAGTATAGGAGATGCACTACCATAGTTTCTTATACCGTGTGTGTGATATTAAAAAAATCAAATTGGTCCAGGACAAAAAATTTAGGATCAGGGGCCCAAAATTTATGTTTTATTTAGAACTATCAGTCCTACTCAGTCACCCTATTTTGTTCCTCTTACTAGGACTTAATAAAGAAAATACCAAACTGTCGTTGTTTCGTCAGTCAGTTGTAGCTCTCAAGTCGTAGTAAGTGAAATTGGATCAACTTTTACGACTGTCAATGACTGTCACATGAGTTCTACATCTTCTACGTAAACGGAGTTAACTCCATATTTTAGTAGATATATACTTGCCTACAAATTTATTAATATTATAATAGTAATTATAATTATAATAATATACTAGTAATTTGTATAAGTAGGTAGGTATCTAACAATTCAAAATAAAAGCCTTTGAATATTTTATAACTAATTTCTTGTAAGCCGATTTTATTAAATGTTAATTTGAAAAGAAAAAATACTGAATTTGAGGTTAAAGTGTAAAATACTCATCGTGGGATTAGCCTATTTGAAAACTTGAGCTTTATCAGATCTCTAGATACAAAACTTTAACAAGTTTAAATACTTTTTATGAATGTTTATTTAATATTTAAATAGCGTTGGTTATTTGGGTTTTTGCGAGTTTTATTGATCCCATATTTCGTGATTGCTATAATATTCCCGTGCTTCGTTGGATATTTACGAAAGATAATTGTGCATTATTACTATAAATAAATTATATTGTTGAAATGTGTTGAAATAACAGTCTGGAGCTACACTGAGCAGCGATAATCTGATTAACGATCGGTTTCTGAGTAGTTAATGGTGTACGCCTTTATTCGCGATTTGATAGATGGAGATGGAATCGGCGAATGCGTGCCTACAAATTCGCTTCCGTTTGACATATATCTTCGAATCAACCGAATCACATTTAGATCGTTGCTCAAGTTAAAATACCTTAAATTTAGCGCATTATTATAATCTGCCTTTTCAGGCCGGCTTCACCCCAAAGGTGTTATTGCCAACATTAATCTATTACAATCCAGAAAGCTATTTCAGAACTGCATAACACTTAAACTAGAATAACGGTCTATTGCATCATGGGGTAATTAATCGAAAAAACGCAAAATAGCCTCTAGTTGAAAATGTTTAAAGTAATTAAAATTCTTGTATTAGGGCGAATATAAAAAACTGGGACAGTAAAGGCACATGGGATAGAGTTTTAATTAGAGGAAAAGTCCCGGTATTTTGTTGGAAACATTCAAATAAAGTACTTGCATTTCTTTAAATTGTGCTGTGCAAACTGAAACTGCCTGAAAAGTCTCAAGTTACTGGAAATCCGCTGTGTCCGCACTCTTTGCCTCAACTGCTGTAGAGAGATTTGACAAAAAGTGCAGACTGTGCATCAAAATCTCAGCACGACTCCTACATCCAGTTTAACTCTGCTGGAAAATTAGGATTTCTAATTAAAATGATATCTTTTGGGTCCCACTCGTGTAATTGCCATATAATTATAATTAATTGTGATATGTAGACAATTATATTAAGTAAGTTTCGTCGAGGAGCACACAAAATTACTGAATCAACTCTGGAATATATTTTGTTAAAATACTCTCTGTTCTACTTGTTGAACGAGCTCGTCTTCTCTCGCTAATACTCAACAAACTGTTTCTTTATCCTGGTATATATCTCGTGTAATTTATTAAGTATCATCCTTGATTCTACTAATTGTCTAATCCATAAGCTGTATATACAAGAATGTAGGGTAAATCAATCTTGTGAACTTACTGCCAAAATAAACTTGTTTTGTAGAGGCTCTCAATTCTTAATCCAACTGATTGACTATAAACTCGCCCCTAAAATATGTTTGGGAATAACTTATGTAGGGTTTCAGCAAATTTATATTAGGATAGGCTCAGCTAGCAGCAGTTCAGCATTGAAAGGTTTCTCAGGTAGTACCTGCAATTAAATTAGATAACGCGAAACTGTGTTTGATTAGGTTACCGTAAAAAGAAGTAATTAATATAGACATGGATTAGATATCAAAACTTATAAATATTAAGTAGGTTACATTAGGGTATATTCAATCAGACCAAGTTATTTGGCGGGATATTTAAAATATATTTGGTCCATTTAGCTTTTTTAAATCGGAGAAAAATTGATGGTGGGAATTATGTTTTTGTCTGGCAGTGTTCTGTGTTCTGGAGAACATATATGTAAAAAACTTAAAACTTTAAAATATAATTATATAGGAGTATTATTTGCATAACCTACACGATTCTGAATGCCCTTCATGCTAAGTTTAAACTGAAACTACTCTACCCTGTGCTCACATTATATTTTTATAACAACAATCAGGCTGTCTCCAATTTATTTTATGTCCTGATTAAGTAAGAAATTTGCTGTAAAATCTGGCGATAGCATGGAAATATACCACGAGTTATCAAAATGATGGCGTATAAAAACCAGCCAATAGAAGTCAGTCACGTAACGTTATTTAAACCTTTCATAAATATGTCAACAAATCTGGTAATCACATCTAGCCAACAATAAATTGCAGTTTCTGCTCTTGGAAATCTGACCCGGAACATAAATGCACTTCAATGTATAGGATAAAATCAAACTAGTTCGCGATACTGTCTTTGTCTTTACCATTACCCAAATTAATATGCAAATCCAGTTTTTTAGTTGCATTTATTTAATTGCATCCGATAACTTCCTACACTGACATTTAGTAGTAGGTACTAAATTGCAAACTTTGCGTCGCCGTCGACGAGGATCTTTTCTATATGCAAATTGTCGCCGCAGAATACAATGTGGAATAACGACAGTTTTTTCCTTTAATCAATTAATAATAACTAACGTTAATAGAATAAAAAAGCTTGTTTTTGTTTGATTGATTAAAGTACAGGACCAGAGATTTTGTACCAAGTGGATTGTGATATTAATGCTGACATTTTATTAATTAAACATCCGTTAATTGCTTATTCGGGACGTAGAGCTCTTTGTGTAATGAACCGTGTAGATAATAATTCACGAGGACCAGCAGCCGATATTCCAGATAAGGTTTTACGCCATCTTTTGGGGATTCCTGCAATATTCATTAAATTGCCAGTGAGACAAACCCCAAAACTAGATGTACGAGTAAAAGTTATAATCAATTATTACTGTTCCAAATGAGTTTTGTTCATTTGTCGAATGAAACCAGGTAAAAATTCCCTATCTGTTGCTCTTGTTTTGTGTATAACCAGCAAACCAAACAAACGTAATCATTAAATGCAATGCGATGCATAATTCGTGGTGGAGTTCGTAAGCACGCGAAGAAGCATTAATCTTTACTGAAGAGCAATTGCCAGCAACTGTATTTGCATTCCGCACGGTTTTGTGCCATATAATATTTAAATACACTGTTTAAGTTGTTTTACTGGCCGTGTTCACTTGTTATTACTATTACTTATGGCCATGTTTCATTTATTAAGGTATTTCCCGCAATGTTTCCACCATTGACTCAAATTTATAGATGGAGAGGTCCCTCAAGGGCAATACATTAATAAGAGAAGGAATTGGTGGGAGGGTGGCTAAGTGGGTGTTGGTGAGGAGCACAACGTTAAACTGTATTAATTTGGTTGTTAAGTGTGAGTGCTTCCCCCACCACGAGTTATAGAAAGGGATCGTCCTAACATATTGCTGTCTTCCAACTCTAGTTTTCACTTAAATCTACACCCACCATTATTTGAAACTGTAATTAATGGCTTTGCTTAGTCTATCAAATAAACTGAAACTTAAGAGTTTCCCGATCTAATGACTTGAGTTTTCCCACAGGGCGTTCGCTCTTTAAACCCCAGGTACGCATAGTTGCGCTACTGTATTGTGGATAACGATCATAGTTCTGCAGCATTAACCACCTGGAAACTAGAAATTAATCAGACCCACATCAGGAGTCCAGGACCTTTATAGCATTCATATATCCTTGCCGAGGTGTTATTTGTTTCACTGTGGTGGAACTAGGCGAAGAAAAATCGCACGTTGGGAAAACGGTTTGTGTTTAAGATGTTTGATGATGTCTTCGTGGAAAACTTGCTATATGTAATATCGTACAGACAATAGAGTGATTGCCGCTTTTACGGTTTTAGTTTGTCATTAGGCGGCAGTGGTAAATAACAAAATTGTCCATTAAAACCGTTGGAGCTTTCGAAAGGTCAAACCAGTGGAATATTTATGAAAAGCAGGCCACAACTATTATGTGGTAGTCCAACATTTATATGTAATTACATAAATTGCAGTAATGGTCCAAAACCCCACGAAATAATTCATGTTGAATTCGTGTGAGTCCGGTGTAAAACGGGTCTTAGTTTTAGGTTGTGATAATATGAGAAAATCCCTTCCAGCTAACGCCAACTGAGCCATGCGAAGACAGCAGCAGGTGTCGTCCTTTTACAATAGGCAAAAAAGCTCCGCACAAGATTTACTTTTTTGTTTAGGTATATTTTCTAGATGGGCTTTCGGTGTGCCCCTGGAAATGACATTTTTTATGAACTCAAATATTTTATAAAATTGATTTGAAAATAAAGTGATTGAAAAACAGGAACTTGTAGATATACGACACATATGAGGTGGGCTTTTTAGTTAAATTTTGGAAAACAAATATTAAATTTACAATTTTATGCAGAAAAATTCGTGGTTGTTGTTTAATAAATACTTATATAAGCTTTAATTTAATTTATAGAAATACTGAAATTATAGCAGAAATGGTATTTTGTCACAAACGGCTTATTTATAATTTTTTTTCCTTGATTGTATATTTGTTAGTTCATGAACTTTAAATATAATTGCAGGATAGAAATTGACACCTTGTAGTACATGCACTTTTCATTAGCAGATTTATAGAATATCGCATTTATGCTATTTTTGCTAGCCACGGATTTTCCAGAAAACTGATAGTACTAGTGTGGAGGTCTCAGGTAACTAAATAGGATTTATTTAAAAAACGTAGAAAAATTTATTGTCAGTATTAAAAAAAATAATAATTTTCTGCCTATTAGCTTGTGCACGAGAGCACGTTAGAAGATGGAAAGTCCAAGAAAATAGAGGTTTGTGTTTTGTGAGGATGACGTTTCTGATTTAGTTTTTGATAAATAAATATCAGATTTATACAGATATACATATTTAGAAAATGAACTAAAAGTAGTAAAACTTGATTTTCATTGTTGTAACAACTATAACCTAGGAATTTATCTGCCACATAAAAGTGTTCAGAATTAAATAAATTGAGCCTTAAAATATCTACACTGTTAATTTTTTTTTTCTATAAACAGTTTATGAATCATAGTTTTGTATAAAATCAACTTTCCACTGGCCAATTAAAGTGAGGAAAAGAAAGACACATTTTTTGAATTGATTCTTCACACTATTTTCTCATTTCTTTGGCAATAATAATAATATATAAAATATTAATTTCGAATTAGGGAAATTTACGGATCATTTATTTTTCCTTTTTAATTGATGTTTATACAGTGACCGCCAAAAAGTCTGCGAAATTTAGGAAGAGAATGCATATTTGACTATTTAAAAACTAAACTATATAAGTGCCAATAATTTGTGTATTCCGGAAAACCCAAAATTAGCTTATTAGATCCAATTGACGATTTTTAGTTTACTTGAAAAGCACAAAATGCTCCAAAAAGTGAAAATTGGGACAAACTTTCTTTAATATTAAAAAAAAATCTAGTTACTTCTACCTACCTGCTAACTATTCAAAACCCAAATTTACACATGAACATTTCAGAAAATATTGAAAATTTCATAAATTTCAAAAAATCACTTCTATTTACAGCCCTGACAACGAATCGTACCAAAATTTTTTGAAATATCATAAAATTTTTCGAAATATTATTAATTTGTTTATTTTTCAATGACACCATTTTCTAGCTTCGCCTACTTTAGATTTTCATACATACAAAATTTACTAGAGCACACAATTTAAAAAATAATGAGGATAATTATTCATTTTTCCCATATGTTGTAGACTTTTGGCGGTCACTGTGTACTAGGATAGAGCATTCTTCATATTGTGTTACTTTTCTATGAATAGGGCCGCATAATAGATGGAAATTCCATGTATGAGTCAAACAAACAAGGACAAAATGGTTTGCCAGTTGTTTATGCCTGCCTATACTGAATCATTCCATTCCCATTTCATTCATCGCTATGTTTTTTTGTTACCACTGTCCTGATATTACTCATACAAAGTAATAAATGCATTTCTTGTATCTAAACCAGTGGAAATTAAAAATTATACAAAATTCAGATATATTATAAATTGTGCCTTTCGTGATTTTAGCTTAATTTATTTAAATTCAAACATACAGAGTTTAAAATGACTTATTAGCCACTTTTAAAGAGACTCCAAAAGAACAAGGCCACCCCTTCTATGACGTTTATTTTCCAAGTTCTTGTTTTAATATGAAAAAATGGCAACAATAATTTTATTAAGTAGTTTGTAAACTATACAAAGTATAAATTAATAGAGACTCAAAAGCCGTAATGAGAAACGGCAGTCCACGTCTTTCAAACTATTTAAATACATTCTCGTAGTGTCTTCATCTTGCCTTCCTAAATGTATAGACTCTCTTACGTTCCTGACGTTATTTGTAACTTTTTCCTCCAACTTTCTTAGAGTGAAAATTGTTTTAGAAACATTCAATGTTCTTACAAACTTCATATTGTTGAA
Source organism: Pediacus dermestoides (assembly GCA_963942485.1). NCBI lineage: Eukaryota > Metazoa > Arthropoda > Insecta > Coleoptera > Cucujidae > Pediacus > Pediacus dermestoides. The sequence goes on from OZ012626.1 coordinate 30,821,012, forward strand.
AATCGAACCAAAGTAGTTTTCTTTTGAATAAATAGCCATTCATAAATTGTACTTAAAAAGTGTTTGTGTAAAAAGAAAAGAAAAATGTTCAGGTTTGAAAGTTTGTGTGGGTGGGCGTACATTATTGATTAACCATGTTAGAGTGAGTTTAGAGTCGTTTAATAAAACATTGAGGTGTATATGGGGGCGATAGTATGTGTGTGTGCTCCGCCTTTGTCTGAACTGATAACATCATCAAAACCACTTTGACAACAACGTCGTCGACGGCGGCGACGCGGCGCACTAACCAACAAACTTTAATCCGAGTTAACAAAAGTTAAACAATAGACGCGAAAATGAACCATGGCATATTGAATATTTAACGTGCGCTAATGGAAGTCGTTTCTAACATTAAAAACGACTTGGAAAGGACTTGAAGCGAAAAAAGAATTATTATTTACAGGACTCACAAGTAAAATTTCTTAACATGAATATTTGAACGACCTAATGCTTTGGGTTATTCCCGCTGGTGGAAAACTTTACAAGCACATTGGGAGGGTCTGCTATGCGCCGTTATAGTCACTCTTCCGGTTTTAGATCTGGCCCCAATTGGGATTTATAACTTCAGATGCGAATCATTTTTTCATTAAACACCGTTTTCTAAATAATATACATATTTAGGGAAAGTGCGTGGCAGACGCACGCACAGTTTCACTACCATCAAAATAAATAGCGTGGTCTATAAAATTATTTATTTGGAAGCTGGGGCAAGTTAGAAAGTTTAGCTAGCTAAATTTTAAGGTTTGTCTAGATATATTTAAGGGTATAAGCACCAACTATTTACCTTAAATAATAATATGCTTATTCGGTTTATGATTATGAAATAGTCAAATTTGAAAGTAATTCTGGGGCAAGTGCAGCCCACACCTGAAGTTGAGTTTTATCAAAAGTTCTTTAGATTAATGGCGGTATTTTCTATCAGATTTATTTATTGATTATTGATATAGGTATATCGTTCTCTTGTAGGTACTGTATTTTTATCTATATACAATTTTTATAGAGGAAGAACGATTGGACATTCTGTTCAACATCCCTTAACTGGACAGCCGCCTGTACAAACCATAATTTAGAAAGCACCTAAACGGAATTAAGTATTCTATAAATGTTCGATTAGAATATTGAATATTGAATAGAAAGTTAATTTCCGATTCATGAATTAATTGTAAACCAGTAGTTCAGTATATATGGGCATGGTTGTATTAATTAATTATTGAAAAACAGTTACAACCGCTGCAATAATATTGTAACGAGCTTCGATGGCCATTCGGCAATAAATAAGGCCATCAAAGCAGACTGTTGGTCACTATCGGTCACGTACGAATAAGAGGTGTGGTTCGTTATGGTAATTGTGAGTAATGTAGCGCTGTATACATAAATCACCCACTAATTATGGTCACAAACATGCAGGCATAGCAATAATATCAATGTTCATTATGGTCACACTGCATCATGTTACCCCAAAAATTCGTATTTGAACAATGTACGTCAGTTTATAAATAGGAAAATGTCCGATATTACGACTGAAACAAAATCAATTAGTAGGTCACATGGGGCGAATCTATGTACTTTTGTAGCAAGGACAAGAAAAATTATGTGTTGGATTGTGTTCGACAAGATCAAACAGTTGTCTGGGGTACATGTACAAATGATTAATATGCCCCGTTCTGTGTTTGCCATTTACATTAGTCGTGGAGGTTTGTCACGTGAAATGCCGCAAACTACGTGTGTGTCTCTGTATTTGACTGTACAATAATTGTACACCCATCACATAGTATACTATTAGTTTAGGTATAATAGCAATGCCGACTATAACTAGTAGGTAATCAGTTGATGAAAAATTACTTTCATGAAAAGCTTAATTTCGGATATAGAATTATTTTATACTCAGGGTCATAGTACTACCAGAGGTAGGTCAGTACCCTTACCTCAAGCATGAGAAGAAATATTATTTTTAATAAATTGCAATTTACGCAGATTCACTACTGGAAGTTCTCTCTTGGGTAGGCTTTTCGTTAATTAATTCTTCATCAGCTTTCATCGAAACAACCTCTTTTGTCTAGTAGAGCCTTCAATTTAGAGCTGAAAAAGCAGAGTAATTTGTACCCTGTACTTTTATATAGCGTAGTGTTGAAGAATGTCGGATTGAGGATTCAGCCATTGAATATGTGGGAGAATACTATCTATTGGCTGCATTACATCACAAATTCAGTACTCCGTAGTATGAGTAGTCAAACGGAAATCATGAGCAGGCTTTAAAAGCTTGCTTGGCAGAAGGTGAATCTCTTTGTTAGCAAACCTTCGAAAGTGGTTTGAAGTCACCTCCAGTTCGGATAGTCATGTTGATTGCCAATATCCAAAAAGGAAGGAGTAGAAGTAAAATGCACTTCAGGAATAAGTTTTGTTGAAAATTTAATTGAAATCTCTAAAATAAGAAGTGATAACTACAGTTACAAAAACTTTTACTTCTCGAAATTTATTGATATTTCAAAGAAAAGATGAAGATTGAAGAACATTTTAGATAAAAGCGTATGCTTACCATTGTGAATGAAAATAATATTGCGGTTGAAATTGCGAAATGTAATAAATAGGCTGTAGGTTTAGTGCCTTGATATCTAAAAGAATACATCGGGTGTTTTTTTTCTAGACAAAATCACATAGAGTACAGTAAACAGGGAGTTGAAATAGACTTTTTTACCCTACAGCAAATTTTTGCAGAATCTTGTAGAGGGTCACCTTTTAAGTTTAAAACTGAGTTTTTGTATTCGTAGACTGGGCTGTTCCTTCACCAGCCCTTAATTAGGTGTTGCATTTTTTATTTATTGAATAACTTCTTTCCTATTAGATTTTGGAAAAAAAAGCATTAGTACAAATTTGTAGACAAAATTATTTCCTACCACTTTTGTTTTAATGTTTTTTTGATATTGTCAATATTTAAAAAGTTATTCAACAAATAAGTTGAACATTTTTGGGAAATTTTTCTCTAGTTAAGTACTATTTAGTACTACTACTTAGTACTCTTACCCCAAAATTGTCAACTTATTTGTTGAATAACTTTTTAAATATCGACAATATCGATAAAAATTTAATAGAAAAGTTGTAGGAAATATTTTTCTCTACTACTTTGTGCTGATATTTTTTTTTAAATCTAATAGGAAAGAAGTTATTTAATAAATAAAAAATCAACTTTAATTAAGGGCTGGTGAAGAAACGGCGGGGTCTATGAATACAAAAACTCAGTTTTAAACTTACAAGGTGACCCTCTGCAAGATTCTGCAAAAATTGGCTGTAGGGTAAAAAAAGTCTATTTGAGGCCTTTTTTCTCCCTATTTACTATATTAATAAATAACACATATTATGGAAGGATTTTAATATTTTTGATGAGTGGGTAATCGGAAAGTGAAGGGCTGAAAGAGGAATTTTAAATAGAAAAAGTAGATTTGAAAAAAAAAACAGTATTCGTAGTAAAAAGTGGAACTTGTACAATCAGAATCTTTCTTATGTTGATTCCAGCTTCTAGGTACATTAATTTCTTATTGATGAAAAAAGACAAATCAGAATGCGTAGCCGCTTTCAATAATTATTCTTGGTGAAAATATCTTTTATTCCTTATTTGAATTGCGAAGTGTTTAGGTACCAAAATGTTTTTGTAAGGATTATTTCAAATTTAAATCATTTCTACTAACCACAAATTACAACAAATCATAGATAGATTTTGCATTAATGCATCCTTTCTAACTACTTATAGTGTTATCACGCTACGGCCTATTATGTGGACCGTGATCGTGAGATTAGGTATCTTCTAGAGGAATAGCTACAATTTTCTCTCGTATTCTCACAATATGACAATCTTTTAACGCAACTTCCGAAGCCTTTTGAACTACATAACTACCAAAATGCTGTTTTCAGAAAGTTTCCGGTTAGAACTCTGTACAATTCCTTCCTATTAAATACTCTGGTTTCTCTTTGGAGCCTATTCATCTATATTATTACATTCTTGCAGTTTAGTTATTTCATTCCAGAAAATGAGACAAAGCTATTATAATTTAAAAAATATCTGATGTGTCCAACACATGACTTTCTTATACGGATAATACCTCAATTACTTTTCCTAAAGAAATTAAGTTAAACTACAACTTATATTTCCCTGATGCCCTGTGTTACAATGCCTTTATTTGATTGACGTTTACTGTCAAATTGACAAATTAAGTACTTATTTGCATCCGTCGCCAAAAATCAAAATGCCAAAACTTACTGGACGACTCATGATAAAAAATAACCTAATTTCTGTGAAATTAACTGACGAGAGGCTAATCACAGCAAAGTATTCCATCAAATTTAAGGTCACGTGTAAGGGCAATGGTTATTCCGGCATCATCTTATGGTACCGATTTATGCTATTATTTAAAGGAAAAAAAAAACTATACAAAACAACCTAACCTGGTCCGTGACTTATAATCGCTCCGAATAAATAAAGCATTTAATTAAAATTAAAAAAAAAAAAGGGAAATCTATGGAATCGAACCAGCACCGTGTAGATTACTAGGCAGATTCTCTACCCACTGCGCCACGGCGACTTGTGCTAGAGGTGGTATTTGTTCTGGATAAGAAGAGTACACTGAATACTTTGCTGCTATTAGCTACTCCTATTAACTGTACATATTACAATATGACACAAAAAACACAAATCAACGACCGCGTAACAACCGGTGGTAGTTTCGCCACCACAATGCTGCCGTAGCCGTCGATCTTTTCAAATAATAATATTGCTACAATCGATTTCCTCAACGGTATAGATTTCTGTAATTTATATAAAGTACTTTTGCAACTGAGTGATAGATGGCGCTACTATATGAATAATAAGAAAGTAAAAAAAAGAAGGGAAATCTATGGAATCGAACCAGCACCGTGTAGATTACTAGGCATATTCTCTACCCACTGCGCCATGGCGGCTTGTGCTAGAAGTGGTATTTGTTCTGGATAAGAAGAGTACACTGAATACTTTGCTGCTATTAGCTTTTATATATTAGCTACTCCTATTAACTGTACATATTACAATATGACACAAAAAACACAAATCAACAACCGCGTAACAACCGGTGGTAGTTTCGCCACCACAATGCTGCCGTAGCCGTCGATCTTTTCAAATAATAATATTGCTACAATCGATTTCCTCAACGGTATAGATTTCTGTAATTTATATAAAGTACTTTTGCACCTGAGTGATAGATGGCGCTATTATATGAAAAATAATAAAAAAAAATTGACGGAATTTCAAAAAAAAGTTCAAACAAAATTTGTTCAAAATTTAATTCTAAATCAATGTCTAAGAATAAAAAAATGTCGTAAATTGTTTATTTTTCAAGATATTCCTAAAAAACCTACAAATGTCATCAGGTAAGTACCACTTGTGTTGGCGCTAAACGAAAAAGATTTAATGTGGCACCCACAATTTTGTTCAAAGTCTTAAATATGAAATTTGAATCAAATCCGGTAAGTCGTTTTTGAGTTATCGTGGATACAGACAAACACACACACACACACACACAGACAGACATCATGGCGAAAATGGTCAAAATGGATTCAGGGGCCCTCAAAACGTGTAAATCCATCAAAATCTCGAAGTCGAAAAAAATCACGATTACTATACTTTCTTATTATATAAGAAAGTAAAAATCACGATTACAATACTTCCTTATACTACGTATAAGAAAGTAAAAATATCAAGAAAACCTGTAATAAAAACCAAATTAGGGCCATGGACGCAATATACTAAGTATTTCCTGTACATAGTTTTTTTTAACAAATAGGAGTAATTATCTGTAGGATTTATGCATTACCCTTTTTTTAGCGCCAACTCTCTACAAAAACCTGACAATAAACTAAATTTTATCGTTTGGGCGCGCTGCTACTGAACAAAATTATTGAAATGGTATGGCCACACCCCGTACAACACATTTGTTTTTAGAATCTATGCGCACGAAACTAACATCAGAAACATGAATGAGTAATTAATTTAATTCGTAGATAGTATTAATTTTAATTTAATTGTAAATTAACTTGTCTTGTGTAATGTTTTATTGTGTAGCCCAGTGATATATAGCGCGAAAATATCCCTACTGTACACTGTTAACAACAACACACATAAATTAAAAAGTTTTATATACCTTTGGAGCGGGGGAGCCGCCGGTTTCTATCATTATTGCACCGCGCGCCAACAATTCTAAACAAATAATATTATTACAATTGGAGAAGCGAATGGATTGTTCTGGTTCAATTTTAGGTGGATGCGCCGGGGTTAAAACCGGGAAATTTTTACTATCACTTTACATTATTAAAGTTCCCGTGAATGAGTTTCACTCTTGATATAAGGTACAGTTCACCTCATAAAGTTCCAAATTAATTATCACTACGTACCGTAAATTACTATTAAATTACCAGTAGACGTCAGTATTTTGGTATTATTTGTAGTCAAAGCTTTACAGGGTTATTAATTATTTTGAAATCGGATGTAGCTGCTTTAATAATCAAGTTATAAAAATCCTAATTACCATATTTGATAAATGGATTTGAAAACTTCACACATATATTTGTTATCTGTAAATATAGAACTTTAATTGAAAAAACTCGAACATGATATAAAAATATTTTTTTTCTTAAATTGAACCATTTACTAAATTACTAGTACTAGTAAACTACTATATAAAATCACCAGTAATTTTATCATTGATCCAAAAATAAGTATCAAAAGTGGTCCAATATAGGCGCCCCATACTACTTAACCGAGACCAGAAGGTACTTAAAATTTTGTTTTTCATATAAAATATTTGTGTTTATATTTATGAATTTATGTTTGAATTATTACGTTTTTTCTCATTCACTTATTAACAATTGTTAGTTATAATTATTTACCACCATATGTTTTTTTATCTTTATTTAACTAAAACTATACCGATTACATTCACTAAAAAATATTATTGAAAAAATAGTGAAATACTTTTAAGTGAATTTATTGCAAACTGTAGACATCTAAGTTTATTGTTAGTAATCTTTAGAAATCTTAATTTTTATACGTAAGAAAATAATTATGTTATGCTCCATTTTTATCCCAGTTGAAAACTTCCCCAAATGCGATTTCAAATTACGCGCCAAAATTCACCTGACATTCCCCAATTGCACTACTTTACCACCACATCCTTTATTTTCTGAATTTAGCAGCAGGATGCAGAGAACATCCAGAACAGCGACCAACCGAACTTGCTAGCTGTAAAATATACATCAATGTTGTTAGTTGGTGTGTGACTAAATGCCGGTCGTGCAGACATGCAGACTGATTCGTTTTGTCTGTTACAGGGACTGACCGCAGCGCCAACTCGCTGGCGACTCGGCCCGGTCCTGTCCCAACTCTCCCCTTCACTAATGGTGGTCTTGTGGTACGTTGGCATACAGCCACTCCGCAATTCACTTTGTTGTTGTAATTTTTTTGTTTCTGTTGTTGTGTTTTAATTATTGTTTATGATTTGATTATATTAAATGTTTTTTTTTCTACTGTTATTATAGTCACTGTTGTTGTTCGTTCGTTCACTGGTCACGTTGATGTTGTCACACTAAATGTTGTTCTGCATCACAGCACTTTGAAACGAAAACTGTTTTGATTTGTATGTGTTTTAGGGTGCACGACTTTGTGTTTCCTATAGTCGGCAAGCATCTAGTTATTATGAGTCAAACAGTTTTCAAGGATGTAAAGAGCAGGTTTTTTGGAATAACTGTAAACTGTTCTTTCTTGGTTTAAAAGTGAATCTTCTCCTTTTTATAGTAAAGCTCTTCTTTTTTGTGAAATTTTGAAAACTTCCTTATTTTGACTGCATTCTGCATTGAAATGTTTGAACACATTAACAAAAATTGTACTTTTTCAAACCTAAATTCATCATAATTCGGTTCCTCAAAAAATCTCAGTAACTTAAATCAACGAAAAATCCAATGTTTGGCTATACCTATAGGTTACATAATTATATCAAAGAAACTGAAACATGAAGATTAACTGTAATTGATATTCTGAAAATATTACCTGAATTACTAAAGGTTTAATACTAGCATATTTTCCAAACTTTTCAGATTATCAATCCGGGTCAGAAAATCTTAAATACAAACCTCCTTTAATTCATTAGATTATTCTAGAACCTCCAAAATTCGTCCACAAATTTCAACCATCGAAAATTATAGAATCATTTTCGTAGGGGTTTTATTTTTTTCACTTAAATTATTCCTTCTGACCTAAAATTTAGATTTATTCAGAATTCCAATAGATTTTTCTACTGTTCATCGAGATTTGCGATTGTTTTCTCTGTTTTCTGTTAATCGGCTTCGGAATATAAAATTCAGCGTAAAGTTTTAAAAAATGCCTAGATGCAACTTTAAATCTCTACATCGTGGAATATTTATATTTTGAATAGATTTGTTTGAAATTGTATGACAGGTTTCCCTGTTTTCAGAAGATCGACTTCAGAAAATATTATTTTCTGAATCTCGGGAAATAATTATACTCAATAACTAACAATCTATTGAGATTCTCCAGTAACTTTTCAAGTAAAATCTTTCTAAGAATTTACCTACAGGTTCGAAATATTTAAATTAATTATCTATCCAAATTTCTTGCACTTCATTGGTTTTCCGGAAATCCCAATTTATCAGAATCTGAACGAATTTCTCAAGCTAAGAAACAATTATTTTTCAAAAAGTTATCATAATTTTCCCAAATCTTTAAATTTGTGTAGATGTATACGCAATTCTTCGCAAATTCACTACTCTTGTTCTAGTTCTACCCTCTCCCATAAAAGTTGATGGAAAACAAAAATCTCTAGCTCTCATATCTTCAAATTAAGGAACTTTTTAGGTAAAAGTATCCCTTCCTTAGTTTTTCTCCAATCCCTAGGCCGACTATCAGAAGCCATCATCTTCAAATAGACAAACTGGATCCCAGATTCACTACTCTTTTTCAAATTCTGCCTCTTCCATAAAAGTTGAAAAACAAAAAGTTCTGACTTGAGAAATTTTTAGCCAGAAGTGTCTTAGTTTTCCTTCAACTCGTAGGCCAATTATTATCGGTAAGCATCTGCTTCAAGTAGACAAGTTAGTCTTAGTTCTAACATTAGCTGTAACCTAGAGTTTTTGGAAACGTTTAAAACTATTTCTAGACTGATCTGTTTTGCATGCGAGCTTTTTGTAAGGTTTCCTAATAATGTATCGAATTATAGTCGGAAGTAACTCGATTCTCTCCGTAAAAAGTGCATCCACAAAAAGTTGTACGTCAACTATAGGTAAATAAAAAAATAAAAGAGAGAAATATCAGCCGACAGTTGAGGGTTTTAGCCACCCTGCAAACATCAAAGGGGATGTTATGTTTACATTATTTGAAACACGATATAACATACGCGCCATACACTCGAAACATATTTTACAATTACTTTGATGTTGCCACAGAAAATTTGTGCGCAATCTATCTACAACAAATTGCAAAAAAGGATCGTAATTGCAATCTAAACCACCGCTATAGTTTTTTTTTACATAAAATGTATTATTTTGCCGAATCGTAAAAAAAACTTTGATTGTAAGATATTTTTCCAAACGGAAATTTAAAACACTTATTTGTCTGTAAACTGTAAAGGAAATCTAGATGGGATTTGTTTTTTATTACTTGCCCTCTAGAATAACTGTTTCCATAAAATTAACATTATCCATTGTTTTTACGGTCCTAAATTAAAATTAAGGACATATTAGCTTGGTAATGTTTTTTCCTTTTAATATAAGTATACAAGGGTGCCGCGCGCATCTTATTTTAAATTTAAAGAACGAACATTATTTTTAATGGTAGCTGTTAAAAAAATCTCTTTATACAACACGTAATAATCACCATGGCGGATTTATAACGTTTTATTCAGAAACCCCCCGAATAATAATTTGTAATAATTGCAGTTTGTCTTCGAAATAAAGTGTGCGAATAAAAGAAAATAGTTCAATCCCAAGTCGCACCATCAATTCCAATTTTGCAAAATCGATGATGCCACTACTCCTATCTACTACTAGTAATTCTATGTTGATGTTAACACATCCCCCTATTTATTGGAATAAATGCTATGCTAGTTGCGAGGCCTCCCGAGTGGCACGTAAGCCTGTTAGGGAGCGCCAGGGGGAGCAGCTAAGACAACAGACCTGCTGCTGCTGCTACTGCCCGTATTTGATTAGAGACTTTGCCGGTCCGATCCACAATCCCTCACGTCGTTAGGTTTGCGACCAGTCCTCACTCCCGTCCCACCGGGGGCAAGGTTAAGCTCTTCCGCACTAAGCTCGCTCCAAGTAAACCGTGTGCCTGCGTCCTTGTTCCATGTTAGAGCTGGATGTCAGTGGAAAAACGGATTAACTTCCACGATAAGTCCAAACAAGGACCATCCATTATTTTCTACGAAAGGAAAAGTCCAGTCGGTCTAACTATTTCATGTATAAAACATAACTGTTGGGGGCTGAAAGAGGTGGCAGGTGGGAGTTGCAGGGGAACTAGGGAGGTTGAAGTAGTTGTTTATAGTGCGAGGTGAGGTTTTGATTTTTTGGATGATTGGAAACCGTTTAGGGTCATTTCTTTCTATAATATTTTCTAAAAAGGGGTGCCTTAAATTATTTGAATTAGGGTCCGTTCAAATTAAGAAATTTATTTATGTATAAATTTGTTGTACAAAAGCGTTTGCAAATCCTAAACCAAGTCGAAATCGACCTCAACTGATGTGGTTTCAATTTTAAAAAGTTTTGACGAAATTATCTGATTCTTTTCATTAAATTTTTTAGAACTACTACCTACTTCTTCGACTTTTATTTCATTTTGCAAACCTTCTTATTTAGTGTACAATCTGAAACAAGTCGTACACTAAACTTCCTGCTCAGTCCTGAACTGCACCTCGAAAATAATCTGGAAATTCCGTTCGATTATCCCCAACAATAGAAATTAGCATCCCCCCACAATAAAACTAAAATGCAAACTGTACAATCCCCGCACAACTTAGTAGTTTATTGGGAGTAAATTTCCTTTGGGGTTGAATTTTTATAGACACGCTTAAATATTCGTGTATATGCTTCTAGAGCTGTACACTCTGGTGTGCTGGTTTGGGATTCAATCAGTGAATGTGTTTGCATGGTAAAACAAAATATACATATAAATTTATTTTCGCATGTGGATGGATACATCGATGTGTATGTGTGTGTGGGTTTTTTTCGATGGGCTGGCAGACCTCGCCTCGTTACAACAACCTTTAGGCGGAGATGCGTGATGGCTTTTCCCGAAGGGCAAGCACTACCAATTGGCTTGCTGCCAAATTCAAACTAACGTGAGGGTGGCGGGAGGTAACGCGGGGGTAGAGAGAGAGTGAACCTATCAAGATATTGATATTTGTCACATATCGCTTTGTAATGCCCAAAATATATTCGGTCGATTGTTTTTCTGGCCTGCAGACGTCTGACTAGGATTTGAAAAACAAATTTGGCGTTTGGTTTGAGTCGTGGGCAGAAGCAGGTCAAGTTTGTGGGGAGTGAAGGACAATTTTAAATCGTGATGATTTTCTCTATATTTAGTACACAGTCCTACATATATTCTTAAAAGAGAAACAAAAAAAATTTCTTGTTGATGTACATATACATAAACTTCTAACATCCGAGTAAACTAATATACCTAGATGTACAAGTAAATGCCTAAATAACTTGATCTGGATAAATTGATTAAAATCTTTGAATATATACGGTAAGAGGAAGGAGCATTTAGTAAGTTTTTCAGAATGGCGACTTTTATCTCTCTCTCATTTTGTGGCTAGATAGTAAATACTACATCCTTTCACTTTTTATTCGATAATTTATAGTAAGTATGTCAGTAACTTGTACAAGTAACTTGCACCACTGTAAAGTGTATTCTATTAGCAGCGTTGGAATATTTACTGTAAGAAGTGCTAAAGTTTAGCACTAAACTATTATTGTTACACCAGAGAAATACGAGAATCTTGTACAAATGGATTTAGAACTGGTACAGGATACCGACTTCGTCTAAATTACCCATTACTCTTGAAAAGACACAAATGTTTCCTCAGTTTACCACGAACATCCAACGATACAATTTTGTTTGTCCAGAAGAAGTATTAGGAAAATTCTAAATTGATTTAGAATTCGATGAATTTGTAAAAAAAGCTCTATAACTTAGCCAAGGGTATAAGTGGAAATCTATCACATGTGATATCACATACTTATTGCAATAATAAAATATTCAAGCGGAGTGCTTCATAAATAACACGGGTAAAACTATAGCGAATGATAAAAGGGTCGTTAAATTGTATGCAAGGCTCTCGGGGTACTTGTAAAATTACCTTGAAATATGAGGGTTTTAGAAGCGATGAGGCCCTGTCCCTGATCTCGCAACCATCCCCCTATTACTGATTGTGTCGCTGCCGAGAGACTTAATATGTGAAGCTGGATGCGCGGCACGTTTCGTCACGCGCTTTCATCGACCACCCCCGCACTCCTTGCCCACCCCGTCATGTCGGAACATACCAGATAGAAAGTAAAATTAGATCACTAAACCGTAATTTAATTTCTTTAAGGCCACTGTGTGATGGCAACTTCTTGTCATTACCACCGGTCCTAATGTATTTGTGTTCCATTCACACTGGATTTCTGGGGGTATATAACAATGTTTCAAGTTTTCCTTTCTGTGCTCTGGCGAAGTTCATAAAATCAAAGGGGAAAAACCGCGCCACTACCGTCGTCATCAGAGTCAGACAATATGAGGAAAAAATATGGGGCGCGCTGGTTGGTATTGTTATTAATTCGTATGGCGGTCGAAGTGATAAAACATGTTCGTAAGAGCACTTTGTCAAAGATAATTCCAGAAAATACTGCTTGGTCATTTATATTGAGCCGCACGCTTATATAATAAAAGTGTAAAGTATCACTGGTGTCGAACTGAAACGCCCTTTCCAGAATCAATTTCTGTTTTTACAACAATGTTATTTATTGATATTATAAATTGTGTATGACTGTGCAACAGCAGAATACAAATCGAATTCTCCCCCTTGTGAAAATATTGTTACTATTTATTTAACTCGTTGCTGGGATGTTCCAACATCAAACAACACGGAGCTATTTTTTGATGTTTTTTCATGTGTTTAACGATTTCATACTGCTGCAGGGGTTGAAACAGAATAGTAGACAAGGTTGCAATTTGACCCAAATAAAAAAATTTAAATAAATTTTTATTCCCGCTCATTATAACTTTGGCGCGAAATTCAAAATGTCCACTCGTCTATATTTTTTTTATAATCCTGTCAATGCAATTTTATCGATACTACAAATTTTTAAAATAAAAACACTCTTCCCAATAACAAACGTTCAATTTTTTAAAGTACAATTCCTGAACAGGAAGAGAAAATTCAAAACATTTGCATGTTAATTACAAAAGCCGCTTTTCATATGCAGCAATGCCATCACCAACGTGTACTTATCAAGCGCACATTTGACAGATAAAAATCAAATTAATACCATTCATTTTCAGTCTGCGGCAGACACTAATGGTTATGACGCTTTTAATACTCCGTCATTCAAAAACAGTCACGTGTACGCGTCGACAAAGTATTAAATTTATATTAGAGAATGTAGATAAATTGGACAGGGGATTCATTTTGTGCACCTTTAGTTTTGTTTTAGTCGGAGTTGGTTTAGCTTGTTGAAATATTGTTCTAAAAAAACTGCTTCATGATTTAGTGTTTTGACTAGGAAATATAAATTTTTTTTATTTTAATTGTAAAAGGTGTCAAAGGGGTACAAATTGTAAGGAAAAGATTTTCGTTAATTTTCAAATTATCTTGTCAAATGTTTGAAAAATCCATGAAAATCTATTCATATTTTAATAATAAGTCAAATTGTGAAATTGAAAAATTAATATAAATTTCAAAATATCCGGTGATTGGTTCATCGTATTAGATTTTTTTTCCTTTGCGATTTGATGTTGTAATTTTAGATGTAGACATGTCTAAGATCTGAATCTCAGCATAATCATTAGGATTAATAGTAAAATGAGCATTTAATGATAGCTATTAAGACACGAGTAAGAGAATTACGACACGAGCCATAGGTGAGTGTCGTAATAAATACGAGTGTCTTAATAGCCATTAAATGTGAGTTACATACACTATTTTTTCTGCGACTAGTCAAAATAATAAAAAATAAGAAAATAAATATTATGGCAACTCAGAAATGTCAGAAAATCAAAATGAACTGTCAATTTTTACATTTTAGATCTGTCAGATATTCATGGCAATATTTGATATCAACGGAATATTGCTGTAATGTTGCATTTCTATTGTTTATAAACTTGTATCGTAATGAATCTCATTACAGTACAGGTAGTAAATGTCTAATAAATCAATTAAAGAATGGGAGTAGAAAAAAATATAGCAGACTGACACACTAGGTCGACACCCTGTATGTATAGCTCTTCCTCTGTCCCTCAATCATCAGTGGTGACCTGTAAATGGAATATGGCTGCACCAGGTTGCTCCCTAGCCAATTTTGAGCATAATTAACTCCATAAGTGTCCAAAAAGAATAACCATGTACCTTTTCCAAGGGAATACCTACTACATCATAAAGAATAATAATACAAACGTGTCCAATCTGTTTTCTAAAAGAGCGTTCGCGTATATAAGCCGCGACCGTGTCATCACATCTTATCATCATCCGTCTTCATTACGGGCTACAATGGAAGGTTTTGCAGATGTCTGATGCTGCCGTAGTACAACTTTCCCCCGTCCTTTTGTTCTGGAGCGATGGATCGCATAAAACGTTGATCGTCTTATTGTTCGCCTCTCGACAAAACTAATTCAGACTGTTTTAACTTGAATTGCTCGACCACTCTGCTACTTATTGCACTGGTACCACCCTCCACCCCGCGCTCGGCAATCTCGAAAGTGAATGTAACAATACATAATTAGCCCAAAGAGGGTGTTTTGCTCTGATCCTTCTAATATAGTGTTAGGTTTTATATGGTCTTAGAGGGATTAAAAGGTTGTGTAGTGTCTCGGGCTAAACTTGCCGATATGTCACCGGTTCGCTACGTTTAACATCTAATTGTTATTATAGAGCGCATTGGAAGTTTTTGGAGGAAAAGGTCGATGTTTACTGCTGGAAACACAATTGCCAGCCATTTTACCTAATATAGGTTAAATCTAAATGGTGCCATGAAGACTCTATGCCTCATTTAAAGTACTATTTGGAACAGCATTTTATGTAGCTTTAATGATTTTGTTGCGACCGAATGCGTATAGGATTCATGCCAGCGGTCGTAAAAATTTTCATTACAAAGTATTATGATTATTAATGAAATTGGGGGGACGGTTTGAGGGCAATCAATTTTTGTACCAAATAGCGAATTAATTCAAGCTGGTTATTATGGGTGCGCACCGGATTCCGATAAGCAATTTATTAAAATTGTTTGTGAGGCATTTTATCGAGGTTTCTTATTTCACTGTTTTTACACTGCTCATAAAAACTGTAAATATGGCTAAGAGTCTGCTATAGAAGTAAATTATTTCGGTAACTGTTGAATTACTTGGTATCTCCGAATCTTTCTATATTTATTACTATTAGTTGGAAGTGGACCATGTGTAACTTTTCTTAGCTAATTATCATAATTTAATATGGCCCATTCCTAGTATTTAAAATAATTATTTGACAGACTGTATTATCGTTATGCAGATATACTAAAATTACTTGGGAAAAGGATTAAGATTAAGCACTAACATGTTCTTCAAATTGTCATGAAATTATTGATAAAATATTTTGAAACATTTCCAAATTGCGTTCCCTAAAAAGTTTATTCATAACAATATTGAGAACATTTTTGTGCCTCAGGCAAGTATAGTATAGATTAAGGTAGTACCTACATACTAGCGAAAAACGCTTTTCTTATGAAAATTCTCAAACTTCGTAAAATACGAAATTATATTCGAGAAATACACCCGCAAAATTTGAATGAGGTCTTGTTATTTTTTTCCGAAATAGTTAACTGGAAAGTAGCTATGTCAAGCATCATGGGAAGTACGAGCCCCAACAACTAAATGTTTGGACGAAAGTAAATTTTTGAAGTAAGAAAGGCAAAACTGGAAATTTTACGCAAATAATTAGTAGGTAAACACCTAAGTACTTAACAATACAATAAGATAAAGCCTTAATAACAATATTATGCATAGAACAAAATTATTTATTTGGTTTAACAATATTTTAACCTTAATAATTAGCAAATTTTACAAAATGAATTTGCAACTAAATGTTGGGATAATTTTTAATTTAGGACCATTAATAAGAGGTTACGTCTCCTTTTGCTTTAATAGCAGGCATTGTATTTATCAAGTTTTGGTACAATTCTGGCGTGAAACTGTCTCAAATTTCTTCTATGTTGGTCTATGTTGTCTATGTTGTCTATGTTGGTCCCCAATGGTTCTTGGTGGATTATTGCGTAGAATACGTTTAATTTTATGTCAAAGAGTTTCAATGACATTTAAGTTCGGACTGGATGAGGGCCATCAATGCACCTTTATGTCGTTTTCCCCGAGTTCCAAAACTGTGATTTTTTAAAAACAGACGTTAGAAAATTACGTCACATTTTTCAAGTGCAATTTTAAAGCTACGAAAATTGCCTAAAATCACCAAATAAAAACTTGGGGATTTTTTTGTACATAAAACCAACATCCAGCTTTGCAATAAAGTAAATTTTACCAAAATCCAACCAGCGGTTCCAAAACTGTGATTATTTTAATGTAGGTAGCACCTTCAAAAAACATGTTTTTTGAAAAGTGAACTGTAAATCTCGAAAAAAATGCAAAAAAAATCATAATAACATTTCAGGACTTTTTCAATATAGTACGATTATTAAGCTTTGATTTAAATGTTTTTTGACACAAATCCAACCAGCGGTTTCAAAACTGTGATTTTTTAAAATAGTTACTAGAAAATTTTATCATTTTTAAAGATTCAACTTTGAAGCTCCGATAAATGCCTAAAATCACCAAATAAAAACTTGTGTAACTTTTTGTAAAGAAAACCAACATCCAGCTTTGCAATAAAGTAAATTTCATCAAAATCCGACTACTAGATCCAACGTTTTGAAAATCATAATTGTTTGTTTCTACAATTTTCTCACCTGCTGGGTTAAAGTGCCACAGTTTTGGAACCGCCGAGCGGATTTTTACGAAATTTACGTTTTTATATAGCTAAATGTTGGCGTTATAACAGAAAAAACCATCAATATTATGGAAGTTAATTTAGATAACTTTTGCGCGTGTAGAAAAAAGACAATCAGATTTACTTTTGTCCGAACATTTAGTTGTTTGGGCTCGTATAGGAGATACGTAAAAAAGTACGATGATCTCAAATATATCCCGCTGCCTAGAGAGCAGAACTAGTTTAAGTCACAAAATGAAAATTTTACACCAGCAGTTTTTTTTGTTACATCTTGTAACAATTACTTTTTTGTCATGTTTTTTCAAAATATCACTCTTAAAACAATCTAGTTTAGTACCCACCATACCTTTTTTATTGGTTTTTTTTAGGTTTAAAAAAATAAAACCCGGTTTTCGACAAAAATGGACTTAAGCTAGGCAGCGATCTGTGGAATCCTTCTTACCAAGTTGATAAAAAACTAAAATGTTGTAGTTAACATTATATTCGGACCACTGAATAAAATGGAAGTCAATATTATTATTACTGACAATCGAACTTTGAAAAATGTTCGTGCTCCGAGAAAGTCAATTGAAGAATTCATCACGAACTGTGTGAGTCGATACAGTCTCGACTCGCAGTCATATACCGGACAATAGAGGACGCTTGTAGACATAAAACTTTTGAGTTTGACTGTCGCACTAGTCCAACCTTAAGTCCTAAATTTTGAAATTTTAGATAAATGTATTAAATTACTTAACTATATATTCGAAGATATAAGTCCAATAATATTCCAGAGGTTAATTAAATGAAATATTAATCCCTGGAAACATAGTTATGCACATCAGCATCTCAAGTTCTTATGCTGTTATTTCCAAGTTTTTTTTTATTTGCATTAATTTTTTTGAAAGGTCTCAATGCACTCTATTGACGATTTTTATTCGTTCTGAAGATGTCATAAGGCGAAACCAGTCGACGTTAAGGTAAACAAACTACATGAACAAGAACTTTTCCGGTTAATTCTCTTTTGAGCCATTTGATTGGCCCTTCGCATCAGGTCTTAAGTCGTACAAAATTTTGAAATTTAATCAATATCCATACCACTGCCTAGAACTGCGACTTGACTTTGGAATTATAACCTCAAAATTTTCTATTTGAGACTTCAGTTCCATGACTTATTGCTACAGCACTAGGTATAAGTTCTACAATTATTATTTGCATATTTGGATTCGAGTGGACTGATGAAAGTGTTAACATGCAATAACATTTCTTTAATAAGATAGTGGCCACGATGTTCGACACAGTCACACGCCCATATTTAGCGTGATAACAAAATATTTAATAAACTTATTACAATGTTTAAAAGTTTAAACAGAAATAAACGTCAATTTGAGTATTTTTGAAACGCAAAACCATATCGACTAGTTTCGTTCATCCAGGAGCGTTTAAAGCTCAAATCTTACTTATAAGATTACAACTGTAACATAGATTAGCGTACCTCATTAAATGATTATATTAAAAAACTGCGTCATTTTTCATCCCCAAAAAAATTATCAATTTCGTTGAAAGGTTAACATGTGTTCAATCTGGAAGCTTGTACGCTCTTTCCCCCAAAGATTTATGCAAGGTACAGATTTTCATATTTAATAATGACTTTAAAAAACGATTTATTTTCGTCGTAAATAAGTTGTAGCTATTTTTACCTTTATCAAAACCTGAGTTGGCAAATAACAAGCAACTGAACGGCTTATTATAAACGCCCCCATAATTAACTTGGTGGTTTATTAAAAAAATACCCTAACCAAGTCCTCCAGTATAATTTAGTTATAAAAAAGCAGAGTTTGCGGTTAGTAAGCGCAAGTTATACATTGACATATAGCGCGCGGGGTTGATTTTAATTAAAGCCACCTGAGCAGCAGATCGCGTGTTTAGTCATTTTCCACCACCTTCGCCCCACTGCTTCCTTGCCCTCACACCACGATATAATTTGTGAGTGGATATGCAGTTTTTCCCCACACAATGTGACACTAATTATCTGATATACTTTTAATTTCTTTTTTTTTATTTTTAATTTAAAATTGTTTGCACCAAGTGCCTTTTAATTTACGTTTAGCACACGAAACCCGCGTGATAATTATGGCTCTCGGACGCGACTAATGGAGATTGCGGGGGCGGCGGGGGTTAATACAGTAGGGTGTTTGGGCGATTTTATTTGCCTAATAGACAAGCATTCAATCGGTTTTGAATATGTATAGTCGTAGAGCGAACGCCATTAAATTTTAAATGCATTTTGCAATCATCGGTGTGTTAAATGAATTGTTTAAATTAACAATGAAATAAAATTCGATTTTGGGGTAAAAAATTGAAAATGTCAATCTTTGTCAGTGTGTGTAAATCAATTAACATGGGAAGGGTGTGTGAAATATAAATATATATGGTTGAGGCGGCAGTGGATGGAATGAAGGCAACCTCAATTTGATTTCTATTTATTTGAACAAAACCTCTATTTCAAACTGATATCGTCCTGAGAGAAAATACACACGTGGAAATGCAATTTTCAATTTGGGCCAAGAAATAAGTTTCATGAGAGCACGTATTGTTGTAATATGATCGACTTTAGCACTTGGATACAATACAAACAATAAATTATATCGACCAATGGGTTTGATGGATTAATTCTATTATTTGATGTAATATTTGAAGTTTATCGCAGTTAGAAATGGAGTTTAAAAGCAATGATAACGAATTTCTCTATAAAACCTCTGTAAATGATGTTTTATTAAATAAAAGTGTAAGTAAACAAAAATCCAAAATTGTAACGATTTATGTTTCATCGTATCTTAACTTTGTTGTGCTGCTTTTCAGATTGGCTGTGTATTTTTTTAACATTTAAACATATTTTATATAGGAAATAAAATTTTAAATCAAAACCCTTCTTAGGCTTCATAATGGGAAGTTTTATAATTCTATTTTTTATTATGAGTTGTTTAGTTAGGTACTCTAAATAAAATAAAAGTTAAGCTTGTATAGCATTGAAAATTTTAAGATTTCTAAAGCGGCGAATGAAGTGCAGATGCTTCAGTGGGCAAGCATAAACAACTCGCTATCTCTTTGGGCTACAGAGTCACATGATAGGGTTCTTACAGTAAGTCCCATTTTTATGTTCATTCACTGAACCATGCAAAACTCGATTTCCTTGAAAGATACCTACGGTTAATATTGAAATAATTTTGTCCTTACGTAACCGACTAGAATTTTCTCTGTGCCTACAATAACGTAATTCAATTTATTTTCAATAATTTAGATACTAACTACTGAAGATTCCCAGAACTCTTGGTCAACCTATGCCTCTAATTAAAAAGAAAGTCCAATAGAAGTTAGGGTTTGAAATAATAAATGATATAGGAGTATTAAATTAGTAAGGGTTGTTTTTCTGTCTTGGCTAACTTTAATAGATTATTAAAACTCCTAGTTACAATTATTGAAACAATCGTTTCCAAGGCTTTTAACCTTCATCTAAAGTTAACCGAGGCATAAGAAACCGACCCTAATAAGGCCCAGTTTTTCAATCAGATACATTAATTTACGTAGGATTCTATACAACTGCTTCACTTAAAGAGCTTAGTAATATGATTTTTTTTTCAAATTTCTTTCATTTTTCTAGAAAAACAGCTTTTTTCGCACAATTCATATTAAACACACAGCCTTCATTCTAATTATCCTGGTGACTGTATGTTATAATTTGGTGAATATTATCCCTCATAGTATAAACACATCTTCATCAAAATTGCTCCACACGTCTGGTGCGGTCGCGTCTGTCGTGTCTTTTGTGAATAATAACTAGATCCTCTCTCTGCAGCTCATCTCTACAATAGAGACAGCGACTACGTGAATACGTCGAAGTTGCTCCCCAACTTTGTGTTTACATAAGGTGTAACGAAAACTTTCTAGTTGTGGAACTAATTTGCCTCGAAATGGGAATAAAATAACACAAGGGATTCGTTTTACAAAGAACTGGAATTTCATTTGTCGCATAGGTTGGAAGCGAGGCTACACCCGGAGTTTTTTCCTTCTTTTTCGCTGTGGAACTGGAATATTATTTTTAATATCCTAGTTGCAATTATGCAAATTTTTATGCATAGCTTTTTTTAGATAACTATATAAGGCAATATTGCAACTGCATTAAAAGTTTTTTACTTGCTGAAAGTGAGTGAGATGGAGATATGAAAACATAGAAGGCCGAGTGGAGGAAATTCATTAGAAAAATAAATGTTTACCTGCCGGCACATCTGGCTAGTAAACTTGGGAATTGCTAAAGTAATAATTGAGAGTGAAATTTCCTGCAAAAGCAAGAAGGGTCCGGAGTTTTCATATAATAGTTAGTAGAGTAATTTAAGTTTGTGGTTATACTAAGGTAAACTGTAATAACTTAACACTACACCAACACAAATTCTCGCATTCAACAGTGATTTGATGCAATTTTGTCGTGCAATATAAACCATATCTTCAAATCTGTTTAAAAAGTCATAAAATTAAACAATTTATTTTAATAAATTTATGTTGATAAGAATTTAGTTTAAAGTGTCGTCAAAACAAAGCAGCTAATAGTGTTTATCGTTAAGTAAAGGAAATATAACTTTATGGTAGGTGTAATAACGTGGTGGTGAAAATATTAAACTAGCCTTGAAAAGGGTTAGGTTAGGTTAATGCTCTAGTCGTAAAATCTCGTCTGGCGTCTGACTCAGGCGTCACTGATGTCGCGGCGACAATCCGTATTGTTCCTGCTCATTGTGTTTTCGGTAGTTTAATGCAATATACCTTAAAGGAAACATACTATAAGTAATAACTCGGGCGTAAATATTGTATATTGCCCAAGAACAACGAAAACCCCTTTTCTTATAATAATAACTAAATAACATTTACATCTTTTCCAAGAAATTGTCATCAATAATTCTTACAGCCCTATAAAACCGTGTGCAGGGGAAAATTTCCCGGAAAAAATACCAAACGAAACCCCGACATAATTTTCACCTTGAAATAAGTTCGTGTCAACTGTCACCCTTAATAAGTTTATCAGCCAACCCCAGAATCCGGTGACAGCTTGAAATATATGAAAGCGAAAAGGAACGAGACTTTGGCAGAGTTGGAAATTTTGGACGAGCAAATTATCCTTGCATTTTCTTCCTGAGT
Organism: Pediacus dermestoides; assembly: GCA_963942485.1. Lineage (NCBI taxonomy): Eukaryota > Metazoa > Arthropoda > Insecta > Coleoptera > Cucujidae > Pediacus > Pediacus dermestoides. The sequence continues at coordinate 30,843,478 of OZ012626.1, forward strand.
CAAGCAGGAGAGGCGCTGTTGCTGCTGCTGCTGTCGTTGCCTCTGCTGCTCGACAACACCCACACATACACACACTTACACAAGTAAAGTTCGTGGCAACTGACGATAACAAAATTCTTTTTCATGCACTTTGCTTTGAGCTCTTCTTTAAAAGCATTTCCACACTGTGCTAAAATATTTTTCCTTTGGCGAACAATCCGCAGAGAAACTTGGTTTGTTTGTTTGGGATTTGTACATCATCGTATAACAAAAGTTTATGAAATTTAATTTTATATTTTAATGAGAATGTGGGAGCTTGATTATATGCATATTTTTTTAACTTAAGGACTTATAGTTGTGCAACTAGTGCATTGTTTAAACAGTTTAAAATAAACTATTATTTAATAAATATTGTAACTTCGAATAATGTCTAGGTAACCTAAAATCAAAATTTTCATACTTGCAGGTAATTTTAAATGAAATTTCAATTTTAACAAACTAAATAGATTTGGGCAAACAAACAAAATTTCCTCGTCAGGTAAACTAGCTTTTCTTTAAGAATAGTCATTCAGACAAAAAATTTATCGCATTGTGTAAAATTTCATCATTACCTAACTTACACTGATGAATTTTTTACCTTTGAAATCTAACTCAAAATTATTGTTTAATAAAAACAAATTTCGGTTTATTGTTATTAGGAATGAAAACAATAAGAAGTCTTTTATAAACTTTCATGCAAAAATACATGAAACCTCAATATTTAAATAAACTCTTCAAAAAAAAATTAAAAGATTCAATATAATAATATATTATGCAATGATTTAATGATAGCTATTAAGACACGAGTATGAGAATTACGACACGAGCCGTATGTGAGTTGCATACACTATTTTTTCTACGAGAAGCCAAAATAATGAATAATAAGAAAATAAATATTATGGTAACTTTATCGTAAACTAAGAAATGTCGAAAATCAAAATATACTGCTAGTTTTTAAATTTTATATCTGTCAGATGTGCTTGGCAATATTTGATATTGACGGAATATTGCTGTACCTAATGTTGCATTTCTATTGGTTATAAACTTGTATCGTAATGAAAAGTCTGCGTCATAATGAATCTCATTACAGTACAGGTAGTAAATGTCTAATAAATTAGTTAAAGTATAGGAGTAGAAAAAAAACATACTCATACATTTATTAAGTGTAAGGCTTCTAGATCTAGACCAGAGCATCAGAAATTTTTTATTAATATAATACTTTTGTGAAGCGATCGTTTAACATGAAAAACCGTTTTTCAAAAAAAATCATTGAACGTTATTATTTATTTAATGGAAAACTAACAAAAACCTCATTTAGGTTTGATGGTCATCAACTAGTAAAAGCCATAATATTGTTCGCTGGGGCCCTGGTATATTATCCGACTGTAATTTTCCATGATAATGTACAATTTTATATAATTTTCTACTGAAATTTGATAAAATAGTCTAATTAATGTAAATTTTTAACATAGCAAGTTTGTAACTATAAAAATTCATTAACATTGACTTTCCACTTTTTCGTTCCAAATCCAGTTTTTTTCCGTGATGTATTTCATGTTGTGAAAAATGTCTGACGAAGTGGTTTGGGGGTAAAAGGAAGCGCATCTGTGATTCATAACAGTCATAAGAAAGTATAATAACTGTTTGGTTGTCTTGTGAAATATTACACTAATTTTGTTGGAGCTTTTATAAAATAAGGACGCGATAGCAGTCCCAGGTAACAGCAGCTAACTTAATAAACCATTACGGATGTAAGTAATGAAGGAGCACAGCAACCGAAGGAATTGTGCCAAGTTTTAAATTTCTTCAGTTACAAGAACAGAGATTTGATCGTTATAGAAAAGCAGATGAAAATACCCTTTGTGTATGTTTATTTTGTCTTTTAGAAGAAGGTATATTCACACAAAGAGCAACTGTAATAAAAATTTACAATTATTGTTATTATACGTTCGCTGATGTCATTATTTTTCTACATAACATCCAGACTATGCAGGAATACTGAACTTTATACTAAACAAAAGGTAATGTGGAGTTATTTATTAGGATATTAGGAAAATTATGTTATTTTTCGAATCGCGCCAAGAAAATCCCAAATATTTATCTAACGCCTTTAAACGACAGATTAATAGCTTATTTAATGGGACAAACAGCACACAACATGTATAAATTTATTTGTTTTACAACTATGTTATTATTTACAACTGTTGTATGATTATTTTTCGTTTAGTGAGCCGTCATATGGATGTCTAGTCGTGAAAATTATCATATTTCGTGACCACAGTGTATTACTGAAGCCTTTTATGGAGAATAATATATAAGCAATAGAGAGCCTGAATTATTGTTTACGTTTTTAAAACCATAACACTTCAAAGTGCAATCAATAAAGCACTATAAAAAAGTAAATTCATAAATTACCTTTTTTCATATTATTTTATAATAACTGTGCAATTATTTTGTGTGCGAAGCATGAAAATGCTTTTAATGTTTACAATGCGACATTTTATAATTAATGACGTATCTATTGTAGGTAATTAATTTCAATTTTTGTTTTGTTTCAGGTGAGTGCATTGTGTTTATTCCCATTCTTTATGCAATATCTTTGTAAGTATGAAACTTTTATTTGTTTGAGTAGTTGAAAATCTTGTACTAAAAATATTTGCCGCTCTAGCTGTTGAAATGCATTAATTAAAAAGTCATACATCAAATTATCCAAATGGGTAGAAATTTAAAAATTTGCAAAAGGCGGAACTGGCATAACGACAATGTATCGCAAACGGTTTCCGGCTGAATATTATTAAATACAATTTCCATAAGTTGAATATTTATGTGCATTGCATTTTAAAATAGCTATATGCAGTTTAAATGTTTCGATAGTGCAATATACAAATTGGAACTGTTCCAAAACAAAAATATAACGAAAAGTTTAGTTTTGTCCTGCCACGAGACACTATAACTGATAACTAAGACCGTCATTCGCGTGGGGCGGTTGTCCTTGCCTTCACGACCCTCCATGCCACCCCAATGCCATGATAAATAGCTCACTTAAGTTGTCTTTTCGGTTTATTATATACCTAAAATGTAACACCCAATTCGTTTTACGAAACATTAGTCAGGAGGGAGCAGATATTTTATGCTGAGGTACAACAGTTTATTAAATGCGGTTTCTCTGTTGACAATATTGACTGTAATGAACAATGGGATAAAAAATTAGGTTATCCTAGAAGCTTCTTGATATTAATGATATTAGTAAGTGACAGGGTTACCTACGGAGTTGTCGTGATTCTATTTTTGGATCTATAAAACAAATATCAATACGAATTGGTTGAAAATTATCTTTATCTACTTGCGTCCGATATAAAACCACATTATTTTACTCGTTTTAGTTAAGTGAAATAAAGAGGTGATTATTTACCTAGATGAATTAATAATATTTGGTATTATAGTATAACGCATCAAAATAAAACTTTTATAGTCCAAAGAATTACCAGAAAAGTTTCGTTAGCAAAAGTCGAAAATTTGAAAGGTACGTAACGAATAAATATAGTTCTCCAGACTTTGAGTTACCTACACTTTTTCTAATTTTCTTGAACTCAAATAGAGGAAATATTTATTTTTGAAATGGCAGCGTTAATAAAATGTGGTATTAATAAAAAATAGTATATTAAGTATGGAGAACGGTAACCCTTAACGTTCGACATGCTTATAACATTTTTTGCACGATCCGTCAAATTCACGTATTTATGGGTTTAATTAAAGAATAGTAACCAAATTAAAATTTGTTCATGTCAAAGTGACAACTATAAAATTATCTAAAATAAAGTGACAAAACTTTCAAATGTCCTTACTTACCGATCAGAAGGCGAGAATCTGATCGGTAAAAATACTTACCGATCAGTAATTTGTAAACAAAACCTTCTATTCTTTTAATTAAACCAGTAAATACGCGAATTTGACGGATCGTGCAAAATAGTTATTTGTATTGCTAGCCTTGAAACAAGAGTTTTGCGAGTGCGAGTAGGGTTTGCGAGCAGAGGCCGTAGGCCGAGGCCCGCAACTACGAGTACTCGCAAAACAGTTTCTAGGCGTGTAATACACACTATTTTTTGTGCCGAAGTTTATTTAAATAAATAAAATTTACAAAATATTTGTTTAAATATTTGGTATTAGGGATTTTTTTTATTGGTAACACGCGATACTTAAAATTGACACTGACAGTAGTAGCCGAATAACAGAAATAATAATCCGTTTCTATGGAAAATACAAATTTTCTTTATGATTTCAATGATGCCAATCGATAAACTAAAAATTCCTAGTTTTTGCCGGTCTAGCCCGGCAAAACATGAGTTTCCAGCCGATTTATACGAATGCAAAATGACTAATGCCAACCTGAGGCACAAAAAGTAATTTAACACTGTTTAACGAGTTTGTGACAAAATGATTATATTTTAGTAAATATGTATTATAAAAATTTCTGTACTAATAAACTCATAAAAATTATTTAATAATAACAATATAATATTTATTTACCAGAAATATACAATAAAAATTCAAAATACAGCTTAACATTTGATATTACAAAACACAACACATTTATAAAATATATACAGTGTGTAAATGACCCAAAATTTTTGAATAGAGTTTTGTCTATGTTGGATCTCGCCCGCAACTTTATTAAAAATTATTTTGTAACCAAAGACAAAACTCTGCTTAAATTTTTTTTATCATTTACACCTATGGTTGTGTCGATCTGGAGACACACACTGTATATTACTAACTCAGAAACAAACAAATCTTGATCTATCTCTTATATTTTCCGAGATCCCAGCGATTAAGCATCGAAAAATTCACCATCCTGTATACACGCTCAAAATACAACTGTAAATATTTGGACAACCAAAAGACCTCATTTTAAGACTGAAGGTTTTTATAATTATTAGTCGTAGAACGGTTCGTTTTTGAGATACTGAGCATTTCGATGCTTATGCTAATTCTTTTTTGAATATATCTATCGAAAGGTTTAACATAAAGTAAAAAAATTTAGTGAGTTAATAAATCTTTAGGTAAGCTTTAATCTACTGTATTACCTAAATAAGTATGATAAAAATTTCTACAGTTCAGTATTTATCGGAGTAATTCGGCTATTTTGCCATATTTTTTTAGAAAAATATTTTTTTTAAATTATTTACTAAAATTATGGATGATAGGACATAAATATCTGAAAATTTATGTTTATTTGAATTGACTTAACCCAACTGTTTTCGAGAAATTTTATCGTGTCATTCTTTTTTGAATTTTGGCACACCCTAGGGGCCTAAGAAGTAAAAAATTTTGAATAACTATAAATCGAGCTATAAATACAGGGTGTCTCACGCTTGTGGCCTATTAGAAGTATTAGGAGAACCAAATGAGATAGAGTGCTGAAATTTTGCATGCAGGCCTAGCTTCATATAATCCATCAACTGAAAATGTTTTCAAGATGGCGGCACATCCGGTTATACCGGAAGTTGATACCAACTTTGTTATTTTAAATGGGATACCCTGTATTTATATATTTTTTCTAATTCCCCAAAAAATTCTGAGTCTTTTGACATAAAAATTCGTATACCTAAATTTTACCGTTTTCGAGAAAAAAAATAGTATCTAAACTTTTTACAAAAAATCAAGTCACATTTAAATTGTAATATCTTCGTTAAAAGTAAAGATAAAAAACTTAAATTTTCACAGTAGCGTTATGGGACTTTGTGGCTTCTGTCCATGGCAAATTATTTCAAAATTATTATGTACAGGGCGATGTTTAATTCATAACATTTCGTTCTCATAAAATGTCAAAAAACTCATTTTTCTTAAATGTGACACTATGTATTATTCTACATCATTCGATAGAACGTGAAAATCTCTATCTATTCATATCAGATGTTTCTATACCTAACTTTAACTGTTTTCCAGTTATTTGCGATTTTATAAATTAGTTACATATTTATCATTAAGAAACGAATAGTAAGCCACGATTTAGAGAACAGTAGACAGATTGGTTGTCAACATAACATGGGGGGGCCATGCATGCTACTTTTTCATATCGTAAGAAACATATCAGATGATGCTTTGTATCAACTTCGATATTTTTTTAATAGTTTAGGTATAAATAATTTCTTAATGATAGGTTTGTAACTAATTTATAAAATAGCAAATAACTGGAAAACAGTTAAAGTTAGGTATAGAAACACCTGATATTAATAGATAGAGATTTTCACGTTCTATCGAATGATGTAGAATAATACATAGTGTCCCATTTAAGAAAAATGAGTTTTTTGACATTTTATGAGAACGAAATGTTATGAATTAAATATCGCCCTGTACATAATAATTTTGAAATAATTTGCCATGGACAGAAGCCACAAAGTCCCATAACGCTACTGTGAAAATTTCAGTTTCTTATCTTCACTTTTAACGAAGATATTACAATTTAAATGTGACTTGATTTTTTGTAAAAAGTTTAGATAATATTTTTTTTCTCGAAAACGGTAAAATTTAGGTATAGGTTTTTTTATGTCAAAAGACTCAGAATTTCTTGGGGAATTAGAAAAAAAATATAAATACAAGGTATCCTATTTAAAATAACGAAGTTGGTATCAACTTCCGGTATAACCGGATGTGCCGCCATCTTGCAAATATTTTCAGTTGATAGATTATATGAAGCTAGGCCTGCATGCAAAATTTCAGCTCTCTATCTCATTTGGTTCTCTTAATACTTCTAATAGGCCACAAGCGTGAGACACCCTGTATAGCAAATTGTAAGACCAAAACTAAGCCTAAATTGCTCCCCTACTGAGAATAGTAGTTTAATAAACAAGAGTGTTAATAAGAGCGATTAATAATCGAAACGATTTTAACGCGTGAGCGCAGCGAGCGCGTTAATGAGTCGAGATTATTAATCGCCGATTAACACTCATGTTGATTACAATATTTTTTTGTCGATCGCTCTTTATTAGAATGAAAATAATCTAATTTTGTTCCATGGCAAAATCCAAATTCTGACATAATATGCAATAAGTCAAAATACCACTGACATAATTAATTAATTTCGGCAGGTGTCAGTTCCAAATGCATGTTTCAATAATATAATATATTGTTGGTTACCTAGCAAATCTCATAATCTCAACAATGTTTTTAATGTGCATGTATGCATTAAACTGAGTTATTACTACACTCCTTTTATTACATTAACTAGATCTTTAATAAACGATCGACAAAAAAATTATTTATTATTCACCCTGAATTTCAGAAAGTAAGTATTTTAGCGTTACCATTCATAGGACACTTAATTTTGTTCCTAGAATCTGGTCTGTTATAGTGACCCAAGATTTCTGACCCGGGGTGCGGTAATTAGATTGTTAAAAGTTATGTCTTAAGGGTTATACATGTTAAACTTTTCAACTTTTACCGAACCTTCGTGGAAATTTTTGTCCTTGTTGTTCTTATACATACTAAATTTCAACCATATATGTACGTAAAAATAATTGTCCTTTAAACATAGACAGATTAATGCATTCTTCTGATACTGATGTGCTGTTGTTTTAATTCTTTGTTCAAGGGATTTTTAATTTTTGGTCTTCAAACTGACAATTATTTTTTATTTAATTAGGTACAAAATCGTCGGTAGTTTTTAAATGAATTAAACCAAAGTTTTAACTTTTACTTTAAATATAGTTTTATGAGATTTCATTCGTTTAGTAACTTTTTCATGAAAATTATGCACATTACTCATTATAATTAAACATTCTAACTGAAACTAAATTACATCATTAAAAAAGAACTTTTTCGGCTTAATCACTCTGTAAAGACCCAATATTAATTAATAACATCAGGAAAAAACCCTTCGACCTCAATGCAAATTAAAAACTTTGTACATTTATCAGTGCAAACTTTCCATGGCTGGCGAGCATGCCCATCTCCCAAATTTGAATTGATGTTGTTTTTCGTGGAAGAGGGATCCCGGGTGCGCACACGACCTATCAATAGCACTTGCTATTATTGAAAAGTTTTTGGCACCCAAGTTGTTGCAAGTTATTTTTTCGTAATTCCCTGGGGCGTGTTAAAATAATCAGTTACTTTTTTGTTGTAAAAGTCGGGCCATAACAATAAAGAATACGCATCGGCTAATGACGTGCCGTTCGGTTAACGGAGAAACGGGAGTGATTCCAACGCCGCCTTGATAGCTCCTGTAGGGCTCATGTTCGAGCGTACTACACTGTAAACTGCACTATAAACCCAACTGCGCCTTTGATAATATTCTCCACCTTGTCTATTTCAACATACGTACATACATCTAGATGTTTTTGCTGGTTTTTCCATAAATATTTCACTTGCGAAGGTAGGCGAAAAAACAGATAAAAAAAGCAACAAATAAACTTTGTGGGGCGGTAAAGAAAATGGGAAAATATATAATTTAATTCAATAATATAAAAATGCGCGTCGAGTTATTGCAGTAATTAAATTTCGATACATATCTGGAAGATATATTAGAATTGTTAAAAGAGGCGTTTTGAATATAATGGGCTGGCTCTCGCTTCGATACAAAGCCACCCCTTGAGTTGAATAAAAAAGATAAGATCCCTCTTTACAGAAAGGGCAGCAGCTGTAATTACAACGAATCAATAACAAAGATTGCCTTTGCGAGAACGAAAATCATTGTGTTGTTGGTCTTGGTGTGTGTGTATTGTGGAATTTATCTGGGCGCATTTATCAAAATTTAATAACCCATATTCGTGTGAAATGGAAGTGAAAAGTCAGACGAAAAGGAAATAAGAGTGGGCAGGATGGTGCAATTTCATTTAACGTAGCCGAAGGGCACGAACCATGCGTCTTCTTTAGTAAAACACCGGAAAATGATAACCTTATTGCTTCTTCCAGCGCATTGTGTTCCCCAGGCTGCAATGTACGCCTGATTTATTTCAGCACTAGAATGGACATTACATGAGGCCTGCCTGTCCACGCCATCAATTTATGGAGGTCATTTCTGCAGCGACTGGGCATAAAAGAAAGGAAGTTGAGGTGCGAGGAAGTACCACTTGTTATAAATATGGCGGCACATGTATCATCTCCCGCAAGCAGCACAACAACAGTTCAGTTTCCCTTTGGGCCGGCAAAAGGAACAACACACGTCCCAGTTTACGACTGACCGAATTAATCGTGGATTTTCCGACGCACAACAAAAGCGTTTGAAAGTTTTATGAACAGCTATTTTAGAAAATAAGTGGACGAGTTTTCACTAGGAAAATATAAAGCAGGTGACATTGTTTTAATTCGTATCCATTTTTCATTTACAAAACAATTTGGATATAAAACAAAACATTTAAAAAATGTCCCTGCTATTCTCAACTAACGACCAAATATTTAATTTTCATGAGGTTAGATTCCTAACTTACAGATATTTTATAGATTTTTTAACTGTTTAGAGATTTACTCATAGAAGAGTTGTAGAATATAAAGGAATAAACTAAAATGTGCATATTATTGATGAGTAATACATATCTACAGGTTGCTCTTTTCCTTATTGAAAATTCATTTATTTAGATATCATGTATTATTTTTTAAAAACGTGTGGGGGTGCCTTGTGTTTTTTTCCTAAACACTCCTACTATCTGGACGTCAATTTAGCGAGCTACTTATAGATATTGCATTGATTTTTTCTATAATTCTATCCTTTTACTTGTACACTTTTCCATTCAGGTCTCCCCACTAAAAAGCTGCAGTGGATTAACGTGAAAGGTGGCTAATTAATAAATTCAAAACCTAGATTTAACTTATCACCGGTCCCCATGGACTATCGAGCTCCATCCTTTTAGAACCATATCTCATCGTTAATGGAATTCCTGTAATTCTGATGAGAAAAACTCTTTAATCATATCATCTTTTTACCGTCACTCTACGGATTTAAAATGTGTTAGCATTAAAAGTGCTAATAAACAATCTGGCCATTTTTCTTATCCAACGCAACTAGTTAAACCTTAAAACCCACACTCTTCTATTGCGGTTGTCACCTCGAGGCACCCTAGAAGAAATGTTGGACCTAAAATTAACTGTATATTCCTACTAGCTGGGAAATGTTTTTTCTTGGACACCCTCTGTACTCTACCTTTTTCATACCGTCATTCAAAATGACAAAAATTGGAGATACTGATGCTGTTTACCTAAAGCAGGAAACTTCTGAATTTCAGTCGAACAATCCCTTTACACTCGTGAAAAATCTATTGAATCCCACTTCTGATCATTTTTTTTAAAACTTCATTATAAAATAACAATTATTTAGCAACACAATAATTAACTCTACTTTATACTAATTTTCAGTTCGATATTTCTTTATCTGTGCTGTTATTTCCAAAATCGATTGTTTCCACCGAACTAACTTTAGTCGCCTCGCTTAAAACATCCCCAATCTCTCAGACGTAGTGCGTAACTTCTAGAAGGGTGCCGAGTTATAACACATTTTTTTAATCTCTGAATCAGCTTTCCTTCTAATTATACAGGGTGTCCGGAAATTAGGAACAAAAAACTCGGGGAGTGATTATACTCGAAAAGTTAATGTGACAAGTTCCTATAACATTTATCCGAAAGCTCATTAATATTGGGGTTACAAGGCCCCAAAGTTTTCTTTTAATCAATTTTTTCCAATAACTGTTTTCTAAATTGTGATGATGCCCGATTGAAGAGCATCGAAAAATCTTCAAAAAAGATCCTCTTGTTGAATATCGATAAAACGAGTAGTTTTCGAGAAAAACGCGCTTCTGTTAAATGCTTGCTTTGTTAATTTTGAAAACGAGCTATAGTTAGTTGGTATTCATTTAAGGCGTTTTTCTCGAAAACGACTCGTTTTATCGTGATGCAGCAGAGGACCTTTTTTGAAGATTTTTCGATGCTCTTCAATCGTCATCAAAATTTAGAAAAAGTGCCTAACAAAAAAGTTCTGGGTCTTTATCCAAAGGTCAACGTCAGTTTCGATTTTTTGACACCACAATTTTCGTGCAAGAATACAAATAAACATTAGTGTGCCAAATTTGAAACGAATAGGTACACTAGAAAAAAAGTTACTGAAAAAAATTGATTGAAAAAAACAAACTTTAAGGCCCTGTAACCCCAAGATTAATGAGCTTTCGGAAAAATGTTATAGGAACTTGTCACATTAATTTTTCAAGTAGAATCACCCCCCGAGTTTTTTGCTCCTAATTTCCGGACACCCTGTATTTAACAAACACCTGAAGTTAACATTCTGTTAAGTTTTTAATACATATTTCCAACTAAATAATCCCGAACACATTTATATCGATATTTACAGGTTTTTTATTTTGTGAAATATTAATAAATCATTGTAGTTGAAATGAAATAAACCACTGGTTAAAATTTAAAAATATTAGTTGATTTTAAATCAAATTTGATTTAAATCCCAGTTTTAATTATTCAAAACCTATTAATTTGTTTTTCAGATTAAATGTTAAATAAATATGTAGCGTTTGATTTAAAAACATATCTCGGTTAGTCCAGACCATATTGAATTAAAACCATCAGTAGCTCAACTACAATAATTCCTCCTCCTTTTGACGAATGATTTGCTGAATTCTCAGTTATGTAACTGAAATATTACTTAGAAGTCATTAATGCCAGTCTGAAGGAACCTGATGCCTTGATGTAGAGCAATATTGATTTCATCATTACCATATAATTGAGTTCCGTATAACAAAATTATGTTCAATATTGAAATTTTTTTTATCAGAGTTGTAGGTATTTATCATTTTATCAATACCTGCTGTGGATTGTGGAATGTTGCTTTTAATCGAAAGCTTTACATATACTACTTTTTTTTGTTCAGCTGTAGAGGCTGTATCATAGAGATTACTATTCAGTAAACTCTCCACATATTTACAGTTTTACGATTGGTAATTGATAAAAAATACTGTATTGGTTCAGTGCTATTAAACGCCCATCCATAGCCCGTATATAAAATGTTTTACGGCTCGTGGAAAACCCTTGTTGTAGCCACCGCATCGAACAACAAACCCATATTTATATATAAATATTCCCAGTAGTTATATAAAAATGGTGTCGCAACAAAATATATGTATATATAAAAAAACAGCAACCGCATTGCAGTCTCTCGTGTGTGTGAGTGTTTGTTATGTTCAGTTTCAGTTTCAGCGAATATGTTGTTGCTTATAGATTCCACATTTCCATAACATCTCCTGTGTATTGGTATATTATACGTAATTTCGCGGTTATAACACTTTCCGTCGTGGTGTTTTTCCCCATAATTCGCCGTTATTTCCAGCAGGGCAGGCGTCGAATTGTTCTTATGCAACTCGCTGTGTCATCCTTCGGCCTATGCCACTCTGTCTGTCTGGTGTTAGGGGTGCTGTGTTGCTCTTCCACAGATTATGCAAGTTGAAATTTCTCCTGGGATGTTGTTGGTATGTTGCACTCCCCAGTGCCGTTACTGTCGGATTTGTTACGGTTTGTAATTTCAAACACTTTGATGCAATGCGATCTCAAGCGCGCGCTCTCACGAAATGGACGGGCGGTTCGGTTTTATTTCATCAGATGATGCAACAGTATGCAGCGAACAGTGTGGATTTTCGGTCAACAAACTGAAAGGGAGACTTGGTGGGATATTCGTCACTAAAGAAACTGGATAGGCTCTTCTGGTTTTAGCAATATCCAAAATTGGTCGTTTGGAGATAATGGAAGGGTGATTTGGTAAGGGTCATAAAGTAATTTAACAGGGAAGGATCTTAGATGGAAAATTGTAGGTTTATGGGTGTCACACTTTTATTTAGTAACCAGAATCAATTTAGCCACAAAATACCCTTCCAATGAAAGTTATCTCCGCTTCCTAATACGTAAAGCCAAACAAAGAATGGTCTTCAGTAAAGAACACTGAACTTAAACTCTAAAAAAATGGAATATTACATTAATCTACGAATCCTATCGAGAAAAGAATTTGGTATACTAACCCAAATGAAACACACTAACTGCTTTATAAATAATTTCAAAAGTACTCAATACCTATCTCAAAAAATCATAAAGTTCCTACACAGAAGGTCATAAAGTTAAACAAGCTATTCAACATTCGAATAATTCATTTATATAATATAAAGCTACAGTCACAACCTCCAAATTAGTGAATAAAATTAAAGAAAAATTTAAATATTTGTCACTCTCAAAAAAAATGGCCACTATTTACTAGTTTGGAGGTTGTGAATCTAGTTTAACTAAACAGAAAATTGGCATAATTGTAGAAAATATTTCAAAACTAAATATACACACTCAAAATAATTACACTTTGTATCATCATTTACGAAATACTTAAAGGTAAAGTTAATATGAATGAAGTTAATGGGTGAAAATTACTTATTTAAGATCAACTTTGCAGACGACCAAGTCATCACTACAAATTGTTGAGCTTGTCTTCACTTTCTTTTCGTGACCACTGTAAGATTCATGATATCCCCACTAATCCCACTAACCAATTGATGATCCAATAAAGAGAAAAAGAATTGTGCATTATTAAGAAAAGTTTAGGCGTGCCATCTGGAACTTTATTCACTAAAACTGAAGTTTTATGGGGTAAGAATAGAATTCATACGTTTAACGAATGGTTATGTTCACAAGGCAAAGCAAAGGATAATACCTCTACATATCTACAAAAGCATCCTTAAGATCGGCTCTCTAAATATTCATTAACAAGTAAGATTATTTTTTAGAAAAAGATACAAATTTGAATCTCTAAGACCCAAACTGAGGTCAGTATCATTATAATAATGCAGTAGGAGAAGAATTATTTATCCAATATCTTCATTAATTTGTTACCAATTTAAGCTTCTCATTCTCTTTTTGTGTCATGACAGCTAATCAAGAAGATTTTTGAGGAAGATCTTTTAGTTCTGCTTTCTTTTAATGTTAGTGACTCTAATTTGAATATTTAGGACTCAAATTTGTATTTATTAACCGCCCGCAGATGATACAATGATGATGATGGCTAACATTTTGCAAGTTAAAGTATTAAAGATTTTGAAGAAAAGGATCTTTTACTGTACTACATACAAATTTATCAAACTTGCTGTGAATGCAATAGCAAAGGAATAAAATGCACTCCCTCCAATAAGGGTTTAAAACTAAAATTGTTGACAAGTTCTTAACGACATGTATATGGGTGTGTATGTATGCGGTCCCAGCGTGCTCATTCAATCCAATATACATTCGAATTTTCATTGGGCAGTAGAAATTTAAATTGCCTGGCGGTGGTCAGCGGCGACGGCGGCATTCACCCCGAATATTAGTTCGACAGAATATTACTCGTAGAGTTGTGTTTCTCTTTGTTCGATTTGTAGGGTCAGCTGGAGTTAATCAAGCTTTCAAACAAAAAGCTGATGCTGCCGTTCGTTTCGTTGCGCTTCGGTTTTGGGTAGTTGTAAATGATTATGTAATATCACACATATGTCATGTTTTGCAACTTTTAAGCTTGTATATCATCCCGGCGGTTCAAATTTATATGTTGGCACGTACAAGTTCGTTTTTTTCGGGCTGTTGTTGTTTGATTAATGTTTCATACGGTTTCTCCAAAACAGATAAAAAGCAACAAACTTTGTAACAACTTTGCAATAAGTATTCTAACCAGTTGTTCGGTGTAGTAAATCTTCAGTGTTCACTTTAGCGATAATAATAATGAGGTTCTGATATTATGACATTAAGATGCATTTAGCGCGTTTGAATTATAATTAATTTATGTTGGAATTCTGCAATTACACATGACGAGAGATTTGGGTGACAGAAATTCAATAATACATTTGAAATTGCAATTTGCATCCAGTAAGCTGAAATGTCCCGGCATCAGCAGCTATTGCAGTGTCAGCCGTTTGTTGAGTTTTCCGTAAAATCAAAAAGCTGCGCATTAATCATATACAAGCTGCGTCCGTCTCTTATCGCCAAATGTTATCTGAATATTACGCGCCGTGATATTATATGCTATAAATTATATTATATTCCAAACTCGTATGATTTGTTTCATTCTTTTAAACGCTGGAGATGTAATATATGGTCCTCTGCTACCTTAGGTCTGTTGAGGAAAATGAAACTTCTTCAGAAATGGAGATAAAAAAATTGGCATCAAGACAAAGTTAACGTAAATGATTGCGATTTTTCTGCAACTTTACTTCCTAACTACTGCTACTACTTTAATAACCAAATTGGTAAGCTGAAAATAATGAATTGATATACCCGAAAAAAATTTACTAGTTGATGAATAAAATTTTAAAATCTAATATTTAAGTTAAAAAACTGGGTAAATTAAATAATGCGGATTAACTTTAATCATTATTACTTAATCAACATCACCATCAAGACATTTTCATATTTAAAATATCCAAATTACATTCACCGGGATCAAGCCCTGGTCTTCCACCTCGCATCTTCCGGCCTTCTACATGCCTCAGAACGCTGAAAGACTAAAGCCATGTAAGGGTGCAGAAGAGAGTCAGGCACAGTAGGCAGGTGTCGTATCACGTTCGTGTTTAATTAAGGGATGGGAGGAGGCTAAGCGGAACAATGTAAAATCGATTGCTTTCATCCCAGAGGATAGCCAGACGAGCAATTATGCAATCTGTGCTTACGTAATTGATAATCAAGCACTTTACTACCATGTATTTCAACATCTACCCCCAACAGCTATATAATTTTATATTACACTGAGATTGATTTAGGGAGGGGCGTAGATTTGCATCATTCTCTAATCCGTAATGTTGATGAAGTTTATTAAAACACGTACATGTGATCATAGGAATAGTTTGGCATCGTAAACTTCGGGTGATAATAGCAATTTTAATTAGTATTCAAAGCTGAGGTTCTTGGAAGTTTTTAATTAAATGTATCCCACCGATAATGAGCTATAAAAGAACAAGATTATAACGTAATTCTTTGATGATAGAGTCATAGACGGTCTTTATCTTTTGAACGCTACTATTTTACATCGATTATAACTTGAACAGAATCTATAAATTAAGTCATCTTCTAAAACGACGTTGATCCTTCCAAATCTGCAATCATGAGCTTTGACAGCATTTATCTTGTGAAATGGTTCGCGTTAACACTAAAATTAGTTTTTTTGTCTGAGTTGTGTGTGTATTATGCGAGTGGTAAGGGTGGAAAAACGGTTTGTGGTGGTTGAATCCCGAGCGATATAAACTGTGATTTAGAATATAAACGAAGGCATGACACTTTAAAAAGTAATTCGAACCTTAATCTTAAAGTCCATAATCCTTAATAACCTTAACATGGGAAAATAAAAGCACGTTCCCGAGGCGGTCTCATATAATCCGCCATTACCCTTTCTATTACCATCAGAAAGGTTTCCAGAAACAAAAGAACGATAATCCAGAGCGGCGTGAGCATTGCCGGGCGCATCACGACTCGGCGGCGGCATCGTTGGCCGATAATAGTAATCAGCCAGCAGGAATGGTAGAAAGCGTATCCTGCGAGAGTCATCCTGCATCGCGGGCGCGCTGATTATAATGGCCCGGTATTTATCAACTGTAATGTGTAATCGTCCTTGTGGTGAGCTGATTAGGTTATTCCGGTGCCTTGAATCATGGCTCCACTAATTTATTATGCTATTCTATCTAATTTAATGTTGTGATGGAACCTATTTTAATGGCTTTTCAGTTTTAGTTAATACATGCACGTTTATTACGAAGTCAAGTGACTTGATTATCCTACTACCCCCCTGCCCCACCTACAAAGCTGCACCGCCCTAAATTGCCGTGATTTATCTCGGAGTAACTAACGAATTCTGACGGCGACTCGCGCGCGCTAATTAAATTTTAATCAATAGGAGTTTTTGTCTCTATACCTTAGTTCATAATATGTCGAACGACGCCCATTAATCACACTTTACTAGTAAATCAGTGCACGCTTTACTAATGATCAGCCAGAGCAATGTCTTGCAGCAAGATTATTTACTTACACAAATTCTTTGACTCTGATTGGGAAACATTATTATTTCATCCATGTTTTCTCCTACTCGGATTTTCATCAATTTTTTTCAATAACACAAAATATTTGAGAAAGAGCATCTGGTCTTCTTTACCATCTCATCATCGCCCAGCCTGTTGAGTCCACTGTGGACATGATGGGCCTCTCCATTAAATTATTGCAATGAGCTTTGTCTTTAGTAGCTTTAATTCAGTGCTTGGCAGTTGGAGATTTTCCTCCAGTTTATTATTGTAATAAACTATCTATCGTTCTTGTATCCTGCAATCTTTCTTGTTTATTTCAGCAAAATCTGCATTTATTAATAGGCTTCATAATATGAGTGTGAAAAAAACACTTAAGAAAGAAGGGCTTCCTCTATTTCTTTTATCTACTTGTGGTAATCAGTACATTATTCTGATTGACCATCTAACATCCTTGCATTTCGCTATATTTCCTGCCCATTTCAATAAAATCTCTATCTCTTATAGGCCTTCTATAGGACCGAAGAAAATATTTGAATAAGAAGTAGTAATCAAAAAACCCAACTATTTGTGAAGCAGGTATGCTTTTTTGGCATTCTTCGAATCAAACACTGTCGTATATTTTTGAATTTGTACCAAAAAATCTCGAATTTTTGTGAAGTCTTTAACAATCCAGAAAGAACCAAAAATGACCTATTTGTAAATTACTTTTGTATTAATTGTTATTAGACATAAATAGAAGATTTAATTACTAGACACCATAGAAAACTAGATTATTGACCCATTCAACTCCTGCTTAACAATACTAATTATAATCATGACTGAAATTCTGTGTCTGAATGTTTTTTTATTCTACATTCTAAATACTTAAATTTATCTAACTGATTGAAATCTAAAAATAGAACAACCGTTAATATCTTAACATCCCATCGATATTTACTCTCTATTATAATTTTATTAGAATCTAATCATTGATTCCTCTTATTTGTTTTCGTATAAGAATCCACCGTAGTAGTCTAAGTGAAAGTGAAATGATTCCTGCATTTTCCACTCGCCTTCTTAAATGCTAACTCAGAACCCAATCTTTGACAGGGTGATTCAGACTGCGCCCCCTCAAACATCAGCAACATCAGCCGAATTAAACTGTCTGTTCAAAACGAATCCCAGTCATCTGTGCGAGAGCACCCAGAGGGCTGTGTGAGTGTGTATCTGGTCGAACAAACTGGATGTTCGCATGGCACAGCGGGCTTTGCTCCTGCCTGTGTGAGAGAGTCTGTGACCCAACACCAGGTCTTGGCGATTCATCATGTTGACCTCCCTTATCCAAACTCGTCATGCAGTGTGACGATCCGCGCTGTTCTCGTCGCTGGAAGGGTATTCGTACACAGTTGGGGAACGGCCACGTCACCCCGGTTCATAGTCATTCGTCTCTGACACCTATAACTACCACCATGTATTCGTCTTCCAAGGATACATCTGACCTTTCAAGCTATCACGGCCCCCATTCAATGTAATTGGTATCAATAACTTTGTTTCTGCTGCGTGAGTAATGAATGTGGGGATGGGAATTGATTGGTTGGTGGAGGAGGGTGGGAGCTGGGGTTTTATGCAGAAAAAGAACAAAGAAAAAAGTGTTGATAGGCGCCGTGATAGAAGAAGAAGTTAGCAAATTGGTCATTATTACAATCATAACCAGCGTAACTTAGCTCAAAGAAATGATTTTATGGTGTTCGTAGCTTCTAAAATGTAGAAAAATCTCCCAGGATCTAGAATTTTCATTCTATTACTCGTTTGCGAAAGTCAACAGTCTAATTCACCACTGGCTCTTTGAAATTTTGAGAACAATTGCATCTCAAATCTAATTCATTTTCTACTATAGTTCATATGAACTTTTCTTCGAGAAATAAACCAAAAAAGTCCTTAATTTTTGGAAAGGGCATAAGATAACAGAATTCAAAAGTTTAACAAATTTCACACAAAAGTTTTCGATTCGCTCCTTTTTGTTCTATTTATACTTTTGAAGAGCCAATAGAAAATTTAACAAAAATGGCCTGAATCACCAAATTTTTTGTTCTGATAACGTTTTAGAATAGATTGTTTATAAAATTATATATATAAATTCGTTCATTTTTAAAAAGCAGTTAAAAGTTCCAGGTTTCCCCATTTTTGTTCAATTTATATGTATAGAAAGCCAAAAAACAGTAAATAAAAGTAAGTAGGTACGTATGTACCGGGTGTCCAAATAAGAGAGGACGCCGGCTGTATCTCAGAAACTATTTATCGTACAGCCTTCGGAAAAAAATATTTATAGTAAAAGTGGGCAAGAGAAATTGCTGGAAATAAATTTTAAGTTTGTAACTCGACCGCTAGAGGGCGTAATACTAACGACAAAATAGAAAACACGGTTTTTCTCAAAAATATCTCGAGTTAATATATGCCAAAAATAGTTATGTTTTAATCCATGCAAAATTATAAAACTTTTTTGTTTGGAGTATTTTTCACTATCTTGTCAAATAAGCGGGGGAAGAGGCGAATTTTTGTTTGAAAAAAAAAGTAATAACTTTTTTTGGCTTAACCGTTTTCGATAAATCTTGAAAGACCGTTTATTAGGGCTTCGGATAAATAACTGACATCATTAACGTAATTTTTTCCCTGATTGCTAGAGGGCGTTTTGTGACAAAGTCGAAGATTTTGGTAATTTTCTCAAAAATGTTAAATGGAATGGTGCTATTATTACTAGCTAATAAGAAAGAGCATAGAACAATGAAGAAACTGGTGTAAACCGCAAGTCGATATCTCTGTTCAATACAGAGATATGAATGAAACATTTTTTAACCAAATATTTGCATGGAACGGTATTAAAAAAAAACATTTACGATAGATAAATTATTTATCGAGTTGTAGTTTTCACCAGTTTCTTAATTGTTTTATGTTCTTTCTTCTTAGCTAGTAATAATAGCACCATTCCATTTAACAGTTTTGAGAAAATTACCAAAATCTTCGACTTTGTCACAAAGCGCTCTGTAGCGACCAGGGAAAAAATTAAATTAATAATGTCAGTAAATTATCCGAAGCCCTAATAAACACTCTTTTAAACGAGATCAAATTTATCGAAAACGGTTAAGCCAAAAAAAAGTTTTTACATTTTTCTCAAACAAACATTCGCCTATTCCCCCCCCCCACCCTTTATTTGACAAGATAATGAAAAATATTCCAGACAAAAAAGTTTTCTAATTTTGCATGGTTTACAACATAACTATTTTTGGCATATATTCTCGAGAAATTTTTGAGAAACACCGTGTTTTTTTAATTTGTCATTAGTGTTACGTCCTCTAGTGGTCGAGTTAGAATCTTGCAAATTATTTCCAGCAATTTCTCTTGTCCACTTTTACTATAAATATTTTTTTCCGAAGGCTGTACGATAAATAGTTTCTGAGATACAGCCGGCGTCCTTTCTTATTTGGACACCCGGTACATGATTCTTACTTTTTTCAATATAAACAAAATATGTATGAATAAAGTATTGTAAAAGTTAATCTAAGAAATTATAAAAAAAGGTCCTTAATTTTGGATACAAGGATAACAAACTTTATATTCAAAATTTGACAAGAAAATTCTCCATTTGTCGATTTTTGTTGTATTTCTACTCTTCGAAAGCCAAAAGAAAATTTATTTAAGAAAAAAATTAAGAACCAGTACATCATTTTTATTTATTTTCCTTTCAGTTTAAACTAAAAACATTAAATAATGATTCAAAAGTTTAACTTATTGAGGTCGTAAAAATGGACCAAATCTCCAAATTTTTATTCTTTTAACATTTTAGAGCAGATGGGTTAAAGTAAAAAAAACAATCAGGAAAAATGTAAAAAACATTAAAATTTAAAAATTGCCAAAAAAGTTCTTGATTTCCCCAAAAAGTTAAATTAAGAAATGATAACGTTTTAAAACAGAGAGTTTCCTTATGAAGAAAATGAGCTTCAATAACCCTACATATATTTTGAAAATTTCATTGTAAATTTGGATATAATTTTGGACATTTTAAAAATTTGTTAAGATGATCTTCAGTTTTGTATTATCATTTTTAGCTAGGACAATTATTCTCGTTTAAGTTATGTTTCTCGTCTTTCTACACTTAATTTAAGATGAGATGGATATATCTCATCTTTGGAAAAGTTGTCTACACCACCCACAAATGGCGATCATGTTTAACAAGGTAAAAACTAAACCTGCCACCGTCTAGAATTTTAATGATTTTCTCCTTCATGCATGTAAGGTAAATAAATGCAATAAACTCCAGCACACTTCACCTTCATGAATGGGCAGCTGCCTCTCTTTCTCACCGTATTAGAGAACATCGAACTTAAACTACATACTCCTCCATCCACAGTTCCCTATAACGACCTTTGGAAAATTGTGCCTGGTGCACATTTCCAAGCGTAGACACCTTTATAGTTTTAAGTCAAGGAAGCGAACAAGGCATTAGCATGGTGTGTGTGTTCGTCCTTTACGATTCTTGATTTCCATGTTATGATTGTTATGATGGGCGTTTTGTATAAACGCGTTATTTTGAATTCTTCCCGTGCCAAAATGCTATACCTATACAGTTTTGTGACATTACGCCAACCATCTGCCGTAATAAAATTTTATGTTTAGTAACATCGCAGGGGTGAAGCAACTCTCGCGTACAATACGATTAAAACACCAAATGGGATTTCGAGTTATACTGTGCTCGCACGTTTTGGTGCCTCTACTATACTATTATATAGAACTGATTTTAATATTACTGTATTTTGTTTCAATTTTAATTAAAGTATTTAATGGATAACTGTTATACCTATACAAGAAAAACATTACCTAATTATTTTATTCCCTAACATGCATAATAGCATGGAAATAGAAAATATAGATAACAACATCATGCCAATTCAATTTAAATTCCTATTAATAGATTAAAACATTTAATTGATGCTTTTGGCGAGTGTCGTGTATACTTTCGAATTTAATCACATGATAGAAATAGAGGCGTTACCAGGTGTATCGATCGTATGGCAAAAATATTACTCTAGTGCCCTCTGTTGATCGCGACGCCCACAGACGTCGATGTCGGGCGGTAGTTCAGCGTCTCATCGGAATGTGGCGCCAGTAACATTATAATAAAATAATTTTCGGGAGGGTTGATGTGAATGAAATCTGATGGGAGGTGCGAGTTAATAATTTATTCAAAGGTCCGACAACAACAAAAAAGAGATTTTAAACAGTTTACGCGAGAGGGTAACAAAACTCGCATTTGATTAGAAAAAAATCTGTGCGGATTTATTTGGAATTGTACCTGCATAAATTTAGACACAAAAAATGTTAGAAGCGTAGATACAGTGTATCAATAGAACGTTTTTGCTGAATGTCACTGGTTAATAAGCGGAATTTCAGGAGCTTGTTTAATGAAGTAAATGGAAGTGGAAGCGAGGTGCGAGTTAATAATTTATTCAAAGGACCAACAACAAAAAGATTTTGTTTGAACAGCTTTTTGTTAGCAGGGACTGAAAGGGAAATTGGATGGAAAAATTAAGAGATTTTCTCTGCATATTTTAATATTTCTTTAAGGACCTCAGGACTTACTTGTGCGTATGGCCATGTAGTAAAGGCCTAGGCGTATAGTTGAAGAGATACCATAAAAAAGTTTACGGCGTAATATCATAAGCATAGAAGTAGAAGCCATCATAATCAATTATTTATAATTTTATTTTTCGTCTTTTAACACAGAATATTATTTTAGATTGCGTGAAAACTTTTTCAACAAACAATTTCTTATTTCAGGATAAATCCATTCATGTAGGTATATTATTTCATTAAAGATTCCTGAAGTTATAGGTAATACTACTTAGTAGTACTAAATACTATAAAAAGCTTGTTGAGAAACCGAAAATTTTTAATACTGACTAAATTAGAAGATACATTTAAATTTAAAAATGAGTTTGCATGTAACTCCTCAGTTGGTTAGAGATGTGGAAATACAGGGAGTCGACAAGGTTTTTTTGAGGTTTGATGAAACGGTAATCCAGAAGTTTAATGTCTAATGTCTGCAGTGATAATAATTGTAGTGCCTAACCTCCCCTCGTGCTCACACTTACGATGAAATTGAAGTTAGAAAGCGCGGTTCGGTTTGTCAGGAGACAAGATTGTTACTGCCTGTTGACAACCTAACCTCGATTAGTACATATCTACAAATAATATCTTGTCCTTTTTGAGAAATAAAATATCGATTTCTTGTTTTCCGCCTCCAGATCGGAATGTAAGTTCTTCATCAGTTTTATAAGCATGAAAATAGTTATATAGATACTTTTCCCATTGTTTAATATGGTGTTCTACTTTTGGTTTCTATGAGAGCATCGGACTTAAATTTAAATCAGAGTCATCTCATCGAAAGTTAATATCTACCCGATTTCTCTCAGGCTGTGACTGTATCATTGGAGGCTCAAATATTTTAAATATCAAGAAATTTTAAGACTCCTAAAATGAAAATAAGAAGTTTGTTAGTGCAAATCTCCCAAAAATGTATTTGTTGTCTCAAAAATCAAGACTCTTGGAATTAAGATAAGACGGATACTTTCTCGATCTTGATGGAACTCTCAAGTTTATGACTTAAAACTCACACAGAATCTAACCTAAACCCTTTTTATAGGACAGGGCTATATAAATTTCAAAACATTAATTCAAGTACGTACACATTGTTACCAAACCATATCAAGTTTAGGATGCAGGATGGTAAAATTATAATATTTTGTTGGTCTTTCTGAAATATCACCGAAACTAAATGTCCAATAATCTTTAGAAGCTAACAGTTTCTCTTGGCTTGGTAATTTTTACTGAGGTTTTTTTATATATTTAATTCACTCACCTCATCTCAAACCTTTGAAGAGCTTTATTACAAAAAACTGATTGCTATAAAATCTGCAGCATACAATGAAAATATTTTTGGTTTCCTTAAAATTTGTCGGCAAAAAAATGAGTTACGTAATTATATTCGGACAACAAAACAGCTAATAAAGATTTCAAAAAGTATCAGCGATTTTGATAAAATTTGAGTATCATTTCTTAAATCTTCATCTACTGAATCGCCAGATACGAAAATGCAGTTTTCTAGAAAGTCGTAATTTAAAACTTGCATTTTTTCCAGAAACTTACTCATAATGAGAAATTTAAATTTTGACTGGTTAGATTCTCAAAATATTTAGATTATTCTATTCATATTTAAATCCAAAAAATACTTAAAACTGGTTGATTTACTTCTAGAGAAACAATTTTGGCTTTCTGTTTGCTGCATCTAGAAAGCATTTGTGAAATTTCTCAACCACACCAAAAACACTTTATTTTATTACACGAATTAAACTTCGAAATTGCCAATGCAATACATATCTACTTATACGTGTCTCCTGGTGCATCCATTCATTTGACAACATTCGAAGCAAATAGTTTTAGTTTTGATTAAGTTAAGCATGTAAAAGTACGACTAAACTTTCTTAAAACTTTGTCTAAGACACTCAATGGAATTAAAACAAATCAAACAACTTTGCTGGCATGGTGATGCATGTATGTGTGATGTGCCTGTGTTAGTTTAAGCAAACAGCTCCGCGTCTTCGCCTTTATCCTCGTCAACTAAAATGAATAGTTTCAGCACGAACGGCAATATCGCATAATCACAGCTAAATGCACCTATAATTATATTAGTCTGTCCTCATGCTTTTCTAACATTACTCCTGTGTTTGTGTGTTATTTGTTGTTGGATCATCCCCAGAACACGCGCGAATTTTGGCTTAATTAAAACTGTAACACAAAAAACAGTAAAGCATAAACAAAACCTGGTAGCAAATTAATTAGCACAAAAGTTTGACTTAACAACGCCTATTCCCTTTGTGCCATAAACAGTGGGAGAGGGCAGCCATTGCCAGCGGGTGTTTTTTCCACAGGATGCTCCGGTTATTTTAGTTTTTTTTTTGTAACAACGCATAAACAGAGTTAATGAGTTAAATTCAATGAAGTAGCCAGTGAATAAGACTGGAACTGTTTTGGAGTCGCAATGTCTCGTGAATATGAGACAAACATTTTGAATAGAAAATTGAGTGGAGAATGTGTGGGTGAAGCTGATGTCGGTGTAGACTGCCGGATATTAGCTACTACATTCAATTGGATTTTTATGATGTTCATTCCAATTTCCGATTTTTCATTAGTGAAAAATGGAATGGACCAAATGTGTTAAGCAAGATTTTTATTAAATTCTCGTCTCTGTATTCACATCAAAGATGACAATTTTAATTAAACTTTTTTAATGTTTTATACAACATCTAAGTTACTTATATATACGTGCTCTTCTTGGGTAATATTGGAAATTGCCACGATGACGATGGCTTTAGGTAATTTCTTAGTCTTTGAAGCTGGAGTTTTTATTTTTCTGATGGATATACGAAACAAAATTAATTATAAACTTGTTTATTTTTTTACTTTTTCAAGGTACAAAATGGAAACATACGGAGATGTCGTTTTTGACATGTAAACAGAAATCGTTTGCACGTATTAATTAACAAACACTGCCTCAAGAAAATTATGTTAAAATAAAATAAATTTGCTCCGTATTTTATGAAAAAACTTTGAGTTTTTTAAAACAGTTATCTGTATGAAATTAATTATACTCGCGTGCGTTGAAAAGTTAATTTATGAAAGTGACAACAGAAAACGAATTGGATTAAACCAGAATATCAATTGGGCAGCTTTGTTTGAGTATTTTTTGGCTTTGTTTTTTATAAAATTGGAATATGGACTGGTTTCTTATAGTTTATTTCGAACAAGATATTACAAAATGTAATTTTGTACTTATTTTTACGAGTTCCTGAATTGCGAGCGCTTAAAAACACGTTTAGGAAAATTCTTTTCAACTCCGAAGATTTAATATAATGTGTCCAAATATAACAGACTAAAAAGCAAGTTAATTTGCGTTGATGTTTGTCGAATGTAATGAAGATTTTGTGCAGACTTAAAAGGCAAATTGAACGAGAAACACTCGCGATAAAAACTAATTTAGAAACGTCTGCATCAGCAAATTCGTGAAGTCGCAAAAAGCCCCATACAAGCACACAAAGCCCCCGAAAATATATATTAAACGTTTGTCAAGGCTTATATTGAAGTTTTCTGCGTGTGAAAGCCGGGGCCGGGGCGGCGTTTTGTTCGAATTTGCGGCAAGGGTCGATTCTGAATGGAGATTTTTAATTACACAAAAGTCCCCTAGCGGAAGCCAACCACGGCCAGCCAAGATATGTGAGCGTTCCCATGGGCTTCTCTGATTACTGCAACATTATGACTTTGTTAGAGCGTCCGGGCGCCCCTCAACAAGGTCTACTTTGATGACATCCAGTTTAATGTTGATAACACATAATTAATATGTTGCAATTACGCCTGCTTCACTTTTAATTAACTCACACTTTGTGTGAATCTGTACCAAAAACAAAATTACCATCCCAGCGCTATCATATTTATATATGTTATATTTTGTTAAATTATATTTGGGTCAAAGCGCACTAATCAGAAGCACACGCTCTCTAACATGCAGTGTTTTGTGTACTTTTTGTGCCAATTAAACGCTGCACTATATAATCGAAAAGTGGAAAAACAAATTATCCGTTCAGGTTTCTTTATCAGATGCAGCATATTCCATCATAGAAAACATCAGGCACAAAGGAGATGACAACAACACCATCTAAAATTGTACTTGCATCACAGAATTTTTAACATAATTATTGTTAATCGATAATTTGCAATGGCGTTGAAGATCCACAAAAAAAAGTATAATGAACTTCTTACCCTAAGGTAAAACTTCCTGACTTTTATGCCTTATGCACCATGTATGTAATTAGGAACTAAGTTATCATAAAAGGAAATGGATAGAGACATCGGGATTATATTTGAAACTTTAGAGATCGTATAGATCAAAATTTGATTTGTTACATTTTTTGGTAATTTTCAAATAGAAATATGGTTATTTACGGTTTTTTAGATCAATTTAGGCAAGGATCAATAACTAAGTTTTGGTTTGTATAATATGAAAATGGTGTTATATTATTTTAGAGATAAAATACTGAATAATAATATATGTAGATATTAATAGAGTTTGCAAACACTTTCGTTTAAGAATTTGTGTGAAAATATAAACTTTTAAAAGCGCCACTTGGATATATTTTTTCAATGCGCTCATGATTTTTTAAAAATATATTAAATATGACACAAGCACAAAATAACAAATTATCTGCATATAGTTAAAATTCCAAGCACTTGGAAATAAACAACGGAAAACGTAGTAAAGAATCTTTAAACTAAATAATCCTTTTTCCTACTTTCCGATGCATCCTTTTCAAAGATGAACCTTTCATATTTATTTCTGAATGTAAAACTAATAATAAAATTAGCAAATTGATAAAATTTAAAGTAAACATAACTATTTTTCTTCAAGACTTAATTTCTCTGGATTGAAATTCAAATCCCTTTCCCCTACTGATTTCGCATATTTTCCCATAACGGAAGCCCGAAAGTATCTAGTTTAGTTCCCGCGTATTTGTTTTTGGTACCGGATGACGTGTTGTGCTTTGTGTGGCTGTTGCCATGGCCGCCGTTGCCACAAAGCTTTTGTGATATCCGACTGGTGGGATTGAAGTGGGTCTATTTCACCTGGCCTACCACACGGCCGTCGAAAACAGACGCTGCCACCGCAGTCACACCCCAAAATGACCTGACAAACTGGACAGACTAACTTTGAACTATTGGAAACTGTTTGACAGCCGATCAGGCAGCCCTAGCGAACAATTCAAAAGAAAATTGATTTTGTAAATGACCAAATAAACTACGGCATAGGAGCGGCGGGATGCTGTTCCAATTTCGCAACTTCCCACTGATGCATCTCATCATCACTTCCATCAAGTTGAGTGTGATGCGTTGGATATATACACCTAAATACAGTGTGATAATTAAGTGTCACAAGGTGGTAATAAATGAGGGTCTTCAAGTAGACACTTCCACTGTCTTCACTGTGTGGATGATGCCGCCACCACCACCACACCATACCACCGCGCCACCTGATTAATGACTTCAACTTCATGTTGAACACGTTTGGTTTTGTTACCTAAACACCCAAACAACAACGACTGTGACAAGAAGTGTCTTATGGTGTGACAGTTGACACTTTCACGTGCAACCAAAAGGGTCATTAGTTGTCTTGCCTATGTCGCTGTAAACCATATAGTACAGGGGGTGGATGTACGTTCTATTTGATGAACAGATTCCTTGCAAAAGGGCTAATTAATTCAGTCGGAATGTTTGATGAGAAGTTAGATGCACAGCAAATATTTTAAAAACGTCTTTTAAATATATTTTTAATGCTAGAATATTTGAATGTATATCCCGATCTGAGGGTCTTCAATTTTTTTTACTTCCTTATACGTAGTATAAGGAAGTATTGTAATCGTGATTTTTTTCGACTTCGAGATTTTGATGGATTTATACGTTTTGAGGGCCCCTGAATCCATTTTGACCATTTTCGCCATGATGTCTGTCTGTCTGTGTGTCTGTCTGTGTGTCTGTCTGTCTGTGTGTCTGTCTGTCTGTCTGTCTGTCTGTATCCACCATAACTCAAAAACGAGTTATCGGATTTGATTCAAATTTCATATTTAAGAGTTTGAACAAAATTGTGGGTGCCACATTCAATGTTTTTTATCTAGCACCAAAACAAGTGACAGTTACCTGAAGACATTTTTATGTTTTTTAGGAATATCTTGAAAAATAAACAAGTTATGAGATTTTTTTATTCTTTAACATTGATTTAGAATTGAATTTTGAACAACTTTTGTTTGAACTTTTTTTTGAAATTCCGTCAAAAAAATTTCAAAAAAACTAGATATTCTTAAAACACTTTATATTTCTCATAGCGCGCGTTGATAGTTGAATCCGACGGTCGAGGTAGACATGTATATGGCTGCCAAAAGGAAGGTCCCGGGTTCGAATCCCAGAAGGACGGACCATTTTAATTTTTTTTAATTTTACTGGTTTCTATGGTACCGAAAACAATAATAATGAATAAATAAATGTAATTTCATAATGGGAGATTTTTTTAACTGAGTAATAGGTCAAAAATCTAAACTAAAACACATTTTTGTCGTAACATTCGGTTATAATGAGTGGGACAAGGACAGATTTATGCGTATTGCAATAAGTGCGACAGAGACTATTTGAAAATTGCTGGAAACCTTCAAAATTTTTACAAGAAATTTATCTTAATTTCTTTAGGAAAAGTAATTATTGTGATACTATCCGTAAGTATAAGAAAGTCATGTGTTGGGCACATCAGATATTTTCATGTTAATAAAGGATCTTTCT
Source organism: Pediacus dermestoides (assembly GCA_963942485.1). Lineage (NCBI taxonomy): Eukaryota > Metazoa > Arthropoda > Insecta > Coleoptera > Cucujidae > Pediacus > Pediacus dermestoides. The sequence goes on from OZ012626.1 coordinate 30,872,901, forward strand.
CTAGACTATTTCATTTGGCAGGTAAATTCCTAGTTTACAACAACTAGAATAAATAATTTATCTGCCAAATAAAGTTATTGGGAAGGTGAATGACCGGTCTTAAAATTTTTAGGAAACTGGTACCAATGCTTTTAAAAAACGTCTGCAATTATTTTCTATCAATTTCTCCTCAAACATAATCTGCTAGTGTATTCAAATCATTGACGATAATGTATTTTAAGAATACAAAATATTCAGATTTGAACACCTTTGGAACCTTGTTATATTTTCGAAATTATAAATGACATTTATTTTTGTGATCAATTCGTGACAAAAAAGCGTAAATACCGCCTTTAATTTTCACGTCAGATCGAAAATGTAACCTACCAAAATAGATTTGTTCGAAATTTGTACAATTATCAGCGGATTTAATTTAATTAGTTTTACAAGAAGTAAACATCTTTGAGGATATTTCGTTTCACTTTCATTAAAAGTTTCAGAGTAAAAGTAATTAATACCTCTGCTTTAATTAAATTAATTTCTTGTAAATTGGTAACAATTTTTCGCAGAAAAAATTTCGTTCCAGGCCGTTGCTTTGCTGGAAACTGGCGCAAAATTCGGGTTAATAAATTAAATATAAATAAGAAGAGTGTTGAAGTGCAGCAAGTTGGAAAGGAGACAACAAGTAGTAAAATTGTCCTAATTTGCCAGTGGGAATATAAAGAACAGAGACGAAGCACGACGATAATTTAAGGAAAAGTTCTGATAAATTCACTTCGTGTGTATTTATGTAACAGCTGTTTTAAAACTGGCGAAAAAACTCCAATTGAGTTTTAGTTACTTTGATAGAACTTGTTGCATCCGAAATCCATAAATAGCATTTTATGCAAATCCCGGCGCACCATCATCAGTCGAACTAATTCCATTCCCCAGTCTCTACACATTTACGTGCCAAAACGGCATTTTCTGTGTCTGTCTGTCTCCGTCCTTAGTTCAGGTATGTAAAAGAGTCGTTTAATACAAGTCGGTGCGCTCTGGCTGCAGAAATTAACTTGAATAAATCAGGCAGGAGATTTGAAAAGCTATTGGCGTCTTAGTAAAAGGATTTGGCACGACGTCCCAGAATACTAACGGCGAGAGTTCATGACAGGGCCCGGAGCGAAATGGCGGGACTCGGCATCCGGCGTTGCTCCGGATGGCGGCCTTCGTCCGGATTAATCAGGAGACCACAAATCTGAACCGCCCACATAAAAGCCATTCGCTAGAGGAATGAGATTCGCAGAAACATTGTCCACGCAATGGATTGAATAAATTGGAACAAATGGAATGTGTAATACATGTAGTTCACAACCGAGCCTCCCGCGCGCCGCTGAAGCCAGTTCATAATCGATTACGTTTCGACAAATGCTCAAACACAAATAGTTTTAATTGAAACGATCATCAAACGATTTATTTCCTGTTATGTGAAACTATTATAATTTATTATAGCATATTCACTCAACAGTTAAGTGCACTCGAAAAGTTGCACTAATACAATTTAATTATTTATTTGTGTGTTGTATGTAGGTGGGGAAAAACTATTATTAATTGGATCGATATGTGTTAGAAGATAATTGAAAAATATTTAACAAAATAAATTAACTGATGTGCAAGTGCAATTGAATTCACCCGAACAAAACAAATAATTATTCAACCACTTGGTTTCGAATGTTATGTTTAATTAAATTGCCACAATGTTACGTAATGTAATAATACCGGTTTTTACTTGTAATGCCAGAACACTGCTTCAATGCTTACCTTGTCTAATATTTAATATTTAAAACAAATATTGTATTCATTCCTCAGTTTATGTTTAATATTTTGATCAGCAAAGTATTAAATTTCGTATTGAAATTTTCAGATTTCAATTTTTCAGTTTTGACTTAACAGAAAGTAAACGCCATTTTTAAATAAAAACGCAGAATTACCAAAAATTAAAAATTATTTACCTTTTGATGGACACTATTACTTATTTTTATTTATTTACTTATTTGCTTTTTTTATTGATTTCAGTTCTGTAATTTCTGTGATTTTTGAGAGTGGTCCAATTTGGGAATACGGTGGTCCAACTAAAGAGTATAGTTACACTTTTGGACCATTTGCAAAATTATTTTTCTTAAATAAAATAAAGTTCTTATGAATTCTTCGCAGTTTATATAATTATTTTTAGGTATAAATAAGTTTTATGCACAGATATATTGTAAATTGACAATTATACACAAATTTCTTTGTCATAAACGTCTTTTTATAGCCCATGGACTTCTTTATGCTCATGGGTTATAATGAAACGTCAATTAAAAGTCAGAGCTGTTTTTTTTTTACTCACAGTAAGTTTTTTTCTAAATAAATTCTGATTTTTCGGGTATCAAACCATCACTACTTCTTGCTGTTTCAGCCAGCTCGTTTCGGCTTCGCAAGCCATCACATTTTCTTGTTCTGATGAAAAATCCATCAAAGATTCTGACACAACTGAAATAAACAATTTTTGAAAAAGTTTAAATGGATACCTTTGTTTACTGCTTTTACTATAGTAACGTACTTCAAGCGGCTTGAGACATATTTAATTATTTAATTATTTGAGATATTTATACTTAATCTGTGCATAAAATAGTGTACGTATTTCTGGCGTAACTTGCTTTTATGGTCCTACAACCTTTTCCTAGCCCTCGGCTACGCCTCGGGCTTGAAATAAGACTTCACGCCATAAAAGCCTCTTTACGCCCTTAATACATAAATAACTATTATAATGTTGATAGTTTAAGTAAGTTCACTAGAACTAGCTCCTACTCATCACTACCTAACTTTATCATTGATCCAGAATCAATAGAGGAAATTTTTGGTATAAATGAATATGAGAAAATTTCCAAATAAGTTTGTGACAATAAATTTAAATTTTGAAGAATACACAGAAAAGTAGTTTTATTTTTGAAATGCTCGTCTAAATTTAGTACCTACTAAAATATCCCATATTTTTCTATATTTATTTCACAGAGTATAACATTTCAAATCATCAAATCTCTCTTTATAGAAAATACTTCTTAACGATTAAACCTCGCATCGCAATTTTTCAAAGATAATTCCTCACGTTAGACTACCTCGCATCTTGTAGCAAAACAAGAAACCGACAGCCAAATCACCTGAAAGAATTATTGTCGAAACTAATTTGCTGGTTTACCTTCTCCAGCAAGACATAACTCAAGCGTATAAACATTCCAGCAAAACAATAACGTACTCGCACAACCATATGTATTGCACTGCAACTCTCCTCTGCGGTTCCACTTCTAAATTTAACCGCAACGTGGCGTAATTAACGCTTCCACGCACACCGCACGCGCCGCAAAACACCGGCTGTGTTCTTCCGCTCGTTGACCACCCTATATAACCCTAAATCCGCTAACACCCACATTTCCACCCTGGACCATGTACTGCCGGACATGAAAACAAGCATTTAGTGGACTGTAAGAGATCAGTATTTTGGATAGATGTGGCGCGGTTATTCGATGTGACAGCAATAGATGAGGTTGGAGAATTTTACCAATAACATTAAAGTTTGTAGGGATTTAGAAGATAGTCCGGAGTGGAATGAAGGGAAGACGCTATATCAATTTCTCTTGGGGGTGTGCAAGAAGACAACAGGTTTGAAAAATGTGTCCAACAACTCGAGAACAGTGTTTGCATTGTAATTTCTGTACCGGAATACAAATAGTTTTGTATATTTATTAAATATGTCACGTTCTGTAGCGATCTATGTGTTTCATGAACAAACGCTATATTAATAGAGTTGTTGATTATGTTGCAATGTGGAACAACTAAAGTTGATTTCAAATTCATGCTGTTCTTTATGTATAATAGTTTTAGCTTGTAATAAATAAGCCCCATGCTTACTTGTCATATTAGATTACTTATAACTACCTACAACATGATGAAAACTATAAATACTAATTAGGTAGAATTTACGTGGTTAACAGTGCAAAACAATTAGGTAGGTATTATCTATGAATCCAATAAATCTCCTTCTTTTACGATGGAACCTAGTGGGGAAGCTATAATCAAAAGTAATCTTTCAATAGCCCTACGCGCGTGGTTCGTTGTGGAATTCAACGATTTTGCAATACAGACAAAGCAAAGCTTTTATACCCACATCTCTAATTCGCTTTCAATCCTCTTATACGCACCCTTTACACCAAAACCACCACAGTATAGGTAGTTAGTTCTGATGCTATATCTACCTATAAACTGGCTGTTGGATGGATGATGCTGTTATTTCGTTTCAGCCACTCATGTCGATAATTAATAAGCTTTGTATAATCCAATTTGGCATATCAGAGTATTGCTAATTAGTTAACGGGGAAAAATGACAGAACAGGATGGAATTTTTCGTAATTAGTTTCGTTGAGGTCTTGGTGAATTCTTGGGGGCAGCCCTTGGGACCGTGTTAATCCTATTAGGGCTTCAACCCGGGTCTGTTTTAGACCGCAGATGAGACTGACCGTTGACAAGGTATTTGCCATTGTGTTAAGTATGTTGGAGTTACCTAGCTAAAGCTTATAATTGCCAAAGTTTTTGGTAACTAGACACCCGAAAGAGTGATTAGTTCGAAACTGCGGACGTATTATAATATGCGGTTGCGATTTGTGATATCCAAGTTTGTCTAAGCTTGAGGTTTGACTATATGTTACCAAAATTTGTGTGGAAGAGATTAAGTTAATTTATAGAAAGATGGCTTGGTCAAATATCGTGCTAAAATTTAGTAAGTTTCAGGATTTCAAATCCAAATCTAAATCTATTGCATCTATCACTGTATATCAGTGTAAAGTTTAAACAATTTATAAAACTCTTGCGATTAATTAAAAAATGCTTCTGAGATTTTAATGAAATATAAACAAGTTAAATAGTGATAACTCTAATAAAAACACCCCAGCAGGAAGTTAACTGAAACCGATGTCACTTTTTTGGATCACTCAGTACATATAGCCTATACGAAAGGCAATTTCATTATGTTACAATTGGATACTTATAAATGCGATTACCTACGTTTTTTTATTTTATACAACAAAGATCTTCTCATTTACCTAATTTTAAATACCACCAGCTCATCTCTGGAATGACGACATGAGATCCGTTATCTAAGGCCGCATCCACATTATGTGGAAAAAAAGCCTAGCGGTCTTCAGGTGCGCAGCTTTTTTGAAGTGGACCGACACATGAGCGATTCGGGTTGGCAAGCCGGTAGGCATCTCGCTGCACGAAATGCCTCCCGGCACGTGCCGACGGCCACGTCTACACTATTCCTCCGAAAGCCGCGCGGCCAGCCGCTCAGCATAATGTGGACACGGTTTATTACATTCTTTGACATCACGAAATGAAAACTACGTAAGATTTTATGTCATTCATAACGAAGTAGAATAGTGAAGTGACTCAAGTTACACGAAAAATCTCTTCAAACATTGCAATATTTTCCGCACAAACTTCACCCACACATTGTGAGGGTTCTTTATACATTAAATACATGCACAAAGCATTCTCCCAAACTACCAAAGTTAATATAAAAATTAGTCTTAAAGTTCGTACATAGTACAAACTTTTCTACATGCTTTATCTAGTGTATAGCCGGTAATATGGATGAAAAACCGACAGACCCTCGACTTCCTCTGTTGATTTGAGCTTTGCTCAACTTTGCTCTTTCCTGCAACGCGCTCCCACATTCCTGCAAAGCGAAGATCCGTTCACTCGCTAATTTTATATGATAATTTTCTGGATTGGGTGCATAATAACCAATGACCGATAGCGGGCGGTTCTTTCGCACAAACAGATGTTTCGTTGGGTACGAGAAATGACCCAGTTAGTTATTGACCTGTTGGCAATGCGAGCAGGCGGAGCCCACGACGACGATTCTCTCGAAGCTTCAATGTTGTGTATATTACACTTGTCTTGAGGTACACTTCAATATGTTAAGTTATAAGTCTCTCTCAGCCACTTGTTTGATTAATTTATTGCATCAATTTTCGTTTTGGCGTAGCCAAAGCGCGCGCCAGCATATTACTTGATTGTAAATGAAATTAAATGATTTACGGCCGAAACTTTTGCAGGATTTATTGCTGCCGAAACCGTGGCATAAGTCTTACATAAATAACTTTGGCGTTATGTTTTATATGCTTGCGTTTAGATTAACGTTATCAAAGTGTCTGTGTGATGGTTATGCGGGGGCTTTTACTTTTACAAATTGAATTCCAGATTGGCAGTGGTACAAAAGTGTGTTGTGAAAATTTGAACTAAAAACATTTCTTTTAGATTATCAAATACCTTCACGCAAACTTCTAGTATTTATGACGGAGATACAAGATCGATCTAAATAAATATGATGTATTTATCAAGATTTTAAGAGCCTTGCGTGTTCAGAGAAGTCCTTCACCTGTTGACTGTTGCCGTTGTGTTTATTTGTCAAGGAAAAATAATTAAAAAAAGTAAATGTGGCGTATATGTGTGAAAGAGAATATTTAGTCAAAACGCTCTCGCTTTAGCTTTACCTTTTCAATAGTAAATTACGTCTGCAACGCTTGGCAAATCGCTTTACTGGTTTCCAGCATGTCGGTTCGTCCTTCGGCAGCACTTCAAGTTGCTCATGTTTACACAAGCAAATCGATATTCAATCACATAAATGCATTCTATTTTGTCAGATTTCCCCCCAGTACATGCAGGTAATCAAATATCGACAACATCAAACCTCTTTATTTACTCTTTTTTCCCGTGTTTTTCCTGTGGTGTTTTGTCATCAACTTGATGTGTTTGTGGATATAATGATACGTGCTGGTGGTGGCTCAGATGATGTGTGTTAAAGCTGGTTGGGGAGCAAAAAACCAGTTACACGATACGATTTAATCGTAAATTTACTACTGGAATTTAGTTTGAATGATTGTATCTAATCGTGTATTGTTAGGTTAATACTAATTGGAATTGATACGTCTACTTTCAGGTTCAGGCTGAAATTAGAGAATGTTATGTTCAACGTGTGCTTAATAAGAAAGTGTTCTATTAACCTACATTTGTATAAGAGTTTAAATATATTAACAACTAATTTTCATAAACTTAATAGATTTTTTCTTAACTGATATACGAAATATAGAAATTTACAATTTACTTGACCTTTCTTTACCTTATTATAGTTAAATAAAACATCTTGTAGAGTCTACAATATTAATTGTAGAATACAGGACCATATTATACTCTTTACAAATATAGTGAAAAGATGGAATCAGAGAACACAAAATTTAATATTTTTACGTAATTTGAATATTTAATTATTAAAATGATAAGCCTTACCTCTTTAAAATATATACGGGATCGCTGAAATTCAAGGGTTATTATAGGAAACTCACTTATTTCTGTATAATAGCTTCAGCTAAATTCTGGATATACGTGTAAGGTTTATTAGTTTAGATTAGTTCCTGAAATACCTGAAAAAATAACTTACATTTTAGGATTTTTTCCTTTTTGAAACTATCGAATTAAAAATATGTTCGGCAAAGATAGTAAGGTTAGGTCAGGTTGTGTGATATATTTTTTTGTCAACTTATCTCATTTATTCTCTCAATCTCAAAAACGCAACTCTATTTAATGTGAATGAAATTAAAACCCGAAACGGTAGAAAATGCCATCACCTTAAATTTTCTAGCAGAATCCAGGTCCTTATTTAAAAAACCTGAACTCGAAGGGGTTTGCAAAAATTCAACACATCAGATCTGAAATCCGATAGCAGTATCCTGATACCCAGATGTCAAAAAGAGGTTTGCGAAAATACAGAAATTTCACTTTTTTATGTGTTTCAGAACCTTAGCATGTTTTCGTTTCATGATATTGTTAGACACATAACTACGCTATACTTTGACTAAGTTTATCTTTCAGTTCCAACCACCTTGTAAATAAAAAAGTGTTAATATTTTGGATTAATCTGAATTTTTCTCTTTAATTATAGAAAATGTAAATTTAGACGGTTTTAAATAGGAAACACCAGCTTTGATGCTCATTTTTTGGTTAAGTTATCCCATGTTAATTAGAGATTCTCAAGGTAGATTTTCAGAAATGAAAAAATATAGTTCAGTAAAATTTTCAACAACAAATCGCTAATTCGGACCACCTCCTAAATTGGATCTGCTCTATTTTTCAATATTTACCAAATATTTTTATACGTTATAAAAACATTTCAAAAATAAATTGTTTAATAGTGATATAATATATTGTTTATAAATAGAAGCTGTGCGATATAAAGTGTGACATAATTATGTCGCACAGTAGTTTCTTGTAATATTTCGTTCGATCTTTCAAAAAATAGTCTTCATATCTGGTTCGAAACTGTGATTTCAATACCTTTTTCACTCGCCCGAAATCTATTATTGACACCCGATACGAAAACTACAATAAACAAATAATTATTTCGTAAAAATACCGTCTTAGTAAAAAATTCTAGTCGTGTAGTTTCTTAGTTCTATCTTAACTCATCATTTCTATTGGCTGTGAAGGTATATCCAAAAATAGCAAAATACATAACACAATAATACCCACACACGACCTTTTAATAACTTTAGTAATACAGCAAATTAAAAGTAGTATTTAATTGAAAGAAATAAACAGTGACAGTTTAACACAACATCTAAAAATAACTCATAGAAACTGATCTTCTGAGAGTTTGTAGGTAAAATCTGGTAAAAAATGTTGGGCGATAAATTCCAGTTGGTAAATAAATAATATTGTAGTAAATCAAAATACTAACGGAGATGAAATAATAAAATATAATTACATTATTTTTGATGTGTTGATGTTCAATGTTTATGTTGGTTCAAAGAGTGGAATTAATTAATTATTTATTAAATTACATTTCAAATAGGCTAGAAAATGTATATGTTTAATTAATATAGGTTTTTTACAGTTTAGTCTTTAGTAGATTTTTTTAAATGTTTATCAGATATACGTTCCCTATAATAAATGCATTTAATTAATGATAATAATCGTTAAAAGTTTATGAATGGTCCATTAGTATAGGGATTTTATTATGATGTTCGGTGTTTTCAATATCCAATCCATTTTATGTTGATTTTTAGAAACGACAGCGAACCCAAAATTTTCCATTTTAATTACCACTACAGCTTTTTCCTATCTCAAAGAAAGTTGCCAAACAAAGCCCCGAAAAACCAGCACTTACATCCCGGTGCAATTAGTTAAGATGATAAGGACTGGAGAGTGGTGCAACGGGAAATGTTGGGTGTTGGGCAAACAATGGCCTCAGTGCATTGAATATCCTTCTTTGTGGCGGACCACACCGGCCGGTCAACACGAACCTGACCACCACTCAGCCTGATTGCACGGTAACAATGGACAATACATGCGTCGAGGTCACATGGCCGCCACATATTGTCTTTCAGCCCACATCGCTACTGAATACTGACCTCACAAATGGCCATACCATTTACATCAAACTAATGGCTACGAAAGCCCAGGCGCGCACAACGTTAACGAATTTTAATTTTTATATAATAGCGTATAAATTTTATTTTTATTTTCGCGTACTGCCCGTATTATTGTTTGAGGGACCAAAAGGTTTCCATCAGGCGGTGTGCAAGCACCATGAAGTTTAATTCATAACGCTTTTGACAATTAAAAAGAAAAATATGTTGCCAAGCACCACGGCAACCTGAATATGTTTCAGTGAGGTAAATTGTGCACAACATAAAGAAACAAGCGCAGATATGCTTTGATATTAAATTGAGGACTGGCACATACAAAACAGAAAAAGACCTTAAGAACTTAAGATAGCACGTAAAAAGTAACATTAAAAATAATTCCCAGTGTTTAAGTGGATGTTACATTGTTGAAACATTGAAAATTGAAGCTAAAAGCTGTGTTAGCCAACATTAAACATCAAAGAAGAGTAGGATATTGAATAACTTGTTTCCTAATAATGAATTTTGCTCGAGTTCTGATATTGAAACTGGGGAAATAAGGGGAACGATCAAGGAATGCGTTCGCTGTGCCAACGCGCATTACTTCGTTTGAATTGGAAATTCTCGCGCACATACTTGCATCTAATAAACTCAGAAATTTCCATGTAATTAACTTTGAGCTTCCATGTAAAAGATCAATGAAGCATGTTCTTGTTTCATAGTTAAGACATATTTTTACTTGAAAACACCACATTGCCATTGCCAATATAGTCTCTCTGACAAGTCTTCAAGTTTAGGTGTAGGAATAGTTGTAGTGTCTTAAATATTCATTTATGATGTTACCTCAACCATATGAATTTGATAAATTGCAACAAGTTTTTAATTTTCTGACATTTCTGAGTCTATGATAAAAATGACAGAATATTTATTGTCTTATTTTTCATTTTTCATACTAATAGTAGAAAAAATAGTGTATGATGCAACTCACATTTAATCCCTATTTAGACACTCGTATTCATTACGACACGAGCCGTAGGTAAGTGTCTTAATAGCTATCATTAAATGCTCATTGCATAATATACAGGCTGTTTCAAATTCGCTTCTCACTATACGGATCTCAGACACGGTAACAGATACAGCTTTGGTTAAAGTGGGGCAAAGTTGCGTAATAATCTGGTCAATAATAAGCCGTTAAGAAATCGAAAATATCTTTTGTAGTTCTGGAGATATTTGGAAAAAACCAAATTTTTGCCTTTTCGTTTTTATTTTTTTCTGCTCTTATTTTTCAAGATATCGAAAAACCAAAATCACTATGCCATGGACACTTTTTATGCTTTATAAAATGAGTTAAACTTTTCCTCGTGCGACGTTTCGTTTTTCCGCTGACGTCATCAACTCAATTTTTTTAAATACGGCCCTGTATTTTTTTCATCGTTTTAAGTAGCATTTTTATGTTCTATAAAATGGTGTTTACATTTTTTCCATACGATGTTTCGTTCTTGTGTAATCATCGGGTCATTTTTTGAATACCTACGGCAATGGATTTATTTTACAATTTCATCAGTATTTTTTTTCATTGTACAGCCCATCATCAGTATTGACGATTTCATAAGTGTTCATTTTAGAAAATTATTTAAAAAAATTAATTTCATTGTTCTTATTATTACTACTAACAATAAATAATAATAGATTAGTTGATTTATTATAAAAGGAAAATTATTATTATTTAAGTTTGCCAAAATGTGTGGATATGAGGAAGTGAGGAAAAATACTGATGAAAATGTAAAAAAAATCCAGACCCGTATTTAAAAAATGATTTGATGATGATTGCACAAGAACGAAACGTCGTATGGAAAAAATATAAACGCCATTTTCTAGAACATAAAAAATGCTACTTAAAGCGACGAAAAAATCCAGGACCGTATTTAAAAAGCTGACTTGATGACATCAGCGCAAAAACGAAACGTCTCATGAGGAAAATTTTGACGTTATTTTATAAAGCGCAAAAAGTGTCCACGACAAAGTGCTTTTAGTTTTTCGATTACTTGAAAAATAAAAACGAAAAGGCAAAAATTTGGTTTTTTCAAAAAATCTCCAGAAGTACAAAAGATATTTTCGATTTCTTAACGGCTTATTATTGGCCACATTATTACGCAACTTTGCCTGAATTTAACCAAAGCTATGTCTTACCATCATTTCTGAGATCCCTGTAGTGAGAAGCGAATTTGAAACAGCCTGTATACTATCTTTCTGTCATGGTTAACTTTATTTGATGACTAAAAGCCATAGAAATGATATTTGTAAATAAGTAGAACTTTTATAAAACATATTTTTTTTAGTTTAGATAAGGAAACCATGTTGAAAATTTTATCTAAGAACTTTTCGCAATATAGTCACTTGAAACCTCAAATCTAACAACTTTCTTTGTCACTAGTATCTAACCTAACTTTCATGATATAAACTTATTGCATAAAACTAAACAATAGACAAGTGTTGTCGTCTTTGAAATGCTTGAATTTTTGGTTAGGTTGTCGTTATAGTGTTTCATGCGAAATTATCTGTCAGTTTTACACATACATACCCCATTTCTCATCTTTTAAACGTTTACCCTTCAGCACTTTTTTGCATTTCAGCATTACAAAACCTTCCTAAATCAAATTCAAATAATTTAGTACAATTATCAAAGACCACCATAGAGTAAACTAAGCCTTAGGCACACTTATCCAGCGTTATTACGTTTGAACCGTTTACAATCCCACATTACAAAAAGTGTTTTCAAAGGATTTGTTCAATATTTTACATTTTCACCTGAAATAAAATATGTAATTCAGCTACATATACGATTCGCTTAAATGCGTGTAAAATATTTTATATGGCGCCGATTGCATATTTAATAATACGAAACCATTTAGCAATATCTCGTATGTCGCACATATCAAATACTAGAAGCGAAAAGTGTGTGATATATCCTTTAAAACGTTGTAATATGAGATCTGTCGAGAACAGGTTACCTCCTGGTGGGCGCGCCACTAACGGCAAAGCAGTGCGTACACCACCCTCTCTTGCTCCGTCAATCCCCCTTCAAGCATCATATTTTTAAGCCACGCAATTTCCTTTTACACTCAATATTGGCCGACACAAACAGCCATTACAGCTCAATTATCCTTGAAATTATTCAATTTATTTACTGCTATGAAACGGTTTCTTTGCTAATAATCTATATTTCATCGACGCGCTTTAGTTCGATAAATCAACATTGACTTTTAAACAAGTTGCTGTTTGTACAAGTTAAAAGAATTAATCCAGAGGCCCAAGAAATTAAAACACCATATTCAGCATGCAAAGTTTACATTGACTCCAAGTAGTAATGTAGAATACGCAATGTTAACTCAATATTGGCAAAGTTATCTGGTGCACATCACCTAAGGCAGTTTGAAGAAGAATCTTAACGCTAGGTTGAGATAACAAGGCGCTGGTAGTGGTGCTGTTGGCTCCACCGCCAACGCCGCTGCTGTATTCCCTCATGTTGTGTGTGTGTAAACTACATACATGTTTAATAATACCTATCACGCACTGAATCATGCTCTGTCAACAAGGTTTTCAGCAGGATTGCTGAAACCGTACTTTACTTCGGGCTGCTTATGTCAGAAATCCAATTTCAGTCATTCATAAGTAACCAGGCACCAGAAGACATCTTAATATAATATTTATTTCTACACAAACAAATTTTGATTTTGTTGACAAACACATTTAACATTCACAGGTATAATATTGTTAATTTGGTTTGGGTTTTAATGGGAAACCGGCGCATTCGCCAGAAACACAAACACGTGGATTTAATTGGTTTTTATTTAAAGTGGGTTCGAAATGAGTTGCGAAATATTTGGTTGGGTTTCTTTGGTTTTCGTTTTGTTATTACAATATTTTATACTTGAATGACTTAATTGGATGCCATAAAAGTATATTTATTTTTACACGGTTTCTTCAGTCAATAACCAAGTTAAAAATGATTCGTTGATTAAATTTTAATTGTCGGTTGAAAAATCGGACATTTATCAAGTATTAGTAGTTGAATTGCACTGAACAGAAACTCACCAAACCTCATAATATCTAAATTTAACCTAACCTCATAATATCGGATTTTAAGTTTAAAGTCATTTCAACAAATTAATAAACGTGTAATTAAATTAACAATGTCATCTCATCGACCTTCATAAATTGTAACAATATCACACTAAGTTATTTTATTACCTTATAAAACATTAAAAAATTATTATTTTTAAAAATAAAATATGACTGTCGATCGTAAAATTTTGTTTTCAACAAGCAAAAAGTTATGAACGCCAATTAAAAAATGTTTCCTTATAATCAAATCAATAAAATTATTAATGGATAAAAAAATATTGTGCAAATTAAAATTAATTGGATCTCCTCTCATTCTTGCTTTTATATTTTGCCTAACTCTTTTACGAAGTTCGATATCAATCATTCTAACTTCCATTTAAATGAACTCCCACACCATCTTACATAATTCCTCCAACTGCTGAAAACCAAAAAGATGTCTCACAAAATCCCATCACACTCTATAAATGTACATCCCAATAAACCAAATTCGAATCAAAGTGCGAGAGTTAGTTGATTCAATAACGTAGGTATACAGCAATGAGGTTAAATCTTTGAACAGAAATAAAATTTAATTACAGCTTCTCGGATGTAGAGTTGGCATATTGCCAAAAATGGAATTTAATTCAATATCCTTTCAACCGGAACAAACATTTCATACCCATTGATATATGTGCGCTAAATGAGTGCAGCTTGATTTTAATTAGTACCAGCAATTAAAGATCGGATCGTCTGCATGACAGGCAAAAAAATACCGCGGATATTGGTTTGTGTGTGTTCAGTGTTTGATTTGGTAGTTGCAAAAAATTTATGATTTATCATTGGAAAAATGTACGTACATATCGAAATGTAACATAGTTTCTGGGCTTTGGCGTTGATCCAAAAATTGCTGAGAAGTTTGTTTATGAATTTTTTCGTCAATTAGAGCACTTGATGGTTATATAAATTTTTATCAAATCAGGAATGCCAGGTTTGTTTACCATAAATTTTCAAACACGCCATCTCCTTGATGTTGCCAAATTATTGGAGTACATATATCTGACAAAATACATTATAAATGTGTTAATATTGTCGTGTTCAATATTCCGAAAATATGTTAAACAATAATTTTGTGGAACACATAAAATATTTGCTGAAAATTTCCTATACAAATATTTTAACAATGAATTATGTACGAGATCAAATTTAAATTCATATATCGAATTACGTTTTAATTAAACAGGATATATATGCATATACACACATAACACACAGAGCACATAGGGATTCACGGCACATGATCGATCTATGGCCAAATTAGTTACCGTTGCATCAATGTGATGATATTCATACCAAGCGTGAGTTGAATGATTAAAACTGATGCGAAATAAGCAATATTTCATCGTAATGAACTAGTTCATAACATCCCACATGCTGATTTTTTTATATGTAGATGCAAAACCACGGATTGTGATTACAATGTATCTGTGTGTGACCAGAATGTGGCAATTGATACAATAAAGGGGGTTTTAGGAGAGCAGAACATGGAAAGGGCGCATTTTATTTTATAAATTTATAAAGGATGATTAGTATTTTTAGTGAAAAATTAAGAAATATTGTAGGATTACATCAATTTAAAACAAGGATAAAAAAATTCAAATTTAAGTTGGATTTGCTAAAACAAATTTTCAAATATTAACTTTTTTACAAACTACGATTCTATCATATTTAATAGTAGGTACATATATTATTTGATTATTATTATTTATGACAACGCCAACTTTTTTAATTGACTTGTTTATACCTAAACACATTTTGTAATATCATTGAAATTTACATTACATAATTTATATATTTTAAACACCGGCGCATCCGCCAAAATTTGAATACCTTTTTATTGTTTCTGTAGAAGGTTTTAATGGAATTTGTCATTTGTTAAAATATTTTTTTGTAAATTATTTGCATTAATATTAGTTAATTAAAAATGTGTAAGCAGTTTTCTGCTATCTTGTCTTATTAATGTAGCATTTGAGATAGATGAAAAATATAAGCATGATATTTTAAATATTTGTAGTAAAAAGTACCTACAAGTACTGATTTTGTTTATATACAGACAATAGTAGGAGTGTGTAATAATACAATTGGGTATATTCATAATTCGATCATTTCCGAGATACAAGGTGTTGAAGTTATAGGTACATGTTATTGATTTGTTTTATTTAATATCTCCGGAACAAATTGATATTTTACTGAAATTTGGTAAATAAACATAACTACTATTATTTTATAAGAAAAAAATACTCTCGAATATTTTTCATACAGTTGGGGATTCAATACAGTTTACACTTTGATTTTTCCTATTTAAATTCATATAAGTTCATTAGCGTAGCAGTAAATTGTTATATTACAAATATTATTGCTGCCGGTTGCTAGTATAAAATATTATCAAATTTTTACTTTCTTATACGAAGTAATAAGAAAGTAAGAAATTGTGGGTGCCATATTCAATGTTTTTCATCTAGCACCAAAACAAGTGACACTTACCTGAAGACATTTTTAGGTTTTTTAGGAATATCTTGAAAAATAAACAATTTATGAGATTTTTTTATTCTTTAACATTGATTTAGAATTGAATTTTGAACAAATTTTGTTGAAACTTTTTTTTGAAATTCCGTCAAAAAATTTCAAAAAAATAAAACACTAATTTTTGTCGTAAAATTCGGTTATAATGAGCGGGACAAGGACAGATTTATGCATATTGCAATAAGTGCGAGAGAGACTTCTGAAATTTATTTGAAAATTGCTGGAAATTGAAACACGATTTTTACAAGAAATTTAAGTTAATTTCTTTAGGAAAAGTAATGGTACTATCCGTATAAGAAAGTCATGTGTTGGACACATCAGATATTTAAATTTTATTTATATGCAGTGTGTCCTCAGATCGACGCAACCATAGGTGTAAATGACCAAAAATTTTAGAGCAGATTTTTGTCTTTCTGGGATCTCGCCCCGCTTGGTTAGAAAGTAATTTTTGCCATATTTTTATTTTTTTTAAATCAAGCGTACCTTGATAATTAAACAAAAACAATTTTCGTTTCAGGTAAACTGTCTTTTTTGTGGGAGATACGTCAAAATGTTATTAAGAAAAGTTGTTTAGAATGAAAAATTACAGCACTATCCCAATTTCCAGCAAAATCTCATTATTTTTATTTTTAAACAAAAATTTTGCTAATTTATTCATAATTAATAAAAAAGTGATTTGATTGTTTTTTAAGTTTGTAGAAATGTTTAACTTGTTTCTTTTTACAAGTTTTCTTAATATCTTTTTGATGTAAAATTTTCTGATAAAATGTAAACATTAAATTAGCAAAATTTTTGTTTAAAAATAAAAATATCGGATTTTGCTGAAAATTGGCATAGTGCTATAATTTTTCAATCTAAACAACTTTTCTTAATAACATTTTGACCTATCTCCCACAAAAAAGACAGTTTACCTGAAACGAAAATTGTTTTTGTTTAATTGTCAAAACACACTTGATTTAAAAAAGATGAAAATGTGTCAAAAATATCTTTCTAACCAAGCGGGGCGAGATCCCAGAAAGACAAAACTCTGCTCAAAAAAATTTGGTCAGTTACACCTATGGTTGCGTCGATCTGGGGACACACTGTATTTAGTAATTTTGCTTTTATAATAAATTAAAGTGTATAAAAAATGTAATTAAAATCAGATTACCATATCATAAAAAATTAAAAAAAAACACTTTACTAGATTAATAAAAAGTAAACTATATTGCCTCTCCAACTGTACTTTTCTCCCAACAAATGAATTTTAAAAATGTGACTCTTATCTTATGAAATCCATGACTAATAGAGTTAGTTGCCTGTGGTTAATTTTAAAAAGATTCAAAATAAATGAGTTTGTTCAAACTCGATCAGTTCCAAAATACAGACCAATAAATAGATTAAAAAATTAATTCATAAAGTATACATCAAATGTTCTTACGTATTTTTGTTATGTTGAAATTATTTTCAACTGACATGCACGTGACTCCTTCCCTCTCTGTCTCGCTTTCAGTGGAGGCTAATGTGAGGTACAGACAGAGATAGTGTGACGCAACTACCTACTGAAAACACTAATGGTTGATATATTTATACACAAAAAGTGGTGTATAGGCGAGGATTTTCCTAATCTGAAAATTATGACATTTTTTAATGCCTTATAACTCGATAATAGTATAAGATTTGTTTGGTTTGAAATTATTTTTGTAACAGATTAGAACGTTAGGTGCTGGCTACATAACATAAATGTGACTTCAGCTAAATAACCGATCATATTTGCCTCTTGATTATCGATTCGTCTGCAACTTGTCTCCAAAATTCATGGGGGTCAGTGCCAAAATAACTCATACAGTTTACATCAGAGTGTAAATGACAAACACAAACGGGTAAAGAGTAAAGTTTAGGTGTTCAAGTGGCAAATTGAATTTCATGGAAATTCCCAAAGTTTCTCTAAATTTGTTAAAATGAATATACGTGTTCGCAATAAATTTAAAGTATTAGATGGCAGTATAACTGGAAACAAAGTTTGTGCAACAAGTCATAATTACATTTGCACTGTCCCACATAATGTAGACTGCTTTATCAAAAAGTTTGCACGCAGAACTTCCACCTGGTGTACCCTGCGATGATGGTTGTTGTTGTTGGCTCGATCACCTCCCGCGCTCCTCAACAAAAGAAACAAACCAGCGCTCCTTTCTAAGAATGATATATTAGTGCAGGCTACAAAAAGGCGTTACGTATGACAGCCGGAGCGCAACATTTCACCAATGCCGCCTCTTCCTCGTAATTATAACCGAAGTGAACAGCAATAGCAACAGCCGGAACGCGCGTAGACTAGTATGTGGCAGCTTTCTGATTAAAATCGAGTATTATTCGTTGCTCTCTGCCTGAATTAACTGTTGTA
Source organism: Pediacus dermestoides (assembly GCA_963942485.1). Classification (NCBI taxonomy): domain Eukaryota; kingdom Metazoa; phylum Arthropoda; class Insecta; order Coleoptera; family Cucujidae; genus Pediacus; species Pediacus dermestoides. Next base: position 30,891,417 of record OZ012626.1, read on the forward strand.
TTCCAAACCGGGCGGTTAAACTACCGGGAGATGATGAATGTTTCCAAAGTTATGTGTAAAAGTCGTTAATAATACTCAAAACTGCTGGCGTTACCTAGGTTATAATAATTCTCCGCATCTTCTGGGAGTTCAAAGTTCGCCGTGTAACGAGATAGCGAGAAATAGATACGAAGGGAAATTTGTCTTAGGCACCATAAAGGGCGGAGGTGGCGGGCAGCCAAACAAAACGCACCAGCCTTAAAATCCCATTCAGAAAGTAGTTTAAATATATCTACACCAGAAATTTCCTGGGGTGGAGAATGTTCAAGTAAAAGCGGGAAGCTGTTTGGATTCTTTGGAAAGTAATCATGTCGTACAAACTACGTAGAAAGTCACGTGATACATATTTTTAGTATCTAAATATAGACATTATTTTAGGAGCATTTATAAAATATTTTTAGAGATACTTATATCTCATGTACCAATAAAGTCCGAAACTGGTGAAGCACTGACTGAAGACCACAAGCTGTCAAAAGAAATAACTAAACTTTGATGCCTTGTGGAGACGAACTTTGAATTTTTTGTAGTTTACGTCAAAAAGTGCACACAGAAAACCAAAACAAGGATAATTCAATAATTATAGTTAGAAAATGAATGTTTCCGCAGTGGAGAAGGCAGCAAGACTTGCCTGTGCATCTTTACTACCGTCAAAGAAACGGAAACGATACGAATTATCATATAAATTATTCATAGTTCGGGTCTCGAAAACTGTTGGCATATTTTTTTGAAAAATCATCAAGAATGAATTCACTAACAAATTTGTGATGTGAACATTCCGTATTAAAACCACAATTTTTGTAAATGAAAGAATTGATATATCCAAATATCTAAAATTAAAAGCTCTTTTCCCTAGGGACGTAAGTGAAGCTCCTTACTTCCCGTTGTCAATAACAACCGATAACATTTTGGTAAAATCAAGTTACGTGCCCATCAACAATGTCTACTTACTGAATTGGGAGTGTGAAAATACATTTTTTTAGTTCATTTGGGCATATCTAAAAAACTAAGAGAATTAGAGGCAGTGAATTGCGCAGTTTTGCTTTAATTTAACTGTTTTTTTATCCGATGATGAGTACCTAGTGAATTTGAACTATCCTCATACATAATATAGTGACTACAAAGTTATGTAGGTATCTACAGAATTCTTCTCATATGTACATTTTTGAGTTTAAAACTAAAAACATATATTTTGCCACTTTCATGTAACAGTAATATACCGAATATACAGTAACGTATTTTTGTATTCCTAATTAGTCATAATTAATCAATTTAATAACATCTATTCTGAACACTTTCAATTTTAAGCTATCAGCAAAATTTTTTTCGCCCTTGTTTATATGAAGTTTTTACATATTTTTACTCCAGGAATTCCTCATCAATTTCCCGATAAGTTCTTACAAAGGACCCTGTAGAATTCCAGATATCTCGCATTATTTTCAAAATATACGTTGAACTCCATCATTTCGCCTACCTACCCTTTGCTTCCAACTTTGATACTTTTTCCATGACCAAACAGTAAATATTTAGTAACATTTTCCGCGCGCGCGGATCTTAAGACGACGAAGGAGGCCACAAAAATTCAATTAAATTTAATTTAACACGAAATAAAGCTAACACAAATACAAAATAGAAGCGTAGAAGTAATTAAAATTCCCTAGAAGGATTCTGAACTGTGTTGGATAAAATTAAACCCTGTCAGAGAAATAAATACTGGATACGAATTAAAAGCGGGGGGCGTATGGGTGTGGTGGTTGTCCTATACAGGTAAAAGTTGTAGATTTTGGATGTTGGCGACGCGACGGGGTTAAATAAAATGAAATACGAACACAGAGTCTATTGAAAATCTCATCCGTACGTAGTTTTTCATTTAAAAGTTATATTATATTAGGTGCAGGCGCAGCGCGTTTGTCTATTTCGTTTAATTAAAATTAAAAATAAATTAGTAATTGAAATAAAATACGTATTACATTGAAACAGGATAATACAAGAAATGTAATTAAATAAAGTTGAAGGTTCGTCTGCAGTAGTAGTTGAATGTTTACTTTCAACTATTCTTAGAAGGACATCCAGCAGGAGGAAAACTTTTCAAACAATCTTCCTTCCTCATATTTAATTTATTGGATTGCGCAGAAAATATGTTAGTGTACACCGGAAAAACCCACAATATTTACTTTGCTTATACACAATTTCCAGTTTTTGTACTTTAATTTAATTAGATACCTACTACCTACTAATTCGTATGTATTGATTTCGAGTGTGTGTGTTTATCATCGAAATATGAACCAACAAACTGATTAAACCCAATAATGTATCATCTTACAAAACACCACCTTACTTCGTTTCGTCTTATTTTATCTCCCGTATTGACAAACATAAAATTCAAACAGAAAAATCAAATCGTTACCTTCGCTACCCGTCGTACAGGCAGGATTCCATTTGTAAATACTTTTGACAAATAAATATGGATGTCACATAAAGGGTATCATATTCATTCTTGAGCGCCGAATGATTCGAAATTGACATTTATTTGAGTGGAAGACAGTCAGGCATTTTCTAAACGGGCGCGCATCACTCGGGGGCTAATATTCCGACGGGTGGATGGGCGGCTGGAATATTCAATTGTCACTATACAATACCTATATATAGGTATATCTTTTACCGCGCTTGTGAGATGACTGTCTTATGGTTGAAAGCTGAAAAAACCTCGAGTGAATAATGCAAACAATGAGATTCAATTTTATTCACCTTGGTGAGGGAAAATTCCGGTGATTGAATGGATGGGAATTAGAAGAATGGGTAAACAAGAGTGAGGAGGGGGGTTGAGTGTATTAGAAAGATTTAATTGGAATATCCATTTCTGATTAATTTTAATCAGATTAGAATCGATGCTATGGTTAATTTTAATGCTGTGGAAGAGAAATAAGCGCATCAATATTTCTGGATTCATTAGTAACAAAAAATATATGTAAATTACCAATTATAGTTTGGAAATTAATTTTTGAAAGTATGTTTAGTTTTTGAAATATGCTGGTTTATTTAGCAAAACATAACTTTCGTTATTAAAAATATTAACTTCAGGAGAGCGACTTGATCAATTAAAACAAGATCAAATTTAATTGAAATTATCGCTAAACAATATTGTATTTTACCATTTAATATAGGGTTCTGCACCATCAGGGAACAAAGTTTTAAAACTAAATGTTAGCTTCATCTAGGTATCTCCACTACTTTATTATTAGCTGCGGATGCAGTTTAGTGCAGCGAAAACATTAGTTTAACTCACTTCCTCCCTTCCGATAACATTTTTCGTTTCAGATAAAACCGCTTATTTATTTATTAATCCGTGTTTATTCCACAACGATAAATCCATGTACTCATGAACAAGTCATAATTTTCATTGAAATTAAAACAGATTAACCAAAGTCAAACACAGAAACTTTCATCTGTGGTAATTCTGTTTTATTACTGCAAAACACAAGCACCCAGACTCTGGCAATAAAATTTCCCCTGCTTACAGTGTTTACAATAATATTTTCGTTGCGATTATCGCATTTTCCACTGATTAGCCATAATTGTGTGAAATTTGAGCCAAGCGTGCCATAAAAGCCGCTTATCTCCATATGTTTTAAGTGCTTTAAATTCATTTACTAACGCAGACTGAAACAAGTACTTATGCGTGGCGAAAACGAAGCGTAAAGTTAATTGAATATGTAGCATTACTAAACGAATGAATGGCATTACATAAAAAAGTTTTTGGGTTTAATAGTGACTAAAGACGCGCGAGTTGGTTGTTTTAGGACTGCACTAAATTCGGCATTGAGTTCTAAGACAAATCACCAGCCCCGGCCATTTCAAGCGTATATTACGACAGGTATAATAAATGTTCTGTTAAACGATGCTAGTTTATCAGAAACAGCAGCGCCTTATTTCGGTAGTATAAAAGCTGGAATGTGCCATATCTTTAACTTGCTACCTAGGTACCTAGCTTAAATGTACAGGATATTTGCCAGTCCAGTGCTCACACACTCACACCGAGAAATCTGAGGCCATGCAGGCAAATATTAACTGTTTAATTTAATAATATACTGTACAGGGGTTTATAACTTATTTAGGGATACACATCGTAATAAAATTTCTGTTTTATGACGAAGGGTTTGGCCAGATAATTTCTAAAACAACGGCCGGTTATGCTCGTTTGCACCCCAAAAAAATTGTTGGCAAAACATCAGACAGGGTCGAATATTTTAGTCGTTAATTTGCTTAATCCTTTTACGAAAGGTTTATATACGAAGGTACGAAACAACGAAACGAAATTATGTGCGAAAATAAGTTATTGTCCGAAAAATTATTGAAATGTGTGCAGCTGATGTTTGAGAAATATTCGTTGGCTGCAAGAGAAATTTCTAAGTAAATGAAATAATCTGCTAAGTTTTCAGGAAGCATATTGGCATGTAATAGATTCTGCCAAGATACGGAAATTCCTTTATAGATCAAAATTCCTTTTAAAATGAAACTTTGATAGACCGCATGATTTTGCATGAACGGAATGCTTCAATATGCCAAACTTTTATTGAACCCTTAAAGCTAAACTCCAGAAAATATGAATGTGGAAATAAAATTCTTCTAAGAACAGCGCGGCACTGTGCCTTTGCCCTACGAGTTCACAACCGGGAAAAAATGACAGTGATTTTATCCAAATAAAAAAGTATGTTGTAAATTTAGGTAGGAAATTCAGTAAATTGTTGCTATTCATTATTTTATGATGGAACGGTAAAATATCAGACAGTTAAATTTAAACGGTAGTAAAGTGATATCATTTTCTTTAAACTGAAATATTCTTCACTGGCACATTTAGTGTTAATTAATGAAATTTTCCATTAGAGTAGAGATATTTATTGGTGTTATCACAAAAGTTTGTACATTATGAAAAGGAGTTCATGTTTCAAATGGAATATCACTGTTTTTACCAAAACATAAAAAAAACAAACAACAAAACATTAAACCGTCCCTCAATTTCACAACGAATTTCTCTAGAAATCAGTTCTGATGAGATAATTAATTTTAACTCAACTTAAAGTATCACATTGCCATTTTCTAAAAGTATGCTGAAAATTTTCAGCCATTTTGTAAATTTTATTACAATAGAATACTTTTCGGTTCTTTCAATATGTATGATTCCAAAAAGGACTTTGCTGCCATTTAATACGGATTTATATTTTCTAACAATCTTAAGAAGTATGTACAGTAGAATTTTGCATATAAATTTCTTGAACTGGCGCATTCGCCAAATTTTAAAAGGCGTTTATAGTTTCTGCAATATTTTGTGGATAAACAGCTGTAATTGTTGAAACTAATAAACTAACGTCTAAGTTCACATGGAGTTATCTTAAATAACACACTATATGAAATTTCCGAAAATGACCTCCAAATTTTCAAAGATATTTCAGGCCGAGTTTCAGCCTTTATTGATAGGAGTAAAATATTGTTACACGAATTGTAAAAAGTACCTACAAGAGAAATAATTGTGTTTTTCCCATACCTACACGAAAATGGCCACTTTATTTACAAGAAATACAGGTACAAAGTCGCCTTTTTAGGGTAGTCGCGGAAAATAAGGAGTGGGGGTAACATTGCCCCCTTGGGTAGCCATTCCTTTACTGATATGCAGGAGTTATTTGTGTTTGTTTATGGTTTTCAAGGTGATTTGCTCACCGCACAGTGTCAAGCAAAATGTCAGTGTTATGCTGTTTTAATTTGTTCGCGCGTTTCACGCCATTTTCGTACAGGTATGACACAAAATAGAGTATGCTACACGGTAGGAATTGATTCTGCCTCGTGTTCTTGCGCCCTCGCTTCGCTCTGGCGCAATTTTCACACTCGTCGGAATCTCTTAATTCCTACCTTGTTGCATAAAGTACTATTGGCTAAAATATTCTCACAATAAACAATAGTTATTTGTGCAAATAGGGAAGAAAGTGCGTCCCTTTCTCCCGCAGATGAAGGATACCAATTTTATCAGTGGCAAGATATACTTTACTCCATATTTGAATATATTTTTAAGATAAAAATATTATAAACTAAATAATAATAAAACTTGATTTCTGATTAAAGATGACAAAAGATATTTTTTCGCTTTTAAATTATTGTAAACATTTTCTAATATATTTTTTCTTTCTTTCAGGTAAGTCCACCTAGTTCACTATCTAAGATCATAAATTATCGACTTAAGTAAGTAAATATTTAAATACCTACCTTGCTTGTACATGATATAAAAAAAATATCCTAGTACCTCTAATATGTAGAATCCACAAAAACTGATTAAGATAAAAACCTGATTCAATACGTTCTCGTTCAGTATTCAAAACCATCCATTTCATTTGCCGTCATCATAAAACAATTCACCACACATAATTTCAATAATATCAAGAATGATATAGTTTCGTTGATGTATTTTTGCAACAGTTGAACCTGCGTTGTTGGAATTCGAATGTAATGTGTTGTTCGTGACTGGACTAAATCGTCGGGGTGGATTCCATCAACATTCTATGCGACGCCGGGCGACTTTCCAGCGTCGCGCCCGACGATCTGACTTTCAGTGGTTGGCAAAACTAAAACAACTGATATGGCTAAACCGGTCTTGTTGACCTCCCTCGCCGCTATCTCGGCCTCTAAATAAGCAAATAGTCTTTGTTGGGATCCGCACAAGGGCCTTGGGCCATCGTACTTTAGGCGGCAGCGTGCTGGAAAAGGACGCGAAGAGGGAAGTCGTCGTGCTTCGCTTTTGCTTTTGATTCTTATGGCCGACTCTGCACATGTGCCACTTCCTAAAGGGATTTCATGGCCAGGAAATGATATCTAAACATGCTGAGATGTTTTCTTCGTCCGCACATTTCTTTATTTTGTTACGGAAATTGTAGAAAATTTAAATTGTATGATGTTTGTGTTCAATTACTTTTTTTAGGGTTGGTCGTACAACGGCAATTTTATTTTCATTTCGTTCTAGTGTAAATATTATGGAGTTGAAGGGTTGGGGGTTGAAGAATACGTAAGTTCAAATAAAGAGTACAAAACAGATGTACCTACACTTTAATGAAGGACAATTAACTGAAATTCAAAATTGATAATTTCAACAGCAATTAAAAACTGCTGGATTTTGCATTCCAAAACTCCATTTCAATCAAACTATACCTTCAATAATTTATTTTAAATAGTGAAAAATTTTATGGACTTTTTGTCTTAAAGTTTCCAATCTACTCGAAAACTTTATTTTTGACTCTAACGAACTAACATTTCCTTACATGAAGAGATACAGCGTCGAAGAAATTTAGGAAAAGTTAAACGCAAAAAGATCCTGAAAAAAGACAGATCAGATCAGACAATTTTTATCAGATATTTCTCGAACTAATCAAGATAATACCTTAGATTATTTTTCAGGATATTGTTAGGCACCTAATTAGGTAAATAATAAATTACTATTCATTTCACTAGACTGTCTGTATTTATAGAACTCTTATTGTACAGTTTTGATTTTTATTTTTCAAATATGTCCATACAATGTCAGAAGGCATAGTTTATGATCATTTCCATAAATCATAAATGTAATACGATATTAGACCATCCAGGTGCGTAATCCGCATTGTAATCCTTACGAAACGTGGTGCGTAGACAAATTTTCAACCATCTTGAAAAAGTATCCAAAACAAATAATGAGAATTTGCCTTCAATCTTGACTTAGATGGCGTTCTTTTATCGCCCTTGGCACGGTACAAACGGTAAGATTCGCTTACTTATAAGATACCTAATTAGACATTTACAATGCAGGTGGTTGAAAAACTATATATTTCAGGGAACAGTTTGAAAAATTATGACTTACCGTTGCTATTTTGCGTTCAAAAATTGATTTTTTATAAATTTATGTGAGGTTTTGGTTCTATAGAAGAGCTTCTTGGAAGTAAGGAGAAAATACCATAAATATTTTAATTTATTATCGTCTAAACATAACTTTCAAATTTAGAGCTTGAAGATATCTACCTAACCTAAGTTACTGAAGAAAAAAATTGAGGGATTTTTATAAATGTTCTCGTAAAGTCAAATAGCAATTTGTTACTAAAGGCATTCAAAATGTAATAAATTTCATGAAAAATATTCTTTCATATGCATAGTTGTAAACTATAATTTTTAAATTTGTGGCTCTTATTCTGCTCATATAGTTCTACAAACTTTACAGTTCGGTTCGTCTATTTTGAACTTTCCCCAGTACATCCACGTCAAAGACAGTGGGGAAATTGAACATAAAAACAGATTATTCATATTTATGTTGCCTTATATAGGCCAAAGTTTCGGTTTTGTCTGGTGTAGTAATGCATTGTGCCCGCGAGGTATTTCCGAGGACACATCCAACACTACGACGATGGTATAACAAAGTTTGCTCTATTAGTGATCACAATGGGCGATAGCGTTGGATCGACAGCTAGCAGCACAAACCCAAAGTTGGGGGAACCAAGTCGGTAGGGTGAGGGATAGCAAATACAGAAATGTACTATTGATTTGTCTTCTTCTTACAAACACTTCTGTCTGTCTTCAAGAAAACGCTTTGTTTCATGAAGCGAATTAATGATATTCCCACCCCAGCTTTTTCCACAAGACAATATGAGTGTTGTTATTTTTATTATACTTGGGTGCTAACACGACGTAAATTAATAGTTCTTCTTTGTTTTTGTCTGTTTTATAGCTTATTAACGTATGGTAATTTGTATTGTTTTTAAAACAGCAGGATTAACTTCACGAGAGACGACGACGGGCTTTGTATATTAAAATGCTGGAAATTACTCGAGGTCATGAAATAATAATACACACATTACACAATCAAACTAAGCTGAAAACTTTCGGGCCAAAATCTGGTTTACAAGTTATAACTACATACTAACGTTGTACATTATTTTGATGTTTTGTTTTATATAACATCGCCCTCCTGTTTTCCATTCATGCATCCACTTCGAAATGGACTTTCGATGTTAATTACATTACCCCTTCCCATCCACAATTTTACCTTTATTTTTGCATGTGTTGCAAGCGAAAAAATATACATTTTTCGACAGATACAAAATAGGGATATTATGAAAATCGTGGTGGAATATGCGAACGACCGTTCAGTCGTGCATGTGAGTCTCTGCGATGGATTTTCGTAAAGACGATGTACGTGCGATAACAACTGTCTGCCTTCTACTGGCGTGGCACGTTCCTGGAACACATTGTCACACTTTGGGGGGCCGACCTATAAACATCACAGGGGCGACACGGGGATTTGCTTCTATGAATTATTTAATTCCACACAAAAATATTGCACCCTGGTAGAAGGTCGTTAGAGAAGAATAACAGACGAATGTATTGAGAGTAATGACTGAATTCGGTGTACGGAATACGAGAAGTGGTTTTTGGAATTGGTTTTACGTAAATAAGAACAGTATTTTAGTAATATGTTATAAATAAATTTATACAAATGTGTAAGTTTAAGGATTAGAAGATCAAAACCAAAAGTACTTTAATGTTTAAAGTTTAAACTAATATTCTATACCTACTTGAAATGAGTAATAATTGTTTCTTTAAAATTTTAAACGAAAGAGGTAAAATGGCTAATGTAGACCTGTTAAAAAATCTGAAAATATGTTTATATATTTTCTGATTTTCTAATTTTTGAATTTGAATAAGAAACGTTCCGCGTCTATACAATTTATTTTTTAATACACTTATTGAAGAAATCATGAGGAGAGATAATAATCGCTATTTCTGTACTTACCTAAAAAAAAACAATAGTTATTTGTATAACAAGGGAGGAAAGCCATGTGTTCTCTCCCGCGGATGAAGTTTAATCATCCAAGAGAGAGAAGACAGCTTTCCTCCAGTGTTATACATATAATTCTTTCTACTCCTATTGTTTAGAAAGTAGGCTTTTGCTCCCTCAAATTAGGGTCCAAAGTAGGCAATGTCCTCACTAGGGCGGAAAATTTATATATTCTCTCTCAAAATTTTCCTCCCTAGGGAAGACATTGCCTACTTTGAACCCTAATTTGAGGGAACAAAAGCCTACTTTCTAAACAAGGAGTTCAAAAATGTTTTGTAATATTTTATGTATTCGGCGGTGTAATGCTGCAGAATTTGGCCAGGAACGTAAATGCAGTTGTATTGATTCTTGAAAATTTATCAAAGAGATTATAAAAAAATAGTCGAGAAACACAAATAATTAAACTCTTATGTAGCTTCCGAGAAATAAAAGACACTAAGGTGATAAAGTAGTTCTTTTTGCCCTAGAGCGCAAAATATCTACTTTAAGCCCTCAGATTAACATATTAATTAATTTAGGCCGGTCAAAAAATACTATTGATTTACGATGAGGCCCAAAGATAGTGATAAATAATTTACATAATGTGTTTTCTCTAACAGAACCTTTAAAATATCGAAATTGATGAATGAATTGAAATCGATTTCCAAAAAATATGCTACATAAGGTATTTGTATTATTGTATGAAAATTGAAAAATATCTGATAATACTTATTTGGATATATGATTAAGTACTCGTGCTGAATATAAAATTCATGACAACATCGATAATAAAACACAAATACAAAATTTCTTTTCTTGTTTGCTTGAATAACTGAAAAAGTCAAACAAAGACCTAAATAAAAATAAATAAGAACCGAGAATAACAAATACCAATTCGTAATGAAACGTGTATTTGTTTAGAGGAATTGTGTTTACTTATTCAGATCCAGATAATGTAAAGTAAGATGGAGCAAGTGTGACCCTTAAATTTAACATCCTTAACGATGTATTCCAAACACTGAATGTGAAGTATAAAAGATACTAATACACATTAACTAATTTGGTTGGATGATGATCAAAATTACTATTTTTTTAAAACAAGAACTTTTTCTCTAAAATGCAAACATTTTGTTCATAAAAAGTTTTTAAGGAAAATATCCCTGATGGAAGTTAAAAATATCCAATTTTGTTGGTAGGAATAAATTATGTTGTATCTACAGCGGAAAATTAATTAAATTAACACTTTTAAAACTAATTTTCTCTTTAAAGGAAATTATTTTGATTGGAATATAGTTCAGAATGCAGTATACTATATTTAGTTTTGTTTTTTCACGAAATTGTGACGTTTCCTTCCGCTCCATTGCCAATGAACGGAAAAATCGTCGCCTCTTTTTGCTGCTATATCTATAATTTTATTAAACATGAATGCCAGTCGTAGCAGCGCGGCATTTTACGGTCTTCGCCACAGATTTCCAACGGGAAACCCAAAAAATTTAAATGTAGTAAAAATTTTACTTTGGGGTTTATTTTTATTACGAAAAAATAAAATTATTTGCGACAAAGTATAAAAGTGGGTTTACTTGGCGATTTTATGATTTTAAGAGATTCTTAAAGAATGTTGAATGTTTCAAAATTTTAGACTTGAGGAATTATTTTATTATTTATTGACAAGGCGTTGAATTTTATTATAGGTTAACTGTACTGGAAATTCTTTGTAGGTTACTTAAATAAATAAACTTTTTTCACACGGACTATTTGGCTAAATTCCGATAAAACCAACATGAATAGAAAACCACTAAATATTTTTATTATCATAGCCCAAAAAGCTACCCTTTTTTATATTTTATTTATATAAGGTCCTAATAAACTACTCCGGATAATATATTTTTTTATTTGGATCGTTTTAGGTGACCACTTTGTGCCTCATTCATTTTATTATTTTCCTGCATGTAAAACCTGGGGGTCAACTTTACTTCCATCATTATTTTTAACACGACGCCAACGGCAGTTTTTTTGATATTTTTTGATGCACCACGCGCCCGACACAGAACAAATTAATTAAAATTTAAGCTCATTGAACATATGATGCACTCCTGTTTCTGCGAAAGCTTTTGTCATTCAATGGAATCTCACTATATAACTAATTAAATTTAATCATCATGAAGTACGTATAATCACAATTAAGTCTAAATCACTTTGTTTTAATGTAATTAGTGCTTAAGCAAATGGCAATACGGCAAACGGTTTGTTTTCATTTGCCAAATTGAAAACGACTAATACGGATCAGTCGCTCGTACAAATAAATGAATTTTTGGTTTAACGGGGCGTTGGGGGGGAAATCAATACCAGAAACCAACCAACCATCTGTGCCACATGTGTCTCCGTGTGTTCTTCACATAAAAAGATATGCAGTTAAGATTATTTGCATATAAAACTGAAGCATGCTATCAGTTTCGCTGGGCAGTAAAAGTGATAGTGTTTTTTGGAACACCAGACCACCAAACAACAGATAAGAGTGTTGCTGTTGCTGCTGGTAGTGGTGGTGGTAGCGGTAAAGGCGTTCGCTTGAGATGTTATGTGGAATTGTGAGGCGCCCAATTCGACATCTGGTAATGACAGTTCAGTGGAGTAATCGGTTCGGATTGTTCCAGAGAAACGAATATCCGGATGCTGTCGGTTAACAACACTAGCATGATTGTGCGGTCAGAAGCAATCAAACCCCGCACAAGAGCAATAGTTTCAGACAATTTACACTTGGAAATTTTGTCCTTTGCCTTTGGCCCAGTGCTGCGCCGTGTTTTATGTATATATATAGGAGCGAAGGGCGGACGCTTTGACAATTCTTAATCGAAATTCCCTTCCGGACCAGGGATTTTTTTCACCAATTCGTGTAATTATGGTTGGATGGGACTTCACATGATTGCATCAAGGACTAACGAAATATTTATCACTCTAAAAATTTTTCGTGTCTCCGCCGTGCCCGACTGTTCCAATATTTCAAATTGGAAGAAATGACTCGATATGTAATGAAAAGTTGATATGAAGTACTATTTACAGTTAATTATTTGTTTATTGACTAAAAGTAGAACTAGATACATATTACCTTCAGAAAAATGTTTTAAGAGTACTCTATATTTTTGTAAGTATGACAATTACCAAATTATTATTGACATTACTACTTAGATTTATATATTTAGTACTAACTAGATTATGTTAGAATAGATTAGGTTACATAATTTTCGTGGTGAGCCAGTAAATAAAAAAAAACCTAATTATTACATCAGAAAAGCCCGAAGTACTACTGCTAGCTTGACACAAACGAAGAAAGCTCTCAATATTGGAGTGGATGACGTAATAATATACACGAAAGACGCCATAAAATATCTTGGAAGTTGGAAGATACCTTAACAAGGATATGTGTACAGTTTAAGTATTTTCAATAGAGAGCCTGTCACATTTCTCCCTCTCACTCCCTATCAAAGAAGGCGAACGTGAGGTAGAGGTAGAGACAGAGATAGTATATGACTTACTGTCTGCAGATATATGATAGAGTACGTTTAGGCAGACGAGACGGCCCAAAAATTGGAAGCCTAATGCCTTAAATTGTATGTACATTGCAAAATATGTTAAATGACTGACAACCACGAAGAGGCGACTACTAGGTTCAATATACGAGTAGTAGGAGGTTGTAACTTTGGACAAAAATATAAGCCTGATTCTAAAGTACCGTAAAAGGTGCATTTATAGAACCATCCTCCTAAAGACCTACTAGTAGAAGAAAGGACCAACTCTCAGAATAAATATGGGCCCATATGGAAGAAGCTAAAAACATGGAGTAAGATGGAACCAAGATCAAGAAGGTCAAAGACATTGGTAACCAAAATAAAGGTGCTGATAGATAAAAGACATAAGGAGATGAATTCATATTTGTCCTTACTGATTACAGAACATGGATAGGGTCAACCTAGCCGATAGGGACGAGTGCTACTACTGCGATGTCATACCATATACTTTTTATCTGTTCGCTATCGAATATTGAAGCTAATCTACTGCTCAAATTCAGAGAAAATTTATCTCTCTAATGTCTAAGTAACATCATCAAGATTGTGGTGAATAGCGAATACTCATGTCAAGCCATATGCAAAATAGAGGACGAATAGGAGAATATAAAATACATATAATCTAAATGACACACTATAATAAGGAAAGAATACAATGAAAAACACAGTGAACGTGTCGTAGTAAAATTAAATGGAACCCAAGGCACGTATTAGGGAATAAAGCGGAGGTTTTTAGTCAGAAAAAGTGTGACAGTATTCAATGCAATGCGATCTTTATTGAAAATTTTCGTCCTTAAAATAAGGCTAGGTTAGGTTTATTGTGTAAACTCGCTAACCCTTAGATATACGAGCCCTATCAACTAAATGTTCGGACAAGAGTAAATTTTTGAAATATGAAAGGAGAACTGGAAATTTTACGCAAATAATTAGTAAACATTTAACAATACAATAAGATAAAGCCTTAATAACAATATTATGCATGGAAGAAAATTATTTATTGATTTAATAATATTTTAACCTTAATAATTAGCAAATTTTACAAAGTAAATTTGCAACTAAATGTTGTAATAATTTTTAATTTAGGACCATTGATAAGAGGTTACGTCTCCTTTTGCTTTAATAGCTGCCTGTATTCTAGCAGGCATTGTATTTATCATTTTCTGGTACAATTCTGGCGTGAAACTGTTCCAAATTTCTTCTATTTTGGTCTTTAAGTCCCCAATGGTTCTTGGTGGATTATTGCGTGGAATACGTTTAATTTTTTTTATGCCGAAAGAGTTTCAATGACATTTAAGTCCGGACTGGATGAGGACCCAAAAGCAATTTTATGTCGTTTTCATCGAGTTCCAAAACTGTAATTTTTTAAAAACAGTCGTTAGAAAACTACGTCAAATTTTTCAAGTGCAATTTTAAAGCTACGAAAATTGCCTAAAATCACCAAATAAAGACTTGGGGATTTTTTTGTACATAAAACCAACATCTAGCTTTGCAATAAAGTAAATTTTACCGAATTCCAACCAGCGGTTCCAAAACTGTGATTATTTAAATGTAGGTAGCACCCTCAAAAAACACGTTTTTTGAAAAGTGAACTGTGGAACTCGAAAAAAATGCAAAAAAATCATATTAACATTTCAGGACTTTTTCAATATAGTACGATTATTGAGCTTTGATTTAAAGGTTTTTTGACACAAATCCAACCAGCGGTTTCAAAACTATGATTTTTTAAAACAGTTACTAGAAAATTCTATCCTTTTTAAAGGTGCAACTTTAAAGCTCCGATAAATGCCTAAAATCACCAAATAAAAACTTGTGTAACTCTTTTGTAAAGAAAACCAACATCCAGCTTTACAATAAAGTAAATTTCATCAAAATCCGACTACTAGATCCAACGTTTTGAAAATAATAATTCTTTGTTTCTACAATTTTCCCAACCTGTTGGGTTAAAGTGCCACAGTTTTGGAACCGCCAAGCGGATTTTTACGAAATTTACGTTTTAATATAATCAAATGTTGGCATTATAACAAAAAAAACTATCAATATTATGGAAGTTAATTTAGATAACTTTTGCGCGTATGAAAAAAAGACAATCAAATTTACTTTTGTCCGAACATTTAGTTGTTAGGGCTCGTACTATAGACGTCATACATCATACGAGTATATTATCTTCATGTTATGCAACAAAAAACCCAAATTTAAAGTATTTTTTTGAAAATTTCACTGTAATGTGGAATTTTTTTTTTCTATAGCGAATTTCACTCTCTTTGGTTTGCCTAATAAAAATGCTTCTGTGAAACTAAAATTTAACTACCTAGTTAGAGAAATGAAACGTTTGAGGGGCCAAAACCTCCGATTAAACGGGATTTTAGTGCACTTTTTAGAGGTTCACTTTACAATAATACACATGTTTATCAAATTTTTTATTGTTGCAATAGTTTGAACATATAACTCAATTTATGTATTACAAGTTGATTTTATAATACAATTAGAAAATAAAAAAACTATCCATATTAGTTACATTTTGGACGTTTTTTCATAAATACACTAAATCATTTATTTTTCTTTTCTTGCCACCATTGTACAAGTCTTGGCCACCTTTTTTGTAATATCTTCCAAAATTTGCGAACACATCTTCATGCCTTGATTATAAGCAACTTTTGATTTTTTCATTTTTTGCTGTTCAGTGCATTGGTTGTATTCGGCCATAATGCTATCGTAGAAACCATCAGGACAGCTGTAGTCTTCAACAATTTGCATATGTTCAATGGAGGTTTTGTCTGTATCACCAGCGAGGTCATTAGCATTTACCTAAAATTTTCAAAGGGCCGTAGAAAATGTTATAGGAAAATTGTTTCATAATTATATTATTTACCCCTTCAATAAAATATACAGCCGCGAGAAACCACAACAATACTTGAGGATACAACATTTTTTGTCGAATGAACGATTTACACTAGAATAAATTGATTTGTTTTAGTTAAGTTTATCATAAATTTTATAAAAATTGCTTGCAAGCCTCATTTGCATTACTAATTTAATTACATTTTACAATGGCAAAACATTAAACAGGTTAACACGCATTTTATTAGATTCCAAATTGTTTATTTGCTTACGGATTAGTTCCCATCGGCAAATTTCTTTGCGAAACCCCATTAAGTACAAACTAGTATGAGGAATAAAGCATAATAAGTACGCCATACACAACGATTTTGCGATGGCTCATTAAAAGGCTTTGTAGAGGTGTTACGTGTAAAACAGGATAGGGTGACAATTGTTCGAACGCGTCTCGTGTAATGTGAATGTTTAGGGTGGATGTTGCAACTCTGCCTTGGGGATTGAGCAAGCGACAAGCGACACTGTTACAGGGGAACAAGAATGTCTCACCTGACCCCAAATTTACACCGCGTCTACAACATTTTGTACCCCAATCAATACATTCCTTTCTCCTTCATTCTATACGACATCACACATAATATTTCCACTCGTAGCGCACAAACATGACAATTATGTGATGCTGGGTGATGTTCCTGAAACACACTCAAGGGGTGGGGGCAATTTTTTTGCCCGCTTGTTTTAATATTTGTTGAATTGGAGCATTAAATATTTGGGCGAAACTTGAGCTGAGCATAAAGAGGCAAGTTTTAAGTACACACATCGTTATCAAAGTAAATGTTCGGATCGTAAAGTTTTATCGAACAAAGTTAAATGAGCTGGCAGAAGCAGCAGGCTGAATGGGGTCCACATGGCGGTGGTGAGGATGCCACAAGTGCTGCCGCTTTTAAATTCATAAACTCACCCCCCTCCAGAAATATTCCAGGGTAGAGGGCCTCGAGTGGGAATTATTTCATTGTTGTATATATGCCTTCCAGTCAATTATTTTGTAGTTTGGCACAAAGTCGGGGGAAATTTTAATTTGTTTTTAAGGTTTTAGGTAGTCAGGTATGAAATTCTATTACGTTGTTGTGAAGAGCTGAGCAAAAAAGTTTGCGGAGGGAGATTTTTTACATGAGTGCTCTTAGGATATTAATAATAAATACAAATATCTGATGTGCCCAACACATGACTTTCTTATACTTACGGATAGTATCACAATAATTACTTTTCCTAAAGAAATTAAGTTAAATTTCTTGTAAAAATTTTGAGGGTTTCCAGCAATTTTCAAATAGTCTCTGTCGCACTTATTGCAATACGCATAAATCTGTCCTTGTCCCACTCATTACTGCCAGATTTTAGGACAAATAAATAACAGAATACTTATGAAAATTCCACAGTGCGAAAAATGCTTGATATCTTTGAATTTGCTGTAGCTAAACTTTAAAGATTTATAAAATACTTCTCAGTTTTGGTCAACGTTTCACTCAAACAAACTGTGCAGTGCACAATAATCCTTCTCATCAAAATATTTCGATCTTTTGCCTTTGACAGCTGTTTGACTAACAATCTCTTCTTCTTCTTCGTACTTGGATTGCAAAGCAATGTCAAGTTTTTGGTGTTTGGCGATATAGCCACTCTCACCAGGATTGGATTAATTGGTTTTCACTTTTTAAATTTTTATAACTTTATTCGAGCTCTTCGTGTGTTTAATGCAAATAGAATCTTTAGTATAAAAACAAATAGATTTCTGTAATGTAAACAACAGCCACTCAGAGATAGATGGCAACACTATATAAATATGTAAATAATTTATAATTATTGAAAAACGGCGCAAAATAAAACACTTTTGTTACTTTGTCGACACGTCTAAAAATTGAAAGAGCATTCACAAAAAATTTGGCGTCGATATCTTTAATGTAGATTTGCATGCATAATACAATTTCACGACTTTATTGTATATATTAGAAAAAATTTTAATCGAGTTGCCATGATATCCAAAACATAAAACCGTAGCCGTTGTAGCCGTCGATCTTTTCAAATAGTAATGCTACAATCGATTTCCTCAACGGTATAGATTTCTGTATGTAAACAACATGTACCTTGTAAATCAGAGATAGATGGCGCCACTATATAAATAAAAAATTTTGACGGAATTTCAAAAAAAGTTTCAAACAAAATTTGTTCAAAATTTAATTCTAAATCAATGTTAAAGAATAAAAAAATGTCGTAAATTGTTTATTTTTCAAGATATTCCTAAAAAACCTAAAAATGTCTTCAGGTAAGTACCACTTGTGTTGGTGCTAGATGAAAAAGATTTAATGTGGCACCCACAATTTTGTTCAAACTCTTAAATATGAAATTTGAATCAAATCCGTTAAGTCGTTTTTGAGTTATCGTGGATACAGACAGACACACAGACACACAGACAGACATCATGGCGAAAATGGTCAAAATGGATTCAGGGGCCCTCAAAACGGGTAAATCCATCAAAATCTCGAAGTCGAAAAAAATCACGATTACAATACTTCCTTATACTACGTATAAGAAAGTAAAAATTATGCTAAAAGTATACAAAAAGATCGTATAGAAGTAATAAAAATTTAATAAGAACTTGTTCGATTAAAGTTACAATTAGAAATTAAAATGTCCGGTAAGTGCTCTCGCAGATGTTCATAGGCTTATCTTCAAACATAGATGATTACAGAAATATTTAATACAATATTCATGTAATAAAATGGAGGTTATATTAATCCTGCGTTTGGGAAGTTTAAATTCTTGCTACTAGACGTCGCATGGTATCATGAAAAATGTTCAATAATAAAGTTTATGCATAAGAAATAAAATGTAAGGAAGAGCTCCTCATATTAGAAGATTATGACATCATAGTAGGTACCTAACTGCATTTCTTGATTACATGGATTTCTTCGTATATCTAAAAATTTTAATAAAAAATTAACTTCTGTGTTTCAAAGATATGAAAAGAATAAATAAAAAGAAATCACTATTGAACAATCTCAGTAAATTACATGTACTTTTTAATTTTGCTAATACCTGTTTTAGTTTTTCGAGAACACTAGAAGTTTTCTAGATTTTAAGCTAATAGTAAATAATTGAAAGAAAATATGTATAAAAAAAGTTTTAGATCGTACAGTTGATATTCTAATTATATTTAATTCTTGGTATAGGTACTCTTTTATGACGAGTTCTTATGTACCTTCTAAACTAATATGGCATAACAGTTCTTCTATGTATATAGTTTAACATTTATTTACAATTCCAAGTACATACTTATAATAACAGAATAAATTATTAGTTAAATACTAGATAAAATCAGAATCTTAGGTACCAATCGAATGGAGAGAACTGACAATAATTTGGAAAAAGTAAAATCATTCTAGACTCAATGAACCATCTACCATGAAAAATTTGTTCCTTTCTGCATTTTTTAGCCTATTTCTCGTAAACTAGCTAAATTTATCGAAATGAGAGCATTAAGAAAAATGAAGGTAAATCAAATTGTTAGTAAACTGGACTCAGCATGATGTTTTTCTTACCATAGTGCGTCATAATGCAAGTAACATTGTCCTTCTATAAATACGATGTCCTCAGAAATTATTAAAAAACTCTACAGCTACTTATATAATTCCTGATTATTTTTTACTAATAAGAAAATTTACAATAGAGTCGTCCGGAAAATTTTAAGTTACCTTTTTTTATTCTTAATTGCAAAGATTAAGCTACAAAAATAATAATAGCATTGAAAAAAGTGTTTTTTTATTGTTCAATTTTAAATTATTCCATATTAAAAATCGTAAAAATTAGTTCCCATTTAAAACACGACATGATCGGTGGAAGGGTTTGTGACGTCATTAGCCATGTCCTGTTTAGCTGTCAATGTCGTTTGTATACAAATTTTAGCATTGTCTGACATTTCGACACTGGCTTATGACATCACGCAACATGGCGCGCTTTTCGGGCTGTTTGAAAAGTACTTTTATTTCAATTTGAAATTTTGGGGTCGGGATAAACTTTTGGAGTTTAAAAAAAAATTCTACAATGTTTTTTTTACCTCTAGATTACATTAGGCAGGTTTTCAAGCGTTTTCATTTTTGACCGGATGACTCTATTTCTCTTTTTGGAAGAAACCTGTAGTTGTGTCGCAGCCTTCTGAATAGAGTCTCTTAGATCGTTTTTTTATTTAAATCAAATATGAAGAAAAATCTTTTGCTCTACATTGAGTTTATTTGGCTTAATGAAAGTCACGGATTTTAAAAATCTTGTTGATACTATTTTGGTTCAGAATTTAATATACTTTCATTTTGATAAATTCAATAGTTTCCCCGAATAAAGGGGCACATTTTACCAGATGGCGGAGGTTTCTTTGAGTTCTGAAGGTTTTTATTTCCATTGAAAAATTCTTTCATTATGCAATTACACATAAGTACAAATTTTCAATTAGCTCTATTATAATCTGCAATGTAAAGATAAATTTCTTAATTTTTTGTGTCTTTGCTAAGAGAATTTGGTCGAAACAACATCGGCCTAATCTTTAAATTTAATTTATTTATTTTCATTTATTATCTGTAGAGGTAGTAGAGTAAAAAAATAATTTCTATATATTATGTAGTATCTTAGAAATTTGCGAAAAACTGAAAAAACCTACGCATTTTCCAAGATGGTGCCGTCCTGAAAGTTTTTACTTTCACCAAATGAAAGAGAGTCCTTATTAAATAAAAGTATAAATTTTTATATTTATCCAATCTATTATGTCCTTCATTGCAAAGGAAAATTTGTTAATTTTTAGGCCAAACGTTGTTTCTTTGTTAAGAGAATTTTAAAGAAATATCTAACCTCATCCAACCTCATTCATTTAACTAAATAATGACAAATTGCTGTCTTGTTTAGCACGAGTTGTGCCATATTCTTTTAAAGATTAAACAGATTACATTCATAGAAACAATTATTATAACAATGGTTTAACCCGGACTAAACTTTAAACCGAATTTGGTACAATTTACTATAAGTTAATTTGTGAAGATACTAGGTATTATTAAAACAATACCTAGTAACCAAGAAAATTAAGTCACATAGATTAAATAACGGGTCCTTAGTATTTACAAGGGACAAAATGTTTTTACAGCTGAAATGTTAAACTTTTTTATTAATTTGTATTATTTTATCTACATTTTATTATGACTCAACAGGATTTATAAAAGAAAAAAATGGAAAAGAAGGCTTTGATTTTCTGTTTTAAATGCTGTTTTGATGTGAAATCAAACACGGTATAAACAAAACCCTCTCCAGTATAAAATCGTCTCTAATGCAAACAAATTACAATAAATCACAAACAGCGAAATTAATTTAAATGAAATTATTAAAGGTAGTGGTAGTTGAACAATATTTTAATCCTTTTATAATTTTTAGTTAAAAGCATTGTTTGAATTGGTTCCTGTGAACTCCTGTGTTCTATAGGATTAAACCAGCATTGCATCCAATTCAATTAATTTATACTTTATGCTTAGTAATAGAATTAATAACAAAGGGGCTTTTCCCCCTCAGTGTTTAACAACAAAACTCTTTTTCCTATTGGTAGATCCAAGCCAAGCAAAGCTTTCTCAAACGAAAAATGTTTGAGAGCTTTTTTATTATGACAAGTTAAGTTCAGTGCTAGAAAAGCTGGATGGTCTGAAATTGAAAGAAAATACTGCATTTTAAAGCTCTTCAACATCCATCTATCGTTTTTTTCACTGTGTGTGTTTTATCGATTAAAAACTAAGTTAAGCCATTATTCAGTAGACATCCCCTTATAGTCCTGAGTTGAACCGGATTTTTCCCCCGTGTTTTAATCGCATTTTCCCACCGCGTCATCTTCATCCAGCACGGGTTGTCATTAGATCGCCGGAGGAGCATCAATGAGGTGTGTTCGGTTTATCTTCGACCTGCGACGGGTTTGTTTCGCTCTGCTAATGAGCTCCACATCACAGTTTCTGGGACATGCTGGAAGGAATGTTTGGGTATAATGTTATATTGAGCGAAGGTAAAGTTGTTTGCGCGAGTTCGTCTCGATCATTTGCAATAAAACTGTGCTGTTCATGCAGAAACTTCTCCGCGTCTTGACATAACAAGGTAAACTCAACCTTTTTGAGATATTTACAACAACACACAGAAGAAGAAAAAAACCTTCCAATTATCGAAGTTTATATATATTTGCCCAACATAGAAATTTTATTCTGGCGATGCTGTAGCCGGTCACAAACATCCAGCAATAAAATTATTTTTGACATGTTCGTCTCGTGATGGTTTTATTAAAGGGTTTTTCTATACGACGCAAAAAGTGCTCATTAAAAATTCTAAACGAATAATAAACTTGCTTTTAAGTACTGCGAGACATATTCAATTCGATTAGGAGTTGAGGAAGTTTTGCAAATAAAGGAGAAGACACTTGGATTGTGTCTGGTCTAATCGGATAATTTTTTTAATTAGTTCACGTCTTCAACTGTAATACGACGCTGATGACTAAATCTGATTATTATTACTACGCAAAAAGAAAGAATAGAAGTCGTAGACAGTACAAATTTTAACATTTTGTATTTAGATGATAATGCTTGTTAGATATAAAGTGAGGTTGGAACGGTAAAAAAATATGTAATAGACCTTTCTAAAAGTAAAAGATAGACAAAGGGTGTATAATATGTTTAAGGTTTAGACGCCTATTGTCGGCTCATATTAAAAACAAATGTTGGTTGTTCCTAAATCTCAATACGTAAATAAAACGAAATATTTGTCATTTTTACTTATTTTGTTTGTTATACAAATTAGTTTAATAAATCGTCTTCCATTATGTTCTTTTAATAATAATTTGAAACTAAAAAAAAAAAATTAGCTTATGCTCTCGTCTTCTATCTTTGTTCAATAGAGAAAGATAGAAGTTCCACAGTATTGTACTTTCATAGATAAACAGCTCTACGACTTCAGAACTTAAGGACTGTATGTCGATTAGAACCCTAAGTAGCTGCGATCTTTATGCCCCTTTATTTTCACGAATTTCACTCACTACTTAAATTTCTTGTTCAGTTATTCTTGATTTTCCTTCTCTATTTCAATTTTTTATGCGTTTCAAACCGCTTCAAACAATTTTAAATTCCGCCGAACTCATTTTTATTTCCTGTCAAGTCTATGCAGGATTTTTTCCACTCGCTCTCTCTCCACTCTCCACACTCCACACAAGTTATTCATCTTCCATAAAAACCCGCCCTAGTTTCGACTATTTTTCTTTGTTCTTGCTGGTCATAAATTTGATTTTATTACTTACATAAATACTATCGATTTGCAGCATATCGCTTATCGATCAGCTTCTTTGTGTGTGTAACAAGAATAGAGTGTTATATAAAGTTGCATACGGGCCAGGAGTAAACAAAGCTATAAAGACTAGCACCGGGTATATATGCTGGAGTCCCTCTTTCAATAGTGAAGAACGAGCAAACTTTCGTAATCACCTTACGTAGTCGTTGGATTTAATGCAGGTGGATCTTCTTGGCAAATCCACCGTTATCAACTTACATATATTTCAATCACATTTATCCTGATGGAACATGTGGCCCTATCGATTACTCCACATCCCTCCAATCTAACCTCTACAACTTAGTTTGTGTGTAAAGTGTATTAATTTGCATCAGGTTCAGATGATTCCCTATATAATTTGTTGCAACACCACAACAAATGTTGCAGTGGAAAAGTTTGTGAAATTTTACACAAAGCAACATTTTTCGCATCTAATTTGTGTATGTTTGATGTAGTAGAGAGTTCATATTAATTTTGTTGCTAATTAATGTAGTAAAACTGCGTTTTGGGTCTGTTAGAGATTTAATATGTAACATTGTCATAATGGCAATAAAAACGAAACTCCCGGGACGTGCGAGAAAAACAATAATTTATCCAGAGCTTTGGAAATAACATTGAGTGGCACGCAGTGACCTGTTAAAACGATACAATTTGTTACGGTGCAAAGCTGTGTAGCGCCGTTTTTGTAAAATGAAAGTTTCCTTGTGTCGGCGGTGTATAATTAGAGATTCATTATAAACGGTTGTCATGGCATCGACATAACACAGAAGTTTTCCACATGACTGCCATTCTCATCGTATCGGAACCATCAATAGAGAATGCTGCTCAAGTAGCAGCTATAGCTAGGCAGTGTATAACGAGGAGCCAGTTATCCTGTACACAGCTGGTTACCAAGGCGATGTGTGCCTTGGTGAAGGTGATGGCGACGTGGTGGTTGGTGGCCTTCTGTTTGCTTGGAGACGATGTTTTCCAGGTATTTCATGGTCACCATGTACACAAGGAAAATTCTATACAACAGATATCTGTTCGGAAAACGCAAATAAGAGACATTCCTTTGTTATTGTCGTTTTGTTGTTTGTTTGGTCTTTGACATATCAAATGGGAAGGTGTTTTGATGCGAATTTTTATATTTCTGTGAAAATAATATGTTTATTGTGAATATACAACATTTGTAGGTAGTGGAAAAATGTTTATGTTGCACAAAAGTATTTGTCATGTGATACCTGTATTATCAGTATGTAAAAGAGGATCATTAATTACAGCGAAGCATGGCATTTTTTCATATTTGTAAAGTTAATAAATTAAAACGACAGTATTTCCTTACCAGTAAACAGTACAGTTAAAAAAATATAACGATCCTATAAGAAATATCGCAAAGTCCCGCAATTATTTCTTCAAAGAAATAAAAAAAAGTAGGTAAAAATTGTATTTTCCTAATTGCTTAGAATTTGTTTCCTCCTTAATTCCACAAAAACACCAATTCCTTTATTAATTGTAATGACAATTTGTAAATAAATAAAGTTATTCGGGTTATATTTTTTTAATTTTAGGTATCTCAACACTAAATACTTCTATCATTTATGAATCATTTTCCAAAATTTCGTAGAGAAGCTCTTTTCAAAGAAAGGTACAGGTCAATTAAATGAAAATTTATAAAAGCAATTATAAAGTTTCCAAAATTCTGAAATTTTTTTTCTAAACTGATATTTTAGAAATGAACTTTTAACAACTTTCCATTTTCATTATTTTAAGATTTTTTAATTACTTAATACCTATAAAGATTTGTGTATACAATTTAGGTCAAAGACAATTCATTATTTTAAAAATGCAATAAGAATAAAAATTTGGTCAATCCTTCCCAATTTGTGATATTTTTAAAATTAACATCTTTATATTTGATGTTTAATTAATAGCTACATAGTTCTTTTTGTGAATTTCCACATCCTGGACTGTTTCAATTAGGTAAACAAATTGTGAAAAAATTACACGAACACTTTTAATATGAAATAACACAGCTTTAGGTACATATTATATTTTTTAAAGCCGTAATAACTATTTAGGCAACCAGTATATAATCTATAACTTTATTGACGAGTCTGTTTTATGGCAGAACGAGCTTACGAACGAGGCTAATAATTAGGACGAGGCTTTACGTTCGACTGCTAAAATTACCTTTTTCTTCAAACGTCATTTAAGTGTGACATTATCCTGCAGTACTGATTATGTTTAAGTGTCACTTTATTGCCGGCGACAGGTAAAGTTATACTTTATCTGTCGCCGGCGCTTAAGTACTACTTAAGCGCCGCTGGTCATAAGTCAAATTAAATGTCAAAATGTATTTATTAAAATTTCAATTAATTATTTTACAATTTAATGAATTGTTTGCGTTTGAAAAAAAAATAGCATATTTTATTCGGAGCTTAAGTCGCTTTATGTGCTTCGGCTGCTTTTGTCTGACTCACTTCGTTCGTCAGTCAAACACCAGCCTCTGCACATAAAATAATATACTATTTAATTATTTAATAAAATTATAAATGACTGTAATAAATTTATTCTGACAGTATTTATTGTGACATTGACAGCTGATGTATTGATATTTCATAGTAACAGTAAAATAAAGTAACATGGCTCTCGTTTTGGCTTATACCAGGGCGATACGATATGTTTTCTAAACACATGCACTTAATTCTATTTTTTTAAATTGTTCAAATTCAAAAAGATTAAGAATATTTTGTCTACAAGTAAAACAGCATATAATGCAGGTATTAGTCTTGCGTATAAGGAATCTATATGAAGCAGAGAAAGCTTAATTCAAAATATTGGTAGCAACATTGATTTGTTATCACGAACGATAGGGAATTTTTATTAAGATATGTATATTAGGTACATAAAAATTGCGTTTTTTGAAAGAAATATATACTAAGTGACATGTGAATAAAAGAACACCTAGTAATAATTAGTTCATTTCAATGATATTTGGTATACATGTTTGTTTAGCTTAAGACAAGAAACGATCAGTTTTTCAGTCATATCGATGCATTGGTTTTTGTGTTATAACGTTTTTTCTTTACAAAACGCAAGAGGCGACAATGGACTTTTGTACTAGCTACAGGTACCATTTGTTTTTCGTACAGTACATTTTAAGAGTTTTTATGATCTGTCATTATGCTTAGAGCGAGAAGACGTGAAAATTTTTATCAACTTAGCGAATTTGGTAGGGGGCGAATACTGGGTCTGCGAGAGGGCGGTTTATCCTTTAGAGAAATTGCCACTAGGACGAATAAGAGTCTAAATGCCGTGGTAGATTGTTGTCGGGCATGACTCCAAGAAGACCGAACATGAAGAGCAAGAGGTACAGGACCTCGCCGAAGAACCACAGAAAGCGAAGATCGCCGCCTTAGACTTTTGGTTCTAAGGGATCGCTTCACTTCCACAGGGGCGATTGCGGACCAATGGTTTACAGAACATGGAAGTCATATTGGGATGCGAACCGTTCATCGCCGCATAAGAAGTCTTGGACTGTTTTCCTACCGTCCTCAACTTGTGTTACTCCTCACTCCTGAGCACCGACGTAACCCACTGGAGTGGTGTAGACTGTAGAGAACGGCTGCCTTGGAAGCAGGAATGGAATACGGTAGTCTTTAGCGACGAATCCAGATTCTGTTTGGGTACGCACGATGGTCGGGCAAGGGTGAGAAGGGTGAAACACGTGATCCTCAATTTCCTGTGGATAGGCATGTGTACCGCACCGTTGGAGTTATGATGTGGGAAGCTATTGCTTATGACACTAGGTCACCTTTGGTCTTCATCAGAGGCAATATGACCACCTAGTGCTACATTCAGGAAGTAGTGGAAACACATGTTATACCCTACCTCAGGATCCTTCCTAATCCACTTTTTCAACAAGAGAAACCCGACCACATGTAGCAAACGTTACGTTGGACTACTCTCAGCGTAATCAAATCAATTTGTTGCCCTATCCACCAAGATCTCCGGATCTTTCACCCATTGACCACATCTGGAACATTATGGGTAGAAGATTGGTAAATTTACTCCATCCCCCACAACTTCTAGGGGCACTTTGTCATGAAGTACAGGTAGCCTGGAATGAGATACCTCAGGAGGAAATTAATCATCTCATTAGGAGTATGCCCAGACGTGTTCATGAGTGCACAGCACACCATGGAGGCCCATCCCATTATTAATTTTTCTCGGGTTCTATAACTGTCCGATTCTCTTCATATTTTGATCGTTTACTTACCTTACCATAATAAACATGTATGCCAAAAATCATTGAAATAAACTAATTACTACTAGGTGTTCTTTTTTTCATGTCACTTAGTATATTATATAAATATGCAAATCTATATTTACCTTCTTGAATTAGCAGATAGTTATTCTAGAAGAGTTTTGATAAATATATTTCCTAATAAATATTTGCAAATTAATCAATTATTTAAGAAACATTAGTTATATATTATACTTCGTATAAGAAAGTAAAAATAATACAGAATTTATAGCATATGTCTTTAAAACATATTGGTATCGTGGTATCAAATTTTTAGTTAGTTAGTTCAGTTAGTGATTTTTGAAAGAGTCTTAATCTATGAACACAAGTTTATATTTTTGACACCACTGTATCATTTTAGGTAGGCTAACGTATGTCTATGTCTTATGTTTAAAACACCTTAATCTAATTTTTATTTTTGTGATGTATGTATTAGTCCCTTAATTATTTAGATTTTCAAGTTAGATAGCGTATAATTCGTAATGGCGATCCTCTTGGCTCACTATTGGGTATTTAATTAATTTTAAATGAGGTCCATGTACCTACTATATAACTTCTTTGGAATAGGTTCTTGGTCTTGGTGGTATTTTACTTTTATCTATCGGTATAATGTTTTGATCGCTATATACAGGGTGTTAAAAAAAGGGTAAAAGTTTTTAAGTGTATGTAGTATATGTGACGAAACAAGTCGAAAAGTTTTAATAAACATAGGCAAATCCACGGTTACGGAAATATGAGCGATTTCATGTTTCTGCTACTTTAGTTAAGAAGAGGAGGAGGGCCTCTTGCATGACCTGCCAGGTCACTTGATTTAACTCCATTCGACTTTTTTCTTTGGGGTTATTTAAAAAGTTTAGTGTATAGCGTGCCTGTAAATAACCTGGATGAATTAAGACGGCGGATTGATCTAAGAGTGTAAACAATTCGGCAACCGGCAAGAATTTTAAAAAGAATCCGAATTTTCTTAGAGGGACGATGCACTGCTTGCACCGAAATGGAGGGTGGACACTTTAGACATCTTTTTTAATGTAATTAACTTTAATTTAATTATTTTGTCACAAAATCTGTTGAAAATAAAAAACATTTAGGTAACTGAAGTATTAGAAAAATGAAATCGCTAATATTTCCGTAACCGTAGATTTGCGGACCTATATTTATTAAGACTTTTCGACTTGTTTGGACCCATACTACATACCCTTAAAAACTTTTACCCTTTTTTTTAACACCTTGTATAATTTAAGAACCGTACTTACCTACTTAACATTTAGCGAAAAAATACACAAAGTGAGTAAAATTAGCCTTAAAAAGATTGAAAGAAAGTTCATAGCACCTATTAATAAGTAATTAATCCATTAATTTTCGAGCCAAAATATTTTCAACCATCTTCAATAAATTTGATTTAAATCTCAAGTACTTTAATGGATTTATTTTGTTTGATAATATCCGCAGCTTTATGAAGTTTAAATTGTTTAATTAATTAAATTTATTATTTTTAAAAGGGTGAAAAGCACTTTAAAGTTTATGAACCCACTGAAATATTGTCCAATGACCCAAATCCATGGTAATGAGCTGTTTTCTGTACAAATGAAAACTGGTCAAGGTCTTGTTATTGGGGTGGTGAAACTGAAATGTTTTTATTGTTCATCCTTCCAGATGAAAGTTTCCTCTGTTTCCACATCATTTAGGATACATCAAACGGACTATAATCAAAATTTGTGACAAATCCTCCATCGACATTTCATTACCAGTTCCTTCCACTGTCGATCAAATCAAGCGTACGTGTTTGCTTCGGTCGCAAATCAGAGACGGCAAACATGCGGGGCGCCCCTGACTGACCACTACGGATTTGTACTACACCGGCGAAAGAAACCCTGTAGAACGTCCCACCTGAGGAAACGTGGTGCGTTTCGGTCCAAGGCCACGTCTGGCCCAGAGGTTACCACTGACGACGCGCTCCACGCGTTGGTTGACGCGCGGGCGGGATAAAATCTCTATGGTAACGCGGCAAGCACACACAGTGCGCACAAGTGCACCGCCTTCACGCTGTGTGACGTCACGGCGGCAGGACTCCTCCCTATGAGGACGTCTGCCACGATACCGCCTGTTGCTAGTCCTTCAGATACTTCACGCGTGGCCCAGTGCGTCCCGGAGCTAACGCGGACGAACTACTATAACTCGCGCTAGAACTACATTAGAGACTCTAGGAGGACGACTCTCGTTTCTTCTATGTGCTTGGGACACTCAGGTACTGTCTCTATGCAGAACTGTCTTTTGCTTTGTTGCTGGTGCTACTATGCTGCTTCTTCTAATCTTTTTGCGCTGTCAGTTGTGGTCCAAATGTCCAATTCCACTGTCATCCCCACCACTACTCTTCGCTATCCACCAAGTACTCTCACGTTTCGTATTGGCATGTTGCAAAATTGAGCATGGTTTACAACATGTCATTAAGTTGAGTGTCAGTAAAACTCCACGAGTTTGCTCCAGATATGGCGCACATTATTCCTTGACATTATCTTTATCAGCCAACAACAATGTAGCAACATGCTCGCGCTATGCTAGGTTATAATCCAACATTGATTCATGTATTTCACTAAAACATCGTATAACTTTACGTTATGTTGACGCCGCACAAATCACCGCGATTTTATCTCGAAACAAGTTAATTATTTAAAACCTTGAAATACGAAAAAACAGGTAGGTATATTTTTAAACAATATATAAATTTTGCTACGCTAAATCTCCTTATCGTTCCGGAATATTACGTATTTAAAAGGACAATTAGCACACGCACACATAGCTCCTTCTCTCCTTCATCTTTTATAATACAGTCGTCATCTTATACATAAATTTGAAATTTAAAATTCAATTTGGTTTGCAAATTTCATACTGTGGAGAAGAAGCTGGGGCCGTGTGCAAGAATAACAGACGTCTAAAGTTTTCCGGCTGTGCAGGGCTGGGAACGTCCTCAGGCAAATGAGGATTTTTTCTTTGCTGTGTTTGTTCATCATGCAACATCAGACAAACTATCATAGAATTATCTTATTTTATGCAGCAAACACGGGGATTTTGTTGATGGCGCAATGTGAAACTTATGAATTGCTAAAATTTGTTTTTCAGTAGATACAGAGTGCGAGTGAAAAAATGGTAGGAAATATAAAATCAGACGTTTTATAATTTATTGTTAGAAGATAATTTTTATTTTATTTTGTACCCCTATACAAAATAGAGTGTTCTGAACTTTTTTAATATCTATCTACCTTTACCCAACCTCATACTTTAAGCGTTATATTTTTTTGTTAACTGTAACTGTAAATTAATATTTTTATAATTCTAATTATTTCACTAATTACTAACTTTTTATTTCTAAATTTTTAAAACCAAATTATTTAAATTATTATATAAAAATGTTCTTCAATGACACACTGATTACTATAATTTTTAAATGATAAAATCGATTAAGTATATATAAAAAAAGTACGACGGTCTAATTTATCTTATTTAGACAAAATATTTATATCTTTGTATAGAATTAATTTTTTAGTAAATGAAAAAAAAATCGTGCGATTGTATAATTAATTATTGGTAATTACACCTTCATAACAAGTTAGTTTATATGGAACTTTCGATATTAATGAATTTTTAGTTTCTACATTCACTTTTAGATGTAATATTGTTGTTATCTTAAAATGAACTGTGCATTTTCAAAAACTTTGACAAAATAGAGTTAAAAAAACACGTAAAAGTAGTAACTTGTAGTTTTTGAAAAGTAATAATAAATAAAATGTACGGAATGTTGTGTTACAATAATCATAATCACACAATTATCTTACATAATATGTTCGCAATTAATCGTCAATTTGAAAATTATAAGACGAAAACTCTGATTTAAGTCCTGCATATTGACAATCTAAGAACTGAATAGTTCTATACAATTATTCTCTTCTTTTATTCATATAAATTTAGAGAAAAGAAATTTAGAGAAGAGACATTTGAAAATTATGTAAAATATAGATTTCGCAATGTAATAATCTTGTAGTGTTCTGTCAAAGATGTGGTACCAATACTTTTGGTTGTTTTCGATACTATTAACAAAAATTTACCAGAGAACCAGAAAGTAAACTCAAAATTTCATTTGCATTAATCTGCATTATTAGATTAAGTTTCATTTAGTTTACTCACCGATTTATATTAAATGAAGGAAAATTATTACTAGTAAACTAACGCTAACCTTCGGTCGAGTGTGTTAATTTTTGTAGAAAATTTAATTTAGCTAGGATAAAAATATTCCAAATTATTACCAATTTCTCGTGTCCTTTTATAAATTATATAAATCACAAAGAACCATATCATAATTGTGTTAAAGTCGAGGTTAAAGTAGAATTTAGAAATAAAATTCAAAAAAATACTTTTTTATTTTGGAGTATAGGTAAATTTTATTTAAAGTTTAGTCAAGGGTCAAAGAGTCAAAAATACGTTGTAACAGACTACATTAAATTAAAAATAAAGAAAAGACACTGATTTAAATATATATATTTTTGTTTTTAAAATTGCAACCTATAATAATTCTAGAACCTATTTATTGAATATTTAACTGCACAATTAAAAAATTTATAAGTAAAAGTGTCATAAAAGTTTCTTGTATTTATACCTATACTCTTCAGAAAATACAGGGTATAAAATTTCTTTGTCTAACGCATTTTTTAACCCCTTATCGCATGGTGTGCCATATATGGCACAGAGCATTATTTTTATTGCACGTAAGATTTTCTTATGTATAAATAAAGAACGCAATTGTTTTCTACGTACGCATAATGTGCCATATATGCCCCAGAGCATTTTTTTTTCAAAAAATTGAAAATTTGTAATTTGATTTTTTTTAACATTTTTTATAAATAAAGCCTACCATATAATATAAGAACTTTTTTTTTCGTAAAAATTTAAAAAATCATGCAACAAGGGGTTAACATTACTTAATATTATTGCCAAACACCAAATATTATAGCTATAAGGAAAATTAATCTAATAAAAAAATTTCATCATTCATAAAATCCCATTTAACTCAAGTATTTTTAAAATTTATAATAAAGGTATGGGCACTAATTTATTTTTAAATTTTTTCGAATATCACAATCCATTTTCTTGAGTAACAAAGTTTGATGCTTTATTTAAAATTCGCGAGAAAAATCTCTGTTTCCACAAATTATGTCGCTACCTATTACAATAGGTATACCGACTATAAATAATTATTTATAGTTTTTCTTTATTAAAGTTTACAGTTAGTTACATATCCTCAGTTTACATCAATTTGGTAAAGTGCAATTAAAATATTTACCGTCCATTATCTTCCGAACAGGACAGACAGAGCGAAGTTTGAACCAGATTGAAATCTCCCCTTTACGTCTAGGCAGTAAATTTCTTGTACTAAATTTAATTTATGATCCTTATTAGACAACCAATGGAGTGCATTTGTATCAGACCCAAATTTATCCATCATTACTCGGAATTATTATTATTATGACCCATTTCTGTACCTATATGCCATATTTCGATATAATTACAACTAGTTTGAAACTAGTAGTAGTGGAACCATCACAAGCGCGCTTGGGCCTGGTACAAGCAATAAATTGCGGGCGTTCCTCGTGGTGATTAATCAGTAGAACTTTCACTATCTCGTGGTAACTAAGCCAGGAGATAAGTTAGTGAAACATATGTGTGGGAATAACTAGTAGCTAATAGTAAACTATAGCAAGCAGACGCCGCGCCACGAGGCGTGCAATGTCTTTGTCATAAATCGTTTATTTCTCGCCGCATAGGCAATTTTCCAAGTTTCGCGTATCTTCGATGAGTTTCAATGTTGCTGTTCACCGACCCCCGTATAAGTACTAATTAAAATTCAAGACTGGCTTGTGTTCTCCTGCTGCTCTCTCGACCAGCCAGCCCAGCCACCCGCACACGATATCGGTCGACTCTCTCGATGGTGTGGAGAGAATATGGCGACCGAGTCGGTAAATCAAATTTCGCCGCTCGCTAACCCATTTCCGCGGCACACAGTGTGCTATTGTAATGGCTTGGTAGACAGTTACATTTATCTGTTCAAATTACAGAACCAATTTCGCTTCTAAATGCTCTCCAAGCCGAATTAAAATTTAACACTAACCTCATTTATTCAGAGAGTCAGTTGGTGGCAACCCTTACGAATTTTGTTTTTATTGAAATATGTACACATGGTTGGGTTTAGTGGGGCTTGGCCTGGACAGGACGACTTTAATTGCTGCAATTATTCTGTTTGTTCGTGTAAACATCATGAGTTGGAGGAAGAATAGCGTTGGAAAACGTGATTTAGGTTTTGTTGTAATTTTGGCGGATGCGCCGGTGTCGATGGGAACTAATTTATCCTCGTAGGATTTAATACTGTAGAGTGCATCGAAAATATTTACTTAATATAGGATGTTTGTTCTGGTAATATAGGTACATGATTTCATGTCACGGTGTTATGTAAATTTATTGATTATAACCGCTTCCTATACATTAATTTTTTGGTTTATAGAATTAAAATTTAATTGAATTTTTTATTAAATTTGCAGGCTTTATTTTTATTTGTTGGATGTGATTTTTAAAGTTACCAGCAGTTTTATTTGAAAATTTTTAATTCATCTTGTGTACAAATTTGAACCAAGAAAACATATAACTGTTAAAATTACATACTAAATTTATAATGTAATTATTTGATGACGTATTATAAAATTTACTTTCTTTAAGTTTAATGTGACTTAGTAAAGTATTTTAATAGCTCCTCTTTTTGTTATAAAGTTATGTCTTAGTTTTAAGACTTTTTAAGTTATTTTTGTATAGTGATAGCTTAAAAATATTCAATTTTAAGAATAATTATTTATAATTCACAATAAATATTGAAATGGAATAATTTAATCGTCAAATATATTTTTAAACTGTTTCAGTATTTTCTACTGTTCAACCTTAAATTTGTATTCCTTGTTCATATAATAATAAAATTTGTAGCTATTGTAGCTATTCCCGTTTCGTGTTGTAAAAAGCTCAGCCACCCTAGCTTTGCTATATTATTTTTTGACATATTTATCTCAAGCCTAATTAATTATTTTATATTCTTTAATGATTATACATATTTGTTGATTTACTTTTTTGCTCTTTAAGCTACTAATCAGCAAATTCTCCCTCTTGTAAATGTAAGATAATTTTATAATAGGCGTCAGATTTGTGGAAAATTTAACAATTTTAGCCACCTATTTAATTTTATTTTATTTAGAGTATTACATCTAAACTGCTGGCCAATTAAAACGTACCAAGCGAATTTTTAGGGTGAATTTAAAGTCAAATATTTTGAAAATGAGAAAAGATATCAAAATGAGGTTTTCAGGATTCAAGAGATAATTTGATTGAGAAAACAATAGTGTGACTCGATTTTTGTACTTTGAAGTACGTTACTATCTACAGGATATGAAAGAGAGTCGTCTGTTTTTTCTCAAACTTTATACCTACCCAGATTCCACAAAAAAAAATTTATATTTTTTTGATGTCAATTTTTTTAGTCCCTGGTTAATGAGGATAAAACCAATTTCTCAAAATTTTTATATCCCACTTATTTTATAAGATACCGACTTTTTTATTAAATTAAATATTGTTGAACAGGTTTTTACAATAATAATTATGCTGCCATTTTGAAAGCAAATGTCATCATGTGATATGTCGATAAAAAGTTCATTTTAAGTAGAATCTAATTATTACGGAAAAAAATGTACAGGGTTGTTTTAAAATTTTTTTAAAGTTAGTAGGTGGCTGTTCCGGTGAAACCGGAAGTGTCATTAAATTGTTTTAAACGTCAAAATTATTATTCCTTTCAACAATCAAACCATGCCAAATTTCAAATTAATACAGTTAAATGTAACAAAATGGTGGGGGTTGTAAAACGATTTCGTGTCCACCCGGTATACACGGATATGAGCAAATTTTTGAAAAAGTGAAAAACCCGTTTCGAGAATATAAGTCACTTAAACCAATAGTGAACATAAACTAACTAAATTCCATTTTATTCCATTAAGAAAAAGCCTCAAAAAATGAATTAAAAAAATTTACCAATTACGAACGTGTACCGATTTTTGATAAGCCACTGGTTACCAATAAATTAATGAAAGGACAAAAAATGTACTTTTTATAAGAAAGCCATTCATAAGGTATCATAATCAACTACAGAGATTGGTTCTTACAAAACACAATACGGCCGAACGACAAAAAACAAAGAAAAAATCAAGTTTTCAGCAAAAATTCGGTATCCTATAAAATAACAGAGATATCAAAAATTTGAGAAACAGGTTTTTTCCCATTAAGTAAGAACTAAAAAAATTTACATCAAAAAAATATAAAACATTTTTTGTTGAATCTCAGTAGTTATAAAATTTGAGAAAAAAAAGACGACTTTCTTTCATACCCTGTAGATAGTAATGTACTTCAAAGTAAAAAAATCGGGTAACACTATCGTTTTCTCAAATAAATTATCTCTGGAATCCTGAAAACCGTATGTTGATATCTTCTCTATTTTACAAAATATTTGACTTTAAGTTCAACCTAAAAATTCGCTTGGTACGTTTCAATTGGCCAGCAGTTTATTTTGGTTTCTAAATAATGTAAAATTTTCCGATTATAATCGTAAATTCATTATATTGTCAATCTTAATTACTTATTTATGTTATAAACAATCGATTTATTTAAATATTAATTTATACGATTTAGGTCACCTTTTATCAGTTTTAATATTAACTTGTAAGTTACACCACTGCTAAATTTTGTGAAATATTCAAACACTTAATCCATAAATAATGCTTTCAGTTGATCAATTTTCCTAAATTTTGTGTTCAGTTTCTTTGTTAGATATGTAGATACTCAATAAATACCAAAATTTTTTAAATAAAAAAATCATGACAATAGCCTATAACTACACAAATTGTTGATATTATTTCGCCCTTTTTACACACCCTATTCAATCCAATGATTTACGTGGGTTTTAATCATGCTTCAGAGAAACAATTTAAAAACCTCGTTGTGAAATTACAAACCGGTGCGAAAAAATCACCTTGCGTTTTGTGGAATTTATATTCACTCGAGTGACATCAGTATAATCCCAGTTTAAAGCGGGTTAATATAATGAAATTTCAATTTGTAATTAAATGTATATTACCATACGGATAACTCCTGTGTCAGTAATTGGATTTCGAGTAGTACTAGAATGAGGTTTATGTACATAAACACACTCTCTACTAACTATAGTGACTGGCTACGGAAATCTGAATTATACGCAATTAATTATATTCGCCCAAATTGATAATACACGTCGACGTACGAAATAAAAGTCCCTTTTTCTACAATGACTAGAGGCAGCAATTCTTAATTACAAATGAGATTTCTAAGGACATAAGTGAACCTTATATAGTAAAGTTTCAACTTCTTATTGGTTTTGGAACTGTAATCTCGCAGCTTAATTCCTTTCGAATACGAAGCTTACGCAGCCCAGGGCCGGTTATAACTTTAATTAAAGTCCAGATTGATACCGGAGACTAGGAAAGAAAAAATTTACAGCTGTATTAAATATGCCCTATAATAATATTTTATAACATCACATTTATTAAGATTATCCCCAAATGATGCTCCGCGTGCCAAGTTTATATTATATGGATGGCTCAAATTTATATACCTATGGACTGAAAATGAGCACAGATAACGATAAAAACATTTTTAATTCAATAATTTATCATCAATGGTTATCGTGCGGCTGTAAAATTTTTTACAAGGGGTTTCAATTTTATTGCCGTCGTGTTATAGAAGGTTAGAAAACCGATAACGACTTAAGTTGCAACTGGGGTTTTATTTTATTCCGTTGTTTCTTCACTTTGTTGAACAATTGTATCATTGTAGAAATTCACATTTAAAAGCACAAGCACGACAGGCAGTTAATAAAAACATAACACGTTTAATGCAGACGTCGCAGTAAATATAATAAAATCTGCGTTATATTGTAATGATTTTTTATATGTGTGTGGATGGCGATAATATATCCGGTACGTAAACAGCTAAACCAATCAATGAATTGAATCGAAAAAAATATGGTATGTGAACAAATAAAAACGACTTTTATGTTTTCAAATGCAATTGCACTTATTGAATTTTATTTATAAATCGGATAAGCGTAATTGCTAAAATGTAAGCGCGGAAAACCCTTCATGGGTTTTAGTGCCTAATAATGAAAACAATGCCAAATAAAAATATTATGATTTGGACGCAGCATTTGCCACGGTTTGTGGTTTATTTGTAAAAGCTCAGATTAACGAAGGGAAATTTCGTGTTATACTCGTAAAATTTTTGTACCTATAGTATAGCTAAGTCTATAGGATCAAAATTCGAGATAATTGAATGCAGTTTTGAAAATGTTTAGTATACATTTCTGTCGTAATATTATGCAAATAAATCATAGTATTTTAGAAGTCAACGGTATTTTAAATTTTCTAAAAAAATTCCCAACTAAATCCTAAAAAGGAATCTAAGGTATACTAGAATTATTTTTAGTATACAGTCCGTCGTTCTCTCTATCTCTGTTGCTCTCAAGGAAGTCAGATGCGTGATAAAGACAGATATAGTGTCACTAGCTGTCTACTGAAAATAAATTATGTTCTTCTAGATCTATCGATTTCGGACCTCTCTCATTCATTTTCAATTTTCACCTATCAATCTTCGATAATTTACTAGCATCAAGATACTTTTACTTTAAAGTAATTTTCATATATTGTAATAACCTACAAACAGTGACCTAACCTAGTTTATTAAAATTCACCCACCTTTTTTCAGCCCTTAGACACTAAATCGCTTTTCACAGTACATTTGTTTAAACACAAAATAAAATCCTCAAGTACATTTTCCGTAGGTGTCTGTTCCGCCTCCACGCAAAAAAACCGGAGCATAACCCCGAATTGTGTTTAATTTGAAAAGTTGAATTGTCTTTTTAATAACATTTATCTTTGGGATTTACTCGGTGCGCATTTTTAGTGGCATTTGCCGTCCTAGTCGGTGTCCTTGCCCAATGTGAGTTTGCAGTAAAAGTGGAACTGGAACGAACGCACCAAACCGACGACTGATGGTTTATTTTAAACGTGCAAGAACTTTCACCAGCCCTTTAAAGTTTGCATAACTTAGAAGTCACTCATTACCATAGCGTGCAATTAGCGAATGAGAGCAGAATGTAAACTAACTGAGCAGTAGCAAGAGGGCCTTTGACTCACCCGCTGCAATTAGAACATAAAAGATAATATGACAGGAAAAAAGCCAACGACACAGAAATAATAAAGAATGCTCGGATTAATGATGCTTGCTTTGTTACGAGAATAGCAATTTAATACGGCTTTTAAGTGCACGCAATTTTATCTTTTCTCTCGTTTTTTCCAACTGTACAAATTTGCAATTTTAATAGTCGAGCGTGTGGTCCTACAGACGCAAGTTGAGGGGGCTCAAATCCAAAATTAATCCACGTTATGTTTTGCTTTCTCTCCCCCTTCCTGGTGTGCACGAAAGGTTTGTTAAATAATTTATCACTCAGTTGTTATTAAAAATTTTATTCTAACGAGCATTTCCCAAAATAACATGCTAAGGGGTAATTGACAAAACTAAAGTGATGGCTCTGACACATCATACATAAACTACGCACATAATAATATTGATTTTCTGTTTATAGCTGATTAAACTTCCTCGTTGAACCCTTTTCACGCACCTATAAGATACAATTCAATGATTATATAATGTCCCAAATGTTAAACGAACCGTACAGAGTTCTGCATGACAGTTTCCATAATACGCGACATAGAAAATTTGAAATAATGAAATGAGCTTCTTCTCATATGGATCTGAACAATTTTGTGGTGCACGCTCTTCAGATAATAATAACATCTAAAAGGAAAGATTATATGCGAATTCCATTTATCCGGAATTTTCCTCCTTTTACCTGCATGGGATGCCAAATATTCTTGGAATGTCTTTGCCATTCGGCCAAAGTCCATTTGACCTTATAAATATAACTTCCTTCGTATTTTTATCCATGTTGAATACCTTACCGCCCCCAGCGAGTGAACTCTATACAATTTTGTTGTTTTTCTCATATAAATACCTCAGATTTCTCTGCACGGCAATAAATCTTTTTCTAATTTGTCAATAAGGAAAAATAATTTCTGTTTCACTGCTCGCAGTTTGTAAACTCGTAGCAAACTCCCATCAATTTTTTTGTTGTTGTTCAATGTGAATATTCCAAAATTAACCGAACATAAAACGGAATATGTTCGAGTGATGCTTCAGAATAAATCGGAAAATTGCACCATCAATTACAGTATTATATCCTGGAAGCATTATTTTGAACAGAATTTCCAACGAATTTTTCCATATAGTGTACTAAATATAAAAACTGAATACTGAAACAAAACGACAGGAAATTCATTATTTGCGTATATTATATAAAATTGCACATTTGCTCGGTTCGTTTTGTTATGCATTTGATGTTATTATATAAATATTCGATAAATTTTATAATAAATTATTGTGTAAATCATATTATAATAAATTGCAATATGTTAAACTCCGACATGCATTAATTGTTTATTTTCACATACTCAAATTATATTATACAAAAAATTCACCTTGAACTTTACTACGATGATGGTTTTGTAATTCATGCAATGAACCCTCTGCCGCCCCTTGCCTTTCCATCATACTCCCAATCGGGTGCACGAAGAAAATAACCTCTGGTTATTCTCTGGTCGTCTCGATTTATTAACATAGATATGAGCCTGGGTTTCGATTCATCATATTTCTGTCTACAAATCTGTTCGTGTTCGTCACCAAGTCTCCTCGTTTGTCTCGGTGATCCACCTTCGCTTGCACACTGCCTCTTTATTCAATTTACATGCAAATGTAGCCACCTCGGGCGCCACTTCCTTTTTCCTGGCAACTTGCGACTCACTCGCATCAGGGACATTGACAGATTTTAAACTGGAATTGTACGAATCACTGTATAATCATAATAATCTCGGGCTGTGTGCAGTGTATAATTATTTCTGGTGCAGCGGGAAACAAGATGGTAATGGTAGTTTTTATTTTGTCAGAGTTTTTATTTTTGACTGGAAAGAACTGTAAAATATGTAGAATGGAATAATAATTTTGTAACATGGGCAATACAAAATAAAACAGAACTTTACATTACAGGCGGCAAAAACTCTTCAACTACAATCACTATTTTTTTGAATCATCAAGTTCATAATCGTATTTTCTTCTTTACACCAGCATGTATTAAAAATCCAGTTTTTCAGTAGGTTACACTCTAAATTGCAAATAAATGTTTCCATATGTCATGCGATAAAAAAAAATAGGAAGGACCCTTCTCGAGTTAAATTAAACGAATTGTTTACATAACAAGGCCGTAGAAATAAACGAGAGTTTATTTTGTATTATTTAGTATGCCTATTTCAAGGTCTAGTCCAAATAATATAATTTCAGAAACTACTAGCCACAGTACCGAAACTGCTATTAAACCTACCCGTTCTTAGATTTTCCCAGGCAATAAATTTGTGCCACTTCAAATGTTGAGTCACTATCTACTATTTAGGTACTGTTCTACAGAAAGATATAATTGGATATGGTTTTCCCATATTACTAAAAATATGTACGTTTTTTCAAAATTAATGTTTTATTTTAAATAGGTTAGGTCTCATAAAAAATATATAAAGTTAATTGAAAAGTGAATTTTCAGTGTCAGCCTATTGGAAAACTAAAAATGGTATCAATAAATTGTCTTTAAGAAAATGTTAATCACAATAGCTCTTTTCTAAGTAGTAAATTTTTGTAGGAATGGATAATCGTAAGATTTATCCTTTTTCAGACTTATTTTTCACAATTTTCAAAAGTAATTTAACTATGTTACATTTTGAAGTGTTTAAATTTACATTTTTTTTAAATTTAGGTAATTCAGGTGCACAATTTGTACGTAATCCAAAAAACACCATTCACTGTGATCTAGCCTTGAGCGCAAAATCTTAAAGAAACTTTAGGTGATATGAAGAAAATTCTAGAAATCTCAAACAAATTTTCTTTTAAAAGAAAATTAGGTGTACAAATTTTTGATTCGGGTTTCCGGGCTTCGGAAAATGAATCCAAAATCCTTTATGTCCAAAATGGCAAGTGAGTTTGAAAGATACATCATAAAACCAAGTTTGTCTATATAATAATTTCGTTTGTAATTTGACAATTAAATTTGCTACATTACCCTAAACATAATAAACACAATATGAATATTGTTTTGCCAGACTCGTAACTATGTAACAACAATGCCATATAAAATAATTTTTAAATGTTATGAAACAAACCGCGCTTTTGTTATTGTTTCTCGTTAAAACCCCCAACTAACTAGAGTAGCATGCAGTTCTCGTTAATTAGTATTATAATAGAAAATAACCAATTGGCGGGATTACAACAATTGAAATACTATTAACTGACATTTGTGAAATTGCATTTGGTGGTTGTATTGATCGACAATACATCATCGTACTTTGACCGACTTGAAGTTCGACATCAGATTCCATCTAATCCTAGATCAAGAGAATGGTTTAATCCTAAGAGCAAGTTCCCTTCTGGATGGGTTAATTCGGTTTCTGTAATACCTACCAAGCGAGCCAAGCAGGGTCACAATAGCTGTAATCCTTTCGGATCTGCCGAAACAAACTAAAAGCCGTCATTTCGACATACACACACACAAGCCCACACAAATTGTGCAACTTTCTTAAAAAAAACGGAAATAAAGAAAAAGCGGATATTTATCCTTGCTGGCTGCAAATCCTATACACGACACATACATGAACACACGCACTGAGTAAATTGATCTTTTGATGGTGACGAGGCGACGACAAACTTCCCGCGTTGATGCGAATTTGGAAATTAGGTGCGGGTTATATGGGGGCCTAATTATTCTAATGAAATTTCGCGTGTAAGATTATAGAAGTTTTGGAAGATGGTATTCATTTATTAAAACCCTGTAATTACGTGTGCGTTATTTTAATTTAAGTTTGTGATGTTATTGGGCATAAAGTAGTGACAAACGAGCATCTCTAGAGCGCGTTCTTCGCCTAAAGGAACACCAGGTGTAACTTGCAGAAGCCCCCGTGTTCGGCTGTACTCCACAGATGAACGCGGGTGCAGAGAGTGTCGGAAGGGGGAGCGTTTGTGTGTAATTAAAATGTCTGCCGGCAAACTCCTCGTCAGAGTCGGACAAATTTATTGTCTGTACATTGTGTTGCAAATTTGTTTTGGGGTTATGAATGCTGTACCCAGTAAATCTTTTTGGATATTTCACTTTGAATATGATTTATATTCATATTTATTAGGAAAATTTACTTTCTGTTTAATTTATAGATTAAAATTTAATCGAAGGATTAGTTTGCCGAACTGACGGAATTTATCTGCTTTAGGGTTAGACTGTTTAGAATTGATAGGTGCGGGTTTTGGAGCAATGATTGGCTCTACTCAAATATTTTGAAACCCATTTGTTTGCTTATCCCCAAATAGGTAATTTGGATTGGCTATTTCTTAAACCAACATAATGCTAATTCTGTCGTTATGGATTCAATTTTACCCTTCCACACGAATTATCTAATAGGTAGACGAAAGGATACGGGTAAAAAAATTAAATACCTACGTGTTTAGTTTGTAATTAACGTATTCCAGTTCCTTTTGATACATTATGATGTACATAAATATCTTATTATTAGTTGAAGAAGGTTAGTTGCAATTTTCTTATTAAAATAATTTTATTTAAAAACAAAGTAAATTTAATAACTTATATAATGGAAGAGATATTGCAAAGAAATACTTTTATCAAATTTTCATGGAATTACCCCCTATAATTTTTCGCACACATTTAGTACCATAATTTGTTAAGATCTACTACTTACTTCAATTAAATCCAAGAATTCCAAGATATCTCACTTAACATACCTAATATGCCAAAATACAAAAGAAATTTTCGCGGGAAATTTGTAATTATAGATGACACAAATCAAGTTTTCGAAAATGTTAAATTTTGGCTTCTTTATGAAAAAGTAGATTACAATTACATGTAAAAGTCTTACGTAAAGGTCGGCCACCCTGTATACATATTGCATTTAAGTTTTACGCAATAATGCTCATGAAACGCGTATGTACGGGGTGGGGCATTTTCGATGTCTTTTGGGGGTTACACGTATTTCCACACTATAGATAGAAAAAAATTAATATCGCACTCATGGGACCGATTTTAATTATAAATTTAATGCCACTAACCAGATTCAGATATCTCTTG
The DNA here is from genome assembly GCA_963942485.1 of Pediacus dermestoides. Classification (NCBI taxonomy): domain Eukaryota; kingdom Metazoa; phylum Arthropoda; class Insecta; order Coleoptera; family Cucujidae; genus Pediacus; species Pediacus dermestoides. The sequence continues at coordinate 30,935,726 of OZ012626.1, forward strand.
CCATTTTAGAGATATAGGTCAAATTTGAGATTTCGACGATTTCGAAGCGTCATAACTTCTTTATTTATGAATATTTTTTAAAACTGTAAAAACATTGTTTGTCCAGTTTTTTATGTAGATTACGAATTATGAAATCATATTTTTCCAAGGCTACTAGATTTTGCTACAGAACCCAAACATATGTTTTTTTAAATGGAAACCATAGTTGGCTTTGATCTCATTTTAAAGATCTTTTTTTTTGCTTTCCTAATATATAAACATTTATATATTTATCTCAAAAAATAACTGTCATTTTGATGATTTTCTCTTTATGTCACAAGTCTAGTATGCCATGACTGAGATAAAATAAAATTAATAATAAAAACTAGTAATAAGCAATTCTGAAAAAACTTAAACTTTAATACTAAAAAAATTGAACATGTTTACAAATAATTTTCAAATTGTCTTCCATTACGTGCAATGCATAAATTGCACCGCTTTTCAACAACTTTAATTGCATTTATATGAACAGGGGTAGGTAATTTTCCTAAAAGCTTTCTCAACATTGTACATTAATGCCGTTTTATATGTTTCATTTTTAATAAATCCCCAAAAGAAAAAATCTAACGGTGTCATGTCTAGAGATCTGGCAGGCCACGGTATCGGACCATATAAGTTCTAAACCACCTATTAGGAAATTCCAACTTGAGGAAATTTCTAGCAATTTCTGCATTATGGGCTGACGTCTCTCTGGATAATTAACTAAATATAATTCTGCACCTTCTTTGGCATTATATCTGGATAAAATATACGATTCCAGAATATCGTATTTTTCAAAATTTGTGTAATTCTGCACGAATATTAATTTTATTGACATTTGCTAACTGTAAGTACTCAGTCATGGCACACTAGTTTTGTGACATTAAGAGAAAATCATCAAAAACTCAGTTATTTTTTGAGATAAATATATAAAGGAATATATATTCGGAAAGCAAAAAAAGAAGATCTTTAAAATGAGATCAAAGCCAACTATGGTTTCCATTTAAAAAAAACATTGTTTGGGTTCTGTAGCAAAATCTAGCAGCCTTGGAAAAATATGATTTCATAATTCGTAATCTACATAAAAAACTGGACAAATAATGTTTCTACAGTTTTTAAAAATATTCATAAATAAAGAAGTTATGACGCTTCATCGAAATCGTCGAAATGTCAAATTTGACCTATATCTCTAAAATGGCAAGAGATATCCGAATCTGGTTAGCGGCATTACATTTGTAATTAAAATCAGTCCCATGAGTGCGATATTAAATTTTTTCTATCTAGTGTGGAAATAGGTGTGACCCCCAAAAAACATCAAAAATGCCCCACCCTGTACTTATTCTGGCTGTAAACGAAAAACTAAAAAAATTAAACTCTCATTGAAAATAAATAACCAAACTCAACTAAAATATACAATAATAACACAATATGCTTAGTGAAGAGGAACAAATTTACTTAGTGAAATGTAATGGAATTGAGCAACTTCAATACAGAGATGCAACTTATTTTTCAGGAATACCTACATTCCGATATGTCGATTGAATGATTAGTAAAACCTTTTGAAAAATCGTGCTTGTTGTACTTCTCTATTATTTTGCATGAGAAAGTAAAAATATGATGAAACTGGATCTGTGATGAACGTTAAATAATAAGGCAAAAATACAATAACGATGATGTAGCAACATTATTAGTATGGAAATTCTATGGAGGAAAAACCAAGTTTTTTGAGGGAGGAACACTTTCAGAAAAAAATATGCTAAAATTTCCCATAAAAATCAAATTTGTGGTGGTCGTAAGAAAAAAGAGACCTGATGATATCTTAAAAACGAAAGATTGAATTTTTCTGATAATGTATGGAATAATAATGTTCTTAAAATTAAATAAATTGCATAAACGAAAAAGTTATGGGCGATTTTCTAAAATCCCAATTTCGAGTTTTTTCAGTTTTCCAGCAGAGTGTTCAAAATAAAACATTTTTCTTTGGATTATTATTGAGCACTAATCAAAGCTGTATATCCTATCGATGCCTGTACTCCTGTAGTGAGAACCGAATTTGTTACAGCCTGTATACACAAAAAGTAATATTTTTACCTAAAAAAAGGCGTCAAAATTTTTTTGTTCGAACTGTATATGAAGCATGTAATAGCAGATATCGAAAATGTCTAAATCTTGTTCTTGATTCTAAAAAGTAAAGAAAATCGGACAGAACAAATTTGCATACGAGAAATTGATTTTTATTACTGTTACGCCTGAGGCTCAAATTTTGTAGTAGCAAGGTCATCGATTTTCCTATAATACATTTCCCTCACTATATTCCACATGTTCAATACAATAAAAAATTGAAGCTGTGAACAAAATCCCAAACACAACTTCCTGAGAAACGTGTTATTTCAATAAACTAGCCGAATTACCAAAGCGACGTGATTATTTTTGAGCTGGTAAGATAACAAAGAGCTGATTGAGCAAACAAGTAGGAATAAACTTAAATCCGTTTCGATCGATCCACGTTTGATAGACGGTGATTATTGCTTCGGATCTTCCTTCATGTCAACAAGTGGCGTCTTGCCCATTAGTGAGAGTTCAAACTTGAGCACAACCGGCTTATATAAACTAAACACAGAGAGATCAGGCTTTTAGAATGTCTGCGTAGGCATGATGAATACAACTAACACAACATCTATTCGGCTAAAGATTGCGATTCCCCAACATCATTATATGGCTCTATACACACCATATAAGACTGTATGCCCTGCAGGTGAATTCGATCTGGAACTTCCAATAATCATTATAACTTTACGTGCCAAATTAAATTTATGCTGTGCGAGGAAACGACTCGTCCCCCCGCTAGAGAGCCAGTTTCTTGCGCCTGCCGCCCCCATTATATCACCCAGTAATTAGCGGAAAATAATATATGCATCCCGGGCTTTTTAGATAGTATTATAAAATTCGATTTTAATTCCTCTATAATTAGTAGACCCATTAAAATGGCTAATTAATCTGATTAAAATGGAAAATTTATTTTTCCCGGAATTTTATTAATTAAAAACATTATCATCAATAGACAGTCAATTAAAACAGGTCAAATGGCAGCGCGTTGATTTTTAAGTAGAAAATCTACTTATAACTTTTAAGCCCACTGATTATATTCTCAAAAAAAAAACGCGTAGGAGGAATTTTAATTTTATCCTCTAAATGTTCATATATCTTAGCTTTGGCGTGTCATGGTGATAGTGGTATTGATTGCAATAATTGGTGTGCCAGAAAAACAAACGAGCAGGTTAGAGGAGCGTCGTCGTCCCTGAATAGACTATGATTACGACAACGTGATGGCAAATATGCGAGAGGCGCACTGTATAAGGTTATGTTATGGTAACGGGAGTGGCTTATGTAGAGGAACAAACAAACTTAATGAACGTCAGAAAATATCATTAAGTTGCCACTGCGAATATACGACAGCAAATATTGTACACACTTCAAATTTGAGGGGTTTATTGCACAAAAAACAAACTGGGTGCTTGAACAAGTTATTAACATCGATTAGGCAGGGAGATATGTCAATGCTGTATATTAATGGGGTTAAAGAGGGAAGTGTTTACAGTTTTATTTTTATTTAAAGAGTGGAAATTTCATATTTTTAATGTTGTTCCCGGCGCATCCGCCATAATTTTAGTAACAATTGTAATTATTACTACTCTATCTAAATAAAGTGTTTCGTTTGAAAGCAAAGAATAATGGCAAAAATCTAGCTAGTGGCTCCAAAATTATCATATTTTATCGTATTTTAAGTTGAAAAATACACCCAAGACTCCCAGAGGCAAAACCCCGATTTATTTTTCAGATAATTGCAACATTGTTTTGTAAAAATCCAACCAAAAATTCATTTTCTGAGTTAAAAATTTGAAAATTAACTCAAATTAAGACAGATTCCTACTACTACCTATAGTAATCGTGATTTTTTATTTAATCTCCCAAACGTTAAACTTTAAAAGAAATATGCACTCTGAAAATATTAAAAGAATCTTATTTCTTCATACTTTAATAATTTAGATATAGTGCTTAAAGTAATTTGTCGATATTTACAGAACGAAACCATATTTCCACATATGTACTCTCGCAAAACTAAACAACCCAAAGAAATTGTCTTGGTTCTATATGTAGACTAATTCCATTAAACTGTACCAGGTTTGATACAAGTGGAGCACACCGACAGACAGACAGACATACACACACATATACCGAGCACATATTGACATGTTGGAGAGTTGACAAACATAGCAGAATCGTCCAAACGTTAGTTTGAATCAATACAACCACCACCAGCACCCAGTTTCACTCAATTCCACTCTCCAGTCGTTCTTATTTGCTGATGAATGTGTTGGACCCGCGAGTCCCCTACATTACCCATCCAGAGAAAGGGGGGCCAAATTCGGACAAGGGTTGAACAAGCGCGCACCCACACTACACTATCTCTTCCGTTGGGTGTATGTTTTAGTATGTTAGAACTGGAACCCAACAGTGGAGGATGCTGCCTGGTGTGTATTTATCTGCAAGAGAGCTTGGGCCCTGTTATCAGCTATACAGCAACGTCCGGTTACTTGGCCTACGGGGACTAGCCCCAATTATATTCCGCTCGTAGTTGGCTGTGTGTTTGTAGGGACCCTCGAAATTTCGGACCTGACCACAGTTCTCTATTATCAATTTGTTCTGTATAATATCGTGGCATTATCCTTTGTGGAAATGCGCATAAGGACTTGGTTCTTGTGTTTGTTGGATTTCTTCTAATTACGCAGGGGTTGTTAGTGAGAAATTAATAGAGTTCAGAAATGTGGTTAAAAATCCATTTAGTATAATATTTCGATTCTATTCATAATTTGTATATAAACAAATAACAATAGCTTTAAAAATGATAGTATCAATTACTTGCTTAAATAATTTCAAGTGAATTGGATTTTAAAGTGTAATATAGTACAATTTTTTTTTATAGACTCGATAATCGGTAGTGCTAACTTCATTATAAATGGATAGTCAATGTTGTCCATCCATTAAGTAGAGAAACAGACAGATGATGATGTCTGTTTATAATAACAATGTAAATTTCAATGTATTATGTTAATTTAAACAAGAAAACTACTTGATTACGAAATCGATTATGTTTAGGGCGATGCATAATTTTTGTGAAAACGGATAATCGAATCGATTTAATGATGAAATAGAGAACTAATAATTCCCAATTAACATTGAAATAGATTATCTGATTTTAAATAGTACTTTACTATTTGAAAAGGGATTATAATTGGTAGTATGTATTTTTTATTAAATAACTATTCGGGAATTTGCATTAGACATGAAATGGATAATAAATATTTTTTAACTAATTTAATGAAAAGCGGACAATTTGCAATGTTTATTAAAAAATAACATGATAACACATTGAAAATGAATGAAAAACATGGGTATTCATTTATAATTATACAGGGTGTGTCAACTCAAAGTGGACAACGTAATAGAGGTTGTAGATCTCATCGAGACTAACACTTTTTTCAAATTACAATTTTTCATTTGAGCTTTTGTTTTCGAGTTATCGACCTTCTTTTGTTTTTACATAAACCTCGTTATCTTCATTATTTATGGCCGGATTTTGAAAAATTTAAGTTTTTGGAAATTGTCAGTTTGATATCTACAATTATTGCGTTAAACATTTTTTCAAAAAATATCAACAAACAAAATGGCGACCAGTTTTCTTTTTTAAACTTGGATAGCTCTAAGTCTGCTCCAAAGAAAATTGGTCGCCATTTTGTTTGTTGATATATTTTTTTTTATTTTAACTCTAAACTTGTTGATATCAAACTGACAATTTCAAAAAACTTTTATTTTTTAAAATCCGGCCATAAATAATGAAGATAAAGAGGTTTGTGTAAAAACAAAAGAAGGTCGATAACTCGAAAACAAAAGCTCAAATAAAAAATAATAATTTGAAAAAAGTGTTAGTCTCGATGAGACCTACAACCTCGATTACGTTGTCCACTTTGAGTTGAAACACCCTGTATAAAGACTGAAAACGGATACTCGTTTATTGATTCTTAATAATGAAGTTGCCAAGTTCACTATTTCTATCGATGTCTAGTTGATAATAAAATGAGTAATTGTCGAAATTCTTTTCATAATGAAGTTGACTACATACTTTATTTAAGGAATTCCATAATTATTAATGACTATTTATTGATGAAATGGATTCTAATAGAACATAACATTAACAGTCCATTATGAAAACGGATCAGTAATTTTTATGGAAGAAGTGAAAATGTTGAATAAAAATGCATTTTTCGTTTTAAATATATACGTATAGACAAATTAAATTTATTGCCAGGGTGTGTGGGGTATATTCACACAGAATATTACGAATCTTATGATTATAGTCCATAATAACATGGTAGTATGTTGATGGCAATATTTCAAAACACACAAGTATAAAATAACTGCCGCGTCCTGAGGGAAATCAGAAACTGTTATGCTCTGTATAATTAGTAGATGGGATCTAGACTGGCAACATCTACTTGTACTCACGAATAGAGAAACACGATGACACTTAGTGTTTGAGTAGGTGCGCACACACAGAAATACGTCGTTTTGGGCTTTTGATGTCCGCATTACACACAACTTAATAACAGAAACACTAATTTTTAATTCATGTATTTACATTGTGCTGGATTGTAAAAATACGGTTTTGGGCGATTGTATATTGGAGAATAAAAGCAGTTAGACAACAATAGGTGTATCGTATAGCACCAATTTCATCTTTTATGGGATATAGCGGAGATAAATGGGCGAAACAAAACCTAAACAATAGGCGAAAATAATAATAATGTTGGAGTGTTTGAAGCCATTTTCCAGATTAATTTGCTACACGCATTCACATAATATTATTGTAAATGTACCAACTTAATGTATTATTACGAACTACGTGAGTAGTGTTGTTTTATTTTTCGTTCTGTCTAAAGAAAAGAAATATAAAAGATAAGATAGGATCTTATGTAATGCTGCACGTTCTATAGCTTAAAGCTTAAATATAAGTTTAACTGACTTAGATTTATATCGCAGAGAGAAACCTTTTCTGTATCAAGCTTCAATCGCCTGAAAACTATTCCTGATTTATCCGTATCAAATTCAGCGCTTCGTTGAATTTGTGGTGGAATCAGGTGATTTGAATTCATACAGAACAAAAAAGGGCATATGTTGTATTTTGCTGATTTTATTCTTTGAACTTTTCAAAGGCAGGCGTTTGATCTTTGGAAATAAGAGTATCTCATTTTTTCCCTTTTTTAGTCGCATATAGTCTTACAAGATAAGCATTAGTTATTAACTGGATAGGTATGGAAGAGGAAACCGGGGAATGGGTTCGTTCAAAAGCGTAAGAATTGGGATATATTGAGGGTGAATCGAATGTTCACTACAGCGTTTTATTTCAAGGGTAAATGAGGTTTTTGTACCGAAAAATTGGACCTACAAATGTATAAAAGTTTCTTTTAGGTAGTCGAAACTAACACAAATTTATTTCAGTAATTTACATGATATTAGATAAAATCTGCGGGTGACTAAAATTACCTAACCAAATTTAAACTGCATTCTGCACGTGCTGAGCACGTGGCATTTATTAATTTGACAATTTTGTATAGGTAGTTAAAATTTGATATAATATTCTGTAACATGCTGTGATGACCAAAGACCAAACGTAATGAAAAACTACCTGCTACAAGTACTAATGATTAATTTTCCTGAAAGTTTTGCAATCGATAATTAAACCTCCCCAAAAAAAAACGTTTAAGAGATGACAGTCTATTTCTTTTGTCTAATAGGTATATTTTTTTCATGAAAACGCACATATTCCTGCTTCTCATTTTTTCAACATTGATTCCTATTCAATCTTTGTTCCAGTTCCAGCTAAGTAAATTGCAAATTAATGATGCTTTGTTCATACCACAACCACATTTTTTCTTTCCATCCACTTCACACATAGTCCACAGACTGAATAATGTGCTTGCTGTGACACAATAATACAGCAACATAATCCAAATTAACTCGAACAGATACACGTAAAACATTAATCATCTTAAAATGGGTGCTGACACATATCCATGTTTTGTTTGACCAAAAACAATGATACACTAAATAAAGAAAAAACATTCGCGTGGATAAGTGCGGTGAATTTTAAGTTTTATTTTTAATTGTGTTTTGATGTTCATTATTCATTTGAAGTGAAGTACAACACAATGGTAAACTTTAAACATAATTATGGCGGTGTTATCGTATAGCAGAGAGCGGACCAAGTCGGCCGCCTCCATTAGTCTCTGTCTTTCCGAAATGGTCTCATTTCCTCACACGTATTATGACATTGATTAACATCACCGGAGAAGAACACACATATATATGGCAAAAAGGACCCAAATCGTACGTGCGTGATCGCCCAAAACTAACACGCAACATCTAATCAAGTTATCTCCACAGTTTTCTTCAGTTTTTTTCTGTTTTTAGTGTCATGACTTTTCGTATACCTATATAAGTTATGTTGGGTGGGGCAATAACTTTTGTTTTATCACTTACATTTTATTCTAACAATTTCACTTTGTTATTGCAGTTTTACTATCTCTGTTGAATTAGCTCAGTGTTTTTATTGTTCAGTACAGCAGAAAATGTGAAAATAATTTCACCACTAAAATGTGGGGCATATTCGTAAATTAATAACATTTGCGTGCATATACAACTGGAAATTATGTTTTAGTTCGTCTAAGTATGTTAACTAATTTATTTTCTTTTGTTACAGGTGAGTTTGCTTTTGTGCTTTTTCCTGATGTAATCGGTAAGCTCAGCAGTATTACTCTTTTCTTATAACCCAAATATATCTAAACGTTTTAAGAAATTAAAATATCCATAAGTATAGCAGAAGAAGAATTCATAAGTAGAAATACTTTTTGTGGCCTGCGATCAAATAAAAGGAAAAATATTAACATTTTCCTTGATGTATATAAATATCCCAAAAAAAGTGTACATATTTTTTAGATCTCCTTGTTAATCTTTATAATTCCTTGAAATCATTGAAATAATTTGGTGATCCTTATAATTTCTTAGAATTCCTTCAAAATAATTGGGATTCCGAGTCCTGAGTTCACATAATTTTTGGAATTGAGGGAAAAAGTTATTGAAATTCTTTGAAGATCATTTAAATTTCTTTGAATTATTTGGAAATCATGCGAGTTCCTTGGACAAGTTTGTCGTTAAGTTAATATTTCCTCAACTTCTTAATATTCTAGAATTAAAAATTTTAAGTCTTTATATTATGTATTTAATATACAAGGTGTTTTTGAAATAGGTAGTCAAAATTTAGGAGCATGTAGAGCAAGTCAAATGATGAAGAAAACCTTTATAAAATTGTTTTCTAAAGTGCTTTCTAAGGGAGCTACAGCCCCTTAATTGTAGGCCCTTAAGAATGTTTTTTATGAAATATCTCCGAAACCGTTTAAGATATAATAATAAAATTTTGTACATTCACTAGCTCTTTTATGCTTAACAATATAAAATTACCATCATCTGAAAATTTTATTCAAGGGCGTGTCAAGTGGGGGGGCGGGGGGTAAATATGATCCCAACTTTTTTGTATGTTGTGTTTTTTTGTTTTTGACATGAGATTATTAAATTTAAGAGTTTTTTACAAAAAAATGGTTCACTTGTTTAATTTGGATACCATGCACCGTTTTTGAGTAAAATCGATTTGAAATTTTTTAACATTCTCTGAACGTGAAGCGTTTTTTTTTAATTTTCGAAATGAATATAAAAAATTTAGGAGAATGTAGAGCAAGTCAAATGATGAAGAAAACCTTCATAAAATTATTTTCTAAAGTGCTTTCTAAGGGAGCTACAGCCCCTTAATAGTGGATCCGTAAGAATGATGTTTTTTATTAAATATCTCTGAAACCGTTTAAAACACTTTAGAGAAAAACTTTATTAAGATTTTCTTCATCATTTGACTTGCTCTACATGCTCCTGAATTTTGTATATTTATTTCGAAAATTTCAAAAAAAACGCTTCACGTTCGGAGTATGTTAAAAAATTTCAAATCGATTTTACTCAAAAACGGTGCATGGCATTGAAATTGAACAAGTGGATCATTTTTTTGTATAAAACTATTAAATTTAATAATTTCATGTCAAAAACAAAAAAACAAAACATACAAAAAAGTTGGGATTATATTTAACCCTCGCGCCCCCCATTTGACACACCCTTGAATAAAATTTTCAGATGATACTAATTTCATATTGTTAAGCATAAAAGAACTAGTGGCTGTATAAAATTTCATTATTACATCTTAAACGGTTTCGGAGATATTTAATAAATACCATTCTTAGGGGCCTACAATTACGGGGCTGTAGCTCCCTTAGAAAGCACTTTAGAAAATAATTTTATAAAGGATTTCTTCATCATTTAACTTGCTCTACATGCTCCCAAATTTTGACCACCTATTTCAAAAACACCTTGTATGAATTACTATAGGATCAAAATTAGTTACCTCGCAATTTTTTTAAAAAGCGTATTATTATTACTACACATAACTGACAAAAATGTATTGACAAACTTGACATTGACCTTAATTTCATACGTTTAGATGTGGCTGACAATCGACCCTTGGATAAAAGATAACCAATATTCATTTTATAAAAATATTTCTATATTATTTACCGAAATAAAAAATCCGAATACGCTTGGCACAGTTTCTCAAAATTCCACTTATTCCACAAACAAATCCAAACAATTCCACCTACTATACATACATGATGGTTTAAAAGCTCTAACGACAACCTGATGCAGACATAATCCTGTTATTATTTATGTTCCTTACTTCTTTCCTGCTTGGAGTTTCTTCATGCAACCCCCCTACATCCATCTTAATTAAAATTCAACGCGAACATTCCGAAAATACGTTTCAAAATAACGAACATACGTGTCCCTTTATATATGGCTGCCTTCCGCGTGTAGGCCCTTTAAATTACAATCTAGTGTGGTTGGGAGGGAGGTTTGTGAAAGAGGCGAAGCCCGCCCCCCACATCACCTCACCAACAATTTAAGTTTTAGATTTAACCAAACTTGTGTCATTTGGGCTTAACGTAATCTGGGATCTGTATATAAGTACGTGACGTCATTGAATATTAAACCACTTTATGGGCAAAAGGGCACACCATAACCGCGCATTTGCCAATATGGTTGTTTTAATGGTTATAGACTAGCACTTGAGGATGTCTTGGTGGAGGCGACCCATATTTGCGTTGTTAAAGTGGATTTTTTTCGCACTCGAGCATTATACTATGTATATGCTCTCAAGTTCGCAACAAGCCCTATAAAGCAAGTGTGCAGGTAACTAAAATGTCGGCTTAAATTTTGGGTTGCCGCTTAAGAGGCTTGTTCAGCGTGAAATTATCTAATATTGCACAGAATATTACACGAGCTCCACTTACAAGCGCCAACTTCTTGTAAAATATAATTCTAGTACAATTAAATTAAAATAACTAGAGGGCAACATTGCAAAATTAAGCAGCAACTATAATGTCTTACATTTCAACGTAATTCCTCGGGCATGTAACGTGTTTAATTAAGATTTAGAGCAGGTGGAAGAAGGCAAATATCACTACAGAAATAAGGACACAAATCAATACAGCGAACAGTATTATTTATTTTTAGTTTGTACTCCGATTTTTATCTATAATTATGTATTTTAAAAACCTAAATTAGTTACTTTAATTAAATACTTTAGAAGAAAAATATCTTACGTATGGTTTACCTTTTTTTTGTGGCAAAATTTTAACAGGTTCCTTATCAACTATTAAAGTCCTGCTAGAAAAAAATGAAGATTCTGTATATAATTCATAAATGGAACTTCCTGGACTATTACAAAAATTGGTGGTAATTCCAAAATCTAGAAAAACTAAATTTTCCAAATAATATTTTTTCTCTTCGGTTAGGTACATTGTATGCATTCCTATACATGGAGTTACTAAAAAGGTTGAATTAATAAAATTTTATTATTGAATATCTCTTTGGGTATTTACCCCAGATGCACCCATAATATAATGCACGAGCCAACTTAGAATGCACTCAATTTTCATACAGATTCGTTTCTCTTTATTAGATATTTTCAAATGAGATTTTGCTTTATGAAAATTTTCACAAACTGTTGGTTCAATCATAAAAACAGATTGCACTACATCAACAATTCGTTGTGGTGTTGTTAAATCTGTGTGTGTAGCAACCATAACTCCCGAGTGTATTAAATAAAGGCAAATGATGTAACATTTTGAATCATATCAAACGCAATAATCCAGACATCAGTAAAAACATAATAATTACATTATTCAGGATAGCACGCAGATGTATTCAATTTATACCTTAACCAGAACAATGGGGACCATTTCTATCCTAATTCTGGATTTGCGGCGTTTCAGCTGCCTAAACCACTCAGAACTCATGAATTAATCATCGAGAGATGTTGTGGCTTATTCGCGCAATTGTGGATGGATGATGGGCGGGGTGTAGTTGGCGAACGTTCGCACGTCTTCAGAATAGATAGAAATGTCCCATAAAAGCGCAACTCGCAATGTAAACCTTTCAGTGGACGAGCCGCACACACACATAAAGCGGGTTTTAAGGGGCCCGTCGCACATACTAAATCGCATTCGGATCGTGACGAAAAACAAAAATATCCATCGCGGGCGGATGGCAACATTTTATTTAATGGCCTTCGGGCGCGCTGCTCCTGCTGGCCAGCAGCCACCAGGACCACACTCACTGCCCGACATAAACTCGCCTCGTGTTTTTTCCTTTTGTTTTATTATGTAATCCGGGGCTGGGCACACGCCGCCACCGCCGCGTCGAGTCGAGGATTTAATGCAACTATAATTTCGAATTGAACACTTCGCATATACGACGGTTTAGGTCCAAAAAGCAGCTGTTGTTTGTGAATTGTTTGTTTGGCTATTGTTTGATCTATAGGCGCGCTACAGGCGGGACTTTAGTCGTAAACTGTTGGGAAATGTACAAAGAAGTCCGGCAATCATTTCAGATTTTCGAGTAGTTTTACGTAATATATAAAATTTCAACAAGTTGAAGTAAAAAAATATTCTTTACTTACTTATTTAAGACCAACCTAACAGCCCCTTTAATTTCTTATATTCCTACTATTTTACAGCAGATTATGGATATTATTTTTTTCAGAACAGACGGATATAGGACACATTTTAAAAGCTCTTTTCGTTTCGACAATTTTGTCTGTGGTCTCGGTGACTGTATATCTGTTACAGTTAAATCGTGAAATATCGTTTCTCTTTAGAATAATTAGATATAATGCATTTACTAACTGCATCCTTTAATTTGCTGTACTTACCCCATGGATCTGCAAGTTATTCTATACATTAACTAATCCGAAGTCAGTTAATGTGCAAAATAAAAACAATATTCTCTAATCTTACCATACCTAATCTATGCATCAGCTTGTTATTACAATTTTATTCGGAGTAAGGGGGGTCATCTTATATTGTATTGTGAGATCCGTATACTTGGTTTTCATTTTTAGTTCACGTTATCTTTAGAAAACCTCCTTATCCTTAAACCTTATGATTGAGCAAGGTTTCCTATCTTTTTTTCTTCAAGTTTATTATGCTTTGTTAATTAATTGTCTCCAGTACTTTTCTGAATACAGCATCAATCTACCAAATTTTCGGTTGCCTCATCAATGTCCATCTACTTTCTTCATTCGAAAAGTGTATGTCGAAGATCATCTGCCTTACCATAGTTACAAGTGCATGGTGTTTATTATAGATAGATAGAGACACCTATGTCTCCCTTTGCAATTACTTTCACTAGATCATCTTTTCGGTCTCCATTTTCCTCTCTAGGATGGTTTTGCCAAATATCTTTCTTGTTTCTTGTGCAAGCGGCTCTCTAGGTACTCTCAGTACTATCTTCCTGTATGAGTGTATAAGTCAAACGGGGGAGGGGGATTAAAAGTTTTCTTTCTGTAGTTTAAGATTTTTTGCAGTCTCTAGTTTATACATATTTATATAAAAAAATTCCTCTCTTTTTTCGCTTCTGAGCCCATAAACCTAACTTAACTTCTAATACTCGAATTCACACAATATATAATTAAAATGTAGATTATAATGTATTATTTTACATTTAAAGCTTAAAAATATAATTTTTCAATTTTTCATTGCAAAACAACTAAAAAAATTTTTAATATGAACAAAATCTATATTTTATTATAGCTACTAATGAAAAATTGTATTTTCAGAATGTTATTCACATTATTCCTGATGAGTGCCATCCAGTAAATATTTGCTTTGACACAATAGGGACTTTGCATGATTTTCAAAATAATTTTTTTTGAAAAGCTAATATCAAATTATCACTATCAATATTTTTGAAAAACATTTTTGGTCCGTACTTACCAAGTACATAAATAAAAAGTATTGCAAAATTTGAAATTTCCACGCATTGCCCGGAAACGCCCGAATCGGCTCAAAAGACTGCTGACGTCACGAATCTAGTTCACAGTGCAGCACGCCGCATTTTGACTTGTTTCGAAAAATGTCAAACGCGTAAAAAATATTTAGACATGCCAATGTCAACTAGATTCGTGACGTCACACAGGACTCTCCAATTTCAAAACCTTTTCGGGCGGCAATAATATATTTGAATTACGGTCAATTTATAATCGGTTTTTTATGTACAAATTTTGAGTAAAAAAAAATATTTTTGCTGTAGAGTATTATTAATATAGTCGTTTTACATTTCTAACAGAAAAAAACGAGATTTTAAAAAAATGCAACATCCCTATTTACATTTATAGTCTGAGTTTTACTATAAACAAATAATAATGACGATAATCAAGTTATTTTACTGTTCTCCGAATTTAAGTATTTGTTGTAGGGTAAAGCGAGGAGAGATGGCACACGTTTTACAAAACATCAAATATCTTTTTTATTTAAAAAATAAAAATTATACATAAAATATAGAAAACAAACATAAACTTTGACATTCTTATATAATATAGTTAAAAAACAGAAAGACTTATCCAAAATTTAAAAAAAAATAAAAAACTGAAAGTCGAAATCAGTCCAATCTATCCTACACTCTAAAAATATGGTGTAAATTTTTACACCACACAGAGCAAATTCAAGTCCACACCACACCAGAGTAGAAAATGTACCTTTACGCACTTAGTAAACTCAGTTATTTGTAGGTAAATTATTTACACGGTTTCAGTCAGTATAGTTTACACTACTCAGTAAAAAATGCAGGAATCGTGTAAAGTCTTGAAAAATTTTACTCCCCATTTATAAAATTCATCCATGTACAGAGTAAAAATGTTGGTCCGTCTCTCCTAAAAAGCATAGGAGAGATGGACCAGACAATTTTTACAAAACGGAACGTTAAGCCCTATTAATTCTAGGTTAGATTTACACCAGAAAGTGCACCTGACCACCACAGTATAAAAATTTTGACTAAAACTTACCTTAAAGTGTTTTCCTTGGCGAACAAAATATTCCTTACAAAAATTTTTGTGTAGTCGAAAACAACCACATGTAACTAATGAAAACAATGATAAATTACGAAACACATGTATCCAAAAAATGCGATAAAGGAATTTGTTCATGGAAATATTTGATATTGACGGAATATTGCTGTGATGTTGCATTTCTATTGGTTATAAACTTGCATCGTAATGAAAAATCTGTATCGTAATGAATCTCATTACAGTACAGCTAGTAAATGTCTAATAAATCAAGTATAGTATGGGAGTAGAAAAAAGACATTTTCATCATTCTAGCAAGCCTTTAGTTCTATCCACAAAAATTACTTTTTTTGATGGACATGATTGACCATTAATTTTTGAGTCAAATAGAAAATAAAATCAAAATTTAAAGGTTCTAAATCATGATGGAAGTGATAGCGAGATATTCATATTAATTTATTCTTTATTTACATCTGCATTTAAGACGAGATCAGAAGAGATAGATATTCAATATAATTATAGTCAACATTATTATAAAAAGTTCCAATATTTATCTATGCATTTTTGAAAGTTTCATTTTTTAATGTAACTATAACCTATACCTAAATAATAAATAGAATAGGCAAGACTCATTTATACTTTATAAGTTATAGTAAACCCCACGTAAAGACGTAAAGTTGTAAATATTTTAGACTATAGACTTAAAAGTTGTGCATATGGATGTTTTAACCTCGAAAGACCAGCTGTTGGTGAGCGTTTCTCTGCAATTTGTCACCGGATCCATCACAAACCCAATAATAAACCGGTGTGTGAAAACTAACACAAAGAACCTGGCGTTAGTAATTTTAGCTCTTCTTAGGTTTTTACGACACGTATAAAAATGCCTCCACTTTATGACCATAATTTAATTCTGGGCTACAGTGTATACAGCGTAAATGTATGTATGTTATGTACGCGACACCTCCTGAAGGCCCGTGCGCCAAAGAAAAATCTGTTTATGTTTATGATTACCCCCGTTCCCAGGAAAATAAGGTGCGTGTGTGACATATGGCCTTATTATACCACCACACCCTGGTGCTGTTGTTGTACACCCTCAAATGGCAATCGTAATACTTGTAGCAGCGCGTTGGCATATTTAATGGAAACCCTTGGGTGGTTTTTCCTTCCACCATTTGTCTTACGTCTCTCGGGCCGCTGCGTTCTCAATCAATTTTGTTGTGTTGTGTTTTTTCTTCTTCCACTGCCCCCTTGTTCTTTCCATCGTCTCTCTCGTTGTGTGGAAGCGCGTCAGTCCGAAGGCCTGCGGGAAACAGCTAAGATACTTAGTTTTAATTATAGCCAGACACAACTGTGCACCAGTCTGACGTTTATTGGCCACTTCTTCGTCATTCTTGAGCTGCCTGCCTGTTTGCAGTCGAAATTTCCCTAGTGGCTACCGATCAAACCAACCTCCTCAAAAATTTCCCGTCTCTGTCTGTTTGTTAGATTTGTCTGTAGTTGTGTTCATGTGTAGGTGTTTAACTACCGTCGTTTCTAACATTATTGGTCTTAACTGTTGCTAAAGAACACAAAATGATATTTGCGGATGTTCTTATAACCAACTGCCTGTCTGGTGAATAACAATGAATAGAATAGTAAACTGTTATATTTTTACATTATGAGGAATATTATCGGAAACCATATTACCACCACTAAGTTTTATTTTTATTTAAACCAAAATCGTATAAGTAGTAATGGTGAAGTAATGTGACCGAACGGCTTCATATTTATGAGATGTAATATATTATATCCATAGCGATGCCGTAGAAATATAATCTCTCTAAAACGGTTTTACTATTATCTATGAATATTTTATACGCCTCTCTGTTCCATATTTTAATGCGAACGACGCTATTAGGGTAATATACCTATATGCATGAAATTTTTCCTGAATTAAAACTGTAATGTTACAAAGGACCATAAAAATGATCGACAATTACTAAAATTTACCTAGCGGTAGTTCAAACCATAGTAAACATCATAAAATAAGGTAATGTTATATTTGTGGCAACTAAAATTCCAGTTGTTATTAAGACATTAATTTATATCTTCCTGAAATGTCTAAGGAAAGTCATAATGAAGTCTTTATATTGTTAATATTCGAGTAATGTAGACTATATAAAATAATTTGCAATGAAATTACCCAAGATGATGTAGGCTTGTAGTTTTACCCACAATAAACAAAAACTGAAATTAAAATTTTGGTGGAGGTGCCGGTGTTAGCTACAAAATTACTTTTTTCAATAGACAGAATGAGAACTAAAAATTTGGGAGAAGTTGCGAAATTTAAGATACATTATTTTGTGAACGAACATCGGAAAAGAAAAAATTGAAATCGGTGTAAATTAACGCTGATTGAAGGCGACATAATCTGACGACTCATTTCAACCAACCTCAAGAAGTTAGCAACAGGCAGTTTGTATTGGCTTGAATTATGGTTATTTACTTTCTCTAGAGTTATTTTATAATATTACAGGCTAACACAAAACAATTTCTTACAGGTATTTTAAGCATAACGCCAGATAAATACAACAACTATTCACTTTTAAATATTTAAATAAAAATATCCAGTCACAAATTAATTTCCTTCTTTTCTTCTCTATAATCTGTCTAACCTAACCTAACCTAAAATTTCTGTAAACCAACATAATCTGATGTTGAGATCAGTTATAACTTGCTCGAATTTTGAATTAGGTAATATTTTTTTCTCAAAAAATTATAAAGTATTTGCAAAACGAAAAAATACGTATATAAAATATTTTTACCATTAAGTTGTTGTATAATTGTGAAAAAATGTGCATGTACTCCATTCATTCTGCTAAAAAAAATGTATCTGTATAATTCATGACTAGCTATAAGTGTTCTCTCCTACTAGACCAGTACGTAACTTTGTACTGCAAATTAAATATTTATACTTTTTGCAGATATTTTTTTTGGTATTTTAGTTTTATATTTCATCTTTCACTACGCAATATAATTACCAAATCCCCTGCAGAATAGACTAGTTTTTTTCAAAATCCCGCAAACTTTCCTGACTCTTTCACCCCAAACCAAGCATCAGCCTTCTAAGCGCCCCCATTAAATGGTCAATTAAGATCAAGATAACTACCAATCTTCCAAAATATATTTGCCCAAAATTATATTAGACAACGTCTTTAGTATTAATAGTTACGGCATCTGCGGCAATATGGGCACTTTTAATGATTGTAGTAAATCAATTTGGTGCCCAGTGCGTTGAGGCAGGCAGTTCAGCCTACAACACCAGAGGAGAGGGAGTGTTAAACTCCAATTACTCCTCGGGGACAACACGATGTTGCCGCTACTACACCGAGAGAGCTTTCGAGATAATCGCTACTTTGAAGTGCGTTACCGAACTTAAACTGTACACTTCTAAACCTATTAAACTTCATAGAAAATGCACTTTCTGCTTGCGTGCGTGAATGTGTAGAAATGTGTGTGGTGGATGTACACACCTGATGGAAATATAGGCCCGGAAATTTACAGATTGAATTACGTTCATAATGCTTAATGAATTTTTAACAGGGCTATTAATTATGAGCGAACAGTTGTTTTCATTGTACGACAAACAATCATGAAATTTTAATGCTGCAGGTACTTGAAATTATATTGTACTTTGTTAGTCGTCGAGGCGAAGATTTACACAGATAGAATAGAGAGGGCTATTATGTAATGATTTTCTTAACGCGCTGAAAAAAGTGAATTTGTCCTGTTTACTAGACGACAAAAAAACTGAAAAATAATGAAGATGTTTGGTACGAATTTGCATTCAATTTGAAGTGAGACATAAAATTGTATTAAAGTTTTTTTCATCGTCTGGAAGTGTAAGTTCTTCAGAAACACGCGTTACAAATAAATACACGAAAGTTTATTACAAGTGAGTTCATTACAGACGAATTACATTGTAGTTTTTCCAATATTATTTTAAATATAAATATTTTTTGTATACAGTTTACTGGTTTGGCATGGACTGCCTAATTTTTTTTTAAACTGCGGGATTATAAAGGTCACAATTTTACACTTATTCAGTTTTTAAGGAACTAATTTTTAATAATATTAAATCACCAAGGCATGTTGATTAAATATTTATTTATTGAATATTCAATAAAGATGTTTATCCGCAATCAGGTTACACAGAATGCATAATTTTATATTGCAATTGTATCGTCCACTTTTAATGTCATACATTAAATAAATTCACATTGCATACGTTATTTTTTATATCTGAACTAAAACTGGAAAAGTACAAATAAGGTTTAGTTACAATAAAAGTTTAATTGTTATCATTCTCCAATCTTAATTGTACAAATTCACTGTAGATTCATGGTGTAATTTGTCAGAATACATTTAGATCTCTCGGTCTTTATCTAAGTAAGCATAAACAGCTTTCCTGTCTAATATATTTTATTATTGTTTATAAAACAAATTGAGGTAGCTTATACTCGTATAGCTTGAAAACCTTTTATACTTATTACATATACAAATTAATTTTGTAATAGTGACTATACAAAGAAAAAAAAGCACAAAATCCATCCAGCACAGCTCATTTTAATAATAAATTAAATACCCAATTATCATTAGTATTATGTTGCTGTGCAAAAGCGTAAAAAAACAAATTTTAAATACCTAACCATCCAACAAAGAAATAAAAACCGACATAATTATAATTTCCTGTTTTCACTCGTGAATGCAATTACGTAATTAAAATGACACAAGCACAAATTAGCATACTTTGAATGAAGATTAATGCCCCGAATTTCCTACTCCATTAAAAAAAAACTCAAACTGACACTAAACATAAAGTTTTCAAATCACTCAACGGACGGACGACGCAACAGCAAAAGCAAAGTTTGCGTTATATGGGGGACAAATTGATATTACTTCTATGTGCACCTCCCGCACCGCCACTGATAACATAACATAATTGATTACCGGAACAGAGTTTTAATATAATTTATGTCATAATAATTAGCAAGTGGTCGAACACGCTGAACACGTTGAGCACTCCAAGGCTGGGACACACCTGCTCCCGACACTTGACAGCATCGTACAACAGCAATAAACCACGCCGATACCATGTCCTGGACTTTCATTAGCAACCACATAAATCTTGGTTTAGTGCCGCCCCCACCTAGCTAAATAATAACATTTTGCGCGTCGCACATGCATGCCTACATCTGTGTTTATTGTGTCACTACAGGTTTTATTTTGTTTACCCACTGGGGTAGTAATTATTTTGAAGCTAACATGGATTTATGCGGTTCTAAAGGGGATTTTCTTCAATGTAAGCCTTGGAGGAAGAAATAAATCAGTGCGAAGTGTGTGTAGATATCTATAGTAGTCGAAGATTTTAATGTCTTATTGGGTCACACGGAAATGACACTGAGTTATATTTAAATAAGTAGACATATTGCAATTAGGATTTATTGTTATCATTCATATTTCAAACTAGATTAGGTGAGATTAGTTAGGTTTTAGAAGACAAGATATAGTATTTTCAATACTTATATTTGCGAGCTCTGGTGATACCTAAAATTTATGTCATATTGGAACTAAGTACATACAATGTACAGGGTATCACTGATATCCCAAAATCCTAAATGGGTAACCTACGATTTCTGCGAGTTCTTAACTTACTTAGCCGAAGAAATTTTTATCCTTTTGGATCTTCCGTACACTCAGTTCTCCTAAAAGAATCTTGAAACCACCAAGCAAGTTTCTCATATCTGGCCTGGTAGTCTTCAAATGCGTTAACTTTTTCCAGTATTTCAAACATATGCTTTCATTTGGGTTAATAAAAATGTAAAGGGTATTATTTTTTTAAATATATACCTGTAAATTTGTGAACGTCAATAATTGTCACACACTAATACCCTCTGGAGCATTAGCAAAGTCTGTTTATGGACTTATAAGAATACGATGTTATCTCTTCTGATTTTTCCCTGACTTAGGTACCATAATTTTTTGCAATATCTCCCATGAAACTAATTAGAGAAATAATAGAGCTATACTACTATACAGCTTTCCTTGGATTTATTTCATTCATGTTTACCGAATTAATCTCATTGCAACTAAACATTGGAAGATTTGCGTCTAATCTGGAAGACTTCTTATAAGAAGCTTTTGGTTTCTTTACCTTCTTCTTGAGGTACTACTCCAAATGTTTAGGAAACATCTGCAGGGTTTTTTAATGCAAGTTCTTTATCCTTTCCATCATTACCGAATTAACTTCATTGTAACTAAATTTTTAAACTAATGGTTCCATCTGGAAGACTTCTTCTAACAAGCTTTTGGTTTCATTAGCTTCTTCTTTATTTATTAACACAAACGACTGGAAAAATTATATATTATGTTATATTTAAAGCACCGGAGTAACCTCAAAGTATCTACAGTTTTAAACAGAGGGAATATTTCTTCCAAGAAACTATTCGTTCCTTTAAGTTCTTCTTGAGTTTCTTCAGCTAATAGCAAGTACGTTCCCGTTATCCTTTCTTATCCACTGATCATCATCAGTGCTGATTATTGATTGCAACATTTTTTGAGTGTCTTAGTTATCCTACACCATCAGAGGAATCAACAATTTTGAACAAAAATTTTGTTATGCCGTCTAAGCTTGAACATAAGTCGAAAAAGTGTCTTCAAATTTAAATGGATGATTATGAAAAATAGTGTGGTAATTTAAGCTAAAGATTCATCCCACGTATGCGTGTAGGATTCAGAATTTACTTCTCTAAAAAAATCAATCTACGTATCTATGAATTAGTGCGTAGTACTACTCGTAGAGCTTTCTAAAAATATATGTCTCTAACGCAAGATAAATTAGATTTTTATAAATACATAGAGCAATTTTTGTGAAATTTTGAAAATTAATTAAAGGTATTATTATCTATCTAAATTTAATTAAACCTACATGGCCGAATATTATGCTAGTGCACAGTGGGCCAGAATCCAAAAAACCGGATCATAAATGGAAGCTGTTGTCCAATTCCCACAAAATTTGACATAAGTATGGAGGTTTTCGAGGTCGCTGATGATGAATCTGAAATCAAATTTTCAAAAAACAAAATGGCGGATCCAAAATGACTAATTCCCTCCAAATTTAGTATAAGGGGGTTTTCGAGGTCAGTGAAAACTGTCTCTTTCTTTCTTCCCGTCTTATAGGCAACTAATCATACATTTTTCGATAGGGAGTCAATAATTTTTTTTGACGAAATGGGATGAGAAAATACGATTTAAGGTAGATTTCGACCTTAGAAGAATTATCAATTAAGAGATTAAATAACCAACTTAGGATGCCATTAGATCTTTTTTGTCATTGCTTCTACAAGTACCGAGAGATCAAAATTATCTTGGTCAAAGGTGGCCATGAAATGAAAAACGACGGTCTTAGCTTGTATCATCCTTTTGAAGTTTATCAAGTTTTGTGAAATACTAAGTATTGACACGATACTAGCTCCGACAACTATTTTAAAATCCATGACCACCTTTGACCAAGATAATTTTTGATCTCTCGGTATAAGCCAATGAAATTTTTTAATTCACTTTTCTTTCCATCTGTGTTTGTAGTTAAGTTTATGAAATGCTCATTTTTAATTATTTTAAAATATTGACAATGTTTTTTTATTTTTGGTTGTACAGAATAAGCGTTTGACTCGTCGCCTGCGTAACAAATTGAATCGATCGAAAAACAATAAATCTTCATGTGACCATTAGTGTATTGTAAGAGAAATACAGCCGGCAAAGATTTTATTCTCTTGAAAGTTCATATCTTTCATCGTAATGACGCTTTTATTATGATTTGTTCCCGGTAGAAGCACATGAAAGAAAAATATAATTCGATTCAAGTTTTTTTATAGCATTTCATGAGATTTAATAAGGCATAAAAAAGTAGTTATTCATATTTGTGAGTGTGTGAGTAGGGATATGACAAGAGGGGAGTGCGAAGGAAATTTTAAAAGAATGAATCCGTGTTTCCGCTGTTATGGACCGCTGCGACCAATCCATAGCGGCGCGGCGCGGCCGATTTCACCAAATCGCTTTTTATAATATGGTTTGATTTATGTTATTATGGGTTGTCGGTGGTGTCTCTCCCGTATGAATTGATTTGCATCGCCGAATAAATTACGTTCACTTATGGAAATTGCAATCAGCCGCTATTTTCTGATCCAATTGTCTATGCCGTATAGTTGCATATTTATGATTTAGTCAACACACACATCAGAGCCACACCAAAACCGTATTGTTGTTTGAATATATAGATGATGTTGATGACGATGACGATGGTGATAGCTTTTGCCAACCTATCGTGCAACAACCTAGTTTCAATTAAGTATTCCGCGTCAAACAAGATCCTACTTGACATGGCAATCAATGGCCCTGACAGGTTGTCGCTTAAAATATGGATTTTTCCTTAACATTCACTGCCGGTGTAATTAAATCTCGACAGGCATTCAAGGCAATTTAAACTAGTAGCTAACTCAAAGTTGGGCTCCAATTAACAAGGAATAATTTTCATACTAGAAACTATTTTCTCAGTAATATGATGTATATAATACATATATCTTTACCTATATACATGAGTGTGACTCCGAATAGGTATTTAATAGGTTGCTTGTTACCTAGCTTTATAATAAACTCGCTGTGCCCTCACCATGTTGTACCTAACATCATTAAACTTCCTTAATTGTGTTATTAATTTTGAAAATTTTGACCTGCTATAATATTGATTTGAACAACAAAGTTGCTTCCAATATAAAATCATATTTATGTATACACAATTATTACTTTAGCCACAGAATAATATTGCACAAACACAAAGTTATGTACATGGAAAATATCAACAAACTTTATAATGAATAAATTTTGCGGAAACAGCTAATAAATAAACCGTTCGAGCCACATGCCAAACAAAACTATTCCGTATTTTTTTGGGGGAAACTTTACCACAGTACCAAACTCTATGACATTCGCAGTTAAATTTATATCATAGATCCTTGCATTATTTGTTGTTAAATAAGTAATAAAATGTACGATGTTAACGGTTTTCAATATTTCCAAATTTATTTACCAATATTCTGTATAAATTCATCTGAAATAAGCAAGATATAGAAAAAGTTATAAACTGTATATGACTTTTCCATGGAATGTATTTCGTAATAAATTTCAAGTTGCAGAAACCTAATAAAATTCTGAGTACTATACATCACCGATTCTTTATTGTAGTTCTACTTTGTAAAATGTGCACTCTATTTGAGGACAATAAAGATTCCAGCTTGATTTTATAGTAGCATGTTAGCACAACATGAGATCATAATTAAGATAATCCTCGCTTGTTTCACTAAATATTAAAACAAAAATTCTCGAGACTCCGATATTAATTGAATTGTATAAGGAAACGCTTCCAGCTTATAAAGATATATAATTAATGTTGGTGTTAATATTGAATAATTGGTAAACTATGTTTGCTAGAACCGTTTCACTAACTACATTTTAATTGAAACCGCAACATTCCAGACTTGTCTTTGATATAATTTGGTTGTGCTTTTGTACTGCCGCCCCTAACTAATTACCCATTCCAGTTTTCCAAACTATATTCGATTGTGTCAGTTGCATAATATGCATACTGCACGTATATTTCAGATTTTCCAAACATTACGCACAACGTTGAAAGGTGAAGCATTTGTAGTTGAGGATATTGATATAAATTGTTTTTAAATCCATATTGTTAGTGGAGGGTATGGCAAATTGTATAAAAATTGATTATGAAATTTTAAGCAAAATTTGTAAACTGGAAATTTTATAATAGTATTATCCACTTTATATGTAAGAAACCAGATGACCAATGAAACTAAGTTACCTTACATTGTTGTAAAATCTCTTTCTAACGAATTGTCAGCAAAATGAGTGGGTGCAGTTTAAAGAAAGTCAAGGGTTCATAATAGTGATTATGTCGCACACATTTTTAAGTGGGTGTCTTTATATGGATACACTCTATTTATAAATATTTCACGTAAGATTTTAAATGGAACAAAATCCCAAAATGAAATTTAAATACCTAGTTATGAATTTTCGATTTAAATTGTACCTATATCAACAATGGTTTCTGTATTTATTGATATTCGCAATATTAAAGCTCAAATTAGCAAAACAATGTAATTACCAGTAGAATTCAATACATGTGCATTTTCAGTAGTACATCCTGTACCTATTACTTTTTATTTATTTATTATTTATTTTAATTTTTAATCAACAAAACATTTCTAAAAATTATTTTTTAAACCGGCGCCTCCGCCAAAATTAAAATTAAAAAATAGATCCAACTGTTTCACTTCCATAAAGTCCGTGGTATGCGATCTGCACCAACCTAAATAGTTAATTCTTATTTCCATTTTCAAATTGAACAATATTTTTTCCATTTTCAGAAACAAATAACAATGTGATTAAAATTTTATAATTAATTTATCTTCAGTTTATTCGGCGATAAATTTGAAATATATTTATTTTGTTCGGTTCACATTATCTACCAATCTATGAAATTACTGTGAAGATTAAAAATAAGCAAAATGTGCATCTTTTTAAAAAATTCATGAAGCAAAGTTAATAGTTTTAATAAATTACCTACACAAATTTCCGCATCGTTATGTTCAAATTTTGGGATTATAAAATAGACTTAATACTAACACTAAAAAATTAAAAAGTGAATGGTAGGTCGATCTTCATTTGTTTTGAAGTTACAGGCCTTTGAAATTATTAACAAAAAGTTTTCTTTTTTCAGTGATATCTCTTAAACCGTTGTTTTTATCAGAAAAGTGGTTCAGACCAAATGTTGTAGCAAAAAAAAATTCGCACATTTTTTGTATAAACAAAATTTTTGTTTAAACAATAATGACGCAGGAACTGAATAATGCGGGGCGGAGATGAGTATGGCTTTTTCATTCTTATCGTCAATATATGACTAAAATGATAAAACTATCGTCATTATTGTTTAAACAATTGACTGCAGAAAAAAAATGTTTAAACAAAAATTGTGCATATTTTATTTTGCTACAAAATAGCTCTCAACCACTTTTCCGATAAAAACAATAGTTTAGGAGATATCACTGAAAAAAGAAAACTTTGTTAATAATTTCAAAAGCCTGTAACTTTAAAACAAATGAAGATCGACCTACCACTTTTGATTTTTTAGTATTAGAATTAAGTCTATTCTATACTCCCAAAATTTGAACATAACGATACGGAACACCCTGTATAAATCGTTAGCAACTTTACAATTTATTTCGACTAAAATGTAAAAAAAATTATACTCGCATTTATTCTTGAGTAATTTCAGTTCTTAAAGGGTTAATATTTTAATCACTTTAAGTTAAATTTATAATTGATTCTATTAGAATAGTGCCAGAAGAGAAGTAAACGGGACAAATAGTTAAGATAGATGATTTATTTTAAGATTCGTTTTCGGAACTAATCAAAACTACTTATAATATCATTTCAATTTTTCTTAATGTCTGTAGTAATTTAAAGCATAACTTCATCAGCTCCAGAATTTCTTCTTCCATCTCTGCTGAGTACTCTTATAATACCCTTAAATCATTTCCGAGTAGTAAAAAGAGTTAGTGTATAATTTTCAATAAATTTTAGTTATAAATATTCATAATTTGAGAGAAAAACAAATTATTGCCAAATCGATTGTATTTCCTTTCAAGCAATCGATTTGAATGTTTGTCTAATTTAGCATAAATATTCCCCTAAATAATGAAACGCCTATAACGAATCATTGGCGGGAAAAACATATCCAATATTTTAAATGAGCGGTAAAAACTAGGCGTATCACCGTTTATTATATGGTGGAAAACACGAATAGTCAATTTTGTTCCATTGAATTCGTTGGTGCGCCGGCCGTATCCCGGCGGCGTATCCGAACAAATTGAATCCACAGAAGCGTAACGACACTGAGAGAGCTACATTTGTTCTTTCCGATGAATGGAGTTAATTAATTAGCCAGTCTGAGTTTGTGACGTTCTCGTTTCATTGCAGTCATGTTGCATGTAATCCTTTGCCAGAGTAAATCAAAACCCTTGTAATATGTCACTGTACCGACAGATAAGCCCTCATATTATATGTTCCCATTCTAACATAAAACGTATTCATCATCATACACTTTTTAAATTCTGCCTCTTAAAAGGCTGCTCCTGCTGCTGGTGTCGTTGCTGTGTGCGATGTGTAGGTTCCTCAGTTCGGATTTTCGCTGCTTGTCTTCTTCTAACACATGTTCTCCATGATGTAATTTTCTGTAATGTTAGCATAGAGTACCTGGAGGAAAGATTATAAGTTCATTTTGTAAAATGAAGCGAGCATACTTCCATCTACAACCAGATCAAGTAGATTAAATCTTTTTTATTAAATTAGTAAGTAATAAAAGGAATTTAATCAGGTGGTATTATGTATGAAAAACTAGTGAAAAGCAAGCAAAGCTGCTTATTTAATTAAAATGTATAGGTATATTAGAGAAGTCCAATAAGTTTACTGCAACAAAATTAAATTTTTTACAGTTTCTTTCTGGGTTAAATCTGGGCAATTTTATGAAAGTTTCACTATATCATAACTATATAAATAAAAACAGTATTTAGTTAAAGAAAAATTCAACATTATTCCAAGATGACTGAGGATTTTTTTTTATTGTTGTGGTAAGGGTTTTAAGGCAAGTGCACTGAAATACGAAGCTTAAGCTATCTCCATTTTTCCTTACCATAATGAAGGAATGAATGAATTTGGAAAATATATGTCCAGGTGAAAAATGTTTTTTGGATTTTAAAATGTCATAAAAAGAATTCACAATAATTAGTAAAAATAAAAAAATTGATGAGGGGTCCTAGTATTTCTTTTAAACAGACATCCTAAAATTGAAAAATCACACTTTAATACTCCAATTTTTGTGCTACAAATATTTTAGTAGACGGGAGTTCTGTTGTCCCTATTTGTCATTCACAAAAGGTCTAGGTATAGAAATGGACATGAAGGAAAAGAGAAAGAGCGTTTAACGCACATTATATTTAAAATAAACTTGGTATATCAAGTTTGGTTACAAGATGATATAGGAAATGCGTGTTCTATATCGGCAATGTCAACCGAACTACAATATATGTTTGTTTACTGTTTAGTTATTCGTTATTTTTTATAAGAATTTGGTATAACTTTTATAATATGTATACTGGGCATTTACTTTTGTTTGCCTTGTTCGTTCCTTTTTAATAATGAAGCTGCAATGAAATAGAATGAAGGGCATTTAATTAATATCTAGAGCTCTAGGATCGGTTTTGATTGAACACAATAATACAGAATATGCCCCCAAGTTTGACTATTGAGTAAATGAATTTGTTGGTGCGTACATATAAACACATACGCACAACTCAACGTATACAACATTATATCCAACAGAATAATTCCCATTTGTCTGTTTAGCAACATTAACACATTTGACTAATGTTTACGTTATTAGTAGTTATGGAAGCTACTTCAGCCTGTTTGATAAACTGGATTAAACACACACCTCGTCTATCCTGTGAGTCGATTTTCCGCCAACATAACCGCTTATGTGCATTAGATTAGAGAAGTTGCCCGCAGCCAGTTCCGATTAATATTGCTCCCTTTAGGTCATGGTTAAGTCAACTTTACTGGCTGGCTGATGTGTTTATGCTGCCGCTGCTACATATTACGCTTGTTGGTTGCCCTAGACGAGATATGATTAACCCCCGCTATTCCGCACTCTGTTTTCGCGTCTTGATAAATATACTAACCGGGTATCACGGGAAATAGTTTTGTACCACACAACATCGTACTCTCAGTATATCTAACTAAGATGATGATGGATCCGAGTTGTCACCAAAGAGTTATTACCGGTAATAATCCCTTTCATATACCGACTGGTGCCAGACATTTCTCAAAGTCTTCTGCAGCTAAATTCACGCCATGCCGAGAGAGAGAACGATGGCGAGTGAGTTTATCAATAATCTTAATTTGGAAATATTTTTCCGGTGGCACGATGGGTATTAGGGGGAAATTAATCGAGTTACGTCAGTGTCATTTTCACTGGTTTCCTGAATACCTACGTCTGGAATCTTCTACTGAAATCCTGAAACTGGGACACGGGAAATTATGGGTGTTTAAGCTGAAAAATTATGAGTTCAACTTTAGACAATTAGTTCTTTTATGATATTATTCAACGTTAGATAAAACACATAATGCACTTCTTCGAGTAAGAAAACCAGACAGATTCGAAGGACCTTCAATAACTATATTTAGCAGGAACTAGTATAGATTAGGTTAGTTTATTCTCACGTTCTATTAAGTGATGTTAGTTTAGATAATGTTTGGAAATAGCTTTGCTAAAGATAGAAAACGATATGTGGAGATTAGAATATGTGAACCTGATGACGCACATTTATGTCCCAAACTCGATATTAAGAAAGAGTCCTTAAGTAAAGATTTATTGTGAGTGGAATAAACAAGAAGACCTGGTTTGCGAAAAGCTCCAAGCATTCAAAAATATAGCATCTAAAAAAAAAAGCTTTAAAATGCCAGCACATCTCTGAGCCCTTATAATTCTAGATGTCAGAAGCGCATTCAATGCTGCACTATAGCAAAGGATATTAAGAACTAGTCAAAAGAAAGGTATCTTCTTACTTAGTACGGATAGTGAAAAACTATTTCACACAAATCACACAAGATCCAGAAGTGCCTCAATAAATAGCGCGCTGCCAAAATGATCCATATTGAGCTTCCTACTACGGACGTTTCCAAGTTTACATAGAATTGGAACAGCAGAAATCAGCTACTGTGAAGGAGTAAATATGGCGGAGTTCATACTATTCCACTCGAGGAGATGATGAGAAGACCAGTAACAAGTAAAATCTTGGTTTAAAAAAAAACTGCAAGCATGTTGAATTATGAGGAGAACTGGGAACGGATAGAGAATGATTGTCTTCATTATAATAAGCGAAAATAAAAATGATCAAGAGGAGATCGTAAATCTAACAACAGTTTCTTTCTGAAATGATACACCTTGAAGGGGATATCAAGGAGTGGAGAAATGAGTAGACGTCTTAACTATAGGTTAGGATATTTTTTAGAGACTTTAAATTTTACTTCTATAATGGATATTTTTTAAAATCATATTTAATTAGAAAAAACATAGAGATTCTTCCTGAAGAATTATTTCTGTTTCAACAGGTGAATTGAAACTAAAACATATAATTTGCTGATTTCTTAAGTATCTAAAGATACTGGGTCAACCCACTTCATATAATACGGTTTATTTTCAGAGATTAAGTAGAAAAAAATTACTTAAAGCCATGCTTAAGAATAATTTTTTATAAATAGTTTCGTAACTAGTTTCGTATTTTGAGAAAATAAATAAAATTCCAAGCTTAATTTTTTCCTATTATAATTTTCTTAGTTATAATTTGGTTTTTAAAACAACTTTTCTCCATAGAGAAACTAAAATTTGTACACATTGTATAAATATATTATAGAAAATACTCAATTACCTACTTGTAGATAAAGTATGAAATATATTACATATTTTTTTATGTTTGGTCAAACATTCTAATAACCGCTGTGTAAATACCTCTAAATCCTCTTTTAGAACCCATTAAAAGGACTGAATAAAATTTTTCTTAATATCCTCTGAATGAATTACCTTAAAAAATCTTATTATACTTGGCATAATAACCGCAGTTTAATTTCATAATTTATATTCAAATTTGAAATTTTATATTTTAATTCCGCTTGATTTTTCCACATTAGTTAAAGCCGCTCCAGTTCTCCACTTTTACTCAAATGTGGACGTTTCCCTTCTCGAGCGCGTAATAAAAAACCCAAATTATTTTTTAAATTGGTTATTTGGTTAATTTGCAAAAGGGTGTTCCAACATGCAACCTTGAAAGACTTTCGCAGTTTCCGAAAAAAAAATTAGAGAAAATAAAATTATTCTATCATCATTCTCTGTCACATTTACTGCATTCTCTGACAAAATGGAAATGTGATTTAATTATCCGGCGTTTTATAGTTCAGACTTTGCTCTTGGCACTCACTCTTTCTCTGTCTCTCTGTTCTTCAGACACCAAAATAAAATGTTCCAAATGTAAAGCTTAGTGTGGAATTAGTTTTATGTCTGTCACCAAGAAAATGCGGCAAAATGTGATAAAATTTTATACTTTCTTTATTGTTCTCATAAATGTTACTGAAAATTAACTTCAGCACTAGGTACAATTAAAATAATTAGCACTCGGATATTACCCGTTTAGCACAAAAGCAAATCACACGGCGTTTTATTTTATTCGCACAATTATGCCCGATAATTTTCGGATTAATTCACTGGAACTTTCATTTGATCACATAAAACACTTTATTTTATACATTCAAATTACTGTCGTGTCTTCCGAAGGGTTTACCTTCATCAGTTATTTACATTTTAACCAAAATATATTTTGCGGAAAGCTTGAGGTGCTTCACTACATGGAAACAATTTTGACAACTGCATCAGACATTAATCCAGTGCAGTGCCACCATAATTAATATCCAAAATGGAATATCCATGTTTAACATTACAATAATTATTATCATGACACGTATCTTATTAATATCAAAGTTTACAGCGAACTGGTTTTAACGTTATGTTGAATTGCAACTGAGAGTGCCAACATTAAACCACTTGATGTTGACGAGAACCTAGATAAGAAATCCGGAACTCTTCCGGATGGATTCTTGGGCGAATTGTATGTGTTTATATGGTCTAGTGGCTCTCGAATATATTTATTGACAAAAACTAGGTTGTGAATATATGGATATCTACGCTAGCAAAGTTGGAATTAGTTGGAAACAACCTGAATAACGCAGACTGGAGAGTATAATAGTTTCAAGTAAAACTCGATGTTCCGTCATAATTGGATGGTAGTCGAAAACAAGTAATTACATGTAGTCGTTAGCAATCCAGTGAATAGATTGTTAACCTGGTTGACACGAGGAGTACATGGCCTCGTTATTGGCGGCTATAAAGCCATTGAAGATGATTTCGCTTTATGTACCTATAATTACCAGATGTAATTTGTTAGATAATTTAAATAAATTTGTCCCATTTTCTAAAACAACAATACAACGGCTATTAGCCGGAGTATGTGTGCGCTGGGAATAAAAAGCAGAATTACATTAGACTTATTTTTGAGTACACACCACATACTCGTACATAACAGACATGGTTAAAACGTAAATACCAACTAAATACGGGGACTACAAAAGCTTTCCGCCCGAAAAATTTTCAGCGGCTGCACAGACATTTTCAGCAACAAGGTAGAGAAATAGGGTTTTAGTAGAAATGTAAAAACACTTTTACTCCTCTCTGTCATAACAATACATAACAAAGGTAAATATTTTTCTACCGGAAAATAGAATTGAAGTACAAACGAGAGATGTGAAATATAATTAAAATATATACCCATGTGGAACCCTGTTTAATTTCTGTGCAGTCATCCGAATGGTAACATGTTGTTTTTGTGGGAAAAAAGACGAGGTGATGTGATATTTTATAGGTGGGTGGATTGTTTAAGCTGGGGTTTTTGGTGCATTGTGCACGATTTTTTGCGAGTTCTTGTTCCAACTCAACTGTATGTTAACGCTTTTGTATTTGGAGCTTTAAAACTAAAACATGATTGTTTGACAAAGGAAAGTATCTGTAATGAACTGCTGTGGTTCCCAAGCATTTTATCCATAACAGCAATTCTAAACTGAATCTATGAATCATAATATATGCAAATTTTCTGTTAGATATTCTGTTAAACTGAAGAATTATTTTCAGTAGTCAGTAATCTTAATAAGAAAGGCATATTTTCAGACAGAGAAAGAAAATGTAACGCACATGTCTACTTAAAAAATTAAAAGTTTGTTTGAATGAAACATAGGAATCGAAATCTTGGAAGCACTTTAGTACTTTTTTTATAAAATTTACATTTTTTTTAAAAGTATTATATTGTGAATGTTGCCATCATGTCTATAGTGTAGTAGACATTTAAATCACATTGTCTCTGTTTTTCCTTCTTGTTGTCTCTTAAGATCAAAAGAGAGGGAAAATGTGGCGCACATGTCTACTCAAAATATTTAACATTAAAACTCCCAAAAAAATATTCACGCTTTCTCTAGTTCTTCGAAAAATTCATTTAAAATAAAATTTCGCTATTTAGCTAAACATTGTCAAAATAATTTAAAACATTTTCTTCGATGGAATTCCAAAAAGTATAAATTGGATAAAAACTGGTGTTGAAAAACGAATTAGTTTAAAACCAAAATAATACCACTGAATAAGAAACTAAGTAGGCGTCACACTCATTGGAAACTGTAATCTTTTCGATGTAGTGTTGTTGACCATGAAGATAATTTTTATCAAAAGGCGCGTTCACAATTTCCTGTGTATATTTAGACTGGTTCACAACAAACTATAACGCAAAAACTACCAATGAAGAGGCGTCAAACAAAGGACTCGAAGGAGTAGTGGCGGAACGCCATAAAATACCTTTTATAAACTACCTTTTTTTAATGTTCGTTATTTTTTTTAAGTTATGCTATTGTATACTTTTCTATTCTCAGAAAATTCTTGGGCTCTACTTTTTTTCTGTTATATAATGTTTGTAGCAATTGTGAAATGCTTTGCAATTATAATAATTCTGAGCTTCAGACCAAGACCTAAATATTTTATTTGCCTATTCAGTTAAAAATGTGCTGTAGAAAAATAGGTAAGTATTGAAAATAGAAAAAGTAATCGTGGATTAAAGAATAAACGCAATTTGTACATTGGTTCTTCGGATGGTTATTACGATATGGTTCAAGAAGCTTCAGTATCCTAGGATTTAACAGTCACATCTAGGATTTATCTATCCCCGTCATGGTTTATTAGCAAAATAACTTTAGGTAAACGTCTGAAGTTTTACTGAAACAAATACCTAGATTTATTATAAGTATTAAACGAAAAATTCTGCTTGTTCTACTAAAATGATTCCATTTTACAGCTTTTTTTAAATCAACCGTAAGCGGTTTTAACTCACGTGATCAACAATAAAGTTAATTTAATTTGTTTGAATAAAATGCTCTCTAGGTTAAGTTAGATTAAACCAAATAACTTTTTTATTTTAATAGATTAGGTTATACCTAATTAGTTAACTTTACAAAGTTACGAGCAAACTATAACATTTAGGATCTAAAGATCATCTAATATTAGGTCAATTACTATCGCGTAAAAAGTATATAATATATTTCTAGGAAGTACCAAATAAAGTGATAATGAACTTGAGTAGATAGTTTTTAGATCCTATCTTATAAACAATTTAATTGCAAACGATAAAGTTGGTGCTTTAACCACTGATTTAGAAGCAGCTTTTGGCCTAAATGACACACTTATTTTATCTGTGGCGCGGTTTAAAATTTAGCTTTATTCGTTTCGTCCATTGATAACAAAAAGGTCATAAATGCGATAAAACGCAGCTAAAATTCATACGGGCCCATAAAGAAGAAAATATGTGGTCAGAGGGCAATATAACCAAAGAGCGTCCCACCCCCACTAGATTGTTGTAATAAAATACGTTAATGCACTATTTCTGCTGTTGTTAAGTGCCTAATACTAAAAGACAAAGTGATTTTATGGGGGCTACCTCGCCGTAATGGCGACCTGGAGAATCAAAGCCTTCCCCGGCACCGGCCTTCGCGCTTCCCAGAAAAGTGAAGATAATAAGTTTTGGAAGTTAATAAGGGGACAGCGCCAGTTTGCTACACACATAACGTAATATGAGTTGACTTTTACACATGTTGCTGTTACCTAGTGGGAGTTGGCAGCAGTGGTAGGAGAGCAATGTGCCGGGTGCTATCAGCCAAGTCTCATCTAATCCGGGACAAGCGAAAGCTTCAGGGATTTTCCAAAATTCCGGGACATAAAGCTCGGTTCTGCACAGCTCTACTTTAATAGCTCGGGCTCTGTCGCGACTGGATATAAAACCCTGTTTAAATTACGATCAGATGTAAGTGATTCTTTTGTCATTGGATCTGTGCACCATATAAAAATAACCAAAGAAGCGAATTGACAAATTTGTATAAGTAGGGGTAACACAAAGCGCTAGTTATTACACTTTCAGACTAATTTTCGTTGGAATTGTGGAACATTATAGGTGAATTTCTACTTTTTGGTCGGTTAATACAATTAAGATTTCATTTCCTTAATGTGTGTTTTATTGCAGCTACAACTATAAGATGTAATTAAATTTACAAGCCTTTTAATAGTAATATGCCTTACAATTTTATGGACTCTATAAAACTTCTGCTTTATTTGGACTGCTTGGCAGAAAAATCTATATTATGGTTTTTAATTAGGGTCATTTTATTATCACACAAAACAAATTTTACTCTGAGTGTAATAATAATATAAAAGAAAATTACATCAGCAGACTTTCGTTGGATGTTTTTAAATTAAATAAAAAAAATTTATAATTGAACACACGCACCAACCATCGATTTCAAATAAAAAGACAGACAAATTTGATATAAAAACACAATTTCACAATTCTATCGCCCACATTTATAATTATTGTGTGACATTACATTGTATTTGTGCACCTGGATGTAATTAGGTTGAAACGACAATAAATAAATAAACACAAATGCTTTCTGTTTTTCTAATTAATTTTGACTTTATAGTATTGTGTTTTGATTTCCGCATGACACAAAAATGATTCACCAAAATGTAATGGTAAAATAAAAGGAAATATATGTATGTATGCATACACGAAATGTATAACAGTAAATTATCTTTAGATGGATATGTGTATCTTTGTATAAAGCATGTTGCGCTGGGGGGCATACGTAGAATAACAACTAAAAAAGGGGCAAATACGAAAATGAAAATATTTATTCAGTTCTAGTTCTTGTTTCGGTTTATAACTTGGCAATAATAATGCGCGCATTTTATATTTTCTTCTGTTTATGGATGGCGAAAACTATTTTTGTTTATTATATCTTAAACAGTAGCGAGAGAAACTTAATTGGGTAAGAAATGGAATAATAGAGAAATTGCAGCCAGTTTATTCTAAATTGTGGATGTAAAAATAGAGATTCTCTTACATTATAGCCACAATTTATGATCATTATTTAATTTCTATGGCGATGAGGTTAGATTAGATTAGCAGATTAAAATGATTACGTTTTCAGGAAACGTGCATGACAAGAATCAGAATAAATATTATATAGAGTCCAATTCATCTAAGAATGATCTGACGTCACAAAGTTATTTTACGCTTTTATAAAGATTTTGACTAGTAAAATAGTTGACATCATCGGCCCTCTCCAGTACTTTCATGACATTAATTGACATGATTATTTACTCCTACGTACCTAACTTAAAAAAATGGGTATGTAGGTACATTAGATAAAATAAAATTAAATATTCATTTACAATCAAATTAACCGAGCCACTAGAAACCGACCCTTAGTTACTAGAGGAAAAATGTACCTTCGTAGTTTTTTAAGTATCGGTACATATGCAATTTGTACTTAGACAACGATATATTTTGCCATAGCATACACTAACTAACTTTTTGGTACGAAGATTTGTTTATAGTTTGAAACAATACATGAATTTTAAAAAGTATTCGCAGCTCAGTTTTGAACAATATCAAACCCTGCTGATAATTACGCTTTATTTTCGTAACTTTGTTTTATAAACAACCAACTCCCTGCTGAACTGGCCAAAAACTACTCCCCGTTCCCCCGCTGTACACATTTAGCTCATCTCCCCTAACCCAAACACAAATATTTATTTATAGAGGATCGAGTTGTCTAAAACTTTTCCGATAATTGGGCACTTGGGCAGCGATTTTCGCTGTTGTGATCCCCGTCTGGTGTTCTTGCAGATAAGTTGGCACCGTCATCCAGACGACTATAACAGTTGAACTGAAGTGTTCTTCGTCGATCACAAGACCTCTCTTACGTAAACACACACAGAACAGCTAATTAAGTCCAATCAAGCTCGGTCCATCAGATCCATTAGGCACCCTTTCGTGTTTGTGCACAAACTCCGATGCTAATTGAGCACCGTCCGCACGCTGGAATATCCATTTGTAAACGGTACAACCCCATCATCATCATCATCCCGGAGTCCGAGTTGTCCGAGTATTAAAATTATCTATTTGCCACACCACTATGCTATATGTATTGCCCCCAACCAACCCCTCGCTGTAATCACGTAGAGATACCATCTTGTTCATTGTTGGCAGAACCGAAAACCTTAAAAGCATTGTTATTTGAAACATTGTGCGCTCCGGTGTATTTGATTATGCAATCTAATATTAAACCTCGGAAGCAAATCAAGTACTACTAACATAATTTTAATGTTGCTGTAAAACGTTGAGTGAGCTCTCTATTCAATTACAAGTCAACTCAATTATATATTTTAATGAAGTTATTTGTTTGAATATTTGATCGAATTGCCCGAGCGTTTTGCATACAACGCTTTTTTATATTTTATTATAATCCACTCCACAACCCACCAAATGTAATTTAGTACCTTTAATTGAATTTTATTTCTAAACAACTCTCTTTATCCTGGCGCATTCGCCAAAATTTTAAATAAACCCTCCTGTATTTAATTAGTAGATACCATTCCATAGTAAAGCGAAAAATCTACACAACACATCCTACTAGCTTCGGTTTGCAAGTTAAATGCATGCATCTGATAAAGCTATACAAGTAAATTGAGTTCCATCAGGGGGAAGCTCGAGTTTAACTGAAAATTTTACATCAGGATGCATCAAAACAGTAAAGAGAAGTAAGGAAGGCCATGAAAACTTACTTGCATTTGTTTTGTAAATTAGATCCACCTAGCTAGCTAGATGTATATCTGGAAGATTCACCTAGTTGGCTAAACTCTAAGCAATGCTAAAATAGTCTATTTGAGTGTGCGCCCACACGCCAACCTTAGGGGCAAGGAAGGTGTTTTTTTGGGGGGTGGTTTAAACAGAGTGAATTGAAACGATTTGTAAATTGGAATTGTAAATTTGATGGAAATAGGAACAGGAGCATAGAGAGAGAAAAGTTGTAAATTTTGGTTTCAAATCATAATATACGAGGGATATATTAAGTATATTAAGCAGCATGAAGATAAATATATGAAATTATGTTTTGATGTGCCATTAATCGTTATTTCCTTTTTTGTTACAGGTGAGTTCACAAGTTTTCTTCTTAAACCGATCCATGATTTGCTGGGTAAGCGTGACTTTTATTTTTATGTAGGTATAATCGTTTAGAATAGGTAGTTAAATTAGAACATTACAACATAAATATCCAAGATCCTTTAATTTGTACAGTTTATAGTTCCGTAAAAAGTAATTCATTTTATACAGAAACGTTATGGAATAATTATTTTATTTATAGGTTATGTTAGGTTAGATTGAAGATGTTACTGCTTTTTCTGATATCTACGACATTTTAATCAAATAGTACGAAAAAATAAATGAGCTTGAACTTGAAATCTTGAGAAGACAGCAAATTTTGAGTAAAATTGTAGTTCCCTTATCAACGATCTCAATTTGCAATAATTAATTATTGTACTTGCTCATGTTATCGTTGTATACGCCTAGAAATTTTGTACAACAAATGGTGTAATTAGAAATATCTTTATGTTATATTAGATTTGTAATTTCTGCTTAATTTTTGAAAATTCTCAATCGCAAATAGTTTTTGCTTTTCTTCCTTTTGGTATTTACGAGTCCTAACAACTAAATGTTTGGACAAAAGTAAATTTTTGAAGTATGAAAGGAAAACTGGAAATTTTACGCAAATAATTAGTTAACACCTAACAATACAATAAGATAAAGCCTTGTTGACAATATTATGCATGGAAGAACATTATTTATTCGATTTAACAATATTTTAACCTTAATAATTAGCAAATTTTACAAAAAGAATTTGCAACTAAATGTTGGGATAATTTTTAATTTAGGTCCTTTAATAAGAGGTTACGTCTCCTTTTGCTTTAATAGCTGCCTGTATTCTAGCAGGCATTGTATTTATCAAATTTAGGTACAATTCTGGCGTGAAACTGTCCCAAATTTCTTCTATTTTGGTCTTTAAGTCCCCAATGGTTCTTGATGGATTATTGCGTAGAATACGTTTAATTTTATGCCAAAGAGTTTCAATGACATTTAAGTCCGGACTGGATGAGGGCCATGAAAGCACCTTTATGTCGTTTTTACCGAGTTCCAAAAAAGTGATTTTTAAAAACAGTCGTTAGAAAATTACGTCTCATTTTTCAAGTGCAATTTTAAAACTAAGAAAATTGCCTAAAATCACCAAATAAAGACGTAGGGATTTTTTTGTACATAAAACCAACATTCAGCTTTGCAATAAGGTAAACTTTACCAAAATCCAACCAGCGGTTCTATAACTGTGATTATTTAAATGTAGGTAGCTCCCTCAAAAAATACGTTTTTTGAAAAGTGAACTGTGGAACTCGAAAAAAATGCAAAAAAAATCATATTAAAATTTCAGGATTTTTTCAATATAGTACGGTTATTGACCTATGATTTAAAGGTATTTTGACACAAATCCAACCAGCGGTTTCAAAACTGTGATTTTTTAAAACAGTTACTAGAAAATTCTATTATTTTTACAGGTGCAACTTTGAAGCTCCGAGAAATGCCTAAAATCACCAAATAAAAACTTATGTAACTTTTTTGTAAAGAAAACCAATATCCAGCTTTGCAATAAAGTAAATTTCATCAAAATCCGACTACTAGATCCAACGGTTTGAAAATAATAATTCTTTGTTTCTACAATAAATTTTCCCATCCTGCTGGGTTAAAGGGCCACAGTTTTGGAACCGCCGAGCGGATTTTTACAAAATTTACGTTTTTATATAAGGAACCAACTGTTGGCATTATAACAGAAAAAAACCATCAATATTATGGAAGTTAATTTAGATAACTTTTGCGCGTATGGAAAAAAGACAATCAAATTTACTTTTGCCTGAACATTTAGTTGTTAGGGCTCGTATTATACATTATTTATAGCTGTTTTTTATTTATTTCCTACATGATTTTGCTCCTTGATTCTGAGTATTCTCATCACTTCATTTTATTAGGAATTTATCTAAAAATATCTCATCACGTTTAAACTAAAATTTGTCAACAATGCGCGTGCGTACAACTTCGAAGACAAACAAGTAAACACTGTAAGGCATTAATTAAAATTGCAATTCAGCCTTTTAAAAAATAATTGAGTAATGTTTATTTGCAATTAACGTGAATTGCAAATTACAACTGAATGTAACTGCAATTAAGTTGTTGACACTTGGAGATCACAATTAAATTCTTGAATCGATTCACATAGTTATACGATATAATCTAAGAGCGGAAAGTATTATACCTTTAAGAATTAATTGTTAGTTTTCAGTTATATCCCGCAAAAACGAGAAAAAAAAATTGTAATCAATTGCAAATTATCTGCTTATGCGCAACAATGTTGGTGTTGATGTCCACTATTAAATTCTGTATTTGGTTTTCAAAAACAAGGACTCATCTTTAAGAAATTAATGTGTTATTTGTTATATTTATGGCATTTTGCTATTGAAATAATTTTCTTATTTTATAATTAACATATTTAATGCCGTACGTAATTTTGATTTTTGATTCTTATGAAACGATATATTTTAACTGCTATGATGAAACAATGGATGAAGAGACTAATTTTTAAAGACAATTTAATGCACCAGTTATTATTAGAAAATTTTCAAAATTAATCATTTTTTAAATTTTAAAATTAATTATTCTTTAAACCGCAACTATATCGCCAACCCTTGTAACAAATGCATCAAATTTGTGTGACATAATAATCCAAGTGTCTAATTTAAACGCTCCAGTTGAGTTTAGAAACAATTACTCAGTGTTACGGGGGAATTTAAATGTTATTAAATTGAAGACGTGTATTGCAGCAAAGCCACTTGTACCAATAAAGAAAAAAGGATGTGAATGAAGGTCCTCGGTAAAGGAAAATGGGAATCCGATATTGGAAAACAATTTTTCTTTTAGAGGTGGCTTTCCTTTTCCTTGTATAGATGTTTTAGAAAATTGTTTGGTTCGCGTTCATGATTGTTACCAGCTAACTAACTACCTTTTGGCTCAAAACTGCCATCATTCATTCATTCGGTATCCCCACTTGAATAGATTTTATTTTTATAGTATTGTTGTATAGTATCTTTGAAATAAATTATTGCATTCAACTATGTAGTAATTTGGGGTTGGTGGTGTAAGACCTGTGCGACACTTTGTGCACGTAGTAAATTTTGTTGTATAATACCGGGATTTTGTTTTGAGAGTATATACCTGTTTGTGTTGCCGATTAATATAAAGTGCTTCCGCTTGCGTGTTACTAGAGATAAGTTATGAACAAAGTCATGATTCACATTTAAGTTCCACGTTCTCGGAAATCATCTCAGGTATAAAGTAACGTCAACAAACAAAGGCAATACGAGCGGGAGATATATGCGGGCCAGAAGCACACACACATACACAAAAGCAGACTAGCAGCAACAACTAACAATTTGTTTTGGGCCATACATATTATCCCTGCGCTGGCAAAGGTATAACCAAAACTTCGGTTCTGAAATCCAATTTGATTTATAAACAGTAGAAAAACGCGCCCAGATTCAACGAGCTTGTTTGCGATTCGGAGAAATTATTCGGGTTGTATGTGATGCATGGCTGCCATAAATACATACATCAGCGAAACCGTATTAACGGATAAAGGTAATCGGGGTGCAACACCCTCTCTACAAATAT
Source organism: Pediacus dermestoides (assembly GCA_963942485.1). Classification (NCBI taxonomy): domain Eukaryota; kingdom Metazoa; phylum Arthropoda; class Insecta; order Coleoptera; family Cucujidae; genus Pediacus; species Pediacus dermestoides. The sequence goes on from OZ012626.1 coordinate 30,978,215, forward strand.
TCCTTTAACGCTCTTTACATCCCCCACATAGCACGAAAATCGATCACTCATCCTTTTTTCAAACACACACACATACAAGGTAAAGTACGGAGTTGCGACCTCATTTCAGTGCCCGTTTTACGCAAACTTATTTCGCACTAGATCAAAAATAGATTTACTTTCGTACCGCATACAACTTTCTTCCACGTGATTTTTATGCTGTAAATACAACACTTTTATTCCGGGGTGTGAGTCTTATCCGGATATCAAGTTTCAACTGTGTGCTCAATGGGATAAGCCAAATTAAATTTGTTAAAAAAGTGTTTACTCTTCACAAAAAATCCGTAATTTTGGAGTTTTTAAAATAAAGAAAGATGTAGAGATACCATGCTTTAGGGCATCTTTCTGACATAAATAAGATGATTTTAAAAAATATGCAATAGATAGCTACCAAAAAAGTACCCAAAAAATTTTAAGATAACTGAATTTTACTTCATGTAACATTTTTAATTTATTTAAATATTTTTGTGGTTTCAATGAAATGTACTTTATATACATATATTATTTTTGAATACCTAATAACCCGAATATTTTAATATACAAAGGCTATAATTCAGGTAACCAGACAAAATTTTCATTAATATTAAATTTTGAAGAGCTGTCACTTTTTAGTGATAATTTTTTATATTTTTATGCTCAATAGCCTTAATTTATGTCAGAAAATTACGGAGCATTCTATTTTTCAAAATGACAAAATAACAAATAATAGATATTTATTTTATTAGGAGTATAAGCGAAACTTTCATGTGACGAAGTATGGAGGTGTAAGCGCCGAGCGGAGCGAGGAGAATTAACTCCATACGGAGTCACACAAAAGTGCTTATACTCCGAATAAAATACAATATTTTATTTTCAAATGGAATCATTCTAATCGTAATATGACAATCAATTTAATAAATAATTTTGCAACTGTCATACATTTTTGCAGATAATGATATAACTTATACTCCGCCGGAGTATAAGTTCTACTTATACGCCGCTCAAAAGTGGTGTCATAGAAATGAAACTTATACCTTGCCTACTCAGTCTTACAACACCATGTTATACGCCGTTTGAAAATAAAGGAAGTTTTTTTAGAAAAACTGATTTTTCATTGTATTTTTTGAGGTTAGGAAGGAAACGCGTGCTAATTTAGTACTCCTAATTATGTTCTTGGATTCGGATTCCAAAAAAACATATCTAAAGATGACTAATCTGGTTCGCCGAACATCCAGTTTTTTTGAGGCGGAGTGGTAGGGTCTTATACTTCGCAGAGCTCCCTCGCCCCCTCATCATTTTTAAAAATAATAATAGATAATATTCAATATGACATTTATTTCCAATAGGTTTCAAAATGTTAAACATTTTTACTTTCTTATACGAAGTATAAGGAAGTATTGTAATCGTGATTTTTTTCGACTCCGAGATTTTGATGGATTTACACGTTTTGAGGGCCCCTGAATCCATTTTGACCATTTTCCTCATGATGTCTGTCTGTGTGTGTGTGTGCGTGGGTGCCACATTCAATGTTTTTCATCTAGCACCAAAACAAGTGACAGTTACTTGAAGACATTTTTAGGTTTTTTAGGAATATCTTGAAAAATAAACAATTTATGAGATTTTTTTATTCTTTAACATTGATTTAGAATTGAATTTTGAACAAATTTTGTTTAAAATTCCGTCAAAAAAATTTCAAAATAACTAGATATTCTTAAAACACTTTATATTTCTCATAGCGCGCGTTGATAGTTGAATTTGATGGTCGAGGTAGACCATGTGTTTCATTATATGGCTACCAAACGGAAGGTCCCGGGTTCGAATCCCAGAAGGAACGGACCATTAGTTTTTTTTTATTTTACTGGTTTCTATGGCACCGAAAACAATAATAATGAATAAATAAATGTAATTTTATACCGGGAGATTTTTTTAAGTGAGTAATAGGTCAAAAATCTAAAATAAAACACATTTTTGTCATAAAATTCGGTTATAATGAGTGGGACAAGGACAGATTTATGCGTATTGCAATAAGTGCGACAGAGACTATTTGAAAATTGTTGGAAACCTTCAGAATTTTTACAAGAAATTTAACTTAATTTATTTAGGAAAAGTAATTATTGTGATACTATCCGTAAGTATAAGAAAGTCATGTGTTGGGCACATCAGATATTTAAATATGCTAACCAGTTTCCGCTAAAATTTAATGTTTTGAAGATTATTCATTTATTTTTCAAATTTATAGTCGTTTCACTTAATTGTTTTTCCATTTTTTAAGAATAGTCAAAATTGAAATAAAAATATTGCTAAATTTCGAAGTAAATAGATAAAAATTATTAACAGTTTTGGAGTCATTTCTAAGGTTTAGTTAAAATTTTGATATCTCTACAACTTAAAGCTAGATTCACAACCTAGTAATTGAAATTAAATATTCGACCAATAGCGGTCAGAATTTTTTGACATTTACATATATTTTCCTATGCTAAAACGTTAATTTTATTCTCTAATTTGAAGGTCGTTCATTTAGGACATAATTTAGAATTTGACTGTTTACAATTTCGAACTTTTATGCAATTTAAAATCACAGCTTTGCAAATTTGATCTACGAGTATTTTCGAAACTGCATATTTAAAACATTAATTTTGTATATACATACTGATTATTCTTAAAACTGTCCATATCATACTTTTTCAATAAAAAGTAACGGTACTAACACGGTAGCGAGAAATTTGAAATGCTTACATTACAAATTATAAAATAAAAAATTTCAGTCTATTCTTCGCCTTTGTTTGTACAAATAGTAAGTATATACTTAATTCAAATTTCAATTATTAATGAACACAAAACAACGTTCTATTTCCAAGTCGTCAATATGGTGGGGATCAAATAGGAATAGAAATAACAATCCTATTTCACATAGAAAATAAACGAAATATATTTTTGTGAATATACGTTGTATAAAGTTTGAATATAAACTGATAGAATCAATATCATTTACTCTATATGATTCCTCCTATCACGTAATAATGCAGTTGCTGCTCGTTTAATATTTTATATATTGTGCAGAAAACACAACTTTACATTCGCTTTGGAAAAAACCGAACATGCACCAGACAACACACCCTTGGAATATTTGTGGAAATGCCAGAACGCCACACACGATATTATACTCGTATATGAAATTTGCTCCTTTTGCAACCTGTTTGTGTAATCCTCAAACAAAACTTGTCATTACCAACAAACACACACAAATCCCAGTATAAAATTTCTGTTTCCCCACCTCCCTTGTATTCTTTTTCTGTCGTGTCCTCGTCTGTTTAATTATCCTCCACTGTCCTCCCTGTCCATAATTCGTAATGTCGCTTTCTATATTAAAATCTCATCCAAGCTACAAGGCAAATTTAATAGAGAAATTTCATACAATAAAACGAACGAAGTACCTAAATAGAGCATGAACAGCAATCAAAAGGCCTTTTCATGTTTGTGAAACGCAATATGGTTTAGCGGTGGTCATATTGATGATGTCACCGTGACAAGCAATAAGGCGAATGGAATAATACGACAGGCCCGAAGGGATTCCAGATCCTCTTATCGATCTATATACCCACAGAAAACTGTACATATGGAATTCGCGATAAGAAATATTTATTTTTAGTAGGAAGTTCACAAAACCAGAAAGTGAAGGTGCACGATGGAAGTGGAGAAAAAGGGAAAGTTCAGGGGGAGTTTTTCTTTTCTTTTGCGTCGTGTTCAGTTTGTGTCCTCATTTTAAAGTTGAGTTTTTGCACAATAGTGCATCATGTGGGGGAAAGTTTATGTGATGTGGTGTTTGAAAATCGTAAATAACAACCCTGATGTATATTGTAAAATGTTCAATAATTTTTTTGTGTAACTGTATTAATTATATTTTATTATTTAATAAAAACATACATATATAAATGAAAATGAGTAATAAAATAAATGCATATTCTATAAACAATCCCTCACGTATTATAGAAGTGCGTTGGAAAAAACAGACGTATAATGTATGCGTATTTATTTTTAATTAATATTATCATATATAAATTAATTCCCGATGTTGGTATTGAAACAAGTCTAGTTCAGCCAAACATTGTTGATTAATAAACGTATTTTACACAAATTAATATGTTTAGCTTATATAATAAACATTACACTGCATATTCCATGATATTTGCTATATGTTGTGCAAATAGTAATGAATACTTTAACCTAGGAGGATTTAAAATTTAATACCTACCAATGAATATAGTTTTGACGTGAGAGCAAAAAGGCAATTTCTGTAAGTACATTCGAAGTGTAGATTAAAAGTAGAGCGCGCCCCATAAAAGAATTAAAGAATCCTATTAAATATAAATGCAAATTAGCGAGAACTGAAGGAAGAGAGAGAATTGGAATATGAAGGGCCAAATAATGATGGAGACCATTAGAATGTAAGCCAAAGTTACAAATTCTAGCGCATGCGTTACCTGATGCGAAATCTCAAAGAGAGAATTTCTGTAATTGCGAATATTTTAATTAGCCATGTCATCATTATTCCACGGCACGGAATATACATCAGCAATTCGCCAAACTGTTATTTATGTCCTTTAATACCGCATTCTGTAGCAAGGAGCATCTTAGCTTGTAATTTATTGTTGTTCACGATTACTTCAAATATTCACAGCGACTGTAAATTCATTATTTACCAGATATATTAAGCGGAATTCTACCTTAAGCACACACCACACCAGAGCAGCTTAATCTTTTAATTTATTTCTGTTATTCCCTAGCAATTTTTCCCAGATGATAATAATACAAACTTTGTCGATGGTATTACAGAAATTCGCTTGCTATTCCCCTTGAAACTGTTCCAGACGACTTATTAAACTTTTATTAAAAAATACCTGGAATTTTTTCTGTTTGGTTTTTGGCTAGTGGGACGGCGGCGCGGATTGGCACGATGGTGGTGTTTCTTATGGGGAAAACTTGGCCCGCGTAATAAATTGTATCATAAGAGCGCGGCTGAATTTTTAGGAGCAGATAACATCACTTTCCTCTTCCTTTTCTTACAGGGTTTCCTACTTTGGCTGTGTTGTTTTTCAGTAAATAATGGGATCTGTCATTTTACATTACGAACCCAGCAGCCTCTAGAGAGAACCTTCAGCCTACGTTAAACCAAGTCTACAATAACAGTCGGCCAACCTTATACTTTTTTTCCCTCGTATACTACAAAAGAAGCTATTATCTGCTCACGCGGGAGCAAAAAAATGGAAAAAACAAAAAGTTTACAGAATTTTAATAAGAATTTATTGTGTGTCTCGTTTTGTTTGTTTTAGGAAATCATTTAATTTTTTTCTTGTTTTTTCGTCCTGCTCTGAAGGAGCAAACCATAAAATATTTATAAACTTAAGAAGTGGGATTAAAGACGAACAAGAGACGTTTGTTGTAAATTGTTTAGAGACTCAACGTGTAAGTCGGCACGTTGTAAAAGTTAATTGATAATAATAAACTATATTCCCTTCTCTTCGAACACGTTTTAGTTTTCAACTTGATAAAATACATTGTAGAAAAAACTTTAAATTGAACTCCACCACAATGATGCAATACATACATAAGGATAAAAATATAAAGGAAAGTTAATTGATAGGTACCCCTATTATATTTTCGTCTTCTGGAAACTTATAAAAACGTGTCAAAAGAGCCACTTTTAAATGGATCTGGATATTCAGCATCTAGACCTGGACCTTACAATTTTTTTAACATCGTCACTCCAATGTATTGTATCTCTTCTTCTGTTTCTTTTACCCGCTCTTAGTCTACAGTTTATTATACATTTTGACCATTTCGTAACATGCTCTGTCTACTTTCAGTTCACTGTCGTGGTTACTTCAATAATGTCCTTTATTTTTATTCTTTGTACGAATTGGTATTTCTTATATCTTGCAAACTTCCAGTTTGTGTACAGTGTTTTTGATTATCGTAAGTGTTTCTACATTGTAGGTCACGACTGGTAAGACACTGATGGTAGACTTTTCTCTTGAGACTTAATGGTATATATTTCTCTTGAAAATATCTCTCAACTTTCTTTAGGCTTCCACACCAAACTTATCCAAGGCGTCAAAAAACGCAAAATGAAATCAACTAGATGACGAAAAAAGTTAGGTTAGCTAAGAATTGTATAATCCATAATAAATGTTCTATTAACTTTTTTTAGAGATAGACAGTCACTTAGCCAAAATCAGCTCTTGGAGATTTATTGATAATTCATATGGAATTTTAATGAATACAAATACGAAAGCAAAATGTAACGCTTGATGGACCATGGTTACAATATAAGTATCTGAGATTTTCTTAATTGCAAGTTATGGTAACATTTGTTGGTTTTTTGGTTCTGTTCGAATTGATCTTTTAATTTGTTAAGTCATGATGAAAATAAAGAGCAAGCAACAAGTAATAAAGATGTAATTTTGCACACACTATTAAATGATAAAGATGGTGGCACTTCAACTAATACCAAAAGTTGGTTATTTTAAATAAAACACCATATGGATCCTTCGCTGAATTTCACACTTAAAAGTATAAAGTTTGTATGTGGTTAAAGTTAATGGTTTTCCAATTTTGTTATTTTTTCAAAAAATTTCAAAGTTGAATTTTGCAAAAATATTGACATCTTATCGAACAATACATTTTACTAAAAACGAAATTTTAAGTTATAAAGAGAAAAGTCTGGAAAGACCTCGCATACGGCTCAATTCCCCATTTTTGGTGGGTCACTACTGTCACTAGCACTACACAAACCGAACATGGGAAACCTTGATTCCAGGTGAAAGACCTGATCCCAATCCCGGTGTTAATGCAAACGGCTCCGGTGAATCCAATTTCCCTTTTCCGTCGTTGCGGCGTATTTAAGCCGCTGTCAAATGTTAATAAGCAAGTCAGTCTAATGTACCGCCAGTTCTGAAGTGGACTCAGGCCGGCACCTCCTCGGTGGCGGTTTCACACAAACCCATACACTGGTTCAGGTTCCAGCTTAGTTGAGATTCACGGTCCAGAGGCCAAAACCCGATTACGGACACTAGTCTCTGGCCTTTACGTAATGCACAGCTCCTCCTAAAAGGGTCCCACAGTACATCAACACATTATTTGACAAATGCTTTCTCGAATCGTAATATCCAATCATAACCTATGGTGCGAAACAGGAAGGATGCGGCTGCGATAGCGGTCACCAACAATATATTTGGTGTGTTAATTATGGCCATTGCAGGAATGTGGCCGGATGGCCCTAAATGAATATAGCTGATTGAACTTGGGCTTTGTAATGCACTAGGTGAGATTACAGTTATTAGTTCCGTTGGGACCGCACGGATTCCGTTACAAAGGGATGAACTGTATCTACCTAGTTATATCCCCCTGTTACTACATCCTAAATATGATCTGTCATCTGATCTATTTAGCTCTGAAACCCGGCGCTCGATTTAAAGAATGTGTTGCAGGAAATGTCTTATTGTGTTTGGAACATGGAAAAATCTCATTTAAAACTGACACAAACCCTCGTGTTCACATACCTCCTATATTTGTGGAGTTGTTTTAATCTGGAAAGCAGTCATGCGAAATAATACTTCAGCAAACAGTTGAGTAAACTGAAATGTGGATACTCCAGTCTGTGTAACTGGTGGCTAAAGCTGAAAAAGTAAACTTTACGCAGCAGTCAGCCACCACAATGTGCGCTTAAATTTATAAATACCAAAATCTAAATGTCACTTATTTGCACATGGTATCTCGTCATGCAGTTTCAACAAGTTTTCGCCGCATTAAAATTCGATTACCTACATTGTATTTGAAACTTGCAATCCACGTCTACTAGACGAAAAACAAACAAATTTGTCTCGACAAATTGCACCAGTAACAGTAATGATTTCTATGTGGCTCTGTTATAGCTTAATAAAACTCTTTTAATACACCTCAGATCCACGTCAAAAGCTAATCTGAAATAGTTGTAAAGTTTTTCATCGCTTGGATTCACTGCAACATCAGATTTCTTTTTAGCGAACCGTCAGTCAATTACAATTCGATAAAGTGGTAGGAAATCGAAGAGGATATAAGAAAAATACGTATCTGCAAATGCGTTTTTAAGGTTTCCCTCTCTGTCTTTTTTCCACTTCCCGTCTCCGTGTGCAAGAAGATTCGATTTCGGTCCATTTGAACGTGATTACACTTTTGGTCTTTAGTTTTCTATGCCACACAGTTTGAAATCTAAACGTTTTGCGGCCCGCCAGTGATGAACACTGTCTTTAAGTTGGCTTCAGGCCAAAAGGGCGGTTACTTCCTTTCATCCAGCTGGATGAAGAGGGGGGCTTTATAGCGGTCATACCGACATATGTCCGGTTAGTAAACTGTCATTACTTCAACACGCCCTTCTTGAACTTTATGTTGCCCTTTAATAAAGACCTCAAAGACTGGCGAGGAAAGTTAAAGAGTCGCCAGTTCGTGTCACTGGAAAATCGATATATATGAGGGTTTACTGCTTTTCCTGTCTGTAATATATACACAACAAAATCTAATCATTCAAACGTATATTAAAATCACGTAAATAAAATGCGTTATTAACTCTGTGAGGACAATATATAGCAATATAAAAATGGATTCTAATTTACTTGGCGGCGAGTAATAAAATATTCCCATCTTATTCTCTCTACTTTTCATAAAAATCAAGATATTATCTGTCATCAAATATAAATCTTTGAATCTCATTCAATTTATTAGGGCCGTGAAAGAAATCCAGCATTGATTAAATATGCAAATCAACTCTGTTTACAATTCTGAAGCATTTGTAGAATGCCAAGCGCGAATAACTAGGTTGTTATCAGGGTGTTGGGGATCATGTTGGTGTGCTGAACGCCGGGATTTTATTAGCTTGTCGATACAAAGAAGTGTGCAGATTATTTTCGGTACAACCATATTAAAATGTTCTCAACCAACTCACTCACATACAATGCTTTTATTCAATAAATTTTATTGCCTTTTTCAGTATATACATCAAAAAGTGCTGATTTTTATATGCAATAAAAGAAAATGTTACAAATTTGGCAAATAAATGTAATAAAATTTAAATCGAAACGCTTGGGTTACCGAAATTAATTAAATTAGGTTTTGATTTGCATTTCCCGGCGCGGCGTCTATACAAGAATAAAGTGACCTGGTGATTTAAAAAAAGATAATGTCATTATAAAAGCTTATTTTGTGGAAGAAATACAAAATATTGTGAATAGTGGTGATTTGAAAAATTTGTCTTAGAGGAATTTTTTTAAATTTTATTATTAGTTTAACAATTAGTAGCACAGTCTTTCCTAAGTATTATCATTTCTTCTATCGAGATCATATCTTGAGAGAGCACTCCTCCTATGTCGTTCTTGGATGCTCCTATGGCATAACCCAAATAGCAAATTGTTTTGGTCTTTAATAATAAGGAATTTCGCAATTTTGAAAAATGTACCTCCAGAATAGGAATGCAGTCAGAAAAAACCCACGAGTACGTTAGATTAGGTTCTGGTAAGGTACTTTATAAACCTTAACGTTACATTTCATCAAGAATTCAGAAACATTTATTGAGATTAAGGAAGACATTCTTTATTCCGTAACCTAACAAATATTGCACGAATTAATTAAAAATTTCTTAGTGTCAACTTGAAACTGTTTCAGTCAAAATATTGGTAAAATAGGTACTGCAACTGAAGTGTTAGTGGGATAAACAATAAACATCTACAAGTTATCCATTGCAGGTCCCAGCGGAACCATCTCGAAGTTTTCCTGTGACATACATAGCCTTTATAGCCATCACAATATTTTCACACCAGCGACTCTTTTTGGTTACTTTTGTGAAATTAATTGCCTCATTTATCCTACCCTGACTTCCACATGAAAGTTAATTTAAATGTGAATTTGAAAAAAAATTGTTATTGTATGTATAGTATCAACCTGCTGTTTCAGTCGTTATCGCTTCATAAAACTATCGATACATATAGATCTCTTAACATTCTCATCATTTCACATACCCACCATCATCTCATAGCAACCATATTCTGGTCATGTTTTTTTCTTCAGCATTGAAGCATAATGGAATTTTTGGCCAAGTTAAGATTGGAACATAATTCCTCCTGTGTTTAAGAGATAGCGAAATCTAGAGCTCACTTGGCCAGAGTTCACTAGGTCCCTGATTGCAGAGGAGTACTTGCTCGTGGACGGCCCCTATTTCTAAAAGCGTCGTTTCGTGGTCTTGAGAAAGATTATCGAACGGAGACCACGACATGACGCTTTTAGAAAAAGGAGACGTCGTTCAACAAGATGGCATGAGGACTTAAAATGTATCCATATCAGTTGGATGCAAGAAGCACCAAACAGGAAGCTGTGGAAGGCAGGCTCATGCCCAGCGGTGGATTATAGAAGGTGGGTGGTGTGATGTTAATACCATTTTCTTCTCACAGAAACACCATATTAATGCTTTGACTGAGTCTGAACACAATATCTTTGAGGAAATAAAAGATTTTTAACATCTGCAATGAAATGAAATGAGAAGAGATGAAGATTGTGAATGAATATTGCATGTATGAGTTCTTGTTTTTATTTATTTTTAAAAATACCACATGAAAATATATTAAGTGACTTTTGACTCACCATGTAGGTATTATAATACTTTAGTATATTCGCCCCTTCTGTCCCTAAAAACTGACTGAAAAACCTGTGAAAACCTTAAGGTTATATTAAAATCCACTATGCTCAAGATCAAAGACCCGAATCACATCGAAACATTTTAGATTTACTTGCAGGTCATAAAAATTAAGATAACGAACACTTACCACACAATATATTTTTCTAGCAGGAACTCGCTGAGGTTTTTTACCACCCCTGCACATAAAACTGTAATGGAATTGTTTAGTTCTTTTGCCGGGGTGCTCACATTTTTAATTAAACTAGAAATTATGAAACAAGAAGTTATATGCTTAAGAGTTAAAAGCGCAGCTTATAATTAAGAAAACTGAGAGATGCACACTATACAGAACGTGATTCATTTCCCTCCAGCTTTTTATTAACTTCTCTTTCATAATGCACTTTTTTTACGTGATTTACTTAAGTAACAGTGTTTACAAGTTTCTTAAAAATTCAAGTTTATTTCCCAGGTGACTGTGTGAGAATTCATTTGGTTCCCCCGACATGATAGCTGACCATATGTTCATAGTTTGTTAGGTGATGTTTGCGAAAGCACTTAACAAGCTAACAAATATACAAAAAGTATCAGGTTATTATAAACAATAATCAATTACGAAACAGGTGGGAGTTGGGGGTGGAGCGCGCGCGCGGGGGTCACTACTAATCTATCACGTTACATGAACCTTTGATAGATAATGTAATATGGGGGTAGAAGTAGTAAACAGAACAACGGGCCGCGGGGGGTGCAGTGGGTGGCGTCGGGTGGTTTATATCACGAGGGGAGAGAGGTGTAACTTGGCAACGCAGCAGCAACGAACTACCCTCTCTACTTTCCAATTTGCGTCCATCAATCGAGACCAATCTCGGCGAGTGGATTACTGGGAAATGAAATTTACATAGGCCCGCGCACGTAGCGGGGGGTCGCTGGAAATCATCTCGCCAACAACACAGCTATGCTCCTGCTGTTCCTGCTGCTATGGGGCTTGTCGTGTCCTTAGTCAACTTGCCTCTAATGAATAGGACCTTTGCAAATAGGTGAACCAGATACGGTCGCAAAATATTTACTGCTATTCATTAATCTCGCCGCCCCCCCAATGGGAAATCCCATTTCATTTTTGTGGCTTAATTTACTACTCGCATTGTTGCTTTGTAATCCTGTGGCTGGCAATGGAAAACTATTACGTACTAAAAGTGAAATCATTACGTATTCTTGTGGGGTTTCATAGTAGTTGAAGCTGGCGCGCGCGAAACTATTCAGTAACAGTGTAAAAATTATTATGAGTCAGAGTTGAACACTGTAGAAAAAAACTTAACAAAGTTCGTTGCTAGCCTTAGAGTAGCTGAAAGATTTTCCCATTCAATATATATTGCGACATTTGTTATCAATTCGTATTCGCTCAGCGTAGTCTTCGCACTTTTCTTTAAAGGCAAGGATAAAGTGAAGAATCGTTTCGTGTACACTTCAAAAATTGAACTGGGATACACAAAAAAGAACGCGACCATCAACTCGATTACCAAACTTGTTTATTTCTAACATTTATCTGGATGTTTGATCCAAAAACAGAACGCATTGTTTGCCTGGTAATTTCTGAAATTATTTGAAAATACATACATCATGCTGCTGACTAACATATTTCAAGACGGTTTCACCGTTCGTGTTTATCTGGAGACTTGGCTCAAGAATCGCAAAGTTTACACAAGTCTGCATCACCTCATCTACCTTCCACGAAGTCTACATAGTTTGCAGCCCCACTGGCGCCATCTCCAATTGTGGTCGATACCCCAGTTAACTCTTGTTTTCTTTTGCCATATTTCGAATAAAAATATTCCTGTGCACCAGCACAAACAACAGCAATCACCTCTAAACTGCGCTATACCTCACGATTACAGCCCAATTTATCAAATCAAATTTTATATCCTTGTTCGTTGGTTTTTTGTGTGCTGTTGTTCCTTCATGAAATATGCAATTTCGTGCGGTGTGCAGCACCTAAACATCACAAACAATTTGTATCCATCCGTAAAAACTGCTGCACCAGCACACCACCATCGAATTAAGTTAGCCTGTGTGTGATGCAGAATATAAGAGGGAATAGAAATTCTATTCATATAAAATCCTTCACATTGAGCTACATATCCGGCAGCTATTGCTAGCTAACTCAATGAAGTCGACCAAATACAAAGTAGATGAGACAGACGAACACAAATAAAACTTGTCTGTTCTATTTGAAATTCAAAACGATGATCACTTTCCACTGCGACCCATTCAAATGCTAAAATATTTGTTCCATGAAGAGTATTGTAACGAAGGGGGTATAGACTTGGTTCATCAATGGAAAAAGGCCAAAAAGAAGGGAAACCGGTTGTAATTATTGCAGTTTGCCCGGAAACACTCGCGATTCAGGAGGGGTGTATTGTTTCACTTTAGTTGAGAGACTCAATGGTCGTAAATTTTTAAACACTGCAGAAATATTCAGTAGATTAATTCATGAACAAAGTTTGATTTTTGTCTAAATTTAATAAATATAGATTGTTGAATGAAGAACATAGAAAAGTCTCCGCTTTAGTAAAATATTATTTATTTCACTGAAAACCATGAATTTTTTATATAATACACAAATAAATGTACTTCTAAAGCAAGAAAATTATATTTTTAAGAAAGAAAATGTATGATTAGAAATATAGAAAAATTTTTTACATTAAAGTCGTGATTCTTTTATATATAGAACTCAAATTGTTGCTACAAAGCAATTCTATTCTGTAATATTTTATTTGCTTCTCACTAAATAATATTAATTATTTCCTTAAATAAAAGATAATTTCTTCAGGACGAAATGAAGATTATTTATCCCAAAGCAGTATTGCGAAAGCTTGTTTTAAAAATATGATATACTGGGTGATTTAAAAGAATTCAGCAAATCTTTGAAGGGATGTACAATGGATAGGTGGATAGTACTGCCTATATAGCTTCATTTCTTCATTTTATCTTTATTTTGTGCTACTATGCAGGTTTGTTGTACATACCTTAAAGTTTTGCTGAATTTGTCTTAGTCACCCTGTAGTAAGGCAGGTGCACCAACCTCATGTAAATTCTAAATTTTCTAATTGCGAAATAAATATTTATAATCTCTAACTTAAAAAATTAAGGATTTATCAGAGACTGAGGCACCCGAGTACTGAAACCCTTCCACGACCTAAACTGACTTTATTCCTGCAAAATTAGAAATAAGGGAACTCATTTTCCATGCTTGAAGTAAATTGAGAAATTTTTCTGTATATGAATGTGCCTACCTCTCTTCCATATCTAACCTCAATATTAAATACTTTGTGAAAAGTTTGAGCAAAGCACACTAAATGGCCCACCCTACGCATTTTTTCCTTCTCATGTTCCAACTTGTCCAAATTCGGACTACTAAATAAATGAATTATCGATTATCGTTTTTTTATTTAAAGAATGTTTAAATAGGTTGTGCGAGGCAGCAGAAGGGAGGAGTTGAACGAATGGCATTTGAAAAGGAAAGGAAAACACGCAAATCCCTACACTCCATGCATATTGAAAGAGTATCGATGAGTGCGTCCATTATTAATTTAGTTTCACATTTTGAAGCCACGCACCACCGCAATGAACAGAGCCAGCAGAATGCTCGTCCGTCCGTCCATCCATCCGCCTATCAAATGATCAATATTATATTAAAAATTCAATCTAGTTATCTGCGTCTGGTAGAGCAGGCTTGATCCGATGACACTGTCAGGTGCGGTTGGTAATACCGTCATTATAGAGGTGTCAGCGATTTGATGGATATGGCCGATATTGATGACCGCACATAGTGTGCAATCATCCCCCTTTACTTACTGTTGGTGGGTGCTGATGATGGTAGTAGTAGTTGTGGTGTACGGCGTCGCCTATTAAACCCAGTGTTTTATGTTAATAATTTTATACGCGAAAACAGCATTAAAACTACATGGCACAGCCTGCACCAGATACAAAACAGATGTGTCAGACTTTTTTTGCGGTACATAGGTACTTAATCACGATTTAGTGGTAAAATACATCATTAAGAATTTACGATCGTACGCACTTACCCAAATCATTGCCAATTATATGCCCTATTATTATTGACGGATTTTATGGGCTCTATGCTAGGTGGCAAACCTAAAGTGCTTCTTGAACTAGGTCTATGGGTACTTAAATTTACTCGTTAGAAAATTATATTCCATTATTTCACCATATTTCAAAAATGTAAGCCATTTTATAAATTATTATTAGTTAGGTTAGATATAAGTTCCAATTTATAAAGTAACTGAAGATGTTTTTTTGCTGATCATACCATTAGGTCACCAGGTGATGATTTTGATTAACATCCTTGGTGAAATATACTTCAGTTTACTGTGTAGAAAATCATGTTCCAAAAATATAAGCCAATTTATAAATTATTATAAGTTAGGTTAGGTACCTACCAATTTACAAAAGTAACTGAAAATGTTTTTTTTCTGATCATACCATTAATAACTATATGGTGATTTTGATTAACGTCCTTGGTGAAATGTTGAAAATAAATTGATTAATATGTGGGAATTTGGACCAATAATTGTGAAGCATTACAACAATTTTCAGCTAACGTTTCAAGATTTTTTAATTTTTCTTCAAAGCTTTGACTGAATACTAAGAAAAATTTAAAATTTTTTAAGAGATGCTAGTGGAAATGAAAAATTAAATCGAGTCTACATCTTGAAGGGAAATAAATGAAGTTCTGAAGAAGAAATAATAAATTTCAAAACGTTTTTTTCCATTAAGTTCCTTTAGTAATTTTCAACTTAAGAAATTAGTTAAACCGTCTTTAAAAAATACCTGAAATATCTGTAACTAAAAAATAATATACAAATTGGGTTTTAAGGAGGATAAATTGGTAATAGGCACTAACAATATATGGTCTATGATAATTTTGAGTTGGGGGAGGTTAGATGGTCAAAAGACCTAACCTATATCCTTCCTCACAACATAACCTGAACCCAAACTACAATTCTGTGATCTATTCGAGTTAAAGAAGGGGTTAGGTTGTCTGGAAGTACTGAGGTTATTGCCTCGTGACAATCTAACCTCTTTGCAAATTTCATTGCTGCCATCATCTTAAATTATCGTATACCTGTACCTATTTTTGTATCTATTATGTAGAATAATATTTATGAACTCAAATGTTTATGTAAATATTCAATGAATCCATATTTTTCTAAAATAATCGCTAAATTTGGTGTTAAAAAAATTGAATTAACTTGAAAAATTTTTGGAATATTTTTGAAATAGCGCAAAATAATAATTTTAGAAATATAAATACTTTGATAATACGTTACCGGGTTCTAAAGTTGTAATAGTTTGAAAAGTGCATGTATGTAGGTAAACATTTTACCAACAAACCGGCGCCGCCACCAAAATTTGAACTACGTGAAATACTGTTTGGAAATTTTCTTGTGGATAGTTGAAAACTACATATTTGTATTCAGAAACTCCTATGACGCCTTGAAACTAAGTAAAAAAGGTTTTGTGGAATACAGTGAGCTTACAGACACGTTTCAGCAGTAACATATTTCAGAGTAGTCTTGCTTCTTCGCTGTATAAAAGAATTAATCCGTAAATGTAGATGTAGACCGCAGCCAGCCTCACAACATCGCACTTGGATTTGTACAATCGTCCAAGCGGCAAAAATACACCAAAGGAATGGGAGCGGTTTGAATATAACGCGGGCGAGCGATCTATTGTCAACTCGACTGAAATCAGGTGAACCGTGAGACCGTTTTAAAGGGCGTTTAGGCCATATGCACAGGTCCCACGAGCAACACAGACAAATCGCCTTGTGTAAATAAAACTGCTACGTTGTTTAAGTAACAGAAACATATTTTCAATAAGCTACTTTAAAAGAATTACGCTTACGAAGCGGTAAAACTCCTTACAAAGGAAACTTGTGTGCGATTCCGCAGACGGTAGGAACGGTGGCGGTGGCGGCGTGCGCGTCAGTCCAAAAGAATAGTTGGCGTAATGAACAACGCGCCGGAGTTCACTCAGGAGGGAATATAAAGAAAACTTTAGTGCTGAAAGGGGGAATACGTGTGGGAGAAAACCGAGCAAGATGGAACGCTATATGAAGTCGAAACTAAATTTCATTTTCTTGTTTGGTGGCCAAAGTTACTACTGGCTGCTTGTGCCACATCGAGCCCCGACACTCTTACCCTGCTTGGCTGGTCGTAGATACACAATGTCTCACGTCCACACTGTGATGTGACACTATGACCACTTTCTTTTTGGCGGCGTAAAATACGCCCACCCCTAGGCACATCAGCCTGAAAAATTTGATCGCAGATATTCTGGTTGCTTGGAATATTGCGCGAAATTAAAGTTGTAAATCTCTGACGAAAGACACACTTTGTTTATCGACAAGTAGGAAGATACTTTAAATTATGGGATTTCATAGTTAGTTTCTCATAAATTTGAGTAGGTATGTTAGGGTAAAGATATCAATTTTATTTTATATACAGGGTGTCCGGAAATTAGGAGCAAAAAACTCGGGGGGTGATTCTACTTGAAAAATTAATGTGACAAGTTCCTATAACATTTTTCCGAAAGCTCATTAATATTAGGGTTACATGGCCTTAAAGATTGTTTTTTTAAATCAATTTTTTCCAGTCACTTTTTTTCTAGTGTACCGATTCGTTTCAAATTTGGCACTCTTATCACTAATGTTTATTTGTATTCTTGCACCAAATTTGAGGTACATCCCCCAGTGTCAAAGAGTCGAAACTGACGTTGACCTTTGGATAAAGACCCAGAACTTTTTTGTTAGGCACTTTTTCTAAACTTTGACGCCCGATTGAAGAGCATCGAAAAATCTTCAAAAAAGATCCTCTTGCTGCATCACGATAAAACGACTCGTTTTCGAGAAAAACGCCTTAAAAAAATTTGCTTGCATTAAATGAATACCAACTACTTAACTACAGCTCATTTTCAAGATTAAACAGAAGCGCGTTTTTCTCGAAAACTATTAGTTTTATCGTTATTCAACAAGAGGATCTTTTTTGAAGGCTTTTCGATGCTCTTCAATCGGGCATCATCAAAATTTAGAAAAAATGTTATTGGAAAAAATTGATTTATAAAAAAACTTTGGGGCCTTGTAACCCCAATATTAATGAACTTTCGGAAAAATGTTATAGGAACTTGTCAAATTAACTTTTCGAGTAGAATCAGTCCCCGAGGTTTTTGCTCCTAATTTCCGGACACCCTGTATTATACGAAGATATTCAAAACTCTTTTTGTTCTACATATATTCTACATATAGAATGTATCAATCAGAGTAAACAGAAATTTTTCGAGAAATTTGGAAACAATCTGTTATGCAGATTGGATATTAAGAAATACATTTTTGCCAATATAAATAAAAATACAATACGAGTATACTTATTTATCAAATTTACAAAATAAATTAGTCTGTTCTTCTATTAAGTCCTTTTTTTCCATATAATTTGTTGTTTATTGTTAGCAGTACTGATCTAACCTAACTTAATCTGAATTATAACCTATCTCAAGGTCCCAAGACTTCATAAACTTTAAAATCCAAGCAATGTTGCCGATACAACGTCCACCTGATCAGCCGCCATTTTCCCCATGTACAAATCGCTTAAATCCCGCATTTCTTTTCCACTTTTCGGCCTCTTTGTACTCGCTGCTTGTTTTTTATCCTCAGGCAAACACACCACTCTGAAAATTAATCTTGAAATTACATTTGCACTCATTTTTGCTCCCTGCTCTCTTAGATTTAGCTTGTCCTCGCTTTTGCTTAGCAAACTTATTTTATCGCCTGAGGCTAGACAGATTTCTCCGTCATATTAATTACAGAAACTTTCAGGCAGTGTTAGTGCTGAAGAGGTTGCAGTAGCGTGCTAAATGTACATAGGGAACATTTGTTTTGAACGATGTACCGGGTGTAGTTACAAGACCCGGCATAAAAAATAATAAAGTGGTGATTTTGAATGTATTTCTGTTGTTTCAGGTGAGTTTGTTTTCAACGTAGATGCATTGGTGCAACTGCTTTATACTGATTAAACCACCATAAGTACGTATAAACAAATTTTATTATGTAACTTTTATTTTATCTATTTTGTAATTCAAAAGCGGCTTGCATAGCTCGTTATGTTTACATGTGTTTACATCAACAACTAAATGGAATGGCGATGAGTGATATTTAATTATCTCGCAACGTCACCGCCAGTAAAAAAATTGTAATTATGTTATTATCGGGGTTAGAAATTGATGGCAATAACATCGACTAAACAACGTTCGTTATATTGAAAATTGATACATTATTCATTCGTCAATTATTACACCATTGGACAATGTTCCCAATGATATTTTGTACGCGCGCTATTCATTCAAACTTTCTACCTTCGCCTATTATTAATACTTTCATGCATTTCTCATAAGTCGATATATCGATATAGTTTTCTAAAGGTTCCACTCGCCCTTATAAGGGGAGCTTAACGCTCCACAGCTATTGGAAAACTGACCGCTTTCATTAAAGATTTACTTTTATCTCCGTCTATATACGAGAGAACCAAACAAAAGTAACAGATAAAAAAGTTTTTTTCTTATATATGTTCGCTGTAAGCCTCCCCCAATTCTTTCTCTTGTGAAAGTAAAATTGTGCTCAAATTCGTATTGGCTCTGTGTGTCGGAATTATGTTGTATTGAAACATATGCTATGTGCTATTATTCGCAATCTTATAACTTAATGGTGAATCGAACAACAAAGAAATATTGTGTGTTGCTAATTAAATTTGACACTGGCAATTTGGCATTACAAACACGCGACAGAAATAGATAATGGGCGACATAATAAAAATCAATTTGTAAATTGGACATTTGAGTACAAAAACAGGTCCATTAGTGCGTCGGGGGGCGATGATGATAAGCCGAAAATCTCATAGAATCTCCTCGGAGCCCCATTACCTTTTCACTATATAACAGGCGCAGCAAAAAAATAAGATATTCTTCACGGCTCTAATGAAATGATGCGATATTCATTGGCTGTGTCACATTTAAATGAGACAAGGCTGACAATTTCATTTGAAGGGAACATAAAAACACACTCAGAGTCCTCGATGCTATCTCCCCTGTCCGGACGGGCATCCTTTCGTTCGGCCCATTTTCATTAATGCCTATAATGGGCAGCCAGGCCGTCGAATGCCTCCTCTGTTCGCTCTTTCGCAAATATTCCAGATTGAACTGGATGGTGCCGCTTGGTGCCCGGGATTTTACAAAAGACCGCACTATATAGACTCCCTTATTCTAAAATACTTGCCCTTTTATATATTATATGAGAGCCAGCAAAAAACGACTTGAAATGATTGTGTATGGTAGAGGAGTAAGGGTGGTGTGCGCCGACGTCGCGCACATTTCATACTCCAGTGTGCACAACGGAAATGGAAAAAACTGCTTTATGTTAGAAAATGGAAAATGTGCAAGAAATTAAAGGAAATGGGAAATTGTGTTAAATGTTTGTTATTATGGATGGTGATGAAGGATTCATGCAAGGATATGTTTAAAGATGGGAGACATGTCTAAGGTTCTTTATAAATAAATAAGTTAAATAACAAGAACACAAATTCATTCTATTGCTACAATATTTTCTTTTCCAAAATTTTCAAAACATTTTCTGAGAGCAAGTTTTGTCTTTTTACTGTTCATGCTTATACCATCTGTCATTCTACATTAATAAAAAAGAAAGTACTACAACGGTAGATTGTTAGGTTCGGTAATGTATTGAAATATTTCAATATCTACAGCACTTATGTATCTACATGCTGTTATATAGATTTAAAGTAGACATGTGCGTCACACTCTCTCTCTTTCTAAGGCATACCTAGAGGTTCAGCAGTTCAGAGAGAGAGAGAGAGAGTAACGTGAAGCACATGCCTACTGGAAATGATTCTGGTATATCTATGTAGGTTTGTATTATTGTATTACCTACCAATGTTTGTTAAAGTTGAATAGTGGAGTAGTATAAAATTTTGAAACACTCTGTATGTGTAATATCGTCAGTTTAAAGTATACCATTTTATCTTCATTCAAGTTAAATTTCCAACCTTCAATTTCTAAATGAAAATAATGTAGACCCAAAAAGCGCGAAATATTCAAATTCAACAGCCAATAACTGTGTAGATGGTGACAAATGAGTCTATTAAAATTCAGTATAAAATTAATTGAATAATTTTATGCATCAATCAGAATGTTACCAGAGAGGGTTTTGTTGCAAAATAATAATTTAAATGTTGGCCGAAAGCCAGTCGGCTGGCAGGAATGTAATCAATCACTTCATTCTACACACACTCTCACACACATACACATCCACACATTGGGCTCGCCTACTTGAGTGCATTTATATTAAGCGACCAACCTCATCATATCAATGTGCCATCCATCTTTTCAACTCAACCCCACTCTGATATAATTGTTTCATCTTTATATTATTTCTCCATTCATTTCACTTTTTCTTCCCCTCGTTCATATATAAAAAGACCTAATAGCTTCAAAAGATAAATGAAAAGATGATACATCAGTAACACTTGTACAAGAAAAAAACTGCAAAGCTACAAGTTTATTGTGTTGTTGTTCTTGGCGAGAGGGGAAGTTGTTCCCCCTCTTCTGAGCTTGCTCTTGATCACAGTCTTATCACGGTGAAAATGTAAATTGAGTCAATGAGAGAAGTAGAAGAAATGTGAACCGCCGAAGCGAAATATAAATGGAATGAGGGTTAATAATTGCGAACTAATTGGGTTTTTCTATCTACTTTGAACGTTGGCAGACTAATAATGGAAGAGGTGGGCTTGCAATCATCAAGTAGCGCCATATTGGCGCGGATCTTTCACTGCATTTCCATAAAGCAGAGACCAAGAAATCTTTTTAATGTATACAAAGACACGAGCAAAACTTTCAATATAATAATAGTACAAAACCCCTTTTTAAGTGCTTACAATATTTCTTTAGAATACTAATTAGTTGCCTTAATTTATGAGGTTATTAAACAGCAATAACCGACGTTATTTTATTGTGGATAACAAGTAATTAAAATTTAATTGAATTTGTGCAAATCTGCTTATCTTTCGACGGAATGCTATGGGTTAAACTTACGAAACACGTTGCACAATAGTACTGATAATGTAGGTATTAATGTTGTGCAATTTTATTACAGTTGAGTGCAGTTTCACCAACCACTATATTTATTTCGGAATGGCGAGTTACGATTTAGATAATAGTATTGCTTAATAGGTACAGTTGTTAAAAATAGAGCAATCTTAAAAATAGATAAGACATTTCTCTTAAGACGGAAATCAAACTTAAGGTTAAGCGAGATTCGGTTAGGTTAGCATATCACGTGATTTGATTTTTTCAAGCGAACTTTTTAGATACATTATTTGGATATGTGATAATAGACGTGTGATCAGTTTCATATGACGATTTACTGCACCATTTGTCCTCCATCTTTTATTCCTGCTATAACAAGACATTTTATTACATAACTTCCATAAGTTCTCATACTTCGATTAACAATAATCATGTCGTAATTCGCAATACCTAATACAAAGAGACTACCTAAAATATTTATTTATAATTTGAGCTCTTCACAGGGAACACTCTAACCTGTAGATTTTTATGTCAAATATATTCAAAATGAATTTAAAACAAAGCAAGAGCATTTTCCAGAAATTCGTCTTACCGCATTTAACATTTTTTGTCAATAATTATTCTTGGTCAATCGTTTAAATTTTTAGAAAACTAACAAATCTATTCTACGTCTATTTTTAAATCTGGTCTCCGTTCTTGTAAGTATCCATTATTTATCTTATAATATATACATTATAGACTACCTAAAATATATTTTTATAATTTGAGCTCTTATAACTCCAACCTGTAGATTTTTATGTCAAGTATATTCAAAATATATTTATAGTTATCCACCATTTTCCTTAATTTTGTCAATAATTACGCCTGTCAACCTGTTTTTTCATAACTATGCCTACTTTAGTTATGATCCTGGCACCTTCGCCATAATTTAAATAGACTCTCGTAAACATTCGATGATTTTTCTGCCTCGTAGACTTGCATTGTATAATTTACTTAATAGCGTAAAGCGTGCTTTTAACATTTTACTTTTGTAATGTTTAATCTATTTATGTTGAAAGCGTCTTGCAAAATTACGGCGTGTACAAAATAAACGGATGGTTTTAGTATCCCGCTGAATTTCAGATGAATATCTGCAATTTGTTTTAAGGTATGAAGTTTAAACATGAATATAAAGTGCGCGGGGGACGGTAAAGCGCGCGCGTTTTCGTGCGGGCTTTTTGTTCATTTAAATATAGGTAAAATCACGTTTTCTTCTCCAGTTAACTTAATTAACAAAATTCAAAAACAGCACTTTTGCCAAAGCGGCCCATTAGTCCGTTAAGAGCAATTTGCATTTGTGTGGTTTCTGGGCGAAACAAAATTTTACAAAACACCGCCACCACCGCGCTCTCGTGAGAGATGTTAGCGAGGCGGCGGCGGCAGCAGTGGCGAGGACCGCACACGACGCGACGGGGGGGCGTTTACGATAACGCACAGTTAATCTAGTTAACGCACACTCCTTGGAGTTTATAATGAGGTGTAACGTGATTAGCGGTGACGTCACTCGGAACAATTGCCTCACCTAGGAGACTGTGTATAGTTCCCTCTGCGAAACACGAAACCTTCTTTCCCTGTTACCGTCTCTTCAACCCACCCCGCAATTTCTCCGTGCCACCACCTCTCGTCCCCTGTTTTCCGTGCTGCCCGGCACGATTCGGGGGCCAACATTGCCTGGAAACTTTTCAAACGGAACTAAATTATAACGAAGTAACTTCAAAGTCCTCTCTCTCACCATGCATGGGGAGCCGCCTGGAAACTGATCAAACATTGTTGATATTGCGATCAATAATATATATTTGACGAGATGTGGAGGAGATGATGAATTTGGCAATAACTTGTGTGTGTGTGTATGTGATGTTCTAGAAGTGTGCACAAAAATTTCCCAGCAATCCCAGATTTTATGTCCTTTAGATGTATGATGGGCGACCCAATTACAATATAAATAATATGAAAACCTCAGCGCTTCCATCAAAACTAAATCATCCAATATCATAAAGTTAAACAAAAACTTGCGATTTAGAATTATCCACCCTCTAGTCGAAATAATGACCCAATTTACCAATTTCCATCGGAAGCAAATCCCGTCATGGTTCAAGTAACTTTTTTACAGTAATTACGTGCCATAATCTAAAAGCTGCGTCAATTTAACATCTATTTTTCAAAATTATACTGTTGATGCCGCCAATTTGACAGGCATTAAAACTGGGGCCCAAACATTTTTATCAATATCGGAAATTTACGATAGGATATCCTAAATGGAGCAAATTCATCCATCGATGAGTTCGAGAGAGAGACGACACAAACATCATACAAGAGCCAGAACGTTTCGCATCGTCATCGTTTACGACTTTCGCATGAACTGGCGATGTCCATAAAAGCGGGGGGACGACAATGTTATCTGTAGTCCATCTAGTTGTGTTTATACCACCGCCGCCCCCGCGCGTGGGATCCCTCGTCCGCTCCCCCCAAAACACATACAATCGACCCGCAACATCTTAATCTGTATGCTAATGGCCATGTTTGTTCGGACCTTAACGATGCAATGTTTATTCACAAAACCCCCGGACTACTTTCACCGGGGTCCAATCGTTAAACACGCTCCATTACGTACAATGCCCGTAAGTGATTTGATAAAATCGCATAAAAGCTCGGCCTCCAATTACCTAACATGATATTTTCATATTAAATTAAACAGCGGTATTAATTTTTAATCAAAAATGCATATCTAGATGATGGTAATGAGTTCGAGTCGGTTCCGGAAAATTAGATGATGCTTATTATTTACTTCCTTGTAACATTTCTTAAACTTTGTTGTATTGAGTTCTTGAAACCTTTTGTACATTGTTATGGCGATGATAACCCTGGAACTGCATAGATCCTCTCTCTTGCTTATACTACAAGTACTAGCATTTTCTTCGTTTTCCGAAAAAGAATCTTCACTTTGAAACAGACTCATGAATAATTTTGAAAACAGCTAATTGATTAAACTCCACATCAATTTCAAATTTGTGATTGTAGACAGTGCATATGAATACCGAAATTTTATATTTAAATAGCACTCAGTACTTTGCATGTAAAATTTAACATTGTAAAACAGATCCCTGTGGAACGCCGTGAATAACCTTCTTTTGACGCTTTGCTTTATTTTCCTCGTTCGTAGACAATTTCGATTTTTATGACAAAAATGTATCGTCCACTATCTTGACTTGTAGTGGATTTCATACCAAATTCCCTCGCGTCTATTATAACCCACCTGTGTCATTGCTGTCGATTTTCTTATTACATACTTATCTTTAATAAACAAGTTTACCCAAGTTGAGGCACAATTGTAAGTTATACTTGTTTGGTATTGCCGGGCAAGGATTGCAATATTATTTGTCCTTTAATAAACCAGCGTGCAGCATCACAAGAGTAAGAGTCGGAAAGCGAGTATAAAAAGAGACAGGAAACAATCTCACGTCTATGTTATCATTACGGCGTCTCTCAAGAGAAGCATCTGTAAAAGGTTTCATATTACAACTGGTCCGACTATAGCGTCTCTACCATTACTGCCGATCTTTGTTTTAATTAAATCATTTCCTGTACGCTGTGGAAACATCCGCCTGTGTTTAAATTTTACTTTATGGCCAAGGAAAAACCAATTATGGCTATAAATTAAACTTATAATTGTGTATAGTATCTGCACTCAAGGTAAATTTGTAATTTTATGAAGTTATCTGATTTGGTTTTAATAGAGCAACTCGCTCTGTGTGATATGTTTGTGTGATGGGGGCACAACACAACAATGCCTTTTGCTGCAGTCTGCATTATAATTGCAAAGTGATGCAAATTGGCTAAAAACTTTTGACAGAAGTTGTTTGGTGTGATGACAGTGGAAGTGGTGTATGCACGTGGATTTTTGATGAGATTTTAAAGATTCAAGGTCATGCTTGCTTACCACTCCAGTAGTATGTAAAATTTGAGGTTTAAAAAAAACAAGTTTGCTTATAACCATTTAGGTATAGTTTTCAAGTATTCAGGTTTCAGAACTCTTCTCTTATGTTATTTATAAAACCTCTACCAGATAAAGCAATTAATAATAATCAAATTCAGTATTTTTTATTTCATTTTTAGATTAATTAATTGACCGACTAATCTAAGAAGTAACCTTAATAAAGCAAAAGTGATGATCCTGGTTATACCAGATTTTTTCAAAAAAAGAAGTCAAGAAAGATGAATATAAAGAAAACGGTGGCAGATTGTGGTTTAACTCACAAAACAATTTTAAGGTGAAGAAATAAATGCCATCATTTGCACTTTCATTATTGCTTTCCAATGGAAGTTTTGTCGGAAGAGGAAGAATCTATTTATCAACTTTTTTCGAGTGTCCTTGTCAAATCAACCTCACTGTAAAGCTCTTTAAAAGTTTTGGTATCATCAGGTCTGTTATTTCAACTAACCTGAATCCTAAGAAACCTCACTTAAAAATAAAGCAAAAGTCTAATTATTTCGGTTATTAGGTACCCAAAATTTATCAAAAAGAAATTTGAGGAAAAACGAATTTTAACAAATCTCTGGATAAGATTATGAAAAGACTCGCATCTATGCTTAACCACTTGGCCAGGTTTTTAATCTCTTTGCTGAAAGTTTTGTCTGAAGAGTAAGACCGTAAGAACTCTTCTCGAGCGTCCATATCAAATACACCACCTTCTGAAGCTCTTTAAGATTTCTCGTATCAGGTCTGTCACGTCAACTAACCTTAACTGAGAAAGCCTGTGGACGAGTTGCCACCAAAAGCCATAAAATTGTCTTCAAGGTTTCATCATCTTCACTGCCATCTTGAAATTAAAGCTAAACGTAAATTATCTGTTCCTCCAGAAACCTGGTAAGTATTTCAAATAGAGTTTTACCATTTTATCATCTCCTCAGTGTCTTGTTCATCTTCTCGATATTAACCACCTTCTAGACAAAGAAAACTTAAACCCAAATCATCAATTTGGACCTCGTCATTAACACTCTATGATCGGGCAGTGCATAAAGTGACAAAAAAATAAAACAGCTTGAGAATAATGGGTACTCTTTAACAGCCTTTTTAGTTTTCTATCAAGGTCTATCGTGAAAAACTCATCTCCAAAATCAAGGGTCACGTTGAAAAAATCTGAATATTTAACGGAAATTGTTTCTGGGTGAAGTACGTTCAATTATAAGATTTGGTGCTTTAATAATCTGGCGTAAAACAGGATAGAGACCTAGAGAATGACTAAAAATTTAATGAATCTTAACTAACAGTTCAACATCTCTACTCATCTATAGTCAAGTTGAAAACAGAGACGCGTCCTGTAGTGACACAAAAAACAATGCACTCCAGCAATACAAATATAATTGTTGTGAGAAATACTTTTTTCCCATACCTACACGAAAATAACCACTTTATTTGCATGAAATGCAGGTACAAAGTCGCCTTTTTAGGGTAGTCGTGGAAAATAAGGAGTGGGAGTAACATTGCCCCCTTGGGTAGCCATTCCTTTACTGATATGCAGGAGTTATTTGTGTTTGTTTATGGTTGTCAAGGTGATTTGCTCACCGCACAGTGTCAAGCAAAATATCAGTGTTATGCTGTTTTAATTTGTTAACGCGTTTCACGCAAAAGAAATGGCCATTTTCGTACAGGTATAAGAAAAAATAGAGTATGCTACACGGTAGGAATTGATTCTGCCTCGTGTTCTTGCGCCCTCGCTTCGCTCTGGCGCAATTTTCACACTCGTCAGAATCTCTCAATTCCTACCTTGTTGCATAAACTACTATTTCTTCCCGTGGAAAAAATTTTCGGTGTTACTCCCATCATTTTGAGTTGATCAGTTTATATTCAAGTTCTAGCTAAAAATTTTTTAAAGAAATATTGATATATTTATTATGTTCTTCCGAAAAAATATTCTGGTTGATTTGTTAAGTTATTCTATTATTTCCATAATTTTCCAGGAAGATTTGGTAGAGTTGGCTGCGTGTGGCCGGAAATTTTAATAAAATGTATACAAGTAAATTAATGAGCGCTGCTCGGAGCGAATGTGTAACACAACGAGGGCGTTTGCACCGGTTAGTTACATAAAATTTAAGTAAGGCAGTTAATGAATGTGAACAAATGTGACGTATATATTAAAAAGTTTTATAAAAATTAAATGCCCCACAACGCACAACAGCCTTGCGCTCGCCACAATAATATGCACCGAGTAGTTTTATAAATTGTAGTCTCAATTAAAATAGGTAGATATTTTATCACGACTATAAAGTAATTTCGCGCAACTTCCCTCTCGGCAATTTATCTTGCTTGATTAGTTTTTCTTGGATTAATTGCTTCAATTGTTTTTCTCATTTTACCTCTGCATATTC
Source organism: Pediacus dermestoides (assembly GCA_963942485.1). Lineage (NCBI taxonomy): Eukaryota > Metazoa > Arthropoda > Insecta > Coleoptera > Cucujidae > Pediacus > Pediacus dermestoides. Next base: position 31,006,500 of record OZ012626.1, read on the forward strand.
GTCTTGGCCAAATTTCACTTTAAAAGCACTTTTACTTACAACGACTTTTATGCTAGTAATTTTCTTCTAGATTGTTTTCTTGTCTTTCTCGCGCCCAACAATTTACAACCGCGCGCGTAGCTCGGATGTAATTAAATACAAAATAAACCAATAAAATTACTTCTAAAACAAACACACACATACAATAAAAAATTCCCCCTGGTGTATCAGATTTGGATTTACTCGCCCATTTATATCATTCCGAAACACACTTGATTTATTATTGCAATAATTATGAATGGAAATATCCGGCGTTGTTCGATTTAAAACAGAAACCAGAAATGTGTTAGATGTATTATGGCATTTCATTGTAGTATTTTGGCACAATAAAGTCCATTACGAAGCGCGGCTGGGGCTGAAAGCAGCCTATTAACTGGAAAGTGTACTGTCCCTAATGCAGTTAGTGCAGTGTCGCTCGTTGCAACACTTTTTACAGAAAATTCAGTTACATTATCTGTGTTCACTGTGCTCTCTACTGCTGCTATACGCTCTGGAATAGTCCGACACTATCTGTGTGTGCCTCCTTTGAGTTTGCCCCTATTACTAATACTATCTCGCTACTTAATTAAAACCAAAGCTTTTAGTAATGAAATTTTTCACATAAATTTTAACACAACATAATTTTGCCTTTTGTGTCCCCGATCTCGACTAGATCCTCTGAGATATTTTGTGTGGAGGAAAAGGCGATTAAACACACCAATTTTGCCGTATCAATTTTTTGCAGGAATTAATTAAAGGATTACTGTGTAGAGCTCTGCCATAATTTTGTTACAAATTATCGTAATTTTACAGAAAATGTAAAAAGTTTCACAGTCAAAATTCTGTTTTAAAACTATCCGTGAACTTTTTTCTCAACAATTTTTACTGTATCTACCTGAGAATCCTGCGCGCCAATTATTCTCAACGGAATTTCTGATGGCAGTACATTCAGAATTACATGCACTAATACATTTTTTCCATCTGAAGGACGAAAAGCTTCTGACAATGCATTCCCATCGTATACAAGCACATCGTCTATTACTAGCTGGCATATTTTCTGCTTGACATACCATCGAAAATTTTGAATACCGTCCATCTGACAGAATTTCTCCCTGATGCTACTTTGAAGTGCGCCCCTTTGATGCAGCAAAAAGATTTTAATTTTACTTCGTACAACTGCTGTGTAGAAGGAGAATAAGATGCAAAAAGTTGTACAAAATCTTTCTGGGAAATTTGTATAATATTTATAAGAAAGGTAATATATTCGATTACTGAATTATAAATATAGGCAGGAGAACACAAGGCGTAGTGAATAAATAAATCAATTTTTAGAAATTGTATTTGTCCGACATTGACATATTAAGTTCAATTTTAAAATTTTTGCACAGTTGAAAACTTTTTAGGACTCATCTTCGAGGATAGTTTGAAAAACTACGAAATTGTTTTAAAATATTTGGATTTGCTGTCATACTTTCATTGCCACAATGAAATGTTTTAAAAAACCACAAATTTGTTTCCAAATCCATCGCCAAAAAAAAACTGCCTAAGGTTTAATAATACATAACTATATATTCACACATTTACTGCTGTCTACAAAGGAATTTACTGCTTACGTAACTAAACATAATATTGCATTTTTCTAAAACTTCTGCTCTGACCTTATAAAATTTTTATATGGAGTAAAGATACAAAATTACATCATTTACAACCCACTATATCATTTTTAATATTTTTATTTTCAGTTACGTTGAGGATGTTTCATTCTTTTTCACAAACCAATAACCAGATTTTATTTTATCATGAAGAACGCTATCAAAGATCATACATAATAATAGATCTATGACGAAAATATATATATAGAGGTCAATGTGTTATAAATAGGTGTTGAGCGCATGCGCATAAAATTTTCTGTATGAAAATTTGATGATCTTTGATAGTATTTAAGAGCTTATTGTAGTGTGTGTGTAGTGTGAACTTTTAAAGTAATAGGGGCACATTAAAGATAGTATACTTTTGTACTAGAATCATTGATAGTGTATTAACGATAAAATCTCTGAGCATTTTTATAGTAATAGTAGTAAGTATCAAAAAAATTCATTGCAAATAAGATAAATAGTTGCGAAATTTAAGGATACTTGTAGCTTGTTTTTGTTGGAAATGCAGAACTTCATCGACACTAGTTACATAAAAACTAAATTAATTTAAATTAATTTTCTTAATTATTGTTTTGTTATAAAGTTCTGGAAGTATTACATGTATTTGTAACTTAAAAATCCAAAATTCAGTTATTGTATTGCACGATCTATTTTTCAGAAATGATAGATATAATATTTCCACCCACCTAGACAATGCTTCGTTTCGCTGTCGTAAATCAAAAAATTCCTTAGGGACAAAGAATTATGAAACAGAAGCCGAAATAGAATATCCTTCTAGAACGCACACTACTTAGTATCTATATTTGTGGTAAATTGATCCCCGGCATGCCACAGTCATTTTTCATGTCAGCATTACTTAAAATATTATGTTGGCTGCTCTGGTGGCTTTGAATGTGCCTGTATGTGTGTGGAGGCTGCTTTGTTCCCTCCACCATTCAACAGGTGAAGCCTCTGGTAGCCCCCAGAGATCGTTTTACAGACGGCCTGGTAATGCATAAATGATGACAGTCTATACTGCTCACGAGCCTAGGTACATTGAACGCCACTTGATGACCGCTATGTGCTCTAAACCGTAAAGAACTTCCCCAGGACTTATCAACATTTCAGCTGCCTCCAGAGTGGCCCCATTACGATCATCATCATTTATTCCTTTTCTGGATGAAATATTTAGAGAAACGTTAGTGGGCTCTGGGGCGCCACAAAAACCACAAATTTGCTATAATACAATTGTTGAAATCGTCCTTCTGGTGCAGGGAAAAACTGGTCGGGTTGTATTGGTTTTGTTGACTCCAATTTTGTTTCTATTTTACCCTTTCAACTTAAGTGGAATTCTTTAATAGCATTGTAGATTTACATAATAATTTAGGTTTTAACGTCATTTACCTACTTACAAGGAGCTGGCTCTTAGTTTTCAGCTTAGAATAAAGTCGGTCTACGAATGAGGTTACATATAGGAAAAACTTTTTTAAAATGCACTTTATGAGAAAAAAATATTATTGATAAAAAATTCTCCTCCCCTTAAGATCTATGAAACCGCAATCAAATTTTACAGACATATAGGATGAGTAGAAACTAAACAAACATGAAAATACTTCAAAAAAGATTTACATTAAAAATATTAAAGGAAATAGTTATTTGTTTAACTAGGGAGGAAAGCCATGTATTCTCTCCCGCGGATGAAGTTTAATAGCGGTGGGCAGTAGTCATCCAAGGGAGAGAAGAAAGCTTTCCTCTAGTGTTATACATATATTTTTTCTACAACTCACTTTTAAAATCATTTCTACGATTTATTATTTTGGATGTCGTTATAAATTACTTATTCAAAATACCCACAGGAAATTGTGCCTCGTTTCCAAGGTAACGTTTTATTTTTTATAAACAATTTGTTTAGTCTCACAATTTGTGTCACTGGTTTTCATCAAAGAAAATTTAATTTTTCTCCCTAGGGAGGACATTTCCTACTTTGGATCCCAATTTAAGGAAGCAAAAGCCTACTTTCTAAACAAGGAGTAGAAAAAGTTGTTTATAATTGAAAAATAAGTTTACAAAAAAAATTTGAGCTTCAAATTTAAATGTTAACCTAACCTAAACCCAATCGAGTGTATGTATAAGAATCGATATTTTTTGTATTTACAATAGTGTCCAAATTTATTCTAAACTAACCAAAGTTCCCTGTAACATGAGTGTTGAATTCGAGACGAAATAGTGCGCATTGCTATGGAATAAGTGAGTGATAAGTTTGAAAACTTAAGAAAGGAGTTTTCACTAAACTTTAGTTGTAAACGACGATAATAATATTATGTGTTCAAATCGGAGAAATTCATGATATAACGCACAATAGAAACTTTGACTTGGAAGTTTGCGCATTCAATTTGATATAAAATCATGCAGCCATTAGGGTTAATTATAATATACATCCATTGTAACGACAGTTTGTGAAGTTTAAGGCGGGTTTAGTTCAGTCGGGCGCTTCACATCGCATTTCTCCACAAAACATGTACGTAGGTACCTATATGTGATGCCAAGAGTAGAACTGAATAGATGCTGTCGACTTTGTTCCGGGGGCGGTGGTGATGAGCGCAGGGCTGCCGTCAACCAAACACTTTCTGCAAGGTGAAACTCTTGGAATCGCAACTTGAATTTAATAATCTGTGCGAATACTCGTAATATACGTATTTGCTGCTGCTATTGGTACTTAGCATGCTGCATGCCGCTGCATCTTCAGCAATGCATATATTCAATAGGAGTTTGGGGCACAATTATGGAAATTGCCATTGGTTGTAATTGCTTGTCCAATTGCCCTGGTTGCATCTTACCAGACTCCCAATAGTGCCGATTTCAAACTGTTATGGCATCTTATTCTGGTTGGTTTTAAGACTGCATTGCACCACTTCACGAAAATTAAGTTTGTGGTTATGTATTTTTTTTTCTATGATAGTCTCTGCTGATGCAGTTGGTCCTAAAATAAGTTTACAGGAGACGTTTAGGGAAATATTCTTCATGTCAGTATGTACTGTAAAGGTTAATTTCGAATCAAATTAAAGAAAGCAATTTATTAAATGATTATGCCTTCCTGAAAATTGTTTAAAAAAATAATACATAATACAGATTGTATCGTCAGGATTTCACCAGTCGATAGTTTAGCGAAAATTAAAGGTGGTTTGTCTAATAAACTATGGTCGAATGTTGCTTTCTTTTTGATGTACAGAGCATTAAAGAAAATAAATTATTTTAAATACTTTGCTATAAATCAATAACAAAAAAAGTTAGTCTTCTGAAATTTTGCATAGATTTTTTTTTGTATTCTCTTATTAATAGTGGTTGCAATTTTTTATTTAGAACACAGAGTCGTGCGTATTGGTTTCTTCAAAAACATTTTATTGAATAAAACGTACACCACTGTTTTTTTTTGCAGCACCAATATGCAGAGAGTATTTTCCATTCAATTTAGAAACTTTTTTGTATCTTACAATTTCTTTTGATAACTTAACTTTTTTTTCCTAATTTATTAAAGAGGTTCTTCCCTATTAGATTTCCGAAAAATGCATCAGTACAAAGTTGTAGAGAAAAATATTTCCTACAACTTTCCTTTTAATTTTTTTTTGATATTGTCAATATTTAAAAAGATATTCAACAAATAAGTTGCAAATTTTAGAGAAATTTTTCTCTAGTTAGGTACTACTTACTACTACGAGTACTACTTACTACTCTTTCCCCAAAATTTTCAACTTATTTGTTGAATAACTTTTTAAATATCGACAATATCAAAAAAAGTTTAAAAGATAAGTTGTAGGAAATATTTTTTTTACAACTTTGTACTGACTCTTTTTTTCGAAAATTTAATAGGAAAAAAGTTATTCAATAAACAAAAAAATCCAACCCTTAATTGAGGGCCGGTGAAGGAAGGGCGTGGTCTACGAATACACAAACTCCGTTTTAAACTTTCAGGGTGACCCTCTAGAAGATTCTACAAGAATTGGCTGTTGGGTAAAAAAGTCTATTTGAAGTCTTTTTTTCTCCCTTATTTACTGTACTATTAGGTTATTTTGAGCTAAGTTATCAAAAAATTATAAAATACAAAAAAGTTTCTAAATTGAATGGAAAATACTCTCTGCATATTGGTGCTGCAAAAAACCAGTGGCGTACGTTTTATTCAATAAAATGTTTTTGAAGAAACCCGTACGCACGCCTCTGTGTTCTAAATAAAATAATTGCAACCACTATTAATAAGAGAATACAAAAAAAAGATGAATGCAAAATTTCAGAAGGCTAACATTTTTTGTTATTGATTTATAGCAAATTATTTAAAATAATTTATTTTCTTTAATGGCCTGTACGTCAAAAAGGAAGCAACATTCGACCATAGTTTATTAGACAAACCACCTTTAATTTTCACTAAACTATCGACTGGTGAAATCCTGACGATATAAACTGGGACACCCTGTATATTATGTAATGAGCATTTAATGACAGCTATTAAAACGAGTATGAGAATTACGACACGAGCTGTAGGTGAGTGTCGTAATTCTCATACTCGTGTCTTAATAGCCATTACATGTGAGTTGCATACACTATTTTTCTTCGACTAGTTAAAATAATGTAATGTAGAAAAAAAAGCGAAATTCAAGTGAAAAACTGCAAAATTTTACATGATTTTTAATTCGATTTTATTATTAAATATTATTATATATATTATTATGATCACCTTGAAAAATATGCCTTAAATAATAATTGTTGCCTTCAGTTTTTGTTCCAAATATTACACAACAGTTTCCTCCCCAAACAATAAATCAGCCGATGGGTTTCTTCCCTTAGGTTTTCTTGTTGCATCAGGTGAATTATATTGAATCTCCTATTTGACGCAATTGGATAAAATACTTCGAATACATTTTTATTCAGCTGCATGGATGCATTTCAAACTATCTATTTACATTTGGGCCTGGCATTGTAAAAAGCGTTATATTTTCAATATGTAAAGTACGTTCGCTGTAATTTTATGAATACATAAAATAGAAATATCCTCATCGTGTACACTACGAACGACAGTCTCAGTTGCAGTCGTAATAAAATTCTAGCGACAAAGTGATGTATAAAACGTGTGACATAATACTTTAAGCACAAACATTTTTGCCAAAGAGTCTTGTGACAATCTTAAATGTATCTAAAACAGATTTGCACGTGATATATATTGAGATTGGAAAGAAAATGTTTGAGTTGAGACTCGAAATAAATATTGTGTTTCTGGGGGTGATTCCATAATACACAATAAAAAGATAAAACAATTTCACTAGTGGTGGTGGTCATGTATGCGTTTTAGTAGAAAGGATAGCGAAAAAAACACGGGCCGGTAATAGGTTTTTTTTTGTTTGTTTCAGAGCGTGTAATTGGCTTTAGTTCGGCTCTGGCTAATGCTGAGAGCTTTAGCCTAGACGGCCATTACTACGAAAATTAATCAATGCGATTTCGATTCCGTTACGTTAGTTTAACGCTGTTACACAATTTAACATAAATTTCTAGTAATGGCTATTTAAATACGAAACGTTAAAGTGCTTATTGTTATTGTTAAGCGAGACAAAAATTATTAGTCTAAAAGCATTGAAAATGTACCTAGGTGTCTCCTCTAGATTAAAATACACGTGTCAAAATCCATCATACACGTGTACCTACTTATACTTGTTGTATTCCTTTATCATACACATATGCAGATGAACCTTTGATATTTAATAATATAAAATGCAATAACATAAAGTGGAGACATGGCGCGGCGCACAACACAGGCAAAAGAGGATTTATACTTTAAAATGTTCTTATTGTATCTCCGACACCATCTCTCTTCTATCTGGCTGTGTGTGAATGCCATTGTTGCGTCCGCAGCTTCTTATTTTCTCGAATTCGCACTTCATTTATCTTGTCCCCGTGCGGTGACCTATTTCTCCACGACGTTGTGGAGTGTGTTTTAAGCCCCTCTTTCTTCCCATCTCACTTGTTGTCCGAGACCACCCCTTTTCCTATATAACTGCACCCAGCTGACGCAGCAGCACTATTCAGTTTTCAGACGATTTTTTCGTTTCGGCTATTTTAAACACTTGTATCGATTTTCAGTTATCTTTCCAAATAGTTTCTTTGTTAAGGGGGCAGGTGTTTTACATTGTTGGATTAGTCTACGGTTTTTGCTCTCTTATTAAATAAGGGTGGTAAAAGAATGAGGCTGGAGTATCTTACAGAGGAATTCTGCCTCTTTGTCTTATTTTAGTTTAAATTACAATCATTGATAATAATTTTTAAGAATATAACAGTAAAACTTAAGAGCATTGTACTTGTATGTATTAAACTGTTTTTTCACTAGATGGCTTGATATGTATAAGTAAGGTTAGATTTACACCATTATAAATTTGGTATATTTTTGATCGCGAATTGTTTGCGTGTAGTTCTCGATCTGCTCGCGTTCGTTTTTAACTACAAGCTTAAGAGGTTAAACCTAACTTTACTTATAATGTAACGTCATCTGATGAAAAAGCAGCCTAACATGTACATTATTGTAGAGAAAATTTATCTATAATTTTTTTAGGTCATATAACTATAACAATGCATTTATGACACTTAAGTCTGTCCTCACCTCTTCTTAAAATTTAATTCTGACTTATATGGTGTAGGAAACATAATTTTTACCAATCTCTGATTAAATATCTCACTCTCGATACTCTCGAACACCTGGCAAACTCTGGCTTCCTTTCTCGAACTGTGGTGTGGACGTTGAGTTTGAGATCTGATCGCGAATTGTTTGCGTGTAGTTCTCGAGCTACTCGCGAACCGTAACTACAAGCTTAAGAAGTTAAACCTGACCCTACTTATAATGTAACGTCATCTGGTGAAAAAGCAGCCTAATATGTACATTACTGTAGAGAAAATGTATCTATATTTTTTTTAGGTCATATATAACCATAACAATGCATTTATGACACTTAAGTCTGTTCTCACCTCTTCTTAAAATTAAATTCTGACTTTATGGTGTAAGAAACATAATTTTTACTAATCTCTGATTAAATATTTAATCCACGTTTGTGAAAAACTGGCAATTCTCTCTGATTTTTTATGAAATTAATATAAATATTATAGAAGTAAAATCTCAAAACCTCGTTCCAGTTATCCCGGTTATTTCGAATAGTAAAGCTCCACCTTAAATATCCTCGTCAATCATTTACCTGATGCTACATAATATTAATAAGACATACTTATCACCTTCAACTTTAAAATTAATAGAAAATTGCAACGTTTTTTCGTGGCTTGGATATGGTTTATATAAGACTTAATTTTATATTTCATTTAAATAATTTATAAAATTGTGGCATTTCGCGTTGATAGTACCAGTTAACATGCGGTGTTGGTTCTATCAGGAGCGCAATTTCATCGGTCGTTTAGGATTTTTTATCTGACAGTTATGTGCAAACTTTAATGTTCCTTCGCATGCTGTGAAACACCCATAAAATGGGTGGGTTGTGTTGCGTTCCACACAGCAGCAGAAGAGACTGTGCTCATCTGGCTGTATGTGTCTGTGTGTGTGTACAGCACCTCTCCACATCTCTCACCTATTTTCTCATCCTGCTTTCATCGTATCTGCGGAATGCATAAAACTACAGCAAAAGGCAGCAAAAAACACACTTAATAAAAACTTTGGCCTCTCACAAAGTTTGCACATAAAACTTTTTGAATGTCTGATAAATTTCACAATTTGATGGCTGGGTGATGTTTCACAGTTTATGGTTTCAATTTTTCCGCATGATGGCAAGAACATGCCCTAATAATCATTTACCAACAGTTCTACTACTCGTAGTTAATTAAATTAAATACCTAATGGGTTGTTTTTTCAACTGATATCAAATCCCAATCAGTTATCATCTTTCACACCCAAAAAGAAAACTTGCTTTAATTGCATCCAGCCCAAAGTATCCACTAGGAGACGTCGTGAGGGGGGAAGCTTGGCCATAAATAACTTCGACCACTTGTTTGCTTCTTCTAGCATCTGTCACCGAAGGCAAAAGCAACCCGCGCGCTCTATATATATATATATATATATATATATACGCTTTTTGCTCTCACTGGCACCAACATGACGCGAATTTACAATAAGGCATAAAGAAATGGGAAAAGAATGTAGTGACAACTTATAAAAATATTCAGTTAGCGTAACGACGGCCCCCTCCGCCTCCGACCGACGACATAATATATGCCATAAACTTTACCTGATACAAATTCACAAACCTCCTCATAAATATTGAAGGAGCTGATGCATGAAGGGATTATTTTTTTACGTTTCATTCAGTGAATTAAAGACAGTTCATTCATGGAGGGAAGGGGTTGTTCTAAAATATTTTATTGAGTTCTGGTTGGGGTTGGAACCGGCGCATCCGCCAAAAATCGTCATTGTACGAGTACTTTTTATTATTAAGTAACATTTGAACTCACTAATTTTAATTCATTGTACTGAATATTGCATGACCGATTTGTTTACAACTATTAAATTTAATTTAAACCTGCGCATCCGCCAATATGTTAACAATTCATAATTATGATTTTCGTACAAAACGTATATTAAAACCAATATATTTGGAATAGTTTTATTAGACATTAAGGGCATAAAGCCGATCCATAATACATGTGCCATAAATTCCATTCATTTTAATCGCAACCATTAAACGAAATCATTTTCTATGGGTTAATAACCATTATAAAAATGCCCTAATAAAATAAATTCATTTTAAATAATAAAACCCAGCAACATAAAAAGGAAATGATTTATAGTCGGCGTGTCGATGCGACTCCGACTTTAACATATTGTATAACATTCTCCTCAACAATAGAGTTCCATAAACGATTCATTTCTTATTCACAGTTTGCTCTATATAATCGATTAAGCATTGAATTGTGCCGTATAACAGCAACGGGCTTTTGGACTTATTGGCGGGTAGTAAATCACCGAGCAAGAAATAGTTTTTAGGCGCAACAGGCGCCCATAATAAAGGAAGCGCTGCTTTTAAGCAACTAGTGGTCGCAGCAGTCGGCTGAGGAAAATATTACACATGCAACAGTGTAATTGGCAGGTGTCCAGAGCCGTTGCAGGAATCACTACTGTCGTGCGCCTTTTATTTCACTGCCGAGCAATTTATTTAACAAAAAATTCCTTTTGGTCTGATGTGCGCTTAATAAAATATGTTGGTTTCGTTCTTGAGTAATGTGTGGTAGTAAAATTTATATGCAAATCCCTGAACGAGTTTTGTGTGCATGTAGCGGAAACTTGTAAATGTTTTTAATGTGAACCCTTGGGGGCACATGTTAAAACTATGCTCAAGACGTAAACGTGACTGATGTTTGAATATAAAAATTACAACTGGTAAAATGCGGACGACGTGGCGTCCAAAGAGGGTACAAAAAATCGAGAAACCGCTAAAGCTTAATGCATCTACTCTTCGACAATATAAAATTTTTATTGCCTCTGCAGTATGTCATCGTCGTAAAAATTTTAAATTTATCTTTATGTCCCCGTTTACTATTTGCTAAAATATTCTTTAAAAGCGCAGATTAGTTGTTTAGTTGACATAAATCATTATAAAACAAATAAATTTCATTACCAGTTTTAATCTTAAATATAACAGAATGCGCTTTATTATTATTTAAACTTATAGTACATCTTAAAATTATTTTTCAATTGAGAACCCCTGATGCTCATATTCATACTTTCAAATACAGATGCCAGATGAATATAAAAATAGTAAACACAAAAGGCAAGCACAACATGTCTGATTGTGATTTCAATAAATTCCTGCTTCTGGGAAGTTCAAAATCTAGCTACTAGACGTCCCATGGTATGGTAGCTGGTCCAATATACATGCATATTCTAATTAAGTCTTGTCTTAAAAGGAATCCGACTTTGTAAAAGATTTTATTATAAATCGTTTATAAATACTTGTAAAAGAAAAAGGCCAAGAAAATAAAAGTTAATTCTCAACAACATATTATTTTCTTAATATAATATCAGTATAGGTACTCTAGTGTTATGTAAGATATAGTAATTTGTTTGAAAATTGTAATTTATATATTTTCAATAGAGAGTTTTATAAAAAATTTAAAACAATCAAAACATACTTTTATAAATGAGCACTGTTTCATTTTCCAAAACATAAGAAAAATATAATTTGTACATTTTCCATTAGCCAAATTTAATACTTGTTAAGATATTTTGAGTTTGCATTTATTTATTCATCAAATTTTTGAGAATAAAGAAATCTCTAATGTAACCCAACTTAAATATTGTTAATATCCGTAACCGTGAATAATAAATTTAAAATCCTCAAATTAAAGTCATACACTAGCCCTTATAGTTGACTGTGTAGTACATCTTTAGGTACCTAACATTTACTTCTACACCCTGGCTACTTCTCTTACTATTAACAACAGATGTCGCTGTTTTTACTATTTTGTTTAGGTATTTAAAATCAGCGACATCTGTTGTTAATAGTTGGAAAGGTGGCCGAGGTTTTTGTAGCCACCCTGTACAATATATAGTAGAAGTATTTACTAACTCAATTTTATATTTTTTAAGCTTATCTTTAGGCATATCCTTATATTAGTTACAGTTCTGTACACTATGCATACGTCATTGCTTATGTATTAACAATTTATATAGTTTTATGAGTGCTACGTGATATACTTATTATAAGATACGTTTTCGTTTTAATATTCTTTTTGTAATATTTCAATCTTTTATACTTCTTTTATTGGTTTTGGTTTCTCAAAGACAAGTTTAATTTATTTTATTTATATATGAGAGGTAATATTCTGTGCCAAGGTACAATTTACTGCGAAACCACTGAAACCATGACTAATTTGTAATAAAAAAAAGTATATGATGAAACCAAATGAAAATCACATTCGAATTTTTAATGAAATTTTTCAAGTTTGCCCCCCATCATGTTTTATCTGAAAATCAAATAAACCATCCAAGTGTAAAATGAAACCAGATCCAACATATTAAATGTTATTTGGCTGGTTTCGCATCTGAATGAACCACCCCAAAACAACCCTACATATCTCATTCAATTTTTCCCCGAAAATTCACCTCCTAGTTTCTATCCCCATAACTATTTCACATTTTGCCACCCAGCCACCTGCAATGTTTCCATTCGAGGGCCATCCACATTCATACATAAAAAAATCTAAGATCATAAAAATTTCATATAGTCACATTACATTCCTTGTGGATATTTTTATGTGGTGTGACACCTCGTATTATATGCGCCGGTGGTCGGAATCGTACGCGCGTACACATGTCGCCATTATTTGCAGCTCGCTCGGGCATGTATCTGACAGCTGTCGTATCACTGAATGTTGAAAATATCGCCACCAACACCGCCAACGTCGCCCCTTTTCCCACAACCTCAAAAAAGAGAACAAAGATCGATAGAAGATGCGCTGCTTTGAGCACGGCAACCCTTCATCTAATATGCACCGATGGCGATGGCATCCTTCGTCTTGGTGACCCAGCGATTCCGGTCATCGGAGCGCCAAGGTTGAATAATGTCGAAAATAAGGTGGACGAGAGGACGAGGGTAATTTGATTTTATATAATAGGTATATTTTTTAACCGACGTTTTAAAAATTCAAAATACGAGTTGCTCTTATTTTGATGTAGTCGCACGTTTATAGACGAAGGGGTTCATAGAGATGTTTGAGGGTTCATCAAATGGTTACAAATATAATAACTTCGTTATATGTACATTTATTGTTAAAAATCGAAAATAAATGTAACAATTTTTGTTATGTTCAAAGAATCGATTAAAGGGTTCTTTTAGGGTTCATATGATTTAAAAATCAGTGATCCCCCATCTTTAAATTGCAAATGAACATTCTTAAATACTTTTATGGGTACAAGCGATTTCTTCTGCGGTGTCTTATTAAGACCAGTTCTAAAATTGATTTATTTAATTTGATTTGACAAGGACTTTACGCAATAAAAAAAATAATTAATGTCTGACTCCCCCTCATTATATTTTCTGCTGTCAAACGCCGAATAATTACCTGTTTGTCATATTTAAGCATCGACGTAACATGACGACGTATTTATGTTATTAAAAAACAAAGTTTGCAGGAGACAGTCCCCCCCCCCTGCTGTTATACTGAAAAAAATCTTATATAAAAACCGTGTTGGATGAGACGAATCTAAATAGCGATTATTAAATTTTTATGTAAAGAATCAATTATAACTTTACAAAGCTAACAAGAGCGTAGAGAATATGGGACTGTCAGAGCTCTCTTTATGAAGATAGTCAAATATTTGTGCCAGTATTAATTCAGTCATGTTTAAACCCTCGACGAATGGTACACGGGAAAAAAACTGAACATTGCGCACGCCTTTGTCTACTACAACCAGTAAAAATTTAATAATTTTTCTGAAATTGAAACTCAAGATGTAATATATTTTCTATTTATTTATCATTGCCTTGCTTGCTTGTCTTGCCTTCTAGTTGATTCAGCAGCAGACGCAAAGAAATGGGGCTTATTATATTACAAGTACATTCTAAAAATACGATGAGCGCAACATCTAAGAGGATTTGCGCTGCCTACCTGTATATACCTTATATACATAATACACAAGTAATATTCCATAAAATAGAATAATATCTCTTGAGTTACAACTTGAAAGGTAAAGCAGGAAGTCAAGTCGCGTACAGTACTGTTTGTCCTTTTTAAAAGCTCTCGTTACGATAAATAAAATTACCCACACACAAATCCTTCATCATGGATCACATACAATAGATAAATAAGACGTAGCGCTGTGTGTTTTTTTGCTGCCGACAAATTTTATTTGAATAGCAGCATATTTTATTAGATGGCCTTTTATATACGTAAAATCTTTTCATCATGACTTTCCGGTGCAATCTGAGAAAAGCGTTTTGCTTTTCCCCAGTCCTCATTAAGTGGTTTCCCCTGGTAACGGTTGTCAGAAGTCGTCAGGATCTCTCACGAGCTGGCTGGTTGCCTGCTGCATTATGAGGAAGCGAGCAATTGTAACGGCTATTCTCATAAGAAAAATAAAGCCATCATAAATGTGATACTCCACAGCGCGGATATAAAAACCCCGACGACACCGATAAAATCCTTATTAGGTTTACTGTTTATTATTCACTTTGGTAGTAAATCGTTTGTCTATTCTTTGTTACTTTGTTTCGTAATTACACAATTGGAGAGCTTAAATTGCAACCAGATGAAGAGTAAAAAACAATTGGAATTTATTAGTGACATATTATGTCTGCTTAGTCCGGTGCAGTATATATTTGAAGTGACACAAACAGCTTGTATCCTTTATACAAACTCACACTATTCAAATTTGTTTGAATATTAGGTAATATCCACATTATATCCTTAAGATTTCTGATACAATTCACACCTTAAGTATCTAATTTAACGAAGAATGTATTTTACTGCCGCGCTAAACCAAACTTTGTTAGTATCTTAACAGCACTTTAATTAATTCTATTGACCATAATGTTAAATTGATATTTACTTTGTATGCTTATAGTGGCATCAGGTCCTGGATATGCTGAAGTAGTTTTCATTTTAATTTTCATATGGTTTAACTCTGTGGAACCATTTTTGACAAATTTAATAGATTAATAAGTTAATATTTTTTTAAAAATTTGTTTCATTACTTATTAAATTAGAACAACAACAAGTTTAAACGCATCCACACATCAATAAAGATTAAAAATTAAAATATTGAAATCTGTATAATCTTATACTTATATAAAAGTGAACGTTTGTCCTCTATACAAATCTACACCGTTGTAGATATCGACGCTAAATTATTTGTGAATGTTCTTTCGGCTTCCACACGAGTCGTAGAAGTAATAAGAGTTTTTTATTTGCGCCGTTTTTTCAATAATAATAATTGTTCAAATCTACAATGGTGTAGATTTGTATAGACAAATATATAGTATTTACTAAACATACTGCAAAAAAGTAACATAGCGCACAAAGAAATAAAAAAAACATCTTTGAACTAATTAACACTACTTGCTACCTACGCCTATGGAAAACTGAGCGACTCGACTGTACAGGGTGGCCCATTTTCGAGCCTCATCATAGGGATCTCGGAAACCGTAAGAGATACAGGGTCGGTTAAATTATGGCAAAGTTGCGCATTTTGATGCTTATCAAAATGCTGTGTTGCAACTTGGAAAATTCCGAATACTTTCTGAAATATCCTGAAAAAAATGAAATTTCATAAAATCTTTTTTATTTTTTTGTGACGTTATTTGAAAACAAACTTTAAAACAAACAACACTTCGTCATTGCCACTTTTTATTCTCTACAATATGGCGCTGTCAAAATTTAAATCCGACGTTTCGTCTTCCAGAAACCATCATCAACTTATTTTTTTTAAATACGGACCTGGATTTTTTATTTTATTTTTTGTTAGTTTTGGACTACCTTAAAGCTATGACCCATCACAAAATTTGATTTTCAAACGTTTCGATGACAAAAACTGACATTTTCTGTATTCTTAAACATATTTAAAACGATACTATTTTTAAAACAAATTATTTTTTCAACATTCTAAATTTATGATACTGACGAGAAGCTATTATAAACATTATTTAGTCAGAAGTAATAATTTGTTTTAAAAACAGTGTCGTATTAAATATTTTTAAAAATACAGAAAACGTCAGTTTTTGTCATCGAAACGTTTGAAAATAAAAATTTGTGATGGGTCATAGCTTTAAGGTAGTCCAAAACTAACAAAAAATAAAATAAAAAATCCAGGTCCGTATTTAAAAAAAAAAAGTTGATGATGGTTCTTGGAAGACGAAACGTCGGATTTAAAATTTGATAGCGGCATATTGTAGAGGATAAAAAGTGGCAATGACAAAGTGTTGCTTGTTTTAAAATTGATTTTCAAATAACGTCAGAAAAATATTAAAAAGATTTTATGAAACTTTGTTTTTTCAGGATATTTCAGTAAGTATTCGGAATATTCCAAATTGCAACACAGCATTTTGATAAGCATCAAATTGCGCAACTTTGCCATAATTTAACCGACCCTGTATCTCTTACGGTTTCCAAGATCCTTATGATGAGGCTCGAAAATGGGCCACCCTGTACTCATAGGTAAAGGACTGTACTTACATAATTGCTGCTGCTACAACAAAAAGATTCAAGTTTTGTCCGTCGTCGCGCAGTTCTCTAAAATTTGGTCATACTTTTTGCAGAGATTCACCATAAATTAATACCATATCCACTCTTGATAAATATTAATTTTTTTTAACTTACTAAAGCTAAGTCACTCTCTTATGCTTAGGGAGCTTCTTTTTGAAATATTTCATTGGTGGAATATTGTTAAAAATATGGTAAGATGCGATTTTTGTCTAGTTCGCTGCTTCCATCATCCACCAGTCAACAAAGAATTTTTATTCAAAAGAACCTCTTTTAGACCCTGCACGCCTTTTAGTAAATTTACAAAAGTCTAACGAAATAAAATAGGTCGTTTAACGAAAGGGCACACAGTCTAGAATAATTAAACAAAGACCTTAACATTCTTGTCTTAAGCAAAATGTGACCAAAGTTATATATTTGAAATGTATGACAATGAACCTAACCTAACTTAACCTAATAAGTTTTTTTTAAATGAGATTTTTTTAAAACTATTCACTTCCAAATCCAAATCGTCATTTATGATTACTGATTACTTAGAGAGGTTGCCTAAGTATCTTTCAGTTTTTCAAGATAACATACAGATTTCCTTAGACTAAGTATACCTACATCTTACAGGGATCCTAAAATGGCAAAAGCATCCTATTGATCGTCCGTACCCCTACCCCCTACCTTTAATAAAAAATAAAAAAACAACTAACAGACGACAGTTTTCCTGTCTTTCCTCCACAATTGATGCATCAGCAATTGAGAAAAGCAAATCCTGCAGCATTCTTGTCCACTTGTGTGGCCACTCAACCTTAGCCGCGCTGACAAGATGGATGGCCGCTATTAAATAATGACTGGATTACACTCCTCTTGCGCGCTCCATATCTTGCAGGGTTAGTTTCTGTTATTTCCGTGTCAGACAGTGGGGGTGGGTTAGGACCCAGTTGGGGGGCGAGTTTGGGCGATTTTGATACATCTGAAGTTGGTGAAACACATTCGTGGTAAAAATTGAGAACGTGTGGTGCTGATCTCATGATGGATGATTTGAGAAAGAATTACTAAAGTTTACAACAAAAGTGTATAGTTTTATCGGGGGAAATCTCGGAGGCAATCCCGCGAGATGAAAGATCGGTCACGTTCCACTACACTGTATATATACAGAGAGAGAGTGAGTGCCTGGATGGCGGTGGGTGCGAAGTGTAAAAACTTACTTCCAAGTTTTAGCTATTAGATCGAATGTGATACACACGGAGATTACAACGACTCCTGCCATTTTACTAGCAGTTTTCTGGTGTAATGTCGCGTTATTCACTTGAACAAAAAATGTCCCAAGCCGAAAACACCAAAAGTAATTACCGATATTACTCGAAGAGTTCCAGTGTGTGGTTTGGAAGTTTCAGCTGTATGCACGTAAGTTAAAAATCTACATGTTGTATATAAAACAAACAGTATCAAGGGGAAATGCAGTCACAAAAGAAAAAACAAGACATACAATTCCCAATTGTTATTCACTTTGGACTGGTGTCACACCAGTAAACCGTCAAGAAGTTGGAAAGAGTCCGTGAAGCGGCAAGCGTTCGGAAAATCCCCAAGAGAAAGTAGAATTTCTTCAGTTCTAATAGTTTTATTTACGAACGTAAACAAAAAAATATACTTTCCATGCGATGATGGCATCAATGGGAACGTGTTTGATATTTTATGGAATACCTATACTGGTAATGAAATTTGCATCAAGAACCCAATTTGTCATAAAATGGAACTCGTCAAAGAAAAGCGTATAATGCAGATTAAAATCTCTTTTAAGGCAATTTCTTTTAAAGTATACGTCTTCTTTTTATAACAACCCGCATTCAATAATCAGATTTTTAAGACGTCTCATCGGTTTTATTTTTTTTGTTAGATATAAACTGACACACCATCTAAAGCAAACGTGCCGTCGTTCTCTGTTTAGTAATTACAACATCATCGAATTTTTGATACAAGACTGTTTGCTTAGGAATTGTGGGAACGCAAAGCTCCCTCGCTCTGTGGAAACACTTGAGCTTTATTTCGCAATTTTTTGTTCGATTGTAGGATATTGGGTGGGGCTCTAGTTCTGGTGATTGAAAGGAATTATACTGGGCAATTCTGTAACAATAACGAGAAACGTGCCCGCGACAACGCCGAGGGAATTCCGAGCATCTTTGGCACAAATGACAAACATTCATATGCACACCCGAATATAGATTTCTCGATTTTGTACGTTTTTCCATCTTGTTTAGCGAACTTAAGTAAACATGTGTTTGTTTGCATAAGCAAAATCGAAGAGATTCCATCCATCTGGAGGCTATTTCGGCAGTCCACTAAACAGATCCTTTGTAGAATTTCCACCAACTGGAAAACTCAATATCACCCAGTGAACGAACATCATCCCTTTGGTATTCACAAACATACCTATATTTCCTCTGGTATTATTCGGCAAATAGAGAAAAAATTAATTATGTTTTTTCACACAAACACAAAAATTTTCAGCCATAATTTTCAGTTAATATTTAACACAAAGAAGTTCATACGCGTGGGTCTTTTATACCATGCACCCAAAACGTAATTTACCAGAGATGTATTTAAAAAGCAAATTAGTTTTTTTCTTTGTACACATAACCAAACATAATGAATTTGGTTTCATCAGGTGATGGTTGAAAGAGTACGGTTCAAGGGGTTTCGTTGGAAAACGTTAAATTTAATGTAAATTTTAGCAAAATCAGTGATCTAGAACATTGTAAACAAGGTATAAGGCGGCGGTTTGAGTTTGGCCCAACACCAAATTATCAACTCAATCCCATCATCTGTGCCGAGTACACATCACTGTGATCAAAGGATTTTGCAGCATCCAGCTCTCCATCCAGCGTCGTTTCGATTACCTGACTCTATCTAATCTGTCGCTTTAAATATGTAAGTTTTTGTTAAGGGGGAGGGAAAACGATACTTGATAGATATATCTTTGGAATGAATATCGAGGGGGAGACGACGTGCAACACGATGAGAATCACAAGCAATTTTTTTTTTTTCACGCGATATTACACACAAAACAAAGATTGCTTTTTGGGGGTTACGCACATCTACGGCATATATTTTTTGCGCCAGTGTAACTGCATTTATAACACGAAAATAAAAGGAATGTGATAGATAGGTACCTAGTTTGAATTCGAGACATAGGTTAGGTTGAATATCAGGAAATTTTGTAATTTAAAAATTGTATTTCAACCTTTTTTCTTCCACCAAAGAACCGGTAGAAACACTAACGTGATGGAAAAAGAAAAAGGAATTTAAATCTAAATTTTGAATTTTCATAATAATTTAATCTCTACAGTCAAGTTTTTGAGTAGAGGGAATTGGAACTGAAAATATTTGCAGGGGAATTTAAAATATATTAAATTATAAATATGATTGACTTTTTTTCGATATATCAATATCAGGATTAAAAAATTCCACCTATTTCAACCAAATTTTAGATCTCTTTTTCCCTGCCAAACATACAATAAGACCGACCTCTAATTCCACATATTATTCCGCAACTTTTTTGAAAATTTCCTATATCTGAAACCTATTTTACTAGTGGTAGCTTATGATCAGTCCCCACAGTCTCATTAATATTCTTAATTTGGTGAACTCTTACAAGCAACATGACAAGTTCGTCGGGGTAAGCTTCAAACATTTTCCCCATAAAAACGAGAATAAATCTGAAAACATAACCTAATAGTATATTATTTTATGAGGAGCTTAAGTGATGCTTTATGTGCAGAGGCAGAAGCCGAAGCACTTAAAGCGACTTAAGCTCCGAATAAAATATGCTATTTTTTTTTCATACGCTAACAATTCATTAAATTGTAAAATTATTAATTGAAATTTTAATAAATAAATTTTATTTTCAAACGGCGTATAACATGGTGTTATAAGACTAAGTAGGCAAGGTATAAGTTTCATTTCTATGACACCACTCTTGAGCGGCGTATAAGTAGGACTTATACTCCGGCGGAGTATAAGTTATATCATTATCTGCAAAAATGTATGACAGTTGCTTGACAGTTGCAAAATTACTTATTAAATTGATTGTCATATTACGATTAGAATGATTCCATTTGAAAATAAAATATTGTATTTTATTCGGAGTATAAGCACTTTCATGTGACTCCGTATGGAGTTAATTCTCCTCGCTCCACTCGGCGCTTACACCTCCATACTTCGTCACATAAAAGTTTCGCTTATACTCCTAATAAAATAAATATCTATTGACAATTAATTTGACTTATGACCAGCGGCGCTTAAGTAGTACTTAAGCGCCGGCGACAGATAAAGTAGAACTTTACCTGTCGCCGGCAATAAAGTGACACTTAAACATAATCAGTACAGCAGGATAATGTCACACTTAAATGACGTTTGAAGAAAAAAGTCATCTAACCTAACTAATTTAATTTTCATACATATTAATGAAAATAAGCGGAAAATATTCGTTACTCAGTTAAAATAATTACCAAATTGAATTATAGATTAATCGTAGATTAAATATTGCTGTGGTTTTATATTTTGAAAGGTGTTTGCTCAAAATACTCCATAACAATAAATCTTTCAGGTACCCCCGAAAAACTCGTGGTAGATTTACTCCCATTATATTTAAATTTTTAATTAACATCCAGTCGCGCTTTCACAAAGCTAATTGATGCAAACCCTCCCGGGAAATCCTGGTGTGGAATAAACATATGAAAACAATTTTTCGAAGAACAATCGTTCAATGAAGCTATAGAGATATAGAGCGCTGCACAGCCCAACCGAAATCCGCCCTCGAAAAAGGGTTTTTATACGCGACCAGTTGATTTGGGGATAGGAAATAAACGCCATATAAAATATAACTTTATTATATTATACTACTATAATACTAGAGGGGGTTATTCCCACACGGCATCTTTATTTTTAATGCAGTGCCGTGTACCTGGGGGCGCATATAAGTGAGATAAATAGATGGTCGGGCTCGGTAGTTAGAATTAAAGTGAAACGTGCCCCCAGACCGCAGCACGGCGGCGGGACCGTGTCCGAACGACCACACGTCCCGTGGCGATTGTGCGATACGTGATGTCATTGCAGCCGCACGATCTTTGTTTTATCTTTGTCGACGGCCCCCCAATTTAACTAAATACCTCTGCGATTGCCTTTACTATCAAAAATAATTGAGTCTGCGAACCTTGTCCACATACACACAAACATGAGGATGGTCACCCCAAACCGAATCATTTGTCCTAAACAAAGTTCGTTTGTCTGGAAATCCTCGTCGATAAACCGATGATGGTCAGACTATTATCGCATTGATGGCGATGGGGGTATCCTAGTCCAAATTGAGACAACATTGATGGATTTTCGCCTACAGCATTAATCCTGGGTGATGTGTTAAACAAACAGCTGTAATTAAATTTGTTCTAGTAGAAAATAAAATTGTTTGGAGTTGAATTCAATGACCAACTCTCCACGGATATGTCTTAAGACATCCCAAAAGGGAATAGGACAATCGGTTTCTATTTCCATGGTAATTTTGCTGTTGGGTTTGTGCTGAATTTGAGTGGAATTAAATGGAGGGAAACCATTCGGGGTCTGATGGACATTTCCGAGGAAAGAACAGGTGTTTTCTACTCAGACACCCAGAAGTTTTAGTTTGAATGTCACTGCATCAATAAAGGGCGATAGCTGGTTTGATTCGCTAATCTATTTAGTAAGATACAGAAGATGAATTTAGCAGAGATTACTTTAGAGATTGCTAATTTAGAAAATTAAAATATTGAAGGGAATGGGAAATAATATTTTTGGTTCAACAAATCCATGTTAGAAAGAAAGATAACTAGTAACTTCTGTAGAAATGTTTCTAAGAAACAGGAGAGTAACTTAATTATTCCGGGGTTAACCAAGAGTTAAAGTTAAATACGAATTCCTTCTTGCAAATTTAACTACGACTTAAACCATAGAAACGATTACTGGCTTAACTCTTACTTAACCTCACAAGAAGATAATCGCCTTTATGAAATAGACTATAAGTGCTGGTTTATTGTGTCTCGGTTAACTTTAATTAATGATTATAGTCCTACTCACAATTATTGAATAAATCATTTATGAGGCTTTTAAACGTAAAATAAAATTAATCGACACACTCGGAACGTGCATTAATTCTACAACTTGGAATAACTTCTTCCATTGATAGTTAAAAATATTCTTTTAGGGTACAGTTTGTCTCAATATTTATGATTATCTTCTAGGTTTGTCGCATTGGTATCAATTGTTCGATTTAGGTTTCTGCTGCCATGCTGAATAAATCCAAGACTGATAACCTAATAATACTATCTAAGAAAATTAAATTAAATTTTTAGATGAAATAATTGATCCTTAGGTAGATATAATTTAATCGTAAAAGAATCAATAGATAATAATAAAATAATGTATCAGGAGTTCATATTTTGGAAATTGTACAAAAAATTTTATTAATCAGATGAAATAGTCGTCACCAATATATTTTGCTGTTGAAGATAAAATATAACCAAATTTTTAAACCTAAAATGTTATTATTATCAGCTGGATTTTTTCTATTATAGACGTTCAAAATATGCATTTATTAAATGTCAACATATTTCAAAATTTAAATTATCCACAACTTTTAGCACGTACAAAACGTTATTACCTTCAAAAGACCAGAATGAAAAATGTGAATTATTTTGTTCAATGAAAGACTTCCTTTGTAAAAATTCAATATTTCACTTCGCAACTATTTCAACTAATAGAGCAACTGTTGGATATATTTGCACGTGTAACATTCCCAGCGTGCTTCCCGTCACTGTGACCTTTGTGCTCTGAAACGCAGAATCTTGTCAATAAAATTGAACATGGATTCGGAATTCCAATTTGATCGTAAAGCACACCAACACATTGATGTTGTACCTAATTTTAAAACCAAAATTAAGCTTCCATTTCCGTTTGATGTATTCGCTATTAAAGCCCCAATTAGTCGCTGCTATTATTTTCCTATACATATAATTGCATAATTTGAGGAGACATGCCTTTTTCGCTTGAATGGGTGTGGGAATATAATTCTCGCAAAGGTATCGAACCAGTTTATTGAGTCGTAAAAACAATATTAATTAGAGAGGCACAGATATACTGTTGCGTCTTTGTGTAAACAGTACAATTTGGGGGCACGCGCGCACCCGGGGGGAGCTGCGACTGTAGGTTTGTGGGGATCTTAATGCGATGTCAACCTTTATGTAGAAGGCTGTCTTATGGACTTGCCAAACGCGAAATGAAACCAATTAGAGCGTTTTGCTGCAGGCTCTGCGGAGGGGTGCGGGATGCTACTGTAAACCTGTAGATATTGCTGCTTGGGTGTTGCTCCGGAGCACCCCCCTTAACGAATGTTGTTGTTAGCGTTTTATACACAAATAGGCATGCCGCCGCCGGAGAGCTAATCTGCGATATTTCACACTTAGTGTATATTTTTAAGTCGACAATTTCTTACGTTTGCCATGTTCAGTTGAACGTTGATAGCATTATTAGAGTCGTTATTTTTCATGTCCGCGCTCTGAGTAGGTGGCCGTGATCCGAGGAAGCTGGGCGCCAGAGATAAGCCAATCCCGGCACTGGCTTCCCTTTTCGTGCAGCAGGAGCACAGCAGCCCCTCGATCCAACTCCCTCGAGCTCCAAATATGAATTACGCACTTAGACCTCGGCACATACATATTTCACCATCGGCTTTCATGACTACGCCACGATGCCGTCGTGCTTTATTTTATTGAGGGTCTGCGATATATAGTGCTCCATTAGCAACCATATTTCACGGGAATTCCACTCATGCATTATGAATGCATGCACATGTCTACGTACCTTCGATATCCATCATCAATATCTATACTACGCCGATGGCCCATCGCCATAAAAAAGGAGATTATACACCTGCAGTCTGTCTAGCTCACTGTCATTTTACCCCTCTAGGAACCTTAAACTTCTGATGCTTAATAAATTTGGTGAAGGATTTTCGGAAATTTGTTAGTTTTCTGCTTTTTAGAAAAGTGAGAGAATCCATTCTAATCTACTGAATTTTTAAAGATATTTTTTATATAAAAAGTATTGACTACGGAAGGTTTTAAGCACTTTCAGCAAACCTCTAAATGTCTAAAATACTGTAAAAGAAACTGGTGACTTTAATCAATAATATAAACACCTTTACAAAGTAGGTACATTTAATATTTGCTACAAAATTATATGGAATGATTTTGATAAAGTTCTGAATAAACTTAATTAGGATTTGTTCAAAGTTCAGGGTCAAACCAGACTTAAAGCGCTTTTGAAAAATTAAATTAGTCCTTTCTGTAATAAGTTGGTTTTAGATTTACAATTAGATTGGGTGCTATAGCATAAAATCTAGAATGTTATTAATTTGTCGGTTTCTATCGTATTGTGAATTTTGTCTCATAGATGAGCTTTCGTCAAATTTAAAATCCTTATCTTTTGACTCAGTATTATGTTTCAGAATGAGATAAGTCAAGGTTTACTTCTGATTCTGAATGAGGTTATGTGAAATTTATTAAGTTTTGATTGACATTTTGTAAAATTGGCTATAACATGCAAATGAGGTTAAGTTTCGAGCTTTATTCTTAAAATTTAACTTCCTGACCTTCCCAAAGTTTCAAATGAGATATGTATAGTAAGACTTGGTTGTGATTTTTAATGGGGTTGCGTAAGATTTATTTCGATTGTTAATGAAATGTTGTAGCCAAGAAGGTATAAAAATAGAGGAGAGAAAGCTCCCGGATGGGTGTAGGCACAAATCCGTTGCCAGTTGCTATGACAGTGACAAACCAAAACAAACACTTGACCAATAACGCGCCTTATTGACTGCTGGCGCATGCGTAGAAACTATCAAGTACGCTTGAGTCCATTTGAACGTGCAACACTTTTTGACCCACGAATTCAACCCCCACCCCGGGGATCTTCTGTCCTCTATTTTATACGTCCTTGGTTGTAGCATATGCCATAGATCCAAATAGGATTAAGTTTCGAGCTTTCGTGATGGACTCTGATGATTTTTCGAAAGTGTTAGTAATATTTAAGAGATTTTAGAGTTAGATATTAAACGTCATAAAATTATTTTTGCTTAACTCATTTACTTATAACATAATTTCAAGTTGATCCTTCTATAATGATGTAATGGTGCCTAATAAAATTCAGATTAACTTCATCCTGTGATGTCTCTCTATTACTCTTACCTACAATTAAAAACGTAAATCTGAGATATCTGAATGTAAATTTTGTGAGGTTTGATAATTTTTAATTTAGAAATTACAACTAAAACTTTAAATCTGAGTAGAACTATACCCACTATTGTTCAATAATTCACACTTAACCTAGTTTGAACTTTATCACAAGAGTTTTAAGGAATTTTCTGAGATTTCCAGAAATAATGTTCCAAAATGAAACTTTTCAAAAGTTAGATACTACATAGGTACTTGATATTTTTAGGATTTAGTCATTAATTCATTTGACTATTTTAGGTCAAAAAATCTACTTTTAGTACATTGAGAGAAAATTCGCTTTAAGTTAACCTATTTTCGAGTAACTTTTATTATAAATACAGTTTTTCTACTTTCATACTTTGATTGATTTATTAGACATTTACTACCTCTACTGTAATGAAATTCATTACGATACAGATATTTCATTACGATACAAGTTTATAACCAATAGAAATTCAACATCACAACAATATTTCGTCAATATCAAATATTCACATGAAAATCTGACAGATCTAAAATTTAAAAATTGACAGTTCATTTTGATTTTGTGACATTTCTGAGTTGCCATAATATTCATTTTCTTTTTTTTCATTATTTTGACTAGTCGTAGAAAAAATACCCATTTAATGGCTATTAAGACACTCGTATTCATTACCACATGAGCCGTTAGGTGTCTTAATAGCTATCATTAAATGGTCATTGCATAATATGTATACTATTTCATTAGGTACTAAATTGTTGGTACGTGTTGTCATATTTAGGACAACAGTATTTTAGGATGTCGTGCTTGGGGGTACTACAACTAGGTATATTTTTTGTGGATACAACCAAATATTTTTCTCAGTAATAGTATAAAGAACTCTTATCCAATATAGTGTATCCATTATATAAAATCACCCATGTGGCTAGTGAAACTTATGGAGCTATTCTCTATTGAAAATGTTATATAACATTCTGTTAAATCTATGTTATTTGACATTTCAACAATGTTTTATATTGTTCAAACGTCAAATAAAATAGATTTAACAGAATGTTATCTAACATTTTCGATACAGAATAACACCATTAGTTATATTAAATTACAGTGTGGTCAAACCTCTTCTAAACATTTACGAATTGTCAGCGACAAATTGATTATAATTATAAAAATAAATCATAAGATTTTATGGTAATCATTTTCGCATACATAAGTCACGTGTGTGTCTTTATGAAATGAATATTCATATCAAGCTTGTGAATTAAAACAATTATGTCTAAAACGATGTTTAGACATTTTTCATGAATAAATATTTTTAAATTGGTAAAAGTGTTGTAAACGTGATTGCATCTACTATAAATTAATAATTAAGTAAACCTCAACTTTATGCATCAGACTAGAAATAACACCCCTAAACATTCATAATAATTTTCTCCACCCTCGCCCCCTACTGTGCCGTCATATTAGTTACGCTACTGCCTTATATTTCATTTCTTTTATCGCAGAACGTAGATGTTTATCTTTCAGGGAAGCTTTGCGTTTAAATCTAAATATAAACCTAGTAAAGTTAGGGGTGTGCAAAATTAAATTAGGTAGGTAGTATACTCAAATAAATCATTCATATAACATTAATAATGACAACGGAAAACTTAGTTTGTTTTAATATTTAATAAATTCACACCATTAAAATAATAGGATGTCGTGTGGTAAAATTATGTCCTCATGAATCCACCAACAGGCAATTACCAACTGAACATAGTTATTCGGAAAACTCACAAAGTTTAATTTAATACAACACCGCACATATACAATAATTTTCTAATTTGTACTTAAACCTAATTATCATAACGATACACACAACTTTCAAATTACCACCCGTCACGCAACCCATTTTACAAATAGGTTCCTCGCCACACTTCCTATTAGCATCGCTGGGTTTTGTCTTAGATTCCCCTCTAGTAGAGATAAAAACCCGCATAGTGACCCAGATTAAAATCTGGCAAGTCTTGCACAAGTCAATGAATGCATTACCGGTCAACAACCTCAAGCCTGAAATCCGCACCCTATTTGCGCCCCCTAAAACACTGGGGTGTAAAGGGTGTCGTCCACACATTGAATTTAAACCATTGGCATCGGGTTGGGAACATTTTTATTAATCGGAAAGTTTCGCATGGTAGTATACATAGAGGAAACATTGTATAAATCGCACTTGAACGTTTTGTGGGGTGGGGTACGCGGGGGCCAAAGTTGAAGTTGTATGCCCTATTGACGAATATATACGGGAAAAGTTGGTCTGGTAAACACATTTTCGATCAGTGCGCGCGAAGTCTACTTTGCTTTATGTATATTTACGAACGCGTATAAACTGTAATATTGCCAGAAGATAAGTTTTAATCCTTTGAGTTTTACCAGATTTTATAAGTAAACAAAATTTTAATTTAGATTTTAGCCTTTGCACTTTGAGAAGAAAATATAAACACAACAAAGTTTTATTAAATATAAATATTTTCTATATATCTTTTCTGCGAGTAGGTACTTATTTAAAATCCATTGGCATCTTGATTACGATGCGTCAAACCACCGCAGAAATTTGCTTTATTTATTATACATTATATCTACAGAATATAATTTATGCATGTGCACACACCCACAGTATAAATATGGAAGTTTTTAGGAAACAAATCCAACAAAACAATATTTAATGGTGCATAATATTCTGTTTGAACACTGCAGAGAAATTTGCAGGTTTTGTTTACTGTGCATAATTAAACACAGCTAATGCAAAAACATATCAATTGTATATTATAATAATGAACAAACCGAAACGTTTAAATTGTTGTCGTGGCCATAAATTACAAAAAAATATTTATTATTAAAATAAATTAATATAATTGTATATAAACTAGGGAAATAGCCATTATTGCGCGTCCAGTAAATTCCATTATAGAGACAACAAAAGGCAATGTGGGGACTGCGCTGAACAATATTTGATATATTTGTAGGGAAAAATATATTTTATTAAATTGTTATTTTTCTAATACTTGTATAGGAATTGCTCATCACTGAATGATTGTCGAATTAGCTTTGAAAAAATTGGATATCAAACATTTTTACAAAAGCAGATTAGAGGATTAAAAAGGATCAATCCATTACAGCAAAATGTTGAAAAATTTAACATGAAATGAAAATATAGTGGTGTGTTATGTATGAAACGTTGAAATATAATATCTACAATATAAAAGGCTGTGTATTTTTTTTCGATCTCTTCAATTTGATCAATCGAATCCTTTTGGTTTGACTGTAACCGTCGTAACACAAAAAATGAACAAATTTCAAAGTTGTTATTTCTGAAAACTTATTGTATAATTTATACGAGCCCTAACAACTAAATGTTCGGACAAAAGTAAATTTTTGAAGTATGAAAGGAGAACTGGAAATTTTACGAAGATAATTAGTAAACACCTAACAATACAATAAGATAAAGCCTTAATAACAATATTATGCATGGGAGCAAATTATTTATTGGATTTAACAATATTTTAACCTTAATAATTAGCAAACTTTACAAAATGAATTTGCAACTAAATGTTCGGATAATTTTTAATTTAGTACCATTAATAAGAGGTTACGTTTGCTTTTGCTTTAATAGCTGCCTGTATTCTAGCAGGCATTGTATTTATCAAATTTTGGTACAGTTCTGGCGTGAAACTGTCCCAAATTTCTTCTATTTTGGTCTTTAAGTCCCCAATGGTTCTTGGTGGATTATTGCGTAAAATACGTTTAATTTTATGCCAAAGAGTTTCAATGACATTTAAGTCCGGACTGGATGAGGGCCATGAAAGCATCTTTATGTCATTTTCCCCAAGTTCCAAAACTGTGATTTTTTAAAAACAGTCGTTAGAAAATTACGTTACATTTTTCAAGTGCAATTTTAAAGCTACGAAATATGCCTAAAATCACCAAATAAAGACTTTGGGATTTTTTTGTACATAAAACCAACATCCAGCTTTGCAATAAAGTAAATTTTACCAAAATCCAACTAGTGGTTCCAAAACTGTGATTATTTTAATGTAGGTAGCACCCTCAAAAAAACACGTTTTTTGAAAAGTGAACTGTCGAACTCGAAAAAAATGCAAAAAAATCATATTAACATTTCAGGATTTTTTCAATATAGTACGATTATTGAGCTTTGATTTAAATGTTTTTTGACACAAATCCAACCAGCGGTTTCAAAACTGTGATTCTTTAAAACAGTTACTAGAAATTTTTATCATTTTTAAAGGTGCAACTTTGAAGCTCTGATAAATGCCTAAAATCACCAAATAAAAACTTGTGTAACTTTTTTGTAAAAAAAATCAACATCCAGCTTTGCAATAAAGTAAATTTCATCAAAATCCGACTACTAGATCCAACGTTTTGAAAATAATAATTCTTTGTTTCTACAATTTTCCCATCCTGCTGGGTTACAGTGCCACAGTTTTGGAGCCGCCTAGCGGATTTTTACGAAATTTACGTTTTTATATAACTAAATGTTGGCATTATAACAGAAAAACCATTAATATTATGGAAGTTATTTTAGATAACTTTTGCGCGTATGGAAAAAGACAACCAAATTACTTTTGTCCGAACATTTAGTTGTTAGGGCTCGTAAAAATATATCATAGCTCAATAAAATAATTTTCAATATACAAAAAGATTCACATTTTTATATCATATGTATAGTCCATGCTCAAAGTGGGTTTGACTTGGGGTATTTTATATTATTTTGTAATCATTAAGTCACCAAATAGTCGTATTTAAACAGAAATTACATAAAATACTTCAAACTTTTTGCTAATTGTTGTTTTCCAGTGAATTATTCTTTTGCTAAAAAATGTGCCCTAGAATAGAATTCAAATCTTCTAAGAACAGCCTGACGTCATCGTTTAACATTCGTGCAAATCAAATTGATCTCCAAAAAATTTTTTTAACTTGTAAGACGTCTTTCGAAATAAAGCTAACTTTATGACGTCATGATATTATTAGAAGAATTGGATGTATGTGCAAATTTCGAAGTAATATAATACTCAAGACACTTATCTTTAAAGTCTCCTTATAAAAATTTACATATATGAAATTTAAGTTTTCTAAAATCCTAAAAACTTAAAGATGTATGTGTAGCCAAAATTCTGAATTTGTTTTCGTAAAAATAAAAACTATCTTTTATTATTCGCCTTTAAGGCTCTCTAAATTTTTTTGCGTAAAATTACATCAACATTGCAACAACTTTATCCATTTGCATAATTCGATGTCCATGTATTAATTAGATATGAAGGGTTATAACCCAAAATCAATCTGATCGGTTTTGTAAATTCCCCTAACAAATTAATATACATAAACATAAATTCTACAACAATTTCCTATTGTAAATTTGTACAGCTAAGCTCCTCTATTTTATGTGTCAATTATATCAATATTTGTTATTAAAATGAACGATAAGATTGACATGTTTACATAACTAGTACAGCCGGGCGCTTGTTGGACAGCAAGGAAAAAAGTTATCAGAGAGTTATGATGTTCGATAATTTGGAGTATGGGGTGGTAAGGGGTGGTGATGGTGGTGTTGGTCGGATGAATATATATGTCAACACGGCAATCTGTTGACTTAACCCAGTTTAGCATCCAGCAAACACCAAACAAAAACGCTATTAATAGAGTTTTGGATGATGCTATCTAAACCATCGCCACTATCACCTACCAACCATCATCCAATTACAATACACACGTGACGTCGCGCGCTAAGGTTTCAAACCAAACCAAATTTCCTCGGATGGGGTGTTTTGAAACTAAAATCCAAAGAGGTATCGAGTTCTATGTTGTGTGATCATATATACAGTGACACAATCTAGCTGTAGGTCTCTAAACACTCCATCTGATTGCACATCTCAGTGCACGGAGGCGATCGATGTGGATCCTAATGGCCATAAGGAGTGCGTATGAGGGACGCGTGCTATTGGCTGCGTTCTGTCGATACCTCTGGCACACACACCACCCGCGTCACCGCCGCGCAGAACGCCGCTGCAACTCGAAGGGTTGTGAACGAACGCGCGCTCTCTAAAAACCACCCTTGTGCTCTCTCTGTTACCCCTGACGACGGACGCCGCGCGTAACGCACACTGTGTGCCGACGCTGTCTCGTAAGCAACTCTGACAGTTCGGTGGCTGCTTTCAAATTCAAACAGGGGGAAAAAACTGTGGAATATAGGTTTGGGGGAAGTTTGTGCGTGGCGTGATTTATTGGTTATTTTTTTGTAAATTGACGTGTGTTTTGGTTTTATTGGCTTTTTGGAAAATTAACGCAAGTCCATATGGTGCAGGTAATAGAAATGGTCAGGTCGAATCCCTTCGACTTGTCCCATTCCGTAAGTACTCCAATTTTTTTGAATAAGTAACAATTAAAAACTTTTTATATTCTACAACTCAAGAGTAACACTAAAATTTTTGAAGAAACTGATGCAACAGTTGTTCTGAAAATGGAATAGTCCTACCTCAATAATCTAAACAATAATTTTTCAAAATACTCTAGTTACTAATTCCCTTCGACAAACTAATCAAAACCTCATTTCGCCGAACTTTTTTTAACTAGTTTTCCGCATTAGCATACCATCTAAAACTTTCGAAAACTGATATCTATTTCATTCGATTTGAAAGGGGAATTACCTGATGAATATGTAATGTACCGTAGGAATATATCAAGTGAACAATGGATACTTACATCAAATAATCGATGAGAGATGTTAAGAATTCTTCCGTTTTAATGGCAAGCCTTGGTTTTTTAATGGTCATCAATTTTTATCATGGGTTAATAATTGAACATGTCGTCTGTTTGTGCACTTTATTATGCAGTAGATTGTAGTGTATAAAATAGCGAAGTTGTAGATAATATTAGATTAAATCTTAAAGCTGGAGGTAATAATTCATTAGCTAAGTTTATTCTTTCTGATAATAACAGAGTATTGTAATCGTAACTTTTCAACTTTGAGATTTATGGATTTACTAGGGGTTTTTGATTCTGTTTTAACTATTTTTGCAAAAACGACTTAACCAACTTTCATATTTAATAGTTTGATAAAAATGTAGTTAAATATGGTACATTTTACATCAACTTCAAACAAATATTACAACTTTAAATAACACAGAGTCAACTGTCGCATTTATTCGTAAACTGGTGGTGGAAATGGTCTTATAAAGACTTGAGGTTTTTCTTTTAAAATAGTTCATTGCATACAATAAATACAGAATATAAGTTAGGTTAGATGTAAAAGAAAACCGTATGCTGGCCACATTAGTTATTTTGAGAAGTTATAGATACTGGAAGACGAAAAGTTGGGCAATTTTATAGACTACAATTTGGTTCCTTAGAAACTTCTTGTTACATCTGACCGATATGTAAATATAATTCAGTTATTTTCTGTAAATAAATGTGACGCACACTATCTCTGTCTCGACTTCAAGTTCGTCTCCCTTAAGAGCAAGTCAGAGGGAGAATGTTACGAGCACATCTTCTCAAATTATTTTTCCATATATGTAATTAGATACTTACAGCTGACAAAATTTACGTATATTTTTAAAAAATGGCATAATAAACCACCACAGGTTTTTAAATCATTCCAAATTCAAAAAGATCATACTTTTGGAATATTGAAAAATACAACACGAAACAAAAAATTATTTTACTCTTCATGAATGGATAATGAATCATTGCAAATATAGAACATAATTTGATGTGGAGTTACCATGCTTGTTCAATTTCAAAAACACATTTTGTAGGTGTACTTTTTTTAAAGTAATATGGTTTTATAAAGCTGAAATAATGTAAAAAATAGTTAAGCGTTTTGACCTCAAGGGAAACACACTTTACACGAAATGTTTGATTCATCTTTCACTTTGTTAGGACGTTTCTTTATTTTAATATTTAAATAAGAAAATAACGATACTTTTTAAAGAAAAACAATGAAGCAAACATCCATTAAAATTATTTGCCCATAATTAAGTTAATCCCGAAACTTCGAAAATCTCCATCCAGGTCTGAAGAGAAGAACAGAGAACTAATAAAAAGCCTGTTCTGCCGTCCACGCCCAACAAGTCAATACTAAAAGCTGTATTACACTTGCCGAGTACTTCTTCGGCCGAGTGGATAGAACACATGTCTATCCTCTGTCTCGCCCGAAATCACTAGGCCGAGTACTGACTGTACTGATCAC
Source organism: Pediacus dermestoides (assembly GCA_963942485.1). NCBI lineage: Eukaryota > Metazoa > Arthropoda > Insecta > Coleoptera > Cucujidae > Pediacus > Pediacus dermestoides. Next base: position 31,040,883 of record OZ012626.1, read on the forward strand.
ATTGACCGAGCACTCGGCCGAATGCGCTGTCTCGGCCCAGTACTCGACAGGTGTAATTCAACCTTTAGACATTATACTACTATTACTACTCGTACGTAACTCACCAGCAAAAATTGTGTAAACAGAACAAAGTTTGTGTTTTTTTCGGTAGTTGTTTGTGTAGCGGAAATTAATGCAATAATTAATTTAATTATTATAATTATTATGTTACTATTATCCAAATTGAATTTACATTAGACAAAAATCATGGTTAATATATTTTCTTATTACTTCGTACACAATAAAACGTAAAAACCCAAAGATTTTTAGTATAATTGTCAAACCTCCATGTGGATTTTTCGATTTTTTGCTACACTGGAAATAAACCTGCCAAATAAAATTTGCGCCAACTAATATTTGCTCTTTTCCAAACAATGAATTAATGCAAAAATAAACACCAAAACTAAATATGATCGCAATTTTCAGACACGAACCCACGTTTCAAAAAACAACAAATTCCACTGTATGTATGCCCCAGTTTCAAATTGCGCAAGTGACCCCAATAAATCCCCTTTTTATACACAAGAATAATCAGACGATTACATTTACAAGTTTATACTGAACAGCTTCCACACACCATCTCAAGTAAACCATTACCCAATCGGCCCCGCATTTCTTCCCCGGTTTACATTTTTTCCCAAACACCAATAAATCTGCTTAACACTTTTTCATTTCCGCGGTGTTCCTTTTTGGGTTCAGACACATTTGGAACCATATGCTGCTGATACGTTCCTGCTGCCACACGTTTATTTGTTTATCTTAAAACCAGGGGGGCACAATTCCAAACATAAACAGACACAAATAAAACATAATCTATTTCATGCAGATAACAGATCGTAATATTCTAGTCAGTTTTTTGTAATGAATTGAAGAGTTGATGAGTCAGTCGCCGCTTTGCAAAACTTTGCGCCCCCTTTTTGTTTTAAAGTGTTATACAAGGGTCTTGCAAAGACGATCGTGATCCCTTTTTTGAATGACGTAGTCTTTATTACTTGTATCGATCGAGGATTTGTTGTTACATTCTATTGTCCCTTTCGTCTTAATTTTCCTGCAAAGGATAAGGAATTGCAAGACACAAGATAATTAGTGACAAAAGGTGTATTAGCGTCTTTGATAAATTGTTCCAATTATTCTGTCAGTACAATGATATCTACATCCATATGTGTTAGGATACTGCCCTTTCTTTCGTTTGTTTGTAACGAAAAAGATTCACGTTTATTAAAAATTCAAAATGCAGCTCGCTAATGATTTTCCATTACTGCAAGAGGGGAAAAGTAAGACTAATAAAATATGTATTCCTGCTTGTTCCTGCTGCATTAACGAACATTATAAAACAAATTATAATGACTTTAGAGGTTTCCTGAACTGCATTTCTACTCATATTTATTATATCTTTTTACATACAGATTATTACGCAATTACTAGTAATTTTGTATGGTTTTTGTTTGAAATAAAGTACATTTCAATGAGTTACCAGACATTATCTTCCATCAAACTTTAATTCGTTTTTCAATTATTGTACCGTATTCGTTTACAGAATGGGATAATACTATTTTATAACAAGATAATACCGAATGATGTTCGTGGATTAAGATGTGGCGAAGAGATAAACCGTCACACAATGTGTTCATATTTCATTTCACACAATGCATGAATGAATTGAACAACCGACACAGACGACAACTCCAACAACAACAAAAAAACTGAAAACATTGAAATGCGATTTGTGAAGGGTGCACCTCGGAATACTTCAAAATGATGACGCAAAAAAACCAAAACATTTTCCATTGAGCTAGTGATGGTGGAAAAAAATTAAAAATATCTAGGTTACTGTACTATTTATCTACTGTTTGACCTGATGTAATGTGTGTTTTGTGAAAACCAGCATGTGACACACAGAGAGAAATACACCATCACGCGCACCGAACTTTGTGAAATTGATGCCTTTAAATAAATAACAATATTACGTGTTTTGTGACAGCACATGCACATGAGGGGGTATAGAGGGGACAAATGAGAAGGGTAACGAACGAATTGAATTTAATTAATTAATTTTCGACCAATCCCTCGCTCAAACCCTTCGTAAATAGTCGAAATGAGGAGCATAAATGAAATTTACACAGCGCAAAGTAAATATGGTTAGTTATACTTTAATTTCTGGAATTTGACGGTGCCTCGTAGCTTCTTTTAAAGTACTCTATGTAGGCGAAGGGATTCACATTTTTATTTCGGATGCAGAAATATGCGAAACGAGTATACGAAACCAATCCTTATTTATGTATAAGTTTTAGGTAGGTACTAAGGAGCACGATTCTACAAATAAAGTGAGGTTAGATTAATTAGAATTAATTATAACAGTAACATTTCAAAAAAAGGAAAACCCATATTAACAAACTTTTATCCAGTTCTCTTTGTTTAGCAGTAGTTCTAAAACTAGAACAGCGAACATGTTATCTCGATTATGAAGGATTAAAAGGACATTTAGTCCATTGTTGCATACTACTTTTGCACTCCCAAAGAATTGGAAAGCAAAATAGTCGAAAGAGAAGTTAAAAAATGTTGTTATTTTGGCAGCGGAAAATAATTTTAAAGTAGACAATATTACAATTTTCATGGAGAATGCTTGGTAAAATCACCATAACAGTGCTACCAATAAGATCGATCCATCATTTTAAATGTAATATTAAAACTTTTCATCTACTTTGACATTCATTTTGTTTTTAATGTTGCCATGGCAACGGTTTAATAATTTTTTCTTTAGTTCCTTGGGAGTTTTCATCATTTTCCTCCCCAGGGAGTAAAAGTGTTATATGTTAGTCTTGCACAAAAGGGACTGAAGTACTATCTATTTGTACCCCCTGGAATTCAAACAATATTTCTCTCATTTTTGCATAACTTCGGAATTTCCTCTTGTAAGAAATTTTGGAAATAGTGTCAAAATGTATAAGCTTTTTAGAGAATGGAAGCTAACTACTCGATATACCTACCTCTCGTTTTTCACTAGAGAATTATAATTATAGTATAAATATGATAAATACAGTGAGATTAATTAAGTGTTATTTGGAATTATTATAAATTATTCTATTTCACATATAAATCTTGCTATTTCCTCTAAAATTCATAACGACGTAATTATGTTTGTATATCTTTAAAAAAATACACAGTAAAATGTTATGAACGATTTTCTAAAATCGCAATTTTCTGTTACTTCTATCAGACTTCATTATTATTTAGTGTCTATTTTGATCCATAGTTTTTGCTTTGTAAAAAGTGTGGAAATACATAGTTTCCATTTTAGTTCCTATTTTTAACATCTGCGGAAAAATAAATGAGTTATTTATCTTAATTATTAAATATTCATGAATTTATTTTATATTTTATCGAGCAATGGTTCTAATGATGTGGTTTTAATATTTGAATTTAAAAAGGCGAACACTACGACATATTAGTTAACTCTTAAGCGCTGGCTACACGACAGCAACTTACTTGTACGGTATAGTTTGCGCAATAAATACAGTACACTATTCTGTGGCCACACGATGCAGATAAGTTTGTGCAAACCGTCAGAATATGCTTGAAGTGTTGTTCCGAAAGGTCTAACCGGATCAATTTTATCAATATTATCAAGTGAGTAATTATTACTGCAAATATTTTTCTATTGCCTTTTAATAAAAAAGAAAACAAGTAGAATCTTCGTGCATGCAAAGTGGTGTAAGGACTGTAAGGAAATGTCTTCTGAATAGAATAAATCATTCTTATACAACTTTGATGATGGACTTAACAGAAGATCCCGATGACTGGTGGAATTATATGAGAATGGATAATACTGCGTATAACGAGTTATTACGATTGGTGACTTCTTCAATAGAGCAAAATAATACTGTGATGCACGAATCTATATCGTCTCATGAAAGATTAAGTTTTATTTTGAGATTTTTGACTGAGGACACGGCTTGCATGATGTCCACACGCTCAAGCTTTACCGCGCAAACTGAGTTTGCACAAACCAAATCTTTGGCAAGTCGAAGTTTGCGCAAGCCGCGCTTTTCGGTTTGTGCGAGCTACCGTTTTGCCGGCTACACGCACGCGGTACCCGATACAAACCGGTTTGCGCAAGTAAGTGCGTAGTAAAGTTTGTGTGTGTGGCCGGCCCATTACGTTGATTTATACACTATGAACACGCATTTGCCGCAGGTTCTTTTGAAGTTTAAATTATCAGAATAAATAAAATAGTCATGTTCTCGATTTGTTAAATTTAACCTTCTACACCTTAATATATTGTTAAAAATACTTTATGAGTCATTTTGAGTAATTGTATTTAAAAATTATAACTGGATCTAAACTTATCCCTTGATATCGTCAAAAGCAGTTATGATATTTATGAAGCCAAGATTATATTGCAGCTTCTTACTTTTTCAAAAGTTTCTTAAATTATAGTATTATTTTTTAGTTTTTAGACCAAAAAAGTTTATATTAAAATGTTATCATTTAGAATATATACCTACATAAAAGTTCCCTTCAGAATGAATTTGTGCCAAAGTTTAAAATTATTACTTTGGACTTCAAACTAAAATAGTTTTACCATAATTTGTCAATAATGTAAGACTTTTACCACGAGTATTGAACCCTCGTAGTATTACAGTTTATTATTTGTTTAGTTCAGGAATTTTTGTTGTAAATTTTATACATCCCACTCATATATTGGATTCTATTTATTCAAGAATCCTTCTCATTAATGATTCTACACCATCTGAAATTCATGCTCTAAGGAACTCTAAATATCACTTTGTTAAAGTTTTGTCACTGTCCTTCGACCCGCAGATCAAATCCGGTGCCGCGCCGCATATATCTTGTATTGAATACAGAATTAACAGGAGAGTGTATAATAATAATGGCTTTTGAAACAGGACTATAGGTTGGTGTTAGTGGAATGCGGTGTGAAAGCACAGGCCAGCTGTAACTATGGAGATAGGCGATAACAACATTCCTCCCATAATGGACAGAAGCTCGACTTTAATTTCCTGTCATCAGACTAAATTAGAACCATGTTCACTGCAACTGGCACATATGAGATATGAAATACATTTGTAATGTCACAAAACGCCGTTTTAATGCCCAGTTTTAACCAATTAACACTTTTAAATTAACTATAGCGCAATGATATTCAGCTGTTATTTGATAATTATCATGACCCACACATTTTTTTACTTTATCCTAAACCAAAAATCAGGAAACTATTAGTTGTTTAGTCTAAGCAGATTATCCAAGTAGTTTGCTTTACATTCAACGCGAAACCACTATTATTTTCAAAAGTTAACCAAAATGTTTTTCTTTTAAATTGTACTAACAACAAACGTTTTTTATTTGTTCCAGATGAACCGCCCCATTCAAGTGAAACCAGCGGACAGTGAAAACCGTGGAGGTAAGTTGTTGTTTCCCCTTGGTTGGTATTTCTCCTAACGACTACATGCATTATTCATTATATCTTCAATTAGATCCTAACCAATTTAATGCCACTATTGCATTAATAATACTAAAATGGATGGCCAGGGCTGACGCTCGTATATATTTCGTCGCAGAAAATAATTTAGCAATTTTATTTTATATTTTATTATAATTCACCTGTATTAATTAATATTATGTAAAACTGCTTTTGCATTAATAACTGTAGGAATGTTTTGCATTTGCAAAATTTTCCATGTGAATAGACAATGATGGCCCAAAGGGGACTCTGTTGGTATTTCCCAGTATGATGGGTAGATTTTTAGAATATTTTATTTACCTGCTGGTGGGAAGTTTACTGATTAATAACCAACATCGTAATTTATTTGTGTTTTATGCTAATATATAACAGGATTTGCGGTATAATAAGAAGTATTTTTATATTTATTGGGCATTCACAGCTTAACGATAGTTCACATTCAATTTTCATTCTTTAATTTTAAGTCATCAGCTTTTTTTATATCCTAAATTCTAAACAGAATTAAGCTAAGTGGGGAAAGTGCGCACCATAATTGAATTTTACTGATTTTACTTAATTTTTATTAAATCAACTCCGTCCAAAAGTTAGAGTACTACAAAAACATTTTTGATTGAGTTTTTCCTAGAACAAGTTAAATAACAAAGGACCTCTTGCTTCTGCAATTGTATCAGTTTTAGTCAAAAGTCCTCGTCTTTGTTATTTTTTGGATGATACAGTTTACAAGAAAATACCTTAACACCAAATTTACTTTGGAAAAATCCAAATTTCATTATAATCGACCAATAGATTCGAAACATCTAAACTGGAACCCTTGATACTATTAGGGTAACAACCTCGACATTGTCCAAAAATGGCAATTGATTCTACCCATAACTTTTGATTGTTTCGGTCTTTACCATACTAACACCTAAGTTTATTAAGATTGTCCAAAAATCCAAACTTTTAGGTTTGCATAAACATCAGTCTAATAAACATATAGGGATAACTGTGCCCTAGAAACTTTTGGTGTTCTTGCTTCTATAAAATTTGGTAATTTGATTCTCTCTCAGGATCCTTATTTCGTGGATATGTTTTCCCTCTTAGTTCTATTTCAGCACTCACGATCTCAGATAAAAGAATATTCTCAATTTTTCTTTTAAAGAAGTTGATCTTCAGATGAAGTTTAGCAAATGAGGCATTTAGTACTTATAAAATTAGTCTTAAATCCTCTAAATTATCGAGTATTAAGATTGTTCTCTGCAAAAACGAGTTATAGACTATCCTTAAATCGTTCTACTGTCTCAATGAAGCTTTCATGGTACTCTAAAAGTTTGCGTATCTTTTAGTCCAAATATGATGTCACTGCTTCTAGAGTAGCGAAGGTCTTATAAAGGTCGACAAATCTCAAGACCAATGATCTTTTAGATCTGGAATTTGATACTCTGTACATTGCATTGATAGTTTGTGTAAAATTCAGAGAAATAATAACCAGCTTGTTCTTACCTTTCTGGTGAATAGTTTATAAAGTTTAGGAAGCTTATTAGTTCTGTAGTTTTGTAAAGCAGTCTTATCTCCCTTCTTTTGAAACAAAATGATGATTGCATTCTGTCCATGTATTTGGTAGGTTTCTATTAACTCTACATCAAGAGCAAGTCTCCGATCATGATTACATCTGCGACTACGTTTGCCAAGCTCGTCACTGAAGGACAATATCCTTGATGGTAGTCTTCAGGATTTAGTTTTTTCGACGGGGCGACTTTTTATTCTTCTATTTCCTAGTTTTTTGCTTTCTTCTACAGTAATTTTCTTTTCACGCGATATTAGAATATCGTCTTTGGCTTAATAAATCAAATTCCAAAATATGGTCCAATATGATGAATTATTACATTTTCTTTCATTTTAAATTTAAATGAACTGTAATTATTCGGCACCTTGTAGGATTCAAGGTCGGTCAATAAGTTAAAGAAATAAGGGGAAATTCTTGTACACTTCGAAAATTATTGTGAAAAGCTAATTGTCAATTAAAGTTGAAAATATTTTTCTGCTGAACGGTCTAAGGATTATTTTTCTGTCATGTCTGCACTTACAAATCGTTGTTATATTACAAATACGTTGGAAATTGGTCGTGTACTTAACAGTTGAGGTGATGTACATAGCAGCACACTATTTATTCATATTTCATAGAGTATAATAAAATTACGTGACAGGTGGTTATAACAAGTAACCGATAAAATCTATTGTTTGCTCCTTCCAACAAACTCACCTTTCAATCAATCATATTCCTCAAACTATTTGTTAAATGCGTGTGTATTGGTTTTTTTGCTCGTTATGGTTTCAATTTTTACCAACCACCAGGCGGCAGTAATCGATTTCCATATTATATAAAAGCAACATTAATTGTATCTAAAAACTGTACAGTAAGATTTACCCAACAACTGCACAAGACACTAGAAATTTAATCGTTAATTGATTATTAATCCTGTTAGGGCTGTGGGGGGTGTAAATAATAATGAAGTTATACAGTTTCCGTTCGAGAAAGATGTAAATTATTGCAAAATGGTCGGCTTAGACTGCTTAGAGGGAGCAGCTTAATTTTATCAAAATAAAAATTCATCATCATCCAAAATACCAAAACGAGATTATCTCAAGCCTTTCAAAGATGTAATTAAATTATTCGAGGAAATAGCTGTCTCCGATTTTAGAAGGAGATAAGATTAATTATTTGTTTCGATCGCGGGGAAAACATTTATTCACTCCTGAATAATTGTATCAGATACAACAAAAGCACTTTTTCATTGACTCGAACTTTGTTTTTTCAGTCTAAACGAAAAGAACAACGCGGTTAGCAATTTACGAAAACCATTACTAATTTATAAATATTTATTGTGCTGACGGTTTTTTCCATCGATTGCTGTTTTTCTGTTAAAATGTTACGTGCTAATATGTAGTTTTGTTTAGTAACAAAACTGTACAGATGGTGCCTGGAAGTCTGGTGTTGACAGGTAACTTCGTCCCTATCAAAGGGAAACTGAAAATTTCAATTTTATTTGTTCCTTTATATGTCAGCACCGCATAAATATACTTTTGACTATGCCCCACATGTTTATGACTTTTTTGAGGCGTTCACTTTGCGCGTTGTGTTTTGGCTGCGAGGGGTAAGCCAAAATAACATACACATTTTTTTGTACCTTAAAAACAAAGTAATTTGTTCCGCTAGAATTAATAATGACGGATTTAATTGTGGCACAAAGGAATTTAGACTTTTTGTCGAATCTTTCTATTTCCATTTTGGTTAAATGGGTCATGTTTTAGAACCCCCCCAACGGCGCTCTCCACAAAATAATGCATGAAAACCCAAACACTTAAAAAAAGTGTACAGTGTGGGCTTAACAGAAAATTGGCCTGAAGACAGGCATAAATAATTCGGCTTGTGTATTTATTATTTAGCTGAAAGTGTAGTAGAGAGAGATTTCAGCTCCTCTTCATTGTCAGTGGGAATATAAAGTGGCGTTTGTAGGATGCGTGAACGTCACAAACACGGTCGCTGGTACACTATAAACGCGTACACATATCACTTGACACAAGAGTCTTCTTGATTAATGTAAATACCTGCATTTAAGCATTGTCGTTTGCATCCCTTTCATCTAAAATTGTATGTTTAATGCTTGCTCATCTCTCATCTCATCCTCTGGGTTGCACCATACACACTCAAGTGCCTTTTCAAATTGCTCCACTTATCTCACTGGTTAAATATACATGTACGCAAAATGTCACGCTAATGCGGTTTTTACACCTTTGTGCACAAACAAACTAAAACGTTTATTACACGACGGCATCCATGCGGAGGCAATGGTAAAACAACAGATTACTGAGGAATACTAGGGTTCATTTGAAATATCCAAAATTGACATAATTATGGACAATTGTCCTAAATAATAGCGTGAGAAGTAATGAATAAGGAAAACAGTCGAAGAATTTGCTTTATTTATACATTACCTTTCTTAAAAAGTATTCTTTTACACCTCTAATTTTTCTAAATATTCTCCATGGTTGCACAATTATAATAAAACTGCATGCATCCTTCCTATCGCAACTTCAGCTAGAACTCCTGCACCAGACGAAGTAAAACGCTTTATTAGAAAATAAACTTCTTATGCCAAATATACTAGAATCTGATAGTGTGTACAAAATCGTCCATTTGGCAGAGTCTGCTGTTAAGGGAATTGAATATCCCCAGATCGAGTTCATTTCTTACAGTAAATTGCCGCATTTACTTAAACTTTACGTATTTCGGCGACTGTTGCTGACTGATGTTTCTCTTTGTCTTCCACTGCTCTGGTTTATGAACTCTCTATGTCTTCCGCTCCCTTGAATTGATAACCGATGTCTCCTCCGACTAGGTTATAAAACTACCTTTTTAACGCTTTTAAAGTTATCTCTTTCCACGCTGTGTATTTTCATCATTGTTCCAGTTAAAATTGACAATAATTACCATGCTCCAGTTGTCGAGGCGGCTTCCCCCCGAAATTCCGATGCCTATCAATTATTCAATGGCGCATTGTGTTTCTTAAAATCAATCGATTTTGTGTGTGAAATTATTAATAAACACATCTACGCAGTTATCGACGGGTCACAAACTAGTCCATGTTTGAAATTTCAGCTTTTTGTGTGTTGTAAACTTCACAGCGCGGACATTGTACACAAGTCACTAATTGATGTATATTCGAAATTAGTGGTGCAATTGTGTCCTTTTCCTTTGTGCGCCGCGCCGGCTTATTCATATTGCTTTCGGCAATTTAATGTTTCAATTAACTTGAAGGCAAAATCATAATTAAGAATTATATGAAAAATTTTGTACCTCGTTATTCGTACAGTTAATGAATTCACTCAAAATCAGTAATTTTGATATTCGGCATTCACGTGACTCTTTGAAGACTTTGTCATTAACTTAATTTTGTCTCTCTCGAAGCTTCTAATTAAGTAATTGCTATTTCGCATCTCTGCGGATCGCTCGTCGTTTAGTGGCAACTTTGTACCTTTCACTATGAAAGTTTCAAACTCACATTGATATCTAAGACACGGTCATACATACATAATGCAACCCAAATAAAATTGGGTCATTCCACCAAATCGTCGATTATCTTTTTACAGGTTTTGTTTGCATTTTTAATAATTTTATTGATCTTTCCTTTACATACATTTCCTTTCTAGCACATCATAAATTAATAGTATTTGTTAAATAAGGGTCGAATATATTATGACACTTTATACTCACAACATAAAGCGTCCAAGAAAAAATCTAAAATCAAATAAATTCCAGTATCTCAAACTTATTAAATAAACCACTAATTTTTTCTTCAATATGTACCTAATCATTTATGAGAAGGTAGTCGAATAAACTTTTGTATTTTGGTAATAGATTTAGACTTGTTACTCAAACCATCTAGATAAAGAGCTAAATTAGGAACTTAATTCCTAAATTGTAACGTAAATTTAGTCAAAGAAATCCGGGGCTGAATTGTTATTATCAAAAGAAATCCAGCTGTAAATTATACTGCTGACCATAAATATCTAACACTTCTATTAACAATAATTTCTAAATCAATAAACGTAAAAAATTGTAGCAAAGATGACTTGTACCCTTTCTGCAATCAACGATTTAATTATACTTCATCTTATCTACAACTTAAACTCGAACATTCTATTTAGTGCTGACCTTGGTACAGTACCTTTATTAGTTCGATGTGAAGAGGCATTTAACGTCAAACTCCGACTCTTCATTTCACTATGAACAACGGTATTCGTCAATTTTAGAAATCGACTTCAACATTAGTTTATTCTACAGATGACTCTAGGTACCACAATGGTGATCATTAATTTTGAAAAAATTTGGAGGAACTCCTCCAACTGGTTCAAAGGCTTATTCCATGGTCTCTGACGAACGTGTTTCTTTTAGTGCTGAGAAAACTTTCGCGATCAAGATGTTGGTTAAGATCAGAGAGCTGCCCCACCACAGGTGTCAGTCAAACTTGGTGCAAAATGTTTTGGTTCTATTATTAAGACTAGGTAGATTATACAAGCATCTAGATCATCCAGAGTTACAAGCCACAGAGTGTTTGCAGTGTACCTGAGCAACATATATGTGTTATTTTTTGTAGGGTTATAACTGTTATGTAAGCGAAATTTGCAGAGAAAGGCGGCTGACTCTCCTGTGGCCCTTGATGGTGGTTGTTGGTTAGATGAGGTGCGGCTGCTGGGCAAAGAAAGGGCCAGGAGAGCGGCATCGCCAAGGACGCCGCTGCTAGATCTGTTCTGATTGCAGAGCTCGCGATGGCGACCGACAGCTGCGGCGGCGTCTGCTGGAAGTAGGGGCAAGGTAACGAGGAGATAGCTAGCTCCCGATCCGTCTGGACCCGGTCAAGTAAGACCACGTCCTGTCCTTGTTGTGGCGTTGTGACAGTGTCGTGCGTATTAGACTGTTGTAGTGCGTTGTTCCTGTGCAGCAATGGTCAGCTCGTTCGTTCGATGTATGTCTAGACGTTGTGTATTACCTCTGAATGTATAGTGCAAAACTCCATGTCATCTAAGTGCAGCTGCTTCGAGACTGGCCGACCAAGCCAGGTCACGAAGGTGCTGCACTGGCCTTTTTGTGCGCACTAGGTGCACTCGGGGCCGGTAAGTATCCGTTCTTTCGTCAGTGTAACGCCGCGAATGTTACAACGCAACTACCAAAAGCACTGTCATGTACCTGTTGAATCAAACAAAGTACCTCCCAAGTCCCAAATTTTTTACTCTTTTATTTCACCTCCAACTCGTCCGAAATAAAACGCCACAACTTTTGTACAAAATTGCACCGACGTACTTGCAGGATTACCATTTTGCCCCTTCGAATGAACTTCTTTGTTTGCTCTTGACACGCCACTTCATTTAATCTTTTGAGCTTTTGTTTCCGAAAACAATCTACCTTCATAAGTTGACTAATTGCTTTTTTACACAGACTTGTACACATTTCTTTTATGAAATTAAAAGTGCTTTTAGTTTCTGCTATTGATTTGCCCTTAGCCCACTTTTTCTACTGCAAGCAGCATCAAATACAAAATGATCATCCTGATGATGTCGGTGCTATAAATTGTGTATAAAAAGCGGAAATCCTTTAGAGTTTTTCATATCCATGTCGATCCCATCCTAAACTAAATTGAAATTTAGACGACAAGCTTTCATTCACAGCAAAAACTTTATATCTGAGTATATATATCTACCTAGCTCACTATAATCACCTCTTTATTTTTAGGTTTTCTGTTACAATTACCTTAAAATAAATGACAAAACCAATGTATTAAATTATACCTGATTTTCTTTATTTTAGTGTTGAATGCAGCTGGCTTTAAATGTAATTAGTGTTAGATATGTGACTTCAATATGCTTCAAAAGAAATATCGGAATAATATAATAATATCTGTTTTCAGTTCGTTTCTCTTGTGTATAATAGTTCTGTTTTTCTTTACTTTTTTTAATATTAAAAGTTAAACATCGCGTGTTTCCAAATCAATGGAAGTAATCTTGACCATGTTTTCTTAAAATAAATCATAAGTAAAAAATTACTGTAGTACACTCACATTGTTGGTCGATACGCACTTACCAGCCGGTTTCTGTAACAGGTCAATTATAAAATGATGAGGTTTCCGAGGCTGCTTCTTTTTAAATTGTACGTCCATTATCTTAACTTTCAGCCCTTTTGGCCGTAATCACCTTATAAAGTTGAAACGATATGGGGGCGGCGGGAAAACGGCGGTTTTATCGAAAAATGAGCAGCGAGGGGAAATTTCCCTTTCGGTCGGATTTTATCCAATACACTCGTGGGCGGTTTGTTATTTTTTCGTTAACTGGACACAAATCACTTGGATATTTTTAACCATTATCAAAATAAGCTATTTTTGGAAACATTTTTTATTTATCCTTTCGGCTAATTTAAAACGACAATATCAACAAGAAAATATCAAATCCACGGAGAGACACATTTCTTTTTCTTTTGTGTTTTCTTATATTGTTACTTTTTTCTTTTTCCGTCGTATATACCTCCGCCATCACGATACCCGTTGGCCGATGATGCGAATAAAAACTTTTCAGTCGCTCTCATTAGATTAGTGTCCCCCTGACCGTGTCTTTGAGGTTGCGATTTTCGTGCGTAGCTTCCGGATCATCCTTTCATTATGAGGTCGTCCTGATTTAGAAAGTGACTTTGATCCAATTATATCAGACCACTCGTCTCCCTGTAATCCTGTAAATTCCTGCCAACCGTTCTCGATAAATGCCTCCACCATCACCCATATCTCCTCCTCGAGCCCTTCTACTCCTCTCCAACAACTATCTCTGTCCCTCCCCCACCTTCTGTCATTTAACTCGCTAGCTCCTTAAGCTCGTATACCTTGAGTGTCGATATTTTAGCCAAAAATAATTTGGAATTGCACCTAAGACGTTAGTTTATGTGTATTATTTGATTAAGATGGTTGATTATGTGGTTTGTTGGCGAATTAGATGGTAATTCTGTGTTTTCTGTTTGTTTCGTGCAGACCGTAAGCTGTTCGTGGGTATGCTCAGTAAGCAACAAACTGAAGAAGATGTCAGACAATTATTCGCGCCCTTTGGAACAATAGAAGAGTGCACGATCCTCCGTGGACCCGACGGAGCCAGTAAAGGTAAGATATTATTTAATATAATTGTTCTCCAAAGCATAACAAATTTCAAACAGTACAGGCTACAATTAAAATGTTACCAATTTGTGACAGGAATAAACATTAATTCATTCTTTATAACATATTACTATTATTTTATTTCTGATTTTCATCTTACTATGATTAATCCTGGTAACAGATAGTTTAAAATTGTTACTATTTATTTCATTTTACGAGTCATTTGAGCAATTTTGGTAATTTTATTATTATAACTCAAAACTTAAAGATGCGTTTAGCTGAAGGTGTTGCAATTAAAAAAATTCTGTCAGATTCAGACAGGGATTTCATATATCCTCAACCTAGAATCCAAGATGGTGGACATAATAATCAGACTAGCGAAGTCCTTTGGGAAATTTAAATGCTATCTCCTAAAAATGCATACTTGGACACAAATTTCACTTCCCTACAGTCTGCATAATTCCCAAAAAGGTTTGGTCAATAATCCACAAAACAGTTGACGTGGCACAAGTAACAAATATACGCCATAAATAAGAAGAAAGGATCTCTGAAACGAATGAGCGAAACGTTCGTTAGTGCTGAGATTCCACCTAAAACATGAATCAATAAATCCCCTGAATTAAATCTGACGAAAGGGCGAAATAGTCACTTACCCTAGCGGTCATCCCTTGTTTCATTGTGGACGCAATCCGGCCACCCTTTAAGTTCACGCACAAACACACCCCATCTCCACACACACATACAAGTTAAGAGTCCTTTGCATGTTAAGTAAAAATTATGTATGCATTTGACTTAATGAATAGGCAAACGCGATTGTTCCCTCTCCCCCGCATAGGACCGTTTTCGGGGAAAATAACTAAGTGCGCCCCTGTAAACGAGATATGGAACCCAAATAGCGTGTTACAGCTTTCGCCCTCCAGTAATTAGGAATTGAGAACAAAGTGTGAGCTAAGGGCAGCCGAACGCTGAGCGCCGAGGTAACGACAACCAGCACCCTTGCCCCACGCACCCCCCCGCCGCGCCAGTTACAAAACAGAGTGAGTTCAACATTGCATAGTATTCTAGCTGGAGGCCACGGGGTTGTTAGCGCATTCCGAAATGCAAATTAGTCTGTTCTGAGGGGTGCTTATATTAAATTTTTGGTCTGCTCCAGTCTTCTCGTATGCAATACAGAAATTACTTATTCAAATAGCATTCAAATTTATTAAATATACCCATAGTCACTGTCGGGCGATGATTTATACAACCCCACTTTATCTTTTACCTTCACTTTCGCTTATACTCATATGCACATACCGCGCGAAAAGATGAAATGATATTCGTCTGGGGAGTCTTAGTTAAAGTTTGTAGAAGATTGGAAAGAATCGCTGCCTGGATGAGGCGGAGGTTTCCAGAAAAAAACCGAATTTCCAGACGAGAACCATTTTAAAGACGTTACAAAGTGAAAGTGGCATATTTTTGTCACTAATGATTTAAGATGATGGTCAGTGTTTCTGAGAATTGACAAATATACAAAAATACAAAATTCTGATAAATTTACTAATTTTGACTAGCACCCGCATTACAACGTATAAATAAGAAATTAATTTGAATTATTTACCTTCATGTATTGTAGCTAAAAAATAACTTAAAAGACCGTTTTCCTAGAAATACAACTGAATTCTTGAACTTCTAAAAATAATAATAAAAACCTGAAAATTTCTGCTGCATCTAGAGATTTAATTTCAGTTTTATCCATCATATAACGCAATTTACCTTTTCTGTTTAAAAAAAGCCAAATGAGAACATTATAAAATATTTACCTAAGCAATTCAAAGACAATATTTCATTTTATGTTTAAACAAAAAAGAATTAATAATGCAGTGCTTAAATATTTGTTTAGTACAAGGATATTATATGAAGGAATTTTAAATAATGTCCTGCTCTCTGTGTGCGTTCTTATATTTCTTTTTCCCTTCTTTAAATAAAATTAGGTTGGGCAAACATAATAAAACAAAATGCGTGTGACATTAAACTAAATTGATAAAAATTATTGCTAATGAAGAAGAATGGGCCCCAGGAGCTTTTACATTTTATGAGAAAGTACAGTAAGAAAAATTGCTTAATTCTCCACGTTGTTTTTGGGCTCTCGTCTATAGTTTCCACACAAATATCGCAGATTTATTTGAATCACTTCAGATAAAATTATTATTAACGTATTTTCAATTTGATTAAGATTAATTAAGGGGCACAGCAGCAACAAATTAAAATGTTTTAATTTTCCTCTCGGCAATTGATTTCAGTCGTGCTTTTACAAAAATGAAATTTAATTAGTTTTTCATTAATGACTTCACTAAATTTTGTTGGAGAGATCTGATTCGTAATTGGCTTTGGATTTTTCATTAACCCACAGCACCAGCAGCCAGGGCGAGAGAGCCCTGTAGCTCACGCTCTCATCATGATATTAAATAAATATATAATTTTTTCCCCATTCATTATTCAACTCGCACCTGAAATATTTTACAAAATCAAAACTGATTTTTCGACATAAATTCAATTTCGATGAAAGAGTTTTGCGAGCTAGGGTGATTACGCAAAATAATATGAAATAAACCAAAGCACAGAGAGATGAACGAATTCCTCCTTAATTAATTATCAATTATAATTTACTGTGTAAATGAATTCATTTATATAACCGGTTGGAAAAAAGCTTTTAAGGCTAATAATTATAAAACTCTGCATTGAATGATGGAGAATTTAATTTTTTCACTGCAATTTATTTAGTTTTTTCCTAATTAAATTTTTTTATATTTTCTTTGGATGAATGCGAGTGTAATTGTGTGGGCGTCTAGTTTTTTCCTCAAACCATTGTATTTAAAATTGAAGCAAAATGAGCAGAATTAAGCCGGGTTTTAAAGTTGTCTGTTCTATTTGAACTTGTCGGCATGCTCGAGGGAAACAAACTGTCTAAATTTAAAAGTTCACACACAACGTGAACAGACAGCGTCTCCTGTGTGCTTTTCCCTCATCCCCAGGTGCCGCTCTTCGGTTGCGACTATTGAGGGACACTTCAATCCCGAAATAAAGAAACACACATCAACAATGGAGCTGTTTTTCTTTACCCTATACACAGTTTCTTTCGTCTTTATATAAAACTGAACAGTTGTATTATTGATAAAAAAAATCGGTGGGTAGAAAAGAAAAGGCGCTCACACAGTTGCTTACAAGTTCAAGCCTGTTTTGTGGTAATACTTTATTTTAAGCAGAGCAAAGCAAAAACGCAAAGCAAGTAAAATGGAAAATATGGAAAATATAATGCAAAGAATAACACAAATCTCTTTCTGAATGCAAGCCAGCGCCGCTGCGGTGTTTTGTGAAAAAGCATCAGCTTTTCAAAACGGTTTCCTTTGTACGGTTCATGAGGTGGAAACGTAATTTTCACTGTTTATTAATTTTCTTATACACATACACAGGACTCTGCTACTGATAGGATCGACTCGACTCGGCGGGCAAATTAAACACAATTCCTTTGAACCAAAAACTCCTAAATAAAATATTGTTTCAGTGACACAAACACATTTTTTCTTTGTGTATGTGGGGGGAAGGGCAACATCCAGAAGCACTTGCAACGAACGAAACGGCCGCAATTTTATACAAAACAATAAATAAAAATTTTATATTCGTTTTAAAATGGGTTTTGAGAGTAGGCGAAGCGTGCAATTATGTTCGTGTTCTATCTCGGCTGAAGTACTCGTGTATATCTAAATTAAAGTTGACAGTAATAGAGAGTTCTGTGCAGTCGAATTTGCCGAGAAAACGAATAGAAAACGTGTTTATTTCCTCGAATAAAACAAGCCGGAGCTTTTACTTCCTCCGGAATAACTATGGCCATTTAAATGGGTAATTGTAGATTACCATTGGTAGTTTTCGTTCGATGTCGATACAATTTTTATTGGATTTATCGTAAATAATGCATAATAGTCTGATTTAGACCAAAATAATTTCGTAATCAATATAGATTGAAGGAGAAGTATTATTTTAGATATTAAAAATATGTGTGTGTCTGATGTATAGGCAAATATTATAAAATGTAAACTCTTTTAAAACAGAAATGATCCAAATATACTTTTTTTAGTTAATTTAGCACATATAAAGTTGATATAAAAATTAAATCCTTCAAGACCTCCATTAAGAAGCTTAAATGTCAATCTGTTGATGATATAAAAAATAAATAGGGTTAGTAAAAAAGCTTTATGGTCGAAATAATAGGTCAGTGGCGAAAACCGTAAAAGCACCAATACTTACGTCGAAATTATTTTTAAAAATTGTTATACATTCAAAAAATGCGGATGCTACTTATTGACTGCTTTAAATTAAAATAATTTTGATAAATTCTGTACAAGGTGTCCAGATTTAGTTGTAAATGCGGGGTATCTCGCTTACTAGCAGAGATAGAGAGGTGCGGTTTTCGCGAGACGTTGCTACTTTTTTGTGAAACATAAGATGCCGTGAACGGTTTTTTCATAGCCCCCTTCGTTTTTGAGATACAGGGCGAAATTGAAAATTTGCACTTTTAGGGCATACCTCGTATCTGGGGAACGGTTGAAGATATTGGAAAGGTAAGAACTGCATTTTATATAGATTTTTACGTAGAATCCAGTGGCGTATTCAGTTTTTTCTTAGAACCGATAAATTTCGAGATATTTACTAAACTTATGTTATTTTAAATTGTCATTTTCTAGCTTAATATGGAAAATAATTACAGAGTGTTTTATATTTTTGTAAAGCTTATGACAAGCTGGATCCAACTAGTTAAAAATATACAGGGTGTTCCATTTAAAATAACATATGTTTAGTAAATATCTCAAAATTTATCGCTGGATTCTACGCCACTGGATTCTACGTAAAAATCTGTATAAGATGCAGTTTTTACCTTTAGAATATCTTCAGCCGTTCCCGAGATACGAGGTATGCCCTAAAAGTGCAAATTTTCAATTTCGTCCTGTATCTCAAAAACGAAACAAAAAAGTAGCAACGTGTACCGAAAACCGCATCTCTTTATCTCTGCTAGTAAGCAAGATACCCCTCAATTACAACAAAATCTGGACACCCTGTACTTAGCTGCTTAAAATTTAAAAAAATATATGTAACTTCTGTCGGATTTATTTTAAAATTCTAAGCATAATTCTCAAAAACTATTGATGTAGAAAAACAAAACAGAAAATTATTATCACATTTCGCACAATTCCACTTCAAGATTCTCACTGATAGTAGTCACTAGCGCAATACAACAAGACATTATATTTAAAGCATTATTAGAGTGATTCACGAGATCAACATTTTGTCTTAATATCAACAAAAATTCTAGACAAGAGTGTTGTAAGTAAAATCAAGTCAAACATCAAGAATTCTTGACCAACTCTTCAAGATTCCGTGAAATTTATTGATGAACCTGTAGAACAGTAAACGTGTAAAAAAGGGGATAATCAGATTTTGATTATAGTTTAAATGAAAAACTTTTTGTCCTTGATATACTTACCTATTGATTTGTTGTAGTGGGAATACAAATTTTTTTTTAATTATCCTAGTTGCTACAAAAACCATTTGACCCAAAAAATTAATTATATTTAATATTGACTTACTAATATTAAATAAATATATGTATAACTGAAAAAACGTTCATTATTAAATGTTGGTCCAAATTACTCTTAAAGAATTCATTGTACTCAACATAGAATTTATTAAACAAACTGGCTTAGTAATTATGGTGAAATAGTTTCATTTGTTTGTGGGTAAGCAAAAGTTGCTTTGGAAAAAATCTTAAGCAGATTCGGATGTTGCTCTTAGTGTCAAATACTCTGTTCCCCTTCATGATCAACTTGTTAAAGTTTTCTTATTTTTCCGTCTCCAGTTAAGAATGTCATTGATATAAATGATATTTCGATCTACTTTCAGCTGTGTGCGGGAATATGATGGAAAATTACTTTCTCTCTCTGATCTAAATCTTGATTTCATTGAAATTTTATCATCGTATATGATTGAGAAATTGGAACATATTATTTCAAATATTAGGAAATTTCAAGACTTTTGAAATCGGGACAAGATCTTTAGTCTACAAAGAGTACACAGATGAGCAAACTTATTTTTTTTTCTGAAAACTCAAGACGATATTGATGAAGCATTAAATACTACCGTATTAGGGATTTTTGAGTGCCAAAATATGACGAAATTTTCATTAATGACTATTTTCATAAAACAAACTCCGAATTTAACCTCGAGATAACTTAACTCACTTTTATAAAACTTTATAAGAATGGGCATAAATAAACAGATTTAAATTTCGGATAAATTTAGGATACGCTTTGTTGTAATTCAAATATTTACTATAATAAAAAATTGCTTTAGTTTTTATGCCTTTTTGGTAGAAACGTAAACGTAACTACATCATATAATTTTCCACTAACATTTTTGTTTAACAAACAAATAAAAAACACTATGGCCAAGTTTCCGTTAGCATAACCTTCCCAAATATTATTTTAATTAGTGGTTTTGTACGCCTGAACCACCCTCAGCAGTATTAAAATTAAAGTAAATCGTCATATAATGTGTGTTTAGTTTGAAAATGGATATTATTTATATTCAGATGATAACCAGCGGCACATGTACTAATTCCGGCTACATCCTACTATTTAAACTACATTTATAATGAAAGTAGCTCAAGCGCAAGTAACCATATTTAACGTAATTTTAACGTTTATCCAAATATAAATGGTGCTGTTCAAATTTTCGCAGCGATAATGAAAATCCAAAGCAAACAATGTAAATAAATTTCCGTCCGAATTCATCACATAATAGGAGAACAACACAAGGCTGTTTACATTGCAAACTAAACTGTTCAATTCGGGGCAATAACATAGTTAAACAGCACACAGCGTGTCTTCTTTTATTGCTCCAATATTTTTCCATGGAGTGGTTTGGGGGTTTGCCCCCCACCCCGGGAACTGAGCTACACAGGAGTGTGTTGGGGCTCGCCGCCAGATCCTGCAGGTATTTTATGAGCGCTTTATCCTCTCCAGTATATTGGAATTCCGTATAGTGTATTTACACGGCCTGATCCCTGGAGCTGCAATTAATTGGCGATTTTCACGAAACAAAGACTTGGATATCGTTTTATAAATTAATGTACGCTGTAGTGAACTCGATCAGGCCAGACGTACACCATACACAGGGTTTTTAATTTCAGGAAATACTTTGTTAATGCCATGCCACGCGGAATAAACCCATCTAGGGTTTAAGCAAGATCAAAAACAAGATTTAAATTTACTTCATTATACAAACATATACCGGGGAAAAAGCGCAGCTTTGTTTTTTTTTATTATCTTGTCGAGGAAAATCAATTAAAATTATTATAAACGGCATACTAGGATTCGGAGGGAAGGCAAAATATTTTACTATCGGCACCAAACTCAATTTTCGTTTTATTTCCCTCAAATATAAACACTTTGTGTTTGATGAAATAGGCACTTCTGATTGTACTTCCTTTGTTTTTCTCACATACTTTTCCGTACTCAAAACTTTATGTATAACTAGTTTCTGGTTTCAGCACAATAAAGCATGTGCAATTCCCATAATAATTGCATTTTGTTGGAGCCGAAAGCGTTTTATTAAAATTTCAGAAAATGACATTGATTTGTCGATTATTTTGTCCGTAATTGCTGTAATACATTTTTAAATTTCATGTACCCGCTTTTGTATCATAAATTGACAATATAGTAATAACGTAATAACCATTATTATATGTCAAATTTTAATTACTAGAAAATTCGTAATGACATTTAAATAGAATTTCAGTAATAATATTTTGGAATATTACACAAAATTATTTAACAGCAATTTTAGTAACAAATATTTAATTATTTGTATATTAATGTGAAATATATTAATAATCATCATTATTATGATAATTAGTTGTGGCGTAGCCTGCAACGTTTTAAGTGCTTTCAGAAAAAGTTAATTGAAACACAGACACTTGATATTTTAATGAGTGGTTTTTCTGTACTTTTACCTGATTTCAACAAACTGAACTTGAGTAAATCATTTTATTACATTTTTTTCCTGGTATTTTTTTGTAATGTTGAATATGACCCAAGTTGAAAGTAGGTTGGAGAAACAAAGTGCAATTTAAGTTAATTTTAAGTTATGAAGAAAATTTCTAATTAAACTTTTATTAAAGTCTTACTTGTATTTTATGATATCAGAAAAGTTAAAACGATATCAGAAATGAAGCCTCACTCTCTCTGTGTAATCTTAATGAATCCCAGAATTTACCTTTATGTACGCTTTTCTCGTCCTTTTCTTTTATATTAACTCATTTGTCAATTTAATATCAAATTTGATATTGCCTTGCGTTTTAATACAAACATTTTAAAATATAATTTTCCTGGCAAACAGCCACTCTCAGTCCCCATGATATTACATTGTAAAATGTTATTTAATAACATGAAAAACGACCACTCGGGCTTAATTTCATCCAAATCGATAACAATAACTTTTTTAATATTTTAGCCATCAAACCCACACCGATCTTATCTTTGATGATGGTTTAAGTTTGAATGTACGCGGGTGCCACCTGCATGTTTTATAAAATACAATTTTCATTTCTGATGTTCATTGTTCACCCTTGTTTACCTATCTATTATCTGTTCGATGTATAAACAGAGCTTGATCAAGTTTTATCGATTAATAAATAATATACGAAAATAGAATAAATGGTTTGGTTTGTGGTTTTACTATTATAACAAAAATTCGGTAAAATTGCGCCTATTATTACATGTCATTTTTGTGTTATCCTTCTCATGAAATATTAATGTGTGTACAAGGATTTTTATGGTTGTTACAGGTTGTGCTTTCGTGAAATACAGTTCGCATCAGGAAGCTCAGGCGGCCATCAATAGCTTGCACGGGAGCCAAACTATGCCGGTAAGATAATATTTTAATTAGATTTTTGTAAATATGTTAAATGGAAAAAAGATTATGTCGTCATCTTTTTATTCTTCTCCGTGGCAGAAATTATAAACATACAATATTATTAAGGTTTCAATTAACTATCTATACTTATGTAATTAGTTAAGAGAAAATGTATTGGAAATATTTGAAAACATTGCAAGTAAAATTTACCAAGAAACTTCTTTAGTGCCGCACCCAGAAGGTATTTTTTTGTATTATAATATTTATTTTTATTTAATAAGTAAAATTTTTAGTTTATAGTTGTACTATTATAAATGTGAGTATTTAATAAATTTTCGAAAGTGGTTTCTGAAGCTGTAAAGAAATTTGTTACTTCAAGAAATTACTGTGTTTTAAAGTCATGGTTATGAAACTTTATATGGCCCTCAGTGTTATCTTTACTAAGTGCAGTGCCAGTGGCTTTCAAGGTATATATATATATATATATATATATGTGCTTTAAATATATCAAGGAAAATAAAAACATACTCTGAAAAGTAATTGAAAAATCACTGTTGTAAATAATTAGTTTAATATTTTTATACAGGGTGTTTCAGTTTTTTAAAGTTTTTAAAAACAATTCTATTTTGAAATTTTATTTGAACCCTGTATCTCGAAAACTAAGCGTTTGTGGACCCATGCTTATATTAACTTTTTGTATTCATTTTAAAAGTTCTACTACAAAAAACTGAAACACCCTGTATGTCTACTTAGTAAATAGAAATCAAATGCCATGCTTGGTATACATAATTTATGGGAATGTTTACATTGAATATAAATTACTCGTAAATTATCCTCGACAATTTAATCTTGTAAAATAATGGTTCCTGAGGATTTCTCAATATTCTTCTAATTTTTTCTCGAAAATTACCCTTAGTGGCGCTCTTATACTCGTAGATCAAACAAGAAACTGTAAATATCCTATAAAGACACATAAAAGCAACGCAAAATCCTGCAGCAGCAGCAAAAAATCATCCTGCCGTACGGTTTTATGATTGCTGCGGGGATTGGTGCAAATTTTTCTGCTGCGACTGCGAAGGAAACAGAGAAAAGCTCTCTTGAGGTGGGACTGAAGAGCAAACAGAACGCTCAAGTGGCCATAATGACTGAGTACACATAATCTGCATAATACGGCATACGCCTTCCAAGAGCTGGAGTGGAGATGAGGCCATATGTGGGTGCTGCTGCCTCATTTGCAACCTCCAGGTCGAATAATTTACATAGAATAACATCCAGGGGTTATTTGTCGGCAGTGCTGGCTCATTAATATTGCATAGTCTGTTATATGTATTTTGCCTACAAGTAATAGGCCATGTCTATTTGCAAATAAATCCATATGGTTGTCAAGTTTGCTTAAAGCAAATTATGCCATCTGAAAAAAATTTCTTGGAACTTGGATGCTTTCTAATATCATTATTATTTGTATTTATTCTGCATAAATAACTTGAGGCGCGATTCATAGTCACAATAATAACACCGACTGACTGTGTTGTATCGGGGATAATACAAAATTTTTCTCCTTATATTATAAAATATGGCATCCACTTTATCAAAACTGTCAGTTCCGCAGCGAAGAATATAAAAAGTATATAATCCACCCGAACAGATTCCAACACCAAATTCAAATATTGTTAGTTTTCAGCTGGATGGAAATTTGAATATACAGTTTTTATTTTCGGATGCTGGTGTGTATAGATCAAGCCACATAATTGTTTGTATTTTTCATAAGACAAATGCCACGCTTCGGGTCATTTATTATTTAGCATTGTACCGAAAAGGAAACATAAAGCAAAATTGAATGGACATTTGAATAAATAATACTTTACAAGGCAAATATAAACTAGACGGGGCACACATAAATATACAATAAATAAATAAAGACTGGATGGCATATCGTGGTTTATATGCAAAGCAAATTTATTTTATTTTATTGCGGGGATAAAAAACAGTGATTGCTGTGAGGGCATCGTAGATAAATATTTTTAATTACTGGATATTGGAGTATGAGTTACGGAAAAATTGGTAATATTTTTATAACCCCTAAAACGCTGCGAGTTATGAGTAACTAATTAAAATGATGTTATTAATAATGTACAAGTTTATTTAATTATCATCATTAAAGTTCCAATATGTACTATTTAGATATGCGTACTAAAATTATTATAACATATTCCCAGTAATTTGACTAGAGGGACATTAAAACTGAAAATAATTGAATATGTTAATGTTAGGTTAGCTTAGATTAGTATCTGTTTTTTTAGTTAATATAAAATTTTAAACTCAACTCATCAATTGGCAATACAGGATAATACTTAATTTATGAACTAAAAATGAGGATAAACTAACTAAATAAAAGTTTGTAACCATCTCAAAGATATAAAAACTTAAAATTTAATTTACCAAGAGCACTAATAAAAATAAATATATTACTTCGTCTGCATATTTTTCAGTGAATCTGGTGAGGATACTTTATATTGTAATTTATAATTTTGTATTACGAATATTCATGAAATTTGGTTTTATATAGATGGAGTAATTTGTAATAAATATATTTTTTGAAAATATAGCTTTGATATAATGTTGTTTGTATGATCTTGTTTTTGACAAGGTTACAACATTAGACGAAGTAGTTTAATTACGTCTTTGTAAAATTTGCCAAAAATAAACTTTTTTATAATATAGGAAAATATAAAATTGTATCTGTACTTCTTCTGAACTGAGCTTGGTGAGCTTTGAAGACATCCGTGGATTCATGATATGCTCTCCAGATATTAAATCTGTTCCTTTTTTCCAAATCAACTTTCAAACCTGGCACCATAAATGCTAAAGTATCTCTGAACCTTCCAGATTTAAGAGAATCAATAACTCCGGAAGATCAACATTTTTGAGAATGAGAAAAAAGTTGATCGAAACGGTTACATCAGGATCTCCTGATGTACAATTAATGATTTGTTTGCTCAATATTGAACAGCATCTTTAGTGCAAAGAAGAATCCTACCATCTGGTCACTCCTGTAATCTGCATTGGACTCAATCAATCCGAGTTCCTTTCATTTCAGATAAACGACTGATACCTCTAATGATATTTTGTACTTAAAAAGTGGACACTTTCCAAATATGTTGAAGAGAACGCTAAAATAACTGAGTCTTTTTTGTCTAGAGTGAAAAGTGATAATGTGCATTATAAGAAAGTGAATATATTTCGTAAGAAAAGTTAAATTTTGAATGTTTTACTTTTTAAAAAGAACTTTTGAACTAAAAATAAACTCGGGTCCACTAGAAGTTGAGCTATAAGGCAACTGAGAACCAACCAACATTTTTTCTGTGCTCATCTATATGACCACAGAAAGTGGCATATTTCAACAGAAAAGTGCAACATTTTTATGTATCTACAAGACATAGATGAAAGTTAATTTACAAGAAGAGTTGGAATTTTGTAGCGAAGCATTACATTTTCATAAATGAAATACTTTCAGCCTCGTTATATTGAGCAAACAAATTTTATGAAAATTACATATTTGTATCTTAAACAATTTTTTAGAGCTTTCTGTAATTACATCTACCTACTAGCAGTTTCATGACAATAAAATTGTAACAAACCGATAATAATAATTATTCTCGAAGATGTTATGTTTGATCTGCTTGGAATTATTTACTACTTAGATTTGTTTGTTAAAATGTACGTTTCCTTCTGTTTGTTTGTAAATTAATTACGCTTATCTCATTAACCCTTGTCAACATAAGAGTCATTCACTCCACAACTTCGACCTCCACATAACACAGAGTTTTTCTAATTATTTCCAATTTAAATAAAAAAGCGCAGAGTATCAGTTGTTTAATTAGTGTTTATTTTAGCTGGCATAACAAAAGAGACATTAAACAATGATAACTAATTAATTACACAAGTTTCTGCTGACAAGCATCTAAGGTAAATAAATAAGAAAAATTGTTGTCCCAATTAGTGCGACGGCGTTGAAATGAACAACCCGAGGCGCACTTGGTTCTAGGTAGATATAATATATAAAGTTAACTTTATTTCTCTCACTCATGCATTACCTGGCTTTACAACAGACACAGAGAGGCTTCCACAGCATACTCTCGACATTAAACAAAGAGAGCGAAATATTATGCGTGCCCAAATTATAACAGTATATTAAAAGCATTTCATAATAAGGGTGGAACGATTAACGCAAGCTTAAATAATGTCATATTATGCACGAATACACAATTATGAGACGTTTTAGATGACATTAGTGAACTGTAGCGTTTTATATGGATTAAAACAGTGCCAGGATGCCTTCGTACATCGTTCAAGGAACGCCCTGACTCACTTTAATTATAATTTAATTAAATATGCTAAATACTTTTGATGGTGATGGGCAGAAGGCACTACAAAACCTCAGAAAGTTTTTTAAGTATTTAACTACGTTTGAAGTGAAATTATTTATTAAATTATATGATTAAAATTAGTGAGTGTGGAATAAAAATTGGAATATAACGGTCGTGTTAAACACAGCATTAAATTAATAGCCGGAACTAATTTGTTTTGTTCGCTACATAGAACTGACCAGTTCTGTAATTATAATTTGTGGTTATTCGATGAAAATCAAAAGCAAAATAACATGTATGTCACTGGAAAGTGAATATTTGTTCTCTTTTACTTTTGGTTCTGATGTGATATTTCAATTAGTAGGTGCTTAAATATGAGTTATATTTTTATAATCAAATGTGTATGTAATAGTACCTAATAATATTAGGTTATAAACTATTAATTATTTAAGGTCCATATGCAATTTTTTCTACTCCCATATTTTAATTGATTTATTAGGCATTTACTACCTGTACTTTAATGAGATTGATTATGATACAGATTTTTCATTACGATACAAGTTTATAACCAATAGAAATGCAACATCACAGCAATATTCCGTCAATATCAAATATTGCCATGAACATCTGACAGATGTAAAATGTAAAAAATGACAGTTCATTTTCTGACATTTCTGAGTTTATGTTAAAGTTGCCATAATATTTATTTTCTTATTTTCATTATTTTGACTAGTCGTAGAAATAATAGTGTATGCAAATCACATTTAATGGCTATTAAGACACTCATGTTCATTACGACACTCACTTACGGTTCGTGTAATAATTCTCATAACCGTGTCTTAATAGCAATCATTAAATGCTCATTGCATAATATACTATTGTGATAGAATATTGAGTTCTATGGTTTTCTATGGTGTCAAATTATTAATAAATTCAAAAATTATAAAAGGTATAGGTACAAAGATTTCACGTTATTCTAATATTTGGCGGAGGTGCCGGTTTTTAAGCTTTCAACATTTTGCGTACACGAAAAGTGCTACATAATTGATTATCATAACAATACCTTATTTTCAGGAAAGAGAAACATTCAGCAATGAAAACTGATTTTCTTTCTTTTTAATAAAACTTTTTTTCTATTTTTGACGGGAGCGCCGAGTGCAGATTTTTCAAACTTTTACCACTGAAAATAATCAAATTTGATAAAATTTAATCTCCCAAATGTGATTAGCTTATAAATACTAATTGTGTATATAAAATTTTCATGTGATTAAAATTGTGAGTCTAATAGCAATAAATATTTTACATTTATTGTTTAGACTCAGGAAAAATTTTTAAAAATCTAAAAAAACTACAATGTGTTTATAATAAAATATTTAAAAGCATAATTAATTTAATTGTCATATTTCATTTTCGGTTAGGAGAAATATAAAAATTCATTATCAAAACAAACATTTTCTTGGATGTTATCAAAATTAGAAAAAGTTCCAGTTTTTTTAGAAGAATTATTATATTTCAACCAAGAGCGAATCCACTGAGAAGAAAACTGGGGAAATCCCCCAATTTCTAAATTTTTTTAGTTTTTCATGAAATATTGTTTTTGTTTCAATTTTAATCATCTGAATTTTGTAAACAATAGAGAATGAATTAAAAATGATGACAATAACCGGAAATGCTAAATATCAGTTTTCAAATTTTATGATATTATTTTGTCTCCTACAATTATGGTTATAATGTATTCGAAACTTAATCAGAAAATATAAATAAATTTTATTAAAACTTAAAATCGAATCCAAATGTATACTGAGAACGAACGCAATCAGAAAACTTAGTCTGTTAACTCAAAAAAGATGAAACCAAAATTTTTTGAAAGTATTAATTTTTTTGTTTAGATACATAAATCTGATTTTAACTCTGTATACAAATGTTCCTAAGGGCTGAGTTAAATTTTCGTCATAAACACTTACTTTTGTTGAAATATCAGTTCAATATTATCTCCTTTTTTATATTTACGCACTTTATCCACCAAAAATCATTTTATCCTAAACAACCCCTTCAAAGCCGTTTCTTTGTCCTATAAATTGGTAAACAACCATTGAAACATTTTTTTCTTTTCCACTGTCGAAAAAAAGGCCGTTTCTTCAAGCACATCCAATTTTCTTTTGAAACGAGCCTGTCCATCTGTTGCAGTGTCAAAGTTCTTGATACACATCGAATATGTCTGCCTTATATAGATCCTAAAAGCGTCTCCAAAATAAACAGTTGTTATGCGGTCTACTGGTCCTACAACAGATCTCGGATGCGGCTATTGTGGCGACGTACATAAGCGAGCGGGGGTTTTCCATCTGGATATGTAATATGTGTGTGCGGGTGTGGATGTGGATGTCTACATCAGGACATTGAAATTGGTGAATAGACGACTGCCGATGACGTCTGGCACTCAAGTCTAATCCACACCAAACACACCATATTGGTGCGACACCGTTGCGGTAAAACCTAATGAAGCAATTACTACACCTAGTGTGATTGCGACATGAACACTTGCAGAACCGAGGCTGTTTAGTAACGGCAAACCACATTCAATTTGAAAACAGTGTGTACTCGGCGTGCTTTAGATATAATTAAATTTCCAACGCTATAGCGTTCGGTTCGGTTCAGCTCAGCTTCAGATCGGCCCTCCTTCTGTTCTGTTCTGTTCGTCGGCTATGTGTGTGTGTAAACATTTTACCTTTTAATATACGTGTTCCCCACGCCTTCCCCCAATTCCCCCTTGACTGAATCTGACGCCAACAACAATTGACACGGAGCGCCATCAAAGATTTCCATTAAACGCTTCGCCAAACAAACTGCTAGATTATTAATGGTCGTGTACTATGATGAAATTGACTTTGCATAAAATCCCCTCTCCCGCACCTGGAAATAAACTTTAAATTAGACACTAACTAAACGACAAATCACGCTCAACCTGTTTATTTTCTGAGGTTTTTTTGGGTTGGGGGATGGGCAAAAGGGATTTATGGAGCACCTGCTTTAAAAGCTCTTAAAATCGCCTAACAACTTCCACTCGCGGAATAAACATTTACCATTTTCTCGGGCTATACGACTTTCTCGATTACTTGTTCGATCTTTATGTACAGGTGACATTCCTCGACAAAGTACGGACGATCACTTAGCCCAAATTAATGACGCAACCCCGGTTTTACACTCGCTTTTATATGCCATGGTACAACACAAAATTCATCTGCGAACACACTTTTTAATATATTAAAACTTCTTTATGGGATATTGGGATTTTGGTGGTTTGGTGGGAAATTGTCGTATAAAATTAATTTGTTTTCACTCTTATTCTTGTTCAATACCAATCTACATTACAAATTAAGTAAAATTGATATTAAGTATAGGAGCCAAGGTCAACTCTAGCCTTTCTGGGACCTTATAGGCGACTCCCTTGGTCCGGCACTGTTGCATTTCTATAGTTCTTGTAAGTTAATCAGTCACTTTTTTCTAGACTATCGAATACAAAATATAAATTTTAATTTCCAATTCCAAACCTAACACGCATGTCTTTTTATAGGGCCATAAGTTTCTCTTAAAATATGTTTTCCCTTGATATCTTTATTTTAAATTAGAGATTGGGTTTTTAAATCTGCGCTATACTAAATAGCTTAGAAAAAATATATATTACTTATCTATAAATAAAATACTCCTACTATATTAAGGTAGTGGTGAGAGTAGAACACACAAATCGGTTATTAAGAGGAGCCCATACTGAAGCATTCCCACTTCATTCATCTTATTTATATTATTCTTATGTGGCCCTCCTCTTACTTAGAAAAGCAATAGATACTTTTTTTTCTAATCTAGTCTAGGTACTACAGCTTAAGAGTAGGTACTCTTATTTATCCCAAATTTTTTGAATAAAATTACTCTGCCAAGAAGATTTTCACTAACATTGGCCTAAATTCCTTTTTTGTTATGAAAAGCATTACTTTCTATACCTAGGTTATTTTTTTCGACTCTGACTTATTTTCTTGAACGATTGATCTAATCAGTTTTCTTTAATATTAATTTATAAAAAAAGAATGTGGCAGGATTATTTTCAGGAGACAGTGGGCGTACGCTATCTCTGTCGCTACCTCACGTT
The DNA here is from genome assembly GCA_963942485.1 of Pediacus dermestoides. NCBI lineage: Eukaryota > Metazoa > Arthropoda > Insecta > Coleoptera > Cucujidae > Pediacus > Pediacus dermestoides. The sequence continues at coordinate 31,072,527 of OZ012626.1, forward strand.
CGCCTGCCTTAGTAGTGAGAAAGAAGGAGGGAGTCACATCCATGTGTGTTGAAAATAATTCTGCTATATTTAAAATTATTAAATACGGAAAGGTATATGTACTAAAAATGTGTATATCTTTTATGACCAGATAAAGCGCAAAATCATACCTACCTAATTATCAGTAACTCATAAAAGCATAAATATTATGCAAGTGCGTCATTACAACAACTGTAAGCTGAAATAAATTAATAATATGATATAACAAAATTTAACACATGTTTTATTGCATATTATATCTAATTATGTTTATTGTTTTAATATGTATATTAATAGTTATTTATATTATAAGTGGGATATAAACATCATTAACATAAGAGTCTGAAAATTGCAGAACGAGTCGTAGACGAGTTCTGTAATCAGACGAATATGTTAAAATGTGTATATCCCACGTGTAATATACAAGATTTTATCTACTACCGTCCAAATAATTAAAAATGAATTTTGAATTTATTTCCAGCGACATTGCTCAGTAGTTGTTGTCAAGTTGTCGTACTGGAGTACCTAACCTAAATTATGTAAAAACTAGCCAGCGCTACACAACAGTTAATTTGATTTATAAATTTTGAAATAATTAAACAATTTATAGACAAAAAAGCTCGGGGACATGGACCGTGTTATGTTAATTATTAAAATATAAAACTATTTTTTTATAAAATGAAACTACAAATTTTTTCAGTTATCTAACGTGAAGTTAGGGTTTTTTCTATGTAGATACGCTATTATAAAATTCTCCAGGTTTCAAAAAATCAAACTTAAGAGTATAAAGTGTCATTACTCAGTGTTAATAACAAATTTTAAAGAATTAAACAATTTATATTATATTAAAATTAGACATTTACAAATATAAACTTTCCTATAATGATACTAAATTGTAAAAATTGTGTTGTAAATACTTGTAAGAAAGAATTTTCTTGTTGAAATTTCAGTGTGGTAATGATTTCTTTAAAACACATGTTGCGTAATAATCTGACTTACGTTACTCAAATTAATGTCAAATCAAGACTATTATGAATTGGTAGTAGATAAATGTAGTTACGATATTTTTAGATATACGAATATTATAATGAATAGAGAAGTGTATTAAACTTTCAACTTTTTCATTTCTTGAAGAGAGTATAGCTTCCACTATTGTATATCTATACCTATTACGATTTCTATTAAAAACATCAAAATCAATGCGGCACTAGTGCCAATTTTTGTTTTGAATAATCGAAATTGAAGCTCGCCGTTTATCTTTCATAAATAAAATAATTGCTGAAATTTCGTTACAGAACAAATAATTGATATGTTAGGTTGAACTTAACTTAAGATGTGATTAGGTACGTAAAAGAACAACTATTGCATTTTTTTCTAGGATGTGTTACATTTTATTCCAAGAAAAATTATGTTCAACACGGTGAAATAAAAATCCCACAATAAAAATTTCGCGATAATTAAATTTCTGTCAATAAAATTTTAATAAATATTAGAAGCAAATACAGATGATAATAAATCCTTCACCATGAAAATTCTAAACTCCAAATTTGTAAAATCAATGCAATATCTAAAGAACTGCCAGTTAAAATTTATTTATTATATTTTGTTGAAATTTTGGCAATCGCTGCTTTGGAAAATAAACAATAAATATTTTTCAATCGCTGTAATAATATTTAATTAAAGGATGAATATTTGTCCTCAATGGTAATAACTCATCTTCCTGCTTTTAACTGAAGTGCCATTATTTTTCCATTTGAATGTTTGAGGTTGTTTGTGTAAGGGTGTCAAAACTCAATTTCTACACTGCACAAGTACAATCATGCATAATAGTGGAAAGTTTTGGTCCTACGTCAAAAAAATACTAATAGTATAAAACTAAAAATTGTATGGTCTTAGATTAAGATAATTGTCATATACTAGAAAATTCAGGATCCAAATAATGATAACATCTTCAGGGTTATTTCATTGTAAATAAATGTTGTTGCTTTAGTCCAATTTTAGATATCTAAATTATAGGGTCAATATTGGGGTAGGATGTGGTTTTAGATCGAAACAAGTAGTGGTAGTAGTGATGCCATCTTAACTATGTTCCTTGCTTCTTTCTATTTCTAGTTTTTCCGACCTTCCTCAATTTCTAAACGCAATATTGCCATTTTTCTTATATTTTATTTCTTACATGGAAAAAACTCATTTGCAAGGAGGAGATGATATAGTAATTATAAAAGTTTCGACGCAATTAATCACTGTTCCGACGTAACACATTGCGGGCGTATGAATTCTATGTAGTTTTAATAGTTTTGAAGGAAACCATAATCAATTTCAATGTAAAAGGGGGCACGTTGTGCAACAGACAGTTACTTTACAAACTTCGTACATCTATTCATGCAAACCCTTATGGCTAAGATTTTAACTTATATTGTGGTGTAGTTGCCGGCGGGGCAGTTTATTAGATTAGACTTGGGAAGTGTCGGCTTAATTCTTACGAAATATTTGTTGTGAAAACAAGTTAATTTGTTAAGTTGCCTATGTGCCTGATGTAATCCTGAGGACAAGCACATAAGCAATAAGGAGACTTGGGCAAGGCAAGGATCATCACTCAACACGATCGGCCATCCCAGAAGGAGCAGGATCTGCGGTTGCTCCACATAAGCTATTTATAAACTCCAACTGAAGGCTTTTAGTAGTAGTTAGCTGTTCCCTTGTTTCTCTTAACTGACATAATTTTCCTCTTAAATGCATTAACTGTTGAAAGTGCACGAATTACCAAGTAGCGGTTCCTACTTTATAAGACGTTCGTTGTAGGGCTGGCTGGCTGATATCGCACTAAATTACACCCTGATGGTGCTACTTGTCGACTCATATTTAATTGACATCTCTAACTTATTTTTTGTTGTGTTGGTTAAACACTTTTGTGGGCGGAAAAACAAACCAGAAATCTCTATAAATTCCATAAAGAGCCTAATACTAAAGAAAACGTCTCTTATTTTTTTCTGCGTATCATCACATTTTACCTAGTACAGACTAATTAAAACTAAACAACTCCTATAGGTATATAATTTAGAAAAGAATTTAAAAAAATATTTGTAAAATGGGTTTAATTTACACAAGATATTTATTTAAACCCTCTTGTAAAACCACAATGGATTTATTCAACAAATTTTATTATAATCTAGAACATCCACAAATTCAATTTGCCATCAAATTCAACTTAAAAAATAATTAAAACAACTGGGAAAAACCACACTGATAACCACCGCGTGCGGCTCTCGTATTGTTGTAGGGAGAGATTCAAAGCTTTCATAATGAAAGTGGTGCTGTTGTTGTGATCAATTTTAATTAAAAAGTGTGGAAAAAGCAAACAAATATCACTTAATTTGTCAGTGTTGGAAAGGGTGCAATTACAATAACAAACAATAATAATAAACAAAGTCGCTTCTGGAGGTTTTCCTCCATCCAGCTTTACCGAATACTACACCCATGTTGTGGTTTAATTTTGTTTGAAGTGAAACTGAAACGTTTTCCAAGCTCGTCTAATGTATTTGAATTTTACTGGGGCTTTGGCCATGATGACAGGTGGAAGCTGGCAAGGAAGCCCTGTTTGCCACGGATAATTATTACGCAGCCTCGACTATACACTTCTTATTTAATAGATTTCGGTGTACGCCTTAACATCTTCGTTTTATGCCTAGGCCTTCATTTGCGTCAGCTCATTATCTGGAATGTGGATTAGACAAGACAAACCAATCTAGGAACAAGTCGTTCATCTAAGAGAATAATGAAGATGAAAATGTGAATAATAATATAATTCTCTAGCGACCCCTAGCGGCAATCATTTCCTGCGCCAATTTATTGTATTTTACAGGGAATAGCTTCTTGAAATAAATCCCAATTTTCGAATTGTACAAATATTTCTTATGACCCACCCAAATTACGATGAGTGTACTACATATTTTTATTATTATAAGAACGTCCTTAATATCTTATGTAGCTGCCAAATTCAAGAATATATTCATCAAATTATTTATCACGACTTTTTTTTTATATTTTGGCCTTTGGTTCTAAAACTTTGACATTTAGTAAGTATGAGTTTTAAAAAATCAAAAATAGTGCTTGATCTATATTAAAAGAAATTTCAAAAAACCCTAAGTGCTTTTTAAACATTTTTCATAATTACTTCCTGAAAAGATTCGCAAGTTTATTAAAATTGGCTCAGTTTTACCAAAATAGTTCGTAAATTTAGAGTCGTTTTTAAATCAATATTTTTAGTTCTTATCGATTATAATTTGCATCATTCTTTAAAGTTACAAAATTTCGAGTAGTGAATGTTAATTCTTAAATTTTAAAACTGTAATAATTTTGTAAGCCTAAATATGAAAAACTGCTAAATAGTTCTTACATTTTATAAAGATTCAAAAATACCACTAAATAGTTTATGGACTATTAATTACTTAATTACTATGAAAAGAATGGATGTTTTACTAAAATCTTATACTAAATCTGTAAAAGGAGAATAAGAACAAAGTCACGTGGTCAATACATGCAAAGAAGCCTATTGCGGTTTAAACGTGGAGGAGTTGTGGTTCTAAGTATGATTTAGAAAGACTTCAGCTATACACAACCATTTATTACTATTCGCCTTTTACGGATTTAGTATATCATTTCTACCAATCCCCCGCAGCTCTTTTTCCTAGTTCTCGTTCTGTTCTCTAGACCTCGTTGGAATGGACGTCCGATCTTCTGATCGGCTTAATGTGAACGCGCCTTTAGTCAGTACCAATATTTTAGTTTTTCTCTTAATTTACAATTTTTTTTAGTAGATATCTTATGAATAATATTATGATACTCAGCTTTATTTCTGTGAAATTATGATAGCTGGTCGTATTTAAAACGTATTTCAGAATACACCAATAGCCTATCACTTTAAAGTTTGTGAAAACCCCTTATGCGATAGTTTCATCTCAGCCCCCCTTTTTGCATTTAAGTGTGTGCCCGGAAACCGCCCCCACAGCGGCCAGATCAAAGGTAAACTTTATTAGCTGAAACGGATCTGAAAAAGAAGGCCGTAATGTTTACATGTCGGTAATGACGACAGACTCAAACTGTAATTATCCGATGTGTGTAATTGGAATCAGCGAACTGTACAGAACGTCCTCTCTGTCTGTGTTAGTGAGTGTGCACTTCTGTACACAGAGCTTCGGCGGCGGCTTGGTGGGATGAGGGTGTGTGCAGTGTATGTATGTGTGTGTGTGGAGGAAGTGACGCCAAAACTAAAGCCCATCGACGCGTACCGCTCTGACGCTCATTATTACAGGATTACAGTTCATTAGTTGACCGGGATCAACCTGCCGCGCACTGATATACTCTGGTGGTGGTGGTGGTGGTAGTGGTGCTGTTGTTGCTCCAAGTCATGCCATGTTAGATTTTTATACTTTCACATGACTAGGATTTATATGGATGAGATTCTCTTCAACAGTTTTGTTAAGATAAACGTGGCTGCTTTATTTGCAGCGACAATCGCCAGACGACTTTTTTGTGCAAGGAGTTGAATGGGTCCAGGGGCGGATTGACTACAAAATGCTGAAAAATGTCTATTTAAATATTATCAAAATTTTAATAAAAAAAGATTATATAAGTAGAATTTTAGCTTTCAATTTTTTATAAATCTAGAGAATAAATCAAAATAAAATAGTAGCAATATTTTCGAAACCTACAAATTTAGAGTTGTACTTTTTGAAACCGTTTTTGATGTTTAATTAGATTCAAAATTATTTCCGTATGTCACTTCTCGACAACCGAGAAAAACTTTCATTTCTTGTTTGTAAATTCATTTCAGTTTCTTATACCTGCAGGTACTAATAAAAATATTATGATTATCACTTGAGGTATCGTTAAAAATTGATTCAAATTTCCCAATCATTTGAAAGTTTACTATTTCTGATACTGATTAAATCGAGTAAAATTTATTCTCAAAAATAAATAAAACGAATGAATGTTACTGTTGTTGTTTTCACTTAGTAATCTACTGTCGTATTTATTCCACTTCGTCCCTGTAGAAGATCGTATAGAAAGAATAGAATAAATAAGTATTTTACAGAAGTAATTGCTTTGTAGATGTCTTAATTTATATGTTAAGCCTTTTAAAACCTTCAATTAGAGATGTTGTAGCGCGAATTATTTGCTGTTGTGTTTACCACAGGACCGGGTCTAGCTAAGTAAGGCCCGATGTACATTTTTTTGGATTAGACAATGTAATCCAATTAATAACATTAATAACAGAATAAGCACACAATAACTTTTTTCTATTTGATTTGTTAATATAAAGGAGTTAAAAGCAAGATTATCTAACTCCACAGATTAAGGAAAATGAAGGATTTGATGACTGATTTTATGTATAAATATTAAATAGTAGATGTAAAAATTCAATGCAAGAATAACAGAAGATTTGTAAGTTTGGAATATTATATGTAAAATAGAGAATTACGAGTAGATCTTTCGAAGTGGTTTCAGCTAGAACAACACTTTCTGCAAGAGCTTCCTCCGCTTCTTGTTGTGTCAGATTATTCTTCACTCCATTATTTCAAGTTCACCTAAACTTCGTTTATAATGTGAATTCTATCTTAAAGCATTTAAGGACGATCTATATATTAGTCTCAGGACTTGTCAATGTATAATTACTGAAGAATTTTTTTAACAATTTGCCATCTTTTAAATCTCTTTCCAGTAGTTCTGAAATGTAGATTTATGCCCTGAAAAACTCGAACGATATTATTACATGGTTCAGTTTTGATCTAATCTACCAATGCTATTTTTATTTATAGGTAGGATCTCTAAAATCGTTTATATTGACTTCAATTTAAGTACTAAAATTTTCGAAAAAATGGCATAGCATGTGGACATTTTTTAATTATTACTTTCATTTTAATCATTTGTGAGTAAAACTATTCGTAAATTTTCCGAATGAACCAACACCCAAAATTACTTTTTTGTCTTAATCCCACACTTCCATTGTTACGTGACCCCGGCAAGGACCCCACAGCAACCTCGTGCGCTCATCCTGAAATCTGGTCGTTTATATTAAGTGTGCACATGCCCCCAACGTGAATGTTTGTGCACACAAGTAAAAGATCCTCTTGCCATATTCAGAACACGCATTCAGAGAGAGCGACGCCCCTCATACGTGAAGCAGTGGCCGACCGTTGGAAAACAGATGTGGGTATTTTGGAAACCGCGAGGAAAAACTGTTGGCATTCCAACCGTCAACAGGTGGTCAGTTATTCAGTTCTAGAACAGAAAATCGCAACGCCAATTACATATTATCCTCTTGTTGGCGTTCGTGTGCGATATACTCGTTCTATGTCTGGTTCGGTTTGGTGAAATATAAATAATTTGCTAGACAATTTCAATAGGCTTTGTTTGTATCAGTTTTGCCTAGAAAACACATGAAATTATATTTTCATTAGTGCCTAAACACGATTTCGTTACTGCTACCGTTATAAACGATTTAATGGGAGTTGCACAATTTTTTGTGCCCAATGTTTTATGGATCAATTACAGTTTATTGTAACATTGTTTGCGAATGAAAATGTCTTTAGCAAAGGCAAAGGCCATTAAAATTCTATCAAGGATAAAGCCAATACTCGTAAAATTTTATTTAAAAGGCCGTCGTCTTATATTTTCATTTAACTTTTATATTTTATGCCAGATTTATAATACATCGTTAAAAATATTAACGAAATAACTCTCGATGTCTTTGCTTTGCTCTTTTTTAAGGATTCGTCGTTAAAATTCACCGCATAATATTTTTTCATAATTCAATATGATGGAACTATATGCAAAATTATTTTAAACGCGGATAAGTTACGCTTGAAATTTTAATGTATTCATCCATCACACAGTGTTTTAAATCGGGCAAATGCATAAAATTACGGACGTAATGAATGAAAATAATAAAAAGTGTATAATAGTAATTAATACCAGAGATATTAGAGTTTCTGCCAAGAAGTGTAAGCGACGTTTTCAGGCAGTTAATTTTGAAACAAATTGAATAAACCATGCCATTAAATTGTGCAAGAATAAAGTGACCCTGTGGGTACGCGATATTAAGCATGCATAACACTGGATGGTGTATATCCAGTCTCCTGCGAGTCCTCTTTCCAGACCCAACGTTCTCTTTCACTCCACAGCTAATGTAAATTGCATAGATTAGAATTACCGCCAGAATTCCCTCTCACGTCTAATGACTGTTTTATTTGACGCATTTACTTTTTTTCCACCGCTCCAGGCCATTACGTTCTTTTTTTAAATTTTTTTATTTACTTGTATATCGGATTGAAGAAAATTGTTTTTTAAACGTAATCGGTTTTAGGTAAATTAAATTGTTAGAGCTAGGACTAACTTAACTTTACATTAAGTTGATGCTACCCACAAGCAAATTAAAAACAGATCTGAAAAACGGAATTACTACATCCCGAGGTAATTTGGGGATGTAAGTAGAGGTAAATTAGGTTTTTATGGTGCAGAGAAGGGTGAGTGCGCGTCCAGTTTATTTTTAAATTTGTGTGGGGAAAAATATGCACTTGATGAACGTACCTACTGTGAAAATGCTTTTAGTAGTTAATTAATAAAACGGTGTATTGATGTGATGTAAATAAAAATTGCAATAAGGCATTCATCAGTGGCTTCAAAATTATGATATTTCAATTAATTTGTACGAGATATAAAGTATATTGTTATATTAACACTAGATGCGTGCGCATCTCGCCCAACCCTTGAATAGGCCTATTGGTTTAGTGGTTACAAAAATTGATTCTAACCAAATTTTTTTAAATATCGCGGTTATGCTACTTAACAAGAAATGTAGGTGATTCTAAAATACCATACCAAAACTACACAGAATCAAATTCGTTTTCATTTTATGTAACCAAAGCAGCTTATTTCTCACAAATTGTCTTTTAGCTAGAAACTTTATTGAGTGATACTTTTTAAATTTCATGAAATCACGGATCCCCCTCTCGTACTTATTACAAAATACTACGTGTAAACAACATGCAAATGACTTTGGCCCAAACGTAACGGGATAATAATAAAAATTTACAGCGCACAACTTTATTCGCAAAAATATGTAATATAAAACGTCTGGAAAGCAGTTTGGAAGTAAATCCATCGTTGATCCTTTAGAGCAAATCAATTGGTTATGGCCCGAGGAAAGGACGAAGGAAGGAAGAGAGCAAGTTGGGATGATCACAATCCCTCTCTGACAAGACCTTTCTTCTCTCGCTCTACCGCTCGCACAAATCTATTAGAAATCGTTAAATCCCAGCTTGGTCGGAGAGAGCGCCATCGCCATCCAATTCCACATGTCTCCTCATCGGATCAGACCACGGACGAAAAGACATTCTGTTATTGAATGCCTGGGGTTACTGCAGCCAGCTAACGGAGGGTCACAAGAATCCCCACACACACAAGACGTCACAATACCCCGCAATAAAATGTATTAGATCCAATATGTCGGTGTCGTCACTTTGGAATTTTACTTACTTGAATTCACTGGTTAACCCCTTTCAAATTAGCACTGGTTGTCGATTTAATGCGTTTGAAGTGGGAGCGGGAGGGTTAGGACTTGAGAACAAAAGAAATAAAGTTTTGTCATGTGCTTGTGATTTTCCTAATAGGATGTTTTCTTGGTTTCAGGGAGCTTCTTCCAGTTTAGTAGTAAAATTTGCCGATACTGAAAAGGAACGCCAACTTAGACGAATGCAGCAGATGGCTGGAAACATGAGTCTTCTCAACCCCTTCGTGTTCAACCAGTTCGGAGCTTATGGAGCTTACGCACAGGTAACATTTAATACCCCCTCAAAGCTCCCGCGTCTAGAATCTAGAGAAAGCACACCCGCTTCCAGTTCCTTATATATGTGTGCAGTGCACGAGTCTAATGTAACTTTAAATGAATTTCCCGATATACTTAACAATAGATATTTTAAGACATTAAGACTACACCTTTACGAAACAATATCTCAAAGTATTAAGTTGGTGTTTTCTTTAGAAAGCGAGGCGCACTGGCGGGGCGCGTGAGTTCACAGTTGTAAAATCCTGTCAGGTTTACTAACGGCTTTATTCAATTATTACAAATCGCATTTTCTCTTTGTTTGTTTAATATTTTATAATGTTACACCGGGGCGCGAGCGAGAAGAAGCGCCTGCGCTACCACCTCGTTTCCTCCAATTCTATACAACATAATTAAAAGTAGTTACAACGTTTACCCGAAATTGTTTTAATTAATGGAATTGTAGTTGTTCGGTAATAGGGGGTTGAAGTAAATTAAGGACCAATAAAACATAGTGTTTTGTTGTTGTTGCGTGACTTGTGTTAGTAAAATTGAAATGAGCAGAGCCACGCGGGAACAGCCGTTTTGTACTTTATTAGTTTTTGGCACAAGATCCATCGATTTTGAACCTTTTTAATTATTTAGAAAACCGACAACGGAAAGATGGTGTTCTATAAATAGGGGTGTTCAGGGGCTAAGTTCTGATCACGTGGCTGTACACCTTTTAATAACTAATAAGGTTGGAGTTTCTGTTTCATTTATTGTTTTACCTTCAAAAGGATGTTGTTCTGTGATGCGAACGTCTGCTAATGATGGCAAGGACAAAAATAATTGTTATTTGTTTGGGTGTTTTTTCAATTAAATATGACCAGGTGCAATGGAAGTTGATTTTACACAATATTTATAAGCGCTTACTGACACTTGAAAAATTCTGTGTTAGACAGAGATTTTTAGAGGTCCCGATAATTTATTTACAACAAATATCAGTAATTCTTACATCACATGGAGCTTTTAAAGCCTCTTCTTCAAATCATTCATATTGTGTATTGATTATCGCCCGAGGGCATTTTGTTCTATATCCATATGGAAAGTTTCCATCCTTGCCTAAAGACTATTTGATAAACGCAATTATCATTGATTTAATTCTAAAATTTCAAAGATGGTAATGTTTTGAAAACATAGAATCATCATATTTTTTAACAAATTTTCTGTAATCTCAATTTTATGGTGTTTGATATCGTCTTTTTAACAACCTAACCTCCCTCCGAACCTGAAATTATGAATATTTTATAGAAATTAGCGCCTTCTAATAACCTAACCTCCTCTTGAACTTTTGGTACCTATGTAGGTACTAAGAAATTTCGATTCGAACTCAACAGTTCCAGTTTATAAACCGCATAATTTGTAGGGGGTATGTCGGTCGCCTCGTCAGAGTAGTGTCTAACTTACCGGATGCTCGGTCCAGCAGTCACTGCCATTCTATAATAATTGATGAAAGTAAAGAGTTTTTTATTACTGATTGGTAATGTAACAATACTCGTATATTATATACCAACGGACTAAAATACATATTTTAATTTAAAAGGATTAAAATAGGTACACTTATTCCATCCAAATTGTTAATTTTGCAATTAAGAACTAAAAAGTTGAAACCATTTTTAGATAAGATAAGAAGGGAAATTCAAATTTTAGTATGGTATAACCTAACCTAACCTCACCTAGTCTACAACTTTTTAGTATAATTTTCTACTGAATATTTCAAATGATATAATTTTTTGTTCCTTCAGCAACAAGCAGCCCTTATGGCGGCTGCAACAGCACAAGGCACTTACATTAACCCAATGGCGGCATTGGCAACACAGATACCCCACGCTACCCTCAATGGTATGGCCAATTCAGTGGTACCTCCAACGTCAGGTAACACACCACCGGCATACCTTCACTTACCATCTCCTAAATCTCCAGAATTTCTAGACGTTGGAGTAGGTGCCGGGTCCGGTCAACCTGTAAATGGAACAATTCCTAGTTTACCTTCACCGACAATGCCAACGTTTAACATGGCAGCACAAACTCCAAATGGTCAACCGGGCGGAACCGAAGCTGTTTATACAAATGGCATACCACAAACATACCCAGCTCGTAAGTATCTCTTCTTTTTGTTCTAAAGCGGATTGTCCACAAAGCGAATCAGTTTGGTGGTGGGACAATCTGCGCCATGTCGTTTTGTGTTGAAGTCATAAAAGAACTGAGTTAACTGAAATGTAGATGCGCTGCATCTGTCCATTCCAGCGCAAGGGCTGCCCAATGGAGAAGCTGCACTTCAACATGCCGCGTATCCAGGAATGCAACCGTATCCAGGAGTTGGTAAGTTTCGAAAGTTGGGGAAGAGGGATTTGGTGTAATTGTTGGTGCCTTTTTTGACTTGTAATTGATGTGATACCAGTGTATATATATAAGTGTTTAACTGTTAGCTTGATGGAACAACTTTCACCTAACTGTTTGATGTTTTACACTATACTCATTGTTTAGTTGTTGTTTGCTTTAATGATAAAAAAATATCATCGACAGAGTACTATGAGATAAAAACGATTTGACTCAAAAAAATCTTGTTTGTTTCTTCTTTTTCCAACCAAATTCAAACAAAAACTGCTAGAACCTTGTGTTGTAATACGTTTTGTTTGACGTTGGTGCTAATTCAATGTAATTGCAAACTAAAACGCATGTTTGGTTGCATCGATGGAAGAGTATGGGTGTGATTTGTTTATATTTGTCGGCAGCTTACCCCGCGGTATATGGCCAATTCCCACAGGCCATACCCCAACCTATGTCAGCAGTTGCTCCTGCACAGAGGGAAGGTAAGATTTTAAATGCTCTCTCACAACTCAACTAAACATTAATTAATTTAATCTAAAAGTTAGTCTTAATCCCTGCCCGCTCAACCCGCCCCCTCCCAGACCTACAAATACCCTTTTAACTCGTACATTTCATTAAATAACTTGTGATGTTTAGGTTTAGCTCTCTACTGTTTTCTGAAAGCTAACGCACTTTGAGAGCAGCTCAAGTTATTAGTGGAAAGTTGTGGAAAAAGAACTATTTTATAAATAGACTAAAATTTGTGTTTGGTTAAATAATTACCTATGATGTTGCATAAAATTTCATTGTAAATTTTCTGTGTTCAATGTTACACTGCACTGAATGTTGCATTGGCTATTAATAACTTTCTGAGCCTTATGTATTTTTTATTTGGTGTTGGTGTTGTGTGGTGTGTGCTCAATATCTTAAGAGACATCCAGCCTCCCACACCGACTAACTGTAGGTAACTTTGGCAATGTCTTAGGTAAAAAAACTATAGAAGAACGTAAAAAGGAACTTTGGATCTTCCTCTCACATCTTAGAATTAACCACGTAAAACTAAAACTAAAACAGTTCCAAGGTTCATTCCTACTACTTTCTTCTACCCACTACTACAAATTACAGTTGGATAACAAGTACATTCTTCGTGCACAAATCTAAGTTTTTTTATTATTCTGGTCTTCCAACATGTGATCGACTTTTACTAATATTTTCTTTGTATTTTTGTAGGGTGTTCTATATCTGGTCCCGAAGGGTGCAATCTATTTATTTACCATTTACCTCAAGAGTTTGGTGACGCTGAATTGATGCAAATGTTCCTGCCTTTTGGAAACGTCATAAGCTCAAAGGTGTTTATTGACCGTGCCACGAATCAGAGCAAGTGCTTCGGTAAGTTAGAAAAATGGGGAATTTTGGGGTTTGACGAGGGTCGGACTAAGACCATTTAGCACCTTGGGCACTAAGTACTTTTTTCTATTCATCCTACGCACTACCTCTCATTCGCATCTCTTGAGAGCGAGAGAGTGAGTATGTGTTATGTATAGGTATGTTTGTTGAAAATAATTCTTAGCTTAAAATGTAGGCCGTGCCTCCGCTGCCAGCAACGGTGCCCGCAAAATAAACTAATGGCTGCCGGGGCCGGTTGCCCCCACAATGTTGGCTCCGGTGCCGGCAATCATAACCCTCAAAATTTGTAGGTAACTCGTAAACAGCAATCGCGTAATAAATATATGAATAATCACACTAAATTTAAGCTTATATGGATGATCAAGGTACAAAATGGCTCAGTTGTTTAGTGAAGTCTCCCCTCTAATTTTTCGTGAGATATTGAAAATCATTAAATTTATCACAAAGCATTGGGAAGAAGGGCAAGGTGAAATTTTGAAGGACATTTTCAAAGACGATTTTCTGGAGAGCAACGAACACATTCATTGATGATAATAATGTTGTAACAAATTGTGGTAAAAATTCCGTATTACGGCTTTTCCGAAAAATGCCTAAAAAATTAGTTTTTTTGTAAATATGGCTTATTTTGGAAAGAGAAGTTGTTTAAACTCGGGGACCCTGTTTTTTTTGAAAAAAACATTTGTTTAATGAAAAATGAAAAAAAAACCTCAATTAACAACCTAACCACTGAGAAGTGAAAGAATAGTATACCTACTTTTACTGGTTAGGTTGTTAATTGAGGATTTTTTCCATATTTCATGAAAACAAGATGTTTTTCTAAAAAAAATGCTCCCCCGACTTTAAACAACTTATTCTCTTGCCAAAATAAGCCATTTTCAGAAAAGCCTCGGTACGGCAGTTTTACCCAAATACAACAAACTGCAAATGCAATGGCAACTAGTGTTAATCAAATTCAAGTAGGCGAAACCACATAACATTTTTTTATTTGTTCATTTATATTATAAATTAGACCAGAATGTTGGATTTTAATAAAACCTTCAAATCTTTAAAACATTATCTTGATAAAAATTGAATACGCGGCAAAACCTAAAAATTCTTTGCCGGCAGCGGAGGCACTGCCTAAAATGTATCTCTAAACTAGAAAGAAAAGTGATATTTACGATATTTCATAATTGTTAATGATAAAATTTATAAATTTTCTGAAATATAACTAATATTAAGCAAGTTATAAAATCAAAACTATTTTTAAATATTTTCATTTTATCAAGTTTTATTCTTCAGCAGACTATAATTACTACTGTGAAATAATATTCTCTCGGATTTTGTAATAAAGTTTATCATAATGCTGATCAAAATTCACAAATTCGGGGCAACATGACCTAAATAAAGTTTTGTTTGAAACTTTTTTTAATAAACTATTAATACAAAACCGTAAATTATTAATACCTATGATGTTTTAGATGAACTTTACGGAAGCAAATCCAAACTTCAAATTATGTACCTTAAAAATTAACAAACAAAAAATGTATAAACATAATTATGTATTATTTTTATTTAATTTTTTTAAGCTTTTTGATCCGGACTTAAAATGAATCTTTTTTAAAGAAAATAATTTCTTGAAAATCTTTGAAGATCAAGAAAATAAATAATAAATAAATCAAAAAGAAAATACAATAAAATACTTATGTACAAACTTTTAGAATTCTTTTAGAACACATTTTTGTAGTTTCAATAATTACTTATATCGGGGTTTTATAATTATTCAAAAGGTTAAAAAATATCTATTAATATGGATATACTTAGGTATCAAAATTTTTAAATAAGGTCTAATTTTACTAAAACTATCCAAATACCAAGAAAAATGTTCCAATTTCAACATGGTTTGGCGTAAGGCTAAATAGAAAAACGGGCCTAGATCCCCGAGGAAGCGCAACCAGACAAGAAAGCCGCTTCGAATAACGAGGACTATCACCTCTTTGAATTTGGCGAAAGTGTCCTGACTGTCAAAAGTTTTCTTTTAGCCCCAGCAATGTTTTCCTATTACATATTATTATTAGAAAAAATATCAAAAAAACTAAAGATTCTTTGAAATTTTGATAGGTACTCTTTAATTTTTTTCAAACAAATACTACTAGGTACGGTCGGCGCCAACGAAATTTGAACGAATTTCTGTTACCAGGGCAATTTGATGCGATTTTTACTAGATTAAAAACGGCTTTCGCCAGTGGTGTATCACTACAGTAAAAATATAAGCAAGCACTATTTTATATAATAATTCTTCAATTTTATTTTTCTTTCAAGTTCATTTTAATAACTTTTTTAACAGAGTGTCGATATACTCGTAGTCTTCCACTATTACAGGACTGGAAAGTCTTCTCATCAGAAAATACAACGGTGTTGCAAAATTCCTCATCAATGATCAAATAATGATTTGCAAATTGTACTCTTCTCTGTTTGTGTTCAGCAGATAAGAATATTTTGCGTGCGGCAACGCCGTTCTTTAAATGAGACTCTTTGAGACGTCTCTGTGCTGTCCTAGGAGATCCTGGAATGTGTGTTTCTTCTCTAGCTCTTATTGCGCTGTCAAAAGGATTCTGGTTAAGATATTCAATTAACGCATTTTCTTCAACCCTATTAGAGATCCTTTCGATACCCTGTCTCGCTGGCCTTTGAAATCTCAGTTCTTCTTGCCATCTTTTCCGAACATAAAATATGCAGCCTTTAGACACGTTTAAATCAGCTGCCACTTCACATAACGTCCAGTTTTCTTCTAACTTGGCTATGGCCCTTGCTTTTTCGGCTTCTGTTAAATGTCGTGGCATCTTTTTCGGCAAATTTATGGAATTTTTTAATGACAGATTAATTTTTGCAATCTGCCAAATCTGACACATTACAGTACGCCTATGAAGTTACAATATAAAAATTAACCGTTCAAATTTGGCTGGCGTCGATAGTACCTACTCTTCTTATTTTTTCAAGTAAATGAGATGCCGATGTGCTTTACATTTTTAACCAAGATATGTTTCTACATACCCAATAAAAAATGTGAACTTATTTTGTCAGGATTCACAATGTTAATAATAGTTTAAATTTGTAATTCTCGTTTTTCACACTTTTATCAAATTATTTATTTAAAAAAAAATGTTTTTTCAGAAGAGTTTTCTATAGGATTTGTATTTTTTTTGAAGTCTGAAAGCACCTTTTAGGATTTATATAAAATAGAAAACCAAAATTTGCACCATAAAGTAGGTTATGCACTTTAAACTCCACCCTTAACATTTATGTTTTATGGGGTCACTTGAAGTCCATGATAAACAAATTCCTTCCAGTTTGAAAAAATAATAAAATTTTTTCTTCAAAAAGTCTAGAGAATATAATGTACAAATGTATTGTGGGTTTTTCATACCTACCTAGATAAGGACGAAGATAAAATTTTTATTTAATATTGAGTTTTTAAAATGACTATAGTATTGATAGTGATAGATGTAATTCCCGACAATTTTTGGTACAAATCTACTAATGTCTACCAAAATTCTTTCAGATACGAAATTAGGAACGACTAAAAAGTGAAGTAAAATTGTGATCAAATTTGAAAAAATTTCTTCTTTACTAAACCGCAAGTACAAACCTCAAGAAATGGTGTGCTTATAAAGCTCGACGTGAAGTATTTACGTGTAATTTTGAAATATTTAAGGAAAATCTTTTACTACTTAGTACGAAAGTTACTTATTATTATAAGTGAAAAAATGGTTTCTTATTACAATTTTCTTTCATATGGAGACGCAAATTGGAATGGCACGTAACCTTAGTTTCAATTTTGTTGTACTTTTGACCTAATCCATTTTGTATTCTAATGATATTTTATTTTTCAGGGTTTGTGTCCTTTGACAACCCAGCAAGTGCTCAGGCCGCGATCCAAGCCATGAACGGTTTCCAGATCGGGATGAAAAGACTAAAGGTGCAATTGAAAAGGCCCAAGGACGCCAACAGGCCATACTAACCTTGGCTCTTTGATCTCTGAGTGGTCTAAATTATCAGATCGCTCGCCAGCCACTAGTATACTAGATACACTTTATAAAAAAACACTTATTAGTTTGTACTTAAATAATAAAACATGCCTGGTTACACTCCGAGCAAATGCGGTACGGTAGCACCACCGTTCTACACCACAATCACTTCGAGAAATTCCAAATGGGCTGTGATTAAATAACAAATCAGTGTTTGATTGTACAGGCCGTTTGTTTTGTATTCTCGTTCGTTTTTTCGTCAAATATAATCACTATTTTCAGACAACGTCTATATACTCTATAATTATTTGTTTGTTGTAATTATTGTGTGTGTTGACTGTAATTGAATATATTAAGAGAAACTTACTAAGTACTACTAGGTATTGTGGTGTGGTGGCGTTACCGTCTGTTGCTCAGTTGCCAAATTAGCACTCCAGGCATGTCAAATCACCTGTGATGCGACGCTAGTCACAGCGGCTCGGAGTTGTATAACATTTTTGGAAGCACTGGCGAGTTAAATTGGTATATTAAAAGCTCCCAGAGAGTTGTGTAAAAGACAACAATAATTTAACAAATTACAAACTTACAGAGCCATATTGACATTAACTTATAAATATATATTTAATTATTCAATACCTACAAAAAATGAAATGAAGGATAGTGTAATATTTCTACTAAAAATTAAGGTAACATAATCTTTACAAAGTACCAACTATATATTAATCTGTAAAATATTAGGGGTAGTGATTTTTTAGGGTATAGTCATAAAAAAAATGAAATAAAGAGTGGTGTAAGTATGTACTTAACCGCAACCATTATCGATTTTAGAACAATGCGTTCACCAATTTATGAATTTTATCAAATATTATATTATATACTTCTAAGTTATTTATTATATCAAAAAATAAAAATAAAATGCAAGTTGTGCGTTTTCGTCAAACCAAAAAAATTATATATAAAAAAAACCGTTAAGTACTAGTTGTTGAAAAGTTAGTTGACGCTTCGCGGGAGACATCTTCGGTTATTTGGCCTGAAGATGGAGTGGAAATAGCACAAAACGAGCACGAACGATCAGAAACACACACACACTCGGTCGGCTGGGCCACTCTAGTCAAATTATATCCAGTCCTTAAACAGGCTGCGGAATTAGTTAATAATAATGATGATTAGGATTAATTTCTATAGCCCTAAGACATATATTTAGTGAACATATATATAATATTTATTGAATCTATTGTATTTAGATAAACATTTATATATATATATATATAATATAAAATATATATTTTTCTTTTTTCTATTTTAATTTGTTTTTTGGCTGAGATAATATCGTGCAATATTAACGACTGATACACCATAAGATGAAATCGATTCGTACTTGTATTTATTTATTTCACTATTTATTTCACTATTTATTTATTAACTACATATTATAACAAACAAATACTTTGCTAAGTACATTCATATTTTTCTAGTTACTATTCGTATTAACGCTATTTATTAGTTTTGTACCGAGTAAAAGGCTAAAAATAATCGCGCACAGGGCATTGTTGTTATACCTTTGGGACCGTGGTTTCAATTAGTCAAACTAATCTAGTCTTTAATCAAGCAAATTCGTCAATAACTAGAATAATTAACAAAATTAAATATTTGATATATTGCTTGTGAAACTGATACAATGTGAGGACTTTCTGTTTTATTACAGAAGAATATTTCCGCAATAAAATAGAAGAGTTTCTTCGAAATATTTTTCTAGTTCAAACTGTTTAGCAAATGAAATTAAAACGTCTGTTAAGTGAATTTGGGTTTAGATTGATTCGTAAAATGTTCACTTTCGTACAGTTTGAGCTGGATTAAAAAATGAACTTGCAGGGGAATTTTTTAAATCCCCATGGAATTTCGTCCAAGATGAGACCACACACAAAAAAATGTCCGGTTGATTTTCAAATTTACGCGGTACAAACCGATTATCTTTTAATTTCGTTTAGTAGTAGTGCATTCCACGCTTGCTATTGACATTCCTTCGGCGCTGGAAGTAAAATATATACATACATATATATAATATATATTTTTAAGTACTAAAAACCAGATCCAAAAACACTAAAGAAATGAACACGGGAGCTTGGCAAGTCCCCGAATTATCTAGTCTTAAAAAACTTATAAAATAATTAAACATAATAACTGTGGTCTCCCCAATCAGTAAGAGCGGATTTAAAAAAAAATGTCTAAACGCAGCGAAGTGATTCTAGGATACAGGGTATGTTTTTGCAATTATTTGTGTAAACTGTTTTTCATCGTCAGGGGACACATCATCGTATTTCTGTGAATACGTACACGTGCACTTTGAGTCCGCCGCCGCCGCCGCCGCGTCAACAGCGGCAGTTGTCGCGCACGCGCATTTCTCTCGCTATAAAAACTATCCATTTCTATTTCTCTCGTTTTTCTTCTCATTCTCATCCCATGCTGTATATATATTGGGGTCCATTCGATTGCACCATTTTATACAAAAAAATTATATGGTCCTTTCTCTGTCGCAGACACGAGACGTACCTGTCAATGATTCAAATTGATCCATTTTTATATTTTAGATGCTAAAACAAAAAGTCAAACGCTTCATCACCTAGTCATCATAATGTCATCTCTTTCGGTGGACTATGGCACAACAGTATGCCCCATTGATTTATTTGCTTTTTACGCAATTTCGTTCGGAATCACAAACGAAGAGAGATATGTCGATGTGTGAAAGAGAAAAATGACGATACATTGGGTGCCAAATTAATTGTATATCTTGTAGAATGTATATCTGATTAATGGGACATAATGTTGGGTTGATTTCCAAACTTATCCATCATAAATTCATCTAAAAAAACATCATCACCATTATTTTAGCTACGAGTAGTTTTTAGTAAAAGTAGTTTCTAGTCATTATTTATATAAAGTATAGGTATGGCATAATTTTTAACAAAAAAAAACAAAACAAAGAACTTAAAAAATAACGATGGTGAGCACATTGAACCAAAGTGGTACTCATACTCAAATACGTATATGAAACAGAAATCGCATAGTCTGAAAACTTGCCAATAGTTAAATTTGAGTTTGTTTTAATAACCCAACATTAGTATGCTGGGACCAATTATTTGTTTAACAATTTGAGGAAAATTATTATAATAAAATTAAATCTGCTTGCTCTGATGCATTTATCTTATAGTCTAGTCAAAGTTGAGTCCAACCGAACCATGGCGAACAAAACGAATGTTTCTGTTTTACAATATATACGAAATATCTGTCGTCAATAACGGTCGGATGGTTTTTATAAAATAACTTGTAATATAGTGTTGGTAATTGAAGATGAAGCCATTTTTGCCACGTTGTTTACTTTTTTATTTATATCATTGCGAAATGTACACAATACCAGAGCGAAACTGGAACAAATTTGTTACCTCTAGTATTGTATATAGTTCACCTATATTTATTAATTATATTTATACCATTATTTATTCTGTATTGTTAAGTGAAATTATTTTGTTTATTATTGTATACTTACTTTGTGGTTTTGCATAATATGGGAGATATTTTTTTATCCCGCGAATTGGGGTTGTCGCACAGTGTGGATAAGAACCGATTTTGGTTTGGTTTCATTGTGTGCGCCACCCTGTAGAGTTTTTACGCTTCTTGTATACAGTATTAACGCGGTCCGAATTGTTAGGTATATAGAAGGACACCGCGGGTGCGAGTACCCATCAATATTAAATAATTATTATAAATAAAACAAAAACTATATCATATTGAGAGAATTTTCCATCACATAATGTATAGGTTTATACTATAATAGGCCAGGCCATACTCCGTTGCATGTCAGTTTTATTACATTTTACACAAGAAAAATATTATGAAAATAAAATTATTACATTAATATTATATTATATATAATAGTAGATAATTAAATAAAAAAACAAATATTTATAACCTGCTAAACAATTGTAATACGATATTGTAAAAACATATGAGTAAATTTAGACAATGAATGCGTAAACTTTCTATCCATTTATTATGAAATTTATCATAATAATATTTTATTATTTTTACACTGTCAATTTTGCTGGTGTTTTATAATTATTGTAAACAGAATCTTATAAATTAAATATGAGAACCATTAGTTTTAATAAAAATAAAAGAAAAATTGTAACTTTTAATATATCAGGATTATTAAAATATTGTAATTATACAGTACCTATGTAATTTAATATTTTGAAATAAATAAGAAATGGATTTGCCAGTCCACCATTTATGCAAGTATCATCAGCATTTATTGGACATGACCGAGAGCAGCACACATTAAATGCTCAAAAAACTTTACATAATCTATTTAATTATTATTATTGTAAATCTTTTCAATACCAACGTCATGTCTTTACTTATTATTATTATAATTATTATTACTAACTTTTGCCCAAATAGATCCAAATCAAAATTTAAAAAAAAATACAAAAATAAATTATTAAAACAGTAAATTAATGCAAGAAAAATCGGATATTTGATTTGGATTTATTTCGGAAAATTATCCAGTTCATATGAAACTTTATAAAAGAATTATAAATTAATAAAGTTAAATATAACGCATATTTTGTATGTATTTTTATTTCGTTACATATTTCGCCATCTAGCAATAATCCTTACTAGTTTTACACGGTACCCTGTATTTCCACGAAATGGGGCAGTGGCTCCACCAGAGAGTAAAATTCACGTGAAACCTCACTACAAAATTTAGAGGTCCTTACTTTCTAATTAATCCAAATGTTATTTAAATCAAAGGTCATCCAAAATTTTCAAAAAAAGTATTGTTTGTAAGCTTTGACTTAAAAACTTCAAACTTATTTAAATATTTTAAACCAAACTTTTTTCATTTTTCACTCCGTGTATTGGTATTTTTAAAAATTATACAGGGTGTCCCCTGCCAAAATGTACCAGCTGATTCTACGTTCAAAAATAATGCAAAAAGTTTTAATAAATATAGGTTGAAAAATGCTTTCTAAGGCTACAGCCCCAAAAGGGGGACCCCAAAGAGGAGTTTTCTGCAATATATTTGCACAAAACACAAAACTAAAATTTATCAAAAGTAGACAATGGATTAAAATTTATAGGTATTTATTACTTCGTTTAGCATTTCTTCGTCAAATATTAATAATAAAAACAAAATATCAAAATCAATTTTTTTTTAAATTTTGTGATTATTTTTATTAGTATAGTTTTTATGGACGTGAGTTCTTCAAAACGATTTTAGTCGAAAACGGTTCAAAATTCAAAGATCGACTGAAACGACCTTTTTGTGTAAAAATAAACCAAGTTTCATAATTTGATATAAAAAATTTAAAAATTATCCACACAATAAATAAGGGGCATAATTTACCTAGCACCCACTTTGTATGTGAGGCCCCTGACAAAATTTCTGAAAATTGGAAAAAGAAATATGTGGCAAATTATAAAAGCTTCAAACTCATCAAATTTCATGAATCTACCTCAAATAGTTGCAGAGATATTACAGAAAACTATTCTTTGGAGCCCCCTTTTCGGGGGGCTGTAGTTCCCTTAGGAAGCATTTTTCAACCTATATTTATTAAAACTTTTTGCATTATTGTTGAACGTAGAATCAGCTGGTACATTTTGGCAGGCTAATTTTGGGACACCTTGTATAAAATGTACAAGTTAATTTCAGAGAATATGTTTTTTGTTTGTTTCACTACGATTTAGGTACTTATTTTATTTTTTTATTTACAAATTTAATATGAGAATTTTTTTCACAATTCTCAATAGTTAAGAATTTTTTTTCGTTTTTAGCTCTGATTTTTGCAAAACTATGTAAATTTTGAGGTTTTTCGAATTTCCAATTATTCTATGTTTATAAATTCAATAATTTTTGAACTTAAAAGCGCATCTGTTAGTATGTAGTTAAAAAGTGTATTCGTTTGAGATTTTGTAAAACTATAGGAGATAAATGCGAATTTGCAAGGTTTGATTCTTCCTTCTCGTCATTTTATTTCTAATATTATTTTTATAGTTATATTTTCTTTTTGTGAATATTAAATAGGTATATATCTAGATTTCTTTTTACAATTAACAGTGCTAAGTATTTTTTCAAAACTATGGAAAACACTCCCCCAGAAAAAATCTAATTTCAGTCCTTATGAAGATCAATTATTAGTAGCTGATTAAAAATGATTTAATGAATTTCTGATATTTATCTATTTCCTCTCTTATCCGCCATTCCACTTGAATTTGTAAAAAATGGTCTGACAATTTGTGATTTTTGGTAAATAATTATAGTAGTAAATATATAGTAAATAGAGAGAAAAAAAGGCGTCACTGGACTTTTTTTTATCCTACAGCCAATTTTTGCAGAATCTGGTAAGTTTAAAACTGAATTTTTGTATTCGTAGACTCTTTAATTAAGGGTTGAATTTTTTATTTATTGAATAACTTCTTTCCTATTAGATTTTTGAGAAAAAAGTATCAGTACAAAGTTGTAGAGAAAACTCTGTTTCCTACAACTTTTCTTTTAAATCTTTTTTGATATTGTCAAATATTTAAAAAGTTATTCAACAAATAAGTTGAAAATTTTGGCGAAATTTTTCTCTACTTACTTACTAGTTTATTACTACTATACTACTAATTACTACTCTACCTCCGTGGTACAAATTTGGTACAAAGGAGATCGTGTTTTTATATTGATTGTATGGTCTAGCTCAAACATTTTCAACTTATTTGTTGAATAACTTTTTAAATATTGACAATATATCACAAAAATTGCAAAATGTAAGTTGTAGAAAATATCTTTCTCTATACTGATGTTCTTTTTTCGAAAATCTAATAGGAAAGAAGTTATTCAATAAATAAAAAAGTCAATCTTTAATTAAGGGCTTGTCAAGGAACGACGGGGAATACAAAAACTCAGATTCTACAAAAATTGGCTATAGCAGTGTAAAAAAAGTCTATTTCAATTCCTTACTTACTGTACAATTACAGTAATTACGCTTCTAAAAAAATACAAAATGCGATGAGTCTTTCCCTATTTATTTGCCAAAATCTCGAGCAAAACACAGTTACTTTTAAATTTTTTCGCAAATTAATAGTAGCTAAAATATTACTCCTATAATATTGCAAAAAAATTCAAATTCCAAGTTAAGTATAGTGTACGAATATTTTTATTAAAATAAAAACTTAGATTTAAATAAATCCTATTAATTAGAGTTATCAAAAAACTCAATACGCAGTTTCATACGAACTTGTTTTAATAAAATTAGAATATAGTTTTCTATCAACATAGGCAACCAAACAAACAGCACAATTTTTATTGATTTAAGCTCTACACCATGGTATCTATGGCCGAATGACACTCTTAAGAATGTTGATAAAACAGTGAACTGTGCCTCACTATTACAGCTATCTATTTTATCATCTGTCATATGTCAAAAAAGTAAACAAACGGTTTTGTAAATAAACTGGACTAATAAAATCCAGTGCTTCAACGTTATTTAACACTATTTCCATTCTCAAATATTACACACAATGCCTAAAGAATCTAATATAGCCGTAGCAGAACAAAAACGACAGTTGGAACAAGAAGAGTACCATGCCGCTTTGGATATAGAAAAGAAACGAATTGAACAGAAAAACAAGTACCACAGACTAAACCGCTGCATAAATGTATTGAGAAGGGAACTGGAAAGTGCTCAAACAGAACAAACTCGAAACCAGGATGCTGCTTTACTGGAGAGACACTATGAACAGGAAACAAATTTGGCTGCCGAATTAAGTAAATTAAAACGAGAGGAAATGAAGGAAATGTTGTTAAGGTACGTCTGGTCCCCTTGCTAGACTTGAGGAGTAATTGCTTTGGTTTTAGACAACAGTTGCGAGAAAATTGTCCGGAGTTAAGAGAACTGGCCTCTAAACTAAAAACAGCTTACGTTACCAAAGAAATTGCTGCACAAATTGCAGAAAAACAAGCCGAAAGAATTAGGGAAAAGGTAAACTAGTAACTCTGTTTTAACCAATTTTTATTTTATCATTAATTTCCAATCGCAGTTAAAACAAAAAGAGGAATTCGAAACGCTTTTGACAGCGAGGATAAAGGAAGAGGAATATCTAAAAGACATGAAACAGGAAGAAATTCTTACAAAAGCCAAATATAAACAAGAGCTTCAAGACCAGATTATACTGCAAGAAAAGAACCGAAGATACATGTACGATGAATTCCTGAAAGAGAAGAAAATGATTGACGATGTTATTCAGCGCATTCACTTAGAAGACCAACGAGAAATGGAGGAGCGAATGCTGAAGATGAAACGGACTAGAGAGGAAATGATAATGTTCAAAGAGGCGCAGGAGCAATGGAGAAAGAAACGACGAGATGAACTTGAGCAGGAGAATATTAAAATTCAACAATATTTACTAAGCAAAGCGTCAGATATCCAGAAAAGGTAACAAAAAAGCGCGTGATGAAATTTTTGATGTTAAATTTATTTTTTGTAGAATGGAAGACAAGCAGAAAAAAGAAGCAGTTAAAGAGCAAATCGCCGATCGAATGGCACGGGAAATGTACGCAGAATATGTACGTTTTCTTCTCAACTTTCAACCTTTTTTCTACTCTTATCTTTTTACTAGGCTAAGCAAAAAGAACGCAACGACATCATACAAGAGCTTCTGGAGGAGGAACACAAGGAAGCAATGGAGAAGCGCCACCAACAAGAAGTGGAAAAGAAGATACGTCAACGTCTGGAAATGTGCGATTCACTCCGTACCCAACTCGAAGAAAAGCAGGAGCGTTTACGTCAAGAAGCCGTTTTGGACGCCAAATTTAAAGCAGAAGTAATTAACTACCTTCCACATAGACATATTTGTTATTTCACCCAAACTTTTTCTCTTTTAGTTGACAGCAAAGATCATTGAAGACCAACGTTTGGAACAGCTTTCCGAACAAAAGAAACGCATGAAAATGCTGCAAGTTCGACGAGATGTAGAGCAAATGATGCAGGAGCGACGACAGAAGCGTGCAGAGGATCTACAGATGTTGATTAAACTGAAGGAGCGTGATGACAGGGAAATGAAAGAACGGTATGGGGTTGTATTTGGTTTTGGGCGTGTTAATGTCGTTTTCTTGTTTTTAGGCAACGTATTATTGAAGAGGAGCGTATTAAGATGTTACAAGAGCATGTCAGGGATCTTATCGGATATTTACCTCCTGGAATTTTGAAACCGGAAGATTTACCGTTGCTGGGAAGTGATTTGGTGCGATAATGGGAATTGTCATCCTGCAGTGATTTTATTTTTTAAATTATTTGTATTTTTATATCATGTTTTTTAATAAAGATGACTTAAAATAAAATAAATTATTGCAGCCTTTTACTAATAGTTCACTTTCTACTTTCCTCCTTTTTCTGGTGAAATAATTAGATCTAAAGATATTCAGAGTTGAACCGAATAATATAATAGGCACAAGGTGTTTTAGCTTCTTCAGAATATTGGAAATCATAATTTCCAATTAGGTACTTACTCTTTTCAAGTCATTTGTCCAAGTCGATGAATATCTGTGACTTATTTTGGACAAAATAAGAGGTTAGGTAGCTTACTCTACCTACTCAACTAAGGCTATAGGCTATACTTTTTATAATACCTATATATTTGTGCTACAAGGGAGGAAAGAAAATGATTCTGACGAGTGTGGTAATCACATGAGTCAACTAGAATCACTTCCTCCCGTGCAGCGTACTCTATTTTTTCTCATACATGCACGAAAATGAACACTTTTTTGCGTGAAACGCGGGAAATCGGGAACAAAGCCTAGCCAAGCATGTTTCGACATTTTTGCGATGAACAATCACGCTAACAACGCAAATAATTCCCGGATATCAGGAAGAAATGTTACCCCCACTCCTTACTTTCCGGGACTGCCCCAAAAAATGGTTTTGTTCCCGCGTTTCACGCAAAAAAAGTGTCCATTTTCGTGCATGTAAGAAAAATACACCTTGCTACAAAAACCTAAATACCTTAAACATCGTAAAAACACCGACATCCGTTAATAGTTGGAAAAGTGGCCGGAGTTTTTGTAGCCACCCTGTACTTATATGTATTTAATAAGTGAAGTAAAGACTCAAGTAAGAGAATCACTCTTTTACTTCATTGTCAGACCTTTTAAGCCTTAGGCAGTTGCTAGAAATTGCGGACGTAAGAAAATTTTAAGTAACAAAAATTTAATATGTTTATTTTGAGGCGTTATTCTGCGCTGGCCACAAATCTGTCTAAATTTACACCGAAATAAAAAGGCATAAAAGAAGGAAAATGTCCGTGATATTTTCATTTCCTGGGTCGGTCTATCCTATTCCAGCTACCACTGATTTGTCACATTTTTACTTTCTTGTACGAAGTAATAAGAAGCACAAGACCAAATAAACCAAAATTTAGGATACTCTCTTACAATTCTGATTAGGGAACAATGGCAAGGAAAGTGATTGATTTCTTAAAGCAGTCGATGTGACTAGGGTAAAAGTTTTTCAGGAGCAGGATTATACCTGGAGGTCCAAGGGAAGTTCCTCTTGCTAGTAAATTCAAAGGAAGGACTGAAGTAAATCATTGTAATCTGCTGCTACAACTTATAGCAATAATAATTAGAAAATTTTTTCGTTCTGATTCAGGAATGACGAAATGCCCTGAAGAAATTAGATGAGGTGCTAGAGAGCCCTTGGCCACAGCGAATAATGGATGGGAGTAGAGGCTGCATGCAAACCATCGGAGGATCGTATAGATGGCAGTCCCTCTAGTTCTTGGGAAAAAATCGAGAGACTTCGAACGTGCTGGTATAGAAGTCTGCGATTTATTCATTAATGCGTTTCTAGCCTGTTCTCTTACTTTAATTCTTGTCAATTCCGTAGATGAGCGAGTCAGTTCAAATTTTTTCTCTCTTTTTTCTGTCAGCAAATTTATTGGATACAAACCTGTCGGAGTTAGTTCTGCCTCGTAAGGTTGTTTCTGGCTACACTTATAGGTCTTTTCCTACACCTCCACTTTAAAACCTCTAATCCATATGACCGTCCTGTCTGGCAGAGTCGAATTAAGTTCCGAACTTGCCATTTACTTACCTTGACCTCCAACAAAATTCTTCTTGCCGTTCAAGCCGCCTTATTGATCACTATGTCTATGTGTAGGCTGAAGTTCTTTCCCGAATAAAGAATTATTCTGCTCATTTTTTGTGTGGATTACCTACCATGGTAGTTCTTAAACTAAACTCTATGTTTTGTATTTTTCTTCGTTTCACCAGCATTATTGCTTCTGCTTTCTCTGGTACTACCTAGGTACATCAATTTTCTGCTTTTGATCTAAGTATTCTATTATTTTCTTTAAAAGGCTCTATTAGGCATTCCGTAATAGTTTCATTTTGTTTTTTTCGTAACTACCGGAGACGAATCGTCGGAAAAAGCAATCAATTTAATTCCTTCCGGTAAATCCATTACCAAGAAACAACAAACTACCACAATGTCGGTCTAAGTCAAGTACGGATATTAGTAATGTACCCAGTCATCTCAATATTGTTTTGCTGTCCTGATACCTATTCTAGTATAATATGGCTGTCAGCTAAGTAGTCCCTACTTGTATTAAACAGGTACATTCTAAAATGCAGCCTAAATTACCTGTATAATTAATATCTAGCGTAAATAAAACGAACCATTCTCTGGTTTTTCAAAGATTCGTTTACTTTCCATGCTTCCTGTATAATTTCTCTAATTGCTTCTGTGGATGATCGTCCAGCTCAAAATTATTCGCACTACCTGTGCGTCCGTGACAGGTCGCATTTTCTTCTTGTAGTTTGTAAAGAATTACGTTCTTTAGCAAATTTCCTTTATGATTTAAAAGACAGGTGAGTCTGTTTAATAATGGGTCACCTCCAAGGGACGTCTTCCTTTTTGTATAATAAGCCCATCAGTGAAGTTGTTTTGTACTCTTTAATAAGATCCTGATTACCTGATTAATGTCGAGTATCACTTTTGGATATTCTAGGCTAGAGCTTTTACTACCTCGATTAATATCGATATCAGGTCATTTTCGCATAGTTGATTCCAATTCATCCGCAGTTAGTTCATTTCACCTCATTTTTGTCTTTTTTGTTTTCTTTTTCTTGAACTAGAAAATGGTGCCTTAGAATTTGCTCAACCTTATCCATTTTGTAGAAAGCTCTCTCTTCTCGACAAAGAATCATGGATTCATGGATGGTAGTAGATGCTGAGGGGAAGTTAAGAACCAGATAGATCGAAATCATTCAGGCTCTTCGTGAAAAATCATCCCTGATAGGTAGAATAAAAGTAGTTGGGGCATTCTAAAGTTTTCAGTCTTGTTTTGATAATGAATTGCAATGAATTAACTTAAAGTTCTCGTGAAACTCAAGAAAACTCCAACTAAGTGCCTAAAACTGTTAAAAGATGCTTACGGAAATAGTTGTATGTCGCGTGCAATGGTGTTTATGTTGCATAAGTGGTTTTCAGAGGATTGGGAAGCTGTCGAAGATGAAGAACGCCAGGAACGTCCTTCGTCATAGTCCCAAGCCCATCAAAAACCGACGAAAACGTAGCAAAAATCAGTGAAATCCTGAAATCATCAGGAAAAATCGACTTCTAAGTGTAAGAATGATTGCAGAAATGGTGAATATTAACAGAGAAGAGTGCGTCAACGAATTTGCAGGCCCCTTCATCACCGGATTTAACTCCCTGCGACTATTTCCGATTCCCCAAAGTGAAAGAATCTTTGAAAGGCACCTGTTTTGAGGCTTTAGAAGACGTAAAAGAAAAAACGGCAACACTCATTAGAAGACTCACTGATGAAAATCATTTCCAGAATTGTTTCTGGTAATGGAAAAAACATAAGGAATGCTGTTTAGAGAAGCAAGGGGAGTATATTGCAGAGGAGCATAGATAAAATTTGTTACATATAAAAGAAAATATATTTTTTGAGTCAGTCTTATAATTAAATTGTCACACCTCGTTTATAAAAATACTTATAATATAATATTATAATAGTAGATATACAATAAAAATTACATGCTAATTTTATACTAGTAATCAATTCTCTGCTTATGTTACCTCGATTGACATATCTGGGGGTCGATTCTTGAAATCAGTGGAATAATCCATTTCCCATAGGATGTTACTATGGTTTGATTTGATTGTTATTGTTTGTTATTTTATTTTATGAAAACAGTAAAATTCTATGGGAAATAAATTTCACTGATTTCAAGAATCGACCCCCTGAAATCCAGTTTTGACCAGTTGCGCGCATTCGTCTAGTGTACTTATTGCAAATTAATGCAAATGTCAACTTCTTCAACTCTCAAGCGAGTTAAGACGTATATATTTGCGAATACATTGGGAGGGCTTGCATCTGTAAAAATATTCATTCTGGTATTAAATTTAAGAAGAGTGATGGTCTCGCCCTCCCCTCGTAGATTCATTACTGTAAGTACTTAAGTATACTAAATACTACGACTACGACTATATGTAGGTATACCTACTATATTCCATATTATCAACAATCGAGTCAACAATTTACACTATAGTATCTAGGTAGGTACTTATTATCACAAGGTTATGTAACTGATGTTACAAAACATTGTTATAAATATAGATATTACAATCTGTGATAGATACCTAATTACGTACATAAGTAATTAAACATGATTCGGGTCCTTTTTCTTTCCACTATCTTCTTCACTTGGTCTTACTGCTAATTACAGTATAATTAACGAAACTAATCACCATGAAAGTATCCGTTACACATTCAAACTTGATATTCCAAACTTTAATCATAGCACTCTATGTTATCCCGTAGTGTCACCGTCTGCTTACGCCCTCATCCACCGCTTCCCGAAACTAAAACCGCATTCCCCTCTTTGAATTCGTATTCCCGCTATCCCGTCCACATGGCACGAAGCCGGTTCTCGCTTGTCCTTCCATCTCCGCCCGAGACGCTTTACAAACACCGAACACGCACACACTCAAACAACAAAAATGTCGGTTGGGCACATCAGCTGATTAACACCCGTTTTTGATCCCATCTCGTGGCCTTGTAATCGTACCTGTTCTGACAGGACTCCCAACGTGGGTGACCAGCGTCGACAAGCATGCAGGTAGGAGTCAACCTGTATAGGTGCACCAATCAAACGAAGTTTGCAGTGGCCAATGGCGAAGAGGCAATCATGTTTATTGCTGCAGGCTACTAGAGGTATGTTTCACGAGTCTGGCGCTAGCAAGGGGTGTGTGTGTATAACGCGGGAGCTCTGTTTCTAACATTTTTCGTGTTTACATCAGATTTTTCCTGTGTCAGTTTTTGTGGCGTTGTTGTGTTTTGTTTGTTTTTGTCTCACTTTCTACTACTTTTGAGGTTTTTTGACCTTACTTTATATGACTTGCTGTGTGTGTGTGGTTTTTGTATGTTTTGTGCTTGATGGGAGACTTTAAAAGGACTCAAAAATTTCCGAGAAATGGCTTCGACTACCCCAGGGGGACCAAGGGGACGCAGGAAACAAGCTAAACCCCAACGAAAAGGTAGGCGTCCAAATTACAATAAACAAACTTTTTGTCTTGCATGACAACCGTACTAAAGGCCTGTTTACGAATAAACAAACAAATATCGTTGTGCGTTTTTTTACCAAAAGTAGCACACACAAGTTTAAATTGGGATTTAAGTTTGTGAATTTGAATGGGGCGCCATCTTTACAGAGGGGGGAGGGGTTGTTTACATTTTCGCACGCACCACGCTTTTCGCAACTCGCGTTACACATTTAAAGTTTTAATAAATAACAAAAACTGAACTAAATATCTTTCATTTTTATTTAAAAATATTCATCATCTGAATCTTTACCGTCGGAAAGCGTCTCACGATATTAGCTTTCAGCTTTTACCTTTTTGCCAGTTGTCATGGTAACCAATAACCATCGAGCGATTTGTTTTGCCGAGTTACCATAGTGACTAAGTTACTTTTCAGTTATTAACTTACTATACATCTTGCTTTAATTTATTTCTATTTTTATACAGATACACAAAACTTAATTAATTAAAGGGGGGAAAGGGTACATATAGTGGGAGGCCAGCAAGATAACCAGATTTACATTCAAATTTTTTTCTCAATTAAAATAGCCTGCATTATAAAAATAAATGGTTTTAATAATGTTTGATATTTGATTGTTTGAATAATAGGAATTATTTCGCTTTGATGTCTATTCAAACATAATAAATCATGTTGATTTAGTGACTTTACAGCAAGTTAAGATTTAATTAATTTTATGAATTTATTACGACATTGTTAAGGTTAAATAATTATATTTATGAAGTTTGGGAATTATTTTTCATGTTGTGAAATAGGATACTGAGTTATTCCATCAGTTTAACAATTAAATTAATATGTATCTAATACTTAATAGTTTTTTGTTTTTTGAAATTAAATTTATTATCAAGTAGCGATAATAATAATTACAAATAAATAATACATATTAGCGAACTTTTTTAAAATTTCTACAGGTTATATTTTCAGGCAGCCTTAGCTAATATATATTTTAGCCCTAAATTTCGGGAAATCATTTTTTGCTGATACATACAGGGTGTTGTAACTTGTTACATTAAACTTCGTTGAAGAAACTACACTTTCAACGAGGAGTTGTCTACCTAAGGAATTCGTTGTTCCAGTCAAAGGAAATTGTGGGATTTTTTGACATTTAAAAGAGTATTTTCGAGGTATTTTTATGGAATCAAACCGTTATATAAATTCGGAACATACATCTTTTTTATCAGAATTTTGTGGTATTTTTGGGAATTTTTGTAATTTGTAGGTATTTTCGAAAACATGAGGTAATTATTATGTGGCATTTTTATGAAAAATGAATTTTTGTATCTATCTTCGAAGGAAATTTTTGGCCATTTAATAGCATTTTCTAGGAATTTTTACATTATGATATTTTTGAGGAATTTATGGCGAATTTAATTAAGATTATCTAGGAATTTTCAGGTATTTGCTTGTTTGGAACCTATAAGCTCGTCTTTTATCCTTACCATTTTTGAGTATTTTTTTTTGAATAATAATTTGGTAATAGAGCGGCATTAAGGCATTTTTTCGTATCATAGATGAAAAAAGTCTGAGCGATTTCAGTCAAATTTTGATTTAATATTTTTAAGTTTATTCAAGCAGTGGCGGTAACGATATATGTTTAGGAGTCATCTAGCTTTTTTGGGGAGCATATGATACATTATTTGTTTTTTTTTTGGACTAGAGGAATCGTTTCCTAAAGTTTAACACGACGAGTAAACATCTTGGAGTAAATATGTACGCATCAGGATTCGAAATTTCAATATTTTTCAAGAAATTCCGAAGAATTCCAATGTAAAGGTACCTATACAAATATTTTGGGCTCGATTTTGGGGTATTTATCTCCCAACGTTCCGAAAAATTTGTGTATACAGGGTGTTTCATAACTCGAGGACAATAATTAAGGAATGTGTACGGGATGATATTCTGGTTAACAAATGTAAAATCAAGTTTTGGTCGGAGGGACTTTGTTTCCGACTTATTAGGCCTCAACGTTTCTGCGTATGATCAATTTTCAACTTTAATAAATAGTAGCAAGCCATGAGCTTTTGTTATAATTATTTTAATATTTTTATTGTTTTTTGTAGTTAATAATACGTTCATTTTTGTAAATCAATTATTGTTACCATAATACATTATTGTATCATTATTAC
The DNA here is from genome assembly GCA_963942485.1 of Pediacus dermestoides. Classification (NCBI taxonomy): domain Eukaryota; kingdom Metazoa; phylum Arthropoda; class Insecta; order Coleoptera; family Cucujidae; genus Pediacus; species Pediacus dermestoides. The sequence continues at coordinate 31,106,906 of OZ012626.1, forward strand.
GGTCCTTCATTTATCCCTTTAAGTTATGAAACAATTGCATTTCTAACCAACAAAAAATTCTTATTAACGTTTTGTTCTGTTACCTCACTTATGACATATTTTTATATCATTTATTTCATGGCTTGCTATTATTTATTAAAGTTAAAAATTGATCGCATGCAGAAACTTTGAAGTCGAATAACTCGGAAACAAAGCCCTCCCGGCCAAAATTTTATTTACATTTTTTAGCCAGAATATCACCCCGTATACGTTCCTTTATTGTCCTCGAGTTATGAAATACCCTGTATACGCAGAATTCCTGTGATTTCCAAGGAATTTTAATAATTTCCAAGAAATTCTAATTATTTCCAAATAATTCCAATGATTTCCAGAGAATTCCAAATTAAATGTACCTACACAATGTTTTCGGGATGTTTACTCCTCGGTTTAACACTCTGTTTATAGCGAGTAGGAAATGTCAACTAGCCCAACGACCCCGTGAGACGAAGGGCTGCGCTCTCTGTCTTATAAGCAGTCGGCTAGTTGGCATTTCCTTGTATGTACTAAGTATAGTCATAGTACTCATAGTACACGAAATGCTTGTAGTACTCATCGAAGTACTACGCAAGTACCTGAAGTACATACCGAAGTATTTGTGGTAAATTCTGTGTCGAGGAGAGTAGTGATTTACTCTCAAAGTAGAGGTATGTTCGAGGTATGTCCGTCCCATTCAGAAGTGCAGGAAGTACTCTTGCAAAAGTAATCGAAGAATTAGTACTTCGAAGTCTTTTCTTACCTAAATCTAATGGACGAATTTTATGATCGGAACAAATGTTTTACAATCAACACATTTTGAAATAGGGCTGTTTGAAGTATGTTAAAATTGCGATATAATATGGTTATCGATGGTTATCTATAATTCTCAGCACCTCTATTAGTTTATTTAGTGTGTCATATTTTTTATAACTTATTAAATATTATTAATGATACCTATAAACCTATACCTACGTACTATTGGTTTAAATCCTGAATTTTTAAATAATATGAGTAAATTTTATAAATTAAAAAAAATATGCGTATTACCAGGGATTAAAATAAATATTGAAAGAGATAAAAGCTTCTAGAATAAATCAAATAATTGACAAATAAAACTGATAATGATTTACGTGTAATTGCTGCAATTTCGTCTGTTTACCAAAAATATTTATACAATTAAAATAAATGGTAAATATGTATGCCATGGCACCCATAAATCAATATTATACATAACTAGTAATTGTTCTTGTGACAACTATACCAAAGCATTTTTCACAGACTACCGGTAAAATTTGTCCTGCTTCATGCACAAGATTATCGTCTGCCGGCTGGTTTATCTAAACAAATTCAGTATATTATTGTGCTCAGACCACAATCCCATGGTCTGCTAAATTATTTATAAAACTTTATCACCACACGATTGCGGTATTGTCCGAACAAACACACACCTATATTTTATTTGTTCCGGTTGTTGTTTGCCACCTTTTTGTCCACTTGCCGTAGATGATATTCTAGAAAAACAACAAAAAAAACAGTGAAATCGAGGCTATTCATAAACTACGTCAATGACTTGGCAATGGACCGCAGATAACCTCCGACCCGGAGGGTGTACGAGCTTATCTACCGGCCACACCGCGCTCTTACACTGTCTCTCCTCAGGTTCTTGGACTTTGAGTTGGTGTTTATTACAAACAGTTAACCTTTTTTCAACATATTTCATTAGAAAAGTTTTAAATGAGTCTTGATGCTGGATGTAGGCTTGTTGTTTTTGTTATTTGTGACGGAAATCATCAGGTTCTTGACTTCGTAATATATCATTAGAAAAATGATAAATTGTTTAAGATGGTGGAGTCATTTATTAATTGTGAAGTAGTTGGGAGATAAAGGTTTCCAGTTTTTAAGAGTGCGATAAACTGATTCGTTTTTATGACTACGGGTACAAAAAACAGGAAATTTTGAATTATTACAGGTTACGCTGGTCTACTTACCTATCTAAATAAAAAAATATCGGTTCACATGAAAACGAAGATCAGTGAAAACAGGTAAAAAATCTATTGCTTTTAATTGATATTTGATATAAAGATCCAAGATTAACCAAAAATTAGTGGTAGAACGTATGGCTAAGGTAGGTTGATGAAAAGATTAGGCGAAGATGTTATTCCTGTGTAGTATAAGAACGGTCTTTTGGTGAAAAATTACATTTAAAACAGTTCTACTTAAAGAAGAAATAAACCAAAAGTATTTCAAAATCTGAGACATGTTTTTTTTATAATTATAACTTGAAACAATATTACGAATTCTAGTTCTGTGTCCTAGCACCAACAAAAATATGAAGTGTACTTACATTTTTTCTTTTCATATCTTCTGAGAGATATTGATTTGAGAATTAAAAAATGAATACGAGTAGGTTCAAATTTGTATCTACTGATAATTCAAAAATATTTCAGACAGACAAAAAACCACGATTTTTGTAGATGGTGTAAGTTGAAAAATATTAAGACAAATGAAATAATAAAACAGATTTTTAAAGCGCCGAAAAGTTTCAATCAATTTTAATATATTTTTGGATCATCATTTATAAAGTGTGGAGTAGTAGTTTAATAAACAAGAGCGATTAATAATCGAAACGATTTTAACGCGTGAGCGCAGCGAGCGCGTTAATGAGTAGAGATTATTAATCGCCGATTAACACTAATGTTGATTACAATATTTTTTTGTCGATCGCTCTTTATTAGAATGAAAATAATTTAATTTTGTTCCATGGCAAAATCCAAATTCTGACATAATATGCAATAAGTCAAAATACCACTGACGTAATTAATTAATTTCGGCAGATGTCCAAATGCATGTTTCAATAATATAATATATTGTTGGTTACCTAGCAAATCTCATAATCTCAACAATGTTTTTAATGTGCATGTATGCATTAAACTGAGTTATTAATACACTCCTTTTATTACATTAACTAGATCTTTAATAAACGATCGACAAAAAAAATATTTTTTTTGTCGATCGTTTATTAAAGATCTAAACTGCTGGCCAATTGAAACGTACCAAGCGAATTTTTAGGTTGAATTTAAAGTCAAATATTTTGAAAAGGAGAAAAGATATCAACATGAGGTTTTCAGGATTCAAGAGATAATTTAATTGCGAAAACAATAGTGTGACTTGATTTATTTACTTTGAAGTACGTTACTATCTACACGGTATGAAAGAAAGTCGTCTTTTTTTTCTCAAACTTTATACCTACCGGAATTCCACAAAAAAAATTTTATATTTTTTTGATGTCGATTTTTTTAGTCCCTGGTTAATGAGGAAAAAACCAATTTCTCAAAATTTTTATATCCCTCTTATTTTATAAGATACCGAATTTTTTATTAAATTTAATATTGTTGAACAGGTTTTTGCAATAATAATTATGTTGCCATTTTGAAAGCAAATGTCATCATGTGATATGTCGATAAAAAGGTAATTTTAAGTAGAATCTGATTCTTACGGAAAAAATATACAGGGTTGTTTTAAAAAATTTTGAAAGTTAGTAGGTGTCATCAGATTGTTTTAAACGTCAAAATGATTATTCCTTTCAACAATCAAACCATGCCAAATTTCAAATTAATTTAGTTAAATGTAACAAAATGGTGGGAGTTGTAAAACGATTTCGTAGCCACCCGGTATACACGAATATGAGCAAATTTTTGAAAAAGTGAAAAACCCGTTTCGAGGATATAAGTCACTTAAACTAATGGTGAACATAAACCAACTAAATTCCATTCTATTCCATTAAGAAAATAGCCTCAAAAAATGAATTAAAAAATTTACCAATTAGCGAACGTGTACCGATTTTTGATAAACCACTGGTTTCCAATAAATTAATGAAAGTATAAAAAGTGTACTTGTTATAAGAAAACCATTCATAAGGTATTATAATCAACTACAGAGATTGGTTCTTACAAAACACAATACGGCCGAACGACAAAAACCAAAGAAAAATTCAAATTTTCAGCAAAAATTCAGTATCTTATAAAATAACAGGGATATCAAAATTTTGAGAAACAGGTTGTTTTCCCATTAAGTAAGGACTAAAAAGATCTACATAAAAAAAATATAATTTTTTTTTGTGGAATCACGGTAGTTATAAAATTAGACAAAAAAAAGAAGACTTTCTTTCATACCCTGTAGATAGTAATGTACTTCAAAGTAAAAAAATCCGGTAACACTATCGTTTTCTCAATTAAATTATCTCTGAAATCCTGAAAACCGCATGTTGATATCTTTTATATTTTCCAAAATATTTGACTTTAAATTCAACCTAAAAATTCGCTTGGTACGTTTCAATTGGCCAGCAGTTTAGTTAATGTAATAAAAGGAGTGTATTAATAACTCAGACTTGCTAGGTAACCAACAATATATTATATTATTGAAATAACATGCATTTGGAACTGACACCTGCCAAAATTAATTAATTATGTCAGTGGTATTTAGACTTATTGCATATTACGAGTATGTCAGATTTGGATTTTGCCATGGAACAAAATTAGATTATTTTCATTCTAATAAAGAGCGATCGACAAAAAAATATTGTAATTAACATTGGTGTTAATCGGCGATTAATAATCTCGACTCATTAACGCGCTCTCTGCGCTCACGCGTTAAAATCGTTTCGATTATTAATCGCTCTTATTAACACTCTTGTTTATTAAACTACTATTTATGTTAAGAATTCGAAAATGTATTTGAAATCAAAATGTGGATCTCGGTGGATCCTAAAACTTTTTATTTTAAACCTCATGTTAAACTGTTTGTGAATCAACAAATTTTAAATCCAAAAATGGGGATTCATAATGTAATATTGTTTGTGCTTATAAATTGCTGCTAAATTTTGATGTTTTAAAAACAAAATTTACTATTTACTTCTCTATCTAGTATTACGTTCTAAATTTTTGATTATAAAATTCTTGTCTGCATCTACCCCACTACACCACTATACTATTTACCACTATAATCTTTGAGTATAGACAGGCCTTGTAGTAGTTAAATGAGTTGGTTCTGGCATGCTCCAATGTTTTCGTCTTCATAAATTATTATAAACAATCCATCTCTCATCGTATTTATTCTCTTTAAAAATGATTCATTTGAATAGATGCAATTCTAATAAAAATATGTTAGAGGGAGCATTTGGAACCGGAAACAATGAAAATAATGACTGAATTTTGCTAAAAAAAGAGAGTGTTAGTTAAATTCAGCAATTAAAAAAGCAAAATTGTGTATATGATACGAAAAGTAGTTTAAAAATTTTGATAAGACACCGAGATTTCGCTGAAATTATCGAATCATAGGGTGACGGTGGAGAATATAAGAATACACTTTTTACGTGACCCTATATCTTTTTAGAAATCGCATACTTACGTATATCCTGAAAATCTGGCACTGTAAATTTAACGCAGTTTTACGCACTTTGCTTGTGGATCAATTGGCCCAACACGCGAATTAGTTTAAAACGTTTTGAGTTGTGATTGAAGTTAAATTTCGGCCAGGGTTCCTCGGGTCACTAATGAACACACGGCGATCGTAAAACGTGTTAATGCGTCCAGGCCCCACAAGTAAGTTTAGTAAATTTACATGTGACCTGGGCCAGGAAGGCATTAGAACGTAGTTCCTGTGTGCGAGAACAGCCACAGTCATGGTCCAGGTTGTTGGAGGCCTTGGGGGCTGTGATAATGAATCGGTATTTACCCTCTGACCATGGGGTGTGTAGGTGTATGTGTGTGAGTGCGCGCGGGTGAGTGCAGGTCACTCCCGTAAGCTATTAGTAGCTATAGCAACTACTCTTTAATTAAGTCTCCCTTGAAACGGTCGTCGCATCTCCCTGGACATGCGTTGACCTCAAAAGAACTCCTGTCCAGTGCTTCACACCTTCATGTACCGCTGTAACTTAATTACAAACTCCCCTCAGCGTTGGCAGCCAACGTGGCTGTGGAGGCGACTTTTTCTTTACACCTTTATTATCGCCATTATGCTGCACCGTCAGTTTCCGTCCAAGTTTCGCTTATTATCAATTTTACTTAATTTTGCCTCCTGAGTAATTATGCACGCCGTAACAATAACCATTGAATTTATCTACAGCTCGCTATTTTAATGATGACCATTATTAGATTAAGCCATCATAGGGTCGTTTTAAAAGATTAGACGACTCACATTTAATGGCGTATGATGGGGGACAGGTAACGGAGGGACCATAATCGAATTTCTTAATTTTACTGCCACGCTAAAACTTTACGAGGCTTTTAAATTTTTTGGCATTCACTTGTGCAATATGAGATTTCTCAAACTTGTACGATAAATAGACCTGAATTTAAATTATTTAAAGGCGGTAATAACTGTAATATTAAAATGTGAAATCTACGAAGAATCTTGAACCTCTAACTCATTCATTATTACGCATAGAGAACTTTTTTTAAGGAACTTTATTTCAAAATCATAATCATTTAAAGTATAATGTTAATTTATAAATGTTAGCATGATATATTAAACCTATCTTTGATCTTACCAAATTGAAGATATCTTCTTTGATCTTTCAAAATTCTTCAACTGTATAAACGTCCAATTGAGCTTTACGATATAAGATTTATCTTCTATTCATATGAAAAATATAGTTCAGAAATATCCTGCTTTCCTCCTTTTCAAATTTATACTTTAATGACTGATTATTATCTATGACTATGCTAACCAATAATATTTTTACGTTTGTGGATGTTACTTTTCGTATGAGTGCATTTTCCCTGAGCGCCATGCAATCTACTGTAGATATCGCAATTGGTCAATTGACTCTTAACATTGGTAATTAACTATCAGTGATGTTCAACCTACCTCAATAGAACAAATCTATCTTGGGAAGGTTTATTAGATCACGACCAGAAATGTAGATATTTGCTGTAAAAGAGATGCACATCCACTTTGGAGTAAGTAAATTGTAGATACTAGTTAAGGTTAAGTTAAGACGTTAAGATTAAGATTAAAAATTATAAAAATTCATTTTAGTTTCTTTTTTTAATGCCCCCAAAAATAGTATTCACATTATTCCAGGTAATGAAGGGATGTCTCTTCATCTTCTCCACAGCGTGGGTAAATGGGTTCCTTCTCTACTCCTATTATATTTAAATGGCTACAGTGACTTATTACCAGACCGCCCAACTTTTCCAATATTGAGGAGGACGTCAATCTGTCCAGTCCTCCGACAAAACCTTGGTTTGGTTGCAACCTCTACGTCCTCTTTATGATTTCTTCATGATCTCATCGGCCCAATCATTGAATATGATGGATTTGCCTATAGTTTGCCTTTAATATCAAGAAATTTATTAAAATGGGGCTTTCGTGTTTATATTTCTGAAAAATTGTAAAGTTAGATTTAAAATTGTATTTCCAAGAAAGCAGTATCTATGACGTAGCAAATCCTAAGATCGAACAGTGACCTTTTTAGTAAATACATATACAAAACTATAAATATAAAATAATATCATTTTTTTATCAATAACTGCAAAAAAAATTGAATCAATTTGCACATTGCCTATGATCACTATACCGAACGCGCCTCAACTAACCAAATGCATATAAAAGTGATTTTCACTTTTTGCCACCAGTAAAAACTTTTTCCACACACCCCACACACACCGATTTCGGTCAACAGTTGACCCGTTCATAATAAATCAGCGATGAGTTTCAGGTTTGGAGCGGATGGGGTGGCGTGTGCTGGGGGGCGGCGGTTGGCATTCGCGCTGGACTGGCATGGCACACGTAATTAAACACAGAGCGAACGTGAGGTACGCAAAAACACTAATTACTTTTCGACTCTGGCAAATTGCAGGTGTTACAAATGTGCAATATTACTAATTCCGACAATAAAAAGTTCAAACCGCTTGACACAAAACTGGGGAAAAACAGTGGATGTTGATGGGGTTGTCTTTGTTCCACTGCTTGTGGAGGTTGTGGTGTTTTAATTTATCACCACTATTAGCTCTCGGTTTTTGTGTTGTCTCTCAACTAAGTGAAACTGAGTGAAATTTATCAAATTACCTGACAAATTTATTTAAAACAGTCACTCGACCTTTGTCGCCCCGTCGTGTGTGAGATGTGATGTGTTTTTGCTAAACGAAGCCAGAAAGACAAAGACACCACTATAAAATATCTGTTTCCTATATCAGTGCTCACCTCAGGTATTTATTCTGTTCAGTGTTCAAGGTAAATATGCGATACGCTTCTTGTTATAATTATTCATATCAGCAGTTTCTTTTCATAAACACCTACAAGATATACCTTTACATACCTTTGACTGATGTTGCACGTTTTGCTGATTGGACAAAACTCGTACCGTGTGACTAAATCAACGTGAGACTTTGCTGTTTCACCTGTAAGAGTGTGTGTGTGAATGTGTGATAAACAAAATATGAGTAATGTTATGGCTAAAGAAGAAAGGTGCACATAATTTTAATGAAAATAAACTTGAGCTCCCAAAATGCCTCACTGACAGTTTTACGGGTATGAATGCGGTGTTTGTGTGTTTATTGGGCCAACCGCTGGTTTAGAAGGAACTCTCGGTGAAAGGTGTTAAACAGACACTGAGGTTTGATGAATTCCTGAAAAAATATTTGTAAAATTGTATTTAGTTTATTTCAGTTTATATCTTATGCACTTTTAAGATGATGGGAATCGGTTTTACAGATTTTATTTCTATTTGTTCATGTAGTAATAATATAGTTTGACACTATTAAATTCGTGTTAGTGTAGATATATTGTCTTATACACCTTTATAAATACGAGCCCTAACAACTAAATGTTCGGACAAAAGTAAATTTGATTGTTTTTTTTCCATACGCGCAAAAGTTATCTAAATTAACTTCCATAATATTGATGGTTTTTTCGGTTATAATGCCAACATTTAGTTATATAAAAACGTAAATTTCGTAAAAATCCGGTCGGCGGTTCCAAAACTGTGGCATTTTAACCCAGCAGGATGGGAAAATTGTAGAATCAAAAATTATTATTTTCAAAACGTCGGATCTAGTAGTCGGATTTTGATGAAATTTACTTTATTGCAAAGCTGGATGTTGGTTTTCCTTACAAAAAGTAACACAATTATTATTTGGTGATTTTAGGCATTTATCGGAGCTTCAAAGTAGCACCGTTAAATATGTTAGAATTTTCTAGTAACTGTTTTAAAAAATCACAGTTTTGAAACCGCTGGTTGGATTTGTGTCAAAAAACCTTTAAATGAAAGCTCAATAATCGTACTATATTGAAAAAAGCCTGAAATATTAATATGATTTATTTTTTTATTTTTTTCGAGTTCCACAGTTCACTTTTCAAAAAACGTGTTTTTTGAGGGTGCTACCTACATTAAAATAATCACAATTTTGGAACCGCTGGTTGGATTTAGGTAAAATTTACTTTATTGCAAAGCTGGATGTTGGTTTTATGTACCAAAAAATCCCCAAGTCTTTATTTGGTGATTTTAGGCATATTTTGTAGCTTTAAAGTTGCACTTGAAAAATGTGACGTAATTTTCTAACGATTGTTTTTAAAATATCACAGTTTTGGAACTCGGGGAAAACGACATATAGGTGCTTTCATGTCCCTCATCCAGTCCGGACTTAAATGTCATTGAAACTCTTTGGCCTAAAATTAAACGTATTCTACGCAATAATCCACCAAGAACCATTGGGGACTTACAGACCAAAATAGAAGAAATTTGGGACAGTTTCACGCCAGAATTGTACCAAAATTTGATAAATACAATTTCTGCTAGAATACAGACAACTATTAAAGCAAAAGGAGACGTAACCTCTTATGAATGGTCCCGAATTAAAAATTATCCCAACATTTAGTTTCAAATTCATTTTGTAAAATTGGCTAATTATTACGGTTAAAATATTGTTAAATCATATAAATACTTTTCCTTCATGCATAATATTGTTATTATTATTGCATTGTTAGGTGTTTACTAATTATTTGCGTAAAATTTCCAGTTCTTTCATACTTCAAAAATTTACTTTTGTCCGAACATTTAGTTGTTAGGGCTCGTAGTACTTAGGTTTTTGTATTTCACTTTCTTCAGATGACTTGAATCTTTAGCTTTTAAGATTGACAATTTGAAAGAAATATAATTCAAAATTCTTTGTTTTTGCAGTATAAAAATGTCGTAGATATAATATTTTTATCATCCAGTAAAGATCATCATCTCATTGTCTTCGTCTTCAATATCTTGATTCCACTTTTGGATGTTGTGAATTCGTTGAGATACCGAACTTTCAGCTCGAGACTATAACTGAGGATTTAATAAATCGATAAATTACTAAGTTCCCTTAGTGTTTCTTCTGTTTTTCTTCTTCTTCTTCTTCTTCTTCTTGAAGTGCCTATCCGTTGGCGATCGTCTGTTTTTCTACTGAGCTTTTAAATTATTAAGGAGACTAAGGTTCGAGAAAAGCTAGTTTTTCGGTTTATAATTAAAATAATTTCCATTTTGTATGAAATTTGAAATGTATTATTAGAACTCAACATTATCACATGACTTGTTAGAACCCAAGTGGAAATGAAAATGATCATGTTGTTCGAGTAGATCCTGTTTTTCGATATAGTGATGGGTAAAGTCCGATCTAGTACTTGAACCAGTACTAAAATTTTTGTTTTCGTTTACTAAATAAAGTCCAGTATGTTTAGTAAATAATTATCAAGAAATGAATTGCGTTCCGTGAGCATGTGCAATTTAAATATAAGTAATTCCAAGTCGATCGCTAAAAATTCAGTTCTATCCACTTTCAGGATTTACCAAATCCAATTGCATTGACGTATCGAATAAATATAATCAATACATTAATTGTAAATGTTAGTGCAGAGGAAATCAAGTGGAAATGGAATGTACATATATTAAACGTAGACTGTAATCTCGTCAGTGGATTTCCCAACAATTTTCCATATTTCGCAAAATTTGCCCCATTTCTGGCCAAACCCAACAAATTAAATTACTCACAGTGTTAAGAATGAAAACAATCAACACAAACTGGGTCAAGATTTAATTTTAGATTAGTTTCGTCACAACTCCAGGTAGGTACGATTCCACGTCCAAATCATCAACAACAACAATGATTCGTGGAATTATAATTTAAACGTGCAATGGAGACAACTACATACCATATATTAAAATGGAACGACGGACGGTCGGGTTTTGGGCCGGAGCGAGGGGGTTTGAAGGTGTAGGTGTTTGCAGCAGGAAACACGTGCGAGCAGATGGGCTTAATGAAAATCTGAGGACAGAGTAATGGGCAATGCCGGTGGCGCCGGACAGCGGTCACCAGCAGCACAAAATAGGTGCACAGGTGTCGACGTCGTCGACTCTACTTAGAAATTGCGTTTTGGAATCTTCTAGTATAATGTTGACCACAATTTGCTCTATTTGTGAGAAGCGGCTGTATGGATGTTTTGTGGGGACCACACACTTACACAAATTTGTTGGATCGTTTTGAATAACCATACGATTTACAGAGCTGTAAAATTCTACACACTTATGCTGTTTGGTTAAATGCAATAAAATTATATAAATAAGTGTTTGTGTATAACCTGCGGCGAACTTGGGTCGGAATTTATATTGTGCAAGTGCAGATGCTGAGATGCTGGCGTACTAGGGCTTTTTTGCAATGGACCCAGTTTTTAAATAAATCTATGACGTTGACAGAAATAAACCATCACAAATTTTAAGGCGTATTTTAAAGCTCAGTTACAAAGCAATCAAATTTTTTTTATGAAAAACGGGAGCATGATCTTATAAGTAATGAGTCACTGATCTCTGATTGATGATGAGGCTAAAGAATACAAAGAATGCTTTTGAAGATAACTAACGAAATTCTAAACAACATTACAAAATATTTACATACGCCAGATCACCCTGCACGCTCTATAACTTCCCTAATTTTCTATAGAATATTTGGACGCAATGGATTAAATTTAAGCACTGACTCGGTTATTATTGGATATGCCACAGTCGTTAGGTAAGTTTGGTTTGCAATCTAAGGGTAGATAGCGATCAGTAATCAGGTATTGTCTGAGCTTCCATGCAGTCAATCGACAGTTCCTTCTTTGTAAATTGAAGACGATTGCAGTGCGTCCACTGCAAGTGGACCACTAAAGCAACTTTACAAACTGTTAATCTCCAAGTGAAATAAGTAATGAATGATGATAATACAATGTACATATTTTAATGTCACGTATTTGCTTCTAAAACTACTCAAGGAAAACCTGCAAAGGTATCAGTTCAATTCCAAAGTAATCTTCGCTTATTGTAGCCTGGCTGCACTTAATAGCCGAGCTATAGGTATGAAAGAAACTGTTTTAATACATTTCGATTGTCATCAGTGCTTCGCGTGGACCTGCCATTTCATTATTTATAGTTGATTGCATTTTAATTTATCGGTTCAGAGATTTATATTTAACAAAAGTGATGTATATTGTGTCGTCTCGTGTGGATCATTATTACTTTGGCTGTAGGTGCAAAAAATCCATTAAAAAATCACTTCAAACACACAAAAAATTATTTATGTGCGAGTGGGTCTGCGTGTGCTAATGTATGTTTCTCAAATAACACCAGATGGTTTCGATCAAATAAATAGGTACAATTTAATAAATTCTATTTGCAGGAGCACAGCAAGATGATCTATCGGTGTAAAAATAAAAAACATTTTGTAGAGCACAATTTATTTCTGTAGGTTCGACGGCAACGACTTTCCTGGAGGCAATCCGAAAATTTTCCGCTCCCCCAAAGTTGGTTTTAGATACCTACATATAAGAATGAGCTGCAATAAGAGCATCCATCGAATTGGTCCCCCATCATCTACCTTTATGCGATCGGGGTTTAACGCAAGACTAAAACTTTTATAATGAAAATTGCTACAATATCAAACCCAGTACAATCACCCATTGGGGTCCATGAAGCGTACTAATCTGAATTTGTAATTTAAGTAATATTGAATTGTACTCTCCCCGCATCATCAGCGAATCTACCTTTCGGTTAAAATCAGAAGGGGGGCAATGGGCCCAACTAACCGCCTTTATCAAATTGCAAAGGGCTCTTTTATAAAATCCGATCAGTTCAACAGAGCACGGTCATCGTTTATCCCCCAAGTCGCCCAGGTTAGGCAAGGGATGATGCGCTATCGGATGGCGGTCACACTGGCCCCCATACATTACAACACAACACCCCAAACAATTCAAACTCTATTATTGCGCCCAGCACCACCAAGTCGGGAAACCTACTGAATTTTAAAGGCAGCTACTTATACGAAAAAACCGATTCAAAGCAAGGACAACCAGGAGAAGGTGCCTTTGGAGACATTTGGGTCAGGTCTTCGTTTGAGAACGAACAGATGGAGTTTGATATTGTATAGAATGTAGGTATTTATTCAAAACAGTTTTTGATGTAAATTTTTGTGGACATCTATCAAAAAACATGAGTGGAAAAGAATTGTTCCATAAAAAAATCCAATTTTATAAATAAGGACTTTATTTTTTAGCAATTTAGCCTTCATATATCGTGTACACTTATTGAAAGTGTTCGTTTCATGAAAAGAGCAGTATCAACTTGATGAACATTTCTCCATATAGATGGGGTGTTTTCATCTGTTCGGGTAATGGTAAACTTTCCAACATAAACTGAGCATCTTCATGAGCATCCTCAGAGCCAAGAAAGTTTTGAATGTCTTCAATCAAGATGTAGCTAATATCTTACAAAACATTGATCCATAGTGAAATGGTAAAAAAAAATTGCACCTGAAAATTATTTTCATCATTAAATATTCCAAATGATGAATTTAAAATTTTTTACGATAGAAAGAAGAGTTAGAGGCCCTTAAAGTAACAAACATGAAACTGTGAGAGGTCCCATTAGGTATATTCTCCCTTAGAGATTAGACATAAATTTCATAAAGAGAGAAATGATCATTTAATTATGGTGTAGGTGTAAAAAAAGAGCCCACTCAATAAAGACACACTTCGAATTAATAATTTAGGTTTTCATAAGGTTGTTGACTTTTGGGTCTTAAGGAGGTTTTCAGTTTTGGTCAATTACAAAAAGCTAAGGAATTTGTTGTCCCTCTCATACGAAATTCTCGAACATTTTTGGCTTTAGAGCGTTTTTCTTGAATTTCTGAGGATTGTTGTGTAACGCCTTTTAAGATTTTTTTTAATATTGAGGAATTTTGAGGCATCTGTTTAAGTTCATAAAATACGGTTACATTCGGGTGAAGTGAATTTTTTTAAAAGCCATTTGCGGTATTATTAAGGATTGTTTTTTAGTTTGAACGCATTTTTGGAAGTGTGAGATATTTATGTATCATTTTTCGGATTTCCAGAAACTTTCTGAAAATTATAAGCCAAATGGAGGATTTTTTTAATATTCGTAAAATAAAAAAGCTAATTCGAAGAATTTATGGGAATTCAACTGGCATTATCGAAAATATGTTTATAATGTTTATATACAGGGTGATCAGTAATTGGCGCACTCCGAATACAGGGCGTTATAGAGCACATTAAAACTAAGGATAATCTGCAAAGAAAAATTAAATCTGATGATTAGTTTCCGAGTTATAGAGTTTCCCTCATCCAAGTTACAAGCTAATTATCTGACATTTTTATGAAAAAAAAAACTTTTTTGTTCTTCTCCACGGAAATTGCTGAAATTTATTGACATTTTTAAAATTACAAGTAAAATTCGGGGAATTTGTAGGGAATTTAACTGATATCGAGGAATTTTGATGCATTTGTTTGTGTAGTACAAGGTACAAGTTCATTGAATTGATGTGCAGCAGTTAACGTTTTTTCAGCATTTATGAATTGGTTTTCTATTTGTGTGATTTTGTGGTAATTGTGTGGAATTTGAAGGTTTTATTGGAAATTTATAATGTTTATGTTGCATTTTTATTAAAAAATATGTCATTATTTCTTGTTTTCCAAACTAGGCTGACGTTAATCTCTCAAGAAAAAACCTAGTCTACTATAGTATTGATATAAGATTATATTAATAATAATTAATAATAACATAACAAAGGACCCTTCATTTTTAAAGCCTAAAATCCACGCTATTCAATATTCCGCTGCTTACGTGACCTTTGGTTTAGAATTTCGAGCTACTTCTAATTATTTGACAGAAGTATCTTATTCCTACGCCATTATGACGTTAGAATGTTAGAACATTATGACCATTTTCATGTACTATGTGCACTGAACTACATGAATTTCAAAATATGGCACACAATTCGTCGGATATCACTAGCAGGTAATATATTTCGACCTTTTACTTATCGAAAATTAGATTCTAATATAATCATTACTTCAACTAATTGAAGACATATTTTCAGATGAACTTTTCTATTGCAAACTATCAATGAACCGATTAATTACTGTAATTTGCTTAATGTCCCCAAATCTTCGAGTTTTTTTATTCCCTCAAGTCAATAAACAACCTAGTAGCAAATTACTTGTACCGCATTAGTCACCTTCTTCCATAGTGGCCTAAGTGCCATGTTCCTAATATGGCTGTGTGGTTGAAAAATTAACTTCCCAAAACCGGTTACAAGATTGCGCGCCATCATGTAAAAATTTCAACGAATCTGATACAGAAACCCATCAGAGTTGGCTTAATAGTGCCGGAGGTATATTAAATCGTTTATAACATAAACATTCGTCTCTCTCGAAGTAATCATTTAAAACGCGACTGTGTGGCGTCGGTAATAAACCGTCATGTTAATTTATCATATATAACCCACCTCCAACTCATCCAACGACCTAATAACCACTGTATATCTATGATCTGAGAAAGACAAACAAATCGCACGCAGATGACTTGTCAATAATACTTCTTTTTGTAATTGAAATTGTTTTGTTGGCGCTCAGTTATTAGGTTGATGTTGTGGAAATTTAAATGGTGATATACTGATTGGGTTTGTGTGTGTGAGGCAATGACATGCACTTAACCTGTCTTTAAGGCCGTCTTGGCACTGGAGATTGCAAATGGAAAAGTGAGATGTTGCGCAGAATGTTATAAGTTAGTTCATTTATACACTTGAGATATTACCGGAATCATCTAATTAATAATTATAATGATGGCTATAATCGTTTTTCAAGCTGTCTTGCTAGGATAGAAGTATCTTTCAGCTAGATTATTATTAGTGCATTCGACTAAGAGCTGTTCAAAATTGCGCTACTATGCAAAAACTTTTCCAATAAAAGTTTGTTTACACTAATATACATCAGGAAAAAATCCCCAAAATTGGACAAATTCAAATTGCAATGTTTCCATTACCATGAGTATAGGGTGCCTTCATGCACATACCAACGGAAGTTATGATTTGCTAAATAGCCGGGGCATATCGCTAAAAAGCGCTGCTCCATGTATGCATTGGAGACAGTAAACGACTCGCGGAAGTAAAATGGTTGGGTAATTTACATTTTAAAGAAGTTATTGAGTCATGTACATGGCAAAAAGAAGCGGCACTAGGTCCATTTGCGACAAGGTGCAATGAGCTGATATGTCGTTTGAGGGACTCGACCGCAAAGTTCAACCGCATTAAAATACAGCATGCAACGGAGGCGGTGGCGGCGGGTTGGCTTTATATACTGTGCCAGTTTGATGGTACTGGAATTGCGATAATAAAATTACCAGCTTTGCGACTTGTCGATGTTAAATGTACATGGACAAACACCCCTATTATACAAATGGAGTTCAGATCAATGTTAACCTGGCTGGGATTGTCTTTATATTGTCTATAAGTTCTTTAAATGTTTAAAGATAGATGAAGGTGAGAGACCAAAACGTACAAGGATCGTTTATAAGTCATTTTTTCTCAGATTTTCATACATTTTAAGACTTTCGCTTTAAAACAAAGTTAATCTTAATAAAGATCTTTTAAATTTTTTAATACAATTTTCTGTTAAATAATTTACAGGTATTAAAAAAAACCATACAGTGTTGATGAAGAATAATAGTTTTTGATACTTTTGGGCTCGTTCCTACATCTCATGATATAAATTTGCAGTATATATGTTATAACTCTTTAGTATTCAGATGATTCTTTCACCAAAAATTACTAGTGCTTCATAAGATGTTTTCATTTTTTGCTATTCTTTTGACTTTTCGAAAGAACTCAGTCTTGTTTTGCAAGACAAGATTAGAAATTGTTTTACAATAAATCAGTACGAAATTGAAAAAACCTCGCAATTTTGGCAACAATACCTTGCTATTTCTTAGTAATTTATTTATTTATATCAATGATGGAGAATATTATACGACTACAATTTATATGTTCTTAGAAGCTCTCTACGTCATCTTATATTTTGAAATGGCAAATCTGTGGTTGTATAGAAAAGGTGATTCAGAACGTATCGAAAAAAATTTAAGGATATGACGTGCACGCTGATGTTTGAAGTGGTCAAGTGGATATCAAAAAAATATATAATAAGAAAATGGCACATGTTCATAGTAATCAAGAGTTAATGGATATGGTATTAATTTATGGTGCAAAACGTATGACCAAATTTTAGAGGACGGCGGACAACTTCAATCTTCAAACTTCAAGTACAGTCGCCCAGTTTTCCAGGCGTAGATAAATTGTCTTAATTATTTTAAAAGTGTTTTTTCATTTCTTTTTGAGACATTTTTTTCAATATGATCAGAAACACCCTGTATTGAGTCTTTCTTCTTCTTATCATGCCCAATATTAGTCTGATATTTTTCTTCTAATTTCCCAACTTCCCTTACACAATTTAGAAATTAACTTTTTAAACTTTTTTCGAAACGCGATTCTTTTCCAAAATTACCTAAATACAAAACACCTTGTATAGAATAGAGTATAGAGTAAATAAATTATTAAAACATTTAATACTTTTCTGAACATTTGTGTAATTAAAACTCGTTTATAGTGGCACATAAAACCTGAGTGTGATTGAAGAAATACCTGGATAAGATATAAACTTTTTCCAACCCCCGAAAAATAATTTCCTCTCCGTATAATTGTTACCGTGCTAGATAACAGTTTCTCAGGAAATTCATGCTGATGATGGCGTGGAATCCCCCTCTTATAGACAACTTTTTACGTGGCAAATTATTGTTGACGTTACCTGAGAGTTTTAGCATCTACCTCGCGGTCGAAGTCCAATTAACAGGGACAAAGATTTTAGTATGCAAATTGGTATCAGTGGTTGCCATGGCAATGGCTAACACGCTTGGCAGGTGAGGGTCCCGGTGTAATTATGCTATTGTCTTCTCTGATATTGTGTGATATTTATTCTCTTCATTCAGGTATTATATTAAGGGTTCTGTCGACGACTACATGCCTTCAGATAATCAAGCATTTCAGAAGGGGTGAGGTTGGGAAAATCTGCATTGTGGGGGCGAAATATTCCGCAACATTATTTCCAAACATCCGAAGAGAGGTCTTTTATTAAAGTTTCATTTTGTACGCGTCTATTTTTGCAACGGTGCGCGCCAAAATCAAGTTTGATTGACAAGCCATCTGACATACATGTCTGCTTGTGTGTGTGTATGTAACCATAAAATAGATTACATCGAAATTAGTTGGTTTTAATTAGAAAGCTCATTAGTTTTCCATCAGGCATAACCAGGTAAACTTCAAACGATAAATTCGTCAAGTGACATTTCGAAGACACGTGTGTGATGTTGGGATTTACAACATAGTGCAATATGCATTTGGTCTAATCGCCAGCATCCATCATAGATTTCTATTAATAAAAGCCCATTTGTTGACTTACATATCCGGCGTGCGGAAAGCACACCTGGTCTAGGTTTAGCGCGCGTAGCAACTAGCAACACCGTCTTTACCTGACGTCAATTTACTATCAACTGAGATTTATGTGCGTGCGTTATTTTGGCGCCCGCGGAGATTGCCTTAGTATAAAAACATCCAACTAGTCACTCATCGGCTCTTTTACACCTCTATTTTTGTCAAACGCACGATTTTTTTCGAGATAAAGTTGAATAATTTCGAAGGCGCACACACGCACCAATAAAAGATTCAACATGTGTCTTGGAGCGCGGGACGTTGGAAAGCACGTGACTGCCAAAAATCTGTGTAATAAATCAATATCTGCATATGTAAAGTTGTTAGAAAGTTTCTGGAAACTGTGCGGTAGCATATTTTATTGTTTGAATATATTGAAAGTTTCCAGTAGATTTTATTTAATGTTTTGTTGTATTGAGGGGGAGTGAGGGCTTAAAAGACAGGAACAAAATTTGTTGGTATAGAAATGTTGAACTATTCGCGCTTTTCAATGCTATCACCCATAGAACATTGTCATCATCACTACAACTTTATTTTAAAACTAATGTTAACTTATACAGGGTGTGTTTTCTGTTATTAAGGTAATAAGGAAATATTCCTTCATTATTGTCATAAAATACATGTAGACCTAGAAAGTGTTTGGTGTTAAAAGTAAAATTGAGTAAGGTTGAAATTCTCAGAAAATAGTAAACATGCGTTGACTTCCTCTAACTCGAAATTTTGACTTATATGACTTAGAGGAAAGATTAGGTTGTCAAAATACTCTTTCCTCAAACTTTAATTTAGAACCGAATTGAAATTGATTTTTTGCTTGTGAGCTCTTTTACTAATTGTAAGTTAAGTTTGAAAATGTATACCAAGATTATTTTGCGTCACACTCTCGCTTTTAATGAAGATGAACGCGATAGACTTACATTCTTGATTTGAAGACGGCGAACCCGGAGAAAATATCCCGAAAAAATTGAGTATGTAAAATTAATTTGAATTTTTTGGAAGTCTTTTGAAATTTCCTGAAAAATGTGTGTAGGTACTCCTCAATTACTCCTCGAGGGTGAATGATTTTGTGACTATACGTTGATCTTAATGACTTGTACCTATTGGGACCAATATGAATTATATCGGATAAAAATTTAAAAAGTTATAAAGTCTCAATTGACACCCTAAAATTAAATATTCATTCATAATAGGATTTTTACAAGAAACAATTCAGAACATTTTTAGGTAATTTTCAAAATAGAGAACGTTTACAGCAACAGTTTCTAGTAGACCTCTTCGATATCTCAGGCCATTCTCGTTTAATACGTTTAACAACTTCGAATTTTTCGGCCGTTTCATAACTCCGTATCACTTCCTCAAAACAATGCAAGTGAGATTTGTGTAGAAAACGCAACTCCTTTAGTACAACAAACAATGTGTTAAATGCTCTAAATCCCAGGGATTTTCCTGTCTCGAGCACCTTTTTACCTTGACTGTGGCCTTTAAAACCATTTATTCCTCATTTGTGTGTGTTTCTAAAAGGCCCTTCTTTAATCTTACCAAATGCCCCGGGATTGTTCCCAAGTCCGTGCTTAACATCTTTTCTCGTTGCTAGCACCTTGCCTACTTCATTTCCATGTCATTTTCCCGTCTCGGTTCCACCTGTGTGGTGAGTTGCCATTTCATCTCTGTTCTGTGTAATAAGTCAACTCCCAACCCGCCCCTGCTATTTCCCAGGTAACTTGTCCCACAGACTCATGCATAATGCATTGGATATTTTCCTTATTTACGTTTTATACGAAAACAGTCACCTACATAATTTTCAGCATTTTCATCATAAACAACACCCCACCGTGACTTGCCCCAAGGGAACAAAATTGCATTAAGTTATTTTTAAATGCATACAGACGAGCATAAAATCCAATTATTAATTATTGTGCTTCAGTTCAAAGTGTTGTGCGCACTAAAGTTGAACCGGAATTGCTAAGCTGCTGTTCTCGTATAGTATAGACCATTGAACTTTTGAAGAATATCCTACTCATTAGTCAATTTGTTAGTTGTGGTCGAGGGAATTATTTTATAATTCAAGTACTGATGTTAAAGGATTACATTTTTTTGCGTAGATGTGCCAACAAATTTGTTAATTTAATTTAAGATTTGAATGCAGGAAAATTTGGACAAGTGCCCAAGAAAAATTCTGTCCAAGCCCAAGGTGTAGTTATATGTTTTTCCAAAAAACCCCCACAACTTTTAACGAAAATTATTTTAAGATAATCATAAACCAGTGCACTTTTATTTGTTTTCCCGTTTCTCTCCCGGCTGTCCCGAAGGATCCAAATTTACGATGACGAGCTGATTAGAGTGTGGTAGTAAAACCTAGACAATTTAATGAAGCCCTCTCGGTTTAATTGCACCCAGTAATGGAAAATATAGACACAGGTGCAATCTATTTTTGCTCCAAGCTGGACATAAACCTTACATTGTACAAGATACTAAACATCGATTAATTTACGACGTTGTTTAAGACTTCGATACAGTTGGGTTTTGTCTAAACAGGCAGTTGTGAATGTCAACAAGTTCGTTGAGTGATTTGGTCAGAAATAAATGTTGAATTTTCCCATCAGAGTTTGACGTCGTAACATATTCCAATTCAAGATTGCTTGTGTTTTGATGTCGGATGTATTAGTAAAGATACACTTCAAGTAAAACAACGTTAATGTCTCCTTGATAGTGAAGGATAAGTTTCACCGCTTTATAGTATAGTTCAGGTGGAGTATAATGGAGGTGGATGGATTTCAATTAACCTCTCCCGTTCCCACCAGATCCGCTAAGCTCTATCAGGAAGATAGGCTCAAAGGAAACGACTAACTTACCATAATAATCTATTATGTACTTACCTATATCTCATCTACAGTTTAAATATGGAGTTGGAGTACTGTTTTAGTTAGTGTATTTAAGGTTAATTACACCTAAATAGAATATCGCCTAGTTTCTGTTTGAATGTTAAATCTATTTACATTAAAGCTGGGGTTGTATTATAGCTCAACTACCACCCAAAGCAATTACACTTGATTGTTTTAACTCTTGCAGGTTATCAGGACGACTCATTTACGTTTATTTTCGCATGAGAAGTTTCAACATTCAAACGAAAAAAAGCAAGCAATCCTTGAGGATACTTTCCAATGTAATACACAAGTTATTTCAACGATGATGGATTTATATTAGAGCATAGCGCGTTGTAATGAAACCAACCTTTTAATAACAACATTTTGTACGAGTGGTTTGTAACGAATTGGTGTCGGTGGCCGTCTAGAGATGTGCCTGTGTGTTGATGACCACCAAGGCTATATCAATCAACTGAAGTGGAGAAGCTTGTTTAATGTTAGTAGACACAAATGGTAGACTCGTACTTTTAATTTAACCTGTGTGTAGTTGGAATACCTCGTCGATATATGTATGTGTGTGTTATTTGGAATTCAAAACATCGTACATTGTTGCCTGGTGATCCCACGTTATTTATTAATAGTGGTTCTATGGAACGAATGAAGGAGAGGAATCTTATGAAGATCGCACACTACATGATTTTCCTTTGTAGCTGCTGACGTCACTATCCCGCATCTAGTTCATGACGGCATTTTTGAATTATGGGGAATTCGTGGAGACAATTTGAAGTAAATAATTACATGTGCCCTTCAATAATCTCTAAGCTTATATATATCTGATGTAAGCAGCACTGTATAAACCTAAACTTATTTATTTTATGAAATGGTACATTTTTTTCGTAGTACTACCATCATTTGGCTATAAAAACGCAAATTATGTCAGAATCCTTTTTCTGGTCCAATTTTTAAAAGTCACAGGTAAAGACACTAAAAAAAGTGTCAATTTAAAGAAATTTTTCATGCGCTTTTCTCCAGATTTGTTTATCGCATAATTTGTAAAATTTAATTAAAAATATCTGTTGTTGACTGGTTTATTTATATTTGACTAGTTATCAAATATCGAATAAATTTCTGTAATCTTTTTTAGATAAGGATCTCCTTAGTATTTTTTTTCCTAAAAATTATCATAAAAACCAAAAAAACAGCACATGTATTTTGCACTAGTACCTATTCCATGATCCTCTTTCAAGACTTCTAAAACATCCTATATAGAAAACATCTAGTGTCTAGCTGCACTAAATTAGGAGCATTACTATTAAAATGATGGGGTGGTAAGTGAATCCCCGAAGCTCCGTAAGGAACTTAACGGAGATACATCTATCACACTGGCTGACAGTGGACAGGGGATCCCACGGTGGATCAATCGCATCCTGTTGGGACAGAGAACGAAGTGGCGGCGGCGGCCGTCTCGGAGGCAGCAAAAGCAGACAGGTCTACACCACACGGCCTGTGCTTCTCCTCACATTACCTAGAAACGGTGAGATGCGTTGATTGCTTCTCTGACGTCTTCATTACGTCTTAGACGTTCCAATTCGCAGATAATTCAAACTTCCAAACACTGTTTGTCATGTGGTGTGGAAGTTATGTGCAGAGAAAGGGAAAATTAACCCCTTACACATTCTTGAAAAATATTATTGCTCTTGATTGGAAATGGGAATGTGCTGTGAAATATCACAAGAAACTGTCACTGGACAGCAGAAAATAAAAATGAGAAATGTTAGAAAGAAGAAAAGTTTTGTAATTTTCTGCAACAAAATAAGGTAGTATGGTAAGAAGAGACTTGAAGTGAGGTGTTTCCTGTAATGTAGGTGACAGAAACAGTCGTGCGCTTCGTACATACACACACACATTCACAGCATGTTAATTTAATAGATTAATTTAGTAAGTGGTGCGACTAGGTAACAAGTAAGCTAATTTTCTGTGGAAATGCAGAAACCACAGGCAGGCCTGCTGCTGGTGTACTGTTCCGTAAGACTTCAAAATTTACACTTTATGGATAACTTAATGCTGTGGAGTGGAACCCCTGTGTAGTTAATTTATACACCTAAGTAAATATGTACTTGTGTAACGGGAGAGAAACACCACACTGCTTTACAAAAGGTACAGAAGGATAATTTGTGTCTGTTGATGATAGAAATGTAGAAATCTGTTTCGTGTAGAAAAATGTATCATTATAAAAAAAATAAGCAATTAATTTAATTATTGATGGGGGTGATGAAATATGAAGTCTCATTAGCTATTCTTATGTATTTTCCATAATTATACTTTTACAATCATAGGAAGATATTTACCTATCAGAAAGTGAGTAGAAACTAGTAGTAGATATGAGTTTAATCGGATAAGAGTAGATCTTTAGAAATTGGTATATTTCACTGCACTCAATAAATAAGAACCGAGATGTGAATATCAAATTTAAGAATTTCTCTAATTCTCGATTCCACAAACATCAAATGAAATTTTAATGAGCGATTAGTATTAATTATTGTTCTTACAGCTTGAAATTTAATACAGATTAGCGATTGATGAAAATAGTTAAGTATGAATTTGATGACACACGTTTGTGGAATCGGGCATTAGAGCCGGTTTTTGTGTTCCGGTTATCTTTAATTGATGAATATATGTTCAATTATTAAAACAATTATTTCCGTCGCATTTAATCAACCAACTAATTTAACCGAAACACGAGAAATCAGCCCTAATATAGTTTAATTCAAATTTGCCTCAGAGCAGGACTTAATGTACATATTAAAGATTTTACTATCTATTACAATTTTTCAAAATTATGTAGTGACTTTATTCAGTATTAAAAATAATTCGTTGTTTTATACTGTCTTTTTCTGGAATTAAAATTTCAATTCAAACTGTTAATACTATAGAAATATACAGGGTGTTCCAAAAATACTGCGAAAAATTTCAGGGGGTGATTCCTGAGATTATTCCAAAAATAAAAGTTTATATGAACATGGGTCCGAAAATCCTTACCCGTCGAGTTATAGCCCCTTAAATTTGGGACCCTCAAGAAGGTTTTTATTTATTATCTCCGAAACTGTTCAAGGTAAAATGATAAAATTCACCACATCCACTAATGTTTTTATGCTCAATAAGATAGAGTGTAAATCATTTTGAAATTTAACCAGAGGCGGATCAAACCTGGGAGGTGGGGGACCTATGTTCATATGAACTTTTTTTCTTAGAATTTATTTTTATTTAACTTCTTTATTGGAACAAAAAACAAAAAAAAATGTTTACAAAATTATAGTATAAATTTTTCGCAGTCTTTTTGGAAAACCCTGTATGCAGATAAATTCAAATAATTATAGTAATATGTGGTCTAATATTCCCAACAAAGTATGCAAATGATGTTCAGATGATAATTGGAAATTTGCAAATAATTGAGGATATTACCTGAAACAACTCAGTAACTTAATTTAATAATTGAAACTCACCACAAAGAAAAGCCCCATGTTCCTGAATTGTTTTCACTTGTAAATTATAGAATTATCCACCAACGCTTTTTTTATATAAAATGAGAGAAGAGGCATCATGAGAGTCCTTTTGGTCTGCGCCAAGTTAATTACTTTATGGTCCAGCATTAAAAAAATAAAGCAGCTAATTTGTGTTAAATAATTTTTAACGTTGTTCTCTTCCATTATCCTTCTAATTAACTTAATGTAACAACGCAGGAGAGCACGTGTTTGTGAAATTTAAACAAGGAAGAAGCCAGGCGCCCGCAAATTAAGTTAACTGAGTATTATCAGAGGTGTACAGCAGACAAGGTGGGATAATGCGGCGTAATCTAGACAAATTATCGTTGTCAAGATTTTTGCTTGCACCAGTTTGTTTGGGGTTTTTATCGTTTTGATGAGGGTATTTTTAACCATTCACAAATTACCAGTAATGATATATTTGCATTGGTACTTCAATTGTATGCATTTTCTGTTGAAATACGTAGATTTCCGTAGTTAATCGAAGGAAGTAATTATCGTAACACTTGGCGATACGGCTTTGGGACCACCCCGATATAATTGAACTAATGAAGGATCAATACCGTGCAGGACTGGCTATTAAGTGTGTTGGAGGTTGATTAGTGTTTACGAAGTGTCCGGCAGCAGCAATAGCCGCTGGCCGCAGGAGTAGGTAGTGTGTAAGTAGTAAAATATAGTGGCCCCCTGCATAGGTGACACACCTCTGCCTAAGTTCCAACGTCGTCCGTTGCTATGGCGATCGTCGAGTAGGCGCCATCATAAACACTCATTGTTGTGATGCGGTGCGGCCCCGGTAAGTGGCTGCAGGACGTCGTCGGTCGGCAAGCAGGAGCAGCAACAGCAGAAGTGAGACGCTAGGGGGGATCATCCACCACCATCACATCTCCTGGACCTAAATTGGATTTCATCGGCTAAGGTAGAGGGGTTAGCAGAAAAGGTGAGTCCGAGGGGAATCGAGGTGGCAAAGTGATGAACACAAGATAAAGGAACTGTAAATGAGAGCGCGCTGGTGTTGTTGGCTGTGATAGATTCTCTCCGGTTGCCAGGTTGAATTGGCCAAGGGCCGAGGGGAGAAACTAACTAACTACAGGTGCAGAGAGAGGAGTGAGATGTTTGTTGTTGGAAGTTCCATCACGTGCCCGCACCTAGCAGGAAACATCGCTGCTATACGCCGATTAAATAAAGAACCGCTCTTTATTATTGTGATCGATTGATAAAGGATTTATACGGAGAGCTTTTGGTTTTCTTTGTCTTCCTGCAGCGTCGCCACTGTTGCAAATTATTTATTAAGGGCACTGCACGGTTTCAGCTACGTATATAACAGCTAGTTAAATTTCTATATTAAATCATAAACTCATCCATCATCATTATTATGATTCGTAACGACTTACTAAGACTTTCAGTAAGCCACCTAAAGTTCTTATAGGTAAATTATTTGCTCAAACTTCATAAATTTCTGTGCATTTTGCGAATTAAACGAATTTATGTTACAGCGACGGGACCTTCTCCAAAACATACAAAATATTTATACATCATATGAAATATTTATTGACCATGGCTGATTAATAAATTACTTCCGCCTTGATATGATATATTAATTACAACGTGACAATTTTACGACAGGTGATCTGGCACGTTCTCCCATAATCTATTATGAACAATAATATTACACCAAAGAAAGATATAAGGTTGATTTCTTCAAAAGTCATGAACTGATTTTTTTAAACTTCAGATGAGCTGCTACTGATTCCTTTTTTATGTCTAGGCAGAGAAGACGAATCCCCTTATAAAAATTATTCCTGTTAACAAGGAAACTTTCTTAGAAACTATGTTATGTATTAATATGAATGGATACAAAAAAAAATTCTCAACGAAATGATACACTCTTCATGAAGAGTTACTGGTCAATTCAACTCGATTCTGCATTATTAAGATACTTATTCGAAGTAATATGTCTTAATATAAGATATAATATGAAGAAAGACACATTTATTATTATACATACCTTCTAATTACTCAGCTAAATAGGAACGAAAATGAAAGAGTTTCATTATTGTGACATCACTAATAAAAAAGTTTGTTCGCCTGATTGTATGTAATTGATGTGGCCATATAAATCGAAAGTTGAAATCAATGAGGTCAGCAAACCATAAAGCAATTAAGTGCAGCGCGCACATATGTTTGTAAAATGTTCCTAAAACAAATCCAGTCTGAAGCGGCACAAAACGAGAGTGAGTTAGTGAATCATCGATTGATGCCGCGCCGTGCTGTGAAAGAATTCCACCAAATTCCCTGTTTCTTCCGGTACACTGGCCATTTAGAAGGGAGGAAGGTGCCTCTTTCGCTTCCATAACGATAGAAAACTAGTTGAATTTATGAGCATCAGATGAATCGACACCGCTTTGTGATTGATTTATTGTGACTTTGATTGATTACTTTTACCTTAAAAATCCACTTTATTTTGCTTTAGTATCTATAACGATGGGGCAGGTTTCCCCTACTTGCTGCCAATGTATTCCTGTAAACAACTTTATTGTACAACCCATTTAACCACAGCAGCGTACACAACTTCCTGTGCAAGAATCAAGATTCATCCTACAAACACACAGAGAAAACTTAACTAGCATCAAAACCTTTTTGGTGTCTTATGTTAAAATTTCAGCATCAAAATTGCAAAAGAAACTAATTCAAGATTACTATGAAAAATGAGACTAAAGCCCAGTTTTTCATTCAATAGTACACCTCAAGAAATTATAAGTTCATTTCCTTAAACACCAATTATTATTAGGTTATTAAAAAAATTAACTAAGAGTTAAAGTTAATTATTGATTAAAAAACTGACCCTAAGAAATATAAAAAATCTGATAAGATGATCTTAAGAATGGAACAATAAGAGCAAATTAGATTGAATTCTAAAAACTGGTATTTCCGTGGAAATGAAAGAATTTTAGTGGGTGTTATTGAGGATAGAATATGGATCATGAATAATGATTTTTTATTGTTAGTAATTAATCGTAACTTATCGGTAGGTTAATCGAATGTATTTTAAGTGTCTTATGTAAAATTTTCTACTTCCATTCATTTGCTTGCCGCGTTTAATAAAAGCCTCATTATCGAGAAAGTGGCTTTATTAAACCTCAACCAGCATATCCAAAACGTGGATTTCAATTAGGGACCAAAGTGGTCTGTCTCGTTTATGCTCCGGCTATGATTCTTCTTAATAATTCAAATAGCTTGGCTTTCGGGCGTGACCATTTGCCTAGAAACTTGTAAGAGCCGCAGCGAACGTGTTCAAAGGTTTCCCCACCGGACAAAGTGGACAACGAAGCAATTAAGACCAACTGGGGATCGTTTATGCATTTTAATCAAACAACAAAAGCACTTTCGATTCGTATTTATAATGTATCAAAGGGTAGTGAGGATTTTCGTGTGGGAGAGAGACGAACTCTCGCGTAAAGTTATATTTTGCATCATTATGTTGATTGTGTGTGAGTATACGTGTGTGGGTGTCTGTGTATATGGATAAAGGGAAAGGTGTCTTATGGAGACAGGGTCAGTAAATCCCAAAGTCCCCGACCAAATTTGAAAGATAATTACTGGCGAGTTAGTGCAATGACAGCAGACAGCTTCGATAATTTAGTTACCTTGCCGTAGTTTGAATCTAATAGAACCTGTAATACTCCGATGTTGAAACTCTAGTCCCTCGGAGGGCATAAATGATTCTTGTTGGCCCATCTGCATAATGGCTAGTGATGATTTGCATGTAAAACGTCATTTTTCATTTAAATTACCGTACGCACCGAAGATAATTGGAAATTATTAACTGGGACAAAGATAATAAAACCTCCACGTTACAACAAGCAATTTTTGTCTGTGTTGGTTGGTAGTTGGTAGAAATCTGGCACCGCACCACAAATCACCTTTTGCATATCACATACATGGCATGTCCTGTAATTATTTCCGCGAATAAACCAAACTTATCAAATCCACGTGTGAAGTAGAATAACAACAACGACGTATAAATAAACCGTGTGTGTTGTGTGCATGGCCCCCGGTAGGCGGCCCACGGCGATAAGGCCACCTCTGTGGAATTGTTTATCGGTATACCGGATCCATACATAATGTGTTTATCTGCGATGGATGTTCCGTGTACGGAGCGGCCATGTTGCAGTAACACTTGACATGATTAATAGTTGTACTGTTGCTGCCATTAGCAGCCCTCGCGACCGCTACCTCAGGCACAAATGCTGCTCTGCTCTGCACGGCTTGATTTCTGCTTGGGCTTCGGTGTTCTGCTGTTGCCAATGTCAGACATCGATAGGGTTGCATGGTGGATCAAACAGTTTAGTATATATTATACATCCTGGTATTATGTGGACAAATATAACATATTGGTGCATGGGTAAACAGTTGATTTAGTCGTTTTAAATCAATATCAAACCGGATCATCAATTAAATAAACTACTATATTAATTATTAGGAGGTGAATGGTCTAAGAGTATAATATTTTTGAAGCGAATAAAAAACAGGAGTATAACATAAACCAAAAGAGTTGCAGTTGCAGTTCCTCCAATGGGGGAAATTTCGAAATAATCCAAAAAATTGGGCAATCTACTATTTTCTAACCTTTTAGCTTTCAATTCTTTCTGGATTATAAGCTGTACATGTATTAGGAAAAGAGAAAATGTCGATGAAAACTTCAACAGATTTCTGAATGTCAAACTCAGGAGATATTTTGTATATACGAAAAACTATTTGCTTAATTTTATTTTAAGTTATAACTAATAGGTATTTTACTACTTTTAGTTTTACGCCCTCGCTGATGGACATTTGTAAAATAACTATAATTTGTGGGACGACTTCCTCGAACTATAAGACCAAAACAGAGGGCATTATATGTTATACTACATATCCCTTTTTTGTTTAATGTACTTGTTGAAATGATTTTATGGGAGCAAGTGCTCATAGTGGTAAAAGATATGAAGTTTACAGCACACATTTTTATTCAGCAGTAAAATTAAATTTATAGTTTATGTAGCACAATAAATCGAGTTAAATTAAAATAAAATAGTATAAAATATCTAATTGACTGGTTAAATACTAAATCAACAGAATTTATATTTTTTGCACCTGTTTTGTCGGGAAGTCCAGGTTAATTTTATTTTTTTATAGGTGTCGCCAACTGCCTAAAATATAATTGTTGTCTTGTAAACGGTACATTAAACTGTTATAGATGACAGTTTTATTAGCTGAATTATATGGAAAAACACATATTTTAAAAAAGAGGGGCGATAAAAATTTAAGAGACAGATTCCTTGAGGAATCAAACCATCAAAAACAAACTACACTCGATATTCGAACGAATTGTTAGTACGAACAGATTGACTCTTTCAAAACAACAATAAATTTGAATTTCAAGCACTATTTAAAATATCGGGGAAAAAGAACGGAACAACTTTGTAGTTTATTCACTTGATGCTGCTGCTGCTCGCTTCAAACTTAATATTGTTGCAATTCCACATAAATATTCAAATTGATTGCCCGAATCGAGACAGATTGTTCCGCACTATCTGAACGAGCACAAACAACCGATGATTAACAAAATCAAAACTGGTTTGTTGGTATATGTTCTAATAATATCAACTGAAGGCTGTCGTGTGTGTGAGAGTTTTGCGTATGTGTGTGCAGCCCTTTCGTTGGTGGCAATTTAATTCAATTTGCAAAATACTTTTCATAATTTGTCATATCAGTTACAACTAATTTAAAATTAATTGTAACATACACGAATGGCGCCGGTCTGAGGGAGATAAAACTGAAAATACGATTTAATCTGGAACGTGTACACCTGTTTTATCGCCGTTATTAATCAGAAAATAAATTAGAGTAGAAATGCAACAGCAGTGTGAGTACAGGGTGTAATGCATTTCTAATGTAAATTTTCTCTTAATTTCCACCAGTCATAAATATTACCTAATTAACCGCTTTATTCTCGTCATTTACCTGGTGCTGCTCTAATATTTTATGTTGCCATTTATTTGTGCATTTCGCAGCGTTTCTCATTAACGCTAATGTTAAAATTAGTTTGTTATGTAAGTATGTAATTCCTTTTGAACCAACACACATTGCACTTGCTGTAGAACGTGGAAATGAAATAAGTCAAGGACAAAATTTATATACATAACTAGTAGCTCATTCCCAAATGGAAAAATGATATCTAAATGCCCCTTATTGATGTTTATATTTTTGTGTACATGTACCCGAGAATAGTTGGCGTTCGTACACGATTCATAGTAGATTAAATGTCAAGATTTACAGTGTTAGATAAGACAAGTTTCCATTTCAAAAGGCACCTTCGCATGTCCTTATTACAGCGGATGTATGCCTCGAATATTTTTCTCGTCTATATAGCAACGATTGTCACTTATATCTAGCAGAATTACCTTCCGATCGAGTCTGGAAGCATTTTCCAAACACATTCACCACATGCACTAGTTGCCATTTGGTCTATTTATGAGATTGCTAGTTGTATGTACAAAGAATTTTAAATCATATTTTCAAATTGTATCGTTTTCTTGTGTGGGGGAATCGTCTGTGTTTATCTTGGGTTATTGAAAACATATGAAATTTGAATAAGACGTTGCAATCCTATAAAAATGTATATGGTAAATTGAAGAACGTTATGAGGTCTTTTCTTACTCATTCATTATTTTTGTTTCTGTTGCATATTTGGTAAATATGTTGACATCTCATGCTCAAGGACTTAATCTAAGTAACTAACCTATTGAATACTGAAGACATATTTGTCCAGTTCCAGAAAATGTTTTGATGTGTAAAGTTTGTGATCAACTACTTTGCTGTAGTTGAAAGAAATGCTCCAAATTGGAAAAAAATCCGCAAATCCAATTTCACATTGGATTATAAAATTAACTAAAAATATCTGATGTGCCCAACACATGACTTTCTTATACTTACGGATAGTATCACAATAATTACTTTTCCTAAAGAAATTAAGTTAAATTTTGAGGGTTTCCAGCAATTTTCAAATAGTCTCTGTCGCACTTATTGCAATACGTATAAATCTGTCCTTGTCCCACTCATCATAACCGAATTTTACGACAAAAATGTGTTTTATTTTAGATTTTTGACCTATTACTCACTTAAAAAAATCTCCCGGTATGAAATTAAATTTATTTATTCATTATTATTGTTTTCGGTACCATAGAAACCAGTAAAATAAAAAAAAACTAATGGTCCGTCCTTCTGGGATTCGAACCCGGGACCTTCCGTTTAGCGGTAGTCAAGTCTCTATGTCTAGTCTACCTCGACCATCGGATTCAACTATCAACGCGCGCTATGAAAAATATAAAGTGTTTTAAGAATATCTAGTTTTTTTGAAATTTTTTTGACGGAATTTCAAAAAAAAGTTCAAACAAAATTTGTTCAAAATTCAATTCTAAATCAATGTTAAAGAATAAAAAAATCTCATAAATTGTTTATTTTTAAAGATATTCTTAAAAAACCTAAAAATGTCATCAGGTAACTGTCACTTGTTTTGGTGCTAGATGAAAAACATTGAATGTGGCACCCACAAATTTCTTCAAACTCTTAAATATGAAATTTGAATCAAATCCGATAACTCGTTTTTGAGTTATGGTGGATACAGACAGACAGACAGACACACAGACAGACATCATGGCGAAAATGGTCAGAATGGATTCAGGGGCCCTCAAAACGTGTAAATCCATCAAAATCTCGAAGTCGAAAAAAATCACGATTACTATACTTCCTTATACTACGTATAAGAAAGTAAAAATTATAAGTAAAATGAAATTTTTCTTTCATTATTTCTGTAGGTACCTAAATAAAACACTTCATTAAACATAATATCAATTTCAAAATAAAGATACGAAAATAAAAAGAAATATCTTAAATCAAGTTATTTATCTCTCATCGTTCAAGATCTGAGCAATTCAATGTAGTTCAAATCGGGAGAGCCAAATAATCAGTTGTCACCATATTTATCAATCCTAAAACTAAAACTAAGTATCCTAGCTTTATGTGGATGAGCATCTCATCCAGGAACCTGAAATTACTATATTGCTAACGATAAATCCCGCATAAATTTCACTTGTCATTTATACCTTCCTTAGGATCTCCAAGGAAAATTCCATCTCACGTCATAACAGATCCACCTCCTAGACCTAGAGCATGAACTTTCGTAATTTGGTTTCCATATAAGTACACAAATTACATGTCTATCTATCGCTATACCTAAACGGAACGAAAATGGATTTCATCTGTAAATATGGCGGTATTTCATTCGTCACATTTTCCCGTTTCTTCACTTTAATCTCTGGATGCAGCAAATGGAAACACTGTTACCTCGCACCTACAGGAAGCAATTCAATGGCTTTATATTAGTGAACAAAGATTCAATACAATTTTTGAAAAACCTCTGAACAACAGTGAAATAGGATTAAGAACTGAAGTGATAATGAGCCACATAGTCATCCAGTACAGATGTTTTGATGTGTCTATAAAAAATACTGAAAAGCCAAATATTTTATGGTTGGGAGCCTAAATGTACCAAAATCTAACAAAATATCCTTGTGAAATGACCGCATCTTGAAAATGAAAGTGGCTTCAGTTTTTCTCCATATTCCTATATCTCCGCTAGATGTGGTCGGAGAACCAAATTTTTTATACGGTTTTGTAGGGAACATAAATCTCTAAATTAATGCGATACAGTTTCAAATACATGAGTTGGAGCAAAAGAAACAACAATACTTATCATTCATGGTATAAAATATAACTACATATCTGTCAAAAATGCCACTTATCTTGATGGAAAATAAAATCCGTGAAATACTTCGTAAATGATTAGGTACCTTTTCTTCAGTGATGCACATATGTTGTTTACCTAATTCCTAAATACCCAGCCATAATCGTGATACTATTTCTAATAATTCGTGGCCTTTCAATAACAGTTGAAGTTTTATTAATCATTCTTAGTTTTGCACACTTTTTCATATTCTTCAGTAGTTCAGTGAGTCACTGTTAAAAATATGGTCCCTTTCATACTGACACTATTTAATGGAATTTCTTCTATTTCTGAAACTGCGTCACCTCCCATTTGGCCAATAGTAATTGTAAAATAATAAATTCTATACAAAATTCTTGTTGACCCACAGCATCAACACTCAAGAGCAGTTCTTGTGACGTAATTTTTAAATCTGGATTTGATCTCATCTAAGTATACTTATAGTCACACTCACAGAAATTTGTCCATAAACCATAAAAACTAATTTTAGCGCTGATAATATTTTAGGTTTAATTAGTTCGTAGATTATGGTCGGTTTTATAGAATTCCTGCAGAAAAACGATAAATTACGGTAAGTGTACGTGTCCAGTGGCGTTTCAATGTTAAATATGCGGCCACGTGTCATGTAACCGAGGGGATTTAATATTTAATGTCCAACTGTTGGCAAGCTGCAGGTGAGATGATTTACAGGACGTGTCGGTATTTTATGGCATAATACTTGCACTGTGTTCTTGATTTGTGATTACACAACTCATTGAAATTCTATTTCAAGCAAAGTTCACGTAAAATATTTATCTTCAGCTCATCTTGTTTTCAGTAAACAACGATTGTCTTAAAACCCACCTTTCATTCTAAGTAATCGCTTTTCGCATTCGTCTGTCTCGACTGCCAACGACTTGTTATTACGATGAGGGGGAAAAGAATTCACTATATTGTACTCTATGGGAAGTAGTAGCATGTACTACTTCCACTTGCGCCGACTTCCCTTGAAAAATGTTTTTCGTTGCACCTTCTTTCTTTTTTCGTACGTATATAATGTCGACGCTCGTCGGACTAAAGGGCGCCACTTGTACACCGCCGCCGTGTGCTCAGTGGGGCCATAATGAAAAGTGGGCTTGAGCCTTTTAGACTTTGATGTATTCACAAATTCATAGCAACTTCACGTCGATGAACTCCAAAAACTTATCTTTTCCAAATGTAATTTATCTTCGTTTTCTACGCTTGTTCTACCATCGCCGAAACCCTTCAGAATAATTGCAGGTGTTGGCGGCGGTTTGTGTTTCATCAACAACTAACTGTAAATAATTAACGATTTAAACACGCTGAAAAAAACCCCTTGCACTGCATCCACCCTGCGCCCCAACGATCTGAAATCAGGTATTAAAACGTCTATGAAAAAGTTGTTTGTTTTGCAGCACATGTGCCCCCATAGGTAGCTGTTACTAAATCAGCATCAGCTGCTCCTTTCATAAACAACTGTGTTCCCCATGTATGTGTGTGTGACTGTGTGTAAAGAATATATGCTGAAATTCAAGGGGCCTAAGCTAATAAAACGAAATTGATTTTGTATATTTTTTACCGTTATGCCTTAGGGGGGCTATTTTAGTTTTATTAACAAAAATTTCCGAAACGAAATTATTGTGGGAAGTGTTGGAAAGCGATCGTCAATCATAACGTGTGTGTAGTCACATTTTAGTTGTGGCAAGAAGCTGATGCACCATCTTTCTCCGGCCCTGAGATAACTGACCCGGTAAAAAGCCCCATGGCATGTGAAATATGATGACAAATCCTTTTATATATATACACACCATGCCAGACATTCGCAGTGGTTTTACCGTTTGCGTT
This sequence comes from Pediacus dermestoides, assembly GCA_963942485.1. Lineage (NCBI taxonomy): Eukaryota > Metazoa > Arthropoda > Insecta > Coleoptera > Cucujidae > Pediacus > Pediacus dermestoides. The sequence goes on from OZ012626.1 coordinate 31,142,823, forward strand.
TGTTTACCTTCTAGTGATTGCGAATAAACATTTTAATGTACATAAACAGAACTTCCAGTGATTAGTTCACGAGGAACTTTTAAAAACTAAATATCAGTACCTTTGATTCCATGAAGTCTATCAAAGATTTATACAGAAAATGTATACAAACCAAAGATCTTTTATAGGAATCTTTGAGAGTCTATTTTTAGGGCTTAAGCAAAGATTAAAGAAATGTGATTAAAATCTAATACACTATCAAAATTGACACCAAATTCTTTGACGAAAATTTGATGAATTTTTCGTAGTGTGTGTATTACTTTACTCTTGTTTAAAATGCGTGTATGTATCTAATAAATTTAAACCAAATTGAACAAAAAAATATTCTATATGTTGCCTGTACATTTTGCCAACCGACGGCGACGTTAGGTCTAATACTTTACCACACCCCACAGACTCAAAATTTCATCCTATGAACAGAAATTTGATTAGGTGTTATTTAGAACAATAATTTATCTACAGCATCACAACCAACTGCTAAAATAAATTAACTTTCGCTCTACCCCCGAATCAAACACGTGGCATAAAATAATAATAGTCGTCCCTCCACACACCGCGTTGTCAACTTTTTTCCTCCATATACCATGTATAAATAATCCAGTGCTTGTGTGTATATGTCATTGAAAACATTCATTCATGACCGGTGGGTAACTCTCATGCACAATAGACACGCGCGGCTCTACACAACTTGTACACATGAACGCCTCGCTGCAATAGATCAGCATCCCAACATCAGGGATTCAGCACCCCCTTTACAGATTTTTAAATACGGGTGCGACGGCCGAATGATGCCGTGCTACCAGAGAGGACGAGGATAATAATCGTTTTACAACACTTTGTTTTGGTCAAAAATCCAATTTGTTTGCGAAAAGCCACAATTGGGAATCACCTGGTGGGAAAAATTAAAATTGCTTGTTAATTGGGGATTTTTGGCGTTGGAAGGTGTGATGACCTCTGGGACTCTCACAAGCGTATTGGGAAATATTTTGAAATTTGCTGTTTTGTGTAAATATTTGTTAAAAGTACAAGGGTGGGCAACATTCGATGTTTTTATAGGGTAACTTTTAAACTGTAAGAGATATTGAAAATCTGACCGCGCATCGCCGAGCTCTTTTTTTGACAAACCCTAAATTGCGAAGTCAAAATTTAGCGATCGTCGTTTGTTTTCGAGTTATGGACGAAAATTCGATATTTTGAGATTTAGATTTAAGTATGTCTATATTTCGGTTGTTTGTGAATTTAGATAAATGGCGTTTGCACGTTCTTAAGGCACTTTTTTGAGGAGAATACAATGGCGTTATCAGATTTTGAAAATTTAAATAATATTTCGCACTTTTATTGCAGTAGGCGAATGTCATTGATGGTCTGATGAGAACCTTCGGCGTGCCATTGACATCCAAAATCAGGATCGGTTTGGTGTGCCTTAATAAAAAATCAAGTTTTGGCATACAAGATTTATGAAGAAAATCTAACTGGTGAACGGTACCTACTCGAGTACCTACTACCAAATTTTAATTGAGAAAATAGTTGATAAATATTTGGTCAATTTATCGCTGAACGATAGAAGACAGTTTTTCTTACAACAAGATGGTCCACGCTGCACGTCCTCATAATACGAGATCAGTTAGAGAATCGGTTAACTCAAAATTCGTAGATAATTGGATTGATACTAATGGACCAGTTAGATGCCCAACAAGGTCGCCCGATTTGACACTTTTAGACTTCTTTTTTGGGGACATAATAAAGATAAATTTATATAAAACTAAAAGTAGCAATACAGATGAACTCAAAGCCAAGTTTACACAATGCCTTAATTCCGTGTCAAATATTCACACATAATGCACACAGAAGTGTCTTGAAAAGTGTATTGCAATTAATGGACGTAATTTTTTGAGTTGTTTTATATAGATATTAATTTTAGACAGTGTTGTGATTATATGTATGTTTCGTTTGTTGTATTTTCATTTTTATTTGATAAGATTTTTTAAAATTTAATTTCAAAAATTTAGATTTGTTTATTTTTCAAGAAGAAATTAAAGGGATAAACCCTACATATTATACATATTTGCAAAAGTGAAGAAAATGCTCTTTTCAACAAAGTCACTGCCAACCATGACTTCCATATAAAGAAATACAACTTTATGTCATAACCTAAAAATTAAAAAACATTTTCAATATCAGTTAACGCCATTGCATTCTCCTCTAAAAAGTGCCTTAAGAACGTGCAAATGCCATTTCTCTAAATTCACAAACAGCCGAAATATAGACATACATCGAAATCTCTAAAAATCGAATTCTCGTCCATAGCTCGAAAACAAATGACGATCGCTAGATTTTGACTTCGCCATCGGGGGTTTATCAAAAAAAGAGCTCGACGATGCGCGGCCAGATTTTCAATACACCTCTTATGGTTTAAAAGTTACCCTATAAAACATCAAATTTTGCCCACCCTGTACAGTAAATATATGAAGCGAAAATCAAAATATCTTCACCTGATTTTCTTGCACCTATAATACCGAGAGATCTAAAATTATCTTGGTCAAAGGTGGTCATGGATTTTAAAATAATTGTCGGATTGTCGGAGCTAGTATCGTGTCAATACTTATTATGGGACATAACTTGATAAACTTCAAAAGGATGATACAAACTAAGACCGTCGTTTTTCATTTCATGACCACCTTTGACCAAGATAATTTTTGATCTCTCGGTATAAGTAAAATAGAACACTTTGCATTTTTGTAGTCTTATTATTAAAAAGGACAGTTGCTGGAACAAAATATCCGACTTAGAAAATTAACTTATTACAGACGTATGAAGGAAGCAAACCACGAGTGAGTGAAAAGGGTAGTTGCTACAGAAGTGGTGGTCATAAATCCATTTCGCTTGCTCAATTTAAAATTGACTAGTTATGTAGTTTGTCTAGATTAAAAGGACGTGCTAAAAATCTTTTGATTTTGTAAAAGCTCTTAATAAAGCTTAGTGATGTCTTAAATCCTTAGGTTAATTTTACGTTCTTTTACTATAAAAATGATATTGACGTATATTTAACCAGGACTATATTTAATTATTCAAAAAATGCACACTGCGTTATTAAAAAAATTTGTACTTTTGGTTAAAGCTGACTGAGTAATGTATAACAGAAGATTTTGTACTAGATTCTTTTGAAACTTTCATAAAATATGTTAGGTTAGATCTAAATAGACTATAGACTAGTTTCTAAGAAAATTCAAAAGAGTTAGGTTATCAAATTATTTACAATCAAATTATCTTCTAAAAATATATTAACAGATAAACTTTAAAAATTCTAGAGTGGTTTCAAAAATACTAAAAGGAAAAATCAGATATTCTTCACTATCCAGACATACCAAAAATGTAACTAAACTTCTGACCTAAATAATTTTATTCATATTATAAATCAAATTAAATCAAAATTGGATCTTCATGTTGATAATCATAAGAATAATTACATTTTTGTAAAAACAATTACAATCTTTGAAACTTGTCGACTTTATATTGAAAAGAAGAAGTATACAGTACCCAATTACCTAAAACTAAGTGATTAGCCTCGTGATTAGCAATCATTAAAATAATTTCTGATTTATCATGTGTCAAAGAAATTTGCATATGCAATATGTAAACAATACTGTAATTTTAATTTTAACGTTTCAAAAATAAGCACATATCTTTTTTCAGAATTAGAATCTTTTAAACTTTAAACGCTTTGTAGTAAAATTTAATCCTAACAAAATGACTATTAAATATATTTTATTTTTTGAATCATATTCAGGACACACTGAAAAATTTAACATTATTTAATTTGAAATACTACAGTGGTATTTCAGCATAATTTAAAAGTCTCGTTCAGCCAATTAAAAGTGAAAACGTTCCAACAAAAATCCCTCCACAAAGTTTAGATAGTTTGTTAGATAACTTGAAAAAAGTTCACCGAATAGAGGAAACAGTTACAAATCGTCAAGATTATGAGATAAACCATTGAATAGGAAAATCCGGACACAATAATCAAATTCCATTACCAGATGAAACAGCCAGAATGTGTGCAAACAAACCCAAAAAAACGAAACGTGATCTACATAGATAGAAATCGTGTGGTTTTATAAATTCTTAATACTCGATTCCGGAATGAAGTGTTTTTATTGTATATCGTCGACCAATATTTATGTAGTGAAAAGGATTTTCAACACCTAAGTGCGACGAGTTTTCCCGTGGTATCATCCCTCGCCAGGAATACAGATGTTGCATTCAACATTCATAATATGGCACACGGCTTGTTTTATATGTTGCGGTGAGGAAAACCAATCCGATGAATCGTCGCAATATTCCTGCCGGAATTGGATTGGAAACATTCTAGACAGTCAACGGAAAGATGAACGAGCCAGGTGTACAAAACGAAAACATTTTTTATGTTTGTAAATACAAACCCAAAGCACCAACTCGATTGTTATAAGTTATCAATTCGGATAAATCTGCATAATATTGTGTGTTGCAGGAGCATGTTAATCCTGCTGGGTTTAATTAGCCGGAGTTTGTTAATATGGCTAAAAGAGCACGGTTGAATTACCAAATGAATCCCCGCGAATAACACGATTAAAACATTTTTTCGTCCCAAACCAACGGTTGTGGTTCCGGAAAATAATTTAAATTTTATTTGTGTGTCCAGGTTGATAATTTTAAAAGTGCGCTGTGTGCCATTGTTGGTTAGGCGCCGGATAGGCTGGATTTGTGCCGTGAATAGGGGGTTTGGAGGCGGCAGGGGTGGAAATAGATGATATTGTTACCTCGACCGGTGGGCAGCCGACTACACAGGGTCGATAAAATACCCTCTATGCCGCCACCATTTCTATATATACCTTTAGTCAACCGATTCATCGCAGCAGCACCATCACCAAACATCACCGACTTATTTTCGTCGTCGTCGAATGTTTGACAAATGTCCGTTGTTTTTTCTTTGCGTTGAAGTACACACGGTTGCGGAAAGTTTCATGATGCAGGGGTGAAAACAAAGCGAGATGGAAACAGTGAGACCAAAAAAAGGCGGGCAAGTGTAGGATATTCAACATTCATTTTTACTTAGGAAATCCATTAATAAAATTTTGTGCTCCAGGTTAAAAGAATTAGAACTTTGTAATTTTCTATATACTTTTGTTTTTAAAAGTTTTTTGAAAAGTAACCTTAGAGTACAGAGTCATTTATAATGCGGATTTGCTTTCTAGCGTCGGGAGCAAAGTCGGTGATGTAGCAAAAAGTACTTAATATATTTTTGTCGTGCAAGAAAGAACGGAATATATTTTAGGGGGCAATCATCACCACTCTCCGGTAACTATACATTTTAGTACCTACACCTAGTTATTTACAAAATAATCATAGATATACCTAATAATTTTTTAACGGTTATAAAAAAAGCTTGATAATCGAAAACATTTTAGTTTAGGTTTTCCAATTTAATAATGCACAACTGAACCCAGCTTTTATAATGAGATTAACATATGTAATAAGGCCGACTTTTAATTGCTCAACAGTTTAGTTGTCAACATAAAAATGTAAATTACAATTGCGAATGCTCCGTATTACTTGACAAACCTTATATTCTATTTTGCCAACTAAAATGTTGAGCAACTAAAAAGTCAACGTGTTTACGTTGACTTTTTAGTTTATGCACATCTGAACTCTGCTTTATGTTTTTAATTGCTCGACAGTTTAGTTGAGCATGAAGCAGAAGAATGCCTCCTCAAGCTTATATTTATGTTTTTTTTGGAAGAGTAGAAGTGGGAGGAAAGTGAGGAAATCCCATAGAAAAAGATGCAAGATTTACAACCATAAAGAGCAAGTACAAAAATTTCCTACCTGACTATAAAAATTTCATAAAATTGTTAGAATCATGAAAAACCAAATACAAATGAAGTTTTTTACATGATTATTAAAAAGTTCCTAAAATTGTTAATGATTAAATAGTGGAGGAATTTACTTGCTGTTACCATAAATTTCTTAAACTTGACCTAAATTTTGTGATTTAAGTGAACGTTAATTTTTTAAACGGATCCTGGTTTTTACCATGAAGTGTGAAATTAGAGTACCATTTCATATAAATTATAAGTAAAAAACTGAAACTGCATAAAAAGTTTCAAGTTCAACTAGATAGGCTGGATAGATATAGTTTTTGAGGCAGAAATAAAAAATATCTCGAAAAGACAATTTTTTTCTATAATAATTTAAATTGTAGACCCATCCTATAAAAGTTTACATCAATGGGGCAAGTGCATCCAATGAATAAATGAAACAGAGCAAATTATGATTAGAAAATGTCAGGATATTCCTATATATTTTGCACACGTGTAGAACAATATGTGACCTAAGCTAAAGTGTATATATTTTTTACTGCTGATATTCCTTAAAGTTGGTACAGAATTTTGGAAAATATGTTTTCAAAATAGATATTTAAAACGCGGCAAAAAGAATTATCTTTATGTTTTAACTAAACTGGAAAACTAGTTAAAGGTAACCAGAAAAAAATATTTTCATTCTTGTTTTATGCATCAAATCGAGGAATTTCATTTCCAATATTATTTTATCTTTCCCTATGTGAACCATTTCCAGAACCCTTACTGCCTAATCAAATCTGCATATTCCTCTTTTTATTTCATACGACATTTTAATTAAAAACCGCCCCCACACCCAAACGTCACTACATAATAATATTTTATGATAAACGCTCCTTTAGTGAAAATGTGAAAGGGTTGAATAAATCTAAAGGTAAAGTGACATTATCTGAGAATTCGACCGACCGACCGTCGATTTTCCCTTACGAGACAGCTCCCAGCTTCTCTTCTTGTCGTTTCAGCGAAAAAGGCCAAACCTAGAGCAGCACACAGCGTCCGTTCATTCGTTCGTTCATCGTTCCTGCCGACTCCATGCAATAAATGGGGAGATATATGGACAGGTGCAATCAGGGTGTTCCTTGGGGAGACACGTCACTAAAAGAGGGAACATTCAGAGACGAATGGAAAAGGGACCGCAATTTTAAATCAATACTCACAGAGCATTCCAATCTTGTTTCACTCACTAACTGTGTCACTTTTGAATGCCAAGGACTTGAATACTTTACACCAACACACAGACAGGGATAGGTTTCTAATTTAATCAATTTCTTCTGGAATTACTCGAGGTTACAGCCGTAAAAAAATTTTAGTTGAGTTTATGTGGGTCTAGTTGTGTATTGGAAAAATGTTTTATGCAGTAATTCTTTTGTTGTGGTTTGTGGAAAATCTACAACACAAGCCGAGGGTGTAGGCTTATCTGTACTTAATATTCACTATGCAGACGTTTCTGTTATTGCCTACCTTTCTGATATTTACGAAGGAATATTAGATATCCCGGCAATTCTAAATATTTTATTTTGAGCTGCACGGCAAGAAAGAGAGGAGGTATAAGAAGTTGGTTTACATATGTTGGACGTGATTTGAAATCAGTTTTTATCACTCTGTTCGCTTAGCATTCATTCTCATTGGAGTCTCGTCGTCATTCTTTGTATTTTCCACACACCAGTACCGCGTATTCCTGGACCATTTTCCTGCCATTTACAAAGCCATGCCTCTTGTAAGTGTATATATTCGTCCTTTGAGGTAAACTGTGGCCAAGGTGAAATGAAACCCTCCTCAATATATATTCATTGTGACCCTCTCGACGGCGGTTTTCGGCCGTTTCTACTTTCACCTGAGCACCGAAAATCGCCAGATAAAAATGGTTTAGTAGTTTGGGTCTTTACCGTTCCTTTTTACGACTTTACTTTCTCGGTGGGGTTGTATCGCGCGCGCCCTCTGCATATAAACATTACTTTCTACGAGGTTTTCTTTTGATTATATTAGGCAGAGGGGGCTAACAGAGGACACTGTGGGTGTGCAGTGTGTTATATTGAAGTGGCAACCGTAATGGTTTTGTTAAAATTGTTGCTGTGTTAGAGAGCGAGTGAGGTATATAGAGTAAGAGTGGATCAAATCCAGCTATCAGAAGCGTCCCCTGGGATGGAGTTAGCACTGTTCCCACGCTCAACCCCCGGGAACACTTGGCACCGCATTAACTGCACTGTGCGGATTCCCAACGATCAAATAGCTATCACAAATATTAATGACGCTGTAAACCGACTCCATTCTGAATCACTTTTATGTTTTGACAGTTTTTTTTTTGCTGTTGATACGCGCCAGGTTATTCAGATGAGATGTAGGATTAGTTTGGCAAAAATTGCTCGATAATAAAAATTGCCTGTGGAATATGCTAACAATCGACTTTTATACCTGCGAAAGTCACAAATTAAAATTTCACAATTACACAAGTAGTAATAACAACTTTACAAATACAAATGTTTGTACTTGTAAAATGAATATTATGCATTTTCGACCTTGAATGTACAGTTTCTCGCCAAAAGAAATAAAGGTCTTCGGCCACTTTAAACTATTTTTTGGAACATATTTAAATCGATATATATCCGGTACAGAATCAATCTTATTATAAAGTATCAAAAGCTCTGTAGTCACTTTTCTTTTAGCATTTTTTTCCTCATAAGAAAAGAACCAATAAAATAATCTTTGTTGATAATGTCCAAACTCACCCATTTTTGTTCCAAAACTTAAGATGTCTAAGAAATTCAAGGAGAATCTATGGGATTTCTTTATCTATTGAAGCTAACACAGAAACTGTTTTTAGGTGAAATTCAGTTACCTACCCAAATTAGTCTTCGGGGAAACAGCGTCAATTATGCGATTAATGTTACTTGATGTTTAAGGTTTTAGTAATGATTCCTAAATTTCTGCCAAAATCAACGAGGTCAATCTAGAAAAGCATAATGATGAAATCCCACGCATCATACAAAGTGCGTCTCTGTATATTTTTGAAGATTTGCAACTCCGGAAGCAAAATCGTAAATATATATTTTAGTTTAATCGATATATATTTTTATGCCGGGAAGTGAATTATTATGATTTATGACCGCACTTTGTGCAGTTTAATAGAAGAGACCTTCAGCTTTCTGCATGACGTGACAGAATTAGACCATTCGACTTGCTGGTGTTGAATAGTTCAGTTGCAAATCCATCAGGGTATTGTTATGACTTATGACTATAGAAAGGTAATTGCGTGATTTCATAGGCATATAAAGAAGCAGCGGATGTGCATAACACAACAGAATCCGAAAGGCTTCCATCTAAATTTAAACCGGAATGCAAAGTAAAGTTTGTGTTAAATTGGCTCAAGCAGTTGAAATAGAGTAGGATGTGGGGAGTTTGTCAAAACGGAAGTTAACTCAGCAAAAGTCAAGTCGCAGGACCGAAGATTTATAACATTTATAAGATGCAATCCACTATAAAGTCTTTGGGGGTCTAAGACTGTGAGTAGGAACAATACATTCTCAGAAACAAGCTTGCCAACTTACATAGGTATATATATGAGAGATTTCGCGATATATACTATGCATTGTCAAGTGTTGTCTAACCTGAAATAATGACGGAGATTTGTGGTGCGTCTTTGTGTGTTGAATACACAAGTTATTGTTTGGCTATTGTTGCTGGAGATAACATCGTCTTCGTGGTGGCCAACAAAAAACAGAAAACGAGTCCCGTAAAACTGCCTAATGGCAATAACTTTAATTTCACCTTTAATTAGCGAATAATCCAAAAAGCGAATTAAAATTCCAACGACACGACATAAAAAATTCATTGGTCCATTTAAAGTTAATGGAGTTACGGTGGTGAATACTCAACAGAGAGCGAGTTAAATGTCTCGATATTTAGTAATTTCGTATAGTAGTATAGTGCCCGGTAAAAGTCATCGTCAGCAATCCTTTCCCCCTGTTCGGTAGTGGAGAGCGGGTGGTGGTGGCGATGGCGGCGGCGGCAGTGGTGACGTCGGGCGGTGGTAATGAGTGCTTGTGTTGCAAGTTTCCTGTTGCTCGCACTTGCTCTTCATTCTACACAGACTCACTTCATTTTCTATTCGTTCACGGTTAATTTACAGGTATTCCACATGGTGAACAGCATCTCTTAAACAAATTTCAGAACCACTTTGAACTTAATTTTTAATTGATATCTGTTCAACTTTTTTAATCTCATCGCTTCCTTGTTTTAAAGAAATACATACATGCTTAGTTAAAGAAAATCATGAATACCTAGTAATTAGAAGAGTAAAAAAATTGGTGTTATTTACAGTGTAACTTTTTAAAATTAAAGTTTTGGAACCTCAATAGTCTTACTTTAAATAAGAACACCATTATCAAGGGAGACACCAATACAAAGACTTATTTACGATCCTTGATACCTCTTGGTTCATAGGGCAAGAATTTAGAAATTATTGCAATTTTCGGAAAGGTTAAAAATCAGTTTGGAAAGAGGAGTTAGGTAAAATTTTAAACTTTTAATCCGGTTGTAATTAAATGTAGATTATTGCGAAGCAAATCATCAACTTTGTATCAGGTCGTTTTGTGTGATTTTAATAGGGCCTCAAATGCAAGTTTACTGGTCAAGTTTTCGACCTCTTCAATTTAAAAACATTAATTTTGGAACCACCGGTCGAATGTTAATGTTACTAAAATTTTCTTTTCAGTAAAACTTAATCTTGACTATATTGTAATTTTCAAGTTAAACTTGTATTTTATAATTAATCAAAAAGACTAAACGTCAAGAGGAAAGTGATTATCATTTTGCTATTTTATTATTAACTTATTTTCTCGTTGGATAACTCCAACTATTAAAGTAAATACTCTAAAAAATCTCAAAAATTCCCATAAATGTAATGTAAAATCGCCTTACTAAAGATGCCGTTCGCCGTTCAGCACATAATAACGATTTAAGAACTTGCGACAGCACCGCAGCAGGTTGCAACCAGTCAGAGGAAGTTTGTTAATTAATATAAAGTACCTTTATATTCCCTGTTATTTACTTAGTAATTCTAAATTGTCTTTAAGTACATTAAATGTTTCTCATTTACTGGGTAATGTCTTGAAGGGAAACTTCCTGCTATTAAGTGCGTACAGGCGACAGCCAGCAGGAATAGCACAAGGCAACGCAGGAATTGTACCCAACACACCGGGCGCGCCGCGTGCTATAGGTATAATTAATACCTTTAGATTTAATTTGTTACTAGCAGTTTATTCCACAAGAATATGTAAACACAGTGCGTTAGCGTCATGTTTTCAAAATTATAGACTTGAGGCTTGCCAGGAATTTTAACGGCACTAATTTAGATTTTCGCGAATGCGAATTTCATTCGTTTTGTTTTCTTTGAATCTTATCTGATATAAACATACAGTTTTGGGTGGTGGAAAACACATACAGAAACTGTATAGGTCTATGTTGTGAGTGTAAAACTGCCGGAACGGAAGCAATGAACTGTAACTGTAAATAATCCTGAATCCAATACATATAACTGTCAGAATCAATTGTCAAACAACTATTCTGTTTGCTCCAGATGGATGCAGAGAGTGAAATGATGTGAGGAAAGTGTTTTAATGCCAATTCCATAAGCAGATCATCTGTTTAGTAAAAGCCGATATTAATGGATGTGGAAATGTGATTCTTTTAATTTATTATGGCCATTTTTTGAGAAGAGAGAATTGGAAGTAAAATCTTTTTCAGGAAATTTAAAATAAACTAATTTGGTTAGTACTACGAACTAATGTCCTATTAACTAACATCAAAAATTTAATTAGAGAATAATATATTGCTCTTATAGGCTCAATTTTAATGTAAATTAATGATGGGCCAATAGCCGTTAAATTCAAATTAATTTGAGAATACATAGTTAATTATAATTTTTCATACGTTTGTGGAACTTAGCACTTTATTTCGCGCCATATTTTTTCAGTTCCAATTCTCTTTTCACATAAAATGTACCTACTGTAGATTCATGGGTTCCAAGTTCAAATGATGTGATAAAAATTAGATTTCTTAACAGGATGATTACCTAAAAAATCCTTGCTTCAAAGGATCTTAATCAAATAATAGGGAGAAATAGTATCAAGAATATTTTAGATATAAATAATTAAAGATTCCATATTTATCTAAGAAGTTAACAACACATCTACATACACTTCTTATCTATTTCCAAACCTACCTACTCGATCAGCAACCTCCTGACTTTCTACATCATTTTTTTTCATTTGTGGTCTATTTATGTGTCCACAACTGATTTTTCTCTATTTATTGTTGCAGGTAAGAAGCTGATGATACGCAAGGGGATGTTAGTTTGTTTCTTGTTTGCAAGACAGACAACGGGAGCAAGTTAGCGCACGGTTCTGCTGAAAGATATATTACATTGGGTTGGTGAGTAGTTAATTAATATTACGCTCTTGTTTAGCAGCTGTAATAAATAAGTTAAAAGTATCAGTTGACTTTAAACAAAATTTTAAACGCAACCAGTCTTCCTGATTTATGGTGCCTTATTTTTAGGAGGAAGGCGCGCTTTCAAATAAACTGCTCTTATACTAATAATACACTGGCACACAAAGAGTTATGATGGCATGTTATTGTTTGATTTGTTACGGCTTGTGCTTGAGATTGACGTAACTAGTGGACAGGTGTGTAAAAAATCGTTAGGTTAGACTATCTAAAACGCGCTTGATTCAAAGTACCTTCACGTATGGTTTTAAAAGATCTTTCATGCCGCAATCAAGCCGACTCAGCTACTTGAATACCTGAGTGGTGGTGGCCAACCTGTGTATAAAACTTATTGAAAAAGCACGTTCAGCGTCCATCTTAAATACATGGCTAGAGAACAAAAGACACGTCAAAAAAGACCGTGGTGGGCTAGTGAATGGCTGACGTTGGTGATGGAGTGGCTGAAAAAGTGGGGGAGGACTGGTAACGTAAGGTATTAAGCAGGTAGAGAGAAATATGGCGGGCAGGCAGCGACAGGTGCACCCAAAATGTATTTGGGGCCAGCTTGAAAAGAACGTGAAGGTGTCACGCATCAAAGAACGAAATCGATCGCAAAGAGGGAGAAACGGACCCCCACGCACACACATCCGGAGAAATCCGGCAGAAAATTAAGCGAAACGACACAAATATGGCGAAGTTGGATGAATTAATTAAAGCAAAACCTGTTTTCATTTTTTATGACTTTCGGTCTGGACTCGAAAGCAAATCATTCAGATATGCACAATTTACGACTATAGGTAGTGAAATCGAGGTTAAGTGTATGTTTTCATGTAGATTTTAGGCAAGTTGCTGCTGCTGTAGCTGATTCTGACCATTCCACTTCCACTACGCACGTGGATGATTAAGTACCACTCAGTTTTTATGAACATGCTCGTATTTAATGTACCTACATGATTTTCCTATGTTTTTATTATTGAGTTGTTTACCAACTATTAATTTAAATATGTCTTAACTTTATAGCCGTCCGCTTTTTTATTATTGCACACATGACATGCTCGGATTGTTTGAATAGTTCGTCGATTGCTGCAACGCTATTTATAGACCACACATCTCATTTACTTTTGCCCATACACAAATCCAAAAAAACCAACACCTATGTGATGTGATGTTATGTAACACAATTTCTAAGCGCTGTTGCTTGCAAAGAACAGCAAAAACACCAACCAATAACCGAGTTAAATTGTTTGAAAGTTTAAGTAAACTACTTCTGGTGGTTGGATGTAGCTGATACACGCGTCCATGTTACGGCTCATCAATGATGATATGCGCCGCCACAACACACCCCCAAGAAAAATGTCATAAAATAATAAATTGTCTTTTCATATGGAAAAATGACAGGTAATGTCAAAGCGGTTCCCGCAGGAAAATGGCTCGTTACTGATGTCGTTTTGGGGTTATTGCCTTCGCTGCGAACGGTACATAAACTTTGCTCTACCTTGGAATTTTTATCTACAATGAGATAGCAATTTATGAACAATAACTCTTAAATTTATCAGCGGAGCTTTTATTGCCACCTGGATCAAAGCTTTCACAAAACAATTTTCGCTGTTTTATTCGACATCCATACGAAAGTAATTTTCCATTACGGAATTCTTTCAGGGAAATTATGCTTCTGGCCGAAGAATTCGACTATTTCACCTCTTGCACGTTGTATTGAAATGAAAAAATTAAAGTAGAACAAAGAAAAAATGTCTCGCTTTCCAATTTTTTAAATTGTGTATGCGATGCTTTTTTTAAACTTTATCATAATTTTTGAAATTGAGTGTTTTAAATATAAATGTCACCGCTTTGAATCGTATTTACTGTTCTCATTTACAAAAACTTGAAATAAGTTGTGAAAACTTCGCATATTTCGATGGCAGTTCTTTCATAAAAATAGTCATTCCCGGTGATAATATCAAAACCGTGATATGCTCCTATAAATTAAAAATTCTCCTCTTCGCGTGACATTCCTCTTTATGAATTTATCTGGCATCACACCATCATCAGGCAAAGTTTCCCAAATGTGACCACACAGCCACCGCCAGGTTACCTCATTTACCTTAGCGGTGGCATCCTTATCACCTTTATGCTTGAATGCGTCTCGGGCGGCTGTAATTCTGCGGTGAAGTTTCCTCATTGCTGTGCGGGCCCTCAGGTAGAAGGGCTGCTAATGTATGGCGCAAGGTGAGCAAAGATCACGCCACACTGCCAGGCCAGATAACATAATTACCACCGCTCCAGGAGACGGCGGCCCACCCAACTAAATTAGGATCACCGACTGCGATTATCCCTTTATATAGCAAAGATCCTACTAAATCACACTTTCACGAATTATCAGATGTAAGGAAGTGTATGTCGTGTTTAGGGTCCATAGAATATTAATTAGCGAAGAAGTGGAAGAGAGCGCGGGGGTGTTCAAACTAAAAACTCTGATAAACATCGTTAGTTTGGTTGATAATCTAGGGGATAACGAAGTGGAAACGCGCAGAGGAGACAAGACAATATAAGGCGAAGTGAGTGAGATCTATAGAAGCCTAACATGATTTACTAACCGATTTCTAGTTTAGCAGGAAAAGACAAAGCCACTTGTGAGCGCCTTGTTCGAATATCAGGATCCCCCTGGAGTCTTCACTCCCTTGTCGGCACACTGATCTATTCGTTTTGTATTATAAAGGTGCCACGGTAGAATTCACTGGTCCAAACTGGGGTTTATCTCCAATATCTTGTGTAGCAATTCAAGATTAAGATCGAATTAAATCCAAGAGCAAAGTAATCATAATGTAAATGCGGTGCATTATGTAAAAGTTACGTCTTTAGTTGTAATGGTGATTACTCCGGAGTTGCCCCACCTGTGCCGCTCCAATACTAATACAAGCAAGCGCGCAGGAGAGAGTGCTCCATTCCAGGTCTCCGGGTCATGCCTTGGGCCGAGAAGAATTGAAAACCATTACGGCTGATGAAAGAAAAGTTTTCTACTAAGTTTCAAGTCTCTTTGTGTCCCCTCCAGCAACCGGCGTTCTTTTACCTCCATTTGATTTGTATTTTGTGCTGCGAATAATTCGCGCGCGCGAACCTTACCTTTATTTTTTCACTTTGCCCAAATTGTTTCATTTCACGTTATTGTTTTAAATTTCCAGCCCCCCCATCATCCAGTTGGAATAACTTTAAAAGCGGCAGGCAAATTTAAATCAACTATTATGTACGAACGGTGGTGCGCTGTTGAAGTTTTCATTTAAATTTTTCTATTTACTGAGAACAAAAATTCCTATTCGGTAGGTGCAACAAAAAATCTACTGGAACTTTTGTTTAAACTATGTAGGATAATATATGCATAATAATTGTGTTGTTTGGCTTTGTTTTATTTTTTGTGGTGCTTTGCCATTGTGGAGAAACTGAAGATGACAGGGATTAATTTGCTGTTGTCAGTTACCTTAATAAATTTACTGTTATATATTTAACTCTCGAAGAATGGCACGTAATATCTCAAAAGTTAATTAAAAACACAATTAGGCGTACTTAGTAATTTTTACCCAACTTACTGCTGTAGAACTCCTCTTTTTCTTTCCGGATGTTATATTAGCACCTACACGTTGTTACTCTTGGTAATTTACCAACATCACCAGGGGAAAAATTGATTCTATCGTCTAGTTTTACTTACATAACACGTGGTAATTTATTATTACTGTATATTTAAAAGCACATAAAATAAATACCTGCCAGTCAGGTACGTTCGTGGCATTTGGTTTGTTTATGTAACGCTTGAGACGAATATAAGGCATTTAAAAGCAGCCGAAAACGTAAACAGTGTTTGAAAGATTTATATGTAAAATACCAGATAAAAGGTATGTGCATGATGTGACGAATAATCTCCACCATTTGGTTGAATTTTTCTAGTCATTTGATAGGTATCTTCGCCTAGATCACGAAAATTTATAGACAAATTTCTCTACATGCACTCGAAACATACAAGTGGATTTCTATTGTACATAGAATTTATAACCTTCATGGTGATTTACGGCTGGCCATATAAAATTTTCAAGTACCTGACCAAAACACATTAACACCAATGTGTGGTTTTTTATAAACAACAAACAAAAATAAATTGTATAGGGAATTTATTGAAATCGATATAAGTACAGTTTGCTGTAGAAGTTTCGTAGAAATGTGAAGAGCTTGATATCTAAAAGTAATAAACAGATGGAAATTTATGGGATTTATTTATTTTATTTTAAGTAATATTGCCGAATTTTTAAGAGAACTAAAACAAGAAAAGCTGCTCTCTTTTCTTTTTAAAATTTAAATAGCAGGCTCAGAATGAACACATGTTTAATGTAGGTACCTAATTTGACAAATAATTTGATCCCAAGGTACTAATATTAATCTGACACTTTACAAAACTAAAACTTAAGAAAAAAGTCAATTCAAACAAAATTTAATCAGTGGTAATAAAATTGTTAACCATAGAAAATTAACACAATTTCCAGTTCTACTCTATAGATCTATTATTGTTTTCTAAAAATTTGCTACTTTTTCCTATATACGAGTTAGGCTTGTACTTACTAATATTTAGCAAATTTATAATTTTTATGAAATCTGACCAAACCGTATTGTTCTAAGAAGTTACTGTTTCAAACTGTTCTATTCAAGATTATTTTTCACGTTATTCTGTTGCATTATTCATAATAATTGATTACACAGCTCTTATTTGAGGAAAATATAACAAACTTGTTAATTTTTTTATCCATTATCCATGGGTATACCTTTTATGTTCTTTTTTCAGTTTTTGTCTCGGACCATTAAAAAAATCTGACCAGGAAATTACACCCTTTAGGGTACGAAGTGCTTATCTCAATATATTCATTTAACAGCATGCTAATCTCAGTTTATTTTTAATTTTAGTTCGTCGGAAAATATATTTGCTCCCTAAATAAAATTTTTGGTTTATTGGGATCAGTTAATATTTTCTGAAATAAATTGATCTAAAAATTATATCGGCACTTACTATTAAATCAGGTTTGTTTTTTCTTTGTAAATTCTTTTATGAACATTTAAGTAAACTTAAAGGTACAGCTTTAATTCTTAATTACGTAGATAAAGTTTAATCACTAAATCATAATTTATATGCTTCGTTTTAACATAAACTCCATTAAAGCATTGTAAGTCTCACTAGATAATAATAATAAGTAAATAACTCGACGTAAATTTCATAGATATAGATAAACTTATTGGTTCAAAATAAATATTAGCTAAGTACATTATATATCTTACTTAATCTAAAGTAAATATAATCTAACCTACCCTAATATAAAAATATTGAACTTAATTTATCAGCCAATAAAAGAATAGCAGTTAAATTCGAATAAATTAATATTTTTTTGTGACTATTGTTGAAATTACAAAGAATTTTTTATCAATACATTAATCGCGTCTATTTCAGGCAACAAACTAAGGTTGAATATTTGTTTTCAAATTTGATTTTAGAATAATTTTATAATGAATTAAATGAGGTATAAAATTTCAACTTTCTTATACGAAGTAATATAAGAAAGTATGTATAATAATCGTGATTTTTTTCGACTTCGAGATTTTCATGGATTTACACGTTTTGAGGGCTCCTGAATCCATTTTGACCATTTTCGCCATGATGTCTGTCTCTGTGTGTGTGTCTGTCTGTCTGTATCCACGATAACTCAAAAACGGCTTATCGAATTTGATTCAAATTTTATATTTAAAATTGTGCGTGCCACATTAAATCTTTTTCATCTAGCACCAACACACGTGGTACTTACCTGAAGACATTTTTAGGTTTTTTAGGAATATCTTGAAAAATATACAATTTACGAGATTTTTCTATTCTTCAACATTGAATTTAGAATTAAATTTTGAACAATTTTTTTTGAAATTGCGTCAAAAATATTTCAAAAAAATAAAATTAATTTTTGTCGTAAAATTCGGTTATAATGAGTGGGACAAGGACAGATTTATGCGTATTGCAATAAGTGCGAGAGAGACTTCCGAAAATTATTTGAAAATTGCTGGAAACGCTCAAAAGTTAAACACGATTTTTACAAGAACTTTAACTTAATTTCTTTAGAAAAAGTAATTGTGGTACTATCCGTATAAGAAAGTCATGTGTTGGGCACATCAGATATTTTAAGAATACAAATCTGATTACAAACTCTCCAGTAGTGGTTCATAAAGTGTCATATTTTGAAATAGAAATTACGTGGACATACGTACCATCATAGTACTAGAGTCCCTTGACCTTCTCTAGCTTCCATCTTCTTCGGCCCCATCTTACTGTCTGAGGTGTGGTCTGCCTCTTCTCCTTCCCACTGGTGTTGATTCAGGCACAGTTTTTATCGTACTGCCATTATTGCCTCGTTCTGTGCTTTGTCTAAGAGACTTTAAGTTTGGTCTAATTTTTTAATCGATTGTTATTGTTAAGTTTAAGTTAATAATAAATAAAGCAGTTAACTAGCAGTTAATAATTAACCATATTAAAAAACTGGTTTTAAGACTTTTTTAGAGTGGGTTTTGCAGCCTAACCTTCTGAAACCTATTTTCTTAATTCAATTTTTCATGACAAAAGCATTAACTAAAATTATTATTATTAAAACATAACTTTTTCTGTTGTGTTGTAAAGTTCAGAAAACGTGAAGGTGTGTTTTAGTTATAAACTTTTCTCCACAGCAAAACCAAACAAAACAATTTTCACACAATTGTCCATGTTGTCATCGGTTATGTACTACCGATTATAAAATTTAATTAACTCACGATTACCAAACAAATTTTAATTAACATTTAATTAAAGTATCTTTTGCACGTAGTACGTGTGCATACCCAAAAGCAAATACAATTTTATATTATAGTGAATTATATTTACTCTTACGTTAATTATTAACAGTTCATTCATATGATATTTGTCGAATCAAATTGTATTGTTAATATTTAAATTGACGCACATCAAATAAAACTTATTCGGACTCAAATTGTTTCTCCCCCAGTTCGAGCTGAAATTGCGCTTGTACAGTTTGACTTCTTACCTATACATTTACAATGGTAAAACGTACGGTTACATTGATGCGGAATAGCAGAAGAAATGCCGGTTTAATTTTGGTAAGTGCTGTTGGGGCTGATGCACAATGGAGATTTCATCAGATCCGGCAATTTGCTGAACTTCAGGCATGAATATTCAGGTAAGTTATCTATTAGAGATAAGGTATACAGGGACACAAAGTTGCGAACAATGAACATCTACGTGGAAAGTTTTTGTGTTACTGGCTGGCACCTTAAACCAGGAGGACGCCACCGTTGCCCCCGTGGAACAAAAGGGGGAGAGTTTGAATGGTTTTTGGAAGTATTTTCAACATATTAGAAGAGTATTTGGAAGTTCTAATTATTATTATAGTTGTAATTAGTTCAGTTTAAAGGCTTTGAATAAGAGGAAACTTGGAAACAATACTCGATCTGATTAGCTTGGATAACAGTCAGCTAACCTCATCATTATTTTGATTTTATTTACCTGCTAAGTGCATCAACGTTTAGCTACGGGAACAAGCGCAAATATTGACTTTTCAATTCCTTCCATGAGTAGAACAAGGATGTTTCCGGAGGATGTGTATACCTAAATCGAAATGAAATTAGCATTTTTGACATTATGAGAATTATTGTACCAACATTTGGTCTTCATCTTAACCAACGGAATTTGGAGTACCTAATCTTAGTCCAAAGTCGTGAATTTGAATATAATCTAGTCACTTTTTGGTATTTAGAGCATCCAATGTGAACTAGTTAAACACAGAATTTTTCTCCCTCATGTCCGTGAGTATGTGTGCGGAATCACTAAATATAATGTAGTGTCGGGGTTTTTACGATGGTCGTAACCTGCTTAAAATGATTTACATTGACCGTAATACGGCAATCTGCAGCCCATCGACGTGTCTGTGCGGGTGGTGGCGAGTCGCTGCGGTGGTGATGACGGTGCCACTTACACCTCTTGTGGATCTTTCACGTTGCGCTCCACAGGAAATACCCTTACCTACCACTGTGCGCTGAAAGAAATCGCACTGGGACTGAAAATTGAGAGTAATAAAGTGCTTGCGCATATTTTACAAGCACTGGGCCCCAATTCACTCTCTATGCTTTGGAACTTTACACCTATACGGCCAACTGTCAATTAGGTGTGAATTACAGCACCGTGTCCCTATAAAATTTGCACTGATTATGTTTTTTTTGCTCTGCTACAGCTTGGCGCTCTGCAATTTACGCCGTCTTATTAGGCGGGGGTGTAAACAGATCCACCAAATCGCCATTCATTAATAAACAGGAAAAGTTGGAGGCTATCAATTTATCAGGTACCTATTTTTGGAATGTTATCTAGAACAGATACGAAGAGGGAAAAATGTGTCGATTATTAAAGAAGATGAAACTGAATCATGGGTAATTAGATGAAAAGCCCCAAAGGTTGTTCACAATAAGATCTATAGGCAGGATGCACGAATCTTTCTAATAATCAAATTTTTCTCTTAAAGTTGGTGCTTGGTGACTCTAACCTATCTTCCTAGTTTAAATTACTTTAACTTATCCCGCTTGTTATAAACCGATAGAAAATTAAGGAGATTAAAATGAGTTATTCTAAGCAGGATATTAGTCACAATCGAAATTATTTGAAAATGTAACTACCAAACTACCAAATTATTAATAGGTTTTCTGAAAAGTTCTTCTTGCAGAAGGATCAAAATCCTTAAACAATATAATTGTTCTGAATCAACATTTTGAAGAGCATGGATGAACCTCCAAAATGTCCTTCAGGCAAGATGCACGAACGTTTGAAATAATTTTGTTTTTCCGTGATGTTTTTTATAAACCGATAAAAGAAAGTTGAGAAATGAATCTTTCTAAGCAGAATATCAGCCACCATCAAAATCAAAGAGATGATACCATGTTAAAGTCGTTTTTATACTACCAAAAATTTGTCTTATTTAAAGAAAAATCACAATTCTTAAATAAGATGGAGATTATTTGCTGACTCAAAATGTGAATCTGCTTTTGGACAAACATGAGTTTACTCCAAGAATATTCTGCGAATATCGCTCTTTATTAATTTATTTATGACAGAAAGAGACAAGAATTATTGAATTCTGTAGATGAGTCCCAGAGCTTCATTCCATCACACGGATTCATAATGGCGTTTTAATATGAGTAGTTTGTTTGCCATCCTGAGATGATACTAATAGAAAGTTTTGAAGTACGAAGAAAAGTAAAACTGAAATTATTTTCATTATATTTAGTTATATTTTTAATCGTCTGACTTTGACAGAATTTTACTTACTACTTACTAAAATGAATTTTGATACCTTAACTGCTTAAACTCAAACACCTTCAAGTTCAGTGTTTCTCCAATTTTCACATCCACCCTGTATTATCCTCCAATTATGCCACCAATTATACAGCCAGCTACATCGCGAACCGGAATCGATTCACATAAATCTCCTACTTGGTTATGCTGGAATCAATTTAGGGCACCATGACGAAAGAATAGATGAAAGGCAATTACAGACAGCTCAGAAAAAGATTAGCTCTGATAAACGTGCCAGAATAAGTGCAGAGAGCGGTGTATTCGAAATGCCAAACCTTCCATTGTCTAGTTTATAGGTGATATACACACACGCTCATTCTTACTCACTCACCCACCCACACAGAATTGTGTTCGAGCAGGTTTATTACTGGATGAAATGGAAGCGAAGGCAATTCCACGATGAGTTATGAAGCATTATCTACCTATATAAGGGGGCGAAAACTAGCGTATTTTTGCAGGTGTGTTATGCACAGGAACGCGATGTTTTGAACCGGGGAATGTGTAGGGGAATTGATCGTAAATATTGGCGGTTTACGTCGTCATCTGTTACCTACAGCCTGCAGCCTTCGCTTCTTTCAACCCACACCACCCGCGAGATGTAAAGATATTCGAGCTTTTGTTGCCAGAAAAAAAACTGAAATAAAATAAACAACTTAATCGTATTAGCTTTGTGTTTTGAGAGTTTACTCCAGGATTAAAATTCATTATGGTTGGATTAGAAGGAATGATTTAATGTGCAACCACAGTGGAAAGAAAGCGAATGGTTTAAAGGTAAAAGTGCATTTGATTCCGAGGCGTCCTTTTTATTGCCAGCAGCAGGAATCGATAGCAGAAAAGAATAATGGGCTTAGGTAGCAGGTTTTGAGTTCACCTTACAATACCACCGAGAACAAGGTATAGCAGTGGAGAAATGGTGGCATCCATTAGTTTCACAGTTGTTAAAAGCAAATGACGTAAGCTAAAGCAGAGAGATATAAAAACTTAAAAGGGTGGTAGGTTTTATTATACTTCTCTCTCGGCATTCGGAAATCTCCCCCCTTTTCTTAATTTATCCTCTTTATTCCTTTCAACTAGAATTGTCACAGTGGTGACACATATAAACTGTCCTGAATCTTAGATATACCTTTGCCACCAGTTCAATCCAGTAGATGGGAGGATCCAACAGCCAAACCGCACTACAATTTATTCAATCACACTCAAGATATATCACGCAGAGAACGTTTTACTTTTATTTTACTGGCTCTATAAACTAAGGTGTAAAATTAACTCTATTTTCGTAGTAAATTTATTACGGCTAATCCTAAATGTTATCGATTATTCAGTCCCACAACCCACAAAGGATAAAAACCTCCAATCTCTAGCAGGTGACGTTCGTAAACAAAGTTAACGAGTGTTAATTAGCTTTTCTTGTATAAAGGAAATGACTATCCAGTGGAGGTGTGAAGATTTATTATGGGATCGTATAAGAACATAAAGAAACCTTGAAATGGATATTTCTGATGATAATTATAAGTCTGCCATCTTGGCTTTCGGAAACTGGAAAGAAGTTTTCTTTAGATTAATTCATGATTTTATTAGGACGTCTTTAATGTTGAATTTCTTGAACTGTGTCACAATAATGATTAAATTTTGGTTTTATTTATGTACTTATTGTATTTAATGATATTTACATTTATTTGATTTTAGGTCAACTTATTGAATCATTAAATTTTTATTCACGTTTTCCACGTAACTCAATTATTGATCACGGTGATTATGTAAACTCTCAATTTGGCAAAGTTAAATTTTGTTCTAGCCTACATTAAATTATAACCTTGGAATCTTTGTTTATATTAATGACAAATCAAACGAAAAAAACTCTTTGACTAGATTTGCATATGATAAGATGTATTTTTCAAACTAACTTCTTGTTTTGGTTTTGAAAATCAGAGACAATAAATTCAAACTACTCTTGTCTTACTCAACTCTTATTTTCCAAATTTTTTTCCTTTAATCTGTAGACTTTTGCACTTTCTAAAGTAGCAAATCCAAGGTTATATCGCAATAATATACGAGTACATTTTTTGAAACTTAAAATTTAAGAATATTAAACTTTGAAATTTCCAAGATGGCAGGCACCTACTGACATGATGATTGAAACTGAAAAAACTTTTAGGGTAGTTTCAAAAGCCCATAGCTTAAATATAAAGAAAGATATGTACTAATCTGGTCGAGGCTCTTAAAACAACTAAAGTAAATTTTTAGCATCTTTAAATTTTAGTGTGAAAATGTGTAAGATTTGGTTACAGTCGGATAAAAATGTATAACTTCATCTGAATAAAATTTTTCTTTTGAAATATTGCTTACTATCTAATGAATTGTTAATTTATTCCTTAATTATAAATAGTCTAGCTGTTTTATACAGGGGGTTTAATTATTTAGTGCCAAAGTTTCGTACTAAAAACCATCATATTATCAATTTTTTTGTATTAAAAATATTCAAATTGATTTAATTTTAAGTCATCCTATTGAAATATTAAACTTCTGTAGGTTTTTCAGATTGATTCAATTATTATTTTGGATGATTATTATTTAAACTCTCTGATTCTATAGAAAAGTAATATGAAGAATTTATGGCTTACGAATTTTCTTAGAACTATTAAAAACAGCAAAGATCTCACATTTTCTGAAATCTGTTTTTTCGCCCCAAGTCGAAAGACAAATGAATTTCCGTTTTGTTTAAAGTGCCAAATTAAATTTTGTTCTAGCTTACATTAAATTATAACCGTGCAATCCCTGTTTATGTTAAGGACACATCAAACGAAAAAAGGAGCGAAAAAATAAAAGAAAAGAAAATTTCCTTGTGAATGAATACAAACGACGAAGATCCTCGGCGACGATTTGAACCAGAGTGTTGTTCCGTTCCATCATCCCCTTTAACTTCCCCCCAACAGCGTGGCGGTCTGTGTATTCCACCTGCGAAAATTAAAACCGAATTGCTCATTAACACCATCTGCTCTTCCATTAGAAGCGTCACTCAGGGCCGTCACTGCCAGAAAGAACACCTCCACCTTATTTCTTTACAAGCAAAATTTAATTTCCTGCAGCGTCTCTTCTTATAAAACGTAAAGTGAAAACATTAGCCACCTTAACACGCGGGATCGCAGCCGCTTTTTTAATGTGAACGTCAAAAACAATGTGTTTTAATAAAAACTTGCCGCGAAATGAGATTTACCTACCAGATTTTTTCGGGACAAATGAAAAGGGGGCGACGGTAATTTATTTATCTTTATTTATCAGTTTGTTGAGTGGCGTAAAGACGAAACAATTTACGTGGTATAAACGATGCTTGTGATGCATGTTTGGTTGTGGTTGCCTTGTTTGAGTTGTACAACAACACACATGTGAAGTTTGATTTATTGATTGGATTCTCGGTTTGCGAACTTAATTGTTGAACATGGAATATCTCTTCAGAACAATGATGAAGGAAATTCGGATAGTTCCGGTTGGAGCACCCGGAAAATAAATAAAATTAAAACCAACTATATACAGCGAATTTGGTCACAGCATCGAGGCAGACAGTTCGATTTTGGCTGATGATGGCGGATGGTCCATCAGCGTACCCCAAACAAAATCCACACACACAGACACATACAAAACCCGGTGAATGAATGTGTGTTTCGTTGGTTTCGCAATTACATAGTTTAATTCGAATGTAATTTATAATTCCGCATTGTCATGCATGTGATGTGCACAGTTTGCTAAATGGATGAATGTTTTGCAGCGGCCTGGAGTGTGTTGTACTAGCTGTGTGGAGGTAAATTGAAGGTACACGAGTCGGTCGACAAAAAGCTGGTTTGGCAGACCGTAAAGCTACGTGGAACAACGTACATAACACACACTCACATACACAGACACAGCAAGCGTACACAACCAAAACGATCGAGCTGTGCGCCCCCACAGTCGGCAATGTGTTCACTTTGCTAGGCAAACCTCAAATAAATTTTATTTCTGTTTATGCAATTGCGAATAATCTGAATATATGGCAGCTGCATGGCGGATTTTTGTACCAGATGAACACCGGTATGATGCTTTCTGGTTTGTTTCCAACACCAACAATTACCAAATTCATAATGAATTTATGTAAATATGAGGACAATGCCATAATTGACTAGAGTTTCATATGATAAGATGTCTTGTTTTTAAAATTACTTCTTGTCTTGTCTTTGAAAATCAGGACAATATACTCAATCCACTCTTGTGTTACTCAGCTGTAGCAAAGTAACAAAAAACTCTTGTAGGAGTCTCCTCTCTTTTGTTGCCAACCTATTATTATTATTATTATATAATTTTTAGGATTTTCCACTTTTTCCACATTTTGACCATTTTCGCCATGTCTGTCTGTGTGTCTGTGTGTGTGTGTGTCTGTCTGTATCCACCATAACTCAAAAACGAGTTATCGGATTTGATTCAAATTTCACATTTAAGAGTTTGAACAAAATTGTGGGTGCCACATTAAATCTTTTTCATCTAGAACCAACACAAGTGGTACTTACCTGAAGACATTTTTAGGTTTTTTAGGAATATCTTGAAAAATAAACAATTTACGAGATTTTTTTATTCTTTAACATTGATTTAGAATTGAATTTTGAACAAATTTTGTTTGAACTTTTTTTTGAAATTCCGTCAAGAAAATTTCAAAAAAATTAAACATATTTTTGTCGTAAAATTCGGTTATAGTAAGTGGGATAAGGACAGATTTATACGTATTGCAATAAGTGCTGAAGAGACTTCCGAAAATTATTTGAAAATTGCTGGAAACACTCAAAATTGAAACACGATTTTTACAAGCAATTTAGCTTAATTTCTTTAGGAAAAGTAATTGTGGTACTATCCGTAGGTATAAGAAAGTCATGTGTTGGACACCATCAGATATTTAAAGAAGCAAAACCAGTGGTACATCACAATGATATAAATTGAACTACAGGAACATCAGCATTTTTAAATTAAGAAAATGTCAAAGATATCAGTCTTTTCTAAAATGGTGATTCAAACTGAAGAAATATACAGGGTGTCCACCTAGTGCGCGGGTCTTCCATATCTCCTTTATTATTACTGCTATAAAAAAAAATTCAAGAACAAATATGCTTTATTCCTGAATGTGTATAACTTCAAAATATTTTCCGGTATACAGAGCATTCAGTTTTTGCTGGGCGCACACCAACTTTCTTATTTTAAATGGAACATCCTATATATTTTTACATTTTTGAAGTCCCCATTTAATTCAAACTACAAAAGTATTAAGGTTGTATGTACCTAAAATTAATAGTTTTTGGGTTTTTTAAAAAATTTTCACCGATATGGACTTTTACAAAAATATTAATATTTTAACAAATTCACAGTCTTTTCGAAAAAAACAAAGTAAAAATGATAAAAGCAAAATCCTGGGAACATTTTGATGTATTTTTGGTGATATTAGCTTATACAGGGTGTTTGTAATTTATTCGTAAATATCACATATTTCAAACAGAGATAACTTTATTTTTTCAAATGGAACCCCCTGTATATTTTTATACTACGTTATAGAGAATTGAATTCTCTATCATTTTTATTAAGGGTTTCCTATACCTAAACTTAATATCTATATTTTATTTGATTTAGGAATAATAGAAAAGTCCTAAAAATAAATAGGCACTTATTGTTAAAACCATTTTTTTTTGAATAAAATTGTTCAATAACATCTGGCTTAAACATCTGCGTCTGTTTTAACAGAACAGTTTTTTTCTTCCAAATATATTTAATAATTATGTTTGGGTATAACAAGCATGAAAACTAATGTGAAAATGGAATAAACAATAAATCACAGCACTTAATTAGAGTTTTCCGAATCCTACGCACTACCTAAAATGCTAACTAACATAGCAAAAGACATAACTTATTAACATAACTCTTACACCTGTTCGAAAACCTCTCTAAAGACGCTGAATTTCATCACAGGATTTTAGTGGCGAGAGCTCAATCGCGATGATCAAAGCAAAAATCACACTCATGCAAAAATACAATTTACAGCTCCTTGTTACTTTCATAGCTCCCTAGTAGATGTTTTACGTGTGCCGTGATAGATTTTATGGTATCTATAATTTAACGGTCAAATAACTTTTGGCACGTCTATAAAAAGACGGACTGTTTATAATTTTAAATTACATTTTGAAAACGCTTGAGTTGTGAGTTTTGTGGACACAAGTGAAGCCTTAAATCGATTTTGTGGTAAAGATAATTTCACTGGAGATATTCATTATAAAATACTCCTACATGATGTTAAGGTCTGGGATGTACGGTTTGGTTCTAGGTGGGCAAGTGGGTGTTCTCTCTCTGTGGGGTTGATTTATAATCAGTATATTAAAGCGAAAGAGGGCGTTCGCTGTTTCTTCGCTCTTTCCCCTAATTATGTCTCATCAAGACGCACTTAAATACTCCTGGTGAATATCCTAAATTATAGGTACGCGATCGCGACCGCAGCCTCATTACAACTCCCTTGAATAATTCACCTTGATGAGATAACTGCCTGTTACAATCAGTCCGCTCCTAATTATGTTATCTTGTACTTAATTGTGCTATTCACTTACAAGACGCCAGTTGGGAAACTTCCTGATAAGGTGGTTTATTAACAGAATAATCCTGTACCATGCAAGATAATTACAGATTAATTTATTTCAAATAACCATCATATACGCTGATGCGCCATCTAAACAATAATTTCCAACCCAAATTATTCATTTTCTTTCGGTGTAGGCGAGATAAAAAGATGCCACGTCAACACCTATCTAGTTGTAGCCAGCCACGCAGTGTCAATCCCCCAAATCAATTCTAGTCCAATTTCAATGGGTGCGCACCCTTAGCAAAAACCGCCATCGTATTGTCTGGCATGTGACGCATTGTGTACCTTAATCAGTGTTCCTAATCTGACTATGCACGGCGAGCGACCGTCCACAATGTGTTCGAGGTGGTGCACACCTTCCCGCTCGGCTCCTGATGGGATTACTGCCACCCTAAGCACAGTCACACACATGCAGGATTTCCATACACGTTCAGGATAAAGGAGCCAAATTGGGGAATTTATTTCTGTAATGGTATACACAGTCTGCGTAAAAATTCACCGACAGAAACTCACTTACAACAGGCACATTGATGATGGGGTAATATTGACTGGATTCACTTGGGGGTGCAGGGTTTAAATCGACGAAAGCTTTATTTGAGTTGGATTTGGAATTTTGGCGCTTGAGAAATTGAGTAGGAGGCGAAGAAGCAAACTTAACGCACTTACAGGTGATGTATTGGATATGGGGAAGTTGTACTAATGTGTCTAAAATTTGGTTTGAGGAGTTTTGTAGGACGGGAGGGGTATTTTCTGCAGACGTCCAAAAGATGGCACTAATATCTAGAATACGCTGTACTTGGTAATGAGAATATTCTTTTTTAATAACGTCTAGTTTAAACAACATTTTTTGGTACTCTTTTAGAAATAACTGCAAAATTGGCAATGTAAATCCATCAAACTTCCAGAATTAGAATACTTTCTTCCTTCCGAAAAACCGTATGTAGTTCTGATAAATTCCACCTCTTGCGGCGACTACGTAGAGACACGCAAACCGTTTCTGTACCCTTTATATTTAACATTTGCGGTGTTTATGTAACAATTTAACAATTAATAACGATAGAAAATGTCAAAAAAGAAACACTTTTCTTGTATTTTTGGTGTGGAAACATTTAAATTTTCTCTTCATTCTCCTTGGTTCCATTTTCATTATATCACAAATATTCCATTTTAAACAACTTAACAATCTGCACTTTATTTAAAGCAAAAGAATAAAACGTGCACAAATCCATAAATAGGAAGCCTTGCCGACTTGCAGATAGAAAATCCTTAAAATCAGCAATTTCGCTGACCAGCACCAGAGCAACACCAGACAGACGAATTCAATTTAGAGCAGCAAGAGTAATAACACTCTGTAGCAACCTGTGACACCGTATCCAACCATTGCCGCCTCTGCTGCCGTTGCCGTCGTCCTCTTGAGCAGCACCAACTGCTGCGGTCTGTACCTTTTATTAGCGGACGTTATAAGGCAGTTAGTCGAACAAAGAAAAAAATCTCATTTCACACAAGCACCAGCAGCCACAGAGCCGGCTGATGCCACTGAGTGTAGTAGAGCCAGCGATGATGACGACTGTAGATAAAAGAAAAGTTTTACGTATATGACGGCTTGACAATGGCCGTGGTAATAACAGGAGCAACAATAGGACGCAATATACCGTTGGCAAACCCAATTGTCTGATACTTAAGTAGGTAGATAAAGGAAAAATAATATGAGATATTGCCCAGTTCAAGCTGCGCCAACAACAATTACGAAATTAAATCAATTTCATAGGTTTGCTCAACCGGGCACTAAACCATTCACTTGCGACGTTAATAATATTGCGAAAAGCACAAAGGGCGAAAAAATAAAAGCCACAACTTCCAAAAAAACTTTTATTATTTCTTCTGCACACAACCAAAATTTCCTCGCACATCAAATCAAATTAAGATTATTTAAAGACAGATGGGCTTGACCAGAAGTTGCATCGAGAAGGGAGCAAAGTACCTCGGAGGTATTTGATGTTGTGTCCTGATTGCCCCCGGAATCAGTGCCGGCGAATGGGTTTCGTTGCCAAAATCACAATAACCGGGGAACACCTGATGTGTGTGGTACACCAATGCACATCAAAATAAATTCCAAACTCATCTCAACGTGGCAATAAAGACAATGATGTTATATATTGGCCGCTGCCGCACACCTTGTATACTTCGTGAGTAAAATAATATTAAGGGTGGCGGCATCAATCTCGGAGGAACGGAGGAAACTGAATATATTTTTTGGTATTGTGTGGATTTTAGTTCGATTGTGTCGTTTATTTGGTTAATAAATCGCCACAAAGGGTAATTTTATGGGAAAATTCTAATTTTACAAATTTGTATATATGTCTATTTTTTTAGTAGAGAAAATTGTAACTAAAAATATATTCCAGTTTTTAGGCCTCCACACATCAAATCTAATTTATGTATTTTCAATTATCCGCAAAACACTTTTAGTTTTAGTTCAAATTCTCTCTAGTTTAAAAAATAATATGTTGATTTTTAAAATATATTTTAATCTAAAATTCATTGAAAATTTAAATTCAAGTGAGGTTAGGTTAATTTAGACTAGGATTAGCTCGTCTCTCACTACCTATAGTCCAGATCCGTACCGAGGAGCTTAGCTTGTAAGCTCGAGGTATTTCTGGAAATTTCGACACATAAATAACGCCGAAATCGAAATTATTTTCGAGCTCAAGATCGCGAGTTTACCATGCGTAGAACTTATAAAAGTACTTTTTTATGTCGTATCTTACGCGGAGCCAAAAATTTATATTTGGTAAATATTTTCTCATCTATATTGGTAAATAATTTTACTTAATTTATGTACAGATTTTACATGATTTTACATTTTAGATGAGGTGTGATAAAATATTAACACTTTCCAAGTCGCAAGAAAATATTTTTTGCGCAATTTGCGACTTTTTCTATTTGTCCGATGTTAATAAAATTTTTACAACAAGTTTGACTATACCGCAGTTTTCTCAAAAAAACAAAATGATGACAAACACCTATTTTAAATAATATTTATCGATAAGATAATTTTTTTGCATCTTGATGGTAAGTTCTGCATTGCATGTCAGTTTTAGCATTTTTTAAGTAAATAAACGTTTTAAGAAAGAGGGCTCGAGCCCCAAGCCATCCACTCCGAGATACGGCCCTGTTGGTTCATTTGGCATCCTGGGGAGTGCATAAAATATCTCCCAATCTCCGAAAAAAGTTTGGAGAAATAATATCTACATGAATGTGATGAACATTTCGTTAAAAATTACAGGATGTATTTGTAAATTTTTAAAGAAATCTTATATTTTAATAGATAAAGATTAAGTAAATTGCATCTATTAATTAAGAAGTAGCTACGTACAAAATATTGATTAATTAGTACATATACAAATTTTGTTAAATATTACATATTTAATTATTTAAATTTTTGACATTTAACACCTTCCTTCTTTGCTCACTTCATCCCTTTTACAATAAACCACAAATTAATTTCGTAAATACGTTTAACTTTACAGAGTATATCCACCGCACAGGAAAAAACGAGATAAAAGTAGTGACTAGTGACATTTGATTGCTTTCTCTCTGAGAGAACATTCTGTACATAGGATTTAATGGAATGCCTAAAAGATCCAGATTCATTCGGTGCAGATTTAGCCAAAGATATGCACTTAATCCATTACAATCATAGGTTTGATGTTGAGTACTTTGAACTTTTCCAACAGTTTCAGATAAGAGAGGTGAGCTTTGTCCCCGCTTACATGCACTAAGGACCTTTGTGATCTGTTGTAATTTCCCACAATCTCAAAATTGCACTTTAACTGTGTGCTGTGTCGATGAACATGTTGCAGAGCACGATGGAGTTACCGGTTTTTTGTTGGTCTTGTTCACTCCTGGAAAATTCTAAGGCGAATTTGTTATGCTAAGTAATATACCGTGGTGAAATTTAATTAATTACACATTCAAGTATCGAAGTCTTTTAGCATTTTTAGTAATGCCCTTGTTCGTTACACGTGGTGAATACCTAATCTTGTCAAGGCATTCTGTCGTCTGCCGTCTTATTCGTTTTCCACTGATAATAAACTTTACACCGGTGTCTACTACTTGTGTCTTAGAGGACCTTACAAATTGACTGCAGGAATACAGACAGTTATTGATATCCAACGGGAGTATCTTGTTGTTATCAACGAATTTTCTCTCTGCCAATAATTATACACGCCAAACCATTGAATACATTTAAATAAAATTATCATTTGTAACAAGATATTCTTCCAAAGGGGGGCTTAACACCACGCACCACGTCTGAGCCATATACGGTGTACGGTGTATCTAAAAGTGTACGCGCAAACTAAACAAGTGCATTTTGATTACTTTGATCTGTAGACATACACAGATGCTGCAGTATCCGGTAACGGTAATAGGTATTGGGCTCCCTCGATGGACCCGGTGAGTCACTGTGCAATCAAAAGGGGGTGGCTGCCATCGCTGTTAAGGTACAGGCCGTGTAGTGCACCTAATGGCCCTCGGCTATGACAAGTGGATCTCGATTAAATGAAAGAGGTTATAAATGAGCGCGTATATATCAGGGCGGATTAAAGGTACAGTCATGGGCATGTTGCAAAAATTTTTGTGGGTTCGATGGCGTCTTACAGTTTCAGTTTTATTTTGTGTAGAAAATGAAACAATTCGTGTAGTAGACCCTTTGGGAGCAGACAAATGATTTTATACATAAAAAAAATTAAAAAGTCCATATAGCATTTCACAAATGTTATTAATAAAATGTCGAGAGTTGGCCTTAGTAACGAGTTTTTATGTTTCAAAAATATCTGATGTGTCCATCGTACATGAAATAATATTGAAATATTATACAGAAATCAATTGATGAAATGTACCTAAAGTTTTCGATTTTGAGAGAATTCGAGAATTCTACTGATGAAATCGAATTTTTTTCGATTACAGTGATACATATTGTACGTTGGCTTCTACGATATGGACCTACCTGCAACAAGAATAAGATGCAAAATTTCAAAAAAGTCCTTTAAATATACCTACTAAGTTGCCGAGTGAATCTAAAACTTTTAAAAATAATATAGAAATTTGAAAAGTGAGTTAAAAGAAGAAAAATGTCAAAAATTGTTATAATTCAAGATTGGAAATCAGTTAAGTTTAGAAAAATTGCCAAAGTATTATCATAGACAAGAAAATACAGACTCGACATATGCCAACTTTTCCAAGATTGTTAACTTAAGTTAACAATCATTAGTAGCTAATGGGTAATCCTAAAAATATTAATAACTTTAACTATATGAAAAACTACATAATTAGTGATTAATAATTATTTACCTTATACCTTTTCGACACCTAAATAGTAAAAGCACAAAAACAAATCTCTTTGTCTTCTAAGTTTTCATCAACTAAACACGGAATAATATAACACAGCGCAGATAACGCGGCGCAGACAAACTGTGATTGGTCAAAGAATTACATAAAACCTGTAATAAAGTACAATAATCATGTTCTTTTACATATAAACTGATTTTTTCCTAAATTCACTTACATTTTTATGTAATATTACAATTTTTTTCAAATATAGATAACTTTTACATTTTATTTGTACTTTTACTTATACTTTACAACAAAAATGTAATTTTTACAATGAAATCCTAAAAAACTGTAAATTCTTATTAAAAGAGTAATTTTTAGTTCTATGTAAATTATATGTAAAAGTACATACATTTTTTTCAGTGTTGAAAATATAACGAGATATCGAAAAACTGAACTATAAGAAATGTGCTTTTAAAAATTTTACAAAATTTATAGTAGGTACCTAATCAATTTTTACAAGTTTTCGACTTTAGTACATAATAATTTGAAAAGAGATAATATTATGATAAAACTGATTGAAAATCTGTTTAAAGCAACTCAATTTCTATAGGAAATTTGTCTGAAATAAATCCTGAAAAATTGACTTGGCTACCGTTGACCAAAAACTAGAAAATTGCCAAGTTTTAGAAATTTACCAAGTAGATTTTTCAGTGAGAGAGTCCTTTTAGATATTTATAAAATGCCACTCAGATTTCGAATTTTTACTGAGACGAATATATAAAAATAAGATTAGAATTATCTATATTTAGAAAAAACCAGGAACAATCTAGGAGTTAATTTCGAATTTTTTTGACCGTTTAAAATATAGTCCGGTCGTTATGTCAATAGCGTTAAGGTGTCTCCAATTACTAGATATAAAAACGATAAAGGTCTACTTTTTACCAAAGTGACAAAAAACCGACCGGAGCTAAATTTTGAATAACCACCACCAAAAATTGGCAATTTTTGCATGCGGTTCCAGTTCGCAAACTCTGAAAAATTGAAATTTGATGGGTTAAAGCTTTAAACATCAACAATATAAGTTTCTTGTGTCTAGAAAATTGAAAGTAGATTAACTTTTTTCGGACTTATCCGGCTATTGAATTATTATTGACTCCGAATTAAAATATTTCATGATCATCACCAGTCTCTATTCATACAATAAATACAAAATGTAACTTCATTTTTTGTGAGAAAGTCATGTGCTGTCTACATCAGATTTGCGTGGACTATATTACAATTGGGGAATTTGTCATTGGGCAATTACCTCCCTCGTTCATTTTAGTCGCCATAAAATTTACTTATTAATCCATATGGGGTTAGATTGTAAATAAATATTTCAGGAAATAAAATATTACAACCCTTTTAGTTAGCTTTAAAAAAATATCTAATGAGCCCTATCATATTAAAAGATATGGAATTTTCTATGAAAATTTCTGGAAAACTTGAAAAAATCCCTACTTGAAGATCTATAAAAATATATTTGATAGTTACTAACTAGAAATACATTATAGAAAAAATCATTCTTAAGGAGAAGGGGGTTCTGAAATACCAAGAAAATAACAAAAATATTGTATTATAAATATTGTATAATATGATATGAAATAGCAGTTATAAATGATGTAGTTGGAACGTAAAAGATGTCTCTAATCGAAAGATATTAGTCCGCCTCTGTGTACCGATTTAAATATTTAATTCAATCCAAAATGCAACTATAAAAATAATCGTGAACATGCAGCAGGCATCCAAAAAATTCAGTTAAAAATTAGTGTTTACCTAAAACCTGACACTGATAAAATAAAAAGCTATGGGGATTTAGCCACCAGACGTAAACTATCTTAATTAACACTAGTTGTGAAACAAAACATTAGTATTAGCCGTATGACATTTATACTTGTAGTAATTTTTAATGCTTATTTATAACCCGGGAGCGTTTTCTTAAGACTGAAAATAAGTAACAGCAGGCACACACGGTATGTTACCTGTGCGCCACATTAATTCAGTGTCTCGAGTGTCAGAATGGCTATTAGTTGGAACCAAAACGTCGTAGGCGGAAACACCTACACATTTGTCTGCGGAATCAGAGGGGATAAAATGCATAGCATCCTGTAGACGACAGGTAAGTCAAGAGAATGTTTGCAACTACCGCCAATAAATTACTCGTTACTCTTGAACAAACATAATCAAATTGCCAGGAAAATTACCTGCTGCTTTTAAGTTTAAATTCGTTGTACCGTTTCGGATAATAAGCTGCTATTTATCAAAAACTCCTTTAGTAACTAAACCACAAATTAAATTATTTCGAAATGGGGATGAATATTAAAAATCAACGTGTACCTACTACTTGTGCGGGATCTTTTAACATCGCATGAATTTTAAAAATTATATTCATGTTAGCTGTAGCTAATTTAAATACTGTTGCTGGGTACTTTAAGGAAAATATTCATAACTGTTTGGCGAAACTGGAGCAGCGCCCGAGCATAAACCCACAAAACCAAACGACGAAAAAAAATCCTTAGTGTTTCTTTGCTTTTTAAAAGAACCGTGAATGCTTTTAGTTCATCGCGTTCTATTTTTGGTGGTACATTTATTAGAGGATGAGTGATTGTTTACGAAAGGAGAGCATCAACTCTGGCTTTCATGAGGAAAGATGAGCACTTAACCTGGAAGTCTCTTCTACACACGCGTCCCGCCCTCCTAAAACGTCATGAAAAATTGAGCACTTGCCCACTGACGCCAAAAAACAAAATATTAAAAGAATTCCATCATTTTAATACACGTCAATTTGTTAGGGAATCACCCGTAAAGTAATCTTGTGGCGGTTCTTGCGGCACCACCAAGAGACAACAATTGTGTTTGGGTGTGATGGCTACAAAGCCGTGTGTGTGCACACATGTGAAAGACACGACAACGAACCAGGTACGGGGCTTTGAGGAAAGTTGTAATAATAGAGCTGTTAACACAATGGCGCAGGAATGCTGTTTCGCTCAACTACTTCTGGGGCTGCAGTGTTGGCGGCAGGCAGCTGCCACACCACCGCCACCACCACCATACACACAATACTCCCGCCGACAATCTTTGAGAAGGCTATTTATGTCGCAGCGGGTGTTTCAGGTGATCCCACGTGAAACCCACTTTAATTAGTTCACTGTCAAAGCAACATACTGTGGCTGTCACTCCCCGTTGAGGTCCTCCGTCATCCACTAAGAGGTTGTGTTGTTTGTGTAAACAGTGAAAATTACCTGCAAAACAATGATGCGTCGCGTACTTTCAACACTGCAGACGCCTCAATAGTTTTTATTGTATAGTCTGAGTTGGAAATGACTTGTTGTGGTTTTGATCAAATGCAGACTGTGGGAGGAAGAAGTTATGACGTCAAAGTTTTGGTGATGGCCAAACAGACGTGGACAATTCGTATCGATTTTACTTTGAATGGTTTATGCTGAGGGTAAATTATGAACATGTTGGGGTCTATCAGAAAGGGGGTTGAAAATTATCATAATAAAGCAATTATTACCTATGTATACGGGGTGTAGCAATATTTTGTTAGGTACACCTAGTTGTTCAAAAATAAAACAAATCCAAAAGTAATTTTTTAGAGACCATGGTGATTAAAATTATTAAAACCTAGTGAGTTTTTCTACAGTGTGGTTCAAAAATATATCTCCCGAGTGCTGACCCTTCAGACCAAAAGGCAAAAAATAACTTCCTATAAACATAGGTTAGTAAATGCTTTTTTCGGCTTTTTACTAAGTGGCTTGTTACAAACATAAGACAAAATTTTACCCTTTTTGTTTTTACTATAATTTCAATTTAAACCACTTTGATTATAAGCTGTTTCTTTATATTTATACATAGAAATCCGTGTGAGAATTTTTAGACTTTCAGTGTTTACTATTTCTGTACTGTGAGTTGTATATTCTGCATTAATTAGGTTCTATTGAGGTTGACAAAAATAAAAAATAGTTCTTATTTTAATTAGAATATTCTTCTCAAAATTAAAAATGATCTGCGATGTTTTGGTTGGGTTTTTAACTAAATAAAATATAGTAAAGAAACCTCTCGAAAAAAATTAAATACATGATATCTTGAACTATCTTGATGATATGAATTTCTTAAACAAATAAAAAATTGTCTGTATGCATATATTTCTTTATATTTTTGAAAAAGGTTATTTCTAGAAGAAGCAAGAAATATTTAACGAAAGAACCCAAGAAAGGAAACTAAACAGAAAAAATCAGTTGCAAAAGGCTGAATGCGAGGAAGGAACATGAACACGTGACCTAATATCCGATTTTAGACAATGAATATGACGACTTTATGGAAAGATGAACTATGTATTACATGACACAGATTTAATAGGCCATATATCTATAAAATATTGGAATACAGTAAACAAGTCTCCTTGTGTATACCGTTCTAAAAACGATACACGAATGCAGAAGATGGACGAAGATAAGAGAATAGATGGGGGAAAGCATATCTCGAAAATCTGGTGGATTTGATGCTGTATTCAGAAGGGTTAGATGAATACCATATAGACAAATCGTTAATAAAAATAATGAGCTTAAAAGAAAGATAGCGCAATAGAAAATAGAAGAAATAGACCACACTCAATGTATTGAAGTTCAAAGCCAAAGTCATTTTAAGAATTCTAAGGAATTCTAACACTACCCCGCCGATTAATACCAGACGAGACCTCAAAAAAGGGTTAGGTTTATTGTATATAATATCTAACTATCCATATAGCCCAGTCAAGTTAGAATGTAACAAAACATTAAATCCGAAACACATCATTTTTTACGGGCAGTTAGGGGGTCCCAAGAAAAGATTAAATTAAAAAAAAATGAAACCAACTCTTTGGTAAACCGGTGCCATCATCTTGTATTGAAGAGTGAGTCCAGTTTTTCGCCAATAACTCGGTTTTTACTGTTTCACGACGAAAATTGTTTAGAGGAAAATTGTTTAAAATAAAATTCTTCATATTTTTGCGTCCATAATTTTCGATATTTTCATTATTTGTCGAATTATTGCTCTATTTAACGATTGCAAAAGAGAATGAAAATGCTTTTTGCATGGTTTCTAATAGAGAAGATAAAATTTTCGAAAATGCCGACTAACGATTCAACAGACAATTGACGAAATATTTTGGGATTATATTATATTACATTATACTCTAATTACTCTACTGAGTTTACAAGACATTAACAAAATCTTACATTTTAAAAATTAATTTTCTCATTAATTAATGCCCCAAAATTACTGGTGAATAGAGAATCAAAATCCCTTTCGAACGAGGTGCCGCACGACGCCTTTTCGGGGGGTTGTCATAATTCAGAGGGGGTGCATGCTAAAAAATGACAATTTCAAAATAAAAATCGGCCTGTTTCAGGATTTTTCCTAAAAGTTTTTTAATTAACCTAAAGCGTAGTTTACACGAGCAAGTAAACTATCGCAAGTTAATGTCTGAGAGCAACTTCCAAATAATTTGCGTAGTGTAAACACTGCCCGAGAGTTCTCTCAGCAAGTCGCAAAACTTGCGGCAAGTGCTTGCTGCAATAATCACTTGCACGTCTAAACAAATTGGGAGAGCGCTCTAGCAAGTTACAATTTTTTTCGATTTTACTGACAGTTGTGTGCAAGTTGCAGCGACACGCTCGAATATTTTATACATTTTTATCAATTAACAACTTATATTCATTAATATAGCTATTTATGTATCAAGTATTTCAAGAGTTTTTGGGGACGAATCGTGAGAAGTCCCCAAAAACTATTTGCGTACGTGTTGCATACAAGGTTTTTTTGCATGAGGTCTGCAAACCCCCAAATAAATTTAAAAATTTGTTTAAATATGTACGTACAGACTCGTACATAATACTGGCCCAGTCAAATTAGATCAAAAATTACCTAATATCTACAAAGTTGACAGGATGGCCACATTTTTGAGAGCAAGTCGAAGGTCATTGATAAAGCTCTGAACCGCAAGAATCAAACAAAATTTGCTTGTGTGTCACGTGATAAGGATGACTTTTTATATCTTGGTCTCTACTGGTTGGATTTTAATGTAGTTTTTTAAATTTATTTGGATCTTCACTTATTAACTCTTTTAATAACATCGAAGCTCCAAGAGTAGGCCTTCTGGCTATCTATTCTTTGACCCCTATCCTTTTTCTATGCTCTCTTCGCTCTTTTTGTGCAATGAGAACAGCAACGGTTGCAGCTCTCTTTCTACGACGTGACATTTCACACTTGAATATACCTACACTACCTCTAAACGCGCATGCAATCACTTGCTGCAAGTTATGTCTAGAGAGCACTTGCTGAGAGAAATTGCCTTGACAACTTGCTTATATGTAAACACTAGCGCAAGTTACTCTCACAAGTTCTATCGCAAGTTACTATCCCGTGTAAACTACGCTGTAGAATGAATTTATTCCATACTTATGTACTAGACTTTATATCTGACAGGGTGCACTTTGACGCGCTCGGGTACGTTAACAATTAGTCGCACAAATATGGTTTAAAAACCAAATTAAAGAATTAAAGAAGAGGAGTAAACCATGCAAAAAGTATTTTCATTCTCTTTTACAATCGTTAAATCGAGCAATAACTCGACAAATAATGAAAATATCGAAAATTGTTATGAATGCAAAAATATGAAGAATTTTATTTTCAATAATTTTCCTTTAAACACTTTTCGTCGTGAAATCGTAAGAAACCGAGTTATTCGCGAAAAACTGGGCTCACTCTTCAATGCAAGATGGCGCCGGTTTACCAAGGAGTTTTGAATTTAAGCTTTTCGGGGGACCCCCTAACTACCCGTAAAAAATGATGCGTTTCGGATTTAATGTTTTGGCCAACATTGAAATTTGACTAAGTTAACTAGATTAATATATTAATTAGGTAGAGGATAGAATACTTATTAGTTTTATTTTATGTATTAAATAAATGATGCAGAATGCCTACTTAGTTATTTTATAAAATGAAGCATTTCACGCTTTAACTGGTGGAACATTTACATAGATTCCTTAGGGCTTAGGGTATGAACAAATGTGATGGTTGTAATGATGTACGTAGCTTATTTTCGTCTTCTTCTCCTTCAGATCCGCCCCATAGCTTTTCCGTAAACACATATAAATACACCGCCAGTTTAAGTTTAACAAATGATTATGATGTTAGTGAAATGATGCATGAAATTTGTTTATACATGTTTTATTTTCGTTTAGAAGTTAAATTTATATGAAAACGTGCCATAGCCGTGGATCAAACGGGCTTTTGAAGAAGGCTATAAGTTCACATGTAAGCATCACATAATACAGAAGATGTATTATTTATTAAGTGTAAGTTTTGCGGCGACATAAATTATTTATTGCTTATACTTAGTATGCATAGAAACACAGACAGCAAATAATTCTAAATATAATCGTATGCTTCGTGCTTTTGAGTTATTTGTTCCGTATGCTGAAATTTCAGCGTCTCATAAATAGTTTCTAAGTACACACCATATACACATGCATGTATACAGAAAGGTTATTTTGCATCTGGGGATATTTTGTGCATTTAATTTCCGTTTGCCGCTAATACATTGTATGTGGAACAACTTCGCCAAATTGTTCCGTATATAAATGAAGCGTTAATCCATCCGTCGTCGGCGTCTTTCATGCATACATGCATATATTCCATACAAAGCTTTGCAGAAAATATATTTGGACGAAAAAATCTGTTTTGTTCTGTGTAATGGCAGATAACCCCCGGTTTATTCTACACCTTTGGCTCACATGTTCGAGTACCTCGCGTGCGTCAATCAAAGTCAAAGGTTACCATAACAGTATCTTACTCACAGATGATGTGGCTATTAATTAACAAAGAAAACAGTTTGTTCCACAATCTCGTTCATTATTACTTTCTTGGTAAGGTTAGTAGTTTATTTTGTGATTTAATAACACAAATAGATGTTATGTGAGTGTTTATGATTGAACTTTTTTTATTCTTTATGGGTCTAGAAACTAGAGAATCATGACCCTCGGGGGTTTCCTAGAGTCCTCTTTAAGTCAAAACAATTTAAATTCATTGTTACGCGATATTAATTTCTACGTGGTTTTCTGATTTACGGAACAATATGATTTTGCTCCAAAATATTTAATTTTAGATTTTTGGGATTATGCCTCGGTTTTTGAAATGTCCCTGATAATGACCTGTGGAATCCAAAATACTTATAGTGAACGGACCTTAGGTCGTCATTCCAGTTAAGGATTCGTGATATTTAAAGTTTCATCATTTTGTATAAAAAATTATCAAAACCTGGTAAATTCAGTTTTTAAAGTCAACGTTTTTCCCAAGAAAAAGTTTTTTAAATCTATTTTCCCTTTGTTTATCAATCTGCTAATACTCGAGCTAAAACTGGTCACATTTTAGAAAATTTTGTTGTGAAAACTTCGGTGAAGTTGTTTTCGAAATTTAAATAAAATTTGGTTCTTCTTAGATTGCGAGATATTGGCAACTTTTGTTTGCTTTGGCAATTTGAGCACCTACAAAATTATCAAGTCATTTTTTTATTGGTTAAAATTACCATAGTTAAGAAAACCAAAATATGCTAGTGGTGTTCAAAATTTTTTCTTCTATTTTCTCCATAAAAAGACGTACAATATTTTAATGTTGGGTATTTATATTTTTTTCTAGTTATAGATTTATGCAAATTTCAACAAAAAATAAATGGAAAAATCTGTAAAAATTATTTGGAATCTTTGGTGTCTATTAGTGTGTATTTTATCGAAATTTTGTTTTCTATCAGATTTAGACATCTATTTCTTAATTGTTTTTTTTTCCGTAATTTTTTGAACATTTTTCTACCCAACTTTTGCAGCAACATTTTTTCTAAATATAACTTTTCTATTTTTCAACTTTTCAAAAAAGTCTTGTACATAATTGTGTATCCTCTGGGACGATTAAATTCTTTTTTATGAATAAAACTGCAAAATTGCTGTTTGTATTGGCTGGATCACATGTCCTATATGTTTTTTCAATATTCTTACCCATTATTAGGTAGGTACCTATTAATTTGTCAATAAACAATTTAATTTTTTTAAATGGAAAACTTCATGATTACCGACATAATATTTTCAAAAGGAAATTTTTTGTGCAAAACAAGGTAACCCTAAAATAATTAAAAAATGTTCACGTGACGTTATTTGAATTGAATTCACGTCGCTCTGTCGATTTACTCCAGTTTTCCAAAATTTTGCTTTGTGGAACTAAAAAATATTCTCATAATTGGGCAACAGATCAACAGTGTTTTAAGTAGAATCCTCAAATTTATGGTCTGATGTTGTAATTTGGAAGGTTAAAAATTCTAGGTATTCGAAAAAAGACAACTATTATTTAACAAATCGCTTTCGCCTTTGGATATCTTAGAAATAGGCCACTATTTGCATAGTTTATTCAAAAAAATAGAGACAGTTTATTTGTTCAATACTTTAATTGTCCAATTAAAGTATAATATTGCATCCGCCCTCCCTTATTGTTAGCTCCTGCTACAAAACCTGACATCACCAATCTATTACTTGAATTTTTTTGTGGAAGGGTTAGGTAAATCTAATATTCTTATATACCTTCTCAACAATTCTCCTCCTCGTCGTCGGCTGTCTGTCTCCCATCAAATTCCCCCCAAAATTTTATTTATTCAACTTGATAGAATTTTTTCCGTAAATTTTATTATAGGAAAATTGTCGAGGTACCTGAATTTCATTATAAAATCTGTAGCTCATGTTCGACAGACAAGCAGGGGAACTT
The DNA here is from genome assembly GCA_963942485.1 of Pediacus dermestoides. Taxonomy (NCBI): domain Eukaryota; kingdom Metazoa; phylum Arthropoda; class Insecta; order Coleoptera; family Cucujidae; genus Pediacus; species Pediacus dermestoides. Next base: position 31,186,444 of record OZ012626.1, read on the forward strand.
ATATTATAAAATGTTTTATCCCTTGCGCAAATATTTGACGATGCTGCTATAATACGCGCGGCGACAGGGGCCAAACGGCAGCACGAACGAAAATCTTAAAAAGTCAAATGGAAACGATCTGTGCTTTAATGTGCTCTATTTTTTTTGATGTTTCACTTTTGTGCAAACGCCGCACCGCGTCCCTAAATTAATTATTTATTTTTCTCGTTATGGTTTTTAATTTAAATTTATCCCAACCTGTGCACTTTGATAACAAATAATTAAACCAGACACACTGGATTTCTTTGATTTATAATTCAACAAAAAACCTTGTTGATGTTGATGATTTTTCGCTTAACGCAAACAAGATTAAATTAAATTAATCAGTCGGCTTTAAATACGCGTTTTTTTCGTAATTAATTGCCCGCGAGCCTTGTTTATACTATCATCAAGCCCAAAGACATTTTCTGGAGATAAGATTGCAATAAATTACTGTGTTAATGGTACATATACCTGACAGGTGTCGGACGCATTTTTCAAACCAACAGCTAGAAAAAATGTTTACATAACAAAAATTAGTTCACGTTTAATTTAATCCGGCGTGTTTTTGCTTTTGAGACACATAAATACCTGCATATATTTTTGTTTATTAAATAGTTTGGATCAATTTTCGCTACGACAATAACAGTCAACTCAAAGCACTTTTTCATAAAAATTAAGGAGTTGCAGATGCAAACTGGTGTAAAGAAAAAACATTTAAAACAACTAGTTGTGCCAAGTTTTCTATTTTTCAAGATGAATATTTTTTCGTTATTTGTTTGGAAGATTTTATAGTGTCACTTTTTCATTTACTTAAATATTCAAGAGTTTTCTATCGCTTTATATTAGTGATTTAGTTGAGTGCGCAGGCTTGATTTATTGTCGGGATTTGAACACATTAATTCTGTGGAAGAATTAATGGCGATCCAAACAATTTATAAAAATTATTGGACAATATTTGTTTTAACACGACGATTTATCAGAAAAAGTGGAACAGGAAGCACTTAACACAAAAAAGAATGTTACATTTAGTTTTATCCACACATCCGGAAGAGTTTTGCGAGACCGAATACAAAAAATGGAAAATATTACAGAAAATAATTTGCATTAAATTTTAGAGCATCGAGAACTGTGTTTCCGATAGAGAAATCTGATGAAATAGTATGCATAAAATCAGCATGCTGCTTAACTTATCGGAGTGCCACAAGGTTTCTTTTTGGGGCCATCGTTGTTTCACATTTAGATATATTATTTATCTAATGCAAAACTTACAAATACTATAAATGGTTATAGAGGCTCAGTTAGGTTTGAGTCCCAACACTCCCAACCAGCCAATCAAATCATTTTTGCTAGAGTTTTACAATATTGCGGTTAGTTGGTTTGTTAGAACTATTTCAAAATCATTAAAGTGGGGTTAGATCATGTACAGATTCGGCAATTCAAAGTTTTTACTTGAAAATGATAAAAGTTTTTTAAGGAATTCCAAATAATTTTTCAAAAACCTAAAAAATTGTTCTTTTTAAACAGTGAAATATTTAATAGAGAAGCGTTTCTTACAATAGACGAATACGTTTAAATAAATAATTAAATAACAAAAATCCAACATTTCTAGGTAATCTATTTTTTGTTTCATTTTGTCGCATTTTAGGTGACATTTATTATTGGAATTTTATTTGTTTTTGTAATGTTTTATTAAAGAAAAGTATCAGATTATTCAATTTCTTCTTCTAAATTCAAAAAAAATTCTATATTAAACTGAAGAATTAAAAGTTTTTCCCTACGTACACGACGTTTCGCTCTTTTTTCCAACAAACAATTGCATAATATTATTTTGAAAAAGATGGAACCGATAGAACCTATAAAAATATTTTTCAAATTTTCAGTTTCATTTAGAATTAAGGACCATAAACTTTTGTTTAGAGAATTTTTACTATTTAATGCAGATTATTTTAAAAATTAAAGTCAACTGGAACGCAACATTACAAAATTTGAAATTTTTCATCAAAATCGGGCAGGATGATGAAACAACAATGTCTCATTTTTAGATTTGTTTTGTTTATAGATTGATAATCGTCCAAGTAAAAAAGATTCCATTTATATGCAGTTTATAGTACCAAAATGCTGTGTGCCATAAGAATTCCATCTGGGGCCATTCTTATATGCCATCTAAGAACCTACACGATTTTTACTATCTCACTTTCATTGTTTCTTACTGCAGTTCCAGGGATTTTTTTTAGTGGGCAATGTGTGGAACTTGAAAAACTTAACTTACACATTGATTTTCTTTATTTGTGATATAAAACAAAAATTATTGAGGTTAGGTTAAGTATACTAAACTATTCTTTTTTATTGCAGTTTACTAAGTGAATCCGCCTGAACTCAATATATGATTTTATAAACATGTAAACAAATCTGAAACTATTTTGATTTTCTATTTGTGGTACCATAAGACCGCAAGTTATTAAGACAAATCACTGCTTGGTAATTGATTCCTTTAACTGTTTTAGCTGCAACAGCAGACCCAGTTGGCCCATTAATTATTTTAATCCTTTGACAATAAAACTATTAAAAGCACAATCGATTAAACCAATTCCCACATGTAAATTGCAGCATTGTGACCAGTGAGGAGACCATGTCACCTAGGTAACGTTAACGTTATTCACTCAGTAGAACATGTCACAACTTGTATTGTTTCATTACAGTTGCCATCAGTTTTTTCACGTATTCACCTCATTTTATATACAAGAGAAAACAACTCAGGCTTTTTTGCTTGTGGTTCGACTTGTCTCCCCCGCACATTACATCGTGTGTTGGTTTGAAAACTAAAAATGCCTTTGGAAAAAATTTTAATTTTCCACGACATAATTTATCTTCTTTTTCTAAACACTTGTCAATTTTGCTGTCATCTCTAATACATCAAGGTAAACGATGTGCAGAGACGTGACTAAAATTAATACGCCTCGTCGAAGAATATCGGGGCGAGGGCGGCGTGCGCGGTGCAACGAAAAGTAATTTACAAATTAAATTATGTTTATGTTTATATTTCGGTCCAAGGGTGTCCACCTAGTGTTTTTAATAGCTTTTTTATTATTAATCCTATCTAAAAAATACGCGTTATACTAAATATTCATAACTTGACAATATTTTCAACTATAGAGTGGTTGGTTTTCGCTGGGCGCCCTCCCACTTTAATATATTAAATTGAATACTGTATATTTTTAAATTTTTGGTTGCAAGTTATGCACACATTTAGTAATGGTATATTTTTCGCTAGGATTAATGGTTAAAAAATATGGGAGACCGATGCATGAGGACATCCTGTATACGCTAACATTATTTATTTGTCGAAAAAAATTCGCAGAGGTTAGGTACTAGTTTTTTCCTATGTAATAAAACTTATTTCAATTTATGGTCACCAAATATCTAGTTACATTGGACCAGCCATAAAATAACTCCTGACAATTCAATTTTACTATTTTTTTAAAAGCTGCAACGAACAATGCAAGTTCCTGGCCCCATAATCAGGAACACAATTCCGGTAAATTTATTTACGGGATTAAATCTCATCCATAAGCCCCTATTCACACACGAACCTGGGGGCCTCTAGTTTCAAAGAGGTATACGTATGCACTTCATCTTCCCTTGATTGAGAGCTGTTCCGAATAAGGGCACACACATCACAATTGCAATAATGCGTCGTTGATTGCCTTAGGCACAACGGTGGTGGTCGTGGGAACGCTCCTCCACCTGGCCTCATCAACGGTATGGCACGTGGGGGATCGTAAAGGGCACGTGACCCATTCATTCTCCAAGTATCGGTGCTGATTGACCGATGAATGGCCTGAGGTGAAGCACAATGAACGGTGATTATCGGTGGTCGTGTGCGGAAACCTCCTGTTGTATGAGCTGAGTTCAATCAGCATTAAGAAAAATTTGCTTGGGTACGGAGAAACGTCTCAGGAGGTTTAAAATATGAGTTCACCTGTCCAAAGATAAAGCAATCCATTAAAAGGAGCCACACACACACATTTAACGTAGTAATCCCGGATCACGACTTCATATAGAGCTGGCAGAGCAGTTTCTTGTTTGGCCAGAGAAAAATCTCATTTTGATAAACCGACGGTCATTAATCACCGGTTTTATCCGAACGTGACATGAAAGGATGTCTCGTATCACGTTAGCTTTGACCGGTGGAATCGTAGACGTCGTCTCACCGGTGCGCCGTTAGCATCGGGACGCCAGGAAGCAGGAAACGCACCTTCGCAGCCCTTCTAACTCCCACGGCAATCACAAAACGAAAATGACTATATAGGTGGAGAATAAACCAGCATATCGTTCAAAGAATGAAAATGGGTTTTGTGGAAAAGGATGCGGGGTGGAAAAAAAGTTTAGATGTTTAATGTAAACAGTCGTTAGGGGAACAGCAGGTTTATTTAAGGGAGTATCTTAAAGATGTATCATATAGGAACTTGTAAAAGTGTAATCTTTAATGAATATAGTAATGAAATAGTAACTCATTGACAAAAGCCAATAATTAAGAGTCATTGTTAATTTTTATGCAATTAATCATGCACAATTCCAACTCGAAAACTAAACATTTTTGACAATAAGTTTATATGACAAATAAATATTATTTTGCAATGTTCTGTCAATTCTGTAAGTTTCCCTATTAAAATTTGGTTCACCCTGTATGGAACAAGTTCAAGGATGAATTTTCGTTTATTAGTTCACAGCTCGAGTATGAGAAATTAGAAATAATACACATAAAAAATTTACTTTTATTATAAATTAACATAACTAATAAACTGATTATTTTCGGAAGATAAACAATAACAATCAGGTTATACGATGAAGATTCTGATGCCTGGATAAAAGAGCTTTTAAAAGAAAATTGAGGAACATTCTTACAGAAACAATATTTTATTCTTCTGATGAATTTTTAAGTGCAAGTTTTTTAACCAATTTTGAGTTGTTGGTGTTTATTTATTTTTTGGTGAAACTGTAATTCTACAACTTCTTTATTGTATATTGTACCTAATTAATATTGTGACACACCTTGAATATTTTGAAGGCTAAATATATACTTCTCTATTCTATTCTATGATGTTATATTTTTTTGAAGTGATGTCATGACTATCGTCATAATAATTTATATCGTCTTTACAATAATTTACTGTTATTCAATAAGTAGACTTAAAATTAGCACTGTATTCAGAGGAGATAATTTAGCTATAAAAGAGTTTTCGATTGTGAGCGAAATAATAATATTAGTATTATTGGTGGCATAAAGAAAATAAAGTTGAAAAGAAGATCAAAGTCACGTCTGCCATTCAAAAAGGCATTATCTGCACCCTTATCAGACCGTGACCGGTGGGTAAAGAAGGAGTGGAAACAATCAAGCCATAAATCAGTATTTCTATTTGTTTTCCCGTCAAAGAGCCAAGCAAAGAGAGACAGAGTCCAGTTCAGTCCAGTCCACTCGCTGGGGCTATCTATCGGCGAATGTTACAGATAGAGATAACGTTGCACGACCACTGAACCAGGCAACGGTAAACGGAACTGGTCGTCTGTGCTTCCGGTTCGAACGAGTGCAATTGCGTTGACCACATAAGAAACCACCCCCGCTACCCGTAACTCACAAAGAAAATTACCATTAGTGATTTACGGGCGTAAAAAAGACTACGAGGTGTGTTTTGGTGAAATGACCAGAAAACTTGCAGTAATATCCGATAGTGGGTTTCCAGATGATTTATACGCAAATACGAAACAATAACCATAAAAGTATAGGTGAAGCGTGAATGGAAGAAAAGAATAAAAACACAATACATATACCGAAGGGACAAAAGGCATACACACAGAGAGAACGAGGGAATACCACTATCAGAATATGTATATAAGTAAAGTCCGGGTAAAGATTTGCATCAATCCCTTTGCCTTGGAGCTATGATTCCGGTCTCGTCAGGAGCATTCATAAAACTACCCCCTGAATCACTGTTTCAATATAGGTAAGCGATGTAAACAATCAATATTGCTCCGAGCGGGGTAAGTTTTAAACAAAACCGCCACTATGCACACACACACATCGGCCACACCACGGGGATTTCAAAAGATCGTCTATTTGTAGGCAGGAGTGTAGGTAAACACAATTTAAAAGCTGCATCCAGTTGCACTTTGAACAAACTACTTCATCAGGCTATTTAGAGATAGCACAAGAAGTTTACCAATACCGTAACGAACGTCATGGAATTTGTGGCAAAGTTATCGAGGGGCAAGTGCGTCCGTTCCATTAATATTTCCAATCACTTAGGAAGTTTTTATAAAGTATTTCAAATAATTTTCCTCATGAATTGTCTAAATCACAATTTGATGTTCGTAGTAAAATTTTGTCGCCAAACATTAAAATTTGTAATTTTACCAAAATTCATTTAGTAATTTTAGAAATATACGATTTTTTATTGGTGTCCTTAACAATTGTCAATAAAATAAATTTGTAGTTTCAACTATGTGCGTCATAGGAGAACATCGAGAAGGTTCCACAAGGAACCACAAATGTATATTTTAAAGAGCTTCCTTCGAAAAACCTCAGAAATAAAAAAGTTGCAGGTAACACAACTTGAAAAAGTATGAAAGAAGATGATTTGATATCATTATCATGAATGAAGACAGGTAAACAAACACTTAAATTTACCATACAAAGCTGGCTTTTTTTGTATGAAATTTTTTTTAGGGTTTTTACTTGTTTAGTAAAATTAATTTAATTTTATAAATTTTTGCACAAGATAATTTGAAAAATAGAATAGGTACATCAACCAAACTTTCTTTTTCGCATTTGCCTGTTTCAAAAGAAATTGAACCTATACTAAAACGTGCACTTTCCTTTGTTTGGGTTTGAATGACTAATTTTCTGATGCGGTAATATGTGGTGGAGATTGCGGTGCTACCAACATAAGTTAGTTAGTAGATGTGCTGAAAGTATACACAACAGTATATTAAATTTTAAAAAAGTCCAAACTTACTTATCGTAATGAAGAAGCTAACTCAATTTAAACTCGAATTTGCCTATACAGGGCACCCCACATTAATGAGAAAGAATAAGTTAGTAGGTGTATTAGCCGGAGCCAGTTACTGCCGCTAAAGTAAAAGTTTGTGAAGCGAGTCCGGGTCGGTTGCCGCCGCCACCACCGCTGCCGCTTGCCTACCTATCACTTACCATGCAAATTAAATAATTACAAAGTAGGTAGTACACGGGATGATACATTTACTCTTCAGATGATGTTCAAAGTACCCGCGTGCGACCGGATAATATTGTAGAAGGGGGCGTACAACACGCCGCAACTTTTATAATTATCAAGCCCTTCATATCCGCAACTTTTCTATAAATATTTTAATATATTTATTTTTTAATTTGGAAAACCTGCTCGTTTTGGTGATGGTGTGCGGAGGAAAACACCATTGCAGAATGTTAATTCAATTTGTGCTGAAAAGGAATCTTAATTTCTTGTTAGCATACTTATGCTTAGTATTTGGTTTGGTTTCTTTGGTTTATGTAAACTTTTTTGCAAGACTGTACTCGCGGACTGAAAGACAAATTTATGCGGAAGTACAAGATCAACTAACTGCGAAGTTTTAAATTATAACGCATGTTTCTAATAGGAGCGCATTTAATTCCATCAATCTTCTTAAACTTGTTGGACTGTACATAGTTTTGGATTTTCGTAAGTAAATCATATTTTTTCAGAGTACCAATTTTGCAACCTTTAAAAAAATTGTAAAATATTAAATCGAGTTATTGTTTTTGCTTGTCGATATTAAGACCTAACTTTTCGAACTACACGACAATGTTTTGATATATTCCTTTTGTGGCTTTCATGTGATGCGCTTCTTACCACACAAACTTCCTCGAGTTTCCGAATTGCTTAGCACTGTATCTAATTGTTTATTGGCCAGCTTAATGCAGTCCTTATAATGTTAGGTAATAGTACATAGGTAAGGATAATGCAAGTTTTATCCAGGATTTAGGCATTGATTCACCGAAGCAAAGTTTCTGGGGCTTAGAGTTAAACGATCAAGTCGCAGTCCACTTTAATCCTTAATCTGTGCCCTGTGCGACAGAGAAAACAACCGTCCGTTGCACGAAGATGTCTATGTGGGGATATGTGGAATGATCTTCAACCTCAACCAGGGACAAGAGAGAGAGAGCAACTCGTAGCAGTAAACCTGTATCAGTGAATTCCCTGCTGTCCTGTCGGAAATAATCCGTTTAACCTGCGCTAACATAACTTTCCCATTTCGCGATGGCTACTGCCACTCTGGCTTTACTGGTACGATGATAACTCCGTCATTAAAACCGTCTTTCCGTTATGGACTCGCCAAGTAAATTGATTAAGTAAGCCGGTGAAGTGTTAATAAAATTCTTCGTTTTTTTTTTCTGGATGCACGGGGGCCATCCAGGGGATTGTTCCAGTTAGTTGGACAACGCTTCATTACCTTGGTCTATCTTAGTGGAACAGCCCACTGCAACACTGTCTTATCAGCCCGCCTTTACCTTCACACAGAGCCCACTTCTACCTCTTGACTAATCCTTGTGCGTCCAGTATTCTGTTCCGGCTTGTAATTTCTGCTATCACGCTCTGCCAGAACCCTGCTTTACACTCGGTTGACCGCCGGTCTCTCGCTCATGTTACGTGCTCGAATAGGTAAGCCCGTAGAATAGCCACGGTGATATCCACCACGGTTTGTGCGGATTATTTTCCCCTATGGTGGCTCGATGTAGCGCATCCCCATAGAACGGATTCGGCGTCCCATAGGACCTAAGAACTATTTTCAATTCCGACAAATACAGTAAAACACGAGCATAATACCATCATCAGATAAAATCAATTGCCACTCAAATTGTGTTGTGCGTCTTGTGGTGCAATCTGATTTCGTTTGGCATAAATCACCAAGACAACATTTGATGTTATCAGTCTGTAATAAAACTCCGGGTCTAAATAGAGGGCCCAAAAATAACTTTGACAGTGCGTGATACGCATTTGCTAATTGCCCGAGTGAATGCTGCTTGCTGTTGGTTCTGCCGTTGAACTGAACCAACATCCCGATGATTGATTACGAGGTTGAGTGTATATAGGTAGGATAACTCGCTTTCATAATCTGCACCTTTATCCTTGCTTGTATACGCGCACCGCCGCGCCGCCACTACCTCCACCACGATGCTGCTTTCAGTTATCCCCAAAATTTAGTCGTTTAATATTAACAACTGCTTTATAAATTGAACATGTCATGCTCAACATAAACAGTCTGTTTATATTCCATTCCACGCCTAATGGATGTCAATTTTAATACAGTTTTATGTGTAACTGACGCACAAATACATACAATAATTCTTCTAGCCACAACAACCAAACAAACACACTTTTGTACCTATAGTGTAGAGTGTAGACCCAAGATAAAATTTGTAAACATATTTGTACTGCTCGTCTATTCTGACATCTGTAATTTCGAATCATACATGTAGGTACTCATATTTTGTAACAATTTTTATTTAAATTCAGATAAACTCGGGCAAAATCAAATAAATTTTATTAGTTAGAGGAAATGTAACTCCTTTTTCGTTCATAATAATCAAAATGAACCACTAAATTATAAAAAGAATGGACTTTGTGTCTCTTTTGAATATTCGTAGTAATTTTTTGTTTGTTTTTCGAAGAAACAGTTTCGAAATAATTATTATACATGATTTTTAACTTACCTCCTCCACAGATTTATTTCAATATGGAGATGGAAGTGATTGGAATCTCTTAGTAAAAAATAAAACCGATAACTTTGTTTAGGCATGAGCGGCGATTAATCTTAGAGAGAATGAACTTTAACTCCTATTGCATCAATTCTTTCTATTTATGTCTGAGGTAGAGGCATATCAGAAGGTATCGTCGGCTACGGAAACTTCTCGATGTCTCCGGTGACTCACAAAGTCATATACAAGAACCCTCCAGGGTGCAACTGTAAATAAAACAACGAAAAAAATATGTATTTAAAGAACGTGTTACTTTCGTAAAAGAAATCCAAGTAGAAATTCCTGATTTTTATTTTCCAGAAATTTTTAAAGATTTGCAAATTTTATAAAAAAATTCTAAAGGTTTTTTACCAGTAATGGTGGTAATTTTGATATATCTGACCATATGACCATCATCACCATTTCTTAGATTGGTGTTTTTGTATCAAAGCAAAAAAATTGTCAGTCTAATGAAAAAATGCTGCTCCCCTCTGGAACTAATGCAACAAATCTTGTTGACATCTTCGCTAATCACTTACAACCGTACAAAGGAATTAGAGGAAAAGTAAAAAATTATTTCCAAGAATTTCACCGAAAACACATCTTTAATATGTTTACTTTAAGCCCTGAAAATTTTTAATTCATAATTTAAGTTCATCAAAATTCAGTTTTGAGTTTCAAATATCATCAAATATTTAGTTCGATACTATTTATTTTACATCAAAATCATCATAATTACGAAAAATGTTAACATTAACATTTAGACGTATGGTTACTGGATAAATGGATAAATGAACAAATTAAAATTTTCAAATTAGTTTTTTGTCACTGAAATCCAGACGTAGGGCATTCAAATTAGAACGCCGTCACCCTCCACCCAACAGTGAAAATATATGTAGGGTCAAAAGTTTAGCAATATTAAATACAATATCAGAATTTAAGATTAATGTAAAACGGGCGTTATGGTTGTTGTATTTAGTCTAAATGTGGAACATGTTTAATTCATCTCAAAATGGGCAATTTGAGCCAGGAAGTGGCAGCGGTCTGGGAACATCGGCAACGGCAAAGCGGTGTTCGAACATCAGGTACAAGTTCTAATAAGCGCCGGGGTCCGTCGGCACGAGTGACGCCTTGTGGCTGTGCCTGGAAGTGTGGAAATTACCTCATTTATTAGGTAAGGGTGTGCGACCCCTGGTGCTGACACCTCTCCTTTGCACCTGCTGCCGAGTATTATTGAGTTTCTACCAGAAGATATCCAGAACCGGAATCGGAAATTTCAAATTTAGATCCCATTATGCCGTTTCCTGGAAAGCGTCCTAGTTTTTCCTCAACCGCCCCCAACACTCTGCAGATTAATAATGAATTGTGCGTAGTGTATGGAATTAAATTGATGAAAAATTAGCGAAAAGTTCTGAAGTTGCAGGAGTTTTTCCCCATGTTGTTAATACAACCCTGTATCCATTTGTTGAAAGTGCCATCTCAGCATGGCACAAGGAGTTGAAGGAAGCGATGTTTAGCGGTCACTGTGATAGCCAGTCATGTGCCCGAACACGCTAACTTCTGCATAGTTGATGTCTGTTAAATTTGTTTACAAGTCGGAATATTACGTGAAATCCTGGATACACCAACACTATAAACGACATTGCATAAAATTCCCCTAGCACAACTGTCCGGAAAGCCAACACTGAACATGCCGAATATATTATTTAAATAGGTGTTGGTGTTGTCTTCCAGGAGCTGTTATTGTCTTTAGTTTAATGTTCATTATTGACGCAAAAGATCATCAAGTAATAGGAAATTCTGTTGGATTTTGAGAGTAGGCATTTTATCTAATTTTTTTTTAGTAGAGAGAATTGGAAATAAAAATATTTGGCGGGAAATTTTAAATATATTAATTTTATTGGCTGTTTAACGACTTATATCAGAAGAAATTCAGTTAGTTTAATGTATTTTAAATTTTACGCCAAATACTTTTTGTTCCAGTTCTCTCTACTAAAAAAATGGACTATAGTTATGATGATCAATCTTTGGAAACATTGGTATAAAAACGTAATAGGTGATGAAACGCCTGTTTGTAACATTGAATTTTGCAGTCGTGCTTCTGACAAACGCGCAAGGGGATTCCAGCGAACTTTTCACACACTTTCTAATGTAATCGCAATTTGAACGTCAATAATTCTAACTCTCACTTTCTCACTCTTTTACGCCCTTGCCCTTGCTTCTTGCGTCTGATTTATTTAAATTGGCTTTTAAACACCAACAAAATCCATTCAATGATTTCATCCAAATTCCAATTATGTGATAATTATTACCTACAACTGCGTTGTACGCAAGCAAGTTGTTTTTTCCTTGGAAACAATTCCGCGGTGTTAATTAATTACCTACAGGGAAATTTGTTGTTTATTCTAATAGCTTGTCACGAAAACGTTTCGGAGGTAATTTTCAGGGATTTGGGGGGCCAAGCGCGCGCCAGCCAAAGAAATAAATAAGTTGGTGTGTTGAGAAGGTGTAAAATGATTAATTAACTTTTAAGTTGGTTAGGCAATTAGGAAACAACGTCGAGTTTTAAACGCAAATTTTGTTTTTGGTCCCCACGCTCACGCGACATTGTTAAGTATGTACACAGTTGACGAAGAGCGTCGACGAAGTATACTACACTATATCTATTGATTGGTACAGGGCAGATTGCAATCACTTCTAAATTGGATTGAAGCTGGGGGAAGTAACGTGAAGGTACCGGTGACTGGCAGATGGCAGACGAGGGTTGCTTAAAGGTGGGATACAATGCATATGCATTCAGACAAAGACCAGCGTTTAATTCTACTCCTCCACCCCAAGTTCACCTAGTGCCAGATGTGCCCACGTAAAACGTACCACCACCACCGCGCGTCACATTAGGGACCAACGGACAATTCCATTTAGTTTTAGTGGCCATTATGCACCCCGCGGCCAATGTACTCAGGTGTTAAGCCTTGGTTGGATTAAATCACGCGCGGACAAGGTGCACACAGCATACGGGAGGATCCAACCATCCACCACCCCAACTTTTGCTTAGTCTAGTCAATTCGAACAAAGGAGGCAATTGTTCCGGAGTCAGACTGACTAGAGGGTACATGTAAAGAGCCTGATTACTTTGATAAACGAGCCATTAATCATTTGGGCGCACAAGGGCAACCAAAAGAGTTACAGCCTTTTATCTATATACAAATTCAAAAAAAATGTTATAAAAGAAAGTAAATCAAATGGATTAGGTGCGGGAGGAGAGCTGGGATGGAAACTGGAGGCGCGACAAATTTTCGTGGCATTGTTTTATATTTAATTTATTTTATCTAACCATTTTTCAATGTTTATCAGTTAGATTGTTTACAGTTTCGTAAATTTGGTTTCCGAGTTTAAGAAAAAGTTTGCACAAAGTGATTCAGCGGGAAAGGATAATTGTTATTTAGATAGACCAGAAAAATTTGAAATTGTTTCAGCAATCTGTAGATTCATTCAATTGAAAAAGGACTATATTTGTTACCTAGAATAACCCATTTTTTTCAATCACCTGCACCGTAAGTATGTCCTTAATGCCAAAATATCTTACAAGTAAGCGAATCTTAACGTTTGTTTGAAGGTTACCATGATAACAAAGCAAATTCAGGTCATTAATAGTTATTATTTGCTCTAGAGCGATAAATAGGCTGAAGAGAAATTCTAAACTGATGCTTACGGACCTTGGTGCGAAAGACGTGATCATTGTTGACCATATTGAGTATATGTGGTACATGTATCAAATTTAATTTCGACCACTTTTTAATTTAAATATTCGCCAACAATATTTTGTAATGGAGAAATAGGACAAAATTTTTAATATTATTCTAAATTCATGTCACAACATCTAATATATTGTTTAGGCTAAGTAACTGCGTTAGTTTAATTAGGTGAGGTTAGATATTCTTCTTGATAACATCAAAACCAAGATGGGACTTACTAAAGGTGGTTTGATTATATTATGTTATACAAGGATCAGTATTCTGAAAGTGTTAGTAAATAATTACTAATAAAAGATTATTTTATTTTATAAACTTAAAAAGATGTTTCCAAATTATTTATAACGTTAGATATATACCATTCTTCTCTAGTATGAAACCTTGAGGTGCAATCTCTGTATAAAAGAGTATTATAATAATTTTCTGGAAGTCTTCACAAAAAGTAAAAATAGATGAGTTATCAATAGATTTAATATATGCGGAAATGTTATTTTCTACCTCTTTTGCAAGAGAAAAAGGAGCAGAGACTGTTTGTTTTGACTTCCAGACGTCGTGAAAACGATAACATTTATTTTCCAAAATAGAGTTAGCTTAATCCCGAAAGCAAAAAACAGCAAAAACTTATGACATCATTTCTAGGAAAAGTATACAGAAAATTCTAGAAATTTATTTATAGCAGAATTAGTCCTTGCTTAAAGATCTTTGTGATAAAATCATACTGTAAGACAAGCTAATGTAACATACAGGAAGAGATCCTAAAATAGAAAGAAAAACAAAAATTTATTCTTATAGCGGAACCCTATCAAAATGAAATAGCGATCATTAGCAAAAAGAAGTCAAAACTCAGGAAACCTTGAAGCAAAAAGATACTTTTCTTTCATCTCCAGAAAATAGAAATGGCCGAAAGGTCGACAGACATACCACCAATAAAATCTGTAAATATTTGAAGAGGATACTCATCTTTAGCACCTGCTGTAAGAGCAGGAAGTGCAGTTTCCTCAAGATCATGAAGTTCTACAGAAGCTTGTAAAATATACATTTAGGGTAGGAAATTTTTTATATAGTCGAAATAAAGGTTTTTAACCTTAGGTTTGGTTCCATAACTCCAATCTAGTCTAATTCACTTGAAACAGATTATCATCAATAATCATAAGTACATTCTGAATCTTTCAGAAATAATGTCATAAAGGTTAACGTTTCCATTGTGGGACTTAAGACTATTAATCAACAGAATAAAAATGAAGCAACGACAACTTATTGACATCACATCCAAACCGACAAAGATTTTTATTTTATCTGAAACTTGTTTCAGAGAACCATCTGTATACAGTAAGATGTTGATAAGCCAAGTAATAGCTGATTAGAATTTCCAACCACAGCTCATATCACCACAATTAAAAATAATACGATTTAGGTTAAAAATTACTTTTAACTAATAAAACCGTAACCAAGATAAATCAACAACTAAATTAATCTGTGTGTATGTGTGTGTTTTAAATTAAAACTGTTATCAGTTTGTGTCTTCAATATCTTTTAAACACAGCTAACAGATCAGTTTTCTATGCGTTCTTGACCTGTGTGGTGTTGTGTTTGTGAATTGTGACCTTTTTTTATTGTGACTGTGCTTAAAGGTGTTTCACAATGCGCTACAAGCAGGCTACCACTCGCCGGATTTTACTAGCAGGTTAGCTCTTTGGAAATGTTAGATTTTGGACGGTGTGCGCTCCTGTGTTATCGTTTGCGTCATTAAATGTTTGTTACAAAAATCCACGATAACCTATACTTCCTTAATGAAACTCGCTTGCTTAATCAGTCGAGTAGAGTTGCTTCGTATTATATTTTTTTGGTGTTGATGACGGGTTAAAATAATTGTTGCGATAAGGGTAATTATTATTATTCAGATAAATTCAAATGTAACGACGTACCTAATAGAGATAAATGTCGGGTAATTTTGTGTTTTTGCGCCAAGATCCCGTGTGCAATTTTTCCACCGGTGAAATTAAGATACATGGACACTATTTGGGTGTATCAAAGTGATGTAGACAAGATGGAGTGGCGGACATTTAAGAATAGTGACTCCATTTGTACCTGTCGCTGTAGCAGGTGTATTTACACCTGGCTCCCAAACAGGCAGCCAATCGTGGCGTGAACACCAATCTTGTTGACTTGTCTGGGATTTTACCACGAAATAAAGGAGAATTTTTAGCACCATCACACATCACAATTTTTAGTTACATTTGCATCTTGACCTTAGTATACCTACAGCAATATATTATACCTAAACAAACATTGTATAAAAATAGAGTATATTGTAAATTTGCACATATATACCCTGGAAGGGTGCCAAGTAGCCGTAATTCATCATTCTCTAATATCGAACTGAACTAAGTGAGCCTCGTTTCAAATTACAGCAAAACCGTGACAGAAAAACTGCGTACAAAGGTAGTTGAAATGAAAATTCACGTGTCTTAAATTTGTTTAGTGAGCGTTCCGGTTTGTTTCATTTATAAAACACCACAACCGCACCGTTATTTCGCGGAATTGTATGTCCGTTCTTGTTTTCTCTCGAAAAGTTATTTTCGTATAATATGTTTAACATCAACTTGTTCCAGTTCAACATTAAACCACGGGGGTCTAGTATAATATTTTAACACCGAATCATTTATCTTTTGACTTCATCAAGTTTATAGTTAAAATAGTAATTTACACGTACCTAATGAACCCCTGATGAATTAATAATGCTCGTTTGTCACATTTTACATGCTGCTAGAGAAACGGGTTCCCGGAAAACTCCTACATACTTTCTAAAACACACGAAAATATATTCGTTAGCCGTAAAATTTCTGTTTCAGTAAATAGTTAGGTAGAAAAGTTATTTTAATTTAGTGTTCTGAAACGAAAATTAAAGTTGTGTGCAGGTGAAAAATCAGCAACTTTGATTTAGGTATAGTTTAGTCAAAAGAGAAAGCACCTATAAAATCCATTAAGAATCTATTTGTATCCTAAGAGGTCATTCTTTGATTTTATTTAGTTGCCATTTCGAATTTTTGACAACATAAATATACGTTTGATTGTTTGTAATTTTAAACTACATATACCGTAAATCAATTAACAATAATTTTAACCAAACTTAAATTTACTTTGCCAATATTGTTGCTAAAATTGTCAATTTTCCATGCCTTACTGGAAAGAAAATAATTTTTTAATATATTATTCAGAGGCATATTCTCCATGAAAACACACAATATAGCACAATTTTTTCTTTAAATTTTCTGCTTTTTCATTGTCGGTTAAAACTCAGTATGGTGCAATATTTTGCAATATCCGCAATATTTGGGCATTAATCTAATCTATGTTTGTACCTATACAGGGTGATTCAAAATTCGATGTAGATATTTTAAGGACTTTTTTTTTAAATAAACATGTGTCCTAAAATGCACCCCCTCCGAGCTACAGCCATTGTAGGTTGCGTAAAAAAAAAGATTATTTAAAATTGTGACTACAATAACGGATCAAATCTTCTAAAAATTGGCATGCCGTTGTTTTTTAAGGCACCCTATTGATTTTTGGCTTCAAAAATTATGTAAACCCAGTTTTGGGGTCCACACTTTTATGTAGCTCGGAGAGGGTGCATTTTAGGACACATGTTTATTTGGAAAAAAAGTCTTATTTTGATCCCAACAATACGTTCTTAAAATATCTAGCTCGAATTTTGAACCACCCTGTATTGTATGAATTACAAAGATAAATAAATTTTTTATTAAAAAACAATAGTTCCAATAATCTGATATTAAGAACTGGTACAGAAACTTTGTTGACTATGATGGACAAAGGTCTTTCTTACGTAAGTACTGAATTATTTGAGCTATATTTTGAATTTAAATTTCCAAAATAAATGACCGCACGCATTTTTTTGTAAAAATAATTTTCTAAATAAACAGATAGTGCAGAATTAAGTAAAGCTAACTATAAATTCAATATTGATTTTAAAACTACGCAAATATTAATCAAAATCTGATTGATAATTCCAAAACTGCAATTTTTTAACTGTATATCCTTGAAAATCTCCATAATTTCTCAAAGATAGTTAAAAAATTGTAATACTATTAAAATTTTCATGGCGTTTTCTTAAATAATCAACATATACAAACTTTAGAAAAATGTAATTTTGTCCAAAATCGAACCAGTTTAGAATTTAAGTTAAAAAGTAGAGCTAGCCCACTCTATAATATGCAATTGGTGTACCAAATGCTGTGAAAATGTGATAACTACTAGCTACTTTAGAAACATTACAAATTCAGGAAGTCGGTCTTGATGTACAAGAAAAAATTTATAGTCCTTTTTATTCTTAGTAACTGTTTTTTTCACTTCGTAGTATTGGAAAATTTACCATTGTCTATTGCTATGCTATACTACGGATAAAGGCAATATTGTCTATATCTTAGATATGTGGTAACAAGATTATTAGGTTAAAAAGGAACCAACAAGATGGTTAATGAAGTGGGTATGCTTCAGTGGGCAGGCATAAACAGTTCGGTAACCGCTGCCGCTGGCCATTCCCACTTCATTCACCGAATGTTTTATTTCACTCTTACCTTCTTACATACTCTTACTCACAACTTTCAAAGTTTATTATTTTTAAATTAAACAATTTCTAAAATGGCGATGGTAAAGTCAAAGTTGAACTATAATGAGTTATTATCACAAAAATGCATATTTTAATTCGTTCCGACAACTTTTTTGGTTTTTTATAGTAAATTTTTTTTTCCAACCTTGGATTTTATCAACCCGATTGTAGTTGTAATCAAACACAACATGTGTTGTATTTGTTGGCAGTTGGTTTTTACATTCTGGTTTAAATTTTATTCATAATTCGTTTCAACAAGCAAAAATAAATTTACAAACAAAAAGAAAGTGTCGTTAGAAACAAAAGTAGATACAAGCACAAGATTAGGATTAGAACTTTTAAGGGGGCGTGTAATTTTTTGACCTTTTTCCAAAATTCTCAAGTTTGGTTCTGGATAATTCAAGCAGTTTTAACGATGACAAATTATTCTAAATCGTGCGTTTGTAATAACATAGTGTGTATATGAATTGAAAAGGGGAAGGCAACGACGATATACGACCAGATCCTCCACTACAAATTAAACTAATCAAGTGGCCGTAACTGGGCAATGTCCGAAGCTATATCAGGTTCAGCACTAATTAAGGAGCCCTGTTCATTATAACAGGCGGTAATTTATTGAATAATAACCCAGAAATCACCTATATAAATCTCAATTAGATTCTAGTGTTTCAATATGACGACATATAAAAAGTTATTATGGCGTCCAGTAAATGTATACCTTTTAGATAAAATTAATTTTATGGCCCTCCGGGGGAATTCAATTTAATATACCGTACGAACACAACCGGAATAAATCAAATTAATTAACTAATTTATTAATAAAAATCGCACATAAGAAGGTGCGTTTTTTTGCAAAAACACCCCGTGTAAGTGCAGGAAAACAACGCTTAGAAAGATTTATGAGTAGCATTAAAAACAAAATGCAATAAACATTACTAAATTACGGGATATTTTATTGAAGACTAAAAGTACAAATAAAACTTTGGAAAATGCGTATAAATTACACATTACCTCTTATTTGTGGTTTATATGTTTTTAATTACGAGTGGAATAATGTCGGTGTAACAATTTAATGGAACCAATCAACGAAATTGCATAAAATGAACTGTGTGTGCGGTTTGCTAAAAATAGCACTTTATACTAAAGAACTACCTGACGCAGTTAAATGACAACTGCAACTGTAAATATCAATTATTTACGCCAAAATTTCCGTACATCAATCAACTTGCCTATAAAATAAAGTTAGATTTACAACAGTAACACCTCACGTCATACAAATAATATTATATTATAAACTGTGCCCCCTAATCTATTTCGAATGTGGGTCAATAAAAACAAACATAACATATACCAGCATAAAAACATGTCGTGTTTTTATGCAGAAACTTCAGGCGCAAAGATTGCTTCCGGTCTGAAAATACTAAACTGAACAGGCTTAAGGTAGCACCACCATAATATTTTAAATAGATATAGGTGGAACATATGTGTGTAGCCCACCTACGTTACTGTTACTTCACTCACTTTTAAATTATAATCGTGTCCGATAAAAATGTAATTTAATTTAATTTAAAACTAAACTGAAAATAACTAAGTGTGTGTGTGTGGTTTAGTAATACTACAAACTACAAGAGTATCATGTAACTGTAAACAGTACACAATGTATCCAGAAAGTATTTTGCTATACGTAATTTTGATGTTTCTTATGTGTTTAGCCACTCTAATCACCGAGCAGTGGAATTTGAAGTATTTTATTGGCTACAGCTAGTTTTATTATTAGGTTTTTTTCTGTAATATTATTTGGGTTATACAGGAAGCAGACGCGAGTTTTTATTTGTAGACTATTAGAAAAAATGTGGTCGTTGGTTTTTTAATGGATTTTCTCTTTAGTGTAAAATAAATGTTGCTATTAGTATTATTAGAGATTCTATAAATTGTTATATTAGTTTACAATATGTATAAAGGAAGACGTCATATATTAAAAGTATCGGCTCGAATCTGACTTAGGACAGCCTGATCCTTTCTGATCGGCATACAGCGGAGAACCTTTAGTACCAATAGTTTATTTACATGCTTTTTTGAGAAACATTGCTTCAAAAATTTTGCATCACCTGCAGATGAATATTTTGTCTAGAAACTCGAATGACCGAAGGAGTTCATAGCGGACAAACTCTTTTTTCAGATAAATACTTAAAAATGTTCAAGTACTGCAAATATGAAAATTTTTAATAAGACAAATCGCAAAGCTCCTGGCGGATATATTTTTACTTTTTCGTTCATTAAACAGAAAAATATATTACGGAGCTTCAGGCACTATTTACAAACTACATATTTAAATATTTTTTATAAGCATCGGCTCTCTTTCAAAATGATAAAATTATTCCAAATTTGAAACTTCCAAATTTCTTCCTAATTTCCTTTATTTTTTGTTCAGTATCAATGGAAGTAAATTTCTGAATGCTCTAATTTAATTTTAGACTTCTTTGCGACATATTTACTTACACACATTTATAAGAAAGAAAATTTTACAGGTGAATTTTTTAACCTCAATTATGATTGTCAAATTAAGCAAGGTAGACAAAATACACTTACATTTAGTATCTGGTATTAATCTTTTTGTAAAGCCAAAAAAAATATTTACAGTAAGTAATTATACTGGATAACTAAAAAATGTAGCTACTCCTTCAAAAATTTCAGACATCGTTTACATACACTCATACACATTTATATAAATAATACGAAATTAATTTTAGTAAATACAACAAACGATTGGCACCAACTTCCACACTTCTGGATATACAAAAAATTGCAGGTTCTGGATATTAAAGGCTCTAACGCTATTTTTAAAGATATTGACAATTTTATCACTAATTTGTTCATATTCTGAAGGCTGACAGTTTTGAAAAACTCTAATCTCCAGACCATAAGCTCAAAAATTAATACTAACGATTGACATTAATTCCCACATTTACTTAAGTGCTAACTCAATTTGTACTCATAAGTTATTGTTTGAGTCTAAAGGAGAAAAAATCTTTATGTACGATTGCATCGTAAAGTGCTGTTTATGACATAGTTTTGCGTGCTTAAAGTAGCTCTTTATACACTAGTGTATAAAGTTACTTTATTTTATTACTATTATAAAATATCAGTACATCAGCTGTCAATATCACAATAAATACTGTCAAATACATAAAGCTTTGTATGGAACTCGTATATAATCTGACTTTATTGACTCGTCTTATTTATTAACCTCGCTCGCAAACTCGCTTTGCCATAAAACAGACTCGTCAATAAAGTCATAGATTATATACTTGTTGCAAAAATAGCTATTTCAATCCTCCAATAACTTTCAAATAATACAAAACTGTTGCAAACTCTTAGCTTTAAAAATATGTCACACATTTTATAAAAATTTTATTGATGATTTTGTAATGTTTTTCTGAATTTATAACCCTTCCAATTTGGATGTCCAAAAGTTACATGTTTGGTCTTAAATAAAATATCTCTTGTTACGTTTTTTGATAAATTTTCTTTCTATGGGTATTTTTAAGTTGTAACTAATATCAATCAGTTGTGGTAGTGAAGCACCACATCATTATTATACTCTCAGCCTATGTGGTGGTGTGAAGAATTAATAGAACTGAAGAGCGAAGAGATTCCCGTGTAGTTTGTAGTTTTTAAAACCAGCCAAATCCCTGTGAGATGCCGTCATTAAATATCGACTGGTTTTAATTTAGAACAAAGACCCGTACACACATAATATATGGGACAATATTAGTTTATGTCAAAAGTTTACTACACCAGAGTATAAATATTTTTGTTTTGAAACATGTGTTAAATTAGTTTCTTTAAATTATATATCTCGAAGTTGTCTGCATTGCTCTCTCACTCCAATTCGATAAAAGGCAACCGAACCCAAACCAGACATTTATTATATTATTTTTTTGTTACCACGCGATAAATCATTGGAAATGGTAAATGATTATACTAATATATTTCTAATCTTGTTTCAGGTAACAACTACAAATTTTGACGAATAAATTAGATGGCTCAGTTGAAAGACACAAAGGTACGTGTTGTATAAATTTGCTCCCATATATCCAGTTATAAAAATAAACTTCTTTGTTGCGTTTATATTCGGGTGCGTGCAATGCAGTGATCACCTGAGGTTATTTTCGGAATGAGACGCACTGGAAAAACTACAAAAGGTATTCGACAGTGTGGCGAGGGAGAGCATGCTACACATAGAAAGTTAACAAAAATAATCCGATTTTCTTTGTGTTAAAAAGGTTAGAATTTGGTTGTGTGTGAGCCAGCAGGAAAAGGTGTCTGGCAATCCTGAATATGCAGCAGGAACGCCCAGGTAAAAACCGACGACGACGTTGTGCTCCCTGCCAAAACAAAATTGTTGTTATTTTTAAGTGCTGTCAGCAATATTAATGGAGTGCGGTATTTAGAGGCGCACACAATGAATGCAAATAGAATGCATCAACACCTGAGAAGGTGAATGAGTTTTGGCTCGGGTAATTATTATGTCAAAAATGCCAATCGGGGATTTGGCTGAGGCTAATAATTACTTTCTATTTTATTTTTGTTCAATTTTGAAAGGATGTTGGAGGCAACGCATTCATAATGACAAATTAGTTTATTTAGCTAAAATTATATACGGAAACCTCGAAAATTTTCGCGAACTAGCTGTATAAAAAAAGTGAGAATCATATTATATTAATTACATGAACATGTAAATTTAATTTAAATTAAAAGTATAATCATCGAAAATTAAGTTGTATAGAAATTAATAGACTATGATTTCTAGAATTTCTTGAAAATTTGTTCAAATTTATTTTACTATTTTGTATAAAAAAATTTGGCGTCGTATTTACAAATATATTTTATATTTTAATAGGAAAATTTCACCAATTTCTGGGATTTTTCTTCCATTTTTCAAACTAACCTCTAAAATTTTAGGCAGATATGTTATACGTAAGACAGTATTGTTTGAAAACCTCTGGTCAGATTTTAAATTTTTTTAATTATAATTTTTTTGACATTCTATTTTAAATTAACTGCTGGCCAATTGAAACGTACCAAGTGAATTTTTAGGTTCAATTTAAAGTCAAATATTTTGAAAAATAGAAAAGATATCAACGTGCGGTTTTCAGGATTTCAGAGATAATTTAATTGAGAAAACGATAGTGTTACCCGATTTTTTTACTTTGAAGTACATTACTATCTACAGGGTATGAAAGAAAGTCGTCTTTTTTTCTCAAATTTTATAACTATCGAGATTCCAAAAAAATTTTGTATATTTTTTTGATGTAGAATTTTTTAGTCCTTACTTAAAGGGAAAAAAAACCTGTTTCTCAAATTTTTGATGTCCCTGTTATTTTAAAAGATAACGAATTTTTGCTGAAAACTTGATTTTTTCTTTGTTTTTCGTCGTTCGGCCGTATTGTGTTTTGTAAGAACCAATCTCTGTATAGTTGATTATGATACCTTATGAATGGCTTTCTTATAAAAAGTACATTTTTTGTACTTTCATTAATTTATTGGCTACCAGTGGCTTATCAAAAATCGGTACACGTTCGCTAATTAGTAAATTTTTTTAATTCATTTTTTTAGGCTATTTTTTTAATGGAATAAAATGGAATTTAATTAGTTTATGTTCACCATTGGGTTAAGTGACTTATATCCCCGAAACGGGTTTTTCACTTTTTCAAAAATTTGCTCATATATTACTATCTACAGGGTATGAAAGAAAGTCGTCTTTTTTTCTCAAATTTTATAACTATCGAGATTCCAAAAAAATTTTTGTATATTTTTTTGATGTAGAATTTTTTAGTCCTTACTTAAAAGGAAAAAAAACGTGTTTCTCAAATTTTTGATATCCCTGTTATTTTATAAGATACCGAATTTTTGCTGAAAACTTGATTTTTTCTTTGTTTTTTGTCGTTCGGCCGTATTGTGTTTTGTAAGAACCAATCTCTGTAGTTGATTATGATACCTTATGAATGGCTTTCTTATAAAAAGTACATTTTTTGTACTTTCATTAATTTATTGGCTACCAGTGGCTTATCAAAAATCGGTACACGTTCGCTAATTAGTAAATTTTTTTAATTCATTTTTTTAGGCTATTTTCTTAATGGAATAAAATGGAATTTAGTTAGTTTATGTTCACCATTGGGTTAAGTGACTTATATCCCCGAAAGGGGTTTTTCACTTTTTCAAAAATTTGCTCATATCCGTCCATACCGGGTGGCCACGAAATCGTTATACAACCCCCACCATTTTGTTACATTTAACAGTATTAATTTGAAATTTGGCATGGTTTGATTGTTGAAAGGAATAATCATTTTGACGTTTAAAACAATCTAATGACACTTGCGGTTTCCCCGGAAAGGCCAACTACTAAGTTTTTTTAAAACAACCCTGTACATTTTTTTCCATAATAATTAGATTCTACTTAAAATTACCTTTACATCGACATATCACATGATGACATTTGCTTTCAAAATGGCAGCATAATTATTATTGCAAAAACCTGTTCAACAATATTTAATTTAATAAAAAAATCGGTATCTTATAAAATAAGAGGGATATAAAAATTTTGAGAAATTGGTTTTTTTTCATTAACCAAGGACAAAAAAAATGGACATAAAAAAAATATAAAAAATGTTTTGTAGAATCTCGGTAGGTATAAAGTTTGAGAAAAAAAAGACGACTTTCTTTCATACCCTGTAGATAGTAACGTACCTACTTCAAAGTAAAAAATCGGGTCACATTATTGTTTCTCAATTAAATTATCTCTTGAATCCTGAAAATCTGATGTTGATATCTTTTCTCCTTTTCACAATATTTGACTTTAAATTCAACCTAAAAATTCGCTTGGTACGTTTCAATTGGCCAGCAGTTTAGTTTATAACGTGTGATTCATTAAATTTCCATTCTGAGTTGGCGGTGGAAAAAAAAATCATGTCTTTGATTACACCTCATTTCTTTAAATCTCAAAAAAGGTTAGGTTTTCTTATTGTCGTTTGAAACTGACAGCAACAGATAAATCAATTCGGCGTATACGTTCAAATTTCAAGTCTTACCTAGAATGGAAATTTAAAGAATCACACGTTACAAACATAGTTTAATTGCTTATACAAAATTATTGACATTTTATATACAGGGTGTCCATCTAGTGTGTAGATCTTCCATATTTCTTTTATTATTAATTCTAGCGAAAAATTTTCAAGATCAATTTTTTAACTAGGACTACCGTCTATTACATTTTTTGATACTTCGATCAATTCTAAGCGTAATGGTTTTCTAATTACTTCAATTTTTTTATCATGCACCAAGTTACAAATAATTTTTAAAAAATTGAAGGGATAAATTCTTAGCTTAACCAAATCCGAAAAGTTCAAATGTCCTAAATGTTTTGATTTCGTTTTTATTAAAAATTTCGGAAAAGTCTCAAGATATATTTTGTATCTTTATATTTTATAGTACCTACCTATTGCAGGAGACGTATTTAAGTTTGATTTAAATTTTTTTCTAATATAATTTTTTATAATCTGGTGTATTTTAAAAAGTAGTCCTTTTAGCAAATTATGTTCATATGAGGTTTCAAAGTCTTAGAATAAGCCAAGGAACAATCTCTGAAATCTTTTTTATTGTTATTTGGAAACAACCCGTAGACTTTAAAAAATTACCTACTATTCAAAATATGTAGCCGTTGCACTCACATCAAAAGTTATTAATATCATTTGTAAATACAAGAAATAAAGAACAATGAAACAGATCGTATCTACGTTTAAATATTTACAAAAGGTTGATGCTAGTCAAAAAACCTGTCGATAGGTCAGTTGTGCTTACATACTGCGTGATTACCTATCATCATCAAATAGACTTATTGGTGTGACCAACAACCCGATTATCGACATATGCATACATTTATGCATGTATATCGTTTCGGTAAACAGCATTAGTCACCTTGGTGGCACCGGTCGGGATTATTTGTGATATTGGCAGGCATTTGCTGGAAACAATTTAACTCTTGTATGCACCTCCATTTCCAGACGACGTAACATCAATCTTTTCCCATGTGTTCCAGGTCGAAAACACGAACTGTGTGTCCCAGGTGTTTGATCAATCTGTCGGTAAAATACTTCGTGATTGCTTCCGTATTTGCCTGCTGCTTTGTGTTTCTCGAATTTGGTATTTATTGCATTTTTCAAACGAAATCGATTTCTTTTCCCTCGTTTCCTCATCGGAATATTTAATTCCATATATTGTGTCTTTGGCCACCTTTATCTCATCTGGGCTGATGGGGAAATGAAGAGCACACTTAAACAAAGGGGAAATAAAAAAATAGTGAGAGAAGGAAAGAGAGTCCAACTAACATGCGGCATTTCGTTTGTCATAAAATAAATTGAATTTCAAATAACGTCGTTGATAAAATTCTCAGACCTGGCGTCTTGATACATCACAAATGTAAAACAAGCAATCTTTTATGTTGTATAAACTGTGCGATCTTTAAAAGAAATCTTTACCCAGCCACTGGTGCAACTGAACAAGAATAATAAGTTGAGGGATTTATCATTCACATTGTCTTTTTTTTTGCTAAATTATTCCTTGATATTGCCGACTTTTTCAAAAGGTATCACTTTTTAAATTTGTTGTTTACCAAAACACATACATTTGTCCTTCGGCCAATACAAGTGCTTTAACGTCCTTTATGCTGTAGTTGACCGAAAATTTTTAATTAGTGAACCATCGAATTTCCCGAGAGAAATTTTTGCTGTGGACTTTGTGAAAAGTTGGAGAGGCACGCAGTAAATTATGATGGTGTGATAAGGACGTTACCTTAAAGAAAGGACAATTGGTGTACTATAAGAAGTTTTAGAAAATGGGAAGTAATTAAAAGTGGTTTATTTTCTTGGGCACAATTCCACGATTAATTCATTATCATGATTGGCGATTAGAATCTCAATTTATAAAATACACAGAGTTATAATTAGCAATTAGAAAGATTCCGCGGCTCTCCGTGTATTTTAACGTTGATGTGTTTTAATTAGTAGACATGAAAATCCGATTAAAAGTGGCGCGTTGTTATATTAACCCCTAAGTGGTTCACACTTTGCATATTTCAAGATCGGGGAAAGTTCCGGGGGCTCCGCGCGCGCGGGTGCTTCCACTGTTTGACTTGCTGCTAGGTAAACGCCTCGAAATTTTATAACTTATTCCTTTCCAGACAAACAAGGTGTATCTTGAGATTTGCATTAATTTTATGCCATCATAAATGTAGCTTATGGAGGCGCGCGCGCGGGGTACATCCCCAAGATTGACTTCATTCCTCCTACTTCTACCCCTAAGTATTCCCAGTGTCTATTTAGAGAATCGAGTAATCAAAAAGGTAAATCAAAGCCATGCAGCTTTGAAGTTAAAGTGGAGCAGGTTTTGTTTATTCGTTTGGATTTTTATCCTACCTTAGCTTTGGCTAAATTGAATTTGCACATCTCCTTTGTTTTTCTCCCAGCTCTCATTCCATTTGTGGCTTAATCTCGCCCTGGAATTTATCTGTTTTCTAATCCTCGTGTCCTCGCTACCCACACAGACCTTATTTCATGTGGTTCCACATCAAAAAATAGCAATCAACGCGCTTTTACCCTTTTAAAATATTTTCCGATTCTTCCTATCACATTCACAATGAGGAAAAATATTTTGGACAAAATGTTACCTCAACTTTGCAATAATGTTCTTACTCAATGCCATATTATTAATAATCACCATCAAGAATATAGTATTTTGACTATAATTACTATACAGCGTGATTTGCATTTTTAGGAACAAAATACAGAGTTGGCTTACATATTGATAGGTATTGATAGTTTTTAGTAGGCAATGACACAAATAAAAAAAATTACAGTTAAAATGAGCAATTTGCTAAGTAATAACGAATTATTCCTTAAAAGAACGTAGATTCGTATAGTTAAAACTTTTATATTTACTGATTTTGTGACATTCAGTTCCAATGGTCCCCAAGACTACCAGATTTAAGTGCTTCTGATTTCTTCTTGTATATCTTTGTATGCCTTGCATTATTCAATATTTCTATATGAGAACCTAAACACACGTAGATTTTCTCAACTGATGGCGGTATTCATGACTATTTTCTGGGTTTTGTCACATTCATATTAATTATTCGATTGACGTCAGGCATATTGCTAGCCTCATCAGAACTAACCAGTATAGAAGCTTGAACCTCGTTTATTAACGTCATCTTTTGACCTATGCTTTTTCATTTTATACTAAAATTTCTAATTTTCATTCATGAATTTGTGATATTTTCCTGTATGTAACTTCTTGCGAGAGAACTTTTTTGAGCTTAGAATTTTTTTATCATTCAAAAAGAGAAATTGCGGTTTTTAATTTATAGAACTTGTATATGATTATCTGACTGATTTAAGGTTAGGTTAGTTAAGTTGTCACGTGGTCGATATTAGAACAATTTTGATGAAATTATTTGAGGCACTATTCTTAATTTAGATGTCATTTATTCTAATTACAACGTTCTAGCAAATATTCTGCATAATATTTGATAGTTTCTCTTATCAGCGTAAGACGAATGAAAAGCGATGTTCATAAAATTATAAATTTCAATTATTATTTATAAACTTTCTGTAGTTTCGAGTACGATATTTTCCGTTAATTTTTTCTATAAGTACTGAATTTCTTGCATAACGAAATTTAACTATCAAAATCTAAAGCCCATTTAGCATCTTCCACCTGTACTCCGTAACACTGCCACAATTTTTTCCTAAATTGCTCCCTTGAGTTGAATTCTACCTCCCCCAACATTTTCATATTGGCATTTACAAGACAGTTCCATAGATCTAAGATTTATTCCATTCCTGCTGCTTGTCCCAATTTTAAAACTGTATCAAATTGAGAGTGTTGAAGAATTATTGCCGTGTTCCACTTGACCAACGTTATTAAATACATTATTTATAAATATTTTTTGTGGAGGCCACAAAGCAATAAATAATTTTGTTCATGCGTGTCAGAACGAAACTATTTTCATTTATTCGCCGTAATTGAATACCGCATAACAAACATTTTTCAAAACTAAACGTCTAGTTAATGTTAAAATAAATTTAAAAAAATATTACACGATACACAGGACGTTCAGGCGTACAGTAATAATTCTGAAATATTAATAATAATAATAACCACATCAGCAGTTGTACTTATAGCAAAAGCATACCAAACCGTTTCCAACTAATAAGTTGCAATAAAAATTTCAAACACCTACAAGATTAAATGAAGCTTGAAAGCATTTTTAGATAATTAGTTTGTTTATTAAATAAATTTGTGTTTGAGTTATGGTTTCTTCTCAGTTTTAGTTGTGTGGGCGTTTGGGATTACAAACAGGTGTAAGAAAGCACAGTGTGACCTCTTACATTAACATTAATTGGACGAGGAATTTTAATTAATGCTCACGTATAAGAAATTATGTACAATTACGACAGGTTTTTCTGGATATAATATTACTGTATAATAGATTGGTAGTTTTCACCTATTAAACAGTTTTGGCACTGCGACAACGATAGAAGTGAAGCTGAAAAAATAAAATATACGTGTTGGATCATTAATTTAATAGTGCACCACACCGTGTGTTGTGTCCGTGGGGCGCTTGCTCAACATCCCAACAAATACCTACATAATTTCGCAAGAATATC
This sequence comes from Pediacus dermestoides, assembly GCA_963942485.1. Classification (NCBI taxonomy): domain Eukaryota; kingdom Metazoa; phylum Arthropoda; class Insecta; order Coleoptera; family Cucujidae; genus Pediacus; species Pediacus dermestoides. The sequence goes on from OZ012626.1 coordinate 31,216,339, forward strand.
ATGCAGGTTTTTTTCCCAAACATTTATTATTAGCTGTATTTTTTGTGCTATTTTCTGCGGTTTATTGTAGAGGGCAAACCTAGCTAATGTTGGAAGAAATATATGTGGGTTATCTGATAAATTAGAAATTTAAATTTCGAATTAACTCGTAATGTAAACAATTGTTTAATCTGGAAAACAAAGCTGAAGAGGAATCTAAATGAAGAGGAAGGTATCTCGGCGTGAATTATTCTAAGATTATACATCACTGAGACAGCACTTACAACTCTCATCTACCTTGTTTTATAAAGATAACCATAATAATTAAATCCCGCACCCCTATTTAAGGAAAAGCACCACCACCGCAGCAGCAGCGGTGGCAGTGGCAGCATCCAGAGCTAAGTTTCTAAATCCGTAGGAGTCTGTTACCTATACATGACAATGACAAGCTACATTGTTATATCTCGCAGATTCACCGCATAATCCCACCACACATATATCTTGAATTGTGAGTTGTTGATCCTTTAGCCTATATGTAAGTCTATATAAACTGACTCATTTCAAATTACACAAGTGTCACTTATGGCGTATATTAACTTGAAAATGTTTGTAAACTTCCACTAAGGTAAAACTTTAAGCCTTAATTCACCATTTGATTACTTTATCTACAGACAGCGGCAACTCCCAACTGTCTGCTGCAAAATGTGCCATTTCCTCTCTTCCAGCACCGACACTGGTGAAAAAATAAGAGAAAAACCAAATCCGTATCGCTATAAATATACGTTGGATAAGGATGAGTTTTTTAAGTTAATTTGATCTACCTACGCTGGTTTTAATGTGAAGTATTGCAGAAGAAAAGTATTAAATAAAACTTGGAATACAGAGACTTTAATACATAAATAACACTACGTCTAAGACAAACTAATAACTTAAAAACTAATGTACGAAAGTGTGCTGTAAGTGCAGCAAGAGACTTTTGCTTACTAGCAATTAACTTTTCTATAGTAAAAATATAGTTTTCTTTATAAATAGTAAAACAGCAAGAATATGTGAAAAAACATGAATACAAATGACAATTTTAAATCTCAAAATGTACAGCCAATAGCAATAGAAATTCCACAGATCTTGCGCATGTAAGGATTAACAAGAAATTGGTGTATATCATAATATAATATCTATGTCGATAATTAATTTTTCCATAACGATTTTAATAATGTTTAGATCTAAGAAAGAAAAAATGTTTTTAAACACGTGAATTTTATTATAAGGTATTTTGCTTATTTTCTTTAAGACTATTTAAAAATTCCTTGATATTTAAATGGTGTTTATTGAAACGTACTTCAAAGGAACTGTATGGAACTGATAGAATGTAAGAATAAAAAGAGTACTTTCTTTGTATTACTGCAAATTTTAATTTATGGTTATGTAGGTACTTTTAATTTTTTTGTGACAATCTTTGTACAGGGTGTCCCATTTTCGACACTTTTAGGGGGTATTGGCGTTATTATCAAAGATAGAGTGTTGCGGTTTTCACATTCCTATCTTACTTTTTTACGAAACGAAAGATTCCGGGGTCAAATTTGTCATGGCTCTCTTAGTTTTTAATCTACAGAGTGATTCTGAAAATCTTTGTTTTTAGACACCTCTCGTATTTCCGTTATGCGTCTACTTATCAAAAAGGTGAAAACTGATCTTGATAGAGTTTTTTATGTAGAATTCAGTGGCGTAGGCAGTTTTTGTGTAAAAGGTTTAGTTTTAGAGATATTGCCCAAACTGATGTTTTTTTAAATGGGACACCCTATATATTAACTTTTATATTGATTAAGCAAAATTTGGGCTTTCCAAAAATATATAATACTTAATATTTATTTGGAAAACAAGCTCAAAATTCGATATTTTTAAAAAATTTCTTTATTGATAACAGTAGGCCATGGCTAATTTTTTAGAATCAAATGCAAAATTTTCACAATGCGTAATTATTCTAAAGCTAAACACTTCAAAAGATAATTTTAATGCATTGTATAAAACATACCAACAATATAATACTTCTCATAATTATCATAATAAACGGCCATTGTAATAAAAAATTAAAAGTAAAATAAAAACACCTACGTAACAAAAATATTTCATCAATAATGGAAATTTGACAAATCTGTAAAATTTTGCATTTGTTTCTAATAAACTAGCCATGGCCTACTGTTATAAATAAAGTAAATTATTAAAAAAATCGAATTTTGAGCTTGTTTTTCAAAATAAATATTAAGTATTATATATTTTTGGAAAGCCCAAATTTTGCTTAATCAATATAAAAAATAATATATAGGGTGTCCCATTTAAATAAACATAAGTTTGGGCAATATCTCAAAAACTAAAACTTTTACACAAAAACTGCCTACGCCACTGAATTCTACGTAAAAAACTCTATCAAGATCAGTTTTCACCTTTTTGATAAGTACACGCATAACGGAAATACGAGAGGTGTCTATAAAATAAAGATTTTAAGAATCACTCTGTAGATTAAAAACTAAGAAAGCCATGACAAGTTTGATCCTGGAATCTTTCGTTTCGTAAAAAAGTAGGATAGGAAGGTGAGAACCGCAACACTTTATCTCTGATAATAACGCCAATATCTACCCCCTAAAAGTGTTGAAAATGGGACACCCTGTACAAAAAGTTTCATTTTTCTCATTATGTAATAACTTTGAAGTTTTGAGACAATATAGTATAGTTTTTAAATCTAATTTGAATATAGTTCAATTCATAGAGGAGATCATTATGTCGTATATTTATCATAATCAATAAACGTATTCAATATAAGAAAAAGTTACGGTTTGAACCTTTAAAGGATTTACAGGAATATTTCTCCCCATTTCTAAAATTTTTTGTTGTGAGGTTAGTTTGATTTCGATGGTTGAAAGTGTTGAAATTCGTAATTAAATCCATTAATTCATTAAAAGATAATTGTCATGTTGTTTAATATCTTTGCAAAATAGTCCCCTAAGTTGATAGATCGGAAAAAAATTCACTCACCAAATATATAACCTGGATCCGCCCCTGTCTTTAAGACTTATTTTAATAAAAAAAGTTCTAAATGTATGCCCTAAACTACGGGAACATAATTTTTAATACCACATTATACAAAACGTGGACCAAAATTGATTTCTCTAGTGTTTTCCAGATTTTACAAATTTTTTCTCAACTTTAATAATTTCATATTGACACAGTTTGGGATATAAATATATTCAGGTGAGCTTTTCTGCCTAAAATAGGATAAGCAACGTCCGCTTAAAGTTTAACCACACAATTTTTCCGCTCCCTGTATACAAACTGCACTTATAGTAGCTAGGAATTCGTTTTTAGTTTCACATACGAAGTATAAGGAAGTATAGTAATCGTGATTTTTTTCTATAATAAAATAAATAAAAAGCTCAAATTTTCATTATGTTACCTAATTTATCGGCACAACCCATGATGGTGTTTAGTTTTGTTTGACCACACATCAACTTTCTTATTTTATTTTAACTTAACTTTAATGTATACCTCATTCATATTTATGAATATCGTGAATCAGAAAAATCATCCTTTTAGAGTGTTTTCATATGAGGAATAAAATACAGTTTTTGTAAAAAAAATACATAAATATTAAAAGATTAGATCCAATACAAATAAATAAAATAAAATAAAAAATCCTATCGCAGCTTACAAATTATAAAATTCAGAATTCGTGACATTTGAAAAAAGTGTGTAGATATATATGTATTTTGAAATAGTACATTAAAAATTGCCAAATTTTAAATACATATATAAAAAATAGTGCCTAATACGAGTAGTTACATAACGACAACTCTTGGTTTCATTTTTATTACCATTTTGACTGACGTTATAGTTATACCAACATTCTATCGATATGAATTTAAATCTAAATTTCCATTTTAACCATAAAAATCCTCGTCAAATCACCACCACATTAAACAACAAACATTCCGACGCATCTACCATACATTATACAAATTATCAATATCTATTCTGGGACATAATATTAAACGTACACATATCCATTTTGTATTTAGAATAAATTGGGATTTGTCAGAGTAATGGAAAGGATACAAAGCGTAAACTGTTTGATTGGCATAGTTATATTGTCCGGACATCTCCCTCTGGCCAGGTTGTTTTTAGAATTGAGCTTTACACTCCCATTCTCGCCAGCAAAACAATCGAACTATTGTTCCAAATCCCTGCGGTGCCAGCCTTTCAAGAGGTGTACACTGTATAACACACCCATCCTGCTATAGCTATCTGGATTACATTTAGTTGAACTAAATTTAATTATCTGATTGGTGTATTATTGTATAAACGTACATTTGTAATTGATATTTGACTAATATTAACTGTTTTCGTGATTAGATGCAACGAAATTAATTTCGTTGGCTCTTGTGGGATTTTCCAAAAATACAATCGGATGCATTTTTGGAGTTTTTGTGACAATGCACTCTAACACAAGTCGAGCTATACAATGAACTGACATGCAAATGATGAGATTCGACCATCACACCAGCATCAGCTTGCTGTACAGATGAGTCGTTTTATTATTCTGATTGCACATAGGTATCCAAATAAAATCCATTTATGACTTCCACCTAGCGCACAGCCAAAAACAAATTGGATTTCACACAATAACACAATGAATTTATAGCTGTCATTAAATACCGTGGTCTTGATTTAACAATAAACATACAGCATTAAATACCTTGCAATCAACAGACCTTAAATATTAGTGTGGGTGTTTTGCAATAAATATTTAAAACAAAGGTTTGTTCTGGTTCTGATGGTGTGGCGTTGGGTGCGAATTTGTGAATGTGTCCCTAACTTTTTAATTGAAAAGAAGACAATTTTTTTAAATAAATACGTTGCAAAAAGGTAGAGAGATCTACTCTACAAAGACTTTTATGCAACAACTTAGTGGATACCTTGAATGTTATGAGCTTTTTTGAATTTTCAGTTTGATAACGTTGTAAGTCTGCCATCTTTGCAGTTATTGAGTAATCTGCGAAACTTTTGAGGGCAAGACTTTATTAGAGGGATTTTTTGTTATTTGGCAGAAGCTTTTAACTGTGTTTCAAACAGAAATAAGCTGAAATACTACAATTTTCTGGAAAATGTTTTGGGGTCACATCTTCGAGTAATCAAGTAAACTGCTGGCCAATTGAAACGTACCAAGCGAATTTTTAGGTTGAATTTAAAGTCAAATATTTTGAAAAGGAGAAAAGATATCAACATGAGGTTTTCACGATTCAAGAGATAATTTTATTGCGAAAGCAATAGTGTGACCCGATTTTTTTACTTTGAAGTACGTTACTATCTACAGGGTATGAAAGAAAGTAGTCTTTTTTTTCTCAAACTTTATACCTACCGGAATTCCACAAAAAAATTTTTATATTTTTTTGATGTCGATTTTTTTAGTCCCTGGTTAATGAGGAAAAAACCAATTTCTCAAAATTTTTATATCCCTCTTATTTTATAAGATACCGATTTTTTTATTAAATTTAATATTGTTGAACAGGTTTTTGCCATAATAATTATGCTGCCATTTTGAAAGCAAATGTCATCATGTAATATGTCGATAAAAAGGTAATTTTAAGTAGAATCTAATTCTTACGGAAAAAAATATACAGGGTTGTTTTAAAGAAATTTGAAAGTTAGTAGGTTTCATCAGATTGTTTTAAACGTCAAAATGATTATTCCTTTCAACAATCAAACCAAAATTCAAATTAATACAGTTAAATGTAAGAAAATGGTAGGGGTTGCAAAACCATTTCGTAGCCACCCGGTATACACGAATATGAGCAAATTTTTGAAAAAGTGAAAAACCCGTTTCGATGATATAAGTCACTTAAACCAATGGTGAACATAAACTAACAAAATTCCATTCTATTCCATTAAGAAAATAGCTTAAAAAAATGAATTAAAAAATTTACCAATTAGCGAATGTGTACCGATTTTTGATAAGCCACTGGTTACCAATAAATTAATGAAAGTACAAAAAGTGTACTTTTTATAAGAAAGCCATTCATAAGGTTTTATAATCAACTACAGAGATTGGTTCTTACAAAACACAATACGGCCGAACGACAAAAAACAAAGAAAAAATCAAATTTTCAGCAAAAATTCGGTAACTTATAAAATAACAGGGATATCAAAATTTTGAGAAACAGGTTGTTTTCCCATTAAGTAAGGACTAAAAAAATCTACATCAAAAAAATATAAACAAAATTTTGTAGAATCACTGTAGTTATAAAATTTGACAAAAAAAGAAGACTTTCTTTCATACTCTGTAGATAGTAATGTACTTCAAAGTAAAAAAATCGGGTAACACTATCGTTTCCTCAAATAAATTATCTCTGAAATCCTGAAAACCACATGTTGATATCTTTTCTATTTATCAAAATATTTGGCTTTAAATTCAACCTAAAAATTCGCTTGGTACGTTTCAATTGGCCAGCAGTTTAGTTACAGGGCTACCGAATTTTCAGAGATCTGAAGCCACTATTTCTCATGAACACTACCGAAAATAGCAATGAAATAACTGAATAAGTCAAAGTTGCGATGTTCTTTGGAATCGACTAATTTGCCAAAACTCTTTAGATTAAAAGTAGATTCTAAAAAGTTAAAAGAAAACACGTTTTTACTTTCTTATATGAAGTGATAAGTATAGTAATCGCGATTTTTTCCAACTTCATGATGCTATTTTTTACCATTTTCCTCTTGGGAAGCCAAGCAAATATTTCCTTATTTAGGAGTTTTTCGATAAAATAACATAATAATCGGTTCAGAATATCAAAACTATAATTCATCAAAACCCTTCTTCTCTCATTCATGTATTGTTAAATTTCTGCTCGTTGTTACTTGACATTCACCGCCAATAATTTTTTTATGTGCGTGCTCCCCCATTTCTTCTTTCACTCCTGCGTGTGCCCATTTCAAATTAGATTTGTTTCTTAAATAAAAGGTAAATTGTTGTTTCATTAAGTAAAGTAAATAGATGTTGTGTAATAAAATTAACTGTTTCGCCCGAAAACCAAATTGCAATTAAAACCTTTAAAGTATAAAGCCCTCTATATACGACTACTTTAAAACAGCATCACGATAAAAGGGGAATGACTTGTATATAAATTCGTGAAGCAAAAACTCGCCTTCTAATATACCTGGGGACTTTAAATTGGCGACTGGTATTTGATTTCTTGTTCTTGTGCAACTTACTGATGAGTTTTATTTGCTTAGATTTTACAATGTGAGACGGGAATTTATATGAGCAGTTCATTAGTTGGAATTTTATATTGTAAGCCTATTTACAAACTTCTTGTTTTGCCTATTATTGTATCTGGTGGGGAAACGTCATCAAAGTAAATACTGATTGTAGGAGAGGAGGCGTCGTGTAATACTTACTAATTTGGGATCTAAGTTGGAATATTTATCATCTGGGGTATTTGGCAATCGCATTAACCTCTGGACTAATGTAACCTAGTTTATGCGTGCTTGTTTACGTTTGATAGATGATTTTGCTCAACATGTATATTACTTTGTTACTTAAGTTTTTTTTAATTTATTTATTGCTTTTAAATTGATTCTGGTTTATTGTAGGACAAACAATTATTTTGTGCTTGCCTCGTTGCTTTCAAATGAGTTGTACTTATTTATTTTTGTACATTAATATTAAAGTATTTGGGAAACACTCCGTGTAGATTAGATTTGTAGACGTATGAAATTCCCTTTTTTATGATCAGTATAAATTCACGTGCACAAGATTGGAAAATAACGCTCTGCAAGTTTATCCCGCAAAAGTACCAATTTGTGTATATAGTTAAAGAAATTTTACGGTGCTGGAGCTCGCGCTCATTCCAATAATTGAATTATTTGAGATTTTAAGCAGGCCAAGTGCGCTTTAAGGTGAGTTTTATTTTCATTGAATGGCATTTTATTTTAAAAGATCCCATACTGTACCTGGGCGGCGAACACAAGAGAACGTTCAAGCTAAAATATAAAATGTAACATAAAACCAACATAAAACGTAGCATTTTCCACCGTAAACCCAAGTTTAAACTGTGCAATAAACATGACAAGCAATTAAGATGTAGATTGAGAGAAGAGCAAGTACAGTATTTACATGATGTAGGTGTGTGTGCTGGTGTGTTTGTTTTGTATCCGTGTGTTTGGAATAAACTCCAGAAAAGACAGAGGAAACGCGGCTTTAGACTTTATGTTAATTTATTCTCTTCATTTTCGTGTTTTCCCCCGGTAAGAGTTTGTTCAGCATATACACACACTTCTTGCTTCTTATGCCCTACACACGCGGAAAGGTTTGTACGACTCCTCGTGCTGCTTGTTTCTATTTGTTGATGTTTATCAAGTTATAGGAACGAATAAATTACCGGGATATAAACCGTTTAGACAATATTTGTTTTTAGTTTTGCTTTGTACGAGGTAAATTTGTGTTGGCATGCAAATACTCAAGCATCCACTGCATAAACAGCTTATTTGGTGGTTCATTTAAAATTCAAATTTTTTTCTTAGGTTTGTTAACAAACAATTAACTGTTGAAGCTAATGGAAATCACTTTTTCCATTATCAGGTCCTCTTTTGGCTTAAAAACGTTTTCGAACTCACTCTCCATTTCAAAGAAAACTGCTTATTTCAATATTTTGTTGCTTCAGTTGGTCGCTATCTTCACTGAGTTATCTTTATTGGCCTGCAAATTTTGTAAAATTCCTTCAATATTAGAATAAATTGTTTCTTTTGTGCTGTTTTTAGAACCTCATCACAATCTCTGTTAGATACGAAATATCTTGGCAGTCCTACGAAATTTAATAAATCTTCTTCTATGACTTTATTACAATTTTCACTTATTTATCTTGATCATTTTTGGTTCGGATCTTGTGAAGATTTTGTTAAATCAAATTTTTACTCTTTTATTTAGACCTTTAATATCAAAAATCCTTTGAATTCTTTCGATTTTTTCCACACTGAAAATTTTTTGAATGACAATTTTGTTGAGTTCTCGACATCGAAAAAACTGGTCATATAATTTGAATCAAATTTTTACGTTTTTATGTGGAAGTTTTGAGTCAGACATCTTCAAAAAAATTTCAAAATCATTATTGAGTACGATACAGAGTGCCTAATTTATCCAAATCCAATGACATCTTTCTACTTTAGATCTTTAGAGTATTTTTCAAAGTTTGTAGAAGATGAAACGTGTATAGTTTAAGAATTTTCCTGTTCAAAGTTCATATTTTTTTTATCTATTGATTTCAAATAAATAATTTTAACAGTTAGTAGTTAGCAATTTAATTGGTTCAAAAAATAAACTAAGAGAAACGCATTTTTCATTTAAAAAAATTTAATTAATGTAAATTCTGAATTTCTTCAATTATTCTTTACCATATAAAAATCTCACTAAAATGTCAACGTAAGGACCTGTATCTTAGATTTACGAACAATTTTTTATAAGCAAATGCTAACTTCCCACGGGATGAATATTAAAACGATATAAAAATAAACCGTTTGGACTCATTTATTTTAACTTTTCAAGATTAATTGTAAACATTACATCAGATTTTTTTTGTATTTTTTTGGGCATTTTTCTTGTGTCTCTGTTAGCTTCAGTTGATGGTTAAAAATTATGTACAGTACAGTAATTACAATTATTGAAACAACCGTGCGTAATCTTTTCAATTTTTCAAGGTATCCGAGATTAAAAAAACGGCACTGATTTTGATCAAAATTTATTTATTAAACATTTCTTTCTCAAGTATTTTCTATTCTAGATTTTGAAAATATGTTTCAGTGTCTTCGGTAATTAAATAAAATTTCTTCTCCAGAATACTGTTTTAAATAGACTTTTTCAATTTTTTTGACAAAGTGTTGAAAACTGAAATCTCGATATGTACAGGGTACTGGAAAGGTAACATTTTTTTAATTAATTTCCTCTGACATCAACTTTTGATTTGTGACAACGATTTTATGGGTGTAGAACACCCGAAATTTAATTAAAATTTGTATAATGTAAAATATTCTTTAATATATTCTAGAACTTGTTTAGTAAGTCGTGATCTGCAGTTAGTAAAGAAGTTTAGTATGCATCTTTGAAATTTAAACAAAGTCAGAATATTTATAAAGGCAACTAAGCTCCCCAAGCACTAATTGGAATAATCCAGTTCCAATTAATTCTGTGGGAAGTTCAGCGCTACCTTATTCTGCAAGATTAACTTCTCTTTCTCTTGTCGTCTTGTCTGGTTGTTTAGTCTCTTCAAGTTTTCCAAGATGCAGTTCATTTACTCTCTGGGGGGGTGGTGGGGTATATGTTGTATAACAATAACTGCAGCAGCCGTTCCATTCGTATACTATGTCTTGTAAAGGTAATTCGAATTCATGTTTTAATTAAGTAATAACGTTATATATTACGCGATGCCACTTGTTGTGTTTGGATGCCGCGGAATTGCGAGCTTTGCTTCATTAGACGCGACTTATACATAGATAGGACTGCGATACTTTGTTAAGCGTATACAACCGCATTGTTCTTGCACATGCATAAAATGCATTCTATTCAAATTATTTTGTTTTACGAGAGAGGGCAAGTAATTAAAATTATGGCGGAGGTGCCAGTTCCAAAATTTGTTAACTTCATTCCGCTATTTTTAGAACGAAAAAATTTTTTTAATCATAGCCGTTGTTATGTAAAATTCCTGCAATATTTGACTAACCGATTGTTTGAATTGTTAATACTACCATTGCTAATTCTCCGATCTCGAAACCTTGTTGAACTTTTCCTCTCCTGCGCGCGCTAAAATTAGATATAATCATCTCACATTTGTTTGTTTTGAAAAGCTGGCAGGCATCAGGCATCAGCCAAGCAGGAAGGAAGTAAACAATTGCTTCAAGGTATACAGGAGGTGAAATTAAAACCCGAACCTGTTATATGCTAACGGGAAGAGCGTGCATCATTCCACCAATCTACAAGTAATATAAAATTAATTAAGTGGTATTTTCATCGGTGTTGAATTTGGAATTTGTGGGGGCCATCAACTGGAAACTTGCATTTCTGTACGGAGGCGACACCCAACGGCATTTAGGGCAAGTTGGCCGGCCAGTAGATGTCGCAATCTGCCACTTTCCCAACTTCGGTCTCATCCCGATTCCTGCAAACTGCAATCCTGCACACACACGCATTCCTTAGCCATATATAGCAGGAACAATCAGGAATTTAGTCTGAACGTTTCCTGGTCTGCGACGGAATGACTCATGGTGATGATCATGAATGTCGCCTTCCCACCGAACTACACGCATTTATTTTATTATCTCTCTTTGTTGAGTGTTTTAATGTAGGTAGATTTGGATTCACCTGTTTAAAAAGGCCGGATGCATTCGTTTAACTCGTTTAAGTTAATTTTGTGTCGTTGGATGTTGTTTAGGGTCTAATTTTAGTTAAAAGGTTATCACTGGGAGTCATGAATTATTCATTTTATGGTCTTCATCATACACACAGGCTGTTTGGGTGTTTTAATACAGTTTTTTAATTCTAAAATTAACACAACAATAATTGTGTGGTGCTTATCTAATTTTTAGGACGATATGGTCGGCTATTTATTTAATAGTGAGTTCAATTTTGTTTGAAGATAATGTCGCAAAAGTTCACTGTTTGTCCACTGGAATTTGGTACCAAGGATTTGTAAACAGTTTTTTATAAAAATGTTTCATTTTAATTAAATCATTGGATGGTGGAAGTTTTCTTTCTTATAAAACCGTAATGCCGTAGTTAAGTAATGTTAAAATTTAATGTAGAAAAACTAGTATACACTAGTAAAAATTCGGTGTGAAAATCAACACGAAAAAGGGTCTATATGAGGCCACCATTTATAGTGTAAAGTTTACCAAAAGCATATTAGGTGAAATTTTCTTTGTTCTTGTAACGATGATGCTTACACCACACATGAAGTAAAAACTACCACATAAGATGAAATCATACTCCAGAGTGTAAATATTCACCAACTATTTTGAGGAAACACAGATGTGGGTGGACATTTAATCGGACAGTGGTTGAATAAACAATATATCCGTTTCACCACAGTTACATAGGTGTTAAAAATATGTATTTCACTAAATTTGGTGTAAAATTTTCACCAAAACTGTTTTACCACTCAACTTTGGTGAAGCAACGTCCTCAATTTTTACTAGTGTAGGTACTGATTATTCTAAGAATATTATCCCGGTGTATTTGTTTACCCATACAAATTTAAAATTATAATTAAAATAATACTTACCTATCTGATTGACATTGTAGCAAGGATAACGATTCTAATCACGTCTTTGAAGAACGTTTATAGTAAATAAATTTTAATAAATCCATGATAATACTTACAATTATTGATTGAAGAAACTGAACTTCGATCTACAAAATAATTGATTCATTTATCGAATTTTATATTAACTTTTGGAAGGAAACTAAATTTTAAAAAATTGTATGAGAAATCTTCCACTTTGTTCAATATATTACATGAATAAATTTAGATTCGTATAGAAAATGTTATATAGTCTTGAATTTTTGTTACTCACTTTAATATCATGTTCAAGAAATGCAGAGATTCTATAACAACAAATTTCTAAATGCCAAGAAATATAACACAAAATTTAATTCTTTATAGTTTCTTTATCAAAATGATTTAGTGTTCTTTTTATATAGGTATCTAAATTGTGAATCGTTACATAGATAATATATTGTATATATAAATCTACTTTTCCTAAGTTGTCTATTACGTCATCAACCACATTAGTACGAATTTTTGTAAGTAATATAATTATTGATGCATCTTCGTCAAACATTTTTAGTCTACTTATACGCCTGTGTTTGTTTTATATTTAAATGAATATTTTAACATGAAGACGGTTCTTATATTTTAAGAAACTAAGTAATGTTTAAAGCAAATTACAGGTCTCGTCAAATTATCCTTAAGAACTTGTCAATTTAATATTATAACCTCTCGCAATTATTAGTTATTTATGTCAATAATAATACTACAATAATATTTTTCTTAGAATTTTTTGCCTTTACTTGTCCTTCCACTTACAGACAATTAAAACATTTACCTACAATACATCGCTAATAAAAATATTATCTTCCTTTGTTCGATACCACGAATTGAATCAATTACATCAATTAGTAGATTTTTGTCCATTAAATTATTGCGTTCTAAGAAACTTCCTCAAAATAACATTTTAGGTACATTTCGTCGGTACGCCTTTATTTTTTTCCTTTCCGTCTCCACTAAATTAGCGTTAAAGCAACCATCTATTGTGTTTGCATTCCCTTCGTTAATACACTGTATTATTTGAGTCTCCTAAATTGTTTGTGTACAATAAAATTTAATATAAGGCAATTGTTCTCCTGCGGGTATTCAATTATATATAAAAGAATCGTTGTGTTTACTGCCTGTCTGTCTTTACATGGCGAGTAATAAAGACCTTTAGTTTTAATTGTTTATAAGTGGAGGTAATGGACCACACCTGCTGCTCCCGCATCATCATCCCAGACAAAGACAATGTTGTTTATAGCCGACGTGTATAGTGCTATATACAGTCCCATCCATCTCCAAAGTGAAGGTATTCATTCAATTTAGCCGCTGGAGCGCTCGACATAAAGGATTTGAAAAGGAAACATACTCATATTTGTGTAATTGGGTTTTGTGATCGTGACGATGTTGATGATGATCATGAAGTAGGTTTTTGTGTTGCTGGTTTCGTCAAAGGGGACACCCCTGGAAAAACGACACACAATATCCCATTATTAAATTAATAATGCGGGGAAGGGGACTTCAGAATAAATTTATGAAATCAGACGAGAAAGTGATTTATTCAGCCTTGGAATCAATTTCAATATTGGTGGAAAGCTGAATAAAAGTCACGATTTTGAATTTACCGCTGCCTTGCGTCGCATACAGACTATGATGAGTTGTTAGCAATAAGCTGTGGTTGGATTATTATAGCGGGAAATTCAACAAGCGACAGTATCTTAAATGATAATTTTCAGGGTCTGATTAAGATTCTTGTAGGTCTTATGACTCCTCGAAACAATGTTAAGAATAAAAAATCCAGAAGATTTTATAGCAATTATTTGAGAAAATGTAAAAATGAACATCTTGCCCCATTTTCAAAGATGGTGGCTGGAACACAACTTAATTTTTCGAAGTATTCGTATATATTTTGTAGATGACCAGGTGATGTGAGTCATAAGCGATATAGAAGCCTTACTAGACCTAAACAAAAATATTATGCGCATTTTCGATATGACAAAGTCACATACAAGCCCCATAATGGATGATTGCAATTACTTAGGGGGCGAGACCACGATTGATCAAGGTTACGACTGCTTGCAGCCAGATCGCAGTTTATGTCCAAGGCAATGCACGCGCGTTACTCTCACGGAGCTACAATATCCGGCGCCATCTGCACCAGTGATGTTCGGACGGCGGCTAAGGTGGCCCCGGATATTGGCTAGTTTTATTACAGAGAGTGGCCAGCGGACGTGAGACGTTCTCTGCATGTTTTTCTTCATATCATCTCATATCTGAGGTAAACCGGCGACATAACCGAGCGGAAACCTGGCTCCGATGAAGAAATAACATTTTATGTTGTTTTTACAGGCGACCGGATGAAATTGCGTAGCGCTAGCGCTCTATAAAATCGAATTATTCTTTGAATTAATATCCTAACATTAAGTTAATATTGTGTCTTGTAAACACACTCGTTGAACCAGCGCGCCGTGAATTATGTCTTGATCATCTGCGAAATTAATCTGAAGCTACATGATGATAAGGCATATTACTCATCACCTGTTACTGCTGTTCTCATTTCTCCAATACGCAACATATTTTTATTATATTCGAACGAGTATTACATAGGCACTTGTCCCTTTTGGTCTATAATTTGCTTTTACATCCAGTGATAATTACGGTTGGGGTTCTCGATGACCCTTTTGTAAATTATATAGAAATTAAATTATACTTTCTTAACGACTGGCGTGCATTTGACGAATGACTACATTTAACTAATTGGCCAGTTATCAGATTACACCTCCGAACGATGATCCAGCCCTTAAAGTGCGGTACGTGGTAAGTTGGTTTTTGTGTGGAAAAAGCGGGGGGAGGCGATATATTTCGCGTCGAGCGAAGATGGGCAAAAACCCTCTCTCCTTCAACAACACCGCCTAAATTCAATACACTAAAGTGCTCCTGAAGCTGCTTATACAATGACAACGGTGGCAACGCCAGGCAGAAACGACTATCCTGATGCCTGTATAACTGTAACTCACTCCAAAAGGTATTGTTCCAGGCTAATCTTAATTGATGCCCCACCGTTATCCATCATAACGAGAGATGAAGCTATTCCTTCAGCTGACAAGCGGCCGGTGTACGGCTGACATGCGGGGGTGGGGGTCTAACTGATGTATGTTGGACGAAGATGCCAGAAAGGGTGAGTGAGAGAGCACACGGCGGTGGCACTTGAGTGCGTCTGCCAAGAATGGAGGTTTGGATGATGCGAGGAAGGTAACAATGTAATATGCCATTAGCAGGGAATCTGAATTGGCTTTGTTGCGGCGACGATTTGCGAAGGGCGCGGTGGAACATCCGTGTTTCGTGTGCGCCTCCCTCAGGGACCCTCCGCCGACCTGCAATCACTCACACCGTCTCAATTGCGATACACCTAAGAGTCTGCAGATACCTCCTAAAATGGTGTAAAAGAATTTTTGTGTATATGATGTTCTTTACGAAAGGAAGTGGTTTATTTATCATCTGGAAAATTAGCACAACTGTCACATCTTTGGCCTTCAAAGTAAGAGCTTCCCATTTTTATTGCTGTTCCTGACCTCCAAACAATGTGGATATTAATCATACCTCTATATAAGATTTAAAGTATTCTATACATGCAACTTTTAGACTTTTTAAGTTTATCACTATGTTATTGTTTGAAACGGTAGACTATCTTGACTAAAGTTATAAATATTGAAAGTTCTTAACGGCACATCACTTCTCTAAGGGCCAGCTTTTCAAATTGTTATCTTCAACTGCTAGTTAATTCTCTTAATTTCCAATACCTTAATACTGACATCTAAGGACCAGTGTTTCAACTGATAGTTAACCTTAACCGAGTGTTAATTTTATTGATTACTGTTGATAGGTTTATTAACTTTATATCCCAAATCATTAAGTTTAGTGTAAATGGAAATATGGTCAGTTTCCCTTAAAAAACGCGATGAAAAATCTTAGAGGCAAATAGTGAACAATGATTTGAAATGTCTCTATAGTAAAAGTGCTCGATTATGCAAAAATCAGGCGACAGGATATTAGCCACCCCCCATTCCTAACAAGTCCGATTGCACATACAAGCCGCTGACTGAAATATATTCAGTGATGTTGTTTTCCTCAATACCTCGACCGGGGTTTGATTAAATTCTGATCGCGATACGTTCCTGCTTCCGCTGCAGGAATTTCCCAACAGCAGCAACACTGGCAATATTCACCATTTCGCCGGGGCTTCAAACTGCTAGGTACTAACCTATCTACTGTGACCGGATGAAATTCAGCAGCTGAAAATAAAAGTAATCTGCCTCTAAATGTGTCACTGTAAAGTCTTCTTTGTGTCGTTTGGCTGCGCCAATAACAATCGGCGATCGCTTGAATCGCACTGCGATACGTGATATATGTGACACGGCAAGGGGAAAATTAGTTTTTCGAGACGAAGATTGCATTGCATACCACTAAGGATGTCAAGCGGCGACCCTCCTGGGGCCGAACACATCACCCGCCCCGCTGCCGGATTATATTTATATCGCTAACGATATATGAGTTTAATCTAATACCAATGATGGTCAGACTCAGAAGAATTTCATTTGCGATTAATTTAAAGCGGGCCCAGCTAGCAACGTCGGCGGTAGCGTCTTCAAAGCGGGGGCAACCCGCTTGATCCGTTTTCCGATAGAGAAGGTATTTATAAGTTGAAAGCAACAATGCACTCAAATGGAGCGACCAGGGCGCTTCATAAGCGTAGGATAATATGGTTGTTTTTCCGCTTCAGAGGTACAGTATAAGATGATTGGTCTCGAATATTGGATATTTTCGACCGGTAGGATGGCCGCAAGCCGCTCAAGCAATAACAGAGTTGCGTTGGCGCTCTCTCCTCTGCATACATCAGCGCTCGACCCTCGTCCATGCCGCCTGTGGCCTTTGAGGCGACCCTGAGGAGACACTTTGCCTAATAAAAATACCGATATGCGTCTGGACATAGGTTACACGTATAAAGAAGGTATATATTGCGAGGGGACACGGTCATCTTATGTCCCTTCAGGATGAATGACACGTGCTGCTCGTATATAGCTTTTCCCACCAACCCCGCCGAACAAAATGAACATCAACCTCTTCGTAACTTCGTATTGCTTTCCACACGATGCGATGCTCCTTTTTCCCGAGACACGAAATTTGTATATCTTGACCGCCGCCGGACGCGAACCCTAATCAAAAACAAACGGCAGTCGGGGAAATTCTATAAAAGAGTCTATACCGCAAGGGTATCAAATGAAAAATCTAAGGCGAAGTTGCAGATGACGACGGGTGATTTATTTGGAGATGTTATTGGAAGCAATTGTCAGGTATCACCAAGTTTTATTATTTTTGGGAAATGTTCAATGAATTTGTAATAAAGTATTAAAACTAAAACTTTCTAATGAAACTGGAGGTGGAGTAAAACACGAATTATTATTCTATGATGTCTGTCACTTGGCCTGGATAAAAAGATTACTGTGATATTTTGGTTGTTAGTCAAAATACTGAAATTCGCCAAAATATTGTGAAGTTCTGTATCATTTCAACACACAATTTCAATGTTATTGTTGACTAGTTTTTGTCAAGTTTTAAGAAAGTTTTAATATTTATAATTCACATTTATACAGATGCTCTGAAGAAGCTTGTACGTAAATGAGCGTGATTGTCGGCACAATTAATTTAAAACAGTCTAATATTCCAGCTATTTATTTAAATTTATTATGGCGATTACGTTTTCTTTCATATTTTGGACAATTTAGAATGTTCCCTTAGAATATAGATAGTCCAGGTGTTGATCGAAATATCGAAAATCACTGTTAGATTTTGAAATCATTGGGTATAAAAAGTTAGATTCTCCGCAGTAAAAGACTTTCCCTTCATCATAATATACATCAGGGCGATTCACATAAAAGCTCAATGTTTAATAATTTCACAAATAGCTCTCAAAAACTGACAGTTTAATCACCCCGTATACAGATAGGAAGTGAAATATTATTTACAAAAAAGCATTTTTTGTATTGAAAAAAGAGTCATAGCTGAAAAAAAATTTTTTTCAGTGGCGCCTTGTAGTCATTTAGTCGGGGGAGGCAGTTAAAAAAGATGCGAGCGTAGCGAGCCTAAAAGTGCCGTAGGCAAAATTTTTTTCGTGGTTCCAGGTCATCCTTTTTAAGGGTACTTTTTGCTTAATAATCTTGCTCACGTCCCATGCCTGGTTGCCTTGATAGGAAAGTTTTTTATCATGTTTTTATGAAATTTAGGAAAATGAGCTCTACTTGGTCAGAAAAATATTTTGCATAAGTACCTACTAAATACAAACTCTTGGTTACAACGAAAGATACAAATAACGATTAATCTGTTTAAAATTTCTCTATTTTTTCTTACTGAATCATTAAATTTTTGAATTTTGATTTGACGAGCTGAATCTAGAACGGTTATTATTATTTTGTTTGTGTAAAAGTTGTAATTTACACATAGATCTAATATGCTCTTGACTTTTTGAATGTCTCTCAATCGAGCGACCTAAATTTTTCAGGCAGTCATAGCCAAATTTTGACCAAACTTCTTCACCCCGAATTGAAAATAAAACACATGGCCAACAAAACAATTTTTTTAAAATGAAACCAATCGTTAACAATTTACATTTACTGTAGCAATGATTAACAAAAAAAAACTACGAGGCGGTTTACCCTGATTTATTAAATACTTACTTAGGTCTTGATGAGGAACCTTTAAATCTTTGACGAACAATTTGTCATCGTAACACAATCGATTAAATTTAAATTTTATTAAAAAGTCAACAATGTCTTCACAATTTTTAATATTTGTTATAGTGTCACTTCCCTCCCCTTCCATTTTAAGAATAAAATTTTGTTTGCACACAAAAAAACACAAATACCTAACTTGTTTCACCTTATACTTGCACACACAGGCACACAAACAAACAACAACTGTTACATAAAAAACGCAGGCGTAAACGCTGGTTCCTTGTTCACAACAGTTTCTTTCCTGTTTAAAAAAAAGGTGTTTTTGCCTCCAACTTGAATGTGCAATGACAAAAAATAGTAGTAGTAACTAAAACGCAGGCGTAACAATCGTAACACATGTTCACCACAATTTCGTGTTTAAAAATAAAATCGAGGAGCGCCTCGTAGCCCAGAGCGCAAGTGCGGGTGTGTGTGACAACAACATAGGCAGAAGTGCGATTCGAGTCGTAAGTGGTATAGAACCACAGATGAGAGAAGTTAACGAATATTTCGAGCATTTCAACAGGGTGGCGGTTAATTCAAATTCTGATTCAAAATATTTATCTGTAAAAGTTGTTAAATTTAATCTCCCCCGACGAGCCGCCACTGATTTTTTGGTATACTTATACCTGTAAATCTAGTCATTACCAAAAAAAATCTTAAAATTCAATTGCCGAGCACCTAAACTAACGTGAATGTTTTTCATTACAGTTTTTAATCAAAGAGAATTTTACCAATTTTCAAATTTGCTTATTCGTTAGATAATATTTCCTTATTCAGCATCTTTTCCTAGAAATGTTAAAGTGGGTACACCAAAACATTCTTAAAAGTTCTGTTGTAGATTTCCAACATCAATTGATTATTTTTTTAATTTCCTGCTCGACTCACCCACTTCCAACAATCTCACAAAAAACCCGTTCAAACTACCATAATTTCCAAGTTGTTGACTTTAGAGAATTGCCCAAGTTTTCCTCCATATACAAGGTATTATATTAAAACACAACTCCTGCGGGTCCACTTAACCTGTTTCTTACATATTTTACATTCATTTCAGTTTTCCATCATCCACAATTTACATTTGCCAATTCCTGGACGCAAAGACTTTAATTTTAAATTAACCCCCGAGGAGTGCTTCAAACTCAAAACCCGAAAACTCCTCAACGCTGTTCACATTTTCAATTTTAAACTTGTTCGTCGAAAGTATGTGTTTTGTATTTCTTAAATCTTGTCGTCGGGACATATTTATTACCTTAACCCTGGCGTTGTGCTTTGTTGTGATTGGCCACGGATCATTGACGAAAAAACTAATTCCCACTGATGAATGTGTTGCTCCGGGCTTGCTTTTAGAAGGGGGACCAGCGTCTTGCACAGGAGTTTTATTGGTTAATTTTGGGTTTTTATTTCAATTCATATCAGTTCAACTGTGGAATGTAGCAGGAATGATCATTATAATAAAGGAGATAAAGCATTCGTTAACAAGGCAAAACGATTTGTATGGATAGATGCTGATAAAGGCACGAGGTTAAACGGAACACGACTTCGAAGCATAAGAAACGTGACACGGTCTTTGATCTCTACTATTTTTGAATGAATATAGAAGCATAAATTATCTCATATTTTATTATTTTTCTTTGAAGCCATGTATCGTAAAAGAATCAAATTCTTGTGGAGTATATTCGAAATAATGATGTGCGATTCGATAGAGAGAAAATACTCGGAATCCAAAGCACAATAAAAGTGAAAATCAATTTCTTTAAAAACAATTTGGCTAGTTAAGACGTGTTAATTCAATGAAATTCGTAAGTAATAAATTGGCCGATAAAAGGTTTTTACCTAGGCTTTTTTTACAAGAAAACTCCATTAAATGGAGCACGTAGAAGTAATGAAAGCATCCCATTTCCTGCAGCGAAAGATGCCAACGCGCGGCGACTGCTATCCCGTCTCATTGTCACGCAAAGACACTAAAGACCCCCTGATTGAAAAACCTTTTTTAAACTCCACCTTTCTTCCGGAAATAATTGCTTTGCCAATACCATACACATTTTCAAGCGAATAAAAAATCCTCCTACATTTGATACCTTTAAGTCAGTTTAAACAAACTGCCGAGCGAAAAAGAGTGGAATTATATTTAATATTTTTTCCCTCTGATTGGAAAGCGTTAATTGCTTTGATGAAAGTGAGGCTTTGTATACACACAATCTGATGTTGAATTGCTAATCGCTGTTTTGATTGGAAAGGAATTATTGTTTGTGCGCGCTCTTGTTTTTTCGCTTCGCAATATTAATAGAGCACACAATAATAATACAAGAATAAAGTCTGCTGCCTAGCTAGCTACCAGCTGCTTTTTATTGCTTGGTGTGTATTTACGAATTCTATATGAAGCTTGTTTCTTTGTGCTTTTGAGTTTTGGCGGAGGCGCTAGGATCACAATTTAACACAAAAAAGACTGTTTACCAGTCAAAACAGACAGTTTTTCAAAGAACAGAAGTTCTTTTTTTTTAATAAATATATGAGATAAATATTTTGGAACCAGTACCTGAGTTATAAAAATATTATTTTCTCTTGTGATGTCGTCATATAGCCTGAAATTATTTTACTCTAAACAAGCTTTATACCCAAAAATTTTCAGCAATTTCGGCGACTTAATTAAAAATTTAACATTTAACATTAAATAATCATAGTTAATACAACGATCTTATAAATATCCGAGGCGCCACAGAACGTCCTGTAAAATAAAGGGCCCCAAATAGAAAACTTGAATTTTTACATAAAAAACGCAAAATATATAAATACCACACTATATTTCGAAAAATTAATGTTAGGCAAGTAGGTACTGGCATAATTCAGGGACGATACGAAGGGCTGTCCGATTTTCTTAGTTTGCCAAAATTTAAGAAGTAAATGTTGTGCTTAAGAGGTACTCATAAACAATTAAGTACGTAAAATTAAATTTAAAAATCTTCCATATCCGCTCCTGCATATGCGACAAAAATCATATTGCAACAAAATTAGAAATGTGTTCTTAGGACGGTTTTTGTGTCTAGTTTTTCTTAATTTTCCTCAAAATCTTTGTTATGAACATGAAAAATGTAAAAAGTTTTATTAAATAAAACCGTTACCGTGGAAGAAGCCTAAATTAGAACATTGTGGAACTCCCAATGAAACCTAAGTGCCAAATGTTCCTTTAAGTAGCTGTTTTTATTCTGAAGAAAAACTTTTAGAAGATTATATTCTAAACATAAACAACCAAATTGAAAACATTTTTCGAAAAATGTCAGCCGCAATATTCAATTTTGGACCATAAAAGCCACGTTATCTGTAACCTAACCTAATAACATAAAATTTCTGCATGAATTCTAATGAGAAAACAGTCTAAGCAAAAACTAATTTAGGTCGAACTTACAACATTGTTAATTGCTTAGGCTAGAATCTTGTGGGATTCCAACAAATCCGATGGGAATTTTCCCAGGACTATTTAATTACCACTTATATACTAGAACTTATTAGTCAACATTATCATAATGGAAAATATTTAAGATTTGTAATTTCTTACTCACGGTTCGTCATAGGAGGATCGTTATCCATAGTTCAGAATGTTAGGTTAGCGTCCATTTTTATTGTAACTTCTCAAGAAAAAAGCTATAAACATTTTTTTTATTTCAAGGAGGTTCTAAGTTAATTTATGATGAACAATCAAACCTTTACCATCACGAATAAATTTTATTTCAATTTTAGTCAGAAAATTACTAATTTAAAAAATATTTAAAATAAACAGAAATAAACTTTGATTAAGATTTTTTCAAAGTCTTTAAACGATTTTTTCATTTTACTACTTGCTTTTGAATATTCCGGTTTGTATAATTAAAAATTAATTTATGTATTTTATGTTTCCTGCACCATACATCAAATGGTGGTGACGCAATTTCCTCTACCTGAATCTGGCCCTCTTAGTTCGTTTTTGATTATGGGTATTTTGTTCTGAAGGGGTTAGTACATTAATATCTGCCGGTGTACAGTGAAGTTTCGTGATGAAATCGTGTGGCAACATGAGCGATTACCGAAAGGAATATCGCTCAGGCATGGCAGAGAGCAGCACCGTTAAAACAATGAAACTCTTTTCATTGTTTTTGCCCTGATTCAGAAGCACGACTGACAACCAACCCTTCACACAGGGAGAGTGCAGTCGCCGCCACCGTCGTTCTCACCGAGGCCCCTTTTGTTTTTCTTTCTTTTCCGTCACCGTTTTAACGCTTATTTTTAATATGATAAATTTGGAGCTTTGTACTCTTTAATTATTCCTACTTTTTACATTTATCTACCTAATTGTATTTCCTGATTTTTACCGCACAAAAGGGACCTTCTCAAGAGGTATCATAAATCACAACATTTCAGAATTCCACTGACGGATATACGTATAAAAAATGCAATTTAGTGGGGCTCCCTATGCGTCGGTGTTTGCTTCGTTGACTTATTCATTGTAACCTGAACTGCTCCGGGGAACTCGCGCTCTGTGTGTGAGTGTGTGCGTGTAGATTTCCAGTGACCTTTTCACTCTTCGTCCCAACGATCCATATTTGACAGGCATTGACATTTTATTGCCGTGCATGTTTTATTTTTCATTCATGACCAGCCATAAACACACTCTATTTCGATCACAATGTGATCAATGCCTGGTCAATTGCTTTCCAACACTTTTTATTGTGTCATCTGTTACTTCTGCAATTATTCAGGAAGCATTTGGGACATTTGGGTTTGGTCCATCTTTAACAGCTTTACAACTTAGCTGGTCGTGGAAAATTGAATGTTCCTTGTGAGGAAATCAAAATGTATGTCGAGTATCTATATCTAGTATATAAGGAAAATATGTGCAATGTAATTTCAATATCAATTCCTTGGAGTGGATTGTGAGTAATACTATTAAACAGATTCGATTGGATAAAATATCGTAAGCGTGTTAGAATTCGATATATTACCTCTGTAGTAATAGAGAGACGTAGAGACAGGTCCCTGGCGAAGTTTACAGAAACCACATAGCGTATTTTAGCCGCAATCCAATTCTGGAACTGCATAAACCAGGACTACCAATTAGGGAGATACATAGCTCACATGAATAAAGGACTATACCATCCATGTACCACCATCACCGCTACCACCAGCCACCCTCAGTGTGCCGACAAGCCGGGATTCAATACTGGCAATTGCAAATACACACGGTTCCACTTAATTAAGTTATCAGATTGGCAAAAATGCGTAATACCTCGACGGCGCACATGAGACACCATAAATTAGAGATTTGGTTTGTCTTTGGATATACCGCACATGTATAGACAATCTGGGGACGTGCATTCAAACTGTACTGAGATCTCTAGATTCAATGAGTTTATAATGTAAATTGGTATTGGATTGTGTAGGTGGTCTTTAGCTGGATTCGATAGATGAGTGACTTATGTGAGGTTAGATGAAGTTGTTTCAAATTTTGTGTTTTCTAATGGAAATTTACATACAACATAATTTACATAAAACCTCAACACTCAGACAACAGAAATAAAAATTTTGGGTTTTTCAAAAATATGTAACCAATATTAAGATATCTACTTTCTGGCACAAAACTTTGAAAAATAAAATACGGTGTATTCACATATAGGAAAAACTTTTTTGGTATGCATTTTACGAGAAAAAATATAAAATATAAAAAGATAAAACATTCTGCTTTCCTCAAAACTTATAACCCCAATCAAATTTGACTATTTAGACATATATGATGGGTGATAAATTAAGAAACTTGAAATTAGTTCAAGAGAGATTTACCTTTATTTTTGAGTTACAATAAGAATGTTAAAAAAGTTGTTTGTAATTGAAAAATAAGTCTACATAAAAATTTCAAACTCCAATTTTAAAACTGCACTTTTCAGTTTTTTAACAAATGAAAAAAAAATTCAGTAAATTCCTAAATATAGAAATGACAAAATGCTATTCATATTTTGCATAAACGTTAGAGAGAGACATTCGAATAATATTTTTATTTGCATAAAGTTTAGCTATTGGGAAAGTAAAAAAAATAATTTTTTCTCATACCTACACTACTGGCCACTTTATTTGCGTGAAATGCGGGTAGAAAGTCGCCTTTTTAGGGTAGTCGCGGAAAATAAGGAGTGGGGGTAACATTTCTCACTTGGGTAGCCATTCTCTCCCTGATATGCGGGAGTTGTTTGTGTTTGTTTATGGTTGTCAAGGTGATTTCCTCATCGCACAGTGTCAAGCAAAAATGTCTGTATTATGCTGTTATAATTGGTACAGGTATGAGAAAAAATAGAGTATGCTACACGGGAGGAATTGATTCTGCCTCGGGTTCTTGCGCCCTCGCTTCGCTCTGGCGCAATTTTCACACTCGTCAAAATCTCTTAATTCCTACCTTGTTGCATAAACTACTATTCTAATTTGTATCTCAACTGCTAAATTTTCACCTATTTTTCAATTATAAACATCTTATTTTCTAACATTTTTATTGAAAATACAAAATAAAGTTAATTTTCTCTTGGGAGATTTTGAGAAAAGTAGAATTTTTATCAATAATAACTTTTTCTCGTAAAATGCAAGTTTTTCCTATATGTAACCATATCCTTGGACACACTGTATAATGTACATGCTGAAATAAATACATGTTTATATCTTGTTCTTCTACGTAGATAATAATCTGGGATGTAGATCTCACCTACTTTAATAAAAGAGTTTGATTTAAAAATACGATCTCTTCAAAAAAACATTAATTTTAGTCAAGTTTTTTATTTAAATTTGTTTTTTTAGTTAACAGTCACAAATTAGCTAAAAGTCGTTATAAACATAAAAAAGTGTATAAAAAATCAAATATCATCTTGAGCTAGAAAATTCACAAGAAACAAACAATTACTAAATAATTTTGGATAAATAAATAAATCGCTATAAATCGGCATGAATCAAAAAGTTTTCAATTTATCATTCTGTTTACACTATCAGGTTTAAAATCTAATTCCTTTGGACTCTATCAGGGTTGATGAGGTGGAATGATAATAAATCTTAACAATGTGAGAGATCATTAGGTTTAAATAGGATCATAAAAAATCTGTTATTGTGAACTGAGCTACTAATGTATGTAAAGTTTCTACCAAAAAAGAATGATGGGTAATAATTAATAACGCATTTTGTAACTTTTTTATTTTCGCTTTATAAACTAATAATTTGAAAATCTAAGTACCTACTAAAACTCTTTCATTCCTCTTTTTTCCACAATTTTTTAAGATGGATGTTGAATTTATTTATTTATTACGAGAAATTCCCAATTATAATGAAAAGAAAGAAAGAAAAACAAAATACAATTTATATGTTTGTACACTAACAAAACTTACTTAATTAAATATAATTTAGCTAACCTAACTTAAACTAATTTAAATCAGACATTACTGTACATTAAATATAAATAAATACCATTTGCACATTTTTTAAACTAGTATATTTTAAATTTTATTTCAGTTCTAAAAAAAATTTTTGTTGTACAATGTATGGTTATGTCTTTATAGAACTTTTAGGGAACATCGTATATATCTACACATCTTATTAAACATTACTTAAGTCAAATTTGTATTAAGTTCTTCCTATTGCGAATGGCACTCTATTTAAATAGCTAAAACGGAAATTCCCATATCAAAAAAAGCGATACGTCCATAGCAGATAAATCGTACATAAACTGAAATTAATACCGCGGCTTTAACAAAATCTATATACGCAAACATTACTAAATCGAACGGATATTTATAATGGAATTATTATTTTTATGCGGTTATTTGTACAAAATCAGCCGGTAAAATTCTGTGGCATTGTAGTATTACTAAGCCAATTAATTTCCAAACCAAAATCCGAATAAAATCCTATTGCTAAATAAAAAAGGACTAAAACTGCCCCCGTATCCTTTATGTTGTACAATCGCAGCGTATTAATTGTTTAATATCTTGTGGAACACGTGTTTAAGCTTCCAATAAGGGATTTACTTTATAAATGTTAATTGCCCGTGCGGTCGATGTATGTACTTGTACAAATGCGCACCCCTAAAATATCGTTCCATACACCCGAATAAAACCGCATGGTTTTGGTGAGGTGTACAAGTTTTTATTATGTCCGATAAATACAACAAATCCAGCAGTTGAACTTGTATTTGTGTGTATCAAGAGACAGAAGTAATGGGGTGGGTTCTCCTTAATAATGTATGATAAAGGCCGGGGAACCTGCAAGACGTCGCCGACCTCTCTGGAGATAAAACAGTAAGTTTAACTTATAAGAGAAACACATTACACCTTGTGGAATTACCAACATGGTCACCGGATCTTGCAGGTCAAAGAATAAAACCAGGGTGGGTGCAGAGAGGGTTACTTAGTAATTGGTGAAACGGTGTTGGGCTAACGCTTATCTATCGCCCGTTTGGGAATCGTCCACTTACCTTTCGCACTTATATACGCGGAGATATTAGACTTGGTGGGATGGATGAAGCAAAAGGGCTGATGGGGCCAACGGTAGAAATCTAGAACTTTTTTTGGTAATTTATTTGTTATAGTATGAAAATAGAAAAAACAGTAATTTTGTAGTTTGGCGATAACTGTATGAGTTTCGTTTATAGAAGTTTCTTGAGACATCACAAAGTATTTAAAGACAAAGTTTAGATAACCTAGTTTTCTAATTTTCAAAATAAATTACAAATTGTATTATAATCAGTAAGGTAAAAGACCCAGTTATCCTGACTGGCCTAATTATGGTCAGTTTCTATATATATATATTATGTTTTTGATGAAAATAAGAAATTAGTGAGTCCTTAATCTACAACGGATTTTAGTTATTTTTTAGGACATTTGGCAACAATTTTAAATAGCTGTCTAACCATCCACGTCTTATTTTTTTAATACTGTGTGTTAGACTCGGTAGCAAGATTCACTTTCTAATTCGAACTTACAGAGGATACAGGATTCTTAAGTATTTAATTTTGAATTCATTCTTAAATATTTTTTTTAGTATCGTTTAAAAGTTGCACTTTTGCTTAACCTGACCATAATTGGAACAATCATCTTGTACTCTGAAACATAATCAGTGTTATTGAAAAATTTTTGATTACCTATTAGATATATATTTTTTAACTCAAAATAATTTACTTTAGAAATGAAATTTCATTTTATAACCTGAAAGTGACAGAATTCACAATGCAAGCAGATTAGCCTCTACAAAACTCCCAAACCCATAATTTATTCCCATTTAATGTACAATAAAAAATCTACCCCTCGTGAGCCCGTTTGCCTACATTAGTGAAAACTCTTCTACATTGTGTATTTATTGGCAGTGTGGCAATAAATCGTGATGCATAGGTATACTTAAAGTGCCAGGACGACGGAAAAAAGTTCATTTGTCGGAGTCGAGGCGGAAAGCAGCAAAAGTTGGCTCATTTAGAGCGACAGGAGCTTTTCGAATGTTGCAGCAGCATCAGCCAACTAATCCTGTGTGTTCTTATTCTTTCGACTGCAGACATAAATACACGGCCTGGCCTACCGGGATAAAAAGTAGAAACGCTACTGCGGCTCTTCCACTTGGACAACGCCGCACAAAACAGCAGTAAGGCAATTAGTATCGTGTTCTATACAATTAAGGAGTCGCGGCTTTTTCCTTTTTTCCCATTCTGGCTGAAAGCGCGTCCCCCTTCTCCTGAAAGTCCGAAGTGCAGTGGCGTGTGGCGGACAATACACCCCAAAAGACTGTTTTGTTGGGATTTATTTATTTATTCGTTTTGCTTTCCTACATGTGTACTTTTTATGAGTTTTCTTTGGACAAAGTTAAGGTGGGTGATGGCGAGAGGATGCTGTGGATTTGTTTGTGTCTGGTGGAACCGCAGATATTCCTCACTAATGTAATTTGCTTGATCAAGGACGATTTTTATTGTTTAAGTTTCTGTCAAATCAAATTTTGCACGCTCAGTGAACCTGTGAGAAACCAGCAAAATAACTCAGTTGGACGCGTAGTGTTTCAATGTAAAGAAACTTTGAATTTCTAAAGATAAACGTCGAAAGTACCTGATGAAGTTATATTTATAAATTATAAATTGTCGGATCGTGGGCAAGTTAGCAAATAATATGGTCGATTAGGCGGTGAATGCCGCAGACAAACACACAAATATATTCTTGATCGAACGAACACATGTTTGCAAGTAGCCAATGTTGCTAGCACGCCGCAATAGTAAATGAGCCGGTATAGTCGAGCTTATTTCTACGAGAAAGTGGCTTGCTTGGTTCCCTTTGAACACCAGCTCAGCTATAAAGTGAGAATAGTAATTCTCGGAACAACTATTAGTAATGAAACCTACTCGAAAATAGATCTATTAGTTTCCAAACATCAAGGCAAGCAACAAACAACACCATAAAATCCACCTCAAAAGGTACCTTTAGACATTTTTACGAGTGATGCGCTTTTATACATCTGTGCATAATTTCACAGTAGTTTTGGCACACAAATTGAACTGACATTTACCTACCAAAAAATTACAAATCACGTCCGTTAGGTGCTTTATGATGGTCGAGGAGACGAGCCCGAAAAATCCACTAGAGTAAAGTTAGAGTGTGTGGTTGGTAATCACACGTGGGGGATTAACAGTCATAATGTTTAATGAGGAAAGCTGTTGGTTGAGTGTGGGAACAACCACCTGCAAATGCCGACGCGGTGACTGCCACCTGACCTTTGAACTTATTCCCTTTTGGGTTGACGAAAGGTCTGGGGTGCTTTCTCGATTACCTCCAGCATTGCTTTGTAGATGAGAGGTGAAAAAAACATTTAAAACATGTGGTGTCCATACCTTTTTAAAATCAAATATAAGCCAGTCTACGGGATGTTGTTTGGTTTGAAAACATTAGGAATTTATTTTGTATGAGCACGTAAGTAGCGGTTTATGGGTGGAAGTAGTAAAACAGTTTTACCTACGTAGGATTTATTTGAGTGCACTTAGGTAAAAAGTGGTCTAAGAATATATTTCATAAACGATGGGCACTCATAACGAAGTTGATGGAACTTCCAATTTCAGTCTGGTTTAATATCATTTTCTATTTTATAAAACTTTTTGTAGAAAAAATTGAATATTGAATATTTCAAATAGATTTATTTTTTTAAATTTTCAAATTTTTAGCCATGAGATGAATAATTTGTAATGAAATGTTCTGAATATGTATTTAATTATTAGAAATACAAATTTAATGCTTTTGGTAGTCTTCAAAGTCATGTTTCTATTTGAAAAAGGTATTTAGCAATAATATCTTTATTTTTTTTTATAAAACTCAGCTTCGCCCCAAAAACCTCTTTATTTTTTGAAGTAGAGAATTGAAATTACAAATACGATAATTATTCATAAAGTAGGTAGGTACCACTTTTAAGCTATAAAATAAAAATTGCCGTTTCATATTTAACCATGTCTTACTCAAAAAAGCACACACTCGATATTTTTTCGGACCCAGTTTTAAAACATGATAAAATGATATGCATCTTCATTGTTGTTAAATCGATTTTGCTGTAAGGGCATAAGGCACTGCCATTTGAAAAAAAGTTAAATCGGTAATGGAAAAAATAAACTTCATTCAAATCTCGTAAGTACCTATACAAAATTCCAATTCCTTGTTTCTAAGTATAAAAAAATTGAGGGTATGATCCCTAGGCCACTCTGTATTGACAAACAATTAACAACTTTAACTACATAGCCCAACATAACCCAAGATAATTTTTATTCTGAGAAATCATTTTAAAAAAATATTGCATACTTACATACACTTAAGGGGGATGAAAATATTAAAAAAATATAAAATATAAAGAGCACTTATACTGAATATAGAAAATGTATTTATCAAAATTGGTATATTCTCTGAAATACGGAAAGCTGATGATTTACTTATTGTCTTAATCTACATTACATAGATAAATCAAATTGCAGCACAACAAATAAATTATGCACCTATACCTATTACCTACAGATATATCTACATAAATAATATTGATATGTGTATTTTTAAAATAACCCAAAGTTTCATTATTTTTTCTATAACCTAAGTGTCCCTGAGCATCGCACAATTGAATAACTACACCCTGTATACTTTTCTATCATTTATTACCATAAGCAATTATTTATAACCACTTTTTAATATTTTTTTTAATTTTTATCTGTAAAATAATAAAATGCAAGGACAAGTTTTTTATTAATTTTTTTTAATGTATTAGAAAACCGGTGCGAGGACACGGTATCTTGAATGTGATTATATTGCTTCCATAGATATATTTTTGTCCAAAACAATCAGCCTAGGTTAATTTCCACATAAACACTTCCACTAAATAGGAAACAACGAACAGGAAGAACAGTTTATTTGAAGAGGCTCACTTTTACAAAAATAACTCAGGGGCACCCACCAAGCGCATTTGTCTAAAACTAAAATATATGGCTCCTTAAAAAATAAATACAGTGTACAAAGGGACAGGGCCCAACTGTCGGGGTGCATATTCTGAAAAAGTATCCACTGCGGATGCCGGAACCATTGTTTACATCAAACAAAAACATTTCGCTTGGTTTCTGTTTATTTATTCCCATTCCGTACCGAAAATCCTTCGACAGGTGCTACCGAAGTCAAAACTTTGAGTTGTTTAGAATATCTAATATTTTGTGACAAGCACATATGTACGATGTAAATGTCAAGGTTTGCACTTGCATGCGGATCAGATTATATTTGACGTATATTCAAGGATATCTCGGAGGAATACACAGGAAAAGTCACTCAAAACTTTTACACCTCTCGTCATGTAGATCCAACAATAAAATGTTTTATGCGCGGATTGAGGTAAGTAAATAATTTAAGGGCAAAGACCGGTGAAATCATCCGCAATCAGAGGTGATAGCCTGTGGGGGTTGTATGCTACATTTTATGTCTGGCCTACGAACCGACGATCATCCACAGGACCATTTAGATTTACAGGACGAAGGAACCGAGCGCGCCGTCGTTGTTGAGTTAAATAAACAATGACCTCTCCAACTTGTCCCAAAGGAAAGATCTCAACCGCAATACAAACAACGAATAAAGTGTAGCAAACATTTTACTAATGTATATTATTGGAGGCCAGATGTTTTCAATAAATACTACTTAACCGTAAAGCTTCGATTACCAGTCGGGGATTTTGCAACTAAGTTGCAAATTGTACTGAAACCACAATGAAAATAGTACAAGTTGGAGACGAGGTTAAACAATTTAAAATGCTTTCGGTTACAACAATATAACACGAAATATGTGTGGTTTATGAGCAGAGTTTTAGTTAATTTAAATACAGTTTAAATGAGTATTATAGTAAAACCAGTTATAGTTGTGTATTAGATACATTTCACTTCAAGGAATTAATTTCTGCTTCTACAGTTTCTTAGCATTTAGGAAGGATTATGAGGGTTCAGCTGTAAAGAGCCTACAAATTTTATATAAACGAAATCCACTTCACTTTCTTGACTCCACAAGCTTAACCAACAGCAAATACCGCTTTATATTTTAATTAATATGGATCATGTACAGCGTGCACTTCACGATTTTATTACACACAACACAAAGATTCTAATGTTCTCATTATTTCAGTATCGCCTGCTCTACGACATTATTTTGTACCATAGACAGGAAGAAATCCACATTATTTATATTGCATATAAATAAATGCATCATCATTCAATTCAATATGAAATGGAATAACACAAGGATGTAGGATGCAAGTTCCCTTGTTCAGTCCTCCCTCTTCAAGGATATTAACCCCAAATAACTAAATAGACGACGCATGAATCTAATGCATCACTTTCAGCGATGAGTATAATCATACAATGCTTGATTCAATTACATTTTATATAATCTGCACTCGAATAGGGCTGAGTGCATTTGTCATTTTGGTAGTTCCGCCTGATTTGACAGGTCGCCGCGACGCTCCACTCTCCGTCCGGACGCACGCGACTGTCAGCGCCGAGGTGTACGCTCGTCAGATCAACAAATCACATTAAACACAAATAATCACATTACACTATCCGCTGATTTATACAGCACGTTATTTAAGCGACCTCCATTGTTATAAATCACTGGTAAACTGTTTAGCTTCCAACAGTTATTTATTCCTATTTAATACCGAACTAGTAGCCGAGCTTCTATGTGTGTATAGTATACACTTTTAATTTAATTAAAACTACAGCAACTCCGATGATATTTTATGTGTGTAAACGGTTTATATAAGTCGCATGCAGAGGGCCACAAAACCAATTTCAAACTACTAATCCCTGGTGGTTTATCAGTTTGCGTAAATTGATTATATTATACTCTGGTATTAAGGTCAAAAATTTGGAAATTCTGTAATTCTATATGTTATAAAAGGAGTAGCTTGTGATTTAACTAGATTACCTCTTAAGAAATAAACTTACAAGATAACTTAGGCACACTAATATAGTGTTAGTTTATTTTAGTAAAAGTGCGGTTAGTTTAGGTTAAGTTCATTTTAATCTAACATATTTAGAGGGAATACATAATTATATAAAGTTTGTATAATATAAGTGAAGCCTAAATAACTTGTTGCTTATGCAGTAGAACTAACACAGAGGGATTAAAGTTACAAATTGACCGCCACCCCCCTAATTTTCATATAAATAATCAGTGCGTTTTTTCAATAATATTTTTTTAACATTTTAGCCATTATTGTCTAATAAGGATATCTGATGGATCTTTTTAGAGAAACACATCAAGATAAATGCAAATTTGCCTATTTTTTTTCAGCTAATCAAATATAACAGAGAATGGTTACCATTTATGGGATTTCCTAATTACATTGGTCACGTGAATGCATTTACAAAGTGGACATCGTGTACACAAGCTCATAAAATATTGTGCACTGGATAATCTCGATTTCAAAGTAGATACCAAAAGTAACTTTTGAATTAAAAACGAATTTTGCAAATCGATATTCTAAACTACAATAAAGCATGCATGTTTATTTCTCATGAAAAAGTATGAAAAAATATAGTTATTATTGTATAAATTGGTTACAGGTCCTATTAGGCTTGCCATCTTTTGAAAATGGGAAAGGGCAAATTATAAGAAAATTCATAACACGCCACTGCAATTTTCAAAGGGTGGCAACTCAAGGTCTAATGAATATTTTTACCTTTGATATTTTAGTTATATGTAACTTATTTTTAAGAAAAATATCTTTTTACTCTTATTCATTAAACTATTTGTTTTAAGATTAGTTATTTCCAAAAATAAATAAACGTTTCTTATACAAAATGTTTTTAAAATAGAAATTAATCTACATTTTTTCGTAACTAATATCAACCACCCCGCGTTACATATCGAATTAAGCGATTTAAACTTGGATTTTCTACCTAGTAATTGCTATTTAACTTACAATTTTAAAGAAGCAGATTATCACGCTATAAATAATGCACTCTTTAATATCGATTGGGAAATTTTGTGTAATATGTCAGTAGATGACTGTGCTCAGGAACTTTATGACGTAATTTATTCCTCAATTAAACAGTTTGTTCCTGCAAGTCATGTCACCCCTTCAACCCAAATGGGTTCCATATAATACAAAATCCTTAGTATTTTAAAAAAAGGCCTCATAAACGCTACAAATCCACAGGTACATTACAAGATTATGACTATTTTTGCGATTTAAAATCTAGGGTACAATTATCCCTTAAATCTAATAAGGAACATTTTTGCAAAATTCTCAACGAAATATAGTGAGTGATCCTAATCAATTTTGGTCTTATATGAAATCTGTAATAAAAGATATGAATATCCCAAATTCAGTGATTTTCAATGATGATTCTTATTATGGTGGTGAAAACATTAGCAACTCATTTGCCTCTTTTTTTCAACAAAATTATAATATTGAAAACTACAAATTTAATAAAACCTGTTATGGTACGAATCTCGATAATATTACTTCTTTCACAATTACAAACGAAGACATTATTAAAGGAATTTGCTCATTAAAAAACAATTCCTCGGTCATAGACGATATACCTGGTATATTTGTCAAAAACTGTAGTGAATCACTTTGTAATCCGCTCCGTTTAATATTTAATAAATGCATACGTGAAGGCACTTTCCCACTACTATGGAAAACCTCCAAACTAATCCCAGTACATAAATCGGGTTCTAAATCTCAAGTAAATAACTATCGACCAATCAGTATAAACTCTAACTTTGCAAAATTATTTGACTTATTACCATCTAATGCACTTTATTCTCATGTTTCCAATGTTATCAGTGAGGAACAGCATGGATTTGTATCTGGTAGGAGTACTGAAACTAACCTATTGCTTTTTACAAACTTCATCACAACCTCAATAGAACAGGGTTTCTCTGTTGATTGTGTTTTCACCGATCTACAGTAAGCATTTGACAGAGTACCTATATCTTTATTGCTCCATAAACTTGAACATTTTTATTACATTTGTGATCCACGACTGTCTTGCATTAGATTTTTTTTTAAGTAATCGAACTCAAATAGTATGCATAAATGGATTTCAATCTAAAAAAATTAATGTATATTCCGGAATCGGGCATGGTTCTCATACAGGTCCTATCCTTTTCTTGTTGTTCTTCAATGACATCAAAAGCGTATTAACTAAGTGTCATTTCTTTCTTTTTGCTGATGACTGTAAAATATTTAAACGCATCGAAAATATTAATGATCAATACCAACTACAAAATGATTTAGATGTGTTCAATAGTTGGTGTAAAGAGAATGGTCTATCCCTTAACGTCTCTAAATGCAAGACGATGAAATTTACGCGAGAAACATGCCCCTCATATTATCATTACATAATTGATGGTTCTGAACTTGAAAGCATTTATACATTTAAGATCTTGGGGTATGGTTGGATCCAAAACTCACCTACATTGATCATATTCACACTGTAATAGCAAAAACTAATAGAACTCTCGATTTCATATTAAGACATACAAAAGAATTCAAAGACATAAGATGTCTAATTATTTTGTACACAACTTTAGTGCGATCATCTGTGGAGTATTGTTCTATAATATGGTCACCAGTGTATTTATCTCACATAAATAGAATTGAAAAAATTCAACGCAAATTTTTGAAATCACTTTGTTTTGTAAATAACATTGACTTTTACAACAGTAATTATATACATATTCTTCAGTACTTTGATCTTCCTCTTCTGTGTGAGCGTCGCTTATATTACGAATTAATATTTGTTTTTAAAAATCTGAATTACCTCATAAATTCTCCTGATATCTTGGCATTATTTAAAATCCATATTCCTACTCGTAATTTTAGAAATTTTAAGTTTCGTACTAATTATGGATCAAACCTAAGTTTGAATCGTATGGCCAATACAGTAAATAAATATTATGACGAGTGCAATATGTTTTGTTCATCCTTGATACAATTTAAGAAGAATGTTAAATGTGTTATATTTCATAAAACTTTGTGATTTATTAGGTATAAGTTTATAGTAATCAATGTAAAAATATTCCAGAGGTTTATCCGTAAATAAATAATAATAATATACCAATCTCTTTAACAAACTGTTATTATCGTTAATTTATTATTGCCGTGGCAATCTGCCAGTTAAATATTATTAACAATTACTTGAAGCTAATCGAAATTGTTGAGTGGGAGTAAAAATATTAAATTTTTAACCATATCGTTTTCGAGAAACTTAACTATTAAATTTACTTTATGATGATTTATAATAAGTAATTGGCTCTTGAAACTCGAGCTCTATTCTTGATTTTTTTCATGTGGCTCTTCATATTGTTTTGCGCGAGACACACTGAATATCTCATTGGAAGAATTTGAAAGAGAAACTTAGCGCTGCACTTTAGATAAAAGAATTTCATACAGAATAATTTAATAATTTTAACAAAAATCCTAACAACTAAATTTTGATATTTCAAATTACGATGTACCTAATTTCTTAAAATATTTTTTATAATTAAGTTAATTTGCAAAAAACCTTAATTTTTTAAGTAATCTCACAGTACACCGCCTGTCATAAAGCTTTCTATAGTTGAAAACTGATTTTTTTGTCAGGTTTACAATAATAACTACCTGCCAATAAAAATTTATTACTCTACACGGTACATTACTTCCCAGAACCCAGATGCTTAACACCAATTCTGATATTTAAAACCGAACGAATTTCCAGTTTTTCCTCCACTAGATCAATCTATAATGTGCCCCTTCGAGCAAACTACTAAATTCTCCTGCATAAACGCCAGGCACCGGTAACAGCTCCCACATCATCCTCGATATTCTTTCACAAACCACCGATAAAGGTACATAAAGTACCTCCGATAAGCCCTCAAACATAATACACAAGAAAGCATACGTAATTTGATATCCGCACACCCACAACTTTTTGAGGGCGTACCGTAAAGAAGTTCACTATACTTAGTTTCTTTTTCTCTCCCCGTCGCATTTTTGTAATAAATTATACACTCTATGGGGGGTTATATCGATTGTAAATTAGTATTTCAGGGGTGACATATCACTAAACAAAAAAAAACAGCAAACCAGCACGAACTGAGCAAATCTCGTCGTGCAACCGTAAAAATAAATTACAATGACTTCCCTTTTTCTAAATTGGACGTTATATTTGTTTGTCCCGGTTTCTTCTAATGGTGTATATGTTAATTAATTCCCTTTTATATTCAGAATTCGAAACACAATGGATTTTTTCTAATAAGGGTTTTCGTTTTAACGATGCTTTTCTCCGCTACGAAAACAGAATAAATTCTCCCGTTTACTTTTAGTGTATTTTTGAATGTTAAACATCATATTTCTTCGTGGAATTGGGTTGAAAAAAGCGCACAGCAAAAAATGTTGGATTCGATGCGAATAGTTTTGATTGTTATTTAAATGATCATTGTGTTTTAGGTTTGTGTACCTTATTTTTCCAATCTATTTGTAATGTGCTGGCCAGATGTAAATCAAACAAACCAAATCGTATAAAATTGGCGTGTATTGCTTATGATGATATCCAATGCAAAAACGCGACATTTTTTGAAAAGGTTTGTTTTATAAATAGTAACAGATGTGTTGCAGATTCCGCCATATAACATTTAAAAGAGGTAATGAGTCCGTGAGAACAGGAACAAAAGGAAAAATAAACACAAGAAATTCTCGCAACATCTGTTGGACGTGCATCGCATCAAATATAGAACGGAGTACGTTTTAATTCCTTAAAAATATATCAGTCAATCACTTGACAGGCCCTGCGGCACACCTGAACAAAAATCAAAGGTTGTTTACTTTTATTTTTACCTTTCAACGAGCTCCAGCACCTTTACTAATAGGTAAAAATAGAAATTGTTAAAAATAACACAACAGAACGTGCCGAATGAACTTGTGTTAGGTAAAACTAATGGTAATTAGTTGGAGTTATACTGAAGGCGCAAAACAACGTGGGAGGGTGCGTTTAGTAAGGCTTCTACGGTCATTTCCTGTCCAGGAATACCGAAAAATGCAATTTGCTCTGACAGGTCGGAAAGGTTGGAAATAACACGAAAGAGCATTATACTCAAGATATATTACAAGGGCTTCTTTTTATCACTTTTTCTGTTGAAGACTTACATATTGACTGCACGTGTATTTATTTAAAATATAAACATGGAACAAACGGGCCTATTATATTTTATTAATTGTTTGACGGATGTGCGACTCACGTTTCAAAATAATTAACTTTGTCCTGTGAAAGAATCCATTTAGAACCCGTTCGATATTCCACTGAAAAAAAAGTTTCTAGGAAATTTTTCAAACGAGTTATTCATAAGGTAGAGTTCAATAAGCAGGATGTGAACGAAGGTTTGTCCCCAAAAACCATTGGGCAATTATGTTAAAATTTAACCTAATGAATTTGTGGTACTATTCTGAGTAATTATACAAAATGGTTGATTTCCAGTAGCCATGTTTGATTATTGACCAGACAGGTGCATCGACAGGTGAACTCCTCCCCAAAGTATCACCTACAAGAAAATCAACAGGTAGTTCCAATCCAATATCAATTGTACAAACAGGTGGAGCCAGGTAGAAAACAGCCCCTCGAAACTTCCTTTACAACCCATACTACCACCCACAAAGAAACACAATGGAGCAACCCCTAAAACTCTATTATTCCAATAACGTTTAATCTGCAAAGTCAATAGCGTTCTTTATTTAAAAGCTTGGAAAATACATCATATGACAAAAGCCGTTTTCCAGGTCAAATATCCATTTAGTAGGGCGTATATATCAAGTTACTGATGGCTATAAAACTCAGGCAGGTACCTGCGTCTGTTCCATTCAAATGGCATCCCAAAATTGTAAATCTTTTGGTTTGTGTGTGAGCATTATAACAACACAGCAGGCAGGTTGAGAGACGACGGTAAAGGCAGGTTGATTGGAGGGACATAACGAAGAGGGTCCATTGAAAAGGTGGACGTTTAGGTGCTTTCAACCTTGATTTGATTGATGATGTTGTTCTTGGAGACACCATTATGGGGTCTAGAAGGTACGGATGAATTACACTCGGGCGCACAGGTCTGCAGATGGTTTCATTTTATACCTACATCACGTAAAAAAAGGTGTATTTGGGAATTGTGGCGGAAAGAAGTTACTTTGTTGCTTTAGGAATGTTAATGTTGTTAAAGCATTGAATATTGCTTTATATTCCCCTGGGGTGAGGTACACAATTTGTAATACCTATTTGTAAACAAGTTTTTAGTTGAGTTGTTAATTTCTGTACCTATAAGCATCATAAAAGCTTCGATTTTTTGAAAGTCCTGATTTTCTAGGAATATAAAGATACCGTTAAAGATTTCTATTTGCAGATGTCCTCTTTACAACATTTGTGTGAGAACTATATAATTCCTTATTCCATTTATTTCAGATCAATATCCTTAGTTGTCAAATGACAATAAGAAGTTGTTAGTGCAGAAGTATTTTTTTAAATCTACTTAAATTGCATATCCTCTTAAAAAATAAGATATACTTTTTATAGAATATTTAGGAGATACACAAGATTTTATATGAGATTTTATTAAATCAAATCTTGTAATGTGTAATTCCAAGAACAACTACGAAAGGACAATCCATCTTATTTTTAAAAAAGTTTCTGATTTCTATACCTAGTTTATAAATTATTGCAAAGAAAATTGCTTTTCTTTAACGACCTATTCAAAGGCTTTCAAAATAAAACTACAAATTTGAGTCAGGTAATTCAAATAAAAATAATAATTGAGACATTTTAAATATATTATCTTTAATTTTTTAAAAAGTTAATTTGTTCTAGATTGCTGTTTAATATCCATAGAAAATATTTTGTAATTTTTTTTCAAATTAATGTTTTATATATTACATTCGTAACCACTAAGCCAATATTAAAATTCCTTAAATAATCACTAGTTTACAGCCATTTAGCCCACAATATCTCACTCTGATTTTCCCATATATTTTGGCCCACTAAACACGAAAATCACACTTAATTTTTTTCATGGGCGCGTTTTCAAGATATGAATTTTTCAATTTTTTTTTAATTTTCGGAGTTCTTTTTGAGTATATATCGAGATCTAATTGGCCGATTTGATCCAACAAGCTCTAAAATTAAAGGTAACTGAGCCTTCTACAACTTTCTATTGGATAGTTTTAAGATCGGCCTAGTAGTTCAGATGCTAGCGATTTTAATAAGTTGAAAAGTCGTTTTTTTTTTGCAAAAATCGAGGTCGAAAATTCACATATCGTCCTGGGAAAAATAGAAACCACAAAGATAAGTTCAGTTCAGTTTTTTACGTGAAGCTGATACTTTTACGAAAAAAACAAGTTACTATTGATGAAAATCCATGGACAAATGACGAAGTTATGTGTTTTTCATTGGAAGACCAAAATTCAGCTTTTTGACGATTTTCAAGTTTTTTCTTCCTTTTATTGAATCAGTTGAAATTCAATATATTGATAGTTACCATTTTGTTATAATAGGTGAGATTCGGTAACATTCCAAAAACGTCCAAAGAACTACGAAAATTGAAAAAAAAAATTCGAAAATTCATATCTCGAAAAAGCGTCCATGACAAAATTTTTAAGTGTGATTTTCGTATTTAATGGGCCAAAATACATGAGAAAATCATAGTGAGATATGGTGGGCATAAAAATTTTCGATTTTGTAAACTAGTGTAATTAAACAAGGTTTTATTGCATTATAATTTCTATTTTTTGGGCCTTTATCTTTTGGGCCTTTGTTAAGGGCTATTCTAATTATGAAAAAACGAATGCAATTCTCTTATGTATTTTAATAAATTATTGCAAGGAAAATTGCTTTTCTTTCACCACCTATTCAAAAACTATCAAAATAAAACTACAAAGTTGAATCAGGTAATTCCAAAAAATTAATAAGTGACACATTTTAAATACATGTAACGTTTTTTTTTCTAGATTTATGTTGATTTATAAAATGCTTTGTGGTTTTTTTTTTCACATTAAAGTTTTAAATATAACCAGTTTTAGTTCCTGTTTCTCGACAATTAAAAACTGTGGCCAATTTTTGTTTCTATTCGCTACTTTAGTTTTGAAGCTTTTGTGATTGAACATTTAAATTGCCACTTATTTAGTTATTTATTCATTCATATTTATAAAACCACCGATCCTTTCACTTTTATGTCGCAAAGAAATGCCTGAGGTTACAGTTGTTTCAACAATCAATAAATCAGATAAAAACTTGAAGATGAAAAATGAATATTGTCAATTATTTGCTTTATATTTCAACGTTTCAGTTTCTATCACCAACAAACATTTCTGTTGATAAATCTATAATAAATAAACTATAAAAAATAGAAACGTAAGAAAAAACATTTTTTCCAAAAAAAATAACAGTTTGAACAAAATAAATTCAATAACCCAAAAAAAATCGTTTTAGATACTATATTCAAATTAAATTATGTATTATTATTAAGTTCTCCCAAATAATATAATTTTTTTATGTTTTTATGAATTAGAATACATGAAGATTAATATAGGAGTACAGGGTGTCCCAGTTTATATCGTCAGGATTTCACCAGTCGATAGTTTAGCAAAAATTAAAGGTGGTTTGTCTAATAAACTATGGTCGAATGTTGCTTCCTTTTTGATGTACAGTAAAGAAAATAAATTATTTTAAATAATTTGCTATAAATCAATAACAAAAAAAGTTAGTCTTCTGAAATTTTGCATAAATCTTTTTTTTTGTATTCTCTTATTAATAGTGGTTGGAATTATTTTATTTAGAACACAGAGGTGTGCGTACGGGTTTCTTCAAAAACATTTTATTGAATAAAACGTACACTACTGGTTTTTTTTGCAGCAGCAATATGCAGAGAGTATTTTCCATTCAATTTAGAAACTTTTTTGTATCTTACAATTTCTTGATAACTTAACTCTTTTGTTCTTATTTATTAAAGTGGTTCTTCCCTATTAGATTTCCGAAAAAAATATCAGTACAAAGTTATAGAGAAAAATATTTCCTACAACTTTCCTTTTAATATTTTTTTGATATTGTCAATATTTAAAAAGTTATTCAACAAATAAGTTGCAAATTTTAGGGAAATTTTTCTCTAGTTAGGTACTACTTACTACTCTCCCCAAAATTTTCAACTTATTTGTTGAATAACTTTTTAAATATCGACAATATCAAAAAAAGCTTAAAAGATAAGTTGTAGGAAATATTTTTCTTTACAACTTTGTACTGACTCTTTTTTTCGAAAATTTAATAGGAAAAAAGTTATTAAATAAACAAAAAAAGCCAACCCTTAATTGAGGGCTGGTGAAGGCAGGGCGGAGTCTACGAATACACAAACACAACAAAAAAAAGTCTATTTGAAGCCTTTTTTCTCCCTTATTTACTGTACTATTACGTTATTTTGAGTTAAGTTATCAAAAAATTATAAGATACGAAATAGTTTCTAAATTGAATGGAAAATACTCTCTGCATATTGGTGCTGCAAAAAAACCAGTGGCGTAGGTTTTATTCAATAAAATATTTTTGACGAAACCCGTACGCACGCCTCTGTGTTCTTAATAAAATAATTGCAAC
Organism: Pediacus dermestoides; assembly: GCA_963942485.1. Lineage (NCBI taxonomy): Eukaryota > Metazoa > Arthropoda > Insecta > Coleoptera > Cucujidae > Pediacus > Pediacus dermestoides. The sequence continues at coordinate 31,259,556 of OZ012626.1, forward strand.
CACTATTAATAAGAGAATACAAAAAAAAAGATCTATGCAAAATTTCAGAAGGCTAGCTTTTTTTGTTATTGATTTATAGCAAATTATTTAAAATAATTTATTTTCTTTAATGGCCTGTACGTCAAAAAGGAAGCAACATTCGACCATAGTTTATTAGACAAACCACCTTTAATTTTCGCTAAACTATCGACTGATGAAATCCTGACGATATAAACTGAGACACCCTGTATATAAAAAAGTTAGCTGGTAGTTCTTTAATGATTGGTCCTTTTAATTCTAGACGTATTTTGGTCGGTAAATTCCTCGCCTATTTGGAAACAACTATTGAGACAAACAAATGACAAATGTACAATGTACAAATATGTCGGTAATAGTAAAATACTTTACATTTTATTTTGTTGTAGTTTAGGTCGCTTATATTAAAAGACAGTTAGTTCAGAATATTAGTGTATTTGATGCAGATATAGCAACACAATAGCTTGAAAATACCTCCATCCTCGCTCTCCCATATGTGAAAACGGAGAATGACAAATATTATTTTAGAAACTTCGTGAACTAACTTGTCATATAAAAATGCACAAACACAGGCCGAATAAAAAAGCAGCAGCAGTAGCATCACCAAACTCAAACTCAACTCCATACCAAGATAATGTTATTGTGATGTCCACCCTTGGAAGTTCTTTTGTAGTTGGTTTTTCAAGTGTGTTTTCAGAGTAGAAATATAATTCAATTCACTATCGATGTGTATGACAATATCAATATTCAAATTTTGGGGAGTTTACCTTCTAAAGTTTCGGTGTAAGTTTGCGTCGGACATTATTCCCGCTTGCTATCATAACCAAACACAGCCAAATATGTAAATGGGGCCCGCGCTTCGACGTCTCTGGTACCTGCATCGGTCAGTTACGTCAACAATACATTATGCGCGTCCCTGGTTACAGATGCATTGGCCGCCACCATCGGGCTCTCTGTCTTTCGGTGGTGGTGGCGGCGGTGGGTTTTGCCGTCCACCCACTGAACGGACATTGACATCGATTTACTTTGGAAAGGACAAGCGAATTAATTGCCACAATATCGCTCAACTCGACCGGAGTACTGTCAATTAAATCAAAAACCATCATCGCCATCGTATATACTGTAAACACGTGTAAAATTATCTGGTAAATTGTTAAATCCAAAAACTCGAAGCTGGATTATTTTTCAAGATTATATTATTAATCATTTCCTTTAGAATTTTATAAGTATTTAAAAGATGAAATTGTGGTGAATGTTTTTATAGTAAATTGTTAAAGAACTCAAAAATTTTGATTTATTATAGCAACTTTTTAGACCAATTATTACCGATACTTATTCAATTGTCCACTGTTATTAGTTGGAAAAACTATTGAATTTAAAATTTGTTTAACTTAAATATTTTCTTTAATTTTCCCCTACAATTATTTTGTTTTGATTTTTTAGAGAAAATTAGGATGAATTTTGGTGCCAAATTCAACTATATATATTCAACTACATATTATCAGAAGTACAACTAGAAAATTTTCGGAATTAGCTTGCATAAACTTCATATATGATTACAAATTATGTAATTCTGCCTTTATAGTGACATTGTAGTAAAAACCTAACATTTTCAGTTACCTATACACTTTCCCTTGTGTAGCTGCCCCCCAAATGAGAGCGATCACTTATAAATATTGATGGTGAACTACTTTGGAATTCTATATGCAGTGCCTCTTTCTGTGTGCAAAAGAAAACTTTTTCTGTCTGGCAATAATAATTAATTGATGGGTGAACATTCTTTGTATTTTATTAAATTTGTAATTCATTAAATTACGGCAATAAAAAGTTTGTTTAAAAGGCGCGTTTTTTCCCCAAGAAATTCATAATGAGTGGTATCGCAACTTCTTTAGCGAAATAAAAACCGCCACGTTAAAACATTCACCATTCAGTTATGCTAATAAGACTATAAAAAGGGAATTATAAACACTGTAAAAATATTCACTGACTATTCACTCACTAATTTGCATATGATTTTCTTTTAAAAAATTCCAAAATAAAGCAGGCCTAGGTTAGTCGTGCATTACGCTGCTTTGCATAATGACGACGTCGGTATTATGACGAAATTTCATCACTACTATCTTTTTAAAATTTATCCCCCAGCTCCTTAAAAAATTAACAGCCATCCCACGCGCGCCCTGCGCCCTCTACGATATTACTTAGTTTAATTCCTCCAAGAGGCGCGAATTAAAAAGGTGTAAAACCGGATAAAGGTGAAATAGAAAAAAGGACGCGCTCGAGAAAAAACCTGGTAATAAGACAGACGAAGCAATTGGTGCAAAGGACGGTTTTTAAAAAGATATAAAAAGAAGTCAAACGCTGCAGATGGAAATAATGGAGAATGTCTTAATGACACCTTATGAAAACACCCCTCTCTCGGCCAACTTACCGTTTTAATACAGAATTGCAGCAGCAGGTTTTATAAAAGTTTTAGTGCGAATATAAATATACATGACTGCCTATAATATCAAGATTGCGCAAATTGCACAAGAGAGGTAGTGTGCAAACGACAGAATTCCTCGTCTCATTTCCTCTCATTATGGTGGCGGCGGCCGCTTTTAATATTTTTAACGTTTACACCTTTATTTAATGCCCTGGGGGACGTGTTTATTTTCTTTTCAAGTCGTTCTAAGGTGCTTATTAAATTTCACTGCTTAATAATCGCATTAGCTCGACGCGCTTTACGGAAATCTATTGTCTAGATTTCTTGTGCTTTTTTTCCACGGGGTATTACTGCCAGTTCCACACCCCAGCTAAATATCTATAAATAATTTCCTTCGCAGGATTAAACAATTTTGCTCCACTGGGCAGATTTACTTCTTTAACTACTAACCTGGTGCAACATCTAATTATTAGCAGAAAATCCACTTACCAGTGCTTTTTGGATTTATCGCACGAAAATTAAATTGTTTGCAATAAATATAGTATGTTTAGTGGCTGCAATTTTAACAATACAGGATTAGAATTACTGAAAAAAATTAGGTATAGCTAATAATTTCCTTTAATTTTCCTCATATTCAAACAAATTTATATCGTATAATACGAGTATATTTGACCAAAACTCGAATTTAATAAAAATCTAACAATATCCTTAGTTGGAAAACTGTCACTATTTTTACGAAAAAATATCTGATGTGTCCAACACATGACTTTCTTATACGATAATACCACAATTACTTTTCCTAAAGAAATTAAGTTAAAAATCGTGCTCAAATTTTGAGCGGTTCCAGCAATTTTCAGATAATTTTCGGAAGTCTTTCTCGCACTTATTACAGTACGCATAAATCTGTCCTTGTTCCACTCATTACAACCAGATTTTGGGATAAAAAAATATTGGGCTTGGAAATTACTTTTGCTAAAGTCGATGTAGGTATTTACATTCTTTCGTATTTTTTTTATTGTCATGTTTAAATTTTGAGCTTTTTCCAACAATTTCAAATAGTTTTCGGAAGTATCTCTCGTATTGCAGTACGTATGAAATATGTCTTTGTTCCACTCATTATAACCGAATTTTACGACAAAAATAAGTGTTTTATTTTAGATTTTTGACCTATTAGCCTATTACTGACTTAAAAAAATCTCCCGGCATAAAATCACATTTATTTATTCATTATTCTTTTTTTCGGTACCATAGAAACCAGTAAAATTAAAAAAAAATAATGATCCTTCTGGAATTCGAACACGCGTCCTTCCATTTGGCAGCCAAGTTCTAACGTCACTAGTCTATCTAGGCTGTCGGATTCAACGCGCACTATGAGAAAATAAAAGTATTTTAAGAATATTTCGTTTTTTGGAAAATTCTTTGATGGAAATTAAAAAAAAATTTAAACAAAATTTGTTCAAAATTTAATTCTAAATCAATGTTAGCGGAATAAAAAAATATTGAATGGCCTATAAAAAAACATTTAAAATTTGAATTTCGAATTCTCCGACAAAAAGTACAAAAACTGTGGCATTCTGAAAGAACTAAGAAATTAATTTACACCAATTTTTCCAAAAAAAAACTACTCATGCTCCATTAACTCTAAATCCGCACCCAAAAACTAAAAATTAAAGATAAAAATAAGAAAAACTGTATTATAATTTCTTATCTAAATTATCATAATTATTATAGAAATATGATATAGTTAAAAAGGAAAGTGTGAAATTGAAAAACAAACACTCATTTTGGTTTTATACCTAGACGAAATAAATTAAGTTGTATATAAAAATATTATCTTTAAAAAAGGACATTTTAAGCTATTAATTTAAAAAATTCTACGTCACTGAATTGAGTAACTTCTCCTAAATTCGCCTGCTTAATTATATTAAATTAGACACTTCAGTGTACCCAGTCTCAATTCATTACCTTTTGTAGTTTTTGAAAATTTGTAGAACTTGTGATTATACGTAGTTTATATCTTAATTAGGTAGGAAGCTTTTTCAAAAAAGGATTTGTAACAAAATTTATCTTGGTAGACCACAGAAAACAATTTATTACTAACCTAACCCAACCAAAAAAAGAACATTTTTATACATATAGGAAATTTCAAAATTTTATCACAACCGTACGCAGTATTTATTTTCTAATAAATCCAATAAATTACAATTTTATAAACAAAATATGTCAGTAGACCTATAAGGGCAAGTATCAAAAAACAATCCTCAAAAAAGTTTATAAAAGTGTAAAAACAACTTTTATGAAGAATTTAAATGTTGTTTATTCCATTAACTATCTATAGCCGTTTCTCTTTTCGCCAAAATGCTGAACTGTATGAGAGTTTTCGTGATTGCTTTATCAAACTGTTTGCCGCAAATTTCAATAACTCCTTGCAAAGACACCTTTATTACACCGCATAAAATTCAAACAGAAAATCCTGGCCCTCGATTTTTTTCCACTTTTAATTGGAATTTACAACAGCGTAAAATGATGTTTGATGTGCCTGGTGGAAGAAATTAATAAGCCAGTAAAACGTGAATAGAGTGGTTGTGGTTCTCGGACACCGGTCCCTTTTTTCTTCTCCATCTGTGCCTAATAACACACGTCGTCGTCCACATAACCAGAAAAACTCTACCTTTTTTGTCTTCCATCAGCTCGCATATGTGTGTTGGAGGTTATTTAGGTTATGTTCTCATCTCTCGCTACTTACGCCGGTGTCTGTTCGTTAGACTTTTTTTCCTACCGTATAATTTTACTTGGTGTTTTTCTACGTTGGTGTCGGTTTGTTTTATTCCGCAGCCACTTTTACACCGACACACACATAGCGCTCAACGAATTGGAAATGTCTTGTTTTCTGAGTGGTCCGTTTGTTTTAACTGAAAAACAAGCTGTACTTGTATATCATGATAAATACATCCAGGCTACCTTACTGCCATGGCAAAACCTGAACAGACAAACTACATTAACAGGACACTTTGTCCTCGCCAAAACAAACCAACATTCTTCATGTAGAATGACCTCGTTTTTTATAGAATTGGGTCCGCACAACATATATATGTGAATGAAATGCTCTTCAGTATTTTTGGAGACAGTTACACAAAAAATATAAGTGGGTTTACATTCTCGTATAATTAGAGGTTTTAAAAGAGACAAAATTCAACATATATTTTCCAACGAAATTTAAAATTGAGATCTTTACAACATTTACAATAATATTGTGGTAAGATATAGTAGTTGAAACAATTTTCCCCTTTTCTCCAACCTGGGATGCGCCACTGCACCATATCATAACACATAATTTCTATTTATAGCATAAAATCCTTGGGTGTCTACCTTCACGAGACAAAAAGAAAAAATGTATTTTTTTGTGGATGATGTTGCTAGGTTCTCTTGGATATGTCAGCAACGCTTTTCTATTATGGTTACGTATGATGACACATGTTGCGATCGAATATCACGGGAGTTAAACTTCAGAAAACTTGTTAATGGCACTGTGTGTTGTCCTCATATTACTGCCTTAATGGATGAGTTGTTTTTCTGAGGAGGCTTCAAATTAATTATCAGTTGGGCCAGAAAAAATGACTCCCCAACCATTAATTTCAAGGGATTTGTTTGGTCGATTTTTTATTTGTCTAAAGCACACAACAGACATTTTTGTCTTATAGATCCATCCGCGTCAAGTTAGCTTTTTTTCTCTTAAGAGGGGGAGTGGCTTTTTCCCGCCATTTTTTATTCTTATGGAATTTGAACAAAGTTATTTGGCGAGTTTCAACTTGAATTAAAATTATTACAAACATAACCTTAAAAAATAAAATTTCGGCTAGAAACTTCCAGTTTGCTGCATGTGTCATTCAGTTTTAATAGAACAAAATGTGACTAACATAAAAGTTTGTTTTCCATATACAGCGCACCAGGCGTCAATAAAATTCTTGTAATAAAAGGTCAAATTGAGCAGACAGGGGGTAGTCGGGAACTATTAGGGCCCCTAGGTGAAACTGACATTTGAGTTGTAATACTTCAACCGTTATCAAAAGTTTGTCGAACGTGAGCGATGAACAGGCGGTGGGCCGTATGATGAATGAAGCTTTCTGTCAGCTGGCGGCGAAGTTCACTCTCGTATTTATACACAGGCTTATTCACCGCCGTCGCCCGCCGCCACCACCACCTCCATCATCACTCTCGACTACCTGCAAATTTACACTCACTTATACTGATTTCATTAATAATGCTATTAGAGACCATTCATCAAAATTGCAAAACAAACCTGTTACCTACAGGGAATTTTATTTCGGTAGGTAGACAGTGACGTCATTCTAATAGATCATAAATAGCGTAATTTTTCCCACACGCATTTTTGTAGATAGTAATAACTCCAACAGCCCATATAATAGCCCAAACTACTCATCACTTTTTATTAGTGTACAGTCTTGACCAATTTAAATAGTATTTTAATCCAAACAACAATTAAGCAGATGGAGAAGCATTGCAGCAATTAAATAAGAATCTAAATGGCACATACCATCATCCTCACATACACACACACTTGATGATGATTAAAACAGCCAAAGTTAAATGAGTGTGATTGACCTCTCTCCTCATACCGTGAGACCTGGTGCTTACTCTCTCTGTCTCTCCTCATAGATTGTAAAGTGCAACTAGCATTACACGCGTATAATTTAATCAGCTGTCACAATTAGTGGGTATAAGAAATGTAACGGAAACAGAACTCACACACAGGGTTTTTCAATGTGTGTAATATGGTGGATTATAGGTGACGTCATGATAATATGGTTAAAACGACTGGTGCAGGTGCACAAAAAGCACAACATGTGTTTGAGGAGGTGGTGCATGGGTTGTTCATCATCTCAAGTCGTAAAGTGTGGAATTTATTCGTTTTTATGTGTGTATAGTTTCAGATATGAGCATATTGCGTGGTCGAGGAGGCCTTCTATATCTTTGTATAGATTTAAATAAGGGGCACTGATGGGAAAAATAGAAAATGGGTTAAAAGTTTTTATTACTTTTAATCGAGAGTTGTTTCAAGAATAGTTTAACAAGATACCAAATCTATTTAGGAATACATTTAACCAATTTTTTTCGGGTACTTACTTGATTATTGCATTGATATAAAAGTCTTCTTTACGACCAAATTTTTTTGGTTTAGCATAGTTCGTGAGTTATGAGCAAAGTACAGAAATCGTAATTGTAATTAATTGTGGGTATTGTAGCCTGCAGAAAAAAGAGCCTTTCTGCTAACCTCAACATCCATCACCCTGGAGTCTCTTTGAACCAAGTAGATCTGTGAACGCTTTTTATGCACTGAATATGTCTTGGCCTGCCTACCACCCAACTGATGATATCTTCCTCTACTCTTATTAAACTTAATGCATCTGGAATTCTGCAATAACTCGTCAGGACTCCCACCAAAGAGTTCTAAGATTTTTTTTGAGAGGTCAGGAGGATCTCAACCTGTCGGGTCCGAAGACCGTGACTTACCTGCAGCTTCAACTATTTACATCTCCATGATTCCTTTATAATCTAATCGACCTTAATTATATTAGTAGTGGATTCAGACTCCAGCAGGGCTCATCAACTCCTGATCTGGCGAGGTCGTCAGCCACCCTAATATGTGGAAGTGGAACTCGTTCAAATTTATCTACGACGAGTTCCTCCTCTACGTATTCCAGGACGAACTTTTTTAGATCGCATAGAGTCCAAACAGTCCAACACTGCCAAACAGTCGAAGTAGATGATTTTTACGGAAGACCACAAATTTGGAAAATCAGTAACATTTTTCGAGATATAAAAGTGCAAATGACAAACACGTCTATCTTTTACTAAAACCTCATCCTTCAGTATAAAATCTCGTGATTTATAAAAGATATAGATAGAAAGTTGAAGAAGTTACAAACGAAATATTTAAGATAATTGGTTTATTTAATTATAATATTTAAATACAAAAATTTTTAAAACGGTTTTGAATAGTACACCAGTACATCCAATACTTTGAAATTATGTTACTGTTATGGAACTCTGTCTCAATAAGAGCGTTATTATAATTAATTGTTATTTTATAATACATACAATTGAAGACCACAATGTAAATTAGAAAAATTAGAAAGATATCTGTATATTTGAAATATGTTTTTTATAAAAAGGTTTTTATAAAATGGCTTAATTTTGAAGATACAAACCTATCCCCATCCATCATCTGCAGAAATGCACCTATACGGACTATACATCATAAAATTAAAACTAATCCAAACCCCAAATACGTGCTGTCGCAACTCCATAATTAATTTCGATGTTCCCTCAGCCATCAAAGTGCAATATCATAAGTTCTACACTCCTGCAACAGCATCCAGGATTATTAATGTGGGCGATATTAACTTAAAATAATACCTTGTCAAAACTGAACTAGAAACTCCACTACTATCTGCTTAAGTTGATAATATCTTTTGTTTGTTTCAGGTACTTCCCCGTTTTGTAACTCATAGTTGTTAGCGGTGCCATCCATCATGCAGCAAAACATCCACGGTAAAGTTACATACATCTTATTCCGATTCTCTCATTTAATTTAATGCTGTGTGCGGGCGCGCACGGTGTATATAAAGTGGAGGAATATACATTTGACTGCGACTGACAACTCGCAATGTATCACAAGAGGCAAACTATAGTCAATATAATGCGGAACGGAAGGCAGATACGCCGAGAGACAGACCTGGAGAAACGAACGACATTTTAAAAGTTCAAGTTAATGATGAACTCCCTCTAAATGAAGATAAATGATTCTGATATTGGATTAGCTTGATGATGCACGGGTCTTTACGTGAAGCACCCAGAAACAATGATATGGCTCTGTGCGCCATTTCCTCATTCCCGTTCTGACCTTATTTGCTTATTATCCTGAATTATCCTTTTGCGATGGCGTGTAGTAGAGTATATTGGTTTTACGTGATGACAATTTCGTAGCATGTCGCGGTTGGAAATTAAGGTAACCTTGAGATATTTTCTTACTCTAATCATTTTAAAAATTTCACATGAAGATTAAATAACATAATTCAATTTACAAAAATAGATACAAATTAATATTTTAGAATAGGAAACTTCATTTTGTCCAAAATTCTAATTAAGTGGGTAAATATTTCGCATCTAGTGGTAACGTTGTAAGTTGTATAACAGCTAACAGCGAGTTAACCTTAACTACTAGTTAACTTTGTTAGTTACCATTATCCAGTTAGGTTAGGTTAGGATATAGAATAAATTTGAGTTTGTCTACATACTTAAATCAAATTACGTTCAATTTTATGTGTGAAGAGGTGATGTTTTTAAAAAATCTCGGTTTGCTAGCTTATCTTATCTGTAACTAACTACTGCAATCTTGAACTAGAAAATACATCAATCTGAGCAAACGAATTTCAAAATTAATTTTTTTTTTTTGGTTTCGCTATCCAATAACTCGTATAGTAACTCACACAGAAAAAAATATTTTGTGGAGGGAAAACCAGTTTTTCGATGATAGTTTGAACAAAAATACAATTTTATCAAATTTACATTTTATGTAAAAAACTGAGATAGATGAGAACATTGTATCATCATTAAAAGCCCCCGCTATCCATTAAGGAATGTGAGATATTTTCCCACTACAAAATTTTTTGTAGAAAACTTTGCAGCACAAGCGGTATATTTCTGAGCATGGGCTGGTATAATGACATCGTGTAATTGCCTCTAATTACTTGTAAAATCACCTTGTGGCATAAAAGATGTTGCCGAGTGGCTCGGGAAGTTTTTCCGAGGGGAGGAAATGAACCCGTTCTCGCAAGCAGCCGGCGCTCCTAGGACTTTTCCATACTTTTCCATAAGTAAATAACTGTAAAATCGCAACGTATTATTGTTTAATTACTCCCCCCATGCAACGCCACGGTGTAAGAAACATATAAAGTTGTTAATTAATTTAGAAACTTGTACACTTTCCGGATAAATTTACGTTGTAATAATATCTGTTTGCAATATTTAATGTCTTCAGGGCGCGCGGTGGAACGCTTTTTCTCAGAAATAAATGCTTCAGCTAATTTCTGAAATTGTTTCCACATGTTTTTCGTTTCGTTTGCAGAGGCGCCTCTGTATGAGCGCGCGATCATTAACTGAACTTTTTTCCTTACCTCCATAAAACATGTGTCATCCAATATGCGGAGAAACACAATAGGGCGGTGTTTGCTCACTTTTAATGTCTTCATAATTATTATCGCTATTCAATCCTTTTTCGTGGGAACAACTTTGAACTTGGTACAAAGCACGCCATGCTACATGACTCCTTTTGTCTAAAGGATGCACATCAAAAGTTTGTGTGAAGGGAAAAATATAAACAGTTCTTTAGTATTTGGTGTTTATTTTGGTTTTTACCTCTTGCATCGTTGCTTATACGGCCCAGTGAGTCCCTATAAGATTTTATTGACAACATGTGTGATGAACTTGAAGTGTTTCTTTTACATTCATCATAAGACATAAATTTAGTTTTCTAACTAGTAACTAATTAGGTAGGTGATTTGGAGACCAATTAGCCAATTCTGCGTACAGAAAACCTTATAGATTTATAAATATTTATGAGTGGGTTTGATGTTGTCTAAAAAACTTACAGAACCATAATATTCATAGGTGTCAAATTATTTTTAGATATACCTACCTGTAAGTACTCGTTACAATTCATTTTAGAATTTTTTGAGAATTTAGTACGTATCTTTTTGACTTTCTTTTGGACAAACTATAGAGTTAGTAGAGTTTGATAAAGTATGCTAATTGAAGAAAAAAGAAGAAGTTATTGAGGTTAAAGAAGACTGTGAAAAATAGATCTGTTTTATTTTACTATACCATTTTGAAACTAACAGAATATTTTTAGCTTTTTTCCAGAATATTGAAATAAATAAATGTACATGAATAAAGTGCACGAAATGTTTGTTTAGTGCACGATTCATTGGAAGGCACTATAATATTTGGCGCACGAATGCTCTGAAATTTATTTTTTTGTCGATCGTTTATTAAAGATCTAGTTAATGTAATAAACGGAGTGTATTAATAACTCAGTTTAATGCATACATGCACATTAAAAACATTGTTGAGATTATGAGATTTGCTAGGTAACCAACAATATATTATATTATTGAAACATGCATTTGGAACTGACACCTGCCGAAATTAATTAATTATGTCAGTGGTATTTTGACTTATTGCATATTATGTCAGAATTTGGATTTTGCCATGGAACAAAATTAGATTATTTTCATTCTAATAAAGAGCGATCGACAAAAAAATATTGTAATCAACATGAGTGTTAATCGGCGATTAATAATCTCGACTCATTAACGCGCTCGCTGCGCTCACGCGTTAAAATCGTTTCGATTATTAATCGCTCTTATTAACACTCTTATTTATTAAACTACTATTTCAAGTCAATTTTGAATTATACTGTGTGTTAAAAACCCAAGAAAATGATCATTAATTTACTACAACTGTCAAAAAAGGTTTACTTTTTGCTTTCGCTTTTATAGCTAAGGTTTTTATCACACTTGGGGTTCTTTTTATTTATCTTAAAAGGTACAATATTCCATTCTTAGTTAATGTATAATTCAATCAATATGCATGCAAATATTATTGAGCTTCTAAACAATAACACAATTCGTTTTTTACGCAAAATCCAAACTAACCTAACCTTCCCTTACCTACAAGATCTTTTTATAAACATTCTAATTCGTGAGTATGATCTATCTGTCTAAAAAAACTGTAAACATGTTTAATAAATATTTTACAATATTTATTAAATCCGATTTGTAAATAAGCCAATAAATGACATTGGATTCATGTAAAACAAGTAATATTTCAAAACATCTGTTTTCCTTCTGAAAATTTATTCATTTCAATTACAATTTTTGGCTCTTAAAAGCGCGCTTTTGTGAACCGTCATTAAATACTAGTTTTGTACACTATTATGTCGTCTGCAAGGGAATAATGAAACCACAACATCATAACATAATTTGAATCCACTTTATGGCACATTTATGTCGAAAAATTCGTAAGAAGCGACGCTGGTACATAAGCGATAAACTATAAGGAAAACAAATTCTTTGACATGGTGGCAGCCGGGCAGCAGTGGCCCGCCCCCAGATACCCCCCAAAAGATCCAAGTGCATCATACTCAGTTAGCTTGTTGGATTAGAGCCAATCTGAGGGAATTTTTCTACTTAATAACAAATGGTGAGATAATACTCCACGCTGTTTAGTTCGAGACGACGCATTATTTGGCTTTTGCCCGAAAGGCCACCGCCGACGCCCCGACCGGTTTTTGTTGTGGCATATACAATTTAAATGATGACTTGTGTTTTGGTGGCGGTGGTGTTATAAAAATTTGAGATTACATCTCTGATTCTATGAATAGGTAAATTTCGCGCCGATAAGGTATATGAGGCGGCGACCCGTGGGACCACCGTGGTATATAAAAACCAAATAACGCAACCATATGGGACGACATATCACAGAGATAACACATGTGCTCACAGGGGAACATGAATGAAATATGAGTTCAGGTTAAGAAAGATATCGACGAGGACCCAGGTGACCTTATATATATGTTATCTTTTCGGGTTGTGTTTCCATACTGAATTGAACGGATTTATCACTTTTTTACTTCAGGTTGCTACGATTCGTAACATGGTTTATTAATTTATTCATTGCACCTCTAAAATAAATATCGTGAGTACCTGATGAATTTACCAAAAAGGAAACTGTTGATATTTGACAATAATCAGTTTCAAAAAACTGGTATACTCTAACTATAGGTACCTTGTTTTATAGTAGTAGAATGAATTGAACTAACAAATTAAGGCAGCGATTTTGAAACATCAATTTTATTGACTGTAGATCAACACAAAGCCAATAAAATTGATGTGTTTTATACTTTCCATCTCATATCGTTTGTTCCATTGTATTCTATATCTATTGAAAAAACGGGTATCTAAGGCTTGCATTCGTTTACATGAAGGGTGAAACCTTTACTCAAAATAAAACTTTTGATGTCCATAAGTAAACACACAATTTGATTTTTAATTTTCTAGTGATTATGTCGCGTTTTTGAGAAGCTATAGGAAAATTGGGGTCAAGAAATTCGAAACTCAAAATTTGACTTTTTAATAAGGGTGTTAAAAATTTTATCTGCAGTGATATTTTACTCAAAATTATAGATGTTCGCTGGATTTTTTAGGAAAACTTAGTTTCATTTGCGTTGTACGTTAGGTTTTTATTCGGATATTCAGTTTTCAATACAAAATTTTTGATTATATCTTCGAGTAATTTCTTCATTGTTAAAAATAAAAATTATCAAAAAATATAAGCAGAGTTTTAGACTACCTACCTCTAAGACTATTTTTTAAGATTAGCTTTGATTATTCCCAAATACTTTCACTTCTTACTCGAAGCATTAAATTGATTTTTTGCCATTCTCTGTCTTGTGCTGTCTTTTCCTCTTGTGTACTGAAAATACAAAGTTGGCATAAGGACATTTCTTTACGATAATCGTAATGGTAAAAGAGAGAGAGACATTTTTATCCTCTGGTACCCTCTTTGAATCAATTAAATATTTCTGCTAAAGTCCAAAATGTCGGTCCATGCAAGGAAACTTAAAAAATCCCTGTGAAGTGCGTTAGCACCAAAGACGTCGTTCCTACGCCACTGTAGCGCTTCAGATTCTTTCAGCTAGTGAAAGGGACCCACTTCTGCAGAGATTCTCTTTAGGTCCTGTATTCGTTTTTAAATTTTATGGTGGAAGAACTGGAAGACAGATATGTTAGATCTATCTTCCAGCTTTCTTCAATTAGAAAAATTATAAACTTGTTTTTTGAAAACCTTAATTTATCTTTGAATTTAAAAAATGTTTCGACTAGGTATTTTGATAGTATTTTTACTTAATACTGGAAATGAATTGTTTCATCAAGCTCAGTGGCAAATATTCCATATGAACTGTTTATTCACAATTATAATCTTCTAAAGCTGTACTAAGATTGTATTAACTGATTTTATTTTCAGGATTCCGTAAATATTTACCTTTTTTTAAATATTTTATAATTATGAGAGAAATTTCATGGCTATAATTGTCATAGTTTTGAGAATGATGAACAGAATCATCACCACATTGCAGATAATAGTTTAATGTCAACTTCGACGCAGCAATAATTGCTCTTATAAAATGCTCAAACTTCCCTAATAACAATATGATTAACGACATAAAAAATTAACAATCCATAAAGTCAATCAGAAAATTATTGAAACATTATTTTTAACGTCCAATAACTCGGCATGTTAAAAATTTTATGCCCCCAAGAAAGTACAGTATAAAATTCGATAAGTTCTAACGGCCATCTCAACACAATCGCTTTTAGCTACATTACAGAATTAGAATGAGGAGAAAAGTTACGAAAATGGTGTATCTTGTTGACATTTCTATTAGAACCATGTCTCCTTCAGACCACTCATCAATTAGTGTTCTCAAGTGAACGTTGCCGAACAAATCACCAAAGTTTGCACAGACACTACTAGTCGGTGGCCATCGACTGCGAGAGCAAATGAGTGAGTGAATCAATGGATGGGATGAGATGGTGTGCTGCTGGAGTGGAACAGCACTAACATACCGACGGTGGGCAAAGGACGTCGATCCGAGTGATATGGACTAATGCTGTCTAATTGACAGGTTGTGTTCGATAGCTCTGTTACACGGATATAGGTAATTAATGTCAGAACCCGTGTTCTAGGAGCGACAGAGCCTGAGCGAGAGGGCATTAATGTCGCTTTCCCGTTACATTACATGTGTTTAGGCATCCCAGTCCCTGTGCTCTACACCCGATTTGCTTCTACATCCGACAATTGCACTTGTACTATGCAACTAATTTCACACGTACTAAATACGCCCCTGTATGTTTACCTAACTGTGGACTGTGGGTGATTAAACCAAAGGAAATTGCAATACAGATGGAGTTTCATATTTGAGAAATGTGATTATGTCTTTTGGTTTTTGAGATAAGTCGTGGTAAAGATGAAAAGCTCAAACCACTAAACCAAGTCCAAAAGAAATTAAGTTGGAAGCAGTGGTCATTAACATTATTAGCAAATGCTTGTTCTGATGCTGAGGATGCGAGTTTCCTTGTAGAAAAAGACGATGAATTGAGTTTCAAGGTGCTCTGAGCTTTATTTTAATAAACAAAATTTTATCGAAAAGCAATATTTTGGTACACAAAGAAGAATTCGCACCATTCAACATCTTCTTCATATTTACTAATTTTAAATTAAGTTATTTTCTCTCGTTTACATTTTTCTGTTGCTTGTTACATAGGAATTTTCTGCACATGAAACTCTCTTTTGCACGTGAGGAATTCGTATAAATTTAATAACCTCTGACAGCCGGCATATAATATGAATAAATTTTCGATTTTATTTTGGTTGCATCAAAGACAATTTATTACTGAATGTAATGTTAACATAGAAACCACGCACACTAAATATTTTGTCGTAAATACCACTCAGTAAGTTAGACGTAAATGCACATAAAACGGGGCAAATGTACATTCTTCGATGTGTACAACCGGTGTACCGTGGATGGTGCATGGATGAATCTCAACAGCTTTTCAAGTTGTGTTTACAACTGGTGAGTTTTTAACAGCATAGGTAGTTTCTTTTGAAGATTTTTTGGCATTGGCTTTATACATAAAATACCGATTTTACTGCATTTTTACATCCAGTTTGGCTCTCTATTAGAAAATTAAAGCAATGAAACTTGTATTTTTATTCATTTCCGTTTAATATAACTCTTGTAATGATTCCAAAATAACATCCAAGGATTTAAATAGATCTCGGTTTTAATTTAGGTTAACTTTTCTAATAGTTTAATGGTTTAAGAACAAAACAAATTACAGTTGGATGATTTTCAGCGGACAGTTCATCGTACTCTCTTCCTCTTTCGCTCTCAAAAGATGCGAACGTGAGATAGAGACAGAAATAGTATGACGAGGTGTCTACTGTTCTACTGAAAATAATGCTGCTATAGTTGGTTAATTTGTATTTACTGCTAATTCAGACTCGTTAATTTCCGGGAAACCTCATGATTCGATTTCTGGTACAAGTTCAAGTTAGCTAACCAGAAGTTAACTACTTTGAAACTGACCGTGTGACAATATGAACTTAATAATCTTTCTTAGACGAATTCAATTAATTAAAATTGGATAAAATTCTAGTAGGTAGTAAAACCCTAAAATGAAATATTAAAACTCCAAGAATCTATTTACTTATATGTACTACAAGAAGACTAGAAACAGGAGAACGAACTTCTCGTGTTGCCTTGTACGTTATGCGGCGCCACTCGCCATATGCGCCCTATTTTTAAATTACTGTACTGCGCATCTATCATGTGTGGGGAACTGAGTTCGCTCTCCTGTTTCTAGTCTTCTTGATGTATTATTTAGTTTAATTAAAAAGGAATTTGAAAAAGATTTGACCATAGTTACCTATAAAATTAAGTAAACGTAAACATGAACAAATATTATTGAATAGCTCCAAAATAAATTTGGTCTATAATAACCAAGTCATAAAAGTTACCCATACTATTAAGGTTGCACTTATCCTGTAATTGTTCTAAACTTTGGAGATAATTCAGATCAATTTCAATAAAATTCACATTATTTTTAATTACAATTTAACACAATATTAATTGTTTTTTATACTTGTGGTTGAACATTTAACAATTGGCTAATTATGGTTATCCTAGAGCACTCGGTTGGCACCTGTTAAAAATCGTAGAGCTTCGTGGCGCAAAAAAGTCTTACAGGAATATAGGTAATGAGCGTGCAAAAAGCGCATCGGTAAGATTGAGCTTAAAAATTTAAATTTTTCTAAAATATTTATATTTTCATGCCTAATTTGCAAGTACATCCCTGGCAAGTTACTTTTAAACTACTGAGTTTCAACCTACCCTTACAGAAGTTTGTGTCCACAATCCACAATAAACGATACATATTTTTATAACGTTTTTATCCTCAAATATTCAAATAACGTTTTACAGTACGTTTATTTAAAATTTGGTGCCTGACAAATTTGAACTTTTGTTTCTAATTGGTAGTTTTAAAACCGTTTAACATTTTGAGGTTAAGGTAGAAAAGTGTTTATTCCAATTTGGAATTTGATTTCAATATTCTTCGGATTTAGTAACTTCTTTTAAATTAAACGATGGATAAGATCGATTTATTGGAACGACTGAGAGTACCCCAGTTTTTAAGGTACCTTTGGTACATGGTAAATGATCCTAAAACTGACGAAGTAATATGTTGGCATACATCGAATAACGGATTTATTATAAAAGATAAGCGATTATTTGCCCAAGAATATCTTCCCATGTACTATAAACACGGTAATTTCGCAACTTTTCTGAAGCAGTTATACAACTATAATTTTCAGAAAGTGTCATGGACTATAAACGAACTGTATTTTCTTAACCCTTCTTTTTTTAAAGATGAACCCCGTATGTTAACAATGATTAAAAGGATAAAGCCAGTAGAGAACATCGAAAATATTGGCACCTGCGTTAAAAGCATGCAAAGTAAATATGAATCCACCAATATAGAAAAAAAGAGTTTAAAACAGAAAAATCTAGCTCTTAGGAATGATATTAACGACTTGCGTTTGAGACATGCAAAACAAACGAAAATTCTTAATAATATCACTTGGTTTTTAATGCACTACGATTTTTCGCAAATTCACAATGTTGCCGATGAAAATCATGACAAAAGTACGGAGGATGGTCCAACAATATTTGAATTAGATTCCAATGGATGTCCACATGAATTTTGGAAAAAACTCGAGGAGGAGAACAAATATTCCACTGACGGACCATCGAGGTCTTCCAACAGTGTTACCTATAACAGACCTTTTGGAGTTGTTGAAAATTCAAACGACCAAAGCTCGTCAAGACGACATCTAGACCTAGCAACTTCTACAACATCATCCTTTTTAAATCAGACCAGCGATGCTGCCAGTCTACTGGAAATCCTACCTGAATTGTTGGGTGAGTTTGAGGAACCACCTGTTAAGAAATTTCTTTTCGATGGAATCAAGCTAGTACCCATAATAGATGAACACGTTGAAGTACCTTGCAAAACAGTAGCTGCAGATAGTGTTGATAAAATTACGTCAGTTTGTGCCGAAAATCTTGGACAATACATTGCTTCACCAGAAACTGAATTAAGTTCGCTGCAAAGAGCTTTGAGTGCACTGAATGGTTCTGAAATAGACTTATTATTCAATAAACTATTCCAAGATCCGGATGAAAGTGTAAGTGATGTAGTGAATAGTTCTAACAAAGATGTGACAAGTGGCTGTGATGATGAAACGAATATAACTTTAGTTGACTTGATGTATTATATAAATCCACAGTAAGCTATTTTTTATTTAAATCTAAAATAATATTGTAATTAGTATTATTTAAGATTTATCTTAAATGTACGATGTAATGTACGTAATCATTATTGATTTATTTGGTCAATGTCAAAAGACCAAACGAATTTCAAGTTTCTTATGCCTATACTTAATAGAAATATACTCGCATAAGAAATATAATTATTTTACACTTATCCTATAATTATCCTAAACTCAGTAGATAATTCAGATCAACTTCGATAAAATTCTCATTGTTTTTAATTACAATTTAATGCAATATTAATTGTTTTTTTAATCTTGTGGTTGAAGATTTAAAAATTGGCTAATTATAATTATCCGGGAGCACAGTTGGCACCTGTTAAAAACTGTTGAGCTTTGTGACGCAAAAAAGTCTGATAGGAATATAATGAGAATGAGCGTGCAAATGGCGTATCGGTAAGGCTGAGCTTAAAAATTAAAATTTTTCTAAAATATTTATATTTTCATCCGTAATTTGCAAGTACATCCCTGGCAAGTTACTTTTAAACTACTGGTAGTAACTAACCTATACCACTACAGAAGTTTGTGCTACCAGAGTCCACAATTTGAACTAAATTGTATTGGTTAAAATGTGCAATGCAACGAATTAAAACATTATTCTTTCATTTCCGAACTAACATAATATTTTTATAACGTTTTTATCCTCAATACTAATAAAATAATATTTTGCAGTATGTTTATTTAAAATTTGGTGCCTGATAAATTTGAACTATTTTGTCTAACTGGTAGTTAAAACCTTTTAACGTTTTAAGGTTAAGGTTGAAAAGTGTTTTCTCCAATTTGGAATTTGATTTCAATATTCTTTGGATTTAGCAACTTCTTTTAAATTAAACGATGGATAAGATCGATTTATTGGAACGACTGCGAGTACCCCGACTTTTAAGGTACCTTTGGTACATGGTAAATGATCCTAAAACCGATGAAGTAATATGTTGGCATACATCAAATAACGGATTTATTATAAAAGATAAGCGATTATTTGTTCAACAATATCTTCCCATGTACTATAACCATGAACCCTATTATTTGTCAACATTCCTTCACCAGTTATACCGCTATAATTTTCAGAAAGTGTCAAGTACTACAAACGAACAGTATTTTCTTCACGAGTTTTTTATAAAAGATGACCTGCTTATGTTAACAAAGATTAAACTCAAAATAATTAAGAAAAAACCAAAACTATTTCTTAATACAGTAGAAAACATCGAAAATATTTGCACCTCCGTTAAAAACATGAAAAGAAATTATAGCACCATCGAGGTAGAATTAAAGTCTTTAGAACAGGAAAATGGAACGCTTTGTAATGATATTAACGACTTGCATTTGACACATGCAAAACAAACGAAAATCATTAATAATATCACTCGGATTTTAATGCACTACGATCTGTCGCAAACTTGCGATATTGCCGATGAAAATTATGACAAAAGTACGGACGCTGGTTCAACAATATTTGAATTAGATTCCAATGGATGTCCACATGAATTTTGGAAGAAACTCGTTGAGAACAAATATTCTACTAACGGACCATCGAGGTCTTCCAACAGTGTTACCTATAACAGACCTTTTGGAGTTGTTGAAAATTCAAACGGCCAAAGCTCGTCAAAACCACATCTAGAGCTAGCAAGTTCTACAACATCTTCCGCCTTAAATCAGACCAACGATACTGCCAGTCAACTGGAAATCGTACCCAAATTGTTGGATGAGCTTGAGGAACCACCTGTTAAGAAATTTCTTTTCGATGGAATCAAGCTAGTACCCATAATAGATGAACACGTTGAAGTACCTTGGAAAACAGTAGCTCTAAATAGTGTTGATAAGACTACGCCAGTTTGCGCCGAAAATCTTGGAAAAAACATTGCTTCGCCTGAAACTGAATTAAGATCACTTCAAGAAGCTTTAAGTGCACTGAGCGGTTCTGAAATAGACTTATTATTCAATAAACTATTCCAAGATCCGGATGATAGTGTAAGTGATGTAGTGAATAGTTCAAACAAATATGTGACTAGTGGCTGTGATCCTGTCATGAAACGATTATAACTTTAGATGACTTGATAAATTATATAAATCCGCCGTAAATAATTTTTTTATTTATATTTGCAATTATATTGTAATTACTATTATTTACAAGGTTTATCTCAAATGTACAATGTAGAGTAAACATTATTGATTTATTTGGACAATGGAAAAGACCAAACTCAGTAGGTGATTCAGATCAACTTCGATAAAATTCTCATTATTTGTAATTATAATTTAATGCAATAATAATTGTTTTTTTTTATTTTTGTGGTTGAAGATTTAACAATTGGCTAATTATAGTTATCCTGGAGCACTCTGTTGGCACCTGTTAAAAACTGTAGAGCTTCGTAGCGCAAAAAAGCCTGATAGGAATATAATGAGCGTGCAAAAAGCGCATCGGTAAGCTTGAGCGTGTTAATTTCGGTATTAGTGGATGTGATGACGGGGTTATTAAATGTGGATTTGCTCACCTAAACGCTCCATATTGTGCTGAGATAGTAGGGAGTGTATTTGGCCACAAATGTCAATTTCATTTAGGGAATTCAACTAGAAAACATTACAAACCCATCACCATACAGTTGGAACTGCGAAAGTTTTAAAAGTTGGGAGAGATCCCGCGCCTTTAGTCCGCACCTATAACCATCAGCAAGCTGTTAGTGTTTTAATTAAAATGACGCTCTTAATATTTTTCAATTTCAGTTGAAATTAAACGGCAAGTTCCTGTAAAAAATGAAGAGCGCACTCGCGTTTTATGATCCTCTTCCTCAGCCGTTTCCTTCCGTGCGCCATTAATTGAAAACATTGTTTCTCTTGCGGTTTCGTTCGGCAGCAATTAGCAAGCGGTGGTGTGGCCCTTCAGGGACACCCAGCCACCCCCATGACGCGCGCAATGATGGGAGGAAGGAATGCCAGCAAACATCAACTTCTTTAATCCGCGCCCTTATTATCATTCTCTGTCCATATCAATCAGAACCGTACGGACGAACTGAACTGGTTGGTTTTTCCTCATTAGTATTCCGACGCGAGGCAACTCTTAACGACGCCAATGTTTGGGTTTGACATAACCAGTTAGTTCGTATTAATAACTTTAGTCGAGTTTATAAGAAAAAGCGAATAGAAAAATGACATATTTTTTCTTGATGCTGCGCTGCTGCTGCCGCCACTACTGCCGCTGCTGCTAAATTGTTTCGCCGCAATTTTTATTTAGCGGACGACGTCTCGTTGAAAGGTAGTGGCTGGAAAAATGCATGTCGCCGACAGCCAACTAAATTGAAGTATTATACTTTCGTTACACATGACAAAGCATTAAGCAAATCAGCATCCAACTCCCTTCCCCTGCGTTTCAACTAACTGGATGCCGGACGTCGGTTTCGCTCCTGTTTTCTTTACCAACTCCATTAAGGTATTTCCTTCCAATCATCGCACGTCAACAGCAATTCCATTTTAAATCCATCAGAGAAATCAGGAATTTGTTAGTCTAAGAGATTAACATGGAAAATTCATCCTATGCAACAAGTACCATCCGAAATCTTCCCATGCATAAGGTGTACGACAAGTTGGAATATTATCTCCAATTACCATTCTCTGTATTTAAAAAGTAATAGGAAGTGGGGATTTATTTTTTTCAGTGTATTTTTTCCAACTAAAGTTTAATTTAGCTACTAGAGCTTTGGAATGAGTTTTTTTTAATAAAACCTACATTTCGCTTTGTAAATCGTAAAATCTGACTAGTGGTTCTAAAAAATTTAAATTATCTGGAAAACATACATTGACTACCAGTAAACTCCTAGAACTAGAATAAAACCTACATTTTTCTTTGTAGAAATACAGATTACCTTAAAATATGATCAGTGATTGTAAAAGTGTGACACTAAAACTGTTTCTAAAAAACTAAAAAAGTTTCAATTTGAACATCTGAAAAACATACAAAGACGGCCATTGGGACCCTTAAACTGTTTTTTTGTAATCAAACGTGCATTTGGCTTTGGAAAATTGTAAATTTCCTTCAAATCTGACCACCGGTTCTAAAACTTTGCCACTACCATAATCAATTCACGAAAACTGGTGCTATTATGAAAATTTCAATTTTACATTTAAAAAATACAAAGGTTGCCATTAGAACTGTTTTTTGCAATAAAACCTACATTTTACTTTGTAAAAATGTAAATTTACTTATAATCTAAAATAGTGGTTCTCAAACTATGACACCAAAATTATTACACTACGAAACTGGCACTATTTTCAAAAACTTATCTTAAAGATAGGACTTTGTAATAAACCTACATTCCGTTTTTGTAAAAATGCAAATTACTTTCAAATCTGACAAATAGTTTATAAAACTGTGACACTAAAATTGTTAATCCATGAAAGTTGGTGCAGTTTTGAAAGGTTTAATTTGAACTTTTGAGAAATATACAACGATAACCACTTAGGGCCTTGGAACGAGTTTTTTTTTTAGTGATGAAACCTAAATTTCGTTTTGTAAAAATGTAAATTTCTTTTAAATTTGTAAAGTGGTTATAAAACTATGAAAAAAAAGTCCAGCAATATTTTCAAAAAATTCCACAAGACTGAAAAATACACAAAAATAGCCTTTTAAGGTGTAAGGTTAAGTGTAAGGCGACCTTTAGTCGCCTGGAATTTTGCCACGGTTTTTTGGAGTTTTGCAAATTCCATGCCGTCACATATGATCTTTGTCCTCCGTGAAGACCTGACGGGCTTTTGGTTTGGGTAAACTGCTGGTAGATATTTCCGTGGTAGATTATTGTTACCTGTCCGGTAAGTATCTGTTGTTGCCTGGTTTCCCCTCTGTATTGTCCTATTTTTTATATTTGTATAAGATCAGTGTTTTTCATGAAATAAAGTGTCACATTTTGACTTAGTGGTGTTATTAAATTAACGCTTTCCGCTGCTCTGAATTAATTGCTTTGATACAATATCTGCATCGTATAATAAAGAGTCATGGGACGAACATTTTAGATATTTTATCTTATATTTAAGTATCTAAGAACTTGCTGTACTTTTTATAAAAATTTTCATTTAATTTTTTAATGTCATTGCCTTTTTTAATCTTCCTCCATGTATGTATCTCTAAATAATATCATAAATTTGATATTTGTGACCTTAAAAATACGAAAAATTCTAGATAGCCTAACAAAATGATACATACGCAATATCACAACACAATGTCATGATTTACAATGTAATTACTCTAACAGTCCAACATAATCAGTCGGTGAACTCTTCCAACATCTGTACATCTCAAGCTCACTCTGCCCACCAACCTGCAATGACCCTAAGACCATTTCCTGGGAAGCATTATCAAAAAGTACTTCCTTTCAGTAATACACCATTCT
The DNA here is from genome assembly GCA_963942485.1 of Pediacus dermestoides. Classification (NCBI taxonomy): domain Eukaryota; kingdom Metazoa; phylum Arthropoda; class Insecta; order Coleoptera; family Cucujidae; genus Pediacus; species Pediacus dermestoides. Next base: position 31,283,907 of record OZ012626.1, read on the forward strand.
CTATATTACTACATCACAATATGCATTTTGGTGTGTGGGCAGCAACTAATGAATGTTTGTTTCACATGTTTCACCGCTCCATAGATTATTGTAGATTATTCAGAAAAATAAGCATTCCTCCACTGGATGAAACACAATACACCCACCAACAACAACTACTTATCGCCCTGACAGGCAGATACATTTTACAGACTTTTAAGGACTTAGACAACTATGTCCGTTCGCGTCCGTTTCTTATCGTCCATTCAATTTTTTTTAGATAACACACCCTATGGCGGTTTGATATTTCGTGCTTTGGAACAAAAACTTAATCTGATCGATGATTTGCTTGTATGTACCTTTAAACAGAGCAAAATAGCATTTAAACCACATCCGTTTGCATGTGCACAATTTGTCTTTGTTGTGGTACAATGAGCAATATTTTTCAGATTTATCAGTTGGAAAAGGTAGAGTTATTGTTGTATCGTTGTTTTGACGATAGTGACCGCGTTTCCTCTTGATTAAATGTGTGGTATGACTCGCGTATCCTCATCTGTTTATCAGGTAGAAAATAATTAATTAGTTTATGTTGAAGTATCTTATCGTTTGGTTTCCGGTTTATGTGCGACGGTGAGCAACGTAATATTTTTTAAACGGTGATCTAATATATTTTCAATAAAGTTATCGTTGTTTACCTCAAGAATAAATCATCGTATTTCGAGATAATAATATGAAACGAGATATGTTAAAGCATCATTAAAAGTGTTTTGTAGTTTTTTTCCTAGAAATTACAACTTTGTGGTATAAGAATTGTTTATAATGAAAATATACCTGATGTGACTCATCATATGATTTTTTATACTAATGTAGTAAAATACTTAATTTTTTTAGAAAAAATTTGGAATATATCGAGATACTCGTATATAAAACTGAAATTATTTTTTTGTCTTCAGCTCAGGTAGGTATCACCAAATTTAATATATTTTCTTACTATTATTCCAAATGAAAATGTTAAATATGAAATTTCGTTAATACGAGTAGTCAAAATGAATTTTCGGACCTGAGTCAAAAAAAATTAAAAACGTATATTTTCAAGCTTATCCGGAAAATAATAAGTGATTCCAAATCAACACTATTATGAGGCAGCATCTTTTAAATACGAATGAAAATAAATAAACTGTACAATACAAAGCTTACTTAATCATTTTATTAAAAAAAAACGACAACTCTGCAATTTTCTCAAAAGTGTAAAAACTATTCGTATTGCTAATATATAATAACTTTTTGAACAAATTGTGTAGTTTTTTAATAATAAATAATCGGAGTACATATTTTTTTAAATAATAAGTTACAAAATTATTTGTACCTACCAGATTCTCAGTAGATCGTTAACCTTAACTGAGAATTAATTTTCTTGTTTGGTATTGTCCTTATAATGGTATCTAAGCAAATTGATCTAACTATAGTTAAGGATAACTAACTATTGAAAAACTACGCCTTTGAACATTGAATATCTGAAAAACGACACCACGAATCAAAATGTTGACAAAGTATCGTTAAATTAAACAATAATATGAAAATTTCAACAATTTTTAAAAAACTTTCAAGAAAGGAGATGCCAAAATTTGGTTAACTCTCCTAATGTCTGCGCCACTGAACATTTTGAACCAAAATGATTGTCATCATTTCATAGCTTCTTAAATTCAGAATGCCTGTTCAAAAGTATGGCGAAATCGATTGAATGATAAGGAACTAACATTTAGTAACCCCTGTATCTGTTGTATAAGAAAGTATGAAAGCAGAAATTCTTAAATATTCAAATTTTTTATTTAAAAAGTACGTATGAAAAGAGACCATCAGTTCAGTGGTTCTAAACTTGTAGTACTCCTAATACTGTATGTTTTCGTATTTAAAGAAAGTTCCATAATATTGAGACCGAGTTTTTGTTAACCATTTCTGTTGTTTGTAACGGGCTTTGTAACTTCATTAGTTCAGAGGGCTTAAAAAGTACTTATTTTTCGTGTTATATAAATTCTCACAATTTTTGTGTTACATTTGCATAATAATTGTAAGTAATTCTTCAAAATAAAATTATTACAAAATTTCTTACTATTCTAAAAAAAATGTACAGGGTGTCCGGAAATTAGGGGCTAAAACTCGGGGGGTGATTCTACTTGAAAAATTAATGTCACAAGTTCCTATAACATTTTTCCGAGAGCTCTTTAATCTTGGGGTTACAGGGCCTTAAAAAAGTTTGGTTTTTTTAAATCAATTTTTTTCCTGTAACTTTTTTTCTAGTGTACCGATTCGTTTCAAATTTGGCACACTTATCACTAATGTTTATTTGTATTCTTGCACCAAAATTGAGGTAAATCCCCCAGTGTCAAAGAGTCAAAACTGACGTTGACCTTTGGGTAAAGACCCAGAACTTTTTTGTTAGGCACTTTTTCTAAATTTTGATGACTCCCGATTGAAGAGCATCGAAAAATCTTCAAAAAAGATCCTCTTGCTGCATCACGATAAAACGAGTCGTTTTCGAGAAAAACGCCTTAAATGAATACCAACTAACTACAGCTCATTTTCAAGATTAACAAAGCAAGCATTAAACAGAAGCGCGTTTTTCTCGAAAACTACTCGTTTTATCGATATTTAACAAGAGGATCTTTTTTGAAGATTTTTCGATGCTCTTCAATGGGGCATCATCAAAATTTAGAAAAAAATTATTGGAAAAAATTGATTAAAAAAACCGTTGAGGCCTTGTAAACCCAATATTAATGAGCTTTCGGGAAAATGTTATAGGAACTTGTCACATTAACTTTTCTAGTAGAATCTCTTATAATTAAATCAAGTGTTTTTCAATTACATGAATCAAATATCTTGATGTAACACTGACTTTAAAACATTAAAAAATCAAATATCGTTAATAATCTACATATAACATTTAGCGTTTTAATACTTGCACATTGTAAAGTCTGATGATTCCTCTCTATTTTGCTTAAACTGAAAATAAGGTACCTATTCACTATTTTAAAGTAAGAGGAAATCATCAATTTGTCAAATTTAAAACAAATTAGTTATGGTCATCCTAAATTTACTTATTGAATTTGGCACGTACCTACACCCTCCAAAATATAAAAAAAAGAAGTATGTACTTCGTGTTAAAATACCTTATTAAAGCAATAAAATATACAATAAACTAGGTGATATTTTACCTAAAGACCTAAAGTGCAACAATCTGGAGGACAGATTTTTGCTATGTCACCGAATGAAGGTGGCAAAAATTCCTTAACACCTCTCTTGAAAAAAAAAGAAAACAATTTAATTATTTTATTGTATTTACCTATTATGCCACGAGAAAGAAAAATTTGATTTTACTAAAATAACAGTTACAATATTTTCTTAAATGTACCCAATTTACATATTTCATTATTCTTTTTCTATCGAATTTGTTTTAAGCCTAAACATCACCACATGAATAATGAAGAGTATTAGAAGATGTGAAGTAATTATTTTATTTAATTATTATAACATATAATATAAATCACACTTCCGATAGGTGGTATTTAGTAAACTTAATCAGGTCAAAGATTGAGTTTTAGCTCTTCAGTTCAGCGCATGTAAGATGCAAGAGACCAGTTAAATAAATAATTATGAAATTATTTTAGTTTTAGATTTTTACTTTTTATTATAGAAATGAGTATTTATCCCCTTTCAAATATGTGGTTAAAATGCTTTAATATAATAAATCTCAAAAATCGATTTAAAAAATTCAAATCTAACCCTTTTTGTATAATAAATATGAATTTATAATTTTTGTTAATGTGAATGTGGATTATTTACCGACTGCACAAAAAACCAGTAAATAAGTAGGTAGCCTTAGGTTAAAAATATCCAATATCATCATTAAACCATCTTTTAGACCCATTTTCCTGTTATCTATGCACCTAAAACCGCACCAAATGAACAAGTCTGTTTTTCTTAATTTAAAGTAAACACCCTTCCATCATCTAAAAGAACCAGGGGGGTGAGGTGCGTCACCGGTGTGCAACAGTGTGGTCCACGTGTACACAGCTTCTCTGTGGGATCTTTTGTTACATTGATGTAAAGTTGTTTACAGGCTGAGAGAAACACCGTTCTTTGGGAGTTTTACAGCCTATACACCCGAAAAGTATCTACGGCTATATAGAGGAGGTCTGGGACACGTGTGAAACGAACCCTAAACTTGAACAAAAACACCGTTAAGGTTTATTGCACACTTAAGAAAATTTCAAGTGGCAGTTAGTAGGTTTGTGTAAGATTATTCAGTTGACTTACATGAAATATACAGTTAATAACTTTGGAAATAAATTGGATTGTTTACTGTGTGAGTTGAACCCGTAAATTGGCGTAGGATATATAATTTTGTATACACAATTGATAGAATGATTTTTAGTAAAGTGTTGTTTCTTATTAGTAGATTTCTATTATTAGCGAATGTTGTAAAAACATATAGAATATTTTTCAGTTCTGAATGTTTCATGCAATAAAATAGCTATTGAAAACTGTATTATGAGGTATTGTGCGTAATGCTCGAAGGTTAATTCTGGGACTATACAATTCTTGGAAAGCTGAACTATAAATAATTTCTATATCGTTTTATTAGAGCTTTGCCTTGTAGATTTTAGTATGAAATGCTAGTTCCAAATAGTAAATAAACCAAAGAAAGTTACAGTTCTCTAAAACATGAACATTTGCAATAAATTTAATACGCCGAATTTTTCAACAATTAAAAATTAATTTTCTTATGCGCCATTCTCCAAATTAATAAATATATATTTAGAAAAGCGCACTGTTTTTATTGTTTGAAATTTAATGTAGATTAACGATTGACCAATAGGAGTTCTTAAAATTCAAATTAATTGAAGAATACATTGTTATTTTTTTTCAGACGTTTGCGGAACTGGTCTTTAGATGGATTGTTAACTAACAACTAAAACTATCGATTGAAAAACTGGCCCTAAAAACTTTGTATTATATAAATTCCCGTTGCGCCTCTCCATTTACCTTTAAACGTTACACCTGTAGGTTTTTCAGGAAGCACATGCAACAATTTCCACTTCTGCAAGTGGCCAACAAACCCTTCAAATGTAAACTTTCCAACAAAGAAATAAGTATTGTTATTGGTGGAATGTGGGCAAACCGCCCACCTGGGCAGGTGAAACGGCAGGTGCTTTGTGGCTGATTGGTTGCGATTGGGCACCACACAGAGTTCAAGTCTTTTCATGCGCGTTTCCTTATACCTGGTGCTCAGCAGGTGTGCGCACCAATGTTTGGGAAAACTCCTCCTTGTATATCGATCGGGCAGGTAACACACCCTCTGATTGGTTGTTCCGACCACCTGATTCATAACTAATTAAATCATAGCGAAGAGATTCCAAAACCACCCCCAAGGATAAGTCGAAAAGCATCCTAAAAAGTTTTAACAATTTTTTGTCAAAAACTAGAACCTCCACAAATTTAATTCGAATCATAACTAAAGTTTTAATCTAGGTACAGACAAACACGTTGCGTCTTTTTTTGTTCATTTTGTTCCAGAAGAATGATGGCGGATGCCCTTTGCACCACCTTGCACACGACTGAAAAAGTTAGTTTGAGGGGGTGGTTGAGTCATGCAATGGGGGGTGGCTATTGTCCGCGTGATTCACTCAGGATGTGCGCACATAATGTACCGTGGATGCACCTATTCGTTCACTTCGGAAGACAGATCGTCATGTTTTGTTCTGTGGGACGTCGGTCGGCAACGCCAACCATTACAGTATGATGGGTATCGTCACGGTACCTTAGTTCCTGGGACAAGGAAAAAGATACATGAACACACACACATACACACTAGATCTAGAAGACCCTTCATTCGTTGTGCGCTGGTTCGTTTCACCCTCCTGCTGTTCGGAAAAAAATATAAAGTTGTGAGTGTGTGTGTGAAGGATAGAAAGACAGAGAGACGAATGTCTCATTCATTCACTACACGTAGTCTAATATTTCATATTTTTGTTTGTTGTAAAAATTCCTTGGTTTAGTCGGATCAGGGTCACCACACAGGATATAATGTTTTTTAGACCGGCAATAAAGATGTGGCTTCAATGAAATGGAAACTGTGTTCTTGATCCTTGACAATACCAGCCAACGCATCACATTTCTGCAGGAAGTAAAATAAGAAAATTTTCTTACCATCACGTTTTTTTGCACTCGTAGTCCTTAATTACGTAATTTTTTAATATGGATTGTTTTAAAAAGTCAGTGTTCTAGAATCACCAGTGAGAAATTCTATCTACTTTTGAATTCGTCACTGATTCAAGTGACAAGATTTTCGAACTGTTCCTCACTTTTTGGTCAAATTACCACGGAAGTTGCTTTATTATTTTTTTAGAAACAAATTGTCATAAAAACATATTCAGGGGAGAAAATGAAGCGTAGAACTACTTTTTACGAACTTGTGACAGTTTTTTAATTATCCAATTTACACAGAAATAAATGATCTATCAAAAAATCAGTCTTTCCCTAATCTTTTCCTTATGGAAATATGACCTCCAAATTTTCGAATTTTATCGTTTATTGTAACTCAATTTTGGAACCACTGAATATTTTTAGTGGTGCTTTTAAAATATTTCACTTTTTAACTTCAAAATAGCAATTTTTTATAAATAAAATGACCAACTTTGAATTTCTGAGAATTTTCGAAAATTCTCAGCTTAAAAATATGTATTGCAAATAATAATCTTTGTGGAAAAAGAAGTAGGTAATTTGCTGTAATTAATCCACCTGTTTTTTTTCAGTTCTAACTGTAGCAACTGAAACATTGAGAGGTCCTTGAAATACTCATCTCAATTTTTTCAAAAGCAACAATAAAACATGCATTAATTTTAGCTCGTTTGTTGAAACGTTACAAGATTATAACCAGGGACCTGTTCTTTGTATGCACAGCAGCAGAAGTGATTCTGTTTCAGTTTCACTGTATACACCCCGTGTTTGTACTGCTACAATGTACACCCTCCACCCCAGTTGCTTGCCCATCCTCCGCCATTTGAAAATCTTTAAACGCACACGCGATTACAACAAACTTACTTATATTATTCGGTTTGCTTTTGCTTTTGCACATCAGAGAAAAAGCGAGGAGAAGTAGGCAGATTTACAGTAGTATCTAAGAATATTGTTTTAAAGAAAAGTTGGAAGAAAACGAATGAATCCCTTTGTGAGACGTCGTCGGTGTTTTACTAAATACTCGACGCGACTGCTAAATATTATTAAATTAAGAAGAAAAGGCGCCTTACTGAAGCGGAAACTGGAGCGGGCGATGGTTGTACAATTCACAGTGTGCGAGAAAAGGCCCAAGCGAATTAATAAGCGCGGAAAACTGGCTGCCGGTGCCGATGGACAAAAACAAACGCCTGTTTCTACGTAAAACACTCGCTTGTCCTATCCGTCTATTTACGCTGCCATAAATACATTATTATCTGTTAAATAAATCACTCAGCTCTCGGCGCTACGTGTTTGGAAAAGTAAGGAAATCCAGTATAAATTCATTTTCGACAAGGTTAACTTTAAACTTGTCCAAGCACAGGAAAATTGATATTTCACGCCACAATATTTATATCAAACATTTTTGCACCGTCCGTGTTTATGATGGTATGCCATGAAGTACTTAACAACGAAAACAAACGAATTGAATATACACGTGGACACACTTATACATTTTGTGTAGGTGCTTCGTGTTGAAAACTGTTAAGAAGAAAAAGCTGTAGGTCAAGACTTACAAATACATTGAACTCCGATGATTAGACAATGTGAATCTGGTGTTTAAAAATCATAATAGAAAACTTTTTATGCCCGAATATGATAAGAAAATGTTTGGTTTTGATATTTTTGTAATAAGTAATTACATTTTTGTAACATTATATTTGATTAAAAAGCGACAAAGTGACAGAAAATCACGGTTCCCTTGCTTTGCTACCTTCATCTTCGGAAGGACATGTTGCACTTTCCGCCCTTGTAGTACAAATAGATAACTTTTACAATTTTCTTCATTAAAAAGCGACTTTATAGCTTTCTTTATAAACAATTTTGAACACATTGAATAGAGATTTCCTTTTTAAATTAAAATAGAACTATTTTTTATTTCGTATTAAATTTGTTCAATATTTTGAAGATACATTGAATTACGTTGGTTTTAAGTTAGGGTACAGACGATTTTATTCAAAGCCTAAATTTCTAAAAGATGACATGAAACCTTCATACACTATTGGTTTTATTTGAAAAAATGTCTTCAAGCCGCTTGGATTAGAGCCTAGTACCTCACCTACTACTCGCTGTTATCGGTGTTCATGATAATACTTTCAGCGTTTTTGACTTTTATTCAATACCGGCGAGAAACTGCCTTAAATGTTGGTTGGTTTTTCGAAATTCAAAATTATAATAGCATTTCTTCAAAATTATTTCTTAGGCACTATTATTATACCTAGTACATGTTATTATTTAAAGTAGGCCTCTCACTAGCGAACATACTCGCCAACAAATCTTAACATAGCCATACACTTTATGCAAGCTTCTCGATTGGCTTTTGCATCCCGACGGTAGTAAAAATGTAAATTTTGAAAAATTTCCTTCTAAATGCTAATACACAAGAGCAGTTCATGTTACGAACCAGATTGCCAATAATGTTCTCTAGTCAGTGGCCTGCTTTAGCTAATAATCCAGCCGATGGTTAATTCTTACCCATGGTTTATATCTGTGGTTAGAATTGTGTTAATAATTGTTTCCTTGGGTTTTAAATATTGGTTAGATGTAACAAAATACTGGCCCAACTTGTGACAATTTTTGAAAGTTTGTATTACCAAAAATGTCGAATCCATTTTATAACTTTTTTTTTTGGCAGTTCTAACTACGCCACTGGATTCTCTTATTCTTGTGTCAAGTAAACAAAATTAGAAATATGTGTGGCCCTTGAAATCCATCTTGCAAATAATGTGTACAAATGAATTAAACCCGCAGTTATACCCAAACGAAAATAATTTTTTAGATTGGTTTTTGTAATTTTTCTATATTTATTTGGAAAGTTTGTTGGCGAGTAGGTAAATAAAAAAGCGTGCATTGTAGAAGGAAAACGTAAGAAATCCGTATTATGCTTTTACATTACAAGTTTGATGTTGTTAGTTTTTGTTAGGTAAGTAAGCAAAAAGTGTTGTAAAGAAAATGGGTGGATGAGCATACACACTCACACACACATTGAGATCCAAAGAGAAACAGTGAGTGGGCCGAGGGGGAGATTTTAAGTTCAGAAAATGATAAACGCGAGGCTATGCGAACTCCGAGATTGTTGATGCTATCAGTGAACTATCCCAATTCAGCAAACAGGCGCCCAAAATTGCGATACATAAACCCTGATGTCTACTGTCACAACACAAAAAATAAACAAATTTTTAATACAATATATATCCTTAAAGCGCCCAGCGCACATAAAACATAATATATACAATTTTCAGGTAAATTTGTAAAGATGTCAGCAACTTCAAGTCGTAAAATTTTTTATATTCCGGCACTCAAGAGACTAAATACAATTTTACGACTTTTAAATGTCCCCCCTCTACAAAATCCGTACAAAGAAGATATTCATAACGAATGCCTTACTAAACGTTGCACCCACTAAATGTAAAATACTAAGAAAATATGAAAAATACGCTTGTCTCGGAATTTTAAACGCCGTTAAACCTCGATACTATTCCTTCATACTGCACTGATTATTCTACTCTTCAACACAATTAACTTTTATATGGCGGGTGCGCTCTTTCCATCTAAACGACACACAATACAAGTTTTTCATCAAAACAATATTTTATAACACTGGTGCATATATTGGAGCTAGACAGGGACAACCCTGACCCCAAACAAGACAAAATCTAAAGAAAATGTGTTTTTCTTTAGTCGATTAGGTAAAAGTCCTTCGGTATAATAATTAGAGCGCTTAATTTACTTAACGAATTTCACAGGAAAAGTGCTTTTAAAAAGAAATTCTGCCGTTGGTGGTACGACAGCGCCGTATCTCCCAAGACCAAATTAAAACTTCCCTCATTCTTTTCCCGTTGATTTATTTTCGACTCTTAATTATTATTGACTCTAATTACCCACCTAAGCCTGGTATTTTTCCGGAGTGTTTTCCGCCGTGGACAATGTCTCTAACTGACGCGGTAAATGGAACAGAAAATTGTCTTCTCTTCTGCTGCCGAGAAATAGTATGCATTTTTTCCTCCGCACATTCTCAATCTTTGCACATTCCCTATTCTAGGAGGGCATTTGTTCTCCAGGGCTGGACATGGACAAATCGCAGTTATTTACAGAGTTGGCCCATGATAAGAATACGCAACCACCTTTTTCGATGAAGAAAAGAGGGGATGCATACATGATGTCTTTCCACAAATATATTATATACAGAGAGACACGCAGAGATACCTTCTCTATTTGTTTATTCGCATCATTCGGTTCTACCAACCCGAATTAATCTTGTGTCATATTTTATTACCCCAACCAAAAATCTTCTAGAATATTAGGACGAAACAAACAAACAGATTTGTATGCTGGAAATTAAAATATTTTTTGTGGATGTTGTGTACTTAAAACTATAATAGCAAGGAACACGTGTCAACGTTTCAATTAAAAAATTTCATTTAACCTAAATTCCGTTTTAAAAATTTACATATAAAAGCTTTAAATGTCAGAGCAAATACGTTGAGTAGGCCACCACGATTGGACAGTTGTGCCAACAGGCGTTGTAATATCACTGATTATTTCCATATGAGTACGGATTACAGGTCTTATTAAGGCTTGTGCGATCGTAATATAAAAGCTTTGTGGTCGTTCATTTCGGTATAATCAGAAATTAATATGAAATTCGCTCATGTATATGCAATTACGAGCCGGATGTTTTCAGAGAAAAGGGCTCTAGGTGTATATACATATATATAAACCGTATACATATACCCCCTGTGTTGGTGCGGTAAACATTATTGAATATTTGCCGCAAACACCATTTAATCTCAGTCCACACAAAAATTGAATAAAATCAGAACCAGAAAATGTAGGCAACACAAAACTTTGCTTAAAAATTTAAGCAAACAAAAAGTATAAACTAATAGTTTTTACCACCTCGTATGAAATTATAATAGTAAGAACGAAACTATTTATTTTTCTATAAACGCCATAATTTTTTGTGAACATTTTTTTTTACATTTTTAGGATACTTTCTCTAGTGCAAGATATAAATTTTGCCAAATTAAGGAAAAATTGATGCAGTACCAATACCTACCTTTTTTGAAAACATCAATTTTGAATTTATTACAAATTACAGTTCTTAAAATATCCAAAATTCGTGCAATTTTGAATTTTATTATCAGTTATTAAAAAAAATCAGATATTTTAAGGAGAGCTGCTTGGAAAATCGTAGTTTTGTGCTTAATTCAGATAGATATCAACCTGCTAAAAGTTTTACTGCGGTATGTAAAATCTTAGAATAAAATGAAAAAAAAGAGCAACATGCATGGCATTCTGATAAACATCAATTTTCAAAGTAGTAAAGCTCTCGAATCAGACATACTTATTACATATCTACAAACTGGTAATGTATTTTTGTTTAAATTTTTTAAAAATCAATAATATTATTAACCACTGACGTACCAAAAATTTAGTTTTGAAGGGAAAAATGTAAAATGACTTAAAATAAATAAAATTTGTTGAAAATTATTGCAGGTTTGGGATCAGTTGTGATACATATACAGAGTGTCCCAGTTTATATCTTCAGGATTTCACCAGTCGATAGTTTAGCGATAATTAAAGGTGGTTAACTATGGTCGAATGTTGCTTCCTTTTTGATGTACAGGGCATTAAAGAAAATAAATTATTTTAAATAAATTGCTATAAATCAATAACAAAAAAAGTTAGTCTTCTGAAATTTTGCGTAGATCTTTTTTTTGTATTCTCTTATTAATAGTGGTTGCAATTATTTTATTTAGAACACAGAGGCGTGCGTACGGGTTAATTCAGAAACATTTTATTGAATAAAACGTACACCACTGGTTTTTTTTGCAGCACCAATATGCAGAGAGTATTTTCCATTTAATTTAGAAACTGTTTTGTATCTTACAATTTCTTGATAACTTAACTTTTTTTTCCTATTTATTAAAGAGGTTCTTCCCTATTAGATTTCCGAAAAAAGAATCAGTACAAAGTTGTAAAGAAAAATATTTCCTACAACTTTCCTTTTAATATTTTTTTGATATTGTCAATATGTAAAAAGATATTCAACAAATAAGTTGCAAATTTTAGGGAAATTTTTCTCTAGTTAGGTACTACTCGTACTTACTACGACTACTTACTAGTCTTTCCCCAAAATTTTCAATTTATTTGTTGAATAACTTTTTAAATATCGACAATATCAAAAAAAGTTTAAAAGATAAGTTGTAGGAAATATTTTTCTTTACAACTTTGTACTGACTTTTTTTTCGAAAATTTAATAGGAAAAAAGTTATACAATAAACAAAAAAAATCCAACCCTTAATGGTGAAGGAAGCACGGGGTCTACGAATACACAAACTCAGTTTTAAACTTTCAGGGTGACCCTCTAGAAGATTCTACAAAAATTGGCTGTAGGGTAAAAAAAGTGTATTTGAAGTCTTTTTTTCTCCCTTATTTACTTGTACTATTAGGTTATTTTGAGTTAAGTTATCAAAAAATTATAAGATACGAAAAAGTTTCTATATATGAATATAAAATACTCTCTGCATATTGGTGCTGCAAAAAAAAACAGTGGCGTACGTTTTATTCAATAAAATGTTTTTGAAGAAACCCGTACACACGCCTCTGTGTTCTAAATAAAATAATTGCAACCACTATTAATAAGAGAATACAAAAAAGAAGATCTATGCAAAATTTCAGAAGGCTAACTTTTTTTGTTATTGATTTATAGCAAATTATTTAAAATAATTTATTTTCTTTAATGGCCTGTACATCAAAAAGGAAGCAACAGTCGACCATAGTTTATTAGAGTTATTAGACAAACCACCTTTAATTTTCGCTAAACTATCGACTGGTGAAATCCTGACCATATAAACTGGGACATCCTGTATATTTTTATTTTTATACGATTTAATAATGTCACTCGAAAACTTTTAGAGATTTTCGAATAAAAAAAAATCCAAATTTTGGACTCACGGGCCAGATTCTAATTATATGAAATTTTTCCTCTATACCTCCTTTATTTAAATTAAACATAGTCTTTCAAATTTGGTATATTTTTGAAACTTGAGAATCATAGTTTTGGATTCAGTTTAAAATTTGCGTTTTTTAAAATCAACGACTCAAATAAAGATTCTACAATGCAAAATAAGACAAAAATTGTTAAAATGTTTCTACTTTTTTGCTTCATTTTGCCTAATAATTAAGTTACGTAATTATGGCAGAAATAATTTGTTCTCTCAAAAAACTGAGTATCAAATCGGCAAAACAAATAAAATTTAACGCACATCTAAAAATATGAATTCTTCAAGAAATAAAGAAGGGCTTTGTTTTTCCTTTAGTCATTAATTTTAAAGATTCTACGCCACTGTATTAAGCCAGTTGACTCAATATCGCTTAATTAATTCTATTTAGTCAAAGTGTACCCAATCTTGCAGTTTTTGAAAAATCATTAAAAAAACGTCAATAAAATATCTAAACTAGGCGGAGCCTAAAATTTCTTTCCATTTTTTGTGTGTATGGTTCTATAGGTTTCCTATAAATATTCGTGATACTTCCCAGTATAATTAATAAAAGTTTCCTGGCCAAAAAAACGTTATCTCTGACTGTAATACCGGGGATGAAATTCCAATATTCCCCGATGTTGACGAACCTTGCGGGGGTGATATAACATGCACGATCAGTGCAATCTGTTGCGTCATCTCTTACCTAATGGACCTCACAACACCATCGTTTACGTCGTGGATCAAATTTTTCTTGTTTCACTGACACATTGATTTACATAGGAAGAGCAACACAAACAAACCAAAAATAATGTAATGGGAATCCAAGTACGTTATATGTCTGGAGATAGCAGGAACCATCAATGAGTTTTTGTTGAGGGAATGAATGAAAAACAAAAAGAATGACCATTTTATAGTTGATACTGTAGTCTAACTCTAGATCATCCGAGAATATTAAATTAAACAGGTTGTTAGCATGTATACTTTACACGTTACATTTAAAATGTGATATGCTTTTAAAAAAGCGTAATAAAGACCTCTTTCATCAGCAGACCAACCGGCGAGTTAATGCGGTTTGTTGTATTATGTACATACACCTCCGCATTATGAGTAAAACAAGTTCCATAACCACAAATATTGTAATATGAGCCCACAACAAATTACATGAGGTAATTTTAATAGAAACACTACCACCAGTAGTAAAAAAATAGCTGGAATACAACAAACACAATTTGTTTGATTGTAAAATGTTACTACCTCGTGTTGTAGCACAAAGTTATACAGTATTAAATAATATATTGTGATTAATGATTATACACATGGTGCGGGGGCGTGTTTCAAAAACTCATTTGACCACTACTTTGTTTACTGACAAGGGATTACTGGGGGGTCTTTCGGGCGGGTTATAGCTTAAAACCTGCTTCTTTCATTAACATGGAGTCAACATTTCAATAACCTGGCGCTCTCATATCCTGTGCCCAGTTTGATGATGGTCATATGTATTAAAAAAGGTCTTCTACATTTCGACAACATTAACACAAAAAAGCCACAGTGAAAACCGAGAGAAAATTAAAACTGGAAAGCAAAAAAAAGTGCAGATGTATATTTTTGCTTTCATCTTTGTATTACCTTCAATGAACTGAAAGCAATAAAACTTAACATATCGACTAGATGGAATATAAATTTAAATTAGCGAGTCTGTCTGGTGGCGGTGGATAATAAAATTAAAAAGTTTTTTGAAGTAAAAATTACAGATGCTCATGTGACGTGTTACGGTAAAATTGTAGACAACTGCTGTAAATTTCGCAAATCTATTAATCCACAAGTAGCAAAAATATGTAATAAACGGGTTATAAAACTAATTTTGTTATTGGCGATGTACCAGATATGTTATTAACATAATGTAATAATGCTGCAATGCATTCAACGTGTTGTACTACATGGCAAAGCAACTCTCGTTTAATACAGATAAAGATGAAAAACATAAGCTTCAGTTAAATTGTGATATTATATTTCTGGATTCTTGTTCTTTGTGAGAGACGTTATTAGCAGTCTGTGTGTAAACATACTGTATATGCGAAGCGTACAAACACGCGATTTAATGTTGTGTACGTACATATACAGAGAGTCAAGGGACATGAATACTAGAAAAAAATGGCAGGGAAATTGCGTGAAATGTAAAAGAATATTGAATTTAGAGCTGAGCAGCAAGTTCGCTTTTTAGCCAGTTTATGTTCTTTGTCAATAACTAGGTTTTAATGGTTTGGCGCCAATAATACTATTTTCGTTTCTCATCGAGAAAAGTGTAAATATTTTGTGGTCACGCTAATAATATTTCTTTTTTTTTTTTCTTTAAAACTAGATATACTATTTTTGATCATAAATGTTTTCAATAATTTTTTTTAATTAAACTTTTGTATAAATAAAAGAATAATGATATAAATATCTAAACTACTGGCCAATTGAAACGTACCAAGCGAATTTTTAGGTTGAATTTAAAGTCAAATATTTTGAAAAGGAGAAAAGATATCAACATGAGGTTTTCAGGATTCAAGAGATAATTTTATTGCAAAAGCAATAGTGTGACCCGATTTTTTTACTTTGAAGTACGTTACTATCTATAGGGTATGAAAGAAAGTCGTCTTTTTTTTCTCAAATTTTATACCTACCGGAATTCCACAAAATTTTTTTTATATTTTTTTGATCTCGATTTTTTTAGTCTTTGGTTAATGAGGAAAAAACCAATTTCTCAAAATTTTTATATCCCTCTTATTTTATAAAATACCGAATTTTTTATAAAATTTAATATTGTTGAACAGGTTTTTGCAATAATAATTATGCTGCCATTTTGAAAGCAAATGTCATCATGTGATATGTCGATAAAAAGGTAATTTTAAGTAGAATCTAATTATTACGGAAAAAAAAATATAGGGTTGTTTTAAAAAAATTTGAAAGTTAGTAGGTGGCCCTTCCGGTAAAACCGGAAGTGTCATCAGATTGTTTTAAACGTCAAAATGATTATTTCTTTCAACAATCAAACCATGCCAAATTTCAAATTAATACAGTTAAATGTAACAAAATGGTGGGGTTGTAAAACGATTTTGTAGCCACCCGGTATACACGAATATGAGCAAATTTTTGAAAAAGTGAAAAACCCGTTTCGAGGTTATAAGTCACTTAAACCAATGGTGAACATTAACTAACTAAATTCCATTCTATTCCATTAAGAAAATAGCCGCAAAAAATGAATTAAAAAAATTTACCAATTAGCGAACGTGTACCGATTTTTGATAAGCCACTGGTTACCAATAAATTAATGAAAGTACAAAAAGTGTACTTTTTATAAGAAAGCCATTCATAAGTTATCATAATTAACTACAGAGATTTGTTCTTACAAAACACAATACGGCCGATCGACAAAAAACAAAGAAAAAATCTAATTTTTATCAATAATTCGGTATTTTATAAAATAACAGGGGTATCAAAATTTTGAGAAACAGGTTGTTTTCACATTAAGTAAGTACTAAAAAAATCTACATAAAAAAAATATAAAATTTTTTTTGTGGAATCTCGGTAGTTATAAAATTTGACAAAAAAAGAAGACTTTCTTTCATACCCTGTAGATAGTAATGTACTTCAAAGTAAAAAAATCGGGTAACACTATCGTTTTCTCAATTAAATTATCTGTGAAATCCTGAAAACCGCATGTTGATATCTTTTCTATTTTTTTAAATATTTGACTTTAAATTCAACCTAAAAATTCGCTTGGTACGTTTCAATTGGCCAGCAGTTTATGTAAATGAATTTTTTCAGATTGCGCAAAAATCTGAAGTCCCTAACTTGAAAACTTAAAGTTATCTTAATGAATTAAAAAATGTAGTACGTAAATTCAGAGGTTTAAATTTATAGCTCTGTGAACTAACCTAACGTAAATTTTTTCTTGTATTTCTACAAAGAAAAAAATAATTATCATGAAATATAGTATCCTTGGCGAAAACAACAGTGGCAAATGTGTGACACAATAGAAAAACTGTACATAAAGATCCATCCGCGTGTCATATATTCGTACCAGTGCTTCATATTTTATACGAAGGCAAAATCTCGTATTGTCTATCCCCGGCAAATGGAACGAAACCATATTTCGGACACATCAAACCGTAACCCCATTTCCTCGGTAAGAAACGGACGCACTTCCGTCGAAAGGGGGTGGTGGTGTGTATAGTGTAGCGCGGCGGCCGGCGTCGTCGTCGTCTTTCCCACATTGCAAGTGGCCCTAATGCAGTTCTTTTCTCTGCAGCCATTCTTCATCTCCTTTGTTCGTCGGAGGTGATAATGACACAGCACCAGTGTATCCGGCCAACTTTGCGTCAATGTTGTTTTGAGAGAAGCTTTCAGCGCGGCGGCCTCGCCACTGGCTCTGCTTGCTGGCCACTCGTTGATTTAATATAATAGGTATATTGTGGCCAGTGCTTCGAGGTAACTCCACACCAACTTTTGAATCACACTTATGTGGCGCCTCTGGCCATTGTTATGCCGTTACACCGGGCCCCGGCCGTACTTCATCTCATTCTTTGGATCGCCACACCAAACTTTGTCCATACAATGATATTCTTCTTTTCTTATTCCATACATTAATAATAAAGTGTGGAGGACTCGAGCTTCCTCAATTTCTATACCCGCAGGATAACAAAGTATTATCGATGAATTATTCCTTTTCATATCATCTACTGAAGCGTGGACAAGTGCATCCTTATTAAATAATTCTTATACCAAAGCACGATTTATGTTTTAAAACCAATGGGGAACGACGACCATCATGGTAACTAGTGCGTGGTAAATCACCAACGTGGGTTCGTTATCTCCACTTTACCGTTGATTGATGTCACTAAAGTCCGCACTAATCGCATACCTTGCTGCACGTGACTGTTTGATTCTAATTCTACAGACACGCGACCCGAAATCCCTGCACAATGATTCATTTTGTGTTTGAGCTCTGATTCCCACAGATAGAGAATAGGGGTTGGTCCATCTCTGCCTTTTGTAGGCGCAGCATCCGTGAACGATTTATTTTTCATAATTAGATTTTACATTATTACTATTATACCCGTCGATTTTGCTCCTTTTTAAAAGGGTGGCAATCTAGATTTATTACAGCCACAAAGGAAACCTTTTTAATCCATTTCTACTTAATATCAGCTCACCCGTACACCACTAACTATTTTTTAAACAAAACCAAAAACTTTCCCAAAGACTCTCCCTGTGATTTATCCTATAATCTAATACAAACAGTTTTTTTTGTCTTCCACTTCCATAGCACAAAAGCTCCTGTCGGACAAAAGCCGAAAGGTGTGAGATATAATTAGCATAATCATTAATATCCACATTAGTTCGAGTGAGTGAATTTTGTGTCTGGGCATGTCGAATATGTGTGGCAGTGCGGGCGACGTGTGTCCAGTTAAGTGACATTCACCCTTCACCCTCGTTCTCTCCCGATCGCTCTCTCCTCCATACCTAACGCACATGCTAAAGAGCAAACGTGTATAAGGTAGGGAGCGATGGGGGTTGTGTGCACCCCTGCAGAACTAATCGCTGTATAACTGTGCCAGATCGCCGATGCGTCCACACACATCACACTGTGTTTGGGAATATGGAGAGAAGAGGAGGAGGTGTGCTTTAATCTACATGCCCGATTTTGACATGCTGATGTGGATGGTATGGATTTGATGATAGATCAGGAAATACGATATTTTTAAGGTTTCTTTAAGGAGGTTTGAGGTTTTGTAAGAGGATTTGAAGGTATCAAAAGGATTTGTTTTGATCGTTTTGTTTTAAATCTTGAATATTTGTTAAACTAGTTTTATACAACACTATGAATTACCAAATGATTTAAATTTTCGTCTAGAAAATATCGGTACATATTCATAATCTTCTCCTGTAATGTTTACTATTTTCTATCTTATATTGAAAATCACCAAATTTATCTGCCAGAAAAAAAGATGAGAAGACCGGCCCTTAGACATAAAAAAACCTGCTTCCAGAAACAAAGATGTAGATTAAGAAGGAATCAATATAATCGGTCTAAATCTATGGTTCATGACAAAATTAGTAAAAATTCTAGTTCTAACAAATTAATTTAGTCAATCTAATTTTTGAGACTACTTTTTTTCACCTTTACTCTAGTTAACTATCAATTCACAGGAACAGGACTCAAGCAATTCTGTTCTGTAAAATATGTAAATATCTTATTGTTATATTAAAAAATTGCACAAAAACTTTTACCTAGCTGTTTAAAATAACCGGATTTTATTATGCACACGTTCCCCTCTAGATAAACGCATTGAACGCCTGAGTGAATGCTTATCGTACCACGTGCCTAAGAATAGTGCTTTAATTGTGTACCTATTCTGCACTCGTTTATTATGAATAGAACAACTAACAATGCTCCCCCACGGTAAGTTATGTGCTATTGGCAGCTCAGCGAAAGAATAACAATTTACTGAATCACACGAGTTGATGATTTACTTGGCTATTTACTGACGCATATAAAAAATATTTTGTCATCGGGGATATCAATTTAATGTCCAGGCGAAAGTTCCTGGGAAGCGCTATCTAAATCATCCCCTGCAATGACGGTTATATTCTTTCTACTCCTAGTTGTGATATAATGTAACTAGTTTAATTTTCTTTGAAAATATTTAGTACTCCGGACGGGACCATCGTTTTCCCAACTTCCTTCTGTCCATAAACGCACAGTTATGGTGCACTTGTGCCCCCCTATATGCATTAAACATTGTTCCAAGACGGTTGTGGCACATTATATAGATAAGTCCAAACCAAGAAGCGGATAAGTCACAGGGTAAAATTGATGAAACCACGAAAACAACCCTTCATCCCTCATATCAGATCCGGTTGTGGGAACTTGTCGAAGTACAAACAGTAGTTGACATAGGAAGAGAAGGGAACATCCGCTGATCACGGCCCAGTTGTGGTCACAGCAGTAAGACACTCTTAAGATAAATAACGATATCTATCCTGCCAACCATTCCCAAGACACACTAATGACCCCCAAACAACTATAAGGAAAGTCAAGCGCCGCGCATCCCCCTGATACGTGATGATGTTCCGGCTCTATCTGTCTTTCTCTCTTTGGTCTCTGATGGTTTCGGCCTAATGATGAGAGCTCAGCTAAAACTAGATAAGCTGGCATAAGATAATAAAAATCATAATTTTATGGTTACTAATAAAGGCTGTAGCAGCAGGATAATGTTGTTATTTTGATTTGTGGGGCCAGACACGACCAGCCCAGATTTTTCCCACAACGTCATTTCGTAGGAAATCTAACCTACCCCTTGAAAGTTTCACAATTTGATTAAATGACTAAAGTCCGGTTGGAGACATTAAAGAAATTTGATTGGCTGTCAGCAATTTTCTATTACAGAACCACGGACCAGGACCCAATAAATGTCACAGAAAATTAAATACAAAACCTTCATATAATAATAAGTACACAGATAAACACAAACGAGAACTGGTTGGCCAGCCCACTTTAGAAACGCCGATGAGATTTTCATCAAGTATGCAAATGAAGGGGAAAATTACTTTTCCTATATAATCGTCATTATTTCGGCATTGACATCAAGGCATCAGGCTGTGAGCACATATTGCTGTTTTTCTACACGCTTGGCCACCGAACGAACGCATCATGATGCCACTAATACCCTAATACCGGTCGGTTAGTAGTACACTGAACGACATAAATAACGATAATACTTTCGTCATATTGCTTCCTCCAGATTCAGATATTGTTTTACATAATATATTTTGACGGTCACATTAGTGCTTTATTGGCCAGGGGATTTGCATACAATTTGTGCCACACGGGAAGTTTTTATCAATAGGAAACAGAGGGATTTAATAGGATAATCGAGTTACGGCATCAAATGTATGAATGTGTCTTTCTGGTGTACAGATGAATAATTTATGGATTCGGTAAACCATCAAATAAAATTATTCAACTATCAGAATAAAAACAGATCAATCTAGATACTTTTTGGATTCTGGTTATAACTTAATTTCAAGGTTTATATTCTAGAATTTGATCTACGAGTATATATATTTGGCGGGAAATTTAGAACATATTAATTTGATTGGCTGTTTGGAAACTTAGATTGGAAAAGAACCAATCAATTTAATGTATTTTATGTTTCCTGGCAAATATTTTTAGATCCAATTCTCTCTACTCGGCTGTATAAGTTTACTAGAAAATGAGGTTAGGTCAGGTTAATTTTATAATTATTTATTTATCCGCATTTCGATTTATAATCTGGTAATAATAAAATTAACAACTTTATAAAAAATGTTAGTAAAATTCCGAACATTAGTGAAGCCAAACCAGTAAGGTTTAAGATTGATTTATCTTTAAAAATTGTCATACCTATTCTAACTACACATATAACTGTTTTAATTATCAGGATTTTGTATTTTGTTATAAATTTATTTATTTATTTATAACATAGATAATACATGTTGCTGAAGTGTAAATTTCGGTAATTTCAAATGCGAAAGGGAATTAACTTTTATAAACTGCTAGCCAATTGAAACGCACCAAGCGAATTTTTAGGTTGAATTTAAAATCTAATATTTTGAAAAGGAGAAAAGATATCAACATGCGGTTTTCAGCATTCAAGAGATAATTTAATTGAGAAAACAATAGTGTGACCCTATTTTTTTACTTTGAAGTACGTTACTATTTACAGGGTATGAAAGAAATTTGTCTTTTTTTTCTCAAACTTTATAACTACCGAGATACCACAAATTTTTTTTATATTTTTTTGATGTCCATTTTTTTAGTCCTTGGTTAATGGGAAAATAACCAATTTCTCAAATTTTTGATATTCCTCTTATTTTATAAGATACCGAATTTTTTATTAAATTAAATATTGTTGAACAGGGTTTTGCAATATTAATTATGCTGCCATTTTGTAGGCAAATGTCATCATGTGATATGTCGATAAAAAGGTAATTTTAATTAGAATCTAATTCTTACGGAAAAAAATATACAGGGTTATTTTAAAAAGTTTCGAAAGTTAGTAGGTGGTGTCATTAGATTGTTTTAAACGTCAAAATGAGTACTCCATGCTAAATTTCAAATTAATACAGTTAAATGTAACAAAGTGGTGGGGTTGTAAAACGATTTCGTGGCCAACCGGTATACACGGATATGAGCAAATTTTTGAAAAAGTGAAAAACCAGTTTCGAAGATATAAGTTACTTAAACCAATGGTAAACATAAACTAACTAAATGCCATTTTATTCCATTAAGAAAATTACCTCAAAAATTGAATTAAAAAAATTTACTAATCAGCGAACGTGTACCGATTTTTGATAAGCCACTGGTTACCATTAAATTAATGAAGTACAAAAAATGTACTTTTTATAAGAAAGCCATTCATAAGGTATCATAATCAACTACAGAGATTGATTCTTACAAGACACAATACGGCCTAACGACAAAAAACAAAGAAAAATTCAAGTTTTCAACAAAAATTCGGTATCTTATAAAATAAAAGGGATATCAAAAATTTTCTCTTTTTCAAAATATTTAACTTTAAATTCAACCTAAAAATTCGCTTCGTAACGTTTCAATTGGCCAGCAGTTTACATTCTTGCTCGACTGATCAAGGAAAATATGGTAATTTGAACAGTGGCTTAGAGGTTTTAATATTTTAGGTCAAAGAAGGCTTTTTACATATGTACCTACCGTTTTTATCGTCTTTGTGTTTATGGCAAAGTTGGTTCCTCTATACTGAGTTACAATTTTTCTGCATATAATAATCCCGAAACTAAAAATAACTAAAATAAGGAAAAATCTGTAAAAAAAATTAGTAAAGAATAATAAACTATGCTTCATTTTACTGTCTTCAGCAAAGCCGTGCCGTGAGTTAAGACAAGACAACAAGACAGTTCGAACAAAAAACTTCTTGTGCTTGAAAATTATTTATTTAACAATAACCTTTTCACACTACCAGCTTTTCCTTGATCTACCTAATTTCAAAAAATTCTTTCTCTGTTTTGGTTTTCATCGGGCAAAACGTGATGAAGCGTCGCTCTTCAAAGGGTGTTTTTTCCCTGTAGTCAAACCAAATTAATATAGCCTCTTTCTGATTCAAAAAATATTGTAAACGAAACTAAATTTTATTTATTTTACAATTATGGTAAAAGTTCGTAAAATCTAACCGCATAACCTACTTTTTGCTTATACTTCTGCTTCAATTTTCACATCAAGGCACTGAATTTTGAGGGGGTAGCGTAGCTTTAAAAGAAGTATCTGCCGGAGTCGATTAATAAGGCATAGTTAAAGATACAAATTTTTATTTATATCAAAAACTGAGGAAATGTGTAAATTCAACTATAAAATGGAGTAAAAAATTATTTATTTATGAAAAAGCTATGGCAGTCGACACAAAAGGAAAAGTAGTTACTCTTCCAGAATTTCATAAATCTAAATATGAAATGACAGTTTTTTACTCTTGGGACTATTTTGGGCCTCTAGGGGCGCAATCGCAATTTTTTTCTGATTATCAGGTTCAGCTGAAATAAATACAAAATAAAATGGGACTTAGCGTTTACGAGTTCTTGAAAAAAGATGTCAAAAAGGTTGAACTTAGGAACTCTCAAGTTAAAAAAACGATTTTTTGACCTAATTTAGACCTAAACAGGAAATTACCAATTTCCGTTGAAAAATATTAATGTTGTATTTTAAATCAATAAAGGACTTAAATTAAACATTAGAAAATCTGTAGAAAACGGTTGAGTCCTTTCGTCGAAACTCGAAATTAATACATTGTAAAATAATTACACGAATGCAATTAACAGATTACTCCTTCACCACCCAGGAGCAACTTATTATTATCAATATGTCGAGGGTGTCACATGATTATATTTGTGCGCTCTGATTATGTCCAGTCATCCTGTATTACAAGATTAATTTTTGACAACACTTTACTTATTAAATTAAACGGAGGGCGCAAACATCTTTCTGTATAATGTTAACACTAAAACCCTTGGACGTTTCCTTTTTTCCAAAACAGAAAAATCTCTTTTACAGTTTTTGCAAATAAGTGATGTGAAAGTGTTATTTGTAGTTTTAAATGCCTGTGTGTCAATTGAATCAGCTCAGCACCCCACAGTTTTAGACAATCTGTCACTTGGAAATGTACACGCGCCTCAACTAGACCGTTACAAAATTGTACACAGGGTAAACTAAACCAGTTTCTTTTGATAAGTGCACACAACTCCAACCCTAGTTCATTTAATTTTGATTTATGTCTTGTATAGTTTAACTTCTAGGTCAAATGTTACCCATCACAATGCACCCTGTTTTGTATAAATTTAAAAAAGAGTTGAAATCACGTCAACATTACAAGCTTAGAACATTTATTTTCTGGGACAAATCAAATTGAAACGGATTTTAGCATCTCCGTTGAAAACCATAAATTAATCCAGAAATAATTAGAAAATGAAACAAACAGGCTAAAACGAATTGATTAGAGCTGGCGTGGAATTTGACAGCGAGTTTTTCGCATTGTTTTTGCAAAATCATGCGGGAGTTGTACGAGCCATCGGACCAGAAACACATTAACGAATATAACAATATTCATCTATCATAGTTGAAGGTAAGTCGACTATTAATAATTGTATTTATTACGAAACAGCGCACCATTGCCCCCATTTCTTCAGATGACGTTAATGCTAAAGCTACGGATGACTCACTAGTTGTAGTGATGGTATTATCGCACCCTTGGTCGTTGTGTAATTAATCCGCTTATGTAGGAAAGTCGCCCTTTTTACGTGCGGGGAAATTAGCTTCTTTTTGCCAATTGTCATATGGTGAGGCATGCGGGACTTTCAGGGGGCCTAATCGTTTGTCAACCACACCTGTTAACAAAAATAAGAAATATAGAGAAATTTATAATGAGCCTAAGTTAGCTTTTCTTTTTGTTTTTATTGACTACACGGAAAAAAATGCTTTGTAAAAAATTGAAATAAAATTGTAGTAAGATATTTTTAGAAATAATTAGCACAATTGTATTTTGATATAGGACAAATTTGTTATTTTTCAAGTGTTATTTTAGCAAATATTTGCAAGTAATTGTTCTAAAACTTTTGTGGGACTATGTTCGACAATTATAATAAAATGTGTAATAAAATTTGTGTTAAAAATTATAGCACATATTTGTGGAACTATTTAAAATCAAAATCGTACAATTTACTACAATAATTATTTAAATTTCAAATTTAATGTGTAACATAATCATGTGTTTAAATTCAACCTATAAGAGAACGTTTTGAGTAACACAAGATGAGCACCCCCACCTCCCTAACCGGTTACTCTAAATTCGCGGCATTCGGCGTAGTACAGTGGACGATAAATGACAGAGTATCAGTGCGATCAAGTTTTTTCAAATGTGAGGCAAACAAAATGGATGAGTTTGTGCAAAATAAATTAAAAGAGTGGAATTTGATAGAGAAATTGGAAAACGTTTTTAACGGTGAGTATTATGTACATATTTAGGTACCTATGGTTTACGGCGTATTAATGCATGTTTTTCACCTATACTTATTGCACAATATCATGAAAACAATCAATAATTGAAATTATTTTCAATTTCAATACCTTTGATCTGACGCAAATTTCATATTCAGTAATTCAGTAAAAAATTAGCTTCGCACAATGCTCCGAAAGACACAAATTTTCCCACGTGCTCACCACGTGGTGCGTGGTGACAACAAGGTTGTTAAAATAATGAAAATTGTTTTTACTCGTTACGCGTATGGAAAACTAGAAAACCACAGAATATGTAATGTAGAAAATGTGGAATACTCACGAGGCAAATTTAATATTTGTTTTAATATTCCAAACTAAAAACTACAAAAATTGTTGCTCTTTTTACCCCTACTTGGGTAAATGCACCCGTAGATAAGTCGCCCTTTTTAGCTCAAACGCGACTAATAGATTCAAAACGGAGGATAAATTTTTGTGGTTTTACTTCGTGATTTTATAAAAAATGTTAAATTTGACAGTTTCAATTCTCTAATTTACATTTTAGAAAATGAAATAGACGAAGATGTCTTTAATGCATTAAGTGAAAACGATATAAAGGAGCTAATTCCAACTCTCGGAACGAGGAAAAAATTTCAGGCAAAATTTAACGAATATATTTTGCTAGTTGAGGTATACTAATAAATAACTTTAATGTTTTTAATATTTTCTCATCGCTTAACACAAACGTATCTTTTTAAGGCTTTAAAATATGATAGTATAATTCTTAACAATCAGCAGAGTCCTGGGCCGTCTACGTCTACTACTTCTATTGATGACGAGAACCCTATACAACTAGAAGACGGTAAGGAAAGCACTTAATTATCGTTATTTTTTAATAAATAATTTCATAACAATATGATTTATAATGGGCTCGTTCCACACATTGTAAAGTTAATAAAATCCTATGTTCTAAAATTTAAAGGAAATAGCTTACATGTGGGCTGAGTACTATTGAATAACACTGTACTTATGTACCTATTATCTACTTATAAAAATTGACATCAGATATTCTGTATTTAAATTTCTATTTCAGAAAACCTTCGACGTATTCAATATCCTGAAAGAGCAACAGTAGGTCTGCCTTACGAATTAAGTTTTCATAACAACGTGAGTTCTAATATATTAAAATATAAACTAACATTATACAGGGTGATTTACAATTCGAGGCGAAAAATTAAGGAACGTGTACGGTGTGATATTCAGATAGATAGTTAAAAAATATAAAATAACATTAAACTTTTTATTGCTTGCTTGCTATTATCAGAAACTTTCAAATTTAACAACTCGGAAACAAAATCCCACCGCCAAATTTTTTATTTTACATATTTTAAAATTTGTAGGGCGTTAGAAAATTACTCGATTCAACAGAAGAAGGAAAACTGATAAAAGCTAGTTATGGGAAAAAGTTTCTTAGAAGTAAGCTGTGCGAACTAATCGTACAGAATGAATTGAAGGATAATTTGGACAAAAAGTAAGAAGTGTTTCCATAAAATATGGATTAATGAATTTCAGATAACATTATTTTTTCAGGATTTCGTCATCAAGATTCCTTCAATTAGCAGACGAAATAAACCAGGTATTTCTACACGAACAACAAGAATTATATTATGTGGCATATGTAAGGAATTCTGGTGGTCATCCGAAAGCTGCTCGGGGCAAACTGTGGTCGACTTATTGTTACATGCGAAAGAACTTGAAAGCATTGGGTTTACTTTCTGCCGGTTTCCAAAAATCAAATAACACTGATGCAAATAAAGAAAATGAAGACAGTAAGTTGTGACCAATATGCAATCTTTTGTGAATATTTATTTTATTACATCTAATTTTCTTTATAATCTACTTTCATTTAGCTTCTCAGTTTTAAAAATTTTATTATTCAAAGTCTTAACATTGTTTATTTTACTACATATTATTTATATTTTTAGCTGACGATATTAATTGGTTAAGAAATAACAGTATTCCGTTTCCTACAGTCCAAGAAAAATGGGCTAACACAACAAAAACACGTATAAAAAATTTTCCAGGCACAATTGAAGAATATTT
Organism: Pediacus dermestoides; assembly: GCA_963942485.1. Lineage (NCBI taxonomy): Eukaryota > Metazoa > Arthropoda > Insecta > Coleoptera > Cucujidae > Pediacus > Pediacus dermestoides. The sequence continues at coordinate 31,311,792 of OZ012626.1, forward strand.
TCGTTTATATGGTTGCTTAAAACATCCTTTGGCCCACCTTCTCTTGGAAATAGATTTCAAAAATTTATTTCCCGACAAAGAAAACCAATTAATTAACAAGTGGAGCTGGCTTCACAAAATTATATTAAAGATCGCCTCAGAGAGTAAGGATCATTATATTGAGAATCTCTTAATACAGTATCAAGAAAGTTGTGCTGATTCGACCAATATCACAGGTATTTTTTCTACTACTCGTTGAGTTATATTAAGTACCTACTGTTTTAAAATTTTGTAGATGAGATTTTTGCACTGATTATTTTACCGTTACTCTTTCGCACTGCCAACATTAAATGTAAAGCACCTGGAAAACAGTGGCGTCCTTCTAAGATTGAAGTTAAAAATGGTTTTTTATTACAAGTAAAGGTAAAAAATATATCTTTTTTTTAAACACAGTTCTCATCAACATTATTTTTTATTTTCAGGATATTGGTGAACTCGAGACCGAATTATCTTTAAGAAATCAAAAATACATTAATTATGGTCTAACAGCTCAACCACTGCCTATTATTGTTGGTGAGTTACCGAACATTGAACAATGTTTTGTGTGCATAAATTCAGTACGCCTAAAAGTTGATACAGTTTTAAAAGCTGTTGATCTTGGTTTCAAAGTATACCACGCTTTAAACGCTGAATATCCAAAAGAAGCTGATGCAGTGTGGACCTTTTTACAGCTGTACGTTTATGAAATTACAACCCCCCATGATAATAAATATGTATCTGTGTCTTCTCTAATATCAGACATTAAATTAATTGAGGAAAAAAATGCGGAAATCTAACTGGTCAAGAGTTTGATCCTAGTATATTATACCTACTTCAAAACATATGTACATAATGGTAACGTGTTTTCAATGCTCAAAAACTTTTATGTCGGAAAAAGCATTATTTTATCATATTAAATTAACTCACAAGTCGATGAAAATATTTAGTTGTGGTGAACACAATTGTTTTAGAGTTTTTTCATGCTTTGATGTTTTTAAAAGACATGTTAAAGAGCATACTCCTGATCCTGAACAAATTGCCACACAAATAAATCTTGAACCTGATACAAGTGAGATTCAAAACGTATTTTCTTATAAAGAAGATGACGTTGATGACATTAGTAGCAATTCTTCCATTTCAAACGAATTCGTCGAACTGAATTTTGAACGAAATCAGAATGAATTAGCTAACAATGTAAAACAGTTTATATCGGGAATGTATAATAATTCGTTAATTCCTCGTAATTTTATACAGCATATAATAACTGAAGTTGATACAATATTTTGTAAAACTACTATACCTCTTTTAAAAAATTATGTTACTAAATCATTAGAAAAGTCTAATATTTCAAGTGAAGATGCTCAAAAAATTACAAAACTATTTGAAATTTGTGAGAATGCTTTTACAGGATTAGACACTGAGTATAAACGTTTTAAATACTATCAAAGTAGTCAACATTTTATTCCAGCAAAAGATTTTATAATTGGGTACAGAAACATTTTCAAAACATCAACAACGGGACCTTTAGATTACATATCTAAACCTGTTTTTGGAAAAATAATACCATTGAGGGCTGTATTTCACGCGTTGTTTTCAAAAAGCGAAGTGTATAATGAGGTACAGAATAATATTACTAGAATAATGTCTTCCAACACATGTATTAATTTTATACAAGGAAAATTATGGGAAATGAAATCACGAACCTACAGAAATGAGAACAAATTTGTTTTACCTCTATTTTTATTTTTTGATGACTATCAGATAGGAAATACTCTTGGTTCACATGCAGAATCTAATAAATTAGGAGCTGTTTACGTCTCAATTCCTTGTTTTCCAGATGATTTGTTTTGCTCATTAAAAAATATATATCTGTTTGCATTATTCTATTCAAAGGACCGTAAAGATTTCGGAAATCGCGCTGTTTTTTCTGAGATTATAAAAGAATTGCATTTTCTACAAGAACATGGCATTACAGTAGTTAATATAGATAGCAAAGATATTACCATTTATTTTAAATTAGGTTTGGTTGTCGGGGATAATCTTGGTATCCATTCTATTTTTGGTTTTACAGAAAGTTTTTCATGCACTTACCATTGCAGATTTTGTAAGATAACGAAATCAATGTCAAAAATTTCTTCTAAAGATATTGGGGAATATAGAACACCTCAATCGTATCAAATTGATTTGGAATTAAATGATGTCAGTGCGACTGGAATAAAAGAATATTGTGTATGGCACGATCTACCGGGTTTTCACGTTACTTCAAATTTAATGGTAGATATCATGCACGATGTCTTTGAGGGTATATGTATTTATGACGTCAGTTCTCTTTTAAACGTACTTATTTTTGATTACGAACTTTTTACGGTAAAAATATTAAATGATAGAATAAAATCGTTTAATTTTGGTGTAGAAAATTCCAACAAACCACCTATAATTACTAATTTAACTAATTCAAAATTGAGATTGAAAATGTCGGCAAAAGAAATGTTATGCTTTACAAGAAATTTAGGCCTTTTAATTGGTGATTTGGTGCCGGAAAACTTAGATATTTGGAATGTATGGATAAAGCTACGAAATATATTAGACATTATAACATGTCCTAATTTACAGTTTTCAGAAGGAATCAGATTACAAATTGAAATAGAAGAATATCTTGATTTAGTTCTCATTTATTTTAAAACACTAAAACCAAAGCATCACCATATGTTACACTATAGTTTCGTATATAAAATGTGTGGTCCTCTTGTACATTTATGGGGAATGCGTTTTGAACAAAAGCACAGAGAATCTAAATTAAATTCCAATGTGTCAGGTTCATTTAAAAATATGATACACACGTTAGCCAATAAGTCTCAACTGAAATTATGCCATCAGCTTGTGAGTCCATTTCGAAAAAAATATGTATATAAAAGTTTGTCAAATGTAACTAATTCTGATAGAGCCGCTTTTTTCACAAGTTTTGGAGTAGGAGAAGTACATGCTATAAATAGTATTGATATCCAAGGGACCATTTATGGAAACGGTACAGTTTTAATAATTAACTGTATGGAACTTCCTATTTTTGGAATTATAGAAAAAATTTTTATTGACAAACATCAAATTGTATATTTTAGTTATACTGAAATGGTTGCAGTGTGTTTTAAAATCCATATACATGCTTTCGAGGTTATTTATTCAGAAGTAGCTAATACTAAAATTATTAGGTATAATAAGCTGCACGATTATACGCCCTGCTTTTTAAAAAAGATACATGGAAAATTTTTTGTTTCTCTTAAATATTGTTGTTAAATCGATATTTTTATAGCTTAAATTAAATTGTTCTTAAAAGTTAGTTCGTTAAGGTCTTTTAAAAGTTTAATTTGTTCTTAAATGTTATAGTTTATATTATATTGTTTTGTAAAAAAACATGTCTGTACTTTTGATTAGTGTAAGTTTTTAAGTGTTATTTACTTAGTGTTTAAGAGCTGTTCTCTGTAAAATTTAGAAATTAAACTTGTTCATCAAATTTAATTTTGAATTTGAATGTACCTATCCTTTTTACTACAATTTCGAGTATATATGACTACAAATTTGTCGTATACTTTATTACAAAAATTTAGTAACAATGCATATTTAAATGTGACCATTTAAGACATATAATCTTACATTTACAAAAAAATATTGCTATCATTACTATTGTACTAGTACTTATTTACATAAAATTATAGTTGTCAATGCCTTATCGTTGTGTTAAATATTAGTACAAAATTTATAACAACATGTGATACGGAATTGTATGTAATTTAACTACAAAGATTTGGGCACAAAATATTGGCATTTATTATTACAATGTGTGGTTAGTCGTATATGTGACACAAATTGTAGTAAAATACTCAACAATTGTATTTCATTTTACCACATTTTTTTTTCCGTGTACCTTCAGAAAATCTACTAGATTTGGTATAGTGGAAAAAAACCTAGGTTTTATTTGATGTGGTATATTTAATTTGGTTTTTATATTGCTTTATTTTATGTACAGTGGTACAGGCCAAGTCAATTTATTTTTGTGTTGCGAACAAACTACAGGCCAACTTTCCCTCATAGAAATATTCATACACCGAAAACTTGAGAAATGCTTGTTAAACTCCATTACAGAAACTTGAATCATATAATCCGTATATATCTATATAAGAAAACTTTTCTATTGCACAAACACAAAAAATAATCAAAGCCCCCACGCATCATGATGTAATAAAAATAAACATTCACAGTTATATAAAGAAATTTTCGTAATTGTTGCAATGCGAAAAAGATTTTTTCTTATGTGTTGGGGGCCCCCATTCCGGAAATGGAGCTTCCACCTCATTGCTCCGGTGTTGATGACGTGTGACCGCAGATCATTGATCAGTTTCTTCGCGATTCGGACGTTGGGGCCACGCGAGCGGAAACCGTCTCAAACAATTTTTTTTCGCTTGGAGCCCCAAACGACTTATGGCCAAGGTATAGTGATTTAGGACCATTCACAAATAAATATAGAAAATTCAATTTCACCGATAAAACTTTTGATATATAGCGGCGTTTTGTAAAGGAATTTTTCTATTACAAGATGAAGAAGTGTGCTCGAAGGGTAGATATACCTGTGTGCAATTTATAACTGCAGAAATAAATAAATAAAAGTGTGAATCGAAGGTCGCTTAAGGGGATGAAAGAATTACTAAACGACAACTTCGTGTGTTTTTGAAGCATAGAAAATATTTTTTTGAATAAGACAAAAAATAATATATTGAAAACTTCTTGGAATTTCATAATTATAATTAAAATAATACAATACTTTCGTAACTCATAATTTACATTACAAAAAAAGAACCAATATTTCCGTAATCAGAAATGTGCATGAACTCAAATTATTTTGAAATATAGGTACATATGGCTTGGGATTTTGTTAATATTTTTTTATTCTTGCATATTTAATTGTTTTTAATGTCTGACATCCTAAACTGTATGTTTAAAACTATTTATTAATTATTTACATATTTATGTACAGTGTGTTTTACGGGAAATGGTAACACTTTTTATTCTTTGGTAAAATTAGAATTTTTGTTTCTGTATGTAAAACTCGCAATTCTCTTTTTAACGAGTAAAAAAATTTACCAGTAGTGAAAACCTAGCCTACTACGAAAAAACGTATTAGGGATTTTTTATTGGAAAATTTTATTAAAAAAAGTTTTTCGGGCTTACCTCAAAACTCAAAATCCTAATTTTGACTGAAAACAAAAAATTAAAAATAATTTTTTTTTTATTTATTTAAATTTTTTTTATTATTTTATTAGAATTTTGACAAATAATCTTTGTTTTATGTGATAGATCTCTTGATGTTTAGGTACTGTTCAATGAATCATGGCAATCTTGAAAAAATAATATTAAAATTCATTACGAAAAAAAATTTTTGGAGAATTTTTATATTTTTTGTTTTCAACCAAAATTGGGATTTGGGGTTTTGAGGTAAGCCCGAAAAATTTTTGTTAATAAAATTTTGCGAAAAAAAAATGCCTACGTTTTTTCAATTTTTTCGGTTTATTTTTTATCGTAGTAGGCTAGGTTTTCACTCTTGGTAAAAATTTTTTTACTCGCTTAAAAGAGAATTGCGAGTTGGACAAACAGAAAAAAAATTTCTAATTTTACCGAAGAATCAAAAAATTATTGAGGTGTTACCATTTACCGTGAAACACCCTGTACATTACAAGAATATTTGCTTGAAACTCTTGAAAGCAATTGATGATTTTTAAGAGGAAGTTTGGAAAATTTACTACATTTTTTTAATTGACCTTATACTTCAAGATTTGCAATGTAAATACAGGGTGGGGTATGAATTTGGTTTTTAAACATCGAAAATCACTCTTAATAGACGATTTTTTATAAGATTTCTAGACAAATTTTGAACATAAATAAAAATAATTGTTATAAGTGTAGTAAATCTTAAAAAAAATTATAGACTTCTGAGAAATCTGCTAAGTCACTAGCCTTGCACAGGGCAGTTTTTTAGCAAAACGCCCCATTTGAAAACAGTTAAAGCTTTGACATAATTGTATTAATATTTCTAACTCAGGATGTTATAAATATTCCGCTCCTCTGGTGATTTTGGGACAACCTGTATACGAGTATACCAGTGACAAAAAGTCGTGCTGCGTCGAGAACATTTTCCACTTCTTTTAAATACATTTCAATTCATCAACTATTGTTTTTTGGAAAATAGCTATTTTAGTGTTTCTTTATCTTACACTCTGTGAAAAAGTAAAGGCAAAAAATCTGCATGAAAACTTTTAACTACCTTTAATTTTAAATTATGAAAATCTACTAAATGTTTACAACATTCATTTTTATCTGAACCTTTAAATTATCTAATCTAACCTAACTGTCACTTTTCATTAGCGGTTTGGTTAAATTGGGGCAAAGTTGCACATTTTGTGCTCATCAACATTTCTAAAATAGGTAGGTATATTTAGCAGTATATAATTTTTTTTTAATTTTTGTCGTGGACGGTTCGTCAATATAATCATAGGCATCATAGCGAATAAAAAATACCACTAGCTAGTAAGAAAGTAGGGAAATGTGACCTGATAGTTACACAATAACGAAACTTTGTATGAAAAAAATTAAAATTAATCTAGTAGAGCACAAACGATGCTACCTAAAACAGGGAAAAAGGAGCAGTTTTAGATCAAAAGTTATTTTGGATGTATTGATATAGTATTAGTCTTCTTAATATGCAAGTTTACCCCAATTTAATCATAACTTAATCTTACTGCTTCCAAGAGGAAATTTGTAACACCCTGTATAAGCTAACCTAGTTAATCTTTAGGTAACAGTACTTATAAAAAAAGTACAAAAAATATGTTTAAAAATTAAAATGGAAACCTAACATGACTAATTAATAAAAATATAAGGTGGACAATTTTAATCTTAATGTAATTATCTGAGTTAAGTCTTCTTTGACAATTGAGTATACTTACTATCAAAACAACAGTCTTCTATCTATTAAGGCATGATAAATACCCAATACAGCATAATAAATAATTTTCCCGTCCTTTTCTTTGTCCATTCGAAGGCCAACTAACCCACACATATCATTACCTACACACATTCACATGTCTATTACCGAAATGCTTTTCCGATATTTGATATAATAACATCGCCAAGGCACGCCATCACCTTCCATCGAGCTATGTGAAAAATATTTACAGTAAATCCGGGACCGTCGATGATATGTTTATCTCCAAAATGAAAATATCATAAAAAAACCATGTGCGTAGACTACATTTATATGCATAAATCTGGCTATCTTGGCCCATCACCGAAATTTGATGGTGGTGTTGTAGAGGTGAGGATGATCGCAGGCGTCGGCCCTCTTCTTGAGTTATGGTTATAGACTTGTGGCGATATCGGTCGAAAGTACGCACCAGCGAGAAGTACACCAATACGAATTTTATTGGTTAGTTTTTTCTCATTTTCCAATGTGTGCGTTAGGGGTAAAGTTAACGCACCCTGGGTCCGTATTCCACAATCACAGATCTATATTTTATATTTATGTCTACTTAGTCATTCACTGCTGTCGTATCCGAAACGGCTATTTCTTATTTCGTCTATTCTCGTACGCCCATAAAAATAATTTGACTTGCCAAAAGTGACGAGCTGGGATATTTCCTCACCAAAAAGTTTCATCTGTAATATTTTTCTTGCTTTTTTTACCTACCTGCAGTAATTAAATTTGAATTTTTATTGTGAAAGTACAAGGGTTATTTATCCTGCAGCCCTCCGGTATGGAGCGCCACGCGAAGATTCTTTTTCATGTTTGAAAATTGATTAAAAGTTTGAGACGCGGGAGCCTTCCCGATGTATTTAAGAGCATAAATTCTATGCATACTTCGATATTGAATTAAAGTGTTGTAATCAAACTCCGGGGTATTTTCTACATCGACGAAATTTATTTATGTGTTGTTCTTCCTCTTTTCCCTTTACGAAATAAAACATAAAAATGCAATTGACACCACGTCTGCCAGGTTTATATTATTTTTATTGCCCTCACCCAAAATTGATTGCTTTGTGAATTAAGGCAGAGGCAGGGGGGCGCCAGGGGAGTATACTGTATTGGGCTATAGGTACTTTCTGGGTGATTTATCGTTATTTTATTTTCACTACAATACAATGTACAATTCGATACCCACACAACACACATTGGCAAGTTATTTGGATCCGAACCTGTATAGGGATTGATTGAATTTTTACTACATCATTATTATTAGCTATTGCGCGTGCTGTAATGCTAAAGTAAAACATGATGAAACTACAACCAGCTTAAAGTTTGTCTGTTTTGGGCAATAAATGAATGATTGCTGAGTAATCCTGGAAGAAGGGTGAATATTTGTACAGGAACGATCGTGGGGGCTCTGCGGACAATGTCGAGAACCGGAACGCAGGATGTCAGCCGGGATGCGGTGACGATGTTCTTTACGGTTGAGTGCATCCTGCAGCAAGTGGACGCCGTGTCAAACCGCGTGTCACGGCGCCCTCATCTACGGCAAATGCCCAGACCGTACTAACTACTGAACACGCTCAAATGCGTTACTGTCTATTTGTTGACTTTGTGGAAATCACATTATGATCCACTTGAAACGATTTTTCTGCTGTACGTAAATAACGCAGCTAACGGGGAAGACAGGCGTGTGCGGTGATTCATCTTGAAGGATTCGTTTCGATGGGATAATAATGGGGAAGATTGGACGTTGGGCAGATGTATTCAAAATTCAATTGATAGCATCCAGACGATCGGGCTAAACTGACAGTATTTAATTTGCACCGGGACAATGTCATTTGTCAAGATGGTGTTTTTGTTTGCTACTTGTCTGAGTTATATTTATGCAAAAAATACAAGGAATCAATATAGGTTCCCTGGGTAAAAAATGTTGTATGGCAGACACATCTATCTTGCGAATGTGATTATTAAGATTAGAATTTCGTGTAATACCTTTTAATAAAAGTTGAAATAATACCAGATATACGAGCCCTAACAACTAAATGTTCGGACAAAAGTAAATTTGATTGTCTTTTTTCCATATGCGCAAAAGTTATCTAAATTAACTTCCATAATATTGATGATTTTTTCTGTTATAATGCCAACATGTAGTTATAAAAAACGTAAATTTCGTAAAAATCCGCTCGGCGGTTCCAAAACTATGGCACTTTAATCCAGCAGGATGGGAAAATTGTAGAAACAAAGAATTATTATTTTCAAAACGTTGGATCTAGTAGTCGAATTTTGATGAAATTTACTTTATTGCAAAGGTGGATGTTGGTTTTCTTTACAAAAAAAGTTACACAAGTTTTTATTTGGTGATTTTAGGAATTTATCGAAACTTCAAAGTTGCATCTTTAAAAATGATAAAATTTTCTAGTAACTGTTTTAAAGAATCACAGTTTTGAAACCGCTGGTTGGATTTGTGTCAAAAAACATTTAAATCAAAGCTCAATAATCGTACTACATATATTGAAAAAATACTGAAATGTTAATATGGTTTTTTTTGCATTTTTTTCGAGTTCCAGGGTTCACTTTTCAAAAAACGTGTTTTTTGAGGATGCTACCTACATTAAAATAATCATAGTTTTGGAACCGCTGGTTGGATTTTGGAAAAATTTACTTTATTGCAAAGCTGGATGTTAGTTTTATGTACAAAAAAATCCCCAAGTCTTTATTTGTTGATTTTAGGCATATTTCGTACCTTTAAAATTGCACTTGAAAAATGTGACGTAATTTTCTAACGACTGTTTTTAAAAAATCACAGTTTTGGAACTTGGGGAAAACGACATAAAGGTGCTTTCATAGCCCTCATCCAGTCCGGACTTAAATGTCATTGAAACTCTTTGGCATAAAATTAAACGTATTCTACGCAATAATCCACCAAGAACCATTGGGGACTTAAAGACCAAAATAGAAGATTTTTGGGACAGTTTCACGCCAGAATTGTACCAAAATTTGAAAAATACAATGCCTGCTAGAATACAGGCAGCTATTAAAGCAAAAAGAGACGTAAATTAATGGTCCTAAATTAAAAATTATCCCAACATTTAGTTACAAATTCATTTTGTATAGTTTGCTAATTATTAAGGTTTAAATATTGTTAAATCCAATAAATAATTTTCTTCCATGTATAATATTGTTATTAAGGCTTTATCTTTTGTATTGTTAGGTGTTTACTAATTATTTGCGTAAAATTTCCAGTTCTCCTTTCATACTTCAAAAATTTACTTTTGTCCGAACATTTAGTTGTTAGGGCTCGTATAAACTAAATATAAATCAATTTGTTCACTTTATTAATGGCAGATTAAGAACAACTGAAATATATCACAAATTATCTCTATGACCTTGACGCTCAAATTTGATACACCATGCATCCTACAACTTTATTAAGTTTCGTATTGCAGCCGCTCACAAAAACTACATTCATCTGGAAATTGTAAACCGAACTAAGTTGCAATATTGCAACAACGTTACAGTGGCAATTACTGCTTAGTCAAAGGAAAACTCCAGTATCTTACATGCAACTGTTATATTAGGTGGAAAATCGCGTCTATTTGAACACAGACACATACACACATGTACACAAGAGCGGCGGAATGTTGTTTGTAGCGTCGCGCCGGTATCAGCACGCGTCCCGACGACCTGCAGTGCGCGTCACCAGTAATTAATTGATTGTATTGTCTAGAAAGTAATTACCTGGCTCTAGCTGGCTTTTGCTTTACTGTTCGTTTCGTGATATATTTCATCCTTTTGCTTCTGGTCACCGCACAATAGCCCCCGTGTGCACCTTTATTATAAAAATGTATTTACGCCTTTCTGCACATCAATTACCTCGCTCCTCGTTGGCCTCCTGGACATACGCCATTAATTCCTTTTTGCAGAAAGTGCTTTTCCGAATTTAAGTAAAAAATTCGCAAACGGTTTCTTTTGTGTGTATTGTTTGCTTTAGGAAATCAGAATAATATACGGGATGTAATATAATTTAATATGCGTTTTGAGCTTTTATTACCTCTAATCAATAAAATTACCAAGTGAATCGAGGGACGTTTGTTGGCCACACGGCTTTAGCCATTAAGTTGCATTAAGGGGCCAGACGACCAGGAAGGAAGTCTCAATATGCCGATCATCGTGTGCCGGACATGGACCCAGATAGGTCTCTCATCAATCAGAACTATCTGACTCCAATGGCACATCTATTATTCTATCGGCATGGCACAAACGATTTCCCCAAACCGGTGATAGTTTCTCTTACAAATTTTTTGTTTCGCCTTGTCTTACTTTTGACCTTTTATCCTGCAACGCCTACAACCCCAAACCAATTGATTTACTCAGCGAAAACGCCATCTGAAAGCTCGCTGTCGCTATTTGAAAATATAATAATAACCCACATATGCAATTATTTTCTGTATGCCACGGGCATGGACCAACTGTTGCAAGTTTTGAATGCGCGATGTATAAATTAGAACAGCTATCACCGTGCGTGATCTACCCCAAAAACCACTTAAAACTTTTGTGAAACTTACACAACACACACACATACACACGGGTCTCGCATGATATAACGCAACTTTCGGTCCTAAGGTGAGTTTGGCTGTGCCCTTCGCCGGTTTTGTTCAATTAGAGTGGTAGGTTCCATTCTTGGTGCGAGATGATATCGCGGCGCCCCCATGTCGCATACGGGCACAGGAACTAATAGTTCTTAAATTGGTCTTGATTAGTCCACATACCTGCAGCTGTCTGTCGCTCCTGATTCCATTATTTGCTACCTACAGAGATCACTTTAGCAATTTATACGGGTCGATTCATTTCGTGCTTCTTTTTATTTTAGACTGATTGTCTGCATCCAGTCTCACTTGAATAACAATAGCCCTTGGATGTTTTATGTTTTAATTAGTTACACGAATTCAAGTGGTTAGGTAAATGTTATTAATACGTATTTGGACCAGAAGTGCCATGATGAGAGTTTTTATCCATTTCCATCTAGAAATATTAAGTTATTATTAAGCACATTTTAAATAAATAAAAAAATAAGATATTCCTAAAAATTTTCAAAGTGTAAGTTTAAAATAAAGAAGTTACAAAATTATAAATATTTATTACGAGCCCTAACAACTAAATGTTCGGTCAAAAGTAAATTTTTGAAGTATGAAAGGAGAACTGGAAATTTTACGCAAATAATTAGTAAACACCTAACAATACAATAAGATAAAGCCTTAATAAAAATATTATGCATCGAAGAAAATTATTTATTGGATTTAACAATATTTTAACCGTAATAATTAGCAAACTTTACAAAATTAATTTGCAACTAAATGTTGGCATAATTTTTAATTTAGGACCATTAATAAGAGGTTACGTCTCCTTTTGCTTTAATAGCTGCCCATATTCTAGCAGGCATTGTATTTATCAACTTTTGGTACAATTCTGGCGTGAAACTGTCCCAAATTTCTTCTATTTTGCCTTTAAGTCCCCAATGGTTCGTGGTGGATTATTGCGTAGAATACGTTTAATTTTATGCCAAAGAGTTTCAATGACATTTAAGTCCGGACTGGATGAGGGCCATGAAATCACCTTTATGTCGTTTTCCCCAAGTTCCAAAACTGTGATTTTTTAAAAACAGTCGTTAGAAAATTACGTCACATTTTTCAAGTGCAATTTTAAAGCTACGAAATATGCCTAAAATCACCAAATAAGGAATTGGGGATTTTTTTGTATATAAAACCAACATCCAGCTTTGCAATAAAGTAAATTTTACCAAAATCCAACCAGTGGTTCCAAAACTGTGATTATTTTAATGTAGGTAGCACCCTCAAAAAACACGTTTTTTGAAAAGTGAACTGTGAAACTCGAAAAAAATGCAAAAAAAAATCATATTAACATTTCAAGATTTTTTCAATATAGTACGATTATTGAGCTTTGATTTAAAGGTTTTTTGACACAAATCCAACCAGCGGTTTCAAAACTGTGATTTTTTAAAACAGTTACTAGAAAATTCTATCATTTTTAAAGGTGCAACTTTGAAGCTCCGATAAATACCTAAAATCACCAAATAATAAGTTGTGTAACTTTTTTGTAAGGAAAACCAACATCCGGCTTTGCAATAAAGTAAATTTCTTCAAAATCCGACTACTAGATCCAACGTTTTGAAAATAAAAATTCTTTGTTTCTAAAATTTTCCCATCCTGCTGGGTTAAAGTGCCACAGTTTTGGAACCGCCGAGCAGATTTTTACGAAATTTACATTTTTATATAACTAAATGTTGGCATTATAACAGAAAAAACGATCAATATTATGGAAGTTAATTTAGATAACTTTTGCGCGTATGGAAAAAAGACAATCAAATTTACTTTTGTCCGAACATTTAGTTGTTAGGGCTCGTATATGTGTCTTCTTTTAATTAATAATAATCAAAGGTAATTAATTCAGTGTAACTTAACCCCAATCTAGCCTAATTTAATCTAACCTAACATCTGACCAGCATGGAATTTAATACTATTTAAAAATTTTCTACCTGAAGAATTACATGTACGAAAAGGTCGCTTTACATCATTTTTTCCTATGAGTAATGTACTTAAATTAGAATTTTGTAACGTATAGACTGATAGAATTGAATAGAACATAGCACCAGTTAAAAAATCTGTGATCAAATTAATCACATCTTATCTCATCTCATCTAAAAATTCTAGAACTTTGAAACTAGAAAATGTCCTAACGTCACTTTGTCTTCCAAGCGTGAGTACATAAACACTGCTTTATAGAGTACACCGATGTTTACGGTGGGAGAATGAATCCTTTTTATCCATAGCCGATTGGCTGGCGCACATAAACGTAATAGACTGTTAGAAAATTGATAGCGAAGTAAAGGTGAAAAGCGAGCTCGAATCGGTGCTAAACTACCAAAGAAGATTGGTTTCGTGCTGCACAGCGTTCCGGTGTGGCTGGATATCTGTCAGAGGCAATAGGATCCTTGGACGGATCCCTAACACGCGTGTTGTCGCATAATCAAATGGGATTCACTGGCCCCGGTGCATTCGGACAAAAGGTTTATTGATGTCCCCAGAGCGCCGCGTTGCTTTTTCTGCCACAATAGTTATTATTATGATTTCATATATGTGGAGGAACAAGGCAATATGAAGGCTGCTAGAGGGTTGGAAGAGGAGGACGAGGCGAAACCCACAAGCATATATATGTCTCGTGTCTATTGAATATATTTGCCTTTTAGAAATGTTATAAATGTACACGATTTCTTGATTTGCATGCATCGCCGTCGAAAGTTATTGCTATTTTTGTGAGGCTGAAACGCCTATTCGCACAGATTTGCGATTGAATGCTTTATGTCGGTAAACAAAGTAATTTCCTTCTTACACTATACTGTCCTATCCGAGGCAAAACTGAATCTTAAATTCATGGCATCACACACCAAAACATAAACTAATAAATATTTATCTGTTAATTTCAGTGGAACTAAACGACGTCGTTTTACCGAACGAATCAAATCCAACCAGTGACAACATGCTGACCATCATGCCATCCGCAGTGTGCCCAGACAAAAACCACAACAACGAAATAATCGACAACAATGAAGACGTACAAAAACGAATCAACGGCGTTAAGTTGAAAGAACCAATACTACAACTGGTACCTGAAGATGTTTTTTCCAATGGCCTAAGTATGCACAGTCCACCGAAAGTGATTAAGACTGGTGGTACTGCCGAAGATGCCCCACACGATTTCATTTCCGCCAAAGCAGCGATTGGTGAACAACACTCTGAAGACGAGGAAACGATCAAACAGTACATGGAGAGGAGCGACACGGCGGTGATTTATCCGGAACCAGTAGGACGACAAGACAGCAGTAGCGGTGGTGGTAAGTAACTATCATAGAAATAATTACAAAGTTACCAAAGACTTGGATTTCAAGAGGGGTTTTATAAATTTAATTGGTTTTCATCAGTAAGAGGACACGTTACGGTCGGTAGTTGCCCACTTTATCGCCATCAATTATCCATGCTGGCAAAACGTATCGTACAATTAGCGTGGATGACCACGGTTGAAGCGTCCGCCAAGTATGCTTGAAATATTAATACATCAACAAGTGATAATTATCACTCTCTCTGCACTGTATTTAGCAGGCGACTCTGGGCTATCGAAACTGTTATCTGGGGATGCAGGGATTCCTGCTGGTAATTCACTATAGAGCAATAATGAGTGGAAAGAGAATCAGGTTATAAATTTATGAACTACGAGGTGGACGAAAAAATAGGAATATGAGCCAATTTTATTGAGGTTTTCAGAAATGAGTCATATTGAAGTATTTTTTGTGATTCCATTAGGAGCAAATATTATAAAAGGTGGTAACGATTTTCAAACCATTTTTGATGAGAAAAAATAAACGCGTATACAGTGTGATTCAAATTCGATCCCCACCATTACGATCTCGTAAACCGTAAGAGATACAGGGTCGGTTAAAAGGGACAAAATTTGAGCCATTGGAAGTGTAAAATGAATCTGTCATCAAAACTGCGATATCTGTTTTCGTTCCTGAATTATCCTGAAAAACTGAAAATGTCGATTTTTTATTTTTCTGTCTAGTTCGGTTATTTCATAACCGATTTTGATTTAGTAAAAACATCATTAGAGCAACTTTTTATGGTCTACATAATTAGATACAAAAAATGTTTTTTTGACGTTTCGTTTTTGAGAAACCATCATCAGGTTCATTTTTTCTTATGGGTGCCATATTTGATTTTGATGTCATATTTTAGCATATTTTTTGCTGATTTCAATGATGTATCACACTTTATGGATATCTATGATTTTAGGATCAGTTTTTCAAAAAAAATGTTTAATTTACAAGAAAAATATATGAAACAAATGAAATAGTACACACAACGAAATAAATCATTTTGAACAATTGAATATGATGTATCCACATCATCGTCAATCTTCCTAATTGAATTTGTGGGATTATCCTGGACAGACTGAATAATAACATTTTCTACATTTTGGGGATACCCGTAGTTTCTTCTAGGGGCACAAAATGATCCATGTTCTTTTAAATTTATTTCTAACTCTTTAAATATGAGGGTGTCTTCTTTTAGGGTATAAATTATGATATTCATAACAAGCATTAACTGTAATACATCTTTATTTGATGTAGATAATAGTAAGTATTAATTTTGTCTTCGTTCTTATAAATTATATTCATGTTAATTACAATAACAATTGGCCACTACAATATCTACCCATGTTATTTGTTTAATTTGTTATGCATAGCCTACGTTTCTTATTTTTCTTATTCTTATTACATACATATCTTATTGTTTATAAACTATTCGCTAATAATTTATTAAATTATTAAAAATAATATAAAATTTTGAAAAAAGAATTATTATTAATAAATTTCATAGTTGATGCAATGGTTTAAAATGATTTATTTCGTTATGTGTACTATTTTATTTGTTTCATAACTTTTTTTGCAAATTAAACATTTTTTTTTTGAAAAACTGATCTTAAAATCAAAGATATCCATGAAGTGCGATACATCATTGAAATCAGGAAAAAATATGCTAAAATCTGACATCAAAATCAAATATGGCACCCATAAGAAAAAATGAACCAAATGATGGTTTCACAAAAACGAAACGTCGAAAAAAAATTTTTGTATCTAATCGTGTAGACAATAAAAAGTTGCTCAAATAATGTTTTTACTAAATTAAAATCGGTTATGAAATAACCGAACTAGACAGAAAAATAAAAAATCGACCATTTCAGTTTTTTCAGAATAATTCAGGAACGAAAAGAGATATCGCAGTTTTGATGACAGATTCATTTTACACTTCGAATGCCTCAAATTGTGTCCCATTTAACCGACCCTGTATCTCTTACGGTTTAGGAGATCGTAATGGTGAGGATCGAATTTGAATCACACTGTATATGTACTTCAAATGAAGAACGAGAAATGAAACACATTTTAAAGCTTTCCAGTCATTTTGATTACCGTTGGCTCCATCAGATTAATTAATTAAATTAGATATAATATTATGTTATGTTATACTTACTAGGATAATTTTCAGAAGATATTGGTGACACTATTTTTCGTCTTTATCGCTCTCATAAGAGGCGAACGAGAGATAGAGACAGAGATAATGTGACGCACTGTGAAATTCTATAAATAATCTTAGTATAAGTACATTAAATTTATTTCGTGGTAGAAAATGCCGAACCTCAATGGGGAGAGGTACAAGTTTTCTTGAATTTTTTTGTATCCTTTTCTAATTAGGCGACAGATGTTTAATCACGCGCTAAAAATTTACTATAACCTACATTTTTATAACAAGATTAAAATTATAGGCAAACCATTAAACCAGTATAAGATGGAAATTCCCAAAAAATCCAAAGAAACTCTCTTGCCATTTATAAATCCGTCAGTACCTAGACTAACTACATTTGTTATTTATTAATGAGTCTTAAAATATCTCAATTGAGAAATTCTTTAAAATTAACTGTATCTCATTAATGAGATTTAAATCTAGAATTTACTGTTTTTAATGCTTTAAGTTTTGGTATTAATTTGTAACTTCAAAGAGTGGCCCAATTCAAGAATCCAAAATTTTTAATTGGACTATTTGAAAATAATGTTTGTGAATAAAACTGTAATAAAGTTTGAAGGCTAGCACAAAAAAGTTTAGCATACTGTGATGTTTCGATTCACTTTCGGGGAACTTTCTAAAAAAATATTTACATGGAAAAATCGAAAAATTTAAATCGATAAGGTATTTTACAGTATTGATATCAAAACGTCTTAAAATGAATATACTATTATGGCGCACATTTGAAAATTTTATACTTCAGGATAGACAAATAGAAATATTTGTAATTTTAAGATCTATAGCTCTAATTTGATATGCCATATACAAATTTTGCAATCCAAATTATGTTACATGTTTTTACATCACTATCCATCCTACCTATTTATTCTGAAACAACCAGTACTTGCAAGGGTTCCGAATTATTCACTCGAATTGGCCCAAGGTTCCCTCCAAACGTCTAGTCAGAATATATCAAAGAAACGGATGTAATTTAACGTGCTGCCAATAAAATGTCGCGATTGCATAGCAAAGTAGGCGTTCTAGTAGAATTAGTGGAGCTGCGTCAAAGCTACAATCCAGTATCTGGAATATGATGCTATAAATTAACCACTACTAGCAAAAGCAGCAATGACTATAGTTTAGCTTATGCATGAATACCACCATGACGACGACGACGACGACGGCGATGATGCTCCGGAGAAGAGCGTGTACGTACCATCGGCCCAGCATACATTAGCCCTGACAAACGATTATGTATTTGGTTGAAATCCAGAGACTATAACCTTATGTTTCATAGCTCGACTTGGCAAATGTCTGTAGTAATGTTTTCTTATACCAGTCGAAAAATAATTGCGACCCATAAACATTGTCTGTTTATACAGTTCGTTAACAAATCTAAGTGGTTACGATGAACCTCTTTAGACGAAACGTAAATTATTTGAAATAGCATTAAATCGTAAAATTACATGTGATTAGGTGCTTTGGTTAATAACTCTCTATACTTGTACTTCCTTATTGACGAACAAATATTATATTAACTGATTTTGTAGCCAAGCTAAATTTTCGGTTTATTAACGATATTTTCAAACCTTTTAACATGATACTGTCGACTTGCTGGCCATCAGTTTGTTTATATATGTGTGTGACAATACTAAAAATAACTCAAGTTTCCTTTGATTTATATTGGTTACAGGAGACATTAAAAAGCAATAAATATATTAATATTGGTTTACATTGCGTTTAATTTTATCCAAAACCAACTGTCTCTCTCTCTTTGGCCAAGCTGCTATCAATATCCGAAGTTAACCTGAAAATATATGGAGGGGTTGTTTAATAAAATGTTTAACATAGTTGTTGGTAGTTGCCGAAGGCACTATACTTGGAAGATGCTGAGTTTACGGAGTTCCAAGTTGAAACTACCCAACGCCAGCGAAATGCCTTCGGTGAGCAACTCCTGGCTAGCTAGCAGCTTTGAAAGTTTATGTGGTTGACCCTCTAACTTGGGGTTTCATCTCTAGATACATGCAAAACTCCTTTTGACGCCCACTAAACCCCTCTCGCGTTCACATACACAAATTTAGTCCAACCAGCCCCCCTTCAGTTTAATTAAATAGAAAACGCTGGGAAAAAAATAGGTATTGATTGATTAGCAGTATAGGTAGCGTACTTAATTAAAATTTTTGGGTGAAAAATCGGCACGATGTTAGATGCCCTCAAGTCAACTCAAACATTCGAATAAATTATACGCACAATCAAACAACAAAAACACACATCAATGTTTGATCTTCTTCGTACACACCTACGAAATTTCCATTTGGCAAATCAACAGTGCGTATAAACAATATTTATTTTATATCCTACCAAGTTAATATTGTTAAAACCAACGACCCGCTTGTGTACTCCTAATTAAACATTTACAGTTTTGAACTTGGTTCTAATTCTAAATGGCATTTTTTCTTAGAGCAATTAGTTCAATTAGCTTATCAAATAATCAAATTATCACTTTGGAAACTTAACAACATTGGTCATCTTGGATAAAAGGGATAATACATAACATAATATCATAACATTGGCCAATCTAGTCAACGAGCAAAACCATTACAACTGTGCTTACAAGAAACTGGAGGGATGCCCCCTCAAAGGACGGAAACCTTCCAGAGAACGCCGCAAAGGAAGTGAGACAAATGGAATGATAACGTATATGTATACGGACTAGTCAGTTACATATATCGCATTGTTTCATCTTTATGTATTTTCAAAGTACAATGTGTGGAGAGGGCTCGTTCACTCGCCTCGCAGCACGTCTTCTGGCACACGTTACTTATTTCCGGTTCTCGTCTTTAGTTCAAGACTTGTATTAGGCGAGGAAGGGGATGAAACAGGAAGATTGTTGCTACTTTGCCAAAATAAATCAACACTTTGTATTATTGAATGGTGTTGTAGGTTTTTGGTTGGTTTTCTTAGCGATATTGGGAGAACCAGGTGCTGGGATTAATATTTCATGTCGTTTTAATTAGTTTTTAATTGAAATTTTTGTTGTTGAAATTGGTCACAAAATACAAAATAGAACTGATTTTCTATACCAAATTTCCACTATATGTTCGGACAAAAGTAAATTTGATTGTTTTTTTCCATACGCGCAAAAGTTATCTAAATTAACTTCCATAATATTGATGGTTTTTCCTGTTATAATGCCAATATTTAGTTATATAAAAACGTAAATTTCGTAAAAATCCGCTCGGTGGTTCCAAAACTGTGGCACTTTAACCCAGCAGGATGGGAAAATTGTAGAAACAAGGAATTATTATTTTCAAAACGTTGGATCTAGTAGTCGGATTTTGATGAAATTTACTTTATTACAAAGCTGGATGTTGGTTTTCTTTACAAAAAAGTTACACAAGTTTTTATTTGGTGATTTTAGGCATTTATCGGAGCTTCAAAGTTGCACCTTTAAAAATGATAAAATTTTCTAGTAACTGTTTTAAAAAATCACAGTTTTGAAACCGCTGGTTGGATTTGTGTCAAAAAACATTTAAATCAAAGCTCAATAATCGTACTATATTGAAAAAATCTTGAAATGTTAATATGATTTTTTTTGCATTTTCTTCGAGTTCCAGAGTTCACTTTTCAAAAAATGTGTTTTTTGAGGGTGCTATACCTACATTAAAATAATGACAGTTTTGAATTCACTGGTTGGATTTTGGTAAAATTTACTTTATTGCAAAGCTGGATGTTGGTTTTATGTACAAAAAAATCCCCAAGTCTTTATTTGTTGATTTTAGGCATATTTCGTACCTTTAAAATTGCACTTGAAAAATGTGACGTAATTTTCTAACGACTGTTTTTAAAAAATCACAGTTTTGGAACTTGGGGAAAACGACATAAAGGTGCTTTCATGGCCCTCATCCAGTCCGGACTTAAATGTCATTGAAACTCTTTGGCATAAAATTAAACGTATTCTACGCTAAAATCCACCAAGAACCATTGGGGACTTAAAGACCAAAATAGAAGAAATTTGGGACAGTTTCACGCCAGAATTGTACCAAAATTTGAAAAATACAATGCCTGCTAGAATACAGGCAGCTATTAAAGCAAAAGGAGACGTAACCTCTTATTAATGGTCCTAAATTTAAAATTAACTCAACATTTAGTTGCAAATTCATTTTGTAAAATTTGCTAATTATTAAGGTTAAAATATTGTTAAATCCAATAAATAATTTTCTTCCATGCATAATATTGTTATTAAGGCTTTATCTTATTGTATTGTTAGGTGTTTACTAATTATTTGCGTAAAATTTCCAGTTCTCCTTTCATACTTCAAAAATTTACTTTTGTCCGAACATTTAATTGTTAGGGCTCGTATAAGTAAATAAAATATCGGATTTTAAAGATATTGAAGCTTAATTTTTATGTTA
Organism: Pediacus dermestoides; assembly: GCA_963942485.1. Taxonomy (NCBI): domain Eukaryota; kingdom Metazoa; phylum Arthropoda; class Insecta; order Coleoptera; family Cucujidae; genus Pediacus; species Pediacus dermestoides. The sequence goes on from OZ012626.1 coordinate 31,333,370, forward strand.
TTTGTGAAAGTATTATTAATTATTAAAATAATCACGAAAACTTTCAGAAGAAATTCACAGAAATTTAAGAATTAGTAGCATCAACCTCAAAACTATAACATTTAACATAACCTTTCTAACCTACACAGTATGGCGAATAACTCATGTTACACCCCTCTGGACGAACTGAAATTTCATCATGATTTTTTCTATCTCTCATTCATTATAAACGTGAGACAAGAAACTTCAAAAAATCTAAGAAGTTGAGAAATTTTAGTATTTAACAAAATTTCATTAAAATGTTCAGTTTTTCTCCAAGATTGTAGAAATATGTGGTTCTGGACTGGATTAAAATATCTAAACATCTATTTTTTCAGCTTTCTAAACCATCGGAAAAAATGAATTGTTTGCTATAGAAATTAACATTCGATTCCAACAATTTAGTTTGTCGGGCAGAATTTACAACTCAATTTTTTTCCATTATCCTTTCTTAGACAACAATAATCTTGTCTCTATCATCACGACCATTCGGTTTTTGTGTGCATAGTCCTGTCCTGTATAATTCGCACAAGAAACACACACAAACTTTCGGGAGATACTGTTAGGTTGTAATATGGCTGTAGGAGGAATTCTTGGGCGATGTTGGTAGTCTCTGGTCCGTCCCGAGAGGTCTGCGGTCGCCGCAACATCCATTCCGCCTCATATCCGCCTTTACCAACGCCCGCCAAACTTACACTTTGTTACGTGAAGTTCGCGCTCATGATGTATGTTGCTATTAAATTCAAACATCTTCGGATTGTTGGGAATTGTAATGTATTATCCTCGCCCCAGGACATTTCTAGGCGCGGCGCGCTTTTACTCGCCAAAACTCTTGATATGGAAATTAATGAATTTATGTAGACTCTGTACGCATTCCTTGTATCAAATTTATCATATTGTTGCTCTGTTACTTCGGAGGGAACATTTTTTTAGTGATATCATATGGGTATATTTTAAAGGGTGTGATAGTCATTAAAAAGTGGCACTTCATTAAATTAGTTGGGAAGTTTTTCGGAAATTTTATGGTGCAGAAAGCTCGTATTTTTTTACATTAATTAAAGAAGGGCAGTTTTGAAATTTTAGCTACTTTATAACAATCACTGTTTTGGTAACAACGGGTCAGATTTTCTGTAAAATTATCGTGTTTCTTTAAATGGAAAAACACATGGGATCTGGATACAATATTTTAAGATTTTAGGAAATTTCTAATAAGAATAATTTTAAAACTGCATTTTAGAACCTCCCAAATTTTATCGAAATTTACATTTGTCTAGAATTTGAAACTTTATTTTTACGAAATAAATCATGTTAGTTACGTAGAGATAATGTTTAGATTTTTTAAGACACTAAAAGAAGCAGTCATCAAATTTTGAAATATTTTAAAGATGGAGGTATACGAAATCACAATTTTGGTATTCTAATCTATACTTTTCTCAACTTTAATGAAATCTTTATTCAATAAAATATGGAAATTAGAACAGTATCATTTTCCAATTTCTTATAACTTTATAAAATAACTCCACTAAAAGGGAGACGTTGTTTTGATTTGCTAAAAATTTGCCAACTATTTAATAAGAAATGTAATATTTTTGCGGTGGGGCATAAGAGGTTCGACGGCATAAGCGGAGTCCAACAATTTCATAGCCTCATAATAATATAATGATCAATATTGGACGTGATTTGAAGCGTGGGGGTCAGCATTTCGTGTGTTTGTAATAAAAGCAAACGTATTATCCAAACCGTGCCAGGGCAATTTCTTAGGAGAAATTAAACGCTTCAGGAATTTGGGGCCAGTTTGTGTAATTTCCTTATGTGCCGGACCTCAGTTTAGTCGAGAGCAAATTCTTGAAGGTGCTCCCTGTCTAGTATCTACTTGTATTACACCCTCTCTCACCGAGATGCAGATTAATGTGCACTCATCCGCAGAAGAAATGGTTGCGGCGAGGCAGATCTTACCGCTCGGCTCCCCATATAATGTCCACTGCCCATTACGAGAAACTTGGCAATGATACTGCTCCCTAATAGGCGGAAAATGGGCTTTCATCTTGCTACCCCACTTGCATATCTTTCAACATATTACCGACATTATTGAAATAATTTTCTTAGGTACAACTTCTTGGGTTTGGCCAAAGAGCAATTTAACTTTAATTAATTTATCGAACGCCCCCACTATAAATGAAGAGTATTCTTGAAATATATGCTATAGAAAAAACGACACAAGGCATATGTTCCTGCAGGATATTTCTTGCCTTAGTTTTTTGTGCTCTCTTCCAAAACAAAGCAATATCCCCAGAAAAACTGTACATCCATCATCCTAGCCTAAAGTAAATACCGGTGTGTGGCATTAGAACTAACAGTGATGTGGAGGAGTATAGCAGGAATACCAGGGGAGGGGACGAACACACCGCCATAACAAATAGCTAATGAAAATGTTTGTGAGTGGTGTGGAGGACAGAGGCGACCGTAACAAAGCTGAAGTCGTTGAGGTCGAGACAGAAGAGAACGAAAGAGAATTGCCGCCGTCACCGGTGAGAAATGAGTTTGGCCCGCGAAGGAAAACACAACGGCGTGCAGGTAGAGAGAGGACAACATGCCAACTTGGCGAATTGCTGTCATTAGTCTCCATCCACTGAGCCCAAAGAATCAGTATGGATGTTCCGGGGGAGCACAGCGCCCAGCAAATGAAGAGTTATGGATGCGTAACTGCCGCGCAAAGAGGATGTTAAGTGGAAAGAAAGTGAACGATTGAAATGATGAAATGGTCGTGAGATGCACTTTTTGTTGACGCGCGCCCTAAGCGACTTTTGCGGGGCCCCCACTGGAACTGTGCATTAACTCATCGCACGGGATATTTATCTTCGCCTCTGTCCACATTAACATCACAATTAAATGTTTTACACCAGGCGAGAGTGCGTACACTTCGTTTCTAAATCCAGTTTACTACTCAGGAATTTCGCCGAAAAGAAATATAATTTATTGGGGGGATTTAATTTTAGACAAAGTAATTAACCACGAAATGCATAAACATAATAACGACAACACAACACGTTCTTGTTTTTTCCTATCCCATTAAACCAAATTCCAATTGAATCTTGCTTTCATCGGATCTTATCCAAAATACCACCCCCGTATATCTTTGGATAATCCTCTAATTGTGCAAAGATCTTACGGTCACTAAGTTAATGTTGTGACCTGAAATAAAGTTGCCCGAAAAGAAAGCAAGTAATGTAATTTGTAGCCAGTGTGGAGTTGTGGAAGGTTTGTTTTTATATTATAGGACGTATTGGCGACCTACGACTTGGCAGTAGTCGTATAACGCTCCATCACTGCCGGTTTAACCGCCGCGTTACATTTGCACCACATCCAACCAACCAGGATCAAACTGCTTTAATGCACCGCTGGCCACAAGGTAAATTTATACGCACGCAAAAAATACACCTCCTATTGAAGCCTTTCCAGTTTCCGTAACAACAAAATGCGGATTATGGAGGGAGACAAGTTCATAGTTTCAAGGCGAATTTCCTAATTGTGAATACTTAAATTAAGTATATGGGATCTTTTTTTTTAATAATAAATGAGGGAAATTAATCCACTTCTATAGTTTGGATCCCCTCAAAATACTAACAAAATTTTGATTTACTCCTTCTTTATCTTTCCAACTCATATAGTGAAATGCCATCAGGACTTTTTTACGCACTTTTTTTCTGAGTGTGTCAAAGATTCTAGTTCGGGGCCAATTAACATTTTTAAAAGTATACAATTAGTATTTTCCTCAAATATTTTTTGATGATTTTTTGTCAAAAATTTGTTATATTATTATAAAATATTACCAGTTTTACAGACACGCGATAATATTTTTCCTCGATGCTTAACATGAAAATAGCCAGATTTTGAAAACAGGATTATAAAATTTTCATAAAAAAATTACGAGATAATAGGCGGTATTTATAAAAAGAAACATTACCTTTTGCTTGCAAAAAATGGAGCAATTGCATAAAAAAAGCGAAGGAGAAGGTTTTGCTTCGAGGCGAGAGGTTTGGCTTCAAAATAAAAGCTATTACTTTTTTCGCATTTATAAAAAGAAGTATTTGCTTCTAAACTGAAGGATGCATCTAGTTCGCAGCAACTTTTTTTGCGAGCATCTCACATTTTTTATGACTATCTTGAAAAATAAACAAATTACGAGATTTTTTTATTCCTTAACACTGATTTAGAATTAAATTTTGAACATATTTTGTTTGAACTTTTTTTTGAAATTCCGTTAAAAAAATTTAAAAAAAAAACGAGATATTCCTAAAAATTGTGCGAGTTGAATCAGACGGCCTAGATAGACTATTGGCATAATAAGGGCTTGGATCCCAAAGTCCCGGGTTCGAATCTCAGAAGGATCACTCTTTGTTTTTTACTGGTTTCTATGATACTGATACCAAGTACATAATATAATTATAAATAATATAAATTCGATTTTATATTAATAACGTGTTGGATGTGGACTGTATGATTTCCGTGAGGTTTGCTTTTTTACAAAGAACTAAGTTAGTTTTACCAGAAAATTCAAACCGAATGAAAATCCCTCAAAAATTTCGGATTTTATAGCCTATTATAGACTCGCTTAAAAAAAATTTCAAATTTCAGGTTGGTGTCTTTAAAACTGTCATAAAACTTCGGAAAATTGACAGATTTCCGTGAGGTTTGCTTTTTTCCAAATAACTAAATTAGTTTTACCAGAAAATTCAAACCGAATGAAAATCCCTCAAAAATTCCGGATTTTATATCCTACTATAAACTCTTTTAAAAAAATGTCCAAATTTCAGGTTTGTGTCTTTAAAACTGTCATAAAACTTCGGAAAATTGACAGATTTCCGTGAGGTTTGCTTTTTTCCAAAGAACTAAGTTAGTTTTACTAGAAAATTCAAACAGAATGAAAATCCCTCAAAATTCCGGATTTAATAGCCTACTATAAACTCGTTTAAAAAATTGTCCAAATTTCAGGTTTGTGTCTCTAAAACTGTCATAAAATTTTGGAAAATTCACAGATTGCATTGCGGTATGCTTTTTTATAAAGAGCCAAGTTAGTTTTACTAGAAAAATCAAACCGAATGAAAATTCCTCAAAAATTCCGGATTTTATAGCCTACTATAAACTTGCTTAAAAAAATTGTATAATTTTCAGGTTTGTGTGCTTAAAACTGACATAAAATTTCAAAAAATTGACAAATTTACGTACGGGTTGCTTTTTTATAAAGAACCAAGTTAGTTTTACTAGAAAATTTAAACTGAATGAAAATCCCTGAAAAAATCCGGATTTTATAGCCTACAATATACTCGCTTTAAAAAATGTCCATATTTCAGTTTAGTGTCTTTAAAACTGTCATAAAACTTCGAAAAATTGACAGATTTTTTGCGGTTTGTAATTTTACAAAGACTCAAGTTAGTTTTACTAAAAAATTCAAACAGAATGAAAATTCTTTAAAAATTCCGAATTTTATAGCCTACTAAAGACTCGCTTAAAAAATTGTCCAAATTTCACATACTAAACTATAAGATTGTTACAACACATGTCTGAAATCGCGAAACTTCTGCACCTTTTACTTCATTTATCTGAAGTATTTCCTTGAAAGTAAAATGTAAAGATTGTGAATACGAATTGAAGCAAAAGTTTTTATTTCTACCTTTTACTTCTACCTTATACTTTAAAGTAAATGCTTCATTTTTATAAATACCACCTATTTTCAATTTTAATTTAGGTGACCTTGTATTGCAGATGTATTTTGAGATATCTGAATGGATATTTTAAGAAAGTTCAAACAATATTTGGAGCAATTTTATTTACAGTCATTTACGAAAATTTTAATGAACATTTTCCAACTTTTAAAAAGTAAATATATTAAAAATTGTGGGTAAATAACTAATAGTCGAGAGATTTAGTGACCTTTGGTTAGATTTTTGTTAAATTTACATTTTGAAGATAAATACATCTTGAGCTCATTCATTAAAATAAATAATAATTATAAATAATTTATTTAATTTATCTTCCCGAGTTTTCCGTATTTCTAGTGGGCGAAGAATAAGGATTTTCTAATTTAATTTTTTATTTCTTAAAACGTGTATATACAGGGTGTTTCAGAACGCTCGCACTTCCTCTCATTGGTAAGTTTGGCTTAAAATCTGAGACGACTTGCTTTTTAAAGAAACTTGAGGAACCACTGGTTTCAAATATATAAAATCAAAATTTTATTTTTGTTAAGAGAATTCATATCACATTTGGAACTATTGTATCACTAAGTGATATGAGTCGTAAAAATGTAGACCATGTAAAGGAAGTTGTCCAATTTAGATAATTTCAAATTACTCTTCCTCCATTCGATACGTACAGTAGTAAAAAGCTAACAATAAATTCTGGAACGGTATATTTGGTGAAATTCCTCTGCATTGTGCAAAGAAATTAAAACAGTTTTAATTTACTTCAGCAGTGTTATCGCGCCCCAACAGATTTTTCAAGTCTTCAAGCTACTTAACGCCTCTACATGAAGGCACTTATGAAACAGTAAAGAGTAATTTCAGTCATGAAGAGGTTTTTTGTGTCGACAATCTGGCTTTTTGTGCGGTGATGTGCGCTCTCTCTCCAGAGACCAACGTGTTGAGTCAAATTAAACCATACAAGGGCACAACACTTAAAACATTGGATAGATATAATATGACAACATCATTTATTCTTTTTATCACGAATACAAATTATCCTAAAAGGTGGCGAAGTTCATTAATTTTAGCAAAAGTTCCCCGGAAATTTTATAGTCGTTAGTAAAAAATCCCAGCACGCGGAAGTTTAGCATGAAACCCATGCAGGTTAACATGTAAGTGCCATAAATATTGCAGACTTATCTCAATTTACACGAATAATCAGCTTAAGAAAAGTGGCCGCTTTAAAATGTACTTGCCGGATTACTCCGGCATGGTTTTTATCTTCTGCCAGGATCATAACTCCACACCGTATATCTTGTTTAACTCTTGTTACCAACACTTATTTAGGCTAATCCACCAAAGGTGCAACTCGTAATTTAGAGGGGACTGCTTTAGTTGGCCATTATAATAAACCCACTTTTATGCCGGAAGAGCTGCTGACATTATCCGTTTTTCTTTTTCTTCTTAACTTTATTATACTTTACGTTTAAAAATGTTAGAGGGGATCAACCGATGAGCCACTACAAAAATGCAAAGGAATTTTTTCCTCAAAACAGATTAAACTTCAAGCGGCATTTGTGCGAGAACTGGAAGCTAATCATTCAAATTATTTTTTGAATAGTAATTGTTACTCTGGTTCTAAGGACCTAATTATCATAATCTAGATCTGTCCTATAATAATATAACTTAACCCAATTTTGTCACTAAAATTATTCCATGTTCTAGAGTCGAGTTTTTTTATTCGGCTTAAACCTCAATCCTGAAAAGCAAGTAAAATAAAGAATTATTAACCCCCCACTTTTTGTTTATTATGGTGACAAGTTCCTCCACTGTTTGTACAAACACTGGTGCGCTCAAAATAAATGATTGATTCTCGGGGTGATATCTTACACATCTTTTGAATTCATATGTAAATATCGGTGGTGATCGCTTGGTTGATTTAGGTTATATACATATATTAAATTAGGGATGTGCCTTGGGGCGCGTCTTGGAAGATTTGCACCTTGACTACTCGCCAGTTACTCTGAATGCACAAACAGAAAGACAAGTGGTACACATAATTGATATTATAAGAGGCTTGGATTTCAGAGCACAATATCGCATCTTGCACTCGAATATATTATATAAAATTTTTGGCGGTGCGGCTGTTGTAATGAATAATTCAAATGGTTGTGTACGAATCATTACTTGAGTCATGTTGTTGGTGGTACGGTGAACACTTTGTTCGTACAATTCACTGCCGCTGCTTCATCTTTTTCACAACCCCCTACTTATTTATGTAAGCACACGCGGAAATCTCAGTCATTTATCTAACACGTTGACAGTTTTTCTCAAAAAGCCTTTCCAACTCATAAACACAACATGCGTAATCGAGAATAAAATTAATTGTTCCTACTTTGTATTCATGTTTATGAGCCAATACCAACAGACAAGAAATTGGATCTCATGGCGGGGAACCGGTGTGATATCATGTTGGAAATCAAATATAATAGTGGAGGGTTTGTAGGATACATTTTTGTAATTTATCTTATTACAGAATTAATGGAAATATAGCAGCATTATTTTCAATAGACAGCACATCGCACCATCTCTGTCACCATCTCGCGTTCGCTTCCCTTGAGCGCGAGAGAGATAGAAAGTATGACGAGTTGTCTACTGAAGATAATTCAAATATATCGTTTTTTTTATCAGAGTATTATTGTGACATTTTCTGTAAATCTTTTATATAAAGTAAAGATAAATAAATAGTTTCGAAGGTGGGTACTTTAAATTATTCTAGGTTAGGTTAGGTAAATACTATGTAAAATTTAATAGTATGATCCTAAAAAACTAAATAATTAAAACTGTTCAGTTTCACGATTTGTTGACATTCAATTGCAGTGGTCTTGAGATCAACTTTTTGTGTAGATACCTTAGGTTTAAGGTGACACAAATTCTATAATTCTACTCACTAAATAATTACAGGTAGATTATTTGGGAATATTTGCGTGAATTCTGATTCAAATAAATATTTGTCTGTGGTTTTTTTTTTGTCATGAAAAGTAGCCGATTAACAAAAAGCTGATTTTAATGTAATAATTTTCTTTGTTTTTATAATATAAAAAATAGGTACCGAAAAAAATTGAGTCAGACATTTATAAAGATTCAGATTAAGGGTTGTTTCAGAGAACTGAAAAAACGAACTTCAGATTAACGAACTGATTATAGTTTTCATACTTGCACTTAATTCTGACCTCATAATGATATTTCTAGATTTAAATTTTATGCAATTCATCTACTAGAAATTGTAATTGAAAGAATTTTCCAGAATTTACTGCCTGTATCGTCGTCCCAACACGCTGTGAACAAACAGCCAAAGCGAAATATTAATCAAAATTTCCATACATAACCAAATATCACAATCTCCCCCACATCTCCACCTTATTTACTTTTTTTTAACTTGGCACATTTTTTCAGTTCTATGTTTTATGGGCACCCCCGTCTAATATTCAACGTCTCAACCTTGTTGGGGATTTTTATAGCATGAAACGCCCGTTCTGAAGGGCGAGAATCTCTGCGTGAGGGCTGTCGCGAAATAAAAACCGTAAATATGAGTTATACTAAGACATTATCACATGCACCATTTAATTTAAAATCCATTCTAATCGTTTTATTTGGACATGAGCTCAAGTTGTCCCCCCAGGGGAAAATCTTGTACTTTCCAACTGGATGATTTCGCCAAGTCCCTATCTCAAGTAACTTCATATAATTTTACACCATCTAGGAGGAATTCATTAAGATGGATTTTATATCGTCGGTCAAAGTTGTTTGTTTGGAATTAAATTAATTTCTGTGCTTGTTTTTATTATTAAATGAGAACTAGAATGGGGATTACGAACAATGCCAATTATAACCTACGGCTACAATGCTACATGGCTAATTGTATTATCATTTCGGGTATTGTGAATAATCTGCCGTTATATGGTAATAATCGCAGTGGTAATGTGTTCCACACTTACATTATTGCACTTTGGATTCGTAGTAGGGCTGTAATGGGTTGATGGGCCCATTACATTCCTGTTGCAAAAAATTTGCTTTGTTTTTCATTCAAGAAGGGGGAGAGGATCCGCCTTGTATCTCACGACAAAGTTACTTTGGGTACTTTCATATTAACTGTTGTGATATTCACATTTTAATGGGCTGTCATTCGAGTGGGGACTATTGATTTGGAGTTGGGAACGTAAAATTTTATGTACGTTATTATGTGGCACACAACGATAGAATTAAGTGCCATTTGAAATAGTAATAATCGAATAATTGATCGTTTCTCTGGTTTTTGATTACTCGTTGCTTAGTTTTGTGTTCCAATGACTTTATTTCCAAACAGTTTTTGAATGGTCTCTCGGACAATTCTCGCAAAATAAACACAAATACGTTTAATAAACTCCAGTTAAAATTGATGATGTTGGTTTTTATTGGATGACGTGCTAGGCTGATTTTCATTGAGGACAACCAACTGATTTTATTGGCGAGAAAAGTAGACGCTTGGCGAATGGAATTTGAGGATTTTTTTACTTGTTAGATGTAAAAGACACAGAAAAGTGTTCAACATTTTCGAAATGATTGAACATTTAGGACCAGTTTTTCAATTGATAGTTAACCTATTAATGGATAATTAATTTTCTTGAGCCCAGTTTTTCAACTAATAGTGAACCTTTAATGAACTATTAGTTAAAGTTAACTATCAATTTAAAAAAATGTAATAATGGTATCTAAGGAAATTAACTACTGATTGAAAAATTGTGCCCTAGCATGTTAGGTAATCTGGTTTTGCAATTTATCACTTTAGAGATATAAAGGTGACTACACCTACAGAGTGTACCAGCTCTTAATGGTTGATTCAAAATTTTAGTACAATAAATTATTTCGAAGCTCTAAACGTTTTCCAAGAGGGAATTGCAAAAAAATGTCTTGTATGAGGTAGACGCTTCAGAAACAATGAAGTATGATGACCCTACTTAATTTATTATTGATAACTTACAGTTGCTTGTCAGTCGGCTCTTCAGAATTTTTTCCATTTTGAGGATTTTTGAGAAACTAACAACGCTCTATTTGAAAATCCTTAGAATCTATACGTACCTCGTCGTATTAAGTTTTTGTCTAAGAATAATATGAAGAATACCTCACTAAGGTCTTCTATAATGATTTTGAGACAGCCTATATTAAATCATATATGAACATTCAAGTGGTAAATGAATTTCTTAGACTTCAATTTCTTCAAAAAATAAAGACAAAGTAGAGAATGCTGCTTGAGCAGAAGTACTCAGAAGTGCTCAATATGTCCCATATGATAAGTAAGAACACTTTTCGTGATAGTTCTTTATTAAAAGGATAGAATAGCAAAAAAATGATTTATGTTCAATAGTTCAAAATCGATATGGAGAAGTTCGTATGGGACTATGACCTCACTAAATGAAATAATGAAAACGCTCACTCCAATTTTGTCGAATACCAATTTAAAGAAAATCTCCTCAGCATAGCATGATTTAATAACCAAAACAGCAAAGGGCCCACACGTCTCCACTGGATCATCCCTCACAGTTTATCCATGTTCAATATAATTAATTGCTGGGGCCAAGTGCTTAGTCAAAGCCCCTGGTTTGGTGGTGGAGGAGTTGAAAAGGCGGAGGAGAACGTTAAGTTTGAATGTTAGTTCAGAGAGAACTGCATAAGTTTCTCAAACAGGCCGACGAAGACGTCGTTAAGTCCACGAATAGTTTCCTATAATACCTACTGGTCAGCCGGAGTTTACAGGACGTAATTAAATTGTGCAGTTAGATTCGGGGATTTGTGGAGGCAAAGGGCTGTGTTTGAACAACCACTGTTTGTGGTGAGGGGAGGTGAGCGGAAGATTGGGGAGGTGGATGACCATACATGCATACAAATGCGCTCACCAATGAGATAATGTAAATTGCAACCCCCAAAGGTCAGACTTAAGATTATCTGCAAACTTAATGTCTTGGTGCGGTGAAGGTTTATACCTCTAATAATGCATCAGGCGAAGGTATATGGTGTAAGTGTGTTTGTCAAATACAAATTACCCCTCAAGAAGTATCCAAGATTAAACTCAATAATCTCTGTTATCATCAGCAGGAGCAAATAAAAGAGAGCAGTATTCCTTCACATAATTACTGATTCCCCCTGTGAATCCACCAGGCAACAATCTAACTAAAATTAACTGTCAAAGTATAAAACTGCCTCGCTGGTTATATAATGGCATGGAGACTGCTGTATGGATGATGATTGTAGTTAGTAATGAATTTGATTATCATAACTGTACACATTATTGCTTGAGTTTAAATAAAACGGGTAAATGATTTTATTGGCCATAGAACGCGTGATGACAATGGTAGCCGACCATCAAGGGTGCCGTTAACCGGTAATTAAATGATGTGCCGGATGGAGTTTTTAAAACATGCCGCAATTAAATTCGAACGCATCAAAATAGGCACATACACATATGTATACAAATAAACTTAACAACTAACGCTACTACACCACCCCCTTTTGCCGAATCTGTTCGCAACATAAAGTACATTCAGGGGACCCTCCCAGTCGCAAAAGGACAGTAAATACACGATCTAATGGAGTCTCAAAAGCCCAGACAATATTATACGTTAAGAAATAACTTATATAGAAATTACTAAACTCTTGACTCTTTTGTTGTTATTATTGCTGTATTGTATACGGCAGGGTAGCTCTTGTATACAAAGCTCAAAGCAAATTAATATATCAAATTCGTTTTCCCCCTTTTTGATGCTTGACTTTGCACCCAGGACCACCTTGCCTGATAGCAGCTACCGCCTACAAGAAATGACGTTAATTTTAATGGAGTGTTTTTAATTATTTTAATCATTATGTTGGCAACCGAGTCATTCTGTAGTTACTAGTAGCAATCCAAGGAGATTTGTTCAACAGATTTTCATAAAAACAGAATTATTCTAAGGCGAAGGTATTTACAAGAGAGAATCTGAATCAGAATATTCATAGAAAATTTTTGAATTTCCAGAAAACTCTTATTAAAAAGTGAGAAAAATAGAGTTATCTAAGCTAAAGAGCGAGAAGCCAGAGACATGTGTGGAAAAAAAGTGTAGACGAACTGGTGAAGATCTAACCTAACAATGGTGTAAATTTTATGTCTCCACATCAAGATTTAATCACATAATAATGCTCTAAAATTTTGAACTCTATAAGTGCCGGTATTTTAATATAACTTTAACCAATAGTTTTTTTATAGCTACAATTGTTACAACAATCATTTCCAATTAGAGCATATTAAATACCGCCCCTAAAAGAAATAAAAATAAAACGGGGTTTTTAAATTTCGTATATTGAATTCCGTTCTATTTTTTGGCGAAAATGTTGTTCAGAAAAGACGTTAACCAATATTGATAGAAGGAAAGTGGAACAATGTACTTCTTGGTTAATATTTAATTTATTGCTACACTACCGGTTTCGATTACTAATCTTCATCAGGTGCTATTGTCAAAATTTACATTTACTGTAAATTAGTGCAGCAATACATTAAGAAGAAGTACATTGTTTCTCTTACCTTCTAGGAAAATATGTATTAATAAGATCTTGCAAAAGAATCGAGAGTTACCTACGTAATAATTTGTGGTTATGAATCAAAAGATGATTGTATTTTATCGTTTGGTATTTTAGATATGAAATTATTACAATTTGATTTCAAAATAGAGTAGGTAATTCATCTTGTATCCAATAACTCACTGTTGTCAGCTATCAAAAACTAGATCCTTTTATTTTATTTATTTTTAATTTAATGTCATTTATTAAATGTAATCTAGAAAATTTTATTTTAAACTGAAAATTTTAAATATAGTTCCTTCTTTAAAGATTGTTATTTTAGATATTGAATTGTATATTATTTTATATTTATGTTGTCATTAATAAATCTGGTTAAATTTACAAGAATTAAATCGATTTTAAATATACTAAAGTACCTTGAAATATAATTTTGGTTCTTTTTGTTTTCAATTTTAATTTTCTCCAGTTTTGCCCCTTCTCCACTATTGTTGATGATTTATATATTTCCTCAAGTAAAAAAGCAATTTATAGTGCGCACTTTGTTTGTTCTTTTTTTTCTCCTCGATCGAGATGATTACAAGGGAATCTTAATAAAAATCCCGTGTATTAATAAATAATTCAAATCGAAGCGGAATTCAAAATGATTTAAAAAGGGACGAACGAGATGCTCCCCAATCATATGATTGGTTTTCAATCGCTTCTTCTGAACAGTCAAGTTTGTAAATGGAAAGTGCTTTACAATGATTTAATGACTTTGATGGAATATTACTTTTTATTTTTTTTATTTGTCCACCCCTCGAACTTTACTCAAGCTTTGTTTTACACCTTTTTGAACTTTACAACCTGAAAATTAAATGTGGGGTTTTTAAATTTTACTACAACAGTTTACTAGAGAATTCTTTCAAAGAATCTTGTTATTTATTCGTTTTATGTTTCGGAATAATATTACAAGATTTTTTGTCTAGTTGTATAGCGCGCCTAAAACAGCCCCATGAATAAGTGGCGTTTTCCATTTTTGATATTGAAATGGTATTGCGCATTTTAGAGTCATCTCAACATGCCCGTATTATGATAATTCGGACGCATTGCGTGAAAATTCGTACGCGTAAATGTAGATGTGACTTTCAATTTAGCTGGCGGTGCGGGATTATGCTGGCGTCGCTATTCCGGGCGCCGCGATTTGCCCGCCACGGCGTTTCTCCGGCGCTCTTCACCATCGGGCCCGGAACGTGCCTGGATTCGGAAACATGCTTATTTCATGCCCGATTATCAAACAACATACTTACACACTGCATTTAACGGCATGAAGACACAGACAAATTGGTGATCAAAGATGGACCTTGCGGGATTTTCTGCAGATTTTGTCCCAATTCGGCTCTCGCAACTGTTGAAGTTTCAGAATATGGGGTTTTGTAGCGGGATGTGCTATCGAATATTGTTCGCTACATAAAGCACAATGATTTGTTTACTGGTCAACTGGGAGTTTATTTTATTATCTGGTATTCTCACATATTGTATTATTTGGTCGTATATTTTTTTCGAGTTAACCTAGCTTGACATCGCCCACATGTAGAACAAACTGTTGATAAACAATTTAAACCACCGAATAAACAATGCAATACAGATAAAGACAATTTAAATAGATATTCCACGAAATTAGAAATGATAAATATTTGGTGTTATTCCTGTTATTTACATATTATTCATTCTTCAAATCTGTATCAGAGGTACTTGGAAAATTTCAATGTCAAGCTCAAGTTTAAGCTAACAAATTTGAATTTTTGGACAAAAATATATTCAATGACATCTTTTGAAATTTTTAAAATATTTATATTTAGGTACCTAGGTACCACATTAAAGCTCGAAAAGTGAAAGAAGTGAGTTGTAAGTAGTATTTACTCTTCAGCTAACCTACTGGCTGTTTGTTGAAAATTTGTCTTCCTTTATAACTTTTTTTATATTAGCTTATTTAGATCTTTCCTGGCTAGTTTATGGATCCTAAATAAAAAATAGTGAATCTTCACGAAATTGAATTTAGGGAGGTAATAGTTATTTACATACTAAGGAAGTGGTACTTTTGAGTATGATTTGGGACTTTCTGCTAATGCCCGATTGCACTGCACTTTTTAATAATGAAGCACATAGCACAGCAAATAGCAAGAAACTCTCAAGAATGTGAGCAATTTTTTGACTAATGTAGAAAAAATCGTGCCTATTCACTTTATCTGAGAATAACAAATCTTGTAATCTTTACAAGACTATGGACCTGTAGCCTATTTATTTGTCAATATTAGCAATTATAAACATTGAGTTAGAGAAATCGACATATTTTTAATTTAATCATGAGATTTTAGAAAAAATACAATATACGGAAAGTGTCACTTGCAGGTTTTCAGCCTACAGCTTGTTCTGGAACGTGCTTACTCGTCCTGGAAAGCACCACTTTCCTGACCGGAATGTAAAAACTATTTTCTTCAACTGTCAAGAAAGTAATCACTTTCAAAAGTAGAGTAATTTACTTTTAAGATTTGAAACAATTATAATTTGGTCGTACTCTAAAATCAAAAGATTTTTATAGAATTTTTATATGCTCCTTGACCTTGTAAAATGCCTGAATTTTTTTCAGGTTTAACTAACTAAAATTGTCAAATTAGAAAATTTTGAACAAAAAGTTTCACTCAGTTACATTTATTTTTACCTTCATTTTAAGTACCATATCATTTTATGCGATCTCAAACAGAACAGTATCTTATAAATTTTATTGCATTTTCTCTGAAACTAATTGTCATTTACTCATGTGTTAATAGTAAAACTAAATACTAAAGACACAAATTGAAAATAAAGTGCGATTTTTGCCACGCTGCTGAATAAATTCGCTGTTGAGTTAGTTTATTTTGAAGTAGTTATTCCGGCATATAATGACTTTAATAATTCCCTTAGTTGATAATTAAACTAATGGGTTCTGTGGGTGCTCAAAATGTACACTTGAAGTAGTGTTAAAATCGTCACGACAATCGTGCCCAACCATCCTCCCCCATCCAGCTAGAGCAGCACCTTCACACACACACACGTATCTCGACAATTGCACGTACCCTCTTAGCAAATATTGCAAGGACACATTAGTGCTCAAGATTGCTAAATTAAACAAACCGCACCGGCTGGGCTGAGTTGCCTGATAACTGCTGCAATTACGCGGTTATTGTAAGTGCCCCCCGGAGAACTAGGTGCAAATTTAATTGTTATTAGAACAAGAAGTACTATGTGCGGAATAACCCATCCTGAATTACAAAGCAAGTCTGCGGGAATCGTGTTCTTATACGACCTAATATGTTGATGGTTTTCTCGTGCGTTATACTCGTGCGTTATACTCGTACGTATGCAAAACCTGTTCGTTATGATTCATTTGAGAAGTCTGGGAATGTGACGTAATGTCACCAAAGGCCTTAATGTCCAAGCGATATTACAGACTTACGTTTTATTTATGCGCACAATGTGCGAGGTGAATGCTAAATTGATAATTTACCTCTATATTAAACGATAAAACGTTGTTTAAAACACTTTAACAGCCTGGAGGTATGTACGAAATAATTTTAATAATTGCATTCTGTGGGCGCTGGAACTTAACACCGAATATCAGGACAATGCCGAGTTGAATTCATGGTTAAAGTTTGTATTTATGAGCTGATGTGATAATTTGTTATAAATGCTAATTTTTCAGATGTCAGGTTCGAATTAAACGTCGCGAAACTTTTAGAAACTAATTATTTATTGTTTCAGGCGGATCAATGTCCTTCTAATTGTTATTCTTAGAGAAAATTAGTGGGCTAATTGTAGAAAGCGGATAAAAAGGATTAATTTTTATTTTTCAAAAATGTAAAAGGTTCTATATCAATATTTTTAGAATTTATTCAAAATTGTTCTTTCTTATAATTCCTAAATTTGTATACAATAATAATTGTATTTTACCATAATTTTAAACATACTACTTCAAAAGTGATTTGACCCTTTCATATTTGAAATTATGAAAGGGTCAAAAATCATATTTTTTAGTTTGGAGGAAAGTATAATTTCATACTTTGGATGATTAATCTTGATAGATAGATAGATACACTTTCTTCCCTAGTTGCACACGAGTGCTTAGAATTAAAAAATTATTGGCTTTAATTTATATTCTTTAAAGAAATGTAGCTATGAGAAGAAATTGTTTGTAAGTAATTAAAAAGTAAATAGAAAACTATAATAGATTATATTAAAATCTGCATTTTTGTATTTAGCTTTATGTTTCAGTTACAAACAACTTTTTCTTATCTTATATTAGTAGATAAACTTTCTCATATTTTTGGTACGCAAAAATTTCTTCGGGCAGTAAGTGAAAATCTCCATGTAAAGTCACTTGAAGGTACAAAAAATGTCTTCTGACCAAAATTTGATATCTGCTCAGGATAAAATTTCTCAGAACCGCCACAGGGGCCCATAATTAGACTCACTTTTGTTGATAACTCGTATCATCGATCCTAAAGTGCTTCATTTTATCATATTTCCCATTGAAATTTGTTTACGTATTATAAGCAGTCGAGTAATACTACGTCTTAATTATTGCGCTCATTATTATTTCATAGTTTAAAAAATATTCTTATAGAAAACTAAAAAACGAATTTATTCAGGACAAACAATTAGACAAGTTGAATTATATTTTGACTTATCCTCATCCAACTATACCAGCACCTGTACGTTCCCAGCAGGAAAACAGAGTTTCTTTTTTTAGTGACCATTAAAGAATTGGGATTTGTGGCGTGTTTAAAGTTTTAACCGCAACGAAAGTTTCTGGGGCTATATCGCAGATAACCGATGCTTTTAACGATATAATTAGCAAATTCTTTTCGCTGTCTACAATTTTCCATTCCGACAATCAAACAACAATTTATTACCCAAAAACTGTATTCAAATCACGGTTTCGTTATTAATTTATTTAAATCCAAATCTTGCTTTTGGCAGTTGGTGTATAAAATAACACTCCTGGCGATGTAACATTAGGAACGTTATTTGGCGGCTTAAGTTAATTACTTGAAATGAATTAGTGTAATTAATGTAAAATTGGTGAGGTGGAGTGAAAACTAGCTAGTTAATATACTTTATAATGGTTTAAGGTGCGATATTACAAAATTTAAGGTACCTAGTTGTAATATAAACGGTTATGGCGCAAAGTTTGCTTTTCCTAATTTACTAGTGATTCCAGACCGCAATAACAACTTGCTTCTGTAATAATTTCTACATATAACCTAGTGCTGCTTGGAATTTAAGTGTTAATGGTAGAGCGGTACAAACCGGGAATATTACTTTTGATTAAACGGGGAAATCTCGTGCACCTTACATAAATTCGTCGGAGGTGTGCTTTAGATGGACGTATAGTGGCAGGATTAGGCGTACGGATAAAGATCAGCAAATTTGCTTAAGGGTCTAGCTTTATCATAATAACAACAAAGAGGATCATGTTAATATTAATCTACTCCATCAACTATATGGAAGTTCTGTAGGAGTTTTGAGCATATTTGCTAGTTTTTCCTCCTTGATCCGATGATGGATCAGAAATATTTTTTTAAGCTGATTATGAAAAGTGAAGTGAGCTTTTACCTTATGTTGAGAAGCGGAAGAGGAGGGGGGCATGAGATTAGTTAGCGTGGTGCACACATTTCGCGTCGTTCGCCCATCGCCAAGAGAGCGAAGAATAAGGATTTGAGAATGGCGGCCGAGAGTCGGCTAAACCGAATCAAAGCCTGAAGTTGAATCGTTTTAATTTTCCTTTACATTTCTCTTTATTCCTTTAGTCGGAACAAGAATTAAGTTTGGCTTTTGTAAATTAAAACAGCAGCTCAGAGTAGTGCGGCAAGGCAGAGAGGCAGTGGTTTTTAGTCTAATTAATTCTGCTTATAAATTCCGATTCCGGGGCAGGCCCCGTACACCAGCCTGGCGGCGCCCCCCCAGCCGCTCCACCATAGCTTTGGCTCTGTTATTGCTCGCTCGGCCGGTGTGTGTTTGATAAATTCACTTTTCCGCGCTTAAAAACATTAAAGCAAAGACGATTGAAGTTATGAAAGCTCAGAAATTAAATCTACTAGCCGGCGGACTACGGACGAGCCCCAGCTCAGATTATAGTAAATACAGTCGGAATAATTAGATTACGTACGAATAACTCGCTTTTAATACGTCGTTATAAATTGGCGGGTGTAATTTAATTAATTGGGGGGGCCAAGCAAGCACACTATACCAGTCCAGCACCTTATTCTTTGCTCTTTTCACTTAAGGAAAACAGCGGGTGGAGGAAGTAATTTGTGCGATGTGCTAAAAACAAATTAATCACTAATGGACCATCATGCAGCACCGTGGTGGCTCTACATTGAGACAAACGGCAGTAGGAAGACACTGATTGTTGTCGGCGGAGGTGGACGGGAAGTCTTCAATCAGCTCACCTAGCGAGGGCAACACTCCAAGTCAAACTAAATTAAACATTATATTATTATTGCAATGCCACTGGACGGTTCTTGGTTACCCACGGTTTCTCTCTGCACGGCAATAAACCAATTTAAATGAATTATGAATTACTTTAGAAATATTTGCAACGCACTTATGCGGTAATTTTTTGAAATTCTTAGGTTAAGTCGGCAACAATAACGCCCATTATTATGTAATAAAGTTGATAATGTGGTGACATGTTGAATACAAATGTAAAATTTTACGTTTAAAATTGACTTACTCATACTCAGACATCGAGGTAGGTACTTGTTTAATCCAGTCAAAAAAGTGTTATACGTAAAGGATTTTATACCAAGAAATATTAAAGTGCTAAAGTCAAGTTTATAATGATAAGGGGTTATAAAGAACTTTTGCATAGAAAATGCAAGTCCCATGGGAGTTTTCATCATTTTTAATCCCTAGGGAGTAATAGAGTGATACTTTACTTTTAATTTTAATTTGAAAGAATATTCTAAAACTATATATTTATTTATTCTGAAAGCTTTTTTGTAAGAAAAGTAGGTTTGAATAAATAATAAATATGATAAAGTTAGAAAAAATGCAGACTCCGAAAACACCTGTTACAATATTTATTTAAAATGTCAATCGAATAAAATTTTACGAAAACCAAAATAATATTTTTGGTATAAATTTCGTATCCCCAGCTTCTGCTTGGTTAAAAAACCAAGTGCCTTCCTCACTCCTACTTTTCTACATTAAATTGGAAAACGTCAGATTTTATTACTGAACTGATTTAGAAGTTTTAAACTTTTTCTAGGGATCTGGAACAGGACACCAATAAATTGTTGAATAATGTGTGTATACACATAACTTTGAATTTGAATGGAGTTTTTATTAGTTTCCTGGGTCACTTGCTAACAATAATTTCCAATGTCAAACGTTGACCGTTTTCTAGCCAACGCTTAATAATCCAGTGGCGGGTATTTCAGTGCGTAGTAAAAATTTCCGGAACGGTTGGCGATGAAGAGCCCTGAAGGTCTGAGCTGGAGGGAGTGTTTTCAATTTGGAATATTTATAACGCATCAATCGCAAACAATAAAACCGATCCAACTGTAGACGGATTTTAAGTCGTGTGGACCCCAACAATGTAGGGGCGACAGGGGGTTGTATTAAACATCCGCCATCCGGAGGAGACAATCCGCCAACCTTTTATATGTAAAACGAAACTGATATGTTTATGGTAGATTATAAAAGTCCATGACTTGTAAAAATCGTGAGTGACAAGCGCCGGAACATGTCGTCAAGAGGAAATGAAAACAGGAACCAAAATGCGTACGCGGCGGCCTCGCACTCCAACAGGGGGCCACACCGAATAGAAATAAATGAAGCCTAAAGACAAAATGATGATGATATGCCCCTTTTGCGCCCGCTTAATGTGCATGTGTATATGTGTGGAGGTGAACATGACAAATGGCGTTAAATAAAATATCATTATTTACCATGAAACGTGGTAGATTTTTGATACTAATATGTCGAATGTCGTAAAACTTTACGACTTCTTACAGTTGAAATATCGTAAAATTATAATATATTGGCGAATAAAATTTAAAATTAATGCTTTACTATCAAAGTCGTCTTGGGGAATATTTTAACTAAAACTAAATTTCTTCAGCGCAGTAAACAATAACAACAACAAAATAAGACAAAAATATGCATGACGTCGAAGTCGAGCTTTTGTGGAGTGTGGAGGGGGTCATGTAGGCGC
This sequence comes from Pediacus dermestoides, assembly GCA_963942485.1. Taxonomy (NCBI): domain Eukaryota; kingdom Metazoa; phylum Arthropoda; class Insecta; order Coleoptera; family Cucujidae; genus Pediacus; species Pediacus dermestoides. Next base: position 31,354,892 of record OZ012626.1, read on the forward strand.
GAAATTTAAACACCACCACAGTTTTATTTAGTATCCCTACCATGAGTAACTAAATTATTAATATGGGGTGTAAATTGCGTTGTTTGTCGAGCGAAAGAATGTTGAATTGTGGACATAATCCAGTTGATGTACACAAAACGATCCCTTTAACTAAACGATAATAGGTTAACGTGACATGAACACCTCTATGTACGACCAAACGAAAACCGGAGCTAGTGCAGAGTACAGATGATATACATTTTCACATTAAGCTTTGAAATACATAACGATGGCGATGATTTTAATGGGCAATGACATGGACGGTGCGTTTGAATTGGAATAAAACGTGCTGATTAGTCAGCTCTGGTGGAACATGGCGCTTGTGGGATGGACTCGCGAGTTTTAATATAACATCCGCTATATAGCAGATCATTTTAATATAGGTTCGCTCTATAATTATTAGTTCAAACAACGTACGTAATTTCAAATAGTCGGTAATAATCAGCGGAGCAACGAGAGCGTGAATACGCTCGTTTTTAACCGCAGATGATGAACGAGGGACAAATTTAATTATCCTTTAATATGTAAAGGACTAATTTTCTTGTACACGCAAAACTTTTAAAAGCACATGTTGCAGCATTCAATTCATGATGATGGTGTTTGTTTACTTGATATATTATTAACTAAACCGCCTTCATTAACCAAATTATTATTTACAACTTTTCGTATTACATATATTACTTTCTAACTCAATTTTACCTTATATTCTGCCCATCACCCACGTCACCGATGACCTCCACACGCTACCACACCCCATTCTTTACTAAAATTAATTAGAATCCATTGACAAATTGTAGTAAGAGTATCAAATTTACTGAAAAGTGTACAAGTTTGTCTTCAAATGCCAAGAAGAAGAAAATTAGATGAATATGGTAACATAAAGCTCCACTTATCTGACACTATAAATTTTGAGAAAGGACACTATAAAATAGTAGCGAAGCTGATGAGACTATCAAAAAATCATGGAGAGCAAGTAGAAGCTACAGGCTAGTGTACGCCTTTATCTAAAGACCTAGTAGATTTGGTCCTTCTGTGCCTCGATGGATTCTGAACTCTCCAGAAGGGCCATTCAGACTCACGATTCTTCTAATTCTAATATGAGTAAAAGAAGATCCTCATCTGTTCAGGTTGCATGAAGGATGAAAAGACATCCTTCCACTACCTCAGAGAATGTGAAACATTGGAACGCCTTAGGCGTGATCTCTTCAGAGTCATAACCAACGTTCCTCATATGAGAGAGTTTGATATTATTTCATGTACCGACCATTATATTTTATTACAAGATCTGGACACTTCAAAAAAAGACCTGGAGGATAAAAGGAGTGATGATTCTTGAGACTAACAGGAAGAAAACTTTTAAGTATCTAAGTAGTTAGACGAAGTTAGTAATTAATGAAGTTCAAAAATTTTCTTTGAAATCCACAAATATTTCTGAATACCCTCTTGGTAAACCTAATACGGTTCCACCAAAATTGCTATTTTTTTAGATCTTTTATATTGGTTGTGCCATGATTAGATTTAAATACAACAGTCTGTCACACTGATCAAAAATTTCCAAACCCTTAATTTTGTCATGTCATTTAAATCAAATTAGCACGTTTCAAGTTTACCGAGCTGATAAAACTTGTAGTAAACACAAAACTTTTAAGGATACGGATTGATACTAACGTATTTTGCTCGGCTTTAAATTTCCAATACTTTTCTTCAAAAACTGTTTTCACTTCTGTACCATTTTATATTTAATTTAAAAAAATGCATATTAAATACAGAGTGTCCAGAAATTAGGAGCAAAAAACTCGGGAGGTGATTCTACCTGAAAAATTAATGTGACAAGTTCCTATAACATTTTTCCGTAAGCTCATTAATATTAGGGTTACATGGCCTTAAAGATTGTTTTTTTAAATCAATTTTTTCCAGTAACTTTTTTTCCAGTGTACCGAATCGTTTCAAATTTGGCACACTTATCACTAATGTTTATTTGTATTCTTGCACCAAATTTGAGGTAAATCCCCCAGTCTCAAAGAGTCGAAACTGACGTTGACCTTTGAATAAAGACCCAGAACTTTTTTGTTAGGTACTTTTTCTAAAATTTGATGACGCCCAATTGAAGAGCATCGAAAAATCTTCAAAAAAGATCCTCTTGCTGCATCACGATAAAACGAGTCGTTTTCGAGAAAAACGCCTTAAAAAATTTGCTTGCATTAAATGAATACCAACTACTTAACTACAGCTCATTTTCAAGATTAAACGGAAACGCGTTTTTCTCGAAAACTACTCGTTTTATCGTTACTCAACAAGAGGATCTTTTTTGAAGATTTCTCGATGCTCTTCAATCGGGAATCATCAAAATTTAGAAAAAAGTTATTGGAAAAAATTGCGTCCAAAAAAAAATTTTGGGGCCTTGTAACCCCAATATTAATGAACTTTCGGAAAAATGTTATAGGTACTTGTCACATTAACTTTTCGAGTAGAATGACTCCCCGAGTTTTTTGCTCCTAATTTCCGGACACCCTGTATATTTCATATTAGCAATGAAATCTATTCCCATTTTATGGCAAATATATTACCGTGTTCAATAATTTTGTATATATTTCAGTTGGTGTGCAAACAATCTGTCTATTATATTTTTGAAAACAAATTTCTGAGTGATGATGTATTTTTTGTAGCGGTCCAAACACATGCAAATTAATCCGTAACAAAATTGCCATTGTACCTTTGTTTATTCGACTGTATGATGCAAAAATGTGCAAATGACTGAACAAACAAAATATCGTCGATTGCCAATAATTCTATTTATCCCGTCCACACCTCCATTGAGCGAGATTTGGAAATGATATATTATAAAACTCATCCCGATCCACACCAGTTATACACAACATGATGACGGACGCACCAAAACGAGTTTAAAGCAATAAACAGAATTTTAATCACAACATACCCCATTAGCACATTACTAAATATACCTATGCGATATTACATCATTCTGTTTGTAATATAAACATTCCTTTATGATTTGACAAATAAATTTTCGGCTTGGCGCAGCTTTCAAAATGATGATGATGATATTGGATGAGCGCGTGTTTCAATTTAATCATAATTAAACATCGGGTCCACCTCCTGTACCTCAAATAAAATAAAATTGACCAATTTGACCGAGACTTTGGACGACTACATACCACCAATCTAATGCAAATATTTGATCAAGGTAATTAGTTTTTGGACATGTATGTATACAGGATGACTGTTTTCACTGAAGCGCCGTGATAAGCACCTCAAAATTTATGAAAGGTTAAATGAAAATTGAAATCGAGTAAGAAATATTGATATAAATTTAGTCTTGAAATCGAGATTTTTTTTGTGTATCCTTGAAAATCACTCATACAAATAGATTATTCTAAAATGAATGCCACACTCTCACAAGGACATTACGTATATGTACATATATCTATTGCTATATAAAATATTATTTTTTATCGAATTTCGTTTTAATTCTTAAAATTCGTATTGCTTTTTTTAAAAAGAATTTTTAATATTTTAGTCCAATTTGCAAATCAAAATCTGTACATCCACCAAGTTCATCTGTGGGCCTGCTGGCTGCGTCCTCCCCCAACTCACCTCGCATTTCCAACATTAATTTCCTGGTATGAATGTTTGTAGAATCATCCGTACAAGGCCTCCCCTGTCTCTCCAACCCAATACCTTTCATCAATTCTTTTCTCTCTGGCAGTGTAAAGTCGGGCCTTCCTCATTTGTTTCTGGCTGATTTGTCTGTGGTTCTCATCGCACACACCCGTAGCCGGCGGCTGGAAAAACACAGCGGTGACACCTCCAAGTGACATCCAATTTCCACCGCGTCATCGTTCCCATTTCGCCTTGACAAAAGAGCCGGCGGCGGGGTAGTATTCATCAGGCACGCTGACGCAGACACACCTAGTGGAGCAATCACCCACCACGGCACCCACCCCACTCCATGTCGTGGAGGCAACAGATGCTGGATGACCGATTCAGCGCCTCACGTCGACGAATCCGTCTTGTGCAGACAATATAATTTTTCTTTTTACTGGAGATATTATATGGGAATTTGGTGTGAATCGTGGAAGAATTTCAGCATCACGCGCGTTTGTCGACATGTTTAATTTAATTTCTGTGGGTCCACCCACACCTGTTAAGTCAGTACAATTGAATCCCTTTTAAACCCTCGTTAATTGTCTGGAACGGGGAGAAATCATTATCTGAAAACCGGGTTTTGGACGGCGTGATACGGCAGACCGCAAGTCAGTTTCATCAAGTTCCACCTTCGGTTTGGCCCTTCCATTCCCGCTCTTCGCACGTATAAAACGATAATATTGCTTTGCGTCCTCCAGTTATTTCCCGGCGGTTCCTTGCCACCTTGACATCCCCAACGAAAACAAATTTTATAGTGTGAGTATGGGCTCTGAAGAGTAAAAAAGAATTGTTTGAATGACAATGCACTTGGCGAGTAGTTAACAAGATTGGTCGGTTATTAAGATAGCAATCAGTTTTATTTCCTGCCATAAAGACTGGATGTAATACATAGAGTTTCTTAAGATGTGAAAGTAGATATACAGGAGCAGCAGCAGCAGCAGAAGTGGCACGCCAAAACCAGCCAACCACCCGTAATCTGCCGCCACCGCGCGCGAATAAGGGGAAAGCGAAATGTTATTAAAGCTTTGCGCCCGAATAAAAACCCTTGTTGTATTTTTTTTGCTCGTCTACTTGAAGTGTATTACTGTATTACTACGACTGTTGAATATGACACGATTATGCGTGAGACGAAAAATTCGCCCTTCTCGACCAATTTTGTGATTACTTGATTCCGGGAGAGATACGCATTGAATGTTTCAACTTGCCGTCAATAAAGTGGAATAAACGGCGGGGTGAGAGTGTTGCCGAATGAGTTACGATATTGCTGCCAAGGTTAGTGTTTTGGATGATTGTTACATTTTCGGATTATTTACCCCTCTATATTTGTTGAATGGTATATTTGTTTGCTACCATGAATTTTTACGTTACAAATTCAGATATGATTTATGGCGCGGCCGAAATGCCACACCAAATGTATACTTTATAGCATTTACAAGACGTCGATTTTTTTGCCTTGTTCACAACTTTGTAATAGTTATATATTTTGATTTTATGTATTACCTATTAATGACAAAATCAGAAATTATAGAATAATAAATTTTCCAATACGGTTTTAAGGAAACTAACTGATTGCTCTTGTTCAAAATAAGTCCCATAGCAATAATTTATGATTTTAAACACAAACTTCACTACCATAGAACATTTGTGAACATTGAAAAAAAGATTCATATTAATCGTAGATCTACTTATAATGACGACTTGAAACCCACGGATTTATCTAACAAATTCTGCTTATTTTTTTATATAAATAAATACAGAATTTACACATGAGGTAACGAACCTGATTTTTATTCAAATATTTATAACCAACTTTAATTACTTGAAACTGTGAAGTACTCTTTAGGTTTTATACTCGTAGATAACAAGTTTTGTATGTACAAAAGAAATTTTCAAAATAACAGTACCTACCACTAATATTGTTCCAAATTTGGCTCCTCGAACTTATAAAATACCTAGTCTCAAAGATTTTTAATTGGAATAGCCACATTTTCGTTAAAACTGCACTATTATTACTAAAATTCTTTCATTATAAATTTTTGAAGGACTATGGTTGTTTTTTTCAAATTTGATATCATAGACAATTCATAATACAGTGTAGGTACGGGTTTTATAAAGTATCAAAGTGCAATTTTCAAAAATAAGGCGACTTTAGCCTCTAGAAATTGCGCGAGGTTGAACTGTATGACGTCAGCTATGAGAAGACTCAAAATTTTAAGTTAGAACTATAATTTTGTAACCTTATTTTATAACCTGTTCAAAATATTTCCTCTTTTACAATGTATTCCCCTCAAAATACCTAAACTCAAATTTCCTTGAAATTCCTCCTAACTTCCTGTTGACTGTCTCAAAATTTTTCGATTTTTAATACACAAACCTAACCTAACATCAGGAATAATCAAGCGAAAAGTCATCATACAAATGTAAGAAACTATTCAATTGTAATATTTTATTAATGAATTCGAAGGATAAATACTTAGTAGGACAAGGGACACTGAATACTTTTTCTGAAGCCCAATTGATTAAAACAGATTTTAGACTCTATAAACTCCTAAAACTATTTAAAACTTAATGTAAGATTTTTACGTTGTACTACCTGTAGATGAAGAATAATTTATTTTATTTTATACGCCGAAACTAAATCCGCCTCTGAAATGACAAATGAAAATCCGTAGTCTAAGAATAATTACTATTTGAATTTTGAATATTTTATATGAACAAATAAACTGCTGGCCAATTGAAACGTACCAAGCGAATTTTTAGGTTAAATTTAAAGTCAAATATTTTGAAAAGGAGAAAAGATATCAACCTGAGGTTTTCACGATTCAAGAGATAATTTTATTGCAAAAGCAATAGTGTGACCCGATTTTTTTACTTTGAAGTACGTTACTATCTACAGGGTATGAAAGAAAGTCGTCTTTTTTTTCTCAAACTTTATACCTACCGGAATTCCACAAAATTTTTTTAATATATTTTTGATGTCGATTTTTTTAGTCCTTGGTTAATGAGGAAAAAACCAATTTCTCAAAATTTTTATATCCCTCTTATTTTATAAGATACCGAATTTTTTATTAAATTTATTATTGATGAACAGGTTTTTGCAATAATAATTATGCTGCCATTTTGAAAGCAAATGTCATCATGTGATATGTCTATAAAAAGGTAATTTTAAGTAGAATCTAATTCTTACGGAAAAAAATATACAGGGTTGTTTTAAAAAAAATTGAAAGTTAGTAGGGTGCCCTCCGGTAGTGTCATTAGATTGTTTTAAACGTCAAAATGATTATTCCTTTCAACAATCAAACCATGCCAAATTTCAAATTAATACAGTTAAATGTAACAAAATGGTGGGGGTTGTAAAACGATTTCGTAGCCACCCGGTATACACGAATATGAGCAATTTTTTGAAAAAGTGTAAAACCCGTTTCGAGGATATAAGTCACTTAAACCAATGGTGAACATAAACTAACTAAATTCCATTCTATTCCATTAAGAAAATAGCCTCAAAAAATGAATTAAAAAATTTACCAATTAGCGAAAGTGTACCGATTTTTGATAAGCCACTGGTTACCAATAAATTAATTAAAGTACAAAAAGTGTACTTTTTATATGAAAAGCCATTCATAAGGTATTATAATCAACTACAGAGATTGGTTCTTACAAAACACAATACGACCGAACGACAAAAAACAAAGAAAAAATCAAATTTTCAGCAAAAATTCGGTATCTTATAAAACAACAGGGATATCAAAATTTTGAGAAACAGGTTGTTTTCCCATTAAGTAAGGACTAAAAAAATCTACATCAAAAAAATATTTAAAAAAAATTTGTGGATTCACGGTAGTTATAAAATTTGACAAAAAAAGAAGACTTTCTTTCATACCCTGTAGATAGTAATGTACTTCAAAGTAAAAAAAAGTGGGTAACACTATCGTTTTCTCAATTAAATTATCTCTGAAATCCTGAAAACCGCATGTTGATATCTTTTCTATTTTTCAAAATATTTGACTTTAAATTCACCTAAAAATTCGCTTGGTACGTTTCAATTGGCCAGCAGTTTATTTAAAAGATATTTATTATTAATTATTATCATTATATTTTCCAAAAACTGTTCTTTTTAAATATCTACTAGTAATTTTCGCTATCGTTTATATTTACTGACTTCCAGTTTTCAATGCTTTTTATAACATGAAACCTTTTTCGAAATTATGTAGGTACACACTGCTCCACTAATCCGTAATAAGGCTTATCCTGCACCCAGAATCAACGAAAAACAAATACACGAAGGACATATGAGACAAAACGCATCTTGTCCTTGCATGTAACTGACAAGGTGGACAATCCCAGTGATTCCAGGACATAAGCCGACCTATGTGATGGATTACAACATCGATTAGACCTGATTGCCGTACAGAATCCCCTGTTTGTTGATCTCCACTACCCTCCATCTCCCATTACCTTCCTGTGTACACAATCTGACACTGTTTAGTCGATGTTTTTCCAACCGTCACAAGTTGGAAAAAACGTCGACGCACCACGCCAAAATTAATTTTCCGGTATAAATTGGCACCACCCCGTTAATTATTCTTGTGTAATTAAATTTTCTTAAATTAACAAAACGAAAGATAGTAGAGTGGGGTGGGGAGTGAGCGCGAGGTGAGAGCCCGATTCCCTGGATGCCCCAGCGTGGGTAACCTCCGGCTGTTATATTAGAATTTTACTCGTTCTCTCGTTTTAAGATCAAATAATAGAGATGTTTTCATCGATATTTTAATATTAAGCCGTCTGGAATTTTATATATTACCCTGTACCTTTATTCACTCATGTAGACATTATTAAACATTGGTTCATAATTAAAGTTTGAAGACTACAGAATGGGCATTCCAAGCTTTGTGTACCCTTTCATAAAATCCTAACATACTTAAACCCATATAAAAACAAATAACTTCTTAGTCAAACAAGAGCCGTAATTACTGAGGTTATTTTGTTCAAAATCAAAACACGTTTTTGGTATTTTTCCAATGCAAAGAAAACAACCTCAGGAAAAGGCTGCATCACCAGTGTATATATTTATACCTGTTTTGTTGCTTTTTCTACTGTATGGATATAAATCTCACAGTCAGGACATTCGGGTAACTAGCAGTGTCCTTGTAAGCTGTAAGATATATGTTTCTGAGATAGCAGGACATCTTGTATTGATTTAAGTTAAAAGCTTCGTTTTCTGCTTTTACTCCTGAAGAGGCCGGCCTGGCCACTCTATGCAACACAAATTAAAAGAAACTGAAAAGGTGACGGTCCATTATTGGGTTTGCTTTCTGGCTTTTTGTGTGTGAGGGGAATTTAAGGAAAATATCACCTGTTTTCTCTTGGTTTTCTCCTTGGGAAAGTCGTTACATTAGGAATTCATTGTAGATGTCGAGGTAAAAGATAATTAAATAAAATACAAGTTACTTTGAATGTGCGTTTTAACAGAAAGTAAAAAGTAATGGGTTTTGTATATCTACAGGGTGGCATAGCTGAAAAGTCGCAACTCAGTGACGGGGAATCTAAAAACGATTTTTAATTTTATCTAAAATTTTGTGGTGGCTTGCGAATCCTCTTTTGGTAATAAAAACTTTGTAACATAAAAAAAAATTTCGAACTGTAAGAACAGACATATCTTAAAATGTTTCCGTTTCATTCAAAATTTTTCAGGACAGTCCAGTAAACCACTGTGGGTATAACTATATTGAAAATCCGGAATATTCCCTTTCTTTCGAGGGAAGTCCTTCCATGATAAGCTTGTCCTAGCTTCTAAGTAATTTTGCCCAAACTATTTGTCCACTAGTGTTAAATAAGAGTGTTTATGAAGGTGATTCGTTGTGGGTAGAAAAAGTGATGCCAACACTTGCCGTGTTGTTGTTGAAAATTGAAAGCTTTCAATCACTTAGTAAAAACAGGATTACAAAATAGCCATTCGTAAGTAACAGTAACAAGAATCCTTATAATTCCATTTGAGAGTGTTAAGCAACATTTAAACATTAGGTTCCAGTAAGTTGGTTTTGATCTGTTCGCCGATAATCCTCTGAGAGCAGATGGTTATAGATTTAGGTGTGTCCATGTTTGTCCAACAGATTTAAACTTGCTTGTGCCTTTAACTCTCTCTCGTAATGTAGGTATATAGTTACCGCGCGCTGGCACTCTCTCACCCTCACCCCCGCCTCCCCATTCGAATCCTGCCCCTACTAAATCTGAATTTGCATTTTAGATTCTCGTACTCTCGGTTCCGATTGGAATTAAACACTTATTTCGTTTATCAATCTTCTGTGTTTATCTTGCAGATCCCGCCCGGAAGTTTTATGACGTACCATTTCAATCACCTGCTGATTGATCATTCTCATTCTACAGACAGTTCTTGGAACCCAGATGCTTTAATGGAAACAACGCACAATGTCTGTGTTTGTTTTCAGTTAAATAGTACAGGGCGAATTTTAAATTGTCGATGGATGGGGTTATGTAAAGATAAACACAGAGCAAATGTGGTGACGGTGGTGATACTGATGGTGGGATGTTATAACTTGTAACTGTAACATTTATCGGTTTCAGTTCGAATGATGCCAGTATTAATGTTTCGCATGTCGGTTTCATAGTGCATTGTTTCACAGGAAAAAGCCGGTATCACTTCCGAGTCGCCTCGGTGGAGAGTTGGAAGGCGGCGCCGAGCGTCGAGGTGGTGTTTCTGGTCCGGCGCCGTCCTCACAACACATTCCTATATAACGCCTATACGAATGTAGGCTAACACATATATTTCTATTCCAAATGCACGAGCGATACACACAGCAACAATACAACAAACACAGAACAACAACACACAAAACCTTCAAGCCCAGCAGATAGGAATCTGTGTGTGTGCGAGAAAAAAATCCCCTTTCTCTCTATAAGTGTATAAAACACTAAAATTGCCTACTTCAAATAACAGCCAAGTTCCGTTTTTTACGTCTAGTTTATGATATGCATCGAATCAAGTGTTTTTGCTTTTATTTATGTAAATTGTTTCTCGGCTAAAAAGCACAACGTATGTTGTTGATGAAAAACTTCTTTACCAAATTGAAATGCCTACTCGACACAAACAATTTCATTATCTCTGTAAAACAGATTTTATGCTACACAACAGCGGCACTGCGTCTTCTACTTTCAGCCAATGGGTGGGCTTTTTTAGTTTCCATCAAATTATTGCCCAAAAATATCCGACAATAAACACTGAACAGAGCGCGTGAAAAAATTCATTTGGTATGCATATCAAAAAGGACAAAGAATTGCTACTTCGGTCTATCTGTAGTCTTGTACTCCAATTTTTCTATTATAAATTGCAAAGCATGAAAGAGGAAGGAAGAGGACAAAAATTGCGATTTAGATAACCTTGAAATGAGGCCAAAAACAAGTTCCTAATATGGACCAATAAATTCTTAATAATTGTAAAGTGTGTCCGTCCTTAACCGATTCTAACCTACAAATTTAAAATTCTAAAATGTAATCACCGTAAATCAATTCCAAAAATTCAACCCCCTGGTAATTCCATACTCACTAAATTTTAATAAAAATTGTTATAGACAATAATGAAATATAGTAAATATGAATAAACAAAAGTTGACCCTCTTTTAACTGAACATACCAAAATTACGACATAAAATTTTGATAATCGAGAAACAATGTAAAAAGAAAATACACATGTTCTTGTACTGTGCAGCAATTTTCAACTCTTTATTACAAATGGATCCTTTCAAATATTTATTAAATTATGTACGAGTAGTATGTACCTCCTGACTTTCTTTAAACTATTATCTTTAGATAAGTACATGGCAAAAATCACAACAAATTTTGATGATTTCTGTGAAAATTTTGAAAAAATATAAAAGACCTGTAATAATTTACAAGCGGAACAAAATCTGGTTTCTAAATTGTAAGATGTAAAACAGAATAAACAATTATACAGTCTCACTTAAAAAGATAATTAAAGATATAGTTGCCTGTACCAGTAGAGAGTGTTTCGAGAAATCTCGGCACTACTCAGTTTATTTCGAGTCCTCATTGGCTAGTGGACTTGTATTATGGCTCGTCCTGAAACACCTTTATGAGGTTAGAATGCACGATATTGTGATCGCTCCTTTTACATACATAAAAATTAAAATGTGATGAGCTTCAATATTTTTGCAAGTGTATAGGCCAACGTAGACGACTTGGTCCTTTTCTTTAAATGACGACATGCGACTTGATAGTTAGACTTACCTAAACTTATAACCTAAACCTAAAAGGCCACAGTTTCGTGCCTTCGGTCACATTTTCATATACGATATACGTAACTGTCAAACTGTCATTTTCTTACCTATAACATTTGTTATCATTTACTTTTTCAAAAACGAAAACTGATTCCGTTTCTGTTGTAACTTTTTAGTTTTTATCCCACAATCATTCCAATTTTATGTACTTTATAACAATTTTACTAATTTGTGTCACACTTGAAATTGTGAGTTAGGTTTAGCTTGAAAATGAATTTTTTAAAAGGGTTTTTTGCGCATTTTTTATATTTCTACAATGCGACAAACCATCCTCCGGTATTATTGCATTCTTCAGCATCAGCGCCGGAAAGACTATATTGACACAGCCTCCCTTGATTAACCACACCATCACCGAATAGAAACGCTGCAAGGGTTAATTCCACTTTCACTTAATTCCAGGAGCGTTTGTGAATTTTAAACAATATTCCCGTTCCCGTTGTCAATATTATCATTAGTGGAGTGGCATCTTCTCTCAATTATGAATATATTACGAGTTTGGATGTGTGTAGTGGCATCAGTTCAGCACCATCATCGATGTTCTTACAGGCAGAAGGCACGGGATGGATTGTTTACCCTTCCCTCCTGTCTGCCAGTGAGTACATACGCATCAATTCCGAAGACGGGAAATTGAATCAGCCCGTACGCGTATTTAATTGTAATGTGCACCTCTATTATAGCTTTCAATTTATCCTCGAATGTTTATCTTTTACACTCGCGGAAATCTATCATCATAATATCCGTCTGGTGTTTGCCTTGCTACTTATGTGTGTACCATGATGGGAAAAACAACATAGCGATCATCGTATACTGCTAAAGTGGTTGTGTTCCATTTTAGGTCAGATGGTATCAGTAATTTACGGCATCAGTGGAGTTGAAACACGAAAGCGCTTTAATTATTCTTAATTAATTTGTGAGTTGTAAAAAATGTAAACATTTTATAAAAATATGAAGGCGCCAGCAGCAGCAAACTGCCAAATGTTCAAAACGCGCGTGTATAAAAATCTAGAACATAATAGCAGAAATTTAATTAGAACTAATTAAAGACGGAGCTTCTGTTGGTGAGTTTTGGTCTATTTTTCAAACCGGCGCGCGGCATCAGAGAGAGCAACGGCGGTGTTCGCAAGGCTAGGCGTGGTTTTGGCGCCAACTGCACTTCCCCGAGATAATATACATAGTTAGGTAATTAATGCTGCGACCTCAGATATTTGCATGCTTTCTGATTATTTATGCAAATAAAGTATGTCTAGAGAAACTGCTCCCTAAAGGCTATTTCCTGGCATGGGCATACCGGTAAAGGGAAATTGCTAATTTTCTGTCCAAATTACCGGCGAAGTATATAACTTGGTCCGACAATTACACGACTTGCATGATTAGTGTGGCAAGGGCACACGGATTGAGCTTTGGTTATACACGGAATACCATCAGCATAACAAACATCTTGTAACTCCATTTTACCTAACATAACAACATAACATATAAGCAAATCCCAAAAAATCTTACTGAAATAATTCAATTATTGTCGCGAGGTAGACTCAAAAGGAAACAGAAACCCCTCCCGCCCATCGCATTAAAAAAATCGAGTTAAAACGTCGTTAGGTAGATTAAGCACTGGAGGGAGAAACCCCAAGTCCCTAATAATGAGAAAAGAATAAGATCCACGTCGTCTCCTCAACCCTTTAAACGCGCACCACCGGATTCCAACGTAGTGCATTACTTATGCTAAAGGCAATTAATTTGTCCAAAGATTAGCCATGCATCCTGGTACCTCGAAAGCCGCGCGCGCGGTGCTCGAGTTCTTTTAATTAAGTTTAATTAACGTTACCAAAGTCCGACATGGCGTGCTAAGAAGCGGGCGCGCGATGTCGGTGGTGGTTTGGGGGACGTGGTGCGGTAAGACGCCGGTCTCTGATCTATGATGATCTTATTACTTTGGGGTAGCTCTCTAGCGGCGGCAAAGGGTAAATGGAGGATATAAAATGTACATTTCGCGGCGTGCTACCGGAGATCTAAAAAGTTAACTTTGGAGAAATTAAACTGTCATTCTTTCTTGGAATGGTGCACCGGCTTCGTTTATGAGCAGTTTTTAATTAAGGCACCTATCAAGCTGGGATTATAGGCTCTCAATTACCCCAACGCGATGAATTACAGGGCACTCTTAAATGCAGGCGGTGGTGCTAGTGGCGGGGGAATCAAAGGATTGCCGGAAATTATTCATTGGTTCTTAACGGTGAAGAAATCTTTATGATGGGCTAGATTTAAACAACAATTTTATTCGGGATTATTAAGTTTAAACTGTTTTTCTATTTCTAAAGTTGAAGTACTTTGGAAATAAAGTGTACAGGAGATTTTTTCTTACAATTATTAGATATGAAAACAAAGCTTGTCACAAACTGTACATTATACGTGGAGAATAATGGTCATTTCATGAAAAGCTGGAAAATAAAGTTGTGCTACGGCCGCCATCTTGGAAAATGATAACCAAAATTCCATTTTCCACATATTTTAAATTAAAAATATTTGCCTTAAACTTCTCCAAATTTTATTAGAATAGATAATTACAAGAGGTCTTAGGGTAAAAAATTATTAGAGCATCAATTTTTAATCATACAAAATATATTTATATATACAGGAAGGGCATAAAGTAGCAGTTTTTGATCTTCGGTCTTAGACGAGCCTAGTCCTTCATTCACATCAAAAGAGTACACTATTTTATCACAAAACAATTATAATGAATTATAAACCGCTTTCAGATTAAAAACGGATGCAATCTTGCAAAGTTCCAGAAAATTTCCAAAAATTGTCGCACTTTCAAAGACAAATAACCGAAAAACCCAAATACATGTAGTCTTCACAGCATGAAAAGCTCTAGAGCAATAAAGAGCTATTTTAGCTCCCTAGGACGAAAAATATCTACTTTAATCCCTCAAATCAGGTCAATGTATTGCTGATTTTAGGCCGACGATGAAAAATATATAAAAACTGTAGTAGGTACTTAAAATTTATTACTTGGATAACATTATTTATTATTTGCGGTAACTCCATACCAATTACCTTCTGGAACTGCTATAACTTTTTAATCGTATAAAATATTGGAACTAAAAGCGAAGGTTAGATCCTTCTAAAACTTTTTTTAAATATTAAAATATAGCAGCGTTTTGAAAAATAAAGTTTTCCTATTCCTGTTTTAAATCTTTGTCCCCTTCAGATCGTTTTAAAAACGTCTCTTCCTACATTCTTTCTCCCTTGTTGCCCACTAAAAAAACTATATAAAATAAAGAAAATCTTAATGGAACCTAAAAACCGTTCCTCGTGCTGAAAACCGCTGAATTGTAACACCCACCCCGAATGGATTTTAAATGACAGAATTATATGGTCTCTAAACAAAGTTATTTTGCATCAATTGGAATTGGATAATGATGCTGAGGTAGCTATCCGATGTTGCTTGGTGGCGAAACAACCATACCACACGACCTGACCGCATGGCGTGGCTGCAGCATCTCCCGCGACCACGACATGCCAATGCCTTCCTCGACCCCATAAAAACCTCTCATCCTTTATGCTCTATTTGCATACCGTTCTGCGGCCGGCGATGTCTCCATTCCAAAACACGAAAAAGGTGTTACTCTCGAACCGGTCCAAGCGACAGCTCGGGGGCTGAGACTAGATGCGCTGCTGTAGCTTCGCCTTCTGCTAGGGGCCCCCTCTTCCTTAAATTAATGAACTTCTGTCCACGTAGCAAACGAAATAATCCAGTTTTCCACTAATTTGCTTTTACCTTATTCCCTTTATTAACTTAGGTTCCGGAAGACTTTGAAACCGGAAGAGGGGACAGATTTATCAAACTTAAATTATGAGTTGGTTTTGAAGGAATAATACTGAGAGGTTTTTTCTTGGTTTAAAAAATGTAACTGGTTCAATATGTTAATGGTATTTAATACAATTTGTTCAAGTTGAGGAAGAGGAAATTATATAAGAGCCACCGCTTAGCCTCGGATAATGAACGAAAAAGAAAGGAAACTAAACGAGTAAAAATGCAAATGGTTTTCTTTAAAATTCGTCAGGTACTTTTTCGTTTTATTACACGATTGAATGCACCACAAGTAGGTTAAAGTAATTATGCATTTTATTTAAACGCTTCGAATTTATTACAAGAGTGTTTTATGCTAATGCAGGGGATAGACTGAAAGAACATAATTCAAGGACAGAAAAAAAGGAAAGGGGAAACTCCTTGAATCTGAGATCACACTATAAAACACTGGGGTCCCCCCAAATGACAGTCTCTAGCTAACGCAGTATATGGAGTGGGCCACCTTCGACCCTTGTTATCCTCCTGGCCTGGCCGAGGAGGGGTCAATTCCATTATTGCTGTTTATACGAAAGGTACCACTACACATGTTTTGGTCAACGCAACGCTATATCTCTATGTATAATTCCAGCAAAGAAAAAGATTTATTCACTCGATTCTTTATATTTATATGTTTTCACCACACAGAAAAATTACCGGTTCCCCACAAAATTTATTACCAATCTAAATCATTTTTAAACGTCAAAAATATGCAACGGAAACCCAAAAACAAATTTCAAGATTAATGTAGTTTAAACAAATTATCCTCTTGCAATATCCAGGCAAAAGGATAATTACGTAGCCTTGGTGCCGATAAAACGAAACGAGAGCTAAAAGGGATCTAATTAAATAAAACAAATGTGATTAGTAATAGAATACAAATTGTTGTAGAATATTTGGCGTATCATAATCTGGGCGATAATGAGAGGCTTTTGAATAAATATAGCGTAACAGGCAACCGGGGGCCAAGTAAAAGCACCATTATGCGGTCTCTTCCACCAGCAACACTGTACTTGTCTACGAAAACACGAAGCAAATGTAAGAATGAGAATTTGCATGATAATGTGCATCGTCGAAGTGCCTTCTTCCCAAGACTCTCTTCCACAATATGGTCCGGATTATCAAACAATAGAAAAGTCAGCGTTTCGTTTCATGGTTAAAAAGAACAACACCGCCGAAAATATGCAAAGTGCAGGAGAGGTTTGTTAAATGGCCACATTGACGACTCATTGGCAGGTTTTGTTCTGAATGATGGTTGTGATTTATCATTGGATCTGATGAAAAATGTGGAAATCAACAGACCGGGAAACAAGGAGCGGGTTTTTGTGGTTAAAGGGTGCTTAAGACTAGTTTTATTAATAAATATAAAGTGGGTCAAGTTTTTGGTTGCATTGTGATTTTTATTAATGTTACAAAGGAAACTCTTATGATAAAGAGGCCTTTAAATAATAAAAAATAATTAAGTTAACAGAAAAACTTAAAAAATAATTCTAAGCACTTCTATCCTTATTTTCAAAAAATTCGATATTTGTAGACTACAGCATAGAAAAGCAAAGTTCACATTTTGGCGAAGTCTAGCCCAAAGGGCGTGTATATTTTGATTCAATAATTCCAGTTTTGAATCTCAAATTTTTGTAGTTTTCTTTGGTTTCAAGTTCTTATCTTTAAATAATTTTTTTTAATTTTTCTCAAAATCGAGTTTGGGACTTATTTCTCTAAGTAAAACTGTATATTTGCATTAACTATCCAAAAACAAATATAATATAGTGTATTTTGATTTTTCAGTTTGTAAGTAAGTTAAAAGATTGACAGAGTTACAACAGAGTTAATTTTTATAAAATGAAATTTAGTTTAAGGATTTTTGAAATTAGAATTTAGAATTATGTATTTCAAAAACGAAGTCTGATGTTATAGTTTCTCATATTAAAATCATAAAATTTTCGTTTTTGTTACGTCAACAAGCATTTCTATAAACAAAACTAAAAATGTGTAATTTGAACATGAAATAAATAACGTTAGTTTCAAAATATTCAGTTTCTTAGTAATATTGCTTATGTCTAACTTTCCAAAATATTAACATGGAATTTGTTTAAGAAAAATTAGCATTGTCCTTTCTATTCCAAAAAATAAAAACTCCCAAGTTGTATCATACTTGGTTTAGTTTGAATTTCTTATATTTCAAAAAATAAATATAGTAAAACTGTACAGGGTGTGTCACGACGAGTTGACAGTAAACATAACTCTATTACTAAACACAATTTGGTTCTAAAAATTGGTACACGCCCATTATACAATGTGCTCTATTTAATGAAAATATTGCCACCTTTCTGGCAATTCGGGTTATACCGGAAGTAGAGACAAACTTTGTTATTTTAAATGGAACACCCTGTATATTTTTGAATTTTTAGATTCTACACTTCAATTTAGGCATAAAAGTATTAAGGTTGTATGGTCCTAACATTAACGGTATTATAATTATTTACACTTTTTCATTTTTTTTTACAAAAACATAGATGTAAATAAAAATTCGAATCTTGACAATGACACATTTTTTCCAAAGTTTTTTCTTACGTTTGAAGTAGGAATATACAAGCAATAAGCTGATATAGTTTTGGAAAACTTGCTTTATACGGGGTGTTGGTGGTTGTCCGTTCATTTTTAAAAACTTTGATCAATGATAACTTTATTTTTTTAAATGGAACACCCTATATATTTCCACATTTTCGAATTCTACACTTAATTCTAGACATAAAAGTATTTAGGTTGTAAGGTCTTAAAATTAACGGTATTATAATTAATTACGTTTTTTCCAATTTCCAAGGTTTTTAAAAATTAACGATCAACCATAAGCACCCTGTAGATATAAAATAAGTTTTTCAAAGCCATATTACCATGTTTCTTGTACATTTCGACGTCCACTAAAACTTGTTCTTTATTATATTTAATTTCATATTTTTTATTTTTATTTATTTATTTTATTTATTATAATTAAGTAATTATGTTTCTTCCAATTTTTTCATACAAAAACTTAGAGTCAAACATTTTCATATTTTACTAATGACACGTTCTTTCAAAAAACAAACCAAATTTTAGTGGACGTAGAAATGTACAAGCAACATGGTAATATGGTTTTAAAAAATTTATTTTGTGCAGGGTGCTTGTGATTGACCGATAATTTTTAAAAAACGTAACTAATTATAATACCGTTCATTTTAAGACCTAACAACCTTAATACTTTTATATCTAGAATTAAGTGTAGAATTCGAAAATCTAGAAATATATAGGGTGTTCCATTTAAAAAAATTAAGTTATCATTGATTAAAGTTTCTAAAAATTAACGGACAACCACCAACACCCTGTATAAAGCACGTTTTCCAAAATACATCAGCTTATTTCTTGTATATTCCTACTTCAAACGCAAGAAAAAAATTTTGGATAAAACGTGTCATTGTCAAGATTTGAATTTTTATTTACATCTATGTTTTTGTAAGAAAAAATGAAAAAGTGTAAATATTTTTATAATACCGGTAATATTAGGACCATACAACCTTAATACTTTTATGCCTAAAATGAAGTGTAGAATCTAAAAATTCAAAAATATACAGTGTGTTCCATTTAAAATAACAAAGTTTGTGTCTACTTCCGGTATAACCGGAAGTACCAGAAACCAATATTTTCATTAAATTGACATTGTATAATGGGTATAATTTTTAAAACCAAATTGTGTTTAGTAATAAAGTTCTGCCTACTGTCAACTCGTCGTGACACACCCTGTATACATTTTGTAACTCAATAAACATTAAATAAATTACTGTTCCTAAGTTTCAGGTGCTATTTCTTATAGTCCACAATTTTTTTTACCAGGAAAATTTCGGTTTACAATGGTGGAATCATATAAAAGTAACGCACCCTGATGTATTTAATGTAATTTTCATATAGTGAAAGTTATAGTAAAATATTTCAAGCACGAAACTATATATTTTTTACAGAATTAGTATTAAAATATTCATTGGTTTTGCGATTTAATTTGCCTTATTGTCTGTTGAAGATAAAAAGGCCGGTCGCGGTGTAAAAAAGGCCAAAACCAGGCAACGCCACCGTTTGAATACAAAGTGAATTAGTTGTTAAAAACAATGGGGCACACAGTACGGTCCTGTGTCTAAAGTAAAGTAATTCGAATTTCTCCAGCCAAAAGATAATCAGGGACATTTGCATCAGAAATACCTCAAACCGAGTGAATCTTAGTTCCCATTTCCGTAAGCGGGCACCGCGAAAATAAGCAACATTGTTAGAGGAGGGAGAAAGGTTAAATAAAGTTTACTCATTTGTAAATGTATATAACTAGTTTGCATTGTTATATGTCTTATATAATCCCTATTTGTAGCCTTATCACGTTCCACAAGCTACCAAGTCTTATATTGTTCTATCCGTTAGTAGCTTGTTCGGCTTAATATATTATTAGAAAAACTTGCCACTAAATTGGATTAGGTTTCAGTTCTTATGCTTAATCAGATGAGAAACAATTTTCCATTCTCTTATTGTTTTTCTACAGATTTTGTCAAGAGCACGAACGGCTAACAAACTGATTTTAAAATGTAGGGCGATTTCTATCTGGCACTAGAAAATAAAACAAAAAATAAGCTTCCATATATTACATCATGCACTTGAACTTTGGATGTAAGGCGAAAATTGTGGATTTTTATTAAAAATACTACTACAAAGTTTCTTTCCAAAAGCAGGAAGTTTGTAACATTTAAAAATAAATTATATTAGATATTATTTAATGCATCATTTCATTGCCAGAAAATTGGATACTTGTCTCTGATTTTAATCGTCTGTAAAATGCTCCATTAAAACCCTGGACTTGTATTTTTACAGACAAATAAAAATAGATACATTATGAATTAAGTGGGGCATAACAATGTTTAACCTATGAAAGAAAATGTGCTATTTTAGGTTTTGTTGCATTCGGATAAAAGTTAATTACTATAAAATGGGTTAAAACGAGCGTGCTGCAAGAAACACAGGAGACTACACTCGGTGGTAACAATGAAGTTGGACAAATTTCAGCAGTTAAGCATGGCTGGATATGGATGTGTGATGGTATTAAAGAAACGTGCTCTGAATTACAAAGTAAGAATCACCGACACTTTTGTTTTGGGATGGAATAGATCTAACCTATAAAGGGCTTTGGACCTCGCTCACACATCTACTCAACCTGTTTTTCCATAGACACGACTAGGATTTCCATTGATTTATCACCGAATTCGCCAACATCCAATACACTTTATTCCTTACATTTACACGTTCGCAAATCTCAAAAGGAATTTAATTAATTTCATCCGGAAAAATATAAAAATTCATTGGGTATACTGTACTCTAAATCTAAATCGATTTTATGGAGTGTTAGACACATTTACATGTCATTGAATGGCGATGGAAGAACTGAAATCGGTAGCCGCTGAAACGGTTATATGGCTATTAGAGTGTTCTTGGACTATCAGGTCGTTCTGTGTGTGCTCACTTTACAATTTGCAAGACTATTACACAAACAGAATGGTTACAACTTAATAAAATTCCAACCAAATGCACACTTCCATCGGTAATAATAATGTTATTCAGCTTGTCATCTGCTGAAATACAATTTACAAACAAATCTACGCTAATTTACTTGCATATCCTTGACTAGGCGCGAGCGCGTTCTAATCTAAAATTTTATATTCTATTTTGCGACTCGTATCGTAAATATACCAACACCGTGTGTTTGTGTGTTCTTTTTTCGTTGGGTTTCTTTTATTAAAATATCATACAGAAAAATGCGACAGGTGTAGGAATTATTAGGTGCCGAAATGTATATTGCAGGTCTATTTTCATAGACCCGGTACAGGATAATAAACTTGGCCCACTTTGTCAAATATATTTGGCTCTTTATTTTCAAACATTTTAAAATTAGTGCAGGTATTTGATTTAGCACCGCTATAAAATGTAAAATCCGGCAAATTTAATAAAGAAACAAACAATAATAGGTGATTTACGAGTTTTTAATCTAAATACACTAAATTTCTGTCATAGAATAAAAAATAAAAATATTTTGGTTGAAGCTATGAATATAAGTAGGATGGCAACTGAGGCAAAGGTGAAAAAGTAAATTGTGTGATAAACACATTTCGGTACTAAACGAGCCAAAAGAAGACCTTTTTATTAACTTTCAAGGTCAGCTCAGATTTACACAAGTCTAATATGAATTTTAAGCCTCTACTTAATTTTTTGCTTTTTATTTTTGAAAGAACTGGGACTTAACATTAATTAATTAATTTTTACAGAATACGTAGTTAGATTTTAGGACGAAGTGGAAGGCGAGGTCTGAAGGCCTACAAGCCTATTAATAGCATTTTTCTCATACCTACACGAAAATGGCCACTTTATTTGCGTGAAATGCGGGTAGAAAGTCGCCTTTTTAAGGTAGTTGCGGTGTTGCGGAAAATAAGGAGTGGAGGTAACATTTCTCACTTGGGTAGCCATTCCCTCCCTGATATCCGGGAGTTATTTGTGTTTGTTTATGGTTGTCAAGGTGATTTTCTCATCGCAAAGTCTTATAATTTGTTCGCGCGTTTCACGCAAAAGAAGTGGCCATTTTCGTACAGATATAAAAAAAAATAGAGTATGCTACTCGGGAGGAATTGATTCTGCCTCGTGTTCTTGCGCCCTCGCTCTATTTTCTAGATGAGTTAGATACATACAAGGTTATTTAGACACCCGTGTTTTGTTAGCATATTTTTATTCAGTTAATGAACATAAATAATCAGATATCAATATTGGTACAAATTTATAGATGTATCCCTTCTCACAGCAGATTTTCTTGATCTAGTCCTGCAAAAGCACATTTTTCGCACTAGTCCTGTAAAGAAATACTTTTCAGTCTAAAAATAACTCATAATACATATTTTTCAGGACAGGTGCCTAAAGATGCTTTTAGATTTTATTTTCCATATTCGATAACGTTTTTACAAGAAGTTTTCATAGTATTATCTGTAGACTTGCTGTTTGTGGTTTTATTATTACACGTCAAAAGTAATTACAATTTTTTAGGCATCGGGACTTCAGCCAGAGGAGAAAAAAGAAATGTAACTGGTTCACTCCTAACATTCATTTTGCAAAATTCTGCTTTTTCTACAATCTTTGTTTAAATTAACTTAACGGTGTACAATATATATGCCTATGTTAGAATTTGGAAAACGAAATAAATTAAATATATTTTTGCCTTAATTGGCATTATTAATTAGTAGAATTAAACCGCAGTTTATTTTAGATACGCCTTCTTCAGCGTCTAGTTCAAAAAAATAGGGTATCAGTTTATGTAAATTTGCGGCTTAGAACTAAAGCTGAGTTCTTCTGATTTCCGTATTTATGTGCAACAAGCGAATTTAATTTGTTCGAAGACTACTTGCAGAGTAATTTAAAGATAATGGATCTGGCAAGGACCAAGTGTCCTGTTGCAATAACACCGCACACAAATTTGATCGGTGAGATTGATAAAAGAACCGAAATGGCAGTGGAAATCTGTGGCATCTCCTCCGCCTGAGTCATACGCGTACATTGATGGCCGGATAAGAAACCGATATATAGATGGCCCCGTGGGAGTATGAGGTATCTCCTGAAGGGTGGACATAGTTAACTGCTGGCTCCATCGTATAACTGTTTTTCCAGCAGCCATGACACATGTCCGCTGGATTGGTAAGAATAAATTGAAGTCGAGTTTATGGAGTACCTTCCTTGAGGAAAACTATAACAA
The DNA here is from genome assembly GCA_963942485.1 of Pediacus dermestoides. NCBI lineage: Eukaryota > Metazoa > Arthropoda > Insecta > Coleoptera > Cucujidae > Pediacus > Pediacus dermestoides. The sequence continues at coordinate 31,378,545 of OZ012626.1, forward strand.
GTGCGATAACCGTAACCGCTATTAGATCCTGGGGGAGCCAGGCGACCTGGAGCGGTCGTTTGGGAGAAACGCAAACGAAAACAAGATAACTAAGGTGCTGCAAAAGCGGACGGGATATCTGACAATTGTGGAAATAATAGTTGAAGGAAGCTGAGGTTATAAAACCGAGCCCGAGAGAAGACGACGCGATACCATCGATGAGGCCACGCGAATGGCCGCCTGACTTGTGACGGTGGTGGCGAGATGCTGCCATTGTCTGCAAACATAAGGGAAAACAATGTCGATTCGGATACTCGACAATCACCTTCCAAGGTCCCTCTGGGTCTCTGATGGACTTCCGCCGGATGTTGGGGAAGTCGCTCATGTGTCCTTTCCTGACTGTCTAAGTCTAAGAACAGATCTTATCATATTAAACATTAACCCGATGCTGCTGCTTCGACCACCACACCACCAGAGCTTGCGTGTACTAGCCTCTTGTAATCCACCGCACGGCAATAAAGACGCGCCACGACGCGCCACCACACAGCCCAAGCTAATTTAACGCAAATATTGGCCTGGGGGGGCGGCTCAATTACATCAATAACGACTGATGTTGTTAATCTCTATGGTCTACCGAGTGACATAAATCACAAACGGAACTGGAGCCCTATTATAGTTGGTGGTAACTTGAAAGTTAAAAGTCGGTTGAACAGTTAATCATTGCACACACGCCACACTTTCATTTTAGTATTGTTTCATCTTGAAAATGGTTAATGGCTTTGGGTGTATCGCTAGTTTCTTTTAGAGAATGACTGATAACTTTAAGGGCCCCGGGGACCGGACGGAACCGGTGAGGTTCATACACACGTCAAAATACGGATAAAAAGCTCCCGGATGGCAATTGTGAAAAATGTCTTCATGGCACACGGTAGGAAACGACACGTTAACACATTTATTACCAAAAAAGTGACACAGAATTGAAGGTAACTGTTTTTGCAAGTTTGAAAAACGAAAATAGATAAATCGCTAGAAATAATATTAAAAATTACTGAACTGGAGGATCACTGAATATACAAGGATCACCCAATAGAAGTGAAACTAGAATTATTGTAGAATTCAAGTGAAACCACTTGTTTGTTGACGTAATCCAATGTAAGGAATATTTTTTATATAACATATCTAACATAATCAAAGTATTTAAATTATTTTTAATAAATAATTGTGTCACATCAAGTAAATAGTTAGATAAGTAGTAAAATACCATCTGAAAAATAAAATCTATACATGTAACACTTACCTGATAGTATGTACAAGAGATTTTGATATGAAATAGATCAATCTTTACTCTAAAAAGAATTTTTCGAATACCAGAGATTTCAGTAAAATGCTCCCAGTTCAAGCTGAAGTTTCAGATATTAATAATCTAATTAAATCAACAAACCTATACCAGAACACGTCTTCGATTTACTCTTAGAGCTACACTAAAGATTCATACATCACTTCTTATAACTTAAAGAGAAATATAAACCACTGAACTAAACTTGTGACAAGGTTGTGTTACCTGTACTAACTTGACCAGTGAACTGAATGAAGTAAAATCTACCTGCAATTCAAGAAGTTTCCAAAAGAGAGTGGTAGGATAATTTTGGAAAACCTCAAGACCTGTTCTATTCAGGTGAAAGTGGGTGTGTTCAAATTATTCGAAATTACTTCTAATAGGTTTACTGAGTTTCAATAACAAAGAGTCTTGACCAATTGAAGATCCTGTTTCAATAAGCAAGGATCTCGATATATAAAAGAATCATTCAGGTCCTATAAATAAGCAGGTGAAGTGGATGAAATATTACGCAGGGTCCTACAGCAATAGGAACAAAGTACTCTGGAATTGTTCTTAGCTCAAAAAATATTTGGTCTTTATTGGTACGCTATCGTTAGTGGTACGATTTTGATAATTAAGCCTAATTTTCAATAAAGTCCTGATTAGTGTGAAGTTCTACATACATTTTGAGTGACAAGTTTCTTGTTTCGGTTTCGTAATCAATAAACTGCAAAAAATCTAATGATGATCAGATTTTTGTTTTTGTTTTGATAGAAATTGGATGCAAACGAAAACATGAAAATTAACACTTATACACAGTCGATAAAACAGCTACATAAATGAGTCATTGACCCAGAACTAAAGCTATTACATATCACACTAAATGAATCATTTTTTTACCACAACATTGCACTAGTCATTTGGTTGTAGTATCAAGATTTTTCGTAGTTTCCACTATTGACATGAGTCTGTCACTAACCCTTGATACTTTGAAATCACTTTACCTACCATTAGCAAATTCCGTCTGCAGCATCACAGAAACCTTGCATAGAAAATGCACACATGCACACTATATCTGCACCCGGTATTTTCATTAAGCGTAAGGTGATGAAGCGCAGTTGAAATGGTCAGAACCATTATTGCGTTCTGTCGAGTGCAGTCGGCCGAGACATTTGCTAACTTAATTTAGAGATGTTGTGCAGCAACTCCAGCAGCATACCTTGCCCGATGTCCACGACTAAATAGAATTCCTTTGCCTTGCCTGTGCACTCCGAATATAACGTACATTTCACCGACAACTTATAAATTGCATTACGGGAATTACTATTCGTCTCGGTGTTACCTCTGCAGTTATTTTATTTGGGTCTGCACATGTTTATCTGCTAACGGGGGTTACTGAGGTGAAGCTGTCTAACCTCAAGGATGTGCTAGAAGGGAGTTTTGTAACTTAGAAAGATTATAAACTGGTATCAATGACGGATATCAAGAAAATCGGTACTAGAATTGCAAAACCTAACCTAATATGTATAACCTTAGCTAAAAATAAAATATCTGATTTGATATGCAAAAATAAAAGATAGAATGTTGCGTGAAAACTTAGGTCCAGTTTTTCAGTCAATGGGCATCCTTAACTGCTAGTTAATTGTCTCAGTTACCATTGTCTTAATAGTGGTATCAAAGGAAATTAGCTCCTAATTAATTGAAAACTGGGCCTTAATTGGACACTTTTTTATAGATTATGTAAGGTAATGAAACTATTTCAAGGCGTTTTTTTCTTGTTGCAGGAAACTCGCCGAAACATTCAAGTTCAAACAGCCGTAAGTAATTGAATCCTCTATCTCTAATATATTTACCTGTGGTGTCCATAAATTCCCATATTAATTTCTCACGTGGCTTATGACGTGTCTCCGGGTATCCTGGGGTCCGCACGTATCAGCCGCAGGCATGATTTACGGGCCTTAGTGGACCAGAGGACCAGATAAGGACTTGGATGATGCCGGCCAACGTTGACCTCTACTACAGAGGTGAAAAAATAATAGCTACATTTTTTTTCGGGAACTGGAGGGTAGATAAAAAATCCCTCTCGTAAACATACACTATAGCAGCATCGCCTTCAGAGAGGAACATTTATCTTTTTTTAATAAATTTTATTTTATACCTATATTATTTTTTATATGTACCGGCGGGAGATAGGGCGAGATATCAGGCACGCACACCCTGAGATAAAAATAATATAGATTAACGGTGGTTGGAGGTGGTTTTTGTGGAAGTGACTATAAGCCTAACAGTTTTTCTTGATTTTGGACGGAATTTTAAAAATTTGTTTAAATCAAGTGCTAAAATATTATAGGGTGTAAAATATATTTTTTAAGAAATTCTGGATCCTAGTATTTGTTTTTGAAAATCTATATAAAAAACTTGTGCGTACTATTTTTTACATACAAATATGGATGTTAAATTCAAAGGTGAGCCACTTTATGACTTTGATGACGCGGCATAAGTCAACATAACCTGGTTATTATTAGTCGTATACTACGTCATCAAAGCGGCAAAATGTATAAATTTAAATCTGTAGTAATTACTATGGAAAATAAAAAATGTCATAAATTTTACGGAATTTCAATAATTATATTTTTTCTAGAATTAATTCGCATTAAGACCAGAACGTCTTATACTTTATTTTTAATTTTTTTCGTAATTCAAAACCGACTATTACCTTTTTATAAGGTAACAAACAAATTCTACAGCAACAAGCTTCGCTTTAGTGTTTCCAAGTAATAAAAACCCTAAAACTTCAGGAGACACAAACCTAACTTGTCGTTCACCTCTCTAGAGGTGCTTAATAGCAACCGCGGCCCATCAAACATTAGTCTTTAAATTGGTGTGGGAGCAACCGGGAATTGTGGTGGTACATTTACAAATGTTACTTTGTCATTTAAATTAAATGAAAGAATGGTTGATGCGATTAAATTAATAGGTCGCTCCCGGCCCGCCGGTTTAGATGAATCGCCCCATTGTCGTCGTCGTCTGCGGCGTCGGCGGCACAACTCTCATCTCTACATCCAGCTCATTACCCAGGTAAATTAAACTTTGGTGAGCATCACCTGGGGAGGAGTGCGCAATTACAATTCGAGGTATATCCACCATGCTCGCCCGGTTGGTTTCACTCCGACTCTCACTCTATATCCATATAGCAATTACGTTTGTGTTTGTGTCCCGTTCGTTATGCCATACAGATGTTCTACCTTAATTCATATGTTTGAATAAACGCCGCTGATATGGTAATGGGAATCATCAGACATGATGATTAAAATCAAAATTAAAAAGCGCTACATACAACGTTGAGGGAGAGAGAGAGGGCGGATGATGGCTGATGGTGATCGTTGCACGCCGCCCCTCATGAATGAATTCATTATAGACGCGAATGGTGGTCAGAACCAAAACGAAAATTAATGAAAACATTACACAGAATATACTGTAAGCATTCAGTCCTCTTTTGTTGTTAGTGCTTTTTGCATATACGGTTGCCACCCATGCTCTTTAGGAGGATTGCAGTCGATTGGTTTTTTGGATATTCCAACGAAATACACCAAAGTAAATAAAAATGTTTAGCGTCAACTCTCATTAAATTTATAATCATTTGAAGTGATTTCAAGTAACATACGAATATTTTATACGAGCCCTAACAACTAAATGTTCGGACAAAAGTAAATTTTTGAAATATGAAAGGAGAACTGGAAATTTTTTCGCAAATAATTAGTAAACATTTAACAATACAATGAGATAAAGCCTTAATAACAATATTATGCATGGAAGAAAATTATTTATTTGATTTAATAATATTTTAACCTTAATAATTAGCAAATTTTACAAAGTGAATTTGCAACTAAATGTTGGAATAATTTTTAATTTAGGACCATTGATAAGAGGTTACGTCTCCTTTTGCTTTAATAGCTGCTGTATTCTAGCAGGCAGTGTATTTATGAAATTTTGGTACAATTCTGGCGTGAAACTGTCCCAAATTTCTTCTATTTTGGTCTTTAAGTCTCCAATGGTTCTTGGTGGATTATTGCGTAGAATACGTTTAATTTTATGCCGAAAGAGTTTCAATGACATTTAAGTCCGGACTGGATGAAGACCAGAAAGCAATTTTATGTCGTTTTCACCGAGTTCCAAAACTGTGATTTTTTAAAAACAGTCCTTAGAAAATTACGTCACATTTTTCAAGTGCAATTTTAAAGCTACGAAAATTGCCTAAAATCACCAAATAAAGACTTGGGGATTTTTTTGTACATAAAACCAACATCCAGCTTTGCAATAAAGTAAATGTTACCGAAATCCAACCAGCGGTTCCAAAACTGCGATTATTTAAATGTAGGTAGCACCCTCAAAAAACACGTTTTTTGAAAAGTGAACTGTGGAACTCGAAAAAAATGCAAAAAAAATCATATTAACATTTCAGGACTTTTTCAATATAGTACGATTATTGAGCTTTGATTTAAAGGTTTTTTGACACAAATCCAACCAGCGGTTTCAAAACTGTGCTTTTTTAAAACAGTTACTAGAAAATTATATCATTTTTAAAGGTGCAACTTTAAAGATCCAATAAATGCCTAAAATCACCAAATAAAAACTTGTGTAACTTTTTTGTAAAGAAAACCAACATCTAGCTTTACAATAAAGTAAATTTCATCAAAATCCGACTGCTAGATCCATCGTTTTGAAAATAATAATTCTTTGTTTCTACAATTTTCCCATCCTGCTGGGTTAAAGTGGCACAGTTTGGGAACCGTCGAGCGGATTTTTACGAAATTTCCGTTTTTATATAACCAAATGTTGGCATTATAACAAGAAAAACCATCAATATTATGGAAGTTAATTTAGATAACTTTTGCGCGTATGGAAAAAAGACAATCAAATTTACTTTTGTCCGAACATTTAGTTGTTAGGGCTCGTATTATTATAAATTAGTAGTTTAGAAATGATTGACACAATCATCAATTAGGTCAATAAAATATGAATAATAATTTTTGCTTCATAAATTCAATACCTTTACTATTATTTAGATATTTAAAACTCCTCATTCAAAATAGCATCCATTCTTTTCAATTTATTCCCTTTCTTCTCGTCACATGCCAAAATTACCGAAAAAAACCTCCGCAAACATTCCACTTGACTCATAAACCCCTTTTCACACACAAAGACAATTCCAACTGAAACAAAGTTAGGTAGACAAGCAATTTACAATCCGCCTTTTGTGCCGCTGGTATATAACATCAAGTTGAGAAACAATTATAATAAGGCAAGGTGTGTTTTCGTTTGTGGCGTCTCAGTGACATGTTGCATTATATTCGCGACTTGTGTTCTAACTAGCTCATTGTACGTCTTAAATTAACTTTAAAATATCCTTAGGATCGTCGTCGCTTCCACTTGCTGGGGGGTGCTTTGCTTGATTTATTCACTGAGACACAGGAAGAGATATCTTACGGCGGTAAACCGATAAACTAACAAGCAAATATGTTGTGAAAGTTTTTGGCACTTTTATGGAGATGTGTTATTTGGGGATTAGAGGAGCTTACAGTCGATTAAATTTTTTCAGGCAGTTTTCAATGAAAGTCTGTGTAAACAATAAAACTTAGAATTACAGACGTTTTACATGAAAACCAGTCGTTAATGTGTGATTTTTTTTATTTCCTCTTTCTCTCCAGTCTCCAACTATATATTTATTATGTTATGTTGTGTTGTGTTGTTTAACTTTCTTATGTCCGAACATATTTTATGGCCACTTTGTTTTAGACAATAAACTGATGGAATGCACATTTCATATTATAAAGTATTGCGCGCACACACACGCCTCGTATATTTGCGTGTGCAATTTAATAACACTGCAAGTGCAAAGTGATTGCTTTATTTTTCCAAAATGCACATAAATTCAATTAACAATCTCCAAACCGAAAAGTTAAATATACAGAAATCGTAATGTTCGTAAACGTTTATTGGTTTACTTTGAAAATTTACAACTGATGCCAGTGAGGATGTTATGTAACATTGTTGTGGATGTGTTACAAAGTTTATTATAAGTATTTTTCCTTTGATTTATTGCAGACCAATGTGTTTGGCGGTTTGTTGGTTTGATTGGAATCTTAATATTGTGAAGTGTTAATAAATTTTTGTCAAATGTCATATTCAAAGTTAATCTAATTTATTGGCATTTTAAATCGCTAAAAGGAGATAATAAAAAAGTAATGGTGTTTATTTTCTTTTAAACATAGGAGCGAACAACGGTTTGGAAAAATTAATGTATTTTTTACTAGGAACACTAGTTAGGTGACAATTTATAGACTGGAGTAACTTTTTTTTATCGCAGTCTTAATTTACGATCGTTACCTGTACTATTTCTTATTTAAATTTAAGAGCATTTTTACGACTACAAGTGGGATAATCAAAGAGAACTAGCAATAGCACGTGTTATTTTTAAATGGCGCCTATACAGGGTGTCCGATTTTCATTAGGATCCTACAAATTTAAAAGGTTAGAAGAAAGACGTATAGTTTCATGTTGTGTACCTTTTGATTTGTTTTTGTTTGAGAAGCAACAATCAACAATTTTTTGTCGTATATACACCATGGTACTTATTACCAATTTCAAGAACTTTTTTCTATTTTTTTCTAATTACAAAAAATATTTATATAAAATTATTGATTATAAATACTTCATATAAATTGAACCACACTTTTGCAATCAGCAAAGAAAATGCAATTATAATAAAAAAAATTTAAAAATGATATGAGAAGAGTCGCCCTTGTTTTGTTTATGTATCCAAAAGATATTGAGTATTCGGTATTTTTAAAATAGTTATGCTTACAATCATTTGTATACTTATTTTAAGAATATGAACGATACCTCGTTTATTAGAAAGTAAATTTGTAAATTTTAAGTACATACTTATTATATCTAAGAAATCCGCCAATTACAGTAATGTATTTCAAATTTCCCGCGAGATGAGGTATATAATGTAAAATGAGGTATAGAGCACATCAATAGGTACTACAACCAATTTCGTAATACCTTTTGGAAAATAACCTAATTTTAATACAACGAACGCGAAGTTCTAAAATATGTAACGAAATTTTGGAAGTACAAGTTTTTTTTAATGAAATCAAAGAATTTATTAATTAAATTTCACATTCTAGTTTTTGGGGTTGGCAGGAAGGGTCTTTCGAGGCCTATCTGCTAGGTTTCGGCCTCTCCAACTTTTACAATTATAATCATACATATTTTAATCTTTAGGTACAATATTAGTACTAAACTATACTAAAACTCAACAAACTATCCTCCAGTCTAACCTGCCGTTATGTAACCTAACCTAACCTTGGTTTCTTATTTTTTTAAGAATATTTCAGAATATACAGAAAATATATTGTATATCTTTTCACAATCTTATACTAATACTACTGTCTTTCCCTAATTTAACCCAATTGTAGCCTTTGATTTCGAGAATCCCCTGTATATTTTGGCTAATTGTAAGAAATCAACTTTTTGTTTTTACGCGCTCTTTCAATTTTTAATATATCCCATACGAGACTCTGGCAAACAACTCAACAAAAAGCATCCGAATTAAGCAAATGAATTTCTTGTATTTATTTTAGATTTGTTGATTTTCGTTTGTGCCTCGAATCCAGCCCCCCATCATACAAGTTGCTTCATAACTCTGAAACAATGCCGTTTTGTGCCTTTTTCGTCGATTCTGTACGAATATTATAATTTGAAGTAAGCGAGGGAGTTTTGATGTTTTTCTTTTTGAGACTTGGTGTGTTGTGTTGCTCATAAAGAATGAGGGGAGTGTGCGGGAGACAGAGAAAAGAGAAGAGCAAACACAACAGCTCAAAGTGAGAGACAATTCCGACATTTGTAAAAAAGCTATATAAAGGATACGAAACTATAAAACTCTTTGCCTAAAATTAGTCCGGGTGCCGCTTCTTACAAAGAAGACAAATTGTTCGTGGAGTTTTATCCTTTTGTTGTGTTATATATGACCCCGTGCCTGTTCGCTGGTTCGTCCATCCGCGTGCGCGTTCGTTAGCTCCTTCTTCGCAATTAGCGCCTTCCCTTGAGTAGGTACATTTTTAATTCCTCAATTCAGCTATTATAAACACAACATTAATTATCAATTTTGCTGGCAGCTGAAGTCTAGCGGCGCCGACGACTGCCATTGTTTCGACGCGGCATTTTTAATTGAGATTATTGCTCCATCTTTATTCAAATGAACATTGCTTCTACAACGCGGTCCCATTAAAAGTGTGCATAATTATAACCACTACGAGTATTGTCTCTGGAATTAGTCATTTGTGCGTTACTAATTGTATTCTTAATCTCCCTCATAACCCCATCATCATTTCATTAGCCAGGATTAAAATAAAACACATTTTTATTGGACAGCTTCTTTGCTCACCCCCAAAATCATCCTTCAAGACGATTTTTATTAAAACTTACACTTCACTGCCATACCGAACAATTTGGTGGTGCTGCAGTATAATTAATTTCAATTGTTATTGCTGATCTACATGATGATGCGCTTTCAGTTCACATTTTTACAAGATTAAGGGTTCCAGAAATGACGAACACAAAGTTATACAAATAATTTCCAAGAATCACGATTTTCGAAATTCAACTAATTCCGTATTATTCCTAGCAACTGCTATAGTTCAATTACAGTATTTTAATCTTCTATAGGTAATTAAGGTCAAATATCAAATGTTATTCTTGAGAAAAAAATGTGTATCTTATATCTTATTGTTAATAATTTACTAACATTTTTTTTACTACTTTTACCTTTTATACTAATAATACCTTTATGTAATCACTAATGATCATTCTAGTCTTCGGAAGAAAATGTGTTTAGACCCTGAACCCTTTAAGCGAACACTAAAATGGATTTAGGGTCAAGATAGTTCAAGACACATTTTCTGCCGAAGATTTATCGTTAGTCGTTACTATCTTATCTATAGTCTATTGAATACATATTTACAGAAAATTGTACTCTATAATTTTTGTAATTAAGGTATAATTTTTCAATCGTTATCGTTAACTATAAGTTAATTTTCTTGGTACAATCGTTACGACAATCGTATCTGGCAATTAAGTTAACGATTGAAAAACTAGCGTTTGATCTTAATATTACATGGAAACTAATACAAAATACTAATAGTATCTTAAATATATTTTCAAGAATATCTTAATTCCATTGACATAAAAAGGTGATAACTAGTTATTTAAGTTCCGATAATTGTATACGATACGACATCAACATAGAATAAAGAAATGTTAAAGAAAATATTTCTTGGTATATTTTACTAGACTAATGATTCTAATAATATATCTTCTATCTTCTTGATTAATTTTTGTTGATCATTCTAGTCTTCGGAAGAAAATGTATTTAGATCCTGAACCCTTAAGCGAGCACTTAAATGGATTTAGGGTCAAGATAGTTCAAGACACATTTTCTGCCGAAGATTTATCGTTAGTCGTTACTATCTTATCTATAGTGTATTGAATACATATTTACAGAAAATTGTACTCTATAATTTTTGTCATTAAGGTATAATTTTTCAATCGTTATCGTTAGCTATAAGTTAATTTTCTTGATACAATCGTTACGACAATCGTATCTGGCAATTAAGTTAACGATTGAAAAACTAGCGTTTGATCTTAATATTACATGGATACTAATACAAAATACTAATAGTATCTTAAATATATTTTCAAGAATATCGTAATTCCATTAACATAAAAAAATGATAACTACTTATTTAAGTTCCGATAATTGTATACGATACATCAACATAGAATAAAGAAATGTTAAAGAAAATATTTCTTGGTATATTTTACTAGACTAATGATTCTAATAATATATCTTCTTGATTAATTTTTGTTGAAAATCAAAATTGCTAACATTGCATAAATATCCTGAAACATCCCGAGGTTCCGACTTGGAAACTGACGAAAATCTGATAAATTCCATTTGCACTTAGTTAATATAAGACGATTTTTTCTTTATTGTTGTGAACATGGGAATGGAACAGCATCAACTGTGAGTGTGTTCGGATATCCTGGGGATATTTTAATATCAGAGAATATACTAATTTATGGAATATCGATGGTCAGGCTGCTGAATCAGTGGACGCTCAGTGGCAATTTCTGCTCTCACTCCGAGCTAAAGGACGAAATAAAAAGCTCGTCCAGGAAAGCTTGGTTTTGGGTCTTCGTGGAGTGAGAGCCATGGACACGTACCCGGCAGCAGTCGCCGAAGTGTCGCGTTAGAACTCGCAAACCACACAGAACGGCTTTGCGGACTCATTAAACCAATAAAACCATTCCGCAGTCACCTCGGCCAAGTTGCCGTCGGCGTCGCCACGTGCGTTTCTTGCATCATCATCATCCACAAAACAACTCCCACAATAGGTATTTTTATAGGTAACAATGGGCCTACCATAAAATCTCCCCTTTCTCGTGCTGTAAACCGATGATTTATTGACACTTCAGACTCATTCGATATAATTTATTATAACTATTATTATCAACCCGTGGAAAGTTGATATGATGGCAAAGTATGAGGAGATATCATAATAAAAATTTATAGTTTCTTTACGTTTGGTTGTTTCTGGCCCCTGGGAAACACTCTCCGTGATGTTTACTATATTATAACTATTTTTTTCCATCCGTTCCAACACTACTAACCTATACATAGAGAGAGTATACAGTAACTTTTTTAAATTTACGACACTCCTGATGCATCACTGTCCGTTTCAAAAACAAATGGCAAAAATAAAGACATAAAAAAAGTTTTATTTATCATCACCAAAGCGCGCACAATAGTACAAGTTACAACAAAAAAAATATATTGAAAAAACTTTGCCGGTATATATTTGTACATTAGGTTATTAAAAAAGAACTATAAAAATCAAATCTACAAAAATTACAACAGAGACAGCGATATTTAAACTTTTTTATCTTTATTGTCATTCGTAGTTTTGTGAGGAAATTGCTTACTTTCAGCAAACTAATCTACGAGTATAAAAACGAGATTGAATTTGTTATCACTTAGGTTATCGCTCAGTCAGGTAGCAGATGTTGAGGTTCTTTTACTATAAATATATAAAATAATTGTGAATTGTGTCAATTACTGTCTCTTTTAAAACAATAATTTAGTTTGGGTGAAAAAATCACATTTAAAAGAAGTGTTAAATTGTTAAATTGTTAAATTAAATTGTTAAAAAATGGTAATACATATAAATTTTATACTAAATGCTACATGTCACAGAAGAAAATTTGTAGAGAATTTTGTTCAAATCAGGAAATGCGAGTCATTAATTTATTAAAATATTTTAATTTTTTTCCTTTGAGTTCAAAACAAAAAATTTCTATATAAAGTGAATAATAAAATACATCGGTTACTGAATTAATCCTAAATTAACATTTTCTACTCCTTCTCCTATTACATAATAGCCACATTAACCCACTCATTTGAGTTACATAACATAATTTCATTCACAATGAGTGACATAACGAGATTATCATCAGGTTATCACTCGATGAAAGAATGACATCGAGGCCGCAAATCGCACAATTGACGTTTTTATGATAGTCTCGGGCAGCGGCAGGCAACCGTTGGGTCGCGAACTTTAAAAAATTGGTCGTGGAAAAAGTCTTCTTTTGTACATTCATACAGATATACTACTTTTTTTCTACTACAGTTTTTTGTACATGGGTCGCGTGATTTTTCTGCTGTATTTTATGGATCGCAAGGTAAAAAAGGTTGCCGACCGCTGGTCTAGGGTACTACTGGTACTAGTAATTATTTAGAGATTTTAATTTTTACAACTACCTAGTATAAAATGACAAAATTCATAATTTGAAAGTGGCACCAAGGATTTTTTACGAAAAAGGTTTAAGCATACCCAATGATTTACCAGTAAAGCTTTTTCAAACTTTCAAATTTCCTGGGATTAACCACATGCCTCCCACTTTTTTCAGGATATTTTTCAATCAAAGAGAAAGTGGTTCCCATTTGGTCAAATATTCTACTGAATTTTCTTTTACCAAAATCTATATCTAATAATTATCAACAATGTGTCAAAAAATACATTTTATAAATGTTAAAAATTCACTGTGTTCCATATAAAATTTTCTTAGTTTTAGATTTTTTTAGTCACAACTTTCTTTTGTATTTTCTTTCGATTTGTAACTAAAGTTTTCAACTGGTGGTAGTTCACTTCATTATTTTTGATGGATGGACATTTTATAAGTATAGAAATTTCAAGTGGAACACCCTGTAAAAGTACAGAAATTATTCGATAAATCGTTTTGCATGAGAGATACAAAAATAAGTTAAATAAAAATGTTATGTATCTTTATTCTGCACAATCTAAAAGTTTTTTGAGACATTTAAGAAAATATTTCATATTGCTCACCTACAGCCGATTCTGGTTTTGACGTCACGACGACCTGAGGTCCGCTCTATAATTATTATTAGCTTTGAAATAAAACTATACAGAGTGTCCGAGTTTATATCGTCAGAATTTCACCAGTCGATAGTTTAACGAAAATTAAAGGTGGTTTGTCTAATAAACTATGGTCGAATGTTATTTCTTTTTTAACGTACAGGCCATTAAAGAAAATAAATTATTTTAAATAATTTGCTATAAATCAATAACAAAAAAAGTTAGCATTCTGAAATTTTGCATAGATCTTTTTTTTGTATTCTCTTAATAGTGGTTGCAATTATTTTATTTAGAACACAGAGGCGTGCGTACGGGTTTCTTCAAAGACATTTTATTGAATAAAACGTACGCCATTGGTTTTTTTGCAGCACCAATATGCAGAGAGTATTTTCCATTCAATTTAGAAACTTTTTCGTATCTTATAATTTTTTGATAATTTAACTCAAAATAACCTAATAGTACAGTAAATAAGGGAGAAAAAAAGGCTTCAAATAGACTTTTTTTACCCTACAGCCAATTTTTGTAGAATCTTCTAGAGGGTCACCCTGAAAGTTTAAAACTTAGTTTGTGTATTCGTAGACCCCGCCCTTCCTTCACCAGCCCTCAATTAAGGGTTGGATTTTTTTGTTTATTGAATAACTTTTTTCCTATTAAATTTTCTAAAAAAAGAGTCAGTACAAAGTTGTAAAGAAAAATATTTCCTACAACTTATCTTTCAAACTTTTTTTGATATTGTTGATATTTAAAAAGTTATTCAACAAATAAATTGAAAATTTTGGGAAAAGAGTAGTAGTAAGTAGTAGTAGTAAGTAGTAGTAGTAAGTAGTACCCAACTAGAGAGGAATTTCCCTAAAATTTGCAACTTATTTGTTGAATATCGTTTTAAATATTTACAATATCAAAAATGTATTAAAAGGAAAGTTGTAGGAAATATTTTTCTCTACAACTTTGTACTAATGCTTTTTTCGGAAATCTAATATGGAAGAACCTCTTTCATAAATAAGAAAAAAAAAGTTAAATTATCAAGAAATTGTAAGATACAAAAAAGTCTCTAAATTGAATATAAAATACTCTCTGCATATTGGTGCTGCACAAAAACCAGTGGTGTACGTTTTATTCAATAAAATGTTTTTGAAGAAACCCGTACGCACGCCACTGTGTTCTAAATAAAATAATTGCAACCACTATTAATACGAGAATACAAAAAAAAGATCTATGCAAATTTCGGAAGACTAATTTTTTTTGTTATTGATGTATAGCAAATTATTATTTAAAATAATTTATTTTCTTTAATGCCTTGTACATCAAAAAGGAAGCAACATTCGACCATAGTTTATTAGACAAACCACCTTTAATTTTCGCTAAACTATCGACTGGTGAAATCCTGACGATATAAACTGGCACACCCTGTATAGGTACATAATACTATTTCACAAACGTTTTATTTGGCAAAAATATTCTTATATAATTTATCTGAAATCTAAAACAGTAACCTGTATATTTGAAGATTCAATTTATTATAAAACGTATTTCGTAAAAATGTGCTGATAGTAACTGAATTATCAAGAATATATTTACCAAGGAAAGTACTTATTTGGGTAATATTCTGGAAATAGCTCAGAAAATATTTACCAAGATTATACAACACAAATCGGATCTCTCTTACTATTATTTAAAAATATTACATATACATAAAACCTGATGAAGAAGTATAATCTGAAGTATATCTTTTTTTGTACATATAACCAACCAATAACGCACGCACATTTTTTTGTCGTTTCCTATATGACACTATTCCCCTGTAATTGAACAATGGTAGATTGAACAGTTAAAAAGCAAACATGTGAATAAGCTTTATAAGCGCTGAAACGGCATTCGGCTGCAATCTGTTACACACCACAGAGCTCCCGACATTTTTCAAAAGCTCTTTAATCGCGATCGAACTATTGAAACCTGTTGCAATTCTTTCCAGGAGAACGTCAAGAGAACAGTTGTTGGCTACATGAAATACTACGCTTTTAATATGATTATTACGAAAATGGATTTTTATCGTTTTATAAACTGCCTTCAACAGCCAATGAAAAATAAATAAATTATGAAGTGATGTTGTTTGGGGTATTATAGGTAACCGAAACTGAAGCAAATTTTAATATGTTTAGAATTCTTTTCGGATACAAAATTGATGAAGGTTGGGGTTTGGCTGAAAGGATGTTGTGGCAAATATTACAGGACATTAATTTTGAATGAGGAGAAATACAGTCGTAAATATAAGTAGTAACTCCTACTATAAACTTATTCATAATAACAAAGTTATATCTTGTTGCAAGCGCGCTCCATAAAAAATGCACAATTGAAGTTTTACAACTGCCGAACTTGTATAGGTGACTATACAGAAAAAAGTAGTTTCATTAGCATGTTAATTAATATTTTGCTTTTTCAACTACATACTACAGATTCAAATATGTGTATTTTATTGTAACTATACATATTTGGTAAATGAAACTTGAAACTAAATACAAGATAAAACTTCTACATCTCAGATAAAATACACACAAATCTTTCCTTTTAATTACTTTCTTATTAAGTCCACAAAAATAATTCATCATGGACGTACACATAATAATTTGAAATATAATTCTCCGAAGAGTTTGCCCTAGGTTCAAACACCTTAATCCATATTTGTGCGAGTTATCTATTCAAATTCAACATAATTAAGATTTGGAAAACATGGAAACAGAAACGCAGGAAATTTTTTTATCAAAATTTGTGGAGCAAATGTATTTTTGAAATATTTCCTGTGCTTAAATCGTATTGACATTACCTACGGCACTGACTACTATGAGATCGAGCTGAATCGAACACAATGCGAAAATTTGCGATCTAAAACAAATTAGCCCATCCGAATGATCGTCGGCAGGCCAGGATGTATTACTTCAACTCTACCTGTATATTAACCTAGCGTCCTATAACCTAATCTGTTTACTTAAATTATTTCTGCAGATGAGTTTACTTAGATAAACAAATATAATTAAATATAATATTGTAGCAATTAATAATGTAATTACATGATATAATTAAATCATTTTCTACTCAAACACTTAACTTTTGACAATAGTATTTGTGAAGTAAACATCCAGACCAGAAATCTCGTAACTTTTCCTTTCGGTTATCGTCGCTCTGTGCCCAAACCTCCAAGATACTATTACAACCACCTGGACTAATATAAGGTGATAAAAGTGGCAACATCTTGCAAAAACAACAAAATAACACGCAGTAATATTCTCAGGATATATAATCTACAATTACAACTATACCGGTTCAAATATGTTGGCCAAATGTTGTAGACATACAATAGAAAAAGTGGCCGTAACATCGAGGGATTCGAGGGGGCGCAATCCCTTTTGTATGTGCACCTTTTTCAGATATTATACACCCCACGCATCAGGTCGTTATAGCAGGGACCTGCGGCGCGGCCCCAATTTTGGCACGTCCCGGAGGTGTTTTGATTATTGTTCTCGGGACTCAATTCACACCATCTGTCTCTCGAAGAGATTACAAATTTTATTGGTAGTGTTTTGGCGTTTAGAAAACAAAAATATAATTCTTCGACTAAAACGCGATAAAGAGATTTGGTGACGGTTTGTCTGAGATTTCAGTTAGTCAAATTTGTTTAATTGTTTATGTTGCTTGTGTTCTAGGAAAGGACACTGATAGTAATAGTGCAGAGGGTACAAGGGTAGATTTGCTTGGAGTGGAATACAATAACCCCTATGACTCTCACATGACGGAAACCCGCATATATTTCCGTTCAATTAAAAATCTGGTCTATTGTTACCTGGGGGTAGATGCCAAAGATAACTCGGATAAAATCTAGTACCGTCTAGTACTTATTATTTACCTATAAGATAAGTTGCTTTATTGGGCTTGGATTATTACCTAATTGTATGTAGATACCCTTATAGATGCATACATAAAATAAAACGAATTGCAAATATTGCAAAATCGAGATGGGAAGATTTGTCTTTCTTTTTTGTATTACCTCGTTTTTAATTACATGATAATTGCGAGCCCTTAACCTGGTGACCAAAATTTACGAAATCCAACTTTAAGGTTTTTGTAAAAATATTACATTATAAATTCATTTTACGAAACATTTCTTCGAGCTTTTCTTCGATATGCTAAGGATTTACCTACATTATAATAAATTAAGCTTCAAATTGTTTATTTCAAATACGTAAATTGCACCTAAAAATCTGAAAAATTCTAAGTATGTACTTGTATTATCCTATCTCTATAATATTTAGTATACAAATAAATTTAAGATTGCATATTATCTTAATTTAATTGTACTTCTGTGTTGAATGTTTCATGAACTAAGTTTCAATAAACACAACAATAAAAAACTGTTGGTTTCCTGTTGTTTCATGAAAAAATTTCAAGGTTGGAATGTAATATAGTCATTTACCGATACCGTGTGATTTTCTTTGATACGGTTTGGGTTTAAACCGCAAATTTACCTATTTATCACAAAGACATACACATAAAGTAGATAATTTAATTATTTTAAAGGACGATTTACATTGTAACTTTTTAATACATTTTCCTTATTGAACTATAACTAAAAATTTAACAAACCAATTTCAATTTTTTGTAATGTGTATAACTTGTTAAAACTACTACTGCCTCTATGTAAATCAACTATCTCAAGAAACGCGTAATTTCTTCATTTTGCTTCGCGATAAAGTTACAGCGAAAAGTTATTACAAAACGTTATTTAGAAAAAAAAATAGTGCAAAAACATAATTTCAATGAAAACTTCGACTATCATAGAATTTAATAAATTTTAGTACCGAAAATTATACTAACATTCAGACAGTTAATGAATAAGAGAAAATTATGAAAAAAAAATAATTCAAATATTCAATTAAGAAAAACTCTTCACTTGTAGTTAAAAACTACCTGAAAGTTTTTTTATCCTAATTTTGTAGATACCAATTTCCAAAAATGACATTATGTTTATTGCTACAGCGATGAAAGTAAACTTTCTTGTCAGTAGAAAATCATCATCAGCTTATCACTAATTACATACTTATTATTAATTGCCTCTATATACATTATACTTTTAACAAAATAATTATACAAGTACAAAATCTTCCTATACAATGTTCAGATAAAGAAATACTTTGGAAATATCCAAGTTGTAAATTGCAAAGAGAAATAATAAATAAAATAAAAAACTATATTTAATAGATTCATGAAAAAGTTTTTTTTAAATCGCATACTTAATTAAATATAAAAAATGTCGATTTTTCTAAAGTTTGTAATGGCTAATATTGACTGTTAACTAAATAGAACTTTCAGTTTCCATATTTAATTTTTTTTCCTGCACGAGTCAGAAAAAGCATATTTTCCTACCTGAAAAATATTCAGTAATGGACAAAATACGAACAATATCAAAAAACATCTTTGATTTTAGAGCTGTATAATAAATTCTGAAAGTAATACAAGATTCTAAGCATATTTAGTTCTCGATTTATTTTTTTTCAATTTTGTTCTTTTCAGAAAAACTGAGATCAGTTACCCCATGAAAATAAAATTCTAATAAACTTAGTTCCAACGCTCAAAGTGCCTATTTGTTGTGAAATCATTGATTTCGACACTAGCTATCAATCTTCGACGAGATACCTACCTAACCTACTCTTAAGTATTGTTGAGTTATTTATATCTATTGCAAATTATATTTGTAACTGTAAATTATTTTGAAATTTCAAATGAATGGTTTTAGCACCATCGTTTATTAACGCTGTTTGGTTTATTGTAAAGGCATTTGTACCTTTTTACAACGTCAATTAATTAGACTAGACTTAAGAGAGATAAATATGAGAATCTGTAAATCTGTAACTTGACAAATCTGTGATTTGAAATACAATAAATAATCATAATGGCGGTATGCTTAACAACTAGTGTCAAATAAATACATGTTGTTTTTCACAAATTATTTGCTTTCCAGTCTGTGCTTCTGAATAATATTTACATTTAAAAGTGTATTTGTTTTAAGAAAAATTACACAATTATTATGTTCTAATATAAAAATAACTGAAGTTTTAACTCCCAAATTAGACGTAATCTAATTTGAAATTGTTAGGAAAATCAAATTTTTGAAACATGTATTTACATAGATATAATTGCTAGTATTTAGACTAATATTGTTTCTAATTCTAGACTATTACATATATCGTAATTTTAATTAAACATATTTTTGCACTTCCGGGATTAAATGTGCTAATTTAATCCCTCTTTACAGGGACTGAAGTGACCCATTTAATCCCAAGGGATTAAATTTACATTGCTAGGTTACACGAGTATTTTTTGTCATTTTGGACAGTATTTTATTGTTGTTGCCGACACGTTTGTCACTTTGACAAGCACAAATTTAGAATGATTTCACATACAAATGTTTCGGAAGTGCAAAAAATAGCGTATATACCACGGGATTGAGGTATCATTTAATCCCTGAGGGTGAATTAAATTTCATGAGCGAGCAAAGCGAGCGAGGGAAATAATTCACCCTCAGGGATTAAATGATGTACCTCAATCCCTTAGTATATAATATACTATTAATTTTGGAATAATTTCATACAAGATGATTAGATTAAATCGTAGTTTGGTATGAATACGTCACTAGCATAATTAATTTAGATTATTATGTATCATTGAACTCAATTAGTTATCTCCAAAAAATTTGAATTTGTCAACTTATCACAAGTAAATATAAATTGTAGGTACATATATGATCTTATCAACCAATATATCAGGCAGTATTTTCACACAAATTACCCTCCAAAAGTTTCCGGTACAAAAATTTATTGTCTAGCGGATAAAGTATCCATCCTACTAAGACATTGGGTGTGAAGAGCATTTTTGAAAGAAACTTTATTATCTATAAAATTGTTTATGTGTAATTTTCGGTTATATCTAACCATTACCAAAATATTACGCTATTGAAACTGAAAAACTGAAAACACAATATGTTAATTGTTATTCGTTGATTGGCCAAATGTCTGACAAAATCCAGAGAATACATTTTAATATGTTCGTATTATGATCATATTAACTAGAAAATTATTTCTATTTCAAAACAGTAACTCGACTTACTGGTTTATAAAGAACATTTTATGAAAATGCGATGCAAAATTTAATTTTGAATAAATTGCTAAAGCTTTTTTGTTTCAATAAAAAACATTTGTAAACATTTTAAAAATATTAAAAAATATAAAGATAATTAAAAACGAAAACTTCCTTGGGAACCTAGAAATCGGGGCTGTGTTTACAAAAATATATCTAAGTTTCAAATTTGATCCTATTTTTTAAATTTGTTTACTAAAAAATTTACATTACATAAGATCTAACAGTTTTATAGATTGGATCTTTTAAAAATTCGCAACTTTGCAACCAATAGCGATGTTTATTTTATTTTATACCTATTTTAAAAATCTTTGTTATAGTTTAGTTAAATACGAGTAAAAACATTTTTTATCAATAATTCTTGATTTTTTTCTAATGCTGATTTGAACTTTCGTGTAGGTAGATAATATTCAAGTGATTTTTTACATTTAATGTGTAAAATAAAACTTCCCCACAGAATCATTTCCAATTTCCTCGAAACACATCAAGAAACTCCCACACAAATCCTCTTCAATTAATTCAATTTTATTTCCGGAACAAAAATCTGAACAAAATAAATAAAAACGTGATAACCGGCCAGTAATGTCCAAAATAAGAACCACACAACACATCGCCCGAAAACATATTTCCCATAATCTACAACCGAAAAAAAATCATCTCCCACTCAACCTTTATCTCTTCCCATATATACTATAAGCTTATTAAACTATTTATGGATGGTGCTCATCTTCGTAGATATCGCACCCCTACCCCACTCCCACCGTGTTTTCATCCCCCGACCCCTCTGCGCCCTAGAGCGCACATCTTCTTGCAAACCTTTCCGTGATTCAAATCTCAATCGGACCGCACGCGTCAATTTCATATCATCGGGCCAGCATCAGATTTGGGGGCGGTGATGCAACGCGCCGCGGCGTCGGTAGCGTCCGTGTAGGTAGAAAGGCGCGCGCGCCACAATTTTGGTGGTGGGGGAACGTCGTTGTGATTAGGGAGGAGGGATGTCAGGATCACAAGCACACTTACACATATATATATACACATACACTCACACATATAGAGAATAGAGCCACCAGAGCGTCGTGTCGCGTGTTTTCAGTTTAGTTTGCCATGGTGGCGCGTAGTGATAGCATGTTTGGGTGCTATGACAGTTACTCCTATCGTCTGTGGAGTCTGGCAAATGTGGCAAATGTTTGGAACAGCTGTCAACGTGAGTAAATGACCGACAGTGGTGAATGAGCAAAGCTTACGCTGATCATGTTGATGTTGCTTGCAATATTATTTTTTTAGTTGAATTTTTTTTTGGTTCAATTGCATCGTACATAGTGATTTAGTGTTTTTGATTAGTTTTCATATCTGTGTGAAGACGACGTGTCCATCCAGACGATTTTCTTAGTGCTTTCATCCAAAAAAAAACCTTGTGCTCAGTGCTAAATTTTTCCAAAATTTTTTTGCACTTTATGTACAGCTTAATTATAGGTACATTTTAATTGGATGCTGCATGGCGACTTTTAAACTAAAAACCCGAGCAGCTGCAGGTATTTTATCAAAATTAAAATTATTTTACTTTACTCCAACTTTCCACCTTCGTTTTCAACTTTATTGCATGATAGATAACCATACACAACGTGATTGGTTAAAAATCCACAATAGGTAGCTCCCATAATCTTTACCTGTGCATGATGTTTAGTGAATGAAATTCTTACCTGTATAATACGATTGGTGCAGGTGTAATTGTAGGCGGAACGTAGATTTTCATTGGACAGGTGGCGCTTACCTTCCATTGAAAAATCCATTTACCTACCTGGTTTACAAAGTTTTTACAACAAGTTTTAGTCGTAAGTTTTCTCTGCTATTCAAACTAAAAACACTTTTAATAGTTGCCATAAAATTCTATCTGATATACCGTAAATTAATTTTAATTATTGCTGGCGCATAAATAAATCAACTAATAATTGTTGTGGAAATATTTGTCGTTATTTTAAATTTAAATTAAAATAACTTCGATAACGTAGTTTCAATTTTATTAGAATGTGGGTTTGGATGAGCCGTTTGGTTTATTTTGTGCGAGTTACGGTGAGTCCTGGCGCCTGAAAGTATGCAATCCGGCCGACAAGCGCTCAAAGTTCTCCTGAAAATCGCGTCAATGAGAGCCGGCAATATTAATTGAAATTAATTTAGGAATTGTTTATTTGGAATTAATTCGCAGTTTTAGTGAATGTGATAATGTATATTTTTGTATGTTTCTTTAAATTATACTTTTTGTGTTGTAATATATTATAATATAATATATAAATAATATACTCCTAATAATAATTATTATAATGCAGAAATATCAATTTTCTAGCCATGTTTACTGACAAAATTCATTCATTTGTACAAAAAAATATACTTGAAAATAGTTTATAAACTGCAATTTATTAAACTGTAAACTGGATTTTAAGTACTATTTTAATTGTGTTCATTATTGAATTGTTTATCTAAAAAACCATTTTGGGTAACAGTCTTAATTAACTAAAAAATATTTGTTTTCTCGGAAGTTATAGCACAAAATTCACAAAAATGTATTCCGAACAGTTCATCAAATAATTAACAATCGCTATTCTGCTAGAAATATTCCACATTTTGTATCCCACAAAAATTAGCTCTATTAATACTACCTGTTTTATATCTGCAGGATACAGACATTTAAAAATATTCAGGTTTATTAGCCTCAGGAAATTGATAATAAGCCCCGGTCTATTCACTTTCAAGTAAACTAATTTCTCCTGTAATTGTCATAGAAATGTAACGAATAAAGGGCAACTTCTCTGTTGCCATGAAAACCAATATCCAAAAAAGCGTTAGAGGGAGGATATGTGATTTTTTACGATCAGAACATTTTACGTGGAATTAACATGAATTAGGTATTTTTATTTGAAATATTTTCTTCACAAAATTTTACTTTCTTATACGAAGTAGGTAGGTAATAAGGAAGTATAGTAATCGTGATTTTTTCTATAAAAAGAAGTATTTCTAAGCTTTACTGAAAGTTTAGATTTGTACTATCTAGAAGCTTTAAACTTTAGCTGCTATATACTTATATTTTCAATTTCTTCCAGTGATCGTGTTAAACGTTTTGGTATTGAGATACCTTATTCTTCAGAACATTAATCGATTTAATTTAAGAACAAGTTTTGCAAACTATTTTCGAATCAACTTACTAATAACAGTATTTTTAATATTACAAATTGTAAAATTTAAATATAGTTAAAGTTAAGTCGTAATAAGAGCTATAGTTAAATATATCTAAAAACATTGGGACACTGATAACTGTAACTATTGAAGAATAAATCTTCCGCAAAAATTATTTTTATATACAGTTATAAAAAAACATATTATCTACATCCTTATTTAGTTTCGGTAGCACTTCAAATATAATGGAATAGGATGTTTAAAAGTTTATTGTTTAAAAATGGTATAAATTTTAATGAGAAAATCTTATTTGTTTATTTTATGAACCTCATATTTTGTTTCTATTTAGATTAAACATGCTGTGAGAAACACAAAAACCTCAAATATTATGTAACTAGTTTGAAGGATAACTAATTTATTTTAATTTTAAGTGATCTCATACCTGAAAGTGTTTGGAAAGTAATCTTTTTATAAATAATAAGAAAAATCAATGTTTGTGATTCGTATTTGGTAATTTTGATTAAGTATTTATTTATTAACATTTCACAAACCATGAAAACAAATTTACTGTCTAATGTATCAGTATTACAATAATTAGGAAGTCTGCTTCTGATTTACAACCAATTTAGGTACCAGTTTCAGGTAACATCATATTTTAACCGAATCTCAGAATTTACTTACTTCTACTGTTATTTTATATGAACCCCCATAAACAGTTTCAATTCACACAAAAACGTTCTAAGCTAAAACTACAAATCTATGTAAACACCACTATTTCCATATTCACGCAAATTATTGGTAATTTACAACTTAACTTTAACACCTGGCAGTCCTCTACAACCAGTACCAGTAACCTTAAAAACAGCTCCAGCTGGATGCTCTGCTTTCACACCTTTTATGACCAGTTGGGCACTCGTCACGTATAAATCGTCCAAATTCGGACCACCAAAGGCTGCGGAAGTTATCTAAAAAATACAACCGTAAACTAGCTTTCCCTTGCAGAAAATTCAGCAACATCACCTGAGTACATGGGAAATTAATAGTCTCAAGTAGTGTAGAAGTTCTTGGATCCACATGAAGGATTCTTGCACCATCGAAAACGCATACCCATAAATTTCCATCGGTGTCCATGGTCATACCGTCGGGTACTCCTGGGATATCATGTTTGGCTAAATCAAAAGCCACTTTCTTGTTAGCTGAAAATTTTACGTTAGTTTTCGTGTTAAGTTAAATATTTTTAAAAGCAATTTACAAATGGTTCCGTTTTCCATGTCGTAGTCGTACGCATCCACGGTCCTTAGAGGCGAGTCAATGTAATACATTTTCTTCAATGCAACATTCCATGCCAATCCATTAGCAATGCTAACTTTAGTTAAATGTGTCTTGACCTTCTTTCCCACTAGAGTGTACAAGGCGCCCTTCTCCAATTCCAATTTTCCAATTTCTGGTTCTGGTCCCATGGTACCAGCCCACAGGCGTCCAGTGGGATCGGCTTTGCCATCGTTGAACCTATTCTCACGGTACCCAGGTTTATCCTCCACTTCCACTATGTGTTCTTGCTTTGAAATTGTGCTGCTGACACCATCCCAGGTCACCACGACGAGTTTGCGTCCAATGCTAACCAGGAACTGATCGGTGGTACCGTGGACTGGTACCACGAGGGTAACAGGGCCGCCTTCTATAATATTAAACAAATTTGACATCACTTAGATGTAGGAAATTTGAACACTTACCAATTTTGACTTTTGTGTGTCGTTTGGTACTTGGATGGTACTTGTTGAGGGTTTGTCCGAAAATGTCGATGTAGTAGAGACATTCTGAGCCTTCGTCCCAGTGTGGACCCTCGCCCAAAGTTGCTCTTTCGGTTACTATTTCGATGACAGGAGCCATTTGAAGATGTTTGATTTAACTCTGGATACTTGAGGACAAGAGCTGTTTATATACTGACCAAAGACTTGTAATCATGTTGTAGGTCATATTATTTCCATATTTAATTAAATTGTGGTAATGGATTAGATAAAAATTCAATTTAGCTGGAAGATATAGTTATAATAAATTTAATTCTTATATTCGTTATTAATTTATTAGTTTATCAGGGTTTGGAAATGTTAAGGCACGAGGTTTAATTATTTTGAAATTTAAAACCTGAGTAGTAATTGTTTTTTGGAATATGGTACCAACTTTTCAAAAATTCTAATAATTTATATTTATATGTGAAATTAAACTAAGACCTATAAAGGATACCAAAAATAACTATTTTATTATCTCACAACTAGTAGCAATTTATAATCTGTGTAGGCGTTCATTTTCCTTCTGGATTTTCCATTTTTTGCGCAATTTCCTTCCTTCTTTCTCAAGTGCAACCTTATACAACCATCCCCATCATTCAATTGAGCATAAATAATTTTAGAAATATATTCTTAGCTGAAAGTTAAACTCACAATCGACTGATTAATTTTTAATCAATAATCAATCAACATAAATTGACGCTAAATCAGACTTTGTATTATTATTGTAGTATTTGTGGTACCTTAAATTGTGTAAGGATAGAAATATTTACTTAGCACATTAATTTTCTAAAACTCTTATTGATTAGTCGGTTTTTCTAGACAACCGAAAATATGACGATCCATACAATTTGAAGTCCTCCTTTCCAAACTTGTTCACATTATTTCTGGACCCCCACACAACATTTTTGCAATTCCTTGCCATACAAACGCCAATTTTTCAACTTGCTTGATTGACAACCTTCCAAAAGGGTGCATTCGTCCCCTCAACGCTCACACCCCTTATCCAAATAACCCTCGGCACAAAAGGTAGTATTAGACTTTTATGTATTCGAACGATGAGCTGTTCGCGTGCCCCAGCAAATTTCTAAGTACCACACATCTAATCATACTTTAAATATTTTACCTAAAGTCGACTTCGTACTTAGATATCATTGGTTTTGTTTATTATTGTTAACCAAATCATTGCAATTATTTATAGCCTAATCTTATCCAGGGGGAAGTTGAGTCAGAATCACACAGTGGATGTGTAATTTTTATCTGGATTTAGTTATCTATCCACCTTACACCGCATTATATGTATGTGTATATCAAAATAAATGTTTCCTATAGACTTTTTTTGCTGTTGTGACGTATACACTGTAAATTTAAACTAGTTGGATGTATTCCAATTATTATTATTATTGTGCTTTGTACTATAATGTAAAAAATGCCATCCGTCCTCAAAGGAAGTCCATAAAATACCTCGTTAACATTGTTAAAGGACTAACACACGAATTTAGTAACCGCATGGAATTATTTATTATTAACCATAAGCCCAACAGTTTTTTTCTGTCCAATAAGCCGCAAATTCCACACATTTATTGGAAACAGTGTTTCATTAATACGGCTTAAAATAGATTTCAATTTGTCGCCTACTTGTGTTCAAAACTATAGCGAAAAATTGACACAAACTCATTTACCTACATAATTTTCTTTGGAAAATGAACGGTACTTTACCGCTGAAAAAAAATCCAAAACATTAACACTAAACCTTTGTTACAGTTCCCCCGATAAGTAATGGTTTAATAAAAGACAGTGAAGACCCAAGCACGAATTCCGACTATTTTATTAAATGTCCCCAATGTCAAAAAGGATGTCAAACGTTTCAAGCCCTCAAGGATCACATGGAGGCCCACTCCGACTTGGCGTCTTCCGAAAATGGCACTCTGTCCATACCGAGTGCTGTTTCACCGACGCCGACCATCATTGGGGCCGGGGGGCCTTTCGGATGCTCCCAGTGCACATCGTCCTTCTCCACCAAGGATCAGCTGGAGAAGCATGAACTGTTACACTCACCAAATGCCCAAGTAGTAAGAGAATTTTTTTTTTAATAGTTTAAAGAGTTAATTTATTGGAAAAATTTTGAAGTAGTATTTTTTTGGAATTGTGCTCATTTGATACCAAAATTTAGTTTATTTTATATGTGTTAGGAGCAAAATGAAAAAATTTAGCGCACACTTAGACGTATAAATCTCAAACTTTAACAATTTTAAATAGATCACTAATTTTCGAAATTATTCAACTGAGAATCACACCAAAACTAAAATATAGTCAAGATTAGGAAACTAGTACTACTTCTATTTTTCTCGAGGATTCTACGCAAAAACATTTATGATTTTTTATCCTAAAACTACTAATTGTCTACGTCTTGCAGAAATTAAACCCAACAGCCTCATTTATAATTTTTATAAATCGTCCGATTCCTCCTTCGCAGAACCTTAATAGTTTTGTCCTTCTGGATAAACCCCACACATTCCAAACGTGTCTCCTCCGTATTCCAATACAACATTTTTCTTTACTTGACTTGTGGGGCACCATTTTTGACACAGCTGTGTGGCTAAGGCCAAAACAATTACTCACCACTTTACCGATGTTACGTAAACATAGCAATTGACTTGGCCGCCCTTATAACCTTTTCATTAATGCGAGTCAAACAGTAATCAAGACTTGGAGAAATAGAGTAGTGCGAGAGAGTATTTAAAATGAACGACGGGACTGATGGTAATCATAATTGAAACTACCAATGACATTTGACACCGTGTAATAACCTAGCGCGGGAACAGAACGCTGTTGGTTGATGATGCTGCGTATGTTTAATAAATTGAAGATGATGTTTATCGAAAATTATGGTAATTGATGGAAGAGTGGAGTGCGGTGGAAAAGTTTCTTCTTTTTGTTTTTGATCTTTTTGACCTAACTTAATTCAATAGTTTCTTGTCCAAATTGTATTCAAAATTATTTCGTTAAGCTACAGAATTAAGTAGGACCACAGGAAGCTCATATTTGATGAAATGCTAAAAATAAATATGCAAAGGAGTTTAGTTACATAGTTTTCTTCAAAAATTTAACAAGTAGGAACGAAAGCTTCTTGAATTGAAATTTTGGTTTTGTCACAATCTCAAAACCTCACTGCTATAGTTGCAAATTTTTGAATATTATGTACTTCAAAAATATAATTAATCGTTATATTGTTAGGTTAGATGTCGTAAAAGGTTTTAAAAAACTTTGGCATTAAAATCATTTATGGTGTGTCTCAAGGATGCATTTTAAGGTACGCGAAAATCTCGAGCAAATTCGTCAAAAATAAGTTGAGTTCGGGTTTGCTTAGAAATAGATTTCGTACGATAATTTATCAGTCTGTATTTTTTTGTTTTTTCAAAAATTGCGCAGGTGATTTTAAATGATGTAAAAAATATCTAAAAGTTGAATAAGGCAAAAGTCTCAAAAATGTGACTATTATCTAGCAGAAATAGCAGTTTTTCTGCATTTTTCAATATATTTTTCGAAGAAGTGGAAGAATACCTACAAAAAAAACTTTCTATAGAAAAATTGGAATGTATAGAGGTCCTACCTATTACCAAATTTTCGATTTCGTTGTCCAGATTAACTCATAAAAAGTACTTGTTAGAACTTATCTCATTTTCACTTATTTAACAATTTTCAAATATGCAAATCCCACAAGAACACATTAGTATCTTTGATGAGAAAATATGAGTTATCTGTAAGGTTTAAACGAAAATGAAACGCAAAATTTTCGTTCTTTGATTGTTCCGAAACGATCGCTAAATTACTTGTTCAAAATTTATCCTAACTGCATTTCTTTCGATAACGCCTGTTATTGTGGGAAAAATCTCCATTTTTCCATTGCAAACACAACAATAAAAGCAGCAAAACACTTCAATTTGACTTATCAAATCAAGGTGCTTTTACCGTGTTACCACTTGCCCAATGCGGTGGTTTCCTGTCGATAATTTGTTGCTGTCATTGACACAAAACGCACCGACAAGGTTCCTAAAATCACAAAGCTTACATTACTATTAAATTTCGTGGTAAATCCAGATAACAAAACATTTATTCGATTATTAAGCAAATGCCAAACCATTTAATTTTGGCGTATTGTAGGTGATGTTTATATTCTGAAAAACACTTTTCACCACAAAGCTCCATCAACATCATCGCCTGTCGCAACTAGTTCTGATCAGATCATCGACCAAAGCGGGCAATTTAATTTTTCCGTGTTGTTTTTTTTTTAAATACCGCTCTTAAGTAAATCGTATAAATCAAATAAACTGTTAGATGGTGTGGCATCTATTTTCGTTACATTTCGTTCTCTCGCCTCAAAACAAGGACTTTAATGGATTATACTCAACAGAATGGCCGAAAGATATCTGACACGTTGACAGGCCTCAACACACCAGCAGTAGGAAAAAAAAGTGGAAAAAATACGACACACCACATGTGCGCGGATAGTACTGAGAGAAGAGCGTGTGAAAGAGTTGACTTACGTGACGATGTAATGGACCATCAAAGAATGTTTTGCGTTGCCTGATGAATTTGGTTTTTTTCTTTGTTATGTGTGTTTGTTTGTGTGGTTGTCAGTCAGTGTTTGTTCGCGCTGGCTCATAGGACAAAAGTATGATGATATCATTGGTATCCTTTATGCTAAGGATTTCTTAGGTAATAGAAAGTTTAAAATACCTAATCCGCATCTGACAATAATTTAAAGTATAAAAAAAATTATTAAGAGAGCATCTTATTCAAATTGATCCAAACTTTATACAGCTGAAAACATCATATACCAAGAATAAAGGTGTAAGAATTAATAAATTTGAGTTCCATATTAAAAGAAGTTTGAAATTTACTTCAAAATTCAAAATATAATTTTTAAAAAGTCGTCTTAAAATGATTAGTCCTTCAGCTAGGGGTCAAAAGGTAGGAAGTAAAAGCGGGATGAGACGACGCAGTGTTTTCTGAAGGTTTTTTGGTCGCTGAATCCGAATCCGTGCGTCGTTTTTCAATAAAGTGGTGCAAACAAAAGTTATTAACAATTTATTGTTTAAAATGCAATAACTCGAAAAATATAGATTTTACCGAGCATTTTACCATAAAAAGTTTCAAACAAAAGTTGTTCAAAATAAAAAGACTCTCCGATGGTATTTTGTCATAAAGTCGTACGGACAAAAGTTATTAACAGTTTATTGTTTAAATTAACTCGAAAACGAAAAGTATACATTTTACCTTTTCGGAGAGTCTTTATATTTTGAACAACTTTTGTTTGAAACTTTTTTTGGTAAAATGCTCGGTAAAATCTATACTTTCCGAGTTATTGCGTTTTAAACAATAAATTGTTAATAACTTTTGTTTGCACCACTTTATTGAAAAACGACGCACGGATTCGGATTCAGCGAC
This sequence comes from Pediacus dermestoides, assembly GCA_963942485.1. NCBI lineage: Eukaryota > Metazoa > Arthropoda > Insecta > Coleoptera > Cucujidae > Pediacus > Pediacus dermestoides. The sequence goes on from OZ012626.1 coordinate 31,409,933, forward strand.
CAAAAAACCTTCAGAAAACACTGCGTCGTCTCATCCCACTTTCACTTCCTACCTTTTGACCTCTAGCTGAAGGACTAAATAGACAGGAACATTTTCTGTTAATAATAAACAGATGTGATTTGTAGAAGTCCTCATTCTAGAAATGGACTAGCGCACTGGTCGTATTGAAATTTGGAGACTGTATAAAATAAAATTAATCGATCTCTACTGACATTTTCAAGGCTCCTACTGAAAGATTTAGGTATCGGACATTATTTTTCACTCGCAAACAATTTTTGTGAAATTGCTTTTATATGAAACTAATTTTGGGCCAATCCCGGTTTTAACGTATTTTCAACTAAAATCCGACAGAATTTCCAGTTGATAGTTTAATTAAAACAATCTGTTCTAAATTTTTAGGCCTTTAAACACTAAACACACTTAAGAGCCAAGTTTCTAAAGTTTCTAACTAAGGAACTTATATATAGGTTAACTAGTGATTGAAAAACGTAATAATATAGAATATAAGTAATACTAAAAAAATCATATTTTTTTTTATAAAAACCAATAAAAAATGTCATGAAAAAATCGTCTTTGGCAAACAAATTGCAAATCCAAAATTTTCATATTCATGGAGGGCGTTTCGAACGTCTTATCTAATTTTTTAACCGCATTTAAATTATTTCTTATTAAAAATGTGCTCCGATCGCAATGCAAACTTTGCCATCTTATACATTTTGAAGTGAGTAATTGTTTATTAGGAAATTAATTGGAACTGAAATGTTAGTCATTCGATGTTTTGGATAAAAATTTGCAAATTTTTGGTGTGAAAGTGAAATAGAATAGATATTTAGCTTTATTTATTCTCCAAACTACTGAAAACCGGTCTTATTTTATTTTTTAAATTTTATTCCGAGTTTTCTTTAAAAAGGGTTCTTCAAATTTGCATCTTAAACCACAATTGTATAAATTTCTGTACAGAAAAATATACTCTGTTGGGAATTTAGTGAAAACTTTTACATCCTATAAAGGAAACACTAGAAATTTATCAAATACTTAATTTTTAAAAAGTTCATAAAAAATCATGTTGTTTTCAACCGATTTGAGTTGATACTATTTCTAGAAATTATATTCTTGTCTTTTATAGGAAAAACCACATACATACCCTCTAAAAAACGACTTCTTAGGTTTATGTATCTATACGTCATCTTTCCTCGACATTTTCTCGCCTAAAAACCCACAGCCTCTGCATGCTCTTTCTGTAGCAATGATGAAAATTAAATTGTATGTAACTGAAACAGTTTGAGTGATTTACTTAAATGGATTTAGCAATCGCTGGCATTAGTCATAAAACCAACCGAGGCTTTACAATAAATAAAACACTTCTTATGTATGTATGTTGGTTTTTTAAATAGACTTGACACTTGTTTATAAGTAATTAATTGCCATGTAATTTAAATTGTGAATACAACACGCACACATATGTTCTAGATTTGCGCTGGTCCAGAAGTTATGCGACGTTGTTTAGAAGCCTAGGTGTAGGTGAGATCATCTCGGAGAATAATCGGGGAAAAAAGTGTCCAAAAAGTCCAAAAAAATGTCAAGGCGGTTTGTCTAAAAATATCCCGTGGTTATTTTTATCAAACTACTTAAAGAAAGACGTTTTAATTAATTTCACATTGCCTACCTAGACAAGTTGAAACCTTTTTTTGTTGTGTACAGGTGTATTTTTAATTAGGTGACAGAACAAGGCGCCTCTTGAATCTCCTGCGCGGTAATTCCCACACAAAAAACTGTATATGTGTGTGGTGTGTGGAGTAAGGTTCATTTAAGTTTGTCATATTCAATCTAAATTTTAAGCAGCAAAAACTGTTTTGGAAACATGTCATATTAGAATGTCCACCTGTTCCAAATAAACGCGGAAGGATTAAACAAACAAAAAGTGTTTTTGTCGGTTGTAATCTAAACCAAACTGTTGACTGCTACGGTAAAAAAGAAGTGCGATATTAACAAGAAAATAAACAAAGGTTAGTCAATTCAGATTATGGGCGCCATAGTTTTATTTTTGTTTGGAATTTTGCGCCAGAAGCTACACGTTTTATTATTTCATTGAAAAAAAAAACATGCGATAATTAGTTTCAAATTAAAGATATGGCCAAAATATTACAGAAATATTCGAAAGATTAGAGAACTGTTTTCTGCTAAGATTTACAATAATTTTTTTCGCTAATCCTAGAACTATTAATTGTTCAAATCACTAATATTATTCATTAACTACATTTTTAATGAACGCTCGAAAATATTAAACTTGTTCGCAAACCATTCCTAAAAAATATTCTTGGAAAAAAGTATAAAATGTAGCTGAAGTTTTGCAAAAATTAATGTCAACATTTATAGCTGTAGAAATTTTTGACAATACTAAACAAACCATTCTTATGAATGCTTCCTCTAACGTGGCTATAATTGAACACCAGCTTTACTTTAGATAAAAGTTTGTATGTTTACCTACATTTCTCTTAATGTAGGCTGCTCATCGAAAGGTGAAAATATTAAATTCGCATCCAAAGTTGCTTAAGCATTTTCTATACAAATATTTGCTATGATATTAAAAAATAATTATACCTTTTTCTAGTAAAATGAGTTGTTTCCCCTCTCACGTTCACTTTTCTTTTATTTCAGTCCTGTAGGATATGTAACAAAACCTTCGCCAACGTGTACCGCCTCCAGAGACACATGATCAGTCATGATGAGAGTGCAGTGTTAAGAAAGTTCAAATGCACAGAATGTGAAAAGGCGTTCAAATTCAAACACCACTTAAAGGTAAGTTTTCTTACCGAAAGGCCGAATAGAAATATTAGTAATTTTTTATTTTTATAGGAGCACATAAGAATCCATAGTGGAGAAAAACCGTTCGAATGTGGCAATTGTGGAAAACGCTTCTCTCATTCTGGTTCATATTCTAGTCACATGACATCTAAAAAATGTCTAGTAATGAATCTGAAGCATGGTAGAATGCGCATGCCCACAAGCACAAATTCCGTAGGTGATAAGGCGGCCCAACAAAACTCCAGAGGATCAAAACGTTCGATTATTAGTCCAATCAATAATAACTTAACTACATCACCAAACCACAATTCCTATATGCCGATTCTTCCCAAATATTCCGAAGCTGCAGCGGCGTTCCTCCAGTCGTCTTTAGCTGCAAACCCCACGATACCCCCATTTTACTTAGCACCACCTACATTATTGAATGCCGGCCATCCAATAAGTCCTTATTCGATATCTGGTCTTGGTCATCTTTTGGAACAGCTGCATCAAAATGCCACGTCGCCTTTACGGCCACCTATCCTGGAAGTCCCCGAGGAAAAACCCCAGGAAACTCTTAGTTTGGTCAAAACGGAAATCAGTGATGATCTTCCAAAATCCAACGCGTCTAGTTGTGGTGATTTAGTCATGGATGAAGAAATGGAAAAAGATGAGTGTGAAACAAAGGCGAGAACAAGTGAACGAACAGATACGCACAACGGAGGAGACTTCGAAGCCGTTAAACGCATTTTGGAGACGGTTAACGCCACAGTGACTAAAGAGCTGCTCCAAGCGAACATGCAGAAAATTTCCTCGGAGACTTCAAGTGATAGTCAGAGTGTGGTGTCGGTGCATTCCCCCAAAGAACAATTAATTTGCAATAATTGCAAAAAATGTTTCGAGAGCACGTCACAGTTGGATGAGCATGAATGTGAAGACGTTCGAAGTGAGGGTTTGGCGGCTAAACTGGAAGATGCCCTCACAACCAAATCCGAAGACCCACAAAATGGAAGCATAAGTGGTGGAGATGATCAAGAATACGACAGAAACTACCATCACAATGATGACATGGATTGCGAGTCGATCACCACCACGGATCATGTGTCAGAAGACGGGAGGAAAGTGCGCGTTAGGTCATTGATATCCGAGGACCAACTGAAGATTTTAAAAGAGTTTTATCGGATGAACCCGCGACCTAAACGCGAGGACCTAGAACGAATTGCCTCCAAAATTGGTTTTAATGTCCGCGTGGTGCAAGTTTGGTTCCAAAACACTAGAGCTAGGGATCGGCGTGAAGGACGCTTAATACAAGTTCCATACAGCCCAGCTAGTAGTACACAGAGATACCCAACGATGGTTACACAACAGCCTCTAAACCATAAAATGCTGATGTCGCCTAATTATATTTCGGAGCAACCCTTGGATTTGTCGACGAAAAAAGGACAAACCTCCAACGAGTCTTCTCCAGCGAGTTCTCCAAGACGCTCTATGAGTGTGCAGTTAGATCCCGCGGATGAAGTCGTGAATCTTAGTAGGAAGTCCTCGCGTAGCCCCACGCCGTATATGCCGTACCAAAATCACTACCATCACAATTCAAATTCGTCTGAGCCAAGACAGTCGCCTTCGCCACTGGACTTCAACAGTAGTCGCTTAGCTCAAATCCTTGCACAGCCAGCGCATAAACTTTCACTGCCTGGCATGGGACTGGTACCCATGGATCAGTTAATACAATTTGGTGGCGCCGACCTCTCTAGTTTGTCCCAACTTCTCAACAGTCGAATATCTAGTTTAAGCCCCAACTCTGCTAAGAGAGTCTGGACGGACAGCCAAGACGGAGTGTCCAGTGAAACGCTTCCAGACGACGATTTACCTAAAAAACGCAAACTCGCACCGTTTGCCTTGAAGAGCTTAGGAAGTCCAGTCTTGGGTACCCAGGAACCAGAACCCGAAGGACAATTTAGCTGTGATCAATGTGATAAATCCTTCACCAAACAAAGTTCACTAGCAAGGCACAAATATGAGCATTCAGGTGAGTTGTGTTGTGTTTTCGATTTAATAAGGCTTACATAAAAGGTTCTTCTGTTTGGTTGCAGGTCAGCGACCACACAAATGCGACGAGTGTCCAAAGGCATTTAAACACAAGCATCATCTAACGGAGCACAAGCGATTGCACAGCGGGGAAAAACCGTTTCAATGTAGCAAGTGTTTGAAAAGGTTTTCGCATTCTGGTTCATATAGCCAACATATGAATCATCGATATTCGTATTGTAAGCCCTATAGAGAATAAGTGGATAGATTAAGGTTGTTTGATTCCGCCATGTTATAAGAGAAATTTTCTGCCTCAACTTGTATATACAGTTTAAACAGTTTGAGAGAATTATAAAGGACAAAAAAAGAAATATTTATGATGAAACAGACGAAAATCTCATTATGTAAAAAAATCTATTTAATAATAATTGATGTTTATCGAATAGTTTATTTTTTATTATTGGTATAATAATTACTGATGATGCGCAAGTTTTCATGTAGGTGTTTTCCCCCTTCACAATATATTTTTACACAAAAAAACAACTTAACATCTACTCTGGAAAATATGCTCGGAGGTATACACAATGCAATTATACGAGTGTTCAATATTATATGAATCATATTTTTTTATTAAATCATCTTTCGTATTTTCTGGAGAAGTGATATTGTTTCTGTCATGTTTTTGTTGTTAGTTTTTGCGGAGGAACTTCTTATCTAACTCACATTCATCATATAAGCCTAAGTAACTAACCTTATTTTCGTAACCCTCAAACCTATTTTATTAAATTACTATTTTATACAGAAATATCTTCCAAAACAAATTGTGGATATTATTATTAGTTATTGTAATTTTATTGTTATTATTTATTATCTTATTCTTGTTATTTTATTCGATTCTATTCTAAATATTATTCTATTCTATCATATTATAAAACATTTCCAATTACGTAGAATGTGAAAGTGATAGCAAGTTTTCTGCAAAAACATGCATATTTCATATTATGTATTTAATTTGAATTAGTATTTCGAACCATAACCAAATTTTACGGGTTATTTTTTAGATTTTTTGTTAAATTTATTGTTTACTTTTTGAGAAATTTATTTAGATTGTAAATAAATTGTCTGGTACCTGTATAAAAATACTCATAAATGTATACAGTCATAATGTTGTGCCAGCAAAATTGAAAAAAATCAACTGTCTTCCACCACTTAAATAAATTAAAGAAAAAAATTTGTAGTGGTGTTAACAGCAGGCAAAGGGGCACCAAGGCAATGCTTTTGAAAATATTAGTCGTTACGTGCAATCATACCAATCTCGAAACTCATCGGCAATTTTTATTACTCATTAGTTTTGGAACAAACACAGTTAGTATTTTGTGGTATTTCCAATTAGTGTAGTAGAGCATCGTTTTAGTTTTAAGTAGATACAAGAAAATCGTCCTCTGGTTTATAGGATGCGCCAACTCAACTAATGTGTAATAATTTTTCCTGTACTTACGCATGAAAGACGCCATTAGTTACAAAGCCATTACCAATAATTAATTAGTCAGATTTAAGATAAAACCATGAAAGTTATTGTGATTGGAAAGATATTATTTTTTTATTATTGCCAAAAATAAAACAAATATTGTAGATAATGTAACATACCAAATATTGCTTTATAAGTGCCAAATACACCAACGAAGTAAATTTAACCAAAAACACAAGTTGAATAAAATTATTGTATAATAAATAAACTTTGTGTGATTGTAGATGTTTGGTTTCGATACATCGATTACAAGTAGTTGTATTATTATTATAAACAAAACAAATATGATTATTGAAATTCGTAACCTGCCTTTTAGTTTATATAATAATAATAATTATAATTATAAAAATATATTAAAAACGAAGGTAAAAGGAAAATTTATGACAGTACAATAAGTGGATTATTAAATACTATATTATATAGAACTAAACCACTGCATTTTGACGGTGTTAAATGACAATACGTAGTTGCTGTTAGTTTTTCAACAATACAATGAACAAATGGTGCAACAATTATTATTGTTACTCACTAACTTTTATAAGCATTTAATTAAGAAGAACTTAGTTGTTAAGTCAACGGTGATTTAGTTAACCATGTTTTTTTTTGTATTATGTTTTAGATTAAAATCCCCGAGACCAATTATGATTATTAATAGCGTGCGCGGGTTTATAAGCAAAGATTTGTCAAAATAAATCTAATTGTTGGTCTCGAATCTTAAATAAATCATTCCAAATTGTACCTAACGTTCTTTTTTTCCACTGTGTGACTAATATGTAAGGTTTTTTGACAATAACGTAGCCATTTGATATAAACCTATATTTACTTAGTACTGCTAACGTTAAATGAAATAAAGTAGCATTTATTATATAGAGAAAAATCTCAAGGTACGTGAGAAAAAGAGAGAGAAAATGTTTTTTCTGATATTAAAACAAATATATATTATATATATTATACAATTTATATAATATTGAAAAGGATACATAAAAATTTTAATAATTACTTAAGATACTCTATGAAATTCTGTGTATAGGTATTTTGTAAATATAACATAATACTGGATGTTTACTTATTCCTTCCTCTTGTCGAGTTATACCCGATTATTTTATTATTCGAAATTGCATGCCGTATCAACTTTAACTAGATTTAATATATAAATTTAGCCTTTAGTCTTTTTATTTTTATAACGATTATATTCCACTTTAGTCATTTATTTTCTATGGTGCACTAAGAAATATGTTTTTACTGCATCTGATTGTTGTGTGAATACTTTCGTCGTCTAATTTTCTTTGTTAATATTTGATTTTACATTGGCTAGTATAACCAAAGACACTGTAACATATTTAGCCATTAGTTTCATGTTTATATAAATGTTTAGTTTTTATTTTTCATTTATTTCTAACAATAGATTTTTATTGTATTTTTTTATAAATATATATATATATATATATATAGTTGGTCTTGTAAAAAAACAATTGGTGATTATAAGGAATGTAATGTGTAAATTCTATTATAAAAAGTTGGAAAATGTATTTTACCCAATACAAAATAAAATATAAATTATAATAACGATTTGTGTTTATTTAATTTAATTATTTCAAGTAATGTTAGTGAAAACTTCAGTTTGTTGTTAAAAAACGGAAGAACGAAATAAAAAACTTGAAAAGACAACAAATTAAAGAATATTTTAAAAGTCGACTACATTGTCATCTAAAAAATAAAACCAGCAATTTTATATAAAATACTTTATTATAGCGTAAAGGCTAAACGGTCAATCGCTAATTTAAGGAAGTTCTATTTTGAGGTTTCGAATATTTTAACAACTAATTTATTTACAATTTTTCCATTTTGAGTCGAAAATTATTATATTTATCAAAAATTCCCTCCCAAATCGAATATACCAGACAATAATTTTAAAAACTTACCATTTTTCATATCGATATAATAGCACAAAAACGCACAATAATTTACAATTATACAGGGTGTCAATTTGAATTTTGAAATTGATAAATAGGGATAAGGCAAAAATATTGTACACAATCAAACTTTCTATCTTGTTTCGTTTCTAAAATCTTTTTGGAAAATAATCATATGAGCAAAAATTTTTATTATGTAGGTATTTTAACACATTTATGGTTGTTTAATTTATTTCCCTTTTTGATGTAATTACATTTTTTTTTATTTACTTATCCAAGAGTTTTACAAGAAATGAATAATAATAATAAATACGGAGAAACTTTGAATGTGTTGATTTCCAATTTTTCGATTTTCTAAGTTTTCCTTTCATCCTTTCATCCTTTCAAAATATAATAAAAACAAAAATAAGAAAATTAACCTGGAAACTAGCCACTTTTTTCAAAAAAGTGATCGAGAGCAATTTCGCAGAGAATTAAATTTCGCACATTTTTTATTTAAAAATTTTTTTTCATATAGCAGCGCAAATTGGAAAAAGGGGGGTAAACAACTAACTATAATTTTTTTTCTACGAAAACGAAAATTGGGAAATGCTCATTGCTACACACATCAAACATTCCAGTGCCACTTTTTACTGTGGAAAAATTTTTGTTAATAATAATTTATAAACAAATAAGCAACCTCTTTGTATCTTGGTGTTTTTTCACGGTTTCTGCAATTGTTTCGCAAAAGATTCGCATACAGTTGTGGTATCATTTTTTAACAATTTTATTTCTACTGAACTCTTTTTCGCACCACTTGTGACGTAGAGTTTAATGAGCGTTTTTTACGTGGATTCTGCGGGGTTAAGATATTTTCCTAACCATCCCTGGACCTGGTGGTACGCCCCCAAAATATGTTGCTTGCTTGCATCGGACGTTGGGAGTAAATTGGCCAGGTTTGTTTGACCTTTGCGAACGCATTTTGGAAACAATTTAAGTTCATCGCAAATCGTCAAGAGTTTCATCACTTTGCCCTCCGTATAACTGTATACAAAATATATTTCCAATAGCTGCAAGGATTTCTTTAGCCACTTTTCGATCTTTAAACTTTTGCAGAGAAATTTTTCGCTGCTCAAAAAGTGGTTCAATTTTTGATTTTGTAGTGACAATTTCATTGTGATTGCAAATTTTTTTTGTATAAATATTGCAAATTGAATAATGAATAATTATGCAAAGAGTTATCGCTCCATTCATAAATAAAACTAAGATAAAAATGCGTAAATTCAAGATACCCCCTTTTTTACATTTTGCGCTGCTATATTATTTAAATAATTAGAGATAGGAAAAAATGTTATAAACAAAAACTATGGAGAAATTCATTCTCTACAAAATTGCTCTTAATAACTTTTTCAAAAAAATTGACGAGCTCCGAGATATCCTCAAAAGTCAAACTCACTCTATTTTCAAGATGGCTGAAGACGGGGATCGCTTTTATCCAAAAGTGATTTTTTACACTCAGGGTCGATACCTCCTTCGAACGAAAATTTTGTCACAAACTGCCTTATATTTGATCTAATTTTCCTGTAATATTAAGTAATAGTTTAAATCTATCGTTTCAATGTAAGTGCTTTTTCCGCGATTTTTTTTAAATTTGTGTTCGCCCTTTACATTTTCAAGCATGTTATTCAACTCATAAAATGGTCATTTTTTAAAATCATCACCGAACTTCCACCTATTCATTATTCAAAATGTGTCCAAATAGAAATGGAAAATCCAAAAATTATTTGGAACAAAAAACAAGGGTCTAATAAATTAATTAAAAATTATTTTAATTAAACTAATAAAAATATTAACTTTGTATTTATCGTCATTTTTTAGTAACTGACAATTTGTTATTGCTTCTTTAAAATAATATTATAAGGGCATTTTTTAATAAATATGAATTTTATATGGTAGATTTTAATGACGATTTCCGACCTACTTATAGGCAACCACTATTGCAATTTATTACTTTCCATGTTATTAATTAAAACACAAGAATTTAAACAATTAAGATATCTTTTTAAATTATTAATTTTGGTATTAATTACTATATTATATTATCAAAAAAACTAGTCCCGTTATCTCTTTATTATAACATTTCTAAGCAATCTTAGTTGTAGGCAACACGATTTACAAGTCTTATTTATGCAACTATGAATATATTTCATGTATTGGTGGTTATCTATGACTCACCTAAATATATTTAAATTAATTTAAAAAGTTATGAAAATTTATTAATAACAAATGTCCAACTCATAATTGAAAACCTGAAAGTAGATGGACAGGTCTTTGAGAAAATGCACGTTTTGTCTGAGTTTGATGTAAAAAAATATATTTCGAATAAATAAAATAAACAACACGGTGAGACGATTTTTGAAAAATTGTCTTTAAGCAAATATACAAGGTGTTTTTGAAATAGGTGGTCAAAATTTAGTCAAATGATGAAGAGAACCTTTATAAAATTATTTTCTAAAGTGCTTTCTAAGGGAGCTACAGTCCCTTAATACTGAGTCCCTAAGAATGGTTTTTATTAAATATCTCCGAAACCGTTTAAAACACTTTAGAGAAAAACTGTATTAAGGTTTTCTTCATCATTTGACTTGCTCTACATGCTCCTGAATTTTGTATATTTATTTCGAAAAATTCAAAAAAAAAACGCTACACGTTCAGAGTATGTTAAAAATTTTCAAATCGATTTTACTCAAAAACGATGCATGGCATCTAAATTAAACAAGTGGACCATTTTTTTGTAAAAAACTATTGAATTTAATAATTTCATGACAAAAACAAAAAAACACAACATACAAAAAGTTGGGATCATATTTACCCCCCACCCCCCCTACTTGACACACCTTTGAATAAAATTTTCAGATGATACTAATTTCATATTGTTAAGCATAAAAGAGCTAGGTAGTCGCTGTACAAAATTTCATTATTACATCTTAAAGGGTTTTGGAGATATTTAATAAATACCATTCTTAGGGGCCTACAATTACGGGGCTGTAGCTCCCTTAGAAAGTACTTTAGAAAATCATTTTATAAAGGATTTCTTCATCATTTGATTTGCTCTACATGCTCCTAAATTTTGACCACCTATTTCAAAAACACCTTGTACATATAAATATAAAAAAATTCCAGTTTAAAAAGTTTTTCTAAACGAAATCGCAAGCATTAATCTCATAGATATAAAATTGTAAACCGCTATAAAATCATAATAATACAATTTCTTGTGAAATAAATAATTTTTATTATAAAACAGATTATTTACATAAAGAAATAATTATATTAAAGTGTAGGATATATTAATTTAATAATTATACAGAAATAACAACAATATTATCATGATATTGTAAGAACAACAGTAACAAAGATACTTTGTAAATCATCATTAAAACAACAAGAATTTCATCAACATCATCCAGTGCATTTATAAATTTTTAAATTTATCATTAAGTATATTAGTCGTATTAACATTCAAACATCTTGATAATAATAAATATGTTGTAAAATAAAACAATAGATACAATACAAATGTACAATAAAAAAGAACATGAAAACTTAACTACTAAGCAATTTTAAACAAAATTGTTAATTGTACATAGGATATTCATAATTCTATCAACTACAACAAAACTTCCTTTAAATATACGGCTCAGACCAATATTTAATAGAACTAGTACTGTGCCTCTCATTCAAATTATTCGCTTTGACTTTGGAACGCAATTTAACATCCTTCGGTTTCAACATACTCTTATGATTACTCAACAACCTGCTTGGCGTCAATATAGACTTGGAACTCAATCCAGTACACTCCAAAAAGTGCTCATAAGTCGGCTCACTCCCACCACATCGATAATTCTCCTTAATCACCTGCTCACTAGGAATTTGATTCTTTTGCAGCTCCAACTGTTTCTTCAACAAGTCAAGGGAGCTCTTGTTAAGATTTGGTACTAAGACATCGTTGGTGGCGCGTATGATATCCACGCGAGTTGAGGAGGAGGAAGTAGTGGGGGCAGATGGGGGCGACGAGGGCTTAACTGGTGATTCGTTGTTAGGTTTGGACAAATCATCGACTTCGTCATCCACGTTGTACTCTTCGATTTCGCAATCGTCCAGTTTGAACTCCTCGAAATTTTGACTTAAATCGAAATTGTTTTCAAAAGTGGGAGTTTCTGGTGTTGTTTTGTCCTTATTTGGTTTATCCTGTTTGTCTAAGTTTTGCAAGTTTTCAAAACTAGCAAACATGATTTTGTCCAGCTTGCCTTTGTCTGGTTTCTTTTTGATCTCAGACAGCAACTGGTGGTTGTTGAAACCGGTAATCAAGCTTGAGACCGATGACCCAATTACTATAGGCCGTCTAGTTTCATTGCTGGTTTTTAATTTGAATATCTGCGAGTTGTTTTTCACATAATTGTCTTGCGTTATACGCTCCTCCTGCTGCTTTTCTTCCTCAGAATCATCGGGTATAATCACCTCGGAAACTTGGGGTAGTTTCGGAATGTCCTGGTCAAGTTTCTTAGGTGAAGTCTCAGAGCGAATCGGTGTTTGTTTAGCAATCTGTATGTTGAGTTTTTCCACGCATTTTTTCACCACCAAACTAGGAATATTATCGTTAACTATAACCGGGTCATAATCGTCGGTTTTCGTTTTGTTAAAACTCGCAGCCTTTTCCACTTTATTCTTAACTTCAATCAGAGTTGGAGGGTTAATTTCCGCCACCACGCTGATCTTCTTAAAGGAAACATTCTTCGCTGTAGTTGGAGGTAGATTTAACTCTGAAATAGAACAATAATCTGGTTCTAGTTCCACAGAAGAATCACTGGATCTTTTGTTGGGTTTGTCCATGTTTTGTATTTTGTATTTAGAAACTAAATTGGCGGGTTTTGGTGGTAAGGCTGGAGGAGTACGCAGAATTTTACTCTTTCTAATTATAACGGTGTTATCTTTTTCGTCGGAATCAGACCGCGGTTCCATATCCACATAGTAATGATTAATTGCCTCGGCTGGTTTTGGTATTCCCAGTTTCTTAAACACAAGTTTTATGTCTTTTTCCGATGGATCGTTGGAAAAACTCTCGCTGCATTTACTCAAAATTTGCTCGTAGTCGTTACTGTAGATACTTTGTGGGGTTTCGTAGAAATTCGGCGCTTTTTGTATGGGTGTTTCATAGTAATCATTCGTATTTTCCCTTAGATTCTCTTTAGTCAAAGTAATCTCCAGTTTATTGTCTTCTTCGTCGCTGAACTTCACCCGTTTGTTCTTCACGGATTTTCGCTCAATATTTGGAGTTTTCGGCGGAGAGTTCAAGGGGTCGTTGATGTTTTGCAGCAAAATCTGGTTCATACATTCCAAAACTGGATTGTTCCTGTAGATGTCCCTTCGCTCCTCGTCCTCTTGATCACTAGCACTTGCATACCAATTGTCGTTAGTTTCTTCATCACCTTCAAACACAGGAATACTCTCAGTTATCTTCGAAATCTTCTCCTGTTCTTCTAAATTTTCCATTTCGTTCAATTTATTATTCTTGGTTTCAATTCTCTCAACCCGACTGTCGCTTTGTTTAACTATAACAGTGTTATTACAGTCGGAAACGGAAACATTGGGACTGGAATCACTATCGTGGTTTTTACCCAACATAGTTTCGATGCTCTCAGATACAACGCTGATTTTATCTGTGATACTTTCCGTTGGTAACGAGTCTAAATTATCGTAGTCATTACTGGTGTTATCTTCGTTGGAACAGGGACTTGCGTTGTGGTCATTTCGCAACTTAAGCACCTCAAAGTAGGTACCGACGCTTTTTCTGTGCGGTAGTCGTTTGGATTTCCTTCCAAGAGAATCCTTGCTGTGTTTATGTTTGAGGAAAAGGTTTTTGTTTGGTTCAGATTTGTTGGAGTTTTCCTCGGAAAAGGGACTATCGGATTTATTGTAACCCTTTTCGGAAATAGTTGCGTAAGTTTCGCTGCTACTGTCCAAGGACTCGAAATTCGATGATTGATAGTCGTGGTAGTCCGTAACAACATACTCGGAACTACTGTCTAAGCTTTCCTGTACAGGACTAGAAGATATGTAATATTGGTTGCAATTTTTACAATACTGATTGGATAATAATTTTTTTATATCTATGTTTTGTTTGTTGATGATGTAGTCTTTCTCATTGAGTTGATGCGTGATGTATTTCTGTTCTTGTCGTAGACGTGCCTCGAAAATTAACAGCGCCCTTAACACCTTGGCTAGTTGATCATCCCTCAAGGCCCTCTCCGTGTTGAATTGTTGTTCTTTTTCCTGTAGTTTTCGAGTGTATTCCGTTACCAACTGCCGACATCGCTTAGTTTGAAGCTTGAGCGCCTTTTGGACTATCTCTAGTTCGCCTCGAATTGAAGACATCTGTGCTTCAGTGTAAGCCATCTGTAAAAAAAATTCATGATTTAAAAAATGCAAAAGAAATATTGTATCGAGTCTACTTTTTCCAGTGCAACACAAGCAAAAGTGTGACAAACTATCCTAAATGTACCACGAGTAACCCTCGAGGTTTGACCGCGTCCTACATCCGTGCCGTTCGCTTATACATAGACTTGTGCTTAAGTCGTGGTGTTTGTTGATTGATTCATTTGGTTACTATTACTAAGCCATAAATTACAAGGCACATATTAAATTACAACGCATTCATGTATGAATGTTATTGTGATCAAAATGTAAAAACGTGTTGGACAAAGCATTAGGGTGTGGAGTTTGCCGCACATTTCTTATGGAAAAATGGAGGTGGGGAAGGGAATCAGGTTACAAAAACGCTTACGAATGACTTGGATATGTTGTGGTTTTGATTGCAGTGGCATAGCTAGAATGGGACATTGGCCTCCGCAGGGCAAAAAAATTTGGAGAGCGAAAGAAATGAACAGAGATTGGACTGTAGGATTATTATAATTATTATTAATGATTTTTGTAAATTTGTAGGGCAAAGTAAAATAAAAAATTCAAGTTTAATTTTAAATTAAACAATTTCGCACTTGATTAAGTCAAAATATTTCTCCGGGGTTAAAATTTAAAATAGATGTTTTGGACATTTGTAGGTACCGATTTTTGGTAATTTTTGAAATTTGAAAATTTTAGCCGTATTACCTATACCCAGGATAGACACGAAATATTTTTAGATATGATTCTTGAATACATTCTGCATTGTTCTGTTCTGTATATTTTTTTTACCTCCAATCCAGGTTTTTTTTATTTTTATATTCCATAATTATAAAGTCATTGCAGGTGGCAACTTAGGGGAATCTTTTTAACAAATTTAATAATTAGTCCGAGTAGACATCGTTTATGTTCAAAATGGAATTTAACTTTTCGATTCAAAACAAACCAATCTTTCATCATGTATCAAATTTTTAACTATTTTCAATACTAGTTTTCAAAATAAATTAAGTGAAACGTGAACATAATGATTTATTTTTTCAAATTCCAAATTTGAACACTAATAATTCTTTAAGGGTAACCGCTATCATAAAAATTACAAGATACTTTCGATCGCAAATCATCTCAGCTACAAATTTCATGTATAACTTTTTTTTCGATAATCAAATAGTTTAGCAGATAGGCTCCTTTTTATTCAACAGCGTTTTACTTTTTCAATCTACAATTTTCAACATTCAAGAGATGATTGCTCGAAACCTAACCCGGATTGGATTTAAAAAAATTATACAGGACATTGCAGTATTTATTGAAGAATCACACCTGATAATATTTCGTGTCTATCCTGGGACACCATGTATATTAAAAAGACATATTAATTACGCAAATTGATTGCACTTAAAGTTTTATTCACAAAAGCTCTGAATTATGTTAACTATTTGCTTTGAAAAGTACAATAAATAAATTGACAAAATAAAACTGAAGCATTTATCTCCGAAATTTTCATAAGCGGCCTATATTTTATGCCATAGGTACACTGATTTATTTGCTTTTATAGGAAAGTGTCTCTGCTGATACCGGCTGCAATGATTACAATAAAACTGTTTTGGTCGCTCCTAAGGAAAATATCTCAAATTTCATTGTAATATTTGTTTTGTATTATGAAGCGGAAGCGATAAATAAACTGCATACTATAACTTCATAAACAACATAACTTACGCTCGCATCATTCATATTCATATCTAAGAACGGTATACAGGGTTTCCCAAACCGTTTTTTAAATTTTGTAAATCTATAGTTGTATCTGTCTCAATTTAAGATAATTTCCAAAAAGTCCATATCTAGAAGGTGATAACTTCCGAACCACTGGTTGCATTAAGTTAAATCTGAATTTTTGAAAAGGAAAATGGATAATTTTAAAACCACGGATTCTTGGAAAAGAAAACTTCTACTTTGGATTTATACCCACATAATTTTCAAACTAGTCAAAACCAATCAAATTGAGAGAAGCAGTTTGCTGACTATCTTCACGCTATTTCATTGGTTCTGATTGGTTTGAAATTTGTGGAAACTGATCTTTTATTAGATAGTAAAAAAAATCGAAATCTGTTTAATAAAATTCAAAAACAACAAGAAAAATGAGAAGTCTCTCTAAATTTAGTACTGAGTTTTAATAAATGGGACTCTAAATAAAAAAGTATCTGGTGTAGCCAACATAGGACTTATTTTGCGGCCTAATTAATAATTTCTTTTGAAATTCTATCTAAGTTTTACCGTTTTGAAAACCGCGGTTAAGCTTTGTTTCATATACGATTTCTTATAGGGGATCTAGCATTAATATTAATATCCTGCCGAAAATTTGACAACCTCAAAAAATATGAACTTTGGTCTTGGTCTCTCTAATTATCTTTTGAAATCAATGTTTGTGTTGTTTATTTTGACTAATATTCGCAAATCTACATCTGAATTAACTTTTTCTAAGAAAATTATTGCCTTATACTCATACAGTGATCGGCAGAAAGTGTGCACTAAATGGGAATTTTTTTTATCTTTCGAATTACCAAATTTATTTTACTGTGGAAAGGTTCTGCATGTACTTAAACAAAAAAGAGCATAAGCAAAACCAGTAAAAATTGCATCGTATACGAGGGAGGGGTGAAAATTTCAAATTTACTCAAGAATAAAGTACCCTTATTTTGCACCGCAAAAAAAATGTTATTAGGAAAAGTTGTTTTTACTTAAAAGTTATCCCCGAATACCAATTATACATAATTTTTAGCAAGAAATTTTCTGTATGCAACCACGTTAAAATTTTCATGCAAAAATTATGTAAAATTTAGCATCGTGTCATACTAGCTTTACGAATCGCTAGAAGCTATGCAGCACATAAAGTCAGTTTTTTGACTGTTCTTGGGCAATTAAACACATAATTTACTTAAATTGGTTTAAATGCGCGAAAACAGGGCGGTTAATAAAATAATGCCAAAAATAAACTAATTTTTTTGGTGCACACCGTATTTTATTTTATGAATAAGTAAAACAACCTCGAAAACAACTTAATGTAAAACAAATGCGGGTTTACTTGATATCTTTAGCAATTTATTGCCATTTTTACTTTTTTAAAAAACTTAAATCTATTGGTTCAGGAATTACTTTTATCTGTACTTACCGGAAAGTCAATTTCAGTTTCCTGATAAAATTATTATTATTTTATTAAACGACCCGTTTTCGCGCATTTAAACCAATTTAAGTAAATTATGTAAGTATTAACCCAAGAAATGTTAAAAAACTGAATTTATGCGCTGCATAGCTTCTAGCGATTTGTTCTAGGGGGGTGCGCCGAAAAAAGAAAAGACGTTAATTTTTTGTCTACAGAGTCCAAATTTGATATTCGGAGATAACTTTTAAGTACAAACAACTTTTCCTAATATTTTTTTTCTACGGTGCAAAATAAGGGTACTTTAATCTTGAGTGAATTTTAAATTTTCACCCCTCCCTCGTATTCGACGCAATTTTTACTGATTTTGTTTAGGCTGTTTTTTGTTAAAGGACATACAGAATCTTTCTACAGTAAAATAAATTTGGTAATTCTAAAGATAGAAAAATTTCCCATTTGGTGCACACTTTTCTGCCGGTCACTGTATAATTCAAAAAATCTGATTGTATACCAAATTTGCTCTGGAAATTATAGATTTTTATCCAAATACTCCTAGTAGGCTTTATAAACATTAAATTAAAGTTGCTGTAAAGCAAGACAGTCTTAAACAAATCTTACTTCTCTCCTAAACTTTCAGATTTGGGACTCCGTCATACTTATAAATATTTTCAAGTACCCCGCAGTTCAAAATTAAATCATTTTTATCGCCAAATTTCATCGCTATTGACAAGTCCAAACATTTGCAAACCTCTCTCAATGAAAGCCGATTTCAAATTCCAGCACACATTTTAAAAAACCATAGACATATTAAAAATAGAAAGTGCGCAACTTTGCAAAACTATTTCAGCAAATCTTTATGAATGTGTGTGGCATGCACACTTAACACTCAACACTGCTGTACCCTGAAGGAAAACCATTTGAAACTTGGACTCAATGATGGTATTATTAAAGAGGAAGCCTTCTTACGACGACACCCAGTATCCAGTAGTGTGTCTCGGTCAAGGAGAGGCGCACGCGCCACCATTGGCTATTCGGCGCGCCAGAAATGTTTGGAATGCTGTTCTGCTTAATCAGCTATTAGGTTTTTTATGTTGATGGCAAAGATCATCAGTTTTTTTTGCATTTTTTTCACAGCTGGGTTTATTTGTTCACCCTTTCACTTGGATACCAGGGGGATCAACCAGAAAATTACACGAGGAATTTTACTTTTACATTGAAGGGAAGCGAAAATAAAGTCCAGTTAATTATACCTACGCAATTCTAAGCTAAGCGGACTATTTATTATTAAGTTAAGAAGTTTTTAGATTGAAAATATGTGGACCTGTCTCTCTGTTGTTGTTGATGAGAAAAATGTTTATTATTGTATAATTTGAAATAGCCAGTGGGGAGTTATAAGACCGGTATCTCTTTGAAAAAAAGAATGCGGTCACTGATCTGCTTGTTATTCTAAAATCCTCTTAAGTTCTCTCTGCTGATGTTCCTACAAAACTTTCGATATTTTTGAATTACCTACTTAAAAATTGGAACCACAGTAAGTTATCTCTCGCTCGTCTCTTGCAATGGAAAGCTGTTCTGTTAGTTTTTGTAGGTATTCAATTTCAGAGGCATTGCCATAAATACTATATTGCGAAAGGTTCCTTAAAAATCATGTAGGTATGTGGAGCTTTAAGGAAAACCAGTACCTATCCCATAAAAAATCGATAAAATACCTAAGTTATTACATTATGAATAAACTATGCACTGGTGATAACGTGCGTATTAAGATTAACCCAAAGATAATGCCACAAGGTTTTTAATAGGTTTTATCTTTATTGTTTGACGAAAACATTGTTTCAATTAAATAGATAAAGGACGGGAACAAGCCAGTTTTGTTATTAAACAGAAAAGTGCGAAGATTCGTTGTTTGTTATTGTGTTTATCATTCAAATATACGGCAAAAAGTTACCGACTGTTTCATAAAAATAATGTGACACATCCATTGTGGTGTGATATCCTTCCTTTTCTTATAACTTCTACTACTTGGAATTGATAAACCTCCAAACACAACAATAAATTTGTTTCATCATTCATATTATGCACTTGCATTGTGCATAATTTGATCATTCATTGTATGAGAACAGAATACTGTGAGGGATAATTAGCATAATTTCAATTGAAACTACCAGTTTTTAGCGGTTTTTCAGCCTTTTGTAAGGACGTCAACTCAAGAGGTTCG
The DNA here is from genome assembly GCA_963942485.1 of Pediacus dermestoides. Lineage (NCBI taxonomy): Eukaryota > Metazoa > Arthropoda > Insecta > Coleoptera > Cucujidae > Pediacus > Pediacus dermestoides. The sequence continues at coordinate 31,429,984 of OZ012626.1, forward strand.
TATATGAAATAAATCCGAGGCTGCGAAAGATATTTACTAAATATGTTGATATGTTGATATTAAGGCTAATCTCATTATTCTATTCAAATGAAACTAGTTGGGTATTACTATTTTAACATATATCAAATTAAAAATTAAAAAATAAATAAGAAAATAATCCTAAATCTAATAGATACAATTCTATTTTGTCTTTGATATAATGACACAAATAAACCAAACAGTATCATATTTTTACCAGACCCATACTTAGCGTAATATAACTAAGTACAGCTACTCTTTACTAGATTTATTTATCTTAATTTTTAGTATCACTCTGAACCCTGAAAAATAGCATGTAGGTACAGATAATTAATTAATAAGTTAAACTGGTCCATATTAAAGTGGCGGTGAGTAAATCAATCGACGAAAAAACAAAATCCAAACCCACAAAATAGATAATTAATTCTCTATTCATATCGATTTTGAGAAATATGATAATTCGTGTTGGTAAATGTACGCAAATCTAGAAAAAATATGACATAGTCCATTTAAAATAACTAAATTTGATTTTTATTCTCAAGATACAATTAAATGACGACTGTATTAGTACCTATATTTATGCAATGAGCATTTAATGATAACTTAAATTAAGAGACGAGTATGAGAATTAATAGCCATTAAATGTGAGTTGCATACACTATTTTTTCTACAACTGGCCAAAATAACGAAAAATTAGAAAATAAATATTACTTATGGAAACTTTATCACAAATTAACTGTCAATTTTTAAATTTTGGATCTCTCAGATTGTTCATGGCAAAATTTGATACCTATTAACGGAATATTGTTGTAATAATGTTGCATTTCTATTGGTTATAAACTTGTATCGTAATGAAAAATCTGTATCGTAATGAATCTCATTACAGTACAGATAGTAAATGTCTAATAAAGCAATTAAAGTATGAGAGTAGGTTAGGCTTTCGGACTGCTCTGATTAGAAATTAAATGCTCTTCGTATTTCTAATGAAAATGAGCAATTTCGCAACTTGGACAAAAAGTTAGCAGAACATGAACAAAAAATTGTTTAAACAATAAAATAGTTTTTTTGTTTAAACAGTAATTAAAGGCTTATTAAAGGCTTTCGGACTGCTCTGATTATAAATTAAATGCTCTTCGTATTTCTAGTGAAAATGAGCAATTTCGCAACTTGGACAAAAAGTTAGCAGAACATGAACGAAAAAAATGTTTAAACAATAAAATAGCTTTTTTTGTTTCGACAGTAATTAAAGATTCTTTAAAGGCTTTCGGACTGCTCTGATTAGAAGTTAAATGCTCTTCGCATTTCTAGTGAAAATGAACAATTACTGTCTAAACAAAAAAGTCGCGAAATTGTTCATTTTCACTAGAAATACGAAGAGCATTTAATTTATAATCAGAGCAGTCCGAAAGTCTTTAATGAGCCTTTAATTACTGTCTAAACAAAAAAGCTATTTTATTATTTAAACAATTTTTTGTTCATGTTCTGCTGACTTAATAACTTTAAGGTAGCAGAACATCAATTTTTGAAAAAATGGCTGGAGCATTTTTTTTCTTATCAGGGCAGTCCGAAAGCCGTTAAAGAGCCTTCAATTACTATCTAAACAAAAAAGCTATTATATTGTATAAACAAATTTTTTGTTAATGTTCTGCCAACTTTTTTGTCCAAGTCGCGAAAATGCTCATTTTCTCAAGAAATGCGAAGAGCATTTAATTTCTAATCAGAGCAGTCCGAAAGCCTTTAAAGAGCCTTTAATTACTGTCTAAACAAAAAACCAATTTTATTGTTTAAACAATATTTCCGCTCATGTTCTGCTGACTTAACTTTAAGGTAGCAGAACATCAATTTTTGAAAAAATGGCCGGAGCATTTAATTTTTAATTAGGGCACTTAATTAGCCGTTAATGAGCCTTTCATAAAGTTCTAGATGTATAGCCTTTAATTATCCATGTGTCAATTTATGATTCTGCTGACTTTGCTCTTTCTACTTTCAGGACATATCAATTAGTATGGTTTAATTTACCTATGAAGAAGAGGTCTTGATTGGAAATGGACAAAAAACACGTTAAAATTTTGTGTTTATCAATGTTTATGTTTTATTGAAAAATATTCCCAAATTGCGGTTAATTAATGAAACTTTCAAAAAAATGTCAACGCAAAAATTTTTATACTGAAATATTTTTGTAATGTATGGTAATGTTGTATCAATAATACCTATTAATATCCTTGTAGCCAAATTTTCAAAAATAAATACATAGAAGAAAATGCATATCTACTTTTTAATGATTGATTGCTTACTATAACTTTTATAATTCGTCAAGTTTTATTCTACAAACAATTACGGTTCAAATTTAAATATTTTTTTAATGTTTCTATTAGAAACAGTAATTTATTTTGTAAATGTAGTTAAGTCGCTTCGCAGTCTAGAATCTGAATTGATAAGAGAGCACCTACCCTTTACCCTATGCCTATAACTGTGACTTACACTTTATCATTTTTAAATTCCAAAAAATCCATATTTATACGAGTATTTATTTACTTACCCACATATATACGCACATTTTTATCATACCTATTTTAAAATATTGTTGAAATTTAAATTATAGATTAAATGCATATAACTTATGTATTTATTTATACAATAATTTTTGTGTTTGTTGCATTCTTGAACTTTCAAAGGGCTTTTAAAATTGAAACAATAGATCCAATCATTTAAAAAATAACTAGAAATATAGGATATAGATATTATTGTGAATTTTTAATAAATGGGTTTACAATGCCATAATTTGTTACAAAAATGGACCAATTATTATCTACTTATATTATCCTGAACATAAGATAACAAGTAATAAACTCATATCGAGGAAATTTAAAACTGTTTTAAAAGCATTTATACTTTTTTTAATTTTTCGATATGTAACTCGAGAAGTAAACACTCTGTACGTTCGCTATTATGTTGTACGTTTTGGATAAAAAGTATTCAAAAAAATTATTTAAATAAATATTTTAATTATTTCCCAATTGCATCACTGAATAAGAAACCATAGTAATATTTCTGTGGTAATATGTAGATTTATTTTATATGAAAAGTTTTATTTGTATTTTTCGACAAGTGGGTTTAATTAAAAAAATTTGATGTGAGTTTCAGATCTGGTGACATAACAATTTATTTTCTTACAGTATTTTAGCTTTCTAGATTCTAAATTGATAAGTAAGTATATGATTAAACTCTACCTACAATTAATATTTATGCAAAGTTCTCTCATGGCAAAAAGTTTATTTATCTTGCATGTATACCTCATTTAAGTTAGCCCAATAATTAATTTAACGCGTATAATTATTTTTAAAGCTAATCTAACGATTAAACTCCAAAAAACTATACGTAAATATCAGACAAATTCAATATATTCACTACCTATTATCACTCAAATTGATATTGTCACATTAATTATTATGCTCCTTTTTCAAATCCCCTTCATCCATCATTAAGCAATTTGGTTGCCAAAAACCTGGGCGCATACTCTTGAAACTCCACATCCGTATCTTTCATTACCATCAGTAATTGGAGCGTGGGTTATAACAGAAAACATCTCAAAAATTACAACATTTTACTTATAACAACAATTACTTCACTTATTTTGCAATTTTAAATTTCCTAAGACCTAAGGCAAACCATGTAAAATTTTGAACTTATTTAAATATGCGCGTGTGTTTGTACTATATTATAATGCACGTTAATTTGCATATATTCGTGATTTGTAACATCCATTGGTTTCCTTGTATGCTGTAACAGCACCGGAAGCGTGTAGTATGAAATAAAAGTGTACATACCATGTTATGTTTCGATATTTTCAAAGAATTTGTAATGTGAGGTGGAGCAGAGTCCCTAGTATACGATCTTGTGACACACCACCTCTGTCTTGGCACGAGTCACATAATCAACTAAAATCCCCACTTACAAGCTATATCAAACCTCCTAACTGATTATTGTTTTATTAGTAAAATTTTAATGTATATCCTAAAGCAATTATAAAACGACTATTGTCTATATATGTGAGGATTTTTCAACCATACTACTGCAATTTAAATAGCTTTTCTTATCACTAAAAAAACGCTGAACAGGAAATTAAAGGAATACATTAACTAGTGTCGTCGCTATATACTTGCTATGTATACCACATTAATTAACAAACCAAGTAAACACTTATAAACGTTGAGATTAAATGGCAATTAATTCTTATCGTTGCTCATAGTCATAGTATATACAAAATGTTTAAAACAACACATAATACATGAGTAATTTTTGTTGTTGTTGATGTTGTTCCTGCTCTTGTTGAAGAAAGTCGATTTTGTTTGTTTTGTATAATAGAACTGCAGGCAAGTGTGACCAATGGCAAAAAAATAATCTGACCAGAATGCGCGACAGTGGAATGAAAAAGGAATATAATGTACAGTTAAGTATGGGAGATAAGAGTGTGATAAAGTGAGGTTTATGTGGGATATTAAAAAATAGTCATATTTTTTAATGGAATTGCTGGTTTGATCTAAAGTGGTTTTTCGATGAGTAAGTTTTGAGGTTTTTGTTTTTGGAGACAATGGAAAGGAAATTAGAGTACTACTACACAATCATCAACTGGAGGGAAGAAACTATTGGACCAGGTGATGGTATAACATAAATTGCAGATTTTAATTTATTATTTCTACAATTTTCTTCGAGTGGTTCAACAAAATAAATCAAACAAGGTCCGATGATGATTTATTTCTCACAATTATACAATTTTACTTGCAGTTAGTTGTAGTTGCTTGACAAACTGACCTAAATTCCTAAAATACAATATCACATTTTGTTCTCTCGACTAATTTATTAAATAATTGCAGTTATTATTATACATGACATGTCTGGGATACGATTTGTTAAATATGTGAACAATAATATTCTAGGTGAGTAGGAATTACTATACTTTCTTTTTTTACCAACAAAAAAATTTAGATGTAGATGTGGTATGGTAATTAAATTATTATATGGGCTGGGCAGGGTTAATTTTTTAATAAGATATGTAGAACACAATCGTAGATACATTTCGCAACCCAGCACACCACATACCTTTCAGTTATCTCTATTTCAGTAAATAAAAAAGTAAAAACATCAGTTTTGACATTAGCACGTCATTTATTTGTAGCAAAGAAAGATTTATTTGAAGTAAAGTTAACCCCTGTTATGCCAAGAATATACAGGGTGATCAGTAATTGGCGCACTCCGAATACAGGGCGTTATAGAGCACAATAAAACTAAGGATAATCTGCAAAGAATAATTAAATCTGATGGTTAGTTTCCGAGTTATAGAGTTTCCCTCATCCAAATTACAAGCTAATTATTTTCATAACCAAGACAAAAATGAGTGAATAATTCATGCTACTATAGTCTCTGGATAAAATGCAATATAACTTATTCAACTTTTTTCACTAAACCTCTAATACAAAGAAATTGAAAATGTTAAAATTTTATAAAATACCTAAATTTGAGAGAATTTTGAAGTTTGGCAACCTCTCAAGCTCCCCTTGGGATCAACTAAAATACCTTCTATTGCCATGAAAATATTAATAATGAATTTCAATTGTTGTTTCTGTTTTTTAATAAAATTGACAGTACTAAATTAGTTTGACAAGTTCTCGCATCACAAAATATTGAACGTTTCTCTTTTTTTTCTCGTCGAACCTATTCACATGTTCAATGCAGTGTTGCCACTTTTATTTTCACAAAAGTGGTCATATCTTTGTAAAGAAAGGACTTACAGCACTGCGATAAAAAAATTCGTCATTCTTAAAACGTAAAGTTCATCACAGTATGCTCCGAGTGCGGCAATTACTGATCACCCTGTATATTTCGAATATTATCCTACCTGAACTGTATAATGAAATAATGCAGGATATTGAACTAAATGTGCCCTATATAGAATCAAAAATATTCTAAAATTAATCCAAAATTATTTAGCCACCATATTCAATAACAGAATTTCTTTGATATATCTGAAATAATGAGTATTATCTGGAATCTTTTTTTCTCTTAATGTATCTAATTATATTTTGATTTAATGTAAAAGAGTTTTGAAACTGCTAATAGAAACTTATTCAAATGAGATTCTTTTATGATGTGGCATTATTATGTTTGTTGTAATTTTTTATAATTCGAATTAAATAAATGTCAATATATTTAATGTTTCTTTCTTAATGTCAAAATTCAAGTATTCTTCTACAACATTTTTATATTATCAAAATCATCTGCATGGCAAGGTTTCATTGTATTGGAATCATGTTACTTATAAGGATTTACACTATAAAGCTCAGTCAAATTAGATCAAAAAGTACCTAATATCTACAAAATTAACACAATGGCCAAATTTTTGAGAGCAAGTCGAAGGTCATTGATGAAGCCCCGAAATGCAAAAATCCAACAAAATTTCCTTGTGCGTCACGTGAAAAGGGTGATTTTTTATATCTTTGGTTTTTATTTTATTTGGAAATATATTTCCAACAACTTTTGTTTGAAACTTTTTTTGATAGCTCTCTTAACAAAAAAGTTATAAGCAAAAGACTGCTTTTTTTAAGGGGGTGAGTTTCTTCATTAAAATATATATATTTTTCTATTACAATTATGAAAAAAATATTCAAACAAAAGTTGTTGAGGATGTTATTTCCTACAACTTTTATTTTAAGTATTTTTTTGTGTCACAAAAATTACATAAAATAGAGGGCACAAAACACTGCACTTTTTTATTGCGTAAGTTTTTTCAATAAAATGTATTTATGCTTTTCTATAACAATTACGAAAAAATCTTTAAATAAAAGTTGTAAGGATATTATTTCCTACAACTTTCATTTCGGGTATTTTTTGTGAAACTAAAATTATATGAGGTAGAGGGCGCAAAACACTGGTCTTTTTTACGGGGTGAGTTTTTTCAATCAAATATTGGTACATAATATACTTTACTATTACAATAAAAAAAAAATTAATAACGATGATTACCAAAAAACGCGAATTTTACCATTAGAAGTAATATTTTGTATGCGCAGTTGATTTTGGCGCCCTCTACCTCATGTATTTCTTGCGTCACAAAAAAATATATGAAATAAAAGTTGTAGGAAATAAGATCCTCTATAACTTTTGTTTGAAGATTTTTTTCATTATTGCAATAGAAAAATATATAAGTGTATTTTATTGAAGAAACTCACCCCCTAAAGAAGGGGCAGTATTTTGCTTATAACTTTTTTCTTTAAAGAGGTATCAAAAAAAGTTTCAAACAAAAGTTATTTGAAATATTTTTCAGAATAAATTTTAAAAAATTCATTAAAAGCCAACCAGTAGAAACCGAGATATAAAAAATCGCCCTTATCACGTGACGCACAAGGAAATTTTGTTAGATATTTGCGGTTCGGAGATTCATCAATGACCCTTGACTTGCTCTCAAAATAGTGTCAATTTTGCCATTTGTTAATCTAATTTTACTGGGCTAATAGATAGGTACCTTTTATTTTTCTTGCAATATAAGTAGTCGTTCAGTACATGAAATTATAAATTCAGATTTCTCGCACATATTTACAGAAAGGAAGTATAAATATGAATTTTTCCAAATGTAAAAAAATATTTAGATAAGTTAATAGATCTCCTTACAAAGATGCACCTCTTCCGATACCGATTTACTGGTAGTCTCAGTTCTCAGTTAAAAAGTATTTAGATTTACTACCCTCGAGTTCGATTTTATCGGATTTTATTAAAAGAAAATTTATTTTTCAACAAAATTTTGTTGGCAAAGGTAAACACATGTTATAGAAAATATTTTGCCCAAACAACAATTTTGTTGAACGAATTTTTTCATTTTTAGTCTGTTCTATTCAGGATTTTGCATTTATTTTGGTGTTTACAGGTTTAATGGTGACAGCAAAGCTCCATGCAACACCAACGTCAAATTCATTAATCCCAAACAGACCCAATTATATTTATTTAAATAAATAAAAAATACTCCTAACAATTTTGAAGTTCAACTACGATTTAAGTTAATTACAAAATGTGAATAATTGGAAAAATTCAAACAAAAATTTCATTTCAGTTTGCCAATACTATTTGTAGAGGGTACAACTACATTTCAAAAATAAATTTCATCGCCATAAACAAGCTGTGCTACAATATACGTCCTTCATTTTTACGAATATTTTGACTTTTGCAATTTATGTATATTCTTAACTACTTGACGTGTCTCATGATAATTAGGAATCTATTGGGGAGGGTTGTATAGGAGCCCTTATTACTGCCCAAAATTAGGTTAGGTTAGGTTAGAATTAGTCAGCATATTTTAGTTACCTACTATACATCTGTTAGAATAAAGAGATGAAAGAAAATTAATAGAAAGAAAAAATAATGACACATAATTTACACTTGAATACAACTATTGAGGATGCCATTTATTTTAAGATTTTGGTTAAACTAAGTAGAAAAAGAGCGCACTTACTCACAGGGCTCAAAACTAACAAATAGGTATCTATGTTTTTTTCAAATTCGAGTAGTAACTTTGGTTTCATTTTAGACCATGTTAATTAAAAAGATTTAATCTCGATTCTCATCAAAATTCCGTCGTAGATTAGCTGATACATTTTCCTCACTAGTTGAACAAATACTTATTTTTTTTAATATTTCATTACATGCGAATATCATAAAAAAAATATATTATATAGGGTAGGATAAGAAAGTCGTAGCTGACTACATTTCAAATTTTTTATATCAGTTAGTGTTGGAAACACGAATCAAATAATATTTAAAATTTCCATTTTCGGAGGGTTGTTATTTCTATCCAAGAAAACGTTTAGAGTACCTATGAACGAAAATCTGAGTAGTTTAACGGATTATATAGAAAATCTTGAAGAATAAAGATGTTTCCTTCATCTAAACAAAAAATAGAAAATGTCCATCGTCATTTAATAACTTGTAAAGACCAATTTTGATAAATTGTATAAATACGTCATATTTAGAACAGCTTTTAAAGTAAAACAGTTTCTAATCTAATATATTTCAAATTATTCGAATTGTCTTATGTATAAATCAAAATCATGTCAAAACGTGGAATAACCACATTTTTAACCGACTCAGTTTTTTAACCAATCCGTGACTTCACTAAATGCAAATCGTTCAACGACTCCATGTGGATTTTAGTGATTTTACAATCTCCTTGTTACCTCTTAAATTTGACAAGCAGAAACAATATTAAATGATTTAGAGGTTGTTAATTGTAATTTTTATTTCTTGTCTATTTCATAACACACTGCACTGACACTCAACCTATAAACACTTTCAACACCATCGAAATACAATACGGTGGAGTTGTGCAACATCTCCCAACATTTATTAATAAATTGCTGAAATTCTTTTGTTAATTTTTATTTTCAATGTGCTTTCTGATGGGAAATGTTGTATTCGTTGTTGTTTGAAATAAATTAATTATATTGTCGCCATAATACACCTAACATATAGTCGCTTCTATATTGGGAATGTTAAATAAAACTAGTTATAAGTATATGTATTAGGTTGTAGCTTCCAAGAGTATATGTGTTAGTGGAACATCTAGTATAATATTGTGAATAAATTAAAACTTAAAATAAGCTTATATACCAGATTTATGTCGTTTTAGTAGATGATCTGATGATATTCTACAAGTTGTGGTGGGTTTTTTTGGACCAAATTTACAGAATTTCTACCAAAAAGGACACACTGGCTTCGTGGTGCATGAAATTACCTTTTTTTTATATTACTTGCAACATGATAAACATAAACATTCGTATGGTAAACACTTTTGTAACGACATTATTGTAGCCATAAAGTTTGTCAAACCAATAAAAAATATTACTCTTACCACATCATGCGTTTGCAAACGATTTGGATTTTATGTTTAGGAGTTTAGGAGCTGTTTGAAATAATTATACATTAGAAGTACGTTGTGGACTTTTCAAATTATAGGTAGGTACTTTAATTTATTTTAAATTATATGGCCTTAGAAGAAAAAGAAAAACTAGTTTATGGATGTTGTATATAAGTAAATACATTAAAGAGTTTAGAAAAAATACCCATAATTTCTAAATAATGAGTTTAGTCATCTTCGGGAGTACCCAAAGAAAAGTAAGTAATTATGAATCAAACTAGCGAAATTTATATTTTGTGTAGACAAAAATGAGGTTTTTACTAAAGTATAATTGTTTTTGTGGACAACATCCAAAAGTCCTTATTATATAAATTAAGGTTTGAAAAAAATGTTAGGGTATTTTTTTCTGACAGCGAAAACTTGTTTGTTTAATGTCGATTATCTACTTACATCGGAATAGTACGAAAAATTAAGAAATTTATTTAATGTTTTCTATCTAAAGAACATTTAAGGATGATTTTCTGGAAAACTAAAATATTCTGCTTTTTTCAACGTTTCGTTAAACAATCTTATAGGTATAATAATTGCAGAATAAATATTATTATTGAAAATTATTTTTCCTTTCGCAGGATGTGTTGAGATTTCGTGTTTATTAAAAAAATTTTGTAGTACGGGATATTCCCTTCAACAGTAGTGAATTTAGAGTATTTTTGAATAAAACTGTGCTCTAAAAATTCGTAATTGTTCGACTCATTTCAAAGTTAATACAATTTATGAACAATTAACAATTTTTTGTTGTTTTCGATAATCTCCACGAAAATGTTGATAATTTTAGCACTTCCGATAGCATACTTGTACAAGTTTGCAAAATGAGGAATTTATCTTATTTAAACAAGAAATTTCCATTTTTCAAAAGAGTTCTTTGACACTGAATTCATGCAAGTTGTACAAATATTTCCACAACGAAAATTTATCCAAATTTAAATTTGTGTTCTTAAAACTGTCATAAAATCGAGCGAATTCGTTTGCTTTGCTAGAAATAATTAAGATGATTCTACTAAAAAATTCAAACAAATCTTGTGCCTATTAAAACTTTCGTATACTGTTCAAAATTTTTATGTTACAGAGATTTTTTTTCTTAAAATACACTTTAAAATAAACTGCTGGCCAATTGAAACGTACCAAGCGAATTTTCAGGTTGAATTTAAAGTCAAATATTTTGAAAAGGAGAAAAGATATGAACATGAGGTTTTCAGGATTCAAGAGATAATTTAATTGCGAAAACAATAGTGCGACCCGATTGTTTTACTTTGAAGTACGTTACTATCTACAGGGTATGAAAGAAAGTCGTCTTTTTTTCTCAAACTTTATACCTACCGAGATTCCACAAAACTTTTTTTATATTTTTTTGATGTCAATTTTTTTAGTCCCTGGTTAATGAGGAAAAAACCAATTTATCAAAAATTTTATATCTCTCTTATTTTATAAGATACCGAATTTTTAATTAAATTTAATATTGTTGAACAGGTTTTTGCAATAATAATTATGCTGCCATTTTGAAAGCAAATGTCATCATGTGATATGTCGATAAAAAGGTAATTTTAAGTAGAATCTAAATTCTTACGGAAAAAAATATACAGGGTTGTTTTAAAAATTTTTGAAAGTTAGTAGGTGAAACCGGAAGTGTCATCAGATTGTTTTAAACGTCAAAATGATTATTCCTTTCAACAATCAAACCATGCCAAATTTCAAATTAATACAGTTAACTGTAACAAAATGGTGGGGGTTGTAAAACGATTTCGTAGCCACCCGGTATACACGAATATGAGCAAATTTTTGAAAAAGTGAAAAACCCGTTTCGAGGATATAAGTCACTTAAACCAATGGTGAACATAAACTAACTAAATTCCATTCTATTCCATTAAGAAAATAGCCTCAAAAAATGAATTAAAAAATTTACCAATTAGCGAACGTGTACCGATTTTTGATAAGCCACTGGTTACCAATAAATTAATGAAAGTACAAAAAGTGTACTTTTTATAAGAAAGCCATTCATAAGGTATCATAATCAACTACAGGGATTGGTTCTTACAAAATACAATACGGCCGAACGACAAAAAACAAAGAAAAAATCAAATTTTCAGCAAAAATTCGGTATCTTATAAAATAACAGTGATATCAAAATTTTGAGAAACAGGATGTTTTCCCATTAAGTAAGGACTAAAAAAAACTTCATCAAAAAAATATAAAAAAAAATTTGTGGAATCACGGTAGTTATAAAATTTGACAAAAAAAAGACTTTCTTTCATACCCTGTAGATAGTAATGTACTTCAAAGTAAAAAAATCGGGTAACACTATCGTTTTCTCAATTAAATTATCTCTGAAATCCTGAAAACCGCATTTTGATATCTTTTCTATTTTTCAAAATATTTGACTTTAAATTCAACCTAAAAATTCTCTTGGTACGTTTCAATTGGCCAGCAATTTATATCTAACATCTAAATATAAGAGTAATATTTAAGGCTGCCATAAAATGTCAAAACATTGCCATATTTTTTTGAGGTCAACAAGTCGAGTCTACTAGAAAATCTGACGAAAATGACTAATTTTACGTAATATAATAGTACTTTAATACTTAGATTTCACTCAAAGGTTGTTCAAATGTAGACTTGCTTTAAAATGTCATAAAATTTAAAAAACTTTTCTTTTTTCAAAAGAAATACGTTCATTGTACTAGAAAATTCAAACAGAATGAAAATAATATGAACATTCAGAATTTTATTGTCTGCTAGACAAATTAAAAATTTTTTTCAAAAAATGTTGCTCAAGGGGTTGTCCTGATGACAAAACCGCGGAGATCGTACAAATTGCAGGGTGGGAAAATTACTTTAGGGGGTGAAATTTTGAGGTTAGTTTTTTCGAAAACTATTGACTTTGTGAGGTAGATTCTTTTGAAAATCACACGTATATCGAAAATCTAGAATGACTGATGGACTATTATGAAATTAGGAAAAAGTAGTGATGGAAAATGGGGCCGATTCTAGTTATGACTAAGACTGGAAGGTGTAGAGTTAGTACTTAGGCATTATTACGTTATAAATGTGTTGTATGATTATGTTATAAACTCACTTTAAAATCTATCCAAATTTTCAAACTATAGTTTTGTATCTGATTTGGTTCAGGTAATAATTTCAAAAATTTAACTCAAATTATTTTACTTATTTTGCAACTTTTCACTTTTTTCCAAAATTTGTACAAATAGTGATATTTTGTGATTGAATTCTTGACTTGCTAAATTAGATTTGCCACAATACAATGTCCTAAATTACACAAATACAAAATCAAAAAATGTACAAACCGAACTCTTGCTTTAATTAACAACTTTTCTTGTGAGTACCATTTATTTTTTTAAAAATTCTTATTTAAGATTTTAAAGTTTGATTCATTTTCGAATTTAAATCTGAAGAATCCTTGTACTACATTTAAACAAATCTCATAAACAATCTTTTGTGTAACAAATGACTCTTTCATTAAATTCCAGAAAAATTTTATGATGCAATTTGGAAACAAACTATTTGATTCTGTAAGTATGTGAAAGTACAAGATCATAGAAGATGATGAACTCATGCATATACATTTATATATGAATATTCTTCAGTAAATTGACCACATATTCAAACGGTGCGGTTTGAAAGGCACATTTACAAACAATTCCTTTTGTACTACCAAAATGACTTCATTAACACACACTTCAAAATAATATTATAATATAATAATGAAAAAGTAAAAGCCACTCAAAAGCATTAAAAAACTACTCCTCAAATGAAGATTACAGTTTATAATTATAGTTATTGTTTAGTTACGGTGTTGTAATCTGTTTATTGGTTGAGTTTCCACTTTTGGTTTTAACAGTATTTTCTGCCCATTTAAACACAATCACAAACATTCTAAAATTATAACAGTGTGAAACAATCAAAAGGTTGTTTTGGTTATGGTGGTACAAAGTCTAGATGCGGTTTTTAAACACCAAAAGTATGATAGTGTTATTTTATAATACACATTTAGCCATTAGAATTGGTGTTAGAAAAAATAAAATTTTTTAAGCATATCGATGGCAAACTGTTTAATCCGAAAATAACAAACAATAAAAGTTATCTACATATCTCATTTACCTAACATAAAAATACTTGGTATTGTATGTACTTTAATTTAACACTGATGACTCCTCAAGTTTCCTCATAGTCACTAATTTAAACATTACACCACGACTCTCTGTATTCAGACCTAAATTGCCTATTAGTATTTATTAAACTAATGAAAATAAAGTCTCCCCTATGTACCACCAACGAGAACTACACTGCCTCATTCCATTTAGCATTGAATTGCTTTTAATTGTGTCTATTGTGGTGTTCCAACAGCTGGATGACTTTCTTTTAATTTATAAACAAGTTGTATAGTCATTAGTCCTAAACAGAGCCCTACTAATAATATTTTAATTGTTTAATTTAATGGTTGTAAACACGCTGTATGGTCGATGGATGTCGTGGGAAATGAAAAAAAATGTTACAAAGGTTTGTTTGTTAATTCCACGAGGGTACTAATGGCTTTGAGACATTTGAGTATGTAAGACATATCTTGATATCTATTTTTTTTGCAAGACCATAAACAAGAAAAATTTCTTAATGTTTTGAAATAGTCAAAAAAATAATAAGAAAAAATTAAGAATTAGCTCGAGAATTAGTATAAGATTCTACATTTCACTAAGATTCTTTCAAAATTCTTAACTGTTTAATATTTTTCGAGATATTTTTATAAAAATAGACAAGCTGACTGGTCTAAGTGACTAGAATACATAAGTGCTACCATACATAACAATAAATTTAACAAAAACTGTCTGAAATTATTCTTATTCTTATCAATATATTGAATTAAAAATAAGTTAAGTACTTAATGGAAAATGAGACTCTTTGTAAATGTAAATAAAATTTGCAACAACAATGCAGGCAAAAATTATCGAGAAAGTGTTTTTTTTTTATAAAAGTAAATTTTTAATTTTAGAGAACATATACAAAAACTATAAAACTTTGGAAGCTCAATGCTCATTTTTAATTACACATTTACTTCATTTCCTAAAGAGTTCATGACAAATTCCGATATTGTGACTATCCAGATGACTTTTAATATAAAAATGGTTTTCAAAAAATTAAACATTGCTGTGTGAAAAAAGAAAGGAAAACCAAAGGTTATTACTATTATACAGGGTCATTATAAAAGAATCGTAGTTGGCTGTGAAATTGAATAAATTTAAAATTACTAGGGAATGACAGAGAATAAAGGTTTAATGTAAATGGCGATCTGACCAATGGATACTAGTGTTATTTAAATGATATTTATTGATTCACTACTGATTATGAAAGGTGGCAAATCCTAATACATTAAAAATGCACAGCCACCTTTGATGTTAGATTCTCTTATACTATATAATAAGATAAAAGGAGAATTTATGTTGTATATTTATTATTTAATAAAATATTTTGATTTTCAAATTGTTGTTGTTTCTTTAATCAGTTAAGAATATAATGTGTCAACACAGCCGCGCATTTTTTAGAAAAATCTTATAGTTTTACGCTCTTATCTTCTAAATATGTCAAGACTCAAGACATGTAAGAGATTTAAAATTTTGAACAAACTGAATTAAATTCTTCATGATTTCGTACCATTTTAATTTAAGAAAAAAATCAGAGAATATTCGAAAAATAAAATGCTATGATTTGGGTAAAAAATTATGAATGTCAAAAAGGAAAAAAAATATTAAGTGTTATAAATATAACTTTAATCATAATTTTTTGTGAACGTTTTTACTTAATCCGAAATATTTATGCATTTACGAGTACTATTTTATTTTTTCAAATAGTCGGTATAAGCTGAAACAAAAAATTAAAAATAATGAATTTTCAGAAGACATTTTATGTAGAAAAGTTCTTTAGATCATGAAACTTTAAAAATGGTTTAAAATGATAATCAAAAAGACTAAGAAATTGATTTTCTGTTTTCTTATATTTAGTATTTCTTCCGTTTAGAAATTTGTGGTATGTACTTAAAATTTAAATTTTGATTATGAAAACAAAATATCTGATGTGCCCAATACATGACTTTCTTATACGGATAGTACCACAATTACTTTTCCTAAAGAAATTTCTTGTAAAAATCGTGTTTCAATTTTGAGCGGTTCCAGCAATATTTAAATAAATTTCGGAAGTCTCTCTCGCATAAATCTGTCCTTGTCCCACTCATTATAACCGAATTTTACGACAAAAATAAGTGTTTAATTTTTTTGACAGAATTTTAAAAAAAAGTTCAAACAAAATTTGTACAAAATTAAATTATAAATCAATGTTAAAGAATAAAAAATCTCATAAATTGTTTATTTTTCAAGATATTCCTAAAAAACCTAAAAATGTCTTCAGGTTAGTGCCACTTGTGTTGGTGCTAGATGAAAAACATTTGATGTAGCACCCACAAATTTGTTCAAACTCTTAAATATGAAATTTGAATCAAATCTGATAACTCGTTTTTGAGTTATGGTGGATACAGTTAGACACACAGACAGACATCATGGCGATAATAGTCAAAATGGATTCAGGGGCCCTCAAAACGTGTAAATCCTTCAAAATCTCGTAGTCGAAAAAAATCACGATTACTATACTTTCTTATTATTTCGTATAAGAAAGTAAAAAGTAGTAACGTGTCGAGAAAACCGCATTTCTCTATCTCCGCTAGTAAGCGAGATACCCCGCATTTACAACGAAATCTGGACACCCCTGTACTATGTACTTTAATTTTTCAAATAATTAGTATAAGCTGAAAAAATGAATTGAGAGACATTGAGAAAATTTTTTTACATCATGAAACTTTAAAAATGGTTTAAAATGATAATAAAAGTGTAGGAAATTGGTTAAATTTTTAGAAATTAGTAGATAATAATTAAAATTAAAAATTTCAGGATGAAAGCAAAAAATCGACGTCGCTTTTGGTACCTATCCGAAATTTATCAATATAAATTTTATTGAAAGTTAAATTTATAAATTTGTGACAAGGAGGAAAATCTTTAAAAAATTTCCTATTTAATTGTTGTGAAGATAACGTTCTTATATTTTCTCATTCAAGTAGGTACCTAATTCCAAAATTTATTTTCTCATCTATTTTAAAATAAAATAAACATGGTTCTTAAAAATTCCTTGATGGTAATCTCTACTTTTTTGAAGTTATTTTTTATAACAGAACAATTTAGTGTCATTATCGTTTTTACAGTCCCATAGCCACAGGTGCTTTAATAACGACATTTTACGTTTTAGAAATTTAACAAATTAATAACACGCCTGTTGGAGAAAACAAAACCGTTATTTCAAACAGCATGCAGCATTCCCCAAAACATTTTTGCTATTGTTATCAGTTATGCCTTCCCATCAGTTTCTTCACATACCTTTGGTCATCAGTTGATTTTGATCAAATGCATATAGTTATATAAACTTTCTTCCGCATGCTTAACATTCCATTAAAATCACAAAAGAAGCTGTGGATAAGAGAAGTAATTTCAGGCTTGAAACCCACTGATCTTTACAGATACATGATTTAATGTAGGTATGGAAATGTTATTAAAAATGTGTCAACTTGCAGATGATCAATTTATTTATATCTTGAGGTGAATTAACATTGACATTTAAACAAGTTTAACAACCTTTTGTAGGTAACGAGTGTATGCTACTCTCGTGACATAAAACCGCAAACCACCACAAAGTATCCAGACGAGAGACGCGAAGTAGATACAGAAAATTGCAGTAAGTAATGTTATAGCAGAAGGATAATTCAAATATTTTACCTTGTTTTGTGAGATATCCATATCGGCGTAGATGGTCAATGTTGATTTTTTCACCTCAGGCACCAAAGCACTAGTACTACTAATCGTGTTGTATTTCATTTTTCTTTTATCAACATCACTATTTAGTGAAAAAATTCTAATATCCACAAAAAATCTTGCTTTACTCTAGTTTCTTCCGCACAGCGCAACGGAAAATCGTTTTTCCACTAACACGTAATGGTACCAAGCACCACCATCACCACCACCATCATCTCACACAAGAATTCAATACCACCAGTACTGTACACCAACCCACAGAAACTGCTGTAGTTATCGTTTTTCAGTTTTTGTGTTTCAGGCACAGATAAATCGAATAAAATGTGATAGAGAAACGGAGCGCGACGTCGTCTACACCGCTTTGAAATGTAAAATAAACGTTGTACGGAATTCCAAGCTTGGAATGAGTCGATTCTGAACGGTTAGTACGTCCCCCGGGCCCCCCAAGTTTACCTGTCCGCAAGCTGGCGCGCAAAACATTCAAAAGAATAAGGTAAGAGTCAACCGACCACAAGGTACTGATGTTGATGATGGGGAGTTTGATATAGGGACCTACGAGTAAGTATGAGACTTCCTCCCCTTTTCAAGCTTTTTTTGTTGTCTGAGAGGGGTGTGGACAAAAGTCGGTATTGATGTGAAGGAAATTATCAGTTTGGGTTATTATTTGTTTTATCACTCACTGCATATGGTTCTTTGATCACCTGGGATTTTTGTTTTTTATCTATTAAACATATGTTGCTTGCGAGCTTCAGACTTGATTATTGAGGAATACAAAAAATTATTGATATTTATTACTATAAAGAAACAAATTCAATTATTTACTGATATTAATATTTAATACTGGTTTTTATGTAGAGCTAAAATTTAAATTTATTAGTCCTCATATACAAGAGCTCCAAACTGAGGACAGGAGTTAAATTTCAAGTTTAATCACAGTTTTCAAAAATAAGTTAATTAATACCTAACTTTTTTTTTCATAGTCATTTCAGTATACAATCCTAGGCTAATATTCAAATAGGAGTAATACATAAAACGGTTTTTACTGAAAAAATAAATTTAAAATTATATGTTATAAATATTATATGGTGGCATGTTTAGAACGCTTATTGTAGGTACCTGAAAGAGGTTGTATTTTTAGAGCGCAACCTGTTTTTTGACTTCATATTCTACGAATTCCGTTCTCTAAAATTTTTCTAAAACACCTCAAAAATCTCAAAAATATAAACTTATAAACCTGTAAGTAGCATAGAAGCGCAAGGTGACTAAATCACATTTTAAAACTTTATAATTTAGTATTTTGTACTTTAGTAGTTACTGAAAAAACTCTAAAAATTATGAAGTAGACCACTTTAATTGTTTTTATATTCTGCAAAATTTAAGATGTCTCAGATTTCTGTGATTCCTGAGGGGCTGCATCCTCTCAAAGTAACGTACATACGTTACATATGAATTAAAATAAATTAGGTAGGGATATAAATAATGCGAAATATAAATAAAAAAGAATACAGTAAGAACATTTTACAGGGCACTGAAAGGCTTGCAAAAACAGTATTCTTGGAAATTTTTGTAGTATGAATCAAAACCCAAGAAATAATAATTGTGTTTTCCTCTGGAATTTCCTATTTTAGAATTGTAAATTCCATTTATTTATAACAGAGCAGGAAAATTTATTTATTAAATGTTATTCATAACAACAAATTCAACAAAGGAGAAAACGGATGCATTTTTGGACAAAGGAATATATGGCCGCCTAACGTGAAGTCAGTTATTCAATTCTGGTATACAAAAATCTTGATCTTTCCTAGTACCAATTAAGTACCTACACATATACAGGGTGTTCAACAAAGGGTAAAACTTTTAAGGATATACAGGGTGTCCCACAATTAGCCTGCCAAAATGTACCAGCTGATTCTACGTCCAAAAATAATGCAAAAACTTTTAATAAATATAGGCTGAAATATGCTTCCTAAGGGAGCTACAGCCCCCGAAAGGGGGGCCCCAAAGAGGAGTCTTCTCTGCAACTATTTGAGGTAGATTCATGAAATTTGGTGAGTTTGATGTTTTTATAATTTGCCACATATTTCTCTTTTCAATTTTCAGAAATTTTGCCAGGGCGTCACATACAGGGTGGGTGCTGGGTAAATTATGCCCCATATTTTTTGTGTGGATAATTTTTAAATTTGTTATATCAAATTATGAAACTTGGTTTATTTTTACACAAAAAAGGTCGCCTCAGTCGATCTTTGAATTTTGAACCGTTTTCGAGTAAAATCATTTTGAAGAAGTCACGTCCATAAAAACTACACTAATAAAAATAATCATAAAATTGAAAAAAATGTTGATTTTGATATTTTGTTTTTATTATTAATATTTGACGAAGAAATGCTAAACGAAGTAATAAATACCTATACATTTTAATCCATTGTCTACTTTTGATAAATTTTACTTTTGTGATTACCTATTTTTATTAGTGTAGTTTTCATAGACGTGATTTTTTTCAAAATGATTTTACTCGAAAAAGGTTCAAGATACAAAGATCGACTGGAACTACCTTTTTTGTGTAAACATAAAGCAAGTTTCAAAATTTGATATACAAAAATTAATAATTATCCCCACAAAAAATATGGGGCATAATATACCCAGCAGCAACCCTGTATGTGACGCCTCTGGCAAAATTTCTAAAAATTGGAAAAAGAAATATGTGGCAAATTATAAAAGCTTCAAACTCACCAAATTTCATGAATCTACCTCAAACAGTTGCAAAGATATTACAGAAAACTCATCTTTGAGGTCCCCCTTTCGGGAGGCTGTAGCCTCCTTAGGAAGCATTTTTCAACCTATATTTATTGAAACTTTTTGCATTATTTTTGAACGTAGAATCAGCTGGTACATTTTGGCAGGCTAATTTTGGGACACCCTCTATAGTTTAGGCCAAAACAAGTCGAAAAGTCTTAATAAATAATATAGGTCCCCAAAGTTTTCTTTTTCCCAAAGAAATAAGTCGAACTGAGTTAATTCAGGTGACCTGGCAGGCCACGCAACAGTTCCCCCTCTTCTTAACTAAACTAGTATAAAAACGTGAAATCGTTCATATTTTCGACTTAATTATTAATGGATTATTAATTGATCTAGGAGTGAAAACAATTAGGCAAACGGCTGAAATTTTAGAAAGAATCCGGATTTCAGCGACGATACACTACTTGCACCGAAGTAGAGGGAGGACACTTTGAACATCTTCTTTAATTTAATTATCTGTAATTTAAATATTTTGTCACAAATCTATTAAAAATAAAAAACACTTAACTAAAGTATTAGAAACATGAAATCGCTAATATTTCCGTAACCGTAGATTTGCGGACCTATGTTTATTAAGACTTTTTTGACCATCCTGTATATTATAGAGTACCTAATACTATTATATTTTCTTAATTTTGAAAAGATTTCTAAATTAAAATAACTAATAAAACATTTATTGTGGTAAGTCTTCAATTTTGAATTCTACTTTTGTGTAAAAAATTATATTTATTTTTCAATTTCTGATTGATGGAATATCTAAAATTAGAATTTATTATTTAATATGTATACGAATAATTATAATTGTTCCGTTTTCTGTCTTAGTTGTTGAGTTTCGATTTGCTTCTTCTGAACTAGAACTAGCAAAACTACAAAATTTTTTCCTCTTTCAAATTTTTGTAATTTCTTCCCTGAATAAGATGCTCATTCTGTTTTTAAAATGAATAGAATTTTATATATTTTTATAAAGTCCCTAAAAGTTTATTGTACAAACATTGTAATCTCCTCCAGAATATGTGTGACCTAACATATCGTGTCAAATTATGACAATAAATGTAAATTTTCATCTTTAAGACTAAATTATAATAATTTGAAGTTCGCTTCCGAACGCGATGAATATCAAATAAAATTTGAAATTGGAAAGTAGTATTTTCGTAATCGAGTTTATTAGCTACTACATAATTTCAGAAATTGTAACTTTTAATTTTCTATATGGTTGAAATTAACATTAGGATTTTCCACAAAAAAATAAGTTTAGGTGTTTAGCCTTTCATTTAGTAGTTAATATCCCTACGAATTTTGAGAAATAAAATGATTCGTGTTTTTTTAACACTATCATATGTGCAAGCGTTTGAAAACAAAAATTCATTCCTTAAAAAAATTTTATACGATTTTCACATTTAGAAAATCTAAGTACATTTTTCAAGAAAACCTCCTTTCAGCCACTGTTTAACCTTGTTTTCTTTCCAAGCGAATTTGTTTATACTAAATAGATATTGTCAAACTGAATGTTTGTTTTCTTCATTATGACCACAATTAACCTGTATGTACTGCATATTAGAAAAAAATTGCAACTCGAAATTTCACTTTTATAATGTATAAACCACACGAGGTTTTCTTTTACCCAATAAACTTTCACTTATTGTTGTGCAAATATATGTAAACATACCTATTTAGTATTTATTTATAAAATACAAACTTAGTTTTACAAGATTATCATTTATATTTAATGTTATTATTGTTTCTACTTGTATACATACTCGTATAATGCAATTTCCTCGAAGTTTCCTTTTTTATTCTAATACCCACACGCATCATATTCTAACTCGATAAAAACCTAATTACAAATCCAAATTTATTCCTAACCACAACACATTTTTTCCTCTATCTTCACCTCCATTTATTACATCATTGCTGTTTTTATTTATAGTACTTATGACATTGATAAAAATTATTCAATGATGTGTTTTATTTTCAATGACGTCTCGGCAATACATATCATAATTTATTTTAACCTGTTTGAATGCGTAAACAAATTTAATTAACTTATGACGAAAACTATTTTTTACATATATATTTTAAAATAATTATGACGAAAGATAACGTCATAAACAAAACTGGTATAGATCGCAATATGATCTTTGTGGTACACCTCAAAATCATTGCAACAGAATAAATTTTATTATCATTTCAGTTTAGTCAAAGCAGCTTTTAGTTTGCAAAAAGTAAATACCAGGTGAAGGCAATCCCGCATCTAGGATAATAAAAGCTGATTTTAAGGACATGTAGCACGTGCCATGCCTGCAGAAAAGGAAACATCTGTCCAAGCATTTATTGAAGTGTTAAATAACGCAGGAAAGGAGCTAGGTACTC
Organism: Pediacus dermestoides; assembly: GCA_963942485.1. Taxonomy (NCBI): domain Eukaryota; kingdom Metazoa; phylum Arthropoda; class Insecta; order Coleoptera; family Cucujidae; genus Pediacus; species Pediacus dermestoides. The sequence goes on from OZ012626.1 coordinate 31,452,985, forward strand.
GCCCCGTAATTATGTTTCAGTTATAACGGATTTTGTTTGAAATTAGTCAATGATTACAAATGAGGAGAAAGGGAAGAATTTTACAATTAAAAATGTGGAAGAAATATCTTTGTTTTTGAGAATTGTGTTAAACTAAATCAGCATTTTATTAAAAAATTGTGCAGACACAAAAATTATGGCAAAATTTATGGCATTGACAAAATTTAATCGGCTCCTCAAGTTATATCAAGTGACTCTTTATTCCAGTTTTGACTTGGAAACTGTCGTAAAGTGGAATGGTGTACACTGTGTCCCAATTTGCTTGTAATTGCAGGGTATCTCTGCAAGTTGTAAAGATAAAACTTTGGGGTTTTCGCGAACCTGTGACTTATAAAGGAGGTTTTTGCTTTTTTAGGGCATTTTTTAAATTTTAAAGTGGCTACTGTTTCCATCATTTTAATGAGAAAAAATAGACAAATTTAATGACACTAAAAAATACAGGGTGTTCCATTTAAAAAATACCTAGTTTGGGTCATATCTCTTAAACGGTGCAAAACAATTTTTTTTCGAGTACGCCACTGGATTCTACGCAAAAATATCTATCTAGAACAGTTTTTACTTTTTTTCTAGCTTACATGGTGTGTGAGATATGACAGCACCCCGGAAAATGTAAAATTTCGTTTTCACCCTGTATCTCAGAAACAATCTAAGTTAGCTTAGTTCTGTTTGCGGGATTAAAAGTTTAACAAAAAAGTGGCACAGGTTCGCGAAAACCGCAAAGTTCTATCTTTACAAATTACAGAGATACCCTGCAATTACAAGCAAATTGGGACACAGTGTACAGAGGTTCTTCCTATACAGGGTGTGTCACGACGAGTTGACAGTAGACATAACTCTATTACTAAACACAATTTGGTTCTAAAAATTGGTACACGCCCATTATACAATGTGCTCTATTTAACGAAAATATTGCCACCTTTCTGGTACTTCCGGTTATACCGGAAGTAGACACAAACTTTGTTATTTTAAATGGAACACCCTGTATATTTTTGAATTTTTAGATTCTACACTTCATTTTAGACATAAAAGTATTAAGGTTGTATGGTCCTAACATTAACGGTATTATAATTATTTACACTTTTTAATTTTTTTTTACAAAAACATGGATGTAAATAAAAATTCAAATCTTGACAATGACACGTTTTTTCCAAAAATTTTTTCTAGTGCTTGAGGTAGGAATATACAAGAAATAAGCTGATGTAGTTTTGGAAAACTTGCTGTATACAGGGTGTTGGTGGTTGTCCGTTCATTTTTAAAAACTTTAAGCAATGAAAACTTAATTTTTTTAAATGGAACACCCTATATATTTGTAGATTTTCGAATTCTACACTTAATTCGAGACATAAAAGTATTAAGGTTGTAAGGTCTTAAAATTAACGGTATTATAATTAATTACATTTTTTAAAAATTAACGGTCAATCACAAGCACCCTGTATAAAATAAGTTTTTTAAAACCTTATTACCATGTTTCTTGTACATTTCTGCGTCCACTAAAATTTGGTTTGTTTTTTAAAAGAACGTGTCATTAGTAAAATATGAAAATGTTTCACTCTAAGTTTTTGTATGAAAAAATTGGAAGAAACATAAGTACTTAATTATAATAAATAAAATAAATAAATAAAAATAAAAAATATTAAATTAAATATAATAAAAACAAATTTTAGTGGACGTAGAAATGTACAAGAAACATGGTAATATGGTTTTGAAAAACTTATTTTATATCTACAGGGTGCTTATGGTTGATCGTCAATTTTTAAAAACTTTGAAAATTGGAAAAAACGTAATTAATGATATAACCGTCAATTTTAAGACTTTACAACCTTAATACTTTTATGTCTAGAATTAAGTGTAAAATTCGAAAATGTGGAAATATATAGGGCGTTCCATTTAAAAAAATAAAGTTATCATTGATCAAAATTTTTAAAAATGACCTGACAACTACCAACACCCTGTATAAAGCAAGTTTTCCAAAACTATATCCGCTTATTGCTTGTATATTCCTACTTCAAACGTAAGAAAAAACTTTGCAAAAAATGTGTCATTGTCAAGATTCGAATTTTTCTTTACATCTATATTTTTGTAAAAAAAATGAAAAAGTGTAAATAATTATAACACCGTTAATGTTAGGACCATACAATCTTAATACTTTTATGTCTAAAATGAAGTGTAGAATCTAAAAATTTAAAAATATACAGGGTGTTCCATTTAAAATAACAAAGTTTGTGGCCACTTCCGGTATAACCGGAAGTACCAGAAAGGTGGCAATATTTTCGGTAAATAGAGCACATTGTATAATGGGCGTGTACCAATTTTTAGAACTAAATTGTGTTTAGTAATAGAGTTATGTCTACTGTCAACTCGTCGTGACACACCCTGTATGTGGATTCACGAATCTTATCGTTATTAAAAGTATGACGGTTTTGGAACTATAAATCGAAGTCGTAATAAATGTAATGTTCTTAAAATTTTGCACAGTATAATAAATTTATTCTAAAATAATTTTCTAGATCTTATTTCGCGAAAACTTTTTAACCAAGTGAGACGAGATTCCAGAAGAAGAAAATTGAAAAGAATTTCGCCTTTTACTTCTACAATTGCGTTGATCCGGGGACACTTAATTCCATTACTTCACCAAATAGAGTTTCCTCTACACAATAGAGTAGTTACTCGTACAAGTTACTGGTACCATGCTGGTACCTTTTACCCCCCCTTGTCCTTGCTTTATTTTCTACCACAAGTATTGTTTCCTTCTCTCAATAAATCAAAACAATTAGCACTTTTGTCGTTTCGTCGGTCTGTCAAATTCACTCTAAAACCTCATTTTCTCAAAAATTTCGCGTACAGATAAATTGTTGTGGTGTTGGGAAAATTCCTCGTGATGGAGCTGATTTCAACACCGAACCCTCATTTCATACCGGGGTTAGTTGTCAGAAAATTTCCCCAAAAAATTCCAGTAATGATTTCGAGCTTTCTTTTAGATATACAGGGTTTTGCCCTCAGTACAAATACCGAATAGGTGACACATTTGGTACAACCACCCACAAGGTTCTTCTAGATCCAACGGTTCATCATGCAGAAAGACTCGTTTTATCCGATAGGAAAGTCGATGATTATCAGGTTTTAGTCGAAAGTTTCCCTAAGAAAAGCACCAAATTGTTATTTTTTTAAGGTGGAAAGACCTGCCACAAGGGACATTGATATAGTTAATGATCGGCTTGGGGACACCATATACAAACACCCAATGATGCCGGGTTATGAAGGTAAACTACTCGTATCCTTATACTGGTGGTCCAAAGGTTTTATCTGTAGGATTCATACCAAGGGAACACGGGCTTTATGGCCAAAGATACTCAGTTCAGGCCACTGAGGCTCTATCGGAATTTGAAAAATTGCAAAATGCTGATAGAGCTGCACTGAATCAGGTGTTGAAAATTGGAGCACTACAAGATGGGAAATGGGATCCGAAAAATTTAGATGATCGAGAAGTATTCCAACAAAAAATTTCAATAAATTAACAGATTATTAATTTTGTATTTCAGTTAGCAAAAAGTCAGTTTAAGTTTCCACTGCTTGAAGTTCGACCAGAGTGTGCAGGAATTTTGCGAAGTTTACCAGTTACCGAGCCACCTTTAACGCCCCCAAGACATTCGTGCAGCCCGTACTTTATGGACAATGTTGATCCGGAGAAATATTTAAAACAAGGTATGGACAGATGAACAAAATGTTGCGTAAGGATTTCAAAATTTGGTTGGTTTCATACATTTCGTATGAAAACAAAGAAAATGTTTAGGGCTTTAGGCTCAAATTCTAAGATGAATTTCTGATCTTTGCTATTGCTTAAGTGACAAAACGATTGTTAGTTTGCATCACATTTCTATAGTTTCCTTCAGAATTTAATTATGGTTTATTATTCCTAATCAATGTCAAAGTAAATTTATTTAAAATGTACGAAAGGCTCTACAACTCGTTCTTGCAACAACAACGCTACAGTAATAACCCAGTGCCAACACAGAACAGTCCTACAATTTTATCTCACCCCACAACTTTTTTCCCCAGGTTTCACGGGTCATGTGCCATTCGGCTATGCATCTTTCGGTAAAACCAATGAAGCAATGACCAACAGTGCTCTATGTGACTTTACGACGAATTACCGAAAGAGATTGAGTACCGAATGGACGCCGGTAACAGTGAATAGACCAGATCCACCTTTACTTATCCAACCATCAGAAATTTACCACAGACATGTCGGGCAATTACCGAACTATGGTGGGCATATTCCAGGCGCAATATTTAGGTAAGAAAAACAAATTCTCTATGAGGGTGTTGTACTAGTTTTTGTTGCAGATTTGGTAAGACGTACGGCAATGATTCCAGAGACGCTAAGAGGTGGTTACGCGGAGACTTTAGCACGTGATAAAATATTATGTTTTTGTGTTAGTTATTTGGGGTTTTGTTAAATTTATACAACTGTCTCATGTAACAATGATATATTAATAAAAAATAAAGTTATTGTAATTCATGCTATTTTATTTCTTTAGTTCACGTTTCCAATTTACCAACAGGTCGTGAGCCTTCTGTAAATTAGCATCCTCCTACAAAAATTTATAAGTTTCAATTGCTGAAAGTTAAGTATTACACACCTTTATAAAGCAGTATCTAACGAAGTTTTCGCCCAATTTCTTATTGGCATTACTGTAGAAAGCTGAGGGTGGGATTCCTTGCAATCCCACATTCTTCGTCATCCACTTTGTGAAGCGATAATCCTTCAATGGATCAGTTTCTGCACTTAAATCGACATAAGGCTCTAAAATTTCCCATAAGTATTCTCACTGAATTTTTACAATGCATTTTACCTAAAGGCGTCCAATCAACAACCATAAAATAACCACCATCAGGTATCATAGGTTTCATGCCAATTTCAGTTAAAAATCCAGCCATAAAGTCGCGTTTTACTTTTAATTCCCTTGCCAAGCTTACGAAATAACAATCGTCGCTTCCCAGGCGCTCAATTTCTTTTTCAAAGCACATAGCAATAGCTTCCTACAATCGATTAAAATTAAAATAGAAAAATCTTTTTGGAGCCAAAAACCTGTATGGGTGTAACGCCTGTATAAACAGAGTTCTGATGGACCATTTGTAGATTATTCATCAGATAATCTGGACCATAGGCCCAACCCAATTTCCACCCAGTTACACTAAAGGTCTTTCCAGCTGAGCCTATAGTGATTGTTCTCTCCCACATTCCAGGTAAAGTGGCTAAAATTTGTTGAAATATCCTATGTCGGACATGGACAACTATTTTATTTACCTATTCGGATATGTTTGTGTGGTTTGTAAACCATCCATTCGTAAACCTCGTCCGAAATGCACAAAACATTCCATTTTTTGCACAAATCTGCAATAAATGTAAGCTCATCCATGGAAAATACTTTGCCTAGGGGGTTGTTTGGTGTGTTTAAGATCAGGAGTTTGGTTTTATCACTAAATGCTGATGCGAATTCTGCTTCATCTAAGACCCATTCTCTGGCATGGGCTACTTCAGATCCTTCTTTCTAAAAAAATCAGGATCGGTAATTAAGTAACTATAGGCCAGTCAAATTAGCAAAACACCCGGAAATAATTGATAAAGTCTTCAAAATTTAATAAAAGTTGTAAATTGATATGGAATGGAACTATAAATTTTTGCCCCCTCCAAAAATGACGGGAACATTTTTAAAATTGCAAAAAACAAAAAATTAAATTTACTCACTGAGAAATAATTTAAAAGAGGGGCAAAATCCGGTAAGAAATTCTTCTATTTATTCTTTATTTTCTATTAATTTTGCCAACTTTTCAAACAACGGGAACATTAATATTTATTGATTTTTAATGTTTTTATTTATGACAAGAAGAGAACAAATTATAAAGATTGGCAAATTGCAGAACATTCTTCTGTCTAATATTTTCCAACTATCCTTGAATTTGCTCCCATTTTTTTGGCCGGGAAGGTAATTTTTTGGAATTTTTTCTTTAAAAATGGAAATTTTTTAATTTTTCGGTCTTGGAAATAATTATAAAGTGGCAATTTTTGGTGGCATATGTTTGAAAATGATTTTCATTGTGCGGTGTATAATTTGTCCCCTTTAATTGCATCGGGAACTTCTCCGGAATTGCAATTTTTAAATTCGCATATTTTTTGATAATGGAAATAAATAAAAGGTTTGGCAAAATTCACAGATTGTATGAAGCCACGGTTTCTATGCGAATACACATTTGCCTCCTTCTACAACAACGGCAACTCGCTAAACATAATTATTTTTTACACAAGTTTTTATGCCCCTGGAAATAAATTTAAAAATTCGCAAGTTAGCGGGGGATGTGAAACAATTACTACTATTTATTATTATTATGTGATGACGTATTTGAATATTGACTTAAAAACGATTCGACGCGACGTGTTAAATATGAGCGCTAAACGTTATACCTAATTATTCTATTGTTTTTTATGTGATAAACGTTTTTGTTCTGAAAAAAATATTCGAGTTTTTGAAAAAGGCTTGCAAAATCTGGTGTTGCATCGACTGAAATCAGTGATAGTTCACGAGGCCTACCGAAAATTCGGGAATTGATACATTTTTTTTAATTTGCTTCAAAACTGAAAAAAAAATCACGAAAAAAGTCCGTTTTTAATTTTTGGATGGATCTTCGGCTTAAATACTTTTTATAATTCTAAAATTTAAAAAAATCTGATGGAAATCATAAAAAACATGAAGATTCTATAAATAAAATTTTAACGTGTTTTTGTATTTTGTATTATAATTTGAATTCGCATCGAAACCGTGAATTTTGCCAAACTTTTTATTTATTTCCATTATCAAAAAATATGCGAAGTTTAAAAATTGCAATTCCGGAGAAGTTCCCGATGCAATTAAAGGGGGCAATGAAAATCGTTTTCAAACATGTGCCACCCAAAATTGCCACCTTATAATTATTTCCAAGACCGAAAAATTAAAAAATTTCCATTTTTAAAGAAAAAATTCCAAAAAATTACCTTCCCGGTCAAAAAAATGGGAGCAAATTCAAGGATAGTTGGAAAATATTAGGCAGAAGAATGTTCTGCAATTCGCCAATCTTTATAATTTGTTCTCTTCTTGTCATAAATAAAAACATTAAAAATCAATAAATATTAATGTTGCCGTTGTTTGAAAAGTTGGCAAAATTAATAGAAAATAAAGAATAAATAGAAGAATTTCTTATCGGACTTTGCCCCTCTTTTAAATTATTTCTCAGTGAGTAAATTTAATTTTTAGTTTTTTGCAATTTTAAAAATGTTCCCGTCATTTTTGGAGGGGGCAAAAATTTATAGTTCCATTCAATATCAATTTACAACTTTTATCAAATTTTGAACACTTTATCTATTATTTCCGGGTTCCTGCATTATAAAAGCTAATTTGACTGGCCTACTATGCGAAGAGTGAATCTTAAACAACCTAACAATATGTATATTTTAATGGCGATTATTATTTATCTCTTCATAGGCTAAGTTTACCCGAATAATTTTGTCCATGTTTAAATAGTCCAGAGAACCAAAAAAGGTATGACCAACTTTCTAATTGAAAAGCTCTCTACATTGCCGAAAAACAATTTGATTTTGTCTGAATATTACTAAACCTACTTCAACCTAATGTAGCTGAAAGACAAGAAGGGATAATAAATTATATTTAAAATAAGATAGCAATTAAATAAATTGCAAAAAATATAAAGAATTCCTCTTTTGTTGTCATCAAAGTAAGTTTCTATCACGACAAAAAAAACTCTCTTGAAATGTTCCTATGGTTCAAGTTTCGAGTACATACCAATCTTAACGGCACAAACTTTGCTACACCTCCAGCATATTTGACCATAGGTTCATAGCAATCAAAAAACGGCTCGATTATGATAACTTCATCTCCAACATCTAAATGCCCGGAAATGGCGATGAAAAGCGCCTCGTACGCCCCTAAAGTTGTTAAAATTTCAGTCTGAGGATTGATTTGTCTTCCAATTAGTTTCGAGTACAACTTTGAAAGGGCAGCAATCAATCTGGGATGGCCCTAAAAAAAGCACGCTCGTCTTACTTCATTTATAAGCAAAGTTGAAAGGTTATCAAAAACTTACGAAACCTCGAGTGTATTGATGAAGCGCGTAATTTTCTTGATCGACAACGGCTACCAGAGCGTCTGTGACGTATTTTGGGGGCAATGAATCTGGGAAACCTTGCCCCAAATTTAGCGGTTTGTATTGCATTGCCAATTGGATGTACTCATTCCTGAAAATGATTAGCCTGTTATCTGCAAATAATTTAATAGTGAAAGCTTACCAAACACTAGGTTCACTACCAGCATAACGAGTTGGTAACACAAATCTCTTTTGTATGTCCGTATTATTCGACATTGTCAGCTGAGACAAGTTGCGAATCAATCGAAAGGAACTAAGGAAATGTCTGTTTCTTGGCAATTGTAGAACAGATTTGAATAACATCTGTAAATTAATTTGTTAGTACAATGGTGTTATTCTAATGAACCAGTTTTATCAGCGTATGGAAATATTTAGATTAGTGAGAGGTGATAACGTTTAATAAAATAATGTTTAAAATGAAGATAAAAATGTTACCTATCTAACGGCACAACATATAAATTAAATCCTAATAATTATTATAATGCTTCAACAAATGTTAAATTACTTCTTTATAAACAAGTAAAAGCAAAATAAATAGGATATTTTTTTAACCTTTGCAATGACAACTTTTATAATGAATTTGAACTAATCTCGTCGCCAATTGAACTACTGGCAGACTGACTAACAGTGCATCTTCTTCCTCTCGGAATAGTTGCGGGAAAATTTAAAAAATGGAAATCAATAATTTAGGCCAATAATTTATTTCTGTTTATTAGAAAAAAAAACAAAACAATATTTGCATAATTTAAATATACAACTTAGAATGTTCATCTACTTAATGTCTCTATTTTATATGCATACAGTCACAACCAGTCAAATAGGAGTAGTGAAATAATTAATCTAAACAATAATACCGTTAAAATGATTAAAACCATTAAAATCTATAATAATAATCCTGTAACTATGGAACGCCGTTTTACCATTTAATGTAAAAATTGTTTATCGTAATAATTTAAATTGTATAAATATTTTTAGTGGACATTCATTTTTGGAATATTGCAAATTTGGTCAGTAGTTTATTATCATGAAGTCATTTGTAGTGTTTTGAATTAAATTAAACTTAAAATTTAATAAAACAAATTTTACAATTTCAACATTCTAAAACGAATTAACAACAAGTTTAAAAAATTGACTTGCTGTAATTTTGACATATTTTTATAATAATAGCTACACAAACAATTTTAATACTAAATAAATTAATTTTTAAAATTATTTGCTGAAGAACGCAATAGAACTTTGGTATAATTGTACATAAATTCAATGTTTAAAATTTTGTTTATGTTAATATTTTGGTTTTTAATAAAATTATGTGCAAGAATTCTATACTTGAAATTTTGTATACCATAAAAGATAATCATTGTATACGACAAAATTCAATATTTAAAATTTTGTTACCATAAAAATTGTTTTAGATAATTTTTGTATACTGTAAAAATTCAATACTTGAAATTTTGCATGTCTTAAAAATTGTTTTGGATAAATTTTGTTTCAGCGCACAATTGGCTACGGCGCATATGATTAATGTCAGTGAGAAGTTATGTAAATGACAATTCCACCACGGAAAATATTTAGTTATTTGTTAATTTTTCTGTACTATTTCTTTATTTCTCTATGTAACTTCAAGTGTGATCTTAAAAGACGCACGATATAGTATAGGTAATGCTTTTTACAATATTTTAAAAAATAGTGGCTCACTATTGCTAACTTCGTTATTATTGGAGCTACAAAGTCGGTTAAATTAGCAAACTAGTAGCATTTTTTCCGCTGATTACAATGGTGGAAACAAGGAAACAATTGACGATCTGGTTTTCAAGATATTCTAAAAAATAACATTTTTTTAAATGGAACACCCTATATATTTTTGCAAAAATCGATGGTAAAATAAATTCTATACAAAAAATGTCCTCATCTTTTTTTGATAATAATTTAAAATAAGCGAGTTATTTTGAAAAAAAAGTTTGCAATTCTTTAAAATCAAGTAGCCATAAAATGGAATAGTAATTTATTAAAACCAAACAATCATAATTTTGAATTTAAGCAAGTTGAAAAATACTTGAAAGAATTACGGAAATATTGGAAATTTACAAAATTATAATTTTCATGGCTACTTGATATTAAAACTTTGAAAACTTTTTTTTCAAAATAACTCGCTTATTTTAAATAATTGTCAAAAAAGCATAAGAACATTCTTTGTTCAGAATTTAATTTATCATCGATTTCTGCAAAATTATATAGGGTGTTCCATTTAAAAAAATGTTATTTTGGTGAATATCTCGAAAACCCGATGGTCAATTGTTTTCCGTTTTCACCATTGTAATCAGCGGAAAAAATGCTACTAGTTTGCTAATTTAACCGACTTTGTAGCTCCAATAATAACGAAGTGAGCCACTTCGCGCGAACACCCTGTATATAAAATATTATAATATTAAATTAATTAATATTTTCCGAGGAGGAACTGGGTCGTAGCCTACTGCGCATTGAAGCAGAATTTATCGAAAACAATTTTTAAGCAATACAAAATTTCAAGTATTGAATTTTTGCACATACAAAGTTTTAGTTATTAAATTTTTGTACCTACAAAATTTATAGAATACAATTTTAACGATATACAAAATGTTAAATATTGTGTTTTACACCATACAAAATGATTTTCTTGTTATATAAAAATATTTAAAATATTAAATTTTGCGAATGTTAAAGTTTTACGATTTATAAAATTTTAAATATTAAAATTTTGTAAATCTTTACTTTAGAATTGTAATACCTGAAATAAAAATTAACCATAGCTACACACAAAAATGATCGAATTGAACTGAAATAATGAAGTTTCAAATTAAAGTTTTATGTTTCAGTGTTCTACTTTGAATAATTTTTTTTCAGATATGAATTATTTCTTGTTTGGATTTGAATTTTTTCTTATACTATATTTTTGTGTCTATTTTTTCGAATATATTTTTTTTCTTCAAACGTCATTTAAGTGTGACATTATCCTGATGTACTGATTATGTTTAAGTGTCACTTTATCTGCCGCCGGCGCTTAAGTACTACTTAAGCGCCGCTGGTCGTAAGTCAAATTAATTGTCAAAATTTATTTATTAAAATTTCAATTAATAATTTTACAATTTAATGAATTGTTTGCGTTTAAAGAAAAAATTGTATATTTTATTCGGAGCTTAAGTCGCTTTATGTGCTTCGGCTGCTTTTGTCAAACACCAGCCTCTGCACATAAAGCATCACTTAAGCTCCTCATAAAATAATATACTATTATTTGAAGATTTATAAATATAATGGTGTTATTCTGTATCGAAAATGTTAGATAACATTCTGTTAAATCTATGCGATTTGACGTTTGAACAATATAAAACATAGTTGAAATGTCAAATTACAGAGATTTTACAGAATGTTATATAATATTTTCAATAGAGAATAGCTCCATAAATTTATACATATTACCTAAAAATGACAAATTATGATAGTTCAACTTTCAAATCCATATAAATTGTTTCAGAATCGTTTTATTCAATTTTACTCTAATTTGATTTTTGTAAGTAAATATTGTTGTGTATTAATTTTTATACAAAGTTTTCTTATTCAACTATAAAAATATTTATTAAAGAGAATTAAAAAAAAAGATGTATAAAAATGTATTATAACAAGATCAAGTTTATTTTTAATTGAGACTTAAAAATCTCATCCTATTGAAGAACTGAATTCCATTATTGTGTATGTAAAAAATTAATATATAAGATTTTTGTATATTAATAAAATTGTATAGAAAAAAATTAAATAAATTTAATACTTTAAAATTTGTATAAAAATTGTTTTATATCAGTTTTGAAAGATGTTAAAATCACTTTTGAAAATTTGTATACCATGAAAATTGTTTTAAATAAATTTTGTTCTTGCAAAAATTCAATAGTTAAAATTTTGTGTACAGTTTCAGATAACTTTCAATATTTGACAGTTTGTATATCGTTAAAATTGTATTCTATAAATTTTGTAGGTACAAAAATTTAATAACTAAAACTTTGTATGCGCAAAAATTCAATACTTGAAATTTTGTATTGCCTAAAAATTGTTTTCGATAAATTCTGGTTCAATGCGCAGAAGGCTACGACGCAATGTGCAAAGCTTTGGACAGATAACAGTTCCTCATCGGAAAATATTAATTAATTTACTATTTTATATATATTACACTACTTTTTAAAATTTTGTAAAAGCATTACCTATATTATATCATGCGTCTTTTAACATCACACTTGAAGTTACATAGAGAAATAAAGAAATTGTACAGAAAAATTAACATAAAAATAACTAAATATTTTCCGTGGTGGAATTGTCTGCCCAACTTCTCACTGACATTAATCATATGCGCCGTAGCCAATTGCGCGCTGAAACAAAATTTATCGAAAACAATTTTTAAGACATGCAAAATTTCAAGTATTGAATTTCTACATTATACAAAAATTATCTAAAACAATTTTTATGGTAACAAAATTTCAAATATTGAATTTTTGCATCTAAAAAAGTATCTATACAATTTTTATGGTAACAAAATTGTAAATATTGAATTTTGTCGTATACAATGATTATCTAAAACAAATTTTATGGTATACAAAATTTCAAGTATAGAATTCTTGCACATAATTTTATTAAAAACCAAAATTTTAAACATTGAATTTATGTACAATTATACCAAAGTTCTATTGCGTTCTTCAGCAAATAATTTTACAAACTAATTTATTTAGTATTAAAATTGTTTTCGTAGATATTATTATAAAAATATGTCAAAATTATAGCTAGTGAAGTTTTTAAACTTGTTAATTCGTTTTAGAATATTGAAATTGTAAAATTTGTTTTATTAAATTTTAAGTTTAAGTTAATTCAAAACACTAAAAATGACTTCATGATAATAAACTACTGACCAAATTTTAGGGGTATCATATTTGCAATATTCCAAAAATGAATGTCCACTAAAAATGTTTATACAATTTAAATTATTACGATAAACAATTTTACGTTAAATGGTAAAACGGTAAAACACAGTTGCCTTAAACAGAATTTTCTTGAGATCTATTGTGCCTTAAAGATAAACGCAATCGAAATTGAAACCGAACAAAATTAATTATGTTGAGCACTTAGAAATGTCCTGTGCCCGAAGAATAGAACAAGAAATTACTGACTGGCGTTTTGGGACTTGCGCAAGTATAAATAAAATCATCGGACTGCAACTGAGATCGGTTCATGTTGGGTTCTGAAGCCGACCGACTTATCTTCGGGTGATTGCGCAAAAGTCCCTCAAGTGATGCATGTATCTGTCTAAACAACGGCCTCTTCTCCCTGTCAAACTCTATACACTCTAATGTTAGTCGTTTCAAAGCCTTAGGAATGTCTGATCTCAACTTGGTCAGGTCGGGTGTTAAATGTCCTCGCCCTACCAGAAACAATATCTGATCCTTATTGTTCACATGATTATAAGGCAACTGCCCAGCGAGCATCTCAAACATGACTATACCAAAAGCGTAAACATCGGATTGGAAACTGTAGGGGTTATCTTCTTGCATTCGGATAACCTCTGGAGCCATCCACAAAATTGAACCGGTGGGTTGGCGGGATTGTTGCGTTTCAGTAGAGTGAGTCTTGGCCGTAGCTAAACCGAAGTCACCAATTTTCACCGTGAGGTCGTCGTGCAAGAATATATTGTTACTTTTCAAGTCACGATGGATAATGTTCTTCGCATGGAGATAATCCATTCCCTGTGCTGTTTGTCTTCCTATTTCTATAAGCGTAAACAAGGCAAATTTTGATTCATGTACATGCAAATGTTTGTACAGGCTCGAACTTTCGCACCACTGCGTCACAATAGCCAACTGAGGCTTGTACACGCACCCCATAAACAACAAAATGTTAACATGCCGCGTCTTTCTTAGAACAGCCACCTCGTTTTTAAACGTCGTTAATTGTGAAAGTGTCGGTATCTTCACATTCAAAGTCTTCACAGCGACGGGTCCATGCCAATGTGCTTTGTAGACAGTTCCAAAGGACCCGGATCCAACACGAGGCCCCACTAAAATTTCATCCGCAGGGATCTCCCAATTTTCGATGCTTTCCCTGGCGGCTAGTAGAGGCTTGCTTTCGTCAGCGGAGCGCGCTCGAGGTCTCCTTGGTTGTAAAGAACCTGTTGGCGATGCTTGGGTGCTACGACAGTGAGGCAAACAGTCGCCATCACTAATACCGGAACGGTTGAGGGATAAGGAACGTGGACATTCTTCTCCTGAACCTTTGACATTGTTTAGACAAACGTTCGGAGCTGAACTGGAGCGGTCGTGTTGGCCTAGCGTCCCATGATGGCGAGATTGTCTATGTATTCCTAGTCCAGCTTGTCCAGGATTTAGAATTCCAGCACTGGAATCAGCTGGACGAGCCAAAAGGGCTCTGTAATAAGCGTCTGTCAAATTCGTCTGAAACAAACAGAAAATAGTTTTTGGTTGATGGGTAAGAACAAATTTCAGTGAAGATATTACTATCGTAATTTTTTCAAAAATTCTATATATTTTCAAAAAAATAAGTTAAGTCGAGGTTAAATAAATGTTATGATAATTTTTTTTTAATAAATATAAATAGATAAATATTTTAAATTATCGAAAAAACGCTTTCAATTAGAGTTGCCTATGATTTATTTATCACTCCAGTTTTTGAGAAATTAACATTTTAATAAGTAAACGAATTATTTTCACCTACCCATGATTTAATTTTACTTTTCAGTCTTTCACACAAAAAGTTTAATGGCCCTCATTCACAAAAAACATTTTAACTATAATCACATTGAGACTGTGAGGTGTTAATAAGTGGATAACCGAGATAACTTTTTATAAGCATGTCTCATT
This sequence comes from Pediacus dermestoides, assembly GCA_963942485.1. NCBI lineage: Eukaryota > Metazoa > Arthropoda > Insecta > Coleoptera > Cucujidae > Pediacus > Pediacus dermestoides. The sequence continues at coordinate 31,468,107 of OZ012626.1, forward strand.
ATAAAAATTTTTGTATTATAATTTTTATTAAATATTTGATGTTTAAGGTTTGTCAGGGTTTTTTCCCATCTAAATACTTAAATTCTTGCAAAAAATTCTACAGATGTGTATTTTCACAATATTTAGATATAAGTTAAAGAAATTAAGTAAAAAAGTCTCGAAAAAAGTGAAGTATCTTACTTTGAAAATAATTTAAAGAACATCTAAAACTATATTAGGTAGGTACGTCATTTATCGAATTTTTCAAATGTAGTTACAAGATATCTCATATATAAATTTTTAGAAATGCCCGTAATTTTCTTTTCTCCAACAAAATACTAAGTTGCAATGTGATGAATGGATATTAAATACTAAAATAGTAACGATCTAATTTTTATATCATCCGTTTTTTCTCGATTTTTGGGATTAAATATTTCGTCTAAGTTAAATAATATTAAATTCAAACATAATATGCTTATACAAGTGTTTTCTTAGATTCAAGTGTACGTAAAAGTACAAAATTTGAGTGCATCTCTTAAATTATCCTTAAAAAATAAAAAAAGACAGCGTATAAAATGTTACTTGGATCTCTCTGTATACACTTCGAAATTCCTACTTTTTTAAAAACTACATTATATCTACAATCCACTAAAATTTAAAAAAAATTTAAGCGAGTGCACTATACCTAATGTCTTAATTTTCGAGTAGAATATTTTGCAGCATTATTGATGGCTGAAATAATTTTTCACAAATTTGCAATGAACACTTCGATTTAAGTATTTATTTATAATTTGAAGACATTCTCAAAATGAATTTAAAACAAATTCATACACCATTTAACATTTTTTTGGCACTAATAATTTATCGCCAGGATTCAGTGAAATTTTAATGCTTTGTGTTGTTTTCTTAGATATACAGACCTAGAGTGGGTAATTTTCAACAAAACAAAATATATCAATATTCAAATACAATTTTCTCAAAAAATGTGGAAGTTATTCATATTGAATAAGAACATCTTTAAAAATCATGGTGCCATAAAACTTAATGGTCAAAATAGTCAAATCCAAGTAAATTGTTGTACTGTTAGTGTTAATTAAGAAAACCCCCCAAAAAATGTACAGGGTGGAGCATTTTCGATGGGATTACAGGGTATCTAGGGTTTCTGTTGAAGTTAGAAAAAAACGGATAGCATATTTTTGGGTCAACTTTTTAAGACAAATTGAATGGTGAAAACACGAAATGTCTACCTTCTTTTGTTTTTGAGTTACAAGCAAAAACTGATTTTTTACCGAATATCTGAAGTCAGTGTATCTCGGTTAATTGAGAAATTACAAAAAAATACTTTAAAACAAATAACCAAACCAATTTTATATAGAAACAACGTTTAATTATTTGTTTAATAAAATGTTTCTTTTATTGTAATTTTTAGTTTTCGTAACAAGTTAGCTGAGACAGTCATTTGTTTCACAAACAGATCAATCACGGCACATCTATAATAAATTTATTCTTTTTTAAACTGAAAATATGCAATAACTTCGTTATTTATAAAAATAAATATATGATGTTATATATTTTTGGAAAGCTAAGAAAAAATCCTTTCTAATGAATCCATAGCCAACTATGGTTAAAAAAATAAAACTTTATGTCATAACTCAAAAACAATTGAACGGAATTAAAATTTGATTATATATTCTTGTTTCAAATTAAAATCTCTATAAAAAACATATAAAGTATTTTTTTGTAACTTTTCAATTAACCGAGATACACTGACTTGAGAAATCGGTAAAAAATCAGCTTTTGCTTGTAACTCAAAAACAAAAGAAGGTAGACATTTAGTGTTTTCGCCATTCAATTTGTCTTACAAAGTTGACCCAAAAATGTGCTATCCGTTTTTTTTGTAACTTCAACAGAAACCCTAGATACCCTGTAATCCCATCGAAAATGCTCCACCCTGTACAGTGAAATTACACCACAGAAAAAATTACTCTTCTGGCATGTAGCATGTAACTTGGGAAGTATTTTTGGTTGTTTTTCGGCTCGTTTATACTTCTTCATATTTCAACTCTAAAATTTACAGTATGTACATAATTAATTCAAAACACCTTAACCTCTGTGAGTTGAGGTTAAAAAATATTTGGGGTTTGTTCATTCATATTCAAGTGATGTTAAGTTAACTATAACAGTCATAGCAACGCCTAAACTAAACCCCCAAAAAGGTGGAGGTGTAGAAAAAACAGTTAAATCATCTTACTTGTATACACAACGAAGGCACCCCCGAAGTACATCTCTGATGGAATTTGTATCCACATGTTCGACAATAAAATCCTTGAAATAAAAGTCTTCTACAACACTCACAAAACACTAATGAAAAGAAGGTTTTTCGCACAAAATTATGTGAAATACTTGTAGGAATTGGAAATTTGTCTAATATTTTCACCGTGATTTCCTCACATTTCAAATTACTAATGTCCTCTTCCCAAGTGACTTCAATGTTCGAGTCCCCCAGGTAAACACAACACACTTCCCTTGACAGATTTCTTAGTTTCATTGCTTTAGCTAAGGCTTTACCCAACGACAGTCCCTGGCGCACTTGAACACACGTTAGTTGCTGATTTGGTAAATGAGCTCGTAGAACTTTAGGCCCATCATGCTGTGATGATTTACATGATACTTCGGCTGTGAAGTCGCTTAAATCCTCCGGGGTGTCCCTGCCATTGCTAAGTTCTTCCGTCAGTCGCATTTCCTCCGCCTCTAGCTCATGTAGTTTCGATGTTAAATCCTCGTACTCTATGAGGTACATAGACGGGGGATGTTGGAAATGGGCGAACTTTGCATTTAAGACATCAATGTTGTTACGGGTTACCGATATGACGTTTTGGATGTTCTTCAGTTCTTGCTGGATGTCCATGTCTTCGCTGCTGTCGGTCGACATGGTGTCGCTAATGTTATCAGCATTTGATAAGGACAATGTACTGCCATTCAGTTTTTTTCGATTCGTATTGGATCTGTCAAAGTCGTGTAAAACAGCCATTGCACTCTCCTATGTTTGTCATTTAACACGAAACCCGATAAACTTTCGGTTATGTTGGCAGCAACTTGACATTTTGCATTTTGCTCACGTAGACAACTAGGACCATAGATCCTTTGTATGGTACCTAGATGCAGAAACTATGTTTTAAAAAGGGGAATACGTGATGAGCCCCCTCTATGCGGACCCACAAACTAATAGGAAATTAAGCGGCAAACACAAAAATAATACTTTTAAACTTTGTAGGTTTAAATAGCAATATTCTATTTTACGACTGAAAAATATATTATGGTGGAAATTCGAATGTGCGAACATACACTAGAATAGCTATTTTTCGAACTTTTTTCAAAATTTTCGACAGTTTCAGTTTTCAGACGTTAGGATAAAAATTTCATATTAAACAAAGATTTTCTTTTCAAATTTAGAATACAATCTAATGAATCATTACTTGAATCGTTAGTTAAAAATAATTTGTTTTTTACGAGGGGTTTAATTATTTATTGTCAAAATTCCGGATTAGAAAATATACAAAAACTATTTTTTTATAATAAGCTTATTTTCCTACACATCCTACACGAAAAACTATACAGGGTGTTCGCGCGAAGTGACTCACTATTGTTAACTTCGTTATTATTGGAGCTATAAAGTCGGTTAAATTAGCAAACAATTGACTACCTGGTTTTCGAGATATTCACAAAAATATCATTTTTTTAAATGGAACACCCTATATATTTTTGCAAAAATCGATGGTAAATTAAATTCTATACAAAAAATGTTCTTAATTTTTTTTGGTTATAATTTAAAATAAGCGAGTTATTTTGAAAAAAATTTACAATTCTTTAAAATCAAGTAGCCATAAAACGGAATAGTAATTTATTAAAACCAAACAATCATAATTTTGAATTTAAGCATGTTGAAAAATACTTGAAAGAATTACGGAAATATTAAAAATTTACAAAATTATAATTTTCATGGCTACTTGATATTAAAACTTTGAAAATTTTTTTCAAAATAACTCGCTTATTTTAAATAATTGTCAAAAAAGCATAAGAACATTCTTTGTTCAGAATTTAATTTATCATCGATTTTTGCAAAAATATACAGGGTGTCCCATTTAAAAAATGTTATTTTTGTGAATATCTCGAAAACCAGATGGTCAATTGTTTTTCTGTTTTCACCATTGTAATCAGCGGAAAAAATGCTACTAGTTTGCCAATTTAACCGACTTTGTAGCTCCAATAATAACGAAGTTAGCAATAGTGAGCCACTTCGCGCGAACACCCTGTTTATTATTATACCTCTCTAATTAAAGCCAATTGAAGACTTGAGTACTGCATTGAAAAGAATGAATAAAGAATTTTTTTTATGATAAAATCATAAATTGATCCTTAGGATTTTTTAAGATTAAAAAGAGGTAGGTACTGCCAACGTGGTCTTATTTTTTCGGTAAATAATGGCAGGCTACAACTTTAGAATGTAATTGTGATCTCAAAACTGTTAGGGATTGTTAGAATCAAATCTTTAGTTTATATTTAGAAAATAACGAAGGGCCGTCTCATGTACTAGATTTTATTCTGGAATAAAATTATTCAAGTTAACAATTTCAAAAGATGTACAATAATTACATCAATGTTTCATTGATGTAATTATTGTACATCTGTATATAAAAATTTTATCTTACCTAATTTTTACACACATACATTCGCTAAATTAAAATATAAATAAACATCTCATTAAAAACTTTAACAACTAACATTAACTGTTCTTCTTTCCATTAATTTTCCTTATTTTATTTCTTGAAACATTATCGAAAAACAATAACCCTGCCGCTCTTTCAATACTCTCTGGCGGGACCTGAAATAAACCTAGTTTTAAAAACTTTCTTCTCCCACGATATCAGCGATTTACTTGGAAACTTGTCAAAGGAACATTATTATCAATCACTTGATTAGGCATCACAAAAGATTCCATTTCCAAATTACCATCCGCTGTTTCCCCCACGATTATTTTGAAGAAATGTGTAGGGACGGCTACGTGATTGGCCCCAATCACCTCGTATTTTACGTAGGTTTTTCCATCAGATTCCTTTCTAAGAAACAGAAAAACAACTATACAGGGTGTTCGCGCGAAGTGGCTCACTATTGCTAACTTCTGTATTATTGGAGGTACAAAGTCGGTTAAATTAGCAAACTAGTAGCATTTTTTCCGCTGATTACAATGGTGAAAACAGAAAAACAATTGATCATCTGGTTTTCAAGATATTCAAAAAAATAACATTTTTTTAAATGGAACACCCTATATATTTTTGCAAAAATCGATGGTAAATTAAACTTTATACAAAAATTGTCCTCATCTTTTTTTGATAATAATTGAAAATAAGCGAGTCATTTTGAAAAAAAGTTTGCAATTCTTTAAAATCAAGTAGCCATAAAACTGAATAGTAATTTATTAAAACCAAACAATCATAATTTTGAATTTAAGCAAGTTGAAAAATACTTGAAAGAATTTCGGAAATATTGAAAATTTACAAAATTATAATTTTCATGGCTACTTGATATTAATACATACTTAGAAATTTTTTTTCAAAATAACTCGCTTATTTTAAATAATTGTCAAAAAAGCATAAGAACATTCTTTGTTCAGAATTTAATATATCATCGATTTCTGCAAAAATAAACAGGGTGTTCCATTTAAAAAATGTTATATTTGTGAATATCTCGAAAACCAAATGGCCAATTGTTTTTCTGTTTTCACCATTATAATCAGCGGAAAAAATGCTACTAGTTTGCCAATTTAGTTGACTTTGTAGCTCCAATAATAACAAAGTTAGCAATAGTGAACCACTTTGCGCACCTGTATATTAAAAATATTAAATAAAATAGTAATATTTCCGTAATTCTTTCAAGTTTTTTTCAACTTGCTTAAATTCAAAATTATGATTGTTTGGTTTTAGTAAATTACTATTCCGTTTTATGGCTACTTGATTTTAAAGAATTGCAAACTTTTTTTCAAAATAACTCGCTTATCTTAAATTATAATAAAAAAAAATTAAGGACATTTTTTGTACAGAATTTAATTTGTCATCGATTTCTGCAAAAATATATAGGGTGTTCCATTTAAAAAAATGTTATTTTTTTGAATATCTTGAAAACCAGATGGTCAATTGTTTTTCTGTTTTCACTATTGTAATCAGCGGAAAAAATGCTACTAGTTTGCCAATTTAATCGACTTTGTAGCTCCAATAATAACGAAGTTAGCAATAGTGAGCCACTTCGCGCGAACACCCTGTATATTCATAAGTAGAAAAAACAGGGGCGGAATAAGGTACAAGCGAAAGGACGCCAAAAATTATCATTAATGAATGTGAATAGTCTAGATTTCAATATTGATCTCAACAATTCTGTACTTATTGAAATTATACACTGACGAGCAAAAAATTGAGGTAACATTGAAATTTTCTGTTTTAAGCAAGAATGGTTGGTGTGAGCCTTTCTGGTGTAACAAAGGTTGTTTCAGCGCTATCAGGAGACAGGCCGAATAACCAGAAGACCAGGTTCCGGGCAAAAAAGAGCCACCCAAAGAGATAACCGTTTGGGGAATAGAACAGCTTCTGTGGTTAGGCTGCGAAATCAACTTGAAAAAGTTAAAGATGTAAATATTAGTGAGTGAACCGCTAGAAGAAGGCTTCATGCTGCAGGATTGTCTTGTAGAAGGATGACTGTACGTCCACCATTACAACGCCGGCATCGAACTGCAAGATTGGCCTTTGCCCGAAATCATCTGCCATGGAATGATGCTGAGTACTGTTCTTAAATGAGTCGCTTTTTTGCATCATTGGGTCAGAGGGACGTCGGCGAGTAAGGAGAAAACTCGGAGAAAGTTTGTATGGACGTTTGACGGTGGGTTGCTTATGAAAAACATCAAAATTTCAATGTGACCTCAATTTTTTGCACATTAGAGTATTTTGTCTTAATGTCAACAAAGTAAATACGATACATGCACTTAAGCTATAAAGATATCAAAATGATAAGGAAAAGGGCGCTGAATGTTATCCCGTCTGTAAATGTAAAATTCCTTGATCCGTTCCTGAGAAAAAATGTGACTTTTCATCGACTTTAACATTAAAACTATTGACAATAAGCATACCTACAATACATGACATAAATCTTTTTTTCATATTATTCATGCCATGAACAAAATTAATATTGTAATTTTTAATTATTCAATACAGCAAGTTATGTCACGTACTTGCAGGACGCGGTTTTGCTTCCCAAAGACATTACCGTGGCAAAAACAACGGTCCTGTACAACAGAAGACATTGGTGTAGGCTTTGGTAAGTTTCCGTACATATTTCTCCAAGCGATTCCACGAGTCTCTATTAAAACCAGCCCCAACTTGCGGTGCCATATTCGACAGATAAAAAGTTTGCTCTATATGATTTTGATGTGATTTATGATTGCCTGCTGCTGCTAAATGCCCTCGATCATATCCCGATCGCTTATAATCCATGTTATCCGACCTACAAACAAAACTCGAACAAACTTTTAGAGATTTGCTGGCTTGTTACCGGAAATATTTGTGGATGCTTTCGTCGGGTTTGAATTGGCATTTGGAGCGATCAACTGCATCGTTAGGCTTAACACTTTCCGATGTTAGGTGTTCGAAGACCCAGTGGGCTATTCGGGTTCTTCTGTCGTAACTTAGGACGTAATCGTCGAATGATCGCACATTATCCAAACCAGGGAAGCCGTATTTCATTATTTGTGAAACTCTTGGTACGTTGGATTGAACAGGCACTGGGGAGAAAGTTGTGGCCGCCGAAACTGTCCCGAAAAGGGGTAAGGCAGGGAAATTGCCGATGTTTTCAGTCTTTCCGGAAAAATGTTCCCTCTCATAGTATTTTCCAGCTAGGAAACTACTCACGGATACAGAGCCCACTAATAAATATTTGCAAAAATTTCGGCTAGCCATATTCCTAGATCCTAGCAAAGTTTTGGGTTTATTTCTGTTTGTAGATGTAAGACTTCATTTAAGTAAAAGTGAGGTTAGATAACCGTCTTCAACTTCATGGTACGTTCGTTTTTACTCCGAAATAACCCGGTTTTAACTTGACAATAGGTAAGCTGTGAGTTCGATAAGGACAGAATATACTCGATACTCGATGTTGATAGGGAACGCACCTCGCACATTGTAAGAAAAGTTGCCTATATTGTGGCGCTGTATAAAAAAAATTAAAAAACCGCATAAAAAATGAAGAACTATAGTTATTCCTTTTAACTTATTGACTTTCTATAAAAGTTCCGTAAGTATTTTGGTCAAATCTCAGTAATTACAAAATTTGTTTATCACAGTAAAAAATCATTCCCATAATTGGTGTTTTTGTATCCACCGCTGCAAAACTATTGCCCTGATTGGATGATAATGAAGGTGAAAGCGATAACCTCTAACTTTCCACATTCAACAAGTTGTATAATTATTATACAACCAAAAGCGCACAATCACTCTGTTGGGGGGCATCGCCACGAACCTTGATAATACTATTCATTTATTGATAATTTTTTCTAATTTTGGTAACATTTTTCTTGTATTAATACTAAAACTTAACAATGTCAGAGCCTCAGTGCAAGAAGAGCAAGATGGTAAACTCGTTGGAACAACTAAAGGCTTTAACGACGGTGGTGGCCGATACCGGCGACTTCCAGGGTAAGTTTTCTGTTTCTATTTTTTATCTGTTTAAGGTTGTGTAACGTTTGTTTGGTTTAGATTAATTAGTAATCTGCTGGAAATAAGTGAAACTTCCATTGCTTTCGGCTTTGGCTTGCTCTATTTTAGCAAAAGATTGATTAATTGTAAACGACCGCTATGACCTTAATTACTATTAGAACTTTGATATCGACCGTTTCGTTACGTTCAATCAAATATTTATCTTAGTAATAATTATTTAATTATTATATAATAATAGATTCATCATCTTTGTACTTCCTAAATTTCCATTATCTCTGTATTAAAATAATAAATTATCATATCATCTACAACTCCTATTAGTTTTAAGGCCGGTTTATGCACTTACGCAAATTTTACAAAACGTAAACATGGGTTGCTATGGTAACAGTATACCCTGACCCTCCCATGTAGGGTTGCCAGTTGCTACCTCTTTATAGCTATATTTTTCCATGACCTACTCTACATTTTTATTTTTTTTCTTAAATGAAAATAAAAATTTCAAACTCATGATTTTCTTCGATATTTTCTTAATTAAAACACTGATTTAAGTACCTACATTATTTAATTAATAAAAATGTACCTACTTAAATCAGTGTAATCTATTTTATATTTTACAATATCGTAGAAAAAATAGCATTTACCTGAAGTAAGTTTTTATTTTCATGTCTTGTAAATTATACTAGTATATGTACCTACAGGGTGGTCCTGTTACGGTGTCCTCGTTATTATCTCAGAAACAATTAGGCACAGGAAAAAATTGTATATCGAAGTTGTACAGTCTATAGCATGCTACATTTTTTAAATAAATTTATTTATACAGGATGCGTCATTTTCATGTGGCGATATAAAGTTTCATTTTTTTAAATGGAACACCCTGTATTTTACCCAAAATTATGATTTCTCGTCTAATTTACAATAAAAAATATATAAGGTTTAATATGCCTATTATTGATAGTTTCCAAGATATTCGAGAAAATATCTAGAAATACTATGATATCTGCCTTTTATAGTAATAGTAATAGTAACATTTATTTCGGGGAAAATTACAATACATAATACAAAGTACACATAATATAATTTAATCGAAACACGTCAAAGAGAAAAGAAATATACATATAGGTATGTTAGTTTTGCCAAGAAAATCTTTAATAGAATATGGCTCCAAATCAGTTAAATGTTTTAGTAATGTCCCTTTAAAATTTTTGTTGTATAAAAGCACTTTGATTTTATTTGGTAGGTGGTTGTGATACTTTATGCAGCAATATTCTAGAGAAAATTTATATGTACTGAGCTTGTTAGTACTGAGCAATGTTAGTTCTATTTTTTAGCTAGAAAATTTTATTTCTGGTCTTAAAAATCAAGTAAACTTTAAATTGATATCATATGTTAAGAAAAAGTCGTAGTATTTGACAAAGAACTATTATTTTATAGAGTAGACCTAGAAGCTAATAATGCTTTGTCAGGTAGGCATTGGAAAATAGTTAAATTTTTTTAAATATTTTGTTTTTTATTATAAACTAACTAAATAAAGAATATGTTTTGGTTGAGTATTTTTGAAATTGAAACAAATAAAATAGCTTGCTCTAACACACCTGGTGGAAGCTACACCCACATAATACAATATTATTTTTCAAAATATTTTCTCGAATATCTTGGAAACTATCAATAATAGGCATATTAAACCTTATATATTTTTTATCGCAAATTGGGCGAGAAATCATAATTTTGGATAAAAGACAGGATGTTCCATTTAAAAAAATGAAACTTTATATCGCCACATGAAAATGACGCATCCTGTATAAGTATTATTTTTTCAAAAATGTAGAATGCTATAGACTGTACAACTTCTATATAAAACTTTTTTTCATGGGCCCAATAGTTTCTAAGATAATAACGAGGACACCGTAACTGGACTACCCTGTACAGGGTGTCCAGATTTCGTTGTAATTGCGAAATATTTTAAAAGAATGTTGCCTGACTTTTAAATATTTTTGTATTTGAATGGAATTTTTTGCAATATTTAAAACCTTTTTTAAATTATTTTGAAACAACAAACGACAAAACTCAATTAACTGTATAAAATTTAAATACCGCCGTTTCTACTTTCTTACAAAGTGATTTATTTTGACTGCGAGATTTTAACGGATTTAGACACTTTGAGGTCCCCTGAACTCAGTTAGACGATTTTCGACGATAACTCAAAATAAGACTTATTGGAATTGATCCAAATTTCATATTTAAGGGTTTGGACAAATTGTGGGTACCATAATTTTTTTTTATCTGGTACCTACCAACACAAGTGGTACATACTATCCTGAAGACGTTTTTAGGTTTTTTTGAACTATCTTGAAAAAACAATTTACGAGATTTTTTTACTCTTTAACATTGCTTTAGAATTAAATATTGAACATACCTACATATTTTGCTTTAACTATTTTTGAAATTCCTAAATATTTTCTAGCGAAAGGACCTGTATTATATGTAGATCCGAAGTCTGTTTAAATAAAATAATTCCCCTAAATTTTTCCGGGTGTCTTTTCGGTATACAACCACAATATATTGTTGAATCTTTTCGAATATTTCCGATATCAAGACACGATCTCACCCGATATACAATAATAATTTAATTAATTAGCAATAATCTTATAAAAGGCTGGCTTCAATAATTTCCAAAGATCAGAATTACATCCATATCGTATAAGAAAGTCATTTTTTATCATATTTTCATATTTTTATTATCAAATTATGAAAAAAATTACCTTTAAAATATCTTGAAAAACGCGGAAGGCAACATTTAAAAAATAAAATGCATTTTCCAAGGCAAATTTCCGCAAAAATTCGTTGTGAAAAGTAATTCGAGGTTGCTGGAGAGCTTTCTAAAAATTATGTAAAGAAGTTGTTCATATGGTTTGGTTTTTTGGGTACCTACTCAGCAGCCATATAATCTAGGTTTATTATTCTTAAATGCGAATAATGTTTATATAGAAAATCCGAAATCGTTTTCCATCTTCTACTAAAACAAATATACAGGGTGTCCCAGGATAGACACGAAATATTTGTAGGTATTATTCTTGAATACATTCTTCATTGTCCTGTATAATTTTTTTATCGTCAATCCGGGCTTTTTTTTATTATTATTTTCCGTATACCTAGTCATTGCAGGTGGCAACTTACGGAAATACTTTTCACAAATTTAATAATTACTCCGAGTAGACATCGTTTATGTTCAAAATGGAATTTAAGTTTTCGATTCAAAATAAACCAATCTTTCATCATGTATCAAATTTTTAACTATTTTCAATACTAGTTTTCAAAATAAATTAAATGAAACGTGAACATAATGATTTATTTTTCAAATTCCAAATTGGAACACTAATAATTCTTTAAGGGTTGACACTATTAAAAAAATTACAAGATACTTTCGATCGCAAATCATCTCAGCTGCAAATTTTATGCATAACTTTTTTTCGATAACAAATAGTTTAGCAGATTGGCTTCTTTTTATTCAACAGTGTTTTACTTTTTCAATCTACAATTTTGAACATTCAAGAGATGATTGCTCGAAAACTAATCCGGATTGGGGATAAAAAAATTATACAGGAAAATGCAGAATTTACTCGAGAATCGCACCTAAAAATATTTTGTGTCTATCCTGGGACACCCTGTATATTTTTGAACAGTTAAATATACACAAAAAATATTTAATTTTTTTAAAATTTCTTATCTCATTAATACACAAATAATTTACAGTATCTTTGGCTCTTTATTACAAAATAACATTCTGATGATCTTTCAGCTATGAAAAACTACAAACCAACCGACGCCACCACTAACCCATCGTTAATCTTGGCTGCCGCCAATTTGCCCCAATACAAACCACTTATAGAAAAAGCAGTTCGTTATGGCAACAAAGCTGGTAATTCTCTGGAAGAGAAAGTTGAAAACGCAATGGACATGCTGTGTGTGTTGTTTGGCGTTGAAATTTTGAAAATTGTTCCTGGAAGAGTTTCCACAGAAGTCGATGCTAGGTTCGTCTAGTCACCCTCATTTCCAACGATCTGTATTTGAACTATAGATATAGAACCTTGTAAATAATTGTGGAACCGAAAAATTTGATCTATAATCCAAAAAATATATATTTTTTACATAAGTAGTATAATAATGGAAAGAAAATTTTATGTTTAAGCACAATACAAAACTATTAACTTTTATCGTGGTATTCATAAAAACTTAAAGTCCATTTTAACGAAAAACGCTAGACTGTGACGTTGTTTATACCTATCTAATTTAATAATTCACAGTCTAATTATATTTTTAGTTAAAATGGATTTTAAGTTTTTGCTAATAAGAGGTTAGTAGCAGTTGTTGTACCAAATTCATTTAAATTTTAATGTAAACGTTTTTTCTCTTATTCTAACAGAGCTATCCAGAAAATACAGATCGTTGATACACTCTGTACAAATTCTTAGTAATTTCTGATAATTTTTGTTAGGCTGTCATTTGATAAAGAGGCTAGCATTGCCAAGGCTTTGAAGATCATCCAATTGTACGCAGACGAAGGCATCGAGAAGAATCGTATTTTAATTAAATTGGCCGCAACATGGGAAGGAATCCAAGCCGCAAAGTAAACTCCACAAATTTCAGTTGTAAATCGTAACTAATTTACTGTTTTTTCTTCTAAGGGTTCTTGAGCAAAAGCACTCCGTTCACTGCAATTTGACTCTGTTGTTCAGCTTCGCCCAAGCAGTGGCGTGCGCTGAAGCTGGAGTCACCTTGATTTCGCCCTTCGTTGGACGTATCCTCGATTGGTACGTTGCCAACACCGACAAGAAAACCTACTGCGGTGACGAAGACCCCGGCGTCATTTCCGTAACCAAAATCTACAACTACTACAAGAAATTTGGATACAAAACAGTAGTTATGGGTGCTTCTTTCCGTAACACAGGTACGAATAGATAATTTATTTAATTTTAAAATTATATCATTTGGCTTTTCAGATGAAGTTACGGCGCTTGCTGGTTGTGATTTGTTGACTATTAGTCCGAAGTTGCTTGGGGAATTGGAGGCTAGTTCAGAGCCGGTGCCAAGGAAATTGTGTAAAGAAGCAGCCGCTAAGATGAATTTGGAAAAGTTGGAGCTTACCGAAGCTAAATTCAGGTGGTTGTTGAACGAGGATCAAATGGCTACGGATAAGCTTTCGGACGGTATTCGGAAATTTGCTGCTGATTGTATAAAACTTGAAAACACCATGAAGACGCTTTTGTCGAAATAATATAACAAATTATCTGTACATTCCTGATATATTTTATACTAAAATATAGTTTATCTCCATTTAAATGATTCATTTGTGTATCCACACTTTTTTCTGATTTAGATGGCACAAAAAGTACCTACAACTTCACAATAAAGTTATTATGGAGATGGTTCTGTGTAATGTTATAACATTGCAGACGATTTTTAAAACTGTTGACAAATTTTATTCATCGGCAATTAAAATATTAGCTAAATAAGGACCAAACAAGATTCAGTTTAGAAGCAATTGTTAATTTATATGTAGATATAAATTATAATATACGAAATAGGTGAAATAAAATCAAAAATTTAAATAAATTTAGTAACAGGAACAGCCTAGCCCTAGATGATAATGAATGAGCATTAAAAGAGAAAAACGGTAAAATCTCTTTTTTAAGATTTTATATTTATTATCTTTTATTCTTCTGTAAATAATTCATTTAAATGAGGAGCAAAAATATTCAATTAGAAGCAATTGTTAATTTACAGAAATAAACTATACTAAACGAAATAAGTAAAATAAAATCTAAATTTAAAATTAATTTACATAGCCTAGGTACTTATTGATAATTAATGACCATAGGAAGAGAAAACCTCAAAATATATCTTTGTAAATCTATAACACCTGGAAGGTAAGTCATGCTGCTGTACAGGGTGATTCTTTTATCTGGGGAAATGCGTTTTTCTCGTAAACGACTGAAGGGAATTAAATTTTGAAAAAAGTGTTATATACCTACTGGCTGTCACTCAAAATTAGGATAGAAATATAGACTTTAATATGCATGACGCTAGGCGTCGCGACGCTTCAAACAAATTTTTTTCCAGCAACATACCACTTTTATTATATCACTGGAAAGGTCTTTTAATTTTGAGTCTTTTTTCTAAAAACCAATTTTTTTTATTCTTATTTTTTAAAAAGTTATGATCCAATTTAAATTATTTGTTCTAACTAAATTTTGAAATATTTTTAACAGTAGGCCGAGTTTTCCTTCAAATAGTATTATATAAAATAAAGTAGGCTTAGAAAAAACAAAACCTGATATTTGTCAACATATTACAACAACAAAAATCTTATTAATACCTAAATTAAACAAAAAAAATGTGCCTCTTAAGATTAGAAGACATTTGTGGCTTCAACTAGATGGGGCTCCTTGTCATAATGCTGCTATTGTGCGGAATTATTTAAATATAGAATATGAAGACAGGTGGATGGGAATTTACGGGCCAGTAGAATTTCCTCCTAGGTCTCCAGACTTAACACCTCTCGATTTTTTCTTGTGGGGAACTCTTAAAAATAAAGTTTACAAAACAAGGTCTAATAATATAGATCATTTAAAACAAAAGATTGTCGATGCCTGTCCTGAAATTAATGCTAATGTTGTAGGAAAAGCCACGTATAATGAAATAAGAAAACGTTATAATTTATGTTTAGATAACAATGGTACTCATATTGAACAATTCTTAAAATAATCAACTTTTTCATTAAATTTTTTGTTTAATTTAGGTATTAATAAGATTTTTGTTGTTGTAATATGTTGACAAATAACAGGTTTTGTTTTTTCTAAGCCTACTTTATTTTATATAATAAGATTTACTTTAATATTTGAGGGAAAACTCGGCCTGCTGTTAAAAATATTTCAAAATTTAATTAACATAGAAATAATTTAAATTGGATTATAACTTTTTAAAAAATAAGAATAAAAAAATTGGTTTTTAGAAAAAAGACTCAAAATTAAAAGACCTTTCCATTGATATAATAAAAGTGGTATGTAGCTGGAAAATTTTTTTGGAGCGTCGCGACGCCTAGCGTCATGCATATTAAAGTCTATATTTTTATCCAAATTTTGAGTGGCAGCCAGTAGGTATATAACACTTTATTCAAAATTTAATTTCCTTTAGCCGTTTACGAGAAAAACGCATTTCCCCAGATAAAAGAATCACCCTGTACTAAAGACGGTTAGAAAAACTGCGTGATTATTTCTGGGAGTAAATTCGTTCAAATTTCAAATCCTGCGTTAATTATTGATTCTCAGTGCAGCCAATATTAGCAAAACAAATTTCTACCATACATTTTCTGTTATTACTAAACAACAGCATTACCTAATTACAAAATCCAGTTACAAACTGCTTTCAAATCTATTTTCCTCAACACTCCAACTGAGAGTGACTTTTTATCTATCCTTACAAAACATTTTCGTAGAAAAGTTAAGGTTATCAGTGTGGCTGACCTTCCTAAGCATCAATGTCACAAATGTCAGATCTTTAACTGTCAATAGTTTATTATTCTAATGGAATTTGTTTACAAATGGAGATGGTGTTTAAAATAGTACGATGATTTGCTGACAATTATGTAATCTGGTAAGTAGAAATGTACCAGTAGTGAATCTGTTGTGTTTAATTTAAGATTTTAGAGGCTGCACACCGGGGGCTGTTTTAAATTGTAACTTTCGAGCTTCCACCGCTTCCAAACCACATCGGAAACATGTCTGAGGAACTCACCAAGAAAAATGGCACAATGGAGAGGCTAATTGTTCATTATAAGCTCAGTTTTAAGCATCTTTGTCTAGTCACTGTGGCCTGTCCTTTGTTAGCACTTATAATATGTTTTATTACAGCGTATATTTTTCAAGCTAACGACATCCATGAGACCCACTGCCGAGTAAGCTATTTTATTCCCTGTTCTTTAGTAAAACCCTAAATGATTTTTGTTTCTAGGTGTACAATATAGTGCCCTCAATAAGTGCTATAACTGGAATTAGCCCACAAAGGTATCTGTGGAGGATTAGTGTGGCTTTTCATATTGGACCAAGGTTTATTATTGCAGCAGTATATCGTTCATATCATTTAAATTTAATAAATACGTTGGGTCAGCCCCAGGTATGTCTATCTCGCTTTATGACGAGTTTTTTAGAAATTTGTTGCAGGCTCAGTTAAATGCTCAATGGTGGTTGCATGTGTCTTTTTGGTTAAATGTAGTCGAAACTGGTTCTTTGTGTGGCGTTACATATATTTCTAACAGAGAAAACTATCGTAAGTATCGAGATTTATGCTTAAGTTTAAATTGTAGTTTTTAAATTTGGATAATCTGCTGTCGAAGTTATCTGAACTAAAAAATCTGTAATATTGATTGCTTGTATTCCATTTTAATTTCTCTACATCGAATTTTCAGTTATCAAAAAAGTAAAACAAATTTACTTTTAAAAAATTAAGAATAGTAAGATATATTAGTTATAAGGCAAAAACTAATATGAAAAACGTATTAAAAATGATAATATACTAGGTGCAATTTTTACAGACTATTAGGAAATTTTAAATGTATTTAGAGAAAATGGAATAACACTCTAGAAAGATTTTAGACAAATTTATATTTTTCATTGCTGGCGATTTCAATATCGATTTTCTATACTTTACACAAACGACATCGTCAGATGTATTCATATATTGCAGGGCATACCATTTGAGATAAAATCTCGTTAATATCTTCTATACAAAATCAAAGCTCCTTTGCTACCATCATTAAATTTACTTTATCATTACGCTGGAATTACAATTTATTTATTTTTAAAATATTTTAGTGGATAAATCATATTTATTTATTTAAGTGCCAGCCAAGCAAACAGAAAGACATGGTAGAGAATAATTCGAAATTATGTAGAGGTAATTTTTTATAATACACTTTTTGTGTGAAATTAGTTTTCGAATTTCTACAGGGTGTTTCCTAAACATACAGCGAAAATTCAAGGGGTGATTCCTTGAGTTATTTTAAGAATATTTTGTCCTTTGCTGATTTTCAGATTGCCGCTTTGTTTCGAGGATACAGGGCGATAAAAAATATCTTTCCAGATTATTTGTTGAGTATATCTACAGAACGGTTTAAAGTAGAGATTTAAAATTTGGAGATGTATGCTTAGTTTTGGACGTAGAATCAGCTGTATTAGAGTGACCCAATATTTTTGTCTTTACAGGGTAAGTCACAAATTATTTTGATAATAATTTTTTTCCAAAGTTAAATACATATCTCGCAAACAGTTGAGTTAATAGTACAGTAAAATAATTCAAAAATCATACGTGAAAGGTCGGAATCGTCCGGAACAAAATCAAGTTTTAGGGGACCTGAAGTTAAGTAATTTCCCAAGTTTGCAACCTCCAACTCTTTGCGGATTTTCCGCCATCTTGATTTTTAGGGTTGATTTGGTTTTTTGTATTTTTCGGGCTTATATTTGATATTAGCAAACTAGTAGCATTTTTTCCACGGATTACAATGATGAAAACAGGAAAACAATTGACCATCTGGGTTTTCGTTTTTCGAGATACATATTCACAAAAATAACATTTTTAAAAAGGTACACCCTGCATATTTTTGCAAAAATCGATGATACATCAAATTCTGTACAAAAAATGTCCTTATCTTTTTTTGATAATTATTTAAAATAAGCTAGTTATTTTGAAAAAAATTGCAATTCTTTAAGAGCATCAAGTAGCCACGAAACGGAATAATTGTAATTTATTACAACCAAACAATCATAATTTTAAATTTAAGCAAGATGAAAAAAACTTTTACGGAAATATTGAAAATTTTCAGTAGTAATATCACAAGAGCATAGAAAATAATCGATTATACTTCCGAGTCATTAGACGTATTCTGCGAAACACCACGAGAGCGTTAGCTCGAGTGGTGTTTTAAGGATATACGTCGAGTGACGAGGTTAGTATAACGATTATTTTCGTTTGCTCGAGTGGTATTCGTTACGATTATATAAAGAATTAATAAACAAATTGTTTTTCTGACGTTTATTAATAAACATCAAAAAAATGTTACTATGACAAAATTCACATTGTTTGAGGAGCGAATATACGAAAACGGTTATACCACGTCTTCAAGGGGTATATTCGCTTATCAATACATAGTTACTATGTAAAACTTGTAATTGCTATTGGGTAAATTTATAATGAGTTATATAATCAAAATTATATTTTATGACTAAGTATACTTGATATTAAAACTTTAAACTTTTTTTCAAAATGACTCGATTATTTTAAATAATTATCAAAAAAAGATAAGGACATTTTTTGTACAGAATTTCATTTATCATATTTTGCAAAAAAATACAGGGTGTTCCATTTAAAAAAATGTTATTTTTGTGAATATCTCGAATACCAGATGGTCAATTGTTTCTTTGTTTTCATCATTGTAATCAGCGGAAAAAATGCTACTAGTTTGGTAATTTAACCGACTTTGTAGCTCCAATAATAACAAAGTTAGCAATAGTGAGCCACTTCGCGCGAACACCCTGCATACGATATATTCGATAAATATTTTACATAACAAATTAAAAATTTATATAGGAATAAACATTTGAAAATAAACGCCTAAAAAGGCGTTAGATTTTAGCGCGATGCGGCAAGTATGAATGCCCCGTTTCAGTTCCCGTGAACCTTTCACTCACTGTAGCGCAAAAAGTATTGACATAGGAAGAAAATTGTTTAAACAAAAACTATAGGGAGTTTTATGCTTTACAACTTTTCTTTGAACTCTTTTTATTTAATATGGACGATAACCGAAAAAAAAAATTAAAACTTTTAAATCCCACTTGTTGGATTTTTAAACTACCATAATTTGTTTACTGATGAGAATTTGTATACGATTATATTACATCATTTTGTGGGGATTTTTATTCTCTACAAAAAAGGTATCGACACTTTTTTTGCTAATATCAATTATAAGCCCGAAAAATACAAAAAACCAAATCAACCCTAAAAATCAAGATGGCGGAAAATCCGCAAGGAGTTGGAGGTCGCAAACTTGGGAAATTACTTAACTTCAGGTCCCCTAACAAACCCTAAAATTTGATCCT
Organism: Pediacus dermestoides; assembly: GCA_963942485.1. NCBI lineage: Eukaryota > Metazoa > Arthropoda > Insecta > Coleoptera > Cucujidae > Pediacus > Pediacus dermestoides. The sequence goes on from OZ012626.1 coordinate 31,487,986, forward strand.
GTTCCGGACGATTCCGATCTCAAAAGAAAATTTTACTGTACTATAACGCAAGTCCAACAAGTATACCTTTTTTACGTATCTATCATAATTTTTATTATTTTATAAAAAATTTCGATCCCCTACAAAAAAACACCTATAAGTACTTACGTCACTGAACAATTTTATTTTGGTTGTAACAAACTCATTATAGCTTCCTTATAGATTTATTAACCGACTAAATTTCAAATATCTACTTTAAATCGTTCTGTTATAGATATACTTAAAAAATGATTTGGAAAGATATTTTTCATCTTCGAAACAAAGCGGCTATCCGAAAGGACAAAATATTCTTAAAATAACTCAAGAAATCACCCCGTGAATTTTGCCACATGTTTAGGAAACACCCTGTATAATTATTTATGGCACTAATGCTCCATTCTGTCTAATGTGTGCGGATTTTAAAGAATTTAAATAATTGAAAAATAAAAGAGTGTAATTTGCTGATTAATTTTGAGCCTTACTTTATTAACTTTGTTTTTGCTATCGCATAATAAATACAGCTGAGTGGAATATGTTGGTAATTTTATTCGTCGAAGTTTTTTTTAAGGTTTTTGCACAGTTTATAAAATATAAAAATATGTATTTCAAGCTTTGAAAATACAGTATGTGCCCGGGTCGACGCAACTACTTATATAAGTGTGAAATATTTTGAGCAGCGTTTTCACTAACACACGTCTTTACTATTTCGTATTCGTAATAAAGCTGAAACGGAATGAATTTCTACTCATCATAAAAATTAGTCGTGTAGTTAAAATTACGTTGTGTAAAAATAAATTTCCTTACACAAAAAAGTTTAACTAAAATTCTAAATCATTTTTGTACACAACCTATTTTTAAAACATCTACAAAAAATATGGAATACAGTCACATTCTGAGGCACAGTACCGAATAATTTTCTTGTAACTGGACACGTACAAAACTCTGCTTGTTGGTCGGGCCCGAAAAGACGCGCACAACTAACATATTTTGGAAAATGATTTGTAAATAGGTATTGTTCTATTGAAATTTTAATTGTATATTTCTTTTAATAAGTTCATAAGTTCATAACTTTATATCTCAGAAAACTGTAGTTTTATACCTGAATAATAATTCGTTTTTCTCTACCTCTCAACACACATTTAATTAAAAAAAATTTTTTTTCTAACCACGCGGGACGAGACTCCAGAAAAAGAAAACTGAACAAAATTTTTTTAGTCTTCAATATCTACAGTTGCGTCGTTCCGGGGATACAGTACATAAAATATGTTTTTTTTATTAAAAAACCCTAATTTATGTATTTTTCCAGCGGTACACGAAAAATTGTTCATAATTTTTATGGTTAGCAGCCTAGCCCACATGCTAGCTTGTATAAGAAGTATTCAATACGTAGCGGAAACTAGAAACGATTTACACACCGTTCAGAAGGGTCTTTATATTAAGAAAAACCTTTTAATTGTGTCTTTAGTTTCAACAGTAGGCCTAGTGGGATTTTTTTTAGAACATCGACTTTTGTGCCATAGGATGGGTATGTCTTATAAATGACAGTGCAACAGTGACTCATCTCAACCTTATTTACTTTTCTAGCGTTCAGTATGTTTGCCATGTGCGAATATGTCATAGCTCTGGCAAATATGGCATTCCACGTAACAGTTATTTTAGATTTTCCCACAGAATATTTAGTAGTTGCCAAAGGGATTAAGAACACACCAGCTTCCACCGACAGCAAATCAGATTAAGATGCAACCTTGTTTAATTTTTTGAGTACTAGTCATCGGGTTTTCTCAAATTATGACTAGTTAATTAGATTGTGGCAGCAATCCTAACATTTAGAATTCTCACCATATATGTAATACTACTAATATATTGCTACATTGCTAGCATCCTGTCCTTCGCTATATGTTTAACGCGCGTAATAAAAGACAGATAAGCCATCTTTAAGTGGGCGGTAATGCGCATGCGTGTTTGATTCTCATTCTGCGCGAGTGCATGCGCACAACGAACGCCAATATATTAGTATTACATATATGATTCTCACTCGCATCTAAACTTATTTTATTTATACAACGTGACAAGAATGTGATTTTATTTATTATTAGTATTTTAATTTTTGTTGTCCACTTATTTTTGTATTAAGTGCTATTTGAATTATATTGCTCAATTTCTTCGATTTATTTCGATATAAAGAATTCGTTTTTATGTTTTTGACCAAAAATGCTTGAATGAATATTGATTGTTTTTGTAGTGACAATCTGTTTTAAATTGGTTTTCAATTAATTTCATTAGACAACACTTTCTTGCCTCCTAAAACATTTGTAAATTAGGATAATATTGGAGATTACAATTATTGTAGTTTTGCATTTATAGGAACTACATGGCATTCGAAAAAATAAATTAAGTATTTTATATAAAAGTTAATACATTTTTTAAATGTGAACCAAAGTACGTATTTTAAGAAAATGATATAATTCTAATACAGACAGTTGGAAAATTGTCTGCTTTGTACTATTATACTCTCCAGGGTGTTTCCGGATTTAGGCACAAAAAACTTTAACTAGAAATTCCACTAATTACTTTCTGCACTAATCTGGAATCGCCCTGTCTAATTTTTTACTGTTTATACTCTTTCCAATCCATAAAGAATTCTGTTTCTGTATTTTTTTAATACTACGTACGTAACTGGAAACAAATCACTAATTAATTTTTTCCACCAGGCATCTAGAAAATATTTTACAAATAATATTGTTAGTTGAAGTTGAATATGTACTTCCATTTTAATGAAAAAATTAATCTAGTCAGATGTAATGTATACATATCGATTGTTCTAATAAAAACTTGTTTAGCAATAGGCTGCTTAATTTGCTTATATTTACCCAGCGTCCTCTCAATCCTAAAAGGTTGAACTTAAAGTCAAATATTTTGAAAAATAGAAAGGATATCAACATGCGGTTTTCAGGATTTCAGAGATAATTTAATTGAGAAAACGATAGTGTTACCCGATTTTTTTACTTTGAAGTACATTACTATCTACAGGGTATGAAAGAAAGTCTTCTTTTTTTGTCAAATTTTATAACTACCGTGATTCCACAAAAAAAATTTTATATTTTTTTTATGTAGATTTTTTTAGTCCTTACTTAATGGGAAAACAACCTGTTTCTCAAAATTTTGATATCCCTGTCATTGTATAAGATACCGAATTTTTGCTGAAAATTTGATTTTTTCTTTGGTTTTTGTCGTTCGGCCGTATTGTGTTTTGTAAGAACCAATTTTTGTAGTTGATTATAATACCTTATGAATGGTTTCCTTATAAAAAGTACACTTTTTGTACTTTCATTAATTTATTGGTAACCAGTGGCTTATCAAAAATTTTTTAATTCATTTTTTGAGGCTATTTTCTTAATGGAATAGAATAGAATTTAGTTAGTTTATGTTCACCGTTAGTTTAAGTGACTTATATCCTCGAAACGGGTTTTTCACTTTTTCAAAAATTTGCTCATATTCGTGTATACCGGGTGGCTACGAAATCGTTTTACAACCCCCACCATTTTGTTACATTTAACTGTATTAATTTGAAATTTGGCATGGTTTGATTGTTGAAAGGAATAATCATTTTGACGTTTAAAACAATCTGATGACACTTCCGGTTTCACCGGAAGGGCCACCTACTAACTTTCAAAAAATTTTAAAACAACCCTGTATATTTTTTCCATAAGAATTAGATTCTACTTAAAATTACCTTTTTATGGACATATCACATGATGACATTTGCTTTCAAAATGGCAGCATAATTATTATTGCAAAAACCTGTTCAACAATATTAAATTTAATAAAAAATTCGGTATCTTATAAAATAAGAGGGATATAAAAATTTTGAGAAATTGGTTTTTTCCTCATTAACCAGGGACTAGAAAAATCGACATCAAAAAGATAAGTATAAAATTTTTTTTGTGGAATTCCGGTAGATATGAAGTTTGAGAAAAAAAAGACGACTTTCTTTCATACCCTGTAAATAGTAATGTACTTCAAATTAAAAAAAATCGTGTAACACTATTGTTTTCGCAATTAAATTATCTCTTGAATCCTGAAAACCTCATGTTGATATCTTTTCTCCTTTTCAAAATATTTGACTTTAAATTCAACCTAAAAATTCGTTTGGTACGTTTCAATTGGCCAGCAGTTTAGTTAAAGGAGTAATTTTCCGCAAAAAATAATAATTTTTGGTAGTATCACAGAAAGATGGGCTAATCCAAGGTAGTGGCCTTCAAAGTCAGAGTCAGGGTTTAGTACAGTAAACAGTAAGCAGGGAGATGAAATAGACTTTTTTTTACCCTACAGCCAATTTTTGCAGAATCTTAACCGTAGTATTATCGTAACTTATGACGATATTATAAGCAGTCTCTCTCTTGGCTAGTCCCTAATTTTGCCACCCATTTTTTGTTATTAATATACAACAAAATTGTATTCTGGGCTTAAATAATAAAACTAACATCTTGTGGAGTAGAACATCAATGCTCAGAAACTAAAAGCTTAATAATGAATTCGTAATTAAATATCTAAGAATCCTGTACTGTCGCCTTAGCTTAGAGTTGGGTCTCGCTAGTAAGTCTTACAAACGTCTAAAATAGTGTCTCTATTTAAAAACTATGTGTGTGGTTCAAACAGCTAGTTAAAAATGTTGCCAAATGTACCAAAAAATATTTAAAATTTTCTTTGTAGGTAAAGGAATCACTAATCTACAGATATAAACAAAATTCTCTCAATGTTAAGATAATGTGCAGATACCTTATACCAGGGTGTCCCAGGATAGACACGAAATATTTGTAGGTGTGATTCTTGAATAAATTCTGCACCTCTCTTTTTTGTAATTTTTTTATCCCCAACAAGGGTTAGTTTTCGAGCAAGCATCTCTTGCATGTTGAAAATTGTAAATTGAAAAAGTAAGACACTGTTGAATAAAAAGAAGCCAGTCTGTTAAACTATTTGATTATCGAAAATAAGTTATACATGAAATTTGTAGCTAAGATGATTTGCGATCGAAAATATCTTGTAATTTTTTTGGTGGTGTTAATCCTTAAAGAATTATTAGTCTTCAAATTTGGAATTTGAAAAAATAAATCATGTTCACGTTTCATTTAATTTATTTTGAAAATTAGTACCTATAGAAAATAGTAAAAAATTTGATACCTACATGATGAAAAATTGGTTTATTTTGAAACGGAAAGTTAAATTCCATTTTGGACATAAACGATGTCTACTCGTAGTAATTATTAAATTTGATAAAAATATTTCCGTAAGTTGCCACCTGCAATGACTATACGGAAAATAAAAATTAAAAAAAAAACCCAGATTGGAGATAAAAAAATTATACAGAATGTATTCAAAAATCATATCTAAAAATATTTCGTCTCTATCCTGCGACCGGCATAAAGTGTGCACCAAATGGGATTTTTTTTTATCTTAGTGTTAGGTACCTACCTAACTTATTTTACTATGGAAAGGTTCTGCATATCCTTAAATAAAGAAGTGTACAAACAAAACCAGTAAAAATTGCGTCGTATACGAGGGAGAGGTGAAAACTTTTAAAATTCATTCAAGAATAAAGTGCCCTAATTTTGCAGGGTAGAAAAAACTTTATTTATTAGGAAAAGTTGTTTGTACTTAAAAGTTATTCTCGAATATCAAATTTGATCTTTGTAGACAAAAAAAACGTTTTTCCTTTTTTCGGCGCCCCGTATATAATATAAATTCAGTTTTTAACAGTTCTTGGCCAATTAAACACATAATTTACCTAACTTGGTTTAAATACGCTAAAACAGGGCGTTTAATAAAATAATGCCAAAAATAATCTAATTTTTTTGGTGCACACCGTATTTTATTTTTGTAAAATAAATTTGCTATTCTAAAAATAAAAAAAATTCCCATTTGGTGTACACTTTCTACCGCTCACTGTATTTACAGGTATACGAGTATATCGTTTCAAAGGTATTTCCAAAGGGCGGTTTACCGTCACCACCCTGTATATTTTAGTTTGAGTCGACCTTTTCACTTACAGTCTCCTATAAAACCTACAGTAGAATTAAATACAGTACTGGTTGGCGCCAACAGATACCGCCACTATAAACGAACCCCGCTATATTTACGTTTTTGTTGGTTACGGGGGGCGTTCCGGAGGAAAACTGGCTTTGCAACGCTTACTATGCGCGTTTCAGGTGCGCGATGGCCGTTGCGTTGTCTAGATTCTTTGTACCATTCCTGGCATACCAATAACAGACTAACTCCTCATATTTACGGACCAAAATCCGTCCTAATTTACCGTAAAGTTGCTGAAGAAGCTCCAATTTTTCATTTTGGTAAGTACCAGTTAGTTTAAGAACGATTTTCATACAGTTCTTGCAGTGTTTTAGGGCTAAATATCCGTTAGAATGTGAGCAATGTGTCCACAATTCCTCCAATACTTTACATACTTGTCATGCTTGCCGTTACGAAGTTCTGACGACTGACATCGTCGGCGGATTTCGGTCGTGTTGAATTTTGAATTGTATTGTTGAATTTGCGGGTAAATTGTTGAAAAAATCCACAAACGTGCATACGTGATTACTAGGAAACTATTGATCGAACTGTTTATAAGTGTTATGTGAAATAGTGGTGGACAAGGGCCGGCTGTTCTGGACGATTATTGTGCGTCTCTCGCCGTGGAACTCCAACAACACATTCAGCTTTTCCCGGCGATTGCACTTGTGTGTTTACAATAGGATTTTGTGTTGTTGTACAAGAACTTCTCTAAGTCTTTCGGCGGGTTTCAGTGTTTTGTGTTTTGGTGTGTTTATAAACAATCCATGTGTGTTTTTGTTGTTGTTACATGTGTGTTGTAAATCCCGCCACCGACGGACTTATTTGGATTACCTTTTATATCAGTTTTCGTAAAAACCGAAATCGACGGCATGTATTTAGGTACTGATTATTATTGCTTTTTGTGGATTTTTTGCTCACATTCCATGGGATATTTACATAATTAATCTATGTGAATTTTCGAGTTTTATTAAACTAAAACTAAGCAAGAATGATTGTGATTAGACGGAAATTTTCCGACGGTAATATCTAGACAACTATGCAGGAAAAACTCAAAAATTTTTCAGTATGTACTTTTTCTCATAGTAAAAACTAAGCATTTCGACCTTTCGGAATTTTGTACTGCAAAATTTTTCTACCTCAAGTTTTTGTACACATTTTCCAAATTCCTTACATTCTTAGCATTTTCTGTGTTTTTACCTTCGAAATTTATTTCTATCCATCAAATTTCAGTGTTTTTGGGCTTATTTTTATTTTACTTTCCAACGGAAATATTGTGCCCAAAACAACGCCGATAATTTTATTTAAACGTGAATAAATCGGACTTTAGCACTCTGTATATCTTATTAATTATTATAACTATTTTCTTGAAGTTCTAATTGCCGCTGATTGATCACCATTAAATTAGTAATACGCTAATAGGTAAATTCTTAAGGTGTTTTTCTAGATTAATAAAAAGTTACTTGCAGGCTTGAAAATGATAAGAATTGGATAGGAAAAGTGAACAAGAATCTTAAAATTACTGGCTACTTATTTTTGATTTAATCTAGTACAAAACTAATTTGAAATTCCAATAAGGTTCAACTAGGTCATAATTAAAAATTAAAGCGATCATGGTGGTAATATTTAACCGTATTATAAATCTAAAGCAATAATAAGTAGGTATTATTGTTTGTGAATAAAATTATAATAAAACGCAAAAGAAAAATATTAGGTATTTACTACAGTACTTAATATACAAAACGAATCGTAGATTTCATGAAAATATCAGTAATATTCATTAGTGCTAAGTTTTTGGATATGATTATTTAAGTGTCTTTTAATCACTTTTCTAAAAGTTTAGTGTTTCACTGTTTCCACGTTAACATCAACTTTATCATTAACAAAATTATGAGACTTAATTTAATTCACAACCTCCAAATTAGTGAATAGAATTAACGTTCTGCCAATAGGAAAATCTAAATATTTGGAAACTGAAAATAAATTGTCCGCTCTTTGTCACTAATGTGAATCTAAACTGCTGGCCAATTGAAACGTACCAAGTGAATTTTTGGGTTGAATTTAAAGTTAAATATTTTGAAAAATAGAAAAGATATCAACATGCGGTTTATAGGATTTCAGAGATAATTTAATTAAGAAAACGATAGTGTTATCCGATTTTTTTACTTTGAAGTACATTACTATCTACAGGGTATGAAAGAAAGTTTTCTTTTTTTTGTCAAATTTTATAACTACCGAGATTCCACAAAATTTTTTAAATATTTTTTTGATGTAGATTTTTTTAGTCCTTACTTAATGAGAAAACAACCTGTTTCTCAAAATTTTAATACCCCTGTTATTTTGTAAGATACCGAATTTTTGCTGAAAATTTGATTTTTTCTTTGTTTTTTGTCGTTCGGCCGTATTGTGTTTTGTAAGAACCAGTCTCTGCAGCTGATTATGATACCTTATGAATGGCTTTCTTATAAAAAGTACACTTTTTGTACTTTCATTAATTTATTGGTAACCAGTGGCTTATCAAAAATCGGTACACGTTCGCTAATTGGTAAATTTTTTTAATTCTTGTTTTGAGGCTATTTTCTTAATGGAATTAAATGGAATTTACTTAGTTTATGTTCACCATTGGTTTAAGTGACTTATATCCTCGAAACGGGTTTTTCACTTTTTCAAAAATTTGCTCATATCCATGTATACCGGGTGGCAACGAAATCGTTTTACAACCGCCACCATTTTGTTACATTTAACTGTATTAATTTGAAATTTGGCATGGTTTGATTGTTGAAAGGAATAATCATTTTGACGTTTATAACAATCTGATAACACTTCCGGTTTCACCGGAAGGGCCACCTAACTTTCAAATTTTTTTAAAACAACCCTGTATATTTTTTTCCGTGTGAATTAGATTCTACTTAAAATTACCTTTTTATCGACATATCACATGATGACATTTGCTTTCAAAATGGCAGCATAATTATTATTGCAAAAACCTGTTCAACAATATTAAATTTAATAAAAAATTCGGTATCTTATAAAACAAGAGGGATATAAAAAATTTGAGAAATTGGTTTTTTCCTCATTAACCAGGGACTAAAAAAATTGACATGAAAAAAATATAAATTTTTTTTTGTGGAATTCCGGTAGGTATAAAGTTTGAGAAAAAAAAGACGACTTTCTTTCATACCCTGTAAATAGTAATGTACTTCAAATTAAAAAAAATCGTGTAACACTATTGTTTTCGCAATTAAATTATCTCTTGAATCCTGAAAACCTCATGTTGATATCTTTTCTCCTTTTCAAAATATTTGACTTTAAATTCAACCTAAAAATTCGCTTGGTACGTTTCAATTGGCCAGCAGTTTAATTTTTATTAATTTAGTTAATGTAATATTAAATTTATTTCTTGATTAACAATAAGATATGTTATGTTGTCATGACAACATCAAAATAAGTTTACTCGAAATCGTCTAAACGAGGCTTTACTTTCTGTGTTTCAATTTCTCTACACTTCTAGTCTAATTTTATTACGAATATTTCCACAAAAAATTCCTAGAACTATAACACTTACGTTCATTATCAAATAGTGTTGTGCGATAGGAATATTTGATCGACAATTACATATTATTGTTAGTTCACAGGTTCTCAGCTAATTTGAAATTTCAATAAGGTTTGAATAAATAAACAAGTCGTTTAATAGGATATCTGGTTTGCTTTTGGACTACTGTAAATTGCGTAAATATATCCCAAGATAATTTAAAATTGTACAAGAAAAAATAACGTGTCACATCCGGTGATGTTTCTTGGTACTTAAATAAAAAAATATATTAATCAGCAATAAAAAAATAATCTCGTTATAATCGAGCATCGGTGTTTTTATCTGTGGTTTATTTTTATCTATATTACATATAACAATAGATGGGTTGATTAAGTTTGTAATGGATGATTCTGCGATTTTTTAAACAAATTTAGTTTCACTCGTTTACAGCATGGTGCTAACCTGCAAATATACACGGTGTTGATTAGATTTAAATTTTACAAAGCGTGCTATGGAAAGTAGTCTTTTTATTTAAATTGCAAAAATTCATTCAAAAACAAATGATTGTGGGTTTTATGGCACACTTATTGAAAATCTAATCTGATTTTACAGTGCGTATATTTCTGGAACGGTTCATAAACATTGCGATATATTTTGTTATCACTATTAGAAAAAATACTGATTATTATTATAATTATATTAGATAAACTAAAATTACCTGTATTTTTGGATATAACACCCATATTAGGCATGGTTCTAAATGTGTCAAGAGGAGGCGTTACAGTAAATTTATTTATGACTGTTTTTATCCATATTTTCATTTTTTTATTTATTTATTTATTTTAAATCGTGGCAAACAAATTCAGGGCCAAGAATAACTAGTTCCCTGGTCCTTTTTCAAAAAATTTTGTACATGCGTGTATTTGTGGGACAAAGTAGAAGTTTTCTTCACTTTTAAAAATTTTAGGTCAAACTTCGTTGATTATCGGCTTGTTTAACATATAACAGTTAAAAGTAGTAAATAATATGGACGTAGCCGAAGGTGCTAGTATGTATAAATACCTAATTATGCAAAATTATTGAAAATCATGTAAATTGCGCGGTGGCACCGTACGAACAATTATTCAATAAAATAAAATACCAGTTCACAATGAATTGTACAACTTTATAACGGTGAGGTAATTTTCCAAGATAACATTTCGTTATATCGCTTATAGCGCGCGCGATCGCCACCACCCATCAGTTTATTTTCAACCTAATCTAATTTTATACCCAACTAAACCGCAGACTGCACTCCGCAGGATCATCGTCAAGATGCAAACACACACTTGTCTATTTGTACTTATATTTAGATGTAAGATTTATATTGCAGACGACACAATTTCGCCTGTTGCCAATAAATAAACGGCCAATGAGCTGAACTGGTAGTCGACTCAAAAAAAAATTCGAAAAAGAAAAGACACAATATCGTACTAAGAATCTCAGACCAACAAACACGCGAAATATGCAGCTCAAAACATTCTTACCGGTAAATTATTAAGGCTTTGAATTGTCACACACACATATACACTCACCGATACCAATTAAAGAAAAAAATAATAATAAAACCGAGGGGAATAAATTTAAGGCGGTGCCGGCAAGCGGCGTAATGCTTTTGGTACATATAATTAAGTAGAGGAGAAAAAGTATTGCGGATGGTATTATTGTAAAGGGGCTTGATTTATGATCGAGATTTTATTTGCTAAAAGAATTTTTGAATGTTTTAAATTTCTCAAAGCGGAACCGAAAATTTCTAACAAAAAAGCTAATTTAGTTAGGACTAGGAAATTGATTCTTTACTAAAAATTTTAAATAAAGGGCACCAAAATCAAATGATTTTGATCAAATTTCCTTCGGTTATCTATCTGTGATAGATTAATTTAAAATTAGCTATAAATGTTGAGTAAATTACAAGAAAATTAAGATGCGCTACTAAAACGGAACACATTTTTTTACATAATGTCGAATAAAAGTTTTTTTTTATCACAGCTTAAAACCAAAATATTAAGATGAATTATCTACTTATAAGATACCTGCACATTTACGTACTCGAACATTTACCTCTTAGGTACTTGTAATCTTGTTTTAGAGCTCTTGTTACACAAAAATACATATAGTACAAAGTGTAAGATTAAATTCTGGACAGCATAAACTATAAATATCTGATTTTATTTTATTACAATTATTGTAGAATTTTTTCGACTATATTAGATGGATTTACACATTTAGAGGATGATTTAATCCATTTTGATTATTTTCACATGATAAAACTGCGATAACTCCAAAATGATTTTTATTAATGAATCATGTGCTGATCAAATCAGATATTAAATTTCCAGTGACTGCGTTCTGTAGTTTCATTATCAAGCTCTTTGATTTTGGAAAATTTATCAGTACTAAATCTAATCAGATCGTAGCTTTATTATGTCGTAGATTATACCTAGAGATCAAAAATTATCTTGGTCAAAGGTGGTCATGAAATGAAAAACGACGGTCTTAGCTTGTATCATCCTTTTGAAGTTTAACAAGTTATGTGCCATAATAACTATTGACACGATACTAGCTCCGACAATTATTTTAAAATCCATGACCACCTTTGATCAAGATAATTTTTGATCTCTCTGTAGAAAGCCGCCAGTGCTGGGGTTCTAAAATTATCGGATTTTTCTAATAGTCATTTTGAAAATTTGTTTAAATTGATACATTGACGTTTGTAAAAACTGAAATTCGATGAAGAACAAAGAAAAAAATGCAATTTGCTTATGTTTGTATAAATGGCGATAGAAAGTAAACTTTCAAAATTCGGGAAAATTTGCACATATTTTTTCATAAAATTGCCTCATTGCCAAATTATCTATTTTTATAAAAGGATGTGTTCACTGTATTGGGAAAATTGTTGAAAAAACCTTAGAGAATATTTATTTTATCAAAAAATTTACAAATTTGAGATTTGCAAATCAAAAAATCAAGAAATTACAAACGCTGGCGCTGGAAGTTTTCAAATAATTTTTAGTTTTTTAACACTTATCAATTAATGAAGCAATCTTTATTAGTGATGTCATTATGCATTAAAAACCATTTTTATTTATCTAGTAGTCTATATTCAATTCAGTATAAGAAAGTCAAATGAAGGATCATCTCATGGCCTGAACACTTTTAAATCTGCCTCACAAACATGAGGGAAAATGTTTATAATTTCTTCCGCATATCTCTTTTTTTTTGGTAGCAGATAACGGTAGAAGATACATTTATTTTGGAGACTTCCGGTTGCTAAACAGAATTTTAGGGTAGCAGCTACCTGGTGTACAGGTGTGCCTATTGTAAATATAGAGTTTACCTATAATATAATTATTTCAATGTTAAGTTTTCGCACAACTTGTATAAATGTTGGTTTTGTGTTGATTTGCGAATTTCTAAAAGCTGCTGTTGTAGATAAAGATAAATAAAACTGAGCGATACAATTACAGATAGTTGTATGGGATAATTATTTTCAACAGACATGCACGTGACCCTCCCACTTTCAATGTGAGGTGGAATAGTCCACTGAAAATAATCCTAGCATAATAAAATTAAGTGGTGTTTGCTTGTGTAACAATAAATTCATAAAGTTAGAATAATCGACTGTAGGAAAGTCAGTCATTATTCAAATTAACCATCATTATTGTTGTAAAGATAAAGAAAAATCATTTATTTTTATAATTATTGTTATCATTAGCAATTTAACTTTATCAATATATTTCCCGGTTTTAATGAATAAAAATTGATGTAATGTTTATTGACTATTTTTTCTTAGTATTCAAAAAGTTCGAAATACCAAATTTTTGTTTAGGTTATTGATAACCTAAACAAAAATAAATAAAATCTTTGATCTGAATCGTGAAACTCTCAAAATTTATAGTTCTGTTTCACATTTTTTGTTGATCATCTTCTACTCAACACTTTTCAAAATATAATAAACTGTGGTCAAGGAATATTTGTGGTTAAAGGATAATTGAGGGTATAAATCACTATTGGGGTAAAGAAAATGAGATAAGCGCAGGTAGGTTAGATTTTCGTCTGTAACTTATATCGACACCCGGTTTGAATAGAAATCTTATTGGAAGGGTGAAGAGCTTGAATAATAAGCTGGAAACTCCTTGAGGATATTCTTTCCACATAATAACGAGATTGCAAAAAATCTTATTAAATTTTGATAATTCCCCTTCTTATCACCTCATTTTAAACAATATTATTAATTTTTTTATTCTACAAAATTCTATATTAACTATTTCCGAAAGGTGAATTGTGGCGTAATGGAAATTTCTGATGTTCACATCCAACGTGAATGTTTCCGTCAGTTCGATAATTAACAGATGCCTGTGATGGTCACTAAACCATACCAAAGCCAAAAATAATAAAACTCACTGATTTGTTATAGTGAGCGATTGATCTGTTCAATGCCCAACAACATAACACGATGTTAATGAATGAGATGTAAGATTTTCACGTAAACAGTGTGCGGATTAATAAGGAGCAGCCACATCAAAGCCGTGTTGGAAAAATTACAAAAAATTCAAGGAAATTCGTTATGCAAATTGGATGTTGTTGGGCCAAAACACCACATTGTTTTATTGTTATTGGTTGTTCGTATTGGCTATCAAATGCGACGAGTAAAAATAATCAAGGAATTGGGTGAATGTCAATGTTATATAAACTGTATTCACTAGTATGGAGATTTTATTATATGTTTTCATTTAGCGAGTCTTTGTAATGACCGCCAAGATATTTTGATCTCGGTTTTATGGTTCTCCATTAAATTCAGACTTTATGTTATGAATTGTAAAGATTAGAAGCAAATGTGAATCTAAGGAATGTTTTATACATAGGGTTAATTCCTTCATAATGTTGGGAACAAAATTAAGTTTTATTGGTTATAAATCAGGCGATCCTGTTGGCTTTTGAAATTCGTTTTTCATTTTCTTGGCCCCTAGCTGGTGCCTCAACTATAACTTTCGTTTTTCCCAAACAGTTTATTTAATTATTTTTTTAGATTGGTGATCACTTTTGATAAAACTATTTTACGATATTATAAAATGAAATTCCTTGTAATTAATTTAAATGTGAACTATCAGCTTAAGGAAAAAAATGTTTTAAAGTGATGTTTTTACTGAGAAATGTCAAAGACTCATTAAAAGTTTTTTAACGTTTATTAATTTACATAAAGTATACGAATTAATTCAGTTGATTAAAGGTTTCGTTTTATTATTATTATTATTTTAATGCAGATATCACGTAAGTTTACGAAAATAAATCTAGGAATCTTTCGCAATTTTTATCGACTTTTAAATAGAATTAGAATATTCAAACAAAATACCAAGAAATTCATTGCCACTTTCTCGCCCATAGTTTTATTTTTATTTATCAAGCACAATAATTTGCATTGTAGTTAATCAATTTTATTTTAAAATAACTGATTTCACTGGTGGAACATTTCCCAACATTTTATTAAGATTTCTAATAATTGCTACAACGTTATCGATTTTCATACGATAAGAAATGGGGAGCTTGTACCAGTACATCAATAAAATATCATTAAAAGGCATTTGAAAGTTTAATTACCCACAGAGTGTTACAAAAGTTTATCCACAGTATTGGTGCCGGGAAAGCAAAACACGTGGTTTTTCTCAGAAAATAAAATGTGATGCTTCCTCCGCGATATATGAGTAGAGGATAGTTGGAAGTTGAATTTGCCAAATTTCACGGTTTATTATCGAGAATCATACTAAAATAACTTGGATCAGCTAGTTTATTAAAATGTAAAAATGTCATCGCTTTACTTATTTATTTTTGTAGTTTAGAACGTATTAGTTTCGTGTTTAGCTTGATTGAAACCTCCTACTCACCAGTTGATGTTTCACTATTCTGAAAATATCTTGCTATAATCATTGGGTTTTCTATAATTTGTTAGGAATTTCAATAAACTGACTTTCAACAACGATTGAGCTGTGGAAAATGACAAACGTTCTACTCTAAATTTGTTTTTAGAATGAAGATATTTGTATATTGTGAAAATAGGATACATAAAAAATAGATCTTTTCTTTAACCAACTTTCCAAGTGCATTTCATTTTATATGTAATTTAAATTTTAGAACTTACTTTTTTGGAAATTTATGATTATTTCAAAACCACCTGCAGTCATATTTGAAAATTGCTTTTTTTTTATTCTATCGAAAACACTTTTTGTGAGCTTTTAAAAAATATTCCTTTCCTCGGCTGATGTTCTTAAACTAATTTAAAGTAAAATTAGCATTTTGTACAAATATTGAAACTTCATAGTTGATTCAAATTATGAGATTTGTAGAATCTGTGTTACATTTTTCCTAGTGTTCTTACTTTTAGTTATACGAAGTATAAGGAAAAGGAAGTATAGTGATTTTTTAGACGTACATACAGGGTGTGTCACGACGAGTTGACAGTAGACATAACTCTATTACTAAACACAATTTGATTCTAAAAATTGGTACACACCCATTATACAATGTGCTCTATTTAATGAAAATATTGCCACCTTTCTGGTACTTCCGGTTATACCGGAAGTAGACACAAACTTTGTTATTTTAAATGGAACACCCTATATATTTTTGAATTTTTAAATATTACACTTCATTTTAGACATAAAAGTATTAAGGTTGTATGGTCCTAACATTAACGGTATTATAATTATTTACACTTTTTCATTTTTTTTTACAAAAACATAGATGTAAATAAAAATTCGAATCTTGACAATGACACGTTTTTTCTAAAATTTTTTTCTTGTATTTGAGATAGGAATATACAAGAAATAAGCTGATGTAGTTTTGGAAAACTTTCTTTATGCAGGATGTTGGTGGTTGTCCGTTCATTTTTAAAAACTGTAATCAATGATAACTTAATTTTTTTAAATGGAACACCCTAATTATTTCTAGATTTTCGAATTCTACACTTAATTCGAGACATAAAAGTATTAAGGTTGTAAGGTCTTAAAATTAACGGTATTATAATTAATTACGTTTTTTAAAAATTAACGGTCAATCACAAGCACCCTGTATAAAATAAGTTTTTTTAAACCTTATTACCATGTTTCCTGTACATTTCTGCGTCCACTAAAATTTGGTTTGATTTTTGATAGAACGTGTCATTAGTATGTAAAATAGTAAAATATGAAAATGTTTGACTCTAAGTTTTTGTATGAAAAAATTAATTAAAATAAATAAAATAAATAAATAAAAATAAAAAATATTAAATTAAATATAATAAAGAACAAATTTTAATCGACGTAGAAATGTACAAGAAACATGGTAATATGGTTTTGAAAAACTTATTTTATATCTACAGGGTGCTTATGGTTGATCGTTAATTTTTAAAAACCATGAAAATTGAAAAAAACGTAATTAATTATATAACCGTTACATTTAAGACTTTACAACCTTAATACTTTTATGTCTGGAATTAAGTGTAGAATTCGTAAATGTGAATATATATATAGGGTGTTCCACTTAAAAAAATAAAGTTATCATTGCTCAAAGTTTTTAAAAATGAACGGACAACCACCAACACCCTGTATAAAGCAAATTTTCCAAAACTATATCAGCTTATTGCTTGTATATTCCTACTTCTGACGTAAGAAAAAACTTTGGAAAAAATGCGTCATTGTCAAGATTCGAATTTTTATTTACATGTTTTTGTAAAAAAAAATTAAAAAGTGTAAATAATTATAATACCGTTAATGTTAGGACTATACAACCTTAATACTTTTATGTCTAAAATAAAGTGTAGAATCTAAAAATTCAAAAATATACAGGGTGTTCCATTTAAAATAACAAAGTTTGTGTCCATTTCCGGTATAACCGGAAGTACCAGAAAGGTGGCAATATTTTCGTTAAATAGAGCACATTGTATAATGGGCGTGTACTAATTTTTAGAACCAAATTGTGTTTAGTAATAGAGTTATGTCTACTGTCAACTCGTCCTGACACACCCTGTATACGTAGGTACGTAATTGTCGGCTTACTATTTTGACTGTAACCTCTTAAAGCTGTAAAGACAGTCCACTAAAACTCGATAATTTTTTTTTAAATCTGATTATAAATCTGATGTCGATTTTAGTGGATTTCAGTTTATTTTAATTAATTTTTAATCTCTGTTGTTATTGACATATTGAGGTCGCGGAAATCTTTAATCTTGGCGCCTTCTAGCAATTAGAACCAAAATTAGGAACGGACATATTGTGTCCATCGCATAAAATCAAAATAAATTTTGAATCTCTTTTAACATTAAGTTTTGGGCTATAAGATCAGTTTGGTTAAATTGTAATATTTTGATGTTCGGAATCCATTATTGTTCCATGGCTCATTACTTACGGGGCACCATGTATATTAGAAATTTGATATACATACTTACTTTTTTACTAAATTTTGAATGGAATTGAGTTCTCCAAAAATATTAAAATATAAAACAATAATTTAGATGAAATGACAATATGGTGGTATTGTTGGGGTGTTTTCAAATTACCCTTAATAAATGACCCTTATTTGAATATATTACATTATTGCACAAACTGAACAAAATTTTGAGTCTAGTGATAAGAACAAAATGCCATTTACAAAATAGATATGACAAGTAGGTACCTATGTCAACTACATTTCGATACCTAATCGATTTTTACATAGTATTACATTACATGACTGAAATTTGAAATTCGGAGGAATATTTACACAACATTTCAAGAAATTTTGTAGTTCAGCGATATAAATAAAACATTTTGGGTTTATTAAAGATTCTTTGCAAACTCATGTTATGTTTAAAATTCATGTACCTCAAAATGTTCAACTCTTGCAGAACCAATTTTGTTGAAAATTCGAAGAGATATTTGTACGTTCTAAGTTTATATCCGACATAAAACCGTTGGAAAAATATTAATGATAACGAATTGTTGTTGCAAACTTTGAGGGGTTATATTTTTGCAAGGGTACATTTTTGTATAAGGTAACTTTGGTACCAACCATTGACGCTCTACTCTGTATAATTTTCATCCTTATTAACGGATCTTTTTCGCGGAACCGTTCTAAACAGTTTCATGATTCTCTGCAAGTTTTTAACGAGGTATCAATGAGGTTTTGTTCTTTCACAGCTTGTTTTACATTGTGATCTTGATGGCGCGCAACTTAACAACTTGTCATTAGCGCAATTATACTTGTTGTGTTTACAAATCAAAAAACCAGTATCACACGTATAATTATTGTCATATGGAATTCAAATGTAATAACCATTCCTTATAAATATGGTACGAAATGCCAATAAGTTATAAATTATCGGATTTCTTATAGGCGACAGACTAATGCCGCGCGCTTTTATTTTAAAAGTGCATTATAGCTGTAGATCTAGTTTTTTAGTCAGAAACTTTTTGCATGTACTGTATGTTCAATTGCACAATATCCAGGTGTAACTTTATCCGGTGTGTATCGACATAAATCGTGATTTCTCTACTAATACATTACACACTAACCACCTGTCAAAATGGTAAATGGTTATATGAGTATAAAACGCACTTTATGTTCAGCTTGTTGGGTTTTAATCAGATTTATTTTTTGTTTGTTTCTATGGTTATTGGGTAGTATATTGTATATTGCACTGAACCGATTTTATATCGGGCGCGTCCGATAAAAACAAATAGCTGGGACGACACTGGTAAACCAAGTAGTTTTTCATGTACCTACACCAAAATTAATCTTGATTATTTGGGACGCGTTACCACAAGACTATTTTTGGGTGGTTTTTTGTTTGTTGACGTGGGTCAATCGCCATTTGCAAGCAATAAAAGACCAGTTTGTAAATTAATTAAATAGAAAAATGTCTGGATTAATCTAGTGCTACACTGTTAATGAACCATCACTACTAAAAATAAAATATTTTGTGTTTTCTAGTTTGATATCAAGTTTAATTCCGTGAAATTAATTCATCATAAAAATGTACGAGTTTATATACCAGGAGATTATCACGAAACAACACTAGTTTGATGTTTGATAAACACTAGGTATACAACGCGTACGGTTGTTTTCTTTGATAAAAACAATAATATCCCTCGGAAGTTTTTCTGTATATGAATATTAAAGTTCATTAACTATTTGAATAATTAACAGATTATTACTCATCGCCCCATTATCTGATTTCTGTTCATGCAATTTCCTAATTAACAATTATTTATTACTGCTGCATTAAATCATATCAGAACTCTCTCGTTTTAACATAATTAAGTCATTGTGTAATAGTTGTTGTTTTATAATTATACATGTTTAAAGAAGATGTTGATTTATTCGTGTGGAAGATAGAGTACCGACCGAGACACTGTTGTTTTCTGGGAGGGGCAATTCTGAGAAAATACTAAAATAAACTACGGAATATTTTTAATGCTGCCGTCGAATTTTATTAATTTGATGGAAAATAATAAGTTTGTTATCACGTAAATAGTAGTAAAAAAAAGGAAAAAGTTTGATATGATAGTAGATAGTGTATTTATAAATAGTCCAAAAAGTGCCTCTTTGACGCACGAGTCGGAGTCGAGTGGTTCAAGAATACACAACGAGGAGTGCCTCAACATATTTAACGAAAACTATGGAAAATTATACCATATTTTGAGTAGGTAACAAATTATATTTTAGTAAAGTGGATGATGGTTTCCAAATTTGTAAGGAACAGATTTAAAATCCTACTGTTCATCCTGGTAGCTGGCAAAAACTGCCAGAGAATATGTGTTTTTACTATTTTGATATATTTTCAAATAATCTTACTGCACATACTAAATAATTTTGATTTTATTGCTCCGGAAAGTACCAATACCAAGATGTAACAAACAAATTTTTTTGGCGTTTCCGAAAATCGCTTCCTCATAATTCTTCCCAACTAGAAATGTACCAGATCCGCAGTGATGCCAGATAAAAGTATAATAAAAACTAGTGAGTTTTGTGGAGGTTACCATGCGTCAGAAATCTGAAAATAGTATTGGCAACGATTAGCACTTGGTGATGGTGGCCAAGTCGTGTTGAGGAGAGTCGGCGGGTGCGGCTCTAACGGGACATTGTCTGCACATGCATCTCTTGCTGTCATCTTATCGCCCGAGTACTGGTTTTAGTTTAGCTTCTTCATGTAAACATGACACAGGTGGATTTTGTTTGACGATACTAAAAATTTATAATGCAAAATGTAGTTGTGGTTTAGTGGTTTATCAGAAATGATAAGATCTTAAGCACCATCAGCTTGAAATAGTTACATTAAAATTATTTAGGTTTTAGTAGAGTTATTTGAGAAACAATGCGAAGATTACTTATTGCTTTACATCTTTTAGTTTTTGCAACATGTTACACAGCTTCCATAAATCATTTCCACAGTATCCGGCACTGTAATTAAATTGGAAATTGGAGTTGCACTTTATATTTGTTTTTCTCTCTAAATTCTAAACAATTATTATTTTTATATTAAGACATATGTACAATGGTTGCTAAAGTTACAAAACATTGTGCTTACATAATACTATAATCATTATTAAACAGATATACCTCTAGAATAGCTTGTTTTTAATTTAATAAACCCAGAGATTTTGTTCTAATAAATTGCAATTATTTGAATTTCATTACATCATATTTCCACGAAAAAACTATTACTGTAAAATTATGTTACATCAAATGTGGCTTTGTGTCACACTTTTATCTTAAGTGATGAATTGTTCTATAGATATCACCTCAAAACTTCAAATTTAATTTTTTTAATTACCTATTAGGAATCCTATAGGATTGTATTTTTAGAAGTTTAGATTTTAAATAGCATATAATTAAAAGGAGCAATGTGACCTATTACATGATGCCTAAAATCAATTTAGTTGATGGGGGTTCGTGAGTGCTCAAACTTTGAATGTTTTAGCTTCACGTGAACAGAACATTTTTTTTACACCAAGTTAAGAATATCATGCACAATATTATTCCAAATGAAACGTAATGTACTTAAAAAAAAACGACAACTGCATTAGGAAATTAGACGGTTTGATGTAAACATATAGAAAAGTATGCATGACTAAAAGATTATTCAATTATCAGGTCTGTACTAAAAGTTGAACATTAGGGAGCATAATTTTCTGATATCAGATTTTGAAATAGAGAATGACAGACAATTTAACAATTTATTATTACTATGTATTAGAATGATCATAAAAAATAAATACTATACCTAGACATAAATAAATGTACATACTTATGGCTAGACTCCCATCAAGCGGGAACCCAACTGATTTTAAGTTTTTAAGCAAAAATATCCAGAATATTGGACTTCATAGCAACTGAAGAAGCTTATATTAAGATAGATAAGCGAAATGATCAGAGTTCCTGTAATCAAAAAGTTTCAAAAATTTTAATTGTGGGTATTGATATTTTCATAGAACTAAATTATCTTACTACATATTATAATCTAGAATGTGGAAGACTGAAGACACTTTTTAACACCAAAACTTCTTTTTTTAACATTCTGAATTTAGAATTAACCGAAGAAACCATAATTAGAATGATTTAGGTCATCTAAATATTGATAATTTTTCTGAAAATTTGTGACCTTATGGAAGAAAAATCTGACAAAAGTGAAAAATTTGGGCTGGCATATCTGAATTAAGAAAGAAAAGTGCAATAAGATCTTGGCCTGCCCCTAATAAATCCTATATCCCAGTTAACTTGTCACCTGATGGAATATCTAGATACATAAAGCTCCCTAGAAAGTCTTATGTTTTTTAACTATCCTGATAATTTCAGTTCAAAGTGATTTTTGCTTATTTGGATCAATTTTCACTTTTTCTGTATTCACTAGAATCAAGTACACATTTTGACTTAAACTTTTTCTCCATGTACGAATAATCATTGCAAAAATTCTGCAAGACCCCAATAATAATAATTACCTTCATTATTTTCCACTACTTCATTTGCTTTCCCTATCCCTACCTACTTATATCAACGCAAGATAAAGAATTAAACGGACGAACACTTACGCACAGATGGCATTTCTGATGTATGGTCCGGCGGCAAGCAGCTCGTTGTTAGAACATTCATTTATCCAAGTATCTGAGCTTTTGTAGTCGCCGACTCGTGGGAAAATGGAACAAAGGATGGAATTGACTTCTTACACCTACAGTTGATTATATTGATTCTTTAGTTTAATGCAGACAGGCAAAAAACCAGGATGTGTCGATTATTTTATGAAACAATGAAATGAAGTGTGTCACAGAGTTTGCTTTGATGGCCATTGTCGGAGTTTAATGCAAAAAATTAATGATATTCAAATGGTGCTTCCTGAGTTGTATAAATAAAATATGAAAATAAATCTAAGGTTTCTTGAGGTAATCTTAAGTGGTCATCGGTTGAAGATTTATCCTACACCAAGGATACTATACACATTGAAAAGCGCCGTGGTGAGACTAATCAACTGGCTAAGTCATCTGGCACGTCCATAAGACCATTACCATTACACACACAAGAGATAGATAAAACTGTATCGAAAGCAACAGTATAAATTATAAACCTTGCCGCACCATTGTCAATCTTGTCGTGCGTCTAGATTTATTACATTCCGATTATCGGAACCATCAGATAAATCAGCAAACACGTACGTACACTTGTTCGTCCTTTTCTTGCAAATATTATATTCCGATAGCTACGTGATTCTATTGTGTTTCTAATCCATTATTGTTAACATGAATTGAGCTTTATACGTTCAATATAGCTTTAGAAATGTCTTACAATAAAGGAAACATTAAAATATCCAATAATACAAGGCGAAGGATATGCCCGGATTTCAATAGAGTGATGAGATTCTTTTTGTCAGTGGATAAAAGGAAAATTATAATGGATATGTTATAACACTATATTAGTTGCTTAGACATCTGTTGCAGCTACAAATCAACTTGAAGGCGTGAATGAGATATTAAAACTAGCCCAAAATTTTCCAAAAACTTCTCCTGAAATCATTTTTACACCAAATAAAATCAGAATGCATTGTTTTAACTTAACAATGGATGGAAGACATAAATCAAGTGCCAATCAATATCAAATACATAATGGGCACGTTAATATGTTATTGACCCGCGTCAAATGGGTAAATCTCAGTCTCAAGTTGGAGAGAAGTGTTTTTTTGTTGTACTTATATTGACCACTGTGAGTCAGTGTGTACAACATGCACCTGCGTTTACTTGAACACTCACCCACTGATTTACAATCAAACAACACTTTTATTATTCGTCACAATGTATGGTATGAATCAGAATTTATTTTATTTCAAAATGATGGAGTGCGTTGGTGGAAAAGGATACATCATTTTTAATTTTACTGGGAGAGTGTGCGTACACAAAGAGGATATTTGCGAGGCGGAACTATGAAAGTTGTTTGATATGGTGATAATGCTTAACATTATTTTGAATTTCTCTAATCCAGACCGTCACCAGATAAGTCTTATAATTTTAAGTATGTCTACTAGATTGAAGTTTTATACCAGATATTTAAATTTGTACCTTCACGAAAATCCAAAATAAATCTATAAAAATTTTAACTTTAAAACTAATACCGAGTTATTTTATCTGAGGTTAAGTTAAAACTTTGTAATTTTGTGTTATACTGAGTTTTCTGAACAGTACTTTCATAAATTTATACATAATACTCTTAGATAAAGATAATTTGAAGATAAAAATCTGTAAGAAAACTAAAATTTCGGTTCATTCAAACATGATTAAAATCCATCTTCTAAATCTGGGGTATTTTTTAAGTATTAGGTCCCAAAAATTGTGACAAATTTGAGAATTGAAATCATAAGAAAATAATGTAACATAATATTTCTATATATTTTTTGCGTGGTTATTTGAACTCTATCATAATTCTGAATCATAAAAACTCCCAAATTTCTTATTATATGCTTTTTCGCATTTTTATTTCCCAAAAACTGAATGTTCTTTTTAATAATTTCTTTTATGCACAGATATATTATAAATTGACAATTATACACGAATTTCTTTGTCATAAACGTCTTTTTATAGCCCATGGACCTCTTTATGCTCATGGGCTATAATGAAACGTCAATTAAAAGTCAGAGCTGTTTTTTTACTCACAGTAAGTTTTTTTCTAAATAAATTCTGATTTTCGGGCATCAAACCATCACTACTTCTTGCTGTTTCAGCCAGCTCGTTTCGGCTTCGCAAGTCATTACATAAAATAGTGTATGTATTTCTGGCGTAACTTGCTTTTATGGCCCTACAACCTTTTCCTAGCCCTCGGCTACGCCTCGGACTTGAAATAAGGCTTCGGGGCTAAAAGCCTCTTTACGCCCTTAATACATAAATAACTATTATGTACGACTGCATCATAAAATTCATAAAGTGCTGTTTATGACGTAGTTTTGCGTGCATAAAGTAGTTCATTATACACTGGTGTTTAATGTTACTTTATTTTACTATTATTCTAAAATATCAATATATCAGCTGTCAATGTCACAATAAATTCTGTCAGAATGAATGTATTACTGGCCTTTATAATTTTTCTAAATAATTAAAAGGTAATTTTAGCAGTCGAACGTAAAGCTTTGTATGGAACTCGTATATACTCTGACTTTATTGACTCGTCTTAATATTTATTAGCCTCGCTCGCAAGCTCGCTCTGCCATAAAACAGACTCGTTAATAAAGTTATAGATTATAAATATAGGTACCTACTTGTTGCTTAAATAGCTATTATAAATATTTTATCATTGTTCTTATAATATTTTGTTCGCAATCCATTGCAACTTACAAATTAATTCTCGTAAAACCCGACCTACTAAACGTCCATTTCTTTCCTCCTCCTCTACCTCAGCAGCCCGACTAAATACTTTGTGTTAAATAAATTAATATAACACGATTTCCTATTTACCGATCGTGCTCTGGGGGCACCCAACATCCGACATGATTGATTTATATGCACCTTTCTCTAAATGTTGTGGTTGATCCCCCCTTTGCAGGTAACACAATGTTCATGTTTGGTTTTGCTGATGGAACTGTTTACCTTGAGGGCATGCTTTCGGTCATAGACATTTCAATATTCCAAGAGAGGATATATAATAGTGAATCTTATTTATGTAATAATGCAAACTGCATTAACTGAATGTTGTCTGCTTGAGATGATGACGAGTTAAGAGACATTTTAATAACACAACTTACAACTTTTTATTGTATGTGTGTGCTGACTTAAGGAAATAATACCTGGTAATTGTGTATGTAGGTAATAAAAGAAAGATAGTAGCGTGTTATACAATACAAACTAATTGTAATGGAAAATTATTGTGTCTAACAATGATAAAAACACCTTTCATTTTGTTGTGTGACTATGAGTAATTGACACGTTGAAAAGTCTACAATTATAATCTGCAAAAACCGAATGATTGTGGTGGCTAACCTTGTAACATGTGGGTGCGATTTTTGAAGATTTTACCAAAAATATAATCGGTTTTTCCCAGTGGTTACATTTGAATGAAACTACACCTATAAAATTAACGTTCACATTGCAAATTTTCCATCAGATTAAAACTTTACCATACGATCATAAAACTGAATCGATTCGAAATTAAATACCGCAATAATTTATTTACAACATTATACCAGAGTATATAGCTTCGCAGAAAAATACTTGGGGTATTATAAGCGAACTAGTTATGAATACCAGAGAGAAAGGCTTTGTTATGTTGTTTGATTTGGTTTAGTATTCAAATTCTTCTGGTGAAGAAAACTGTTTGGTTTCGGTAATTTTAATTTTTGCAGGTGCATTATATAAATAAGTATAAAATGTTAATGGAAATTTCCTTTTGGTAATGAGTTTAGCTTCATAGCAATTTCTAAATTAATATCTGTTTTAATGGAGCTATCGCTTAATTTATTCATAACTACGGGCACTTACTTAGAAAAGTTATGGATTTCTCTAATTTATTAATAATTTGCTGTGGAATTACCTACCGAATGTGTCACTCATTGATATTAGGTAAACTAAATTTAAACTTTTTCATTATGGAATATAGTAGCTTAGCTAGAATTTATCACTTTGACAAATATTTAATTAGTGCTAAAAACTGGTTTGAAACTTTTTTTACTTTAAAAACATGTTGCAAATATATTAGTTAAATTTTAAATTTTACAGCCTTTTTTTGAACTGAAAATAAAATTTAATTTATTACGATATAAAGTGAAGTGGGGCAAACGCAGATCATAAATTTAAACGTAGAACTTGAGATTTATTATGTGTTGAATTTAAAAAATATATACATAATTGATATAAATCATCTTTATTTTTTTTGTTAAACTTGTTAACTTTCAATAAATAAATGTATTTGCCCCAGCATGTACAGTAATAATTCAAATTTATTTTGCCAAATATGCAATTTTTCTGTGACCTTTGTTGCCATATTAATTGTCGATTTAGGATTACTTAAACATTTTACCAAGAACCATTTGGAAAAACTTAGGCAAGAAGTAAATTGCCAATTTCATTGCCCCTTAGGGTAAACGCAATTATAATTGTCGTAGCGAAAAGAAGTTTTCACTTATTATGTTATGAATATTGAAGGTTTTGCTATTAAAAATGCCAATATTGAGGGTTGAGGGGCAGGGCCGGCTTTAAACGAAATGGAGCGCGGGGCGTATATAAAAAAACGCTCCCTTTTATGCTTCTTATAGTCAATTGTTTTTTTTTTTGGAAAATTAATGGTAATTTATTAACACTAGGTACCAAAAACTCTTTTTATTCAAACAGAATTTTTTTGATTACACATCAGTCGCCCTGACACAAGACCACCCTCCACTCTAAACTAAGGAACAATAGTCTGTTTCCTCGAATCTATTAAAAATCAGTTCCAACGACAAAAACCATATGTGTGAAAGTTATATTTTCCACAAATATGCAATTTGTAAATGTCTACTTAAGACACTAGAACTGTATTTTTGGTAGGTACCTGCTACTTCAAAATGTCCAAATAATTTTAACCAATAAATTTCACTGACCTCCCGGCACTAGATTTAATAACGACTACGTAATTGAAACCGTAACTAATTTAAACATTTCCTAAATTATATTGTAAGATCTCAATCCCCACAAAGACGATAACCCAAAAAGTTGCATTGGAGCCTTTAAATACAAATAAATTTGTTTTTTTGTTTTTGTTTGTTTCCAAATGTCGCAACAAAAAATATAACAAAATGCAACAAAGAGTTATTGCTACCGTTCTCCGTGTTTTAATAGAAATTTCACCTAAAAAATTAGGCGCCCCCCAAAATTTGGTGCCTTGAGCAACCGCCCCGCTCGCTCCGCCCTAAAACCGGCCCTGTTGAGGGGGATAATTCTTAATTTACTGTATTGTGTGGTTGTCACACTTTCTAGTTCCTAGTTTATAAAATTGTAGATAGTTTTTAATTAATTTGCTGAACAATAATTAATCCATTTTGATGTTGCCTGTAAAGTATTCCTGGAGAACAAGAAACTTGCATAAATTCATAATTCCAAAATCTATCAATGTTGCAATTTATAAATGCATAAACTCATTTCTAGGCTTTTTATTAATTTTCTTTTACGTTAATAATTAGTTAAATTATAACCAAGTATTGTTATTGTAATTGCTTATTATGCAATGATAATATTAATTGCACTTTTTACATACCATTTTGAACGTTGATGTCATAAATGATAAAAGAAAAGTCTGCTTCAATTAATTGAGATGTTATAAAAATAAGAAATGTCTACGTACAGAAAATGCTTTGCCTCAGTTGTAGGTATTACAAATTCCAAAAAAATTATTCAATTTGCAAAATGGTCGACTTTAGAATTTATTTAAATAAAATATCAAAAAACGTTTTAAAATTTTGAAATTATAGATAGTTTTGAATAATACGTACTACATAAAAAATAATGAGTGTAGGAATGTAGTTGACTCGCAACCAACTAAACGATTGGTTGGCTGTAATAATCAGAGCCAACTGCGCCCTTGTACACCCATTATATGCTTCTGCTACACCCTGTATATGACAACAAGACACTTTTACGTAAAATGCAATTCTTATCACTACATCTATGTTGAAATTAATAACTATACAGCTATTTGCATTAATTCTGTTTTACGTTCGTAATTGATTAAATAAAACCCAACTATTGTTATTGTAATTGTTTATTATGCAACAACCGATATTTTTTATCTTTAATGTAGTTGGTGATTATTTAAAATTCAAACGAACGAAGGAAAGAAAAGTGTACTACAATCCTTTTAAACCTTTCTTTAATTTGTTTAATTAGTATATAAGCGTTTTAATTGTTTGTATCTATATCTTTATTATAGATTGCAAGTTCAACAAATTAGTCTGTCATTTAATGGGCATTAATTAATGGAACAACTAACGGGACTAGGTATACAGCAAAATAAGGCATTTAATTGAGAATATGTTTAGTATATTAATTAGCGAGAAACTCGGATACTTACTGGTTGATTTGCGCTTACTTTTACTCGTTATTTGCTAAAAGAAATGTTTGTCAATAAGTTTCACAAAATGAACAGTATATAAAAAAAATCTTGATCGTTATCTTCTTAAAAACATATACCGTTTACACAAGATAATAACTTACGTCATTTACAGAAATATTTTTTATGAGCAGTGAAGTACTCTGTTAAATTAGCCGTATAAAAGTACAGAATAATGTAGGAATACGACACGTAAATTTTTGGCAGCACATCATAAACAAGACCTTGCCCTTGTAATAATAACACAGTGTGTTAATCTCTTGATATCAATTACAAATTAAAAATGTTTAAATCGTGTTTTCGTGCCAAATTATTTTGGCATCAAATCGACATATTTCAAATTTCTATATGAAATATCAATGGATCATTTGAACGAAATGCACTATGGAAATTACTGCTATTTTAAGACTGAAAAAAGGGAAAATTTGTTTATTATTGTTTATATTATGTAGTTTATGAAATTAATTGGCTTTCTTTTTGTTTCTAGGTAAGTCACTATCTGATCCAGGTCTTGAACTAACAACAAGGTTTGTTATTAAAATAAACCATATAGCGTTTCAATTAATCGGTGCTGGTATGGTAATTTATTTATTAAATTATAATTAGCGGGAGAGGGGGTGGAATTATTGTAATATAACTGCAAGAGATCGAGGAAATTGCATGTTTTGTTATAGAGCAAATAGTCGTGATTTTTTTTAAATTAATTAACAATCTTTCGTGCAGTCAGTTAATCAGAAAAATAACAACTTATTTCTGAATAAATATAGTTCTAATATAAATAATGTGCAGAAGTTAACATAATTTACTTCAATACCATTTTCTAGTGTTTATTATTAGATGATTAATGCACAAACTAATTATAAGGACAAAAATAAAATACAAGTGATGTATCAATATGTTTTTAAAATGATCTTTGTCCTTGAACCAAGTGAACGTGACTGTTCTATACCATTTGCTAATTGCAATTACCGTTGTGAAAATATGAAAACGACCTATCCCAATAAATTTATTTAAAACTATTGCGCAAGAAGGAGCCTTGACGATCGTGCCAATAATTTTGGCTCCGCTACTGTTAAGTAAATTAAGCGAAATAATAAATATCCACTACTTCCTGTAGATGTTTTGATGTATGATTGGATCTTAAGTATAGTTGCTCCAAAATTATAAACAGATTTGTTATGAGGATGAGTTTTGGGAAATATAATTTAGGAGTAGGAAAGGTTTGTGCATGATTAAAATAAACATGTTATTTAAGTACACTTACTTTAAAAAGTTTTATTTTTTTAGAAGTTTTTAAGTTCTAAATATACCATAATAAAATTTTAGTTAACTCTCAATGGAATTTTGGTTCTTCGCCCAATTTTTTCAATTTCAAAATTTTGGGATAAATGATGACCTCAAAATTGGACACTTAGTTTTAAAGTGTCTACATTTTCAACCATCATGTTTCTTCAGACTTGCATCGCTATTCTATAATAATTTTAAAAGTTATGGAAACTATCCATTAGTTTTCAGAGACAATCTCCGCGAACATTACACAAGTTAATTCTAAATCCGGTCACGATTGAATCAAAATGAAGAACGTTAACCTTTAAAACAATCATCAGTAATTATTATTGTAAGAGTATCGTATAAAGTATAAAGCTTGTACAATGTAGGTATATTTTGTGCTTTCTCAAATGTTGAGTGTCTGTCTATTACCGAAACATTAATAACCGCAATATGCATAATAGTAAAAACCGTGTGGTTTATCATAAGATCAAACAATAATAACGTATAAACCAGCTATAGTTTGAAGGTTAAATATTATTAAATAAATAATATCTCAGTTAATAAACTGTTAAAATGAATAAAAGTTCTTTATAACTTGTTTATTTACTACCTTTCACTGTATTTTAATAAGTAACGGTGTTGACAAAAAAAGACAAGTATTATACCTGCACAGAATCGTAATTACACGATTTGTGCTCACCATCAGAGTTCTTTCCTGACTCATTGCGTTCTTGTACTTTGTAGGATCATCATCACCTACAATATAACTTAGTTTATGATTTGTGGTTTTGGCTTAGAAAAAAATGGTTATGGTCAGGTAGTATTTCACGATTACAATCATCATTAACTTGTTGATGACAAGGAAAAAAACAGTAACAATACAACGATTATCTATTTATTTTATTACGACTGTACCTCAGGCAAGTTAGATTTCCCCCTAAACTCGTAAAAGTCAAGCAAATTTAGAGTTATACGACTGGAGTTGCACCGCACTATTATTTAAGTGACTGGTAAACTGTTTCAGTGTTTGCTAGGGTAATTATTGACTAAAAACCCAAACTGGGGTTAAACGCGCGACAAACAGGCGTCACATGGTAATGACAATATGAATTGCCCCCTGAGGCTTATCCGTAATGTTTACTTATCTGTTTACTTCGCTATTCTAATTGGTTTTGGGTTTGGGAGGAAATGGTTTCGAGTACAACAGTCGTTTACCTGCTAGTTTTATACATAAGTGGCAATAATATGGGATTGTATTGGAAAAAAGTAACGGCGGAATGGTTTGATTGTTATATGTAGATTATCTTTGAAAGAGTTTGAGTGAATTTATTTTGAATTGAGTTTCAGAAAAATCAGACTGGATTTCTTGATCAATTTTGGGTTTAGATTTTAATAAAACTATCTAAACTAACAAATTTTCAAACTCGATCCATTTCCATTTTTCTTCGAAGAATTAAATTGTAAATATCTCAAAAAGTTTAGCGGCATTCAAACGATATCCTTTTTTGTATAAAAACGATAAAGCGACGCAAATGTTTAAATGAAACATAAAAAAGTTGGGGTTTGATTAATATTAAGATATCAAATGAGGTTCACGTGACGCCCTCTAATAGTAATCTCAAAAAATCCATACAGGGTCCGTCAAAACCCTGGCATTCTTCTATAAATTCGTTAGGTTTGGAAATAGAAAAAAAATTTAAAGACAAAAGTTGTCAGAAATTTACTGCTCCATAACCTAAAATTACTTACATTTATACAGGGTGTTTAATTATTGCTAGACAGCTACTTACTTCGTTATTTTAAATGGAACACCCTGTATATTAATAGATTTTCAGATTCTACACGTAATTTTAGATGAAAATGTGTGAAAGTTTCATATTTTTAAAATGAACGGTTTTCGACATATATATTTAGGTACACTTTAAAAAAATAATTCACAAAATTAGAGATTTCAAAAAACCCGTTTATTTTAGTTATACTTTGTAGTTTTTTAAAAATTATTTTGAAGTTCTAAAAAGGAAAGTCTATTACTTGAAATATCTCCTTAAATATTAAGTTTAAGTATAGGAAATACTTTATGAAAAAGGTAGAGAATTTAAATATCTACAACCTACGTCAGAAATATACAGGGGGTTCCATTTGAAAAAATAGAGTTTTCATGGTTTGAAGTCAATGGAAACCGACGGTCAATTGCAAACATTCGGTATACTATAAATTTAAGATTTTTGTATCACAATATTCCCTAGACCTTATCTACTTTTTAGAACTTCGAAATAAATTTTAAAAAACTACAAAGTATAGCTAAAATAAACGTGTTTCTTGAAATCTATAATTTTGTGAATTCTTATTTTAGAGTGTAAATATCTCGAAAACCGTTCATTTTGAAAATATGAAACCTTCACACGTTTTCATCTAAAATTACGTGTAGAATCTGAAAATTTATTAATATACAGGGTGTTCCATTTAAAATAACGAAGTAAGTAGCTGTTCAGCTATAATTAAACACCCTGCATAAATGGAAATAATTTTAGGTTATGGAGCAGTAAATTTCTGACAACTTTTGTCTTAAATTTTTTTTTTGTTTCCAAACCTAACGAATTTATAGAAGAATGCCAGGGTTTTGACGGACCCTGTATATCAAATGAATATCTTAAAAATTGTTTAAATTAGTTTCAACTTGGGCAACTTGATGTTTTTATTTACCAATTTTTGAATAAAAGACACTTTGGCTAAAACGTCAGAAATCCACTGATTCTCTATGATTCACTGCTTAAGTACCAATACCACCCTGTATACATGTAAGTTAATTAAAACTACACAGCAAATTTTATATCATACTTTAGCAAATGCATGCTAAATCTTTCTTGTGGGAATCAATTTGGTAACATATTTTTTAATGAAGGATCTAAAAATCTATCAAGACAAAATTTTTGAAATGATTTTAGTTTCAATTAAAGTAAGTTATAATAAAGTATGAGCCAAAATTTTGTAAATGGCCTATTTTATGGGAAAAAATTATTTTTTTTTTGATTTAAAACTTTGATAGATTTCATATAAGTTAAACATTCTAAAAAAAAA
Organism: Pediacus dermestoides; assembly: GCA_963942485.1. Lineage (NCBI taxonomy): Eukaryota > Metazoa > Arthropoda > Insecta > Coleoptera > Cucujidae > Pediacus > Pediacus dermestoides. Next base: position 31,521,554 of record OZ012626.1, read on the forward strand.
ACCATGTATTGAAAAAACGATTAATAAAAATACACTCTGTAAATCTCTTGACATCACAGTATAGTATTTACATTTACTTTTGTATTAAAATATTTTGATCAATTTCACTTAAATATTAAAACATGTTCGTTGCCCTGTCCTGTACTTGTACAATGCTTAATCAATTTCATACAATTTACCAATTTTATTTTACTTGGTTTCAATAAACACATTTGCATATTCAAAAATATAACATAGTTTAAACATTATAATTCTATTATACGAGAAAGGTCCATTCGATGTTGATTGATTACTACTAATAATAATAATTATGCTCCATATATCCAAATGTGAAATTCATGTTTATGTATTGATAATTAAAAATTTTAATAATAATAATTAGTTGCATATTCGATTAAATATGTGTTCTATTTGTGCTAATTAATTAACCATTAAAATATATACCTTTAATTATTTTTTTTAATTTATGGAAATTTGGAAATTTCGTGTCATTTTAATTACTCTCGCAGTTGCTTACGATTTATTTATATAAAAGTTGCGCTTGCCCTTATTATAGCTACATAATTTTTAATTTTACGAAAAAGAAACTCGACAAATTTAGATGAATTACTTCTCCAGTTTCTCGAATTCTAATTTAATATATTTGCCATCAGGCAAATTAAATACATCCATTCCCCTTGTTTCGAGAGATATTAATATGAAAACAATTTCATTAAGTTGACATTTGCTTGGGGGCAGTATTTCTGTAACGTTCATTTGTATAAACGACGCAAATATTTAAAAAAATAAGTAAATGTACAATGGGAAATGTTTAAAATAACACCAATTCCATTTGAATTCCAGTCAAAATATAGCAAACGATTTTCTTGTCGAAGATTACAACAAAAACCGTAATACCAATTTTATTGGAACTAGAAAACCTTGACATCTAATAGTTTCCGACGAGTCTACCACTGGTGAACCAAAAACAAAAATTGCGTAGTATTTCCGTTCTATTCGACAACCCACTCGTGCTTCTGGGTCGTATAAAGCCCATCCTAGCGCATATATTAGATAACACGTTATTTAAATACAGTTTGTACCTTATATATTATTCCGATTCAGAGAGTTTCCCAACACCAAGCTCTTAGTCACTCTCTTCGTCAATGCATTTTGTATCTGTATTAAAGACCAACTCCATACCCAGTCCCAATGAATATTCATCAATATAGTTAGGTTCAGTTGGGAAAAAAGCACTTATGCAGTCAGATGCCATCAAGTACAATATAAACATAACGTGACTGTGCTTGTCGGGGCGGTTGTTGAGCTTTGAGAACAATAGAGGGCCGAGACTAAAAGGGCCGCTGACTTGCTGGTGGTAGGCGGCGATGGGTTGGTCCATGACTTGGGCCACAATGCCTGCAGGGGGGCGGGAATCATCTTATAATACAGATGGTGTTTGGGTGAATGTGTGTGTAGGCCACTCGCCACTTCATTCACTAAACTGATGCCCTGAGCTGGAAGCATTTCCAAGAAACCGTGATCTTTAAATTGTATTTAACGAGGCGTTAGTGAACATGCAACCAGATTTTCAATCTGTTCAAGGAGGTAATCAGTCGGACAGGGGATCAAATTTATTGCACAGATTGCCATTCTTTTAAACGCTGTTAGTTGTTTGAAGTAGGTGAGTGCACATTGAAAGGTGATTTCCGTTTTGTGGTGTTGAAGGGTTTTTTTGCCACACGTCAAGTTGGTTAGTTGATAGGTTTGTTGTTGTTCGTGCAACTGGGTTGGTATTTGATGTTGTTTTAAGGAAAGGAAAATGTGGAGAAGTTGATGACCTTTTGAAAGATGGGACTGATGGGAGTTGATAGTTTGTTTAATAGTTTTTTGATGAATGTATATGCTCTAGAAAGGATTGAAATTTTTTAGTTTCTATTATTATTATGTATTATATAATAAGTCCATCAAGGTTGCATATTTTTCAATAAGTATATGAGAAAAAGATTTCCTTCAATAACATATACCTATGGATCTACATTAGTGGCTTCAATTTTAATTTATTGAAGATGCTTTATTTGAAAGGTTAGCTTGTCCTATTCACCCTGTTGTCTACGGTCTAAAGTGACAACTTAGATTTATAATATACTGTTGATTGGCTGTTGGCAAGATGACGAAAGTCGGATGTCTCATTGCCATCAGTCCTACCTATTTTGAACATCAATGTAGTTTATTTAGGAAATTGTTCCTTGATTTTAACTGAACAGGCACTAATTCAGGTACCTAACCGAATTTGAAATTTCCGAGGATTCCAGAATGGTGCAGATTGTTTCTATAATAAAGCCATTCTTCGTTCATGATCTAAGAAGATTCTAAGCCAATAAATTTTTCCCTATACATTCACAATAGTAACCTGTAACACTCGTAACTTGAGTATCCAAAGAAGAAAATGTCTGTTATAGCAAAATTTACCAGAAGTTTCGTGCACGTCATTTATTATTTTTATTTTTTATTTTTTATTTATTTACATTATACTTCTAAAACAATGATCGACGATCGATAAGGTGCTGTTTTTGTTCGGGTTTGTTTTAAAAGAAATAAAAGATGAGTAATGTAAACGCAGTAGAATGTAACGTCATTAAATATTTGTGACCTGCACGCAAGTTCTCGTAAATTTTGCTATATTTCAAAGTCTGCAATGTCTGAAAAAATCACATTTTTTCAAAGAAATTCTTCTTAGGTTTTTTCTTTGATACTAAATCACTACTCCTACTTATTATAAGTTAGGAATATTAAAAAGAGTCCCTTTGTAAAATTAGCTTCAGAGTCCTAGAATATACAGGTCCGCACCTGATTTGAGTCACTCTATTAGCTAAATTCGACCACAGTTTGTTATTGAAATTAGAATTAACAATAAAGAAATTAATAATAGTGAAATGGAGATATTAGACGTAAAAATAGAGATCCACCAATCCAAAAAAATAAATATGTGCTGTAAAGTTGTATATCCATACAAAAACTAAATACGTGGTATATATTTCGTCCAAGAAGGTATAAAAATAGAGGAGAGAAAGCTCCCGGATGGGTGTAGACACAAATCCGTTGCCAGTTGCTATGACAGTGACAAACCAAAACAAACACTTGACCAATAACTGCTGGCGCATGTGTAAAAACTATCAAGTACGCTTGAGTCCATTTGAAGGTGCAACACTTTTTGACCCACGAATTCTACCCCCACCCCGGGGATCTTTCTGTCCTCTATTTTATACGTCCTTGATTTCGTCATTCCACCAGAAGAAATTCTCTCTAAAACTTACTGTTTGATATACGTCAAATAAAGTGTTATTTCTGATCAAATCAAATATACAGGGTGGTCCAGGTTAAATGTCATTAATTTTGGGAGGTGATAGAGCATCAAGAAAAAAGTAGACTTTTATTAAAAAACTTTGCTCAAAAATGTTTTATAACAAAGATACAGGGTGTCAAAGTTTAAAATAAAAACTCGTTTTCTTAACATAAATTCTAAACCATTCGATCGATTTTCATTAAATTTCACACACAGAGTAATATAGTACATTTCTACATAATGATGGGGTTCGTTTATAGAAAAATTTCTCCAGTAGCGTACATACTGGGGGACCGTTCCACTTTTCCCCTCCAATCTTTGACGCCACTGGATATATTGCGAAGAAAATTCAATTTTTGGATTGTCTGTTCAATTTAGAGAAAATAGTTACTCTTGAAAAATTTTAATTTAAGGCTTCGTTTTTAAGATATTTGAGTTTGACGGTTTGGAAACACAAACTCAAATGCTGCTCTGAACTAAAAAAAAATTCGAGAAAGTTCTCAAAATAGGCTTCGATACATTTTCAGGCTCTTATAGCCACGGAATTAAATGCTACCAAGACTTGATGGCGATTTTCCGGATTTTCCAAGCCTACCCGAAATTTTCTTTAATTCAGCACAACATTTGATATTGTGTTTCCAAACCTTCAAACTCAAATATCTCAAAAACGAAACCTTAAATTAAAATTTTTCAAGAGTAACTATTTTCTCTAAATTAAACAGACAATCCAAAGATTGAATTTTCTTCGCAATGTATCCAAGACGTCGAAAATTGGAGGGAAAAAGTGGAATGGTCCCCCAGTATCTACGCCACTGGAGATTTTTTTTATAAATGAACACCATCATTACCTAGAAACGTACTACACTACTCTGTGTGCGAAATTTAATGGAAATCGATCGAGTGGTTTAGAAATTATGTTAAGAAAACGAGTTTTTATTTTAAACTTTGACACCCTGTATCTTTATTATAAAACATTTTTGAGCAAAGTTTTTTAATAAAAGTCTACTTTTTTCTTGATGCTCTATCACCTCCCAAAATTAATGACGTTTAACCTGGACCGGAAAATTTAAAATACATTAATGTGATTGGATATTTTTCGGCCTGATTCTATGAACTTTGAATCAAATAAATATATTTTAAATTTATTCCAGATGTTTTTAGTTCCAATTCTCTCTACTCAAAAATAGGCGTTACTAAATTGTCAGTACCGGTGCATAGGCAGAAATATTTCACGGGACGACGACGATTCTTCGAACTTATTATATCAAGTATAGTCTTGTTGTTGTTGTACGTAAATAACTAAAGACACAACCTGTGATCTAATGAATTATATTTTATTAACTTTTAAGAAAAATGTGCAAATATATCCCGAAATTTCTGGATGCGAACCTGATTTTTGAAATAAGATACTCGAGTTTTGTTTTATTGACAAGGCACTTTTGTGAAAAATTATGGTTAGTAGTGAAGTCTGTTCATTCTTTTCCACGCATCTCACGTTTTAAACAAATACAAAGTAAGCGATATGGGATTTTATTTCAATTCCTGCAACATTCGTCTTATTCCCCAAATGCCTGGAATTGTTGTGGACGTTTTATTAAAACTGACACACAGAGAAATGAATAGCGATAAAAATCGGAATAGTTTAGAAGGAAATTTGGCGAGTTGTGAATTCCGTGTAGTAGCAACGACTACTGACATCTTTTTCTCTCTGCTCAGCTCGAGGGTAATCCCATTGGGAATCGTTAAATGGAATAGAATTGGCTACTTGTTGCTGCTCGCACACACAGCTTGGATTTTATCATGTTTCGATCTTATTTCATTTATTATAAATTTGTCCCCGAACGTTTGTTTTTCGATTAAACCATTATATGCCCACGTGGTTTTTATTAGTGTAATAATCCAATTTAATTGTGCACGATTGGTTTTTGTGTTTGTTTAATGTAGTTTTGTACGAAAACAACGCACATATCCAGGGGATAAATGTGTAATGGTGCAATAAATAAAACAAGTCAAGCTATAAACACACAACGGAGAGGACGAAAATTAATTTCATGTAATTTTTACACAAGCTGCGCGCTTGGTATAATGCTTGAAGCAGAATGAGAAAAAGTGGTGATTTAGTACAACGGGGGGCGGTAAGTAATAAATGTCGCGCAACTTTAGGACTTGATCAGTCTACAAAGAATTTAGATTTAAGAGTTTAATAAGTGCTCTTGAAAATACTTCCAATTCATGTACAAACTAGGAATTTGCATTGTTATAAATTTCTGCTTTGCTTCCTTCTATGGTTTACTTCAACTAATAATATATTTCCTTTAAACTAATTAATTTTATATTGCCTAATTTTTTTCCACATCTACTAGTAGTTATTACTTTTTAATTAATTAGAATTGGCACATCCTGCTGTCAAGGCTGAACAAATACCAAATGTACAAATACATTTCTGCCACAAGATTATTAGTTACACATTATTTATATCCCAATAAAACAATTTCAGGCAGTTAGTTTAATCTGTCCTGTTCCGGAACCACAAAGGGAATTTTGTGTTATTTAGCCTAATTTGACTAAGCACCTCATTTCAGTTGACACCTGCTTCTGATTAAATCCATTGAAATTCCCCCAATAATTGACGAGATTCACCAGATCATAGATCGATTATTTTTGTCTAGTATGTAGAGAAAAAACTTGGAAACATCCTGCGTTATTTCCATGTTGGATATTTGTGAGATGTTAACTTATCGGTTGCATCAGGCTCATTAATACCTAACAGAGTACTGAGCATGTTAAATTAATAATGTGTATCAGTAAATGTAAAAGGTTAAAACCGGCAGGTGTTTACGCAATGCATATAGTAATAAAATAAAAGGACAAAATCTTGCATTTTCACACGTTCATTATAAAGTATCTCTGTGTGTGTTTCTGTGTGGCTATTGGACAGCAAAGGTCAAATGCTTTCGGCAGATCAAAGCTTAAATGGTCTTCAATTAAAAAAGCCACAACTTTCCTAGGAATTCAGAATACCTGTTCTAGATAACGATGTTGATTTTTCGGTGATCGTATTGTGGCGATAAAGTTTTTTTTAGATTGCAGCAGTTTCTAAACTGGTTTTAATTTAATTTTTATGTGATTTACGTTTCGGATTTTTGTTTCATTTTTTCCTGCAAATAGAAAAAAACGAATTGTAGATTGTTTTATAATAAAAGATGTAATCATGTCAAGGAAATAAGGAATTCCTAAAATTTTATAGTCAAAAATACAAAGTCGGAACTTTAGATGTTTTTTCTTGAGATTTATGTTGGGGAACAAGTGAAGCCCCCTTCTTAAATCATATGCACGATTTGGAAGGTCAGCGGTTCTATAGACAACATAAATGACGCATAGTGTGTTCAGGAAACCAGGAAGAGCAGATGACGTCATCCCATATGATATAACATTTCCTACTTCATCGATATGACAATTTTTACCACAACAAATTTATTTAGTTGCATTTTTTACATTTGTAATATTAGTTTTTCATCGCTATTATTTTCTTATAATATACTACAGTCCAGAATTGATGATGGATAAAAGTTAATTATAAACCTTGTCATGAATTCAAACGACAATAAATCATCCCATCTAGTCAGCATTCTTGCAAAACGGACATTTATTTCGCTTAATGAGAACCACATTTATTTCAAAATATTTTCTACCTGATAAAGTTCACTGTACAGCCGGTTTATTTTTAATTTTATATGTTGTTATTACAGTAAACACAAATCGTTTTTACTACGAAGTTTAAAACTAAATTTATCTGTAATAATTACGGAGGTTAAGTTAATAAATAATGAAGAAAGTGTTTGTGTTCAATTTGTTTAAACTCAAACCACAAAGCACGGAAGAGAAACTACCTACGTGTAATATTAAGTATTAATTTAATTCAGATTTACACATTGTACAATATAAAATTAAAACTTTGTATATAGCAATTATTAAATCTATGTTTGATGCTTAGTTTGTCGAAACAATGACGAAAACAGTACCAAGTATAAGTATAATTAAATTACTTAATTGTGCGGTGTCGAGGCTTTGTTTGTATTAGGATTTTACGCAAACTTCCTAGAAAACAACAATCTATTTCAGTTTTATGGAGAATATTTCAAACAAAATTTTATAAACAATGCCAATACAGCAAAATGTATAGGCCAACAGTTATAATAAAAAATTGATTTTCTCCGGAAGAAAACAAAATTTTATATAGCAAGAGTGTAACAATCTAACAGTTATATTTTTAAGAAAAGTATGTTGTAGTTTAAACGGTACGAGAATAAATTGGATTTTATGTGGTTTAATTGTACTAAAGAAAATATGTAATGGTTTTATGTAAGTGATGAGATAATACACAAAAGCTGGCAGGTTTTATTGTTAATATGCTTTCGCGCTGGAAATTTTATTCGTTTTTTAAATAACTTCGTGTTGAAATAACAGTAAAAATTTTAATGTGGTAGAATTATTTTTAGTTAACATACACGCGATAACTCTCCCTTTCTCTTGATCTCAAGGGAGGCGTATGAGAAATAAAGACGCTATAGTGTGACGCACAAGACTACTGAAAATAATCCTGGTGTATTGATTGTGATCTCATATTTTAGTTCTTTATACAAACTGAAGAAAAACAGAAATTAAGGTTGCGAAAATTTAATTTAAAAAGTATTTTTGTATTAAAAAAGTATAACTTTCGGTACTTGTCTCAAATTTTTGTTTTTTTTTCAATACGTTCAGTAAACCTAAGCCTACTATTACTAGAAGAAAAAACAAAATTTTGGAATGGTTCACTAGATCTGTTATGACACCAAAAAATCACGACTTTTGAGTTTACCTAAATTATTGGGTTTTTATTTTAGTAAGCAGATGTCAGGTGCAAATTTTTTAAATCACGTAATCATACTCAAATCAAACAAATTAATGATTAATTTATTTATAAAATTTATTTAATTGTGACCAATGAATTATGATTGTTAGATTATTTTACCTCCAGTCTCTCTACTGTAACATCACATGTCTAATTTAACCAGTTTCATATCTTCTACCAATTTTCACCTCTTTTCTTATGCGACTTAAATTTTATCAATTACATTTCGCCTTTATTTTGCATGTTTAAGCTTTTACTGTACACCTAAAGTGTGTTTTTAATATTTCCACGCTATTTTCCAGCTAAACATATTCATATCATTTGCAAATTTAATCGTATCGTTATAATAACATTTAATGTTCAGAGCACCAACGACAACATAATACGATTACACTTCGTGTTTTCTTTCCTGTTATTGCCGCATCCATAGCAGGAATTACAAGGCTTTTCTGACATTCTGCATCAGAGAATAGTCATAACGTAAAGCTGGCTTACCACCGATTATATACTCTACACCCCCTGTGCTATCTCACAGCAGGTTTTTTTAAATCATCACCTATCAGTTTCTTTTGTTGGCTGAAAATTTCTGCGGTTAAACATTTTCTTAAGGGATGATTTGAATGCCCTTGCGACGTGCAGATCTATGTATTAAATCTATGGAAGACGCAAGCGCAATTCCGTATGTTTATTTGTTAACCACTCGGACAATGGCTAGAAGCTATATTGATTTTCAAGACCTGATACTTATGCTATAGAGGTAGATATGTATTGTAGGAAATTTGCATGGGTTCTCTGCGGCCGCTACAAGAAAAAGGACATTCCGTCAAGCATCAAACTGATATGGAAAATTGATTTTCCATTTGGACCGGTCACATCCTTTACAGAAACCCTCACTGATGATGCTAGTTGTTGTTGAGAATATTAAATTTGTCGGTCTACAACCTTCAACATATTTTTTAACTTCTCTCGGCGAATCCAGAGGGAAAAAGGCAGTTGAGTTTAATGCAAATAATATCTCTCGTACAAGGCTATTTTATTTTTGAGGGCTTTTGAAGTGTATGCCTCTTTGGAATGCCACAAAAGCTCGACCGAATGAAATTCCACTTTTATTTCAGTTTTTTTTCTCGCATCCTCGCAGTCGTAAGGACGAAAAAAACTGTCGCGCCAATGAAATACTGTGTGTGGTAGCTGGATAGGGAATTTGACTGCAGGATTAACCAACCATTTTTGAATTTGTAATTGGTGATGTAGGTAGGCGAATTCACAAAATTAACTTTACGCGCTGGAAAGATATATTTTTTTGATCTACACGAATTGGGTAGTTTAATTAGAATATTTTTTATAATAAACGAATTTGTAACTACATTCTGGGTATTCATACATATTATTACTTCACAAACTTTTCATGTTGAACCCACTTATTCCAAGAATTTAAAATATACACACTGACATAAACAGAATCAAAACATGTTTTTTTATAGCATTTAAATGCACTGTTTTTTCTAATGCAATCATTTCTTTGTTATTAAATACTTTTCTGAATATTCTTTTCAAACTTATTAGTAGTTCTGTTGGTAATACTTCTACAAATATTTATAAATCCTTTGTACTAAAACTGTTTCCTAAGTATACTGCTGTTTTCGTTAACAAATCGACAAAATACAAAATATACTTTAATATTCAAATTTATAATCTGGAAAATGTCAGACATGCTGGCCTTCAAATGCGAAATATTTCACGTAAAGTACCGGTTTCTCAGAAAATTGAAAATACTATTGAATGTATAAACAATAAGCACGTACGTTTCCACAATACTTAGTTTTAATTTTATCGTAGGGGAACCATGCACGGAAACCTGAAATGTTTTCAGTTCTAACCGAACTGAATCACAAACATTTAATGATAGAGATGAAAAACTACTCAGTACTTACTAAAACCAGACACCATAATTTACTTGAAATCCTGCTTTCACCAGAACCCAAATCTTCAGTCAACTTATCAAAAGATGGCAATCTCAATAAGAAAGAAAAGTGCCAAAAAGATGTATAGAGTATCAATTTTTGTAGAACTAAAAAGTTGTACAGAGTAGGCAGGAAATCCACAAATTCAGGAATTAAAAATACTTAATCCAAAGATGAGCACAAACAGGGAGTAATAAATCTTTTGTTTTGTACACTGCCTAATAATTATTCGGAAAATTTGTGGCCAGAAGTTAAAGTTTCACACTTTAACGTTGAGGTTTCGTAAAGAAACCAGGTTTTTAAATGTGTCAATGGCAATTTAGATTTAAAAAAATGTTTATTAGTAAATAAAATCTTATTAAGAAAGTCGTCTGAAAAAATGGTGTCAGATATTTCATAAAAATGAAGAATGTCTAAAAGGAATAATGCCAATTTTTCTGGGACCAAAAAACTGAGTGTCGAGTGAAATCAAAAATTGCAGGAATTAAAAATACTTACGATCCAAAGATGACCACATATGTGCAGTATCAATTCGTGAGATTCAATTGACAGGAAGTAGTAATAAATCTTTTCTTTTGTACACTTCTGCCTAATAATTATTTGGAAAATTTGTGGTTAGAATTATAAGTTTGACAATTTACCGTTGAGGTTTCGTAAAGAAACAAAGCCTAAAACTTCAAATTTGCATTAAATACTTCCAATTATGAAAAAATGGTGTCAGATATTTCGAAAGAATGAAAAGTGCCATAATGCCAATTTTTCTGGAACCAAAGAACTCGTAGAGAGTAGAAAGGAAATCAACAATTGCAGGAATTAAAAATACTTAACATTCAAAGATGACCACATAATTAAGTATCAATTCATAATATTCAATTGACAGGATCTTTATTAGTTATATACTTCTGCCTAATTATATATTCGGAAAATTTGTGTTTCGTAATAAGTATAACAAAGTTTTTAAAGAAACTTATCTGGAAAAATGGTATAAGGATATTTGGGTGTATCTGTAAGGATAAGTGCATATTTCCTCAGCTCATCAGCAAAAATAACTATAAATAGAACTTATGCAGTTTTGAATTATCTCTCTTCCTGCCTCTTCATATCATACTACATACTACTTTATTACAAGTTAAAAAGATTTCTCAGATAATAATATTATTTACTGAGGATATAAACTTAAAACTAAAGTTGTGATTTTTCAACTTGGAAAAGAATCCCACTTTCTCGTTTTTAAGAAATATAAACAATCTGAGATCTGAGATTTATGCTGTAATGATCCCTGAAATTGTTTGATTTGGATTTACAGCGTTGTATTTACATTTCTGAAACCCAGTTTCCCAGTTTAGGCACAGAAACTAACCAAAACGGAAATATGTTTATTGCCAAAACTTTCTGAACCGATTAAAGTTCTGTTTCTAGGTCCAGAAACTAATTTATTTAGATATAAGGTTCAGAACTTCTAACTATAATAAATGATAATTTACGTCTTGCCTGTAAAGACCGAATGGTTTAAGAGGCAATATCAGAAATGCACTTTTGCAAATAAAGATTAAGTCAAAAAAAGAGCTTAGTATATGTTAAGAGGAATTGGCATAAAAAGACTTAAGGCAGTATCTTCCTGATTTCAATTTTGATTGCCAAATCTCGAAAGGCATCTTTCAGAATTAGCGAAGTTTATACTATCTAGGAAAGATCACTTGCAACTGATGTGAATTTAAGAATTTCGAAGAAAACTTAACGATGTAAATGTAATATTAGCAAGATCAATGTAGTGACAGTTTGTTTTACATATCGATGTAATTGACTGAACAAGGCCAGCTGAAACCGTCTTACTACCACTTTCAGCGACTTTGACTGATGTTCCCCGTTTTCGGTGTCTCCTAAAAAAATAAAACTACACACCGATATTTTCACGGTTTTTTTGGACGTGTTTGAATGGAACCGGGTCATTAGTTGCACACAGTCCGTTGCACAAGCGTGTAAAAATACCGCGACCAATGCACGCATCCATCCATCAACCGCGCCTGGGTTTGCGCGCCTACACACCACCTCGCCAAGTTTGTCTTCTTGTCTTATATTCCTTTCGGATTTCTGGCGCTTCCAACGCCACAAGAAATTATTCAAATCAGGTCGACTGCCGAGGCAGGCACATCCACACTTAAAGAAAACTGTTCAGGTTTATTTCTAGCGTGGAGTTCAAGCGACTAATTGCTTTTTTGTTCCAGGTTTTTCCTCTGGCTAAGTTTCGACCAAATTAGATTTTGTGCTATTATTTGTCGAGTAGTATTATATACCTGGCATGTATGATTGTGAAACTGTAAATACCATGTTAGATTTATTTCCTGAAGTAATGGTGTTTACAGAGAGATGTATAATTAATTACTGACGTTAGACCAGAGCTATAGCAGTTGATTTTCGTTTTGTTAACAACAAAGCGTCCGTATTTGTACACACTGAGGCAAATATAATATTAATTTCTGTCCAGTTTTTTGCCGGTTCAGAACATTTTGCGGTTATGCCCCACGTACATATATTTTTGCATGCTGTTGTATAGTATATGTTTGTAAAGTTGAACTTCTAGCTGCATAAATTGTGGGTTTGTATATATGCCCGAAGGGAAAGTGGTTTAATATTTACGCTCTAGCGGCAAGCCGGTTTAGTTACTACATTCATGTTTATTATGTTAAATTTAGTTTGTTTTATTTACACTTCACAGTCCACTGATATCATGATATAATTTGAATTGACCAGTTTTTGTTCCACACCAATATAACATTGATTCGCCAAAATCAATGCAATCAAATTAGCTTTTGGAGTGGAATCACCTCAAAATTTATTGATGAGGTACAGTGGAACTTCTCTGTCGCTAATTTGTGTGTCATACATTAATATTTTTCCTTTCATACAAAAAGGTCCACAAAATTTAAAGACCTATGAATATAATCAGGAACTTTATTTCTAGACCCTATAAAAATTTTTAGGTTTTCAATAGATGAATAAAATTGTTCAAAGGTCGATATGAGATATTTTGTCTTTGGCATCATTCTCATCATCTCAATCTTCGTCTAATCCTACAAAAAGTATATTTTGTAAAAATATAGATTTCTACAGTATAATACAGATTATGAAACTTTTCGGCATCGAAAAATTCGAGTTACGATTGATCCCTTAAAAAGACTACGAACGTTAGCGATTATGATAAAATGATAAAAATTTGACTTGGAGAATAATTCGCGTTAGAGAAGTTCCACTGTACATCCAACGGTTGATTAAAAAAAAGGTACATGCAGCTACCACAATTATACATAAGAATTGATCTGAAGGATCCTTTCTAAATGAAAAGTCAAATTTGTTCAATCGAAATGAATACAATATAGCCTTTTAACAAATACATTACAATTAATTATATCCTGTACTAAAACGTGAAATTTGTGGACGTCTAAACGCTCAAAGAATAAATTATAGCCAACTAACTAATTAGCAACCTAGTGTGTGGCAAGCATTACCAACTATTAAGTTCGTTAAGTAGTTTTCGATTTAATACATTTTAATTTACGAGCTAGCTATCCATTGCATGCACTAGGGAAATACCAGCCATCAGCAAATAAGCTTACATAAGTTTTATTTCGATCAACTGAGCATATAAACCTTAACCTCAACAAACGAGACATTAACTGGGGTTATAAAAGAAGAGAAGTTGTTAAGGCTTGCCGGAAACGCACTCTAAGGCAGCGACCCGCAAAACGATTTATTATCTATGGCAGCCCTTTGCCGCTCCTTTTCTTAATTGGAAACGTATTGCAGAATCTGTTTTACACCGTCTCAGTTGAAGTCATATGGTAAAGCGACGATTAATAAAATAATTTGTGTGTAATTAAACGATTTTTCTGTTTTATTTTGTTTGCGTCTGAAGAGTTGTGTTGCAATTAAATTTGTTGGAGTTGAGCTCAAAATTGGCACAATGAGTAATTTGTGCACATCAGTAGTAGTAGTTAGTGAAAATAAAACTGTGTGTAGTTTGATAAAATGAGCAAATGATTAATGAAGATTGTTTGTATGGAAGTTTCATGGATGGGGCACAAAGCAATTTCAATTTAGTTGGGTATAGTGTAGAGATGATACTCTTGAGTCGTTTACATTAGATGTTACGTTCTTTAGTCAAAGCTTTTCTCTTTGTTGTGGTTGGAACGCTCGAGTTACTCTACATATATAAGCTTTATAGAATTTGAAATTACAAAGAGAGCGCGCACGTCCTTCATTCATCAAATAAACCACCTACCTGACTTGCTACAACTTTTTTCCAACTGCTGCAACTCTTTAAAACTAAACATTTTGGTATAATAATATACACATGTGTGTATGTGTGCGGGAGTCTGTATATCCATAACCTCCATTTGCGAAGTTTAAAGTTCTACTAGAGAAATAAGTAGCTACAAGGTTTGCCGCACCGGGAAATAACTTTTGTAATTACTCGCCTTCCTAAACTTTTGCGAAAAATAAAGAACAAACAAGTGGTAATTTATGTTTTAAGTATGCCGTAAACTTTAAAATTTCTTCTGTGGGGATTAGTGTGGATGAGTAATAAAACGAACTATGCAAAAATGTTAGTTGAAAGATGGACCATTTCAAGAAATTAATTTTGAAAGTAGCTTTTAAAATAATTAAGTATTTGTGAAATATTTTTAGTTTACGGCTGATTTGGACAACAGATAAAATCAGGATGTTATAATTTAGAATATTGTTCTTTCTTATACCTGCTTATTCCCAGAGAAGGATTTTTATGAAATTATTTTCACCTATATAAACTTATAATAAACTCTTTACCCATCAAAGTAAGATAATGTTTAATTGATCATAAAAATGGTCACATTATTCAGGCGGATCCTCCTTTTTGACGACGTGACGTGCATAATCTGGTCGCTACCTGAACCTGTTTGTTGCTATAACTAAGTAACGAATTTCTTAAAGGTAAATAAATAAGTCAAATCTGTAATGTAGGTTTTACGAAAATTTCTTCCTTCGATCGTGCTAAAGTAGTAAAACAGTTTCACGTCTCTCTCACCTCATGCGCCTAGAAACGGGGGCTTTAGACCTGTTGAGCAGTACGTTTATTACAGTCTCTATTAGGTCTTCAGTTCCACCTCTCTCTTAATCCATTGGCGCATCTGTCACCTAAAGCTAATTGATTCCTACGGCCTACAGAGAGAAACATTTAGAAGAAAATATGGATTGTCAAAAATATTGATGTGGGTCATATCTACCAACTTGAGAGGTTACGTCTTTCTCTAGTCATTATTAAAAAATAAAATAAAGCAAACGTAAGTTAGAGGATCATTTCCTATAATATTCACTTTTCCACATTTTATAAAACATCAACGTTTAAAAAAAATCCTAGAATGTTTTGACTCTTATCTCTTATCTTTTTCTCTCATGTTTCGTTGATTCCTTAGTATTTTCTTCTGTATTGACACACACTTCACACTTAGACGTAACTTAGATATAACTTCTCCGTTCCAATTCAGTACTGGATAAAACTGTTCGTGTGTTTGTCTTCTCAATCCTAAATATGTACCCTAACCTTTAATTTCTCTTTTAGTTCAGAGAACTTGGAATTGAGAATTATGCGGTATCACTCCATCTTTGAGTGTTCTGCTCTTTATTTTTTCAAACCAATCAGACTTAAATTGAACAGTCCTGTATCAACATTATACAAGTGATTTCCATTCTATGTATATGATCGCTAGTACTCTATTTCAGTGGTCTCCAAACTTTTTTGATCTCGTACCCCTAAGGTAGAAAAAATAAATAGTACCTACGTACCCCCAAATAATTAAAGACAAATTTATTGTGCTAAGTACCATTGCTGGGAAAAAAATTACACAGTATTTTATTTTATTATAGGACTATTATTTTAATAATGTCGTATCCCCATGTATAGACTCGCGTACCCCTTGGAGACCACTGCTATAGACTCCCTTAAAAAATGATGTGTCCAAATTTAGTTTTTGTGTCATTAAAACTGCAATAAATTGAAAAATTCACAGATTTCGTTGCGTTTTGCAATTTTACAAAGAACCAAGTTAGTTTTACTAGAAAATTCAAACAGAATGAAAATCCTCTTAAAATTCCGGTTTTACGGTATACTATAGACTCGGTTAAAAAATTTGTCCAAATTTCAGGTTTGTGTCCTTAAAACTGTCATAAAACTTCGAAAAATTGACAGATTTCGTTACGGTTTGCAATTTTACAAAGAACCAAGTTAGTTTTACTAGAAAATTTAAACAGAATGAAAATCCTCTAAAAATTCCGATTTTTACGGTACACTATAGACCCGCTTACAAAATTTGTCCAAATCTCAGGTTTGTGTCCTTAAAACTGTCATAAAACTTCGAAAAATTGACAGATTTCGTTGCGGTTTGCAATTTTACAAAGAGCCAAGTTAGTTTTACTAGAAAATTCAAACAGAATGAAAATCCTCTAAATATTGCGGTTTTACGGTATACTATAGACTCGCTTAAAAAATTTGTCCAAATTTAAGGTTTGTGTCCTTAAAACTGTCATAAAACTTCAAAAAATTGACAGATTTCGTTGGGGTTTGCAATTTTACAAAGAACCAAGTTACTTTTACTAGAAAATTTAAACAGAATGAAAATCTTCTAAAAATTCCGATTTTTACGGTATACTATAGACTCGCTTACAAAATTTGTCCAAATCTCAGGTTTGTGTCCTTAAAACTGTCATAAAACTTCGAAAAATTGACAGATTTCGTTGCGGTTTGCAATTTTACAAAGAGCCAAGTTAGTTTTACTAGAAAATTCAAACAGAATGAAAATCCTCTAAATATTGCGGTTTTACGGTATACTATAGACTCGCTTAAAAAATTTGTCCAAATTTAAGGTTTGTGTCCTTAAAACTGTCATAAAACTTCAAAAAATTGACAGATTTCGTTGGGGTTTGCAATTTTACAAAGAACCAAGTTACTTTTACTAGAAAATTTAAACAGAATGAAAATCTTCTAAAAATTCCGATTTTTACGGTATACTATAGACTCGCTTACAAAATTTGTCCAAATCTCAGGTTTGTGTCCTTAAAACTGTCATAAAACTTCGAAAAATTGACAGATTTCGTTTGCGGTTTGCAATTTTACAAAGAGCCAAGTTAGTTTTACTAGAAAATTCAAACAGAATGAAAATCCTCTAAATATTGCGGTTTTACGGTATACTATAGACTCGCTTAAAAAATTTGTCCAAATTTAAGGTTTGTGTCCTTAAAACTGTCATAAAACTTCAAAAAATTGACAGATTTCGTTGGGGTTTGCAATTTTACAAAGAACCAAGTTACTTTTACTAGAAAATTTAAACAGAATGAAAATCTTCTAAAAATTCCGATTTTTACGGTATACTATAGACTCGCTTACAAAATTTGTCCAAATCTCAGGTTTGTGTCCTTAAAACTGTCATAAAACTTCGAAAAATTGACAGATTTCGTTTGCGGTTTGCAATTTTATAAAGAATCAAGTTAGTTTTACTAGAAAATTCAAACAGAATGAAAATCCTCTACAAATTGCGGTTTTACGATATACTATAGACTCGCTTAAAAAATTTGTCCAAATTTCAGATTTGTGTCCTTAAAACTGTCATAAAACTTCGAAAACGTGACAGATTTCGTTGCGGTTTGCTGTTTGACAAAGAGTCAAGTTAGTTTTACTAGAAAATTCAAACAGAACGAAAATCCGTTAATAATTCCAGATTTTATAGCCTACTATAGACCAGTGGTCTCCAAACTTTTTTGATTTCGTACCCCTAAGGTAGAAAAAATAAATAGTGCGTACACCCAACTAATTAAAGACAAATTTATTGTGCTAAGTACCATTGCTAGAAAAAAAATTACGCAGTACTTTATTTTATTAGGAGTATTATTTTACTCATGTCGTACCCCCATGTATCGACTCGCGTACCCCACTTTGGAGACCACTGCTCTATTTAATCTCGTGCCGATTGTAAATTTGATTCTCTGATAGTTAAGTCTGCATAATTGTCATCAAAATCTAACATTACCTATAGTATTGTATTTGTTGCGTTAAATTTTGAGAAATTAAGCTTCAGGCAATATTTTTGAAGTGTAGGTATAAGTCAAGCTCAAGACACAAAATCCGTGTTTCGTTTTAATTTTTTTGTCTGCCACTGGAAGTCTGACAAGCAAAGTAAATTATTCACCCCATTTGATAAAACACCCATTTCTAGGTCACGCTTGCTTAAATTGCATAAGTAAACACATAATAAAAATAATAACAATAAATCCAGCTTTATACTGCTAAATTATCCGGCGTGCGTATCGTAAGATTTTTCCGCTTATAGTATAAATTTAGTGATTATATTGTATTATTTTCTGCCCTCCATATCGAGATTCTGTTATGTTTATTGCATTTACAGCTGAAGTATACACTATATATGTATATTTTGTACACAATTTATAGTCAGCATACTTATGAAACTTATCTAGTTTCTATTCTTTTTCGCGGAACTTGGCGCAATTCGAACAGCGGCACGGCACGCAAAGCACATTTTGTAAATGTTTCACTGTAATTATGGTGTAATTCATTTCACATTGAGTTTTTCCAGATGTAAAAGATTAACATTGTAAAGACTTTGCCGTGAATAAATTAAAGATTTATTCATTAAAATGTAACAGCAGATAAGCTACATGGTATTGTAAGCATTTTCCTCGCGCAAAAGTTCCAACAAGAGGCGAAAAAAAATTGTGGTTGAGGTTTATTTACTCTGGCTGGAATATAGTAGTAAACCCAGTTTTATTTTTACGATTACGACAAAATAAACTTGCAACAATTTACAAACACATCTGGTGGAGCTTCAGTTTTTATTTACTGTCAGTAACAGTTCAATTATTAACAATGTAAAGCTAAATCTTCAACTTTCTTTCGCTTACAGGCTTACATAAAAAGTGCAATCGATTTAAATATTAACCCACGGATTGCGCTTTTCTTCATTGTATGTATTTATAACTTAATGACTTTTTCAGTGGCGTATAAATCGCACATTTTACACAGAACAGATAAAAATAATGTTTATTTCATAAACGCGGTGACGTCAAAGCTACTTAAAAACTTATCAGTGACCTTTTCGATATGCAAAATCGCATTAGCTTCTTAAACCACATGGTAAAAAAACCAACACTATCTATCAGTAATTATTTCATGTTTACATAGGTCAGCTCACAACAAATTGCATTACAAATGGTGCATTTTAATTAATCGTAATTGTATATTATTGTTGTTGTAATTATTACGTCTGGAAGAGAAAATTCAAATTCACTTCAATGGTTTGTATCAATACCGTTGTTGCATCTGTTGTACAGCCAAGTCACCTGAAAGACATTTCCACCGAAGGAAAAGGCAGTAAAAAACGACAAGAGATCAGAGTAAATAGTTTGTAATAACCATTAATCGTTGTCCACTGGCCATTTATGGGCAAATTATTTAAACTCATGGCATTCTGTAGAGAAATAACTCGCTAATAATGCATACTCATTTTAATTTTGTATAATAACTACAACAGCTTTCAGTTTGTTTCTGTTATTTTACACCGCTATTTATATGGGAAGGGAAAAAAATTGTTGTATTATGTATTTATTCCAATCATTTACAATTTATAAAACGTATGTATGTTTGAATGTCAACGTAATTACTTGTGATAAAAACTATGTGTTTTATTGCATCAGGATAGGAGGCGACTGATGTAGAAATGATCGATAACACATAGTTTGATTTATCGATTAGCTAAACTGTTGGTTGTGAAGTAGGAAAAAATATTTCGAGGTAAAATAGGCTAGTGTGATTTCCAATATGTCCACTGGAAAAAGTGCACAGTTATAGTATCTTATGATTTACTAATCGACATTTGTATTCGATTTAACAGATGTTTGAAAATGGCTAAAAGATTTAGAAAATTGATTTCCTAAATTTCGTTAAAGCAGAAAAATTTTCATAAATCAAAAATTTTAAAAATGAATTATTCACAAGTATTTATTTATAAAAATTTTAGTTATTTCTTCAAGCTGAAATTTAAGCACAAAATTAACTAACAATAAGTTATACCGGATAATTCTCTAACTATAGAGCTAAAAGTAGAATGTTTAAAAAATATAGATTCTTAAAAGGTTACCTAAAACTGTTCCCCATCATTTTTGTCATTAGGTTAGATAGAAATTTTGCAACTTTTCCAATTTATAAGAAAATGTTGAGTTGAAAAATGAAGAACCCAAAAAGGTTGCAATTCTGATGACACATTAAGACCAATTAAAAATATGACTGAGAGTTTTTGTAGTTCGATTATGTTTAATTAACTTTCATGATGTATGGTAAATTTTTGATATCAATTTTGTTGAGGTCTTAGTTTTAAATATTATTATTCATATTCTTTGTTTCATATTTTCTATAAATAAGAATAAGATGAAGGTACATCAACTGTGTTATTTAAAAATCAAGTTCGGTACGAAATTTATGTACAAGGACATGGTGGTAATTTACCGTTTACCAGAAAACAATTATTTACATTATACATATATCTAATTGAAGAAAAGAGGCTCATTAAGTGACCTTTTTTATTCTTTAGTGGGCTCGTTTGGAAATATTTTCCAAAATTGTTGACATTTCATAAAAATTACTTAAGTATCATTCTAAGACCTTTTGCACAGAAATAAGTATTAAGTTTATCCCTTTTTATGAAAATGAGCGTACCGAGGAACGTACCTATAGCTTTTCTACCGAGCTTCATATGAACTTTCTATGTAAGGTCAAAATGAAGCATATTTTCTTACACTGAGTTAGTTCTAACCTATGATGTCGGCTTTTCGAAAAGGTATAGCTCAAAATTTTTATTCTAAATATTCCTAATGAACCTCTGAACCATTCACTATCATTTGTGCCTCTATAATTGACGGAGTAAGTTTTATTTGGAAAGATAGATTTACTTTAATATCTAAAAGGGCCAGGATATGGTGTGGTATCAACGCAAAAAAAATGTAATTACCTGATTATATGTATACAGTGACCGCCATAAAACTGCATCATTTATGGGAATGTTTTTATTTTTTGTATCGCCAGGTATGAAAATAAAAGTAACTTTTCGATAAATTTTCGAAAAAAATTTCATCTTGCAAATTTTCATGAGGAAATTTGAACTTTGAGTTGAGTATTTTATCTTCAAAAAATAGTTATATTGTTTACATTTTATTCAAAAAATATTTGAAACAAATTTCTAGAATCAAATTTTTCAAATTTGAAAGAAAATTTGTCTCGAATTTGACGTTTTTGTGGTGCATTCTACTTTTCTAGTAAAATTTAGTCCTGTTATACAAATAATTTAAAAAATCAAAAATGTTAATTTTTCCATATGGTGTAGTATAATTATAGAGTTTCATGTTTTGCTGTATCAGAGTTTCTTGTGAACTTTCACGCTTTTGTTCCTTCCTTAGACCTTTCGTCTTCTTATAATAAAAATGTGTTTTAAAAACGTTTAAAAAATCAGGTTTTTCAGATATGACTACGTAAATTAATTTGTAGAACATAGTCTATTCTAAGGAATTGAGATCGAAATAACCTGATATTTTTGCATCACTAAAATCACCTTAAAGCTATAAAATATCTAATAAACTCTGAACCTTTTGTGAATATTTTTACAGACTACAGAGAAAATGCAGCTGAATACTTTTAGTTTTTTTTTTATAAAAGTATGTATTATAAGCTACAAAATGGTTCACTATAAATGTTAATAAGATTACGGCATTAAGATGTCCCTGCATATTCGTTTTCTATGTACATACACTAACTATTTGCTTTGTAATTAACACCTTCCTTTCAACTTAATGTTGAATTAAAAAAATGTTGATATTTGAATTTGAATTTGAATAATAATTATGCATAGGAATTTTCAATACTTGATTCCATTTCCATATAATGGTATTTTTATGATTATACCTTTATTTGCCTATCAATTTTTTTAATGTATTTAACCACCGTAATGCTTCTTGTTATAATTGAAATACAAGTTACGACTTATAGATAAAATGCTAAACGAAACAATAAAATAAAACCGATTATTTATAGCAGCCTGCAAATTGTTTGCGAATTATATCGGAGTATTCCCACAGAAAATCCTCATTTTCATTTCCTTGTATATACTTTTATTATTTCGAATGATATGTAAAGATATTTAATTAAAAACTGTTTGAAAATCAAAATAATATACCACACTGACTCTATGGAAGAAGAGAAAGATAGGAAGAGAGCCAGCAGCGCACAATACAACCTAATGCAATAAAGAAAATTCCATTCAATTTTCCGGTAGTTCATTTGTCCAATTAAATTAGAGTGGGCTTTGATCCAATTATATGAATTTCAATGAACAGGTGAATTAATAAAACACTGGTTTCGTGTTCTGTACTGTTTAATAAAAGCCATACCGCAGATTAAACTGTTTTTGTACGGACAATCCACTTTGCAAAACATTCACGCGGGGGTGGTGTGTCACGGTGACGGTCAAACCGGGGGCTGTAGAAGTAATTATTGCTGGTTTTGATGTTTTGTTAGTAGAAAGAGCTTTCATTCACCCTATGCGCTATATGCTTTCTCACGTATACATGACGACATAAATGGCCTGTACGTGATTTTTGGTGTGCCTCACGGCTTTCCTCCCTCTCATTGTTACTTTCAGTCCCTGAAAATGTTTTGAGTAAGATTTTTTCTCAGTCCAGCAAAAAATCAAATTGAGATGAAGTGATTGGGAATATTCTAACACGTGCAAATTTGTTTTCCAAATACGTAGGGAATTAAATGAAATCGCAACCGCCCCCTATGCCCCGATGGAATCACCGTTTGTTGATGAGCATTTCGGTAAAAGGCGGCGGGGATCGAAAGCACGGGGGGAGGTATGGGCGGAGTAAACCAGATACGCGTGGAATGACGGTACGGCCAGGTAGAACACAGAGTGGAATCCAATCGGCCGCCATAATTAATACAGCCCTAAACAATACACACTAAACGATCAACGGCCAGATTCCACCCGGGAAAAACAATCTTTGTTTTTGCTACTGGCTATTCAAACATTTATGGGAATGCAATATACCGTTTGTTGTATTTTGTTTTGCAACGCATTATTCGCATTGATCTGATTCTGCTTTATAGGTGCATATATGTGTAAACCGAAGTAACTGAAAGCGCGTATGTTGGATTTTTTTGGCTAAATAGGCAGAAAGACATTTTCAAAAGTTACGTATTACTCAGACATATTACATAGAATTTCTTCCTAATTGTCCTGGGTGTGGGAGTAGAAAAAAGCATTTTGGTGGCCTAATTAAAAAAATATTTGAAATTCGATAAAATCATCACTTATACAGTTGAATAAAATTTAAATTTTTTCTGAAAAATACTTATACACAAATTCACATTAAAACGATTTTGTTTTTCCATAATTTAATTTTATTCAGCTTTCATGTCCTGAAGCTTTCATTTTGAAAAGGACGTTTTCACATTTGGCATCCTTAGAGAGATAATTTGCTATATTCTTTTCAAATACTTACTTAATTTAAGGGAAGAAACGACAAACTGCGTTTGATTACAAATAACATGAAAACAGGCATTTTTTGTCAATAAAGCGTATAAAGCCGTATCCTTAAATGAAGCACACAAGTAGAAGTAAATAAATTCTGAGATGTGAAATATATTCTTTCGGATTTTATATCTCAAAAACTCCATGAAAACTACAAAATCATCCAAAACCAATAGTAAAGAAAGACATTTTCGAAAGATTGTCTTAATTATGTTAAATATTCCAAATTTTATTGTTGAGCAATATAAATTACATGGCTTCCTTTTTAACATATTTTTTTAAAGATTAATATTTGTTGCTCAAAATTTTAATAAATATCGATAATATTTCTGAGATAGTTATAGAAAATTTATACAACGGTAGATTTAGATATAATGGCGTTCTGTTAGGCTCAAATAAATAAAGCGCCACATAAATGAAAAACTGTCTTTTAGACTATTGTAGGAAAATGTTATATAGGTATTGTCAAAATAATTGAATTCTTGGATTCAGTGGCGCCCTTATACTCTAGGCGCCCCTAGGTCTCGTCCTTGCAGATCTACAGCATAAATCCATCACTGAAATCTGCAAGTCACAATAGCATTATTCAACAGACTTCATCATAAGTACAAAATTCAACAAAAGCTTAGAAAAAAAAAGACCCCATCAAAATTAGAAAAACTCTTACCATCAAATTCAAAATCATTGTTAAAAATAAAGAAAACATCCCATTACGCCGATTATTTACTTTTTCATTCGAAACATCGGATTATCAGAAGCTATAGAAAATAGTGTGGTCGAAAATATTTGACATCCAGTAGCCAAAAAGCTGTTTTATTTGGAGAAATGAACCGTGAAAGTAGAAAGTAAACTGTAAAAAATAACGGATATAAATTGAAGTAAATATTGTGTTCATTTTCTAATTGCAATAATTTTCCAATTAATGCAATTATAGGTCCCAATTATATGTCACTAGACAAAAGATCACTGAATTTTGAAGAAAGAGCGTTTTAGACGCAAATTATTTGGACCCTTTCTGCAATTAACATAACTTTTTTCGGAAATTTTCTCAAATAAAGCAACGGCTGAGTGAAGGAAGGAAGAAATGACACAGACAGTTGCTGCAGAAGTGGTGGCTTGGTCGCTTGCTCGCTAGGACTGTCTTTAAACGTGATTATTTACATTCGGTTTAGAAGTACAAACGATGGTGTTTTTTCACTATTTCATGAACCAAAATGTGTAAAAAGTATTTAAATCTACATATTGTTTTTTACTTTCTTATACGAAGTATACATAATAAGGAAGTATAAAAATCGTGATATTTTTGTGAAAATCCTAACGCATTAAAAGATTTACTAAAACTTTGTGTACGTAAATGTTCAGGATTTTACTATCCTTAAAAACTTTCCTTTAGAACATATTTTTTTGAAAAATTCAAACGGAAAAATATAAAATTATATCTAAGCAAAATGGTACCCAGTTTTAAGTGATTTATTTGTAGAGCAACTAGTTTTATTATCTCGCCTTTACGTCGAAAACAACTTGAAGAACTTAAAAAGGTATTAAAGTTAATTTCAACTTCGTGTCCACTACCATTAACATTTTCGTAATCTTCCCTTAAGCTGATAAACTTTATAGAAGTCTAATAAATCATTTTTAATAATTTGGGATATAAAATTACCGCAATTATATTCCGGTTTTTACGCTAAATAATCCGCATTTCCATTATAAAAACCTCTCAAAAAATTCCTGTAAAAAATCGCGTATACATTAAATAATAAACACATAAATCATTATCTTCTGTTTTGTTTCTAAGTGATTATTTACTTGTTCACATAATTTACAACACACAATTAATAATTAACATTTAACAAGTTGCTGCAGGTATATTACACATAAATATACCTTATTTGCTTCCTGTTCACAAAAGCATTAAACCATTGAAAAGATTTTCGGTAGCCACAACCCAATCATCTACCTGTTTACTGGGTTTTCGGGTGGGATTTGTGTGCACTTGTAAAATTGTAAATATAAACATTATTTAAATTGGCACAGTTTCCTGTTATGAATGAACTGTACGCGGTGAGTGTCCATTTGAATCATCCTACGGCTGACTGGATGGCTATATTTTACCTGTTAAAACCTCTCCTCCGGTAATTTCTCGGCGCTCCGATCAAACGAACAAAGAACCCAAAGAGAGGTCTGCAGGTGACGTGTGTCTTAGACAAACCATTTACTATTCCAGGTAACGTGGATTGTGTAACATGGGTCAGTGGTGTGCGTTTGGGGATTTTTCTTCTGATGTGATGGATGCTGTAAGAGACGTTTTAAATTTGTTTGTGGTTTAACTTGAATTGGTTTGGTCTTCTGATTGAAGTTCGACTCCAGGGTCTCTATTATAAAAAAATGTTATTGGAAGAGGAGTCAGTTTTGTCAAAATGTAGGTGTAAAGTTATCATGGAGGTTAATTACTGCAAAAAATTATAATGAGATAAGATAAAGATCTATTTGATTTTATAAAGATATCACGTACTCGTTGGTTTACTGTGTTACCTTGATAATATTATTGTCTAATTACTTGGTCAAAAAATTCTATGCTATTCTATTTGGTTCTTTTTTTTTTGGAAAAGCGAAGAAAAAATGGGCCTTTTTAAATCTTGGTCTGTAAGCTGGAATCAAGGTTTTTACTTTAAAATTATGATCTTTCTGAAAAAGCTACACCTTGAAAAATCTCTTAACAAAAATTTTTTCTATTCTTCTATTGGCCGCATTAGGAAGCCTTTGGATAAATTCTTAGTTATAAGTCCTTTTTTAACATGACCTATATTAACCTAATCAGTATAAAAGTGATAAGTTTCACGTTATCCTTTTATAACACCCTACAACAGTTGTACAATAATAATAATTGCTAAACCCCAGGCTTATCTTGCTTAATTGGAATAAATCCCAGAGGCACAATTAATTGAATAGTTTTACATAAAGTTACATTTAAAAACTCGTGCCGATTTCCATGCGTGTAGTTAACACAATAGTAACGCCTGCTGGGTGCAAAACACAAAAGAAATAAACAGGAATACATAATTAAATTATTTATTTACTTCTTCGGGCCGTTTCCACAACCACTTTCCTGCAGCGCAACAGTTGTGAGAAAGAGACAGAGGACAATTTTATGCACTCGAAGAATATAAGTTAAGTAAAGTTGTACAGTTACTTAACACTTGTTTTTTTTATCCTTCTTTCTTGCTGAGAACTGGTTGTCTAGAATATTGAGCTTCCAGTAAATTAATTCGATGAGGAACAGTGCAGCAAGCAGCACATCACCGCTTGAATAGTGTTTGATGGTCATCTAAGAGCGGCAGCGTTGCCATTTAACCTCTAACCGACAGCGCAATTAATACTGGCGGAGCCTGTGACTCATACAAAAACTTGTTTTATACCCTTTCTTGTTTTGCTCTTGCTGGTCTTTGATCGTGGACCAGTAGCGGCTCGTCCACATTCGTATTTATTATGATGTCTAGTTCTAGTACACTCGCCTAAGTATTTGTCAAAGGCACCACAATATGAAGTCACGGTATTTCAGTAACGCCTTCATAAAGTTGTAGGAAACTAGTATCCTTCTTAGACGAAATGGCAAAATTTTATTTAAGGAAGTGTTGTTTCTAATCAGCAGAGAAATTGAATTAGCGGATTAGCACTATCACTATAAAAAATTAGAAAGATTGATAAACATTCAAAATTTTAAGAGTTTATTACTTTTTAATAAAAAAATGAACTGCCTGGAAATGCCTAAATTTTATTCATACTCAGACCCAGCTAGCAATTATGTCAATCTTTTGTAAAAAGGACATTTGTATGTTTTAACCACGTTGTAAAAATGATACCTAACTTCCTACTATAGTGATTCCAAAATTGTATATGAGAACCACTTTTTTTTAAATATATATTACCTTTTAAAGATGTCAGGCTTGGAACCCTTCTTTTCTTATCTTCTGTCTTTAACTCATCTACTGCTCCCCTTCGCTTCCATCTCAAGCGACTCTGATCCAGACTTCCTCAGATCACATTTTTGGAGATTGACCAACATTTTGAATTTCCACATAATCACTACTTGGATTTAGTTACTGCTTCTAAAATTTCGTCCTTTCTGGTTCTGCCATTGTCCCTGAGGCTGACACTTACCATGTCTTGGTCTCTTGGTCATGCTCTGTTTAATCAATCTGTCTTTGTTTCGAGACCATATAACAAAACTGTGGAATGTGTAGAATGATACAATTATTAAAACCACGTTTTTTCAGACTGTTACGATTACTTTTCAAGATGTTGCTCATCCGAGTTTTATTCTTCTTGCCAATTTGGCTGTTTGGTTGTCCTTTCTCAATTTGAAGGCCTGGGCGGAGGTACAAATTCCCGGATCATCATTGCACCAGCTATTTCTGTGTTCTTTGTTTTGATTTTGGGTTTTTTCTAGACCCACAATGCAATTATTTACTTCCTCCAGTTATGTAACAGTAACTAGTATTTCATCAACACATTTTTGATGGTTTAGCCTTTGTCGATTTACAGATGTACCTACCTTTTTCAGCCCCTTTCAGGATTTTGATAAAACCTATATCTTATAAATTATACTCTTAAATATCGTCTTTTTATAATTATGTATTCGTTTCTAATTTAAGTTTAGGTCAACCTTATAATTTGTAACTTTTGAATCTGTTGAAAACATAAGTTTATTAAATTTTTTTTTTGAGCAATAAATCCATTTTTAGAGTAAAGGGAATTATATAACTAAAAGTATTTAGCGGGAAATTTAAACTACGTTCAATTCATTCGCTTTTTTCCGATCTAAGCCAATTAAATTAATATATTTTAAATTTTAATTTAGCGTAATCTACACGGTATACATGTAGTTATAAATATTGACTTCTATTACGATTTTAATAATCATAAAGTACTTGCGAAATTGAGTTCTAATAACAAAATATCAAACTTATGGTTTTATAATTTGTGATAAACTTACGTAAAATTACCGCAACTGTTTTTCTGAAATTGCACGCATATGTTTAATTGCAATATTTCAATAAAATAAAAATCGGAAACAACATACGTTTAGTATTTGCAAAACATCTGGTTGAAAAATAAAAGCTGTTCGAAAGTAGCGTTAAATAATATTTTTTAATTGTTCTCGTAAAAGTGTAAGTCATTATTACAGAAAAAATCTATATAAAATTAGTCCTATAGAAAACAGATGATTTTTATTTAATGAATTTTCAGGTGTATTAATAATAATATATCATTTACTGAATGGTTTTGTTATTTCTGAGAAGTAGAAGTAATAATTGTAAATTATTAAATTTTATGTAACATACAACACAAATAAAAATGTTCAAACATAATTTACGTTTCTTAGCAGGACAAAAGAAAATATTAATTTTATTTTACTGTATAAAATAAGTACTTATATAAAGTTTGCTACAATAAAAATGAATTCGTTTTAATTTTATATTTTTTATTAGTATTATTGTTATTATACAAACCTACGTACGCCATAAACCTGTGTAAAATAAACCAAATTATCGATTGATTATAAAATATCCTTCATATTCATTGTTAACCAAATCGAAAACACATAAACAATTTTGTTCAACAAATAACATTTCTTGTGCTGGTTTGTACTTAGCACCCTGTAAATCATGTAGGTACATGATGTTATAGTGTTGGGCTGTTGTACAAGTTGTATTGTTCCAAACATAAAACGATTCTGACATTTACATGGAATATAAATAGCATTTAAGCATATATACACTTCGTTAAAAACCATGAGTCACACACATACACTCTGCAAAGACGACAAATGTACATAATGAATATAAAGGAATATTAATTTCATGTATGTGTGTGCCTGTATGCCATAATATGTACTCAAGTTTTTCTCTTTTGTTAGTCGTATTTAATATCCAAACGACAATAATTGGAAATTTAATGTGTTTTTATGGCGGACTGTACAAAGACACCTTAAAACTAAAAAAGGAGTTACTAGGAAAAATTATTAAAAGCACATTTGTTGCAGTGGTGGAATTTATTTAATTACGGTTATTTTATTCATTTTTAACAAATAATAATTAATAAATTTTTGTAACGATTATTTTAACCACCGTCTATTTTAAATATTTTATTCTATAATCATAGTAGAGAGTAAAGATTAGTTACCATGATTCTATGGTCGAAACTAATCATTTTCCTCCCTAGGGAGGAAGAAGGTTATTAAATTTTTTTCAATATTGTCTTTAATGGGTTACATTTCCTTAATAAACCAACATGATTGATGGGGTGTTTAATTAGGTCACTAACTTAACGCAGGGGAGAAGAAGCTAGTTTCTTCACTAGTTAAACAAATAACTATTTCAGACATTTAAATAAATATTTAGAATTTTTGAGTTCTGGATAAAGCCCCACAATTTAAATTCAAAAAGGCTTTAGTGATTTAATTATTAACACTCAGTTTTTTCACCTCCAAGTAAATATAATTGATTATGATCCAATTGTCTTCATCATTGTTCCTTTACTTTACTGAAAGGTACAGAAAGCAACATAAAGCTACCTACTTTCTCAGCTTCTATTTTAGCGCAAAATAATCAACATGATCCATGGTGACAAACTCCTCGAACACTTTTATTATGAAACATTAAACATACGAAAATAAAACGAACTTATGTAGCATTGCACATGGTCCTTTTGTTATACAATGAAGTTTCTTTGTAGC
Source organism: Pediacus dermestoides (assembly GCA_963942485.1). NCBI lineage: Eukaryota > Metazoa > Arthropoda > Insecta > Coleoptera > Cucujidae > Pediacus > Pediacus dermestoides. Next base: position 31,552,092 of record OZ012626.1, read on the forward strand.
AAACAAAGGCGGCCCAAACACAGCAGCAGTATTCACGAGAAGTGAGGGTGGTTTTACGTTACCTCTGAATAAGAAGACAAAGTTGAGCTTTTAGAATGCTTTTGATGATGTTCAAGTTAGTTGAAATGGAAAACTAAGTAGCTGCACTTTATATTGTTGCACAATTACCAACTCGGAGATACACATAACAACGGTAAACGTACAATAGTGTAGAATAATTATTGTTGATGAATCATTAGGACGAGTTTGTTAGACAATATTTTTAATATTGTGCGAAATGTTGAGCTTCGGAAACTGTAAAAGTTGTAGATGAGAAACGTTTTTCAAAATGCTATTTTTGTTTTATCTTTTATTTCGGAATGTAATGTTCCTTTTTCCTTCTAACTCTAACCTAAGCTAGTATAAATTTAACTTGTCTTATTTAATATACTGAAATTGTAAAGGGTGGAAAGACTGTAGCGCCTTACAGACAGGCGTATTAAAACTTTGTGGATTCCACATAACCTAATACATAGTGTGTTGTAATTTTAAGTTAAGTTAGATAAACAAAGTTAAAAAAAATTACGTTTTCAGGATTTCAAAAATACATTTTTCAGTTTTACGGTACATAGGTAATTATTTTTGTAGTTCTATTATTGCAAGAATATACTTTCTACAGAGAATATCTTGCTTATTTGGTGTAATTGAGGCAAATATCCTAAAACGGAGTCCAGGCTATCTCAAAAAACTGTAATTTTAGATTTTCGTCTTTGTCGTTTTATAGTGGGGGTATTTAGAGTTATCGAGTTAAAAAGGTGTTCAACAAAGTTTGTAAGGTTAGGTCAGGTTGTGTGACAATTTTTCAACTCAAAGAATGCAAATGTTAAGGAGCGTCCTGCATAATAATGTATTTATGAAAAAGCCCGAAACGCTAGAAAATGCAGGATCGTATTTATAAAAAATGAGGTTCATGATAGTTTCAAAAATTTTAACAACAGATCTGAAATCCAAATTCATGGATAATAAAAATAGTTGTTGAAAATTTGTTATTTATTTATTGATACCTAACCTCACAAAATGAGAAAGACGTTTCAATTTATTTCAAATAGTTCATGATTACGATAACTTAAAAATATTTTCTGGTTCAGGATTTTATTGGGCATCTAAATTACGTAATTTTGCCTTAATGTAACCAAACTTTAATTTCTTCAAATAAGTGAGATCCTTGTCCTTTTCTTCGAATTTCAGTCGCACTGTGAAAATTAAATTAAAATAAAGTCGTACTCATACAAAAATTAGGTTCACACAAAAAACAAGCGCACGGAATTAATTTAAAATTTCTGTGTACAATAATACAATAAGTTATCCAAAGTTTTAAACCATTTTTTTTTGACTTTTGTGCAACGTTTATACTTCGATTTTTACATTTTACATTATAATAGTTCTTGTCCAGGAGTCAATCTAACCTAGAATTTTTAGGATTTAAATACAAAACCTCTTGAATAACAAAAAATCATCAAATCTGATGTTTTATACTAAATTTATTTTTCAAGTTATTAATACGTGGCTTATTATATTTATAATAAATGGAATGGGTCGCAAAATATGTCGAAATAAAAAGGATTTATGATGAAAAACAACTATAATTTAATTTGACGGATAAATAGTCTGGTATAAAACAATAATTATGCAACAAGTGTCAAATAGGTATATTATTTATTTTGTAATACTCAAAAAAAAATTAAACTTGAACTTCTCTATAAATTAACCATAAAATCGACTATCATAAATTGAAACATTTCGTTCCATAAACTCAATGTTTTATTAAATCACTTTATTGGGCAATTGTAGTTATTGACGACTTTAATTAATAAAACAATCATGATATAGATTATAAATATATTGAAGTATAAAGTTAATAATATTGGTGCATTTATGCTATAGAAAATACTAAAAATTTCACTTTTTAAAATAATATTTGAAATCTTGGCGGATGCGCCGGGCACAACAGTCATTTTTAAAATAGCTAGTACCTACTGGATTAATAATGAATGATCTTGATATTTTACAATGCTTTAGCCCATTCGCTTAAATAAAACATCAATTTTCCCAGCCATTTCAGTAAAAAACTTATCTGCGACAAAAACTCTTTTCCCATCACTAAATGTGCGTGTTTACAAACAAGAAATTTGAAAATTCGATTTACATATATCCGCACCCAGCACTGCCACCGAAATTGTGCTGTTCCACACGAAATTCAATAACATGTCCCTTGAACATTGGGGGGGAAGGTTATTGAAGCGGCAGCGGTGGTGGAGCGATAAAGGTTAAAATTACACAGTATATCAGGGCATATCTCTTCAGCTGGCACAGAAAGGTTTTCCACTATATGCATAGAACTCTGTTGTTTGGACGTGGCTGGACCATTTCGGCCCCTTGCTGTAAATTTGCCTCATAATGATGGCGTTGACGGCGGTGGAATGCGACTCTAATATCGCACCCCATTATACAGATATAGGTATATGGAGCACAACGCATTAATGTGGATGTGTGAGAGAAGAGCGCGACGCCAGGGGGTTATTGCAAGCGACGGCCGCCACCGCCGCCGCACTCAGTTCTCATAACGCAAAGTCTTCAAAACAACTTGCACAGCTAATAAAAACTTAATACCTAACTGTATAAGTTAGAGGTTTTTGCGACAAAGATTAGTTTTCAAGCGTTAACATCTTGTCTATTAAAAGATATTCTCATTAACACCCTGATGGGTAAATAAATTGAATGTCGTTAAGCAAATCTAATTGAGTCGAGATGCAAATGTCGAAACAAAACTGCAGCTGCATAATTTCAACTCTAAAATATTATAATCATATTTACTGTGGTATGATTACATTGAAGTCACCACTATAGATGACTAGAAGGAGATAAGAAGCAATCCCTTGGCTACCGGCGACAAACTGGAGCGTAATTATTACTTTAGATTAAGAGCGATTAGGCTACTTGTCTATTGTAATTTATACAGGCTGATAAATGCCGCGTTCATAAATAAATAACAATTATATTATTATGTCAATCTGATCGAAGGGGGCACATGTATGTATGCTTATTCAGAACTTCCATTAATTATTGTTTGATGGAAATTTAGGTCAGATCAAATCTGTTCTATACAAATACAATACGAAAAATTAGTCAATTGCTTTGTTGAGATTTTTACAGCGTGCGCCTTGATTGAAATATGATGCTAGATGGAATCGAATAAGGAAATAATAAAAGCGAAACATCAAAAAATAATTAATTTTCTTGGATAAATACCGTATTGTATGCCTGTAACGGTAGGGAGTAGGGCAGGACCGGTTGAAAAAAATTAGAATATGAAAAATTTAATCAAGAAAAAACGAAAATAATGCCTGATGATTGTTGTTTTTATGATTCCTTAACTAAATTATATTTAAATATGTTTAAAATAACATAATAAGTTGGAAACTATAAGTGATTTCAGAAAATGCGTTTGTGAACATTTGATTTTAGCACCAGTATTGTTAGTGACAACAGCTTATAGCTTAAGGTTTGATAAGAATATACATATAAGATATAAGCAGCTCATATCTTTGTTGCTCGCTTGAATGTTTGTCCTCTATACAAATCTACACCGTTTTAGATATCGATGCTAAAATTTTTGAGAATGTACTTTCGGCTTCCACAAGAGTCGTAGAAGTAATGACATTTTTTTATTTTGCTAATAATTATTACAATTTATATATGACAGAAGCACATTGACGTCATCGAGTACTCTAAGAATCAGGAATCAGAAGTTACAAAAAAACGGATTTGGTTTCATGAGTCACAGACTGAAAAGTATCAAAAAAGTTCTAGAGACAGAGAATCGACTTTACCACAAATTTAACGTTATAACTGTTTGATAAGGCAACAATTATTTCTATTGAATTTGAATTTTTATCACCTTATAATAGAAATGTATTCTTCTAAAAATTAATGAATGATGAGTCATTAAACTGAAAAGTTAATAAGAGGAATGAAAATTAATAACGCCTTTCCTTCTGAGACAAAAAATCGAAACATGATGAAACGTAAGGACAGTAGCTTCCACTTTGAAGTTTGACAACAGTATTATAAGCATCTTGAACCTGTTTCGAAAACAGTTAACCTTTTTCAAAAAAATAATGGAGAATGAAAATTTAAATGTCATCTTTTCTAGCTTTAATGACGAATCAATATTCAAAAAGAAAATCTGTACAAACGAAAATAATGCATGGTGATTATTGTTGTTTTTGTATTTTTTTGACTAAGGATTGTTTAAATATACAGGGTCATTATAAAAGAATCTAACATCGTAGTTGGCTGTGAAATTTAATAAATTTAAAATTTCTAGGGAATGTCAATGAGAAAACGTTTAATTTAAATGCCGATCTGATCAATAGATACTAGTGATATTTAAATGATATTCATTGATTCATTAGTGAATGTGAGGGGTGGCAAATCCTAATACATGAAAAATGCACAGCCAGCTTTGATGGTAGACTTTTTTATAATGACCCTGTATATGTTTAAAATACTTATAATAAAATTTTTAGGTTCTGATTTTAGAAAAAACTAATTAGACTATAAATACCCAAGAAAGTTTTAGAGAAAAAGTTTTTTATAAAATAAAATAGTATCTATAATACAGAACTCGAAATCTGCACACATACTTGCAAGAATCTTAGATTTATTAGTGTCCTTATACCTACAGAAATTGTATCTAGTACATTGAAATTGCATTTAAAACCAAATATCGTTGCTACTGAGATAATGGAATCAAAATTTACATCTCTCTAAGGAAAGTATATTTCATAGAATTTCTTAATCTGTCGGAAAAGTGGCGTGACTTTGTGGCGAAAAAATGCTCGCAATAGTTTGAAAACAATCCAAAAAACTGTGCCTTTTTCGGGTTATAAAAAGTCTATTATCTAAACAATTATCTTATCATTTGCATTTTTATTCAAAAAAATTTTTTTCTTATTCTACAAAAAAAATTTGTAAGCTCTTTATTTATTCAAGAATGGAGTCAGAAATAGATATGAGTTACAAGTAGAAATACAACAGGAATTTGATAAACTTCATAAATCTCGTCCGACTCATCAGCATCACATAATTTTTCTCGTCTTGCCGGCTCGCCCTCCCCTTCGTCCCAAGTGAACAAATTCCACGTTTGTGAATTAGGTACACGCCACAATTATTTCCCAAAGTACATTCATGATTTTCAATTTTGGTTAGGCCGGTTCACTACCGGAAAATATACGAGAATGCCTAGATTAATATAACGATTTTATAGCAACCCCTTCCTCTAACCAATGATGTGTATCTGTGTGTGGAGAGAGGTGAAATATTAAAGTGAAAACATGATATAGTGTAGTTTTTGATATATTGCTCAAACCGTAAATTAATACTCACCGTCAGTTATTAAAGTGGATTCAGTAGCAGCCGCCCCCGCATCGCCATGCATTTAACCACCCCTAAAGCCCATTGTTGTATATGTGTGGTTTATTGTTTGTTACACAAGGATTTTAAACAAATTGTTTTGGGGTGTTGTGGGGGACGGAGGAGCGTTCTCAGGTTAGGTTATACAATGTGTTATAACGCCAATTTCAGTGACATATTCGATATTAAGTTTATTATGTGTGGAGGAATTTAATATTCCACTTGTTCATCTTCCCTCTCGATTATAGCATTATATATTTTTTGCTTTGTCGTCCTAGCCTAACCTAGCGGATTATTGCTTTTTTCATTTAATTTTTTTCATAATAAACGTGTCTAGCCCGCACAAATTACGCCCACTATGTCTTGATCTATCATGTCTTGTCAAATTCTCTTAACTCTTTCTCTGTTATTGACTATGTGGAAACTAACACTTTCTCTCTCTTCATATTTATGTGCAAAAACTTTCATCCACTCATATCTAAGAACTATCATGATTTAAAATGGACCAAAACGCTTTCCATAAAGTTTTTCTGTTTTTTTTTTCAGGCAGCGTTGTGACAGCAGGCACCATTTCGTCGCCGTGGACTCCCGTTACAGGCCCGCCAGCCGACTCAAACGGCGCGGGCCCGGATACAAAAAACCTAGATGTTGGTGATATCAGTGACGTAAGTTGTTTAAAACACTAGTAATTACGATTTATTCCATGATTAGTTTAGTTTTATTAGTTTGGGTTGTCAGATATTGCTGCAAAATTAATTTAACTTGCAGGATGAAAAGGACATGGCAGCTGCGGATGCGGAGGGTGTATGGAGTCCGGACATTGAACAAAGTTTTCAGGAAGCACTGGCAATATATCCACCCTGCGGTCGACGGAAAATTATATTATCTGATGAAGGGAAAATGTATGGTAAGTAGTTTTTCTTTTTATGTGCTACACACATCGAACACACTAAGAATAATGAGCCATGATTAAGAAAATTTTTGATTTGGTTTGATGAGTCCTAGACTGAAAAGTGTCAAAAAGAGTTTCAAGAGTTTCAGGGAATCGACTTGAACTTAAATTTAAGTTTCTATTAGATCTTAATTTTTCTCATCGAGAACCTTCTACATAAAGACAGCTTCCACTTTGATATTTGACAAGATTTTAAGCATCTTCACTTTAATTATCTTGAACCTAATTCGGAAATATTAATCCTTTCTTCTTATATTATTGTCGCAGTAATAACATATAACCTCTTGGAATATTTTCTTACTTCATGGTTAATGGTCCTGATATTTACTGAAAAAGAATGTTCGCTCTGCACCCTCTTTCCAACTGTAACTTCAGGACGAGAAGTCATATAGCGTTGCACTATTGAAAATTGTGTGTTTTAATTTGCGAATACCTGTGCCCCCATTTCCGGAGCAGCAATTAGTTTAGGTACAGTGCAGGAATTTTTATTGTGTCCAATTTCATATGAATTTTTGAATGGCATTTATTGAGTTTATACTGCAAGATGTGTTTTTTGGAACTGCTTTAAAATATAGTTGATACATCGAAAAACGTCCTCCGAAGTGTAACACAAAACAATTTAAGAAATCATGATATATTTTTTCATTGCGCCGTCTCGAGGACAAATATCAATCTTGCTCTTAGTTGAAAAAGAATATATTCTTGTTTTACTGATGGCTTTCTCTGGACCAGAAAAAAATTGAAGAGGCAAAGATTTGAGTCTTAGGAACAATCTGTTTTCTATTAAAATAATAAATCACGCGATATAAGGAAGAAATTAAAGTCCTTTCTTCTCAATAAATTGGTTCATGGGTTTCCCCAACTTAAAATAATAATAATCTACACCACAGTACCGAAATAGTAGCCAGTGACTCATACATAACCACGATACAAGAGTGGCATAATAACATGGAAAATCTATGTTTACCATGCAAATGATCCAACCAGCACACTTCATTCCCCAGTCGTTCAGTGTGAATCACTTTCTATTATATTCTTGCTTTTGTAACAATCCAGAAAATTGTTTTATGACAAAAGTCTAATTGTGAAACAGATAATAGAATCGTCAAGACAAGTTGACAATATTTGATGGACTACGAGTAGAATAGATTAACTTGGATTATTGTCATAAATTTGACTTGCACACAAAAATTCCTGCAGTTTTTAAGCCAAAAAGACTTTAGTATGTCCATAAAAAAATCCAATATCTTTGGTCCAGCAGGAAAACAAGAAAAAATAATACTGACAATTTGAATGTCGAAGAATAAAACACAGGACGCGCTGTTATTGGTTTCCGGTTGACCGGAAATAAGAGGCGAGGGTGTAATGTGTGAATTCAGCGTATTATTACTGTGTTTAACGATTTGGCTCACGTCATGACAAATACGCCTTTTTCTCGCTCACCCGTGCAGGATTGCACTTGACGCAGACGTGTATAATCCAAAGCGATCCAGAGCAATTCCAAGTGAACTGGCCCGAAACGTAGAAGTGTCCAGTTGTCACTGAGTGTGAGCCCCTCCTATATTCCCATCCAACCTCTCCACTGCCACCCCAGCAGGCATTTCCAGGAGTGGACAGATACTGGACAGACGGTCAATATCTTCACAGCCTGCGCCTTGCATCTGGAATTGTGTTCCTAACAATTTACTATGGGACTGATTCGGATGGATGTGTCTCGAGGTTGTCTTTGTTTTGTAATTTAAAACCCCCACTAGAAGATTTTATTTATCGTTTCAAATCAAGTTGTTGGATACTCGGTCCAAATCAAAGGAGTTATACATTATTTTCCTTGTGAAATGTTTTAAATACCTACACCTGAAATTCGCTGGAAATCGCACGCTGGTTGGAATGCTAACTCACGCGGGGGATGAACAACCCTTCTCAATATTTCCCCCCACGATTATAATTAAGAATTTAAATCGATATTAAAATAAAAAACTTGTACGACTTATTTACACAGAGAAGGTAAATATAGCTTAGCTTCCAATAAGAATTTCATCCATCAGGATTTTTTATCTAAATACATTTCATTATACGCCTATTGATTTTAAATTGAGTTAGTACGATAAAATATCCTATGTATGCACTTAATAAATACGAAACTCTAAAACGAAAGTCGCAAGCTGTTCAGGATTTGGTTGTGGAGGAAAGCGACGGGTTGTGGAGCTTTTGGCCATGAGTAAAGAGAGAGCAAATTGGCTATAGAAATCAGACATATCTACAGGTGGCAACATCAAAAGCTTTACTCTCCGGGTCGCTCTGATATTCACTACCACTTGAATAACAAGCACCATAACGCTATGCTGCAAAACGTACAATTTTACTGCTTTTATTGTTTTGAATTTATATAAGACGGTGATCTGAATGCAGGACGCAAGGTTAGATAATAGTAGATAATTCAGTGGAATAAAAGTGGAGCTAATAATAAACACAGCTTGTTTACTTAGCGAATCTAGATAAAGTATGGCAGAATGCTTATAAGTACTCTATATTATAAGGTTATACTTGGGTAGAAATGAAAATTATTCTAATTTGGGAATAACATGCCGGTAGATTTTATTTAATTTTTATTATTTTTGAAGTTGAATTTTTAAAGATTATATGTTTATTTTGGTTTCTTAATCATGACAAACTCATAATCAGATGAATCATTCTTATCTTTAATCTTTGTTTATCAAATGTATCATTATTTTAACTTAAAAATACTTTTTATGAGGAAAAGAAAATAAGTTTGTAAGTGCAACTTTCCAAAAAAAAACACTTTTCGTGCTTTGTTGAAATTTAACATGGAAAACAGAAAGTTCCTCAAATTTTCAACAGCAACCAAAAAATTTGGGGCGCTTATTTTTCCAAATTCACATCTTAAAGTTAAAATTTTGGTCAATATGCCACTCCTTCAGGGGTCTTCTGTGTCTGAAAAACGGTGCACTTGTAAAAGGACATTTTCTTTAAATCAAGTTATGGTTGCTTCTTAAAATATACAATTATAATTTACACTACAAACAATCCGGATATTTCAGACTTTTTATTTCCATATCTCATAAAACTAGTTCTGGTTTTTCAGTAACAAATCATGAGAAATGTTTCTTATGTTTGATGATCCAAGACAATTTTCACACTTGCGTCGTTAAACCAGTTTAATGCAACGCTGTATCTTATACGAAACTAACAAAAAAGGAGAAAAATTAACACGTTTCTAATTTAATTTTAATTGCGAGTTTATGTGCAAATAAATCATTGAAATATTTTTCTTTCGCACTAACAGTTACCGTTCAATAAATGTGTGTCATTCTGATTAATAACAAACAATAATAATAAGTTATAACAAATTAGCTTATGTTTATTAATAATAACATTGGTTTAGTTTCTGCATAGAACGTACGTAATAGCGTAATAGAAATATGTTGTTTTTTCAATCGATTGATAATCATCTGTAGTAAATAATGATGGTAATATTTTATAGATTTGAAATGTGTTTATTTCCTTATTCGTCAGGAAATCTTGTACAGCTTGTCATGTTCAACTTGAATACGTTTTGTGATGTAAATAATTAAAGTTAATAGTAAATATAAAGAAAATAAAAGCAGAAAGTTCGTGATATGAATAAATTTTACAGAATTACTGTTTCGTTTGTATTTAATTACTTACTTAATCTGATATACATACTTTCATTTTCGGTTGGATTTCGTAACTGATTTGCACTAATAAAATATGAGCAGAAAAATGTAAAATTATGATTAAACTAAGATTGCGTCAAGATTACAAAGGGTAAAATTACCGCTTAATTAATAATTTTAACAGATTTTTAATTTAATCATTTCTCTTTGAGGCTAGTCCGGGCCTGTCGGCGTTTCATAATTTTTGTCCTTCGTCAACACTATATAAACATGTTATTTACTTTTCCATTTTCTTTAACACAACGCCAAATAATTACCGTCATTATCGAAGAATTTTTGTACAAATTTGAATTTTATGCAAATCAAGATCAGAAATACATATTTAAATGACAATTTTCCATTAATTTGCGTATCCTTGACTAATTATTGCTATTTAATAATGGTTCATTTATGTCTCCTTCGCACTTGTCGCTTTCGTGGAAAATTACATTTTTTGCATTTTTTCGCTGATGTGTGCGGTTTTGCAAGTCTAATTTTTTTGATAAGAACATGTGTCATTGCCTTGGATAGTTTACTTTAATAAGGTCACTTTTTAATAGGGGCAATTTCTAACACACTAGGTACCTGTTGTGGTTTACGTTGAGGCCTTAAGTATGTTTACATTAAATTGTTTACAATGCGATAACAGTGGAAACAAATTAGTGTCAAATTATCATAAAAGTAAATTTCTCCTGTTTTATTTGATGTTCAATTTTGTTACTGCATGTTACGTTGTAATGAAATTGCGTATTAATCAGTTAGTCTGATGTAACCTATAGTTTAATTTGTATTAATCTGCAAACCCTACATTTGATTTTTAGAAGCGGAAAAAGTTTAAATGGATAAAAATTTTCGAGCGTTTTTAGGGAGAAGGTTTATTTCTTTATCTTCATTTAACCTCCTCATCCTTTAAGGCTGAATTACACCAGCCGAGTACTGGGCCGAGACAATGCATTCGGCCGAGTGCTCGGCCAATGTGATCAGTACAGTCAGTACTCGGCCTAGTTATTCGGGCGAGACAGTGGATAGAAATGTGTTCTGTCCACTCGGCCGACTAAGTACCTACCTACTCGGCCCAGTACTCGGCAGGAATAATTCAGCCTTTACATTAAAAAACAGTTTAATGTGAGTGACGTCACTATAATTAGAAAAAATGTACCTAACCTAAGTGAAAATATGATTATAAATTAAAACAAAATTTTGATTTGAATTATAATGAACCTCAGAAAATTTGAAAACTCGTGCTTGTTATGATCCATTGTCTTTCCTTCCTTTTTTAAATAATTTCCGTATTCATTTTGAAAAAAATTACGTTTTATTTTGCCATAAAAATTATGATATAAAAATCCAATCACGTAACGTTAAAGTATTTTAATGATCTTTATGTATATAATTTTTCCTCATCTAAAAATAGGAAATTTAGTATCAGCATTAAATACAATTTTATGACTACAGGTTTTTCAAGAATTTACAAAAATTTGTTTCCTATACAAAATGTTGGCAAAAGTTTTGAAAAATTTCAAAACGAATTACACGCTAACTTAACAGTAATTTTACTGCAAACAACCGCTAATATACGATAGGTTTATTCCTGGAAGTTAAGAGTAGTTTAAGAGGTAATTAAAAATTTATAGTCGAAAATGACTGCAGTAGATTAGATTTTTTCGTCGTAGATGAGGTCAGATAAAGTCAGAGACCATTTAATTTTTTTCAGCTGTATTGGATCGCCTGTTTGAGGTTACATAGTAATAATTAACAGATTTTCTTGTGCGATGCGGTTTTCGTTTGTTCCGCCCTCGCCACTTCCGTGGTTTTCTCAAGAAACGAAAAAGTTGTGCGTGAGAATCGCCGTCAGTCTTGAGGCTTTCGACCGTTTTATTGTTATCTTGTCACATCTTATTTATGTATCGCTGGCGTGGTTTGTGCCGCGGCGCACACGGAATGATGGTGGAGGGCCAGTGAAACTGAACTCGCGGAGTTAAACTGGGGGTGGCGAAGTGTAGGAGAGAGCCGACATCTCTCCACCCCACCCTGTTTGAAGGAGGTGAGGGTGCGGGCCCGAAACTATGTCAAGAATGTGCAATTAGTGAGCGAGCTCGCTTAGGGTGGGCTGACTGAGCTTCGAAGAAAATATAAAGAAGGGTAGCAGAGAGCTGCTCGCGGTGGCCTCCAATGAAGAGCTTTGCCAATCTAGCCCAGATCACGGTGTACACTTAAGCGATGGAGCAATTTTATGTCTTGCAATCTCGTATTTTTCATGAATATTTTATGGGTTGTCGTAAAAGTTTTTCCTAAGGAATTGCGGCCATTCGCCATTAAATGATAGTTATGACAGATAATTTAATTTATATGCAAACAATAAAAATCAATTATGGCTAAAAAATTATCTTCCTGGTTTTTGTAACATCGTGCACTTATTTAATTCGCATCCTATTAAAAACACAGGTTTAGGGAAAATTAGCAAAAAATTAATAGTAATGAATAATCAAATATATTACACAAGCCATAAAGTTATACAAACTAAACTACATAGGCAATTTTCAATTAATATTCTAGTAAGATGTTATTACTATATAAAATATAACATCCTGCAAAATCTTTAACAATTTCACAATTTGTTTCCATGAAAATTGCGGAAAAACAATCCGCAATAAACTCGCATATATTTTTTTTTAATTAATGTGAGGTAATTTATTAAACAAACCACTTATTTGCATAAACCATAAACTGTGCTAATAAAATATCAGGAAAAAATTCGTTGGTATCTCATAAAAGCATTTTTAGGTCGGTTTTGCGTGTGCTGCCACAATAAATTCGGTGAAAGTTTTGAATACGAATATCATCGTTTAGTTGTCTATTATCATCCCCCTTCATACAATTCATCAACTTTACAGTCATAATTAAATGCGGAATTATTTTCTGCATTGGCTTCATAGTAGTAAGGGTAACGGTTTAATTATTTGGGGAATGAGGCGAATAAAAGGGGAGTGTGTGTACTTATTTGATTGATTTATAAACACGTCCATTTGCGTGTATTAATTTATAGCTACTCAAAATGCTTGAATTCGAAATAATCCGGTAATGTTTCGACTTTTATTATATTTATGGGGTTTAGGGTTAAAAATATAAAAATAGAGAGACGTCATAAATTTAATTTACATATGAACATATACTGAACATATAATATTGTTTAATAGTTTCCGAATATTTCCGAATTGATACGATGACACCCCATCTCACCCTATATAAAATACTAATTAAATTATTTTGTATTTATATTAATAAAATGTTGAATGTGAATAGTGTGGTTATTGGTTAGGGCTTCAGTACTTTCCAATGAAAGAATTAAATCCGTATCGTATAAGAAAGTCATGTGCTGGACACAGCAGATATTTAAATTGAATACCTCACATTTTCGATTCACAAAAGTTTAAATTTCACAGTTTCGGAACTACAGATCAGACTTTACATAAAAAATTTTGAGGGACCTTTTTGCATTATGAATTTTCAAAATATGGGCTTCAATTTTTTAAATTTTTTTAGTGGCTATTATAAAAAATATCACAATTTGAAGACTAGTTACTCGGCATTAAAAAAAATATTTTTTTATATCTGTTTATTACAAAGTTTTGGAACTTTTATCACTTTTTACTTTCTTATACGAAGTAATAAGAAAGTATAGTAATCGTGTTTTTTTTAAAGAAATATAATTTTAAAATCATGAAAATTAACTTAATCTAACCTAACCTAAAAAAAGTAATTTTGGAACGACAATAGCAGTATTGATGTAAAAAGTTACATACCTTTAATTTTTTGCATTAAATATTAAAAATATTTTAAAATTTTGAAAATTATTCATTGAAATATATTTTAATTGTTTATTTATTGACGATTACTTAATTCCTTTTAATTTTTTCCAACAAAACTGTCCTAATAAAATTTTTTGACAAAATAATCTTCAGTACATTGAAAATACGAAGTGGCTCCACGTTTTTAAATCACTTAAATAAAAGGCTCAAGAAAATTAATTTTTTTTTAGTTTTTCAGAATACCTACTTCTGAAATTATCTTTGTTTCAGATTATTTTTAAGCAATTTTGTGTAACTGATGCTGACAAAATTAATTAATGTTTCAATAATACATATTTTGTTTGTTTTGGCTCAGTTTAATTCGTGTAAATTTTAAAATAAAACTGGAATAACAAACGATCGTTGTTGTTTTGACAAATGTAATTTTACATAATAAATAACATATATTATTAATGCAGCATAATATAGTAGCGCAACATTGTTCTTTAGCTAGGGCTTTTAATAAATGTTTGCGCTGAAATTTGCAAAAAGTTTAATATACCCAATTAGTCTTTATAAACTTAATTATAAATAGAAAGTTGAATAAGCGCGATTGTTATAAATGTTACAATTAATTAATAGGTATAAAGCGCTTGTCGGAAATAAAAGGTTTTAGAATGCATACTCTCTGTAATATAGCTGATTATTTGAAACAATTAATGAAGAATGGAAGTAGATAGATGTAGTAAGTTTTGCCACTCCACTTGATACATTGTAGAAGTATTAATTATATTGTAATATCTTGGCACAAAAATAAAATTAATCACATTATTTTCTCTTGAGCAAACGCAAAATTAATTTCTTGTCATAATTAAATATTAATTGATTAGATGCAAATTGCTGGTTTAAATGTTAAGCTAACTTAGAAAGCATGCAGTTATAATTTTTTAAATGCGTCAGGGTACAAAAGAGGGGAACTTTCAATCTTTCATACATTTGAACAAAAACTATTTTTGTTATTATATTTCCTCACGCGGAAATGTCACACGCACAAATGTTTTAATAAAACAACCTTCGGCTGCAACGGCTATCTAATTTTAAAAGCCGTTTTACGATTAGTGCTCCCAAAAATAATATGTTTTTACGACTTACGACTAATATTAATTAAATGACAAATGTTTCTTATGATATAGAATTATCAAAGATAAAACTACTGAAGACTCCAGGATTTAATTAATGTTATTATGTGTTATGGTGTGTCCGTTCTGGCTTAGTTACTTTCATCGCCAATGTCTATTTATTTATAAATACCACAAAAAATATATGCGTGCTCTCTGACAACACCGATTAAAACAAACGTTCAAATAAACTTATATTTAACAGATTTTATAGCAACCAGATGCAAAATCGTGCTATATGTCTATGTGGTTTCTGGTTTTGGTTTGTCGCAGAATGATTATGTTGCTTAAGTGGACCAAATTCGATATACATAGATTCTCTCAGTGTTTCCCAAGAAATAACGTATCTGTAAAATACGCGAGGTTTATTCAAGAAAGCACCGTGTAATGTTGTTGATGGAATATTTTGTGACTGTAACATATTATATAGACGCACTGAAATTAGTTAGTTTTGTCACACTCAACTTTCTATGGTTAATAAAGTTAACCAAGACACAAGAAGCCGGTCCTAAGAATTTATCTTAATATCAAATTTAATATGTATTAAAATGTGAAGATTTCTTTGGCTAAGCTAATGAAATCACGTGACGTTTGACGGTTTTTCTAAAACTATCTCGATACAATACAAATTTTTTCTTCCTGGGCATTAAAAGAGTTTTTTTGAGGGAATCTAGAAATAATTTTCAGCATAGAGAGTGTGTCTGACAGAAATATTACAATCCAAACAGTGGCGCTACCAAGCTAAGATAAAGGGGCAAAATGGCCTTCGAAGTAAATTTTTTTAAACACATTAATCCCGAAGCAAAATTTTATTGTGTTTTGAAATAATATACAATTGTAATTTTTTTCCTTTAGTGGAAAACATGAACCGTTCTATTTCAAGCTTTTTTACGTATTTGTTTTCAGATTCAATAACTCAAATCGAGAAACAAAATTCACACCATGTACTTTATTGATTTTTTACCTTTTCGTTCTAAAACTAGATCGAGTTTACGACTATTTTCTTTAATTCAATAAAACTTTTGTTTTCGAATGACTGAAAATATAAAAATTTTGAAAAATTGTGAAACCCATAGATTGTAAGGTTTTTTGTCTTCTTTTGCTCCTGCGAACTTTTGTATTGCTTAAAAACAGCCAAAAAAGTTACAGTTTATAAAATTATATATTTTTTGTTAAAGACTAGGGGCATAAAGCTTAATACAAAAAGTGTATAACAATAACAATAATATACAGGGTGTTAAATTTAAAATAAGACAGTTTATGTCTGACTTGACAAAACTGAACATTCCGTGTAGTTATTACTAATTTTATGTTATGTAGTAGCCAAAATAACCTAAATAAAGTAAACTAAAATGTAGGAAACATATTTTATGGGATTTTTGAATGACACTCACTCTGCATGAATAACTTTCCAAAATAACTTTTGCAAAATCTCTATCGCTAAGTAAACCATGGAAATTTCAGTTTTCTTGGAGTAGTAGGTTCGTATTATACAGGGTGGACTCTTACCTACTACGAGTTTTCTTGAGAGCTGCTTTAGGTACTAATAAAGTTGAACCTTTTTAGTTAGAATTTCGGTTTGGATTGTTTCTAAAAATTTTATCTAATTATTATAAAACTATTAAATTAAAAATAATATCGATTAAATTTGCTGAATATTTTAGAAACATTTTAAATTAACCAACATAAACAAGTTCCTCTTTTTACTTTCTTATACGAAGTAATAAGGAAGAAGGTATAGTAATCGTGATTTTTTTCGACTTCGAGATTTTGATGGATTTACACGTTTTGAGGGCCCCTGAATCCATTCTGACCATTTTCGCCATGATGTCTGCCTGCGTGTCTGGGTGTCTGTCTGTATCCACCATAACTCAAAAACGGCTTATCGGATTTGATTCAAATTTCATATTTAAGAGTTTGAAAAAATTCGTGAGTGCCACATTAAATGTTTTTCATCTACCACCAACACACGTGACACTTACCTGAAGAGATTTTTAGGTTTTTTAGGAATTTCTTGAAAAATAAACAATTTATGAGTTTTTTTATTCTTTAACATTGATTTAGAATTAAATTTTGAACAAATTTTGTTTGAACTTTTTTTTGAAATTCCGCCAAAAAAATTTTAAAAAAGCGAGACAGGTATTCTAAAAACTCTTATACAGGGTGGTCCAGGTTGAACGTCATTAATTTTGGGAGGTGATAGAGCATCATGAAAAAAGTAGACTTTTATTAAAAAACTTTCCTCAAAAATGTTTCATAACAAAGATACAGGGTGTCAAACTTTAAAATAAAAAACTCGTTTTCTTAACATAACTTCTAAACCACTTGAACGATTTCCATTAAATTTCGCACACAGAGTAATGTAGTACATTTCAAGATAATGATGGGTTCATTTATAAAAAAATTCTCCAGTGGCGTAGATACTGGGGGCCATTCCACTTTTCCCTCCAATTTTCGACGCCACTGGATATATTGCGAGGAAAATACAATTTTTGGATTGTCTGTTTAATTTAGAGAAAATAGTTACTCTCGACAAATTTTAATTTAAGGTTTCGTTTTTGGGATATTTGAGTTTGAAGGTTTGGAAACACAATATCAAATGCTGTGCTGAATTAAAGAAATTATAGGTTAGGTCTGAAAAATCCGGAAAATTGCCATCAAGTCTTGGCAGCGATTAATTCCGTGGCTAAAAGAGCTCAAAAATGTAGGTATCAAAGCCTATTTTGAGAACTTATTAAAAATTTTCTTTAATTCAGCATAGCATTTGATGTTGTGTTTCCAAACCTTCAAACTCAAATATCTCAAAAGCGAAACCTTATATAAAAAATTTTCAAGAGTAACTATTTCCTCTAAATTGAACAGACAATCCAAAAATTAATGACGTTTAACCTGGACCACTCTGTATTTCTCATAGTGCGCGTTGAATCCGAGATAGACTAGTGACTAAAGGGACTTGACTGCCAAACGGAAGGTCGCGGGTTCGAATCCCAGAAGGACCATTTTTTGTTAATTTTACTGGTTTCTATGGTAACGAAAACAATAATAATAAATAAATGTGATTTTATATTAATAACGTATTGAATGTCGACTGCATGTGATTATTGGCTACCCGTTCAGTATTTTCCAAAGATTAAAACTGTATCATGGTAATTTATAAGAAAGTCATGTGTTGGACACATCAGATATTTTAACAACAGATTTTTCACTGGAAAATATATACCTACAAAGGAAGTTTTTATAATGACGTATGGCACACAGAAACTTTTTAGCATTAAATAATAATCATAATAAAATAAATCGAATTGAACCTGTCCATTGTGTCTTGTGTCCATAATTTGTTGCACAATAACCGACTATTTCCAATTTTGAATAAAACATTTTCTATTTTTGTCCCCCAATCTCACCTTAGTGTTATCATCGCCCTTTCAACCGAACATAATAAATAGATATGAGGCAAGGGCACGCGCGCGGGGCAACTCACCACGCAGTATATACAGAATGTAATTATAACTTTAGAAGGTTACGTACACCTAAAAGCAACTAAGTGCTAGTGTAAAACACTAAGCTAGACGGTCGGACAAATAGCACATAAATACGTTGTAGAAATGAACAGATTGCAGCCACTATAATTAATGTGCAACTTCATGACCCGGCTTCTGTTCTTGCTTTAGCTCCAAACTCTACTGCATATTACGGAGAGAATTTCATATAATATGCAAAAGTTATAGTACGTATAACCGATATAAGTGCGTTTGCTAGGTTGTTCGTTAGTATGAAAGTCCCTGGAGGTATTTTATTTTATAAATCGAGCCAATTAAAAAAACATTGATATAGTTTATTGCTCTTGATTTGTTATATTATCTAATTACACGCTTAGCTGGCTTGCTTTATTCTAATAGTCCGATTCGATTTATTCTGATCGGTTACTTAGATAAATGCGTATATACAGGGTGGTTAGTTTACAAAGGAAAGTTTTATGAGTCAGGATTGAATATTTTTGTTTGGGTTTAAAAAATTAAATAACTCATTTTAAAAATTTGTTTATAGTAAAAAATCCTGCTTCAAGGTACTACTCTAGTATAAAACAAAAGATTTTTCAAAAGGTGAATCTTTTACAGGATAATTTAAAAATATCCCTCATCAATATTTAAATTATTGGTTTTTATTAAAGTTTCTTTAGACCCTAAAATAATGACTTTTTCCTCAACTTCTTCCATTAGTGTTGCTTAACCCTAAGAAACTCCGATGCGATATCACGCACACATAACAAAGTGTTTTGATAACTTAATTACTACTAATTTCCTAGATCATCACAATCAAATCGCATCAATTTTAAATACAATTAAATAGTGATTTAATGCAATAGACTTGATGTAGCACATAACTAATCTATTCGTCGTTTTTTTACTTGTTGGAATTGAATGCGGGTACTATACAATATACAACAATTATTTTATTTGAATACACGCATAAAACTGGTTGCTTTAATGCGATGTTCAACTTGATACAAACTACACATCACTAACTGTAAACGATGCTTAATGCGGGATTGAATCGGCAAAGAGATCTCTTCATGATGTTGTTATAGGTAACCCTAACGTGCTCTCAACTCATCTAAAACCGGTTCACCGGTACTATAACAGGAAGGATAAATTAAACACTTGTACTTTTTTTGTGTTCTTTTTGGTTTCATGGCTCAGGTGTTTTTATTGTAATTTTTGGATGTAATTAGTGTTAGGAAAAAATTGTGGCTTGTATAGGTTACTCAACTAACTTGTGTTCTTATTGGTTTTAGGACGAAATGAATTAATAGCCAGGTATATAAAATTAAGGACAGGGAAAACACGCACGAGGAAACAAGTTAGTTCACATATCCAGGTGTTGGCCAGACGGAAGTTACGGGAAATTCAAGCAAAATTGAAAGTGGTAAGTTTTCATATTCAATCTAGTGTTATAAAAAATTATGTTAAGTATTCTTCCAAATATTTTTTTGTGGTTTATGTGGGAAAGTTTTCGCCAAATTTTATGAATTGCAGGACAACGTTCTTTCAAAATTTTGGCGGAATTAGTATCGTAGTTGTTAGTTTACTAAATTTGAAATTTAGATAACAAACCGAAGAAAAATATAAATTAAAACCTCTTATCTTCATAAAAATTAAAAATTAAATACTGATTCATTAATCATAATATATTTTTGATTAAAACAGTTTACCTTCGATATTAAATCAGCTGTAAATAACTTAATCTGAATCATTTATCAATAAGGTCGCTAAATTTTTTATGAAAAAACAGAACTATTAAAAACCGGTAGAATATTAAGATGTTACATTTCATGCTCATTAATAATTTGATATTTGAGGGGAAAAGGTTATTATAGTTACGTTAGGTTAGATATACTTTTAGCAGTAAATTGACATCGTATAGCCGGAAAGGGTTTACTTCTTACTACCAGTAGCTGGCAAGCAAATGTGTCTCAGGTAATAAGGTTAAAGCTTGAGTTTTCCTTTTTTTTTAGGAAAACATCTTTTTGATTTGTACCTGTATGTGTTTTATAATTGTACCAATTTGAAAAAACCCTCAGCTCTAAGATCTACTAGTCTTCCACTCAGTCTCTTTCATAAATATTCCGAAGAACCACATAGTTTCATTAATTATAAAATAGTAGTTTATGCAACAAGGAATAGGAATTAAGAGATTCTGACGAGTCTGAAAAAAACACGAGGCAGAATCAATTCCTCCCGTGTAGCATACTCTATTTTTTCTCATACCTTTAGGAAAATGGCCACTTCTTTTGCGTGAAACGCGCGAACAAATTATAACAGCATAACACTGACATTTTTGCTTGACACTTTGCGGTGAGAAAATCACCTTGACAACCATAAACAAACACAAATAACTCCCGCATATCAGGGAGGGAATGGCTACCCAAGTTAGAAATGTTACCGGCACTCTTTATTTTCCGCCACTACCCTAAAAAGGCGACTTTGTACCCGCATTTCACGCAAATAAAGTGGCCATTTTCGTGCAGGTATAAGAAAAAAATAATTTCTTTGCATTGCATTTATTAGCCATGTTTATTTTGGAAGACAAAGATCAATCATTTTTTAACGCGAACTTATTATTTTGTAGCACTTGTAACAGCTAATAAACTGTATAATAATCGCCGCTTAAGGCTCTTCTTATTTCAGAAGAAAAGTAGAAAATCAGAAATTTTTTAGGCTTGGAAATCGTATTATGAAGAAACACGGATAATGACCTTAAACTATTTTAGAAGATTATTTACTGGGCAGAAATTTGAATTTTCCAATGCACATTTTTTTAATACTTTTGAAACATTTTACACCCTTTCTCTCGTTACGCGAACTTTTTAGTTTACAAGTTGTATATGATAAAAGTTCATAAATCTGAACGTTTCTTTTCTTAGGAGAAAACCAATAAAACAATATTTATTTATGGTATATTGTTATAGAGGTGTTGTAATTACTTTTTAACATACATAATGCAGTTACATTTTACTTTCTCCCTATGGAACACAAATTTATAGTACAAGACAGCAAAGATTATTGTAACAACAATAATAACATGCGTTGGTGGCGGTGGTACATGTAGGCTTTTTATAGCCATTAAACATTTTATTACTTTTAACTTATTTACTACCCAATTCAGATGTCTTCTCCTTTTGCGTCAAACATACGTGTTATTTTACGATAACAATAAAACAAATCCACATTTTAATAGACGGAAATCTGAATTAATTTCGATGATGTATTTTTGTTGTCCAGACGCTTTTCATGTTTATATTTGGGGTTGACCGGTAGATAATTTCTTTCTGGTGATGGTGTTTTTGTTAGGATCATGCGGCCAAGGAAAAAGCTCTGCAAACCATGTCGAGTATGTCGAGTGCTCAGATAGTGTCTGCTACTGCAATGCACAGCAAGTCAGCAGGTCTCAATCTTGGTCTAACTCCTCCCGTCTCCTACCCTGGAGCGGTAAGTTGGCGCCCCCCACTTTGCTCGTCCTGCTGCCCCCCATAAAGGAAATATGCAGGAGTGTCAGTGTTTGGAGGCGGCCCAACCTGGTCAAAAAATGTGCACTCTCGAAAATATTCCACATTAGTTTTTGGTTAATCTAACATGAAAGCACAAAGGCACTCCTTTTACAGTTTCTATATGGATAAAAACCTATTTTCAAATGGCTTTGCGTAATTTATAGTTCGTCCATTTTCTGTTTATTTATAATACATTTTTTGTAACTAATATTCCCCCTACTATATTTACGGCTTACTTGCTGTGTGTTGCGGCTATAGTCTAGTTTTTAAAATAGCTTTTATAATGGTCAAGCTTTTCCTTTGCTGCATTTAATAATTATTACAATGTTAACAGATACTCGCTATTAATTGTTAGTGGTGATATCGCTGATGCTATTTGAAGTTTATGTTTGTTGATGAGTTTTGTAATTTTGTTTTGCTGGTGATTGTTTGTTATTTGATTTTATGGGGACTGTTTGTGGTGAATAGGACATATTTTTTTTAAGTTACAGATAATTTCATCCTATTCAGTTTTTCTTTTATTTAGTTCCTCTCTACATAGGTAAACAAAACGAAATTACTAGTAAAATAAATCTGAACTAATAGGCCAGTCATTGAGTAGTTCAACATAGGTGCGTTTAAATATTTTTTCTTTATAAGGAAGAACGGTTAAAACAACATCAAAAGTTTCTTCTATATTTTTTATACATATTATTTTCTGTGCAAAATGAGCGAAAACTGGACCTGTACGATAAAAAATAACAGAGATATATGTTTAAATATGGCATGAAAAAACCTTAGTTTTTAATTTTCATTGGAAAACTTTATTTACGCATCGAGCGACGTAAATGCACAAAGAATGTTTTGAGTATACTAAATGATGTACAAAATAAGCCAAGAAAAAATGTCTAGGTATATCTAATAGGTTCAAAGTTATGATGCCTCAAAGTTTGCTCTACAGACTTAAAATCTGACATGGCTTTTTGTTGTGGTTGTTGTTATTATAATAACTAATTTGAGGAGGCAACATTTCTTTGTATTTTTGCTTATAAGCATCTTCTTCTAAAATGAGTTAACGGGAAAATAAATTTTACTGAAATATGGGAAACCTTACCAGAAACGTCGATTTGTATTCTATTGTGAGGCATCATTTCTCCCAATAAGTATATTATTTGAACTTAGTTTTTCCTTGGGCCATTTTTCTCCTGATTTAACGTACTTCAAATCATTTCATGCGCATTTTCGTCTCTTGATGCATAGAAAACAAGTAAACAAGTTCTCTGGCAAAAACCAAATATTATATCTGCAATTTTAACCTTTTTTAAATCATATTTACCCTATCTATCTCATATTCTATTTATCTTAGATTGTTCATATACCACTCATTTTATGCAAACTTTTATGTATAATAACAAACCCTACACAGTTTTGACGTAGCTTTTACCGTTCTTCTCTTATAAGGAAGAAGTCACTAAAATTTACTATTTGATTAAATATAATATTAATAACTATAATTTTTTTGTGTTTGGGTTCTTTTTTGTGTCTAGTGACTGGCCTATAAAACACGTGTAGAAGTGTATTTAAAAAAAACAGCATTGCATAAATTTTTATTTTTATATTCATTTGCTTAATTATGACTTTATATTTACATCATGTTTTTCTTCCAGCAATTTTGGCAGCCCGGACTTCAGCCCGGCACATCTCAAGAGTAAGTATTTTTTATTTTTCGTATATGGTTACTTATATTTTTACTAATAAAAAGACGGAAAATCACCTAATTTTTACAATTATCAAATTTCTAAATTATTTTCACGTAATAAACCAGAAAAACAAAAAAATTTAATAAAATAAACTGCTGGCCAATTGAAACGTACCAAGCGAATTTTTAGGTTGAATTTAAAGTCAAATATTTTGAAAAATAGAAAGGATATCAACATGCGGTTTTCAGGATTTCAGCGATAATTTAATTGAGAAAACGATAGTGTTACCCGATTTTTACTTTCTTATACGTAGTATAAGGAAGTATTGTAATCGTGATTTTTTTAGACTTCGAGATTTTGATGGATTTACACGTTTTGAGGGCCCCTGAATCCATTTTGACCATTTTCGCCATGATGTCTGTCTGTCTGTGTGTCTGTGTGTCTGTCTGTCTGTATCCACCATAACTCAAAAACGACTTATCGTATTTGATTCAAATTTCATATTTAAGAGTTTGAACAAATTTGTGGGTGCCACATTCAATGTTTTTCATCTAGCACAAAAACAAGTGACAGTTACCTGAAGACATTTTTAGGTTTTTTAGGAATATCTTGAAAAATAAACAATTTATGAGATTTTTTTATTCTTTAACATTGATTTAGAATTGAATTTTGAACAAATTTTGTTTGAACTTTTTTTTGAAATTCTGTCAAAAAAATTTCAAAAAAAATAAAACATTGGTTTTTGTCGTAAAATTCGGTTATAATGAGTGGGACAAGGACAGATTTATGCGTATTGCAATAAGTGCGAGAGAGACTTCCGAAATTTATTTGAATATTGCTGGAAACGCTCAAAATTGAAACACGATTTTTACAAGAAATTTAACTTAATTTCTTTAGGAAAAGTAATTGTGGTACTATCCGTATAAGAAAGTCATGTGTTGGGCACATCAGATATTTTTCCGTAAGTATTAGATTCTACTTAAAATTACCTTTTTATCGACATATCATATGATGACATTTGCTTTCAGAATGGCAGCATAATTATTATTGCAAAAATCTGTTCAACCATATTAAATTTAATAAAAAATTCGGTATCAATAAAATAAGAGGGATATGAAAATTTTGAGAAATTGGTTTTTCCTCATTAACCAGGGACTAAAAAAATGGACATCAAAAAAATTAAATTTTTTTTTGTGGAATTCCTGTAGTTATAAAATTTGACAAAAAAAGACGACTTTCTTTCATACCCTGTAGATAATAACGTACTTCAAAGTAAAAAAATCGGGTCACACTATTGTTTCCGCAATTAAATTATCTCTTGAATCCTGAAAACCTCATGTTGATATATTTTCTCCTTTTCAAAATATTTTACTTTAAATTCAACCTAAAAATTCGCTTGGTACGTTTCAATTGGCCAGCAGTTTATATTAGTACTATAAATAAACGGATGAAAATCTAACTGAAAGTTTCAACTGCTAATCACATTGCAACGTAAAATAATTCTCCTGTGGAAGGTACAGAAATTCTGGATTGTTTACCTGCTTAATAGTATACGAGACTCAAAGAAATCTTTGCCCTAGGCCCCGCAAAAGTAAATCCGGCACTGAATGTTGTATATTTGTGTGTGTGAAATAAATTTTCTTACCGTTTTTATTATTTGCATTTTCCAGCGTTAAACCATTCACCCAATCTGCATACCCCACTGGAAAACCACCGACGGCAGTTTCGGCTGGTGAAGTAGGAGCTTTACAAACAGCACCACCGCCCGTCTGGGAAGGCAGAGCCATTGCCACACATAAACTTAGACTTGTTGAATTCTCAGCATTCATGGAATCACCAAATAGGGACGAGGCAGTAAGTTTTACAATTACATAATCCGCGCAAATTTCCATTAAAGCCATTGAAATGTTTATCTACCCGTGATTGTGTTGTGACAATTGTGTTTTTTTTTTCAGTACCAGAAACATTTGTTTGTACATATAGGAGGTCCGACTCTATCGTATACCGATCCCTTATTAGAAGTAAGTGTGGTGTGAAAGTATTCAAACAGAAATTTCATGTTTGTTTTGATTTTGCGTAGGCTGTCGACGTGCGGCAAATCTACGACAAATTCCCGGAGAAAAAAGGCGGTTTGAAAGAACTTTACGACAAAGGACCTCAAAACGCTTTCTTCCTTGTTAAATTTTGGGCGGACCTTAATTCCAATATGCAGGACGAGGCAGGTGCCTTCTATGGCGTTACGAGTTCGTAAGTTTTGCTGCACTCTCCCCTTGATTCAAATGATAATCTGATTTCCTATTTTAGATATGAAAGTAACGAAAATATGACGATAACCTGTTCGACGAAGGTTTGTTCTTTCGGAAAACAAGTCGTAGAAAAAGTGGAAACTGAATATGCCCGTTATGAAAACGGACGATTTGTATATAGAATACATCGAAGTCCGATGTGTGAATACATGATAAATTTTATACATAAACTTAAGCATCTACCAGAGAAATATATGATGAATAGTGTACTCGAAAATTTCACAATTTTACAGGTACAAGCTTCTTATTTCATCAAATTTCCATCAATAACTTTACGTTTTTTTTAGGTGGTTAGTAACAGAGACACACAAGAGACGCTATTATGTACGGCGTACGTATTTGAGGTGTCGACGTCTGAACATGGAGCACAACATCATATCTACAGGCTTGTGAAAGACTAGCGGAATTGTGGACTAGCCATAATTCTACACTTCAGTGCCTACACCCTCACAATACTAGTATTATTATTGGTTACATAAATTAGTAATTAGCTAGGTAAATTAACAAACGAAATTGCCATTTGATATATCATATAAAGCCCACCTTAATGAAAAGAGAATTGAGCGCTGGAGCTCTCTTTGCGTCTACACTTAAGTTGAATGATTTGCTTTAATGATATGACTTAACTTAAATAATAGAGAGGTTTATATATTTTTTTGTTTTTTTATACATATATAATATATATTTATAGTTTTTATTTTGAAGCGTATTTTAGTTTAGTTATTTTTTGTTTGATATTGCCAGAGATATTTCGGAACAAAATCATATAAACAATAATTTATCTCAAACTTAAACTCAATTATATATTTTTAAGCAATTTGATTTCAGTTTGTAGATTAAGAGAAAACTTTGCTTTATCTTTATACTATATAATTTATTAATTTTTCATGGAGAAATTAAATATAGAGTCTATGGTAGTTCCAATTTCTTTGTTCTTATAATGTAAGATTAATTTCGTAAGTTACTTTCAAACACCCAAGGTAATGTTTGCTATTTGTGATCATACTTTTTAACAATATTGTAAGAGTTTTTATCAGCTGATTTAAAATACCCAGTATTTTAAGTATTTGTAAGATTTGTCGCCAATTAGTGTGTTAGGTTTTAGGATGGTGTCTCCACAAAATTGCTCGCTGGATAAATTCTTATTTTTTGGGGTGGTTTTAGTTGTCTTTAAGGTACTTCAATCGTTTCTTTATATTGAGATTAATTTTATTTAAGTTCATAGTTTTATTTATTCCTTTTTGATTTTGTGGAGAGGCCTTGGCCTTTGTGTTCAAAATGGCAGCAGTCCAAGAGTTTGCCAATCTAGATCTACATGTCTCATTTACAAAAATTAATTAATTGTCTGATTTCAATATTGTTCAGAATTATATTTTCTTTATAACGGAACATTCTTATAAATAATTTGGTAGTGCAATTTATGTGTAATAAAAATAAAACGCAATTGAAACAAAAAATGTGAAAATATCACTTTGTAATGAAATACAAGTGGCAATGTTTTTTGATCTCTAATTTAGTCTTTGAAAATTGTTTGATGAATGTATGCAATTTTTGGTAGCTTTTTATTTAATATTTATATTCAATTTCTGTTTTCAGGGATTGATAATGCTATAAATAAAGAAAACAATATACTTTTGCACTGGCACAACATATTTTTGGAATACGGGATCAATATTTTAAAAACATTCTACAAAAAAAAACAATTTACCGAGGGAAAGTGTGATAAACAATCTCTACATTTTTTTGTATTCTTTTTACCATTTGCAAATTATATCAGGGTGATTTTACTTAAAAATTAAATGTATGATAATTATAAATGTTGATCCCGTATTTCTAAACATATCTTCTATGAAGATGAAATAACTTTATTAGTCCTAACGTTGAGGCTGCAATTTATTTTGTTACTTAATAATAATTTGTTTTTAGTAAAATAAAATCGAAATAGATCTAAATTAAGTCAAACATAAAACTTAATAACGAACAATAATTGTAAATGAAAAATATCATTTATACACTGTAATGATAAATGATCTATTTTAAAAGAGTGTCAGTGTAAAAAAATAAGATTGTACATATTATATATTATATTTATATTAAAAAAGTATGGCGGCTCTAAATATTTTTATCGTCTTAAACGCAATGATAAGGTTCTTTATAAAGTGTGCTATAATGAGATTTTTTATCCATATCTTGGAAATGCCATATCAAGGTGAAATTTATTGAATCTTATACTTTTGCTCTGTATGTGTACAGTATTTTAAATCATGTTTATAATTTGTATGGAAATTATAAAAATTGATATAAACATTTTTTTATTTTTTTTTTACCTTTAAAACCAACCTAATTTAAAACTTTACTTTAATCTTTAATTCTATTAAATTTACAAAAAGTTATGCTTACTTGAGAAAGTGTCGTACTTTTATAACTGAATAATTACAGGGTGTTTCACGGTAAATGGTAACACCTCTATACTCAATAACTTTTTGATTCTTCGGTAAAATTAGAAAAAAAAAATTTTCTGTTTGTACAACCCGCAATTCTCTTTTAAACGAGTAAAAAAAAATTTACCAAGAGTGAAAACCTAGCCTACTACGACAAAAAATAAATTGAAAAAACGTATTAGGCATTTTTTTCGAAAAATTTTATTAACAAAAAAATTTTAGGGCTTACCTCTAAACCCCAAATCCCAATTTTGGCGGAAAACAAAAAATATAAATTATTAAAAAAAAATTTATTTATTTTTTTTTTTATTGGTTTATTAGAATTTTGACAAATAGGTAATCATTGTTTTATGTGATAGATCTCTTGATGTTTAGGTACTGTTCAATGAATCATGGTAATCTTAAAAAAATAATATTAAAATCATTACGAAAAAAAATTTTTTTAGAATTTTTATATTTTTTGTTTTCAACCAAAATTGGGATTTGGGATTTTGAGGTAAGCCCTAAAAATTTTTGTTGATACAATTGTTCGAAAAAAAAATGCCTAATACGTTTTTTCAATTTTTTCGGATTATTTTTTATCATAGTAGGCTAGATTTTCACTCTTGGTAAAATTTTTTTTACTCGTCTAAAAGAGAATTGCGAGTTGTACAAACAAAAAAAAAATTTCTAATTTTACCGAAAAATCAAAAAGTTATTGAGGTGTTACCATTTACCGGGAAACACCCTGTATATGGTAGCACCAGAAGCAGTATTACAGAGATTTTTTATAAAAAAAAAACAGAATTAATAATTAAAAATAAATTATTCACAGTAGGTAAGTAACTATTTCAGTACATTTTTATTTTTTTCTGAAAATTTTGATATTTTACCTGCCATATATGCAACCCAACATACACTTTAGCTTCGCCGCTAACTTCACACTGTATTTAACTTTTGACAAACAAATGACTCAAACAAAGCGTTAGGTTATGTTGATATTCTTATCGTAATTTATTGTTTAATTTTGTATATTTTTCATTTTTATTATAAAGATAACCATCATGTACAAAACAAAGATAACACTGTTTATATTTACCGCTTTACTAAGCCAAAGTAAGTACATAAACATTATAATTTTATAAACAAGTTTTTGTGGGTGTGGCAATTAATTCGTAAACTTGCTATAAACAATTAATTTCGTTTCAGGTTTAGCACTGTGGTGTTATCAATGTGTTTCCACACAACCTGGATGTGGTACCCCGTTTAATTGGTTGTGGTGGTGGACGAAAATTTGTCCTGAAGACGATGATGTTTGTGTAAAAATCTTGGAGGAAAAAGATGGCAAGTGACTCATTTAATTGATTAACAAATATTTAACCTCGGATGTTATTTTAGGAACCACTCTAATAACCAGGGATTGCCTTAGTTCCATGCAGGGAATTCGATCTGATATTCCAGCCGATCATTATGAGGGTTGTAGACCTGCAGCTCAAGATGTTAAGCTTGCACATTACGTGAATAACTCTATTAAAGAGCTGGATATTAAACGGTAAACAACAGATGTTTTTGTTTGAGATATTTACTTTAATTAATGTTGTTTTAATAGGGACTATTATGACAAGACAACGTGGTGTTTTTGCTTCCTTGACCATCGGTGTAATAGTGGAGTAGTTAGTTATCCATCAGTTTTTGTACTAGCTGTTAGTGCTTTAGCGGTTCTCTATCAAAATGTGTAAATACCGAAAGTATTAATGTTTAATTTTAGTTACATATTTCGTCCATATGGTCTTCATATCTTTATTAATTAAATTGTTACTCGTGAATTTCATATTTCCGTCCATTTTTTTATATATTACATTAAGTGCACTTATACTTATACACAACGATACAAGTCAGCTTGTATATACTTTTATAAATATACGAAATTTATAAAAAAATACGATGTTTCATTATTCATTGTTGTCCTAACATTTAAATATTTATAGACCGTAAGCTCTTGCTTATATAAATATTTATTAAAAGATAAAAAACATTTCTCAAAATCAATTAATAATATGATGCTGGACTAATAGGCACTATTTAGTTCATAATAATAGGAATAAACCTTTACAAAAATATTAACATCCAATCAACGTACTTTTTAAGTTGCTTGACATAATTACTAATGAATATAATATTGAATTAACAATTTTTAAAATACCTATCTATGTAATAACTGAAAAACTATAATGTATGCATAATCTTGGAATTACCAAGGGTTTTGTGGATATCCACCTGGAGGTGGTTGCTGTTGTGGATACCCCTGAGGTGGTTGCTGGGGATAGCCTGGTTGTCCATAAGGCGGCTGGCCTTGCGGCTGAGGAAAACCTCCCGGATAATTGTAAGATGCTAGAAATCCCAACTTCAAACAAAACTCATTAAACTTACGTAGACTTACATGGATAAGGCATGGTACCATACGGATTGTACCCCTGAGGCATCGGTGGCGGAACAAACGACGGATATGGGGCTTGGGTTGAAGCCCCATAAGGCACCGGCATTCCTTGGACATACACTGGATATGGCAACGAACCTGGAGGACCTTGCATAGGAGCAGAAGATGGTTGAGGCGCTTGTGGAGCGGTGGTGGGCCTGGGGGGCGTTGGGTTTTCTTTCCTGGGTTCTACAAAAACCAAGCATGGAATTAAGAGAAATTTTTAATGCAGATTATTGTTTTTGTACCTGGATGATACGAGGGAGTGGATGGTGTAGATGGTGGGCCTTGTCGGCTCGTCTCCTGTGTCAAATCTTTCATTAGTTCCTCCTTCTCAGTCTTGCGAGCAAAGCAGAAGTCGGACACTTTGTTTTGGAATGAAACCAACAACTAAAATAATACTATTAATAATTGCCTGCAAACTAACTGAACTTTGTTACTTGTGTTAAATCGTTATAGAATTTGGTACCCTCTTGCAAATTGTTGGACAAATCTCTAAATGCATCGTGAGAAGCCGCTAGTTCACACATCATACTTTCGCGGCCTCCAGCTGTAGAACCACGTTCTTGGACAAATTGAGCATGAGCTGACTGTAAAAAAGTTTATATATAAAATTTTGATACGTTGCTAAATTAATGTTACTTACTCTAATTCGTTCAGCTAATCCCGATTGTTTTTCCACACTCTCCTTAATTTGCTTCTGAAAGGGTCCGTAAGTTTGTCCTAAACTTGTAACAGACATAGCTGGTTCGCTTATGGCTCCATCTTTAGCCAGAGCTGACAGGAATGCGCTTTTCATGTCCGTTGTAGCACTCTTCAACTCCGATTCTATTACATCGCGCTCTGCTTTGATTGTCTCAACCTAAAAATTATTAGATATTAAAACGATTTAGATAAACTAAATATTTAAGAAAATAGATTACTTCTTCCATGAGTTGCCTCAAGATGGACACAGCCGAGGAATTTTCTATATTTTCTGAACTTCCTCGTGGAACAGCATCCTGCAGTTCTGATGGTGACTTGCTTAGCAATTCCATGCCGCGTCTATGCTTCTCGAACTTCTCGCGCACAACTTTATCAGCCTGTAAAACCCACATTAGAAAAATCTGTAACTCATTGTAAAATGTATAATTACCTGTACGGCATTGTTGATAATTTCCCTATACTTTGCAGAGTTGGATCTAAACATCTCCGTGAGTTTCTCCGATGGTGTCCTTGTCCACTTCTCTTTAAATTGTTGTCTTAATGAATCATCCGCCTGTTTCTCTTCGTTTAACATTCTATCAGTCTAGAAAAATAAAATTGTTAAAAAGTTTGTGGATTAAGCATGATTATAGTTACTTCATCCAAAATATCCTGATTTCTCTTCAACAAATCCGGCAACTCTTCTATCAATCGATTCAGTTCGGTTATTCCTCCCAATTGACTAACAGCGCCAGCTTTTTCTAAAATTGACGGAGGTAAACTAGTACCAGCGTCATTAGACTCAATAGCTGCCGGTAAATTTAAAGAGGCCAGAAGGCTGAAATTGAAAAAAAATAGTAAAGCATAAATAAAACATTGCTGTTGTAAGTTTCGTACCCGTTAAGTTCTTGGGTTGATTCACGCAAACGGCTGATTTCTGTGTTGACAATTTCAGTTTTTCTCAAGTCGTAAGAAGCAAGGGCCTGGTGGACAGCTACAGGCACCAACTCGTTGAATAAATCTAGTAAAAAAATGTATTATGTTTTCAGGAAAATTAAATGGAATTTCGATGCACAATACATTTGATTTATTACAGGAAATTCTAGATTTTACTTAGACTAAATTTCAAGGATGTTCCTTATAGCATGAATAAATTTTATACTGAACTTAGTTTAACCATTACAATTATAATAATGGGACGGAACGACGGTAAGTACAAGATAGATAAATGAAAGTTGCAAGATTGCAAAAAGATTGACAAGATCATCGGATCGGCAGTTCGATTTATTGTTTTATGTTATTATTGTTAATGTGTTAATTTTAAGTAGAGTCATGTTTAATACAAAAATAAATAAAATACGAAATAAACTTGTGTACTGTCCAGTGAATTAATGAATTATAGAAAAATTCTAAAAAAATATAAAAAACTTTTAGAAATGATCGAAATTTTGTAGTGAAATATGAATTTTTAAGAAAGAATCTAACAGGTTATTCATCCCATTTATTTTTTGTCTATTTAGTACTATTGGTGTTTGTAAAGACTAACCAATTTGTAGCAGATTTATGAAACAAAAGTTATAAAATGTTATTTTAAGAAACTCATTTATTTTCATTTCAATAAATTGGCACTAATACTGGCGACTTTTTCAAAAGCCAAACAGTGAAAAATTTGGAATGCGCATCTAAAGGCTGGTATGTACGTACAGGGTGGTCCAGTTACGGTGTCCTCGTTATTATCTCAGAAACTATTGGGCCCAGGAAAAAAAGTTTTATATAGAAGTTGTACAGTCTATAGCATTCTACATTTTTGAAAATATATTACTTATACAGGGTGCGACATTTTCATGTGGCGATATAAAGTTTCATTTTTTTAAATGGAACACCCTGTATTTAACCCAAAATTATGATTTCTCGTCCAATTTACGATAAAAAATATATAAGGTTTAATATGCCTATTATTGATAGTTTCCAAGATATTCGAGAAAATATCTAGAAATACTATGATATCTGCCTGTTTATATGAGCAATGTTAGTTCTATTTTTTAGCTAGAAAATTTTATTTCAGGTGTCAAGAATCAAGTAAACTTTAAATTGATATCATATGTAAGAAAAAGTCGTAGTATTTGACAAAGAACTACTATTTTATAGAGTAGACCTAGAAGCTAATAATAATGTTCTGTCAGGTAGGCATTGGAAAATAGTTAAATTTTTTTAAATATTTTGTTTTTTATTATAAACTAACTAAATAAAGAATATGTTTTGGTTGAGTATTTTTGAAATTGAAACAAGTAAAATAGCTTGCTCTAACACACCTGGTGGAAGCTACACCCACATAATACAATATTATTTTTCAAAATATTTTCTCGAATATCTTGGAAACTATCATAAATAGGCATATTAAGCCTTATATATTTTTTATCGTAAATTGGATGAGAAATCATAATTTGGGGTAAAACACAGGGTGTTCCATTTAAAAAAATGCAACTTTATATCGACACATGAAAATGACTCACCCTGCATAAGTAATATTCTTTCAAAAATGTAGAATGCTATAGACTGTACAACTTCTATATAAAACTTTTTTTCCTGGGCCCAATAGTTTCTGAGATAATAACGAGAACACCGTAACTGAACCACCCTGTACATAGTAATCACAGACAGGCAAAATGTTTGCAAAAGTTTCAAAGTATGGAATTCATGATATTTTTTTAATGGAGAGACAAACAAATGTTTATTGTTGCTAGTAAAATTACTAATACATTACTACATCGTCCGTGAGAACGAATAATTCAATAACTCGGGGAAGTACCGTACTGTAAAATGTAAATATTTGTGTTGTCTTTGGCTTATCATTCAATTTGTTTGTAATCGCGGAGTATTGTATTATAATATAATATATACAAAGTTTTATCAGTTAAGGCATGATATTCCCGTTAAGTGCATATTATGCATTATGAGTCAAAATAATTGAGACTGCATATTATTTTGTTTCCGTGTTCCTTCACACTTTATCTGTAAAATTTAAAATATAATATTAAGTGATCCTTAGCCAATAAAATAGAAACTACTACAAATACACAATATAAAGATGTAGCCTACAAAAGTGTTTGTAAATGATTATTATACAGTAATCGCGAACATTTCCAAACGTTTTCTTTAAATACTCTTTCGATGGATACCCAACTTAACTTCTCCGCCACCGAACATTGAAAACTTGTTTGCTACATTCATACATACCGATGTGACAGAAAATTAGTCATATACATGTTACATGTGTCACACCCCCGTAAATTAAGCTATTTTAGTTGTAAGCGCGTATGAATACTATAGTTCTAATGAAGCGAGTGCATCTCCAGCAATAATAAATAATATAAATAGAGGTAGAAACGCATTTCAGATTAAGTTTACAATACAAATTAATGCACTAAAGTTTGAAACACTTCAGTAGGTAATACATACATGATTATTATTATTAATTTTTAGTACTTAGTACTTAATTGTGTTTGTGCCTACACGTAAGTTATCTATACTAAAGTAAAATTGTGATTCTTTTGATGAGAATACACATTTTTATTTTATATAATTATTTATTTGATGTCCTGTAGTATTAGATTGGTCCTAACAATCTATGAAGTCATTTTTTAGAGTTGAGTATTGCAACAGTAAAAGTAAATAATTTTTATAAAAATTATTTTTAAAATCAATTTAAAACTGAATTATTGCAAAAATCATTTAAATAAATAGTAAATTGTATGATTTTTTCTATTACATGTGCGTAGTTATTGATTTATTCCTCCGTTTATGTCAATATTATTATGTACTATACAGGGTGTTCGCGCGAAGTGGCTCACTATTGCTAACTTCGTTATTATTGGAGCTACAAAGTCGGTTAAATTAGCAAACTAGTAGCATTTTTTCCGCTGATTACAATGGTGAAAACAAAAAAACAATATTCACAAAAATAACATTTTTTTAAATGGAACACCCTATATATTTTTGCAGAAATCGATAACAAATTAAATTCTGTACAAAAAATGTCCTTAATTTTTTTTATTATAATTTAAAATAAGCGAGTTATTTTGAAAAAAAGTTTGCAATTCTTTAAAATCAAGTAGCCATAAAACGGAATAGTAATTTATTAAAACCAAACAATCATAATTTTGAATTTAAGCAAGTTGAAAAAAACTTGAAAGAATTACGGAAATAGTACTATTTTATTTAATATTTTTAATATACAGGTGTTTGCGCAAGGCGGTTCACTATTGCTAACTTCGTTATTATTGGAGCTACAAAGTCGGTTAAATTAGCAAACTAGTAGAATTTTTTCCGCTGATTATAATGGTGAAAACAGAAAAACAATTGGTCATCTGGTTTTCGAGATATTCACAAAAATAACATTTTTTAAATGGAACACCCTGTATATTTTTGTAAAAATCGATGACAAATTAAATTCTGAACAAAGAATGTTCTTATGCTTTTTTGACAATTATTTAAAATAAACGAGTTATTTTGAAAAAAAGTTTTCAAAGTTTTAATATCAAGTAGGCATGAAAATTATAACTTTTTAAAATTTCAATATTTCCGTAATTCTTTCAAGTATTTTTCAACTTGCTTAAATTCAAAATAAGAGATTGTTTGGTTTTAATAAATTACTATTCCGTTTTATGGCTCCTTGATTTTAAAGAATTGCAAACTTTTTTTCAAAATAACTCGCTTATTTTAAATTATTATCAAAAAAAGATGAGGGCATTTTTTTTATAGAATTTAATTTACCATCGATTTTTGCAAAAATATATAGGGTGTTCCATTTAAAAAAATGTTATTTTTTTGAATCTTGAAAACCAGATGGTCAATTGTTTTTTTATTTTCACCATTGTAATCAGTGGAAAAAATGCTACTAGTTTGCTAATTTAACCGACTTTGTAGCTCCAATAATAACGAAGTTAGCAATAGTGAGCCACTTTGCGCGAATACCCTGTATACATATAACTATTTCTTATCACAATTTAATTATTTTTAAAAACAGATATCTTCTTCCATTTACGTAATGTAATTAATTTAATATATTATTTATATACCGGGATGAATTATTTAAGCGGTTTTTTAAACATCCAGGCAGTTACATTGTCCAGTTAAAAATTCATACAGGCAGTATTAAACTTTTTTTGCAGTAATTAATTAAATTAAAGTGGTAGTAAAATGTAGCTAGTAATATAAAATAATTTGATTAGTTATTTAATCCTACAGTAGCAGTACAAAGCGGACTCGAGCGGTAGATTAAATAAATCTGTGCAATAATTATTTCAGCGGTAAAATGATTAAATGGGCAGTTAGATAAATAGTTCTACAGTTCTCGGCGTTCGTTAAAAGTCGGACGTTATTTAGGTGGAAAAGAGATTGGAGCTAGACCCCGCCGGTCGCAATTCATTCCCAAAACTGTAATATACTACCGCCTGTTTATATGATAGCCTTTATATACTTTATTGTAAAAACGGGCTTGGAATATTTGTTAGTGACATTGATATGTGAATTTATTTATAAATGATTATCCATGTAATTTAAAAAAAATTATAAACTAAAGTAGAAAAATAAGGAACTTGATTTTTTTCCTGTTTTGAAAACCATTTAAGATATGTTAAGAAAATTTTGTGGTTACAATTAATAAGATGAAGGAATTTTTGCCTAGGAACTCTACATGTTCGAAATGTATTTTCCAATTCATTATTTTTAAAATCATAACCATATATTATTATCACCTTTGAAGTTTTGACTCATTGGTTGGGTAACTTGCAAAACTTTAGCCAACTGTGCTTTGCCAATGGGCGCCAAAGACTTCACATCCGGTATCCTCTCATGATAAATAAAGTCGTTATCCTTCTTAACCTCCGTCAGATTTCTCTCGGCTTTGTTCAGTAATTCCTCAAACAGTGTTGGGCGACCAGAACGCTGTTGAGCTGCTTTAAACAACTCCACAGCACGTTGCAGCCGAGATATTTCTTCACCCACTACCTTATTACTTTTACAAACCAAACTTTGGTACAATTCTGCCACACCATTAAAAGCGGCTTGTTTTCCAGCAATCTAAATAAATATTTGTAAGATTAAGCAGGAAAATTTCTAAATTACATACTAATTGTATCCAGTCCTTGTCCCAAATTTGGCGTAAGTTTTCTCGCTGGAAGACCTTCAGACATTCAGCGTACAAATCCTCACAGTGGGAAGCTAATTTAGCTACAATGGTGTCCTTCATGTTATCTAAAATTTCGATATTTATTCAAGCTGTAGGTTTTTTTAAACGCATTTTATACCGTGTATGGCCTTGTGAACAAAAATCTCTTGAGCTTGAGCCAACATTAAAGCGGATAATGCACCTAAAGTGTCCGGATTTAAATCGGGGGTTGGATCTTGATGGATTGCAAACATAACCGTTGATTTCAAGTAGCTGAAAATACCGGATGCTTGCTGAAACATACAAAGAAATTGACTTCATGAATAATCAGCCGGAGCAATAAAAAATTATAACCTTTGTAATCTGTTATATTAAAAAAAAATTGTAGTTTATGAACTTGAAGAGATTACACATTCCAGATTAATTTCCTGTCTATGACTAATGTTAATGTTACTGACCTGTAGAAGTTTTGCAGCCAATTTGAGCCCTTCATCATTTTCAATGCTTTGAACTGAAGCAACGGCGCTTTGAAGTGCAGCGATGTTAAACAGAACGCACACCCTCTCATAGCTTAACGAAGGAATAGCTGCGATTAAAAAAAAAGTTGTTATAAAACACATGATTTCTTAATCATTCATTCATTATACTAACTTAAACTGATCCTAGAACCAAAAATGGACCCTTTGTCAAATGCATCCTTCCACTTGAACGGCACTTGTAGCTCCTGTGACGGTATTTTGCTTTCCAATGCGACAATTTGATCGTAATATCTGCAAAAACCACGTTACGTTGTCTTGTTGAATCAAATTAAACGATGAATCATACCCATAAATAATGTCCAGTGAGCTCTCATACTTTTCGAATGCCTTCCAAATGGCATTCGACCTCAACTTGGCAAACTCATTTATGGCTTCTGTACAGTCCTCAGGTTTATCAGCGGTGCTATAACGAGCCTGAATTAAATTCTTCAGTGGTTTCACCACGTCTACCTCGGAAGGCTTCTTCAACGGCACCGACAACAACTCAGCCATTTTCACACTAATGAAATGTCAAACAAGAAACGTCAAGTGATGGAATGGGAGGTGCATATGTGAGGCCTTGAAAGGAGCCGGTCATAACAAACCGGAAAACGGTTATAAGGAACATGCGCGGTGTTTAATAAATTGTTATGTTATAAGAGGTTATGCAATTCAAATTACATCGTGCGCCTAAATTTATGCAATTTAGATACATACTTGACTTTAGTGCTCCATCTGACAATAAAATATAACAATAGCAAGAAGGTATCTGTAAAAATATAAAGAAATCTATATAATCACGGAGAAATCTACAACTACAAGTAGTTCAAATGTACTTAACCTAACCTCAAACTTGTTTGTCATCAAAATCTTAAATTAGCCGGAAAACCGAAAATGTGAGTTATTCTTATTCATTGGAATATTTCTCCTACTAAAGTTCCACACTTTTCAGGGCCCTTTCAATGCAATTATTTAAACTGACACCCAATGTCCTACAAGGAATTTCTTTGCTTAGAAGATGCAGCACCAGTTCCAAGCAAATACAACTTACGGTACCTACTTTTTGTGATTTAGATGTTAATCTACCTTGTAGTGTAAATGTAAAACCATTAAACGTCCACACTTATCACAACTGGGACAAATTAATTATAGATGTAGTGGGAACCGATAAAGAGGTAGTCGATTATACAGTAAATGGAAACAACATCTCCATTTTTGGCATGGAAGGCGCAACGTTTAAAAATATAATTTGTTACGTTAAAGCTCCCCTTAAAGCCAGTAAGTAGTTTGAATGTAATGTAAAGAAATTATTTATACATGTAGTGTTTTGCAGATTTAAAAGTTTCTTCATCTAATAACATTTCTACCGGACATTTTAATGGGGATAAATTGGAGTTACACTCTGTAAATGGAAACATCACTGTGGATAAATTCGAAGGAGACTCAGTAAATTTGACCACTAACAACGGTGATATTGTATTTAAAGGCTCTGTTCAAGCGTCCAACATAATAGCTAAAATATTAGAAAAAGGCGTAAGTTACATTTTAATAAATAGACCGGGACCTGAATGGAATTGAGTATGCATAATATGAGGACCACATTTTATCAATTGATATACGCTCATAACAACTCAAAGATTAATATTTTGGATGTTGCCGCTCCATCATATGGTCCAATTTTTTTTCGCACCCCTTTTATATTTTTATATACAGGGTGGTAAAAGTTAAACTTCATTAACTTTGGGAGGTGATAGAGCATCAAAAAATAAGTAGACTTTAATGAAAAAACTTTGCTCAAAAATCTTTTATAACAAAGATACAGGGTGTCAAAGTACAGGATAAGAACTCGTTTTGTTACCATAACTTCTAAACCACTTGATCGTATTTCGTTAAATTTCGTACACAGAGTAATGTAGTACATTTCTAAGTAATGATGGGGTTTCTTTGTAAAAAATGTCCAGTGGCGTAGATACTGGGGGACTGCTCCACTTTTCCCCTCCAATCTTCGACACCACTGGATATATTGCGAAGAAATTTGAATCTGCTGCTCTTATAATAGTCATCCACGATTGAGATTTTGGTTTTTTAACTAACTCTCCTGTTGTATCACAAAACAAACACGTTAACTCGTTCGGTCTTTTTCTTTTCAAATTGGACACTTGAAACGACATTTTATCACGTTTTTTTGAATAAAACACTTTTAGGTACTCAAATACCAGAAAAACATTGACATATAACAGGCACATACACTATTGGACAAAAGTAAAGCAACAACTATTAATTTTGAAATATGTGAACAGAAAATGAAACTTACATTTAAAAATATGAAAAATATGATTTAATGTCAAAAACATTCGATCTGGAGATTCATACTTTTATAATATTTCTTATTAAGTCTCGATAAAAAATTGAAACCAATTGTAGGAAAAAGGAGTCGGACAAAAGTAAAGCAACATTTCAATTTTATTAAACTAACTGAACACTGACACATATGAAACAAGTAAACAATAAATATATTTTGTAATTTATTGCATATCCATTACTTGCAATAATTTGCACGCATCTTCTTAACATCGACGAGATTAATTTTTGTATAACACTTTCCGGAGTATTCCTCCAAATATCGTTGATTTTGTCGATAAACGCCTGCTTGTTTTTAAATAATTCCGGAGTATTAGCAACTACAATGAAAGAGGACATCTAGAGACTGCACCAAAATCCGGACGACCACGGAAAACCACAATCCACACGGATAGAATAATTAAAAGAATTAGTCAGAATGACCCTTTCAAATCAGTTCCAAGTATTAAAGCAGAAATTGCGAGCCTAAATATTAGTTGCAGGACTATTCAAAGGAGACTGGTTGCTGTAAAGCTGTTCAGTAGAAGACCTACAAGAAAACCTCTAATTGAAGCAAGAAACAGGGCCGCCCGACTTGCCTTTGCACTTGCTCACTGGAATTGGACCGTGGACGATTGGAAAAAAATATTTTTTAGCGATGAAACCCGGTACACGATGTTTAATTCCGATGGAATGCGTCGTGTAAAACGACCAGTAGGTCAGAGATTTAATCCAAAGTTTGTTACACCAACCGTAAAGCATGGCCATGGAAGCGTGTTCTTATGGGGTTTTTTCTCATGGAATAGCGTCGGCCCCGTCCATTTCAATGATGGCATCATGGATGGGCTTGCTTATAGGGACATTCTCCAAAACACAATGCTGCCTTATGCAGAATGGAAATGCCCTTACACTTCATTTTCTAACATGAGAACGACCCAAAACGTAAATCACGCATAGTAACAGAATAGCTAATAAGAGAACGTGTTCGAATTTTGGACTGGCCAGCCCAGTCACCTGACCTCAACCCAATAGAGAATCTGTGGGAAGAGGTCGAGAGACGAATTAGAACGGAATTATTTAGAAACAAGCGTTGATCGACAAAATCAGCGATGTTTGGAGGAATATTCCGAAAGGTGTTATACAAAAATTAATCTCCTCGATGCCAAGAAGATGCGTTAAAATTATTGCAAATAATGGGTATGCAATAAATTACTAAATATTATATTTATTGTTTGCTTGGTTCATATTGTGTCAGTGTTCAGTTAATTCAATAAAATTGAAATGTTGCTTTACTTTTGTCCGACTCCTTTTTCCCACAATTTGGTTTTCATTTTTTATCGAGCTTAATAAGAAATATTATAAAAGTATGAATCTCCAGATCTAATGTTTTTGACTATAGAAAACTAATTACATCACATTTTTTATGTTTTTAAATGTAAGTTTCACTTTCTGTTCACATATTTCAAAATTAATAGTTGTTGCTTTACTTTTGTCCAATAGTGTAGGTACAGCGCATTTTTGGAAATTTTGGCGCCCTCTATCTTTTTGGGAACTAACTACAGAGAGTTCAGCGTAGGACAAAAAATGTTGCAAATTTTGAGCTATTCAATTTTTGTCTTTACACTTTTTTCCTCCGACCAACAGAACATAAGGCAAATCCAAAAATCGATTCCAAAAATTTTTCTAGATGACGGGGATTCCGAAACAGGTGGGGATACGCCAACTTGTGATTTTACCTTTCGGACCATCAGAAACAACATATTAAAAATTCAGCCTAACAGCAAGTTTTTGAATCTCAAATATCTGATTGACTGTAATAATAGTGATAACATAATAAGAGGGCGAGGGAATTGAATGGACCATCCGATTTGCCGGCAA
The DNA here is from genome assembly GCA_963942485.1 of Pediacus dermestoides. NCBI lineage: Eukaryota > Metazoa > Arthropoda > Insecta > Coleoptera > Cucujidae > Pediacus > Pediacus dermestoides. The sequence continues at coordinate 31,594,677 of OZ012626.1, forward strand.
CATGATTTTCTTCATTATTTAGGGTCTCAGATATAAAAATCCGAGCATAGATGCCGGTCCTCATATTATGCATACTCAAGTACCTTTGGCGCCTGCACTAAAATAATCTTCTGTATAATCCCACCATAATTTTAGTCAATACTCACCAAAAAGCTACAAGGAATTAACTTGTTCCTACAAACAAATCAAGGTGACATCTCATGTGGCGCTTCTTATGCTCATGAGAGCCACTTTGAAACCAAAATCGGAAATATGAACCTCAAGAACGCACACCAAACATGCAAGATAATTTTAGGAGAAGGAAATTTGAATTTGTGTACGTTTTAAACAAACTTAACCGACGTAGCATACTCATGCTAATTGTATTCTAGCTGGATTCGATGGTGCATTAGAAGCAATCTTAAACAAGGGTAATGCTGATATTCAACTGGCTCGAATCACAGGAGAATCCAAAATCACAGGGAAAGAAATTGCTGTATTAAACTTAAAACTTAGCGATTGTTGCGAAGATAATACTTTCAAAATTAAAGCTAACGAATGTGATATAGCTGAAGATGTGGACTTGCTGCCAATAACGAGAAATGATAGTTTACTTCTATCGCCTACGAAACCTCTCCGAGGACACTCAACTGTAATTGTGGACTGCCCCAAAGGCTGTGTTAATGTTTCCAAGTCGTCTTGGGAAGATCAATTTAAAATACATTTAAAATAAAATAACACAAGAACTGAATCTAACTTATTTATTTATTAATTAATAATAAAACATGAACTATTTTTTGTTCTTTTTACCTTTACCTTTTTTCTTCTGTTTGCGCTTTTTCTTCTCGGCCAATTGTCTGGCCTTCAAAATCTGATCATTTGTTTTCATTTCAGATTTGCGCTGTTTGATTTTTACTTTTTCGTTGTGACGGGCCCAGTGGGTATTTGGGCGATTTTTCAAGAAATCTGAAATGCCTAAAAGTGAAAACAGGAAGAACATCAAGGCTATTAACGTTACCTTTTTGAACTGGTCTTTCGTCTTCATCGCCACTGGCTCCAGCGTCATCAGTTTTATTTCGTTCTTTCCACTGTTCGTAGCGATTGCTTTTGTAAGTTGCAGGAATCCATACACCGGACTCGGTTCTTATTTTGCCTTGTCTTGCATCCTGCAAAGGTAATTAATTAGTTTTGGAATAAATTGAGTTATTTTCACTTACAGTCACTGTGACCATTTTCTTCTTTTTCCTATCCCACTTCTTTTGTTGTTGAGCTAATCTCATTGAATCTGCTGAATCACCCGTTAAATCAAATTGTACTTTTCTTGCTTCTTTTTGGAAATTATTTACTGCCAATCTAGAAATAAATGTGTATGAAGTTATAGTCGTAGGAAAACACGAAAGAGCTTTTACCCTTCTTCAGTGTGTTTGTCCTCAGGTACGTATGAAATATAATTATCGTCCTTTTTCTGTTTTTTATTTTTTTTATACAAATCGTCAATGCGTCGTTTTTTCGGCAAAACCACTTTTTGAAAAACACCTTCAATGTCCTCAGAATTACTGACAGCCAAACTTGGTTCTGGATTAGTTAAAGCAACAACTTCTGCTTGCTTTAGTTCCATGGTTTTATGATGTGACAAAATTTTCTCCTTATGGAAAGCACGTTTTTCTTTCATTGTCGTATATTCCTGTGATTTATTCTTACCACAAATTTCGAATACAGTCTACAAACAAACGAATAAATAATTTATATAGTAAATAAATTAACAATTTGTTACTCCTTGGGGGCGGTATAGTCTCATCTTGTCCAGCAAGTTTTCTCTGTCATTTTCAGGGGCTTCTCCAATGGATTTGAAAATTGGATGTACGGAACATGTAGACAAAGGAATTTCTTTTACCCGTCTGTTGCTGTCCAATGAAGCTGCCGGTCTGGATCTAATATACTGTTCATAAGCGTTTTCTGACACTTTTTGTAGACCAGCCTATGAAAATAGTTAATAGAATATTTTCTAAAGCGTTTGTTTTATTTTCTTACTAAATCCACATTGTTTTCATGCAGAGTAAGCAAAGTACTGTGCTGATCTTCCAGACAAGACGACGGCATTCGTCCTACAGTCCCCTCTTTGTTAGTTGGGGTGGTAATAGTCAGAGGACGTCCCAAAAACAAGTGCAAATCTAGTAAATATGCGTATTCGTCGGGAGTTATTAGAGAATACGCAGTGCCTGAACGTCCAGCTCTGGCGCAACGACCTAAAAAGCAATTTTAAATTCAATATTACCTAGAAATCGACATTAAACCCAATCTTACCAACTCGATGTACAAATAATTTAGCTTTGGCTGGAAAATTGTAGTTAATAACATTGTCTAGCTGTGGAATATCTATACCACGAGCTGCCACATCTGTAACTACTAAAACCTGAACTTTGCCAGTGCTAAATTTTGCGGCGTTAATTTTCCTAGCTGAAGGATCCAAGCTGGAATAGATGTAAGAATTGCTAATGCCCAGGAGATCTAAAACCTATGAAAGAATTAAAAAATATCTGATGTGCCCAACACATGACTTTCTTATACGGATAGTATCACAATTACTTTTCCTAAAGAAATTAAGTTAAATTTCTTTTAAAAATTTTGAGGGTTTCCAGCAATTTTCAAATAGTCTCTGTCGCACTTATTGCAATACGCATAAATCTGTCCTTGTCCCACTCATTATAACCGAATTTTACGACAAAAATGTGTTTTATTTTAGACCTATTACTCACTTAAAAATATCTGATGTGCCCAACACATGACTTTCTTATACGGATAGTATAAAAATAATAACTTTTCCTAAAGAAATTAAGTTAAATTTCTTGTAAAAATTTTGAAGGTTTCCAGCAATTTTCGAATAGTCTCTGTCGCACTTATTGCAATACGCATAAATCTGTCCTTGTCCCACTCATTATAACCGAATTTTACGACAAAAATGTGTTTTATTTTAGATTTTTGACCTATTACTCACTTAAAAAAATCCCCCGGTATGAAATTACATTTATTTTTCATTATTATTGTTTTCGGTACCATAGAAACCAGTAAAAAAAAAAAACTAATGGTCCGTCCTACTGGGATTCGAACCCGGGACCTTCCGTTTGGCAGCCATATAATGAGACACATGGTCTACCTCGACCATCGAATTCAACTATCAACGCGCGCTATGAGAAATATAAAGTGTTTTAAGAATATCTAGTTTTTTGAAATTTTTTTGACGGAATTGCAAAAAAAAGTTCAAACAAAATTTGTTCAAAATTCAATTCTAAACCAATGTTAAAGAATAAAAAAATCTCATAAATTGTTTATTTTTCAAGATATTCCTAAAAAACCTAAAAATGTCTTCAGGTAACTGTCACTTGTTTTGGTGCTAGATGAAAAACATTTAATGTGGCACCCAAAATTTTGTTCAAACTCTTAAATATGAAATTTGAATCGAATCCGATAACTCGTTTTTAAGTTATGGTGGATACAGACAGACAGACATCATGGCGAAAATGGTCAAAATGGATTCAGGGGCCCTCAAAACGTGTAAATCCATCAAAATCTCGAAGTCGAAAAAAATCACGATTACTATACTTCCTTATACTTCGTATAAGAAAGTAAAAAGCCTTACTACGTAAATCTATGTGAGAAAGTAGATTTACTAATTTATTTTATTTATAATTATCTAGTAAATCTATTTTGTACTGGTAATAATTTAAATAAATTTGCTTACCATATGCAAATATTCGACATGGTGCTTGGTAGCAGCGAAAACTACAGTTTGTTGTTGGTTATCTATGTGAGATTTTAACAAAACCAGTAAAGCAGCCAGTTTTTCCTCAGGTCTTATCGTGATGTACCACAATTGCAATGTGTCGGGTAGTTTAGATTCCACATCCAATCTATAAGTATAAAATTTTTATTAACAATCCTAATATCCCATTTTATCTACCAACCTCACTAAAACAGGATCGCTCAAACCAGCTCTAGCAAACTCGACTAAAACCTTTGGCAAAGTCGCAGAAAACATAACAGTTTGTCTAGAACCCGGCAATCTGCCAACAATATCGAGCAACTGCTCCCCCAAACCCATTTCGAACAACCTATCAGCCTCATCAAACACCACATATTCTATGCTGTTTAATTTCAGTTCCATTTCAACACACACATGCAAAAATCGACCGGGGGTGGCAACAATTATATCGGGGTTTCCATGTATGGCTGAAAATTGATCATCCATAGAATCACCTCCCAAAATCACCGCGGATTTCAAGTTCATAAATCGACCGATATCTTTGATGAATTTCAATGTCTAAAAATGGGTATTGTAATAAACTGCTTTGAATAAGTTTAAGAGCTTACCTGAGAGGCTAATTCTCTTGTCGGTGATAAAATCAATGCTCGGGCTCCGGCTTTAGCACTTCGCAGTTTTAGTTTCTCAAACACTGGAATGAGAAAACATGCTGTTTTACCACTGCCGGTTCTAGCCATGGCAACAACATCCCGACCTTCCAATATAAGAGGAATAGTCTGAAAGTACACCAACAGTTAACTGAGTTAAGTTGTTTAAACAAATACAAACATACCTTTCGTTGAATGGGAGTCGGTTGTTTGTAACCTCGTTTAATGATACCTTTTATTATATTGTAGCTCAAATTCATTGAGTTGAAGCCACCATTTTTCTTGGGGCCTTTAGATTTAATTTTATCCACAGTATCATTGTTAATGTCCACCGTTGCAGACGGATCTACAAAACCGGGAAGATCCAGCATTGTACTAGTAGATTTATGTTGCTGAAACGCTAAACTGCTTTAGTTTTAAATCACAAACCATATAACGTATGTTTGAGGTTATGTTTAAAAAAATCACATGGAAACTAAAATGTCAAATTTTCACCTCTGAAGTTAGGTTCAAATACAACTTAGCAAAAAACTTTTTTCGTTTAATATAGGCAACCAGATATTCACATACTTTATACAGGGTCCCAACAGAAATACTATTTTTCTTTAAAAATGTATTAAAATTGAACAACACATTTAAAACAAAGTCTTTATTATTTTACAAAATAAATTACAAACAAAGCTTATGGCGATTGTTAATAATTTAATTATCAAATTATTTCTTAAGTTATTTCTGTTTTGATTCTACTGTTTCTCTTAGTTTAGCTTCTAAGTATTGTACACGTATAACCACTTTGTCTCTGGGATTGAATTCTGTGTAGGGCACTAGAAGTATTTTATATCCTTGTGCTTCCAATAATTTCCTTGTTAGAACATTCACGCCAGAAGGGTCCACTTTACCCCTGCACATGTCATGGTAATCGAGAACCATTATCGCCACTCTATAACAATTACATTAATAAAACTATTTTCTTCATATCATATTCTACTCACTTTTGACCTTCTTTTGCTTGGTTTACAGGTAAAGCATTCATTTTCTTTCCAAAAACACATTCCGCATCTATAAAAAGCAAATTTTAATACAAGCCCTGACTTATAATTAGAATAAAATAAGTAGTACCTATAAAGAATCCGAAACCAGTGTTCACATTACAATTTAAACAGTTTTCAGAAGGGATTAAACTTTTCAGAGAATCAACTACAACGTCTACCATATCAGCTTTTTCTTTGGTTCGATTGATGTTTAACTGCTTCACACTAGAATTCTGTGATAACCTGGGACCGTTGTAGCCCTTTATTAAATACTGAGCCGCGCCATCAATATTTAAAAGTTTTAGTTTTACTGCAGGGTTGGTGTTGCCACTTTCTGTAGAAAGAACAAGAAGCTAGGATTTTATTTGAAATAATATGGTAACAAACCTTCTAATTTTTGTATAAAACTATCTGAAAGAACGCTTTCTATAGCTGCTTGATTTGCTTGGTTCAGCAGAACTAAAGACCATACAATTTCCAACCAAACTAGCGGTTTTCCTGCTTCTGAAGGAGTCAGTTGAGGAATAAGCACCTGTGAACCAAAAATATGCAAATAAACTGCTGGCCAATTGAAACGTACCAAGTGAATTTTTAGGTTGAATTTAAAGTCAAATATTTTGAAAAATAGAAAAGATATCAACATGCGGTTTTCAGGATTTCAGAGATAATTTAATTGAAAAAATGATAGTGTTACCCGATTTTTTTACTTTGAAATACATTACTATCTACAGGGTATGAAAAAAAGTCTTCTTTTTTTTGTCAAATTTTATAACTACCGAGATTCCACAAAATTTTTTTTATATTTTTTTATGTAGATTTTTTTAGTCCTTACTTAATGGGAAAACAACCTGTTTCTCAAAATTTTGTTATCGCTGTTATTTTATAAGATACCGAATTTTTGCTGAAAATTTGATTTTTTCTTTGTTTTTTTCTCGTTTGGCCGTATTGTGTTTTGTAAGAACCAATCTCTGTAGTTGATTATGGTACCTTATGAATGGCTTTCTTATAAAAAGTACACTTTTTGTACTTTCCATAATTTATTGGTAACCAGTGGCTTATCAAAAATCGGTACACGTTCGCTAATTGGTAAATTTTTTTAATTAATGTTTTGAGCCTATTTTCTTAATGGAATAAAATGGAATTTATTTAGTTTATGTTCACCATTGGTTTAAGTGACTTATATCCTCGAAACGGGTTTTTCACTTTTTCAAAAATTTGCTCATATCCGTGGATACTGGGTGGCTACGAAATCGTTTTACAACTCCCACCATTTTGTTATATTTAACTGTATTAATTTGAAATTTGGCATGGTTTGATTGTTGAAAGGAATAATCATTTTGACGTTTAAAACAATCTGATGACACTTCCGGTTTCACCGGAAGGGCTACCTACTAACTTTCAAAATTTTTTAAAACAACCCTGTATATTTTTTCCGTAAAAATTAGATTCTACTTAAAATTACCTTTTTATTGACATATCACATGATGACATTTGCTTTCAAAATGGCAGCATAATTATTATTGCAAAAACCTGTTCAACAATATTAAATTAAAAAAAAATTCGGTATCTTATAAAATAAGAGGGACATAAAAATTTTGAGAAATTGGTTTTTTCCTCATTAACCAGGGACTAAAAAAATTGACATTAAAAAAATATAAAATTTTTTTTGTGGAATTCCGGTAGGTATAAAGTTCGAGAAAAAAAAGACGACTTTCTTTCATACCCTGTAGATAGTAACATACTTCAAAGTAAAAAAATCGGGTCACACTATTGTATTCGCAATTAAATTATCTCTGAAATCCTGAAAACCTCATGTTGATATCTTTTCTCCTTTTCAAAATATTTGACTTTAAATTCAACCTAAAAATTCGCTTGGTACGTTTCAATTGGCCAGCAGTTTAGTTTGATATACACTAAGTTTGCTCTTACAATTAGATTTTTTCTGATATGTTTCTTCGATTTCTATATTTTTTCCTCAGAAATGTTTCAGTGCTACCACGTTTTAATAAAAAAATTTAAGTTTTATTTGATTGCCGGATGTAAAAATAAAGTTGGATTTTTTGACCTCATATTTTCTTAACATTCCACTTTATGTTTTACTTTAATATCTCTGTTATTAGAGGAGATGCACAGTTTTATAGAACAGCATGATTTTTTGACACGTTCATTTTATAAATTTTTTTTAAATAAAATTGAAAAAAAAATTAAAAACAAATAATAAAGATAATAATGAATAAAATTTATTGCACATAATCAGCACTGCGTATTTCAACCTTATCTTATAATATTAACTTCACAACGATTTGTACCAGAAATTAAACGCCTAATTTGATCTCCATCAATTTCATTCTACATTTCTATCAACATTGCTTCAACATCGTTAAAGAAAAGAGGCGGGGATTAACGATCTTTCAATTGCTTGCCAGGAAGATCCCACAAATGCTAATTGGATTGAGATATGTATTTATTTCTGTTGCCCCAATGAAAACCTGCCATTAAAACCATGTTGCTCTATACAACTGTATATCTCCTCTAATAATACAGATATCAAAATGAAACAAAAACGAGAATGTTAAGAAAATATGAGGCTAGAGTTAGCTCTATATTGTAATTTGCTGTTGCTAATAGATCCCACATGGTGTTACAAACTTTCGGAAAAAAAAATAAAATTAATTGTTACACTTAGTAGTCAAAGAAAATTTAATTTCAACTGCAAATCGTCGGCACTGAAACATTCCTAAGGTATCAACCTACAACGCAAATCGGACAAATGGTTCGGAAAAATGTATCAGTAAATTTTACGGCGTAGCGTAGATAATAAAAGCTAGAAATGAATAATTTTTTTACCCAGTACCTTGAATAGCTGTTCATGGTTCGATGGCAAATAGTTCAAAACAGCTAGCGTCATAAATAAACTAAATATATCTTGTGGTCGACACATTTGGTTGTTTTGAACAATCCATTCGCTTAAAACATCCAGAATTTCTGCAAAATCAAACTTACACAAATTCAACTTTTGAAATTACATTCTATTCTCTTACCGGTGTTTTTATATTTAAGTAACCCAACACTTGTGATTATAGAACCGATTACGGCACTTTTTGTAAAAGGATGCTCAAGACCTGCACAAACATCTTCGGTTATTTTTACTAGTAGATTGTCGTCTGGAAAGTTTAACGTAGACATGCTGAACAGTAAATCAGCACTTTGCTTTAGGTCTAGTTTTTCAGCACTGGCTGTAATATTGTATGCTAAAGACCGCAGTAATAGTGTCGATCTCCGTTTCTTCTGCGACAACGTGGACATCACCTAATATCAAGATATAAAATTAATTTGTCTACTTTTACTTATGCTATGAACATACTTTAACCATTTGTGACAAGGTAATACTAGCTACTAACTTAGCAGCCTCATCATCTGCCGTCACACTCAAGATTGTCGTTAAATCTTCGCTTTTCGAATTCGCAAAATTTCGATTTCTTGTCACAGCACCTTTAGTAAGAATTTTACAAAGTCGAATAAATCGTGGATCAGTATCAAAATCGCTCAGTTTCGTTTTACCAGACGTTGACCACTCTGCCAGCACCGACAAGACTTTTAAGGCATGTCTCCTTGATACTCCATTCCCATCCGAAATAGATAACAATTCACTCACAGTACTGGCTTTGGTAATTTTCTCGTCTGTGAATGGCGTTTTTATTTCCGACTTGCCGTCATCAGAAGACAAAGAGGCGAATGCAGCCGCCACCATATTTTTGTGGGATATTCCTCGCACAACCGGCTGAGTTACATTCCGGGTTTTGGGAGCATGTTCCTCATCACTTTCAAATTGAATTCCTACTGGCTTAGCCTCGGCTATTGTAGGTGAGGATGAAAAACCAGTAAAACGTATTAAACCGGACAATCTGTTGGTAGGTTTTGTAGATCGGAGCAGTACCTGCGACACTTTAAACATCTTCAAAGTGGAGATAACCTAAAAAATGTTGACACCACTACTTCTTTCAGTTAAAACTTCACAATTGGTTGTAAGTTGTTTTATGTTGTTTATTATGTTGATATATTAATTAGAAAATATATAATTATTGATATATTGAAGTAAATTCACATAATTGAATTTATTTCACTGTATTGTGTGACGTCACAATTTCCGAAGGACTTTCTGTCCCTAAAATTTGGTTACGTAATGTTGGCAATAAAACTTAATCTTTAATTAATTCACACAAACTCTATTAGATTTTAATTGCATAATAATTTTCAAATATTACATAATTATATTAGTCATTTTAAATATGAAATAATAATATAATATATTAATCACGGAAGTATAAATAAACTACTCCAACATTTGCTTCATTTGAACTACTTTCACGGATGACAACTAAATTAACCTCGAAAATTGAAAGTGAAATTTCCAAAGGTTAATCTACTTTTACTACCTGTTATCAGTAGTAAACCATTATCACAACTCCTTACATCAAATCTGAACAATGTCTTGCAATTTTAGAAAAATTCTCGACGAAATTTGTTTGTTACTGGAAACTTACAAGGGTCGGGATAAGGTGAGTTTTGTAAAGTTTTCTCCTGATTTTAAACAATAATAATGCTTGAAACAGATTTTAAGGACCTTGTGTTATACGACAAAACTAGTCGGAGGTGTGTCAGGAAATGAAGTTCTTGGAAAAAAATTCTTACAGTTTAGCTCGCATATGTCGGGCACTAGGGCTACCCTACGCTTATTGGATGATTTACCTATGTTGCAATATAATCTAATCTATGGACTTGGCGATGAGGTATTTGTTATAAATAGGAAACCCTCAGATTAATCCATTTTGTCTTAATTAGGAACCCGACAGATTCATGGCACAACTTGGTGTCGTTACAAATATTATCGACCAAGTTTACTACCCTGTAGAAAAAATGGCATGGCTAGCCGAACATAAATTAGTGACAGGATTAAACAATAGTAAATGGGATACTGCCAGTTCGGTATTTTGGGTAGCTTCTATTTATTTAACATTATTAAAGTAAGCAACACTATTCAGAAACTTTGCAATACAAATTTAAACATCTTCAATATTTTACTTTACAGAACTTTACGATATTTAGCTGTGCTGAACAAGCATACGAAATGCATGGCTGCTAAAGGAGAAAGGTACATTTTCTTTACAGCAGTGATTGTATACAGGGTGTGTCACGACGAGTTGACAGTAGACATAACTCTATTACTAAACACAATTCGGTTTTAAAAATTGGTACACACCCTTTATACAATGTGCACTATTTAATGAAAATATTGCCACCTTTCTGGTACTTCCGGTTATACCGGAAGTAGACACAAACTTTGTTATTTTAAATGGAACACACTGTATATTTTTGAATTTTTAGATACTACACTTTATTTTAGACATAAAAGTATTAAGGTTGTATGATCCTAACATTAACGGTATTATAATTATTTACACATTTTCATTTTTTTTTTTATAAAAACAGATGTAAATAAAAATTCAAATCTTGACAATGACACGTTTTTTCCAAAAAAATGTTCTTGTGTTTGAGGTAGGAATATACAAGAAATAAGCTGATGTAGTTTTGGAAAACCTGCTTTATACAGGGTGTTGGTGGTTGTCCGTTCATTTTTAAAAACTTTAATCAATGATAACTTTATTTTTTTAAATGGAACACCCTGTATATTTCTAGATTTTCGAATTCTACACTTAATTCGAGACATAAAAGTATAAAGGTTGTATTGTCTTAAAATTAACGGTATTATAATTAATTACGTTTTTTAAAAATTAACGGTCAATTACAAGCACCCTGTATAAAATAAGTTTTTTAAAACCATATTACCATGTTTCTTGTACATTTCTGCGTCCACTAAAATTTGGTTTGTTTTTTGAAAGAACGTGTCATTAGTAAAATATGAAAATGTTTGACTCTAAGTTTTTGTATGAAAAAATTGGAAGAAACATAATTACTTAATTAAAATAAATAAATAAAAATAAAAAATATTAAATTAAATATAATAAAAACAAATTTTAGTGGACGTAGAAATGTACAAGAAACATGGTAATATGGTTTAGAAAAACTTATTTTATATCTACAGGGTGCTTATGGTTGATCGTTAATTTTTAAAAACCTTGAAAATTGGAAAAAACGTAATTAATTATATAACCGTTAATTTTAAGACTTTCCAACCTCAATTCTTTTATGCCTAGAATTAAGTGTAGTATTCGAAAATGTGGAAATATATAGGGTGTTCCATTTAAAAAAATTAAGTTATCATTGATCAAAGTTTTTAAAAATGAACGGACAACCACTAACACCCTGTATAAAGCAAGTTTTCCAAAACTATATCAGCTTATTGCTTGTATATTCCTACTTCAAACGTAAGAAAAAAACTTTGGAAAAAATGTGTCATTGTCAAGATTCGAATTTTTATTTACATCTGTTTTTGTAAAAAAAAATGAAAAAGTGTAAATAATTATAATACCGTTAATGTTAGGACCATACAACCTTAATACTTTTATGTCTAAAATGAAGTGTAGAATCTAAAAATTCAAAAATATACAGGGTGTTCCATTTAAAATAACAAAGTTTGTGTCTACTTCCGGTCATACCGGAAGTACCAGAAAGGTGGCAATATTTTCGTTAAATAGAGCACATTGTATAATGGGCGTGTACCAATTTTTAGAAGCAAATTGTGTTTAGTAATAGAGTTATGTCTACTGTCAACTCGTCGTGACACACCCTGTATGTAAACAAATTTATTTTTAAAAATCTTTCAGCGTTCCTATTGACAAAATGAAACAGTATGAACTTCTTACTGTTATACGACTATCAATGGACTTGGTTCATGCAATTAATACTCTTCCGCCAGGATTTCTCTGGTCGTCAAAATTGAAAACGTGGCATGTGGGACTTATAGGTTCCTTGTCTTCCATCCTTGGAATCTATCAGCTTTATTTTAAAAGAACTCTAAAGTAAGTTCTAAACTTTACGTGTATATAAAAGGGATTTTTTAATTATACTCAAACTTAAATTGTAAATTGTTTTATATTTATTATTGTGCAATATAACATATTTTATTAATTATATTTCATCTTCTTAAAACCTTTGCGTTAAAAACAGGACTAAGAATATTAATCACTTTATTTACTTGGACAGTTTAAAATGTCTTGTAACAACTGGTAATTATGACTAGTAAGACACAAACACCATAAAAGTTAACAAAAAATAAAAACTCTAACTAAAACAGAAATGATACCATAAAATTTAAAGACCAAAATTAAAACAAAAATTTAAAATAGTGATTGACTTCTCAAATTCTGAAAACATCAATCACTTGGTTTTAGAATGAAATGCCAATCACGATGTCATATTTTAAGTTACATTAACAACATACTTGTATTATGATTTACTGAAAGCAGATGCAGCAATTTTTTGATTAAAAGAAATTTTATAAAACTGTAACTTTAAATATGGCAATACTTTTTTACATATCACATAAATAGTTCAACTTGCTTGTTAAAAGATTAGTGGATTAGTCAGAACATCACTAAAAAATTATAAAAACTGTTAAAAATTATTAACGATAAAACAAAATTAAAAACAAAAACTAGGGTATTCTACTTGAAGTTGATAAAAAAGAACTTAATCAGGTAACTTATTTAAAAAATATATACTAATTTATCAACTTCATAACGATTAGTAACTAAACAAAACAAAAAAAAATAAAAATAACGTAACGAACTAAAAATAATATAAATAAAAAATAATCCTTTGGTTAAAACACGCTGCCATGCTCTTAGGAACCTCCACCTTGAGCGCTGCAATAAAAAAGCAATAAGTAAGTTATGCAAAATATTTAATAACGAAACTTTTCTAAAAGAAAATAACAGGATTTAGAATTTTAACAATAAATTTTAGAACATATTTTCAACAAAATCGAATCCTGAACATAGCCAAAGTTTACCACCAAAAATAGTCCTATTAAATAATACAGTTTTAACTGTACTGCAAATATCCTAAAATTTATAAAAGTATTAAATATAACCCAACATCCCAAACAACAATTTAAAGTTAAATAAACAATTAGGTTTTTAAAAAACTTTAAATATCAACACTTAAAACTACAAAATTATGTTAACACTAACAAATAATCGAAATCTATTATAAAAATATATGATTTGTTTAGCTAAAAATTACAGATAGGAATTGAAGCAATAAAATAACAAAAATTCGCGAACAGACGTTCTAGCGATCTCAAAAAAGGTCCAACTTTTAATCATTATTAAAAAAATACTGCAATTTATTTGTTCCTATAAATCATAATAAAAAACTAGCTCTGACGCTTTTTTTATATGAATACGTAATGGTTAAAGGAATTTGCGTAAATAAACAAATAAAATATTTGATTAGCTGCAGGACGGTTTTGATTTACTGGCCTGACTTGCTTTATTTCAGGTAAAAGCAAAGCAAATAGCTGGCCTTAGTCACGCCCTGCACTACGTTTAGATTCCGTTCCATTTCCAAACCAACACTTAAACAGTTCTTGTTCCTTTATCATACATTTGAGAGTTAATGTAATAAGCAAATGCATAATTTTTCAAAAGTTGGGTTTGGAGTAGGCTCAAAACGTGTCTTAGTCACCAATTACGTTAGCAGTTAACTAGAAGAGTTGTCAAACTCTTAAGGCCCCGGTACATTCCTACATTTGAGGTTCATTTGTATAAACCTACCTATAAAGCCTTTTGAACTCTACAAAACTAAGTACTTAAGCTACCTAATTAATTAATCAATTAATTAATTAATCAACATTCAGCTTTAACGCACACCGTAAGCTTTAAAACAAAAAATAGTGCTACGGCAAGATTTTAGCAATAATTATTTTTTGTTGACAAAACAAACACTCAACGTAGCACAACGTCTTTTAACACATTTAAACATTTAAAGGAAATTTTTGGTGGAAGAAAACTGGTACTTGCTTAGTTGGTATTGTTTAATGAAGGGGAAGCAGCAGATGTTCCTAGTCCCAAAACTTGATTATTCTTCGAGTTCCTCATCAATGGCTTGTGGTGATGCACTTCGTTGCTGTGCTGCCACTGCCAGCAAGTGCGACAAAAATACCGAAAGCAGTTCAAATCGCGACAAAAGTAAGGACCCTGTTGTACGCCACAAATGGAACATAGGGAATCCTCCAGATAGGGGTCCACTTGTACCTGATTTTAAATAAAATATAAAAGTTCGTTAAGAAATTTCGTTGCTGTATAGTATAGGTACCTTTTTAGTAAATTTGGAGGTTTTAATTTCGACGAAAGCTGCAGCAACTGCTTTCATGTAGGAGTGGTGGTTGTTAAAGGTAACTCTACCTGAACCAATAGGGTATTTGTATTTGTCGGTGTCGATGCCTAATAAAAAAATGTCAAAGTACAAATTGATTAGCTCTAAAAATATTATGCTCACCGGCATATACTACACCCTCAAACAAATCATTCATAATCTTAGCTAAACCTTCAGCGTTTAACATTCCATGGAGTGCACCCACGAAAACAGTTTTGCCAGGATCCAATTTCTGCGACGTGGACTTTGTATAGTTGGAGTCCCCAATGATCCACGGTATAACTTGCACCTCCTTAGCCTTCATGCGTTTTGAACTAATCTTATAGTACCAATTACCACTGTTTATGTAGTCATTAGTGCATGCCTGTAGCAACGCCTTCACATTCTTCTCAGATTCGAATATAATATATACATATCCTTTGGGTTGAGAAGCTTGCTTGTCCTTGCCTGGCCATTCTACACGAATTGGTCCAAACTGCTTGAAAGTTTGCACAAGCAACTGCTCAGAAATATCCCATGGGACACCCCCAAGAAACACTTTGCTGGAGTAGCCAGTGGGTTTAGCTGGAGAACGTGGAGGTAAAACACCGCTCCATGTACAAGTGGCATCGTATTTAGAGGCTGCGGATCGGTGGGAACGGGCGGCTCTATCTAACTGGATATTTTCCGGCAGGAAATTCATCAAAGATGAATTGGCAACGTTCCATTTGTCCAAAAGTTGCTAAAGCAAATTTTTTTTTATTATAATGTACAGAGTTATTTGCTTAGAATGCACTTGCACACCCAGTTTTCACGATTGATTTTTACAACTCCAAAAGAATTATTATTTAAAATAAACAAAAATAACTCGATGTACAACAGTTCTAAAGGTTTCAATTCTCAAAAAGTAACGATCGGCCTGTAAAAAGTATTTTTACAAGAAAATTTACCTTTCTATGTTCGAGTTTATCGTTATAATTTCAACATTTACCAAAGTCAATCAAAAAAATTGGGTGTGCATTTTAAGGAAAACTTCCTGTACCTGTGACGGAAGTAATGAATTGAGAAGACCTTGAGGTTGTTGTAGGTATTCTAGTGCTTGAATCGCCTGCAGGTTTTGCAACTTTGAATTCTCCAAATCGTTCCCGAATAAATTACGTGCTAAGGCATCACTCAAAGATAATGTGCTCTATAGAAACAAAAGGAGGAATGAGGTTCTTCATAACGTTAAATTTTTAGATTATGTGATACATAAAAAATTAATCGAACGACAAAGATATAAAACTATTTTAGAATTTTATATGCATAGGTACAGGGTGATTCTTTTATCTGGGGAAATGCGTTTTTCTCGTAAACGACTGAAGGGAATTAAATTTTGAAAAAAGTGTTATATACCTACTGGCTGTCGCTCAAAATGAGGATAGAAATATAGACTTTAATATAAATGACGCTAGGCGTCGCGACGTTCCAAAAATTTTTTTACTTTTATTATATCATTGGAAAGGTCTTTTAATTTTGAGTCTTTTTCTGAAACCCAATTTTTTTTATTCTTATTTTTTAAAAAGTTATGATCCAATTTAAATTATTTCTGTTCTAACTAAATTTTGAAATATTTTTAACAGTAGGCCGAGTGTTCCCTCAAATACTAAAGTAAACCATATTATATAAAATAAAGTAGGCTTAGAAATAACAAAACCTGTTATTTGTCAACATATTACAACAACAAAAAACTTATTAATACCTAAATTAAACAGAAAAAATGTGCCTCTTCATATTAGAAGACATTTGTGGCTTTAACTATATGGGGCTCCTTGTCTTTGCCGCTACTGTGCGGAATTATTTAAATATAGAATATGAAGACAGGTGGATGGAAACTTATGGGCCAGTAGAATTTCCTCCTAGGTCCCCAGACTTAACACCTCTCGATTTTTTCTTGTAATGAACTCTTAAAAATAAAGTTTACAAAACAAGGTCTAATAATATAGAAAATATAGATCATTTAAAGCAAAAGATTGTCGATGCCTGTGCTGAAATTAATGCTAATGTTTTAAGAAAAGTCACATATACTGAAATAAGAAAACGTTATAATTTATGTTTAGATAACAATGGTACTCATATTGAACAATTGTTAAAATAATGAACTTTTTCATAAATTTTTGTGTTTAATTTAGGTATTAATAAGTTTTTTGTTGTCGTAATATGTTGACAAATAACAGGTTTTGTTTTTTCTAAGCCTCCTTTATTTTATATAATAAGATTTACTTTAGTATTTGAGGGAAAACTCGGCCTAATGTTAAAAATATTTCAAAATTTAGTTAGAACAGAAATAATTTAAATTGGAACATAACTTTTTAAAAAATAAGAATAAAAAAAATTGGTTTTTAGAAAAAAGACTCAAAATTGAAAGACCTTTCCAATGATATAATAAAAGTGATATGTTGCTGGAAAAAAATTTTTGGGGCGTCGCGACGCCTAGCGTCATGCATGTTAAAGTCCATATTTGTATCGTAATTTTGAGTGACAGCCAGTAGGTATATAACACTTTTTTCAAAATGTAATTCCCTTCAGTCGTTTACGAGAAAAACGCAGATAAAAGAATCACCCTGTACATAAAAAATAAAATAGTTAAGTAGGGTAAGAAAGAGCTGGAAACAAAAAATTACAGTAACACCTAAAAAATTAAACACCAAATTTTTATAAATTTTAATTAACTTATTATTAATTTTATGAAATTGGGTTTAAATGGACTCCAGTTATTGACAATCTATTAACAGTTTTCCCGTTTTAACTAGAAAAACTAATGAAAACTCATCAAAAAAACTTAACTATTTTTTTTTCAATTTACCTAAACACTAAGAAAATCCTAGCTTTCTTGGGAAATACTTGCATAGATCCGGCATTCTAAATGAGAAACAGGCTTATCGCGATTTAACAAGAAGAAAAGAGTATTTTTTATACTTTGGCCAAACTATTGTTGCTAATTCTAATTAATTCGAATTAAAATGGAAAAATTGTGAATACCTCTCCAAAAAGTAACCCCCCAATCAGTAGCGCAGCTGGACATTTGTACAAGCGGGTTTTAGATACCGAAAAAGGTGCCACAGAAAAAATCTTAAGGGGCGTCGTAAAATATTTTTTTACAATTAAGTACATCTGATTATGTTATTTATTATTATATTATTTGTAACTAAAAAATTACAATAGGTACCTAAATAATATTATTGAAGATCGTAAATATTTTTTATCAGATTTATGCTCGATTCCAGAAACTTAAAGAGTGAACATACATTTTTATTTTATATTTAGCCAGCTTAAAAGTAATAACTGTGTGGGATTAATAATAAATTGTTAGGTTAGAAAAATATGTAGGATAAGGTCCATTTCTAAGAATTTAATTATATAAAACTGTTAAATCGTGGAAAATTTCCAAATTCGAATAAAGAAAACTGTCTACATTGCAAAGTTTAGCCTCCAACTTATAAATCTTTTCTGAAAGTCGACCATAAATCAAAATAATTTGGCACCCCTACTCTCAAACAATATTTCAAGCTTTTCGAGTATAATTTCTGGGAAGGTGCGAAACTATTTTCGGACTTCTAATAAAGTAACTACCGCCCTACTTAAACTTCACTTACTAGAATCTTCGATAAGCTCCCATCAGGACTGGAGAGTCCACTCAAGTCGGATTCCGGCGAATTTGAGCGTGAGTTATTGAGCAGCGCTTGCTCAAGCACCGCCGGACTGTTGCTCCCACATGAATCACTAAAATCGCATGATTTATACCAGCACACAAAAAAAAACAATTTACTAACCTCAGCGAAGTGCTCCTCAATTGACGCGATGAGTAAAAGTTTGGAGTGGAAGGTGGTGTGTTCCCCAAAGAGAAGTTCCTGTGTAAAGTCTTTGCAGGTGCAGCCACCGATGCATAGTTCAAAGGACCAGCTTGAAATTTTGCATCGTCGAAACCAAACTAAAAATCGGAAAACCATGATTTTTCGCTAATGTGACAAGTTAATTGTGCGATATTCAAAATGTATACAAGATTGAAGTTAAAATATATAAGGACGCGATATGAACATGTGCCAATTGCCATAATAGTCAATGGGGTAGTTTGAAGTGGCTACTAAATTCGTTGGCAAGCGTCCTAATAGATTTACTAAATAAGGTCAAAATTGCACAAGAAATTTAAATTATTCCATTCCAACAAGTTTCAAAAAATAATGTTGGCAACAGTAATAAATAATAACAAAAGAACCAAGGAAAAAGTCAATAAACTAAATAAAAAAAAATTTCGTCATAAAATTTCACAAAATAAGCTATCCAGGAATTAGTTTACTAGTTAACATAATAAATAAGCGTTTAAGCAATTTACTAACAGTTTTGTCTTAATATAAATTACCTGAAAGTTGGGTGAAGTTGCCGGTGGAGTGCACAGTCCATTGGAAGCAGCGTTATTTCCAAAATTCAATAATCCACGCGGTGAATTCAATCCCAATAACTCGGATATCGACATTGTCTCACCTGCCATATCAACAGCCATATAATCAAATTACGTTTAATAATACAAATTAAAACTGCTTAAAATACGCAATATTTTCATCAACGTTTAAAACTTTAAGTCAAATTTGCTCAGAGCGTTCGATGCGTTCTCTTTTATTTGCACAACAAGAATGGAGGATAAAAACCCACAGCCTGCTTAAGGTATTTTTTAACAAAAACTACCAAAAACAGAAACAGCCTACTGTGTTTTTTTGGTTGGATACTTCTGTAGATTTTCAGTTTATTTCTGTGGAATTTTTGAGAAGCGATAACAAGGAATCTACTGTCGAAATATCGAACTGGACTAAGTAAATCTAAAAGTAAACTAACAGAACGCGTATGCTTCATTTTTACCATTATTAACACCTATAAAGAGAAATTTGCGGGTATTTATGCGAAATAAGAAATTCAGTTTTGTTGCATAACTTCTGGTATTAATTCTGTTGGAAATAAATAGCTTAATGCGACTTTAATTAGCGTGTCCTGCCTTCTAACTTAATTAATAAATATTTTTTAGATAACTGGCTACCCGTAGATTAATCTACCGAAACTTATTACAGTTTATTAGGGTGAGGGATTTCACACGTAAATTGTAAATATTACATTATTTTTCTTTGTTTTCTATTCGGTTGATCAAAATTTGAATCTAATGAATTCACCGAATTATTTCGCAAATAATATTTGTATTACTTAATTTCTTCAATAATGCAAATTTCCAAACCAAAAAGTTGAAACGCTTTATTACAGTACTGGAACCAAAATTCACTACGCACAAAGTCTGATGGAATTTTAAAGACATTGTGAAACGAATTTATTATTTTCCGTAATTTATTTAGAAAATGCAGAAAAACATGACATTAAAAACCTGTCAAATATTTGCGTTCGTTGTACCAATTTTCAAAAATTTCAAACGAACAAACCAGCAAAGCGTGCTTTTGAACAGGGGCGGATTAAAATACAAGATTACTTGGGGCGCTAAAATGGACCCTTTCCATTTAAAATAAAATTACAAACTACCAATCCCAACTTGACGCTACAAAAATAACCAAAAGGTATATTCGCGCATGAGTATCTACTTTGATTTTCCTTAAATGGAAAGGGTCCATTGACATGAACGAATTTAAATAATCGAGTTTTCGGTATTGATCTCAAATCTCAACAATAATATTTTGTCTAGTTATAAAGTAAATATGTTATTAACTTAAAGATATCAAAATTCTAAGGAAAAGGGGCCGAATGTTACTCCACTTATAGATGTAAAATACCTTGATCCGCCCCTGCTTTTAGAAAGAGCGCTATATTTAAAAATTTACCTTACAATTAAATAAAAATGATAAGAGAAAGATTTGTATACATGGTGTCCCAGTTTCTATCTTCAGGACCAATATGCAGAGAGTATTTTCCATTCAATTTAGAAACTTTTTTTATTTTATAATTTTTTGATAACTTAACTCAAAATAACCTAATAGTATGTACAGTAAATAAGGGAGACTATTAGATTTCCGAAAAAGGCATCAGTACAAAGTTGTAGAGAAAAATATTTCCTACAACTTTCCTTTTAATATTTTTTTGATATTGTCAATATTTAAAAAGTTATTCAACAAATAAGTTGCAAATTTTAGGGAAATTTTTCTCTAGTTAGGTACCACTTACTACTACTACTTACTACTCTTTCCCTAAAATTTTCAACTTATTTGTTGAATAACTTTTTAAATATCGACAATATAAAAAAAAGTTAAAAAGATAAGTTGTAGGAAATATTTTTATTTACAACTTTGTACTGACTCTTTTTTTCGAAAATTTAATAAGAAAAAAGTTATTCAATAAACAAAAAAATCCAACCCTTAATTGAGGGCTGAAGGAAGGGCGGGGTCTAAGAATACAAAAACTCAGTTTTAAACTTTTAGGGTGACCCTCTACAAGATTCTACAAAATTTGGCTGTAGGGTAAAAAAAGTCTATTGAAGCCTTTTTTCTCCCTTATTTACTGTACTATTAGGTTATTTTGAGTTAAGTTATCAAAAACTTATAAGATACGAAAAAGTTTCTAAATTGAATGGAAAATACTCTCTGCATATTGGTGCTGCAAAAAAACCACTGGCGTACGTTTTATTCAATAAAATGTTTTTGAAGAAACCCGTACGCACGCCTCTGTGTTCTAAATAAAATAATTGCAACCACTATTAATATAGAGAATACAAAAAAAAGATCTATGCAAAATTTCAGAAGGCTAACTATTTTTGTTATTGATTTATAGCAAATTATTTAAAATAATTTATAAAATAATTTATTTTCTTTAATGGCCTGTACATCAAAAAGGAAGCAACATTCGTCCATAGTTTATTAGACAAACCACCTTTAATTTTCGCTAAACTATCGACTGGTGAAATCCTAACGATATAAACTGGGACACCCTGTATAAAAACTGCTAAGAATGTATTTCTGGGACCAAACTGACCTCTATCAAAAAATTCATCGTTATTAATAAGATACAGGGTGTTAAAATTTATTTTTCCTGTTTATTTTTAGGTACTTTATTTACTTAGTTAAACCATTTAAAATAGATATAATAGTAAATATAGGGTGTCCCAGGATCGATACGAAATATTTTTAGGTGTGATTCTTGAATAAATGTCCTGTATAATTTTTTTATCCCCGATCCGGGTTAGTTTTCGAGCAATCATCTCTTGAATGTTGAAAATAATTGTAGATTGAAAAAGTAAAACATTGTTGAATAAAAAGAAGCCAGTCTGCCAAACTATTTGATTATAGAAAAAAAGTTAAACATGAAATTTGTAGTTGAGATGATTTGCGATCGAAAGTATCTTGTAATTTTTTTGATAGTGGTAACCCTTAAAGAATTATTAGTGTTCAAATTTGTAATTTGAAAAACAAATCATTATGTTCACGTTTTATTTAATTTATTTTGAAAACTAGTGTTGAAAATATCTAGTTAAAAATTTGATACATGATGAAAGGTTGGTTTATTTTGAATCGAAAAGTTAAATTTGAACATAAACGATGTCTACTCGGGAGTAATTATTAAATTTGTTAAAAATATTTCCGCAAGTTGCCACCTGCAATGATTTGATATGGAAAAAAAACCGGATAGGAGATAAAAAAATTATACAGGACAATGCAGAATGTATTTAAGAATCATATCTAAAAAGATTTCGTGTCTATCCTGGGACACCCTGTATAAAGTAAAAAATTCTATTTCCCACACATCATTAGTACTCCCGTGCATAAATTTAAATGTTTTTGCAAAATAGTTTTTCTAAATTATTAAACGAAAAACCAAACCTAAAAATAAATAATTAGTAAATTAGTATAAATTAATAAATACCAGAAAAAACAATTCCTACATTCAGTACCTAATCTAAAAGAAGAATTTCTTTATCACATTTGATTATATACTTGTGCATAAAAAGGATTTACTCTCTGATAATTTCGCCAATTTAAACCTACTTTAGATGAGATAACGAAATTCTTTTTACATTTATCTGTGATAAATGATAAAAGTTCCAGGAACTATTAATTTTTTCCATAAAACACCTTCTAAAACAACCATCACCATCATTCATTAAAAAATATATCTTATTTGACCCATAAGCTAATTGGAACATAAACGACATAAAGATGTTCAACGACGATTATGTTAAACTTTTAAGAAAGATTAAATAAAAATTAACAACAATTATTAATATGTAATACAGCTCGTTTCTCGGTAATGATGATTAAATGGTGATAATTTCGTTCATTAATTTTAATTTCGTTTTAGAAAATCAGGTTAGTATCGTAGTACCTATCTGAGATTATTGGTTATTAGAGATTTGTAAATTAATGTGTTGGTGATTCATTAGGGAAAAAATGCAAATTTAATAAACTGGTCAAGTAGTATCTAGATATTGGAATATTTTTCATGCATGACATACACGAATGCAGAGGCTACTGACTGGAAGATTTAATTATCTACCATCTTAATTTTCTTGTAATCGTCATATTTATATGCTAGACACCTACAAATGTGCACCTAATATAGAGTACAAAAGTATGTACCTTTGTGTTTAGGTACTATATCGTTATATCTCAAAGATTTACAAATAAAATTTTTGAAATACAAAATGTTATCAGAACGTATTTTATTTTTAATTTGTCTACACTACATAATTTATTAATAAAATATCTGATGTGTCCAACACATGACTTTCTTATACGGATAGTACCACAATTACTTTTCCTAAAGAAATTAAGTTAAATTTTTTGTAAAAATAGTGTTTCAATTTTGAGCGTTTCCAGCAATTTTCAAATAATTTTCGGAAGTCTCTCTTGCACTTATTGCAATACGCATAAATCTGTCCTTGTTCCACTCATTATAACCGAATTTTACGACAAAAATTAATTTTATTTTTTTTGAAATTTTTTTGACGGAATTTTAAAAAAATGTTCAAACAAAATTTGTTCAAAATTCAATTCTAAATCAATGTTAAAGAATAAAAAAATCTCATAAATTGTTTATTTTTCAAGATATTCCTAAAAAACCTGAAAATGTCTTCAGGTAACTGTCACTTGTTTTGGTGCTAGATGAAAAACATTGAATGTGGCACCCACAAATTTGTTCAAACTCTTAAATATGAAATTTGAATCAAATCCGATAAGTCGTTTTTGAGTTATGGTGGATACAGACAGACAGACACACAGACAGACCGACACACAGACAGACAGGCATCATGGCGAAAATGGTCAAAATGGATTCAGGGGCCCTCAAAACGTGTAAATCCATCAAAATCTCGAAGTCGAAAAAAATCACGATTACAATACTTCCTTATACTACGTATAAGAAAGTAAAAAGTCAAAAATTTGCTGAAAATAAATATTCGGACGAACTTGAATTTTTAAAATTTTTGTGACTTTAGTAGGGTGTAACATCACCATTGACCTTAATAACTCCCTGTATTCGCTTCGGCATTGAATCTACTAGAGATTTGAAAAGCTCCTAAACAAATTCCAAATCTCTGTTGTTTTGGCCTTTAGTTCTAGAATTTTGCGTTGCGGGGTGTTACACAATGATTTCTTACTGCTCAATGGCCAAGAAAATACCCTAATGTTATTGTCCCCAAACTATTTTTTTGCTGTTTTTGGATGTTCAAAAAGTTGTTGTGCAGAAGGGAGAAAGTTTCTTGTTAAAATACCTTGCAACAAACTCAAATTTGCCAACCCCCTTGCCATTCATGCGTCCCCAAACCATGACTCCCTGTGGAAACTTCACAGTTCGTTTGAGGCAGTCTTTATGGAATGCATTTTTGGTACGAATAACCCTTTTTCGAAAATCGCCAAAACAAACATCGAATTTAGATGCGTCACTAAATATGAGTTCAGCCCACATTTCCTTAGTCCAATTTACTTTGGATTGTGCCCAATTAAAACGCCGTTGCTTTTTCGGCTTTTTAGGCCAGTAAAGATTTTTCCTTAGCCTACATAGCGAAACAAAAATGCAAATTTAATTTTATGACAACATTCTCTGGCCACATTTACAGTTCTGGTTCCATTGCGCATGAATTTGCCGTAAACTGTCTCTTCTGATGGTTTTGCAATTTTTTACAAGAATCCGTCGTTATCTTTCTGTGATAATTCGTGGCCGTCCAGGACTTTTGCCACGAATATTAACTATGGCGGTTTCACAATACTTTTTATAATATCTCCAACAGCTGATTTTAATAAATTTAAATCATTTGCAAGTTTTTACCCTGAAAGGTCTGTACAAAAAGCTACCACAAATTTTTGAGCTCAAAATCAGTTGTTTGAACCAAACATACCTCAGTCCAAAAATTCTTCCTTACGGAGTTACAGGGCGTTAAAAATGTCTTTCGTAATCATTTTTTAAGTATATTTACTGAACGGTTTAAAGTAGAGATCTGAAATTTGGTGGCTTAATAACTCTATAAGCAAGCTATAATGTATTGGTATTACAACCAAAATAATATTGTTCAGTTGCGTACTTATAGGGAGAATTTAGGGTTTTTTTGAAAATTTTTTCCAGGGATTTAATTTTTTTTACTAAATAACAAGAATTATGATAGATACGCTCAAGACACGTAAAAAAGGTATACTTGTTTGATTTGCATTAACTCAACTGTTTGCGAGATATTTAACTTTGAAAAAATTTTTTGTTATGAAACAATTTGTGACTTACCCTGTAAAGTCAAAAAAAAATATTGGTTCACTCTAATTCAGCTGATTCTACGTTCACATCTAAACATAATTTCCTATCTTAAACCAATCTGTAGATATACTTTTAAAAAATACAGGGCGAAGAAAAAAAGATAACTTTTAACACCCTATATTTTAGTAACGAAACGTTTTAAAGGTCTATTTCTACAACCATTTATGCTTAGTTTTAGACGTAGAATCAGCTGAATTAGAGTGAACCAATATTTTTGACTTTATAGGGTAAGTCACAAATTGTTTTCATAGCAAAAAATTTTTCAAAGTTAAATATCTCGCAAACAATTGAGTTAATGCAAATCAAACAAGTATATCTTTTTTACGTTTCTTAAGCGTATCTATCATAATTCTTGTTATTTTGTAAAAAAATTCAAACTCCTGCAAAGAATATTCAAAAGAACCCTAAGTCTCCCCTAAAATTACGCCACTGAACAATATTATTTTGGTTGTAATACCAACACATTATAGTTTGCTTATAGACTTATTAACCCACCAAATTTCAGATCTCTACTTTAAACCGTTCAGTAGATATACTTAAAAATGATTACGATTACGCACTTTGTCCATTTAATCGATTTTATATCTCTATAGTACTAACAAAGATACCCATGTACTCCAACGTTCCGTAACACACCCTGTATACGTAACCAATTCGATAAATTTATTTTCAAAATTATATAAAATACATAATAAACTTAGCCTTTAGGTTTCATAAAGTTTTCAAATTTATAATATTTCAGGATTTCTATAGTTCATAAATTAATATAATTTCTTTTATACAAATAAGTTATTAAAAATGATATTTTCCAATCCAATTTTGAAGGTCTGTTTTGATTTTATTAAGACGTAAAGCATAAAACATATTAACATAAAGTGCGTTTTCACGAATTGATTTTGTTAGTGCGAATGTGTCTGACGCATTTCGGGGGCTGAAGATATCGATCCAGTATCGATCCGACATAGAGCCATGCATGTTGCGCTCTCGTAGCCCGTTAACTTTTGTCACTTTTGTTTTGTGTACTTATATACTTATATTATTGCTATATTCACTCAGTTTATGCACTTGTTCAATAAACATATTCTATTTTGCAAACTCCTGGTTTATACACTTGCTCTAACAGATTTATACGAGTAGGGTCCCTATATGACATAATTTTAAGGATAAAAGTTATAGCTTCCTCTTTAAATTAAATTTTCAATAAAATTTATAGAAATCTTTCTTAATTACTCCAAAAATTTCAATTTTGGGAATTTTTTTTTTACCTTGTTTCTGCGCTCTGTTCATTTTGAATTATTTTCAATTTTTCAGTATTTTAAATGAAAATTTTAGCAAAAGTTTTTAAAAATATTTCATTATATTTACAGAAGTTCAAAGTATACCTACTGTAGGTTTGTATAAGAAAATGTTATGATATTTTACTGTATGAACTCGATTCGATAGATAGGTACTATAAAAGTTCGCTCCTGCTACTAAAAAATGTAATTGGGTGTCAACTTAAAAAAGTAGCTACATAAAACGTGTACAAATATTTAAAAAAAATGTATAACCATAGTGCATTTTCTTCATAAAATAAGGCCAAGAATTAACTGTTCAATTTATGAAATTTTAGAACCACTTTGTATAAAAAACCACAAGAATCTAAAAATTAAAAGAGTGCAAAATGCAGCCCTGTCATTTTAGGATTTATCCACTTTTTAATTATTCTGAAAAATAGAATAGTATCAAGTTTTTTGTAACTTAAATTTTCAGAATTATATTATCAAATTGATAGCATGATTAATAATTTGGTCAAAATTTCCATTTGTAATTATTTTTTCTCGATCTAATTAAAATTATATACAAATATAATGTAAAAATTTCTACAATTACCATATTTAATTATTTTTACCTTTACATAATCCACATTTCCACAATGTTTAAAAAAAATTTTTAGTCATTAAATTTAAGAAAACCTGTATATCAACTGGGTTAGTGCAAGTAATACGCAGGTTATTTCGAAACTAAACCATTGTAGGTAACCCAAGTTAAACGTTTTATTTTGCATTTGTCCGACTAAATTATTTGCAATATTTTATAAGTACTTGAAAAACCAGAAAACATTAAAATTTTGGAAAAAGACGAATGTCACGAACGCTTTTATAATTTTTCAGCGATAATTTCTCTGCAAAAAACATTCTTAGATCTGTTGGTTAGTTTTTATTGAAAAGGGTTGTTATTAAAACTGCTGGAAAAATCGCCTACCATCAATTTCTGATGCCAAGATGTCATGTTGGTCCAGCAACGAATTGATTGAATGTCTTTGTAGAATATCACTTGCTGAAAGAGGACGAGGAATACCACCAGTTACAGAACCCTAAAAGAAAATCACAAGCAAATAATTCATGTACCATATAAAACATCTCCTAAACTGTTAATTACTGGACTAAAGAACCTTATTATTGTTCAAGCTTGAGGCAAATAATTTTTTTCAGAGCGCTGACCATATCGTCTCACCGTCTAATAGCATCATCTCGACCGTGATATTGCAAAGTAAACCGCTAGAATGAAATGATTTCTGTTTGGTCGATCTACTACTTGATGTTAATTTAATTCTTTTGCATTTAGAACAAAGCACGAAATAAAGTAAGAAGCACACCAATAAGTCCAAGCTTGTACAGTATCTTGCCATCTTTTTCTTATACACCTAATTAATTTTTATTTAATTATTACGGTCGCTGATTACAAAACAGATGGAGCCCCACCAACTATCTGGTACGTGCCACATGAAATCATATATTATTTTACTTTTAATTCCGCTACGAATTCGCTGGTTTTGAAAGAAATTCATAAATGGTGTGTAATTGGGTTCGGTTTTAATAATTATCCTATTAAATTTCAATCTTGTCTACCACGTTTTAATTAATGATCTACGGAAAATTACTATATTAACAAATTTTTTACAAATTTATCTCAAAATATAGAACTTTTATAATGATAAAAAATTATTATTCAACCTCTGTTTCATAAGTTTCTAAATAACTATTCTGTAGCAAGTGCATTGCTTCAAAATAACAGAAAAAGTTTCCGTCTTGTACGATTTTTCTTAATTATTTATTCTTGGCCACACTCTGATTCCTTTATTACATCGATTTATTAATAATTCACAAAGCTACTTGAAATATTTTCTGAGATGATTTTCTGTCAATGCTGCAACAGTTCGAGATGATTTTCTATCGATGCTGTAACATTTCTGTGGCCTCACCAAATTTTTGTCAATTTTTTAATTATCGACCGATTTTTACTGCATTTAAAATGCAAAATTGCACAATGGAAACAATGTTGAAATTTAAATTAGTTGTATAGTTTCATTAATTAGTGGTGTAGAGGAAACCAGTAATTTTCTTACATAAAAATAACAATAAATATGTAACAATGAAAGTACGCTAAATATTTCTTGTTTATTTAGTGTAACACCTTTATAGTAGAGTTGTAGGTAACAATGCCATAGTTCTAGGATTTGTTTAAATTAAAACAAACAATAAATTTAAAAAATATTGATACGATTATTATTTACGCTATATTATGTGTAAAAGTGGAAAATTATGCAATTTTTCGGCTGCATATTTGAAATGTATACACAATAATAACAATTTCTGAGTGCTTTTATGCACAAACTGTTTATATGGTTATTACATTTTTTTAATTCTAACTCAATTGATTTTCCGAAAAATAGTTTGAAACAAACGAGTTATAAAATTAATTTAATAAGTAGCTGCTAAAAGTGCGAAGAGGCGAAATTTCTTAAATTTACTGTTATTGATATTATTTTAATACATTTATTTCAGATTGTGGTGGTCGAAAGTAAAATATATTGAAATATGTGCCTTGGAATCAGTTTTTTGATACATATTTGAGTCTTATCTAAAGAAATATTTCGGCAAAAATCCTGCATTCCTGAAGAAAAAAACAACATAATCCAGTGACAGGAAAAATTTGAATTGTTTACATTTTTCATTTAATCTATAATATAAAAATCGTAAGACTGAAAAATGTTAAACTAATAATATTAGGTACGCAAAATTTGAAATGTGTAAAAAACTTACGCTTGGAGCTTTTTTCAGAGCGTCCAAAAAATTGTTGCGCCACAAAGACGAGTAGGTACATAATAGAAATTTCCATTGTGAATAATTATTGGAATTTCTTTATAAAAAATTTACATTAGATGAAAATGTTTACCTTGCTTTTGCATTTTTATTTTCTTTTAAACATCGCACAAATTAAATAAATTCAAACTTTGTAAAATTTCTACTTCACTTAAATAAAACTCACCTTATGTAGAGAAGGCATTTCGTTTAATTTATATAAACTACGAAATTATCAATAGTTTTTAAATTCACCTTTTTCTTCGTTGGTCTTCACAACACAATAATTGCACACAAACACTCTACTCTGAAAAGAATCGGAGCGCTTCGTTCAGAATCTCGTTCTAGCATTTGAAATGCTAAACGTGCTTCGCTTATTGGAGTGGAAGCCCCACGTGCTTTACGATGCTAGCCAATCACAGAGCATTATATTTTAGTGGATACATTGGTTTGAATTTTTGGGAAAAATTAGTGAAAATTCAACAGTTTAATCAGAAGTTTTAATTTAACAGAAGGAGTTTTTTCTACGTTTGATATTATTAGAATAGATTTGTTAATATTTTACTAATTTGGTTAAAAAATCTAGAAACTATGTACCTACAGGGTGTTCCGTTTTTATGATTACGAACTGAAACTGGTTTGTAACTATAAAGTGGAACCCCGTGTATATTTATACATATTGTACGTTGTAGAAAATTAAATTTGTTAGGATAAAGGATACGGACAAAGGGAAAGGGTCCTTTTTAAAAAATTTAATGTATCGCCAAAATAACTACAGAGCAGTTTTACAATGTTAAGACAAGAATGAATTTTATTCCATTACAAAATCTAGGTGTAAAAACAAACATTATAGAGAGAAAGTGAAAAAATGTAATAGTTTTGTATACTTACTAAACTGAATATTTTTGTGGACATTTAAATATTTTTATCTATTATGAGGAATTATATGCTTTAGTAGGATGTTGTACAAGAGCCAAAAGTTTCAAAAATTCCATAAAAGTGTTTAGTTTAGGTATAAGAAGTACTTATTAAAAAATGTAGAGAAAAAAACTAATTTTCACTCTTTGGATATTGT
This sequence comes from Pediacus dermestoides, assembly GCA_963942485.1. Taxonomy (NCBI): domain Eukaryota; kingdom Metazoa; phylum Arthropoda; class Insecta; order Coleoptera; family Cucujidae; genus Pediacus; species Pediacus dermestoides. Next base: position 31,625,372 of record OZ012626.1, read on the forward strand.
AATATTTAAGAGGTATTAAAATATCAAAATATCTCCTAGATTATTAGATTAGGTATGGAAATACTTAATGAAGAAGAAAGAGAATTTAATTCTCTTCAAGATAGCATAGAAATATACAGAGGGTGCCATTTAAAAAACTAACGTTACGAAAGTTTTAATTTTCTTAAAATTAACGCTGAATTTTAAACACTCTGTATCAAATAATTTTACTGTAAGTATTTTAAAAGATTCCAGAGACCTTCCCTCTTTTATTAGTAATTTATTTTTTCGAAACTATAAGTTACTGCTAAGAAAATTAACATTTTCCAGGAACTAAATTTCTACAAATTAAAAAAATGCGACAAACTCGAATACCGTTAACTTTAAGAGCTTACAATTAAATTTAGAATCCAAAAATATAATAATATATAGTGTGTTCCATTTAAAAAATAAAGTTGGTGCCTATTTCCGGAAGTATATACTAGAGTCTCCAAAATTTTCATTTAAGTTTGTATAAAAATAAATTATATTTAGTGAAGTTTACTGTTGACTCGTTGTGGCACACCCTGTACAACTTGTTCAAATGATGAAATTGTCTACCAAAAATTAAGAGAATTACGCTACACTTTTTTATCCAAACTTATCTTAAAAGGGAAATTAAAATAAACTCAACTGCTGGCCAATTGAAACGTACCAAGCGAATTTTTAGGTTGAATATCAAGTCAAATATTTTGAAAAGGAGAAAAGATATCAACATGAGGTTTTCAGGATTCAAGAGATAATTTTATTGCGAAAGCAATAGTGTGACCCGATTTTTTTACTTTAAAGTACGTTACTATCTACAGGGTATGAAAGAAAGTCGTCTTTTTTTTCTCAAACTTTATACCTACCGGAATTCCACAAAAAGATTTTTATATTTTTTTGATGTCGATTTTTTTAGTCCCTGGTTAACGAAACGAGGAAAAAACCAATTTCTCAAAATTTTTATATCCATCTTATTTTATAAGATACCGAATTTTTTATTAAATTTAATATTGTTGAACAGGTTTTTGCAATAATAATTATGCTGCCATTTTGAAAGCAAATGTCATCATGTGATATGTCGATAAAGAGGTAATTTTAAGTAGAATCTAATTCTTAGGGAAAAAAATATACAGGGTTGTTTTAAATTTTTTTGAAAGTTAGTAGGTGGCCCTTCCGGTGAAACCGGAAGTGTCATCAGATTGTTTTAAACGTCAAAATGATTATTCCTTTCAACAATCAAATCATGCCAAATTTCAAATTAATACAGTTAAATGTAACAAAATGGTGGGGGTTGCAAAACGATTTCGTAGCCACCCGGTATACACGAATATGAGCAAATTTATGAAAAAGTGAAAAACCCGTTTCGAGGATATAAGTCACTTAAATTAATGGTGAACATAAACTAACTAAATTCCATTTTATTCCATTAAGAAAATAGCCTCAAAAAATGAATTAAAAAAATTTACCAATTAGCGAACGTGTACCGATTTTTGATAAGCCACTGGTTACCAATAAATTAATAAAAGTACAAAAAATGTACTTTTTATAAGAAAGCCATTCATACGGTATCATAATCAACTACAGAGATTGGTTCGTACAAAACACAATACGGCTGAACGACAAAAAACAAAGAAAAAATCAAATTTTCAGCAAAAATTCGGTATTTTATAAAATAACAGGGATATCAAAATTTTGAGAAACAGGTTGATTTCCCATTAAGTAAGGACTAAAAAAATCTACATCAAAAAAATATAAAAAAAATTTTGTGGAATCACGGTAGTTATAAAATTTGACAAAAAAAAAGAAGACTTTCTTTCACACCCTGTAGATAGTAATGTACTTCAAAGTAAAAAAATCGGGTCACACTATTGTTTTCTCAATTAAATTATCTCTTGAATTCTGAAAACCTGATACCTTTACTCATTTTCAAAATATTTGACTTTAAATTCAACCTAAAAATTCGCTTGGTACGTTTCAATTGGCCAGCAGTTTAGTTAACTTTATTTGAAAAATGTTATTTATATTGATCCGTAAGTAATCGTAACTATTTACACAAATCATTCTATAATAACTCCACTACCATCAGCCATATCGACCTCCGTAATGCTCATACTCATATCGGACTCATTATTAACACTTGGCACAGTCGAATTCGATTCATCTTCTATGATACTTTGCACAGTATTCGACCTTGACTCTATACTAAACTTCGGTATATCCTCTGGAGCATCTGCAAAAAAACAAACTCCAACACTATTTCTATGAAAAACCAACCCTAAACGAACCTGGATATGGCAACTTTTCCTCTGAGAGTTGCTCTATTACATAATTCAACATTGTGGTACTAAAAGTATCATCACGCTTTAAACCTAGAGCTCTATGAAACCAATCCACTGCTTCATCTGTGTGTCCCATTAGAGCATGGACATAAGCAATGGCGGAATAGGTGCTAGCTGATTGGGGATTTAACAGCAGTGCCTACACAAAAAAATTAATATTATAAAATTATGCAAACAATCTTAGAGCGTACTTGGTTGTGGAAGTCTAACGCCTCTTCAAACTTCTTTAGCTTCCTACAAGTGTGCCCCAAATTGCTCAGCAGGGGCTCCCAACGTTGTGGAATAAGTACTTTCTTAATCCTCTGGACTCTATCTAAAGCCTGCCTAAAGTGGTTCTCTGCACCTTGGAAACTAAATAACCCATTAGTTTATAACAAATTTTATGTAAAATAAAACTCACTCTAAATTCTGAAAACATATCACGCCTTTCTCGTGCATTATAAACGGATCATTCGGTGCAACAGTTTGAGCTTGTTGGAAGAATTTATCGGCTAATCTAACGTTATTGGTAAGGCCACACTCGAGGCCTATGTAGAGTAAAGGTAAATGGCAGCTAGGGATACAAAAAATTTGAATAAAAAAAAAACATACATTTAAATCGTGTTACCCTTTCATAAGTTGTGAGGCTTTGAAATACGCTGCCATAGCTTGATCATGTTCATTTTCAACTGCAAAAGAATGTCCATATGCTAGCCAAGCTGGCCCAAATAATCTATCCAAGCTGGTGGCTTTAGCTAAATATCTTCGAGCGCAATCGCTCTTACCTGGACAAGATAAAGTTAGTTAATACGATTAGATTTACTTAACTATACAGGGTGTGTCACGACGAGTTGACAGTAGACATAACTCTATTACTAAACACAATTTGGTTCTAAAAATTGGTATTATGCAATGTGCTCTATTTAATGAAAATATTTCCACCTTTCTGCTACTTCCGGTTATACCGGAAGTAGACACAAACTTGGTTATTTTAAATGGAACACCCTGTATATTTTTTAATTTTTAGATTCTACACTTCATTTTAGACATAAAAGTATTAAGGTTGTATGGTCTTAACATTAACGGTATTATAATTATTTACACTTTTTAATTTTTTTTTACAAAAACATAGATGTAAATAAAAATTCGAATCTTGACAATGACACATTTTTTCCAAAGTTTTTTTCTTACGTTTGAAGTAGGAATATACAAGCAATAAGCTGATATAGTTTTGGAAAAATTGCTTTATACAGGGTGTTGGTGGTTGTCCGTTCATTTTTAAGAACTTTGATTAATGATAACTTTATATTTTTAAATGGAACACCCTATATATTTCCACATTTTCGAATTCTACACTTAATTCTAGACATAAAAGTATTCAGGTTGTAAAGTCTTAAAATTAACGGTATTATAATTAATTACGTTTTTTCCAATTTCCAAGGTTTTTAAAAATTAACTGTCAACCATAAGCACCCTGTAGATATAAAATAAGTTTTTCAAAACCATATTACCATGTTTCTTGTACATTTCTACGTCGACTAAAATTTGTTTTTATTATATTTAATTTAATATTTTTTATTTTTATTTATTTATTTTAATTAAGTAATTATGTTTCTTCCAATTTTTTCGTAAAAAAACTTAGAGTCAAACATTTTCATATTTTACTAATGACACGTTCTTTCAAAAAACAAACCAAATTTTAGTGGACGCAGAAATGTACAAGAAACATGGTAATATGGTTTTAAAAAACTTATTTTATACAGGGTGCTTGTGATTGACCGTTAATTTAAAAAAAACGCAATTAATTATAATAACGTTAATTTTAAAACCTTACAACCTTAATACTTTTATGTCTCGAAATCTAAAAATATATAGGGTGTTCCATTTAAAAAAATTAAGTTATCAATTATTAAAGTTTTTAAAAATGAACGGACTACCACCCTGTATAGAGCTAGTTTTCCAAAACTACATCAGCTTATTTCTTGTATATTCCTACTTCAAACACAAGAAAAAAATTTTGGAAAAAGCTTGTCATTGTCAAGATTTGAATTTTTATTTACATCTATGTTTTTGTAAAAAAAAATTAAAAAGTGTAAATAATTATAATACCGTTAATGTTAGGACCATACAACCTTAATACTTTTATGTCTAACATGAAGTGTAGAATCTAAAAATTCAAAAATATACAGGGTGTTCCATTTAAAATAACAAAGTTTGTGTCTACTTCCGGTATAACCGGAAGTACCAGAAAGGTGGCAATATTTTCATTAAATAGAGCACATTGTATAATGGGCGTGTACCAATTTTTAGAACCAAATTGTGTTTAGTAATAGAGTTATGTTTACTGTCAACTCGTCGTGACACACCCTGTATTTACCAATAATGTAGTAGTAACAACCAACAGCAAACCATGATATAGCTAAATTTGGATAAAGATCCACCAAATTGTGGGCTAAGGAGAAGAGCTCTGGAAAAACACATAATAAAATATAGGAATCGGTCAAATATTTTAACAATTACTTATGCTTTGTTTCAGTTCAACTTGGCAAGATATATGAATCGGTAAACAACCACTATGGTACGGGTCTTGTTTTAAAATAGCCTCAGTCAACGCAATGCACTGTTGATAATCACAATTGTAATACAACCTCTCCGCCTGAGCTACGTGCAAATCCAAACTGTCTTTTAATCGGAGCAACAAAGGACTATCCACACTTTCAACGTTTTGATTCTTCCCTTTACCGCTGTTTGACTTTGAAGAAACAGTTGATGCAGGTGATGAGTGAATTATTTGAACTGGCGTGGCTGGTAACGAGGATATAAGCGGAGAGGGCACCTGATAGCGACTGTTCGTTAAAGCAGGACCATTGCCAAATAAGATCTTGATTTCGTTGGGTGTGGCTTCGGTTGGAGTGTGATATTTTTTCAGGCGGCTCTCATATAATGTCAAGAGGATTTCGGCCTCTTCTGTTGAACATTGCTCCGTTATTGGGAGAGATTTTATCAGGTCTTGTTCTGAGAAAATAGAATAAAAACCGAATAATTTGTATACAAAAACAAATTGAGTTCTTTAGGGAGCTTCACCTACTTACCTTCAGCGGCTGTGAGCATTTGATATTTAATAAGCGAGTCAAACGCCTCGAAACAGTGAACATCACACTGCAGCGCCCTTTTATAGCAATCTGAAGCCAAACCCCGATTATCCATCCCTTCCAACACTTTTCCCTTCAGCAACAATATTGCAGCATAAGTTTGCTAAAATAGAACATTTGAACTTTGCATATAATTACGTTAGATGTTTCTCACGTTTTTTGGGGTATCGTCAAACAAAATTTGGTCTGCAGCTGAGGCACAGGATGTGGAAACATTCTTTTGCAACAAACAATCCGTGTCTACCGAATTGATAACTTTTAGCGCTTCGTTGTATTCGTTGGCTTCAAACAAGCATTTAACTGTTAGGTAGTTGCATAAAATATATGTCTGAAATTGGATAAATTGTATGAGAGAGCCGTTAGGGAATATAGTGTTAATGTTAGTTAACCTTGTCGAGGTTACGAGATTGCAATAAATGTACTGCTCGATGGTACTGCTTCAACAGGTACATGCATTGAGCTAACCAGTATAAATCTCGTGGACTTCCAGTTAGTGCAACTACTTTATCTGCCCAAAACAAAGCGGAGTTGTATACGTGCTAAAAATAATACATTAAAAATGTTTCCAAAGTAGGTATATAAATAATAAAAAGTACCAGATTTATATATGTTTGTACTAATTTTCTGTAATTTTCAATATTCACGTTATTTAGGGTTTTCATTTTTTGTACTTTAAGCTTACAACTCTACTTTTGTTTAATTTTACGTCGGTTTGAGGCGATTTTTAGGTTAGCTTATACAAAAGTTTGACAGTTCAGGATGTGGTACATTGGAACTATTTGTTGAGTGCGAACATAGGCGCAAAATGAAATAGTTCATTCGGGCGGAAATTCAAATTTTTACTGATTTTTCGAAAATAGAATAAGAGATAAAAATAAACTAATTAATATCGCATGATAAAAATTGGCCGAACTTGCTTAAAACACTATCTTATACAGGACAATCCAGTACTTTGAAAATCTTTGATAACGGCTTTACAGGTTTCAAAAATTAAAATATTTTCAAAATTTTCATTCTCCATAAGTAAAAAGTCGGAAAATTAAAAAAATTTTCTTTATTCAGATAAAAAAAAATTAAACAAGTCGGAAATCTCTCTGTTATTTTAAATTGGCAATAAAGAAGTTAAGAATAATTGGGGTAAACATCAATCTTTTCTTCTTACTATCATTAACATTAACATAAAGAAAATATTATTTAATACTGAGAAGAATATTTTTGACTGAGTTTGATCAATTATAAAGCATTAGAAAATGCTCATATGCTACCATCGATCGATTCACTTTAAATGCATAGAATACGCAAAATAATGACAAAATTTTAAAATTTTTCTGAAGTGGGTACCTATACACTAGCCACTAGCCTCTATTCTTCATCATTTATTATTGTCTTATTGATGACAAATTATTTCGAAATGTCAAGATTTATCATATTGGTGATATTTCATCTAATCTTAAAATTTACTCCAATTTATTCCACAGATTATTGTAAATTATGTTTAAACAACTCCCACACCCTCTGCAAATACAGTGTAAAAACTCCACATCCACATAAATTTCTTCACAGCCATTTAAGTACCTGAATTATAGGAGGGTCCTGCACCCGCTTGCAAAGACTACAGGAAATTAGAACTTACACCGGCAGTTAAAAAGTACATTTTGGATATCCACAATGATATTCGTAATCACATTGCATCTGGTGAAGAAACTAGAGGCGCTCTTACTGGACAACCACCCGCCTCAGACATGTTTTCTTTAGTACTTATTTGTTTAATATCTTTCATAGGAAATAATTATTTATTACCTACAGGAATGGGATGATGAATTAGCTGAAATCGCACAAAGATGGGCGGACCAATGCGTTCAATTAACGGAGGAAATTCAACATGATGACTGTAGAATTACAGGTGAATATTGATGCGTTTTTTCGATTAATTTATAAGAAGAAATGATTTTAAGAGAGATTCGAAATCGGGCAAAATGTACTAACGGCAGTGACTATGAAAAATCAACCACCGGAATTGGCTGTGCTGGTTCTGAATTGGTATAAGCAAGTCAGTAATGTTATTCCAGCAGATATATTAAATTTTTCCGGGTAGGTATATTTACTTTCTAGTAAAATAAACTGCTGGCCAATTGAAACGTACCAAGCGAATTTTTAGGTTGAATTTAAAGTCAAATATTTTGAAAAGGAGAAAAGATATCAACATGAGGTTTTCAAGATTCAAGACATAATTTTATTGCGAAAGCAATAGTGTGACCCGATTTTTTTACTTTGAAGTACGTTAGTATCTACAGGGTATGAAAGAAAGTTGTCTTTTTTTTCTCAAACTTTATACCTACCTACAGGAATTCCACAAAAAAATTTTTATATTTTTTTGATGCCGATTTTTTTAGTCCCTGCTTAATGAGGAAAAAACCAATTTCTCAAAATTTTTATATCCCTCTTATTTTATAAGATACCGAATTTTTTATTAAATTTAATATTGTTGAACAGGTTTTTGCAATAATAATTATGCTGCCATTTTGAAAGCAAATGTCATCATGTGATATGTCGATAGAAAGGTAATAAGTAGAATCTAATTCTTACGGAAAAAAATATACAGGGTTGTTTTAAAAATTTTTGAAAGTTAGTAGGTGGCCCTTCCGGTGAAACCGGAAGTGTCAACAGATTGTTTTAAACGTCAAAATGATTATTCCTTTCAACAATTAAACCATGCCAAATTTCAGATTAATACAGTTAATTGTAACAAAATGGTGGGGGTTATAAAACGATTTCGTAGCCACCCGGTATACACGAATATGAGCAAATTTTTGAAAAAGTGTAAAACCCGTTTCGAGGATATAAGTCACTTAAGCCAATGGTGAACATAAACTAACTAAATTCCATTCTATTCCATTAAGAAAGTAGCCTCAAAAAATGAATTAAAAAATTTACCAATTAGCGAACGTGTACCGATTTTTGATAAGCCACTGGTTACCAATAAATTAATGAAACTACAAAAAGTGTACTTTTTATAAGAAAGCCATTCATAAGGTATCATAATCAACTACAGAGATTGGTTCTTACAAAACACAATACGGCCGCACAACAAAAAACAAAGAAAAAATCAAATTTTCAGCAAAAATTCGGTATCTTATAAAATAACAGGGATATCAAAATTTTGAGAAACAGGTTGTTTTCCCATTAAGTAAGGACTAAAAAAATCTACATCAAAAAAATATAAAAAAAAAATTTGTGAAATCACGGTAGTTATAAAATTTGACAAAAAAAGAAGACTTTCTTTCATACCCTGTAGATAGTAATGTACTTCAAAGTAAAAAAATCGGGTAACACTATCGTTTTATCAATTAAATTATCTCTGAAATCCTGAAAACCGCATGTTGATATCTTTTCTATTTTTCAAAATATTTGACTTTAAATTCAACCTAAAAATTCGCTTGGTACGTTTCAATTGGCCAGCAGTTTAGTTTGTGAACGTTATAAACTAGAACCAATATATTTTGCTAGTACCGACCCAAAACACTTTTAAAATCAAATTACAGATCTTTAGGAAAAAATTAAATAATATATTTTTTTTCAGTTATAAACGGGGAAAATACGTCATTGGTCAATACACACAATTAGTTTGGGCCCAAACTAGGTACGTCGGTTGTGGCCTTTCAACATTCAAAAATCTTCAAAATGGTCACCAAAATCAAACCGACCAATATTTACATAAATTGGTGTGTAATTATGCACCGGCTGGTAATATTTTGGGACAGTCTGTGTATCAAAGAGGACCACCTTGCTCCAGATGCAATAATACGAAATGTGACAACGACCGGAATAATCTTTGCAAAGGTATAACTTAGTTTAACGAGAATTAAATGTTTAAGTTGGGGAATGCGTGTAGAATGTTAATTAAAGTAAAACAGAGCCAACGGTCAGAATTTTCTCAACTTAAAAGATCTTGTACAATGAAACTCGTCGGAAGTTAAACTTTATTTGAAAATGTATTTAGATTTTTTCTGAAACTCTAATTTAAATATTTTTTAGAAAATTGTAGGTAATCTGTTGGTGCAAAATTTAAACTCTCAATTTGCTTTAGATATCAAATTATACAGGGTGTCTACAAAATCCTACCACAAGTTTTTTTTAAAGCAGAGACTTGAAATTTGGTGGGTTAATAAGTCTATAAGGAAGCTACAATGTGATGATATTACAACCAAAATAATATTGTTCAGTGTCGTACTTATAGGGGGGACTCAGTGTTTTTTTGGATATTTTTTGTAGGGTATTGAATTTTTTTACAAAATAACAAGAATTATGATAGATACTCTCAAGACACGTAAAAAAGGTATACTTGTTTGACTTGCGTTAACTCAACTGTTTGCGTGATATTTAACTTCGAAAATTTTTTTGCTATAAAAACAATTTGTGACTTACCCTGTGAAATAAAAAATATTGGGTCACTCTATTACAGCTGATTCTACGTCCAAAGCTAAGCATAAATGATTGTAGAAACCGACCCCCAAAAATGTTTCGTTACTAAAATGCAGGGTGTTGAAAGATGTATTTTTTATTCGCCCTCTATCTTTTTTAGGTATATCTACAGAACGGTATAAGATAGAAATTATGCTTAGTTTTGGACGTAGAATGAGCCGTATTAGAGTGACTCAATATTTTTGACTTTACAGGGTCACAAATTGTCATCTTAATAACAAAAAAATTTTTCAAAGTGAAATATCTCGCAAACAGTTGTGTTAATGCAAATCAAACGAGTATACCTTTTTTACGTGTCTTGAGCGTATCTATCATAATTCTTATTATTTTGTAAAAAAATTTAATCCCCTACTAAAATTATTCAAAAAAACCCTGAGACCTCTTCGACAAGTACGCCACTAAACAATAATATTTTGGTTCTAATACCAACAAATTGTAGCTTTCTTATAGACTTATTAACCCACCAAATTTCTTATCCCTACTTTAAACCGTTCTGTAGATATACTTAAAAAATTATTTGGAAAAATATTTTTTAGCGCCCTGTAACTCAGTAAGGAAGAATTTTAAGACTAAGGTATGTTTGGTTTAAACGAATTATTTTGAGCCCAAAAACTTGTGGTAGGATTTTGTAAAGAACTTTTAGAGACACCTTGAATAATAACTAAATTTCTAGAAAAAATAATTAGATTGTTGTCAGGACTAAAAAATCATATAATTTATAACATAATAAAATAAAATTCCAATTATTTTGTACTGGAACTGGAAGGCAATTGCATAATTATATAAAATTAAAATTTGTTTAGAGAATGGTTTGCACTAAATCATATGAAAAATACAAAATAAAAAATCTTCCTATTTATTTGTTTCTTGATTGCCCAAATTTTACATTTTCTGTTTTATTTATTCGATATTAGATATTATTTAAACGTCGCAATATAAATTTGATAACAATGTAAAAGTAACAATTTTTTAATCATTAATTTAATATTAACTAAAGTTAAGTATTGTCTTTATTTCGGAAAGCCGTATAAAAGTATTAGGTATAGAGGGTGTCTTTGGAAATTTAATCGATCTGTATGTGGAAAACTACTAACAGTATAACTTGCAGTAAAATTTGCAGACATAATTCATTCAGTTTACCGGTTTTAACTAAAATAGTTTTAAGTAGGTAAGTATATCGAAAATAGATGTATGTCAACTTGCTCATTTTAAATGGAACTCCATAGTATTTACTACATTTTTTGAATATACGGAAAAATCAAGACATGTATATCTCAGACTTACCATTTATTAGTTTTTGCCAATTTTCAAAAAATATCAGCATAATAAAATAAAAAATTATAATATCTACGTTCTTATATTAAATTAGCAATAAATTTTTAAGATATTTAAACTATAAAAACATTATTTTTTAACTGGAACACTCTGTTTATTTTTATTCTATGTCCGAAATAATTAATTAATTTTTTTACCTTGTATCTTAAAACTTTTGCAGATATTTTGATGACATTTTTGTCGCATAGTATATTTTTGGAATAATATCAAAATATCTAAAAAAAGTATTAAGAATATGTAGGTATATTGATTGCATAATAAAAAAGATAATTTAATTTTCTACAACATAGAATAGCAATTGGTTCCATTTGAAAAAATCTCACAGTTTAAATTATCGATAAACTTGATTACAAATGTGAAAATTTATACTTTAAACACATCAAATGCTTCTGTGATCCTTCCTTTTTATAACTCAATAAGAACCGTTTTGAAACAATGTAGCAGTACTAAGATTTTTACGAGGTATGACATTTTTTGGAAAATGGCTTATTGTTAAATTCGAAAATGGTAAGATTATGTAACTGAAAATCTACAAATATACTAAAACAGCAAGTAGTGTGTTACATTGAAAATAAGGAAGTTGACATCCACTTATTTACTTTTGCTTACTAATTTTAATAGTTTTTTTATATACAGGGTTGGGCATATGTGTGGGAAGCGATTGAGCTTCCAGAGACACATCCTGCATCCACTAATTACTTTTTGCTATATAAAACCAATTTGTGTTTATAAAATGTATTAATTTTAAAATCAATATGAATTTAAAATTTTAAAAATACATCAGAAACATTCTCTTAATAAGAGCATAACCTTCATCAAGTCCTAATTCCTGCATTTATAGACTTTTTAAAGTTAAAAAAATATTAATGTACCTATATTAGACAATCCATATAATCGAATCTCTAATAATTATCTCTTATTTTATGGAAAAAAGCAGCAGGTTTTTCTTACACTTACATTTTTTGCATTTTTAGACTGGTTTTCCCTTATTTCTAACCGAAACGCCATTAACAAACTACATCCCGACCCAAAATTCAAAAATATCCAAAAAAGGTCCAACTTGGATTATAATTTGGTAGTTTATTACTCATCAGACGATAATGAAAACAATGTATTATCTTTCGAAAGCACTTCCGAGTTACCCTCAATAAAATCCTCAGTGCTAAACCCTAGAATTCTCAGAAATTCATTTCTGAACACAAAAACAGTTTACTACAACCCTAGCAAAATATCAAACGATATCCCTTTTGATCCAAATAATTTCTATACAATATGCTATATCCCAGAAGAGGATCAAACAAACTTAATCACAAAGTCAAGAAGTAAACGCAACATTGAATATTATAATAGAAATACAAACATAATGCGAATACAGCAAACCCAAACTAATAAAGTTAGAAGATACTTTGGTGGTTTGAATCATACATCAATTGAGAAACTTCAGGATAAGTTTCCTGAACTAGGTTCGTAGTGTTGTCTAGTTTCTTGGCTGGAAAGTTCTGTAATTTTATTGTATTGTAGATAAGCTAAACGATGTTAGCTATGTTAGCGAAAACGAAATAATATTGAAAAATAAAGTGCTAATGCGAAGAGAAAAGGGTATTTGGAAAGATGGGCATTGTAGATGTAACTTTATTTATCGGTCGGCTGCTTGCAAAATCACATTTAATTTTTTGTTAACACTAATGTGCGCTTTGTGTAAAATGCTATGATAATATACGATTTGAGTACATTTGGCTTGTGTTTTTACAATTTTAACTTTTAGCTGTTGTGAAAAAAACTAGAGGTTCTGAAGAAGTTAAGGAACATTTTGTTGATGAGATATGGGATTTAGATACTAACCGGTTTATGAGGAGGAAGAATACGTTTAATGAAGGAGATACATGTCATTGTTTGTTTAGAATTGAATAAAATGATTTATTGCATCCAATGGTTAACATAAAATAAATTCAATAAAAAGCTTGTTTAAGTAGTTTATTTTTATTGTGATTTTTTCAAACATTCAGTATAATATATTTTCAAGAAAATAATAATATTATTTGCATTAACAACATTCATAAATAATTATTAACTATAATGTATATTACTATGAACTAGTTTTCCATGCAAGACATCAAGACAATTTTCAGAAGATTTAAGGAAGGTAATCATCCATGGTTTTACCATATTATTCATGAGCCATAAGTTTTGAAACAATGTAACAGTGCTAAGATTTTTACGAGGCATAACATTATTTGGGAAATGGCTTATTGTTAAATTCAAAAATGGTAAGATTTTGTAACTGAAAATCAACAAATATACCTACTAAAACAACAAGTAGTGTGTTACATTGAAAATAAGGAAGTTGACATCCACTTATTTACTTTTGCTTACTAATTTTATTAGTCTTTTTATATAGGTACATATAGAGCAATTGAGCTTCCAGAGACACATCCTGTATCCACTAATTACTTTTTGCTATATAAAAATTGGATTTACCAATTTGTGTTTATAAAATGTATTAATTTTAGAATCAATATAAATTTAAATTTTTAAAATACATCAGAAACATTCTCTTAATGAGAGCATAACCTTCATCAAGTCCTAATTCCTGCATTTATAGACTTTTTAAAGTTAAAAAAATATTAATGTACCTATATTAGACAATCCATATAATCGAATCTCTAATAATTATCTCTTATTTTATGGAAAAAAGCAGCAGGTTTTTCTTACACTTACATTTTTTGCATTTTTAGACTGGTTTTCCCTTATTTCTAACCGAAACACCATTAACGAACTACATCCGGACCCAAAATTCAAAAATATCCAAAAAAGGTCCAACTTGGATTACAATTTGGTAGTTTATTACTCATCAGACGATAATGAAAACAATGTATTATCTTTCGAAAGCACTTCCGAGTTACCCTCAATAAAATCCTCAGTGCTAAACCCTAGAATTCTCAGAAATTCATTTCTGAACACAAAAACAGTTTACTACTACTACCCTAGCAAAATATCAAACGATATCCCTTTTGATCCAAATAATTTCTATACAATATGCTATATCCCAGAAGAGGATCAAACAAACTTAATCGCAAAGTCAAGAAGTAAACGCAACATTGAATATTATAATAGAAATACAAACGAATACAGCAAACCCAAACTAATAAAGTTAGAAGATACTTTGGTGGTTTGAATCATACATCAATTGAGAAACTTCAGGATAAGTTTCCTGAACTAGGTTCGTAGTGTTGTCTAGTTTCTTGGCTGGAAAGTTCTCTAATTTTATTGTATTGTAGATAAGCTAAGCGATGTTAGCTATGTTAGCGAAAACGAAATAATCTTGAAAAATAAAGTGCTAATGCGAAGAGAAAAGGGTATTTGGAATACGTTTAATGAAGGAGATACATGTCATTGAATAAAATGATTTATTGCATCCAATGGTTAACATAAAATAAATTCAATAAAAAGCTTGTTTAAGTAGTTTATTTTTATTGTGATTTTTTCAAACATTCAGTATAATATATTTTCAAGAAAATAATAATATTATTTGCATTAACAACATTCATAAATAATTATTAACTATAATGTATATTACTATGAACTAGTTTTCCATGCAAGACATCAAGACAATTTTCAGAAGATTTAAGGAAGGTAATCATCCATGGTTTTACCATATTTCTTCATGAGCCATTTCTCCAACAAGATCATTATAATTATTGGTATGAAGAATGGTGTGATCCCAAACAGTTCCTTATAGTCGAAATCGAACTCTTGATACACCCACTGTGCCGGCATCATTATTAAATCTTTTTGTTTATTGTCACCGGAAAGCAACAGATTTTGGAATAGGTAATTCTCTAGGTAAAATTCCGGTGCTGAGACGCATGCGAGATTTTATTGACTTTCCCAGATTTAGCAGAAATTTAAGTTTGGATTATGCCAATATATCAAAAATTAATTGGAAATAGTTCTTAGATTGATGGCCGATATTTTTATTAAAGTATTAAAGTTAAGTGAAATATTTTTTAAAACGAAATTTTTGAATTACCGCCACTGAAATTGTTTTAAAAGCAACCGATAGATGGAGCGAGTTGTAAATTTTCTAATTTAGTCATGAACATAAAGAAGTAGAATAGGCTCATGCACAAAACATTCATGATTACATTTTTTAAAAGCCATATTGATATCAATTTCGAAAGGTAAAGCCACAAAATATTCAAAGTGAAGCTGTAAAATATGTTGGAAAGATTATAGTCAAAAGGGCGGCCTCTGTTACACCTCAATTTAGAGACAATCTAGTTTTCCTTTATATCTGTGAATATAACAAACATTTTGACTTTTGACAGATTTGACACTTGGCTTTTGAAGTCTGTTTAAACTTGAAAATATATCATATCGTTCTTCCGATTGTGGTATACACCTAACACAATCAAGAAAATAATAAATGTAAAAACTAATTTCAAAACCAACATTTCCGCTACAAAAATATAAAGTCCTAACCTAAATTTATGAAAATGTGGGACTCCACAATGTTTTTAAGCACATTAACACCAAAGTTCTACGTGGCTCTAACCGGAACGTCCTCCCTTATCTCCGGTTTAATTCTAATATTCGAATGGTGGTACTTTCGCAAATACGGAACATCATTCATTGAACAAATCTCCATAAACCACATTAGTCCATGGCTTAGTGGCGACTATGGTGAAAATGGAAACGGGGCCAACGGGACGCAATCAAATGTCCCCGAATGCAAAGTCTGGCGGAACCCTTTAAATCTATACCGGGGCGCCGAGTACCAGCGTTTCTATTGGGCCACAAACAAGGAGCCCCTCACTTACTACGACATGAACCTATCCGCCCAAGACCACCAGACGTTTTTCACCTGCGAGGCAGACGCAGGTAAGGCGGAGTATGAAATAATGCAAACAGCGTGGCGGGAGAGGAATCCAGTAGTTAGAATCAAAGCTGCCCATAATGCTTTGGAAAGAAACCCGGATTGTGCTCCAGCTTATATCTTGTTAGCCGAGGAGGAAGCTACAACGATTATTGAGGCGGAGAAGATCTTGAAGCAAGCTCTGAAGGTAGCTGAGGCAAACTACCGGAGATCTCAGTCGTTGCAACATCAAGGAACTGTTTTGGAATCACAACATAGACGTGACACAAATGTGCTAATTTATATCCGAAGACGACTTGCAATGTGCGCTAGGAAACTGGGAAAACTAAAAGAAGCCGTGAAGATGTTCCGAGATTTAACTAAAGAAGTCCCGCCTATAATGAACGTGTTAAACATCCACGAAAACCTAATAGAAGCCCTGTTGGAAATGCAAGCGTACGCAGATGTCCAAGCTGTTCTCGCCAAATACGACGACATTTCCCTGCCTAAATCCGCGACAATCTGCTATACAGCAGCTCTGCTTAAAGCCCGATTAGTCGGTGAGAAGTTCTCGCCGGATGTTGCTAGTAAACGCGGTTTAAACGCCGCGGAAATGGCTGCCGTCGAAGCCATCCACCGCGCCGTGGAATTCAACCCCCACGTCCCCAAGTACCTCCTCGAAATGAAACCGCTGATATTACCACCGGAACATGTGTTGAAACGTGGCGATTCCGAAGCTGTTGCCTATTCGTTCTTCCATTTGGCCCACTGGAAAGCTGTGGATGGTGCCATTAATCTTCTTCACAGTACCTGGGAAGGCACGTTTAGAATGTTGCCATATCCACTGGAGCGCGGGCATTTGTTTTATCCATATCCAACTTGTACGGAATGTGCTGATAGGGAACTGCTGCCGGCTTTCCATGAAGTATCTGTGTACCCTAAGAAGGAGCTGCCGTTTTTTATTATTTTTACGGCGGGGTTGTGTTCTTTTACAGCGCTGTTGGCGTTGTTGACCCATCAATATCCGGAGCCGATGGGGTTGGTGGCCAAAACGCTTATAACTTGGTTGTCGATGCCGGTTTATTATGTTTATGAGAAAATCGAAAGCATTTTACCATCTAATTTATTACAACAGCTGTCGAGGATTTAATTCTCTATTGTTGAATTAATTGAATAAGTGTCTTTTATGTTATTAATTATTATTTATTTCTTTTTAAATTATCTGTGTATGTTAATTTTATATTCTATAGGCAAGGCAAAAATCACCTGGCGATTATAAAATTTTATTAATTAATTTAATTAACTACTTATTTATTACATTGGAAAAATAATTATGAATGTCAGTTTTATATAATTTGAATTGATTCGGATGTGGGTAATTTGATAGTGGAAAATTTTGTGATATTTTTGATGATTGCCTTGCTTCTATGTCGTAATTGTTGTGATGTTGCAGAAGTATATTATAATTTTGTAATGTGTAACGGAGTTTTTTTTCAATCATATAAAACCGGTATTTCTCGCTATACTTTTTCAAGATTTTTGGAATCACTTGAATATTTTTATTACAAACATATCTTTAACAAATTAGGAGAGGCTTTGCAAGTGTGAATAAATAATACGAGGTGTGTTCAAAAAGTATCGCGAATTTTGTGTTTTTTCAAAAATTATTTATTTATTCATGAATATCTATTTTGTCCCCTTCAAAGTAATCCCCATGAGATATTATACACTTGTGCCAACGGTTTTTCCAATCTTCGAAGCACTTCAAAAAATCATTTTTTTTAATCTTGTTCAGCTCCTCCTTCGATGCCGTCTTTATCTCGTCAAGCGTAGCGTAACGTCGTCCTTTCATGGGCCTCTTCAGTTTAGGGAACAAGAAAAAGTCACAGGGGGCCAGATCTGGGGAATACGGTGGCTGCGGCATCATTAGTGTGTTGTTTTTGGCCAAAAAGTCGCGCACAAGCAACGATGTGTGAGCAGGGGCGTTATCGTGGTGCAAAAGCCAATTTTTGTTCTTCCACAAATCCGGGCGTTTCTGGCGGATTGCTTCGCGCAAATTGCGCATAACTTGCAGGTAATATTCCTTATTGACCGTTCTTCCCTGTGGCAAGAACTCATGATGCACCACGCCCCTGCAATCGAAAAAAACTGTCAGCAAAACTTTCACATTCGACCGAACTTGGCGCGCTTTTTTCGGTCTTGGTTCGTGCGGCAGCTTCCATTGAGATGATTGAGCTTTGGTTTCCACGTCATAACCATAAACCCACGATTCGTCACCAGTTATGACCCTCTGGAGCAAATTTGGGTCGTCGCGGACAGAGTTTAACATCTCATTAGCAATGTTCATGCGATGCTGTTTTTGGTCGCAATTGAGCAATTTTGGTACGAATTCCGCGGCGACCCGTCTCATGCCCAAATCATTGATAAAAATCGAATGGCACGAGCCAATCGATATGTTTAGGTCCTCAGCAACTTCTCTAACGGTGATTCGACGACTGGCCAATACCATTTTCTCCACTTCATTAATTTTTTCGTCTGTTGTTGAAGTGCTCGGGCGTCCGGCACGCTCTTCGTCGTTCACATCTTCTCGGCCTTCTGAGAACATTTTGTACCACCGATAAACGTTGCTTCGGTCCAAGGTAGCTTCTCCGTATGCCACAGTCAACATTCGGAATGCATCCGCGCACTTAATTTCGTTTTTCACACAAAATTTGATACAGGTTCTTTGATCCATTTTTTTGAATAGGTAAAAATCGAAGACGATCCAAAACATGTGCAAGCAAAGCAGCTGTCAACAATTAAGTGAACATTCAAAATGGCCGAGCTTGTCGGCATAAGTGAGAGACATGAGTACCAACATAACGCCACAAAAAAATCGAAATTCGAATATACGTAACCCGCGAAAATTCAAAATTCGCGATACTTTTTGAACACACCTCGTATGTACTGGAATTATCTCGATTATATAAAAATCATTTTGGAGGTTTGAAGCCCAAAAAATTGCAAGGCTTTTAATGGGCTTACGGCATTTCCTCTCATCTACAAGTCTAATAAACATTTAAATAGTTGAAAATACATTATTCATAATACAGATATTAAGTTTATTACATTATCATAAAACAGTTTAAGGTATGGGTTGGAAATTAGCCTGCCAAAATGAACCAGCTGATTCTACGTTCAAAAATAATGCAAAAAGTTTTAATAAATATAGGTTGAAATATGGTTTCTAAGGGAGCTACAACCCCCGAAGAGGGCCCCAAAGAGGAGTTTTATCTCTGCAATTGTTTGAGGTAGATTCATGAAATTTGGTGAGTTTGAAGCTTGTATAATTTGCCATATATTTCTTTTTCCAATTTTCAGAAATTTTGCCAGGGGTGTCATATACAGGGTGGGTGCTGCGTAAATTATGCCAAATATTTTTTGTGTGGATAATTTTTAAATTTTTTATATCAAATTATGAAACTTGATTTATTTTTACACAAAAAAGGTCGTCTCAATCGACCTTTGAATTTTGAACCGTTTTCGAGTAAAATCGTTTTGAAGAAGAACTACACTAATAAAAGTAATCACAAAATTGAAAAAAAATTTTCGATTTTGATATTTTGTTTTTATTATTAATATTTGACGAAGAAATGCTAAACGAAGTAATAGATACCTATAAATTTTAATCTATTGTCTATTTTTGATAAATTTTAGTTTTGTGATTATTTTTATTAGTGTATTTTTTATGGACGTGATTTATTCAAAATGATTTTACTCGAAAACGGTTTAAGATACAAAGATCGACTGAGACTACCTTTTTTGTGTAAAAATAAACCAAGTTTCAAAATTTGATATAAAAAATTCAAAAATTATCCACACAAAAAATATGGGGCATAATATACCCACCACCCACCCTGTATGTGACGCCCCTGGCAAAATTTCTGAAAATTGGAAAAAGAAATATGTGGCAAATTATAAAAGCTTCAAATTCACCAAATTTCATGAATCTATCTCAAACAGTTGCAAAGATATTACAGAAAACTCCTCTTTGGGGTCCCCCTTTCGGGGGGCTATAGCCTCCTTAGGAAGCATTTTTCAACCTATGTTTATTGGAACTTTTTGTATTATTTTTGAACGAAGAATCAGCTGGTATATTTTGACAGGCTAATTTTGGGACACCCTGTATATTTGTTAATTTTTTTAGTTTATTTGTTACTAATGTGAAACGGTTTCAAATTTTTTTTCAATTATTGATTTTTTGTCTTTGTTGGGGTGCTTGCGTTGTGTAATTAATTATAGTGATTTTTTGGAAGGGAACAAGAAAAAAGGTACGAACATTTTTTGCTACTATATACTAAAGTATGGAAATTTTAAGACAATTTTTAAATTTTGCGTTTGCATATTCTATTTTTGTTACAGGTGGGTCCCATGAAGACTAAATGACGTTTACATCGTAGAAGACAACACACAAGGTCAGAACCTTTTTATTTTTTTTCGTTAAAATATTTTGGAAAAATTTCATCAGTGAAATTTTCGCATAAGTAACAATATAGGACAGGAACTTTAGGCCTAATAAAAGGCAAACTGCAATAAAATTTTCGGGTCTTTCGAACCTCTTGAATGTAATAGACTACTTTTGGACAAGCCACCCCTCTTAAAAATAAGGGTTAGTTTGACTTTTTAGGGATATTTCGAGAGCAATTTTGTAGAGAATTAAATTCCGTACATTTTTTGTTAATAACATTTTTTTATACCACGTATTCTTTAAATAATATAGCAGCGTAAACTGGAAAAAAGGGGTAAATCGAATTTTTTCGCATTTTTATCATAGTTTTATGAATGAAAGGATTACTCTTATTATGCAAAAAAAAAATTGAAACTATAAAGATTCTCATTGCATCTCGATGGTTTTTTCACGGTTTCTGCAATTGCTTGGGTAGGAAATAGAGTTAAGGTTTGCAAAAGATTCATATACAGTTGTGACGTAGTGGTGAGCGTTTTTTTTACGTGGTTTCCCCTGTAGGGGCCTCGTCCTCTCTTATGCAGTAGGTCTGGTGTTTTCATCATCTAATCTAAATCTAGCACTTCTGATTCGGTGATTGGTCTGCTTATGGGTACAAGAGTTGGACTTTCTCGATGTTGTCTTCTTCAGATGGTTCGTCAATTTTGGGAGCATTTTTACAACTTTGGCCGTTGCATTTCTGGCAAATAACAGTGCAGTTGAGGCCAGCTTTAAGACAAGTGCAAGCTTTGCCGCAAATGGCCTGGTACCCGCAAGAAATTAATTTCAGCAGTTCCGGTTATTTATTTATATTTGAATAATTATTATTAATTATTTAAAGAGTAATCGTTTCATTTATAAAACTATGATAAAAATGTAAAAAAATTCGACTTATATTACCCAATTTTCTATATTTTGCGCTGCTATATTAAACAATGAAATATAAAAAAATGTTACAAACTCGGTTACTTTTTCGAAAAATTAATTGTATGTGCTTTATTATTCTTTGGATATTTAACAATTTGGCAAGAAAGACAAAATTACAGGAAATTGTCATTGCCAAGAAAACTAGATATTTATGTAAAATTTGTAGATACTTTTACTTTATAATTAAAAATTTGGCGAGGAAATTGTCGCTGGAAGCACATAGTCTCTGGAGTTATACTTTAGATTTGTCACACTGTCGAAGGACTGTAAATATCTATGACCGAGGTTTATTTTCCGAAAATAATAGAATTAATATTAAAATATAAATATGAATAGTGGACAGTCAAGTATTTTAATTTTGTCCCCTTTATTGCGAGGTGGTCTAAATACCGATGTAGAAATAATGAAAAAACCCTCTTAAAATGTACGTTTGTTTATTTATTTTATTGTTAAATACAATATTATAAGTATAATAAAATACAATCATTGTATATTCAAAAATTTCGTAATAAAACTGATTTGTATCTGAAATAAAATGTGAAATGAATTTGATTAGCTATTTTGTATAATGCACAATAAGATGAAGAACTCAGTAATCTAACGTTGCAAAAAGCCTACTGCTGACATCAGTCTTTTTGCATATTCATATTATATTTCAGTCAGATTATTTATATTATAAATTACAACACTATATTATATAATTTTATAAAATGGATGGATAACGGTCAATTACCTAAATTCAACTAGTGATGTTTGATTGATTACCTACATATAAATATTTATATACAACTTGTAATAAAAAATAACACAAAAACATCCGTTTTATCTACAATTATGTATTTGAAATAAACTATAAGCAAATAAGTTTCCTTTGTGAAAGTACAAACAAAATTTCTAACACAGCAACAAAGTAAACTCAAGAATCCTCCAGTTGAAATAATTTTGATGGCGTAACCGTAACAAGTGTGGAATGTGTATTTTTTTTAAGTATTTGTTGAGAAACGGAATAAATATATTTTGAACAAGTGCAAGCTTAAACAACATAAAATAACATAAAAAAATATAGTTCTCTTAATATTTGGCCTCTAAAGTTTAATTCAATGTGAAAATTGACTCATGAGTATTAAATCCTTTACATTTAATAATATACACATTAGGAAACAACACTTTATAATTTTATTTACACGCACACACAAAAAGCAAATTACATAAACATGGCAATCTACAGTAAAAGTATATGTACTTAAAAACGAGAAATCAGATCACTACCTAAAAAATATATCACTACACTAACTTTCAACTAGTTCAACTGGTGTTTTAAACTTTGAGCATTCAACAATGATTATAAAAAAAGTAGAAGTTCCGCGAGTACTTATTCATAAAAAATACATGGCTAAAAAATTAGCGCAAACACTAAATCAGTCTGTTTAGCATTGGTAATATTACTTTATTATTATTAACCGATTATTATTAAAATTTAAATTACACAATCTAATAAAAAAATATCACACGGTTAGAGAATTCCATTGGTAAAATATTGGAACCCATCGTACAGTTTTGTGGAAAGTGAATGTATACTACCCTCCACCATACGATTCACCTCCAACTGAAGCTGTTCTTCCGTCATACTCATATGGAATCTATTCTTCAAATTTTGTACTGTAGCGGCACCAGATTTAAAACAAGGAAGTTGCGAACCTAAAACCAAAATCCCGTCATTCATTTCCACACTTCCACCGCGTTTCCCGCACTCACCAGAACGCATAATTTCAACCAAATTAATAATCATTCCGTGATGTTTCCGCGCTGCAATTAACCCTTGCAAAATTAATATCTTGAAATACTCAAACATGTCAGACTGTTCCCCGCCCATTATCTCCACAAATTCCGGCGTGAGTTTAAACGGTGATTTTTCAAAACCCAAATTTTTGGGCGATGTCGATAAGATGAAGCCAAAGTCGATGTGGATTAAATGCCCATCGCTTTGAAGTAGAATGTTACCGTTGTGCCGGTCTTTCACTTGAATCAAGTAACAAATTAGACAGTAAGCAGCGCAACTTTGTACGAAGTTCTTTTGGGCAGTTAGGAATGCTTCAGATGTTGATGAACCGTACTCTTTCACGAAATACGCCAGCAGGGACAACTGACAGTGCTTTTTGATTTGATGCAGCGACACTGTGTTTAAAATTGGTTCTATTAGACCACTGTCGTTTGATAAGCACAATATCCTAGAAAAAGACAAATAAATTAGTAAAAGTACAAAATTAATTTTGCTGCGAAGGACTAACCTATAAGGATGAACCCACAAAGGCACATGTTCCATTTCCCAAATTTTCTGAAACATCTGGAGTAACTGAGAAGCCATTAACTCTTGTCGAAGGTCATCTCCACATTTCACTATAACCGACAATAGTCTCCACGACGATAAATAACCATAGGGCGAACTTTCCCGTATCCTTTGTTCCTTATCCTGTTTACAACAATCTTTAGAAATCAAACAAACTACTTTTAAAATTCTCTATTTTACCTGCCACGGTTCTTTAAGGACAGCCGCTGAGGGATCCTCAGGGTCATGAGTGAATTTCTTACTTTTTTCCTCGTGAAAAAAGTCGGATAGTCTTCGTCGTATTTCACTTGCAGGTATCGACATTGGTGGTTCTCTAGAATCGCTGGACTCCTGGCTCATTTGGGAAATTGTATCCCTGTCAACTGGCTTTCTAAGCTGAGTGTACTGGAAAAAAAACAACAATAGTTCAAGCCTAAAGTTAGCTATTTTATTACCAAGATTACCTGTTGGGAAATTTCGTCGTCTTCTTGACTCCAATCTGGATCATTGTCATCGTAACAACCACCACATACTGTGAAGGCTGAAAGAGACGACGATTCATGCCCAAGATTCTCCTCGGATTTCGTATGCCTCAAAGTTGGCATGATTTTTGTTGGCACAGGTGAGCTATTTATATCTTCTACTTCGACTACTTCTATGTAGACAATGTACGGAGCCTGCAAGGAAACAACCTAGATGAACACCAATTTTTTACACAAATATTTTTGATGTTATTTTTCCGAGTTTTTTAAAAATAAAAGTACAGGGTGTCCCATTTTCGACACTTTTAGGGGGTATTGGTGTTATGATGAAAGATAGAGTGTTGCGGTTTACACCTTCCTTTCCTACTTTTTTACGAAACGAAAGATTCAGGGGTCAAATTTGTCATGGCTCTCTTAATTTTTAATCTACAGAGTGATTCTGAAAATCTTTGTTTTTTACACACCCTTCGTATTTTCGTTATGCGTCTACTTATCAAAAAAGTGAAAACTGATCTTGATAGAATTTTTTACGTAGAATTCAGTGGCGTAGGCAGTTTTTGTGTAAAAGACTTAGTTTTTGAGATATTGCCCAAACTTATGTTTTTTTAATTTTATATATTATTTTTTATATTGATTAAGCAAAATTTGAGCTTTCCAAAAATATATAATACTTAATATTTATTTTGAAAAACAAGCTCAAAATTCGATATTTTTAATAATTTACTTTATTTATAACAGTAGGCCATGGCTAGTTTATTAGAAACAAATGCTAAATTTGACAGATTTGTCAGATTTCCATTATTGATGAAATATTTTTGTTACGTAGAAGTTTTTATTTTACTTTTAATTTTTTATTACAATGGCCATCTACGATAATTATGAGAAGTATTATATTGTTGATATGTTTTATACAATGCATTAAAATTATCTTTTGAAGTGTTTAGCTTTAAAATAATTACGCATTGTGAAAATTTTGGATTTGTTTTTAAAAAATTAGCCATGGCCTACTGTTATAAATAAAGAAAATTAGTAAAAATATCGAATTTTGAGCTTGTTTTCAAAATAAATATTAAGTATTATATATTTTTGGAAAGCTCAAATTTTGCTTAATCAATATAAAAGATAATATATAGGGTGTCCTATTTAAAAAAACATAAGTTTGGGCAATATCTCAAAAACTAAACCTTTTACACAAAAACTACATACGCCACTGAATTCCACGTAAAAAACTCTATCAAGATCAATTTTCACCTTTTTGATAAGTAGACGCATAACGGAAATACGAGGGGTGTCTAAAAAACAAAGATTTTCAGAATCACTCTGCAGATTAAAAACTAAGAGAGCCATGACAAATTTGATCCCGGAATCTTTCGTTTCGTAAAAAAGTAGGACAGGAAGGTGAAAACCGCAACATTCTATCTTTGATAATAATGCCAATACCCCCTAAAAGTGTCGAAAATGGGACACCCTGTACAGTCCTACCAGTCAAACCTAAAAATGGAAAAACCATTAAGTATCACGGGATGTCCATGATGGTTTCAGGAAATTTTCACTGAATAAAATAGTCTTTAAAATATATTTATGACATCGACTAGTGGTTGATTTAAATCATTTATTTGCTCAAATACCTACAGGTTGAATTGTATTTAAATTTACTAGAAGTAGAAGTACGAATTATTGCTTATGACTTTAGGTTAGTTAGTATTTTATTAGGGGGTTTTCATTTTGTTTATATTTTTGACCCTCACTTAAGAAATTATTATACAAAATTTTGTGCAGAGAGGCAAGAAGTTTCGTAGTTGCTATACAGGAAAAAAAAGGGAACATACTATATCAAAATAATAAAATTTTTGATATCGAAAGCGGAATAAAAATACGAGTACTCCTACACCTTTAAAAGTTAAGTCGTTAAAGACGAACCATTTCACTTCAGTATTACTATAAGAGCATATAAAAACACCATTATAAAACTCGATTTCGGCCTAGTCGATAAAAGTTTAATGACTTCAATAAAAAAAACTAAATTGTTTAAATTACGCTGCAGGCCACAAATTTATCAACAAACTGCTACGCTCTTATTTTATCTCATATAAGCCGATAACAAATTTCTTCATGCTCCAGCTTCCGAAAATTTAATTCACCATGAGTCAACAAAATATCGTTAATAGTTTTTTTCAACACACTCCTACACCGTAACAATACGTACTACTTTTTATTATTTTGTGAAGGTTAAATACGAAACAATTCAAAACCTCTGGAACAATTTTAAACTGTTTTATAAATTACCCAAGTGCAACTGCGGTGTTTGATAAGTAAATTATACACATCATGTGCACGGCGACCTTCCAAGTAAATAGCCACAAAAATCCCCTCACGGCTCAAAGAGCGATTCTATTTCCAACCGTGAGAAATCAAATCTAATTTAATTTCCGATTTCAAGCAATTTAAGCACCTTAATTACAGTAATATTCCACATAGAAAAAACGTACTTTGTCTTTGGAATTAAGAACAGCAGCAACTTGTGGTGGTATCCTCACGATTAGATGTGGATTGGAACTGTTGAGTGGTAACCAAACCCTCGCCGGCAAGTTGAGATTAAGTGTCGTCAATTCGGCAACCAGTCTTGTAGTTTTAGATTCTTTAGTCGGTATGGAACTCAGCAGTTTGCCTATTAAAATCAGCGCCTGCATAAACTCCAACTCGGGCCTTAGTCGTGGAGCCTAAACATTAAAGCAATAAAATTACCGTGGCACCAAAGCGCTTTTAATAGTTAATTCCTACCGAACAAGCACATTCAGTCTTTTTTCCCCTGAGGTCGTTAACAACACTCTGACAGCTCTCAAAACACACACATCCATTATCAAAGGCCCTGCCCGAGCTCAAATCACCCAGACAGAGTTTGCTGGACGTGTGGCTGCGTTTCAAGCCAGGCTGAAGGGCGGAGGCGTCGCTTTGGGATCTTTGATGTGATTTTTTCACCGCGTGCGGTATGCTGAGTTTGTCTGCGGTGGTATTCAGGGATGTTGTCATTTTGTGGTCCTTTGGTCGCAGCTCATCGGACAGAATCAAGTTGCGCAATTTCACGCCGTGTGGCTTCTTTTTGGAAGGTATGGAGGCGTCTGAACTGTACGCATCTAACAGCCAGGCACATTTCAAGGAGAAATCTATGGATTTTCTACACCTGGAAAAGGAAGAATGATTAAGTTTGGGCCACATGGTAAATAATCAGCGCGGCAATATTTAAGATGCTGCGCCATCTAGGGATACCTAATAAAGTTTATAACTAGACTACTTTCCCTGTTCATTCCAACAGGAATTCATTATTTAATAATAACTAATAACACTACGCAAATCAATGCAAATAACATTTCCTGAAACTTTCATTTTTTATTGCCTCACATAATAGTGCAAAAAATTATTAAATTCCATTGGTAACTGTTACGTACCAGCACCAATATTATAAATTGTTGAGGAAAATCCGCTCAGCATAATATTAATTGAGTTTATTCTAATGGTACTTCGGTTCCAAAACAAAGTTTTGTAGACAAATACTTTCATTAAAAACCACACATTTAGACCATGAAATCTAATTAATTAAATTATAGCATCACAAATACCATTAGGAAGTGAATCATATATTTTTCCATCAATAATTTGGCAACCTTTCTCTTCAACACTTGTTCCTAATAGAAAGTGATACAACTGAAGCTCCCATTCACTGTCTTTTGTGTACGTTTTTTATATTATAATTCAATTTTTTTGCATAATAATTTCTCCTTACACCTGTATGAATTCTGCATAGAACTAAATAAAGATCACACATGGTTTATTAACCCAACAATCACTTTGCACCTAAAAATACAACTGTCAAGACAAGATGTATCTGAGAAAATTGCACTTCAAAGCAAGCTGCATGACCTAGTAATGTCCGTATTTTTAATAGTAATTGCTGAAAGAGTAAACGTAACCAAATTCTCGTAGTTTCTACTTAATTTCGAATTATTTATAGCACACGCTCTACACTATTGTTTATTTTTGTGAGAAACTTTGGCAATGAAAGTCTAAACCATCGAGTAAACCTACATATCAATAAGTTCTGTCAACTAGTTCAAGCTCGTTGGTGGTAAAAATAGATTAAAATACCTACACCTAGGTATTTATATTGTGTGAAAGGTGTCCATCGATACTAATCCGCTTACCCTAGTTTAATACATAATCGTTAAAATTAGCCGATTTCGTGTACAAGTCAGTTACCTTGGACAGTTACCAGCCGATCAAAATATCACCTAGTTTTTTACAGGTCCAAACTGCCATTCCTTTTCACGTAGTTGTGAATTTACCTTGAGAAACTTACGTCAGTTTTCAAAGGAACAACCGTATGTTCCTTGTTGTCTTTTACTGCAAACTGCCAGATGGTTATTTTCCCACATTTATTTTTCCAGGTAAATCTTATGCTTATCATTTGCAGTAAAAGCAAAAAATAAGTTGCACATTATACTGAAAAGTGCACGAGCAGACGAATTTATCAAGCTGGGTGCGTATGAAATAATATTTTATTAATATCTGAAACCCAATGATACGAAAATTAATTTTATTTACCAATAAATACGAATAATTTTCCGAATTTATTGATTTCCAGGGAAAGTTCCGATTAATTCTGTATATTTTATAATGTAGAAAGTAAATTATTCAAGAAACATGAGGATTTAATTGCATAAATTCAAGTCTTCATTCAATAAAAATTCTGTAGTCTGATCCACCGACAAATTAAACTTAGTCCTGACTCATAAAACGCCCTTATACTTTTCTTTATAATAAATTCTAATTTAAACGACAATAAATCACGATCGAACTCCATCGTTCTTCAAGTTCATTTCCATTTTATTCAGATTGATATCTCTGATGCTGCAAACAACGGAAAGTTTATTTAATCTTTTAGATAACACAATGGAGGACTCTAATCTACAATATTTATTTTGATATTATCTTCACTTTGTATATAATTTAATAGAGAATCAAGAAAATTATGAAATTAATTGACTCTGGTTCATTTTTTGTGTGATATTTAACAAGATAACCAAAACACTGTTGGGTCTCATAGATAAAAAATAATATCTATATCTATACAGGGCGTTCGCGCGAAGTGGCTCACTATTGCTAACTTCGTTATTATTGGAGCTACAAAGTCGGTTAAATTAGCAAACTAGTAGTATTTTTTTCGTTGATTACAATGGTGAAAACAGAAAAACAATTGACCATCTGGTTTTCGAGATATTTACAAAAATTAAATTTTTTTAAATGGAACACCCTATATATTTTTGCAAAAATCGATGACAAATTAAATTCTATACAAAAAATGTCCTTAATTTTTTTTGATTATAATTTAAAATACGCCAGTTATTTTGAAAAAAAGTTTGTAATTCTTTAAAATCAAGTAGCCATAAAACGGAATAGTAATTTAATAAAACCAAACAATTATAATTTCGAATTTAAGCAAGTTGAAAAGAACTTGGTTAAATTAACAAACTAGTAGCATTTTTTCCGCTGATTATAATGGTGTAAACCGAAAAACAATTGGCCATCTGGTTTTCGAGATATTCACAAAAACAACATATTTTAAATGGAACACCCTGTATATTTTTGTAAAAATCGATGATAAATTAAATTCTGAACAAAGAATGTTCTAATGCTTTTTTGACAATTATTTAAAATACGCGAGTTATTTAGAAAAAAAGTTTTCAAAGTTTTAATATCAAGTAGCCATGAAAATTATAATTTTGTAAATTTTCAATATTTCCGTAATTCTTTCAAGTATTTTTCAACTTGCTTAAATTCAAAATTATGATTGGTTGGTTTTAATAAATTACTATTCCGTTTTATGGCTACTTGATTTTAAAGAATTGCAAACTTTTTTGCAAAATAACTCGCTTATTTTAAATTATTATCAAAAAAAGATGAGGACATTTTTTGTATAGAATTTAATTTGCCATCGATTTTTGTAAAAATATATAGGGTGTTCTATTTAAAAAAATGTTATTTTTGTGAATATCTTGAAAACCAGATGGTCAATTGTTTTTCTGTTTTCACCATTGTAATCAGCGGAAAAAATGCTACTAGTTTGCTAATTTAACCGACTTTGTAGCTCCAATAATAATGAAGTTAGCAATAGTGAGCCACTTCGCGCGGACACCCTGTATATATATATATATAAACTTCGTTATTTTGAGGACTCTAAAGTGTTTTTAATTGGCGTAAAAAAATAGACAGACATCTATAAGCTTC
The DNA here is from genome assembly GCA_963942485.1 of Pediacus dermestoides. Taxonomy (NCBI): domain Eukaryota; kingdom Metazoa; phylum Arthropoda; class Insecta; order Coleoptera; family Cucujidae; genus Pediacus; species Pediacus dermestoides. The sequence goes on from OZ012626.1 coordinate 31,656,017, forward strand.
GTAAGTAAGGCCGACATGAAAAGTCCTCGGAAAAATCTATAACTTGATTTTTTTAATTCATCTTCGAAAATTTTCACAATTTCAAGACATTATTTATGATTAATGAATGAGGTTAGGTAAACTAAAAACTGATAACAGGAACGAACCTTTCTAAATGTATTTCTCAGTCGCAATCCTTGACCTCAAATTAACCAAAAAACCGATTTTTATGATAATGTGTCCAGTTCTATTTTAAATCATACAATTTTATATTTGTTTAGCACGCTTTCCAGATTATTTACCTACATATTATTGCATACGTAAAACCAAAAAAATAAACTCGTTTTATGTATATTGCAGCATATGTGCATATTAATATTATGAACATCTTTAAATTTTGCTTTGAAACTTCTTGATCCAAAAAAGACGATTTCCACCAAATGAATATTAGTAAGATATAAAATTATAAAACAGCATAATAACGATTAACTGCCTACACGTCCTTGTTGATAAGCTATAATTTTGTCGGGTTATTACCAAACATTTACGTCAATATGCAACGGTGAATCATCGACACCAACAGATTATATCTTGTCCTATTTTACGTAAAAACCAGTTAGCAGTTTTACGACATTTAAAAAATATATATTTATTTATAAGTTAAACTATTAAACTGTAATAATATAAAATAATTGTCTTTGATTGTGTACCACGTAACAAGAGAGTACTTCAACAATACACAATAGGCAATTATTTAATTGTTTTGTTATTTGCTTTGGGTAATAAAAGTCGTTGCGTAAAGTGTCCAGCAATGGAAATTTCCAACTGGAAGCACCAAGTTAACCAGAGTAAAACAAAATAAATATTTAAACAAAAATAGACAAGAGGTAAATGCCCTGTATGTGTGTGTGTGTTCTAAACCAATCAATAATAACACAAATCCATTATCCTCACCTATGAATAAGATAACGATGTATGACTTCCGCAACATCGTGCATTTGTATATACATGCAAACAAGCTGAGGCAGATAAAAGTCCACTTCCGCATCTTCAAAACTAAACATTTTATTCACAATATAACTCAAAACCCCCGGTTCTTTACTGTTGAATAAATAGTGCATCGCCATGGCCACATCGAAGACTTTGCTCTCCAACAGCCGCAGCATGCCGGAACTTTTCGGCGTTTCACTTGTCTCACATGCATTATTTGTAGTCCTTTCGATCACATCACCATCATCGGACGACACGTGATTATCACTATCGTTATCGTTTGGTTTGTCCAGCACATCCAGACTCTCCCTGGATTCGTTGTTGTTGGAGAGGTACTCCACGCTGGACTCGCGGGTGGTATTACTCGTGTCACTGGAACCACTGTCTGAACCGCACAAAATCCCCGAATCATCCGAACCTAGGCTGGCGAGTTCATCGCGTTGGGTTTTTGATGTGGACACTGGACAGGTGTGCACTTCGGAGGACAGGATTGAGGTGACGGTTTCGCATTCTGGGCTTGGAGTCACGTCCACCTCGGGGATTTTCTGTAGCGCGGAATCCAGACTTCTGTTGCGATGGTGCAGGGTCAGATGAGTGTTGGATACGGTGGTTACTTGAGGTACTGGAGGCAGTAAAATGCCCATGGACCTGAAAACAGAAACACGGTTAATAAAATCTGTAATAATTAAGTTAACCGAAATGCGCTATTTTCTTATTAAATAGATCATAGAGCGTACAGACTGTAGAATCAATGACCAGGCTTATAAAATTGGCTTCCAGTGCCAATCAAAGAGCAAATCACGAGGTAATTAATGAATTCTACGTAGAAAAAGAGAAGATGGAATGAAATGATCATTGGGATATATTATTAGAAATTTGTAGTAAGAAACTAAAAAACCATTGGGAAAAATTAGATTTGGTCCATAATTACTCGGAAAATACCGAAATGTGCCGGGTTAGAGGTTTTTAAAATTAAACTAAAATGGCCATAAATTGAGGACTATCTACTTACAAATAAACCAAAGAACTGCTTGATACCTATGCTGAAAAATTTTTGAATGGTCCCTTTTGCCTAAATAATCGCATTATTTTGGATCAAGAAATTTTGACAAAAATCTGTTTCTTCAAGGATTCAAAACTGTAATTTTCTCGTGTAAATGTTTTCTTAAAATCTGTCAAATTCGGAAAAATGAAAGATAAGGGTGTAATTTAATCAGTAAGATCAGTAATTCCAAAATTCTCTACTTTCAAAATCTGACAATTTTAAGACTGTTTCAATTTCAAGAAAATGTTAAAGTGAAGAAAGATGGAAAATTGAAGGAGATTCAAACTTCTAAACCTATGATTGTGTTTGGAAACTTCCACAATTTGAACAATACATTTTGACGACCATATTAAACTGAAAATACTACTCCACATTCCACATATTTTTCTGAAATACTAAATATATTATTAAACTTTTTCAAAAAAGTACTTTATCGAAAAAATTTTTAGTCGTTTATTTTTAAGCGGTGTACTAACACTACATTTTTGCTGCATTATGATTCGTAAAAAATATCCAACAAATATTTAACTACATATAGATAGTTAAATTAAATTTAGTTGAGGTTCTAAACTCACGAGTCACGAGCGACTTAATCTGTGCATCCAAAAATGAAACTCAGTCCCCCATTTGTATACACAACAAAAATATCTACAAGTACACAAATCTTAAAGTAGTAACTAACTTGCTTTTAAAGATGGTTGTTATTGAATTCCCCGTGCGATTTTTTTAAGAAAACAAAAATAGATGAAATAAAAGTGACAAACAACAAAGTTATCACTCCTAAGATAAAAAAAAAAAGTTAGTTTTAACTAAAAAAATAAATAAATTAGAAAATGTTAAGCATATCCTTGTTCGTCAAGTCCATCACGTTTTAAAATATTTTGATACTAATGGACATCATAGGGATGCACTTATCGCTTATTACTATATATATACTAATTTAACGGGCCCCCTGCTACAAACCTTGATAATACTATTACGACTTTAAAGTGATGTAAATATTAAAAAACAGTATTTAAATTAAGCTTATAAGCGTTTTAACTGACATCGGCAGTGAATTAATAATTTATAACGTGTCTCACTTAAGCTAAAGATGCCCAAATATATGAATGTTTTTGTTTATTTTGTACTACTTACACAGTAGCTCCTGAAGCGTGATGCTAGTACTATTTAACACTTGACTAAGTGCATAAGTAAACCTATTATAAAAGCTAGAAGTTGGTACCTAAGCATAATATGATATGAGTATTGAAAAAGTTAGTAGGTATCACTTCTTGATTTCATCAATAATTTGGAAATCCAAATTTTTTCAATAACTAAATAGTTTTTCTTGTATAAATAATACAGAAGACTTTAGTAAAACGTCATATACTCGTAATTTGTGAGATTTTTTGACGTAATTTACATTGTACAGGGTGTCCCATTTTCGACACTTTTAGGGGGTATTGGCGTTATTATCAAAGATAGTGTTGCGGTTTTCACCTTCCTTTCCTACTTTTTTACGAAACGAAAGATTCCGGGGTCAAATTTGTCATGGCTCTCTTAGTTTTTAATCTACAGAGTGATTCTAAAAAACTTTGGTTTTTAGACACACCTCCTATTTCCGTTATGCGTCTACTTATCAAAAAGGTGAAAACTGATCTTGATAGAATTTTTTACGTAGAATTCAGTGGCGTAGGCAGTTTTTGTGTAAAAGGTTTAGTTTTTGAGATATTGCCAAAACTTACGTTTTTTTTAAATGGGACACCCTATATATTATCTTTTATATTGATTAAGCAAAATTTGAGCTTTCCAAAAATATATAATACTTAATATTTATTTTGAAAACAAGCTCAAAATTCGATATTTTTACTAAATTTCTTTATTTATAACAGTAGGCCATGGCTAATTTTTTAAAAACAAATCCAAAATTTTCATTTCAAAAGATAATTTTAATGCATTGTATAAAACATACCAATAATTTAATACTTCTCATAATTATCGTAAATGGCCATTGTAATAAAAAATTCAAAGTAAAATAAAAACTCCTACGTAACAAAAATATTTCATCAATTATGGAAATCTGACAAATCTGTCAAATTTTGCATTTGTTTCTAATAAACTAGCCATGGCCTACTGTTATAAATAAAGTAAATTATTAAAAATATCGAATTTTGAGCTTGTTTTTCAAAATAAATATTAAGTATTATATATTTTTGGAAAGCTCAAATTTAGCTTTATCAATATAAAAAATAATATATAGGGTGTCCCATTTAAAAAAACATAAGTTTGGGCAATATCTCAAAAACTAAAGCTTTTACACAAAAACTGCCTACGCCACTGAATTCTACGTAAAAAACTCTATTAAGATCAGTTTTCACTTTTTTGATAAGTAGACGCATAACGGAAATACGAGGGGTGTCTAAAAAACAAAGATTTTCAGAATCACTCTGTAGATTAAAAACTAAGAGAGCCATGACAAATTTGACCCCGGAATCTTTCGTTTCGTAAAAAAATAGGACAGGAAAGTGAAAACCGCAACACTCTATCTTTGATAATAACGCCCATACCCCCTAAAAGTGTCGAAAATGGGACACCATGTACATAATTATATTTCTCTTATTAAATTTGCCTCGTTTTAATATTTAGAAAGATAATCGATAAATTTCTCTAAATATTTCTTACAGCAGTTCAGGAAATCCACCAGAAATAATACAACAAAAGGAAAGAAAAGAATATGGTATTTTTTTGTACGGTATATTTTTATTTAAACGCCCCCACAAGAAAACTTTCTCAATGCCGAAGAGGAAAAAATTCAAATTTCCTTACAAACGTCTCTTTTATGAAAATACAGACAGAAATCTGATAAAAGAAATAAGATCTCTTTCCCCTACCACAGTTTATTTGCCTTTATCCTCGGTTCATCGTAACTAATTTTAGAAATATTTGTTCCTTTTCTCTGAAAATTAACTGAAACAACTGAGGAATTCCTAAAACAGTTTGATTAAGACGCCCTCGAACATGGAAAAACCTCCACAATGCCAAAACACAACATTGTGTTATTAATTAAAACAGAACTCACTAAACTACCGCATTGTTTGTTTCTCCTTATCAACATTTAATTACGCAATTCATTTTAATTAAAGATGTTAAGTAAGATATAAGACCTAATAATTGACGTTTATTGCTTTATTAAAAGCGTCCCCCAAAACTATACATATTTATTAAAATTTAATTTCGGCTGGAACTACATAGATCTATGAGCAACACCTAGGCGAGTAATTAATTAATAAGAGCACATCTCCAGAAATGCCTAACCATGACTAATATTTTAATTATAGGCTTATGGTCTTTAGCGTTTTGTCTTTGCGAGTTTGCTGACAGAATTTGCGGCGTCAGACAGTATTAAGTTGTTGATTTATTTTAAGATACACATGATAATCAGACGCCGGGCGCCACTTTTTTCGTACCAAATATTAAAACTATGAACATGATAAAACTGTTTTATTAAGATGACTTGCTCATGGCGAGAAGAGTGAAAGATTTTAATTGACGAACGGAAAAAATTGTCAATTTGTGTGGCCTACATACTGGTAATTAACGCTTAGTGAAAGAATGCGCTTAATGCCTTTACTCTCTAGAGTTACAATAAACAAAGAGTCTTCTATTTATATGTAGTAAATACAACATATTGTGGAACAGCCAAGTGTTACGATAATTATCCTATATGATATATGAAAGTCCCACTGAACAAAGCTTAATTATTCATAAATTGGTAGAAAAAACACGTCCAATGCTTTTTCCATTATATACAAACAACAAACAATGCACCCACACATTATATTCAATTACCCACCTGAAAAAAATTTAAAACGAAAAATTGACGCATTCCTCAACTACGAGTAGGTATGATTAGTAAACAAATCAAATCAACAAACAATATTATTATTGGTTGTTTACGTTACAATGCTCCAAATAGATTTGTAGCCTGGTACAAATGTAACTTATTCATAAATTACAGTCGGAACAATAAATCAAAAACAACGATGCAGCCCATCGATTAAATTGGGAAACCTTGACGAACACAAACACAAATTACCTCGTAGGTAAATGGTTTTTATTGTCATTACAATAGTGTTTTTTTCGTAGATGGAACAATTTGATACGAAAAAAATAACTTGTTATATAAATATTTTTTCCATCGTACATCATTAATTTGAAATACACTGCATCACAAACATATCTAAATTATTTATTACCTTGAATTTAATCCATACAATTATTTTCCGAAAAGCTTTTAAATCGTTATCGTGGGGAATTGCGTTACAAAAACGAATTTAACGAGTATAAGTTAGGGGAATCTTATCAAATCGTACGACTTTAAAATTACTTATTTTTTTAATCGCACAAAATAACAGTCGCTGGACTTGAGTACAGTGCAATGGAATAAACCTGCAATTATCTCTATAAATATCTGCTTTCCTTCAATCAACTAAAGGTAAATTTGTACAAAAACCACGTGTGGCTACTCCACGAAATAATACACGCTTTTCACGAAAAACATCACAACTGCCAATCAAAACAAATTAAAAATAGTCGTTATATACTGTTTGTGTACAAGTTTCAGAATTTCCAATGAATAATGCACCGTTTCATTATTAGAATAGAAGGTCGTCAATATATATAAACGGAAAAATCTAATCGAGTAATCGGTGTAACTTATTTTATTCATCAATGGCAGCAACAGAAAGTTTTACTAGATTAATCTATTGTAGTGAAGAACTTTCACAGATTTCGATTTAATCTCTCGCTCATATCACTTACAGAGAAACTGCACCGGATCTTGTGTCAAACGAGACGCGAGCATCCTCTTACAGAAATTATCTAAATGTATCCGATTTATAGTCGCTTGGGCGACAAAATTAGTTTTGTAACGGAATATTTTATTCCGAAAGACGTTAAAAGAACATCAAAGTAAAATTTAATATTTTGCGAAATGTTAATTAAGCATAAGATATTAAACTTTATTATTAGTGTTAGTTAAGTTTCCCTAGACATTTTGAAACACAAATAATTTTGTTGTATTTTGTAACTTTTATCTAAATCGCTTTCTTAAGAATGTATTAATCCGCAATCTGATTTTTTATATCCACGATGACACAAATTATTTTTAATTAATGTGTTTTAGATTGCAGGTTCTATTTAAGTTTTTTGTACCTTGTATCTTGTATAATTTGAATTTCTTGGACATTAAACTGTTTTAATTTTCCCACACTTTTAGTAATATCCTAAATGTGATTTTTTTTAATCATTTGACAACATCGCCTCTTTTTTATACGTAAATTTAATTTGATAGTTCCAAACGAGTTTCTATTAATTGAGCCTGGTTTAGGTTCTTAATTAGTGGGATATTTTAGACCTAAAATACAATAATATTTTTCAATAAAAAAAAAAGAAGTATCTCTCATTTGAAAATTAAAAAATTATTTTGGGAACATTGTCAGCAGCTTTTAGTTTCCCCTGTAACCTTGAAAGTTACATATTTTATCAAAATTTGATCACTTGCTCTAAAACAATTATTTATTTGTTTCAAGATAATTTTAACTAAAACAAAAACAAAACCCCGACCCCGAGTAGTCATGAAATTCATTTTATATCTTCCAATCTGTAATATTTTAAATCGTCATGCGAGGAAACAATTTACATTGATTTTTAAATTTATAATTATACAGGGTGGCTGATATTCAAGGGACAAAAAAGAAGTATCTCTCATTTGAAGAAACACATCAGCCCCGAATAAATTAGGCAGTTCCTGAAATATCAAAAAAAACATGCAATTTTCAAGATTTCTTGTTTTTCATCTTGTGAGGTTGCTTGGAATTATCGAGTTAAAAAGATATTGACAATGTCAGTAAGGTTAGATGATTCTTTGTCAACACATCTAATTTATTCTACTCAACCTCAAAATCCAAGTTTCAGGACTGTACAGGGTGGGCAAAATTCGATGTTTTTATAGGGTAACTTTTAAACCATAACAGATATTGAAAATCAGACCGTGCATCGTCGAGCTCTTTTTTTGAGAAACCCTTGACGGTGAAGTCAAATTTTAGCGATCGTCATTTGTTTTCGAGTTATGGCCGAAAATTCGATTTTTTGAGATTTCGATTAGAGTCTATATTTCGGTTGTTTGTGAATTTAGAGAAATGGCGTTTGCACGTTCTTAAGGCACTTTTTTGATGCGAATGCAATGGCGTTAACAGATTTTGGAAATGTCTTTTTATTTTTAGGTTATGACATAAATTTTTATTTTTTTAAATGGAAGTCATAGTGGGCTGTCACTTTATTGAAAAGAGCATTTTTTTCTCTTTTCAAATATATATAATATGTATATAGGGTCTATTCCTTCAATTTCTTCTTGAAAAATAAAAAAATCTAAATTTTTGAAATTAAATTAAAAACAATCTTATAATAAAAATGAAAATACAACAAACGACATACATATAAACACGACACTATCTAAAATTAATATCTATATAAAACAACTCAAAAAAAAAGTTCAAAATTACGTCTATTAACTGCAATACAATTTTCATGACACTTCTGTGCGTATTCGAAATGTGAATATTTGACACGGAGTTAAGGCATTGCGTAAACTTGGCTTTGAGTTCTTCTGTATTTCTACTTTTAGTTTTATATGAATTATCTTTAATATGTCCCCAAAGGTGTCAAATCAGGCGAGCTTGGTGGTCATCTAACTGGCCCATTGCTAACAAACCAATTATATCTGAATTTTGAGTTAAGCAATTCTCTAGCTGATCTCGTATTAAGAGGTGGTGCACCATCGTGTTGTAAGAAGAACTGACTTCTATCGCTGAATGATAAATTGTCCAAATATTCATCAACAATTTTCTCATTTAAATATTAGTAGTACCGTTCACCAGTTAGATTTCCCTCATAAATCTTATATGCCAAAACTTGATTTTTTATTAAGGCACACCAAACACTAAAACCAAACCAACCCTGATTTTGGATCTAAATGGCGCGCCGAGGGTTTTCATCATGACATTCGTCTACTGCGATAAATATGCGAAATACATATTATTAATTCCAAAAATGTAGATTTTTTGATTTTCAGAAGAAATTGAAGGATTAGACCCTACATATTATATATATTTGAAAAGAGAAAAAATGCTCTTTTCAATAAAGTGACAGCCCACTATGACTTCCATATAAAAAAATAAAAATGTATGTCATAACCTAAAAATACAAAAACATTTTCAAAATCTGTTAACGCCATTGCATTCTCCTCAAAAAAGTGCCTTAAGAACGTGCAAACGCCATTTCTCTAAATTCACAAACAACCGAAATATAGACTCAAATCGAAATCTCAAATAATCGAATTTTCGGCCATAACTCGAAAACAAACGACGATCGCTAAATTTTGACTTCGCCATCAAGGGTTTGTCAAAAAAAGAGCTCGACGATGCGCGGTCAGTTTTTCAATATCTCTTATGGTTTAAAAGTTACCCTATAAAAACATCGAATTTTGCCCACCCTGAACAGCAAAAAAACAATTTGATGGTGAAATTAAAGCCCAAAACATTAAAAAAAGGCTTGGATCAGGATAATCAGAAGTCGTGAATTTTGTAGGAAAAAAGTTGTTGATGGCTTCAAGAGATTGAAAAAACAAACAGATCTGATAGAAGACAAAAAGTGGTGAAAATATATTTTTGGTTTTTTAATATACCCAAATAGTCGCACAAAACTAGCAAATAGATATCTTGAAACTTTTTTGCCTTAAATAAGCGAGTTTCACCCACCCTGTATAATCAATTAAAACGACTTATTGTTAGTCTTAAAGCAGAATATGTTTCTAACGATATTATAACTTTACCACAATTTCTTACTGTATTTACTTTGTAATATCCTACCCGAAGCGCTAACTTTGCTAAATTTTTTTCAACTTTATTTCTCTCCCCTCCGGCATAAACCCTATTAAAACCGCCCCGAACATTTCCCAAAGAAAGATCGTTACAACACCTTGGAGAAAAACCAAAGGAGCCCATTAGCTTGGGGGGGATTAACATCGAACTGAAACACATCGTAATTGTGTGCTGCTGGTACAAACTATTAGGAAATCCGAATCACTTGTGGCTTCGCCCATTATTAAGGTCGTTTCAATAGAGCTTGTATCAAATGACCTTTAAGCAACAATCACTTTATTATTACTTAAATTACAAACAATACAAGCGACTTCGACACGGGATGTTTTGCAAGGAGCTTAAGAAATCGGAAAAACGAAGCTATAATCTATTTCCATTAGAATACAATAGGAATTTATTTTAAGTGTGAGTAAAACGGAAAGTTCAAGTGGATGGTTTGGAGTAAAGCAGTAGCAAAAGTTCGTAACTTCTTGTTGCGAGAACAAGAATTAAGAGTTAGGTAATAATGGGTCACAAGAACTTTAAAGCAGGTTTAAAACATCAGCACGGAAGTTTAACTGAGTTTGTTTTGAAATTCCTACTCAACTTACCTAAAGTCCAGACTAAGATTTCTTTGGTGGTTACTCAGTCGGGTCTTCACGTTGAGTGAGGTGTTGGGTCGGCCATGGACAGCTGGAACATTGTCCCGACACGTGGTAAGTTTTTGTCGTTTTAGATGGGCCATATTGGTCGGTGGGACCAGTCCCGTAGGGATTGCTCCGTTCATTTTGTCCGTCCTTCCTCTTCTGGTGTCTCACTTCATACTTTATGCGTCAACATCCGCTTTCATGATCAAAACATCCAAATGGAAAAGTACTTTTCTACTGTTGATTGACGACGAGTTGTATCCTTTAATGGTAGAAATAAAAACAAGACGTTAATTTTACATGCATGTACAGAGTTCAAAGGTGGGTAATTGTTTGACAACTTGAAGTGACAAGGGCAGCGCAAATATTTTTGAGTTAATTGTTGTGGATAGTTGAATTAGATTGGAATGTGAAGTGGCACAACTTGACTTTAGAAAGTTAGTAACTACATACAAGCCGTAATGAAATCCTAGACCTAGAGGACTAAATTAAGCAAAAATACTTATACTTCAAGCCTACAACAGACAATATTTTATAGGTTGTTTATCCTACTTCTTAAGGAAATTATGCAATGATTGCGTGTGCGAAGAATTGTCAACGAATCAAACTTAATTATAATTTTAACATATTACGTTGTGGTTACGTGAAATTTATAGCTGAGATAACTCGAGGAATTATTGTCTATTGCAAGAACGAAACATCCGGTTTTCTTCAAGAATATAAATACAGGGAGTTGAAAAAAACAAGATTACAGTACAGTAGGTGAATTATTCAATATTATATTATGTAAGTATGAGTAAGACCAGGGTTAGTTAGAAAAAATCTTCATGGATTTATAGAAAAGGATGCGAATTCTCAGTGTTTTAAAATAACTTTGTTTTATTATAATAAATTTATAAAATGTTAAGTAATAAGTATTTTTTTTATTGTACAAGAAAACCATGTAAATTTTACAAAAAACGAATTTGAATAAAATTTCACAAGTTGGTTTGAAAATTGTGACATTTTGAAACAGAAATTACATAGGTTTGTATAAGTGAAGATTACAAAAATGACCATAAATAAAGATATAATTAAATAAAATATAGTATACATTAGAACATTTCAAAATAATATAAAATTCTACCAGTTTAATTTAAGTTGGTCACTGTAGAAATTATGTAAAATTGTTCATGAATATGTACATATTTTAAACACTTAGTCAAAAAACGCAAAAAATCCTTAATAATAATAATCCTGCAGATAGGAAGTTCTTGCCAATTAAAAGAATTCGGATAAAAACGAAATAAACTGCTGGCCAATTGAAACGTACCAAGCGAATTTTTAGGTTGAATTTAAAGTCAAATATTTTGAAAAATAGAAAAGATGTCAACATGCGGTTTTCAGGATTTCAGAGATAATTCAATTGAGAAAACGATAGTGTTACCCGATTTTTTTACTTTGAAGTACATTACTATCTACAGGGTATGAAAGAAAGTCTTCTTTTTTTGTCAAATTTTATAACTACCGTGATTCCACAAAAAAAATTTTATATTTTTTTGATGTTGATTTTTTGGTCCTTACTTAATGGGAAAACAACCTGTTTCTCAAAATTTTGATATCCCTGTTATTTTATAAGATACCGAATTTTTGCTGAAAATTTGATTTTTTCTTTGTTTTTTGTCGTTCGGCCGTATTGTGTTTTGTAAGAACCAATCTCTGTAGTTGATTATAATACCTTATGAATGGTTTTCTTATAAAAAGTACACTTTTTGTACTTTCTTTAATTTATTGGTAAACAGTGGCTTATCAAAAATCGGTACACGTTCGCTAATTGGTAAATTTTTTAATTCATTTTTTGAGGCTATTTTCTTACTGGAATAGAATGGAATTTAGTTAGTTTATGTTCACCATTGGTTTAAGTGACTTATATCCTCGAAACGGGTTTTTCACTTTTTCAAAAATTTACTCATATTCGTGTATACCGGGTGGCTACGAAATCGTTTTACAACCCCCACCATTTTGTTACATTTAACTGTATTAATTTGAAATTTGGCATGGTTTGGTTGTTGAAATGAATAATCATTTTGACAATTAGAACAATCTGATGACACTTCCGGTTTCACCGAAAGGGCCACCTACTAACTTTAAATTTTTTTTAAAACAACCCTGTATATTTTTCCATAAGAATTAGATTCTATTTAAAATTACCTTTTTATCGACTTATCACATGATGACATTTGCTTTCAAAATGGCAGCATAATTATTATTGCAAAAACCTGTTCAACAATATTAAATTTAATAAAAAATTCGGTATCTTATAAAATAAGAGGAATATAAAAATTTTGAGAAATTGTTTTTTTCCTCATTAACCAGGGACTAAAAAAATCGACATAAAAAAAATATAAAATTTTTTTTGTGGAATTCCGGTAGGTATAAAGTTTGAGAAAAAAAGACGACTTTCTTTTATACCCTGTAGATAGTAACGTACTTCAAAGTAAAAAAATCGGGTCACAATATTGTTTTCGCAATTAAATTATCTCTTGAATCCTGAAAACCTCATGTTGATATCTTTTCTCCTTTTCAAAATATTTGACTTTAAATTCAACCTACAAATTCGCTTGGTACGTTTCAATTGGCCAGCAGTTTATTAATCTGATAGTATTATAGCAAAACTGATATTTTGAAAACTGAATTTCTGCAGGTACCTTTTTATAAAATTGATTATTTACGTATAAAAGCATAGATAAATTCAATAGATCTTGTTTTAGATATTATTGGCTTATCATTTTCTATATTTTTAGTCAATACTGCAAAAGATCATACACGATGTTTTGTATCTAATAAATATCAAGAAATTCAGGGGTGATTTTACACAAAAAAGCGAGCCTAAATGTGTTGGAAAACGTTCATTTGGACAGGGATCTGTAAACGCATCCCAACAGACCTACACTCCCAAAATTCAATTTTTCTGGAACCATTTGAGCTGGATCGGGCAGTAATAAATTAAAAAAAAACTATTTTAAGGGGTTGGTGCAACACATTCCCAACAAGACGATTTTTTTAAAGTAGAAATTACGAAAGAATCCGCTTCTGAATGATTTCATAATAGGGTGAAAATGTAATGGGTAACCAGTAACCACATTAGCTCATCATAACTTTTCATATATTTCCTCCAAATGAACTTTAATCTGCTTTCGAATTTCCTAGAAGTGCAGAATGAATAAATTGTTTAAAATTAAGAGCTTAATATTTTTTTGGGAGACTATCACAGCAAATTTCAGGTAAGATTATGACATATTTTAAGTTGCCATCAAAAATTTAATATCGAATTAATAATAATAAAAAAGCGCAGTTATTAATTTCTCTATTGAATTTTCAGGTCGAAAATTTTAAAGAATGTTAAAAGTAGGTAAGTGGTTATTTCAAAATTACTTCAAATTCATAGCTACATTTTAAGTAGTGTGAGACCAAAATTTCTTTTAAGTGCTCAAAGTCAGTATTTTCTTACTAAGTATTCAATTTTTAAATAACCTTATTAAGTACTTCTTGGATGACAGTATTTTTCAAAATTAAAATATCTGAGTGTCCAACACATGACTTTATACGGATAGTACCACAATTACTTTTCTTAAAGAAATTAAGTTAAATTTCTTGTAAAAATCGTGTTTCAATTTTGAGCGTTTCCAGCAATTTTCAAATAATTCTCGGAAGTCTCTCTCGGACTTATTGCAATACGCATAAATCTGTCCTTGTCCCACTCATTATAATCGAATTTTACGACAAAATGTTTTATTTTTTTTGAAATTTTTTTGACGGAATTTCAAAAAAAAGTTCAAACAAAATATGTTCAAAATTCAATTTTAAATTAGTTATGGTGGATACAGACAGACATGGCGAAAATGGTCAGAATGGATTCAGGGGCCCTCAAAACGTGTAAATCCATCAAAATCTCGAAGTCGAAAAAATCACGATTACCTACTATACTTTCTTATTACTTCGTATAAGAAAGTAAAAATGTATTACTGAAAAAGTACTTCCAAACTATACATCCTGTACAAAACTAATTAGGATATTGTAGTTACTCCTTCCACAGGTTCGGCTATAAATATGCAATAAGCGAGGCAATAAGAGTAAAACACTTATATATTTTCATTTCTTCGAGATTTTTTTGGGTAGGTATACGAGTAGGTATCTATATTTTTCTGTGATTGAAAAAAATGGATAAAAATGTTTAAATTTATTTTTTAATTAACTTAACTCGCCAATAAATTATCAGAAATATACCTACAAAATAAAAAGAAACAGTCTTTCAGGATAGATGATTTCCTAAACTTTTTCACCTTTCCGATGAAAAAACTTTTTGAGGTGTGATTGGAATATTCTTATAAAATAGTAAATTACTTTTCTTCCTTGGCTAGCTAATCAAATATAAAATCTAACGAAATGTATCGGAAATAAACTTCTGGAAAAGTTTTATTGGTTTTTAGTTTAAAAGTTATTGGATTTGGTTAATTTGATTGATATTTAAGGACTGACTTCTAGTTATAAAATAAGCTCTAACTTCACGAAAATAAATTCAAATCGCAAAACCATTCCAATATTTTCTCAGGCGAATTTTTAACGACGAAAATATTGGAATATTTTTGCCTAAATGATATTACTTAGCTAAACTAAATTAGCAACATTTTCATATACAAATTTTCACACTTTTCCACATCACTTCCTCGCGCTTCTTATCTTCTTTCCCTATAAACATTACTTTTGGATTGGACAGTTCATTCAAAAATAAATACTACATCGATTTCTAACTTATTTAATGAATCACCTTGTAATAAAATATAGCAAGTAAACACACAGCTGTATGAATCAACAATAATTTGCTCACAACTTCAATTCAAAAGAAACCAAATGTATCACCTTTCAAGACAGGTGATTTGGATACAAAAAATCCTTCCACGAATCTACAACAGTGTCTTAAAAACTAATCTTAATTTACTTGATTCCAGCTGTGAAAGCAACTAATTAATCCATACTCATCACGATCTTTTACGTAATTATACAGGTAAAATATATCATCTAGTTTTCTGTTCTTGACCTTGCCACGAATCTATTGCAGAGATGTAAATAAATGGAATGATATTGTTTGATGAACACCAGTAATTAACGTGTCTATGTAGATAACCCAAGAAGGATTTAGAAATGTTTATCGGAATGATGTTACAAGTTTTATTATATCATAAATTAACAGAAAGTTTTTCTACTTTATTTTTGCTTGCAGTTGCATGGTTGCTTCATATTATTGTACAAGAGTTGGATATGGACGTGAAATCTTGGAATTAGAAGGGAACTGGTTTATTGTGTTTTACCAATATTTCTCTGAAACAACATTTCACTGACGCTGACTGCATAGCCTAAAATAGTCGAAATTGTGTGATTTTAAATATAAAAACTCCCGTACTAAAAAACTTATTTTAATTATTGTACGTATTGGAAACTCACCAAATTTTATCTAGATAAACAAATGTGTGTTTTGATTCCAAACATAAAACATACCTTTTCGAGTAGTATTATTTTTTATCTAATTGCGGATTAAAGCAAATATTTTTATTGGTTAAGTCTGCAACTTATCAATTCGCGTTTCCTAAAACCTCCTAAAACTGACTAATAAAATTCTAATAATTTAACCATGACAAATACGTACTTAAATAGTAAATATTTTTGAACAATTATCCATAAAACTGTCAACAAGTGACATTTAAATTTTGGATCAAGGGTGTGACGCTCAGTTACAGATAAAAATCCATAGAGAAATTCTTTTGTTTTTGCTCCCTTGTACTTCCAGTTGTCATACGTCAAACTGTCAATTCACAACAAACAGTTCAGTTTCCTGAATAAATAAATAAACACAACTCATACTTTCTATAACACTGTGGTTGCAGGCAAAATTCCAGGGACGCACGAATCTGTCAAATACTAATATGCATATTGTCCTCAATCTGCACCGTACACATTTGCACCACACAAACACACACTAGATCATTTATCGCTACAATTTACAGCAACTATGGTAACCCATTTACACAAAACAACATTATAAACACAGCACACTTCAATTTGTTTGAAAAATCTTGAGAACGAGCTAAAAACCATCTACGAGTTGATGAACGGAGGCGAACCAAAACACAACTGCCACGGCGAAGCCGCCATTCTGCGGACTAGAACTGGTGGGGGGGCTAAGGAGCTGTTTACAGAGTGCAAGCGCCCAGACGAATACTGCCATTTGTGAATGTTTGTTGTCGGCTCCTGGGCGGGTCCACAGGAGATACAGTGATAAAACGACTGCACGCACAAGATTGAGAGTGCGAGTGTTTATCAACAATCTTGCAGTATTTTCTTATTCGTTGTGTGATTGTATGTATTCATTCTCTTGCGTTAATTTTGGTAATACGCAGCTGGGCCACTGTGTTGTGCGAAAGGTCACAAACTTGGGTACAGCTGCCCGCAACTGGAGAAGTTAACATAAATCGCACATGGCGATTGTATAGATAAGAATGTGTTAAAAAAAAGTGTAATTGTTGGTTGGTTGTGGAGCAAGTTGTTGAGTTTAGTTTGAGGTTTGAAAGGATAATCGATCGAAGACTTTCTAAACCTCTGGTGGCTTCGCACTTTGTCAATGGGAGCGAAAAAAGTTGATTCAAAATCAAAACATTATTATTAATTAAGTATTCAAATAGGTATTAATTAATATAATAACATGGAGACAATTATTTTCAGAATATTTACTTATGGCCGATTCCACAAACGTCAAATAAATATTTAATGAGAGCATATACAGGGTGGCTGAAATTCCGTTTCCAGCATGGGGATCTCGCGTATTATAATAGATAGACCATAGGTTTAAATTTGGCAAACATGCTAAATTTAGTGCTCAGTAATAATCCTAAGACAAATTTGAATTATCTTGAACGGTCTTCTGAAAAAGTGAAAAAAACTGAAAATTACAATTTTTGAAAATCGCCCATAACTTTTTTATTTCTGGACATTTTTCTAATCTGTAAAAACATTCTCAAAGCAACTTTTTATGCTCTATCGATCAGTGATCGTCGTTTCTTTAAACATCGATTCGTTTTTGTTTTTTGAACGCCTACTTCAGTTTTTCTTATGGGCGCACTTTCTACTTTTCACATCATCGGATAGTACTTTTTTTTCCAAATACATCGATGTGCTACACATGGTATTCAGATTTAATTTTAATTGTAAAAATTTTAAAAATGTATCGAATACAGCAATCATCTCAATAAATCAAGCAGCCCAAACTCGCTTAGTTTGTATTGTTACCATGGTAATTTATAAACAATTTCAAAATTTAAGAAATTTGAGGTCTGGCACAAGTGACAAATTGCAATAATTATTATTAATCATAATCTGTGAACTAAAATTATGTTTTCGAATAATGAAAAGACTGATATTATGCGTGTATTTTTTATTCATAACATAAAAACTCTCTCCTAAAAACACAGTGTTACGCCGAAACTTATTCTGAATGAAGACAAAAATCTTCGAGATTATTTTCTACACTGGACAACAATTTAATGGAATTTGGAGCCTTAAAGAAATCTAAACAAATATGAAAGCCGAATAACATATGACAATAAGCAATATGCTATATCAAATTAAATTTAAAGTAGATGTTCAAATAAATGCCCGTCTTCTCTAATACACAACCGCAACGCTTCCGTACTCCACTGTCTAAACTTCGCGCTATCGTTCTACGTGGAATATTACGCATCACTCCCAAAACGGCATTCCTCAGCTCTTCGACATTGTTATAAGTGTTTTTAAAATTTTATTTTTGGCGTATCCCCAAAGAAAAAATCTATGGGGTTCAGGTCAGGTGATCTAGCTGGCCAATGGACGTGCCCACGGATTCCGATCCATTGTTCAGGGAAAAGTTCATTAAGGCGTTCTCTAATAATCTGCGCATTATGCGCTGGAGCCCCATCCTGATGCCACCATATTGGTCGTAGTTGATTCAGTGGGACATTCTCCAAATATTCCATCAAACTTGGTTTATAAAGTCAATGTAACGGTGAGCGGTTAGAGTCCCTTCGAAAATATGAGGACCAATAACCCTTTCCCCCCATAAACCTACCCAGACATTGATACCAAATCGGTGCTTTTCTATAGGTATGGGGATTTTCTCTGGCTCAATAATGTTCATTATGACGATTGAACATGCCCAAGTTGGTGAATGAACATTCATCCGTCCAAATAATATTTTTCAGAAAATCCTCGTTACGTTATTTATTTATCAAGAAGCCACTCGCAAAACTAGAGTCTGTGAACTTCGTCTCCGGGTCTCAATGTCTGTGTCACATGGATTTTAAATGGTTTAAATCCTTCCTCCTTTAGAACTGTTTGAATCTAATATCGAGGTAATTCCAAATTATGACTCAGTTCTCTTGTCGAGATACCAGGATTCTCGTTCACCTAAATGGTTGAAATTGCATAATTCTATCAAAGCCAGTGTTTAGATATTTACCGCGGCTAAAAGCTTTTCTTTGTTTTCTTCTGTAATTCGGCTTCCATATTTTGTTTTGGGTTTTTCAAAGGCCCCAAATTTCATTAAATTGTTGTCCAGTGTAGAAAATAATCTAGAAGATGGTTGTCTTCTTTCAGGATATGTTTCTACGTATCGTTGTGTCGTTAGGATAGAGTTTCTATGTGATGAATAATAAATACGCATCATATCACGCTTTTTATTATTCAAAAACATAATTTAATTTAAAAGTACGTCCATAAGAAAAACGGAAGTTGGCGTTTAAAAAACAAAAACGAATCGATGTTTAAAGAAACGACGATCACTGATTGATAGAGCTTATGTGTTTTTACAGATTTAAAAAATATTCAGAAATAAAAAACTTATGGGCGATTTTCAAAAATTGTAATTTTCAGTTTTTTTCACTTTTTCAGAAGACCGTTCAAGATAATTCAAATTTGTCTTAGGATTATTACTGAGCTCTAAATTTAGCAACTTTGCCAAATTTAAACCTATGATCTATCTATTATAATAAGCGAGATCCCCATGCTGGAAACGGAATTTCAGCCACCCTGTATAGCAATTATTGTTCTTATTGGCTGAAATTCAATAAAGATTAGCGTTGGACCAATAGGACTCCGTACAATTCAAATTAATCAGAGAATAGTTTATTAAGAGTTTAACACACGCTTGTGGTATTCCGGCCAGGTTATCAATCGATATTTAACCTTAACTAATAGTTCATTTTCTTAGTAACCATTATCTTAATAATGGTACCTAGATATCTAAGGAAATTAACTATAGTATCGATTAAAAACTGGGTCTTATTTTTTATGGGGGATATTGTACATCATTTTATTGTATTTACATCTAAAATTTAGGTTTTGACTTTTACAACAGTGATAAAGTTTAAATAAATAGAAATTCCTTCTAAAGATAATGAATTTCATGGGGAAGTTATTGACTTTGTATAAGTAATTTGGGACCCCGATAATATTTTATTGCTTGTTCAGTGACCCCCAGAACCCCAGACGACGGCATTTGATAGCAATCTTTCTTTCAGGCTTTATGCTATAGCAGTTATTTTAAATGATTTAATTATTGTTCAAAATAAAATGAGACCATTTTTAGGAAATTTACTACCACTGCTGCTGAATGTATTATTATTTATCATTTATCTTCAGATCACCCTCGAATTTTCGAAGAGCTGGTTTTCCAACAGATAGTTAATTTTGTTAGTTACCATTGTCTTAATAATAATAATCTAAGGCAATTAACTTATACGAGCCCTAACAACTAAATGTTCGGACAAAAGTAAATTTTTGAAGTATGAAAGGAGAACTGGAAATTTTACGCAAATAATTAGTAAACACCTAACAATACAATAAGATAAAGCCTTAATAACAATATTATGCATGGAAGAAATTTATTTATTGGATTTAACAATATTTTAACCTTAATAATTATCAAATCTTACAAAATGAATTTGCAACTAAATGTTGGGATAATTTTTAATGTAGGACCATTAAAAAGAGGTTACATCTCCTTTTGCTTTAATAGCTGCTTGTATTCTAGCAAGCATTGTATTTATCAAATTTTGGTATAATTTTGGAGTTAAACTGTCCCAAATTTCTTCTATTTTGGTCTTTAAGTCCGCAATGGTTCTTGGTGGATTATTGCGTAGAATACATTTAATTTTATGCCAAAGTGTTTCAATGACATTTAAGTCCGGACTGGATGAGGGCCATGAAAGCACCTTTATGTCGTTTTCACCGAGTTCCAAAACTGTGATTTTTTAAAAACAGTTTGAAAATTATTTCACTTTTTTGAAGTGCAATTTTAAAGCTACGAAAATAACCTAAAATCCCCAAATAAAGGCTTGGGGATATTTTTGTACTTAAATTGCTTTGCAATAAAGTAAATTTTACCAAAATCCAACCAGCGGTTCCAAATCTGTGATTATTTAAATGTAGGTTTCAACCTCAAAAACACGTTTTTTGAAAAGTGAACTGTGGAACTCGAAAAAACGCAAAAAAAATCATATTAACATTTAAGGATTTTTTTCAATATAGTACGATACTTAAGCTTTGATTTAAAGGTTTTTTGACACAAATCTAACCAGCGGTTTCAAAACTGTGATTTTTTAAAACATTTACTAGTAAATTCTATCATTTTTAAAGATGCAACTTTGAAGCTCCGATAAATGCCTAAAATCACCAAATAAAAGCTTGTGTAATTTTTTTGTAAAGAAAACCAACATCCAGCTTTGCAATAAAGTAAATTTCATCAAAATCCGACTACTAGATCCAACGTTTTAAAAATATTTATTCTTTGTTTCTACAGTTTTCCCACATGCTGGGTTAAAGTGCTACAGTTTTGGAACCGCCGAGCGGATTTTTACGAAATTTACGTGTTTATATAACCAAATGTTGGCATTATAACATCAATATAATGGAAGTTAATTTAGATAACTTTGGCGCGTATGGAAAACAGACTATCAAATTTACTTTTGTCCGAACATTTAGTTGTTAGTATTAGGGCTCGTACTACCGATTACCGATTGAATAAATGGGGCAAAGTATCTTAAAAGCGAGTTAACTTTGATTCCGAGGTTATAGCGCAGATTTAAACTCGAAGTAAGAGTTAAGTTGGTTTTATGAAACAGGGTATTCCTTATTATGAACCGAAAAATACAGTAGATATTGTAAATCGTCATTGTGTAATTGTTGATAATCTAATAAACTGCAAATTGATTTGATAATATTGTTGAAATAAGTTATCCATATACGGAGTGCCCACAAACGACTATAAGGATGAAGTCCACATTAACTTGCAAAGTAGACATTAGATATAAATATGTTATACATGGTGTTCCAGGTTTGAATACAGGACCTTAGGATACAAAAAAGTTTTCCTACAGAAACACTTCTAATCTGAGATTGGTTGAAAATGATTTTTCTAAATGATTTTTTGACATATTTTAAAACAGATTTAAAATAACAATCTACAATTTGGTGGGTCAATAAATCGTTAAGTGCACAATAATCTTTGTTAATTTAACAAATGTAGTATTGTTCAGTGGCATACTTATGGGAAGGTGAATGATCTGTTTTGGCATATCTTTTTGGAGAATTGAATTTTTGAAGAAAATGGCGAAATATATCCAACATGTGATAAAGTTGCATATTTTTAATACGTGACGTTAACTCAACTAGTTCCTAGAAGATTACTATTGCTGTATTATTTAATCTTTATTTATTTACTTGAATTTGACCCGAACTATTAGATTTGTTCTAGGTAAATAAATAAATATTTATTTAATAATTTGACGAATTTCTGTTGTCGTTGAAGAAATTTTACTCTGATCATCTATTTTTATAAACATTTGTAAATTGTCTATATTAATTTGTCCCAATAAGTTCTAAAAATCTTACTGCTTATTGACTGACTGAAAATGAGGAGCACTCAACAAACTCAGAAATATGGAACTTTAAAAATGTTAAATCCTAAAAAGTATAGGCACCTGATAAATTTAACCATCAACCACATCAGAAGTAAAAGTAACTGGGTTTTTAGACATGAAGTCTATTTTCTAGTTGTTTTTAATATATTACATAGTAGATATTATTATACGCAATTAATAAATATTACTTTTCTCGATTTAAGTTTTACTAGATTCTGAAATTAAGACAAGAGTAACATTGGTAACCCAGTTAATTAACTAGCAGTTAAGAATACTGGTCCTTAATCAATGATTTAAGTTACAAATCACCTGTGCTAATCCCTCCTTTACAACATTTCAGTCATTGATTAAATTTATCCACGTTTAAAATCCTAGTAAATAATTAATACTTATTAATGCATAATGCATCTCCGGGTTTAAACCTTGAATTAGATTTAACCAATGGTTCAAACACTAGCCTTAAATAAAAATTCACAAGTCACGACGAATGTACTTTATTTTATAGTTTTCACATTTACACGGTCGACTTTTTGGATTTATCATAAACTGGTGTGCCAAAACAAGTTAATAAAAAAAATACACGGACCAAATTGATACACAAAGACCTCCTAAATTTCGTTAGCCTGAGGGGATCATGAAATGTCCCGGCCCCAACCAACCTCTTATACCATAAAAAATAATTTTCCCTAAAATACCATGTTCATTCTATTAGGAATGTTTACGTCGTAAAATATATTCTATTATACCCACCATCGTTTAGGTTCAGTGTATTAAAAACCGTTTTCAACATCACAAAAGCATGAAACGACAGCATGAAATTTTGAAATATATGGAAATTTTTTAAAAGCAAAGAATTAATATTCTGTACTAAGATGTATGTATTATTTCTGTTAGAATAACTGTTATTTCGTTAGAATGTAATAATAAAATATATAATTATTTAACAGACGCAAATACATAATAAATTGTAGAATATTTGATTAATTTTGATATTTTCATAAAATAATTAATATTGGTAGGTACTTTTATCTTTATAACGAATTTTATACAGATTATTTCAGAATTTCAGGTGTCGTATCAAATCTTCAAGGTAGGTACTGAAAAACTGTATCGACTTCTTGAACTTTATTTTGTATAACTTGTTGTAGAATTAAAAAATAATAAGTGAGTAAATGGCATAATTTTCAGTAATTCCTACAGTGACCGGCAGAAAGTGTGCACCAAATGGGAATTTTTTTATCTTTAGAATTACCAAATTTATTTTACTGTGGAAAGGTTCTGCATGTCCTTAAACAAAAAAGAGCATAAGCAATACCAGTAAAATTGCATCGTATACGAGGGAGGGGTGAAAATTTCAAATTTACTCAAGAGTAAAGTACCCTTATTTTGCACCGTAGAAAAAAATGTTATTAGGAAAAGTTGTTTTTACTTAAAAGTTATCCCCGAATGCCAAATTTGGGCTCTGTGGACAAAGAAAAACCATTTTTCCTTTTTTTGGACCCACCCCCGTATAACGAATCGCTAGAAGCTATGCAGCACATAAATTCAGTTTTTTTACTGTTCTTGGGCAATTAAACACATAATTTACTTAAATTGGTTTAATTGCGCGAAAACAGGGCGGTTAATAAAATAATGCCAAAAATAATCTCATTTTTTTGGTGCACACCGTATTTTATTTTATGGATAAGTAAAACAACTTAATGTAAAACAAATGCGGGTTTACTTGATATCTTTAGCAATTTATTACCATTTTTACTTTTTTAAAAAACTTAAATCTATTGGTTCAGGAATTACTTTAATCTGTACCTACCGGTAAGTCAATTTCAGTTTTCTGATAAAATTATTATTATTTTATTAAACGACCCGTTTTCGCGCATTTAAACCAATTTCAGTAAATTATGTAAGTATTAACCCAAGAACTGTTAAAAAACTGAATTTATGCGCTGCATAGTTTCTAGCGATTTGTTTTACGGAGGCGCGCCGAAAAAAGGAAAGGCGTTTATTTTTTGTCTACAGAGTCCAAATTTGATATTCGGATATAACTTTTCGTAATAATTTTTTTTCTACGGTGCAAAATAAGGGTACTTTATTCTTGAGTGAATTTTAAATTTTCACCTCTCCCTCGTATACGATGCAATTTTTACTGGTTTTGTTTAGGCTCTTTTTTGTTTAAGGACATGCAGAACCTTTCCACAGTAAAATAAATTTGGTAATTCTAAAGATAGAAAAATTTACCATTTGGTGCACACTTTCTGCCGATCACTGTGTATTTAAAATTATTATTGTGTTTAAGATTCGATAGATTTTCCAGAAAGTTTTCCTCAAAAATTCTTATTTATAATTTTGGGATTATTTAGCCCTAATCCCTGTCTAGACGAAAGTTATGCCTTTTAATCTTTTGATAAAACAATATATTGTGGTCGAAATTTCTCATTGATAGTTTTCTAGACCTTTCCTAGAAATGTTTAGATTGCTTTAGGAAAGTTCTATTTCTATTGTCTATATTTAGAACAATACCTATAAGTAATTTCAAAAAATTCGTTATAAATGTAACATCAGATACGGTAAAGAATAAAACTTTTATGAACACTGATAAGAGTGATAAGTAATTTTATTTTCTATGCATGCAATTTCAAATTTTGATTGGAGATTAATTCGTTCTTCAAATGAATGCTAAACTTGCCTACTTACTCCTTTACATCTGCTGGGGCCCACAAGTCTAAGCAAACGAATCCAAGGAACATCTGGTCCACTTAAAATTCCTTTAGGAAATACATATCTTTATCATCCTTTAAAATTGCCTTTAAATAAATTGTAAACCAACACCAGTTGCTAGAAAAAATATTGAAATGTTTTCAGTGAGCTGTGACGTTATAAACTTATAATTATATTTTAAAAATGGATACAAATAAATATGCCACACTTAAAAGTTTGTAAACTACTAAACTATGAATCATATAATTGGGTTTGAAGGCGATGCTGGGCCGTAAATTATACAACTAGTGGCTTGCGAATTTCATGTAGGTGGGCTAACTGGGAGTTTAGATGTGGCAAAAGTAATGTAGGTACTACAGGTAGAAAAACTTTGGTGTTGTAACAAACCCAACAGTTTATTACTCTTCCTGTATATCTTATAAAAAACGATTTATGTTTTATGGACTTTTTACAACTTTGCATGCACGCTTTAAAGTGGTGTAATTTTTTAAATAAAACCAGAAAAACTAGTCCTGATCTTACACGAAATTATACCATTTACTTTATTGTATTAATTAAAACTTCACACGATCTAGTTGGAATGTAGGTGTATAGAATGTTCTATGAGAAAGTGAAACTATGTAGGTTTGGTGGCCTCTCTAACACAAACCCAAAACCTAAAATTTGGGGTTAAAATGTCGTCTGGAGAATGTGCTTAATTAAAACAGCACGTAATTTACGAAAGGTTATTCGGGGGATGATGGAAAGTCTAATGTATCGAGAAATAAATGGAGTCCAGTTATTATTAAAACGAAATTAGCTTCTAGCAAAAGTTGCGAATTGCATTTTTAATTATTTTTCTGCAACATTTACTATTGTATTGTTTCTTGTGTATCTTCATCTACCATATCATGTTTTGGTTGGAAACTAAGAAACTACTTTACACGACACACATTCAATATTAATTGGTATCTGCGAGCCTCAACTGCGCGCTTCTATGTCACTAGTACGCGTCTTCACATTTTTTTAATGAAAGTAAACACTTTCAAATTGATGGTATATGAAATGCTCATTTAAATTCGGGTGTAATGACCTCAACAATCACAATCAAAATACATGATATGAAATATTCCTGGTGGAAGTACAATGTTTTAAACGAACCGATATGTACAAGTGAATTAATAAATTGAATAAATGATCGCAGTTTTATCACAATGCAAATGCGTATATGTGGTTTAAAGTCCATCATAAATTGAGGATATAAATTGCCAGCGCTGTATAATTATTATTGTTAATGATCCGTGGATGCATGCAGACGCCTAGACCTTTTTATCTTTGATATGCCACTGAAAGTAATTAATAATCTGTAATTACATTTTTTTTCTTTGGAATTAGATTTTGTAGTTTGCTGTCGTTGTTTTATATTACAAAGCGAGACGAAGTTAACAAAAAGACATTGGTGTTACTAAAAAGCTATTTTAGTGTGCCCAAGAAAAAAATGTATGTACCTAATGATGAAAGGCAAAAATGACGAAACTAAACTGCTGGCCAATTGAAACGTACCAAGCGAATTTTTAGGTTGAATTTAAAGTCAAATATTTTGAAAAATAGAAAAGATATCAACATGCGGTTTTCAGGATTTCAGAAATAATTGAATTGAGAAAACGATAGTGTTACCCGATTTTTTTACTTTGAAGTACATTACTATCTACAGGGTATGAAAGAAAGTCTTTTTTTTTTGTCAAATTTTATAACTACCGTGATTCCACAAAACTTTTTAAATATTTTTTTGGTGAAGATTTTTTTAGTCCTTACTTAATGGAAGAACAACCTGTTTCTCAAAATTTTGATATCCCTGTTATTTTATAAGATACCGAATTTTTGCTGAAAATTTGATTTTTTCTTTGTTTTTTGTCGTTCGGCCGTATTGTGTTTTGTAAGAACCAATCTCTGTAGTTGATTATGATACTTTATGAATGGCTTTCCTATAAAAAGTACACTTTTTGTACTTTCATTAATTTATTGGTAACCAGTGGCTTATCAAAAATCGGTACACGTTCGCTAATTGGTAAATTTTTTTAATTCTTTTTTTAAGTCTATTTTCTTAATGGAATAAAATGGAATTTAGTTAGTTTATCTTCACCATTGGTTTAAGTGACTTATATCCTCGAAACGGGTTTTTCACTTTTTCAAAAATTTGCTCATATCCGTGTGTACCGCGTGGCCACGGAATCGTTTTACAACCCCCACCATTTTGTTACATTTAACTGTATTAATTTGAAATTTGGCATGGTTTGATTGTTGAAAAGAATAATCATTTTGACGTTTAAAACAATCTAATGACACTTCCGGCTTCATCGGAAAGGCCACCTACTAAGTTTCAAAATTTTTTAAAACAACCCTGTACATTTTTTTCCACAATAATTAGATTCTATTTAAAATTACCTTTTTATCGACATATCACATGATGACATTAGCTTTCAAAATGGCAGCATAATTATTATTGCACAAACCTGTTCAACAATATTTAATTTAATAAAAATTTCGGTATCTTATAAAATAAGAAAGATATAAAAATTTTGAGAAATTGGTTTTTTCCTCATTAACCAGGGACTAAAAAAATGGAGTAGATAGTAACGTACTTCAAAGTAAAAAAATCGAGTCACACTATTGTTTTCTCAATTAAACTATCTCTTAAATCTTGAAAACCTCATGTTGATATCTTGTCTCCTTTTCAAAATATTTGACTTCAAATTCAACTTAAAAATTCGTTTGGTACGTTTCAATTGGCCAGCAGTTTATTAGCAAGTAAAACTTGGAAAAAAAAATTTGTTCTGGTGAAATTTATTAAATTTCAAAGGAAAGCCACTCTTAAGTAAACTAAAAATAATGACATAATATTTCGATTTTTTAAAATTACCTAGAACCAACTCAAACATTCCTCCATTTCTTCAGGTTTTATTGCTATTAGAGAAACTGTAGAAGCGAAAATCTTAAAATATTTGTAAGTTGTGGACATGCAATTTCTCTACAACATAATTTTTTTCTTATAAAACTGTTAAATAAATGCATGAAGTACCATTTAAAAATAATAAAGACCTTGTGAAGGCCTATATCTATTGTTACGTCCCTGAATCAAAGTTTCTGTATCAGTTTGTTGGCAATAGACAATGTTTGTAGTTTTTGAATAAAAACAAGAATTATTTAAGTAATTATCTAAAATTATCTATCAATTAACCACTATGTCATCTATATAATCTCAGCCTAAACATTAGAGAAGTTTCAAGAATGTGATTGTATTAATAAATATTTGTAAAATTTGCTTTAGATATCTCAGAAGTATTTTTTTAGATAAAATAAATAAATAAAGTATCAGGAACCAATTTTCTAACTAGACTGAAGACTTCAAAGAGTTTAAGACATTTGTGTAGGAACCTCTTAAAAAAAGAATTGAAAAAAAATAGTGATTTTAAACAGCATAAATGATGCATGATTAGTTACTTGGGGTAAAATAGTTAGTTGCAAATCTGTATATTTGTACAAATTAAGAAGCACTAATTACCTATTTTGGGAACATTCAATAAGTCTCTTTTTAAGCAAAATTAATTAATTTCCATTTCTGTCGGATAATTTTCTGATTTTTTTACCATTTCTAAACATAAACTTTCTGAAAAATGTTCTTCTTGCTTTAAAGCTTTTGTAGTTTATGTAAAATGTGATTTGTTCGAACAAAAATACAGTTTTTATATTACGGGTTTTGAGGATGCCTAAATAGATTTTGATTAGTTTTGTAATGTGCATGTGGGTTTCTTTATTTGTCTCCAATGTGAAAGGACAAGTTAAAGGAAATTCCGTTGATTAACCACAGGCAATGAAGGTAATGAAGAATAAAATTTTATATAAATAAGTATCATTTAATTTTTTTCTAGTTAGGTATATCAAAAATTACATTTTATTTAAATGTTGACCAAAACCATCTGACGTCGAGGATATATATAATCCTTTATCGGAATTGAACTCAAAATAATTTCGTAACAAAATAAATAATAAATAGTTCTACTATACATAACGTATGTCTCAAAAGTTTTCGGAAAAAGGAAAAGCAAAAGTTTTCAGGGAACTTTTTTTTAATTTCAACTATAATAACACAATATTTTTACTAAATGAAAACAAATCTTCTTATGATAGATAAAGACCCATTCTCCTCAATGGCCCATAATTTAGTTCTAACATGCCCACCAATATTTAGACGGTAACAATGTCGACTTCTCTCGAATTTTTCGTCATATTCTCCCCCGTAATTGTTGTTCATTTTGGGAATCCCAACCACCATCGTAAACTTTTCTGCTCAGTAGACCAAAATTCTTCAATGGGTCTCGCAGATTTGGAGGATTGTCTCTTTTGGAAATAAAATTGATGCCGTTAGTGGCATGATGGTCACGGGCCAGAATATAACTTGATCATGGGTATGATGTGTATTTATAGAATTTGTTAATTTGTTGAGACATCTTTCGAATCTTTTGATGTAGATGTCTGCATTTTCAGCTTATCCGCGAACATGTCAGGCATACGGCTGACAGACCAGTCTCTGAAATGGCACACCACACCAAGATTTTGTCCTCAAACTTGGCTTTGCTTTTGAATTTAAAATTGTCTGGAGCTTCATTACCTTTCATCCTATCAGAGTTGGATAAGGTGAAGTATATTTTAGTATCCATAACGACCACTTTATTCGAAAAGTCAAATTTTTATCATCTGAGCGGCATCAGTGTATTTTTGAGCTTTTCTTCTTTTCCGATAATGTAGATTGTTTCTAGCAAAACTATGGTATATAATTTCTACAATCAAATCTAGAAGACGATTCAAATTTAATTTAATCTTAAGAATTTACAAGTTGGATACTTTTATTTATGAAATGAATTATAGAATCCAAAATGTAATATGAACATACAAGATCCTTAATTATATCTGGATTTCTCTTCTAACTCTAGGACTTAAAGCAGGTAATTTTTTTAAAAATATATTTTAATATTCTGAAAGAGAAAGAGTTTGAAGGGTTTTTATATATTTACATAATAATAATTGATAACTAAAATGGAACTTGACGTAATTTGCAAATTTATCTTTATTTGCAAGGTAAGTTTCTGAACCAGTCACGGACAGTTTTTGTATAAAACTCTGTTTTTATACAAAAACTGTCCTACCAAAATTGAATATTGTAGCAAATTACCAAGAAAAAAGCGGATGATCTTGAAGGGTAAAAAATATTTCCTGTAATTATTAGTACATTATGTATCCATTTAGAAATAAATATAATTAGTACCCAATTAATTTTTTTGCTTTGGTTAAAATCAACAATGGGTTTTCACCAAATAGTTTTACAAGTGTTATAAAAAAATACTAGACTACCGTAAACAAAACTAATCACAAGCATCACTACAACTACAAATTTAAATTAATTAGTTGTTTAACACAACCAGTATAAGTCATTGGATCCAACGAATGTTATTACCAATAAATATACGCATAGCTCATTAAAATACGTGAAGGAATGTTCATGGATAATATCTCTATGCCCATCAAGCATTTTTCTACATACTTATCCGTACCCATAAGTACCGTTAAGGTAGGTACTCCCCGAGGTTTCCTTGAAGTATACAGCATTAATCTAGCTATAATGTCTAATGTGTATTATAAACTTGTAACATGAGTTTATTTTTTAATTACACTTCAAGGGGATTAATGAGCAATTTTCCTCGTACAGGTGTGGCATATTCTATTTTATTAGTTGGTGGTATCAATGACCCATACATATTGGACGAGGTGATGATAATGTTTTTATTGGCACTAGAAAAGTATTTCAAATATTTGTGTTGTATATCGATAAGTTTCTGGTTTGATACTATACAGTAAAAATAGAAAATTGTCAACACCTCGTAAAATTTCAAATAATGTAAAACATGTGTTTGATGTTATAATTAAAATAAACTGTATGTAGTACTCGAGAATTTTATCTAGTAGAACATAAATCTTATTGTTGTATCAGCGAGAAACACAAAAGTTTCTGTGGAAATTCACGTTGATCACAGAAGCACCCAAACAAATTTTAACAAAATAATTCATTGACTCAAAGAGTATTTAAAGAAAAGTGTTTCAACCAAACGAATAGAAAAAGTTCTAC
This sequence comes from Pediacus dermestoides, assembly GCA_963942485.1. Lineage (NCBI taxonomy): Eukaryota > Metazoa > Arthropoda > Insecta > Coleoptera > Cucujidae > Pediacus > Pediacus dermestoides. The sequence goes on from OZ012626.1 coordinate 31,687,438, forward strand.
CTGCCTACACCATTCCATATCAAATTCCAACGAAATGAAAAGGTTTTACAGCTGAAAACATTTATAATCCTTTCTTTATCCTTAACTATTTCTGGACGTCACGCCCAAATCCAAAATACTGTTATTAGATTTTATTCCACATTAAAGCCTAAACTCTGAGGGGAATGTTGGAAGTAAAACTCATACAAGGGCACATATTTTCAGAAAATAACGTTAAAAAAATGGAATATATTTTCTTGTAAAATATAGGTGATTTTTATAAACAAAAAAGTGGTTTAGATTTGGTAACTTTATATGAAATTTTTGATATCGATCTATTATACAAAATAAAATCATATTCAATTTTTAAGGACTGTTGCTCATCTTACATAATGATATAAAAATCTTGATTACATGAACTCCTCAAAGTAACTCAATTCCAGTAATAAAAATTAAAACGAATTTCCGTAATATCCTAAAATATAACATTTACCTTGCTTCTTGTTTTATATCCCTAAAGGGCAAACTGTGCGACGTGCACCTACAAACCAAACGTAATTCGATTTTATTCTGTTGATACGTTACATTTTACATCAGATTCCTTCTCCTAATCTATTAAGTTTTGCTCTGAAGTTGACAGCAGCGAAATTGCGATTTCTAGCGGGAGCAGTATAAACTTTTAGTTACTGATAAAAAAAATACACGTTCCAGCACGGTTCTTTGAGAATTTTACGAGATTTTCCCAAGGATTCAGACTCGAAGGACGTGACTATAAATTATTGTTATTGGGGAAGAAATCAGAGCGAAAGAGTAATCGATATATTCTTTTGCAATAGAATAAAGTCTTATGCCCAACTAAGAATATTTTTATAAGATTTTTGCTATAGTTTTTAAATAGTTGCCCCCCGTGTCTGTCAAAGAGTACAGATTCTGAACAATCCGAATTATTTATCTTCCACGATGATAATAAAATAAGTTACATTTTAAATTTGAAATGTTAGTACCGTTAATTTCTTCAAAAGCTTTACCCTTAGAAATACCACACCCCAAATTTTTTAAACCTATAAAAACATAGTTCTCTAGTAAATATCAAGGTGACAAAAAATCCGAGAGAACGCAACAACGGTACTTTTAATTCTCCTTTCTTTCTACTTCCCTTTATCATTTGGGTATCTGGAATATTTTTGCCTGACCTCTCGCAGCCTCAAATAGCATATTAAATTAACATAAGCTATTTGTTATTGTATAGTTATCACGTGTCTTTTCACGAGTTCACCTATAGTGCAATAAATTAACGGTACCAATCACATGTCGGGCTATCATAGTGGTACCTGCAGGTAGGTAGCTAATACTGTTGTAGTTGGGCCGAACTTAAAAATTAAAAACATAAAAACTAAAACTGTTTATAGACTACAAAATAACGCTTCATATGAATGTGGGTGGGTGTTGCAAGAATATCTCATAAATAATACATCAACGTCTTAGAAGATTTGTAATTTACATTGATAATGATAGTCTGTAATTAAATTAGGTAAGGAATTGTTGGAATTCCAATCCAGCTTCACGATGTTAATTAGTAATGAAATGATGGTTTTATAAGTGCCAAGGACAAATGTCTCATGATTACAATTACATTTTAATTTTTGTACTGCAAGTTTGAAGAATTTATGTGAGCTTGTGATTCATTCAATTAAAGTCTGGTCCAAAGTTTTGCACTTGATTTTTGATCAGCTGCCAAAGTTTGCATAAGAAAAAATCAAAGTTAGCAAATGTTGACTAAGACTAAGACCTTGGATAAGAATATCATTTTTCTTATCGATAATGCATAAATAGCTTTCAAATAAAGTTGTTCAATTGGCAAAGGCTTTTTGTATACCCTCATCCCACATCTTTACAAATAATTCTAGTTAGTTATAATAAAAAAGTATTTATAGTTATAACTTTTATAGAATTGGTTTTTATCATTCTACATTCTCGTCTTGATACAAACCACTCAACATGATATAATAAATGCACCACCAACTATTATACAAAATAATTATTTCATTTATTGCATGAGGTTCAGATGGTGTCATGCAATATGATTTTCTATTTTTCATTCTTTGTACTGAGTTGTTGCAATTACCATTTCCTGTATTAAATATAAAACTTTCTCACCATCAACAAAACTGATGTGGTGGTGTAGATTAGTTTCTCTACACTGTAACAACATAATTTTTTTAATTTCGTTTTATATTATAATGTTCTGATGTAATCATCAGAATTTATGTATAGGCTTAGTGTACTTGAACGTTGGATAATTGTATGAAATATTTTCTTATCGGACAAATGCATTTATGTCATGTTTATTAAAGGCTAGTCAACTATTTGTAATATGGATGGTAAAGTTGATGAGATACGAGTATATAGTGAATAAATTTAGTTTACTAACTACTTATTTTAAGATGCGTGTTTTCGTCCAGGGATTTTTAGAAAATCTAACTAAAAAACGAATAAGAAATTTTACCTTAAAAACCAAAATTCAAAATTAATTCGAGACATACATTAATTAAATTTGGTCATCTTTTACGATAATCTAAGGCTCTAGTTAACTAAACATTAATGATATATATTTTTAAACTGTCACTCTTAGTTTATAATTTCTTTGTCTTCATTTATCCAATTAATTTTAGAAATAATGGCCCAAACGTTTCCGATTAAACTTGGTACAAAATTGTATGTATCAGAAAAGAACAAATAATAATTCCCCATAACAATATTCTTGTTGATATTTTTTCAGACTGAAAATCCAAAACATAATCATTAACTAATAATATTGAAACAAATTGGACGTTGAAATAAAGTGGCAACAAAATAGCTTTAATAGCCTTTAACAGGAAACAATTTAATTTAAAAGCATATAATCGCAGCAATAAAAAAGCATTTTAGCCGTTTACCTTGCAACCGCAGTAGAATAAAAGTAAAGGTAAATAATCCTTACAAAAATATCCACCGTTCAAAATGAGCTAATTTAGGTAATGAGACGCCATTGCTACACCATCATTATGATAAAAACCAGTACATTGGTAAATTTTTTTGTGTTTCTCTTTCACCCTATCTTTCTGTGGATTTGTAATTTTCGTATTATTACAGTATGTTGTAATATTAAGAGCAAGCATATGGAAACGAAACATTTAATTAATCACTATAAACAGAGCGTAAATAAATTAATTAAAATGCATAGAAAGTGGCAAATGGCGTTTTAGTGCAGTAATCGTGGAGTTAGTAGACTAAATTTAAATTTGTTTGTTAAAAGTAAAAACCAAGACAAATTTAACTCAACGAATTAAAATATGCAGACAGGTTTTACCACATAATTAACAATCACATGGATAATTACTTTTGTATTGTTAGCAAAACAATTTAATTTCCATTCGAATTGAATTGATTTTAAAGTATTTGTTTAAATTATCTTCATCAATGTTATAATAGGTACAAAGTCTGGAAAACATCTTAATGTCTTAACAGAAATATCGCACAGAACGAAACCAAGATCCACAATCAATCAATCAATGTCAAATGATCGTTCTTGTTATATATTTGATTGAAATATTATACTTTCATAACTGTTACATTTATGAAGAACATGCCCCAATATTTATTAATTGATATTGTTGGATGATTTCCAGATGGTTACCACGAATTTCAGAAATAAAAACACATATTATAAAAAAATTACAGTTTAATTTAGTACCTATACATAAATTTCAAGATTAAAAATTATTATGTTGAATTCGATAATTTTAGAAACAAACTAATAGAAAAATTATTGTGATATTTTGTAAAACAACAACAATTGTGCGTTTTAAACTTTTAAACAGGATTTATCAGTCCAAATCATCATTTTTTCAAAACTAATGGTGGTTGCGTGTATAGGTATACTAGTAATTTAAACGTAATTTGATGTGAAGAACCTAAAAGAACATAAAAGATAAAAGCTGGTCGTTGAAATGAGAAAATAGACCAGTTCGTGAATTCAAGTATTTTAGTATCAATTAATTTTAGAAGGCGAGATCGTAAATCATAAGGAAAAATTACCAAAAAATTGCATGGGAAGGAAGGAAAAAATGTATCACAATTAATTAAAATATTATTTTATACAAGGTGGTTTCAATTAAGTTTCAAATGCACTTTATCTTTCTAAAACTTCATCATATTATAAAATTTTAATACACCAATTTGAGTCATTTATATAGCATACCTACAGTGTGTTCAGAAGTTTAAATTTAATAGAAGCTGTTTTATTTCTTTAAAATACAGGGTGTCCCGAAATTAGCGTGCAATATTTCTAGGACAGGTTGTACATGTCAAAATATGACGAAAAGTTTATATTAACATGAGTTGAAAAATGCTTCCTAAGGAGGCTAGAGCCCTTCGAAAGGGGGACCCCAAAGAGGAGTTTTCTGTAATATCTTTGCAATTGTTGGTGGTAGATTCATGAAATTTGGTGAGTTTGAAACTTTTATAATTTGCCACATATTTCTTTTTCCAATTTTCAGAAATTTTGCCAGGACGTCACATACAGGGTTGGTGCTGGGACTGCTGGGTAAATTAGGTCCCATATTTTTGTGTGGATAATTTTTAAATTTTTTATATCAAATAATTAAACTTGGTTTATTTTTACACAAAAAAGGTCGTCTCAGTCGATTTTTGAATCTTGAACGGTTTTCGAGTAAAATCGATTTGAAGAAGTCACGTCCATAAAAACTACAGTAATAAAAAAAATCACAAATTTTTTTTTTTGATTTTGATATTTTGTTTTTATTATTAATATTTGACGAAGAAATGCTAAACGAAATAATAAATACCTATAAATTTTAATCCATTGTCTACTTTTGATAAATTACAATTTTGTGATTATTTTTATTAGTCTAATTTTTATGGACGTGATTTTACTCGAAAACCGTTCAAGATTCAAAGATCGACTGAGACGATCTTTTTTGTGTAAAAATAAACCAAGTTTCATAATTTGATTTAAAAATTTTTAAAATTATCCACACAAAAAATATGGGGAATAATTTACCCAGCACCCACCCTGTCTGTGACTCCCCTATCAAAATTTCTAAAAATTAGATAAGAAATATGTGGCAAATTATAAAAGCTTCAAACTCACCAAATTTCATGAATCTACCTCAAACAGCTGCAAAGATATTACAGAAAATTCCTCTTTGGGGTCCGCCTTTCGGAGGGCTCTAGCCTCCTTAGCATTTTTCGAGTCATGTTAATATAAACTTTTCGTCATATTTTGACAAGTACAATCTGTCCTAGAAATATTGCATGCTAATTTTGAGACACCCTGTATAATAATGATTATGTTTATCTTGGGGGTTTAAAGTTTATTAGCTTAAAAATCAACTCAAAAATCACGAGATAAACGATTTGAGCTTTACTAAGGCTGTTTCGGAATAGATGTGACTTGAGTTTAATTCAGATCGTTTATCTCGTTATTTTTAAGTCCAATTTTAAGCTAATTTACTTTTAATTCGCCGAGATAAACATAGTCAATGTCAATGTAACCAAACAATCCAAAGTTATTTGATAAGACTTTCAAGAACTGAAGATATGTTAAGTTGAAATTCCCAAATCAGATATAATGGTAACATTATGTGCTTCAGAATGTGATAATAGACCTTACTATAACAAAAACATTGTGGTCAAAAGTTCGGAGATATATTTAATAAAAAATAAATAAATTTGAAGATTTAATAATAAATATTCCTAAAATCGCAGCTTTTAAATCACTGCACTTTTTGTCACTTTTAGACAACATTTTTAACTATTCAGTAGGTACTCCATGGTTCTTTTCTTTTTGCTCAAGAGTCAAGAGAAAGAAAATTAGACACAAGAACGTATCTTTTTTGAAAGGACTGTTTAATATTAAATTTTTTATGCTTGAATTTGCGCTTATATACTATTCGTCACCCAATTTACTTGATTTTACGGTTTCTAACCTTTGGGAGTCATAATTTTTATATAATGTATGATTTTTATTGCTACATAAATTAAAAATTTGATACAGATATATTTTGTGGTATCACATAAAAATAACATTTTATTTTGGATATTGAAAGTTTAACTCAGGATATCGAACAATGAAACAGGATTTTGTAAATTTTAAGTATATTTATATTAAAAAGAACTACGAGCCCTAACAACTAAATGTTCGGACAAAAATAAATCTGATTGTCTTTTTTCCATACGCGCAAAAGTTATCTAAATTAACTTCCATAATATTGATGGTTTTTTCTGTTATAATGCTAACATATAGTTATATAAAAACCTAAATTTAGTAAAAATCCGCTCGGCGGTTCCAAAACTGTGGCACTTTAACCCAGCGGGATGGGAAAATTGTAGAAACAAAGAATTATTATTTTCAAAACGTTGGATCTAGTAGTCGGATTTTGATGAAATTTACTTTATTACAAAGCTGGATGTTGGTTTTCTTTACAAAAAAGTTACACAAGTTTTTATTTGGTGATTTTAGGCATTTATCGGAGCTTCAAAGTTGCACCTTTAAAAATGATAAAATTTTCTAGTAACTGTTTTAAAGAATCACAGTTTTGAAACCGCTGGTTGGATTTGTGTCAAAAAACATTAAAATCAAAGCTCAATAATCGTACTATATTGAAAAAATCCTGAAATGTTAATATGATTTTTTTGCATTTTTTTTCGAGTTCCACAGTTCACTTTTCGAAAAACGTTTTTTTTGAGGGTGCTACCTACAATAAAATAATCACAGTTTTGGAACAACTGGTTGGATTTTGGTAAAATTTACTTTATTGCAAAGCTGGATGTTGGTTTTATGTATAAAAAAAATCCCCAAGTCTTTATTTGGTGATTTTAGGCATATTTCGTAGCTTTAAAATTGCACTTGAAAAATGTGACATAATTTTATAAGAACTGTTTTTAAAAAATCACAGTTTTGGAACTTGGGTAAAACGACATAAAGATGCTTTCATGGCCCTTATCCAGGCCGGACCTAAATGTCATTGAAACTCTTTGGCATAAAATTAAACGTATTCTACGCAATAATCCACCAAGAACCATTGGGGACTTAAAGACCAAAATAGAAGAAATTTGGGACAGTTATTAAAGTAAAAGGAGACGTTATCTCTTATTAATGGTCCTAAATTAAAAATTATCCCAACATTTAGCTGCAAATTCATTTTGTAAAGTTTGCTAATTATTAAGGTTAAAATATTGTTAAATCCAATAAATAATTTTCTTCCATGCATAATATTGTTATTAAGGCTTTATCTTATTGTATTGTTAGGTGTTTACTAATTATTTGCGTAAAATTTCCAGTTCTTGTTTCATACTTCAAAAATTTACTTTTGTCCGAACATTTAGTTTAGGCTCGTATAACGCAAAAAATACAATGTTTATGTAATCGTATAAAATACAAGTAAACAGATTGTTCGAAAAAATTTGAATTTTTTGTCTTACATATGAAGCTTGAAAATAAGGTGTATTAAATGAATAAATTACATTTAGCCTCAATATAATAAACCAGCATACTGTTATTTTAATTTTACAAAGAAAAATTATTTAAAATTATGTACCTCAAAATCCCAATTTCAAAATTAATTACAAACAGATAGAGTTAAAAATTATCACCCTCACCCTCATAGTTAATGTTAAATTCTAAGTGAAAAACTTTAAGATTCGATATACACATGTAGCTAAAATATTATTGTATATGAATTCTTTCCAATTTTAAAACTTGTTCCATTTCTTTCATCTTGATATAATGTCATACTAAACCATAAACCCCTCGGTATTTTTCCCTGAACTCCACTTCAATGCTAAACAACTTTGTTTGGGATTAACTAAATCCACACAGAAGAACTTTGTCGCCTCTAGAGGAAATGTAAATAACTATAATAATAAAGTTTAAAAATACCCATCCACCTCGCTCTGTTTTATAGCTAATTACAACCTTTCAGCCTTTCTCATTACTACTTATATCTATATTTATATGGAAGCTGTAAACTCCTGAAACGGAGGGTGTGTGCACATTACTCCATTCGCTTCAGGACATATATTGATCAATATAAATTGATGATACACGATGCAGAGAATACACCGCAAGAGTGAATTATTATACCCTTGCTGCAAGCAGCTGTTATGCTTTGATATGATTCACTTGCCCTCAAATAGGTTTCACTGGGACCGGCCCTTCGATAATCTTAAATTTGTTTCTAGTTTGCCATCACTACTTTTATTACATCAATTAGTTATTAGTGAATTAGTGTCTAAGTGACCCCCATACTGGGGGTTTTAGGTTTCAAGGGGATGACAAAGAAAATTTAATTAGTGGATTGTTTTGCTGTTGTTGCAGGCGCACCCGCATGAAGGCTAAGCAAACCGCTGTAATTTTTTTGGGGATTGAGACTGATGCGTGGGAAATGATTTTAATTATCGTTAATTTCATTAAAAACTAATTACATAATCTATTTCCGGTCCTCTTCGAAAACAAGTTGCACGAAAAAACCGGTGTGTGTTTATTTGAAGAAATTAGGTAAGTACCGTTCGATGGCATTTAGAACGACGTACAAACAGGATTTAGTAATCGTTTTTTATTATGTAACCTTGCGCTGAAGACCTTCACAAGTTTGCTTGCACCCAAACGACTTTGGTCCGCTTTTTTAAGGTCTTACCTGTATGTCTGTATACCTGTAACTAAACGTGACTTGTGACTAATTTCCTTATCGAGTGATGTTGATGTTTCCCCTTCAGATAAAATAATTGACTTCGCATCAGCACAAATTACGCGGTTTCCGTTTTGCATACAAATCAAGTACTTTCTTGCATCGAATCGCAGTAATTGCGTCACCGTGCCCCTGCTGACCGGATATCCTTTTGGCTGAGAGGAACAAAAAATTGTTCTAATGGACAATTTTTAGGTTGTTTACTTGCTTAAGTGCTGGATTCTTATCTTTATCTATTTAGGAGAATTTCAACACGTTACCTGTTCCAAATACCTTTCTTAAGTTTATTTAACGTCATAATCTATTAGTTATCTTTACCAACCAAGGCTGCTATTTTTTTTCTAACACAATTCCCCCATTAGTAAACATTTATAATCTCCATAAAACATTATAACTGTTGACCTTTTTACCTCTTAACCTTATGTTGGAATGTCATAGTGTCGGAAACGTAGGTGGTTTTCTGGCAATAATCTAAAACGTTAACCCAGTGACCCCAGGAATTGAGAAGACAGCAATAACAGCAGGAAAGGGAAGGGCGGTTGTAGTAAGCTGATGTTGGGGCGCGGCCGCCAGTCCACGTCCTGATTTATTTAAGGGTGCGACTTGCCTTTAGCAAAACCACAAGGGGAGATATATATAAACTAATAAATGTATCACTGACAGACAAGTAGGATGATGGTAATGCCAGAACTTCCACCACCAAAGGCCCCACCCGAAGTGGAGGTGCAAACGCGAGGAGTTTCATTTTGGCGAATTAATATTTGTCACGCAATATATACCAAAATGAATTAATAAAATTACCGCGTAATCCTATTGGGGTTGTTTGCGATCAGATTAGAATGAAATCGATTAAAGCGAATTTAAATGATATGAATTTCCAGCTGCGAGTTTTAGGCAAAGTTTTAACGATATGAATAACATTCGTAGTAGCACAAATAGGTGACATAAATATTATTAAACTTTTGGTTAAATATCGCGTCCCAGTTTGTGACATTGATTTTGGGAAAATTTAAACAATTAGATAATAATTAAAAAAATTCTTAAAAGAACAACAAAAAAACAGGTATAACAGTTTATAATCGTTATTTTTATCTCAATAGGTCAAACAAATTTTTGGTATATCATGAATAATAAACACATTTCGTTATGAAGAATGTTAGTTAGAAAAGACAAATCTTTTCACAATTTTAACATTTTGTTGCCCCAGTAGGATGCAAGCGAAAGGCAGAGAATATTCGAAAAATTACTTTTCATTATTGAATATCATAATATAAAAAAAAATTCACTTGTACACTTAACTTTTATAATCATGCACTCAATAGAAGGATAGAAGCAAATAATATAGTAGCAGTACTAATATTGTATAGTTGAGATGTCTGAGTCTGGGACAAATAGAGTAATATGCTGCCTCAATTCCGAATGTTATTAGTGACCCCTCGAAGACCTTTTAAGAGTTTCCGTTTCATTGTAATCCTGTGCCTTCATAGTATGATTAGGTCGTGCCCAGTCACTTGGAGCGTTACATATCCTGTGTTCCAGTGTGAGAAAACGACGATATAATTTAATACCCTCATGGCATGTGTATGAGAGCCAGCTTAATAACACGAATTAAATTCCAGTTTTGTAAACATATAAGTTTTTGTTGAATTTGTACAAAGGAAACTGATGTTTTGTGTAGATAATATTAAATTCTACAGTGGATATGGTGGGCTAGTTTACTAGCTTCCAAAGCACATTTAGCCTTTCTCGTTTTGTTCTTGCATGTACTGAATGTGTGAAGTCAAGAGGGCAGCAGTTAATAAATAATAAGATAAAATATTTTCTTTGTCGTTATTTTTTGTAGATAAATATTATGGTATTTTTATAACACACTTTATATTTCTTTTAAATGAAGTTTTAGTTCAAAACAAATTCGTTATGTATTAAATTTAAGCAATAGGAAAGGTGCATCTAATAGTTACAATAAAATATATATTCCACGAATTTTTTGGGGGGAATTTTAATCCAGACGTTCACCTTTAAAAGTTTGACCGAAAAATTACAACTTACTTCAAAGAAAGCGAAAGTAACTTCTTTGAACATTTCTCCTGCATGAAAATACTTCAGTTTCATTGGAATTTTATTTGTTTTCCGGGCATTGCTCTGGCAAGGCATCACGCAAGTACGAATTGGAATCGGATTTGGATTGTTTATAAAAAAGCACTTAAAACAACAATGCTACAATTATATTATTGTACGAATACGAATGGTATGTGTCAACAGCCCCATTGGAAGCTAAATATAGCGCCTTGTAACCCTCTGAACAAACACAAACGCGTAGAAAAGTTTAAATGCCATTTATTGCCATCACCACCACACTCATCATTAGCCAGAAATGGAACTTCTCCCCCATTAACCTATCATAATGTTGAAATATTATAGTTTCAAAGGAGATTGTAGGAGTAAGAATATCCGACTATCCATTATAGAATTTGGGAGGAAAGGCTGAAGGAAGAAGATCGATTATTGTAATAATAACTCGTCAGGAATAGATGAGTTTCTGCTGTATGTAATATGTAACTAACTAGAAAATATTACCAATCTTTTGTATCAACATTGTGATCAAGAATAGGAGCTTAGGATCGTTTTTAATATATGCTGCATTTTTGCTGCAACAATTTCCGTAAATCTTTTTTTACGATTATAAATTAGTTATTTTTGTTACTTTTTTCACGATTGGGAAGTTCAACCGCAGGAGACGTAGGCGGGTTCGGGAATCCCATGAGTGAAAAATACATTATATGCATGTGTTGTACTCGTACATTTCTTTTCTGCGACTCTTATTTTTTAACACCAAAAAAATTGCTCCGGTTTTAAATAAAGTTATGCTCGATTTTTATTAAAATCAATTAGTACAGTAAGCAGGGAGTTGAAATAGGCTTTTTTTACCCTACAGCCAATTTTTGCAGAATATGTACGTTTAAAAGTCAGTTTTAGTATTTGTAGACCCCGTCGTTCCTTCACCAGCCCTTAATTAAAGGTTGAATTTTTTATTTATTTAATAACTTCTTTCCTATTAGTCAGTACAAAGTTGTAGAGAAAAATATTTCCTAAAACTTTTCTTTTAAATTTTTTTTGATATTGTCAATATTCAAGAGGTTATTCAACAAATAAGTTGAAAATTTTTGGGAAATTTTTCTTTTTTATTAAATATTTTCTTTACGGTAAGTTTTAGAATAATTTTGTTTCTAATGTTTTTTATAGAGCTCAGAGCTACAAAAAACATATTACATATTTTTTTATACAGATGAATTTTTCCTTTTTTTTTAACATGTGTCTTCAATAGATCTCATATTGTTGTCACTGAAAATAAAAAAGGGACTTTTTGAGCTAGACCATACAATCAAAATAAAAACTCGATATCCTTTGTACCAATTTCCATTTATTTCTTTCTATAAAACTCTTTTCCGCGCCACCACGGAGGTAGAGTAGCAAGTAGTAGTAGTATGTAGAGAAAAATTACCCCAAACATTTCAAGTTATTTGTTGTATAACTTTTTAAATATTTCCAATATCAAAAAAAATGTAAAAAAAAGTTGTAGGAATCAATTTTCTCTACAACTTTGTACTGACGGTTTTTTTTCGAAAATCTAATAGAAAAGAAGTTATTCAATAAATAAAAAATTCAACCTTTAAGGGCTCGTGAAGGAACAACGGGGTCTACGAATACAAAACCTTAGTTTTAAACTTACAGGGGGACCGATTACAAGATTCTGCAAAAATTGGCTGTAGGGTAAAAAAGTCTATTTGAGGCCTTTTTTCTCCTTATTTATTGTACAGGATGGTCCAGTTACGGTGTCCTCGTTATTATCTCAGAAACTATTGGACCCAGGAAAAAGTTTTATATAGAAGTTGTACAGTCTATAGCATTCTACATTTTTGAAAAAATATTACTTATACAGGGTGAGTCATTTTCATGTGGCGATATAAAGTTGCATTTTTTTAAATGGAACACCCTGTGTTTTACCCCAAATTATGATTTCTCATCCAATTTACGATAAAAAATATATAAGGCTTAATATGCCTATTATTGATAGTTTCCAAGATATTCGAGAAAATATTTTGAAAAATAATATTGTATTATGTGGGTGTAGCTTCCACCAGGTGTGTTACATCAAAGCTATTTTATTTGTTTCAATTTCAAACATACTCAACCAGAACATATTCTTTATTTAGTTAGTTTATAATAAAAAACAAAACATTTAAAAAAATTTTACTATTTCCAATACCTACCTACCTGACAGAGCATTATTATTAGCTTCTAGGTCTACTCTATGAAATAATAGTTCTTTGTCAAATACTACGACTTTTTCTTACATGTGATATCAATTTTAAGTTTACTTGATTTTTAAGTCCAGAAATAAAATTTTCTAGCTAAAAAATAGAACTAACATTGCTCATATAAACAGGCAGATATCATAGTATTTCTAGATATTTTCTCGAATATCTTGGAAACTATCAATAATAGGCATATTAAACCTTATATATTTTTTATCGTAAATTGGACGAGAAATCATAATTTTGGGTAAAATATAGGGTGTTCCATTTAAAAATATGAAATTTTATATCGCCACATGAAAATGACGCATCCTGTATAAATAAATTTATTTAAAAAATGTAGCATGCTATAGACTGTACAACTTCTATATACAAATTTTTTTCCTGTGCCTAATTGTTTCTGAGATAATAACGAGGACACCGTAACTGGACCACCCTGTACATTGTACTAAATAATTAGATACAATTTTATACTAGGTACCTATACTTATAAGACAAACTAATATTTTAGTTATATTTTTACAAATTTTACTTGACTTTTGGCCTCTTTTAAACTACATAAAATACTAAAATGTAACCAAATTTTACTTGATTTTGGACCTCTTTTAAAAAATTTAAATAACCTACATAATTAGTTATATTTATCACTTTTCCTTACTTTTTAAAACCAATCAGGCCCGTTTTTAATACTTTTTTCTATTATCTAAAATTTAAGTGATTTTACCTACATTTTAGCGAGGGAGATGTTTCCCTAAAAATTATTCTATTTTTAACATTGTAAAAAATTTGAAATAAAGTTTTACCTGATTTTTTTAAGATAATTAATTAGATTAATTTTTATTCTAGCTATGTACTTATGAGACAAATTAATATTTTAGTCACATTTTTACAAATTTTACTAGATTTTAGACCTCTTTTAAAAAACTTAAATATGAATTTTATTTTAACTAGGTATTTTTTCATCAGTTTTCCTTGCTTTTTAAGACTAATCAAAATTACCCATTTCTTTGATTTTTATCTGTCAGTATTAAGACAAAAAAAGGCCTGTTATTAATACTGTTTTCTATTAGCTAGAATTCAATAGATTTTACTTAAATTTTAGGGATCGAAGAAGCTTTTTGGCTGTTTCCCTCCCTGGAAGTCTTAAAGAAGCATCACAATTCAGGATGGTGTATTAAAATCGTCAAAATTCAATTCACATTTACATATATTCTACAAAAATTATTTATTTTTTTAAACAAAAGTAGATAACCAATTTTTTAAAGATTAAAAATTAGATTATTGTTATACTTTCTAAGATAGAACAAATTAATATTTTAGGATTTTAACCATATTTCCACAAATTTTACTTAAATTTCGACTTTTGATTTAATATTTCGAAAATAATTATTTGATAAACTGAACCTTTAAAGGACTTGGGAATATTTTGCATATTATTAGGTACCTAATAATATGCATTTCTATTATTGAAGGCGTAAAGGCTAAGGGAGTCTTATTTCCAATATTCAACTACTTTATTGTTAAAGTTAAAACTTATAGTAAAAATTATTCAAATTATTCAAATTTACAAAATTATTTTACATCTTCTGCCATCTGTAGGTGACTAGCGTCATTAACACAAAATCGATATCGTAGGCGGTGTTCCTTCTGGTAAAATCCCCGGATTTTTCATCTTTCATTTTACTGTCAAATCTGACATTGAGCAAAGTATTTCACAAAATTACGTGCTGCTTTTTGGTTTTTTTGGTACCAATACATAATTTAAATACAAAACAACTTTGTAATGCGTAAGCAAGCCAGTAACCAGCTTCCTAGGTATAGCAAACAATTACTTTAATGAAAACACTACATAAGAACAAACATATTTACTATTTTAATTATTTATCGAATTGAAAGTTGTTTGAATATATTTGGTTATAAAAAATGACATTGATTGAAGGAATAGGTGACGAAGTAACCCAGTTCTTTGTTGCACTGTTTATTGTCGTTATCAGTAAGTCAACAGCATTACCCAGAAAAGTGATTATGAGATGAGAGAACAAATCGTGTTTTAGTTTCATTGGCTTGGTGGACCACGAGTATCTCGGAGCAAAGACACGTTAGTACTGTTCTAGTATTGGATAGAAGGCGGCATAGAGTGCATACTCATCGCAGATTAACAAACCATACAGAGTCTGTTACCATAGCCGAAGGTTGGTGGTTTTGAATACACTTCTAAGTCGATTGCTATTATAAATATTCCAGGTACTCCACCGACATCCCCAAATGAAGATGTGGAAACGTTAACAACTCAAATGGAGCCAGGTGCAACTTCTACTGAAAGCTCTGATGATGTTACTGCAGCAACTTCTAGTGCGGATCCAGATAATGAAGAAGCACAAATTATCCAGACTATGGACGCGGAAAATTGTGAGCTTCGACAGCGGGGTCAAGTCGACTTTGATATTTGGAACATAAATGGCAAGTTAAATACTTGTATTAGGTGTGGGAAAAGTTCTACCCCTTTTGACACAGTGGAGTCCATCGAGCAGTAATTAGGTTTCTTAAAGCGAGGGAGGGGTGAGGTACAGGGTGGTCCAGTTACGGTGTCCTCCTTAGTATCTCAGAAACTATTGGGCCCAGGAAAAAAAGTTTTATATAGAAATTGTACAGTCTATAGCATTCTACATTTTTGAAAAAATATTACTTATACAGGGTGAGTCATTTTCATGTGGCGATATAAAGTTGCATTTTTTTAAATGGAACACCCTGTGTTTTACCCAAAAATATGATTTCTCATCCAATTTACGATAAAAAATATATAAGGCTTAATATGCCTATTATTGATAGTTTCCAAGATATTCGAGAAAATATTTTGAAAAATAATATTGTATTATGTGGCTGTAGCTTCCATCAGGTGTGTTAGAGCAAGCTATTTTATTTGTTTCCATTTCAAAAATACTCATCCAAAACATATTCTTTATTTAGTTAGTTTATAATAAAAAACAAAATATTTTAAAAAATTTAACTATTTTCCAATGCCCACCTGACAGAGCATTATTATTAGCTTCTAGGTCTACTCTATAAAATAATAGTTCTTTGTCAAATACTACGACTTTTTCTTACATATGATATCAATTTAAAGTTTACTTGATTTTTAAGACCAGAAAAAAAAATTTCTAGCTAAAAAATAGAACTAACATTTCTCATATAAACAGGCAGATATCATAGTATTTCTAGATATTTTCTCGAATATCTTGGAAACTATCAATAATAGACATATTAAACCTTTTATATTTTTTATCGTAAATTGGATGAGAAATCATAATTTTGGGTAAAATACAGGGTGTTCCATTTAAAAAATGCAACTTTATATCGCCACATGAAAATGACACACCCTGTATAAATAAATTTATTAAAAAAATGTAGCATGTTATAGACTGTACAACTTCTAAATACAACTTTTTTTCCTGTGCCTAATTGTTTCTGAGATAATCACGAGGACACCGTAACTGGACCACCCTGTACTTAAATACACAAAATTACATCTGCATGTTACTAAATTGTTTGTTGGGGTTATAATCATATAAGTTGGGATTTAGCAAAGATTATTATATTATTTTAGCATTGTTTTTTGTATGAACACAGATTAGAGTCTTTGGTTTGAATTCAGTAAGGTAAAACTCGCAGCTTTTGGTTGGTTTATGGGGAAGGTTGTGCAGGGGAAAGAACCAGCACAAACACTTGTTGCCGCTGGTTGGAAAAACATCTTTTGTAGTTCAACCACGGCAGGCCATCCGAAGTTTGCCAATAACGATTTATTTACAATAATCTAGTGCATATTTAGACACTTAAAAACTGAGCTAAGTACCAAAATTACGTTTTGCAGATAAAGGATGCTTTTTCACTAAATACATCGTATCCCAAGATAGACACGAAATATTTTTAGGTGTGATGCTTGAATAAATTCTACATTGTCCTGTATAATTTTTTTATCCCCAATCCGGGTTAATTTTCGAGCAATCGTCTCTTGAATGTTGAAAATTGTAGATTGAAAAAGTAAAACATTGTTGAATAAAAAGAAGCCAGTCTGCTAAACTAAACTGCTGGCCAATTGAAACGTACCAAGCGAATTTTTAGGTGGAATTTAAAGTCAAATATTTTGAAAAATAGAAAAGATATCAACATGCGGTTTTCAGGATTTCAGAGATAATTTAATTGAGAAAACGATAGTGTTACCCGATTTTTTTACTTTGAAATACATTACTATCTACAGGGTATGAAAGAAAGTCTTCTTTTTTTTGTCAAATTTTATAACTACCGTGATTCCACAAAATTTTTTTTATATTTTTTTGATGTAGATTTTTTTAGTCCTTACTTAATGGGAAAACAACCTGTTTCTCAAAATTTTGATATCCCTGTTGTTTTATAAGATACCGAATTTTTTCTGAAAATTTGATTTTTTCTTTGTTTTTTGTCGTTCGGCCGTATTGTGTTTTGTAAGAACCAATCTCTGTAGTTGATTATAATACCTTATGAATGGCTTTCTTATAAAAAGTACACTTTTTGTACTTTCATTAATTTATTGGTAACCAGTGGCTTATCAAAAATCAGTACACGTTCGCTAATTGGTAAATTTTTTAATTCATTTTTTGAGGCTATTTTCTTAATGAATAGAATGGAATTTAGTTAGTTTATGTTCATCATTGGTTTAAGTGACTTATATCCTCGAAACGGGTTTTTAACTTTTTCAAAAATTTGCTCATATTCGTGTATACCGGGTGGCTACGAAATCGTTTTACAACCCCCACCATTTTGTTACATTTAACTGTATTAATTTGAAATTTGGCATGGTTTGATTGTTGAAAGGAATAATCATTTTGACGTTTAAAACAATCTGATAACTCTTCCGGTTTCACCGGAAGGGCCACCTACTAACTTTCAAATTTTTTTAAAACAACCCTGTATATTTTTTTCCGTAAGAATTAGATTCTACTTAAAATTACCTTTTTATCGACATATCACATGATGACATTTGCTTTCAAAATGGCAGCATAATTATTATTGCAAAAACCTGTTCAACAATATTAAATTTATTAAAAATTTCGGTATCTTATAAAATAAGAGGGATATAAAAATTTTGAGAAATTGGTTTTTTCCTCATTAACCAGGGACTAAAAAAATGGACATCAAAAAAATATAAAAAAATTTTTGTGGAATTCCGGTAGGTATAAAGTTTGAGAAAAAAAAGACGACTTTCTTTCATACCCTGTAGATAGTAACGTACTTCAACGTAAAAAAATCGGGTCACACTATTGTTTTCGCAATAAAATTATCTCTTGAATCGTGAAAACCTCATGTTGATATCTTTTCTCCTTTTCAAAATATTTGACTTTAAATTCAACCTAAAAATTCGCTTGGTACGTTTCAATTGACCAGCAGTTTATTTGATATCGAAAAAAAGTTATACATGAAATTTGTAGCTGAGATGATTTGCGATCGAAAGTATATATTGTAATTTTTTTGGGAGTGTTAACCCTTAAAGAATTATTAGTGTTCAAATTTGGAATTTGAAAAAATAAGTCATTATGTTCACGTTACATTTACTTTATTTTGAAAACTAGCATTGAAAATAGTTAAAATTTTGATACATGATGAAAGATTGGTTTATTTTGAATCGAAAAGTAAAATTCCATTTTGAACATGAACGATGTCTACTCGGAGTAATTATAAAATTTGTTAAAAAGATTTCTATAGGTAGCCACCTGCAATGACTTTATATGGAAAAAAAAATTAAAAAACCGGATTGGAGATAAAAAATTATACATAACAATGCAGAATGTATTCAAGAATCATAACTAAAAATATTTCGTGTTTATCCTGGGACACCCTGTGTTTTAGAACTAAATCAAAATTGTTCCCAATGGACAATAAAATTTTTGATTATTTTTATGCCACACGAAACGCATTTCAGGCCATTGTCTTATACACATTGTTGCTGCAGGGGATCTTGCACATGGATTGTGAATGTGAAATTTTAAATCACGCAGCGTGTTCACCTGACTTGGCCCCTATTGATTTTTATTAAATCGACTCTACAAAATCATTTTACAGGCAAAAATGACAAAATATTGAAGATATCACAAATTCTCACTATTACGGTGGAGCCAGAACAATAAATATATCATTGATTAAACATATACAGGGTGTTCGCGCGAAGCGGCTCACTATTGCTAACTTCGTTATTATTGGAGCTACAAAGTCGGTTAAATTAGCAAACTAATAGCATTTTTTCCGCTGATTACAATGGTGAAGACAGAAAAACAATTGACTATCTGGTTTACGAGATGTTCACAAAAATTACATTTTTTTAAATGGAACACCCTATATATTTTTGCAGAAATCGATGACAAATTAAATTCTGTACAAAAAATGTCCTTAATTTTTTTTTATTATAATTTAAAATAAGCGAGTTATTTTGAAAAAAGTTTTCAATTCTTTAAAATCAAGTAGCCATGAAACGGAATAGTAATTTATTAAAACCAAACAATCATAATTTTGAATTTAAGCAAGTTGAAAAATATTTGAAAGAATTACGGAAATATTGAAAATTTACAAAATTATAATTTTCATGGCTACTTTATTTAATATTTTTAATACACAGGTGTTTCCGCAAAGTGGTTCACTCTATTGCTAACTTTGTTATTATTGGAGCTACAAAGTCGGTCAAATAGTAGCATTTTTTCCGCTGATTATAATGGTGAAAACAGAAAAACAATTGGCCATCTGGTTTTCGAGATATTCACAAAAATATCATTTTTTAAATGGAACACCCTGTATATTTTTGCAAAAATCGATGATAAAGTAAATTCTAAACAAAGAATGTTCTTATGCTTTTTTGACAATTATTTAAAATAAGCGAGTTATTTTGAAAAAAAGTTTTCAAAGTTTTAATATCAAGTAGCCATGAAAATTATAATTTTGTAAATTTTCAATATTTCCGTAATTCTTTCAAGTTTTTTTCAACTTGCTTAAATTCAAAATTATGATTGTTTGGTTTTAATAAATTACTATTCCGTTTTATGGCAACTTGATTTTAAAGAATTGCAATCTTTTTTTCAAAATAACTCGCTTATTTTAAATTATTATCAAAAAAAGATGAGAACATTTTTTGTATAGAACTTAATTTAACATCGATTTTTGGAAAAATATATAGGGTGTTCCATTTAAAAAAATGTTATTTTTTTGAATATCTTGAAAACCAGATGGTCAATTGTTTTTTTTTGTTTTCACCATTGTAATCACCGGAAAAAATGCTACTAGTTTGCTAATTTAACCGACTTTGTAGCTCCAATAATAACGAAGTTAGCAATAGTGAGCCACTTCGCGCGAACACCCTGTATAAGTTTCCAAATTATTTCTTTATTATTTAGTGTAAGTGAGTAAAAACTGGTAGAAATTTTGCCTACACCCATATAATGCACATTTATGATTTGCTGACTGTTTTATTTCTGTATAGGTGAAGTTACTGAGGGCAACGATGTATCAAACTTAAATGAACTTGATTCATTATTGGATAACTCCAACCCAACAGTAATGGAGCATAATTATGCAGACGGCAACCGCATAGAACAAGTGCAGCAAACAAACAAAACCGAAAGTCCAGCAGACTCTTCTATACGTATCAAACTCAAGTACATAAACGACGACTTAAGACTGGTGGATGGTAAACTCGAGGAACCGTTAGGTGATTTTAAAAGGTTGTAAACTTTGCCACGTTTATTTTCCTGGTAATTGTTACAATAAATTGTATTTTCAGGAGACATTTCCAAATGGAGTTAACTTCAAATAAAATAGTTAGGTTAATATTTAATGGTCAAGTCCTCCAACCTGATTCACAAACTTTGGAGAGGTGCGGTTTATTCGACAATTGTGTAGTGCATTGTTTGATACACCAGAAAAGAACTACGACTGATTCTAGTCAACCTGAGAGTGGGAACGAAAATAACTCGTCTAGTAATAATAATATGGCCAACAATTTAAATAATAATGTTCAGGGACGAGACTGGGACTTTGGAAATTCGTTATTTGCTTTTATTGGCTTTACGTTATTGGCTGCCTGGTATTTCAGGTATTTGACATTGAATTTATGCAAAATAATGAAAATTCATTACATTTTTTCAGGTACATGTATGCACATTTGTATACGGTTACAGCTACTGTAGGATTAATTTTAATTACCGTTATTTTTACGATGGTGTTCATGGGCACGTACTTTCCGGATAATGAAAATTTGCAAAATCCAAGGATTCATATTCATGCAACTGAACATGTTCCACCGTCGCAATAAACTTAACTTTTCTATGATGAATCTGTGTTTGGTTTTTTACTGTTAAAATTAATGAAAAAGGCTTGTGTATAAAATTATAAATCTTTATAAGAATTATGAATAATTTATGATTTGGTGTAAATACATTTATTTTAATCAAAATTTGTAGTGTTATTATAGAGACGTGAAATCGAAAATAACCGAAAACTCTAACCCAAATAGGAATAAAATTACTAGGAATATTTCAAGTTTTTAAAAATATTTCCTGAAATATACAGGGTGTCCCGCCAGGATAGACACGAAATGTCTTTAGGTATGATTCTTGATTCTTGAATGCATTCTGCATTGTCCTGTATAATTTTTTCCCCAACCCGGGTTAGTTTTCCTAAAAATATTTCGTGTCTATCCTGGGACACCCTGGGAATCCATAGAAAACCTTAAAAAAACATCAGTTTTCTTAATAAACTTATATCGAAAATTCAACCGTTTCAGAAATACAGGGTGTTGAAGTTGCACATTTTTTTTTAAATAAATTTAATATCTCCTGAACCAAAGGGAATATTTTGTTGAAATTTAGTGGGTAGTATTTTCTTAATAAGTACCATATTTAATCACCATAATTTGTTTTCCTACTTCAAGCAGTGGCGTAACCACGGGAGTGAGATTATTTCTTTTTAGATAAAAAAAGGTACCCCAATGATATAGTATATTTTTTCTACATTTCTGAAATCCGCAGTCGATTTATGAAAAAAATATTCTTGTAGTTTTTTCGTAAAACTTATCATTTTACAGTAAAATTTTAATTAGATTTCATTGTAGGTAATTTATAGCAACACAAACAAACAAACAAATAAATTAAAAATAAAGCCACTTAATTTATTTTAAAACAGAAACTTAAATCAGTGAAGGATCTGCTCAAAATTAAAAAAAAAAAGTTCAGGACATATTAAATTTATTTAAAAAAATATGTAATTTCAACACCCGGTATTTCTGAAAAGGTTGAGTTTTCGATATAAGTTTATTAAGAAAATTGATATTATTTTAACATTTTCTATTGATTCCCAAATTATCGAAGGTTCAATTCGGACCACCCTGTATTAGTGTATAATAATATTGTTTTAAAATTTGATAAAATATAATCAAATATAACAATAAATTGTAATTGAGTTAGTACAAGTAAGTAATACAAAAATTATTCAAAATGTATGCATAAATTTGGTCCATATTTCATTCTTCATATAAAATTTATTTTCAAAAAAGTACTATTCTAAAAACTTCTAATAATGATTTTTTTAAGGAACATACTTAATCTAATATATTTTTTTTAACTTTAAGACTTAATATAATCTGTTTTTACGACACCTTACGTTGTAAAAATGTTTTATTTTTTAAAAAATGTTGATATAGGCAACTAAAAATTTACAGCCCGTGATATGTTGGTTGCCTACCCAAATAATTTATCATCAGTGATTTCCTGGGAATAATCAGGAAATTTCGGATTGTTGTGTTGGTGGCACCTGTGTGAAATAAGTCGTAAATCGTAATGTGATGCAGATAAGGAAGATAAATTTGTTGTTATTTTATTTAGACTTTGGAGATAAACTATCCTTTCGAGTGATACTTTGTGCAAAAATACCATGTGTTTTTTAAAGAGTAAAGAACAGAATGTCACATTCAACAGTTGCTGAGCTATTTAAGTGACCTTTAAATATCTTGACCTGGGTTAAGTTGTCCATGTTTGGTTTTAAGAAAAATAATAA
This sequence comes from Pediacus dermestoides, assembly GCA_963942485.1. Lineage (NCBI taxonomy): Eukaryota > Metazoa > Arthropoda > Insecta > Coleoptera > Cucujidae > Pediacus > Pediacus dermestoides. The sequence goes on from OZ012626.1 coordinate 31,710,551, forward strand.
CACGACGCAAATTTTAATTTAATTTTTTTTGTATTCTGGTTAGGTAATATGACAAAAAGGAACATTTTTATATGTAGTACGTTTTACGTATTAGCAGTTTTAACAGTGCAAGGTAATTTACTACGTGTTAATTAGATGAAACCCTACACCAGTACATATTGTTATTGTTTTTAGATATTGTACAATTCTCAACTGAGGCAACCATAGTGAACCGTCATGTACCTGTGACTACTCGCTGTGAGTTTTTCAATTCCTCATGCACTCAACCTGGATCTGATTGCAGCGATGTGCAAGAATGCGATGCGCCAGATGATGGCAAACGAAACCACTGCTTCGTACTGTGGTCTATAGCAGAAGATGGCACTAGCACTGTTTACCTTAAAGTAATTAAACAAACACCTTTTATAACATTTATAACCTTCTGGTTTTTAGGGGTGCTTCCTCAATAATGAAGATTGCTACAACAGAACCGATTGTGTTGAGAGGAAATACCCAACTCCGCCAAAGTTCCATCTCTTCTGTTGTTGCGAAGGAGATATGTGCAATGAGAACTTCACTTGGCAGCCATCTCCTACCGAACCTCCAACGTCCAGCAGTATGTGTATTTAACGAATTCGTCAAATGAATGTACAATTGTTTGGTTTCTAGCTGCTGTCCCTACTGTCGAGGAGACAAACTCACTTCTAACTCCAGTGATTATAGCGAGTTGTGTTGTGACTTTCTTCATTTTGGCGGTTGGAATTTGGTATATTTCGAGAAAGAACAAACATTACTTTAATGGGGTGAGTTGATTTATGCGAAAGAATTGACACAATTATTTAGTTATTAGCTGTAGTAAAATCCAGTTATGTACCGGGTGTCCAAATAAGAGAGGACGTCGGCTGTTTATCTCACACTTATACTAAGTGGCCAATAGTCCAGTCAATCTGTCGAAATTTGTGGAAAAAATTACCCGGTAAACTTTCTCTTCATAAATCGTTAGGGGGTCATGTGGAAAGCTTAAATTCAAAAACTCGGGAAATTCCTCGGACCCATTTTTTGGGAAATCCAAGAAGTGTTTGGATTTGATTTTACGCGAGAACGGTGAGTTGCAGAAGAAAATTTTGTTAATAAATATTGTACAGGGCAATATTTTCTACAATTTATCTCTAAGGATCGATGCGCTACGACGAAAAATGCCAAAAGTAGAGGGCGCCAAAGTACCCAAAAATGAGTTTTTTCACTTTTTTACACCGAAAAAAATTTTTTCACGCACAACTGTAAATATAAATGTTGACAAGCGAAGAAAATTAAACAATTTTTATATAAACGTTTTTTCTCTACGATCCACCGTTTCGGAGATACAGCATGCAGAGTTTCGAGTAGTGTATTTTGATACACACACCATTGAATGTATGCAGGAAAAGCACGTGAAATTTCAAAGTGTCGTTCTTTAAAGATTGTGAAAAGTAGTAGATTCACTCGGAAGTGTTTCCATGGCTCGGTTTTTTCAAGTACGTTGTACGTTCTGCACTTCCCAAAGTGGCAAGCAATACTAAAAGGTCAATGTCTTCGTCAATTATTGTAGTAGAGTCATATTCAGCAGATCTTTGGAGAGCTGTCTCGACTATTAGACGATCCGCATCCTCAAATGCCTGCTGAACCTCAAACCCAACAGCCTGGAGCCTGGAGGTCTGTTTGAAGAAAATTGATTAAATGATATTTGTTGTTGTCGTTAGACAATAGTATATTTCATTAGGAGTCTGGAAATAAGGATTTTTCCGTGCGCGCGTGTCAAATTCTTGTGGGAGGCGAAGCCGAACACGAAGTCATGCAAGCATGGAAAAACCATTTCTGGACGTGTAATGAACGATATTTTTTATTATACTTTTCTGAAAACAACGCAAAAAAGATTAGATCTAAATTTCGAACATTTTATTTTCAAAGTAATAATAACATCGTAAAAATAGTAGGCAAACACGATTAACATTTCCACTCCGCATGCTGTATCTACGAAAGGGTGGATCGTAGAGAAAAAACGTTTATATAAAAATTGTGTGTTTTTCTTGGCTTGTCAACATTTATATTTACAGTTATGCGTAAAAAAAATTTTTTCCGTTGTAAAAATGTGAAAATCTCATTTTTGGGTACTTTGGTGCCCTCTACATTTGGCATTTTTCGTCGTAGCGCATCGATCCTTAGAGATAAATTGTAGAAAATATTGGCCTTTACAATATTTATTAACAAAATTTTCTTCTGCAACTCACCGTTCTCGCGTAAAATCAAATCCAAACACTTCTTGGATTTCCCAAAAAATGGGTCTGAGGATTTTCCAGAGTTTTTGAATTTAAGCTTTCCACATGACCCCCTAATGATTTATGAAGAGAAAGTTCACCGGGTATTTTTTTCCAAAAACGACCCTTTTTCCCGACAGAAATAGCTCGAAATAGTTTTTTAGTTTCTAACTCGAGCGCTAGAGGGGGTAACACTGACAAAATAGAAAACATGCTTTTTCTCAAAAATATCCCGAGTTAACATATGCTAAAAATAGTTATATTGTAATTTATGAAAAATTAGAAATCTTTTTTGTTTAAAGTACTTTTCTCTATCTTGTCAAATAAAGGGTGGGACAAGGGGCGAATGTTTGTTTGAAAAAATTTGAATAACTTTTTTTTTGGATTAACCGGTTTCGATAAACTTGGTCTCGTTTGAAAGAGAGTTTATTAGGGCGTCGAATAAAGAATTGACATCATAAATATAATTATTTCCCTGGTCGCTAGAGGGCGCTTTGCGACAAAGTCGCATATTTATGTAATTTTCTCAAACAACAAATGTAATGGTATTATTATTAGCTAAGAAGAAAAAGCATAAAAAAACGAAGAAGCTGGTGAAAACCACAAGTGGATATCTCTTTTCAATACAGAGATATGAATGAAAACAATTTTTAACAAAATTTTAGCAGATAATTAAGTTTTGTACGTTTTAAACTACTTTTGGCCACCTTATAAATTCGGAAATATTGGATTACAGAGGAATATAGTCTAGGACCAGAAGTAAACAAATTATTCTATTAAAAACATAATTTTCAACACCCTGTGTCTCAGTAGGGACGTGTATCTGTTTATAGGTAATTTTGACCTAGTTTTGGTCCTAGAATGTTTGTTGTATTGCACTGTTTCAGTATTTCTGACTTTCTAAACTAAGAAATGGCAAATCAAACAAGTATAACTTTTTATGTATACAGGGTGTCTCAGGTTTTAATCGGAAAAATTTAACAGACGATAGAACTCGCAAAAATAAAAATAAAAGTTTATATGAACATGTATATTTTAAAGCTTCGTTTTCGATATACTGGGTGTTAAAGTTAATAAAAAAAACCTTCTCTTTTCAATTATCTCAAAGACTACTTGGCCAATTTTGATAAAACTTGGCAAGTTTTTAGTGACAAGTAAAGGGCTTCATTTGATGTAATTAGATTGAATTTAATTATTCCAGGGGCGACGCTGGGGCATTCTAACTAGATATTTTAAAGAAAAATTTGAGCACGCCACTGGTTTTTTATAAGTTTGATATTATTTTCAGATTGAGCAATTAAAAATACAATGTTTTTGTCTCTTGCATTTTCTGTCTATCTTACTTTTCGAGAAACAAAATAAAATTCGATTATCCGCCCGCCCCTAGAAAAGTAAATTTAATTTCATTATGCAATAAAAATTAAATAATAAATAAAAAGTAACAATATTTTATTAAAATACATTACCATAATTGTTCGAATTGATAACCTCTAACATCAACATAGTCTACAACGACGAACAACAGATTGAACTGCGCTTGAAATCTTAACACCCTGTATATAGAAAACGAAGCTTTAAAACATACATGTTCATATGAACTTTTTTTTTTGCGAGTTCTATCGCCTGTTAAATTTTCCCGATTGAAACCTGAGACACCCTGTATATTTTGACCATATCTTTAAACTTAAAACACGATAAATAGAGAATTAACATCTTTTGTTTTGTTTTAATTGCCGCTCTTTGCAGTGGGTAAGTTCACTAACGGAGTTCCCAAGAAACCAACTATCATATCTATAAATCCTCTCTACTTTTCAGTTGCCAACGTCGGAGCCAAATCCGATTGCTCCGCCTTCCCCACTACTCGATACACGTCCCATTGAATTGATTGCTGTTAAAGCCCACGGTAGATTCGGTGCTGTATGGAAAGCCGAATTTAAAACTGATGATGTCGCAGTTAAAGTCTTCCCAGTTCAGGTAATATTTCTTGTGTGTGCGAGTTGCCGTTTTTAAGTTTGGTTTTGTTTTATAGGACAAACAGTCTTGGCAAACAGAGCAGGAAATATTTAAACTTTCTTACATGCACCATCCAAATATTCTACATTATATTGGTGTTGAGAAGCACGGAGAGAATTTGAGCGCCGAGTTTTGGTTGATTACTGCTTACCATGAGCGGGGGTCGCTGTGTGATTTTCTAAAAGCACATACACTTTCGTGGATGGAACTTTGTCGGATTGCGGAGACAATGGCGAGAGGTAGATAAAAATTGCTCTTAAAATTATTAATAAATTATCATATTATACAGAGTGTTGCATTCGAAAACTAAAAATTATTCGAATACAGTTCAAATAACAAAAATGTGTTCTATTATACCAACAAATCAGTTAATATTTTTGTAAAACGATTGATTCCATTTTTTATTTTCTATATTTATTAAAAAAAGCAATTTCGATGTTTTTAGCTGTTTTTTTTCTTAAGCAGATCTTGTGTATTTTGTTCTGGTTTTAAAAATATATACTTTTCTACATGACTTTTTTTGAAAAAAATATTGTTAATAAATGTTGGAGTAAATAAATTCACTTAGACATGTGCGTCAGAGTTCCGAGAATCTTCCGTTTGTCATTATGAACAGGAAAGCCTAATTTTATCTTATTAACTATTTTGCACCCTAAAAAGTGTTTGGCAATTGGATTACGAGTACCTTATTTTATTACACATTTTTATGATTTTACATATTTAATTTTTAGATTCCACGTCGAATTTAGTGTCAACAAATAAAAAGTAACTACTATTTTTGTTACTGAAATACATCAAATCGTAAATATTTACAATTTGCTAGAAGAGATTAAGAATTTTTTTAAAATATGTTTTGATTAAACATCGATTAGAAAACAATTTAGTGCGCATTCCTTCATATATAGAAACTATATCCAGCGTAGTCTCTATTTAAGCGGACACTCGCGGACGCCCAAATTGTGTCCGCTTAATAAAGATGTTCGTTCAACAGAAAATTTTGGGCAATTTTTCCGAATCCCCTACCATATTAACACTAGGCTACTAGACATAATTGTTAGTCGAAATTCTGACGCATAAAAGAGGTTCACGTGACTTTAGACGGCGTAATTTTGTGTCCGTGTCCGGTTAATAGTGAGTCCACTCATGAGGGAAATTTTTATTAACAAAGCCATATTGTTTTGTCGGTTCTTCAAAAAGTGTCCCCTTAATACAGGTGTCCGCAAGAAAGTACACTGTACTATACAGGGTGTTTGTAACAGATCATTAATTTTCGTAGTAAACTTCATAAAATATAATATCAGTATGTTGTTATATTAATATTATAAAAGATTTAAACAACAATAAAGCACTCTACCAAAAATGTTAATTACTACAAAAAAAGAATAAATTGTCATTAAGACCTTTAATTTTCCATACTTAATGTTTTCTTAAAAAATCTAAATTTGTAATATCTCAAAGTTTATTTTCTTCTGAACTGAATATTATTTTTCTTCAAATAAAAATTCTTCTAATTTTTGTATCTAATTTTTTCATACAAGAGAACCCCATAAATTAATATTTAATTTTTTTAATAAATCAATTTTTCTTGCTGTTTCATTTTGTGTAACTGTCCTAATAATTATTTCAGGTTTGATGCACTTGCACGAAGCAATTCCAGGCAAAAGTCCTAATGATCCTGGGAAGCCAGCAGTGGCGCACAGAGATTTCAAAAGTAAAAACGTGTTGCTCAAAAGTGACATGACAGCTTGCATAGCCGATTTCGGATTGGCTATTATGTTTGAGTCTGGAAAATCTTGTGGTGATACTCACGGACAAGTCGGAACTAGAAGGTAGATTTAGTTATGCAATAGTTTTTATTTTAAGATTGGGAAGGGATATGTTAAAAATATGTCCAAGAAATTTGTATAATTTAAGAAAAAACTTGAATTTCTAAATAGTGAAGTACTTTACTAATCTTAATTTTTTTTTAGGTATATGGCACCAGAAGTGCTGGAGGGAGCCATTAACTTCACCCCCGACGCATTTCTACGCATCGATATGTACGCTTGTGGCTTAGTGTTGTGGGAATTAGTGTCCAGGTGTACTGCTCAAGACGGTCCAATCCCTGAGTACCGGTTACCATTTGAAGAGGAGGTAGGCCCACATCCATCCTTAGAAGACATGCAAGAGCATGTGGTGCAGGCTAAAGTGCGACCAGTTGTCCAGGAGCATTGGCGTAGTAATCCGGTAAGTTATCCGAACAAGTTTTAAAAATATTTTATATTATAAATATTTTTTTAGAACCTAGCATTTATGTGCGACACAATGGAGGAATGTTGGGACCACGACGCCGAGGCCAGATTATCGGCATCGTGCGTCATGGAAAGGGTAATGATGCAAACGAAATTCCAACAGCCTTACCAAAGCTGGCGCATCGATAGTGAAACCCAACTTTCCCCTCTGAAAGAAAACAGCATGTAGGACAGGTGAGCGCGACCAGTGACAACAAATAGGAGATAAAATCCGTACCTGCATTACTAAATAGTACCTGCACTTTGAGCAGCCTGTGTCTTAGTTACCACACTTGCCTACGTTATACAAGCCTACACAATTTTATATATTTAACACTAGTAACTTTACGCAGTTTTTAAACAGACAACAATATTTTGTATACCGGTTTTACTTTTTTACAACAATCTTTATGTGTTCTTCTTTGACCATGCAAGTGGTTTCATTTGTATTTCCATACCGATGTGCCAATAGACAATGAACGAGCTGTTTTATTTATTTTAATGGAGAAAATCCTAAAAGGCTTTAATGGTTTTGTTACTTGTGTGGTATTCGGGACACTAACAAATAAACTTGTGTGTGGTCGTAAGGTGTTAAAAACAACGTAGGTTAATCTCTTTAAAGTTCAAGTATTTTCATCTGTAACTTTTAGGTTGTAACGTGTGAAAAGTTGTTTAGGTGTAAATTGGAAATTCTTGTTTTAATTGTTCGGTTGTAGTAACTATGTATTGTTGTTAAATAGTTGCTCGATTTGATTTTAGTAATTTGTTTCGATTATTAATTATTTTATATTAAAATGTTTAGATATATTGTGGTAGGAAATTTTGTTTTAAGTACATACAATAATTTTTTTGTTAATAGCAAAACTATTAAGTTGCAGAGATTTATACGCGTTCAGTTCTAGAATCCAAATAAGCTCTTAGCATTCTGAACGAAGCTATTAATTCCCAAACAGAAAATCCACCCCCAGGCACATTGTTAATAATTTTCCTATAATTCCTAATTAATTATTGTGTGCCATAAACGAAAATACGGAATGAAATAAACAACTAAAATTAAAATGGAATATGCTAATACATTATTAGATTGATTCGATACCTACATAAAACTAAACAAAAATTCGTGCAATTAACAGTTAAGTTTGAATATGAAAACGAGCATATATTTTTAATAATCATATCTGTTTAGTGTGTAAAAAATATGGAAAATAAAAAATGACGTAATTATATAGTTTTTGAATTTGTTGTAAATGTTCCAGTGGGTATCTGGCAACACCACTAAATTAAGCTATTTTTTGAATTGTTGAATTTATTTTTGCAATTTGTATTTATTAGTGTTGAACAGAAAATTGGTGTATAGAAGACGATTATTAAATTGAAAATATGAAATAACATTAGTTGTTCTTATGTAGTTTTTAAATAAATATTAAGGAAAAAATATTGAAATTTTCGAAGACTGACAATTGGACATATTGAAAAGGTATTTTCTTATTAAAATTAAACTAGTGTAATTTACATAAAAATATTGGCTAAAATAAATGAAATTTTAATATTATGTAAACATAAGTGTTTTGTTGGTTTACTTTTTCTATGGTATGTAGTTTAATTTAGAACTATAGCGTCAAACTACTTGACAAACACTAAGATTTAATGTACTTTTTCCTCCATAACTCAATAACAAACAATAGATATCCTCAGGTTAACAAATGTATATCTTGCCAATTTTGTATACCTACTTACTTTTACTTTAGAATTAGTTTGTTTATTCTACCACCACTACCTCCACGTATTTTTATTGTTTACTATTTTGTATAAATTGGTGCTTGTTAATTTCACTTGAATGTATAAGTTGCATAAAATTTTGCCTATTTCTGTACTTTCAACATGAATCCCTTAAGCCAAAGTTTGAAATGTGGAAATCTTCGTAGTGTTTAGTTTTTATTTGTAATGTAAATAGTTTGTTTAATTTATCATTTTCATATTAACTTATACATATCACTAACATTATTTACTATTATCCTGTGTGGGTGCATCTGAAAATACTATTGTTTTACAATTTATACAAACGAATACAGTACAAGCAATTTTTTTGCATTCCGTATAACCAGAAATTTCTGCCATGTTTTTAATTTTCTGTCAGGTGTGTAAATATTTTTTTTGTAATCATTCTCCCCAAATTAAAACATTTTCTAGAATTGTTAAAGGTTGTATAAATGTAGCTTTAGTTGTAAACATTATTTATTAAGGGAATTTTTATTTGTAACTCTAGAAAGTAATGTGTAATGTATGAGTTTATATTCCTATTATTTGTGTAACAATAATTAAATAATTCAATAGAACTAGAAATAATGTGTTTTACTTGTTTTGGCAGAATCAAGTTTCAGTGATTATCACATGTGTCCAGCACATGACTTTCTTAGAGCCCAGTCAATAAAGGAAAATCAGGCGCAATAAATCATGAAGCCCGGTTTTTTTTTAAGAGATAGAGGGGACCCCCCCGACAAATATACTAAAAGTCCTGACCTGTAGGGTGTGAGCGTTGGGAGGGGAGGGGTTGGTAAGGTCCATTTTTTAAGTTTTTCGTGAATATCTCGAAAACTATGCCTTCTAAGGAAAAGGTCACTTTCAGGGATGGGAGTTTACGCGTAGACTTTAATTGTCTACATCTACTTGTAGACAATGCGTAAACAATGCTTCTCTAGGTAGGCAATGTAGACTATGTAGACTGTTGTAGACAATGACGTTAGAACTGTCAGTTTGTTAGTAAATGTGAAGTTAAGGTTAAGAAATCAAATGAACAACAATGCCGGGTCGTGGAAAAAATAAATATTTTGATGAACTCAAATTTGTGTTAATAAAGGAAAATAACAAGTATTTTAACAGAAATCTCCATTATATTTCATACAGAAATTATATACCGCATACTTCGCAAAAATATTTTAATAGAAAATACCATTGACGACCATATATAATTTATATATATAATTTATATATATATATAATTTACGCTACGTAGACTACATGCCCATCCCTGGTCACTTTATATAAAAAGAAAGTAAATTAAATTCCATACAAAAATGGTCCTATTCATTTTTTCGCTAGGAGCAATATTTAAGGAGGTGCGGGGGGTGGAAAAGTAAAAAAGTTATTTATTAAAAAAAGGTTCAATATCATTTGAATCTTCCTCATCATCGAGTAGATCTTGAGGAGGACTATTGGTGCATGCACCGTGGCAAGTGCCGCACACCATGGAACATGGAATGCCCGCTTTCCTGCATCCACAACGTCCTCCACAACCCGTTGAACATCTGCAAAAGATGTTGTTGAGGATGTTTTCCGGAGCTACTGGGTCCGTAGTTGTGAGTGGGATGAATCATCCATCTTGCCCCCGGGTCCATCCCCAATCGGTCGGTTGTATGCCGTTATCAATTTCGAGCCATTGTTCGATTTGTAAATAAGAAAACCAACCACGAGAAATGTTATAAAAAATATTATACAAATCCAGTAAGAAAATATGTCAACATTTTTAATAAGCATTAAATAAACATCATGATGTACCTGCAAGTAAACTCTGAACGAGTGTTGTCGAGCATTCCCTCTGGTTGGTGGTAGTGCGGCCAGGTCAGACTTTGGCTTTGTTGATGCTTTCACAAAGGCAGCGTGTCGAACTTTGTTTAAATCGGGCTCTGGTGGCGCCTGGTACACCTCCAAAAATAACTTCTCGCCTGCCTCAGTCACCATTTTTGCTCTTGCCGAAGGGTTTGAGAAGACGTCGTATACTTGTTTTATTTGCCTGGGAAATTTGGTGAACAGTTTTACCATACCTCCCTTGCTTTTACTGAATATTGCAGATGTGATGTCACACCCACTGAAGGCATGGAGCAGGATGATGGTGTCTGCGAACGGTAGTTGTTTGAGATTGTTTGTTGAGTATAGTTTTGACTCCGCCTTCCCCCTGCTAGCCTTGAAGAAGTACATGTTTCTCTCTGGTGGTGAAAGAGCCAGGAGTAAGACCAATAAGTTTACATCTTCAATTATTATTGTTACAGTAGGGTGTAGGGCACCTTTCGCCAACCAACATCTTACTATAGTTGCATCTGTATCCCTTTCTGTAAGTACCGTTTGTACTCCCCTTGCCTTCATTTTGTCTGAGAGTAGTTGGATAAGCCTGATTTTGTTCTTTTCATTTGCAAGAAAAATGCTCCTGTTGAACGGTGTTATTCATGGTATTAAAATGAATGACCTGTGCCAAACCTACCAGCTGAACGACAAAATTTCCCAGGGGCGCACATAATGGGAGGTTTGACTTCGAGGCCGAACCTGGCCTCCCTCACGGAAAAAACTACGTTATTTAAGACTTTTTTACTTTTTACACCCCCGCATCTCCTTAAGTATTGCTCCTACCGAAAAATGAATACGATCATTTTTGTATGAAATTTAATTTACATTAATTTTATATAGAACGACCTTTTCGCTAGGACGCATAGTTTTCGAGATATTTACGAAAAACTGAAAAAAGGGACCTTTCCATCCCCCTCCCTCCCAACGCTCACACCCCACAGGTCAGGACTTTTAGTATGTTTGTTGTGGGGGTCCACCCTACAACTCAAAAAAAAACCAGACTACATTATTTATTGTGCCTGAGCGGCATTTTTTGGTCTTCGTTGACTGGGCTATTATATACGATGTGATATAAACGGCTGGCCAATAATAAGGAGAAAAGATGTCAACATGCGGTTTTGAGGATTCAAGAGATAAGTTAATTGGAAAAAATCATAGTGTGACCCGATTTTTTTACTTACAAGTAAGTTACTATCTACAGGAAAAACTTCTTTTTTTTCTCAAACTTTATTGAATGAGTGTAATAATCTGGATATAAATGAACGAAATAGTAATGATATGCTTTTATTAAATTTCTATTTTACATTATTAGTGACACAAATTATGCAAGGCCTCAACATTCCAAGTTAGAATAAATTCCAAATGAACAAATATAAAATGTAATAATTATATACAAAACTGGAAAAATACTACTACAGTTTGTCCTACAAGTTTCCTATAAAAACAGAAATAATGGTAGAAAATTATTGTAATATGTACAAGTTTTGCAAAAATCAAGCTTAAAATGGGTACTTACTTATAATATAATTAAATAATTACTCTAGTAACCACTACAAGTTAATTTAATATCAAGAAAAAATTAGTTGACTTAACAACGTTCCCAATACTGCACACAATTACAAGAAAATCTTTAACTAACATTATTCAAGGGACGAATACATGTTTTTTTCTTTAAGGCTAGAGATTAGATTATACACAATTTTATTTTATATTAATAATGATCAAGGAGCATTTTGGTTTTGTTGTAAATCATCCAATAAATCGCCTAATTATCTGATAGTATAGAAAGTATAATTCACTAGATAGTTTTTAACCATCAGATATGTTTAAAATGCTATTATTAAAGAAAACATTCAGTCTTACTCATGTAATGGTATGTAACTATGAGAATTCGGTCTAAAACAACGAAAACATCCAAGAAAAACTCTCGTTCTACATTGGTCATCATCAGGCTTCCCTAAAAAACTAGCTAGTTACAAAAAATACAAAAATATATCACCGATACTCCCATGAGGTTTTTCTCTATACCATTCAAGGAAATTGTTTCTACAAAACACAGACACTTTAAGACATAAGATACTATAGATTTTCCCTTTTGCTGTTACGAAGTCACTAACGTTACTTTTGGTATTTGATTAAGTATTATTTCCTACACAGATAAGTACAAAATAAACTTACTCTACTCAAACAATTTCTACAATAATTATTAGTTATAGGTACATTGCATTTGAGGTTTTATACAAATTCAATTAAGTACGATATTTACATTTTATTTGGCACAACTCTAGCCCTGAGCATTGCGACAGTCTGTTGACTTACAGGTTCTGTTGGTGATTCGGAATCGGAACTTGTACCAAACGGTAATTGATTTCCGGTGGTGATTAGAGCGTTATTTCCACTATTTGACAGTTTTTCCTTGTGAACGGACGCCAAGTTTGTCCCATCTATAACATAAACATTATACGGGTTAAATTTGGTGGAACAAGCGAGATAAGTTGAAATATTTGTCGGGGTAGCAGAAAGCTCAGCTATGGAACGGAGGAAAAGAGGAGAAATTGGGTGAAATTAAAATAGTAGATCAAGTTTAAACGACAGGAAAACAGCTAGGGAAATCTTTCTTTGCAGGAGCTTAGGAGGAATTCAAGCAAACTCAATCCCAAAGGAGCACTTTCTGTACAAATTTTGGAAAATTAAAAAAATTGTGTACATTTTTTGAAATTATTTCCTGAACCAAATTTGATACAAAGTTATCGTTGACATACTCAAATTTAGTATAAAATTCTGTACAATTACACAGTTTTTAGTTTGTCTGTTATAGTTTGGGGTTTTGTCTGTTATAGTTTGTAGGATATAAACGTTGCTATATTGTGGTTTTCACATTACCTTCATGTATTTGCCTTTATTTTATATTTTTACACATATTTTTCTGGATTTGTTTGTTTCAAAATTTTTCTAAAAAACTTTTAACCCCTTATCGCATGGTGTGCCATATATGGCACAAAGCATTATTTTTATTGCACGTAAGATTTTCTTATGTATAAATGAAGAACGCAATTGTTTTCTACGTACTCATACAGAATAACCACGTGTAATGATATCTAATTTTATCGTTGTTGCATAATGTGCCACATATGACCCAGAGCATTTTTTTTCAAAAAATTGAAAATCTATAACTTCGATTTTTTTATACATGTTTCATAAATAAAACCTACCAAATACTATAAGAATTTTTTTTTCGTAAAAATTTAAAAAATCATGCAACAAGGGGTTAACTTGAGATTTGTTACAGTTTTCAATTTGTCTGTTATAGTTTGGGGTTTTGTCTGTTATAGATTGTGAAATATAAAATATGCTGTATTGTTGTTTTCACATCGCCTTCATAAACCTTGATTGAAACGTAGATTAGTTTGATATTTATATATTTTTTTTATAGAATTTGAACAAATTTTGCACCGAGTAGAAAATAAAATTCGGAATTTTCAACGATTTTGATTCTATTTGAATGTTCTAGTAGAACTATCTTATTGTATTGTTATAAAAAAAATCACAACGAAATAGGTCAATTTTTCCAAGTTTTATGACAGTTTTATGGACACGAAGTCTAAAATTCAATAATTTTTTGATTTTATACTATGCAATAAAATCCATCATTTAAGGATACGAAATCTAAAATTGAACAAATTTTTTAAGTGAGTCTATATTAGCTACTAATTTTGGATATAATTCAATCTGTTTAAATAATCTGGTACAAGAAACTTATTTTTTTGTAATAAAGCAAACCGCAAAGATATCTGTCTATTTTTCGAAGTTTTTTTTTACAATTTTAAGAATGCATCCAAATTTTGCAATGTGCATGCGCCCTGAACAAAATTCCTTTGAAAAGTCCGTTGTACAAGTTACAGGAACTCAGAGAAACTTAGTTTTACAGGCGAACTTATTTCTAGAATTTTTTTCATCTTCTTTGACTTAAATGATTCAATTTCTATTTATCGATTTTATAATAAATTAAAGTTTTAGAACCACTAGTAAACTTTGTGAATGTTTAAAATTCGTGAAGAATAATTGATGGCTTTCCAGTTTTATTTTCTTATGAACGAGTTCACAGTCCATCCCACTCGTTAAAATGTCCGCCCCTCAGGGTTTCTGGTTAACTGTCAGTTTTGATCAATTTTCAAAAAATAATTCTTGATTCGTGAATGATTTTGGATATTTTCCTCTCTAAGAAATACTTTTCAATTTTTGAGTTTTAATTACATAATTAAAAGAGAATACTTATATGTAATTTTTAAATAAACTAAAGATATTCTTAAAAAATTTGATTGAACATTTTCGTAAAATTTTCACATTCGTATTGGAATTTTTTTATATTCAGGAAAATCTAATAAAAATATTTGTGATAATTCAAATAAATATTAGGTACATTAATTGGCGTAAAATCTAATGCTCATCTTGTAACCTTATTACTTTATTTTTAATTTTCATTCAAATTTGAATTGTGAGGTTTATCATAAATACCTACTCTAATTATAACTTTATAAAGCTCGACTTTCACCTCAACTTTCGCTAATTATGTAATTCGAGAACCATTTCCTTATAAATCAAACATCTTCAAAAGCTTTTTCAATTGCAACTCAATACCACGCTATACAAAACGCTCTAATACCGAAGCCCTTTATGTCCAAGCTTCCAAGCTAACAATTAATATTTACCCATAACAGCAAACAGTCTGCTAGTATCAATATTTACCCAACATAACGCTGCGATCGATTCCCAGCAATTTCCATCTTTCATTTTCAAATACTTACAAATCTTATTCCCATTTCCAAGATCAAAGTTGTCGATTTGGTATCTTGCGGCTAGAGCAGCCAACTGATCGACTGTTTCGGCCTCGTCATCCTCCAGACTTGAATAACTTCCGGTTGTGGCATCACCATCGGAAGAGCCTTTCGAACGCTTATCGCCAGTACGCTCCACGCCCTCCTCCTCCTACAAATCAAGAAACATTCTAGTACATTTTGGAACTGAATAAACAATTCCAAACGTAATTTCCGGAAAAGGACCAGTAAGTTTAATAAAAGAAGTTTGCAGTTACATGGAAGGGGGAAAAGTTGGCGGAATATAAAGGTCAGGAGTAGTTTTTACTGCGAGTAGGTTTTGCTAGGGATTAGTTTTAATTAGAGACGAAACGGTAAATCCCATTAAGTTTAATCTGGGAATGATCCTCCTGACGTTATAAAATAGTGTAGGAGGTTAATTTTTCCGGCAGGAAAATCCGGATGAGGGACAATTCAAATGTAATAATTTGATTGGCAGCTTGTCGACCTAGATAATAATTTAAGAACTATTTCACTACATTATTAAAATGTTGAGCTTACTTCAGCAGGTGTATCATTTTAATTATTTTTATTCGCCTGAGAATAACTGAATTATTCCATCGTGTAGGTACAAAAATTACTACAGGTAACAGAATTTTTTTATGGAAATAGTGATTAATTCCCAATTAACTACCGCGAAATTTCTGTAGCAATCCAATTAAAATCGATTACTCACCAGCGTCAAACTGTGTCCATGGAAAATTTAATTAAAATGTTATATTTAAAAATAATTGGGATTGATGAAAAAAATCCAGTTTTAATCAGACTTTTCTGGCGCGTGTGTAAGCTTGGTTAAACCTGCCGAAATAACTGTTTTAAATTAACTTACTTTAGAGCATTATCCGCAAACTGCTAAATAAATTGCATATGAAATTTTCTGTGTGAAATAGCACAATACCAGATTGTTTTAGAAGAGAATTAAAACGATTACCATTAGCTAGTGTTAAATGGATATGGCGATTTCTCTAGGCAGAACATTAAATGTAATTCCCCAGTTTCCATTTCCATTGTATGAAATAGTGGATGTTGTTTCATATTCTATATATTACTCAATTTTCCTAATGCGTCGCTTGTTATTGCTGAAAATTTTCCGATTTAAGCGCTTGCAGGATTAACTAAATGAATGTTTTTCCTGCAGCAGTGACTCATTTTTTTAAATCCTTCGATTTCAGTAGTTCTAAACTAACAACGTGTTGAGATTTTCACGATTATAAAATAAATATTCGTGTTAATTAGAAGTGGAAGTTCTTTAGTTTATAGATTTAAGATGACTTTTATCAGCTGTAAATTGCAAGATTTCAGATTTACACAGGACGGATTTGGGAAATTATAGCTAGTTTATAGCTCATAATTAGTTGATGAACTTGTACTAAAATGTATGAGTTTCATTTTGTCAAAGTTTGAAGTCCGATTTCGTAGTTTTTCGCATTTTTCTAAACGGTTATTTATATATTATGTAGTGACAATAAAATATTTAAAAAAAAATCATTCATCATCTGAAGACAATGAAAAATACTGTCACAATATATTTTTTAAATTAAAGGAAGGAAATTCTCATGATTTTTGCCTTTTTAGGGTGCTCAAACTCATCTGAGATAGATGTAATCAAATGCAGTTTACTTATTAATGATCAAATTTTCGACAAAAAAAGCTTTTGAATTTTTCCTTACGAGTAATGGAATTTAAGAACAAATTAAAAAAAATATTTTGACGTAATTTTTAGAAAAAATCTAAATAATGTAGTAGCAGTCTTTTTTTATTTTATAGAAAATTAATATTGTTTTGCCCCTCTTAACAAAATTTCCAAAAGGACACTGATACCTGATACCAAAAATTGTATAAATAAAATATTTGTCTAAAAGTTAAATTCATTATGAAAAGTAGTAGGACTATTGAGAGCGCGGAGTTTTTAAGTGTACCTAATAATCCTAAGAATTATGCAGAAAAAATTCATTTTGATATCTTGAAAAATAAGGCCAGGGATGGCAAAAAATTATGAGAGCCAAAAAATCAATTGTTTCTTGTGTGAGGACAAAATCTTTTTTTGCATTTTTTGCACAAATTAATATTTAATTTTTCATATCATATACCTTGGCTATATATCAATATACTTAATTATCAAAAAAAAAATCTAGATGAAAATTGATTTCAATAAGACCGCCTCTGCCAGAAAACATCAGATTCACTCTTTGTGTATTTTAAATCTTTCTTCATCGACATTTTTTTAATATACAGGGTGTCCCAGTTTATATGGTCAGGATTTCACCAGTCGATAGTTTAGCGAAAATTAAAGGTGGTTTGTCTAATAAACTATGGTCGAATGTTGCTTCCTTTTTGACTATTAAAGAAAATAAATTATTTTAAATAATTTGCTATAAATCAATAAAAAAAAAAATTAGCCTTCTGCAATTTTGCATAGATCTTTTTTTTGTATTCTCTTATTAATAGTGATTGCAATTATTTTATTTAGAACACAGAGGCGTGCGTACGGGTTTCTTCAAAAACATTTTATTGAATAAAACGTACGCCACTGGTTTTTTGGCAGCACCAATATGCAGAGAGTATTTTCCACTCAATTTATAAACTTTTTCATATCTCATAATTTTTTGATAACTTAACTCAAAATAACCTAATAGAACAGTAAATAAGGGAGAAAAATGGCTTCAAATAGACTTTTTTTACCCTACAGCCAATTTTTGTAGAATCTTCTAGAGGGTCACCCTGAAAGTTTAAAAATGAGTTTGTGTATTCGTAGACCCCACCCATGCTTCACCAGCCCTCAATTAAGGGTCGGATTTTTTTGTTTATTGAATAACTTTTTTCCTATTAAATTTTCGAAAAAAGAGTCAGTACAAAGTTGTAAAGAAAAATATTTCCTACAACTTATCTTTTAAACTTTTTTTGATATTGTCGACATTTAAAAAGTTATTCAACAAATAAGTTGAAAATTTTGGGGAAAGAGTAGTAAGTAGTAGTAGTAAGTAGTACCTATAACTAGAGAAAAATTTCCCTAAAATTTGCAACTTATTTGTTGAATATCTTTTTAAATATTGACAATATCAAAAAAATATTAAAAGGAAAGTTGTAGGAAATATTTTTCTCTACAACTTTGTAATGATGCTTTTTTCGGAAATCTAATAGGGAAGAACCTCTTTAATAAATAAGAAAAAAAAAGTTAAGTTATCAAGAAATTGTAAGATACAAAAAAGTTTCTAAATTGAATGGAAAATACTCTCTGTATATTGGTGCTGCAAAAAAAAACAGTGCTGTACGTTTTATTCAATAAAATGTTTTTGAAGAAACCCGTACGCACGCCTCTGTGTTCTAAATAAAATAATTGCAACCACTATTAATAAGAGAATACAAAAAAAAAGATCTATGCAAAATTTCAAAAGGCTAACTTTTTTTGTTATTGATTTACTTATAGCAAATTATTTAAAATAATTTATTTTCTTTAATGGCCTGTACGTCAAAAAGGAAGCAACATTCGACCATAGTTTATTAGACAAACCTCCTTTAATTTTCGCTAAACTATCGACTGGTGAAATCCTGACGATATAAACTGGGACACCCTGTATTTTTTAAAACGTAATATTTTTTCGTTATCAATTTTTCATTCCATTAATTAGTTAAATACTCTCTGAAACAAATTTACCTTTAGTTGGCATATGGCATTAAAAGAATTGCTCTGTATATTCAAAAGTTTCTAACAAAAATAATTTCCTTTAGCAAAGCGTAAACATCAGGGCAAAATAAATATTGTTTTTCACAAGTGCTGTATAATTAAAAGCGCTGCGTTTCTTGAAATTAAATTCAATTAACAGTAATTCTAAAATTAATTTTAATCGTTTCAACTAGTTTTGCAGGAGTTCTAAACAGAAAAGCTTTACAATTATTATAAGATATTTTTGCCCTTTCATTTTTTTCAAATCATGATATTTTTTAACGGGTTGGTATTTGATATAATAAGGAATGTTCAGTACCTATTCCATAATTTATTTTTGATGCATTTTTACACAAAATCCGGCCATTTCCACCCTTCTACAATTAATAATTAAATAAATCCTCTCACGCCCAATTCAACTATTTTTTACAGTTTTACAGAGTTTCATATAGAAACTTTACAATTGTTATAAAATATCCTACCCCACTGATTTTTTTTTTATCTTGATATTCTTAACAAGGAATATGGGGTGTTTCATCATTTATTTATGAAAGGTTTTATTACGAAATCCTGCCATTTCCATCCTTCCACTATTAATTATTAAATAAATCCTCTCACGCTCAATTCCCACCCATCAATAGTAACATCACGTCCCATCAGTTTCCAAAGTATGCATTTCTGACATCTGATGGGGTGTTACAAGTCACAGTTACCGTACGAACCCAACGCCTAAACACGAAAGCAATTTTCATAGAGATTTCGATATCAAAAATGACATCAAGCTCGTTTTCCAGGCACGTAATCTTAATGTCTCAACTTTGTCCAACTACCACACAGCGATAAGAGCATTGAAGTTCAATTATTGACATCTTTGTAACCGGCAATAAAAAAATCAATGGAAAATCTATTTGGAATCAATTATTTCTGTGGGCGCTATATTTTCTTTGGGCTCCAGCATAATAATTTACGCACTTTTGTCGTGGTTATATTTCATACCTGCAGAGTTCATTTCTAAATTATGTTGTTCGTTAAGACCTGTGCTTCGAGGTTATAACAGGATTAACAGGAAATTGTACCCAGTGGGTACCCAGGCCGTAGTTCTAGCTTCAGAAAGTGTGTATGAAGTTACTTTGTACTTGTCGAGTTGCCGGTTTAATCTATGTTAATGTACTTTAATTCTACAATGTTCTTTGTCGTTTATTTAAGGACAGGTAAAAAATGCTGTTTTAATTTTATTTTGTTACCTCGTAAATCTTTGTTAAGGTAGGAATTATTGGATCATGTAATTTTCACATGTACAGAGACAAAGTCAATTTTTAAAGAATATTTCACTAAGCAGACATAAATTTTCTTGGAAGATACGCCCTCTTTATGTCTTCAAAGCTCTTGACCCACTTGAGTAAATTCAATCAAGGTTTACGTTACATTAGTTTCTCAAGTACGTTAGACAAACATCAAAGGATTTTTCCAGTATATTCCAATTTCGCATTTTTAATCTCAAAGAAAAATATAATAAATACGTTCCCTCTAGTGTTTTTGACAAAAAAACCTGGTTACTCGATATATCTATATGGAAATTCAAGGAAAAATACCAATTACTTCACGTCTGCTTTTAAGCAAGATGACAAAAGTTTGCAGATTGGCTTTGATGGTGTCTGCAAAGCGCTTTTGCTGATAATCCTTTACTATCGCAACGAGGAAAAGACAAACTCATGCATATTAAACGCGACCTAATAAGAAGTTTAGCAATAAATAAATTATTGTGCCGTCGTCAATTGAATTACAAATCACACAAGGGAAGTGCTGACCAAATACACAGGGCGTTTTAGAAGTACACCGACCACGCCGGGGCGGGGGATTCCTCTCAACAAAAAAAGCAAAAGATTCTTGTTAATATCGCTCGTTTCTCCCTAAAGAATAATAAAACAATATCTTTAATTCTCTTTATTTCTCCTCCTTCCTGCTGCTTTGTAAATTTATTAAAATTTAGTTAGGTTTGTTATGCTTTCATTTTAGAGTAATAGGTAAGAGCGTCAAACCTTCAGAATTAAGTAAACGTACATAGTGCATACAAGATCAAACAAATAGATTATTTAGTAATGTAAATCAGTTTTGTCTTCGTATTTTGTCTCGAAATTTCATCGGAGACCGAGATTAATTCATGCGAGGACTAAGCTATTTACCACTGGTGCAAACAAGGGTCTTGTCTAGTATGAAGATTCTTCAGGTATTGAATTTTAAATTTCATGATTTAATCGGTTTCACCTTAGATATCTACTAGATAGTTAGGTATCTAGAACTTATAATTCACATTCTAAGTTTCGGGTAACTACTTAATGGATATCTAAAGGTGCTAGTAATTTCTTGGTTACCATTATTAAGATAATAGTAATCAGGAAGATTAATACAAATTTAAAAATAACGATTTGAAGACTAAATGTCTATTGATGATTTAAAAAAATATGGTTAGATTGTTTCAGTTAGCGAGTCGTTAATTCCAATCCTGATTTAAGAATATCTAATAATTATACAAAAATAAACCCCAAAAGCTGTATTTCAACCTTCTGTGCATTTTTAAAGAAATTTTAACCGGATCATGTTTTACTGCTTATCTGAGACATCGCCGAATGACTACGATACAATTTGTAGTAACAGTCAAATTTAGTACCTCTTGTCCTTCGCTGCTGTCATCTGCACTGCTATCCGATTCAGAACTTGAGCTTGCAGTGCTGTTAGGTTCACTGATGGCATCCTCATCATCGCTCTCATTACTGCTGCCATTGCCATCCTCATTGTTAACTGTTGTAAATTCAGCAGACAGAAAAAAGCTTGATTATACTAAGAGGTAAAATTAATTTCCAAATATTTTATCACTAAATAAACAGTTTTACCGAGACGGTAACTAGAATATTCTTGTGTAAACACTCAGATACTTCAATAAAATAATTGGAGATACTTACTTTGTTGTAACTTCTCCAGAATAAGCGGGTAAAACTCCTTTGCTGTTGCATTGTTTGGTTCATACTGCAAAACTGAAATTCAAAATTTCTAACATTATCTCCCCTCTAATTTAATATTATCAAAGTTTGAGTTTCCGCGAACACACAGAATAAACCTAAAGTGGTTATTAATATCCCTCTCGAGAAATTTAGGAGCATTTTATCAGCATAATGCGTACAAAACTAGATTTTAGACATACTTACTGAGTTTGCAATATTTTAAAGCTGTGACGTAATCTTTCAGCATCACTGCGGAGAGAAACTGCAACAAACAAAACCAAACAAACGCTTACAAGACATGTAATATATATTTAATAAAATTAGGAGCTATCACCCGAGGAAGAGTATTAATTTTTGTTGGTTGTAAGTTGAATGGGCGTAACAAATAGAACTAGTATGAGGTTACTTCCTGATGTAATTGAATCGATGTGAACTTTCTGACGGCGAAAAAAGCACAAATGCAATTTCGCATGTCTGGAAAGGGGAAATGAGGCAATTTCCAATCCACTTCATTTTTATTGGCTATAATACACATTTATTACTGTCATGTAATGGGCGCTTGTAAATATTCGTTTCATTAATTTGTCGGCGACAAAGTATCAATCTCAATTGGGTACAAATGTTAGCAAATAAAAATGTCCGATAATTTTCATGCGAAAAGCAATGTATTAAAATGTTGAGACTGAACTGAAAGGGTGCATGTAAGTTGTAGATTTGGAAGCACAAGTAAATATTTTGAATAACCATTATGTCGTTTTTTCAAAACCCAAAAAAGTGGCAATAATTACTCTTAAAAAATACCAGTAGAAATTAAGTGCTGTTATTAAAACATTTAAAAATAAATAAAAATCTTAATTTATCCATTAAAATTCAGGACTGATTTCGACGATTTTCGTTATTATTCATTCCAGAAGGCGCATAACATGAAAGAGGTAAGAACAAAAACCCTATTGGCATCAACTTTGCTTTGTAGTCCGTTCTTCAAAGTCTGATTTCAACATTTCAAGTATTTCTCAAAGACAACCATCTCAAACATTACACTACAAAACACAGATAAACTCCAACCATTATTACATTTCAACATCATCCATTTTTCAGGACAAAAAACCGACGTTCGTCTACCACAACTTTTTCACACACAAAATATTAAACAAGCACCTTTGCCAGATAATCCTTTAAACCGACATCAACAATTGCTTCTCTTTTCATGTCTAATAAGCAGCAATATATCAAAAACTACCGGAACAAACTTTAAAGGCATGTCTTTCAGAATGAAATTTACCGTCCATCGCAAGTAATTTGTAGTCCTGCCTCAATCCTGTACCCGACATCCGTATCCGTTTGTGGTAAGGACATCTTTACAGGATTGTAAAAGTAGACAACAACTGCATTTTGGGTGGAGGCCAAATTCCATGATATATCAATAAGGACGATAATTTTAAATCAAGATAAAATACGGGATCAGTGGAAAGTGGAAAATATTCGTAAAGACTAATAATAATAGAAGATTTATTTAGATTACTTTTAGAAACCCGATGCCAGAGGTCGGAGTATCGTTTCTCACTTTTATCTTTATTTACACGAGCTTAATTTAAAAATAATACATCAATAGGTATGTTAGATTGTATTATCCATTTTTTTTCAAAAAATGTAAATGGAATTCAGAAGACGAATACGAGCCGGACAAAAGTAAATTTGATTGTCCCTTTTCCATACGCGCAAAAGTTATCTAAATTAACTTCCATAACATTGATGGTTTTTTCTGTTATAATGCCAACATTTGGTTATATAAAAACGTAATTTTCGTAAAAATCGGCTCAGCGGTTCCAAAACTGTGGCACTTTGACCCAGCAGGATGGGAAAATTGTAGAAACAAAGAATTATTATTTTCAAAACGTTGGATCTAGTAGTCGGATGTTGATGAAATTTACTTTATTGCAAACCTGGATGTTGGTTTTCTTTACAAAAAAGTTATAGAAGTTTTTATTTGATGATTTTAGGCATTTATCGGAGCTTCAAAGTTGCACCTTTAAAAATGATTGAATTTTCTAGTAACTGTTTTAAAAAATCACAGTTTTGAAACCGCTGGTTGGATTTGTGTCAAAAATCCTTTAAATCAGAGCTCAATAATCGTACTATATTGAAAAAATCCTGAAATGTTAATATGATTTTTTTTGCATTTTTTTCGAGTTCCACAGTTCACTTTTCAAAAAACGTGTTTTTTTGAGGGTGCTACCTACATTTAAATAATCACAGTTTTGGAACCGCTTGTTGGATTTTGGTAAAATTTACTTTATTGCAAAACTGGATGTTGGTTTTATGTAGAAAAAAATCCCCAAGTCTTTATTTGGTTATTTTAGGCAATTTTCGTAGCTTTAAAATTACACTTGAAAAATGTGACATAATTTTCTAACGACTGTTTTAAAAAAATCAAAGTTTTGGAACTCGGCGAAAACGACATAAATGTGCTTCCATAGCCCTCATCCAGTCCGGATTTAAATGTCATTGAAACTCTTTGGCATAAAATTAAACGTATTCTACGCAATAATCCACCAAGAACCATTCGGGACTTAAAGAGCAAAATAGAAGAAATTTGGGACAGTTTCACGCCAGAATTGTACCAAAATTTGATAAATACAATGTCTACTAGAATACTGGCAGCTATTAAAGCGAAAGGAAACGTAACCTCTTATTAATGGTCCTAAATTAAAAATTATCCCAACATTTAGTTGCAAATTCATTTTGTAAAATTTGCTAATTATTAAGGTTAAAATATTGTTAAATCAAATAAATAATTTTCTTCCATGCATAATATTGTTATTAAGGCTTTATCTTACTGTATTGTTAGGTGTTTACTAATTATTTGCGTAAAATTTCCAGTTCTCCTTTCTTACTTCAAAAATTTACTTTTGTCCAAACATTTAGTTGTTAGGGCTCGTATTTTATATTTTGAATTATTCTTTAAATCCTTGATCCTAAATAATTGGAATGCAATTATTTTTGATAAATTAGGTACACCATATAACCGACTTCCCTCACAGAGTTTCATTAATTTAAACTGGTCATATTCTGAATAACAAACATTATTAATTTCATGGGAATAATTTCTAATTTCAGATCAAATTAATTAGTAGGTACCTAATCAATACGTAGCTATATTGTGTGGATTTAGCAATGTATTTGTTTTTGCACACAGATAAAATAAAAACACTGTTGTGGTTGCTACAACTTTGAAATCTATCTACTTTTACTGGATCATCTTTCATCTAACCAAGAGCATCTTAAGAAACTTTAAGTCCCGTTTATAATGATCGTAGACGTTGTCGTGAGACTGACGTAAGCCCGACGTAACACCGTAACACGTAACAACTTTCTACGTCATACATCAGCCAATCACAGCCCTTGTTTTCATTCACCTTCTCGGTCGCGTCCGGTCGCTGTTTTCTGTTTTCTACCTCGCTGCGATTGCCGAACATCGTCAACAACATTGCCATCATCGCAATAGATAAATTAATAAATAACGAATGAAAAGTCATGACTCAGTCGATATTTATCGTGTGCAAAAGCACGTTCTTTATTTGCTGTCAAAATTATCAAACTATCGTAAAATTATTACATGCAAGATCGCTGACTATTTACGATATCTGATTGGCCCATGTAACAACAAATGTAGACAACAAATTCTCAAATTGTTGTTAAATACTCAGATTTAAGTAGTCGAACTTTTCAGTCGCAAATAACTAAAAGTTGCTATAAATATAGTTCGTAGAATGCTTCTTCTCTTAGATACAGGACGTTGAAAATGATTTTGCCAAATTGTAATTTTACCATATCTATAAAATGGTTTATTTTTTTTATATGTATTGAATGGTTTAATATAGAGATCTGAAATTTGGTAAGTTAAGTAAGTTATAATCCTTAGTACCTATTATGTATAAAAAAATCTAGTTCAGTGGCGTGCTTATGGGTGGGTTATTTTTGGCATATCTACTACGTAAAGTAGCTTTGAAACCTTTAATAAAAAATATTGTGATTGAACGAAACATTTCCAGACCCCATGTCGTGTAAATAAATAACGTATTTTAGGGTTTAAAAACTATAAATACTTCAAATATGAATAAACAAGTTAGATCCTTGAATATTTGAAACTTTGGCGAAGGCGCCGGGAGCACACTCTATAAATATCCCATTTGAATCCCGATATGCGAGAACAGTAAAATAAATTGAAAACTCACTCGAATGTATTTTTTATATCAAACCACCGGAATCGAATATAGAAACGGGTGCGAAATTGAAACAGCGTACTAGCATTGAAATCGAGATATTACTCGTATAAAATATTCTTTTCACCAGCTCCATTAAAAAAAGCTCACAAAATACTCATTACCTACGCGGGTGGGTACCCATTTCCATACGTGGATTGTGATAAAAACACAAAGAGAATATCATATGAAAACATGCAAAATACCTCAGCAAGGACTTCGGTAGGCGCTGAAATGCTCTCATCGGCATCCGTGTATTCACTCAAATCTTCGTTGCTGCTTGACGTGGGTTTCATAAAGCCCACATTGCCGTTATCCTCCGTTGTCATATTTAAGCTGCGTCTGCAACAAAACGAACCAAGATGAAACAAATATTCAGACAACAGACCTACACACACCAGACACCACCATCAATCTTTAAACGCGTAGTGTAAAAACATTACTCATCATTAGGCGGATTATTCATGATGTTGCTGTATAGCCGCCGGTAATTGCGGTGGTGGTTTGTAAAAATTTCTTTTGCAATTTACCACATCGTTTATCACGGAGGATACATTGTTGTGTGCAGGTTGTATCAGGATAGTTATTTAGGGGTGCACATGGGTATAATAAAAAGTACACAGATTTCTATTCCATTTTGAAGGCTTGACGAGATGCCTGTTACTGTTACACTTAAAATTAGCAAATTAGGCAGGTATTCAATATATTTTTTCGTTGCTGTTTCTTATTCATATTATGACTAATAAAAAAAATATATTCGGATAATTAATAGATCCATTTGTCATGCTTTCATATAAACAACTTAAAATATTTTTAAGAGATTCTTACAAATGTATGAAATAAGAGTAAGAGACTGTATCTTAATAATTATCTATCGCTATCATCCACATAAAAATTTATCCCTTTGTCATCGGCCACAAAATAAATATATCCTGCTGTTTCTAATAGTCGGAAATGCGCATTCTATTTCAGAAATTCCCTGGATTCCACCCAATTCAAGACAACGTAGTAATATACTGCAATCGCAGCCATATATTTTTAGGTTATTTTATGAGGTAGGTTTTTCGCCAACGGAAGAAAATTAAATAGATTATTCGAGAATTTTTTTTTTCAGTCAGCAGAATATGATTCTGTATTTCGTCGTTGTAATCTGGAAAATTTAAATATAGAGGCACATGGGCAACTGAACAAGTCACTTAAATTTTCGTAATATTAAACATTAAATGAAAATATTTACAAGAATTTAATAAAATATCGGTAAGGGGGCAACTTTACTTCATTGGAAAAAGATAATACATCATTCAAGGACTTGATATCTAGACCTATTTTATGAAAAATGAAGTTCAAAGGAACCATAATGGTGCTAAAAATGGTTTATAGTCTTATAGGAAGTAAAAGCGGGATGAGACGACGCAATTTATTGTTTAAATGTTTAAATTAACTCGAAAACGAAAAGTATACATTTTACAAAAAAAATATTTCAAACGAAAGTTGTTCAAAATTAAAAGACTCTCCGAAAAGTTCATATGTTATCTGTCATAAAGTTGCTCGGACAAAACTTATTAACAATTTATTGTTTAAAATGCAATAACTCGAAAAGTGTACATTTTACCAAAAAAAGTTTCAAACTAAAGTTGTGCAAAATAAAAAAACTCTCCTAAAATGTATGCTTTTTGGTTTGTTCCGTTTTAAACAATAAATTGTTAATAACATTTGTTCGAGCGACTTTATGACCAAATACCATATGACCTTTTCGGAGAGTCTTTTAATTTTGCACAACTTTTGTTTTAAACTTTTTTTTGTAAAATGTATACTTTTCGAGTTATTGCGTTTTAAACATTTAAACAATAAATTGTTAATAACTTTTGTCCGTACGACTTTATGACAAAATATCATATGACCTTTTCGGAGAGTCTCTTTATTTTGAACCACTTTTGTTTAAAACTTTTTTTGGTAAAATGCTCGGTAAAATCTATACTTTTCGAGTTATTGCGTTTAAAACAATAAATTGTTAATAACTTTTGTTTGCACCACTTTATTGAAAAACGACGCACGGATTCGGATTCAGCGACCAAAAAACCTTCAGAAAACACTGCGTCGTCTCATCCCACTTTTACTTCCTACCTTTTGACCCCTAGCTGAAGGACTATTAAGATAAGTGTAAGTAACAAATATGATGAAAAAATTCCATTACTTTTTAAAGGATTTTATTGAAATTTGTCAAATATTTGTACCTAGTAGTTGGACTAATTTTTGTACCTAGTTAAAAGTTTTAAGTACCAGGTTCGTACCTAGACCTTAAAGTGGAGATGTTGGGATTTTAGAAAATCATAATGATATGATAAAGAATTTTGAGATTCATTTGTTAATTACCAGTCAATCTCGTTTTTGTGATAGATATAAAGTATATTCATAAAAAAAAATTAATGAGACAATTTTACTTCTTTTATGGATATAGTAGGTATTAGGATGTAGCATGTAGCATGAATTAAATATAAA
Organism: Pediacus dermestoides; assembly: GCA_963942485.1. Classification (NCBI taxonomy): domain Eukaryota; kingdom Metazoa; phylum Arthropoda; class Insecta; order Coleoptera; family Cucujidae; genus Pediacus; species Pediacus dermestoides. Next base: position 31,739,023 of record OZ012626.1, read on the forward strand.
ACTTTGTGAAAAAACTATCAGAACTAATCGCTGATTAAATTAACCTTCTTGAAATTAACATTAACAGAAAAAAGGAGTGTCTTAAAATTTCCCCTATTTTGTTCAAAACCAATCAAACTAAGCTCAAATTTTTTGTTCTTTAAAGTAATATTTTTTGGGAACAAGCTAAGAAAGAATATTAATAAAAATATCTGCAATTCCTCTCTTGCAATTTATATTCTCTTTTACTCGTTTTCATCTTACGCTCATAATGTATCAACTCCTATAAACTAAAGACACACGATTTTGGAAGGATTTATTCAGTTTAGAAATATATAAATACACGGCGGTAGAACAAATACATATTTCGTCTGATCCTCTACTGCTTCCACTTTACTACTGAAAAACAACGAAGAAATATTATGTTGATATTATAATCTAACTCTTAATTAGCTGTTAATTTTTACCGGACAGCAGCCAGAACAGCAGCCCGAACAGCAACAGGCAGATGCGCAGCAAGTATCACAAGGTGCACCACAAGGACAACAAGGAACAGCCGGATATTGTACAAACACCGGATTATAACTTGATGGACAATAAATGGGAGTTACTACATTCCTACACTCTTCTTTCTTTCTTTGTTCATCTGTGCAAAAATCCATCCTCGCTTTATTGTATTTTTACTAAAAATTTCAAATATGTAATCCAAGAAAAATTGTGGTTTGTCAAAAAAAGTTTGTTTAAATTTGTTGTTGCGTTGCCTGGGAAAAAATGTAGGACATTTTGTTTTTTCACAACTAACAGGGTTAAAGATGGTATTATAATAAAAAGCAAAACCATGTCAAATACATGGTATTTGATTGGAGTATAAAAACCGGATGGTAATGCATTATCGTGTAATGTTTATGGGAGCCTCACTAGCTTTAGCTTTAGAGAGATGCTTTGGATGACAACCGCATTTTGTGTTCTTATTGTGGTGGAACATAATTTGAAAATGCATCAATTTCACTTTAGCTTTTGTGCAATGAGGAACAAGAGTGATGTCAGTGTTGAAGTGACATGATTTAAGGAAATGGTTTTGTGCTGGTGTTTTAGACAAAAATCCAACAAAGTACAGTTTACAGTTTGTCTTTAAGTTGTATTTTTATTATACAATGTAATAATGAAATAGGGAAATCGGTATTGAAATTTTTAGTTGTTTAAAAATTATATAAATAAAATTCATTGAACAAAATAAAAAAATTGAAAATTGAGTTTTTCCATTGAATAAGCAAATGTTGATGTGCTCTTCGCACGAGTTTCTTCTACATATAATATGAACTTATTTTAACAATCAATCTAACCTAAACCGAGGTTATTTTAAATATATCGTTACTTTTCTAGAATTTCAATTGTGAAAATAAAAACAAGATTAGGAATAATTTATTTGATTGCCCTACTTTTCAGATTTCACGGTGAACTTAGATGTAGATATTTACCATATAAAACAGTATAAAAAGTTTAATATCAAATTTTGAATTATGTGGAGAAAATGCTTTTTATTTCAAAATTTTTATCAACAATTTGGCGTTTTCAAATAAAGCCACGTCTGGTGGTATCCCAACGACCTACAATATTATTCAAACTATTGAATATTAAATTTGTTCTTTTGGAGTTATCACACATTGCTAGAATAGTCAAAATGAAATCTGTAAAATGTAAATCCGTAAATCCACCAAAATCTCAAAATCAAATAAGTACCTTAATATACTAAGTATAAGAAAGTAAAAATAGTAATTTGCCCCTCCAATTTAAATAACAACAAACAATGAAATCATAATTATTGGAAGTTTTAATAAAAAACTAAATTATATTTTACATCAAAATATTTTCATGCGCTTTTCCACGAAAATTAAAGTGTTGAATTGTTGCAATTACGCTGGAATGGTAGCGACAAATTGTCATAATTACTTGTTAATAGTGTGCAATTTTTTACCTGTACCCGTTTAACTTTTCATGGTGGATATAAACAAGAACTTAACTCGCTAAAATAAAATTTCATAATGGAATTTTTGAAGGAAACATTTATATTGGTTTAAAATGACATTAATTAACAATGTTAGAGAATTATTTCAACCACCGTTGTACCGATTCTTTAATAAAGTTCGCTTATTTGAGATATTGTTGTATTGTTGGAGTTCTGCGTTTTATAAACTTACTATCTGTTATTAACTTAGACAGGGTGTCCCAGTTTATATCGTCAGGATTTCACCAGTCGATAGTTTAGCGAAAATTAAAGGTAGTTTGTCTAATCTATAGTCGAATGTTGCTTTCTTTTTGACGTACAGGCCATTAAAGAAAATAAATTATTTTAAATAATTTGCTATAAATCAATAACAAAAAAAGTTAGCCTTTTGAAATTTTGCGTAGATCTTTTTTTTTGTATTCTCTTATTAATAGTGGTTGCAATTATTTTATTTGGAACACAGAGGCGTGCGTACGGGTTTCTTCAAAAACATTTTACTGAATAAAACGTACGCCATTGGTTTTTGTACAACACCAATATGTAGAGAGTATTTTCCATTCAATTTAGAAACTTATTCGTATCTTATAATTTTTTGATAACTTAACTCAAAATAACCTAATAGTACAGTAAATAAGGAAAAAAAAGGCTTCAAATAGACTTTTTTTACCCTACAGCCAATTTTTGTAGAATCTTCTAGAGGGTCACCCTGAAAGTTTAAAACTGAGTTTGTGTATTCGTAGACCCCGCCCTTCCTTCACCAGCCCTTAAGGGTTGGATTTTTTTGTTTATTGAATAACTTTTTTCCTATTAAATTTTCGAAAAAAAGAGTCAGTACAAAGTTGTAAAGAAAAATATTTCCTACAACTTATCTTTTAAACTTTTTTTGATATTGTCGATATTTAAAAAGTTATTCAACAAATAAGTTGAAAATTTTGGGGAAAGAGTAGTAAGTAGTAGCAGTAAGTAGTACCTAACTAGACAAAAATTTCCCTAAAATTTGCAACTTATTTGTTGAATATCTTTTTAAATATTGACAATATCAAAAAAATATTAAAAGGAAAGTTGTAAGAAATATTTTTCTCTACAACTTTGTACTGATGCTTTTTTCGGAAACCTAATAGGGAAGAAACTCTTTAATAAATAAGAAAAAAAAAGTTAAATTGTCAAGAAATTGTAAGATGCAAAAAAGTTTCTAAATTGAATGGAAAATACTCTCTGCATATTGGTGCTGCAAAAAAACCTGTGGTGTACGTTTTATTCAATAACATGTTTTTGAAGAAACCCGTACGCACGCCTCTGTGTTCTAAATAAAATAATTGCAACCACTATTAATAAGAGAATACAAAAAAAAATCTATGCAAAATTTCAAAAGGCTAATTTTTTTTGTTATTGATTTATAGCAAATTATTTAAATAATTTATTTTCTTTAATGCCCTGTACATCAAAAAGTAAACAACATTCGACCATAGTTTATTAGACAAACCACCTTTGATTTTCGCTAAACTATCGACTGGTGAAATCCTGACGATATAAACTGGGACACCCTGCATTTCTGATTTTATATTACTCATCTTTTTGACAAATCATGTAAAATTTTGGTGTTGAATAAATTACTGATTACTGATTACATTCTTTAACTTTTTTTTGAATACAGGCCACCTCTATTTAATTAAAAGACACACAAAGAAATTTTTCATTTAAAGCGCCTTTATTTTCGGCCAATTTATTCAAAAAAAGATAAAAACATTTTCGGTTTAAATACGAGGGCTTTCAATTTTGAATTTGATGTACAAATCCTAACAATTTTAATTAACGCAAGTTTTTAAAAAACTATCGCAAAAACACTGTTTAAAACTGAATGAAAATTGTAATATAGGATATTTTATTTTTATTTATTCCTAATATCTCTTATATCGGTTCAATATCTGATGTGGACTGCACGTGACTTGCTAATATAAACTTTTTATTTATATGGTGATTCTTCCAGTACAATTAAGATAAATAACAATTGCATTGGGTCCCAAACCTGAATTATTTATCGCGGTTGCAGCCTATTCTGGTTAATTCAAAGATTAATTATTCAACATTTTAATTTGAACATTTTTATCTCCGGTCATTGTTAGGTATGTTTTTTAAATAGAAGTAAAAAAAGAAAATTCAAAATTATTAAAAGGTTTAGTAGTTAAAAGAATGATTTATTACGTCAAAAAATATTTAAAGTCAATAAAAAATTAGAATTAGTGAAAAGTACTTATATTTAAACAAAATTATCGAAAGCTTTGCCGCTGTTGGTTATACCATCAATAATCAACTCAGTATATTATAAATTATTAATTTTTCCAAGCAAATAACTAGCAACTCTGTGTAGATACCTCCATGAAACCCACGTTATTTCCAGGGGAAACCACAAGGCTGCAATTTTAGCGCACCAACGCTCACATAACTCCATCACACTAAACAATCGTTAGTTGCAGCATACCTACTGCGGTTATTACCACCGATTATTGACTAGCAAATGTTGGTTCCCTTCCAAATTTCCAACCAATATTTAACACAATTTACCTTCCTTCCAACAGACCACCCATCACATATGCAAATTGATCATGCGAGTCAAACGCAAACGAGGAAATGCCCCTTTGTTCCGGGGTAAATAACCTTGCTGTAGTTTACAGGGAAAAAACCATCAATGTTTCTATCAACCTCACCAAATGCGGCTGTTATTATAAAGGATATAACATCGAATCCCGGGGACCGCACAGAGAATTAAACCGCCGATTTGGAAAGTGGAACTCACAGTCGATTAGAGATGAAATTGTGCCGACAGTATCACCAAGTGACGCTTTATGCGGATGATGAAGTTCAGTTGCATGATATTTCCCTTAACAAAAAAATGTCATGATTGCATGCAAGTTACGGCTTCCACGCTAATGCGGTTAGAGTTTTCAAATAATAAATTGTCTAGTTTTTGTGGCTGAGTTGATGTCTTTTCCGGTACACTAACAAGTCACGATGGATGAACAAAAATAGTTTTCCACGATGAATTTTAAAGTTTCTTGCGTGTACATTATAGAAAAAAGATTTTCAAGTCAGATTATTATTGTACACGTAATTTTTAGGTTATTTATTATATTTTTACGTAAATTCTTAAGCTGTTCCAGCAGAAGGAGAATCACTTCATCAGGTATGGTTATGAATATTAATTCATAATTTCAAGGCGAAGCTATAAATTTTGGCGCATGAAGGAAATTGCTCACTAAATGTCATCGCGTTGAAGCGTATTTTAATACCGAAATTTTCATTAACACTAACATCTAGGAAAACTCGAATGCCTTTGTTTAATTAACGGTAAAGTTATGTAAACAAGCTGAAGAGCAATTATTCAGCAGCAATTCCTGAAACTGTGGCAAAAACATGAGAGCTTCAATTTTTTGTTGTACGTGGGGAACATTTAATTTCGTGAAAAATTAACATAATGATTATATCAGAAGGCTCCCCAAAGTATCGAAAACTGTGACTAATTTTAAATTTATTACTAAAAAATTTGCATTTAGAAGACAGATTTAGGTAGATTGACCTTTACATTCTGTATTCTAATAGGAGAATTATCCGCATTTGACCATACCATTTTTGTAACTGATTGTACCGTACTGATTTTGAATGCAAAATAATTGAGGTTACGTAATTCTAATAAATAAGTCAAAATATCAAGTTAGTTTAAAAAACCTTTCTAAATATTTGTTGCATTTGCTAATTCATTTTTGAAGCGAAAGAAATGCAATTTCTAGGGTATAAACTTAAAGGTTAAGAAACTTTATTAGAGAGTTTTGCACATACATAATTACACGAAATGCTTTAAGGTTAAAATCATCACGTGACTAAATACAGTATTTCAGTTTAAGCATACACCTACCTATGTTCCCATAAAACAGTTCTCGCAAAAAGAGACGTTATTGCTGAGTTAGAGTAGATACCTAAAGTTAGCTTAGATGAAACTGAATAAAACTATTTGCAAGGGAGTAACGCAGAATTAGTGTACAATTAAACTTGAAACTTTGTTGTTTCGTACGATTCCATTCACATTGAATTATAAATCAGTTTAAAGCTTTGGCGTTATCGTTACCACATCGATTTTTGTGATAGTTCATTGTTAATGAGATCGTATACAAAACAATTAATAAATTTTCAAGTTATGCACTAATTTTACGTTACTCTAATGTAAAGAAAGCTTTACGTTAAGATACTTGACGTTAGACAGGTTTCAATTTTCAAATAAAGTAAAATCTCATAAATATAAGCTGGATTTAGACCAGTTAGAATTTTGGAGGATGCGCCAGTGCTAAAAAATTTCAAACTGAAATACGCATATCTAAAGAAGATTTTGACTAATCATTTGCAAATTATTATTATTATAGGTTCATTTGTTTCCATTTTAAATTCCTTATTGTATTCATAAAGAAATGTTTAATCAAATTGTTCCAAAAATTAACCTTGTAACTTTAAAATTTTTTTTTCATATTTCTCTTTTTGTTTTAATTATTACCATGGAAAATTTGATAAATATTGGTGAATTTTATTCAAATTATGAAACTTTATTGCACTATTTCGGAAAGTATAGTTAAACTAGCAAAAAATGCGTTTATTATTTGAAAATATTTCCTGTACCAAATTATATAATAAACTATAAGTACAGGGTGATGCTTTTATCTGGAGAAGTGCGTTTTTCTCGTAAACGACTGAAGGGAATTAAATTTTGAAAAAAGTGTCATATACTTACTGGCTGTCACTCAAAATTAGGATAGAAATATAGACCATAATATGCATGACGTTAGGCGTCTGCATTGAAAAGAGATATCGAGTTTCGGTTTTCACCAGTTTCTTAGTTGTTTTATGTTCTTTCTTCTTAGCTAGTAATAATAGCACCATTCCATTTAACATTTTTGAGAAAATTACCAAAAACTTCGACTTTATCACAAACCGCCCTCTAGCGACCAGGGAATTTTTTGTTTGTTAATGATGTCAATGTATTTATCCGAAGCTATAATAAACGCTCTTTCAAACGAGACCAAATTTATCGAAAACGGTTAAGCCAAAAAAAAACTATTACAATTTTTTCACACAATCATTCGCCTCTTCTCCCACCCTTTATTTGACAAGATAGAGAAAAATACTCCAAACAAAAAAGTTTTCTAATTTTGCATAGATTACAACATAACTGTTTTTGGCATATATTAACTCGAGATATTTTTGAGAAAAACTGTGTTTTTTATTTTGTCGTTAGTGTCACGCCCTTTAGCGGTCGAGTTAGAAACTTGAAAATTATTTCCAGCAATTTCTCCTGCCCCCTTTTACTATAAATATTTTTTTCCGAAGGCTGTACCATAAATAGTTTCTGAGATACAGCCGGCGTCCTTTCTAATTTGGACACCCGGTACAATAAATAATTCGAATTTTCTAAAGAAATTTGTATATTTGTTACTCCCACAATTTTGGTTGAAATGTATCTATACCATAGTTTTCAAAAATTTGGAAATATTTTAAAGTGAAGTGGTTGGTATAGGCATTTAAATTGGGAATATTCGATGGATTTTTATTTACTGATGTTTGAAATTTTGAAAGGTTTAATTTTCAACTCATTGAAGCCAATAATCAATATTAATTTAAAATAAATAGAGGACATTTAGACAAGGTTTGTGATCCGCGAAACTGTTTAGACCCAATAAGGTAAGCTCTTTCTTGGTCACTTGGTCGTCTATATCCAAAAATAAAACATCTTTTAATTACGTTGCACAGATTATAAATTATTTTAGTGCTTAGTAAATTCCGTTAATTCAGGAAAAGGGATTACATAAAATGTATAGAAATGTATAAATATAAAAAAAACAACACATGTCCTAATACAGATCCTTGCGGTACACAGCTGGATATAGAGACTGCATCGCACCTTGTTCAACACAAACACAATAAATTCTGTCACTTAGGAAGTTAGTTATCCAGGAGATTGTATTAATTCCAAAAATATTTCTAGTCAACGCCCGCCTGGTACATGGGTGTTTATAGAATCCACATCCAGTCGCTTACAAGTTTACATTTTAGGTACATTCAAAAATATTTGTTACTTGAAGTAAGTGCAACTACCCGTGCATTAATTAAATCTGCTACATAACTTTGTATAGATATTTAAATAAAAATAATCTACAGGCAAAAACTTTTTACCTTTTAGGGAAAAGTATTAGAACTGCTCGATTTAAGTTATTTTGCAATTTCAATTCCATCAGATCAATATTGTTTGTAGATTTACAGTAGGTATATAATATAGCGAGTTTATTTGTAGTTTTGGTCGTGTGGTTAAAAGTTAACAGAATTTATAGATCGATTGCGATAAATTTTGCATCAGCTAGCAAATGTGCAACCTATAATAGAGATTGGGAAAAACCGCACGTTCATTGTATTAAACCTAATTAATTTGAAATATTTATAGTTTATTGGAAATAATATAGTGCAGAGATAAAACTGCAAAATCAGAAAACCTTCCTATCCAGTCCAGAGATTAATTGCTTTAGTTCACAGTAGTCACTCAACTTTTTATTATTGCTGCAAAAACTTTATGGTCATCCTTTACCCAAAAGTATCCACTTGGATATTTACGTTCTGTTCAAGGGATTATACCTTTTTCCGTTATGCTACGACAGGTTTAAGATTATTACTAAACCTACATAAAAACCGATCGTTTGTAAGAAACTTCAACAAAATTTCGTAGTATTCCAAGTTAAAATCACACGTAACATCCTATTTCTTGTTTTTATTATAAAATTTCACATCTCATTTACTTTAATCGCACGTGCCTCAAGAAATAAAATTTATGGTTGTAGCTTTCTGGGTCCAGTAGTAGTATACAAAAGACTTCTTGAACAGATTTACGAGATTTTAATCTTCGTTAACCACCACATCTACAAAAGCTATGTGCACCACCAGCAAATCACCCCGTCTGTAAAAGTCACGTCGAAAGACCCTTAAGATGTGGTTTAAAAACCACATTTAGTGCTTTATAAAATCGCATGCTGGTGGTTTATGGTTGACGAAAGACGAAACTTTTGCTTCCTGCTACAGGCAGGCTATAGTTTTAAGTTCGCTCTTCCCGGTTATCCTCCTAGTTTTAAAGGTTCAGTGGAATTTCTGAGAAAATGGTGTGTGGGATTGGTATTTTTTTGTATAGAATGGAATAGGATGAAAGAATGGGGACACAGGAAGTGGAAATGAGTTTCACAATACAAATTTTCCTATAATTTTTAATCTGCATTCGAATTATCTTCAAGTGTGAGCAACTGCTTCCTACGTAGTTTAAAATAGATACTTACGTTTTACGACATACAAAATCAATACACTTTATAATTGGATTCTTCGTTACAGATATGTGCAGAATATTTAAATGTCAATGTTTCTCGTTATTATTCTATGAAAGAGATAAAAGTGCCGTGAATTGAAGTAATTAAAAATGCTGTAAATGATTAAATACGGTTATTAAAGCAGAAATATACCAAGGCAGCTGATAACTTTTAATGTTTTTGTAGCCTCATTAGCAAGATCTTTGTGTAAATAAAAATTTTATAGCGCTATATTTGAATTTTAATATAAAATTTTTTACGATGTAAATTATTACCTACAAAATAAGCTGAATCAGCGAATAACCAGGCAGTAAATACAATCAGTTACACTCTAGAATTTTATTAGTATACTAGGAAGGTACTTAAAAATCTTGGAGACAAAACTAAGGCTTTTCTCAATATGTTGCCTCTGTATAGAAGTGAAAATTAATGATTGATATTATTAATTCTATATTGAATTCATCAATACATTATTTCACCATACCATTTTCGTATGTTTTATTGAAAAACAATTTTAAAGAATAAATTATCCCAGATTAGTTTTACAGTATTATTTGCTGAGGTGTGATCACAATTAAATGTCTTTTTTTTTATAACGATTAAAATTTTTATTGGATATCGATAACTGTGTAGTTAGCAAAAATATAAAAGCGTTTATCTTGCATTTTTCTCTTTATTGAATGTGAGTTAACACCTTTTCCATTTCAATTATTTTTATAAAATTATAGTAGACAACCCTTTATAAAAATAAAATGCAAAATTAAATATTTTATATTCTTTTTATTTGAATATTTTTAAGAATATACGTGCCGGTAACATTTTTGTAGCTATTTGTATGAAATGATATGCTTATTTAATAATAAATTTGTAATACTCAATTGCAGAAAGGCAAATAAACTTAAATTGAACTCACTCTGTTTTAAGTCATTTACAGAAACGATGGTAGACAATTATCGGTTGGGTTTAACTCCGAGTTAATCCAGAATTAAATTAACCGATCTTTTTGCAACTGCGCTTTTGGAAAGACGCATTTTCATTGATCAGAATTTTTGATTTATTTAAAAGAACAATAAATATATTATTGTTTGTCATTACTGACAGTAATCGGGTCGGTTTAATTCTAAGTTAATCTAGAATAGAGTCATCCGGTCAAAAATGAAAACGCTTGAAAACCTGCTTAATGTAATCTAGAGGTAAAAAAAACATTGTAGAATTTTTTTTAAACTCTAAAAGTTTATCCCGACCCTAAAATTTCAAATTGAAAAAAAGGTACTTTTCAAACACCCCGAAAAGTGCGCCATGTTGCGTGATGTCATAAGCCAGTGTCGAAATGTCAGACAATGCTAAAATTTGTATACAAACGACATTGACAGCTGAACAGAACATGGCTAATGACGTCACAAACTCTTCCACCGATCACGTCGTGTTTTAAATGGGAACTAATTTTAACGACTTTTAATATGGAATAATTTAAAATTGAACAATAAAAAAACACTTTTTTCAATGCCATTATTATTTTTGTAGCTTAATCTTTGCAATTAAGAATAAAAAAAGGTAACTCAAAAATTTCCGGACGACTCTATTAAGTTAACTGGCCTTTCTGCAACTAGGCTATAGGGGATGAGACGAACTTTCGATGAATTATAAGAATTTTTCATTTATTTTAACGAACAATAAATTTATTCTTTGTATTTACTGACAATAATCGGGTTGGTTTAAGTCTAAATTAATTTCGAATTAAGTTAACTGACCTTTCTGCAACTAGGCTATAGGGGAGTCGGACTTTCGATGAATTATAAGAATTTTTCATTTATATAAAGAACAATACATGTTTCATTGCTTGTATTTATTGACTGTTTGTATTATACAAAATAGAACATCATGCGGGAGACGAAACGTGCGAGCTCCATTATTTTTATGACCAATGCACAAATAATAAATTGCTAACATTCTCAGAAAAATAAAACATTTTACTGCCCTTCTTTAAACTGATTAATTCTCACTAGTCCCACTATTTCCCAACAAATCTTGTATTAAAAGTCAATTTTTAGTTTTATAGCAACAATAAAGAAAGATCCAGCTGTAATAAGTACAGTGAAAAAACCGATAAAACTCTTTCTGTTTTATAAACTCTTCTGTGCATTATTAAACCAACAAAACATCCAATCATATTTTTTTAGTGGAACCCGTCTGCATGCACGCATTTCTATCCATCGCTTTTATGTTAGATAGTTCCACGACGCTATATATTTTACAATTTACAAACTGTCTGATATATTCTACGAAAAGAAAACCTGCCAGCGCTCATTTTCTAGTGTATGTGTGGCTCTGGCTGTATAGTATCTATATAATATTAAAGGCTATAAATAAAATACTTACGTATCTGAGAGAAATTGCAAGTTTAAAGAAAATAACAGCAAAAGTAAAAAGGTGATTTGTGACGTTATCCGTTGTGTCATGCGACACTTACCCCATGAGAGATGATTTTCATTCTTTCATATTGCAACTGGTTATTACATATTGCACCACAAATTGTGTTAAAGTTTTTTTAAAGATTTGTGTTTCATGCTTGCCTACTATATCCTACTGGAAAAACTTGCATTAAACTTCTGTGACAGTACCTACTTTTGAACTTGGCTTTTGCATCCGGTAACAAAGAGAACTTTGCTGCGGTTTTCATAACAATAGATACCCTTCCTGCTGTTATTTAATTTCCAACCTTCCGAAATTGTTCAGGAAGGTTCGCCCCCATAAAATAAAATAATTAGTGGTTTACTGCATGGAAATTATGTTATCTATGATAGGCGCCCCTTAACCCCAGCAAGCCAATAAATTTCTGCAGAGTAAACAATTCAATATCCTGGTATCGCAGTGAACTTGCATGATTTTTAAAAAATAAATATTTTTTGTTCCCGAGGAAAAATTGTAGCTGGAAGGGTTTGCGATAAGCGATAAAATAACCGCGTGACATTTCATGATTACCACTGGAATTTATCGTAGGGAAACCCGGCGTAAGTGCCGGTTACATACATATGCCTATTTGCGCTGATAATGTAAAAAATATTGCGGCATTAGTCCCGGAACATAATCCGGTTGGAGACGCACCCGGCAAGGATTTTCTTGCACTGTTTAGCAGTTTAATAGATTGGAAGCAGAGTTTATGAAGTTAAATATCTACGAGGTTTGCGAGATGCTGACATCAAAGTTGGAAAATTTGATTGTACAGATTTATAAAAAATCATTGAATAATCACGGTACTTTTTGGTACTGTACGAAAAACGATTTTACCTACAGTATAATTTAATAAATTAAGTCATCATGATTTAATACCGATAACCAGAATAATTTTTTTCAGCTTTTAATTAATTAACTAACAAGTATCCATACAATCTTCTTCATTGCACTTTTTGTGATTTGTGTGCAAATCCTTGACATTCATTTGCATAAAAATTAACTTAATATTTTCCAACTATAACTTTCATTTCACTTCGTTGCTTAATTAAAACAAGTTGCAATAATTCTTTCTTTGTACACTTCCCCAATAAGAAAACTTTTGTTTAACTATTAAACTTTTTACCTTAACTGCAGAGACTGCAAGTTTAGAAGTAATATTGTAAAACTAATAAAATACGAGTACTTTCCACCGGTACCTTTTGTTCTGAGTTAGAAAATGATTGTCGGGGCAACTCATTCAACACTCTGACTTTGTGTTTGAAGGTTCATGAGGTTCAATTAGTGTGCACAGAGAAACTGATTGCAGAAAAAACTTTGAAGGAAAAATAAAAAGACTTTGTATAAAAGGGATTAGGAGATGGAAAAGTTCGCGGTGGTATAACGGTTTAGATATAAGGCGATAACTAATGGATTGATGATGCAATGAAAAAATCTCTTCGGTTTGATAAAGTCTAGGTAATAAAACAAATTGAGTAGGACTATTACTAATAATTACTCTAAATAAAAGATTCAATTTTGTAGAATAAAATAAAGTCTGTTACTATAAAAAAGGGTAAATTTGTTTTAGTGTTGCTATTTGTATTTATTTTTACTGCACACAAACTTATTTCGTTTCAAAATATGGCGGACACGCCGGGACCAAGTTTCATTTCAAGAGGAAAATGCAGCAGGAAAATACCTCCATAAAATACATTTCTAATTCTCAGATAAGCTTTGTTCTCCAAATTATACACTGAAACATATTAGCTACCAGTTCAATTGAAGTTTTAGCAAATTGCCAATTTAATGCTCTGATGTGCTTATATTATTAATTTTGTTCACTTTGCAACTGTTAAATAATAATTTATTTTGAATTATTATTCAACGGCACTTCCAGTCGTTGAAAATGAATAATTTATGAAAATGATAATTTTATTGGGTTTGTCATAAATATCTAGACTCGCTTTTGCTTGTGTGTTTAATTATTATACACCAGACGAAGTAAAAGCAAGATTTATCATTAATTTTTAATCGATTTTCCGAATCAAAGGATACTTATGTATCATAAATAGAGCAGAAGTAGAATGTTGTTTTTTTGTATAAGGTCATATTTGACCTTTCCAGATTTCAGTTCATTCCTTAGTTAAGAATTTAGAGGAAATATTATGGGGCAGGATAATATTATATTTGCCAGCAATTTAGCAACTGGATGAATAAAATAGGGCAACCAAGCCATCAAATCATCAGAAATTATTCTAAGAATAAATCAAAATATTTTAAGATCAGAGAAAGTATACTTAATAAATAAACTCAATAAACATTTTGGATAAAATATATTAGATAAATGCTTTTTAAAAAATGTACTTACAATGGCTCTTTCTTTTTACAAAAACAATCAGGCAATATCATCACAAAATTATATTAACATTAATTAGAATTAAAGAAAATTACTATAAAATTAAAAGGACTTAATTAGTTGGCATATAACAGTCATAATTATATCTACCACCAATCCACTAGTCTACAAATGACTTTGAATTTCCAAAAAAATTAACCTAATACCAATTTCTGTTCTGATATCATACAGGGTGTCCTGTACTGTAATGTCCATTCCGTATACCTTGTTACAAACGTCTGTATTTTTTTTACAATTTAACTGCTATTGATTATAACTGATTTATCTAGTCTAGATAAATAAAAGGTATGTGACCCCACAGAAAATGGGATTTTAATCTGAAAGTCCTGCAAGCGAATTTACTGAACTTTCCGGGTTAATCCAACGTCCGGAAACTATTCATTCTGATAAATTATTTGCAAATTTTCAATATACAGGGTGTACCAAAATTAGTGTGCAATATTTCTAGGACAGGTTGTACTTATCAAAATATGACGAAAAGTTTATATTAACATGACTCGAAAAATACTTCCTAAGGAGGCTAGAGCCCTCCGAAAGGGGGACCCCAAGAGGAATTTTCTGTAATATCTTTGCAACTGTTTGAGGTAGATTTATGAAATTTGGTGAGTTTGAAGATTTTTTTAATTTGCCACATATTTCTTTTTCCAATTTTTCGAAATTTTGCCAGGGGCGTCACATACAGGGTGGGTGTTGGGTAAATTATGTCCCATATTTTTTGTGTGGATATTTTTAAATTTTTTATGTCAAATTATGAAACTTGGTTAATTTTTACACAAAAAAGATAGTCTCAGTCGATCTTTGAATCTTGAACCGTTTTCGAGTAAAATCGTTTTGAAAAAATCACGTCCATAAAAATTAGACTAATGAAATTTATCAAAAGTAGACAATGGATTAAAATTTATAGCTATTTATTACTTCGTTTAGCAGTTCTTCGTCAAATATTAATAATAAAAACAAAATATCAAACTGATTTTTTTTTTTAATTTTGTGAATATTTTTATTACTTAGTGTAGTTTTTGTGGACGTGATTACTTCAAAACAATTTTACTCGAAAACGGTTCAAGATTCAAAGATCGACTGAGATGACCCTTTTTGTGTAAAAATAAACCAAGTTTCATAATTTGATATAAAAAAATTAAAGATTATCCACACAAAAAATATGGGACAATATTTAGCCAGCACCCACCCTGTATGTGACGCCCCTGGCAAAATTTCTGTAAATTGTAAAAAGAAATATGTGGCAAATTATAAAAGCTTGAAACTCACCAAATTTCATGAATCTACCTCAAACAGTTACAAAGATATTACAGAAAACTCCTCTTTGGGGTCCCCCTTTCGGAGGGCTCTCCTTAGGAAGCATTTTCGGAGTCATGTTAATATAAACTTTTCGTCATATTTTGACAAGTACAACTTGTTCTAGAAATATTGCACCGTAATTTCGGGACACCCTGTATAACGCTAAAACTTGCAAATGATAGATTTTAGGGCATTAAGGGCATCAAGAATACAGTTTCAGTATGGGCACACATGCATATTCTTGCAAACAAATTAAAAGGAATGTTAAATTCCGATAATATTAAAAAGTGTACCTATTACAGAATTATTTTCAGTAGACATGCGTATGACCTTCTCCATCTTTCTTGCTCTCAAGGATTTGAGGCAGAGACAGAGATAATTTGATGGTCTGTCTATTGAAAAGGATAATATGAAATATCTAATATATTTTTATTATTTTAACAATTTTTTCATTATTTTCGAACACAATACAAATTTATCTTACAAATTCTACACTATTATGAATGTAACCATTCATTAAAGACGATTTTTAAATTATTTAATAAAAGTGTCGCTTGTACATATACAGACAGAACAGAAAAAATATAGATTAAAAATTCAGTTAACTATCGGTAGAAGTCTATGTAAGAATCTTTTAGGTTTCCAGAATAGGCTCTTATAGTGTTAGTACCCTTTACAGCTTTTAATTAATTAATGCAGTTTAATTCACTAAAAGACAGTATTAAATATGTTTGAAGTTCGATTATAATGTTGTAGAAATTTTAATAAAACTTGTAAGACTGCAAAAATTTACTAAAATCTCAACACTTGCAAGTCCCTTTTCTCATGAATAAAAGCATATTTCCAGTTGATATATTTTCAGATCAAGATATTTAATATGCTGTAGATTTTACCTTGAGCTATATTATATAAACAAAATCTACAAAACAATGTTTTAGAACTGAAGAAAAAAAGAATCTTGATAGGTTTAAGAACCATAAGCTTTTTTAATAAATTGTATATGATTAGGTCCACATAAACCAAATCTAATAAAATAATTTAAATTTACACATCAAATTTACTCAAGTGAATCAGTTTTCCTATAAGATCTAAAATCTAAATCAACATTATGTTGACAAAACATAACAGCATGGTGTTACCAATGTCAACAAATCTACCCTTGAAACCCAATCAAATTTGTCGCTCAAAATAACCCACAATTTTCTCACCTACCTGATATTTCTCTTTGTTGGTGCTGAAGAAAACCTGCCAAGCGTTGGCTGTGTATGACGAGGGTCTGACAACGTCTGTCTTTTAGGCCATATATGCGAGCGCTGATGTAATGTTGTACGACTGACGACAACAGGTCTACTGTTAGAATGTGGAAACGTCGCCGCGACGGGCGTCTCTAGTACTGCAGCGCCACCGCTCCAACTCCGACTATGGTGCAATCAATATAGAACCACCAGGTCTACGTACAATTCACGTGCACTTACCGATTGCTTTGCATCGTTGAAAATGAACAATTTTATGAACGACTTTCAATTTGAAAGATTTCAAGCTTAAAGAAAAGTGCAATTGACACGTGGAGATTTTGACGCTGATTATAACGAGGTTGTTTTAGTTACTTTTTACTATGGTTATAAAGGTTTTATGCTTTAGCGCTAATTAAATTGTCTAAAGAGTACTTAAAGCTTTTTTATGTTTAATGTTGGGTTTTGCTAAGTAATGCTCATTAGCGTTGGCTGAAAGCCAATTAGATACCCAACCGACGTCGTAATATGAAAATTTGAACAGGGTTAATAAGTTCAGATATCTCAGTATTTTTTGTCTACCATGGTCAGATATTGAAAATAGAGTAATTAAGAGCGCAAAGGTTTTTATAAAATTTATGAGCCATAAAGAGAATCATTAAACATCAAGCATGGTTCTTAATTTGGGAAATATCATTAAAACGATAAACTTGCTCTCGATTTTAAAATGCATCGTCAGTGTTGAAAATAAAAAAGATTCGTTTTCCCTTTTAACTAAATTATTGTGTGGATTTTTAGATTTTTCGAATGACCTATTATAATAGTACTTTTTTAATTTTGGAGATGATTTTTTAATTGATCAAGCGGCATTTTCTAAAAATCGTATGTAGAAATAATAAATAATAAAAATGAAGTGGCCAGTACATGGCATTCTTTTACAAACCCAACTAAGGGTTTTATTTAAAATAAGGATAAATGTTAAAAAAAAGTTTATTTAAAATTTTATTTAGGGTATTTTAGAACTTTCGTACTTTCTGTTATATTGATATATGTACCTACATAATATGCAAAATGTGACAAGATTTTTCTTTACTGAACTTGCCAGGATTAAATATCATTTTTTTAAAAGTAGCTACTCATCGTAATGTCATAATTCCTTGATTAAAGTCTTCATTAAAATCGAAATCGGATTGATTCAACCTTAGGTGCAAAAGACATAGGTAAATGTTTTAAGTTTTCTGTTTTTGGAATTTCGCCTCGCTTGGTTAGGGAGGAATTTTTGACATTTTTCGTTTTTCTAAAATTAAATGTGCCTTAACAATTAGAGAAAAACTTAGTTTTCCTTAGGGGCACTACCTTCTTCCTGGAATCATGTTATTGGATGAAGTAGCATAAATAATAGGTGTCCACCAGTAAATCTAGATGGTGAAATTGCAAAAGATTCCAAATATTCTTCCTTACTTTGTTGACGATGATATCCATTATACTTACTTGTTCACCAGAAGATTAGGTTTAAAACTTTTTTACACTTCAAACCATTTCTGTCTCGCTCACCCTAGAAAGTCAAAATTATTTGCAGAATCTAGAACTAAAAGTAAATATATCTTTTCTTCTATAGACACACGAATAAATTTAAAGTAAAGTTTTATTTAACAAGTTAGTCTGAAGAGTAAAATTATAACTGTTATACAAATGGTGATTTTTCAAAATTAATTATGTTTATAGGTTTCAATATTTCTTTTAGATTTTTTTATGATGTAATGTAATTGCATATAGGTACTCCTCTCCTTCATTACCTAATTATTGAACAACATGTGTTAAAGTTCATAAATATTTACTTTTTCCATTTCAGTGGCGAACATTATGTACATTCTTTCAAATTATATTCCCGCGTTAAAACTCTTTCTTTTATTTTTAAATTTTGATATAAAAATAGTAGAAATAGCAATCTTAGGTACATGATAGAGGAACACCCATCATTGCGTGCATATATTGTGTAATGTTGCACAAGTGATATATTATCTACATAAATCAGACCTAGGGGTTTTATTTTTTTATCTACTATATACTACTATATACTATCTACTAATCAAATCAAATCAAATCAAATTTATTGCACTTCCATACATTACATCAATGTTTAAAGCTAGTCATCAGGTAGGTAAATACATAACACACATGGCCAAGCAAAGTAGAACATCCGCAAACAGTACCCACTTTACAAATATTACATAAAAAACAGATATTACACAAAACCAACATCACAGTCATTCAAAAACTCTGTCACAGAATAAAATGCCTTGCTTAAGAGGTACTCCTTAACCCTCATGTTAAACTGTCTTATAGGCAATATCTATATAATATATGTATTATATTTGTATGTTTTGCAATATAATGAATCTCATTATTTCATATAAGTTCCATTATTCCATAGTTGTAAACCAATGAAAAAATAGTATAACAATAATAATTTCTGTGAAATTGAAAATAGCCATGGAAACCATGAAAAACAGAATGTACGTGTTGTGTCATTTTATAATGGAAAATGTGGAAAATAAATAAATAAAAATTAGTCGTAGATAAAGTATAGTATACAACTCGCTATAATGGCTTGGATGTTACAACACTCGCTCGCTTCGCTCGCTCGAGTTGTAATTTTCATCCTCGAGAATAATAGCTTTCATTATAGCGTCGTAGTATAATATACTATTATTTTTATTATAAAATAATGGACATTTTTTATTTTGTCGTAATAACTTTGCAGGGCCGTAGCAACTCTGTTTTCTGTGAAGGGGCAAATAAAAATTATAAATTAAAGGTTTTTTTAAATATCTGTTGTAGGGTTGCAAATTTTTATTATTGCTTACTAAGGTTACGCAAAAGATTCTCGGCCGAAAAGGCCTACACCATAATGGAGTAGTTATGCAGGCAGATTTAGCTGTAGCTGTAACTTTAGCTGTAGCAGTAAGTTTTCTCTAAGCCGCTGTAAATAAACAGTCCATATATGCAAAATTTAGTAGATTTAGCTGTATTGAGCATTGAGTTGATGTTTGATGTACAGGGTGTCCCATTTTCGACACTTTTAGAGGGTATTGGCGTTATTATCAAAGATAGAGTGTTGCGGTTTTCACCTTCCTGTCCTACTTTTTTACGAAACGAAAGATTCCGGGGTCAAATTTGTCATGGCTCTCTTAGTTTTTAATCTACAGAGTGATTCTGAAAATCTTTGTTTTTTAGACGTTATGCGTCTACTTATTAAAAAAGTGAAAACTGATCGTGATAGAGTTTTTTACGTAGAATTCAGTGGCGTAAGCAGTTTTTGTCTAAAAGGTTTAGTTTTTGAGATATTGCCAAACTTATGTTTTTTTAAATGGGACACCCTATATATTATTTTTTATATTGATTAAGCAAAATTTGGGCTTTCCAAAAATATATAATACTTAATATTTATTTTGAAAAACAAGCTCAAAATTCGATATTTTTAATAATTTACTTTATTTATAACAGTAGGCCATGGCTAGTTTATTAGAAACAAATGCAAAATTTGACAGATTTGTCAGATTAGGAGTTTTTATTTTACTTTTAATTTTTTATTACAATGGCCATTTACGATAATTATGAGAAGTATTATATTGTTGGTATGTTTTATACAATGCATTAAAATTATCTTTTCAAGTGTTTAGCTTTAAAATAATTACGCATTGTGAAAATTTTGGATTTGTTTTTAAAAAATTAGCCATGGCCTACTGTTATAAATGAAGAAAATTATTAAAAATATCGAATTTTGAGCTTGTTTTCAAAATAAATATTAAGTATTATATATTTTTTGAAAGCCCAAATTTTGCTTAATCAATATAAAAGCTAATATATAGGGTGTCCCATTAAAAAAGCATAAGTTTGGGCAATATCTCAAAAACTAAACCTTTTACACAAAAACTGCCTACGCCACTGAATTCTACGTAAAACACTCTATCAAGATCAGTTTTCACCTTTTTGATAAGTAGACGCATAACGGAAATACGAGGGGTGTCTAAAAAACAAAGATTTTCAGAATCACTCTGCAGATTAAAAACTAAGAGAGCCATGACAAATTTGACCCCGGAATCTTTCGTTTCGTAAAAAAGTAGGACAGGAAGGTGAAAACCGCAACACTCTATCTTTGATAATAACGCCAATACCCCCTAAAAGTGTCGAAAATGGGACACCCTGTACATACCTAGACAAAAACAAAAATAAAATCCCTAAAAAGTCACTAGATTTAAGAGATTTAGCTGTAAAAGTTGAAGTTGACGAACTATTACATCTACAGCTACAGCTAAATTTACAGCTAAATCTGCATAAACGGTTCCATTGTTTAACACATATTCAAGTTTTTACAGCTACAGCTAAAGTTAAAGCTACAGCTAAATCTGCCTGCATAACTACACCATAAATCGTTAACTGACGACAAATCGCATTTTTTCCGAGTATACATTACTCAATGTCCTAATCTGGCCCAATCGACAATTATTAGAATGATACAGCTAGAAAACTAAAACAGGGAAGTGCAAAATTCGTAGATAATAAAATAATCACCACTGAGGTTGTAAGTGTTTATGTAGAGTTGCAAGTAGTATATTGTTGCGTCACGAGTTTTCAAAGGCATATAATGTGCAACTCTGTAAGGATAGCATAATTCATTACCATATAGGGCAACTACTGGTTCTTTATTAACTCTAGAACTCAGCTTGACTGGAAGGAATCTAAATATAATTGAGTTATATTCAAAGGTGAGTCTAAGATTTCGCTTTATTATCAATGATAGAGAGAAATGGCAGTTTAAGATATTCAAAGATATCCAGGTGAGCAATATTCAATTAATGTACGTGGTAGTAGCTCAATATGTTAGTAAAATAAAATAAAATTTAACTATAATCTAAAGAAAATGTAAATTGTATAGAATATAAGTTTTTTGCTATGTTATGTTATGAACATTACTTGAAAAGACACCAACAAATTTACAGTATGTAAAATTTTACATTTTCCTTAGAGAAAAGGACATCAATCTCGAAGTGATTATCTGTGCAATTAGGAAATAAAATTTTGTTTATTTTTCTATTACGATATTTTTTTAATTGTATACCTTTGAACAATGTATAAAAATGTAAACGAGTATTACATTCATGAATATGCGTAAGTTTCGTAACAAAGCACATAAAAGAAACACTTAATATCACAGTATTTCATCATATTTACACCAAGGAAAATTTGAAAAATTCGTAATTAACGCCAAACTAAACCAGTAACAGTAATAATTACTATTTTTATATTGCACAGTTTATTTGGTTCTCAATTTAAAATTTATTTTATGTAAACTAGTATTGGTTAAAGTGTACCTATACCTACTAGTCCGAGAGCCGACCACACTTTTGGGTATGTGATCGTTCCTACAGACCTTTTCCACATAGAACGAAAGTTTACATTCTCCTCATAACCAAATGGATGGGTTGCCTCGATTTACCTGGCCGTAAAGTTGTTTTATAAACAAATGTTGTTAGTAATTTTTTAAACAAAAAAAAACAATAAGCGCTACAAAAAAGAAGTGCACTGCCGTGTAGGGGGTGGTCATCATAAGAGATTGGTATAGGGTTGCCATCCCATTTCTGGCCGCAACCCCTCGGTGGCCGGGTATAAAGTACCCCCGTTTTTTCCAAAATAAATGTTATCGTTCCTACAACTGAAAATTAGTGGGCCTATTCTTCGATACGGTACCTCTAATAATATATACGGTTGCCTTGATTTTTATGGCCGAAAAGGGTGGCAACCATCATCAAAAGTCAAGCGCGCGAGCCACTTATATAGCGCTATTCGAACGATTTTCGACGATTATTTTCCTTTGGAGTGTATAGGTTGGTAGTGGTAGCATCGCCTCAATAAGTTGTATAATTGTTTAAACAAATAATAAAATGGAAAAATACGAGTAGTCTTTCTTTTTTTTCATGCATATATTTCTTACTTTACTGCAATTGCACATACAATTTTTACCAACTTTTCGGAAAATTGTTTAGTTTAGCAGTTTAGTTCACAAAAGTTTCAGTTTGAGTTTTTTTAATTTTAATTTTATTAATTGACTAATACCGATTGCTGTAAAATATTGATACTATGTTTACTTCCAATAAATAATTTATTTAATTGAAGTCAAATGCCAAATCTTTCACATTGTCCATTTTTTTAAAACGCCTCGAATTACATTTTCCGAAAAGTTGGTAAAAATTGTATGTGCATTAAACAATTGCAGTAAAGTAAGGAATATGTGCATGAAAAAAAGAAAGACTACCTTCACGTAAATATATAAAAAATACGTCCAAAAGCTGTATTTGTCGTATTTTTTCATCTTATTATTTGTTTAAACAGTTAAACAACTTATTAACGCGATGCAACTAATCACTACATTAATTTTTAATATTTTCCGAAGGAAAATAATCGTCGAAAATCGTTCGAATAGCGCTGTATAAGTGGCTCGCGCGCTTGACTTTTGATGATGGTTGCCACCCTTTTCGGCCATAAAAATCAAGGCAACCGCATATATTATTAGAGGTACCGTATCGAAAAATATGCCCACTAATTTTCAGTTGTAGGAACGATAACATTTGTTTTGGAAAAAATGGGGGTACTTTATACCCGGCCACCGAGGGGTTGCGGCCAGAAATGGGATGGCAACCCTATACCAATCTCTTATGATGACCACCCCCTACACGGCAGTGCACTTCTTTTTTGTAGCGCTTATCGTTTTGTTTTTGTTTAAAAAATTGCGAACAACATTTGTTTATAAAACAACTTTACGGCCAGGTAAATCGAGGCAACCTATCCATTTGGTTATGAGGAGACTGTAAACTTTCGTTTTATGTGGAAAAGGTCTGTAGGAACGACACATACCCAAAAGTGTGGTCGGCTCTCGTACTATACCTATTATTATTATTCAATTTCCAAAGTCAGGTTACCTACTAGATTCCAAGTTTTCTATCATAAAACATTTTTATAAAGAAAGGATCTTATCGTCACTTATTAAACTTAAAAATATTAATTAGATCCGATAATGCATGCCCTTCAACTAAATTACTCGGAGAAATTCTTCTACACGATCCTGACCATTTATTTTTGTTGTATAGTGAGCTTTCAAAAGTATAAAATAGAATTTTATCGTTTTGATTTCAAATTATGTAAACTTTGGTGTATTATAATAATCGTCAAATAGTTAGATACTTTGTTAACAATTTTGTTTCTTTTAACAATAATCTCTCTCTTTTAATTAGTTATATATATATATATATATATATATATACAGGATGTCCGGAAATCAGGAGCAAAAAACTCGGAGGGTGATTCTACTTGAAAAATTAATGTGACAAGTTCCTATAACATTTTTCCGAAAGCTCATTAATCTTAGGGTTACAGGGCCTTAAAGTTTGTTTTTTTAAATCAATTTTTTCCAGTAACTTTTTTTGTACTGTACCGATTCGTTTCAAATTTGGCACAGTTATCACTAATGTTTATTTGTATTCTTGCACCAAAATTGAGGTAAATCCCCCAGTGTCAAAGAGTCAAAACTGATGTTGACGTTTAGAAAAAGACCTCGAACTTTTTTGTTAGGCACTTTTTCAAAATTTTGATGACGCCCGATTGAAGAGCATGGAAAAATCTTCAAAAAATATCCTCTTTCTGCATCACGATAAAACGAGTCGTTTTCGAGAAAAACGCCTTAAATGAATACCAACTAACTACCGCTCATTTTCAAGATTAACAAAGCAAGCATTACAGAAGCGCGTTTTTCTAGAAAACTACTCGTTTTATCGATATTTAACAAGAGGGTCTTTTTTGAAGATTTTTCGATGCTCTTCAATCGGGCATCATCGAAATTTAGAAAAAAGTTATTGGAAAAAATAGATTTAAAAAAAAACTTTGGGGCCTTGTAATCCCACTATAATGACCTTTCGGAAAAATATTATAGGAACTTGTCACATTAACTTTTCGAGTAGAATAACTCCCCGAGTTTTTTGCTCCTAATTTCCGGACACCCTGTATAATCATAAATTTTCTTCAATTAACATAAGTTTGTGTTAATAATCAAATTTTATTCCTAAATATTTGTCAGTTATTTTAAAAACGGTTTCAAATACTCTTCCTATAAAAAAGACTGTATTCGCGAACCTTAATATTCGTAATAAAATTTTCTAAATTAAAATAATTGTGTTATCAGTTATAAAAGTATTTATTTTGTATACATGCTTATTATAACAACTATATTGTCATTGAGTAAAAGTACCTACATGAAGGGCTACTATATCATTGCACTTAATACTGAAAAAATCTTCATAATATTTTGATCAAAAATCACCCTGAGATTATAAAATAGTTAAAAACAATGTGCAATTTTGGCAGTGTTTTTACAACTAGTTCTTACTTCTTTTTTAATATACATTATAATTAATAAGCCATACTGATTAATTGACATTTCTGAAATATACAAATCTAAACTAGTTATTATTATAATATATTATTATAAAAACAATATCCATATTAACAAACACATAACAAAAATAATTAAATAATAACAAATAATCTACTGGAAAAAATGTATAAGTAAAAATTATTGCTTAAGCCTCTTGCGTATAAAAAATTAAAGAAAAAGTTTAAGTTGTAGGTACTACTTCATCATTTTCGATCCTATTTTTAAACATCTAAATTGCACCTAAAACAATTTGAGCAATTTACAGTTGCTTCAATAAATTAAATGCTTGTCCTTGAAGAAATTTTTATAGACCGAGCTAATAAATAATAAATAAACTCATATAAGTACAATTTGGTTAATAACAAATTATCCTATTTTGAGGGTAGGAGATTTTTTTACTACCTATATATTTTCTCGCCAGTAGATTACAAAAAATATAAATACCTATTAATTTTCTTTTCAATTTGAAAAAGCTCACTTTGATTTGAGGAAGAACGCGATTTAACTTCAAAATCTTTAAACCTACTTTTAACGTATAATAATAACAGATAATAACAAGAACTTTTAAGAATTAACAATTTGTTTCGTATTATTCTATTGCCGTGTGTAGGTATAACAATTCTAGTTCAGTTAACTTTCTTTCCATTTTGAATCTGAGCAAAGCGGTGTTCGTTTTGTTTCATGTAAGTGTTGCCTTGACCACAGCCCATGTCCATTCCGAAAAATACTTGATTTCCCTGCAAATTAAAGTTTATAAATCTCCACATCATAATATTGTGCAAAAATTATTTTACCTTTTCCAAGTAAGCTTTCACGTAGAAATTACCAAAAAGGACGATGAAGGACATCATGTAAATTATAAGGGTGTAGTGCATCCACAATGGAAAATCACAACCAGTTCTAATGCCATTGATGCCCAAAATCAAAGCACAAGTGAATTGAATCTAAAATCGAGAACAATCACTTGAGTATCTAGTTCAAGTTCACTTGAACTTTCCGAAGAAAGCGGGTTTTTGTTACATAAAAAACGTCAGCTGAATGCCTCTTGTTGGTATGTATTTACGTCTAATTGCAGGATTAAATTAAGAATGTGGTACACCGAGAAAATCGTGATGATTATTCTATTATTTTTACATAACCATATCTAGCAATTATGGCTAATTTGTTTATTTTTTACCAATTAATATAAGGAAAAGTAGAACACAACTCATATTTACCATTTGCAGGATTGTAAGGTATCTCTTCCACCACAAGTACCTGGCTACTTTCGGCCCAAAAGCTGCCAAGCCATAGTAAGAATACATGAGGACGTGGATGGCTGAGTTAACCATCGCCGGAAGGAAAGCTGTCGCAAAGATAACAGAATAAACTTAAAAAGAATGCTTTTAGTGATAGGTACTTACTGGAGCCACTTGGTACCCATTTGATTCCAATCCACCAGAGCGAAAACATCGAGGAATGATGGTAGACATGGAGGAACGTAAATTGAGCTTCTTTTTTTCTTAAAATAATTAAGAAAGTGTCACAGAATTCCAGGAGCTTTGAGAAGTAGTACCACCATACCGCGTTTGCAATCTGTAACGGAAATATTAATAATTCTAAGAAACTAAATAAGGAGATTAGAAAAAATTACGAGTGGAAAAAAGGTTAGTTCATTAATTAGCTGTTGATGAGATTTTCGAGACTTTCTTCTGGGAAAATCTTTGAAAAATGTTATGTGAGAAATTTTAAAAGATTGTGATTGTGAAAATTGTATATTTTATTTAAAACCCGTTTTTTGAAAATTTCAATATGTAAAGAGGTAAAATATCAGCAAGCTGCCTACTCCAAGATTAAAAATTTATCGTCTGTAGAACATAACACTTTAATTCTTCTAACACCGAGTGTTTTAAACGTTAATCACAAAATTCCTGATAACTCTGTTTATAATATTTTCACGTTTTTGGAAAACTGAATATTAATTTAGGAAAAAAGTAAAATTCTTCTTATAAAGCTGACTTACTTGTAACTCATCCGGATGGTACCGTTGTCTGCATGGCTCACAAATATAGCTATACCGTAATCTCGTAGAAGCTGTGAGTAACTGAAACAAATTAAATAATTAATTTCAGCTTCCCGTGAAAAAAATTCCACTTGTACCTGCACAGCAATGTAGGCATTCAATACAGCCATGGAAAGATTGTAGGGTATTAACCACCATGTCAGTCTAAAAGGCTTTCTATTTTCCATAAATTTTGGTCCTAACCATACGATTAAAAGGTATCCTATTGTGAGGAGTATGGTGGGTACGGGAGAATCGACGAAAAGCCAACCTTTTGTCCGAGAATCTGCAACAACAACGTATACTTAATTTAATTTGCTCTTATATTGGAAACTGGAATAACTTACCTGAAAGTGATAGCGTCCATAAGTAGTAATGGTATGCCTGACCCATTATGCTTTGTGTGGAATTTAATAAATCTGCCATTTTCCTATTTCTTTATGTATTGCTATCTAAAAACTATTATCTGAAAGCAAGAAAAGACATTTCTATTTTAGTTGATGTCTTAAATTGTATTAAATAAATTGGAAACAGTTATTACTACATATATTAATTATGATATTTCAGCAAAAAACCTGCGAATACATGCAGACTTTTTATGCCAAGTTGTGAATTTCTAATTGTTTAACGTTCGAGTACATCAAGGTAATGTAATAATTAGTCGTTGTAAGGCATAATATTTTATATGCATGCAATAAAAACCCAGTTAATTTTTGTTTGTTTTTATAAATAACATACTAGAAAATGTTAATTAATGATTTCCGTATAGGGCGTTTAACTATTTTTTTTGTTTATTTTCACTAATTCATAGAAAGAATATTAAATCGTACCTACTTTTATTAGTTATATTTTCAATTTGCCTATTATTTATTGTAAATAAATAAATAGTATTGTTATCGCATATAGAAAGAATATGAGCATGTAAAACACCACAAATTAGTATTTTAGATTTTTCTATTTATAATTATCGATTAAATTCTGTATGCTTACACTTTTTGTCATTTTATTTTGTCATTTAATATAACATATTATGTGATATTAAATTATAGGTACTCATATTTGATTGTTATGTTATAATTACTCTACAAAAAATATTTATTTTGAAAATTATGCTGTTTTCTCTGTATTAATAATCACATTTATATAAATATATCTAGGTCTAGGTATATATTGTTTTCATATAATTAGTATTTCATATTTCTACAAACTAAAATCAGGGGTAAATGATCATTTGTGAACCGCTTTCAAAACAAAATAATTAAGAGAGCTATTAAATTCAGAGGAAAAGTTTTATGATGTCCTTTAAAAAGGACAAAAACCATTCTATAGTTTCAATTTAAAACCTTAACATTTGAAGAAATAATATAATATCATGATGGTTCATTAAAAGTTTACTACATATTTGTATATCGTTGGCTAACTGGGAAAAGTGACCAAATCAAAGTATTTCAAATTGGGATTTGAACTTTTCGAAATAAGCTCATCACATAACATTTAGGTCCGGTATTTCAGTGTCAGTTTAAACCAAATTTGGGTAAACTTCGTTTAGAATATACAAATTTATAATTCTAATTGAAGTTTACCCAAATTTGGTTTAAACTGACACTGAAATACCGGACCTTAATGCAGTACATGTTTTTTTGAAAAAATAAGGTTTACTGATGCTTGCTACAAAGATAATTTAACAAAAGCTTGCTAGATTTTAACATGTTACATTTGTAAACAAAATTATACAGGAACTTTTTCAAAATATGGCTCCGTAGTTTTTTTTTTTTCACTAAAATATAAAGAAAGTAGACTATGACTTTTTGAATTTTATTAACATATGGACCAATTTCACCAGTTAATCTAAAGTAAGTGATTGTTTTGACGCAAATAACTTATTCAAAGTGTTTATATATTTAGTTGTATATTTTTTATTTATCCTGATATATCCTCATTACTAGAAGGAAAATTCCAAATTCCATCCCGAAGATTCTAAACATTATTTAGTTTGATATAATTATAATGCATCAATTTGCTTTTGTAAATCACATCATTCTAACAAATTTACTGTAACGCAAGTAAAACTTAGCAAAAATATGTCTATTAAAAATAATTTATTTCCCAAGTCTTCAAATATCATATTAATAGTCCAGTCAAACAAGTCATTTAAAAATGCGTTAAATCGGAGTACAATGAGATTTTGGGGGCAGGTAGTGGTTCCCAACGGAACACTCCATCTTATTTTTCACCCCTACAATTCCTCAAGGGGTGGCCGCCATCTTGAATTTTAAGATTGAGTTCGATTATCTCGGTAAATATGCATCTCCCGTTAAAAATGCGTATTACCAATATTGTTAAGGAACTAATTCCCAACAACTTTTGTTTGAAACTTTTTTTCATATTATTAATAGGTATTTACAAAGTTATAAAGTTCCAAAAAAGGCATCTCAGATGTGAAAATGGTTTTTAGAATTTTATGATTTTAAGATGCTCTTTTTTGGACATTTATAACTTTGTAAATATTAATAATATGAAAAAAAGTTTCAAACAAAAGTTGTTGGGAATTAATTCTTTAACAATATTGGTAATACTCGTCTTTAACGGGAGATGAATAGGTATCTACCGAGATAATCGAACTCAATCTTAATATTGAAGATGGCGGCCACCCCTTGCGGAATTGTAGGGGTGGAAAATGAGGTGGAATGTTCCGTTGACAACTATTACCTACCCCCAAAATTGGACTCCGATTTAACGCTTTTTTTATCGGCATTTTTGTTCTCGTTTGACTGGACTACAAAGTTAATAGTAGTGTATGCAACAAGGTAGGAATTGAGAGATTCTGACGAGTGTGAAAATTGCGCCAGAGCGAAGCGAGGGCGCAAGAACACGAGGCAGTGACGGAATGGCTACCCAAGTGAGAAATGTTACCCCCACTCCTTATTTTCCGCGACTACCCTAAAAAGGCGACTTTGTATCCGCATTTCAAGCAAATAAAGCGGCCATTTTCGTGTATGTATGGGAAAAAAATCTATTTTTAGTTAATCTGATGGATATCAGATGGATATCAGATTTTAATTATTAATCGTACCAATACTTTTAATGCTATTAGTGTGTAACGATGGTAAATTTTGTATAAATTTATTTAAAAACTTTATATAAAATATATCCTTTTATTAAATTTATGTTATGAATGTTATTTATTTTATGTCTAAAACACCTTTTTTATGGAGGAGTTTGTAGAGGCTTTGTGTCTCTATTAGTATTTCTATTATTTTGAAACTGTAGTTACTACTTTTAATCAGGGCCGTAGGAACCTATGATAGAAAGGGGCATTGCCCCCTCACGCGTTTTTGAAAAAAATGAAAAAACAGAAAAGATAAAAGAATCGCAAAAAGAAGTAACGTCTGAAAAAAAGAGAATTAAAGGGCAACGGTACTTATTTTGAGAACCATGTCCTTTGTCCTTACCATGTACCGATAAGGACGCTATTTGTCCTTAGTTTGCGCATTTACTCTAAAATCTAATTATATTATACGAAACCTAACTTTCGATTTCATGATATTTGCTGTTCGAAATTGTAACTTTGTATTTTAGTGCATTGATCTTGAAAAGTTCGAAATTTTCACCTGCGGCGCTTTTTCGGCCTAGAATCTCTCAGACAACTTTTGCGTGTCTTTACTCTTTAGTAAGCTATAATAAAATATATAGGTATATATAAAAAAAAACATAAAATTTATAATTTTTATTTCCCCACTCACAGAAAACAGGGTTGCTACGACCCTGCTTCTAATATTTACAGCAATTTAGGTAAATTGGTTTGCTCTAAACTGTGCTTCAAACTGAACAAAAAATGAGGGGCACTTCATTTAAGTTCATCACAATACTGAATTTTGATCTAACAGCTAATCACGAACTTTTTGGCCAAAGAATCAGCAATCATAAATTTGCCCCCCTCTTACTAGCAGATATTTTGCTTTCCAAGATTTAAGAAACCATTGAAGGAACTCGATTCAAGATATTTCATGAGATAAAACAAAACTAGTTGGTGGACTATCCCGAAAATACAAATTGATGAATAATTACATTATTTCTTGAATAGGCCACGTATAACTTTAAAACTAAAATCTGCGTAAAATTACTTACGCTTTTGTCTCACTCAAACAGAACAACTACCTACTAACTATTACACATGAAATGTTATCACTTTAGTACAAATTTTATAAATTTACTGTAAGTATAGAAAGACAATAATTTTAGAAAATGATATTCAGTAAAAATTTCATGTAAATTTTCTGTTTATTACTTATGTTTTTGAAAATACATCAGCTTATAAAGTCAGACACCATTTTCTTTAATACCTACAATACCATAAGAAATTTGCTGCAATTATTTGCAAATTATCATTTATAGTCAAAATAAAACCCCCTTTCTATTGACATAATCGAAATTTTGAAAATGGCTTTAGGATATTCTGGTTAATTGGTAATGATTACAATTTTAATAATTTTCGGAATGTTGATTGTTGTTTGTAATTTATTTGCATTTTTGACAACTAGAAATTTTCGAATTTGCAGGGCATAGTTTTGTAAATGAACTAATCTTGCTTAATTACATTATAATTGTAATTTCTTTTCGTCATATAAAACGTTTACTGAATGAAAGGGCAATCGAAATTTTAGTTCTCGATTTGTGAGAATATACTTTTAATACTTAAAATACAAAAAATTCTACCGTTCTGAAAAATAAACATAAAAAATTTCCTTGATATAGCATAATTAACCAATAAAACATTTAATGACAAGATTTGAATATATTAAATTTACAATTTATTTATGCATGTGTTATAAATTATCTTGTTCATTATTTTTATTTAATAATATTTATATTTATATAATTTTATTATTGAATATATTGAGTGTGAGTGATAATACATTGTTTACAGATGCTCTGATGACGTTCACTCAGATGAGCGAAACTGTTAGCAAAATAAATTAAGTTATTTCATTCCGGCTATTTTCTACTACCTATATAAAATCATGAATTATTTATCACTTCTTATAAAGAAAGAAAGTCATGCTTGATCAATCAATACCAAACTAAATAAATAACCAATTATCCATCTACATAGTTTTTAGTGTATTTTGCACAATTTCTATCTGGATTTTTTCTAAGAAATCACGGACAGTAGATAATTAGCTATAAGAATGACCGGTTTTCAGAATGTTGCTTATAGGTTAGATAAAAAAGAAAGAATGAAAATAATATTATATCCTTCTTGAAATGAGAGAGTTGAGCTTCGGTCTACTTTGGCGGATGCATCATTTTGCGATGTCCCCGTTTATTTTCATGTAAAAATTATATTGATGAGTAGGTACCGTAAATTGATTAGATTATGCATGTATGCATGTGTAAAAGAAAGTTTCAACTAGAACCAATAAGTTACAATAAAACGAGGGACGAAAACTGGTTTAATGAAGAATCAATCAATTATAAAGGTATAAAAATAAAAGAAGCTGTTTTATGTATCTGTACTTTGTCTACGTAGGTATATAAATAAAATATAAGAGAACGTCATATGGTATGTCATTGTGTTATTGACAATTATTCTTCTGAGGTAACGGACAATATAAATTTTTTATTGCTAATTTGTAATAAAATAACTGCATTTCCGATTTGTAATAATTAACAATTTGTTACCATCATCCACATAATATATTATTTAACTTCGCGTACAATGCTGATTGTAATATAATTATTTCACTTAAAACTTTTTTAGACAATCAATAAACCGTCGACGATTACAAAACTATATTCACTAATAAATTGTCGAAACTCACCAACAATTTAACAAAATTCTTACAAGAAACACAACGAATTCATGCCTGTCCATTTAGCTCGCACTAACAACCCACTCGCAAAGCACCAAACAACGACACCCGAATTACGAATTCTTGTTAAGGTACCGACTGATGGTACCAGAGAAGACTGTTTCGTTTTAGTTGTTGTTTGGACGAAATTCCAAAACGTAATGACTAGATGGAAAGCAAGTACCTTTGTAAGAAGCATTTTATCTGTTAAAATGTATTAAGTAGGCCGATGATCAGAGGGGGCCCCAGAAGCCAGCAGCATATACTTATACCTGTATAGCAGTTCCGTTCTTCTTGTGTTCCGTGATTTCATTAGCATTTCCACTTTCATTCTGTAAGTGTTACGCAGGCGTTTTTATTGCGAAGACGGGTACGAAGGCAGAGACAATAAGAGGAATGTTGAGAGTTGAGGTGAAAACAAAGAAAACTGGTGAGGTGTGAAAAGGGATTTGGGAACTTAGGAATTTTGAATATATGGAACATGAGGAGAAATTAAGTTTTGGATGTTTTAAGTTAATTCACGGTCAGGATGGTAAAGATTTGAAAACTACTGTTTAGTTTTAAGTATTTTAATTTTATCGTCAGTTTCAGCATAAAGGTAACTTAACTAATTTTGAAGTTGTGTTAACCCCGGATTAAATTAACTCGTTTTGGCATTGAACATCATTGACAACAAATTTAATCATGAAACACGACAATTTTTAAAATGTTTTCATATTCTATGTAATATCTCTGATTCCCTTACTGACTTTTATTTAATTCTACTTTTGTCGTCTTTTAAGATACGTATGAAACCAGAAATTCTGATATTATAAGGATTCGGAAGCACTGTGTGAAATTTCTTGATAAGATCAAGAAAAAAGTCAACTACATATACGAGCTCTAACAACTAAATGTTCGGACAAAAGTAAATTTTTGAACTGGAAATTTTACGCAAATAATTAGTAAACACCTAACAGTACAATAAGATAAAGCCTTAATAACAATATTATGCATGGAAGAAAATTATTTATTGAATTTAACAATATTTTAACTTTAATAATTAGCAAACTTTACAAAATGAATTTGCAACTAAATGTTGGGATAATTTTTAATTTAGGACCATTAATAAGAGGTTAAGTCTCCTTTTGCTTTAATAGCTGCCTGTATTCTAGGAGGCATTGTATTTATCAAATTTTGGTACAATTCTGGCGTGAAACTGTCCCAAATTTCTTCTATTTTGGTCTTTAAGTCCCCAATGGTTCTTGGTGGATTATTGCGTAGAATACGTTTAATTTTATGCCAAAGAGTTTCAATGACATTTAAGTCCGGACTGGATGAGGGCCATGAAAGCATCTTTATGTCGTTTTCCCCAAGTTGTAAAACTGTGATTTTTTAAAAACAGTCGTTAGAAAATTACGTCACATTTTTCAAGTGCAATTTTAAAGCTACGAAATTTGCCTAAAATCACCAAATAATGACTTGGCGATTTTTTTGTACATAAAACCAACATCCAGCTTTGCAATAAAGTAAATTTTACCAAAATCCAACTAGTGGTTCCAAAACTGTGATTATTTTAAAATGTAGGTAGCACCCTCAAAAAACATGTTTTTTGAAAAGTGAACTGTGGAACTCGAAAAAAATGCAAAAAAAATCATATTAACATTTCAGGATTTTTTCAATATAGTACGGTTATTGAGCTTTGATTTAAATGTTTTTTGACACAAATCCAACTATCAGCGGTTTCAAAACTGTGATTCTTTAAAACATTTACTAGAAAATTTTATCATTTTTAAAGATGCAACTTTGAAGCTCCGGTAAATGTCTAAAATCACCAAATAAAAACTTGTGTAACTTTTTTGTAAAGAAAACCAACATCCAGCTTTGCAATAAAGTAAATTTCATCAAAATCCGACTACTAGATTCAACGTTTTGAAAATAATAATTCTTTGTTTCTACAATTTTTTCCCATCCTGCTGGGTTAAAGTGCCACAGTTTTGAAACCGCCGAGCGGATTTTTAAGAAATTTACGTTTTTATATAACTAAATGTTGGCATTATACCAGAAAAACCATCAATATTATGGAAGTTAATTTAGATAAATTTTGCGCGTATGGAAAAAAGACAATCGAATTTACTTTTGTCCGAATATTTAGTTGTTAGGGCTCGTACTGTTTGTTATTATAAATTACAATCACCTCAAATCCTGACAATTTGTCATTGATGTCTTCTCTCTTCATAATGTATAAATATTTTGTTATAAGCTAACCTACATGACCTTAACTCATTAATTTGCCTTGGGTCTAAAAAAGCTTCATAATACCCTAAATTACAACAAGAAAAATAATTAACTTTAATCCTAAAAAAATGTCTAGATACTTGTAGCAAATTTATTTTACAACTACTTATTTCAAAAGTTTTAGTTCTGTTTATTTATAGAATTAATTCTATTATTGTATGTAATCTTCAATTTTCTTATTTCTGGAGTAGTTCGATCTTCAATATGTTTGGAATTTTTCAATATAGTAAGAAGTACCTACGATGGAAAATCATTTTACAGCTAGGTGCCCGAGGTAGGCAACTAAACATACACTATTAGGTAGGGAGTCAATCAATTCAAATACTATTTGAAGAAATGGGGTGAATTTACAGTTTTCAGGTGCCATTAAGTTATAGGTCTCGACTTTAAGTAAACTAGTTTAGGGACAGTTTTTCAATCGTTAGTTATCCTTAACTGCTAGGTATGCCTTGGTTATCATAGTTTTAACAATGGTGTCTAACGGAATTAACTTATAGTTAAGAATAACCATATAGTGAAAGACTGTCCCTTAAAAAGTTACGTAACTAATTTAGTGTATTCAGACAGTCATTGAATGTCAAGCATTTTTCATCGCCAGTATAGTAACTAATCAGAACACAAAGTATACTAAAACATTTTTTGGTCTACAACCTTACTAAACCATACAAGATGTGGAAGTAGATCCTGAGGATCGACCTAGTTCGAAACAGAAAGATCTAATCCCGATCATATATCAGCATTACAAAAATCGGTTCTATGGAAATGGATATTTGTATTTAGCCATAATAAGAGTACATTGTAAAAATCATTCATTCAAAGATGTTCCGTAAAGTTAAAAAAAATAACAACTTAGTGAAAAGTATACCTACTTAATTATTTCCAATAATATAACATTAAAACATTACATAAAGTTATATTTACAGAGGATGTCACTGTTTTTCTATACTTAAAAAAAAACATATTATTTTGTTCCGCATCCTTATTGTTCATAATCTACTAAGTACTTTCAACAAGTTAAACAACATAATATAACAATTTAAGTTTACAACCTTTTATGAAGAAAAATGTTTATGCATCGAAGAAAGTTGCACTAGCAACAATAAATAATTCTAAACTTGGAATTCATGCAAGATTGTGGGAGAATCTAACCGCAATGTTAAAGGTTATGCATGCTATAAAATGTTCACAAAATGCAATAAAACGGGAAAGCAATTTTTTGTTATTAGCGCGGATTAACCCATATCGCATACATTCACCTTTTTGCTACGATAGAATAATCTTTTACATCCACAAGTAAACGATTTTGCTAATCGTTGAAAAGTTGTAGGTAGCTATAATTTATTTACAAAAATAAGGAAATGAAATTAGTAATTAATGCGGAACTTTTCCAACAAATTATACATACAATTGTCGTGTATACAAGGAAGTGCAAAAGTATTGAAGGGAGTACTAGATAAAATAAAATCTTTAGCTAATGACACCTGATATTTGTTAAGTGAAAGTAGCGTTTAGATGCTTTATCAATTAAAAAATATCAGCGTTCTTTTTGTTTATTCCACAATTTCTCCGTATTTACTAGATATATTCAGCAAAAAAGTAATTCCTGGTATACCGGATTAAATTACATACCAGTTTACAAATAAAGCAAAATATGTTTCTCTAGAAAGTGGAAACTATAAGTCTTCTTCAAAATATATCATTTAACTTTTGAGATCCTTGACTCATCAATCATTTTTAACCAGCATTTCGCCGGAAAGTGACACAATGTTGTATTTTAAACATTTGTTACTTGTAAACGAAAGTCTTACGCGTACGATTTATTAGTACAGAGAAATGAGGATGTTTTATTTGTGGGAGTGTATATTCAATCGACGGTTTGGTTGTTTCATTCATTTATACAGAGGTAATATTCAAATTTTAAGCTACTAAAATTATTTCATTCAAAAAATAAATTTGAGAATTTACGATATTTTTCAACTGTGAATGTTGAAAATATAACAGTTTTTGAACCGGTCGAAGCATGGAATTTTGTCAAATATTTTATTTCTTATAGCTTTCTCCTGGTTTTATTGGGAAAAATTTGACCATTATTTTTCGATTTAACTTAATAGCAAAAATAATTTTGAGGTCATATGACAATTACCAAATTATGCATCAGTTAAACACTAGAGGTTTAAAAATACGTAAAATGTAAATAAGCTTAAATAAAAAGCTCAAATTTTCTGCACAAGTCATTCCAAAAGTGAAAAAAAAACTTTGTAATTTTGGTGGTTTGTTAAAATAACAGAATGTTAATTTTGTTTTATTACTTTAAAGCATGTAAAATACAAATTTTTGTAATTTTTAGAATTTTTTGAGTTATGGGATCGTTGACTTCTGAAATTGTAAATGTTGCAACTTTAACGGTGTACAGGGTGATTCTTTTATCTGGGGAAATGCGTTTTTCTCGTAAACGACTGAAGGGAATTAAATTTTGAAAAAAGTGTTATATATCTACTGGCTGTCACTCAAAATTAGGATAGAAATATAGACTTTAATATGCATGACGCTAGGCGTCGCGACGTTTCAAAAAGTTTTTTTCCAGCAACAAACCACTTTTATTATATCATTGGAAAGTTCTTTTAATTTTGAGTTTTTTTTCTAATAACCAATTTTTTTTATTCTTATTTTTTAAAAAGTTATGATAAAATTTAAATTATTTCTGTTCTAACTAAATTTTGAAATATTTTTAACAGTAGGCCGAGTTTTCCCTGAAATACTAAGGTAAATCTTATTATATAAAATAAAGTAGGCTTAGACAAAACAAAACCTGTTATTTGTCAACATATTACGAGAACAAAAAACTTATTAATACCCAAATTAAACAAAAAATTTAATGAAAAAGTTGATTATTTTAACAATTGTTCAATATGAGTACCATTGTTATCTAAACATAAATTATAACGTTTTCTTATTTCATTATATATGTGACTTTTCTTAAAACATTAGCATTAATTTCAGCACAGGCATCGACAATCTTTTGCTTTAAATGATCTCTATTATTAGACCTTGTTTTGTAAATTTTATTTTTAAGAGGTGTTAAGTCTGGGGACCTAGGAGGAAATTCTACTGGCCCGTAAGTTCCCATCCACCTGTCTTCATATTCTATATTTAAATAATTCCGCACAATAGCGGCAAAGACAAGGAGCCCCATCTAGTTGACGCCACAAATGTCTTCTAATCTGAAGAGGCACATTTTTTCTGTTTAATTTAGGTAGGTATTAATAAGTTTTTTGTTGTTGTAATATGTTGACAAATAACAGGTTTTGTTTATTCTAAGCCTACTTTATTTTATATAATAAGATTTACTTTAGTATTTGAGGGAAAACTCGGCCTACTGTTAAAAATATTTCAAAATTTAGTTAGAACAGAAATAATGTAAACTGTATCATAACTTTTTAAAAAATAAGAATAAAAAAATTGGTTTTTAGAAAAAATACTCAAAATTAAAATACCTTTCCAATGATATAATAAAAGTGGTATGTTGCTGGAAAAAATGTTTTTGAAACCTCTCGACGCCTAGCGTCATGCATATTAAAGTCTATATTTCTATCCTAATTTTGAGTGACAGCCAGTAGGTATATAACACTTTTTTCAAAATTTAATTTCCTTCAGTCATTTACGAGAAAAATGCATTTCCCCAGATAAAAGAATCACCCTGTACTTTAAAATTATATCAGAAAAGAAGAAATTAATCATTAAATATTTCGTATATATTCCAGAAATTAGGAGCAAAAAACTCGGGGGGTGATTCTACTTGAAAAATTAATGTGACAAGTTCCTATAACATTTTTCCGAAAGCTCATTAATCTTGGGGTTATACAGGGCTTTAAAATTTGTTTTTTTCAGTAACTTTTTTTCTAGTGTACCGGTTCGTTTCAAATTTGGCACACTTATCACTAATGTTTATTTGTATTCTTGCACCAAAATTGAGGTAAATCCCCCAGTGTCAAAGAGTCGAAACTGATTTTTGGATAAAGACCCAGAATTTTTTGTTAGGCACTTTTTGATTGAAGAGCATCGAAAAATCTTCAACAAATAAGATCCTCTTGCTGCATCACGATAAAACGAGTCGTTTTCGAGAAAAACGCCTTAAATTATTACCAACTAACTACAGCTCATTTTCAAGATTAACAAAGCAAGCATTAAACAGAAGCGCGTTTTTCTCGAAAACTACTCGCTTTATCGATATTCAACAAGAGGATCTTTTTTGAAGATTTTTCGATGCTCTTCAATCGGGCATCATCAAAAAGTTACTGGAAAAAATCGAAAAAGAAAACTGGGGCCTTGTAACATTAACTTTTCGAATAGAATCACTCCCCGAGTTTTTTGCTCCTAATTTCCGGACACCCTGTATAAGAGAGTTGTAGCTTAAATTATCTGATTTTTATTACGAAAAATTAACGTACTTTCTTTAGTCCACAAACAAATTAAAAAATTATCTCATAACTAATTCTAGCAAAAAATCCATTCAGATCAATAATTTCTCTCTAAAAATTCCTATTAGGTATTTATTTCTGCTATTTTTACTAGGTGCAACTATCCATCTATTTGGAATGGTCACACTTATGGACCCCGGCCCCAACGCAATGGTACTTGCTACATCTATAAACTACATTTTATCTCTCAAACTTTCTCCGATGACCTGATGGCAATCGATTCACAAAAGTGTTACAAGTACGTTACGAACTCATTGTCATTATCAAATTTCTTGGTCATGGCTATCCATTAATTTAACTAACACCATTTCTCTTTCAAACAACAATTATTGCTTGTTATTAATTATTATGATGTCGAGTGTGTTAGTAATTGTGCGATACGCCTGTTGGGTTGGTTGAGCGAGGAATTTTCGTTTTTAAAACCGCGTGCTAATGTTACTTTCAGTTGTGGAATGAAGAAAAATTGCTGCGATAGGAAAAGTTCCATTGCCCCGAAATTTGTCATTGACTATAGAGTTATTGGAAAGCGTCAAACTTTTTACAGTAATAAATCACTTTATACAAACAAACATTTTCTAATGAATTTATGATATAACTCCAAAATATTTTGACTAATTTTTTATTGTGCCACATCACAAGTGCTTTGTGCTACTTAAGCCTATCAAACTAAAATTTCAATGAGAACGGATGTATCATAATTTAACACTATTAAAATTTTCTTCCCTCCAGCATATGCTAGATTTATAATAACATAGTTTGCTATCAATTAGGATAGTTTCGTTCGCTAGTGGTATCAAGTCACGTTTATTTTATGTTTTAATTTAGAGTAGGTAATCCATCACAAACTAGTTTTAGTTAGAAGAACGTCCGGTCAAAATATTAACTGCAAGATAATTTTGTTGTATAAATAGAACCCAAAGCTTGGCCTCTGCCCTCTGAAGTAAAAAAAAAATCAGATCTTGGTCAGCTTTTTTCAGATAATTATTTCTATTGGGAAGTAGAACGAGCACACTAAGTGGGTTGACTTTTTTCTAAAACTCATTTTTAATTTGTAATTGTTATTAAATTCATTCAGACAATGATTTATGTTGACACAATTAAACACGGTGTTATAAAAAATGTCGTGTGAATAATGTTGAAAAACACGCGAAAAATCTGCAATGTTATGTAGGTAAATGTACAATTTGAAATATTGACATTAAAAATAATGTAGCTACATAATGGATGATTCATATCAAAAATATGAAAAACTCGAATACCGCTAAATTTAAAAACATATAATTTTAGTAATTTCATAGCTAAAATTAAATGACGGGATGTAGGAACGAATTGTAGCTGGAAATTTGTGGAGGCCAGAGCCGCAAGGCCTGATCCGACATATGGTATCGACAAAGATAAAAACGTTAAATTATAATATAATAATCTTCAGAAAATACTTTCCTCGACCTAAAACTGTGTATAATATAAAGGCCGTAGCTAGAGTCCCATTAAAAGAGAAACGAATGGGCACCCGTTATAAATTCAATATGTACACTAAGTACTATAAGCTCGCCTTGTTAAGTACGCATGCTATGAATTTATGTAGAAATAATTTAAATAAATCCAACTTTTAACATATCAAGATCGTCAGTAGGAATATTTGAAAATAAAACAAATAAGTATACAGTGTTACTCCGGATGGACGCAACTATGAATGTAAAAGTCCAAAAATTGTTGAGAAATTTTTTGTTTTCTAGAATTTCGGGCTTCTTGATTAAAAACTAATTTTGATGTTTTCGTTTTCCTTCAATCAAGTGTGCCTTGACAGTTAGAGAAAATCTAATTTTTCTTTAGGTTTTTCTGTTACAGATATCGTGAAATGTGACCAGGAAAATTTATTCAGAATAAAGGTCATCATACTTACAATGCAATATTAAAAATTTGTTTTTAATTATAAATATAATTTGATCCGAAATCATTTTTTAAACAACTATAAAAAATATTTCATTAAAAAATGTTCTCATCTTCACAATCATGAAGCATTTTCAGTAGTTATACAGGGTGTAACAGTTTTAATCGAGCAAACTTTAATGGTACATTCTCCTGGTCGTCCTGAATCGGAAAAATGTATATTATATACCTCTATCTCGATTCCTAAGAAAGAAGTTTACTAGAAAAAATGATTTTTATGCAATAACTTCCATAATAAAGCTTGGATTCAAACAAAGTTTTGCATGCCTGTCCTCCTCTCTAAGGACAATTTTATGATAATATTTTCGATTTTGGGGGGGCTCCAGTGGCGTGCAATTCGGTCACATCTCAATTATTTCAAAGAAAAAAGTATGCCACTGTAATTTAAAAAAAATATTTTTATGTATTTAATTTGGAGTGAAATTTGCTTTTACAGAACAAGAATTGAAGTTTTAGTTTCAGAGATAATTAACTTTTCTAAAGACGCGTGCTAATTTGAAATTACTAAAAAATCCGGGTATGATGACAGATGCTGTTAATTCATTAGTTCGTCGTTGTCAGAAATGCATCGAGGCTGGTGGGTTGCATTTTGAACAGTTGCTGTAATTTTATAATTATTTTTTATCACTTTTTGTTTTTTAATAAATTTCCTATTTGATTTGTGACTAATTTCAAGTTGGCACGTCTTTCGAAAAAACTGATTATCTCTGGAACTAAAACTTCAATTTTTGTTCTGTAAAAGCAAAGTTTACTCCAAATTGAACAAAGAATTCAATAGATAAAAAAATATTTCTTAAAAATTACAGTAGCATACTTTTTTTTTAATAATTGAGATGTGGCCGAACTGCACGCCACTGGTGCCCCCCAAAATCGAAAATATCCTCATAACATTGTCCTTAGGGAGGAGGGCAGGCATGCAAAATTTTGTTTAAATCCAAGCCTTTTTTTAGAAGTTATTGCAAAAAAATGATTTTTTCTTGTAAACTTCAACACCCTGTATCTTTCTTAGGAATTGAGATAGATGTAAATAATATACAT
Source organism: Pediacus dermestoides (assembly GCA_963942485.1). Classification (NCBI taxonomy): domain Eukaryota; kingdom Metazoa; phylum Arthropoda; class Insecta; order Coleoptera; family Cucujidae; genus Pediacus; species Pediacus dermestoides. The sequence continues at coordinate 31,781,890 of OZ012626.1, forward strand.
TTTTCCGAATCAGGACGACTAGGAGAATGTACCATTAAAGTTTGCTCGATTTAAACTGATACACCTCGTATAGAAACGCAAAAGACACTTCACAATTTTTTTAAGATATGAAATTTCATCTACCTTTTCTAAAAAAAGTTTTAAATTTTGACCCACAAACTAAATTTTAGAGAATGAATAAATGATGTAAAATTAACTTTAAAGAAATCATCTAAAATTGTGAAATTTGTTTCCCATTTGCTTGACTAATTTTTACTAATTCCACAAACGTATTTTAGACCTGTAGTTAAGAATTCATTAATTAATTTGAATTTTAAGGACTGCTATTGGTCCATCGCTCACCTACATTAAAATTTAGCCAATAAGAACAAGTGCTATTCTCTAATTAAATATTAATTTGACATTGTGAAATCGAGCATAAGAAAAACAGTTACTTAAAAAAAAAGAATGTTTTATAAAGAAAATCCATGATTTGAATTTATAAATTTCTTTACCTTGCTTGGTTTTAAAAAAATGGCATTACTAAATTGTAATGGTGTATAAGTTCGAATATTTGACTAAGTACATACGCTTAATTATACAAAAGTTAATTTCAGTTATATTTATTTCAATTACGTTGCAAAAACCTATGCAGCCACTTTTCATACTTTCAATTAAATTTCGGTTAACTTGTCCCTCAAATCCGCCAATCACATTTACACTGGTTTTATAGTTAAAAATCAAACCAAACAACATAACTGTTCACAATTGGAATTTGTTCCGGTAATACCTGCGTATTAGCATTACCTATAAAAACAAATCAAATAGTGAAATGGTACTTGTCTCATATACCAGCAGAAATTTCTAATATTATTACTCGCCCATTGTATAGTTACGATCTCGGAAGTGGTAAATAAATACACAAAAAGATCTTTGAACTTTCTATAGCTACAGTGGATTTGCATGAAATTTCTCCAAGATGTTATTTAACAAAATATGACATACAAACGGGAAGCTTTAATTAAGAACGCACTCAATTTGATAATGATTATAATTGGACTATATGTAGTTGCAGCTGGTGGTAGTTAGTGGCTACTGTTTGATTTTTATTAATAAGTGAAAATTGAAAATGTGGTGCACCACTATAAAAATGCGTATGGTGTATTGTAGCACTTTAAATAAAATCAACAATTTTCTCTCAACTATTTTCACACGTTTGTAACTAAACCTAACAGGAGAAGTTGCACTTTCCATTTAGTTAACACTGGTTTCTTCGCAATTGGGTTGAACAGTTATCACTTTAGATTTAAAAGCTATAGTTTTCTCTAAGTACAAACTACATAGTTTAACTGTGATTTATCAAAAAATTCCACCCACCCTTTGGTTTTAATATATTTTGAAAAATATGTGTTTTATTTTATATTTTATCTTGTAACAATTTCTAACACAGACACAACACAACATAAAATCACACGTGTACTTTTACCTTTTACTCATTTTATTTTGATGTTGAAGTCTTTCAATGCAGTAAAACTTATGTAACAATGACCAATTTTCAAATCAATAGGAAAGTACATAATATAAAGCAAACCACCACGACACTTCTTTTTAAACAAACCAAACCCAATTAAATTGTGTATGAATGGAAGAAACAAGAAAAATTGTTAATATAAATAAAATTACATTTTTAATTTAAAAAAGTGCATTAGGTAAGGGCCATTTCCTAACCTAACTTAACAACGTTCCTGACCTGACACACCCGTCCCTGCACAAATCCACCACCACACTAACCACCCCCGTTTTTGCTTTGTCGGCCCAGAAGTGGCAGCAGCAGGAATGCACAATCGATTGGATTTATCTAAACAACATTGCTGATATCTAACAAAAATAATTATAAGGATGGGTTGTTTTCTAAGTAAAATAAATCTTCCAAAATGATAAATTATAAGAAAAAAAATTGTAAAACTTTAACTAATTACAATTAAATATTAAAAATTAAATGAAAAATATATACAATTGCAGGTGGTACACATACATGTGAGTCCTAAGAAAATAAGTAATTATTATCTTATCATTCTTTTCGAAGATTTTTGAGTCTGCCATGGTTACTCCTAGATTTCTATAACATAAATAAATTATTCCACTCTTCACAACATGGATAGTTAAAAGGCAAGTCAGTAACTACGGCTACTTCTGACGTCACTAAGGCGATACTAATATCAGGATGAGGAGAAGGCGATCTAGTTCTAGGATTATTTTTGGATCTATCAAAAGCCTACGAATGCCTAAATCATAAGGTTCTACTAGAAAGATATGGGGTTAGGATTAAAACCCTGAAGTGAATGGGCTCGTATCTGGAGGGTAGACAACAAATGGTACCTACGTTTTCAAAAAGAGAACCAGTAGCTCTGCTCACAAACTTCCAAATTAACACTTGGAATATCATAAGGCAGTGTATTAGGCCCAAAGGCCCGTACACCTTCATCAATTGTATAAACGACTTGCTTACAGCCATAAAGTAGTCTAATAACAACTTAACTGACTATTGCGACGATACTAAAATTTTGCTAAATAGACACTGCTATCCAGATACAATCGCATCCACAAGGGACGTACTGGAGACAACCACCACCTGATTTAACAGCAATAGTAAATGAAAGTAAATCCAATTTTGTAATCTTCAAGACTAGCCAATCAAGATATCGTATACCTACCCAAAGAACTACTGAACTACAATTAGACAAAGATAAAATCATCGCTATTTCCGACTCCACAAAGTTTTTCGGCCTATTTGTAGATAGTGACTGTAAATGGGGATTTCGCATTAATTATGTCTGCAATAAATTAAACTGTGTGCATTTTTCTATTCGCTTTATGTCAAAATACGTTAACTTAGATACTCTAAGAACTACGAGCCCTAACAACTAAATATTCGGACATAAGTAAATTTTTGAAGTATGAAAGGAGAACTGGAAATTTTACGCAAATAATTAGTAAACACCTAACAATGCAATAAGATAAAGCCTTAATAACAATATTATGCATGGAAGAAAATTATTTATTGGATTTAACAATAGTTTAACCTTAATAATTAGCAAACTTTACAAAATGAATTTGCAACTAAATGTTGGGATAACTTTTAATTTAGGACCATTAATAAGAGGGTACGTCTCCTTTTGCTTTAATACCTGCCTGTATTCTAGCAGGCATTGTATTTATCAAATTTTGGTACAATTCTGGCGTGAAACTGTCCCAAATGTCTTCTATTTTGGTCTTTAAGTCCCCAATGGTTCTTGGTGGATTATTGCGTAGAATACGTTTAATTTTATGCCAAAGAGTTTCAATGACATTTAAGTCCGGACTGGATGAAGGCCATGAAAACACCTTTATGTCGTTTTCCCCAAGTTCCAAAACAGTCGTTAGAAAATTACGTCACATTTTTCAAGTGCTATTTTAAAGCTACGAAATATGCCTAAAATCATGAAATAAGAACTTGGGGATTTTTTTGTACATAAAACCAATATCCAGCTTTGCAATAAAGTAAATTTTACCAAAATCCAACCAGCGATTCCAAAACTGTGATTATTTTAATGTAGGTAGCACCCTCAAAAAACACGTTTTTTGAAAAGCAAACTGTGGAACTCGAAAAAAATGCAAAAAAAATTCATATTAACATTTCAGGATTTTTCCAATATAGTACGATTATTGAGCTTTGATTTAAAGGTTTTTTGACACAAATCCAACCAGCGGTTTCAAAACTGTTATTTTTTTAAAACAGTTACTAGAAAATTCTATCATTTTTAAAGGTGCAACTTTGAAGCTCCAATAAATGGCTAAAATCACCAAATAAAAACTTGTGTAACTTTTTTGTAAAGAAATCCAGCATTGCAATAAAGTAAATTTCATCAAAATCCGACTACTAGATCCAACATTTTGAAAATAATAATTCTTTGTTTCTACAATTTTCCCATCCTGCTGGATTAAAGTGCCACTGTTTTGGAACAGCCGAGCGGATTTTTACGAAATTTACGTTTTTATATAACTAAATGTTGGCATTATAACAGAAAAAAACCATCAATATTATGGAAAATAATTTAGATAACTTTTGCGCGTGTAGAAAAGAGACAATCAGATTTACTTTTGTCCCAACATTTAATTGTTAGGGCTCGTAGATAGTGACTGTAAATGGGGATTTGGCATTAATTATGTCTGCAATAAATTAAACTGTGTGCACTTTTCTATTCGCTTATATATACGTTAACTTAGATACTCTAAGAACTATTTACTTCGCAAATTTTTTGTCGATCATAAGATATGGATTGATATTTTAAGAGCAGGTTATTTATCTACCCAAAACGTACAGTCCGGTCACTATTTAAAATGAAGGGGCAAAGAATCTTTAAACCTACCAATTTGTTAACCTTCTTGCATCTTGTACATTTATGAGTGCCTTCTATTTATGCAAAAAAACTTCACCTGGTAAATGACGATACATTAATATCTTACGAGATCCATGAATCTAAACTTCCCCCGTCACATGTTCCTTGAGGAAAAATTTGGTTTTAATCGTGCGTGTCCTTATACAATAATCTGCCTAGTAAACTGCAATCTATTTTTCGAATAAGTTGAAAACGAGTCATTTTAATTTTCTGTTACAACTGGACCCTTAGGGACTTTCTGGTGTAAGTGATTAGGGTAGTCTCAATTTTTGACCTGTTAATTTTAATTTTGTAAAATAATTCTTGTACTGTTTTGATTATTGAAAATAAATTTTTTAGTCTTATTCTTTTTCTTAAGCTATTATTTTAATATAGACAATCCATCGACTTCAAGAAAATCTTCATCTTCAACCTCCATTTAAAGGATTATTAATTAGATCTACGAAAAGAAGACCCAATTTTACAACTTCAGTGGATATTATTCAAATTTTGAGTAGTTAATACTCAAGGGGCCAAAGAGGATTACAATATTTCTCTACCAAATTTGGAAACAATGGAAGAATAATCAGATCCATTTCCATTTCAAGTATTCTAATCTAATAACCAAATTTTGTTATGTTTTGGTTGGTGATTTCGAGGTACTAAGCCAAACTATCTAAAGTTAATTAAAAATTTGAATTAATAAAATAATCATTCATAATAGTTATTTATGTATTAAGGGCGTAAAGAGGCTTTTATGACGCGAAGCCTTATTTCAAGCCCGAGGCGTAGCCGAGGGCTAGGAAAAGCTTGTAGGTTGTAGGAGAGCCATAAAAGCAAGTTACGCCAGAAATACATACACTATTTTATGCACAGATTAAGCATAAATATCTCAAATAATTAAATATGTCTCAAGCCGCTTGAAGTACGTTACTATAGTGAAAGCAGTAAACACGCGTATCCATTTAAACTTTATTCAAAAATTGTTTACTTCAGTTGTGTCAGAATCTATGATGGATTTTTCATCAGACCAAGAAAATGTGATGGCTTGCGAAGCCGAAACGAGCTGACTGAAACAGCAAGAAGTAGTGATGGTTTGATACCCGAAAAATCAGAATTTATTTACAAAAAAACTTACTGTGAGTAAAAAAAACAGCTCTGACTTTTAATTGACGTTTCATTATAACCCATGAGCATAAAGAGGTCCATGGGCTATAAACTTATGTTTATGACAAAGAAATTCGTGTATAATTGTCAATTTATAATATATCTGTGCAAAACTTATTTTATTTATACTTAAAATAGTAACAACTAACTTTTGTTTATGCAACTTTATATACTCTTGCGTGTTTAAATAATAATTATTTGGAGCGTGTCTACAATTGAGATTACCTAATTAAATAATACCTATAGAAAGAATTAATTGTTCGTCACTTCACTCTCACAGTCTCACTGTCTCATATTATCAATAGGTCCAATTTTTGTCGAAAATGTGTTATAATTTTCAAGATAAATTTTAATCAATGTTTTATTGCAGTTTTTCCGAGAAACATTATGCTGTTTTTGTTTGAAAAAGTGCTCTAAGCCTCTAAGCTATCATATTCCATATAATTGTTTCTAAAACTGCTCAAATGAACTATTATGCAAGTTTAAAATTTTTTTTTAGAATGTAATGAATATCTATTATACTTTCCTTCTTGTTTTTTTAACCATTTTTCCGAACTATCAACAATAATCAAAATAAGTAATAAGCATACATTTACATTATTTTTGGGCAAATAGCCCACAGACAAAACCAAATTAGTCTCGGTTTTGATTTTATCATCAATTAAAATTCTCTTCTAAACACGTGTTAATTACCCAGGAACTTTTACCACATAATCGAAATATATCGACCACATTATCTAATTACACAGGCACGCTTTCTTTTCTTGTTTACCCAAAAAGTATTCCAAATAATTGAATACAAATTTAATATTTGGTTACAACCGACAATTCATTAAAACAATTTTACACCAGTTTCATAAATTTGAATTTAATTTTGATTAAGAGCTAGGTCAAGTCTAATATGTGTTACATATTATTTGGACTTAATGCCCACCTACATTAAATAGAATAGAAGTAAGAGAAATATTATATTTAAAGAAAGTTCTTTTTATGCTCTTTAAGCACAAATAAGGAAGCCAGATATCTGTTGCACTTGCAATTATTGTAGCATATCCTACCTTACTTGTGCCGATAGCCGATAGAATAGGTTTGTGTTTTATTCAAGTTAGCGCACATAAATGTATGTATATTTTTACAAGCCGAACACGCTGTATTAGTTTATTAACAAACATTGCTAAGTACACTACTAGGTACATGTTCCATGTGTGCAAATATGTGATAAAGTAAACATTGTTTTATAGTTTTACATTTTGAAGAACGTCCCTAGAACAAAGAAGGTATTTGAAAAGTGCGAAATGTTGCCGATTGTTTACTGGATGATATGTAATGTTGGTGAGTAGAGACTTTTGGTTATTAATGGGCAAGATTTATAGCGTACTGGAAAGTAAAAAGGATTATTGGATTTTTTCTATTAAGTCGCAGTAATTGCTAATAGGATAGCTAACGAGTTTAGGTACTAAAATCGGAAAATTTTGTCTTGTTTACTTACAAAAAAAAATTCGGTGTTAAATATTTTTGACATTCTTCAAGAAGGAGAACGGACAAACGTGTTAAATATTCAATAACTGGAAATAATTTGATTACCTACCTACATTTAGTTAGGGTTTAAACATAGAGGTCCTCAGGAAGGAAGCAAATAGAATGTTGGAATTGTAATTCTAAAAATGGCTATTTTATATTTTAAATATTCGCCCTTAAGACGAAAATTTAATATCGTGCTGCGTTATTGATGTTTTTTTATCTTTCGCAAATATACGCTTTGCAAAATGAAAGATTTTTGAAAACTCAGTTAAGTAGGTATCTACTCTAACTTTTAAACCAGTCAAATATCTTAAAAATAGGTTTACAAACGCCTATTAATTAGTTCTATTAAAATTTTAGAATATTGTTTCTAGTAACTTTCTTGGGTGTTATTAATTATAAAATAAATCAATCCAAGTACTTTTCAATGTGCTCTGTAGATATTTTTATACCCCAGTGTGCTATTACTAGAATTTAGAATATAAACTCGATGCAATTTGTAATTAGAAAAGTTGAAAAGGCACATTTTTGAAAAACTTTAATTTTAAAGGTGCTACAAATCTGAAACTTGTAACAAAAAAACAAAGATATCGCAAATTATGATATATTAAATTTTTATAAAAATTGCTAATAATTTTTTAAAATTTTTTCAAGCATTCCTTCTAAATCAAAATAAGTAGACATGCCTAAAATCTTAATATTATGTATTTTGTTAACTTCTGTTTTTCTAGATGCTTTCTCTAGAATTTCTCATGATATATTTAGTACATTAACAAAATTATAGAAAAGTTTTGGAAGAACACATTTTTCAAACTTAAATTTTCAAAGTAACTTTTAAACCGGACTTAGATATATCTAAAGAAAATTACGAATTTTAAATGAATTATGCTTGCATTGCGAGCATTTTCCTAAATTCATCACGTTTAGCCGTTTTCTATCATATTGACATATAGGCTTCTCTCATATTATTCCAAGTGTCTCTGGGCCACTTTGTACCAATTTAGGCCAGTTGTTCTTTTTAGATCGTCGTACCAACGTTGTCGTGGCCTTCCAACGCCTTTCACCCTATTGTCCCCATCTTGTGCAAGTGCCACTCCAGTTTTCGGGGTGTCTAGCCTAGCCACATAGCTTGCCCAAATGCCCAATTCTACTTGATGGTACCTATTCTTTTGGTTACATCGATAACTTGCGTTCTTTGACGTATCCATAATATGTTTGTTCTATGGTTGGCAAGGGTAACTCCTTTTCCTAGTAATATTCTTTCGATATACGTCTGATGTACTATCGACGCCAGCCAAATTTGAACGGTTAATTTTTCTATTGTAACTTCCAGTAACTTCATAGGCGTACTGTAATGTGTCAGATATGGAACATTGCAAAAATTAATCTGTCATCAAAAAATTCCATAAATTTGCCGAAAAATATGCCACGACATTTAACAGAAGCCGAAAAAGCAAGGGCCATAGCCAAGTTAGAAGAAAACTGGACGTTAAATGAAGTGGCAGCTGATTTAAACATGTCTAAAGGCTGCATATTTTATGTTTGGAAAAGATGGCAAGAAGAACTGAGAACAGCGAGACAGGGTATTGGAAGGATCTTTAATGGTGTTGAAAACAATGCATTAATTGAATATCTTAACCAGAATCCTTTTGACACACATTCCAGGATCTCCTAGGACAGCACAGAGACGTCTCAAAGAGTCTCATTTAAAGAACGGCGTTGCCGCACGCAAAATATTCTTGTCTGCTGAACACAAACAGAGAAGAGTACAATTTGCAAATCATTATTTGAACATTGATGAGGAATTTTGGAACACCGTTGTATTTTCTGATGAGAAGACTTTCCAGTCCTGTAATAGTGGAAGACTACGAGTATATCGACACTCTGCTAAAAAAATTATTTAAATGAACTTCAAAGAAAAATAAAATTGAAGAATTATTATATAAAATAGTGTTTGCTTCGAGGATTGCTTATATTTTTACTGTAGTAATACACCACTGGCGAAAGCCGTTTTTAATCTAGTAAAAATCGCAACAAATTTCGTTGGCGCCGACCGTACTTCTAGAATATTTATGGTTTTTCTGTTCACTAGATAGTCAAGGCCCTGCACCATATTATGTAGTGATCGGAAGTATGCATTCATTGTATATTTTTGATTTAAATTTTAGTGACATCTTCATGTTCAGAACGTGCTTAAGTTTTCCAAATGCAGCCCACCTTAACTTGATTCTACGTTTTATTTCGTTTTCCTGGTTTGATTTTGCTATGGTCATGACTTGTCGCAGGTATATGAACGAGTATGTTTCTACTTTCTCGGTGTTTTGTCCTTTCACAGTTAGTATATTTTGGGTGGGCTCTTGGTTAGACATGAAGTTGGTTTTGGACATCTTCATTGTTAGGCCTACCTTTTCAGGTTCTTGCTGTAGCTCTTCTAGCATTTCTTCTAGTTCGGTACCATCATCTGATATCCGCAAATCTGAGATTAGTAAGCTTTTGCCCTTGTATGTTGAGTTCCTTGCGTTCCTATTTTAGCTCTTTAAAGACATCTTCAAGAACTAACGTAAATAATTTGGGAGATATTACATCGCCTTCTTGGACTCCTTTACTAACGTTGACCTTATCAGTTGTTTCCTGGATTCTGACTTTTAGGGTTGCATTTTCGCTGATTTTCTTTATTAAGTCGATGTGTCGCTGGTCTATTCTTGCCTAAAGCCTTCCTGAAGTCTATAAAGTGCGGCCACAGAGGGATATTATATTCTGTTGACTTTTCTATGACTTGCCGCACTGTTGAGTTTAAAAGATACGAACGATGGAAAATAAAAAAAAAACTCCAAATAATCGGTGCTCTTTGTTTCCTATAACTTCTTTGAATATTTTGAAAATTTAAATCATACCAATTTAGGTACATTTCGTCATTTCGACATGCTTCATAAATTTTTTTCAATTTCAATTATTTCAAATTAATATCAATTATCTCAAATCAATTTTCTAGCATTTTCAAGACTAAGCACAGCAAAATAATAAACTGTAACAGGAGCACTTTTTAAAATTTCAATTTTCAAATCTTTAAGTTTTAAAATACATATTCAAAATAAAAAATTACTGGCGTTCACTCTCCTTTACTAATATTAATCAAATCTATCCATTTAAAACGCGTTCACCTACCTCTCATAATTTAATGATAATTTAAATGAAACCAACCATTAACTTAAGTACCTCGCCAAGGAGTTAGGTACGCAAAAGTTTCAATTTAAATAATTCATTATGAACGTGTTGTTAATTATTACTGTACTTACTGCATACACGAAACCATCTTTATCATAATTAAATAACAAGTGTATTTGTTTGTACATAAATAGGCAATTTAAACGTTTGATAGTTTATAACATAAATATATTTCGCTTCAATTTAGTTGTTCGCGTATTTTTTTCTCGGAATATAATTAATTGAATTATAAGTGAGGTCAACATGTCTTTTATAAATTTATTTGTTTAAAATTATTGAAGTATTTTGAGTTGTTACACAACGAACGAAAAAATAATGGGTTAATGCTACGATAATTTTTATTTTTCTATGTCAACGTTTTAGTAAATTATTAGTGGTGATCTAATTTAGACATTATTTTTTACTCAAATATTGCAACATTTCCACAAAGCCTTTGTTTGAGCCAATTTTTTCCTTAGATTGTAGACAAATTTTAATGAGTTTTATCGGAATAGAACTACATTACTTAAATAAATATTGCACAAATAGCATACGGAAATGATAGCCAATATTTCGGATTTGGGTAGATCTGATGAAAATAACGTCACATGTAAAAAAAATTATTATCCTCAAAAATTATTTATTATAAATTAGTTTTTTCGCAATTAATTTTTTTGTTCAGTATTTTTGATCATTTGCGTGTCAAACTTATATTATTTAAGCTATGTTGGAGAGTGCATTAAATCTTATACAGGATGTATCAGTTTTAATCGAGCAAACTTTAATGGTACATTCTCCTAGTCGTCCTGATTCGGAAAAATGTATATTATATACATCTATCTCGATTCCTAAGAAAGATACAGGGTGTTGAAGTTTCCAAGAAAAAATCATTTTTTTGCCATAACTTCTATAAAAAAGCTTGGATTCAAATAAAATTTTGCATGCCTGCCCTCCTCCATAAGGACAATTTTATGAAGATATTTTTGATTTTGGGAGGGCACCAGTGCCGTGCAATTCGGCCACATCTTAATTATTTCAAAGAAAAAAGCATGCCACTGTAATTTTTAAGAAATATTTTTTTATCTATTGAATTCCTTGTTCAATTTGGTGTAAACTTTGCTTTTACAGAACAAAAATTGAAGTTTTAGTTCCAGAAATAATTAGTTTTTTCGAAAGAAATTGAAATTAGTCACAAATCAAATAGGAAATTTATCAAAAAACAAAAAGTAGCAAAAAATAATTATAAAATTACAGCAACTGTTCAAAATGCAACCCGCCAGCCTCGATGCATTTCTAACACGACGAACTAATGAATTAACAGCATCTGTCATCATACCCGGATTTTTTAGTAATTTCAAGTTAGCACGTCTTTGGAAAAAATTAATTATCTCTGGAACTAAAACTTCAATTTTTGTTCTGTAAAAGCAAATTTCACTCCAAATTGAACAAGGAATTCAATAGATAAAAAATATTTTTTGAAAATTACAATGGCATACTTTATTCTTTGAAATAATTGAGATGAGGAGGACATGCATGCAAAATTTTGTTTGAATACAAGCTTTTTATGGAAGTTATTGCAAAAAAATTATTTTTTCTTGTAAATTTCAACACACTGTATCTTTCTTAGGAATCGAGGAGAATATACCGAGCAACCTCGTGCATATCCATATTCTATTTAAAAGAAGTCAAGGAGTAACTCCTTAAATTTTTTGTACTTACTTAGGAATCATGCCGTTATAAAAATATAGATTCTATAAAAAATTAAATTACTCTGTACCTACATTAGATATAAAATATTTATATTTTAAAATAGGTACCTAACCTTAGTAACCTTAATGAATCATGTTTACTTAAATCAAAATAAATATTAAATTTGTTTCCTATAAAGGTTATCACCTATCTTCAGTAGATTTCGATTGGAAAAATGCGTGCGATTGTTTAAATATTTTAAGTTAATCGACACTTGAGAGATTTAGATTTAATTTGTTATTGTTTAATAAAAATAAGCACCAGATTTGCTTTATCTATTTACTTCAACATCAATACTTTTACATACAGGGTGGCCATACACCTATATATCTGGGTTCAGTTTGAAGATATTTTAACCAAGTTTCCAAATTTATTTCGAAACCTGTACTTTCTTGTAGTAAGATTTGGATTTCAATATTATCTTATTTTAACTGATATCGATAACTTACTTCTTTTATACGATATAAATTTTTTTTTGAAGAATTAATGTTTCTGAATAAGAAACAATCTTTATTTTGCAATTTAATTAAGAATAATTTTTTAAGTCATAAAAAATTAAAATATTTAATCATCCATACCTTGAATTATTTCGATGTTGTTTATAAGGTTTAACCATAATTTTGTTACTTACTTTTGATGATTTCTAAAAATAAAATATAGTCCATAACCAAAAAAGGGTAAATATAAACAATCACATAATAACAATGTTCGTATCCGTATGACGTACAGTTTTTTAAATATTCGTTTTGAGTGTGCATTTGATTACGTAATATTTTGGGAATTATCTAATTTTCGTACCAAAAAAGTTTATTAAGGAAGCATTTGCTGTTGATTCAAGCTTGTCTACAGAGCTAGCCTGTAAAAAATACGGAGGTTTAAATGTTAGACTGTAAAATAAAAAAATTAAATTGATTTTAAAATATGTAAATCATACCATGCAAATGTACCATCTTGATAATTATTAGTCACCAAATATTTACAGTACATTGTATGTACATATTTTGTGGTTTTATTGTTTTGATTGAATCATTTTGTGACCTAACACCTAACACAATAATTATCTACACAATTATTATGGAAATATTTTTAAGGGGCAGCTAATTTAGCCACATTATACTTTATTTTTGTTTACTGTGATTTGTACAAATATATTACGAGCCCTAACAACTAAATGTTCAGACAAAAGTAAATTTGATTGTCTTTTTTCCATACGCGCAAAAGTTATCTAAATTAACTTCCATAATATTGATGATTTTTTCTGTTATAATGCCAACATTTAGTTATATAAAAACGTAAATTTCGTAAAAATCCGCTCGGCGGTTCCAAAACTGTGGCACTTTAACCCAGCAGGATGGGAAAATTGCAGAAACAAAGAATTATTATTTTCAAAACGTTGGATCTAGTAGTCGGATTTTGATGAAACTTACTTTATTGCAAAGCTGGATGTTGGTTCTTTTTACAAAAAAGTTATACAAGTTTTTATTTGGTGATTTTAGGCATTTATCGGAGCTTCAAAGTTGCACTTTTAAAAATTATACAATTTTTATAGTAACTGTTTTAAAAAATCACAGTTTTGAAACTGCTGGTTGGATTTTTGTTAAAAACCTTTAAATCAAAGCTCAATAATCGTACTATATTGAAAAAATCCTGAAATGTTAATATGATTTTTTTTACATTTTTTTCGAGTTCCACAGTTCACTTTTCAAAAAAACGTGTTTATTGAGGGTGCTACCTACATTTAAATAATCACAGTTTTGGAACCGCTGGTTGGATTTTGGTAAAATTTACTTTATTACATAGCTGGATGTTGCTTTTATGTACAAAAAAATCCCCAAGTCTTTATTTGGTGATTTTAGGCAATTCTCGTAGCTTTAAAATTGCACTTTTAAAAATGTGACGTAATTTTCTAACGACTGTTTCTAAAAAATCACAGTTTTGGAACTCGGTGAAAACAACATAAAGGTGGTAAAGATGCTTTCATGGCCCTCATCCAGTCCTGACTTAAATGTCATTAAAACTTTTTGGTATAAAATTAAACGTATTCAACGCAATAATCCACCAAGAACCATTGGGGACTTAAAGACAAAAATAGAAGAAATTTGGGACAATTTCACGCCAGAATGTTATCAAAATTTGATAAATACAATCCTTATTAGAATACAGGCCGCTATTAAAGCAAAAGGAGACGTAACCTCTTATTAATGGTACTAAATTAAAAATTATCCCAACATTTAGTTGCAAATTCATTTTGTAAAGTTTGCTAATTATTAAGGTTAAAATATTGTTAAATCAAATAAATAATTTTCTTCCATGCTTAATATTGTTATTAAGGCTTTATCTTATTGTATTGTTAGGTGTTTACTAATTATTTGTGTAAAATTTCCAGTTCTCCTTTCATACTTCAAAAATTTATTTTTGTCCGAACATTTAGTTGTTAGGGCTTGTATAATTAACTAAATAGGATTACAAAAATACATTATTCATTTAAAAAGACGATGTTTGAAAGATTTGGGAATAAATCCCCACTTATACTCTATTTTTCCAAAGTAATATACCACCTCATTATTTTAAAATCCCCACCCACCAATATGAACCATTGCTAGAAATAGAAGCAATTTACTCAATAATAATAAAACTTTTAATAACTGTCATTATACATTATGTTATCAGAATTTAACATGGAAAATACATAATGAACATAATACAAAAACCAATTAATGGTAAAATTGAAATTAATTAGGTACGCTTTTTGCGTGTTCCTTCATTGAACACTTGAAATACTTTAGATTTAGCTATCATCAATTTACTGTTTATTGACAGTTTGTGGTAAAAATGAAAATAAACACATTTATTATCATACAATACTTTTGAAATTACTCTACAATCTTATCTATTTATCTTTTTGAGGTATGTGTACTGATAAAACTTAAGTCGTATTGTTCCATATTTACTGTAATAATTAAAATCGGTAGACGATGTTGTTAGTTTTTAATAGGAGCGATGTCTGAGAAACGAAGTAAGTAAATATTCAAGATTTTCATACACCCAACTTACAAAATTACTTTGGAATATAGCGAATTAAAAGGTTGTTCAACTTGATTTGGTTACAAAATTACTCAGTGGGTGTGAATTTGATAATCTGATATGAAAAACAAAATTTAATAATAATAATTTCTAACTATTTCTCAAATACTTTACATAAAACTAATTAACAGAGCACTATTAGTTTGCATTTTACATGGATTTACATAATACTAATAGGTATAATAATTTTAATGAAACTTTCATACCATTTCACTTAATCTTATTTGCATAGGACATTTTATAGCATTAAAAACGAGATTACGTTGCGTTTTATGATACTAATGCAGAGAAATCTAATGGTGTGTTTTTCTTTAGAAAATTCGTCCGCAGATGATGAAAAAATCCAGAACTGGAACACCTCTTCAATTGCCTTGTACGTATTTTTACCAGTTTTTGGGCTCGCACTGGTCCTAGGAAAAAGGGACATATTCACGAGGTTACTGCTGCAGTTGGACAGAAATTGTGTTTCGGGTATGTTATGAAAAACTGACTAAAGAAATTTGAAAAAAGTTATGCAAATTTGGAGTTTGGTTCTTCATATAAAATTTATTCAGATTCAGGAAATGATACTATTTTGTAGAAAGAGTATCCCGAATCCAATAGACGAAGAATGATTAAAGTAATAATTTTCAGTTAATTAACAAATATTACGTAATATTAATTATATTAATGTTATACTCAATAACAGACATAATGGTGTTCTTGTAAGCTTAAATACGTAAAACTAATACGAAATCTGAAAATAAATTTTGCTAGGCTTGAATCAGAAGACAAGCAACAATTCAACAAAAATCTTCATCTTAAATGATATTTATAACGTCATAAAAATAATTTCATTTCAGTGTTTTGTCCTTCGTTAAGCAAAAGAGAAAAACTAGTCAAATGGGCCAGTGGTCGATTACCACTAACATGGTCCTCGCATTCAAGAACCTTATCTGGGGGCATTGTGGACTTATGGACAGATGGGTCCTTGCTGTGCACCCTGCTAAACTCTGCCATACCAGGGGCTTGTCCAAATCCTCACAGACATTGGAAGAAATCTCCTACACATGCTCAAGCCATAGCCTATAAATACCTAGGAGTAGTTCCTGTAAGACTACTCTTTATACTTAATACTGTTCTTAATAATCTTTATGCTGTTTCAGGTTTTTACGGAACACGATTTATCGGGTGAGTTTACTATAACCCATGAGCGAAACTTACTTCATTACGTTAATGAAATCCAACAAGCAATAGAAAGACTTCCAGGAAAGGAGGATAAGGAACAAAAATTTACTTCGCAGTACTTGGCAAGGGGAATGGGTTTGTACACTGGAGAACAATACACCAAAACGGTTTTTTATATTTATCCAAACACGAAAACCCCAAGGAAAAACAGTAATTTACTAATCCAAATTCGAGGACCTTATTCTACATACGGTAAAGCAGTTGTGCCACATTTTCAAAATAAGAAAGTTATACCCGATATTAAACTAACCAGTGAGAAACTGGACATCACCAAAATTCTTTTAGAAGAAAAACCTAAATCAACTCCGAAACCCAAATCGTTTTTCCGCGCCTTGTCCCAAGAAATATCTTCTCTTTTGTTGCCAGAAAAGAAGATAGTAACCCATGATATAGAAATAAACATAGAAATAGAAGAAACCCGTGCGAAAGTCAGTTACATTCCGAAAAACTACGGAATGTATGAGATAAACTTGATAGCAAATGGTGAACTTCTTCGTGGTTGTCCATATTCTGTGAACATTTCCAATAACACGACGAATAGACGCGACAGTTTTGGAAAATCTCAGAACTTTGTGGAGATTCCATCGACGAAAAAACGGAAAATTCTTTCGAAAACTATTAATTTTGTCAATAAGCAATTGTCTTTTAATAACGCCAATAAATACTGCTATAAGACAAATCCTCCTAAGAAAAATCGTAATGTCGAGGAGAATTTGCCAGTTGTACTAAAAGTGAATACAAACGAAGATAATAAACTTGTAAATGGCGACAATTCTTCGAGTGTAATCAAAGAAGAGGATGAGCCTTCCAAAGAAGTATCAGAAGATAACTACTGGAAAAATGAAAAAGATCCCATAAAAAATGAAATTGAGAACCCATTAGAGGTACAAAAAAAACATGAGGAGATTCCTCCTAAAGAAATTGACAATATCTTTGAGAATGTCTTGGAAGCAAACTCAGTTCATCCCTCGAGTCAACAAAATGAAATTATTGATGAAAAGTCGAAAGAATTTAGTGTATTTGAAGATAATCATCAAGAGAACCTAGATACTTCTGTAAGTTTCATGCAAAGCGATAGTAATGACAATTTACCGAATGGTATAACAGAAACAGACTCAAGTGAAAAAGTCTTTGCCCGAAACAAAGATCTATTTGAACATATAAACGACCTGTCCAAAAATTTGAAAGTAGAATCCAATAAACCTGTAAGCAAAGTGAAAATACCGGAAAAGTTTGCTGCAGAAATTATAAAGCAACCAAATAAACGCTATTTTGGAGAGTTGAACAGTAAATACTTCAAAGACGTCATCAACAACTCCAACAAGGCCAAAACAGACGACGCAGATTTAAACAGCGGTTTCGTTTTAGAATCCCCTTCCAGTCTAAGCAACCCAGAAACCTCATTAACGCCTTCCGAAACTAATACTTCCCCAATATGCCCTGACCATATTGTCCCCGAAGTAGAACCCCCTAGTTTCCATAGTCTGCCCACAGCAGAAAAACGGAAGATGTTCTCCAAACTGAAATCAGAAAACACACAAATGTCTCAGAACTCTTCATTTTCCGAAAGTGAAAATGTCGATAGCTCCGGCAAATCCTACGGTTTGGGTGAACTAAGTGTGATGACTGTTTTAGGTAGTCTTAGAACAACAGAACAAGGAAACTACTCGCTGGCTAGTACTATTAGTTTACCGAATATGTCCTTTGAAACCGATAACAATTTTCAACAAGTTTTCAAGGAGAAAAAGGACTTTTGGGAGAGAGTATCCTCGCGTAGTTCTAGTTCTCTAAGCACAAGTAATTCTGATAGTGGTTGGTCGAATAGAAAGGAAAAATCACCGAGTCCTGGATTGGAACGCAGCAAGGCTTTGTGGAGGAAACCTAGTGGTCCTCCAGTAACTGACAATTGTTCTTTGGATCAGATTAGTATTATTAGGAAGTCGGCTGATGATATTTTGTCCTTGACGCATTCGACTCCACATCACAATTCTAAAAGATATAAATCCGTCGATAATTCTTTAGACGACTGTGTTGTTTTGTCCATTGAAGAGCGGAAGAAACTTTTGTTGAAAGAGAACTATGAAAAAGAAACTGTTAAGAATAAAGTTTATATACCCAAGTCTAGTAAAATTGAAGATATATCGTTAAATAAAGGTGAGGCTCAAGTCCAAAACAAGTCAAAGGAAGGCAAAAATATCAATGCGGTGTTTTCTTCTATTCAAGACAGGATAAGCAAATACGAAGAGAGTAAGTAACTAACTTTGTGTAGAGTTCCTGCTGTAACTTTTATTACTTTCCTACAGGTAAAGTTCCAGAAAAAAACACTGTGAAAGTTAACAATACAGATAAAAACTCCAATGATGTAAATGTTAAGTCAAGCAATTACATCCACAACAATTTGAATTCTTCGGCTCCCACGACTAAAAATCTTATTTTGACTCAGTATAAAAGGGCGAAGAAATTCTTCAAAAATTTGGAAGAAAAAGCTTTGTTCAAACCTAAGGATAAACCGCCTATTCCCAAACAGCGTCGATTTTCCTTAGATGTCCAAAGTAAAAAGAACCACCAGAAGAGAAAGGGTGGCAGTTTAAACTTACCAAATATTTCTGAACGCTTTTCCATAAATAATTTATATGAAGATGTGTTCGGGGGAAGAAGAGGTAGTTTTAAGGGCACACCAAACAAAACAGCTGTAGTGGAAACTTTGTCCACTTTAAAACAAAGCCAAAACAATAACTTTGAGATTTCTTCGCAGGTAGAAGAAGATATAAAATATAATTTATTTAAGAATAACTCAAGAGTCAAAGAGCGCCGTAGCATAAAATCAATATTTGATGTAAACTATTAATTTATTATTGTTATTTTTAAGTTACCCTCGTTTTAGTGCTGTATGTATTTAAATATTATTGTTTCTTGTTTGTTTAAAATAAAACCACAAAGTTAAATTGTTTCGTTTCATGCTTCCCACTACATCCCAATGCAATACACGACTCGAAGACATTGTTAATGTGATAATGACCCTTAAAAAATCTATTTGTTACCAGATAAGCGCAGCAGCTTCCTTTTATTATCTGGCAACTGCTTGGTTTTTTTATTAGTCCTACACAAAAGATATTGAAGGTCCTTTGTGCAAATTACTTCAATTTGTACGTGCCGATGAAAACGACAATCTTCAAAGGGAGGGCCACCAAAACAAAACGGCAGAACAAGTTAGTGTACCGCGGTCAAGAATTTTTTGGTTGTGAATTGACTAGCAAATCAGGCTAGTTACCAGAGGATGTGACAGCTGATAATTTAGACTGCTTTATCAGTGTTTATTAAGTGGTTTATTTAGTCTTTGTGATGATCGAGGGTGGTTAAGTCGTTAACAAAACAGCATTTAGTATAGATCTTGAAGAAAGTATAGAGCAACGTAAGTGTTGACGTGATTAATTAAGTTTTATTTATAGGCCAATCTAATAGAGATTTTAACTTTTAAGACACTCATCTACGAAAATGTTACTTAGTGATTGTTTAAAATTCCATCAATCATTTCAATTGAAAGAATGTCTTTAGATAGAATAAAAAAGGAGTGTAAACTAAACTAACCTTGGTCAATTAGTTATGAAGATATTTAATTTGTTTTATAAATAGATAATCTAGTAAGGATAACAAGATTAGGATTTCTTTTGAAATTTGCTAGATATCTAAAAAGTTTTAATTTAAAATCCATTCCAAGATATAAAGGCTCTTTTTAACATTAAATTGAAATTTAAGATTAATTTTTCTGTGTTTATTGCTTATTATTTCAAATCTATAGATACTTTTAATATATTTGTAAAAAATTGTCGATTTTTTCAAGTAATGAAAGTGAATAATGGTTATTTTGAGTAAACGTTCAATTTAAAGGGTGATTCTGCATGAAAAGAGTTACAGCTTCTTAAAATTGTGGTAGAGAAAACATTTTTTAAATAGTTTCTTTACCTTTCAACCTATTTTGGCAAAATGTTGGACAGGCTTTCCTAAATTAAGCATGCACAAAATTATGATAACATTTGTGGTTCAAAGTATCCAATAGCGCAGATATTTTGGCAGGCGATCAGTTATTATCAACTATTTTCTACGCCACTGAAGGTTACTTATTATTTCAGCATTAGAATATCCTTCAATTTAAAAGAGAACGATACAATGGCAAAATTTTTGAAATATTAAATGTTCAAGAGTTCATTGCTTTTGCCAAAATTTTGGCTGAATCAAGGGAACAATAACAAATAATACTATAAAAAAAACCTTTTTTCTCCACACTTTTGAAAGATTATATCTCTCTTATTATTATCGATTTCCGAAACAATGTTTAGTGAATTTTTTTTATGTAATTTCAGCCCTTAAATATACTCACCTAAAATTTTAACTATAAATATAAGAAGATGATTTTTTGATAAATATCAATAATAGAAGTAGTGATAACATACATTGATGAAGTATTAAAAATGGTAAAAAAGTTTTCGGAAATGAAGTAAATCGTTTTAATTACCAACTCTGAAAAACTTCGGAGCTGTCATCAGTCGTCTAAAAGTAATTTCTATTGATTTTTCATTCATGTAAGAAATACACAAATACGCATATTCGATATGTTAACTTTGAACAATTTTGAAATTTGTAAATTACTGCCAAGTAGGAATTTTTAAGTTTTATAGAATTTTTTCAAATTTTACATTTCGACCATTTGGAAAATAATCTCAATATTAAAAATGAAAAATGTAATGATAAAAGAATATAACAAACAAATTTCATATTTCCAAGGCAGGAAGAAATGAATAATTTTAATATATTTTTAAAACTCAATTTTATGTAAACCTCTTCTTAATTAAAACCAATAACAATCTGTTGAAATTATTCTATTATAATACAGTTAAAAAGTTAGTTAAGTACGAAATAAATTCATAGTGAGTTCACTATGAATTTATTTCGTACAAGAGGTTAATATTATGAAAAATACAAAAGCTAATTTTTTCCCAGCGAAAGTTACAATTGTAAATTTCTGAGAAAATATAAATTTTACTAATTAAACACAGATTTACATGGTTTTAGACCAGAGCAGCCAAAATATGTTTTTAAGGTAATTGCAGGGACTGATTAGTGATTACGAATCTGCAGTCTGTTTTTCGATGTCAGGTCAGTAGTACGGTCAATAGGGAGTTCAAAATGACCAATCTGGGCATTTTTGGAGAGGACTCTAAATTCAAATTGCATACTGTGGGGTATATCGAGACTAAGTTAAAACTCGATTTGCGGGACTGAAAAGTCGGTGATTCGTCCGCCATCTTGGAAAAAGAGGGTGAAATGATTTTTCCCCTATATTCCGAATTCTATTGACTTTATGCAAAAACTATAAGAATAACTTTTGGTTGGAAAAAAAAGATACACACTTTTTGTATATAACTTTTTTCCGGGCCATGCGTATTTAAAAAGTTATTTACAAATACGTTGCAAAAATTAGTAGTAGTTTTCTTTGACGGCCGATATTTTGCGTACGGTTGATTTCACGGAAAATATACATCAGTTACTTTTTGTAGATGTAGAGCAGTTTTCGATGAAGAAGTTAGTGCATGATATTTAACCATTTGTATAATTGACAGCGCTCCAAACGCAGGTATGTCCAGATAAATAATGATAAATGCGTATATACAGGGTGTTCCATACCGTTATGTTCAAATTTTGGGAGTATGTATAAAATAGACTTAATTGTAGCACTACAAAATGCAGAAGTGGTAGGTCGATCTTCATTTGTTTTAAAGTTACAGGCTTTTGAAATTATTAACAACAAGTTTTTTTTTTCAGTTATATCTCCGAACCCGTTCTTTTTACCGGAAAATTTGTTGAGAGCAATTTTGTAGCAAAAGAAAATATGCACATTTTTTGTTTAAACAATTTTTTTCTGCAATCAATTGTTTAAACAATAATGACGCGGGAAGTGAATAATGCGGGGCGGGGTGAGTATGTATTTTTTTTTTAGACAAAAAATGTGCGGATTTTTTTTGCTACAAAATTGCTCTTAACCACATTCCCGATAAAAACAACGGTTTAGAAGATATTACTGAAAAAAGAAAACTTGTTAATAATTTCAAAGGCTTGTAACTTCAAAACAAATGAAGATTGACCTACCACTTTTGAATTTTTTAGTGTTAGAATGAAGTCTATTTTATATTCCCAAAATTTTAACATACTGTATTATGGTAGATGTATTCCATTTATTTGTCACTTTTTCTGTATTCTACATATTCAGAAACTCATAAACAAATATAGCCGACAAAAGTGGCAATTTTTCTATATCAATATTGTAAGTGATAGAACAATATCTGCTGCTTTAGAGACGATTCTTTTCGTTTCTTCAGTGGGATCTTTTTTTTTGTCATCGTAAAACTGCTGCTTTTAAAACATCATAACCAGTGTTGCGAAAGCAAATAATCGCTTCCCGTTTTTGCTGGTCGATAATAAGAATGACATTTCCGTATTTAATATGCAATTGACCTTTAATGGTCCTGTTATCAGAAACAAGAGTACTTTTGATTTGCTTCACTAAGTCTGAAAATTTTAATTAACACGCTTCAGAATTTTCTGCAAGGTATATGTAGATAAACTCCAGGGCTGTTTCTATTTGGTCTTTTTTCTTCGCGGAAAACTGTTTTTCTGAGCCATATTTTTGAGAATATAAATGTATAATATAATATAATGTGTATAAATGACGATGAGGACGACGGCGGTTATCTGCAGCTGTATTCCTAAAATCAGAGTAATATTTGCGAGAGACTTCGTTCAGATATTTGCGTTTGGAGCGCTATCAGATCCAAACCAATTATACAAATGGTTAATATTATACACATTCTTCTTCGTCGAAAACTGCTCTACAAAAAGTAACTGATGTATATTTTCCGTGAAATCAACCGTACGCGAAACATCAGTCATCAAAGAAGAAGTACCTCTAATTTTTGCAACGTCAAATCGAGTTTTAACTTAGTGCCGATATACCCCACAATATGCTATTTGAATTTCGAGTTCTCTCCAAAAATGCACAGATTTTTCCCTGTTGACTGTACTACAGGTTTTTTAGATAAATGATTGAGCCATTTTTAGCTATTTTCGACCATAAATTGTCATTTTATTCGACAAAATACCTAAAATGTCGGTAAATCCTCAAAAGATTCGCGATAATTTGCTTGTAGTCGTCACTTTTCTTTTACGAAATCTCAAAAATCTGACCGGATGGCGGGAAACGGGATGCGGAGTTGAATTCAGCCCGCAAAAATATGTAGAAAAACACTCTTGTCTTTACGGGCCAAAAAATTAATTGATATTAGTAAACCTGTGATTATTTACTACTAAAATACTTAAAAGTACTAATAATAAGTATTAGATTTCATGCCAACTAACAATTTTCAAAACACTATTTTTTTCTCCCAACAAATTTTCCGTTTATTTCAGACCGAATAATGTTCCACCGTACCATCGCCTTCCTGCTGCTCTTCACATGGCTTCATCCATCCCACCAAATCTGCCAAGTAATCGACAAAACAGTCAAAGTTTACTTTTCCGAGAAATCCCTATACAAATACATCGTCTGCAAAAACATGACTGATCTGGATGATTTCCAGAAAGAACTGAAACAATTTGTTAACGAAACCGTCCAATATGTCGAAGTAGTGGATAATAACATACATGAAATTAGGGAAGACATGTTCGTGAACTTTAGTTTTTATCAGTTGAGAATCCTCCAATCAAATGTGCAAGTTCTCGGAAAAAATGCATTCACCAAGGCAAACATTCAGTTCCTAAATTTGCAGAACAATCAAATTAGGACTTTTGAGGAAAATTGTTTGAGTTCAAGTTACGTGCACACGCTGAAACTTGATAATAATTCCATAGTTAGTTTGGAAGCTGCTATATTTAAGGATTTAATTAATTTAGAAGTGTTTACGGTACAACGAAATGTCATTACGAATATTGAACCTGATGCTTTTAAAAACTGGAAGAAAGTTGAGATAGTAGATTTGTCTTTTAATAAAATCAGTGTTATTTATAACAACACCTTCAGAGCGTTAGGAAGTTTGAGGAAGATCATTCTAAACAACAACTACCTGACACAAGTGAACTACTTGTTTAAAGATAGCAACAAAGTTTTGGACAGCATTAGTATTGGAAGCAACTACATTAACAGTTTCAATGCTGAGCTATATCCGAAATCTGTGGGATTCCTCAATATCAGCCAGAATCAAATCACCACTTTCAATATCTCAAATTTGTTTAACTTACACACCGTCGACTTAAGATCCAATAGCTTAACCAGCATCAGCAGCGAATCCTTAAGGAATTTAACATCATGCGAAACGATTCTCCTCAGCGATAATTTCCTGGGTTTAAGTAATTTCTCAGAAACCTTTCGGTACTTAACACCTATAAAAATCATCAACTTAAACAATAACCAAATAAAGAAACTGCCGTTAAATGCTTTCAAGTCCAACGAACAACTAGATGAGATTTACCTGTCTAATAACAAACTCTCAGAAGTAGACTGCATGAATTTCCCGGAATCTTTGAAAAAGCTAACAGCAACCAACAACAACATAAGAAACCTAACGAATGTTGCAAAATTAAACCAGTTGATTTTATTGGATTTAAGCTACAATAACCTCGAGGGAATCAGCTTTAACATGTTTGACGGTCTGCATAAACTCTGGTATTTATACTTGCAACACAACCGTATCACTAAAATAGACCTAGGTAGCTTCCGCAGCCTAAACACCTTGCTAACCTTGGATTTAAGCCACAACAATCTGCCGAATTTGCCTACAGGAGTCTTCATAGGGCTGCAACTCTTGCGTAGCATGGACTTAAGTTATAACCATCTAACAATTTTAGACATAAATATCTTCCACAACACCAGGGATTTAGTCAGCTTAAACCTGGCGTACAATCAGGCAAACAACACAAATATCCAACGGATTATTTCGCATATGACATGGCTGAAAAGCCTGAACATCCAAGGAAATCATTGGTCGTGTTCGTCGTTGATCAGTCTAATTGATGGTAACAAAAATTTGGCGATAATTAAGGGTAGTGAGAGCAATACGACGAATGTATTCGGGGTGGCTTGTATTGATGATCCGGATGAACGATTGGGTACCAAAGTATATTTTAAGGACAATTTGGAGAGCAATATCCACGAGGGACACGAGCAATTATCCAGCCAGTTGTCGGTGGGGAATACGATGATCATTTTAATATTTCTGTTGATGTGCTTGAAATTTTGTTTGAAGCATTGTACACGAATTGTTATTAATCGCCCAGTAGGTTTCACAAAAAATTTCAGTGAACAAGAGCTGAATATGATTTGATAAGGACAAAAATCATTTGTTGTTATGATTTATGTCATTAAATTATTGTTTTACCCGCTTCAGTTTATTTGATAATTAGGTGCTAATTATGGATCGTTTATTAATTCTAGTTTTATCTGATCGGTCAGTCACTAAAGAAATTAAACATAAAAAATTAAAAATTGCTATTTTGGGGGTACAAATTTTTTTTGCAGTTTTTCCGTTTTAATTCTAAAAATATTGATGGAGGATTAAAAACTAAATATTTAATGATATATTTTTAATTTATGAAGTTATTAAAAAAATAATTAGCTCTTCACGACAAATAGTTTCGCTGATATTCGCAATTTTAGAAAAACTGGTCAATTTACAGTTTGGCCTATATCCTATGTTGCCTGGATGGACAAAATGTATAGGACTTCATTTAAAACTGACTCTACAGGGTGAGTCGCAATAACTGGGACATGCTTTACTTGTAAATACTAGGCCTAAAACTAAGACCATTGACGCAAAAAGTTGTTATACTAAAATGCATAACTAAAAAGTTATAGGCGTTTGAAGTTTCAGAAAAAAAAATAATTTTTGGTAATAACTTCTAAACTAATTGAATGAGAAGAACTAATTCGTGGTAGTTGCTAATGAATACCAAAGACCTTTAATTTGTGAAAATTTTGTTGAAATCAAACTTTAAGAAGATGGTTTTTTAAAGTAAGTAAAGTGTTTAATCTTCTGGAACTTTTTTGTCCTTAAAATTTTAATTTAAAAAAAAATTGCATTTAATAGGCAATTTAATTTGGAAACTTTTTCATCTCTTGTAAAGTTTTGATTAAATGCACCGTGAAGCTTTAAAACATTAAAAACTAACAGCATGTTTTTACTAAGTTTCAAAAAAACGGCATCAAGTATGCTGAGATTTAAAAGTTATTGACGGAAGACGGAACTCCAACACATTATGCACGTCCTGTGCGACATTAGCATATTGGCTATCAGTCACCTATCCTCAACGATGGATTGGTAGAGGCCCTGACGATGACGCTCCTGTAGCTCTTCTTTGCATTGAAAACCGAATTTTTTTAAAATATAAACTGCCTCTCGAACTTCATTGGCGTGTTGTACGATTCTCCTTCTAAGCTCTTGAAGTGAAGGAATATGTGTTGCATACACTTTTGATTTTAAATATCCCCAAGAAAAGAATTCAATTGCGTTTAGGTCAGGAGAACGAGGAGGCCATGCAACAGGAGCGTCAGGGCCTCTACCAATCCATCGTTGAGGATAGGTGACAGATAGCCAATGTCGCACAGGACGTGCATAATGTGCTGGAGGTCCGTCTTCCGTCAATAACTTTTAAACCTCTTTTTTTAATTTTGTAAATCCTAACGGTGCGTTTAATCAAAACTTTATGATAGATCAAAAAGTTTTTAAATTAAATTGCCTATTAAATGCAAATTTTTTTTAAATTAAAATTTTAAGGACAAAAAAGTTCCAGAAGGTTAAACACTTTACTTACTTTAAAAAACCATCTTCTTAAAGTTTGATTTCAACAAAATTTTCACAAATTAAAGGTCTTTGGTATTCATTAGCAACTACCAAGAATTGGTTCTTCTCATTCAATTAGTTTAGAAGTTATTAGCAAAAATTATTTTTTTTTCTTAAACTTCAAACGCCTATAACTTTTTAGTCATGCATGTTAGTATAACCACTTTTTGCGTCAATCGTCTCAGTTTTAGGCCTAGTATTTACAGGTAAAGCATGTCCCACTTATTGCGACTCACCCTGTATAATGAAGAAGTTGAAATACCTTCGCCTATATGCTGCTCTAAAGAAGCCCCCTGATTTTCGCAATATTTGAAAAAATAATCAATATACAGTTTGACCAAGAGCTCGATTTTTATTGTTTGGATGGACAAAATGTCTGGGACTCTAGGACTTCATTTAAAACTGGCTCTATAACGAAGAAATTAAAATGAATTTGAAGTCTGACCCGAAGATTTTGTTGGCCATTATGTAAAATTTGTTTTTTTATCCCGAAAATCAGCCTCTTTGGAACGTCATATCAAAGAGACTATTTACCGTAGGGAGCTAATTATTTTTTTGATCGATTCGTAATTTAAAAATAAATAATTAAATATTGATGAGTTTTTAACGTACCGTTAATTTTTTATAGTTAAAATGGGAAACTGTAAAAAAGTAATCCGATTACAGTAATCCCCAAAATTAACAAATAATAAAGTTTTTATAGCATAAAATTGCTGTTTTTAATTTTTTCGGTGTTTAGTCTAATTTTTGTATCAGGAACTGACCTAAGAATTTAGTTACAATGAACAATGTATTATGTAAGAAGCAATTAATATTGTGATAAAAATATCTTTAGAGACATTAGTTTCGTTGTCTTAAATGGGCGCGCCACTGGTTGTATAATTGAATAAAAATATTGCACTGAACGATAAACGCGAATTGAGTAAACGATCTAGCTACAAACATATAAAAAATAATACTAGTTTTTAGTTTTAATATGGAATAATTTGTTATGTTTTAGTAGTTGTACAGATTAGTTTTTATTTGTACTATTATATTTTTAAGATTTTTTACGCATTATCTTTTAGTTAAGTAAATGTTCTCCAAGACCGGTTCTAGTTATTTAGGAAGTATGAAGATATTACCAAAAACGTTTACTGTTTTATATAAAAATTTGGTATAATCTCTTCCACTAATAATTTCCTAATTTTACTGTAAGAATTAGATTAAAATAAATTATATAATTATAATAAAATAGCAGAAAATTCTAAAAAGAAACTTGACGGCCCATTATTAATTTATGTTTTAACCGCACAACTGCATCTAAAAATGACTTGGTGTTTGGTTATCATGTTATTTTTATTACTCAAGTAAAGGCTGTTTACATGTAGTAAAATACGTAAATATTGTATTTTTAATAAATATAGCAACGTTTCCATTTGCCAACATAGAAATAAAACCAAAAATATATTAAGTAGTTGTAGTAAATATATTTTAATTTATAGCAAAATGTATAATATTTGTATAATTCATTGTATTAAAATATCTCGTATCCCTATAATATTGTACTTAAGTTAAATAAAAACTGTTTTCATACAGCAAAGCGTTTTAAATTACAATTACATCACAGAATATCTTCCAATTAACAAAACATTACAATCATCACAAACACGTACTGGTTTCGCTGAGGACGGCAACGACATGGAGTTCTCCGAACACGCATTACAGAATATTTCACCACAATTCCTGCAGTGGTGCTAAAAATTAACTCAATTAATTGTACACTAAAGTCTATTTTATGGTAATCATACTTTTCTTCTGGTCAAATTAAACTCCTTCTTGCACGCCCGGCAATGCGTCGCTGAATTATCCTTAGCCCAAGCACCATCTAAGCGGTTTTTATTGGCCTCCTCCTTCAAATCCGAAATCTCCAACTTGGAATCTCTTAACTGGGCACCAAGCTCTTCCAAAGTGTGCTCCTGCTCCAAGCTTTGCTCTTTTAATGTGTAGTAGTCCTCTTGCAGCGACGCGTATTTCTGAAATTAACGAATTTAGTTTTTGGTTCAAGACTAAGTTATGATAGTCTAACCTGTGCCACGAGTTTCAACTGGTTTATTTCCGTGTGCATTTTTGATATTCGCTCGCGCTCATGTTGCATTGTGTCCTGTAAGGATATTCGCCATTCGCGTTCGACTTTTAGGTCACCTTCCACGGTATTTGCCTGCTCTTCCACTTGGGCTGCTTGGATGTCCAGCTCCCGTCTTAATTGCTCGGCTGTAGCACGATTGGATTCGCTTTGTCTGTACCTTGAATTTCAGAAAAGGGTCAAAACACAAAAAAAGATAACGGTTAATGTACTAAGTACTAAGCGTAACCATTAAGGATTTATTATATATAGGATTATTCTGATTTTGGGTTCCAATAAACAAATTTACAGGTTGCAGACATTTTGTTGATAAGGTAAGTGCAAAATTTATGGAGAAAATAAAAAATAGTTACGGAAAAATTTCGATAATCCGAATTAATTCAAATCAAAAATATTTGGAAGTAGGTAAGATATACATAACGAAGAAGAATTATTGGGGGTCCGGATTTTCGAAAATGTACCTACTATACAGGGTGTTCGCGTGAAATGGCTCACTCTATTGCTAACTTCGTTATTATTGGAGCTACAAAGTCGGTTAAATTAGCAAACTAGTAGCACTTTTTTATCTGATTCTAAAACCAGAGAAACAATTGAGCATTGGGTTTTTCGATTAATTTAATATATTGTCTTTTTTCAATTTTTGCAACAATTCTGTACAAAAAATTTCCTTACCTTTTTTTGATAATAATTTAATTTAAACAAGTTAAAAAAAACTTGAAAGTATTATGGAAATATTGAAAATTGGCAAAATTATAATTCATGGCTACTTGATGAAATTTTGCAAGTTTTTTCAAAATAACTCGCTTATTTTAAATAATTATCAAAAAAAGGTAAGATAATTTTTGGTACAGAATTTAATGCATTATGATAGATTGTTGCAAAAATATAGTGTTTTATTAAAATATTTTTTTTAAATAACTCGTGAACGCGTTACTCAATTGTTTTTCTGTTTTCACCATTGTAATCAGTGGAAAAATGCTACTAGTTTGCTGATTTAACCGACTTTGTAGCTTCAATAATAACGAACACTCTGTATATAATTCCGAAAAATTGTGAAAATGTTCTTGTAGGTGATAATTTTAAACTAAATTATAAATTTTTTATAGTTATTACTTATCGTCTAGTCTACAACTTTTTGTATTATATTAGGTACATAAAATCCAGAATTTTGTTGTAGTGTGACTCACAATGTAAAATTAATATGAACCATATTCGGATTTTCCGATCAGATATTTCTATTCTATATTTTTACATATAAAACTAATTTTTTGTATTAATTTTAATAAATTTTGAATGAAACAACTTTTTTCTGATGAGACAAAACAAATACTCTTTTTTTACAAGATTTTCAAAAATAGAATTATGTATTTCACATTTTTAAATATTAATAACGAAATTTTTACTGGTGCTATTTTTTCAAGGAAGGAGGAGTGTGTTTTAGAACTCCAAAAATAACTTTAATTACATTGAACAAATTAAATTTTTTAATTTTCGAAGGGTTCTATTTCTGGTAAAACAATTTAACTTTCTAAAAAATGTTATAAACTGCTGGCCAATTGAAACGTACCAAGCGAATTTTTAGGTTGAATTTAAAGTCAAATATTTTGAAAAATAGAAAAGATATCAACATGCGGTTTTCAGGATTTCAGAGATAATTTAATTGAGAAAACGATAGTGTTACCCGATTTTTTTACTTTGAAGTACATTACTATCTACAGGGCATGAAAGAAAGACTTCTTTTTTTTGTCAAATTTTATAACTACCGTGATTCCACAAAAAAAATTTCATATTTTTTTATGTAGATTTTTTTAATCCTTACTTAATGGGAAAACAACCTGTTTCTTAAAATTTTGATATCCCTGTTATTTTATAAGATACCGAATTTTTGCTGAAAATTAAATTTTTTCTTTGTTTTTTGTCGTTCGGCCGCATTATGTTTTGTAAGGACCAATCTCTGTAGTTGATTATAATACCTTATGGATGGCTTTCTTATAAAAAGTACACTTTTTGTACTTTCATTAATTTATTGGTAACCAGTGGCTTATCAAAAATCGGTACACGTTCGCTAATTGGTAAATTTTTTAATTCATTTTTTGAGGCTATTTTCTTAATGGAATAGAATGGAATTTAGTTAGTTTATGTTCACCATTGGTTTAAGTGACATATCCTCGAAACGGGTTTTTCACTTTTTCAAAAATTTGCTCATATTCGTGTATACCGGGTGGCTACGAAATCGTTTTACAACCCCCACCATTTTGTTACATTTAACTGTATTAATTTGAAATTTGGCATGGTTTGATTGTTGAAAGGAATAATCATTTTGACGTTTAAAACATCTGATGACACTTCCGGTTTCACCGGAAGGGCCACCTACTAACTTTCAAAATTTTTTAAAACAACCCTGTATATTTTTTTCCGTAAGAATTAGATTCTACTTAAAATTACCTTTTTATCGACATATCACATGATGACATTTGCTTTCAAAATGGCAGTATAATTATTATTGAAAAAACCTGTTCAACAATATGAAATTTAATAAAAAATTGGGTATCTTATAAAATAATAGGGATATAAAAATTTTGAGAAATTGGTTTTTTCCTCATTAACCAGGGACTAAAAGAATCGACATCAAAAAAATATAAAAAAAAATTTGTGGAATTCCGGTAGGTATAAAGTTTGAGAAAAAAAAGACGACTTTCTTTCATACCCTGTAGATAGTAACGTACTTCAAAGTAAAAAATCGGGTCACACTATTGCTTTCGTAATAAAATTATCTCTTGAATCGTGAAAACCTCATGTTGATATCTTTTCTCCTTTTCAAAATATTTGACTTTAAATTCAACCTAAAAATTGGCTTGGTACGTTTCAATTGGCCAGCAGATTATATAAATTTGAGAAAAATGCACGAATATCTTGCTGTAATTTAGTTACATCCCCAAAAATGCAAATTTATAGTGTTCAATATTCTGTAGTTCTCATTCTCACTAAACTTAATAGTGCAGCGCAGTTTTAGACTTGTAATAATTGCTGTAAAAACGAAGCTATGGATCATTTTTACTAAGGGACCAACCTGTATAAATATGACAAAAAATAAATAAATTAGCTGGTTAAAAACATAATACACAAAGTAAAACATCAAAATAAACAACAAAACAAGAAATGAAAATGCAAAATAATATTTATAAAAGAAATAATGGCAAACCTACTACAAAACAAAATAAATAAATTAAAACAAGAACAGGACACAGAGGGTACAAATCAATAATCTCTGAAGTAATCAATATCGATTTATTTATATATAAGCAAAAATCATGTAAAACATCTTAAACAATAAAACAATACAAAAGTATTTTCCGTAATTGCACTATTAGACAATATAAATATATTCCAATAATTTATAAGTATAACATTGCAATAATAGAAATCATCATCATCATGGCAATTACAAGAATATATAACACGCACAATTTTTTTTGGTATTATTCTAGCTATAACAATAATTTATTATTTTTTATCTACATATTATAACTGCTGTGTAGTGAAGGTTTGCCAACATTTCCAATATAAACATCTTAAAATCTAGATAAGCTACAAAACTAGCTTAGCTTAATCCTAAAATAATTTGGCTATATTTCAAAATGCATTTTTGTAGGTATTATATTTAATTTTGATATGAATAACAATAGACTAGCGCTAAGTAAAACGCATAACAATTTATGCTAATCTATAAATACATAAGCCTTTGGCAAGTTGAAAAATTTCTTTAAAAAATATTCCTTTAATTACTTAGATATTAGACAAGTTTCATATAAATTTATTTACAATACAAGTCCAATCAACCAGCCAATACCATCACCAAAGACTTCCGTTTCGATTATTCATATACAAAATCTGCTAAGTAAATAAAAATCGAAAATAATTTTAGTTATAGTTAAATAGCAGATTTGGTCCAATCACCGTTTCAACATTACTAACTAAAATAAAATAAATTGTACCTACTTATTTTCAAGGGTTTGAATAGTATCTGTCATTGTTTGTGCCTTAGCCTCTAGCTTGGTGATTAGTTCAGTTTTATGTGCTAGTGATCCCTCGCAACTCTGAAATAAGCCAAAACTACATGTCTCAGTCTTTAAAGTAGTCTTCTTACCCTCAACATTCGACCAAAGTTTAAAAAATAGAGTGCATTACATTTTACAATTATTATTTTCTTGTAAAATAGAATTTCTTTACGTAATTTTTTTTTGGAGGACATACCAAGAATTATATTTTAAAACGAAATACAGGCTGTTTCAAATTCGCTTCTCACTACAGGGATCTCAGAAACGGTAAGAGATACAGCTTTGGTTAAATTGGGGCAAAGTTGCGTAATATGGTGGCCAATAATAAGCCGTTAAGAAATCGAAAATATCTTTTGTAATTCTGGAGATTTTTTGAAAAAACCAAATTTTTGCCTTTTCGTTTTTATTTTTTTCTGCTCTTATTTTTTAAGATATCGAAAAACCAAAAACACGTTGCCATGGACACTTTTTGTGCTTTATAAAATGACGTTAAAATTTTCCTCATGCGACGTTTCGTTTTTCCGCTGACGTCATCAACTCCATTTTTTTAAATACGGCCCTGTATTTTTTTTGTCGTTTTAAGTAGCATTTTTTATGCTCTATGAAATGGCGTTTAAATTTTTTCCATACGACGTTTCGGTCTTTTGTAATCATTGGATCATTTTTTGAATGCCTACGGCACTGGATTATTTTTACAATTTCATCAGTATTTTTTTTCATTGTACAGCCCATCATCAGTATTGACGATTTCATAAGCGTTTATTTTATAAAATTATTTAAAAAAATTACTTCCATTGTTCTTATTATTACTACTAACAATAAATAATAGGTTAGTTTGATTTATTATAAAAGAAAATTTATTATTATTAAAGTTTACCAAAATGTGTGGATATGAGGAAGTGTGGAAAAATACTGATGAAATTGTAAAAAAAATCCAGGACCGTATTTAAAAAAATGATCTGAAGATGATTGCACAAGAACGAAACGTCGTATGGAAAAAATGTAAACGCCATTTTCTAGAACACAAAAAATGCTACTTAAAACGACAAACGACGTATTTAAAAAAATGGAGTTGATGACGTCAGCGGAAAAACGAAACGTCACATGAGGAAAATTTTAACGTCATTTTATAAAGCACAAAAAGTGTCCACGACAAAGTGCTTTTAGTTTTTCGATATCTTGAAAAATAGGAACAGAAAAAAATAAAAACGAAAAGGCAGAAATTTGGTTTTTTCAAAAAATCTCCAGAACTACAAAAGATATTTTCGATTTCTAAACGGCTTATTATTGGCCACCATATTACGCAATTTTGCCCCAATTTAACCAAAGCTGTATCTCTTACCGTTTCTGAGATCCCTGTAGTGAGAAGCGAATTTGAAACAGCCTGTATATACAAAGAAAATTGTCAATATAAATAGTTTTTTAAGAGGTTTTAGCCAAATTAAAGAACGAGTTTTATTGTATACTTATAAATCTGGAAGAAACCTTTTTATGATAGATGTTTCTAATTTTTCAAAATAAAACTTGGTCAAAAATCTGCTTCAAACCTATTTCTTTCAGACGTTAGCCAAAATTCTTTATCCTGTCAATTTTAAGCTAAAATCTAACCAATCACATCAAATTGACTTATTCAGAGGTTTTTGGTTCGTCATTTTTCGTATCTAAATCAAGCTTAACGAACGATTCGGTAGAATCAGACGACATAGGCTCTCTACGTTCAACTGGCGCATCCGAACCACTACACTCGCTTTTACTAATTTTCTCAAATGCATTTTTTCTCGGTATATTTTCTTTATCAGCGCGAGAATGCGAGGGTAGTCGTTTGTCGCCAGCTCTTTTATCAAAAGACTTCTTATCGTCTTTTAACAAATGATTATATTTCTCTAAATTGTTAAGAATTTTGCCGATCTGTCCAGCTTTGGCTTGAAGACGACTAACCATTTCCCCTTTTTGTGTTAGTTCCATTTCGCACTCCTATAATCAGCCAATTCAATTTAACAACAAAGTACACAACAAAAATTTCATTTGAGAAATCACAATCAGTGAAAACCGAAAATAAACCATAGGAACTACCCACCTGTAATTTCTTGTACATATCCAAGTTGATGAGCTTTATGTCGTCTAGCTGCCGGCGGAGGGACACAATGGTGTCCTGTTTCTCATGTATATCCTTCTCCAGGAGTTTCATTGCCACTTCCATCTCAGCCTTCAGGCACATCTAGAAAAATCATTTCAGTAACTTTAAGCCCATCAAAAAACCCAAACCTACTTGTAGTTCAAGTTCTTTATCAGCCTCTTGTCTTAATCTACGTTCCTCATCTAAACGCTGTTTTAACTCTTGTACTTCGCCAGCAATTTTTCCATTATTTTCATTCTCAGTGATATTAGTTATTTGCACGCCACTGGAACTCATACAATATTCACCGGCATCTTTTCCTAACTCCTGGCGAAGATGTCTGTTTTCGTCGTACAATGCCAAG
Organism: Pediacus dermestoides; assembly: GCA_963942485.1. Classification (NCBI taxonomy): domain Eukaryota; kingdom Metazoa; phylum Arthropoda; class Insecta; order Coleoptera; family Cucujidae; genus Pediacus; species Pediacus dermestoides. Next base: position 31,817,788 of record OZ012626.1, read on the forward strand.
AGATTGTTTTTGGCTATAGCCAAGTCTTCTTTCATTAGAGCGTTAGTTGTCGTCAAGGATTCAACTTTTGTTTGTAAATTTGTAACAGTTGCGCTGGAAAATTAACTCTATTACATATGCTCTAAATTAAAACAAAAAACAAGTTGAGTTGTGCAAATAATAGAACTCATACTTTAGATGCCTGTTTAATTCCTCAATATAATTCTTCTGGTCTAATACTGTGGTCATATTATCGCCTTGTTCATCATTATTCGAATCACATGACACATAACTGGATGACCTCAAATACAACGAAAAATCTATCACTCCTTGTCGACAATCCAAATCTTCCTCCTATAGTAAATTTTGATTAGGATCTCAAGAACTTTCTCTAATATTTCAACACAAACCTTAACACACAAATTACAGTCAATAACATTCAACCCAACTAAAGTTCCTGCAATCTCTTCAATTCCTTCACTTAGCATTAGCGCTTCAGGATCGTAATACTCAACCAAAGCATCATCCTTGTGTAGGAGTAAAATTTTCAAATAATCCGCCAGCTTTTTCTGCATTAAAGCTAATCTTAACCAGGCACGTGCCCTACCCATGTGAGTCCTACAAGGAAACGAACTGTAAGTGAAGCTCTAATAAATTTCGATTAAATTTTCCTACCGAACTGTCGGTAAATCTCGGACACTTGAGGTAATGTCCTGGGCTTCTGGTGTGTACTTCTCTATCATTTGTAGAATATCCCACAACTCTTTCTTCGGTCCCAACAAACCCTACGATTATTATTACATAATTATTATTATATTTATTTAATATAGAGTTGTTACCTTTTTTGGACGCAAGCCGTGTCCAAGGACATGCTCCAAAATAATAAAAAAGTGCTGTAAGGGCATGTGGTCTGAATCCAACATGCGGCCATATCTTGTAGACTGTTCTATGAGCTCTTTTACGACTAATTTACTTATGTTTACCAAATTACTACGCTCTATTACTACAGGATCACGGCCTGAAACAAATAGTTGGTATGGTTGTAGCATGGTGGGTGTCACTGGTTTAGTTATTTTTGGTGTTCGCGTCTTTAATGAAATCGTTGGCATTTAGTTGGATTAATCAATAGTGCAACCTTTAAGATTTTGTCAAGTTTAGATAAAAGTTTACTTATTATGGAGGAACCAAAAGAAACTTTGGGCGAGCAAAGAGATAAGATAGAAATCGTTAAAATAGCATTTTTTAATGAATAAAGTAAGATACGGTTCAAATGGTAAAAGGAAATGTTACGTTGGGTTTAGAAAAATATATCATATTGGAAAAAATAAAGTTGCGGTATATTTTGATTTGAACTTTGCTTGATACTATATTCATCCGTCCTTAAAAATTGTTCAGTTTTTAGGATAAAAGTACTTAGACCTGCCAAGCAATTATAGTACAGTAAATAAGGAGAAAGAAGGCCTCAAATAGACCATACAGTCAAATTTTGCAGAATCTTGTAAAGGGACTAGAGGGTCACCCCTTTGAGTATAAAACTGAGTTTTTGTATTCGTAAACCCCGTCGTTCCTTCACCAGCTCTTAATTAAGGGTTGAATTTTTTTTTATTGAATAACTTCTTTTCCATTAGATTTTTGAAAAAAAAACGTCAGTACAAAGTTGTAGTGAAAAATGTTTCCTGGTTGAAAATGGGGAAAAATTCAATTGTATAAAAAATATGTACATAATACGTTCTTTGTAGCTCTGAGAGAGCTCTATAAAAAACATTACAAACAAAATTACTCTGAAACTTACCATAAAGGAAATATTTAATGAAAAATAAAAATTTCTCCAAAATTTTCTACTTACATATTTGTTGAATAACTTTTTAAATATTGACAGTATCATAAAAAATTTAAAAGAAAAGTTGTAGGAAATATTTTCCTGTACAACTTTGTACTGACGCTGTTTTTTCGAAAATCTACTAGGAAAGAAGTTATTAAATAAATAAAAATTCAATCCTTAATTTAGGTCCACGAATACAAAAACTCATTTTAAAAGTTACAGGGTGACCCTCTACGAGATTCTGCAAAAATTGGCTGTAGGGTAAAAAAAGTCTCTTTCAACTCCCTTCTTACTGTACTATTAGTATACTGGAAGTGATAAAATCTATCCACACACGACAACGACAACAACATCGCCACAAAATTGTAGTTATTGCGTTGAAAGATTTATGTACGAGCCCTAACAACTAAATGTTTGGACAAAAGTAAATTTGATTGTCGTTTTTCCATACGCGCAAAAGTTACCTAAATTAACTTCCATAATATTGATGTTTTTTTCTGTCATAATGTCTACATTTAGTTATGTAAAAACGTAAATTTCGTAAAAATCCGCTCGGCGGTTCCAAAACTGTGGCACTTTAACCCAGCAGGATGGGAAAATTGTAGAAACAAAGAATTATTATTTTCAAAACGTTGGATCTAGTTGTCGGATTTTGATGAAATTTACTTTATTGCAAAGCTGGATGTTGGTTTTCTTTACAAAAAAGTTACACAAGTTTTTATTTGGTGATTTTAGGCATTTATCGGAGCTTCAAAGTTGCACCTTTAAAAATAATAAAATTTTCTAGTAACTGTTTTAAAGAATCACAGTTTTGAAACCGCTGGTTGGATTTGTGTCAAAAAACATTTAAATCAAAGCTCAATAATCGTACTATATTGAAAAAATCCTGAAATGTTAATATGATTTTTTTTGCATTTTTTTCGAGTTCCACAGTGCACTTTTCAAAAAACGTGTTTTTTGAGGGTGCTACCTACATTAAAATAATCACAGTTTTGGAACCACTGGTTGGATTTTGGTAAAATTTACTTTAATGCAAAGCTGGATATTGGTTTTATGTACAAAAAATCCACCAAGTCTTTATTTGATGATTTTAGGCAAATTTCGTAGTTTTAAAATTGCACTTGAAAAATGTGACATAATTTTCTAACGACTGTTTTTAAAAAATCAGTTTTGGAACTTGGGGAAAACGACATAAAGGTGCTTTCATGGCGCTCATCCAGTCCGGACTTAAATGTCATTGAAACTCTTTGGCATAAAATTTAACGTATTCTACGCAATAATCCACCAAGAACCATTGGGGACTTAAGACCAAAGTAGAAGAAATTTGGGACCCTTTCACGCCAGAATTGTACCAAAATTTGATAAATACAATGCCTGCTATAATACAGGCAGCTATTAAAGCAAAAGGAGACGTAACCTCTTATTAATGGTCCTAAATTAAAAATTATCCCAACATTTAGTTGCAAAAGTCATTTTGTAAAGTTTGCTAATTATTAGATAAGGTTAAAATATTGTTAAATCCAATAAATAAATTTCTTCCATGCTTAATATTGTTATTAAGCCTTTATCTTACTGTATTGTTAGGTGTTTACTAATTATTTCCAGTTCTCCTTTCATACTTTAAAAATTTACTTTTGTCCGAACATTTAGTTGTTAGGGCTCGTATATTCATCCGTCCTTAAAAATTGTTCAGTTTTTGAGATAAAAGTAGTTCGACCTGCCAAGCAATTATAGTACAGTAAATAGACAAATAGACCATACAGTCAAATTTTGCAGAATCTTGTAGAGATGTAGAGGGTCACCCCTTTGAGTATAAAACTGAGTTTTTGTATTCGTAAACCCCGTCGTTCCTTCACCAGCTCTTAATTAAGGGTTGAATTTTTTATTTATTGAATAACTTCTTTTCTATTAGATTTTTGAAAAAAAAACGTCAGTACAAATAGAGAAAAATGTTTCCAGGTTGAAAAAAGGAAAAAATTCATTTGTATAAAAAAATATGTATGTAATACGTTTTTGTAGCTCTGAGAGAGCCAGGAGAGAGCTCTATAAAAAACATTACAAACAAAATTACTCCGAAACTTACCGTAAAGGAAATATTTAATGAAAAATAAAAATTTCTCCTAATGAAGGAACGACGGAGTCCACGAATACAAAAACTCATTTTAAAAGTTACAGGTTGACCCTCTACGAGATTCTGCAAAAATTAGCTGTAGGGTAAAAAAAGTCTCTTTCAACTCCCTGCTTACTGTACTATTTAATATACTGGATGTGATCAAATCTATCCACACACTACAACGACAACAACATCGCCACAAAATTGTAGTTATTGCGTTGAAATATTTATGTACAAAGATGTTTTTTGTGTATTCAATAATTACTGGTACTGAATGAATCTTCTGCCTTTTATATTGTAGTTTGGCAATAATTCTAACAAAACTATCTACCGACTTCTAATATTTTCCTATTAAGTTTGAAAAATAGTAAAAAAGAAAATGTTTGTTGTTTTAGATTATTTACTAATTTTAGAATATTAATTTGTTGTTGAAACTAAATCACTGAATTGATTTCTGGAAAATTAATTTTTAGGAATTAGGAAACGGATTATTTAACAACAAAATATAGGCACAAGAACACTATTATCGTGCTCTTGGTTGAGTGGACGATGGTCCCGAAACGGTTATTTCAAATAATTTTGAGCAAAAAATTGCATTAAGCCGAAGTCCCATACAAAAATATATTTTTTAAGTTTTATAATTTCAGTGTTTCCTTTAGCTTAAATTAATAAATACAAAAACCTGGTAACAATAAATAGGGACTTTGCATGATTTTCAAAATATTTTTTTTTGAAAAGCTGATACCAAATTATCACTATCAATATTTTTGAAAAAAATTTTTGGTCTGTACTTTACGAGTAAATAAATAAAAAGTATTGTAAAATTTGAAATTTCCACGGTTTGCCCGGAAACGCCCGAAACGGCATAAAAGATTGCTGACGTCACGAATCTAGTTCCACAGTGCAGCACGCCGCATTTTGACTTATTTCTAAAAATGTCAAACGCGTAAAAAATATTTAGACATGGCAATGTCACCTAGATTCGTGACGTCACACAGGACTCTCCGATCTCAAAGCGTTTTCGGGCGGCAATAATATATTTGAATTACGGTAAATTTATAATCGTTTTTTTATGTACAAATATTGAGTAAAAAAAATTATTTGTGCTGTAGAGTATTATTAATATAGTGGTTTTACATTTCTAACAGAAAAAAACGGGATTTTAAAAAAATGCAACATCCCTATTGTGTTAAAACGATTACATTTAAAATATGTCTAGTGAAATTACGACTTTAAAATAAAATACTAACATTCTTCGATATTTCATCGGAAGAAAATATCAGTTGGTCTATCAAAACTGGTTTTTCAATTATAATTCGGTTGCATTACCAGTTTTTACAAAAAATGTGTTCCTGACCTTTATTTGTATTAATAACATGTGAGTGAACATTAAACCTTAATAATATTTTGGGTTTGAGGCTCGAAGGATATTGTTAATTTTAAAATTTTTCAAAAAGTGTTTAAAAAAATGGTAATGGTCCGTTTCCAAGAAAAAGTTGTTCTTCATTATTTATTGTTCCTCTTGTATAAGTATATGAATATTTAATATAAATAACTTTTTTCGATCAAGAATATTGTTTACGAGAAATGGCCGATTTTTTTTTAATTAAACTCGAATATAGGGCAATTTCCAAAAAACTTATACTTCATTTTTTGTTTCTCATATACAGGACATTTATTTGAATATCGATTAACGTCCTTAATATTATATTACTAACACGATGTGTCAATAATAATGAAGAAAATGAATGTTTTTGGCAAATGATATAGAAAATTAGTGTGCAAAATTAGCATTCTATTAAAAACGTTAGTTATAAGACGTTGCATGTCCCTATTTTTATTAAGCCTGGAATTGAACATAGATTCTTAAAATGTAAAAATTTACAGGGTGTTTTAATTTAAAATAAAGTTATTTTTTGGTTCCAGTACCTTCATTAAAGAAATTACATTGAGTAATGGTATGCGTTATTTTTCAGTATCGAATATTTAGTAATAAAGTTACTGCCAATTTCGTGATACTGACACACCTTATACATATTCTACAGTGTGTCCCTGGATTACGGCTTTTATATTTTAAGTCATTCTTGATAAAAAATTTCACTTATCTTGGAACGCTTAAATACATGATTAAAGTTTCAAAAAGGGGGTTCAAAATTTATAAATATTTTCACAAATAATGGTAAATTGTCGTTAACTAATTTTGACTAAATTACAAAAATAAGTCTGTAAATTTAGTGTACAGGGTGGGCAAAATTCGATGTTTTTATAGGGTAACTTTTAAACCATAACAGATATTGAAAATCAGACCGCGCATCGTCGAGCTCTTTTTTTGAGAAACCCTTGACGGTGAAGTCAAATTTTAGCGATCGTCGTTTGTTTTCGAGTTATGGCCGAAAATTCGATTGTTTGAGATTTCGATTTGAGTCTATATTTCGGTTGTTTGTGAATTTAGAGAAATGGCGTTTGCACGTTCTTAAGGCACTTTTTTGATGCGATTGCAATGGCGTTAACAGATTTTGAAAATGTCTTTTAATTTTTAGGTTATGACATAAATTTTTATTTTTTTATATGGAAGTCATAGTGGGCTGTCACTTTATTGAAAAGAGCATTTTTTTCTCTTTTCAAATATATATAATATGTAGGGGCTATTCCTTCAATTTCTTCTTGAAAAATAAAAAAATCTAAATTTTTGAAATTAAATTAAAAAAAATCTTATAATAAAAATGAAAATACAACAAACGACATACATATAAACACGACACTATCTAAAATTAATATCTATATAAAACAACTCAAAGAAAAAGTTCAAAATTACGTCTATTAACTACAATACACTTTTCATGACACTTCTGTGCGCATTCGAAATGTGAATATTTGACACGGAGTTAAGGCATTGCGTAAACTTGGCTTTGTGTTCTTCTGTATTTTTACTTTTAGTTTTATATGAATTATCTTTAATATGTCCCCAAAGGTGTCAAATCAGGCGACCTTGGTGGTCATCTAACTGGCCCATTGGTAACAAACCAATTATATCTGAATTTTGAGTTAAGCAATTCTCTAGCTGATCTCGTATTATGAGGTGGTGCACCATCGTGTTGTAAGAAGAACTGACATATCGCTGAACGATAAATTATCCAAATATTCATCAACAATTTTCTCATTTAAATATTGGTAGTACCGTTCACCAGTTAGATTTCCCTCATAAATCTTATATGCCAAAACTTGATTTTTTATTAAGGCGCACACCAAACACTAAAACCAAACCAACCCAGATTTTGGATCTCAATGGCGCGCCGAGGGTTCTCATCATGGCATTCGTCTACTGCGATAAGTATGCGAAATACATATTATTAATTCCAAAAATTTAGATTTTTTGATTTTTTAAGAAGAAATTGAAAGAATAGACCCTACATATTATATATATTTGAAAAGAGAAAAAAAGCTCTTTTCAATAAAGTGACAGCCCACTATGACTTCCATATAAAAAAATAAAAATGTATGTCATAACCTAAAAATAAAAAAACATTTTCAAAATCTGTTAACGCCATTGCATTCTCCTCAAAAAAGTGCCTTAAGAACGTGCAAACGTCATTTCTCTAAATTCACAAACAACCGAAATATAGACATAAATCGAAATCTCAAGAAATCGAATTTTCGTCCATAACTCGAAAACAAACGACGATCGCTAAATTTTGACTTCGCCATCAAGGGTTTGTCAAAAAAAGAGTACGACGATGCGCGGTCAGATTTTCAATATCTTCTATGGTTTAAAAGTTACCCTATAAAAACATCGAATTTTGCCCACCCTGTACATATTTTAAAAATCACTTCATTTAAAAAACTAATAATCGTGTTCAAATATTTTATATTTTATGAAAATTACTAAATAAAATTCAGATATAACTCTTTTAATATCATTAGAGAACCTACGGTAACCCAAGGAAAACTTATAAGTGATTGATTAAACCGTTTTCTAGGTCAATGTCACTAAAATTACAAAATAGTATACAAAACCCGTTTTGGTTTTGTATACTATTTCTTCGTTAAAAAAAAACACCGGCCGCGATATACAATTTTACCATACCGAAAGGTTGAATAGGAAGATCTGGCGATGGAGTCGACATTGCTTTATTGGTAATCGACTCCTGCATGTTGAATTCAACATCTTGCAATTCTTTTAAACACAACCACTCCCCATCTACCGACACTCTAAAATTGCACAGGTAAATGGTGTCTTGGGCACCAGCCATTTCTGGCTCCATGGCGGTATTTCCGCCCTCGGGAATTTCTTGAACTTTCATTTAGTTCTTGTTCCACTGCACCAAATCGATCGAATTTAAAAAAATGAAACTGGGTTTATAAATAGGCGCCCGGAAGTCCTGAATTTAGGGGATGATTTGGATTTGTTAGATTTATGCACTTTTGGTTTGTGATCGTTTATAAACAAACATTGCAGATGCAGTGGAAATCAACATGTATTTCTGGAAAATGAGGTATTGATTTTGTGTGGGAATCCCTATGAGCAGGTCTTTGGGGTGAAATACGGAAGATCAATAGGGTGGTTTGTAGTGACATCTAGGTTTTAACTGGGAAAGACTAGGAAACTTTCTTTGTGGAAAATTTGGTTTGTTTGGATGACGTAGAAGATTTTCAGTAAACAAAACATATGTTGGTATAAAATTATCCCAAATTAATTAAAAATTTTCCAAACAATTCATTCTCTAAAAAATAAATTTAGAACAAACAAAATTATTAGAAAGCACTGCAGTTTCGAACACAACAAAACTATGATATTATTAATTTATTATGATCTTTAAGCTGTGCGATAGGTAAAAATATCGCAAAAGATTTTGTAAACAAACTGAAACCCATCACTGATAAAACCTCCAAAAATTCCGATAAAAAACCTAATTATAGCTCTGGCCATATGCCAGTGAATTTCTCACAAAAAGCCGCTAAGTAATTTACCAGCAAATAATGCAACAATTTCTCGCTAATTCAAACTTTTTGGATTGTTTATATAAAAATATTTCTCACCATCCCCATCGTATTTTCTACATCGTTTGTTGCCGGATCTGGATACAAATAAATCAAATGTCCAATTGAAGTCCTTCATGGAGGAAAGTGAGGGTGATCTGGATGTGTGTCTTTCATTATTTACAAAAGTATTTGGAGTTGTTGGCGAACCTTCACTACTAACAGCAGCCATTTTTACGAGATAAATATATTATGACATTTGTCAAAAAGATGCGAACTGACAAATGTCATTAATCAGCTGACTTATGCAGGATAGGCAACCTAAAGTTTGAGCGTGTATCACAAGTTGCATACATTTGAACTGTGTATGTCTGGTTGCCTATAAGAGAACATTTTGAATAAATTATATTTTGAAGAAAAGCTGGAGTTTGATGTACAGGGTGATTCTTTTATCTGGGGAAATGCGTTTTTCTCGTAAACGACTGAAGGGAATTAAATTTTGAAAAAAGTGTTATATACCTACTGGCTGTCACTCAAAATTAGGATAGAAATATAGACTTTAATATGCATGACGCTAGGCGTCGCGACGCTTCAAAAAATTTTCCAACAACATACCACTTTTATTATATCACTTGAAAGGTCTTTTAATTTTGAGTCTTTTTTCTAAAAACCAATTTTTTTTATTCTTATTTTTTAAAAAGTTATGATCCAATTTAAATTATTTCTGTTCTAACGAAATTTTGAAATATTTTTAACAGTAGGCCGAGTTTTCCTTCAAATATTATTATATAAAATAAAATAGGCTTAGAAAAAACAAAACCTGATATTTGTCAACATATTAAAACAACAAAAAACTTATTAATACCTAAATTAAACAAAAAAAATGTGCCTCTTAAGATTAGAAGACATTTGTGGCTTCAACTAGATGGGGCTCCTTGTCATAATGCTGCTATTGTGCGGAATTATTTAAATATAGAATATGAAGACAGGTGGATGGGAATTTACGGGCCGGTAGAATTTCCTCCTAGGTCTCCAGACTTAACACCTCTCGATTTTTTCATGTGGGGAACTCTTAAAAATAAAGTTTACAAAACAAGGTCTAATAATATAGATCATTTTAAACAAAAGATTGTCGATGCCTGTCCTGAAATTAATACTAATGTTGTAGGAAAAGTCACGTATAATGAAATAAGAAAACGTTATAATTTAGGTTTAGATAACAATGGTACTCATATTGAACAATTCTTAAAATAATCAACTTTTTCATTAAATTTTTTGTTTAATTTAGGTATTAATAAGTTTTTTGTTGTTGTAATATGTTGACAAATAACCGGTTTTGTTTTTTCTAAGCCTACTTTATTTTATATAATAAGATTTACTTTAGTATTTGAGGGAAAACTCGGCCTACTGTTAAAAATATTTCAAAATTTAGTTAGAACAGAAATAATTTAAATTGGATTATAACTTTTTAAAAAATAAAAAGGCGTCGCGACGCCTAGCGTCATGCATATTAAAGTCTATATTTTTATCCTAATTTTGAGTGACAGCCAGTAGGTATATAACACTTTTTTCAAAATTTAATTTCCTTCAGCCGTTTACGAGAAAAACACATTTCCCCAGATAAAAGAATCACAGATGAGATTTTCTTTAAGAAAATGTAAAATGTTATGGTACAATCTTTATATTCCAAAAATTTAATACGAAAAACATATGAAACTTGCATGTTAGGTAAAAGAAGGTAGGTAGTCAAAATTTTGGAAATTGTAAAGATATAACCGTGAAAAAATTATAGCTTTAGAACCATCCGGAATATTTTTTCATTTTTGCATATATTTGGAAAAAGAGATTGAATTGGAATGACAAATCCTTAATTCATTTTTATGTAATTTAAAACTTCAGTAAAATTATGAATCATAAATTACAATTTATTTAAATCTTTATTTTTTTTTCTCATTTAGAATTTTTATTGTAAACTTGTGGTTTTAAACGTTTAGATATGTAGATCTTCAATTCAATGTTATTTTGTAAACATATTGGAAAGTCTTTTTAAAAAACTATTAAGAGCAATTAATATTATGATTAAAATATTTCTGGCCCCTTTTGGCTCTCATGAGGGTAATAAATAAAAAAAAACAAGTTTCTGACTAAGAATTTATTGTTATAGGTACACAATAGACTAGAAGAATTATTAAGATTACAAATTACTTTAAATCAATCATTTGAAAATGATTGTATAAAAATATTACTTTATATTATTTTTATTACACGAATCTATTAGAAGGTACTAATGGACGGAAATATAATCTTTGTCAACTTCTCGATGTTACGACATCAAAAGTCAACAATAAAACACTTGCAGTGTTCATCAAAATCAATTACTATGATTTTAGATATTGCATTATTAGAATTATTATTAGGTTTAATACTAATGAATTATAATGACACAACAAAATATTAAATATTAAAGTATTAATTAATATGCAGTCCTACCTACGTAAAAGTTTAAAAGTAATCAGACTTCTATACTGTCAATATAAAACTGATTTAGGGTTGAAATTTGAGCATAAAAAATATTTTTAAAATTACTCCTTGTGTAGGTCGTAATACTCAAACGTCATTTCTTCGTATATTCCATCTTCAGCCATTTGTTCGGCTTCAGTTAGGTTCAAACCTAACGCATTTGGATTGATGTCTGTAATGAAGAAATCACTACCCAAGCCACATTCTTGCACAATTTCTTGCTTCGACACTGGAGGAGAAAGGAAGTCTGCACCAACAAAAGAAAACATTAATACACAGAAACAAACTAAATGAAGAAAATAGTGACAATAAGTTCAATTTAAAAAGGTAAAAAGCAACTAAGTGATGGTTAAAACTAAGACAGCTTAATATAGAACATACCTAGTGAAACTTGGTAATGCAATAAATTGGATTAAAAAGTTGTTAGTATTTTTAATTAAAAAACAATATTAATGGTCGCGCTATAACACTTTATTCTATAGTAACTACAAATTTTATAGCACATTTTTAGCTTAGTACCACAGAACGATTATTAATATTGCTTTCATTTTAATTGTTTTTATTTGCTAAAAAATATCTAATATAAATTACCTTCCAAACCATTAGGAACATCAATCAAATTAATATATTCAACCTCGATGTCTTCCTTAATATCTCGCCCATTATTCTACAAAACCCCATTTTATCTCAAACAAAACACCCCCCAACAAATAATCTCACCTCATTTTCTCCATTTCTAAAAGTTTCGCCCAAAATACTCTCTGTAGCCGCTTGCAATTCCCGATCAAACTCATCTTGATCCGTTCCAGATCTGATATCTTTGTACGAGCTCTGAATAAACTGCTGCATTCTCTGTTTCTTCTAGGGCAAATAAAAGCATAGAAAATAATCCAGATATATTGCGTTTACCTACGATTTGCCAGGCTTTTTTCTCGTCTTTTTGGGCGATGGTCCAGAGATGACCTGCACCATGGACAGCTTTTCCACCTTTTCGAAAATGGGGATTGATGGAGAGATTGTGCCGCACCGAGTTTTTCCATCGGTCATCGTTTTGTTTGTAGAATGGGAAGTGATCGCTGAGGAGAAAAATGATTGTAGTGGTAGCTATGTCTAAGTATCTAAATTCAATAATTTTACTTCATCTAAATTTCTAAAAAAATGTATGAAAAATAAAAAATTCTGTCAAAATATCTTTATGTATAAAAACTGTCTGAAAAAATTTTAGATTAAATATTATACCGAATTATTCATTATGATTTTTTTAAATGCTAAAAAGGAGATTTATTTTCAATTAATTACAAAAGGTGTTTGTACCGCACCCTTTCCACCATTCCAACCGAAACTAAAAAATATTCCTAAAGAAAACCCACAGAAATCCCCTTTTTCACCAACTGTGAAATTCGACTATGAATAGATGAACAGACAATTAAAATAATTGCCCGTCTATTATCACATCGTGTAGGGGCTACGGATCATTGCGTACAGGTGTCGGTTTGCTTCATGACCGCCTGCAAAGGCACAAGACCATCCATTGGGAAACAACTTCTGGGTGCAATATTTTAATCGTAAATTGCCGTTGGTTTATGAATATACAGAATAAGGTAGGTAGAGTGCACCCCTCGAAAAAACTGTAACAGGTCTCGTGATTTCTGTTCCTGGCACGAAAGTGATCGCCAACAAAGCGGCATCAAGATTCAAGACCACAACCAGAGAGCCATCCTTTAGGTCTGGATTATATTCAATTTATGTCACTATTATAATGGTTTATAAGTCTATTAAAAATCACGATGTAGGTACATATTTCTGTTAAATTTAAAATCAGTGGCGGGTATAGGATTTCGATGTAGGGCGGAGAGGGCGCTTTCAGAAGTTATACAGGGCGTCCACCTAGTGCATGGGTCTTCCATATCTCCTTTATTATTAATGCTAGCAAAAAAATTACAAGAACAAATATGCTTTATTCCTGAATGTGCATAGTTTAAAAATATTTTCCACTATACAGAGCGTTCAGTTTTTGCTGGGCTCACACCAACTTTCTTATTTTAAGTGGAACACTCTATATATTTTTACATTTTTGGATTCCTCGTTCAATTCAAACTACAAAAGTATTAAGGTTGTATGTACCTAAAATTAATAGTTTTATATTTTTTTGAATTTTTTCAAAAATTTTCGGAAATGGACTTTTACAAAAATATTAATATCTTAATAAATTCACCGGCTTTTCGAAAAAGGAAACTTAAAATGATGAAAGCAAACTCCAGTGAACATTTTGATGTTCAGAAATAATTTTGTTCTATTAGAAAAATCCAACAAAGTGAAAATCGGTCGAAAATTCCGAAATTTATTGCGTGTTATAGACACACTAAAAAAATTTGTCTAATTTTTAACTTCGTGTTCTTATATCTTATATCTTATATGTTATATCTCTTATAAAACTTCAAGAAATTGACAGATTTATTTGCGATTTGCTTTATTACAAAGAAATAACTTGGTTCTACTAGAAAAATCCAACAAAGTGAAAATCCGTCGAAAATTCCGGATTTTATTGCCTGTTATAAAGACACTTATAGAATTTATTTTATTTTTAACTTATTGTTCTTATATCTCTTATAAAACTTACAAAAATTGACAGGTTTTCTTGTGGTTTGCTTTATTACAAAGAAATAGCTTAGTTCTATTAGAAAATTCCAACAAAGTGAAAATCCATCGAAAATTCCGGATTTTATTGCCTGTTATAGAGACATTTACAGAATTTACCTAATTTTTAACTTCTTGTTCTTATATCTCTTATAAAACTTACCAAAATTGACAGGTTTTCTTGTGGTTTGCTTCATAACAAAGAAATAACTTTGTTCTATTAGAAAAATCCAACAAAGTGAAAATCTGTCGATAATTCCGAATTTTATTGCCTGTTATAGACACACAAAAAAAATTTGTCTAATTTTTAACTTCGTGTTCTTATATCTCTTATAAAACTTCAAGAAATTGACAGATTTATTTGCGGTTCGCTTTATTACAAAGAAATAGCTTAGTTCTATTAGGAAATTCCAACAAAGTGAAAATCCGTCGAAAATTCCTGATTTTATTGCCTGTTATAAAGACACAGAATTTATCTAATTTTTAACTTCTTACAACATATCATAACTATTAATCTATCAAAGTTGCCAAAATTGGTAGGGATTTATTGTTGTTCCGGTGTCCAGTGTCCTATTTGTAAAAAATAAATTAGGAGTAGGTACATGTCAAAAAAGCGAACATTTGAAAAAATAAAATTATCAGTTTGAAATATGTAATATTTACGAATAAATTACAAACACCCTGTATAAGGTATTTGCACCAAAAATACATCAAAATGTTCCCTGGAGTTTGCTTTTATCATTTTAAGTTTGCTTTTTCGAAAAGACTGTGAATTTGTTAAGACATTAATATTTTTCTAAAAGTGAAAATTTTTGAAAAAATCCAAAAAAATGGAAAACTTTTAATTTTAGGTACATACAACCTTAAAACTTTTGTAGTTTGAATTAAACGGGAGATCCAAAATTGTAAAAATATATAGGGTATTCCATTTCAAATAAGAAAGTTGATGTGCGCCCAACAAAAACTGTGTATAGTGAAAAATATTTATTTGATTGATACTATAGTATGAACGAATTACATATTAAATGATAATGTACCTACCTCAATTCCTCAATATAATGGAAGTATGATAGCAACGACTTATTACGATAAGTTGGAAAATTTGACAATACTCAAAAATTGAAACGTATAAATTATAATATGTACCTATTTGATAATAATTATAATACATATAATATTATCATCGTAAATAATAAAAATTACACGCTAATTTTATAATCTATCTCCACCCGTAGATACGCCACTGTCTAAAATTAATTATCATTAGATAGACACAATAATTGAGTTACGGTTAATGCATGCGAAAATTGTGAAAGGATGACTACAACAATTTATCATAAATAGATAATTTTATGCCAAATCACCGTTCATCGCATTTTATTATAAATTTATTTTGTAAAGTAGACCTTGTTTTTGCGGCAGATCAATTATAGTCACAAGTTGTGCAACAGCATCGGTGGTTCAGTGGTAGAATGCTCGCCTGCCACGCGGGCGGCCCGGGTTCGATTCCCGGCCGATGCAATGCTTTTTTTATTGTTTTCGTAAGAGAATGTTTTGCATTTGTAAGTACAAGAAAATGAAAGTTCTCAAAGCATGGTATAATAATTATTAAAAGCAAAACAAAAATTTGATATTTACACTTTTAAAAGAAACAAAAATTTTCAAAATCCAAATTTGTGATGTACAAAATTTAATTTTGTACCTACATCTTTTCTGCATTCATAATTATAATTTAAACATCTTGCAAAATATAATACCAAATCTAACAAAAATGTGAGTTTTTAAGGACACATTAATTAAGGAATAATCAGTTGCTTAGGGCCCCGGCTCAATTCTTTTTCTGCTTTCACCATTAATCATAGGAAAAAACGCTACTATGTTTTTTTGCTTTTTTAATCGACTTTGTAGGTCCAATAATAACAAAGTTAGCAATAGTGAGCCACTTCGTGCGAATACCCTGTATGTAAAAGTAGAGGCCGCTCTTTTGTCAGCAAACCTTACTTTATTTGTCAAATTAGTCTTGTATAGAAAACAATTCCTACTATTTGTGTATTTTTTTAATAAATAAATAAAAGTTATACTTTTTTACAAGCCTTATTTTATAAGTAAATATTAAAATTTACTGAGAAAAATGCAGCCTGATCTGTTAAAAATATACGTAGAATTTAAATTAGATAATACATTTTTAAAGAACAATAATTATTATTGACAAAATTGGAAAACTTAGAAAACTAATTTTATGTTAAAAGACCCTTCCAATGCTGTCATAAAAGTAGTTTGATCCTGGAAAAAAATGTTCAGCGCCCTGACGCCTTTGTCGTCCGTTTTAATTTTTAATTCTATCCTAATTTTGAGAGTCACTTCAAATTACAAATATAACAGTTTTTACAAAATATAATCTCTAGTCGTTACCATCGATAAAAAAATCACCCTGTGCCTGTACTCAAGTCTTGAGTCAGACAGTCAGAATCTCGACTATAAATTTAGGCTACTTCATGAGGTGGTTCAAATGGCGATGGCGGTAAACTTACTGCGACCATGCGAATAGGCTCAATAAATTCTCTATATTTTGTTTAGCATTAGAGAAATCTTCCAAACTTACTGGAAAATCATCAATATCCGTTTTGAATTTTATTGAAATTTTTAATTTTAAATAATTTTTTTCTTCTACTGAAAACTGAAGACAAAATTGGACCATGTCACAATAAAATTGAAAATGTAAATTTTGCGTTGAATCTTGGTACATAACAGGCAAAATAAGATCCCGATAACAAATTGTAAGTATACAGGGTGTCCCAAAATTAGCCTACCAAAATGTACCAGATGATTCTACGTTCAAAAATAATGAAAAAAGTTTTAATAAATATAGGCTGAAAAATGCTTCCTAAGGAAGGTGAGTTTGAAGCTTTTATAATTTGCCACATATTTCTTTTCCCAATTTTCAGAAATTTTGTCAGGGTGGATGCTGGGTAAATTATGCCCCATATTTTTTGTGTGGATACTTTTTAAAATTCTTATATCAAATTATGAAACTTGGTTTATTTTTACACAAAAAAGGTCGATCTTTGAATCTTAAACCGTTTTCGAGTAAAAGCGTTTTGAAGAAGTCACGTCCATAAAAACTACACTAATAAAAATAATCAAAAAATTGAAAAAAAAATTTTGAATTTGATATTTTGTTTTTATTATTAATATTTGACGAAGAAATGCTAAACGAAGTAATAAATAACTATAAATTTTAATCCATTGTCTGCTTTCGATAAATTTTAGTTTTGTGATTATTTTTATTAGTGTAGTTTTCATGGACGTGATTTTTTCAAAACGATTTTACTCGAAAACGGTTCAAGATACAAAGATTGACTGAGACTACCTTTTTGTGTAAAATAAACCAAGTTTCAAAATTTGATATAAAAAATTTAATAATTATCCCCACACAAAATCTGGGGCATAATATACCCAGCACCAACCTTGTATGTGACGCCCCTGGCATTATTTCTGAAAATTGTAAAAAGAAATTTGTAGCAAATTATAAAAGTTTCAAACTCACCAAATTTCATGAATCTACCTCAAACAGTTGCAAAGATATTACAGAAAACTCCCCTTTGGAGTCCCCCTTTCGGGGGGCTGTAGCCTCCTTTTGAAGGATTTTTCAACCTATATTTATTGAAACTTTTTTATTATTTTCGAACGTAGAATCAGCTGGTACATTTTGGCAGGCTAATTTTGGGACACCCTGTATAATAACTAAAATAAAAATTGTTTTCGGATCTTTACAAGTTTCTACCTAACAGACTACTGATCTCAATCTTAAAAAAAAAAGACAAAACGGTAAGTAAGAAAAAGTCCAATCGAGGTTTCAAAAGTGAAACGGTTGAAAATAGTAATGTCATAGATCCGACTTTATAATGTAGGTACATTAGACAAAAATCTAATCAGTAGAACAAAGATTCTGTGACGTACTTCAAAATTGATATCTGAAAAGAACGTCAATGAGCAAATGTGATTGAAGACGCGTTTAAGGACCATTCGAACTATTCGAAAAAAAAACAAGTAGCCTTCAAAAGAAATGTTAATTCTGTGCCCTACAATCTGTATAACAAAAACTTTAATTTAATTCAAAAGTTTAATATCAATTTGAACATTTTTAGATTTTCTAACTTTTAAAAACAGTAATAAAATTCCATTAAAAGCGAAAATAAGCAACAAACTTTCAAAATATCCTCCAATCTTCTCCCCTTTATTTACAAGCTATCAAATCCATTTATCCTATCATGAAATTTACTATGAATACCTTGGTTGGTTATGTATATTTATACAGTAAACCGTGACTTGGCAAACGCAAATTCATAGAGATCAAACCAAAGTTGTGAATCGTTCCCTTGAGATCGTCGATATTCCGTACCTGGTACCGTTTTAACCTCCACCACACTAGCCAGGACACAGTTTAATATTCGAATCGTAAGTTTTCCAACCCCCCAGACCGCTCGCTCACCTGTCAGGGCTATGTAGCAAGTAAAACTATTGAGGGGGCGGTTAGTTGTTCAACCCCCCCGGATATGATCCCGTTTTGGACAATTAGCGTGCTTAAACGTTCGATGCGCTCCACTGCTTACCGAAACAATTATAATACGGAAAAAAATCATGAATTTATAACATAATGCAACAAAGATGACAAAATAAATAATATCAATAAAAAAAATCTCAAGAATTAACTTACGAGATCCATTGATATATTCCAGAGACTGTAAGTTCCCCTTTTTCATTGAGAGCATGCTCTATGAGCTCTGTGTAGGTGAAAGGTGGTTTTTTTGGGCCTGAATAACGATGTGATTGTCCAGTTCCTTTTGTGTCTTCTTTTTTCGTATCAATGAGTCTTGGCACCTGTTTTGAAAGAAAAATCACATTGAAGTAACGGAAAATGTAATGGTCTAACTTACATCTTGGAACATTCGTTCATAGAGAATTTTGGGAGCTTCTGGAGCAGGTGTCGATGATGATGTATTGTGGTTTTGGACGGCGAAATTTTCAGTGGAAGAAGTGTCTAAAAATCAGTTGAAGTTTACTGTTATTTTGTGATGGGAAATATATTATGTATTCAGAATGTATTCAAAATCATAATATTACAAACTGAAAACTGTTAAAACTCTGGACTAGGATAAGCGAAAATATTTTATTTATGGAATTTTTGTTGTAAAAAAAGATGAGTTAAAATGTTTTAAGATCTCTGAGTCTTGGTCATCACTCATCACTCATTTTTTAATACAATATTTTTTTAATTATGTATCTTCCATAACGGTAAAACTGTGGCAGCAGTTTTAGTTGTTGGTTTAGTCTAATTTTAGTCTACAGTGACCGGCAGAAAGTGGGCACAAATGGGAATTTTTTTTATCTTTAGAATTACCTAGTTTATTTTACTGTGGAAAGGTTCTGCATGTCCTTAAACAAAAAAGAGCATAAGCAAAACCAGTGAAAATAGCATCGTATACGAGGGAGGGGTGAAAATTTCAAATTTACTCAAAAATAAAGTACCCTTATTATTTTGCACCGTAGAAAAAAATGTTATTAGGAAAGTTGTTTTTACTTAAAAGTTATCCCCGAATACCAAATTTGGTCTCTGTAGACAAAGGAAAACCATTTTTCCTTTTTTTGGACCCACCCCCGTTTAACGAATCGCTAGAAGCTATGGAGCACATAAATTCAGTTTTTTGACTGTTCTTGGGCAATTAAACACATAATTTACTTAAATTGGTTTAAATGCGCGATAACAGGGCGATTAATAAAATAATGCCAAAAATAATCTCATTTTTTTGGTGCACATCGTATTTTATTTTATGGATAAGTAAAACAAATGCGGGTTCACGTGATATATCTTTAGCAATTTATTGCCATTTTTACTTTTTTAAAAAACTTAAATCTATTGGTTCATGAATTACTTTTATCTGTACCTATAATCGGTAAGTAAATTTCAGTTTCCTGATAAAATTATTATTATTTTATTAAACGACCCGTTTTCGCGAATTTAAACCAATTTAAGTAAATTATGTAAGTATTAACCCAAGAACTGTTAAAAAACTGAATTTATGCGCTGCATAGCTTCTAGCGATTTGTTCTACGGGGGCGCGCCGAAAAAAAGAAGGACGTTTATTTTTTGCCTACAGAGTCCAAATTTGATATTCGGAGATAACTTTTAACTACAAACAACTTTTCCTAATAATTTTTTCTTCTACGGTGCAAAACAAGGGTACCTACTTTATTCTTGAGTGAATCTAAAATTTTCACCCCTCCCTCGTATACGGTGCAATTTTTACTGATTTTGTTTAGGCTCTTTTTTGTTTAAGGACATGCAGAACCTTTCCACAGTAAAATAAATTTGGTAATTCTAAAGATAGAAAAATTTCCCATTTGGTGCACACTTTCTGCGGGTCAGTGTACAGGGTGTCCCAGTTTATATCGCCAGGATTTCACCAGTCGATAGTTTAGCGAAAATGAAAGGTGGTTTGTCTAATAAACTATGGTCGAATGTTGCTCCCTTTTTGACGTACACACCATTAAAAAAAAAAAATTATTTTAAATAATTTGCTATAAATCAATAACAAAAAAAGGTAGTCTTCTGAAATTTTGCATAGATCTTCTTTTTTTGTATTCTCTTATTAATAGTGGTTGCAATTATTTTATTTAGAACACAGAGGCGTGCATACGGGTTTCATCAAAAACATTTTATTTAATAAAACGTACGCCACTGATTTTTTTGCAGCACCAATATGCAGAGAGTATTTTCGATTCAATTTAGAAACTTTTTCGTATCTTAAAATTTTTTGATAACTTAACTCAAAATAACCTAATAGTACAGTAAATAAGGGAGAAAAAAAGGCTTCAAATAGACTTTTTTACCCTACAGCCAATTTTTGTAGAATCTTGTAGAGGGTCACCGTGAAAGTTTAAAACTGAGTTTGTGTATTCGTAGACCCCGCCCTTCCTTCACCAGTCCTCAATTAAGGGTTGGATTTTTTTGTTTATTGAATAACTTTTTTCCTATTAAATTTTCGAAAAAAAGAGTCAGTACAAAGTTGTAAAGAAAAATATTTCCTACAACTTATCTTTTAAACTTTTTTGATATTGTCGATATTTAAAAAGTTATTCAACAAATAAGTTGAAAATTTTGGGGAAAGAGTAGTAAGTAGTAGTAGTAAGTAGTACATAACTAGAGAAAAATTTCCCTAAAATTTGCTACTTATTTGTTGAATATCTTTTTAAATATTGACAATATCAAAAAAATATTAAAAGGAAAGTTGTAGGAAATATTTTTCTCTACAACTTTGTACTGATGCTTTTTTCGGAAATCTAATAGGGAAGAATCTCTTTAATAAATAAGAAAAAAAAACGTTAAGTTATCAAGAAATTGTAAGATACAAAAAAGTATTTAAAATAATTTATTTTCTTTAATGCCCTGTACATCAAAAAGTAAACAACATTCGACCATAGTTTATTAGACAAACCACCTTTAATTTTCGCTAAACTATCGACTGGTGAAATCCTGACGATATAAACTGGGACACCCTGCATATTTCAAATATTTACTTAGCGGAAAACATTTCTGGTAATAATATAATCGATTAAATAAAAATAATATAAAAAGAACCTACTTTTCAGTTTTTCAGAACCTTTTAGCATCGCATGAAAATATTTTAATTGCAATTTTAACTTCTTCAATGAAACGATAAAGAACCACACAACGTTTAGAATTTAGTTCTTTTTTGTGAACACCAAATTTTAACAAAGGCGATTAAAAAAAATTAACATTTTTTAAAATTACCTCCCTACTATAGCGGTAAAATTTTGGCAGCGGTTTTTGTTGTTGATTTATTCTAATTTTAGTGCAAATATTTTTAGAAAAAGTAACTTTGGTAAATTTCTTGAAAACAAAAGATAGGCCATGGAATGTCACTGGGTTAAAAATTGAGGGTTGGATTTCTAGGCGATTATTAACAAAACAGGTGAAAAATGTCAACAATCAATAAAGCAGTAAACATTTCTTGCTTTAGGTTCTAAAAACGGTACCGCAAAACAATCTTAATATAAAACTCAAAACAATTCAATCCAAAAAACAGATTGCAGTAAGTTTAACGTTTTCCTTTGTATACTACCTGGAACTGGAGGTAACTCTTGTATTTTAAAATTCAGCAGCCACGACAGATTCCCATCGGTGCAATCGGACTCAATGCCACTGTCGGACCCCTTTGGACTTGAATTCATGAAATCGGACGGCGAATCAAAACACCGACTTTCACCATTTGGTTTAAACACCCAAGAATTTTGAAGTAATTTGTACTCATCAGCGTTAACATTATGCATTTCGGCTATGATGTTTGGTATCTTATTTGAAGTGTCCCAAGAGCCATTTACCAACACAACCTGTAAGTACAAATAGAAAAATAAAGCTTCTTTTAGCAGTTCGGCTCAATGGTCTAGGGGTATGATTCTCGCTTTGGGTGCGAGAGGTCCCGGGTTCAAATCCCGGTTGAGCCCGCTTTTTTCTCCCACGATATTCGGCTTTTACCTCTGATTTCAGCGGGTTGCATGGTTCTTGTTTTTTGATGGCGATTTGGACGAGTTGCTGCTCTTTGCTTCGGACAATTCGACGGATTTTTGTTGGAGGCGGATGGTGCATGATTGTTTGGGAGACCACACGACCATTTTTCGAATAGATATCGACGATTGGTCGACTGATTTTCAGGTTTGTGCAAGATTGTTCACTGTTGCGGACAATCAATTTGTTGTTGTTTCGCATCATTTTTCCTCGGTTATTGGTCTGGTTGTTTGTTTGTTTATTTTAGATTGATGGACGTACATTAAGTAATTAATACGAATGCGAGTGGGGCACTTTTAGTTAGCAATTTATGAGGGCAAATCACTGAGAAAAGTTAACGAAAAAATAATTGGGATCAAATCTAATATTACATTTGACACAAGCCAACTGTACTTTTAGTTTTGAAAACTACATTTTTTAAGTATTTTTGTAAAAGGTTAAATCACCGAAAAATATTCGATAAATTTTTTGTAAGATAATGTCCCAATAATTGTGAAAGTTATTTTGAAAATGAAATGTCCAGAAAGAACAACTGGATAAAAATTTTAATTTTAAAGGAAAATACAGTGTGTCCACGGTTTTAAGGTAAACTCAAAAGTTGTGCAAAATAAAAAGACTCTCCGAAAAGGTCATATGGTATTTTGTCATAAAGTCGCTCGAACAAATGTTATTAACAATTTATTGTTTAAAACGGAACAAACCAAAAAGCATACATTTTAGGAGACTCTTTTTATTTTGCACAACTTTTGTTTGAAACTTTTTTTGGTAAAATGTACACTTTTCGAATTATTGCATTTTAAACAATAAATTGTTAATAACTTTTGTCCGAGCAGCTTTATGACAAAATATCATATGAGCTTTTCGGAGAGTCTTTTTATTTTGCACAACTTTCGTTTGAAATTTTTTTTGGTAATATGTATACTTTTCGTTTTGGAGTTAATTTAAACATTTAAACAATAAATTGTTAATAACTTTTGTCCGTGCGACTTTACGACAAAATACCATATGAACTTTTCGGAGAGTCTTTTTATTTTGAACAACTTTTGTTTGAAACTTTTTTTGGTAAAATGCTCGGTAAAATCTATACTTTTCGAGTTACTGCGTTTTAAACAATAAATTGTTAATAACTATTGTTTGCACCACTTTATTGAAAAACGACGCACGGATTCGGATTCAGCGACCAAAAAACCTTCAGAAAACACTGCGTCGTCTCATCCCGCTTTTACTTCCTACCTTTTGACCCCCAGCTGAAGGACTATACATACATACAGGAAATTTTTTTAATGTGCGTTTTACAAAAAAAAGTTTAACTTGAAAAAATATTCTTTTCCCATAACTCCTGAAAAATCAATCAGATTTAACTATAGAGATACAGGGTGCGCAAAAATTAAAAACACCAGCAAATCGTTCAAGAGATCACCTTTATTTTCTAATTTCAACAAAAATATTACTAGAAAAACTTAATTTGTATTTGTCAATAACTGAAAATGCAAAGTTTAAGATCCAAAATACAGAAATTTAATTTTTTTATTTTCTCAGCACCTAAATGTAAATAAAAACCCTAAATATTTTTAGTCTTTTAATGATTTTCGGAAAGCCACTGTGTTTCGAGGATAAATATTTTTCGATAAAAACAATATTGGTATTTTTAAAATTATGTATTAATGTAACCTAAATAAAACGTGCTGCACTGAGCCTCCAGAATACAAAAAATGTTCAAAAATACGTTTTTGTCTTTGAACAACATTCCGTTTGGGTTGGATTTTTGGGTGACTGACTACCATCAGGAAGAACTCACCCGTGAGGTGTATCAAAAATTTTTGGAACAATCGCTATTTGAGTTTCTAGAGAAGTGTAATGTGGTTTATGCACCATGGTGTACCATACCAGCGCATTTTAGTGTGGTTGCTCGTGAGTTTTTAAATGCAACATATCAAGATCGCTTGATTGGTCGAGGTGGACCACAGTTATGGCCTGCTCGATCCCCGGTCTTAAATCTCTTGGAATTTTTTCTATGGTGCCACCCGAAGTCATTAGTTTACACTACTCCAGTGGATAATGAAGAAGATTTGAAAAATCTGATAGTAGATGGCAGGGTCGGACTGGGGGTCAAATAGCCCTCGGGCATTTGAGAAAAAGGGTCCCGAAATTGCATCATTTATTGCATAGTTGAGTAATAAGTAGTAATAAGTAATAAATGATGAAAAAATGTATCTGTCCATGGCCCACCGGGCATTTTCCCGGTTGCCCGGTGGGCCAGTCCGCCCCTGGTTGATGGGTGTAATGCACTAAGAAACAACAAAAAACTTTTATTGCCTTGTATCTTCGAAACAAAGCAGCTTTCCGAAAATCATCAAAGGACAAAATATTCTTAAAATAGCCCAAGGCATTACTCCTTTTTGAGGTATGTTTAGTAAACATCCTGTAAGTATATTTAGGTGTCCAGAAATTGAAAAATGAAATTTGGATCTCAAATTTCGTATGTAACTTATTTTTCAAAGACAAACAACTTTTTCTAATCTATTTTTTCTTTCATATAAAAAATAAACGAACTTCTCTATAAATGTTTCCTATATATTTGACCAACCTATATGCCTATAGTCACATCTGAGGTTTTCACGGATTTTGGGAAAAGAATTTTTCTCGTAAAACGCACCTAGGTATACTAAAAAGTTTTTCTTATGTGTAAAAATAATCCAATCCTTAGAAAATTGGCACACTATCGATTATTCGAAGTGAACTCCGTAATGAAAATATTGGAGACTTTCTACTACTATGTTATTTTACATGGAACACCCTATATATTATTACATTTTTAGATTCTACGTTTAATTTTAGAGACAAACCTACTTAAAGTTAGTTAATGATATTCAAATTTTTTCTAAAACAGTGAAAACTGGATTTTCCAGGTGCAACACCCTGTACATTTCTATTAACTACCTTGTAAAGAATTATATTTTCTACATTTTTTAATAATATTTCTTATACATAAACCATAAACTTAATACTTTTGTAGATATTTTGAAATTTTTGTCTCTTGTACAACATCCTACATTATTTTCTAAAGCCCCATAACTAATAGAAATATTTAAATATCTTCAAAAATATGCAATTTAGGAATAACGTATACTTACTAATGAAAAATGCAGTAAATTTAATTATTTGCAACGTAGAATAGAAATATACTGGGTAATCTATTTAAAAAAGTTTTCATTGTTTGAAGATCGTAATATTTAATAAATAAGTTATATAAAAATATCTGCAAAAATATAAAATTTAGATTTAGGGAATACCTACTTATAAAAATAGAGAATTTAATTTCCTACAATGTTCGATATAAATATACAAGGAGTTCCATTTGAAAAGTTAAGTTTTACTGTTTGAAGTTTTTTATATTATATAATAAATTACAAACACTCTGTATTACGTAGCAAATTTTTCTAGTAATACATTAAATTGTTCGTATATTTATTTTTATTCTTGTTTATAAGTTTCATATGTTTTTATTAAAAATAGTGTGTGTCTTTTAAAAACTTTGAAAAAATACAAAAACTCGAGTAGGTACCGTTAATTTTAAAAACATAGTGCCTTAATAACTTTATACTTAAAATTAAATGTAACATCCAAAATATAATAATATACAGGATGTTCTATTTAAAATAACAAAGTTATACTAGAAGTACTAGAAAATCCACAATATTTTTTATTAAAAAAAAAAAAAAAATATTATTATTAAATATTGTATAATGGAGGTGTGCCACTTTTCAGATTTAAATTATATTTATTAATACATATTGTCTACTGCCAACTCGTCGGAACAGCCTGTATGCATGTCGTATACCTTAGGTACATTTTCGGAAAAGACAAATTTAATAATAATGAAAAAAAAGTGTTAAATGTATGTATCGTATAATAAATGATAGTCATAGTGCTAAATTAGTGATGCTATTTATTTACGAGTAAATAGTCTTATATCAAGAAGATTTGTCAATGATTAAAATAAGCACCTTGGCAGAGCCCCATTTTAGTCAAATTTTTGAAATTTCTGGGTTCAGAAACCCTCTCGTAATAAATTATAATGTAAAATTACCAATGAATCCTCCTTCAAGTTTCTCAAACAGGCAATAATGCTAATCTAATTATTGCATAATTTGCTGCTTTGTAATTTAAATAAACTGCTGGCCAATTGAAACGTACCAAGCGAATTTTTAGATTCAATTTAAAGTCAAATATTTTGGAAAATATAAAAGATATCAACATGCGGTTTTCAGGATTTCAGAGATAATTTAATTGAGAAAGCGATAGTGTTACCCGATTTTTTTACTTTGAAGTACATTACTATCTACAGGGTATGAAAGAAAGTCTTCTTTTTTTTGTCTAATTTTATAACTACCGTGATTCCACAAAAAAATTTTTATATTTTTTTATGTAGATTTTTTTAGTCCTTACTTAATGGGAAAACAACCTGTTTCTCAAAATTTTGATATTCCTGTTATTTTATAAGATACCGAATTTTTGCTGAAAATTTGATTTTTTCTTTGGTTTTTGTCGTTCGGCCGTATTGTGTTTTGTAAGAACCAATCTCTGTAGTTGATTATAATACCTTATGAATGGTTTTCTTATAAAAAGTACACTTTTTGTATTTTCATTAATTTATTGGTAACCAGTGGCTTATCAAAAATCGGTACACGTTCGCTAATTGGTAAATTTTTTAATTCATTTTTTGAGGCTATTTTCTTAATGGAATAGAATGGAATTTAGTTGGTTTATGTTCACCATTGGTTTAAGTGACTTATATATCCTCGAAACGGGTTTTTCACTTTTTCAAAAATTCGTGTATACCGGGTGGCTACGAAATCGTTTTACAACCCCCACCATTTTGTTACATGATGACACTTCCGGTTTCATCGAAAAGGCCACCTTCTAACTTTCAAATTTTTTTAAAACAACCCTGTATATTTTTTCCATAAGAATTAGATTCTACTTAAAATTACCTTTTTATCGACATATCACATGATAACATTTGCTTTTAAAATGTACAGCATAATTATTATTGCAAAAACCTGTTCAACAATATTAAATTTAATAAAAAATTCGGTATCTTATAAAATAAGAGGGATATAAAAATTTTGAGAAATTGGTTTTTTCCTCATTAACCAGGGACTAAAAAAATCGACATCAAACAAATATAAAAAAAAATTTGTGGAATTCCGGTAGGTATAAAGTTTGAGAAAAAAAGACGACTTTCTTTCATACCCTGCAGATAGTAACGTACTTCAAAGTAAATAAATCAGGTCACACTATTGTTTTCGCAATTAAATTATCTCTTGAATCGTGAAAACCTCATGTTGATATTTTTTCTCCTTTTCAAAATATTTGACTTTAAATTCAACCTAAAAATTCGCTTGGTACGTTTCAATTGGCCAGCAGTTTAGTTACATCCATCAACATTTAAATACTCACCCTTCTGCATAAAATACAAAGCAAAATTTCACACCATTAAAAAAAAATCTTATACACAAAACTCTGATTACCTTTTTTTGAATAAAATTTCAAACACATGCACCTTAAATAAAACCACTTTTCTTAACTTACATCGATATAGTTCATCGTTAAAAACTTACACTTGATTACACTGTGATGTTTAAACCTTAAATAGATCAAAATCAAAAATCTATTCGCGGTGTGGCGCCAATTTAACCCCCTCTTCAAACTAAAAGCACCCCTATGCGCAGTGGACTATCAACCAACAAATACCGAAAATGTTTATGGAATTCTTATAAAACCTAAGCAGATATTCGGGAAATTCAACAGTTTAATTTAGTTTTTCTTGTTAATGTTATATTAAATTTAATTTAGGTTGGAATTTTACAGATCTCTGTACATGCTACACAATACGACAAGCTTGAAAATTCACAGTTAGATGTCAGCAGGTGCAAAGTAGTGCAAATGGAAATGTGTTTGTCATATTATCAACCTGTCAAAAGAAATTAACGTGTGATATAAAAATAAAGAACTAACTGGTGAGTGATTCACTGTAATCCTAACAATTTTCCAATTTCACTTAATAATCTCCTTCAAAGCTTGTTCGAATCCGTTCTATACAATTTCCAGTGGTTTGGTTTGAAACCGTTTTAAAGGTTACCCCACTGTTCGACATTGAATGTATTTATTTGCCACAATTTTTTTCCTTGAATGGTCAATGAAATTGTGAAACTACAACTGTATATTTGTTTTAGATTTTTTATTGTAAAAGACAAGATGGATGTGGACAATGGGCCAGCAGAAGGGCCTGTAAATGGTGGTATTGACATTGAACAGTCTTTGTTGCAACAATTTAGTTGCATGGGCACAACGGACAAAGATGAGCTCGTTCAGCAATTACAGAAATTGTTGGGCAGCCATCTAAATTATACAACAGCGGCCTTTTTTTTGGATATGAATAATTGGTAAGGAGTTTTTTTGGTGATCAAAATGGCAACCTACTTTTAGACCAGGCAGTTTGGTTAGTAATTAGTGAAGGTACAGGGAGGCTGAAATATGGTGTGTCTTTGTTTCAACGTTAATAATGACAGTATTAAAATTATTTATCCGATTTTTGGTGGAGAGGATTCCAAAAGTGTTCGTTTTTAGTCACTTCTAAATGAAGAACAAAAAATTCTAGTTGGTGGTTGAATTCCAAAAAATTATGAACTCACGTGTTCAGTAGCACTTAAGAATATTTAACGTGTCATTCATTATTTCGTTTCTTCTGGTATATTATAAAGTTTTTAATTGTTGTTAAAGCCACAACAAACGTACACACCAAATTCAATCTACGTTTTCTAGTACCTAGTAGATCAGACACTAATGAAAGAATTAGATCTAGCCATGAGATTGAGTTGGTATACTACCTATACACTAGAAGATTTCCGTTTTAATTCTATTTTTATCAACCTGGGAAAATTGTAAAAAATTACTTATATCTTTATTGCTACTAATTCAAAGTTGATTTAAAGTTTCAGTTTGTAGGTTTAGAGTTCCTACGTCATAATACTTAAAACTAAACTGCTGGCCAATTGAAACGTACCAAGCGAATTTTTAGGTTGAATTTAAAGTCAAATATTTTGAAAAATAGAAAAGATATCAACATGCGGTTTTCAGGATTTCAGAGATAATTTAATTGAGAAAACGATAGTGTTACCCGATTTTTTTTACTTTAAAGTACATTACTATCTACAGGGTATGAAAGAAAGTCTTCTTTTTTTGTCAAATTTTATAACTACCGTGATCCCACAAAATTGTTTTAATATTTTTTTGATGTAGATTTTTTTAGTCCTTACTTAATGGGAAAACAACCTGTTTCTCAAAATTTTGATATCCCTGTTATTTTATAAGATACCGAATTTTTACTGAAAATTTGAATTTTTCTTTTTTTTTTTTGTCGTTCGGCCGTATTGTGTTTTGTAAGAACCAATCTCTGTAGTTGATTATAATACCTTATGAATGGCTTTCTTATAAAAAGTACACTTTTTGTACTTTCATTAATTTATTGGTAACCAGTGGCTTATCAAAAATCGGTACACGTTCGCTAATTGGTAAATTTTTTTATTCATTTTTTGAGGCTATTTTCTTAATGGAATAGAATGGAATTTAGTTAGTTTATGTTCACCATTGGTTTAAGTGACTTATATCGTCGAAACGGGTTTTTCACTTTTTTAAAAATTTGCTCATATTCGTGTATACCGGGTGGCTACGAAATCGTTTTACAACCCCCACCATTTTGTTACATTTAACTGTATTAATTTGAAATTTGGCATGGTTTGATTGTTGAAAGGAATAATCATTTTGACGTTTAAAACAATCTGATGACACTTCCGGTTTCACCGGAAAGGCCACCTACTAACTTTCAAAATTTTTTAAAACAACCCTGTATATTTTTTTCCGTAAGAATTAGATTCTACTTAAAATTACCTTTTTATCGACATATCACATGATGACATTTGCTTTCAAAATGGCAGCATAATTATTATTGCAAAAACCTGTTCAACAATATTAAATTTAATAAAAAATTCGGTATTTTATAAAATAAGAGGGATATAAAAATTTTGAGAAATTGGTTTTTTCCTCATTAACCAGGGACTAAAAAAATCGACATCAAAAAATATAAAAAAAAAATTTGTGGAATTCCGGTAGGTATAAAATTTGAGAAAAAAAAGACGACTTTCTTTCGTACCCTGTAGATAGTAACGTACTTCAAAGTAAAAAAATCGGGTCACACTATTGCTTTCGCAATAAAATTATCTCTTGAATCCTGAAAACCTCATGTTGATATCTTTTCTCCTTTTCAAAATATTTGACTATAAATTCAACCTAAAAATTCGCTTGGTACGTTTGAATTGGCCAGCAGTTTATTACCGTTTTGTTAAGACTATTCTGATCGTCATTAATGTATTAAAGTTATTTTAAACATAATGTTTCTTAAGTACTCTGGAAAATTTAGAGTAGCTACAATGAGACAATGATGCATTTTAATAGTATAGTAACTCCCCATTGAGTGCAGATACTTATGATTATTAATTTTTTTTATCTTTTTACGAAAAAATATTTTTTATACAAATTTTTACTTCTTTTCAAATCTTTTATTTTTAGAAATACGTAAAATGTTGCTTAGATGTGAATTCTTACTTCAAATTAGAAAAAACAACAAAATGTTCAGCTTTGAGTTCAAAAGTTGAGGCACAAAAATTGATGGTTTATATTTTGAAGGTTTTCATAACAGAATAAAAAGAGTTATTAAGTGTAGAATATGAAACTTACTTAAGTTACTCAATATTTGTCAAAGTAGTTTTTAAAAAATGTTGAAATTTTCACAAGATTATATATTTTAAGATTAAATAATTTGACTAGTGATACTAACACGGTACTTCTTTTTTCAGGAACCTACAAGCTGCAATTTGCTCATATCTAGATATTGAATCCCCCTACAATTTACCGTCCATGGCACTGGTGTCTGACCCGACTGCAAATGAAACAGAAAGTATAGAACCAAATGTAGAGTACGTATATTTTTTAAATTTATTTATCATTAAAAAGTTGCAGAAAGTTCTTGCGACAATAAAAAAATATAAATTATAAAATATACAAATATGTTTTCCTAGATTAAATGGTGGGGGTCTTAGTAGGATACAGTGATCCTTTCTTCACCTCGACCTAAAAGATCTTTTGTTATTGTTATATTGTTATTGTTCAAACCTCTTAACAAGGTGGTTATCTTCTTGAAGGTCCGACTTCTTGGGGCTCGGAAAATGCCCTTCATAGTGTCTCTTCCCTGGTATGTTGCATTTTTACGCAGAAGCAGAGAATGTGTTCAGAGATTTCATCCTCAGAGTTGCAGAATCTGCAAGTCCTTATTTCTGACTTCCCCATTTTGGTGAGATATCTCAGGGAACAGTGGCCAGTTACGAGCCCAACTATTAGATTTATGTCTTTCCTTGGTAGGTCGAGAAGCATTTGTACGCTTCTGCTGGCGTAAGGCTTGATGAGTCTTTTCGCCTGTCTTAGTTCAGGGAGATTGTTCCAGTAGAGCAGTTTATGCTCATTTTCCCATGCCAATATTTCCGCCTTTTTGTGGGCTTTTGTTATCCCACAGTAGGGTTCCGAACCGCAAAAAGGAGAACTAGTTCCTGTACGAGCCAGGTTGTCCGCGATCTCGTTTCCTTCGACTCCTTCATGCCCTAGTACCCACAACAGCTTTAGACTGTTGTAACGTGCCAGAGAACTGAGAGTTTGTCTGCAGTCCCAGGCGAGCCTCGACTTGTTATCAATCTGCTTTTAAAATACGTCATTTATTGTGTTCATCTACGATAACAAAAATTGTCTATTGAGTACCGTTTTCAGGATTTGATTACTCCTGATTAATGTAAGATTATGCTGTTATGTTTTTAGTGGTTTTGGTCTCCAAACTTATGTAAAGCTTAAGTTGGATTCTTGGGATTTCATGTTATTATATTATTTAATTTAGATTCTTATTTACACATTTGTGAAGATATGTGTATTTATACTTATCATCGTTAATTTCATACAAAATCCTTTGTTCTTAGACCAAAACGGGTCGTAAAGTCGAGTTTCTTTTACATAAAAATGTTTTGGTACGTCTAGAAAGAATTTGTTGAAAATTTCTTTCTCAGCTAGGTTAAAGTAAGCTTTCCCTCGCAAAAATGTACGAGGTGCTAAAATGAAAGCGTGGCTTTATTAACAATATCAAACGCTTTGGATAAATTCTGAACATTTTAATTTAATTGGGTAGGTACTGTACAGGGTGTCCCATTTTCGACACTTTTAGGGGGTATTGGCGTTATTATCAAAGATAGAATGTTGCGGTTTTCACCTTCCTGTCCTACTTTTTTACGAAACGAAAGATTCCGAGATCCAATTTGTCATGGCTCTCTTAGTTTTTAATCTACAGAGTGATTCTCAAAATCTTTGTTTTTTAGACACCCCTCGTATTTCCGTTATGCGTCTACTTATCAAACAGGTGAAAACTGATCTTGATAGAGTTTTTTACGTAGAATTCAGTGGCGTAGGCAGTTTTTGTGTAAAAGGTTTAGTTTTTGAGATATTGCCCAAACTTATGTTTTTTTAAATGGGACACCCTATATATTATTTTTTATATTGATTAAGCAAAATTTGGGCTTTCCAAAAATATATAATACTTAAAATTTATTTTGAAAAACAAGCTCAAAATAGGATATTTTTAATAATTTTCTTTATTTATAACAGTAGGCCATGGCTAGTTTATTAGAAACAAATGCAAAATTTGACAGATTTGTCAGATTTCCATTATTGATGAAATATTTTTGTTATATAGGTGTTTTATTTTACTTTTAATTTTCTATTACAATGACCGTTTATGATAATTATGAGAAGTATTATATTGTTGGTATGTTTTATAAAATGCATTAAAATTATCTTTTGAAGTGTTTAGCTTTAGAATAATTACGCATTGTGAAAATTTTGCATTAGTTTCTAAAAAATTTGCCATGGCCTACTGTTATAAATAAAGAAAATTATTAAAAATATCGAATTTTGAGCTTGTTTTTCAAAATAAATATTAAGTAAAATATATTTTTGGAAAGCCCAAATTTTGCTTAATCAATATAAAAGATAATATATAGGGTGTCCCATTTAAAAAAACATAAGTTTGGGCAATATCTCTAAAACTAAACTTTTATCACAAAAACTGCCTACGCCACTGAATTCTACGTAAAAACTCTTATCAAGAACAGTTTTTACCTTTTTGATAAGTAGACGTATAACGGAAATACGAGGGGTGTCTAAAAAACAAAGATTTTGAGAATCACTCTGTAGATTAAAAACTAAGAGAGCCATGACAAATTTGACCCCGGAATCTTTCGTTTCGTAAAAAAGTAGGACAGGAAGGTGAAAACCGCAACACTCTATCTTTGATAATAACGCCAAAACCCCCTAAAAGTGTCGAAAATTGGACACCCTGTACTTCTGAAGCTTAGTCATTTTCTCCGGGTTTTCTATTATTATCGGTTCATTGTAGTAGTATAACTTTGTGTCTCATTCATGTTTCTTATTAACATTAATTTATGGCCGAGTAATTTTTTTCTACATAAAAAATTCCTTATTTTAAATGTTCTTATATTTTTAGATTGTACGGATTCATTTTGAATGGTACCAAATAAACTATTGCCACCCACTAAAGTTGAAACAAATTTTGTTGCAGGTTTCGAAAATTGTGGCACATTTGCAACAGTGGCACCGAAACGTGGCCAGTTGGATGTTATGCTCAATGTTCAGATGGTGATAATCTAGGTGGTGAAAAGATGTCTGTTCCTTGTTTGAAACCAGGTGAAGGTACCCGTCTAATTGTCGTAATGACCAGTCCTTCAGAACCTGGTATCTACCAAAGCAAATGGAGGCTTTGTACTGCTAGAGGTGCTTACTTTGGAGGTGTGTTTCAAATGTGTTTTCTGCAGATAGAGATAAGTTTACTTTTGTTGTCCTTATTAGATCCTATGTGGGCTATTGTGACGGTAGTTGAGGAAGGTACAATAGCACTGACGCAACAATTATCCCATTTTTCTGAGCTGGGGGCCTCGCTTTCTCCAACAGGAGTACCACATAATCCGTTCATCCCCCACAGATCTCACTTAGATCACAATCAGGTAAACCGATTTGATATTGTATTACTTGTGTTTTCACTAGTGGTTTCTTTAGGACAATGCTCCACCTGATGGAACCGATTCCATGATGAGCTAGTTATAGAAAATAGAAACTGTGCCAAGGGGAAAACACCATAGAAATTTTGAACTGTATGTTTGGTACAAAATAATACGTTTTTTGGACAAAAGTGATACAAATTTGGAACTCAATCATTAAATTTCGGTTCCCTTAACTTCATGGTTTACTTAAATTTTTTTGTAAGTCCTGAATGGCACAATGTAAATATGCAAATTTTGTTCTTAATTTTGCTGGATTTGATGTATGTTTTGCTTTCTAGTACGTATTTTAAAATGTCACAGAACGTAAAGGTGAAATGAACATGATTGTTGATCATAGAGCCACATTGTGTTATTCAGGTTTAAGGCTAAAATAAGGATTCGCTACAATTGAACAAGTTTTCAAATTGTAGTTGTTAATGAAACAGTGTACATATAATTATAAAATGACTAAGGTTTTATAAATTATAACGTATTTAATCAATTATATTATATTTTGAATGAATATATCTATTTAAGAATGTTTTATTAGGGTTGCATAATTTTATATTATAAAAAAATTGATGAGAAAAATAATTTAGAATTTTTATTTAGGACAATCCTATGCGTATTATATTATTTTGAAATTGACTCAGAAAATTGTTCATATTTTTAAAATGTAGGCTAAATTAAAATATTCAGACTTTGTTTTGCATATAATTAAAATAGAACAAAATTATATCTAAAAAACTGTATAAATAAAAAGAACAGTATGGTAAAAGGCGATTCGAAGGAACTATCTGCGATACTGGTATGATCAAAAGTATCTTCTATTACTTTCTTTTTCGGTTTTTTCTCCAATTGCCTACCTATTTCAGGGGTAAATTCATCTAAAAATAACGAAAGATTTTCAAATACTAACAGTATATTATGTATTAAATTTAAAACAAATACTTGAACATAGCCCAGGATATTCAATGGAACATCCCGTGCCCTCATGGCAACCACTACAAGGCTCCCCAACTCTATATACAGGCTGACCAGGAAGATTTCCAGTTGGTCCGTAGTTACAAATGAAATGCTCTATGTAAAAAACGGCGGCACCGTGAGATTTTTGAAAAACAACTCTTGCACATCCTGTAAGAGAGTTTGGTAAATAAACTGCTGGCCAATTGAAACGTACCAAGTGAATTTTTAGGTTGAATTTAAAGTCAAATATTTTGAAAAGGAGAAAAGATATCAACATGAGGTTTTCACGATTCAAAAGATAATTTTATTGCGAAAGCAATAGTGTGACCCAATTTTTTTTACTTTGAAGTACGTTACTATCTACAGGGTATGAAAGAAAGTCGTCTTTTTTTTCTCAAATTTTATACCTACCGGAATTCCACAAAAAAAAATTTATATTTTTTTTATGTCGATTTTTTTAGTCCTTGGTTAATGAGGAAAAAAACAATTTCTCAAAATTTTTATATCCCTCTTATTTTATAAGATACCGAATTTTTTATTAAATTTAATATTGTTGAACAGGTTTTTGCAATAATAATTATGCTGCCATTTTGAAAGCAAATGTCATCATGTGATATGTCGATAAAAAGGTAATTTTAAGTAGAATCTAATTCTTACGGAAAAAAATATACAGGGTTGATTTAAAAAAATTTGAAAGTTAGTAGGTGGTCCTTCCGGTGAAACCGGAAGTGTCATCAGATTGTTTTAAACGTCAAAATGATTATTCCTTTCAACAATCAAACCATGCCAAATTTCAAATTAATACAGTTAAATGTAACAAAATGGTGGGAGTTGTAAAACGATTTCGTAGCCACCCGGTATACACGAATATGAGCAAATTTTTGAAAAAGTGAATAACCCGTTTCGAGGATATGAGTCACTTAAACCAATGGTGAACATAAACTAACTAAATTCCATTCTATTCCATTAAGAAAATAGCCTCAAAAAATGAATTAAAAATTTACCAATTAGCGAACGTGTACCGATTTTTGATAAGCCACTGGTTACCAATAAATTAATGAAAGTACAAAAAGTGTACTTTTTATAAGAAAGCCAATCATAAGGTATTATAATCAACTACAGAGATTGGTTCTTACAAAACACAATACGGCTGAACGACGAAAAACAAAGAAAATATCAAATTTTCAGCAAAAATTCGGTATCTTATAAAATAACAGGGATATCAAAATTTTGAGAAACAGGTTATTTTCCCATTAAGTAAGGACTAAAAAAATCTACATGAAAAAAATATTTAAAAAATTTTGTGGAATCACGATAGTTATAAAATTTGACAAAAAAAAGAAGTCTTTTTTTCATATCCTGTAGTGTACTTCAAAGTAAAAAAATCGGTTAACACTGTCGTTTTCTCAATTAAATTATCTCTGAAATCCTGAAAACCGCATGTTGATATCTTTTCTATTTTTCAAAATATTTGACTTTAATAAATTCAACCTAAAAATTCGCTTGGTACGTTTCAATTGGCCATCAGTTTAGTTTCGGTTTTTATGGTTTGTGGTAGTTACCTAATTCGTAAGTGTCTGCCCAGACTAATTGGGTATACTGCGCAACTGGCCCATAGTCCTCATAACTAAAAACTTGTATTCTTTCAATTGGTTTTAGTAATTAATTAAAATGATTGAGTTTACACGTTGTAG
Source organism: Pediacus dermestoides (assembly GCA_963942485.1). NCBI lineage: Eukaryota > Metazoa > Arthropoda > Insecta > Coleoptera > Cucujidae > Pediacus > Pediacus dermestoides. The sequence continues at coordinate 31,855,295 of OZ012626.1, forward strand.
TTGGATATTTCAACGTTGTTGAAGTATTCTACGAAACTATACCAATATTTAATAAAAGATAAGTCGTTGTTAGTAGCGAAGTTTCCTCGTGCTATGTTTTGTCCAACAGGATATTTTTCTGTGGTGCATATCACAAATTAAAAGCTGGAATAATTATTAATTGGATGTTTACACCTATGTCCCTGCAAATATCATGGGCAAAAATACATTGTGACGCCCAAGTCTCCGCAAGTAAAGCCAGCTCATTGTCCCACTGCAACAATCGCATATTAGCAGCCGCGGATTGGGGTCCGGGATTTCCACGTCGTTCTCTACCGCTTGCCACTCGACTTCTCAAAGTATTGTGTGCGTCCACAATCGCTAGTTTTTCCATTTCAGTGAACTCAATTGATATGTATCCTGTGCAGCCAGGTCCGAACTTTTTTCTCTTAAAACCAAATTAGTTGACTTATGTGAGAAACTTGAAATATTTAGCTAGGTACCTCAAATTTGCACATTGTGTGTAGACCACAGTTTTTTCCTGTAGAATTCCTAGTAATGTCCATGCAGCAAATCGAACAATATGAATTTGAGTTTGAATAATTATCGGTTTGATTTTTGAACCAACGACGGGTTTCGGTATTTGTTAAAATGGATAATAGTTCATTTCTGTTATAAGTTGTAGTGAAATGGAACGAGGTGATGAAGATTATCGCAAGAAATAATCTGGTCATTAGCAATGATTGAGCTTGTCAAGCTGACAATTATTTAATTACTGTATTTTTCAGGTACAAACCCAAAGAAATTGTAACCAATACTTCTAGCAATGTTCATATATTCGTGAAAATTCTGTAAAGACCATAATTCGAAAATATTGCTCTTTCTAGTACTTCGGTTGTTAACTTTGTTATTTTAAACTGAACAACCTATACAGGGTGTTCGCGCGAAGTGGCTCACCATTGCTAACTTCTTTATTATTGGAGCTACAAAGTCGGTTAAAGTAGCAAGCTAGTAGCATTTTTTTCGCTGATTACAATGGTGAAAACAGAAAAACAATTGACCATCTGGTTTTCGAAATATTCACAAAAATAAAATTTTTTTAAATGGAACACCCTATATATTTTTGCAGAAATCGATGACAAATTAAATTCTGTACAAAAAATGTCCTTAATTTTTTTTTGATTATAATTTAAAATAAGCGAGTTATTTTGAAAAAAAGTTTACAATTCTTTAAAATCAAGTAGCCATAAAACGGAATAGTAATTTATTAAAACCAAACAATCATAATTTTGAATTTAAGCAAGTTGAAAAAAACTTGAAAGAATTACGGAAATATAACTATTTTATTTAATATTTTTAATATACAGGTGTTTGCGCAAAGTGGTTCACTATTGCTAACTTTGTTATTATTGGAGCTACAAAGTCGGTCAAATTAGCAAACTAGTAGCATTTTTTCCGCTGATTATAATGGTCAAAACAGAAAAACAATTGGCAATCTGATTTTTGAGATATTCACAAAAATAATATTTTTTAAATGGAACACCCTGTATATTTTTACAAAAATCGATGATACTTTAAATTCTGAACAAAGAATGTTCTTATGCTTTTTTGACAATTATTTAAAATAAGCGAGTTATTTTGTAAAGTTTTAATATCAAGTAGCCATGAAAATTATAATTTTGTAAATTTTCAATATTTCCGTAATTCTTTCAAGTATTTTTCAACTTGCTTAAATTCAAAATTTGATTGTTTGGTTTTAATAAATTACTATTCCGTTTTATGGCTACTTGATTTTAAAAAATTGCAAACTTTTTTTCAAAATAACTCGCTTATTTTAAATTATTATCAAAAAAAGATGAGGACATTTTTTGTATAGAATTTAATTTACCATCGATTCTTGCAAAAATATATAGGGTGTTCCATTTAAAAAAATGTTATTTTTTTGAATATCTTGAAAACCAGATAGTCAATTGCTTTTCTGTTTTCACCATTGTAATCAGCGGAAAAAACACTACTAGTTTGCTAATTTAACAGACTTTGTAGCTCCAATAATAACGAAGTTAGCAATAGTGAGCAACTTCGCGCGAACACCCTGTGTATTGGCTTCTACATTTAATTTTAGATAAGTACAAAGTATTGATTAAAGGTATTCGAGTTTTTCGCATTTTTTCAAAAAAATGTGTAATTATATTTTAGCAGTTTAACAATAAAGTACAAACACCCTGTATAAGCTACTACATCAATTAATTTTTGCAGTTTGGTATTTTTAGATGGCTAATAAGCAAAATGATCACTAAACGTAGCCTCTATTTTGATTGTTATTTTCAGTTTAAACCCTTCCGCCAGTTAACATTTGAACTAATTACGTTTTAATTTGCTTCTTCTTAGTACCTTTACAACTATTCAAACTTATATTCTTCCTAGTCTTTTTGAACTAATTCATCTTGATCAGAAAACTTTTGGACCACGTGATCCTCGTTTTCTTACTAGCCAATTATCCCGTTTGCAAGACATTTAAAGTAGATTCTATTTTTTTACAAATATAAATCCAAATTCTTGATACCATAAATAAGAAGCATATTTTAAGTTTTCAAAAAAAATTAATAAAATTTTCATAAGTGCCTAAGACGCTATTTAATAGGACATTTAAACAAAAAAATAAACTACAACTATATAAATTATATTGTGTTACACAACTTGTGTAGAATTTTATTACACAACAAACATGTGTATAATACAAATCAAATTCATGGTTCAGGCTGTCCCTCTTGTACTTTTACCAAGAAAGACTTCTTCTTCTGCGCCACGCGGTCTTTCCTTTCGGCCAAAGTAAGCTTCCTGCGGTTCCACCGTTTCTTGGTTAATGGTTCCTTCTTCTCTTTCTTCTCTGCAGCTGGATTTGCACGAATAGCGGCATGCGCATTTTTGTAGATTCCCTCAATCTATAAACAAACGGTTTTAGAAAACTCCATGAATACTTTTAAATTTTAGGTGTTTCACGCTTCCAACAGTTAACAGACATAAAATCCGAAACTAGTGATTTAGCATGAAATAATGTTGTCCAACTGCGACACGATAGTTTGAATAAATGCAAACTACAGTAATTTAAGTTGGACGTGATTTCAGCTGGGAATTTTGAGATATTTACCTGATCAGCGTTGATTCCATTTTTGATGTATTGGCTGAAATGTCTTTTGAAAGCTTCAGGATCTTCTTCTTCCAAAGCCCTCATATAATCGGCTACGTGAATCCCGAAAATATGGTTACGGTGTACCTCAGCATTGAACGACTTGGACTCGCTATCATAACCTGGGAAGCGTTTAGTGGAATGTGGAATATTCAAACCACCATCAACAGCACCTTTCATGGCGGCGAAAACGCGAGCGCCAGTTGTGGTACGTTGGAGACCGACATCCAAGTAACATCTAAAAAATAAGCGAGGTTCAATTTGGAATCTAGAACACTATATACCATTTAAGCAGGTTGAGAATAAATCAGAGACACAATATAATCAGTAGGTTGGGTGCCCTTTGTACAATCGATTGAAGTCCAAAAATATAGAACATACTTTTGGGTCGCACGAGTGTTAAGACCACACAAATCAGATGACGCGCATGTGTCCAAAAATTCATCATATCAACCTGTAAGAAACTGATTGGGATGTAGCTAAAATTTTAGACTAACCTGAAAGCTCCTGGGCCGTTTTCCAAAGCCTCAACATTGTACTCATCACCAGTGACGTCGGTGGTGCCCTGATACAAAGTATCCAAGCCCAACTTTTTCAGTAGACGACGAGCTAGCAACAGACCTGTAGCGTAAGCAGCACCATAGTTGGTAAGACCAACTTTGATTCCGTACTTGGGCAGCTCATGGGAATAAGCCGCACAGACTATTTTGTCACCCTCAATACGAGAGTAAGCTACCTGGCAGGTTATGTCGCGGTTAGACAAGCGTACAATCAGACGGTATTTGGGGGTGTTGTACTTGTTCTTATCCTGTAGAATTAAACGTTTGCGGGCATAATAATCGGTTTTTCCTTCACGACGCCTCTTGAATTTCACTTGGAAACGCTTGAAGTATTGCTTATTTTTCACAACTTTCACGAAACCCTAAAAACGAAAAAAATTAGTGCACATCAAATCACATGTAAGAATAAATAGCAAAAAACTTTTTCACAACACAATTATTTACAAATAAATATTCCACATGCCGAAGTTATTGAAGAAAACATCGACGAACATCTTGCATATTTTTAACAAGCTTAATGAACTATTAGCCAAATAATGAAAAGCAGAAGATGTAGATAATCTGTGAATATGTATTTTTCATGCTTTTACTCACCATTTTCGTCAATTAGTTAAAAAAATATTACACTAAGGACAACTACCACAGTTTTTCACCGCGGCCCATCCGGAAAGAGAAAGATTTCAAGACAAGCGAACATGCGCGGAAGTGACGTTCGTTTGCTACCAACCTACTGTGGAAAAAATAACTAAACAGATTATAAATGATTTTAATTTATAAAGAAGTATTAATTATTTTTCTAAAGCAATTATTTTCTCCTAATAATACAACGACTCATAATAAATTATTACAACAAAACAGAATTGTTTTTTTAATAAAATAGTTTTTATAGGCAACCAACAATACATGCAAGTGATGAGTTTTGACGTCATGTCAGGCTACAGTTAGGGCGGCGGCATAACTTCTTAATTTAAAATTAAACTGATATCAAAATTTTAATTTATTCATCGTCAAATTGACCTACATACATTCTGCACGTACATCAAAATTCATTTTAACAATTATAGCTTAATAAAAACCATTTATGTTTGAATAAAACAAAATATAATAATTAAAAATATATTAACACAAATAAATATACAGTAATATATGTGAACTAAAATTACAACTTAAATCTAATATGTTTATCACTCCCAATCCTCATCCACCCAGCCATCCTCGTGATCATCTCCAACATTCAACAATAGTTTACTACTAACTTGCTTTTCTAAATCCACAGTACCATTCAACTCACTTTCAATTACAAATTTATTTGCCACTTCAATTACAGGTTCCATATCTAGGAAAAAATCAATTTCCTCGCGACTTCCCTTATAGTTTCGTTGATTTTTAATGTCGAGTCTATTAATATCTTCAACCACATCTAGCGGAGTTGCAGTACTAGGCAAAGGTACCAACCCCTCAACCTCATTATCCAAAATCAAACCCGGTACATCAGCAACATTATTTTCTGATAAATCAGAAGTTGCAGTTGGTGGTCTTTCGTGATTATTTTCATTTAGATCCCAGTCTTCCCAGTTGTCCAAATCCTCATCCATAGACTGCTCAACTTCTTCAGTTGACGAATCCCCTTCTTCGCCGTCTGGTCGAGGTCTCTCTGGTAAAATGACTGTCGATTCCAAACCAGAACTAGTCGAATCGTTTTCTATAATAGTTTCTAAATGTGGTTGGTTACTTCCACGCCGTCTGTTTCTAAGAGGTTTGCTACCAGTTTGTTGTGTCGGTCTACCATCCATGAATAATCTGCCTCTTTTGCCACCTATCACAGCTTTGGCACCTAGAACTGGCACGAGCTCTGCTAGAATTTTTAATGTTACAGATACTAAGTGGTCGTTTGTGTCTTTGATTCCAAGCAGCAACTAAGAGAAAGATTATGTTAAATTAATTTTAGGGGTTTTGTTTGTTGACTTGTACCTCTGGTAAAATGTCAGCTTGGAGTTCCTCTTTGGTGAATGTCAGCATGTAGTGGGTGAAATGCGATAGTAACAAGAGTCTAATTTGGGCGTCTCTCACGCAAAATATTTCAAATAATTTTGGTTTGAGGTACTTCTTAAAATTTTCCGTGTTGAAGAGTCCTTTGGTCTGGTCCTCAAAACCTTAAATACAAATAATATGGTGTAAGCGTTCCCAAAGTGGGGTCCGAGCACAATTTAAAAACTTTACATCATTTGGACCACAAATATGTTAAATAATTATTTTAAGTTCCCCGATTTAATAACGAAAATCTTTTAGTTTATTTGAGCTTTATAATCTTTTAACCATTTTAGGAGCCCTTGATGTACAGGGTGTACAACTAAGAATGGTCGCCGGCTGTATCGCAGAAACTATTTATCGTACAGCCTTCGGAAAAAAATATTTATAGTAAAAGTGGCCAAAAAAAAATCGCTGGAAATTATTTTTAAGTTTCTAGCTTCGCCGCTAGGGGGCGTACCTGCCATGGCAAATGATAAAATCATGATTTTCTCCAAATTATAGGCAATTAAGGTAACTCAAAAATAACTTTATTGGAAAACTGAAACAATTATACACAATTTTGGTCTAACACTTTTTGCTCTAGCTCATCAAATAAGGGTGGGAGGAGAGGGTGAATTCTTCTGTACAAAAATGCTTATAACTTCTGTTTAACTTTATAGAGAATTTGGCAAACTTAGTATCGTTTGAAAGAACTTTTCTTGCTTCAAACGATGTTCGATAAGAGAAGTTGTTTTGATTCATATATTTGTTGTTAGGTGGCGCTTTTTGAAAACTTATTAATTTTATCGATTTTTCTTGAAAAATTTAAATAGACTCATATACTTATATTTTTTAACATTATTAAAATTTGTATAAAATATCGAAAATATTAGTGAAAACCGCAGATCTATATCTTTTTTCGTTCAGGAAATATGGACAAAATAGTTTTTACATGATTCACAACACATATTATTGTTATCACAAGTCGTTTTGCGAATTTAAGTGGTAGGCAAATATTTATGAGTCCATTTAAATTTTTCAAGAAAAATCGAAAAAATTAATAAGTTTTCAAAAAACGTCACCTAGCAACAAATATATGAATCAAAACAACTTCTCTTATCGAACATCGTTTGAAGCAAGAAAAGTACTTTCAAACGATACTGAGTTTGCCAAATTCTATAAAGTTAAACAGAAGTTATAAGCATTTTCGTACAGAAAAATTCACCCTCTCCTCCCACCCTTATTTGATGAGCTAGAGCAAAAAGTGTTGGACCAAAATTGTGTATAATTGTTTCAGCTTTCCAATAAAGTTATTTTTGAGGGCTAATTGCATTTCTTTGTTACAAAGCCTACCACTTAAATTCGCAAAACGACTTATGATAACAATAATACGTGTTGTGTATCGTGTAAAAACTATTTTGTCCATATTTCCTGAACGAAAAAAGATATGGATCTGCGGTTTTCACTAATATTTTCGATATTTTATACTAATTTTAATAATGTTAAAAAATATATATGAGTCCATTTAAATTTTTCAAGAAAAATCGATAAAATTAATAAGTTTTCAAAAAGCGCCACCTAACAACAAATATATGAATCAAAACAACTTCTCTTATCGAACATCGTTTGAAGCAAGAAAAGTACTTTCAAACGATACTGAGTTTGCCAAATTCTATAAAGTTAAACAGAAGTTATAAGCATTTTCGTACAGAAGAATTCACCCTCTCCTCCCACCCTTATTTGATGAGCTAGAGCAAAAAGTGTTAAACCGAAATTGTGTATAATTGTTTCAGCTTTCCAATAAAGTTATTTTTGAGTTACCTTAATTGCCTATAATTTGGAGAAAATCATGATTTTATCATTTTCCATGGCAGGCGAAGTTAGAAACTTGAAAATAATTTCCAGCGATTTCTTTTGGCCTCTTTTACTATATTTTTCTCCGAAGGCTGTACGATAAATAGTTTCTGAGATACAGCCGGCGACCATTCTTAGTTGTACACCCTGTACAATTTACCTTGACGAGGCGACAGAACCACAGGCAAAAAGTGTGTCTGCGCCGTATGGTTTAGCAACACCAGTCTAGATAACAATAAACTTCCTAGCTGGCTTCCAACAACGCCTTCATCAAACCCTTTTAATCGTTCGGCTAAAGTTAAGAAAAACCTAGTTTTTTCATCGTCTCGTTTTAAAGGAAGTTCGTTTAAAAACGAGTGAATCTCTATGAATTCTTGGTTAAAAAAATCGTGCTCCAGTAAAGCATTCAACTGTGGCCTCTGGGAAACACTTATATTTTGTACAAATTTCTCACACAACTCCTTGAAACTAGCCAAAGCTACTACACCGCCTGGAAAACAACAATTCATTTAAGGATAAGGAGTTCATGTAGGTACTGGGAAAATAGTACCATCTTTCTTCGTTTTTAAAAGCTCGCTTGCGAGAACTCCAAACGCATATGCATCGATGAAATCCTTCCGATCTGGTGAGGTTAGAATGTTTTTGTCCTCATTAGGATCTATGGCTTTATTATATCGATTTGATCTAGACTTGATTAAATAATCACAGTTTAAATCGGCGTATCTACAAAGATATTCCATTCCGCCCATTTTCCAGCTACCATTTTTTGTGACGTAAATCGAGGAAATGCAGACGTTGTTATGGGAAACTTGAGCTTTCTCATGTAGGAAACACAAAGCTTTCAGTATGGAATGTAGACCAATGCATATTTCCAGTGCGTTGAGCTGTGGTAGAACATGCGATAACGGTCTAAGTTCTTCGACAGCTAAATAAAACTTGGAGTTCTTCTGCCACGATGTGATGTATCGAAGTATGTAAGGGTGGCGATAAATCATCAAATTCTGCAAAATATTCGATTTACTTTGTAACACTTATCTTGTACTGAAGCTAGTTTACCTTGCTGCTTTTTTCTAAGGGTGTTTTTGATGTCCATAGTGGTCCATTTACAAATACTTCCCCAACAAACACTGATAGGTTTGACGGTTTCTCTAACGATGGAATGCTAGCTGAATGTTGTGTCCAGAAATCGCATACCTCAACAGCCTTTTCGTCGATTTCAATCCCCGATGATTGCTCATTTCCCATTATGTTTCAACGACGAGAAAAATTGGGGGTTACTTACCATTGACACATGTTGTCAAATGTCTGTCAAACGTCAAAACAAATACTGCCACGACCTAAGGTCAAAGGTTCTTGCACTGGTGCAAACGATAAAAGTGTGTAGGAAAGTAGGTGATAATTTATTAATATTGTAAATTGAAAGTAACATAAATATAATATTTAATTAAAATCCGGAACCAGATCCGTAAGTTTTATCCCAGGCAATGTATTGATCTAAATCCGTTGGAGAAACGCTGGATCTGACTCGGGTGAAGGCTTTTTCGAAATCCTCAAATAACAGCCCTCGAACCTAAAATATAATATTTTCAATCTCTTAGTGACGACAAAATTATTTGTAGTTATTAAAAATATTATACAGGGTGTTCGCGCGAAGTGGCTCACTATTACTAACTTCGTTATTATTGGAGCTACAAAGTCGGTTAAATTAGCAAACTAGTAGCATTTTTTCCGCTGATTACAATGGTGAAAACAAAAAAACAATTGACCATCTGGTTTTCAAGATATTCAAAAAAATAACATTTTTTTAAATGGAACACCCTATATATTTTTGCAAAAATCGATGGTAAATTAAATTCTATACAAAAAATGTCCTCATCCTTTTTTGATAATAATTTAAAATAAGCGAGTTATTTTGAAAAAAAGTTTGCAATTCTTTAAAATCAAGTAGCCATAAAACGGAATAGTAATTTATTAAAACCAAACAATCATAATTTTGAATTTAAGCAAGTTGAAAAATACTTGAAAGAATTACGGAAATATTGAAAATTTAGAAAATTATAATTTTCATGGCTACTTGATATTAAAACTTTGAAAACTTTTTTTCAAAATAACTCGCTTATTTTAAATAATTGTCAAAAAAGCATAAGAACATTCTTTGTTCAGAATTTTATTTATGATCGATTTTTGCAAAAATATACAGGGTGTTCCATTTAAAAATTGTTATTTTTGTGAATATCTCAAAAACCAGACAACAAAGTTACCAATAGTGAACCACTTTGCGCAAACACCTGTATATTAAAAATATTAAATAAAATAGTAATATTTCCGTAATTCTTTAAAGTTTTTTTCAACTTGCTTAAATTCAAAATTATGATTGTTTGGTTTTAATAAATTACTATTCCGTTTTATGGCTACTTGATTTTAAAGAGTTGTAAACTTTTTTTTAAAATAACTCGCTTGTTTTAAATTATAATAAAAAAAATTAAGAACATATTTTGTATAGAATTTAATTTGTCATCGATTTTTGCAAAAATATATAGGGTGTTCCATTTAAATTTTTTTTATTTTTGTGAATATCTCGAAAACCAGATGGTCAATTGTTTTTCTGTTTTCACCATTATAATCAGCGGAAAAAATGCTACTAGTTTGCTAATTTAACCGACTTTGTAGCTCCAATAATAACAAAGTTACCAATAGTGAACCACTTTGCGCAAACACCTGTATATTAAAAATATTAAATAAAATAGTAATATTTCCGTAATTCTTTAAAGTTTTTTTCAACTTGCTTAAATTCAAAATTATGATTGTTTGGTTTTAATAAATTACTATTCCGTTTTATGGCTACTTGATTTTAAAGAGTTGTAAACTTTTTTTTAAAATAACTCGCTTATTTTAAATTATAATAAAAAAAATTAAGAACATATTTTGTATAGAATTTAATTTGTCATCGATTTTTGCAAAAATATATAGGGTGTTCCATTTAAATTTTTTTTATTTTTGTGAATATCTCGAAAACCAGATGGTCAATTGTTTTTTTGTTTTCACCATTGTAATCAGCAAAAAAAATGCTACTAGTTTGCTAATTTAATCGACTTTGTAGCTCCAATAATAACGAAGTTAGCAATAGTGAGCCACTTCACGCGAACACCCTGTATATGCAGAGGTTCAAAATGTAGCCAAAAATCAATAAGTATTCAAAATCAAGCAAAAAATGACGAAGTTTACGTGGTCTAAATACATTTTATTATTCCGATTTTTAGATATCTACACACTTTTCCCTGAAAATAAATGTTGTTAGAGTAAAACTTCCTTAAAATATGAAGACTTCACCGGGTGTTTTTGCAAAAGTTTAAATTTTTTGGTTCATAACTTTGGAATTCGATAGATTATTGAAAATTAATGGTAAACTGTGGCACGTCATCTTCTATTTCCACTATCATAATTTCATCCAATTTCATCGTACACTAACTGACATACCTATCGTAATTTGGACACGAAGCAAAATTTGGAAAGCTCAAGTAAAATTTACTAAAAATAATAAAAATCATAATATACTTTATAATAACTCAAAAACGGAGCAGCGAAAATTTTTGGAAAAATTACGTGTTCATTATTATGTGTTTATTTTAAACCACTCTCCAAAATTACGTTGAACAGTTTGGAAAATTTGTAAAGGTACAATATATTAAAAAAAAGTCCCACTTTTTAAAGAGATTTTGACCATATCAACTTTATTCAATCCGTTATATCTCGTAAAATGTGCATCATATGTAAATAAAATGTAGCTTTGTTCGCTGAATGATTTTTTCCATAGTTTTTTATTTTAAAATTTGGGACTTACGAGGTCTGTAAATTAAGTAATGAGACTGATTTTTTACCATTATACAATTCAACATCGCCTTCAAAGTAAGTGACTTGGGAAGCCACACAGCCCTGGAGACGGTTCTTCCACTCCTCATAGCAGTGCTGGAACTCTGATACTGCAATAACCTTCAGCTGGTCGGTTACAGCCGTTTGAATGTTTTCCATTAGGTATTGTCCGATTGTCCCAAAATGACGTCCCTTAAGGTGAGTTTTCAATATCGGGAAGTGAAAAAAGTCACAAGGACTTAAGTCGGGCGAATAAGGAGGCTGAGGGACCACAGGAATGCTTTTATGGCAAAAAATTTTTTAATGAAATTGCTGTGTCAAGGCCCATTGTCGTGATGCAACACCCAGTGGTTTTTGATGTTTGGTCTCACACGCAGGACCCTTTTTCGAAGTTTTTCAGGAACGTTTTAAGTTTTGCAAAAGTTTCCGTTGCACTGTGCCCAAGTCTCACGCAAAACTTGATAGCACATCGTTGCCCGAAATTTCATTTTCAGAACGCACTAGAAATAATTGTTTCACGAAAAAAATCGCTACGGACAACATAGTGACTCGAGCAAGTTCAAACTCGTACCGAAGGCGTATCACATGTTCTTCTGCCGTCCCTTCAAGTCCTGCGTCCCCAGTGTTGCTAGATTGAACGCTATGCTACCATTCTCATTAGTTAATTTACACACCTCGTATAGTCAAATATACAGTGTGTCCAATTTGACGTTGGACTGTATGGCTATCTTTGTTATTATTGGAGCTACAAAGTCGATTAAATTAACAAACTAGTGGCATTTTTTCAGCTGATTACAATGGTGGAAACAGAGAAATAATTGACTATCTGGTTTTCGAGATAACGATAACTTTGTTCCAGTATAAATGCCAATCATAAAATGTTCAATATTTTCCTTAGGAGCCGTCGGAGCCCACATACGAGATCCCCAAATACGAAAGATGTAAATGCGTTAGAAATTGAGGTTCTCATTTAGAAAAAGAAAAGAATTAGTTATTATTAGTTTTAGTTAGAACTGGAAATAAAAGTAATAAAATGATTAATAATTGTTTAAGTTTCTTTCCTTATTAAAATATAATTTATACTAATATGTTTCTTTTTTAGTTTAATGAAATATAATTCTGTCATTACGTGGTATACCGTTGGAAAGAATATGTAATAGACAAGTTTGTAAAATTATTTGAATCTGTTGAAGTAGTGCCGTTTTTGAGAAAATTTTGCTTAAAATATTGTTCTACATATTTTTTATACAAATCCTAATTTCTGTTTGTATTGTTTTGACAAAGTGGGTGGATGTTAAGATTGTCCATAAAATATTTAAGAAAGCTGAAAGTATTTAGTTTCATAAAAAATAATACTCCTATGTATTAGCACAGAATATATAATTCTGTGGTATTAATATCAACTCAACTATTTCGCAAAAATATCTAAAAAACGGTGAAACTTTGCATAAAGGTAAATATGGTCATATAGGTTCCAAACGATACCAACTATCATTCAGTGATTTAGTATATTCATCCAGGAGTGAATTCCAGTCGTTCTTAACTATTTATACTGATACTGAAATAAATGGAAAAACCAAAAAATATTGACAACATGAACTTAATGAAATAAACATCTATTCTTAATGACTAGTAAGTTGTAATACCTAAGCTGTCTAGGTACATTATTGTTGCATTTTTAAGCTCTGCCTTGGTAAGCAGGTTTAAGCATCACTCCTGTCGACGTCGATCCACCTCCTTTCTTTTTTTCTGTGTATGTTTTTCGAAGGTTGTAATTAGTTAACAATTGACTTTTTTAAATATTTTTTCTGGAATTATTGTTAATTCGATTATCTCCAATGGAAACTGAACCTTCGTTTTTGAGTTAAAGTGAGGGCTCAATACATTTAAATCGTATAACAGTGTTGGTTTTTTAGATTGTCACGGCAACATGTAAGTAAATTTTTATCCATACCTCAGTGGCCTGAATTTTTTCAATCAACTTCATATCTATAGCTCTTATAGGTCCCAAAGATGCCTCTGAGCACAAATTTCGAATATCGGCTCCTGAGTATCCATCAGATAGATTGGCAATTTCATTCAACTGATCACTAGTTAAACTGTGACGTTCACTTGAAATTAATTTTTCTACGAGTTGTAATCTAGCCTAAAACACTTTTTGTAAATAAAAAACTTACAAAAACCAAGCAAGCTTACGTTGTATTCTGGAAGGGGAATGTGCAGTCTTTTAACAAACCGCCTTCTAGCCGCTTCATCGAGTTCTTGTGGCCGATTTGTGGCACCTATCACTAGAATTCTTTCATTAGAGTCAGTTGTAGCACCGTCTAATTGAACAAGAAATTCGGTTTTAATTCGACGGGAACTTTCGTGTTCGGTGTTGCTTCTCTGCGACAAGAGTGAGTCAATTTCATCTATAAAAATAACCTGAAACACTCTGAAATTACTAGGAGAAAATTGGGGGCGTGTGGACATACAGCTGGTTGGTATACTCTTGCTACAGAAAATAGTGCTCTAACCATTTTTTCACCATCTCCCACCCATTTTGACGTTAGAGACGAGGCACTTATACTAAAGAAAGTGGATTTGCTTTGAGAAGCCACACATTTACCTGAAGAAAAACAATATTTAGTAGAATTAAAACATTAATAAATTCCTTTCCAAACCTATTAAAGTTTTTCCTGTGCCTGGTGGCCCAAACAACAGGATTCCCTTAGGGGGTCTTCGAAGTCCCGTGAAGATATCTGGACGTAACATGGGCCAAACAACAGCTTCCTGTATCGCAGTTTTAGCAAACTCTAGTCCAGCTATGTCGTTCCAGTGAATGTCGGCTCCACAGTCCATTATTTCGCTTTTGATAAGTTCAACCATTTTTGGTTCGATGTTTTTCAGACGTTCATCGATTTCAGTTGGTAGTTCTTCGCTTTTAACATCTTCGTTACTACGACAAATTTCGAATTAAAACAGCTGGTTTGATTTGGGTTTATTGTAAGTTATAAATGTCGATTATAATATACTAAAGTGACATGGAAAAAAGAACACCTAGTAATAATTAGTTTATTTCAATGATATTTGGTATACATGTTTGTTTAGCTTAAGACAAAAAACGATCAGTTTTTCAGTCATATCGATGCATTGGTTTTGGTGTTATAACGTTTTTTCTTTAAAAAACGCAAGAGGCGACAATGGACTTTTGTACTAGCTACAGGTACCATTTGTTTTTCGTACAGTACATTTTAAGAGTTTTTATGATCTGTCATTATGCTTAGAGCGAGAAGACGTGAAAATTTTTATCAACTTAGCGAGTTTGATAGGGGCGAATACTGGGTCTGCGAGAGGGCGGTTTATCCTTCAGAGAAATTGCCACTAGGACGAATAGGAGTCTAAATGCCGTGGTGGATTGTTGTCGGGCATGGCTCCAGGAAGACCGAACATGAAGAGCAAGAGGTACAGGACCTCGCCGAAGAACCACAGAAAGCGAAGATCGTCGCCTTAGACTTTTGGTTCTAAGGGCTCGCTTCACTTCCACAGGGGCGATTGCGGACCAATGGTTTACAGAACATGGAAGGCATATTGGGATGCGAACCGTTCATCGCCGCATAAGAAGTTTTGGACTGTTTTCCTACCGTCCTCAACTTGTGTTACTCCTCACTCCTGAGCACCGACGTAACCCACTGGAGTGGTGTAGAGAACGGCTGCCTTGGAAGCAGGAATAAAATACGGTAGTCTTTAGCGACGAATCCAGATTCTGTTTGGGTACGCACGATGGTCGGGCAAGGGTGAGAAGGCGACGAGGTGAAGCGCGTGATCCTCAATTTCCTGTGGATAAGCATGTGTACCGCACCGTTGGGAGTTATGGTGTGGGAAGCTATTGCTTATGACACTAGGTCACCTTTGGTCTTCATCAGAGGCAATATACATACCTTACCATAATAAACATGTATGCCAAAAATCATTGAAATAAACTAATTACTACTAGGTGTTTTTTTTTTCATGTCACTTAGTATAATTTTGTCAACACTTTTATGGAAACATTATAAAATATGACAATTAACAGTTTGGCTCCTTTCTGCTTATTTCCCATTAACTAAATACAGACTAATTATAACAACAAATTCACCAACCTTCCATTATTCGACAACAAAGGCGAAATAAATTTACTATTAATATTCCTTCGCGTACCAAGTTTTTTCTTTTGGTTCTGCACATCCATATTTGTATTCTTCTTTAAGCTTTGAATGTAAAGCTCGTCTCTTGCTGTTTTAAAACAGTTTGTGGGAATTTTAGAAGCCTCACGCCTGTTTTCTTTTGCAATTTCCGCACATCTCTCTTCAGCAATTTGATGTGATTTTATGGTATAGGCTGATAACCCTTTGGATATCTTACGATTTTTATCCTCAGAGTTTGTGTCGAAAGCTTTCAAAAACTCCGTGAATTCAGTCTCGCTTACGTTTTCACATTCCTCACAAGGCCTCAGAAGTGATTGTACTTTAACATCCAAGTTTTTCTTAGTAAAACTTGGGCCTAAACTCTTTATTATAGGTTTATTTACGCGCGCCAAAACTTCTTTAAGACGACTATCGTATATGTTTGTCCCATTTCCTACCACTGTCGCAGAATACTCTTTTAATTTGTTTTCTAGTAAATATACGGTACTTGCGTTATCCAAACTAACAAAAGATTGATCAAATTGATAATATTTTAATACTATATATTGACTTACCTGCCGCAGGCCTCGTTGTACATTTGAGCAATAATTTTTCTTTGATGACCGGCTGTTTTAAATACATCGTCATTACTTTTATTGCAAGCTGTGTTAGAACTTGAGTTTGGTTCGTCCGGTGTTGACATTTTTTAAATGAATCCTAACCACACTTTGCGTTTTGTTATTTGAGCTACTTACGACCTAATATTAAAATCATAATTTCGAGATAAGAAGTAATGGTAAAAGTACAGTTTAGGGGCCTGTACTCAAGTAATTATTATTTTGAGCTTGCTATCAATAAATTAATTTATATTTCCACAAACTTTTACAATACCTCTTCTTCTACCTCGTTATGATATGGTATATTTGAACTACAGCGTGATCAAGAATGACTGAATCTGTTGGTATTGAAAAAATAACTAGTGGGATTGGTACTATTGAGACGCAAACAACCGCAAGGGCGTTGGCGCGCACATCTTACTGTCAACTTTTGACAATCTTGGCAATCTCAACATAACAATACTCAAGAAGGTATAAAATATATATTTTATATTTTTATATTTTATACGTCCTTGACAATATTTCACCATAATATAACCTTAGATTTTGTAAACTGACATTTTTAATTGTGACAATCAGGTTTGCAAATCATACCACAAAAAAAATTCCTAATTTCGCAACTGTTTTAATACCAACAGATTCAGTCATTCCTGATCGCGCTGTACTTTAAGGACGCGCCTTTTTCAAATTCTCAATTCTAGAATGCAAATGAGGATTTACAAAAAAACTATAGAGCATAATGTAGATGGTATATTTACATACTTGAAAAATTGGTATATTTATAGTATAAAATATTGGCACTAAATTCAACGAATCTCTCTAACAGTACTAGTAATAAGTGATCATAATCTCGTTAAATGGATATGATTATAAAATATTTACTTAATACAAACACACTTTCTTAAAATCTATAATATAAAATAATTGTGGACGATAATCCTGAACTTATAAATAGTTATTTAATTAACGCTTCATAACATTCCTATTAAATCAGTACGAAAAAGAAGTCAAAATTCATCAACATACTAAACTTAAGTTTGCCGTTCTACAGTAAATGGATAATCATATTCTTTGAGTATCTGTTGCATGGTTTTAGCCTTTATTATTGGAAACTGCGCCTGAAAAAAACCATACAAATAAAAAAAATTCTAACAAAAAAATCCCTCCTACCCTGTCGCCGCTATTGCTAGAGTTAAGAAACTTCGGATTGACAACAAAAGGTACACCTTCCAAGCCGTTGTGGAAGCTACCCAATGTATGCGTGGAATTCTGGTGAGGCACTACTGGTGCAGGTGGACGAGGGGCCGGTCTGGATGGTCCAATTGGACCTGGTTTAAGAATTTCGTAGTCGTGGTCGCTATCACCTAAAGTTGGATAAACAGGGGACACTGGGGATGGTTTTGGGGGGCGTTCTGGAGGATCTGATGAACTATTTTTTGTTTCGACGTTACCCATTTTGTAGCAGATCGTCACCCCGTTTAATTCGCTGCAAAAATGGGAATTTATACAGGGTGTCCGGAAATTAGGAGCAAAAAACTCGGGGAGTGATTCTACTCGAAAAGTTAATGTGACAAGTACCTATAACATTTTTCCGAAAGTTCATTAATATTGGGGTTACAAGGCCCCAAAATTTTTTTTTTAACGCAATTTTTTCCAATAACTTTTTTTCTAAATTTTGATGATTCCCGATTGAAGAGCATCGAGAAATCTTCAAAAAAGATCCTCTTGTTGAGTAACGATAAAACGAATAGTTTTCGAGAAAAACGCGTTTCTGTTTAATCTTGAAAATGAGCTGTAGTTAAGTAGTTGGTATTCATTTAATGCAAGCAAATTTTTTAAGGCGTTTTTCTCGAAAACGACTCGTTTTATCGTGATGCAGCAAGAGGATCTTTTTTTGAAAATTTTTCGATGCTCTTCAATTGGGCGTCATCAAATTTTAGAAAAAGTACCTAACAAAAAAGTTCTGGGTCTTTATCCAAAGGTCAACGTCAGTTTTGACTCTTTGAGACTGGGGGATTTACCTCAAATTTGGTGCAAGAATACAAATAAACATTAATGATAAATGTGCCAAATTTGAAACGATTCGGTAGACTGGAAAAAAAGTTACTGGAAAAAATTGATTTAAAAAAACAATCTTTAAGGCCATGTAACCGTAATATTAATGAGCTTTCGGAAAAATGTTATAGGAACTTGTCACATTAATTTTTCAAGTAGAATCACCTCCCGAGTTTTTTGCTCCTAATTTCCGGACACCCTGTATAACAACCAAATATTTGTTTATATTTCATTAGGAAAAATTCAACAAGAATGAGTCGAACTGCTCTATTTTTATCGAAATGACTAATAAAAGATTGTTCGGTTATAAATTATTAATATAGTCAAGGTCAATCGCTGTTTACTAATAAATTACCTACATTAAATCAATACAAGATAAAAGAAATATTCAATGACTAGGAATTTTATAACGGTACTTTACTTGATTAAAAACAAACATACCCGGCTAGAGCGAATCCTTGTGGAGCTTTCTTCAATCGGCTGCAAATAATAATATCGGTGATTGCAGTTTGTATGTTTTTTTGATTAACTAATCGATAACAAATCTGCTTTTTCTTCCAAGCTTTCTGTCCACTGTCAACAGTTCGATTCAGCAAACTAAATCCCTGTGGTGGATTAGTCCTCTCTGTCAATATAGACAGTTCGTGGATAACACAATCAGGAAGTCCTGAAAAAAATCCACATAACCTCAACTTCTTATCGGATATTACTAGTTCAAATTACCTTCGGATTTAGACAAACACAAATACCTGGCGGAACCACTCTTAAATATTGAGCTTTCTCTTAGATCTGCGTCTTGGTCCTGGTCATACGTTCTGCTAATCGGATAAAAACCCCTTGGGCACTTTTCTAAATTTTCAACAATCTACGGATGTAAACGGTGTGATATAATTGTATTAAATTCATGCAATCCTCACTTACTTGTATGGCAGTTATAGGTCTGTCGTCTGATATTGTATTTAAAATCTTACTTTGTATTGACGATTTTAACATTGTAATCAGTGTCGTCTAACACTAAAAATAAATAAAATAATGATGGAATCTTGTCTATATCATAAACATCCGATCGAACGTGCACTACCTGCCATGTTATAAATAGAAATAAATTAATATTTGCACAACTATTAATAAACTGCGGAGGATTAGTCACTATTATTTTACAGATAGTTTGGAATTTTGGAGTGCAATTCCTTTATGTAAAAGCACCTACCTTCACTCAGATTTTTGACCTTGTCCGATCGTGGGTTTTTATTTGATGTCCAATTTACCTCAGAATCACATAATTTCCAGCTTTCCCAAAAATCATCACAGTTTTTCGAGTAAACTATCGGAGCTTATCACCTAATCTGTTTAGATAAATTTAATAATCTATAAAGTCGGAGATGCAATGAAACATATGTGGTACTAAAGACAGAATATTCATGTTTCAGTTTAAATTAAAACGCAGGTCAATGAACAACACTTTTGTTCAGTACTTACGGCCAAAAAGCACAATAAAATTAAAACATTTAATTTAACTCGGCTTTTTTATTGGAAAGCAATTCGAAACAATTTAAAATTAGTACGTTCAGAACAGCAAGGCAAAGAATGTTAAGATCAGTTCATTTAATTTAATTGTAACGATGAAACTTCGTTTGATAAATAAAATAAATCAAGAATATAATATAAATTAAATATAAATGATAAGATAATCTAAAAATTAAATTGCGCGATAAGAAAAATTTGAATATTTATGTTGGTATAACTATTTTTTGACATTACAATTTGGAATTTGCAATGATGATTACAGCCTAGAATGTAAAATATGATGACAATAACAAAATTACTACTTAACTTAAGTCGTTAAATAGCAAATGAAAACGAAAAAATGTAATAATAATTGTAACTTTAAGGAATTATACAAATTCTACTATCTTCTTTTCTCAATTAATTAATTTTTATCAAAACTATTTTGTTTGTAGTCCCCTTGAGGGCACCACATAAAAATGCCTCTACAGTCTACTTTCATTATAACATCATTGGTACTTTTCAATACATGTGAGTTCAAATAACCTATTTTCCTATTACCAATTAATTATTTTTGTGGACAATACTTACAATATGGAAGTGGAAAGTATTTCCACAGACGCAACAACAGAACCCACTGCGGATGGTAACCCAAGCAAGTACGAATTTTCCAAATTACAAATTTTACTCGATACTAATGAACACTTTTTAGGTTAGGTATGTGCGAAGTTTGTGCCTCTCGTGAGGCAAAATATACTTGCCCCAAGTGTGAAGTGAAAACATGTTCGCTAAAGTGCAACAAAATCCATAAACACGAACTGGAATGTGATGGTCAACGAGACAAAACCAAGTTTATTCCTATTAATAAATTTACCAACTTGGATCTATCGAGTGATTACAGACTTTTAGAGGAAATATCAAGGACTGTAGAAGTTGCTAGAAAGAATTTTGGTAAACGCGAAGATAAAGAAATTTTACCGATAGTAAGTGTTTATTCAACGTAGAATATTATGAGGCAAACTATTGTATTTTATTTTTTAGCATTTGTTCAAGTTGAGAAACGCCGCAAAATCACGCAAGACAAACCTGAAATTTCTCCCATACAAATTTGCAAGGCACAGAAATAATACTACAAGATTAAACTTTAAAACCGCAACAATCCACTGGCACATCGATTGGATTTTCACTAATGCAGACAATTTAAAGTGTAGTGATAAAAAGATACCAGAAACTGAAAAACTGAGTTCTGTGTTGGATAAATATTTTACCAAACAGGAAAATCAACTGATGCAAGAAAAATTACAGTATTATCAATCAGCAGACATATCAGGGGTTAGGATATTTCTTAAAGCCGAGCAAAGAGCTGGTAAAAAATTTTATGAACTGGATCCAAGTCAGACAATTCGTGAATGCTTACAGAAAAAGTTGATAATTGAACATCCGACAATTTTCGTTGTGTTTAAGGATCATGGTGCTGCTTTTGATGTTATTGACTCAGGTATTTATATCATAATTATTTATTCATTCATTATTAAATCAATAATAATTCTATTTAGATGATGAGGACAATAACAACAAAGATGACGTAGAGACAAAAAGCGGGAAGGCTGTTGTAGACCAAATTATTACTAGGGCTGAAAACGATGATAGTTTGTATAAATCCATGAAAAATCTACTTTTCGTTTCTGAATATTCGGACGAGGAATCCGAATGAAGTGCTTATTTTTAAGTGTTAACTTAATTTCTTAATTATTGTTATTTTTTTCTTATAGAATAAAAACCTTTATTTATTTTATATTGTAATTATAGCTTATAGCTATTGATTCCTAACTTAAAAAAACACATTCAACATAAAAATATAATCAACATTTATTGATAAATAGATCCACATAATACCAATTCTATACATTTGTAGCACAACGAGAAATAAACTTAAACCTTGGAATAAATGGGAGTTTCAAGAAATTATTAGACAGTCCATTATTATTGTTTACAGCGGCTATTATACATACATTTTTAATAATAATTACAGCTTACAAAACCCAGAAATAGAGGAAGAAAACAAACAACACAATTCCACCAATAGCAGCTTTAACATACATAGATTTGGTATTTAAATAAGTAGCATCTTTCTTGTACTTTTGCGTAAGCATTGTAAGATTTTGAGTCTTTGTATCCAGTTCTAAAAAAATAAGTTACAGTTTGATTAACATTTTAATAATATAAATTTACCCGAAAGAATTGTTCCTCTTTGCAAAACATCATCAATGTTTTGTACCATTATTCGCTGTACATCCTGCAGTTGGTTATTAATCACATTCAAATTACGCCTAGATCTGGAGTCTGTAAACGTTTTCTTTGCCTTTTGTATATAAGTATCAAACTCAATAAATGTGTAGGGTCTTGTAACAGTGTTTACTTTCTTTCCATACTGGGTATGAAACTCCTGCGCTATATCTTCCAAGTAAGAATAAGCCAGCCGTTTAGAATAATTTTTCTCACATAAAACTATATAACAAACATCGTACTCAATTAAAT
Organism: Pediacus dermestoides; assembly: GCA_963942485.1. NCBI lineage: Eukaryota > Metazoa > Arthropoda > Insecta > Coleoptera > Cucujidae > Pediacus > Pediacus dermestoides. Next base: position 31,877,616 of record OZ012626.1, read on the forward strand.
AACTAAAACAAAAGCTTAATTAATAGAAATTCAAATTATTTTTTTATTGAACTTACTGAAATAAATAGGGACCCGTTTCTATGGTGCATCTCGGTGGAGATGTAGGCGCTAATTTTCTGAATAACATCTTAGCCTGATTCTGGTAATCTAAAATACTTCTTCCAGACTGCAAGAATTAGATAAATTAGAAAACAGAAAAATGTAGAACACAAGAACGTTTACCTGTTCGTCTTCTTGCATGGTTGCAGCTAATGGTAGGCCATCAGCCACACGGGCTATCATTGTCATTAAAACCATTTCAACCAAATTAGTTTTTAAACTTATTGTATTTTACACTTTTATGATAAATTTTTAATTATTGTACAGGTTACTATTTACACGTCATGTCAGTACACGTCAGTGAAGTTGACGTTTTGTACCAGTTTAGCCAACAATAAATATATTTCTATACCCGTGCGTTAGGCAACCCAACATACACAATTCAAGATAATTTGAAAATTTTGCATAAAGGTAAATTTTCTATTCTAAACTAACCTAAAGTGTTCATTTATATAATAAATAAATTTTCGAAATGGATTCAGGTTTCTTATAAATATCTAAAATAGCGTTAAAGAGATAAAAATAATTTTCCTATAATTTTTTTATTTCATTTTTTAAAATTTTTGATAAAGAATCGCATTTTCAAAATAAAGGTAAATAAAGTTTATATGTTATTAGAGTTGAATTTTTAGATTAATATGACTGTTTCTGATACGTATTTTTGCTATCAAAGACTCTCATCAAAAAGTAATCATCTTTCATTGAACTGGAAAAAAATTCAAATTAACTTTAAATTCCCAGCCAGGCTATGAAAGTCTCTTGTGCGAAAAAATAAACACTTTAGTAATTTTTGTGGCGTAATTTAAAAACTCTTTTATGTTGAAATTGTACTATTTATATTAAATTGCCAATTTTAAATTTTAAAACACATCAAATGTGTGATGTGTTTTTAAATTTTTATTTGGTCAACGAACTTTTTTTTGAATAACTATATCGTTGAATATAAATGTGTTAATATGATTATATGTTTTAAATTAGCGTAACTTATAGTATTCAGAATAATGAATAAATATAATGCCATTTCACGTTCTAGCTGATACTAGAGCAGATAAGAGAGTACATATATTAACAGTGATTGATATTGGTCAATTTTTAACTTGAAAGGGCCTAATCGAATAAGAGCAAACATAAAAGATAATTTTTATAGGGTCGCGTTGTTCGGGATATTAAAAAAATATTTAATTTTGGGAAAACCACTGGCGTACACTCTACCCTCATTAAGAAGATTTACCTTCGTGGTGGTTCAAAAAAAAATTAATTGAATTTTAAATACACTCTGTATTTAAAAACGATTCTTAGCAACATATTTATGTACTCACACCAAAAATATCTCCAAACTTTTTCCGAATATTTAAAATTTATAAATTACTTACTTTTTCTTAATCTTATTATTTTATATTATTTTCAAAAATGTGTTCTTAGGATATTTTCGTCATAAAATTGCTTGAGAAATCACCCATGAAACAAACCTTACTTAGGACACACCTTCTGTAAGGTTTAATGTTAATAAGATGGCCTTTTTAGTGAGCTATTTTGGTAAAAGATATTAAATTTTAAATGAACAGCAAAGGTCTAGAAATGTCACTATTTTTATGCAAAAGAAAAGATTATTTTTGGAATTATTTTATTAGACGTATTTTCGCGTAATTAAATCAATTATGTGTCTAATTGCCGAAGCACTGTTAAAAAACTGAATTTATTTGCTGCATAGCTTGTATGAATTCGTTATACGGGGAGGCCCCGAAAAAAGGATTAATGTTTTTTTTGTCTACAGAGCCCAAATTTGGTATTCGAGGATAACTTTTAAGTACAAACCACACTGAAAAAAGTAAACGTGTATTTTTACTATGATAATCATAGTAAAAGTACGTAACTCGGTAAAATTACATGTCTCACAGGATTTTACATAAAATATGTAATTTTAAAATTACAGGAATATTGTACTTTTACTAGATAACGTGCAGAAAAACTATGTGATTGGTCAACGAATTACATAAAACATGTAATAAAGTACAATAATTATCTTCTTTTACATTTTTTCCTAAAATCACTTACATTTTTATGTAATACTAGCTGATACCCGCGGGCTTCGCCCCATTGTCTTGGAATAATCTCAAGGAAGTGTTAACTTTTCGGAAAAAAAGTTCACGCAATCTTTTCTTACCTACATATTTATGTTCTGTATAAACGCAAAAATCCTGTATCCCGGTGGAAAAAAGTGACATAACTTATTTCAAGATAATGTTTTTAAATTGCACAAAAACAGAAATCTAAACCCAAAAATCCCGTATCCCGGTGGAAAAAAAACGACACAACTTATTTCAAGACAATTTTTTTACAAATTGCACAGAAACAGATATCTAAACCCAAAAAACGACACAACTTATTTCAAGAAAATTTTTTTACAAATTGCACAAAAACAAAAATCTGCAATTAAAATTTATTTCAAATACAGATACCTTTTACATTTTATTAGGATTTTTACTTATACTTTACAACAAAAATTTAATTTTCACAATAAAATACTATAAAAAAGTGTAAATTCTACAATAAAAAAGTAATTTTTACAGTAGGTACTAGTTATGTAAATTATATGTAAAAGTACAAGTTAAATTAATAATATAAGTCTTCATTGTTTGAAGTTGATGATACTAGGGATTTGGTTAATATAACTTACATACATTTTTTTCTGTGCACTTTTTCTAATAAAGTTTTTTCTATCCTGCAAAATAAGGGCACTTTATTCTTGAGTGAATTTTAAGTTTTTACCTCTCCCTCGTATACGACGCAATTTTTACTGGTTTCGTTCGTGCTCGGACATGCAGAACCTTTCCACAGTAAAAAATTTGGTAGGTAATTCTAAAGATAAAAAATTCCCATTTGGTGCACACTTTTCTGCCTGTCACTGTATTTACTACTTACATATTATACATATTTACAGTGGCGGATCCACTGGCAGAAATGAGGGAAATTTCCCCCGTCCCAAATATCCGAATATCCTACTTAAGTATTTTTCCCATACCTACACGAAAATGGCAACTTTATTTGCGTGAAATGCGGGTAGAAAGTCGCCTTTTTAGGGTAGTCGCGTAAAATAAGGAGTGGGGGTAACATTTCTCACTTGGGTAGCCATTCCCTTACTGATATGCGGGAGTTATTTGTGTTTGTTTATGGTTGTCAAGGTGATTTACTCACCTCACAGTGTCAAGCTTCGCTCTGGCGCAATTTTCACACTCGTCAGGTTCTCTCAATTCCTACCTTGTTGCATAAACTACTATTTTTTAAGAAATATGTCCTCAAGTTTGTCATAATTAATTTATTTCTCATTTAAGTGATCTATGTTTCGACTTTTCCTTAGGAATGAGAGCTTTTTGATATGTTAGTCCATTAATTTGTGTCAGTCAAAAAAATTTTAGAAATCGATTTTCTCTCCCGAAAATTCGCCACTGCATTTATGTAGATATAACATGAACTCTTTTATTGTAAGAATTATTAAAAAAACCCTATCCTATCCTTCTAGAAATATGCACCATGATTTCATTTACATGCTAAAAGTCCTTATAACAAGGCTCAGAACTCCAAATTTGGGTACATTGGGTACTTACGTAGATATAATGTGAACCCTTACTCTTTTCTTATCAGAATTATTTCTATATTTTTGCACCCGCGAGCAATACTGTAGATATTAATGTATTCAGCCTCCAATTTCCATCAAGCATAAATTTTCTTCCTTTTTAGAAAAAAACCAAAAAAACAATCTAAATTGATTATGCAGTGCAGTTATTGTATGCACGTGTATTTTATTTTTCCCGTCCACATCCTCTCTGGTAATTATTCTTATACGCGCCAAAGACAATTAAAAATATTAATTATTTCACAGTAAATTGCACTTTCATGTAGAACTTGTATACGGGTGCTCTAAACCGAAGTTAATAGTAGAGTTAATATTCGGCCTGGAGCATTTTCCCCGTGTCGGTAATGGGTTTTGAGTTATGATTAGGTGACAAGCAGCTGATTGATGAACCGACCAGTAATTACATTCACATTATTAACTATTAATGTCCAATCCCGAACCTACTGCATGTAACAATATTCTGGACGAAGAGAGCGCGCTTCATCCAAGTACCATAAATAATAAATTTAAAACGGTGACATATGGAGAAGGTCCTTTAGTTCACTAGTAACTAAGTGGAAATCGCATAAAATCACTAAAAAGTTGTGCAATCTATACATTAGGTATTTATTTTATTCAAACTGTATATAATTTAAATTTACACCTTCCGATTTTGATGATAGTCTTTGCAGTAAAGTTGAATAAATTGGCCAATAATCAATGTGTCAATTACGAAACGTGGGGATGATGTTTTTAATATGCAATTAAGTTTATAATAGAGGCAGCATTGTGTTGAATACAATGAGTACAGGTAGTAGCTTGTGTAGCCAGTGCCGCTAATGAATCATATATTATTTTAATTGGGGTGTGCACCTTAATACCGGTTGATGGCTCCCGTTGAGTCTGCAACAATAAACGTTAACAACAAAATTCTAATTTTATTAAGAGGGCCCAAATTTCTCTATATATTGTAATGCCATAATGCCAGAATTTTGTTGTGGGAACTTCTTTAGACAATTAGATTCATTTTTGGACAAAAAAGGGCCAATGAGTAAAAGTAAACAGGAATAAATAGCTTATACAAACTCGAAGAAATTAAGTGACTAAATTATCTGCAGAACAGCAGAACTGAAACCAAGCATCCTTAAAAATTAGACAGATTTCAAAAGGAAATACATTTTTATACTTATACGAGTAATTTGTATTTTTAAGAGGGTGTAAGGAAATTTAGCTTTTTGGAGTATCTACTGTAAGATTAATATTTAATTGAAATTTTTATGTGTATTTTGATTAAAATAGAAGAGCAAAACAAATCTCAGTAAAGGAACCCACAGTAGGTATAACGAGTGAGTTGAAATAAGAACTGCAATTGTTATAGCAGAAGAAGAAATTCTAAAAAGATTGAACGATAGATGAAATGTGAATCCTGATGGTTCCGAGACGAAGGCTACAAAATTTCAATATTCATAAATAGATCAGTAGAATAAAAATAAAGATACAAAAAAAACCCCGTATACCCTCCAGATTCTTCAACAGGATCACGATGCATTTCACATCGACAAGAAATTTAAGGATGTTGGGACGGTTTTTAGAAGAAAATTGATACTCCAACGAGATAATTGACTTTTAATCGCGTTAGAGCTTAGGCAAAGCTGACAACCCTATTTTAGACTGAAAACAGACAACAATGGTGGCAGGACCTGAGGATGTCTTGGAAAGTCCTGATACATTAGATTACATGTAAATAATAATAATAATAATCAGCGAGGTCTGCGCCTGAATATACGATAGACGAGTATAATATAGTGGTGAACAAATAAAAATTAAGAAATTATAGAAATAGAAAATAAAGTCAAATTTAACTTCACTAATTGATTTGATCAGTATAATCTTCGAATTAACTTCGAAAATTTTATTTACATAACAAAACTCATCATAATAGATATTTTATGTGTATACAGGGTGTTCCAGTTTATATCGTCAGGATTTCACCAGTCGATAGTTAAAGGTGGTTTGTCTAATAAACTGTGGTCGAATGTTGCTTCCTTTTTGACGTACATTGAGGCCATTAAAGAAAATAAATTATTTTAAATAATTTGTTATAAATCAATAACAAAAAAAGTTAGCCTTCTGAAATTTTGCATAGATCTTTTTTTTTGTATTCTCTTATTAATAGTGGTTGCAATTATTTTATTTAGAACACAGAGGCGTGCGTAGGGGTTTCTTCAAAAACATTTTATTGAATAAAACGTACGCCACTATTTTTTTTGCAGCACCAATATGCAGAGAGTATTTTCCATTCAATTTAGAAACTTTTTCATATCTTATAATTTTTTGATAACTTAACTCAAAATAACCTAATAGTACAGTAAATAAGGGAGAAAAAAGGCTTCAAATAGCCTTTTTTTTACCCTACAGCCAATTTTTGTAGAATCTTCTAGAGGGTCACCCTGAAAGTTTAAAACTGAGTTTGTGTATTCGTAGATCCCGCCCTTCCTTCACCTGCCCTCAATTAAGGGTTGGATTTTTTTGTTTATTGAATAACTTTTTTCCTATTAAATTTTCGAAAAAAAGAGTCAGTACAAAGTTGTAAAGAAAAATATTTCCTACAACTTATCTTTTAAACTTTTTTTTATATTGTCGATATTTAAAAAGTTATTCAACAAATAAGTTGAAAATTTTGGGGAAAGAGTAGTAAGTAGTACCTAACTAGAGAAAATTTTCCCTAAAATTTGCAACTTATTTGTTGAATATCTTTTTAAATATTGACAATATCAAAAAAATATTAAAAGGAAAGTTGTAGGAAATATTTTTCTCTACAACTTTGTACTGATGCTTTTTTCGGAAATCTAATAGGGAAGAACTTCTTTAATAAATAAGAAAAAAAAATTAAGTTATCAATAAATTGTAAGATACAAAAAGTTTCTAAATTGAATGGAAAATACTCTCTGCATATTGGTGCTGCAAAAAAAACAGTGGTGTACGTTTTATTCAATAAAATGTTTTTGAAGAAACCCGTACGCACGCCTCAGTGTTCTAAATAAAATAATTGCAACCACTATTAATAAGAGAATACAAAAAAAAAGATTATGCAAAATTTCAGAAGATTAACTTTTTTTGTTATTGATTTATAGCAAATTATTTAAAATAATTTATTTTCTTTAATGGCCTTTTACGAGACATCTAACTGTTAAGTTTTATCTTTTAAAAATTTTACTTTTCATTTTCAAACTTGCAGTAAAATATCTCATTTTCATAAAAAATAATTGAACCAAAAAAAATATTCCTTGCTGCAGATGTAGCAGTCATTAAGACAAAGTACAATATTTAACTAATGAAGACATTAAGACATTAAAGAAATGAAAAATGTTGAGTATTTTATCACTATATATGGCACAAATTACACCGAGAGCGTTGTTTCTTAAGATGATAGCCGCTGGAATTAATACATAAACGGAGAGGTTTGACGGGCGCCCATCTATACCTCGACAGTCTAATAAATGTTCGGACAAACCCCCTTGAACAGAATACTAACTAAATTACAACTAACGTTTAATATCCCCACGAGAATATTAAAGACATTTTTTCGAAGATTAATATCTAACATTAAGTATATTAAGACATATCCATGCGTGTTTCCCATAATGACGACTTTAGTACTCAACTTGGTAAAGTGGCAATTTCATTTAATGGAGTTTGGAGAAGGTAGCTTATTGTAATACATCAGAGGAAAATTAATTAGTTTCACAGTTTAAATCGCGAGAAAATGTTTAAATTTCGGACTCGACGTCATAACTACAGTTAGACTAGCGGAAATTTCGAAATTTTTTGCTTTTTTCAGATAATTCTTCCCCTCAAGTACCGAGACCAACATCCACTTTGATTTGAGCTTATATAAATGCGGAGGTATTGTTTCTCCGTTAGAGGGAGGCGTAACTTAATTTAGGGTGGTTGTGCGCTTACCCTATTTAGAATGTCGGGTATATGGCACACACAGTAATGGCATTATTGGGAGGCAGGCTTTTGGGGCACATACACACGCCGGGCGGTCTAAGATGCGACCTAACTAACCGAGATATCACATCAAAGCGGCTACATGTCTCCTACGAAAACAAGACCACCCCTCTGTGCCACAAGGGCGCTTACGTCTGCCTTTGTAACCCACTAACTACGTTAATGTGCTCATCCATTAGCTTCAAATAACCTATTTCATTATGTTATTACTTGGCTTGTTCCGGGATGTGTGTTTGGTTATATATGTCTTTGGGAATGGATTGGAAAGTTGTTGGAGATGAAAATTTGAGCACCAATATTATTACAAAGGATGAATTTACTTTGTGTTGTAGTCACAGAAGAATTGAATCAGAATTTGTAGAGGAGAAGACTATGGTTAGTTGATGACTAAAATTGGTACATTAGATTAGATTTAAAAGATTCACATCAGGAATTTAATAAGAAAAGAAGCACGTATACGTATACCTATTTTTTTACCGGGATTTACAGAGAAACTGTAGGTAAAAATATTTTAGGATATGTTTCCGATTTCAGTGCGTGGCATAATGTCCATGGTTAAATAAAATTCTCTTTTTTTTCGAATAACAAGAAATTCAAATCTTCATGCATTTGGAAAAATATATCTGTTTTAGATTTCTTTATTATAATATTTAAAAAAATGGTCATTTTTAGTTTATTGGTGATATGAGTCGATGTATAATAATCTCCTTCAACTCTTTACCTTCTATCATATGAGTGCAAAAGACAAATTCATGAAGAGGCAAGAGGGACAGTGTAGGTACTTCGAAAAATCCTTACATTATAGATAACAAGATAACGATGAAAATTACTATAAAATTGAATTGTGATGATCACATTGTTCTCAAAAATGTTGTTTTTATTTGAAATAGAAAATTTTTCGTGTTTTTGGTGTTATTTATAAAAAAATATTCTAAAGTTGAAAATGAAGTGACGGGTTATTAAGGTGAGGTTGTCATAAGAAATTAAATATATTTCAAAAATACCTAGCTACTGTTTGATCTCAATTAATTTCTTCCGCTACTTAGAAAAATTCGAATATAGTTTTCTTCTGTTTGTACTTATAGACTAAATAATGTAGAGAAAATATTAATAGATCACCTCTAATGCATGGTGCATCCAGACTTTATTTATTCTAATATGAAAAATGAGATTTTGTGGAAAACTTACAAAAATATTATATTATGAGATATCCTGAAAGAAATAGTTATTTCTTTTGCTCCCCATTGGGTGCACCACAAAAAACCAATTTGAGTAAGTTGGACAAAATTTAAAAATTATTTCTTTCTATAAATTTGTATGAGTACGAGATCCATCTTTCTACATGATATAAACTGAGCCTCAAAATTAACGCACCACCCAAAATTCAGTAAAAGTTTGATGTCAATTTTTTTCTGAACCGTTTGTTCGATTTGTATGATTCTTTTTTAAATTGTAGGTTGATCCTTCAGGAATGTAAATGTGCTACTTATTTTTGGTCAAAATTCATTTTGGTTGAATACTGGGTGTATAAATGATGTTGACTTTTTTTCCCAAAATTCGTAACACCCTGTGGAGTGCACCAATAATAATATCAAATTATAAACTAGGGCTAACAATAGTCTTATCTTTTCTTAACATTCTCCAATTTGATTCACTTCAAAAACACTGTTTTTAGAGGAGACATACAGGTTTATCGAAAAACATGTTATTATTGGCGAATTTTCATTAGAAAAAATATCTAACCAAGTGTTGATACCATAAGGAGGCGTCTTACAGAACAGGATTTACACATAAAAATACCAGCGACAAAACCCGCCTTAAACGCTGAACATCGCAGAGCCAGACTGCAATTTGCTCAGGAACATCAGGATTGGAACTTAGAGGACTGGGAACGTGTTTTGTTCACGAACGAGTCTAGATATTGTTTGTACAGCTCAGATAGGCGGCGGCTGAGGGTAGTTCGACGGCCAAATGAGCGTTATGCTCAGTGTAATATTCGGCAGACCCATCTCTTCAATGGAGGTTCCGTTATGGTTTGGGGAGGAATTTCTCTAACAGCCAGGACAGAGCTTGTTTCCTTACGTGGAGGTTCTTTGAACAGTACACGGTACATTACGAATATTTTATCCGATCATGTTGTTCCATTCGCTCCGTACATTGGAAATGATTTTTTATTAATGCACGATAACACCAGGCCACACGTCGCTCGCATTGTGAATGACTACTTACACGAGGTGAATATTGAAACAATGAATTGACCTGCGCGTAGCCCGGATCTCAATCCCATCGAGCATCTTTGGGATATTCTTGGTAGGAAGCTGAGAGACCGTCAACCGCCACCTGTTTCTCTTAATGAAATTGAACAAACATTGGTAGAAATATGGGATCAAATTGATCAGGATCAAATTAGAAGTTTGATTTCGAGTATGAACCGTCGTTGTCAAGCAGTTGTAAGAAGTAGGGGCGGAAATACGCGTTACTGAAACTTGATTACTTATGTTACTCTCTAAATGATTTGTAAAAGAATGCACGAGTATTCATAAAACTCGCCAATAAAAACATGTATGTTTTTCGATAAACCTGTATATCTCCTCTAAAAACAGGGATATTGAAGTGAATCAAAACGGAGAATGTTAAGAAAAGATGAGGCTGCACTTAGCTCTAGTTTATAATTTGGGATTATTACTGGTGCACTCCCCAGGGTGTTACGAATTTTGGGAAAAAAAGTCAACATCATTGATACACCCAGTATTCAACCAAAATAAATTTTGTACAAAAATAAGTAGCACATTTACATTCCTGAAGGATCAACTTACAATTTAAAAAAGAATCATGCAAATCGGACAAAGGGTTCAGAAAAAAATTAACATCAAACTTTTACTGAATTTTGGGTGATGCGTTAATTTTGAGGCTCAGTTTATTTACTTATACATTTTGTTTTTAAAAAATCACACTTACATTTTTAGATTTGCAGTTTTGATTAAACATAATTTTTTTTATGTTTGAAACTTAGAATCCTTAGAAAAATCATAAATAGAACTTAAATCTACTTGTTAATTTTTTATACCCCTTGAAACTTGTCAATTTTTGAAAGAGCACATCAAGTGTAAGATGGATTTTTTGAAAATTGTCTTTCCGAAACTCAAATATAAGTTTGAATTTGTTTCTAAATTGACCCCTATTTTAACTTTTGAACAAATTAATATGTATAGGACAGTTTTAATTAAAATAATAAAAATTCTCGTAGTTTTAAAATAAACATCATTTTGAGGAAAGTTACTGCAGGGATTCTCGTTTTACAAATTTCTAATTTATCAAACTGTGCACGCCCTTGACATTATTGTAATACAAGTAAAGATGAAGAAGGATACTTTTTATTATCTATTCTATAATTTCTATACATTAAATGATCAGTAAAAAGTTTAGTGCATGAAAATTTACACAAGCTTTACCCCTTTTTTAAATAAATATACCCCACTTCTCCCGCACCTGTACGCTGTACGCCACTGAGAAAATTTGATGATGTAAAAGTGGTCAAATTTATCTGAAAAACGCATTTAAGGCTGAACCCATGACTAGTTTTCATCATAAACTCTGCTAAGAAACTTTTTTCTTTAAAAGCGAGCTTTAAAGGCTCCCTACACGCCGCTGTTCAAATTTCAATATGCCTAATTGATGGAAATTTGCTAGAAATTTACTGTTTAGACACTGTTATTATAAACCAGTCGGCGGAAATGATTTTTTTATTGAAATTTACCCCTATTGTATACCTCTGAGCAAATTTTCAGATATTTAAGCAGATAGTTTACATTCAGGACACTTTAAGAAAGTAAATAAAGGACATCGCTTGCTTTCTTCACGAAAAAGCACACGGCAAAACACAAGCTACCAATCTATAATAAACAAATTTCTGTTTTAAAAATATCACTTGGTTAAATTTGAATAAAATTTTCTTCTACAGCTTTAACCAATTTTAGTAATAAACATCTGCAGTTTATGAGACGAGTATTGTTGTAGTATAAGATTGTCTTGCTCAATAACTCGGATATTTTTGTAATAAATCGAAATTCTGTTTATTTCATAAAATTAATTATTTATTTTTCATTTTCTTTTCTTTACGTTGTCTTTTTTAGTTATTTATTTTCTTGGTAATAATATTATTAGAACATTAAAATCCTGTTTTTGTTCTTAAAACACATCTTGGTTCTTCATAATCAATTTATCTTAAAGATCTAATCATTATAAACTGTCTAAACTCCTAATCCACATCGATTCATGATTCACTCCCTTCTATTACATTTCGTCACTTTTTCTGAAAGGAAATTGCATGTGTGCGTGTAAACCTAATAATTATGTTTCCGATTGAACACCGAACTGTTGTTACATTAAAGATTCCAATTTTTGATTCGTACAAAAGCATTCTTGGTGTCCTGGGGTGTAGTATATCTATTCTTCTACTACTGTCGGTGAAATTAAGCAGTGGCGGCAAGTGAATGCTGTGTTTTATGTGTCGACATTAATTAATTACTGTTGCGGTGAGTGGCCATTCTGACTTGATGGGGGCCTAATAGCTCGGCTGCTGTACACCGCCCCACATGCGGACCACTCAACTCTAAACATCATTACTTATCCCATTGTCTTTACTAATCTTAAAGGGGCCGCCAAAGTTTAAATTAATCGATTTTTACAAATTCCCTAATTACACTTTTACGATTTAATAATGTTGAGGACTCACATGGTTTATGCTTTGCTTAAAAATCACCATGGGAATTTGTGTTTACCAAGAGAGATGGATCGAAATATTTGATTAACAGTCAATCTGTTTTACCTATAATTAACTTCCAACTTTAATATTATAAGTAAATAATCGTTTTTGTGTCCATTAAACCCATCCAACTGTTCGCAAACCCACAACATCGTACATACAGTGTGTTTGCTTAATTATAACCGTGATTAATCAGACTGAACTGAAATGCTTTCCTCAATAATGGCAAGAAATACAAATTACCATGCTTTTTCTATAGATGTACTTCAAAGATATACTTACACGCTAATTTATCGGTTGCATTTATATTAAATACGTTTGCAGTGCTTTATTTCATGTCAATCAAGATATGGTGAACTTCTTCCATACAAAACACACATCATTATTGTAGATTGCGGCCCATTATTATTTATTGTTGCTGTTTTCTTAGAATGCCAAACAAAGATCTGAGAAATGATATTACGTTTTGTGCCCCTGTTGTAAAGTGGCTTTTATTATACTAATATACACTGTTATTATGAAAGTCGACAATAGTCTCTTAATCGCACTTAACTCGCGAAATGGTATTTAGTCCTTTATTTAGTATCCAGACCAATCAACTCACAATAACTAGAGGGGCGTTCACCACATAAACACAGAAATACCATTAAAAGCGTACTTTTAAAATAGTTCTAATTATCTACCAGTGTAAATCATCAAATAGAAATTTAAAGTTCCCGTCTGGTTTTTCTATTATTTTTATTTACTTTTGACGTGTACACTTATAATGTACAAATTGCGTGTCCTATAACCACCCCCTTGTACCTTTGAAGAGATTTTGTATATTATTACCTGCAAAACGTCGTGATATTTTTCAATTAAATCATTAATTTCTATACCTACCTACTCACAGAACAGGTGCTTTGGATGATATCCATAACATAACATTTTTTTTTGTTTGCTTTGCCTTAATTAGAAATGATGATCCTTTAAAATCTCATAGTCAGCTGTAATTTATTTTATTAATGCGTTACTAATTATAAAACAAAAACCATTTATTTTTAATAACAGATTTATAGAAAGTCATATGGGAATTTATGAACGCTAAAGGTTTGGTGGATTTCTTAGTATAGTTGCCAAAAATGTTGTAATAATAATTTATAAGTAATGGTTATTTATTTTCAATTTCTGTCTTTATTTGGGAAGGGAAATGAGGTAAGTATAATAATTTGTTATATTTTAATAAAATTACGGAAATGTTTAAATTGAGGAAAAATAGAAGTTCAAGGTAATAAAAAAAAACATTTTACTTTCTGGACTTAATACACATTTTTATAGACGCTTAATTTGAAAAATAACACCCAAGATTTCACAGAATAACCGATAAAAAATACAGCAATTTTTGAAAATTGAGAATCTGATATAAACTGCTGGCCAATTGAAACGTACCAAGCGAATTTTTAGGTTGAATTTAAAGTCAAATATTTTGAAAAATGGAAAAGATATCAACATACGGTTTTCAGGATTTCAGAGATAATTTAATTGAGAAAACGATAGTGTTACCCGATTTTTTTATTTTGAAGTACATTACTATCTACAGGGTATGAATAAAAGTCTTTTTTTTTTTGGCAAATTTTATAACTACCGTGATTCCACAAATTTTTTTAAATATTTTTTTGATGTAGATTTTTTTAGTCCTTACTTAATGGGAAAACAACCTGTTTCTCAAAATTTTGATATCCCTGTTATTTTATAAGATACCGAATTTTTGTTGAAAATTTGATTTTTTCTTTGTTTTTTGTCGTTCGGCCGTATTGTGTTTTGTAAGAACCAATCTCTGTAGTTGATTATAATACCTTATGAATGGCTTTCTTATAAAATGTACACTTTTTGTACTTTCATTAATTTATTGGTAACCAGTGGCTTATCAAAAATCGGTACACGTTCGCTAATTGGTAAATTTTTTAATTCATTTTTTGAGGCTATTTTCTAATGGAATAGAATGGAATTTAGTTGGTTTATGTTCACCATTGGTTTAAGTGACTTATATCCTCGAAACGGGTTTTTCACTTTTTCAAAAATTTGCTTTCATTCGTGTATACCGGGTGGCTACGAAATCGTTTTACAACCCCCACCATTTTGTTACAATTAACTGTATTAATTTGAAATTTGGCATGGTTTGATTGTTGAAAGGAATAATCATTTTGACGTTTAAAACAATCTGATGACACGTCCGGAAGGGCCACCTACTAACTTTCAATTTTTTTTAAAACAACCCTGTATATTTTTTCCATAAGAATTAGATTCTACTTAAAATTACCTTTTTATCGACATATCACATGATGACATTTGCTTTCAAAATGGCAGCATAATTATTATTGCAAAAACCTGTTCAACAATATTAAATTTAATAAAAAATTCGGTATCTTATAAAATAAGAGGGATATAAAAACCAGGGACTAAAAAAATCGACATCAAAAAAATATAAATTTTTTTTTGTGGAATTCCGGTAGGTATAAAGTTTGAGAAAAAAAAGACGACTTTCTTTCATACCCTGTAGATAGTAACGTACTTCAAAGTAAATAAATCAGGTCACACTATTGTTTTCGAAATTAAATTATCTCTTGAATCCTGAAAACCTCATGTTGATATCTTTTCTCCTTTTCAAAATATTTGACTTTAAATTCAACCTAAAAATTCGCTTGGTACGTTTCAATTGGCCAGCAGTTTAGTTTCCAATATTAGTAAAGGAACATTAGACTTTTTCTGTGATAAAATTTTCGGGTCTTTCGAACCTTTGCGATCGAAGGAGGAGTCGACCCTGAGTGTAAAAAACACTTTTGGAGAAGCTATCCTCGCCTCATTTTCCGCCATCTTGAAAATAAGAGTTAGTTTGACTTTTGAAGATATCTCGGAACTCGTCATTTTTTTCGAAAAAGTAATCGAGAGCAATTTTGCAGAGAATTAAATTCCGCACATTTTTTGTTTATAACCTTTTTTCATATATCTTATTGTTTAAATAATATAGCAGCGCAAACTTGAAAAAAGGGGGTATGTCGAAAGTGGTTCAATATTCGTTTGGGTAGTGACAATTTCATTGTTTTTGGAAAATTTTTTTTCATAAATATTGCGAATTGCTTAATTATTATTAATTATTCAAAGAGTAATCGTTTCATTCATAAAACTATCATAAAAATGCGAAAAAATTCGACGTACCTACCCCCTTGTTTACACTTTACGCTGCTATATTATTTAAAAAACAAGAGATATGAAAAAATGTTATGAACAAAAAATATGCGGAATTTTATTCTCTACAAAATTGCTCTCGATCACTTTTTCGAAAAAAGTGACGAGTTCCGAGATATCCTCAAAAGTCAATTTTCAAGATGGCGGAAAATGAGACCGGGATGGTTTGTCCAAAACTGATTTTTTACACTCCACCCTTCGATCGCAAAAGGTTCGAAAGACCCGAAAATGTTATCACAGCTAGCCTTACATTTGATCTAATGTTCCTGTACTAACCTAAGATTTCATAGAATAACCGATCAAACATAGAGCAATTTTTGTAAATTTATAAATTGCAACTTTCCAATTATAATTTCTTAAAATCCTATAAACATAGTACGTCAAAAATAATTTATATTTTCTTTTCCTTAACTGTGACTTGACCAACAGTTTTAGCGACTCGGTAGGAAAGTTTAACACTTTCATTTCAAAAAATTTAATAAAGTCTTGTACATTTTATTTGCTATTTACAAATTTGGTGGATGTGCCTCATAAAATAAAAACCCTAATATCACCCATGCGCTAGTAAACTAATTATTCAAATAAATCCTCCATAGAACCAAAGTATAATAGACGGAAACTCCTGTTTTGTTAGGCGGCCCAACTCGTTGGAATTTTTTAAATGCTTACACACAATCATTAGTCGTTTTTTCTCTATGAAAAGAGGGGGGCGCGGTTTTTGTGCCTTAAAATATTAATTTGTTACTTTTTATGAAAGGTTCAATTAATAATGCGGCAAACTTCTTAAAGCGCTTTGTTCTTGACTCTTTTGGTTTTTATCAAAGAAACGATGGATTTTCTATTCAAGCGCAGATTGAAATTGATTATTAACATAGTTTAAAAAGTTTACTGCCAAACATAGGCTATACATACACTTAATTTGATGAGTTATTATGAATGAGAACAGAAAAACTAGACGGTATTGTGTACAAAATGGTTTATATTAAAACTATTTATTTCAAGGTGACAAGGAGAAAAAACTCGTTAAAATTCGTAAAATATAATTTTATAAAACAAACAAGTACTTATAAAATAAATAAAATTTTACAAAGTATAAGTATTAGTCCATTTTCTTTTTCTTCTTTTTAGCGGGTGCTAAACCACTGGAAAATTCTGACGTGGTCAAACTAATCGACTTAATTTTCCTCTTTTGCGCCGGCCTTGAATTCTGATCGTCCCTGAAAGCAAATTTTCTCTCAATTATCTTATCTAATGGTGCTCGCTTCAATTCTTAATGTTAATGAATTAAGACTCTCAATTACTTCTATCATTAATATGAAACAGTGCAACATAGAAAAAATAATATAAAACCGTCTGCCATTAGTGATGATGAAAAAGAAAATCCAAAGTAGTGTAATTTATAATTCATTGTTTTCAGATCTAAATTGGATGTGAACGTACTAAAGCATAAAAATGAAAAAAGTAATAAATCTAATAAAGCCAGGAGAGATTTTTTTCAAACATCTTAACGATTAATCACCAACATTCATTAATTACATTTATACATGATTATACCGAATGGTGCTCTATACAGAAAAGTGCCGAGGCCATTAAATGCGCCCAAATGAAATATGCCGGGGCATTGAGTAGGAAGGACTGTCGATTAAACCACCGGCTACTGTTCCGAACACACATTTCAAAAAACGATGTCATTCCTCTAGATTCAAATACAATAATTGTTTTCTAACAAAGTTTTTTCCTTGTCTATTCATGTAATCGAATTGGACCTGCAGGTGTAACAGCTCTGTAATGAATCTTTTATATACGATAATGGGAAACATTTTAAACCGTATTTCGAATTAAACTTTATAAAAGAACATTTGTTACAAAATGGGGAGACAATTTTCTCCATTGAAACGGGCATGTCCCATATTAGGCTCGCTTTATTATAGATTTGTTAAAGCACCATAAAAATAATAATAATGATTGTAATTGGAGGGATATACAGCTGAGATACATGTAATTTTCTTAAGGTGTCCACACATCATAATTCTAAGTTCGGTGGAGTTAAAAAAACAATTTTTCTTCTCGGAAATATTTTAATAACCGAAACGAAAATAGGCAGGTTCATTCAGATAACTTTCTAAGGGATTTTAAGACGTAACCTCGTTGTCTGTGTCAGTTTTACCGAACTGTTCTCTAGAATTATTCTGTGTTGTACTTTACAAATTATTCACGCGATTGTTTTCATAACAATTACGTATTTTTTCAACTCTTTATAAAATGTAAATAAGAACAACTAACGGAAACCCTGGCTGAACATCAATTATAAAATTTAATTTGCCGAAATTTTGTAAGAAATCGTTCTGCTTTATCGTACTTTGTTCGATAATTTGAGCATTTCTTACAAATGGTGCAATGATATTTGGCAATTATCCAATCCAAAACCGTGCCTTAAACTCTATTGAAAACAAATCAATGGAAAATTATATTTATTTAATGTTTTTTTGTTACCTCAGACTTTAGTAAAAGTATACAAGGCAGGGATGGATTTCGCAAATTTTAATTTCGAAGACTATATTGTAAGAAATGTTGAAAGGCCACTACTCTTCGACCTATGCCTGTACTATCATAGATCATATCCCTTTTTGCAATAGCCGTTGCACGGAACAGCAAAAACCCAAACAGTGATTACAAATTGTCCGTGAAAAATGAGCTTAACAAAAGTCCCGATATGAGTAAAAAACGACGATGTTATTTATGTGTTTAAAGTAGCGCTTTGTGTGCGCGCCATGTGGCGGCTGAATGCATTAACCGAACCGATTCATGGCCGATCCGGTTTAACGCGATAATGACCCCTTGTATTAATCAAAACGCACGGCGCTGCTGACCCAAGTGAGTGCTGCCCCCATCTAACTCAACTCGCGCTTCCCTTTTACGGACTAATTACGCACGACGATTTATAATATTAGTTGTCTTCAGTAATAAAAAAATACTTACTCATGAGTTGCCAGTTTTCGATTGAGTTTTTTAGGCGCGAAATTTGCTACTTGTCCGCGGACGAGTCTCGACGCTGATGTTGGGGTGTCTTTTAGGCCGAAACTTGTGACATAGTGGCCAAGATTGACATTTTTGAAGTCGAAAATTGTTCTT
Organism: Pediacus dermestoides; assembly: GCA_963942485.1. Classification (NCBI taxonomy): domain Eukaryota; kingdom Metazoa; phylum Arthropoda; class Insecta; order Coleoptera; family Cucujidae; genus Pediacus; species Pediacus dermestoides. Next base: position 31,896,464 of record OZ012626.1, read on the forward strand.
AGCTGGGAGGGATAAGTGTTGTAGAAGCGACTCCAAGATGAAAAAGCTGGAAAAAAGTCGGGAAATTCAATAATAAATAAAAGAAAAATGTCAGTAATAAAATGTGCATAAAAAGTCTAAGAACGTAAAATATTTCTAGCACATCACGAAGATTATATAAAAATTTAACGCAATATTTAATTGAGCTATTAAAGTTACAAAAAATCGGTACCTCAAAATATGGATTTTCAGATTAGATTCAATATTTCTCCGAAAATAAAAATTTTACAGCCTGTAAAGCATGAACTTTATTTGTCTTTGTATTGTTGTATTGATCTTTGAATCGGCAAATTTTCACCAGCTCAAATTGCTATTTTTCGTAAGCTAATACTTGCAACATTATTTATCATTTCGCAACTGATTAGAAAAGAGTATTTATCACGTGGACGTGAGTGTTACTGATTGTTCGGTCTATACACCGAAACGCACTTGGGGTTGTCAACATAACGACGTGAAATGGACGCTCGTCAGTTACGGTCAGCAATTTTAGTTACCGGCCTGCCATTCCACACTTCTTTTCACTGTTATTGTGCATCTAAACTCAGTTTTGTATGACTTGAATACTTGAATGTAGCATTTTACACTAACCAATCGATCAAAACCACCACATACAATTTTATTGGAAATTTTGTCACATACCAAAACACGCCATTTTATGCAGGTCCCGATTTCGGCTCAACACATCCTCGTAACGTCTCTGTAGAGCCATGGCTGCTCTCTCGTGCTCTGGCTCCTCCATTAGGTCACAAAGATGCTTTAGAAAATCTTCGGCGGGGTGCTCCTTTAAACTAAATTATTAAATTAGCTAAATGTTTCATTAATAAATACAGAACTTACAAGACTTTGTGCTCTTGCAACCTTGATATATAATCCTGCTCTTCGTGTGTTAAGAAGATTAAAGCGGAGCCTGATTTGCCAGCACGACCAGTTCTACCTACCCTGTGTAGGTAATCATCGTCGCTTTGTGGGCCTGTGTATTGGATTATGCAGTCGGCTGCAGGAACATCTAAGCCACGTGCTGCAACATCCTGCAGAAAAATTTATTAATATAATACAAACTCTAGTAAAAAAACTTACTACTTCAAATTTACAAAAATCAGCGCGCTTTGTGCTTGGATAAATTATGTAATATTACATGATTCGCTATGCACTTGGCTTGTGTAACAGGATATCTACCTGCTTAAATTGTAAGCACACACAATTAATCATTTTATTGTAAATCAGTGTATTTATAAGTTTGGAATTTGAAATACACAATTGAAATGAAATGTAATAATAATAATAAAATATGATGTGGTGGAATTGATAACCACATTAGCACAAAGCAATCGGTATTAATGTTATTTAATGCTATAGAAATGCGTAATGGCATTTTGATAGAAGTAATCGTCGAATAGGACCCCATGGTGATTACCATTACCAATATTATAAAACAAGATGATAAACGGCTTGGTTTTTTTATTTTGACGAGTAGTGTACAATCAGTGTTAAGGAATTTTATTGTATAGCTCGAGTGATTGTTACAGTTTAAGTACTTTGAGTAATGCTTTTTTTATTTATAGAAACAAAAAAATATTTCATGAAAGGAAGTTAGAATAAGATTTTTAATGATGACTAAAATATATTAAATTTCAAAGTTACGCTGCAAAATTTGTACAGTATTTACATTAAACAAATTATTAAATAAATCTTGATTGGAACCACATTTAAAAATGAACCTAAATGGTTTCAAATTTAAAAAAAATTTTAACCAGAGGAATAATCAAATATACCGGGTGTCCAAATAAGAAACTGTTTATCTCACAGCTTTAGGAAAAAGTACTTATACTAAAAGTGGCCAAGCGAAATTGTTGAAAATAATTTTTAAGTTTTTAACTCGGCCACCAACGATAAAACAGAAATACGGTTTTTCTCAAAAATATCCCGAGTTAACACACACCAAAAATAGCTATATTGTAATTTATAGAAAAATAGAAAACTTTTTTGTCTGGAGTCTTTTCTCTATCTTGTCAAATAAAGGGTGGGGGAAGGCACGAATGTTTGTTTGAAAAAATTTGAATAACTGTTGTTTGGTGTAACCGGTTTCGATAAATTTGGTCTCGTTTGAAAGAGCGTTTATTATAGCTTCGGATGAAGAATTGACATCATTAATTTAATTTTTTCCCTGGGCGCTTTGTGACAAAGACACAGATTTTGGTAATTTTCTCAAAAATGTTAAATGCAATGGTATTGTATGTATTATTATTATTAGCTAAGAAGAAAGACATTACAAAAACGAAGAAACTGATGAAAACCACAAGTCAATACCTCTTATCAATATGAATGAAAACATTTTTTAATCAAATTTTTGCATAAATATGTAAAATATAATTAAAACAGTTTATTATACAGGGTGTCCCAGGAATAATGTGAAATCTCTTAAGGGGTGATGCTTGAGTGTCTCACATAGCCCTGTATACAAAATTTTGTTCTATAAAAGCGCAAATTTCAGCTACGCTATTGGTTTAACAAAAAAATAGTTAAATACATTTTTTTTCTACATTAAATTATCTATCAGAAAGGTTTAGTTACTTTTTGTTAAATTCGTAACAGTATAAAAGTTATATGCATTGACATCTAAATTTTTGTTAAATTTCATGGTTGTTCATAATTTTATTCAATTTTTTTCTGAAAAATTGCCCTATAAGGTAAAAAATTAAATAGGGAGGTGAAAGAAGAGTTCATTTGAGTAAAAAATGTATTTTCCAAATTTCCGCTAAACGTCAATTTTTAGGAGTAATTATAGTTTTTCGAAAATTCTACTGCTTAATATTTATTATTATTATTAAATATTATAATATTAAAATTTATCGCCGGGCAAGATTATGTTTAAAACAAAATGGAAAGCATTTTCAGCAAGTTCAGTTCTGCTCAAAAAAATTAAACGTAATAAAATCAGTGTAAATTTAAATGGCTGCTATTAACCTCGCAAAAATTTGTCTAATTTTAGACTATGTGTCCTTAAAACTTCCATAAAACTACAAAAAAATAAGGTTTCTTTGAGGTTTGCTTTGTCATAAAAGACAAGTTAGTTTTACTAAAAACCTGAAATGGGATTGAAATCCATAATTCCGGATTTTATTTCATACATTATACTATTTAAAAAAATGTTTAATTTTATACTTTGTGTCCTTAAAATTGTCATAAAAGTTCGAAGAATGGGCAGTTTTTCTTGTGATTTGTTTTGTTACAAAGAGACAAGTTAATTCATTAGAAAATTTAAACAGAATCAATATGTGTCGCAAATTCCGGACTTTATAGATTGACTCAAACAAAATTGACATAAAACTGCGAAAAATAGGCACATTTTATTGTTGTTTGGTTTGTTACTAGAAAATTTAAATAGAAGGAAAATCCGTTGAAAATTTCCTACTCATTTAAATTATTTCAAGATTTCGGCATTTAGATCAATGATAGATATTCGGAATAAAGTGTAGACAAATAAAAAATTTCACCATAAGACAAGTTTGAAACATTAAAATTCCAAAAAAATAATAACTCTTTTCTAAAGAATAAAAGGCTCAGAAGCTCTAGAAACTTTTTCTTGAAAGGAGCAATTTATTTCATTAATATCTTAAATAATGACTACATCGACTTAAACGATATAACGAAGTACAAAAAACTCAACTAGGTATATAAATTTATTTCTAACTGGAATTTATACATAACATAATTTAAAAAAGTTTAGATATGTATCAATTTTCGTTGTGGCCTGTTAGAAACTATAATTTTTGTATTATTACCTATTTAAAAATGTCCTTTATGAATATATGTTATTTTTATTAATTTTTGTAATTCCATTTCTTTGGACATATTTATGTAATTTAAAACTAAAATTAAGTTAATTTATATTTTTAGTACTACAAAATTATATCTTGGAAAATATTATGTTGCTATTCGTAATCAACATGTCCAAATTATTTCTCAAAAACCAGACTTGGTTTATTGAAAACGTGTTCATACAAGATCAGATCATTTATTCTAAAATATCGAAACTTCATTTAGTATTTTATTACAAAATAGTACAAGTTAATTTCCTCCACAACACAATATTTCAGAAAATTTTAAACTAAAAAAAAACAGAAAAATCACAAGGCTAAAATTCATTTTCATTGCCCACTTTTCTGTTAAACTTAATCTGGTTTTTCTATTATTATTATTTACGATTTTTAAGGTAGATTTGGCTTTTTTCTATACAAGGTGTTTTTGAAATAGGTGGTCAAAATTTAGGAGCATGTAGAGCAAGTCAATTGATGAAGAAAACCTTTATAAAATTATTTTCTAAAGTGCTTTCTAAGGGAGCTACAGCCCCGTAATTGTAGACCCTTAAGAATGTTTTTTATTAAATATCTCCGAAACCGTTTAAGATATAATAATTAAATTTTGTACAGCCGCTAGCTCTTTTATGCTTAACAATATGAAATTAGTATCATCTGAAAATTTTATTCAAGGGTGTGTCAACTGGGGCGGGAGGAGCGTAAATATGATCCCAACTTTTTTGTATGTTGTGTTTTTTTGTTTTTGACATGAAATTATTAAATGTAATAACTTTTTACAAAAAAATGATCCACTTGTTTAATTTCGATGCCATGCACCGTTTTTGAGTAAAATCGATTTGAAAATTTATAACATTCTCTGAACGTGAAGCGTTTTTCTTTTTAATTTTCGAAATGGATGTAAAAAATTTAGGAGCATGTAGAGCAAGTCAAATGATGAAGAAAACCTTCATAAAATTATTTTCTAAAGTGCTTTCTAAGGGAGTTACAGCCCCTTAATGGTGGATCCCTAGGAATGGTTTTTATTAAATATCTCCGAAACCGTTTAAAACACTTTAGAGAAAAACTTTATTAAGGTTTTCTTCATGATTTAACTTGCTCTACATGCTCCTGAATTTTGTATATTCATTTCGAAAATTAAAAAAAAAACGCTTCACGTTCAGAGTATGTTAAAATTTTTCAAATCGATTTTACTCAAAAACGGCGCATGGCATCGAAATTAAACAAGCGGACCATTTTTTTATAAAAAACTATTAAATTTAATAATTTCATGTCAAAAACAAAAAAACAGTATATACAAAAAAGTTGGGATTATATTTACCCCCCGCCCCCCAACTTGACACACCCTTGAACCAAATTTTCAGATGATACTAATTTTACATTGTTAAGCATAAAAGAGCTAGTGACTGTACAAAATTTTATTATTATATCTTAAACGGTTTTGGAGATATTTCATAAATACCATTCTTAGGGGCCTACAATTACGGGTCTGTAACTCCTTTAGAAAGCACTCTAGAAAATAATTTTATAAAGGTTTTGTTTATCATTTGACTTGCTCTACATGCTCCTAAATTTTGACCACCTATTTCAAAAACACCTTGTATAATGACCCGTCAGATTCTTGCATTTTTATCCATGACAACACTACACATTGTATTTTGTAAATACTCATTTTATCATATGTGAAGATTCAATCTCAGTATACAATTTTTTTCACAAAGACAATTTGTTACCATTGAGAGCCAGCTGATGACTTTTGCCGACTACTGTACAACTGCACGAAGTCGTTTTGATATCTGAATTGATCAAGACAATAATCAATCTATACCAGGCAGGTTGTTTGCAGCCCAACCCGCGCGTTCCTCAACTAATAAAATGTAATATTACTTTTACCTGGTAGCCATTCTCTGCAACAATAGCTGCCACTCTAATTGTGGAACATGTGTTCTTTTGATTGTCCAACAAGGTTCCGTCACCCGCCGCGTCAAGAATGTGTATGTTTTGTGACCGTCGAAAAAATGTTAAGTGCCTTCTTTTACCACTGAATGATACACATTTGATTATAGTTGGAATTAAATTCGGCCGTTGAATGGATAAACGACTAAACGAGTGTGATTGTCGACCAGCAGGCGATCTCAGCGTCGCTGAACAGCGGGACACCGTCGTCGCAAACAGCCACTTAAGAAATCCAATAACATTAATCGGCACAGCGTAATTAACTGACCGATACGAATAATAATGCCCCACACTGATTTCAAATCTAACAACTCTTAACTAAGGCTAAAGTTTGGTCTTACAGTTTTGGAAAAATGTTATCTCATCGTCGTGTATCCGACAAAGATATTGATTAATTGACGAGAAGTTAGGACAATTGTTCAAATCCAACTTAAACTGTGCTTTCAAACTAGTTTCACTTTTACTTTACCTTTTAATTATTTTTTTTAATCATTACATCATATTAAATTACTTACCGTGCATAATAAAACTCCAGTTTTAGCGGCTCTAAACCCAGTAAAAACCTCCTTTCTCGCACTCTGATTCATCGAACCATGCAGCTTGAATAACTGAATATCCAACACTTCCTCCTCCTCATCATCGCTGTCTTCTCCAGCATTCTCCAGTAAAACCACATCGCCACTCTTTACTTTCCCTCGGTTTATCGGCATTTTCAGCAGAGCTTGCGTGAAGAGTTCATAGTGATAATCCACCATGTGACTTGTAGCCATGAAGACAAACAGTTTGGAATTTTTCTTTGATTTGGCGACTAGTAACGCCGACAGAGTTATTAGTCTATGCTTAACAAACGTTACAACAAACTCTTGCGAAACTGTGCTTGGTATCACCATATGTTCCGGGTTAACTGTGCTACCTTCATCTAAAGCATCTACGTAAATGTGGTCTTTCATGGTAAAGTCTGCAAGTTCAGCAATGGCTTTAGATAAAGTCGCAGAAAGTAGAAGAGTTTGCCTGGTTTTATTGGAATGGCTCTCTAAAGGCATGCCGTCAGTTTCTTCTACAGCTTCTTCAGCAGCACTTTCGCGTTTAAGCATAGCCAGAGGGTTATAATAAGAGTTTTCTCTTGCCTTGTCAAGTTCTTCCACAATGCTACATAATAATTTAAAATTTTAGATGATTGTTCTGGAAAAATTATATCATACGAACCTAACAATATCTCTTTTGAACCCCATGTCGAGAAGCCGATCAGCTTCGTCAAGCACCAAACATCGAGTGTTGTCAATTTTAAAAGCAGCAGTATGTAAAATGTGATCTAATAATCTACCTGGTGTTGCTATGAGGATATGTACACCTTTTCGTAGTCTATCTTTCTCAGTTTTTCTGTTTTCGCCTCCACAAAGATGTCCCACGACAATCCATTGGAAAGTCTAAAATATTTCATAGAAAAATAAAAAAATTATGTAGAATAATTAATTGAGTTTACGTTAATTTTTCCAAATAACTCGTGAGTTTGAAGTGCTAATTCTCTAGTTGGCACTACTATGATGGCTTGGACTCCGTCTTTTCGTTGGACTTTTGGGTCTAGGTTTTGCAAGGCGCTTAAAATTGGAACTGCGTAAGCCAGAGTTTTTCCTGAGCCAGTTTGCGAACGGACCTAGAATTTATAATAATTCGATTTTGAGAATAGAAATTTTGAGTTTAAACTGTTGTCTAGGTTAGAAATGCGGGGTAATTCTTATGAACAAACGTAGAAAAATATAAAAGGTGCCACACTTTACGAAAATAAATATCAACATTTCGAAAATTTGAACATTAAGTGCAGATATTTCAGTCAAATTTGAACTGTTTTTCTTTTCCAGTACCAACAATTATTAGGAGTTTATTAGAAGAAAGTTTTTGTTATATTTACTACTATAGATATTAGGTGGTATTTATAAAAATGAAGCATTTACTTTAAAGTATAAGGTAGAAGTAAAAGGTAGCACTAAGAAGTAAAAGGTAGAAGTAGAAGCTTTTGCTTCAATTCGTATTCACAATCTTTACCTTTTTCTTGCAAGGAAATACTTCAGATAAATGAAGTAAAAGGTGCAGAAGTTTCGCGATTTCAGACATGTGTTGTAACAATCTTATAGTTTAGTATGTGAAATTTGGACAATTTTTTAAGCGAGTCTTTAGTAGGCTATAAAATCCGGAATTTTTAAAGGATTTCATTATGTTTGAATTTTTTAGTAAAACTAACTTGAGTCTTTGTAAAATTACAAACCGCAAAAAATCTGTCAATTTTTCGAAGTTTTATGAAAGTTTTAAAGACACTAAACTGAAATATGGACATTTTTTAAGCGAGTATATTGTAGGCTATAAAATCCGGATTTTTTCAGGGATTTTCATTCGGTTTAAATTTTCTAGTAAAACTAACTTGGTTCTTTATAAAAAAGCAACCCGTACGTAAATTTGTCAATTTTTCGAAATTTTATGTCTGTTTTAAACACACAAACCTGAAAATTATACAATTTTTTTAAGCAAGTTTATAGTAGGCTATAAAATCCGGAATTTTTGAGGGATTTTCATTCGCTTTGATTTTTCTAGTAAAACTAACTTGGCTCTTTATAAAAAAGCATACCGCAATGCAATCTGCGAATTTTCCGAAATTTTATGACAATTTTTTAAACGAGTTTATAGTAGGCTATTAAATCCGGAATTTTTGAGGGATTTTCATTCTGTTTGAATTTTCTAGTAAAACTAACTTAGTTCTTTGGAAAAAAGCAAACCTCACGGAAATCTGTCAATTTTCCGAAGTTTTATGACAGTTTTAAAGACACAAACCTGAAATTTGGACATTTTTTTAAGAGAGTCTATAGTAGGCTATAAAATCCGGAATTTTTGAAGGATTTTCATTCGGTTTGAATTTTCTGGTAAAACTAACTTATTTATTTGGAAAAAAGCAAACCTCACGGAAATCTGTCAATTTTCCGAAGTTTTATGACAGTTTTAAAGACACAAACCTGAAATTTGAACATTTTTTTAAGCGAGTCTATAGCAGGCTATAAAATCAGGAATTTTTGAGGGATTTTCATTCGGTTTGAATTTTCTGGTAAAACTAACTTAGTTATTTGGAAAAAAGCAAACCTCACGGAAATCTGTCAATTTTCCGAAGTTTTATGACAGTTTTAAAGACACAAACCTGAAATTTGAACAATTTTTTAAGCGAGTCTATAGTAGGCTATAAAATCCGGAATTTTTGAGGGATTTTCATTCGGTTTGAATTTTCTGGTAAAACTAACTTAGTTCTTTGTAAAAAAGCAAACCTCACGGAAATCATACAGTCCGCATCCAACACGTTATTAATATAAAATCGAATTTATATTATTTATAATTATATTATGTACTTGGTATCAGTATCATAGAAACCAGTAAAAAACAAAGAGTGATCCTTCTGAGATTCGAACCCGGGACTTTGGGATCCAAGCCCTTATTATGCCAATAGTCTATCTAGGTCGTCTGATTCAACTCGCACAATTTTTAGGAATATCTCGTTTTTTTGAAATTTTTTTGGCGGAATTTCAAAAAAAAGTTCAAACAAAATATGTTCAAAATTTAATTCTAAATCAGTGTTAAAGAATAAAAAAAAATCTCGTAATTTGTTTATTTTTCAAGATAGTCATAAAAAATGTGAGATTCTCGCAAAAAAAGTTGCTGCGAACTAGATGCATTTATTTAGAAGCAAATACTTCTTTTTATAAATACGAAAAAAGTAATAGCTTTTATTTTGAAGCCAAACCTCTCGCCTCGAAGCAAAACCTTTTCCTTCGCTTTTTTTATGCATATAACCTGAAGCAATTGCTCCATTTTTTGCAAGCAAAAGGTAATGCTTATTTTATAAATACCGCCTAATAAAGTACATTTCGATGAATTAATCTTAGATTTTATTATCCAAATATTTTGTGTCAGCTTCAGCTATAAAAAGAATAGGAATAGAAAATAGAATTTAAAAAAATTACTATATTTCCTTATGACTGCGTATAAGAGTAAAAATATATAAATGCATTTTTGTAGTCGACACAGGAAATGGGAATTATTAAATTAAATAAAAAACTAAATAATTATGAATTATGATTCACCTTCCAAGCATTTTTTTTTTATCGATAAGGAGAACGAAGTCGACTGTCGTAATTGTTAATTAATATTTTTACAACTTTCTTCAATGTATCAATTATAAGGATAAATATCTATTGAGATTTTCAAAATTATCATAATACGAAATAATCTGATTTGCCACCTCGGTATAATATTTACCACTTACCAAAACATTTTTACCACTCAGCACCACCGGAATCGCCTTCTCCTGAACAGTAGTCAGCGTAGTAAAATTAATTTTCTCCAAATTGGAAACTAAATACTTATGTAAATTTAAATCAGAAAACTTCTGTCCCTTACTGAACACCTTCTCCTCCAAAGACTTGCCCTTTCCATCGGTTTTCACATACAAATTCTTATGTTTTTCCGAAAACAACGAATGCAGTTTACCTTTATTAAACTGATTACCACTTTGCCCCTGTGTACCATCAGGAACTTCCCCTAAATCTCTAGCAGCTTTCGCAGCTAATTTGTCCTTCTTCTGCTTCCTTTTCACTAATTTATTTGGTTGAAACTCCGACTGTTTTTCTTGTGTTTTAGCAAAACCGACTCTCTTTTTGGCTGGCCCTGTAAATTTCTTTTGGGTTGCTTGAGCATCATTCGAGGGCAAAGTTTGTGATGTTGTTGGCCCCTTAAGTATTTTCTGGGTTGTTTTAGTTTCGGGTGGTGGTTTGGCAGTTTTGGGTTTATTCGTGGATTCTTCCTGAATTTTACGAGTTTTTGCAAACACTTTACCTGTGGGCGGTTTCGCCGTGCTTTTCCATTTCTTTTGGGTTGGTTTAGCATTATTCTGGGGCAAAGTTTGCGATTTTGTTGGGCCCTTAAGTATTTTCTGGATTGTTTTAGTTTCGGGTGGTGGTTTGGCAGTTTTGGGTTTATTTGCGGATTCTTCTTGAGTTTTACGCTTTTTTGCAAACACTTTACCTTTGGGCGGTTTCGCCGTGCTTTTCCAAGTGAAATCAAAGGAAGTCATCGTGATTATAGTAGTTATTTCAGGTGAAACATGAACTGTATGGTAAAAGTAAGGTTAAACACACTGTAGGTACGCTATTTAAGACCTAAATTACGTTGTGTAGTTGGTTGTGGACGTATTACACTTATAAACTGCTAAAATCACTTACTAATCAACTTTTGTTGTGAATGTAATAAAATGTATAAATTTGAGGTTAGGCAAGCACATGTTGTAGTTGTACGAGTGAACTAAGCGCCATTGGATCAAATTGTTATTAGATAAATCGTCGTTTGTTAAAAGCTGGCGGTAAAGGGAAAGTTTTCAAATTTATAGCGGAATTATAAAATAATAATTAATACGGTATACCTATAAATACAGGTAGTTGCGTATAATCATGTAAATGTCTGAATATTAAAATGTAATTATCGTTAACGTTTAAAATAGGAAATTAATAAGTAAATGAAACATTTCATGTTTCAAGAGAATTTTTGCTATGAAGCTACAAGTTATTTGCTTAATTAATTTGAGAACAATCCATTTTGAATTTATGATTTGTTGAAATGTTTTTTAACCTGTTGAAATTACTGGCAATAAATTAAAGAAAATTACTAGATACGAGTATACAAATTAGATATTCTTTTTTTATTATTTTGTTAACATATTATTATAAAAAGAAAGAAAGAAACATTCAAGTTGAAATGAATTGGGATTTCGCAGACTGCAGGTAATTTTATATACCAATCTCAAAACTTATGTACCTACATATTTTTGTAATATTAGGTAATAATATTCTTGTATCCTTCCTTCATCAAACCTAATGTTATTTCCTGGTTTCAATTCTTACTTTTTTGCCCTTTAAATGGCAAAATCTGAAGGGTATGTGACGATACTTTTTCTGCTTTCAACAGTTGCAAAGAAAAGTCAAATTTTCAGGAAATTACTTATAGAGGTAAAAGTTTCGGATATCACAAACTGAATTATTTTGATTTCTAACTTTGACGCGAAATCATGATTGTATTTGGGAGTTAAAAAAGTGTTGAATGTAAAATAATGAAAAAAATATTTTTAAATATTAACATTAATTTATTATTGTATAATTTTTTTCAACACATTAGTATGCCTAACTTTTATACTATATGAAATGTTTTCTGAAACCAATAGTTCGGCACTTCTCATGAAATAACGTTTAAAGATTATTTATGTTTATACAGGGTGATCAGTAATTGGCGAACTCCGAATACAGGGCGTTATAGAGCACATTTAAACTAATGATAATCTGCAAAGAAAAATTAAATATGATGGTTATTTTCCGAGTTATAGAGTTTCCCTCATCCAAGTTACAAGCTAATTATTTTAATAACCAAGACAAAAATGAGTGAATAATTCATGCTACTATAATCACTGGATAAAATGCAATATGATTTGTTCAATTTTTTTCACAAAACCTCTAATACAAACAAATTGAAAATGTTAAAATTTAATAAAATACCTAAATTTGAGAGAAATTTGAAGTTTGGCAACCTCTCAAGCTCCCCTTGGAATAAACTAAAATACCTTCTATTGCCATGAAAATATTAATAATGAATTTCAGTTGTTGTTTCTGTTTTTTAATAAAATTGACAGTACTAAATCACTAAATCATAAAATATTGAACGTTTCTCTTCCTTTTTTCTCGTCGAACCTATTAACATGTTCAATGCAGTGTAGCCACTTTTATTTTTACAAAAGTGGTCATATATTTGTAAAGAAAGGACTTATAGCACTGCGCTAAAAAAATTCGTCATTCTTAAAACGTAAAGTTTATCACAGTATGCTCCGAGTGCGGCAATTACTGATCACCCTGTAGAATTATTTAATTATGTATATTTGTTGCGCACTTATATGAAATTTTGACAGATAATCTTATAACTAGTAGATGTTTTTGGTGTCATACTGTTATACCAGAACTGAATATTTTGTTATTATAAATAGACCTGCTAAAATGTTGCTGTGTATCCAAATGAACAATTTTGAAGATATTTCCATAAGTCTTGAATGCCCGGTTGCATTACATTTCATGAGCGAGCAAAGCGAGCGAGGGAAATAATTCACCCGAAGGATTAAATGATACCTCAATCCCGTGGTGTATACGCTATTTTTTGCACTTCCGAAGCATTTATTTGCATGTGAAATCATTATAAATTTATGCTTGTCAAAGTGACAAACGTCGACAACAACAATAAAATACTGTCCAAAATGACAAAAAATACTCGTGTAAGGGAGCAATGTAGATTTAATCCCTTGGGATTAAATAGGTCACTTCAGTCCCTGTAAAGAGGGATTAAATTAGCACATTTAATCCCGGAAGTGCAAAAAATTAAATGTATAATTAAAAAATATAGTAGGTACGTAACATTGCTGAAAACTTATGGGTATACAAAATCTTTGTTGTTCTAGTGATGGCTTCCCATTCACGGCTAATAGACCATTTTTATTGTATAACCCGTAAAACGTATACCTATATTTTTTATTATAATTCCTCTCACTCGTTAATGTCTACGTTAGGTAATTTTAATAAAAAGATATGAACTATAAACGACATAATTAGTTATCTTTATGAATTTACAATATTCATTAAAGACTAAAAATATACATGTTTAAGGTTTACCTTTCAAGATTTCTCAATTACGATTAAAAAGAAACAATTTTGAACTTATAATGTAAGTATAGAAATTCCTGATCATAACAAATAAATAAAATAATAATAAAAATTTGTTTAATATGTCCAACTAGGACATACAGTACCTATTTTTTGCATTACAAAAAGCAAGCTTTTTCTTGTTTCTCAGTGAAAATTAGAAAATAATAAGAAAAACATCCTGATGCGGGTCGCTATTTGAATAAAAACGATTTTTGAACGTACCTATGTGTCTTTTTCGAACAATATTAATATATCGCAATTTTAAATTAAGTAAACTTTTTTCAAAAATTTGACCATTGGGTCAAAAATCATGTCTAAATGAAAATTAGTTATTTGTACAACAAGTTTTGAAAGGCATACTTTTTTTCATGGATTTGCAGTTAATCAAGCAAATGAGTGAAAAAGGGACTTTCAAAACACGTATATAGTGATCCAAAACCCGAAGGTAAAAAAGTATCTCAGTCATTGACATTTCACAATTTTTGTTGTCACTAAAAATTGTTCATCATTTATAGAAAAAACTGTCAGGCAATAATATGTACTAAACACCAGGGAAACGTATAAGTAAAAATAGTGAAAAAAACTAAAAAAAGTGGTACTTTCAATACGATTTTTTGACAAAAAAGCCGACTTTTTTAACACTATGTAAAAACAATTTTTTATGTTCCTGGTGGGCCAGTTCGCCCCTGATGCAGATTGTAATTAGCCAAGATAATTAACGGATGTTTGTACTTTAACTGAACATTATAAAGTGATTTTTGTCGTCAAATTAAAACCATGAACAAACCCATTTCTTATAATCTCATGAAAAAAGACATCTTTTTGAAAGTCGATTTATCAGTATTAAAACTGACCCCCATAATGCCTTACACTAAAATTTACCACGCTCCAACTTTTCAAATTCACTCCATATAATATTAGTGGCGATAATCCGCAAGAGTGGTTGCACGCGTCCGCCTAATATCTCGAAATCAATGGGCCTAAGTATTTGGGTGAAAGCATCGATTACGTGTTTGTGTATTTCAAATGAATAGGATTGCGGGAATTAGTGGCGCATTAGTGGTCCATTAGTAAAGGTCGTGTTGCCCTCTGTGTCGAATTGAAATAGCTTCTTGTCGCTTGCCATTTCAACTTGATTGATACCCCTAAACCACCCTCGCACACGCTAAAACCACAATTCGCAGATGGAAATGATAATTAGCCACATCGCGCATTTCAGGCGTAATTCAACAGTTCCAAGAGATAAATGATCTATGTAGTTGAGGCGATACGAAAAAACGTTGAAATAAATTTCGAAACGATGATGGTAAAAATACGTTAGAAAAAACCAGTCGCTATAAAGTAAGTTGGAAATTTCCCTTGGAAAATACCTAAGAGACCGCCAATGGTCGTTCCGGTTCCAACTTGGTAAGAGGGATAGAATCCACTAAAAGTTTTCAACTGTACGTATTTTCCATTTGGACTAAATCCAATTTTTAGGCGTCCATTATTCAAATACGGAGATTTATAGGCGACGCGCGGATATAAATTCACTGAAAATACGAGAAAATGGTTTGACTCGATTCTAATTTATTACAGCAACGCTCGGGTGCCAACCAAATTGTTACAAAACTCAATGTAAACTTACAAAGACATGATCGCACCGATTCGAATACAACCAACCCGTTCAGACAAATCTATAACTTATTGGCGTTTGCAAAGTGCAACACAAAATATATTTTATTGGTGGTGCAGCAAACGCCCAAACAAATTTGCAATTTTTCTATTCAATGATTTCAATGGCACACGAAAGTAAAGAGGAAGTGTAGGGGAACAAGACAACTCAGATACCTATACATGGATTAATGTGTTTTCAAGATCCGAAAATAAAATGCGGAATTCGTAAACTATTTACAAAAAGTAATAGGAGTGATAATTATTAAATAATCACTCTTATCGACAACAACCTCACTATGAAATTTAAGGCATTTTTATTGGTTTATTACTACAAACCAACCAATCAAGTCAGTGGAAATCTGAATAAATAAATTTTGTTGTAAGTTTTGTCGAACCACAGCGACCCAGCGTCCTTTACGAACAAAAATGAGCTTTTTGCATAGTTTTATCCAGGAATCAATCGCTTCTATTTTTTTATCTCGAACAAAAAATTAGTATTATTTTCTACTATACGAGTGTCCCAGTTTATATCGTCAGGATTTCACCAGTCGATAGTTTAGTGAAAATTAAAGGTGGTATGTCTAATAAACTAAGGTCGAATGTTGCTTCCTTTTTGACGTAGAGGCCATTAAAGAAAATAAATTATTTTAAATAATTTTCTATAAATCAATAACAAAAAAAGTTAGCCTTCTGAAATTTTGCATAGGTACATCTTTTTTTTTGTATTCTCTTATTAATAGTGGTTGTAATTATTTTATTTAAAACGCAGAGGCGGGCGTACGGGTTTTTTCAAAAACACTTTATTAAATAAAACGTACGCCACTGGTTTTTTTGCAGCACCAATATGCAGAAAGTATTTTCCATTCAACTTAGAAACTTTTTCGTATCTTATAATTTTTTGATAACTTAACTCAAAATAACCTAATAGTATAGTACAATAAGGGAGAAAAAGGCTTCAAATAGACTTTTTTTACCCTACAGCCAATTTTTGTAGAATCTTCTAAAGGGTCACCCTGAAAGTTTGAAACTGAGTTTGTGTATTCGTAGACCCCGCCCTTCCTTCACCAGCCCTCAATTAAGGGTTGTATTTTTTGTTTATTGAATAAGTTTTTTCCTATTAAATTTTCGAAAAAAAGAGTCAGTACAAAGTTGTAAAGAAAAATATTTCCTATAACTTATCTTTTAAACTTTTTTTGATATTGTCGATATTTAAAAAGTTATTCAAGAAATAAGTTGAAAATTTTGGGGAAAGAGTAATAAGTAGTACCTAACTAGAGAAAAATTTTCCTAAAATTTGCAATTTATTTGTTGAATATCTTTTTAAATATTGACAATATCAAAAAAATATTAAAAGAAAAGTTGTATGAAATATTTTTCTCTACAACTTTGTACTGATGCTTTTTTCGGAAATCTAATAGGGAAGAATCTCTTTAATAAATAAGAAAAATATCTGATGTGCCCAACACATGACTTTCTTATACTTACGGATACGGATAGTATCACAATAATTACTTTTCCTAAAGAAATTAAGTTAAATTTTGAGGGTTTCCAGCAATTTTCAAATAGTCTCTGTCGCACTTATTGCAATACGTATAAATCTGTCCTTGTCCCACTCATTATAACCGAATTTTACGACAAAAATGTGTTTTATTTTAGATTTTTGACCTATTACTCACTTAAAAAAATCTCCCGGTATGAAATTACATTTATTTATTCATTATTATTGTTTTCGGTACCATAGAAACCAGTAAAATAAAAAAAACTAATGGTCCGTCCTTCTGGGATTCGAACCCGGGATCTTCCGTTTGGCAGTAGTCAAGTCTCTATGTCTAGTCAACCTCGACCATCGGATTCAACTATCAACGCGCGTTATAAGAAATATAAAGTGTTTTAAGAATATCTAGTTTTTTTGAAATTTTTTTGACGGAATTTCAAAAAAAAGTTGAAACAAAATTTGTTCAAAATTCAATTCTAAATCAATGTTAAAGAATAAAAAAATCTCATAAATTGTTTATTTTTCGAGATATTCCTAAAAAACCTAAAAATGTCATCAGGTAACTGTCACTTGTTTTGGTGCTAGATGAAAAACATTGAATGTGGCACCCACAAATTTGTTCAAACTCTTAAATATGAAATTTGAATCAAATCGGATAAGTCGTTTTTGAGTTATGGTGGATACAGACAGACAGACAGACAGACAGACACACAGACAGACAGACATCATGGCGAAAATGGTCAAAATGGATTCAGGGGCCCTCAAAACGTGTAAATCCATCAAAATCTCGAAGTCGAAAAAAATCACGATTACAATACTTCCTTATACTTCGTATAAGAAAGTAAAAAAGTTAAGTTATCAAGAAATTGTCAGATACAAAAAAGTTTCTAAATTGAATGGAAAATACTCTCTGCATATTGGTGCTGCAAAAAAAACCAGTGGTGTACGTTTTATTCAATAAAATGTTTTTGAAGAAACCCGTACGCACGCATCTGTGTTCTAAATAAAATAATTACAACCACTATTAATAAGACAATACAAAAAAAAGATCTATGCAAAATTTCAGAAGACTAACTTTTTCAGTTATTGATTTATAGCAAATTATTTAAAATAATTTATTTTCTTTAATGCCCTGTACATCAAAAAGGAAGCAACATTCGACCATAGTTTATTAGACAAACCATCTTTAATTTTCGCTAAACTATCGACTGGTGAAACCCTGACGATATAAACTGGGACACCCTGTACAGTAAAAGTTTGTTTGCATTGTCTGAAAGATAAAAGTCTCTTAAAAATTAAAGAGAATAAATTACATCAAAATCAAGTTTGGCGCACATATCTACAACCATTTTTATTCCATTCCGACTCTTTCACCTTCAACGCCCTTACATTAGAACTGCCAAACAGTCTGGCATGTTTCATTTTATTTATTTAAAAACTACAACCCCTTTTAAAAAATGACATCAATACGTGAAAAAATAATTTGTTGTAACATTGATATGACCACAGCTTGTCGGATCATATCATTTTTAGGTTTGGTGAGTTATTATTACATTTAATCGAATACTCTGCTAACCAAATCTTTTCAGTTAATGTCCGTAGTATTGATGTCGGTCTTATTAAATGATAAATACAACAACGATTTCGGAACCAGTCGTACAACTGCTTTGGCTTTAGGTTTGGACTGGCAACATTTTCACCCTCAAGCTAATGCCACTCATCATGCAGATCCTGAAGGTTTGATATACTTGTTGAAAATCGCAAAGGAATTTAATTTGTATTTTGTAGGTAGATTAATTACATTTATTGTAGTGTTTTACTCAATAATCTTTTTGATGACCAATGTACTATTACTTTGTGGATCAATTACTGTAAGAAAGATGGAAGAAAAGTCCACATACATATTCAAACCTCACTTTGTTTTTGCATTTTTAGTATAACAGGCTCTTTACTATTCCATGGTTAGCATGCGAATTTCTGGGATGCGTTTCCAAAATTGGCGCACTAATCTACCATTGGTGCACAGATCTTCAAAACATAAGCAGAGTTTTCCTAGTTGGTTCCATAATCTATGTTGGTAAGAATTTTAAATGACTCAAACCCGGTTTCTCATGGTTATCCTTAACTATAAGTTAATTTAATATAGTTAACTAGCAGTTAAGAGAAACAGCAAAACTGGAGCTCAGTTTTCTAAATAGGTATATTTTTTAAAATTTTAGTTTTAATGGTGTGGTGGTGGTTTGCAGTGCTTATCGCCCAACAGAGCTGGAAATTTAAGACGAAAATTAGTATGTGCAATAAAGAAATTATGAATTCATTCAGTCCTAACATTGAATGTCAACCTCGAAAGCAGTCACAAGTTTTTATACTGCAAGATCCCAACGATAGTGTAGGGTCCTGGAAAGAAACCAATGATGAATTAATGCTTTCACCAGGGCCGTATCGTGCCAACCAGTGTTATTCTATGATTTAGTTTAGTATCAAACTATAATTTGAACCATTTGACAACAAAACTCGTACGAATCATCATGACCCAAAACAATTTTTTGCTCATGATAATTTAACTTGTAACGATAATTTTGATTGTTTCACACGGTTTGAACATTATTGTTCAATTTGTATTTAGTCATTAGATGTTTTTATTCTAGTTCAGTTGTTTTCCTTGTCCAACTCCCCAACAAACCAATTTATCTCCTGCGTCCATAATTCACCAACCAAGGAAATTATCTTGCCAAAGCAATTTTCCTTTTAAAAAGAATTGCAAGAAGCAAAAATACATTTGATCGAATTAGGTTTTAAAAAGCTTTAAACTTTGTTGACGAGGGCGATGTGGAGAGGGCCCTTTAATGTATCTACTTGAACGCACGCCTTTAAAAAGAAATGAAAAGAAACGAAAGTGTAATTTGTTAAAATGTCGTTCGCTAACTTTTAAAACACTAGTTAGGAGTTTTTAAATTTGTCGACAAGCCAACTCAACCCAACCCATTTGCCAAGTTGAAAATGTAATCTAATTGCTTATATTTGTTAGAAAAAAACTTTCGGGATTTTAGGACGGTTTTTCTTGGATAGAAATTGGACATTTTAAGGGATTTACACATTAAAAAAGTTTCTGTTCTGTTGTAAATAAGTTGTTCTACTTCTGCTTTTACTCACTCGTAAATCTGGAAATTCCGATTTTATATTTCAATAATTCTGCTCAGTGAATGCAGACTCAGCCAAATTGATCCATATTTATCTTTTCAGGGATTTTATAGCTTTTTAAGAAAGGCAGAGGGCGAATGCTATTGGGGATCTTAAATTCACTCTAATATGAATTATGTTATTTGAATATTTTGGTGAAGTGGATTGTAATATGTTTACTATCCAACTTTTCCAGTTTTATAGACTGTTTATACCAAACAAATCAAGATTTGAATTTGCAGTTAGGAACAGCTACCACACGACTAGATGCTCAGTATCATAAGCGTTCTACACAACAAATAAATCATTTAAAATCACATACCGAAACAATTTTGAAGGATTCTAAATGTATTTTACTATAATGCACCCATCGAATCCATTGTGAGAATCCTCATAGTCAGGATTGATGTTAATGTTGGCTATAAAATATTTAGGTATCTGCATTTAAAATAGATCCAAACAATTTATCATTTCAAGAAATTTGAATTCATAAATTAATTTGAAGTGAAGTCGGCTGGCTGCTCTATGAATAGAAGATTGATTTATATGTGTTTACACGTCTATTTAAAGTTTAAACAGAACCGTTTGTAGAATTTTGCTTATCATTCCCCAACAAAAGATCTGCTTCTGTCTTCTTCCAAACACCAGACGCGGGCAACATGTTTTGTTTTCAGCTTTCCACACATGCACACAAACAAAAAATGTCAATATCTCAAATCACAGATTTGAATTTGATTTGATATCACCAATAGAACTTCTCACGTTTCATCAGGCGATGCGGGAATGTCGCCGCGCAGTGAACACTGAAAGTTTTGTAATAATTGAATTTGAACAATGTCTATGGGTAATGAATACACTGTGCACGCTTTATAATAACTATTGGGGTTCGATGAGTATCGCCTTGATTAACTCAATAGGAACTTTGTTAATTACGATTGAAGGTGTAGGCGCTATGTTGGCGCGCTATGAGATAAACTAATTAAAATCAGCAGAACACATTTCAATTTGCTCGACACTGTCTATAACTTGCCAACTCCGACTCTAATTGAGTTTCACTGAGCGCCTTTGAGCTGTAATTAATGACATAAAGACAAGTCTTTGATAATAATATGCTTGGCGTATTATTTGATATCATCCGCAAACAACGATTTGATGGCATGCCACGAAGAAATCCATTACAGTCTTAAGCCCTCAAATTTTAATTTACGACGATTTTTTTTAAGAACCTACATAAAATATATTATTCTGAACCCTACAATAAAATACCTAACCGTTTTTTGATAGTAGTTGAGAATCACAGTTGGAAAACTAGACACAGCAAATATTGCAAAGTCATGACAGTGGATGAGTTGCATGGAGTTCATAATGGCCCTCAAGAGTTTATAAAACCCCCATCGGTCTAATGCGTGTTTTGTATATAGAAAAAAGAACAGGGAGGAAATGTCCTATTATTCAAAATAATCAAGCACCATGAAAAATAATTAATTGTGCTTCAAAAACCAACTTTTATGTTGTAAATGTTTTCGCATTGTAAGATATTTTAAAAGTCATGGTGTGTATATTGTTTGGGGTACTGTGCAATTTTTCTAACACTTTATATTTTTCATTAGCCGGGTATTGTCATATGAGGGCATAGCATGTGTGAACTACCGGTTCAGAGAATTGGGTATTGGGTCACATTTTTTAGGAAGTCCATATTCAAGAGAAAATTTGGACAATTTTTATTTTGTCATAATCATAACCAAATTTTGGTTTGTTTTAGGAAAATAAATTGGTAAAGTGTAAAGTAGTGTAAAGCCTGAAACTATTGCAAAAACGTTTACTTTTTTCGATACCAATTTTGAATTCTATCACCACTAGAAATTGGCATTTTTCTATGCGGCTTCATGGCGAAGCTGTTTGCAGGTTCTGAAAAATTGAAACTATAGTACAGCAAAGTTTTAAACACCGTCAAAAAAGGTACTAGTGTCTAGAAAATTAAAAGCAGAAGAAACGAAAGTCGTCTAAAAGAACGACGATTTATTAGTGGTATAGGTAATCACAATTTCAATGTGTGTCCACTGTTATTTTTAATGGTTTGGTAAGTGTATCCGAAATATTAGATATGTATGAAGGTTCTTTGTTATTTGGATATTTTAATAACACTACTGGTTATAGCTTCCTTTGTTTATATGTTAATAAGATCTGTGGACTCAAGTACTCTTAACTTCTAGCAGTAGATTTCGACTACTATAAAATAGCCCTCCCCTATACAGGGTGTCCCAGTTTATATCGTCAGGATTTCACCAGTCGATAGTTTAGCGAAAATTAAAGGTGGTTTGTCTAATAAACTATGGTCGAATGTTGCTTCCTTTTTGACGTACAGGCCATTAAAGAAAATAAAGTATTTTAAATAATTTGCTATAAATCAATAACAAAAAAAGTTAACCTTCTGAAATTTTGCATTGATCTTTTTTTTGTATTCTCTTATTAATAGTGGTTGCAATTATTTTATTTAGAACACAGAGGCATGCGTACGGGTTTCTCAAAAACATTTTATTGAATGAAACGTACGCCACTGGTTTTTTTGCAGCACCAATATGCAGAGAGTATTTTCCATTCAATTTAGAAACGTTTCGTATCTTATAATTTTTTGATAACTTAACTCAAAATAACCTAATAGTACAGTAAATAAGGGAGAAAAAAGGCTTCAAAGAGACTTTTTTTACCCTACAGCCAATTTTTGTAGAATTTTCTAGAGGGTCACCCTGAAAGTTTAAAACTGAGTTTGTGTATTCGTAGACCCCGCCCTTCCTTCACCAGCCCTCAATTATGGGTTGGATTTTTTTGTTTATTGAATAACTTTTTTCCTATTAAATTTTCGAAAAAAAGAATCAGTACAAAGTTGTAAAGAAAAATATTTCCTACAACTTATCTTTTAAACTTTTTTTGATATTGTCGATATTTCAAAAGTTATTCAACAAATAAGTTGAAAATTTTGGGGAAAGAGTAGTAAGTAGTACAATGGTAGTACCTAACTAGAGAAAAATTTCCCTAAAATTTGCAACTTATTTGTTGAATATCTTTTTAAATATTGACAATATCAAAAAAATATTAAAAGGAAAGTTGTAGGAAATATTTTTCTCTACAACTTTGTACTGATGCTTTTTTGGGAAATCTGATAGGGAAGAATCTCTTTAATAAATAAGAAAAAAAAAGTTAAGTTATCAAAAAATTGTATGATACAAAAAAGTTTGTAAATTGAATAGAAAATATTGCATATTGCATATTGGTGCTGCAAAAAAAAACAGTGGTGTACGTTTTATTCAATAAAATGTTTTTGAAGGAACCCGTACGTACGCCTCTGTGTTCTAAATAAAATAATTGCAACCACTATTAATAAGATAATACAAAAAAAAAAGATCTATGCAAAATTTCAGAAGATTAACTTTTTTTGTTATTGATTTATAGCAAATTATTTAAAATAATTTATTTTTTTAATGCCCTGTACATCAAAAAGAAGCAACATTCGACCATAGTTTATTAGACAAACCACCTTTAATTTTCGCTAAACTATCGACTGGTGAAATCCTGACGATATAAACTGGGACACTCTGTATAGTAATATTGTAGATATAATCTAACTAGACTGTCTAGCTCGATCTAAGTTATAGAAGTGTTACATGGATTTAGCTCGAATCTAGTTTACTCCAAATTAGTTTTACCTAGATACTCAAGCTAGGATCAAGGATTAAGGATAGTCTACTTATAACTTAGCTGGATTTATAATTTTGGAAAACTTTTAGAAGTACTGGTCACGTGCCTATCTAATATAAAATGTGCAAAATCAAAATAATAAATTTTCATGTCGAGTTGGCTCGAAAATTGCTTCTCGTATCATTTGAGTTTAATTGCTGTATTCGTATTTGAAAAGGAGCCGTTTGTTTTTAACCGGAACTTCTCATCTACATTTAATACTCCAAGGAAGCGGACATGGAAATTGCGGGAAATCGCGAAATTTCCATCCAAAACAATATATAACGCACATCATGCTTTTACAACTTCTTCATCACAACCAACAATTATCCCATAACTGCCACGTATATCAATTTCCAACAATATTCAAATAATATGGAAATGCGGTCATTTTTCATGCGGTGCGTAGATCCACTGAAAAAGGGCGAAAATATTCCATGGTCCGTTGCCGCTCCATTGTCGTTTTATAACGTACTTGTCATGAGATTTCCATTAAATACTTAATAATGTGTACCAATAATGACATGTTTACCGCATGATAATTACCGGAAGTACCGATCATGTCGTATGATTAAATTAACTAAATATCTAAACCGCATCAAAACGATGTGCGCTTGGTTCCACCAAAAAAAGTTATGAAAATATAGACCAAATGTCCTGGTTTTTGTGGCGACACCTGTCCTAACTGAAAAAACACAAAATGACCACATTGGACTTACACACTACTACCAATAGGTGCAAGATGTGTGAGCATGTGTCAAGTTTGTAATTAAATTTGAATTAATGCAATTAGCACAAAAAAATTTGTAACTTAAAAGCTGGATGGGGAAAATTTGTACACATGGACTTTTATTTATATTATATGATATAAATTGTATACCCAGTATAGCATTGCGGAACTGAACGATTGAATGGCATGCTATTTTTTAATTCATCACCACAATTAATATCCCGCAATTTTTTCTTAACAAATACCATTGCATCGAGTCAACAATTATCCCAAACAATTCATTGACAAGTCAAATTACCAACTATTTAACGGATAGCTATCTATATGATGGAAATAATTGCACCTTAATTATTTTTAACTGACTGCAATTAATACACAAGGGAACTCTATCGAGGGGTCAGGGGTGCAGCATATAGTAATTAAAAGGTAAATAGCATATAACTTCAATAATCACATGTTAAACCACAAAGGAAACTCCAACGACCATTAGGGATTCTGAAAATCGGCATGGTGTTTAGGTAAAATGCCGTAACG
Organism: Pediacus dermestoides; assembly: GCA_963942485.1. Lineage (NCBI taxonomy): Eukaryota > Metazoa > Arthropoda > Insecta > Coleoptera > Cucujidae > Pediacus > Pediacus dermestoides. Next base: position 31,921,370 of record OZ012626.1, read on the forward strand.
TAACTTGTGTGGACATTAAATGCACGAAACCAAGCAAAGTGTACGCTAATTTGTGTGTAGGCTTTCTAGGAATTATTGAATTGCTGTAAAAAATTGTTGGGTTTGGATGAAATGTGGGTGCTTTTTAAAGAGACACTAATTGCTTTGCTGTCGTATTATTTTGTTTAATATCTATCAAAATTCGTTGTGAAGGTCAGTGGCGTAGTTAGATTGCATGTAATCTTTCAATATTATGAAAGGTACTTGTTCTATAAGAGTCATGCAAAGAACAAGCAGAGGTAGGTATATATTTTTAAATGATTTAAATGGTAGCAACTGGTGTTCATCTCCTTAAGGTGAAATAGCATATGGCAAGTACTGAATGACAAGGTGCTCTCGGACTATACGAATTCCAGTCGACCTCCGATTTCAAATAGCCTTCTAGTGGATTTTTGTATTTTTTTCCTAGTTTCTCGTGGGACGCATATATGGACGAATGAGAAAAATGTAATCGAAACTGCCCGCTCTAAAAAGAGTCACAACGAGGCTAAACAAAGCTTTAGGCATACTTAAAGAAAATGAGATAATAACTGAAAGTCAACATACAAAACTGTGTGAAAATTCAGACCAGAAAGCTGAATAATACCTACCAGAGAGTAGTTACTAGGAAGTCTACACAACTCTTACAAATCTAAAATTAAAGGATAGAATACTTTTTCCGCTAAGGGGTCTCAAAAGGACAGGCATTCAAAGTAATCGAAAATTTGCTGGAGGGTAGGAGTACAAAAAGATCTCAGTCTCACGGCAGAATTTCTGAAGCTTCAAGCTAAAAGAATGTCAAAACTGCTGTAAAGCAACGGCTGAAACTGCAAAGGTCCAAAGGCCGTCCTTAAGCCAAAATAAGGTAAAGCTAGACAATCCCATCCACATTTCCAGATTAATTATTGAAAATGAAATAAGCAGAGACCACCCAGGAAAGAAATTTGGATCCTTTGGGAAAAAGAGGAAATTCAGTGCTTCTAAGTCTTAATTCCTCCAAATGCATACGAAAATTTCCAACACTCAAGGCAGTTTCTAGTGTCTTGTATTGCAGATTTGTCAGAAAGCAAATTAATATAAACTGCTGGCCAATTGAAACGTTCCAAGCGAATTTTTAGGTTGAATTTAAAGTCAAATATTTTGAAAAGGAGAAAAAATATCAACATGAGGTTTTCAGGATTCAAGAGATAATTTTATTGCGAAAGCAATAGTGTGACCCGATTTTTTTACTTTGAAGTACGTTACTATCTACAGGGTATGAAAGAAAGTCGTCTCTTTTTTCTCAAATTTTATACCTACCGGAATTCCACAAAATTTTTTTTATATTTTTTTTATATCGATTTTTAAAAGTCCCTGGTTAATGAGGAAAAAATCAATTTCTCAAAATTTTTATATCCCGCTTATTTTATAACGTACCGATTTTTTTATTAAATTAGATATTGTTGAACAAGTTTTTGCAATTAATAATAATAATAATTATGCTGCCATTTTGAAAGCAAATGTCATCATGTGATATGTCGATAAAAAGGTAATCTTAAGTAGAATCTAATTCTTACGGAAAAAATATATAGGGTTGTTTTAAAAAATTTTGAAAGTTAGTAGGTGGCCCTTCCGGTGAAACCGGAAGTGTCATCAGATTGTTTTAAACGTCAAAATGATTATTCCTTTCAACAATCAAACCATGCCAAATTTCAAATTAATACAGTTAAATGTAACAAAATGGTGGGGGTTGTAAAATGATTTCGTAGCCACCCGGTATACACGAATATGAGCAAATTTTTTAAAAAGTGAAAAACCCGTTTCGAGGATATAAGTCACTTAAACCAATGGTGAACATAAACTAACTAAATTCAATTCTATTCCATTAAGAAAATAGCCTCAAAAAATGAATTAAATAATTTACCAATTAGCGAACGTGTACCGATTTTTGTTAAGCCACTAGTTACCAACAAATTAATGAAAGTACAAAAATTGTACTTTTTATGAGAAAGCCATTCATAAGGTATTATAATCAACTACAGAGCTTGGTTCTTACAAAACACAATATGGTCGAACGACAAAAAACAAAGAAAAAATCAAATTTTCAGCAAAAATTCGGTATCTTATAAAATAACAGGGATATCAAAATTTTGAGAAACAGGTTGTTTTCTCATTAAGTAAGGACTAAAAAAATCTACATCAAAAAAATATAAAAAAAAAATTTGTGGAATCACGGTAGTTATAAGGTTTGACAAAAAAAAGACTTTTTTCATACCCTGTAGATAGTAATGTACTTCAAAGTAAAAAAATCGGGTAACACTATCGTTTTTTCAATTAAATTATCTCTGAAATCCTGAAAACCGCATGTTGATATCTTTTCTATTTTTCAAAATATTTGACTTTAAATTCAACCTAAAAATTCGCTTGGTACGTTTCAATTGGCCAGCAGTTTAGTTTCTTCAGGAATCCATGATTAAAAGTCGTAAAATTAGAGAACTACCAGAGACAATAGCTTTGTCTCATTTCTTGGAAAGACATTTTTGATCTTGTTCCAGAAAATTTTAAATCAGCGAAGTGGAGTACGCGAAAGAGGAACCAATAAAAGAAGTAATGACTCACTCCAATTTATTGGTTGTAATCATAGTTCACCTAGACCAAAATATAATGACCTCATATAGAACAAGCTTTCTCCTGAAAAAGATATGTTACTAAAGATCTGCCACAGTAGAACGTTGAACTGTTCAACTGTTCAAAATAAAAGTCAGAAAATTATTTAATGGAACTGAAAGAATATAAAAAAGGAAGACTAAGAAAGCCTTATACGGTAAAACAAGAAATTGGGGAGGGCGAAGTCATAGACTTGGCTGAAGTTTTGCAAGGAGGGATTAATTTACTAACTCCAGCAATACGGATCCAAACAGTTTTCTTCAAATATCTACCACTCAAATCCTATTCTGTTGATTCAGAATCCTAATAGAGCTTACTTTGAGGACAACCAGGTGAGTTTGAAAATATTGCTAACAAAACACTTTTCAGATTCCAGAGAAATAGGGGACCAAAATTTGTCAATTTGACACTAATTTCCCAAAAATTTGTATAGAAACTTTATCTTAGATAAAAAGTGACAAATGTTAAAATTTTCTCGCAATAATTAATTAGCAAATTTCTAACCTAATCAAATTTGTAATGTATAAATAATGTAACTTGTACAGCAACTTCTGACTTACAAATCAGAAATAAAAACCAAATGTTTCTATTCAATTGTAAAAGTAAGCGGTCCAAATAGCTATCAGTGTGTTGTTGGAATTATTTGAAGGGGGCCAAATGGGGGTGGTATTGGACGGGAGATTTTATTACTATAGGAAGCAGAGTATAGATAATGCTATTAGCATTCATTCGCTTTATGGTCCATGCATAAAAGTTTCCGCAGTCGGGGAAATGTCCGTAATGCGCTGTGCAGTTCCAACATTAGCTACTGTGGAAACGATTCATTGGTTTTATATTCGTAGCCAGCCACCGACCGTGGTGCTGAATGCTGCTGGTTCACTTATTCTGTATGTAGAAAATAAAATATTTTAATGTACACCACCCCAACAAGCTGAATTTAGTTAAATATGCAAAAGTATATTGGTATCTACAGGGTGTCCCAGTTTATATCGTCAGGATTTCACCAATCGATAGTTTATCGAAAATTAATAGTTTATCGAAAAATAAAATAGTTTATTAGACAAACCACCTTTAATTTTCGCTAAACTATCGACTGGTGAAATCCAGACGATATGAACGGGGACACCCATAGTAAGAAAATTTTGTCGTTCCTGCAATGGAGTTATAAGGAATTTTAATTTTATAATGCTAATTTCCAAATAATTATTTTTTTTTATTAAAATTATACAGTGACGCTTTTCCCTTTATATTTTTTTTGTACCTACTCATAATTAGCACATCGTCCTGTAAAACAAAACAAACTTCACTTTTTGAAAGGAATCGGTTGGTCGTTTTTTAAATTAAATGAAGCACTTTGCAGTACACAAGGGTGCATCCCCCGCGTTAGTCTTATTTACATTTAAACTAACACCAGGATGATGGCAGTTCTAAGTGTCATCTGCATGATTTTCGTGTAATATACTTTTATATGTACGCGTCAAGGAAAAAAATCTTCATAAATATGCATGTGTATATTAAATATTAAAACAGCTTACTTAGCAGATAGAGACTAGGAGGAGCTTGGTGGAGACTTCAAACGGCACTAAGTGAGGAAGGGAAGCTCTTTTCAACGCTTTAAATTGGATCCAGATAAAATTTGCACTTTGCACAAATTAGTAACACCTCGCTTCATGAAATTCATTGACTGCAGCTTAAGATAGACAGGCAGACGTGACAAATTTGAATATTTTTTTAATTTTTTAAAGCAATTTGTGTTTTGTTCAGTGAAGTTGATTAAATTTACATGAAAATCGAGGTTTACGATCGGTCTTTTTATTATACCTCGCATTTTAATTATCTTTAGAATATATAATTACAATACATAATGCACTATCTAGTAATTTTTTTAGAAATTTTTATATTGGAAAAATTTGTACAAGTTTAAAATTCAACCGATTTACAAAATAAGAACTATTTTATTACGTTTTATACTTGATTGACGTATTAGGGGACAGTAGCATAATTAGATCTGAAGAGGGGTACGTGCTCTTGATCCCTCCGCTAGTTACGCTACCGTTTGGGGGTTAGGTTATGTCGTCAATTTACGGTTTTACAGAATTTAATGTAAAAGTCGATTATTATTAACTGAAATTTTGATTCATTTTCATTTATACTATACCCTGTTTTTTAGGTACTAGAAACTAACAATTGGTGGTAGAGAAATAAAATTATCGTCCTTTTCATGAAGTAGGTATGAATTCTCTGAAATCAAGCTCAATAGTACAGGAGATATTTTGAATTACATATTAATTTTTTGCATATACAGAGAAGAAAAATTAACTTGAATAAATTTTGGGAAAGGTTATTTACATCATGACGAACCCCTGCTCTGTATGAATAAGTGGTAGCGATCTACCTATACAGGCTGTCCCAGTTTATATCGTCAGGATTTCACCAGTCGTTAGTTTAGCGAAAATTAAAGGTGGTTTGTCTAATAAACTATGGTCGCATGTTGCTTCCATTAAAGAAAATAAATTATTTTAAATAATTTGCTATAAATCAATAACAAAAAAGTTAGTCTTCTGAAATTTTGCATAGATCTTTTTTTTTGTATTCTCTTATTAATAGTGGTTGCAATTATTTTATTTAGAACACAGAGGCGTGCGTACGGGTTTCTTCAAAAACATTTTATTGAATAAAACGTACACCACCGGTTTTTTTGCAGCACCAATATCCAAAGAGTATTTTCCATTCAATTAAGAAACTTTTTTGTATCTTACAATTTCTTGATAACTTTTAGGGAAATTTTTCTCTAGTTAGGTACTACTTACTACTCTTTCCCCAAAATTTTCAACTTATTTGTTGAATAACTTTTTAAATATCGACAATATCAAAAAAAGTTTAAAAGATAAGTTTTAGGAAATATTTTTCTTTACAACTTTGTACTGACTCTTTTTTTCGAAAATTTAATAGGAAAAAAGTTATTCAATAAACAAAAAAATCCAACCCTTAATTGAGGGCTGGTGAAGGAAGGGCGGGGTCTACGGATACACAAACTCAGTTTTAAACGTTCAGGGTGACCCTCTAGAAGATTCTACAAAAATTGGCTGTAGGGTAAAAAAAGTCTATTTGAAGCCTTTTTTTCTCCCTTATTTACTGTACTATTAGGTTATTTTGAGTTAAGTTATCAAAAAATTATAAGATACGAAAAAGTTTCTAAATTGAATGGAAAATACTCTCTGCATATTGGTGCTGCAAAAAAAAACAGTGGCTTACGTTTTATTCAAAAAAATGTGTTTGAAGAAACCCGTACGCACGCCTCTGTGTTCTAAATAAAATATTTGCAACCACTATTAATAAGAGAATACAAAAAAAAGATCTATGCAAAATTTCAGAAGGCTAACTTTTTTTGTTATTGATTTATAGCAAATTATTTAAAATAATTTATTTTCTTTAATGGCCTGTACGTCAAAAATGAAGCAACATTCGATAATAGTTTATTAGACAAACCACCTTTAATTTTCGCTAAACTATCGACTAGTGAAATCCTGACGATATAAACTGGTATATGTATGTATATAAAATCAGTTGACCATTAGCATCTTATAGCAGGAACAAAAGTGAAATTGCGCAAATACTTTAAATTTCAGTAAACATTCCGCCATGATACACTTTCCTCAATAAAGACATTTTCTTGCTATAACTAGGTACTAGTTATAGACATTTTCATGAATGAACTAAACGTTCAAGGACTGCACAAATGCAATACTTAAACAAGCACGTTCTGCTTGATGAATTGTCTTAACTATAATATTTATTTTAAATAGTTTGAAGGAAATGAAAACAACAACTCCTGGAATCAATTATGATATTACGTATAAATATATAGCATTTATAGCTGGCAGCAAAAGTAAAACCGTTAATTTGTGCTTCAACTGATGCACACAGACATGGAAACAATTATCCTTTATATGGTAATTATATCCAAATACAAAAATTCAGGAGAAAATGTGAATCTGATGCATTATGAGAGCACATCGTTTGCTTGTCTAAATACAACAACAAAAGTAATTTTGTGTCACCACATCAGAATTATAATAATGGGTAGAACAACCTGTAATTTTGGAGTTGTTAGGAATATAATAAGAATAAATTAATTTTAATGGTCGAAGACTCGAGTTGTTATTTTTAATTGTAGATTGGGATCCAAAATCATAGCTTTTTCATATCACGATATAATAACATAGGGAAATTAGCTTTTTCTGAGATACCTGTTTGTCAACAACAGTGTAATAAATTGTATCCTTTTAACTTTAAAAGTTGCAGTGTTTGGGGTAATTTCTCCAAACTTTAATAGCCTTTTCAATTGGACGTGTTTTATTTAAAATAACTGCAAATGAAAGCATCGTTGTCACTTCACCATGTGTGGGTAGTAAGTTGTCTATTCATTCTGAAACCGCTATAATCCCCGAACCCCAAAAGCCCAACATTACCTCTCTGTGACGACATTAGCACCGCTCTGGCGCCCACTCGTACCACATGTTTTATTCAAAGGCCGCACACCCCAAAATTATCAAGTTAGTTTGCTTAATTCCTCTAAAATCTCCATTCCAGTTCGCCATTTGTAAATATGTTTCTTGCATAATATTAGCTCTATAATGGATGAATGATGATGATTAGTTCTGGTGGACCAAGGATTTAGAAATATCCTATAGAAGGGAATATAGAGAAGTAATTTGAAGTTGTTTAGAAAGATAGTAATCATCCACAGATTCAGTATATGTATCATGGTTACAGCACAAATCTTCTGAAGAAATTCATCACAATGCTGATTTGGATCAAGGAATATTTCCATCAAAGCTAAAGGACACCAAAGTCATAATATACTGTTAGGTAAAAAAAAATAGCAGCAGTGATTGCAGCAATCATTATCTATAATCCTAAATCAATACTTTCCAGTTTGATGAAGATTTTTAAGAGTTTTATGATGAAGTCAACTGCATTTCGAAAGCAATATTGCTTATTAAGTAGTAAGTACAGGGTGATTCTTCTATCTGGGGAAATGCGGTTTTCTCGTAAACTACTGAAGGGAGTTAAATTTTGAAAAAAGTGTTATATACCTACTGAGTGTCGCTCAAAATTAGGATAGAAATATAGACTTTAATATGCATGACGCTAGGCGTCGCGACGCATTAATAAAAATAATTTCCAGCATCATATCACTTTTATTGTATCATCGGAAAGGTCTTTTAATTTTGAGTCTTTCTTCTAAAATCCATTTATTTTTATTTTTTAAAAAGTTATGATCCAATTTAAATTATTTCTGTTCTAACTAAATTTTGAAATATTTTAAAAAGTAGGCCGAGTTTTCCCTCAAATACTAAAGTAAATCTTTTTATATGGCTTAGAAAAAACAAAACCTGTTATTTTTAATTTGAAAAATATTACAACAACAAAAACTTGTTAATACCTAAATTAATTAAACGAAAAATTTAATGAAAAAGTTGATTATTTTAACAATTGTTCAATATGAGTACCATTGTTATCTAAACATAAATTATAACGTTTCCTAATTTAAATTTTTTTTCCTAATTTAATTTCAAATTAAAAATAACAGGTTTTGTTTTTTCTAAGCCTTATACAGGGTGTCCTGGAAAAGTGAGAAATCTCTCGGATTCAGATAGGCCATGAAAAACTAAGATGACAAGTTCCTATAAAAATTTTTCCTACAGGCGAAGATATGTAGCCCTGAAGAGCGTCGCTGGAAATTGTTTTTTTTTAATAACTTTTAAAGTACTTAATAGAATTTTATAAAAAGTTAATATGAGGGACACTACTAAGGACCTCTTGAAATAATGTCCTTGACACATATCTAGTTTGTTTAGTTTACCAAGGGCAGACTAATATTTACAACTTAATGCTTGAACTTTTAACACCCTGTGTGAAAAAGACTTAAAACAACAAAATCAGGTAGCTTAAAGCTTAGACTAAAGAAAAGCTACTCTTGTTTATTGTCGATAAAGTGGACCGTTTTCGAGAAAAAGAATAATAAACGAATTCATGTTTTATTAAGTTATTAAAAAAAGAAAGTCTCATTCCGAAAAAAAATCAAAATTTAAAAAAAGCCTGTAGGAAAAATTTTTATAGGGACTTGTCATCTTATTTTTTCATGCCCTATCTGAATCCGAGAAATTTCCCACTTTTTCCGGGACACCCTGTATAATAAGATTTACTTTAATATTTGAGGGAAAACTCGGCCTACTTTTTAAAACATTTCAAAATTTAGTTAGAACAGAAATAATTTAATTTTAAAAAAATTAAAAAAAATGGATTTTAGAAAAAAGACTGAAAATTAAAAGACCTTTCCAATGATATAATAAAAATGGTATGTTCCTGGAATTTTTTTAAAGCGTCGCGACGCCTAGTGTCATGGATATTAAAGTCTATATTTCTATTCTAATTTTGAGAGACAGTCAGTAGGTATATAACACTTTTTTCAAAATTTAATTCCCTTCAGTAGTTTACGAGAAAAACGCATTTCCCCAGATAAAGGAATCACCCTGTACATAGATGACTTCAGCTCGCACTCCAGTGTTACAGAACCGATAAAATATGCATGATTGTGGTTGTTGGTTGACACCAAATCATTAATCATTTATTAAAATGATAAAAATCAAAATATAGAAATGGAACACGAAGACATGGACTAAACGGCGACATAATTTTTACCGTAACATATTCTCTAAACTCGAGGGAGGAAAATTTTGTTGGGGAGGTGATGTGAGTGAGCTATTCCAGGGAAGAATTTTTATTCTAATTTAGTAATTAATTGGTAGAGCAAAGTATGTTTTTATTATGCTTTATCTGCAACTTTATCTTTGCCAAAAAATTATAATGAACAGTATGAAAAGAATGTTATTTAGAATTACTTAGTGTTAAATACCATTTCACTAGAGCAGTTTTCGTTGAGCTTGAAGCTTGAAGAATTTGTAACTATAGGTAAATGGAAATAGTTAAAAATATTGTTTCACAAAAATAATGTAATATTATGAGTTTATGGCCACAACAAATTTGTTATGTAAAATCATTTGCTTCAAAATGTCCAACAGATAATGCCCTATAACCTATAATTTTGACGATATTGATTCAATTTGACGAAAAACTCTACACCTACAAAATTACTCTTTTGGAAAATTTGTACCAAAATTCTAATTCTGAGGATTTAACAAAATTTCATATAAGTATACTCATTAGTATATCCAGCGAAAATTATTTTTAAAGATGTCAGTTTAAGTTCGAAAATCATGTTCTTCTAACTGTGGTTATAAAGTAGGTACAAGAAAACATGAAAATTTTCAGAATTATTTGTGTTCCAGCTTTAAGTAATCGAATTTTAATTTAACAGTCATTTTTGTAAGGCTTTGTAAGTCTAAAAGTTCCTATAAATATAGAATACAACGCTTTGTGTCTTAAATACAGGGCGTTTAAATTGATTTTGCTAAATCATGTTTTTAGCATAATATCTATAACGGTTTAAGAAATAGATCTGAAATTTGGTGGAATAATAAGTTTTTTGATATATATAAGGCTATGGTATTACGTATTTGTATAACAAAATTAATAAAAATTACAGTTTAATATGGCGTAGGTACCTACTTTACGATGGGAGGGAGATTTAGCTATTTTTAACATATGGTATTTTTTAGAAATGGAAATTATATTCAGCAGATTCCAGTTTAAGTCTAAATTGTCCTACAAACAGTCTTGTAAAAATACTTCCTTTCCCAAATACAGGACGAAAAAAGTATTTTTCGACACCTTGTATCTTACTAAGAAAGTATTTTTAAAGCAATATAGGCTTAGTGCCAGTCCTAGCTGTTTTATAACACTAACTCAATATTTAGAACTCAAAAAGAGAATTTTAAAACTAATTTTCTCAAAAACTGTTGGTGCTCTATCTTCCATATAATCTTCTTCAAAATAGCTGGACCACCCTCCCATAACTACGTCACTGAACAATACATTTTTTGTTGTATGTAATATCATAAATTAGATATACTTAGCATTAAATACTTATTATATTCATTAATTTTCAGATCTCTATCTTAAACCTTTCAATAGATATAAAAATCTACCCAAAAAAGACTATTTAAACCTAGGACACAGTATAAATTAATCAGAATAAAATGAGGCTTCGCGAACTGGATTTCTTTGAGAATTTCTTCTTTCACTAATGAAATAACTATTAAAAATATTTTTTTATATGTAGGTATACATATAGCACTGTTCCACGGTAGTCTTGTGCTATATTGACTTTATTATATTTTTAGTATGTTTTTAAATTGTTTAGGTATTTTTATTCAATTAATGTAGCGCTTTGTGATGAGAATTATTATTATTATATAATGATAGGAACATTTTTTGAGTTCGCTCTTTCTCGTATGTTATTGTATATAAAAGCTTTTTACCAAGGGTAAAAAATTAGGTATTTTCAAATAAATAACTATACAATAAATTAACACTACAACACTTATTTCGAATATCCTCAGCCCGCTTGAACACTCCAGGTTGTAAAAGCTCATGCCATGAATTTAATGCACAATAAATTATCGTAGGTACCAACTTCGTACTTTTACAACAGTAGCCGCCGACTCAACGTAGCGATTTGGGAGAACTGGTGGAGCGTGTAAGTATTTCTAACGTCCAATGGTACGAGATCCCGTCTCGACTTGAACCAATCCAAAACTCCACTTGCTACATTAGCATTACCTACCATTAAACACCCGCCCATGTAAATTAACCTTTCGAGGGAGAAGTTCGAAGCTCGACTCTCGAGTATTGCTGCGCGTAGGCGGGTTTATTCGATGGAACGTTTATTAACATCGGTTATTGGCAACTTTGTTCAAATACCCGAGCTGGAGATATGCAGAAGTTTTTCTATTTAGCGTAAGTTTACATTAACCAATCAAGAAATGTTATACCTATAATGTATTTAATATTTTCAATTTTCTTTTTCGTTTTCGTTTTTTCATCAATTTACAGTGAGTCAAAAATAATTTTATTTGTGATTCAATGAAAACTCAGGTTCTACTTTTCAAGGACAATTCAAATATAAAATGTGGATTATTTGAATTTCAAATGAGATTGTAACTCATATAAATTTTTTTATTACCCATGTCTTTCGACATTGAAAATCTTGTATTGTATTCACATAAAAATCAAGGAAATAAAATAATCCAATGCTATATGTTAATTGTGGGTTATATTCTAATATAATAATGTTACTAGAAAGGCTATCTTCAACATCAGTTTTAAAACCATTTAATGGATAACTTTTGTACATAAATATAGAACTGTATGTTATATCCAGGTATATTCTATGATATAAATCCCCTTCCCAGCCTATTTGAAGAATTTAAAAAGTCACTTCAATTTCAGAAAATATTAAACCAAAATCGTTTTTAATTTGAATAAAAAACAAAACCCTTGAAAATACCTGCTAAATGGCTTTGTAATTATAATATGAACCGCTTTTCTGAATCCTGTTTATACTGAAATTAAATATCGTCCTTTTTTTGCTCATTTAAACTCAAACTGCCCCACACCTTTAATTGCGAATTGAAAGATTTTTTTTCATGAAATTTTATTCTGATTTGGGCTCCCTTTGTAATGTTACACTGGGTGACAGAATGTTGATGTTTAAGCAAAGGGATCCACTGGATCCATTAAGGGGTGCATTTAAATATCTACTGATAAAATTCAGTGATTTTTATCAAATTTAAATTAGCATGTATTATTTTCTATTGTGCATAATCTGTTCAACATAGTGGACCATATGGCCAATTTGGATTATGCTAGTTTTTTATACAAGTAGAATATAAAATTAGGATAATATGAGCAAGGGTCACGAATTGATATATTTTATTGGAGAAAGCGGAGACGCATTTTAGAGATATTTATATTATCCTCTATTTTTTTCTCGACATGGAGAATTTATGATTATAAAAGTATGATGTTATGAAAGTTCCAAGGAAAATTGTCTAAAAATAAACTGCAAAAAATTATTGTAGATATTAGGTAAGGTCTAGGTATGTCTAGGTTAGGTTAGGAAAAACCAGACGTCTTTTACTTTTTATCATGAATGTAGCAAAATTTACCAAGAAATTTAAACAAAATGCAAGAATTACTGGTGGTTAATGTAATTCCTAACTTATGGTATATTCAGAATATTTTAAAAATATCCAATGTTTCTTAAATTATCTAATTTTCTTTTTTCTTTTCTGTTACTGCAACTTCGGATTAACTTTTTTGTATTTAGAAAAAACTTGGCTGATCTTAAGATGCAGATTTAAAAATTGCTTTTTAGAGAATAGTTTTAAAGAAGCTCCGAAAAAACTGATGCCTTGTTGATCTAACAGAAATAAGAACAAAGTCATAAAGTCCTGAAAGAAATATTCATATACTAAACATAAAAGTAGAGATTCACATTCTCCTTTTTTATTCCTTTGCACCGGCGCTCCGTGATGAGTGTAGCAAAGTCACGGGGTGGTTTTTACGTATTCTCCACCATGGAGAGTGTGGGGGCACACTTAAAGCCTTACATTTACACATGCATATTTATAAACATTATCTTCTATTACACAGAACCGAGGAGTGTAAAGTATACAGAGCAACTTCCGGAGCTCGAGCTTTAGAGAGCTTTTATAGCTCAGTTTTACTGTATAAGTAATATAAAAGCAGCCGATTTGCAGCACCCCATAAATATTTAGCTTTAATTCTAAAAGCGTTTCCGAGACACACACTTTATATATTCATAATTTACGCTATCCTGGATTTGCACCTCGCAGGGCTGCAGCTCCTGTAATGGAAAACTTACATCACTACATGCATCAGACATCAATGAGCCATAATCTGAATCATAGGATAATTTCAAAAAACTGTCGTGTGTAATTTGATCGTTTTAGATTGCAGTGAAAGATATGTTATGGTTTGGAGTTTGAACTCGACACATCTCCGAAGCCTAAGCAGCTTATCTGGAGCAATCGGTGCGATCTCCCCGCCTGCTAACCTCGCATACAGCCACTCAATCTCGGCTTTTATCCCTCAACCAACACAAAAGTAAGATAATGCGTTATTGGCCGCAGATTTCCGCCTTACACAAAGGACCTTCGCCACGCCGCTTACTCAATTGTGTTGTTTTCAAAATTTCATAGAGGGATGAAACCTATACAAAGAGCGTAATAAATGCACTCTTTTTTATATAGGATACTTAAACGAAGCGCGGCAAATCATTTTATATACTTTAGGATATAAGCCAATAATGGCCAAGAGAAAAAGTGACACAACATGGAGAAAATTTCACATATTAAACTGTAGGAAATATCGCAACGGTTTCGTGGTCTCACAGTTCAAATGATTTCTTAAAAGTTTATTTGGACAAAATTTATGGCCAAAACAAAAAGCCCCAAAGGGTAAATTAAATGAAATAACGAAGTGGCACAGAACGCAAAAACACCAGAACGAAGTGTGAATTACGCATTGCGAATTAGCATTTGGAGCCAGTTAGTTTTGGTATTGAAGTGAATAAGCGTATAGTGAACAGCGAGTTAGCCATAGAGAATCACTGATGTGTGCAGATCTATCAGGCAAGCTTTATAACTCGGATACGAGAGTTTGGAAGAGCAATTACGCTGTAAAAGCTCGCTAACGTTCTCATGTCGGTTTTATGGACTATAGATTGTTTGTGGAACAGGCAGCCACCCCCTCAGTTATAAGTGACTGCTTATTAGCATTGAATTGTCCACATTACTACACCAACGATTCTCTTTTATGGAGTTTTCACTCAGTAGATACACAACACCAGTCGCCCTTTATTGCTCCAGCGGAACTGTAATAAAAAATAATTGTGTTTATTCTGGAATTGGTAATAAGTGAAGCAGTGATTTTGTAAATTTGTCAAAAAGTATATGGCTGTGTTCGAATCGAAACTTCTTCGTGTAGGCGGATCAATTTTGAGGCATAATATAGGAGTATTTTGTTTACATGAATAGATAAATCACAATTTATTAGTATATAGTAGTAAAACACAACCTCACTTAGGTATAGATTTATTTACTGTTTTCTTTGAGTATTACATACTAAACGCTTCAAATCGAATTAGAGAGATGTTAGGTTGTCAGAACAGGAGACAATCAGACAATACGTGTTACTGCCTCCGTGCCTTCTGACAACTTAACTTCTCTTTTTCCTTTAACTTGAAATTTTTGTTTTTTAGAATCAGTGCTTTTTGAAAAAAATGGTTAGTATTTTGCATTCTGCAGAAGAGAAGGGGTTCAAACGTGTCAAGCACATGAATGAAGTTATAGCCAATTTACTTTTAATTTACAAATTCAATTTTCTCATTAAAAAAGAATTAAAAAAAATTCGATTAAGTTTGGGTATGTATCTATTTGGAATGCGTAATAAAAAAAACGATATGGAATACTCATACTCGGTGGATACCCTGTAGATGAGTATCAGTGATCATCAGAATGCGTACGTATTTCTGGCATAATCTGAGCTTCCACAAGATGCAACGGATTTTCAAAAAGCTCTCATAAACCGTGAAATGCTGCAAAAATTCTAAGAGACAATGCACCAAATAAAAGTATTTTTTGTCGCAACAAAAAGACTCTTCTATATATGCACTTTCTAAATGGAATTTCTGCTATGCTTATGATAATAGCTCAAAGTTGGCTCTATTTATTCTAGGCAAAATCTCACGCGTCTTAGAAACGCCTGACAAGGTCATCCAATGGTATTTACTATCTTATCAGTAAACCTTCAACCTTGTATCAAAATTTTCAAGACACATTCTTTATTTAGGACCATTTATTGACAGTTCAATTTTCGACCTCAAGATTTCCTCATACCTCTTCCAGCTTAATCTAATCTAATAACATCACTTCTCGCTTAGCTAAACTATCTTCTTAGAACTTTTAAATCGTGTTAATTAAAAAACATAATTTTTTATAATTACTAGTATAGTAATGTAACTTTTTTATCGTGAACAGGCATAGTGTTCAAGTCATGAACGTGTTTGGTTCCGACTCCTTGGTCATAAGTCGGAAACGCGTAACACAAGAAATATTGCAACGGTACTTCGATTAAAGCTTTCTAAAGCGCCGTAGCTTTTTATAAGTTGACGTGACAGTTCAGAGATAACACTTAAAAAAATATATTTTCGAAATAAATTTCTAATAAGATAAGAGATAATTTAATTTATTTCAAAAATATTAGAAGATGTAAATATATGCCTCTCAACAAAAAAAAGAATAAAATCAAGGAATTTACAGTAAAATACTTTGTATTAAACTTTCAGTTCCTCGCGTAGGATTGGTAGTATACAGGGTGTGTCACGACGAGTTGACAGTAGACATAACTCTATTACTAAACACAATTTGATTCTAAAAATTGGTACACACCCATTATACAATGTGCTCTATTTAATGAAAATATTGCCACCTTTTTGGTACTTCCGGTTATACCGGAAGTAGACACAAACTTTGTTATTTTAAATGGAACACCCTGTATATTTTTGAATTTTTAGATAGTACACTTCATTTCAGACATAAAAGTATTAAGGTTGTATGATCCTAACATTAACGGTATTATAATTATTTACACTTTTTCATTTTTTTTATAAAAACTTAGATGTAAATAAAAATTCAAATCTTGACAATGACACGCTTTTTTAAAAGTTTTTTTCTTGTGTTTGAAGTAGGAATATACAAGAAATAAGCTGATGTAGTTTTGGTAAACTTGCTTTACACAGGGTGTTGGTGGTTGTCCGGTCATTTTTAAAAACTTTAATGAATAATAACTTGATTTTTTTAAATGGAACAACGTATATATTTCTAGATTTTCGAATTCTACACTAAATTCGAAACATAAAAGTATTAAGGTTGTAAGATCTTAAAATTAACGGTATTATAATTAATTACGTTTTTTAAAAATTAACGGTCAATCACCAGCACCCTGTATAAAATAAGTTTTTTAAAAGCATGTTACCATGTTTCTGGTACATTTCTGCGTCCACTAAAATTTGGTTTGTTTTTTGAAAGAACGTGTCATTAGTAAAATATGAAAATGTTTGACTCTTAAGTTTTTGTATGAAAAAATTGGAAGAAACATAATTACTTAATTAAAATAAATAAATAAAAATACAAAATATTAAATTAAATATAATAAAAACAAATTTTAGTGGACGTAGAAATGTACAACAAACATGGTAATATGGTTTTGAAAAACTTATTTTATATCTACAGGGTGCTTATGGTTGATCGTTAATTTTTAAAAACCTTGAAAATTGGAAAAAACGTAATTAATTATATAACCGTTAATTTTAAGACTTTACAACCTTAATACTTTTATGTCTAGAATTAAGTGTAGAATTCGAAAATATAGAAATATATAGGGTGTTCTATTGAAAAAAATTAAGTTATCATTGATCAAAGTTTTTAAAACTGAACGGACAACCACTAACACCCTGTATAAAGCAAGTTTTCCAAAACTATATCAGCTTATTGCTTGTATATTCCTACTTCAAACACAAGAAAAAAACTTTGGAAAAAATGTGTCATTGTCAAGATTCGAATTTTTATTTACATCTATGTTTTTGTAAAAAAAAATGAAAAAGTGTAAATAATTATAATACCGTCAATATTAGGACCATACAACCTTAATACTTTTATGTCTAAAATGAAATGTAGAATCTAAAAATTCAAAAATATACAGGGTGTTCCATTTAAAATAACAAAGTTTGTGTCTACTTCCGGTATAACCGGAAGTACCAGAAAGGTGGCAATATTTTCGTTAAATAGAGCACATTGTATAATGGGCGTGTACCAATTTTTAGAAC
The DNA here is from genome assembly GCA_963942485.1 of Pediacus dermestoides. NCBI lineage: Eukaryota > Metazoa > Arthropoda > Insecta > Coleoptera > Cucujidae > Pediacus > Pediacus dermestoides. The sequence goes on from OZ012626.1 coordinate 31,938,912, forward strand.
CAAATTGTGTTTAGTAATAGAGTTATGTCTACTGTCAACTCGTCGTGACACACCCTGTATAGTCTAGCATTTTAAGTGCCTTGCTAAAGATATTTTTAAAGTAAATACACGAAACCACATTTTCAAACATTTATAGATAGATATCATGCAAAATTTACTGAAGTAGAAACTAAAATTACTGTAAAATTTTTCAGATTTATGACATTGCTTACCATCAATTATGGCACGTATTTTGTTTCGTATTCTGGGATAGAGTGTAGATCTTACTCATTATCAAAATTTTTCTATTTTAATAGGGACTTGGCATGATTTTCAAAATATTTTTTTTTGAAAAGCTGATAAAAAATTATCCCCATCAATATTTTTGAAAAAAATTTTTGGTCCGTACTTTCCAAGTAAATAAATAAAAAGTATTGCAAAATTTGAAATTTCCACGCATTGCCCGGAAACGCCTGAATCGGCTCAAAAGACTGCTGACGTCACGAATCTAGTTCCACAGTGCAGCACGCCGCATTTTGACTTATTTCGAAAAATGCTAATTTAAGTAGGTATATCTAAAAATTTGTTTAATTATCAAGCGTCTGTTTAGTTTATCTCTGCTGTGATATATTTTACTCCATTTTTTCAGATAATTTCAGTTAAATGACCAAAAAAATATGGTGCCCCGTTATAAGTATAACAGATTTAAACTCTCAATGGTATTCCACTCCTTTTGCACGTGTGACTCGTCCGATCTGATCATACCTAAGTAAATTTGAGGCAATATAGTTTTAATGAGTGTGCATCCTAAAAAAATTGTGGGAACCAATTAACAACTGAAATATGTTCCAATTACATGTAACCACAAAGTATAAAACTCGGAGTGTACAAATAAAATTAATTAAAATGATACAAATAGCGACGTTTAATTAAGTAAAATACTTGAATAAATTATACGTTATAATATTTTCCAGTCGACTTGCACCATGCACGTATGTAGAGAGGTAAATGTGGTCTGGACAGCTTGCAACATTCAGTAGCCACAACCTTTTGGTTCCCATGCAGATTCCATTACCGCCATCTGCAAAAATTCTGCCTATAACTCTATCAATTCAAAAGCAATACTTTGCGCCTATATACGACATTCTAATTGCACATTACGTTTAATCAAGCGATTGTCCTTGCGGTCAACTATTAATGTGACTGCTTATAGCCCACCGCATTAGCTAACATGTAACCATTATCTCAGTTTATATATCATGTTGCATGAATAATTATTATGATAATGCTTGAGACTATTGCATGATAGAAAATCTTAATACGGTTTATGTTGGTGTCATGTTAATTACGATAGGAAATGCCAAACGACTGAAATGTGTGAAATGGGGGTGTTTTCAGCGGAACGACAATTTCGTGGGAAATAAAATTAATTGCTTATAATCAAACTTTTTCTTGTACACGTACAGTAAATAAAACATGTTTAATTAATAAGATAAGTTCCCAGAAACAATCCATAACAATGCGATTTAATCGAATTTTACAATAAAATAAAAACCATCATCATCAACATCATCATCATAACCTTCTGAATGTAATCCAGCAATTATCAAATACCATATACGCCGTGAGCAGCATCACAACACATAAAAACTTGTTTATAAATACTATGTCATTTTTGTATATGAGTTTGGTATTTAAAATCAATTTCACGCATGACAAGGTATAACTATTTGGTACATCTGCAGTGCGGATTAAGCCGATGATATAAATAATGTTTCTCATCGATAAGAAGTTCTGAACGTTGCATTGATCGGCGACAAATATCCTGTTCTGCAGGCCCATTAACGTTCCTGTGAAACAAAAACACTAAAACGGTTAAATCAACTCACATAAATAAAGATGCTGCTGAATATCAATCCAACACACGTTAATTAGATAGCTATGTATGTCAAAAAGGGAATCTTTTGCCACATTAACATATTTTCTGTGGTGGTTGGTTCAGTGTGGAGTAACGAATATTTATAAAATCAAGCAGGGCAGATCTTGTATTAAATTCGTCTAAAAGTCGTCTTTATTCTTCTTTTGTAGTGTGAGCAATAAAAAATTATATCGCCACATCTGTTGCTGCATCTACAATATTCAATTTTTTTTTCGATGATTATCGATAATTTTTACAATAAAAATTCATTAAGTATTCTATTAAATTGAAATAAATAAGAACCAGAACCATCATTTTGGACATTGGTTCAGAAATAAAGAACATCCCTCGATCATAGCGTCTCTGGCGGTGTTTGAAAGAACTAACGTAACTGGCATCAACAGCGGAGTCACCCCCATTACTATAAATTGGTTTTAGTTGTCAGACTTGTATATAAGATTGTTGATAAGACTAACGAAAAGTTTTTAACAATGAATTTTTCCGAGGGATTTGCAGGCCGATATCAAAAAATTTTAGGAAATTAAATTCATACTGGAAAAGTGCAACCATCAGAGAGGAGCAAAGGGGTCATTTAAAAAAATCACCATAATTGTAGTAATGCTTTTGAGTGTTTAGAACAAAATTTTGTTATACCTATCCAGTTTTTTAGAAGACGAAGTTCCCTCTAAATAATTTAGCGCACGCCGCAGTATATTGGTGAAGTTTGTATTTTGATAGGTAATTATGTTTAATGCACTTTGCAAAAAAATATAATGATATAATAGAAAAAGTTGCACAAGAAAATAACCTCCCCAATTTCCTTCCCATCACCATAATCATTATCATCAAATTTCCAACGTTAAAGATATCACGGTTCGCCGATTGTAATTTGAAGTTTTGTTTTCGCTCAGTGCATTTCATTCTATTCCAATTTGATATTTTTAGGCGGTAATCACATCAAATAACGATTGGCCAAGTCCCCAGAGTGTGGCGCCGATGATTGTAATGTAATTCTGGGGACTAATACGACGACAACATCATCGACGAATTATTCAGGGGTTGGATGCGCTCGCTCTCTGCCCCTTATTGCTCTCGTTCTTGCACGCCTAATTAACATAACAACCCTAATACACATACATATATCTATATGTTTAAGTTAATACGCACTGTTCAAGCAGGGGGATGAAGCATGTCTACGCACAGAATGTACTACTGTTTTGTGCCCACCCCTGCAATAAACTAAACAGTCACTCGGCTATTATATTTGCTGTATATGCTGCATTGAGTCAAGAGACGTATATCGTAAGGGTGGTCGCATTTGATGATGGAGTTATTAACTTCTTGTTCTTGGGGGCGGTTTGTCACAAATAAATAACAGTTTATTGAATTGAAGACTAGAAAAGTTTTTCGAATTTGAGGCTTTACACTAGAAGACGAGTAGTAACTTTAAATAGTGAAGAAATTATTCTTATTATTTTTTGGTTTAGAATTTTAAGGTAGTTTTGTCTATCCCCTGTTCACCTTCTAAATATGTGGTTAATTTGTGTTAATTAAATCAGGTTTAATATGATGAGTATTACAAATTAATTTAAAAAGTTTAATTCTTCTTTAATCATGTCTAAATTTATAATTTTAATAAATGTGGTTGTAAAATTACCACTAAATGTTCCATGAAAAATCAAATAAATAGTTTAAAGCTATAAATATTTATGTATTTTTATATTCATTGACTATCAGCAATATAAGTAAAAATAATACAATTTTGCAAAATTTCATGAATAAATTTAAAATTAAACATTTTAAAATATCTGTAAATAACTTACACGCCAAGTTCATTTGAAGACAACTTATTTTTCTAATAATAATTGGTCAATTAGTAAATTTAGCTTAAAATCTCATAATTTTATAAACATTCCGAAAGGGGATATAATAAGGATAGAAAATTCTATAATTATACCTTAAAAAGTTATCGGTAATAATAAAAGAAAAGTAGGTAGGTATATCATATTTTTGATACACAAGCTTACAATTTTTCTTTAAACTTTCTAATGATAGCATGAAATTCCCTATAAAAATATAAAATAACTAAAAAATGCTAATAAAGCACGCATCTACGATTTTCACATTAATTGTGATGTATTGGATTTCTTGCTACTAAACCGTAAATAAATAAAATTCCTGTATTGCGACAGCAAAAACCGAAACTATTACAGAACAATTTCTAAACGAATAACATCAGCAACAACCGACAGCATTACCTGAAAATTGCTGTGCTACAAAACAAAACCAATTACTTAATACTATCTTAATAAAGTAATTGTTCTTATTATAAATCTTCCATCCAAACACATACATCAAACAAAAACGTTACGTTGGGGCATAAACATGCATTTTACACCGCAAAGCTTTAGCCAACAACCTGGGAATGCAATATATCTGAAGCGCCTTTAGCCGTGAAAAAACCTGTACACAAAAGTAAACAGATATTATCGAATGGAAATATGTATGAGAAAATAATTCTGCGGTCGGGTAATTCATTAAACCGGTAATAACTTATTTTAACAAAAAGACGTACATCGATATTGACATCATTAGCCGGGAATTCACTGCAAAAGTCTGGTGCGATTGTATTTATTTATTAAATCAAGCGATTTGTTTTTCTGGTATTGCCGTAATTGAAACTGGCCAGAATATTTTCAATCTACAGACGATGATTGTGTGAGATCGACTGGTTTAGTGTTAATGTTCTTGTAATGAATAACAGCGACATTAGAGGACGCCTGTGTGGTTTGACCCCTAAAAGAGTGCCGTTGTGGAGGGACTGAAGACTTTCAAAATTTCAATAAAGTTCCAAAATAGTTTTTGGTTTTTTTTTTTAAATAGGACTAATTTAGTTTGATGCAGATGCTGTGTGTGGATAACGAATTAAAAATCATTGAACAAGTAAAAATAGGTATAGCGCTATTTTTGCTCAAAAACTGAACTTTTAATAAAGATTTTAGAATATAGCTTAACAAGCATAATAAACAACGCAGACTCAAAATGACAGAACTAGCAGTAATACAAAATATGATTCACAAGAATTCCCGAATTATAGTCCAGAAAGTGCACTTTTTTCTAATATCTCTAACGCATTCAAAACGGTTCCTTCATAACAAAATTTTTTTCAAAAATAGTATATTTTACAAGACAAGAAAATTATACTAACTAACTAAGTAACTTCAGGGCGTAATTTCTTGGGATGTTTTAAGAAAAAATGTTTCTATAAACGGAAATGCTTAGATTCCGAAATAGAGGGTGTTGAAAATTTAATTTTAATTTTTATTATTTCAAATAATTTTTGAACGGTCAATGTTGGATTCTTAAAATTTTGCAATTAATTTACGTTAGTAAAGCGCTACATTTTTAGTGTAAAGTAAATTTTTATCTGTCGCCAGTGGCGTAGTGAGTCAGTCGACGTTTCTTCATAAAAAGTAGAACGCCAATGGTTTTTTGGAAATTTTTTATTATTTTCAAACTCTTTTAACAATGTACCACAACAAAAAAGGTCTCTTGAATTTTTTCATAATACTAACCTATTTTTACAAAAATGGCCGATTAGTACCAACAACAATCAATAAAATAATCAATTCCGACACTAAATCAAAGCAGATATTGATAATTGCACTTTCTGATAAAACGCACGATTCCAGTCGTTTTATCATTGAGTGTCTCACACGTTCAAAAATTCCTGCAGTATTTCGTATGATATTGCAATAATAAAGAAAATAATAAATTTTCAACACCCTGCATTTCGGAATCTAAGCATTTCCGGACACATGTTTATAGAAACTTTTCTTCTTAAAACATCCTAACGAATTGCGCTCTGAAGTTACGGACCGTACTTAGGAAACATCCTGTATATTCATCGGTTTACAGAAAAATGTTTGTATTAAAAATCCATTACAAAGAACTGTATTTCAGAAATTACAAGGATAATAATTGGCTTTAAGATTAAACAGCAGATTTTAGGATTTAAATAAGGCATTTGATTCCATCAAAACTAAAATTCTTCTAGAAAAGCTCTGTTGCTAGAATTAGAGGTTCACCATTAATACTGATGAAATTTTAATTAGAAGAAAAAAAAACAGTGTACTACCTACGATGATCAAGTTACAGGAATCAAAATTAAATCATATTCCATTTTGCAGTCCAGCGGAGTTTCTCAAGGTTCTTATGTCCATTTTTTACACCAATGATATGACCCAAAAAAGGTAAACCGCTTCTCGTTTTTGTACAAAAAAGATTATTTCCAGGATTATGAGAAAAATTGGAGTCCTATCAGAACAACGTGGTAAAAACTTTCAAAAAATTTGACGAATTATATAAGTAATCCTATGTAATTAAAACAAAGCTTGAAAAATAATCACATGTTGAAAGGAAAAAGATGATGAATATTTAATAAGTAAAAACTCCAATAAATCAAATGCAGGGGCGGAAAATAGGACTGGAAAGAACAGCATATAGACCAACTACAGATCTTCATCTGCATAGGTACTTAAAATTTGCTAAATCTATTAGGACTCACTGCTTAGAAGTTATATATTATATTCTGGAGGACTCATATTATCCAGAATATTCAGTGCACAGAAGAAAAGTATTAGGATCAGCCAAACTTCAAAATATTGAAAATAAAAAAAAAATCTGAAATTTTTTATCACTCTGTTTTATTCTACAAGGCATGGTGCAGATTTAATTCCAGCAAGGAGTTGAGGAAGTTGTCCTTAAGATCGACATTAGTAATTGGTAGGGCATACAGGCGTAGGAAATTGTAGAAAGTTAAGCTAACAAAGGTCTTTTGGAATAATTATGATGATTGAAGATTGTGCAAGCTGATTTTAAGAATAAATATGAAGCAATATTATTTAAAAACGTATAATTTGTATGTATTAACTACGAAGTTTTAAGTTATTTTTCTCCAGAATTATCTGTTTTTTACACTTGTTCAGTGGTACCTGTATAAAACATTTTAAGAAGGATTTTTTAAATTTGCATAATTCTCTTCTGATTACAACTACCAAAAACATGTTTTGTCATTTAATCTTTTTTAACATTTTATATTGAACATAATTGAATTGCCTTCTACATTTTTACAAAAATATTGTCCCACTGACCTCTTTATTTTTCCTACACTTAGTTACTAACAGCTTTTAAAAGCATAAACGGTCCCAAATGACTTTGACCCCAGGGGACTTTACTTTCTATTGGCCAGTCCGCCTCTGAACCCTGTCCCATTATAATATAACGTCAGTTCGACAAACAAGCAATTTGTGGAACTCCTTTCTAAGCGGTCTGCTTTTTTCTGGTAAAAGACCAAAGTGCCGCTAATGATAGGGGTGCCAGGGGGTCACTGTGGTCATTTTGCAGATCATTTATCAGTTTCCTATAAACGTTTCAAAATTTAGCCCAAAACCATTCGCATTATACCGTAAAACACATTTTTAAACTGCCTGTTATGATATTGTAGAAAAAAATTGCGAAACCAAGTGGAAATGATCAAATTATATGTATTAAATTGTGTTGTTTGTTGCAATTTTGTTATTAAATCCCTCCGATCTACACTATTTGTCTCTGTGCATAAATTGCTCTGGATATAGTATATCAAATATCGTCCGTGTGATTGAGCAAGCAAATGATGTGTTATGGGAATTTATAAACAAATTACATCCCATAACGGGAATGTCCAACTATAAAGATTAGAAATCTGGAAATTGCTCGGTGTTCATACTTTAGTTCGTATTTATGTTGAAATTATCGGTAGTAAACTATTAAATAATTGTTTTAAATGTGCGCACAGCAACAAGAAAAGTAAAATACTTTCGACCGTATGAAAAAATGACTGATTCGTTATAGCTGGCCATCGCAAGAACAAATTACGACAAAGTGCAAAAATGAAAACACATAAATCGGTATGATTGGTTTCATTACTTGCTGATTATGTTTTATATAACTGCATTATTTGGTTTGAAATTGATTAGTTTGGGGTTAATGCGTTTTCTTTAGTTAATTACTACACGTGTAATTTATAATTTTCAAATCTTCATTTTTCTCACTGACGGATGATGTCTGACGACATATACTTACATCTTTAATAACTTAATTACTTCAAAGTTATTTTTGCGGATTTTAGTTGCAGTAAATAAAAGTTAATGTTGCTAATGCCATTGTAATCTTCCATACCATTTTTTTCATTTGAATATTACGGAAAACAACGTGCATCTTGTAGTTTCAGGTGTCTTAATTAGTTTCTAACAACTCTGAAATAATTTTAGAGACAAAACATTAGATAGAATTTGTACAGGTATGTTGAAAAGTGTTAATAATATCTTTGTGGCAAGTGACCTGGCAGGAATCGGTGTAATATAATGAGAATATAAGTAGACAGACAAGTGGACATGAGACACCTGAGATGTGAGTCTGAAAACGGTCAACGGTGTGGTCCAGTTATTCACATGCGCTATATTATGCAGAATATAATCTGCTTTATTCGATAGACCTAATTATGCTCATGTCACGATATCTTAACATTAACTTTTTGATTGTTATAGGAATTAATTCAGCAATAACAACCAATTATCTCGTGATTTGTTATTCGAAAATTAAGAACCGGTTTATATTTTAATTAATTACAATATGCTTAAAAAATATGAAGGGATAGTCCACTGTCTTTAACAGTTTTGACAAAAAGGTTAATTTTTTTAATAAACTTTCAGATAAGTTGAATTAAGTTAAAAATGAAAAAAATAAAAGTAATCATATTTACTTGTTTTAAAAAATTTGCAAAGAAAGATAATTTTTGCGCTGATTATCAAAATTTTTTATTCAATTAATGATTAGTGTTGGATTAATTCATTTTAGTGCTTTGATACTTTTTAGTACTTTTAAAATTAACCTTTTTGCTATGCAAAATTTCCGTCAAAAAATCTTATAAAATTTTCAAGAAGCAAAATGTGGGAATTTTTCTAAAACTATTTTCACATATTAATGGCATTAGCAAGCAAGGAAGTTTGTAATAATTAGCATCTTATAGAACTATGGAAATATAAAACGTATTAGAGCAATTTTTATATTTTCTTCATTTATTCAAAATTTCTCGGTTATAAAACGTATAGGTATTACATTTTTGATATTCCTTCTGTTTTCTGTGTTTTTCTAATAAAATCCTGAAAAAAACGGTAAAGTAGCTGTTATTATTAATTGCCTTGAACATGCTTTTATTTATTCACTCAATTCTTTAAAGCTTCTCCATAAATAACATACAACAAAAAAATAATAAACGACATCCAATTAATTCTAACTTGAAACCTAAACTAAACAATCATTTACATAACAACACCAATAAAATCTAAATTCATTTAAAACTGTAATATATTAAACTGTTGGCATGCCATAGCAACTTAAAGAAATGTCAACGTTCCTCGAAATGTTTAATCCGTTTAGCGTTTAGTCAAATCTTTAAGCTGTTAAATGAGACAAATGTACCATAAATTATTCGCGTGGTAAATACAATTTTCTCTGGTCAGTCGGCACTTCTTCTTTGATAGAATCTCCAAAACACACCTAACTCGGTTTTTATCTTAGATGTTTGTATGCAGCAGGAATATATTTCGGTCGGTTTGGAGTTGGATTATTAAGATTGTATCTAATTGCTTAGTTATCGTTGTACAAAGTGGACAATAATTTCAAATGTGAGATGTAGAGTTGAAGAGGAGGTAGCACTTAGGTGACAAGTCGTTATGTTTGTTTTGGAAAATAGAAAAAAGTCGTCAATCTTCATGCTTCATTTCAAACAACAGGAAAATTTAGAATAATATTCGGGGAAGTCTTAGAACAGTTTTTTTGATAATTCAGAGAAGTAAGCATAAATATTGGATTCGCTGCCTTTTCTAATCTAGCATTCAATCGATATAAAAAATTCTTTGTTAAATTTTGAGGCGGAAATTTTAATTGAATTAAAAATTGCAATGCTATCGTTTCATCAAGTTCTATGTGCTTAATAGATCATAGATTTAAATTGTAGAAAATTTATAATTTGAACATATTTGATAAGGATTCAACAACTGATGGAATTGTGGTGTAAGAAAGTCATAAGAAATTCAATGGACTTACTAGGATATCATCTTATAGAATTTCTTGTGGTTTCACTAGGATTTCAGGTGGAGGTATGAAGGGTTTCTAGCGTAAGTAAGAAGTAAGAGTTGATTATTCATCAGAGGAAAGTGACATGTTTTTACCATATGGTTCTTCAGTAGTCAAAGTTGTGAACAAGACGAGTCAATAATGTAATGTATCTTATAGGAATGATATTTGCTCAAGAGCACTGAAAATTTTTGTACCTGCGCTAACTAAAGACTTCATAAATAAGACCAAAAAGAAGAAAGTGATTGTGTTTCAAAGTGAAAATAATTACCAGCTAGAAGAAGAAAAATTAAAATGTAATGAGGATGGAACTAGCGATGGAAGCAAGAAACGCTGATTATGATTTAAATAAATTGAAATAGTATAACTTGTAGACTAATTTTTGTTGAATTTTATTGAACCATTGATTCCCTCACAATAAGAACTTGATGATGATAAACAAGACGAAAGAGATTTAGAAAAGAGTTCTTACATAATCTAAACAATGTCTGCAGTTTCCAATTAAATTTTTCAAGGATTTCCAAAATTAACCCAGATTTATTGGGATATACATATAGGTAAGTATTTGTGAGGATTTTTAGGGATTTCACAGAATGTATTAAAATACATAAAATTTGTGTTATAAAAATTGAATTTTTTTGAGGCTGTACAAAAATACAGTATTTTGAAACGTGAATTGTATTCTTAGAATAGAAATGAATAAAATGTGAAATTAAGGGATGTTGTCCAAATTTTAGAAACATATGCAAATAAATGGTTCTTCACATGAAGAATAAAAACAGGGCAATAGTTCCAAATCTCGAAGTATTTTTTAACGAAATTATTAATTGTAAATATATTTAAAAAATTTCATTGAATTCTGTAAAGCAAATTTCTAACTGCACAACTGGTATATTTCATACTTCAAAACTTTGATATATTATTTCTAAACACCACAGTTTATGCCACCTAATTAATTAACATTTACGTTAAACCTTTTTTCGTTGTTAACCATCGAGCAAGTCAATTACCGCGTGAAATTATTGAGATTCCTGTAGCTTATTTGCAAATTTAACATGTACATCTGGTTCGTTTACCGCAACTGTATAATATTTTAATAATTCATGTGATTAACACATAGAAATACACAGTTGGATCAAGTGAGTGGCAATCCGTTATAGTTTTTTTCATATTATTTACCAATATAATAATATAAACATGCAATAAGCTTATTTAATATGAGCACACTAATAACGATTATTGAAGAGGATGCAAAGAAGTTAATGTATCCATCTATAATTACAGTACAACTTTGTATTGGTGTACAAATATAGGAATATAGACAGATTTAAAGCAGTTTTCCGTATGCAAAGATGTGTTTTTCTAATTGAACATTGAATTAATTTTAAATAAACTTAGATTAAGATATAATTCCAACATTATCCGGTTTATTATAGATATACGTATGAGTAAACATCATTACACATATAGCAGAGTTGGAGAATAAAAAATTGGGTTAACATTTAGAAAAAAATAACACATGCACGAATTTAAATAAATATACGATGGCAAGCAACTGATTAACAGATTAACAATCTCCTTTTTGCGTTCCTTTCCAATAATAACCGTATTATACAAAGCGATCATGTAAATTATGTTGAAAGTTTTATAGCCCGCTGTTGCTTTTTTCGGTATTTAACAAAAATTTATTAGTTTGTTTAACCATTAAGCTAAATAACGACACGCTTTTAACATGTTTTTTCACACATTTTCCCGACATTCCCTTTTTGACCTATCCGTTAGTTTACCAAATCCAAACTGATTTATTAGAACGGCTCAATAGTAAAACCGTAATTAAATCCAATGGTTTTTTTTCTAGTCACGCTTTTTTTCTTCGCAACAAATAAATTAATAGAGAACTACGATATTTATAGTGAGTGAAACAGTTTTGTCACTTTGCTGTTAGCAACAAGGAAAATGCTTGTAGAAATTGTTAAGTAGCTCAAAGATTCCAAACATCCATGTGAATCTTCCAGACAAAACCACATTGGAGTACCTTACCGTGGATTGTTGTGGGCTACTGCTTTATCACTTTATATCTACCTAGGAGGTCCAACTCGTCAGAAATTTGATACATGTTTATAATCGAATTTAACGCATTACAGTTCATAGCTGACTAAAAGGTCAATATTAACCAAGAGAATATATACTAAGGTTTCAATTTCACACTAGTGTAGTTATTGATAAATGTCACAAAGCTACTGAATAATTAAAATTTTAATCGTAATTAATATCGTAAATAGGATTTAAGTTGTTGTAATCGTTTTAAATCTGTTATTTATTCATGGTTAATAGGCGAGTGGTGGGTGTGACAAAAATACCGTATCGTAGAATAAAATATAGCTTTTATTTATTTTACGTATAAAAGCATTTAGAGTTAGAGTATTAGAATTAGACGATCAAATACTGAGGTATAATGTATAATGGTGTCCTTATATGGTTTCCAATATTATTAGGTATATCATAATCTTTAGTTGGCGATTAACGATTAACGGGACAGACTTAGAAACCTTGCAGAATATTGGCAATAAAGTATAATGTGTTCAATCCATGAGAAATATAAATTTGTAACGAAAATTTGCAGAAAATTTGAAGTTTGCAGTGATTTTTTTTAAAGTACCTATAGTGAAAATTATTGCCAATAATAGAAAAGTTTTGGGAGGTTTACATCGATCGAAGTACAATAATTTACGTGTAATTTGTAAAACTTATGATTATGAAAGCTTAAGCTACAATATCTTTAATAGACCCAAAGCAGTAGTATTAACATGCAAAATATGGTGAATTAAAAATAAATTGCTACACAGATTTTAAAAAGAAAATCATGATCCTATGTTGAAGATGGTTAGAACTTGTAATATAAATTAACTTTTGACAAGGATTTGTTATCAATCTGATCTTACGAAGAGTCTTCTTGCGATGTTGCAATGATTGCAATTACTATATTTTCTATTTCTTGTCTTTTTGTTTCAGTGTAACCTCATCATGGTTTTTAATCCAGTTCATCATCTATGTTCTCTATACTCAGTTTATCTTGGATTTATCTTCAATAACAAGTTGTAGCAGTTTGTAGGTTTTGGAATCTTCTAACAAATATAAAGCCGTTTCTGTTTTTGTATCAAAATCCCTAAGAACTTTTTCTGTGAATAACAATTTGAGTAACCAGTAGATCCAGATATCCGATTCCTCGACGTTGCTCATTCTAAATCTAGATTTCTTTAGCGTCTAAGCTTCAAGTTTATATAAACTGAACGGACTCTACTAACATTTTGAAAACAAAACCTCCTTGACTTTAAAAAATCAAATTCCAAAATAGTTACCTAAAATCGATACTCTTTCAGAAAATTGTGATATTTATAAAAAAATCATTTGGGGCCAAAAAATTCAATTTCTATGAGGTATCAACAATTTAACAATAACAACACTAATATCAAAAATACTAATTTAATATTTTTTACATGGTCCTTTGACGATCCAGAAAGAAAATTATGATAAAACATCCTTTCATTTCAATAAATTAAAAATCAGGCAAAATCCTTTGTCAATTTAAATGGAATCTTAGAAAAAATAGAACATTTATCAATTCTAGTAAACATGACATAACACTTTTTTATCAATTCAATTTTCTCTTTTTAATTAAAAACCAAGAATCTATCCCAGCATCATATTTGCATTTTTAATTTAATACTTTCATGGTTCTTATAGATTTGTGGAATACAAAACACATTATTCACACTAAATTACTTCCTAAACCGCATCACTACCGATAACAATAACATCCAAAGTATACATTTGTGAACAAAAAAATAAACACCAAACGAATGTAAAATGTAACTAACCGACCTAGGTAGCTATTTTAGACATTGTTACTCGAAACGATTATCCTTTGTGGTTTTAACGTAATTATCCAAGTTACAGGTAATTGATGGTTGGTTGCCTTATGTTAGTGAAATCCCATAGTATCAGAGTACCAGCTCCAAACCCCAATTTTTGACTAATAGCCTTATGCCAATTCCGGACTAAAGTGATACATCCTGGAGCTCAAACTAAAATTCCCACATTGTAACTGAAAAAAAAAGATTAACAGATATTTCATTTCGTTTTCACTGTGTGCACATTGTTATCTATGTGTGTGTAAACAACTGTCATGGTTTTTTTGACTATTTAAAGATGGTTAGTTAATTTGTATGAGATTTCGTGGTTTTACAATGCGTCCAGTCGTGCGCGCTTTATTAATTTACAACAATTAACCATGCCGCTTCACTTGTGTCTGTATCTTAAATCGACTTTGTATAAGCCTCTCAAATATTAACAACTAATTATTTGTTATTCAAATTGCCTCTTCGTTAGTTAGTTCAACTTTAGACACTCACTCTCTCTCTGTGTTGCCGAACAAGTTCCCATGAAAATATAATAAAACGTTGTCTGCATGGGCTTTTATTGTTGGGATTATTTATTATTTTGTTAAGTCTTCTGTATGTAATCACCACTATGGATAACCAAATTGTTTATATTCAAACAATTAATTAGGTGTTGTGTAACCACCTGATTTTCTATGGATTATTATCGGTGCCACTGCGTGGTAAATAGTTGTGTAGTGCTCTCATTAATTTGTATTAAAACAAATATTACCAATTAAAAAAATGCTTAAAATCTAGATATATAATAAAATTGTACAGTAAAAGACATATACAGGGTGGCCCATCTAAAATCTTATACGCGTTTAGGTATCTGATGGTTACAGATGATTAGAGACATATATTTATACTTAATTCTCGATACATTGAAAATAATTTTGGGATACTTATACTTTGATTAGTAAAAAGTGCTTTCCATTAAAATACCCAATCCCACTTCTGATCTACCTTCAATAAAATGAAACATGACATATATTTTGACACTCGTTATATATTTGAAAAATGAATAATTTTTGGGTGCCTATACATTAACCAGAAAAAAAATGAAAAAATAAACGATTATTATGTCATAATATTTTAAGCAAAAATAGCCGGCATATTGGATTGCTTTAAATGAAACCAATTAATTCATTTTGCTGACAGTTTCGCTTATCTACGTAAGCTTCTTCAGGGCATCTAAATGAATTGTAAATATTAAAACGTTCTTAAAACTTGACAAAAACTGGCCCCAAAATGATTGTGTTTTGTACTTAATTGTTTACAGGGTGGCTGAAATTCGAGGGACACTACAGGGATCTCGCTTATTTGAAGAGATG
Organism: Pediacus dermestoides; assembly: GCA_963942485.1. Classification (NCBI taxonomy): domain Eukaryota; kingdom Metazoa; phylum Arthropoda; class Insecta; order Coleoptera; family Cucujidae; genus Pediacus; species Pediacus dermestoides. The sequence continues at coordinate 31,954,259 of OZ012626.1, forward strand.
CAGCTTCGGTTAAATTGAGGCAAAGTTGCATAATTAGGTAAGTGTTCAACAATGTCCTCAAAAGAAATCGAAGGTATCTTGATTTGTTTCTGAAATATCTGAAAAAAACTGAAATTTCAAGATTTCTTTTTTCTCTTTTTGTGAGAATATTTAAAATCAAAAAACAGAAAACACATTCTCACAGCCACTTTTTATTCTTCATTAGGATATGCTTATTAGATTTCGGATGCGATGTTTCAAAATCTTGCAACCATCTTCAACTTCATTTTTTTAAATACGGACCTGGATTTATCACTTCAAAATTCAAAATCTCTGATCGTTCTGATTACAACGATATATCACACAATACCATTTTCTAGTGGTTTTATTTCGTAATAAACATGATTTTTAGTAGTACGGTCCTGGATAGTTGGTTTTACACGATTATGAATGAAAAATTAAATAGAATTTTACAAGCAATATGGATGCAGAAATCAAGCTGCTGAAAAATTGCTTTTTACAGTTGTTTTATCAGTTATAAAACATTCTAAAATAAACAAAATTTTTATTTTCAGTTGTATGTATTTCTAGAGGTTTTTTTCGAAAATAATATAAATAACAGAAAATTTTTGATTTAATTTAACAAAATACATTCTATTCGGTTGTAGTCTTTCTGGAAAATTTTAAAAATATGTTTATTAAGCAAGATAACTATTTTTATGAACTGACTAATAATTCTTTAGCATATTTTTTTTTTGTCATTAGAAAACACCATTTTAACACAAGAAATAATTATTGTTGCAAATGGCGAATTAGGTGAACGTTTAATGAGGTTGTCATATTCCCATGGCATATTACTAAGGTAAATCATGATTTTTATAGAAATTGAACAGCAGAACATTACAATGACTTTTTTGAACAACGATGAATTACTTTGAAGATATGCTCTTTGATCAACAAGAGAATTTTTGTGACAGCAAGATATTATACCACTACATAATGCAAAAATCGTCACAGAATATGGAATAATTTATTGAAAATTTATACGGAATAAACAGATCGTTATCTGAACAATTTTTATAGAAAAATGTGTTTAATTTTTTATTATTTTCCGATATCTTTAATAAATATTTTAGAAATACAACATGAACATCCAAAATTTGGTTTATTCTAGAATGTTTTATAACCGATAAAACAACTGTAAAAAGCAATTTTTAGCAGCTTTATTTCTGCATCAATATTGTTTGTGAAATTATATTTAATTTGTTATTCACAATCCTGTAAAAGCAACTATCCAGGACCATACTACTAAAAATCATGTTTATTCCGAAATAAAAGCCCGAACCGCTAGAAAATGGTATTGTGTGATATATCGTTGTAATCAAAACGATCCGAGATTTTGAATTTTGAAGTGAAAAATCAAGGTCCGTATTTAAAAAAATGAAGTTGATGATGGTTGCAGCATTTTGAAACATCGCATCTGAAATCTAATAGCATATCCTAATGGAGGATAAAAAGTGGCTGTGAGAATGTGTTTTCAGTTTTTTGATATCTCTTCAAATATCCTCACAAAACGAGAAAAAATAAATCTTGAAATTTCAGTTTTTTTCAGATATTTCAGAAACGAATCAAGGTACCGTCGATTTCTTTTAAGGACATTGTTGAACACCTAATTACGCAATTTAGCCTCAATTTAACCCAAGCTGTATCTCTTCAAATAAGCGAGATCCCTGTACACTGTTGAAAATTTTGTGTTTATGTGTTAAAATAATTTCGTGTTAAAAAAATTATGTCAAAATCCACAAATTTTTTTGGTTACAACTACATAGTACAAATGTGTTAAAATGACAAATTGACATATTAACACATTATATTAATTTTTAACATAATTTAAAAGTTGTTAAAATTAAACAAAATAATTGTGTTAATATGAATAAGCAATTATGTGAATGACATGTAATTTGGGTACTTTTAACATTTTATTTCTGTCATATAAATGAATAAAGATTTCTGTTAATGTAACACAAAATCTATGTAATTCGATGTGTTGTTCAATGAAACTACATGTTTACTTATGTTATTCGTACAAAACGTTTAGTCAAATATTTTTTCTGTGTTACTTTAACTTTTTATTTGTATTAAAATGTTGGTTCGTTTTCGTCACTACCCCCTAATCTGTGCATCAAGTTGAGAACTTAAACATTTCAGTTTAGAACGAAACCAAGTGAAGGATGTATGTTTTATCAGTTATATTCTTGTGCAATTGTTGTGTATTGCCAAGGTAAGTAATAACAAAAATATTAGGTACATTAAGTTCTCTAAAATTTATGAGGTTGTATCTTCACTTATTATAGACATGTATACATATGCCATTTGTGAAAAATGGGAAACAATGTGTTTCTGAAACCTACATTGCATATATTGTTAGAAAACGTTCCTCCTTAAGTTTAATTAACTTTAGTAATTTAAATATCCTTTAAGTGTTTAGATGTTTACGAACTGGATAACCAAAATGTTATTGTTAGGTAGACTTTTTTATTTTTGCCGAAATTGTATGACGTTTGTGTGTGATTCTGAACCTGTATTGTATCAATTTACATATTTAAGATCCCACCTTACGTTTAATTAGCTTTAGTATTTAATTATGTTATTGATAACCAAAGTGAAATTGTTAATTTTTTATTTATTTTATGTCGTCTGTGAGAATGAGAAACTAAATGTGTATCTGAAACATGGCACAATATTGTTATAGAAGTATGTATTTGCTCCTTAAATTTAAATAAATTTAATTTACGTGTGCTTAAGTATTTCAATGTTTATGAACTTGAGAAAAAAGTTACAGAATGTTGATTTTAACAAACAATAAAATGATTTGATATGTTTACCTGTTTTTTTATTTTCATCAGTAAATTAATCCCCTACCCTTTTATTTTAACAAAAATTATGTCAGTTAACATTTTACAGGTTGTCCCTCAAAGGTGTTCCGTAAATTTAGATATAGATTCTGCGAGGAAGAATAAGTATAAAAGTTCAAATAAACATATGGGTGCCGACGCCTCCTAAAGAAGATGTTGAATATTTTATAATTGGCATTTATTACACAACACTACAAGTTATAAAAATTTGTATTGATTTTTAAAGTTTGACAACCGGCACTCCTCTTCTAATCCACTTTTGAGGTTAATTGGGGACACTTTGCTCCAAGGATAATCAGTATAAATGCCAATCATAAAATGTTCAATATCTTCCTTAGGAGGCGTCAGAGCCCACATGTTTATCTGAACTTTATACTTATTTTTCATCGCAGAATCTATATGTAAAATTTACGGAACACCTTTAAGGGACACCCTGTATAATAGTGAATAACAACATAAAAAATGTGTACAATCAGCTGAAATCCACATATTAAATAAGTAAAATTAACAAAAATAATGAGTGGCATTTTAACGAAGTATTTATGTTAAATTTAATCAATGACATGTAATTATGTTATTATAACACAACATTAATCAGTCAATATAACACATTAGTAACTGTTAAGTTTACAATATTATTATGTCAAAAAAATAATGTGTTAAAATATTTGTGTTGAATTTTAACTAAAAATTATTGTAACCTTTTAACATTTTCGGCTTCAGTAAAAATAACACAAAAATTTGAGTGGACCTCCTGGGACATGTGAAATGTGTTAATTTTAACACAAAATTTTTAACTGTGTAGTATCTCTCGAATTTCAGCCACCCTGTAAATCAAAATTTTAATGTTTTCAAACAATTTCAATGTTATTTGGGATGGCCACTCAATAACAGTATAGGTATTTTTTTTTTGGTATAAATTGTCCAAACAAGAAAGTTTCTTATAATCTAACCTAATATAAAGTAAATTATGATACAGTGGTAAACTCTCATTTATATTTATTGCTTTTTTGACCCTATCTTACATAATTTTGCTTATATTATACAAAATTTCAGTTCTTTTAAAAGATACTCCAAAGTTAGTTGACTCACTCTCCCACAAGAGAAGTAAATGAGATCTAGTCCCCCTATCCATACCTCATTTTTTGGATTATAAAACAGATTGTAAAAATAAACGTCAGTTTATTGTACATCAATGAAATCAGAAAAAATATTGGAAAACATGACATAAAATCAATATAAGAAAAAAAATCTGAAGCGAAACGTAGATTTTTTGTATCTGACGATGATTAGAAAAAGTTCTAATAATTTTTAAATTGGTTAAGAAATTTGTAAACTATAGAGAGAAATTAAATCCGTTTTTTCAGAATAATTTTAAGAAGGAGAAAATATCAGAATCTTGATGATGATTATTATTAAGTACATAGCAAATTTCTGAAATTCTGTCCTACTTAAACGGCTCTGTAGCTCTGACAGTTTATAAGTTCGTAATGGTGAGGATCGAATTTAAATCATATTCTATTTTTTTTTTAAAGAGTGCGAAACTTTTTTAATTACATGAGTAACCTACCTATTAATATGTTATATATCAAATACAAGTTTTATATATGTAAGTATACAGTTACTGGATTTTTCAATATTTCTTCCATTTTCCAAAAAATCCTAAAACGTTGACCTAAAACCCTCTAACCATCTGATATAAATATAATCTCGATCTACTGTTGTGCATCTAAATTTGGCAATTATGAAACTACAGTTCATTTCACTTCCACCACCAAATTTTTGGAAAAACTGTTATTGATTAATGATGGTGTAGTTCACACGCACCAATTCTTCTATTGTGTAAATGTGCGGGCAGCTGTTCATTAGGGAAACTATGACTGCCCATTGTATTTTGTCTTCTATCATTATCCACTTCACATTTTACTCGTATTATATTTAGATTAAATTAGCTTTAATTTCAGCAACCGGCGCATTACAAAGTATTTCGATAATTACCTTGTCCAATTGTTATATCCGAGAATTTAACATAGGAAAAAATATTGTTGGCGGATAACAGAAATTATCAACAATGAACTGGCAGTTCAGTGTATTTATACAGGATAATTATTATTTTATAAATATTCGTACAATCGTTGGTTATAGTTTGTGGTTTTATTATTAACTTTGTACCAACAGTATAAATATTTGTGCACCAACCATTTTTTCCATCAACTTTTTCTTTTTAAATAACTCTAGAGGAATAACATTTTATACAGAATATAATAATCGATTTTGCTTCCGAACATTTTTTGGTTCACCAATCACAATTTACAATTATTCACGCACAGCAGTTTGCCCAAATTAGTGGGTACTTTTACAATAGGGTGGTTAAATTGAAAAAGTTTTTCAGTTTTATTCAAGTTTGTCTAAAAAATTCATCTTTAATAAAAAACCTTCTTTAATAGTGTCTGCTGTTGAAGCATTAGCATCCACATCATCAAGTATAACAATAAAATAGTGGTAGATACCTAAGTTAATCTAAGAAGGAAATATTGTTTCCAATTTAATATTTTTGTAATTTATACAAATTTTACGGAAATAAAATCATAAAGCGAAATTAAACAATAAAATGTTACGTTATTTTATCAACTGTTGTCATACATAAAATGAATGAGTAAACGACAGTGGCGTACACGCAGAGGAAAAGAAAATTTTTGTTACAGATTAATTAATAATAACTGGTTAATCTTTTCTCCAAATTTCGTTAATGGTAAGTTTGAAAATAAAAATAAATTTAAACATAAAGATTCTGTTAAAATCTTATTAGAAATACATATAGGCACTCTTAATTTTAAATGGTGGATAAAAAGGGACAGATAAAAGTTCCACAAATAAAAATTTTGGCATAATTGGGTGATTCTAAAACGGTAAATATAATAAATTCTCAAATCATAATCTACGATTAGGTATTCCGCCATCAGAATTATTTTATCTAAAATATATACCTGGGCTTAGGTTAGGTGCAAGATAACAATTATTGATAACTGTTTTCCTTACACGAAATTCTGACATAATATTGCCAATACAAAACTATCGTAATCTTCTGTATTGTAAGCCTTTCCAGTACCATTCTGTGTATCAAATTTGCCATGATGTTGTGGGGGATAAGGATAAGATAAAAATAGCCCTGTTTATCAGAACAAATCTGTAACTGAAGAGTTAATGGTAATCAGGCGTGATTGGCGGTGGGATTATTGGTAAAGCAGCCGAGTGTCATAATAAATGCGAATGCGATCAGTAGCGATCGGCTGGTCACTAATGAGCCAATTAAGTCCATCAAACAGCCAGTCCATATTCGACTAAACGTACACAAACACCGCACTCACACAGACACAAGCATTAACTCCGAGTTGCTGTTTTCAATTAGACACATACAAAACCCGCCACTCGGACAGATAAACACTTATAGGAACACGTTTACTGCTGCTAATTATCGATATTGATAGTGCAGGATCAGAAATCTTTAATGATTTTGAATTAATGTTTGTACAAGAGTTTTTGAGGTCAATGTATCGTATTGTAAGCTGGTATGGTGTCTTTTGCTTGATTGTGAATTTAACAGCGCACACAAATAAGGTACAGATTGTGTTTAAGAGACAGAATTAACTTGTCAGTTAATTTTATGGTGAAATTGGTATAATAAGCGATTTAGGTTTTTTGCGATGAACGACAGGATGTATGGAAATTTAACTGTAATGTGTTATGTCTATAAAGGATCATATTTTTACACCGTTAGATGTATAATTGGAAGTGTCGATTTTTTCAAATAAATTATAGCCATTATAATACTGCATAAAAAACTTTGGATTCCTGGTAGTACGGAAAGAATACCGCATCTTAAGGTTTTGTGAATTATCGTATTACTCTGGTTTTTGAAAATATAAACTCATGAATATTATTGAGAGTTACATATTTACTTAAACTTTTTATATTTTTATAAACTTTCCTAAGTAACTATATGAAGAATTTTTCGGGAGACATCTAACTAAACTAATATTTTCAGAACTAAAATTTATAGGTTGATTCTCGAATTATTTTGGCAAATACCTATACGTTAGTTTTAAGTCGTATCTTCATGTCCTCAAAAAGTGTGCAGTTTATCAAAAAAGAGTTACGCAATTTTTTAAATTAAAATCTGAATATAAGAGGTTGTTCCTGTATCATAAACGTGGAATATCTTAACCTCGTTTGAGGGTTGAAGACCGATGCAAGAGTATTTGGATGTCCTCCAAAGGATCCCGTCATATCATACTGTAAGAAAGAAGATCCAAACCATTGATTACCTTGAATCGGTCTTCAAGAGGTTAGATGCTGTTAGGGAATCGTTTTGTTGGTACTAGAACTTAAAGGGGATCATCTTTTGACGTCACGCAGTTTTCTCAAAAATAGGTTTCGCTTTCCTCTGAACGATGCTAATATCTACTTTCAATATTCTGAAAAACTGTCGCCCTTTGTTGGGTTCCTTTCTTAGTAATTATTGTTAATTTTTCTGCTAGCAATGAAAAGTGCCAAAAATACATACTTTGTGTAATAGGTTGGACCTGAAAAACTTCTGGACGATTATCCTCTTGGGTACAAAATTAAGTTATTAACTAACTTTTAGTTTTTAGTCCGATTTACCTTCAATTTTTCAATCGATAGTTAACCTCATAAATAAGTTAATTTTGTGAAATACCATTATTAAGGCATCAACTATTATCGTGAAAATTAGCTGTTAGTTAAGGTGAGTTAGCTCTTAATAATTACATCATGAAGCCAGATTATCCAAAAGGATAATTTTATCTTTATGATAATTAGTATTAATAAAATCAATCACGTCATGTCTTGAAATTGGGGTTTCAGAAATAGTGCGTCATAATCTTGTGGACAAATTTTGTTTTTGGACAATTTTCTAAATTGTAAAAATCATCATTGTCCTTCATTTATGGATGGGATAATATATATGTATATATATATAATATTTTTTATGATCCAAAACAGTCACTCTTTATTTATTCTCAAAATGTCGACGTATTTCTGGAGAATTCATTTCAGTTGGGGCTGTCCACCAAAATTTTGCTCTCTATTAGGTATGATATTTAAAATCCTCAAACTAATTTGTGCGGGAATGTTTCGAACTCGGGTTGGGGTATCTTGTGATTTATTTACAAAATTGGTCGATTTTTAATCTGGAAAGTAAAATAAAACATTTTTTATTAAAACAATTTTATGAGATTTTCATTAAAAAGTCGATTTTTGGCAATTTTATAGTTGAAATATTATATCTATATGTATGTGGAAGGAAGTAAGAAATGTCAAGTGATTACTTATTGTCGAATATTTTCATCTTGTCAAAAGCAAGCACCAATATGTAGGCACCTAACTCATATTTTCAAAAATTTTAATAATAAATAAAGATTTTCCTAAAGATAAACCAAGTTTTTTGGACTCCTTGTATTAATATAAGTGTTTATATATGTTATTGTAAAATCCTAAATAACATTTTGAAGCAGTCATATTTCAAGAGCTTAGTTTGGTGATCTGAAAATAAATAAAGGCTCTTCGTATACGGAGACATTAATTATCTTTTGCAATAAAATATTATAGTACGATTAACGCCCAGAGTAAATTTCTGGGTACGCCACACATATATGTTTTTGTGTCCTGGTTAAATTAAACTAAATTGGTAATTAATTTTCGAAATAATATATTGGAAACGGTTAATTATAATTAAGTATAATTATTTAGTAAACCTATTCAACAATTTCCAACATCCTTTTTTGTGATGATTAAACACGAAGTGTGGTTCTTGTGTTATCTTACTAAAACACACTTTAAATATTTTATGTAGTGTTATTTATTGCTTCACCAATCCAATAATATAACCGATAAATATCTGTACGGTTTTATTGCAAAATTTTAAATCTATTTTATTATAGGTGTATAATATATTTAAACGAAAGCAATTTTACAAATATCTTTTAAATATATTGGAACCTTTCATTTCACACATTTATCGAATATTTGCCTATTAAAAAACCATAATAATAAAAATAAAAGATCAACAAAAGCTGTAAGCTATGGGCAATAAAAATCTTGTTATTGGTTTTTTTCTTGATAAGAACTGGATTTTTATGTAATATTTTATTCTTCTGATATCTTTTGAATAGACAGAAATTCACACGTGTCCGACTTCTTCGTCTTTAATATCTATGAATGGACAAAAATATTTGGGTTTTTCCCCCCAAAAAAAGTTAATATTATTAGGTATAGATATGTCCTCACCTAAGGCTACTGAATCAAGCAGCAAATTTGGCTATCCGCACACAATCTAAAATCTAAACGAATACTTATCTCCCAAATTGCCTTCCATTTACATAACAACACATTAGGAGTATGTAGAAAGTGTAGAAAGAAGAGAAGAAGCCATGTGCATGTGATACACAAGCACAAGCACACAATATTGCCGTCTTTTATTAGTTAATGACCCAACGGATATTTTTTATTCGCGGGCGGCTCCTACAAAGCCCAGCGTTAATTTCAACCATTGTGCACTGGTCAAAATAAAAAGCTACTGCCTTCAGCTCGAACAAATGAAATCTCGAGTGGTGTTGGGTTATTAATAGTCGAGTGGCGGGCGCTGTAATGAACCGACAGGAACAGGTAGTGGTAGCCTAATCGCGACCCCGCTTCCCGCGGGGGTCCCTAATCATCACCGCGTTGGTCTGTGTCCGCCCCCTAGGGGTCGCAAATCCAATATCTGCTTTTAATTACTCTCCATTCCCATTCATTGCCATCAACGCTGAAAATTTCTTCCATGGGCGAGGTTGTTTTGTTGGAATAACAGGTGGACACTACTTGTCCTGTTTGCTTACATTAGGATTGAGTTTTGATACAATAGACCAATAAATTTATATTATGGTCTACATAATGACATTATGGCAGAATCATTCCTGGTTCTGAGTCTGTTATTTTGACCATTTTTAGTTTTTTTAATATAAAATAAACGAAGATTTAATTTTCCATGTCAGAAGATTCATTATTTTGATTGCTAGCTATACCTACCGTAAACTCAAAATCCGGAATTAAAAGGTCTGTCAATACAGAAATACTGAGACGATTCTCTGAGCTGTAATTGACAATTAATAGGCGTTTTCCGTTTTCAAATAAATAGAAGTGAGATTTATAGTTAATTCTAGCTAATTTATTAGACAGTTGAAAACACTTGATCAAAATAACAAAAAATAACCAAAGAAGACCCTGATGCAGAGTCCCCTGTCGAAATCTATACTAAGTATACGTGAGGTTCTACCAAAGGCTACACTACATCGTACATGTCTTGAGAATTGAGAATGTAAGGTTCCGAAAAATACTTCTGGGGGGGAAATTGAAAGTACTTTAAACTAATTAAAATTCAAATGGAAAAATCAAGATCTAATTTCATATTATTGGCTGTTCATATTCTATCGACTGGAGCAAGAAATGACTAATTAGTTCTATGATGTCTTATGTGGAATAATAATGATATACATTCTAGAAAATCAGGAATGTGAAAATTATTATACGAAAGTAGTTTAGGACAAATCGAGGGACAAATTATAAAACCAATTAAAAACTTATACAGAAAAAGCAAATCAAATTCATTACTGCTTTGTTCTAGGTTAGGTATATATTGAAAAAGTGTTTCAAGTGTAGGTATTTTTTTAAAGCCAAGTACGAAGCACTTTCTTAAAATGTTCTGAATATTTTGAAGCTAATTATTGTAAGGCAAAATTAAGAGTTTTCAATTATTGAGGACTTTTTTTCAGCAGATTCAAAAGTTTCCAACTCTAGCTAACAATGAACAACTCCTTTATTTGAGGAACACTTTGTAAAACGGAATTATTCAGAAAATAATTAAAAAGTAGACTTTTAATTCTGTAAAATCTAATGCTGTAACACTCCGTTGTGAGCTGCATTTAATTATTTTTGCATCATTCGGAGATATTATCTAGATCACGTTGTAGTTGTAAATTATCACTTATGGTTGATATCTTAAGGTCATCTGCAAAAAGTGAAAATCTACAAGTAGATACTTATAGAATTACTAATGTTGTTAATTTAGCAATTATATAATAAAGGTTACAGTTAAAAAGGAGAGGCAGCATATGGAAATATGCTTTTGGATTTAGTCATTATCCAATTTTTCAAGTCATCGACATATTTATCGTTGGATCTCTGTATTTATGTAGGTTTAGATCACTCAGAAATCTGTAACGTAATCAAGACTTTTGTCCAGGCCCGTGGAGAGGAAAATCCGGGCCTCTATAAAAATATTTTTGGTGACAGGGAGGGGGCTGGTAAGTGGTAATTTTTGAAAATTTAAGCTGATGATGTAGAATGCTCTTATACTTCCAAAAAGTTTTTATGGGGGTGGTAATGAAAATTCCGTGAATCCGGGCCCGTGGACAATGTCCCCTTCACCCCCCCTCTCCACGGGCCTGCTTTTGTCCAATTTGAGACGATAACGTGTTTTTCTAAAAAAGCAAGAATCTTATTTACCAACCTATTTATGTTTAAAAAGCATAATATTAGAAAATTGCTGTTAAAATCACAAAAAAATAAAAATATATAACAAAATTTAAATCCTTTTCAGTTTATCACGCTGATTACTTGTTGGTAAGGAAAAAATGAGAGACTTTATCTTATAACTTAAAGGACATTTTCTTTATACTGTATGAGATCAGGGGCGGAACCAGGGGAGCATTTTGGTAGGGAAATTCTTCTCGATATAAATACTTACAAACGGATTTATCATAATATCATAAGAAGTTAGAGTCTCAACGACAAAACTGCATAAAGCAGTAAATTCTTGATAAAATTTCAGACATTTGAAGGAGGGGAATTTTTCCTAATTATTGTATTAGACTGAATAAGTATCGGCTAAAGGTAAAAATACACATTATTTTAGACATTTTGAAGAAAAACTTAATTCTTGTTGGATTTCAAAGATATAAACTAGCCTCTTCATTTATCTACCTGAATAACAACATCCACCAATAACGATAATTATTAAGATCTTTTCAGTTTAAATTCATCTTTTATTTTTAATTTTAATTACAACGGCTTTGTGGCGTACTTATAATCACAGTTACATTATAAAAGCTATAGCTTAACCGTTTAGCTTTATCTACTTTTAAACATTTTCTAATAAATTTCCTATTTAGCCATTTTTTTCAAAAACTATTGGCAATTTTCTGCTTCAATTATCATAATCATACAGCGTATTTCTTGTTGAAAAGTTGTCTTCAGATTTCATGTTCTTTAAATGATCAATCTACCGAATACCGAATGCTTCTGATTCTGATTAGTTAAGTCTCTCCAATTGACTTGCTATAGAATACAAGTAAATTTCCAAGTAGTATAAATCTAATGGTGTCCAGTACAAAATAAAATTTGAACAGTTATTTGAATTTTTTTTTTAAATATACTGTACGTGGGAGATTAAGTTTCTATGTTTCGGTAAATTTCTCCATCGATTCGCTATTGTTTATAAAAAAATGGAAACCGACATTGCATAATCACCTGTAGACTTTTGGTAAAATTTTGAAAATTAATTTGTAATCAAGATTCCAAAGAAATTTGATATAAAAATAGTAAATATTATAACAGTGACTTCGCAAGTTGTTCATTTAGAATATCTTCTTGACTTTTTCGAGATCTCACAATCAACAAAGGCATATTTTATTTATTGAATAAAATCGTCAAATTTTTCCTTTCTATATTTTTAATTTTCCCTACAACCTTCAATGAATTAGGAGTCTGTATGCAAATAATTTAAATACTTCAGAAAAGGCAGACAACTTCAAACATAACTTTTCTATAAATTTATACTTTCCAAAATTTTTTAAATTAAATTGTAAAAGGCTGTGCAGTCGACCGGGTAAAATTTGAAATTCTTTTCCTATATCCTTGCCGCTTCCAAAAAATATCAAGGATATCAAAAACGACAGTAATTTATTTAACGTTTCTGTCCAAAATTTTACTAATTTACTGTAAAAAGTAACAAATCAGGAGAATAATATAATATAAAAATAATATAGACATAAATAATAATCATAAACTGATCAAGAAAAATGCGACTAAAATCCAATTAACACCAGTTGGAGTAAATTAGCAAATTCATGCCAGTGTGGTCAATTATCACAGACGCGGTAAAACATAATATAATATACAGTTTGCATATGAACAACCAAAAAAAAAAAATGTAACGGTGCGACACGTTTTTATCACAAAAACCACAAATTAGGGGCAACTAATTGGTGTTTCCGCCGGAAGAGCGGACATCCTCGCACCTCTCTTCTGATGTATTACCGGCGCGAATTATATTCTATTTAGTAAGTAGGAGCATATCATTTTTATAGATATTGTTTGATAAACATATGGAATTTTGTGTAGTCATTCTACAAATTCGAATAAAATAGGGTGGAAATTAATAGTAAAGTTGAATGTTAAAAATGTATTCGATTTTGTCAGACGCGGTAGTAGGTAATAGCTAATAGATGAAGGTAAGGAAATAAAAATGTTTAAATGTTTTGGTGTGATGGGAGAGATTTTCTAGCTTTTATCTCCAATTGTGTGACATTTATAAAAAAAAAACTAAAATTGTTAATCACAAAATTACGTACCATATTTCTTTAAACAACTTATTCTACCTTAAATTTACACATATATTGTTTTTCGTATCCAAATATTGTCCTTCAGAACCATCAATTCGAACTAATTCCCAAAATAAACCCATCTGCTGCCTGCTCTCTTCCTAATTATCTATGCTTACAGTTTTTCATCAAAAAAGATGCGCGCCAGTGCAACATACCCAAAAAACTGCTCTCTCTTTGTTTGCTATTAAAGCGTTGAAAATTTCATTGAACATGTATTATTTCACCGTAAAACAGTTTAGCTTCCAATAAAAAGTGTAAAATAACCCTCCGATGGTTGATGACAATACAAATGACCATATGGTGAATGTTGCACCATTCGTCATACTGGCTTCATGGGCTAGTAGATCTGGACAATATACTTGTTTTACTTAATTATTAATAGAGGTTTTCGTAATTATATCTAATACTATTTTAAACATAAATAATTCGTTTCACACTTTCGTAATTTGTTAGACTGTTTCGTTCAACTATTAAAAATAACTTTATATCGTATAACGCAGGATTAAACACATAATAATGGTAAAAAATGTTCATAGATTCAATTTTTTATTACATCAGTTCGTAATTAATATTGCTTGGCTTCCCACCAAAAACCCAGGAGAACAAAATCAATTTATTAAAATGTGTCACTGCTTTTATATTTGAGGAGGCGAGCGCGCTAAAGCTTTATTAATTATTTGCTAGGTTTTGGTAAATTATAGAGTATTAAGTGGAGGCATTATAAATTAGGGCAAAGGGGAATACAACAACCCTCCGCAAGATATATAGGGAATATCCAACTAAGTTCATTAATTAATGTCACCTTCTCCAGTTAATTACCTCCTATATCGTTTATTCTCACTTTGAACGCAGGGGACTTAACAGAAATGTTGCCTAATTAACTTGAATGCCTCCAATAAAATCTTTGTTGTAGGCTTTAATTAAAACATTAAGGCGGGGAAAAAATTGGGAGACGCACATCATTTTTCATTCTGGTAAACAATTATTATGACTGTAATATTGAACGATACGTCGTTTGAAAATGCTGAATCTAAATCATTAGAAGTCTTTTCATATACAATGTCCTTGCCTGAAATTACCTTGATCGGGGGCCATCTAAGATTGTAGAATCGATTATATTGCTGACCGATGAAAGCTCAATTAAATTGAAGAATACCACCGGCAAAAAATGAATGATAATCATTTATAACTTTCAAGAATGACGGCGATTGGACCAAAATGTAATAACAGTAGCGTAGCGACTTCCAATGATATGATCTCGTGTTGTGAAGACATTTAATATATTTCCTTTATAAAGGATTTTTGGATCGAAGTCGAAGACCCTAATACAACAATTTAGCATGCCTTATTCGCTTTATTATAAGCTTGCAGAGTGAGGATTGTTTAGAGTCAGTCGAAAGTGCAGACGTTCTGTAATACAGATTGTTTACAGAAAAGCTGGACATGGACAAACGAAATGTCAAATAAAAAATCAACAAGCTTCTTTATAACAGTCTTTGCAAGAATATGTTCGCGAAACTCTTTACACAGGTTCAGGACCACTGGATTCTAAACCAAAGAGAGTTTAGATTAATTTTTTTCATAACACTTTCGCCTGAGTGTACTAGATTGAAACTAATTTATTTATATTTAAACAAATCAACAAAGCAATTAAAGAGGCATATTTAGCAATTCTAATTTGTGATAATTATTGTTTTGGGATATAACCCGGAAGTTACTATTATAGTTTCTAATATCACTTTGAAAATGTCTACTTATAGAGAGTTACTAAGTACAGGTTTCTTTTTAATTTTAACATCGGTACATTCTGGAGAAAAATGCGTTATAACTTAAAACTTCTCAGTTAAACATACAAACTGTACGTTTTTAAATAATATTCTTGCATATTCTTTCTCCGATTCTACGAGCCCTAACAACTAAATGTTCGGACAGAAGTAAATTTTTGAAGTATGAAAAGAGAACTGGAAATTTTACGCAAATAATTAGTAAACACCTAACAATACAATAAGATAAAGCCTTAATAACAATATTATGCATGGAAGAAAATTATTTATTGGATTTAACAATATTTTAACCTTAATAATTAGCAAACTTTGCAAAATGAATTTGCAACTAAATGTTGGGATAATTTTTAATTTAGAACCATTAATAAGAGGTTACGTCTCTTTTTGCTTTAATAGCTGCCTGTATTCTAGCAGGCATTGTATTTATCAAATTTTGGTACAATTCTGGCGTGAAACTGTCCCAAATTTCTTCTATTTTGGTCTTTAAGTCCTCGATGGTTCTTGGTGGATTATTGCGTAGAATACGTTTAATTTTATGCCAAAGACTTTCAATGACATTTAAGTCCGGACTGGATGAGGGCCATGAAAGCACCTTTATGTCGTTTTCCCCAAGTTCCAAAACTGTGATTTTTTAAAAAGTCGTTAGAAAATTACGTCACATTTTTCAAGTGCAATTTTAAAGCTACGAAATATGCCTAAAATCACCAAATAAAGACATGGGGATTTTTTTGTATATAAAACCAAAATCCAGCTTTGCAATAAAGTAAATTTTACCAAAATCCAACAAGTGATTCCAAAACTGTGATTATTTTAATGTTACCTACACCCTCAAAAAACACGTTTTTTGAAAAGTGAACTGTGGAACTCGAAAAAAATGCAAAAATAATCATATTAACATTTCAGGATTTTTTCAATATAGTACGATTATTGAGCTTTGATTTAAATGTTTTTTGACACAAATCCAACCAGCGGTTTCAAAACTGTGATTCTTTAACAGTTACTAGAAAATTTCATCATTTTTAAAGGTGCAACTTTGAAGCTCCGATAAATGCCTAAAATCACCAAATAAAAACTTGTGTAACTTTTCTGTAAAGAAAACCAACATCCAGCTTTGCAATAAAGTAAATTTCATCAAAATCCAACTACTAGATCCAACGTTTTGAAAATAATAATTCTTTGTTTCTACAATTTTCCCATCCTGCTGGGTTAAAGTGCCATAGTTTTGGAACCGCCGAGCGGATTTTTACGAAATTTACGTTTTTATATAACTAAATGTTGGCATTATAACAGAGAAAACGATCAATATTATGGAAGTTAATTTAGATAACTTTTGCGCGTATGGAAAAAAGACAATCAAATTTACTTTTGTCCGAACATTTAGTTGTTAGGGCTCGTAAAAACTGTACGTTTTTAAATAATATTCTTGCATATTCTTCCTACAATTCTACTAGAGTAGTAAAACAGTTCCACGTCTTTCTTTCCTGTGCCTCTCGAATCGCGGTTGTTGGACTTGTTGAACAGTAGATTGTAATAAACAAAAGTAACACGGTTAAGTGATAGTAAACCTCATAATAAATTTTAAGTTTGTAGGTACTAGAATTAATATGCCTGAATTAATTTTTATAACACAGCTTAGGGAACTGCTCGAGAATATATGGGCTTCCCCTAAAATTTGAGTTATGAGTGATATAGAAATTCGATTTAGGGTGATTGTTAAAAATGCATTAAAAAGGTTTGGAAACGCTTTCTTGATAAAAATTCGACATTGAGAATAATTTGAGTTATAGAAGTTCAAATTAGAGAAGTTCAACTGCAATTCTTGAATTTTGCTTATAACTGAAAATGAGTTTTTACCACTTTTTATATAAATATCAATATATTTTGATTCCGACGTCTATGAAGTCACGCTAATATGGCATATAATTGTTACTGTTTTTAAATTTATGTACAGTCTACCGTCAGTTTTGAAGGTAATTAACCTTTGGAGAAAAAACACATGCAAATCCAAAGTCTGCGTTAAAAAGGCTCACATTAAATATTCTAATTTAATAAACCATCAAACACACACACAGAGGAAACCAAAGTTGTACACATTGTCGTTGAACACAGTAGTTATCCTGTAATAGAATTTAGCTCGGAAGGCTTGTTGAAATTCGAGCCAGGATTATTTAACGAGCCAGTTAACAAACGACAAACAATGGTCAGGAAACTTTTCAACGTCAACCACAAGAGTATCGAGCAGTGAAAAGGGGCTTCAAACCACATCCTCACCATGCATGTTTATGTAGCCCCATGGCCAGTCAACTCATATTTCGGACCCTTTCCACACGTAATTACTTGTTACAATGCGAATTAATATAATAAATAATAAGTGGAGCAAGCGCGGGGTTTAGCAATGACTGCAATTGAAACAACGTGTGCAACCGGCCATAAAACCCGCGCACCTGTCGTTTGAACGATGTATTAATTAAGGGAATCGCCACCCGGCATATACGATCAATCCAACAGAAGACAAGCTAAAATTCGCGTTTTCAACATCAGGTGGAAAATTCGTTCAGCGAGGAGTCATCAGGAAAATTCCAATTACTAAACTGAACTAACTGGTGCGCTCTAGGAAAGATCCATTACGTGATAAGTCTATTAGATAAGCGCGGAATAATTAATTAAATATTTAGAAGATTGTAGATTATATTGTAATTAATTCTTTTGTAAGGTTCATAAGTGCAATTATATAAATGTTATTTTAAAATTATTCAAAGATAAAATGGTTGAATAAATGTGTGCTTCTTCATTTGAATAATTGCTTATTATAGCATTATTCATTTCAATTTGCATTAATGCCCTTAATTATATCCTACGTACGGACTCGATAAAACCAAATTCAATTTCGTATTCATATTCATGGTAATTGTTTACAACAAATACGTGTGGAAAAAGTGCTTTAGTACTAGCATTAATAAATGTTTTTGTACCTATACACATAATTTAATAAAAAATAATAAAAATATTAAGTATTTTTTCGGAGTTACGTTTGGAGGTTGCAGAGTAATTATTATTTTTATACATGAGTAGATAAATTTTATAGCAAAAATATTCAACCTAACAAGTATCAGCAGTTGTCTCTAGGTGATACACAACAGATTCCAGTTGGATTACTGTAGGTGTAATAAATAGTTAATCTCTTAAATCTAAATAAAAACATAATTACTAAACCTTTTTCAGACCATATCATTAATAGTCACACAAATAGGTATAAATATCGCATAAAACTTGCCGTTAATTACATCATACGCAGACGTATACCTTAATTGTTTACACATTCGTGTACGTAAAAGTGTATTAGTGTGTGATTAATAATTAAGTGTAAAAATTTTTAATGTACACTGTGTCCCAATTTGCTTGTAATTGCAGGGTATCTCTGTAAGTTGTAAAAATAGAACGTTGCGGTTTTCGCGAACCTGTGCCACTTTTTCGTGAAACTTTTAATGCCGCAAACAGAACTAAGCTAACTTGTTTTGTTTCTGAGACACAGGGTGAAATCGAAAATTTTCACTTTCTGGGGTGGTGTCATATCTCACACACCGTGTAAGCTAGAAAAAAAGTAAAAACTGTTCTAGATAGATATTTTTGCGTAGAATCCAGTGGCGTACTCAAAAAAAATGATTTGCATCGTTTAAGAGATATGACCCAAACTAGGTCTTTTTTAAATTGAACACCCTGTATTTTTTAATCTCATTAAATTTGTCTATTTTTTCTCAATAAAATTATGTAAACAGTAGGCACTTTAAAATTTGATAAATGCCCTAAAAAAGCAAAAAGCCCAATTATAAGTCAAAAATTTTTAGTAGGCCTTGAAAATCGGGAATAAAGAAATGTTTACAAGCAACATGAGACACTATATTAAATTAAAAACTCTTAACATTAATATTATTTTTATTTTATCTTAGTAAAAAAGAAACAAAAAACGAAATACATTTTTTTAACGGTCATATAAATAAATAATGAAACTTAACAAAATATTTTACGTTCTTATTTTTTTATGTAATATTGTATCTCATGTTGCTTGTAAACATTTCTTTATCCCCGATTTTCAAGGCCAACTAAATTTTTTGACTTATAGGCTTATAGACATATATGGTTGTTTTAGGACATTTATTAAATTTGAAAGTGCCTATATATCTAATACTTAGAACGTTTTTTTTACGAGTTTTACGAGTCTTGAATTAAACAATCTGATGACATTATAGTACAAAAAATGTTGTCAAGAGGCTTACTTGAGGGAGGATGCTTTAACTATTTATTTAAAAAAATCAAATTTATGAAGGGTAGGGTCAAAATACACAAAAAAGTTATACTGTTTGATTTTCATATAAAAAAAAATATCAGAAAAGATAATTATAATGTTCATAATTTTGTGTCGTTGCCTTTAAAATTTAAAATCCAATTCGCATAATGGTTTAAAATTCTAAACAACAAATGACCTTTATTGTAATTCGGAGGAACATTAGGTTAGATGAGGTTGAAATTGACATTTTTTTCAGTGAATTTAAGTTTATTAATCTGAGCTCTGTAAAGAATACGGTTTAAATAGGTTCGAGGGACCAAATATCCGGGAATAAATGTCTTAAGGGGGCGAAGAGTCCAGGGACAAAATGGGTCAAAAAAACCAAAAAACCCAATTTTTCGATTAAATCAACAATACGTCCTAGACATCCGCACTAAAGGCATTTCTTTGTAAATTCCCTTTTAATAATTTCATATTGGTTTTGTAGAAACTCCAAGCAGTCCTCAACATACTCGGTTATACAGGGTGGCCAAGAGTAGACATCCAAAAAATGATTTTATGAACTTGAGAAAAATTTCTTCATCGAGTTTTTTTAATAGATTATAAGTTAAAATTCTTTATAATATTCGAGAGTAACATCGGTTTCAAAATGACGAAGAGCCATTTTTACTTTCTTATACGTAGTATAAGGAAGTATTGTAATCGTGATTTTTTTCGACTTCGAGATTTTGATGGATTTACACGTTTTGAGGGCCCCTGAATCCATTTTGACCATTTTCGCCATGATGTCTGTCTGTGTGTCTGTGTGTCTGTCTGTATCCACGATAACTCAAAAACGACTTAACGGATTTGATTCAAATTTCATATTTAAGAGTTTGAATAAAATTGTGGGTGCCACATTAAATCTTTTTCATCTAGCACCAACACAAGTGGTACTTACCTGAAGACATTTTTAGGTTTTTTAGGAATATCTTGAAAAATAAACAATTTACGACATTTTTTTATTCTTTAACATTGATTTAGAATTAAATTTTGAACAAATTTTGTTTGAAACTTTTTTTGAAATTCCGTCAAATTTTTTTATTTATATAGTGGCGCCATCTATCTCTGATTTACAAAGTACATGTTGTTTACATACAGAAATCTATACCGTTGAGGAAATCGATTGTAGCATTACTATTTGAAAAGATCGACGGCTACAACGGCTACGGTTTTATGTTTTGGATATCATGGCAACTCGATTAAAATTTTTTCTAATATATACAATAAAGTCGTGAAATTGTATTATGCATGCAAATCTACATTAAAGATATCGACGCCAAATTTTTTGTGAATGCTCTTTCAATTTTTAGACGTGTCGACAAAGTAACAAAAGTGTTTTATTTTGCGCCGTTTTTTAATAATTATAAATTATTTATATATTTATATAGTGTTGCCATCTATCTCTGAGTGGCTGTTGTTTACATTACAGAAATCTATTTGTTTTTATACTTAAGATTCCATTTGAATTAAACACACGAAGAGCTCGAATAAAGTTATAAAAATTTAAAAAGTGAAAACCAATTAATCCAATCCTGGTGAGAGTGGCTATATCGCCAAACACCAAAAACTTGACATTGCTTTGCAATCCAAGTACGAAGAAGAAGAGATTGTTAGTCAAACAATTGTCAAAGGCAAAAGATCGAAATATTTTGATAAGGATTATTGTGCACTGTACAGTTTGTTTGAGTGAAACGTTGACCAAAACTGAGAAGTATTTTATAAATCTTCAAAGTTTAGCTACAGCAAATTCAAAGATATCAAGCATTTTTCGCACTGTGGAATTTTGATAAGTATTCTGTTATTTATTTGTCCTAAAATCTGGTAGTAATGAGTGGGACAAGGACAGATTTATGCGTATTGCAATAAGTGCGACAGAGACTATTTGAAAATTGCTGGAAACCCTCAAAATTTTTACAAGAAATTTAACTTATTTTTATTTAGGAATAGTAGTTTAATAAACAAGAGTGTTAATAAGAGCGATTAATAATCGAAACGATTTTAACGCGTGAGCGCAGCGAGCGCGTTAATGAGTCGAGATTATTAATCGCCGATTAACACTCATGTCGATTACAATACTTTTTTGTCGATCGCTCTTTATTAGAATGAAAATAATCTAATTTTGTTCCATGGCAAAATCCAAATTCTGACATAATATGCAATAAGTCAAAATACCACTGACATAATTAATTAATTTCGGCAGGTGTCAGTTCCAAATGCATGTTTCAATAATATAATATATTGTTGGTTACCTAGCAAATCTCATAATCTCAACAATGTTTTTAATGTGCATGTATGCATTAAACTGAGTTATTAATACACTACTTTTATTACATTAACTAGATCTTTAATAAACGATCGACAAAAAAAGTAATTACTGTGATACTATCCGTATAAGAAAGTCATGTGTTGGGCACATCAGATATTTTATATTGTTTTATACTGTGAATGCGTTTTTGGGTACAAGTATTACCGACGGTGTTTCGTGAAATTGAAGATTATGTAGCGATGTCCACGAGGCTGACTGCACTTTCCACAGCGAGCGAAGTAAGATTTCGTGCTGACAAATTTTCTATTCATGAAGAAAATTGACAAATTTGACTGGTCGAGCTAAGTTAGTTTTATTTAATAGGGACTATAGTATGAGAATCTAAAAACGATTATTCGATTTTTATATTTATTAATTTTATGTTAATAATGTAAAAGTAACCTCCGGGGTTGATTCGTCATCAAACTATCTGTGCAAATCCGTCACGGAATAAGTATATAGAAAACAGTGAAGAATGTGAAATTATGTCATTTATTTAATAAGAATAAGCAGCCCCACGGAAAGAAAACCCTGAAAAAAAGAGCTCCAAAAATATCTTTCCAAGATGAACAGCAGATATCAGATTTTGACGATTCTGATTACATTTCTACTTAAAAAATTGCATTTTTCTCAAAGTTTCACACGTTTTTTATGTAACAATGATCAATAATGAATATTTTAATACATTCACCTAAAAATAATTATTAAAAAATGTTGTATTTAATTTTTACATTGGGGTGACTGTTTTACCCCGGAATTTTTCAGTTTTTTTCAATTTTCCCCTTTTTTACTGTTCAATTTAAGAAAATGTGTGAAAAAAACTGCATTAGCTTAGCAATAGGATTAGTGAAGGCGACTGCAAAATGTCTTTATGATTTATAGGTGGAAATGGAAAATTGTAAATAATGTCATAAAATTTTGGGCAATTTTATTGGGAGAATAAAAATGTGAATCTATAATATCAGATGGTTCAGTCGACGAAATGGAGTAAAATACATTGGATTATTGTAAGTGTATTAAATATCTAATTAACGAAATAAATTATTTATTCCTCCTTCATGGAACCACATCAAACATTTATACAAAACGCTAAAAAATATTTTGATAAAAAACTCCTAGACTTTGTGACGGGTCCAATTCTATAAAAATATTATTATGAGTCATCAAAGACTTTGTCTAGGATAACATATTTATAATTACCTCTAACGTCTACTAACATAAGCCATATTATAATACTTCAGCTTCACTCTTCTGAAGCATAATTAACCGAGCACACCTCGACCCGCGTGAGCTTCTGGTTATACCACAATAAAATATGATAAATTCCAACCAACTCAACTGTAAACCATTTACTTAACGATCCTATTGAAAATCAGAAACTTCGTTTATTCCTCTGTAAACTGCCTGTTAAACACACACTTTAACTTTACATTAAATATATGATTCTTCTTACGTAGACAAGGCGGAAATTCGGTTTGATATTGTATCTTAACAATGCATTGAGTTTGGGCAATGTGGTGTGCGTTTCATTAGCCCCAAACACCTTCGAAATTATTAATTACATCAACAACTTATGTAAATGTGTGCATATTCATCATGGAATTAACATTTGTTTCCGTTGGTTGTGCGGAGCTGCCCCCCCGCTGGCTACCACCTCAAGGGTCTAACGACATCCAAATTGCTATCGAATTATATGCTAGAATGAATTTCAATGTAAATGTGCATGAGTGTGAGTGTGTATATGTCCTTATGAAATTAAAAATTGGGGTGTTATTTTTTCATTTGGGGCGACAGACGTGTATAACAAGGTAGAAAAGATAATTAATTTTTATTTGTTACGATAATTGATTATATTATCATGGACGAATATTTAAATTTGATAATTTGGTTAAGGTACTCGTATATGCATAGTTTTTTGGAATGGATTTAGAGTTTAGAAATCAAGAATAATAAAAATAGAACGAGAAAATTAATACGTTAGCAAATGGAACATAAGGATTATGTAAGTTTAGTAGATACGAGCAAGTTAACTGAAGGTTTAAGTACCAACCTTAAGATAACTTTTGCACAGACTGTACATGATATTTATACGAAAACTATTTTTAATCTATATAAAATCTTTGGCAACGCGTAGGTATCATAGAAAGTTCCTAATATCAGATCAAAAGTTTTTGTTCTTCTTTATAGCTTTATAAATTATTCATCATGTGGATTTTATATTATTTTCAGGAGGTGTTTGGATTTTTCGTAACGACGATAAAACCGGTAGTCAAAGCCCATATGTACTTATAACGTTAATTTACAAGTGGGATTTAGTTTTATTACCTTCAAAAACGCCAATCAATGAGTAATTTAAACCACAATCAAGAAAATTTAAATACAATGTAATATAAAAATCTAAAATAGAAAAAGAAAACCCATTTGAATTATAGATCCAAGAAAACTTATTGTTTTATTGACACCACCAAGAAATCGTCGTTTTTTCAAATTGGTCATTTGATCATCAAGTCTGGCGTGCTGGAGGTAAGCTTGCTTAGGAATGCCACTAATACGCTTTTAAGTTAAGTATAATAAAGGTGCGCGTGAATGCTCAATAACCACTTGAAATCCCGTCACTAGCGTCGGAATATATTTTTACTGACAGACCATTGAATTGAGGTTATTATTTAGTACGCATTTATGCGCTCGACATAAAGATTAGACTAAAAAAAAAACAAACTAGTCGAACGTGTGTTTATTTTTATAACAGAAGGTAATTTTGTTTAAGTACATACATAAAACATTTGTAGAATTTGATACAGATTTTGCTTCACATAGAAGATAAATATATAGTTTTCAGTTAAGTGAAAACTATAAAATATACGCACGATTTCCGAAAAATATCATTTGCTGATCTTGGTAGACAAATAACTACATATTTAGTAGGTAGGTACTCTAAATCACAAGTTGTACGTCATAATTCCAAGAAAAAGACCAAATTGTCTATGTTGGTCTCCACAATCTCAAAATTAAAGCCAATCACAGTCACAGATGGTAAGTCTTAGAAAATTGAAATAGAATCGTGACATGAGACCGGATTTTATCGTTAGATTTTCCTATTTGACATTTGTGTCCCATAACTTTGAGATCTACATAGACAGACCTTAAGAAGGTCCATGGCAAAATGTTAAAAAATATGTTAAATGAGTAATTGAACAGTAAGTGAAGAAATTCCCACCAAATTTTCAGGTTACGTTCGGAGATTTATTATTTCTTCCTTGGAGCTACAAAAATTTATAAAAAATTAACAGCAACTGCAAATTACTTTCAATTTTTAAAACCATATTTAATTTTTTGGAAAAAGTGCCTACTTTAAGCTGTCGTGTATAAATAATACTTTTTTGATTGGTTTTGCACCTTTTATAAAATGTATCTACAATTCTGCTCACACGGGAGTCCCAAATTTCTTTTAAAGGGTCTAATTTTGGTCTAACAAATTTCATATAATTGGTTAGGTTTTTTGGTACAATACAGGTACTTCCCAAAATGTCACCCCTTACTAAAAAAATCTGCGATCTTATCCGAGAAATTTGTTTTGAGAAGGTCAAAATGTTTTCCCAGCCAAATTTTATAAAATATGTACCTACTAGAAACCACGATCACATAGAGAAGCCTTTAAGAGGGTTGCAAGTTTTAATTAAGGCCCGTCTATGAAGTTTCAAGTCACAAATCTTCTGTCAGTCTT
The DNA here is from genome assembly GCA_963942485.1 of Pediacus dermestoides. Classification (NCBI taxonomy): domain Eukaryota; kingdom Metazoa; phylum Arthropoda; class Insecta; order Coleoptera; family Cucujidae; genus Pediacus; species Pediacus dermestoides. Next base: position 31,980,014 of record OZ012626.1, read on the forward strand.
AAGTCAAAAAAGAAAATTTGATATTAGAATTCGGTCTTATGTCTAAATCGTTGGCAATCGTAGAAGTTGGTTATAATTCAAATTTTTATAACTTGAAAGTTGTCAATAAATTAATTGACTAAAAACCTAATTATGGAATGGCTAAAATTTTTGTGACCATAGACGTCAGAGTGGGCAGTGGTCTTTTTCTAGAAAAAATTACGACATGCGATTTGAGATTTACATAGACCTACAGAGACGATTCATATTTATTAAGTCTACTTATTTAAAATTTAGTTGAAAATAAGTTACAGGATCACAGATCGCGTCGATTTTGGAATCTTGTGATGATGTACTTAGGTACTTTTCTAATTTCTTTACGTATTAGTTCTTTAGTCGACTAATTCCAAATTTCATCATTAATGATGTGCAAACTATCGTCATGCGAAAAAACCTACATACTTTTATAATAGATGATCCTGCAACCTCGGTTTCGAAAAGTTAAGTTCAATAAAATTTACTTCCTCAAACTTCAGTACCACGCTCTCCGCACCAACATAAACCATAACGAACCTTTACAACATCATCGAACATATGTTTGACGAATTGACCGTGCGTGATAAGATACAACTCCAGAAGAACACAAACGCTAATTAGCCGAGATTCAAATACACGAGTGGGACGTGGGGGACCGGTTATCTTCGTGAGAATTGCTATCCGTGTGTCTCTCCTGGTGTAGTTTCACAAATTATTGTTCAAGTAGCCAGATAAACAGATATGATTGACGATGATTTTACGGGTGGTACTATAACGACTTTATATTAGCGTTTGTGAGTTGAGTTATTGCCCATTAGGTAATTTATAAGGGATGCTCAGGCGAGTTGATTTAATTCATCTTATAGCACGATGACTAGTTATCATTTTATGGAAATGCTTAAAGGAAAGGTTTTGTAAAAGATTATTAACCGGCAAGTTTACCCTTGAGTATTTAATGGAACTGTAATAAAGAACTTAATGTTTTGTTTCAATTTAATTACCTACTATACCAAGGTTTGCTTTCTCTCTCTTTAGAAGCATTCAAATTGATAATCTTTGCTACTGCCAGTGGGTTCATTTTTATGTTGTTCTATGACCAGCCCATAAATTGCGATAAGTTTGGCGGTTACTACCGAAATGTCATAAAAATCAAGTGCGGTCATAATTCATATCAACAGTCAATTGGGTGAGGGCTTTTATTACCTAGTAGGAATGACCTACACCTTTACAATGTTTTTTACGTAGGTACCAGCATATTCAGAGCGGTAATTTCTTATAGAACATCCCACTGGTTTCATTTTTGTAGAAGCAATTTAAAAATGGCTTCCATAGGACGCAAGAATCATCTTGGTTATTCTTTCTGGTAACATCAATATTTCTACTTCTTATAACTTTTGATTCATCTCATCTCACTCAATAATGTGATTTATGTAATTAATGATTTATTCACTTTTCGAAGACGATTTAACTATTGTGATTTTTGTAATTGTTCTTGTTTCCATTCAGCGATCTTTAAAAACTCCACTTTTTTCTATTGACAATCTTATTTCTTTTCTTAAATCTTTGGAATATTAATGAGGGTTCTATTAGTCAATTCTAGATGAGGTTTTATTATTTTCTACAAGTAATTTATCTAACTTTTCAAAGACCATTTATCTGTGATTTCTGAAATGGTCCTGCTTACATTCAGAAAACTTAAAAAAACCGAGTTCTTTCGATTATAATTTTTATTTTTTTATTTTCATCTTTAGAATATTAATGAGGGTTCAATTAGTCAATTCTAGATGAGGTTTTATTATTTTCTTCAAGTGATTTATCCACTTTTTAAAGACCATTTATGTGTGATTACTGTGATTCCTGTAAAGTTACTGATTACATTCAGAGATCTTAAAAAAACTCAGCCTCTTTCCATGTGCATTCTTATTTCTCTACTTAAATCTTTAGAATATTATGGAATCCTAGATGAGACTTTATTAATTTCTTCATATGATTTACGAGTATTACCTTGTTACTGAATAAATGCAAGTTCAAATTGATGTCTAGAGACAATTTCCAACGTACACCGTATAAGCTCTTTTTATTTCCAGAAAACTCTTTTTATTTTTTTAAACGATGTGTGTCTCTTTTTGATTAACTAATTTATTAGACATTTACTACCTTTACTGTAATGAGATTCATTACGATACAAGTTTATAACCAATAGAAATGCAACGCTATAGCTTATAACATTAATATTCCGTCAATTTTGATTTTCTGACATTTCTGAGTTAATGATAAAATTGCCATAATATACGAGCCCTAACAACTAAATGTTCGGACAAAAGTAAATTTTTGAAGTATGAAAGGAGAACTGGAAATTTTACGCAAATAATTAGTAAACACCTAACAATACAATAAGATAAAGCCTTAATAACAATATTATGCATGGAAGAAAATTATTTATTGGATTTAACAATATTTTAACCTTAATAATTAGCAAACTTTACAAAATGAATTTGCAACTAAATGTTGGGATAATTTTTAATTTAGGACCATTAATAAGAGGTTACGTCTCCTTTTGCTTTAATAGCTGCCTGTATTCTAGCAGGCATTGTATTTATCAAATTTTGGTACAATTCTGGCGTGAAACTGTCCCAAATTTCATCTATTTTGGTCTTTAAGTTCTTAAGTTCTTGGTGGATTATTGCGTAGAATACGTTTAATTTTATGCGAAAGAGTTTCAATGACATGGACTGGACTGGATGAGGGCCATGAAAGCACCTTTATGTCGTTTTCCCCAAGTACCAAAACTGATTTTTTAAAAACAGTCGTTAGAAAATTACGTCACATTTTTCAAGTGCAATTTTAAAGCGACTAAATATGCCTAAAATCATCAAATAAAGACTTGGGGATTTTTTTGTACATAACACCAACATCCAGCTTTGCAATAAAGTAAATTTTACCAAAACCCAGCCAGTGGTTCCAAAACTATGATTATTTTAATGTAGGTAGCACCCTCAAAAAACACGTTTTTTGAAAAGTGAATTGTGGATCGAAAAAATGCAAAAAAAATCATATTAACATTTCAGGATTTTTTCTATATAGTACGATTATTGAGCTTTGATTTAAATGTTTTTTGACACAAATCCAACCAGCGGTTTCAAAACTGTGATTCTTTAAACAGTTACTAGAAAATTTTATCATTTTTAAAGGTGCAACTTTGAAGCTCCGATAAATGCCTAAAATCACCAAATAAAAACTTGTGTAACTTTTTTGTAAAGAAAACCAACATCCAGCTTGGCAATAAAGTAAATTTTATCAAAATGCGTCTACTAGATCCATCGTTTTGAAAATAATAATTCTTTGTTTCTACAATTTTCCCATCCTGCTGGGTTAAAGTGCCACAGTTTTGGAACCGTCGAGCGGATTTTTACGAAATTTACGTTTTTATATAACTAAATGTTGGCATTATAACAGAAAAAACCATCAATATTATGGAAATTAATTTAGATAACTTTTGCGCGTATGGAAAAAAGACAATCAAATTTACTTTTTTCCGAACATTTAGTTGTTAGGGCTCGTATACTTATTTTATTTTTCATTATTTTGACTAGTCGTAGAAAAAAATTGCAACTGACATTTAATATTGTCATTCTCATACTCGTGTCTTAATAGCTATCATTAAAAGCTCATTGCATAATATGATATTTTCATTTATGTTATTATGCTGAAATTTCCAAAGTAACCTCATTTTAAAATAAGGAATCTAGAATGGCATGCTACTAAACTTGCTTGGTAAAGTGGAGAAACTTACTTGTTTCCCTTGTTCTTCTAATCGAATAATCACAATTACTTTAAGGTGTTACGTAGGTGGTGCCACTTCCTAAATTTTTATTGCTTTGTTATTGCTGTGACTAAATAATAGAACAATATAATATCCTTAATAATAATAATAAAGTAGATATCGATTACATTGTGGGTTTAGATCCAACACGCCCTGTTCCAAAGTGAAATAACTATTTCTGGAGAGGCTAATATATCATAACATGATTTTACTAGTAATTTTAAATAATATAAAGTATACCAATGAATCATTTCGACATTAAAGTCATTAAAATGACTAATGAATCATTTTATGATTTGTGGGCAGAAATAAAACTTTTATGATTACAATGGAATAAGGTAAATTGGGTATAAGGAAAAGAATGCAAGAACGCAAAATTTAAATTTATTTTAAACTGTTTTCTTGGTAACTTTACACTAGAATTGTAGATTACTTAGTTGGTGTTAAACGCGTACTTTTTAAATAATCTGTTAAATTAAGTTTTAACATTTTAAATGTTCCACTAAAAGGAAGTTATAACTATTTAGATAACAATATCGTGGAACTAATACAGTGAAAATTTGCATATTAGCTTAATTATTGACTAGTAGATATTGTTATCACCTTTTGAAATATAATTGTTGTTCACTCATCACATTACCAGCTTAATTGAAGGAAGGAGGCACCTGCCAAAACCGGCAAATTTAACAGAAGAATATTAAACATTTTAATTTTCTAGCAAATTTCAATAGTTTCTTGTTTAATTATTATAAGTGAGTTTCATTATAAAATTAGTCATCCCATGCAAAAATCTTCATGAAGCAATGATAGAGGTTTTATGACTTTAACACAACATGATGATGTTAAGAAAATATTTTTACAGGTTGTTGAAACTTTAAGGAAAAAATAATTTTTTATGAGGTTATTGAATCATGATCCATAATCACAGCAGAAAACATTTTCTTATTGATTGTTCTTCTTAGGTGGATTTTTACTTTTTTTGTTGTTATTGTTCTACAGATATTATTAAATAATTTGTAAAGAAATATTATATGATTTATATTTCTTTACTGGAAGGATTTAATGAAATGGATTTGGTTTATAATAAAACAAGTAAATGGTAATAAAAACTTAAAATCATGTATTTTTCTAAGTGGCTAGTGTGTATTTCTAATTTTTACAATTTACATACTTCATAAATAAAAACAAACAAAACGATTTGTAATTTGAATGCAATCTGATGTAAAGCATTCAATAATTGTACAGGGGGGCGTTTCTTGGTTCACTGGGACACAATTTAATTTTTGGACACAAAAGACAATGGCAAAAAGTAACAGTAAAACATTGAGCTGTACTAGGAATAATTATTGCTTCTTCTAATAAATAACCTTGCTATTTTGGTGATATTATTCTAAAGTATTCGGGTAAAACCAAAAGAAAAAATTACGAGGTTTATTGTTGATGTGATTATAAAAAACAAATTGCCAAAGTAAATTTATCTTCTTTAATTAAACCACAATTTAAACAATGTCGTATTGCTTCTTCATTGCCATGATTTATTAGAAAAAATTTACAGCACTTGAAACTACTTTGGTGGAACGTAATTTTACAAAATTGTGTTTCATTTCACGAATTCCCTTTTTCCAAAACTTACGTGGTTTTATTTTAATCGAAAACTAAAGGCGATTTACACGATTTTTTCATAAGGAAACTTGGTTTTAACTATCGAATATATCTGGAACTGAAATCGTGTAAAGGCACATTAAGTAAACATGCACATACCAACAAAATTGCCGCACCCTGTACATACACCTCCCATATTATATTACACTTAAGTCAGCCAATTTTCAATTATAATTTAAAACATCCCTTATCTTACCTACCTAAAGGTACTCTGTACATTTTGTTCTTTACACTTAAACACATAAAAGCGTATTATAAATAAATTATCATGTCCGTTATATTCATTATCACAATATTCCCCATCATTACACGTGGATGGTGTCTTCGTCTTCCGAGGGCGACCGTCTGCCACCCGTCCCCGGAGAACCCGGATCCAAAGGAGTGTCCGGACTGGGTGTTCTGGGCGAAGGCCCTTCAGCCGACTGGCTGGTATAATAACTCGACAACGTACTTAACGAACTACTGGCCGCAAGTGATCCTAGATGGGCACTGGGTCCGGGGATTCCCAGGCCCATTCCGGTTGGGTACAGTCGGTAGGGCAGGGGTTTCTGGAGGCCCACCGCCGCAACAGCTGCTGCCTGGCGGTAGTAAATGTCGGCAGCACTGGGGGTGGCTGGTGGGCCCGCCGTTTGCGGGGGGTACCAACATCCGTAGGGTGGTGCACCGTATAATCTTTGGAAGGCGGCGTAGTTGCCTGCTTCGGCCAGGAGTTCCAAGCCGACCGCCGTCTGTCGTTTCCATTTCGTTCTGGAACAAAAAGAACAAAACGGATACGTGAATCATCAATTGGATTTTTTTGGAATGGGTTGTAATTATGTCATAAGAAATGTATTTGTTGCAACACGCGTTTGTGATATTAAGAGTTGTTACATACTTTTGTGGCTATTATAAAACATTTAACATTTTTATTCGTGTTTTATATTGGAATATATGAATGAAATTAACATTGCATTCAAGTTGATTTTCAACATTTGTGGAATACCTTTGCTTTATATAACGACATTAATAGTTAGATGGAATAACATAATTATATGTCAAACTTGGTAGTACGCTGCCTAATTACAATTCCTTTACATTTAATCATTTAATTGCATATTATATCCTTATGTAATTTTCTTTTATACCTACAATAAATTAAAATTATACAGAGCGCGCTATAAAACGTTTCTATCTACGTAGTTTTTTGATTATATAAAATAGCATAGGTATGTTGATTTAGCTTTAAATAATCAAACAACGATAAATGTATCGTATTAGGGCTACAAAATTGGCCTTTATGATTTTCTCTGAACTAAATATTTATTGTATTGTATTTAATAAAAAACGTAGATTATGTTGTTATAATAGGTACACTCTAAAGGTCTAAAGTCTCCACTGAAGATTACTTTTAATACTTCAAAAATGATATAAAATTTAAGATGTAAACCTCAAAATTTTTTGATCAGCAACATTTAAAACATGAATGTAAATTTGTGTGTTTGGAAATTTATTGATATTGTACAAATGATACTGGCAAAAAAGGCGAGTATGTTAATATTAAAATTATCAAATTCCTTTTGCAATAAGGGTTGTTATTGTAATAATAGACCTTTCCAAAAGTAAGAGAGGCAAATCTTTATTCAGTTTGCGAAAAATGTCGTACAAACTGGAAATTACAAAAAATATTTATAATTTAGTTGGGCAAATGCGTAAGACCTGAAATAGTGTAATGCGAATAGGGCATCCCTTCCAAAAAGTGGAAGACTAAGACTTTTAACTCCTTAGCAGTGCAGAAGAGTGATAAGAAGGGCTAAAAATAGAGTTGGTGTATCTGTCAGGAAACTAGCCAGGGAAAATTGGACTTCTGGCAGCACTATTTTTAGAATTTTGGCCAGAAGTGGTCAAAAATACCGCAAATGACAAAAATGTCCAAAATAACGAGTTTACTGTTTTAAAAATATTTGATTTTAAATTTTTTGTCAAAACTTATGAAACATACGTTATTAAGATTTGCAACCATTATTAAAATTAGCGTTTTCAAAGATATAAAATAAGGTTTCGAAAATATTGTCTACGCTGTTAGTTGATTTTTTGCAATTATTTTTTCTAGTACGAGGTTAGTTGGCAACAACATAACAAACTTTAAATTTCAATGTCGATACTATTTTTCCAGGGTGAAGAGTAGGTAAAAAAATGTTAAAAGAAGAAGCAAACCGAGCAGAAAAATTAAATTAATAATCAACGTTATTAAAGTTTTATCTGATCCATCTTCCATCATACATGAAAATGAAAAGTCGTGGTCCCAAAATTTGATATAATAGACGTACCTATATGGTATACGTATTTTACAATTTTTTAAAACAATTTTGGCTGTGTTACATTATACGCTATTTTTTCCCATACAGTGTGTTCGGTTGATGTTGGACTGTATTTTGAATTTAAGCAAGTTGAAAAACTTGAAAATTTCACGGAAATATCGAAAATAGGCAAAATTATATTTCATGGCTGCTTGATATTAAAACTTTGCAATTTTTTTTTCAAAGTAACTCGAATATTTTAAATAATTATCAAAAAAAGATAAACACATTTTTTGTACGGAATTTGCAAAAATAAGTATACAGAATGCTCCATTTAAATTTTTTTTATTTTTGTAAATATCTCGAAAACCAGATGGTCAATTATTTTTTTGTTTTCACCATTGTAATCAGCGGAAAAAATGCTACTAGTTTGCTAATTTAACCGACTTTGTAGCTCCAATAATAACAAAGATACCCCGACAGTCCAACGTCAACTGGGACACACTGTATAAAGCCAATATTTAACTTAAAATATTTAACCTGTATATCTCCTCTAAAAACAGTGATATTGAAGTGAATCAAATTGGAGAATGTTAAGAAAAGATAAGACTAGTGTTAGCCCTAGTTTATAATTTGATATTATTATTGGTGCACTCCACAGGGTATTACGATTTTTGGGAAAAAAGTCAACATTATTGATACACCCAGTATTCAACCAAAATGAATTTTGACCAAAAATAAATAGCACATTTACATTCCTGAAGGATCAACCTACAATTTAAAAAAAGAATCATACAAATCGGACAAATCGGACAAACGGTTTAGAAAAAAATTGACATCAAACTTTTACTAAATTTTGGGTGGTGCGTTAATTTTGGGGCCCAGTGTATATTAAAATATTAAAAGTATAGTAATTTAAATTACTAAAGTCAAGTTGTGAGGCATTTATCTATAATTTTAATTAAGTATATATTTTTAATAAAATGGAATTACAACACAAAACAGCCTATTCTAATTTAAAATTTATTTGAAGGCACGGCATAATAAGAATTTTCAAAATTGAATCTCTAAAAATAATATCTTGAAATTTTCTAAAATTTCACTATTAAACTTATCCAGAGTTATTTTTTTAGCAGTATCGAGTTCTCAAAATTGTTATTTTACGAAATCTCCCACATCTGGCCTTTACGTCAACTTTCACACCAAATTGTCGCTGTTCACTACAAATTCCTCACTTTTTTTTCTTCAAATTGTGTATGATTTATTTTATAACCTTAGGTGTGCCTGTCTTTTTTGTCAAAGAAGAAAACAGATGGACAATAATTATAGCTGTTTTATCGTTCCGAATATCTTTATTTTAGTGGCACTTTAAAATTTATTAACACAACAAAACATAATATTAAATTTCAATAATCACCCACACCTTCTATTTTAACATCTGTATACTCGTTTCTGTAATTAAAATCCAATATCGAATTTAATGTCTTTTTACCAAAGCCACCCAAAAAAATATATTATAAATTATAATCTTTTTATAAATGAATGGTCTTGTGTTTAGGCAATAAAACCCAATGAATGAACATTGAATATACTTTATTATTATGTAGTTATAATAATGGCCGAAAATGCCAGTAATTTATCTTCCCAAGCACATTTACTGTCCAAACCGGCAATCAATATGGCCCATATTAAATTTTCAACCACAAAAATGGAACGAGGATATTTGTTTTCCAAAAGGTAACAACACAACCAAAAATTGATCCAATAATATATAAAATTCAATAGGTTTTCATTACTTTGGTTATTGTAGTGCTTGTCGTTAATTTACGGTAGAAACCGCAATGTGAACATCTTGTAAATACAATTCGGGAGCTCTGGTTCTACAGCACGCAACCCATTATTAAACTGCTGGGCACTTTGCGGTAACCGTTGCACCCCATTGTGCACCCTTCAACCCACTCGAAATAAATTACGACGCTTAAATATACGTTTGTAAATCAAAATTAAAATGATTTCGCACAGGGCACGGGTTTTGTGCTATGTAAATCGTTTTCAGTTGTTGATGTTTTTAAGGGATTGTTCTTGGTTCTTGGAGCCCCTCTTCGGCTCAAAGTTGATTAACACAAGCATGTTCCGCCCACCCTATTACGCCATGACTGTCACTTTCCACGCTAATCTCCTTATAATAACACCGAAAATTCCCTGTCTGTTAAACAGTTTGGCCCCCAGTGACGGTACTAATTTAGGCGGTTTTCCAATTGTTCCAGTTTCATATAGTCGACGAAAGGTCGGAGGAGATAAGGTAGATTTAGAAAAACAATATTATGCGCACACAGTTGGTTTATACCGGAACATCCCTCTGATGCCAGAAACCCCAATTAACAAAATGACTGCGTTTATTTTCGGCAAAGTTGAAAAATAAAAACTAGTCTAATTTGGCAGTTGCAAGACACTTTAGGTGGATGAAATGGCAAGTTTTACGTTTTTCCCCTCCCGTATATTTGGTTTAGGAAAATTAAAAACCACTTTTAACAAATTAATGTTCTCTGTTATTTGGAACAATCGGATATTTGCTTAGTCATTTATTTGGGTATGGAATTAGTTGGGGGAAATTAAGTTTTGCCGTCAAAAATAAATACCGGCGCCTATAGAATTTCACAGTGTTTGTTACACTAGTTAATAGAAAAAATCTATTTGGATTTGCTATAACATGTTTTAAGAGGTTTTAGTACGGGCAGATGTGATTTCTTAGCTTACTGTTTATAAGGCTGTAGTAAAAAAACAATACTTCGAAGTTTTCTACTTTTTAATTCAAATGCATAACTTCATTAATGAATTTTGGAATTTAATGCAAATTTAAATATTCTTCACCTAAACACTTTTGAAAATTCATCAGATTTCTTTCGAACTAAGGCCAACTATTTAAAACTGCCAGCAAGATTTCAAATTATCGGAACAAGGTTTTAAAAAGCATATGTAATCTGTATAACTTTTTCATTATTATTTTAAATACTTATTAAAGATCAGTAGTAAATTGTTAATTACTATGTTAACTTGGACACCAAACAGAATAGTTCATTTCCAGAAGACCTCAAGATTAGATTCATTGGTCAAATTCAAGTTAACAGTAACTAGAAATTATAACTACCGATTAAAAACTGATCCTAAGTGTAGGTAGTCCATTTTTCCTTAACTGGTAAAAGTATAGCAACTTTTTTGTTGTGTTTGAAGCTTCGATTGTTAGACAAGAAATTTTTGAAACATTTATTTAAAAAAAATCATAGATTTGAGATTAAGGTATATGAACATAGGAATATTTATAGTTCAATTTACATCAGAGAATTATGTCCATAAGGTCCGGTATTTCAGTATCAGTTTAAACCAAATTTGGGTAAATTTCGTTTAGAATATACAAATTTAAAATGATAAAATTCACATTGTAATTGAAGTTTACTCAAATTTGGTTTAAACTGACACTGAAATACCGGACCTAAGTAACTGAATAATTTTCTGTGCACATAAATATTTCGAAATTGAGACCAAATTACCAACTTTTTTGGAATATTGTTCATTTTTAAAATCGTATTTTCTAATAAGGTAATTTTACTAGAAAAAAATATTTCACTTTTAAAAATAATTTATATTTTTTCAGAAATAATACAAGCCATATAATAATATAATAATAATAATAATAATAAGGTTTCTAAAATATGTACTTGCAATAAAAATTGGACACTTTTGAGAAATTTCAGAAATTGCTAAAGCTGAGATTACAAAAATAGTGTCATAAATATTGAAGTAATTATTTATGGTTCGAAATAGTTGTAGAATGTTATTTTTCATCTTTCAGATTTCTTTTTAAATATTTATTTTAGAAAATTGTTTCTAGATTAAATTTCTAGAACTTTGAGGTAAACATATGATTCTTTTTACACTCACTGCAGAAAATTGTTGCAAAAAGCGAAAGGTAATTTTAGATTTAGTCCAAAAAAGTCATATGAACATTATTTTTAGTTCTACTGGAATAAAATGTCCAATGTGATGTTTAAAAAGTCTATTTCGTTAAAGGGAGTCTGGTGTTCTATTAGTTCTTCAGGTATTTTTCAGACGATTGTATGAAAGTATCTTCATGGTAATTGGTAAGCTAGCAACAGATAAAATAGAGTGCGATATGACCCGTGCGATATTATATCGTACGATACATGCAATTGTCAACTTTCTACTAAGTTGCCGTTAAGATATATGATCAACTTTCATAATACGATTAGCTGAAAAATTCAGATCATATTTATTTATTGTATAAACTAATTCTGTTTTTTTTTATTATAAGTTCCAATAATTTTACAGCTTTTTCATAATTTTGGGAAAGGGGTTTGTTATAGGTACAATTTCATAATGTTAACAAAAATTCTTTGCTTGCTCTCACACTTTTTCTCAAACGATGCAAGAAATAATTTCATAATTTGTCTGAAATTGAATTTAATACTTAATCTCAACAGCTTGCAATGTAAATCGAACTCATCCGCGCCAGCTTTTTAAATTCCACTTCCACATTAGTTTTGTAAATATAGTCCTTCGTTTAAATTGAATATCCATCCACCATCAGTACAGCTAATTTAGTACCGGTTACATTATTATGCTGGTTACTATTATAAACGACCTTTTCTTTTTATTAACTGATAAGTGCCGTCATCGTCATCATCGCTCAGCGAGTATAACAGCCTTGATGTGGTATAATTGGCCCTCCATATTGGGCTCGCAAATGAACAGTAACACTAAATCCATTCCATTATAACAATTTATGAGTGGTGCTGATGAAGTAGAGAAAAAACCCATAACATAATGAATTGGTTGGTTGGCTGCAAACAGTATGTTCCAGTTACTAATTCACCATTAAGCAAACAATTTACCTGGTGGATGTATTTTTCTAATTTGGAGCAAACGGAAGTGCTTTGGATAATTATTATAAAACTAAAATATCATATCCGGTTGAGATTTCGCCATTAGCGTTTTCATTTCCAGACAGTTTTAACAGCAAATGACAATTCCTATGCTATAGACAATAAAACTAGTGTAATAACCATATTATACTCCACTACAATGACATATTATTCATTTACGTAATGTTAAATTAGTCACAGTCAGGTAAATAACTTAATTGCTTCTCTCACAGCTTAAACCACGTCACTATCACTAAAATCTAAATGGCATGCCATGTTCTCTTCTGCAGGTTTATTATAACAAACTCGCTAATAAAATGCTAGGTAATATTGTTATTATTATTATTTTTAATAAAATACATCACGATGTGGTTATAAAGCGCGCTATTATTTCCTGTTAACTAATAAAATGTGTACCTACGTTGGCAAAAAAACTGTTTATATTGACAATGCACCGTGAAAACCAATTTAACCTGGGTGAAGATATATATTACAAGGTTTTGTTAAGCAGTTTTAAATATGTGCCATGTTTTGCATAACACCATAAAATTAGTTCAAGTGGCAGAAGTATTTTCCATTTTGCCTACAATACAATTCTCATAATAAATCTCTTTGCCAGTTGACAAATAACTATTAGAAATACCTGTGGTTGAATGGGTGATGATATGAGATGTATTGGAGTGTGATAAATTCGTTGCGACCCCATATGGAATACCAACAATACGCTAATATGCCATAATGGGTGTAATTTTACATGGTATTACGACATACACCATGTATTATATTCACATTAGTGCTTGTTCTGCTTTTTACAATAACAAGTACTAATGTCCCTTTGGAATGCCAAAAAACACTTCTGTGCAGGGTTCAGTGGTTCCAGATCGTTTAATATCGCGCAATTATTCTTGCATAACGGATCGCACTGTGGTTTTTCTAAATTAAATAGAAACGATAAAAACGTTTTTTAAGCACCATTATGATGAGCGTCGTACTACTACTACATTGCAATAATTATTGGAAAAAACTTGTATAGTGTACACTTTTTGATTAGCTACTTTACAAAATAAATTGTCGAACATTATAATATATTATCGTTACCAAAACGGTAAAAGTTTTTAGAGGGCAACTCAATTTTCAATAAAATGACTTTTGGTAAATACGCATAAATTCAAGTTTCTGAAAAAAACTATGTAATATTCATTTTAAATAAATTGGAAACAGCTTTTTTTCCGGTGTTAAAACTTGAATTAAATTAAATTAGTAACACAATTTTCCCGAAGAATCATTTCGATTAAAGGAATTTAAATTCGAAGCAAATCGACAGATACTCGGAGAGGTAAAAATAAACTTTTTTCCAAACGGTGCGCACTATAACACAGAGTAAACTGTGACGAAGAGAAAAATTACTTGAATAAATCTATTTCATAGTCTGTTTGTATTTTGAACGTTTTAAATGTTTTTGTCGATAACAGTAAATTACCATGAAAGCTGAAAAATGATGTGTCATTTAATTTGAATAACTGATATTTAAAATAAATAGATTTCTTATAGCCGGCGTACGCTTGCCTTACTGACTAGCACTTTATCCCTAACAAAAGGAGAATTCTCATGGCTGCTTAAAAGCTATTGGCCACATTAGTGATGCTATTTCTTGTGCGACTACAAAGTAAATATTCGCCGAACTCTTTAAACATCAGGATGGAAGCGTTCATTTATTGTTTTTACTACACGGGCGGCGGCTTCACAGTGGAAATATTTTTCAATAATCTTCTAACACAGAGAATATGAGTTAGCACGAGCGATCTGGATAAAAAAATGAACGATGGAATGGATATTTTTGAGAGAAATTATTCCTAGAAGTCACAAAATGTTAATGGAGAATTTATACACCAAGTTTTTGTTTTATGTAATACAATGCAACTTTAGAATTTACTCTGCTTGGTGGAATCAGTGTCAATGACAGCAGGTAGATTGCATATGCAGTATTCACTTAAAGTTTGTGTTCAGGGATATATACTGAGTGTCGTAGATATACGTAGGTGCTCCTTGTGAAGAATTTTCCATTTTTATTCTAGTGTAGGTACAAAAAGAATTGCAAAAAGTACAATCACTTATTATGTTATATAGCAGGTTATTTTCGACAGACACTTTTTCCGTATCTCTATTTTTCTCTTTTTCGACTTTCAACTACAATTGCAAAAAATATTTTTATCTTCTTTACACATTGTTGGTTTTTTGGCCTTTACAAAAAGTCGAGAGACCTTGAGGACGGATTTCTCTATAAAAGTACTAACAGGTTGTTGTTGAAGTAAAAGAAGACTCCGTCTGTGAAGAGGATGAAGAGATATCATTTCATTATCTAAAGCAATACAAGATGCTGGAGCGGCTTAGTATGACGATTTCGTTACAAATGAGCTTCATAGAGGAGATTTTAGTTTAGCAACATGGACTGACAATCTGGATATTTTTAGAGGTCTGGTCAGTAGTGTTTGAAAGTTCTAACGATTTCTTTGCATGCAAAACTCCACATTTATCCATAATCTTTTCTTTTAAATTATTTTCTAAATTTACTTTCCTGGTGAATTAAAAGCTTTTGAATATTAAAAATAATTGTTTGTGTGACAATATTTAATACAATAGAACTGAATTTAAAATACACAAAATAATGACTTCATTGGTTTTCCTAGACTTTGCATTTTTCTTGACTTATAATCTCACGCAATGTGATAAACGTGATAACCTAAACCCACTTTTAATGTTAATGAAATAAAAATCATAAACTCTTTAGTACCTATACTTATTCCTAGAAGAAGAAACTAATTTCTTGCTATAGCTCCGCCATTAAATGAAAGAACAGCAGCTTTACATCCAGCATGATAAAATTCGGCGCGAAATTATCATTTCTGTAATAACATAGGTACAGGTCTAAAAATAAAATTTTTAATTATCACAAACTTAGGTTAGGTTAGAAATTCATAATATTTGCGGATATAAAAATTCAGAATTAATATGAAGTCACATACACGCATTTATCTTCGTATTAGTACCAGACTATCTGGTGTTTCTTCTCTTTAATACAAATTTGAGCTTTATAACGCTTAATTTATTATCGTTTTCCATCTCTGGACTGTAAGAAGTCAGGTGATTTGCAGATATTCATTCTTTGTTAAAGTAAATTGTTGAAAATTCGGGAAATTTTTGAAAATGAATTGTGGTTCTTTAGAATCTACAATTATTATCAGGATAAAAGTTAAAATTTTTCCCCAGTTAAACTAGATTCCTGAGCTCCCCAAATTAGTGAATAAAATTATTCAACAAATAGTAAAGTCAGATTAAGTTTTGAGTAACGAAAAATTGAGGAAGAAAGAAGGAATAGACGATATCTTTCTAGATTATAACGTAAGTTGGCAAATTTCACCACCGTGTATTAGTAAGTCAGGAGTGCATAAAGATAACTAGCTTTGGCCAGTATAAATTATCGAGCTTTCATCATTCCTCAATTTTCCGAGCTTTTGCCTTTGTAGAGGATATTAGAATGACTGGACTATAAGAAGTCGAGAGGATGCATCCAAATATGTAATTTCTTCCCTATTATTTTTCCTGATTTTTTTTCAACCCATAAACAAAATTCCGATGAAATGTAAAGACAGTAAAAAGACGTCAAATTTGATTTTCTAGATTCCTTCTTTGTTTGTTAAAATAGAAATTAATTTTATGTCTAGTTGCATTTTTAAACTTCCAAAAGTTTAACATGCAAAACGTCCACAGACATTGATTAGTCAACCATTCCATTCCATGAGCTTATCCACCTACTAATAATCTATATTATTAAATTAAACCCTTGATGTGTTTTATTTCTGATGCCGTTTACACGATTGATTACCAGCTAACAGAGCTTATCGAGTTATGTCGTGCCCGTTAGTATAAAAATAAGAAAAACAAGCGAAACAATTAGAGTATTTAATTATTTAATGTCGTTGGTATTCGACAGTGAAAAAACGTTTGTTGGGTTAGCGTGTTTAGCTGCCATCGAGTGTACAGTTCACCGCAGCATGGTGCAATTGAAAGCGGCCGTCGGAAGTGTTTAAGAACCGCCTTATCTCGGATTAATAATGTATGTTAAACTACCCTTAAGTGCTGGCAAATTGTTCCTAGAACCTTAGACCTATTCGCCGACACCATGCGAGTTCTAATTTATTCACGACATCAGCAGCGAATATTGCACGCGTCTCTCTATGAAAACACGAGTTTTTTCTCGTGTGAGGAATATCGATACGATATGCGAACTTGACCTGATGAAGGATGAGCTTAACATATCTGCTACTGTTTCAGTTAAATTCTAGCTAATAATTTCCCAACAAAAGCCAACATAAAAGTGCTTTTATTCAATTTCCTGCCCAACATTGTAATATAAAACGTACAAAAGCATCTATAGTCCAGTGCGACTGCATTAAACTACGCCATTAATTTTTTCTGTTTTTATTGTAGGAAAAGTGCTCTCATGCAAAAGCGTGATAAACTGACCAGTGTGTTGTTATTTAGGAAAATAGTCTGCATTGCAGTACCGACAAGTTGAATAGAAAGCGCCGGTAATAACAGGAAATATACAAAGATATAAACATCAACTGGAATATTCGGCCCAATTTAGAAACCTTCACATGAAACTGTGCTGTGTGAGCCAGAACTGCTGAAAATCTATTATTTATCGTACTTTATGGCTGTTAGAGTAATAATTATTGTTAAATTAGAGGTGTCGGATTCGAGGGCTTGCCCACAACATGAATTATTGCCACCTCATGCAAATTTACTGTCTTAGACAAAGTAACTTGATGAATAATTTTGGAATATTTCAGTTTCACGTTACTAGTAATTACTGTGCGGTAGCCAAGTGGGAAGCTAAGGGCTCCAACTGAACGAAGAACAAGGTTATTGTTTGAAATCATTTAGTCACCTAATTGTTAGCCAAAAAGTGCTGACGCAGTGTTGAGGCGCCGACAAACAATTACCATCGGAACATTGATGAGACCAGTCTCTGCCGCCTCTGTCTGTTAATAATATTATATGTCGGTAAATTGCCACCCTGATTACTTATTACCAGCTCACAGAAGTTATTCTACCATCATCGATAGGTTACACGCCAGAACATCGATGACTATACAGATAAATTCAAATTTAATTATGTATCATCTATCCAGTAGTGTCTGCGTGGTAGAGAACATAATTAGTGGACGAAAAATTTTCTGTTGTTGTTAATATTAATTGGTGATGGGATTTGTCACGCGGCGCCTTACAAAAAAACTATAAGCTTATCTTTGGCTTATATGTTTGATTATAATAACGGTTATTTGTACGAAAGTGTATTAATAATTTAACGCCCTTAATGCAAGCCGTCTAAAGTACAAATTTCAGTAAACGCAGCGAAGCAGATTAGATCTCCTACCCAACTCACCATATTTCGTGAGAGAGGCCACGCTCAACTATACAACCCCTCTTATACTTTAAATGCATGATTTATTTCCAACAATTTTAACCGTATTTACCTATCCGATAAGGTGGATTTTCACCTGGTAACATTATCGCAAATGCATGCCACGCAATGTAAAGCAATTATACCTAATTTCCACTTGTACTTTGAAACTGCACATTTTCCTGGCATACATTATTCTATGACTTGTACACCTTCACCACCACACAAATATACTGAAAGCGTTAAGCAGAAAGATTTATAGCAGCACGATATAACGCTTTGGAAATTGCATAGAGTTTTCAAGGAAATGCACCACAAATATGTGGAACTGGCGCAGGAAATGCTGCAGAATTTAGGCACACAGAATCTAATAGATTATATCCAAATACATTTGTACCATAACATTTTTTTATTTGCGAACTTTTCTAGGAATTTACTCAACTTTGTTGCTCTTCTAAATTTTATAATACAGTCCTCAGGAAGTTTACGAGCTGTGAAATTAGAAAACAGCAAGTGTGATTCGCATTTAGCATGAAGGTAGAACTAAGTGAAAAAACATAAATTACAAATCAACGACTGCATTTATAATATATTCATTATAAGTTAGTTTAATTACATGGATAATTACGTTTTGAGATTCTCACACCAGTTTTTTTTTATTACAGTAGGTAATTCAAAGACATGGGAAGTTAAACAGAATGTAAATTTGCTATTTAAAACAGCTAATGTTGTTAGTTATATGTGACAGTAATAAGCGATGTTTGGGGTCATAATAGAGTGAAATTCGACAATTCAAAGAAATCGTTACAAACGAGGAATGTTAAATAGTTTATAAAATACATAAAACAACTTTATTACATTATTTTGGAAAAAAGTTGTAGATATAATTATAAAATTTTCTAATAAATTGATCATAATGATCGAAAATTTAGCTAGACAGACAATCTTAATTCTTAATTGCGAATATGTTACAGCAAGAAAGAATACAAAAAGAGTTATTAAATTGCTGAAGAATTCGAGATTATATAGAAATCACATTAAGTATAGTAAATTCCAGATGACTATTACGGATAAAGCTGTTGCAGTTTGTCATTAAATGAATTTTTTGTCCTTTTCAACACAGTTAAGGTCTTAAAAAAATAAGGGCGGCATAGAAAGTTTTGTAAATTTTGTCGCGAGAACACAGAATTTTCGCTATTTTTACCGTTTTTTGAGACGTAGTAGTCCAGTATGCAGATGATTTACTTTTTTCGAATTATTTGCGTCTCTGTTTATAACCTCGATTCTATTAAATATTTTGGAAACTAGCTATTAATTTTGGTCATCTTCGTTTTGTATCTGATGAGTTTACATGAATTTTGACGTTGATCTGAGAATTTAGAGTTTTCTTTGTTACCGTTTACATTGCTAAACACGAAATTACTAAATTAGTCAAAGATCAGCAGATTAAATAAACAATCCTCTATGTTTCCAGGTTGATTTCTGTTTCCTGGGAATTTATTTTGAGATTTTTATATAGGATTCGGGATTTTAGGCAAATTGGATGAAAATAACTAACAGTTTTACAATATATCGATATTTTTGAGGGCAAAACTTCTTCCTTCTCATATTCCGACCCTTCCGAATAAATACCATTGAGTCTAGTCTAAGTTTTAAGAATATCCTCATCAATAATTCTGTATTTTTGGAGACATGAAAAATTAAAAAGTATGTCTAAAGGCATATGACTAAGAGTCATAAAATTATCTAACCCAATGCTGGATTTGTCGTGGTTAAATGCCGCAATTGTGCTAGGTTCCAGATCTAAGAAGCCCCTTTATAAGAAAAAAACATCAAATAAAATGCGAGCCCTAACAACTAAATGTTCGGACAAGAGTAAATTTGATTGCCTTTTTTCCCTACGCATAAAAGTTATCTAAATTAACATTCATAACATTGATGGTTTTTTCTGTTATAATGCCAACATTTAGTTATATAAAAACATAAATTTCATAAAAATCCGCTCGTCGGTTCCAAAACTGTGGCACTTTAACCCAGCAGGATGGGAAAATTGTAGAAACAAAGAATTATTATTTTCAAAACGTTAGATCTATTAGTCGGATTTTGATGAAATTTACTTTATTGCAAACCTGGATGTTAGTTTTCTTTACAAAAAAGTTATACACGTTTTTATTTGGTGATTTTAGGCATTTATCGGAGCTTCAAAGTTGCACCTTTAAAAATTATAGAATTTTTTAGTAACTGTTTTAAAAAATCACAGTTTTGAAACCGCTGGTTTGAATTTTGTCAAAAAACATTTAAATCAAAGCTCAATAATCGTACTATATTGAAAAAATCCTGAACTGTTAATATGATTTTTTTTTGCATTTTTTTCGAGTTCCACAGTTCTCTTTTCAAAAAACGTGTTTTTTGAGGGTGCTACCTACATTAAAATAATCACAGTTTTGGAACCACTGGTTGGATTTCGGTAAAATTTACTTTATTGCAAAGCTGGATGTTGGTTTTATGTACAAAAAAATCCCCAAGTCTTTATTTGGTGATTTTAGGCCTATTTTGTAGCTTTAAAATTGCACTTGAAAAATATGACGTAATTTTCTAACGACTGTTTTTAAAAAATCACAGTTTTGGAACTGGGGGAAAACGACATAAAGGTGCTTTCATGGCCCTCATCCAGTTCGGACTTAAATGTCATTGAAACTCTTTGGCATAAAATTAAACGTATTCTATGCAATAATCCACCAAGAATCATTGGGGACTTAAAGACCAAAATAGAAGAAATTTGGGACAGTTTCACGCCAGAATTGTACCAAATTTTGATAAATACAATGCCTGCTAGAATACAGGCAGCTATTAAAGCAAAAGGAGACGTAACCACTTATTAATGGTCCTACATTAAAAATTATCCCAACATTTTGTAAAATTTGCTAATTAGTAAGGTTAAAATATTGTTAAATCAAATAAATAATTTTCTTCCATGCATAATATTGTTATTAAGGCTTTATCTTATTGTATTGTTAGGTGTTTACTAATTATTTGCGTAAAATTTCCAGTTCTCCTTTCATACTTCAAAATTTTACTTTTGTCTGAACATTTAGTTGTTAGGGCTCGTATTAAGGGCACTAGAATTTTTAGACAAATTTTATCCTTTTTTGTGACTTAGCTATTAGGAAAGCGTGATAATTAGAGCAGTGGTAGCTCATCATATTTGTAATATTTACTTAACAACGAATTAGGACTATTAGGAGATTGTGATATCAATGGGAAAGAAAAAGTTTTCCCCTTCATTTTTATGAATTCGTCTAATTTGTCATTCTCTTCAATAAATCTCGAATTGTGATCAGTTGACTATAATTTTTAATTACATATTCAGAGAATCTGCGTTTTTCAATATTTTGATAATTAATTATCCTACAGGCCAAAAGACCTTCAAAATGATCCTCAGTTCACATGCTAGATGTGATTATTCAAACTTAGAAGTTGGAGAAAAATAATTTTATCCAACACCTGTTCATTATGAAGACATAATAATGCCGATTTTGAATATCTTATGAGGTCTATAAAACACTAGTGGTCTTATGAACCCATAATTAAACTTTTTTTTTATAATTAAACTGTTTTTTTATAATAAAATAGTAAACAAACAATTTGTCATAGCAACCACATGGCAATCAGTTTTTGGGTTTTCATTATGTTTTAAGAACTCATACAGAAAGAGGTGTTGGATAAAACTGTATTACACTCGTGCCTTAACAGCACTCAAGAAAAATTAGCCCACTCGAGCAAGCTCTCGTGGCTAACATTTCTTCCGTGACTTATTTGCCTTATAAGACACTTGTATAATAAATAGCTATTTTCATCATACTATAACAGACTAGAATTATAAAATTTTACCATTTTTCTGCCAATTGAAAAACACTGGGTTATCGAAGGTTATAAAAGCTTAATTTTTGTCTTTATTATTAAACTCCTAATTAAAAGCACGTTAATTCTTCTATACATCATGTTACATTTTTTTGTAAATTTTACTTCTTATAATCTCGGCAATCGTCATCTTGCGTTGACTTTTCAAATGAAACATTCAAGATTCTATCCGCAGAATCCTATTTCAAATTAATTGATTTACCAAGTGGTATACATATAAACGTTTTTCTGGTGTTATTCAACAGCAATAAGTTGTAACTAACTAAAACAAGTTTTTATTGTCCCCATCATCCACTTTACTCTACAACTTAGATAATTAGAAACACGTTTAATTGTATCTTGGTAATTGCTTTATTTATATTTTTCTCTTCTTCGTGTTTACACTTAAACAGAGTAGTGGTGGGCAATAAATTGATATCTGTAGAGAAAAAAGGAAAGAAATATGTGCGTGAAAAAGTTAATGACCTTTTTCCTTAAACATTATATCAAACGTCGAACATTAGAGAATGCAATTTGCGTACAGAACACATTAATTTGGTTGTAATTTGCAAGTGAAATTTATTAAGTTAATTAGAAATAATTAACGCATAATTGAATGCAACTAAAATGCTTATATATAAAGTAGATTAAAACTGACTACTGTATAAAATGAAGATTTCTTGCGTCATTACATAAAGAAACTTCATGGTTTTCATTAATCTCTGACAACTCCTTATAAAGTTCATATTATTTATACTAATAGTTTGCCTTTTGTTATTGTGTTTGTGGTAATTTTCAGTATGCAGTTCGGATAATTACGTTTTACATCGTTAATCATTTTGTTATCTGTTATTGCAATTTAATTACTTTTACAATATATATTTTGCTTTTTTCAACGCGCAAAGTTGAAGAAAAAAAACGTAATTATTTAATCTCTATTAAAAGGAATTCACACTTCAACTTGTTGGAAATAATTCACATATACTCTATAACAAGTAATTTAATCTATTATTTCTTGCATCACTAAAAGAAATAACAACTCGACATTATACAAGCATTTTTTACTATTGATTCCATGTAAGGCATTCCAGCAGAGAAAATTAAATCATGCCTATGTGTATAATATTATTGCTATAATTATACAAGATAATTATTACAGTTATTAGATATTCTGTGTAAAACAGATCGCTCTCTTAGAGTGTTATTGTATTTTAATAGGCAAATTTGTTTTATATGCTTACCTTCTATTTTGATACCAGGTTTTCACTTGTGTATCTGTGAGACTAAGTTTAGCTGCTAATTCCATTCGATCCTGTACACTGAGGTATTTCTGCCTTTCAAAGCTCTTCTCTAATGTCTGTAATTGGAGGTCTGTAAACGCTGTGCGTGCTTTTCTTTGTTTTTTGTTTATTGCACCACTCGAACTCTTCGATGAGTTTATTGAATCCTCGCCATTTTGACCTGTAACACATTAAAATAAAAATTTACGAAAAGTTCTCTATATATATTGTCGCAAGACAAACCAGATTTCCATTGGAAAAACCTGTCTGTAAAGCGACGATCCGAATACTGATTAATTGAATTTATCGATCGTATAACTATAAACGTTCATTTAAATGTGCAGAATAGGGGTAAAGCAAGTTATAAAAGGCATTGTGTGGAGTTTGAATTGATCTCGGCCATTGTTTCAGGCGTCCCGACGGCGACGCATAATGGAGAGAATGTTAGGGGGATAAAGACACACCGGAAGCTGCGACCAATCACCTAGTAGAGGGAGAACGAAACTTGACGCCGCGCAGATAAAGAAGACGCACACATCGACGCCCCGCACGAAAATATATTGGGAGAGTTTTTTTGGTTTTGCTGCACCTTGGAGTGCATAACGGAAACTACATGTTATGCAGTGTGTTTAATCCAAAAAACCCACTACTTAGTTTAGGAAAAACCTAAATTAGGTACCTTAACACAATTTTAACCTAACCTAACCTAACCAAACATGAAATTATTTGTAAAGAAGTTTTCATTTTTTTATAATGTTCATTCAAGTAAGTTGAAAATATATGGAAAAAATAACACTATGGTTAAAAATGACCAACTTATTACAGAATAGACACCACAGAATGGTTTAAAACTGTTTTTCTACGAAAATGCGGAATGACGTTTTTTCTGACAAGATAATCGAACTTGAAAGTAGGCTTTTGAAAAACTAGTACGGAAAATTAGTGTGGAAATTTTTTTCCGCACACATTTTTTAAACTTTCCGCACGCAAACAAAAACATAAAGAAGTACTTACATTTAGTTATAATTATAACATTTATTTAATATCTAACAACCGGAGGAGTGCACATTAGTTCATCGCTTTCGCTTTAGTTTTGAAACTCCATGTTTATATTCACGTAATTTGATCTCAAAATCAAAATTATTTCGCTGACAGGACACAATTTATAAACTGTCAACAGCTATGAGCTTTCAGTTCTATGACAACAAACTCACTTGATGTTTTTTTTAATTAGAAAAAGATTTACAAATAATTTTATTTTTTACGAATTCCACGTTTTCGTAGAAAAAATCGTATGTAACACGCTTGCGGAAATGGCCCATGACAATACTCGTGTGATTGCAGCACTCGCTATCGCTCGCGTTGCAAATTTCACACTCGTATTGTCGTGATGCGTTTTCCGCACTTGTATTACAATATACTATTACATCGCCTTTTTTAAAATTTGAAGGTTTTTCATGTTGGTTTTTATTTTTTAACAAAACCTAAGTAGTTCTACTATAACTGTGAGTTATCGAGACAGAATGCACTTCTATTATTATCCCTGATTTGTGATCTAAATTCGAGGAAAATGGGACAATCGTATATTTTGCTTCATGGATTTAGGGGGCAACATTTTCGCAATTTGCCAAAAACACTTTGGAAAAAAATATATAAAAATGAAAATAATATTATGGAAAAAAACACCACTTTCAAGGTCAAATGCCTCAAAATTTCCCCTCTATTGATACGCCACTGTAAGTAGATTTAGGAACAATTAATATAATTGCAAATTAAAAAAAAAATGCAAATTGTCGTAAAGTTAGATCAAATTTTTAGTAATGAATTCCGATCAATAATTTGTACAATTTTTATTGCATCTTTTAAATTTGACGTAATAAATCTTTTTCCAAAAAAATCATTCTGACAACCCCAAAAATTGTTATTTTATTGATACTTCTAGTTCTTAATCTTATTTTGTTTAGGTATATGTTTAGTCACTGAAACTGCATCAGTACAATAAAAATCAACTTAAATGGTTCCCATCTTCACTTGACAGAAAAATCTTGGGGTCTCCAAGAGAGAATATATACCGTGGAGGGGTGAAATGTTTCATGCGGCGGAAACGTGAGTCGCATGGAGTTTCGCAAAGTGGGTAAGTTTGTTGGGTTTTGAAAGACCTTATGGTAGGGGTCGCCACCTCCACGCGACCCTATGTTTTCTCTCCAGGGACGTTGTCAACTTGAGAACAGCTTTCACAAACTAAACTTGTCTATTCTGCACTGCTAAATATTCCCTTGGTTCCACTAAACATAAATATTTCGATCAATCGTTTTAACTCCCCCGAATTCCCCCACATTTAAAGGATTAGAATGGCTTTCCTTTTTGGCAATGTAAATGTAATTTGGATATATCACGTTTAATTTGTATAAATTTGGTCGCATTAGGCGTATTTTGTTTGCGTGTGCACTTGGTTTTATTATCTAAAGCATTGTAAGAGGGTAAGTAATAGTGTTAGATTAGCAATTCGGTAATAATAAGTGGTGGTGTAACGGGACACCCCCCCTGTTCACTTCGCCAGTCCCTTGTCTTAATGGGGGCAATTACGTTATGAGTTGTTCGCGTGTACAAGAGTGTTGGTGTTTGCTGTCATTATAGACCTTTTTACAATTGCTCGATATGTTATCTGATAAAAATTCTACTCAGATTTATGCTATTGTTCTTGTACATAAGATTTGGTTCCATTATTCAAAACTGTTTTTGTGTAAAATGCGTTAACGACACGTTTCCTTTAAATCAATACGAAAAACTGCTTGGAAAAAATTTAGTATGTTAGAGCCATTAACGAGGACATAAAATGGTAAAATAATTTGTAGCTTTAGTTTATTGTGTTATACTTAAAAATTAGAAAAGTTTTATGGTTTTGTGTATATCGATATAATGAGGAAAAGCTTTTCTTGAGAGATGGTATTATTATATATCATAACTTCAAAAAAGAAATATATTTTGGTACAAACTGTAAAAATTAAGTAGATAAATGTGGAAGCATCAGACCTATCCAAAAGTAAAAGATAGACAACGTGCGCAAAGATTCTGCGCATATGGCATGTATCAAATTTGTGCGCTTGTTATCTTTGCACTGTCAAAGACAATTCTTGTCGCTCTAATATAATAAATGAAGAATAAGAAATGAGAGTCATCAGGATTTGATTTGATCACGTGAAAGAATATATATATTATAATTACTAGCGTATTGAAAGAAATTAAACCTTTTTGTATATAAATTTTCCTCTTGATTGTCCTTATATCTTCGAATTTGTCAGAAGAAGTATAATTTATAAGAAATTACTGAAGCTGAAGAATGTACCACTATATTTTATCCAAAGTCAAGGATTGCACTCGAGATTTTGAATGAAAAAGTCTGAATTCTGATTCTTTGCTTTCAAAAAAGCATTTCTTTGGTTTTTCATTTAATACAAAAAATTTAATTTTAAATTTAAAAAATCATGTTCCTACGACCTTTTTTCGCAAACCATACAAATAAACTTTAATTATTCACAACACACAAAACTCTTATCCAATTCCAATCATAAACTTGCTTGTCAATTTAAAACTTAGCATACAATTTAATTAATAATTGCGCCAAAATCCATAAATGAAATTTATTATGAATAGAAGTCAGGCGAACACGATCGTGCAACAAGATCGAAACAAGTTTTTAAAAGGTAATTATCGTTAAATTATGTAAAATAAGTCATAATACATTAATAACTTTAACTTTTATTAAAGCAAAATTGACAGGCACTTAAGTGTTATTTATTCAAGAACCGATAGATTAACGTTGATTAAGGATAAAAGTGTAGTACAGAGTCAATGAAAAAAGATGTGGAATGTTTGCCAGCAGGATGTAATTAGCACGTCTTCGTTCATAAATTTTCATGTAAATAAACATCACCCACTTTGTCAGAGTTTTTGTTTTTTGTGGGGAAACTGCAGAAGAATATAATAATGAATAAGATAGTTTAGTTCTCTTTTGCTACCTGTATAGAAAAAACAAAGTTCTATGGGTGCAACGAGTGAATGGACTAATTACTTTAACTGTTCTCTCCACCATGTATGGTATATATTATGCAAACAAGAATTATATTGTGTTTTCTTTAATATATTCTAAAATCTCGTGAATAAACAACTAAGCGTATAGTTTATCTTGTAATTAATGTTTAAACTACAGAAAAACGTAATTTAAAATTTCATAATAATTTAACGGACCACGCCTTCGGCTATAATAAAAATAATAATACGAACAATTAAACAAACTAAAGGAATGATGTGGAAGTTTTTTTTTCCTTTATTGTCTATTATTATGTATTAAGTATTACAAATTCATTAAATATAAATTATACTTAGAGGTCTACTATGTCGATACAGAGATGAAATCATGCAACGTATAAATATGTAATGACATTTAAATTGCGACTTATTCCGAAGAAATACTATATGACTAGTAGAATCTAAATCGTTCATCCTGTAATTTCAAATGCAATTTTCTGTAAAAATGTTATTATTAACGTAATACGGTTTTTCGCATCGTTAACTGTTCATAAATGTTCACCAACTGACTGTTTTATTGCATTTTCTATTGCTTTGGGTCATGCTAGTTTTCTTCGGTTTGTAACGAAATTAATTCCTATCAAAAAACCATAACCAATAAAATTGGAATATGGCATGTGGAGCATACAAACACACTTCACAGGTTGTTTTTATTGATATTTTGCAACAAACCATACACTAATATAATAATATTTTTATTATGTTTTATTTAAATGAGTAATTTTACTGCTAGCCTACGATGTGTGCTCGTTGATTTATTTGGCTTTCGTTAGATACTAATCTTTATCATTACTATTATAATTTGATTGTTATTTTATTACATGTTCAACATATTATTGCTTTTTGAAAGGACTATAAGCTGTGTAGGTGACGCCATGCTATAAATGTCTGGATATTTATATTATTTGATCCTCCAAATGCCAGTAGGCACTATAGGTGATGATACTATCGCTTAAACATCACATATAATTACGACAAAGTATTCATAAAAAATTATTGTATGTACCTACTACCATTAAATGTTTCAATTTATACTTAATGTCAGAGGTATATGTACAAAAAATTGCAAAATTACGTTATTCAAATTACGCGGTTTTATTGGATCTTTCGGTCATATAAACTGGAACAAATAGCATATTCTTGAACTCTTTTCACAAGTTTTTTTGAGATGGGTACTGATAATTTTAAAAAATTTAAAAACTTTACCACTTGTTCTAATATTTTGGAAAAAATTACCTAGTTACACAGTAATTTCGACGAAATTTCGAATTGACATTAAATTCTGTTTAAATATTCTAAAAACTGTTAACTTATAATGAAAATGAATTAGTTTTAATTAATAAATGTCAATATTATACGTTTAATTCTAAAAATATGGTTACGAACAGGGCCGTATTTAGGAAAAAATAGGAGGGGCTTCCTATAATAGCTATTTGTGTAACAAATTCCATAAAAAAAGCTTTATATTCGACTGCTAAAATTACTTTCTAATTATCTAGTAAAATTATAAATGACAGAGTAATAAATATTTTATGACAGTACCTATTTATTTTGACACTGACAGAAAATGTATAGATAATTTATAGTAACAGTAAAATAAAGTAACTTTATACACTAGTGTATAAAAAGCTACTTTATGACCGCAAAACTATCTCATAAACGGTAGTTTATGATGCAATCATAAGTCGTAAGTAAAGTTGTTTATGTAAATCCAGAATTAACTTGAGGTTTGCGCATATTTCCAAAAAAATCACAAATGAGTGTCTGTTAAAAATTACAAACATCAAACATGATAAAACTTCTTTATTTCAAATGGAACTCCCTGTAAATTTTCATTGTACATTATAAAGATTCTTTATCTCTTTTAATAATTATTCCCTATACATAAAGTTGATATTTTGTAGTTATTTTGATTTCTTTATATTTTCGAAACATTACAAACTTTAAACAATGAAAACTTTATTTTTTCCATTGAAACATCACCTTAAGCATTTTTATGCAAGCAAATTAATTATTTTCTTATAAGCACATACGAGATACTTTATAAAAATATCGTTTTATCCCCTAAAAAGTTATTATGTCCTTTAAAAGCAGGGCAGGGGAGTTCGGCCCTTTGTTCTGCCACTCATTAACAGGTGCTAGGAAGAGAAAATAACAAAATTTAAAATTCGAAATATATTAATTATAATGATGTCACCCAAAAAATATGTGTCAATGAACGTTCAGAAAATTTTCTAATAACGTTGAATACCCCAAAACCTCGCTCAGATACAGCCCTGTCTTTTACGTATTAAAATGTAAACTGCTCGGTAAATTGAGATTTAATTTATTAAAAAAAGTTTTTTTTAAATGTGTTAAAATGTAACAATACTCCTAATTTTTTTGTCAAATGAAAGCAAATTTGGATATAATTAGACCATACTTTTGAAACATTGGAAACTTTCTCGAAATTAGCGTGCAATAATTCACCAGAAGAATTCATTTGCACGCTAATTTCGGGATTATGTTAAAGCTAAATGTCCAAAATTAAACACAAAATGTGTCACATTTATCCTAGTTATTATCACGTTCACAACATGACAAATGGCGTCGCGCCGTTACAAGCTTTCTGAATTTGCAATCCTCAACTTTAAATACTTAAAGCTTTCAACTTTATCAAACTCCTTCAACTCGATCTAACTCCTGCACAACTTAATACATGTAACATGGTGAATAAATTGTTGTTTTTCTAATATTATACAAATAAACAAAGCCCTTTTCAAACTACATACGAAATTTCGTGTACACTGATAGCAATCTTAATTTAAACAGTTGTATTAATAAAAGCAGACTTTTGAATTCTAAGATCTTTCAATGCAACAAAACGCTCGTTCTATTTATGTTTGATTCGGCTGATATTCAAATGATCGTGACTATCACGCAAACAAACTGTTAACGACTCTTGTACAATTTGAATATTTGAATGTATTATGTGCGCTTTTGTATTTTATATTGTGTTATAAGACTAAAAGAGAAGTGTTGTGAAACTGAAAATATCCACCCACTCTGTCGTACAAAAATCACCTATAAATAAATAAATTAACATTTTTTTGTTTGGTTTTATTTAAAGCACCCATTTATGGATTTTTTGTGTTCCGTTTGTATGGTAAAATCAATTTTAGACCTGTTTAGCCTTTTACGAATTTTAGTGTGTATAAAAGAGCGCACGGTTTGTATATTGAATAGCTTTTCTATTTGCACGTATTAATTTAAGGGTAAACGAAGGGGTGTGAACAGTTTGTAAAGAAGTAATTTTATTACAGTTTGTATTCAAAGTCAAGATTAACGTCAATAACATATACAAAGGGGTTAAGCTTCGAATGCGCCGAGCTATAGATCGATTTCAGGTTTATTGTTGGGAACTTTCAACAGTATTTTTGCCACTTGTGTGTTTGGATGTGTAGAAAAATATTGCGGTTTGAAAGGATTGAAAATGTTTAGTGCTGTATAGATGGTTGAACTGTGAAGGGGATGTATGGCTTTTTGATTTTTTTACATCTCACTTCCGTTTATCACTTTTGACAACATAATGCACAACAAATATATCAGTCATACTATTTTTTTAAATATTGTCCTAGACCAGACTCGTTTGAAAAAATGTGATACATTTGAATTTTGCTAACTGATTAGATTTTCAATCAGTTTATTGATATTACCTTTCAAATTATGTGATTTCAAAGTTGGAAATGTTGACAAACTTTGTGCTTTTTTTGTCTATGATAACATTTGTAATTTTTCTAAAATCATTCTTGGCAAATTTTATATAGATTTTAAACTGATCTAACTAGCATTCCATTCAATATCTCCCACGTTAAATTATAACGTTTGAAAATAACAATAGATACAATCTTTTTTTTTTTTTACGTTTGTCATTTGTAATTGGCACAGATTTGTAACCACTGATTAGATTACTGTTAAACTAATTATCTTATCTAAATGAAAGTTGCGTTTATCTGTTATCATGAAAAAACTACAGATTTCTTTTATTATAATAACCTTTAATTTTTTGTTTTATTTTGACAATAATTTTGTCATATTTTTAAAAGTTTGGAACCACTTGGCATAATTGTATTTAAAAATGTTTTGTTTTTCTAAACAGTAAACAAATGGAAAAAGTATATTGGTATTTATTTCTTCCTAAAAATTTTTTTTCGACGTTATGTAGAAAATTCTTCAGTGTTTTCCTAGTCTTACTACAGTGAGTTTGTTATAGTTTTTAAGTGCGGGTTTATTCTTTATTAATTATAAGAAATTTAATAAGTGGATATAAGCCAAATTAAGTAGTTTTTAATAGATTTAAAAAAAATTAATCATTTTTCAAAACCTTTTGTTTGATTTTGTTTGAAGGTTAATTCTCCGAATTTCTTCCAATGTTAGACTTTTTTATTTTTGCAGTGCTTGATGTGTTGTGTAGTTAATTAGTGTTATAGTGTTTATCCTGGATCTTCAATAAATAAACAGATAAGACGGGAACAAAGCAAAGGGGCTTCAAGAAGAAGGGTAAGTACATTTTTCCATTTTTTTGCTACCAACTTATCATAGAATTTTTTAATTAATATAATGTAATTTTGCGTTTCATTATCCTTTTCTTGTTACAGGTAGTTTTCATGATGATTAAAATGAGGTCCACATCGTAGAAGACAACGAACAAGGTCAGAACATTTTTTCCAGTTAAACTTTTAAATTATTTCGCTCTCAAATAGTTTAATCCGGGGAAATTTTGATTTCATCTATTACATTTTCATATGTAACATTGTTAACCTTAGGAAATCAATCAGGGATAATTTTGAATCATTTTCGATTATTTTTGAGTGTTATAGTAAAATTTTCAAAGCCACAACTTAAAGCACCTTCAAAATAAAAAACTATTGGCAGATTTCTGATGTTAATGTTTTCATTTTTCTGTATTGTTGATTAATATAGTAGTAAAGTTAGTTAATAAAATTCCAAAAAAATATGAGGTGAAATTTTAAAACGACTTTAGAACCAGACTTGTATTTCTCTTTGCGTTTCTTGTACAATATTGTTAAATATCTTCAAATATTCAAATTCTGATGACATTAGAATATCATCTGTCTTTTTATGGTGGTTTTTATACAAAGATAGAATAGAATATATTGACTTTTCATTAACTTCAGAGCAGGGCCGTGCCGTGCTATGATGCAGAGAGGCGGCCGCATCAGGCGGCACCGTAAGGGGGCGGCATAAGCAGCTAAATCAAAATACAATTTGAACTATTCAATAATTAAAAATCTATACGCAACACTTTTCTATATTTGTTTATGTTATTGCGATATAGATATAAAGGCCTGTGCCTAAGCGCTTTCGGTACCCTTTGACCTTTGATTTTGGTTTCTGGTGCAGGTGCATCGTTGGCGAGCGCTCGCTATTATTTTTGTTTGTAATAAATATACCGCGCCGCCGCCCCTAAAGCTTAGGCGGCAATAATAAAATATTATAAAAAATAAACAATTGCACGTGTTACGTGTTGATACTTCTGCTTTGAGCTTACAATTATTGACAATATTTGATTTTAATTTTTAATGTTAGTTGTTAGTTTGTCTCGAGAAGTGGCAAGTGGCTGTGCTGTGTTTACATCTGTAAATCAGTATAAAATTTTTACATTTAATTTACACTTATCCAGTTTTAATGTTTATAATATTTTATTTGAAATAAATTCAGTCTCGAAGCTACTGCAATCTGTAACTATAAATTTGTCAGATTGTGTAAGGATGTTAGCAGAAACCATACAAAAAGTAAAAAGTTATAGACAATTTGGATATGATCAGATGAAAATTGCTGCTAATGAGTTTGCAGAGAGTCTTGAATGTTACTACATTCAGAATTTCCTGCCGAAACTGAAGTTAGAGCCAGAAAGCAAAAGCGTCAATTTGACTATGAAGATGTCGATGAACCCTTAACAGAGGAGAATAAATTTAAAATAAACTTTTTCAGTTATATTATGGACATTACCCTAAAATTCTCTGAATGAACGATTCACGCTTCTGGAAACCCATAGCAAAAATTTTCAGTTTTTATATGACATTTCAAAACTCAAGGATACAGATGACAAAATAACTTAATTACTTTGTATCCGAATACGGTTGTAGCTCTGAGAATTTTATTAACACTCCCTGTCTCTGTAGCTAGTGGGGAAAGAAGTTTTTCCAAATTAAAATTAATAAAACACTATTTAAGACGTTCAATAAGCCAAACAAAACTTAGAAATCTGACATTAATTTCTATTGAATCTACATTATCTGCCCTAATTAATGAATTTGCTAAAGTTAAAGTTAGAAGGGTAAAACTGTAATAGATTGTTGTAGTTGATATTATTTTAAAGTAGTTTATATTTTCAAAATAAAATAGTATTCGTAGATACATTTTTTTCATTTTTTTTAAATCACGATCGAAGTTTATTTTAAAGAAAAAATATTTAAGGGGCGGCATTTCGAAGATTTGCATCATACTGAAAAAATATACCGCACGGCCCTGCTTCAGAGGCTAAAAGACGTGAATTCCTATTTTGGACATTTAGACCTTGCACATTTTTAAAGTAACTAAAAGTAAAGATATAATTTCTGCAAAAAATGTTTAATTTTGTGTATAAATTGAAACAGTTCATACGAATGTTCTTGTTTACTACATCCAACAATCTATAAATCCACAACCAAAAGTTGCTTAGGACACTTTATTGCAAAGGTGCCATGTTTGCATACATTTCCAGCCATTGCATTGCACCGCATGTTGGTTGGGTGCTATAATAAATTAAACTTGAGTGTTGCACACATAATTTAATAAATATTTACAATTTGCTTGGTTTGTAGGCGCCTTATACACAGTTCGAACTGGTGGTCTTTGCCTGGCTATCACCATCCCACACCAACTTTATCTAACCGTCGTCCATGTACTCACTCAAATCGATTTAAAATTAAACCTGTGTCAGAGATAATAACAGACTACAATTGTGTATAATTCGCTTATCTTAATGTTCCCTTATCAAACTGTTTATTTCAATTAAGTATTTTGCGATGTCCCAACGCCTACATTCACTCGCCCAACTCGTAGTCGTTTCTACATAAAATAAATGTTACAGTCAATTGGCATTTAGGCTTTTTATAGTCAAAGATTAGCCAGAGTGATACTATTTTATTTAAATTTTGAAAGGTGAGCAATGAAATACCGTACACTCGGCCATATTCGATATGCTAATGTTGCAAAAGTGTGCGGTTGTAAAAGGTTTTCAACAAGATCATTTATTTTTTATTGGTGGCTTTTTTTACATACTTATATGCACATTATTAGCAGCACAGAGTTATGGATATTTTATTGTTTGATACTCTCGGTCTCACAGTTATACTGCGTCGTTTCTTGTCTTTATTTAGATTTAAAGGATCCCGTTTGTGGCTCGGATTGATGATGAACAAATTGTCTCACTGGTTCTCCTAATTATAAAACCAAATCCCCTGACCCTGTTCATGATTGAAGGTATTAAAATATCAAAAGTCACTTTTTGGATGTTTTGCCGGCATCACCCATACGTATGTGATTAACTTGCGAGAAATCGCTTTTTAAAAACCGGTAGTTATTTCACTGGTGGCACCCAAGTTGTCACAAAAGGGCGCTCTACATTTGAAACGTCAACTTTTGATAGGATTAAACTGAGCTACCTTCTCTTGCTCCTTTTAAATCTTAATCTCCTTAACGTATTTAGTTGTTGCTGACTTTAAAAGGCCAATTTCACACTTGTAGGAAAAGCACATTTATAAAACGCTTGTGTGTGTAAATATTAGACAAAAATAACTTACAAATTTTTCGGTTTAATATCCCATGTATAAGTTTGGATCTGAGACACTTTTTCGTTTTTCGTTCGTTCCAAAGCCACAAAAGATTGTTATCTTATACCCAAATCAAATTTCCTTTCCATTTCAATCTATGTTACACAAGGGCCGGAAACGTTAGATCGGATACTAGATTGTGTTGTGAACCAAATGGAGTCAACAGAAAAACAAGACGAATTGGTCTATAGTTTAACAGAACAACCATACCTAAGGCAATGTCTGATGTGTATTTCGCCTTCAAACCAGTATAATTTACATACGACTATAGATATCCACCTTTGTACATATTATATTGTTGGACATGCCATCGGGTTTATTTAAATATTCTTGGCCACTTAACGAAATTTGTTGAGTTTGATAGAAAATGTTGAAAAAACTTGTAAGAATTAAAAGTGACATTTTACAAAATTGATTGTTGGGATCCAACGGAATCTTAGGATGTGGTTTTGCAAATAATAGAAACAAATAAGCACATAACGACAAGAACGAAACTTTATTTAAATTTTTACGTTTTTGAGATTCACGCAAAAATTTCGAATGGTTTTGTCCTATTAAAATTGGCCAGCCTATATTTTATCTACTTTAATAGAAGTTGCAGGATATTTTTTTCAATTGTTGAATCTTGTCACTATAGTCCTTATGAATTTCAAATTTTATATCCATCTATTGTAATTTTGACTTCGAAGGGAGGTTAGGTGTTGTCAGGAGGCAGGCGTACTACTACTTTTTAACAACCTAACCTCCTCCCGAACTCGAAATAATGACACAATTTGAGTTAGAGTTGTTATTACATTGCCTAAACTTTAAGGAAAGAGACATTCCACGAATTGCCTGATTTAGTCAATTTTGGTAACAAATAGCTAGGTACATCTTAGAGGGCTTGAAAACTGAAAACAAACCATACTTACTTTGATGTTTACGTTATACGAGCCCTAACAACTAAATGTTCGGACAAAAGTAAATTTGATTGTCTTTTTTCCATACGCGCAAAAGTTATCTAAATTAACTTCCACAATATTGATGGTTTTTTCTGTTATAATGCCAACATTTAGTTATATAAAGACGTAAATTTCGTAAAAATCCGCTCGGCGGTTCCAAAACTGTGGCACTTTAACCCAGCAGGATGGGAAAATTGTAGAAACAAAGAATTATTATTTTTAAAACGTTTGGATCTAGTAGTCAGATTTTGATGAAATTTACTTTATTACAAAGCTGGATGTTGATTTTCTTTACAAAAAAGTTACACATGTTTTTATTTATTGATTTTAGGCATTTATCGGAGCTTCAAGTTGCACTTTTAAAAATGATTTCAAGTAGCTGTTTTAAAGAATCACAGTTTTGAAACCGCTGGTTGGATTTGTGTCAAAAAACATTTAAATCAAAGCTCAATAATCGTACTATATTGAACAAATCCTGAAATGTTAATTTGATTTTTTTTGCATTTTTTTGAGTTCCACAGTTCACTTTTCAAAAAACGTGTTTTTTAAGGGTGCTACCTACATTAAAATAATCACAGTTTTGGAACCACTGGTTGGATTTTGGTAAAATTTACTTTATTGCAAAGCTAGATGTTGGTTATATGTACAAAAAAATCCACAATTCTTTATTTGGTGATTTTAGGCATATTTCGTAGCTTTAAAATTGCACTTGAAAAATGTGACATAATTTTCTAATGACTGTTTTTAAAAAATCACAGTTATTGAACTTAAGGAAAACGACATAAAGGCGCTTTCATAGCCCTCATCCAGTCCGGACTTAAATGTCATTGAAACTCTTTGGCATAAAATTAAACATATTCTACGCAATAATCCACCAAGAACCATTGGGGACTTAAAGACCAAAATAGAAGAAATTTGGGACAGTTTCACGCCAGAATTGTACCAAAATTTGAAAAATACAATGTCTGCTAGAATACAGGCAGCTATTCAAAAGGAGACGTAAAATCTTATTAATGGTCCTAAATTAAAAATTATCCCAACATTTAGTTGTTAGGGCTCGTACTACATGAATCCGTCTCTGGAATCACGGAATTTGGTCCCCACTCTATCATTACTGTATGTATTTTTATAAAAATGAAATTAATTTTATCAACCATTTTAGAAATCAAGGTTTTTTTGAGCAGTTTTCTGTAAATTTAAAAACTTAAATAAGTATCTTAAAAATGATGTTCAATTTCTAGTAATTTTATTAATGATATCTTTTATTGGAATTTCAAGAAAAGTTGCGGAAAATAAAGTGTTCATCTCCATTGTGCTCAATTTGATTTTGTATTCGGTATTGTAGATGCAAAATAATCAACAAATTTTAGGAACTTCACTAAATTTTGCCCATTAATTTTTAATATTTCTCTTAGAAATACTTCGATACTTTATTGAGAATATATTTTAAAAAATGTACCTATAAATTTTATAGTTTAAACATTCTGTCTCTGTCTACCACATTTTTAAACCATGTCGCTGATTATTTTTAAGTTTATTACCTAACCTCACTTAAATTTAATCTTCCTATCAACATTATAACTTCAAGTGTTACTGCCCTCAGTCTCCAAGCTATCGACTGCTTAAGGCCGGCTCTGTCTTTGGTGGAACTTCAACCGGATTTACAATTAGGCACTCTTGATCATTACATCATTAAACAAACTTACCTATCTAATTACAAAAAAACCAAACTCTTTGAATAGAATTGCATTCGGCCTGTTTGAAATTCATTTAATAAATTGATACTTTCAGTCGTTTTGTAAGCTAATTAAAATTCAGTAAACAATAGATGTATCAATAGTTAGCAACTTTTTAAAATTAATTGAGCAACGAAATTAATTGGGTACAACTAATAAAAGAAACAACAAAAGCAGTCACATTATTTTCACCAAACAATGTATCGTTAAAATATAAAAACGGTAACAAATAGACTTAACAAGTGTGTATATTTATAATGGATATATGATGTATCTGTGAGAGAATACACTGAAAATTAACTTAATTAAAACAAAACTCGAACAATAAAAAATATGATTCTATAAAAGCGTTGCAATTAATTTTTTTATTATTATTATGGTAAGAATGAAGAGTGCTTTAATTGCTCTACTGGTGTGCTAGTTAAAATTATTATCAAATTGTTCTTATCTAATTAAACCCATAAACGTAGTGTGAACTAAATCCAGGAAATTTTTTCTTGTATGTCAATTTATACACTGTTGAAGAGAATACCGTGATCCGTGATGTCAATAAAATGCTTGGATATTATTGTTGATGGTTCACAAGGAAGTGTATTAAAGACATCACGTTATCTGATAAATACATTGACGCGACTTGTTATATAATTAATTCATTAACATTGATATAGGAAATTATTATTATACCTAATAAAAGTCTCGGCATATAAGTTGAGTTGCAGACAAGTTTATTAAGGAAAAAAGTGTCGGTGATCATTCAGTAGCTACGTTAGTTTAAAGAAACGACGCCACTGAGGAATTGAGGTTAGCTAACTTCTTTCTTCACACCTAACCTCAAGGTTGTATTTTTTACACCCCAATATTAGTTGTTATATGGTGCGGAGCATACATTTGAACACACAAACAAGTTTCTATAACTTAATTATTTTTTACTTTTCCTTGTCATTTGATAAAAATTTTAATTTTCAAAAACATGCATGTGAAGCTTCATTCCTTTAACATCGCGTGACAATAATTTGTCAAAGCATCAAGTCACTCTAAAGTCTAAATAAAAGTAATCTTATGGATGTACCTAGGTACTTATGCTAAAAAATATGCAGCAACCAAATGAAATTACCATTACTCGACACACGCTCTAGAAAAAAAAACAAAAACAAAACATAATCGTCATTATTTTTGTGAGGCCGTAATCGCACAATACCGTGTCTAACACAAATAATCTAAATTGTTCAACTTCCGTGTAAAAGAGCCCA
Organism: Pediacus dermestoides; assembly: GCA_963942485.1. Classification (NCBI taxonomy): domain Eukaryota; kingdom Metazoa; phylum Arthropoda; class Insecta; order Coleoptera; family Cucujidae; genus Pediacus; species Pediacus dermestoides. Next base: position 32,019,270 of record OZ012626.1, read on the forward strand.
TTATTATTTCGTTAATTATACCCGTGTCTTCTGGATATTAACTAACATAAATCTCAGTTAATGTCTACTGTCCATTTGCAACGGTTCACTTTTGTTCTTTTTATGGTTATCAAGATGACACTAATAAAGACATTTGTTTTTTGGTTCCGTTAGTTTATGACTTTTCTAACCACACACTACCAATAAAAATATTGGTATATTATGTACCTAACTACAATGTAATTAATTTAATTGGAACATTAAGACCATCGGTCTGGAATGAAAGTAGCGGTGAACCACAAGGATCTAACCTAAGTCCTTTGGTCGGAGAAAGTGTTTTTGTACAGTTAATACCAAATTTGGGTCTTGTGAAGCAGGGAGGCGGTTATCTCGAGGGTTATCTAGGGAGCGAAGTTCTAAAATTAATAGCTTAATTAGCCATAGCTAGCCGTATCATATATTTTTAAAATTTTCAGTTTCTGTGTCCAATAATTTTAATAAAAATGAAAACGTTGGATTTTGAATAATTTATTAACTTTTCAAAAGAAAATCCCAGAATGTTTTTCAGAGTTTGTCTGTCCCAAAAAAAATATTTTAAAATTAATATCAAGGTATTGAAAATATATTTTTTTAAATTCTTAAATAAAATATAATTGGACATACAGAATCAACATTTCGCTCTAAAAAGAACTTAATTTGAAAGAAATAACGTGGTTCATGTACCACGAGCTGATTTCGAAAATAAGTTTTCTGCTAAACCCCGAACCCGAGAGTTTTGGTACGTGTTTTCGAATTTTCATGCAATTTTCATTTCTATGAAGGAAAATGTTCACTGTACCTACTGGAAAAAATGTTAAAATAAACCCAGAGAATGTTTATTTTAAGAAAATATCCATTTGCGAGTGGAAAAATAAAATAATTGCAGACCCAGGAAATTTCATTATAATTTTGGCTAATTTTTCTTAAAAATAAGTCTAATATTTGTAACATTATTAATACATATATGTGAAGGATCACATCGTTTTTGTCTGAGAAAGTAACACATTTGAAAGCTTTAAATTCTAAAATATATTTTTATATAAATACTTCAAGCAATTTACTAAAACCAGTGCAAAAATGACAAACTGATGAGCTAAATCAAAAAGAATTAATTCATATAAATTATCATACTTTTCACATCTTTTAATTTTGGCCTTTTCCAGAACAAATATTAGAAAAATATAGTTCGTTTATACAGTGAAAAATAATAATAAGTTTCCACAAACATATGGCGTGATGATGAAGTTAAAATTTGATTTGATTTGAACAAATATTGGTAATGTATTAAACAGCAGTTAGGAACGTATACAAACATGAGAAAGAAAACAACCACAAATCAAACGCTTATTATTTATTCAGTATTCGATTAAGGTTGTTCACGATGATTTAGATCAACATGAGCAAAAGACTACTATTAGAAGGGTAAATATTTAATACAGTTATAATGGGATGTCATATCACGCGAAACTAACCTTAAACGCAACACACCATTACATTGTTTGGTGCCTAATAATAAAGTTTTCATTTTTATTACTAGGAATTTATTGGAAAATAAGGTGCGGTAATCGAAAAAAAATCACTGATGTTGTGTGGTTTAATTTAAATTTATAGTGAATCATGTATGTTTGATTTATTTGTTTACACGGTGCTCATAAAACTGATTCTTTAATTGACTCAGCAAGAGATGCTCAAGATTATCCATCAGGGTAACGCGCACTGAACGCGCGCATTGTAATAAAATATCATACAGATATTTTTATTGTGTAAAATTTTTATGTTAGAACTGTTCAGAATAAATTAAAATCCCAGGGATTGTTTAATCTTAACTTCCTCTCTTTTGTTGGAAACACGCAAACATTATATAAAATAGAGGAAGCATTATGTTTATGTTTAACCAATTTTAGAAATTCATTTATTTATGAAAACGAAAGTTATACACAATTATTTATAATGATAGTTGAGTGTGTTTAATAAAACATCAGATACGCACTATTATCATGTTATATATTTATATGTATATGCATACATTATACATAATGTATAAAACTATTATTCTAATCACTGAATTACACAGCGTACACGTTAAGTCGAGTTGATGTTTTGCTTAATTTTAACCTACTTTTGAAGCAACTAATACAATAAATTAAAACTTCTAAATATTTGTTTAACAAATTAACATTCAACAATAATTTCATTTACTTACATTAATTAAAAACATTTTTTTCTTTACACTCTAAGAGTAGATAGGTTAAATATCCTTTAATTTTTATTTAGTAAAATATCGCTTTATCATCTTAGTTTAGTGTTAGTTTTTAACCTCAGTTGGTCCAACGATTTTTAATGGTAGGATTTCTGCACTCCGTCACATTTTGCAACCTTAAATTTTTTCTAACCTAAGAAATCTGATAACCATCTACACACTTCAGCTATATGCCGTTCCCTTGTCTACTATTCCCCCAACAAATTTAATTTAATTTTAATAGCTCAACCAGATAAAAACGAGCAAAAATTCCAAAACACGCGCACTGCCTGTCGCAATTTACAAAACATATAATTTTTTTCTAACTGGTTTTCCTTGTACGTGTAGAATACACCATATGTACTTACACTATGTAACGTTTATTTCAACGCGTATCACGCAAGTTTAAGTTTTTGTATCACTTTACTTGTCAGGATATTGTAACCTCCTGTCCGCACAATTGTTGCATTGAAATGTTCATTCATAGAATTAAAGAAAATTATCCACCAAAACGGTTCGTAGGCAAATAAATTATTAGGTAGATACCCTGCCTATGTTGTTAGTTGTTTAGCTAGTGTAATTGAAATGTTGGTATTATCCAGGAAGTATGTTACATTCTTAGACGCAAATGATATAACTAGTCATTGTGAGTGCCCGTCTAATGGTTGTATTACTTTAATGCGTGCATAGATATTTTTATTAGCAATTACTATAGAAAGAAATTTACTTGGAGTCTGCAGCCAAATTACCGATTTTATTTAACTTTATGAAATGTGCTTTATTGAGTATTTTTTTATTAATATGCTAAAAATTTATACACGGTGACATGAACAAGAATATATAGAAAAACAGAAACTTTGGTTTTGTCGTTATATTCTTAATCGTGATCAACATGAGTACATAATGGACAAAAAATGTGGTGTGTATGTAAAGATATCTAGGAAGTGTATTAGAAGACAGTTTAAAAAAAATTCGTACCACCATCGCTGACTTTACATTATAAAAGCTAAAAAGCTCTTTTTGAAGCAAAGATTCGACTATCCTTTAGATCATTACCAAAATGTTTTCAAATTACTCACAGTAGTTGAAATGTACCTTAAGGCAGTAGGGAAGGTACCTATCACACCATCCGCAACAACCTAATAATGAAACGTTCCGGCAAAGTTAGCGATCTGTACTAAAGAGCATGGGAACTTTAGCTCTGCCTCCATCCACCATATACTCCTGACTTGGCATCATTTGATTTTATTTGTTTTTAAAATTTTGCGTGAAAGAACAAAATTCGTAGTTGTAGTGAAATGAAATTTTGTGATTCAAACACTCGAAATATGAACTCGTATCAAAAATTTAGGACTTAGAAGAGGGATAGATAATGAAACAACCAGAACTTTGAAAATTGGTCATATTAGAATCGTGAAAATATTTTGAAAAATGGAAACGACAATACTTTCTTGGTGAAATAGCAACTCATTTTGAAGTACATATTTGAAATTTTTTTGACTAATTTATTTTTAATTTTACCTAAATTATAAGAGTAACCTCTTCACATACTTCTGAAATTTCGAGTCCGGATCTGAGTAGGTATATGTGTCAATAATTTATTGTAAATCTAGAGGAATTGCCATAATAGATATTTTTATGTTTCTTCTTGTTCATATCCATTTATCGTATGTGAATTAAAGAAAAAATTTAAATATTTGTCCCTATTGGCGAAACGTTAATTTTTAGGTATATTAATTAACGTATGAGAATGAGGCACTAAGTATGTTCAGTTAAAATTGATTTCCGAAAATATTTTAGATTTAAAATAAAAATAAAAATGTTCATAGTTAACACCATTTTCCGCAGAGAAAATGAGAAAATTTTCTTAAGTCATTCTAATAATAGGTACTTATTTTTGTTATTTTTTTTTGTTGCTCTTAATTTCAAAATAAAAAGTTAGAAGTTATCTAAATTTATTAAGACAAATAAAGGAATTTTATAAATCAGACAATTTCACGATCTAATAGAAAACTGTTCCTTCTGGATTCGCACCTGGATAAAAATTTAAGATATACCTATACCTACCCTCATATAATTAAAATAGAAAGAGGATATTATAATTAATTCATATGAAATATGCTTACATTAAAAAAATTTTTACTTAACCGCAGGAATTTTAAAAAATATCAAATTTTTGGCGGTTACTTTTTTGTTTTCTAAAAATATATTATAGAGATAGAAAGAATATCGGTTTTCGCAACCTGAAACTATAATATTCCTCGTTAGCAACAATGTGGTTTTATAATTTGGTTTTGTCAACTCCTTGAGTAAAAAAAACATTTAGAAATGCTGTAGATAAGAAGTTTCCCGCCATTTAAGTCGGTAATATATTTATATACCGAGTGTACTATTTAAGTGAACCATGTAAATATTTTTAGTTTTTTTATTAAATCTGTAAATATCACAAACTCACAAGAAGTGTCAAAAAGTCAATATTAAAAGCGTGTTTTCTAAGAAATGTTCCAATATAAATAAGCAATAATGGCAACAACAAACTTAATATAGGTAAGAAAACTTTTTACAAAAAAGTAAGATCTTTATATGTTCGTCTAAATTTTCAAATGTACAATCGTAATCACGTATTTTTTTAGAAGACATGACAATTAATTCTTCTTCATATTTTCAATTTTTTGGTTTTCCTCAAACATATTTTTGTGTAGAAAATCTAAACTAACCACTTACCGTTGGAACAAATACTGGAAGTATCCGGCTGTCCAGAACTGTCTGTATCACTGTCATGTATCGGATTGGAGTGAAGAGATAAATCCCGTGGGCCGGGACTAGGAGATCTACCCCTTGTGATAATCGCGGCACCATCAGCAGGTCCACTTAAGATGTCCGTAATCATAAACCGCGAACGCGTGGATGCAGTTTGCGGCATGGCCCTTGCTTGCTCGTCTTGCACGGTCATGCCAGTAACCGTACTAGACACTTTTTCTCCTACACCCAACACCTTGGCTAACAACTTGTCTTAAGACACTGATGCGTCAGTTTAGCACAGCTCTCCACACTTTGGTCCTTTATCAAGTCCGGTGTAAAGTAAAATCCTTAAAGCCTATGTTCTTAATGGGCACAATTTTGTTTTTTAGTAGGTACCACTAGGTCAATTTTGCACCACAATAAATAATTTAAAATAATAGTCACACCTTGCACACTTTTTCTTTTTTTGGAAATCACTAAAATTGCACTGATTCAAAATTAAATCGTTTGAAACTCGCCGGTCATAGTTGCCTGTTTATCGGAAAATAAACTGAAAACTGTTTCAGAGATCGTTAAAAACTGATAGATGTGTTGATCGTTCATCTGTATTATCAACGTTCTCCAAGAGGTGTACAGTTAAACTAACCTACAAGAATATTTTGTGCCGGTTCTAAATCAGCCATGTTGTGCTCCCCCTCCACAAACGTTCTCCCCTCTTAAATATCGTACCAATCGCGAATCACGACGAATAATTGACCGTCCAATCGTTTCAGGCAGCTGAAAGTGGGGTGTAGGTAAGCTGTCTTCTTGTATTTATTTTATGGGCAGGACTTTGGAAGAGATTTTATTAGATTGACTATTTAGGAAAACAGTTTTATGCTTAAAGGTCTTTTCATTGGTTACATAATAAAGCTACTCTGGAGAAATAACCTGCTCTATTGTGTGGTTCTATTCTATTAGTTTTGTATTATATTGTTTAGTCTTGTTTGGGTCACAATAAATTTTAGTATGCGCATATTTGCCTACCATCAATCATTTTAGAGCCTTGGCACTGTTTCATCTAATTATATCAATATCATAACTATGATTTTATCAATAAATTAAAAAATTATATCTTAACACATTTTATTTACTAAAATAAATTTCAGTAATCTACTACAAATATAAATCACCTAAACACGCTCCTCCAATTTATTTAAATTAACAAAGCAATCAAAGCATGCTCATGACTTAAAGTTTAAAATTTACGGGGTACGGATTTATATCATCAATAATAATCATTCATCATGCTGAAAAAGTCACCTAGTGCTTTTTGTTTTATGGTACTTGACCACATTTAGCATGCCATAACTTAGAAATTTAAAATTTATTAAATAAAGAGTACTTACTGATTTATAGCATCAATGATCAATTCATCATTCTGCAAAAAATCACTCCTTAGCGTCTATATAGAGAATTCTCCCATAAATTTTTCTTCATCTGCCACCCTTACAATTAATATGAAAAGATAACAATGCTAATGAGCAAGATTCATCAACAATCCGTTAGTGATTTCCGAAAAACCTAGTAGTACTTTTTGTTTTATGGTACTTGACCATATTTAGTTCCTTCTGTTATCTGAACAGGATATCCTAAATGGTCATTTTTCCTACTGGTTGGGTGTTTGTACAGTAAAAGGTGACAGTACCTTTATATTATTAGGTACACACAGTAAAACCATTTCTATTTTATCTGATTATCAAGCAATTTTATCAGCAATCACCCTAACATTAGGGATAAATAATTATGTAGCGAGTGCTGTATTGTTGAGGGCAATAATGTGGTAGCCAGTGCGAATTAATTTATACCCTTATTCAGTGGCGGGTACGAGGTTTTTTCGTCAGGGGATAAGATATTTTATTAACAAAACATATTCAGAAATTGTAATTTTTGTCCTAAGAACATGTTATTTTTATTATATTTAAGATATATTAATAGAGTAGTAAATTAATAATCTTAATTCGAATTTTTTGTAGAACTTCCTCTTAGAAGTTTTCATTATCATGGTGAAAGGAAAGGAACGATCATACCTATTATATTTTCTAAACCAAATTTCGTTTCTTTAATATGTAGGTAGGTAGATATGAAGAAAATATTAGAAATTGTATTAATAATAAGATATCTAAATAATAAATCTTTTCTTCTAATCCAATGATTTATAGTCATTTTATTCTTATATGAGACCGTAATAATTTTACTTTGTTCATGTTTCTTTCAAACTTTCGCAAATTATGTAACTAGGGAGCAAAGTGGATCATTTTCTCTCCTATATGATTACTGCCTTCAGGAAATGATACATTTTCCTCTCTATAGTTATACAAATAGCTAATTTTCACCAATAATATCTAAGAAAATGTTACACATTAAGGAAAATATAAAAATTTAAAGCCTGTCAAAAAAGACCCAGTTACAAACTCAATTTCTTAAGAGATCCTAATAAATTTATAATCGAATGTTTTTAAAAATCGTCTTTTCTTAGATTATTTAACACATGACGAAAACAATGATCAAATACGTCAATATATCAACATTATCCCTTAAAATAAAAATATGAAAACCAATTAAGTCAATTAAGTGCTAGAAAAAATGCTTGCCTTCAAGTGTTTTCTATAAATGATTTTTTTCCTAGCAGCAACTGGGATTATCAAAATTCTATAAATATGAAATGATTAGGTTCAAAGGGTGTGCCAGTTTATATATTTATTTTTTTAATCCATTTGTGATTACTTTTGTAGGTATACAATATATGAAAATATCGTATTCAAAAAGAACCTGAAAACTACATATGAAAATAAAGAAAAATTCATTGGTTAAAAATTGGAAAGCTGCTCTTTATTGGACTTTCTTCTCTTTTCTTCAAATTTTCTGTAGAGTTAAGGGGATTCTTACATTTTCTGTTGACTACGATTTATTAGTATTTTATTTTAAAATTGTTTACATTTTTCCGCGTAAGGCAACTTTTAAGGTAAACTAAACACAAATATAATAAGATGTATTAAACCTATAAATATTAAAAATTATCGTCGATTAATATTTTTTCTACTTATCCATCTACATTCTCCAAGAACTAAATAGATAATTTACCTATATAAAACATGAAAATAAAATTTAGGGTTGTTGCTACATGGATATTATTACCTATAGGATTTTAGTTTTGGACGGCTGCAAAAAGTAATTTCGGATGACTAAACTATAGGAATGATCTGATCAAAAAAACTTGTAGAAAAGAATATACCAAATGGAACAAAACCACTCGCAGGTGATGTACACGCGTGTTTCGTATATACAAAGAAAAATTTATTACCAATAATAAAATGAATTAATAATGAAAAATAAGGTTACATTTTGTGAGTATAGTTATACCTGATGAACATTGACTTATTTAAATTCAATTGCCTTGAAACCGAAAATGTAACTTAGGAATTTGAAATAATTGTTTACAATTTTTTTGTTATAGTTCTTAGTACTAAAAGAAATTTCTCTGTCAAGAGTTACCCAACTGAAAAATGAAACTTGAGCCGATAGAGAACATTATAACATAGAAGAGGAGCAAGGAAACTTTGAGATCAATAATAGTTACTATTTTGAACCTCATCAGATATACCTATACGAGCCCTAACAACTAAATGTTCAGACAAAAGTAAATTTGATTGTCTTTTTTCCATACGTGCAAAAGTGATCTAAATTAAGTTCCATAATATTCATGGTTTTTTTTCTGTTATAATGGCAACATTTAATAGTTATATAAAAACGTAAATTTTGTAAAAATCCGCTCGACGGTTCCAAAACTGTGGCACTTTAACCCAGCAGGATGGGAAAATTGTAGAAACAAAGAATTATTATTTTCAAAACGATGGATCTAATAGTCGGATTTTGATGAAATTTACTTTATTGCAAAGCTGGATGTTGGTTTTCTTTACAAAAAAGTTACACAAGTTTTTATTTGGTGTTTTTGGCATTTATCGGAGCTTCAAAGTTGCACCTTTAAAAACGATAAAAATGTCTAGTAACTGTTTTAAAGAATCACAGTTTTGAATCCGCTGGTTGGATTTGTGTCAAAAAACATTTAAATCAAAGCTTAATAATCGTACTATATTGAAAAATTCCTGAAATGTTAATATGATTATTTTTGCATTTTTTTCGAGTTCCACAGTTCACTTTTCAAAAACGTGTTTTTTGAGGGTGCTACCTACATTAAAATAATCACAATTTTGGAACCACTGGTTGGATTTCGGTAAAATTTACTTTATTGCAAAGCTGGATATTGGTTTTATATACAAAAAAATCCCCAAGTCTTTATTTGATGATTTTAGGCATATTTCGTAGCTTTAAAATTGCACTTGAAAAATGTGACGTAATTTTCTAACGACTGTTTTTAAAAAATAATTTTTAAAATTTGGGGAAAACGACATGAAGGTGCTTTCATGGCGCTCATCCAGTCCGGATGAACCTCTTTGGCATAAAATTAAACGTATTCTACGCAATAATCCACCAAGAACCATTGGGGACTTAAAGACCAAAGTAGAAGAAATTTGGGACAGTTTCACGCCAGAATTGTACCAAAATTTGATAAATACAATGCCTGCTAGAATAGAGGCAGCTATTAAAGCAAAAGGAGACGTAACCTCTTATTAATGGTCCTAAATTAAAAATTATCCCAACATTTAGTTGCAAATTCATTTTGTAAAGTTTGCTAATTATTAAGGTTAAAATATTGTTAAATCCAATAAATAATTTTCTTCCATGCATAATATTGTTATTAAGGCTTTATCTTATTGTATTGTTAGGTGTTTACTAATTATTTGCGTAAAATTTCCAGTTCTCCTTTCATACTTCAAAAATTTACTTCTGTCCGAACATTTAGTTGTTAGGGCTCGTACAACATCGTGCTGTAAAAATTGCAGTACTTAATTTATTTCAAATTAATTCTTACCTACATAGTCAAAGTGGTTGGTTTGTTTTTAGTGTAAGTTTTTGTCTATTGTATTTGATAATAGTATAAAATTTCGGAATTGATTACAATTGATGTTATTTTTTAAACATAGAAGACCCTGTGCTATAATGAATTGAGGGTATCTATTTTCAAAAATGATACCATAGATTTTTAACTATTGTTTCCAATAACCGTACAACAGTTAAAAATGTTCTGATATAGACGATAATCTTTGAAAATCAATAATATAAAGTTTGTATAGCAAAAATTGATGACCAAAGTTATTGTTTACATTTTTGTATTAATATTCCTTGACAAACGTTTTAAAGCAAAGAAGATACCGCATTTTTCATACTGATATTTTACCCCAAAGGGCGCCACTGAAATTTTTAACACGCAGAGTTTAATTCTGTGCACTCGTGAATTTGGCGGTGGGCGCTCATGCTTGACTCCCATATAAAAGAGGGCTTAATTTCGACATAATTGTTACTGTGACACCATCTGCTTCCTTTCCTACTGGAGAGTGGTAATGGTAACAATCAGATTAAGCTCAGGTTGCCGGTGTGCTTTTTCACCCCCCCACATTCTTTGTATATCTATTGTTTAGAACAAGAGGGCTTACAAAAATGGATATTTAATGCCCTTGGTTCGAAATTAATCACCGCAATTATTGGGCATATCAACCAGGGAGATCACTTTTATAATATCGTTAATAGATAGATATATGTCTATAATATAATATGATTTATTGTGGGATGAAGCTAAAATAAACCCAAATTGTTATGAGGTTCTTGTTTTGAGTACCTACAGGTGATGATAATTGGATTGTTTATAATTATAATGTGTTAATTTGGAATAGACGAAAGGCATTTCAAAACAAAACGATACCCATCAAATATACGAGTGTGAAATTTATTTTAAAAGAATGTTCCACATACAATAGAACCTAGTGCCGTTAATTAGATTAATATAATAAAGAAGAGCAATTTACGTACCTTACATAATATAAAAATGATGGATAACATTAGATAGTATAATGGTTAAGGTATACACAAGTTATTGTGTGGAGCGTGAACGTTTCCATATACCAGTATAATATTATGGTGTTATTATATTTTTCGAGTGAAAGTCCGTTATGAGAGTGTTCACTCTTCAAATTACAACCGAGTCGACTAACAAATAACTTGCTGATCTGATACATATTTATGAGTTTTTGAAACAAGAATAAGCAGGCTGGTAGGCCGCTTTGCTTAGTTAATTGGTTTCCATTGTTCCGACTCCTCGTTTACTTAATTATATTGAATATTATAGCAATTATGTTCGACACTATAGTTATAATAAAAAAGTGAAAATTTTTCTTTCTGTTCTCTGTCTTGTATATTATAGCCTGGTTCTTATTGTTTTGTTATTGCGTAATACCACTTCCGCATCAAATGTACACAATTAAACATAATGTTTTCTGTGCAAGAAATTAATTTAATTATCTGCGTTACATAAGCTTTTTAATGTGCCTACGCTAATTATATTGCATATTTTCTAATACATTAATTTATATCCAGGTCCTCAAACGAATCTCAGTTTTGTTGTTGATCTAAAAGAAAATTTTTGCAACCTCCAAAAGTAACGTACACGAAACTTCGCTGAAAACTTCTCCCTAAACTATTTCAACCAGAAAAGATCCGATCCGTGAAGCAGACCAGAAAGTTTTGTACTAAGGTATCGTGCTGGGAAAGGATAGATACCATCAAGTGTAAGCGGACGCGATAAACCTGCAACTGTCGTGCGTTTGACCCACATGGAAGACTGCTTAATTGTTTCACATGTTTTATAAAATATAACCACGGTTTACTTGCCCTTACAAGCTAGTTTTTGAATATTAATAACATTTTTTATATTCCTTAATTTGATGATTACTGAAGTTGATGACACGAATTAATTTAGACGTAATTTATCTTGTTGGTATAGAGTTCAATTCTGAGGGGTGGAAAGGAATATAGTAGTATAGTAGATGAGTTAGGAACTAATTCAATTAATAGTAAAGAGGGTATAATGATACAGATGAGGGAGTAGGTTTAGTCTACAAATTATGTAATAGGTTAATCTTAATTTTGGTTATTATGAATAAAGTATTATTTGGTATTATCATCAATTATCCACCTAAACATTTTGATTGAATGTTGATAAGGAATCATCATGACTAGCGAAATATTTTTTTAATTCTATTTCCTAATCCTGGATTCTGGATGTGGAAGAGCAAGAGGATCAAATTAAATTTGAATTGGTTTAAATTTCAAGCAAAAATCGTGAATTGAAGACCTAAAAATGAATCAGTGGAAGGATGAATCCGTTAAGTATACATTATAAAAGTCAAAATGTCAAAAATATAAAATTTTGCCCTAAAAATTAAAAAGAATCTGGATGGAAGGAGATACATACATTAAGCTGCCGATGTGAACTGAAGATGTGAGAAGTACCTATTGTTTAATATGAAAATTCTGGGAACGATTTGTTGGGTGAAAGGAAACCTACCCATGTTATGGAATAACTCGTAACTTTTACATTAACTGACTACATCTACACTAGTAAAAATTGAGGACGTTGCTTCACCAAACTTGAGTGGTAAAACAGTTTTGGTGAAAATTTTACACCAAATTTACTGAAATAAATATTTTTAACCCTAATGTAACTGTGGTGAAACGGATATATTGTTTATTCAACCACTGTCCGATTAAATGTCCACCCACATCTGTGTTTCTTTAAAATATTTGGTGAATATTTACACTCTGCAGTATAATTTCATCTGTGGTAGTTTTTACTTCATGTGTGGTGTGAGCATCATCGTTACAAGAACAAAGAAAATTTCACCTAATATGCTTTTGGTAAACTTTACACTATAAACGGTGGCCTCATATAGACCCTTTTTCGTGTTGATTTGCACACCGAATTTTTACTAGTGTAATGTTGGTTTTTATCAAAAAATAATATACTTCGTATATTGACCAAAAATTAAGTTTCTAGAAACAGTAGAAACTCTAGATGATAAACTAATCCAATAATGATATTTTATCTGAAATCGGCAGTAAAGAACTCCAAAATCGGCAGTAAAGTAAGTCATTATTGTACGATTTTTATATACGTTGGCTTGCACAAGTAATTAACAAGTATACTAGTTTACAGCTGACAGCCGAACGTGGTAAACGTCTATTTTGGTTATATCGTGTTTTACTCGTGCTTTTCGTTATAATTCGGTGCCTACTTCAAATTGTGTCTGGACTCTGATAATTAAATAGGGCGATTTAGTCGATTTCAGATAAAATTTAATGTGCAACTAGGCAGTAAAGTTATTTTTCATCACTTATAGTAGTTATTTGCCTCGGCAGCTAATATCCACATTCGTGATGAAAAATGCAACTTTACTGCCTTGTTACACAAATAACAATTTTTCATATCAAAAACATGACTAATATTTTAATCGTTGGGTTTAAAACCAAGAAAAAATTTATTTACAAAATTGTAGTTATGGATTTAAACCATGAAAGAGAGCTAACCAACGAGTTAAATACTGGCCCATCTGAGGTCTACATCTTTAGCTCATTATGGTAATTTCTGTAGAACGAAACCTGATTTTTTATAAATGTATATATGTAAACGAACAGTGAAGAGTTTCATATTTATTAAGATCCAATATTTCTCTTTAGGAAATTGTATTTTTGAAAAATGAAGTTCCATTTGACACTGTTGTATGATAAGATGAAAACAAAATTATCACATGGTAGACGCACGTAAATTTTCCAAAATAGTCTATGATGGGTTATACCTACAGTTATTTAGTTCTCCTTTTATATTAATCTGGTTTTCTGTTTAAAAAAAGAGTCCTCCAATCTATTCAAAGGTCACAGTTATTATGATCTTCCCTAGTCTCTTTTCATTGATTTAATCTTTGGTTGTTATGGCTGATAAGTCCTCAGGTTGTCTTTTTCTGTATTTCTTTGATCTTTTAAAGATAATCCTTTTTGAACAGTTTGTTATTTGATGTTTCTTCACCATAATCAATTCTTTTCTCTAGTATGGAGAGCAAAGATAGACACTAAAGAGAAGAACCTATTTGAACTGCTTCTTTAATCCAAGAAAATGAATGGTCTGGATCTAAGAAGATACCTAAAGACTCATATTAGCCTAGACTAATTCGATTACTCAGAGGGTATAACTTTAAATATTTATACAATAACTAAGAACCTACCTACCAATAAATGGAAAGATTTTTTTAGAATTTAAATACAGAATTATAATGATAAAAAGTTAATGTTAATTATGGGGTTCAAGATTAAAAATTATTTTTATATTTATTTTATGTTCTCTACCGGATGAATTATTGTAACATAAGTACTTTGGTTTCTGGTCTCATTCAATATCTTTATGATATCTTTTATGGTTTACCTTTATTGATAAATTAGAAAGTCATAACCATCAGGAAGTCTTTTACACATTTATGAACTCGCATTAATTGAAGACAAGACAAAATGTATTTTGAAAAATTCATCCATATTTTTTAAGGAAATTTTGAAGAGAAGAGTAGTTTATATTTTCAAGAATAAGAAATTGCTTTTTGTTTGTCCTCCAAAAGGAACATTGAAATGTAGACATGTAAAAATGAAATGAAATTAACTAGGGCGTGTATCAGGATTGTAATTTTTATAGCCTATTTCTTCCTTTCATTTTTTGACTACTAATTTTAAATCGCAATTTTATAAAATTCAGAGTGAAACAACTTTGAGCACATTGCCAAATTTTGTCACCAGACTTTACGAAAAATTGAGGGAGGAACTAAAAGTACTTTTTGAAACGTGAGGAGAGAAACCATTTTTATTAAGATAATTTGTTAAAGAAAATCACTGCTTACTGCATTCAATTCATTCCATTTTACTCATTTCAGTGAAATTATATTTGCAAAGACTAATTTGGCTCTACGACAATAATAAGGGAAAACTCTGTTGATTCAATTATTGCCCTCATTACAATATCTGCATACACTGCATGCAGACTAATTAAAATAACTAACAATTTCAGTTGGAAATGATTAAAACTCCAAGTGCAGGAAACCTGGCGTATCTTGATTAACCGATTATTGAGGCAGAGAAGGCGTCACTGGTGTTTTCCACATAATATACAATTTACATAATTCGTTGGGGCACATTCAGCACATAATAACTAGCTCACAACTGAAGGCAATTACTCAACTAATTAAGACCATAATAATTCATAAACTGGTGTGCGCTCTGGGAACTTAAGAAACTTCAACACAGTAGACCTCAAGGAATATAATATATAAGACAGGAAACCAGCATCGCGTCATATGCAAGGGCAAAACACGAGCACGCTCTAGTATTTAGATGTTAATTTAGTGCGAAGGAGAAGTTCTCAGGATCTTAAACAATGGATAGTCAGGCACAGTTAAATACAGACATTTTACACTCCGGTGAGCAAGACATTTTCTTGTTATGTTCTGCATTTGCCAGCAGTGTAAATATCGTAAACTCTCTCTCTGTTTGCCTTTACAACAAGAACTACCATGAATTATGATGAACGCAATTTACCCACTTGCATAAATATTATACTCATTGCTGGTACTCTAACTACCAACTTTACGTAAATCTCATGATGATGGGTTTGTGTAGGAGGTTCACTTTAACAATCTGCGGTACACTGTTTAATATTAGCGTGATGGATAAACGGTTCATGGAAAACTAAACCAGTAACTAAACTAACATTACCCATCTTCCTTTTAATGTTCTTATGCAAATAATAAGTTTATCAGAGCGCGCACCCAACAATAACATCAGCACAAATTGTGAATTTTTTTCTCGTTTGTCATCTAAGTGCAGATCTTGTGGTGCACATAATGATAAATAAATTCTGCAAAAATTTACGAGTACTTCCCATCTTTGTGTACGAAACAAAACTGTTGCATTTTTCCTACCTCCAGTAATTGTGGAGGTAATGCCTCAAAGTTGGAAAACGGCATAATAATTGAGCGATAAGATTGTCTAATAACAGGTGAAGGTTTTCTATACATTATAGCGCTCTAATACTGTCTGAGCTTAAAGCAACCGTCTGATTATTCAAATCAGATAAGGTTTAAAATGCAGTGTATATGCGCACACCTCGTTAAAGCTTATTGTAAAACGAACGAAATAACACAATAAGAGAGGATGATTTAGTGGAGTAAATTAACGGAAGTTTTTATTTTAATATTGTTGTAAAATTGTACACAAACTGTATACTTAGTCGATATATCCTGTTGTTAACGACCAACAATAACAAACATTTAACTCATTCACAACAAAATTGCTTTAAGCCATCATAATTTCAGATGGTGACTTTTTCAGATTTTTTTTATAAAAAAAGAGTAATGCACCATCATATTTACCAAGTCAACCTTGTGAATATATTTGAATAAAATTTACTTAGTTGATAGAAGTGTGTTTCTGTTTGGACTAAAAAATTGAGGGGGTTTGGAAAAAATCTATTTCAGAGTAAATGAGGTATGCTTGATGTAGATTATAATCGACTTTATCCAGTTTGGAAAAGTTGCTGAATTTGTTTGCAGAAACAGAATTAGTAACAAGAAAAGATGAAAGTGTTCGAGCAAAAGTATGTCCTGCAGAGAAAATATCGAAAATGTGCACTAAAATATACCTATAGGGTCTTTTTGTGTCCTGCACCAACCAACGGGACTTTTTCTTCGAATTTTAAGGAGGAATTCGTTCGTACCATTTAACTTCAATACAAGAGCTTTTGATACTCAATTATTCGATTAATTCCAATTCGAAATGTCTTCATTTGATCCTCTCTACGATTTTCCTCAATTACTCCTTTTTTCTCTATTTCTCCTCTATCTTCTCATTACCATAATAGTTAATAATATACCACATTGTCTATGTCTATCTCGATCTTTTTTGGTCACAAAGGTTACTATTACGACACTCTTTTACCTTTTACTAGGCTATCAAATTCGTGGATCATCTTTGTTATTCCCATAATCAGCATGCTTGTTATATGGTTTCATACAAACGACACAAGCTCTTATTTCATTGGACTCAATATTGGGATGATTATTTCTGATCTTAGGTACACGAATTTATCAATATATTTTAATGTAGCCCTCCTTGTTTCTATCATTCCTGATAATTGTAAGTTCTAGGTAGTTTGTCCTTGCCTGGATAATTTTCAGTTTGCTATTTGCTGACTCTCTATTAAATTCTTAGAATGATTTCTCTAGTGCCTCATTTCTGCTCAAAATGATGAGATTGTCAGCATATCCATATATTTGGGTTGATTTAAATCCAACAGCCAACCTCTTCTATTAGTTAGGTAAAGAGTAGTGAAGAGTATAATGGAAAGTCCCGATCATGCCGTTGTGTAAATTTCATAATGGTGAGGTTAGTTCAGAGTTACTCTTACAATAGTTTTGGAAGCGGACAGAGTTGTATTTTTTACCCTAAATTATTTAGCAAACCTCAGCAAATCGAAATTTTGGTGTTTAGTATTTGACAAGAAGCAACTAAATCAAACTAAGACTTGAGCTCTTGATTTATAGAATACCCGATTATTTTTTCAAGTTGCATGATACCTTAAAAATTAGAACGTAGTCAATAGAATAATCAATTTTAAGTTCTTGAGCTTAAAAGTACCTTGAAGCTGTGGATCAAAGTAGGTACTTGAAAATTAAATTTCAAATTTTGTGGTTCATATGTACGAGCCCTAATAACTAAATGTTCGGACAAAAGTAAATTTTTGAAGTTTGAAGAGAGAACTGGAAATATTACGCAAATAATTAGTAAACACCTAACAATACAATAAGATAATGCCTTAATAACAATATTATGCATGGAGGAAAATTATTTATTGAATTTAAAAATATTTTAACTTTAATAATTAGAAAATTTTACAAAATGAATTTGCAACTAAATGTTGGGATAATTTTTAATTTAGGACCATTAATAAGAGGTTACGTCTCCTTTTGCTTTAATAGCTGCCTGTGTTCTAGCAGGCATTGTATTTATCAAATTTTGGTACAATTCTGGGGTGAAACTGTCCCAAATTTCTTCTATTTTGGTCTTTAAGTCCCCAATGGTTCTTGGTGAATTATTGCGTAGAATACGTTTAATTTTATGCCAAAGAGTTTCAATGACATTTGAGTCCGGACTGGATGAGGGCCATGAAAGCACCTTTATGTCGTTTTCCTTAAGTTCAATAACTGTGATTTTTTAAAAACAGTCGTTAGAAAATTACGTCACATTTTTCAAGTGCAATTTTAAAGCTACGAAATTTGCCTAAAATCACCAAATAAAGACTTGGGGATTTTTTCGTACATAAAACCAACCTCCAGCTTTGCAATAAAGTAAATTTTAACAAAATCCAACCAGTGGTTCTAAAACTGTGATTATTTTAATGTAGGTAGCACCCTCAAAAAACACGTTTTTTGAAAAGAGAACTGTGGAACTCGAAAAAAATGCAAAAAAAAAATCATATTAACAGTTCAGGATTCTTTCAATATAGTACGGTTATTGAGCTTTGATTTAAATATTTTTTGACACAAATCCAACCAGCGGTTTCAAAACTGTGATTTTTTAAAACAGTTACTAGAAAATTTTATCATTTTTAAAGGTGCAACTTTGAAGCTCCGATAAATGTCTAAAATCACCAAATAAAAACTTGTGTAAGTTTTTTGTAAAGAAAACCAACATCCAGTTTTGCAATAAAGTAAATTTCATCAAAATCCGACTACTAGATCCAACGTTTTGAAAATAATAATTCTTTGTTTCTACAATTTTCCCATCCTGCTGGGTTAAAGTGCCACAGTTTTGGAACCGCCGACCGGATTTTTACGAAATTTACGTTTTTATATAACTAAATGTTGGCATTATAATAGAAAAAACCATCAATATTATGGAAGTAAATTTAGATAACTTTTGCGCGTATGGAAAAAAGACAATCAAATTTACTTTTGTCCGAACATTTAGTTGTTAGGGCTCGTACATTAAAATTATTTTCAGTAGACTGTGCACTGCAGTCGCTATTTTTTCTCAAGACCGTTGATGCTCCGCAGTAGGCAAGTCTTGCGTGAGGAAAAAGAGAGCGAGAGGGAGACTATGACTTAAATGTCTATGAATAAAAATAAAGGTTGGATATTCCAAATCAAATCTGTTTTACCAAGGAAGGAAAATGTTATAAATATCGTGACTTTAACGACATTTACTGTCTTGTTCTTAGGTTTGACAATGTTTAGATTTAGATTATTAATGCAGAAGTTAACTAAAAGCAAAAAAGACAAAAAAGTTAAAATGTGTAAAATTTTCTATTTTCGTTAGAGAATATGGACATCAATTTCATTATAAATCTAACATTTAGGTTCAGTATCGTTTGTAAGGAGGTTATAGGTTAGAATGTTTCAGAGATATTTTTCTCCTCACCATTGAGTTAAAAGGTTTGAATTTTTCGATTCAAAGTCTTAAGAAATTGAATTTGACTGCAGACTAACCTAACTTAACTCAATTACTTAGTAATCATCTTAAATATAATATAGGTACCAAAAGTTTTTTCTGTACCTAAGTCAAAAATCTTTAGTCTTATTTCTTTACCTAATACCTATTAGAATATATCTATCATAAAATATTTATATTGAATGTCAACTTAGGTAACATTCATACAGTACGTTCTATCACTATTAAAATTTAGTAAAGAAGTGGTGTGAAACACTATTTCTTAAGAATAAGGCCCAGTCTTTTCATGATAGAATTAATTGTATCTGAATTTATTCATTGCCGTAACAATTATTGTAACCTAGTATTTTATCTTCCAAATAAAGTTGTCAATAGCTGAAAATGTATGACACCAAATAAATTCAAAACCACTGCTTTTAATAGATATTAAAAAAACCACTTAAATATAAAGCAACTTAATTGTTTTCTTAACCAGTTTTCTCATCAATAACCCAATCAGATAATATTCTAAACACTAATTCGACTCAAACATTGGCCAATAGTTAAAAACCCGTTATAACTATTATAGATTACATAAAAGATATCAATTATGTTAAAATTCTAATTAGTGAAAATCATAACAAATTGATAATTTTTTTTGAATGGCCATTAATTTTACAAACCCAACCAATTACCAACAGTAAAAAATTTGTTTCTATAATTTGCTAAAAGAAGCACAGTATTTTAAAACTACTAACGCTCTTATTACTATAAAGCATTAATTGAATGATACGCTTTATGCTCTGATAATTATAATTTTAGTTTCTACATACTTACTTATAGATTGATTGTAACACTTTCACTGATGGTAATACACATCACGCACGCATATGTATTATTATTATGATACGATATGAGAAATGTAGTTTTATGAGAAATAAATGCCTATAATACCCACATTTTTTGCCTTCCTACTTCCACTGTATTGTTTAAAATCCATGCTGCTTAACTTACCTATATCTTACATTTATTAGATAATTGCGCTTATTTTATTATTACATTTGATGGGTGCCCCCGATTCCCTTGTTGGGAATCGAAGCGTTTCCGGAATTATTACGTCCGTCATAAAATACAGACATAAATTTGTTATCTTTTAATAGTTTTTTTGTATACCTACTCTACATGCAAATGTATTCTATAAAGTACACAAAGAATTTACACTCGAATTTGAATTTGATTCAAATTGTGCGCGTTCGCCCCGTGCATTAACATTTATATTAAATTTTTTCAAAATAATGGTTTCCTGAGGTACAATTACAGGTAGTAAACGTGCAGTGTTTAAGAACGCCATAATTTTGGTCTTATATACCATGATTGCAAATTGGTAATGGCATATGGTAATTGTTGATTAGTCTGTGCGCGCCCATGAATTTAGCACTCAAACTATACTTATATGCCATAACACAAATAAGAACTACATCATATGGATCATTATTTTGTAGGTGTTGTTTGGGTTCGTGCGTCGGTCATTGAGAACCCCCTGGAGCTAAGGGCCTCTCTAATTGTGGCTGGTGTAAGTGCGGTTATCCGTAATGATCTGACCGGAAGCCCTGCTGCCGGAAGCGGTGAGAAAAACGCCATTTTGTACGCTAGTTGACTCCGGTTTCGTGACGCGCTAAGCTACCAAACTATTATTCTAAATAAACTACACGCTACCACACTAACTGCCTTTTAAAACTTTTAATTTAAATGTTGATTTATGCGTATAATGCAAGGCAATGATTTTTGCTGTAATAAACGGCTGCCAGGTGGCATTAATGTAGTCTATAAAAACTGTTTCTAGTAAAAGTGTCAGTTGTACTTATAATTAGTGAGAATAAGAATTATGAAGGGTATAGCTATTAACTGAAACTTGTTTATGTCTTATGGTACCAATATTTTAATCGGACGTGTTTAGAAATTTTGATTTATTTTCTAGAAGTCTATTAATGCTACATTTCTGTCAACTCAAAAAACTTTGGGACATGCACCTTTCCAAAATGATATTTAGATAACGAATATCAAAACTAATTGTATAAATATAATAGTATAATAAAAATAATAATGTGGAAAGAGTGAAACAAGATTCGTTGCTGTAAATATTAAATGAACTAAACCAAATATTTAGATCATGATTATATAGCGCCAGGATTTGACATAAAATATTTAGCACTGCAAACTCATAAAACAGAATTAAGTACAGGTACACGAAAAACGTCATGCAGGTTCTTAATCTGTTCTCCTTGCGTGCTTCTCAACCGATATGTTTCTGTGAACTATGAACAACGTTGTTCCACCTTAAAGTAAGTACTCTTCTCGTTTCAAAAAAATACCAATTTTTTAATCTCTCGTTTTTCTTGATATTGATTTTTCTTCCAGATAGTTCCCAGCTTTAAGAAGATATGTTTCTGTAACTGGGATGATGATTCCATTAAAATGTCGATTTATTTGTAAGATTACTATGAAAGGTTAGGTCAGAAAGTTTGAACAATTTTTTTTTCCGGAATCACAAGAACAAAAGTCTATACAAGATTTAGAGGTCAATAATGATACCTAATAATGTACGTGTAGGAACATACTTTTTTTCTTTTGCTAGTCTCAACTTTCTTTTAGGGGCATCTGGGGAATTTGCAGCCCCTCCTTTATAAAACTCACTTTCTTGAAGTATTGTTCCTCCAGCTTCAAAGGCATGATTCCATCAAAATTAGACTATTTGTAAGATTATTATAAAAGGTTAGGTTAGGTACTATTATCTGTAATCTGTAAGCATACATCAGTACCCATTGAAATAGTAAACATTGATTCAAAATAAAGCATACAATTTTTGAGTTTGAACATTTTTTTTAAATATTGCAAGTATCCCGTTTTACCAAAACATATAGATAAAATGGGATACTGCGAGTCTTTAAAATGGGATAGCAAAAGACTAAAACCCCATAGCCAAACTAACCTTTTATACCTTGGCTATGACTAAAAAAATTATGACACTATTTTAGCGATCATTGCGCATGTAGCAATTACTATAAGAATAATTTAATATTACATAAAAATTTCAGGAAACATGAAAATTTCCCTAATTCGACGTAGAACACAACTGTCAACAGTTCAACACCACCATGCTTTGACTATAATTCCCAAGCACTACAGCTTCAGTTTTATAAGTATTTCATTACATATAGTAGCAATTGTATCCATAAAAATACATGGTATCCCGTTTTACCTTACTATCCCATTTTAGGTAAACTTCCTACTTTATAAAAAAATATCCAAAATATGAAACATATATACTTACTCGAAAACAAAACACAATTATTTTGTATAATAACGTGAACTGATAAGGTATTTTAAGTTCTTTTGAAGTTACTTATATACTTAACAAACTGGATACAAAGAAGGTTTTTTTATAAGATTCTATTTAAAAATACACTTTTTTTATACTGTGTACAAATACGATGCAAAATTGTCTTCTAGAACTAGATCATTTGGCGAAAAAATCCTGCTTGAAATTATTCTTCCCTACAACCTCAAAACTAAACCCGCTTAGCATTGTCAATTTTCCCAATAATTTCCATATAATTTTTAAATCCATTCAAGTTCCATACTCTCCGGATTAAACATCCCCCTAGCACGTCTCAAAACTGAATCTTGGCTAACATCGTACGGATGATCCTTTGAAGGAATTTCCAAAACCACTGGTGTAGCTTCTGTATAATCGTTGAGGACATGTCGAATGGTATTAGCAATTTTTTGAGTAATCAGAATGATTTCGATGTCGTCCCGTTTGATAAATGTGTTGAAGCATTGTTCAATTTCACTCACGGTGGTTGTTTTTTCCACTACAAGGAAGTTTGAGTGGTGATTTTGATCCATTTGGCCTACACCACCTAGAAGGAATCCGACACAAGTATCTTCATCGCCGATAACAGAGATTAGTTTGCCGACTGATGTATAACTCATTTTGGAAGTAGGAAAAAGATTTTTTGGCAGTTCTTGACAAGTGGCACATAAGTTTTGTTTATCTTGAATTTGAAGACAAGAAACTCTACGACAAAATTAAAATTTTGTTTAAGTTTGGTTTTTATCTGTAAAATTTGGTTTTAAAATAATAAGATTTATACAAATGAAAATAAATATTAAAAAAATGATAAAGCACACAATTTGTACAAATACAATAATTGGAAATAATTAAACAAATTACATAAAGTTCCGCATTCTCGCGCATATGTGCAATGCATAACAATGATTGTGATAATAATATTTTATAATTTAATAGCATTGAATGGCGTGAAACTTTTTCTGATGATAGCTTTCATCCTGCCTGATACCATGTTAACTATATGCAATATGCACTTGCATATATTAAAAAAAAGGAAAAAACGCACCAGTTATTATTATAAATAAACACACTACCTTCAATATGTAAGCGAGGTAAAAATAATTGGTTTTAATACAATAAGTAATCTTGAGTTAGTTGCTCTGACGCAATTTTTAATTACTTCCATGTAATTGACTAGGAAAAAGTGTTTTTTATGTTAAAATTTATTATGTAAAAGATAACTGGAGCATCAAGTACTTAAGAAACATTTATAAGAATATTACTTCGTGCGCGCTTTGTTTTCATTAAAGTAGAGAAGGTTCAATTAATGGAATTAAAATAATTTTAAAGAAAAGTAGAAAAATGATTTGGTGTACTAATCGCGTTAGGATGAAAATTAATAGCATATCTAGAGGTATATCCTTTATTATAATTTCCAGTCCAGGACACACTATACACTCCTTAAGTTGTCTGTAAAGATATAAAGAGGATATTAAGAAATATTTAAAAAACTGCAATATGGAGCTGATTTGTTTTGAAGAATATACACTAAATATAGTTGGTCTGGAAAACCAAAATTACTATTCTAATAATTTAATAAGATTTTATATGGTCAAATGACAGACTTGCTCCTGCGGTGGTCTAAATTCCCTCACTACTGCTATAGGTACATGACTCTGATCAACCATCTTCCTTGTAAAGCAGTTTCAAAGATAAAGAAACATATTTCTGTATATAAATTTCATCATTCTTGTATATTTTAACTAAAAATAATTGCATCATAAACAATCATTATTTAAAATTTATTGTACAGTTTGATGAGAATAATATGATAAGATAACATCCATCGATTACAGTGACGAATCCTGTAAACAAGCCACGAATTACAATAAAGTTTGAAGCTGCTTGAAATTAAGCATTCAAAATTGCCTTTTCATCGAGATATCGAAAGCTCACTCGCAATACTGTTATCCATTTGTTTAACAATTACTACATCGATCATGGTTATAAATCTAATTATCATTCTATAAATTTTTAAGGAAAAATAATGAGTTTCATGTGCTTCAAATCATCTGAAATTATAGTTGTTTTGCTTTAACTGATGATATTAGAAACATACAATCCATTGCGGGGGAATTTCTCCTATTATAATATATAAATTAAATTGATTAATATCTGCGTGATTATCGGTATAAAAATGCCCATTCCGACATACATAACAAAATGAGAACGTACTTTTCTTATCTATAATTTCAGTAAATATCAATCGAGTGGTACTGGAGCAATAATAACATAGTAGGAGCCCATGGTATATCTGCCCCATCTCTGAATATAATAAATTGGTTTGAAATATCACGTAAAAGAATTAAACACCAGCATTCAGTCGTCCTTTTACTTATCTTATTTTAACTATAACCTTAATGTTCATCTGTTCCAATCGTCCAAACCAACACACGACCATCGCCAAGTGCTACTATTAACCACCCGCCGAATTTGGTCGGATGTGTCACTTGGAAAGAAGGCTCTTATTTTGTCATTACAGGAGTCTATGACTGGAATTATACACTCCGAATGGGAATGGTTGGATGGACGCATTTGTAGCGCGCCATTGGTTCTTCATCAGACTGATTGCTGGGTGCTCTTCCCAACCAATTATTGTATAAAACGTGGCTCTAGCGCACTGTATTTATTTCTAGTTAATGTCATATCGTGAATATATCATTTTGTTGGCGACCAACAGTGGATGGCTGCTTCAAGAACCCGCACCATGGGAACGGACAATTATTTCTAAATGACATTTTAATTTTAAACGTGTTATTATAACCCGTTTGGCTCCGGATAATGTCAGGGACGATCCCTATGAGATGGACAATCAACAGAGTTTTTTCTGTTGTTGTTGTTGGTTTCTGTCTGTCATCAGCAACTTCACAGACATTTAACTTTTGCTTTTTATTTTGAAGAGAATAAAGGTATCTACAGATCTGTAGAAGATGCGAGGATACAAAATCTAGATGAGTAGGCGCCTATCTACTTTATTTATGGGGCTGGAAATCAAAAGTAAATCGAACTTGTGGAAAAGTTGGCAAGGTGTGGCAATGAAGAAACGATACCGGCTTGGATTATTGGTCTAAACTGTAAATACTACTTTGGACAAGCGCAAATAGAGATTATCATAAATAATGTAAATAATATAAAAATGTCAAATTAAAAACTAACTTTTAGGACAAAACTTTCTGCTAAGAGTACCTAATACAAAGTCTATAGAATATTTTACGAATATTATTATATGCGGTTTCAGGAGATTTTGAAGATACGTTTTTGGTATTATATCGTAATAGTATCGTTGGTACGAAAAAACGTGGCATTGATTGGGGAAGAAGTCCCTGATTACGCCATTGTCTGCATATTTTTCTTTAACATTTAGAAGCTCCCTACCAAAAACCTCTCCATGCAGATAACATCCTTTTATAATTTGTGGTGATTGTGTCCATTGCTCTACAATTAATAACTAGGAATTTCTTTTCAATCGAATTATCTATACTACTTATAGGGACCAAATCCTAAAATATTTTTTGAGCTTTAAACTAGAGTTACAAAATCAAAAATTGCCTCTTTTAGCCAGTTTATTTAATATGGCGGAAACTCTGTTGTCTTTTTATAGTTCTTGTTCACAAGTAAGTATTGAAATCGACTTGAAGTAATAATGAACTAGGTACTGGAAGTTTATTATTTTTTGCACTTCCGGGTTAAATGTGCTAATTTAATCTCTCTTTACAGGAACTGAAGTGACCTATTTAATCCCAAGGGATTAAATTTACATTACTAGGGTACACAAGCATTTTTTGTCATTTTGGACAGTATTTTATTGTTGTTGCCGACACGTTTGTCACTTTGACAAGCACAAAATTTAGAATGATTCCACATGCAAGTGCAAAAAATACCGTATATACCACGGAATTGAGGTACCATTTAATCCTTCGGGTGAATTATTTCCCTCGCTCGCTTTGCTCGCTCATGAAATTTAATTCACCATCAGGAATTAAATGATCAATCCCTTAATATATAATACACTATTGAAATTATCTTTGAGTCGGAATATACATAATAAAAACACTAATTTAAAATACAGGGTGTCAGGAAATTAGTGGGCAATACTTCTAGGACTGGTTGTACTTGTCAAAATATGAGGAAAAGTTTATATTAACATGACTTGAAAAATGCCTTTGCAAGTGTTTGAAGTGGATTCATGAAATTTGGTGAGTTTGAAGCTTTTATAACTTTCCATATATTTCTTTTTCCAATTTTCAGATATTTTGTCACATGCAGGGTGGGTAAATTATGCCTCATATTTTTTGTGTGCATAATTTTTACATTTTTTATATGAAAATATCAAACTTGGTTTATTTTTACACAAAAAAGGTAATCTCAGTCGATTTTTGAATCTTGAACCGTTTACGAGTAAAATCGTTTTGAAAAAATAACATCCATAAAAACTAGACTAATAAAAATAATTACAAAATTGAATTTTTTTTTATTTTGATATTTTTTATTATTTTTATTAATATTTGACGAAGAAATAATGTTAAACGAAGGAAATACCTATAAATTTTAATCCATGAGCTAATTTTGACAAATTTCAGTTTTGTGATATTTTTTATTAGTCTAGTTTTTATGAACGTGATTTTTTCAAGACGATTTTACTCGAAAACGGTTCAATATACAAAGATCGACTGAGACTACCTTTTTTATGTTAAAATAAACCAAGTTTCATAATTTGATATAAAAAATTTAATTATCCACACAAAAAATATGGGGCATAATTTACCCAGCTCCCACCCTGTATGTGACGACTCTGACAAAATTTCTGAATATTGGAAAAATAAATATGTGTAAAAATATAAAGGCTTCAAACTCACCTAATTTCATGAATCTACCCCAAACAGTTGCAAAGATATTACGGAAAATTCCTCTTTAGGTACCCCTTTCGGACAACTCTAGCCTCCTTATAGGAAGCATTTTTTGAGTCATGTTAATATAAACTTATAAACTTTTCGTCATATTTTGACAAGTACAACCTGTCCTAGAAATATTGCCCACTAATTTCGCGACACCCGTATATTGAAAAACATTCAATTTATTAAATGAGAGAACCTCAGACTTTAAAATTTCTAAAACTGTTACTTTTTCTATTTTGTTTCAATTCTAATGTTTATGAACGCTGAAAATTATTTTCATAAATATGATATGTACAGCCCAATTTGTACATAATTGTGTAAAAGACAATCAGTAAGTATTAGTACCTATATTTAGTATTAGAAGTACAATTTAGCAACTCTGAAGCAGTCGAACGTTCACAGGCATGACATAAGATTATAAGGAATAAAATAACATTCGACTTGATTTTCGCAAATTGAAGAAATCTAGAACCGGAGTTAATTCTCACAGTTTTGATTTTTTTACTAGGTTGACTTCCAAAATGCGACAACCATCACTTGATCAATTTAAAATAAAAGTTAATAATTTTTACTCTCCCAAGCATTTTATTCAATTACAGAATTTAAGAAGTTCACCTCCTAGTGACACTTTTTCTCTCTTTTGAACATAAATAAGCATTATATGGACACTTAGTTTCTTCGAATTTTGAGTAAATAAGTCACTTTGTATATATTTTTTTCCTTTGCTTTTAAAAATGTCCTAACTGAGGTAAGTAGACAAATACCAATACCATCAAGCACTATATAAGATATTTGTATTTCATCAGACAACTGGAAGCAGATGCACATTTTATTCCAATATACCTGAAAATATTGCTATACATTTTAAACCACTATAAAATAAACATAAACATAAAGTCTATATTGTAGGAGTAGTTAGTTGTAGATGTAGAAAATCTGCCTAAGCCTAAGGGCGATCATTCATTATAAAGATTTAAAAAAAAGTTTAAAACTCCATAGCAACTTATTTGATAATAATGTGACAAAATATGCCTACTTTAACATGCATTTTAAAAAGTCTAGTAAACAAAATTACCACATTTTTTCCGATATAAGGAAATCTAAACAATTCAATTTCCTTTTAAATTATGTGTGCTGCTCTTATTAAATTAATTCCTACTACTAAATTACTTTCACACCAGAAATAACGTGTCTTGTGCTTGTGCATTAATAATAATTACAAAATTTTACTCTTAATAATTGTAATAGGTATAATAATTATACCTAGTATCGGCATTTAAATTTATTTTACTCATGCTAAATTTGTTCCTAGTTCGACCACATAAACTAAATTTTTCGAAAGTTCCTAACGCTCATAAAATTTCATGCCTAAGGCGCGAAGAACCTACTAAAGTGGTCCATTAAAAAATACCTGTACTCCACACCCACACCACTTAAAAGTTCATTGATAAAAACCATCATCAACTCTCCGGCTCAATGAATAGCCGATTATTTCTTAGGTTTTCTACTATTTGGCAAGCTGGTAATTTTCATTTGCCCCCGAGCTGGCTTAACTGTAGAATTTTGGCAAATTCACCGACAAAATAATAGACAAGTAGGGCGATGATTTCCGGTCGTTTGTGACCACTTGCTGGGAGATAGCAACACTATTAAACTCCAACAGCGTCCCTGATGGTCATTCAATTCTTATAAATTAATTTTAATTTTAAGAAATTGTATAAAACCTCACATTATTTTTTTCATGGTAAAATAATAACATAAAGTTAAAGCGTGAAGAGTTCTCTAATTATTTTCTAGGCGGAGATGCTTTAAAAAATTGTATATATACGCCGGCCAAGTTACCCATCAAGACAAAATGAGTGCCGCTGTAAAATTAATCAAACTTAATTGACGTTTAAGTTTAATTGCTGTTAAGAATTCAAGTTTACAATATATTCAGTGATAATATTAATGACTCTTTTTAATTAATTAATTATTTCAGGAGGCATAAATCTTTTTTTATTGTTTAAAAATCGTTTTGTACCATACATTATTAATTAAAAACCTTTAAAAAGCAATCTAAAACAAATAAAATTTGCACGCGTAACACTTGATGGTAATGGTAAATTACTCAAACGTAATATACTTACATAAAATTATCCTTCAATGGTTTCACGTTTCGAAAGATAATTTCTTTCCGCGTGGAACCTTCATTAGTACCATTAAATACTCTTTAATTGTTTCAAATTGTTTCTATAATACGAGTTTAAGAAGAAAAAAATGATTAAACGTAATTAATCCAAGTATAAACAATGTAATAATGTATAATTAAGGTTGAATATCTGGAATAATCGCAATTACAATAGCCACATTTAGAGGCAATTTCAATTATGAATTTGCGATTCTTATCAAAAAAATATACATTTATTTATAAATTATTATATTAATAATGAGTTCGTACATATACTAGGTATATACAAAGGTTGGTTTTTTATTACATAGCTATTTTATTGTTTGTTTAATGATCTTAAAAAGCGTGAGCCAAGGTCGCATGTTCTATCAGGTTAATTATGGTTTATAAATATTATTTAAACATTAATCTCCGGGAACGCTGCAAATTATTTAGACAATCTGCTTTAATTAACGCGCGACAAACACAAATTAATTATAATTGGATTACATGGCATCAAAGTCCTCCAGTGAAAACCCCATCACCTGTTAAAATAATTTTACACCGGGGTAGGAGATATTTATGCGGAAGTCATCAAAACCTAAAGTTGACCTAAATGTATTTTGCTTTAAACAATAAACAAGGACATGGTAATAAAATTAAAACCATCAGCGCACTAAGGGGGAGTGTTTACCCTCAAGTTGTGTTTTCATTAATTTGCTACCGTTTTCATTAACGCAGAGTCATTTTCTAAATAATGACTGTAACTAAATAAAACTTGAAGAGTGTACCTACAATATAATATACAGTGTATAATTGAGCTTCTGGCATCCACTCTAAAATAAAATATACATTTAAGCCATTAATACTAATGGGAATATAATTGATACGGCAAGATTAAATTTGGAATGACAAAAAGACAAGTTACCACTAATAACCTGCTTGTGTACTTATTTATAGTGTGCAACATGCACACGAAAATTTCGTTGGTGAAGGCCACTTTATGATTTTGTTGTTCGTTTAATGATAATTTGCCTCGTTGATTTAGTATTTCTGTGTATCAAATGTACTTATATTTTATAGGTATATTAAAAATAAAACAGCGTATATCCACCATTTAATCGAATTTTAATTAATATATTCGTTTGAATTCGTTTTCTGTTGATGATTAAAATCGTAAACTTTTAATGGGCATGTATACATTATCATTAAATGTGTATTTTGAAAATGTTTTCAAATTTCATATATGTTTATTTCTAATGGTTTTTTCGTATGTGGTGTTTATTCATTAATGACAACAGTTCTAGCGGAACATAATGTAATTTTGCAGGTTTGTGCGTTTTGATAAGTTTTAATTATTTTGAATGAACATTGTAATGTTTTCATAAATTTATTAAATTTAACCATGAATTGTAAATGTTTATTACTTTTGTGCTACAATGTTATAAAAAGTAATTAAAACAGTATAATCATACTAATTAATGCATTAAGGCAATTGTATAATTTGTTCAAATTTTATATTTGATGAGAGTTTCTACATTGAATAATAATAAAAAAAATACAAAACAAATCTGAGTTTCATACAAAAACACTTATATTTCACTAGTAACGAAAATGAGTAGGTATTTATCTTTAGCTCTCATCTGCGTATTTTTATGTCTCATATTGAGTAGGTATACGAGTATTCTACCTAATTTGTAATTTCTTATTTAATTTATTTATATGCAGATTTAGTTTCTAAAAATTATTTGATGGTATCATTTCAATGTTATGAAATTTTAATAAAGTACAAACTATTTTGCTGGTCCATTGTTGAATACAAATACTAATCTCCAATTCCAGAAATTTGTAATAAAGAACTGATGATCTTCGATTAAATTGATTTTTACTGACAATAACTAATCCGTGTTAAATTTCAGCCAATAAGAAAGATAATTACTTCTAATGGCCGAATAAATATTTATTTAATTGATATTTGTAAAAAAGGACATGATAAATATAAATAATCAATATATTTCTTGAAGAAAATACGAAAATTTTTAGTAGATTTCTTTAAATTTATACAGGTTTTTGGAAAATGTTTCAAGAAAAATTAATAGTTACCTATTTGTGTACCAAGGGAATTATAAGGATATTAATGACCGAGGGCAACGGGGTTAGAATCCAGAGGGCCGTTAGGCCCGAGGGATACTATAAGTTGCCCGCGGTTAATAACATCTAATAATTCACGTGATACATAGATAATTTTATTTTTTACAAGAGTAATGCCCGTTTGCACTGACATCATTTAAAATATAACGGGAACTTAATTTCATAGTTACAATTATCAAAACCTTAGCAACAATTGTATTTAAGTTAATTTTAAGTTATGTCGGTGCAAACGGCCATAAAGAGTTATATTTTCACAACTCTAAACACACCTCGAAAAGTAAAAGTGTCCGACGCAAAATAATTTCAGATTCGTGATGTACACATGGAAATTAGTAATACCTATATGTGAAAATTACCCTCCAAAATTTGTAGCTGGAACTGTCCCTGATTTGAGGGAGTTAAGGATTCACAATTGTCTAGTTATAACTCCCAAGAGAGTTATAAGTATGTTTATAGTTACCGGTACTAAGTCAATGTTTAACTGTAATTGATCAGTAAGAAATAAAATAAGTTATTCCTCTCCTTAGAGTTTTAATTTATTCAGTACCTACAAACTAATTTCAATCATAACATACTTTATTTTGTAAAAAGATTATATTGCTTATTATTCTGAAGATCTTTCGAAAAAAAGTCCCTACATTTTTCAGGAATAAATAGTTATAACTGCCGAAGTTATATTTCTCTACACAAAATTCCAAAATTTAATTGCACCTGGAATTGGTTTAAATTGGATTATCGAAAAAGAGCTCCAAAATAAATATCAGATGTGTCCAACACATGACTTTCTTATACGGATATTATCACAATAATCACATTTCCTAAAGAAATTAAGTTAAATTTCCTGTAAAAATTTTGAGGGTTTCCAGCCATTTTCAAATAGTCTCTGTCGCACTTATTGCAATACGCATAAATCTGTCCTTGGCCCACTCATTATAACCGAATTTTACGACAAAAATGTGTTTTACTTTAGATTTTTGACCTATTACTCACTTAAAAAAATCTCCCGGTATAAAATCACATTTATTTATTTATTATTATTGTTTTCGGTACCATAGAAACCAGTAAAAAAAAACAATGGTCCTTCTGGGATTCGAACCCGGGACCTTCCGTTTGGCAGCCAACCCTCTATGTGACACTAGTCTACCTAGACTGTCGGATTCAACGATCAACGCGCACTATGAGAAATATAAGTGTTTTAAAAATATCTAGTTTTTTGAAATTTTTTTGTTGATATTCCTAAAAAACCCAAAATGTCTTCAGGTAAGTACCACGTGTGTTGATGTTAGATGAAAAAGATTTGACGTGGAAACCCACAATTTTGTTTAAACTCTTAAATATGAAATTTGAATCTAATCTGATAAGGCGTTTTTGAGTTATCGTGGATAAAGACAGACAGACACACAAACATCATGGCGAAAATGGTCAAAATGGATTTAGGGGCCCCCAAAACGTGTAAATCCATCAAAATCTCGAAGTCGAAATAAATCACGATTACTATACTTTCTTATTACTTCGTATAAGAAAGTAAAAAGTGATACTTAAGTCTGGTTCCAGATAGTTTTATGAGACGGGTAAACCGCTGAGGAATTAAGGTGTATTCGAGGTAATCTGCTATTTAGGCCCCTGTGCGAAATCGAGCAAATCTAGAGGAAATCCGAGTATACTTAATAAGTACAATTTTCAACTGGCAATTTCAGTAGCGAATATAGGCTGCAGAAAAAACGTTATGCTCCCGAGTATTTTTTTAACTCAAAGTATAGGGACCCCCCAGACACAAGAGCCATTCTGCCCGGTGATATATCGGTCACTTGGCAGATTGTGGTCTTCTTAGAAAAAAAACTCCTTGATTGGGAATCTAAATTTAAGTTTAGAACGTGGTTGTCTACAAGCTGCTATTGCTTTCTTTGACTATATTTGTAGGGGTTTCGAAAATGAAGATTAGAGATATTACACCAGTTTTAGATTTTAGTAAATATTTTGACTCTAACTTATTTGCTACAACTTTTAAATCCAATCTTATTACGTAGTTACAGAAGCATATGATTTTAGACTCTTATAATTTTGAAACATTATAGATAGACCAATTGTTGAAACCTACATTTCGATTACTTTTGAGAATTTGTGCCAAACGCGATTATTTTTAAACGACTTAAGTACCTACTACATAAATATATGAAAATTAATCTAGTTTAAAGATCATTTCTACAAAGCGGTTCGATGTGAAACAATCACACCATAAATAAATTCCCATTTTCAAAAACAATAGCCTTTGTATAAACCACACAGCTATAATAAATCATTAAAAATAATACGACGATTAAGACAAGCACAGTACAACAAAGTGGTCGGAGGGGGCACAAAAAATGCATTTGTAATAATAGTCGCCTCTTAGCGCACAAGTTTCCCATCATGGAGAGTGTAATTCCGAAATGACATGGTTCCGTCTGCCCTGCTAATGTCATTTAATTTGAAGCATATGTTTAGCCAGGACTCTTCCACCATCCAACTTAAAGTAATAATCGTCCTCCATTTCGTCAGAATGATATTTATTCGACAATCAGAACAACTAAGTGACTATTAGAGTCCCAACAAAATGATATAAAATTATTACTACTTAAAGCAACAAAACCGCAAAAAATATGTCTCCGATACCATCTAGAAATTATTACCTGTTGTTGTATAGTGTGTGTTATTTTGTATCCTTTATCCTTTTCCTCTAACCGATTATTTCTTTTGTGTATGTGTGTTATCTGTGTCGTTTCTGTTGCTGTTACGCTTTTATGAAATGATAGTTATTTGGTAGAGTGACCATTTTTTATCGTGTATTCGATGGATAAAATGTGTGCTGGCCCAAATTATACCAGTTTTAATAAAGCAGATGTTGTGGTGGGTTTATTCACGACAAATTAATCAATTAGAATTGGATGCATTTTTGGAAGAGGACAAAGGACAAATGGTAATTTAATAACAAGTTTCAAGCAGACCGAGGCAAATTTCCATTTGGGCTAAACGATGTTTTGTATTCGACATCGAGACGAAAAGTTTTTGGTGCAAACACTTCTAATGTTGCTCAGGTAATTTGTTTGATGGAGCGTCTTATATCAAAATGTTTGTCAGTAATGAAGTAATCTATTATTATTAGTAGGTATTATTATAATTCATTTATTATTATTTTCAATTTTTTATTTAACATCGAACATCCGCTTTCAAAAGTACGTTATCATTATGCATTTTCGAAAATTGGTTAATTTTTAAAGTGGCGTAAAGTTCTCACGTAAAACTTAAATTTTCACAAAATCTGACAACTTGTACCAAAATTCTACTTTTTGAAACTAGGTACCCAAATATTGAAATCATCTACGAGCCCTAACAACTAAATGTTCGGACAAAAGTAAATTTTTGAAGTATGAAAGGAGAACTGGAAATTTTACGCAAATAATTAGTAAACACCTAACAATACAATAAGATAAAGCCTTAATAACAATATTATGCATGGAAGAAAATTATTTATTTGATTTAACAATATTTATCCTTAATAATTAGCAAATTTTACAAAATGAATTTGCAACTAAATGTTGGGATAATTTTTAATTTAGTACCATTTTAAGCTTTATTAGCTTCCTGTATTCTCGCAGGCATTGTATTTTTCAAATTTTGGTACAATTCTGGCGTGAAACTGTCCCAAATTTCTTCTATTTTGGTCTTTAAGTCCCGAATGGTTCTTGGTGGATTATTGCGTAGAATACCTTAAATTTTATGCCAAAGAGTTTCAATGACATTTAAGTCCGGACTGGATGAGGGCTATGGAAGCACGTTTATGTCGTTTTTACCGAGTTCCAAAACTGTGATTTTTGAAAAGAGTCGTTAGAAAATTATGTCACATTTTTCAAGTGTAATTTTAAAGCTACGAAAATTGCCTAAAATCACTAAATAAAGACTTGGGGATTTTATTGTACACAAAACCAAGATCCAGCTTTGCAATAAAGTAAATTCTACCAAAATCCAACCAGTGATTCCAAAACTGTGATTATTTAAATGTAGGTAGCACCCTCAAAAAACACGTTTTTTGAAAAGTGAACTGTGGAACTCGAAAAAAATGCAAAAAAAATCATATTAATATTTCAGAATTTTTTCAATATAGTACGATTATTGAGCTTTGATTTTAAGGTTTTTTGACACAATTCCAACCAGCGGTTTCAAAACTGATTTTTTAAAACAGTTACTAGAAAATTCATCATTTTTAAAGGTGCAACCTAGAAGCTCCGATAAATACCTAAAATCACCAAATAAAAACTTGTATAACTTTTTTGTAAAGAAAACCAACATCCGGGTTTGCAATGAAGTAAATTTCATCAACATCCGACGACTAGATCCAATATTTTGAAAATAATAATTCTTTGTTTCTACAATTTTCCCATCCTGATGGGTTAAAGTGCCACAGTTTTGGAACCGCCGAGCGGATTTTTACGAAATTTACGTTTTTATATAACCAAAAGTTGGCATTATAACAGAAAAAAACCATCAATGTTATGGAAGTTAAGTTAGATAACTTTTGCGCGTATGGAAAAAAGACAATCAAATTTACTTTTGTCCGAACATATAGTTGTTAGGGCTCGTAAAATAGTTCCAAAGTTGTAATATTTTGAAATAAAAATTGAACTGAAGTGTTTTATAATTATATAAGACAAGGAGAGATTCAGTCGAATCTCAAAGAATCCGCTTAACAAGAAAATCAATATATTCAGGAATTCTATAATGAGGCTAAAAATGAAGTATTCGTTGTACTTTTGGTGTGGAGAGAAATAGGGAAACTCAAGAAAGCTCAAGATAACATTCCACCTATTACAAAAACAATAATAGATCATGGATAAAACCCAGCATTTGCCAATTTTTTAAAAATTTTTGCTGTAGGTACCTAATTCCAGACGAAAGAGAAAAAGTTGGCACGTAATTCCTTGACTCTGTATCAAATATGCATCTTCTATAAAGACTACAAGAATCTTTGAAATAAAGGAAATTATCGTTAAGAATAAAATTAAATAGAAAAAAGAGGGGCAAACTTGACTAAATTTTGAAATGTTTAGGGCGTAGATATATTATAATAGCCTCAATTTCTCAAGGAGGTTTAATCCCAAAATATGCTCATTTCTCAATGCAACACTGAAATATCCCAATTATTTCTTAAATGAGCCCACAGTGATAAGAAATGTATTAACTTATCACGTCCATTCATTTATCTTAATTTCGAAGATAAATTTTTAATATCATTTTATTTGGATTTCCAAACACTGGATATAAAATACATAAAATCAAGTGAGTCAATGTTTTATTTAAAATTGCGGTGCACGAGGCGTTTTAAATAGATAATAAAAATACCCATTCATTCTTCTATACACCATAAAAGATTTATCATCACATAAAAAGAACAGATACCAATACCGATAGTGTTAAAATTGTACATATTTAGTTTTTGGTTTGTTTCTTCAAGTTTTTATTGCTATTGAAACATTGACATAAAAACGTTTTATGCCCTAATTTATTTCTAGGTAAATTATTCAAACGGCAGATTTGGATTTGTGCCATAAATCGCAGGAAAACACTAATTCTTTTAGTAATTCTACAAATTTGTTGGGCACGTTATAAATTAGACGGACCAGGTATACAAACCGAGGAAATTGTGAATGAACCAAAAACAGCTTTGGTATAATTTCAGCAGGGGGTGGACGAGGCACCTGTGGGCGCTCCAGGCGCCGATTACCGCAGACTTCGTCCATCAGTTACATTTTTTCTCCAGCGGACAGAAACACTTATAAGCACTTAGGGTAGCAAGATAAGACCACCCTAAGATAATTAGCCACCCTTATCACAATCACACCCACAAAACTGCCACAACTTTGTGTGTGTGTGAACAAAAAGCTGTTTATTTTGGTGAACAATTAAGTGAAAAAAAGAAGTTATTGGACAATTGTTTCCTGAAGACATAATTCAGATGGTATCTGTAACCTAATTACAAGTTTATAAAAGCAAAAACAATTAATTTATATTAGTCATAAAAATGTAAATTTGCTTATAACATCTGTTGACCGTTTTAAAAATTTGCAAACAAAGAAAATAACTATGGAATATAATTAATTTTAAATATTTGAGAAGATAGCAATTACCAAAGTAGTCGCATTGCTTACGCTGGCTACATAAAAAATTGTAATTATTTAATAAAAATGTGAATATAAAACCGTTACAGTTACCTAAACAAAGAGTTTCAAACAATAAGGACGTGAATGGTGTGCTGGCGCGCTATAGAGCTACTCTAGTAGAGTACCTATTCTAAATAAAATGTAAATTACATTAAAAAGTCAGAGAGCTCATTAAGTTATTCTTGATTTAGATCCGTCGACGATTAGCAGTAAATTGTTCTCATTACAGCAATTTTGTATTTTTAACTGGTGCATATATTACCTGTTCACTGAACGCACTTAAGATAAACGAACACATTCATTTAGCGGAAATACTCTTATAAATGCTTGGCGTTGTTTACAATATAAAATTTAACCACTCAGCTTAACTCTTCTGTTAAATTTTATATCTAATTTTAAATAAATATGTACCAATTTGAATTTTAAATGTGCTAAATGTGTTTTTGTTATAAACGGATTATTATCATTCGTATATGAGTTCATTAATATTTATGACACGAAAAATTGTTATATTGTAATTTTTTTAAAAGTAATTTTGTAAAATTGTGAAATTTGAATCAGAATAATTGGCAAATATAATTTTTTTCTAGTAAATACATTTTTAAATTTACATAATTTTGTTATTATCTAACCTACTTGAGATTTAGTATAAATGATTATTACAAACTGAAATTGTTAATTAAATTCAAGAAATTGTAACATTTTTACATAAATTTATCGATGGGAGGAGAAGAGTCAAATTAAATGTAAATTACCTAATTACCACGACTTTATTGTCCAAGTATTTTTGCCCTCTAGAAATAGCATTAACTTTTTCGTAACTGTTTCTGTGACTTTAAAAACTTAAAGCATCAAATATTTGTTATTAAAAATATTGTATCAAAACCTCATAAATTTGAACGTGGCCCATCGAACAGTCTAATACGATTTTATAACAGTTCCAAGTGCCCCTACTCTTGTGTAGGTACGTAGATTTTCATATTTTTTTATAGGTCCATCATAGGTATATGATTGTTAAGAAAAAGGAATGTATTCTTTTCTGTTATTTCCTAATTATTATTTGTAACTTATGATCCATTTTGTCCATAGTCAACATACCGCCAAAATTTGGATTTACTCGCTGAAGAAATATATAAAAGAGTTTTCCTTTCGGATTGAATTCCTCAGAGTTCCTGTTATTTGTACAAAATATTTATTCAGCTGTTTTTAAAACAGTCATAAAACTTCGAAAAATTCACTAGGTAATTTGGTTTGTTTTATTACAAAGAAATAAGTTGATTCCACTAAAAAATTAAAATCCAACGAAAATTTCGAATTTTACTATATTTACTACAGATTTATTTAAAGATATGATAAACTTTAAATTTTGTGTCTTTAAAAAGTGTCATAAAACCTTCATAAATAAACAGATTTCCTTGCGATTTGCTTTGTTACGTAGTATCAAGATAGTTCTACTACAAACAAAACTCAAGCAGAATGAATATCTATTGAAAATTTCGGATTTTATACCCAATTATAGACTACCTTCTAGATTTATACAATATTACAATTTTAAACTTTGTGTCCTTAAACTAAAAAAACGAACACATTTTCTTACAGTTCACAAAAAAATAAGTTGGCTCTTCTATTAAAATTCAAACAGATTGAAATAATAGGTCGAAAATAACTATAAGCCCGAGTAAAAGTTTGTGCGATTTTAGATTTTGTGTCCTTAAAACTTCACTACGACATTTATCTGTATTTTAAAAAAAACTAAACTTTTTTTTGGATCATTTTTGCCATGATGTCTGCCTGTGTGTCTGCCTGTATCCACGATAACTCAAAAACGAATTATCGGATTGGATTCAAATTTCATAGTTAAGAGTTTGAATAAAATTGTGGATGCTGGATGCCACATTAAATCTTTTTCATCTAGCACCAATACAAGTGGAACTTACCTGAAGACATTTTTAGGTTTTTTAGGAATATCTTGAAATAAACAATTTACGAGATTTTTTTATTCTTTAACATTGATTTAGAATTAAATTTTGAACAAATTTTGTTTGAACTTTTTTTTGAAATTACGTCAAAAAATTAAAAAAAAAACGAGATATTCTTGAAACACTTCTTATATTTCTCATAATGCGCGTTGAATTCAACAGCCTAGATAGACTAGTGACTGGGACTTAGCTGCCAAACGGAAGGTTGCGGGTACGAATCCTAGAAGGACCATTATCTTTTTTTTATTTTACTGGTTTCTATGGTACTCAAACCAATAATAATGAAAAATAAATGTGATTTTATACCGGGAGATTTTTTAAAGTGAGTAATAGGCCAAAAATCTAAAAAAAACATTTATTTTTGTCGTAAAATTCGGTTATAATGAGTGGGACAAGGACATATTTATCCGTACTGCAATACGTGTGACAGAGACTTCTGAAAACTATTTGAAATTGTTGGAAAAAGCTCAAAATTTAAACATGCCTTTTACAAGAAATTTAACTTAATTTCCACATGGTTTAAAAAAATATATGGAACAATCTAAATATACGACTTTAGGAAAAGTGATTTCCAAGCACAATATTTTTTGTCCTAAAATCTGGTTGTAATGAGTGGGACAAGGACAGATTTGTGTACTGCAATAAGTGAGAAAATAATTTGAAAATTGCTGGAAACGCTCAAAATTTAAACACGACTTTTTACAAGAAATTTAATTTAATTTCTTTAGGAAAAGTAATTGTGCTACTATCGTATAAGAAAGTCATGTGTTGAACACATCAGATATTTTTTCTTTAATAAACCAGAGGAAAGATTACTCTACCCTCGTGTTTCTAGCATGTAACGTTAGGTAAGCATATCTATTCTTTAATGTTTGGTGCTGTTAAATTTCATTCTAGGGATTTTAGCGTGTCACCAACCTAAATTGTTTAAAATTTCCCTACTTTTTTAAATAAGAGTGGAAAAGCAGGAATGCGCCGCGCATTGATCACCTCGTTTCAGTGACAAAATGCAATGGATATAGGTATGTATTACTAAGTCACAGACAGTCACAAAATACATAGAAAATAAACCAAAAAATAATTGCATACTATTTATTTACAATGACCATAACAATTCTTTTTTATTAAATGGGACAATTTTTCACAAACTGTTTTCTTCTGCACAAACACGCTTCCCTATCAAATAATTTACTTGCCACATTATTTTTATTACAATTCTTCACAGTTTTCTCTAACTCTCCACGATTATTATATTTGCATTCATAATAATCCTCGCAATTATATTCAACTGGGAATCGACCATATTTCACACAAACAAACGGTCCATTACCTTCCTTACAAGTGGTTGATGGTACACAAACACTTTCAGATTTACTAAATTCTTTATGAGGGTCACATCTAAATTGTGTTAAAACTAATTTATACATAATGTAATCCAAAGTGCATGTGTAATATCTGTTGCAATGTTCAGGATGGGGGAAAGTACCTGGTGTAGTACAAGATAGTTTCATTTCACCAGGACATTGTACTGGATTTGTAGTACAAATTTCATTGTCGGCATCATATTGGGTATTTCCAGGACAGTCCATTGGATAATCGACGATTTCGAAAACTGCGTTCATACATAAATGGAATTTACTGCAGTTATATGGATCAGGGAATTTTCCAGGACTTGGACAGACAAACTTAGAAGAATTCTGAGTCGTGCTAGGGTATGGTATAGTAGTTGGTTTAGTTGGTTCTGCAGTTGTAACAGCTGGTGTAGTTGGTTCTTCAGTTGTCACTGCTGGTGTAGTTGGTTCCTCAGTTGTAATAGCTGGTGTAGTTGGCTCTTTAGTTGTCACTGCTGGTGTAGTTGGCTCTTCAGTTGTCACTGCTGGTGTAGTAGGCTCTTCAGTGGTAACAGCTGGTGTAGTTGGCTCTTCAGTTGTCACTGCTGGTGTAGTTGGTTCCTCAGTTGTAACAGCTGGTGTAGTTGGCTCTTCAGTTGTCACCGCTGGTGTAGTTGGTTCCTCAGTGGTGACAGCTGGTGTAGTTGGCTCTTCAGTTGTCACGGCTGGTGTACTTGGTTCCTCAGTTGTAACAGCTGGTGTAGTTGGCTCTTCAGTTGTCACCGCTGGTGTAGTTGGTTCCTCAGTTGTAACAGCCGGTGTAGTTGGCTCTTCAGTTGTCACCGCTGGTGTAGTTGGCTCTTCAGTTGTAACAGCTGGTGTAGTTGGCTCTTCAGTTGTCACCGCTGGTGTAGTTGGTTCCTCAGTTGTAACAGCTGGTGTAGTTGGCTCTTCAGTTGTCACCGCTGGTGTAGTTGGCTCTTCAGTTGTAACAGCTGGTGTAGTTGGCTCTTCAGTTGTCACCGCTGGTGTAGTTGGTTCCTCAGTGGTGACAGCTGGTGTAGTTGGCTCTTCAGTTGTCACGGCTGGTGTACTTGGTTCCTCAGTTGTAACAGCTGGTGTAGTTGGCTCTTCAGTTGTCACCGCTGGTGTAGTTGGTTCCTCAGTTGTAACAGCTGGTGTAGTTGGCTCTTCAGTTGTCACCGCTGGTGTAGTTGGCTCTTCAGTTGTAACCGCTGGTGTAGTTGGCTCTTCAGTTGTCACCGCTGGTGTAGTTGGTTCCTCAGTTGTAACAGCTGGTGTAGTTG
This sequence comes from Pediacus dermestoides, assembly GCA_963942485.1. NCBI lineage: Eukaryota > Metazoa > Arthropoda > Insecta > Coleoptera > Cucujidae > Pediacus > Pediacus dermestoides. Next base: position 32,062,144 of record OZ012626.1, read on the forward strand.
GCTCTTCAGTTGTCACCGCTGGTGTAGTTGGCTCTTCAGTTGTAACCGCTGGTGTAGTTGGTTCCTCAGTTGTAACAGCTGGTGTAGTTGGCTCTTCAGTTGTCACCGCTGGTGTAGTTGGTTCCTCAGTTGTAACAGCTGGTGTAGTTGGCTCTTCAGTTGTCACGGCTGGTGTACTTGGTTCCTCAGTTGTAACAGCTGGTGTAGTTGGCTCTTCAGTTGTCACCGCTGGTGTAGTTGGTTCCTCAGTTGTAACAGCTGGTGTAGTTGGCTCTTCAGTTGTCACCGCTGGTGTAGTTGGTTCCTCAGTTGTAACAGCTGGTGTAGTTGGTTCCTCAGTTGTAACAGCTGGTGTAGTTGGCTCTTCAGTTGTCACCGCTGGTGTAGTTGGTTCCTCAGTTGTAACAGCTGGTGTAGTTGGCTCTTCAGTTGTCACGGCTGGTGTACTTGGTTCCTCAGTTGTAACAGCTGGTGTAGTTGGCTCTTCAGTTGTCACCGCTGGTGTAGTTGGTTCCTCAGTTGTAACAGCTGGTGTAGTTGGCTCTTCAGTTGTCACCGCTGGTGTAGTTGGCTCTTCAGTTGTAACAGCTGGTGTAGTTGGCTCTTCAGTTGTCACCGCTGGTGTAGTTGGTTCCTCAGTTGTAACAGCTGGTGTAGTTGGCTCTTCAGTTGTCACCGCTGGTGTAGTTGGTTCCTCAGTTGTAACAGCTGGTGTACTTGGTTCCTCAGTTGTAACAGCTGGTGTAGTTGGCTCTTCAGTTGTCACCGCTGGTGTAGTTGGTCCCTCAGTGGTGACAGCTGGTGTAGTTGGCTCTTCAGTTGTCACGGCTGGTGTACTTGGTTCCTCAGTTGTAACAGCTGGTGTAGTTGGCTCTTCAGTTGTCACCGCTGGTGTAGTTGGTTCCTCAGTTGTAACAGCTGGTGTAGTTGGCTCTTCAGTTGTCACGGCTGGTGTACTTGGTTCCTCAGTTGTAACAGCTGGTGTAGTTGGCTCTTCAGTTGTAACAGCTGGTGTAGTTGGCTCTTCAGTTGTAACAGCTGGTGTAGTTGGCTCTTCAGTTGTCACCGCTGGTGTAGTTGGCTCTTCAGTTGTCACCGCTGGTGTAGTTGGTTCCTCAGTTGTAACAGCTGGTGTAGTTGGCTCTTCAGTTGTCACGGCTGGTGTAGTTGGTTCCTCAGTTGTAACAGCTGGTGTAGTTGGCTCTTCAGTTGTCACCGCTCGTGTAATTGGTTCCTCAGTTGTAACAGCTGGTGTAGTTGGCTCTTCAGTTGTCACGGCTGGTGTACTTGGTTCCTCAGTTGTAACAGTTGGTGTAGTTGGTTCCTCAGTTGTAACAGCTGGTGTAGTTGGCTCTTCAGTTGTCACCGCTGGTGTAGTTGGCTCTTCAGTTGTCACCGCTGGTGTAGTTGGTTCCTCAGTTGTAACAGCTGGTGTAGTTGGTTCCTCAGTTGTAACAGCTGGTGTAGTTGGCTTTTCAGTTGTCACGGCTGGTGTACTTGGTTCCTCAGTTGTAACAGCTGGTGTAGTTGGCTCTTCAGTTGTCACCGCTGGTGTAGTTGGTTCCTCAGTGGTGACAGCTGGTGTAGTTGGCTGTTCAGTTGTCACCGCTGGTGTAGTTGGCTCTTCAGTTGTCACCGCTGGTGTAGTTGGCTCTTCAGTTGTCACCGCTGGTGTAGTTGGTTCCTCAGTTGTAACAGCTGGTGTAGTTGGCTCTTCAGTTGTCACCGCTGGTGTAGTTTGTTCCTCAGTTGTAACAGCTGGTGTAGTTGGTTCCTCAGTGGTGACAGCTGGTGTAGTTGGCTCTTCAGTGGTGACAGCTGGAGTAGTTGGCTCTTCAGTTGTCACCGCTGGTGTAGTTGGTTCCTCAGTTGTAACAGCTGGTGTAGTTGGCTCTTCAGTTGTCAACACTGGTGTAGTTGGTTCCTCAGTGGTGACAGCTGGTGTAGTTGGTTTTTCAGTTGTCACCGCTGGTGTAGTTGGCTCTTCAGTTGTCACCGCTGGTGTAGTTGGTTCCTCAGTTGTAACAGCTGGTGTAGTTGGCTCTTCAGTGGTGACAGCTGGAGTAGTTGGCTCTTCAGTTGTCACCGCTGGTGTAGTTGGCTCTTCAGTTGTCACCGCTGGTGTAGTTGGTTCCTCAGTTGTAACAGCTGGTGTAGTTGGCTCTTCAGTGGTGACAGCTGGAGTAGTTGGCTCTTCAGTTGTCACCGCTGGTGTAGTTGGTTCCTCAGTTGTAACAGCTGGTGTACTTGGTTCCTCAGTTGTAACAGCTGGTGTAGTTGGCTCTTCAGTTGTCACCGCTGGTGTAGTTGGTCCCTCAGTGGTGACAGCTGGTGTAGTTGGCTCTTCAGTTGTCACCGCTGGTGTAGTTGGTTCCTCAGTTGTAACAGCTGGTGTAGTTGGCTCTTCAGTGGTGACAGCTGGAGTAGTTGGCTCTTCAGTTGTCACCGCTGGTGTAGTTGGCTCTTCAGTTGTCACCGCTGGTGTAGTTGGTTCCTCAGTTGTAACAGCTGGTGTAGTTGGCTCTTCAGTGGTGACAGCTGGAGTAGTTGGCTCTTCAGTTGTCACCGCTGGTGTAGTTGGTTCCTCAGTTGTAACAGCTGGTGTACTTGGTTCCTCAGTTGTAACAGCTGGTGTAGTTGGCTCTTCAGTTGTCACCGCTGGTGTAGTTGGTCCCTCAGTGGTGACAGCTGGTGTAGTTGGCTCTTCAGTTGTCACCGCTGGTGTAGTTGGTTCCTCAGTTGTAACAGCTGGCGTAGTTGGCTCTTCAGTTGTCACCGCTGGTGTAGTTGGCTCTTCAGTTGTCACGGCTGGTGTACTTGGTTCCTCAGTTGTAACAGCTGGTGTAGTTGGTTCCTCAGTTGTAACAGCTGGTGTAGTTGGCTCTTCAGTTGTCACCGCTGGTGTAGTTGGCTCTTCAGTTGTCACCGCTGGTGTAGTTGGCTCTTCAGTTGTCACCGCTGGTGTACTTGGTTCCACAGTTGTAACAGCTGGTGTAGTTGGCTCTTCAGTTGTAACAGCTGGTGTAGTTGGCTCTTCAGTTGTCACCGCTGGTGTAGTTGGTTCCTCAGTTGTAACAGCTGGTGTAGTTGGCTCTTCAGTTGTCACCGCTGGTGTAGTTGGCTCTTCAGTTGTCACCGCTGGTGTAGTTGGCTCTTCAGTTGTCACCGCTGGTGTAGTTGGTTCCTCAGTGGTGACAGCTGGTGTAGTTGGCTCTTCAGTTGTCACCGCTGGTGTACTTGGTTCCTCAGTTGTAACAGCTGGTGTAGTTGGCTCTTCAGTTGTCACCGCTGGTGTAGTTGGCTCTTCAGTTGTCACCGCTGGTGTAGTTGGTTCCTCAGTTGTAACAGCTGGTGTAGTTGGCTCTTCAGTTGTAACAGCTGGTGTAGTTGGCTCTTCAGTTGTAACAGCTGGTGTAGTTGGCTCTTCAGTTGTCACCGCTGGTGTAGTTGGCTCTTCAGTTGTCACCGCTGGTGTAGTTGGTTCCTCAGTTGTAACAGCTGGTGTAGTTGGCTCTTCAGTTGTCACCGCTGGTGTAGTTGGCTCTTCAGTTGTCACCGCTGGTGTAGTTGGCTCTTCAGTTGTCACCGCTGGTGTAGTTGGTTCCTCAGTGGTGACAGCTGGTGTAGTTGGCTCTTCAGTTGTCACCGCTGGTGTAGTTGGTTCCTCAGTTGTAACAGCTGGTGTAGTTGGCTCTTCAGTTGTCACCGCTGGTGTAGTTGGCTCTTCAGTTGTCACCGCTGGTGTAGTTGGTTCCTCAGTTGTAACAGCTGGCGTAGTTGGCTCTTCAGTTGTCACGGCTGGTGTACTTGGTTCCTCAGTTGTAACAGCTGGTGTAGTTGGCTCTTCAGTTGTCACCGCTGGTGTAGTTGGTTCCTCAGTTGTAACAGCTGGTGTAGTTGGCTCTTCAGTTGTCACCGCTGGTGTAGTTGGCTCTTCAGTTGTCACCGCTGGTGTAGTTGGCTCTTCAGTTGTCACCGCTGGTGTACTTGGTTCCTCAGTTGTAACAGCTGGTGTAGTTGGCTCTTCAGTTGTCACCGCTGGTGTAGTTGGTTCCTCAGTTGTAACAGCTGGTGTACTTGGTTCCTCAGTTGTAACAGCTGGTGTAGTTGGCTCTTCAGTTGTCACCGCTGGTGTAGTTGGCTCTTCAGTTGTCACCGCTGGTGTAGTTGGCTCTTCAGTTGTCACCGCTGGTGTAGTTGGTTCCTCAGTTGTAACAGCTGGTGTAGTTGGCTCTTCAGTTGTCACCGCTGGTGTAGTTGGCTCTTCAGTTGTCACCGCTGGTGTAGTTGGTTCCTCAGTGGTGACAGCTAGTGTAGTTGGCTCTTCAGTTGTAACAGCTGGTGTAGTTGGCTCTTCAGTTGTAACAGCTGGTGTAGTTGGCTCTTCAGTTGTCACCGCTGGTGTAGTTGGCTCTTCAGTTGTCACCGCTGGTGTAGTTGGTTCCTCAGTTGTCACCGCTGGTGTAGTTGGCTCTTCAGTTGTCACCGCTGGTGTAGTTGGCTCCTCAGTTGTAACAGCTGGTGTAGTTGGCTCTTCAGTTGTCACCGCTGGTGTAGTTGGTTCCTCAGTTGTCACCGCTGGTGTAGTTGGCTCTTCAGTTGTCACCGCTGGTGTAGTTGGTTCCTCAGTGGTGACAGCTAGTGTAGTTGGCTCTTCAGTTGTAACAGCTGGTGTAGTTGGCTCTTCAGTTGTAACAGCTGGTGTAGTTGGCTCTTCAGTTGTCACCGCTGGTGTAGTTGGCTCTTCAGTTGTCACCGCTGGTGTAGTTGGTTCCTCAGTTGTCACCGCTGGTGTAGTTGGCTCTTCAGTTGTCACCGCTGGTGTAGTTGGTTTCTCAGTTGTAACAGCTGGTGTAGTTGGCTCTTCAGTTGTAACAGCTGGTGTAGTTGGCTCTTCAGTTGTAACAGCTGGTGTAGTTGGCTCTTCAGTTGTCACCGCTGGTGTAGTTGGCTCTTCAGTTGTCACCGCTGGTGTAGTTGGTTCCTCAGTTGTAACAGCTGGTGTAGTTGGCTCTTCAGTTGTCACGGCTGGTGTAGTTGGTTCCTCAGTTGTAACAGCTGGTGTAGTTGGCTCTTCAGTTGTCACCGCTGGTGTAATTGGTTCCTCAGTTGTAACAGCTGGTGTAGTTGGCTCTTCAGTTGTCACGGCTGGTGTACTTGGTTCCTCAGTTGTAACAGTTGGTGTAGTTGGTTCCTCAGTTGTAACAGCTGGTGTAGTTGGCTCTTCAGTTGTCACCGCTGGTGTAGTTGGCTCTTCAGTTGTCACCGCTGGTGTAGTTGGTTCCTCAGTTGTAACAGCTGGTGTAGTTGGCTCTTCAGTTGTCAACACTGGTGTAGTTGGTTCCTCAGTGGTGACAGCTGGTGTAGTTGGTTTTTCAGTTGTCACCGCTGGTGTAGTTGGCTCTTCAGTTGTCACCGCTGGTGTAGTTGGTTCCTCAGTTGTAACAGCTGGTGTAGTTGGCTCTTCAGTGGTGACAGCTGGAGTAGTTGGCTCTTCAGTTGTCACCGCTGGTGTAGTTGGTTCCTCAGTTGTAACAGCTGGTGTACTTGGTTCCTCAGTTGTAACAGCTGGTGTAGTTGGCTCTTCAGTTGTCACCGCTGGTGTAGTTGGTCCCTCAGTGGTGACAGCTGGTGTAGTTGGCTCTTCAGTTGTCACCGCTGGTGTAGTTGGTTCCTCAGTTGTAACAGCTGGTGTAGTTGGCTCTTCAGTGGTGACAGCTGGAGTAGTTGGCTCTTCAGTTGTCACCGCTGGTGTAGTTGGCTCTTCAGTTGTCACCGCTGGTGTAGTTGGTTCCTCAGTTGTAACAGCTGGTGTAGTTGGCTCTTCAGTGGTGACAGCTGGAGTAGTTGGCTCTTCAGTTGTCACCGCTGGTGTAGTTGGTTCCTCAGTTGTAACAGCTGGTGTACTTGGTTCCTCAGTTGTAACAGCTGGTGTAGTTGGCTCTTCAGTTGTCACCGCTGGTGTAGTTGGTCCCTCAGTGGTGACAGCTGGTGTAGTTGGCTCTTCAGTTGTCACCGCTGGTGTAGTTGGTTCCTCAGTTGTAACAGCTGGTGTAGTTGGCTCTTCAGTGGTGACAGCTGGAGTAGTTGGCTCTTCAGTTGTCACCGCTGGTGTAGTTGGTTCCTCAGTTGTAACAGCTGGTGTACTTGGTTCCTCAGTTGTAACAGCTGGTGTAGTTGGCTCTTCAGTTGTCACCGCTGGTGTAGTTGGTCCCTCAGTGGTGACAGCTGGTGTAGTTGGCTCTTCAGTTGTCACCGCTGGTGTAGTTGGTTCCTCAGTTGTAACAGCTGGCGTAGTTGGCTCTTCAGTTGTCACCGCTGGTGTAGTTGGCTCTTCAGTTGTCACGGCTGGTGTACTTGGTTCCTCAGTTGTAACAGCTGGTGTAGTTGGTTCCTCAGTTGTAACAGCTGGTGTAGTTGGCTCTTCAGTTGTCACCGCTGGTGTAGTTGGCTCTTCAGTTGTCACCGCTGGTGTAGTTGGCTCTTCAGTTGTCACCGCTGGTGTAGTTGGCTCTTCAGTTGTCACCGCTGGTGTACTTGGTTCCACAGTTGTAACAGCTGGTGTAGTTGGCTCTTCAGTTGTAACAGCTGGTGTAGTTGGCTCTTCAGTTGTCACCGCTGGTGTAGTTGGTTCCTCAGTTGTAACAGCTGGTGTAGTTGGCTCTTCAGTTGTCACCGCTGGTGTAGTTGGCTCTTCAGTTGTCACCGCTGGTGTAGTTGGCTCTTCAGTTGTCACCGCTGGTGTAGTTGGTTCCTCAGTTGTCACCGCTGGTGTAGTTGGCTCTTCAGTTGTCACCGCTGGTGTAGTTGGTTCCTCAGTTGTAACAGCTGGTGTAGTTGGCTCTTCAGTTGTCACCGCTGGTGTAGTTGGCTCTTCAGTTGTCACCGCTGGTGTAGTTGGCTCTTCAGTTGTCACCGCTGGTGTAGTTGGTTCCTCAGTGGTGACAGCTGGTGTAGTTGGCTCTTCAGTTGTCACCGCTGGTGTAGTTGGTTCCTCAGTTGTAACAGCTGGTGTAGTTGGCTCTTCAGTTGTCACCGCTGGTGTAGTTGGCTCTTCAGTTGTCACCGCTGGTGTAGTTGGTTCCTCAGTTGTAACAGCTGGCGTAGTTGGCTCTTCAGTTGTCACGGCTGGTGTACTTGGTTCCTCAGTTGTAACAGCTGGTGTAGTTGGCTCTTCAGTTGTCACCGCTGGTGTAGTTGGTTCCTCAGTTGTAACAGCTGGTGTAGTTGGCTCTTCAGTTGTCACCGCTGGTGTAGTTGGCTCTTCAGTTGTCACCGCTGGTGTAGTTGGCTCTTCAGTTGTCACCGCTGGTGTACTTGGTTCCTCAGTTGTAACAGCTGGTGTAGTTGGCTCTTCAGTTGTCACCGCTGGTGTAGTTGGTTCCTCAGTTGTAACAGCTGGTGTACTTGGTTCCTCAGTTGTAACAGCTGGTGTAGTTGGCTCTTCAGTTGTCACCGCTGGTGTAGTTGGCTCTTCAGTTGTCACCGCTGGTGTAGTTGGCTCTTCAGTTGTCACCGCTGGTGTAGTTGGTTCCTCAGTTGTAACAGCTGGTGTAGTTGGCTCTTCAGTTGTCACCGCTGGTGTAGTTGGCTCTTCAGTTGTCACCGCTGGTGTAGTTGGCTCTTCAGTTGTCACCGCTGGTGTACTTGGTTCCTCAGTTGTCACCGCTGGTGTAGTTGGCTCTTCAGTTGTCACCGCTGGTGTAGTTGGCTCCTCAGTTGTAACAGCTGGTGTAGTTGGCTCTTCAGTTGTCACCGCTGGTGTAGTTGGTTCCTCAGTTGTCACCGCTGGTGTAGTTGGCTCTTCAGTTGTCACCGCTGGTGTAGTTGGTTCCTCAGTGGTGACAGCTAGTGTAGTTGGCTCTTCAGTTGTAACAGCTGGTGTAGTTGGCTCTTCAGTTGTAACAGCTGGTGTAGTTGGCTCTTCAGTTGTCACCGCTGGTGTAGTTGGCTCTTCAGTTGTCACCGCTGGTGTAGTTGGTTCCTCAGTTGTCACCGCTGGTGTAGTTGGCTCTTCAGTTGTCACCGCTGGTGTAGTTGGTTTCTCAGTTGTAACAGCTGGTGTAGTTGGCTCTTCAGTTGTAACAGCTGGTGTAGTTGGCTCTTCAGTTGTAACAGCTGGTGTAGTTGGCTCTTCAGTTGTCACCGCTGGTGTAGTTGGCTCTTCAGTTGTCACCGCTGGTGTAGTTGGTTCCTCAGTTGTAACAGCTGGTGTAGTTGGCTCTTCAGTTGTCACGGCTGGTGTAGTTGGTTCCTCAGTTGTAACAGCTGGTGTAGTTGGCTCTTCAGTTGTCACCGCTGGTGTAATTGGTTCCTCAGTTGTAACAGCTGGTGTAGTTGGCTCTTCAGTTGTCACGGCTGGTGTACTTGGTTCCTCAGTTGTAACAGTTGGTGTAGTTGGTTCCTCAGTTGTAACAGCTGGTGTAGTTGGCTCTTCAGTTGTCACCGCTGGTGTAGTTGGCTCTTCAGTTGTCACCGCTGGTGTAGTTGGTTCCTCAGTTGTAACAGCTGGTGTAGTTGGTTCCTCAGTTGTAACAGCTGGTGTAGTTGGCTTTTCAGTTGTCACGGCTGGTGTACTTGGTTCCTCAGTTGTAACAGCTGGTGTAGTTGGCTCTTCAGTTGTCACCGCTGGTGTAGTTGGTTCCTCAGTGGTGACAGCTGGTGTAGTTGGCTGTTCAGTTGTCACCGCTGGTGTAGTTTGTTCCTCAGTTGTAACAGCTGGTGTAGTTGGCTCTTCAGTTGTCAACACTGGTGTAGTTGGCTCTTCAGTGGTGACAGCTGGAGTAGTTGGCTCTTCAGTTGTCACCGCTGGTGTAGTTGGCTCTTCAGTTGTCAACACTGGTGTAGTTGGTTCCTCAGTGGTGACAGCTGGTGTAGTTGGTTTTTCAGTTGTCACCGCTGGTGTTGTTGGCTCTTCAGTTGTCACCGCTGGTGTAGTTGGTTCCTCAGTTGTAACAGCTGGTGTAGTTGGCTCTTCAGTGGTGACAGCTGGAGTAGTTGGCTCTTCAGTTGTCACCGCTGGTGTAGTTGGCTCTTCAGTTGTCACCGCTGGTGTAGTTGGTTCCTCAGTTGTAACAGCTGGTGTAGTTGGCTCTTCAGTGGTGACAGCTGGAGTAGTTGGCTCTTCAGTTGTCACCGCTGGTGTAGTTGGTTCCTCAGTTGTAACAGCTGGTGTACTTGGTTCCTCAGTTGTAACAGCTGGTGTAGTTGGCTCTTCAGTTGTCACCGCTGGTGTAGTTGGTCCCTCAGTGGTGACAGCTGGTGTAGTTGGCTCTTCAGTTGTCACCGCTGGTGTAGTTGGTTCCTCAGTTGTAACAGCTGGTGTAGTTGGCTCTTCAGTTGTCACCGCTGGTGTAGTTGGTCCCTCAGTGGTGACAGCTGGTGTAGTTGGCTCTTCAGTTGTCACCGCTGGTGTAGTTGGTTCCTCAGTTGTAACAGCTGGCGTAGTTGGCTCTTCAGTTGTCACCGCTGGTGTAGTTGGCTCTTCAGTTGTCACGGCTGGTGTACTTGGTTCCTCAGTTGTAACAGCTGGTGTAGTTGGTTCCTCAGTTGTAACAGCTGGTGTAGTTGGCTCTTCAGTTGTCACCGCTGGTGTAGTTGGCTCTTCAGTTGTCACCGCTGGTGTAGTTGGCTCTTCAGTTGTCACCGCTGGTGTAGTTGGTTCCTCAGTTGTAACAGCTGGTGTAGTTGGCTCTTCAGTTGTAACAGCTGGTGTAGTTGGCTCTTCAGTTGTCACCGCTGGTGTAGTTGGTTCCTCAGTTGTAACAGCTGGTGTAGTTGGCTCTTCAGTTGTCACCGCTGGTGTAGTTGGCTCTTCAGTTGTCACCGCTGGTGTAGTTGGCTCTTCAGTTGTCACCGCTGGTGTAGTTGGTTCCTCAGTGGTGACAGCTGGTGTAGTTGGCTCTTCAGTTGTCACCGCTGGTGTACTTGGTTCCTCAGTTGTAACAGCTGGTGTAGTTGGCTCTTCAGTTGTCACCGCTGGTGTAGTTAGCTCTTCAGTTGTCACCGCTGGTGTAGTTGGTTCCTCAGTTGTAACAGCTGGTGTAGTTGGCTCTTCAGTTGTAACAGCTGGTGTAGTTGGCTCTTCAGTTGTAACAGCTGGTGTAGTTGGCTCTTCAGTTGTCACCGCTGGTGTAGTTGGCTCTTCAGTTGTCACCGCTGGTGTAGTTGGTTCCTCAGTTGTAACAGCTGGTGTAGTTAGCTCTTCAGTTGTCACCGCTGGTGTAGTTGGCTCTTCAGTTGTCACCGCTGGTGTAGTTGGCTCTTCAGTTGTCACCGCTGGTGTAGTTGGTTCCTCAGTGGTGACAGCTGGTGTAGTTGGCTCTTCAGTTGTCACCGCTGGTGTAGTTGGTTCCTCAGTTGTAACAGCTGGTGTAGTTGGCTCTTCAGTTGTCACCGCTGGTGTAGTTGGCTCTTCAGTTGTCACCGCTGGTGTAGTTGGTTCCTCAGTTGTAACAGCTGGCGTAGTTGGCTCTTCAGTTGTCACGGCTGGTGTACTTGGTTCCTCAGTTGTAACAGCTGGTGTAGTTGGCTCTTCAGTTGTCACCGCTGGTGTAGTTGGTTCCTCAGTTGTAACAGCTGGTGTAGTTGGCTCTTCAGTTGTCACCGCTGGTGTAGTTGGCTCTTCAGTTGTCACCGCTGGTGTAGTTGGCTCTTCAGTTGTCACCGCTGGTGTAGTTGGTTCCTCAGTGGTGACAGCTGGTGTAGTTGGCTCTTCAGTTGTCACCGCTGGTGTAGTTGGTTCCTCAGTTGTAACAGCTGGTGTAGTTGGCTCTTCAGTTGTCACCGCTGGTGTAGTTGGCTCTTCAGTTGTCACCGCTGGTGTAGTTGGTTCCTCAGTTGTAACAGCTGGCGTAGTTGGCTCTTCAGTTGTCACGGCTGGTGTACTTGGTTCCTCAGTTGTAACAGCTGGTGTAGTTGGCTCTTCAGTTGTCACCGCTGGTGTAGTTGGTTCCTCAGTTGTAACAGCTGGTGTAGTTGGCTCTTCAGTTGTAACAGCTGGTGTAGTTGGCTCTTCAGTTGTAACAGCTGGTGTAGTTGGCTCTTCAGTTGTCACCGCTGGTGTAGTTGGCTCTTCAGTTGTCACCGCTGGTGTAGTTGGTTCCTCAGTTGTAACAGCTGATGTAGTTGGCTCTTCAGTTGTCACCGCTGGTGTAGTTGGCTCTTCAGTTGTCACCGCTGGTGTAGTTGGCTCTTCAGTTGTCACCGCTGGTGTAGTTGGTTCCTCAGTGGTGACAGCTGGTGTAGTTGGCTCTTCAGTTGTCACCGCTGGTGTACTTGGTTCCTCAGTTGTAACAGCTGGTGTAGTTGGTTCCTCAGTTGTCACCGCTGGTGTAGTTGGCTCTTCAGTTGTCACCGCTGGTGTAGTTGGCTCTTCAGTTGTCACCGCTGGTGTAGTTGGCTCTTCAGTTGTCACCGCTGGTGTAGTTGGTTCCTCAGTTGTCACCGCTGGTGTACTTGGTTCCTCAGTTGTCACCGCTGGTGTAGTTGGTTCCTCAGTGGTGACAGCTGGTGTAGTTGGCTCTTCAGTGGTGACAGCTGGAGTAGTTGGCTCTTCAGTTGTCACCGCTGGTGTAGTTGGCTCTTCAGTTGTCACCGCTGGTGTAGTTGGTTCCTCAGTTGTCACCGCTGGTGTACTTGGTTCCTCAGTTGTAACAGCTGGTGTAGTTGGCTCTTCAGTTGTCACCGCTGGTGTAGTTGGCTCTTCAGTTGTCACCGCTGGTGTAGTTGGCTCTTCAGTTGTCACCGCTGGTGTACTTGGTTCCTCAGTTGTAACAGCTGGTGTAGTTGGCTCTTCAGTTGTAACAGCTGGTGTAGTTGGCTCTTCAGTTGTAACAGCTGGTGTAGTTGGCTCTTCAGTTGTCACCGCTGGTGTAGTTGGCTCTTCAGTTGTCACCGCTGGTGTAGTTGGTTCCTCAGTTGTAACAGCTGGTGTAGTTGGCTCTTCAGTTGTCACCGCTGGTGTAGTTGGCTCTTCAGTTGTCACCGCTGGTGTAGTTGGCTCTTCAGTTGTCACCGCTGGTGTAGTTGGCTCTTCAGTTGTCACCGCTGGTGTAGTTGGTTCCTCAGTGGTGACAGCTGGTGTAGTTGGCTCTTCAGTTGTCACCGCTGGTGTACTTGGTTCCTCAGTTGTAACAGCTGGTGTAGTTGGCTCTTCAGTTGTCACCGCTGGTGTAGTTGGTTCCTCAGTTGTAACAGCTGGTGTAGTTGGCTCTTCAGTTGTCACCGCTGGTGTAGTTGGCTCTTCAGTTGTCACCGCTGGTGTAGTTGGTTCCTCAGTTGTAACAGCTGGCGTAGTTGGCTCTTCAGTTGTCACGGCTGGTGTACTTGGTTCCTCAGTTGTAACAGCTGGTGTAGTTGGCTCTTCAGTTGTCACCGCTGGTGTAGTTGGTTCCTCAGTTGTAACAGCTGGTGTAGTTGGCTCTTCAGTTGTCACCGCTGGTGTAGTTGGCTCTTCAGTTGTCACCGCTGGTGTAGTTGGTTCCTCAGTTGTAACAGCTGGCGTAGTTGGCTCTTCAGTTGTCACGGCTGGTGTACTTGGTTCCTCAGTTGTAACAGCTGGTGTAGTTGGCTCTTCAGTTGTCACCGCTGGTGTAGTTGGTTCCTCAGTTGTAACAGCTGGTGTAGTTGGCTCTTCAGTTGTCACGGCTGGTGTAGTTGGTTCCTCAGTTGTAACAGCTGGTGTAGTTGGCTCTTCAGTTGTCACCGCTGGTGTAATTGGTTCCTCAGTTGTAACAGCTGGTGTAGTTGGCTCTTCAGTTGTCACGGCTGGTGTACTTGGTTCCTCAGTTGTAACAGTTGGTGTAGTTGGCTCTTCAGTTGTCACCGCTGGTGTAGTTGGTTCCTCAGTGGTGACAGCTGGTGTAGTTGGCTCCTCAGTTGTCACCGCTGGTGTAGTTGGCTCTTCAGTTGTCACCGCTGGTGTAGTTGGCTCTTCAGTTGTCACCGCTGGTGTAGTTGGCTCTTCAGTTGTCACCGCTGGTGTAGTTGGTTCCTCAGTTGTCACCGCTGGTGTACTTGGTTCCTCAGTTGTCACCGCTGGTGTAGTTGGTTCCTCAGTTGTAACAGCTGGTGTAGTTGGCTCTTCAGTTGTGACCGCTGGTGTAGTTGGCTCTTCAGTTGTCACCGCTGGTGTAGTTGGTTCCTCAGTTGTAACAGCTGGTGTAGTTGGCTCTTCAGTTGTCACCGCTGGTGTAGTTGGTTCCTCAGTTGTAACAGCTGGTGTAGTTGGCTCTTCAGTTGTGACCGCTGGTGTAGTTGGCTCTTCAGTTGTCACCGCTGGTGTAGTTGGTTCCTCAGTTGTAACAGCTGGTGTAGTTGGCTCTTCAGTTGTGACCGCTGGTGTAGTTGGTTCCTCAGTTGTAACAGCTGGTGTAGTTGGCTCTTCAGTTGTCACGGCTGGTGTAGTTGGTTCCTCAGTTGTAACAGCTGGTGTAGTTGGCTCTTCAGTTGTCACCGCTGGTGTAGTTGGCTCTTCAGTTGTGACCGCTGGTGTAGTTGGCTCTTCAGTTGTCACCGCTGGTGTAGTTGGTTCCTCAGTTGTAACAGCTGGTGTAGTTGGCTCTTCAGTTGTCACCGCTGGTGTAGTTGGTTCCTCAGTTGTAACAGCTGGTGTAGTTGGCTCCTCAGTGGTGACAGCTGGTGTAGTTGGCTCTTCAGTGGTGACAGCTGGAGTAGTTGGCTCTTCAGTTGTCACCGCTGGTGTAGTTGGTTCCTCAGTTGTAACAGCTGGTGTAGTTGGCTCTTCAGTTGTGACCGCTGGTGTAGTTGGCTCTTCAGTTGTCACCGCTGGTGTACTTGGTTCCTCAGTTGTAACAGCTGGTGTAGTTGGCTCTTCAGTTGTCACCGCTGGTGTAGTTGGTTCCTCAGTTGTAACAGCTGGTGTAGTTGGTTCCTCAGTTGTCACCGCTGGTGTAGTTGGCTCTTCAGTTGTCACCGCTGGTGTAGTTGGCTCTTCAGTTGTCACCGCTGGTGTAGTTGGCTCTTCAGTTGTCACCGCTGGTGTAGTTGGTTCCTCAGTTGTCACCGCTGGTGTACTTGGTTCCTCAGTTGTCACCGCTGGTGTAGTTGGTTCCTCAGTGGTGACAGCTGGTGTAGTTGGCTCTTCAGTGGTGACAGCTGGAGTAGTTGGCTCTTCAGTTGTCACCGCTGGTGTAGTTGGCTCTTCAGTTGTCACCGCTGGTGTAGTTGGTTCCTCAGTTGTCACCGCTGGTGTACTTGGTTCCTCAGTTGTAACAGCTGGTGTAGTTGGCTCTTCAGTTGTCACCGCTGGTGTAGTTGGCTCTTCAGTTGTCACCGCTGGTGTAGTTGGCTCTTCAGTTGTCACCGCTGGTGTACTTGGTTCCTCAGTTGTAACAGCTGGTGTAGTTGGCTCTTCAGTTGTAACAGCTGGTGTAGTTGGCTCTTCAGTTGTAACAGCTGGTGTAGTTGGCTCTTCAGTTGTCACCGCTGGTGTAGTTGGCTCTTCAGTTGTCACCGCTGGTGTAGTTGGTTCCTCAGTTGTAACAGCTGGTGTAGTTGGCTCTTCAGTTGTCACCGCTGGTGTAGTTGGCTCTTCAGTTGTCACCGCTGGTGTAGTTGGCTCTTCAGTTGTCACCGCTGGTGTAGTTGGTTCCTCAGTGGTGACAGCTGGTGTAGTTGGCTCTTCAGTTGTCACCGCTGGTGTACTTGGTTCCTCAGTTGTAACAGCTGGTGTAGTTGGCTCTTCAGTTGTCACCGCTGGTGTAGTTGGTTCCTCAGTTGTAACAGCTGGTGTAGTTGGCTCTTCAGTTGTCACGGCTGGTGTAGTTGGTTCCTCAGTTGTAACAGCTGGTGTAGTTGGCTCTTCAGTTGTCACCGCTGGTGTAATTGGTTCCTCAGTTGTAACAGCTGGTGTAGTTGGCTCTTCAGTTGTCACGGCTGGTGTACTTGGTTCCTCAGTTGTAACAGTTGGTGTAGTTGGCTCTTCAGTTGTCACCGCTGGTGTAGTTGGTTCCTCAGTGGTGACAGCTGGTGTAGTTGGCTCCTCAGTTGTCACCGCTGGTGTAGTTGGCTCTTCAGTTGTCACCGCTGGTGTAGTTGGCTCTTCAGTTGTCACCGCTGGTGTAGTTGGCTCTTCAGTTGTCACCGCTGGTGTAGTTGGTTCCTCAGTTGTCACCGCTGGTGTACTTGGTTCCTCAGTTGTCACCGCTGGTGTAGTTGGTTCCTCAGTTGTAACAGCTGGTGTAGTTGGCTCTTCAGTTGTGACCGCTGGTGTAGTTGGCTCTTCAGTTGTCACCGCTGGTGTAGTTGGTTCCTCAGTTGTAACAGCTGGTGTAGTTGGCTCTTCAGTTGTCACCGCTGGTGTAGTTGGTTCCTCAGTTGTAACAGCTGGTGTAGTTGGCTCTTCAGTTGTGACCGCTGGTGTAGTTGGCTCTTCAGTTGTCACCGCTGGTGTAGTTGGTTCCTCAGTTGTAACAGCTGGTGTAGTTGGCTCTTCAGTTGTGACCGCTGGTGTAGTTGGTTCCTCAGTTGTAACAGCTGGTGTAGTTGGCTCTTCAGTTGTCACGGCTGGTGTAGTTGGTTCCTCAGTTGTAACAGCTGGTGTAGTTGGCTCTTCAGTTGTCACCGCTGGTGTAGTTGGCTCTTCAGTTGTGACCGCTGGTGTAGTTGGCTCTTCAGTTGTCACCGCTGGTGTAGTTGGTTCCTCAGTTGTAACAGCTGGTGTAGTTGGCTCTTCAGTTGTCACCGCTGGTGTAGTTGGTTCCTCAGTTGTAACAGCTGGTGTAGTTGGCTCCTCAGTGGTGACAGCTGGTGTAGTTGGCTCTTCAGTGGTGACAGCTGGAGTAGTTGGCTCTTCAGTTGTCACCGCTGGTGTAGTTGGTTCCTCAGTTGTAACAGCTGGTGTAGTTGGCTCTTCAGTTGTGACCGCTGGTGTAGTTGGCTCTTCAGTTGTCACCGCTGGTGTACTTGGTTCCTCAGTTGTAACAGCTGGTGTAGTTGGCTCTTCAGTTGTCACCGCTGGTGTAGTTGGTTCCTCAGTTGTAACAGCTGGTGTAGTTGGTTCCTCAGTTGTCACCGCTGGTGTAGTTGGCTCTTCAGTTGTCACCGCTGGTGTAGTTGGCTCTTCAGTTGTCACCGCTGGTGTAGTTGGCTCTTCAGTTGTCACCGCTGGTGTAGTTGGTTCCTCAGTTGTCACCGCTGGTGTACTTGGTTCCTCAGTTGTCACCGCTGGTGTAGTTGGTTCCTCAGTGGTGACAGCTGGTGTAGTTGGCTCTTCAGTGGTGACAGCTGGAGTAGTTGGCTCTTCAGTTGTCACCGCTGGTGTAGTTGGCTCTTCAGTTGTCACCGCTGGTGTAGTTGGTTCCTCAGTTGTCACCGCTGGTGTACTTGGTTCCTCAGTTGTAACAGCTGGTGTAGTTGGCTCTTCAGTTGTCACCGCTGGTGTAGTTGGCTCTTCAGTTGTCACCGCTGGTGTAGTTGGCTCTTCAGTTGTCACCGCTGGTGTACTTGGTTCCTCAGTTGTAACAGCTGGTGTAGTTGGCTCTTCAGTTGTAACAGCTGGTGTAGTTGGCTCTTCAGTTGTAACAGCTGGTGTAGTTGGCTCTTCAGTTGTCACCGCTGGTGTAGTTGGCTCTTCAGTTGTCACCGCTGGTGTAGTTGGTTCCTCAGTTGTAACAGCTGGTGTAGTTGGCTCTTCAGTTGTCACCGCTGGTGTAGTTGGCTCTTCAGTTGTCACCGCTGGTGTAGTTGGCTCTTCAGTTGTCACCGCTGGTGTAGTTGGTTCCTCAGTGGTGACAGCTGGTGTAGTTGGCTCTTCAGTTGTCACCGCTGGTGTACTTGGTTCCTCAGTTGTAACAGCTGGTGTAGTTGGCTCTTCAGTTGTCACCGCTGGTGTAGTTGGTTCCTCAGTTGTAACAGCTGGTGTAGTTGGCTCTTCAGTTGTCACCGCTGGTGTAGTTGGCTCTTCAGTTGTCACCGCTGGTGTAGTTGGTTCCTCAGTTGTAACAGCTGGCGTAGTTGGCTCTTCAGTTGTCACGGCTGGTGTACTTGGTTCCTCAGTTGTAACAGCTGGTGTAGTTGGCTCTTCAGTTGTCACCGCTGGTGTAGTTGGTTCCTCAGTTGTAACAGCTGGTGTAGTTGGCTCTTCAGTTGTCACCGCTGGTGTAGTTGGCTCTTCAGTTGTCACCGCTGGTGTAGTTGGTTCCTCAGTTGTAACAGCTGGCGTAGTTGGCTCTTCAGTTGTCACGGCTGGTGTACTTGGTTCCTCAGTTGTAACAGCTGGTGTAGTTGGCTCTTCAGTTGTCACCGCTGGTGTAGTTGGTTCCTCAGTTGTAACAGCTGGTGTAGTTGGCTCTTCAGTTGTCACGGCTGGTGTAGTTGGTTCCTCAGTTGTAACAGCTGGTGTAGTTGGCTCTTCAGTTGTCACCGCTGGTGTAATTGGTTCCTCAGTTGTAACAGCTGGTGTAGTTGGCTCTTCAGTTGTCACGGCTGGTGTACTTGGTTCCTCAGTTGTAACAGTTGGTGTAGTTGGCTCCTCAGTTGTCACCGCTGGTGTAGTTGGCTCTTCAGTTGTCACCGCTGGTGTAGTTGGCTCTTCAGTTGTCACCGCTGGTGTAGTTGGCTCTTCAGTTGTCACCGCTGGTGTAGTTGGTTCCTCAGTTGTCACCGCTGGTGTACTTGGTTCCTCAGTTGTCACCGCTGGTGTAGTTGGTTCCTCAGTGGTGACAGCTGGTGTAGTTGGCTCTTCAGTGGTGACAGCTGGAGTAGTTGGCTCTTCAGTTGTCACCGCTGGTGTAGTTGGTTCCTCAGTTGTAACAGGTGGTGTAGTTGGCTCTTCAGTTGTCAACACTGGTGTAGTTGGTTCCTCAGTGGTGACAGCTGGTGTAGTTGGTTTTTCAGTTGTCACCGCTGGTGTAGTTGGCTCTTCAGTTGTCACCGCTGGTGTAGTTGGTTCCTCAGTTGTAACAGCTGGTGTAGTTGGCTCTTCAGTTGTCACCGCTGGTGTAGTTGGTTCCTCAGTTGTAACAGCTGGTGTAGTTGGCTCTTCAGTTGTGACCGCTGGTGTAGTTGGTTCCTCAGTTGTAACAGCTGGTGTAGTTGGCTCTTCAGTTGTCACGGCTGGTGTAGTTGGTTCCTCAGTTGTAACAGCTGGTGTAGTTGGCTCTTCAGTTGTCACCGCTGGTGTAGTTGGCTCTTCAGTTGTGACCGCTGGTGTAGTAGGCTCTTCAGTTGTCACCGCTGGTGTAGTTGGTTCCTCAGTTGTAACAGCTGGTGTAGTTGGCTCTTCAGTTGTCACCGCTGGTGTAGTTGGTTCCTCAGTTGTAACAGCTGGTGTAGTTGGCTCCTCAGTTGTCACCGCTGGTGTAGTTGGCTCTTCAGTTGTAACAGCTGGTGTAGTTGGCTCTTCAGTTGTCACCGCTGGTGTAGTTGTTTCCTCAGTTGTAACAGCTGGTGTAGTTGGCTCCTCAGTTGTCACCGCTGGTGTAGTTGGCCCTTCAGTTGTAACAGCTGGTGTAGTCGGCTCTTCAGTTGTCACCGCTGGTGTACTTGGTTCCTCAGTTGTAACAGCTGGTGTAGTTGGCTCTTCAGTTGTCACCGCTGGTGTAGTTGGTTCCTCAGTTGTAACAGCTGGTGTAGTTGGCTCTTCAGTTGTCACCGCTGGTGTACTTGGTTCCTCAGTTGTAACAGCTGGTGTAGTTGGCTCTTCAGTTGTGACCGCTGGTGTAGTTGGCTCTTCAGTTGTCACCGCTGGTGTAGTTGGTTCCTCAGTTGTAACAGCTGGTGTAGTTGGCTCTTCAGTTGTCACCGCTGGTGTAGTTGGTTCCTCAGTTGTAACAGCTGGTGTAGTTGGCTCTTCAGTTGTGACCGCTGGTGTAGTTGGCTCTTCAGTTGTCACCGCTGGTGTAGTTGGTTCCTCAGTTGTAACAGCTGGTGTAGTTGGCTCTTCAGTTGTGACCGCTGGTGTAGTTGGTTCCTCAGTTGTAACAGCTGGTGTAGTTGGCTCTTCAGTTGTCACGGCTGGTGTAGTTGGTTCCTCAGTTGTAACAGCTGGTGTAGTTGGCTCTTCAGTTGTCACCGCTGGTGTAGTTGGCTCTTCAGTTGTGACCGCTGGTGTAGTTGGCTCTTCAGTTGTCACCGCTGGTGTAGTTGGTTCCTCAGTTGTAACAGCTGGTGTAGTTGGCTCTTCAGTTGTCACCGCTGGTGTAGTTGGTTCCTCAGTTGTAACAGCTGGTGTAGTTGGCTCCTCAGTTGTCACCGCTGGTGTAGTTGGCTCTTCAGTTGTAACAGCTGGTGTAGTTGGCTCTTCAGTTGTCACCGCTGGTGTAGTTGTTTCCTCAGTTGTAACAGCTGGTGTAGTTGGCTCCTCAGTTGTCACCGCTGGTGTAGTTGGCCCTTCAGTTGTAACAGCTGGTGTAGTCGGCTCTTCAGTTGTCACCGCTGGTGTACTTGGTTCCTCAGTTGTAACAGCTGGTGTAGTTGGCTCTTCAGTTGTCACCGCTGGTGTAGTTGGTTCCTCAGTTGTAACAGCTGGTGTAGTTGGCTCTTCAGTTGTCACCGCTGGTGTACTTGGTTCCTCAGTTGTAACAGCTGGTGTAGTTGGCTCTTCAGTTGTCACCGCTGGTGTAGTTGGTTCCTCAGTTGTAACAGCTGGTGTAGTTGGCTCTTCAGTTGTCACCGCTGATGTAGTTGGTTCCTCAGTTGTAACAGCTGGTGTAGTTGGCTCTTCAGTTGTCACTGCTGGTGTAGTTGGTTCCTCAGTTGTAACAGCTGGTGTAGTTGGCTCTTCAGTTGTCACCGCTGGTGTAGTTGGTTCCTCAGTTGTCACCGCTGGTGTAGTTGGCTCTTCAGTTGTCACCGCTGGTGTAGTTGGCTCTTCAGTTGTCACCGCTGGTGTACTTGGTTCCTCAGTTGTAACAGCTGGTGTAGTTGGCTCCTCAGTTGTCACCGCTGGTGTAGTTGGCTCTTCAGTTGTAACAGCTGGTGTAGTTGGCTCTTCAGTTGTCACCGCTGGTGTACTTGGTTCCTCAGTTGTAACAGCTGGTGTAGTTGGCTCTTCAGTTGTCACCGCTGGTGTAGTTGGTTCCTCAGTTGTAACAGCTGGTGTAGTTGGCTCTTCAGTTGTCACCGCTGGTGTAGTTGGTTCCTCAGTTGTAACAGCTGGTGTAGTTGGCTCTTCAGTTGTCACCGCTGGTGTAGTTGGTTCCTCAGTTGTAACAGCTGGTGTAGTTGGCTCCTCAGTTGTCACCGCTGGTGTAGTTGGCTCTTCAGTTGTAACAGCTGGTGTAGTTGGCTCTTCAGTTGTCACCGCTGGTGTAGTTGTTTCCTCAGTTGTAACAGCTGGTGTAGTTGGCTCCTCAGTTGTCACCGCTGGTGTAGTTGGCCCTTCAGTTGTAACAGCTGGTGTAGTCGGCTCTTCAGTTGTCACCGCTGGTGTACTTGGTTCCTCAGTTGTAACAGCTGGTGTAGTTGGCTCTTCAGTTGTCACCGCTGGTGTAGTTGGTTCCTCAGTTGTAACAGCTGGTGTAGTTGGCTCTTCAGTTGTCACCGCTGGTGTACTTGGTTCCTCAGTTGTAACAGCTGGTGTAGTTGGCTCTTCAGTTGTCACCGCTGGTGTAGTTGGTTCCTCAGTTGTAACAGCTGGTGTAGTTGGCTCTTCAGTTGTCACCGCTGATGTAGTTGGTTCCTCAGTTGTAACAGCTGGTGTAGTTGGCTCTTCAGTTGTCACTGCTGGTGTAGTTGGTTCCTCAGTTGTAACAGCTGGTGTAGTTGGCTCTTCAGTTGTCACCGCTGGTGTAGTTGGTTCCTCAGTTGTCACCGCTGGTGTAGTTGGCTCTTCAGTTGTCACCGCTGGTGTAGTTGGCTCTTCAGTTGTCACCGCTGGTGTACTTGGTTCCTCAGTTGTAACAGCTGGTGTAGTTGGCTCCTCAGTTGTCACCGCTGGTGTAGTTGGCTCTTCAGTTGTAACAGCTGGTGTAGTTGGCTCTTCAGTTGTCACCGCTGGTGTACTTGGTTCCTCAGTTGTAACAGCTGGTGTAGTTGGCTCTTCAGTTGTCACCGCTGGTGTACTTGGTTCCTCAGTTGTAACAGCTGGTGTAGTTGGCTCTTCAGTTGTCACCGCTGGTGTACTTGGTTCCTCAGTTGTAACAGCTGGTGTAGTTGGCTCTTCAGTTGTCACCGCTGGTGTAGTTGGTTCCTCAGTTGTCACCGCTGGTGTACTTGGTTCCTCAGTTGTCACCGCTGGTGTAGTTGGTTCCTCAGTGGTGACAGCTGGTGTAGTTGGCTCTTCAGTGGTGACAGCTGGAGTAGTTGGCTCTTCAGTTGTCACCGCTGGTGTAGTTGGTTCCTCAGTTGTAACAGCTGGTGTAGTTGGCTCTTCAGTTGTCACCGCTGGTGTAGTTGGTTCCTCAGTTGTAACAGCTGGTGTAGTTGGCTCTTCAGTTGTCACCGCTGGTGTAGTTGGCTCTTCAGTTGTCACCGCTGGTGTAGTTGGTTCTTCAGTTGTAACAGCTGGTGTAGTTGGCTCTTCAGTTGTCACCGCTGGTGTAGTTGGTTCCTCAGTTGTAACAGCTGGTGTAGTTGGCTCTTCAGTTGTCACCGCTGGTGTAGTTGGTTCCTCAGTTGTCACCGCTTGTGTACTTGGTTCCTCAGTTGTCACCGCTGGTGTAGTTGGTTCCTCAGTGGTGACAGCTGGTGTAGTTGGCTCTTCAGTGGTGACAGCTGGAGTAGTTGGCTCTTCAGTTGTCACCGCTGGTGTAGTTGGTTCCTCAGTTGTAACAGCTGGTGTAGTTGGCTCTTCAGTTGTCACCGCTGGTGTAGTTGGTTCCTCAGTTGTAACAGCTGGTGTAGTTGGCTCTTCAGTTGTCACCGCTGGTGTAGTTGGCTCTTCAGTTGTCACCGCTGGTGTAGTTGGTTCCTCAGTTGTAACAGCTGGTGTAGTTGGCTCTTCAGTTGTCACCGCTGGTGTAGTTGGTTCCTCAGTTGTAACAGCTGGTGTAGTTGGCTCTTCCGTTGTCACCGCTGGTGTAGTTGGCTCTTCAGTTGTCACCGCTGGTGTAGTTGGTTCCTCAGTTGTAACAGCTGGTGTAGTTGGCTCTTCAGTTGTCACCGCTGGTGTAGTTGGTTCCTCAGTTGTAACAGCTGGTGTAGTTGGCTCTTCAGTTGTCACCGCTGGTGTAGTTGGCTCTTCAGTTGTCACCGCTGGTGTAGTTGGTTCCTCAGTTGTAACAGCTGGTGTAGTTAGCTCTTCAGTTGTCACCGCTGGTGTAGTTGGTTCCTCAGTTGTAACAGCTGGTGTAGTTGGCTCTTCAGTTGTCACCGCTGGTGTAGTTGTTTCCTCAGTTGTAACAGCTGGTGTAGTTGGCTCCTCAGTTGTCACCGCTGGTGTAGTTGGCTCTTCAGTTGTAACAGCTGGTGTAGTTGGCTCTTCAGTTGTCACCGCTGGTGTAGTTGGTTCCTCAGTTGTAACACCTGGTGTAGTTGGCTCTTCAGTTGTCACCGCTGGTGTAGTTGGCTCTTCAGTGGTGACAGCTGGAGTAGTTGGCTCTTCAGTTGTCATCGCTGGTGTAGTTGGTTCCTCAGTTGTAACAGCTGGTGTAGTTGGCTCTTCAGTTGTAACAGCTGGTGTAGTTGGCTCTTCAGTTGTCACCGCTGGTGTAATTGGTTCCTCAGTTGTAACAGCTGGTGTAGTTGGCTCTTCAGTTGTCACCGCTGGTGTAGTTGTTTCCTCAGTTGTAACAGCTGGTGTAGTTGGCTCCTCAGTTGTCACCGCTGGTGTAGTTGGCCCTTCAGTTGGAACAGCTGGTGTAGTTGGCTCTTCAGTTGTCACCGCTGGTGTAGTTGGTTCCTCAGTGGTGACAGCTGGTGTAGTTGGCTCTTCAGTGGTGACAGCTGGAGTAGTTGGCTCTTCAGTTGTCACCGCTGGTGTAGTTGGCTCTTCAGTTGTCACCGCTGGTGTAGTTGGTTCCTCAGTTGTCACCGCTGGTGTACTTGGTTCCTCAGTTGTAACAGCTGGTGTAGTTGGCTCTTCAGTTGTCACCGCTGGTGTAGTTGGCTCTTCAGTTGTCACCGCTGGTGTAGTTGGCTCTTCAGTTGTCACCGCTGGTGTACTTGGTTCCTCAGTTGTAACAGCTGGTGTAGTTGGCTCTTCAGTTGTAACAGCTGGTGTAGTTGGCTCTTCAGTTGTAACAGCTGGTGTAGTTGGCTCTTCAGTTGTCACCGCTGGTGTAGTTGGCTCTTCAGTTGTCACCGCTGGTGTAGTTGGTTCCTCAGTTGTAACAGCTGGTGTAGTTGGCTCTTCAGTTGTCACCGCTGGTGTAGTTGGCTCTTCAGTTGTCACCGCTGGTGTAGTTGGCTCTTCAGTTGTCACCGCTGGTGTAGTTGGCTCTTCAGTTGTCACCGCTGGTGTAGTTGGTTCCTCAGTGGTGACAGCTGGTGTAGTTGGCTCTTCAGTTGTCACCGCTGGTGTACTTGGTTCCTCAGTTGTAACAGCTGGTGTAGTTGGCTCTTCAGTTGTCACCGCTGGTGTAGTTGGTTCCTCAGTTGTAACAGCTGGTGTAGTTGGCTCTTCAGTTGTCACCGCTGGTGTAGTTGGCTCTTCAGTTGTCACCGCTGGTGTAGTTGGTTCCTCAGTTGTAACAGCTGGCGTAGTTGGCTCTTCAGTTGTCACGGCTGGTGTACTTGGTTCCTCAGTTGTAACAGCTGGTGTAGTTGGCTCTTCAGTTGTCACCGCTGGTGTAGTTGGTTCCTCAGTTGTAACAGCTGGTGTAGTTGGCTCTTCAGTTGTCACCGCTGGTGTAGTTGGCTCTTCAGTTGTCACCGCTGGTGTAGTTGGTTCCTCAGTTGTAACAGCTGGCGTAGTTGGCTCTTCAGTTGTCACGGCTGGTGTACTTGGTTCCTCAGTTGTAACAGCTGGTGTAGTTGGCTCTTCAGTTGTCACCGCTGGTGTAGTTGGTTCCTCAGTTGTAACAGCTGGTGTAGTTGGCTCTTCAGTTGTCACGGCTGGTGTAGTTGGTTCCTCAGTTGTAACAGCTGGTGTAGTTGGCTCTTCAGTTGTCACCGCTGGTGTAATTGGTTCCTCAGTTGTAACAGCTGGTGTAGTTGGCTCTTCAGTTGTCACGGCTGGTGTACTTGGTTCCTCAGTTGTAACAGTTGGTGTAGTTGGCTCTTCAGTTGTCACCGCTGGTGTAGTTGGTTCCTCAGTGGTGACAGCTGGTGTAGTTGGCTCCTCAGTTGTCACCGCTGGTGTAGTTGGCTCTTCAGTTGTCACCGCTGGTGTAGTTGGCTCTTCAGTTGTCACCGCTGGTGTAGTTGGCTCTTCAGTTGTCACCGCTGGTGTAGTTGGTTCCTCAGTTGTCACCGCTGGTGTACTTGGTTCCTCAGTTGTCACCGCTGGTGTAGTTGGTTCCTCAGTGGTGACAGCTGGTGTAGTTGGCTCTTCAGTGGTGACAGCTGGAGTAGTTGGCTCTTCAGTTGTCACCGCTGGTGTAGTTGGTTCCTCAGTTGTAACAGGTGGTGTAGTTGGTTCCTCAGTTGTCACCGCTGGTGTAGTTGGTTCCTCAGTTGTAACAGCTGGTGTAGTTGGCTCTTCAGTTGTGACCGCTGGTGTAGTTGGCTCTTCAGTTGTCACCGCTGGTGTAGTTGGTTCCTCAGTTGTAACAGCTGGTGTAGTTGGCTCTTCAGTTGTCACCGCTGGTGTAGTTGGTTCCTCAGTTGTAACAGCTGGTGTAGTTGGCTCTTCAGTTGTGACCGCTGGTGTAGTTGGCTCTTCAGTTGTCACCGCTGGTGTAGTTGGTTCCTCAGTTGTAACAGCTGGTGTAGTTGGCTCTTCAGTTGTGACCGCTGGTGTAGTTGGTTCCTCAGTTGTAACAGCTGGTGTAGTTGGCTCTTCAGTTGTCACGGCTGGTGTAGTTGGTTCCTCAGTTGTAACAGCTGGTGTAGTTGGCTCTTCAGTTGTCACCGCTGGTGTAGTTGGCTCTTCAGTTGTGACCGCTGGTGTAGTTGGCTCTTCAGTTGTCACCGCTGGTGTAGTTGGTTCCTCAGTTGTAACAGCTGGTGTAGTTGGCTCTTCAGTTGTCACCGCTGGTGTAGTTGGTTCCTCAGTTGTAACAGCTGGTGTAGTTGGCTCCTCAGTGGTGACAGCTGGTGTAGTTGGCTCTTCAGTGGTGACAGCTGGAGTAGTTGGCTCTTCAGTTGTCACCGCTGGTGTAGTTGGTTCCTCAGTTGTAACAGCTGGTGTAGTTGGCTCTTCAGTTGTGACCGCTGGTGTAGTTGGCTCTTCAGTTGTCACCGCTGGTGTACTTGGTTCCTCAGTTGTAACAGCTGGTGTAGTTGGCTCTTCAGTTGTCACCGCTGGTGTAGTTGGTTCCTCAGTTGTAACAGCTGGTGTAGTTGGTTCCTCAGTTGTCACCGCTGGTGTAGTTGGCTCTTCAGTTGTCACCGCTGGTGTAGTTGGCTCTTCAGTTGTCACCGCTGGTGTAGTTGGCTCTTCAGTTGTCACCGCTGGTGTAGTTGGTTCCTCAGTTGTCACCGCTGGTGTACTTGGTTCCTCAGTTGTCACCGCTGGTGTAGTTGGTTCCTCAGTGGTGACAGCTGGTGTAGTTGGCTCTTCAGTGGTGACAGCTGGAGTAGTTGGCTCTTCAGTTGTCACCGCTGGTGTAGTTGGCTCTTCAGTTGTCACCGCTGGTGTAGTTGGTTCCTCAGTTGTCACCGCTGGTGTACTTGGTTCCTCAGTTGTAACAGCTGGTGTAGTTGGCTCTTCAGTTGTCACCGCTGGTGTAGTTGGCTCTTCAGTTGTCACCGCTGGTGTAGTTGGCTCTTCAGTTGTCACCGCTGGTGTACTTGGTTCCTCAGTTGTAACAGCTGGTGTAGTTGGCTCTTCAGTTGTAACAGCTGGTGTAGTTGGCTCTTCAGTTGTAACAGCTGGTGTAGTTGGCTCTTCAGTTGTCACCGCTGGTGTAGTTGGCTCTTCAGTTGTCACCGCTGGTGTAGTTGGTTCCTCAGTTGTAACAGCTGGTGTAGTTGGCTCTTCAGTTGTCACCGCTGGTGTAGTTGGCTCTTCAGTTGTCACCGCTGGTGTAGTTGGCTCTTCAGTTGTCACCGCTGGTGTAGTTGGTTCCTCAGTGGTGACAGCTGGTGTAGTTGGCTCTTCAGTTGTCACCGCTGGTGTACTTGGTTCCTCAGTTGTAACAGCTGGTGTAGTTGGCTCTTCAGTTGTCACCGCTGGTGTAGTTGGTTCCTCAGTTGTAACAGCTGGTGTAGTTGGCTCTTCAGTTGTCACCGCTGGTGTAGTTGGCTCTTCAGTTGTCACCGCTGGTGTAGTTGGTTCCTCAGTTGTAACAGCTGGCGTAGTTGGCTCTTCAGTTGTCACCGCTGGTGTAGTTGGTTCCTCAGTTGTAACAGCTGGTGTAGTTGGCTCCTCAGTTGTCACCGCTGGTGTAGTTGGCTCTTCAGTTGTCACCGCTGGTGTAGTTGGTTCCTCAGTTGTAACAGCTGGTGTAGTTGGCTCTTCAGTTGTCACCGCTGGTGTAGTTGGTTCCTCAGTTGTAACAGCTGGTGTAGTTGGCTCCTCAGTTGTCACCGCTGGTGTAGTTGGCTCTTCAGTTGTAACAGCTGGTGTAGTTGGCTCTTCAGTTGTCACCGCTGGTGTAGTTGTTTCCTCAGTTGTAACAGCTGGTGTAGTTGGCTCCTCAGTTGTCACCGCTGGTGTAGTTGGCCCTTCAGTTGTAACAGCTGGTGTAGTCGGCTCTTCAGTTGTCACCGCTGGTGTACTTGGTTCCTCAGTTGTAACAGCTGGTGTAGTTGGCTCTTCAGTTGTCACCGCTGGTGTAGTTGGTTCCTCAGTTGTAACAGCTGGTGTAGTTGGCTCTTCAGTTGTCACCGCTGGTGTACTTGGTTCCTCAGTTGTAACAGCTGGTGTAGTTGGCTCTTCAGTTGTCACCGCTGGTGTAGTTGGTTCCTCAGTTGTAACAGCTGGTGTAGTTGGCTCTTCAGTTGTCACCGCTGATGTAGTTGGTTCCTCAGTTGTAACAGCTGGTGTAGTTGGCTCTTCAGTTGTCACTGCTGGTGTAGTTGGTTCCTCAGTTGTAACAGCTGGTGTAGTTGGCTCTTCAGTTGTCACCGCTGGTGTAGTTGGTTCCTCAGTTGTCACCGCTGGTGTAGTTGGCTCTTCAGTTGTCACCGCTGGTGTAGTTGGCTCTTCAGTTGTCACCGCTGGTGTACTTGGTTCCTCAGTTGTAACAGCTGGTGTAGTTGGCTCCTCAGTTGTCACCGCTGGTGTAGTTGGCTCTTCAGTTGTAACAGCTGGTGTAGTTGGCTCTTCAGTTGTCACCGCTGGTGTACTTGGTTCCTCAGTTGTAACAGCTGGTGTAGTTGGCTCTTCAGTTGTCACCGCTGGTGTACTTGGTTCCTCAGTTGTAACAGCTGGTGTAGTTGGCTCTTCAGTTGTCACCGCTGGTGTACTTGGTTCCTCAGTTGTAACAGCTGGTGTAGTTGGCTCTTCAGTTGTCACCGCTGGTGTAGTTGGTTCCTCAGTTGTCACCGCTGGTGTACTTGGTTCCTCAGTTGTCACCGCTGGTGTAGTTGGTTCCTCAGTGGTGACAGCTGGTGTAGTTGGCTCTTCAGTGGTGACAGCTGGAGTAGTTGGCTCTTCAGTTGTCACCGCTGGTGTAGTTGGTTCCTCAGTTGTAACAGCTGGTGTAGTTGGCTCTTCAGTTGTCACCGCTGGTGTAGTTGGTTCCTCAGTTGTAACAGCTGGTGTAGTTGGCTCTTCAGTTGTCACCGCTGGTGTAGTTGGCTCTTCAGTTGTCACCGCTGGTGTAGTTGGTTCTTCAGTTGTAACAGCTGGTGTAGTTGGCTCTTCAGTTGTCACCGCTGGTGTAGTTGGTTCCTCAGTTGTAACAGCTGGTGTAGTTGGCTCTTCAGTTGTCACCGCTGGTGTAGTTGGTTCCTCAGTTGTCACCGCTTGTGTACTTGGTTCCTCAGTTGTCACCGCTGGTGTAGTTGGTTCCTCAGTGGTGACAGCTGGTGTAGTTGGCTCTTCAGTGGTGACAGCTGGAGTAGTTGGCTCTTCAGTTGTCACCGCTGGTGTAGTTGGTTCCTCAGTTGTAACAGCTGGTGTAGTTGGCTCTTCAGTTGTCACCGCTGGTGTAGTTGGTTCCTCAGTTGTAACAGCTGGTGTAGTTGGCTCTTCAGTTGTCACCGCTGGTGTAGTTGGCTCTTCAGTTGTCACCGCTGGTGTAGTTGGTTCCTCAGTTGTAACAGCTGGTGTAGTTGGCTCTTCAGTTGTCACCGCTGGTGTAGTTGGTTCCTCAGTTGTAACAGCTGGTGTAGTTGGCTCTTCCGTTGTCACCGCTGGTGTAGTTGGCTCTTCAGTTGTCACCGCTGGTGTAGTTGGTTCCTCAGTTGTAACAGCTGGTGTAGTTGGCTCTTCAGTTGTCACCGCTGGTGTAGTTGGTTCCTCAGTTGTAACAGCTGGTGTAGTTGGCTCTTCAGTTGTCACCGCTGGTGTAGTTGGCTCTTCAGTTGTCACCGCTGGTGTAGTTGGTTCCTCAGTTGTAACAGCTGGTGTAGTTAGCTCTTCAGTTGTCACCGCTGGTGTAGTTGGTTCCTCAGTTGTAACAGCTGGTGTAGTTGGCTCTTCAGTTGTCACCGCTGGTGTAGTTGTTTCCTCAGTTGTAACAGCTGGTGTAGTTGGCTCCTCAGTTGTCACCGCTGGTGTAGTTGGCTCTTCAGTTGTAACAGCTGGTGTAGTTGGCTCTTCAGTTGTCACCGCTGGTGTAGTTGGTTCCTCAGTTGTAACACCTGGTGTAGTTGGCTCTTCAGTTGTCACCGCTGGTGTAGTTGGCTCTTCAGTGGTGACAGCTGGAGTAGTTGGCTCTTCAGTTGTCATCGCTGGTGTAGTTGGTTCCTCAGTTGTAACAGCTGGTGTAGTTGGCTCTTCAGTTGTAACAGCTGGTGTAGTTGGCTCTTCAGTTGTCACCGCTGGTGTAATTGGTTCCTCAGTTGTAACAGCTGGTGTAGTTGGCTCTTCAGTTGTCACCGCTGGTGTAGTTGTTTCCTCAGTTGTAACAGCTGGTGTAGTTGGCTCCTCAGTTGTCACCGCTGGTGTAGTTGGCCCTTCAGTTGGAACAGCTGGTGTAGTTGGCTCTTCAGTTGTCACCGCTGGTGTAGTTGGTTCCTCAGTGGTGACAGCTGGTGTAGTTGGCTCTTCAGTGGTGACAGCTGGAGTAGTTGGCTCTTCAGTTGTCACCGCTGGTGTAGTTGGCT
Source organism: Pediacus dermestoides (assembly GCA_963942485.1). Classification (NCBI taxonomy): domain Eukaryota; kingdom Metazoa; phylum Arthropoda; class Insecta; order Coleoptera; family Cucujidae; genus Pediacus; species Pediacus dermestoides. The sequence goes on from OZ012626.1 coordinate 32,091,367, forward strand.
CTTCAGTTGTCACCGCTGGTGTAGTTGGTTCCTCAGTTGTCACCGCTGGTGTACTTGGTTCCTCAGTTGTAACAGCTGGTGTAGTTGGCTCTTCAGTTGTCACCGCTGGTGTAGTTGGCTCTTCAGTTGTCACCGCTGGTGTAGTTGGCTCTTCAGTTGTCACCGCTGGTGTACTTGGTTCCTCAGTTGTAACAGCTGGTGTAGTTGGCTCTTCAGTTGTAACAGCTGGTGTAGTTGGCTCTTCAGTTGTAACAGCTGGTGTAGTTGGCTCTTCAGTTGTCACCGCTGGTGTAGTTGGCTCTTCAGTTGTCACCGCTGGTGTAGTTGGTTCCTCAGTTGTAACAGCTGGTGTAGTTGGCTCTTCAGTTGTCACCGCTGGTGTAGTTGGCTCTTCAGTTGTCACCGCTGGTGTAGTTGGCTCTTCAGTTGTCACCGCTGGTGTAGTTGGCTCTTCAGTTGTCACCGCTGGTGTAGTTGGTTCCTCAGTGGTGACAGCTGGTGTAGTTGGCTCTTCAGTTGTCACCGCTGGTGTACTTGGTTCCTCAGTTGTAACAGCTGGTGTAGTTGGCTCTTCAGTTGTCACCGCTGGTGTAGTTGGTTCCTCAGTTGTAACAGCTGGTGTAGTTGGCTCTTCAGTTGTCACCGCTGGTGTAGTTGGCTCTTCAGTTGTCACCGCTGGTGTAGTTGGTTCCTCAGTTGTAACAGCTGGCGTAGTTGGCTCTTCAGTTGTCACGGCTGGTGTACTTGGTTCCTCAGTTGTAACAGCTGGTGTAGTTGGCTCTTCAGTTGTCACCGCTGGTGTAGTTGGTTCCTCAGTTGTAACAGCTGGTGTAGTTGGCTCTTCAGTTGTCACCGCTGGTGTAGTTGGCTCTTCAGTTGTCACCGCTGGTGTAGTTGGTTCCTCAGTTGTAACAGCTGGCGTAGTTGGCTCTTCAGTTGTCACGGCTGGTGTACTTGGTTCCTCAGTTGTAACAGCTGGTGTAGTTGGCTCTTCAGTTGTCACCGCTGGTGTAGTTGGTTCCTCAGTTGTAACAGCTGGTGTAGTTGGCTCTTCAGTTGTCACGGCTGGTGTAGTTGGTTCCTCAGTTGTAACAGCTGGTGTAGTTGGCTCTTCAGTTGTCACCGCTGGTGTAATTGGTTCCTCAGTTGTAACAGCTGGTGTAGTTGGCTCTTCAGTTGTCACGGCTGGTGTACTTGGTTCCTCAGTTGTAACAGTTGGTGTAGTTGGCTCTTCAGTTGTCACCGCTGGTGTAGTTGGTTCCTCAGTGGTGACAGCTGGTGTAGTTGGCTCCTCAGTTGTCACCGCTGGTGTAGTTGGCTCTTCAGTTGTCACCGCTGGTGTAGTTGGCTCTTCAGTTGTCACCGCTGGTGTAGTTGGCTCTTCAGTTGTCACCGCTGGTGTAGTTGGTTCCTCAGTTGTCACCGCTGGTGTACTTGGTTCCTCAGTTGTCACCGCTGGTGTAGTTGGTTCCTCAGTGGTGACAGCTGGTGTAGTTGGCTCTTCAGTGGTGACAGCTGGAGTAGTTGGCTCTTCAGTTGTCACCGCTGGTGTAGTTGGTTCCTCAGTTGTAACAGGTGGTGTAGTTGGTTCCTCAGTTGTCACCGCTGGTGTAGTTGGTTCCTCAGTTGTAACAGCTGGTGTAGTTGGCTCTTCAGTTGTGACCGCTGGTGTAGTTGGCTCTTCAGTTGTCACCGCTGGTGTAGTTGGTTCCTCAGTTGTAACAGCTGGTGTAGTTGGCTCTTCAGTTGTCACCGCTGGTGTAGTTGGTTCCTCAGTTGTAACAGCTGGTGTAGTTGGCTCTTCAGTTGTGACCGCTGGTGTAGTTGGCTCTTCAGTTGTCACCGCTGGTGTAGTTGGTTCCTCAGTTGTAACAGCTGGTGTAGTTGGCTCTTCAGTTGTGACCGCTGGTGTAGTTGGTTCCTCAGTTGTAACAGCTGGTGTAGTTGGCTCTTCAGTTGTCACGGCTGGTGTAGTTGGTTCCTCAGTTGTAACAGCTGGTGTAGTTGGCTCTTCAGTTGTCACCGCTGGTGTAGTTGGCTCTTCAGTTGTGACCGCTGGTGTAGTTGGCTCTTCAGTTGTCACCGCTGGTGTAGTTGGTTCCTCAGTTGTAACAGCTGGTGTAGTTGGCTCTTCAGTTGTCACCGCTGGTGTAGTTGGTTCCTCAGTTGTAACAGCTGGTGTAGTTGGCTCCTCAGTGGTGACAGCTGGTGTAGTTGGCTCTTCAGTGGTGACAGCTGGAGTAGTTGGCTCTTCAGTTGTCACCGCTGGTGTAGTTGGTTCCTCAGTTGTAACAGCTGGTGTAGTTGGCTCTTCAGTTGTGACCGCTGGTGTAGTTGGCTCTTCAGTTGTCACCGCTGGTGTACTTGGTTCCTCAGTTGTAACAGCTGGTGTAGTTGGCTCTTCAGTTGTCACCGCTGGTGTAGTTGGTTCCTCAGTTGTAACAGCTGGTGTAGTTGGTTCCTCAGTTGTCACCGCTGGTGTAGTTGGCTCTTCAGTTGTCACCGCTGGTGTAGTTGGCTCTTCAGTTGTCACCGCTGGTGTAGTTGGCTCTTCAGTTGTCACCGCTGGTGTAGTTGGTTCCTCAGTTGTCACCGCTGGTGTACTTGGTTCCTCAGTTGTCACCGCTGGTGTAGTTGGTTCCTCAGTGGTGACAGCTGGTGTAGTTGGCTCTTCAGTGGTGACAGCTGGAGTAGTTGGCTCTTCAGTTGTCACCGCTGGTGTAGTTGGCTCTTCAGTTGTCACCGCTGGTGTAGTTGGTTCCTCAGTTGTCACCGCTGGTGTACTTGGTTCCTCAGTTGTAACAGCTGGTGTAGTTGGCTCTTCAGTTGTCACCGCTGGTGTAGTTGGCTCTTCAGTTGTCACCGCTGGTGTAGTTGGCTCTTCAGTTGTCACCGCTGGTGTACTTGGTTCCTCAGTTGTAACAGCTGGTGTAGTTGGCTCTTCAGTTGTAACAGCTGGTGTAGTTGGCTCTTCAGTTGTAACAGCTGGTGTAGTTGGCTCTTCAGTTGTCACCGCTGGTGTAGTTGGCTCTTCAGTTGTCACCGCTGGTGTAGTTGGTTCCTCAGTTGTAACAGCTGGTGTAGTTGGCTCTTCAGTTGTCACCGCTGGTGTAGTTGGCTCTTCAGTTGTCACCGCTGGTGTAGTTGGCTCTTCAGTTGTCACCGCTGGTGTAGTTGGTTCCTCAGTGGTGACAGCTGGTGTAGTTGGCTCTTCAGTTGTCACCGCTGGTGTACTTGGTTCCTCAGTTGTAACAGCTGGTGTAGTTGGCTCTTCAGTTGTCACCGCTGGTGTAGTTGGTTCCTCAGTTGTAACAGCTGGTGTAGTTGGCTCTTCAGTTGTCACCGCTGGTGTAGTTGGCTCTTCAGTTGTCACCGCTGGTGTAGTTGGTTCCTCAGTTGTAACAGCTGGCGTAGTTGGCTCTTCAGTTGTCACGGCTGGTGTACTTGGTTCCTCAGTTGTAACAGCTGGTGTAGTTGGCTCTTCAGTTGTCACCGCTGGTGTAGTTGGTTCCTCAGTTGTAACAGCTGGTGTAGTTGGCTCTTCAGTTGTCACCGCTGGTGTAGTTGGCTCTTCAGTTGTCACCGCTGGTGTAGTTGGTTCCTCAGTTGTAACAGCTGGCGTAGTTGGCTCTTCAGTTGTCACGGCTGGTGTACTTGGTTCCTCAGTTGTAACAGCTGGTGTAGTTGGCTCTTCAGTTGTCACCGCTGGTGTAGTTGGTTCCTCAGTTGTAACAGCTGGTGTAGTTGGCTCTTCAGTTGTCACGGCTGGTGTAGTTGGTTCCTCAGTTGTAACAGCTGGTGTAGTTGGCTCTTCAGTTGTCACCGCTGGTGTAATTGGTTCCTCAGTTGTAACAGCTGGTGTAGTTGGCTCTTCAGTTGTCACGGCTGGTGTACTTGGTTCCTCAGTTGTAACAGTTGGTGTAGTTGGCTCCTCAGTTGTCACCGCTGGTGTAGTTGGCTCTTCAGTTGTCACCGCTGGTGTAGTTGGCTCTTCAGTTGTCACCGCTGGTGTAGTTGGCTCTTCAGTTGTCACCGCTGGTGTAGTTGGTTCCTCAGTTGTCACCGCTGGTGTACTTGGTTCCTCAGTTGTCACCGCTGGTGTAGTTGGTTCCTCAGTGGTGACAGCTGGTGTAGTTGGCTCTTCAGTGGTGACAGCTGGAGTAGTTGGCTCTTCAGTTGTCACCGCTGGTGTAGTTGGTTCCTCAGTTGTAACAGGTGGTGTAGTTGGCTCTTCAGTTGTCAACACTGGTGTAGTTGGTTCCTCAGTGGTGACAGCTGGTGTAGTTGGTTTTTCAGTTGTCACCGCTGGTGTAGTTGGCTCTTCAGTTGTCACCGCTGGTGTAGTTGGTTCCTCAGTTGTAACAGCTGGTGTAGTTGGCTCTTCAGTTGTCACCGCTGGTGTAGTTGGTTCCTCAGTTGTCACCGCTGGTGTAGTTGGTTCCTCAGTTGTAACAGCTGGTGTAGTTGGCTCTTCAGTTGTGACCGCTGGTGTAGTTGGCTCTTCAGTTGTCACCGCTGGTGTAGTTGGTTCCTCAGTTGTAACAGCTGGTGTAGTTGGCTCTTCAGTTGTCACCGCTGGTGTAGTTGGTTCCTCAGTTGTAACAGCTGGTGTAGTTGGCTCTTCAGTTGTGACCGCTGGTGTAGTTGGCTCTTCAGTTGTCACCGCTGGTGTAGTTGGTTCCTCAGTTGTAACAGCTGGTGTAGTTGGCTCTTCAGTTGTCACCGCTGGTGTAGTTGGTTCCTCAGTTGTCACCGCTGGTGTAGTTGGTTCCTCAGTTGTAACAGCTGGTGTAGTTGGCTCTTCAGTTGTGACCGCTGGTGTAGTTGGCTCTTCAGTTGTCACGGCTGGTGTAGTTGGTTCCTCAGTTGTAACAGCTGGTGTAGTTGGCTCTTCAGTTGTCACCGCTGGTGTAGTTGGCTCTTCAGTTGTCACCGCTGGTGTAGTTGGTTCCTCAGTTGTAACAGCTGGTGTAGTTCGCTCTTCAGTGGTGACAGCTGGAGTAGTTGGCTCTTCAGTTGTCACCGCTGGTGTAGTTGGTTCCTCAGTTGTAACAGCTGGTATAGTTGGCTCTTCAGTTGTCACCGCTGGTGTAGTTGGTTCCTCAGTTGTCACCGCTGGTGCAGTTGGTTCTTCAGTTGTCACGGCTGGTGTACTTGGTTCCTCAGTTGTAACAGCTGGTGTAGTTGGCTCTTCAGTTGTCACCGCTGGTGTAGTTGGTTCCTCAGTTGTAACAGCTGGTGTAGTTGGCTCTTCAGTTGTCACCGCTGGTGTAGTTGGTTCCTCAGTTGTAACAGCTGGTGTAGTTGGCTCTTCAGTTGTCACCGCTGGTGTAGTTGGTTCCTCAGTTGTAACAGCTGGTGTAGTTGGCTCTCCAGTTGTCATCGCTGGTGTAGTTGGTTCCTCAGTTGTAACAGCTGGTGTAGTTGGCTCTTCAGTTGTAACAGCTGGTGTAGTTGGTTCCTCAGTTGTAACAGCTGGTGTAGTTGGCTCTTCAGTTGTCACCGCTGGTGTAGTTGGTTCCTCAGTTGTAACAGCTGGTGTAGTTGGCTCTTCAGTTGTAACAGCTGGTGTAGTTGGTTCCTCAGTTGTAACAGCTGGTGTAGTTGGCTCTTCAGTTGTCACCGCTGGTGTAGTTGGTTCCTCAGTTGTCACCGCTGGTGTAGTTGGCTCTTCAGTTGTCACCGCTGGTGTAGTTGGTTCCTCAGTGGTAACAGCTGGTGTAGTTGGTTTTTCAGTTGTCACCGCTGGTGTAGTTGGCTCTTCAGTTGTCACCGCTGGTGTAGTTGGTTCCTCAGTGGTGACAGCTGGTGTAGTTGGTTTTTCAGTTGTCACCGCTGGTGTAGTTGGCTCTTCAGTTGTCACCGCTGGTGTAGTTGGTTCCTCAGTTGTAACAGCTGGTGTAGTTGGTTCCTCAGTTGTAACAGCTGGTGTAGTTGGTTCCTCAGTTGTAACAGCTGGTGTAGTTGGCTCTTCAGTTGTCACCGCTGGTGTACTTGGCTCTTCAGTTGTCACCGCTGGTGTAGTTGGCTCTTCAGTTGTAATAGCTGGTGTAGTTGGCTCTTCAGTTGTCACCGCTGGTGTAGTTGGTTCCTCAGTTGTAACAGCTGGTGTAGTTGGCTCTTCAGTTGTCACCGCTGGTATAGTTGGCTCTTCAGTGGTGACAGCTGGTGTAGTTGGCTCTTCAGTTGTCACCGCTGGTGTAGTTGGTTTCAAAGTTGTAACAGCTGGTGTAGTTGGTTCTTTAGTTGTGACATTTGTGGCTGCTGTTGTAGTTAATAATTCCCAAGGGTCTTCGCATTCCAAATCTAATGCGTCATTACATATTAGTCCAGGTGGACAATCTTGTGGTGTCCCAATAACGACGGTGGTATCATTCATTTCTACGCATTGATAAAATCTTGTCTCATCGTAGCAGATAAATCCCTTACCATGGCAATCTATTTTTTCTTTCGCTTCATTTTTATTTATCTGTAAATTATTTTTAAATTTTAAATTTTATTTTTTTATACTTCATATCTGCGTTATAGACAATGTCGGTACGTATAAGTACAGAACATTAGAACCTCTTAGCAATGTTTAGGAAGAAAATTATTTAATATAGAATTAAATTCATACAATTAGTTGAACTTTATTAGACTAGTATAAGTCACTCTACATGTATCTATAGCGCTACATTTCGCCTCGTTTAGCTTTTAATTGAAGCGGCAGTCAGATAAGGAAAAAAATTTTAGAAGAAGAATTGTAGATTTAAATTTATTAAACATCAAGATTTTTCATAATTTTTATCTTAGTAGACATATTACATGGTACTTATTAAAAAAATAATATATTTTTTAATATATTTTTATAATTTATTTCAACTTTATCCTGTTGAAAAATACATCGAATCAAAAGTAAAATTTCTACATCCTTAAAAGTAAAAAATATTTGTTCTATAATAGTATATTATACTACGACGCTATAATCAAAGCTATTATTCCTGAGGATGAAAATTACAACTCGAGCGAGCGAAGCGAGTGAGTGGTAACATCCGAGGGAATAATAGCCATTATAGAGAGTTGTATACTATACTTTATCTACGACGAAAATCCATCTTCAATATCTTTTTCCACATTTTCCATTATAAAATGACACAACACGTACAACATTATCAGTATTTTGACAATTATTTATTTACACTGACATTTTGTTTGTCATGGTTTCCATGGCTATTTTCAATTTCACAGAAATTGTGATTGTTATACTATTTTTTCATTGGTTTACAAGTATGGAATAATGGAATTTGTATGGAATAATGAGATTTATCTACGACTAATATATAATATATGTATTACATTTGTGGTTTTTGCAATATAATGAATCTCAATTTCTGTGAAATTGTCAGTGTAAATAAATAATTGTCAAAATACTGATAGTGTTGTACGTGTTGTGTCATTTTATAATGGAAAATGTGGAAAATGATATTGAAGATGGATTTTCGTCGTAGATAAAGTATAGTATACAACTCGCTATAATGGCTATTATTCCCTCGGATGTTACAACACTCGCTCGCTTCGCTCGCTCGAGTTGTAATTTTCATCCTCAAGAATAATAGCTTTCATTATAGCGTCGTAGTATAATATACTATTATGATATTGCAAAAACCACAAATATAATACATATATTATACAGGGTGTCCGCGCGAAGTGGCTCACTATTGCTAACTTCGTTATTATTGGAGCTACAAAGTCGGTTAAATTAGCAAACTAGTAGCATTTTTTCCGCTGATTATAATGGTGAAAACAGAAAAACAATTGGCCATCTGGTTTTCGAGATATTCACAAAAATAACATTTTTAAATGGAACACCCTGTATATTTTTGCAAAAATCGATGATGAATTAAATTCTGATCAAAGAATGTTCTTATGCTTTTTTGAAAATTATTTAAAATAAGCGAGTTTTTTTGAAAAAAAGTTTTCAAAGTTTTAATATCAAGTAGCCATGAAAATTATAATTTTGTAAATATTCAATATTTCCGTAGATAATTCTTTCAAGTATTTTTCAACTTGCTTAAATTCAAAATTATGATTGTTTGGTTTTAATAAATTAATATTCCGTTTTATGGCTACTTGATTTTAAAGAATTGCAAACTTTTTTCAAAATAACTCGCATATTTTAAATTATTATCAAAAAAAGATGAGGACATTTTTGTATAGAATTTAATTTACCATCGATTTGTGCAAAAATATATAGGGTGTTCCATTTAAAAAAATGTTATTTTTTTGAATATTTTGAAAACCAGATGGTCAATTGTTCTTTTATTTTCACCATTGTACTCAGCGGAAAAAATGCTACTAGTTTGCTAATTTAACCGACTTTGTAGCTCCAATAATAACGAAGTAAGCAATAGTGAGCCACTTCGCGCGAACACCCTGTATATTAGTCGTAGATAAAAACAATTTATTATACTTATTGATAGATGAATAAATGAATCAATATAAGAAAAATGATAAAAAATAAAATCTTTTACCAAATAACACAAAGTGAAAAGTAATCCAAATATAGCACGCATATTACTTTTTCACATTTCACTTAATACTGGACAAGAAAATAATATCAGGGACTAATTTATTCGCTACTGTTTTCCTTAAGCCTAAGAAAATCTTTTGTAAATTACGTTATCAGTTATTTGTCTCACAAAATTTGCATATGTTTGATTAGAATTAACTTAATTTAATATCGTCGTCGTTTTTAATACGGTTGTTGTTTAGGTAATTTCCAGAAACTGCAGAATCGTGAGTCGTTACTATGCAAAAAAGACAAGGAATAAAATTTGATATTTTTGGAAATGTTTCTGTTAGATATTTTGCACAACTATACCTAAGACATAGAAGTGAGTTTGTGACGTTATGTAGATTTTTGACAACAGTTAACATTCTGCTCATTATAACTTAATGGTTTTTTAAACTACGATCACGAATATACAGGAAAATATCGACAGCGTGTCCGTTAACAGTCTAAATATGTTTTTTTTTTTATATTTTGTAACACTATAGGAGATAGAAGCGAGTTTGTGATGTTATATAGATTTTTTCAAACATTGAGACATTCTACTTATTATAACTCAATGCTTTTTGGAACTACGACCACGAATATACAGGAAAATATCGACAGCGTGTCCGTTAACAGTCTAAAAGTATATTTATTGAATATTTTGTAACAATATAAGAGATAGAAGCGAGTTTGTGATGTTTCTGATTAATTGCAGAAATTTCGTTGTTAAATTCACTTAATAATAAAATAATCTAAGATAATGATTTCCCAAATGATAATAAATAGTTAATCTAAGTCAATAAGAAAAAGTATAGTGTAAATATTTTCACGTATTTGCAAATAGGTTGTGAGAAAAATATTTTTATATTTTTAGAATACCTGCGATATGCATAAACAACATTCAAATATCATGCATATAAAAAAATAAAATAAGATTAAATAAATGAAAATAAATTTGTATTCCATTTTATTTACATTAAAAATTAAGAACGTATTTTAAAATTAATACCAATAAAATATTCAGTTTTAGATATAAAAATTCTGACAACGATGACTTTATATTAATTATGTAATATTCCACAAGGCAATATGTGATTTGTTTGTGGAAATTAAAAAAGTAGACTTGGGGAGCACTTATAATATTTATATCTGTTTACACGAAGATTTTCCTTTGTTGAAAATTAAACAATAAAAATAATTTCAAGAAATACAGTTAGTTGTTTGCTTATCTTAAGTACAAATGATAACTTGCAAAGTAAATAGACTAAACATAATTTATATCAGTGCTACTTAATCTAACGACTAAATTTAATTGCCAGGTTAATTTAATTTAATTCTTATATCAGAATTTAGATCGCGCTTTTATATAATTTGTTATAAATTATCAGAAATTTTAATACAAAATCGAAAGATACTCTAAACTTACTTCCACTATGTTGATGATGTTTTTCTTAATAAAAGGCAATGTTGAAATTTGAATAAATTTTGTTTGACTTTTTTTTGAAATTCCGTCAAAAAAATTTCAAAAAAACGGGATATTCTTAAAACACTACAGAACAGTCCAATCCTGCTTTCCGATATCCACAATTGGAACCACAGCCTTTCTTGCAGTTACGATAACGACATCGATCCATCGCCTTTCCTCGTCCAAACTTTGGTGACGGAACATTCGCTCTAATTACTGTATCATAAATGCCCAAATAAAGGCAATAAATGCACAAATAAATAAAAAACGCCATATAAACATATTGAATAATAATTCATTATCCAACTTTCATATCCTAAGATCAGTCGTTATTCTTCGTAGTGATGAAGTAAGTCCTCTACGTTCTTAATTTTTGAAACGCTATATCTCGTGAACGATTGCCCATACTAAAAAACTTCTGAATAAGTTTTTATAGCAAATTGCCTCAGCTAAAAATTAGCTCTCTATATTTTTTTCAATAAAGGTCGCCGTTATCGAAATATTTGCAAAAAACTGTTTATTGCGACCTTTAACCTCGAGTAACTCAATTAGCAGCCATCAAATCGATGGGGAACTTTCACACATTATTGAAGGCTATAATACTAAGGTGCATGCAAAAATTCAGCCTGTAACAATTTTTTTCCATGTTAAAGTCCATTTTTCCTGGACTACTACCTTTTATTTGAGTTTTAGTAAAATTGATTATTACAAATTGTTGATGAAATTTAAGTAATTGTAACATTGTTACATACATTTTTCGATGAGAGGGAAAGAGTCAAATTAAATGTAAATTACCTAATTACCACGAATTTATTGTCCAAGTATTTGGCCTCTTGTAGAAATAGCATTAACTTTTTTGTAACTGTTTCTGTGACTTTAAAGCATCAAATATTTGTTTTTAAAAATATTGTATCTAAATCTCATAAATTTGAACATGGCCCGTCGAACAGCCTAATACATTTTTATAACAGTTCTAAGTGCCCCTACTCTTGTATACGTAGATTTTCATATTTTTTCTTTATAGCTCCATCATAGGTATATGTTTGTTAAGAAAAAGAAATGTATTCTTTTCCGTTATTTCCTAATTATTATTTGTAACTTACGATTCATTTTGATCATCGGCAACTCATGCCAACATTTTGATTTAGTCGCTGAAGAAATATACAAAATAGTTTTCCTCTGAGTTTTTGTTATTTGTACAAAAGCTGTTCTTAAAACCCTCATAAAACTTCGAAAAATTCACTAATTTGGTTTGTTTTATTACAAAGAAATAAGTTGATTCTACTAAAATATAAAAATACAACGAAAATTCCTAATATTACTAGAACTACTACAGATTTATGTAAAGAAATAATAAATTTTAAATTTTGTGTTCCTAAAAATGTCATAAAACCTTCATAAATAAACAGATTTCCTTGCGATTTGCTTTGTTATGTAGTATTAAGATAGTTCTACTACAAAACTCAAGCAAAATGAAAATGTATTGAAAATCTCGGATTTTATACCCATTTATAGACTACTGTCTAGATTTTTCTACAATTTTAAACTACGTGTCCTTAAATTGACAAACGAACAAATTTTCTTACGGTTCACAAAGAAATAAGTTGGCTCTTCTATTAAAATTCAAACAGATTGAAAATCGGTCGAAAATCACAGATTTCTGTGTCTACAATAAGCCCGCGTAAAATTTTGTGCAACTTCACTACGATATTTTATCTGTATTAAAAAAAACAGAAAAATTTATTTCCGTATCGAACTTCTTTGAAATTTTTGTATCTTCAATTCAAGAAATTTACTGTACGTGGACAGAAAATAAAAAATAGTTGCTATAAAAAAATGTCTTGCTTTCATCGTTGTTTTTTGCTCTATAGAAAGACGATTTTTCAGTTGATTCGTGACGTAGATTTTATTTTATTTACTGATGAATTTAAGAACGCATCATCGGACACAATACCCAATTAGTATTCGTGGATAAGCAACAAACCTTCATTTCTGAAGAAATGCATCATCAATTTACATTAACACTGTATGTGTTTTTATTGTCACCAAAATTCCGAATAACATCCAGCCCATAAATAAAAAAGATAATAAAATTAATAATAAAAAACGAAAATCTATTAATGTTTAATGTTTATTTATTTTTCTTCTTCGTTTTTGTTCCAAACGGATTTATATTTACACTATCAGTAAGCATATTCAGCTTTTAAATCCTAATAAAAGTAATGAAGTGTAGTGTGTAGTGATGTTGGTGTTCATAGTGCCCACGCGTTTGTAAGAGATGAATAGTGAGATATGAGACACATTAGCTCTTGGACAAATCGTAGTTATATCAATCAGATGCGGGGACAAGGAGTGAGGCGCCAGCCCGACCACTGACCACAACAGCACCCAAGTCCATTCAAGCTTTTGTTTTATACCTGAGCTCAAAAAGCAGCATTTAGTCGAATCAAATGACTTTTTAATTTTTAGTGCCATCCATTCTGATAATGGCACTTTATCAATTATATTTTGCAAGGTGTTGGACTGGAATGGACTGTGCAATTATCTTTGGAAGGATCGATGATGGGGCTCTGGTAATTTTGTTAGTGGCTCCAAACGGATGTGTAACATTTTCAATAAGTTTAATTTATGCTGATGTCACTGATGAGCTATTAGAACGTCCTTCAGAAGTCGTTTGTATACGAAAGGTGTACAAAATTGTTTTCGAAATTACAGTTTGGATCTCTATAGTTATTCTATAAGCACTGTGATTCAACACTGATCCAGGAAGTAATTCCATGAAACACATTTTATGTAACTTTCAATTTATATGTTAATGTTAACTTTAAACTTTTAAACAAAGCTGAGAAAACTAGAGAAGTCGGTAGTATGCCAATATGTCGTTTGATTTTGGCGTTGTAGATCTTTAAAAATAGAAAATAGCTTGTTTTGTATACCTTAAATAACCACCTAAAGGTTGTCATTCTAATGTTGGGACATCCTGTATAAATATAAATGTTGAGTACTTGTTAATAGTAAAAGAAAAAAGAAAAGATATTTTAATTCGTAGATTCGATCGTTATTTTAATAATTTATCCAAAGTGCACACTGCATCACAACTTCCAATAAACGAATGTAAAAATAAAGCTATCGAAGATGAAATAAGTTGCATCAGATACAATTTCTTTGTGAGATGAGCGCGGGTGGCAATCTGACTTTGACCACAAAATTTACTCACGTGCATTCGCGTTTTGTGCCGCTAAACAAACATAATCTCGTTATAATATCCTTCTTCTTTGGCCAATTCCATCATTTGCGGACAAGGCTTCTGGTCTTATTTGTATAAACATTTGATGAGTTTTCAGATTGCAGTGTTAAGATTCACGTTCGCTTGTGGTTTTGTACTAAAACCTCACCACACCACGACTAAAGCCATCATTTTTAAAATTGGTTTACATGAGTGGTAAAAACTCGGTTTCCATTCCATGTTATTTATTTGCTTTGTCATTCATTTATCACATAATTTTATAATAATGAATTTGATATTTAATTGGTTGTCTATTTTAAAATTGTTATCAATTCACAACGCAACTTTTTAAAGAATTCTATATTCAGGTCTTCATTTTTATCGCTGTTAAGTGTCAAGAGTTGTTATATTTTTTTGTCTCGTAATCTCTCTAATAAGGCTGCATTTGAGTGATCTGCTTGAATTAATAAGATATGATGAAGGGCACGAAGCGTTGTACCCTAATAACAGTTTCATATACAGTAGCTTAAGTTTGGGCATCTATTAGCCGGCTACCGGAGATATTGAATTAATGATGTGGTCCAAACAGCAGCCCAAAGACTTACTTAATCTTTCAGACGAGACATGTTAAAATTAATATTAGAAAGCTGACATTTTCAAACGATTGTCTGGATGTTATTTAAGGTTTCATTATGGAAATATGTAATAATCCAAAACAATTTGAAGTGTAAAGTAAATGCCCAAAAAAGGTATCTAATCGTAATCTGAAATGACCGATTAAAATCCTGATCAATATTTGCATATTATCTAAACAATAAACATTTTCCCGATGTTCCATCGACAGTAAAATAATCGAGTATTTAAATAAAACACTCACATTAAATTCCAAATTACCTATAAATTTTTTCTTTTAACCGTCGAACAGAAACATCAAGACAAATTTAGGTCCGTAAAAGCTATCTCATTTAAAAAAACAGGACAATCGACAAATGCATGTATTGATAAGTAACAACGATCCATCATGTTGTTGGTCCAAACAAGGAACCACAGTTGAATATGTATGGGGGAACAAAGATAGTGACATGGTTCGACTGTAGGCAGTTAAATTAAGGTATCCCGAACACGTAGAAAACTCAGATAAGCCTTTGCGCCAACAAGACAGGCTGTTTGAACGCCTTAGAGCGGTACCTGAGCGGGGGCGGGTCTGGTTGACTTGTCGTCGCCGACAATTAGAACACTTTAACATTAAGGGTGCGCCCAATATGGACACATTGACTTGTTAAAATGTTTTATGATTGTTATTAAATTTATCGATTTATTGGAGCCCGTCGAATTGAATCAAAGACCTAGAACTTGGAAGAATACCACAAATTTCCTCCAGTTTGCTCTTTAACTCGTAATTGAATTTCCAGTCATGTATTCTAATTTCCTTTTGGAAATGGAATTGCACGATGGCCAAATATTCTATAGCAGAATATATATTATAGTGGTGTGTGCGGGGGAAAATGAAAGAAGTGGTCCACGTTTTGTATATATGTGTGTCTTACGAATTGGAGTGTGAATTCGGGCAGCACAAAGTGTGGCGAAATTGGTTCTCAGATTGTAGATATGTTTTAGTATGTAAATTCGTGTCGCAAGGAGCCAGATCGGTCCCAAACCATGAATAGCAATTGGAATGTTCATTCGCCTCCATCAGACCCGACGCTTGACTGCAAACTGCCTGTTCTATTGTCCGCCAATTGGCTTGGTCCATGTTTTATTTTAGAATTAACGCAGAGATACACGTAATTTGAACGTTGGATAAAGCTGGCTGTTGATCGAAAATTTGATTGCTTACGAATGATGCATTCGGTTTAAATTCGAATGGGATATTAGAAAAAATAGTATAGGAATGATGTTTTCTGTTAGTTTGGGGAAATTGTTAACACAGGTGGTTCTTTTTTCATATTATTAGATATACAGAGCATCAATTTATCCGAAAATATTTTAAGAAATTCGTGACTCTTTTTAATTCGATACAAATTCTCAGGGACATTGCATCGTCTAATAGGTACGAAATTTAAAAAAATAATTTTTACCTACCTGTATTTATTTCGTAAAAATGATTACTTTCGATCCAGTAGAATCTCATAATATTCTCTTATAATGGACTATTTTTGTAAAAGCTCTTAGTTAAAGTTCGTAGTTAGTTCTTTACTTATTTTACTTATTACACCGTACGAAAAAAACACTATTTAATAGAATGTGCTGTCATTAAGATAAACCAGACTATCCCGTGAATTGGGATTTGTGGGACCTCATTTGTAATTTCCTTTTAATATAAAACTAGGTGTCTGAAACATTAAGAATAACCGAAGCTCTAGCTTAAAGCGTAGTTAACACGAGCAAGTAAACTATCGCAAGTTAATGTCTGAGAGCAACTTCCAAATAATTTGCGTAGTGTAAACACTGCCCGAGAGTTCTCTCAGCAAGTCGCAAAACTTGCAGCAAGTGCTTGCGGCAATAATCACTTGCACGTCTAAACAAATTGGGAGAGCGCTCTAGCAAGTTACAATTTTTTTCGATTTTACTGACAGTTGTGTGCAAGTTGCAGCGACACGCTCGAATATTTTATACATTTTTATCAATTAACAACTTATATTCATTAATATAGCTATTTATGTATAAAGTATTTCAAGAGTTTTTGGGGACGAATCGTGAAAAGTCCCCAAAAACTATTTGCGTACGTATTGCATACAAGGTTTTTTTGCATGAGGTCTGCAAACTCCCAAATTAATTTAAAAATTTGTTTAAATATGTACATACAGACTCGTACATAATATTAGCCCAGTCAAATTAGATCAAAAATTACCTAATATCTACAAAGTTGACAGGATGGCCACATTTTTGAGAGCAAGTCGAGGGTCATTGATAAAGCTCTGAACCGCAAGAATCAAACAAAATTTGCTTGTGTGTCACGTGATAAGGATGATTTGTTATATCTTGGTCTCTACTGGTTGGATTTTAACGTAGTTTTTTAAATTTATTTGGATCTTCACTTATTAACTCTTTTAATAACATCGAAGCTCCAAGAGTAGGCCTTCTGGCTATCTATTCTTTGACCCCTATCCTTTTTCTATCCTCTCTTCGCTCTTTTTGTGCAATGAGAACAGCAACGGTTGCAGCTCTCTTTCTACGACGTGACATTTCACACTTGAATATACTTACTCTACCGTGTAAACGCGCATGCAATCACTTGCTGCAAGTTATGTCTAGAGAGCACTTGCTGAGAGAAATTGCCTTGACAACTTGCTTATATGTAAACACTAGCGCAAGTTACACTCACAAGTTCTATCGCAAGTTACTATCCCGTGTAAACTACGTTTAACTTGTAACTGCTAACTTACCATTCTTCTTTAGTGACCAAATCACAAATTGTTCATATGTACCTACCATTAGTCAGTAGCAGGCTTTTTATATTTCTTGAACCCACATCTATTAGGCAAGAAAGTAACAGGAAAAAGAAGAAAAAGGAGAAAAGTTGACTAAAGAAATAGGGATAAGTCAAAAAGAGCGAGGGACATGAGAAAATATTATAGAATAATTTTGGCAACAGATGCAAAGCATGGGGAGATGAAAGATGAAATATATTTCATCCGATGCCCAGAAGAACAAGGGTTTTTAGGAAGAAGTAGAAAAGCAGAGGTTTTTAAAATTAACTCTCAAAATATGTTTACTTCTATTGGTTATAAGATAATACTGATGAATACCACCAACTGCAAAAAATGGCAAAAGCACAAACGTATTTTATTGTTTCACTGAAATCCACAAATTTTCGATTCAATTCTTGTATTTATATAAAAGGGTAATAACGTTTTGTGAAATCCTTTAGATCTCAGTGTTCCCAGAAATCTTCTATATATTTTATTTTATACATACATAAGTTACGAAATCCTTCATATTTTAATTATTTTTTATTATTAATAAATGTACCATCGATTTCTGGGACTAATCTATCGATCTTTGATCATAAACCTATGATCAAGACCAAAGTATCGATGATAAAAGAAACGAGATAGTATAAAACCCAAGAGGCAGTGAAAACTGAAAATCAATAAAATAGAATTAGTTTCAGTATAAAAAGAAAAAATTATAATGCTCAGCTTTTCAATAAGTAATTATTTTTATGTTGCAATATTTCATCCTTGGCAAAAATTGTCGGAATATTGTTTCATTTAAAGTAGCCAAATATTCCGGGTATTTTTACTTAAAATAAATAATTAAGTATGCTTAATTACAATAAATTTATTTGGGTATACTTGGTATTCACCACTTTGTTATCTCTAAAACAGACAGTTATTTCCATGGTATTTATTTGTAATGAACAGATCGTTAAAGTTCTAATAGATTAGTGAGGTTAGATAGGGATACCAGTTTTAAGGTAACCAAGAAAATACCTCAATTAAGGTTAACTATTAATTGAACAACTGCCTTTTCTCGGACTACCTTTACTGATATATACAAATATTTTTCCATTAATCGATATAATTACAGTTTTTTTAAGTTTGGTTAATGACTTTAAACTTTTATTAAATGTACTCTTGATATAAAATATTCACACGTACCTACCTTGACTTACAAAAGCTCAACATAAAAATACTTTTGTCTAAGCTGGGATTTTTGAGTTTTTACCGGACTTGTATAATTATGATTATAGATTTGGGTAAAGTTTCCGCTCGTTATTTAATATTTTTTTACGTTATTCAAAAATCATAATTTAGTAAAATATACAAAACTCCAAAAATGATAATATTTTTAAGTGACTCGTTTGATGACTCTTCTTAACTCCTAGAATTCCCCAATTACCCCCCCCCCCCGTAGAGAATAAGCGTACTAATGAAATGCGTACCTATTTCTTCTAAAAAAAAACAAATAGTTAAAAAATATCATTACCAAAATCAATGCATACTATACTCATAACTTAAAAAATCACCCCTTGACTTTGACTACCACAACCGCATACAAAAAGACCAAAACGTTAACTAAATTTATTAAGTACATCCTTGTGTGGTCGATGAAGGACCATTATTTTGAGTCAAGTGTTCACGTGCACTTACTGAAGTGGCGACCGGGTGTGCGTCCAATGAATTGTGTCGTGCGTACACCCGATGGGTTGTTGAGCCAAAGTGTTGCAAAATGACTGTGTACTTGATTAGTTACTGTTTAATCAGCAGCTTGCGTGACCGACCCTCACAATAATATTAACTGCTCTTACCCAGTCGTTTCTAATAAAAATCAAATAAAAGCACACGTCCTTAACTTTTATGCACTTGGCGGTAGGTAATAACTCGGTGTTTCATTATAGTTAGATTCTTGACTGTGAGTGATTACTGATTAGGTTTGTTGTTTTAAGTTTTGGCGTAGGAAATTAGATACGATGGCGAAATGGACAGTAGAAATGTTCGATTTGGAGTTTTATTGCGCTTACTCCTTCAACGACCAAGTTATAGGGGAAGCAGTTCGTGTTGACGCTTCATTGGCT
Organism: Pediacus dermestoides; assembly: GCA_963942485.1. Taxonomy (NCBI): domain Eukaryota; kingdom Metazoa; phylum Arthropoda; class Insecta; order Coleoptera; family Cucujidae; genus Pediacus; species Pediacus dermestoides. Next base: position 32,110,112 of record OZ012626.1, read on the forward strand.
GCGTTGGGGTCCTAATTTGCTGGAAATTGCGGCGACCATCGACGCTGTCACCTCGGAAAATATCAAATGAGATACGTGCGAAAGATGCGCTACTACATCCACAACTCAAGATAAACCACATATTTGCTTCGAACAAATCAATATTGAAACGTTGAAAGTAGATGGGAATTATTGAGCCAGAACGGGGAACTATCTAAATCGTCCAATACAATTTGAATGATGTATCGCTCCAAATAGACACAAAGTTCGTGGAGAGTATATTGAAAAATTGAAAGAGCTTTTAGGGTAAATTTAAAAAGGATTTCAAACAAGCGAGTGGATTTGCGGAGGTCACATATACGCACACACGCTCACACGAAAAAAAGGAATAGACCGAGTGAGTCAGTATAAATGTAGTAAAGTGAGCTGATACGTGCTGAAAGGCCAAATGCCACATGAGAATACAAGTTCCGGTCGCGATCACTGAACACTGATAGGACCCTTTTAGTGGCCGAGCAAATCGTTCCAGAATTATTTATACTCCAACAAATTACCTCTTCCAACTTTAGCAATGCCAGTCACATATCAAAGAAGCTAAACAAAGGCACAAATTTATCGGAGCTGCTTCCAAGATCCATTTAAAAACAAGAGACTTTTAGTTATTTTTGTTAAGGGTCACTTGGAATTTTAAGAATATATCATTTTTGTCACATAATACTACTTTTATTTATAAATGAAAGACGCCCATTTTTCAAAAATAGGTATATTCATAGAAATTCTTTCTGGGTGCCATAAGAATAGGATAATTGTACTATTTTTTGAACCTATTGTAGACTGAATATAATCATTTTGTCATTTTTAGAAAAAAAGTGGAATAAAATTTTCCTGCAAATTACCTCTTCCTTGTACACCCAACAACTATCCATTTTTCCCCCTCTAAAAAACCCATTCATCTCAACTCCTACATGCTACAAGGCCGAAAAGAATGATATAAAGTAATGGGTGTGTGCAGACTCGTACATTGTTTGTTTAGAAATAAATGGCATTAGAGTTAAAATCACGAAAAGAAGAAAGAAGTATATAAGCAGCATGTGGTGATGTATGATGGTAAAAAGCACTGTGAGGAGGGGACTGCGTCTAGTAAAAGTGGGCGTCCAACTCCGGGACCGGAAGATAAATGCGTATATGTATTGTTTCCGTTTTCTCTAAAAGAAACCCTCTTAATTCGGCGCGTTACTTAGCTAACGACTCCATACACAGTGAGAGAGCGGTCGCACAATGGGGTTTGTCGCCGTCAAAATTAGCCGTAAATGAATTCTTTGCGGGCTCGTTTATCAAGTCAGCCCTTTATTCTCTTTATTCGCCACACTTTACATTACATTAAGTTCGTTTCGGTTGCTTTATAACAGAGAATTATCGTCTGCATATTTCAATATAAATGTTAAGAGTTTCTGTACACAAAAGTTTAGTTTATATGGGTCATATTTTATCGACATGACACATGCTTTGATGGCACTCAACAACAAAAACACGGTTCCACCAAAAGTGATATCCTCTTATGCTCGTTAGTGATCAGGGACGTCTTCTAGTAAATTGCACCTAGAGTAATTACCTAATAGAAGCAGATTCGCCATAATTACATCAAAAGTAATTTACACCTAAAATTAATTGATTCTGGTCAGGGGAAATTAATAAAAACGATATTAAGATAACATGAAAGTTAGAAAAGAAGAATCACCTTAAAAATAATATGTTTTTCATGTTTTTATGATGGCTATCAAAACGTATATTTAAGAGGAGTGCCTCAAAATCCCAGAAGATTCTGATAAAATAAGTATCGAGGTTCCAAACTTACTGAAATCATAGCCCCGTACTATAAACTTTTTTGAGAAACCAACAATAGGAACTAAGATACATTATATTTTTGTCTCCAGAATCTTATAAGTCGGCCATTAAGAGGTCCTTCGATGATTTAGGGACATCCTGTAAATTTTGCCTATAATTTCTGCCATTTATATCAACAAAAAATTAAGTACATATTTTAAATTGAGATATTTATGTTACATGAGTTTTTTCACAAAACTAATATTTTTAAACGAATTGAAGATATCACCTGGAGAATAGAAATTTTGGGTATAATGGCATACTGTAATATTGAATACCATCCGGTGCAGTTGGGATGATATTAAAAGTATTTATTTTAATTTATTTATTAACACTTTTATAAAAAAAGGAAATTGATAAATAAAAATTTAAATAGGATTTGATTAATAACTTCCTGCTTCATTCAAATATTTTAAATGATATGGAAATTACAAAATTTATATACCTATACGATCAAAATAATTATTATATTCGTATAAGCTTTCGGATTTTTTTACAAACGCGTAGAACTGATGATATAAAAACAACTTAGGTACCTAATGAACTTGCCCAACTTCATTTAATTATTTTATTTAGCGTACTTAGATATAATTAGGAGAAATAACAAACGACGATTTTGTTCAGGAGAGTTGTGAGATTTTGAAAAATTTAAATACAAAAATACCATATTCGCATTTGAACATTTGTTTTATTTTGAGAAAATCATTAATTCCAAATACTAGAAAGAGATTTATAGGCTTGAATGGAGCGAATTAAAATCATTCTTAATTATACCAGGATAATTTTTGATATACAAATACTTAGACATGTTCTTCATACTCCATCAAACACGAGGCAGAATCAATTCCTCCTGTGTAGCATACACTCTATTTTTTCTCAAACCTGTATGAAAATGGCCACTTCTTTTGTGTGAAACGCGCGAACAATTTATAACAGCATAACATTGACATTTTTGCTTGAGAAAATCACACTGACAACCATAAACAATGTACCTTGTTTATGCTAACAACACAAATAACTCCCGCATATCAGGGAGGGAATGGCTATCCAAGTGAGAAATGTTACCCCCACTCCTTATTTTCCGCGACTACCCTAAAAAGGCGACTTTGTTCTCGCATTTCACGAAAATAAAGTGGCCATTTTCGTGCAGGTATGAGAAAAATAATTTTATTATAGTTCAATTTCAATTTGGAATAACAATAGGACATAAATTAGAAATAGGGGAAAAATTCACGAAATTTTCAGTATAGATTGTAAAAAATGTCTTTTTTCATTTTATTATAGTGACGTTAAAAAATATCGTGCTTCATTGATAATCTCTACTTCTAGTGAATCAGCCGTAAATAACTTAATATTCAAATGATACTAGTAAGTAGTTGAAAACAAATACGAAATATTCTTATAAGCACCTCATTTTGAAAATACGCACCCTCATTAATAACACAAAAACAGTTACAATCTACCACAGTGACGACATTGGTATCCCAAATTAAAAAAAGACAAATTTAAATACATAGGGAATTTTGATCTAGTTCTGCTTGGTTCAAAGTTATTGCTATTGGAGTATCGGATATTATGTGGTATGTGTGTGTGTGTGTGGGGTGAATTGGGATTCCATCCACATGTTCGCGATATGTTTGTCGATAAGATGATTGAGGCAGTGCCGCGCTGGGTCGCTGCTTAACATTGTTATTCATGGATTGGGACTACGGATCGAGGTTTCTGGTAAACATATCCGGTTACGAAGGGTCTGTGTACTCAACCCTCTCTTTTCAAATACAAATAGCGAAAATGCTGTAGTGGATGCTTTTGATGATGGGTGTGTCGAGGGAACCTGAATAATTACTCTGTATAATAGAAATGTTATATTTTTTACAAGAAACTACAAAAATAGTGGTTGTTATAAGAATTACGTTGCATTCTAATAGAATTAGGTACAATCTATATAAATTGTATCTATTATATCCAGAGTTTTCATGGATAACTCGTTTATGGTTTATTGTCTTAAAAGCTCTTTCAGTTCAAATATGTTTCGTTAATTTTATTGTAAACGCAGTAGCATTTTTCAATACTATGTATCTAGCAAATCTAGTAAATTAGTAACAATTCTAAAGGAGCATTGTTTTTCTACAGATGGGTGCTTATATATTTTTAGTCCATTTTGGTACCTACGCATAGAATTATGTATTGACAAACATCTGAAAGGGTATTAGTTAGGATGGCAGACAAATAGCTCTGAAGGCGGCTTCGTAAATTGTATTCGAAACTTTTTGGCAATTAACGCGCTGACACAGCCTAATTTACTTTACTATAATAATATAAAGTTATATTTTTATTATTGTAATCTTGAAATTCCTTTGAATTTTTATTTTCAAATTTTATTTTATTCCACATCAACTAATTTTTCAAATTATAAATGACGGATGCTTATCTTTTTTATTCGCCTGGTCGTGTAATTTCTCCAATGGTGTTTGGTTGCAAAAGTGGGTGATTGCAATAAGGGTGACATAAATGACAATATTATACAGAGAGCGGAACCAGTGGACCGGAAGTGTTAACTCTGCGTTATTAGCTCTGTATTAGCGCACCCCACAGGAGACGACCATCAACAGTAATGCTATCAGAACGATAATATAATGTCCAACCCCTCACAACATCGTCATCTATAAATATATAAGTATTATATGGATGTACTATTAAAGCAAATTCATTTGGGAAGTCTGTAACATAACCCCCTTGTCCTGTTAGTGTATCTGTATTGTTAGTAATTGATGGCTTTTATGCGTTGTTAATTTTGTTTGGGAGTATGAGACAAAGAAAAGTATAAATTTTGGTAGAAGTTAATGAAGTAAGTTTTAGTTAATTAAATGATACTGAATATTGTGGACTATGATTATTTATTAGATTAATTTTCGGCTAATAACTAATATTTCGAGATATCAAAGATTTTAACATTTTTGTAAGAAAAAGTAACCATTTTAAATATATTACAACAGGTATATTTTCTCAATAGAAAATTAGGAGTAAAAGTTATGGTACATTGTTCGCCAAAAGTATGCAACCACAGATACAAGTAAAGCAGGATAATTTGTATAATAAATTTTAAATGAACATGTTAGTAGTCCCCAAAGTGCGAAATATACATGGTTTAGTTTAGCGTATATGGTTGGCATACTTTTAAGGGCACCCAGGGCTGAAAATAAATCGTTTATGTAAAAGTTGACAAACAAATGGTTTTCATTATACTTATTTTCGATATGATTTTACCTATTTACATGATTTAAGTAGTTATGAGTCTTTAATTTTCACTATTTTCAGGGATGATTACGAACCTAACTTTAAAACCTCTGTCACAACTGTCGTTCCTATAAACTATAAAAAAACACGATTACTATACTTTCTTATTACTTCCTACTTATAAGAAAGTAAAAAGGATCATTAGAATATAATTAATTCGTAGACGAAATAAAATGTTGGTAGGAAATAATATCACACATATTGTAAAAAACTAAAGAGGCTAGAGAGAACTAACAAATAAAAACTGAAACCAAAGTTATATCCTAAAATTTAAAAAATACTCTCTTATTTAAATAATAGATGTTTGTGTAGAATTTTTACATACTTACCTTTCACAAATTTTTACTAAAGTTTTCCAATTTCTAAATTAATTACAAACTAAAAACTATAACAGACAAAACCCCAAACTATAACAGGCTCCAAACTAAAATAATAAAAATAGTAATAATAATAAAAATACGTACCTACTTGCAATTATCAATATTAGATCGAGGGCTAGATAGATTTTTAATTGGTACTTACACTATTATTATTGACCTTTAAAAAACACAAAATATTCTTCTTACAGAATATTATTGCAAAGTTGTATAAATAGGCATGCTAGTTGTTTTCATTCAAACTGCTTTCCTGCTGAATTAGGGGCTGAAATCCAAATTACGGTGTAGTTCAGCGCTGACAGATAGGCAACCAACTAAACGATTTAAAATACTCTGTTCAGTGTTCATACATTTCTAGTTCTAGTTTTCTTGGTTCATACAATACCTACCCGGTTCGAGGTAGATTGAAGAATCTTGATATTATTTTCTTATACTTATCTATTTCGATCTGTAAGTTATTTTATTTTCTCGTTGTACTTTCTAGGTAAAATATTTAAAGCTTTTTAATGAAATATATCGCAGATTTGGAGAACTAATCAGAAAATTATAGGAAAGCTTTAGTTTTCACAAAGAACTGAATAAAAATAAGAATGAAAGATAGTATGGTACATTTTGTATTTCCTGAAAGTTATTTTATCTTGTTTTATATTCCCAAAATTTCTTACAATACCTATTAAAACTCATTTTTCAAATAGGTAAGTAAGTAAGTACTTAACTTAAGAGATTTGTATAGATCTAAGTACTCTGAAGCCTCACGGAACCTAAGGCCATTTTAAAACTACAACAATAAAAATGGAAACCTATTTAGAGGTGTAGCTCTTTTGCTACTTGTAGCTTGTATGAAAAAAGCTTCCATCCTCTTAAATCTTTTTACAATAATTATTGAAATCACAAAATATAAAAATGATCTTTATAGACATGGATAATACAAATCAACAACAATATCAAACAACACTTCCTTGTCAAATACTAATAGCAGTGCTGTAGTGGTGTAGTCAACAATTTTGTGTAGAACTTATGAACAAATTCGTAGCCATTTCAATATTCCAATGAATAATCAAGTTATATCGACTGGTCGAAATAAATGGACACATAGCAAATACGTTAAGTTAAAAAGAGTGGCCTATTAAGAGCCTATTAATGATGGTGAGTGGGCGAGTAAATTCGTGTGTAAGTCCCCAGTGCCCATCACCCACTTTGTAAAAATTGGGATGTAGGATGAAGAATATTTTAAAAGATTTTGCCTATGTATCCACGTATAAATTGCATTTATTATTTTTAGAAAGTTTTATATGCAAAATATATAGCGTCGTATCCTCATAAAATTTTATAAAGTGGTGGAAAAAAGTTATATGTAAATGTAATAGGTTTTTACATATCTATAAGTCATGAAAATAATCTATTACAGGACGAAGAGAAGCATTATTGAGACTATGAGGCCGTAAGGCCGACTACTTGTAAGCTTCCTGAGTCCTGGAATAATAATTTTCATGACGTGTTATACAGTGGCGGCTCGTAGTCATTTAGTCGGGGGAGGCAGTTAAAAAAGATGCGAGCGTAGCGAGCCTAAAGGCGCCGCAGACAAAATTTTTTTCGTGGTTCAAGATCATTCTTTTTCCGGGTACTTTTTGCTTAATAATCTTGCTCTACTTGGTCACTAAAATATTTTGCATAAGTATCTACTAAATACAAACTCTTGGTTACAAAGAAAGAAAGAAAGATACAAATATCGATTAATCTGTTTAAAATTTCTCTATTTTTTTTGACTGAATCATTAAATCTTTGAATTTCGATTTGACGAGCTGAATCTAGGACGGTTATTATTATTTTGTTTGTTTAAAAGTTGTAATTTACATATAGATCTAATATGCTCTTGACTTTTTGAATATCACTCATTCGAGCGACCTAAATTTTTCAGGCAGCCATAGCCAAGTTTTGACCATACTTCTTTACCCCGAATTGAAATTAAAACACATGGCCAACAAAACATTTTTTTTAAATTGAAACTACCCGTTAACCATTTACATTTACTGTACCAATTATTAACAAAACTTCGAGGCGGTTTACCCTGATTAATTAAATACTTACTTAGGTCTGGGCCTGGATGAGGAACCTCTAAATCTTTGACGAACAGTTTATCATCGTAACAGCCGATTAAATTTAAATTTTTTTAAAAAGTCAACAATGTCTTCACAATTTTTAATATTTGTTACAGTGTCACTTCCCTCCCCTTCCATTTTAAGAATAAACTTTTATTTGCACATAAAAAATACAGAAATACCTAACCTGTTTCACCTCACACTTGCACACGCAGACACACAAACAAACAACAAATGTTACATAAAAAACGCAGGCGTAAACGTTTGTTCCTTGTTTACAACAGTTTCTTTCGTGTTTAAAAAAAAGGTGTTTTTGCTTCCAACTTGAATGTGCAATGACAAAAAATAGTAGTAGTAACTAAAACGCAGGCGTAACAATCGTAACACATGTTCACCACAGTTTCGTGTTTAAAAATAAAATCGAGGAGCGCCTCGCAGCCCAGAGCGCAAGTGCGAGTGTGTGTGACAACAGCACAGGCAGAAGCGCGATTCGAGTCGTAAGTCGTATAGAACCACAGATGAGAGACGTTAACGAATATTTCGAGCATTTCAACAAGGTGGCGGTTAATTCAAATTCTGATTCAAAATATTTATCTGTAAAAATTGTTAAATTAGATCTATCTAATATCTATATTTTAAGAAATTGAAAAAACATATTTGTAAAATAAAAATAAAATAAATTAATCTCCATAGAGTAGGCACTGCCTCCCCTGACGAGACGCCACTGGTGTTATGTATAATAGTTTACCTGAAACCTTTAAAAAAGTCAAACTCTCAAGACTATTTTGATTCAAGAAAATTGATCATTGCAAGACTAGTACTGTAATATTTTACATGACGGTCATTACAGTACTATTTTTATAAGTAGTACTGTAATGACCGTTATGTAAAATATTACAGTACTAGTCTTGCAATGATCAATTTTCTTGAACCAAAATAGCCTTAACTTTCTTGACGATTTTAGGTAAAATTTATTTCGTTATTGTAAAACTGGGATTTTGAAAATATCCTTGACCATTCTTAAAAACGAGTTTTGGAAAATGTCGCCTTATGACCGAAAATTTCGGATATATAAAAAAGTAATAATAATGGTATATCATAATAATATTCTGGCTTACCTGATTACGCCACTGATCTGACGCATATCTATACAGAGGATTTCAGGACCAAACGGGACACAAAAAGCCAAAATATACACTTAAATTTTAATTTGACATAAGATTAGGTAGCTGATTGGGTTTTGAACACATATTTTGACAGTAAAACTGCAATGTATAGGTACTAGTCAAATACTTATTCATCTTATGTACTTACATAATAGTTCAATAAACAGTATTTTCTAACATAAAGTGTACTTATACTCTAAACAATCGCATCTCATTTTGAGCCATAATGAGACCCGACTGGTTTTATAAATACAATTTCACCAACGATGTAGTTGGATTTACGTACCAAAAACATAGTTGGTAAAAAGTTTGGCATTAACATTATCTCCATGAAAACGGTGAAAAATTATCGTGTGTGAATTTGTGTTCTAGTACTTAACCATAATACGCTAAACAGTGTTTTAATGAATAAAATTCTGGAGGTAATGTTATGCGCGATAAGTTTAGTTTTTTAACATGTGATAAAATTAAAGAGCAAATAACATATTTAGAGTTTTTTTAACAACTAACACATAATAATATATTGCTAGACATTAATATGGGTCACAACTATTAGGTATAATAACAATTTTTCATCTATTGTAATCAACAAACAAATTCACAATAAAATATTTTGTAAAAAATAAGTCAACTCGTGCACAAATTATTGCATAAAATTTGAAAACACATCCAGAAACAGCTTAATTTGATTTCATATCATGCCAAAAAAGTGGCGCTAAATCTATTAATCTTTTTACATCCTCCAAGCAAAGTAGACATCTAAATCCGATGATTATACAATCAAAAGGATAAAGTCTCTAGCCTTTATTTATTATTAATTGAGAAGTTGTTTTAGTTTGCATGGGAAATTATTTGTACACACTAATTGTTTTATTTTCCATAACAACTTTTTAGAAAAATACGACAAGGAGAGTATTTATGGTGTACTTATTTTCCGCATGATTGTTATTTATTTGCTTTTACAAGATCTTGATATGTGTAAATGCTTTCACTTGTCGTAGTTTCATTGCACTAAAAGAGATTGTGTGTTAGAAAAAATCACATGAGGAGCACATTTATTACGTTTTAATTCAATAATAAAAACATATATTCATTGTTTAAAGATCAGTACAACCGTCAAATTTATTGTATAATAATATATAAACAGCATATTATTTTTCTTTAAACGTATCGTTTAAATTTAGAATATTTTATATACTTAAACTAAAAAACCAAGACAGGTTTTGTCAAAACCAAATTTGAAAACACGCGTTTTCATCTCGTTATAACATTTATGTACCTACAAAAGTCTAAACATAGTCTTACAGAGGGATAGGTATATAAATGACTTATTATCTCATTTTCCAAATACTAACCCACTGAATTTTCGAGGGACTTAATCCCACAACCAAGACCAAGAACAATCTTGGCTAATTTAGAATAAACTACGAAATTAGACACAGATGCACAAACAGGTTTCCAAGCACCGCATCTTTAATTTTTATATCACTAACTTCATTTTTTGCTATCACAACATTTAGAATTTTACTGTTATTTTTGAGTTATCATCCGGAAAAATCTAAAATATTTACGTGAAATATTATGTCGTGAAACTGAGCGATTTCATTGTAGATTTTTCTAGTTTATTTAGTTTAATTTACAAAGCAGTAGCTTGGAACTGAATAACGATCTGGATGATATATAACGTTCCTAAACTAAACAGTGTAGAAATTTTGGACAAACTATTAATGCCACGTAATAACTTGCCCAGGGTGTTAAAATTAGCCTAAAAATTAAATCTACTTATGATACGTTAAATATTTTTTTAAGTATTGCACATGTGAAATAAGTTCATACATATAATATAGTATTAGTGAGGTAAAGTAATGGCACAAACATTGATAAAAACAGATTATTGAGTCGCTATACAGGGTGTTTAAGATAAAGTGATCTCTACATGGAAATAAAAGATATTTCATTTCTATAGTTCGAATCTGGATCTTTAAATTTTAATATCTAGTTGTAGAACTAGAAAAATTCGAGATATAATTTTCTGAGGGTAAAAACGAGGTTTTAAAGACAATTTGTTTTAAAGAAAATATTTATAATTTTTGACTATCTCAAAATATCAAGCAATACAGCTTCTATAGATTCTTTTTAAATTTTGGAAAACCTCTCTAGTTTGAAATAATCTTTATCTTAAACACCCTGTAGTTATAATCTCTTCAAGAGTGGAAATGAATGCATCCTTAACGAGCTTCGAGATATAACCGAAATTTACGTATATCTAAACACGAAACGAATATTTTCCAAAAATGATATCACTAAACACATTGAGCGATTTTTTCTCACTATAAGGTAACAATGCTAAGTATTCTTAGCTCACAATATTTAGGTTGTTGTTTTGTTTATTTATTCGGTTAGTTCATATTTTTTTAACACGAAAACCACTACAACAAAAATTACAAAACAAGCAAAAAAGGTACATTCAATTTTTGCTATTCAAACAAATCTCTACAAAATATTTCTCTAATATTTATATAACTATATTAACTATAGGTAAGTAAATTATCAGACTTACATCAGATAAGACGTTTCATTTGTGTTTACCGCGCCTTATGTGAGTGTTTTATAAAAAGCATCTAACAATATCTCTAATATAATATGTTCAGTATTTTCGAAAATAAATTCGTTTTTCCAAATAAAACTACCAATAAGTACAACAACGACAAAAAGAATTCCCTGACTATATATAAATATTTCATTGAATTGACATAAAAAAAATCCACTTTTCAGCAGATGTATTAACAGTTTTCTTATCACGTTTATTTACCACATCAATCAAATTAATTTCACAGCAACATTATTTTATTGTTGTTGATAACAATCAAACCACGTCCAGTTTTTCGTTTTGTTGTAAGAACTTGCATAATATAATATTTTTTATTTAAATATAAGTACTATAATATCAATCTTAATATTGTCGTTTTAATAATATTTATCAAATAAAACAAGAGGTTTAACACCATAATCAGGATTTCACATGATGAGAATTAGTTTCGTTTTATACAAAGTGCTTTATATGAATATGGTAATATTAAAAGCAATTATGCGACAAAGTACGCCGTTTAAGTGGGAAAGTGCATCAAAAAATGTTTATTTTTTTACAATATACACATAGTGGATAAATGTATAAAATCCTGATGTTTTTTCCAGTGGAACCATACCTACCAACCGCGCAGTGTTCTATAACCATTCTCCGATTACTGTGCCTGCTGTTGGCTATATGCGTTCATCTTTTGTATCTAAAAAGAAAAATATCTCACTCCCAAAATCTAACTAAAATTGACTAAAAACATATCTCGTTACAACATAAAGTCTAGTATATTACAAGAAAAGAAAAATACATTTTGGGAGAAAGAGACATTTTTCTTTCAGGTTTTTATGTTATAACGAGATTAAACTATATTGTACTAGTCTAAATTAAAATTAAAACAACTGAAATTATCCAGGTCATTCAAAAGATTGCAGCCAGTTCTGTAAAACAATCATTAAAGTGCACATTGTGCTTTTTATACTATACTGCTTATTATCACCTATTATTTATGTTTTGTATTTAATATTCATAAAAAGGACCAAATAAGTTTAAATCTTATAATCATGCAGGTTTTTAATTGACATGGTATTAAGGGTTAAAATGTGCGTTTACTTTATATAATTTGTTTTAAATGTTCGATTGTCTAATAAGGTCCTAAGGTGCTAAATTGTGTAGGTGTGATAAATTTTTGAAGAAAAGCTTCAGTTTTTCATAAAAGTTTCTAGAAGCAATAAAATGTTTTTCTGCTTAAAATTACAATAGCCAATTAACCCTGCTTTGTTACGTTTTTATAATTGCAACATTTTATTACTCCCCTATAAATTTTCAAAAAGCTTGGATTCGAAAATAATGTGAATCAATAGAGGCATTATTCAAAATACTGTTGGATATTTTTAGAATAATTTCCAAAAAACAAACTTTTGTGTAAGGGTTTTATATTAAAAATATGTTTTTTCCAATGTATAGATAATATTGTCTGGGAAGGTTACAATAAATTTTCGACAAAATTCAACAAACAAATCCGTTTTATAACCATATCATCATAAGTGCAATATTTATTATTGTAACATGTAAATTTATAAATAGTATTAAGTTTCCTTTTTAATAAATTGTTTCTCTTGACTTGTTTAAAGATAACTTTCGCTGAATTCAATGTCAGACTGGCTGCATCTAGATGAGCGCGTGTAAACGGATATACCACCCCCAAAGGCCGAATCCGATGTTCCAGCATCCGTGATGAAATCGGCCACAATTAGCGTCTCCTTACCTTGCGTGATCGTTGATGGAGACAGTCCACCTCTACCTGTTTCCTTTTCAGCCAGACGGTCTCTGAGAAGTTTAATTTTCTCTTCTTTCTGAAACGGCAAAGGGGAAACTCAAGCTTTAGACGAATTAAAGTTGTTCGTAGTTCGTAGAGAAATCAGGAGCTTGTAGTATTAATTATTTACTTTCCAAGAGACATGTAACTATTTAGTTTGTTATAATTAACTAACTAGTCTACTGAGTGAAATATTAAGCAAAAGCATTATAAAAATATTTTGAAATAATTATGATTTTGTTTAGAAGTAATAATTTATCTACAATAATAATAAAGTTTTGCAATTTAATAACTTCACCACTTATATGCTTAGGATTTAGACTATATGTACGAGTCTTAACAACTAAATGTTCGGACAAAAGTAAATTTTTGAAGTATGAAAGGAGAACTGGAAATTTTACGCAATTAATTAGTAAACAACTAACAATACAATAAGATAAAGCCTTAATAACAATATTATGCATGGAAGAAAATTATTTATTGGATTCAACAATATTTTAACCTTAATAATTAGCAAACTATACAAAATGAATTTGCAACTAAATGTTGGGATGATTTTTAATTTAGGACCATTAATAAGAGGTTATGTCTCTTTTTGCTTTAATAGCTGCCTGTATTCTAGCATGCATTGTATTTTTCAAATTTTGGTACAATTCTGGCGTGAAACTGTCCCAAATTTCTTCTATTTTGGTCTTTAAGTCCACAATGGTTCTTGGTGGATTATTGCGTAGAATACGTTTAATTTTATGCCAAAGAGTTTCAATAACATTTAAGTCCGGACTGGATGAGGACCAGAAAGCACCTTTTTGTCGTTTTCACCGAGTTCCAAAACTGTGATTTTATAAAAACAGTCGTTAGAAAATTACGTCACATTTTTCAAGTGCAACTTTAAAGGTACGAAATATGCCTAAAATCACCAAATAAAGACTTGGGGATTTTTTTGTACATAAAACCAACATTCAGCTTTGCAATAAAGTAAATTTTACCAAAATCCAACCAGTGGTTCCAAAACTGTCATTATTTTAATGTAGGTATAGCACCCTCAAAAAACACGTTTTTTGAAAAGTGAACTCGGGAACTCGAAAAAAACGCAAAAAAATCAGGATTTCAGGATTTTTTCATTATAGTACGATTATTGAGCTTTGATTTAAATGTTTTTTGACACAAATCCAACCAGTGGTTTCAAAACTGATTCTTTAAAACAGTTACTAGAAAATTTTATCATTTTTAAAGGTGCAACTTTGAAACTCCGATAAATGCCTAAAATCACCAAATAAAACCTTGTGTAACTTTTTTTGTAGAGAAAACCAATATTCACCTTTGCAATAAAGTAAATTTCATCAAAATCCGACTACTAGATCCAACGTTTTGAAAATAATAATTCTTTGTTTCTACAATTTTCCCATCCTGCTGGGTTAAAGTGCCACAGTTTTGGCACCGCCGAATGGATTATTACGAAATTAACGTTTTTATATAACTAAATGTTGGCATTATAACAGAAAAAACCATCAATATTATGGAAGTTAATTTAGATAACTTTTGCAATCAAATTTACTTTTGTCCGAACATATAGTTGTTAGGGTTTGTATTATTTAAAATAATGCAAAAAAGTAAAGAGCGTTTTTTTTTACAAATTAAAAGTGAAAAAAATATTTTAAATTGCAAAATGGGTTTTTTGTTTACCAACGCAACGTTAAGATTCAATTCAGTTGAAACATTTACGAGATTGAGTTAAAAATTTTATTTTCAAAAATAATAATTCCTTCTTGATATAAATTGAAAATTATAATAGTAAATTTTCTATTGAAATATTACTGAAAATAAATTTATTTTTCAGTTCATCTTACAATTGTTTATGCCTTATGCTTAAAATCGTTAGTTCTTCAGATTCACGGTTAGTTTTTAACACTCACCTACGGTTCGTGTCGTAATTCTCATACTCGTGACTTAATAGCTATCATTAAATGCTCATTGTATAATATACTATTTTCATGTTTTTTTACAGTTTTTAGTCACATTTATAATACAACATTTCTGACACCATCCACCAACAAATTAGCATAGTGTTTGAAATGTAGGAATAAATTTAGCGCCCAGGCATTGTGACGTTATTTGAAAATCGTTAATTTTGAATGGAGTTTGCATCATATGATTGCCACTCTTAGATTTCGATTTATATTTAATGTTTACTGAATCGATTCCCAAAAGGGACAGGCGTTATTTTTGGAACACCCAGTATAGAATTAAATATTTATATAAGAATGTGCGAAATAAACAACCTAGTGTTCTTATATATTAGTCGATATTATTATTATAGCTTAGATATTACCTGATTAAAAAAATAAACTTGTCATCATGTAACCGTGTTAATTTTTTCTAAAATCATACCTGCATGTTTCGATAAAAGTGCCTATTAGGTTGTTATCGATAATCATTTATTTTCCCTGTTTGAAGTTAGTAAAGTATCTGGTTATTGTCGATTTTACTGTAGGTACCTACATATAAAATGCAATAAATATTGTTATGTTCTGTTAAGTTATAAAATGTAAGCTATTAAATCCTGGTAGGCAAATATAAATAAAAACCGTTATGAAAACACGAAACTATTTAATTTCATTTAAACATTACCTGAGCGATTAATCGTTGTAAATCTTCATTCTCATTTAACAGCTTTTGATAACGTTCTTCGTCTTCCTTCGATACGCCCACATCCGGATTGTACTTACTTTCAGCCTTATCTCGTGGATGCCTTATAACCTCAATCACCTGCACAAATCACCAAGCGTTAAACAGATCAAAGGAAAACTCAGCTGCGCTTTTACCTTCGGAACAAAGATAAGAGCCATACTGAGAAAACAGCAAAACACTATAGCCAATGCCACAAATGCAAAACCGGCGTCTTGTTGACTGGCTATGACCATCGTGACAGGAGCTGTTATCAAACACAGTATTACCACGTTATAAATACTCATTCCGACGTATCTTGAATCATTTATTTGCTTCACTTTCAACGATCTCGTTTCGTATGCAAGAAACAAACCAAATATCTGCAAAAAACAAACAGAGCCATCGCGCGACGTGATTAATGAACAGTAATCAATCAAATAATGGAATCCTTACTAAAACTAATCCTTTGTAAGCGTAAATAACGGACAACCAGACATTATTATGATGGCTTTCGCAGTGTTCCAATTCTGGTCGAATTTTCGAGTCATCAGCCGACGAAACTGGATCTTCTAGGGGGAATAATTCTACGCGGCGTTGTAGCGGATCATGCAGCTGCCACGCCAACATCACCACGAAGTCGATTACAAGTAAACCCGATACCATCGAGTACAGCTTCCAGGGCTCCACTTTTTTCTGTAACACAATTCTAATTAAACTTGCGCATGGGTTATTATAAACCATGCCGACCATTCTAACTTTGGGATCACTTTTTGCTTTCGTCGTAAGTCTATGAACTCTCCACACTTTGCTGAACATCGCACCAAAAGACAAAGTGAACCCAGTTGAGAGCAACCAAGCTCGTGTCTGACACACAATAGGATAGGCACCTGGGGTTACAAATCTACCGTCTAAACCAAGCAGAAATACGGCAGTCAAACACACGATTATTCCAAATAACATTATGGTATTGCAAACAGGATGCGACGATTGGATAACCCTGCAAGCAAAAGGTTCCGTTAGAAATGGGAATAATCTCTATACAGGTGGTTTTTGAAATAGGAAGCCAACTTGATACTGCGGATTTCTCATGTAAAATTTATTTTGAATTTTGTGTAGGTACACATCCTTATTTAATTTTGAAAATCAATCTTTTAAAAATTAACTTTTCTTAAGACTATTTTTTGTTGATTTGAAATCAAAATTAGCAATTTCCAGAGACTTAAGCTACAATCAACTTCAAAATTAGTGAATAAAATTGACGTTCTACCAAGTAGAAAATTTTAAATATTTGTCACTATTAAAAAATAAGCCACTATTGGTCATACGTCTAATTATTCATTAATTTGGAGAAGTTCTCAGTCTTACTGCTTCTACTTTTTTTTTCAATCAATAAAAAAAATATATGGATATTTTCTAAATGTTTATTTTTTCAAATACTAAAAAATTTCCACATCACTGCTAATTTTGATTAAATTAACAAAAATAAAGATTTTGCGAAGTTATAGATATTGGTTTATGTCCATGATATAAGTATTTATAAGTTTAATCCTTGCAAATTTCGCGCAGTTTTAACAAAACTGAAATTATCAGATTTCGACGATTATTTATGAAGTTCAGACTTTTTGTAGATGATAATTGTAGACATTAAACATCACCAGTCCGTCACTGGAATGACGACTGAAGATGCGCAAACCAGTCTATTTTATGGAGGTTTTATGAAAGTTTCAAGGGCAAAAAGTCTAAAATTGTAACTCTACTAAACTTTATTGCTATTTTAAACATCCATAAAACCTCCAGAAATAGAACAACCAAGTTAGTTCTACTACAAAATTTAAATAGAAGGACACTCTATTGAAAATTTCGAATTTTATAGCCACCTATAGACTCACTTCAAGATTCGTACAATTGTAAAATTTGTGTCCTTAAAACTGCCCTAAGCTTTTGAAAAAACTGACAGGTTTCCTTGAGACTCTCTTAGTTGCAATAAAATAGAAAATTTAAACTTAAAATTAAAAATTTTATTGCTCACGGAGACTTTTAGACTCAATTCCTAATAACTGTCACAAAACCGTAAAAAAAATTTCTTTGTGGTTTACTTTGTTAAAAACCAAAAATTAGATTTACCTCAAAATTAAATCAGAATGAAAATTTGTTGAGCAAATCGAATTTTATTTGCTATTTTAGAATTTGACCATATTTTTCAGTTTATAAAATTGTCACATTGTTTTATATTTCAACCAAAACTTCCACACAGAATTAATGCTAAATTTAAATATACAGGGTGTCCCAAAATTAGCCTGCCAAAATGTGCCAGCTGATTCTACGTTCAAAAATAATGCAAAAAGTTTTAATAGGTATAGGTTGAAAAATGTTTCCTAAGGGAGCTACAGCCCCTCGAAAGGGGAGCCCCAAAGAGGAGTTTTCTGTAATATATCTGCAACTATTTGAGGTAGATTTATGAAATTTGGTGATTGTGAAGCTTTTATAATTTGCCACATATTTCTTTTTCTAATTTTCAGAAATTTTGCCAGGAGCGTCACATACAGGGTGGGTTCTGCGTAAATAATGCCCCATATTTTTTGTGTGGATAATTTTTAAATTTTTTATGTCAAATTATGAAACTTGGTTTATTATTAGACAAAAAGGTCGTCTCCGTCGACCTTTGTATCTTGAACCGTTTTCGGGTAAAATCGTTTTGAAGAAGTCACGTCCATAAAAAAAACACTAATAAAAATAATCACAAAATTGAAAAAAAAAAATTTCATTTGGGAATTTTGTTTTTATTATTAATATTTGACAAAAAAATGCTAAACGAAGTAATAAATACCTATAAATTTTAATCCATTGTCTACTTTTGATAAATTTTAGTTTTGTGATTATTTTTATTACCTAGTGTAGTTTTCATGGACGTGATTTTTTAAAAACGATTTTATTCGAAAACGGTTTCAAAATTTGATAAAAAAAATTTAATAATTATCCCCACAAAAAATATGGGGCATAATATACCCAACACAAACCCTGTATGTGACGCCCCTGGCAAAATTTCTGAAAATTGGAAATAGAAATATGTGGCAAATTATAAAAGCTTCAAACTCACCAAATTTAATCAATCTATCTCAAACAATTAAAATATATTACAGAAAACTCCTCTTTAGGGTCCCTCTTTCGGGGGGCTGTAGCTTCCTTAGGAAGCGTTTTTCAACCTATATTTATTGAAACTTTTTGCATTATTTTTGAACGTAGAATCAGCTGGTACATTTTGTCAGGCTAATTTTGGGACACCCTGTATACACGATAGTTTTTTACCTAATTTAAATAATTTTAAAAAATGAACTCAACATTTTTGTTTATTTTGATAGGTTAGTCATATTTTCCAAAAATTGTACAACTACTTTAAAATAATAATTATAGAAACATACTGTTAATTTTTAGCCCCAGTTACACGACAAAATAACAAAAAAAAAACAAAATTTCATTTTAAAAATAAGATTGTTTTGATATGTCTTGTATAATAATTTCATTGCTCACGTAAAAGTTTGCGAATTTTAGATTTTTATACTAATAACTGTTACAAAACCTCAAAAAACTGATAGATTTATTTGCGGTTTACTTTGTTACAAAAAGAAAAATTAGTTTTACTTCATAATTAAATCAGAATGAAAATACGTCGAAAATTTCGATTTTTATTGTCTATTTTACAATTTGTCCATATTTTTCAGTTTATAAAATTGTCAAATTAATTATTTTATATTTCAACCAAAACTTGCACACAAAATTAATGCTAAATTTGAACATGTAAACTTTAGTTTTTATCTAATTTAAATAATTTAAAAATATGAATCAATATATATACTTATTTTTTTTGATATACTAGCCATTACATATTTTCCAAAAATTGCACAGACAGATTTTTCTTCCACTAAATACAGCTACTTTAAAATAGAAATTGTGAGGCGCTACAAAGGAAGGAACCTAAGCAACAAAAAAAAACGATTTTCAGATTATGACCGTTTTAAGTAAATTAATTTGAGGTCGCTCTTCGCTCGTATGTGAAGTCGAAAAAAGTTGCAATCGATTATTTTTTATAAAAAGACCGTTAACGATAGCAGCCTAAGGAATATTTGAAATCTCTCTCTACTCACACATGAACGCACCCCGACGCTCGAGTAAGAAAGAGTAACAATATCGGAAATTCTTATTGGCTCCTCGCCTACACTTTCGCTTCTGTAAAATTTTTTTTGGACTGCTAAGGTCTCTTTCTTCATAGCACGTCACAATTTTAGAAACATACAGTTAATTTAGATATTCTCAATTCAAAATTTTCAATCCCAGTTAGACGACAAAATGGCAAAAAAAAACCAAATTTTATTTAAAAAAGGGGTGATTTGATATTTCTTGTAAAATTTAACTTGCCTACATTTTCAAACGGATTTAAGCGTACGAGTATATGTCATTGTTGAACAAAATGCAGAGCGCTAACATTCTTCCTTGAAAAATATAATAATATTCTGCCTATTATATCATAAGTTATATTATTATATCATAAGTTATATTATTATACATATTAATTTTTTCCAACGCGATGAAGGTGTCGACTTAACTTACCTCCTGTGGCTATTCCATAGGTTAAAAATGACGAGTGCAAGCGCAATTAAGATACCAATGCTGGAAATGACGCACATGCAAATGAAGAGAGGCAAGGAAACGGTTCGCAATACTTTTCT
The DNA here is from genome assembly GCA_963942485.1 of Pediacus dermestoides. Taxonomy (NCBI): domain Eukaryota; kingdom Metazoa; phylum Arthropoda; class Insecta; order Coleoptera; family Cucujidae; genus Pediacus; species Pediacus dermestoides. The sequence continues at coordinate 32,130,699 of OZ012626.1, forward strand.
TATGATTGTTCTGTCTTGAGGCACTTTTCCACCTGTAACAAAACCAGTAAAGCATCTCATCTCTACATCAACATCGTCAACATTAAATCTGAGTTTGTTTTATGTTAATTTAATAACATGAAATGTTCTCGTTAAAATTTAATGATGCCACCCCATTCTCCAACTGGGCGGACGAAGAATACTTATGGAGCGCTTGATAACAGCTAATATCAACTTCGTTATATTATACAGTGAAGTATGTAGACTAAGAGACCAAAGCAAGACCACGAGAGCATCATCATAAATTGCATCACATTATATTAGTGTTCTAAGTAGATAATAATGTTAAGCATAAATTTCGTTCATGTTACTTACTCTTGTAGTTACAATGCTATTTAATGTGATAGGAATATGTTAAACTAAGTTAAAAGCAGACGAAAACTTACCGCGCCAAACTTCCCTATCAAACCATGTGAGATTATCTGCTTGTGTGTTGTAATAGCCGAGCACCACATAGCTACCGTTTATAACTTGCTCTATCTGAGTGAGAGCGATACGATCTCCTTGTGAACTGAATGCTACAATACCCTGTAAAGTAATTTGATTATTAGCGTTAAATCTATTTCAGCAAATGCAGATGTATAATACACCATTTACACAAGTGTCAGGGAATTTGAGTACACCAAACAAATTAGAGGGTGTTTGAAGGAAACTGTCTCCATGTCGCCAATCTCACAACTATGTCTGTTATGTAAGTAGAGCCTTGGTTGGTTAGGGTTAGATAGTGGCCATAAATCGGACATTTATATTTATTATCTAGTTTTTATCCCTCCGCAATTAAATTCCAAATGGTCTGGAGTCTAGCCAGAAAATTTAGACAAATAAGTGAAGGTTTATTAAAGAACAACATAGTTTTAAATAAACTATGGTGATTTATAAATATCGTTAAAGCTTCCTACAAATTAGAATTTACTGAAAAAATGTCAAGGCGTTTTTTCTGCAAAGATTCCATCTTAAGTGGATAATCTTCTAAGCCGGATCATGTGAGTTGAAGGAGTTGTAGCAACATCTTCAGGAAATGTTTCAACCAACAGGATTTAACCTTTGATAATGGAGAAGCAATTGCCAAGAAGTGACAGTTAACTATTTGCCCGGATAAGAACCCTGGCAATTTAATAATCTTAAAGGTAAAAGGACTGTAGATACTTTAGACTAATAAAAGTGGAAAAATATATGAATGTGTGTTAACTCTTAACCGATCAATAATTGATAAAAATAAAACACAACAATAGGCTAAAATTCATAAATTATATTGTGTAAATTTACGAAACTGAATGATTATTATTGAGCAGATTTGAATTTAATCATATAATTGATATAATGAAGTTGTAAATAAATATTGGCATTATCATTATTTAATATATGAACCAAACACAAATAATTAATTACGATATATTTATAAATTTGCCCTGGTTCGGAATCATCAGAATTATGGGTAATTACAGAGTGAATAAATTAATAAAACTTATTTTTTGTCAAATTGAAATAATATTAATTACGTATGAACAAATAAAATTTCAACAAATTCCATTTGATAAGTTAAACAGCTAATTTTAAATAGTTTATAGGTGTAGTAAATTTAAATAATACGAAGAATACTAAACTAAATTCCTACTGCACTCAAATACGTGATAATGGAAGAGAATTTCAATGAGTCATATTGAAAAGTCCATAAATTTTATCGCGAAAATTTAAGTGCTAGTATTCTTTACCAGTTTAAGGCATTAAAATAGATAACATAATATCTTGTCCTAATCTTTTTGGTAATTTTTACTCAAATATACTGTATCAATATTATATCGGGTGTTCATTTAAATTTCACCCCAAGTTGACGTTGAAGTGTCGTTTAAGAATAAAATTTCATTCATAAACGACACTTCAACGCAAATTAGAGGTGAAAATTAAACGAAAACCCGATATTATTATACTTACAATGTGGAAATTAGGTAATAAATTCAGTAATTCCGTTGATATTAATTTTTTTGGAAAAAATCTAAAATGGGTACCTATAGCGATTTTAACTTCAGCAAATATTTTCAGCCTATTTTCAGTTTCTTATGACATTTGTTTTTCATGTTATGACGTCATCGACTATTTTTTTACATGACAACCTATACTTATTTTTTATTATTGATTTTGGTAGTACCTACTTTTTATTCCGTTTCCAACCGTATAAAATTTTCAATATGTTATATTTGAAAAAAATCGAGAAAAAACAGTCTTCGAGATTTTTTCCACAAAATTAATATCAACGGAATTACTGAATTTATGCGTTACACAATTTCCACACTGTATACTAAACTAGTTAAAAAAAAGGTGACCTAAATTTTTAATATAATCAAAACCGTCCCCAGTATGAATGCAGGTTAAAAAAGAAACAATATCGTAAATATTACTGATGCCATAGATAACACTAGTTTACAAAATAAAATTTTTTCCATGTACATTTGATGAGAGGTGGCTTTTCATAACACTAGTTTACAAAATAAAATTTTTTTCATGTACATTTGATGAGAGGTGGCTTTTCTTATGTATTTTATCCCACGGAATGTGAAAATTAAGGTTACAATATTTATTATGAAACAGTTTTTGAGATATTGTAATTTTTGCATTTTTTCTACTTTTTTTTTTGCTTTAAAAGTCATATCTCGAACTAGAAATGTCCGAATTGGTCGTTCTTGGTACCAAATGAAAGGTATTAAGATGACAAACATATATACATGTAATCGGATCTTTAATTGGTTAAGCAGTTCAAAAGATATCGGTGAAAATAGGCGACCCTGCATTCCACACAACAAGCAGACAACTTTGAGATCGGAACATTTTTAAAAAAAATCTGGCCTATTTTCATCGATATCTTTTGAACCGCTTAACCAATTAAAGATCTGAATACATGTATATGTTTGTCATCTTAATACCTTTCATATGGTACCAAGAACGACCAATTCGGACATTTCTAGTTCGAGATATGACTTTTAAAGTCGAAAAAATGAAAAAATTACAGTATCTCAAAAACTGTTCCATAAAAAAATTTTAACTTTGATTTTCGAATTCAATGGAAGAAAATACATAAAAAAAATGTACATTTTTAGTGTAAACTAGTGTAATTGTTTGCTTAGACATTTTCGGAAAGTGATCGTAAAATGTTGCTCTTACTTTAATTATCCCAATATCTATCCTTTTCGAAAAAATATCCATATCCTAGTGGCTTACATAAAATCGACATGACTTAATCTATATCGTGACCACATCCTACTACCTACATGTATTTAGGAATGATTGGATAGTGGCATGATTAAAGTAAAAGCTCGTCTTTAAATTAAGAAACATAAACGCACGAAACGGTTCCAAATCTAAGCACTTAAAATGACTAATAAAATAATCAATCCAAGATTTCTGTAGTACATATTATTCTTTTAATAAATTAAAGACTGAAACAATGATATTAAATAAACATATTGAAGGTTATGCTGTTTTATACTAAATAAAATCCACTGGAATCGGCGCATACGTCAATTTTAAAATATGACCTAAATTATAATGTAACCAAAAAAACAGTCCTCAGTATAAACGTAGAGCAAAAAAAAAATAACTTAGATATTACTGTTTGTTTAGACATCAAAGCACGATTTCACCAATTTTAAATCATTTTCGGAAAGTGATCGTAAAATGTTGCTCTTACTTTAATCATGCTAATACTCAAAAAAATGTCCATATTCTAGTAAGTTACATAAAATCGACAAGACTTAATCTATGTCGTGACCACATCCTAGTACATATTTTTAGGAATGATTGGGATAGTGGCATGATTAAAGTAAAAGCTCGTCTTTACATTAAGAAACATAATCGCACGAAACTGTTCCACACTTAAGGGCTTAAAATGACTAATAAAATAATCAATGTGAGATTTATGTAGTACACATTATATTTTTGATAAATTAAGGACTGAAACAATGATATTAAATAAAAATTTTGAAGGTTATTCCGTTTTATACTAAATAAAATCCACTGGAACCGGCGCATTCGCCAATTTTAAAATAGTGATCTAAATTATAATGTAAAAAAAAATAGTCTTCAATATAAAAGTAAAGCAAAAAAAACAATAACTTAGATATTACTGTTTGTTTAGACATCAAAACACGATTTCACCAATCTTAAATCATTTTCGGAAAGTGATCGTAAAATGTTGCTCTTACTTTTTTAGGTAATCATGCCAATATCTATCCTTTTCAAAAAAATGTTCATATCCTAGTGGGTTACATAAAATCGACATGACTTAATCTATGTCGTGACCACATCCTAGTACATGTTTTTAGGAATGATTGGATAGTGGCATGATTAAAGTAAAGGCTCGTCTTTAGATTAGAAAACATAATCGCACGAAAACTCTTTCAAACCTAAGCGCTTAAAATGACTAATAAAGTAATCAATATGAGATTTATGTAGTACATATTATTCTCTTGATATTTTAATAAATTAAGGACTGAAACAATGATATTAAATAAAAATATTGAATGTTATTGTTTCATACTAAATAAAATCCATTGAAACCGGCGCATTCGCCAATTTTAACACAAAATTCTCGACATCACTAATCGTATTTCGTACCAGTTTAATATAAATTTGTGCGAAGTTTCCGTTATAGTTATAATAGTAAAATCAATATCTACTACCAGTTTTAGAATTAATCCAATATTATACCACAAACAATCTTTACAATGTAAATCCATCAATTAAATTTAGACTGGGTGTCAATAAGTTATTAACTACATATCACCTGCTACCTATCAGATGTCAAATTATTATGCCTACATGGCTAAAGGGGTAGCATAAAATATTTACTATAACATAATTCTGCTGCTAGTTGATAATTAGTGATGTTAATACCTGGGATGTAACATCGTATCTAATAAATTATGCCAATTAATCTATGTTATAATATTATAAAATACTTACAGATATTCCCAAGAACTGTGTGGAATTTATTGCCGAATAAATGTCATCTGCAATTTCCTTATTGTTGTAATTAAAGTCCTTCAAACTTTTTCCGTATTTGTGCAGTCGGTCCATAGTTTTATTAAAAGCTGAAAATCCAAAAAGCTCCGTTTAATCTTCAAAGAATTTGTATAATAAATAGTGATTTTTATCGATCACAATAGACAAGTACACTCTTCAACAAACAACAACACCACAAAAAACCATCTAGAGCGTTATCCTAATACTTTAATACAACGAATCGGGCGTGGTGCTCTTTTATGTTTATTTTTAGTTTTGTTCGCATTCAATTGACACGTTTTAGCCCCGCGTATATATCACAAACTAGTTGGTGTGGTAATAAATTAGAAGAGGAAGTTGGAAACGTCTGACAGATCCGGATCCACTTTATTACATTTATAGGTTTGCAGATATTTGTTATTTAATTATAGATCAATGCGACAGAATGAAAAATGAATTTTTAAATAATTCAGATGCCTATAGGTCTGATGGGTAGTGCATTAAACAAGAAGATGCATTTTTCGTTTAAATTTATCGATCCATCAAGGCATTTGCATTCAATGGAAAACTTGCAGACTTTTTGAATTAAATTTCCTCTCATCTGATTCTAAATTAAGCTCTCGTCTATAATAGATATAAATTGACATTTTTACTTTTTCCTCCCGACAACAGCAAATAAATGCGCATGATAGTATAAATAACTCCTTGATAAAGCCCATCGTAAGCATCTCATCCCTTACCTAATGCTACTGACCAAACAGCATCGTAGGCCAAAGGTGCTTCTTGATAACCTTCCGGATATCTCTGGTTATCAATATCGTATCCCTCCCTCCTAAGAACATCGTTTAGTCTCAGTCTAAAGTCTTCTGATGTCATCCCTGAGATGGTCTGTTCGTTTAGATTTTGATTCCACATGAGAGCTTCCGTTGTCAAATGGCCTTCGGCAGCCAAACGCATTTGTTCCACAGTACATTCGATGCCCTCTTTTTGTAAATTCATTTCGAACCAGTTGTCTTCGTACCAACCTTTAGGGAAAGATTGTTAGCAGTTAATTAAATTTTTGCGACAAAAAAGTGAATGGTATGGGAGTGGGTAATTCAATCAGTATATTATAGGAAGGGAATTGAGTTCGTACGGTTCAATTTTATGGCTGTGTGGAGAAATTGCAGTAATGTAATGATATGAAGTAGGAGTGGGGTGGTATAGTAGTTCTATTTCAACATTTTCGCTAATGGAATATCATTAGCATGTTCATGTTTTTTAAATGAAATAAAACATTAAATAACTATTAATAAATGCTATTAATATTTTTTTAATTTAAACAAGCTTTTATGTGTGTGCTTTTGCAAAGTGATCCATTAAAAAAATAACTGCAGTGATTATTCCGTGTAAGCTATATTAAATGAATTATACAGGGTGTCTAAGGATTAACTGGACAAACTTAAAATTTTAATTCAGGATTTCAAAAAAAGGAAAAAATTTTCTATGGAGGTATGTCCGGAAACGTTTCATTAAAGAGTTACGCCCCTTTAAAGATGGAGGCTAAAATTAGGTTTTTAATTTTTTCCTGAAATTTGGATAAAGGTATAAAAATGAACTTTGGTAGGGATTGTCTACTAATGGCAGCGCTTCTAAAGAATATTTTTTGAATCATCCCTGATTGATAAAAAGGGTGAAATCAGCAAAACCTCTTTAATTTTTTATTGAAACTGTTTAACGGACTCGAATTTTGTGGAAAATGGACCTAACCTAACCAGCTAACAGATTTTTCTTTTGGAATACAAATTATCACTACAGAAAAGCTCAGTTTTTATTAAAATTTAGTTCTGGAATTTGTTTAAAGAAATACAGGGTGTTCCGAAAAAAGTGGGAAATCTCTTTTCCTACAGGCCCTCCCTATAAAGCCCTGAAAAGCGTCGCTGGAAATCGTTTTTTTTTAATAACTTTTAAAGTATTTAATAGAATTTTATAAAAAGTTAATATGATGGACACTACAAAGGACCTCTTGAACTAATGTCCTTGACACATATCTAGCTTGTTTAGTTTACCAGGGGCAGACTAAGCTTTACAATTTAATGCTTAAACTTTTAACACCCTGTGTGAAAAAGACGTAAAACAACAAAATCAGGTAGCTTGAACCTTAGACTAAAGAAAAGCTACTCTTGTTTATTGTCGATAAACTGGACCGTTTTCGAGAAAAAGAATAATAAACGAATTCATGTTTTATTAAGTCATTAAAAAAAGAAAGTCTCATTCATAAAAAAAAAATTTTAAAAACACCTGTAGGAAATTTTTTTATAGGAACTTGTCATCTTATTATCTTGCCCTATTTGAATCCGAGAGATTTCCCACTTTTTCCGGGACACCCTGTATAAGCTTAATAACTTTCCTACATCAAAGACATTTTGTCCTTTTTAGGTGTCGGAGAAATTAGAAATTTATTCTTAAAAAGGGTTTTCGAAAGACTGAAATAATTATTAAAATTTGTAAATTCATGATTACGATTTGTTTGTAAACGGTGCAAGTACCCAAGAAATTTTGTATCTTATTAGATATTGATTATTACCCGATTAATTATAAATTTTTCACTATTTCGTTAGTAAATATATTTTTTAACGCTAAAATGTTAAAAATATTTATAAGCTCTTCGATCAAGCGTATCAGATGAAATTCAAGTTATCCATCAATGACAAAATTTAGATGGATATGAATTATTCTTGGTCTTCATTCTCTCAAATAAATAATTTTAAAGAGTCTTTAAATCTATGTTAAATAATCACAAATTAACTTGTTTTTACTTATACATAATTATAAAAATTTTCTTAAAGTTTTTAACTATTTTTATTTTCTTCCATTTTTTAATCATTCAAAAGTAACCTGCATAAATTGAGCAGTTAAATTCAAATTACACTAAATTTACAACACAGATAAAAACAATATACTCCTGATGTTTTATTTGGGATCGTGATTAGGATCAAATTCGAAGACATTTGTTTTATGAATTCGAGCCCAATTTATGCATAGTCAATTTACAAAATGCCTGATTTCGAACCGTCCCATCCCTAACATATTTAAATCAAATTTGCATGTCCGTAATATAATATTTGGCAAGGATAATAAACCAAACTAGAGGCGAGATATTTTAACTGGAAATTAACCTCATGTTTAAACTTTTGCAACTCAACAGATAAATTGGTTTTGTCCCAAAAATTAATTGGGAATTTGGGCCTTATTAGTAGATGTAGGTCGTGTGGGTGTAGTAATTTAATATTGATCATATAAATCAAATAACTCAAAGGTCCAGGTCCAGGACCAGGAGACTTGGGAATATAATTTTTGTAAATATTGTAAATTTCCCACACGCCCCAATAATTTATAATTTAATTAGCTGCAAGTTAATAAAAGTGGATAATGGAGAATTTGCATGGCGATGTTAAAATAAATAAACAAAAAGAACATACTATTTAATACAGTCGACTTTTTGTCTGTATGTGCTATATTTAGACGTGACCATAAAATTTTTATTATCTATAAAGAAACCGTATAAATTACCTATAAAAAACCATGTGTAGGACTTTCCATATAAATTTTGTTTGTACAGTTCGCACAGTACTCTCCTAGCAGCAACCACGTAAAATAAACCAACGATAACTCTGGCGTCCTGCCTTCTCAGATTTCGCACAGCATCCGTTGGGTCGGAGAGGAACGACTGCCTGGTAACTATTTCAATGCCCGCCTCCGTACAACGTGACTCCAGATCTTCTACGGTGGAAATAAAGACCTCTTCGGCTTGCTGCAGAATTGCCACTCTAGACCATCCGAACTTCTTCATCAATTTTATTCTGGTAGGATTATGGACTGTTGCCGAGGGGTGGGTACGAAATAATGTGGGAAAGCGATTCCGGTCTGAAAGGGCTGGTGAACTGGCTCCATAACACAACTGGAAAACAGAGTGGAGGGCGAAAAGAATAAATTGAAATTTATATTATATATTTTTTTACTGATGCTGTGCCGTGCTGACGGTTATGGGTGCTTTTTCTTTTTGCCAAATTAGTTTCGTGGGGTCTTAAACGACAGTCGGTTATAACAAGCTTTTTTAATTAACGATTAATTTTTTTCCCTCGCAGTTTTTAGCTTGCACGTAATTCGGACAGATTTTCATTTCAATTTGATTGATTCTCAACGGAATATTTTATTGGTAAAAAAAGTATTATCTAAAATTCGTTCTAAGCTTCATCTTTCCTGAAATTCAATATCACAAAAAAAATTCAACGTAGGTAACTTGATCCGTTCCATAAAATTCAAAATCAAATGCAATATAAAATTTATATATTAAACTCGACCTGTTTTTTTATATAATAACATACATGAAAAGATGTTGTTCAGTCTATTTCTGTGTTATCGAGTTCATGTGTATTTTCGATCAACTTTTTTCAACACGTTTGCATGCAATCTTGTCGAAACTGAAGCATATTATTATAGCGATATTTTCAGATCATCGATAAATAAAATATAAGAGAACTTCTCAACCCTCAATTTCTTTTTATTCATATTTTATCTGAAACATACCATAATAATTATGTTGTAACAATTTTATTTATATTTTAGCTTTAAAGAATCTCATTTCTGTACGAAAGCTAATATGATACTTGTAGTTTTACTATATCTGAAACCTGAGATATCTCAGAAATGTTATAAGGTTATTACATAATTTATCAACGTTTTCAGCGATATTACAAGTTTTATTACTCATCACAAAGAACAATTTAATTCACTGGAGTAACGTACACCATTGGGTATTAATGCCATTCTAGTTCAAATTACCTTTACGTATCATAAATTAATTAATTGAGTTTAAATATTAATGAATCATGAAGGGAATTTATAATCACTGTAAGAAATTATATAGGTTATATTTTGATTTGTTTTCATGATTTTTGAAGATGGAGCAAATATATAGAACTAGTCGTATAAGACTTCTTGTTCTTTAGCTATATACAGGGTGGTGAATTTTTCGATGTATATAACTATTGGGATCATGAAAACTATAAGAGATAGAGAATCGGTTAGCAGGCACAAAATTTTGAGAAATTCATGTGTAAAAAGAATCTATAATTAAAACTTTTGGAAAAACCGAAAAAGTTGTTTTTAATTATTCTCTGTAGTTCGATTATTTCTTAATCGATTTAAAGTTTGTAAAAACGTTGTGAATACAACTTTTTTGGAACTACATTGTGTAGGTTTTTTGTCAGTTTTAGAAATATAGGAAAATTTGGCGAATGTAGCTACCAGAGATTTTGGAAAAATTTTGAAATTACCTTATTAATTAAGATCTCCTGATTACGAAAATGCTAAAAATAAGCGGCAGTCTCCAATATTTCGCCAAAGTTATAGGAGTTTGAAAACTTGAAACATCCAAAGTTTGGATGAGTAAATTAAGCACTTTTTTCAACTTTTATTCATTTAAAATCCACTCACTAGTACCTATTGCACTAATTATTGGCCACTTTATTTGCGTGAAATGCTAGTAGAAAGTCGCCTTTTTAGGGTAGTCGCGAAAAATAAGGCTTTCTCACTTGGATAGCCATTCCCTCCCTGATATGCGGGAGTTATTTGTGTTTATTTATGGTTGTCACGACGATTTTCTCTCGCTTCGCTCGGGCCCAATTTTCACAATCGTCAGAATCTCTTAATTCCTACCTTGTTGCATAAACTACTATTTCTACTAATTTTTGAAAAATTAGAATTAATTCATAAGTGTCATTCCAAAATGGGGTTAGTATTTTTTAAATTATAGGTACCTAATAATATATATATATATATATATACAGGGTGGTTCAGAGTTTACCTTTCAAACTTCAATAGGTGATAAAACTCGCCAAAATAATAAGATTTTTCATTTGTCACTTTTTTTATAAACGCCTTTTTTGTAAGTTACAGGGTGTTATGAAATGAATAATGGCATACTCATTTGTGAAAAGTCTTGGCATGTTGGTACATAAAATAACTGTTTAAAAACTTACTGACACCAAAAGACCTACTGCCTATTTTTCAAAAAATGTTTTTTTGGAAACTAGAGCTCATTTTAGATACACATTTTTTTTAACCAAAAGTTACAACGTCGTTTTTAAATAATTAATATTTAAAAATTGATCATTCAAATGAGTCGATTGACAGCCGAAGGCGCACGATGACTAACTGAGCTCTAGTGAGGTCAAATGGAATATAAACAAGCATCAAAACGCGTTGTTTTGCCGTATGCTTATATTCGATTTGACGTCACTAGAGCTCAGTTAGTCATCGTGCGCCTTCGGCTGTCATTCGGATCATTTGAAAATTCAAACTTTAATTTGTTAGGTACATATTAAAAATTATTTACAATACCAAAATTGATTAAAATTTGCATAGAGCTTTGAAATGGTGTATACTGTCGAAAAAAACAATAAAAAAGTACCTTAGAAAAAATGCAACACGTCTATTAACCGACATTATTTTATTTTTGTTAACATGGGAACCAGGATTACGAACTTGCAATTTAGTGCATTTCGGAGGTCACAACTTTTAAAGGAAGCCAAATTTAAAAAAAATGCAAGAATATTAAAAGTTAGAGAAAAGACCTGTCGATTCTAGTATTTTAATAAAAATAGTCAAAAGAGTGATTAAAAGCGTATGGTCCACCAGAAAAAGAACATCCAGTACATAAAATCTAATCAAAATATCCTTATCTGATAGCAATAAATATTGTTAATGTTCGTATCAAATTTGAAATCAATGGCTTTTTCTGTTTTCGAGTAATATCAAAAAAATTGATAAAAAATGTTCAATACCCTGTAGCTTCCAAAAGAGGGGTTTATATGAAAAGTGGTAAATGAAAAATCTTATTATTTTGACGAGTTTTATCACCTATTGAAGTTTGAAATGTAAATTCTGAACCACTCTGGGCTAGTTGGGCTAGTTGGCACTAGTTACTCTGTATAACACTAAATAATAACATTATTTAACATTTTTTAATCTATAATTTGACTATTGATGAGCCATATACACAAGCCGCTAAATATTGTTGTCATTTCTCAAAATTTTGCATAATTTTTTAAATTTTAATTGAAACTGAGTAATCCCAGTTACGAATAAAAAGTTTCGTTGTTATGTTAATTTATTATATTACAATACTGGGATTATTTTAACAAGTTGTATGAGCCACAGTGCTTGTGTCTCGTCTTTTGAGAGAAGCAGAGATAGAAACAGAGTGACGCACACGCCTGCTAAAAATAATTCTGGTATACACCTTAGATAATTATATCTACTGACTTAAACATTCCTATTGTTATACGAAATTTACTAATTTGTTGTTATAGTAGACTCCAATTATTCAGGAATTTAATAATACAAAATGTTTTCCATTTCGCATGAAAAACTGAAGCAACTCGGATAAAATGCTTGTTATTACTATTATTATGCAAATAAAAATATTTTCGCTCCACACATACTTTTCGTTTATCCCGTTATTTCCAACAAACAACAAACCAAATAAAACGGGGAAAATGTTGAAACCTTTTTCAATCTTCTTAAATACTTTACCAGATTGGAGATTTTAGTATCTGCATTGAAAAACAGAGCATATGCCCGCATGTGTTTGTTTGTGTGTGGGTGTCTTTGGGATGCCATTGGAAATCTAAGGAAAGTAAATAGAATTCAAATAGTCACTTTAAACCCCAAACAGCTTTTTTACAGTCGGATTTCTGGATGTAGGGGATGTATAGTAAATTTTTAATTGTAACCACTTGAACGTGACTTGCGCCCACAATTTTTAATCTGTTTTGTGGCTGACAATAAATTTTGATTTCTCTGTCGAAAAAACGTGGGCAAATTGTTGATTTTTTATGTATGGCCGTCTGGGCAATCAAATATTAAACATTCAGCAGCACAAGTTTTTAATGGGAAACGTCGCCAGAGGGATTTCAAGATGGATGTAAAGTTAGCGTTATTAATTTTTACAGACATCGCAGACCTCTGGCAGAGATTTTATTTCTTTGTCGCAGAAACATATATTTTATTCATCAGCAAGAATTCTATATTTTATCTAAAAGCAATTCGGGTTGAAACAATTATACTTTAAAGCTAACTGAATATTTTCTTTCCTTAAGTGTACAATTTACCGCACATATGAACAAACCTTTTACTCCCAGATAAAGTTGCAGAAGACACAGAGAATCGATAAAGTCTCGCAGAATATAACAACTCCCTAATATATTTAAAATTGTGATGGAGACTATGATCACATTTATTATTAAGAAATATGATAAAATTTTTTTTATAGCTCTATGCATAAAATTTGTGCTTGAAATATTACAGACCGGAGTAATTTATAACCTCTTCTTTTGTGTATCTTCATTTTATAACTTGACCTATATACAAAAATTAACATATTTTCGACTGTATAAAAGAAAGATAATCCCCGCAGCAGCTCTGTAACTGATTTAAAACGAACATAACGTACAAAACGAGCGAACTAAAGAAATTAAAGCACAATTATCCTCAGAAAATTTACAGTCTTTTAAGTATATATTTAGTTTTCTAAAGCACTTTACAGTGACTTGCCACGATAAAAACCTAATTAGTACAAGATAACCTTTTTAGATTTCCCAAGTAGTGATTCGAGTGCACGTTTTCTTTCAAGATAGCCCATATAATTTCAATAAATTGGTGAAAATTGTTTTAGAGGTACTCCAATAGACTTCTTCTAATGTGCCTCCTTTTATTGAGTCCTCTAAGAGGTCAGAGTATAATGTTATTTGAAAAGCTTTCAAGAAAATCAATAGCTTGATCGAATCATTGCCTAAATGTTAAGGAAAAAACTGTGTGCTATTCTGTATGGAAATTATACGGAAATCTAATGCGAACTGGAACGCGTAATGGGGGCGCGTTTGGAAATTAAAGTAAATATTTTTTTATCCCCGGAACCCATTTTAGGGGAAATTGCTAAGTTAACATTCAACACAATAAACACAACACGAAATTATTTGTTGTTTAACATAATATCCGGCAAAAGGGGCGCGGAAATAAACAAACAAACAACAAATAAATCGCCCCTAACTTCCTAATTTGAACGATGAATACACCATAGTCCATTGCAATTTTTCATTTCCTACGAGTAAAATAAAAGAGCAGGTTATTTATCTTCGCCCGGAGTATTTCAGGCTTCACAAACTCGTAGGCTTCTTAAATAAACGTCGTGGTACTGCTGCACATTTCTCTTCACTATAAATCACACGCGGACACTAATATTTAATTCCCACACGGCAACCTACAGTTCAATCCCTTGAGTATTTATAGACCCTGAATCAAATGGTTTAGTAATTAAAGTCAAGAGTCGCCATTAATAATTCGCCCGGTGGTCTTGTAATTTTCTTTCCGGGACATTTCCAGGCAAATAGCAAAGGTTCAATCATAAGTTGAACATAATGTAACACAATCGTATTGTGGTGATGTATTGCCGTGGGAACACGTAATAATTCTTCAGATTTATTCGGAAATAGGCGCTGTGGGAAACAAAAGCTTGGAATATTATATTTATTTCAGGATATGTTGATATACCAATTTATTATGACGTCAGATGTCATATTTGATGTCTGTGTAAAAAGGAAATTTATTCGATCGTTTATTTTTTAAATTTAAGTGTGGAACGTAATTTTCTAGCAGCGATTTTGCGAATATTTCATGAAAATAGTAACTTTAACAATGCAAATTATTTGCAAAAGAATGTCACTTGTAAACCAGCGACTCTCAACCTGATTACACTAGATATCTGATTTTTCATCTAATTTTTCCTTTGATTTGTTGCTTATAGGTTAACAATAATGAATTTCCCAGGATATGAGAAATCAAATGGAAAGTCAATTGAAAAATTAGAGTAAAATGTTCAGTTCAAACTGCTTCCAGTGTCAGCAAAAATTTATATTTATTAAGAGATAAACTAAAGTACTAAGTACTATTGATATTAAATTTTTTTCAGTAGAGGAAATTAGAAAAAATAAGAATTTTGTGGGAAAGAGGAAATTAAATTAATATATTCTAAATTTACTGCCAACTAATTTTAGTTCCAGTTGTCTATATTTTTAAACAAATGGATTGTGTATCAAGATGATATTCATGTAAATTGATAGGATCTTTAGTTTCTCCAAAAAAAAACTGTATAAGTATATTTATTTTCTAATGTTCGGTTTATTTCATTATAACTATCATAATAATTTGATAAATAATAATATCTAAATGGTGATCTAAAAGTGTGATGCTGATATGAAATGGTTACGTCGAAAAAATTGTATTTTTTTAAACATTTATTAAGGACAATGAATCCTAACATCAAGATATTACGATTTATAGGTGAACTTATATCTTCGCTAAGAAGTTGATACCTATTATAAAATGTATGCCCTTGATCCAAAAGGAAATGATACTAAAATTTTTTTAAATTATACTCTAGCAAAAAATCAAGAGAGAGTACAAAGTTGGTGCTTGATTAAGACTTCGAGTGCATCGCACGTAACGCCCTTTAAAACTGTATTATATTCCCCATTCTAAAAACTCCCCGTTATCAATTTTCAGATCGTGATATCTTAAAAACAGCTTAAATTAAAATCAGACTACTTCAATACCTGTCGACTTTTGGACAAAAGTAATAAGTTTGGTTAAAGTGAAATCCACTTTGATCCTGAAAGTCCATTCTGTATACTTTCAGGATTTCGGGTTCTAAAACCTTCACGACAAATTTGATATCAATAAGCCCATTTGATAGTGTGTAAAAAAAAAACATAATTCAGTTCAAAATAGTTTTTTACAGCTAAAAGTCTAAAAGTTAAAGGAGTTATAGTTTTTTACATACTCGCTATAAATAAAATTCATGTTTTCGAGTTATATTATAATAAAAATCACTGATCGCTAATTGGCGATAATAAAATTTAGAAGAGAAGAATTTTTTGCATTTTATATAGTAAACTATAACGTCCTTAGGTCAAAAGTACTTTGTTAAACCGAAGCATAGTTACAAATGCTCTAATTTCAATTTATTATAACTTCATTTAACAATTTTTTTATGGTGATTCAAAATTTTATAGATATATTCATTTTTCGTCATACTGTTACTTTTTTTGCAGTTCGTTTTGGACATTGATGTATTGTACTAAATTTCAGCATTGTTCGATATCCACTTGTTTCTACACACCCTGTATATTTTCTTCAGGCGAAATATATACCTACACACAAAACATTTACCCACATATGATGTAAATTCCGAATTGTGTTTAATAAAAAAAAATTCAATAAATTAATTTTGTTAAAAATTGTTTATATCAACAAGGATCCATTAATATTCTTATGCTCGCAGGCAAATTAAACATTAATACTACAGTAATTTTACAGCTCTGTTATATCTACATCCCTTCAGCAATTATAAATATTTATAACCAAATGAATACTTACTTTATTCCCTTTAAATCATTTTTCGATTAATCAGCAATGCTCTCTAATGAAATAACTTTAAAGCTTCTAATTAGATATGAAAATTAATTTTACTAATCCTCGTGAATTGGTTGCAGTGCTTAATTGTAATTAAAGAGATCGGCAGTGGAGATTATATCTTGGTTTGAATTGCTGGTTATTGACTATGTGGCTGCCCACAGATTCCATTTTAATGTAATTTTGGGTAATATTGCCACATACCGCATAATTGCAAGCTCATTAATTAAACTTCTCCTCTATACACTCGTATATATTCGCTCTTAGTTGTTTATTATTCAATTTAAAAAACCTGCTGAAATTGAATTTTGACTTTCGATAGAAACCGTAATGTTTAATGCATGTGTATAATTTTAAACAAATACACCTACACTTTGTTATGTCATAATTTGCGAAATATTGTAAAACCCACGCTTTTGGAATATAGGACATGAAACGGAAATAGCAAACATTTTTGTTAGTAAATTCTCTGCCGGGCTAACTGAAATTTACAAAGTCTATTTGTAGAATTTCAGCTCGTGGTGCAACCTTTGCATTTTAATTGTGGAAATTAAGCAAATTATTCATTAAAATGCAACTGATACCGTGAAATAGTTTTGAGGTTAGTTAGTTGTGAAATTTTGGATATATTTTACTCTGTGTGACATTTTCGCTTGAGGTTGATTTATATTTCAACCGGATTTAGTTTTCAATAAAATACTGAGTATAATAGACTTTATTCCGTTTGCAAAAGTTCCTTTGGATTTTCTTAGAGAGTCTTGAAGATTTAAGTTTGTGGCGATGTTGTACAAAATAAGCTAGAACTTCTAGACTTCTAGAGGTATCAATTCAAAGTAATTTTAAAGTTTTTTATCAGTTCGGTTGGGTTCTTTCTGATTGTCTGACCGTTCAGTTTCTGCTTCGATAGACAATTCCACAAAGATTAACTACCTACTTGTCTGATGTTCGAAAAACGAAACAAAGTAAACTCCAGTTATTTAAATCTAATTAATTACCTTTGTGCGTAGGTAGGAATGCTCAACAAAAACAAACGAACAAAAATTAAAACAGAGTTTTTCGTATTTCTTTTGGACATACCTTTGTGAAGCCTTTTGATATTTTCCCCGTGCCGTATAAAATTTAATGTTATTCAAATTAAAACACCGAAAGATTTCTGAAAAGATGTTTGGACTAAATTAAACAACAAAAAAATACGATGGAAAAAATAATTATTAAATTCTGTTTAAAAAAGCTTATAAAACAGTTTGTACCCTTGGGGAATTAATAAAACAGCAATTTCTAAAGTAGCTTTTGTTTCATTTATCTTTATTATTACGAAAAAACGTTTAATTAAAAGATTTCCTGTAATTAAAAACTTCAAAAATATATATTAATTAAAAATAATTGCATTGTTTCAGCACCACATAAAAACACATTTAGCAAATTATTACTAATTATATTACTTCGTTGCATTCTTGTTCTTGGTAGCACAGTTTCAGTGTGTGGTAAACTTTCAGATAAAGGAAAGTAGAATAAATTTTAAATATTGCATTGTTTTTCAAACAAACCTAATTTATAAAACCTTTAAGTAAATGTTTTTAAATGTTATTAATTATTCTTTATTGCACGATCTGTAGTCATTTTTTACTTTCCCTAATGGTTCAGAGTGGAAATCGCTTCATTGGTAATATTTTAATAGTTATTTGTATTGCTAGCCTTGAAACTAGAGTTTTGCGAGTGCGAGTAGCGTTTGCGAGCAGAGGCCGTAGGCCGAGGCCCGCAACTACGAGTACTCGCAAAACAGTTTCTAGGCGTGTAATACACACTATTTTTTGTGCCGAAGTTTATTTAAATAAATAAAGTTTACAAAATTTTTGTTTAAATATTTGGTATTAGGGATTTTTTTTAATTGGTAACACGCGATACTTAAAATTGACACTGACAGTAGTAGCCGAATAACAGAAATAATAATCCGTTTCTATGGAAAATAAAAATTTTCTTTATGAATTCAATAATGCCAATCGATAAACTAAAAAATTCGTAGTTTTTGCCGGTCTAACCCGCCAAAACATGAGTTTCCAGCCGATTTATACGAATGCAAAATGACTAATGCCAACCTGAGGCACAAAAAATTATTTTATTTGCACTATTGTAAAATTTATAAGTTTTTATTATACTTACTATAATAAAGATCTATTTTTATCATAGTGTAAATAGAATAAAGTGAGGTGGGCACTTGAGGATGCTTCAGTGGGCAGGCATAAATAACTTGCGCTAACCGCTACTCTGATACACGGGTTTCATTTTTACTCCAATAGGAATGCAAAATTGTTCATAAATAATTAATTAAATGTGTTATACTATTACACATGGACTGTTAAGATTATTAAGTTACACCAACTATAATTGACCACCATAAGAAGAGAGAGAATCCAAAATTGGGCTTTATTCGGTATTCTGCATTTCTGTGTTATATCGTCGAGTCGAGAATATGTTCCACTGATGATGGGAACTTTTCAGGAGCCGGATTATTTCGGAAATCTCAAAAAGTGTAGAAGAGTCTGTCTCTCTCTTTGGACAGAGATCTTTGTCATATTGATTATAGATGGAAAGAACTAAAATAATTAAAGGAGAGTAAAGATAGACCATTGTAATGATCTGCTTCGACAGCCTGGTAGCCATTATGGCTTTATTTCCTCCACTTGCCTTAGTTCATAATTATGGAAATGATCTGGACCTGAAGGAACTTGCCTTGGATAAGGTTAGACACGACCTAAGAGCCCATTTAACACGACCAAAAATCAAATCAATGCTTAAAGACTGGGGCATTGAGACTGCGAAGGAGTCATAAAGGGTACAGGAAGACAAAGTTATTATCGGAGGACCGGACAAATTGAGGTTCTTTTGGCTCTAGGGTTAAACTCGAAGGTTCTGACTTGTTATACGAGTCCTAATGGACTAATCAACTAACGGCTCAAGAGACATTTAGTTCTAATAACAGACCCTATTTGGGTGGGCTGTTAGAAGAATCAAAATGAAAATATATTTTACTTATTTTGAATTTTATCAAAAGATCTGGTCTAATCGAGTATCTGCCAGGTAACGGCTTCTCCTTCTTCAACATTAACATTAAATACGATTTTATTATTAGAATTATAATAAATTTTAATTTGGTTGGTGGACTCAATAAAAATATTTGAAACATCAACTACTGTGCTACTCTTCATTTTATTAGAAAACACGCGTTGTATTGAAAGTGGTGGAGAACCAGTTCTCCCGACGTTAGGCGCCGCCGCATATGTGAGTCACCGGCCTTTACGTAGTAAAAATAAAAATGGGAGTTATACAAAAAAATAACAATAAAATATTTCATTCCATAAAATTCCAAACACTCACTAAACAAAATTTTGTTATTTTGTCAACTAAACTTTTAAATCCGTTTATTTCTCTCCTTTCGTTTATTAATCTCACTTAGGAGCACCCTGTATGGCCTCTGGCCTCTGATGTAGATGGATATCGAAACTTTTTATGTTATTATGGACCAAACAAACTGAAGCGGTTGTAAAATAAGAAAAACCAGATATTTTTTGTTTGCTACGTAGTTTTGCGAACTTTTCCTCATTTAACATAATGTCATCTTTGCTACAGTTTCCGACTTGATAAAATTTAGTGAGCCGGCTTGAAAAACATATAAGTTGCAGATGACGTCACATGTGTCTAATATTTGTAACCCCCTTTTGTCTGACGTCAATAAAACAGAAGAGATAACGCGCGAAGTTATATATTTTGCGATATATTAGTTTTAGGTGCGTATACTGTTTGTTATTTATGCAGAGGTATTTGACTTGGCTGTACAATGATTCAATTATGAGTTATTACAGAATAGCTTACATGGCTTTATATCACTCCACTATGATATTCATGAAAATGCAAATCTATGTAAAGGGATGTAATGGTTGTTCGTAATTCGTAAAGGAAAATCGTGCAGGCCAAACTGAAGCCAACGTTTCGTTGTAAGAGGAGTAAAAGGGAATCATTCCACTTTAAATCAAAAGTATATAAATATTTTATAATGCCACTTTTGTGAATTTTTCGTTCAGGGGTTAGGATTATTTTTAGTTCGAGTTCGATGGAAAATAAAACAATATTATGAATCATATTCAATATAAGTAAGTATTGATAAGTTTCGTTAAATAAATGTTTCATCTAGTTTAACTACAGGTTTTTAAAATGGTTTAACTGTTGTTTCGTACAAAATACAATATTTTTGTAAATATAAATTTACGCTTTTAGTTTATACCTACAACTTTTTTAAAACTAAATTAAAAGCGGCAAGTGCAATTCATTTTTACACGTTTTAATTATTGCGAAACAAGAACAGTTGTCTAATAAACTTTCGTTGAATTACCTAAAGTATGATTACTAGAACAGCAAAGTACATCGTTTCATGTAGTATTGTCGTGATAGATAACTGTTATTTCTCATGTTGTGCAACTTTCAGTTCATGTTACCGACTGAAACTTAATCGGCGAATCTTCTCCAGTCGTAAAAGTTTTCGTAAATGTACAATGTCTTAAGTAACGTTCATTTTTAATTATTTTATCAATATTTGATATGAAACAAATCAATTTTTATATAAAATGTTAGATGGAGTAAGCCGTATAGAATCTGTTTACATCCCCGGATGCCAACAAGTTATACGCTTCGTAAAATTATGTCAACGTCCTCTCAATAGTTTGAAAACAAAAATATCCTAATATGAATTGATGAAACTAAATTACACTGTACTAATTGATATTTACATAACAAAAACAGTAATATTACGATACAATAGCAGAATTTGAATTGATTATATTTTTCATTTTATAGTGCGAATAGTTTTAATGTTATATAACATGGTAGAATTAAAAAAAAATTGACTATTAAAATTAAAATAAAGTACTCATACTCATCATGTTACTAAATGCTTTAAAGAATAATCGCCAGTTAGTTGTTTGCATAATTATTGATGTCGCATTTATTATATGCAATAATCAGAACTCGCTTAATTTTATTTATTGTCACATTACAATTTTGTTATGTAAAATCGCATTTTATTGTGTTGCAAGTGTCAGAAAAGCAACACATTTTATTTATAAGAATAAAGAAATTGTTGCGTGACATTTACTACAATTACCTATCGAATCTCGTTAGAATTTTTTTGGACTAAACGCATCTACACGTAGGAGAAATACTTGAACTTGACCTTACACCTTAATGTCTGTTCCTCTAATAGAATATCCTACACAACATATCATTATGTTATTTGACTTTATTTCAAGATAATATCACCAAATGTATGATATACCAACAATAATTACTGATTAGTTAATAGTGACATAATGGGAAGTCGTCAATTATTCTAGGATATAAATAAAGCAGGTACTTATATAATCGAGATAATTTCTTTTTGCACAAAAGTTGAAAGGTTTTTGGGATGCATTGTAGTTTGCCTTGGCACTGTGAACTATTAGCAAAAACTTAATATGTACCAATCATGACTTGGATATAACTGCACGCAGTATTTAAGGAAAGTACAAAAGAAAGAGAAATGCATAACTTGAAGATGCTTCATTACGTTTTAGAAGAACTTTAATATGAAGTGGTTTATTGTATTTTCATTGAGTTGTATGGCTACTAGTGTTTCTATGCATAGTAGAGTGTTAATATGTAAGTATTTTTTAATATAAATAATGTGGTTAGATCAAACTGTCTTTATTACATTTAAATTTCTATTTTTAGATGAACCACAGGAAGCAATTTTAATAGACGCATTCACAGTGACATAAGAAGATTCATATGATTCGGAAAGTAAAATTCATTCATGTTTTTTGTCTCTTATTATAAATTTATTTTTAATTTTTTAAATATACAGGTCTGATAAAGTTACGGTCATTTTGTAACGTTTTATATTATTCTGGATTTGGTAACGAGGAAGGTAAGTTTCCTTTGTATTCTTGTGTATGCAATTTACTACCTAATTTATTTTTCATTTCAGGTTATCGACGCCTTTGTCTTCCTACTGGTAATTATACATATTATAATAAAATTATAGAATATGAAATTGACTACCGAACAATTTTCACTTGAAACTTAAAATATCGACTTTTTAATTTTGATTTAATTACAGTTAATCATTATTAAGCTAACTACGAAAAAAGAAAATCTGTAAATGCATATGTATCACAATCAAAATTAATTAGAAATCATCACAATATAAAATAAAATAAAAAATAAATAAATAAATAAAATTAACTAAATTTCTGTAGTTACTACGAGCCCTAACAACTAAATGTTCGGACAAAAGTAAATTTGATTGTGTTTTTTCCATATGCGCAAAATTTATCTAAATTAACTTCTATAATATTGATGGTTTTTTCTGTTACAATACCAATATTTAGTTATATAAAAACGTAAATTTCGAAAAAATCCGCTCGGCGGTTCCAAAACTGTGGCACTTTAACCCAGCAGGATGGGAAAATTGTAGAAACAAAGAATAATTATTTTCAAAACGTTGGATCTAGCAGTCGGATTTTGATGAAATTTACTTTATTGCAAACCTGGATGTTGGTTTTCTTTGCAAAAAAGTTTTACAAGTTTTTATTTGGTGATTTTAGGCATTTATCGGAGCTTCAAAGTTGCACCTTTAAAAATGTTAGAATTTTCTAGTAACTGTTCTAAAAAATCACAGTTTTGAAACCGCTGGTTGGATTTGTGTCCAAAAACCTATAAATCAAAGCTCAATAATCGTACTATATTGAAAAAATCCTGAAATGTTAATATGAATTTTTTTGCATTTTTTTCGAGTTCCACAGTTCACTTTTCAAAAAACGTGTTTTTTAAATAATCACAGTTTTGGAACCGCTGGTTGGATTTTGGTAAAATTTACTTTATTGCAAGCTGAATGTGGGTTTTATCTATAAAAAAATTTATTTGGTGATTTTAATAATATTTCGTAGCTTTAAAATTGCACTTGAAAAATGTGACGTAATTTTCTAACGACTGTTTTTAAAATATCACAGTTTTGGAACTCGGGGAAAACGACATAAAGGTGCTTTCACGGCCCTCATCCAGTTCGGACTTAAATGTCATTAAAACTCTTTGCCATAAAATTAAACGTATTCTACGCAATAATCCACCATTGGTCCATTGGGGACTTAAAGACCAAAATAGAAGAAATTTGGGACAGTTTCACGCCAGAATTGTACCAAAATTTGATAAATACAATGCCTGCTAGAAAACAGGCAGCTATTAAAGCAAAAGGAGGCGTAACCTCTTATTAATGGTCCCAAATTAAAAATTATCCCAACATTTAGTTGCAAATTCATTTTGTAAAATTTGCTAATTATTAAGGTTAAAATATTGTTAAATCAAATAAATACTTTTCTTCCATGCATAATATTGTTATTAAGGCTTTATCTTATTGTATTGTTAGGTGTTTACTAATTATTTGCGTAAAATTTCCAGTTCTCCTTTCATACTTCAAAAATTAACTTTTGTCCGAACATTTAGTTGTTAGGGCTCGTATATGTATATTGGATACTTAAAATAGATACGGTTAAACAGACAAACAGTTGCTATTAAATAACGAATTTGCAATTAACAATTTATTGCATGCTATTTATATTATTATATCTACTTTATTACATTTCAATTATTTTTAAGGTCGAGTTCAAGTAGCTGCCCATATAGTTAATGCCGGATGCAATGCCGGAGCAAGAATAGATCGATTAGGAAGGTGTAGAAATAGTGAGAATAGATAACATAAAAGATGTATAAGTAGTACTCCAGTTCAAATGTCGTATTAATTTTAATATAAAAATTTTAAACATAACTTCATAATTTGTGTTTAAATTTTTTTTCAGCATGACTGAAGGGTATATTTTAAATTCTCTAACCAGTGACCTAACCTCAATTACTAGATTAATGCTTTCTTTTTAATTATTGTATATTTACTTAATAATTTGATTTCAAACTTATTAAAGCACGATTCCACAATAGTAGTTGCTTTTATTGGTAGAAATTAAATATAGATAGCAATTGACCAATAGCAGGACTCCTGAAAATGCAAATTTATCGAAGAATAGTGAATTAATGATTTAACTGGTGGAACTGGGTATAAAACTAACAAATATTTAGCATACCAAATGCAAAGCAATTAAAATTTACTAAGTACCAATAAATTTAAAAGTGTTCACCTTTTTCAAAAGAGAAATAAGTTTATATTGTCAAGATATGATTAATTTAGAAACTGCAATATTCATCACTTCAAAATATTTATATTTATTGACTGCTAATGAAGGTAGCCAAAGTACATATTCAAGAAATGACATTTATTGATTTGCGGTAAAATGAAATTTGAGCTAAAAGTTAAAAGTATTGAAAAAGGATCAAAGATAAGCTTAAATTATCCTAAACCCTCAATAGTTCTATTCATGCTCTATGCAGGGTGTTTCAGGAGGAATAGTAAATATTTTAGGAGGTGATAGTATGATTGTGTAGAAATTTCGATTTTTTTTTATTTTCCAATTCCAATTCCACTTCAATGAACTTTCAAACTCAAAGTCGGTGAGATTTTTTAAAATCAACTTTGAATTTAATTAATATAAATTTTTTATATCATTAATTAATAATTATGGGTAACTTTAAATAGCTGTATCTCTGTAATCATTAAGAATTGGACACATGTTTATATGAACTTTTTTATTCAAAATAGTCCATACTTACCACCCCCTAAAATATTTACTATTCCTCCTGAAACACCTAACAAAAGTGTTGGATTGACTATACATAGTCGGTTTCTGCAATTAAAAATAAGTAAAAAATGTATATAAACGTATGTCCTAAAGTGATTCCTTCATGAGTTATATCTATCTGAGGGCTCACTTATCAGTTCGCGTAATGATTCTTATTTCAACAATAAACAATTCTCATTCAGTACAAATCATAACAATAGCAAAGTGCGACAATAATAATAAAATATAATATTACGGATTTTGTTGGTTCAAGTATGAAAATCTTAGATGACAATTATGTATAACGAATCATTCCATGTAGCGTAATTCTTAAAGGAATAAGGCTTGTGTTTATATGAACTTTTTTAGTTATTTTTAGTTGCAGAAACCGCAGAATAATATATTTTAAATGAAACAAATAAATTCATCTTCCTAACAGTTGCGCTCATCTATGTAAGCTAACAAGAAAATATAGGTAACTTCTTTATTTTTTTTTATAAAATTTAAACATGGCTTTACAAAGTAAAGTGTATACCTAATCAAATTTTTTTAAAAAGTACCTGATGCTTTACATATGTAAATTGCATTTTTTAAAATAACATTTTAGCCAATAAATTTATAGTCATAATAATTTTGCATTAGTTTACATAATTTCTAAGAGCTTTTTGAACTGTTATATGCATTAATTTAAATACAGACTTATATGAATCATGTTTTTCATTAGCAAGAATATTAATTGTTTTACTGTTGACAATTATTATTATTCTTCTGCAAATGTATATTTCAAATTGATCATTTGCTTCATTCAATCACAAACTAAATATACGGGCATGTATAGGAAATTGAAAAACAAGATTACATATAGGTATACCAAAAAATTAGTTCATTAACATTTAAAAATTATTTTTTAAATTAAACGACGAATTTTTATGATTACAACCCGACATCATGCAGCCATCACTTCCGGGTTAGACATTCAAAATCTGCCTGTATATCGTTTTGTTATTCGAATTCAGATTAAACTCAATTAAAAAATCATTTAAACTGCAAATTTTGCTATTGGCTTAAAACACTTTAAAATCCATTAAGTGGGGTTTAAGGGTTTGGCAAAGGCCCACATCCAATTCAACCAATTTTAAATTGGCTTTGTAACAGTTTAATTTGCTTGTTCACGTAAAACACCGTAAAAAATCTATGGAGGTCCGTTCCTACAACATGTGATGTTTGAACTGTTTTTGCCCCATTGATAATCCAGACAATTTCTTTCAGTTGACAAAAAGAAAGCAGGCACATTCATTAGTTTTAATTGAAATCGAGCTGTGGATGGTGGCTAGAGTCAGCACCAGTAAAATGCACGATGACGAATATTTGTTACAACAGGAAATTTAATCATCGTGATTACAGTTGCGCCTTGATTTAAGCTGATGCAGAAATACCTAAGTTGAAAGTTTATTTCTGGCTATATAATTTATAGACCCATTAATTAAATTCATATGCTCCATGTATATGAACGAAACGCAAACTTACCACTACTAGATTCCACATTTTAGCAGCCTCAGCGACGGTGGTACAAACGGTGCTGCATCCAGCAAGTAGCATCAGCTTCTGGGGCTGATTGTAGAGTAGATTATACATGACGCTGGCTCCCAGACCGGGCTCGCACTGCAAATTTACATACATTAGAGTTCCATCCCCCTTACACTGGTTAAACATCAAAAACAAACAAGCACCCACCGCTACTTCAATACCATCTCATTCTACCCATTTCATCACATCAGCTTTTTATCACCATCACTATCCGCTAGTTCTATATAACTTGTATAATGCCGTATATGTGCGCTCTTTCTCTCTAGTTTTTGTTTTATTTTGTGCCGTTTTTGTTTTCGAGTGGCTCCCAAATGCAATATCACATTACATTATGCAACGAGATATACTGTTTGCTTTATTGACGAAAACTCCAATAAGTTTGACTGTGTTATTCAAATTCCGTGGCATATTGGGCGCATTTTAAAAGACAGTAAAATGGATTAGTTGAGAGTAATATTTTCTACAGAACGAGCTCCATTTATGATTGGCTCCTGGGCCACTTAGAGTTTTCTCAAAGAATCCCCACCATTACTGATACAGATGATTTTTTTTGCGAGACCTTATAGAAGAAAAACGTAAAACTAACGGCTGATTGACGTCATTAACAAAAAAGATTTACTTTTTTTAGTTCACAAATCACATTCATCTAGGATCAAAAATACATGTTACCCCCGGCGCATGCACCAGAAATTCAACTTTAATTTTAAATATTTTTAAGATAAAATGCAATACATTAAAATTTTTAATGAGCAACATGAATTTATGAAAACTAAGTCAATTTACACCGACTTTGCAAAAGCATTTTGTCGTTTCTGTCACTATTCACTGATCGAAAAGCTGAAAGCTCTGACTATCAAAGTTCATTTATTATCTGGTTAATTTTTTTAAAAATAGAGTTCGTGTTGTGAAAGTTGCTATGACTCATTTTCATAGAACTAATTGTACTAATTTTGAAAAAGATTGATTCAAATATTTGATAAAAACCATGCAGGTACAAAAGTTTTTTCTTTTACGCTGTAAATTATTAACACCGGCGCATTCACCAAAATTGTTTCGTTAAGACGACGCTCGGTATGCTTAAATTGGTGGTTTTTTGTAATTTAATAATTTAATTCTTACTACAGTTTAAAAAAAAAACACATTGGACGTGAACCAGATTTTAAATTTAATTTAGTTTCGAAATGAAACACATTCACTTTTGTGTTATACTTTTTGTGCCTCCACCTCCACACAGCAAAGCCAACTAGCACACAACATCCAACCACTTGACAGCAATGTGTTCTCAGAATTTAGCTCCACATATTTTGCCTGAAAGGCAATACATTATGAAATATCTCCCATTTGGTCTAGATTCGGTAAAAGCTCTTTGTAGTTTTTAAGTCGTATTACCTTTCCAAGTGATCTCATTGTGCCGGTTCTTGTTTAATATAAACCGAATCCACCCCGATGCTTCTGTAAACACTAAACTCGTCCAACTCTGTTGCAATTTAAACCTTTCCAGTTGTGGGGGAATATGTGTGGAGTTAAGTCTGGAAGCCCTTCGTGGCGGCTGTGGCGATTATCTTTATTTTATTGTTGAAACTTTGCCAAGTTGAAGAGTTTTTTACTCTAGAAATTTGAATGAATTAAAGAAGAACAATGATATTGTATGTGGAATTAAGTGGGTTGCCAATTCAATTTAAAATTCTTAACATGCTGAACTAAATAAAGGGCACATAATTAAAACCCGTGCCGGCTGCTTCGAGTTGATATAATTAATTAAAGATCAAAAAATGTCTCTTACTCTTAATTAGAACAAACAAAACTAAGTACGATTCTTATAGCAGTCTTTTGTAATTTAAATATTTTAATTGAGTTCGTCGAATTGCCTGGTAAAATTGGTCCATATAATAAGTGCACTGTAGTTCTCGACTTAGTAGATATAGATGTCTTCGTCTGCTTTGAACACGGAACGTTTTCATTTACTTTGGGAGATAAACACGATAATTCTGTTTTGTTTGACAATTATTCGAAAATACACAACACGAAATTTATTAAGTAGGTAAATAACTTCACCCAGTTCGTTCCAATGATGAAAAACACGAAAATGGAGTTTGTGATGCCGACCACACACAGAGATTAAAATATTTTCATTTAATTTAATTAAAAATCTTTTATCGATTTCAGCTTCCGGCACATCTTGAAACGCGGATTATTTTCGGTGTGATTAATTTGAAATCGGATGCACAGACCCATTATGTAGAGTGTTTACCCATGAAGAATATGCTTTCGTTTTGAGATTTAAACTTAATCAGATTTTTTGCTACTTGTCAAACAATGTTTGTAGTTTTACGGACAAAAATTCAGTACTTATATAATAGGACTATTTTAGTAAATAATCCGAGAAGAGATTTCATTATAATTAAGACAAAACTGATTCAATTTCTTAGCATTTATGGTAAAGCCCGACTAATATAAATTCAACGCTTTAGCCTTTCGTTCATATCTCTTAATTTTATCTTAAAATAAAATCTTCTTAAAGCAGGTAACAGCTCTCTATTTTAAGAAATTCAAATGTCAACTACAGTCCGTTGTAAAAATAACGTCCTCACAAACAAGAAAAAATGATAAGCCTGCAAATAAGCACAAAATTGAAACAAACTATTATAATTAAATTTTAATATTTTTTTACCAAATTCCGCCTTAAATTTCTTTACTTTGCTCGGTAAAGAATAAAAGTTCATTGATTTATTTCTCGGATGAAAAGCCAAAAGCAATGAAAGATTTTCCAATGTAGCAAACATCTAGCCAAGAATAAGACAACCTAAATCAGTCGTAAAATGTAATTTGTTTGTCGACGATAATGTTTAGGTCTGTTAGTCTCACAAATAAACGCGGTTTAATTTAAGAGCTTTAGCCTGTGTACAAAAATATTTAAAGGTTCCATAAAATATTTAAATTCCCCTATAAACTATGCGCCAGGGTCAGAATACATCATGTTGAACAAATAATTCACAAGACTTAACTTATTGTTTACTGGTGTTTATATTATTCCGTTGCATGACTAACACAATAACAATTATGTTCTATATGGCATATGAACTCTCTGCCGTTTAACTATTTTATCTTTTAAGACCATGCAATCCTGCCTTAATATGATTTTAATATAGAAGTTGTTGCCATGACCCAAATAATAATCCAACACTTTGTTGTTGAAGGGCGAACAAAGAAATTTTTGGGTTTAAATTGAACGAGCAAAATATATAAAAAAGTTTTTATTATTGACGTGTAAATGTAAGAATTTTTCAATAAAGCGGTTTTTATGTTAGTGCTGATGTTTGTTATCGTACCCTGTGGGGTATTCGTGTAAATTTATTGGCAAACAAATCCGAAACAAATTATATTCTCTTATATCGGTAGAACACAATCGTGTATTTGAAATGTTTATTGTAGCCAGGTGGTACAGAAATAGCTCATGAAAAAGATATGAAATAAAAAATAATTTAATATTGAACAGAATGTTATGCAATAAAAAAACTTTCGCCAAGTTTCTATATAGTTCATATACGAATTTCTTACCGTAAAATACTTCATTAAACTTGTAGAGCATCTTAATAACTTTCGATTTGCTCTCGTTGTGTTTGGAATAGAAACGCTGCACTGCACCTGACAAGTTTTCCTTGAACACAAGTTTTTTCTTCGTTTCCTGTCCACCACGATGTTTGTGTCCGGATTTTAATTTTAATTTCGTTAGAGCAATCCACGAATTTGTTTGTTTTTCGTATTTGAGTTTTATATTGTATTAGTTACAAGTTTTAATGAAATGAATATGTAACAAGTTTTGTACAAGAAAGAGGATGTGATGCAGTGAAGTTTAAAAATTCCCAAACTCAAATCGAATTTAAAAGTTTGACGCGGAATAAATTTAGCAAGAAGTTTAGAAAACTGTGTATACGGACATTATTTGTCGTATTGGTAAAGTGGAAAAATTACGTGTGTTCTACTTTATAGGTACCTATATTTTGACGTAAAGTTGGTGCAATTTTTTATAACTGCATATAATATAACAGTGAAAATTTACCACAGAAGTTGGATTGTAGTGAAATTTAAGGTTCATTTTTACAATTCGAATCTGATACTATGAACAAACAAGTAATAATCTTTAACAAAACTCAGAAATATTAGAGATGATAAAACCAACTTTTAGAAAATAAAAATAGAATTTGCTTGTCACATAGAAAAATTTTATTACTTAAACAAAGCAACCCGAAATAAACTTGGAATAAGACGATAAAATATATTAATTCCAGACACAATGCACATTTTAAACTGATACCAATAGATTAATAGTAAAAATATTTTTATACGTATTCATTATTTTTGGAAAAAAAATATTGAAGTTGATCAACAAAATATTGCTAAATCGAAATTCGCGTCTGTGATAATTCATCTCAACATTATTACGTTAGTATTACAGAATTTTCGGTTAGGTTAGATACACTTTAAGGAGACAAGAAGAAGATAAATTGTAACTGTTTATTTTTGTCTGTTTCTAACTTCTTGAAGTTGGTTGAAATCGGCCATCAATCATGGCGTTTTCAAATCGGATTTGCTTTATACCGATTTAAAAAAATTATTATTATGGCTTATTTGAATATTTTTACTTCGTTATAGATATTTGTGCATACAATAACATTATACTTTTAGTTATAGGTATACCTAAAGATAATTGCGAATCTCTTTTCAATACCATGCATTTATACAGGGATATTCACCGAAACCGTTGGTTAGACGTTTTAAAAGATGTAATTAATATTTTTTTCTAAAAATTGATTTATAGTGTAAATAGTGTAAGATCTCTTTATTTAAAATATTTTCAAGTTTCTACGACTTCCGGTTGTACCGGAAGTAGACCCTAACTTCGTTTTTTTAAATGGAACACCCTGTATATTATTACATTTTTAAATTCTACATTCAATTATAATAACATTTTGTTAAAACAATTTTTCTCCAAAACATTTCGTTTAATAATTACAGGATGATTTTTTTTAAAATGTCCAAAAATGGGCTAACTTTCAAATTTTATTTTCTAGCCTTCTAATATTCAAATGGAAATGCGGTTTGGACAAGATGTTAACAAAAGTGTACTACTTGCAATTTCTTCATTGCAACATCTCAATGTGCTACAGGGGGTTTATAATGTAGGTGCCATTCAGAAAAAAATCAAAGCGGCAAAACTCATTTTTTTCAAATAGAACACCCTGTATATCGATACAAATTTGGATTATTCATTCAATTTAAAGGTAATTTTGTTAAATAAACTTTACACCCAACTCTTGCCGTTGCCGTGAAATATCAATTTTTATGGTACTTATACTTATTATAATGATTAACAAGAGAAGTTTTTTTTTAATTAATTTTTTATTAATGATTAATGTAACGATATTGTTTAAGATGCTTTAGTGACAACATCGATTGCTTGATCCAATAATCGAATTGTTTGGCATAATTTTCAATATTACCAAAAAAACGAAATTTCACGAAAACCGCAAGAGTTGGGTATAAAGTTTATTCCACAAAATTACCTTTAATTTGAATGAATAATCCAAATTTGTATCGATATATAGGGTGTTCCATTTGAAAAAAATGAGTTATTTCTTTTTGATTTTTTTCTAAATGGCACCAAAATTATAAACCCCCCGTAGAACATTCAGCTGTTGCAATGAAGAAATTGCAAGTAGTACACTTTTGTTAACATTTTGCCAAAACCGCATTTCAATTTGAATATTAGTAGGCTAGAAAATAAAATTTTAAAGTTAGCCCATTTTTGGACATTTTTTAAAATATCATCCTGTAATTATTAAACGAAATGCTTTAGAGAAAAATTGTTTTAACAAAATGTTATTATAATTGAATGTAGAATTTAAAAATGTAATAATATACAGGGTGTTCCATTTAAAAAAACGAAGTTAGGGTCTACTTCCGGTATAACCGAAAGTCGTAGAAACTTGAAAATATTTTAAATTAAGAGATCATATGCTATTTAGGGCACAACCCAATTTTCAGAAAAAAATATTAACTACATCTTTTAAAACGTCTAACCAACGGTTTCGGTGAATATCCCTGTATATGCATAGAAAATTATTTATCTCGGATATATTAATGGGCTCAATAAAAAAATTTCTGTTTATATAGTTCTTATACATACCTCGCTGTCGTTGCTGTGAAGTTTGAGCACATAGCCGGGCAGTAGATTCTTCTGCGCGTTAACATCTTCCAGTGCGAGGTTGGCGGCCGGCATGCAGGCTTGACCGCCCTGCCAACCGCCTTCTCCTGCAATAGGAAAGATGCCACCGATGTGTAACACATTGCTATCGTCGCCCACAGTTGTACAGATGCATCCGAGAAACAATAATATTGATGCGTCCATCCATCGTGGTGGCCAGTACTGTAAAATGCAAAAGAGAAAAACCGTTTAAATAAACTTGAAACCAAAGGGAAAAGTGTGGGAGCTTTACTGAATAAATATCTAGTGGGTAAATCGGGTGAGGTGCTATTAGGGATATTTAAATATCAAATAAAAGTGATATTCAGTGGAGATAGCGCCACGCATTTTAAAAATGTCATGTGGTTGAGAGGAATCTCTTTGAAATCGGCATCAAAGCGAAGGTTTGCTATTTGAATCTGAGAAATTTTCAAACATAGCTTTATATTCTGATAATCGATATACATCCCAGTCAACTTTTGAGAAGGGCAAAATGAATGAATTTGACATGTCCCTTATCATACCCACTATACATATTGATCTACGAACAATTTCGTCTTCAATTCCCTGGTATTCAGTTAATCAATTTCGTCGAGTACTTGGAAATACCAATTATTTCTTATATATAATTATTTTTGACAGTTTAACAAGTTTAAATTAATTACAAATTACTTAGGTAGCGATTTTTCTTGTAAACCCCGACAAACAACTAGAATTTACCAGTAATATATCACTAGGTTCTGATTG
Organism: Pediacus dermestoides; assembly: GCA_963942485.1. Taxonomy (NCBI): domain Eukaryota; kingdom Metazoa; phylum Arthropoda; class Insecta; order Coleoptera; family Cucujidae; genus Pediacus; species Pediacus dermestoides. Next base: position 32,164,578 of record OZ012626.1, read on the forward strand.
GATCGTCCAGATAATTGGTTTAATTTTAACATTGGTTTCTATTCCGGTTTAATCCGCTGGTATTTGTTTAAATCAATAGTTTATACTTAAATGAGGTGGAATATATTAAGAGTTGAAATTCGGTGGTGGAACTATTTATGAAAATGAATGTGGGAAGTACGGTGACGTAAATTTGTAACGTGGAAGTGCCAACTAGTCGAGTATTTGCATATTAAATAACGTAGGTAATGATTCGAATGAAAACAAAGGGTTTGTAAACACTCCCAGTTTTATAAGCATGTTTAAGTGGGGAAATTTATTTTTAATTCTCGTGTGGACTAATCCGAAAATAATATCGATGGTCGTATAAAACAATAAATACTCGTATTTATGCGAATTTTTAATAAAACAATCATATTTTTAAGTTGAAACCGGCGGATCCACAAAATTGTACATTCATTTAAGTATAATTGATACAAATGTACACATTAAATAAAACTGCAGGCTAATTGAAATAAAGTGGAACTTTCAATGTGCTATAGCAGATCGGAAATGAAACCACATTAGTCCAGGAAAAATAGACTTTAACATGGAAAAAAATTGTTACAGGCTGAATTTTTGCATGTATCTTAGTATTATAGCCCTCCAATAATGTGTAAAAGTTCCCCATCGATTTGATGGCTGCTAACTGAATTACTCGAGGTCAAAGATCGCGATAAACAGTTTTTTGCAAATATTTCGAAAACGGCGACCTTAATTAAAAAAAATATGGAAAGCTAATTTTTAGCTGAGGCAATTTGCTATAAAAACTTATTCAGAAGTTTTTTGGTAGAGGCAATCATTCACGAGATATTACTTACTTACTTCACTTACTTACTTCACTACGAAGAATAACGACTGATCTTAGGATATGAAAGTTGGATAATGAATTATTATTCAATATGTAGGTATATTTATTTCGTTTTTTATTTATTTGTGCATTTATTGCATTTATTTGGGCATTTATGACACAGTTATTAACTTTCTTCAGTTTCGGAGAGCGATTGTTCCGTCACCAAAGTTTGGACGAGGAAAGACGATGGATCGATGTCGTTATCGATCTCCTCGGTATCAATATTAAAATTTTCCATGTTCATACATGTTTGGCCATTACATTGGCTACAAACTACAGAACAGTTCAATTCTGCTTTCCGCCGACATCCACAATTGGAATGGAGAAATTGATCCTCAGGACTGGGGATGGGTACTACAAAATAATATTTTAGAGCCAGTTACAACTCTGCTCCAAGCCGCTCCTGATGCATTACTTAATACAGTATTTTGTAAGTGCAAGAAAGGCTGTGGTTCCAATTGTGGATGTCGGAAAGCAGGATTGAACTGTTCTGTAGTTTGTAGCCAATAAAGGTCACCGTTCTCGAGATTTTTGCAAAAAACTGTTTATCGCGACCTTTGACCTCGAGTAACTCAGCAGCGGTCAAATTGATGGGGAACTTTCACACCGGCACCTTCGCCAATTTTTAAAGTCACGTCAGAAAATTTTCAACTCTGCAAAAAATTGAAGAAAGTTACGAAATTATAAAACTAACTTCTTGTTTCTTTAATAATTTTAGTTTCAAATGTCTACTTACCAATCGGATGTTGGAATTTAAATTGAACTTAGATTTTAAGGCGCCAAATTTTCGAATACGAATTCAAATAGATATAGGTACGTAGATCTAGATTATTTTTCATGGCTTAAATAATACTACAGCCTTGAAAATAAAACACCTTCGCAAACGTTAATTCACACCTAATTCCCTTTTCAAAGACCATTACAACATCCTTCATTTTCATCAATAAATTACATTTCGTTAAGCCAATAAATCACCCACAGCTTTACCATCAGGCGATATTACTAAAGCACTGGGCAACAGTGTGATGTTTTATGTGTGAATTCGCCATAGTGCTGTATCAAACAAGCAATAAATTAGCGTTTGAAACGACCAAAGGCGCCAAAATCACCTTATTCGATCAAAACTATTTGTGATCGTTACGATTGACTTGTAAAATTGCTGTTCGTTGACGCACCCCGATGGTTTCTCACAGATAAGGGGATTATTAGCACGCATTGTCCTAGAAATACAAACAACAACAGTTTACAATCCCACTTGGGATTATTGGCCTTGTTCTTGTTATCTATAAGAATTAAAGCAGAGGAAACTTGATATCGGACGGTTGTAATTATTGTGTAACTGATAATAGTACAAGTAAACGAGGAGTTGTGTGGTCGTCTGATGTCTAGTAAAATATAAGATATTGAGTAAGTTAGGCTTTTTTTTTATTTGCATACAGGGTGATTTGTAACGTACGGAGGACAGTAAAAGGATAGGTATAAGGGCTCAAAATAAACCAGTTTTATTAATAAATTTTTCACAAAAGCTCTATAATTATGAAGTTACATCAATGCAAAGTTAAATTAATTATTATCAGTTTTCAAAAAAATAATAGGTGTAATTTTTGTGTTAAATTTTATATTGGGTACCTATATTTTAATTGACTGAATTATTATTTAGTTCAAGAAACAACAAGAAAACTGTAAAATTAAATTGACTTCTTCGTAATTTTTGCTTTTAATGTCCTAAATTTTCCATTGTTGAAAGCCGCTGAATATTAAACAAAATAGCAAGTATGTAACTTGTGGTTAAAATCTAAGTAAAAGTGCCTTTACACTATCTGATTTTTCATTCGATTTTCCATAATATTTTTCGTAACCTGGGATATTCATTGTTGTCAACAATCAATATCCTAAGTAACGAAAAATCAAATGGAAAATCGAATGAAAAATCAGATAGTGTAAAGGCACTTTAAGATCAAACTGCGCGCGCAGATTTAGTAAACTTGTTACAATAAATTAGAGCATGTTCTATTTTCTTGTATACAATCTGACTAAATGTGCGTAAATTCGGTACAGTAGTGTACCGTGCAGTACAGAAGAGATTTAATTTAGACCTATTGTTTATTATCAATTTTTCAACCAAATCTGCGCGCGCATAAATAGTATTAAATTATGAACTAAAATTATTAGCCTAGTGGCAAGCGGTTCTAAGAGTTTACTTTTTAGTAAATATTGATAACACTAGTTTACACTAAAAATGTACATTTGATGAGAGGTGACTTTTCTTATGTAATTTCTTCCACTGAATTCGAAAATCAAAGATAAATTTTTTTATATGGAACAGTTTTTGAGATATTGTAATTTTTTCGACTTAAAAAGTCATATATCGAGCTAGAAATCTACGAATTGGTCGTTTTTGGTACCAAATGAAAGGTATTAAGATGACTAACATATACATGTAACCGGCTCTGTAATTGGTTAAGCGATTCAAAAGATATCGATGAAAATAGGCCAGATTTAAAAAAAAAATGTTCCGATCTCAAAGTCCTCGACATGTTATTTGGAATGCAGGGTGGCCTATTTTCACCGATATCTTTCGAACTGCTTAACCAATTAAAGATCCGTCTTAATAACTTTCATTTGGTACCAAAAACGACCAATTCGGACATTTCTAACTCGAGATATGACTTTTAAAGTAAAGGAAAATCGAAAAAATGAAAAAATTACAATATTTCAAAAACTGTTCCATAAAAAAAAATGTAACCTTAATTTTCGAAGTCAGCGGGAGAAAATACATAAGAAAAGCCACCTCTAATCAAATGTACATGAAAAAAAAATTATTTTGTAAACTATAGTGTAATTATTACTTATTGTTATTAATTGTGGTTAGAAGTTATTATAATTAAATTAATAGTTGAGTTAAAATGATAAATTACACTAATATACATATATAATATAATATAATGGACATGGTAATTGTTTATGGGGCTGCTGGTAAAAATGCTGTACGAGCAAGACGTATATTTAGTAAGATTTCCAGACACACGCTTTCTGAATTTAATTTCTGCGATACTCAATAGGTGAAAAAAAACTATTTTACATTAACATCTACACAGACGCCCATCTTTTTAATCTACTTTAATCCCAAAGTATGTATTTTTAAATATTTATTAACATTTCGTTTGAATTATATGATTTTTCGTTACAGGACTTTTTTCTGAAGAATTTTATGATAATAAACTTTGTCGCCCGATAGACTTGGAAAACATCAAAAGTTTATTCACTTAGTGCCAAAACAACATATACAAGATATTTCCTCTTAAAATGCTAATTTAACTGAACTAAATCCCCAATATGTTTTTTTTGCAGGATATTTTCAAAAAAAACGTAAATATATTTAGAAGTAAGTACTATACTATAGTACTGAAAATAAATGAACCAAATTTAATGATTGTGTTACCCACAGTTCTGTTGAAAATATAAAATATAATAAAATGTCGTGCAATTTCGCTAAAGCATTTTTGACTTCTGCACAAACAGAGATATCATTGCGAAAATAGTCAAACAAAGTCAGGGACCTTCTATCGTTTTGCATCAAAGCTATGAACATTAGTCATAATAGTATATTATTTTATGAGGAGCTTAAGTGATGCTTTATGTGCAGAGGCTGGTGTTTAACTAACGAACGAAGTGAGTCAGACAAAAGCAGCCGAAGCACATAAAGCGACTTAAGCTCCGAATAAAATATGCAATTTTTTCTTCAAACGCAAACAAATCATTAAATTGTAAAATTATTAATTGAAATTTTAATAAATAAATTTTGACATTTAATTTGACTTATGACCAGCGGCGCATAAGTAGTATTTAAGCGCCGGCGACAGATAAAGTAGAATTTTACCTGTCGCCGGCAATAAAGTGACACTTAAACATAATCAGTACAGCAGGATAATGTCACATTTAAATGACGTTTGAAGAAAAAAATATAAAAATTATTTTAACTAATAACATACGCATAGATTGTGATTTATTAAGCCATAAAGGCATAAGCACATTCACAACCTAACTGCATTTTTAGATAAAATGAGTTTTAGGTTTTTATGAGTAACACAGTTATTGTATTAGAAAGTAAAAAACACCGACAAAAAAGACCAACCTCATGGTTTTTCTAAATCTAACTTCAAAGCGATTTTTAACATCTCAAATACTTAAATTAAAGGAGTCTCTCCTATAGATTTTTTTGCTTAACGGAACAAAACGATTATTCAATAGAAATAAAAAGTTGGAATACTTTGGTCCTATAATACATAACAAAAGGCGTAAGATATTCGCTTTCAAGCTAGGTACATAACAAGAGAAGCGTGGGAAGAAAAAGAGTTTCTTGTTTGTGAAATATAAGAGGATCATTTGGCTATAGGAATAGAATAATTTAAAAAAAGTTAAGATAATCTTGATAAGTTTCTACCTCCAGCAGAAAAGGAAGAAAATATATAAATTTCGTTAAAATACTTCAAAAATTTTTTTAAATGAATAGGCAAAAGTCACATGATTAATATTCAATAAATATTTATATTACCTAATTTAAAAATAAATCTGAGTAAAATTTAGTTATATGTTTTCATATACAGGGTGTTTCCTAAGTACGTGCAGATAATTTAAATATAGAGGCTTTAGGCTTTCGTTTCCGAGATAAAAGGTGTTAAAGTTGAATTAAATTAAAATTTCAAATTCAAAATCAAGCAAAACGTTCAAATTTGAAACTGATTTGACATAGATTTGAAGGAATGTCAAACAAAGCTAAAAATTAGTTGTTGTCACCTGCCATCATGGCATCATTGCTTTTTATGCGCACTTCGTCATAATTTTGTAAAATGTACCTAGTAAGAAAAATCGCAATTTGCAGAGACAAATTTTGTTCAGAATTAAATTGTACATTTAATAGTGCGGGACCCTATATTGCTTTTATTTTAAAAATAATATTACTAGTTATTGATATCTCTGACTAATTACCGAATTTGATATTTTTGCTTTTTATGGCACTCAATTAAGACAAGTGGTACCTATACCAAATTTGGTTAGAATATCTTTCGTGGTTGGAAAATAAAAACCATAAAATTTTGTAAACCTTAATGTATCTCGGAAATGACAGCCTAAATGACCCTATATTTATTTGAAAAAGTAGCATTATTTTTGGCAAAAGAATACTTTCATAAGTTATCTTCACGTACTTAGGAAACATCCTGTATAATGGTGGTCATCATACAAATCAATTTTCTGATCTAAAATTATATTGAAGAATTACATCTAATGCCAGTTTATCGTATAGTAGCATGAAAATATTTAAGAGATTTGTTTTTGTGTAAAGATTCTAATCATTATAATGAGTAATAATTTCCATTTAACACCGTCATAACTCAAATAAATATGTATGCTGTTTCCAACATTTGAGTATTTAATTAGCAGTAAACAGTAACAGCGCCTCCATCAGTTTTTATATCCTAACATTATATCTAATCCTTAAGCAAAAATATTTATTCCAAACATTCACTCGCTTTCTGTGCGTTGGCAGTTTGAAACAAACCCCCCGAGTAAAATCAAAATGCCATGTAAAAAGAAAGCATAAGCATTTTCCTCCATACAAACTCGATAAAGTAACAGAAACAACATCGGAACCGTAAAACCTTTGCCGAAACAAAGAATAACATGACATTCTTGTTTGTTTAAATCCGCGAGTCTCTACCATGTACCACATAAAGAAAACGAAAATACCTTTTCAATTCAATTTTTAACGCACAAGTGAAGCCGTTTATTAAATTAGATAAAGGAATAAAATTTTCTTAAAAATAGCACATAGGTACCGGCATTGCCTTTTCCGCGCGCACACACAGGCATTTATATTCGACATTCTGAAATATGTTTCTCTGTTACACAAAAGAAAACCATTTTCCTATTCAATATTCAACATGAGTAGTAGAACGAAAAATGCTGAAATGGTGAAACGTTAGAATTTCACACATGCGAAATTTGTTTTTGGGGATGTGGTCATGGGTTTCCTATTGGGAAAGCCTTAGAAAAATGTTAACACATTACCAGTATATATGTATATGTGAGAGTGTGTAAACAAATATAACGCGCGACGGTTGTAAAACCCCTCGTGCTAATTTATAAGCGTGATGAAACACACGCACTGACCCAAAAATTAAGCTAAAAGCACGAAATGGAACGGGGCATTTTTAATAATGAAAATTATCTCGGATAATATTATTTCATTACACTGTGCTTGGATACATTTTATTATTTTAATGGGTGTAAAGCTTGAGGGACTGGAAGCACATTATCCAAAAGATAATTTGATGAACTTGCAACAAATTTACTTTACTGCAGATATTGCTACTCCATTACGGTACGGCAATCATACAAAACGTAAACAAGCATATGCTTAATTCCTATCTCGGATAATTCCCCTATACTACAACTTCCGTATTTAACTTTAGATACCTACATTATCCTTGTGTTCGTTTTTTTAACATTCTATTAAAACTTTTGTATCACAATTTATAATGTAAGAAAATACTCAAGGCAATTTTTATACCTGAATGGATATTACATCATTAAAACGTATCATAATAAAACTACAAACTCCTCATAAAGAAGTAATTAAAAACTGTATTGAATACAGCGGTTATAAAGTTAATAATAATATAAACCTTCATTAGTTCCCTAATGGCGTGCTTCTAATTAAATTTGTAACACAACGCGCCCAAGCCAACAATAAAAAATCTTTTAGCAGGCGCGCGGAAACTGAAACAAAATGCAATCGCGAATATCACCTAACTATATATAAACTCGCACACACCTACACAAACAAACAAAAAAACTGTTAACGCCATTAGGGCAAATAAAACCCTGTTAAAAAGTTCAAAGTACAGCCGTAATTAAAACAAATGAATAAAATGCGCATACACATCAAGGATGGCTGGGTTGGTGCTGTGCAGAACAATAGATCGAGTAGGCTTTGTTATGCAGGAGCAAATTATCGTGTGGAGCAAGCTGTTAACTATGTGTTTTTATACCTAAACGATGAAAAGGATCGGTTATTAACAGAGAACTCTCTCTTATCAAACAAATTGTAAGTTCATTACGTTTTGTTTTACATGCATTTTCAATTTACATTTAGGCCTTTTGTTCAGAATTTGTATCGTTCGAACATCATATGTAGCGGTTTTTTCTGGTATTGTTCCGTGTTAACTAATTCATTTGGTTGTGTGGTGGAACAAAAAGTACACTTGAAATTCAATTGAATTTTTTGTTAACCGTAGATATCTGATAAGGATATCGGAACAAGGTATTTGGTAGTTTGATTAAAAAATAAATGAAATGTGACAAGAAAGGGGTGATTTGCTCAGTGCTCATTCCAGTAGATGCCGACGTCTACAAATTGCTATTATTAGAATACGATGACACTATTTTGGGAGTGATTAAGTTAGATGTGAAGCTTGAACGGATGGATGTAAATATAGAAAAAATTTGCCGATGATCCACTCTTCCCAGTTCTCCCCAACGAAAATCAAATATTGAACCGTTAAATTTTATAATTTGGGATTGGTCCTTGAGACAAATTTTAGGACATATTGGTTTTATAAACTAAGGATAGAAATAACATAATATACCATATACGAGTAGATAATGAAATAAAAATTGGTGCTCAAAAAATAAATTCGAAATAAAACCAGATGGGTACTTTAATTTTAATTACAATATTTACAGTCTTCATCAACATTTTCTAATAATTTAAGTCAATTTATTAAGATTATATTTTCAACATTTTTGATATATGAACTGGCGTGTTTGTAAAGTCTTCAAAGAAGTCCTCAAAAACTTTGTTTGGAATTCTCACAAAAGTAAAATTTCATGTCTACAGTCTGTATCCTAAGAGAATTAAGAGAGTCTACGAACTATCTAAATTCCGTTATGGCTACAGAGAATTCGCTGGAAAGTTCGTGGTTTGCTTGTATGGATATAGATTAACGATAACGTTTTGGTTCAATTTTCTTTTTAATTCTGATAGATAATTTTATGATATTAGAAACTTTTACGTTAAGTTAAAGTTATTGCAATTTCCGAGATATCTAAAATTTCAAAATTTTATGTAGTTGTAAGTATAAGTTACTGATATAAAAAACAAATAAGTAATACAATAAAAACCAATCACAGGAATGGTGCGAAAAACGAAGACTTTGGAAAATAATACAATAACATCATAAAGAATACATCACAAATTCCAACATATCTTTAGACCAATGTGATCAAAAGATATTGGAAGAAAGACGAATTTGCTGAAATATATGCAGCAGCGAGAAAACCATGAAAGTGGACAACAATATCAAAAAAATAAAGAGCTCTAAAAAAGAGGATGAAAGGCTGGAAGAATTAGAGAGTAAACTCTATATTAAGAGAAAGTAATTAATAGAAAGTAAAGAAAATCATCGGAACAAAATATATTCCTGCAACACAAACGAGAAAAAACTGCTAATAGCTGAAGAACCTAAGAGAAAATGGACAGGTTTAGGATCCCCACACTACATTAAGAACACAATACTTTGAAAAATTGTTCCAAACCTTAATCAATGTAGATGGCACGCTAAAAAAAAGCAAGATGATAAAAAGCAAATTTTTTAGAGATAGAGTCTAGGCTAAAAAAATAACCGCTATAAGCCATCGATGTCGGAAAGGCGAGTTTGTCAATATTTTGAAAAAATCCTACATTTTTATATTTTTAATACTAAATTACTAAATAATAAGTCATCGTTGAAATAGAGTTAGGTACATTATTTCTTCTTTTGACAAAATAAATTTAACATCTATATTCTATACATACTCAAATTGTGAGCACAATATTTGAAAAACCTGGTAAGGCTAGAACATCATGTTTCATTAATCAAATAAAAAATACCCTCTCTCGATAATTTTCAAGCGTTTTCATTTTTGACTGGATGACTCTATTACTTCCATGCAAAAATTCAGGGAATAATAGCCATTATAGCGAGTGGTATACTATACTTTATCTACGACTAATTTTTATTTATTTTCCACATTTTCCATTATAAAATGACACAACACGTACAACACTATCAGTATTTTGACAATTATTTATTTACAGTCACACAAGAATATTTTGAATGTGTGACGAACCTGTAACATTTTTTTTCATCTGCTTGTTTTTTTACATGTGTATTTGTTTGTTGCTTACAATTTTGTAATTTTATAGTGTTATTTGTTTTATATTGTTGGTAATATTTATGTGTACCTGTTTATGTGACAATTCCTTATACTCTGTGATAGCCTTAATGAAAAAATAAAGAAAAACTTGATTCTGTTTTTCATAGTTTCCATGGCTATTTTTAATTTCACAGAAATTATAATTGTTAAATATAATACACATATTATATTGTACATATATTAGTCGTAGATAAAAGTAACATTATACACTATAGTGTATAATGAGCTACTTTGTGACCGCAAAATTATATCATAAACAGTGCTTTATGATGCAGTCGTACATAAATAATATTTATAATTTCCTACTATTTATAATAAAGATCTTTATAATTAATCATATTAGATGCCTTCGCAAGCACGAATAGAAATATAGAAGTAGTTGCAAAGAATTTTATTTTTTATTTCGATTCGTATTATTTAAACTATTCAACGATGTAAAAAATTGCTTGTATTGAATAAAAAATATACCTACTGATTCAAATGAAATTATAACGTTCCTTCGTTGAAAAATTGTAAAGGTATAATTATATTCATTCCAATTAAAAATATTCCACTTTATGTTATTTGCTTATGATGGTATAAAAATAATAATGAAACATAATTTCCCCCTGATGATTCATTTACTTATCAAATAGGAGTATCTAGTGGACATAATTGTATACCTTCATCAACTAAATTTACTTGAGATCAATAAACATGCCGTTAATTTAATTAAAAATTAACCTGAATTTCTGTTTGTTCTCAATCTTGCAAAAATGAAACAATCGAGCTCAAACATTGAAAATTCCGTACAGTGGCAAATTGGATTTATAAATTATTGGAAATAATGGCAACTGTTTGATTTCCTTCCGCACTATTCACACAAATCTGTCGATATAACGAACACCTAATGCTGGCAAAGGGAATTGGATTGATTCACATTACTTTTTATATAGCTGGGGAGTTATTCAGTGAATTTCATACATTGTTACAAAACACTCGACTCGTAGCACAAATACTACCGCTAATAAAAAACGTTGTTATATTGTTGATATGTAGGTTTACACAGCGATATGCACAAGTCAAATTTGAACGGAGTTTTGTATGAATATTTTACTATAGGTTTTCAATTTTAAATTTGAGGAAAAACTGTGCTTACGGTGGCAAATATGAAAAGCTGTGGAAAAGAGGCGCCGAGTCGAGGGCGAGCTGTTTTTAGCCAAGTTATGTAGTGTGTGTGTATGTGTTGTATTTTCATAAATCATAAACTCCCTGAACTAACTGATGCTGCGTTTTCAGACAATATAGCAAAAGGCTGTAAATCAAAAAAGATTAAAAATTTTAAATTATGCAAAAAACAAATTTAAGCCCGCGATGATATACTGTAGCAAAAGTGTACGCAATTTATTTAATAAATAACTCAAACTTGTCGACGTAACGTTCACACTGTAATCAAAGTGTAATCCCCATCCAATTAAATTTTGTTTTTCCGACAAATTTCCAAACTGAAGACGGGAATCTGCGATGATAAATTCCTGATAAGCACATATAGTACCATAATTTGATGAAATCGCTATTGTAGGTTAGAAACTACACTCCAGTTGATGATTAAAAGTGAAATTATTGACGACGGTTACTCTCCTATCCCAAACATAGAAAATCTATTGCGTGGGCAATGAAACGTTAAAGTGCTGAAACTTTTAGCATCAAGTGAAAAAATCCTTTTTCGAGTTCTGCTCTTTGCTACTTCGACACTTCAATCATTAATCACTTTTATATTTTATTGCACAATTTTAAAACGATACATGCCGGTCGTAATATCAGAGAACAATCCATCAACATTACGATGACAGTACCTAGATGTATTCTAGATTTATTTGGTCTAGTTTACTTTCTTATTTCTGGAACATATCAAAATAGCTAAAATGTTGACTTGGATCAAAATTCTTTATGGGAAGTTGTCTTATTGCATATGCTTGGAAAAGTCTGTGAAAACGGCATAGGACATGGAAGTAGGTTTAGCGTTAGGTCCGGACATGTGGCTGATGTTTATGAAAAATTGATAACATCTAAAGCTAAACAGACGATGCTTGAACGAATTTCAAGAAAAATTGTATGTGTTCTAAATAAGAATATCTACAGAAAAATGAATTTAAAATAATAATTCAGATATAATTTTGTAAATCTAGCAAGACGTAGGTAATACGGCGACTTAAATTGGAAATGAACGAACGTTGCTTTGCATATTTTTCTGTAGAATATGCAAGCATCAACAAAAATTGTGGTCAGTCACCTAACGGTATACCTTTACCATACATACGATATTTACAAAAAAATTGTAGATAAAAATGGCGTGTGTTCAGATTTATAATGTCGTGAGCAATTTTCAATAAAAGACCTATTATCTAATGAAAAGTAAGAGGTGGAAACATGCGCGCGCATACAAAACGTCATGTTAGAAAGAGACATTCAACCTAATCCGAAAGGAAAATGATAATACCTCGTCTATATAATTTGGTATTATTAAAAAAATTGTACAAAATATTTGTCATATTATGATTTCGCATGGAAAATTTAAATTATGTAATAGGAAATAATTTAATCACAACTCTATTATCACACATTAGCTCCATTCCAGTATAATATCGAAAGATATTACTAAAATTAAATCTAGTTCATTCCTTATTTATTAGAAACGATTAAAGAAACTTTATTGTAATGACTTGCTATAAACATAGCAGCATTTGTTGGATTTTTACAGCATTTATAAAAGAGATCATAACAGTGGTTCTGCAGCAGTAAAATGACACAAACCAATCGCAGCCTCTCTGTTGACTATAATTACAATCTGTAAGTGTTGGTGTATTATTGGCGTTTGCAACGAAAATTAGCTTTTCGGTACAGCAAGGATCAATATATTGACTTCTCTGTGTTTAAATTAAAGTAATCTCTGTTGGCGTACAGCCACGCACAATATTAGGCTCCCTGTAATATTACCATTAAACTTTCAATAACTATTAAAGTTCTACCCATTTCCAGACCCAAGAGATCCTGGGTATATATTAGTAATATTAATCTTTATGGACAATTTATATTAGTGTACATTAAACTCAATTCAATCTAAAGTTATATACTTAACGTTGGCCTGGTTAACAATATTATGAAAAATGAATGAGATACTCTAGCATGGTAGCTGATGTTGTAGCCCTGTAGCAATTTATTTACTTGATTAAATTGTTTTCTAACGTTTAGGTTAGCACGCTTGCAATTAAAAAAGTAAATAAATTCTTGTATACAACGATAATGGCATTAGGTTTCCTAATAGTTGCGAATAATAGAAATGTTCAAAAGAAACGAAAAAATCAACCAACTTAGATAATTTTCACATTTCAGGGTGTAGGTAAAAAAACTAAACCAGAGATAAATGGTTTACGTGCGTTGGAAAAAGAAACATGTGCTGCATGAAACTTACGCATTCTGTTGTGTTGTGTGGATTTTATAGACCTATTTTTTTGTAAGGGTGTAATTTTTTTGATCACGGTTAGTGATAACGTACGAGTATATTACAGTTACAGTATAATAGCAACAATTAGCTAATAATGTTTAATTACAATAATAATATATTACAATTTTTATTACGAGTATTTTATATTAACAAACAAAAAAAGGGTGTCTACTATATGGTTTAATTATAGCTGGTTTTATCATAAGCTTGAATCGCTCGTGTTCATAAACAATAACACCACAATCTGACAAATGAAATAAAGATTTCTGAGTTTCAATGTTTTGTTTGTTTAATTGTGAAAAGTGGATAAGAGCTTAAATATGGAAATTGTTTAATGTAAGTATAAGGGGTGACTTGAGAGTATATTTTGGAATTTTTTTATAGAACCCATCGAAGTTATAAATAATATAGCAACTTAATATTTTATATAATACCGTTCCATTCTTTGAATGGACAAGCCATTATGTCAAACTTAACCAATAAAAAAGAAACACTGAGCATTCGCCCAAATATAATTTACCTTTGAGCTCTTATTTAAAGAGTTTTCTTGCGAATTTAGTTTTCCAATTATGAATTAATAATAATCAAAGGCTACTAATAATTAAATGAAATTACACAACTACCTTATTTCCATTAAAACTGCCAACTCAAAATAAAAATTTCATGGACAAGTTTTGAACTTCGTTTCCTATTTTGTAACATTTCCATTTTTTATATGCATAAAATCGTGATTAAGTTCGTTTATACGAGCCCTAACAACTAAATGTTCGGACAAAAGTAAATTTGATTGTCTTTTTTCCATACGCGCAAAAGTTATCTAAATTAACTTCCATAATATTGATCGTTTTTTCTGTTATAATGCCAACATTTAGTTATATAAAAACGTAAATTTCGTAAAAATCCGCTCGGCAGTTCCAAAACTATGGCACTTTAACCCAGCAGGATGGAAAAATTGTAGAAACAAAGAATTATTATTTTCAAAACGTTGGATCTAGTAGTCGGATTTTGAAGAAATTTACTTTATTGCAAAACTGGATGTTGGTTTTCTTAACAAAAAAATTACACAGGTTTTTATTTGGTGATTTTAGGCATTTATCGGAGCTTCAAAGTTGCACCTTTAAAAATGATAAAATTTTCTAGTAACTGTTTTAAAGAATCACAGTTTTGAAACCGCTGGTTGGATTCGTGTCAAAAAACATTTAAATCAAAGCTCAATAATCGTACTATATTGAAAAAATCCTGAAATGTTAATATGAATTTTTTTTGCTTTTTTTTCGAGTTCCACAATTCACTTTTCAAAAAACGTATTTTTTGAGGGTGCTACCTACATTAATCACAGTTTTGGAACCACTGGTTCGATTTTGGTAAAATTTACTTTATTGCAAAGCTGGATGTTGGTTTTATGTACAAAATTCTTTATTTGGTGATTATAGGCATATTTCGTAGCTTTAAAATTGCACTTGAAAAATGTGACGTAATTTTCTAACGACTGTTTTTAAAAAATCACAGTTTTGGAACTTGGGGAAAACGACATAAAGGTGCTTTAATGGCCCTCATCCAGTCTGGACTTAAATGTCATTGAAACTCTTTGGCATAAAATTAAACGTATTCTACGCAATAATCCACCAATAACCATTGGGGACTTAAAGACCAAAATAGAAGAAATTTGGGACAGTTTCACGCCAGAATTGTACCAAAATTTGATAAATACAATGCCTGCTAGAATACAGGCAGCTATTAAAGCAAAAAGAGACGTAACCTATTTATTATTAATGGTCCTAAATTAAAAATTATACCAACATTTAGTAGCAAATTAATTTTGTAAAGTTTACTAATTATTACGGTTAAAATATTGTTAAATCCAATAAATATTTTTCTTCCATGCATAATATTGTTATTGAGGTTTTATCTTATTGTATTGTTAGGTGTTTACTAATTATTTGTGTAAAATTTCCAGTTCTCCTTTCATACTTCAAAAATTTACTTTTGACCGAACATTTAGTTGTTAGGGCTCGTAGAAGTGCAATTTTATTGGGGTTTGAAAATTTAACTTGAGAAATTGAGATTTATCTCCAGTCAGCAGTAATAAATAATAATCATCGTTTTGAATGGTTATATCGCTTTGAACCAACAATGTAATCAAAAGTGTAAATAATGATCTTTGTAGATTAGACGCTTCATTTTTTCCACCCTAAAAATCTTGTTTTAGCGCATCCACCAAAATCGGAAATTCTTTATTTACTTCATTTTATTATGACAACTTAGATTAAAAACATATTTTTACTCAAAGTAAAACACATTTAAACATTACAGTGTTTAGAAAATGTTAGTTTTATATTCTAGCTCATTTTCAGTAACTTCAATAAAACATCCAACTTCGTGGAAATATATCGATTATAATTAATTTTCTTGTAATGATGTTAGTGGTAATTTTCAGCACAGCTAACATAACAACAACTATTTAAACTGGAAAAAATATTAAATATAAATTATTCCGCTATTTTCATATGCAAATTATTAACACTGTCATAATTTAAGGTTAAAAGCTACGCTCTCTCATGATTTCACTTTTGTGCCCAATTATACATTTATCACGAACTCATTTCCTCCCCACTGCTGTGATTTTAAAAGTACATTAATGAAATAATACTATGCAAAATCCTTTTCACTTTGCTAAGCCCTGAGCAACCCAATAATCCTGTTAAATGCACATAATTAAAGATCCTCCTTTTTTTTAAACTGTTAAAGGTGTCTCAGTGAATGACTTTACAATTACTATTAGGGTAATTAAGAGGGCAATAAAGACGGCTAAATGGCTCAAAGTTTTTGTTAATTGCAATTATTATTCCTTGGAAATATTTCTTTTAATGGTCTTGTTCGCACACTTAAAATCCGAATAAATTATTTCCACCAGAGCACCGAAATGTATTCGATGAAATATGTTTGAAAGTAGATAGAAGAGAAAAAATTGTATAAAAGGTCTGGATAAAAAATTGCCAATTAATCCTTTGTGGATTTAATTAAAAACACAGGAAATAAAAAGCTTTTATAAGTTCAAATGCATATATGTAGATTAATAATTATTTAATTAATATCAGTGAGAGAAAATTGTACATTAAAATTAATCCAGTTAGTAACATATAAGCATATAATAAAATTACCGCAGTTGATCGAATTGTTATTCCTATGATGATTCAATGTAGGTATAGCAGATTAATTAAAAATTAACCGAATACTAAATTAGTTTTCCAATGAATAATTTAAACTGACGGAATTAAAATAGACCACTCCAAAAATACATGTGTGAAATGTGCTGCCAATAGAGTGAATTAAATAAAAAAGAAACCAAAATCATTACCAACTTCTTCTAGGTGCAATTTTTTTAAAACTTTTACCTAATTCTTTCCGTTACGTCCACAAACTTTATTTAATAAAAGGAAAAAGTTTGTTGGCAACTGTAGAAGAAGTAGAAAACCTTTTATAAAGGACACACAAACACAAATCTTTTTTCTTAATACAGGTCAGAAAAGAAACTATCAAAGTTTGTTCTATAAAGTAAGCCAAGTAAGTCTAATATAGCTGTTTGACTTTGGGCAACACGAAAATTTGTCAATCGACAAAAGCTAAAGTAAACAAAGCTTGTTGTGTGTGTTATGGCCAGTACAAGAGAATTTTATATAATAAACGTGTATAGCGTACACAATTTATATCTACGTCTGGCTGTAATTTATTTTTTTTCTTTGAGAATTTACAGCATATTATAACGTGAACAATACACACGAGCTTATAACTTATACTACAACTTACCAGACGAAGAGACATTTTTAAAATTGTGAGCTTAGATAACATAGTGGTAATTTCGTACCAACACCATCACGCTATATCTGAATAATTAAAATTGCTTTCGATATTTGTTTTATGTGTTCTGTTTGTTCGCATTAGCTTAATCAACACAAAATTTAATTGATTAAACCTCCCTCATATTTGCACGTTACATGATATTACCAAGAGAATGAAAGGAAACACCAAACATTTATTCCGAATTTCTTCTTTAACATCCACTACACTTCGTGCTGTTTATGCCATTTATTTGCTGAAATCAAATATTGCTGTCGGCGACGTAATTATTAGTCGACGAAATAGATTTTGTGTTTAACAAATAACGTGGCTGTGTTGTTCTGTGGTCCTCATTATGGATGTTCGTTCAAATATTGTATCTAATTTAGGAAAATTATTCGAGAAATGTCAAGGGAAATATTTTTCAAATGAAACTTTGGTGTGTAGACATGGAAATTTTTGCGTTTATATTGGATACCGTCTAATGCTTAGAGGCAGCACAAACAGTATAAAACTCGGAGTATAAAAGTTTTAATTAGTGTTTGGTGCTTGTAAATATTAGTTTCGGATTTGATTGAAAATATATACTATATATTATTAAGTCTATTACTTTGATGAAGTGGTAATGAGCGTATGTTTTTGAAGTTATTTTAATTATTTCCAATAAGTAAATCGTTTGATAATATTACGAAGTTGTTCATGTTACATATTTACCAAAAAGAACTTTTTCAATATTATTAATGGTATTGGATTCGTCACAAAAACATGTAGCGTAGAAGTTCTTTGTTTAAGTTTATTTTTCGAAAGGATTACAGAAATTAAAATAATGTTTCTGTTGGTTTATTACATATTATACATTTGCCATTTGATCTTGATATTTAGAATGAAGGGGTGAAAATGCGAGTTTCAATAATAAATTAAATTTTACGAAAGTGTTTTACCCAAAATTTCTAAATCCACCATATTAGTAATAGTAGTTTATGCAACAAGGTAAGAATGAAGAGATTCTGACGAGGCAGAATCAATTCCTCCTGTGTAGCATACTCTATTTTTTCTCATACCTGTACGAGAATGGCCACTTTATTTGCGTGAAATGCGGGTACAAAGTCTCCTTTCTAGGGTAGTCGCGGAAAATAAGGAGTGGGGGTAACATTTCTCACTTGGGTAGCCATTTCCTTACTGATATGCGGGAGTTATTTGTGTTTGTTTATGGTTTGCCAAGGTGATTTGCTCACCGCACAGTGTCAAGCAAAATATCAGTGTTATGCTGTTTTAATTTGTTCGCGCGTTTCAACCAAAAAAAGTGGCCATTTTCGTACAGGTATGAGAAAAAATAGAGTATGCTACACGGTAGAAATTGATTCTGCCTCGTGTTCTTGCGCCCTCGCTACGCTCTGGCGCAATTTTCACACTCGTCAGAATTTCTCAATTCCTACCTTGTTGCATAAACTACTATTACCTGAAATCGTCAAGAAAGTCAAACTTTCAAGAAAATTGATCATTGCAAAACTAGTACTGTAATATTTTACATGACGGCCATTACAGTACCATTTTAAAAAATGGTACTGTAATATTTTACATGACGGCCATTACAGTACCATTTTAAAAAATGGTACTGTAATAACCGTCATGTAAAATATTACAGTACTTGAATCAAAATAGTCTTAAAATTTTACTTCCTTAAAGGTTTCAGGTAAAATATTATACATAACACGTCATGAAAATTATTATTCCAGGACTCAGGAAGCTTAATTCTCTTCGTCCTGTAATAGATCATTTTCTTGACTTGATATGTAAATAATTAATATTTTCAAATGTATAAATAACATATTTAAAAAATATATAAATGAAAGTGGTAGGGGACGCAATTTTGTATAAAAATCAGTAGGTGTTTCGTTTTGAAATACGATATAGGAAATAAGTATCACTAACTAGATAATTATAAATTTAAATTACATAATCTCAATTAATTCGACCGGATTTTGTGGAAAATTGAATATAACATTGTTAAAATATCTACCCAACATTGAATACCATTTTTATGTGAAATTAAACGATCGATGTGAAAGAATATTCTGTACGATGTACTGTATAGGTAATAAAAATTTAAATTTCTCATATATTTTTAACGATTCATGGCAAATTCCGTTATTCTACGATAAGCAGAAAATAAATAAATAAAAAAGGTAGCCCTTTTCAGCATCTCCCGGGAACCATTTCCAGGCACCGGTTATTATATTGGTACTTTTAATGTTATTTTTGTTGTTTTAATTACAGGGATACAGTGTATTAATAAGTTACAATTTTAGTCTACTTAAAAATGGATTATAACAAAACAATCCTTGTATACGCATAATACACAAGGAAAATAACATCTAAGCAAAATTTTTTAGTTGGCAAACTAATTACTCCTATTAAATGTTTTAAAATTTTATATTAAAAAAATAAGTTCATAAATAATTAATGAATGCATCAGTATTACCAAATTTATTTGACATGTTCTAAGCACAATTTTCAAGATTATTTGTGCAAAATTCTTAATACCTGTTCTAGAAACTCTCATTCGACGTCTTCCAATCAATAATAAGTGATAATTATTGCAGTCACATCACCATCATGAGCAAAAACTCCAAACCAAAACACTTTTCAACTTTGGTGATATATCACAGTATATTTTCAATTTACTGTTGGCTCGTTTATATCTTGTCCCATATAATAGACGTCAATTTATATATTTTATTTCTGTAATCAATACTTTCCTCAACTTTCCGCAAACCTGGGGTAGAATACATTGGAGAGAAAAAATGGCCAACACTTCCTCTCCCTCTGGGTGGCATCTATCTGTGTGTGAGTGTGAGTCGATTGTGATTGTACTTTACCGAACCAAAACGCACAAATTCGAGCTAATGAAATATTTTTCAGTAATAAAACCCTGTGCTGCCACTGAAGTGTACTGAAACCACACAGAAAGGAATATTAAATGATTTCTTTTCAAACGGTGCGCTTCATCACCATTTCAATTATTTACGGAACAATCCACGAGTGCTCCACTAATCCGGAAATGCAATTTTTCTGTTTAAGGTTCTTTCTCCGTCTGGTGCAAACTATTAAGGGGTGGGAAATTAAATGAAATGGAGATGAATTCGTGAAATCATGGCATGTTGTATAATTGAAAATAAATTTACGATTTTACAGCATGAAAAAAATATAGTAATTTGAACTACTATTCAAATTTGTGTATGGTATAGTTCAATAATTATTTTGTTTTATCTACGAAAAGTTTTTCAAAAAAGCAATTACACTCTTTAATATTCAACTATGCAACTAATTATAATTAGTTATAAATAGTCATTTTTTAAAAGTCTAAAATTACCGTATCTTCTATCGCAGTTTGAAAGATTGAAAATAGTTTCAATTTTCTTCATAATATGCACATTCTTAGATTTGTTGACATTAGATTGTTATATCAAAAAATTTTCTCAAAACTTAGTGTTGTTTGTGTGATAAAGTGTACCATTAAAAAATGAGTCTAAAACTGCCAAATTTTGACTTAGATAATTATCAACTTCGCATTACAGAAAAAGTATCAGTTCATTTATACCTAAGAAAATAATTAACCATATAATAGTATATTATGCAATGAGCATTTAATAATAGCTATTAAGACACGAGTATGACAATTACGACACGAGCCGTGAGTGGGTGAGTGTCTTAATGAATATGAGTGTCTTAATAGCCATTAAATGTGAGTCGCATACACTATTTTTTCTACGATTAGTCAAAATTATGAAAAATAAGAAAATAAATATTAGGCAACTTTATCATGAACCCAGAAATGCCAAATTATCAAAAAGAACTGTCAATTATTAAATTTTAGATCTGTCAGATGTTCATGGCAATATTTGATATTGACGGAATATTGCTGTAATGTTGCATTTCTATTGTATCACAATGAAAAATCTGTATCGTAATGAATCTCATTACAGTACAGATAGTAAATGTCTAATAAATCAATTAAAGTATGGGAGTAGAAAATAAAATTCAGAATCCTTAAGTTTTAAATCAAGGTAAAAAATGTCACGTTAAATTTATTTGTAATATCCTGTTATTCCAATTTTGTGTTCTGAATCATTTATGATTCCAATTTCGATGTTTATACGCTTTACATCACAACATCTCCTACCTTAAGGTCTGTTTTTCAATTTTGCTCAATAATCGATTTGTAGAAAATAAATTATTTTCCGGTTGTGGTAGAAAAAATCCTTTTCAGGATATACGCACATCGCCCAAATGAAATCAGAAATCTTTCTTGTATCTGCTCTCTGCTAGGTATATGGTTAAAGATATATCTAAGTAATTTTATTTTCAGATGATATATGAAGTATAGTTATACATATTTTGTGTAGGCCGTATTTAGTTAAGCTTTCAACGACAGTCCCCGTGATATATCAGAAAATGTTTTTTAAACGAGCGCCTCAAACATGTTTACGTTACATATGAGGGCTTAGGGCTTATTTCAAAATAGCAATCCTCCCATTCGTTCTGTGCAGCTTTTCAGTATAAAATGCAGGGGAAATAAATAATATTCCTGTTTAGTTCTAACTCGTTATTATAAAACCTGCTCGAGTTTTTACAAACAGCAAAATATGTTAATGTTGATGCGTTGGAGGACAATGCCTTTTGTGTTATAGGGCACAATAATAGGTTTTGATTGTTAGAAAAGTATACATAGTTCATATTATTCAAACTTATGGAAGTGAATAAAGCTCAAGAGATTTGGGGGATAGAAGAGCTGGAGTTTGCGCCATTTTTCTGTATTTAGGATACAGCAACTTCCTGAAAAGTCAGGTCGACGTACCCTGGAGGAAAACCACATGCTCACTGAATACGTTTGCGTTTCCTCTACCCGCTTTTAAATTTTATTAAATCATTATATTTGCATCCAGTGCGCTGCACACAACTCAGACTTTTTGCGACGGTGTTTTTCATGACAAACAAATTTCTTTTGAAAGTGTTTTGCGAATTTTAAAGGGAAACCGCTCAGGTGCCAAATTAATAATTAGCGAGTTATAAAAACTTTCTCGTTAAATTGAATGACGATAACAGATTACGTCACTGTGTTAATATTCGTGTCCCGGCGATATAGCTGAAATTTCGATTCCGACCGTGAGTCATAAAATTTAAATAAAGGTGAAATTTCAAATAGTGTAGGCTATAAATCGCTTTGGAAAGTTTACACCTAAAATAAAAGTTGCACATAAAGCGCGCTCTGTATTAAAACTTTCTTATTGGAGGGAATTATAAGCAATAAAGTTTTACAAGGGAAAAATTCTGAAATATTAATTTTGCACCTGATTTATAACCGAATGCCTACGTAGCCAAATTTGGCGAAAGTGTTCTGCAAATTAAAACAAATTATTGTTGTGCCCCGAGATTTTTTAAAAAGAAAATTAAAATTAATATGTCAAAAATTATGTAATGGAAAGCTCCCTCGAACAATATTATTTAAATTCTAAGAATTCTAGTATTAAATTAAAATAAAGGAATTATTATGTCGAATTTAGTAGGTTAACTTACCCCAATTAATTTAGCATTCGTTATCTGTGAATATCAAAAAGCAACAATTTATTCCTCCTTTTTCAATAACCCCCGAAAATTTTATTTCCAACTCCCAATTATCTACAATTATCAATCATTTTAATCCAAACCATTTCAGGAGGTGCAAATTGCAAATTTTAAATTGATTGAAATTTAATGCAAATCAGAATTTAAAGTATTAGCCATATTGAACGTGATGTAAAGACGATAATTAATAGGCGCCGTTGTAATGCAGTTTAATTGAAACATTGTTGTCGGAGTATGTAGTTAAGCCAAGCGCGGCGCGTAGGTGTGTGGACGATTATCTCTTGTCAAAACGGAACATCATGTTTATAATTTTCACAAAGGTGCATATAACTGAGATGAATGAAATGATTTCAGAGAGAGCAATTAATTTGATCTATGGTACCGTGAGGTAACGTGAATAATTTGGCGCTAATGAAGCGTTGGGGTTTAAGACGACTTTAATTTATCCTGTGTTTCGCAGATGCCTTTAATCAGTTTAATTATTATTGTTAATATAAATCATATTTTTAGTACCTTCTATTTGAATTATCATGTCAGGGAGTTCGGTATGCATCAAATTGCATAGGATGTAAAAGTCATATTTTCAGGATTTTTAAACTAATAGTTTGAGATTTTTTATTGTTTCTTAAGATTACAGTTTAGTCGCTATATTTGTTAGAATTACAAACAGTTTCCTTGGTTTAAGTGCTTCATATTATTACAGAATACGAATCGCTATTCATATTTTAAGAAAATTTAATTTTCCAAGAGGGTACTATTTTTATTTAAATGTTTCATTTAAAGCTTTAGTCAAGTTTACAAATTTAAAAGCCTTTTACTTTTTAGTAATAAAACTTAAAATAATTTTCCTATCTTTCTGTCTAAAAATGTAATCAAATTTACATTTTTCTGATATTAAATAATTTATTTCTTTTAGAAAGTAATTATTTCACATTTTATGTTCACCAACTTAACTTAGATCTTCAAATTTCGAACATGTTAATCGTATCGTTGGTATACTAAATTTGTAAAAGGAAGAGCGCGTGCTACATTACCATGATACAGTTTTAATCTTTGGAAAATACTGAAGGGGTAGCCAATATTCACATGCAGTCGACATTCAATACGTTATTAATATAAAATCACATTTATTTATTATTATTGTTTTCGTTACCATAGAAACCAGTAAAATAAAAAAAATAATGGTCCTTCTGGGATTCGAACCCGCGACCTTCCGTTTGGCAGTCAAGTCCCTTTAGTCACTAATCTATCTCGGCTGTCGGATTTCGGATTCAACGCGCACAATGAGAAATACAGGGTAGTCCAGGTTAAACGTCATTAATTTTTGGATTGTCTGTTCAATTTAGAGGAAATAGTTACTCTTGATAATTTTATATTTATATTTGAATAAGTTCTCAAAATAGGCTTGGATACATTTTCGAGCTCTTTTAGCCACGGAATTAATCGCTGCCAAGACTTGATGTCAATTTTCAGGATTTTTCAGACCTAACCGAAATTTTCTTTAATTCAGCACAGCATTTGATGTTGTGTTTCCAAAGCTTCAAACTCAAATATCCCAAAAACGAAATCTTAAATTAAAATTTGTCGAGAGTAACTATTTTCTCTAAATTAAACAGACAATCCAAAAATTGTATTTTCCTCGCAACATATCCAGTGGCGTCGAAAATTGGAGGGAAAAGTGGAATGGCCTCCAGTATCTATGCCACTGGAGATTTTTTTTATAAATGAACCCCATCATTATCTTGAAATGTACTACATTACTCTGTGTGCGAAATTTAATGGAAATCGTTCAAGTGGTTTAGAAATTATGTTAAGAAAACGAGTTTTTATTTTAAATTTTGACACCCTTTATTATAAAACATTTTTGAGCAAAGTTTTTTAATAAAAGTCTACTTTTTTTATGATGTTCTATCACCTCACAAAATTAATGACGTTCAACTTGGACCACCCTGTATAAGAGTTTTTAGAATACCTATCTCGTTTTTTTGAAATTTTTTTGACGGAATTACAAAAAAATGTTCAAACAAAGTTTGTTCAAAATTTAATTCTAAATCAATGTTAAAGAATAATAAAATCTCATAAATTGTTTATTTTTCAAGATATTCCTAAAAAACCTAAAAATGTCTTCATGTAAGTGTCACTTGTTTTGGTGCTAGATGAAAAACATTGAATGTGGCACCCACAACTCTTAAATATGAAATTTGAATCAAATCCGATAACTCGTTTTTGAGTTATGGTGGATACAGACAGACAGACAAACACACAGACAGACATCATGGCGAAAATGGCCAAATGGATTCAGGGGCCCTCAAAAAAAATCACGATTACTATACTTTCTTATTACTTCGTATAAGGAAGTAAATATAGACTTTAATGTGACAGAGATTTAATTCTGTAAGGTTAATAAGTCAATTAATGGACTATAATCCGTGATATTTGTACAAAAATAATGCTGTTTATTTGCGAATTAATGAAAGAATGTCTTAGCTTTGTAGTTACAGAAATTAAAATTTGATAAAAATAACTAATATGAAAGACACATAAAAATACACAAACCTAAATATTTGAGTTTTAAACCTTTACAGATTAAATACAATTCAGTTTTAGTCACAGTCCCATAGTCATAAATTGGAAATTTTATAAAACCCATGTATAATATTAATTTAATTACGTTACATGTAGGCACAATCCTCAATAATCTGTAGTAAATTAGTCGATTGGAAATATAATAGAGACTCCAAGACACCCTTAATCCAACATCATTTTTATTTGTTTGATAAAATTGTAAAATAAACCTTTTATTCCACAGCACTTCCCATTTCCAATCGACTATGTATTTCAACAGACTTTTGTTATAATTGCCTGAAACAACACAACCATCTATTGAATATAATTCATCCTGTACAACAGCGGCATCCAAAGCTCCATTATATTGACACTCACTGCATACACTCTGGGTATAAATGCAACAGCCAGGCAGCACTTAACTCAACAACCGATTGAAGCTTTGTAACAAGTTTATTAGGTATGCATACAAATAAAACCAACCCAGTAGGAGCTGAACCGTTGTAAGTAAATTAAGCTATAACAAAAGCAAAATGCCCATCAGAACCTAAATAAACATTTGCAGGGCGTGCAGATTTTTGACAGACATTTTGTATTTAAAAGGCAATTTGTACATCGTTTGTAATAAAGTTTCATAAATTCCATGGTCAAAGTAATTGACTGCGCTTGATTTACCATCAAGTAAATCCACCCCTTACTTGTGTTCGCTTAATACTCGGATGAGCTTTCGCCGCTTACTTCCAAGCCCATCCTAACGACGTCGCTTCAAATCGAAGTTAACTGCTCACTGCAATTATGTCTTAAAAGAAAATTGCATCGAACTTTCTACCACTATTATATCATTATTGTTTTAGCGTATGGCGTACAATAAATTGGAAAATTTCCTCGAGTACAACAGAATTTCCTGCTGATGGAATAAGTTGATAACTATGTATAAGCTGCAGGAATCTGTTTGCACTGGCTTTGCAACGAACGACGACGTGCTTATATTTATATAAAACACAAGAACGAAGACGTATCGAAAATTGTGTTTGTGTTACATTTATAGTATATGGGATTTAAGCGTCAGAATTATTTACTTAAGATATTGATTTTTACTTTAAACAAACCTCGCACCAAACACTTCATGCGGAAGTAAGATGTAACAAAAAACTGATTTGTATTCTGATGATGATGTGGATTAAAATGAAGCTGCTTTTTGCTGTTTAGTTATTCGTTTTGTAGGATATTGTTTTGGTAATTTGAAACAAGGGAGTTTAGGTGTTTTACAGGATCAATAATTTTAGAAATGCGTAGTCTGTTAAGATGTTCCCTTGAGGGGTTGGAGTTTAGAGAATCGGTTCAATTGATCAAAATATAATGAATTAAAGACGTGTTCGTTTCAAATTATATAAAAGAAAATTACATTGATTTACAACTGCTTAAAATTCGTGTGACACGGTCGGTTCGGAGTTCTTACACAAAATTTCACTTAATTTTCGATAACTATACATTAACTAACGTGGGTACGAGGTACGAGGATAAATACCGCTAGATATTTTTAGTTGACTGCTATTGATTGAAATTCAATATTTTGAATTTGAATTTTTCGTAAATTTCAATTTGAATTATATTTTTTTTAAATCGGGTTCAGAATCTGGGATCAAAATTTACTCAAGCTTGTCTTCGTATGTCTATGTTAGTTATACCTAAAAAATAATGAAGCGATGGCATTTTGACACTGTTTTTACAATGTTTAGTTATTTTTGGGGTCTAGCTACTATAAAAATTACAGTTTCAGTACTACTGGTTGGATGTTACTTTTAAATTTATGAGTTTATAATATTGGCAAGAAGACAAGAAACAGGAGACCGAATTTCTCATGTAGCGATGGGACGCTATGCGGCGATAGCTCCCCTCTCAATCGGCACTCACCATGTGCGCGCCTACTCTTAAATTGCTGTACTGCGCATTTGTCATGTGAAGGGAACTGTCGCCGTATATCGGCCTTCCCTTTCCAAGTGAGTTCGCTCTCCTGTTTCTAGTCTTCTTGAATATTGGTTTAATTTAAGAACAAAAAGTATTGAAATATTTGTTGACATTTTCCGAAATTGATTGTGTTCAAACATCGTATTTCTGGGAACCACAGAGTAGAATTTAGTCAAATTGACATTTTTCATAAAAATTAAAAATAAGAAGTACCTAATTATTTTAAATTTTCTTTAAGTTAGAGAAGTTATTTTGGAGTTGTTTCAAGTTGGAGTTTAAGGATCAGTGACTATAGTTAAGTTTATACTCAGTATTCTTTATTAGTCCAAAGATTATTACATGGTGTAGGACACGTCACATTTTTAGAGATAAATATTGAATTTATTTAAAACTCGATTTTGCCTATTGACAATATGCTGTAGCTCTAACTCTTAATATTCTAATATAAAAATCTTAATGCAATTATGTGCTGCTAGTGACTTTCTAAATTGCAAAAATTTTCAAAACGGCAGTCGCCTGACTAGCAACTAACAGATACTTAATTAATTATGTAAAGCAGTATTTTTCAGTAGACATTTGGTCACAATATCTGTCTCTATCTTGGATACGCCACACTTAAGAGCGAGAGAGGGAAAAGGTATGACAAGCTGTGTGCTGAAAATAATTTAATCCTTTAATTACGAGCCCTAACAACTAAATGTTCGGACAAAAGTAAATTTTTAAAGTATGAAAGGAGAACTGGAAATTTTACGCAAATAATTAGTAAACACCTAACAATACAATAAGATAAAGCCTTAATAACAATATTATGCATGGAAAAGAATTATTTATTGGATTTAACAATATTTTAAATTTAATAATTAGCAAACTTTACAAAATGAATTTGCAACTAAATGTTGGGATAATTTTTAATTTAGGACCATTAATAAGAGGTTACGTCTCCTTTTGCTTTAATACCTGCCTGTATTCTAGCAGGCATTGTATTTATCAAATTTTGGTACAATTCTGGCGTGAAACTCTCTTAAATTTCTTCTATTTTGGTCTTTAAGTCCCCAATGGTTCTTGGTGGATTATTGCGTACAATACGTTTAATTTTATGCCAAAGAGTTTCAATGACATTTAAGTTTGGACTGGATGAGGGCCATGAAAGCACCTTTATGTCGTTTTCCCCAAGTTCCAAAGCTGTGATTTTTTAAAAACAGTCGTTAGAAAATTACGTCACATTTTTCAAGTGCACTCTGTAAGCTACGAAAATTGCCTAAAATCACCAAATAAAGACGTAGGGATATTTTTGTACATAAAACCAACATCCAGCTTTGCAATAAAGTAAATTTTACCAAAATCCAACCAGTGGTTCCAAAACTGTGATTATTTTAAAGTAGGTAGCACCCTCAAAAAACACGTTTTTTGAAAAGTGAACTGTGGAACTCGAAAAAAATGCAAAAAAAATCATATTAACATTTCAGGATTTTTTCAATATAGTACGATTATTGAGCTTTGATTTAAATGTTTTTTGACACGAATCCAACCAGCGGTTTCAAAACTGATTCTTTAAAACAGTTACTAAAAATTTTATCATTTTTAAAGGTGCAACTTTGAAGCTCCGATAAATGTCTAAAATCACCAAATAAAAACTTGTGATACTTTTTTTGTAAAGAAAACCAACATCCACCTTTGCAATAAAGTAAATTTCATCAAAATCCGACTACTAGATCCAACGTTTTGAAAATAATAATTCTTTGTTTCTACAATTTTCTCATCCTGCTGGGTTAAAGTGCCACAGTTTTGGAACCGCCGAGAGGATTTTTACGAAATTTACGTTTTTATATGTTGTTAAATGTTGGCATTATAACAGAAAAACCATCAATATTATGGAAGTTAATTTGGATAACTTTTGCGCGTATGGAAAAAGGACAATCAAATTTACTTTTGTCTGATCATTTAGTTGTTAGGGCTCGTATTATCATAATTTATTGCTTGTTATCAATGTCTGGCTCTAAATGTGCTATCCTCGCACAAGAAACTTCTTAGTGAAATTTTAACACCACCTCGTTTGAACATTGTATTAAGATTTTGTCTCAGAGTATTATGGAAAATCAACCATTATGAGCTCGTACGGTGATTAAGAGACATCATGTATAGTTAGACTTGTTTTATTACATCAAAGTTTCTACATATTTTATGTATACCTACATGTAGGTTAATGCCCACTAGCCAACAGCAAGACAAGAACAGAGGGCATAGCCCGATGTACGACTGTCTCACGCAATCGTTGGTTGGTTGGCTGGCATTTGCTTAATGGAATAATAGCCAGCATTATTTTCTTCTTCTAAGGTATACAATTTATGATAGTACTAGTCAATTAGATTAAATTCAAACTATTTCTGTCAGGTAGGTACACATGTAAATTGCATTAACCAAACTAAATTCAAAACTACTGTCTAATGCGGATATGTAAAGATAAATTCAATCATTTTAGGTTAAATATCAAACTAAATTAACCGAACTTTCAGTTGATGGAATACAATCTTCGTTAATTTAAATTTACTTGATGTACCTACCTGCATAAAACCAGCAATAATATTTTAAAGACGCTCTAGACGTTCTAGATTCCTAAAAATATTGATTTTCAGCTTGACAAGATTCTTACATCAATTACGAGCATTAACAACAAATACAGCATGTAATTATCTATATGATATGAACAATTACGTGTAAAGCTTTCCTGCATAAAGTTATTTATTTGTCACAACTGCACATGAAAATTTTCACGTTCTATACAATATAACAAAGCGGAGATGTCACACACAAACCCACAAAATACTTTTTTTGTCTTTACATGTTTCTCTGTGGATGATTTGTGATAAAAACTAATGTTTCGATTTTCGTCTACTAAACAGGTCAACGAACACATCACCCGAGTAAACCACTTAAATGCGGGCGCAATCATGTTGACTTGGCCACAGAGAAAGAGCAATTATATGTTTTGATGAGTTCAGATGTCGAGTGTTTACCCATGATGACCTTAATGCAGAGAGGATAGTTAGGTAGGCTTGTGATTTTACAAACCAAACCGCAGGAAACATTATTTCAAGCATGGTCCAGTAATTTACATAGATATACACTATTTAGAACCAAATTAAACAAATCTTTTCCCGGGCAAAAATTATTTAGCTTTGTTATCTTTTAGTCAGTTAGGGCGCTTAAGGCGTATTTTCTTTATCTTTTATTCCACTTCAGTTTTCTCATCGCATTACAAAATAAAAACAAATTATAATGTTAAAAGCAGATATAAAGACGTTAATAGCCCCACACAATCCCCCTAATTTTATTTGTTCAATAAAACCGTTCAGTTAAAAACCATGGAAATTAGTTATAATTACGTTTAATTAGAACCACACACACTACCAAAGTAGTAATTATGTGGAGTGAAGTATTAAAGGATCTGCGCGCGGATGCAGCATTTCTCCTGATGTCTTGAACGTTGCTCGGGTGGTGCCAAATTTGATTATAAGATTTATTCCTCGGTTCGTAAAACTCGCTAATGAATTAGCCCGATTATATAAGAAGCTCTAGGTACTTAGAGAGGAAGATGTATATGTTTCTTTGAAACGATCTTTCACTAAGGTCCTCAATTAGTTTCGTTGCTTATTGTTGGTGCTGCTTCAAGTTTCCCTTAATGATTTCAGCAGGATACATCATGATATTTTATGTGCCAGTAAACACGCCCAAAATGATTTATTTCGTATAGTTTGGACGATGTTTAACTGGTAGCGAAGAGTGTTAGAAAAG
Source organism: Pediacus dermestoides (assembly GCA_963942485.1). Classification (NCBI taxonomy): domain Eukaryota; kingdom Metazoa; phylum Arthropoda; class Insecta; order Coleoptera; family Cucujidae; genus Pediacus; species Pediacus dermestoides. The sequence goes on from OZ012626.1 coordinate 32,195,978, forward strand.
GTTCATTTTATTAGAAGTTTGATAAATGCAGCCGGTTCTGTGCAAAATTACCAACAAAAACTGACAAGTTAATTTATACTATGTAGGAACAAGAAGTATAACATATTGTCTTTTTCTCAAACAAATGGGTAAGTAATATATTATAAATACGGTACAAAGTACAAAAACTAGAAATCAATATTCAAACAACAAACTACAGGAAATGCTATACTATTTACTCATAATAGACACCGAAAACTGCTGAAAATTCTAAGCGATAATTAAGATATTAATAATATTAATGGGCATTACACAAACCCATGATAAACTAATAATTAATTAATCTCTGGTTAATTAGAATTTTATGGGCTCCCATTGGTCAATCGCTAATATCTATCAGCCAATAAAAACAATAATTAGTACTATTCTCTGATTAAAATTTTAATGGTCACCCTTAACCGCTAGTTAATTGCCTTGGTTACTATTGTCTTAACAATATCTAAAGAAATTAACTAGAAAATTGAAAATCGTACCCTAAAGTCCAGTTTTTCAATCAGTAGTAGTTAATTTTAACTATAAGTTCATTTAATTAGAGTCCGTTATTAAAACAATGGTAACCAAGAAAATTAACGATTAGTTAAAGTTAACTACCTATTAAAAAACCGGAACATTTATTTTAGAAAATGATTCAAAGAAAAACCCTCCTACTCATTTTTTTCTTTTAGTGATTTAATTACATCCAGACAGGAAAACTTCAGGGAAACTTAACACTTAACATAAAGCCCGTTGGAATAATCGCTGTTAACTAAATTTCCCATTCAATTCAACGTCATTAATTAAGTGATAAACGCATTCACTTTTTTCCTTACATACTGGGTATTAACTGTTACGGAGCCCATAGTAATTATTCCCTCCTGATAAAATCAGATTACAACGAAATAGGCAATTTGGTACTTAAAGCATTCAAAGTTACTAACTAACTATAAACCAGTTAACGGTTAAACATCGCTGGTAGTTATCTAGTTGTTCGGGAGCTTTCAAAGATAACTTATACAAAGTGCGTGATGTGAATATATTGCTTGTTCAATAAAATTCCGTATATATACTGGTAGCGTCCCCGGTAAAGACAGTATAGAATATTAACTACGTAGAAGACCATCTGGGGATCACCTCATTGTTCTCGATACAGAACACTAATAACCATCAGCATTATTCTTGATACAGTAGCTAGGATTTGCCAAGCGTTTTTATACTGCAAATGACCCTATTTTCGTCCGGTGATGTGAACACAATGGAGATATAGAGGAAAGTGAAGTTTATACCGTGCATTTGTGTGAATGTCGGTGGTAATTATGTTGTAAAGTTGTAATTTGGATAGGAAAACAATACAACAATGGTTAATTTGAATTTTGTTGATTATAACTGAATTTGGTTAATTTATCAAAACAAGGTCAGTTATCTGATAACAACAAATAATACGACGAAGCTCATAAAACTGAGTGTCAGAATAATAATAAGGCAATAGTAAGAGAAACCTGATCTCTTTCCATTAGTAAAAGGAAATATTAAGTGTGTAATCCCCACTCTCTACAAATATCGTCAAAGAGAGGGATCGACCTATAACATAGCAGTGTTCTTGAATTTTGCCTTTTATTAGAATAAATTTTAACTTTATACCGTGCATTTGTATGAATGTTGTTGGTACTTATGTTGACAGTTGTAATTTGGATAGAGAGATAATGCAACAATAATTAATTTTGAAGTTTGTTGATAAAAACTGAATATATCAAAACGGAGTCAGTTATCTAATAACATAAAAAATACTAGGAAGATCATAAAGCAGACTGAGAACATAGGGCAATAGTAGGAGGATCCTGATCTATTTCTTTTGCTAAGAAGAAATATTAGGTGTGCAACCTCCTCTCTCTACCAGTCATCAAAGAGAGGGATCTGCCCAACATATCGCTGTTCCCCAATTTTGTCTTCTGTTGGATTACATTTCTTACAAATTCTACTAAGTCTCTTCATACTCTTGAAAATAACTTTTGCATGCTACTTTAACAGTACTCCAGTGTATTTTGTATTTATTATTGCAATTCATTGGGTAAAAGAATTTTTTTTGCCATCATTAGGGTACCACATAGAAAGCTTAAATCCAAGTTTTCGACCATCAATCCCTTGCAGTTTTTCCGCCATCTTGCATTAAGGGGTGAATTCTTATCTCGCCAATAACAGCCATATTTTTTATTTTATCGAAAAAACAGTTGATACCAATTTTAACGAGAAAAACGAATTCTACAAATTTGTATAGTTGATAATTTTTTATATTTTGCGTATTTAACGAGTAATAACGGATTAATTGAAGCAAAAGGGGGTTGGTCGGTTATCATTTTTTCCTTCAGCGTAATCGCAAAAATGTTCATGTAAAATATGTTAAACACACAATTACCTACAACTTTGATATGAAAAATTTTTTCATGCAGGCAATTGTTTACTTACTGCAGCGCTTGGAAATTGCACGTATCGTCACTCGGCAGTAGTACAGGACATCTAGACTTTACTGGGAAATAATTCCGAGACGAATTTGGCTTCCGATTTTCGAAAGTGTTTAAGTAGACGAGGCAGGAAACACATTTTTCCCAATTCTGTCCAGTGGTGAAAGGCCGCCATCTTGTTTTTAAGGGTTGTTTTAGTTTTTCGCACATAAATTGCGTATTTTCGATTTTAGAAGAAAATGTTTCAATTAAATTAATTTGTAAATTGAATTCTCTCTTTTTTCGCTAATTGCAATTGTTTACAAGTTAGGTACAGCATTTTGTTACACGGGATTACGTTTTGAAATTAACACCAATAGTTTTGTTTACGTTTACGTGCACCTGTCTCGAAAAACGCGACTGTCTGAAAAAGTGCGACAATCTCGAAAATACACCAAACACCAGCCTAGAAAATTGGAGGTATAACAAACTCGTAAACAATTGCAATTAGCAAAAAAGTTACCAGTGCAATTTTATGGAGAATTCAATTTTCAACAAAATTGCATAGAAAAATTTTCTTCTAAAACCAAAAATACGCGATTTATGCGCGAAAACGAAAACAACCTTTAAAAGCAAGATTGGGGCTTTTCATCACCGGATAGAATTGTGCAAAATGAGATTTCCGGCATGTATACATACACTTTCGAAAATCGGAAGCCAAATTCGTCTCGAAATTATTTCCCTGCAAGGTCTAAATGCCCTGTACTATACTGCCGAGTGAAGATACGCGCAACTTCAAGGCGCATCATTGCTACAGTACCTAAGTAAACAATTCCCTCGCATGAAAAAATGTGTCATATCAAAGTTGTAGGTAACTATGTGTTTAATAAATTTTAAATAAACATTTCTGCGATAGCGCTGAAGGAATAAAAATATTCGAGCAAAAAAATTTTCAACTTCCTTTTTTTCAATTAATCCGTTACTACTCGTTAAATACGCAAAATATGAAGAAATATCAAGTATAGAAATTTGTAGAACACGTTTTTCTTGTTAAAAATGGTATCGGTCATTTTTTCGATAAAATCAAAAATACGGCTGTTTTTGTCGAGATAAGAATTCACTACTTAATTCAAGATGGCGGAAAAGCTGCAAGAGGTTGACGGTCGAAAACTCGAATTTAAGCTTTCTATATGGTACTGTATCGATGGCAAAACAAAATTTTCTTACCCAATGAATTGCAATAATACCCATAGGAATCTGACTAACTATACTGGACTACAGCAGAATTATTTTCAGTAGGCATGTGCGTCATACTACTTCTGACTTTCTCTCTCTCGCAAACGAGTTTTGGACAGCGTGGCGTACATGCCTAATGCTAAAAGTAATCTTAGTATAACATTATTAACATTACTTGGAGAGTAAGATTTTAGGAGAAATGATTTTCAGCGAGTATACATACATAATTTACAATTTTTAAGTAAAAGCTCTAACTACTGAAATTAAATTTGAAATTTACAACAAGTCAATATTAAATCAGAATTATGAAATATTAAATTAAAAATTTAAGTTAATCCAATTTCTTTAAAAAAGTAAAGGAAATTTGATTAAAACCCGTACTAAGTATTCTCTGTGGGATTCCCCAAAAGCTCACTGACATTTACTCCGGTTAAATCCAATCTGCTCCCCAACTTATACCTTCCGGCGTATAATTTTCAGTAATACTATACAACTCACAATACCGTCTCATTCACAAAATACTAATCTGTCTATATTATGATACCATTCAGAACGTTGTAACATGAGTTGTTTGCCGTGAGGCTTAGTCCGGGCGCTGAGCGCAAGAGGGGGTTTTCGGTTATAGGAAGCAAGAACGAGAACATTACTGTATATTAGGGTGAATTGTTTGGAGCTATAAGCTAGAGACAAGTTCGGAAGTCTAACATGACTAATGACCCTTCTCGCCTTCCATCCTGCCGCCAAAATTGCACACTTGAATGCCTAGCTCGTCTCCTGCACGAAATTAAGAAGAAGTTGCATTGCAGTGTTGCCGTTGCCGTTCGCTAACACCTTAAGTACACCAATTACCAACGCTGACTTGAATTGGGTTTTGATGGCGTTGCTGTGTACGAGAGGAGACAGACACATACACACACGTGGAGTGAGAGAGTGCACTTTACCAATTGATTTTTATTTGTCCCAGCGGTTAGAAAGTTGTTATTGGGTGATTATATGCGCGAAGGGGAAATGGGATTTGTGCATAAACCGCAAGTCAGGTTTTTGTAATTGCAACCACCGTATGTGGGAAACTTTCAATGGAACTTTAATTAATTTTTTTTTATTGGAACAAAAAGTTTTGTTCATGAATCATTTTCCCAGCTTTTGAAATAATTTTTCCGAATTTTTATATTTAATATAAGTAAACAGCATATGAAATACAAACAAAATATACAAAAAAAGTCGTATTTTCATTAAAAAAACATTAAATTTCAGTTGTTGGGTTTTTAACCATTGAAACATTAATAATTTTACCAAATTTTACAATTATGGCGGAGGTGCCGGGATTATATTACTTCTATACTTTATAAACAAGTAGTGCTTTAAACTTTAAATTAACTACATATTAATTACCTTAAACATACTTGCAAATATTAAAATTACTTTATTACTTTATTTATCTTAAATTTACTGAAGAAGTCCTAAATTACTTATGCCCGCTGAAAACTTTTTCTGTTAATATACTTTCCAACTAACATTAATAATGTTAATTACCTGCTAAAGCAGCACAAATTCAGTTAAAGTCTAATGAAGACACTTAGGAAAATGCGTACGAATTTAATTTAATCATTCACCGTTGATTAAATCCAATCGACAAACAAAAAATATACAATATCTCATCATAACGAACCGGAACCATTAATCAAATTTATTGACTATGTAATTTTAAACGGTTTTTGTTGTTTCTACAAAATACAAGATTAATAGTAGGGTAATACAAAAACAAGTTAATTTCTGATTTGGTTTCAATTTGTAAAAACATGAAATATAATAATGTAAATAATGGATATAGATAAACGGATAAATGGATAAAGGCAAGTAAGCGCTCAACCGGGAAAAATCTATTTCAAGCGATATAAAATTTCCTGAGCTTTGAATAATAAGGAAATTGCCAATCGTGACTAAAAATTAAATTTTCCCTGTCTAATAGCGGTTTTGTTGCATTTAGATATTACAAATACATTTTTTGTTAGACAGTTTTGTTTTCAATTTCCTCTATGGAATGTATTAAGAAAAACCTTAAATATGGAACTTTTAAACTGGTTTACGACGTTGAAAAGAAAGGTCTGAAACTTGTTTAGATTTTCTTGTCAGATTGTTTGTAAAATCGGATGGAGTTGGCGCTAGCGCGACCATAAATAAAAAATCACCCTGTAATTAAAAACTTCTCAAAAAGTTCCGCACCCTAAAATCATAAATATCACAGTCATGCTGAATTTAAGTTTGAAAAATTACTAAGTTTCGGTCATTAATAATACAGACGTTTTAGAATCTCACGATTTAACTCGTAAAAATTTATTCACGTCGTCACTGGGCGATTATCTACTAAAACATAAATTAGATATAAATGGGGCATAAAAAATATTTCAGATTCACTTTATGTGGATATTATCACGTCGACGGATATCGTGATAAATCAATAACGAACTGTTATTGTAACTTACCGAATATTTTATCGTATTTGACCGAAAAAATAAGTGAATAATATTAATATCAAAAGAGAAATAAAAACTTAGGTAGGTATAAAAATTATTAAAATATTAGTCATTCACTGGTTATTTTAGTTTCATTTTTAATAGTTCACTGAAACATCCACTTAACAATTAAAAACTTTCATTACACCAACCATACTGAGTGTTTGGAAAGGAAATAAGCGACACTGGTAAACTGGCAGCTATATTTTCTCATTTAAATCAAAACGACTTAATTAATTATTCGTTCTAAAGAGACACGGGATGATTATATAAGGACCAGTTTCATTTAATCATTTAAAAGTGTAGTTACTTAATTTAAATGGCGGTAAGAATTTGAGATAACATACCTAACCTTATTCAAGTGATAGCAAAATATTGATTTTCAGTATTTTACTTTAATCTTCAAGAAGCTATGCTAGATCGTTACATTGTGTGGTAGTTAAGCACAATTTAGATTCATTTAATTTATCTACTAAAATTAGTAGTTAAAGAACGCTGAATTCCACTGAAATAAACTGCTGGCCAATTGAAACGTACCAAGTGAATTTTTAGGTTGAATTTAGAGTCAAATATTTTGAAAAATCGGAAAGATATCAACATGCGGTTTTCAGGATTTCAGAGATAATTTAATTGAGAAAACGATAGTTTTACCCGATTTTTTTACTTTGAAGTACATTACTATCTACAGGGTATGAAAGAAAGTCTTCTTTTTTTGTCAAATTTTATAAGTACCGAGATTCCACAAAATTTTTTTTATATTTTTTTGATGTAGATTTTTTTAGTCCTTACTTAATGGAAAAACAACCTGTTTCTCAAAATTTTGATATCCCTGTTATTTTATAAGATACCGAATTTTTGCTGAAAATTTTATTTTTTCTTTGTTTTTTTTCGTTAGGCCGTTTTGTGTTTTGTAAGAACCAATCTCTGTAGTTGATTATGATACCTTATGAATGGCTTTCTTATAAAAAGTACACTTTTTGTACTTTCATTAATTTATTGGTAACCAGTGGCTTATCAATAATTGGTAAATTTTTTTAATTTGTTTTGAGACTATTTTCTTAATTGGTTTTGACGCTATTTTCTTAATGGAATAAAATGGAATTTACTTAGTTTATGTTCACCATTGGTTTAAGTAACTTATATCCTCGAAACGGGTTCTTCACTTTTTGAAAAATTTGCTCATATCCGTGTATACCGGGTGGCTACGAAATCGTTTTACAACCCCCACCATTTTGTTACATTTAACTGTATTAATTTGAAATTTGGCATGGTTTGATTGTTCAAAGGAATAATCATTTTGACGTTTAAAACAATCTGTTGACACTTCCGGTTTCACCGGAAGGGCCACCTACTAACTTTCAAAATTTTTTAAAACAACCCTGTATATTTTTTTCCGTAAGAATTAGATTCTACATAAAATTACCATTTTATCCACATATCACATGATGACATTTGCTTTCAAAATGGCAGCATAATTATTATTGCAAAAACCTGTTCAACAATATTAAATTTAATAAAAATTTCGTTATCTTATAAAATAAGAGCGATATAAAAATTTTGAGAAATTTGTTTTTTCCTCATTAACCAGGGACTAAAAAAATTGACATGAAAAAAATATAATAATATTTTTTTGTGGAATTTCGGTAGGTATAAAGTTTGAGAAAAAAAAGACGACTTTCTTTCATACCCTGTAGATAGTAACGTACTCCAAAGTAAAAAATCGGGTCACACTATTGTATTCGCAATTAAATTATCTCTTGAATCCTGAAAGCCTCATGTTGATATCTTTTCACCTTTTCAAAATATTTGACTTTAAATTCAAACTAAAAATTCGCTTGGTACGTTTCAATTGGCCAGCAGTTTATATTACATTATCATATCTTTCAATTTGGCAGAAATGTTACTTAATACGTTCTGCACAAATAGCATCAATTTTTATTCTAATCTAACCTATTCTAGTTTGAACCAAGAAATCAAGAGTTGGATTTTAGAAAATATATAATCTTGGAGGATTAAAAGTGAATAAGTTTAAAAATCAACAACTTTGCTCCTCATAAAATAGCTCCCATATTCATAGAATTTTTTTATAATTCCCATCAAAATCATAATTTATACATAGTTGTTTGAACACAAACAAAATGATATAAACAATTTAATTTGAAATGTTAAAATATAATTGTTGTTTATTTTGAACTTGTATTATTCATAGCAGTCATCAGTTTTTAATTACACATACAATATTATAAATGAACTGATATTGTTTTTCAATGAAACTCTGGATTTATGGTTTATACAGTGACCGGCAGAAAGTGTGCACCAAATGGGAAATGTTTCTATCTTTAGATTTACCAAAATTTACTTTGGAAAGTTCTGCATGTCCTTAAACAAAAAAAAAACCTAAACAAACAGTAAAAATTGCATCGTATACGAGGGAGAGGTGAAAATTTAAAATTCACTCAAGAATAAAGTACCCTTATTTTGCAACAGAAAAAAAATTATTAGGAAAAGTTGTTTGTACTTACAAGTTATCTCCGAATATTTAGACTCTGTAGACTAAAAATGAACTTCTTTCCTTTTTTTCGGCGCGCCCCCGTAGAACAAATCACTAGAAGCTATGCAGCGCATAAATTCAGTTTTTTAACAGTTCTTGGGTTAATACTTACATAATTTACTTAAATTGGTTTAAATGCGCGAAAACGGGTCGTTTAATAAAATAATATTAATTTTATCAGGAAACTGAAATTGACTTACCGGTAAATACAGATAAAAGTAATTCCTAAACCAATAGATTTTAGTTTTTTAAAAAAGTAAAAATGGCAATAAATTGCTAAAGATATCAAGTAAACCCGCATTTGTTTTACATTAAGTTGTTTTACTTATCCATAAAATAAACTACGGTGTGCACCAAAAAAATGAGATTATTTTTGGCATTATTTTATTAACCGCCCTGTTTTCGCGCATTTAAACCACTTTAAGTAAATTTTGTGTTTAACTGCCCAAGAACAGTCAAAAAACTGAATTTATGTGCTGCATAGCTTCTAGCGATTCGTTATACGGGGGTGGATCCAAAAAACTGAAAAAAGTTTTTTCTTAGTCTACAGAGCCCAAATTTGGTATTCGGGGATAACTTTTAAGTAAAAACCACTTTTCCTAATAACATTTTTTTCTACGGTGCAAAATAAGGGTAGTTTATTCTTGAGTAAATTTGCACCCCTCCCTCGTATACGATGCAATTTTTACTGGTTTTGCTTATGCTCTTTTTTGTTTAAGGACATGCAGAACCTTTCCACAGTAAAATAAATTTGATAATTCTACAGGTAAAAAAATTCCCATTTGGTGCACACTTTCTGACGGTCACTGTATATAAATTTGCGCTGAAAAATGTACTTAGGTCTTTAGAATATAAACATTAAATATACGTACTTCCAATTAAATTATTTTATGATTCTTTCATTCAACGGTTAGAAAATTGTTATTTTGAGGGGCACACCATATTTCCTATTTAATTTCAAATTCAAAATAGAGAATACTTGTTTTTGAAATCACAGTAGGTATTTTTTTAATTAGTTTTAAAATAATCATTGATATACCACCACCAATAATTATTTTAAAACAGATTAAACCAAGGATTTAACTTATTGATTGAATTTTATTTGTATAAAAAAATGTAATAATTTACAATAATTAATATTAATTAAATTTAAACTTATGTGGAAGAGAATTTAAACTAAAAACTCATATATTTATTTCATCTAACAATAAATCCCACAACCTAAAATAGTACAGGATTTTCCGAAGATTTTGCCTGTTCATAATGTATTCATTCTGATTTTGATTATGCCTACTTTCAATCGCGGTTTAGCCTAACTTATTTACCTTCCTACCGAGCCAATCCCACCCTGGTAACATTACCAAAGTAATTTAGTGCGAGATGTATTCAAAGTACGAAAGTTAATAATTCACGTGATAGAGAATGTGTGTCAGTGTAGTTGAAATGTGTACTTATTCATTGTGATTTATAACAGGACAGTCGTCTATGTCGTTATAAAACTTAAGATAACTCACTTTGTTTTTGGAACAAACCTGTGATTTATGATCGAGGGTTTTTGTTGTTACTGAACCGCTTAAACAATATTAATTTTGCATACTTTTCCACAAATTGTTCATTTCACTCGAGAGCTGCTGCGGCTTTAATAATTTCCATCACAAACATCGTTTTTAAAATATTGCATTAGCCAACATAATGGACTGGCATTAAATATGTAAAACAGGATGTGGTGGTTTTTCAGGGAAAAATTAGAATGTAGAGCAGAGTTTTATGAATGGAACTAGCTGCTTATTGAAACTATTTTTGGGAAAAAGTATCGACTGTCTCACTCATCTCGTGCTGCCCTTATACAAAATTCATGTGGCGAAACAGAAATAGATTATTATGGATTGGCGCAAAGAATATGGTATTGATTAGAAGATGTTTAATAATTTTATGCATTCACGAGGATTGTTTGGTCAATATTATGCTAATTAATTCACAAATACAACATGGAATTTTTAATTTCTAGCATGACAAACTATGTGGTAGTGTTTAGATAAGACTCTACAAAAGCATAGAACTGGTTTGCATTTATATTAAAAAACCAGCTAACAATAACAATTATATAAAGACAAATAAAAACATTCCGTTCGTGGAACGTGGAATTTTATGCATGCTAGTTTTTTATTATTTATTTAATTGGACACAAGTTCTGCTTTGATGTCCCTACATGAAAACGAATATCTAACAATTGGACTAATTAAACGTTAATTTGGTTCCAATACACAAGCAATATTAATTTGGATTTCTTTGACAAATACCAATATAAACTAATTTGATTCCATTGAGCGCCGACATGATGTTGTTTCCAAGTGAATCCTGCTGCTAAATCTTTGGTCTTGGTTAAGTTTGCTTCAATTGCTTCGTTGGTATTTCAGGATTAGAGCGCACGTTGGTCATCAAACATTCGCCACAGGAAGCGGATGGACCAGAGATCGTTCATATAATTCGAAATAAGCACAATTATTGCTGGGCAGCACGTTTCAACTAAACTTGTCTGGGATCATAAAACCACCTTGGCTTTCAGAAAGAAATGCCGTATAACATACAGAGCGAGTGCTCATAATCGTAACTAAGTATATTATAAACGTAATTAGTCGGATCAATTAAACGACTTTGCAGATAGAGTTGAGGTAATTAACTCTAATAGTATTTAATTATGAACCGTGCAAAAATATGTGTTTGTGGTGGTTAGCGTTTAAACGAGTTGGTTGGTTTTGTATTTGGTGTGGTTTTAGCGCAGCGCATTTTATAAATAATATAGCAATGTTTGTGTAACGTTAGCTTTAATTTCCAGAGTTCAGTTGCCTATTAACCAATTACAGCTCATAAAATTATAAGCGATGGAAAATAATTATTTTTCCATCACGTTACTCGTTAAGGACCTGCTGGAAAATATTATAGTGGACGCAGGTGCAAAATTTTGTACTAACTGTCGAAGTTTATAATCAGTAAATTAAACAGTTTAAATCGTTGACTATAAATTATGTAATATTAAATTAACAAGAGAAATTTCTTAGAGTTTTTGTTTTGATGCTTACTCAATAGTTGAACCAAAATTGTACAAAATTAGCACAAAAATAGGTAAATGTAGAGCATATTGATTTTGTATTGTCTTCTACAAGGTCAGAAGTCAAAAGAGAAAAGTTTTAGAATCTGCAAAAGTTTTTTAGATTACAAGTTTTGAAGTAGTTACTCATTGCTTTGTTGAAGGGTTAATGTGTCGACTTACAATACTTAGGCCCTGTATTTTAATATAAGGTTAATTTTAACTAAAGGTTTACGAGCCCTAACAACTAAATCTTCGGACAAAAGTAAATTTTTGAAATATGAAAGGAGAACTGGAAATTTTACGCAAATCATTAGTAAACACCTAACAATACAATAAGATAAAGCCTTAATAACAATATTATGCATGGAAGAAAATTGTTTATTTGATTTAACAATATTTTAACTTTAATAACTAGCAAATTTTACAAAATAAATTTGCAACTAAATGTTGTAATAATTTTTAATTTAGGACCATTAATAAGAGGTCTCCTTTTGCTTTAATAGCTGCCTGTATTCTAGCAGGCAGTGTATTTATCAAATTTTGGTACAATTCTGGCGTGAAACTGTCCCAAATTTCTTCTATTTTGGTCTTTAAGTCCCCAATGGTTCTTGGTGGATTATTGCGTAGAATACGTTTAATTTTATGCCAAAGAGTTTCAATAACATTTAAGTCCGGACTGGATGAGGACCAGAAAGCACCTTTATGTCGTTTTCACCGAGGTCCAAAACTGTGATTTTTTAAAAACAGTCGTTAGAAAATTACGTCACATTTTTCAAGTGCAATTTTAAAGCTACGAAAATTGCCTAAAATCACAAAATAAAGACTTGGGGAATGTTGTACATAAAACCAACATCCAGCTTTGCAATAAAGTAAATTTTAACGAAATCCAACCAGCGGTTCCAAAACTGTGATTATTTAAATGTAGGTAGCACCCTCAAAAAACACGTTTTTCGAAAAGTGATCTGTGGAACTCAAAAAAAAATGCAAAAAAAATCATATTAACATTTCAGGATTTTTTCAATATATGTAGTACGATTATTGAGCTTTGATTCAAAGGTTTTTTGACACAAATCCAACCAGCGGTTTCAAAACTGTGATTTTTTAAAACAGTTACTAGAAAATTTTATCATTTTTAAAGGTGCAACTTTAAAGCTCCGATAAATGTCTAAAATCACCAAATAAAAACTTGTGTAACTTTTTTGTAAAGAAAACCAACATCCAGCTTTAGAATAAGGTAAATTTCATCAAAATCCGACTACTAGATCCATCGTTTTGAAAATAATTATTCTTTGTTTCTACAATTTTCCCATCCTGCTGGGTTAAAGTGCCACAGTTTGGGAACCGCCGAGCGGATTTTTACGAAATTTACGTTTTTATATAACCAAATGTTGACATTATAACAGAAAAAACCATCAATATTATGGAAGTTATTTTAGATAACTTTTGCGCGTATGGAAAAGAGACAATCAAATTTACTTTTGTCCGAACATTTAGTTGTTAGGGCTCGTATATCCATAAAAATGAATGTTGTAACAATACTTTCTATAGAAATTGATTAGATTTACCGGCACATTTTAATCTATTCTAAGGTTCATAATACTGAATACTACTTCTCATAATTATTTAAAATTTCTTATATTTAAAGTGGATATACTCCTCAAATTATTTGAAATAATGCACGCTTAAATCCTAGCCTATAACAAATATGACACCAGAACTGTGAAACTGATATAATTTCACCAGGTGATTGACAAATTTATAAAAGCTTTCATTAGCGTTATAACCCGTGAATGAATTTTATTTATAGTGATGAAACTCGCGGTTGGTTTAGTTCTATCCACAAACAAAATATGAAAATGTATTTTTATATTGCAATGTGTACGTTTATGGCGTATTTATTTAAGTCATCCGTTATCCAAATACAAAATTTATTTGACATCATGCATAAATAAAATATTTTATGCATACACTCATACTATTCACCGCTACCACATTGAAAATATTGGATAAATTTAAGGTTATACAAACGGACAGTCGGACGTATAAGCCGTTAATATATAATTCATCTGTTTAGGGGGATGTTAAGGGAACAAAAACACTGTACAAGTGTACACTCTTAAATGATTTATTCACATACACACCACCAAGAAAAACAACAAAACAGGAGCATTTAACGTAAAACTTGGCTGTGCATAAAAAATTTAAGCACTTATATATGTTTCCGTTTCGGTATAAAATTTTAAAATGTACAAATCCTCGCCGGCGTTTATGTAGAAAAAAAGAAAAATCAAATAAGGTTTTTGTTGAAGTAAACTGCGTCATATTTAATTGTCTGGATAAAATGAATCTGGAAAGTTTTTTTACTGTTATATAACATGCCTCGGTAAATACGGGGATTTTTTGCGTTACTTTATAATTACTTCACAATTATTTTATACGATTTTATTTAAAATACCAAACCATCTGCGTTGATGGGACTTATCTTTTATTTTAATTTATTTCGCTTTTTAAAGACAAAAAAACCGCACTTTTTACCATAATATAGTCTGTTGCAGGAATTTACACAACATTATTCACGCAGATAATAAGCTTGTTGCTACAATTAGAATTCATATGCTTAGTCCAATTTAAGCTGGTGAAAACCGTCCTTACGCCTTTAAAATACCGAGTGAATATTTTATTATTCAGCGTTAGCCCTCGAGTGCTTACGTTGTGAAATGAACTATCAAATTAGGGTCAGTCGTTAGGTATCATCATGCCCGTGTATAAAATATTCATAATACAATATCTACACAACTTCGCATTCCCTAAGCCTGTTTTAAAGAGTTAATTTGAATATCCAGATATTATACGAAGATGCAACCATTTCTGAGTTTTTAACGACCAATCTCGTACACCCATTAGTTTCCACGGAATAAATAAAATGTTTAACTAGAGAGAAACTTTTTTTTAAGTAAAGTTTTACGTTTTATTTGTAATAATACAGATATCTATTGACCAGTTTTTCAGTAAGTACGTGAGTCTATGTATTTTTCTATGTGCAATATTTGATGTTATTGCTTCGGAAAGTTACGTTCTTTAATTCCAGTTTCCTAAGCAGGTAAAAATTTGAAAGTTTTCTCGAGTACTTGGGAAACTTCAATAAAGTTTCTTGTTGTGAATTATCAAATTATATCATAACTCACAACTTATATGAGTGAATAGGAGTGTAACCAGATGTATTGTAATATACACTCGCAACCACTTTTGTTTGAAGTAGTTGATCTTATTATATTAGACTTACGAGCTGAATCGTATTTTGAGCTAAAATTATAAGGAAGTTTCCAATGTTTCAATTTATTGATGCAGGGAGTATCCATGTTGATGTAAAGGAAGTATTTATGTTGGATTATTTCATAGTATTCACATTCAAATCCGTGACTGTTAAACAGAAAAAGAGTCTGAACTAAATAAGCATACGAGTATGTTCCTATATGTAAACTAAATTCGTTTTAATCGTAACCCCCTTATCACATAGGTGACCAGAAACTTGATACAGTTAAACCTTTTTACCGTTTAGATATGTAAAGAACTCGAGCGGGCTCCGAATTTCTCCTTCTCCCACAGGAAGACTGGGAGGGCGTACTTTCCATAAATGTATAAAATTCTACTGAAAAACTGAATGAGCTTATGGTTGTTAAATGAAGCAGTGTATTTAAAATATATTTTATGTTTAAAAGGCGGGTATTTTGAATAACTGTCATAGACCGTATTCGTAAGTTTCGAAACACCCTGTATATTTAAGTGCATCATAATATTTTAATATATTTTACACATGAAAATACAATTCTGTAAAGATTCATTACTTATTTACACAATTTCATTAGTCAAACTACTAGTTTATCAATCGTTACTTCAATATTATTTACGATTAAATCGATTTTATTACATTTATTTTGTTTACGACAAGTGAAAATGTATATAATTTAAGTACAGTTTTCCAAAGTATTCTTGAACATACACAATTCTATTCTATTGGCGTTTGAGTCCTTTTATACAATAATTATTTGAGATACTTTTTCTTTTACACATAAATAGGAAAATTCTCACTTCTACTGATTTTATTTATGAACGGAAGGAGGGAGGAGTAGACCAAATTAAAAAAATTCTCTTGAACAAGTGTTACTAATATATTTAAAGCAATATGATGATGTTATATCATTTATATGAATCACGTTTTTGTACAAAAACAGAAATAACTCTAAAATATAAAAAACAGTTTAGTATAAAACTTGGACATCATAAAAATTTCTTTAAGATAAAATAGTGTCATTTTGAAAAAATAAATAAGTATATAATAGTTATTTATTATACAAGACGATAACATTGTACTTTATCTTAGAGAGCGATTTTAGCGTCGAGGCGTCGGCCGAGACGCTAATAAGCTCGGGAAGATTATAAAATGTTATCGTCGTGTATAATACAAAATTTTTTTCTATAGCAAATGTTAAAGAAAAACCAATTATAAAGAAAATCTACTTACAAATTAAATTATTATCAATGACGATTTAAAATGTCAGTGAATATTATGAGTTGTCACTATGGTATCAAAATCAACAGTAATACGTTTTAATTCATTCATTTTGAAAAAATCAAATTTTTTTATCTATACCCTTGCAGATAAAGTGCTACTTTATCTAATATTTTGAGTTGATAAAAGCACACTTTAACATTTGCTATAAAAAAAAATAATTATTTTATACATATAATATCTAAGCTTTATTTTTGCTTTTGTTGTTTCTTGGAAAAAGGAACGAGAATGAGCAAATCTCCATTTTTTGAGTTATTTTTCGATCAACTACCACCGAAATTTAATCCGGGAATAACCTGTAAGTTATAAATTAAATTTTTTTATCATTTGAAAAGGAACAATTTAAACGGCAAAGGTTTCACAAGATACTGTAAATTAGGGAAGGATGTAACTTCCGAGTATGTACTAAAAATTAATGAAAGCCCGAGATGTAAAGTTAGGATAGGTTATAATTAGAATAATAAAATGACAGTGGGATAGTGTAAAGAGCTCGTTCTACTCATACAACATACTACTCAGTACTCAAACTTGAAGCAGATTCCATTGATACTTTCCTAAAAAACTAATTGAAGTAAATAGTTTTAACAGTACCTAATCACACTTTTACTGAAAACGTAAAAAAACATCACTCGTCAGATTCTAAACGTCTACAAGATGTGACAGAGGAAGTAATGAGTCAAGAGAATTAGATTATCTAAATCAAAATGTTTCTCCCAAATTAAATTTAGAGATGTATAAGCATAAGTTCCTGGCCATAGTGGAAAAAATCTAATATAATAATACGTAATGGGCTTTCATCTCACAACCCTGAAACATGCCAGGACCTTTGACAGAAACTAAGACAGAAACTCTGATGGAACTCTGACCGAAACTTTGATGTTAACTTTCACATGTTCTGCAGGATAATTCTGCGTGTGTTTCTAATATTATATATGTCATTTTTTCTTTACAACTAAATCCTATTATTTTCTAAGGAAATTGGAATGTCGTACAAACTCAAAGCGAATAATTGTACCAACCCACATTGCACTTTTTACCTAGCTAACCTTCCATTGTACTCAACAATACCGTTTTCTTTTTGTTATTATTAATTCACAACCACCGCAAATTGCGCCTCACACACATAAAATACTTTTTTCAATATGCCTAAAGCACAACCTTTTTGTTTTGTGTGTATACTGCTTAATTTAATTATCAACTCAAACAAAAGCTTGTTTTTTCTCATTGTTGGCTTTATAAATATAATAAAATACTTAAACATGAAACAAACAAATCTTATCGACATGCGAATGGTTAATAGGGGAAATGAGAAAGCAGGTTTGCTTTTTTGCTGCTCTACGATACTTACATCTATGTGTGCGCGTTTGTGTTTATTTTATTTTACAACACACCCTATACATGTAATGTGTGTGCGGTGTGTGTATTTAGGCGAAGGTAATATTAAAATTTTACATTAGCTAGATGATTTATCGATTTGTTTCGGCGTAACTATTGAAGAGAGCGGGTTTCTCTATCTATATTTTATGATTATCAATTCGGGTTTTGCAACAAACAGATTTTCTGCAATAAATTTTAAATCTATTAAACTAACGTCGGACTGTTGAGCTTTAATTACGTTGATTAGAGTTGCAATTTTGTTTGTGTAAATACCAACTGAACTTTACCTAATTAACATAGTTTCAATGGAGTATGGAAGAACAAAACCAAATTTACATATATCATAATGGTTTGTCACAAAATGTCGTCCCGTTTTATTTATTAGATAAACTCAAAAGTAATTTTTTGATGAACAAGTTTTATTGATCATTAAATAATTTTTTCTTTCCATTCTTGAGCGAAACGGAGAATTTCATCCCCTCTCAATAGTTTCTAGGTAAAAATGAAGCTGTAGAAGTGCTTTTTACTTTATCAAATAATTGAAATTGTTCTTCTTAAAATGGAGGTTGATAGGGATCGGAATATATGATAAATCACGAGGTGAAACTTCCCAATCATGATCACACTTTTTTACAGAACACCTAGTTTAGTGTTATTTGTGGAACAGAATGCTTTTCACATTTATTGCATTTTCATTGCTTCGGCAATCACTCTTGTTATTATTTCGATATTTAGCATCAACAACTGCCTTGATTTAGTCATCAACATTTAGTCCAGGAAAAATAGACTTTAACATGGAAAAAAATTGTTACAGGCTGAATTTTTGCATGCACCTTAGTATTATAGCCTTCAATAATGTGTGAAAGTTCCCCATCGATTTGATGGCTGCTGACTGAGTTACTCGAGGTCAAAGGGAGCGATAAACAGTTTTTTGCAAATATTTCGAGAACGGCGACCTTTATTGAAAAAAATATAGAGAGCTAATTTGTAGCTGAGGCAATTTGCTATAATTTGCTTATTAAGAAGTTTTTTTGTATGGGCAATCATTCACGAGATATAGCATTTCAAAAACTAAGGACTTAGAGGACTTACTTCACTACGAAGAATAACGACTGATCTTAGGATATGAAAGTTGGATAATGAATTATTATTCAATATGTATATTTATGGCGTTTTTTATTTATTTGGGCATTTATTGCATTTAATTCGGCATTTATGATACAGTAATGAACTTTCTTCAGTTTCGGAGAGCGATTGTTCCGTCACCAAAGTTTGGACGAGGAAAGACGATTGATCGATGTCGTTATCGATCTCCTTGTTATCAATATTAAAATTTTCCATGTTCATACATGTTTGGCCATTACATTGGCTACAAACTACAGACCAGTTCAATTCTGCTTTCCGCCGACATACACAATTGGAATGGAGAAATTGATCCTCAGGACTGGGGATGGGTACTACAAAATAATATTTTAGAGCCAGTTACAACTCTGCTCCAAGCCGCTCCTGATGCATTACTCAATATAGTATTTTGTAAGTGCAAGAAAGGCTGTGGTTCCAATTGTGGATGTCGGAAAGCAGGATTGAACTGTTCTGTAGTTTGTAGCCAATGTAATGGCCAAACATGTATGAACATGGAAAATTTTAATATTGATAACGAGGAGATCGATAAAGACATCGATTCATCGTCTTTCCTCGTCCAAACTTTGGTGACGGAACAATCGCTCTCCGAAACTGAAGAAAGTTAATTACTTTATCATAAATGCCCAAATAAATACAATAAATGCACAAATAAATAAAAAACGCCATAAATATACATATTTAATAATAATTCATTATCCAACATTATATCCTAAGATCAGTCGTTATTCTTCGTAGTGAAGTAAGTCCTCTACGTTCTTAGTTTTTGAAACGCTATATCTCGTGAACGATTGCCTCTACAAAAAAACTTCTTAATAAGTTTTTATAGCAAATCGCCTCAGCTACAAATTAGCTCTCTATATTTGTTTCAATAAAGGTCGCCATTCTCGAGATTTTTGCAAAAAACTGTTTATCGCGACTTTTGACCTCGAGTAACTCAGTTAACAGCCATCAAATCGATGGGGAACTTTCACACATTACTGAGGGCTATAATACTAAGGTGCATGCAAAAATTCAGCCAGTTACAACTCAGCCTTTTTTTTCATCTATTTTTCCTGGACTACCTACATTGTCGATCATCGATTTTCAATCTCCGACGCTACGATCCAGAATCTTTTGAACCAAGTAAGTAAGATCTATCGCTAATTGTATCTTCACCATACATAGAAAATAATTCTGTTTTTCTTGTATTTGTGGAGATACTAAAACAAAAATTTCAAGTCTTGATCTTGAAAACGCTCCATGTAGTCTTGTGTAGATATAAAAACTCTAGATTATTCTAAGAGTCTAGATTAAGTTGATACCTCAATAAATAAAATTATAATATTATTTAGTTTAGTAAAATAAGTAGTAAAAAGTCAAAAAGTCAGCAAGAATATGAGCATAAAAAATACATGATTTTTCTACATTTTGTTATATTTTTATTTTTAACACATATAATAAAATATAATTAATGTTTGTTTTGATTAAAATACAATAATTGTTATTGGGATCTTTTCATTTGAAACAATTGTTGCAGTTTCGAATAATTCAAAGTTTTTCTAAAATATCTGAATAGCCGAATCAGCTTAAAATAAAAAATTGTATGCATAGACTTTTGAAAATAATCAAGGATTTAGACCAAGACTCACGTGTGACATCGCCAGTTTCAACGAAACTTTCTAACTGTCTTGTTTTGATAATCTATAGCCAAGA
Source organism: Pediacus dermestoides (assembly GCA_963942485.1). NCBI lineage: Eukaryota > Metazoa > Arthropoda > Insecta > Coleoptera > Cucujidae > Pediacus > Pediacus dermestoides. The sequence goes on from OZ012626.1 coordinate 32,216,604, forward strand.
AAGTCTTGAAAGTGTAGACCTCGTGGGCACCACTAAAGACATCAGATAATTAATTACGTCTTAAAATCCATCAATTTGTGAGCAATAATATCACCTTGATAAAATTAAAGAGACAAAAGCTCAATATAAAATGTCACTATTGTCCTGAATGTTGATATGAACTTAACCTTTTCCTCCAATTTGAACTAAAATACACAAAACACAAACACTATCGATAAAGTTTCTTTTATATGTTATTTACGGTCTCATCGGTAAGACGCCGTTCAGCGTTCATTCATTAATTCATCTGTATTGCCTTTTAAACACACTAATCTAAAGCCTTTCACTGACGAAAGTTTTGGAACAAGTTAATAGTTAAACAAACTTTTAACCCTAGTGTAAGTACTTATAATCTATACACATACTTCTTTGCAGAGTTCAAAAACTTGTCTCGTGCTTGATAATATGGTTCTAATTTTTTATTTATTCTAGCAAATAATGCAAGTATGAAAATTTCATCTTAGAAAAATCTTTTTAAACCAATTACACACAAAATTACTTATACTTGATTAAGGAACTGACCCTCAAATGGATATTAAATTTCAAAAGAATCTGACAGGTAATTTTTCAAAAATATCATACAATTACATATTTTAGAAAAATTATGCATATAGATTATATGGTAAATTTTACGGATTTTTTTAGAGTGAGTACTTGAACCTTACTAGATTCCCACTATAAATGAATAAGTTTTAATTCGCTTTAACAACTTGAATAATTATGTTAGTTTAGGGAAGCTCTACTCTACCCCCCATAACCCATAACACACACATCAAAGCAGCCATCAATAACCAATTAAAACCGGCTTAAAACTGTGCTGCAAATGCCTTGCTGCAATAATTTTCTAATTAAATTGATTGTTCAAGATGTGTTTCAGGCAAGTATGCATCGAAGTGAAATAAGCTCCTATTATAATCAACCATCTGTTAAGTTTATAATTTCCTCTCATATCATACCGTATAACAAAAACATCGGTGTAGATAAAAAACCACAAAAATCAAAAATTTTCCTTAAAATTATTGTGATCCCGGTTTTAATTCGCACAATTAAACTGTTGTAAATCTAAAAGGGTTTGCTTGTAATTCGATTATAGAGTACTGTGGCGTTGCAACAAATACACCACTTTAGTATTTATTTACGTGTTTTTTTGGTTACTGTTCATAAAAATACATTTCGTTTAAGTTGTGCAAACAGTAAATATTTGTGCAGTAATAATAGTCAAACAAGTTTACGATAAAGCTAAAACAGGAAACAAATTATATGTTAGTGAAACCTCTCGACAGTGCAAGAAAAACTTATTGTGCTTCCATAATCCGCTAAACTGTTTTTCCATGAAATATTTTCAGTACAATTGGACAAATCAACGAGACAATACACGTTAAATCCCTATGCGAAAAAAATATAATAGAACTCGTGCACATTGAAACCAGTGAAAATAATGGTGGTTGATAATTCACGATGAATAATGTATGAGAGAGGGTGTTTTTAAGCTGCTTTATGATAGTTCCAGCAATTTTTAAGGCATCAGTGGCATATTAACTTGTTTTTAAGTTATAGAGAGATTCTACTAATATTTTTTCAAACAACGTTAAGTCTTCTTTATGGGCAAGCTTAGCAGCGTTTCACGCTACATATCTTGGGTTTGCCTCTTGTAAAGCTTCCAAAATGATAAAATCTATAATTGTGCAGTTGCTTGATTCGATTACCAACGTTACTAGAGGGAGAGAAATTGGGGAAAAGATATTTTTTATAATTTCTTATTCTTTTAAACATTATATACATTTTTTAGATACTAACCAACTTAAATATTTAGTAAATTTCCCGAAACAAATTTAATATGACCCTATTTTACTTATAAAATCCAAATTGATTAGGTACCTTAGGTTAGGTTAGATCTAATGAAAATATACGATAATGTGATATACATAATAGAGAACTATTTTCAGTAGACATGATGCGATGTGTGTCATATTATCTCTCTCTTTCCCTCAAAAAATGTTCAGCTATTGACGAATACATGTGAGAGAGAGGGGAAGAGTGTGACGCACATATCTACTGAAAATCATCCTGATTATTTATATCATGTTTCATGCTATTGAAAATCACTTGTGCACAACATTTTTGTTCTCACTTCTACGAAAATCACAAAATTTTATTTTAGGGCATTCCAATACTGATAAAATCTTTATCTTACAAATTGTGACTTTTCGGAAACATTGCCAACTTTTCAGTTATATAACTTTTTGCTCAATTATCTTGGAATCAACCAAAAAGAGCTTCAAGTTTTAAATTATTATTCAGTCGTTAATTAGTATATTATATTATAATTTACTAAAAACTAGGTATATAGTGCAATTATTTATTAAACTAGAAAATTTTCTTAAGTTATCTCATTTGCTAGAGCTCAATTTACTGATTAAGGAAGCTCATAATTTGTATTAAATCTACTCAAAATTCCAGTCAATATCGGGGGAAAACTATCTACTTCTCTTGTAGTTCACAATAAACTAAAATAACCCCAAATTTCTAATATTATATTTGTTTTTATTTCTTTCATGAATTAATTTGCATACATATTTCTTATCATCCTTCTAAAAGAACACTTTCTACAAGGAATATCAATTTATTATCAGATTTATTGTTGCGGTTAGTTAATATTCGGCAGTCATTTTTTATTTCTCTGAGGGATTGAGTTCATGATAGATTAAGATTCGTTGTAAAAAAGTGTCCTAATAATACGCTCGCAGGGATCAATGTATCATAAATAAGATATAGCAGAAATATAAAAATGATACTTCAGCTCTTTTCAGTTTTCTGTAAAATCTTACAACCTAATTTATTTCCTTTGACATTATCGATAAGCATTTTTGCCCCAGTTTTGCTGGATTTCGACTAAGCATTCAGTGTGGTTCCTGTTTAATATAAATTTAAAATTAGATCACATTTAACAGAATATCAATACAAATGGTTAAAATTCATAATGTAGACTAAGTGAGGCTAGCTTTAATTAAAATAAACTTGGTCTGTCTGGTTATTTTAATATTTAATAGCATTTCGAAAATATTCTAAATATAGACGAATCTTTCGAGTTTCACTTGCAACAAAGTTAATGTCTTGACAAATACTAATAAAACATAACATAACGGGATAAACATGTTTTATATGTATAATAATAATAAAATTCTTTATGTGTATCACAAATATTTTGTAAACATTGAATAATGCGAATTTTATTATAATTCTCAAATAAATTCTAAGGGGATCTTAAGAGTAAATCAGAAGCTTAGAGTTTTTATCTAAATATCCTAGATATCTCCCTGTAATCTCAATGTTTAACAACATTCTGTTCCTGGTTGTAGAAAAACAATTTAAAGGCAAATCTCTGCAGCTTCGCACATATGACTTGAACTCGTTAAATTTTGAAGCAACACCAAAAACATCCCAACGCGAAATTTCACAGAAAAACCAATAAATTTTATTACAAAACATCTTTATGGCCCACATAATGGAATTTTGGGCGCTTAAAAATAAATAAAAAATCGCAAGACACAATATTTCAATAAAATCCCATATAATAGAAAATTCCTTTCCGTTATCTTTTTATGTAACTCATTTTGAGGCACGCATCTATGTATATTTATTGTGATCTGTGTGATATCTGGTGTGAATTATATATGAGGTGTATGCTCGGATGATTGATGACAGATGTGTGAACACGTTGCGGAAGGATGTTATACGCTGCCTCAGGACAAATTGTTGCATAAACTAAGAATATGCAAATATATCACTGCAGCATCAATAAGTGAGGAAAAATCACGGAATATTATAAACACAATTACCTCTCTGAAATATTATAACGAGACAAGTTTTGTACGTTTGTTCATTCTAATTTCATGTGGGTGCTCTGAAACTGTATTATATAAGTACATATAAGTTTAGTTGGTTGGAAAATGGATTTAATTTATTCAAACAAACACCGAGTTTTGTCAGAAAGTTGAATTATACTGCGAGATTATGATATTATTTAAACTGCCTTACTGTGTTTGATTATTCGAACTTAAATAAACCTAGAATTTACATAATATCATTTTATATTTGACGTGCAGACGTGAAGGTGAACAATATGCCTAAAGTAGAGAATGTGTTTAAATCATTCATTAGGTTATTAGACGCGGTGGTAAGAAACAAATTTCCACCGCTAAGTTAAACAAGTTTGAGATGAAAGACTCTACTACGTTATACTTTAAACATCAAAGTGAAATGTTTGGCTTTTATAACACCTATAATGTGAAATATTATTTAGCGGGATAACAGACTTAATTACTTATTTCATTTGTCTACATTAAACCGCATTTTACCTCGAATAAAACTTAACCCCGGCGCATCCGCCATAAAATTAATAATGATACAATTTGTAGGAATCGGTTTTATAAATTAATGAATATTGAATGAATATTTGTTTTATTGATTTAGTTAATGTTTGTACATATATCGATAATTTTGTGTTAATTATTTTAGTTTGTTCGGGTGATTATCTGAAGTTTTAATATTGTTGGTTATTGTATACGTTTTTCCAGTTGTTTTTAAGTACAAGCGTATAATTAAATTGCTGCATTATAAAATATTATTTTACTTCAGGAAGGTTATCTAAAACTTTAAAACCTTGCGTGTACACATATATACAGCAGAAATAGAGAAATGAAAACATTAGGTTAAAGCTTGACCTCTTCCTGTCGCAAAACTATGTAAATACATGAACCCAAAATACATATTTCATTTCCCCAACTAGTCTCTCGTTTTTACTGTATCACTTGACTTAGCAAACAGTTATTTTTTATTTTGTCGAGTATCACTTTTTGCCTTTTACATTGGCACCTTCCGTTTTGCGCAAACTTTTTCATAATTAAAGTAAATTATAAAAGTTTTTTATATACTTCAAACTTCCTAAGTGGATAATTGTTATTTAATTGTAAATTGCTGTAGTAAGTTGTTTCCATACTTTGCTTAGTTAAATTGATGATGTAGGTACATATTTTTTAATTTACCTATCAGTGATTATTATCGAAAAAGTTTAAAGCGAAATTTGTCTTTTTCAATTTCCGTGCTTATTGATTCATTTCTATCAGTTCATTAGTTTAAATATAAAATTAAATTTTATGTGAAAGTTAGTTAGTAAAGCTTTCCTCAATTTTTTTTTCTGTCTCCTCGTCAAAACTTTTGGGAAGTTGTACAAATAATTGATAATTTAGGGAAATTGCAAAACTTCGTTATTACTTTTAAAACTTTGTAGATTTAATTATTTTTGTTTTCCAAAGTAGAAGACAATGATTTTATTTTTTATTACCTTAAAAATGCTTATTAACAATATTTTATTTGTGACCGGCGCCTCCGCCAATAATTTAATTTTTCCAAAATACTGATTATTACATGCTAGAAAATAAAGAGAAGCACTATACGACATAAATAATTTTAAAGAAGTTGTTTCTTAATTAAAATTTTAATTAATTCATGAATAATTATGCAAAACATGACATTAATATATTACTTTAGAAAACAATTTAGCAGAAAATTAATTTTATAAATAATGGGACCAACCCCATTTCAGAAGTACAATTAATTAATTTGTAAAATAACGTGAAAGTGACGTAAAAGCATAGAATAGTGGTTAACATGCGTTAGTTTTAATTAAATTTTAATTAAACAAAAAGTGAATGAAACTCACCATTATTTCATATTTTAAATAAATTCCAGTCGTAGAATAGATAAACTAATTGAAAATGTCCTTTTAATCGGCATACATTCATGACATATCCTTAAAAAGACACAGTCGAAAAGCGAGAATCAAGGCAACCAAGCAGCACGAATCGGGCACACCTCCCTTGAAATGTGCATGTTGCTATCCCAAGTGAGCCAGATTTAAGTCAGTTGGCAGGGCCGAAACAATTGCATACAGACGGTCCATGGCCACCACCGTTCACAGTTCACACATTTGTCTTGCCAGCCCTTTTAAGTCAATAATTGTCTATTTATCGGGGCTTTTTCGACGCGGCAAAGCGCTCACAGTCCGCACACCATGCTGTATATTGATCACTTTCCCACTATTTCACCTGTGCAATCTTGCGAGCCGAAGCGTTTAGGGATCTTGGTTTCCAGTTGCCAGAATGGCAACATTGAACTCACTAACGTCGGCCCCCACTACATACAGCCTGCTGCCTGCCTGCTGGCTGCTTCAGGACGAGCGCCGAGGTTTTCCTAGGCGACCGCGCAATCCACAAGGATCTTTCACTTGCAGGATTGGCTGGATCGCCGGATGCATGTTCGAAAAGTTCATGAAAAACTCTCCCTGGTTGGCCAGGTAGCGCAAAATTAATTAACGAAAATTTTTTATTTTGTTAACTGCGCAAACAAATTATTATTTTCATTTATCAATTATTTATATGAGTAAATTTATCAATATTAATTGCAATATTTTTTACTTGCTGCATACATTTTATATTAATTTGCTCTACAATAGGTACTACAATCTTTACCTAAGTTCTTATCACAAATTTCGCGATTTTCTTTTCCTGGAATCTGATGGCGAGCTTGTTTAAAAAAATATTTTTGACGTTTTCGGTTTTTAGTTTTTTAGTTTTTAGTTATTAATTGATTATATTATTATTATACAGGGTTGGGCATATGTGTGGCAACCCCTAATTTCTGAATACACGTTTTTATTATTATTATTACTCTTAAAAGAAATATTTGTAGTTTTCTTATTCTATTCAGTGATGTACTTTGTTGTTAAAACCACTACCCTATTTTTTATTTAATTAATTTAATTAATTATTATTTAGTACTCTTTATTTTATTATTGAAATATTTTCTTTAATATTTAAAAAACCACAAGTCGCACACCCACCAAACCTTATATCATTGCAATTGTTGAAATATTGTCTATTTGAAAACTTAAAAATATACAGGGTGATCCATTAAAAAAAAGTACCGATCACTTAATATTTCGAGAAATCGAGTAGCTGCTGGAAAACAAAATATGTCATTGAATAGAGTAAAAAAAGCTATAAATATTTCTTTTAAGACCAATAATGATAATACAAAAGTTTCGCCAGAAATCAGGTGTACCCACACATATGCCCAACACTGCATATTAATTACTTTACTATTAATAAATCGTTTCATGTGTCATTTATTTTTTCCTACAATTTTGTGATTATCTTGTGTCTTAAGTGCTTAATAATGACAAGGTTGTTAAATAAAAAACAGTTTTGTGCAGAATAAAACAAAAGGGCTGCAAAGATAAAGGTGAGGTAGATTTAGCAATTTTTTTTCTAAAACTAATAATTTCGTTGTTATGTATAGGTAGGTTCCATGATGATTTTGTGAAGTCCTCTACGTAAAACAGCGAAAAAGGTCAGAACTATATTTTATTAGGTAGGTATACATATTTTTGATTTTGTGTCCGCGATTACAAATTTAAATTTCTTCCATAAACAAACCAAATTATAGTTAATTTTACTGATTTTTAAGTATACCTAATCGACTTCTGCAGATCTATATGTATAGGTAATTAATTAATTATCACTTGAAACAAGTAGAAAAACAGTTGACTTGAAGTAAAAATAACTTTCCTCCAAATATTTTGGCCTGAATACCTATTAAAACATACGTGTTATTTGAATAAAATTAAATATTTGGTTTTGCTTTTATTGTGACTACGGCAAATGCCAAATGTTTCAAAAGAAATATTGTAACAATAACCAAACCAAATATTTATAGAATACGTGAATCTGCTCTTTATAAACATAAATTAATGCGGTAGGTAATGAAATAGTTTGATTTTTCTTTCACTGCCTGAAATGATGGGATAATTAGGATATATCTTACTGTCCTGGATAAACATAACTATAGTCTTCATTTCTATTTTTTTAAACATTTCTCTCGAGTAAATAGGTACAAAATTGGTACAAAATGAAATTATAAGAAAAAGAAAATTTCAAAATATGTAAAAAAATAGTTCAGTATTGAAATATCTGAAAGTGGCGTGAAAAATTTTTAGGGAGAGGAGGACCCACACGTTGGCAGTCTAATTCCCCCCACCTTACACATATAGATTTTTTTTATGGGGCTATATCAGGAGCCTCCAACGACTGCAAATAATATGAAAATAAGAATTACTACAGCCTTCAGGACGATAACCCCACAAGTGCTCTTAAATACACAAAAGTCTTTTAAACGTCGAATCGCGGTACGTATCTTCAGGAGAACGGACGTCACTTTGAACACTTGCTTCATTGACTTTCAGTTGTAGATTTTTTTATAGTGTTTAGTTTGGTTTCTTTGATTCTATTTATGGTATTTATTTAATTTTGTTATGATTTTATGAAATGGTTTCTTTTCTTGTTTCTGAAAATTGATGATTAATTGCAACCATCCAAATTTTTATTATTTATCTTTTTTTTATAATTTTAGGAGTAGGTATACTATAGCGATTAAGATTTACTTTTGGCATAAATTAAGTACTTAAACTACCTTCTCAAGTCTCCTCAGCTGACTTGAGAAATGTCGGCATTTTTTTTTCTCTACTCTCTCCATTAAATAGAAAAACAATATTGAAAATAACATTTTTGGCATTTTCTTCAGCAAATAGAGTATCTATACTTCTCTACAACCTTAAAGTGAAAGACTGAAGCATTTTTTATTTCCATGGCAATCTAAATTCAATAAATAGTAGGTATAGAATTTCTCATACGGGATTATTTATTTGAAATATTTCCTAAAATATTAAGTTTAAGTATAGGAAATACTTTATGAAAAAGGTAGAGAATTTAAATCTCTACAACCTACGTCAGCAATATACAGGGGATTCCATTTGAAAAAATGGAGTTTTCGTTGTTTGAAGTCAATGAAAACTGACGGTCAATTGCAAACACCTTGTAAACAATAAATTTCAGATTTTTGTATCACAATATTCACTAGACCTTACTTTTTAGAACTTCAAAATAACTTTTCAAAAATTACAAAGTTTAACTAAAATAAACGTGTTTTTTTAAATCTCTAATTTTGTGAATTATTTTCTTAAAGTGTAAATATCTCGAAAACCGTTCATTTTAAATATATGACACTTTCACACTTTTTTATCTAAAATTACATGTAGAATCTGAAAATCTATTAATATACAGGGTGTTCCATTTAAAATAACGAAGTAAATAGCTGTCCAGCCGTAATTAAGCACCCTGGTTAAATGGAAATAATTTTAGGTGAGAGGAGCAATAAATTTCTAACAACTTTTGTCTTTACAAAAATTTTCTATTTGCAAACCTAACGAATTTATAGAAGAACGCTAGGGTTTTGACAGACCCTGTCTGTATGTATAGGTCCTATTTACTTATTGTTTTTTATTAGGCACTCCGTTTTTGAAATTTTTACAATACCTGTAACCGTTAAAATAATGTTCCTGTTATTGATTAGGCGAAACAGGAAAATAATTAAAACATTTATAACATTTTATCTTATTTTTGAATCATAAGAATCTCCTGTTATCGGTGATTTAAAAATCACCATGTATAGATCTTACTAAACAGTGTAACTGATAAGTCTTATTTTTATTTTATTTCAGAACATTTTGTGTAAATCTGCAGAAATTTCAAAAATTCCAAAAATTTTAATTTAATAGTTTTAATTCAATTTTAAAAAAATTCAATTTTTATATTAAATTACATTATGTTTCGTTTTTCCATTTTTTCTCAATAACACTGCACTAAAAGAAAATGATTGACGTGTAGGTAGTTAATATTCCACAATAATGTTAGTTTTTACATCTTATATTGTATTCACCAAGTGTGTACTTATTTTTGGCGATAATCACTTTTCACTACGTACCAGTTTGTACCTACATAATATATTTCTATTACTCCTATTATTTATTTATTTATTAAAACTAAAATTTTATACGTAGATACCTATAGCTATATCATAGGTAAGCACTGTAACAGTAGAAGCCAATTAATTTAATTGTAGAGCATTTTAAAATCTTCTAACTTTAATCAGAATATTTATGATTCAGGATCGTATTCATGAATTATTTAACATTTTTCAAGTTTATAAATGTACAAATGAGATTTATCCAAAGTTAATTTATATTAACATTGGCCACAATATCACAATTTATAGTAATGCGTCCTTTTGTACCAGAACCTCTAGTATCTGATTAATTTTAAGCAAATTATAAAGTATCTAATTGACAAAAAAAGATATTAAACATACATACCTACCTAAAATTTACGTACTTCAAAATTTTCATATTTGCTTGATTTTACTTCCCGTTATATCGTCGAAAACTAGAACAATTGTTATAAAATAAGTTTTTTAAATACTAAAGAATAATTATAATTACTGATTAAATATACAAACATTTCTGTACTAATTACATACCTATAGTTACTATAAGTAGTTAATAAAATAGGTATAAAAGAAAATCTGGGAAAAAAAGTTGGGGTTTTTAAATGTATTATATTTATTACAGTGTTAATTCGCCTTGAAGCACCTGTCACTATTTCCCTTGACCATCATTTATATCCCAAATTTCGAAGATTGATTACTCCACCAAACAGTTGTCACTATTCCGTGTTTGCAGGACCTTTTTTGTTGTCAGCATAATTGTCCGTGAAGTTGTTTAATCTACAACAACTTCAGTCTGCCTACTCTGCTCAACATCAAGCGTCAAATTGAAAGAAAACTCAATTTATTTTGCTATTAAAGCTAAAGAAGCTTTTGGTATCAGTTTGTATACATGGTGTTCATATCATTTATATAACATGTATTTGTGGATAATATGAAAAGTTATAAATAGAAATGGTGAAAGATGAATCGTATAGGAGTAACAGGGGCAAAGTGTTTAATTTTTTATAGCACAATAAGCAATTCTATTCGCAGTATTCGCAATGCAGGATTGTGCATTGAGCTCGTGTAATATCACCTAGATATATTGATCTTTCAAAAATATATGAAAGAGATATAACAGCAAATTTTTCCTAAAATAAAAACACGATGCAAAATAACGGCAAAATCAAGGGGGAAATAACTATAACTATAACCCTCTCAAAAAAGCTTAATTTTACTAGCTATAATTTTTCTTATACAACATTCTGTTTATGATATAGTCTTATATGCGTAGGTATCATTGGAGAAAATCTCCGCTCATATTAAACATGAAGTGATGGAAGTTTATATCTTGGTCCGACTTCCATCTACAGAATGCCAAGCTAAATCCAATAAATTTGTTAATGTCACTGTCCCTCCGACATCAGAGAACATTTCAAGCACAATTTCTGTATCTCTGAAATATTTCTGAAGATTCATTGTTTTTCCAATAAATGATATTTTGTCAAAAGTCATAAATCGTCTTGGAAATTTATTTATGCCCCTTAATCACACAAAGACGAAAAGTAAACAATCTTTGTTAGAAAAATTAAACAAACGTGTTGTGTACCTACATCATCGATATTTATGTTTTCTAAAAAATACCAAATAAGAAATGTGGTGTTTTTATTTTATACCTATCAGAAATATAGAAAAAATACCCAGTGAAACAATAACATTGTTTTGGGTTGTTTATTCAATTTGGAGAAAGAGGATTCGGTGAGATTTATGAGACTAAGTTTAGAAAGTAAGAAGTGCCCCCAGGAAAATATATAGAAACCTCATGTCTTACCTAAGAGCACTAAATTGCGAACATGGGAGAGGTGGAGCAAATTGTTTCAATTTTATTGAACCACAAATAAAAGTTACACAGCTAACCCTCAATTAAATATTTAATTAATTTTTGATGCTTTTAGTTTGATATAGTGTTCAATTTATTACAATTAATATTTTAGTTAGAATGTTAAATTAAATTTATAAATATAAAATGACCCAAAATTTAAGAATTTGGTCTAGTAGTCTAGGTATAGGTACACTTTATTTCTATTACGCCCCTGCATTGGCTACAGAATATTTTTATTTTATACGATTAATTATTTGTGGTGGATATTTCTAATCTAGGAACAAATCATTGATTTTGAATAAACCCCGAAATTATAGCTACCCAAGACGTAAACATTACTATGCAGTGTTCTGTACTTTAGTTACTGATGCGTCCGTAAGATGACACTAGAACAATTTACAGGAATCTGCACAAAAAGCATTAGGCCCATTTTATAGACGTGAACAGCGGTATGATTTTTATTATTCGCTAATAACATCAATTCTTTCATTCTATGAAACTGCATACCTTCGTTTATGATTATAGTTTAGAAAATAGCTAGTGTAATAGTAAGTTGATTCAAATAATAAGTTGGTATATCACTGTCATAAAACGTGCCTAAGATCTACCGAACTGTCAGTTTTAATTTAAGGTTATGTTTTGTACCGATTTGATTTTTTCTAAATAACATTCTGCTAAAATGTCGATTTCTCGCTCATTACCCCAAAGCAAGGAGGCTCTTTTAAAATCATATCGAACCAGACTAAAAGACGACGTCAAAAGTATGCTAGAAAACTTCGAAGGTACGTTTTTGACTTACAATTTTTCAAAACAAGTTATTTTAAATTTTATTTTGGTTTTAGAAATTGTAAAACTAGCTAAAGGTGAACACGACACACAGCTCTCCCGCATGACACAATGCGAACAAGATACTTATGAAATGCACGTTCGAGCAGCCAATATAGTCCGAGCTGGGGAATCACTAATGAAACTAGTTTCGGACATAAAGCAGTATTTAATTCTGAATGATTTTCCTTCGGTTAATGAAGCCATAACGCAAAATTCCAAATTATTTAGGTACTTATTTATACAGGATTATGAATTGGTGCATTTGAATTAATTTTCGTGTTTTGTAGAACCAAACAAACGGAATGTGATCAAAAGTTAATGTCCCTCAGGGACGATATAGCTGCGGATCTGTATGATTTAGAAGAGGAGTATTATAGTAGTATAAATAAATGATGAAGGTGTTGTGGGTCGGCAGTTCACTCATGCATTTTTATTGATTATTTAGGTTTGGCTTAAATAATTCAGGAAAACTGTATGGTGACGAATATGTCTCTTTGAAGACTGATAATGAGTGAGGAAGCTCAACTTGTGTATATTTATTTTATTATGTAGGAAATATAATTAAAATAATGTCTTTTTTAAATTTCAAATACATAAAATATAATAGAAAAATATAGCGAACTTACTTACCCTTATTCGCCTATTCATCACAATTTATGAAATCACTTTCAAAATAAATTACCTACACAAATTCTTTAAATTTTTCCCTGAAAGATTTTCTTTGTAGAAATTCAAATAAGGTTGTTTATTAGATCGAGAGCTTGAATTAAGTATAACAAATTTAATGTAACTAGTAAGTATGAGAATTTAAATTGTTGACTATGCATTTGCTGTTAGTTTCTAATTTTCGTATTCAACCGATATTCAATTCTTTGAATAATAGTAGTTATTTTAGCATTCGGAAATTAAATAAATATTTTATTTTGATGAGAAAATTATCGAAAAAGAAAACATGATATTAATGAAATTTTTTTATATAACGTATGTCCCATAAGTTTTGAGAAAAATGGTAATGGCCATGTCTAACGTTCTTTTAATTTTATATCAAATTCAATTGTAACTGGTTAAATCTACATACAGGGTGTCCCAAAATTAGCCTGCCAAAATGTACCAGCTGATTCTACGTTCAAAAATAATACAAAAAGTTCCAATATTTTTAAATTTTTTATATCATATTATGAAACTTGGTTTATTTTTACACAAAAAAGGTAGTCTTAGTCGATCTTCGTATCTTAAACCGTTTTCGAGTAAAATCGTTTTGAAAAAATCACGTCCATAAAAAATACACTAATAAAAATAATAAAAAAACTAAAATTTATCAAAAGTAGACAATGGATTAAAATTTATAGGTATTTATTACTTCGTTTAGCATTTCTTCGTCAAATATTAATAATAAAAACAAAATATCAAAATCAAAATTTTTTTTTCAATTTTGTGAATATTTTTATTAGTGTAGTTTTTATAAACGATTTTACTCGAAAATGGTTCAAGATTCAAAGGTCGACTGAGACGACCTTTTTTGTGTAAAAATAAACCAAGTTTCATAATTTGATATAAAAAATTTAAAAATTATCCACACAAAAAATATTGAGCATAATTTACCCAGCACCCACCCTGTATGTGACGCCCCTGGCAAAATTTCTGAAAATTGAAAAGAGAAATATGTGGTAAATTATAAAAGCTTCAAACTATCACCAAATTTCATGAATCTACCTCAAATAGTTGCAGAGATATTACAGAAAACTCATCTTTGGGGCCCCTCTTTCGGGGGGCTGTAGCTCCCTTAGGAAGCATTTTTCAGCCTATATTTATTAAAACTTTTTGCATTATTTTTAAACGTAGAATCAGCTGGTACATTTTGGCAGGCTAATTTTGGGACACCCTGTATATGTTCAACAAAACTATGTACTTAAACTACCATGTTTTTCTATAGCACGTAGTTGACCCGTAATGTTCACCATAAGCCTTTGTCGATTCCTCTAATTTTTTTATTGTGCCGAAGGTAGACAACCCGTCAAATGTACCTCAAACGTGACCCATAGAAAATTTCTGGGCCCTACTTATTAGATTAGTATATGATAATGACTGGGAAGTTCAAAATGTTGTAAAATTACTTCTCCGGATCTATCAAAAATTATAGAAATCGACAGACTTATGGCGAAGATTAGGGTTCAACTACGTGGCGTAGTTTAAGTACCTAGTTTTGTTGAACATAGATGTAGATTTAACCAGTTAAGGTAAACCTCCACCTGAGAGTAAAACTGTCGAGAGCGGCTCTCAACAGTTTTACTCTCAGGTGGAGGCTTACCTTTACAGTTGAATTTGATGTAAAATTAAAAGAACGTTAGATATGGCCATTATCATTTTTTCTCAAAACTTATGGGACATATTTTCTTGTGCATTTGTTAGGGAAAATGACACTAAGGGTTAAGTGAAGACTGCACAAAAAATTGTGTATATGATTCCAATGTCTTTTTCAAAACTTTTATTTATTAACAGACTTTCGAGGAAAAATAATTCGATTACAAATAAAAAAATCGAACCCAATTTAATTTAAAAAAGATTTCTCGAAACAGAGAGCAGGGAGTTGAAATAGACCCTACACCCTGTTTTTTGTAGATTCTTGTAGACTCACCCTGTAAGTTTAAAACTGAGTTTTTGTATTCGTAGGCTCCGCCGTTCCATCAGCACTTAATTAAGGTCTGATTTTTTTATTTTTTGAATAATTTCTTTCCTATTAGATTTTCCTAAAGAATGTATTAGTACAAAGTTGTAGAGAAAAATATTTCCTACAACTTTTCTTTAAACATGTTTTTTGATATTGTCAATATTTAAAAAGTTATTCTAGAAATAAATTGAAAATTTCGTGGAAATTTTTCTTTTTCATAAAATATGTACTTAATGGTTAGTTTCAGGGTAACCACGGAGGTAGAGTAGTAATTAGTAGTATTAGTAAGTAATAACTAGAGAAAAATTTCCCCAAATTTTGAACTTATTTGTTGAATAACTTTTTAAATATTGACAATATAAAAAAAAATTTAAAAGAAAAGTTGTAGAAAATATTTTTCTCTGTACTGCCACTTTTTTTCGAAAATCTAATAGAAAAGAAGTACATAAATCAATAAATAAAAAAATCAACCCTTAATTAAGGACTGGTGAAGGAACGACGGGTCTACGTATACAAAAACTCAGTTTTAAATTTACAAGATGATTCGCTACAAGATTCTGCAAAAATTGGCTGTAGGGTAAAAAAGTCTATTTGAGGCCTCTTTTTCTCTCTATTTGTTGTACTAACAGTTCATTTTATGATGCGAGTTAATATTGTATAAAAAGTCAAAAAATATTAGGAAAAATTAGTTAAGCCATTGAATATCTTGTACTAACTTTTTGTATACCTACTTTTAAACCAGCAGTTCTTAATGCTCCAAAAGCATAATTGAGACAACAAATACTTCTGGAAAATTTGAAACATTGTCAGTAATTTATAGGTGGGTTAATAACTAGGCAAAACTTACCTCTGTAAGGGTCCAAGTTGGTCAAGTTTAACCAAATTAACTAACAAGTAAAAACCACTACCTACCGCACTAAAAGTAATTTTTGAGTTAAAGTTAAATAAGTACCTACATAAACTTCAAATTACAAATTAATTAAACGTTTTTTTTAATCATACAAAAAATTACAAGTTTGCACTCTACGTTAAATAATCAATTTTTAGTAATTTCGACGGAATTTGTGGTGGATGATTGTGAGGTGCTGTTGTAACCTTGATAAAATTCCCCAAGGAATCAGTGACACAACGAGCCCTACACTTTGTCCTATAGTAGTTGGAACACACCCAGAATCGTCGATTCGCTCTCATTTGGTTCGCATAAAATAAATGATTTTCGTATATCACACACTGTTTGCCTCTTCTCGTCATTGAAAAAACTAGTTGTCCTACGGAAAACGTCCATTAGAATTTATAAAACATTTTCAACATTTTTAAAAAATTTTACTCATAATATAAAAATACGAAAATCAAAAGGTTTATTAATTATATTTTTATTTAAACATAAGTAAATAGTTCTGTGACTGGTTTTCTAAATTTTTCAAATCAGGCTCCGGCTACTGCTCTATAATAGAATATTCCTTATTTAACAATTTTTTATTTATTATGTCTGTGTGTGGTTTATGAGTAAGTTTGTGTCGGCCAGAAATTTTTAGACTACTATGAGTTGTGGTAATTCGGCACTTGCAGTTAGTTTTCGTATAGTCCATACACAACCAAAATATTTTGTCCAAACATCTGCGGTTTGCATGGAAGACATTGTTTTCATGTATTAACACAAGTTTTCGTCTGTGGTTCATCATGTAGGTTACTCCTAAAAAAGAAGGTTATTTATCCTAAATTAACAAAATCATTTTTATATTTCTACTTTCACATTTCTTTCCGATTATGTCATATCATATAAGGCATTTAAAAGCAGAATGTAATAACGAAATTATAGATTATATTTAAACATAAATAGAATATTCCATATTTAACAATTTTTGATTTATTTTATCAGTATGGGGTTGGTGAGTGTGGGTGTATGAGCCAGAAACTTTCAAACTATTATCAGTTGTGATAACTCGGCATCTGCAATTAAACTTTTTGTAGTCCATACACTTCCAAAATGTTTTGCCTAAACTTCTACGGTCTGCATGAAAGACATTGTCTTCATATATTAACACAACTTGCTGTCTGTTGTTCATCATGTAGGTGACGCCTAAAAAAAAAGATATCTTAAATTAACAAAATTCTATAAAAAATATTGTCTCTTGACTATACTACTTCAATCTGAAACAAATAGTTAATAATTTAAAAAGATAACAAGATAAAACTAAAATAATGTTTCTATATTTATTATTTATAAGTAATAAATACCAAAACTTACTAAGATATTTTCTTGTTAGTGGTAGGATACTAAAGTACCTTATAAGAGAAGTAGAAATTTCAAATTAACCATTCCTTTGGTTTTTTCCGTGTCCTTCCAAATTATATTTTGAAATTTCATATTTTTTGCAAATTATCAACGTTAACGATTATTATGATTTTAGAATGAATTGGGACACATTCCCAAAATTGTCATTTTACTTCCAGTTGGTTTGCATAAAAATTTTTTTTTCCCTCCTAGTTACTAAAAGAACTAGTTAGTTGTCCTACAGAGAAATTCTTTGAGTACTATTTTAACATTTTTTTTGATTAAGTAGGTATTTGAAAAGAGAATATTTATTACGAAGTTATAGATTATATTTAAACATAAATAGAATATTCCATATTTAACAATTTTCGATTTATTTTATCTGTGTGTGGTTGGTGAGTATGTGTAGATGAGCCAGAAACTTTCAAACTATTATCAGTTGTGATAATTCGACATCTGCAATTAGACTTCTTGTAGTCCATACACTTCCAAAATGTTTTGCCTAAACTTCTACGGTTTGCATGAAAGACATTGTTTTCGTATATTAATACAATTTGTCGTCTGTTGTTCATCATGTAGGTGACGCCTAAAAAAGAAGATTATTAATCTTAAATTAATAAATTAAAAAAATATTGAGCTTGGCCCAATTTATACTTCAATCTGGAACATTATAAGTTAATAGTTCAAAATAAAACAAAGCAGTATTAACGAAAACAATTAAATAATGAATAATAAATAGAAAATATTTTTTCTACGAAAATGCGGAATGACGTTTTTTCTGACAAGATAATCGAACTTGAAAGTAGGCTTTTGAAAAACTAGTACGGAAAATTAGTGTGGAAATTTTTTTCCGCACACATTTTTTAAACTTTCCGCACGCAAACAATAACATAAAGAAGTACTTACATTTAGTTATAACATTTATTTAATATCTAACAACCGGAGGAGTGCACATTAGTTCATCGCTTTCGCTTTAGTTTTGAAACTCCATGTTTATATTCACGTAATTTGATCTCAAAATCAAAATTATTTCAATGACAGGACACAATTTATAAACTGTCAACAGCTATGAGCTTTCAGTTCTATGACAACAAACTCACTTGATGTTTTTTTAATTAGAAAAATATTTACAAATAATTTAATTTTTTACGAATTCCACGTTTTCGTAGAAAAAATCGCATGTAACACGCTTGCGGAAATGGCCCATGACAATACTCGTGTGATTGCTGCACTCGCTATCGCTCGCGTTGAAAATTTCACAGTCGTATTGTCATGATGCGTTTTCCGCACTTGTATTACAATATACTATTACATTCCAAAATAAATAGGTAATAAAAGATTTTCAACCCTTTTTTTAAATTTACTCATTTGAAACGAATTTTTCCAGGCAAAAATGAAAATTTTGTTTTTAGTTGTAGATTACTAATTAATTAAAAACAACCGTAACTATTATACAGGGTCCTCAGACGTGGGGATCATTAGAAGATCTTACCTCATGAGTATAGTATAAATGTCTAGAATCGCGACTTTTGCTATAAATGGCCTATAAAAATTGGATTTTTGTAAGAATTTTGGCAAGAGAAATTATTTGAAATCAAAATAAACCATTTTAGCAAAAACCTATTTTTTTGGCCATTTTTAGCAGAAGCCGCGGTTCTAGACATTTACTTTAATTTTTTATCTACTTTCGACGCTAATTTCAAATGATCATACCCTTTACCTATGATCATACCTATCTTCGAAACGAAAAATGAACACACTTTGAAATTTACAGATGTTTTTTTAAATAACTGTTACAGTCTGCGAATTTTTTCAGATATTTTGATGCTCCAGAACACTGTTTACCAACACATTGTTATAAATAAACAAAAACTCACGTTTCCTGATTTTTCACATGAAAACAACACACAATTGTCTGTTTGTCTTACCTTCTTTCACATAAGTCCCATTTTCACACACAAAATCTTCAGGCGTGTCCTCAGCAACAGCTTCTTATTAAATTTCCAGTCCCAAAAAATAGAGTGCTTCTTTTGAGACAATCTTGAATTCTGATTTCAACTCTTCAATGAAAACATCTAATTCTTGTGAATCTGTCGTTGCAACTAGGCCATCATTCACATAGATTGCGAGTATGAGCCTTTTGCCATCCCTCTCTCGGACGTATAAACTTAGATCAGTATCACTGGCCTTGAACTCAAGTTTTCGAAGATAACTCCCGAGACGCTTGTTCCAACATCTTGGCGCTTGCTTTAGTCTCTAAAAGCCTCCTCTTGAGTTTGCAGACCTTGTTGATACAATCGAACTATCTTAGATGCAGAATTGAACGAATTGAGCTCCCTTGTATAATCTAACAAATCATGAATTTTTCTTTTCCATACTGGCCAATTTGTCTCGCCGGCCAAGGGCTTTACGTGCTTCGCTAAATCCATCTTCAAATGCAGAAATGACTTCACGCCGCGCCACAACCAAAAACCACTCGACTAACGACTAATTATTATTCATGGTCACCTTTCACGTCACATGAATAATTTTTTAATTTTGCGTACAGTGGGTCCCATAGTCTGTTGGGTTTTTGGTATGGAAATTAACTCAGTAGCTCAACTACACCTTTCTGTATATTAACTATTTATTACTTGACTTGGATACAAAGAAAAAGTGCTGAGTATCAGAGTGTTACTTTGGTTTCAAATGTTTATGTTAACTCGCTTATCTGCGAGCGGATATAAGTCTGGGCCTAGATGAGATAATAGAGTTTTAGCCGAAATCGACATCGACGCGCTAGCTATGCTATCAAATAAATTTGTAATCGAGTCATCCATGGATTTGAATCCGTATGTCTTTAATTTGCCACATTTTAGATTTCAACCAAGAAGGTATAAAAATAGAGGAGAGAAAGCTCCCGGATGGGTGTAGGCACAAATCCGTTGTCAGTTGCTATGACAGTGACAAACCAAAACAAACACTTGACCAATAACGCGCCTTATTGACTGCTGGCGCATGCGTAGAAACTATCAAGTACGCTTGAGCCCATTTGAACGTGCAACACTTTTTGACCCACGAATTCAACCCCCACCCCGGGGATCTTTCTGTCCTCTATTTTATACGTCCTTGATTTCAACTGAAGTTTTATTTCACGTTTGTAAAGCGTGCAGTTCAAGTAACGACAAACGATTTTGGATTCATGGATGACTCGATTACAAATTGATTTGATCGCTCGTTACCCACTTCTTTAAATTTGATTGTTTTAAAATAAAAAGAGTTTTTAAATGGAATTTCCCATATTTTGACTTACATCAAACGGTACCTCAGCAGTTGCCTATTTGAATTTGAGAATCGGACCTATACCATCTTCTAAGATATAAACTTTTTTGACTAAAATTACATATTTTTTATTTCCTTTTATTTTCTTAGAAATAAGAAATTAGAACTTTAGATTCTACTTCTTAATTGATACCGATCTCTTCTGTTAATTCGAACTGTACTATACTTTCATAAAATGTTATAAGTGGTACTTAAAAATGCATAAAATGTATTTTGTAAACAATAAAGTCAGATTTAATTTTCAATGGACGGAGATGGAGGTCAAGAGACATAATAATTACTCGTATTACTTATTCACATGTAATCTTTAAAATGTGAAAGAAACAAAAGAGTAATAAATAGGCTTTATTTAGAAACTGTCAGTCTTTATAATAACTGAACATTATATCTACTATAACTAAAGATAAAAATAAACCTCATAAAGATATTAATATAAATTAATTAATTAATAGATAATAAATAACACTTTTTAGAAATAAAATACAGGATGTTCCCAAGTTAGACGACCTAATTAAAATGATTAAGCAACATGCTGCGTACAGTATTTTTTGTGCCTCAGGTTGGCATTAGTCATTTTGTATTCGTATAAGTCGGCTGGAAACACAAAACTCTAGTTTCTAGGCTAGTAATACAAATTACTATTTTCAACCACCTTGAAAAAGTATCCAAAGCATTAATAAAAATAATCTGCTTTCAGCCTTCTCTTAGGTGTAGAATTTAATTATTTACCCTGCTCTCATGACAATGAGTAAACACACGGTAAGACCCTCTTACTCGTAAGATATTTTCTTTTGCAGTTTACTCAAAAAGGGCGCGAAAATGAGTGAATCTCTAGGGAACTTTTAAAGTTCATTTTTCCCAAATTTAAGCTGCTTAATTCTGGAACACCCTTTATAAAAACTAGGCAGTCAATTCCTTTGTAAATACACTTTGTTTATAAATTAAATAACATTATTTGAGTTGTCATCTTCTTCATCGCCTTCATGCACATCAAACTGATTATCAAATATTTCTAAAGACTCATCTAAATTAAAATTTCGCTTTTTTCTTGGCATCGAGGCGCGAGGTGCTGATTTACGTTTTAAGGTGGTTCTAGGAGCTGCTCGTACTTTACCATATTTTAAAACACCATTTTTAAAAAAGTCTTCGTGGTTTATGTGAGTAAATTTACTATCAGCCGACTTAACAATGGAATAAAATAATTTGTTTATATTAGTTAGGATGCTAAAGGTAAGTTTATTGTTTTCCTTAGAAACTCCAGTCCAAGAATATTTCGAAAGTAGTTCACGTTCAAACAACTGATCTATCAGCATGTAACAAACTTTTTTCCACTCATAATTACAGGTGAAGTATTCAGAGTTATATTTTTGAAACTGAAATTAATTAGCTTAAAGGTTTCCGTTGGTTGTAGATATTTTTATAATTATACTTACAACGTTTTTAAAGAAATTCGTATCTGATAACTTTAGTTCGAATTCATTAACATCTTCAGGTGTAGTTAAGGGTAAGTTAAAATATTTTTCCAAGGGTTCTTCGATACTGGTGAGTGCCGCTTCGCCATATCTGTTTTGTAAAATATCCATTATTCTATCTATTTTGACGTGAAGTTTTGCCATTTCAAATTTCATGTAAGTTTTTATTGCAGAGGTGACTAAAAAAATAAATGTTATACTTTTTTATTAAAGATAATTAAATTATGCAGAATGGTTCCTTATTGAAAAAATACTTATCAATAATTTGGAAGAGTCATTCAAATGTTTTTTCGTGTAACATTTAGAAAAATATCAACATTTTTCAGAATATTTTGGTACAATTCGTTAGATTTTCATCAAATAACTGCCAAAGGCAGAATTATTTTCAGCAAACATGCACGTGATCCTCCCCGTATTTCTCACTCTCAAGGAAGTCGAATAGAAGTCAGGGAGAGTAGGTAATTTACAAGAACATTTACTTAAAGATGACACTACTAGATTATAGGGGTAAAATATCAAATGTATCCTGAGTTATTGGGAAGAAGATTAACCCCAAGATATGAGTAGATATCTAAAATGATGATGAGTTTGAATAGAGAACTGGTGATAATAAAACAAAATTAAGTTTATTTTTAACTAAGACACCATCAGAGATCCATGTAATATACAATTCTTAAGCACTAAAAATAAATTAACTAAACTATATTAGAATTATTTTCAGCGGGCATGTGCGTCATACTGTTTCTATCTCTCTCTCGTTCTTAAAAGATGAAAACAAGAGGTAGAAACAGAGATAGACTGACGCATATGCCTGCTGGAGATGATGCTAGTGTTTCACTTATAATGAATGAATGAATCATTACATTAAAACAAATATTGCAGGTAGGTACTTATTACTATTATTACTACTACCATAAAATTGTGTTGATTCTATACAAAATTTGACGGAAGAAAAACAAAAATATGTAACAGAAAAATTCTGACCTTTAAAATTTTAATACATAAATTGGAAAAACATTTAAAGAAACTGGGGGAGGTTTATTGATTAGAAAGCTTGGAAGTTAAAAATAAATAAAAAAAACTCAGGTAGTTTACGAATCATAACTTATCATCATCATACCAATCACGTCATAGAATTCACGAGCAATAATGTTTTTCTTTACGAACCATCCCCCAATTAATGGTTCGTGAGCATGCACTCCCGTGAACTTAATTGTTTGATCATAAGATGTAGTACATCTAGCTGTACATCCACCGTTGTCGTATAAATAACATTTCCAATACGTTGCATGTTGGGAACTTCTGTGTTTAATGTACTTGTAGTCTTTAACTATCATATTCGGTATTTTTCGCAGGCCTTTTACATATGTGACCAAAACTGAAAAGAATGTAAATATTATCAAAAAATTTATAACTTTTCATTAGCCGCAATAACTGATACATCATGTGACTACTTACGTTTATTTTAGGATTAAGCAACTATTTTGTGGGTTATAGGAAGGACGTAACTAAATAATAAAGAAACTAACACGTACTATAGAATAGAGTCATCCGGTCAAAAATAAAAACGCTTGAAAACCTGCTTAATGTAATCTAGAGGTAAAAAAACATTGTAGAAATTTTTTTTATTCTCCAAAGTTTATCCCGACCCCAAAATTTCAAATTGAAAAAAAGGAACTTTTCAAACACCCCGAAAAGCGCGCCATGTTACGTGATGTCATAAGCCAGTGTCGAAATGTCAGTCAATGCTAAAATTTGTACACAAACGACATTCGGTGCGATTCTGTAAGTTTTTAACCACCGTGCTTATTAATTATTGTGGTTGTTGTTATGATAACTACCAATCAAAAACATCGTACCGTAGC
Source organism: Pediacus dermestoides (assembly GCA_963942485.1). Taxonomy (NCBI): domain Eukaryota; kingdom Metazoa; phylum Arthropoda; class Insecta; order Coleoptera; family Cucujidae; genus Pediacus; species Pediacus dermestoides. The sequence goes on from OZ012626.1 coordinate 32,240,833, forward strand.
AACAACCACAGTGGTTACATAGTCACGGTCATTAAAAAGTTATAGAATCACCCCGATTGTCAGCTGAACAGAACATGGCTAATGACGTCACAAACGCTCCAACCGATCACGTCGTGTTTTAAATGCGAACTAATTTTTACGATTTTTGATATTAAATAATTTAAAATTGAGCAATAAAAAAACACTTGTTTCAATGCTTTTATTATTTTTTTAGCCTAATCTTTGCAATTAAGAATAAAAAAAGGTATATCAAAAATTTCCGGATGACTCTATTTTAGAATATTAACTTTATTTGACAGATAAATTTCAACAATGAAAATCATCAAATTTATATGCGGGATAAAGTTATTAGGAAGAAGAAAAGACAGCCTTAAATATTGGTGGTAAATAAAACATTGGCTATAACTGAAATTTATTTAATAAGTCAATTTTTAAAGTGGGGGTGAGTAAATCAAAATTTGAATAAACAACGTCCAACCCAAAAAAATGTATATTATCAAAATTACATAAAAGAGATACATGAAAGACATGCATGTCTTTTATGTAATGTTGACAAACATTTTGTGGGTTAGACGTTGTTTGTTCTACTTTTGAAATTATTTTTTTATTTATGTTTTTAATTTTTGTCGTAAGTCACTCTATACGGAAGCCGCCTCATTTTTATTGGACGTTTATCTGGCGGCAAATGATTATGGCGATGTTTAAGTACTTGCACCTCTTTGCCAAATGTAAACAAAGCTGCCCGACATTTGCTCTTTTTGTCTGTCGTTCGTTGATGCATAACAAATAGTACAGGATCCGAAGTAAGGTCGTCCTTCACCCATCTGTTTACCGGATGAAACTGATTTTATATCAAAGGTAATGTTTTAAGAAATATATCGCACATAGGTTGCCTAATGAAATATGGTCATGGCTATCTTTAATTTCATAAAATGTCATAAATTTTTTTTTTATTATTTTACTTGCTTGCTTATCTATATAATTTACTAGCAATCGAAAGAATAGAGTATAAGGAACATAAAAAAAATATTTACAAAAATTTATTATAAACCGATTGAAAAACAAAAAAAATTTAACTTGAAAATTTTTAAATTACTGAACTTTATTCAAGATCCGATTCATCGGAACTAACATGACTATTATCTAATTTTGCAAATTCGTTTTAAGTTTCTTTTTCTGTCATTTGCAAAATATCGTCTATTTTCAAAGGCGTCTGGTCTCCAACAAATCCTGTTGGTTTTAAATAGTCGTCTAAAAACCAACAGTAGTTGGGCTTTTTTTGGAATTGGGATCCACACTATGCCAGAGTCTACCCGCTTTTCACGCATTTATAGGTTGCGATTATACGGCTGCTTTTTCCCAAAAAGGAAAAGTTAGACCGTTTAAAATTTTTTCTAAGAATGAGTCGTACCAAAAAGTTTTTGCGTCATTGACTGATAAAGCCGACATTTTCATTGACGAAAAAATGAACGTTATTCAAGAGTTTACTGCTGTTACATAAGGCATCAATCACTGCATCCGAGTAAATGACGCGAGGTATCGCATTTTTATTAAAAATTATTCTGCAAAAGAAGACAATGAATAGTTTTTAAAAAAAATAAAATCTTTTGACTCCAACACTATACCACCGTGATAGACATCACTAATTCAAAAAATTTTGCGTACTATTTATGTCAATTCCATGTGGCTTAATGCAACTGATGCTGACTGTGTAAAACTGCGCCCTCAAAACTGCGGTTGGTTTTTAGACGACTATTTAAAACCAACAGGATTTGTTGGAGACCAGACGCCTTTGAAAATAGACAATATTTTGCAAATGACAGAAAAAGAAAATGAAAACGAATTTGCAGAATTAGATAATAATCATGTTAGTTCCGATGAATCGGATCTTGAATAAAGTTCAGTAATTTAAAAATTTTCAAGTTAAATTTTTTTCGTATTTCAATCGTTTTATAATAAATTTTTGTAAATATTTTTTTTATGTTCCTTATACTTTATTCTTTCGATTGGTATTAAATTATATCGGTAAGCAAGTAAGTGAAATAATAAAAAAAATATTTATGACATTTTATGAAATTAAAGATAGCCATGACCATATTTCATTAGGCAACCTATGTGCGATATATTTCTTAAAACATTAGCTTTGATATAAAATCAGTTTCATCCGGTAAACAGATGGGTGAAGGACGACCTTACTTCGGATCTTAGACTAAAATGTGTGGTTTTCTAGAATAAGCTTTGGGAGTCTCCTAGCACACGTTACATAGATAATACCTAAAAAAAACAAATATTTGAGAGTAGGTACATTCTTAAAGTATGTTTTGTAAAATATCCATTATTCTATCTATTTTGATGTGAAGTTTTGCCATTTCAAATTTCATGAAGTTTTTATTGCAGAGGTGACTAAAAAATAAATGTTATACTTTTTTATTAAAGATACTTAAATAATGCAGAATGGTTCCTTATTGAAAAAATACTTATCAATAATTTAGAAGAGTCATTCAAATGTTTTTTCGTGTAACATTTAGAAAAATATCAGCATTTTTCAGAATATTTTGGTAAAATTCGTTAGATTTTCAACAAATAACTGCCAAAGTAAAACCTATACGGTCTATGGCAGAATTATTTTCAGCAAACATGCACGTGATCCTCCCCGTATTTCTCACTCTCAAGGAAGTCGAATAGAAGCCAGGGAGAGTAGGTAATTTACAAGAACATTTACTTAAAGATGACACTACTAGATTATAGGGGTAAAATATCAAATGTATCCTGAGTTATTGGGAAGAAGAGTAACCCCAAGATATGAGTAGATATCTAAAATGATGATGAGTTTGAATAGAGAACTGGTTATAATAAAAGAAAATTACGTTTATTTTTAACTAAGACACCACCAGAGATCCATGTAATATACAAGCACTAAAAATAAATTAACTAACCTATATTAGAATTGTTTTCAGCGGGCATGTGCGTCATACTGTTTCTATCTCTCTCTCGTTCTTAAAAGATGAAAACAAGAGGTAGAAACAGAGATAGACTGACGCATATGCCTGCTGGAGATGATGCTCTTGTGTACTACTAAATTTCACTTATAATGAATGAATGAATCATTACATTAAAACAAATATTGTAGGTACTTATTACTATTATTACTACTACTATAAAATTGTGTTGATTCTATACAAAATTTGACGGAAGAAAAACAAAAACATGTAACAGAAAAATTCTGACCTTTAAAATTTTTATACATAAATTGGAAAAAGATTTAAAGAAACTGGGGGAGGTTTATTGATTAGAAAGCTTGGAAGTTAAAAATATAGTCTTTGCTAAACTAAAAAAACTCAGGTAGTTTTCGAATCATAACTTATCTTCATCATACAATCACGTCATAGAATTCACGAGCAATAATGTTTTTCTCTAAGAAAGATCCCTCATTTAATGGTTTGTGAGCATGCACTCCCGTGAACTTAATTGTTTGATCATAAGATGTAGTACATCTAGCTGAACATCCACCGTTGTCGTATAAATAACATTTCCAATACGTTGCATGTTGGGAACTTCTGTTTTTAACGTACTTGTAGTCTTTAACTATCATCTTCGGTATTTTTCGCAGGCCTTTTACATATGTGACCAAAACTGAAAAGAATGTAAATATTATCAAAAAAATTATGACTTTTCATTAGCCACAATAACTGATACATCATGTGACTACTTACGTTTATTTTGGGATTAAGCAACTATTTTGTGGGTTATAAGAAGGACGTAACTAAATAATAAAGATACTAACACGTACTACAGAATTTTAGAATATTAACTTTATTTGACAGAAATTTCAACAATGAAAATCATCAAACTTATATGCCGGATAAAGTTATTAGGAAGAAGAAAAGCCCTAAATATTGGTGGTAAATAAAACATTGGCTATAACTGAAATTTATTTAATAAGTCCATTTTTAAAGTGGGGGTTAGTAAATCAAAATTTGAACAAACAACGTGCAACCCATGGTCCAACCCAAAAAATGTATATTGTCAAAATTAGTCATGTCTTTTATGTAATGTTGACAAACATTTTATGGGTTGGACTTTGTTTGTTCTACTTTTGAAATTATTTTTTTATTTATGTTTTTAATTTTTGTCGTAAGTCACTCTATACGGAAGCCGCCTCATTTTTATTGGACGTTTATCTGGCGGCAAATGATTATGGCGATGTTTAAGTACTTGCACCTCTTTGCCAAATGTAAACAAAGCTGCCCGACATTTGCTCTTTTCATAAAAATTACAACGCCATCGAGTTTTGTCTGTCGTTCGTTGATGCATAACAAATGTGTGGTTTTCTAGAATAAGCTTTGGGAGTCTCCTAGCACTCGATACATAGATAATACCTAAAAAACAAATATTTGAGAGTAGGTACATTCTTAAAGTACGAAGAAATTTCAATTAGTGTTCCAGTAAATAATGGTAGAGAAAAGACAATTTAATTTATAGACACAGTTTTTATTATGAATACATAAACTACATAATTTCTACATTTCCCTTACTGTCTTACAATATTAATTTTTCTAGGTATTAGAGTATTGTACCGTTGTGGGTCTTTAAATGAGGGCTCATGATTGTGGAAAAATGAGACTCTAATATTGTTTGCATACGATGTTAAGCCTGATTTACACTTGGTTTTGTAGTAGAATAAACAGCGCCACTTTGTGTGGTCTTTTGCCTTCGACAATAAACAATACTCGTTGTTGTCCATTACAATTTTCGGATTTATTCTTCCTTTGCCTATGTATATTATGCCTGAAAAATGGTTTTATTAGTTTTTGAAGCAGGAAATATAAGTTTTACTAATTAACATGCAAGTGATCTAGATGATACATTTTTTGTTATGTAGGTAGTGGAGAGGACACTTTCAACTTGGGCACTGAAAAATAGTTGATCACTTTATTTACTACTATAATAAGTAAATACAACTTTCGATTTTTTTATTATTAATTTTTCGAATTTTATTCAACAGTTTTTTCGTTTATCAATAATATTATTAAAATTAAATTAAATTAAAATATTAAAAAGTCATTTATCAAAAATTATAATCAGAAGTAGGTATGTACCCTTAGAAAATTTATCATTTCTCATAGTTATGCTAAGAAAGAAACGCATGACATATTCGACTGTATCAATGTAGAGCAAACGAAGGGATGCTTCAGTGGGCAAGTATAAACAATTTGCTAACTACTGCCACTGTGTTTTACTCATAAACTCATAGCAAAATGATAAATTTTCCATTACTATACATTTAAACTATATTTAATTAAAAAAAGTAACAAGAAGGAATTCATGACTAGAATTATTTCTCAATCGATGTTATATTTTTATATCCATATGAAAATTATACATGCAGTTTTTCTTTATTGTCTATTACGGACAATGGTGACATTTCCTTTGGTGAATTGATCTAAATTCAAATTCGTCGGCGGTGCATGGTTGTGCACGCCTAAACATTGAACAGTTTTGCCGTAAGTGTACAAACGACCTTTGCAATTCGTTTTTCGAAATGAAGCACAACGCCATTTGGTATTTTGGTCAGAGGCTGTATACATGTTGAATATGTAGTGTTCCAAAATTAATCTGGGATATTTTCGTCCGCGACCAAAGTATACAACTCCTGAAAAATAGAGCGATCAGACTAAATAAATAAAAATAATATATTAAATAAATAAATAAATAAATATAAAAAATACTATTAGGTACCTAGATGCATACATTTTCTAATCTGACATATTTATATAGGTACTTACAATTAGTAATAGAATGCACAAACAAAAATGCAATGTCTCTCAATTAGGTCATAATTTCGAGTTAGGAGGGGAGGTAGAAGGCAGTAAAACTCATTCCTCTATCTCTTGACAACTGAATTTCTCCATAACTCAAATTTTGTTATTAGGTACTTCAAGTTAGGGAGAGGCAGATGAGGTTAGATACTCAACCGATACCACCATAGTGCTATATTGCCTATACAGCGTGTCCCAGTATACGACAAATGGTAATAGATATTTATGCTACAAGGGAGGAAGAGGATGATTCTGACGAGAGTGAACTTCAACATTTTAATCTCAAGTTAAATATGTAAATGCCAATACGACGACGGATAACGCCCTGAAAGTTCTTATTATCAAGTTTTAGTAGGTAGGTACTCGACTAAATGCGCTAATTATTTTAGAAAAATTTATTTACACATGCAATATAATACATCACTATATTGTAATATTGTAAAATACGTACAGTTTTAAACTTTAAGATATAATAAATTATCTGGTGTATAGTATTCAATTTTAATCTTTTTTGGCGTTAGATGAGACAATTCTAACAATGACGGTTCATGATTATGCGAGTTTTTCATTCTCACTAAATTTTCGGAAGTATAAGTATAGAGAATAGCAGTGCATTTGGTTTTGAAATGATTCTTACATCTCCATCGAGTTCTGCTTAAGTCTTTAATATGTACATTAAACTCGAAATTATCTAATATTAGTTTGGGGTGCTTTCTTCCTGGGCACATGTATGCTATTCCTAAAATAAATAAAATTAGTTTCTAAACGTATCTAACAAAAATCATAAAAACATTTTATAAAAATAAATATAATTTATTAGTTCATTTTCTTAAAGAGTATACACTGAAAACACCATGAATTTAGTCGATTTTTCTGCGAATATTCACAATTTGCGAGGAAAATGAACCAAAATCTGTAGAATCATTAAAATGCGGTGCGTGATTATGCTGGTTTAGTATCGTAACCACCTTTCCATGCGTTATTAATTTTGATTTACATTTGGTTTTGAAGTAACCGTTGCACCTCCAACGAGTTCTCTTCTCGTTTTTTCGATAAATTGTATACTGGTCTTTATCAACGATTATTTTCGGGTGTTTTGTTCCAGGCGTCATATATACAGTTCCTGAAAATAAAAAAGACTTTAGGTAGGAAGCCCGCTGAGTGTACCTACACACTCTGTAAAGCCCAGTTTATTCACTTTTATTTTAAATATACATTAGTTGCCATGGTCACGAGCGAATTGTTTGCGCCAATTGGTTAATATTTAACTCTTAAAAAACGGTACACTAGATGACAAATTTAAGTCGGCATTTTAGTAAAAATACATTCTAATTTATAGAAACAAGTTTAAGGTTCATACACCTCATAATTTCAACTTCTGCTCAATTCATTTTGGTGACAATTTTAATGTTACTTTATATATTTATCGAATTTCAACCATGTATCTACGTTAAAAACTTGAGGAAATATTATGCCAATTTTCATAACTTCGTTCTTAACGAATTTCCAAACGTTCTGAAAAATCACAGTAAAATATTGTAGACAGGAAGTGGAAAAACAAAGAATAACATCTAAAATAAGCTCTACCTACCTATTGATAATACCTACATTAAAATTCTGTGAGACGATTTTTTTTTATGAAAATATGAAATTGACAATTCTGGGTCACAAAATGTCTGGTCAAGATGTAAAAGAGAAAGATATAATGATTTTACAAAGATTTATTTAAATAAACAGTCACATTGTTCTAAAACATACAATCTTAATGGTTTATATTTATTAGAATAAGTTTCACTTAAATCTTAAAGCAGGTTTAATAGAGGATAAAACAATTCGAAAATTTAAAACGACTTTGTCGCAATTCTTAACTTAAATGTGCAATCATTATTTTGAGTAGGCAAGTACGTCACACTATCTCTGTCTCTACCTCACATTCGCCTCCATTAAGAGCGAGAAACAGGGAGACTACTGAAAATAATGTAATTGCAACAAAAATTATCTGTTGTGCAATAAGTATTCAATTTTAACAATTTTTGATGTTAGACCGGATAATTTCAGCGATGGTTTCGGCTCATGATTATGAGTATGTTTCACTGTTACAACATTTCCTGTAGTATAGAGAACTGCAGAGCATTTTGTTTTGTTTATATGCGTACATCTCCAACGAGTTTTGTTCGCCTCCTTCTTAATGTGTAAGAAATACTCGAAATTATTTAATATTAATTTGGGGTGCTTTGTTCCTCGACACATGTATACTATTCCTAAAATAAAATAGAATTAAGGTCACATAATAATAATTTTATTTATTATTCATTATTACCTAATACTCAACATACGAGTATATAACAATAGTTATTTGTATAACAAGGGAGGAAAGCCATATGTATTCTCTCCGCTACGCGTCGGGCAGTAATCATCCATGGCTTTCCTCCAGTGTTATACATATATTTTTTCTATTCCTATTGTTTAGAAAGTAGGCTTTTGCTCCCTCAAATTAGGTTCCAAAGTAGGAAATGTCCTCCCTAGGGATGAAAATTTAATTTTTCTCCATCAAAATTCTTCCCAGGGAGAAAAATGAAAGTTTTTTAAATATCTTTACAATTGGCGAATTTTTCAATTTTTATTTAAAAAAAAGTTAGAATAAAATTAATAACTACCATTTAAGTCCAGTTTTCTGCAGATTTCCACAACTGGGGAAAATGAACTTAAATGTGTAGAATCAATATAATGAAGTTGTTGATTCTATTGCGTTTCTGGATAGGTTCTCGAGTTATATAGAAGAAGCAATAATTTTAGAAAAAAAATTTTAATTTATTTATAAGAAACAATACACAATAATTTTTAATTTTAAACTTTATAAATAATTTCTTCTAAAAAGTCTTTAAAAAAACATAAAATTTCGTTTTTGGAGATTTTTAACCTCATATAGCGATCGGATCAGTTCCACTTTTTTTTAGATCAATTACGATAACTACCGGATTTTTTTAATACGCCCTCCGTCAGATTGGTTTGGTTTAATCTGTATTTTCTTCCAATTCAGACAATAGGCATCAATATTTTAACTCCAATAGTTGATTCAAGATCTAAGGTACCAGTTTATTTCCGGTTTACCACATTTGCACATAAACTAATTTACACGAGTTGCAGCATAATTCAGAATGCTGCAACTCACAAAAATATAATTTGTGATTCTTGGCAGGTTCCCAAGTAAGACTCAATAATTTTGGAAAAATTTATTAATGTATTAGGTAGGTACAGATAAAATATTCTAAATTATATACAAGTTGAAAACCTTATAAATTATTTTCTTATTAAAGACAAAAAATCGATAAAATTAGAATTTTTTTGAATTTTACAAATTTATTTCTTGCATAGCTAGAATGCGTGTATTTTATAATCGCACACACGTGTCCAATGAAACTTACAGGAGTGTCAAACGTTTTCCTCACATATTCACACATTTTATAAAGGAGACACAAGATTTTATGGGTGCCTTTATAAAAAATTTTGTCGCCTCTTTTAATCCTGATCTTAAGTCGAATGATTATATTTTAATAAGTCAATAGAGTCATCCGGAAATTTTTGAAATACCTTTTTTACACTTAGCGAAGACTAAGCTAAAAAAATAATAAAAGCATTGAAAATAGTATATTATTATACGAGTTTTATAAGACGCTATATTGTGGCACAAGTTGCTTGAAGTACGACGAGCGAAGCGAAGCGATCGTTGATGTGCAAATGGTGTCGAATTATTCTCCTTTTGGCACGGTTACAAATCTTTTTTCAGGGGTTTGGTGAGTTGAATTATTACAACAAGGCACGAAACAATATTACTAATTTATTATTTTGTTTATTGTTGACACTTGTGCAACATGACGCGCTTTTCGGGAGCCTTTGAAAAGTACCTTTTTTCTATTTAACATTTTGGGGTCGGAATAAACTTTTGGAGTAGATACAAATTTTTTACAATGTTTTTTTAGCTCTAAATTACATTAAAGAGGTTTTCAAGCGTTTTCATTTTAGACCGGTTGACTCTATTCACCCAAGAAACACTTAGAAGAAATTATTTGCTCCACTGTAGTCAATTTTAACAATTTTAGGCGTTAAATGAGACCAATCTATTGATGACTTTGGCTGATGGTTATGACTATGCTTCATTTTAACAACATTCCCTGTAGTATAAAGAACAGCACTGCATTTCGTTTTGTTTTGGTTTTTACATCTCCATCTAGTTCTGTTTGGGTCTTTAATATGTAAATTAAACTCGAAGTCATTTAAAATTAGCCTTGGGTGTTTTCTTCCTGGACATATATAAATTATCCCTAAAATAAAACAGAATAATTAGACATTACTAACATGTCTAGCAAAAACACAAGACTTAAAAAATAATTATCAACCGTATATGTTAGTAAATATACACAACAAGAACCAACCAAAGAATTTAGTCGGAATTTCTGCGAATATCCACAACTTGAGTGTAAAACGAACTAAAATCTGTAGAATCATTGAAATGCGGTGGATGATTATGTTGGTTTAGTATCATAACCACTTTTCCATGCGTTAATAATTTAGATTTGCATTTGGTTTTGAAGTAGCCGTTGCATCTCCAACGGGTTCTGTGGACATTTTTTTGATAAATGGTGTACTCGTTCTTATCAACGATTATTTTTGGGTGTTTTGTTCCAGATGTGATATGCACAATTCCTGAAAAAAGTAACTTTAGGTAGGAAGTCAACTGATGAGAGTTCAAATACACACATAATTGTTAAGCCTTATTTAGACTGTTTTATTTTAAACATACAGTAGTTGCCAAGGTAACGAGCGGCATTAATGTCTTATTGGCTTACACGTCCCTACTATGACAACTATCGTAAAATAAAATGTGATATTTGAGCAAATTAATATTATTGCGACCAATTTTTTCTTAGCAACTACAACAAATTAAAAATTCACAAAAAAGTATCATTAATATTATCAAATTTTAGTCAGTTTTTCTAAAAATATTAACACGTTTCGTCTTAAACTTATCTAATTTCAAATTCTTAAGAAATGGTACATGGTTATGGCTGTGGTTCACAATGACATTGTTCCCAAAGGTTGCTAACGTTGATTTACATTTACATCCGTAGTATTGAGTACATCTCCATCTGGTCCTCTTTTTTTCCTTCGCATAAACGGTGTACTCATTGTAGTCTAGTACAAGTATCGGATGTTTTTTTCCGGGCTTGAAATAAATAAAACCTAAAAAAGGTATAAATAAATTGTAATGTGGATATAACAAATTTGAAAAATCATAATGTAGGTATGAAGTTGGTTAGTATGTTGCCTTAAAAATAAAAATAACTGGATAAATACAGATTATTTTTATTAATTTTTGTGTTGTTAGTGAAACAAATTGCTGGGGGAACAAAATAATTATTAAATCATCAGTAAGAACTCATATATGGATTTGATATTCTGTTAAAAAAATCTAATGAAATTGTAAGGTTCTTTAATTTATTAATCTTGTATTTTTAAAACAGTTACATGTGAAATACCCAAATAATCTTATACAGGGTGTTCATGTTAGTAGCTGAAATCCTGCAAGTGTTTTGGAACACCCTGTATATCGATTTCGAATTACATTTCCCTTTTAATGGTTACTTGTTGCGATGACAGTTTAGTATAATGTAAGGACGTACAACTTGGAGCATGATTATGTTTAAGAAAACACATTGTCACAATTTTACCAGTTGTAACTATCCTACATTTACACTTAGTTTTGTCATAAAACGAACACCTCCACGAAGTTTTATTGGTAAACCGCTTGTTTATTATGAACTTGTTGTTTTCCAATATAAGTCTTGGATTCTTTCTTCCTTTAAGAACATAAATTGTACCTACAAGAAATAAAAAAGATTTAGTGCGGTAGGTGTTATAATTTTATTATGGTTTAGGTACTTACAATGAGAACAATAATATAGAAAAATATAATATTACATTTTTTTTCAACTATACTATTAAGTATTTAGATGATATTTTACAAAATAATACTGTCAGAAATAAACATGCAATCAGTTCTTTAATATGTGCTATATTTAAGCAAAAGTACAAACTTAAAATTAGGATAGAGTTATTTGATCAAATCTGAATATTTTTTTTCGTAACTAATTACATACATAAAAAATTACCTGCTCGCATTTCATGAGATCAATTTGAATATGTAATAACAAACTTTTTAGTTTGTAGTCCTTGTAGAGTAATTAATCACGATTTATATCATGTGACCCATGCGATATATTTAATAAGTTTCTGTAAAGCACTTTCAAACTAAACTGCTGGCCAATTGAAACGTACCAAGCGAATTTTTAGGTTGAATTTAAAGTCAAATATTTTGAAAAGGAGAAAAAATATCAACATGAGGTTTTCAGGATTCAAGAGATAATTTTATTGCGAAAGCAATAGTGTGACCCGATTTTTGTACTTTGGAGTACGTTACTATCTACAGGGTATGAAAGAAAGTCGTCTTTTTTTTCTCAAACTTTATACCTACCGGAAATCCACAAAATTTTTTTTATATTTTTTTGATGTCGATTTTTTTAGTCCCTGGTTAATGAGGAAAAAACCAGTTTCTCAAAATTTTTATATCCCTCTTATTTTATAAGATACCGAATTTTTTATTAAATTTAATATTGTTGAACAGGTTTTTGCAATAATAATTATGCTGCCATTTTGAAAGCAAATGTCATCATGTGATATGTCCATAAAAAGGTAATTTTAAGTAGAATCTAATTCTTACGGAAAAAAATATACAGGGTTGTTTTAAAAAATTTTGAAAGTTAGTAGGTGGCCCTTCCGATGAAACCGGAAGTGTCATCAGATTGTTTTAAACGTCCAAATGATTATTCCTTTCAAAAATGAAACCATGCCAAATTTCAAATTAATACAGTTAAATGTAACAAAATAGTGGGGGTTTGTAAAACGATTTCGTAGCCACCCGGTATACACGAATATGAGCAAATTTTTGAAAAAGTAAAAAACCCGTTTCGAGGATATAAGTCACTTAAACCAATGGTGAACATAAACTAACTAAATTCCATTCTATTCCATTAAGAAAATAGCCTCAAAAAATGAATTAAAAAATTTACCAATTAACGAACGTGTACCGATTTTTGATAAGCCACTGGTTACCAATAAATTAATGAAAGTACAAAAAGTTACTTTTTATAAGAAAGTCATTCATAAGGTATTATAATCAACTACAGAGTTTGGTTCTTACAAAACACAATACGGCCGAACGACAAAAAACAAAGAAAAAATAAAATTTTCAGCAAAAGTTCGGTATCTTATAAAATAACAGGGATATCAAAATTTTGAGAAACAGGTTATTTTCCCATTCAGGAAGGAGTAAAAATATCTACATCAAAAAAATATTTAAAAAATTTTGTGGAATCACGGTAGTTATAAAATTTGACAAAAAAAGAAGACTTTCTTTCATACCCTGTAGATAGTAATGTACTTCAAAGTAAAAAAATCGGGTAACACTATCGTTTTTTCAATTAAATTATCTCTGATATCCTGAAAACCGCATGCTGATATCTTTTCTATTTTTCAAAATATTTGACTTTAAATTCAACCTAAAAATTCGCTTGGTACGTTTCAATTGGCCAGCAGTTTAGTTAGAATCCATCAAATTGCAAGAACACAGTTCAATGACTACTTTCTTGCACGAGTTCAAGTTTAACGATTTTGTTTTAGTTCGATTTCAAATTTTATTTTAAATAAAAAAAGTTCCCTAGGGGGAGGATTATTACAAGACCCGCATAACAGGCATAACTAATCCTGTAAAGAGTGTAAAGCACTACTTTCCCGACTTTTAGGTAAATAATTACAGTATACTCTATTAAGCGGACACTCGCGGTCGCCCAAATTGTATCATCTAATAAAGGTGTCCGTTCAAGAGAAAATTTTCCATTAACCCACAATAATAGTTTAAGTCTTTTTATCAATTACAGTTTTTTGCATTTCTCAAAATCAATAGCAATTTCTGCAATTTGATGCATCATTTTACACATTTCAGCAACAACAGACAAAGGTAACTAGTCGTCAGGATCAAATTCTGTATCAGTATCGGGAATGTCGGACTATGTGAATCCTGCCTTTCTAAAGCAATTTTGAGTGGTTGTAGATGTCACTTGCTCCCATGCCTTTTTAACAAAGTAAACGACATCTAAGACACTAATTGATTTTACTATATTTTCTAAAGAGTCAACAGTCTCGACAAAATATGTTTCAAAATTATAGATCGATACCAGGTTTGAACATTTTTAGGTATTCCTTGGTCTAACGGTTGAGAAAATGTAGTGGTATTGGGAGGAAGAAAATGTATCTTGATATTAGAGAACTTTAAATCACGTGGATGAGATGCAGAAATTTTCGTTTTTGAAGCCTCAACTTTTTATCGATTTGTTGTAAGTACTCAGACATTATTTCATAGGACAATGCTTTTTTATTAGATCGCCACATTACTAGTAAACTATCCAAATTAATTTTCCGAAAAGTACGAGGTCTAGCAGGTTTTCCAATAACAAGCAATTTTTCCGAATAAGGCATAATTGTTAGTCGAAATTCCGACGTTCCTATATTTACACCACACAGATTGTCCGCATAAGAGAGATTCACGTGACGTTAGACCGCGCAATTTCGTGTCCTTGTCCGGTTACTAGGGAGTCCGCTAAGAGAGAGTACACTGTACTTACTTAATTTTTAAGTTTTTAGTCCAAAACCAAATAATTTAATACATATTAATTTGTTCATTAATTTATGCTAGCAGATACAATTTTGTGTGTCATTCGGATCGTACATTCATCATTACAGTACACGTCGTAATATCGATTCCGTTAGAGCCTTTTATCTTAATACCATTCACGACTAGTACCTACGTACAAGTTTCATTCAACAAATGTACCTACATCATAAATAAAAATACATATACAATTATCATTTGGTATATAAACAATTTACAGTAAAATACTCCAAATAAAATTGGTTAATATCGACATTAGCCAGTTTTTTTACATTAGTCGATTTCGAACTACTTGTAAGTTTTTCTTTTAAAGATGGTTACTTGATGCGATGACAATTTAGAATAATCTGAGGATGTATAATTCGGAGCATGATTATGTTCATGACGGTTTATTATAACAATTTTACCAGTTGTAATTATAGAACATTTACAATTAGTTTTTTCATAAAACCAACATCTCCACGAAGTTCTAGTGGCAGATGTGTTTTGTTTGTTAATTACGAAATAGTTGTTTTCCAATATAAGTTTTGGAGGTTTTACTTCTTTAACCACATAAATTGTACCTAGAAGAAACAAGATAGATTTAGTGCGATATTATAATTTATTAATGGTATTACAGGAAACTAATACCTAATATAGATTAGTTAAAATAATATAGTATAGGTAGACACGATAGTATATTGCAATACAAGTGCGGAAAACGCATCATGACAATACGAGTGTGAAATTTGCAACGCGAGCGATAGCGAGTGCTGCAATCACACGAGTATTGTCATGGGCCATTTCCGCAAGCGTGTTACATACGATTTTTTCTACGAAAACGTGGAATTCGTAAAAAATTAAATTATTTGTAAATCTTTTTCTAATTAAAAAAAAAAAGTGAGTTTGTTGTCATAGAACTGAAAGCTCATAGCTGTTGACAGTTTATAAATTGTGTCCTGTCATCGAAATACTTTTGATTTTGAGATCAAATTACGTGAATATAAACATGGAGTTTCAAAACTAAAGCGAAAGCGATGAACTAATGTGCACCCCTCCGGTTGTTAGATATTAAATAAATGTTACAATTATAACTAAATGTAAGTACTTCTTTATGTTTTTGTTTGCGTGCGGAAAGTTTAAAAAATGTGTGCGGAAAAAAATTTCCGTACTAATTTTCCGTACTAGTTTTTCAAAAGCCTACTTTCAAGTTCGATTATCTTGTCAGAAAAAACGTCATTCCGCATTTTCGTAGAAAAAATATTTTTAGGTGTGCTTCTTGAATAAATTCTGCATTGTCCTGTATAATTTAATTATCCCCAATCCGGTTTAGTTTTCGAGCAATCATCTCTTCAATGTTGAAAATTGTAGGTTGAAAAAAGTAAACACTGTTGAATAAAAAGAAGCCAGTCTGCTAAACTATTTGATAATCGAAAAAAGTTATACATGAAATTTGTAACTGAGATGATTTGCGATCGAAAGTATCTTGTAATTTTTTTGACAATGTTAACCCTTAAAGAATTATTAGTGTCAAATTTGGAATTTGAAAAAATAAATCATATTACATATATTCTTTTGCGTGAAACGCACAAACAAATTATAACAGCATAACATTGACATTTTTGTTTGACACTTTGCGGTGAGAAAATCACCTTGACAACCATAAACAAACACAAATAACTCCCGCATATCAGGGAGGGAATGGCTACCCAAGTGAGAAATGCCCCACTGCTTATTTTCCGCGACTACCCTAAAAAGGCGACTTTGTACCCGCATTTCACGCAAATAAAGTGACCATTTTCGTGCAGGTATGAGAAAAAAAATTATACAGGACAGTGCAGAATGTATTCAAGAATCAACCTAAGATATTTCGTGTTTATCCTGGGATATAAAATAAAAAATAAATAGTGTCAAATAACATAAATCCGACCACCTTCCAGAAGATTGTCGTACCTAATGCAGGTAAAATATCACGAATAAAAATGGCTCAAATGAAATTGGTAATGTCGACATTAGCCAGCTTTTGGACGTCAACCGAATTACATTATTTTTTTCTTATAATGGTAACTTGTTGCGAAGACAATTTAGAATAATCTAAGGATAGTTGAGCTGGAATATGATTATGTTCATGGCGGTTCATTGTAACAATTCTACCAGTTGTAATTAGAGAACATTTACACTTAGTTTTAAAATAAAACGAACATCTCCACCATGTTTTATTGGTAAATCGGTTGCTTATTACGTATTTGTTGTTATCCAGCACAATTTTTGGATTTTTGGTTCCTTTAAGCACATAAATTGTACCTACAAAAAATGAAAAAGATTTAGAATAATATCATTTATTATAGTTTATAAGTATGACTAGATTGAGAAATAAGAAGGTACCTATGTGTGCAAAAGAATCTAGTTTGATGTTTTATCGAGTGTTTTATAAGCCAGATGGATGTGGAGAAAACACAGAATTTGCCCAAATGAAATTATTTAATGTCGACTGTAAGAAGAGTCGTGCATTAGCAATTTTTAATTGCTCAACAGTTTAATTTTCATAATAGTACAGTTTGCAATATAATAGCACGCATTGGCAACTGAAATTTTCATGGTTTCGAATTGTTATATTTTAGCAACTAAAGACATAACAAGCAAAATCATAGAGACTCAGTTGAGTATGCACGCTATTACATTACAAACTGTATACTTACTTTATTTCCATATCTCAACTGTTGAGCAATTAAAAGTTGCAAGTGAGCGGCGTATCTAACTTACATGTCGATTTCTAATTACATTATTTTTTCCTTCTGATCATTACTTGTTGCGACGACAATTTATCATAATCTAAGGACGTACGACCTGGAGCATGATTATGCGGATGTGGGTTCAGTGTAACAATTTTGCCAGTAGTACTCAGAGAACATTTACACTTAGTTTTAAAATAAAACAAACACCTCCACCAAGTTTTATTGGCAAATCGGTTGTTTAGTACAAACTCGTTATTTTCCAACACAAGTTTTGGATGCTTTAGTCCTTTAAGCACATAAATTGTACCTACAAGAAATATAAAACATTTAGTACAATAACACAATTTATTTATGTTTTAGGTATAGTATAACAACATTATGCGACATTATTAATATATTTTTATGTTTAAATGTACCAATTTTATTTTTAGAAAATAACAATACGTATATGATGAAAAAAAAAGTTCATCGTGTCTGAATATTGGTAACCGTAACCTTCATATTGACGTCGAATTACGCTATTTTTTCCTTCTAATGGTTACTTGTTGCGATGACAATTTATCGTAATCTAAGGACGTATGACTTGGAGCATGATTGTGTTCATAACGATTCATTGTAACAATTTTACCAGTTGTGACGATAGTACATTTACACTTAGTTTTAGCATAAAACGAACATCTCCACCAAGATCTACCAGTAAATCTTTTTCGTATTATGAAGTCGTTATTTTCCAAGACAAGTTTTGGGTACTTTCCACCACTAACCACATAAATTGTACCTATAAGAAATATAAAAGATGTTAGTATGATAAGAACGGTTTAGGTTCAGGAAAATAATTTGATTAATTTGGTGAAATTAATTACAATTTTTTGAGTGTAGGGTGTAAGTACCTATATTTTTTACAAAAGAGTGAAAAATAACATTTTATATGTTGCAAAAGCAAACAATTTTATCGATGTAGGTATATGATTTAATTATAGAAATGGTCATTTAAGTTAACATTCTGATAGATCAATTCATCTTATTTGATTAATCCTCTTTAACATATTAACAACTCCTTACAGAAAAACAGGAATAAAAATATCCAACTTCATCTGACGCAACCTGCCCGGAATCAGTAGACAGGGTGATTTGTAACTTGATGCGTATCAACAGTGTATAGAACTGACTAAAATACAAATATTTTTTAAATAACTTTTTTCAATTAATATAAATAAAAAATAAGGGTGATGTAAGTAGCTTTCAAAAGTTTAAAGGAATTTTAGTCTGACCGTGTGCAAAATATTTACAAAGTTCAGGTTAGAGTATTAAAAAATACCAAGTGTATTTTTTCAGATTTATCTAACGAACCGCGATAAGTTCAGTCGGTATTTTGTGTTGTTAAAAATTTAAATGCCTCTCAATTATTAAAATAATTTACTAAATATGTTCCTGATTTACAGGGAGTGTCGTCAAAAATCTCATTCATTAGCACCGAAGAAAGTATTTGGAAAAATATCATTTTTCATTTCATAAAAACTAACTTTTAAAGGCTATATCTCCCTTGTTTTTTATTTAATTAAAATATACAGGGTGTATCATTTTTCGAGCAAACTTTAATGGTACATTCTCTTAGTCGTCCTGATTCGGAAAAATGTATATTATATACATCTATCTCGATTCCTAAGAAAGATACAGGGTGTTGAAGTTTACAAAAAATTTTTGCAATAACTTTCATAAAAAAGCTTGGATTCAAACAAAATTTTGCATGCCTGCCCTCCTCCCTAAGGACAATTTTATGAAGATATTTTCGATTTTGGGGGGCACCAGTGGCATACAATTCAGCCACATCTCAATTATTTAAAAGAAAAAAGCATGCCACTGTAAGTTTTAAGAAATATTTTTTTATCTATTGATTTCCTTGTTCAATTTGGAGTAAACTTTGCTTTTACAGAACAAAAATTGAAGTTTTAGTTCCAGAGATAATTAGTTTTTTAGAAAGACGTGCCAACTTGAAATTAGTCACAAATCAAATAGGAAATTTATTATAAAACAAAAAGTAACAAAAAATAATTATAAAATTACACCAACTGTTCAAAATGCAATCCGCCAGCCTCGATGCATTTCTGACAACGACGAACTAATGAATTAACAGCATCTGTCATCATTCCCGGATTTTTTAGTAATTCCAAGTTAGCACGTCTTTGGAAAAAATTAATTATCTCTGGAACTAAAACTTCAATTTTTGTTCTGTAAAAGCAAATTTCACTCCGAATTGAACAAGGAATTTGATAGATATAAAAAATTACAGTGGCATACTTTTTTCTTTAAAATAATTGAGATGTGACCGAATTGCACGCCAGTGGTGCCCCCCAAAATCGAAAATATCTTCATAAAATTGTCCTTAGGGAGGAGGACAGACATGCAACATTTTGTTTGAATCCAAGCTTTTTTATGGAAGTTATTGCAAAAAAATATTTTTTCTTGTAAACTTCAACACCCTATATCTTTCTTAGGAATCGAGATAGAGGTATATAATATACATTTTTCCGATTCAGGACGACCAGGAGAATGTACCATTAAAGTTTGCTCGATTAAAACTGATACACGCTGTATTGTTCATGTTTACTTTCATGACTTTTATACACTGTTAAAAGTATCAACAGGAATCACCCCATGTATTTCTAGATGGATCTTGCAAATTGCCCATATAAAATTGGATTTACAATTACCTATCTTATTTTTTTCTTTCTAATGGTTACTTGTTGCGATGACAATTTATCATAATCTAAGGATGTATGACATGGAGGATGATTATGTTTATTACCACATATTGTAACAATTTTACCAGTTGTACTCAGAGTACATTTACACTTAGTTTTAACATAAAAAGAACACCTCCACGAAGTACTGTTGAGAAATCGTTTGTTTATTGTGAACTCGTTCTGTTCCAACAGAAGTTTTGGATACTTTATTCCTTGAAGGATATAAATTGTATCTAAAACAAATATATAATTTATTATGGTTTAGGTTAACATTTTATGAAAAAAATTACAATTGCAACTACTTATTAAATTGGAGGGTTCGATGTTTTTGGGGAACAAGAGGGCGACGATGGGTGCTGAAGGATGAGAAAAATGTTTGATCATTCCGAATTTTTTAAATATGTATGTATATCATCCGTACTATAATACACGTATGTCAGTGCCACTTGAGCTCTCAATAAAAACGCAAAGAAAATTTGAGCCAATGTAATATATTTGTATAAAATTTCATTATTATTATTAAAATCACATTCAAAAAGAGAACAGTAAGATACAACACGTCAGGCAGTGATGCCAAACGTTAGTCACTAACTATTCTCTTCTAATCACCGTCTTATTTCTATTATTTCTTCTTGTTCTGTATCCGCCCTTGTCTGCTATAGGGTATTTAAGGTTCCTTTCCGTTACACAATTTTTTGATATTTTTTTATAAAATAATATTCTGGAAAATATGTTATGATTTGAACATTTTTCTCCTTTTAACATATATCTATACGTATCGTTTCAGAAGACTGCAGTGCAGGATAAAAATATCCTGTCAGCATAATTTGTGTAAATTAAATTGGTTACATTAGCCATATCTCAAACAGTAGCCAGCAACTTACATATTATTGATTTACAATTACGTTACTTTTTCCTTCTAATGGTTACTTGTTGCGATGACAATGTATCATAATCTAAGGACGTACAACCTGGAGCATGATTATGTTCATGACGATTCATTGTAACGATTTTACCAGTTGTAACGATAGTACATTTACACTTAGTTTTAACATAAAACGAACACCTCCACCAAGATCTATCAGTAAATCGTTTATTTATTATGAACTCGTTGTTTTCCCACACAATTTTCGGATTCTTTACTCCTTTGAGCACATAAATTGTACCTATAAAAAAATAAGAACTATTTAGTATGTAGGTAGTATAATTTATGATTATAACAATGGTGTAGGATAATAATATTACGAATTTTTCCTGTGAATTATATTTATTATTTTACAAAATAACACCATTTTATGAAATAACAATGTATAGGCCGCGCGCTTCAATCCTTCCTTATGATAGTCACATGTTGCACAGACATTTTATCATAATTTAAAGAATTAAGAGTTGGCGCATGATTATGATGACGTTTCAATGTAACAATTTTTCCAGTTGTACTCATAGAACATCGACACTTAGTTTTCACACGAGAGGTACACCTCCACAAAGTTCTATCGGGAAATCGCCTGTTAACGATAAATTCGTAATTTTCCAAAACTAGTTTTGGATTCTTTACTCCTTTAAGCACATAAATTGTACCTAAAAGAAACAACAATGTGTTAGTACAATATAATTATTTATTTTGTTATAAATGGGAAAATAAAGGTACGGATTTTATTTTTCCTTGATTTATTTTTTAACTTTTGTCGGTTTTACAAAATAACAAGTCTAGATTTTTATAACTGTAACTTCTTTTGAGATCGTATGACGATAAGTTAATGGATTCGTAATGTAAGGTGGATGATTATGAGAATGTTTTATTGCAACAATTTTTCCAGTAGTCGACAATGTGGATTTACATTTTGTTTTAAAATAACATCTACACCTCCACAATGTTCGATCCAAAAACCGTCGATTTATTAAATATTCGTTGTGGTACAGTATAATTTTTGGATTCTTAAAACCTCTGGTAATATAAATTGTATCTGTAAAAAAAATACGATTAATATTTATTGAAGAAATAAATGTTTCGATTCTGCACCTTTTGACAATCTTTTACTTGATATCTAACTAAGTTTGTTGGAAAATAAAACATTTGCAGTGCTTTGTACTTGTATATGGCACAGCATCAATCATGGTTTAAAATTCGAATGTGCCATGTAGAAGTCGAAGCCCCCGATTTATACCCAATTGTTTTTTTTATTAAACTAATAGAAACCTGTTATAAACTTAAAAAAATATGCAACAATTTCAATATATATTATGTTTTCTAAAATAAATTCCTTACTAATTAATCAAAACCAAATACGATGAGTTTTAAATTAGTATCCAGGGCAGACTAGCCCAAGAACGAGTTCTCACACTTTTACAACTCATTATTTTTGGTATTGACTGTACATAAATATATAATAAGTATAGGGTGTTTTATTTTATTGTAGCAGGACCTTAACAGTTGCTAGAAGATCAATTTTAAGGATAAGCTTGAGTCCTAGAATGCTTCATTTCGAAGATACAAGGCGATAAAAATCATGTCTGCAATTTATTTTTGGGTATACATAAAGTCTTGCTGCAAAGAACACCCTGTATAAATATAAAGTATAAAATATACTTAATAAATATATAATAGTTATTTACGTAACTAGTGGGATTATAGACATTATTATCGCGCGAATTTGGGCACTAAATGTGCCGTGTTAGGCAAGCTTGTAATCAACTTAGTGCGATAATAATATAATATCCCAGGAGTTGCGTACAAAATTTTATCTACGACCACTCAGAACAATAATTCAAAATAAATTTGACAATGTCAAAATGTACGGAACTTAAATTAAGTAATTGACATTTACTACGGCCATGACTTTCAAACAGTCCAATTACAATGCGGCATTTACATCATGTGACTTACATCAAGTAAGTAATTACTTGTGTGAAATGAGTGGGACAAAACGGATATATCTCACGGTCGTAGATAAATATAATTATCCTATAATAATCCTTAATATAGAAATTTCCATGGTTTTTGCTCCCGAGGTCTTCGCAAAGGATTCAGCTGTCTAATAATAGTGACTTGCTGCACTAAAACGTTGTCCATGGACGGGTTGGTAGGTGCATGGTTATGCACCTGGTTAACTCTCACAACTTTTCCAAATGTCACCAAAGAGGCACGACACTTGCATTTAAAATATTGATTGCACCTCCATCTAGTCCTATTACCTTGTCGGGTATTTATCGTAAACTCGTTGTTGTCCAGGAAGATTTTCGGATTTTTTGTACCAGCTCCAAAGTATATTAAACCTAAAATTTTGGGTTTTATTTATTATGTTTTTTATGTAACAGTATAAAGTAAGCGACATAGGTTTTTATGAGAATTGGGAAGTGGAGAGGGAAAATAAAAAATATTTATTTATAACCCCAAATATATTTAAGTATAAAAATTGCTGCTACTGAAGCACCACTAATTTCAAGACAGCTCGTCACACCACACTATCGCCATCTCTATTTTGAGAACGAGAAAGGAGAGAGTGGCTAGCTGTCTACTGAAAATAATTCAATTTTACTAAAATATCATATTCACGCTAAACAAAAATTTGATTCGTAAAGTCAACGTTTTTTCTCTAGAGTTACAATTTTCGATTTCAGATGTGTTAAATCAATCTTTAATTCACTTGGATGGTTATGCGAACCAGTAATTCGTGCAAATTCCTTTTCAGTTATGACACTAGCAAGACATTTTGATTTGCGGTACATTTCACACATCCAGCGTGTTTGGTCCTGGAAATGAGACTTAATCCCATAGGTAAATCCCTTTAATATTATTTTTGGTGCCCTCTTTGGGCTCACATAAAAGTAAATTTTCTCTGAAATAAAAAAAAACAATAACTTTCAGGACTTTAGTTAGGATATTAGGCTATTGGGATTAATATTAATAAAAGAAATTAATAAAATTATATAATGTAATATGTATTAGTTCTAAGTTACCATGAATGAATTAAAATAAATAATATTTTTTAATTAAACATATGTATAAAGAAGCACACATCAATTAATTGGCCTTATTTTCGGTTTCGTTAATGATAATCACTTGTTGTGATTGCATATCGCCAAAATTATAATTAAGATAATTAGGTTTATGGTTTTCGTGTGTTCCTTGAATATAAACTTTCCGGCCCCGTGTGGTAACCGCAGCTTTGCATCTAATCCTGTAATAATGTGAACATTTCCACACGGTTGTGTCAGCCTGCTTCTTTTTGTACACATTGTAATCATAACCATTAATCACTATTTTGGGATATTTATGACCCGGTTGAAAATGAATTGTACCTAAAACTAAAACAAAATCTCAGTATTTTTCGGCTAATTTTACGGAAATTGAATTAGGTTCGAAGTTTAAAAATGAACTTTTACATTAGGTTTGGTGAACCATTTTATAGTACAATTTCCCTGACTATTTAATTCATTTGTCATTTAATGTTCTTTATCGAATGAATAAACTTAATTTTAGTCATTTCCATGGTTACAAAAAAATTTTAGTGATAATTTTATTCATAGCAATTTCGACCAATCATAGTGCAGTATTGGACCAACCTACATGGTTTTCCAGCGATAAAATTTCGATAAAATTAATTGTAGGTTTTCCATGGTAACAATATAAATAACAAAATTTGTATAAGAATTAATTTGTAATTATATATTAGTATGATCTAATACTTGCATTAATATGAAATAAAATAAACTGTTGTGTACATTCATAAAATTATCTTAACAAACTTCCTGCACAACAACAAATCGTGTCAGTTTGACAGAAAATACCTCGTGCTTCGCACTCGGTATTTTTAAACTGTCAAACTGACACTCTTTGTTGCCGTGCAACAAGTTTTCGTAATTTAACCGGAAAATCCAAAGCACTTATTATATTACTATTGATAAATTTAAACAAATGATTGTGTGGGACTTATGACACTTACCGAATATTATTAATTGTTGTTTCAGTAACAATCATGAATGTCTCGATTGTTAAATTATTTAATTTGCATAAAACGGGTTTGAGGGATTTGGTTTATTAAATAGTCCTCCAAATATGCTTTCGAATTCGACTCGTGCAAGCACTCGTCAAATTCATATGCCAGCGCCGTTGACATTCGTAACACCACGACAAAAATAATCGGCATCACATTGACTACTTATAGTATTATAACTGACAATTTTGTATGTAATTTATTGTTCAGATCTTACAATGGTTACAGTTTGTGAAAGCATGTTTTTGTATTTTGATTTCTTTGGTTTTGGCACATGTGTATGCGACCCATAAATATGTACAACGCGTCCTGACGTAATTATTTTAACTTTACATCGGTTTTTATAATTGTTATAATAGTGATTACATAACCAGGTAGTTTGATTCACTTCTTTTCTATACATAAGGAAATCTTGGTCATCCACGATTATATTGGGATTCTTCGTACCCACATCAAAGTAAATCAAATCTAAAATAAAGTGACTTCAGCAAAACAAAATTAAGCATCCCTAAAGCTATTTACTTATTAAATAAAAACCTCACGTTTTTTTGGAATAGATTATTCGATAGGTACCAAAGTGATGTAATGGAAACTAAGGAAACGCACGTTAATATTATGAATAATTTTATTAATTACAGCTAATAATACAACACTAGTCCTCCAGAGCACATGTTACTTAGTTGCTTCTCTAATAATCGTAACAGTTTGTCAAAGTGTAATTTTTAGACGCTTAGGTTTAGGCGGATGGTTGTGTACATCAATGCTAACGTTAACCAAGCGTCCTGTAGTAACTAAAGTTGATTTGCACCTACCCCTAACCCCTACCCATTTCTTTTGATGAGAAATAGCGCGAACATTTCCAAACAGTTATCATTTCCTTATTCTTATATATAATGAATTCATAATATTTTCTAATTAAGCACATAAAGAAAAACAAATCAATTAATTGGCCTTATTTTCGGTTTCGTTAATGATAATCACTTGTTGTGATTGCATGTCGCCAAAATTATAATTAAGATAATTAGGTTTATGGTTTTCGTGTGTTCCTTGAATATAAACTTTCCGGCCTCGTGTGGTAACTGTCGCTTTGCATCTAATCTTGTAATAATGTGAACATTTCCATACAGTTGTGTCCTGCTTCTTTTTGTACACATTGTAATCATAACCATTAATCACTATTTTGGGATATTTATGACCCGGTTGAAAATGAATTGTACCTAAAACTAAAACAAAACCTCAGTATTTTCCGGCTAATTTAACGGAAATTGAATTAGGTTTTGAAGTTTAAAAATAAACTTTTACATTAGGTTTGGTGAACCATTTTATAGTACAATTTCCTTGACAATTTTGTACGTAATTTATTGTTCATATCTTACAATGGTTACAGTTTGTGAAAGCATGTTTTTGTATTTTGGTTTTTTTGGTTTTGGCACATGTGTATGCGAGCCATAAATATGTACAACGCGTCCTGACGTAATTATTTTAACTTTACATCGGTTTTTATGATGGTTAAAATAGTGATTACACAACCAGGTAGTTTGATTCACTTCTTTTCTATACATAAGGAAATCTTGGTCATCCACGATTATTTTCGGATTCTTCGTACCCACATCAAAGTAAATCAAATCTAAAATAAAGTGACTTCAGCAATACAAAATTAAGCATCACATCTTATTAAATAAAAACAGCACGTTTTTTGGAATAGATATTCGATACCAAAGTGATGTAATGGAAACTAAAGAAACGCACGTTAATATTATGAATACTTTTATTAATTACAGTTAATAATACAACAATAGTCCTCCAAAGCACATGTTACTTAGTTGCTTCTCTAATAATTGTAACAGTTTGTGAAAGCGTACTTTTTAGGCGCTTAGGTTTAGGGGGATGGTTGTGCACATCAGCGCTAACGTTAACCAAGCGTCCTGTAGTAACTAAAGTTGATTTGCACCTACCCCTACCCTTTTCATTTGTTGAGAAATAGCGCGAACATTTCCAAATAGTTTTCTTTTCCTTTTTCTTATATATAATGTATTCATAATTGTCTAAGATAATTTTGGGATTCTTAGTGGCCACATCGAAGTATATTACACCTGAAAATGGCTACTGTTAGTATATACCGACTTTTGACTACAAAATTTCAAATACGGAACTGGATTCCTTAAGATTTATTTCCGAATAATTGTAACTTTTTGAGAGAGCATATGGTTATAATTCTTGGCAAACTGTGTTTCGTGGTTGTGCTGACCATACACATGAACCACTCGGCCGCTTGTTATCAGTTTAGACTTGCATCTGTTTTCTTTTGATGTAAAGTATTTAGTGCACATCCAAGTCGTTTTGTTGACATTTTTCCTCAGCAATAAATATGCTTGGTAATCCAGTATTAGTTTGGGATTTTTCGTGGCAATATCGAAATAAATTACATCTACAATATAATAAAGGAAATTAATTTGAACGGAATTTTGAAAACATCAAAATATGATTAAATTGTGCAGACTCTATATGACAGTGAATTTTTACGATGATCACAACTTCAATTATGAAAGTACCTACCATATTGTTTATCTTGAATATTGGGTCTTATGTCATAATAAAAATGACCCATGACAAATAAATATGTTATTTATTTTGTAAAAAATACAGCAAGCATACCAGTCCCTACACCTAGATATTTACAACAAATTATACAGAGAACCTAAAATAATTGTAGGGCAGGGCCCAACCTCCTTTGCCCAATATGACGTCCCTACAAGTATTATAGGCATCCGTTACAAATGCCTACAGATATTTACTAACATTACAATATATTATGATGACTGTTTGATGATGGTCACAATTTTCGACTTCATAATAGAGAAATCCATCCGGTTATTAGTTGGCAAGTGATTATGATTACCTAAGATTGCAACAGTTTTCCCACTTGTCACAATCCTGGCCTTACATCTTTCGGTTTTCGGATGATAATACTTGTTGCAGATCCACAAAGTTCTGTTAACCTCCTTTTTGTGTATCAAATATTCGTTATTATTGAGGATGAGCTTAGGTTTCTTTTGCCCCATGTAAAAGTAAATTACGCCTGAAAATATATTATTTTAATAATGGTGGTATGGAAGAAATGCTTTACAAAACCGGAGGAAATTACCCAGTAAACATTCATTTACCTTCTTGAAAAAAACATCGTTCAAGTAATACCTCGAAAAACGTGGTTTTTAGGCAACAAATAAAGTGTGCCCTACTGATACAACAGAACTTGTAATTCATTAGATATTCTTTATTGAATATATTACAATAAGAACTTGTCAGCTATTACAATTACTTTTTATTTTTATACACAATAGTAACAGCTTGCGAAAGCATATTAGTAAATTTCGACTTTCTTTCTTTCGGAGGATGATTATGTTCCCCGGAAACATAAACCATGCGACCGCTTGTCGTAATCCTTGATCTGCATTTCATTTTCACATAAGACGAGCACGTCCATCTAGTTTTATTTTCTAATTTTTTTCCCATGTGATAATCGTAGTCGTCGACAATAATTTTCGGATTTTTCGTACCAACATCGAAGTAAATCTTGCCTGAAATTTTTTGCAGATTATTATAACGATAGAATAATCACAAAAAAAACAAGTAGGTAGGTAATTTAAACCAAAAATTAAAGGAACAAATCACGACTAAAACGATTTTTTCAAGTGCTATTTATTTTCTTACTATGGTAACATATTGCGAGAGCATATTTGTAAATTTTGATTTTTTTTGTTTGGGCAGATGATTGTGTTCTCCAGTAAGATAAACCATTCGATCACGTGTTGTAATGCGGGATTTGCATTTGGTTTTGAAGTAAGATGAACACAACCAATAAGTTTTGCTCTCTAACTTGCGAGCCATATTATAATCGTAATCGTCAACTATTATTTTTGGATACTTTGTACCAACGTCAAAGAAGATTACGCCTGAAAATATAAAATATAACTATTACCACCAAATTTACAAAAAATTGAGTGTACTAACAAAAGGAAATATGAAGAATTACAAGAATTGTGGTAACTTCAATTTATAGGTTACAAGTAACTACACGTGTATAGGTAGAATTAAATCGATTTATCGTAATTCACCATTTAAATTAACAACGTTTCTTAATTGGCGCGATTTCGATGACAAATTCGTGATTAAAAAAAACGTTTGTTCCTCAACGAAAGTAGATAAATTTCTGAAAATAACTGATAACGCCCGATTACACAAATAAATATTTATTTAAATAATCTAATTGTTGTCCTTATTGGCAGGAGTTACTAAAATTCAAATTAATCAAAGAATAGCTAATTAATTAATAACGCTAATTAATTAAAAAAGAGAAGATATCTAGAAAACAAGTTTATTATAGGACTTATAATTATTATATCATAATAAAAGAAAATAGTACAGTTGGATTTACTTTATTTTATGTACAATATTTACAATTTGAGACGGTAAACCTTCTAGTGCAGCCTTAAATGTTGGAGGATGATTGTGAATTCCACTACGTATTTCCAAAGTTGTTCCATAGGTAAATAATCGAGCTTTACATCTCAAACCTAGTTTACATTTACAACTCCATAGAGTCTTATTTGGAAGGGTCTTTTCTTTATTAAATTCATAGTTTTTTAAAATTATGGACGAACATTTTCGTCTAGGTTCAAAATAGATTTTACCTAAAAAGAAAAATAAAACTTAAACATGCTCTATAACAAATAGAAGGCAAAAGCGATACAACAGGAAATACTAGAATTTCAGGAAAATGTTTATTCCAAAATTGAACTAAACAAAATTTGGGACTAAGGATGAATTTGAAAAAAAACTAGTATTCAAAGAAAAATATTTAATTTTAGAATGTACAAATAACTTAAGTACACA
This sequence comes from Pediacus dermestoides, assembly GCA_963942485.1. Classification (NCBI taxonomy): domain Eukaryota; kingdom Metazoa; phylum Arthropoda; class Insecta; order Coleoptera; family Cucujidae; genus Pediacus; species Pediacus dermestoides. The sequence continues at coordinate 32,270,785 of OZ012626.1, forward strand.
GTGCAGAACACTAAACCGACAATGTAGCTAATAATTATACTAAAATTATTTTCACTGGGTGTGTTACACCTTCGCCCCCCTTGTCTGTCCGAAAAATGAGTTACCCAAAACATCAATTGAAATTTATAAAATTTATTCACACATTTCTACTCAGGACATCCTTCTTGAACATACAACTGGTAGATTTTATTAGGAATAAAATTAACAAACTGTGGTGACAACTGTTTGTCTATCACTCGATTGATATTAAAACTAGGTAAATGATTATGACAAGGGTTTTTTATGTGCATGTCTCTTTGAATCAAAACAGCACGAGCTCTGCATTTGAACTTTTTCTTCAGTCGACAACTCCATGTGGTTCGAGTTTCATCACGATGTTCCACATTGAATTCATAATTATCCAATACCATAATAGGTAATTTGTAGCCTTTAAAGAAGTGGACAAGTCCTAGAAACATACACCAAAAAATACGTATAAATAGACGAGAATGTTTTGAGAAAAACGATACGCGATGTGGATGGTGGTGAAAATAAAACTACTAAATTACTAACAAAAAATTTAATGAATTCAATTCCGGCACGCCTTTTTTGTAATGCATGTTCTAAATTTTACAGTTTGAGCTACAACACCAAACTCAAGATCTTTTTCAGACACCTGTGGCAGATGATTGTGGTACGGATTTTTTATGATTATTTCTTTACCAGCGGACATAAGTCGTGCTTTACATCTACTTGTTTGTTTTAACTTACAACTCCAGATAGTCTTATTTGCATATTGACGTTCTCTTTTAAATTTGTTATTATGCATTATTAGCATTGGATGTTTAACTCCTCTATAGAAGTAAACAACACCTGAAACAGAAAGAATACTTGCAAGTTTCTTTAGCCTGAAAGTGAAACTGAAAAAATGGAAGTGACGGTTACACCAGGGTTATTATTTTCAATAGATATGTACGTCACACTATATGACTCCACCTTCCTTGAAAAAGAGAGGGGAGAGATAGCGGTTTTTTACGAATTGTACTGAAATTTCAAATTAAACTAAGAACTTTTTTTAAAATCTTTAAAAATTATAGAATTGTTAAAAATTCATAGGGTTTCATTAATTTATATTCCTGGTTACGTGATCCTTGAATATGAGAGTGATTTCAAGAAGACTAGAAACAGGAGAGGGAACTCACTTGGAAAGGGAAGGTCGATATACGGCGACAGTTCCCCTCACATGACAGATGCGCAGTACAGCAATTTAAGAGCAGGGCACACATGGCGAGAGGCGATTGGGAGAGGAGTCATCGCCGCATAGCGTCCCATCCTTGTGTACAGGGCAACAATGGAAGTTCGCTATCGTGTTTTTAGTCTTGGTAATTTATTGAAGTTTCGATTGCACCCAGAATTTAAGAAAATTTGAAGTAGGTACATTATAGTAAAAGTAACCGCTTTTCCTCGACAAATTATGTCCCAACACATTTAATTTTCAGCTATGGAACTGTACGAATTATCATAATAATGAGTTATAACAGACAGAAATTTAAAGCCAGTTTTGCAATTCCGATTTAATATAAACTTAGTTTCAAATTCAATTGTTACGTGATTTATTGTTGTTACCTATTAAGTATGCTATTACGTAAATCTCGTTTAATGTAGGTATACAAGCTGTGTATTCTAATATTAGACACTGTATATGTGACGGAAGACTATCACAGAGGGACCGAATTAAGGAAGCCTTTTATCAAGATCTAGACTAGAAACAGGAGCATTAACTTGCCATTTCAAGCGGTGGCGTAGTAGGTAATAAATTTTTCGGGGAAGGGGATCTTGACTCCGATTGGGTCATCCAAGCCACATTTTAGGACCCATTCTCAGATCACCTTAGCCGATGCTCCTGTTTCAGTGTTTTTGTATCGATCGAATATACTATGTACCCATGCTGCCACAGTCTGTAATGTGTATTGATGACTGTTTTGGTTTGCCATTAAAGAAATCCTTGTCTTCACTACACAATCTGTTTTTATGTTAAAACTTGATTTTTTTCGTTTATACAAATTAAACTAAAATGCATATATTGGAAATTTACAACCAAATAATGATGAAATTAAACAAATTCTCAAAATAAATTTATTAAAAATTAACAATAAAATTTTATATACATAATTCGAGTTAAATTAATTCCTTCTTTTCATACAGTATTTTAGCTTTACTGGCATTCCAGCTGTAAAAATAGAAGATTGGCGCCTCGTCTCACGATGGTTGTGCACATTTCCGAATATTTGTACAGTATTTTCTCCAAGTGTACTCAGTCGAGCTTTACATTTTAGTCGCTTCTTTAAGGAACAACACCATATGGTCTTTTGGCCATATTTTCGCTCAATTGTATACTCATAACAATCTTTAATCAATTTGGGATTCTTCAGCGCCTTATCGAAATAGATCATGCCTGAAAAAATATGGTTTCAAAATGTAATTCTTTTAATACAAAAAGCGTGGTCACCCACTTTTGAAAACCAGTTTAAAAAAAAATACTATCTTGTGTGGTATTTTCCGGATGATTATGGATTATATTTCCTGATCTTATTATTCGACCGCCGTGGGTTTTCAATCGAGCTTTACATCCGTTTTTTCTATAATGCGAACAGCCCCAAAACATATTTTCACCTTTGCGTTTGTCACAATGGAAAACATACCCATCGTCAACTAGGTGGAGTACCCCACGTTTGCTACGTACAAAACAGGGAATGTCACCTAAAAGACATAGCAGATAAATTACAGTATTTTGAATGATTCAATTTTTTATTCTAAGACTGACATTTGAAACGAATTGGGCTTTAAGCCCTATACACGAGACAAGTGAATTGGAGAGATTAGGTGGAAAATCGGAGCTCTCCTCATGAACCAGTGATAGGACGTACTCATTATTTCTTTTTCTTTCCCAACGATCTGGTTACATCTTTATCAAATCGACCCAATTGCCCCACAAACGAGCCAATTTGTAGGGGGTGTTGGAATCGAGAGTTGCATGATCATCTGAACCAGTTTCCAAATCGTGAAAGCAAAAAAATCACATACAACCCCTAATTGGCACTGTCCCTGTTAATCATGCGCATTCCAATCTACAGTGCACTTTTTAGTAGAGGGAACTGGAACTAAAAATATTCGACGGGAGATTTAAAATACAAATAGATACATCTAAGAGCCGTTTGACACGACACTAATTTTAGTACTAAATTTAATACTAATTATGCGCGCGCAGATTTAGTAAACTTGTTACACAATAAATTAGAGCATGTTCTATTTTTTTGTATACAATCTGACTAAATGTGCGTAAATTCGGTGCAGGAGTGTATAATGCTGTACAGGGTGGGCAAAATTCGATGCTTTTATAGGGTAACTTTTAAACCATAAGAGATATTGAAAATCTGACCGCGCATCGTCGAGCTCTTTTTTTGACAAACCCTTGATCGCGAAGTCAAAATTTAGCGATCGCCGTTTGTTTTCGAGTTATGGACAGTTGTTTGTGAATTTAGAGAAATTGCGTTTGCACGTTCTTAAGGCATTTTTTTGAGGATAATGCAATGGCGTTAACAGATTTTGAAAATGTTTTTTTATTTTTAGGTTACGACATACATTTTTATTTTTTTATATGGAAGTCATAGTGGGCTGTCACTTCATTGAAAAGAGCATTTTTTTCTCTTTTCAAATATATATAATATGTAGGGTCTATTCCTTCAATTTCTTCTTAAAAAATCAAAAAATCTAAATTTTTGGAATTAATAATATGTATTTCGCATATTTATCGCAGTAGACGAATGTCATGATGAGAACCCTCGGCGCACCATTGAGATCCAAAATCAGGGTTGGTTTGGTTTTAGTGTTTGGTGTGCCTTAATAAAAAATCAAGTTTTGGCATATAAGATTTATGAAGTAAATCTAACTGGTGAACGATACTACCAATATTTAAATGAGAAAATTGTTGATGAATATTTGGACAATTTATCGTTCAGCGATAGAAGTCAGTTCTTCTTACAACACGATGGTGCACCACCTCATAATACGAGATCAGCTAGAGAATTGCTTAACTCAAAATTCAGATATAATTGGTTTGTTACCAATGGGCCAGTTAGATGACCACCAAGGTCGCCTGATTTCACACCTTTGGGTACATATTAAAGATAATTCATATGAAACTAAAATTAGAAATACAGAAGAACTCAAAGCCAAGTTTACGCAATGCCTTAACTCCGTGTAAAATATTCACATTTCAAATGCGCACAGAAGTGTTCAGAAAAGTGTATTGCAGTTAATAGACGTAATTTTGAACTTTTTCTTTGAGTTGTTTTATATAGATATTAATTTTAGATAATGTCGTGTTTATATGTATGTCGTTTGTTGTATTTTCATTTTTATTATAAGATTTTTTTTAATTTAATTTCAAAAATTTAGACTTTTTTATTTTTCAAGAAGAAATTGAAGGAATAGCCCCTACATATTATATATATTTGAAAAGAGAAAAAAATGCTCTTTTCAATAAAGTGACAGCCCACTATGACTTCCATATAAAAAAATAAAAATTTATGTCATAACCTAAAAATAAAGACATTTTCAAAATCTGTTAACGCCATTGCATTCGCATCAAAAAAGTGCCTTAAGAACGTGCAAACGCCATTTCTCTAAATTCACAAACAACCGAAATATAGACTCAAATCGAAATATCAAAAGATCGAATTTTCGGCCATAACTCGAAAACAAACGACGATCGCTAAAATTTGACTTCACCGTCAAGGGTTTCTCAAAAAAAGAGCTCGACGATGCGCGGTCAGATTTTCAATATCTGTTATGGTTTATAAGTTACCCTATAAAAACATCGAATTTTGCCCACCCTGTACAGTAGAAATTGAATTTAGACCTATTGTTTATTATTCATTTTTCAACTAAATCTGCGCGCGCATCACTTGCATGAAGTTTAGTACTAAAATTAGCCTTGTGTCAAACGGCTCTAAGTCGTCAAACGGTCAACTAAATTAATATATTTAAAATTTCCCACCAAATACTTTAAATTTCCTCTACTAGAGAAATGAACTTTAGTTGCGTAGAATTTTTAAACATTTAAAAAAAATTACTTTAAATAAAATTAACATTAAAATATATTTAAAAATTTTAAGACGTTTTTTAAAAATATATCTTATAGTCGTGGACATAATGTGTAATTACGTAACGTGATACTTTTTGTTTAATCCCTTGAGTTTAACCAAAAGTGAATCACCTGTTTAAAACAGCAGATCTTGAATGATACATTTATCCAAGTAAAAAGGGTTTCTTTTTTGAGGAAAATAATATTCGGAAATATTCCTTATTAATTTATTTAAAGGTGTACAATATAAAAAGCAATTTTGTCGCTCGTCGGCAATATAAAATGATTTTTGTTCAAAAGTTAAATTCGTGTGTATAATAATAAACAGACTGACATTTTGTCATGATACAATCATAAATAATTTTGCCAACGTTAACAGTTCAAAATTATTAACAAAAATTTAATAGGTTTATAAACAATATTATATTTTACCTGAAATCATCAAGAAAGTCAAACTTTCAAGGCTATTTTGGTTCAAGAAAATTGATCATTGCCAGACTAGCACTGCCATATTTTACATGACGGTCATTACAGTACTACTTTTAAAAATAGTACTGTAATGACCGTCTTGAGAGTTTGACTTTCTTAAAGGTTTCAGGTAAAATATTATACATAACACGTCATGAAAAATATTATTCAGTACTCGGTCTTACGGCCTCGTACTCTCAATAATGCTTCTCTTCGTCCTGTAATAGATAATTTTCATGACTGGATATGTAAATAACTATTACATCTATGTAGGTACTCCATGAGATTTACAATAATACAGTGAAGAGTATCTTAGAAAGAAGCAGGTATGGTTTTCCAAATGGACTTATTTTCTCGTATTTTATCTTTAATTAAACGTTTTGGAGCATCATGATCATGCACCCCAATTCTAACCGAAATTTTTCCATTGCTCGTCTCGCATCTTGCAGTACAGTTTAACTTATAACATTCCCAAATTAGTGTTTTCGTTTCTTTTTCAGTGGCTTTTTTCAATTTGTATACTTGACCATTATGGACTAGAGCATGTCGGTCTTTATACACCAAAAATTGATGGACATCTGTAAAAATGATTAGTTTAGAATTGTGAAATAGATTGGAGTAATTTTTCTTAGATAACTTTCAAACATACCTCTAAGGACTACTTCAATCATTTAACCATATACTCGTACCCATAGTACCAAAATAAGAGACAGATTCATATGTAACAAGAGGCACAAATTTTATGCATATGAATATCTAAAAACGGGTATGTTGGTATTAGTACAGTACCTAAGCAGGGCGTTGAAATAGACTTTTTTTACCCTACACCCAATTATTGCAGAATCTTATAGAGGGTCACCCTGTAAGTTTAAAACTGAGTTTTTGTATTCGTAGACCCCGACGTTTCTTCATCAGTCCTTATTAAGAGTTGAATTTTTTATTTATTTAATAACTTTTTTCCTATTAGATTTCTACAAGTTTTCTTTGAACTTTTTTTTATTGTAGATATTTAAAAAGTTATTCAATAAATAAGTTGGGAAATTTTTTCTACTTAGATACTACTTACTACTTATTACTACTACATACTTACTACTTTTTCCCCAAAATTTTCAACTTATTTTTTGAATAACTTTTTAAATATTAATAAAATAAAAAAAATTGAAAAGAAAACTTGTAGGAAGTATTTTTCTCAACTTTGTACTGGTGAAGGAACGACGCGGTCTCAAATACAAAAAATCAGTTTTAAATTTACAGGGTGAAGCTCTACAAGATTCTGCAAGAATTGACTGTAGGATAAAAAAAGTGTATTTGAGAGCTTTTTTCTCACTATTTACTGTACTATATTGCTTTTTACGATGCCTCACCAATGAGCCGCACCCAGTAATCATCATGGGTTTCAGTATGAAACACTGTCTACTATTTTGATATTGTGCTATACAACAACCAAAAGAGAGCCATTACGTGCAGTTATAATTTAGATGCGTCGCTTTCTGCTGAAGTTTGATTTTTTCCGAGAACTTATAATACAGATTTGATAAAAATTTTAATGTCATATATCGGACACTTTATTTACCGTGGTCACTCTTTCTCTTATTTTCCATTTCGCTAGTTTCGCTGACTTTAGTAAATATAAAGGACTGGTAAATAGGACTAACATATAACACAAAAAAAACACTTATTCAGAAGATTTTGTATTGTATTAAGAGTGTCATAAAAAAGCACAATACCATACTTATAATCTAAGGCAATTAATCAACTATAACAAAAATATTATACAATCATATTACATGCCCTCCAAAAACGTTTTTAATCGGTCTTATTATTATATAAATATACAAAGGCAATACCAAGAACTGTTTCAAATAATGTTAGAAAAAATCTACTACTGAAACAACAAATCGTTTTACTAGCACGAACTATATCAGAAAATCTATATATTTATTATTTATCTTCTCCAACGGTTCATCTTGTGGCGTATGAAGTCAAATGGTATTTCCCGGGCAGCATTTGGATACCTAGAAAATTCCAAAAATAAGACAAATCTAAACCTTACACAAAATGAAACGTACATTTCACTCAGTGTATTATAAGCGGTTCTACTTGGCACTTTCGGATTTTTTCTCATCGTTTCCTTTAACTCTCGCATAAAGACAATCTTTTCCTCAGCAGCAAATTCCGGTGGGTGGTTATGCGGTTTATTTACTTTGATGTCTTGAATGGAGCCATCATAAGGGATCACAGCTCTGGCGTGGCATCCTAAACGTTTATATTCGAGACAACGTAAATATCTGAAAATTGACTTATAAGTGGATGGATATTATTTTTACGGGAAAGTTATTACATCATTGGTGGATTTCCTTTGGTTATATTGACATGAAAGACAAAACCATCTACGATGTACCGGGGCATGTTCGGTTTTCTTTTACCTAGTTTTGTATCAATAGCCTTCAAACCTGCAAACAAATTTATTTGATAAACCTTACATACATATATAATGAGTTTTTAAATAATTTTATTGGTTTTGGCAGAAATGAAACACAAAAATGAAAATCTATGAGAATGATTTAATATAATGGAATACATTTCATCACTTTGTAAAAATTAATTAAAGGAACATCACGGAACTATCATCCATTTTCTTGCGCCAGCGTCTCATAGATGTCCGTACAGAAAAATACGGTATTGAAGCAGCAAACTTGGGATAACTAAAAATCCTTCCATTAATTACCACCTTTTGTTAAAATAAAATCTACAACTTACATTTTTATTGCAGAATCATAAATATTACGAAGTGACACATGCGAAGCTGTACTTTCAGAGAGGAACTTAAGTTTAGCATAGAAATCATTTCTCTCATTTAGAAATTGATCAGGTGGGTGATTGTGCGGTTGTGTAACTTTGAGTTTATCTGAACTTTCGCCGGAAAGTAAAATGGCACGACCATGACATCCAGATTTACTATATTGAGCACATATTAGGTATCTACAAGAAAAGGTGTTTAAAATAAATTTTGGAGATTTTGGGTATGTCACAGGAGGAGTGAAATTACTAATAGATCAGTTTTCCATTTTATTAAACTTTACAGTAATTATTTTTAACACTTTCTCCATCTCCTGGAAGTATCGATCGTAATATTCAAGGTGACGCAACCACGGGAGGACGTTAGGAGTAGCTAACATCATAAGTAGATAGCTTTAGAATCAAGAATAGTCTATTTCTCACGATATTAAGATAACCTACTCATGTCTGGGTGCATGCTCTTATTATACACTAATCTATCTGTAACTTCTGCTGCGACATACTCAAAAATCCAACCAGATGTTTCCCGCCAAAATTTATTAGCTTGTGAAATAACGGATTCGGATCTATTATGTTTGTATCATAAAGTTACTGACATTTTGACGGCAAACTTTATAATAAAAGACCTGACTTAGTTGCCCCTTTATACTTATTTATCATTTTACCTTGTACTAGTATTCTTTCGAAAGACACTATTGTGATAGCAAAATCCGTCGTGAATAACTTTCCTCAGTGTCCGTTTTCTTCTTCGTGGAATTTCCAACTGGTCATCTACATAAATAAAATTACTACCGTGAGTCAACTGAACCTATCTGAGATTTCAGGATAGCTTTAAAATGTTACGAAAAAAAAAACTCATTCTTTGAAAGAGATTATATTTTAGGTGTTTGTTTTTACTTTCTAATACAAAATAAATTATGAATCGTCTATAGAAACAATTTCGCTATCTCGTTGGTACTTCCACCTAGTCATAGATGTTCGAATGGATGCATACGGTCTCAACTTGGCAGCTTCAGGAAAACTATAAGAAACATACTAAATAATCATACCTATCCGTAAAATTTCCATAGCTTACTTTTGAGACACTTGCATGTAAATAGATTTTAAATTTACATCTCGCCAGGTCATACATGCTTCTTTTAAATCCTTTAAAAATTCAATAACGTCCTGTTCACCTGAATTTGGTGGATGATTATGACCATTATAACAAACAAATGACTCCATGTCGTCGGAATTCAAGGGCATTGAGGCTCGTGCTTTACATCCGAATCTTTTCACATAGCAACATTTTAGGTATCTAAAACTGGTTATCGGGATTAACGAGCATTGATGTTGGTGGCGTTTACCTCTTTGGAGTAGTGCCTCTAATGTAACTTGTATTGTACGTGTATCCATTAACGCAAATTCTACCACGTACAACTCGTTTCTGCTTTCCTGCGACAAGGAGTAACGTTAGATAGTGATCGCAAAAAATTGGTTCAATAATAAGTAAATGAGTTATAGTCAAAAGAAGTCATAATTATATCACATTGATTCTCCGCTTTTTGTATTTTGAAATTACGAATCAATTAACTCATACAAACCTGAGACATCCGCTCATAAACATCAATAAAAAATTCTGAGTAAAAAGAAGAAAATTTTGGTTCTAAATTTTTTCACGTCTTCATATTCTTTCTTAATAAAATGTTTACGTTGATAATTACATCTTTGAATAATAAATCACTTCAATATATAGGAACGTATTAGCATTTATGCATAATATTTGTTTGAGTATTGAAATAACTTTTCGTATATATCAGGTTTAAATGTTTACAAAGAAACTATATTTTATATGTAATTTATTGTTCAGATCTTACAATAGTCACAATTTGGGACAGCATGTTTTTGAATTTTTCTTTCTTTGGTTTTGGCGCATGTGTATGCGAGCCATAAATATGCACAATGCCTCCTGACGTAATTATTTTAACTTTACATCGGGTTTCACGTTTGTTAAAATAATGATTACATAACCAGGTAGTCTGATTCACTTCTTTTCTATACATAAGGAAATCTTGATCATCCACGATTATTTTCGGATTCTTCATACCCATATCAAAGTAAATCAAACCTAAAATAAAGTGACTTCAGCGATATAAGATTAAGAATACCTAAAGTAATCTACTTACTAAAAACAGATCAACATTTTTTGGAATTGATATTCGATACCGAAGTAACTAACATTAACAATCATTTTATGACTACTTTTATTAAGCTAATAATACAGGGTGTATGAGTTTTAATCGAGCAAACTTTAATGATACATTCTCCTAGTCGTCCTGATTCGGAAAAATGTATATTATATACATCTATCTCGATTCCTAAAAAAAAGATACAGGGTGTTGAAGTTTACAAGAAAAAATCATTTTATTGCAATAACTTCTATAAAAAAGCTTGGACAAACAAAATTTGCATGCCTGCCCTCCTCCCCATGGACAATTTTATGAAGATATTTTCGATTTTGGGGGGGCACTAGTGGCGTGCAATTCGGCCACATCTCAATTATTTCAAAGAAAAAAGCATGTCACTGTAATTTTTAAGAAATATTTTTTTATCCATTGAATTGCTTGTTCAATTTGGAGTAAACTTTGCTTTTACAGAACAAAAATTGAAGTTTTAGTTCCAGAGATAATTAGTTTTTTCGAAAGACGTGCCAACTTGAAATTAGTCACAAATCAAATAGGAAATTTATTAAAAAACAAAAAGTAACAAAAAATAATTATAAAATTACAGCAACTGTTCAAAATGCAACCCGCCAGCCTCGATGCATTTCTGACAACGACGAACTAATTAATTAACAGCATCTGTCATCATTCCCGGATTTTTTAATAATTTCAAGTTGGAAAAAATTAATTATCTCTGGAACCAAAACTTCAATTTTTGTTCTGTAAAAAGGGCAGGCATGCAAAATTTTGTTTGAATCCAAACTTTTTATGGAAGTTACTGCAAAAAAATAATTTTTTCTTGTGAACTTCAACACCTTGTATCTTTCTTAGGAATCGAGATAGAGGTATATAATATACATTTTTCCGATTCAGGACGACCAGGAGAATGTATCATTAAAGTTTGCTCGATTAAAACTGACACCCTGTATAAAACAATTATAAAAATTTAATTTTTTATCAAACAAATAGTTTAGAAATTATTATTATTTAAAAAAAAGCATGCCACTGTAAGTTTTAAGAAATATTTTTTATCTATTGATTTCCTTGTTCAATTTGGAGTAAACTTTGCTTTTACAGAACAAAAATTGAAGTTTTAGTTCCAGAGATAATTAGTTTTTTCGAAAGACGTGCCAACTTGAAATTAGTCACAAATCAAATAGGAAATTTATTAAAAAACAAAAAGTAACAAAAAATAATTATAAAATTACAGTAACTGTTCAAAATGCAACCCAGCCTCGATGCATTTCTGACAACGACAAACTAATGAATTAACAGCATCTGTGATCATTCTTGAATTTTTTAGTAATTTCAAGTTAGCACGTCTTTGGAAAAAATTAATTATCTCTGGAACTTAAACTTCAATTTTTGTTCTGTAAAAGCAAATTTCACTCAAAATTGAACAAGGAATTCGATAGATAAAAAATATATTTTTTAAATTACAGTGGCATACTTTTTTGTTTTAAATAATTGAGATGTGACCGAATTGCACGCCACTGGTGCCCCCCAAAATCGAAAATATCTTCATAAAATTGTCCTTAGGGGACAGGCATGCAAAATTTCGTTTAAATACAAGCTTTTTTATGGAAGTTATTGCAAAAAAATATGTTTTTCATGTAAACATCAACACCCTGTATCTTTCTTAGGAATCGAGATAGAGGTATATAATATAAATTTTTCCGATTCAGGACGACCAGGAGAATGTACCATTAAAGTTTGCTCGATTAAAACTGATACATCCTGTATAGGTAACACTAGACCTAATAAAATTTTGGGATTGGTAATCAGAATTTTGAATTCACTCACAAATTGTTGCAAAATATTTATTTGAGCATTGAAATAACTTTTCGTGCTAATTTAAACGTGTTCGTTTAGCATTTAAATAAATATGTACCTCTACCTCCATATAGATGTAGCTAAAGTAAAACTTATTATATTATTTAGCATTCTTTTAGATTTTTAAAAATAGCTAGAAACAGAATTTTGAAGTTTTTACAAAGATAGCCTAGTCAAGCATTTAACTTTTATTAGACGAAAATTGAAAAATCATGTGTTGGGTATTGATTCATTTATTTTATAAAATATTAACATATTATTTTCAAGTTTTACGAATTTGTAGTTTTAATCTTTTTGGTGGCACTCACTACCAGGGAAGGAACACAAAATTCGACCCACTTTTAAAAATAAATGAATAAAATAGTAATTAAAGTATCACGGGCGTTATTATCCTGATAACGACCGTGGTGCCTTCAACGTTTAATATCCGAATGGTTTATTACTTTGGTCTGAAATATTTTTAAGTAAAATTTGCTGTTTTACTAATAGCATAATCTAGTAGTTTTTAAATGCCGTTGCTATGATACATTGAATCAAAAAAGCAGTACGGCACCTATGACATTATTTTCATTATTGACCCAAGGGCCATTATTTTTTATAATACGCCCTATTAGGGCATTATTTGTTATATAATATACTTTGACAGCGTGTCATTAATTAATGTCAAATAATGAACCAGTCGGACATTAAAATAATAAAATATGATTTCTATGCTTTCTTTTTCCAATACTGCATTCGTTTTTGAACTATTTTGTATGTGTAAACCCGAGCTACATCAGGATACCTAAAAGCACAATAACATCATTCTCTAAACTGGTGTTTTAGCATAACACTTACGCTTCCGCTACAAAATCGTAAATTTCCCTAGTTTTGCCAGTCATACAGCCTACGGCATTGGCTAAGTCATCAAAAAAATGTTCCACGTTTAATCTGTTATAATCAGGAGGATGATTGTGGGGTGCATTCAAATCCACTGTTTGTACTGTACCATTATTTACTTGAGCTACAGCAGTGGCCTTGCAAGATGATCCGTCGTTTAAGGCACATTTTAAGTACCTAAAATAATCATGAAATATTTTATGGTGATTTTGAATTTAATTAACTACGTAAGTAAATGAATTGATACTGGTATTGTTTGAATATTATACAGTGTATGTGTTTAAATTTTCAAAATTAAAATTAAATGAAGTAAATACTTTTCTTTCGCTGAATTCTGAATTAGAATTTTTTCTTTCTTTTCGAAAAGCGAGTTTATATTCAATGATTAAAATGTAATTATACTAGTAGGTATCTCAGAATCCAAGCATGCAATCTAATGGCCGATTCCACAAACGTCAAATAAATATTTAATCAGAGAATAAGCCTATAATTATTGTCCTTATTGGCAGAAATTTAATAGAATAGATTAGCGATTGACCAATAGGACTACGTAAAATTCAAATTAATCAGAGAATAGTTATTTATGAGTTTCACATGTTTATGGAACCGGACATACCAACTACCTACATAACTATGAAAATTTTTAGATATTAAATGTGTATTAACTCAAAAGTATCTTGTTGCGTCAATACTTACCACTTATTTAAAACTATTTTAGACTTATAATACAGATATCCCTGGTGAGGTACTTTTCCAGCTCGTGTTCTGCGAAGTCGTTTGCCTCTTTCAAATACTAACGAATCTAACGAAAAACATAAAATAAATAACAGTACTATCTTTAAAGAAGTATATTGTTTATTTTTAGTTCACTACATCTCTATTATTATTATTTCCATTTGAAACAAAGATAAATTGATAATAAAATAAGCTACATTGTAAAATTAATTTTATTGTATACATTCTCTCTCGATATTTACTATTTAGCACAATGTCAAATACAAAAATTAAGATTCACTATGCGCGCTTTTCCGCCACCTGTGCAAAGATGAGGCAATAGATCTGTATGGAATTTCATTCGCTCCTCTTGGATATCTATAACAACAAAAGTGTTGCTCGTACGGTTGATTCATTAACTAAATTTAGAGATCCTTTTATCGACAACCATCGTTTAAAAGAACTCTACGATAATTCTAACCATTCATACACTTACATATCAGATATTCTCTCAAAAATCGTCTTAAGCGATACATTCTGCATGGAAGACGATCGAACGGCTCTTCTCAATTCTTTCATGAAATTGTCTCTTTCAGCTGCATTTAAATCGGGCGGGTGATTATGTTGCTGGGTTACTTTTAGCTGATCTAAGGTACCATCTACTGGAAGAGTGGCTCTACCACGGCAGCCGGCTTTTCGGTGCTCAGCGCATCCTAAATATCTGTGCGGTCACCAGATCAAATTATAATCATCAATAAACGTGTAGCACTTAAGATATGACATCAGAGGATGATTAAGTCATTGTTAGAATTATTGAGATGTTTTTTTACAACTTTTGATCAATAAAGTTAATATAGACCCAAAAAATTATCATTTATACTCATCTTTGATTAAATTGATTATTAATTAATTATTACTATTGACCATTATTTGCTGAGTTAGATTAGATCTCAGTCAGTAAAAAAGGTCATTACACTTAATCTCTGAATAAAGAGTTTAGTGAAATTCGCACCGGCATTGGTGATGCCATATCTTAAATAACCACATTTCAAGATGTTTGATAATTACCGTAGAGGTGGTGACCCAGCAATTATATTATTGTGATAGATAAAGCCATCAACTATGAATTTCGTGCGAGTATTAACTCTCTTTTTACGAGGTGCTTGCAGACTCCCCGACTTACATGGTTTGTACCCATCTGACAAAAATAATAATTATTTTAAAGTTATCCAAAACCAATATTTAATTACATCTAAATGGGTTGAGTGGGTTTACTAAACTACTGTGAAATAAAATAGTACACATACTGAAAAATCTTTATTCAAAATTAAAATCATATGCTCCTTAATGGGGGTCTTTTATTTCAACTTTTGATCGGTGGGGGTCTCATAATAGAAGACTTCAGTTTGAAGTTTTTTAATTGCAAACTCAATTCTTTCATTTAAAATTTTTATGTTTCGGTACGAACTTTTGAAATTAATAATAATAAATATTCAATATCAACGTACAAGTTGACTAAACTAGAAAGGCGGATGGCCACGCATTGTGGAAAAAATGAGTTTGTTCTTTTTATGTGAAAGCTGTTTTATTTGATGTGACTTCGACCTGAGCGCAAAGTCTCATCTGACCTGCTAGTTTGGCTGATTTATATAAATAAAACGTACTGATGAAACTGTAATCACACTAAGTGGACTTTCAAACCAAAGTAGCATGCGACGTGCGACTTGCTGCCAGGAAGCATGTGGCACCGTGCGACTTTCAAATTTACTCTCACACTAAAATCGCTCAGCGTGCTATATGCTACAGGCAAATTCCAGATTTAATATTTAACTTAACAACAAAGCGCGGTCAAGTCACGTCGCATACCACAAATTACAGCACACGTTCTATCAATCGAGTAACGTCGAACGATGCCACGTCGCATTCATGCTACTTTGGTGTAAAAGCCCACTAATAGATATAGTTAACTAACGGAATCCACGTAGAGCTTTGCGCAAAACACCCCATTAAATAAAGCACTTGTAATATTTTGCTGCTAGAAACTAACTGAAATTTCAATGATTTCCATGTCAATTTTGATTCCGAAACTGTTTGAACTAATTACAGAAACTTGTATATTAACCCTGCACTGGCAAACTCTTAAAACAGAACGTCAGTGGTATGTAATGAAGTGTGGTAGACTTTATGTATCTTATTTTCTACCAGAATATGTATTTTAAAAACTTACTGAAAAACTAACAATGCATTAAAAGTAAAATTGTAGAACATAAGTTTTATATTTCTTTCTCCTAAAAAGTTTTTTTAATACATTGTAATGAATAGTTTTTTTTTTAATTTTCATAATTAGGCTACGGAAATTCTACAAGAATGGCGCCTAGTCTAACAGGGCTAAAAACGTTTTATAAAAACTGTTAACGACACTTCTAAAAAGACTTAAATGTTACTAAAGGCGGGTTTTCCTAAGCAGCGCGTTTTTTGGGCGCCGCGTACAACGTAATACGCCCAGCCCAACACTCCGGCACTCCTCAGTAGGAATGTAGTGCTACTGTTCTCCTACAGAGCGCAATTCGCAATACGTTCCACGCGTTTACAAAGAACTCTCTCCTGCCGACGTGAAATTCCCTATTCAGTTCACGCTGCGTATTAGATACGCTGCTTAGGAAAACCCGCCTTAAGGTGCTGAGAGTCATGACCTCATAGTTTAACCCCATGCTTTTCATCCACAAAATTACAAAGGTTGGGTTTGCATATTTAAACTTTTTCTGTCCATCTTAATTTAAAAAATTACTTGATTTTTAAATGAATTAAGGTTTTCAATTTTGAGAGATAGATGATATGCGCAATGGCAACGGTCATTAGGGTGTCTTGTGACGTCAGGACAGACAGAGAACGTTGTTTTATTGAAAACCTCAATTGTATCAAAATTGGCAATATTCTACGACTGTCTGTTTACTATTATTACGACTAGATATGTTAGGTATGTAGCAAATTACCTAAATACCTACAGAATTTACAGTAACACAAAATTTTCCATACGTACCTATTACCTACTGATTTTGAAAAGAAAAAATCACGTTATTTTAAAATATTCTGCTGCCTCGAAAAATAACGTATTTATTTATATAACCATATTTAAACTTCTAGAACTTTTCTGTTGTGCACCGTATGTAACGACAAGCATTTAATGAGTTGACTGCGTGCTTTAAAACATTAGGTTTCTTCAGACTTAGGTCATACCTACCTAATATATGTCAAATTTTTCATTTTTGTATTGCCATTTATCATTATGATGATGATGACTTCACAAAAATATATTCGAAGAGTACAGGTCTCCAGGAGTAACGTTTCCCGGTACAAGAACATTAAATTTGTGTTTAAGTGAATGAAAATTGTTACAAAATACAAGTTTTACCTACTTATAAATTATAAAATATATAAATATAAAAAATTAGTTTACATAGAATCAAAAATCTCTACAAAAGCCACATCGTTTAATTCTAGTTATATGCTTCATTAAAACAATCTAAGCAATAACCTAGTTGTCTTGGGCAGTTTTCACAGCTTAAGTAGTCACATATTCAACTAATTTATCAGCCTCTCGACTCCATATCCTATATAAGATTATAAATATTGTTTTTTGCACGATCCGTCAAATTCATGTATTTACTGATTTAATTAAAAGAATAGTAGGTTTTGTTTACAAATCACTGATCGGTAAGACATCACTTACCGATGGGAAGGCGGTAAGTAATCAAATATGACCTATTGTCACTGATGTATTTTAGATAATTTTATAGTTGTCACTTTGACATGAACCAATTTAGAATCATTTTAATTTGGTTATTGCATGGAACGTGCAAAAAACGTAATAAACGTTAAGGGTTACCGGTGTCAGGCAACATTGGAAGCCTCGGTACCCTCGGCCACCAAACTATTGCCTTCCACCAGTACCATATCCTTATACCGCTTTTATTGCTTAAATAACTATTGACTTAATTGTCTTCTGTGAAAATATGCAAAAATAATTCTTAAGTTGTAGTAAGCACATTCCTATTTTCGTTTTGATAAAATAAAGGTGTGAAAATTAATAAGTACATAGTGTATTTTCGAGTAGTGAGTCAAGTTCAATAAACCTATTTTAAAGTAAAGAATCTTGAGTTAAATTCTATGAACAGCTTCAGATAGAACCCAGCATGAATAAAATAATAGAATTTAATATTATGCATATTAAATTCACAAATACTTTATACTTTTGTTAGAAGTAACCAGTGAAAAATTATAGCGTTTATCGCAATTTCCAATAACTCAATTCTATAATAAAAACAAAGTATTGAATAAATTTAGATGTATTTATCAACACCAATCTTGTATATTGTTGTGCCCATTCCAATCTGAAATTCACATTTAAAAACTTGACATACTGAATAATTCTATTACAAATATTATAATAATATTAATTCTATTATTTCTAGATTTATAAAAATTACTAATTCACTTTGAATGAAAAACTGATTTTTTTGAAGAATATCAAAGCTTAAAAAATATTTTCAGGATCTCATTTAAACCATAATGAAGCAGATCTAACGTACCTTATCACGTCTCTTTTTGTGAAAAGTTCCCAAATTGGAACGTATATCTCCCAGAAGTCCCGATGCTAAAGTTGCTACAGAAAATATTCACTAAACTTAATTTTGCAAATTGCAGAAATCCAATTCTGAAAACGAGCTGGCATTTTAATATGCGATTAACTTTAACCAATAGTTTTTTTCTACAGAAACAATCGTTACAACAATCACTTCTATTGATAAAAACCGTAAGAGTCCGCATATGGAAATACCGGCAATAACATTAGATAACCCTCTGTTGTACAATAATTTTATAATTTTTGCACACTATACTTACTATAACACAAATTGAAAATATTTAATAAAAAATTGATTGATCAATCATAGTTATCTTGTAAGCCTCATGATCCTGTTCTAATTATACTAGAAAATCTTAAAGTTAATTACCTATATGAAAAATCATATAATGTAAACAGGTTTTTTTTGTTTCTAAATTTCTTTAAGGGAATAGATGTTTAGTTTCCGCAAAGATGATTCTAGTAATAGTTTACTTCCTTTTGTCCGCTAGTGCCACTCATGTTACACCCCTATAGGTAAGTATAGGTAAGTGCTTATACCTACCCTTAAAACGAATTTCTACTTGATTAAAGAAATAATCAATTAGACACAAGTCACAATTTATTTGTAAATAATCTAAAACGTAAATTAACATTTTAGATTGTTTTTACTAATGTTTCCATCATTTTTCACCACTTTTTTCACTTTACATAAAAAGAGTAGCGTATACAAAATACTTTGCATAAACTGTTCTTTTTTCAATTCCAAATCATTGTTTACAAAAGAGAAAATTACCAAGAAAACAAATAATTTTGTCTTCTTTCCTTCATTTCAGTTAACAAACCAAATTAGTAAAAAAATTCAAACTAATTTGACTAAAAAACTGAAAAAAAGTGCAATTTGTTCGTTTGTTTACGCATACGAGGCGACGAAAGCCCACTGTTTATAACAGAAATAGTAACTCTAATTTAACATAAAAGTTTATGTTAAATAACGTTTACAATTATTTGTTATGGAACAGCCGCAAATATTTATCACTTTAATATTTATTTATTGAATTTTTTCAATAAAAACGCACATATCACCCACTTCACATACAAAACGTTTATAAAAAATATTATAAACGGAAATACATCAATACAAATCACAAAATAATTAAGAACACAACTAATAATGCCTACTGCCGCATAAACGAAACATACAACAGATTTTCCAAAATTTTCAATATTGCTTTAGAATATAAAAAAGAATTATGCAATAATAATAAAGTGATAACTTTAAGAAACAATATTAAAAATTTTGTTATAAGTGCTTGCGACGTGTGAGACTTCAAAAAATTAACCAAAATCGTAAGTATAAAAATGAGAACGCTCCCAAATGTATAAAATTTGAGTTCCTTTCACAGGTAAACAAGTGTATCATTATTTACTCCTTCAATGAGTATTCCGAACTTAGATGTTTTTTAAAACGGAATCACATTGCAGCTAAAAAGCGGCCGTAGGACTTAACAATACTACTACTTAATTAAACCGTTTCAGCTGACTGAAATTATACAAAAGTATACCTACTAAAAAAATCTTACCCAAGCTATTTCAATATCAACATAAATATTTTTTTTTTGAGAATATGTAATTTTCTAATTTATCGTCACTAAAAAGCAGCTTGCAGCCAAATCATAAATTTAAAATTTGATGAAACAAAATTTAATATTATTAATGACGCAAGCAACTTTTCCCAAAATTATCAGTTACTTTCTTAAAAAATATTTACCGGATTTCACATTTTTCAATAACGCAACAATTTATTTTACATTTAAAAAAGAAAACAACTGCAATGTGTTTCCCTAAGCCACACAAACCGCAAGCCAAAACATACACATCAAAACCCAAAAGAAACCCTACCTTGTCCTTCGCCAGCACCATCAGTACTCGTCCCAGCTTGCGGTTCTTCTTCAGCACCTTCCATCATCGAATAATCTTCCGAATCGTCCACATTCGTATCATCTAAAGTATCATCGCCAAAAGCATCGTCCGTATTATCATCATGTACACTAACCGATTGACTTTGATCGTAAGGTTCCATTTTAAATTGTATCATTTCATTTGTACTACTTGAAGCCGGTAAAGAAATTGGTTCAGATTTAGCAGTGGCGGGTGTCGGTGTTTGAGATTCAGATGAGGACGAGGCACTCAAACGCGGCCGTTTTGCTGCTGGTGTGGTCGAGACTAGGGGGGCAGGTAACTGTTTTTTTGGTTTCGGAGGTGCTCGGTACTCTTCCATGTGTGAGAGTTTCTCGTCCACGGATTCAAGTACGTCGGAATCGGTTGAACCCTGATGTATAAAAGCATAAATTTTAAACAGATATAGGAGAGAAAAGTTTTTGTTTAAAATCAGAGTATCGAAGTAACGTATGTTAAAAAAAACTCACTCGCAGGAAGCCATGATAATAGAGATAGACTGATCATTAGCTAGGGACTTGAAAATTTAGGAAGTAGTTCATTTGTTACTTAAAAATTTTCATCTTATTGTCATCACAGATAACGCATGTTAAAATGCTTATGATTGTTTATTACGTTTATTATGTGTTAATTTAATAATATTGTTAGTTTAACAATAAAGAATATTTTGTAATTGGAATAAATGTTTAAATTGTGTAGTTCTAGTGTTAAAACGTCATGGCTTGTTTACGACTGAGTTTTTTTTGGAACACACTATAGAATAAAACATACGGAGTACAGTTGACGACACGGAATAGTTTCCAGGCATTTTTTTCCATTGTAAATTAAATCATGTTCATAGGCTCGATAACTGCTTAGTGGCATTATTAGTAGTCATATTTGTGTCACAATATTTTATGTAAAGTATTTGAAGTAAAACGCCTAGAAATTTTCTTACTAATGCTCAAAAAGGCGCAATTGTGGCACAGCTAGAAGGTAGTTGGTCAAGTAGACAAGTAAATGTAATCTAATGAGATCTTCGCCTGTCTCCACCACTGTCGTTAAAAGAAATTTTAATTTAAAAAGTCTGATTTATAATGCAAAAAAAATTCAAAAATCGCTACTTTGATCAATTTGCCTGGAAACTATTCCGTGTCGCCAACTGTACATACATTAAATTTGTGCCAGTTTTTTTGCGATAGTATGTTGTCTGATTAATTGTTACTTGTGTTTCCTGGATTTCAAATTATTTTCAAATTTTCGTCCGTTCACATTTCACAATTATGTATACTTATTAAAGCTTAATTTGTATACCTAAATACGTGAAGTACTACGCCCTACGTCAACATATTTATATAAATAAATATTTTGTCTACATGTTATTAAAATTTAAGTTTTCAACATTTTAGACTATTATTATTTGTAAAATACACAAAGGTTAACTTTAAAAATGATTTGTGGCCTTCGTGGGTCCAGAATCTAGACTAGAGAGCAGAAACAACTGATCAAAAATTATCCACGGGTTAAGAGAAAAGCTAATTTACACTTTATTATGTAAAATATAAAAGCAACTTCATAAACGAAGTAAATAAACATGGTTCAATACCACAACAATAGAATTTGCGCCTGCGTTGATAATAAAACGACAACAAAGATACAAGTGTTCATCAAAATACATGCAAGAAAGAGAAAGCCGAACGCTAGAAATATCCAACGACCGACGTGGCGTCACTATCCATATTATTATAATATTGAACCAAGAACAAATCATAAAAAACAGTTACTCACATTCCCATCTGCCGTTAATCCTTTAATTTGTAAGGCCTCGGCAGTCTTAATAAACGTGGTTAAATTCTCTTGACTAACTTGTACTTCTCCTTGGTACATAAATTGTAACAAATCACTTAAAGCTATGTAACTGACGTCCTTCATAAATACAATAGGATGCTGACAAGGATTCGTCTTAAACAGTTCTTTGAAATAGGGACTACATACAGAAAGGACCATTTTGTGGGCTTTCAAGTATTTGCCCTCTACAGCTAAAGTAACATCTACCAAGTCTTCATTCTCAAGCAGCGAGTTCATTCCCGAACTCATATTTTTGTGGAAATTATCCCAACATAACGAAAATTGTTCCGACGCCATGGTCGGTTCTGTAAGCAATATACAAGAAAATTTAAGTTCATTTCATGGAGTAGGCATACTCTTAGGGGACGCCGTAATGGCGGACAGTCGGCAAAAAGAGAAGCCCATTCGTTTCAAGAAAAGTGCGAATACATTGCAAGAACTAACGCTTACCTTATGTTTAAACTCCTTCCTGAAATTCGGGGTTTCAAACACAGGGTACAGAGACAGTTTTACGAAAAAATACTAGTTATTTCGTTGATATTTTGCAGAGCCGCACAAACAAACCACTCCTTCGCGTTATGAAAATGTTGTAATGGCGAAAAGCAGGGCAGCCAACATGCTGTTGAGCGAAATGGAGATTTTATTTAATACAAGCAGTTAAAAAATGAACGAAATTGTGCTAAATTGTTATACTCCTGCAAAATTTGAAGGTTCGAAAATTAAAATGTATCGTCCAATTATTTATAATTAAAAAACGAAGTGTATAACTGGTTGCCTAAATTCAATTTATTTACGCAAAATGTAGGCATAATAGCACAAAATAAGGCTTTAACCTGATCAAACTTGCTTGTGATATCATTTATATAAAAACTGTATTTAATATTTGCATATGTGAAGCTATCCAGTAAATTAATTTTTAATTTCATTAAAAATAAAATTTATTTTAATATTTAATAAATTGAGATTGGTACCACTGCTTATTGATCGTGCACTACTGCCATGCGCATAAAATTATAAACACAAATGGCTTCCCCAAAGCTATACGTTGTTTTCCCGCTAAACTTTTTCAATAACACTAAACTGTTTCCGCCATAAATTTCATCAAAATGGATAAAATTGATAGATTTATAAAACTGGGAAAAGCTGGTGAAGGTACTTACGGCGTTGTGTACAAAGCCAAAAACAAGGTAACTGGGAAAAATGTCGCATTGAAACGAATTAAATTGGAAAAGTAAGTTTTTAGTAGTTTTTTTCATACTACATTTTCTTGCTATGTGTTAAATGTTTTATCTATGGTATGTATGTTCTTCATGAATTTGTAATTAGTCTAAAAATGGAGCTCATCGCACTGGGAATACAAACACTACTAAACCAAAGCGCACTAACTCAGGGGAAATTTCAGCAGAATCGTGTGTGTGGATTACGTTCTTTTAATCACCGTAGCACCACATGATTCAGCTTAAATTTCTGTTGCATTCACCACTAATCACTTCATGCTAACGTAAGTATTTAAGTATGGACACCATAACTTTTCTAGCTAATCTTCAACTAAACTGTCGCAAGTTCATATATAACGTAACCCTCTGCTTTTTTACAGATTTTATAACGAAGGCGACTCAGAGGGTGTTCCTTCTACAGCAATACGTGAAATAAGTTTGCTTAAAGGTCTACGTCACACTTCCATCGTGGAGTTACTAGACGTTATGTATTCAACCGACAAACTGTACTTAGTATTCGAGTACTTGGATTTAGATCTGAAAAAATATCTAGACAACGTACATAAACCCTTGGAAGAAGGACTGATTCGAGTAAGCTTTTGTGGCCAACAAAGCGACAATAATAGTTCTACCTAAACTTCTATTTCCAGAGCTATATGTATCAACTAGTTGAAGGATTAGCTTATTTACATTCGCACAGAATCCTTCATCGTGATTTAAAACCGCAAAACTTGCTTCTGGACAAAGAAGGTCACATAAAACTCGCAGATTTCGGCTTATCCAGATCCTTTTCTCTACCAACTAGAACGTACACCCATGAAGTTATAACGATGTGGTATCGAGCCCCAGAATTGCTTCTGGGAACCAAAATGTACTGTACTGGAATTGATGTTTGGAGCCTCGGCTGTATTATGGCAGAAATGGTACAAAAACATTTTTTATTATTGAAACCAGGCTTCAACTTAACATATTTTAGCTACTAAGGAAGGCTATCTTTCCTGGTGACTCAGAAATCAACCAACTGTATAAAATCTTTGGTTTATTGGGCACTCCAACAGAAGAAACCTGGCAAGGTGTTTCGTTGTATCCGGATTATTCTGCGTCGTTTCCCGAGTGGAAACGGAAAAACTTTAGGGATTTTCTTCCATTGCATAGTGCGGAAGAGGAAGCATGTCTGGCGGTAGGTTTGGTGTTACAATAATTTGAAGGAAATTATAGTGTGTTTTGTAGAGTATGTTGATTTATAACCCTAATGAGAGAAAAACAGCCAAGGAGTTGCTGCAGTCGAAGTATCTGAAGGGTTCTAAACTTACTGCACCGGAAATTGAAGCGTTTCCTCAGGATGAGAACAAGGAAACTAATTAATATGGTTATTTGAAATATGTATTCCCTCAGGTTGAAATTTAGACACTGATGTGATTTTATAAAGGACGATGTTTTTATAATAAATTTTATATGTAAGTTTATAATTATTGTATTTATTTAAAAAAATTGCTTTAATAATATTTCCTCAATTTTTCTAACCTGAGTACAGGGTGATTTGAAGTCTATCCTCATCATTATAAGCTCGAAAACCGTAATGGATACAAATGGACAGAAATTGACGTGTAAAAACTATTATCATCAAAACTTATAAACTAAACTTTTTTTTGGAAATCTTACCTCCTGAACTTGTTTGTTTATAATAACAGTAGAAAAAGAAAAATAATGTTATTTGGATAGTACTCGTACCAAACATATTAAATCCAACATACAAAAGTACAGAAAATCTAGAAAATAGCAATTCCAAATATGTACTGATGAATTTACAGATGTGTTACATATTTATTATGGAGAATATACAAAATAGAGTTTTGGAGTAATGTACCACTGCTGTTGGTTAAATATATGTTTTAGACACCAGCACTTTTCTGGAATTTGTCGAAAAATGTTAAGCTGTCGTTGATGCAACATCAGCTAACATAATTAAACAAAATGAACGTATATTTCATTCTCTTCTATTTTGTGTAACATGTAGGTAAGAATCAGTTTCAAGTTTGTGATGCTGAATTTTTTGGAGTAGACATAGACCAGATTTAATCTTCATGACGGGTAAAAATGTTTTGATGATCGAGATAAAATTCAGACAGGATAGCAAAAAAACTTTACAGCAAATAATAGAAACAATATTATACCAAATTTGAATGTAAAGTATTTAAAGATCTGGAACATAAATTGTACTTAGCAGTTACTGTTAGTGAAAACAATGTTAGTTTAGCTGCGCTTGTTAATACGTTAGATATAAATAAAGCAGAGTATTTCCCAAGATAAATTATTACGCTGTTCTTTATCATTTTATAAAACAGGTCTCTTTGTCTTAATTTCATATAAACTACCTACGATTGATTTTACACCAAAAATCATTTTGTCTTCAGGTGGCCCAGTTAAAAGATATAAATGTTAATAATTACAAAAATTATTGATTATAGACAAATAAAAAATATTTTGCAAAAAATTTGAGCGCTCCTGAAAACTAAGCAAAATTGATGCAGAATTTATTCAAAATGCACACCTACAAATATTTCGTGTCTATCCTGGGACACGCTGTATACCTAGTTTAGACTTACCATTAGATATACAGGGTGTTCGCGCGAAGTGGCTCACTATTGCTAACTTCGTTATTATTGGAGCTACAAAGTCGGTTAAATTAGCAAACTAGTAGCATTACAATGGTGAAAACAGAAAAACAATTGACCATCTGGTTTTCGAGATATTCACAAAAATAACATTTTTTTAAATGGAACACCCTATATATTTTTGCAGAAATCGATGACAAATTAAATTCTGTACAAAAAATATCCTTAATTTTTTTGATAATAATTTAAAATAAGCGAGTTATTTTGAAAAAAGGGTTGCAATTCTTTAAAATCAAGTAGCCATAAAATGAAATAGTAATTTATTAAAACCAAACAATCATAATTTTGAATTTAAGCAAGTTGAAAAAAACTTGAAAGAATTACGGAAATATTACTATTTTATTTAATATTTTTAATATACAGGTGTTTGCGCAAAGTCTTTCACTATTGCTAACTTTGTTATTATTGGAGCTACAAAGTCGGTTAAATGAGCAAACTAGTAGCATTTTTTCCGCTGATTATAATGGTGAAAACAGAAAAACAATTGGCCATCTGGTGTTCGAGATATTCACAAAAATAACATTTTTTAAATGGAACACCCTGTATATTTTTCCAAGAATCGACGATAAATTAAATTCTAAACAAAGAATGTTCTTATGCTTTTTGACAATTATTTAAAATAAGCCAGTTATTTTGAAAAAAAGTTTTCAAATTTTTAATATCAAGTAGCCATGAAAATTATAATTTTGTAAATTTTCAATATTTCCGTAATTCTTTCAAGTCTTTTTCAACTTGCCTAAATTAAAAATTATGATTGTTTGGTTTTAATAAATTACTATTCCGTTTTATGGCTACTTGATTTTAAAGAATTGCAAACTTTTTTCAAAATAACTCGCTTATTTTAAATTATTATCAAAAAAAGATGAGGACTTTTTTGTATAGAATTTAATTTACCATCGAATTTGGAAAAATATATAGGGTGTTCCATTTAAAAAATGTTATTTTTGTGAATATCTCGAACACCAGATGGCCAATTGTTTTTCTGTTCACCATTATAATCAGCGGAAAAAATGCTACTAGTTTGCTCATTTAACCGACTTTGTAGCTCCAATAATAACGAAGTTAGCAATAGTGAGCCACTTCGTATTGTAAATTTTTAATGAATGAACCTGAGCATAAAATTTTTATTATATTTCCTTAAAAGTCAATTAAAACGTTTAGCAAAGACACCTATTATGTAGGAGTATTTGCCCAATTAATCTATGAAGGTACTTATAAAAATATTTTTGTGGATAAATCTTTTAACGTATCAAACTTATATTTCGTAGAAAAATTAAAACAAACGTCAATTATTCTAAAAATAATTTATTAACAATTACTGCGTGGCCAAACCACTCAATCGATTATTCAAAGCACAAGTCAGTTTTTTATAAATTTCCAATGTTTCTATCGGAGTTCGCCCAAACTCATCTCGCACTTTCAACTTGCCTTCTGATGCACTATTTACAAATTCCTCTAATTCCTTAACTTGTTTCTTAAGCACACAGTACCGGGCAGCCAAGGATATATTATTGAAATTATTTAAATTAAGCAACTGACTTTCATACTGAAGCAAATCTGCGTCCGAAGGAATTATCCCATAGAGTATACATCGGTCAATGTCCACATGTTCCCTTAAATTGTTATCAATTTTAACGGAAGTTTCCCGGAAAAAGTCGCTGGGTTGCAGCACCTATAAAAAGATTTTTTAGTAGGTATATCTAAACGAAAGCTGTGAGAGTTTCAACCTGAGCTTCCAAATTTTTATATTCGTAGGCCTGTTTGTATTTTGCCTCGCATTCCTCGATTACTTCTGGAGGCGTGTCTCGTTTAACAGGCCGCATTGCCAATTCCTTTAACTTCCTATATTTCGCTTCCAAA
The DNA here is from genome assembly GCA_963942485.1 of Pediacus dermestoides. Lineage (NCBI taxonomy): Eukaryota > Metazoa > Arthropoda > Insecta > Coleoptera > Cucujidae > Pediacus > Pediacus dermestoides. Next base: position 32,298,963 of record OZ012626.1, read on the forward strand.
CGTTCTTCGTCCATTGATTTCTCTGGAAAGTTTTCCAAGACTTTCTCAACTTCAATCGACTTATCCGCTATTTCAACATGTGGTTGATCCTTCAACGTACTGGATATTTCATCAGGTGTCACCTCTGTGTTATCTTCAGCAACGTTGGGTGTCTGTACGTTATCAATATCGCCTTGTACAGCCGATTCCTCTAAGGTCAAAGTACCATCCTCCAACTTACTAAGTAGTGTTTGATAATCTAAATTGAAATTTAGCATGATGGGTTCCTCTAGATTAGGGACGTCTACTTTTTTTGGAAGAACTTTCATTTGCTTCAAATTGAGAATTTTGGTTTGGGTAACACAGTGCTTCAGGTTTAGTGGTGTGTGAGTTTCGAATATAGCGTCGGAGGATTCCTCATCGGTTTCTTCGAAGAACAAGTTTGTACCTAGGTTTTCCTCATAACTCCCTTATACATGCAAATGGGTGTATTATTGTATTTATAATTTTGATACTTTCACTACATACCTTTAAAAATATAGTCGTTAATTTGGACAAACGGAGTGCTAGTTTCCAAATTGTCAATACGCATATATACGTCATTTTGGATTGTTTCGTTTATTTTTCCGTTAAATTCTAGGTACACGTATATGTCTTCTACTCCTTGGTTATCTTCCATGATTAATTATTCGTTAAATAATTTAAAAAGTTAATATTCACTTGACAAAATTATTGTAGGTTAACTTCTGTTGATGTTCTGTCAGAATAATCTCTGCTTCTTCATCTACTCTTAACAGAAGCAGAGCCGGATTAAGGACGTTAAACAGGACTGGACTTAAGTTTTTTAATTCAAACTATTGGGCACAAACGTGTTTGAAACTCATAATTAACTCCGAATTATTGCATTTTACGGAGTCGTATTGGTCCATCGGTAATCTATATTGAGATTCAGCCAACAAAAATTAATGCTATTCCCTAATTAAATATTTATTTCTTATTTCAGGTTGCACCAAGTTCTGTTAAACTTAGCAGCGGCATGTTATTGGCTAAATGTTCGTTATTTGTTGCGTTGCTTAGCAACAAATTTAAAAACCCAATAAGCTTCCGTTGCTAAATTTGAAACGCGCAATTAGTTAATTGAGCATTTAGCAGAGCTTGGTGCAACCGGACAATAAGATATCAAAAATGTGTCAACATTAAAAAAATTATATTGACTAAATTATTTCAAATAATCATTTTAAAACTAAAATTTTAAAGTTTTGTTATTACACGACGGATTTAAAATGTTACTTAATAATAATAAAATTATATAACTTAGCCATTCCGTAAATTCTGATTTTATGAAGACAACGTTGGTGGATCAATTTATTTTACAAGTGTATCAGTAATAAATCGTGATTTATTACCCTATGACACATAAAAATGTGTAAGCAATAAAGCAATCCACATTTTCTTGCAATTATTTTAAGATTACTTAAAATGGGAAAAAATAAAGGAACATTTTGATAAAAAGAATATTAAATCCCAATCAATTTATTTGGTTTATTTTTAATTCCATAAATGCCTGAACAAATGTTTTATTTCGTGGACTTTCCAAAGAATTTGTACGGGCTGCGGTAAAATACGCATCAACATTCTAAAGTATATCTGGATCCATCTGATCACTAATAAAATAGCTGCTTTACTAAAGCTAGAGATGAAACAAACTATTACACTTTTTGCGGGATGTACTCCATGTATTGATCGAGGATCTATTTGCCCCTTTAGACCTCCCTCTGAAAAAACGGTATAATTTCAGTAAATATTCCATAAGGCACCAAAGAAATATGTGACTTAACTTAGGTACAATTTAATCAAATGAAAAAATAGTTGTTCTATAATTGCTTATAGATTTATAATTTCTTGTAACATCTTAGATTTTGCTTTCTATGATTGTTATATTTTTTTATATAAAAGTACCTGAATAGACATTATATCATATAAAACTCACCCTTGCTTGTTAATATATCAACAAGATCTCCGATAACTGTACCAGTTGGAGGAAAATTGGGATTTTTGACCTCTTGCGCGGTGACGAATTGAGCTAAATTAATAGTAATTAGTATTAAAAACACACAAGTTGGTACAAACTGCCTCATCTTGTCTATTCGTCTTATAGTCTTTTAAAAAACCACTTCATGCGATTATCTTACAGAAAAAACTGTATATGTAGGTATTGTTTTAACGTCAGTAAATTTTGTCTTTATTGTTATATGTTTGAATAAAAATTTTATTTTTATTGCAACGATAAATTTTTTATTATTATCACATTAAGTTTACTTTTGGAAAAGCAATTCTAATATATAAATTATTGCCGATGTATTGTCATTTTACAAGAAGGTGTATCACTATAAATAAATAAATCAATCAACATTATGTAACTTGCAGTAGTTTTGGAATAGAAACTTTATTTATATGGACAAATTAAATTGTTTGTACATCTCAAATATAAAAATTATATTGTATGAAAAAAATAAAAAACAGTAGCGGTAAGTGTTTTCTTCCACTTTAAAATTTACCTCTGACATCCCCAAGAATATATTGCATGATATAAAAATCATTACTGTTTTAACACTTTTTAAAATTTTACCTTCCTCATATACTTAATCACATTGTAAAAAGTTTTATTGTTGATTGAAATCGCTTTAATTATTGTCAACAAAACAGATCGATGAAAGAAATACTACAACATTATTACATATTTTATTAAAATACGATTTCTCAGTTTTGGGAAAAATATTATTGTGAATTTAGGTTTTATAAGGTAGGTAGGTGCAACAGGGGCGGACTGGTCTGTCAGAAGGGCAAAGGATGCAAATCAAATCCCTATCAACAACTATTTAAGACAAAAATTATCTATTCAAAATAAAGGACGACGATCTTAGTTCGCACGCCCTTTATAAAGGAAACTGATTTTCCCATGGTGTCTACAGTTACTACAGAAAAAAAAAATTTCAGAGAAAATGTTTTAATACTTTTATACATAATTTAATATAACAAAATAGTTATTTATGTTACAAGTGTTGAAAACGATCCGTTCCATTACGAACGGTTATAATGGCGTAAGACGCACTCGAACGCTGTATGTGAGTCAGTAGGTAATGGAATGGAGTTTTTACAAAAGCAACATACAATATTTTTTGTGTTGCTTTTAACAAAAAAAAATTTTTTTTAATCATTAAAATAATAATTACTACTTAAAACAAAATTATGTTGGTTTTTAATTTATCACTAAATATGTCATATGTCAATCTGTCAATGTTCGAATTTCAAGTTAAACTCGAATTTAAAAAAAATGGATATCCCCTCACATATCAAAAAATTTGCAGGCAAAGCCAATGTAAATTTAATCTCTGTAAAACCCGCAGGCCAATATGAAGCAGAATAGTTAAAATTCATCAAGTGGGGCGAAGAAAATTATATCAATGAATATTCGAAAACAAAGCTTGCAGTTTTCTATTAATATAATCTCCCCTAATCTAAGACTAAAACATTTTTTTTAATATTTACAAAGCACCTATTGTTTTGTAACATTGGAGATATAATTGTCTTTCTGTAATAATTCATTTGCCACAATCAGTTTAGTTTTTCTTAGCTTAGGTTTCTCGTTTGTATTTTGCAGCACTAGAGTTTTCTCATTTCCATTGCAGCACGGCAACTCTCAACGTAAAATGTCAATTACAACTATTGCAGCACAAAAAATGTTTTAAGAAAAAATGGCAAATAACTTTAGATACTTACAAGATACTTTTGTAAATAACCCTTTACATTTTCGATTATTCCTTTGTGTTTCCTCATCATCGTGAAATGTCTGAAAAATTGTATACCTAAAAGGCGTAAAATAGTATAACAATAACAAATATTTAGTAATACAATAATACAAAATAATATTGTTTAAATAACCTCGTGTTGAACGGAATGGATTCTTGTGGCTCAATTTCTGACTACTTTTTCAAACATATCACGTAACAAATTTTCAATTGTGCACGACTTTTCTCTATGGGGCTATCTTAAGTCTCAGGTCTACGAGATTAAGCCGCGAACGATTTGTGACCTTAAACAGAACATCTTGCGCACTATTGAAAATTCACCACTTGATATGTTTGAATATGAAGAAAATATGAAAATATAGTCAGAAATTGGACCGCAAGAATCCATTCAGTTCAACAAATCAGACGAGGTTACTTAAACGATATTATTTTAAAAACATAATGCCATTAATTGCTCTTCACAATAAAATAATAATTACTTGAATATTGCTCGTAGTTAGTATTGTGTCTCATTTTAAATTTCTGACGCTCTTATTGATAAACCCTTTATTATGATAAATATGTAATAATAAATAAAAATATGGCGTCCGTCCTTGAGAAAAATGAACCCGATAATGATTTTTCAAAAATGAAATGGTGATATATGTATCTAACCATATCGTGTGTTCATTTAAATTTCACTTCTAGCTGGCGTAGTTTACACGGGATAGTAACTTGCGCTAGTGTTTACATATAATCAAGTTGTCAAAGCAATTTCTCTCAGCAAGTGCTCTCTAGACATAACTTGCAGCAAGTGATTGCATGCGCGTTTACACGGTAGAGTACCTATATTCAAATGTGAAATGTCACGCCGTAGAAAGAGAGCTGCAGCCGTTGCTGTTCTCATTGCACAAAAAGAGCGAAGAGAGGATAGAAAAAGGATAGGGGTCAAAGAATGGATAGCCAGAAGGCCTACTCTTGGAGCTTCGAAGTTCTTAAAAGAGTTAATAAGTGAAGATCCAAATAAATTTAAAAAAACTACATTAAAATCCAACCAGTAGACACCAAGATATAAAAAATCATCCTTATCACGTGACACACAAGCAAATTTTGTTGGATTCTTGCGGTTCAGAGCTTTATCAATGACCCTCGACTTGCTCTCAAAAATGTGGCCATCATGTCAACTTTGTAGATATTAGGTAATTTTTTATCTAATTTGACTGGGCTAGTATTATGTACGAGTCAATATGTACTTATTTAAACAAATTTTTAAATTAATTTGGGAGTTTGCAGACCTCATGCAAAAAAAACCATATATGCAACACGTACGCAAATAGTTTCTGGGGACTTCTCACGATTCGTCCCCGAAAACTCTATTTTATATACTTGATACATAAATATCTATACTAATGAATATAAGTTGTTAATTGATAAAAATGTATAAAATATTCAAGCGTGTCGCTGCAACTTGCACACAACTCAGAGTAAAATCGAAAAAAATTTTAACTTCCTAGAGCGCTCTCCCAATTTGTTTAGACGTGCAAGTGATTATTGCCTCAAGCACTTGCCTCCAGTTTTGCGACTTGCTGCAGTGCAGTGTTTACACTACGCAAATTATTGTTAAAGTTGCTCTCAGACATTAACTTGCGATAGTTTACTTGCTCGTGTAAACTAAGCTTTAGAACGAAATTTCATTCATAAATGACACTTCAACGCCAACTAGAGGTGAAATTTAAATGAACACCCGATATAAATCATACCTAAAAGTTGCTCTAATAATGTTTTTACAAAATTAAAATCATTTTATATATAGTAAGATTAAAAATGGACTTTTCAGTTTTTTTCAGGAAATTTCATAAAGGAAATAAATATCACAGTTTTTATGGCCGAATTTCTTTACACACCAAATTCCTCAAAATTCTGCTTTAATTGAATCTTACGATTGTGAGATCGAAACATGATAGGTTCGAATTTGAATAGGTAACTCTGTATTAAGTCGCACTGATCCTGAGTGCTGTTTCACACCAAACCGGATTGCAGGATGCAGGATGTGGGATCCAGGTAACAGCACACGTATTGAAATAAGCTCGTTCACATAGGATCAGTTTTTTGAAGTTAGTGCAAATGCATATAGTCATCCTGCATCCCGCATCCTGCAATCCGGTTTGGTGTGGAACGGCTATCATTATGTGCCAAGCATCATGCTATAATCGCTAGGTGCAAAGTACCCCCTATTAAATCAGATTCTGTAGATTAGAAAATCGAATTATGTTGCTCTTCTTGTTTGTATGAAGCTTTATACAAACATCCTGTTTCTTCCAAATTTATATTACTTTTTTTAAACTTAACTCTCGTATAGGTACTAAAATTAATTTGCTGTTAAGTATAATAAAGTAAAGTTACATATATTAAGATTATTTTCACCAGACATGTACGTCACTCTATTTCTGATTCTACATCTCGTTCACCTCCTTTGAGAGCAAAAGAAAGAGTGAAACGCACATTCCCCCTTAAAATAATCCCAGTATACCCAAAAATTCTGTCCATCACACCTATTAAATATTCACTACTTAATATTAACAAAATACATAGTTATCTCGTTTTTAACTGCAGAGCAATATAGGCCAGTCCACCTCTGTGCGTACTGTACCTTGCCTGTATTTTATTTCGTAGTCTAGACTGTAGATTAGACTGTAGAGAAAATTTATTTCATTTTTATGGTCCATAACTTTATTCCAGCATTAAATACCTACATACACAGCGATTTTTTATGAAATTTATTAGTTCGAACAATATTAACACAATCTTTCACTAAATCATTTTTATTTTTTTTACATAAGTACTGGGAAAACTATACTAAAATACCTACCTTTTTATAATTTTACTTTAATTTTATTTTATACTTGTATTTTATATTTCAATTTTAGTATTACGGAACTAAAGTTGGTGCTGTATTATACTATTTATTAATAAGACAAAAATTTAGGAGGGGACATTGATAATACAAAAACAACGTATTAAAAAAATTTAATCTTTGTTTGTAAAATAAATACAATTTTTTTTTTCAACTAAGAAATTAGACTACTCCAAATTCATTTGAATCCTATTTGCTAGACCCAGTCCTTGAGAATTGGGCCAATGGTTCCGAAGAGTCCCCGATAAAGTACTCCAAAGAATCCATTTGTTTTAACTAGAATCACATAAAAATATTTATTAGTGACATTCACGCGTCCAAAACTGCTAATCAACTCACCAGTCGTCGCTTCTCTTTCAATCACTGCATACCATCGCCGCAGAATTCCGTCAAGATATGGACTGAAGGGTCCGAAGAGGCCGGCTCTGGTGCTTCCGACACATCTCATGAAGTTCAACACAAATTCGTAGCCGATGTCAAACATCGAGATGGGGCGATGAGTAGACCAATCTGAAATTGGCAGTGCAGCTTGAGAATTAATTTATGTAATTAATTTAGATTTGAAGTTTCGTGTCTGGTACTCGACTTACCCAACAGTGAAGTTAGCGTGGAGAAGAAGACTGAAAAAGCAAAAAAGGGGAATTTAGTACAGAGACTTGGTGATGGTAATCTAGTTAAGCCAAAAGTGTTTGACGGCCTTAATAAATTTACGTTACTTTGATGATACAACTTACTTGCAAGGCCTGATTTCCCTGTACCTGCAAAGAAAAGTTGAATTAATTCTTGCGGCAAACCAAACTTTATTAGCTTTTGCCAATTTTGCGTTCATTTACCTTGTGACCTCATCGATGGGAAAATAACTGAAAATAATATTTGATTAGTTAACGGATTTTTGGTCCTTTCTTCTGTATTTTCATAGTTTCGCTTTACTTACTGCTTACAAGCCTTCGAATCGTCCAATCTAAATTAACAAAAAATTTTTAGTAACTTGTTGCACAAAAAACAATTTAACTTACTAAGCTCGTCGTATGTAGACGTTACAATAGCTGCAAAATATGAAAATTATTCTGTTATATATAAAATATAAATATTCCTGGAAATCAAAATTAAAATTAAAACTGTACTTTTTTACCGCCGCGGCGATAAATCAGTTTTTGGAACTCTTTTTTTGATACTGAATCGAAAAAACACAGAAAGGTGAAATTAGTCACCTAATTTTACCGTAAGTTTTCTTAGTTTCCCTTGCTTAACTTGAGCATTAATCTGCAAGGTTTATTAAGGTAGTCCTTGACGACATAGTTTCACTTACCTGTCGGATGACCGGGTCCTACAAAAAATTATAAAGTTAACGCGAAGTTCGTAGGATTAAAAAAATTACTTACCCATGTTTAACAATTGTTTGATGTATTTAGCTGAAAAATATAAAAAACAGTTTAACTGAACGGTTATTAAAGATACCTAATTTGGAATACTTTGTAAAGTCAGTATAACTTACGAATTAAAAGTAGTAACAATTTCTTGACAACGTCATCTGTAAAACAAAACAAAAATTATATATATTTTGCTACAAAAAACAGCAACAATATTTTATTGAAGTGTACGATGAATATACTTACATGATCTGCTTACGATTAATGATACAGGTCCAACTAAAGAAAAAAAGTATTAATTTAGGTTTAGATAATATTTAAAGTTGAATATCTGGAGAATATTCATCTGGGAAAGCATGCTTACCAATAGCAGGACATTTTAGAGCTGCAACAATTCAAATCATAAGTAATGCATTAAAATAAGGTGTAATTTACACTAAGCCAGAAGCTTGCACACGTCCATTTAAGCATAAACCATCGTATGTGTGCAAGTAACTTGTGCAAGTTACTGGCAGAATGAAAATTTGCTTTTACTACTTCAATACATTTTTTTTTTGGATTTCAGATGGAGATAAGGTGTACTTAGTGTATCAGTGTGTGTTAAATTTATGTACAAATTGGAAATGGTGGTGCAGTAATTCAGTATTTTCTGTGCTAGTGAATAAGTGTAAAAATTGTCTTACATCCGCAATAATGGATAGCTGTAACAGAGAAGAACGGAACAACGTAAGTAATTAATTTTCATATCGTAATTTAAAAGAAAAAATAGTAAGCTCACAAATTTTCGTTTTATATAATTGTTTAGTTTATTATATTGGAATATAAGAAATTTAATAGAACTATAAAAACTGCGACTACTGAAGAAAAAATTGATTCTTAATTATAATCCCGTTTCCATTGAATTTGAAAGTTGGAGGGGATAAAATTCTAAAACGATGCTGGGCTACTAGTCACGTGTTTTTATTACTATCCTCTTTTTATGGATTTAATATAGGTACATTATATGAGTATAGAAAAACATCGAGACGGGAAATTAGAATATTACTATATGCAACCCAATATTAAAAATAATAAGACTGATAACCATTTGTAACTTTCTGTAGTGTTCTTGTGGTGTTCTATTGTAATGTGTAAGATTTGTTTTAAAAAAATTAACATATGGGTATGTATCATCTCCACCTCAAAATATTATTTAAATCTGTTTAGAATCCAAAATGTTTACTTCTTTAATTACAGATTTCAATTATAGAAAACGTAAAATTGCTTACTCAAATCGAACGGTTGAACTGAAAAAAAAAAATAAAAAACTTAAAAATTAAAATCTCAAATGTATTACTGCGTAATTAAAAAAATAGTATACGTATCATGCGCGGAAAGTGTTTTTAAATACTCGTATTGAAATCTACCTTCTCGTTCAATAAAGTATCACTTTCCACCCTAGTTACGTAAATAACTATTTTCGCTTTAATAAATAAAAAAAATAAAAGTAGTCACCAAATGACATATTTAGATAACAAGTAAATTAGAAAAAACATACCTCCTCCTACGTTGACCGCATCTATAAGTGAGAAACACAAGTTAGTAAAATTTTTTTTACAAAATCTAATTTTTTATCAAACAACAAAACAACAGACTCACATTCTTTTTAACTAATTAAACTACATTATGTATTTACAACTTAATACAAAATATGCAAATATATTTGTAGATGGGACTTTACCGTATTTTAAAGAAAATTTTCGTCGCCGACCGCTTTTAATGGAGTCGCGCAATAAAAGGCGTATACAACATACAATAAATAATAACAGATATTTATGTTTATAATTATTTCTTATTTTGTGGAATTTATTGAAGATGGTGTGTTAAATCGGAAATCGAGGTATATTTTTGAAAAGAGTCTTCAAGAATTTTAGTTTTTTTTTTGTAAAATGTAGTAAATAGTGTGAGTACATAATGTATGAAATACATGTAAGTATGTTTGTTATGTTGTTTGTTTGTGTTGATTGTCAAATTAATCAAAATTCATGTTAGATCGTGTATTTGTAGTTTTAGTGTAAAATTTGTAAAGATTATGTATAAATGTGTACAATAGTGATGCTGAAATAGTTGAAATTATATTTCCTACCTGAAAAAGAGAAAACAAAATTAATATAAAATATACTCATACACAATATAACCTGAATATTATGGGAAAACTCGAAAATTAACTCAGAATTACAATTCTGTAATAAATACATACTGTTCACGTAGAAATTTTTTTTCACTTTTTGTTTTACGACTGCAACTGTAAAAGCATAAAACAATATAAGTAAAAATAACATCAAAGAGTGTTCACCATGGTTAGTAGAGTACTAAGGTTATGTTATGAGTATAGGGATAGGTTATTAATGAGGTTCAAATAAATTCATAAAACTCACACGCGTGGACTGCTGCTCGTGGTGGTGGTGGTCTCATCATTATTACTCTTGGTGGTACTGAAAAATTAATATAATTAAAAACAAATTTAGAAATAAATAATGCTATAAAACAAGATTAATGTTGTTTAACTAAATTGCGAAGACGACATTGTAATTTAAATTTTTTTTTGTATATTTCCACAACGTACCTGCTGCAACTGCGCCTGCAAAATAAAACAAAGGAAATAAGTAAACGTGCTATAAAATCCACTATTTTTTTACATACTGGCCTGGGCTACAGCTACAGCGCTAGCTCCCATACCACGACCTAAAAAGTACTTGTTTTAGAAAAAACTACTGTATATTAAATCTGTTCCGCCCTATTCACGTTATCGGGTTTTTCAGGTTGCCTTTGAAATTGAACATTTGAAAAAGCGATAGTGTGAAAGGGTATTATGTTTTAACACACTATCAAGTGACTCGGTCGCCAGTGATTTTGTCGAAGGATCCAAGATTTAAATCTGATTTAGGGAAAACTTGATAGTGTGAACAAGAGAGTAAAAATAGTACATTATTTGTAGAACCAAAAAAATATACGTACATGCAGAACTAGTACATTTAGTCTTCTTTTTCAATACTACTGAAACAAAGTGTAATAGCATTAGAAAACTAATATGGTACTTAATACAGTATAAAATGGAAGGTTACAAAAATATGATAAATAATGGTGTGAGAACTTTCCAGATGTGTAATTATTTTTTACACATCTGGAAAGTTCTCACTAAAAATTGAAATTGAACACGAAGACGAATAATTTGTAAAATGAATACATCTAAATATTTCAAAAACGATTTTTATTGACTCAAGTTTTTTAAGAAAAGTTGCAACAAAAATGTCGGAGGGCCACTTGGGCCAACTACATAATTACCCGCCTTTATATTTATTTTAATTCATTTTAAAAATAAAAATAAATTATATCATTTAATATAATAAATCAAGAAAAGGCACTTTACTTTCTTTGATATTTAAATGAAAATCTAAAAATCAAAGTAAGTATATCTACTGATTTGAAAAATGAAACGTAGATATCAAATTACTTTCTAATAAAGCCTTTCAACTCGAATATTTTTTGTTCATCCACTTCTATGTATTCTAGTCAATAGGCCGACACCCTGTATATATGTAGGTATAAATTCAATTTTTTGCCAACGTGTTGTGAAAAATTCCAAAGATATTTTCGAAATCCCTTGTTTAAAATCGGATACTTTGTCTCAATAATTTATTTTTACGTTTGATACACTTTTTTGTAGGCTATATAATGTAAAAGCAACAGAAACATACTTCTCTTTTTAACTTGTTTTTGTATGTGTACTTGTAAGTTCACCTTTTGCCCCATGTTATGCGCTTGGAAACCTGTAATCAAAATTAAATGATATTTTTAGGTTCGGTATTTCAGTGTCAGTTTAAACCAAATTTGGGTAAACTTCGTTTAGAATGTACAAATTCAAAATGATAAAATTCACATTCTAATTAAAGTTTACCCAAATTTGGTTTAAACTGACACTGAAATACCGGACCTTAATGTCTGATGTCGTGACCAAGATGAATGTTAAAAATGACGAAAATTATTTAGTGACCATATGTAGGTGAAGTTAACTAAAAACTTACCTGCCATCGATTGAGCTCGATGAGCTGAAATTGACAAAAATGTAATTTAAGTAATATATAAAAAAAAATTTCTTTAGGAATTAATTATTTGGTTTGCAATGTTATTAGAATTACTTGTATTTTTACAATCCGAAACTTTTATTAACTACTATGTGTACCTATTACTGTATGAAGAAGGGTAGGTAAGTGCAAATGTCAAAAACTCCGCTATTCTAAGATACACAATTAGTGCACAGAGTTGCATCTCTTATTTTGAAGAGTGGACTCCTAAATTCAAGAGTGTGAACGAGTGGAAAAAAAAGAAAATTTTCATTTTGGTTATATTACAGTTCATGAAAGAAAGTTTTTTAACTCTGTTTCCAAGTGTTTCAAAACCATGTATATTTTACAAAACTACACCAATAATATAATAATAGAATTCCTCGAAAATGTGGACATCCCCATCCTCCATATTTTATTTACGTTATTGTGACTCTAGTACTCGTATATGTGCTATTCTAGTTTCAACTAATCTTAAAAAAACGTTATAAAAACTTTACCTTGGAATCCTGCTTGTTGTGCATTTTGCATTGAGTGACTAGCTGACATTGAGCTATCCGCTGCCATACTTCCAGCAGCACCACCAGCCGCTCCATAACCACCACCCATATCATAATCACCACCTCCGCTCATAGCTGCACCACCGGCCATAGCTGCACCACCGGCCATAGCTGCACCACCACTCGTACCATAACCGCCTCCCATTGCAGCCTGGCCACCCATAGCTGCACTACCAGCCACAGCTGCACTACCAGCCATAGCTGCACCACCGCCCATAGCGGCTCCACCTCCCATAGCTGCACCACCTTGAAAATATTGAATAAAAAACATATTCCTCAATTTCTAGTTATGAATAAAATTTTAATTTGGTTTTGAAAGTACATACATAAATTATAATGTTCTTAGAAAAAATTTCCATTTCATTTTCGTTATGATGATAAGAACATTTAAAATATGGCTTTTGCAACATATACAATTGCTTACTTTTTACAAAATAAAACAAGAAAATTAAAACATACCTGAAACACCATATGCATTCGTACGACTTGCTGAAAATAACAAATATTAAGTAAATCTGCGAGAAAAATTCTACGATGATTTAATTTCTTTACAAAGAGGGCATTATGATACTCCACAGTCGATCATTCACATAATAAATTTTACTACTTATTTCTTGTAGCATATTCATTAATCTGTTTTCTTGTGATATTTGTAACATACCTGCCAATGCAACACTTCCTGAAAAGGAAAATATACTTTAAAAAAACCTATCAAAATTAAAGACATTTCAACTTTCGTAATTTTGAATTTCTTCCATTATTGAGCTTGAAAAAAAACATTTAAAATCACACCTGCTAAAGCTGCACTACCTGCAAATTCAGAGACAAAACCATTTTTATGTTAATATTTTGATGATGTTCTAAAAATCTAAATCATAGTTTTTAATTAGAATAAAATTTTATACAAGGAAATTCAAAAGTAGGTACTCCGATAACGTTCGAGGGTGATTCCTCTCATCAGGAGAGCGTTGGCGGTGTACTTTTGAATCACCCTGTAAAATATATGATATAAATATATAATTGTCTTGAAGAATTTTTTGGCGTGGGATATCTCGTATAATCTGAATTTGTTTAATACATCATATTCGTCATAAAGCAGTTTATTACTTCAAAAGTAAGTAGTACTCGAGCTTAATACATACTACATATAATAGTTATTTATGTATTAAGAGCGTAAAGAGGGCGTAAAGTTACGCCAGAAATACATACATTATTTTATGCACAGATTAAGTATTTATCTCAAATAATTAAATATGTCTTAAGCCGTTTCAAGTACGTTACTATATTAAAAGGAGTACACAATAAGGTTATCCATTTTAACTTTTTACCAAAATTGTTTACTTCAGTTGTGTGATTCAGAATCTTTGATGGATTTTTCATCAGACCAAGAAAATGTGATGGCTTGCAAAGCCGAAACGAGCTGGCTGAATCGGCAGTGTGATGGTTTGATACCCGAAAAATCAGAATTTATTTGCAAAAAAACTTACTGTGAGTAAAAAAAAACAGCTCTGACTTTTATTTGACGTTTCATTATAGCCCATGAGCATAAAGAGGTCCATGGGCTATAAAAAGACGTTTATCACAAAGAAATTCGTGTATAATTGTCAATTTATAATATATCTGTGCATAAAATTAATTTTAGTCATTGAAAAGTATATTAAAAAAGCAACAAAACATACCTCCTATTCCCGCACCGCCTGCAAAATAATGAATTGTTAACTCTTTATTATGAAGTAAGTAGTTTAAAAATTATTTCATATTTATTTTTATAGTGAATTTATTGGTTGTATAAGATAATTTACTATTGCAAGTAAATAAAAATTGTGATTAAAAAAATTATACCTCCTAATGATGCGCCTGCAAAAATAAACAAACTATAAAATTAATATTTAAAGTTGTAAAGTTATCGTTTGATTTTTACCTAAATAATTTTGCTTCTGAAAACCAACGTTAAAGCCTGCACCGCCTGTTATGTATAAATATAACAAAGTAAGTAAACAATACGAAGACGGAAATGTATATTATCAAAATTTTCTAATTTGTCGATTACGTCATCAACATAACGCTATATTTGTAAGGTAAATTATATGTACACTGATGGGCCGCAAAATTAACGCACCACCCAAAATTCAGTAAAAGATTGATGTCAATTTTTTTCTGAATCGTTTGTCCGATTTGTATGATTCTTTTTTAAATTGTAGGTTGATCCTTCAGGAATGTAAATGTGCTACTTATTTTTGTACAAAATTTATTTTGGTTGAATACTGGGTGTACCAATGATGTTGAGTTTTTTTTCGAAAATTCGTAACACCCTGTGGAGTGCACCAGTAATAATCTCAAATTATAAACTAGAGCTAAGTGCAGCCTCATCTTTTCTTAACATTCTCCGTTTTGATTCACTTCAATATCCCTGTTTTTAGAGGAGATATACAGGTTTATCGAAAAACATGTTTTTATTGGCGAATTTTATGAATACTCGTGCATTCTTTTACAAATCATTTAGAGAGTAACATAAGTAATAAAGTTTCAATAACGCGTATTTCCGCCTCTACTTCTTACAACTGCTTGACAACGACGGTTCTTACTCGAAATCAAACTTCTAATTTGATCCCATATTTCTACCAATCTTTGTTCAATTTCATTAAGAGAAACAGGTGGCGGTTGACGGTCTCTCAGCTTCCTACCAAGAATATCCCAAAGATGCTCGATGGGATTGAGATCCGGGCTACGCGCACGCCAATTCATTGTTTCAATATTCACCTCGTGTAAGTAGTCATTCACAATGCGAGCGACGTGTGGCCTGGCGTTATCGTGCATTAATAAAAAATCATTTCCAACGTACGGAGCGAATGGAACAACATGATCGGATAAAATATTCGTAATGTACCGTGTACTGTTCAAAGAACCTCCACGTAAGGAAACAAGCTCTGTCCTGGCTGTTAGAGAAATTCCTCCCCAAACCATAACGGAACCTCCATTGAAGAGATGGGTCTGCCGAATATTACACTGAGCATAACGCTCATTTGGCCGTCGAACTACCCTCAGCCGCCTATCTGAGCTATACAAACAATATCTAGACTCGTCCGTGAATAAAACACGTTCCCAGTCCTCTAAGTTCCAATCCAGATGTTCCCGAGCAAATTGCAGTCTGGCTCTGCGATGTTCAGCGTTTAAGGCGGGTCCTGTCGCTGGTATTTTTATGTGTAAATCCTGTTCTGTAAGACGCCTCCTTATGGTATCAACACTTGGTTGGATATTATGAACGGCTCTAAGTTGCATTTGAATTTTTTTTTTCTAATGAAAATTCGCCAATAAAAACATGTTTTTCGATAAACCTGTATATCTCCTCTAAAAACAGTGATATTGAAGTGAATCAAATTGGAGAATGTTAAAAAAAGATAAGACTAGTGTTAGCCCTAGTTTATAATTTGATACACCACAGGGTGTAACGAATTTTGGGAAAAAAAACATCATTGATACACCCACTATTCAACCAAAATGAATTTCGACCAAAAATAAGTAGCACATTTACATTCCTGAAGGATCAACCTACAATTTAAACAAAGAATCATACAAATCGGACAAACGAATCAGAAAAAAATTGACATCAAACTTACTGAATTTTGGGTGCTGCGTTAATTTTGCGGCCCAGTGTATATTTATCAATCTAATTTACTCGTCTATGACGCTTAGCTTAGATCACCCTTAAATCTCTAATGTAATCAACAATTTAGGATTTTAATATATTTTTTATTTGTGTTTAATCAATTTTTATTAATTAATAAGAATGAAACATACCTCCTATTCCAGCACCACCTACAGAAACAATAATTTTTAATTTATGTTCAATCAATACCTAATTTAAAAACTAGGTAACTATCACTATTATATAGATATTAAACTTTTTGTTTTGTTTCAATAAATGCTTGAAATTGTTGAAGATGGATAAATTTTAAAAACATACCTCCTATTCCTGCACCGCCTGCAAAAATATAGAAGTACATTTAACTCATTTTAAACTTAAATGATCGGAAATTGTAAGTAAATAAAAATTGTGATTAAAAGAATTATACCTCCTAATGATGCGCCTGCAAAAATAAACAACTATATTAATACATAAAATTGTAAAGTTATCGTTTGACTTTTACCTATATATTTTTGCTTCTGGAAGCCAACGTTAAAGCCTGCGCCGCCTGTTATGTATAAATATAACAAAGTAAGTAGACGATACGAAGACGGAAATGTATACTATCAAAATTTTCTAAGTTGTCGATTACGTCATCAACATAACGCTATATTTGTAACGTAAATTATATATTTATCAATCTAATTTATACTCGTCTATAACGCCTGGCTTAGATCACTCTTAAATCTCTAATGTAATCAACAATTTAGGATTTTAACATATTTTTTATTTGTGTTTAAATAAATTTTATTAATTAATAAGAATGAAACATACCTCCTATTCCAGCACCACCTACAGAAACAATAATTTTAAATTTATGTTCAATCAGTACCTAATTTAAAAACTAGGTAACGTAACTATCAATATTATGTAGATATTAAACTTTTTGTTTTGTTTCAATAAAAATTTGAAATTATTAAAGATGAATAAATTTAAAAAAACATACCTCCTATTCCTGCACCGCCTGCAAAAATGTAATATTAGCTTATTTTTAGCATAAATGATCGGAAATTGTAGGTAAATAAAAATTTTGATCAAAAAAATTATACCTCCTAATGATGCGCCTGCAAAAATAAACAAACTACATTAATACATAAAATTGTAAAGTTATCGTTTGACTTTTACCTAAATATTTTTGCTTCTGGAAGCCAACGTTAAAGCCTGCACCGCCTGTTATGTATAAATATAACAAAGTAAGTTAACAATACGACGACGGAAATGTATACTATTAAATTTTTCTAAGTTGTCGATTACGTCAACCTATCGCTATATCAGTAAAGTAAATTAAATCTTTATCAACCAAATTTACTCATCTAACACCTGCGCCTGGCTTAGATCACCCTTAAATCTCTAATGTAATCAACAATTTAGGATTTTAATATATTTTTCTTTTGTGTGTATTTAAATGTTATTAGTTAATAAGTATGAAACGTACCTCCAATTCCAGCATCACCTAATACAGAAACAATAATTTTAAAGTTATGTTCAATCAATACCTAACTTAAAAAATAGGTAATTGTTAATATTATAATTATTATATAGATATTAAACTTTCCTTTTGTTTCAATAAATTTAATTTGAAATCATTAAAAATGGATGAATTTAAAAAAACATACCTCCTATTCCTGCACCGCCTGCAAAAATTTACTATTAACTAATTTTCAATATAAATGGTCGGAAATTGTAAGTAAATAAAAATTTTGATTAAAAAAATTGTACCTCCTAATGATGCGCCTGCAAAAATAAACAAACTATATCAATATCAATATAGAAAATTGTAAAGTTATCGTTTGACTTTTACCTAAATATTTTTGCTTCTGAAACCCAACGTTAAAGCCTGCACCGCCTGTTATGTATAAATATAACAAAGTAAGTAAACGATACAAAGACGGAAATGTACTATATGTATATTATAAAATTTTTCTAAGTTGTCAATTACGTCATCAACATATAGCTAAATCAGTCAGGGAGTCAGGTGAATTATATCTTTATCTATCTACATAATTTACTTGTCTATAACGCCTGGCTTAGATCAACCTTAAATCTCGGATGTATAATCAACAATTTAGGATTTTAATATATTTTTTATTTGTGTGTAATAAAATTTTATTAGTTAATAAGAATGAAACGTACCTCCTATTCCGGCGCCACCTACAGAAACAATAATTTTATATTTATGATCAATTAACATGTAATTTAAATAGTAGGTAACTATATTAAATTTTGTGTTTTGTTTCAATACATTTATTTTGAAATTATTAAAGATGAATAAATTTAAAGAAACATACCTCCTATTCCTGCACCGCCTGCAAAAATGTACTTTTAACTTATTTTCAACATAAATGATCGGTAATTGTAAATAAATAAAAATGTTATAAAAAAAATTGTACCTCCTAATGATGCGCCTGCAAAAATAGACAAACTATATTAATATAGAAAATTGTAGTTATCGTTTGATTTTTACCTAAATACTTTTGCTTCTGGAAGCCAACGTTAAAACCAGCACCGCCTGTTATGTATAAATATAACAAAATAAGTGAACGATATACGAAGACGGAAATGTATACATACTATCAAAATTTTCTAAGTTGTCGATTACGTCATCAACATAACGCTATATTTGTAAGGTAAATTATATATTTATCAACTTAATTTACTCGTCTATAACGCCTGGCTTAGATCACCCTTAAATCTCTAATGTAATCAACAATTTAGGATTTTAATATATTTTTTATTTGTGTTTAAACAAATTTTATTAATTAATAAGAATGAAACATACCTCCTATTCCAGCACCACCTACAGAAACAATAATTTTTAATTTATGTTCAATCAGTACCTAATTTAAAAACTAGGTAACTATCAATATTATATAGATATTAATATTTTTGTTTGGTTTCAATAAATTTAATTTGAAATTATTAAAGATTAATAAATTTAAAGAAACATACCTCCTATTCCTGCACCGGCTGTAAAAATGTATTTTTAACTCATTTTCAACATAAATGATCGGTAATTGTATAGAAATAAAAATTTTATCAAAAAAATTGTACCTCCTAATGATGCGCCTGCGAAAATAAACAAACTATGTATATTAAGACAGAAAATTGTAAATTTATAGTTTGATTTTTACCTAAATATTTTTGCTTCTGGAAGCCAACGTTAAAGCCTGCACCGCCTGTTATGTATAAATATAACAAAGTAAGTAAACGTTACGCAGACGAAAATGTACTATATGTATAGGTATTATAAAATTTTTCTAAGTTGTCAATTACGTTATCAACATATAGCTAAAGCGGTCAGGAAGTCAGGTAAATTATATCTTTATCAATTTACTCGTCTAACGTCTCGCTGAGATCACCCATGAATCTCGGATGTAATCAACAACTTAGGATCTTAATATATTTTAATTTGTGTATAATCAAATTTTATTAGTTAGTAAGAATTAAGCATACCTCCTACTGCAGCGGCACCTATACAAATAAATTAAATGTGTGGTTAATTAGTGTTATTATAATTTTTTACATTTTTTATGTTTTATAGAAAATATAGATATCTAATATTATTACTTATTGAATTAGAAAAACCTACCTGCTACTGCCCCGCCACCTGCAAAGCAAAACGATTGACATTTTCGTAAAAATATTTAAAATATTTATTTACAATATTTTTGTATTGTGCTGAAATAATTTAAATTTGCAATTTATTTCAGATTTTGAATTGAAAACTTATTGGATAAAAGATTTTATTAATCAAAAACAAAATTTACCTACCTATGAACACAAAAACAAACTTATGATTATTTTAAACCAGTTTGGAAAAATACGACCTATTTAAGTATAATTCTGAAATTTAAGATGCGTATGCACACTATAAACAATTTTAAATTAAAAAATCATACCTCCTAATCCTCCGCCTGAAAAGATACATTGATTAAATTAATACAGGAAAATATGAATTATTTGAATTTACCTAAAAATGTATGCTTCTTAAAGTTAATGTTCAAGTTCAAGCTTCCTGTAATGTAAGGAAAAAGTAAAGTATAACAATATTAATATTAGTATATTAGTAATTTTTCGTTTGCAGTAAAACAAATTTTATTTGTAGATTAGCATAGAGCAAACCTCCTCTTCCAGCAACACCAGTAAACAAAAATATAACATTTCGCGAATATAAAATTATTGCCAGTAAATATGTGCGCCACATTTTCCATCTTTCTTGCTCTCTAGAGACGCGACCTAGAGGTAGAAACAGAGAGAGTGTGACGCACATGTCACTATAAATAATGCTTATTTGCTATACAGGGTGTTTCAGGATTAATTGGACAAACTTAAAATCTGAATTCAGGACCTTAAAATCAGAAATTTTTTTTTTATGGAGATATGTCCGGGAACGTTTCGTTAAAGAGTTACTCCCCTCCAAAGAAAAAGGTTAAAATTAGGTTTTTAATTTTTTTCTCAAATTTGGATAAAAATAAAAAATTAACTTTGGTAGAGATTTTCTACTAATGGAAATGCTTCTAATGAATATTTTTTTAATGATCCCTTATCGATAAAAGGGGTGAATCAGCAACCCCTCTTTAATTTTTTTATTGAAACTCTTTAACGGACCCGAATTTTGTCATATAAAAAATTGCTCTGGAAAGCTAGATTCATTTAGAAAGTATTTTGTCTCTTCCATTTTTTTCATAGAACTGACAGTTTATAAATAAAAAAATAAAATAGTTCCGATCCACAAAGTTATTTTCAAAGTTATTGCATTATTTTATAAAATGGAAAATGTCCAGCAGGCTGCTGTCAAATAACTATACTTTGATAAATTTGTTGTAAAGGGTTACTAGTAATTAATTATTAC
Organism: Pediacus dermestoides; assembly: GCA_963942485.1. Classification (NCBI taxonomy): domain Eukaryota; kingdom Metazoa; phylum Arthropoda; class Insecta; order Coleoptera; family Cucujidae; genus Pediacus; species Pediacus dermestoides. The sequence goes on from OZ012626.1 coordinate 32,320,214, forward strand.
CTAATTGTTAGTAACATCGGGTTATTTTCAGCAAATAAAAATTATTAAAATATTTTTTTCTAAAAGGGTCCGTTTTACTAATAATTAGGTAATAATTAATTACTAGTAACTCGTTCCTAAAGGTTTAATAAAATACGGTTATTTGACAGCACCCTGCTGGCCATTTTCCATTTTATTAAATGCAATAATTTCCAAAATAACCATGTGGATCGGGACTATTTTATTTTTTTGTTTAAAAAGTATCAGTTCTATGAAAAAAATGAAAGAGACAAAATACTTTCTAAATGAATCTATCTTTCCAGAACAATTTTTATATGACAAATTTCGGGTCCGTTAAAGAGTTTCAATAAAAAAAGTAAATAGAGGTTGCTGCCACTTTTATCGATAAGGGATGATTTAAAAAATATTCGTTAGAAACGTTTCTATTAGTAGAAAATCCTTTTAAATCCAATTGAAAACCTAATTTTAGCCTCCATCTTTAAATGAGCGTAACTCTTTAACGAAACGTTTCCGGACATACCTCCATAGAAATTTTTTTCCTTATTTTGTGGTCCTGAATTCAGATTTTAAGTTTGTCCAGTTAATCCTGAAACACCCTGTAGAAGTACACGTATGGTGATAGTTTTAATTTTGTAAAAATAAAATTAACATGTAATTTAAAAAAGAATATCCTTTTGAAAATAAATAAACATACCTCCAATCCCCGCACCACCTGTAAAAATATATGAACAAAATTATGGATTTTTGTAGATATAATATAATATCTATACATTCTTAGGTTTGTTTAATTTTTTAATTAATAGGAGTACAATTTAAACTATCTAATAAACATACCTCCTAACTGCGCACCACCTAAAAACAAAATCAAATTGAATTTACTCGTATATGAAACAAATTTGAAATTATAGAATAATTAGATATTAATTTAATAAAAATGAATGTAGTTTTTCATTGTAGGCACATTATTTTAGAAATTTGTGTCCTAAAGTATTCCATTTTTGAAGTAGTTAAGATACAACATAAGTCAAGTAAACGCAAAGTTTCGGAAGGCGAAAAAAAAACTAAATAAAACGAAAAAAAAACATTGGTTAATATTAAAACATTACATTTGCCACGTTCCCCGCCGGTTTTAAACTTCTCAACTACTATAAAGTTTTTCAAAAAAAATGCTTCTGACTTATGAGGTTTTCGGTTTCTTTATACATTTTATAATGCGTAAACTTTTACTTTACATACCAGAAGAATAAAAAAGAAGGGAATTTTTTCAAGCTATTTGGATAATGGATAGGTACCTTATCAAATTTCTAAATTTGGAACTATGTAATTCATATTCATCATTTATTATTGATTTATTGTATATGTATAAATGTTACTTATTTATACATATCTCAAGGTTTAAGATATGATGCAACGTCTAGCGTCAATTTGCGCACTAGTTTATTAATTATTATTTTATTAATTCTTAATGAAACAAGTTTGATTGAAACAATAACACATCATAAGACGATATACATATTAAAGTAAAAAAATATCGGATTTTACCTAGCTGCAGAATTTTATGTGGTGCCTTCTTTATTCCTGTGGTAACAAATTTAAAATGTGTGGGAGCAACGGCTATAAACAAATGGAATGTTTGTTAAAAAAATATGAATATATAATTTCTATTACTAAATTATTTTACAAGGTGCTTCACATTAACGAACTACATACACTAATATTATAGTTAGCTTGCGTTATAGGTTAGAATTAGGGTCGGTTTCTACACCAATAAATTTCTTACGAATTTGGGCCCACAAATCTTTTCTATGTAAGCATGAAAATTGTTACGCTTTAACTATTTAAAGCAGAGAATGAAAAATGATGTAGTATATTTTGAAAACTATTTATATGGTAGGTTTATTACCTACTATTTAGAATTTCTTGCATGTAATTAGCTTACGGTGTTGAAACCCGTAAAAATACGTTAAGGTAAATGTAGTAATGATTGAAATGTAATTTAATTTTTAAATTTTAGCACTTTTTGTTTATACATAGAACAAAGAAAGATTTAAATCATTATTTACGTAACTAGGATGGAAAGTGATACTTTACTGAACGAGAAGACAGATTTAATTATGAAAGTAACGAATGTTGAAACGAAAGCTTTTCCGATCAAAAAATACACTGTCCTTTTGTTTTACTTAGGTACCTAAAATTTTTTCCACAATAGGTAGTTCTATCACTATGAAAACACGTTTTTCTAAACTGTGCATTTTTTTACGTTTTAATGCAAATATGAGATGAGGTTGAAAAGTAATGCCACCTAGAAAACTTGACACACGCACATCATTCGCACAAATAACTGATAAAAAATCCATCAACTGCTTAATATTTGGGTGAAATATGGAATTTGTTAGGATGATAAAAAAATATTCGTCTAAAAAGAATCAAAATTGAAATATCTAAAATTACAGTGAACTTATTCACATACAAACCAATAAAGGTTAACCTGGTGTAAATATTTGTTGACCACATGCGCTTCAAAGAAATACCTACATTATATTTCTGTATGAATATCTGATAGTGGATTTATGTTATAAGATACTCGTGTAAAAACTACATGAAAAGAAAAATCGGTTTATAGATTAGGGATTTTCTAGAATAATATGAATTGATTTTCTTTAATTATGTTATGGACATGGACTTTAGTTGGTGAACTAAGCAGCAGCGATGATCTTTAAGGTTAAATTAAAATTATGGAACTGAAAATGGCTGACATTTTTAAAGTACTTAATGGTCTAGAAAATGACATGATAAAAAGAAAAATAAATAAATGTTTTAGTAGCAAAAGCTACGTACCTGCATAAAACTATATCACCATTTTTTTACACTTCTGTGGACGCCATTAGTACTGTAACGTTGTAACGACCTGTTTCACAAAATGTTAAAAAAGTTTTACATCACCTGTGAAACTACAAGAAATAAGTATTTTCTCTGTTCTGTGTTATTATTGAGTAGTGGTGTATTGATGTGTGTAATATGTGTAAGTGTAAGTTACTTACGACGAAGACACACACTACTCTAGGTACCACAACACTCAACGTACCTACAACTTTTGTATATGATCGTTATCGATTATGTACTAACAGTTTTAATTTAGGAGATATCACTTTTCAGCCCATCCTCGTAGTTTATATATTTGCATAATAATATAAAATATATCTTAATTAAAGAAAAAATACTACTGATTGTGAGAAAACGTACCTCCTATCGACTGGGAAGCTGCCATGCCGCCTAAAATGGAAAAAAAATATTTAATTTTAGCACAACATAAATCGAGAAACAAGCAAGTCATTATAGTCATCATTTAGCCTTTTTTACTTTCTTATACGGAGTATAAGGAAGTATAGTAATCGTGATTTTTATTTATTGTAGAAGAAATTACTTACGAAAATTTAGCAAGGTTTTTTCTCTTTTAAAACAAAATTAATCGATTCCTAAGCTATTTAAGTGTACAGGGTGGCCCATTTTCGAGCCTCATCATAGGGATCTCGGAAACCGTAAGAGATACAGGGTCGCTTAAATTATGACAAAGGTGATGCGCAATTTGAAATATTCCAAACATATTTTGATATTTCCCCAAAAATTAAATAGCTTTATGACAAAATTAACTCGTTATAGTCAGTTTTAGGCTACAAATGATAAATATAATTTAATCCTTCGGTACATTGGCGTAGTAACGGGGGGTTTGGTGATAAACCCCCGAAAATTTTTCGATGCATGGCATTTGTCAATCGGAAACGAAATAATTTTATTCAATTCAATTATAACAATACATTAACCCCCCCCCGAAATGTTTTCCTACTACGCCACTGCTTCGGTACCTTTTATTTTTTGTAATATTGTTTTTTAATATCTTAAATAATATGATCAATAAGATGAAGTTTAAAACATACCTGCCATTGCCGCACCTCCTGAAACAAGAAATCTAGAATGAATTTATTGTTATTTGAGTATAATAGTTAATTGTGCACCTAGGTACGAGCGCATCCATCGTCCATAAAGTAAAAATTTTGAATTAGGTCTAATTTAATGTTATTAAATTTTTACTAATTTTTCTGTCGGTAACTAATTTTACTGTTGTACAAAATAGTGGAACCTGCTACTATAGAAACAAAACTGTAGTTGTTCCTCTAATTACATACATTTATTTTTGAAGACGGAAATTTTCTCATTGCTATCACAATTTGTACCTACTGTTTTGAAAAAAGGGGGAATATTTCACCATAAAAATGTCGTTTCTTCTATTTCTGTAAATGACAATTTTTAGCAATTCTCGACTGATTCAATCATGTACAATCATTCAATTTCACAAGTAGTACAGTCAATAGCTTGCTGTTTTATTCATGGGATCCGTGCCAATAATTTCTTCGAGATTTCTCGTTTCGGGGTGATCCCACGAAAAAAATCTTATTAATGTTTCGTAGAGACTACAGTTCACTACAATTTTTAATTTTTGTAAATAATTTTTTGATGTAGCATCAACATTACTAAAGTTATGATCTGTTAAAATTAAAATAACGGATGAAGAAATTTGAGTCAATTTTTAAAGTGGCATAACGCCTGTATCATGAAAGATATTCGCAAACTGTTGACGGATTCATTATCAGCTCCTAGCCTTCTGTGAAATTACAGTAAAATATTTGTTATATACTCGTAAACATTTTTCATTTTTTCATAAGGCAAAGTGCCCCCAAAAATTATAATTATTCATTTCAAGTAACATCCGAATGATCACAAAATGAAAATTATTCTATTTTAGATAGTTTTCGACGAGTTTTATTCAATTACGATATTTTTACGTTAATAAAATACAAACTTTGGAATTGATTTTTCTTTTTTTGGTAAATTTTGGTAAATAATTAATATACAAACAATTCTGTACAACTAACTCTAAGAGCGATTTTCTCCATAAGATTGACTATCTATCAGCAAACTACATTGACTCAAAATTCTTCATTTTTTTTATTTGCATCATAACTTTTGTAATAATAATACCATAATAAAAAAGCATTAACACAAAATGTAGTAAATTTTATTCGCTACAAAATTGCTTTTATGTTAATGAAACGAGGAATTTGGAAAAAATTGTTTGCATCCTTATTTCAAGATTGTGACTAGAGCTGTACACCCCCGCATCCAAAAACTTGGGTTTACAGTCGGAGTCGACCTCCCTTCTCATCCTGCGAATAAAATAGCTTCCATTTTTTGTTTCAAAGCTCTGTACTAAACTGTACTAAACAAAAAGGCATATTTTGAAAACGAAATTGACGAATATCATAAGTTTGTTTCCAGTTTTTAATTTCACGGGTCTAACCTTACACAATGTAACGGGTGTCCAATAAGTCTTTTAGTCAGGGAGGCTATGGAGTATTTTGCTTTTCTTAATAAACACAAAACTTTAACCGATACAACCTCACCTCAAACATAACATCATTTAAGACGACACAATTTACGTTTTATGATGGTTACATGAAATAGTTATTTTAAGTTTTGTGTTTATTAATTAAAAGAAAAATACTCCATAGCCGCCCTGACAGAAAGATTTATTGGACACCCGTTACATCACGTCGTTACACTAAATTCAATGATGTACCTGCTAGAGCTGCACCGCCAGAAATCCCTCCACCGGTTGTCATTCCTCCACCGGTTGATATTCCTCCGCCGGCTGCCATTCCTCCACCTCCGGCCATCGCTGCAGCCCCTCCTATTGCCGAACTTGATCCCATGGATCCACCTCCGGCCATCGCTGCAGCCCCTCCTATTGCCGAACTTGATCCCATGGATCCACCACCTGTCACCCCCCCACCCCCTGCCATTGCCATTCCTCCTGCTGCCGATGTTCCTCCTCCAGTGGCCATTCCACCAGCTAAAGAATGAGATCCAGCTGCACCCATTGAGCCACCCATTGATTGCGATGTTGCACCCGAAGCAGCACCAGCTACAGCACCGCTTCCAGAACCACTGTTCGATCCTGCAGCGGCGGCGGCAGCGGCAGCGGCTACAGCATGAGATGCAGCTGTACCGCCACCAGAACTGTGACTAGCTGCAGCTGCGCCTGCAGATGCGTGTGCTGAAAACAGTGAAAGCATTTTAGATATAATTGTAAGATGAAATATTTGTTTAGAAAATGTGAGTATTTCAAATTATTATTGTTTTATATACGAACTATAGTTCTGACTATGTTCCTTCTTCATCTTCTTATGGATCTAGTTTAGTATTTACCAGTTAATTTGCTATTTACAAAGAGTATTTACACGTAGAATTTCTACAAAAAATTCTAGTTATAGTAAACAAAAAAAATACTACAAAGAATACTTGTTTCCTATAATTTTTCAATTATTCTGTTGAAGATGAATGACAGGATGATTGTGTTATCGGCCATACTGAAGTCGCTTCTATCACGTGAATTAAAAACCTGTAACGCGTATTTTCTAGTACAACATAATTCTCTGTATAAAGTATATGACGTAGAAATATCGTATTGATATAATATGAGACTAATTGAGGTTTCTACTGAATTTCAGATTTGATTTGTAGCCATACCTTCATAAATGCCTGCTGAAAAAGAAATAACAGTATAAAAAATATGTGTTAGTTTCTTCAATTTTCTGAGAGTCAAATGTAGTCATATAAAAAGGGTTCAAGTGTATTTTTATTAATTTTTTACAAAATATCCGCTGATTATATCTGCATTTTACAGTCGCGATTTTACAAGAATTTCACACCAATAACTCTACAAAGTAGACTTGAATGGAGTCTTTATAAGTTTATACTTCCTAAAATCAACCAAAATACAACTAAAATGTCACATTGTCTTTTAAGAACTGTTTCAATCAAATTACTCGTATTTGTAAACATTTCCATTTAAACGAATAAAATCTAACATAACACACCGTTTCTAAACTTCTGTGGAGTCAAATTCCTGAAAAAATAAGATTTTCAAAAAATTCCTATTTACAATAATTATTTTAATTTTATATTAATTGGCATATTTTTTTACAAAAGCGGGGTTAGAACCAATAATTTGTTAGACTTATAAAATTAACCAAATTTTTACATTCCCTGCTTGGGGAAGAAAGAATAAAATAATTAGGAAATAACAGTGCATGGCAAGTGGGAGATGATGATTTGAATAGAATAAAAAATTTACTTTTTTGGTCACTTTTCTTATTACAACATACCTGATATTCCTCCAACCCCTGAAAAACGAAACAGTACCAATTTACATAAAAGTAGTGTGCTTTTCGGTTTTGAATAATATTATTTTGACAGTAACTTTTCTTTAAACTTAATCGTTTTCGTTTGTTTTACATAACTTTTTACATACAATGGAATGAAATGTAATTAAAGTGAACAAGCAGTCTTTGTGTTTATATACAAGTAAATTAAATACTTATTCAACATACAAAAGTTATTTTTTTACAAGTAGAACATTAATGGTTTTAATAGTGTGTATACTAAACTTTGTAACTCAAGTCACTTTGTTTATACAAGGTGACTACAAAATATTAAATTACTTTATACCATATTTTGAGCGCTTTAAGCTAAGAAAATTTCCGTAGGTCCGATATTCCAAAGATTGAGGATATAAAAGTTACAGCTTTTGAAAATCGTACTTCTATGACGGTATGCCACTGAACAATATTGTTTTTGTAAAACACACGATAAATTTAAAGAAGACTTAAAAAATTAATTACTCACAAAATTCATATCTTTAAATTTCAATCCGTTCAAAAGTTATATCTATAGAAATCCGTCGTCAAAGCTGTATCTTCCTTATCCTTGAGCTTTGGAATGTCGGAAGGCAATTTTCTACGTTTGAAGTGCCCAAAATATCGTGCAAAGAGTATGTATAATATAAAGAGTATCCTAAAATAATCCATCAAAATAACTTACCGTGTAAGAAAATAAGTAGAAAATTTTAATAATAAAACTTCTGAAAAAAAACATGGAGAATAATCGTAACCTACTCGTATAATATACGTTAACTAATCCAACATAAACTCAGTCATTAATTTGAAAAGAAGTACAAAGAGGTTTCCTCCCAGAGGAAAGAAGGTAACTGAAATATTGGAAGATTAACTTTAAAATAGGAATGGTTAAAAGCAAAGAATATAGTATGAAAATTAAATGCTGAAAGTATTTAAAGATGTAATAAGAAAAAAATTCAAACCCAATGCAAAAATATACTTTCTAATGAACAATAATAAATCCTTAAGATTAGAATTCACTTTCGGACTAAATTTTGCTACTAGTTATACTAGAATTATTTTTAGCAGGCATGTATATTACACTTGGAAGCAAGAAAGGTGCACATGCGTGCTGAAAATAATATACAAGGTGATTCATTAGCCTCTTTATAAACTTTGACAATAAAAAGTAGATTTAATTTCATGAAGAAATGTTCTTACAAACTTTCTTCGAACACTAATACGTAATCATAATTTAAGCAAATCAAAAACATTTATTGTAATAAACAGAAAGCAAAATTTAGCTACAGTAAATATTCAAAAAGTACTCTCTTCTCCTGGATACATAACTGGCAAAGATGAACTTAAACTTTCTTGCACACATAGTAAATTCATATTATTTCTAATATCAGTTTCAGCATCTTGAATCCTCTGCAGTAATTAATTACGATCATTTATTTCCACGGCATAAACAAGTTGCTTGAAGTGACCCCATAAATAAAAATCGCAAGGACTTAAGTCCGGTGATCTAGGTGGCCATGGTATAAGACCTCCGTTACTAATCCATTTATTTGGAAAATGAGTACGCAGCCACAGGCTCACTTGTCTTTCTCGGTGAGCAGGGGCCCCATCATGCTGATACCTCATATCAGGTGTAGTGGAACATTTTGCAGAAGATCAAAAAGTTTAAAGTGCTATTACTTCTGAACAAAGAAAGATAGGAGTTAAGTTTATATGAACATTTGTTCATGAGATTAAATCTACATTTCATTGTCAATGTTTGTAAAGAGGCTAATGAATCATCCGGTATAGAAACTTTTGTTTGTAATAAATTATCACAATTGACCTACCCGCAGCCACAATGTTGACATGTTGATCTGAAAACAGCATAAATTCGTAATAATTACATATATGCATAGAAGATCATTATAAAAGAATCTAACAACAAAGAATTTTTATAATAATAGGCCGATATCCGATACTAACCTTAATAAAATAACTTCAGCTGATGTGTAATTGGTAAAGTAAAATTATTTTGAGTAGAAAGTATAACAGAAAGATAAAATATAAAAATCTACGATATTATAGATTCTTTTATAATTATCCTACATACCTACGTAAAAACCATAGTCAGTAAACAAATCAAAAATTATAATAAATACCTGCTCACAAGGAAAAAGATTTTTTTAACGAAGGAGATGTTGGACATTGGAAATTAGTTCATTAAGCGATTTTAATGTTTTTATCCGTAAAAACTAATTTCAAATAGTTACATACCGATTTTAGGGTCTTATAGAATCTGGTTTTTCGCCACATTTTCAATAACAATTATTTAAAATTATGAAATGGATATACCGACCAAAATATTGACTTCAAATTTAAAATATTTTTTAGTAAACTTGTATACTTCTAAAAATAGTGACTCATTATTTTCATCTTGATAAAGAGTAAACTTCGTTATTATTTCTTATTTGATCTAATTAGAATTTTGTTATTGTTTGCTGCTATGAAGAAACATATTTCATATTTTATTTGAAACCATACCTCCTGTAGATAGCCCCCCTGCAAAATAAACCACAAAATGAAAAAATTAGTGTAGTTGTGTATTAATGTGTATAGTGGCGAGTTTGTCTTTATGTACGGGGACTAGTACAAAAGTTATGTCAGTATCTTGAAATAAAAATAAAATATTTGTTTTGTTTTGTCGTCAAAGTAATTGCAAAAGATTGATTGTATGTAATTACAGATATATGTATTTGGAAACTTACCTGATAGTGTTACTGCACCTGGAATGTTGAAAACAATATAAAAATCTACATTAGTTTTCTGGTAGAGCAAAAAATGTATCTTTAAAGCATTGTTTTCTTTATATTTTCGATTTGCTCTTGGTAATGGTGAAATCTAACATACCTGCCTTTGCGAACGATCCTGAAAATCACAAAAAACACAGCATTTCTAAAAATGAAATGATTATTAATTAGTGTTGCTAGGATTGTACTTCGAAAAATAATAAATGTCCTTATATTATTAGATAATTAGTATCAAGAATACTTTATACAATTTGGCCTAGAGTATTTGTACAAAAGTTATTGGCATTTAGTGTTTAGTAACCAGTTCCTTAAATAAACATACCGCCTGACAGGGCCTCTGAAAAAAAAAACAAAAAACTTCTTTAGATATATACAAAAATTCAAGTGCGATTTTTGTAGAATGTAATCTTTAATCACTTGAACGTACCAGAACTTGCATGAGCTACTGCGATCGAAGCTGAAAACAATAATAATACAGTAAAAATGAAGGTATAAGTAGTATTAAAACAAAACAGCAATTTATGAGATATTTAAAATGAATAAGTGTGATGGGTATGTGAGTAGATATAACTAACATATTAGTAGATGTAGGTACTATAGGTACTACACTCAGGTACAAAGAAAACGGGCCACCTATAGTTTTTTTCAAAGTCGGCTGTTTTTGTTTTTTATTTTATAATATATTTGCCCAGTTGCACCAAGCTCTGCTAAATGCTTAATTAACCTAATTGCGCGTTTAAAATTTAGCAGCGGCAGCTTATTGGGTCTTTTGAATTTGTTGCTAAGCAACGCAGCAAATAATCATTTATCCAATCACATGACGCTGCTAAATATTTATCACGCTGTGAGCTTGGTGCAACCGGACATATGATTATATTATATATTATACCGGGTGTTCGCGCGAAGTGGCTCACTATTGCTAACTTTGTTATTATTAGAGCTACAAAGTCAGTTAAATTAGCAAACTAGTAAAATTTTTTCCGCTGATTACAATGGTGAAAACAGAAAAACAATTGACCATTTGGTTTTCGAGATATTCACAAAAATAACATTTTTTTTTAAATGGGACACTCTGTATATTTTTGCAAAAATCGATTATAAATTAAATTCTGTTGCTTTTATAGTCCAGGAGGGAGTCCTTTGACAATAAAAAATCAAGTGTGAACTAAAAGCCAAAATAATAAACAAATATAGCCGATTTTGAAAAAATAATAGGTGGCCCGTTTTCATTGCACCTTAGTTTATAAATATACCGTATGGGGATAGCAGCTAGATACCTACATAGCAAAATATATATGTATACATTTGCAATGTAGGTCAGGATTTGCAGTAGGTACTAAAGCTAGTCTAATGGGAGATACTGACAAATTGAATATAGTAATGTAAGCTAAATCAAATCTAAATTATGGCGACGTTTTGTCTTATGTTGGTTTTATATTTGATTGGTTTTTAAAAAATCAAGGAACCTCACTCACTATCTTGAATTTTAAAAAAACACTGCACAAATTTTCATTAATGCTATGTACCTATTCGCGTTCCCCATACGGTATACTACATGTATCAAATATATACCGATTATTTTTAGTTAACAAAAAGCTGTACCTACAGGTGAGTATGGTTTATATGGTTCATGATATAGAAATGCAGGTTAAGCTAGCTTAGGTTTAAGGCTTTTCTTGCTTAGTGTTATTGTGTTGTGGTAGTGGTGTTTTGTGTTAAATCTAAGGATAATATTATACTGTTATTACTACTACATAATATGTATATCAATATATTAAAATAATAAAAAATTTCATACATAACACACCCTGTTCCTATGTACAGTTAACAATTTCATAAGAAACTGTTTTCATTATTTTCCGACCACAAATTTTACGCATTGATGTGTAGAACCTGAAAATGTAAAAACATGAAAGTTCTTATATATAAAGTTACAAAATAGCCAAATTGGCTAAATACTGCAAACATAAATGTAACAAATTAGTTGATATTATAAAAAAACTACATATTTCATTTGCTAACATACCTATCTCAGATGGACTACCTGAAAATGAAAGCAGATTGCATAATTAAGATGAAACGTTAAGTAAATATTTACGGATCCAATTATTTTTGTAAATGTAGAATTAAATAAGTTTTTTGTAATTATAATTTGATTTTGTTCAACTAGTTCTACAGTTTACGAAAATAAAAAGCAAGTGTATAAATAATTTACGTACAGGGATGTGTTCCACACATGCGATGGGGTTTGTATTTAGTACTATCAATATCTGTAAGGAAATGTAGTAAAATTAAAATACCATTGTATTATGTAAAATCTACTTTTCTTTAGTTTTCATGTCAACATGAAAATTTCAACAAAGGGCACAAAGTCAGAGAAACTTCGAAACCAAGCTCTCAACTTTGAAGAAAACTCTAACTGTTATAATCATAAATATTTTGGAAAAAATGAACCTATATTTCATAAATTTTCATATTATTAAATTAAAATACAAAATTTTCTAAGCTTTATTAAAGCTAATTAAATTCAAAACTACCATGATATGATTTTGAAATCAAAAACCTTACATATAAAACCACGTTAAGCTTCCCAGTAAAAAAGTTTAAGTACGGTTCTGGCTCTATCACGTTCTAAGAGCAAGTATTTGAATACAATTAGGGTACTTTTCCATGATATTTTAAAATTATGATGCACTTGAAATTCAGCCTTGAATATGTGTATAATTTATTATTGTATAAAAATATATCTTAAGTTATAATACAAAACAGAACTATAACCATTTTTGTTGTTTGAGCACAGTGTGACCAGAATAAATATTACAGGGTCAAGTACTTGCAAATTGTACTCCGCCTCCTTTTTAGTACACTTATAATCATAAAAGTAAATTTCAATCGTATATGTATAGAAGTGACATTTTGTAATTGATAATTTTAAAAATCGATTTTGTAATTTGTTCACATGGATACTAATTTCAGAGTTTAATTTTAAACATAATCATACACAATAATTTCTTGTTAAGTCTTTCTACAACTTTGAGAACCAGTAAAGAAATCATCAACATGATAGAGTATAATGTAAAAAATTAAAAAACAATCCTGCAGAGGATAAGTTTCTAATAGAAGTTTTTTAAATTAACTTAATTTATTGATAAAAATAATATTTAAGAAGTACTTACCGCTTATATCAAGTAAATTAATCTGTTTCGTATTCGGTGGTAGATAAAAATTCCGGACATCAAATTTGAAATTTGAACCACCTACAAAACTCATCTACTATCAAGTGTTAGTTAACCAACACTTAAGTATAACCACTTTGTGCAGAATTGCTCATTTTAAAGTCGAACACAACTGATTAGAACTTTTCTGTAGCACTTGGTCGTGTTGGATATTAAAAGAACAATTTTTTTGGAAAATTGTTACTACAACTTGGCGTCACCTCAATAAATTGTCGGGTGGCACTTTGGTCTTAGGCACTTTAGTTCACATTAACTGTTTTTCAGCGCATAATTTTTAAAAAATAACGAGAAAATGGCTTCAGTGAGATATTAATAATACACAAGAAATTTTTATTTATGCACCTAATAATAAACTAGGATATGAAACTTGGTTGATTTAAACTAAAGCATAGAATAGAGTTTAACTGTTAGGCTTTTTTCAAAATCATTTTTCAACAATGTAAGATAATATGTTTCTTATTTCATAAATCAGCCCAAGAACTGAAAGTTTATTATCAACTTCTTTATAGAAGAGTTATGTGTGTGTGCTAAAAATTTCTTGGGTATTTTTGTAAAAGTTATATAGGGTTCGGCACAACGACCCAAGTTTATTTACTTATGGAAAGATAGTTATTATAAAATGGTGAAATTTCGTAAGTAGCTACTTATATCTAAATAATAAGATTTAAAATATATTTTATAAAATAATAGGAGCATGTATAATAATAGCTATTTATGTAACAAGTATCTATGACTTTATTGACTCGTCCTACATATTAGCTTCGCTCGCAAGCTCGCTCAGCCATGAAACAGACTCGGCGTCAATAAAGTCAAATTATATACATAACATACCCAACGTTATGTTCGACTGCTAAAATTTCCTTTTAATCATCTAGTAAAATTATAAATGACAGAGTAATGAATTTATTCTGACAGTATTTATTTTGACACTGACAGCTGAATAATTTATAGTTACAGTAAAATAAAGTAACTTTATACACCGTGTATAAAGAGCTACTTTATGGCCGGCAAAAATATGTGATAAACAGTACATTATGATGCAGTCGCGCACAAAAATATGTATTCAAAATATTTTGAAAAAATATGCAAAATTACTGGTAGTTCATAGAGTAGTACTCCCGCCTTCTGAAAACCTAATCTTCCCATAAACTCGATATTATGACAGAATAGGAGTTAAAGGAAAGGTTGCTTTCAAATTGCCTAAGCTAACAGGCATTTCGCAAATTACCTAGTCATTTTTCAATATACATTTTTTTCCATAAATGCAAATAAATCGTCCTGCCTAATCCTATATTTACTTCTACTGTTGTGGAATAAACTTTCTCATTATGCAACTAATTGAAAATTTTATGCGATTTCAAAAGCATTTCTTAATATTTTGCCAAAATAGAAAAAATGACCAGCCAAACCACCGGACATCAAATTGGATGCCAAAGTAGTAATCAATTTTTGTATTATTAGTGCAATATTAAGTTAAATTTATCCTGCATTTTAAAACACGTCCATAAAAAAATCATATTGGTTGCATTTTTGAGAAGTTGTCCACATTATTAGATTGTAGAGAAAATATTTGCTGCAGTTCTCCACAAGAGTATCCGAATCGACGAGATATTTCGTACATTTTTCGGCGCGATAATAACGAAAACCGTTTAGAAATTGTATCATTTTGTTTAAAACAAGTGTAAGTGTATATGTCGTGTAAAATGTAAACCCACATTAATGACTTCCAGATATGTTAAAAAACAAACCATATGATTTTTTTATGTTGAACTGAAAAAACCCATGGGTTTTAACATAGTTTTATAAATGCAACCACCAAAACAAAAACAAAAAAAAAGTGGAGAGTACAGTGGGTATTTTAGCAAGTGGATTTGTTTCTGGAATGTACAATGGATACAGTGTATATTATCAATTTTGAGATTCAGTTTTCAAAAATGTATATGTAGGTACATGGGTCGCGGTTTTCTGTTATTGTATAAGTGATTTTTCAAAACTTTTTTACCTGAGGTTCACAAGCCTTTGACTCCATTAAACAGCCGTACTAAAACCTGAGGTATGAAAAATAAAAAAATATGGTAAGTTCCCATCTACTTACAAAAAAATTTAACGCTACTGTATCTAGATTACAATATTCTAAAAGAAATTGCACTGGCAGTCCACTTGTCTGTTGAGGAGTCAACCTTTGAGTGTTTAATTTTAGTACAGTTACAAAAAGAGTTTAGACTATTACCAAAAATTTCACTCTTGAATTAAATAATAGCTACAAAATCGAAATAATTAGATCAATCACTACTCACAATATTGTAATTGTACAAAAAACTAGTTAGAATTCGCCTTTAAACACCAACAAATTAACTCCACAAATACCCCCACATCCCCCAAAATCATTGAAACAACAATGTTACGAACCATGCACAAAAAATTGTGTTGAGGGATGGAGCAGTGCAATAATCATAAATAAACTAACACCAAGTTACTCCCATTATCTCCTTTCGTACTTGTATTGTCGGTTACCTGTATGAATCGACGACTTCCCCACAATAGAAACAATAACTAAAAAAGAAGCAGTAAAAGGTTTATGGTGAGAACCAACGAGACACGTGTTACCTCCAAGTCCACTCCTCTGTTCCTTTTTTTTAGGTGCAACAGAGCTATTAGAAGAAGGTGGTAGTGATATAGACGACTGATTGGAAGATGATACAGAGGGTGATACAGATGATACGGATGATACAGTTAATGGAGTTGTTGCTGTTACTGTGAAATAATAAATAAAAATAAATGCAAATAATAATTAGCACAGAGGAGGTTATAAATATACATTTGAGTCGACATATCTTACGAAGTTTTTCAGAAAATTGAGTTTCGTAGAAATTCGGGCTACTAATTGGAATAAAGTGTATTTTTCTCTGCAGAAGAAAAAGTGGATCTAACTATTCATTGATATTGTAACGACAAAGTGGGAATTAGTTACCTACACAAATGTGTAGAAATAAATGTATTTGGCATTCGTAGTGTATTCTTACCTTCTGATGGCATACTACTGGGTGCTGAGATCCCTGAAAAATCATAGAATAAATTATTTTTTGTACATTGTTCAAATCGCGCACCTCAATAAACTGCGATGGATTCCAATAGATAGACCGAACTATTTACTCAAATTAGATTCAATTCACTTAAACAAGAATTTTAATAAATAAAATTTCAACTATTGTATTTACAGGTAAGCGAGTTTTATTCTAAATAGTTCTTAGAAGAAGTCTAAAATAAGTCACTGTTGGAGGTTTTTTATAAACATGTTATGTTTGTAAATTAGCAGGACAATACTCTTAGAAATATTTGTATAGTATCATCATTAATGTAGGTAGGTACTAGTACCGATGTAAAATAGTTATTACCTAGATATATTATATCAGGAACTATTAAAGTTTTTTAGCTTCACTTTTTAGAAAAATGAATAATTCAAAAAATATTCAAAATTTATGAAATATATAAATATACAGGTAAGAGATACAGCTTTGGTTAAATTGGGATAAAGTTGCATAATAATGTGGCCAATAATAAGCCGTTAAGAAATCGAAAATATCTTTGTTAGTTCTGGAGATTTTTGGAAAAAACCAAATTTTTGCCTTTTCGTTTTTATTTTTTTCTGCTCTTATTTTTCAAGATATCGAAAAACTAAAAGCTCTTTGTCGTGGACACTTTTTATGCTTTATAAAATGAGGTTATAATTTTCCTCATGCGACGTTTCGTTTTTGTGCTGACGTCATCAAGTCAGTTTTTTAAATACGGTCCTGGATTTTTTTTCATCTTTTTAAGTAGCATTTTTTATGTTCTAGAAAATAGCGTTTACATTTTTTTCCATACGACGTTTCGTTCTTGTGGAATCATCATCAGATCATTTTTTAAATACGCCCCTGGATTTTTTTTTTATTTTCATCAGTATTTTTCCTCACTTCCTCATATCCACACATGTTGGCAAACTTTAATAATAATAATTTTCCTTTTATTATAAATCAAATTAACCTATTATTTATTGTTAGTAGTAATAATAAGAACAATGGAATTAATATTTTTAAATAATTTTATAAAATAAACACTTATAAAATAGTCAATACTGATAACGGGCTGTACAATGAAAAAAAATACTGATGAAATTGTAAAAAAAATCCAGTGCCGTAGGTATTCAAAAAATGATCCGATGATTACACAAGAACGAGACGTCGTATGGAAATAGTATATTGTAATACAAGTGCGGAAAACGCATCATGACAATACGAGTGTGAAATTTGCAACGCGAGCGATAGCGAGTGCTGCAATCACACGAGTATTGTCATGGGCCATTTCCGCAAGCGATTTTTTCTACGAGAACGTGGAATTCGTAAAAAATAAAATTATTTGTAAATCTTTTTCTAATTAAAAAAAACATCAAGTGAGTTTGTTGTCATAGAACTGAAAGCTCATAGCTGTTGACAGTTTATAAATTGTGTCCTGTCATCGAAATAATTTTGATTTTGAGATCAAATTACGTGAATATAAACATGGAGTTTAAAAACTAAAGCGAAAGCGATGAACTAATGTGCACTCCTCCGGTTGTTAGATATTAAATAAATGTTACAATTATAACTAAATGTAAGTACTTCTTTGTGTTTTTGTTTGCGTGCGGAAAGTATAAAAAATGCGTACGAAAAAAATTTCCACACTAATTTTCCGTACTAGTTTTTCAAAAGCCTACTTTCAAGTTCGATTATCTTGTCAGAAAAAACGTCATTCCGCATTTTCGTAGAAAAAAAGTTAAACGCCATTTTATAGAACATAAAAAATTTTACTTAAAACGATGAAAAAAAATACAAGGCCGTATTTAAAAAAATTGAGTTGATGACGTCAGCGGAAAAACGAAACGTGTCCATGGCAAAGTGATTTTGGTTTTTCAATATCTTGAAAAATAAGAGCAGAAAAAAATAAAAACGAAAAGGCAAAAATTTGGTTTTTTCCAAAAATCTCCTGAACTGCAAAAGATATTTTCGATTTCTTAACGGCTTATTATTGGCCACATTATTACGCAACTTTGCCCCAATTTAACCAAAGCTGTATGTCTAACCGTTTCTGAGATCCCTGTAGTGAGAAGCGAATTTGAAACAGCCTGTATACAGGGTGTTTTAATTTTTTGTAGCAGGACTTTAACACTCGATAAAACTTTTAAAATTAATACAAAAAGTTTATATAAACGAAAGTCGGCAAACGCTTAGTTTTCGAGATACAGAGTGTTCAAATTAAATTTTAAAATATCGTAAACATGTTTTAACGTATTTCATTGAAAGTTAGTATATGGGGGTTTTTTGGTATGAGGAAGCCTATTATGGGCACCGTTTTACTTTTTTAGTAAAAATCTTATTTCCTGTACTTTTCTAAACAGAAAAGGTACCCTTATCAAAATCCGCTAAAGTTAGTCATTTTCGAGATACTTGGATTTTTATTGTTCGAGGCATAGTCCAGTCAAACGAGAACAAAAAGGCAGATACTTATGTGTTAAATCGGAGTCCAATGAGATTTTGAGGGTAAGTAGTGGGTGCCGACGGAACACTTCACCTCGTTTTTCACCAGTACAATTCCGCCATCTTAAATTTTAGGGGTGAGTTCGATTATTTCGGTAAATATGCATCTTACGTTCAAAACGCATACTACCGATATTGTTAAGGAATGAATTCCCATCAAGTTTTGTTTGAAACTTTTTTTCATATTTTTAATATTTACAACATTATAAATTTCTAAAAATGAGCAGAATAATCTTGACGCTACAATAAAAAGTTAAATATCTCAAAAACGGCTAAGTTTAGCGGATTTTGATAAGGGTACCTTTTTTGTTTAGAAAAGCACAGGAAATAAGATTTTTTACTAAAAAAACCATAAAGTACAATGAGAAAAAAGTTATGGTCATTTTAATCAGTAAAGAGTACAATACAGAGCGCCCTCTAGCGGCTACAGTAAAACGGTGTCCATATAATAGACTTCCTCATACCAAAAAACCCCCATATACCAACTTTTAATGAAATACGTTAAAAAGCGTTTACGATATTTAAAAAAAAATCTATTTTAAAATTTAATTTGAACACTCTGTATCTCGAAAACTAAGCGTTTGCCGACCTATGTTTATATAAACTTTTTGTAATAATTTCAAAAGTTCTATCGAGTGTTACAGTCCTGCTACAAAAACTGAATGTATAATACCATAGATTATAGTATAGGTACTTAAAGACTTTATTGATTCCCCAAATTTCAGAGCACCTAAACCAAAACTCAAAACTAGAATTAACAAAATTATTGCAATCAACAGAAACTATTAGGTTTTTGTCTTAAAATGAGGTCTACTAACGACTGTTAAAGTCCGAGTACTTAAATCTACAGGGTGTGTGTCAATCTAAGATATAAAAGGAATAAAATTCTCTCAATATTTCACGACCGCAGGGCTACTTTAAATTTTTCTCTTCATTATAGTAAGTGACATAGAAAAGCCAACCACCAGTAAATGAAATAATATTTTAAAAATTTAAGGTGATAAATTGGGGATTACACAGAAATCAAATTTCATACGAAAATTCATATTCATCGAGAAGCAAAAAATTATAATTACCATTCTCTTGTATGCTGTTATTCAAAGAATTGTGAATGGGATATCAAGTTTCCCAAATCATGTAGATAAGGAAGAAGTCTTGTTTTATTAAGTAAACTATTTTTTCTGTAGAAAAGTTATAAAGAATAAAGAAGTTACTCGTATCCTACCACGCAATATTCCTGAAGACGAAAAACTGAGGAGTGAGATAAGTTTGTATTCTGAAGAACTTTTCTTAATCACATTTTGCAATATCTTTTAGAGAGTTTTTGATAAGGAATATGCAGATATGAATGTTGCTGTCGAAGATTTACTTTTTTAAGATAATGTGCATTACTGTAAATTGCGACCTGTTAACAGTCAAAAGTCGAGAGACGAGAGCAAGTAGTCTAGTGTGCATAGTGAGAGGGAAAAGCGTAGGTATAATGTTATGTCGTTTTAATTTTAAAGAACCCAAATTTTCGTAAGTTACATAAAAGACGTCCACAGTCAGGGCATAGCGAAATCGGACCATTTTGGATGTTCGCACATTTTGTAACATGAATGTGGTTAACTTTTTCTTTTAGTAAACTTATAATGAATAGTGGAATTTGGGGGGGGGGGTGGTCATTCTTAAACTCGGACGCCCTTTAAGGAAGGGGGGTTCTCTAATTCGGACATTAGCGCAGAAACAAATCGAAATTGCTCTAAAAATTGCGGACGTCTTTTGTGAACGACGCCTAAGTAGATGTAAACGATACTTGAGGTTTTCTGCTAATTTACGTAGCATAACATGCCTAATCCTCGCTATTAAATTTAGTTAAAATTGTATTATTAGGCTACTATAATTTAGTCCAGAAATTTTAATCAACATTCTATAAATTTGCAAATTTATTCGACATTTTCCTCTGAACTGAAACAAAATATTGAAATCTCCTATACAAAATTATCATTTCACTTTCATTCGAAAAAATCTCTTTTATTTAAATATAGCCATTCGACTTAATCATAACTAAACTTTACACAAAGGTTATTATCAGCATACATCTACATATTACTTTCCAAGTATTTGACGCCAAAACCGATTATAGCGTGAACGCACCCTAATCTTATACTTACTCGGAGCGATATCTATTGCACTGAGACTATCAGGCGTATTGGAAGTTACACCTTTTATTAAGACCATTTCTGTAAAACAAAATGACAGTTTATATTTCCATCACCCAATCGTTTCTAAATTCTGTTTGGAGGGTTTTATTTGTAATATTATTTGGTCTATAATCGCCGATTAATTAAGTAAATATTATTATGAATTCACAATTAAAATTTCAAAGATTAGTTTACCAAGCAACGCCAATTTTTTAGAACACTTAAATTTTGTGTATTTCGTGTATTTTGTTGTACTTACGTTTTTGTATTTTTATTTCAAAATAAGTTTTACAAAACTTTAAAGGTCCTATTATTTGGAATTTAAACTTACACTTTTTCTACTACTGATAGTTCGTAGTATATGGATACATTATGGGCAAATCCTTTAAGTTAAAAGAAGGGCACAGTTTTTTGAGGGTGAGTTCGCACATATGTAGCGTGCAAACTCACCATCATAAATAAAGATGTGTAATAGGCGCAATTATTTTAACGTAAATGATTTGCCTATAATGTATCCATTTACTACAAATGATCTGTAGGTATATCATACTATTTTGCGATGTTACTGTTAATAATAATGATAAATAATTGAAAGAATGACAAAAAAACTTGTACGAAATTGTACATTCACTAACCTGATGGTATAAGACTCCCTTTAGATTCTCCTGAAAAAGAATTAACTTGGTTATCATTTGATTGTATACTCTTAGATCAGCGTTTGACAGATTGCGAAAACCAAGAAGTGCCTTCAACGAAAAACTAGAAGTAGAACATTTTTTCAGAAGATACCTACTAATAGAAGTTGCAGAGAAAAAGTGAAAGAAAATCGAGAGTGGAATCAGTGCCTAGATGTGGATAATGTCACCGGAAATTGTTGCGTGTTTTTCGTTCTATGAAATTTGATAATTCAAATAATAGATTATATAGTTTATTGTTATTTTAAAAATGCCTATTCTGTTGTGAATCATAAATTGAAATACATAAATGCCGTCAGAGCATCAATACAAATAAAACGTACATTTATTCCAGTAATAAATTATAATTTATGTCCCAACAATAAAACATACGTTTGTTGATAAAAAATTAATGAACTTTAAAAAAATATATTGCACATTTTATGGCGTGTAGGCAGTTATGAAAATTGTTAATAAAGAAACAGCCATCTACACTTTATGTATTTATATTTGGAAATCGCGAATAATATTAGGAGGGTAGATATAATTTAATTCCACACACTATACGATCACTGAACGATCAACGAATTATCACTATAAAATTCCTATGTGGGTAGACCAATAACTGCGAAAAAATTCTATTTTCATCTTATCACTGATAGTGAAATCACAATAAACTTGCCGAATAGCATCAAAATAATTTCCACCAGGAAATCTTCAACTTCGACCATTGGCACTCCGGGGATGATGACGTCTGCCACCTAAATTACCAATAAGGAGAGATAGAGTTGGTTTCGTCATCACAAATCATTTATAATTTAAGTAAGGGAAGGGGGGCGGAAACGCTTAAGACTAAAACTTGGTAAGAGGTTATTATTAGACATCATACACAATGGGGTAAAAAATAAAAGGCCCTTCTCACATTCTAGTCCACAGCTGGACATCCATTTATTTGTATGGTTGCGCAAAATTATCCTTCTATAAGAGAGTCAGACTGTCGAAATTCCGTTGTGTAGGTGTAATATTAATCACAAGGAACGTATATGCAAATTAAAATATAATTTATATGTTTTTTGACAAAGATCAGTTAATATAATATTATGTTAAATGTTTGTTATTCGAGAGAGTTTTGTGAGCATCCAGTGTTAAAAAAACTTAAGTTAGTTTGTTGTGAGTTTGCACAATCCCAAGAAAAGCCTATGTATAACACCTCAAAAATTGTTAGCAATTCGGATATTCCACCCAAAACCAAAAAATAAATAGGTACTTACCCCCTTGAGATACCTGAGCGGAAATGCTTATTCCAGAAGCTAATATGTATATCACAAGTAGACGCATGGTTTACGATCGTTATTTTTTCCGCACAACTAATTAAAAACTGGTAGTTCATCCTATTTATAATTTTTCGTCTACCTACAGCATATAATAAAAAAAAACATAATACTCTTTTCCTCATAAAATTTTCAATTATTTTTTTATTATAAGATTTCGTTAAATTATTAGTGATTTATGTTGTATGGCACATAATCTGTCCGTAATAGCACGGTTTTGTTTGTTGTTAATTATTATTATTTGGCATACTCCTATTTCCACATCCTTTAAGTGTGTGAGTCGACGCTTATCAATATTGATGATTTTATGTGTCTATGGGTTATTATTAAAATTTATTTAATTTGTGTAATGTTGAAGCTTTTTATTGGGTAAAAAACTGCATAGTTATAACTGGTGTTGATATATTAAAACTGGCGAGTATTTTAAACTTTTTATCTTTATATTTTATAAAAAAGGTAAATCAGTGCTATATTTATTTACGATTGTGGAATAATTTTATTTCTTATCAACAATTTAATACAGGTTATAATAAAAAAAGGAAGCCTTCTGATGATTTAAGATAGCTGTCGAGTAAGATCTGACACAATTATTTATAAATTACCTGCATCCTGAAATTCTATTTGTTTTTCCTAATTTTTATAAATAAATCAAGTAATTATGTTAAAATTTTTCAGTATTATCCATAAAAATATCAGACAATAGTATGCATTTCTCTTTAAACAGAAATAAGTATTTCATAAATTATAAGTTGTACAGGGTGGGCCATAAAGAAGGGTGAATTTGAAAAATTTATAAAAGAAGGCTAAAAAATAGTACCTATTACAATTTGTTTTATTAACATTAAAGTATTAGACACCCGGGAAAGTGATTTCTTAAAAAAAATCATCCAAGTATACACCATGACGTCACAAACACTTCAAATCTGAACTTCAAACTTCTAAAAACTCGCTGGCATATTTCTGGTAGAATAACTGCCATTTCTTCTCTTTTTCAACTGACTTGTTGTTGTAAACCCGACTTTTTACGTATCCTCAGAGAAAAAAGTCAGGAGGAGTCAATTCAGGACTCCTGGAAGGCCATAGAAAATTCTGTCTACGCGATATGAGTTTTTCTGCAAACATTTCCTTTACGACAGCCCATGACTCGTGAGACATGTGGCATGTTGCGTCCTCTTGTAGAAACCATGTGCTGTTGGTGTGGACTTAGAATTCTTGAAATTTTGGGAAGAAAAAATCCCGTAACATTGTTTTCTACTGGTTACAATTTACTGTTACAGCCTCGCCTCGCTTATTTTCAAAGGAATAGAGACCAATGATCCTATGGGTTGAAATGGCCACCCAAACTGTTACTCCCTAGCTACTAATTCCCACCATCCGCGCATCGCCCCCGCATACCGTTTGCACGGAATGGTATTTTTAAAATCGCGTATTTTTATGGCTC
This sequence comes from Pediacus dermestoides, assembly GCA_963942485.1. NCBI lineage: Eukaryota > Metazoa > Arthropoda > Insecta > Coleoptera > Cucujidae > Pediacus > Pediacus dermestoides. The sequence goes on from OZ012626.1 coordinate 32,344,673, forward strand.
ACTCTGTATTAGAAAATGAAATAGATGTTTGTATTATGCAAGGATCTATAGAGACAGGATATGCGACTTCGTATACCCAGCAACGTACTAAAATGTTCCGTATAGAGTCGAGGAGGTGGGTGTGTTTTAACTCCCACTTTCGACTTTTTTTCTCTCTCCTACATATACACATTAAGATTTGACAAATAATCGAAATTGTCAATTTCTGACATTTCTGAACAGCTGATGCACTATTCCACTCCACCATTGGCCACCATACGTGACGTCACGAGAAAGCTCCACCCACCTCTTCGACTCTATACGGAACGTTTTTTCGCGCGGGACGCATATCCTGTTTCTATAGATCCTTTTAGGTACCTATTATGTTATATTAATATGCAGTCATGAATGCACACATCATATGTAGTGTCCACATGCAGACATTATTCTACCATGAACTGGTGAAAAATCTTCCCTTCATCATGAAGTTTGATGGTATTATTTTCTTTGTCGCACAGGACGTGCATAATGTGCATAACGTCAATAACTTTTAAATCTCAGCATACTTGATGTCGTTTTTTTGAAACTTAGTAAAAACATGCTGATAGTTTTTAATTTTTTAAAGCTTCACGGTGCGTTTAATCAAAACTTTACAAGAGAAGAAAAGTTTTCAAATTAAATTGCCTATTAAATGCAATTTTTTTATAATTAAAATTTTAAGGACAATAAAGTTCCAGAAGGTTAAACACTTTAAAAAACCATCTTCTTAAAGTTTGATTTCAACAACATTTTCACAAATTAATGGTCTTTGGTATTCATTAGCAACCACCAAGAATTGGTTCTTCTCATTCAATTAGTTTAGAAGTTATTACCAAAAATTATTTTTATTTCTGAAACTTCAAACGCCTATAACTTTTTAGTTATGCATTTTAGTATAACAACTTTTTGCGTCAATCGTCTTAGTTTTAGGCCTAGTATTTACAGGTACAGCATGTCCCACTTATTGCGACTCACCCTGTATAGCCGACTGCTAAGACAAGGACCATCCGTCTCAAGCAATCGATGGGCAAGTTGGCACTAGGTACTCTGTATTCAGTCACGTATATTATCCAATTTTAGTTAAAAGTAAGAGCAAGGACGATAGTTTTAACATCTTATTCTCACACTCTATGTAAAAAATTAAAACTAAATTTTACATTTTGAATATCTAATACTTTATATGATGTACTATCAGAAATTATACTTTACTCAAAAAATTTTCGCCAGTGAGAAAAAATCACTTGAAAATCCACAGTAGATATTTTAATTTCAAATTTTTTCTGAAAATGACAACTAATTTTTACGAAATGTGTACCTACATACATATTAGCACTCGTAACAAATTACAAAAATACTATTTTAGTATAAATATATAATTATTAGTTTATTGTGGCTATAAAAATATTTAAATTGAAATCGCGTAACTAACATCCAGATTACTACCGGTCTGTATATTATAAATATTTAGACAATACATTCAATGACAAATCGATGTAGACATTGCGATAACTTCATTAATATTCTCCAAATGAAAAGAAAGTTGTAATATCGAATATTACGTATTCGCTCTGTTAACAATCATATAAAAATATTTTGGTGTTATAGTGGGGACACGAGGATAGCGTTTTTATATTTTATCAAATATACAAATGAACAAATTGCACATAGAATATAATCGGCACTTAATTGTTTACTTTGGAAAAAAGTTATCCTGTTTCAATTTCATTTCTTAATTATGCACAGCCATAATGCAATTCAACAAGAAATTGTGATTGCGCATATTAAATTAAATTCGTGTTTGTGAAAAATGGTTTGTCTATAATAAGTAAGTAGATTTTTATTTATGTATTAAGTATAAAAATGTGAGAAAAAATAGATAACCAATTTCCTGCAATTTATTTAGTAGAAAAAAATAAATCATTTATTACTAACATTTAAGCTTTTTAATTCCGTTACGAAACTAAATTACTTACTTATTTGTGTTTAATATTTTTTAATATCGGATTTAACTAGTGCATTTATAGATTACAAGGTTTCCCTTTCATTAAATTGTAAAATGGAAACGCACGATGTTTAGAAAGGTTAATAAACATCTCGTTGTAGGTATGTGGTTCACATTTTTATAATTATAATTTGAAAATTTAAAAAATGTGGTAATATTGACAATTTAATTTTTTGCATAAAACGTCGCCAACAAAAAGTAGTGAACGGAAACGGGCCAATTACATTTCCTCCTATTAGAAACCATTGACCTGTAACCTTTTTTTGACAAAATATAAATTGCGTCACTAAACTGAATTAATTAAATTAATTTTATTATAAATAATATACATAGTATTATACGTAGTGGATAAAATTGCCATCATACAACCTTGGCCAGAAACCAGTACAAATACAAATAACACTTAGTAACATTAAATTATAATATGTACCTAGCTTATAACCATTTCCTATCTTCTAGTAGGTACAGTGAATTAGTCACAAGAACCCGCGTAGAAGGATTCGGTTTTATACAAAACTTGTAAACAAGCATTTCCCATTACTTTTATGTACTTTAAACACATCTGACATATCATTGAATTATTTATATCGTTTGGCAAAAAGACTACACCGCACACGCGATTTAAATTATGTTAAATTGTTGTCTTTCATCAGCTACCATTGTAGATTTGTTTGTGTTTGTGCGTTTGGATATTTTGCAGAAAAGTTTAACAATCTCACTTTCTCTCTAGGTTAGAAATGGAACGAAGACTTGCGGTTTTGTTTTTTGTGGGACTTGTTTGTGTTGTCAGTGTTCACAGTCAGCTTGAATTGAGAGTGCCAAGGATTAGCACCTTTTTGAATCGGATAACCAATACCACGTTTGGTAAGTGTCTACTATAAATGTATGAGAGATTTTTGGGTTCGCAAATTTGAATTTTTCTTCAGATTTTATTCAGCTTTAGATGTTTGCTTATGGTATCAGTCTGTTTGAAAATTAGACTTCTGGAAGAATATAAAAAATAATTTTACAATTTCTCACTTTAAACAGTTTGTGAATAATACCTAACAGATAGAAGAGATAAAGACTTAGAAATTGCACTTATGGAAAATAAAATAGTATAGATATAACATATATGTATAAGAATATCAAATAATTCCTAACTCGTTTATGATTTATAACATTTCCATTATTAATATTGGTGGTGTAGGAGATCGAAATTATACTAAAGATAACTTGTATCCAACCGCAGCTAAATAGGGACTTTGCATGATTTTCAAAATATTTTTTTTGAAAAGCTGATACCAAATTATCACTATCAATATTTTTGAAAAAAATTTTTGGTCCATACTTTCCAAGTAAGTAAATAAATAAAAAGCATTGCAAAATTTGAAATTTCCATGCATTGCCCGGAAACGCTCGAATCGGCCCAAAAGACTGCTGACGTCACCAATCTAGTTCCACAGTGCAGCACGCCGCATTTTGACTTATTTCGAAAAATGTCAAACGCATAAAAAATATCTAGACATGCCAATGCCAACTAGATTCGTGACGTCACACAGGACTCTCCGATCTCAAAGCGTTTTCGGGCGGCAATAATATATTTGAATTACGGTTAATTTATAATTGTTTTTTTATGTACAAATATTGAGTAAAAAAATTATTTTTGCTGTAGAGTATTATTAATATAGTCGTTTTACATTTCTAACAGAAAAAAACGGAATTTAAAAAAAATGCAACATCCCTGTTGGGTATAAGTCGTTTAATTTATTGCTTAAAAATAATCCGAAGATATATTTGAAATATTTTGGACGATCTGCTGGAAAATTGAAAAACACTGAAACGCGCAATTTTACAAAACGGTCTTTATTAAATAGGAAATCTTTTTCGACGTTTCATTTTTATTTTGAAATATTAGGTTTTTTGTAGATATTTTGATATTAATATTTTGTGAGAAGTCCAAAAATACGACATTTTAGTTCAGGTTCCATTTCAAAACCTAAAGTTTTAATAGTCTGAATTTCGTAAAAATTTCACTTAGTTACAAACACATTCTACTTTTTATAATTATTTTTTTTAATTTAGTTTGATTACCCCAAAAAATGTATTAAAAACTTTTTCGAAACACCAACAAAATGAAGATAAAAGGGATGAACCTTGAAATATAAAAACGTATTTAAAAATTTTTGATTAATCACATTATTGGAATGAAAGCGAATTATTATCTAAATTTAAAATTAAAAAAAAATTATGTATTCGGTTTTAACGTTTTAAACTGTGTTCTTAACATAATCTACCATAACCTTCAAATCTGATCATTTCTGGTTTGTGAACAATTTTGAGGTAAATATTCCTACTATAAATAAGTAGGTATTAGTTGAAAATCTATTCGATATAAACAATGAATTTTAATGCCTCTATTTTGTAAAACGACGCACTTGCAAATTGTTCATATTTTTTGTAAGAACATTTACTATGTACCTATTTATCAACAAGTTAAAAAATAATCTAAAGTATAAACGATACCAGAAAAAGTTAACCGCAAATTACTCAACTTACAACAATCTTATATTGATGAAATCTAAAATGTGTCATCAATTTTTACAAACAGTTCTTAGTCACACTGCTCACAATAGTTAAACTGGATCATTATTTTTACGTAGGTATAGGTTTTAATATTCAAGTTTACAGAATAATTTTTGGTTTTTAAACTTTCGGAGAGGCGAAATTATTTAATTTCCAAAAAGTTAAACTGATTTTATTCAAACAATTTATAAGCCATAACAATATTTTAGATCATTTAATATTATTTAATTTTAACTTTATCTACTTACGCTTAAAAAAATACGATATAACCTAAGAATATTCTGAAAACAAATCTATGATATTTTTATTAGTTCCTGAAATTGTATAATAAAAAAATAAATTTAAGAATTTCCAATTTTTTATATTTGAAAAAATAAATTTATGATAATTTTAAAAGTTCTAAGTAACAAATATGAAATGTGATTGCATATTTTTCAATAGGACAAAAAGTTCCTGTGAAAATGTGTTTTTGGTTTTCTAGTATCTCTTCTAATAACCTTACAAATCGAGAAAAGATATCTTGAAATTTCAGGGACTAATTCGGTAGATATATTATCTAGCATATAAATACACAACTTTACCCCAATTTAACGGAAACTGAATTTCTTTTACCTTTTCGAAAATACCTGGTAGTGACAACGAAATTTTTAACGTATATTTCACTATAGCCTTTGTGTGTGATATTTTGACAAAAAATCATGAACATTTTAAATTCCATTAATACTTTTTGTGTTTTATTTCAAAAATTGCGTTTTAAATTTACATTCGATTTTAGTCAAAATTGGTATACTGACCAAAAGAAATGTTTAGACGTTTTTTTGGGAAAATTTACGTTTTTTGGGTTATGAAATTTCTAATAAGTATATAAATAAATCTATACCTGGGCCATTAAATGTGCGAAAAATAGCGTGCTCAGGGGCCCTGAAATAGTTAAATTTCATTTTATTTTTATATTATTCTTTTTATTATCCAACAATACGCATCTAAACAACAATACAACAAAGAATTTAAAAAGGGGTGAACCTTGTTTTCAGTAAATTTATTTAATTCACATAAAATTAGAACAAAATTTCCAGTTTTGTAAGCAGCGTAGTCAAAATTACTTCAAAATCTTTTAAACAAAATTTTATTTTAATTCAGGACAAATAATTATTTTAAAAAAATGCAAGTTGAAGCTTCTAAAAATTCCAAACTGTTAATAGACACCTTCCTCATAAAACTACAGGCTTAGTTTTTTTGTAATCTCTCAGTTTTTTCAATATTTGTCAAACATTGCACAATCGGTACTTTTTCAATCTTTTTTTAAACCATCACCTCATTCTAAACAAACACAAATTCAGGAAAACCAGTTGTACGAAAAAATCTTTATTTATATTAGCCCAATATTATGTAAGCTGTTGACTGATGTGCATAATAATAATTAATTCTACTTTATACCGGAGGTGATAGTTAAAAAAATTACGTATTATACGTGCTCAAAATACTGAAACCACAAGATGATATAAGTGGGATTTGATAAAAAAATACAGCTCCAATTGTATGTTATTATACGGACGTTAATTATCTTCTCTAATGCATTATTATTGCATAACTGCAGCAGGATGTATATTCTGTATTGTCACTACGGACTTATTTAACGTTTTGTTCTAAATTGTTTAAACGTAGCATTAAAATACATAGGTATTATCAGTTGCATAATAGTTCCACAAATAGAATTGTGTGTAATTAAAGAATTTATTTGGTGTTTCGTAGGTCAAAAAATTGCGTGATTTTATTATCTAAGTCGACGCTATAAAGTAATTATATGGTTAGTGGGTTAATTCGAAACTAATTGTGTGGTACTGTAAGATTTCCTTTTTGAAACACACTTGCAATGTTACGAATATTAAATTTGATTATAAACTGAGTTTAAATCAATACAATAAAGAAGTTGAGTTTGAAAATTTTAAATATTTTTAACATCCACTTGAAATAAAGTTTGTGATTTTGTGAACCTTTCAATTTTAAATCAATGAAAAACAACAGTCGGAAAATGAATTGCAGTTACAATAAATGTCTTCACCCCTTTTCAGGTTTCATACGAGGTGGTGTCAACATCTTCGGCAGAACCATCGAAAGGGTCATCAACACGTTCAGTAGAGTAGAAGACAGATTAAGAGCAGTAATCGAGGAAATTAGAAAGCAAATCATCAAAGGCATACCAGAACTAAGTATACCAGTTTTGGATCCTCTGCATGTAGACAAAGTTGAATTTGACATTTCTAAACAATCCATTAGGTAGAAAATCGTATACAGAAAATTAAAACAGTCTCATTTTTATTTATTTTTAGACTCAAAGGAAAAGCAGAAAATGTTACAATTAAACATATTTCCAAGTTTACAGTTGATAAAGCCACTTTCACAGATATGGGAAACTGGAACTTCCAGTTGGATCTCGATGTTACGTTTCCCTATCTAATTGGAAATGGTTTATATGAAGTGGATGGGGTAATTGGTGATGTGTTTAGAATTTTCGGAGACGGACCTTTTTGGTAAGCTAATAAGTGGTCCCAAAATTATTTTTCCTTGCCCAATAAATTACGTTTTGTATCCATAAAAAGCATTTTGATTTTTCTTTCAGGATCAATTTGTTTGACCTAAAAATTCGCTCTAAAACCTTGTTGAGGTTCGAAGGTACCCGCATTAGAGTGACCGACTTAGATATTGGAATAAAACTACGTAAACTACAGGTGAGTCATTTACAATAAAGGAACTACGTAAATTAAAATAATTGTATGGTATTTTCAGAACAATTTTGAAAACCTCATGAATGACAAAGAAAACGGGGAGCTCATTAATAAAGCTATCTCTAGATTAGCACCAGAAGCTATTGACATGTTTTGGCCAGAGCTAAAAACACCAGTAGAGACCCAAGTAATGAAAGTGAGTATAATAATAATATTAATATGTTTTGGTAAATATTCAAAGAACAGTTTATTTGACAGTATTTTAACGTACACATTTTATTCTTATTTTAATGATATCGAGATACAGAGACTTATAGGAGAACAAAGGGAAAATTTTATTTTAATGGCAATCAAGGTATATGAAGATTTTTTTGGAATTATACATATTCATTAATAGGGTGGTTCAGTAAACATGTGTAAGTAGGATATCACTACTTATTCTGAAGAAGTCAGCAGCATGACTAACGAAACATCAATCAAGCTATTGGACGCAATAGAATCCACAAGATTGTTAAGAATAGGGAGATTCAGACTGAACTGGACATTTAAAATCTGAATTTAGAACCTCAAAAAAAGCGAAGTTTCATATTGAGCTAAACGCTTATTTTCTTAGATGTTTTCTCGAATTATTTTGTTGTTATATTTATAGAACGGTTTAAGATATATGCGCATATAAATCATTCTATTCTATTATAAATTGGACTCTATTTTTCCATTTTATGTCGTTCAAGATCTCATCCTTAGACATCCTAAAACCCTGAAGTTTATTGCAGTCCATAAAATCGTGGCATATCTACAATAAAAACATATTTTGGAGAAACTTGCTAAAAATACTAAAACTATCGATTTTTTGAAATGAATGTAAGGCGACAGAAAAAGATAGGCAAAAAAGATGATGTCTTTAGTACCAACACACTTCACCTTGCATCATTTCTGAATATCTAGTCGGAGAGTAATAGGACGATAGTTTTGGGGAAGTGTCCTTCCTCCCCACATTCCAAATATAATCCATTTATAGCCAAATGACTTGTAGAAAAACTAACTAGAAAACAGAAACAGAAAACTTAGCCTAGTTAGTAGTGGTACCGGACCAATGAGTAACCAGACAGTCAATAGTTCGGCAATTTTTTGGCGTGATCTTCTCCGGAGCCGAAAGTATGAATCAGCTTTCAGACGTCAATAAATTTAAAAAAAGTGTAAATTAGTTCGTGGTATTCAAAATCAGATAAATTTTATAAAAACAAATAAAGTGTCCAACCCACATGCTGTTGTATTAAAGTTAAGTTTAAGGATGACATAAATGTCGGCTCAATAAGCCAGCATGAGGTCTATAATATAATGAAACAGGAATTTGTTTAAAAGGCCTAAATTGAAAATTGAAAACGTAAAGTTATCTAGCTTTTCGAAGTTTTCGCCAGTTCCATTCAAACCTTAAATAATATTTATATAATTTTTTGATATAAATTAAATTATCTCGAAGCAGTTTCTTTATTTACAGTGATAATATCTTATTAATTTCCATAATTCAAGCCACAAGGCATAGATAATATCATAATTTACAAGGTCTTTTAAAAATCAATGCAAAATAAGCCTTAGTTTTTGTAAAACTCTTGAAATTGTGAGAGCAAAATAAGACAAATTTTCCAATATGGCGGCGATCAATTTCTGCCCTTAAAGATGGTCTTTCTTTTGAAAAAGCGGTATGTGCGACTAACTGGCCGAAAATTGGAATTTAACATTGATGAACAAATGAGAATTATTGATATTTAATTAAAAATTAATTTGCCAATCACATTATAGAATTCAAACAATTTTTTTTCCAAATTAAATGCTATTGAAATTTTACATTTTTGCATAAAAGGTAAGATACAACTTGAGAGATATAGATACTTGAGGATTATCTTACCATTTCATTGACAAATCAAATCAAATTTGATCGCTTAACAGTTTTCTTCTTCCATCATTTACTTTAGTTTCCCAGTTTCAAAATTGCAGCATTGTAGGTGATCGTGAGGCAGCACCATGAGAGGCCACCACTCAAAATTTCAATTTGTTGTAATTGCCTGAGATATAAGTACATTCTATTTATTTTATTTTGATAAAAAAAAGTGTTTGCTTCAAAATATGGAAAATCAAATTGATGATCAATGATATTATTGTCTCAGAAACTTTTCAAAAAATCCTTAATTAATTACTGATTCACTAACATTTAAAGTACTAATCAAACACTTCTTTCAACACTTTAATTAATAGAATCATTAAGACATTTCGTGATATAAAATAAACAATGATTTATTATTTATTTGATTTCTGTTTTAAATCCAAAAATACATTTTTGTTTTTGATAAAAACTAATTATTGTTTTTCTTTTTCAGTACATAAATAATGTTCTAGAAAACGCAACTGTAGCCAGCTTAGCCAGAAGACTGTTTAATATTAGATAAAATTACCTCAGTTAACCATTTTTTTTAAATATACGTACCTAATTATAAGTTTATAGTAAGTAATAAAGTTTTAACCACCATAAAAACTGCATTTTAGCATTTTCTCTCAAATCCTACATTTGTTTACCAACACACAATTATACAATTAAAGAATTACAATGGTGACCTTGCAGACTAAGTTCCAAGAATAAATTTAATTAAATTATATTAAACATTATTATAGTGCACTTGCAAATTTGCATATAAAATGAATGCTTGTGCAACCTAGTCACGAATGTCACCAACAATATCACGGAACAGCTAAATATAAATAATTACCAGAGGAATAAATGGAAAATAATTAGAGTATTAAAAACTGAATATATTCAAATTTAAATGTCGTGGCGCCCACGGTATATTACGTAACGTCCAAGTGAAATGTCCTAACCACTTAGAGGGAGAAGACGCTTCAAGTCGACATAACCTAACTTTTGCAAACCATGTCAAACCGACACTTATTTTTAAAAGCTGGTTTTATTACAACCCCCTCACAGAATGGGGTTAGTCGATACGTTTGTCAACTACAGAGAATTGTGTTTAAATTTTGTAAATTCAGCGGGTCAAGTCGTGGAATGAGGTAAGATAACCTAAGTAATTTTATTGTAAACACCACGAGTAATATTGCTATTTCTAGGGAGTTTATCGAGTCGGACTTGATCCGTTTTGCCAAAGACAACCCCGGAATTGTAGTTTATCTGAAACCGAGGCGACATCGCACCGCTGTAATCAAAGCTGAGTACTGTAAGTTATCCCTTGGAAAACCGAGACTTCTTCTTAAAATCTTGTTTTAGTGAACGGCGACAAGCAGTGGGTGAATTGTAGGAACTTTACAAATGAGGAAATTGTGAAATGGACTGGTTTGTTGAAAACACAAGCGAGGGATTCGACTGGGACTAGGCTTCGGAAACTTCAGCATACTGATCACCCTTCCATTCAAGGCCCTTGGACTCCCTACACTTTTAGGGATCCTGCATTGAATTTGCTCAGTTTTCCTAATGAACAATTTTCGCAGCCCGCTGTTTTAGAGAAAACCACCACGGAGAAATTAATCGAATTGTTTAAGCAGCAGCAGATCAGCGACAATTTAGATGAAAATAGAGTTCAGTAGTTTTATATTGATAGGATTTGTTAGTAAATAAAATAGAAGAGTAAATTTGTGGCTTTGTTTTGCTTAATAAATAATTCGACAACAATATCTAATAAATTGTTTAATGAAAACTATTAATGATTAATTAATTAAGTTTAAATAAAATTATTTTTCTTATGATAAAGTAGATTGCTTTAGAGGTTTAATTAATCTGTGAGGTAATAAATAGTTTATTTTCATAAAACTATGAATATAGGCAATCATATAATCACCGTGTATGTAGAATTACATAACTTGCAGGTCTATTAAAATATGTGATGTGTTCATCTCATAACTTTCTTATACGATACGGATATAGTTCCGATCTTTGAATAGTACCAAGCCGTAGTCAATAATCTAGGGTTGCCAACTCTGAGAATTTTGAAAACCGGCCACTCGCGGCGGGAGTTTCTCTGGCTTCTAAAAAAAAAGGTCGGTAATGAAAATGCCTCGATATTGAAAAATAAGAATGTTTTTTCTCGGCGTTTCCGAATCCAAGTAAACCTGTTCACGGATACGGATTTTATAACAAGAAAACCTAGATATTTTATTAATAATGCGCCCAACATCAGAAAACAGGCTTTTCGCCTCATTTTCTGCAAATTGACCGGTCACCAGCGTTGCGACTGAAAAACCAGCACTTGGCATCCCTACAATAATAATATTCTCCAGATTCGATATTTTAAGAATGTTACTTAATGTAAATTAATTTTAATAATAATTATTTTTTATCGACTGTCTTTGTATATTCGGAAACGATTCAACAATATTTGAGGTACCTACGGATAACACATCCGCAAAATTCAGCGATAATAATTTTATCAAAGGCTATTCGAGTCCTTTAAATTTTTTTTTGGCGGAGCTTCAGAAATAGTAAGAATAAACTACGTTCAAAATGTAATTCTAAACCAATGTTAAAGAATAAAAAATCTCCTAAGTTATTTTCTTCTAAAGATAATCTTCTCCTTCTTAGTAAAGGACTTTAGTTCTGTTATTTCCAATTACGCCTCTTACTCTTGATATACTAAGGTCCAGCTTTCGTGCCATCGTTTTGGAGGTCGTCCTCGGGATCTCTTTGTGTTAGCTTTGCCTTCCTCCCTTTCTTGCAAGTCTGTTGTCGTCCATTCCATTTACATGGCCGTTCCAGATGCGTCGTTGTGTTTTCACCCATCTCACCACATCTTAAATTTTAGTAACTACGGAAGCAGGTTTTGTAAATCCGTACGTTGCTTTCCACAGACATGTGTTTATTTTTCCATATCATATATCTAAACTGCTGGCCAATTGAAACGTACCAAGCGAATTTTTAGGTTGAATTTAAAGTCAAATATTTTGAAAAGGAGAAAAGATATCAACATGAGGTTTTCAGGATTCAAGAGATAATTTTATTGCGAAAGCAATAGTGTGACCCGATTTTTTTACTTTGAAGTACGTTACTATCTACAGGGTATGAAAGAAAGTCGTCTTTTTTTTCTCAAACTTTCTACCTACCGGAATTCCACAAAATTTTTGTTTTATATTTTTTTGATGTCGATTTTTTTAGTCCCTGGTTAATGAGGAAAAAACCAATTTCTCAAAATTTTTATATCCCTCTTATTTTATAAGATACCGAATTTTTTATTAAATTTAATATTGTTGAACAGGTTTTTGCAATAATAATTATGCTGCCATTTTGAAAGCAAATGTCATCATGTGATATGTCGATAAAAAGGTAATTTTAAGTAGAATCTGATTTTTACGGAAAAAAATATACAGGGTTGTTTTAAAAAATTTTGAAAGTTAGTAGGTGGCCCTTCCGGTGAAACCGGAAGTGTCATCAGATTGTTTTAAACGTCAAAATGATTATTCCTTTCAACAATCAAACCATGCCAAATTTCAAATTAATACAGTTAAATGTAACAAAATGGTGGGGGTTGTAAAACGATTTCGTAGCCACCCGGTATACACGAATATGAGCAAATTTTTGAAAAAGTGAAAAACCCGTTTCGAGGATATAAGTCACTTAAACCGATGGTGAACATAAACTAACTAAATTCCATTATATTCTATTAAGAAAATAGCCTCAAAAAATGAATTCAAAAATTTACCAATTAGCGAACGTATACCGATTTTTGATAAGCCACTGGTTACCAATAAATTAATGAAAGTACAAAAAGTGTACTTTTTATGAGAAAACCATTCATAAGGTATTATAATCAACTACAGAGATTGGTTCTTACAAAACACAATACGGCCGAACAACAAAAAACAAAGAAAAAATCAAATTTTCAGCAAAAATTCGGTATCTTATAAAATAACAGGGATATCAAAATTTTGAGAAACAGGTTGTTTTCCCATTAAGTAAGGACTAAAAAAATCTACATCAAAAAAATATAAAATTTTTTTTTGTGGAATCACGTTAGTTATAAAATTTGACATAAAAAAGAAGACTTTCTTTCATACCCTGTAGATAGTAATGTACTTCAAAGTAAAAAAACCGGGTAACACTATCGGTTTCTCAATTAAATTATCTCTGAAATCCTGAAAACCGCATGTTGATAACTTTTCTATTTTTCAAAATATTTGACTTTAAATTCAATCTAAAAATTCGCTTGGTACGTTTCAATTGGCCAGCAGTTTATATAGAAAACATTAAAAAATTTAAAAAGTTTTCAGGTAAGTACCAGTTGTGCTGGTACGAGATGAAAAAGATGTAATGTGTTAAATGGATTCAGGAGCCCTCAAAACATTTAATTCCATCAAAATCTCAAAGTAGAAAAAAAATTCCTTACTACCTTACTAATAGAACACGAACAAATATTCAAATGGAATCAATAATAATAATTAACAGTTATGGCGACACACAAAAGTTTCTATTTGAATAAAATTCACGATGACTACATAATTATTTTTCAAAATCTTTAGGTACAATGTTATTATAGGATTTCACACTTCTTGACCTTTTACTACATGAATTTTCATTTCTTGCTAAAAGACTAGTGCCCCTAATTTGGTACATTAGGAGACAGAACATTCTCTGAGCGCTTATAAGTAGGTCAAAATATTATCTAAATCCATATACTACGAACCATTTGCAAATTTTTCAGTCCTATCAGGAAATTCGATTCACCTTTAAATACCTGATATTTTTATTCTAATAGGTGGGCATTATTGTTCAGGTAATAACATGACGTGGTGGTAGATAAATTTAATGAGACATCAAAGCACCAGTTTCTTCAATTCCCTATTAAATATTTCAAACGCCTTCCTCCTCGTTCCTTTTTTATTTGCTTCAAAAACTCTCTTAACTAAATTTTCCTGGAAAATCCACTTTACAAAACTAATACATATACAATTATTCTTGCAGCGGTTGCACGATATGGATATTTATAATTTAAAATAAAAGGGCGGTACACATATTTATGAACACAAGGATCGTGCCATTCACGCGTCATCAACCAAGCGTTGCCGCATGAGGGCAACAATCTGATATTACAGGAAGTAAATTAATTGGTTTTAGGTCTTCGTTTACGTAGGTGCTTCAATTTTATATTCTTACAATTAACTGGGTAGACATAATATCAAATTCCTTGTAAGGAATAAAATACCTCGAGTTAATCCTACTGATCCGGTGGAGAAGAACCGATGGGCTGTGGTTATTGCAGGATACAATGCAACCAATTTGCGGGCTTTTATCTTGGTAGGTTTTCGAACAGATTTGGGAAAGAATTGTTGGGAAACACGAAATATGAAATGACAAAATGTAGTTGTGGAATTTATCTTGAAAATCACGGTTTTCTTAAGATGGAAATAGTAGTATAAAAATCACAATTTGCACAGTATCATAATTGTAATTTCTAAGTTAGGTATTTCTACAAATAGAATAGTAGATATATGGACCTCGACATTTTTGATTTACATTTCTATCGTAGGTTTTACTCCATAATACGCTATTAAAATATTATTCGGGCAGTGTTGGGACACCCTGTATAAGTTACTGATTTTGAGTTTTATCTAAAACAGTCTATAGTCTGTAATAATATCGATTTAATGGCGGCTAACTGAGTTACTCGAGGTCAAAGGTCGCGATAAACAGTTTTTTGCCAAAATCTCGAGAACGGCGACCTTTATTGAAAAAAGTATTGAGAGCTAATTTGTAGCTGAGGCGATTTGCTATAAAAACTTATTCTTATAAGTTTTTTTGTAGGGGCCATCGTTCACGGGATATAGCGTTTCAAAAACCAAGAACATAGAGGACTTACTTCACTACGAAGAATAACGACTGATCTTAGGATATAATGTTGGATAATGAATTATTATTCAATATGTATATTTATGGCGTTTTTTATTTATTTGTGCATTTATTGCATTTATTTGGGCATTTATGATACAGTTATTAACTTTCTTCAGTTTCGGAGAGCGATTGTTCCGTCACCAAAGTTTGGACGAGGAAAGACGATGGATCGATGTCGTTATCGATCTTCTCGTTAGCAATATTAAAATTTTCCATGTTCATACATGTTTGGCCATTACATTGGCTACCAACTACAGAAGAGTTCAATTCTGCTTTCCGACATCCACAGTTGGAACACAGCCTTTCTTGCACTTACAAAATACTATATTGAGTAATGCATCAGGAGCGGCTTGGAGCAGAGTTGTAACTGGCTCTAAAATATTATTTTGTAGTACCCATCCCCAGTCCTAAGGATCAATTTCTCCATTCCAATTGTGGATGTCGGCGGAAAGCAGAATTGAACTTTTCTATAGTTGGTAGCCAATGTAATGGCCAAACATGTATGAACATGGAAAATTTTAATATTGATAACGAGGAGATCGATAACGACATCGATCCATCATTTTTCCTCGTCCAAACTTTGGTGACGGAACAATCGCTCTCCGAAACTGAAGAAAGTTAATTACTGTATCATAAATGCCCAAATAAATGCAATAAATAAAAAAACACCATAAATATACATATTGAATAATAATTCATGATCCAACTTTCATATCCTAAGATCAGTCGTTATTCTTCGTAGTAAGTCCTCTACGTTCTTAGTTTTTGAAACGCTATATCTCATGAACGATTGCCCCTACAAAAAAACTTTTAAATAAGTTTTTATAGCAAATTGCCTCAGCTAAAAATTAGCTCTCTATATCTTTTTCAATAAAGGTCGCCGTTCTCGAAATATTTGCAAAAAACTGTTTATCGCGACCTTTGACCTCGAGTAACTCAGTTAGCAGCCATCAAATCGATGGGGAACTTTCACACATTATTGAGGGCTGTAATACTAAGGTGCATGCAAAAATTCAGCCTGTAAAAATTTTTTTCCATGTTAAAGTCTATTTTTACTGGACTATGAAATAACAATAGAATAGAATAAATAAAAATAAAAAATTGCCGTTGAAATAAGTAGTATGCTGCTGCTCCACTTTCCATATTTCAACCTCAAAACTAAATTTTCGATTTAATCATCTTGATAAAACCGATTTGTATTAAAACTTTTATCAAAACATTTGATTTCGACTGTGACATGACATCACAACGCAAACACAAAGAAAACTAATTACCGTTGCTACTGTTAAAGATTTCATCACAATAATAGTGACATCAATAACCCTATCAATAACAAACCATTCTGAATTTCCGCTTGCGAGCTAGGCTACGACAATTCGACCTGGACAACTTGATGGATGACTTTAATTCCTATAAATGGAAAATTAATTAAGCATTCCCTATACTGTCCCCCACTATGTATACTTTCGGGCTTCGAGTATGCTCTGTTATAGATTATGAATAAAATAAACATTTATACAAGTTTAATAATTTCTCAGTAATTAGTGTAGCAATAAATAGAATTCTATGTTGTTCTTTCTGTTTTCAATTTAATCATTTATGCAACAGAATATAGTTCCTAGTATTTTTTTATTATTCTGTTTCTCGTTGTATAAATTAAATAATTTGTGTGTTTCCATCGTCAGGAGGTGTTTTCTTTGCTTATTTTTCATTAATTGGAACGTACGTACTTTTTTAATTAAATTAATGACTGGGGCATTCTTGCGTTCAGTTTCAGTTTATTTAAAATTAACGAAATCGATTTGAGTAAAAAAACAGACCAAACAGTGTTCCTGGAAACTATCAGGTGCCTTTACACGAACAATTTGGTTTATAAAACAATACCAGAAAAGCAATTAAGACACAAAAATATTACAAATTCATTGAGTATGACTTTCTTGGAAATTAATGCTACGTCACTGGTATAATCCAATATAGAATCATCATCATCAACCAAAACTGTAGAATTTTCTACTACTTGTGCCATTAATATATTATCCGTTTAAACATCGCGTGCAACGCTTAATAACAAAACCCTGAAGATATATAAAAAGACGTATATAAAATAATTTGTTATTCCATTAATTCGTAACGTCTTCGTGAAACATTTAAATGTATCGAATGGTAAGACGACTTATAGTCACGAATAGATACGAAACAGGGCAGGTGTAGGGGTGGTACACATCGATCTACATCAATAAATAAATAATGTGCAGTATGTACGTACACCAACATTACCGGACCATAATGACATAACGTTTCTAGTTATAACAACCTTTATTTGACCGATATAAATAAAGTAGTATTGCGACGTTGGTAGAAATTGATTTTACCATAATCTAATTTATTGCAAATGACAAAGCAGCAGTAGTAAAGTTTATCCACCAACGAGGAAAAAAGTTAATTCATCACTTTATAACAGTCACTTAACAATATTAATGTACTTTGTAAATACCACTCAAATAGTATCAGTGGGATTGCGGAGCCCCTCGCAGTTATCAATAGCTCTTATCAACATTGCAAAGTAAACAGCAAACGGCGAAGGGGGATGGACTCCAGAACCATCAGAATAGGTTTGCAAGGCAGTTGGTGAGCCTGACTGGAGAAACAATAGCCTTATGAAGGTTAGATTGGTTTGTCGATCTCCAGGGAAATTCGTGAACAACTTTAGAATTTATCCTGGACAGTATGCTTCTTTTAAAAAGACTTGCATGAAACATGCAGTCCTTGCACAGCAGGACAGGATCGTAATACTACAAATCAACCATAAATAATCAATTTGCATTTTGAACTGGCATGGACTCGTCGATATTTGCACTTGTCGAACATTTTTGTTATGCATTAACCAGTAACCATAAAATTTTTAATGTCTGTAGAACGTTTGGTTCGAAGGGAAAACGAGCGTTTGGTTAATCTCAGTGGGGCTTTATTTCTGTTAGTCTGTTGTAGTATTTTTTATGTTTGCATGCTTTAAATTATGTGTGAACAACAGAAATGCTTGTAAATATCTGATACTTATTCTCATAATTTTCTTTTCCAATATTGCTACTGATCAGAATATATCCATCCATATATTGAAGAAAATTTTAAGAAAAGCGTTATAAGTTCTATTCCCAAATAATCTATAGTCATTGATTTAAGATATCTATAGCATTATAAAAAATATAGCTTATTATTGAGAATAAATGATGAATCTTTGTATCAGATTGAAATAAAGAATAAAGTGGGAATGCTTCAGTAGGCAGGCATGAGTAACTAGCTAACTGTTCTGTTCGCTTTACTGTGTTACAAAGAATCCACTTCTAGCACAGCAACAAGAAGTGTTCAGATAACATTTATAAAACCATGAATATTGTGTCTTTGAAAAATTAATGTTGAAGAAAATTTCTAAAATGGTAGTTAAAAAAAATATAATTTAAAAAGGGACTTGTATAAAAATATTACCTATACAGGGTGTCCCAGTTTATATCGTCAGGATTTCACCAATCGATAGTTTAGCGAAAATTAAAGGTGGTTTGTCTAATAAACTATGGTCGAATGTTGCTTTGCTTCCTTTTTGACGTACATGCCATTAAAGAAAATAAATTATTTTAAATAATTTGCTATAAATCAATAACAAAAAAAGTTAGCCTTCTGAAATTTTGCATAGATCTTTTTTTGTATTCTCTTATTAATAGTGGTTGCAATTATTTTATTTAGAACACAGAGGCGTGCGTACGGGTTTCTACAAAAATATTTTATTGAATAAAACGTACGCCACTGGTTTTTTTGCAGCACCAATATGCAGAGAGTATTTTCCATTCAATTTAGAAACTTTTTCGTATCTTATAATTTTTTGATAACTTAACTCAAAATAACCTAATAGTACAGTAAATAAGGGAGAAAAAAGGCTTCAAATAGACTTTTTCTACCCTACAGCCAATTTTTGTATAATCTTCTAGAGGGTCACCCTGAAAGTTTAAAACTGAGTTTGTGTATTCGTAGACTCCGCCCTTCCTTCACCAGCCCTCAATTAAGGGTTGGATTTTTTTGTTTATTGAATAACTTTGTTCCTATTAAATTTTCGAAAAAAAGAATCAGTACAAAGTTGTAAAGAAAAATATTTCCTACAACTTACCTTTTAAACTTTTTTTGATATTGTCGATATTTAAAAAGTTATTCAACAAATAAGTTGAAAATTTTGGGGAAAGAGTAGTAAGTAGTAGTAGTAAGTAGTACCTAACTAGAGAAAAATTTCCCTAAAATTTGCAACTTATTTGTTGAATATCTTTTTAAATATTGACAATATCAAAAAAATATTAAAAGGAAAGTTGTAGGAAATTTTTTTCTCTACAGCTTTGTACTGATGCTTTTTTCGGAAATCTAATAGGGAAGAACCTGTTTAATAAATAAGAAAAAAAAAGTTAAGTTATCAAGAAATTGTAAGATACAAAAAAGTTTCTAAATTGAATGGAAAATACTCTCTGCATATTGGTGCTGCAAAAAAACCATTGGTGTACATTTTATTCAATAAAATGTTTTTGAAGAAACCCGTACGCACGCCTCTGTGTTCTAAATAAAATAATTGCAACCACTATTAATAAGAGAATACAAAAAAAAGATCTATGCAAAATTTCAGAAGACTAACTTTTTTTGTTATTGATTTATAGCAAATTAGTTAAAATAATTTATTTTCTTTAATGCCCTGTACATCAAAAAGGAAGCAACATTCGACCATAGTTTATTAGACAAACCACCTCTAATTTTCGCTGAACTATCGACTGGTGAAATCCTGACGATATAAGCTGGGACACCCTATACATATGTATAAAATTTAGTTTTCCAAAAAGCATATTTCCGTCATTTTGTATGCATAAAAATATCTAAGTATGTTATTTCAGACCCTATATTTTCGATGTGAAGACAATATACTGGAGAATTAAAAGACTACCTAAAATTTTTCATAAAATTTCATCATATTTTTTTCCTAACCGTGTGTCTAATTTCAGTAATATATTTTTGTATTTAAAGTTGATTATTCAGTAATGTTACAGTGTGTATAACCGTTCAGAAAAAAATTTACATCAAATTCATGACAAATTTTATATTAATTTCGCGTGATTGTAAAACAATGGGATATTACAGAATGAAATAACATTTTAGTACTAAATTTCAAGAATATGATGTTTAGGTGAATATATTAATATTATTATTAATTTCGAAGCAGGTACAATTTTTATCGTTTCTTGAGTTTTCGACATGGGCATCGGTTTTTTTGTTCTTTCATGTTGCTAAAAACTGACTTAAGTACCTACTTTTAGTCCTGAAGTGCAATTTAACGATTCTCTGCGATTACATATACATAATTTTACAAAATATACAAGATTAACTACTAACTTCATAAAATCTAGAAATTTTACGTAAAATATATAAATGATTTAGTATGTACAAGTATAAAATTTATATTTTACATTGTTGATATTAAGTAGAATCAAAATATTTTATGCTATTTTGAAAAAATAATAAATTATTAAGAGATAACACTATGTAGTTATAACAGGGAAATTACTTTTAAGTGGGACATCCTGTACATAATAATAATATACGTACATAATTCGCCATTGGAACTCTTATTGTATACCTAGTATTTATTAAAAAAAATTGAAACATGCACTTTCAGTATTGTATCAATATATTGAACCAGATTATCAGATTTATATAAATGTGCGATTGCATTAAAAACCAATTAGATATCAGAAATGGTATTTTTCTAATCTTTTTTTAGTTTAATAAAAATACGATTACAATAAAATATGAGTGTACCAACATGGTCTGATGACTTTAATGCATAATAAAATTCCCATTTCGATTATAAACCAATACACAGAAATAATAAAATATAATAAAATCAATAAAAATGTGGGTTACCAAAATACTTTTCCGATTATCTGATAACCAAGAGTTTGTCTGTCTGATATGTTATTATTTAAATCGATAAACCTCCACCATAGCAACCAATACTCAATACAGAATAGGACAAATCAATATCACCTTTATATAACAAAACTACAATACATGGTTCTCAATTTACAATATAAATTCAATTGTAAATTATTGAAGCTCACCAAAAAAAAGTAATATTAACGAAATTGCAATATATAATTTGAAACATGAGGCAAAAACGATATTGTTTTGAAGCGGATGCCAGATATAAACACAACTTCCGTGTAGATATTGCATGGTGAATATATTATTTAACTGTTTTTTATGCAATGTAAATACGAATTGGTGATTTGTTTTACCAATAGGTAAATATGTACAAGATCCGAACGTTAGAACAAGGGATTATAACGAAAAATTTAATTTTATATATTTCACACGTGAAAAATAAAATTATATGTTTTAGACATTAAATAAGACATTTCTTTTTTTGAAGTTAAAGTAAGCGAAATAGACAATGCATGCTAATTGTTTGTTTTATTGCCCTGATCATGAAAAAGAATCAGTGTATTTGTTGTTAAATTCCTAAATCAATATCAAGTTCGTAGGGGAATGTTTTAGTTGTATAGATAAAATAATATTAAATAATAATAAACCACCTAATAAAGACTGCAAATAATAGTATATTATTATATGACCGATTATGATAGCCATTATTCACAAAAATGATGTTTGAGCCCACGAGCCGTAGGCGAGTGGCGCAACTCATTTGAGTGAATAATGATCATAATCGCGAATGTAATACTATGCTTTTTCCACACCTATTAAAGAAATAAATTAGACTCAAATTTGATAATTTTATTGACACTTATTTAATTACTGTTCAGCTAGTCGATTGTCAAGTGCAAAAAAAACTTGATGGGAGGCGATTTAAAATATCATTGGTTCAGCAACATTGAATTTTGAATTTGTGTATTTATGATTATCCGGATACACAGTGAATAATGAAAATAATTTACTGTGTAGTGAATTATGGGCACGGTTTTCCACAAAAAATTACGAATAATTGACATATAATTAAGGTATGGTAAAAATGTATTATAGTATTCGTATGTGGATTATTGTAAACCTAAGATCAAAATAAATGTTATTATAGAATATAGGTCATTTTATAATGGTCGTAAGTAGAATGTATTATTATGGTTCCGATCCTAAATCTTCATCTCAAATAATGGAAAAGGTGTAAGGCTTTGTGAAAAATAAAATTTCAAAATAAAGCGTTTTTATGGAGTCTTAAATTGTAGTTTTCTGAATTTCTCTTCATTTGATTTTGTCAATTACATTGAACCAAAAACAATGAACAAATTTGAAGATTATAGTTAAATGGATTTAATACTTAAGATAACTTTTTCACTAAGATTTTCCAACAAAAATAATCCGTAAAGAAATTACGAAACCAAATTTAATATAAAAAATAATCAAAACGATCCCTATTTTTATTTGTTTTCATAATAAAAAATAGCCTAGCTTCTAGCATACGTGGAAAATCGGAATATCGTGGACGATTTTACATGATATACATGTAATGGTACTGACGGTTAGTTTTTCCAAATGAATAGATATATCTACCTATAAGGACCTTGGTGACTACCCCGATACATACATTAGTTAAATTATTATTTAAATATGAATTGCTGATACTGATTATAGAAAAATTAGTCGCAGGATAGAGTCTAAACCACCAAAAATATGAATATTTAAACCTTCTATCAGTTTGATTTGATAATGTACTGAAGTCATTTTGTTTTGTCGGTTTGCATAATAAATTTGAGCATTTTGACTTTCTTTAGTATAAAGTATAGTAATCGTGATTTTTTTCGACTTCGAGATTTTGATGTATTTACACGTTTTGCGGGCCCCTGAATCCATTCTGGCTATTTTCGCCATGATGTCTGTCTGTGTGTCTGTCTGTATCCACCATAACTCAAAAACGACTTATCGGATTTGATTCAAATTTCATATTTAGAACATAGTTTGAACAAATTTGTGAGAGCCACATTAAATGTTTTTCATCTGGCACCAACACAAGTGGCACTTATCTAAAGACATTTTTAGATTTTTTAGGATTATCTTGAAAAATAAACAATTTATGAGATTTTTTTAATCTTTAACATTGATTTAGAATTAAATTTTGAACAAATTTAGTTTGAACTTTTTTTTGAAATTCCGTCAAAAAAATTTCAAAGAAACGCGATGTTCTTAAAACACTTATATTTCTCATAGTGCGCGTTGATCGTTGATTCCGACCGACAGTCTAGATAGGGACTTGGCTGCCAAACGGAAGGTCCCGGGTTCGAATCCTAGAAGCACCATTATTTTTTTTTGTTATTTTCTGGTTTCTATGGTACCGAAAACAATAATAATAGTGAATAAATAAATGTGATTTTATACCGGGAGATTTTTTTAAGTGAGTAGTAGGTCTAAAATCTAAAATAAAACACATTTTTGTCGTAAAATTCGGTTATAATGAGTGGGACAAGGACAGATTTATGTGTATTGCAATAAGTGCGACAGATATTATTTGAAAACTTAAACACGATTTCTACAAGAAATTTAACTTAATTTCTTTAGGAAAAAGTAATTGTGGTACTAACCGTATAAGATAGTCATGTGTTGGACACATCATATATTTTTCTTAATTATAGATGCCAAAGAAATAAACAAGAATAATTAAATATAGACTTTCTGTTAATTTGTAAAGAGGTAACTTTTTTGTGAGATGTAGAAATAACTCCTCCTGATTTCGCGACTTATGAACAAATTAAAGTTACTGTGACAGGCTACTACTTATGATCTGAAGAAAATACCAACATTTTTATTCTTTGGTATGAAATTTGAAAAAATTTTCAACATTTTTCTGAGTCATCCAGTTCTTTATTACTTTCAGAATAAAAATGCTTCTGTTAAAGCTCCTCGTATTGTTGCCTTTGCAAACATAGTTGGTACCATCCGCAACTCCATGATGGGATACATTTACTAAAAGGTAATTTTTCCGTTCATGTTTCTCCGGTCCATTTTCTTTTTTGAAGTATTCCTTTGAAGAACGAATACCCAAAAACTCGTTAACAAAGGAATGCTAGGATCAAGATCGAAAGGAAGCGCAAGAATGAGATGGGTAGAAGCGGTCGATGAGAATTCCAAAGAACTTTAAGGAGCCAGAAATTGGAAAAGAAGATGGGAGACAGGGAGAATTAGAGGTGAAAATCGAAGGTGATCAAGAACTGATTCAGACTGTATAACGAAACTAGAGAATCTTTCTCTAAAACATGAATGATGTAGTGCTTGAGCCACTTCAGGCACAAGTGTTTCAGATTATAATTCAGTTTATGAAGCATTTCATGCAGAATAATTTATGGTGTGCAAGATGGTGAAGCAAGATCTCCAACTGTAGAGATATTTCTACCTCCTCTATAGGTCAAAATAATCTCTCTTTCAAAAGGCTTCAAAAATATTTTAGAGAAAATAGGCAATGCATACATATATGGACCTAAAGTTTCCATCTTGACCTATATTCCTTTATTGTAGTCAGGGATCACCTTGGATATTTTTAATTTGTTTGGAAAAATTCCATCCGATTGATTAATAAGGACAGTATTTCAGAAAATTTCTGGATACGGGTCTGTTCCAGACATTTTAAACTTTCTAAGTTTCTACTTTTAATTTTTTTTAAACAGAAGAAGCTTTAAAAAGACTAAATAACTGTGGTTTGATAGCATTAGATTCCAAATTATTTACGATTGCTCCAGCAACTGTATAGTAAATTTTACCTTGCACTCATTAAGATGCCATTTGAAACATTATAAAATTATTTTGAATTTTCCTTTTGATATTTAAATCGATGTGTTGCTTATTTATATAAAATTTTCTCAACAATGACAGTTATTGACTGGCTAGTTTTGAAATGAAAGTATTGCATAATAAATTAACTAAATTAAATAGTACACCTGTCATGTAAAACAAGAAATTTTCAAAAAAAAACTATATTAAAAATGATCACATTTACAAAAACTCAAATGTGATACATAAATCTTTTTAGTCTTTGGCAAATAACTACGGCCTTCATTAATCATATCATGGGTGGCTCAACCTTCAAATTTTTGATACATATATATGTACTAAGGAAATTCTGTGCCAAATTTCATGTTTTTCTTATATTTTATAACATAGTTTTAATATTTATTCTTTGTATGTTCCTCTAAAAAACTGAATAATCCATTATGTTATGATGCCTTTTCATGCCAGAAGCGAACTGCACAGAAACATTTGTACAAAATTAATAGGTATCTGGTGTGTCTAAAGATACCGATAAATTAATTGCACATTTACTTTACTACTTACCTTTTAGATTAAATAAACCGCCGGCTAATCAAATGCTTAATAAACAATGAAAATTTAAAAAAATACTGGAAACATCAATCCGTAAATTTACTATTAAAACTTGAAAGCTTCCATGCTCCTATGTAAGAGCTGCTTACCACTATACTAACCTCAATATTAAAATACGTTCTTAAAATATTTGTATTAAAAAACTTTTAGAAAATACGTTAAATTAATGGAGTTTTGTCCTAATGCACAAGCTTATGCACAAAAAATTAAATAAACTATTAAAAGTAAGTTTCATGAAGTTTTTTAAAATAATCATTTTCAGGAACTTATTTTAATACTGAAATTAGTATAGTGGAAAGAGGCTCTTATGATAATATCTGAAAGGTGAAAAATGACTAAGTTATGAATTTTTTATCCATTTTCTGGTACTTTGTCTTGTAGATACGTTATCTAATACTAACTTTATGACTTAGTCATACCATTGGTTGAAATAGCAAACAGGAATTCGTTAATTTGATTACAGACAATAATTATTATTGAGTACCTTCATTATTCCAGGCATGTAAAGTTAATGTTGATTAAATTGTAACGCAGTGTGTGTTAATAATGGAAATAAATTTAATACATTAGGTACACAGTAGCGATATACCGATATACGTTACAAATTTTGAAAGGTTGTTAAAGGTTATAAAAGCAGTTTAGGTTTATTCGGTCTGTAATTTGGCAAGTTTTATAATAATAAATGAGTGATGTTAATGACGGTAGTAAAAAATGGTCGGTTTGTGTGGCATGGTATTTTTATTATAATAATAATTATGAAACTGGGCGCATGTCACCGCAATCGACAGGTACGGCGAGCGGCAGACACGAAGGTGTACGGCACGGCAGGACGATGCCGGTGGTGTGGCGGCGGTGGCAGCGGCGGCGGCGTCGAGGCGCATGAGTTGTCCGGTGCGCGCGCGGTGGCGGTTGCTTACCTGTCGGGATGTGCGGGTGGCAGTCTGAGGCAAGCACTGGCTGCGATACTACCCCTAGCGCCGCCACCGCGAATACAGCACTGCAACAACACCTACTCACCTGAGTGCCCCACCCCCACTTGACCCTCCGGCTCGTCGAGCCACGACACCGCGCCACAGTCGAGCTTAGAACGCCAGTGGGACCACACAGGACCTGCAGTTACTCGCTCACTCTTACAACTCTCTTGGTGTGCCGGTGTTAAATACGTTCGTGTTATCTAGAGTGAGTGTGCATGTGTTTCTTGGACCAACAGCCACAATTGTCCATTTTTGGGACTTACTAGCGTGAATCGTGGAGACCGTCTTCAACACCACGAAGAGAGGCCGGCATCCTCTGGGAGACAACTCGTCCCCTCCGCCTGCCGCCACTCCGCCGTCTCTTAAGCGGGTTCGCCACGACTCCGGCTCTAGTAGTCCTTTGGTGACACCCGATCAGGATATGGAAGCACCCCTAGGAGTCACACTCAGCCAAAGCATGGACTCTGTCAACACGAACAACGGCGAGGAGGAGGTAAGCATGCAGCATTGTTTTGATTCCCGCCTTGGCCCTCCGCCAACCAACCTCTTGTACCATCGCCGTCTCGGCCGGTAGACAGCATGTCGCTCTCGTATGCGATTTCAGGTGGTGGCGCCCGCCCCGCCTTCAGCAGTTGCGTAACTAACTGGTTCACCACTTGGCATGGAATTCCTATATACAAAGCACCAGATGATCGCACAATATAAATATTACAAATTTGTCTCATCCACGGCCTTTGAGGCTGCTGTGGTGGTTGACGAGTGGGTGTGACACGAATGGCATGCATTCTTAAACCTGCATTTACGTATTGTTTCGTGATCAATCTACACCAGTTAGAAGCGTAATTACTTACTATACCATTTTCGTAGTACCTTAAGCGGGAGGCGGCCTTCGGAATATAAATAATATCAATTCAACAACACACACACACGAATTACATAATAAAAACAACAATTACGAGGAAAAAACAACCATGGGTTTTCAGTCACCATATAAATTTATCTTCATATCATATCTGCACAATATTACAATATGCGCAATTTTTATTATTAACCAAACTATCCTAACTTTTATTATTATATCAAAGTTTTATTTTTATAATCACTAATTACGTATCAGTTCCTTTTTTTCAATTACATGCTAAGTAATTTGCTTCATTATCAACAGTCACTGTGCGATTATACAAGGTACTAGAAACAATGTCAAGAAATCCTTCACAGGATCCTCGCATAAAATGGAATTACAGTCCATTTATAAGTGTTGCCCAAAGCTTTATTGATCAAATGTAAAGTTAGATTCACAAACTCCAAATTAGTGAATGAAAGTAACGATCAGCAAATAGTGATCAATTTTTAACAGTGACAAATATTTAGATTTTTCTATTGGTTGAACGTTAATTTTATTCACTAATTTGGAGATTGTGAATGAATAGCTTCAGTTTCGATAATAAATCTTAAAACTAGGAGATTTTATAGATAAGTATCCTTGGTGGTCCTTTTTTCCTTCTGGCATTCCTAATGTATCAGATGGTCATAAACACAAAGTTCTTACTATTGTAACATTTGTTATAAAACTTCAATTGTAATTTATGACAAAATATTATATTCCGTCCAACGGTAATTTTATTTATTATTATTATTAGTATGTAGTTATTGTTCGCAATAAAATAACTAAAACTAACTTAACCTACCGTATTTTGTATTTTGAAATCTTTCAGGTTTCAAACTATATTCGAATAAATAATGTTAAAACTGAACCATCAAAATTGTGCATATTTTTGCCAAAAATCACAACTGTTCTAGATTTTTCGGTACAATATTTATTAGGAGT
This sequence comes from Pediacus dermestoides, assembly GCA_963942485.1. Classification (NCBI taxonomy): domain Eukaryota; kingdom Metazoa; phylum Arthropoda; class Insecta; order Coleoptera; family Cucujidae; genus Pediacus; species Pediacus dermestoides. The sequence goes on from OZ012626.1 coordinate 32,373,072, forward strand.
ATTAAATAAGAAAATTTGGCTATAATCATTAGATTATTGAACAAATAATTCGTAATTTCATAACAAAATCAACTAATTCATCTGACATTAGAATATTTTTCCTTATAAATTTTTTTTATTTAGTCTTCTGTCTTAATCGTCCCTTATTGCTTTTGATTTGCTTCTATGACCCTTAAGGAAGTTCAGTGGACTTTAGTGAATGCTTTGGTCAAATAGAAGATACATATCATGAACTAATTTTAAGATCGTATGAAATTCTTAAAGATTAGATAAATATAAGTATGTAAGGTGCAGGACAATGCAGAAAACCTGGGAGGATGTTCTACGAACTAGACACTCTGCCTTGAAAAAAAATTAAGTTTGTGTAACTAGTACGGAGTTATGGTTCGAAATTGCAATAAATTTATATTAGAATAAATAAAGTTGAAAGTTGAGCCATAAAAATTGGGCATGTTTATACCAAAATTCAAAACTTTTCTAGTTCTTTTTAGGTACGATATTTTTTAATAAGCAAATTTGGTTACAAACAAAAACAACTAATACATTTGGCAATATCATATTTTTCCTTATAAGATTTTTAACTAAACAACGTTGCAATTATTGTGTTTTATTTTTAGAATCACTTAGACACTTGAATATACCAATTTAATTACTAAATACAATTCCCTTTGATGTATATTTCTATTAATAACGAGAGCGTCGAGGAAGTATTTGCACAGGTATGCGGAAGCTGTTTATCACAATATATAAAATTTTCGAATTATGCACGCCTTTGCGCCTTTTTATTCTCTTATAACATAATGAATTTCCGCCTATTAAATACCGCGCTTCATAACAAACAAATTATTTGTTGGTTGCGATATAACAAAATAAAAAACCAAATAAACCCCATTACAATTGTACCAAACTGACAAATGCGAGTTACTTAAAACTTTCTAATTAGTAATTAGAACTGGTGGAAGCCCGCCATTTGTTTTTATTTCGCAGTTACGCACTTGACATTATTATTCCTCTTTCCAGGACGACTTAATCAACATTAAAATTTTGAATGCTCTTGAGGACGAAACGCCTAATGTACTATTGGATGGAAATTACATCTAAACAATTTATGAAAAATTCTGTTCACCCAAATTGGATTCAGGAAAAAATGTCCCTAATGTACGCTATTACTGCAGCCCAGAGGAAAAAATAGGGAACTTTGAAAGTATAGAGTTACTTTCGAACGCGCGCCGGGCATAAACTTTTAACTCAGCCAGGTTCCAATCTCAATTTACCTGCTTAGTTTTCTCGATCAATTTTCCATTTATTAAAGTGTTTCATTTAGTTTAAGACTGTGCTTAAAAGTTTCCGTGTTTTCAACTCGGCTCTCATTTTAATTCCCAGCTATTTGCAAAAAGATTAAAATTCTAAAACATATCGTATACACTACAGTACAATAAATAATCAAATAAACTTAGCTGATGCTACTCGATAATATTTCATGTTTGCACGAATGTTTGAAAATAAATTGAAAACATAACAAGTTATAATTTAAAACCAGGTTCAAGACCATAACCATAAAAAATGCTATAAATATGAATGTGCGTATGTTATGTTGATGTCTGCTGAAAAAACCAGATGAAATAATATTTTCCAACAATTGCCCATAGAGATAAACTTGCTTTGAATAAAATATTTGCAATCAAATAGAACCACCACTAGAGTATCATTACATCAACTGAAGCACGGAAAAGCGAAAGTAAAAGGCTGAAAATAAGGAAATATATTTGCGTTTCATTTATAACGTATACTTATCGATTTTTGTACGAACATAAACAATATTATTGGGTTAAATGTAGAAAAATGTTAGAATTATGTAAATATACAATCATGTAAGGTGCGTCCAGTGGCGTACCGTATCACGCATGAGAAGGTTTCGAGCTTAAAAAATTTGAAAGTTTGAAATTGCATATTCATTTCTAAAAATTAATTTATAATGACTAAAAAAACAAGAATTTCACATTTCATCAGCTTATTTTTAGGTTAAGATCCTCCAGTGGCGTAGCACAAAAACCGATGTAGGCATTTCCTATATAAAAATCGTTAGCAAACTAATTTTTCATCTATATCAAAATATATCTTATGACTTGTAGAAAACACTCCACTATTACACATTTTGATACAAAATAAACCAACTTAGTGTTATAAATAGTCGACAATAATTATAAATATTCAGTAAGCAAATTACTTCCGGTGGAATCCAACAGCCACACATGAGTTTCCACCATGCGGTGCCAAAAAGAAACCTTGTCTTGTGGGTGAATAGTGTAAAAACATTCTCACTCATTGAAACAGTTTTAATTTTAACATGATGTACGTTTAGTAATGGTGGTGGTATCTATTTCAAAACTGTTAGATGTAGACCATCCGAGAACACCTGTTTTGGTTGCATCTAACTGGCAAAGATATCAAAATAACTGTCTGACAAAATTGTGTCCCATTTCAAGCGGCTGCTCCGTCGAGAGAGTGAGCCATGTGACAGCTGTAAATGTAATAATCATAAGTAATAACTTAGACACAGATTTTATATTAAAAAGTTTTTTTATTGCACTCACCATCATCATCTTTATTTTTACTGCCAAAAATCATGAGCGCCAAGATGCAATAATAATAATAATAATACTACTCAGCTACCCACTTTTAGAACATATCCACCAAGCTAGTTAACAGTCTGGTGACGAAGGGAAAACCGTTGGGATTTTTCGGAATGTTTATGTTCAAGCACCCGGTAAAAGACATTAAAACATGTAAAGTAACTTTAGCTAATGACACCAATATTTATTTTAACTTGGGGAAGATGGCGTAAATGTACCTCAGGATAATGAGCAACTTTTAACTCGCCGTTTTCGAATTGCCAATATTTACTTTTAAGTATTAAGTTATAAATTTCAACAATATTTTAGAACAAAACTTTGGCCATTAAAACTAACCAATTTACAGACAAACTTCCATAGATTTCTTACTAGAAGGACAAGTGATTACTAAATTGGTTTTATATCTAGGATGTCTATTTAATTTTTCTACAAATACAATAATTGATAACTTTAGATTTTAAAATATAAAAGGTAGTTGGTATTGAAAGTAATTCATTATAATACAGTAAATTAATTTTCAACTGACATACATGTGACACTCCTCTCTTTCGATTTCAAGTGAGGTGAATGTGAAACGCAGACAGAGATTGTGTGACGCACATGTCTACTGATGTATCTATGTAAATCTGAAACTGTCTAAAATTTGTGAATTTAAAATCTAACTTAACCTAATTGAAATTAGCGCTTTTACAGTTAACATTTTATTGTTTTGTTATATCTAATGCATTAATTTATGATATAATAAGCAATAAACCCAAAAATTAGTACTAAATTTACAACTTTTTGAAGCATAAAAAGAAATTTCTTAATTTAAAATTTCAACATTTACTTAGCTTAAAAAAAACCTAAAATTCATGAAATCCTACTAATGGTAATTTCATTATACAGAGTGTTTCCTAAGTAATATAAAGTATTATATTATGCTTTTCTGTCATTTATTTAAAAAAATATTGTTGATTTTAGCGCAAAAAATATTAGATACGCTTTTTTTTTATTTATTACTCAAAAATGTCTTTCAATTCGTGGCCAACATTCATCACCATCAGTTTAAAGTAACACCGTTTTGGAGCCACTGTTTACTTTTAGCGACTTTCTATCACTTTTTGTGGTTACTATATACTTACCTACTAAATAGATTTCTAAAAGATCAAATGAAATTAGATGGCACAAGAATTCTCCAGGATAATTTGCACCTTTGTCCTTAATAGCTAAAATTATCACTCTTACAGAACAAAACCCGTTTCAAAAAACTTATGAAATTGAATCTACCCTTGCATCTTCCCACGTATTATATGCTATGCCCACTTCTCTTCAAATAATGATTGTGTTTCGTCTAGTAAATTAGCCAATATTATTTTAGCTCAAATTGAATACCCTGTGCAAATTTATTCTACGTACAGCATTATTCATCTCAGTGGAAACTAAATGGGATACCTGGGATGTGTTTCCGTTGTTATAATGTAGTATAGCGAAGAAATTTGATTAAATTCACGGAAAATTCCAAGCAATACAAACAGGAACACGAGGGAAGAGATGAAGGCGCGGTTTTAGTTTCATGATGAGCCTGCAGGCTAGATATGTCCGTGGTGTTCTCCCTAATATGCGGTTATCTTTCAAATTGCTAGGTTTTTTCCCCTGCTATTAACAAGCAGCATACATACACCTAAACTTTGGTTAAACACTTTTTGTAGGGCAAATTTAATTAGGATTTGTTATTTTAGGTAATGGACTGATGTGGTACAGCTTCCAAAACTAACTGGAAGAATATCATATTTTGTTGACTGGAATTTTTGGTGTTGTTGTTATACTTAGTTGAGGTTAGCTCCTTTAGGCCAAACTATCTTTGAATCATTTGTTTGTATAAATTTAGTCCATGTACATCATCTGCTACAAGATAATCATGATATGCATATTGAATATAAATTAAGTTGATATGAGCGGCTAAAAATTTAAATCTAATTATTAATATCTCTTATATACATAGATACAACAATAGCGATGATCTAACTCTAACAGCGCACATTTTTTTCTTGTCCAACACCAAAACAGAAATAAATCTATTGATTTATTTTACAATCCGTTACAATAAATTGTAATTCAATTCAATTCGTTATTTTGTTCCGGTGGAACAACTTTTGATGAAGGAGAAAATATTCTAACGGGTTCTATTTTGTCTGCTTATGGAGCACACAGGCAAAATATATCTTTGGCTATATTTGTTATGTTGCCACTGCTATTATATTGTATATGGGTTTAAAAATTGAAAGTAGCTCTGTTGTTTGTTTCTCACAATTGAATTTCATGCTTCCTGTGCGCCTCCAAATTCGCATGTAGATTATTTTACAATATTGTTAAATTCTATTTGAGGGTGGTGGTGGATTCATACAAAATGTCAAAGTTCACATTATATAAATTGAAAACCTCTGCGTAGTATATTATTTGGCAAAAATAGAAAATTGCGCACGAAAGGTGTTTCATATCATTATTTTTTTAAGCCATAATCCATATGTTCAATTTTAGTACTTTTATTTCAATTTATTTTGCTAAATAAAGTAAATTTTGAGCGATATCTGACCAGTTTCCAAATCCAAATTATAATAAAAAGTAGCTCAATTAAAAAAATTGTATAACGCGTCTTTTCATTTTTTCTAAACTTGCGATTTATAATTCGGAAAATCATAATAAAATAAAAGTGCTCCTTAGAAACTGAAAATTTCGCAATACTCGTATAAAGACTTTGAAAAAATTGAATTTGGTTCAAACTCTGATCTTTTTGCTTCCTTGATATGATTAATTGGTTTAACTTCTTTTTTCCATATACATATTTATTAATTCTTGTTAATGTTGAATGCGTTTTTTTAGTTAGAATATGTCAAAATTTTAAGAGGAGAAGTTGAACCCTTGTGTGTTTTCTTATGATCCTTCAATATTAACTTAACCAATCATAACTAAACTGCTGGCCAATTGAAACGTACCAAGCGAATTTTTAGGTTGAATTTAAAGTAAAATATTTTGAAAAGGAGAAAAGATATCAACATGAGGTTTTCAGGATTAAAGAGATAATTTTATTGCGAAAGCAATAGTGTGACCCGATTTTTTTACTTTGAAGTACGTTACTATCTACAGGGTATGAAAGAAAGTCGTCTTTTTTTTCTCAAACTTTATACCTACCGGAATTCCACAAAAAAGTTTTAATATTTTTTTGATGTCGATTTTTTTAGTCCCTGGTTAATGAGGAAAAAACCAATTTCTCAAAATTTTTATATCCCTCTTATTTTATAAGATACCGATTTTTTTATTAAATTTAATATTGTTGAACAGGTTTTTGCAATAATAATTATGCTGCCATTTTGAAAGCAAATGTCATCATGTGATATGTCGATAAAAAGGTAATTTTAAGTAGAATCTAATTCTTACGGAAAAAATATACAGGGTTGTTTTAAAAATTTTTGAAAGTTAGGTGGCCTTTCCGGTGAAACCGGAAGTGTCATCAGATTGTTTTAAACGTCAAAATGATTATTCCTTTCAACAATCAAACCATGCCAATTTTCAAATTAATACAGTTAAATGTAACAAAATGGTGGGGGTTGTAAAACGATTTCGTAGCCACCCGATATACACGGATATGAGCAAATTTTTGTAAATGTGAAAAACCCGTTTCGAGGATATAAGTCACTGAAACCAATGGTGAACATAAACTAACTAAATTCCATTCTATTCCATTAAGAAAATACCCTCAAAAAATGAATTAAAAAATTTACCAATTAGCGAACGTGTACCGATTTTTGATAACCCACTGGTTACCAATAAATTAATGAAAGGACAAAAAGTGTACTTTTTATAAGAAAACCATTCCTAAGGTATTATAATCAACTACAGAGATTGGTTCTTACAAAACACAATACGGCCGAACGACAAAAAAAAAAGAAAAAATCAAATTTTCAGCAAAAATTCGGTATCTTATAAAATAACAGGGATATCAAAATTTTGAGAAACAGGTTGTTTTCCCAGTAAGTAAGGACTAAAAAAATCTACATCAAAAAAATATTTAAAAAATTTTGTGGAATCGCGGTAGTTATAAAATTTGACAAAAAAAGACTTTCTTTCATACCCTGTAGATAGTAATGTACTTCAAAGTAAAAAAATCGGGTAACACTATCGTTTTCTCAATTAAATTATCTCTGAAATCCTGAAAACCGCATGTTGATATCTTTTCTATTTTTCAAAATATTTGTCTTTAAGTTCAACCTAAAAATTCGCTTGGTACGTTTCAATTGGCCAGCAGTTTAGTTTAAAAATTCGAAATCTGTTTTGTAGATTTAACTTTACTCCTGGTACAATAAAAGAAATTGTTAAACCATGCAATTAGTTAGGTTATGCATCGTTAAATACTACATATGAATTTAATATTTCAAGTTGTATCTTATGCATTTTGATGGTCAAACTACTCCAATAGTCCATCCTGCAGTTATCCTAATCAACTTGTACATATTTGGTATACCAATTAAAATACTTTTACTTGGTTCCACTAATTAAACAAAACAGATTACAAAAGCTTTTGGTTTCGCTCGCATTTCATGACTCACGATTCCAATCATAACATTGTGAATTAAGCATATTTGCATACCATTAGTTGAAATCTTAGAACTACTACGCGCAAAGAATTACAAATTACGCAAAGTACAAACTTTTCAAGTAGCGTTATTTTTTCCGAGGATATCGGAAGTCGTCTTTACGAAGTGTTAAAATATAGGCCCATAATCGAAACCAGCATATGCAAAGAAAAGCACAAAGTAGAAACTGGTCTAGTTATGGTCCGTTGGCTTCCTAGTATGCAGTTACAGAACATTATTTCAGAACTCGTTGACGATTGCAGATCACTGCCTCGTCATCATGGTTGCTTTGCTGGTGGATCATGCAAACATAATGCCCCGCGCGTATAAAGCTGATTCAGCTGCACTCGCTATGCACGTTTTAATTCTGGCGCTTTTGCGGAAAAATCTTTTGTTTGTAAAGTCGCTCACTAGTCTGTTAGTTCATCACAACTCTCTATCTCTCTCCTTACCTAAATGTTCGCACCGGTTTCACCTCAACCGTAAAAAATACCTGATGCAGTGTAGTAGGTACTTGTACGAAGGAAGTGTGTGCTGGGTTAGACTTGACTACGAGAGGTAGCTTGTGTATTTAATATTACCACACCACACGTTGCCTCGGAGAGAGCACCAGGTGATTTCTGTAATTCCATTGTACTATAGAAATAACGCCGTGGCGGTGTTACTGACCTCTTTAGCGATAAAATCAAATTTTCCTAATACTATTGCAAGTTAATTAACGTTTTTTCTCTGCGAGGTTACATAAGCGATTTGTGCAAGTTTTTTTGTTTTGTGTTGTTTATTTAGTTGCACTTTTGTCACGTATGATGATTTTATCGAAGGTTGCCAAATTGCGATATTGAAAGCGAATACAATGAAAGTAATTTAACAAGAATCCGGTGAGTGATGTAGAGACAGATTTTGGGGTTTGTTCGAAAGTTATCATGATGGACAAGCTTTGAATGACATAATAATAACAATGGATTTTCGATGTTGTGTTAGACAAGGAATACATCATAGAAATTTGGCAACCTAATGTAAAACATGAAGGTTTTATGTAATACAACTATTTTCTATATACTTTAACATTCTAATACAATATAAGTACGCCAAAAGCTTTCCTTGTTCTGCCCTACTTAAACTAGGTCGTTTTTCATAAAATATTTCAGAGTTATAATTTTGTAAATACACGCATTTAAATTTTGTCAATATAAATTATAATTTTCGTAATATATCTCCATATTTTTTGTCCATTAATCAGACTGTCCTACTTAGATAACCTCGGGGGTTTACAAACACCACAGAAACGCAATAATCACCCGAAAAAACTAACCACACACCTAAACAGACAAATATTGTTTTAATGACTCTGACTCACCTGGTGTTTGACAAACCTTCTGCTCTAAACATTTTTTAAAATTCTTCAAACTATTATTAGCCCATCATTGGCTTCCATTCATATGTCTGTCAGTAATTGGTGTGTCAGGTAAAGAAAGGTAACGATAACTTTATTTTATTGAAGGATGCGACTGTCTTAATTGTGTTGGCTTGAACTAAATACTAAATAGTTATATATTGTTCGGGAACTGCTGTGAGAAAAGATTTAATTTATTGGAGTAGTACTAAAATTAAACTAGTAGTAAGAGGTATGTTTGAATTATTTCAATCTCGATGGTATGCTAATTTGGAATGTACGTTTTTGGGTGTTTAGTTCTGGTGCCAAAAATGTTTATAAAGTGTTTAGAAATTTTGCTTGTAAAAACTAATAAAAATATTTCGGAATGCATGCAGTGGAATTCAAATCAATTCAAATGAAAACAAATTTTTTGAATTCAAATTAACTATCTGTACTTTTCACAGAAACCAAATTTGATTAAAATCAGAATCGTAGTTCCCAAATTAATTAAACAGATTGGTAAAGTTAAACAGAAACTGACGAATAAGATGTCTATATACTGTTATTTTCGCAGCTTACTAGAAGATTTTCCATAGAAATATATGACAAATTTTGAAATTTGTTAAAATTCAATCAGTATCTACTATTCATTTTTTGTCATATTATCCACATCTTTAAGCTTGAAAATAAATATTATGACCAAAATCCTTCCCGAATTTCTAATCCTGCACAGCAGTTTTACACGTTTTGTCAAATTTAGATTTTAATTTATAATTATAGGTATTAAATATGCTTTAGACTTAGATACAAGGAGAAACTCTTATGAAAATACAGGGTGTCCCAGGATAGACACGAAATCTTTTAACTGTGATTCTTGAATAAATTCTGTATTGTCCTGTATAATTTTTTTTCTCATACCTGCACGAAAATATCCACTTTATTTGCGTGAAATGCTGGTAGAAAGTCGTCTTTTTAGGGTAATCGCAGAAAATAAGGAGTGGGGATAACATTTCTCACTTGGGTGCCATTCCCTTCCTGATATGCAAGAGTTATTTGTGTTTGTTTATGGTTGTCAAGGTGATTTTCTCACCGCACAGTGTCAAGCAAAAATGTCAGTGTTATGCTGTTATAATTTGTTCGCGCGTTTCACGCAAAAGAGGTGGCCATTTTCGTATAGGTATGAGAAAAAATAGAGTATGCTACACGGGAGGAATTGATTCTGCCTCGTGTTCTTGCGCCCTCGCTTCGCTCGGGTCCAATTTTCACACTCGTCAGAATCTCTTGTTGCATAAACTACTATTATCCCCAATCCGGGTTAGTTTTCGAGCAATCATCTCTTGAATGTTGAAAATTGTAGATTGAGAAAATAAAACACTGTTGAATAAAAAGAAGCCAGTCAGCTAAACTATTTGATTATCGAAAAAAAGTTATACATGAAATTTGTAGCAAAGTATCTAGTATTTTTTTTGGTAGTGTTAACCCTTAAAGAACTAATAATAGTATTCAAATTTTGTATTTGAAAAAATAAATCATTATGTTACGTTGTTACGTTTTATTTAATTTATTTTGAAAAATAGTATTGAAAATAGTTAAAAATTTGATACATGATGAAAGATTCGTTTATTTTGAATCGAAAAGTTCAATTCCATTTTAAACATAAACGATGTCTACTCGGACTAATTATCAAATTTGTTAAAAAGATTTCCTTAAGTTGCCACCTGCAATGACTTTATATGGAAAATAAAAAAAAACTGATTGGAGATAAAAAAATTATACAGGACAATGCAGAATGTATTCAAGAATCATACCTAAAAATATTTCGTGTCTATCCTGGGACGGCCTGTATAGAATACATAAAAGTGATTCATTATTCTAAAACTGTGATTTGATATTTTAAAAAAATTTTTTTAGCGAAGAGGAAATTCTACTCTAACCCAGATATTTGTAACAGGAAATTTTAAATACAACAATTTGATTCCTGTATACCGATTCTTGTAATTAAAAATATGGGTTATAATTTTATATACAATAAATATACTAACAAGGCCTTAGAACTAATAAGATAAAAATCCTTCCAGAAGTCCTAGAACTGTACCACTGAATATCTAATAAATTTCACCATTTGCTCTCAAAAATTATTTGTGGTATGCACAAAATTTTAATTTTATTTCCAGTTAAAACTAATATTTCACGCCTTCATCATTTTTAGTCAATAGAGTTATCACAAAACCCGTAACAATCCAATTTAAATACCAGCAAAATTCCTTGCAGGATTCATCAAAAACCACAAAAATGCTCCCTTGGATTTAGCATCCATCGCCTAGACTAGTCGACCATCATTATTATAATTACATGCATAAACTCTGCAATTCCAAATAACTGGTGCCTGATATATTAACTGCATGTTTCTTATTATAACGGTCTCGATTAAAACATTGCGGCCGTATATTAACTTAAGTGGTATTAATATAATAACGATCTATAAGGTATAAATATGGTGCATGTGTATGTTGCTTAAAAAGCTTTGGCGTCGGTGTCTAGAGCCCATTAATTGAACCAACGTTAATTAATAAAATTAAAGTAATTATCTTAATTGGTGTTAATGAATTTCACCAGGACTTTGAGCTGATGTTTCTTGGGTATTGAATATTATATTAAAAATCCATCTGGAAATTCGCTTCATAAATGTACGTAATATAATTAAAATAATGCACATACTATAACTACGTCCTAAAACAGGTCCGTCGGTTTGAATAATAATTTATCGATATAATAACGTAAAGGATTACTAATAATGATATATTCTAATGATGCATACACGCCTGTAATGTTGGATGTATAGGTATACAGTTTATGTATTTGTCTTGCATCCTGTTTCAGTTAATTGGTTCTTTATATTTATGATACAATTAAAGCAGCGCGGCAAAAATTTCTCAACTTACTTTTCATAGAAGAAACTAGAGTAAATAAACTGGGTTACTAGTGTACGCTACTGCATTTAATCTGTAACAATAATAACAACCTTTGTGAATAATAACATTAATTTTTGCCTATATAATATCAGAGTGTAGATCGTGCGCTACTTGTACGTGATGATGTGTAGAGCAGGTAGATTTTGAATAAATTTTCTTTTTGTTGCGTATTAAACTTTCTTTGCTATAATTACATTACAAAAGGATTTGATTTATTTAAAGGACATGCTTTCTGATTGATATGATTTCATAAAATATCTTTGTATGTTTGACCCAAAATTTCCGCCCAATTTGCCCGCTGCGCAAAAATCCTTCCACTACTTGTAAATTTTATATAAAACCTTGATAAACTCAAAAACCGTGTCCAATTCAACGAAACCACACAGTCATGCCACTTATTTATCTTAAAATAAACTACTACTGCGCCTAATATGCCTCCATTTCCTGAACTTTGTGTTTGTTTTCGTAAAGTTTACATGAAAACCGTCGTTACTACAAGTACACGGGGGTAGGAGGGAGAAGGGATTGAATCAAATAAACCCTGTATAAGATTCCAAATCTAATATACACCACACACAGGACGGGATCGATATGACTGACTGGTAAAGGGATCTAACTTAAGAGATTTAAACCGCAGATAACGTGCGGGACAATTTTATCCATCCTTGGCTCTAATGCGACTGCTAATCGATATGCTGTCAAAATAGTTTTGCATTTTAATTTAATTTTCAACTAAAAAGAAGCTGTAATGAAATAATGAAGACCCCCATCACCGTCAAATTGGGTTCAAATTTTTGATCAAATTGATTTGGAATTCATGCGAATAATTTTGTGATGTAAAATCGTAACTTGGCTGTTAGACTTTAGTTAGAAGTTGATCTACGTTAATGGAAAAAGTTTTTGAGTAAGTCTCAGCTAAATGTAAAGGAAAATATGAAACCTGTATGATTTTTCGAATAGTTTGATTTGAATGTTCTGTCTAAACATGGCGAAACAAATTTGAGAATCTATGACTAAATAGGAATCGATTAGAAATTATGCGCATGTTATACGTAGATAACTTCACGGTTGTTACTTGTTAAACGCACAAAAGCACGTATTGTGGTTACAATACATAGAAATCTAGTGTAATATTTATTATTTTTGCTTTCACTAACAATCATCCTAATTATTTACTTTATTTCTGGGGTTAACAGGTTAAGGCCAATTGTATAATCGCTAGTTATCCGTATCTGCTAGTTAACTTTCTTGGTTACCCTATTAATTATTTATTGGTTATAAGTTAAATATAATTGCCCTTAATTAGGTACTTTTTTTTAATCCAATAAGGAATCAAATCCTTCACCTTTATTAAATTACATTACACTTGTTTCAAAGGATTAAACATTTCCAGATATAAGTTCCTGAACTTTGTCTATCTGCTGCACCCATAAATAATCTTTTTCTTCATTACTGCCAACTTTTGTTTCAATTAATTAAAAACTCGACAATATTATCCAGGCATTAAGAATTAAACACGCGGTTATATTTTAATTTTCTCCAGGCAACGGTGCATTGTGTAATTTCTAATTGCCTCTACAATAATTGCCTATTAAAAGCCTTTCTCCGATTAATTTCAGAAAAGTAGTATCTACTGCAGCAACATAGTGCTTTCAATTTAATCTGATTTAATTTCGTATTTTTTTTCCTTAAGTTGATCACACTCGTAAATTATCTGTTTGTGTTAATTATTATTGTAGCACCTTGAAAGTAAACTCGTAAAGTGTTCTCAATCATAAATTAAGATTTGTCAGTGGTGAGAGCGAAGAAAATGTTAAGAAATGTGGATGGGAGTCAATTATGTACCATATGATCAAAAATTATTTAGATAAAGGGTGGCTTTGGAATTCTGAATTTACCTTGCATGTTTGATTCATCGTCAGTAGTTGAAATTATTTAGGTTTGTAAGCTATTCAGTTTGTCAAATAAAACTTAGTTAATAAACTACGGGTTTATTTTCTATTTTTTTTTATTTAATATCTATTCACCATGGCCACCCTTTATCTAAATAATTTTTGATCATATGGTATAATAGATATAGTATACTGTATGATTCGCGAACATTGCATTATGGCAGTTTAGGGTTCAATTTCTACACCTAGTGTAGAGAAGATGAAAAAATGTTAAAATTTGAAAAGCAATTTTTGTTATTTTAATGTTGTGGCATCATTGAAATTGCAATTTGATTCTTTTTACAGTCTTAACTATTAAAATTGTACTCAAATAATCGACACTGTTCCTATAAAAAGTTGTGAAATATGCTCCAAAGGTGATAAAAAGACTACCAACTATGGTAGAATTATTTTCAGTAGTTGTGTGCATTACACCCTTTCTCTGAAGTAATTTTTAAAAATCTTGTTTTATTTGTGGTATTTTTTCAAAGTTGTGGAAAACGTATAAGTTTATAAGAATTAGTAACTCTTCAATACATTTTTATACCGTTATAACTATAAGTATTCGAGTTAGCGCTCCGAGAATCCAAATTTGATGTATGACATCATTTAAAATCCAAAAATAGGGCGTTAAAATTTTGGATCTTTTGGCAACATCTTGGAGCTTTAATAGTTACTGTTCCTGTTATTTTAATACTACCTACATAATTATAAATAATTATTATCAATATCACTGGCATTTGACAATCACAAATAAAATGAAACATTTCTATTGCATAATAATTTATTCATTGTCACTATATTACATCATTAACCGAGAAGAAACCCATTATATTTGAATTAGTAAATTAATCTACAATACAAAAACTAAAGCATGAAAGCTGACGTCAGCTACTTCAATGACAAGTTACGTCAGTCTGTCCAAAAACAATTGTTACCATTTTTTTTCTCGAAGTGATGAAAACAGTCCTCGAGACAGCCTTACTATAACTTTATTCTTACTTCTTACTAATTTTATTAACTGTAACTTAATTTAAGCAATAAATTACACTTTTTAAATTATAAAATTGATCAAATACAAATATTTTATTTTATATTATGCCAAATTTCAAAAGCAACAACTCCAGTAGCTCCCTTGCTGGCTCCCGTATGCATTCGTACTTAATCTAGTTTAAAGCTGACGAAAGTCCCTTGATACCAAGAGATATACTTTAATTAGATGCCACAAGCTGAAAATTCCGAGTGCGTCTGTAAACTCAAATAGAAAAAAACCACTACTGGAAAACAACAAAGCTTTTATTGCATTGGTGCAGTGCACTAGATTCCTGCAGTATTTACATTCAGGGCGAATCAACCAATTACAACCATAATTAGAAACTGGAACATCAAAGAATCACGCTGTGGAAAAAGTAAAATATTTTGTGTGTCTCAAACTTTGTTTGGTTCAAACTTAACCAACCGACCGTTTAAACTTAAACTTCTAAGCACCGGTAACTTATCCATCTCGTTCGAAATTTTCACAATTACTCTGAGCTGTTTTGGTACAACAAGCTTACTCTTACTGGTAATAGACACTGATCTTTAGAAAAGCAAGACAAGACGCCTCTAGCCTGTCTAATGTACAGAACTTTGATGACTTTAACAGCTGTTCTGGTTCACGTTCACCGGAGAAGATGCGAGGCAGCAAGAGCAAGCAGTAGCTAACAGCAGCGTGCTCCTTATCATTTACATCGCTGTGTTAGCCGTTTTTTTCTTCTTCCTCATTCATTCCGTCTCGGAATTACTTTCGTTTAACATTGTCTGTTTCTATTAAAGCGACCTATTTTTCCAATTCGTGATGTTCATTACCGCGCACAGTGTCTGTGTGTTTGTTAACGTAAAAAACGTCGACTTCTACCTGTCTGGCGCTGAGCAAAACAAGAGCTTTTGTATTTTAGACACGTAACTGTAGGCCCATCTATAGGACGAAGTTGCAGCTTTAAATAAATTTATGTCTAACGGAAAGGATATTTCATTGCACTTCGCCTCGCAAAAGAGAAATCATATCAACTTTCTTTGCCCTAATCAGTAAAATTACATATTTGTTTAACATTTTTTTTGTCGGAATAAATCTATTAAGTGTACGACAACGCATTCTTTAAACAAATTATACGTGTATCCTCACTTAAAATGTAAAGTGTTGAACGTGATTGGTAATTGAAACTATTGTTTATTTATAAGTAATTTCTTGATAATAATTACTACCAGCAGAAATGAAACAGGTTTTATAGCAATTTAATATTTACTGTATAACTCAACATTTACAAAGTAATAACAATAACAAGCCTTTTAATAAGTCAGTAATTGGACTGGTCCTGATACTACCTATGCACAAATTAGATGTTAACTGACTGGGCCCTAGCTATTTCTATCCTGGTACCAGAAAATGAAATCGATAAATATACCTCGTTTTAGTAGAGTTTTACAGTTTTATAGAAAATGATGGTACTTAAATTTGAAGCCAACTGATTCATCTCTACGAAAAAACGAATACCAGATATGTTCAAAAAATTAAAATAAAAAAACCAATTTGAATATTCTTATCTCATAAACTGAGCCATTTCAGTTCACATGAACTGTTTGTTCTTCATAAAATGAACCTAAGAATCAGACGTCCTTAGTTTATAGAACGTACTTAAGAACCACCCTATATTTTATAGCTTTTTTAATAAATCCGTCCACTTAAACTGTTTTTTTTGTGCTTCTATAAATAAAGTCAAAAATAAAATCATGCATACGTTATTAGAAATTATTATACTCGTAATATAAAAGTTTGTGAATCATTCCAAAAATTTTGGCATATTTATAGTCAAACAATTTCATACTAAACTTTAATATTAATTAAAATATAAAAGACTTTTTTCAAAAATGAGAGAGGAAGATGAAATAACCATTTTAGGACTTAAGAAAATTCCTTAAAAGGAAAGTACTAAAACTTTTCAATATTAGCATAAATTTCACACAATATTATGACAGATTTCTAAAAAATCCGAGCTGAGGTTTGACTCAAAGTTATAACTATAAATAGGAAGGTATATTTCTGTTAGTTTTAGTTATTTCGGGTACTTAAATTTATCAGTTTTTAAGGCAAAATCACAAACCATAATTTCACGAAATAAAGTTTTGTGTTATTTAATAATATAATATAATATATGAGACTCATGTCAACGGCGCTTTCGAATTCGACTCGTGCAAGCACTCGTCAAATTCATATGCCAGCGCCGTTAACATTCGTAACACCACGACAAAAATAATCGGCATAACATTGACTACTTGGATTATAACTGAAATCTTGTCTGGATGACACAGCCAGAAAAGTCAAAAATGTTTTTAAATATGTTCATTTCTTATTTAAGTGTGTTTATCAATTTTTTCGTATTGCTATTTTTGGCAATAATTAGGTATATCTCAAAAATTGTCTCGAAAAGATTTTATGTACAATTCTAACCATTCATTGGTCGCTTTAGGAAAGCGTTTTAGATCGTATATCCATGAAATATTCCCAAATTGAGACTTCAGTACTTATCATTAGAGAACGTCAGCCAGGTCGTGTTTCCAGAGGTGGAGTTTTTTCCCTGTATATAAAATAAATTCGTCTTCAAGCAATACTATTACGTAGTCGCTTGTTTAGAACCGTTAACCAAGATAAGATTTTGTATGAAAATGGTTTTAACCCTAGTGGGGGTCCTGGATTTGACATCATGTCGACCTGACTCACGATCTCTACTTATATGAAATTTAAAATACGGTCATAATACATACAAAGTCCACAACTTAGCCAGCAGCATTATGAAAACTAATCATTTTAAAATATGTCTAATGTTACATACACCTTTTTTCCAAACAATCGTTATCAATACATTGTCACTCTATATAAAAAAATGTCTCCAACCGGAAATTAAAACTCCGCAAACGATAATTTACCAAGAAAAACTTGGGGTGTTTACTACATATAACTTTTTTTTAGTATAAATATCAACCTATTATTTTTCAAAAGCATCTGTCGAGTGTTATGTGGCAACAACCTGTCGTCTCACCTGGCTTGAAACAGCTGCCCTAGAAGCACACGGGCAGAACATGATGGTTCTTCCGCAGCACCCGACAACTAGAGCACACGGCATTAGCTGATGACCTAGGGTGCATTTACCTACAGGTTATATTTTGTCGTTCTATTTACATCTCATCAATTAGTATTAGAAACGAGTAGGAAGAAGTACTGTCAGTTTTGTCAATGTCCTCTAGGCGAGAAAAAACAATAAGGGGAGTCCAAGAAATTAACATTTCAAAATAGAAATACAGTTTTACTCATTCGACATAATTTTATTAGTTTCCAAAACCAGACCTAATAGCTTATTTGCATACAAATAAAACATTATCATATTTTGTGTCGGTTTCGCGTTCATCCAGCAATAATAATCCCCCTTCTTCAACTAAAATGTTGTACATTTCAAATTGACTAATGTTTGTGTCTCTCTGTTAAGATCTCTCATAAAGTTGTAACTTGTACCTCTCTTAACAATATGTCACAACTGCTTATCAGTTCAACAGCGTATAATTAATTTAGGAATATCTAATCAGACAAGTTATAAGCGTTATGTTACGTCATAATTCTCCCACACACAAATGCGCCAAACCGACTACCACCACCGACTGTTCAATGGTTGTTTGCATTAAGTTTATTGCAATTGCACTGTTGTTGTACTTACTGTATATTGTGCACATGAAGCGGAGGTCGTATTTTGGTGGGTGTATTATTAAAACCGCGTTTGTTCCTTAACCAGCAGCGTTTAATGAAAATTTACAGTAAATAAAAGGGCGACGTTCATCCCTTTTGGTGTTTATGAATTGAACCGGCAGATGTAATTGTAATTGGTCTCGGCGTAAAATTTTGTACTCAGTTGCTGCAGGTGGTGTTTACTGGATATACAAGGATACACTACAGACTATACTATTATATAACATCTGCATTTGAATATTATTGTTAATAAAATACGGTGTATAACACCCTCCTATAGCCTGGTTTATATCTTGTGAAATATGCGATAAGGCGCCGGCAATTCGTATTATGGAAATTCTGGATTGTGATCGAAATTTCACTCTGTTAAAAAAGGATTTGAACCAGAATATTTTGTTATTATGTGCTGTACCTCCACGAAAGTATTCTATTTCAGATTATGTATTTTGGGGATTTACGAGTTTTAGTTGAGTAAATTTTTACTTTCTTATACTTTCTTATAAGGTATTTACCTGAAGTTTTTGTAGAAATATTTTGAAAAATAAACAACTTAGGAGATTTTTTTATTCTTTATTAATAACATTGGTTTCGAATTGAATTTTGAACATATTTCGTTCTATGGTAACGATATCAAGTAATAAATAAATAAATTTGCTTTAATATTGATAAAATAAAATGTGGACAGCAAGTCAGTATTTTCCAAAAATTAGAACTATATCGCATCGTATAAGAAAGTCATGTGCTGGACACATCAGATTTTTTAAATTCAAGTTAAGTTCTATCCTAGAAGATTTCTGCGATTACTGTTTTAAAAGTAATGACGTAAAATTTCCAATTCAGTGTTCGTCAGATCCTCCTTGTAATTGAAACTGAAAGTATGCAAATCTTCCTCAAATCGTCCCCAAATTGCTCTCTATTTTACTACTAGATAAAACTTGCATGTTTACAACCTTTACGATAACACTTTCGTATACGATTAGTATAAAGCTCGGACATCATGACGTCATATCCAGGATCTTAAAGTGATTAGTTTAAGAGATTTTACTCCACTAGATTCAACCAGATGACTGCATCTCGCATAATTAATTGTATTTCGTGAGACATTTTACTTCAATTTAAACGTTTATAGTTTTTGGAAAATCTTTTAAAAAAGTTTAAACATCCTGATGTAGGTTAGCGAGCTAGAACTTTTGGAGATAGGTAAAATGGGTGAAATTGGTCTATTTTGAATCTTTTAATATCCAATTTTTGTTTGTTTGTTATTTTAGAAAAGCACCCTGGATGATAATTTTCCTGAAATTCCAGTTCTAACTACGGATCTAAAATAGGACAATCAAAATGATATGATATGATGATATATTTAGTTGAAAAACTGATTTTTCGTCCTAATAGGGATGTTACATTTTTTTAAAATCCTGTTTTTTTCTGTTAGAAATGTAAAATGACTATATTAATAATACTCTACAGCAAAAATATTTTTTTTACTCAATATTTGTACATAAAAAAACGATTATAAATTGACCGTAATTCAAATATATTATTGCCGCCCGAAAACGCTTTGAGATCGGAGAGTCCTGTGTGACGTCACGAATCTAGTTGACATTGACATGTCTAGATATTTTTTATGCGTTTGACATTTTTCTAAATAAGTCAAAATGCGGCGTGCTGCACTGTGGAACTAGATTCATGACGTCAGCAGTCTTTTGGGCCGATTCGAGCGTTTCCGGGCAATGCTTGGAAATTTCAAATTTTACAATACTTTTTATTTATTTACTCAGAAAGTACGAACCAAAAAATTTTTTCAAAAATATTGATAGTGATAATTTGGTATCAGCTATTCAAAAAAAATATTTTGAAAATCATGCAAAGTCCCTATTGAAGAAAAGGGTCCAAAATCATAATTGTGCCCAGTTAAAGATTAACTTGTGTGCGATTAATCCTTCTTCTTTCCTTAATGAGTATTTCAGTCAAGTTCTAAATATTTTAAAACGATAGGATTGCCAAACTTTTAATAAAATTAGTAAATCATTTCTTGGATAAGCAAGCTACTTTAAATTGGAGGCGATTGACTAGAAAATGATGCATGTTGAAGTTAATAACAATTTTAAGATATAGAAGAATATATCAGGTTAAATCGTTGTTTTTAAAATTTTATTAGTTTTGTGCTTTAATTGAAACAGAAATATGTAATTTGTTTACTTCGTATATTTTATATCATCAGTGATATGTAAATACATAAGAGTTTAATTAAGTAATTAAAATTACCGCTATTTATGTTTAATGCGGTTCTTTTTCTGATTCAATCAAATTCCGACAAAAGGAAAACTTTATTCGTCGGGCTATCGACAACTTCTCTTTCCAATTGTACAGTCTTTAAGACCATTATTTGCTTTATTCGTATATCTTCTTTGTTATTCGAGAATAGTCCTTGCTTGTATTTGAACCACTTTTATAAAAGAGCGTAGGACAAGGATTTGATTCTTCCAAGTAAATTTTTTACCGTATTAAAGTGCGAAAGAAAATATAAAAAATTTTATTTTCTTGCTATTTCAACAATCGAATGATTGACCATTACAGGAAATTATAATTAGGTACCGTGATTTGTTTAAAACTATAATATAATTATACTTCGAGCAAAAGTAGGTAGAAAATTATCGAAGTGAATCCTAGAAAAGTGAAACATGTAATTTACTTTTGAGAAAATTGTTATGTACGCCATGATGTTTATATTTGTTTAAATAAGACAAAAAACGAGAAAAATAGCTTCAAATTATTTGATTTGTAATTATGTACCTATAGGTTCTTAAATTATACTTAAAAAGTTACGACTTTCTTTTGTATTCTGTTTATATCGTGCGAGCAAATAAATTTGTAATCGAGTCATCCATGGATTTGAATCCGTATGTCTGTAACTTGAACTATTTAACTTTCAACTGACATTTTATTGTAATGCAGTTCAAGAAACGACATACGATTTCGCGTTCATGGATGACTCGATTACAAATTTATTTGCTCGCTCTTTATTTCGAATACAAAATTGGGTAATATTACTGATTTGAGCTTCATTGGGCCAGTTCAACTTCTTTAGGAACTCCAACAATAAATTTACGTGAAGTATTCAACTAACCATCAGTTATTATAATTCCAGTTCCATTTCGGAAGCAAGATTTGTGTTGTACATAATTATATTGTAATACAAATTCTTCACGGCGCGAGGAACAATGATGGATTCTAGTTCTACCGGTTTATGAACCCAAAAACAATGAATGAAATCATTTTCATAACATCCACGTCAAAAAAGTTATTGTCAATTGTAGGCTCTCATATGATGTGCTTACACTTTTTCCCTTAAACGAGTGTTAATATTAAAACTGAACTTAAAGTCAATCATTAATAAATAATAGGAGTAAATAGAATAAAAGCTTTGGTTAAATGTATGTTAAAAACTAACTAATGTTTTCATAATACGTATTATTTTAATACTGCAAGCTGCGTCGGTAGTGACCAGTAGTAAACATTGCACGAAAAACGCAGTTACGTTACAACAAAGCAATATTAGCACATAAACTAGTTTTTGTTATTAAAAATATCACAATAATAATTTCCCATTTCGTTATTAACCTTGAGCACAGACATATTGAAACCTAAAAACTGAAATTACTATTCGAAGCAATTACAAAACAACATGAAAATTCGAATTAATACTCAGCTGTTTAGATTAGGTTCTTGAGTTTAATGTACATTTGTACGCCATATAATTTAAAATGCCGATTCGATGTGCTTATAAATGATGTAGTTAACAAGTTATAATTATGTGGTACATATTTGATATGTTTGTGGCAGTTTGCCCAATCATTAAATAAAGTAAAACAAGCAAACTACCGGATACTTTATAACGTGTGTCGGTTTGATTACAAAAATGAATGACGTGTGTGTGTATAAATGTTCATCTAATGTAAACTGGATGGTAGCTAGTGCACCTATTTATAAGCTGCGAAATTAAAATTAGTGTAGGTATGTAGCAGGTTTTTGTGAGTGCACATCAGACATTAATTCACATAGGATATTTACTTATATTATCGCATATTCCACAAATTTTTTTCCATCCAAACTTTCGTTTTTCATCTGAGGGAACACTCGCCAAGTATATACAGTTAACCTAACATACCTCCGTAGGTTTCAATTTTGCATCACGCCTTTTGCTTTAGATCTTTAGAAAACCTCTTTCGGGTGTAATTTATGGTATTGCTATTGTACGAAATTTGAATGCACAATATAAATTACACAGAAAATCAAGTAAAACGTATTTCCTGTTTTATCACGCAATATAGATAGGAACCGGACCGGATGCAGGTACCCTTCCTCCATTTGCTTTAATAAAACACAACAGGTGCGGCAAGGATATCGACCTGAATCTAATTGGTATTAAACGGTTATTTTTCAGATAGGTTTGTTTTATTTTTAGCCACAAGTTTGTGGTTTGATCCAAATAGAAAGAAACAAGGGACAAACAAATACGAAATATTGTATTTTTTTAAGCTTCAGAGGAAGTCCTTAGAGACGCAATATTTACGTCCTCCATGAGTATTTATAGCTACAAAACATAAACAACGGGATAATAATTTCTTGCCGAGCGCGCTCGGTGGTCAAGTGCTTGCCTTCAATAGGGCTTCAAATACCCACAGTTACTTGGATTTTGGTCTATAGATCTAACGTAAACTGTGCTGTTTCACAAATCCCTTGTAATCCAAAATAAAGCGCTTAAAACATAATCACACTCTCTCACCATTGAGCTTCCAACAACATATTGCGACTCAGTTATAAACGCCCCCACACGCGTTTTCTTTTTAGGCTTCATCGCGATTTTCCTTTGTACCATACGCGGATATCGTCAATTCCTTGGTGTTGAGACACACGCCAAAGGCCGAAGGATTTATTTTTTGTAAAAGAAAATTTTTCAACGGGATAATCTTTGGGAATGTGTGCTACATTTTTTTGGACAAACAACTCCGGTAAACAGATTAGGTTTTCAATCGTGGGGGCTAATCTGGAAAAATTCAATTTCATGGAAAGCCCTTGTTACAGGAAATCCGAGTGTAAGCTCGTACATTAACACGGCGATCATCAAAAAACGGACGACGATAATTTATCTGCGCCGCAGAGGATCATTTTAGAATTTCGTTGCCACTTCGGCTTTTACTGCAGAATATTGCATCATGTTGGCACTAGACACTAATACAAAACAAGAAGTGTGGTGTGGATATCATGTTCATAGACATATAGACACAGTGTAATATATCACCTAGGGAAAATAATACATACGGTAAGTTTGAAACTCATTCATCACATTTATGTTGCCAATATTACTTTTATGCGCGAAAATAAATAACACTTTGGCAAAGTTTGGAAATTTTTACCTAACTTGTAAATGTCATAATGTTTGTTATGTACTCGGATATATCTTCCGTATAGTTCGAAAATATACACAGTTCTTTAGTACTTTTTCTTAGAGATGGTTAAAAATATCGCTACATAAACAAGGCAAGAAGATAAATTAGAATAATAAACATAACGGTCTTGTACTTAATCGAATTTAAAAAAAATATAAGATTCTTTTATGGCTCATATAAAAGCTCCTAAGTGACGGCTGGCGTATCGCGATTTTTTATTATACCTATAGCGTGTGGTCTTTTACATCATACCAAAAAATTAAGGACTCTCTTCCTTGTCTTTGTAAAGAAAACTCCATGATGACTTATGATCCTAAACAGCTTAGTTTTTAACTTATAGAATATTGTTGTGCAAAGAAGAGCGGAATCCTCCTAACTTATCACTGTCCTCTAATTACACAGGGTGGACCAAACAGTTAGGTATGCTTTTCCTTGTCTTAATTTTGTACAGAAAACTTGATAATAATGACCTATGATCCTCAGCGTAGTTTTTAAGTTACAGGTTATTGTTGTGCAAAAAAGAGGGGGATCCTCCTAACTTACAGCTGTCCTCCAATTACACAGTGTGGTTTTTACAACCATTCCAAACAGTTAAAGTCGGTTTTCCTTGTCTTATTTTCTGAATAAAACCTCATAATTATCAGTAGTCCTAAGCAGTTAGTTTTTAAGTTACAGTGTATTGTTGTGCCAAAAGAAGAGATCCTCCTAACTTACAGCTGTCTTCCATTATCATTTTAAATACCGCACAACAACGCTAATTTCGCTAATGCTATTATAGCAAAAAATCATGGTACAATGAGGTCATAAACTGAACATTAACAGTGTCTTACAATTTTAATTACCTATTTGGCAAAAACTAGCATAATGTTTTCAACCAAAATTCCCATTTTGCAGATGTTTCTATATAAATTCACAAACATTTCCTGCATTAATTTTATGATGGGAAAATGGCATTTGTATAAATAGCTAAATGTGTTGTCCACCACGAGAAATGCATTTAAATTCCATCATATTTATTCTATCAGTATCGATAATTAATAAAAACAATATAATCCGTTTTAGTATGAATTTTCTATTTTTGAACAGGTATATAGTGATAGTGATTTATTTAATAATTAATTATTTCATTATAGGGTATATGTGACGCACCTGACAACATATTAACCCACATTAGTTGCTATACATTATTGAACGCTGTTTAGCATTGTTTGTGGAGTTTACTGGAAAATGTAATGGATTGTCAATTAAATATCTTCGTTAATTATTTGCTGTAGGATTTAAATCCTCTGCACAAATAACATGTTAGTTCTGCCGGTAAAGTTTTTATAATCCATAATATTAATACATATATTATGCAATTTCATGAAAAACACATTTACATCGCAGTTCTACACGACTTTAATAAATAGTTCTTATACACTTTTTAACATCCTCTCTTGTAATGATAAAATATCTCGCTGGTGTTAAAAATTATTGCCTTTCAACAGTGAACTCGTATCTATTAATTAGTTGCCAATCTGAAACGAATTAATTATTCCAGTTGATTAATCATTCTGGTGGATGTTTGTGTGCAAAACTTTTAATTACTAATCCCAATGAATTTTCATGCAGTCATAGAAATTGTCGTTTAATTAATAATAAAATAATTTATCGGGTTGCTTTTAGGAAGTATGATTTTATTTCAATAAACGTATTGAAAATAATCAATACTTTGGTTGATTTGCTTTCAGTGATTTGGTTTAGATAACCAGGAAGAGCCGAGTTGAGGATAATGAAAGAAGTGGTGAAAGTCTCTGGAGAAACAGTGATTTTTGGGCGTTCCCTTCAAAGAAAATACAAGTTTTCCTCATTTGGCTTGTAACTAAATAAAAAGTTGCGCTTGTAGGTAATTCAAATGATTTAAGAATGTTTGTTTTTTATTTCAACGTATCAACAAAAAGAATAATTGAAGGACTAGGTATACAACATACGATTCCACTTTTAGTATCAAAATTCGACATTTGATGTAAACGATTGAAGTTTGCCAATATTCGATGTGATCCATTGCTGGATAGATTGGAAAAAAAGCAAAAAACTTGTAACCAATTATTTTATACCTAAACATAAAAAGCGAGGTCGGTTTCTAATTATAGTTACTTCCTAAATTGCCTTGTCATCAAACTTTCGCCCATTTCAACCTAAATAAATAAAAAAAAAACAATCATTTTCTGCGTATATCTAAATAATACTGTCCTGTTAGTTCCAGTTCTATAAGTTTGATTTTTTATCCTTGATTACTCCTTCGAACGAATCAACTAACATAAAATTAAAAACAATTTCCGCTGGGGTACTATAAAAGTTGCTTGTTAAATTTTTATGCTCCTTAACCATCACCAGTAACTTTAATGATGAAAATATAGTAGTTTTCATGTAAAATAATTTCGACGATAATAATAAAAACTTATTCTTATCTATCTAGAGTTTTTAACTACAAACGATGCGTCATATAAGAAAATTTCCTTAATTAATATCTTCGTTGTGTTTACGATAACAAGAACATTTTCTAATTGTAGTAGCATCCCAATCTTTCATAGAGACAACCTGAAAATGACTTGCCGCAAACAATAACAGATAGATAAAAGAAAGCCGGTGGTTCACTCACTCGCTCACATTCTATACGACACTCCATTTGATGTAATAACGCCGCGTTATGAAATGAACTGTGACTCATCCTTACGCTGTTATATAATTAAAAACAGTAATTTACCAAGTGTATGTCGTTTGTTTCCAACTGAACCTCTCCATGTCGTTATCAGCTTTAGTTGTATTTTCAATTTTATGGTCGCAAATATAATAGTAGATTCGACACGGTTATGGATCAAAATAAAACAATAAACTTTCTTGTGGCACAGACAAGAAATTTTAATTAATCCGTAGGATTTCAATTTGCTTTCTGAACTGCGGGAGGTAAACGAAACCAAACGATGTGGCTGTAATAGAGCAGATAGATTAAAAATAAAATTAGTTGTTTCCTAGTTGGTTTAGAGGACCCTAAAAAATATGAACCGTAGATATTTCATGTTAATGAAAGACTGTACTCATTTTTTTAACTACAAGATATTATAGTTTATGATAGTGATCTCAACATAAACTCTCGATTACATTTCATTTTTTTAGATAACAGTGATGAACAAGTAAATTTTGATAGAATATTTAAAGATAAGTACAATAATAGTCTTACATATTGGTAGCAAAATTTTTTTCTTATTATACATTTACGAATATATATGAGCAAACTTTATAAAAATGTACACAATAATTTATGCATTTAAACGGAAATTTCCAAATTTCATTTCTAGTTCATATTAGGAACTTTTTTCTTATTTTAGCACGGGAGAGATTCAAAGATTCTGTATTTAGTAGACTCCCTAAAAGTGTCAATATCTTAAATACAGAAATCAATTGAACATTTAAATTATTTTCATTGATCAATTTCTTACGTTTAAAAATGATTTTAAAAATTATGATTACGAGCCCTAACAACTAAATGTTCGGACAAAAGTAAATTTTTGAAGTATGAAAGGAGAACTGGAAATTTTACTCAAATAATTAGTAAACACCTAACAATACAATAAGATAAAGCCTTAATAACAATATTATGCGTGGAAGAAAATTATTTATTTGATTAAACAATATTTTAATCTTAATAATTAGCAAATTTTACAAAATGAATTTGCAACTAAATGTTGGGATAATTTTTAATTTAGGACCATTAATAAGAGGTTACGTCTCCTTTTGTTTTAATAGGGGCCTGTATTCTAGCAGACATTGTATTTATCAAATTTTGGTACAATTCTGCTGTGAAACTCTCCCAAATTTCTTCTATTTTGGTCTTTATGTCCCCAATGGTTCTTGGTGGATTTTTGCGTAGAATACGTTTAATTTTATGCCGAAGAGTTTCAATGACATTTAAGTCCGGACTGGATGAAGGCCATGAAAGCACTTTTATGTCGTTTTCACCGAGTTCTAAAACTGTGATTTTTTAAAAACAGTCGTTAGAAAATTACGTCACATTTTTCAAGTGCAATTTTAAAGCTACGAAAACTGTCTAAAATCACCAAATAAAGACTTGGGGATTTTTTTGTACATATTACCAACATCCAGCTTTGCAATAAAGTAAATTTTACCAAAATCCAACCAGCGGTTCCAAAACTGTGATTATTTAAATGTAGGTAGCACCCTCTAAAATACGTTTTTTGAAAAGTGAATTGTGCAACTCGAAAAAAATGCAAAAAAATCATATTAGCATTTCATGATTTTTTCAATATAGTACGATTATTGAGCTTTGATTTAAAGGTTTCTTGACACAAATACAACCAGTGGTTTCAAAACTGTGATTTTTTAAAACAGTTACTCGAAAATTCTATCATTTTTAAAGATGCAACTTTGAAGCTCCGATAAATGCCTAAAATCACCAAATAAAAACTTGTGTAACCTTTTTGTAAAGAAAACCTACATCCAGCTTTGCAATAAAGTAAATTTAATTAAAATCTGACTACTAGATCCAACGTTTTGAAAATAATAATTCTTTGTTTCTACAATTTTCTCACATCCTGCTGGATTAAAGTGCCACAGTTTTGGAACCGCCAAACGGATTTTTACGAAATTTGCGTTTTTATATAACCAAATGTTGGCATTATAACAGAAAAAATCATCAATATTATGGAAGTTAATTTAGATAACTTTTGCGCGTATGGAAAAAAGACAATCAAATTTACTTTAGTCCGAGCATTTAGTTGTTAGGGCTCGTATTTGATTCAGATTTTTAATCCAACCGAATCTGTTTCATAATTCATAAGAATTCATTTTTTATAATAATTACGTAAAATTACAAGCTTCTGTACATTCTGTACATTCAGGTGTGTGTATTAGAAAGCAATTTGCTTGCTAAATCTAAAATATTGAGCTACTTATGTGTTTATTTAAAAGCCTCATTTATTTTAAATCAAAAAGTTATTTTGGTATATCATCCCATGGATGAAGTGACAAAAACAATCCCCCGAAATGATTTTAATAATTCCTCGAGAAATTGAACACTTGAATCAACTCCCAAATTCATTCATTACCATTCACTGCCTGTTGTTCTAAATCCGTAACATATTTCAGCAATAAATAAACGATTAGAGCTTCATTAAAATAACATAAGGGCGAAAAATGATCGCAGTGTTTTCTGTAGCATTAATATTTTAAAGCTCAATCATAATACAAGTTTACAAGGCGTGCTTTCAACTGTGTAGACGACGGCGACGAGGGGCTCTCCCAAGTAGCAGTCAGCCAGCAGCATTCACCCCACGGCTCAAGTGCGTAGCCGAAACCTTTTGAGTTATCCCTTTCCCTCTTTGTTCGCGCTCTGTATTTCTTGACAATAAGTGTATATTTCACTTTCACCCGGGAAAATAAGCAGTAGTATAGGCTTTCCTTTGTATATAATTTTAACTTGATCCCGAATGTAACATTATATTTTTAATGCTTAAAATTTGTTGGAAAGTTCGTGCAGCTTTTAGGTCTCTTTATACAGTCGGAGATTTTCATTCGCCGCCACCCACACACAGTAGCATACTTTCAGTTAATTAGCACTCTATTTGGGTTACACTGTTTTGGTGTTTTCTTTTAGCACCTTCTAAATTATATTTTATATGAGAATCATAATGGTTCTTTTGTCCAACGCATTTACCTAAACGATAAATAGTTAATTATGGGTTAACCAATTTCGTTCCACCCACACGATTGAAAGAATATAATATAAATTGGAGATTAACCATACTACATGCATAATCCATTATGCAATTACCTACAAAAGCAAATAATACGCAGTAAATATGGGACGGTTTTCAAGGCTAAACCCACCATTTATTTAAACGGTGTGCTATTGTAAAATATTAGTTTCACTGTGGCAGTATTTTGTTTACTATCACTAGTTTTATAAACAATAACAATAATACACATTGCAAATTCATTTTTCCTTCACTCAAAATAATCGCTTAAATTATACAACAATTATTATTGTGGGTGTATAGATATATTTAACGATTATCATACACTGTAATTTTCCGAATGTGTAGGTACAATCTAATCAATTCCATCGATAAAATATTGAAGACGAAATAAACCACAAACACCAATTTCCCAAAACCATCACAACCATTCCTTCCAGTTTTAAGTAATAAATAACAGCTCATTTAAAAGCAGCGTAAAAAGACCTCAGAGGTGTATTTTCCATTAAAGAAATTGCTGACCTCTGAGCACATTTAAGGGGATGATCTATGCCAAAACAAACAAAAACAAATTCTACTTTAATATAGTGTAAGTATTCAAAACACACCCATGAAGTTAGGAGCACTTTCACTTGAAATTAATGTTTTTTTTATTGAACCGGTGCAGAAAAACCGCTTTAATTTAGTTGCGACAATAAAAACTATTGGAGAATGCACAAATCCTCCGCGGGTATATCATGGTGATTGTGCTGGTAAGGCCAGTGGCGGAACTAGAGGATCTAATTTAAAAAATATTTATATAATAGTTTTTATGTTAATTAATTATTTTGTAGGCTAGACAAAGCTATTAAAATGCAGATATGTACGATTTTTATTATTTTAATGGTCTAAATTACGAAACTATAGAGTTATAGTTTCGAGATTCAGGTTATCTTCAATCTGGCGCTTATACGATGTACAGATTATTTGATCAGTAAGGGTCAAAATTGTTACTATTTAAGTTTAACTGAACTTAATTTAACGTAATAAATTCAGAATTAACGTCTGCATTGCGAATTGCTAATTATTACGTAATATTTTATTAATCAATTTCTTTCCTTAAGGTGTGTGTCTGATGTGAAATAAGTACCTGTAGATAATAATAATCCTTACTTACAATTGCTTCAGCAAAGGCATTGTTAAAATGGTTCCCTCTCTAAAACATAAGTATGAAGAAATACTTTGCTCGTGCGAGTTCTCCATTATCCAGCACACTATCCAGAGAGAAACAAATCATTTTAAACAATAATTTGTGGCTTATCTTAAAATATCGTCTACTACTTACCATAAATTCCATACAAACTCACACATACAGCCAGAGAAATTTAAATTTATTCTCCTCAATTTGTATGTGGTTTATTTTGTACGAGAGAGATTTAGACATCGTGCTTTTCTGTACTTTCCTTGCAAGATTTATTTGGGCTAAAAACCAGCTAGAGGAATATTGGTGAAATTGTAATAAACAATTATATAATCCAAATAGTTGTTAACTTTATATAGAGTGGCAAAATTATGCCCGACCTTGCATTCCACACCGCAGTTAGAAAGATTGTTCCAATGGTGTATTATAATTATTATTGTATAGATAGATTAATGAGAACACACTTCTAAGTATACGTTTATTTACAATAACCAGGTTTGATTTTTGAATTCGTAAAGGTTAAATACTAATTGTGTAAAACGTATACCTACCTACGATATTAATATAATTTAATTGCATGTGTTCGGAAAATTCTAGTGAAACATTTAAAAATATTTCCATGTTTCAACTGTAACATCCAGAAAATGAGTACAATTGAGCGAGGGAAAAAAACACGCACACACACAAAAAGGAAAATGATGGACATGAAAACCCTTTTGGCTAAAGTTGTGTTTGTCAGGAATAAAACAGCACATCAAAAAAATATATAAACAAGCAGGAAAATTCAGTAGCAATAATACGAGGATGCAGGTTTTCTCGTTGATTAAAAATAAGAAACGGCCAGATTTGAGTGATGTACTTTGTGGAAAAAATAAATAGCCACAGGGTTTACCTCGAAAATCTTTTGGAAGTTCTGTCTGTTTGTTGCGCTGCAATCAATTACTTGAATTTAACAAAATAATTATTTTACGTTCCACTTATTGTGTCACGTGGGTATATTCTATTGCATAAAACCCAAGGTTTAATTTGGAAGCGCTAAGTTAGGAGACGTCCACTTTTGGAGTCGTGTACGAAAAAATCAAGGTAATCTCTCTTTAATCTCTTCCTGTATTCCTATTATTAACTAGTAGGAGGTACCAATAACATCTTGGTGGTAACTTATATGCAACAACGCCATCTCTGGTGCACTGGTTAAAAACTCATGCTTCAGTCATTAAAATTATGATAAAGTTTTTTGAGTTAAACCCTAAACTCCCGTTTATAATTTATTTAAAAATTAATTAGTCCAGCGTCTTTGTGTTTAAAATGACGTGAAGCGTACCTGAAAGTACAAAGTAAACTTATATTAAAATTGGAATTGTTGGTTCTTGCCCATGGTATATTATCCCAGGCGGTTCATATCCCACAGTCTTAAAATATCTCTGTAATATCATGTTCAGGAACATTTAATTTCATAGAAAGCGTAATGCACGATATTATATTGCCTACAATTTTCAAGATGGAAAGGTATCTTTCTGAGGCCGAAATGCGAGTGTCTCTGGAGTTCACGTACATATAGATACTGCTCCAGAGGTGCACGTGTTCAGCATTAGATAATATTAATCTTGCAAAGCGGTGGCTGCCTGCTGCTGGCTGTTCTAGCTCCTGCTGTCTGTACATTCGGAACGCCGGTCACTGTTCTGAGTTTGCGAATGCCTAGTTCGGAAGGAGAGGAAGAGAAAAGAGGTTAGGATGGATGTTTTGGTTGGCGCGCTAGAGAGTTGCTGGCTGCATCTCGTTGTGTTGCTCTGGTTGATGCACTCTCGGAAGTTATTCCCACGTTGCTGTGACGTATGACCGCATCAAAATCCTTTGTTGTTTTTGTTTGGGATTTTTACTACAACACGACGACGACGACGGCGTTTCTAGAGATCAGTTGGTTCTAGTCACGTTTTTTTTTTGTGTTTGTGTGTAATGGTTTTGTAATTTCATTGTTGGTTAAATTAGAAATGGTATCCAATATCCAATGGCTAAGTGTAGTTAGACAGGGTTTTATTTAAGCCTAGATAAAGGGCCATTTTTTGCAATTTGGTAATGGCCAAAAAAATCAAGAGCAATTAAAAAAAATTTTAGTAATAGTTAGGTTAGGTAAAGTTATCTCTAATTTTATTGGTATTTTTCTAATGAAGTTACTACTACAAAAGTCGTGACAAAAAACTTGTTTTGGCAAAATTTTGTGAGATTAATACAAAACCTACTCACTTCTTTTAGAGTCGAAAAAGAAGCTAAAAATCATTCATATAGTGCTGATGATAACCAGAATTCACAGGGCTAGGTAGAGATGAAAGAGCTAATTGGACAACTTTATTCTTTTTCTACTTCACTAACATATGCTGTAAATCACTGGGGAAATTTTGATTTAGTCTCTTGGTGGGCATTAACGTCATATTTCAATCTGCAATTTCCCAATAACTTAAAACTAGTTCAGTAGGACATCCTGTATTAAAAATTTTATTACATGATAAACAATCTAGTGTCTATTAATAAATTTCCAGCGGGAAAAGCGCTATTTTATTTTCAGTTGCTCATGAATTTTTCTACAAAAATATGTATAAAAACATCTGTAACACAACTAGTTGTATAAAAAACTATATAACAAGCAGAAATACACAATGCCAATTGAAACAGTTTAATTATGGTGCATGTTTGAAAACTATTCGGTGCATGTTATGTTTAATCAGTAAATTATTTCCAATAAATCCGCTGAAAGTTGGGTGTAACATGCGAATTTGGAAAAGCAGTAATTCACTTTTGTTGATTAACTTCTAAACTAATTTGGCAACTTCTATATGATCCATGTTCCATAGCAGGTAGGTATGGAAAATTGGACTACAAAAAAACAAACAAAAAAAATGTTCGATGTCATGCAAAAGCAGATATGTCACGAAATGCAATTTAACCATGCATATATATCTATGTTGTAGGTATGTGAAGTAAAAACTAGATTAATACATGGAGATATACGTCATTCTGTATCTATATATACATGTATGTGTGTATATGTGTATGTGTGCAAGCCCTTCACTGGACAGGAACAACAATAAAAAAATTCCATCCGGCCTGTACAAACAATGGCAACACACATGGGCACCCAAGCGCTGAATTCGGTAGAGATCAGCTTCCGTTAATATCATTCGTCGTCGTTCAATCCTGGTGCGCCCGTTACCTTGACAACCCATCGACCTATCTAATCCTTCTCTGAGTATAACGAGCCAAACATATTAAATCAGTTTCATTTACGACAGGTATCACCCCGAAACGATAAAATGGAATAACTGTTTTGGACCGCAATCACGATTATCACAATAATTTAAAACATCAACAGGGGAAAATTGCCTGACGCGATCACATGGCGTTTCGTTCCCCCTTCACCCTGCAAAGCACTAGCAGTAAATGATTTAAGGGATGGTTGGTTATACTTTCACTCGGTTCAGAAAAAAGTAAACAAAAACAAACGAGTTGTTGTGGGTTTGGGCGGCGAGGTCGAAGCAGGAGCTGAGTGAGCTAGTTTACAGGGAAAAAGTGTCCTTGCAGGTCAATAATTCTGTCATAGAGCTCATCCGATTTCATTGGTCCTACATCACAATATAATTGAACGTAACATTTATTTTTATGTATTTCGTTACATTCTAATTGTCGACTGGTTTCGCCTTACGGCATCTTCAAGCGTAAAGCGAAACCGGTCGACAATTAGAATAAAATGAAATACATGGACAAGTATTCCTTCGTGTTATTTTCTTACATTTGCGTTATGAAGTCTATTTATTAACTTCTTCCTCGAAATCCTTTCGCCCTATCGGCGTCTGATGTAACATTAAACTCTATTTAATCCAATTATTTCAATAGTTTCCGGTTTGTTGCTAATAATTTCATCTTTTTTGTAGTTGCTGCTCTCTTTCAGCCCAGTTTTTCGTTGGCTTTTCTCTTTTTCTTCTTTCTATTTTTCCTACTTCGGTTACTATTTTAAATACAATATAACGGGTCATTATAAAAGAATCTAACATCGTAATTGGCGGTGAAATTTATTAAATTTAAAATTTCTAAGGAATCTCAAAGAGAAAAGTTTTAATGTAAATGGCGATTTGACCAATGGATACTACTGATATTTAAAAGATATTCATGAAATCCTAATACATTAAAAATGCACAGCCACTTTTGATGTTAGATTCTTTTGTAATTACCCTGTATTTTGGTATATCATGTGTGCCTGTTTTCTACTGAGTTATCGTTTCTCTATCTTCTTTATAATTGTCCCTTGGTTTACTAGCTATCTTGTCTCTTTCATACCTTCTTCGTTTACCATGCTATTTTCTTTAGATATTTTATTTCTGCTCAGCTCTGTGACTTTTCCGTCATGTTTTGCATGTTTTCCATATAATTATTGGTTAATACTATTGACCCTTCATTTTATAGATAAAATCTATATTTAGTTGTTTATTTTTCTCTTCCTAAATATCGATTTATTTAGGACACAGAAACTCTTTGTTCTTCTATGTGTTCTATTGAATTTATCTAAACCACGCTTCCCATCCTGAGTGATACTGAATCTACACTTTAGACCTTTATATGTCGTAATTATTTCTAATTTCTGCTCTTGTATCCTTTTTTCTTTGACTAAAAGTGACGGGACTCTTACCTTGTATAACAGAAGTTCATCTAATCTAAAGTACCTAACCTTTAACTGTTTTAATGAATGTGATATTATAAGTAAATCCTTAAATACCTACACTATTTTGTGACTCTGAAAAGTTTATATTGGAAACGATACATTTTTCATTTAATATTCTGGAAATTCAGGATTTTGTAGAAAAATTGTAAAATGGCTAGAATATTATGGTAAAATATAAGGATCTTGAAAAAAACTTATCCCCGCTTAATGCGCCATTGATATGATTTTTTTTTGAGTTAGTCCATCCAACTTTCTTCCAAATTGGATATTTTAAGTGCTAGATTTGAAGATGAGAAATATGAGAGCATATATTTATGAATTTTCTCGCATTACTTTACTTACTTTTATTTGCAAATAAAAAGGATATTATCATAATGATTACTTTTATTTAACACTGAAAATTTAATCATAACTAAAAACTATATATTTTAATCTTTTTACAATAGTTAAAAGTTCATAAATTTTAATTTTGAGCGATCTAATTTGCATTATATTTTACAATAAAAATTTTGCAATTATAATATTATAGTAATACTCAAAACGATTGTCACCCTAAAACCTCACGACCCGAAATTTGCCCACTCTCAGTTCTTTTAACATCTGCAAATATTTGAGGAGTATAAAATGTTTGCATGATTCATATGTGGGCACTCGTAATATAAATAATGTGTGTAACTAAAATTTGTATATTACACGAATATAACTTAAGCGAGCGATGTTGTATTAATAAAATAAACTACTGTGGAATATAGCCAAATTAAACACTGTCTGAAACTCCTGTCTGTTCCAAACTTTATTTTACTCCATATGCTACTGGTTGAAACAACCCAGTTTGATTCAAATTCTATAAAAATAAAATCAGGAAACTAAATAAATAATATTTCTATCCATAAATATATTTTTTAAATTTACTGTGCGCATACATATTTTGTTGTATTTCCACCTGAAAACGTAGATATGTTATTGACATGAATGTGTGCGTATGATTGAAGCTTTTCCACATCTCAATAGAATAAAATGCCTGCCTAGTACAATCATATCCAAATATTTTGGCATGAATGAACCAAAGATTAATCCAATTTATGATCATGTGTAATGATTACATAAAATGTTAAATAAACGATCGAATACCGAACTAAACTATTTTATATATCGGCGCTGTTTTTTCAGGCCCATAAACCTCCTATTGGAAACATATCTTTTAAACCCATCCGCAAACATACAGCTTCCAAAATGATATCAGCGCGCATATCTGATATCTACATCAAAGCACAGGCAAATATTTAGTCTCCAGATTAGTGTATCAAAATACAACTAAATCCATATTTTGAATTACATACTGAAACACATCAAACGGGTTTTGGTTGATAAAGGTTTACAGTGTGTTTTTACTCAAATATCAAAACAATTTTTTCTCCTGCTGTGTACGCAAACCAATATATTAATGACTATTTGGCGTTATATGGTGTCTGGTAGTGGCAGTCGAATTCGGTGTATTCGATCGGATATTTGCAAATCATTTGTAGGTAATTTATCACCAGAAGAATCCGTACCACTGTCGTGTCGTGATGGTAATTTGTCTAGTTTGATAGATAAATTTAACGATGACTTCTTGGAAAAAAAACCGTTGTGTTCTAATATATCAAAATGAACAAGAGAATTAAAGAGACAATGGGGAAGCAGGCTTAATCGTGATTTAGTTTCAGGATATTAATAACTGACCCAACTATAGGAAACTGAAAGCATTTTTTTTTATTTTGAATAATAGAGGAAGGAAACTGAAACAATAATTTTACAAATCGGAAACAGCCTCAACTAAAAAATCATTTTTCCAACTGTATTAGTTTCTAAGAATCTTTCACAAATTATCAATTAAGTCTTTTCTGTACTCGTATAAAAAAATTTAATGCGCATGATAATTTTGAACATTTAGCTACTCTACAGCGAATACTATTTTTTCTTGTCTGCCTAAAGCTACACCCAGCAAGTTTAAAGCTTTGTTTCATCCACACATCCAATTTTATTTTTACAAAATCCACTCGTCCTCCATCTCCCTCATTAGAAACTTATAATTGGTTCCGCTATTGAGATGCTTCTACACTTATCGCGTAAATGTTTGATCTGAAATTCAATAAACAAAAAAACAAATCCATGCAGGATTACTAATTTGTTCATTAAGTGTGAGTCAAGTGAGAATCTTTCCTCTCTTGACTTTAACGATCAGTGACAGACTAAGTACGTGCTAATGAATTACAACTTGCCACTCGGATTACTTTTAGCTATATAGCACGATATGTTATGCCTCACCGAGTTTTCCATCACTAATTCGTTTTTTTCTTTGTATGTTGCAGGTATGTACAAATGTGTGTATAGGAAAAGAGCGTAATATTAGTTCAATTAATTTGGCTCCGCCTTCTGGCACGACATTGATGATGATGGTGTGTAGGATTCGAAAATGGCTGTAAGTAACTAAAGTATACGATATGTAGGGGCTATGAATAATACATTTAACTAATAGGTAATTAACTATAATTGTTATGGTTGACCTAAATTTTCTTATCAATTCTTGTATGAATAAATAAAAAGTTCCTACTATTTTCTGCTACAAGTTTATTTGATTGTCTTTGTCATTACAGGACAATTTTCAGTTAATATACTTGAATAAAACTAGTAATTTACTATTTGAAGTACAAAACAGGTCATACAATTAATGATGCGCTATTTAAATAAAATATCATGGGACGTAACACACCCTCCGTTTCTATTAAATAAACCATAAGTTCAACTCTTGGTTATTAAATATTAACGAACAGAACACGAAAACAACATGGAAAATTAATTTAAATAGAAGCTATTATTCGTTAGCCTTTTACTTTAAAATTGAATTGAATAAAAACATATTTTCCTTTGGAAATGTGTGTACGGTACATTAGATTTTAAAAGTGAGACAGGTATACCTACCTTCACTTCCCTACCAATTATTAATTTCCATTAGCTAATTCAGCGAATAATTGCGTCAAATCATTACTCATATTTTCCAGACTGTATTTTCGGCATATAGTCGTATTTTTCAATATATTTCCTGCAACGACAACATTATTTTTATGAAGAAACTATTTTAATCACAAAATAAATTTCGTAAAAATTAAAACAGTTCCAAGGCAACAAAATAACAGCTCATAAAATTTTAAGAGTACCATTTTTCTCGTATTACTTATCGTGAGAATAAAACCAAATCGTTTGTTTTCATTTAAGCTTGCAACCACTTGACTTGTTCACAATTGTTCAAAGAAATAGAATAAAGGAACAAAATTAAATAAGTGTACATAAGTAAGTAAAGCTTTTTATTTATTACTGTTTTTGAGCTCGTGATCATGTTACCCATTTGCATTTTGTGTAATTCGTGACCTCGGTAAGTGATATCAACGGCCATATTATTAAAATATTCAATGCAATTCTAACCGTTCAGCAGCCATGCATTTACTTCCGTCTTTATTAGTCATATTTGTAACACTACACTGGTTAATGAAGTAGAAGCCGTCGGTAATGCTCTAAAAATACCGCGTCCCATCAGTTAAATAATTTAAACAATGAGAAAATTTCAGCAGGTAATCCAAAGGATTATTTAATTTATCTCTATTAGGTATGTACTTAGGTAATGGATATCGTATAGAATTCATAAATCAATCAAGAATAGCAGCTAATTTCTATTTGAGAGGAAGTTATAAATCAAGCCACCTTGGTGGATCGCTTTTAAAGTAATGCAGTGACAAACAATTTTCCGCAAACCTCCACGTATACTTCATTTCCCTCAAACTCCAAGGATATTTATGCTTGTATTCGCATAATTCGTAAGTTTCGTACAGAACTGAACATTGTGCCGAATGACGAACAAAACAACGAACAGAACAGCAAAGGCCACGAACGCGTTTCCTAACAGATTTGCAAATCCTATCCATTCACAGAAACTCTGGGAACAGCACAAACCATTGTCCATTCTCAATTTTGTATGATGTTCGGTTCGTTGTTCTGTTCGTCGTTCGGCGCAATGTTCAGGTCTGTACGAAGCTTTAGAAAAAGATAACTCTGGGTACTTTGGTCCTTTTAAACTAGTTAAACCTTAACACTTTGTTATTAAAATTTTCTTCTATTACCTTGATAAGAAATATAGTTAAAATTTGGTTCACCAATTCTAGAGTAGGCTGTTTTTTCACTCGGATATAAAGACTCTTATTTTTAGGAAACCTAAGCAGTTATGTCTTTTAGAACCTACTAATTTTGGTAGTACCTACCTACTTTCGTAAATTGCTTAAAAAAGAGGTTACTTACACAATTTATAATTTCCAAAATTATAATGAAGCATTTAGAATAAATTTATGATTTGTGTTTCCCTTCAAAAACCTGAAAAAACTGTAAACTGGAAATACTCTTGTGAGCATAAAGCTCATTTTTTACTTCACAATGTTGTTGAAGTTATGAATATATCTAAAAGATTCTTATAGTTTCTGCACACTTTATCAGGTACTTGGGATACTTCACCCTTTGTGTGTTAAATCTAACCTAACCTAACTTGATGGAAGCTCATGCTTATGATTAAACTATGCTAGAACTAGATTATTTAGAGTTCAATTTATCTCCATATTGTACGAACATCGAACATGCCACTAACATTTAAACCGCAGAACAAAAATTACATATGCATTGCACAATGATCTAATATAATTGCAACTCTACCTCTAATAATAATAATTTCAATTATAAATTCAACCAACTAGTTTAAACTTTATAATAATGTTAAAATATAAATTCTGCATGCATTGCGTGAACTATAAACAAATTCGTGCTCTGATGTTATTTTTATGATTTCCAGTATGTTTGTATAATGAA
Organism: Pediacus dermestoides; assembly: GCA_963942485.1. Lineage (NCBI taxonomy): Eukaryota > Metazoa > Arthropoda > Insecta > Coleoptera > Cucujidae > Pediacus > Pediacus dermestoides. The sequence continues at coordinate 32,413,348 of OZ012626.1, forward strand.
TGCAAATGCATATATTAGTAATTATTGCAAAGAAAGTGTAACTTTTCTGTTACCTTGCCAGGGAATGTATGCCATTGACGATGAAGTCATATATCATTAGGTACATATTTATGGGTGTAAAATGCGAAATGGAAAAAATATTCCTAGGTGGAGAGTAGGTTAGAAAAATTCGAGATTGAGGTAAACAGATATGTGTTGTAGATAGTATTGCAGTAAAATGTTGGATTCGAGGCTTGACCTATTAACGGTTTTCCCTTGGGAGAAAATATTTTTTAGTTCAGTTCCAAGTTATTTCAGTTCGTGTTGTCCTATTGGGCTATGCCATAAAAAATGCAAAATTACTCAACATGTCTTGTTATAATGGTGTAATTAAACGGTCTATGCTGAAATTTTTCAGTAGAAAAGATTTGTTTTCAGGTCACGTTTTAATATGTATAAATGTTATCTGCTAGCTCCTTGTATATATTTTTGTTTCTTTAGACGAAAAAAATAATATTAATAGAATTTCTGACCGTGCTTTATACTTCCATGGCATGATTAATAAAACGGTTGCGTGGATATAAAACCCTGTATTAATATACATAAAATCAGAAATCTGAGTATTGCGTGTGCATAAAATAATACAAATAATAGTTTCTTAAAAGTTTCGGTCGATCAATCAGGCGACAGTGTAATGTAAATGCCTCAGCGTCAACAAACACAAAACACGAAAATTTTATCTGAGGACAACAACAAAAAAACGGGGCAACAGCCAATAAAATTGTTAACCACTCGACTTGCTCAAACATGTTTCATAAGGACGCTCATTTTATCTAACCTAAGTTTATGTAATTGTGTCTTCTTTCAACATCGTTCAACATGATTTTATCGACTGAATGAGTTATGTCCATTTCGTATCAAGTTATGCAATCGCTTGTACCTTTGTCTGCAAAGTTTTACAACTTCTGTGTGTAAATTCGTTGTACAGGCCACTAACTTGTCTTGGGGATCTTCAGTGGATTCAGTGCATGCACCTTGAATTATATGAAAGGTTTCTTAAAATTTGTTTCACTATACGAAGTAATTTCTCAGAAGAGTTTTAAATTTCCCGCTTAGGAATCCGTTTTTTGGTAGCTCATTTTGGTGGGAAAATTTTAAATTCATTAACAAAGTTTTAACTGTGCAAAAACAGGATAATTTTTCACTGTTTCGCTTTTCTGTAGTTTTCTTATTTAATTTCGCATATTTTTTTGCAAGACCCATTTCTTAATTCATCGGCTCTGCAACCAATTAATCATAATATGAAAATATTGACACATTGAATGCGCTTTACATTTAACTAGAGCCGGATATCTCTGTGGGCCCCATTGTACCCCACAACAATACCCACAAAAGTCCTTTGTTATCATCTATTATGTTAATTAAACTTCTGCGGTTATACGTATATATCGCGAATTAATAATCTAATATCAATTTGTGTAGATTGGAGACAATTCCAATTCAATACCGCACAAAATTTCCCGTGTAAACATCGCACAGAAAATTCAATGCTTGAATAAAGACGTCGTCCGTCTCAGAAACGGAAGATTAGGGACATTATCCTAAACTATAACCGCAACCAGGCACTAGAACAACATATAATTTGTGGGTAAAGTTCGGGGTGGATGAGCTCGGGCTCTCGGAGAAACCCTTCAAGATAGCGGAAACTTATAAAATTTCACGGGTTTGTATGCATAAGCAATATGATCAGTTTCCTTTCGTCCTTTGTTAGGGTACGGCAATTTGGTTTGTTTCATTTGTCATTGTGAACGTGAAGAACAATGAAAATTGAAAAAGGGATTTTTAATGAAATGAGATTTTTGTAAAAGTTAAAAGTAAATCAAGTTTCAGTTTAAGCATGGTCAAAAATTTGCATTATGACTGATAAATACGAAAATATGTTTATTTAAGATTCATTATAGAACTTGATCCCACTTCTTCCACAGGGTAGGGCTACGAGGCTCTTTACGGTATCCACTGTACATCAAAGATTTTGTTACTGTTACTAAAGTAAACTTAACATTCAGTTGTACATTGAATAAACACCAAAAATTCATTGCGTAATATTTCATTAAAATTATTTACAGAACAAACAATGAAACAAAGAGCAATTTTTCTTATATACACCTCTGAACAGTTTAATTGAAATTATAACGGATTTACCAGAAAAAATTACTTACAGCAACAGTCATGTTTCGTTTAATCTTGTTTTTCAAACTAAATAAACGTTTTTATATTTTTGTCCTAATAAAATGTAAATTTGGCATTTTCTTAGTCGTAATTTATTTTACTGTTATTACAATACTCGTATTTACTTTATTAGTATTTTTTCCACCAACATTTCTCTTTTTAGTTATGGCTGGAATTGTTTTATTTTTATCGATTCTTCATTCACGGTACATATAATTTCTTCTAAAATTATTCAGTCGGATCTTTTATCAACAGGTAAAAGTGCAATTTTATTCAGTGGATGTGCTCCAAACAATACACAACAGTTATTTATTACTTTTTACATCGATTAACTGCTGATTTAAAATGTGAATTTTATAAAATATGTCGCTTCTTGGAATATTGAACAAAAAAACTTTTAAATTCGTTAGCTGATCATTATTTCGAAATGTCTACGTGTCCAAGCATTTCATTCAGGGATATTTTCAGGGTTTTGCATAATTTTGTAATTATTTTTAAATTTGTTCTAGCAAACACGAGAATATAATTAAAAGACACTTATACAATACCATTGTTGAAATTACGACTTATTTTAACAGTTGCCGTGATTTTATGGGTACATTAAATATTATGACCTGATTACTTGAACGAATATTATTTGCTGCTGTAATATACATGTAACTAATAATATTTGGTGATTTTAGCTATAAATATTATAATATTGTTTATTTGTTTTCTATTGAACGGAATTAACAAAAATTTTATTAAACAAGAGTATAATAACGATAAAAACGAATAATATTTTTTTTATATTATGTGGAGAACATAATAAAATTTTTCATTCCTGTTTAAAGGTCACAAATGATCATGGCGAATCATATTAGGAACGAGAAATTGCTATTCATGATGTCCAGTTTCATAGTGTTTCTTCAGACCTTAAAAGCGCCTCGGAAGTTCTTCTTTCCTGGTATGATCTGTCCTGATATCTTCTTCAAATACTGTACATCCACATTTCCAAGGTCGTTTCATGATGCTACTCTCGGTATCCAAGCTTCACATTCATATAACACTTAACATTTTTCAAAATTTATACACATATTATCGAAGATTTCAGCTTAAGGTAGCATTTGTGAAGAAAGCTTTCATGTTATTGAAAGTAGCTCGAGCTTGATGTACGATCAACTCCACCTCGGGATCTAATCCTTCTATGATCAAGTTAACGAAATATTTCAACTTCTCTACTAGTTAATGTCTTTTCCAGAGATATTTATCTTAGCTTATCAGTGGTTGCGTTTTACTTATTGTACTCGTACTAACTGAGAGTCTGATATCTGACCTCACGGAGGTGAAGATAGAAGAAATTAGCGCTTGGGTTAGATCTTGTCCCTGGTAGGACGAGGACTAGCTCACAAGTGAGCCTTTCTACTACTATCATTATTATCTTCGTTTCTCCAGTATTAAAAGGGTCTAGTACTCTTGTTATTTTATTGAGGAAACGTTGTAAGTCTTCAAGACTAACATATGGCCTTATTTTCTACTCTGCTGACCAAATTTTCCCAAAATTTCTTCTCTAATACATCATTGCAAGAAACTTTTCTAATGTTAAAGCTTAACAACATAAAAATTTTAAAAACTGTTCAAACAGGAACAGTTTTGTTCCTAGTCATTTTATACAAACTGCCTCATTTCGCACATAAACAGAGCTTTCAGACCAGTTTAACTGTGCTTATAATATTTTAGCTTTCTTGACAAGATAAATTCGTGCTGCCTATTAAGAAACTCAGGGCAAGCAAACAATATATTTTAAAATATTGAGATTTAAAAAGTAACATGATGCATAGTCTAGAGTCTAGTTTTGTTCTTTTAAAAACCTTATAGTATATTAAAATCCATAATGACTACATAAAGCATGTTTCTGAAAACGGGGTGCATAAATTTTAATATAATGGAGATGGATGAATAATACAAAATCGACCACCATCACAATGTTTCTTATCCTCGTTTTTTCCATTTCAAACCACCACCACCACTGTTGAATTTAAATTGATTGCATCAATAAAGCGATTTTTGTATCAACTGTACTGTACTCTAATTGAAGGAAAATCGCTAGGACATTTATTTATTATACATGTAATTAGAAATAGAATGAAAGTATGGATATAAATCATGCATCTCGTGTGTGTATACAAAAATATATTATAAATTTAAACGGCAAATATGCCATTATAAATCGAGTGGAAAATAAAATAAACAGCCACACGTTACGTTATTTCTAAACATAAATGTTAAATTTAGCCTGTTGATGAAAAGAGAATTTGTAACAAAATGTTGTGAAATAATTTTCAGCAAAATTATATGGGAAATGATTCCAGTTCAGTTTTATACCAACGAGAATAAATACTTCTGGCCTAGTAACATAAATCTTCCACACAAATGTTTTGGAAATGTCGCTGAAGCTACACTAAATTATCCATAAAAGATGGCTAAAGACACTTTTTGTTCATTCAGAAAGCATCCCGACATAATAGCTCATATTTTTCGCCAATTTAAAATATTTATAGAATAAACTTATCTCGGACAATGTTTTATCCTCTAGCTGCCAAGCACAAAAAAATTATATGACTAAAAACAGTCTTCTTGTTGTCTTACACAGCTACAGTATAACTTTCCGGGTCATTTGTCAGAAGAACCCACCGGGTTATTAGCAAAAAAGGCAGGAAACTGTTGTGCAGGACAGGTAGGAGAAAAAATATCATTCAAATTTTCTGACATGCGGTAAATGTGGAAACAGAGAATTCATCACGAAATATTTTTAGATGGGAATGTCGGGTGTCTTCCAAGAATTATCTGTTTAATATTTTTATATTACCTCAGGTCAGGAAAGAAAATGAGAAAAAACATCATCAATTATACGACATTTTGTAGAAACTAGAGAGCTCTTTCTTGTGTTTATTGGGTTACGAAAAGAATACTAAATAAAATCGCTGACATAAACCGACAAGCCATACAAATTTTACAAAAAAAATTATTATAATAACGCTAATAATGGTAAATAGATAGTTGTGGTTTCTTATTCTGTTATAGTTCGCGTTTTCGAAGCTTGTTACAGTTCGTGGACATTTGTCTCTATTCTTTGTTATAGTTTGGGTTTTTGGGGCTCTATTATACTTTATATTGGACACTTATTTATATCCCCTCTTATTAATATAATAATTTATGCATAATCGGTTTTATGTTTCCTAACAATTACAAAAAAATTTGATATTTATTTCTTCCGAAACATTACAACACTTTCTGATTTATTCCTGGAGATATATTGCCAAATCGTAAACTAGACGATTTAAAAATCGTTTCATCAAATATCTGTTAATTTTTGAACGGGTATAAATCAAAGTCAAAATGTATAAACTTGGCACATACGCTGACAGTAACCGACACTACATTTAGATAATAAGAAAGAGTATGTTCTCGTAGACAAAAATTTATGAACTCGCTTTGTTATAATGTAGATTCAGTTATACTGTTGAAATTTATTACTTTTTAAATATTACTTAACTACTCGCGTTCAAGTGTCTTAAAGTAGATAATGGTTTTAACTGTTGCATAAAGTCAGAGAAGTTTTGACTTGATTATTATTAATATTACAGAAAACAATAAATGTGTGCAGTGAGCAATAAATAACTAATGACCCTTAACGGTATTTTACCACATGTATTAAAATCATAACCAGAAATGCGCTGTACTTATGCAGTAAATTTTATTGGACAAAAATGTTTATATCTGATGTATTTATGATAATTTCTTAAAATATGCTTTTTAAATCAAAGTTTGGCAATATTGCAAATAATTTTGTAACTGAATTTGCCTATTATGTATGTGTTACAATATCTCTCTCCCTCTTATGTACTGATATAATAGGCCCTTCCTGAGAGAGGCACAGAGAGAGGAAGAGTGTGGCACATGCCTACTGAAAATAATTCAACCATATACACATTTCTTAGTAGCTATTCCAGAATATTCCATAGCGATGTACATTTTTGACGTTTTTTTTTTGTTTCCTCCAAAACTAAACATTACCGTCATTTCTAATCCCAGACTCTTATTTACGCGGGCCTGACCATCCTAAAGGAACCTAATAGTGTTAATAAATATTGTCTCTTATAATTAATTGTAATAAAGTGTCAATAAATAAAACTAACCCAATTTCTCCAATGCACATGCCATCTCCACCTACGCACACCCGCCAGTATTGCCTTCCGACTCAAATGAATAAATCCCGGGGAAATTAGATTATCCCTTCAAAGAATAGCAGAAAATCCAACAATGTGAAAGTGGCATCAAACAAGAATAGTTCCCAAAAAGTTTGAACATTGGAATTACATTCAATTAATTTAAATTAACGTCTCAATGCACTTAACATCGTGATTTAGAATATTATTACACCACAAATGTTCCATCAAAGCTAATTAGTATTTCGCGTTATTGAATTACTGACAGCTTTACGTTGAGTTCTCTTCAATTCTGTGGCCTGTGAATGATATGAATATATCACAACAGAAAGCCGTTGCATACGCATCCTCTGCCCCTTGCACCCACCGAAAAATGTTTAATTGTGGAAAGGATTAATTTGCAAACACAAAGTTGCTAATGGTAATTTTGATTATTAAGTTAATTCAGTCGTAATTATATGCGGTTTTTTCTTCGTCCAAAAATAGAAAGACAAATTAGAGTGCCCTATATATAATTTCGCGGCTTTGATGTGCTTCTTTACAACTTGGTAATGGAGTATAAACCATTTTTTTTTTGTTAATTTAGCGCAACATCTCCGCTTTGTTTCCCAACAGTCTAGTTCAGATATAACCAATTTTTCTATCCATATTTCCAGTCATCACCCGCATCTACTGTTTTAATCAAATTAGTGCCTCTTAGTCGCTGTGTGTCTTTTATTCCATCCAATATACTGTTGGCCTTAATTGCCGATAATCCAGTTAGATATTCTACGTGAAATTATTAATAAAGACGTCGTCAAAAAAGTGCAATTCCTCTGGAAAAGGCGGTGCTTCAATTGATCTAAGGATTAGAAGGACATTCAGGAAATGGTGAACTGTTGCTATGGCAACCGTGTTATTAGTTAGCTGCAAGAAACGTAGTAAGTAATCAAGCTGCCACTATAGTTCTGTCACGACTAGTTGCGGCTTGCCACCATATATTATACAATGTTGGTCAAATACCGACAAAACTAAAATATTCATTTACGCCTGTGGTGTCTAGGCTGCAGCAGGAGAGCCCCATTAAACTGAATGATTTAGAATTTTACTTCTCCATGTTTTCGTAATAACGGCCGAACGATGGAGAGGGTTCTTGGTCTGGAAAGTGTTACACACCTATATTAGTTTTGGATATACAGTACATGGCGATCTATAAATATTTTTGCAGAAACGGTTTGGTAATACAATATTTAGTAGCAGTACAGTGGCGTAGCGAGAGTCGTGGGGGAAACTGGTAGTTAACATTGAATATTAAATGAATTATTTATAAGGTAAATTATTGTACCTAATGAAGGAACAATTTCTAATAAAAATTGTTGAACTATTAATTATAGGCGCCAATTAAAAAAAAACTTTTAGGAGTCAATAAAAAAAAGCAGTTTAGGTCTGCATGAGACAATAATTATTTATACCTACGTTAGTAACGATTAGTTTGGATATAATTTAGGTAGGTACCTCTAGTAATTTTGCACAAAATAAACAATATAAAGTGTTTAAAAAAACTGATGAAAACAATAAGTTAGTTACACATTTTCGAAATTTTTACTGTTACCAAAGAGAATTGTAAATAACATAACTAAGCATAATGTTGGTTTTATATTTTATTACAGTTAATTTCTTTGATTTTATTTTTTATAGCCTTTCTCTAACTGAGGCATGTTCTAGTATTATGCAATAACATTAAAAAATATTAGAATATTTATTTCCGTTTCAACTGGAAGTGAATTGTTAAATAAAATAACTGCTCCATAAAAATGGATTTTAAAACTACAGTAAAACTTGATTGACTGGAGTAAAAACTATTTTTAATGTGACCATTTCGAATGTGAATATAAATTTATTATATAAATTTATTTTTCTGGGAATTACATTTTCATGATATTTTTGCAATTTATTATAATATATAATATTTAATAACATTTTATTTATAATATATCTTGAAATATATAAAATATATTTCCTTAAATTTTTAAATTTTTTTATACTAATATCATCTTCTTTTAAAAAGGAAAACTTTTTGGTGATTTTGACTCACAATTATTTTCTTTCTGTGATTGGTTTGTAGTTTCTTTTGCTGAATTCCACAGGATATCATTCAGTTTTTCTTGTGGCAAAAGGAGAAATTCGAGACCAACTCGAGTTGTTTTACATATCCAAGCGGTAAAAATAAATGAGGTTTGGCTGTAGTCCCAAGCTGTTATAAGGTATACTGTAGGTACATTAGGTCCGTCTTTGCCTCTGTAGTAGTCCGTTAGAAAAATGGATTCTTAGGCCAAAAAGCTGTCAATTGCAGTTCGAGTTACGAGTTATACGATTGCCTCGACTTTCCTTCTTTAAAATCGTTAATATTTCAAATTCTACATGAATTATACAGGATATTTCACCAGTGATAATGCGCCTTATGGAATTGAAAATGCAACTCACAATACATTTGCAAAGTAAACGTGGATAGTTGTTTTTTGGTTTAAAAAACATAAAACTTAGTTAGAGGTGCAGTTTCATAAATTTTAACATAAATGTCATTCTCTTTTGGCTAAATTAAGTTGTGAAAATGTCAGTTGTGACAAATAAAACTATTGGAAGCAAAGTTATCATGGATTCATAATTTTATTTTAAAACAATAGGATATATAAAATAACCACGTTAACTTTGCAAATGTATTGTGGGTTGCATTTTCAATTCCATAAGGTTCATTATCACTGGTGAAATACCCTGTAGAGTTGAATTGAATTTAAAAAATTAAAAGTTGAAACTAATATATGCAGAAGTTGATGAAACACTATGTATAAAATAGCATATTGTACAATTAGGTTGGATCGTATACCCTACTTTAGTAATCTGAAACTCTATGTAGTGAATAAGGATGTAAATTAAAGTTTCCTCTGGCTTATTCAGTTTTTAGGTTCTGCTATAAATTATATGTTCAGATTGCTCATGTAAGGAGTTAACAATCTTTGTACTAAGTTTTTGATATAAAAGTAGCTAAAATCTTTCCTAAAATTGTACTTGACTTGTAGTCTTTATCTTACATCATCAGCAAATTGCCTCTACTGAATTTTTACATAATTACATACTACCTACAAAGGTAACATTAGGTTTAAATTATGACCAATTTTATTGTAAAATATCAACATGAATTACTAGAAGTATTAATTCTAAATGTTCTTGTCCTTCAGTAACAATAATCTTAACTTATTTATCTTTTTTGCAAATATATTTCATTCGTAAAACAGCACAAACATCTCAAATACCTCTCATTACGCCCAATGTCAATTCCCCCACCAATACCTAATTACAGTTGTAAAAACATTTGATTGGGAATTATAAATTATCCTGCGTCGCGCTCCCTAGGGTATGTTAAACATGATTTTAATGGATGTAAATCGTTTTAAAGTGTCGTACCCTTTTGATGTCGCAAACGAGATGTGACAGGTTTATTATGCAAGAGGAATGAACATTTCCAAGTAACCCCAATCACAGCTGCATTCCACTCTAAACCTAGGAATTCTGAAGTATTTCACTGAACTAACTACCCGTATATACAACCACCCATACAACACCAGAATATTTATTACTGAACAAGGACAACCCGACGCTGAAAATGAGGTGAAATTTGGATGTAAAGCTGAAAAGTGCGTTGGTTTTACTACTGCAACTGCAATATTCAATGTCAAATGTGATTGGATTGTAAAATGGTAACAGATTAATTGTTGTTATCCACTTTTATTAAAATGGCGTAATAATAAAATTATTCTTATGAAAAACCATTATTGTGACACAATTTACATTTATACAGGCGATAAACAGAACAATTACGCTGTTAAGTAATTTTATTGATTTCTTGTGGCGTCATTTTGAATTTTCTATACCGCCGCAATTCAATGCGATAGAATGTTTGTTTGTAGTAGCCGTAGACGTGGTGCAGCCTTGGTTACCACAAAAAACCTTTTTCCAAACCACTAATTTACATTTTCATTTTTCTATAAAACAATCCCTGTTTAAAAGCGCATTCACTTATTATAGCTTACACACATTTCTATAGTGTGGTAGATGTAAATCATTAATTAGAACGAGATCGCAAGCAATTTCAGTTTTCATTAATTACATCCTGCCTTGCGTATAATTCTAATATAACGATAACGACAAGATATATGTTGCGGAATTATTACGGGAGCAGCATCGCACCACCGTCGATTTACCCATGAAAATACGCACCGTTATTGAAAGATTGCTTACCATGCAACGGTGCATTTTCAATCTGACTGCAGATTTTAATTAGGCAGTTATGAATATTTGGAGCAGAACATTCAGTTCCTACAGTTACTTGGAGATTATATCACAAAACGAAAATCGCTAAAAATTTAGTCACTTTTTAGTCCCAGTTTTTAATCGGTAGTAATCTTTAACTAATTTACTTATTATACTTTCTTTAAATTACAAATTGCAACAACTCTATTCTTAAAGTTGAATTTAATTGTAACTTAATATAACTTTTTCTTATTAGCACACAATAATTACAATTTAATAAACCATGAAACAAATCGAAACGCCGCACTTGAAAGCAACAAACTACATGTAAATAGAATCCACATTATCCAATTTCCACAATAGCCTCAATCCTTTGCCGTGTTGACTACACAGCGAACCAGTGGTTTCAATCAATTGTACCTAAATAGAAGTTATAAAGTACAATCTATTGTGCACATATGAATAACGACAACTTCGTTTAATTGCTGTTTGGGAAATGAAGAAAAAACCCACTGCGTTTACCTACCATCTGCAAAATCAACATAAATTTCGATTGACCGTCAGGTAAATATAAAAATATTTACTTATTTAACATTCAAATTATTTGCGCGATGTTGGAGAAACATAGGGACATTGTTTGATTAAACAGTTGGCAAAATATAATAGCAGGGGAAAATTTATTTGTTTTTTTTATTAAAAGTGTAAATCTACCAAAATAACCTGACGCGCTCGTTCTTTCTTATTGAAATTCTTGTAGCTGGCGAATTTCCACCGGGGCTTTATGTGCGGGCTGTGTTATATAAGAAGTTGTTTTATTGACTTCCAACTCCCATTAAGTTGGAAAAGCTTAATGAAAATGATCCATTACTTATAAGAAGTTACAGGTAATTCATGTTCAACCATTTAAAATAGATTATGACAATATATTTTTGAAACGGAAATGTGGTGAAAAGAAGAAGACATAAATATCATAGAAAGAAAATATATTGACCATAGCTATTTGTGCAACTAGGGAGAAAAGTGTATAATTTCGTACTGCGGTTAATGATCCAAAGGTGGAAGTGATACTTTAGTCCAGAGTTGAATATATTTTTGTCTCCTTCACATAGAAAATGTTACTACTTAGAATACGAGTAAAGGCCAGAATAGAAATGTATGCAACAAAGTGTAGCATACTCTATTTTTTCCCATACCTGAACGAAAATGGCCACTTCTTTTGCGTGAAACGCGCGAACAAATTCTAACAGAGCATAACATTGACATTTTTGCTTGACACTTTGCGGTGAAAAATCACACTGACAACACAAATAACTCCCGCATATCAGGGAGAAATGGCTACCCAAGAGAGAAATATTATCCCCACTCGCCCACTCCTTATTTTTTGGGACTACCCTAAAAAGGCGACTTTGTTCCCGCATTTCACGCAAATAAAGTGGCCATTTTCGTGCAGGTATAAGAAAAAAAAATTCTTTGATATTGACTTCCGTCTTTAATGACTACCTAATAGAGTCTCCTAACTTAAACATCAAAAGAATGCCGAATATTTTTTGACCCCATTATGAATTTCAAAGGAAAATCTGTGTAAAAAATAATTTGATATTTGTTGTGGGTACCTAAATGCCTCAACAAATTTAGTACTGAAAGTAGGCCACCACCCCAAATTGAAGTAAAAAGTAGGATTCCACATTTAGTCGTGTAGGTATTCGATCTTTTGCTTCTGTTTAGAGCTTTAAAAAAATTGTCAATTAAAAACAATTTAGATTAGAAAAAATAAAATCACATTAAAAATGAAGAAATGAAAGCACAATAAAACAGCTTTATTTCCCCCTAATTCGTGTTTTAGATTCGTAGTTGTAAAAACTTTTTTATTATGCAATTATTGAGTTTAACAATCCACTTCCGGATGAAACTGAAATAGATATCTATAAACATGGGCGCGCAAAAGATAAGACCGGTCAACATAAATTTTGAGCCTGGGTTCTGCATATCAGATTTTTATTTCTTCCACATAACTAAATACAGAAAAAATAGTTTTAACCGAAAAAGTTTGCTTTTGTATCTATCAGAATGAAATTAAGGATTTTAAGAAAATGTTCCTATTTTTATACCTTTTTTGCATATTGCATGTAAAAATAAAACAAACTTTTGTTATAGAATTGAACCACTCTTATTTAAAAAAATTAAAAGAAACATCTACACATAAAAAAGTTTAGAAATGAATATTTTTCGGATTTCTTCTATGATTGTACGGACTTTCTCATATTAGCTCTCAAGTATAATCTCAAAGCAAACTTTTTCAATAATGAAAGAAGATTTTGGTTATTTTTCGACATAGAGAATCAGAAAATTGTTATTAAAATAAAGACTCCAAAAAAATTTTTTTTATTGACCTGTGTACCTAATTCTTCGTTTATCAAATAAAATACAAGATGTTCACTGAAGACGATTTCGAAAAAACTGCATAGGCGATTTGCTAGAGAACATCCGATTAGAACTGGTATTAAAAAAATTTTGGGAGTAGTACATTTTTAAAAAATAGATCATAATATGCAGAGAAAAGTATAGAAGCAAAAATTAGATTTGTTTTCAAGACAAGGTAATAAGGAGAATTTAGCGAAAACTACCCTTCATCCCCTTTGCTTAATTTTTTTTGAGGGCGTTAAAATCTTAAAAAGTCTGTATTTTGAAAAATCTCGAAATGTTTCACGCATATCAAGGATAAGAAATGTTTTTTGTACAGCGAAATGTGTTGAAAGCAGTAAAATTTCCGAATTCGTGAAAGTTTTAGGACTTCTAGGGACAATAAAGTTTTTTGTTTTTTTTTGAAGTTTAGTCCTTACTAAATAATTAAGTAGAGGAGTTAGAGGGAGGAATTTCTAGTATGTTATGTTTTCCATCTTTCCTCTATTTGTTCATAGAAATAAGTTAACTCTTTCGATAGTAAGTATTCTACATCTTAAGATACTTTCTTACATCGACTGAAAATGCCGACTAACCTTACCTTATATAACACCAAACTAAAAACGTAGTTTGCTTTTGAAAATACGCTATTCTCGGAAATAAAATTGTAACTTTTAATTAAAATTATTTAATGCCCATCTACTTCTTATTTTTTCTGAGTAAACTACTTCTCCCAGCAAAATAATGAAAGAAGAGAAAAAGCTGATATTCAAATGGAATGTCGTGTTTGAAATTAATATATTAAACGAAATCAGAAATTAGCAATTCTCAAACCTAAAAAGTAACCTAACTTTTAAGTTTTGGCTATTATCAAATGATTTTTATATTTTGCAGCAATAGTAAACGATTTTTGTGGTCTATGAAGTAAACTCTGAAAATCATTTCAACCGTTTTGAAAACCTACGTAATTTTACTGACTTTTATAATCAACACCCAAAAACATTATTTACGGCTTCCCTCATTAAATTTTCTGTATAGTTTAGTGCTTTTCCTTGTGCATTCCCATCTCATTACGAAATATTTTAATTAAAACAGTTCTCTAGCGTCATGTGTGTGTCGCATGCATATTTTCTGGAATACGCTACTTGCACATAGGTATAGAAGTTGACAAAGTATCTCCAATAAGCATAAAAGCATTCGTTATTTGAATGCCGAGAGACTTCACACACTCAAACTAAACACAAGTACTAACATACCGGAGCAATCAACCAACCTCATTTATAAAGCAACTGCAATAACTCAAATGTGTGTAAACCAAATGCAATATCTGATTTAGAATGAAACAAAAATACAGATATATTTTTATACTTTAAGATTAAACCAAGGTTTCAATATTCCAGGAAAATATTGAAAATATCTATACGTGTATTATGTGAAACTCTACAAATAAGATATTCACTGGTCTGTTCGAATTTGAATAATTGGATGTCGGATATTGATCTTTCAATTCCAAACAAATTTCTTTACTCGCAGCCCAACTTGCTCATATATGCAGACACGAGCAGGGGATTTATATTCGGGATCCAAAAACGAAAGCGTTAACTGTAATTTTTCCTAAATTAACTTTATATTTAATAAGCTAATTAATGTCAGGCAGTTGACGGAGAAATTTATGGGACTAACCAAAAAAACAAAAACATTAGTTTTAATAATATTAGAGAGTACATCACCATCACAACAATTACAAAACGGATATGACGTCAGTTTAATGTTAAATTATATTTGTTAGTTGTGAAAAATGTGGTAATCCATTCGTATTGTTAGTAATTAATCCAAATAGGAAACAATGTTTTTGATCACAAAACATTTTACATAATTAGGTACCTATGTAATAGAATATCTATGCATTTTAACAATAATTTATTTGCAATACAGTTGTTTAAATTATATATTTATAAATATTCCTGACATCGATTCATGAGTGGTGGTTTAATAGTTTTGTTTATCAAAAATGTAGAATAATAGAATAGGGATGTTGCATTTTTTTAAAATCCCATTTTTTTCTGTTAGAAATGTAAAACGACTATATTAATAATACTCTACAGCAAAAATAATTTTTTTTACTCAATATTTGTACATAAAAAAACAATTATAAATTAACCGTAATTCAAATATATTATTGCCGCCCGAAAACGCTTTGAGATCGGAGAGTCCTGTGTGACGTCACGAATCTAGTTGGCATTGGCATGTCTAGATATTTTTTATGCGTTTGACATTTTTCGAAATAAGTCAAAATGCGGCGTGCTGCACTGTGGAACTAGATTCGTGACGTCAGCAGTCTTTTGGGCCGATTCGAGCGTTTCCGGGCAATGCATGGAAATTTCAAATTTTGCAATGCTTTTTATTTATTTACTTGGAAAGTATGGACCAAAAATTTTTTTCAAAAATATTGATAATGATAAATTGGTATCAGCTTTTCAAAAAAAATTATTTTGAAAATCATGCAAAGTCCCTATTCAAATAATCGAAACTTATTCGTTCGACCAATCGTGTAGGTGCCTTAAAACATTAGCCTATCAGTAATTAGATTCTTACTACGTCATCAAGGCGCCACATACGAATATTTACAAATATTCCTGAAACAGAATCATCACAGGTAACTTAATAGTTTTAATTATCAAAAATGTAGAATTTATCGAATTCAAATAAACGAAATTTACTCGGTCTATTGTTTGACCAATATAGTGAATTAGATGCGTAGAACATTAGCCTATTAGTAACTATAAATTGTTACTACGTCAAGGCGCCACATACGAAAATCGTATTTTATTTCCAAATAAATTACGTAAGAAATTATTCAATGAATTTCCATTACGATTTACACACCCATTGATGTTTTTACTGGGATAAACACGCTTTTATCTGCTAAACCACTAAATTCTAAATTAATTCATTGTCTAGCTTCGTGGAAAAATTGGTACAGACTTTGGTTACAAATAACAGTAATGACTTTGCATCAGAGTTCGGTAATGTTTGAGGAAGTGGACAATTGGGAACTGAAACGACCGATGGGGGCGCTGCAGTCGGAAGCTTGAAAGAGAGTCGCTTTCAAGGTCGCACAAATATTTACACATGTTTATATGAACGGTGTCGAGATTTAACGCAAGTTTTTTAATTTTTGTGTGTGATTCTTTTATTTGTGTTTTTACAATAAGTAAATTACCACAATTAAACTCAGTTTAATCGAATTATTTCGGTCCTAGATGCATCAGAACTTGAGCAATTTAACAGAAGGTAAGTAATAAAACTATTTGCAAGGTTAGGTTTATTTTTCCTCTTATTATTTTATTTTATGGAAAAAGCAATTAATTTAGTTAAAGTTGGAAGAAGGGAAAATGTAACAGCAAATCATTTAATAGACATACATGTATATTTGGATGTTATCAAACATCTTCGTTGGCAAAAATATCATGGCGTTTGCAATTGTTAATACATACTATCAATTTTATTTTTCTGGTCTTCTTGGTTTGCTTTCTGTTTCAGGCACGATATAAAACACTTGGATCACATATCTGGTACTGATATGAAATGCACATGGTCGAAAAAGAAAGTTGTTTTGGAAAAATATGAGCCAAGTTCCCTCCGTGAAACTCCTTGTTATAAAAAGAAAATAAATAACAAATAAATGAAAACTAAGTTGTCAATTTCTTTTCCCTTTGCTGTTACAACTTACAACCATTAACACAACAAAAAACTTTGCAGTTCATCCAGAGAAAAGTCTCTGGTTCATACCGGTTTTAAACACAACAGGCGGCCCTTTTTGCTCTCCGTTACACATTACACTGTAATAATAAACATATAACAAGTATGTAACACTAATTATGTGTGCCTTATCTGCAACATTTGAAACAAATCTTAACGTTTTATTAGTTATCATATTTAACAAGAAAATTAACTTTGTGCAGCCTGCTATACTTCACATGTTGAAATGTCAAAGTGACTCTCTTTCACGAGGGGAAAATTTGTACCGCCAGGTGGCGTATTCTATATTTCAGTTCCCAATTACCACAAAACATCCGCGGAAATAAAATACACGCTTGGTTTAGTTTTTCACGTGTCTGTTCCGGCGCTCATTGTCTGTGCACTTCCGGATGATATTTATATTTATGGACATAGTGTATAATATAAAATTATATCCTTTTTGTGTCATTCGCCAACTTGCTACAAGGTTGAAAAGTAGATTACAATTTAATTTGTTGTTATTGCTCCCAGATTGAAAATTTGTGCATTTAATTATGTTTCTAAATGAAATTGTTTCCGAAGAAATTAAGTCTCTCAGACGTGTGCGCACGGATGAAAATATTGTCCTCGCAGGACAAGTTTAGGCCTGGACTGTGAAACTCAGGTCCCTCAAGTCCAATAATGTATTGGGTCAATAGAATGGCCATGTTATAAAAGTAAAGTGATATTAAAATGACAACGGAATGAGTTATTTTATGATTTATATTGCTATTGTTTGATATAAATCTCATGACAGGCAGCGATATCTCGACCTTTTTTCCCCCTATTTATTTTCCGACACGCCAACTACATATTATATATTTTCTACTTAGAAATTTCAATAGGATATCGAAGAAAGGACGAGATTTTTTACCTTTAGTTATGACGAACCGTCCTGACTTTTACCTCACATTATAATATTTATACTATATACAGTATTTATATACACACAATCTTGCCATCTTTCATAATCTTAAGCAATAAACACAACTCACCTGCGTAATCTGGATTTGTCAAATGGCAAAAGTGGACATTTGCATTAGAATTTGTTAATCTGGGCATGAAAATATTATTGAATTTTTATTAAGAAGTATAAAAACTGTATAAATATATCAAGAAAGGGCACGCGATCTTGCATGAGGGAAAAAGGTTGAAGTACCCCGACTTTCGCAGTGCGTCATGTCCACAATGCCATTTGTTTAGTGAAATTTACGTTGACAATCATTTTTGTTTAACAACACGTGGATTTGGCAAAATGGTGTTTACACGCACAAAATATACAAAATAGTACCACATATCATAATTATCTCAGGTGAAATCTGAAAGATTTAACAACGCTTTTAAACCAACGCCTTTTATTCGTGAACGATTTGAAAGTAGCGAGCTTTTTGCATGTGTACCTCTTAATTGAAAAACAAATATTTACATAGTAAAATATTGGAAAAATTAGAATTAATTTAAGTTTAAATCTAGATAACTGGGCGAGTTTAATTATGTCAAATTGGGAAAAGTTGGCTGTGAAATAGAGATAGCGTCAATTTAGCTGGCACAGCACACTTTAAAAAAGTTTTTCTTAGGTTTTTCTAACATAAGATTAGACTCGTTGTTCTGACGTCATCCAACGTCATATGAATGCCAACCTCACTTGAAACAATGCCACCCCTCTACATTGCCTTCTTGGCCTGGTATTCATTAGTGGTTGTTCTCTTTTATTTGCCATGGAATTAGAATTTGCGCACACTGACTAGTAATAAACTTTTTTTAACGTTTTTTCCGTTTTATCGCCGACATAGAAGCGGCACAGAGTCAATTTATTTATGAAAAATCCAATTCAAACAATCACGTGGGTGCCATTTAATACTTTGTGGGATTATAAAATGCACCCACTACAAATTTAACTTACTCGTGTCTACAAACATGAATCTTTGATGTTGAAATAAATAAAAAAATCTTTGATAAAAACTTCGGATTTCAAAGCCGATTTAATTTAGTAATCTTTAACCACATGCGCGTATATTTATAATATTATAGCAGACATCAGATAATTGTGGTAGAAATGTAGCGTAGTAACAAAAGGGGAGAAACCCAAATGCTTTTGAACTTCATGATGTTGTTGATGTGATGTATTGCTTTTACACTTTATTCCTTGTGGCACCTAAATGGTTTATTAATATTATGTATAACACGTTAAACGTTCGTTTAAAGATCCATAACCGCGCTTCTAGTGCGAAAACGTAGATCTAATAAATTTCACCACGCTAAAGGTAATTTTAATGCTGTTATCCCATGCTTGATTGGAATTTACGCATTTTGTGCCATTCGAATTCCAGATTCCTGTTCCTGTAACCACGCGAAATATCTAGAATCTTAAGACTCAATTTTAACAGTGACCCTTTTTGTAATTTAATGGATTAATCACTGAAATATAAATTAAGAACGTTAGAATCAAATGAATATATTTTGAATAACACTTAAATTGATATTTTTCAAAATAATTGTCTACAAATTTCTTTGAATACAGTTACAAGTTTCAAATATTATATTGTCGGAGAACTAAACGGTAATCGTCGTGATTGATTTTTCAACAAACCTTTCCGTCTCAATATTTTAAAGATGACGGCTATTAGAGGGCGGATTTTGCTATTCTCATGGTGTAAAAATACAAAATTGGCTGTAGGTGTTCTGAACAATATGGCAATTTTCATGCACAATAATACAATAGCTTACCTTGTAAATTGTATGAGTTTTGGTCCAAATATAGTCGAGGCATCCTTTTAAGTAAAAATGTATATTTCTCGTTGCTTAAAACTTAAAAAGCTAATGGATAGAATCATTTTGATTTGTTTTCAATTTGAAAGAACTCCTTAGCTTCTAATTTTTATAGGAGCCCTAACAACTAAATGTTCGGACAAAAGTAAATTTGATTGTCTTTTTTCCCTACGCGCAAAAGTCATATAAATTAACTTCCATAATATTGATGGTTTTTTCTGTTATAATGCCAACATTTAGTTATATAAAAACGTAAATTTCGTTAAAATCCGCTCGGCGGTTCCAAAACTGTGGCACTTTAACCCAGCAGGATGGGAAAATTGTAGAAACAAAGAATTATTATTTTCAAAACGTTGGATCTAGTAGTCGGATTTTGATGAAATTTGCTTTATTGCAAAGCTGGATGTTGGTTTTCTTTACAAAAAATTACACAAGTTTTTATTTGGTGATTTTAGGCATTTATCGGAGCTTCAAAGTTGCACCTTTAAAAATGATAATTTTATTCATAGTAATTTCGACCAATCATAATGCAGTATTGGACCAACCTACGTGGTTTTCCAGCGATAAAATTTCGATAAAATTAATTGTAGGTTTTCCATAGTAACAATATAAATAACAAAATTTGTATAAGAATTAATTTGTAATTAAATATTAGTATGATCTAATATTTGCATTAATATGGAATAAAATAAACTGTTGTGTACATTCATAAAATTATCTTATCGAATATAATACGTGCTTTGGATTTTCCGATGGTTAAATTCCTCAAACTTCCTGCACAACAACAAATCGTGTCAGTTTGACAGAAAATACCTCGTGCTTCGCACTCGGTATTTTTAGACTGTCAAACTGACACTCTTTGTTGCTGTGCAACAAGTTATCGTAATTTAACCGGAAAATCCAAAGCACTTATTATATTCCTATTGATAAAATTTTCTAGTAACTGTTTTAAAGAATCACAGTTTTGAAACCGCTGGTTGGATTTGTGTAAAAAATATTTAAATCAAAGCTCAATAATCGTACTATATTGAAAAAATCCTGAAATGTTAATATGATTTTTTTTGCATTTTTTTCGAGTTCCACAGTTCACTTTTCAAAAAACGTGTTTTTTGAGGGTGCTACCTACATTAAAATAATCACAATTTTAATACCACTGTTTGGATTTTGGTAAAATTTACTTTATTGCAAAGCTGGATGTTGGTTTTATGTACAAAAAAATCCCCAAGTCTTTATTTGGTGATTTTAAGCATACTTCGTAGCTTTAAAATTGCATTTGAAAAATGTGACGTAATTTTCTAACGACTATTTATAAAAAATCACAGTTTTGGAACTTGGGGAAAACGACATAAAGGTGCTTTTATAACCCTCATCCAGTTCGGACTTAAATGTCATTGAAACTCTTTGGCATAAAATTAAACGTATTCTACGCAATAATCCACCAAAAACCATTGGGGACTTAAAGACCAAAATAGAAGAAATTTGGGACAGTTTCACGCCAGAATTGTACCAAAATTTGATAAATACAATTGGCCGGTTGCACCAACCTCAATTAACTTTAATCACGTATCAAATATTTAGCAGCGGCATGTAATTGGCTATTGCTTAGCAACCAAGGCCAAACAACCAATCACATGCCGCTGCTAAATATTTGATATGTGATTAAAGTTAATTGAGGTTGGTGCAACCGGGCAAATGCCTGCTAGAATACAGGCAGCTATTAAAGCAAAAGGAGACGTAACCTCTTATTAATGGTCCTAAATTAAAAATTATCCCAACATTTAGTTGCAAATTCGTTTTGAAAAGTTTGCTAATTATTAAGGTTAAAATATTATTAAATCCAATAAATAATTTTCTTCCATGCATAATATTGTTATTAAGGTGTTTACTAATTATTTGCGTAAAATTTCTAGTTCTCCTTTCATACTTCAACAATTTACTTTTATCCGAACATTTAGTTGTTAGGGCTCGTACTTTCTAAACTGACAGTACTGAATAATTTATTTTTTCTAAAATTCACCCTCTCAATTTCCCCAAAAAAACCTTTAGCTTTAAAAATAATTAAATGGGCGTTTTAATAAAATTTCATTTCAGTGAATGTTTATTTTTTCTCAGGTAGGTACCGCCAACGTAATGCCTGAAGCCTGAATTATTTGTGCCTACTTTATTAATTGCTCTAAACTAAACTGTAATCTTTAACTTTTAACTCAAATACCAAACGAGAAATATAAATTTGAATTTTTTAGATCTCAAAATAAGGGTACGTTTTTCTAAAATGTTGGCCAAAATTTGGCATAATAGTGTAGATCACCCTAAGAATTAATAAATAGCGGCAGCTTTAACTTAACTAATTGTAAGTAATTTTGAAATCAGATTTACGAATTTTTTTCCAATTTTCTAATGGTGTATATTTAAATTTCTTTCCAATACAATTTTTTTAAACATCAAAACTGCAGTAGTCAGTCTATTATTACCTAGATTCGACGTACCTATTCCAAGTCGACATTTACCCCACCCACAATCGTTTCAAAATCATTAACAAAACCAAACCCATCACAGACTTTGTACACCAGACAATCATGCCTATTGCATTCATCATGATGTTTATGCATGTCATTTGCAGTTGAATTACTCATATAATAATGTATATACATTTCATACAAATCTTTCTCATTGTCCGACTACTGTACATTATTTCCTAGTGTGAGGGAGAGCGAGAGAGATTATGTGACACGAACCCAACGGCTCAATAACCAAGAGCCTGGCTGAGTGTTACATGGCCATAGGATAACAGGTGCAAGCATTGGTCAGCACTGATTAACACTAGGCTTTTCTGCACGCGCCAACGCGTTAATTTGCGAACGTTTCAGAGGCGCCAAGCCCGGACCTATCCTCCATAATCTGAAAGGAGGCGTGATGTGGATTCTGCAATCGATGTTGATTCACGCACATGTCAAATTGGTATTATAGAAAGAAGGTTAAGAAAGGTGTTTAATGTGATAGGGAAAATAATTAATTCTGCTTTTATAAAAAAGGTAAATTTAATTGGACTACGAAATATATGCAGACATCAGTACCTATTTATAACAACTCAAAATAAACAATGACCACAATCTGTCCAGTTAAATTTGGAAGATGAAAAGTTCTTCCAACTATACAAAAACATGTATTTATTATAAATATGTATTATATAGAATTTCCTGAACTAAGCAATATCATCTTCATCCCTAGTATTATGAGCATGGTAATTTGAATCAAAGTCACTATCTGTAACCTTAAACCGGGTGTCAATTAACGAACAATAAATGTACGTACAAAGACGACAAACTCATAACATTAATGGCTCATATTGATCAATAGTATAACAGTACTCCAAAAATGCCTTCAGCTACAATTTGAAAACTTTTCAGCTTTGCAAGAGTTCTTCAATATGACATTATAAGATAATGTTAAACATGTGGACTGAGGATTGCTGCCATAGTAGCTCAAGAGTCATTGAATTAATATACGCGGCTCAAGTAAATGAGTCATTCAGGATAACGCCTAGCATTTTTTCCAATGGCGTATAATTTTTACAAAAAAAAACATAATTTATGCTATTAAAATTAAACCATATTTCTGCTTTGGTCAAGGTTGAGTTTTATTTAGGTACAATTTAGAGACAATCATCTTAAACTAGAGGACTCATCATCAGCCTTGGCTAGCAAACTATCATGTGACACTACGTCATAGTTTTAGTTTATAACCCTTCATCAGGGTCTTCACGATACGCCCAACAATTTCCGACAACTTTTTATAAAATTTTGTACAGATGTTTCTTTTGGAAGATTCCCTTCCCCCTACCCTCCAACTCTATTGTAATTTCAAGTTCGGGGAGGTTAGATTGTCAGGAGGCAGGAATATTATTACCATATAAAATTATGTTCTAACCCCGCACTCAAAATTCGACAGAATTAAAATTAGGGGGGTTGTTTTCAAATTTCAAAACTAAAATGTGTACACATATTTTCAACTTCTTTAATCTGAATCTTTTTGTAATAAACTGCTGGCCAATTGAAACGTACCAAGCGAATTTTTAGGTTGAATTTAAAGTGAAATATTTTGAAACGGAGAAAAGATATTAACATGAGGTTTTCAGGATTCAAGAGATAATTTTATTGCGAAAGCAATAGTGTGACCCGATTTTTTTACTTTGAAGTACGTTACTATCTACAGGGTATGAAAGAAAGTCGTCTTTTATTCTCAAACTTTATACCTTCCGGAATTCCACAAAAATTTTTTTATATTTTTTTGATGTCGATTTTTTTAGTCCCTGGTTATTGAGGAAAAAACCAAATTCTCAAAAATTTCATATCCCTCTTATTTTATAAAGTACCGAATTTTTTATTAAATTTAATATTGTTGAACAGGTTTTTGGAATAATAATTATACTGCCATTTTGAAACCAAATGTCAACATGTAATATGTCAATAAAAAGGTAATTTTAAGTAGAATCTAATTCTTACGGAAAAAAATATCCAGGGTTGTTTTAAAAAAATTTGAAAGTTAGTAGGTGGCCCTTCCGGTGAAACCGAAAGTGTCATCAGATTGTTTTAAACGTCAAAATGATTATTCCTTTCAACAATCAAACCATGCCAAATTTCAAATTAGTACAGTTAAATGTAACAAAATGGTGGGGGTTGTAAAACGATTTCGTAGCCACCCGGTATACACGAATATGAGCAAATTTTTGAAAAAGTGAAAAACCCGTTTCGAGGATATAAGTCACTTAAACCAATGGTGAACATAAACTAACTAAATTCCATTCTATTCCATTAAGAAAATAGCCTCAAAAAATGAATTAAAAAAATTTACCAATTAGCGACCGTGTACCGATTTTTGATAAGCCACTGGTTACCAATAAATTAATGAAAGTACAAAAAGTGTACTTTTTATAAGAAAGCCATTCATAATAAGGTATCATAATCAACTACAGAGATTGGTTCTTACAAAACACAATACGGCCGAACGACAAAAAATAAAGAAAAAATGAAATTTTCAGCAAAAATTCGGTATCTTATAAAATAACAGGGATATCAAAATTTTGAGAAACTGGTTGTTTTCCCATTAGGTAGGGACTAAAAAAATCTACATCAAAATAATATAAAAAAAATTTTGTGGAATCACGGTAGTTATAAAATTTGACAAAAAAAGAAGACTTTCTTTCATACCCTGTAGATAGTAATGTACTTCAAAGTAAAAAAATCGGGTAACACTATCGTTTTCTCAATTGAATTATCTCTGAAATCCTGAAAACCGCATGTTGATATCTTTTCTATTTTTCAAAATATTTGATTTTAAATTCAACCTAAAAATTCGCTTGGTACGTTTCAATTGGCCAGCAGTTTAGTTTATTTATTAGTTAATGGTTTTTTCTTTCCAATGCAGTATAACATTTGAAACACGCAAGTTCATTATTTAATAAAAATTAAAGTTCACTTAATTGAGATAATAATTATTTCAATTAAGTATTTTTTGCTCATTTAGTTGATCTTATTAATTCTCAATATTCTCCTTGGTGCTATTTATATGAAAACCAAAAAGACGAGCCAGCTTTTTATTGCTCTTAAAAGTGTGTTTCTTGTAGATTTATTCTAACCTTTCAACCGCCATTTATTAAGTTCTTTGCAAATACACAAGGAGATTTTATTTGCTGTAAATTAACAACAGGTGCAATTTTTATAAAGAATTTGTGATTAAAACGGATAGAAAATAGTCTTGCTATTGTTATGATTATTTTCTACAGTGTTGCCTAACGGTACTTGTAAAACTTTCCGAATAAATATTATATTTGATAAAAATCGAATTATTCTCAACACAATATTTTCCAATTTGCATTACAATAAACCAGTAAAACAGCTAAATTATTGTTATTTCATTTACTGCCACGTATAAATAGGCATAACAATGATTTGAATTTCTTTAGAAACGTGCATAATTTAAAGATACGATAAATGTTTGTTTAGTAGAACTCCTTCGAAATTGCTACATATTTACTGGAAATACTTTTTGCATTATACTTAATAACAATCATACTGCGATGATGAATAAAGTAGTAGGTAATTTTGTTTTCTCTAGAAATTGTTCACACAATTATTATCGTTATAATATGACACAGTTATTTCATCCTGCTTCCCATATTGTTTGTTTCACAAACACAATGAGTTGTGTTGGAGCACTGTTTGCATTTCAAAGTTGTTGGAAACATTCATTGTTAGCAAATATATTTCCAATTACTACCCCTTTATTTCCTCATAGAATTATTAATGTAATGAATAAATGGGAGGTATTGTTTTGTTTTTTTCAAATACAAGTATACTTGTGGTTTCATTTTGGATTTTATACGATTTTCTTTTTGTTTCAGGTATGAGCCTTTGTAGTTTATTACTCTGTGTTAACCGGTGTGCTGTGGGTAAGGATTATTATTTATGAATTTTCCAGTTTATATGGAATACGATGAGGAAAAACAAATGTTTTTAACGAATTATTTTTCATAAAGAAACAGCAATTCAATTTCATGAATAAAAAACCTGTAACAGTGAACAATAATACATTGTTATAAATTTTATTTCTGTACATAAGTATATACGAGCATAAATATGATGAGCGAAATCCAATTTCAACTTTTGTTATTTTATTTCCATATCACAAATTGCAAACTCGTGTCGTTTTAATTTAACACGTCCATCATCTTATTCTTAAATTATTGAAAACTTTAACATACTCGTAAACGACTTATATATCAGCCAGGGCGACATGCCATTATTCGCCGTTTTATAAAATGTCTTGGCATTTTGATTTATGTCTAAAGAAACGATCATATCAATAACTGAAGCTTTACTATATTATTAAAGCAATAGAAATTGTCTAATCAATCAAAAACAGTTTTAATTAAGTATATCATTAGATTAATAAATTGCTCATGCCATGAACATTAGTGTATAAAAGTTTTAACGGTTAATTTTTCAGTTATAAATATTTGAGTTTCCATTATAAAACTGAAAATATTTTTAAAGATAACCAGCAGTACTTTAATGTTAATGCAAGATGTTATAAGTGGAATATATCTCATTTTTCGTTTCTATAATATCTCATAAATTTCAAGATTGTTATTAGTAAGCTAGAAGACCAGAAATTATATTATTTAGATTCAAACAATTTGAGTGAAGGCTTTTGATAAGTAATTTCCAAAAAATATTATTGATATAAATATGTGAATATTTATGTACCAATTTTTTATAAAATGCAGAAATTCTGTTATTTATGAAATTGATAAATCATGAATAATGAAAAAAGCTAGTGAAATATTATCTAGAAATATACTTTTCAAATACTAAGTTATTAAACTTTTTCGTAGTAAGTATGTACTGAAAAAATTTGGCTGATGGTCTCACTAACCTCCCGCTAAAGAGACAACTGTGTTATCAAGATTAAAATTGCTTCAGAAAACAATAATGAAAAGTTTCCTTTATTTTACGAACTTTATGTAACACGCTGTGTAATAACGGTTTTCATTGATGAAACTGCGTATGATATACCACCACAAAAAAGTGTTCTAACCTCACTTTTTATATAATCCATTTTATAACTTGTGATCAAAAATTAAAAAAAAAAGAACCGTTGCATTTTAATCTTCATATGCGAATATTTGAATCAGAAATACATTTTATTTAGTTTTTGTTGTGAATACAGGCTGTTTTGTAATCGCTTCTCACTACAAGGATTTCAGAAACAGTAACAGATACAGCTTTGGTTAAATTGGGGCAAAGTTGCGTAATAACGTGGCCAAAAATAAGCCGTTAAGAAATCGAAAATATCTTCTGTAGTTTTGGAGATTTTTGGAAAAAACCAAATTTTTGCCTTTTCGTTTTAATTTTTTTCTGTTCTTATTTTTCAAGATATCGAAAAACGAAAATTAATATTTTGAAAGTTTGCCAAAATGTGTGGATATGAGGAAGTGAGGAAAAATACTGATGAAAATGTAAAAAAAACCAAGGCCGTATTTAAAAAATGCTCTGATGATGATTGCACAAGAACGAGGAAAAAAATACGGGACCGTATTTAAAAAAAATTTTCCGTCATTTTATAAAGCACAAAAAATGTCCACGACAAAGTGCTTTTAGTTTTTCGATATCTTGAAAAAAAGTGGTTAAAAATCTATACCTCAAAAAGTAAAAATCTAAGTTAAAAATCAAGCTATACCTCATCTTGTTAGTGCTCTTTACATCCTTTTACAAAAATCAGTTACACTACTTACACCATAATTTTTACGTAGCAAAAGCGCAATGAGTATAAAAACAAGTATCTGAGGTTATGCTTTAGAATATGGACTTTTATCAAATTTTCGTGGCACATTTTTGCAAAAAAAGGTTCCCTCTCTTTGATGAATTAAGTTTCCAAAATTATTTTGAGTACTTCAAATTTTTATTTGAATTTCTCCAGAAACAATTTAGACTATTCCAAACAAAAAAATTAAAGTACTAATTAAAATGCACGACACAGAGTCTATTTAAAATTTGTTACTTTTAAATCAAAGAAATTTAGCCGTAGAACCGGCGCATCCGCCAAATTTTAAACTCCCAAGTGTAATATTTCCTCTCACTCTAATTTTTATTGCTCAGTTTATACTCACGAAATATTCACTTTTATAAATACACAATTCGAGTTTCAGACATTACTAGATTTATGTAGCTCTGTTATAGTCTTGAGTCCTGCGCTGTTCCAAAGGCGCCAAACTCGCTGCTTTTAAACTCAGAATCAGACAGAAATTTTAACTAAATTCTCCACAAAAACTACAATTACTGTAGTACCTAATTTTTATACATACCTTGAAACCTAATTACTCAGGTTTTATGTAGGTACATATACTTAAAATGTGGGCGTGCCCCTTCCATAAATTTCTTGAACATGATTCAATATAAAACCCGACGATCATTTTCTCTTTCCTGATTACGTACAGTTGTTATTTTTCCTCATTTTTATAACCCGGTTACTCTTTTGGACGTGTTATCAAAATGCATTACACTGTTGTCGTGCATTGGTAGTTATCAGGGCACATTAGAGCTTTGTGCGTGCCAGCATTCTATGAGCACCACCCCGAACGGAGGGAGCGTCGGAACGGCTGGGGCGCGCCAGCCAGGGTGCGGTAATCTGACGTCATACCACTAATGTAGAGCTTCAAACGGATGAGGTTACGCTTAAAGGCCATTGCTTATCTATTTATAATGGGCATAGGACAATAAAATTGTATATAATTTCTCCAAGGATCATTATTTTCTCATATTTTTCCTGCCAGAAAAAACGGGTTTTATTGTCGGATGTACGCTGTGGATTGTAAATACAGGACAACGCAGTTAAAGTGGCGCGCAAATTGTTATATACCACCACACAATGTTTAAGGTTTTTTTTCGGTTTTAATTTGCCGCTGACGCACTTTTTTATTACTGTACTGTACTTAATTGTGCTCCTTAAAATGGGTATTTATATTATAGCGCAGTGAGCGGCCAAGCAAATCTTTTCATAAACACACCAAAACAAAAAAAATGTGCTACTACACAACTCAAGGGAGGTTTAAAATTTGATTCTAGTCTTCGACGGCGAAATTTGAATTGGTGGTTTTAGTATTTGAAGGGGATTTGTCTGGTAAATCCTCCAGGAAACTACGTCAAAGCTCCCTGTACTTTGGTACTCTGGAATATTTGGTGCATTTTCTTTTACAGCGTCTTAAAAGACAGTGAAGTCACTTCCAATTCGTGTGGATTTTACGCCAATGATGAAGATGTTCAATAGTTTTATCCACTTCATTAAAACTATGAACTTTCCATATTCAGTTAAATTAATATTTGAAAGCAAATTTGCTATTTCTTTAATTGATTAGTTTGACGCGGACAATATATTCAATTATCCTTACGATCTGTTAAAAATGAAGTGCGGAAATTAAAAAATTTAATTATTGCACCATTTACTATTGTAGTTGTGAATGACCAGTAAGTTTTAAGTATTATGTACCTATTAAATTTAACATTTCAATTCAATTGTTCTATAAAGAGCTTTTAAACAGAAATTAACTTGATAAGAAAATGTGGTTTTTGGTGAAAAAGATTCAACTTTCAATCGGTATCGCTTGTTCATTATTTTATCGGCATTTAAATTTTGTTTTGAATTATGACCATAACTTTATAAGTTGTTCTGACTAGAAACAACATTATAACTAACAAATTTTAAATTTATATACCTACTTTATTTATAATTAAATACATAGCGCTAACAAATGGTCATGGATTTTTTGCAGAACGACTTTATCTTGTTCAAACTTAAAAGAAAGAGGCGTCAACTACAATAATTACGTTATTTATGAGATGTAATTGAAAAAGATTTTGTATGCACCTATGTGCAATCGCTGCAGTGCAGGAAATGCATTAGAACATTATATGATTCTAAGTAGTGTAATAGAGCAGTAATAAAACTGCAACACTAAAACATAATTTCCATATGTAAATGCTTTTAAGCAAGGTTTTTATTCAATTAAAGAAGTTTCCACCTTGGTAATTTGTGTACAGTATATTTCAGACTCCACAGCTTAGATAATGTGTTTTTCATGAGTTCCATGCTAAGTGTTTAAAACTATTCTTACATTTTATGGAGTCAACTTTGAATTCAGTTAATATATTTGTATTAATTATCCTAAATTGTGGGTCAGTTTAGTGTGTAGGTATGTTTTTACTGCTTTAATCCAAAACGCAACAATTTCTTATCCGCAGTACTGTATGCATAAGTTATGCATTATAACGAGTGAAACACGTTTTAGGTACTCGTAGAAGTAGACGCGAATCAATACTGGAATTTTTATGAGGTCTTGCTGCCATACATATAGCTTCCGGATTTACTAAATCGTATATTATACGACACATAAACAGCATAACAATAATCATTATTCAAATGAATCTGACGGCACTTCATAACGAAGTTATAGCCACAGCACGACCAAACAAAATTGTTGTTTAAACCTTCATAAAAATTGCTTGAAAAACTCCTCGGCGTTTATCCGGTGGTTTAGTTAACTTCGCTGCTACTGAACATGCGAATTTAAGCTTATCCGATTTTGTGTGCATCAGAATCCAGTGGGAAAAAAGTATTTTAAAAGAAAGTTCGTGGAGATTTGCGTGTAAGAGGACTTTGATGAAAATACAAGAGGACAGCCGTTGTTAACTTGAGCAAAAAACAGCTTCCCACAAAAGTAACCTATATAATAAACTGCGAAACATTTTTGTTTATTTGATGGGTTTTTAGACTGCCAGAAAACGCCTCATCTAGTTAAGAGAGTAATAAATAATGCTGTGTATGTAATTTAAAATGGAAAATCTACGAAATTGCTGTTGGTTTCTGATTTATAGACTGACGTGACATAACCATATTACGGCGGTTATACTTTAATTATGACCTTTGTGACATTCTCCAGTAGCGGAAGCAAAAAGCCACTGTGGGAATTTAACTACACCTATTACAATTTGACAAACAAAAAGCTGTATCAAATTTCATTATTTCCCTGCTTGCAAGCGCAAGATTTCTGTTCTCACACAAATATATTGCATTTTCCAAGCCAAGCAGCAATAAATAATAAAATTCGATACGACAATATAATATTTCACACACACTGAAATACTCTTATATATGGTGGGTATAACGTGGAATGCAATACATTGCAAGAAATACCGAGCTACTAGATAAATCTAATTTATATTATATTCGAAAAATCAAACAAACACATACAGGAGCTTTAAGTGTAGATACGTATTTCTATATGAGCTTTAGTGTAAACATCAACAAGGAAAGGCATGTGAAAATGTGTTTTCCGTTACAACCCTAAGAGAAACAGTGAGCCAACTCCCCGGAGATCCGACAAAATGCCAATTGTAAACGAAAAATAAACGATGCTCAGTTTGAAGCCTGGAAAACTTTAAAACAATCAAGAGACTTTTGGATATTGTTGTTAAAAATGTGTCACAGAAAGTTACCGTATAGAAGTTTCCCGTCTATTGGCGCAAAAACAACGAAGAGTTTAAGAATAATGATGGTATTGGTTGGTCATCGTTTAAATAAAATTGACATTCAAATAGGGGAAAATATCGTAGATACTATAGAGAGAGTCTATAAAAATATTATTGTTACTACTATTTTTTTTTTGGTTTACACAAAATTGGTTATTTATATTATGGCTTACGTTTATTAGCTATTCCGTAGAAGTTTCAGGAGTAACCTCCCACAAAGATCTCACAAGAGACCCATCAGAAATGTTTAATGTTAATAGGATGATGCATATTCCAGATAGTTTTAAATTGTTCCAGATAGTTTTGAATTTCCTAGAAAATGTTGTACTATTCTGAAAATATTTTTTAATTTTACGTGATTCTAGGACTACTATATTAGTTAGGCGGGTTCCGAATTTTTTAGTTTTAATTTGAATTTGTAAAAGAAAACGGTTTCGTAAAGTTCCAAAGTGAAAATTAAAAAAAAAACTGAAAATTTTAATTTAGTGGGGGGCAAGAAAAACCTGCATGCGAGGCTAGGCTGTAAAACTTCAGTTGTTAGGTTAGGGAAAATATTGAATACTTCTTGATACGAGACCAGGGAATCTTAACTGTTTTATTGAAACAAAATTTAAATGGGTCCAATACCAGATTTTTAGAAAATTGACTAAAAGTACCTGCAAACTGGCTATCGTGTGAAAAGTGAGGTGAGATTATCTAACCTAACGTTACCTCTGGCGTCGTCATAAAAAGAATGTGGAATTATTGGAAATATATGAATATCAAACTATTGAGATACTAACTATAATAGATAGACCATGAGGAAAAAGAAATCTTGGCAGATCCAGGAAATGATGGAACTTTGAAGTTAAAACAGCAGAATTCGCCTAATTGGTCAAGATAAGGATGATGATATGTTAGTTATTTTAAACTGGAACAAACTCAGATTTCGCTAGCTTAATAATTATAGATTAAACTCAGCTATGTGTATGTTAAAGAATGTCAAGAGAATTTCAAAATCTAATAGAAATATTGCAATTTTCATTATTAACAATCAAGTTTAAGGTAATCGGCGTTTTGATCCTTGGACAAAATATCGCCGACAAAATATCCTTGTTAAAATATCCTTGAGACATAATATTCTTGGACAAAATATCCTTGAGACAAAATATTCTTGAACAAAATATCTTTGAGACAAAATATTCTTGGACAAAATATTATACGTTGGTAGTTTTGTTTAGGTTAGGTTTTTTATTTTTCATTTTCAAGTTTTGTTTCAAAGTTTTAGCCCTGAACCGAAATAATTACTTAATATAAATAATATTTTTTAATGTTTATAATGGGTTAATAAATTGAATTAAATTAAAAAAAAATGTTAAGGATATTTCATCCAAGTATATTTTGTCTTCAATATCTTTTGTCCAAGGATATTTTGTCCGAGGATTATAAGTCATAGAACCAAGTTTAAGATTTTGAAACAGCATCACCTGTTTATTTACTCAAATCACTTAACGTATACTAACTAAAATAAATAAGAATAATTTCCAATTGCAGTTAGTCAAAGTTCATTGATTATTTTCGCGCTCTGAAAGAGATTATTGCATTGTTTGCGATTCTTTTATGTAAATCGTTTATTCTTCATTCATTCTTCAGTATGTTCAATTTTCCAAAAGAAGAAATGAAATGAAAATGTATTTAGGAAATAAGTAGATACCTATGTGTTACATACTGTGTTTGTCCTAATTCTGTCACCTTTCAGTCGTATGAAGAGGAACTAAACTTTCCGTGTAAAAGCAAATGATCAAAAACCATCTGTACTCGAAAAATTTATTCAATAAATCCACAATACTCCACTTATTTTTTTGATATGCTTATAGCTAAACCTATCGAAATTCGTTGGCCTGCACGACCAAAATGACTTACCACTCCTCATAAAATTTTTCATTTTTTAAACGAAAGCAGCCCATCATCTCCATGACTCAAGATTATAAAATAATTATTGTAAATCCTTCCAAGGATGTGGGGATTACTCTCCTTGTGGATTTAAACTTGCTGGGAATGTAATCGCCCCGATCAGGTCTCACCAGAGTGCCGGCTTAGATGGGTATATATCTGTAAAGGCATCTTATGCCAGCCTGAACTTTCAACTTTCAAAGAGATGATAGTTTTTATTAAACCATTTACACGATATATTGATCCGGCTTACGGAATGGACGTTTCGTAAATACCAACAACTGTCAGGGTAAGCTGAAGTTTAAATGCCTCGGCTCTGCAAAGTTATTTGAAACGAAATTGAGAATAATTATTTTTCTAAACAAAAAACATTTATATAAATGCGTCACAACAACAACCCAACCCAAAGTTAGCGTTATAAACAGAGCTAATATCCAATATGGTCTCTAGGGCCAAGGCGTACACTCTCATACTTAGTTTTTGGGCCACTAGAGACTTATAAAACAACCATATTGTGTCTGTTATATTTATTATGTTCTAAAATAAATGTAATAAACCAAATTACTGTTGTAATAGATAAACACAAAACTGATAAACAGCGCAAATTTTATTGATGTGTATCTAGATGTGAAGAGGTCATGGATTTTTCGATAGCAAAACACCGATTTTATAACTAATAAAAAAAATATTTGAGGTTTTATGTATTTCAGATCCTAAACATATTTCATCAAACCGTGACATAAAATGAGGGGAATGTTTTTTAGAAAATCCTTATTTTATGCATCATGTTAAAAAGTTTAAATTGAGATTTATGACAGTTTTCATAGAATAAAAATTGTATCAATGTTGAATGAGTAAAATTATCAAAAATGTTCTTTAATACAAAAGGGATCGTTTAGAGATTCAAATCATTCAGATCACTAATCTGTCTAAAGTTGCATGCATTTCTTCGTATAAGAATATTGAACATTGAACTTTTACATTTACATTTAATTTAAAAAAATATCTAGGAATAGAGTAAAGATAATGTTTAGCTTTAGACTAAAGATATGAAAAATGATTTCAAATATATATTTTTAAATTTTTGCAATTTTTGTCGTGTTCTGAAGAATATACCTACATAAGCAAATGGCAACTAGCCCACGAATGCGTGAGACGGAGAGTAACCTAAGATCGTACACCATATTCTGCTCTCTATAGTCTCTATCCTTGTCTTTTTACCCTTTAAAAATAGAATATATTTTGTATAATTATTAGGTGCCCATAGAAAAACTCAGACCACAAAATAGTCCAATGAACCCTCATAGAATTTTACTTTCAAAGGTAGTTCATACACATCCCATGCACTACATATTTGTATCATAAAAGTTTCATGTGGCCTTTTATAAGACAGGGATATAAAATATAAGAAACTCATATAATATTTTTACATTCAATAAAAACCACTGTGGCTATATAATATAGAACTGTGGAGTTGAGAGCGCCGAAATATGTCATCAGAAAGACTAATAATGTGCCCGATAAGTCCTGTGGTAGATCCTGCGTTGAAAACTGGTATCTCCAATCAAAACTTTTATTGGTTTTCGAACAGTTAGTTGTTGAATTGGAAATTTTACGACTAACAGTGTAATTACCTGTGTGCTGTATGGCAAGAGTTTGTTAGATACATAGAAGTCTAAGTGAACTGATCTAAATTGAAAAATAGTGCTAGTTGCAAAGTAGTAAACTAGTTTCTAAGCCAACACATCGATTTTTTTGTGGTGTTTTCGCGTTTGGAGGTGGGAATATGCGCCAGCAATCATTTGATCGCTTGCAACTAACTTTAAACTAGTAATAAATTTCGAACTTTGCACTTGCGATTTCCCTGAACAAGTATTCTACATAAAACATTCTATTAAAAGTAAAACTAAAATCTATGTACCTACTTCGTTCATGCATGTAACCAAACTATTCCCCCGCACTTAAATCGTTTAGTTTTTGGCACAAAATATTAAATGGATTTAATTTGGCAACAAGCAGCAGGGTGTCTGTTTTATGTACAAAAGCCAACAACTGCGGTATACATATGTAAATGAGTTAGAGTTAGAGGGAGTTCTTTATTCAGTTTATCTGAGCCGAATTCGCTGCATTTTGTAATTTAAATAACATAAACTATGGAACTAAGAACTAACATTTAATTAAAGTATCGTACCCCATGTATAATGCTCCATTACTATCTGAAACCAAGCTTTTGTTTGTTATCTTTGTGTAAATGTACTTCCCCAATCTTGTGGTGTGGTTTCAAGGAAACTCTCGCTCTAGTTCCGGATATAGCGAGGATTCTCTCGAATTTCCTACCGTTCCGACGATTTGACAATCGTCTGGCTGAAATTTACATTCTTAAGATCTTTATCTCAAATTTATCGATTCAATACACAAACTTTGTTTTTTGTGTCTTCCAATTCATTCCACTTTACATTTAATTACTACTGAATGGTGTAACTTTTGTCTTATAAAACATTTTACAACATAATTGCTGGAAATCGTGTGCAATAAAACTAAGCTGGTTTAATCTTGCCACGTTGTGATATTCTAAAACAGTAGGATTGTTTGAATTTGTTTGAACATAGTGGTGGAAATTGGTGAGGACAAACATCCGCGTCTTCACGGTTTTAACTTTCATTTGAAGCACTGAAATAATAAATAAATTGTGCAGAATGAAGGATTAATCCGAGATTTCTGAACTTTGGGAATAAATTTGAATGTGATTAGATCGCGTCTGGCATTAATAAAGAAAACAATTGTTTCTTTGCATAATTAATTAAAAATGAAAACTCAAAAAAGGATTATAAGTTAGCGTGTTGATAGTTTTACACACAAATTCACGAAACTTTATCCAAAACTATTTGATATTCATATAAAATATACTTATTAAATTTAAAGCTGAAAATATATCAATTGGTCACACTGATAAAATATCAAGTTTTTATTAGATTTAAATTAAATCGTACTATAAACCTAAATATTTGTATCGCTGACAAATACCGATAGATTTGAATGGTTTTTATGGCCATATCTAAAAAAATAATTAATTTTTTACCACTTTTTAATCATTTTATTTTATAATGCACTAAAAATTCACAAAATTTGAATAAAAGGCACCCAACGCAACGGTATCGTAGCAAAAAGAAAATGATAAGAAAAGTGCATGAGAAAAAAGCAAAGAAACAATTAGCTAAAGAAAAGGGGAATATTTTACAAAAATTACCGAAATTATAACAATATTTCAAGTTTAGTTCAATTGGGTTAAAAGTTATCAAAAAGAAGCAACTTGTAACTAATTTCCATTCCATTTATTTAAAGTGAATATACATAACCTAACCTAAGCAACAATAAGAAATTCTTGGAAAGTATTGAAGGTTAAATAAACGTCAAATTTGTTTAGAGAACTTGAAATGGAAAGAAACAACATCATACAAAATGCTGAGCGGCTAAAGTAGTCTCTTAATTATAATTTCAATTTTCAACACAATGATATATTTCCTTTCAAAAATATTACACATCAAATAAAATACTAA
This sequence comes from Pediacus dermestoides, assembly GCA_963942485.1. Taxonomy (NCBI): domain Eukaryota; kingdom Metazoa; phylum Arthropoda; class Insecta; order Coleoptera; family Cucujidae; genus Pediacus; species Pediacus dermestoides. The sequence goes on from OZ012626.1 coordinate 32,450,572, forward strand.
TTCTAACACATTTCAAGACGATAGAACAAAGTTCCTGATCTTAGACGAAAATACTTATGTTTAATTCGAAATGTAAAAAAGATCCCTACGAAGTACCAGTTATATCATGATGACTTCATAAGAAATTATTTTGGTGTCCGAGTTTATCCCAAAGAAGTTTTCATTTACCTCAAAAGCATTATTATTTTTCACTTTCTTTGTTAAATCGAAATAGATTTGTGCTTACAATGGACAATCGATAAAAATGGAATTAAAAATCCGGCTTTGCGATACAAGAGGCTGTTGAATTTAGATTACATTTTAATCGACTGTGCAAAGTTATAATTAAATCTTTTAAACTTTTTGTCGCCCAAATTCCACTCGTTTCCTATGCTCTGGCAGCGTAATAAATTGTAACAAATATATTTTTAATTAACTCTGTATCTACGAGTAGGTACAAGTTCTAATGTATCGTAATTTTTTCCAGTCAGATAAAACAAACAGATTCATTAAATGTGAACGAGTTGTATGGAAAAAAGCTTTTAATCTAAACTTTCGCTTTGCTCTCGTTCGCATCAAGCACCGACAAACTCTTAAAATCAAATTTGTGGTAGGTATAAGGATAATGACTGTTTTGTTCTTCTCATGTTTATGTATATGATTTTGTAAAATATAAACACTTTCACGCAGTTAGTAAAGTTAATTGCATCAGTTACCCTCAACAAGCTGACTGGTGGACATCAAGTTAATTACTATTGTTTTAATGCTGCCATAAATATTCGTTCGTGCAATAAAACTTTTATTTTGGCACGGGAAAAACTAAAAAAATTTCTGGGGCTTATCGTGGAGGTGTATAAATTATTGTTGTTGCTAACTTTTTTTTTCTCTGTATGATTTGTATTGCAGATTGTGGGTTTTTGTTCGTTTTTATTCCACCACCACCACATGTTTAGCAATTTTGATTTTATCATATTTGGGGCACTTCCGAGGGAAATTTGAAATTGTAATTTTCTGAATCAACTCCAGTCACGAATAACCATATAAGTTATATGCGTAATATCCAGGTTTATTACCAAAATATATGAAAAATTTAATTTGGAACATTGAAACGTTGAGTTTATAAATTCGCGCCAACAAGAGAAAACGCACTGATAGATTGATCCGTATTCTGTTCTATCCAGATGTGATCATCGCGTTCAACTAATCAGTGAATTGCTTTTTTCTCGTCTATTTATTGACAGTCCAATCCACCGACATGATAACCAGCATAAATTTGCTAGGATAAAATCGTCAAAGCTCCATTGTTCCTGTAATGCAGCGATATTTGTGCTGTGCCGCGCACAAAAATAAAATTAATGAGGTCCTGGACAGGACAATGTGGCAAAGCAGATGGCCAGTACGTGATGCGAAAGTGGGGGTACTACACACGATTTCAGAAGGGAAAAAACGAACGCGGAGGAGTGACCGATAGATAGAGATGTGATGCTGAAATGGAATAGAGAACTCTGAACTAAACTGAACTGGTCAGTGTTTCTGACACATTATTACGTCTGTTTTGTCACATTGTTATACTGACCGGTCTCTGGTTCCATAAATTCAAGCCATGCAACTATACTTTAAATGAATTGTATGCGGTGCAGTTTGGATAAATTGTAATTTTTTTGTTTTGTTACATTTTAAGTGGATCTTCATTGTTTTGAACTGATGCACAATATTTTTTTCTAATGCGCGGAAACTTGAAAATAAAGTGTCGTAAGTAAACTATATACATTTAATATTTATGCTCAATTTCGTCTCTATATTTTTAGTTTTCAGTTTAAGGAGAAAGTATGAACTCTATCCTTTTGTTAGCAAAAACAATTTCCGAAATTAATTTAAGAACACTTTGTATTATGATGGCTAAAGAAGTTCATTAAATAGAGTCGTTTGCAGATCACGCATATGCCTTGATGCTTTTCAGTTTAATGGTGCAAATTGCTCTACAGGTGCCCACAATTACATGACTTACACCAACGTAAACCGCAATTTGAACAAGGCTTGCTTTTATGTCACATAATTGTTTTCCAAGCGAAATCATTAAAGCTATAATTAAAAACCGCATGCAGGATTACGTTTTGGGTAAAGGAATCCAAAATAATTACAAAAAAGTTTATGGATTTTATAAAATAGGCAATGAAGCTGAAGTGTTTTTTGCACATATTTCAAATTGGTTTCTTTATTTGTATTCAAAAATACCTAAATAACTTGCTGCCACGCAATTTGAACGGAAAAACTGATATTTACGTGACATTCGTTACCCTCGACAACAAATAATATGCATATAAATTGGAAATGTTTATAAAATAATACACATTTCGTTATTATAATACTCACAAATATTGATTATTTTAATGATATGCGTATACAATGCAATATCGTGCCAAGTGCCAGGTGCTGCCCGACTCAAGGTCTCCAAAACGTACATACACTCAAATTAACATTAAAAAAAACTAATTTTAATTCGTGTAACAGCCGACTGCTCATATGTCGCTCAGAAAGATAAGGTTTGTACACCTACCATAAAAGTACAATTTGTTAGGCAAATTAGCTCTCTTTCTCTTTTATAATGAAACGTGCTGTACTTCCAGGAAAAATCACCCAGAAATTTTCTTGCATTATTTCGGCGTTTATATACATACTCGTACAGTTAGCTCGAAAAGTTTGATGCTTTTTATGCTTTGACATCGACAGCTTATTTTAGAAATTAATGCTAATAAGTGGTTGAATCTTATTTAATTGGTTAGATTATGTTAGGTTACTTACTATAAAAAATAATCAAAAATTTTAGAAAATGTTCCACTTTTTTGAAAAAAATTAGTCGTGCAATTTTTTCACTGAAAACATTAAAGTTAACAATCGTAACCAGAGAAACACGTGATTAGTTTTGTTTTGAGGTAGGGGTCATCGACTTTAGTTTCAGCCACGAGCAAACTATTTTTTTTTACGATAAAAAAGTGACTTTTTCTAAAGAATATCAATCAATAAAAGTGGAAATTTGACATTTGTGACCTGAAAAGAAATAGATAAGGATAATTTTAACTTTGCGCTCAGTCCTATGCTCCATCATAGTTCGCAAAATAAACTCAGGAGAAATTTTTAATATGATTTATTAAATATATATATTGTAACCTACAGAAAAGCAACTACGTTTTCGCAAGCTTCTTAAATTATTATTTTCCAGCAAAACTCATCCTTCGTTGAGAAGCTTCTGAGACTGTTCCACCAAAGATTTATCTCCAAATCACGCCAGCACTTACTGTTGTTCTCCAAAACACATTCTAATAACTCGGCCGAGTTCCACTGTACAGTCAAATTGATTCCCCTTTTCCCAAAGAAATAAATAAAGAGGCTAACTTGGATGTATAGGTATACCTACACCTGATTTATGATATCCATTGTTAAGGTTAAACAGTATCGATATGCTTCCTGCAAGCGATGATTTATGTTGATCTCGTGTCATGAACCGGAGCTGCAGTGGCTGAAGCATTGGCCCGTTTACACCATTAAATCTTGCGGCCCAATCCCGCCGTTCGTTACATGCTCCGATATACACGTAATACGTTTAAATTTAGATCAACTTCACATATCTCTTTATCCAAACTGTTTGGGAGTCCTTGAGTAACTTTCTGGAAGGGTGACTACGAGTGGAGTCCAAATATTTCAGTATGTGAACGTGAAAGCAATTATTTTGAAATTATCTGATAACAAATTAAGAAAACCCACAATATGCGGTTTTACAACTGTTTATTTATTGAGCGTTCGTTAAAATGATTTATGTTTTGTAGTTTTTATGTTAAGAAATATCAGAATTTCATGTATGCTATTATTTCATAGTGTTTTATTTATAAACAATTTATTTTCGGTATGTAATGTAAAAATTTATAGCAGAACATTGTTATGGTAATTTGTAGCTTTTTTAAACTTAACGAGTTTCCGGTCAGTAATAAATTATATTATTTTTCTTCATAATTCTGACCTATATGATATAATAATGTTTAATCTGATGAACTGAGTTGTGAGTCAGGTTATACTCATCATAATTAATGGAATTAACGAAATAATTACGAAAGATCTTATATTATATTTATTTCAAATTACATCATACTGGGCGAAGTAAAACACTGCATAATATTTAAAAAAAACAATCCCATTACCATTATATTTCACGCGGTGGCATTTAGTAATTAAATTACTAATGGCGTGGCCGCGTATAATGATCGATGGGGGTCTTACACATTTAGGACCTTGTAAATCCACCAACTCCTTGTAATCTCTCTGGAGGACCATACATCTCTTGCATTTGACTCATTTACAGATTATCCCGTGTATAACAATACTTCATTTTAAAGCTCTACAATAAATAATGTTTCAAAACAGATCGGGTAGCGGGCAACTTTATAAAATACAAAATCAGGTGGACGAACGATATTTCACTGTCTAATTGTTATTTGGACACAAATGTATGTAAGCAACAAAAATAAGAGATAAGTGTCACAAAGTGGATAGATTTATTTGAATTATTTGAAAGGGAATAAATCGTTTGTATTATTAATCCTCTCTTATGGTACATTGAAAAAGTATCATAATATTTATGTAATCTAATCAGGGATTTTTCTGTATTATGTGTGGAATTATAGTATTTTTTTTAATAATTTCGAGCAGTGCCGGATTTAAGGAAGAGGGTCCCGTCAGCAAAAGCCTTTCAGGGGCTCCAGGCTTGTCTTGTAATAGTCATTTTCGTATTTGAAAGAAGACGAAATACGAAGTATAAAAAATGACCTTAAAAATTTCGTTCAAATAGTCTAAAAAGGTCCAAGAACCCTTTGGAAAATGAGGCCCTTGGGTTAATTTCTCAGAAGGGCCTAGTTAGAAAATGCTGAATGAAGACCTGTTAAATCCGCCACTGATTTCAAGACACTAAAGACTAAATTTTTGTAGTTGAATAATAATCCCGGCGCATTCACCATTTTTTCAACAACCCAAAACTTCACATTTTCAATCGATATAAACTGCTGGCCAATTGAAACGTACCAAGGTTGAATTTAAAGTCAAATATTTTGAAAAATAGAAAAGTTATCAACATGCGGTTTTCAGGATTTCAGAGATAATTTAATTGAGAAAACGATAGTGTTACCCGATTTTTTTACTTTGAAGTACATTACTATCTACAGGGTATAAAAGAAAGTCTTCTTTTTTTGTCAAATTTTATAACTACCGTGATTCCACAAATTTTTTTTTATATTTTTTTGATGTAAATTTTTTAAGTTCTTACTTAATGGGAAAACAACCTGTTTCTCAAAATTTTGATATCCCTGTTATTTTATAAGATACCGAATTTTTGCTGAAAATTTGATTTTTTCTTTGTTTTTTGTCGTTCGGCCGTATTGTGTTTTGTAAGAACCAATCTCTGCAGTTGATTATGATACCTTATGAATGGCTTTCTTATAAAAAGTACACTTTTTGTACTTTCACTAATTTATTGGTAACCAGTAGCTTATCAAAAATCGGCACGCACGTTCGCTAATTGGTAAATTTCTTAATTCATTTTTTGAGGCTATTTTCTTAATGGAATAGAATGGAATTTAGTTAGTTTATGTTCACCATTGGTCTAGGTAACTTATATCCTCGAAACGGGTTTTTCACTTTTTCAAAAATTTGCTCATATTCGTGTATACCGGGTAGCTACGAAATCGTTTTACAACCCCCACCATTTTGTTACAATTAACTGTATTAATTTGAAATTTGTCATGGTTTTATTGTTGAAAGGAATAATCATTTTGACGTTTAAAACAATCTGATGACACTTCCGGTTTAACCGGAAGGGCCACCTACTTACTTTCAAAATTTTTTAAAACAACCCTGTATATTTTTTTCCGTAAAAATTAGATTCTACTTAAAAGTACCTTTTTATCGACATATCACATGATGACATTTGTTTTAAAAATGGCAGCATAATTATTATTGCAAAAACCTGTTCAACAATATTTAATTTAATAAAAAATTCGATATCTTATAAAATAAGAGGGATATAAAAATTTTGTGAAATTGGTTGTTTTTTCCTCATTAACCAGGGACTAAAAAAAACGACATCAAAAAAATATAAAAAAATTTTTGTTGAATTTCGGTAGGTATAAAATTTGAGAAAAAAATGACGACTTTCTTTCATACCCTGTAGATAGTAACGTACTTCAAAGTAAAAAAATCGGGTCACACTATTGCTTTCACAATAAAATTATCTCTTGAATCCTGAAAACCTCATGTTGATATCTTTTCTCCTTTTCAAAATATTTTACTTTAAATTCAACCTAAAAATTCGCTTGGTACGTTTCAATTGGCCAGCAGTTTAGTTTAAGTTTCTTCACTAACTTATAGTTAAGGTTATTTACTGATTGAAAAACTAGGTCTTAGTCATAACACACCGCTGCATGTATTTTTATTTATTTTGAATTTTCCGAATGACTATTTATAATTTACATCGGAGTTCCAAAGAATCTTTCCCGTCGCTGCGCCAAAGTACACTACCTTTTCATACACAGTTAACTCTAATTTGACATATGAAACTTATATTACCATATGACACAGTCTCGGGCGACCGTTACAATTTATAATCCTTGATATCATCCTCAACTGACGGCAATTATTTAGAGCAAAAATTAAATCCGGTGCTCTCACACAATGAAAAGGTCACCAGATTCCAATATATATTATTTAATTAACCTGTCTGCAATCTAATGCATAACTTCCGCCGTTGTTGACATTTACATCTCACCGGCTTCCGACCATGTATTATATAACAGAAGTTAATGGTTATGCCGGGTAACTGTCAATCAAATGTCGCACTATTGGTGCTGGATTCACATCCAAACTGAACCATTTAAATAATTAAAATAGCAGAACTCTTCACTTTGTGTGTGTGTTCATTGATATGCCATCCAACCATCCAACTGTCAAAACTGCATATGCATTTTAAAATACTTAAAAGCATGCAGATGTTTAAATAATTGATAATGGAGCGGCCGTTCCCGAAATGTAATTGATGTAAATTATTCGTATTTGGCGTATATAGTCCAGGTCTATTTTTAAGGTTCCCAGACTAACCAATAAATTTAATTGGTTTCTGTGTTATACTCTGGTATTTTTCCGTGTTCCGGGTAAAAACAATTAAACTGGCGAGCTTCATAAGCAAACCGGAAACAATATTAATGTTTTGTTTATCTGTTTCAAACATTTTTTATGGAGTTGAATAAAAATACGGTTTCTTCTGGAAATGTACAAAAATGTATTACCTATGTACTTATGCATTTATGAAACAGTGTTCAGAATCTTTTAGATTTAGATTTACCAAATAATTCTGACAGTTTCGTTAAAAATTCCTAACTTAATCAGTAAATTTTTCTTATAACCTAAATAACAGCTCTTAGCGAAAGACTTTACAAGATAAAATTCACATTTCACCTAGTTAATTGTTCACTTTTTGCTCCTGCATCTCTTGTTACAGCTTTTGTATCCAGTGTTTATATCATTAGTTAGAGCCAGCAATTAATTACAAAATCTTCTCTCCAATTAATGAAGTATCTTCTAGCTGGATAAATTTAGATTGAAATGAACAATGAAAAGTTAGTGTAGCAACGAAAATTACATCTAGTGTTTAAGGTGCGCACGTTAATGCTGTTGCTTCGAGTAAAAGCTCAAATTGTAATATGCATTTAACGCTATTTAGAAACGATTTTTGCTCTTAGGGTTTGTAATGAAATTATATTTTAAGTATATGAATTTTCATCAATTGTTTTCAACATCATTTTTGTATTGGATGGAATACTGAAAGTTCGTATACTTATTATATATTTAAGTAATTTTATTATGCACACAAAGTTTCATGAAAGTTACAAAGTAGAGCATTTGTCGGTTTACCTGAATATTCATTACAGTGTTATTGATTAAAACCTGCTAATATAACTTTGTATTATATACACTTTTTAAATTTGTACATATCCTCACATTAAATTACGTTTCTTTTATGCATTAAAGGCTACCAAGTTAAATGCGATGAATTATGTAGAAATTTATTTTAGAAAATTTAGAAAACGAAATTTTTACAGGATTTTTTTGGACTCTTTACTCTTTTAGATAACTCAACAATTTCTTTACATAGCCGTAAAAATTGGAGATCAAAACTTTATGTAATTAAAATATTAGCCACTTGCTTAACTTAAAGTTTCTTATTTACATATTTTCATACGACTTCATTTAAAAAAAACTAAACTTATAATCTTATCCAAATTTCAAAATATCAGTAAAATTTAACATTACACTTTAACGGTTTATAACTGAAAATGATTAGATTATTTAAGAGAAATGTAATGGCACCTTGAACACATGCACACACTTAAATAACTTCTTTATTTTTATGTTCTTCTTCAATTTTGCAGCATTACACAGGTCCATAACATCAAGTTTAGTTGACCGTGGCTAGAGTCTCGTTAAGCGAAGAGCAATCCTCGTTAGGCGTAAACAATGAGTAGCCTGGTTTTCTCTCAAAATCATAACCTCAAATTACTTGTATAGGTAAGAGAAGATAATAATAAACTATCTAAATCTAACCAACATAATTATCATTCATCGTTATTTGCATTCCAGTTAAGCAAACATAATGACGTTTTCCATTTCACGCTTAGAACTCTAGCCATGGCTTTAGTTATTACATCTATATACATACATAATTAATCCTTTTGAAAATATAAAAGTTTAGTATATAATATAACAGAAATTACTACGAGTCTTCCGTTCAAGTGCATCACTCAGTATATTCCTCCCTAACAAATCTCAGTTTATTACAATTAATTAAAACGAGATGAACTACCGAACATTCTCCAATTACTGAAACACCAACATACACATTTATTTTATCAAAAACGGAAACTTCCATCAACTTTGCATTATTAATAAACAAGAAACACCGCGAGCAAAACATTAATATCTTAAAGCCCCCAATTTAATTGCGTCAAGAATGTGAAGGGAAAACGTTAAGTTATTTTTTACAAAATTATGGCGCCAAGCCGCGCCCCGCCTCCATCTTATGTCAAATTACTTTTAAGTGATGTATATCTTAAATAAACGTGTCAGGATCATGTAATATTATGTGAATTTCTAAGTGAGATGAATTTCCATTTAGGAACATCACTCGAACAAATATTTGAGAAAAGTGTGCAGTGGTACGGATAACGTGATGCTCTGAAGAGATTTAATAGAGTTTCCATTGCCAGGACATAAGAAAAAGGCGAAATCAACACAAATATCTGAAAAAGTCTGAATGGTGCATTCGTTTAGTACATAAAGATATTAGAATCGCGGATGGATCATTGCAGTTGAAAAAGTAATACGACGCTATGGAAAAATTGCGAAAAAACGCTAAATTATTTCAGTTACATTTTCGACAACATACGATAAATTTAAAACTGGTTAAATTTGATTCTAATTTTAACGGTAATTAACATTAGCAATTTCATAACGTTAATTTTTATGTAGAAAGAGTTAGAACTAAAATATTTGGCGGTAAACTTAAAATACATTAAATTAATTGGCTCTATTTCGATCTAGGTGTTAAACTCCCAATCAAATTAATATATTTCAAGTTTCACGTCAAATATATCGAAAAAATCGAGGATTCCTGAAGTTTCTTTTAGGAATCATAATAGACTCATGCAATTTCGAGGGGAATTTAATTCTAATATGATAGTTCATCTCCTCATGATGCAAAGAGATGAAGATAAATCCTTTCTGTATCTAAAAAAATGTGATCGAGGTGTCGATGTCATTGGAACTGCTTAACCATGGTGGGTTTAGTGTTTTTAGTGTTGATTTTGTGCTATACTCCGGCCTTCTCACCTTTTTACATAAACATCGGGTAAAGAAAAATTTTTGTTGAAATTTAAACGTCCTAAAAAAATCTAATTCCCAATCGTTGCTCAAACGAAAAGATTTAATTTTCTACGCTTATTTTGATAAAATCGTGCGATTACCCCAAGTGCCCATTTTATAAACACCCATAAAAACATGGATCAATCCGTAATTGGGCCCCAATTTCCCCAACCCGCTCTCACCGCGTACAAACTACTTGTGTGGGAATTGTTTTGGGACCATGAGTCACAGTGTACCCCGCATAATAGGGTAAAAGGTAATTTTATAGCGTTCAGTTTAAAGCGACAAGACAAGGAATTATTACGATGTGGTAATAAACAAAACAGCGTAGGTACATTGGTTTAATATTAATATTACACACGAAGCAGGTGCACTTTTACTAGTTTGGGGGGTTGATATGGTGAAGGTAAGAGGCAGTGAGGTGCAGCAGTTGATCACGAGCACCCATGAGGAACGTTAACGTTGGTCGCCATCATGGCGCCGGCTGTACTGTACACCGATCGATTGTCGTCACCTGAACAGGTGTGTTTCCACAAAGTATTGTGTATATGTATGAGAATGAATGAACCCATTTCGACATGGTGGTGTTTCCGTATTGTTCGCCGGGAAAAATAGCCCATAACTAACAGGCAATGCCCCCTGGAAAAAAATTCTAATCTTGACACCGGTTTGTTTACGATGATTACGGTATTGTTTTATTAATAGAGGGAAAATGAGGGAAAAAACGCAATGCAGATTGAATTTATTTCTGTAATGAAATATGAAACGGCAAACGGCATTGATTTCCTCCTACATTCTTTAGCATTGTTATTTTTTTAGCAATTATGTGATTATAGCGCCCCCGCAATTCTTCGATACAATTTATTGTTTGTTAAGAGCGTTTGCTTGGAGAATTTGAGGAAAGTCTTACTCGAAGGCTTTTTTATTTATTCCGCACACTCTTTAGATAACAATTAGAATTTCTGCTGTTACGATTAAGTATAGAAATTTTATCTAACTTAAGAATGTCTCCGGAGTTTTTCTGAAATTGCTGGAATTTACATCAGAAATCATATATAAATTAATAAAAAGAATGGAATGCGATAATTCTCGTCAAATAATTTATAGAAGGATAATAAAACATTTTTAATTCAATATTAAGTCGCAGTTTTTATATTCTGAAATACCTGCATTTTTAGTAAGATAAATATCGTGTTATACACAATGTTTATAAAAAATATTTCTTCAAGAAAATCCGTCTATTTATACAAATGAAATAAGACGTCACACAAGTAACGTGTGATTCTTTATATTTCCATTCTAGGTAAGCCTTGGAATTTGAACGTACGCGCCGAATTGATTCATGAGTTGCTGTCAGTTTCAAACAACAACCAGAAAACCTAACCTTTTTTGAGATTTAAAGAAATGAGGTGTAATCAAAGACATGATTTTTTTTCCACCGCCAACTCAGAATGGAAATTTAATGAATCACACGTTAGATAGCATAAGACAAATAACGTGTGATTCTTTAAATTTCCATTCTAGGTAAGCCTTGGAATTTGAACGTACGCGCCGAATTGATTCATGTGTTGCTGTCAGTTTCAAACAACAACCAGAAAACCTAACCTTTTTTGACATTTAAAGAAATGAGGTATAATCAAAGACATGAATTTTTTTTCCACCGCCAACTCAGAATGGAAATTTAATGAATCACACGTTAGTATAAGTGCATTTTCAAAACTTTTTTGGTCATTATCACAGTTTAAGTGCATAATTTTGAAAATAATCCAGAGAAGTTTTTTTGTGAGTTTTTTGTAAGTTTTTTTTTGCCATATTATTGTTATAAAATTTAATTTTTGGAAAAAATACAAATAAAAAATTGGGATGAAGCAAAAAAAGCTTGCAAATTATTAGAGATTTAAAGGATTTAACATTTTTTTAAATTAAAAGGCAAATCAAGATACACCGACCACTAGCAAAACATTTTCGAAAAACCATAAATATTTAAATTATGATACATGGTAATCTTTCAGACAAAGGTTGCTTTTACTCCTTTCCCTTATTTTAATGTACCTAGATAAGTTTAGGTTTACATATTTTATCTCTAAGTTAAATTACGTCAATTATAACGACGTCAAACTATATTTTTAAATGTCAATTCGTTTATATTTATCGTCATTAAAACGGTAATTATTCATCAAGAGATTTTTTTATTTTATCTAAATTTGTCCTTGCTATTCTTAGGCACACATTTTCTTTGCAAATGAATCGTCATTCGATTTGTAGTTCAATGAATATTTTTCATCTTTTCTTTAAGTGTTGATTCCTGTGGAAACCACATTTGAAAGAAATTTGTATAAAGAAAACTTTGATTACCTGAAATTATAGTTTTACAGAAAATTCGTAAAAACTAAACAGTAAAACTGGATCAAATGATAAATAAGTTTGACCAAGGGAAATTTTCTTTTACAAATTAATAAATGGCCCACAAATATAAATCTTCCACCTAAATGGCTGGCTATATGAAAAAGTTCTGAAACCCCTAACGTAAACCCAATAGAGTTTTAAAATCAGTCGTTTGCATAGAAATTGCTGTTCAATTAAAATCAATTAAACTTGAGGGTGGCTCTAAATATTAAAATTTATTCGAAACAAAAACCGCCTATGTTAAAGTTTCAGTAATCTGCATTTAACTCAATACATTTTTAATAAAAAATTCGCTTCATGTCACGTTTTTTCTTGTGGAGGTGTCATGAAACTCATATTTCCGTCAACACAACGAAATGTTGACATTAACTGATTTCCTTGGATGCTCTTCCTCGAAGTCAATTGCACTTATCTAAGAGCGAACGGCGGGAACATGCTCATAGTGTGCTCGTGTTCTCTCTTAAGGCTGTATGCCTGTATAACGACAAGGCAAATTGACAGAGGGACGGATAAATAAACCAAGAGTTATTCACTGACTGAATGAGTTGGATTTTGTATTCCGATTGTCAAGTTGATGGCGGCGCGCTCATGTTCTCTCCTTTCTCCCCAAGGAAGATGGAGATGTAGACAAGGCATTATTTTACAACAAACGCTTTTGTCTGTTTTTGAAGGCTGCATCATAGAGTGTTACGCTAAAATTAAATTAATAATATAATACGCTTATAATCGCGTTTGAGAAATATTGGATTATGTTGCCGGGTTGGCTGCATAAGTTCTTAAAAAATTCATTAGGTTTTTTCCGCTATTGTGTCACAAACAAAGCGCATACAATTTTATATTACATTTTTTCCGTTTTCTACAAAGATTACAATTGGGTTGAAACTCGTTAATACATGATAGGCACTCCAGAGAAAACCACAGCGAATATAAAATTATTTTAAGCATATTAGTCCATTAGACCGTCTGCGGATTTAATTATTGATCAAATTAAAACAATTAGCGTGGAAAATCCTCAGTTAACATAATATAACTGAATTGATGTGACATTTTTGGTTTAAAACAATTTCCATATTTATTAATAAATCGGGCTTTTTACGGAATAAATGAAAATAGACAGTTTGAATACATTCAATTCATTGGAAATTAATCCAATGATACAATTTGATATTCTGTGACGGTGGCAGCATTGATCCGCAAGTCATCCGCTTGTGGTAAATTACTCACACTTCCGAACACAAATTTGTATCGACCATAGTCAGTCGACACACTGACTCTAGGTGCGTCCCTAAACTGACCTCAAGCCACACTGAACAATTTTTAATTAGTTTCAATAATACTACAGTTAACCATCTTCAGTTTATGCCTAATAAAATCTGCGGGTTAAGAATAATTATATTTCACATTTGTATATATGTAGATAGAACTCGGAACAATAAACCACTTTATGATGAATTTTATATATGCTTGTATGGAATTACCTCTTCAAATTTAACTGCAGAACTTTTATGAAAATTCAAGAAATTAACGCTAAACGTCTTAAATTTCTGAGTTTATAAAAACCAAACAATTCGACCTGTATTTCTAAAATAAATATTGTAAATATAACTTAAAAACTAGATAAAATAAAACTAATTTTTCTGTTTCATAAAATTCGGCTTGAACCTCATAAACTTTTAAATTATTAGTAGAACCTGGCTTTTTATGTCTAGTCTAAAAATTTTATTATAAATAAATTTTACTACAATATTTTTAATTACAAACTTCGTTTTTCATATCCCAAAATTTCCACAGTATTGACTAATCAAAAACTTTTTATCAGTCTTGTTCCGTAATTTTCTAAAGTTTACTATTATAACTTAAAAAAATATGATATAGGTCGAAAAATTCTGCGTTTTTCATAAGTTTCATTGTCTATAATTTACATTTTGGAAACTAATAATTAGAGAGCGAATCTCAGTTTTGAAGTAATGAATTTCACGATATAAAACTTAACATTTTGCGTTTCTATTCGAAAAATACAAACGAACTCTTTTCGGAAATTGCTGAAAATTTCTTTAATATTTAAATAGCTTTCACTTCTATTTCCTATAATTTCTAAACCAACTTAATATGTTAAGTCTCTTAGCATTTTCCAAAATCTATATTTAGATCGTGAATCAGATTTTCTTGAACGCTAAACTTCCAAAATCAAACGATTAACGTAGATTGGAAAACTTCTTTAATATTTTAAAGGATGTCACTTTTAGGTCCTACAGTTTTTAAACTAATTTCATTGGAGACTTAACTTTTTCCGAGAATCTAGTTTCAGTACATTGTTTGGGTTTCTACTACTCCAAAATATACCATCGATTGGAAATTTTCTTTAATCTCATAATGGGTGTCACTTCTACCTTCTATAGTTTCTAAACTGATTTTAGTGGAGTCGTACCCATTTTTAGAAAATCTAGTTTTATAATTTTTGAAAAACACGCGTTTCTATCTCAAAATATCTGATGTGTCCAACACATGACTTTCTTATACGAATAGTACCACAATTATTTTTCCTAAAGAAATTAAATTAAATTTCTTGTAAAAATCGTGTTTACATTTTGAGGGTTTCCAGCAATTTTCAATTAGTCTCTGTCGCACTTATTGCAATACGCATAAATATGTCCTTGTCCCACTCATTATAACCGAATTTTACGACAAAAATTTGTTTTATTTTAGATTTTTGACCTATTATTCACTTAAAAAAATCTCCCGGTATAAAATCACATTTATTTATTCATTATTATTGTGTTCGGTACCACAGAAACCAGTAAAATTAAAAAAATAAGAAAATGGTACTTCTGGGATTCGAACCCACGACCTTCCGTTTGGCAGCCAAGTCCCTTTAGTCACTAGTCTATCTAGACTGTCGGATTCAACCGCTATGAGAAATATAAGTGTTTTAAGGATATCTCTTTTTTTTTGAAATTTTTTTGACCGAATTTCAAAAAAACACGATTACTATACTTTCTTAATACTCCATATAAGAAAGTTAAAATGAATAAATAGCGTCGAACTGAAAATTCTTTCCATTCTAAAAATCGACTGAGCAGCGTTTGGAAAAAACCATTGGAAAATATTTGTTACACTTTAATGGGTGTCACTTCTATAATTTTTGCAGTAAATTCAGTAGAAGCACAATTTTTTTCCAAAATTAAATTTCACCATTTTTCAATAGATTAGGTATGTTTTTGAGTAAAATCCAAAATTTTACTCTTACACTCTCATTAAATTAATTTGTTATTTTTGAAAATTAGTTTTGTTATGATAATAATTATCGATTTCTTTCCCGCCAAAATACTCTATACTACTTGTATAGATACCAACTTTCTTAAAATATACTCTTTTATATATATGTATACTTACAATTATTCAAACAAAAAAAAAATATTGTATTTTTCTGATGTTTTTATCTACAACCAAATCGGAGACAACAAGGTTTCCTTTGACATTTCAAACGAATACTTATCTCATATTTATTTCACATGTATATTTCAGACTGTTTTTCTGCTGGATGGTCCACAAAGCTTTGACATTACAATACTACATAATATAAGTGATACCTATTTTCTAAAATATAATTGACTTTTTGCCTGGCGGCTACTTAGGGCTGAAAAATATTAACATCATACCCTCCTCTCTATTCCATATACATACATACGAATAAACATTCGAGAAAGTTCAGATCCGAAATTCGCCCAAAGCGTTTATGTAACTTTGTGCTGTACAAATATTTTATAAACTATTGTTATGCAGTTTAATATTGTAACAAACATTTGTATTTGCTGATGTGTGCACCGAACTGCGTTTGCATTAAGCGCGAATTACTAAAATACTAATTGTTTTTATACAGAAGCAAACAAAAAACCATGTTTTCTAACATGCAGCATCTCTAATGGGTTTTGCGGTAAAAGCTTCAGGGTTATTAAACCAAGAGACGTGACAAATTTTTAGTATATATAACGAAAATACAGTTGTTGTGTCAGTTATGTTCACCTTTCTTGGCAGCTAAGTGTCCAAAGTAACCCGAAGACGTTCAAGCCAGTGTCTTTGTGCACATTCTATAGAAACCAGCCAAAAACCAACACCACAATACGGCTCTATTTTAACCCGGGGAGTCGTAAAGCGCTGGCATGGTCTTGATCTCATTATATTAGCATATTTCTACAGTAATTACGTCTAGCAGTTTAAATTAGTTTACTGCAAGTTTATTAGATCGAGGGATTTTGCGCAAGATGGGAACCGGTGGGAAATTTTCGAGACATATTTTTCAAACTTGAAATTTTAACCAATATTTTCAAAATCAGCGATCGCAGAATTTTTTTGTATTTTTTTTTTCTATTAAAATGACTACACTATTATTTTCTATGAAAACGTCTTCCTTTATACCTCCTACTGCCTTAACGTAGCAACTATTAGCAACAAATATCATCATGTTATTTTAGCCTTAGAAAAACTGTTACTCCAAAGACATCTTACAACACCTTCCAACTTCAGTTCCATTCAGTATCGAATCTATTTTAAAGCGGCACGCTCACAATCAGTCCATAACGTTTATTGCTTGCCAATTTGAAATTTCTCCAGCATTATGTCATCAAGGAATACATCTGTTAGCACGGTGGTTGTTCCGTGGATCGGCTAGCGTATCCAAGCGAACTGATAGAGACGTGAAGATCAATGAAAGCAATGGAATGTTTAAATCCCGCGACGTTGATGCTATAAAAACACCCTTTCATTGATTGCTCCTTCCAATCGCGCGCCAAACAATTTATCGCATACACGCCAGACCGTGTTGCAAGACACAATTTACAGGAACAATTCGATGCAGATTAGTATACACCCAATGGGCTTTAAACTGGATTACTTCATAATTTGTCCGCGGTTTCCGGGGTATCCATGGCATTTGCAAGGATCTGTGCCAACGTGCTCGTAATTATTGATTGCTTCCAAATCCAAACACGTGTGTGTATGTGATGCTGCTGAGAGGCGAATATTATCAGTGTGGTTGCAAGAAATTTTGTCCGGTGTTTGACAAGATGAAGGGCTCACCATCATTTACCTGCCAATTGTGATGGGTGTTTTGGCTCCCGGCGTGATCAATATTATGATTTTGTACCTATCTCTGACTGGCTCTGAAATAATATACGGGGAATAAATCATTTTGAGATACTGAGGGGGTTTTCACAGATATGGCTTTGGGACTCATGCCTAAATACCTATGCGTGATCTGCGATCATATGTATTAGACAAAATTGTCTATTTTTAGCCAAATTCAAGTTCATGTGAAGGGAATGGAAAGTAAACTAGGCGGAATTAGGAGCAGAGTTATGGAACGATAGGTTCCTATTTTACAGATTTATATAGTAGAAGTCCTATTTTATATTTTCCCGAAATTATTAATTCTTTTCCTTTGCCTTAAAATTTCAGGTGAAACATAAATCCTACACTTTTTTTCTTCTTCAATCAAGTGTGCCATAATGCGAACTTTTCCTTCTCAGAACTCATTAGTTTTACCTTTCACAATGCTCCTGAATATTAAACTTCACATTGCCTACGCTAAAGAAAAAATTTAATAGTCGCAATCTAATAACTTGAAAATATTGGAAATATACGAGAATTCAGTCTTAGGCACAATGCGGCTAAAGTATGAAGCAGATGAGAAAGAGAGTGTATACTAATATAGGAGGGTGATGCTGGTGACATAGGAAAAATACTTTGATCGAAATACAGTCTGAGTATTTTGGGTAGAAATTATAAATATAGGAGGATAGTGTATTTTTATATTTGATAAAATTGTGTGCGTGTTCCACTGAAATACATACAAACAAATGCATACAGGGTGTCCTAGAACTGCTAGAGAAGATTTTAATAGCAAATTTTGAAGTAAAACCTTAGACTGAAGTAAGACTTTAAGCAAACATTAAGCGATTACTATCTATTTTTAAACGCCTCCAAATATTCGCTGAAGAGTCGTTGGATCAATTTGTTAGATGTGCTTAAGATATTCTTCATAAAGTGTTTTCATTCTTTTATACTTTTAGTTAGGTACTACTAAATAAAATTATATAAATAATAAACTCTGAAGTATCTGATTAATACTGTAATTTTGTAATGAGAATTCTGTTGTAAGAGGTGGTATCCAAAAATTTCCGAATTGATGCTACTAACAACTAAATGTTCGGACAAAAGTAAATTCGATTGTCTTTTTTCCATACGCGCAAAAGTTATCTAAATTAACTTCCATAATATTGATGGTTTTTTCTGTTATAATGCCAACATTTAGTTATATAAAAACGTAAATTTCGTAAAAATCGGCTCGGCGGTTCCAAAACTGTGGCACTTTAACTCAGTAGGATGGGAAAATTGTAGAAACAAAGAATTATTATTTTCAAAACGTTGGATCTAGTAGTCGGATTTTGATGAAATTTACTTTATTGCAAACCTGGATGTTGGTTTTCTTTACAAAAAAGTTACACAACTTTTTATTTGGTGATTTTAGACATTTACCGGAGCTTCAAAGTTGCACCTTTAAAAATGATAAAATTTTCTAGTAACTGTTTTAAAGAATCACAGTTTTGAAACCGCTGGTTGGATTTGTGTCAAAAAACATTTAAATCAAAGCTCAATACTCGTACTGTATTGAAAAAATCCTGAAATGTTAATATGATTTTTTTTGCATTTTTTTCGAGTTCCACAGTTCACTTTTCAAAAAACGTGTTTTTTGAGGGTGCTACCTACGTTAAAATAATCACAGTTTTGGAACCACTGGTTGGATTTTGGTAAAATTTACTTTATTGCAAAGCTGGATGTTGGTTTTATGTATAAAAAAATCCCCAAGTCTTTATTTGGTGATTTTAGGCAAATTTCGTAGCTTTAAAATTGCACTTGAAAAATGTGACGTAATTTTCTAACGACTGTTTTTAAAAATCACAGTTTTACAACTTGGGGAAAACGACATAAAGGTGCTTTCATGGCCCTCATCTAGTCCGGTCTTAAATGTCATTGAAACTCTGTGGCATAAAATTAAACGTATTCTACGCAATAATCCACCAAAAACCATTGGGGACTTAAAGACCAAAGTAGAAGAAATTTGGGACAGTTTCACGCCAGAATTGTACCAAAATTTGATAAATACAATGCCTGCTAGAATACAGGCAGCTATTAAAGCAAAAGGAGACGTAACCTCTTATTAATGGTCCTAAATTAAAAACTATCCCAACATTTAGTTGCAAATTAATTTTGTAAAGTTTGCTAATTATTAAAGTTAAAATATTGCTAAATTCAATAAATAATTTTCTTCCATGCATAATATTGTTATTAAGGCTTTATCTTATTGTATTGTTAGGTGTTTACTAATTATCTGCGTAAAATTTCCATTTCTCCTTTCAAACTTCAAAAATTTACTTTTGTCCGAACATTTAGTTGTTAGGGCTCGTATATAAAAAAGCGTTACCGAAGCTCATAGTAGCCAAATCGCTTCTTACATTGGCGATGATTACCAATAGAAGTAACGGTAAATTTGTAATTTTTATGTCAATTCGGACAATTTTTGGATACACCTCGTGTAGGGTCTGTTTTAACACAAAAAATATTTGCAGGATGATGCGTAAGTTGCTTTCCAAATGGGAATTTCTTAAACAGTTTTAAAGGTTAACAAAATTGTCAGAAATGTAGTTCCAGTGGCGAAGCCCTCTTTAAAAAAATAGTAGGAGTAAAATAGTATAGCAATTATTTTACTTTCGCCCTCATTTTACTAAAATGTATGTGCTAACTGGTATATAAAAACAACAATGTTTTTCAGAATAAACAATTAACGACGTAAAAACTGTTTTTCAAAGTTGCCCTCGTAAACCAGTGACATTTACCATTTTGAATCAATTTTTCCATATTTTAGCGCAACATTAAAAAACCCTTTTGTAAGGCTATTAAACGCCTGTATCCGCTAACCATTCACACACACATTCACATAACCCCCCACACAATCAATAGATTTGTCGAGTAAAAAGATAACGTATAGAAAACCAATTGGGGCTTTTATTTTTTCCCGATTCCACAAACTGTGCTCAATGTTTAAACTTGCCAAGCACACAAGCCAGCGCACACAAACACAGAGCGCGCTTTAATAAATTAGTACACCTCCTCCTGATGCGACGTATTTAATCAATAGGGTTCAAATTTGTTCTCATGTACAGATTATAGTTTGTATTAATTATCAAATCCCTTGCAGGAGAAGTGTGGCAAACAAGTTAATTAAATATCTACAAGATGATGAGTTATAGTTCATGTCGTTAGGTTACATTTATAGATATTGACAGTTTGGAGGTCCCCCGTGGTTGTTTTATGGACATATGTGGGTTTTATACGACCTGAGATGGATGTTTATAAAAAAGAAACGTAAATATAATTTTATCAAAAAAGAAAGTTATGTTTTTAAGTTGTTTCTTTAAGAGGTTAAGGGGAAATTATTCCCTAAATAGGATAACACGGGGGGAGGCTTTGGATCAATAAAATTGTGCCTCGAACAGGTTTTAGCGAATTTACTGTCTTAAAAAGGGATATGACGTGAATTTTCTGCTTAATAAACATCATACAAACATTTCTCTGATGATGGCAACTTCATAGTGTTAAATCCCATCAAATCTTCTATGCATTTATTTAATAAACGTCCGTAAACAGGACTATATGCCGCGATTACATTTTTAATAAAAGATTTTGTTCAGAATTTATTACTATCTGTAGTAATTTTAACATACCTACTTATGGCGTGTAGAAATTTAATTAAATTAGGTAAAATACTAATTAGCTATTAAGGACTGAATCCATGAATTATTTTAATAAAAAAATTTAATTAAAGAAAGAGTTGTCGGGTGAGCTATTTTACAACCATACCTTCTTAAACGCTCCTCTAATAATAAAGTCAAGAAACGCTTGCAAAACGCTACGTTAATCCACGTTTTGCCTAGAAATTTATACCCAAACCAAACCACGAAGTGTTTTAATTTTATTTTGTATATTAGCATGATATTACGATATTTATAGATATGTTATGTTAGGAGAACCATCCCGAAATTACATATTCAATACACGTGCGCCACAACTTATGCGGAAAATCTTATTGGAACACGCGGATACTTCCGAAATCCTTAGAATTATTGCTGGAGAAAAGGAAATAAGATTTTTTCATTGCCCACTAAATTTATGGGTTGAAAAGCCTCTGACATATTTTGTGGTTATCAAATCGATAGGCAAATAATGAATTGTTATGATAGCGGGTTGTTGTGATTGTGTTATTTATTTTATTTTTTCTTGTTTCAGGTAAGAACCCGTAAACAAGAAACTTTTGCTCAAGTCACTGATGGCTCTGGTCAAACTGCAATGAAGCAGAATGGGCAATTATTGCCTTCTGAGCCGCTGGTGAGACAAATGATTTTGTAACAGATGTCAATTCGTTTCTTGTAATATGTAAGGTGTAGAGTTTGTTGAGGGTGACGTAGCCTAAAGAAGGCAATTTATCTACTTAACTAGAGACGATTTTTATTTATTTACGTACTACCATAAAAATATATAAATTGAAATGTAGGTATATTAATGCTACGTTACTTGTCACTTATAATTGTACTGCGCCATGAAGCGAAACTAAGGAATGTCTTACAGTTCCTAGTTATTTATCTTGCAGCATAGTTTTTGCATTATTTTCGCGTTATTAAGCGGAATCTTACATAACTTTTCATTTTTTAGTTTAAATGCATAAGATATGGTTGTAATAATGTTCCCTTCCTTCTTTTAATTTCTTGTGTAATTATTTGCAGATTGAGCTTTAGATACAAAAATAATTAAGTGTGACAAATTTGTTAATGAGTTATTATAAATCATAAAGTATTTAGTTTTATGTCTAACTTGTACTACTTCATTTGCGATTTTTTTTTTAGTTTATATCACTCCTTGTTCATAAGCAAGCTATACCTATGTTTCCAAAATTTACATCTGCAAATTTTAGACCAGAACAAATCTGAAAGGCCAAACTTTTCTTATTTTATTTAAGATCTACTATGGGATATTTCTAAATAAGAGTATAAATAAAGCTATCAATATTTTACATATTTTTGAGAAAAAAAGGTATTCTGAATGTTTTCTACGTTCTTTGAGTTATTTCATATAAGCAATGAGGGTTCGTTCCCACGATGCGGGATGCCAAAGTTTTCAAAAGGCTTTTTACGTCTCGAAAACGCTTTAACATAACTGCAATTTGAGACATCATGGTAACTCATAAAGAGTGGCAATTTGATAATAATTGGAAAACGCTTCAAGCTGGATTATTTCAAAAACTTCATCATAAATTTCCACAATAATCAGTTTTGGTTTGATTGAATCAATTTTCAAGAAGGATTTTCATTAAAAATGTCGACTTATTTTGTTGTCATGTCAAATCTCTAGTACGAGCCCTAACAACTTAATGTTCGGACAAAAGTAAATTTGATTGTCTTTTTTCCATACGCGCAAAAGTTAATTAACTTCCATAATATTGATGGTTTTTTCTGTTATAATGCCAACATTTTTTTATATAAAAACGTAAATTTCGTAAAAATCCACTCGGCGGTTGTAAAACTGTGGCACTTTAAACCCAGCAGGATGGGAAAATTGTAGAAACAAAGAATTATTATTTTCAAAACGTTGGATCTAGTAGTCGGATTTTGATGAAATTTACTTTATTGCAAAGCTGGATGTTGGTTTTCTTTACAAAAAAGTTATACAAGTTTTTATTTGGTGATTTTAGGTATTTATCGGAGTTTCAAAGTAGCATCTTAAAAATGATTGAATTTTCTAGTGACTGTTTTAAAAAATTACAGTTTTGAAACCGCTGGTTGGAATTGTGTCAAAAAACCTTTAAATCAAAGCTCAATAATCGTACTATATTGAAAAAGTCCTGAAATGTTAATATGATTTTTCTTTGCATTTTTTTCGAGTTCCACAGTTCACTTTTCAAGAAACGTGTTTTTTGAGGGTGCTACCTACATTTAAATAATTACAGTTTTGGACCAGCTGGTTGGATTTTTGTAAAATTTACTTTATTGCAAAGCTGGATGTTGGTTTTATGTACAAAAAAATCCCCAAGTCTCTATTTGGTGATTTTAGGCAATTTTCGTAGCTTTAAAATTTCACTTGAAATATGTGACATAATTTTCTAACGACTGTTTTTAAAAAATGACAGTTTTGGAACTCGGTGAAAACGACATGAAGGTGCTTCCATGACCCTTATCCAGTCCAGACTTAAATGTCATTGAAACTCTTTGGCATAAAATTAAACGTATTCTACGCAATAATCCACCAAGAACAATTGGGGACTTAAAGAGTAAAATAGAAGAAATTTGGGACATTTTCACGCCAGAATTGTGCCAAAATTTGATAAATACAATGCCTGCTAGAATATAGGCAGCTATTAAAGCAAAAGGAGACGTAACTTCTTATTAATGGTCCTAAATTAAAAATTATCCCAACATTTAGTTGCAAATTCATTTTCTAAAGTTTGCTAATTATTAAGGTTAAAATATTGTTAAATCAAATAAATAATTTTCTTCCATGCATAATATTGTTATTAGGGCTTTATCTTATTGTATTGTTAGGTGTTTACTAATTATATGCGTAAAATTTCCAGTTCTCCTTTCATACTTCAAAAATTTACTTTTGTCCGAACATTTAGTTGTTAGGGCTCGTATATTATAAATTATTGAAAATGTAGAAAATTTGAGAAAGGGTATTTCTAAAAAATGTTAAATCATAAGAAACACTAACAATTTTTGAAAGAATATGCGCAAAGAAGAAAACTTGTTCTAATATAAAATGCTATTTTTTGAAATTTATATTTTTTAATATCTATTTTTATCACAAATTAATAACACCGAAGTTAATTTTCTGTGAGGTAATAAATTGCTTACAAGAACTTCTGTGATCTTTTTGTCTTCGTTTTAAATTTTTCTCAGTGCCTGAATATATGTCCGTAATAATATCACAAAATTGATTTTTCCCCTGCTCTAATAATGAAATAAATTTGAAAGCGCACGCGGCTCATTTTTGCAAAGTTTTCCATTGATTGTCCTTTGAAACTTGAGCAATGTCTCTATATGAAAACTTTCGCGTACAATTCAAGAACTTAATAAATTAAATTAAATTAAATTAAATTGTACTGTTACCAGCATAAGAAAAAAATCTAGCACACATTTATTCCGTACACTTAAATTAAAACTGTTTGAAAGCACACCGTACATCTGTAAAAATAAATTTACAGTTAGCAAACTTCTACCAGGCAACTTTTCTTTTGGATTATGCAGTTGAAGTCAAACTGCTTTTCCTCGTCTAGCACACTATGAATTTTCCGGGAAACCCTCTGCACACATCTGTTTATACATGCCGGATGTATGACGTGATGACAGATTCAGGCGGAAAAAACACAGCTAAGTTTTTCTACGACATCCGATGCTTTTGGCTTTTATATAACGTACATTGTAGGTGCATGGGCTTTTGTACAGTTCGCCTTTAATAAATCCCGTGCAAAACTTCCTTAAGATCAATGGCAAACTGACATTTGTAATTGATTTATGAGTTTTGTCATCATTCGTCTTCTTCCTGCAATTCGCCTCTCGTCCGCACTGGGGGCGGCCAAAATTCGCACAATATGATTTTCGGGGGAAAGTCAAAGGTGTACAAACAGGAACTTTCCATCAGCGCATAATAAATAAGAGCATAAATTGTCGTCCCTTAGAATTATGCTCAATTGTAGAATACGCGTGCTAGTCTCATTTTATTACACCTGAAATGAATGGTAGCAAATATGGATAATGAATTGCTGAGAGACGAAAGTTACTCACAGGTCATTTACTTTATCTCTCACCCAATTGAATAACTTCCACCTAATATTCCTACTTACTTACGCACGATTAATTTTACCGCTTTCCTACAAGTTCATTGTTATCCGGTTTTGTGCGGAAAAAAAACTTAATTTCCACCTCAAATTAAATTACAACTTAGATAATGGTTCGAAAGGTTACCGTAATTTCTATTTGAACTGATTATTTAGATTGCAGCAAATATGTTAGGTACTTTCTTTTATGTGTTACACCCAAAGCAAATTACCTGCCATGTACGTCATAAGCGCGACTATTTTAAAAAGATGACTAGGTGACCTAACCTATTTATTAGGTTATTCGTGTATATAAATTGTATTTCTGAGTCAAAAAACTACTTCAATAACTTCAAAACAAATTTGTATGAATGTGTGTCAACACGAAACTGACAGCATAAATAATTTTAAAATAAATTGAGCCCATATATTAAAATTGCTGGGTTGCATGTTGCAATATTTGTTGATTGACCTATAAATCATGGCACGCTGAGGCTTAAAGTAAATGCAGTTTGCTGAGGTCGATGTTTTGATAGGCACAATTTAGTGCCATCACGGTCTGCTACGTTGACCCCATCCCACTGCCAGTCCAGGACACATATAGAAAATTCCTTTAAGAACCGAATCTTCGTCCATTGTCCTGGTCAGCCAAACCAATTTGCCGAGGAATTTTGGCTTGGGTGCAATGAATTTCGCTTTCCCATATAAAAGAAAAGTGGTTTTCGCACAATTAGTCAGTGACTAAAGAAAATACCAAAAACTCGATTAGAAGTCAAACGTTTTTGTGGTTTATCATTTTAGGCGCGCGTTCTGTTGCTGTGGCAGAGGTGGTGTACCACCATAATAAAGTTATTACATTATTCCAGCATATTTTGGGAAGGAAATTTCGCATTCCATATATCATGTGGGTATATGTGTGTCTATGTGTGTGTCTGACATCCACGGCAGTGAAGTTACAGTGGCAATATTGACCTTAAACGGTGAAGGCAGATTCCTCCGGCTTTACTTAAGTTGACATCTAGGATGAACATATGTCACAAAGAACAAAGACGCGGCATCTTGCTCCTGCCTTTGGAATTATGAAACAGATGTGGAATATTGCACACAAGCCAAACCTCTAAACCTTAAAATACGAAAACATTTTAGATTCCGGGTTATATTACCTCTTCATGTCGTTGCTTAACATATTATTAGATGAACCAACAGAAAAAAAAAGGCCGCATAGAAATTTTATGCTTTAATTTAAAAATTCAAAACCCTTCTATTCAATACATTTTCCAATGATTTCACGTCTGTGCAGTTCCCTAAGAATTATTTGTGTGTAATTATAGTCAGTGTCATAAAGCATCTCTTCAAATAATCGGATTTCATGGAACCCGTCGTAAATTAGTTGTTTTGATCACACCTCATTTCATGCAGTTTATATGTATGAGCATTTGTCAATAATAATTCACGCAATATTTATGGTTAAGACTAAAAAGGGAATAAATTGCCGATAAAATATTTATAATTACAAAACTATATTGTTAAAATAATTTATTAAATAATTTTGTTTTATGGGTATATTTTAATGTTATATATTTATAGTTGATAATTTAATTAATATATACCTACCTCATAGCCAGAATCATTTAATTGTTATTTATAAAGCTTTTTACCTGAAAAAAATTAACTCACATTCAATGTTTTTCATCTAGCACCAAAACAAGTGACTCTTACCTGAAGACATTTTTAGGTTTTTTAGGAATATCTTGAAAAATAAACAATTTATGAGATTTTTTTATTCATTAACATTGATTTAGAATTGAATTTTGAACAAATTTTATTTGAACTTTTTTTTGAAATTCCGTCAAAAAAATTTCAAAAAAATAAGACACTTATTTTTGTCGTAAAATTCGGTTATAATGAGTGGGACAAAGACAGATTTATGCGTATTGCAATAAGTGCGACAGAGACTATTTGAAAATTGCTGGAAATTGAAACACGATTTTTTTTTATCGTAAAATTCGGTTATGGTTATAGTGAGTGGGACAAGGACAGATTTATGCGTATTGCAATAAGTGTGAGAGAGACTTCCGAAAATTATTTGAAAATTGCTGGAAACGCTCTAAATTGAAACACGATTTTTACAAGCAATTTAACTTAATTTGTTTAGGAAAAGTAATTGTGGTACTATCCGTATAAGAAAGTCATGTGTTGCGCACATCAGATATTTATTTTTGAAATTCGCCGTATAAAAACCATTGACACGAGTTATTGTTTAATATTTATACTCTTTAATTCCCTATGCCGCATTCATAAATAAATTCGTTGTGTAATAATATTGATAATAATTGGTTGTATTAAATTGACTACCATAATATCGCGCCCTTTTATTTAAAACTTTCGCCACTGGTTGCAATATTATTCGCGTTCCAATACCTTTCTCCCTTATACAAAGAAACCGCGTGTGTATTAATCCTGCTATGTGACGTTTGACAAAGACAATACAACCAAATCTGCACGGGGTGGTCCACCCCCCATTCAACTTTGTGAATAAAGAAAGACACTTCAGCACGTTGTCATGTAGGAGCACAAGGTTCATTAAAGGACTAGGGCGAAGGTCTAACGACTTCACTACTAGGCCCCTTTCGGTTCCACAGGGAATCACCGTGTCGTGGAATATAATGCCATGCCACTAATTATTAGCCTGCCTTGGGCCCCCGACGCATACCGCGCGCTATGTGGAGACACAAACAACATGTGATTTCATGGCTCAAGTACACTCCGGGTGAATACATGTGTTGGTAAATTTAATTTTACACGAAAAGCGTGATGGGACTCGGTGCCATTTGCTTTGTTTTCAACAGCGCGCCTATTAAATGTCTTCTTTTGTATTATGGTAAAAATTTGTAACAGGAACTGAAGGTTTGTTATGGGTAAGCACACTAAGCAAATCATAAGGTTTTTTTGGTTGTTAACTTAAACCGGCGGGATTCTCTCTGTGGCTTCTGTATCATATTCACGGACACCTAGATTCAATTTCCTGAATGTTGATGACGTTTTTCACAGCTACGTTGTCGTCTTACTTTTTATCAGATCAACAGGGGAATATACAAGTAATATGAGTTTTCAACTTTTCCAGCATTATACAACGTTCTTTCTAAAGTGAAGTTATATTGAAATTTATTTGCTTCCAAATAGTATGTAAATGTGTGCCAGGTTTGCTCATTTTTACCGGAAATTCATTCCTGCACAAAACGATAAAAAAATACGGTAACTATATACATGTACCACAAAATGTCGACAATTTTATTGAATTAACTTGCAAGAGCGAAAAGTAAACAGGCAAAATTTTATCAACATCAGTTTCTATACAGTCTGTAATTAAATTTTTTATGAACTAACACAATTTTTTTTTATAAAACTTGAAATCGTAATAAAATCTAAAGTCACAAATTGATGCTTTGCTGTAGAAGAAAGCCACAAAATATTATACTTAAGTCCTGAAAATAAATATGGAAATAATTTGCTGTTTGATTTAAGAGCTATGGTGAAATTATTTTCAGTAGACATGTACCTACCTCATATATTCCTGGCAATTATTGTATTAATTTTATACTCTATAATTTTGTGTTACATGTGGAAACCTGATAAGCTGTTGATTATACCTTAAATTGTAAATAAAGACAGCTGGGGAAACAATGAATGTTTCCAGATTTATTTATTTTAGATAATTCCACTTTTTGTTCGGAATATACAGGAATGAGTTTCAGAAACGTTTATGGAGCCTTATGGCACAGAAATAAAGATAAATACACACCAATGAAAGAGGAAATGAAAACAAAGCAGCGATAACAAATAAAATATATTTTTTTGAAGTTGGAAACTTTCGTAATAAGTTTTGGTTAGGTATCTCTTGAAAAAGGGAAGCAGCAGTGGGATTGAATCACTCAATATTTAAATCAAACTTATTCTCGGGAGAAACTGTCAGGGAAATATGTGTATTCTTTTGAGACCTTCCGAACTTTTTCCTTTTAATACACCTACAATAATTGTTTACTTGGTAATTACCTCTGAATGTCCGCGTCAATAAAAGCAAAACTGTTTTAATTTAGATTTTTCTGCATTTCACAGACAGGGAACGTAAATACCTTGATGTACATTTTTCATATAAATCTCTTCTGCATCCAAAACAGCCTTCAGCTTCAGATTCCATAAAAACAGCAATAATAAAAATATACTTTGACGTTCTTTTTAAAAGCGAATAGGTCGAAACAAGTAGACGAGATTAAAAGCAAGCAAAGAGACGACGGAGAGATGAGAAACTCTTCGCCATCTAGTAAATTAAATTCCGCCACTTTAGCATTTTTCCGCTGATCAATCACGCACGAATGAATCTTGGTAAATAAGATGGCATTTGGCGCGGTTCAGTGCTTTATTGTCGATTACCGTAATATACCGTCATATTGCGGATTAAAATTATCTATTCACAATTTGGTCCGAGTACAGCTTAAAAACCGTTCGTGGGGGATTACAATTATTTAAACTGAACAAAAAGTTTCCGAGTTGCACTGGAAGAATTGTACTGTGCGAAGCTAATTATAAACTTGTTGGAACTCGGATTCTCGCTGAGGTGTGCAAAAGTTTTCTCTTCGCATCATAAACAAAACGCAACAGTATAAACGTGGAAATTACAACGAATTCTAAACATCCTATTTTTGTTACTTTTCAATAATACATGTGGACAGGAGTGCGCAAAAAAAGACTGGAAGACAAATGTTTGTTTTCCTTGCACAGTAGTTTTGTGGAATAGACGCAAACACGTAAGATAAATATTTTATGGCACTCCACTTATATGCATGATCCAGGGGAAGTTGATCGATGTGCAAGCTTTAAAATGTAAAGCAACTTCTTATTTAAGTCAAGTAGATATCACAAAATAAATGATGTATCACTTGAAGTTTTAGGTATTTTAATTTTACTGGCGCATATCTTGCCGCCATATTGCAGGAAAATGTTTGTTCAGTAAATTGTACTATTATCCACAACATACATCGTTTATTATTGGGTCGTGTGTAATTAATTTTAATCCATTTGCGATTGTTTGGGTCTAGTCCATGTTTGCATAAGTGTTGTCCTTTGCAGGGCCCATAAACAGGGATTACAGTTTTCTAAGAGGACAAAAGGAATTTTCAGTTCGACGCAGACGCTTAAATATTTAATTTAGAAATATTTTTATCCAGGTAGAAGGCACAAGCGTTTTTCTTGTCAACTGTCTAAGTTTTTGTTTTGGTATTCACTAGATAAATGCAAAATTCTTTAAAATCAATAATAAGCAAATACCTTCGATGAAAATTATTTGTAGCCCGAAGCTATATGAAAACTAAAATGACAAATTTGGAATATTTTAAGATTATTAAGAATATTTTTTATTTCATATTCAAAAATTCACTTTTTATATCTTTACAAAATTTAACTTTTATTTTCTACATTGGATGGTTAGAGTAAATTACATTAGATTAGCTTAAGACCCAAATTCATAGCTGCCAAGTTTGGCGCCTTAACTTTGATTGTACCGAAAATTTAATATTAATTGTCCCGTTCGGATAGACAATCATTTTAAATATGCGCTTAGTTAGCTTTATACGGAAGCAATTTAATCGTTGTCTTAAGTCCCATATAAAAAAGATAATATCCCCAAATTGATTACCTCCACTTTTACTCACTAATTGATATAAATCGTTACCGCTGTGCTTACCCAAAATTACATCGTCTATTAGCATATAAAAGAACAAAAAATCGTGTTTTCAAATTGCAATCAACTGTCTAAATAAATTGGGGTTGTTTTTAATAATACAGTTAATACCCAGATACCTGCACCAGGTAAACAAAATCGATTTTTATTTTATTCTGTAGCGAGCGAGAAATTCTACACCTAAACGGCGTGCACCTCGATTGTAAATTGAAAATGTTCGCAAGCGGATTTTGTTATAAGCTTATCTGTAAACAGCAGGTCCTTGCACCGCGCGGACATGTGCGCTTATTCTCCCCACCAAAACCATCACCATCAGGATTGGATATTTTACTTTTCCGGGTGACTTTATTAAAACTCGTAAAACACTTCTTCTATGGCATTACATTTATATGCTGTTTGATATGGTGGTAAAAATTGATTAGATTCACATTACGACGTGCCTATATCATTGACATTACACAATAAATAGGAATTACTAAAGATGGGAGAACGGCTTTGAAAATTTTATACACATAAAACAAGACACTATTAAAAAAACACCTCATAAAAAGCTGCCCTTTTGACACAAAAAAATAAGTAAATTACAAGAAAAGTAATAAAGTGATAGCAGTAAAATAGAAAAACATTTGTAGAACATGCCTGGTTCCGCGGGTAGATTTTTATAGGTTTCCTCGGACAGTTTCTCCAATTACTTCAGATGACTTCTTTTGCTCAAGATGTACGAATGAATAAAACAAGATGCACTTGGTAGCACCATAAGAAAACAGTAAAGTTTCTAGTGAAACAAAAATTTTCCCATAAAAAACACGTAGGTAGTTAAAAAACAACCTCATTATAGACAAAGTTATCCTTTACTCTAAATAGTTATTTAACAATACAACCATTTGGAAAGTTACAAAGCACAATATTTGGATTGCATACCATAATAATAATTACAAAACACACTCCAGACTTTGTGCTTTAGCTAACCAAGTTAACTAAAAGCTTTTAAATTACATTGCAATGCGTCGAGCTTATTTTCGGCACTTGAAAATGTATTGCACGTATACTTCCAACTTCTATAAGTTCTTTTCTCGCTGAGCCACGATCTGGCTATTCCATATATAAAACAACTTACTCTCCTAAAGATAACCTGAAGGATTTGTTTGTGTATACGTTCAATATAAAGGAAAAACTTACGCGGGAAACTGTTGAAGAGGGCGCAAAAGTTTCGTCCAATTGTTCGATATTTGATATCACAGTGTGGTGAAGTTTTTTTAGATTTGTTGAACAAGATAAAGTTCGAATCAATTTTATGTTCGTGATTTTTGTGAAACGGATTTGAGGATGTAGTTATTATAAAAGGCGATGAGAGGATTTTTTCGGTATGGTAAAATATTTTGTCGGATTCCGAGAGAATATTTAACTAAAATTAAAAAAACAATATATCTATTTATTATTATAACTAAAGAGCGGATCTAAGGTCATCATTCCAGAGACGCACTGATGGTATTTAAATGTATAAAATAACATTAAGTTGCTTGTCCTCTATGCAAAGCTACATCGTTGTAGATATCGACATCAATTTTTTTGTGAATGTTCTTTGACTTCTACACGAGTCGTAGAAGTAATGCGAGTTTCTTATTTTGCGCTGTTTTTCCAATAATACAGGGTGTCCCAGTTTAAATCGTCAGGATTTCATCAGTCGATAGTTTAGCGAAAATTAAAGGTGGTTTGTCTAATAAACTATGGTCGAATGTTGTTTCCTTTTTGATGTACAGGGCATTAAAGAAAATAAATTATTTTAAATAATTTGCTATAAATCAATATCTAACAAAAAAAGTTAGCTTTCTGAAATTGTGCATATATCTTTTTTTGGTATTCTCTTATTAATAGTGGTTGCAATTATTTTATTTAGAACACAGAGGCGTGCGTACGGGTTTCTTCAAAAACATTTTATTGAATAAAACCTACGCCACTGGTTTTTTTGCAGCACCAATATGCAGAGAGTATTTGCCATTCAATTTAGAAACTTTTTCGATGTTATAATTTTTTGATAACTTAACTCAAAATAACCTAATAGTACAGTAAATAAGAAAGAAAAAAGGCTTCAAATAGACTTTTTTTACCCTACAGTCAATTTTTGTAGAATCTTCTAGAGGGTCACCCTGAAAGTTTAAAACTGAGTTTGTGTATTCGTAGACCCCGCCCTTCCTTCACCAGCCCTCAAATTAAGGGTTTAATTTTTTTGTTTATTGAATAACTTTTTTCCTATTAAATTTTCTCGAAAAAAAGAGTCAGTACAAAGTTGTAAAGAATATTTCCTACAACTTATCTGTTAAACTTTTTTTGATATTGTCGATATTTAAAAAGTTATTCAACAAATAAGTTGAAATTTTTGGGGAAAGAGTAGTAAGTAGTACCTAACTAGAAAAATTTCACTAAAATTTGCAACTTATTTGTTGAATAACTTTTTAAATATTGACATTATCAAAAAAATATTAAAAGGAAAGTTGTAGGAATCATCTACAACTTTGTACTGTAGTCCTTCAGCTAGGGGTCAAAAGGTAGGAAGTAAAAGCGGGATGAGACGACGCAGTGTTTTCTGAAGGTTTTTTGATCGCTGAATCCGAATCCGTGCGTCGTTTTTCAATAAAGTGGTGCAAACAAAAGTTATTAACAATTTATTGTTTAAAACGCTATAACTCGAAAAGTATAGATTTTACCGAGCATTTTACCAAAAAAAGTTTCAAACAAAAGTTGTTCAAAATAAAAAGACTCTCCGAAAAGTTCATATGGTATTTTGTCATAAAGTCGCACGGACAAAAGTTATTAACAATTTATTGTTTAAATGTTTAAATAACTCGAAAACGAAAAGTATACATTTTACCAAAATAAATTTCAAACGAAAGTTGTTCAAAATAAAAAGACTCTCCGAAAAGGTCATATGGTATTTTGTCATAAAGTTGCTCTGACAAAAGTTATTAACAATTTATTGTTTAAAATGCAATAACTCGAAATATGTACATTTTACCAAAAAAAGTTTCAATTAAAAGTTGTGCAAAATAAAAAGACTCCTAAAATGTATGCTTTTTGGTTTGTTCCGTTTTAAACAATAAATTGTTAATAACATTTGTTCGAGCGACTTTATGACAAAATACCATATGACCTTTTCGGAGAGTCTTTTTATTTTGCACAACTTTTGTTTGAAACTTTTTTTGGTAAAATGTATACTTTTCGAGTTATTGCGTTTTAAACAATAAATTGTTAATAACTTTTGTCAGAGCAACTTTATGACAAAATACCATATGACCTTTTCGGAGAGTCTTTTTATTTTGAACAACTTTCGTTTGAAATTTCTTTTGGTAAAATGTATTTATTGAAAAACGACGCACGGATTCGGATTCAGCGACCAAAAAACCTTCAGAAAACACTGCGTCGTCTCATCCCGCTTTTACTTCCTACCTTTTAACCCCTAGCTGAAGGACTACTGATGCTTTTTTCGGAAATCTAATAGGGAAAAACCAATAAAAAAAAAGTTAAGTTATCAAGAAATTGTAAGATACAAAAAAGTTGCTAAATTGAATAGAAAATACTCTCTGTATATTGGTGCTGCAAAAAAAACCAGTGGCGTACGTTTTATTCAATAAAATGTTTTTGAAGAAACCCGTACGCACGCCTCTGTGTCCTAAATAAAACAATTGCAACCACTATTAATAAGAGAGTACAAAAAAAGATCTATGCAAAATTTCAGAAAGCTAACTTTTTTGTTATTGATTTATAGCAAATTATTTAAAATAATTTATTTTCTTTAATGCCCTGTACATCAAAAAGGAAGCAACATTCGACCCTAGTTTTTTAGACAAACCACCTTTAATTTTCGCTAAACTATCGACTGGTGAAATCCTGACGATATAAACTGGGACACCCTGTAGGTATATACATATTACAATTTATATATGACAAAAACACATTGACGTCTTCAACACCATCTATATCTTACATACAAAAGTGAATGTTTGTGCTATATAGAAATCTATAACGTTGTAGATATCGACGAACTTGAGATAGTCTCAAAGAGAAAAAATGGTAGTTTAATAGCCCTTTAGTATTTCAAAAAATTAAAACTGGACCCAAAAAGGTGACAATAATTGATTCTCTCAAAAAAATGTAATACATAATATCAATAACATCTCAAAATGATGAAACAAGTCAAGAAAATTCGTGATATCATGCGAATTTCCATAATTTTTAACATTACAGTTCCCATAATTACTCAACCGGGATATAATGAAACAGAATTATTCGTGAGAGGGAGCAGAGTCCCGCTCGCATGGATATTAATTTTCATAATCAAACATATATTTATACAATATTAGATACATGATGCATATTAAATCAAACGAATCACAATAGGCGCGAATGTTGTTCAAACCAACTAACAAACATAATTCGCGTGTTGTGATTAAATTCTACACTGGAAATTACCTTTGGCCATATTTCGTGGCTGTAATTAAATTTTGTGTTAATCATGGAGCGAAATACAACAGAAAGAAAATTGATTAGATGAAAAATGTGTAAGGTCAATGATATGATTTATGACTGAGTTAATGACAGAATTCTGGATTCTAATAAATTTTATTAATACCTACTTAAAGTAAAATACGGATAATTGATATTATTCGTCTATAAATTTATTTTACAGTGTAACATAAGCGATTAAGCTACAAAACATACCTTTAATATCGGTTTTATTAGCCCTAAACGTACCCCCGAAACTTTGATACCAATTACATATTTAGATGTTATTGATTTAGTGTACGTAAAATTGGATTCAGGTTGAAAGTTGCTGGCATTTCGCAGGAACCGTGTTAGATATTGAAAAATGTCTGTTAGCATAATTGAGTTACTTGAGCTGTCAAGCGTGGAAAATCGTAGCTATATGTGCGTTGTCGACCTCATGCACGTGTTAGCATATTATCCAAATTTTCAAAATGAAATTCATGTTCAAATATGAAAAAAAGTAAATAAGCCCAGTGATCCACAGCCTAACCTATAATAGATGGAATTATTGTTGGGGTACACGAAGACAATGTAATTAAGTTTTCAAGCTTGAAAGTTCAGCACTGTTGACATTTTAATAAACACAAACGGTCACCCGAAAGAACAACAATTTTTTCCGTCTAGTTTGTCTTTTGCGCTATGCGTGCAATGCAATTTATCCTGCCTCAAAGCTCTGGAAAAAGCAGGGAACAGGATAAATGAAGCTACAAAATACTTGAGTGTTTGAGAGATTTCTTATTCTAGTCACGACACTGCGTTCTTTAAAGTTGTATTCATCCCTTTAGTCTTGTCGCCATACAAGATCATAGTTTGTTTTTCGGTGCATAAACAAACACACGTATATAATAATGTAATATATTTCACGAAACAAATTGCCGTCAACCTCCGACCGTAACAAATTTTCCTTGTTGACGATAAATTTTTGCTGCGGGACCGAGGGATTAATAAAATTATTATACGAAAATATCTTGAAACGAATCTTACGTTTGTTAAGCAGATTTTAATTATTTCGGTTGTGGAGATAATAATAAGAACAGCCAGAGTGGAAAACTCCGCACACGGGCAAGATTTCATCCTCATAATCATCATCATCGTAAAAAATAAAATACGTTTATTTAATTTCAGCGTAACTTCTTTACTTAGCGGTTTAATTTAATTTTGGAAAACTGAAATCTATTTGTTTTACTGTCTAAATACAGATAATAAATTGTGAAATTCTGCAGTTATTTGATGACCGCGAAACTAAATTAAGTCTGGCACGAAATTGAGTTTTTGATTGAAGCTAAAGTTTATACAAATCAAACTTTGTTGGAAGTTGTATGAAGGATCATAATTCTTTTGACTATTAGCAGAAATCTTACGATACCAGTCGTAGTTTTGTTGTTCCTTTCTTGGAAACTGTTCTTGATATTCTACTTACTTGTAGTTTTCTGCCACTATCAATATCATTAATTAGTTGAAGAGGCTGCAAGGATTCAATTCAACCAGCGAACGTCACAACAAATTCTTAACAAAGAAATTATAAAGTTAGGAAAATAAGTTTGTTTATTTGTGCTTTCACTTTGTGGGGTCATATTTGGGCAAACTGGGGCAAGTTACCTAAAAGGTAAAAAACAGGAAGCGACATGTTTATGAAATGAAATGGTACGCGCCTTAATAAAACTTACATTTATTTTCAAAACAAATTCATTTCCATCAGAATAAATCCACATTAGCATATATAGCTACATAAATATTTCCATGGTCTATCGAGCAGTTTGCAATATTTACGATACGATCATTTGATACATTTGTGAAATGTGAATATAATGGATAATATTATTTATGCTTCGTGACTGCTGAAAAATGAAATAGAATCCAGCATCTTATAATCCACCTATCCGGCATATACATACTTACTTGAGCATTATATGCGATCGATACACAATATCAATCTGTCAGAGACAATTCCGCAACCATTCAAAAGCTGTGTGCAGATTTTTAATGTAGAAAAGTATCGTTGGACCGAGTTTAGCTGTTGGGCCTCGCTTCCATTGGAAACTACATTGCTCTGATGACTAAAGATAATAGCTTCGTGAATACCAAAGCTGCAAACTTAAACTATACACCAGTTCCTTTAGCGTCCTTTAGAAATTTGCTCAGATGTCCTCTTTGTTTGTTCAAGGAAGTTTTCTTTTGATCTGTCGCTAATTAGAGGGAATAATAGGAGATTTCCGGCATTTAGGTTATTGTTCCGGATGATACCTGGTCTAAAACTTTCAACAAACTATATAAGTATTTATGGGCCACCGAAATATTGTGCTATTAACAACCCCAGCACAGTCATTTATCATTGTTACTTTGAACGGTTTTCCTAGAATTTTAATGATAAAAAAGCGTATGATTTAAAATTGTGTTCTAAACCATTTTGGTGTAATAATGGATGTGGCTTGGTAGATTTATCATATACATCTTAAATACAATTTCTATATAAATGTGTAACCTATTTTAAGTGATGGATTAAATTGTCCCTACAATGCACTTAGCAAGATTAATGCGATATAGAACCTGTTACGCAATAATATATATTATTTATTCAGGGGGCTTTTAAAGGAATTGTATTTAAGGCATATTATTGGTATTAATAAAATGTAACGTAGCAGCCGAAGTAATTTAAAACCAGTACAAAGTACATTTTCTCTTTGCTTAATTCAAACTTTAGAGATTGGAATGTAGTTTAGACGTAGTATCGGATTGTATGTGCCTACGAACCACCTGAATATGAACCAAAATCTTCCTTCTCCTAGTAATCAAAATGTTAAAAGTAAAATCCAATAGATTATATTCAAAACTAAGAGATGGATGAGTTGCGCGTGCATTGTTAAAAACAGACATTCAATTTTGAAGTTGTCTATTACAGTAGTTGTCACACAATTTTAGGAAAAAGAGAGTTGAGCAATAGACATTTGTAGACGAATAGATTCCGGAATTAGAAAGAGCTTTCTGAAAATAAACATTAACAAAGTGTAACAAAATATATGTGTTTTGGTCTTTTTAATTACTTAGACAATATAACTCTCTACTTTTTGAGACATGGCATAGAATGTATAAGGCACAAAAATCAAAATCGTAGATCATTTTTAACCTATACTATGTGCAATTCTATAATTAGGCAAATCCCCAGAGACAAAAAAAAAACAATAAAATAAAAATGAAGGAATTTTCTGTTCTAAAATACGTTTTTGGGGCGCAACCATCATATACGATAGACAATTAATTTGGTTGCTTCTTTGGGGGCTTCAAAAGTTATTGACAGCCAATTGCAGTATTTCCATTTTAACTTCAAAAAAGTTGACGTCTTTAGAACTTAATTAGTATAGATATAATTATTTGCCATCAGTTTACGAATCGATCAAAAAAAGAATTAGGTACTTCTGTACGACTAATACTTTCGTATATACAGGGTTGGGCATATGTGTGGCCACCCCTAATTTCTGAATAAACATTTTTATTATTATTATTATTACTCTTAAAAGAAAAATTTGTAGTTTTCTTACTCTATGCAGTGACGTACTTTTTTGTTAAAACAGCTACCCTATTTTTTTATTTAATCAATTTAAATAATTATTATTTAATAGTCTTTATTTTATTATTGAATTAATTTCTTTAATATTTAAAAAACCACAAGTCGCACACCCACCAAACCTTATAAGTATCATTGTAATTGTTGAAATATTGTCTATTTGAAAACTTAAAAATATACAGGGTGATCCATTAAAAAAACTGTCGATCACATAATATCTCGAGAAATCGAGTAGCTGCTGGAAAACAAAATACGTCACTGAATAGAGTGAAAAAAGCTACAAATATTTCTTTTAAGACCAATAATGATAATACAAAAGTTTAGCCAGAAATCAGGTGTTCCCACACATATGCCCAACCCTGTATAAAAAACTACAAAAAAGCTCCCTGATTTTCGCTTGTTCTTCTTTATGACATTTTTCCCTTTATGGGTTTGTCGTCTACAGACTCCATCTTTTACGGTCCTCCTAATCGTCATGTCGAAGATATCTTTCCTCCATTATGTTCCTTATATGTGTCTTCCATTTATATACCAAGCGAGTTTTTCTTGGTCCTCTTGGCGACCGTTTGAATATACTTTTTGGCCATCGTCTGTTTTTCATCTATCTTTATTCGTAATTTGTAGGAAAAAGTCCAAATTGGACTGATTTTCGCAATTTTTTTAAAACAAAAAATGGATTTTTTGTAATATTGCTAAAATCAGGGAGCTTCTTTAGAGAACCACATCTACGGAACTGTTTAGGTATATATTATTTTTTGATGGATTCGTAAATTGAAAAGAATGACTCGAAGAACTGCTTTGGAGAGGATAAGAGACAGAGAATAGGTTTATGGTTCTTACAAGTTTGCAGTTCCAAATTTCTATTTAGTAATGAGGCTATACCATGGACAGTAAATATACCAAATAGTAAAAGCTATCATTTAACCCCACACAGTATTCAGATACTTTGAAATAAACAAATTAAATTGTCAACTGAAACATCATTTTGTTCCATTTTACTCTCTCAACTCAACAAATTCCTCCAAAACTATAAAGTTCAATAATTCCGAATTACTTTTGCCAAACATTCCCATTTCATTATAGTAATAACCTAACTTAATCTATTCCAGATTCTATAATTAGTCTAAAGATCGCCATGTATTAAATATCCAAAGTTTCTGCTCATATATAGAAGTTCCAGGAACGGCATTGTATACACACCTTTTACTCTCTGTCCCTTATTGGGTTAAGATGACACCAAAAGGCGAAACTTGAGCTTTGTAAGGGTTCAGTAGTAAAGAGTCAGTTTCAAATGAGTATTATGGTGTAGGTAGGCTTTTGATAGAACGAGTCTTAATAGGTACCTTTTCTTTAGGTTTCTGAATTAATTTATATTTAATTTTATTTGCATAATTCATTAATATAATTTTAAAAATGTAACTATAATAGTATGATCTTGATTATACTCTACGCTATTACCATTAAAGTGTTTTAATTAAAAGGCTACAGGTTTGAAGTTACTTAACTCTCCATATACACCAGATTTGCATAGCACAAGACGTACTTAGATTAAGCCTCTGAATTCGTTAAATCAAGGCCATATCTCAAGCTGGACATAAATATTTGAAATGATAAAATTATATTTAACACAGGAGAACATTTTAGTAGCAATAATGAAAAGGTACAGCTCTGAGTAATATTGTTAATCAATTTTAAAAGTAAAGAAACTACAATAGCTATAAACCAACTTTAAACGAGACGTGGTAGTAGTTGAACGAATACCTCACAAAATCCGACTCTTTTCGATAAATTGAAAACTAAACAGCACTAAATGCCGGTATACACAACGAGAGATTGTGGAACATTTTACGAAAGCATTTGCTCTGTGCTTTGGCTCCAGTAATAGCCTAGACGGGATTCCAGATCTGAGATAACACACGCCGTTGTGTGGTGGCTGCAATTGCTAGGCTCCACTATTGTTTTACCATCCGCCTTGATTGCGTTTACGAAATGGAAATGCTGACTAATCATTTCCCCCTTCAGTGTGTGTGTTTCAATGTGTGAATGTTCGCTTGTTAGCTTTCATATAAAATCACCCTAATTATTTCACTGTCTATACACTACTAGAAGATTTAAGCACGAATTAACCTTCATCCTATTCATCGTTGTCTTATTGCACGGAAATGCCGTAACCACAAAGGATGTAAAGTGTGGATGATGAAGCCACTGGAAATCAGTTTGAAGAGGAAGCCTCGGGGGATATTGTTCGATACAATCGAAGGAAAAAATTGAGTAAAACTTAAACGCATGTCATGTATAGAGAACGTAGTGTCAATGTAATGGCCGCCATGACGAAGGTGAAATAGCCGTGAAATTCTAGGGGTCATTCATATTTAATCGAGCTTACCCCTCTAGTCAAGGGATGAATATTTTAGTAGCTGTAGCAAGAAATGGGTCTCTTCTGACAACCTGTATATTGCAACATGCTCTATTTCGAATAGAGATGTACTACGTTATGCCCTCTCGTTTAAGAATTCTTGTACAATCATGAATATACAACTGCAAAGTCTAAATGTTGCTTTTAATTTTTTATAAGGTCTTTAGCGTCGTTTCTGAAGATATAAACACGAAGCCAGTTTCACTTTACTTCCGGAAATTTCATAATTGCGTAAGTTGTAGGAGCTTTTCCGAGCGAATGAAGAACTATTTTTTGCTACAGATATTCCAAACTAAATCTTTGTAATTTTCGAGCCGTAAATCAGCGGCTGTACAGGTATTTGTAGTAATATATTTGTTTACCAACCAACGAAGCCCGAGCTTTATCAATAGTGAATACCTTCATTAATATAAACGACCTAGATGAACTTGTGGTTTACGTACGGGGCTATATATTGCCACCCCTAGTGTAAAAGTCCCTCCATTATGAGATATAACATTTCAAATATGTATTGCAAGTGCTTTAGACTTTAGTATGTTGTTGTTCAAGTTATAGTAGAGGCGCAGATGGCACACAACCGAAACCAAACATATTTCGCCAAATGTATCCAGAAATATTTTATTGGACAAAAGTTTACCACAACTAGTTTTTATGGGACAGGAATTCCCCAAAAAATTCATAAACCAACATAAATTTTTTTCACTGGGATAAATTTCAATGTTAACTTATCACAGTGAACGTAAAGAGCCCTTAGAAAATCCGTATCTGAAGTGCAGGGAGCGCTTTAGAAATGAGGATGAAAGGCGACTTCTGTTACATGAAACCTGGCTCCAGTAAAAGATGAACGTTGCGAGTAAACAAATATCCTGTCTTTGTAATACATGTCTGCATTCTTTATACACACACGAAGGTATATCCACTTTTGCACTGGGTGATGCTACTGCGATAGCAGCACTTCTTCCATTGGGGGATGTTGACTTCTATCGAACATGATTCATGGGATAAAATTACCTTGCCTAAGCCCAAAAAACTTCTGGTAAACCTCCATAGAAAACACGGAGCATATGTGTTGAAACCAAATGTTACATCGATTGTACCCGGAAGTTGCCGACAATTGTGTGAATGCACCACTGAATCCACTATAACCCTAAACTCTGAAACAATGCCCACCTTATCCATGTAAATATACAGAACACGGCGCGGTTCTCTGAAGCCTTGTTTCATCCAGCAGCGCCCTGTTTAGTCGTCCGGTGACTGTCTTCCGGTTTAGTTAAGTTTTGTGGTGGTGTGTAATGGAGTGTATGGAGGTGTGTGTATCTATTTAATATACCGGTAGTTAAATTAACTTTGTGGAATGTATGGCTTACAAAATCAAAATGAAATTATTTTTGTTATTTTAATAGCGGCATTTAATAGCAGAAAATTTTTGGAATTTATTTTATGTACTTTAACATGTGTCACAACATGGCTTTGACAGGTGCACAATAATTATCTTTTATAGAAAAAAATGGTTTTATCAAATTCTAAACACGTAACAAATTGTAGTTCCATAAACTTTTATTTTGAATTTTATTTACATTTTATGGGTTGATTGTGCTTCACTAAAGTTAACGCGGATTTATCCGGTATTAAATTTCGATTGAAACTATTAAATTAATCCTTACAAGTTGGAAATAGTTATTACTTTGTCTTGTATAATACAAATTGAAATGAAAGCGGATATTGAAAAATGTTTAATACTCTTGAAGTAAATTACATACATTGAACATTATAAGTAGATAACGTTCTAAACCTAATAAAAATATAATCTGCATAAAGATGATAAAAACACATGCATATTGAAAAAATTTTAATAAAATTCAAGTAAACGATTGTAAGTTAAACTTTATTTTAGTTTCCATAGCAACTAATTTACTTGATTTTGAATAAAATAAAGTTTAGCCTGCTATACTATAGGTACTATGAGATAATTCTACAATAATATAAAAATAATTATATGCACAACTACACTAAAGGAAAGCGGAAATAATTTACTTTGTATTTAAATGTGCATTACAACCTTATTCATTTGAAAATACGTAACCTAGAATTTGTGATAGCGTTTGTATTTTAATGAGCCAATTAGATTATTTTTTGTAAGGTTTGATAGTTCTGAGTACCTATCATTTTCAGAAAGACTATAAAATACTCCTATAAATTATACATATTATTTATTGTACCATTACATCAAATGATACAATAGATAAGATTATGAAAAACTTTTCTAGTCTAGGTATAATGATGTACATATATTCGTTTATATGGGTTTCTTAATTTTTGGAAAACGAAGAACCGTCAAGGAAAAAGATATATTCATATTATTTTCTATTTACAAAAAGCAAATTCTGACAAATATTCTATGAATCATTTTTCATGAAAT
This sequence comes from Pediacus dermestoides, assembly GCA_963942485.1. NCBI lineage: Eukaryota > Metazoa > Arthropoda > Insecta > Coleoptera > Cucujidae > Pediacus > Pediacus dermestoides. The sequence goes on from OZ012626.1 coordinate 32,494,512, forward strand.
GAGCTTCTTTGCACTATTAATGGAAGCATTAATCTACTATATTCATTTTTAGTCCATCGGCTAACTTTATTCATATTCAATGGTTAATAAAAGATGATATACAGATTATGACATTAAGTGATAGTCAGATCCAGAATAATATTGGAACAATTCTTTATTATTCGTTCAAAATAATAGAAATAAATAATTACTCCAATGCAGATATGTATTTTCTTTATTTAGATAAAAATTTCTAGAACTTACAAGATTTTTCGGAGAAGACTACATTATTTGTGCGCCCTCATCAATGTCTACAAAAAACGCGGTTTTTCAAGTAAAGAACTAGTGGAAGAGAATCGAAAGAACTTCTAGCGCCTTAAATAGAGGACGCAATATTTCTAATTTAAGAAGAACTGGAAATTAGTACAAGAAAAATTGCTGCTACTCTAAATTGTTTGGAAACTACTAAAGAGGACAAAGGGAGTACCATACCATGTTCAACAAGTCCAAGAACTTTTACCTCTCAATTTTTCACAAATAATAATTGTTTTGAGTCAATGTGGCTTAATCCGGATTTAAGAAGAACTGGAAATTAGTAGGTACAAGAAAAATTGCTGCTACTCTAAACTGTTTGGAAACTACTAAAGAGGACAAAGAGAGTACCATACCATGTTCAACAGGTCCAAGGACTTTTACCTCACAATTTTCCACAAATAATAATTGTTTTGAGTCAATGTGGCTTAATCAGGATTCATATGATAGCGAAAAATCATCAATTTTTAGCCTAAATCCTTTTTACTTATTCAGTTTCGTTACTTTACAACTGGATGAAGAGGCATGTCATCGGTGTACATATCATTTATTACTATAATATATTGCTAGCATCCTATCGTCCGCTATAAGTTGGACGCGCGTATAATAAAAATGAGATAGAGCATCTCAAAAGGCATGCTAATGCGCATGTGTGTTTGATTATCATTCGAATTATAGCGAGCGCATGCGCACAACGAACGCTCGTTTGAGTATGCTAGCGAGAGGTTGCTATCATCTGCACCGTAATGTTTGCATCACTTTTTTCTTATTGCTGCCAATATATATTACATATTTGCCGGTTTACATCTGTTTACCTGTACTGCTGAAAAATGTTGCACGAGTAAACACCAGTAACTATTTTTTGGTACTGTCATAAAATATATGCAATAACATTGTCTAATATGAATTAACTATTATGATATGACCAAATCTTTACTTAAGCCATAACTTTACTGAAACAATAACAATTATAAATGGAAATAAACAGAAGCAAGAAAATATATCCTAACTTAAAAATCAAATTTTTTTAATGTTTACTTATTTGAAAATTTAAATTGTGGTAGAACAAAATAGTTTTTAATTGTGTGCTTTGTAAAGCTTCTCTAAAATCGCCAGGTTATGTAAAGACTATTTTTATAAAAAGCTTACACTCTTGTTTTGTTTGAAAGCCTACAAGGATTAATTTTCCTCTTTATTTTCAGGTACGGACGTTGTTTGTTAGTGGACTACCCATGGATGCAAAGCCTCGAGAATTATATTTATTATTTAGAGCATATGAGGTAAGTTTAATGATTATCGTCACTTCAAGTTTGCTAAACCTATAAATATTAAATGCCACCCTCCTCCAAATGCCAGAGTAAGCTTAATACTTACCCGCAAAAACGACCATATTTTAATAATAATAATAATAATAATTTATTATAATATTTCCAATATTATTTTTATCGCTCAAAATGATGGTTTATATTATATTCAATATGACAGGAAAATCGCTGGCGCACAGACTAAAAGCATTTGCGTATTTTTTTACGCTCTGAATTCGTTGTCAATCAAATATTATTATTTTATAAAATGTAAATGAATAACAATGTGGCTATAAAACGTAAATAAAATGTTATTCGTCCGCTGCATTGTATAAATATTTGAATAGATATATAAATCGGTCCATTAAAACCTGAAACAAAAAAGGCATATTGCACAGAGTTCGATAAGTAAAATTTACATATCTGTCAATTTTGTGCTGGAGTTTCATAAAACTCGGTTTCGTTCAATTATATTTTTGATCCTGAAAAAATCATATTTTATAAAGTTTTATTAATCTGTTATTTTAGAGCTAAATGCTAATTTATATTGCTGTAAACTCATAGAGTGATAATTGTTTAACAGAATTATATACATGAGTCAATACGATAAAAGCAATTTTATTAAAATATTTAACATTTATACGAAAGAGATACATATTAATTTAAAAGCGACATATTTCCAACTAAATTTCAATTTATTGTTAGATAATTTTTCTACGGCTTTAGTTTTTATGGAAGTAGTTGTAAGTATCAATGAATATTTGTATAATCTCAAGATGGCCGTCGTCGCGTCACCCCTAATAAAACCCATTGTATAGAAAATTTTCTTTATGATTAGTCGTAAACCGCGACTATGAAACATGCGAATTGCGAATACATCAAAACTAACTCCAATTTAGTTCCCTGCACATAACCCAAGTCATTTACATTCGAAATATGCGATATGTGCCGTAGTATCCCAATAAATTCGTGATACCAACACCCAAAATCTAAATTATAGATTATCATGTGCATCTCCGGCAATATTCCTTGGAGATTCCGTATAATTACCCATAACAGGCTACAAATACAATTAAATATGTTCTGTCCAATTGTAATTTGTATTTGGGGTAATTTAATTCGGCGAAGTAATAACTTTATTATACAACTTGTTCCATTTACTGGGAAATCCGTACATGTCACAACTTTATGTGAATTATGTTGTATGGCTTGTAATTGTCCGCTATTCATTTCTATATAGTTTATTTTATTTCGTTGTTTTGTTGTTGCGGATACTGGAGGCGGTTTAAAATTTGTTGTCGACAAAAAACCATCCAATAACAGTTTTGGTAGAAAATTTTCCTTGCAAATGCTCTGTGTAATGCCAGTTTAAAGTGTATACAATATGTATAATATTAATTCAATCATTTATGGCTCCCCTGCTGTAAAGGTAGTTAAACCAGAACACTTCATTAATTTCGCCTTGTTATAATTTCGCTAGTTTCTTGGTCTTTCTCGAATTGATAATCGTATTATTTTTCCAAACAGTTTATTGTCCCCAACAGCTTTTTGTCATCGCCGCGTAATATAAATTACTGGTAATGCCCCGCCGCTTCCATAACAACTTCGCATAATGGGTGGAATAAATTAAAAGAAAATTTCGTAATGACGCACTAAATCAAACAATTAAACCCTAACGTAAAAACGTTCTTACACCGAGAATAAATGACATTTTAAAAGACTTTGCCGGTGTGTACTTTTGTTAATCATTATAAATATTTTCCAGGGTTACGAGGGATCTCTACTAAAAGTCACAAGCAAAAATGGCAAAACAGCATCGGTAAGTAGATACAAATATGAAAATTTATATGTATAAGATTTTTATTTTGTTGCATTATGTGTCTACAGTTGAGAGTAGAAATAAATTTCCATCTGTCTTTACATGCAAATGAAATGCACGAGTATTTCAAGGCAGTATCTTAATATAGTGGGAAAATATTGACCAGTTTACAAATTCTACAAATATCCCTAATTTCAAGGCATACTTACCCTTACTTACAAAGATACAATTTCGATTAAATTGAGGTAAATTCGCGTAATTAGATGTCCAACAATATCCTGAAAAAATCAAAATATCTTGATTTTTTTAGTTATATTCATTTTCCAGTTTTACAAGTTAACTAAACACACATTTTCACATTTTTTATCATATACCATGATATACATCATGGCAACCAGGATTAGGAACTTGCAATTTTGTAAATTTTATCTTTTCAGAGGTCACACCTTTTATAGGAAGCCAAATAAAAAAAAAATGCAAGAGTATTAAAAGTTAGAGAAAAGACCTGTCGATTCTAGTACTTTATTGAAAATAGTCAAAGGAATACGTTAAAAAAGTTAGAGAGATTAAAAGCGTATGGCCCACCAAAAAAAAGAAACATCCTGTACGTAAAATATAATCAAAATACCCTTATCTGATAGCAACAAATATTGTTACTGTTTGTATCAAATTTGAAATAAATAGCCTTTTCTGTTATCGAGTAATTTCAAAAAAACTGATAAAAAATGTTAAGTTTAACACCCTGTATAATTACGCAACTTTACCAAGCTACATCCGAAGTTGTATAATTCTTCAAACAAACGAGACAGAACCTTTCGAATTTCGAATATCAAATATCAAATATTATGCAATGAACATTTAATGATAGCTATTAGGACACGAGTATGAGAATACGAGTGTCTTAATAGCTATTAAATGTGAGTTGCGTACACTATTTTTTCTACTAGTAAATAAAGAAAATAAATATACTTAATGGCAACTATATCAAAAACTCAGAAATGTCTGTAAATCAAAATGAACTGTCAATTTTTAAATTTTAGATTTGTCAGATGTTCATGGCAATATTTAATTTTGATGGAATATCGCTGTAATAATGTTGCATTTTTATTGGTTATACACTTGTATCGTATTAAAAATCTGTATCGTAATGAATCTCATTACAGTACAGGTAGTAAATGTCTAATAAATTAATGAAAGTATGGGAGTAGAAAAAATATAAAAAGTTGTTTCTATTTATATTATTACATTTCTCAGATGTAAATGTAATAATTAAGATTAAAAAGTTTTTTATTATTAGTTTTATGTAAGGTGAATCTTAATTTTAAACTTCTTTAAGTTTTCTTTTTACCACCAAAACCAAAATATTTAACTTTTAGAAATATCTTCAACCCTAAGCTACTCAATTTGTAAAATTCAATTTAGATATTTTCTAATTTTCTGTGATATATCCATTGACCAAAGATATAAGGTTCAGATTTATTTTCATTCATCGAGATAGTGTATTTGATAAACAGTGCTAGGGATAACGAGTGAACTGTAAATACATAATAGATTTGTTATTGTTATACTTTAAAAAGTTTGTAATTTGGTCAATTTCCCAACTTTAGCATTAAAAGCCACAAAAAATCAACGAATTTGTGTGCTACGTGTATAAAATCAAATTTCCACAAAAATGACACGTGAAACCGGTGGATAAGTTGTAAATTTGTTGTAGCTAATTGAATTTATGTGCTTTCCAGCCTGTGGGGTTCGTAACGTTCAACACACGAGCAGGAGCGGAAGCTGCGAAACAGGACTTGCAGGTGGGTCCTTTAGTGTATTTTAGGTGTAGCATATTTTCATTTCCCTTGTAATATACCCCCTTATGCCGAAGCATGCACCGCACAGTGTGTCACCCACAGACAACCTGCTTCTTCAGCCATATAGTTAACAACATAAATCCCATCCGAGTTTCCCTTCTATCTAGGTTTCCTACTAGTTTAATTAAAAAAGCCAACAAACCCACAAATCTCAAATACCGAGTAGACGAAACAAACCGTCTTTGGCTCGGTAATTGTATGTGGGAGCAAGTCAATCAAAATCAACATCCCACCCCCTCATTTTAATCACACATGTTTATATAAGTAGCTGTTAAACCGCATTTTGACATCACAATCACTCTTTTTGTGGGCAATTTTGCAGCAGGGCGTAAGGTTTGACCCCGACATGCCTCAGACGATTCGACTGGAGTTTGCTAAAAGTAACACGAAGGTTAGCAAGCCCAAACAGCAAGCTGCTAACGCCGCCAACACGCACCCAACTTTGATGCACCCCCTCACTGGACGTAAGTACACCAACCGCCCCCGGTGTCGAGGGGTGGTAGCGCTATTACCCTTCCGCACACCCCGTCCCACACTACTCCATCCACGTGGCTTCACCTCCCAGTAGTCTACTAAAATTCCGAAAATATCAGATGTGACTAATGACTTCTCTGTGTATGTGGCTGCTTTTTGTTTAATAAACTATGCAGAGGTAGTTTTACGTGCCACGAAGGTGCATTAAATTTTTATTGTTTGTAATTAGCTGGTGGCAACATTTTTGTTGTAATTAATAAATGATTGGATTACCTACATTATAAATGCAACGTAGCACCTGCTGGCATTAAACGAAGTGGCCACAAGCAAAAAGGCGTTATCTAAATAGTTACATTTCATATTATTATACATTTTGTAGATATTTCCATTCGAGTTTCTTATGTACATATTATTACCATTCCCTGTTGATTGAGTAGTTTTTGCAGGTATTTCATCAAATATATTTTTAATAAAAGACAGATTTGTGCTAAAGCAAACATTATAGATATTTGCAAAATAAGGAAAATACGATTCTACCCAAAATATTTAAGTTACCAAAACAAAGTTTTGTAAAATTGATGATTAATTTATGTTAATTATTATAAAATTATTCAAAAACACTAAAGCGAACTTGTTGAATAATTTTTTAACATAATAACATTATTTTAAAGCAACATAAATTGATCTGCGTTTAAGATTGATTAAGAGCTAATCAATTAGAACTCAAATCTTAAGTATTAGTTATTTTTTATCTTACGAATTTTAAAAACACCTACTTTCCAAGCCTGGGCAAGTGCATTTATAAACAATTTTTATAAAGCAAACTTGTACAAGATCTTTCACGCAAAAGTAACACCCCCCTTATTTTCTTACCTATTGCGATATTTTATTTTTTCAAAATCATATTTACTGTAGTTTTTTCTGAAGTTTTCAAATATGCCATCAAAACTTTTTTAACTTGAAAAATATACAGGGTGTGCTAAAAATGGCATTTTTTCTTATGGAACACCCTATATATCTTTACATGAATCGATAGATCTTTTTAAGCTGATTCCAAAAATATATATGACTTTGACATTTGGACCAAAAGTGGCGGAGATATTAAACGTTAAATTTGAGAAAATTAACATTTCTTTTTACTTTCTTATACGAAGTAATAAGAAAGTATAGGTAAGAAAATAAGGGGGATGTTACTTTTGCGTGAAAGACCCTGTACATTCTCGTAAGAATCTTCTTGAATTATAATATAAATTTGTTGCAAGAACTCATTTTTTTACAGAGAGTGTCCAATAACTCATGCCAAAAAAGTCAGGGACTGCTACAGTAAAAAGTTCATTTATAGATTTTAATTAAATGCTCTTCTGAAAAAACAATGGTGTTGATTTCAAGGATTTCAAGTTTTTATATTAATTTTTTTTCCACAAAAGTACCTTTTGTCAGTACGTAGAAATATCTAAGAAATTGACTTCTCGGCTAAATTGGAGGATTTGTTTAACAAATATGGGGGAAATTTAGCATGCCCTTGGTCAACATGACTAACGATTGGAACCCTCATAAAAAGTACATGTAATAAATCTCATCGCTGCAGCTCAAACTAGTACAGAGAAATGAAGAGGCGTGTAGCTTGTCTAGTCCCTACTAAGGAATTTTTTTAAATAGTTTTGGATGTAGAATCAGTCCCCGACTTTCTTGGCATTTATTAGGTACTCGGCATCCCTTATATTCATTTACCATGTACCAACTAATAGGTGAAGACAAATTGTTTTATTTTATACACTGAAAAAAGTCCCTATTTAAGTATTTTTACGTGAAACATTAATAACATTTTGGTTAAAATAAGAAATTTTCTCAATTTACAAAAATAGTGAACCAATAAAGTAAATTTGGCTTATTTTCAGATAATTTTTTTCCAAGAATATGATTCTAACGCCGAAATACAAATTTCTTAAAAAATATATGCTGCTGTTTATCTAAAAGTTATTTTCAAAATATTTAAAATATAGCGTAACCTTAATATTAAGAAATTATAGGATCTCCTAAACAATTCATTTAAAAAATGTTAACTTGATTTTTAGAATATCTAGGTACACAAATTTTCAGGGCAATTTTTAAATGTGCTTATATCTAACATATAGGGTGATTCTTCAGTACGTTTCAAAAATGGTAGGCGTGATTTCGCGATTCCTTGATTATTTTGGTTGATTGTGAAAAAAAATTTATATGAACCATGGTCTTAAGCTGCTGTTTCTTTAGAATTTTGTTTATATTTCATTTATTTTTCCAGAACGATGAAGAAGAGCAGGAGTTTATATTATGGCTCATAGTACATTTATTCTATTATTTACTATCTAATTTACTTAACTTTTTTTTTGTATAACCTGTTTTATATATTTTTGTGTTTGTCATTCATTTTTTGTGAACACACCGATGGGTAGGTACAGAAATTTTTTTGTAATTTTGATTGGCAAATAATTTATTTCTCAAATTTTCAAAAAGCCATTTTTGAAAAATTTTTCCTCTAAAACCGAATGTTGATTCTAAAAACTTTTAATTAGTGGGAGTTATGCAAGTACTATAATCATAATCGAATGCCTAACAATTAAATATAACGTTATTTCCGAATTTTGAACCTGAATATCCAAAAATAAGCCGTTTATAACAAAGGCAGTGTTATTTTCAGTAGACACATTCCCCTCCCTTGAGAACGAGAGAGATAAAGGAGGTCACGTGGGTGTCTGTTCAAAAAATTCTGCCACAAATGAACTTTTTCGTCAAAAAATAAGTTCAAAAATCACGACTTTAATTTATGTAACGTATTGAAGGACAACCTGATAACTGCGAAACTTCTACTATTTTTTTCGTAGTCTCTTTTGAATTAAGGGAAAAATTACAGGAAACAAAACTTTTTTACATTTTAATATTTAATACCTAACTTACAAATTTTACAGAAGTTTGTTATTTTTTTTTTTAATTTTTAATAAGCTCAAACATTTTTATTCTTTTCTATATCCACACAATGTATAAAATTTTGAAAAATAACAGTTTCATACACATATTTTTAGATAGTACTATTAATAGAAGGTTTCTATATTTGGATGACGATTATTTTTATGAAATATGCATTTTTATTAGGAATAATATTTTTAATGTCTGACAAAAAACCGTGCCTGATTCTGATCAGTTTGTGTAGTTTTAATTGCCTGTTCCGATTTATCTAATGACGAGTTTGATTTTTATGGCACGTTTATTTTTTATATTTTTCTCAACTTTACGCTTAAGAAAGTTTTGTAAACCGAATTCAACTTCCTCATTTAAGAAAATATTTCGAAATATGTCATTAGCTCTGTACCAAAAACTAGTATTACCTCGCGCATTAAAATACTAATTATTATTTTTAAGTTTTTTGACCAATAAACAATAAAGTTAAGTAAGTGTACTTTACAGATTTGGGAACACCATTCTTCCCGGGAGGACCTGAACTGTGGCATCATCCACTGGCTTATTCTGCTGCTGCAGAACTACCAGGGGCAGCTCTACAACACGCTACACTCGTTCATCCTGCACTACATCCACAGGTCCCCGTACGTTCCTATCTTTGACTATCTACAGACAAAACTCTGGACTCTCAGCTCCAGCAAGCTGGCGCCCCAGTCCATCACCACGTTAGTTTATTTTATTTTTTAACCAACACCTTTTACAGACAGATTCATTAAAAAACAGTAAAAATAACTCGATGTGTTAAAAGGTTTTTTAGTGAATCTAGCTTTTCTTAACCTTACTATAGTATTAACTTTCTTTTGTAAAATTGTGTAATTGCGGATTTTGTGCGTGTTTGTGATGCAATGAAAGTCTGGATTTCGGTCTTTTATTCAGTTATTTTACAAAGAAAACTTGGGAATAGTACCAGGGTTTGTAATTTTTTCTCTTTGCAGCCTCCTATGTCATTGCCGCATCCAACTGCTCTAACTTCAGTGCATGCAGCATCTCTGCCACACTTTTTACCAAGTCCTGCCTTGGCTTCTCCCGTGGGATCATCATCCTCACAACCTGGTTTGGGAGTAAGCAACCCGCCTTGTTCCACATTGTTTGTGGCTAACTTGGGCCAATTTGTGTCCGAACATGAACTCAAGGAAATTTTTGCCAGGTTTGTACTAAACATCAGAAAAATTAGCAAAGATAAAAAAGAGTTTAGGGAGTTTTTTGAGCTACTAATCAATGAGCTAAAACAGTTAACTAGTGCAAGTTATAATGATAAATATTATAGAAAGTTATATACCGTAATTTTCTCTTTTCTGTTAAGTGGCCGATTATGTAGAAATATCCATACCCTGTGATAAGGAGCTGTTCGTTTAGTATTAGCAATTTTGTAAGTAATTTCTTTTTTAATCCATCACAACCGTATGCATAAAATCACGCCCGAAAGGTGCTAAAGAAATTTTTGTGCATACGAGTCCGTGATCAAAATTTTGAAACTGTGGGTGTTTGTCATTATACCTTGCACTGTAGTCATTTTTTCTGTGATTGTCAGTTTACTTGTGACTTGCGTTATGAACCAGTAGTTTACTTTTCTATTTACTATTAAACTAAACAAACAAATCGGTTAAAACGCGAGCACCTCGTTTCACCTGCCCCCCGCTCAGCCCCCCCATTGTTTTATTTTGAAATATTTGAAATATTTTTGGGTGCCGCATGTTATATTTATTATCTAGTTATTGTTACTAACTGGTGAGGGTCTGCCATAATACATTATATATTTAACGCACAATTTTGTATTTGTATTGTGTACCCTCTGGCACATCCTGTAGTTAGTAGTAGTACCCAACACTGAGCAGCACATGTGGTGTTCTTGTTGCACAGCTTCCCTGGCTTCTGTCGCCTGCGCATGCACAACAAGGGTGGATCCCCGGTGGCCTTCATGGAATATCAGGATGTGCGTTGCGCTGCACAAGTCATGGCCACACTGCAAGGTTCATTTCTACTGTCCTCCGATCGCGGCCCCATTCGTATCGAATACGCCAAAAGCAAAATGGCTGCAGAGGTCGGTTTCTTTGCCTTTGCCTTAATGTTATGTTCAAAAATATCAATATTAGAGCACTGTTTCTATACTAATTTTCTATTTTATTTCACTTAAACTTTGAAATCTGCGCCATGGTGATATGGTGGGGTTTTTTCCAACCGGTTTTGTCTTATCTTGTCGTTTTGGGTTTTTCCAGGGAACAAAAGGAGAAGAAATTGGACAATCTTAATTCTTACATGCCGCTCAGTACTTGACAGAGAGCTATGGTTGTGGCCGGACATTGTTGAAATGGTCCAAAAAAAGGCTTATGGCACATGCCATTCTAGGAAACTTACCTATCTCTGTTAACTGTTGTATTTGTACTGTAGGATCGCAGGATAGTATTTACGTGATAAGTATAAGTTAACATGAATCAATTATTTTATATCAAGTTAGCTTTTACTTGTAAGCAAAATGATATATAAAAATGAAATAAGTTAAACCAAAGGTGCCCTAAAAGTTAAGTTTTAGATTATATTAAATTATAATTGAGAAGTGTGGTGATTATTCTTTCTTATTGGATATTTACACTTACACTAGTATTGTTTCTTTCATTTTACATTTTTTGAACATTGGTTTTAAAAACAGTTTTAATCAACTCACTTTACAATTATTTCTGTGCGTAATTTTGCTGAATTACTACGATTTCAAAAAAAATTAATTAAGAAATTTATTTTAGTCCATCATCAAGAACAACTTTAGTACTTTAGTTCTAGCAACTAAAACTCTCAAGGTGATTTTTTTATGATCATGATTATATAAGTACATATTTTGAATCCATGGAAAAATTTATTGATTTTACTCCTACCCCGCATGAAATCGTCATTCCGCAATATTACCCACACTTTTTAAATTTTTTGTCATAATTATCATAGCAATAAAACAATGAAAACACACACAACACTTCACATGGTATGGTGTGTAGCGCTAAAAGAAACAATTTAAACATATCAGTAAATATAGCTTTGCGACACCAGTCATGAAAAGTGAGTATACTTGTCCTTTTAAAATTTAGTATGTATTTTATTCAAAACATAAATTATAGATAAAAAAACTTTTTATCTGCCCAATGTATAATTAAAAATAAAAGAGTTCTACAGCTCTTTATTTTCAAACATTATTTTGATAAAAATTAACATAGATGAGCTTTTGCTTATTATACAAAAACATTATAGATACTTAATAGAGATAAAGAAAAAAACGCATTTGTTATCTTGCAAATAAAAAATGCATAAAGTTACAAAAATAGTAAATTTTATAGTTTGTAGTTAGATACTAAAGAAAAACTGTTTTATAATTGGTTAAGATATTTTATTGTACCTTACAAGATTATACCTACACAAGAACTTATGTACCTATATTATAATTATTTGCACAATATCGTGAAGGATAAACAATAGCACAACCTCCGCATGGCGCTGTCAATTATAATAAAAATTTGTCGTATCATAACCGATGGAAAATACGCGTAAAAAACACAAAACTAGTTTTAATAATTAAAATATAGGTATATAATAATTGGTTAACCAAAGTTTAATTTATAGAAAAGATCATTAATATATTAATATATTTATTTAAGACAAGTTGTATTGTATAGGACTATTTTATAGTTAACTAGTGTATTATTTTTATAATTTTTTAACTTTACAATCCGTACTAATTAACTGATTCAATAGTGAAACAAAAACATTGGTAAAAAATCTATTAGTAGAATTATATTTATAGTGTTGTAGTGCTTTTTGTGTGACGTTTATGTGATATATCTATTACTATCATTGTAGGTGTAATAATTAGTCCGGGTAATCCCGGAAAATAAGCGGTAATCCAAATAATAGAATCAAAGCACTTTAACAAAATGAAACATCATGAATCATTTTTTTCTTCGGAATGAGTCAATTAAGTTTTTCCAAGTAAATTTGATTCTAATATTGGAAGACCAGAATTGCAGATATATGCAATTTGTTCGCGAATTATAGCATATAATTAGTGGGAAAGGGCTAATAATCATAATATAGTTCAAGGAAAGTAAAAGTTTAATTCTGGTTCAAAATGCGACTGGAAAACTTTCTGGTAGATCAGAAACTATAGTTAATCTACAGTTTTAATTTAAATCAGACTGTAGTAGTCTGGATATTTTTGGGAAAACTTTAATACCCGCCCTTAAATTTTGGTATTGCAACGAAATTCCACTGCAACTATGCGAACTTCCTTTGAAGTGAAACTCCTGAACCAGGAAGCAATGTCGTGTTTCAAACTGTTACCTTCTCCCACATAATTGTGTGTTAGAATCGATGAACAACATTGTTCTGCGTATTGTTTCCGTCCAATGCATGTCGCAAGACATGTTGTAGCTCAATGAGCGTGGGTATAGGGTGGGTGCGTATCAGGTGATCAGACTGGGGATCCAGCTATCTTTGGGGACTATATAAAACATATCAGCTTAATTAATTGATAAATTATAAATACCTGTTATATGCAATCCGACCTTTAAATGTCGTCTTGTAAATGTGTTTTTTAACTTCAAGTTATGTGTTAGTTATATGTTCTTTGGGAAAAACAAAAAAATAAAATTGTGGAAAATATAGTTTTAGTTCTGCTCTGTGAGAGTTCTCATCACAAATCCACTAGATGGCAGTGCATGGTTTTGTGTTGAGGACTGACGGGGAAGAACCAAATTATGTGATAAAACTTATCAACGGTATTATATTAACTAGCCACAATCGCCTTCTCTGCTTTAGGTCATAGGTTAATAAACACCACTTTCTAAACATATCATGATCTGTGCCCCTTGTCAAGTGACATTTTAAATTTTAGCAATTAATAATGTAATAAGAGATTTGATAATATTTAAGAAAATATGAATTTACAAATACTATAAAATAAGAAAAAAAAACAAAAAGTAATTCTTTACTGGCTGATGACTGACTTGACTACCCTCTGAATGTATAAACAAAAAAAATACCTGGGTGTGTCGTTACGTTATGTTACGTTACGTTTGTAAAGCAAGCGTATATTCTAGAAAATGTACATGAATTCAGCGCGCGCGATGAGGGCCCCCCAAATATGATGTGTGCGCGGTCCTCGTATCTAGCCTTAGTAGTCCTGTCAATCGACCAGGGAATGCATATCTTTATTGTAATAAATGAACAAGTAGGCAACATAAAATTAGTTTAATGTAAACATGTGTTGAAAAAATTGTTGGTCTAGAAATTTAAGTACAACTGAGCCACCACGTAATGGGTACTGGCTTTTCCGGCCAGTTGTTGTTGATACTAGTCAGATAATAATTGTATTACCCACTATCCCACCATCTTGCCCCTGTATTTCAGAAAGAAGCATTCCATACAAAGATTGTATTACCTGACGTACTTAGCTATAAAAAATGTATAGGGTCCAAAAGATGGGAATTAATAAATATGTATTATAAAAAATAGTTGATTTGTTTTATTTTTAAGTTACCCCACATTTTCCTTCAGTAGTTTCCCTACAGAAGTTCGAAATAATAGCGTATTCATAAAGAAATTACTAATATGTTAAGAATTATTGGATTATAAATTGAGAATAAGTGTTTAAGTTATTTTCAAAATAAAAGGACTAAAAAAAGAGGCGTATTAAAAATGAAAAAATTATTTGCATCTTTGGTTTGTGAAAATAAAAAAAAACAAAATTGGCTGAAGTAGAGAACTTAATAAATAAAAGAAAAGTGGATAAAAAATTATCTCCAAGTAAAATTAGGTAACCAAAATATAAGTCTTGCCCATCGATTATAATTTTCAAGTATATTCTCAAAATTTTAATAAATTCTAACAAAAAATCACTGAGTTACTGAACTATAAATCAGTTTGAAGTTGTGAAGAAATTGTTATAAAGATTTTCTAAATGTTTTTTACTTAAAATTATTAATAACTATCATATTTTATAAGAGTATAGATATTATGAAATTGAATCTATCGTATGAGAATACGAATAAATTTATTAACATGAGGATTTTAAGTAAAAAAAAAACAGTTTTATTTTAAATTTTCCGCCTAATTTGGCCATCTACTAACGAAAAGCTACACTTCTAGTGATTTCAATACAGAAACCTATTTTATAACACATTATTCCTGTTTTGTTTACAAATAATGTGAATAGATGTCACCACCTATTCAGTTGTATTTTTCTAATGTGTTTTATTTTAAATTTGTAATTATTTAAGTATTTAAAACTGCAATATTTTAGAAAAAAACGATTACATTAAACAGATAGAAAAATCTAAAATTTAAATTATGTATTTTTTTTTCTATAAAGTTTATAAAGTATAATGATAAAACATGAAATAGATCAAAGTCCCCAATTATTCTTAATTTATATTAAACCTAAAAGTAATTAAAGCATTGCGGATTTTCTTTAATATTTTCTTGATTTTAAATTATTGGCGCCATCTGCACACCATTATAAAAAGCCATAGTGTTATAGAAATCTGCTTCAGCAAGTAGTTCAAATGCATCAAAATGAGGTTACGGTTCACGACTAACTTCACTTTCATGCTATACTTTGACATTTGACAGTTCCTAGTGTATGACTTTTCAATTTTTGTTTTGCAAGTTGTGATTCCATAAACAAATTTCCACAACCAACAATGGCTTCAGAACGCTACAGTTTTTCACTAACAACATTCAGGTAGCTATCAAACTTAAATCTAACGTTCTTCAGTAATTAATAAATGATTTTAGCCCTTCCGGTAAACTGGTCCAAATTGAATATGCCTTAGCCGCTGTGGCAGCCGGAGCCCCTTCTGTTGGAATCAAAGGTAAAGCACATTAATACCAAAAAAACCTATAATAAATTAATCTAATTCCAGCATCCAATGGAGTAGTTATCGCCACGGAAAACAAACATAAATCAATTCTGTACGATGAACACAGTGTGCACAAAGTGGAAATGATCACTCAGCACATTGGAATGATCTATTCCGGCATGGGGCCCGATTATCGTTTACTTGTGAAGCAGGCGAGGAAAATGGCACAGCAATACTATTTGGTTTATCGTGAGCCCATTCCCACTGTTCAACTGGTGCAACGTGTAGCTGCTGTTATGCAGGAGTACACACAATCTGGAGGTGTAAGACCTTTTGGAGTGTCACTTTTGATTTGTGGGTGGGACAACGATAGGCCGTACTTGTTCCAATGTGATCCTTCTGGTGCTTATTTTGCCTGGAAAGCCACTGCCATGGGAAAGAATTACGTCAATGGAAAAACGTTTTTAGAAAAGAGGTAACGACTACCTAGATTTAAGTGTCATAAACTAGAAAGATAGCAGATTTAATTGGATAATGTGTAGAGTACTATCTGCTTTTGTTGTGTGTTTTTTAAATTATATACCTACAGTTGGATTTTTTAACTTGTCCGTTTCGTTTAGGCAAGTATATTCGACACCCTAGCACTGTCTTTCTCGTTTAATCGTTTTGTGAACAAAGAACGCTAAACAGCGTACGGTGTAGATCAGAAATAAATTTGTGACGAAACGGACAAGTTAAAAGAATCCAACTCTATATTTATTAAAAGTCGTTATTAAGAATATTAAGTAATACTTCTTAATAATAATCGAAGGAATGGAATGTGATGATATTAAATACATTTTCTTTTCTTTTCTTAGATACAGTGAAGATTTGGAACTCGATGATGCAGTGCACACAGCGATTTTAACCCTTAAGGAAAGTTTCGAAGGGCAAATGACCGCTGATAATATAGAAGTGGGCATCTGTGATCCCACTGGCTTTAGAAGGTTGGACCCTTCCCATGTTAAAGATTATTTAGCTAATATTGCTTAAGTTATAATTTTTTTGTATTTGGTATAACAATAAAATAATTAATCAGTTTTCTGTTTTTTGGTCGTATTTTAGAATACTTAGGTATTAAATTAAACTTAATTACAAATATGTAGTTCTGGCATTTTAGTTTGATTTTACAATAAACTCGATTTCCAATTTTCTAAAAATCAATCGCAGTAGTGATTTGTGTTTGATGGTACATATATTCTACCGATTATCATAAAAGTATTAAACACTTATTTTAAGAGAGTACGAGAATATTAGTTATTTGATGAACCTGCTTCGGCACCATATATCTCAAAAAAGACTCGATCTATATTCATTTTTATGGAATTATTCCTATTTTGATGTCAGGAATACGGTCCAAAATTTTTTAAACAACGGCATATTGAGCATAATATTTTTTATTGTCATTTACTGATACCCTCTAAAAAAAATCCAAATAGTAAACACATTCTTCTTCAAGAAAACTTTTTTTTGCTATTACATATTTTCTATGATACGGAATAAACTTAAATGTGAATTATTTATCTTAATCTGCAGTGGTACTAAATCGATTAGGTACTTTGCTGCATATTAAGTAAATCAAGCAGTTTTACTTTAGTATCTACAAGAACATTAGACCAAATAAAAGGTAATCTGTGATACGACAATTTTCGGGTCTTCGAACCTTCTCCGATTGAAGGAGAGGTCGACCTGAGTGTAATAGACCACTTTTGGACAAGCCACCCCCGTCCCATTTTCCGCCATCTTCAAAATAAGGGTGAGTTTGACTTTTGGGGATATCTCGGAACTCGTCATATTTCCGAAAAAATGACCGAGAGCAATTTTGTAGAGAATTAAAATCCACACATTTTTTGTTTATAAAATTTTTTCAAATCTCTTATTGTTTAAATCAGTGTCGATACATGGGGGTACGACATGATTAAAATAATACTCCTAATAAAATAATATAAGTACTGTGTAATTTTTTTTCTACCAACGGTACTTAGCACAATAAATTTGTGTTCAATTAGTTGGGGGTACGCGCTATTTATTTTTTCTACCTTAGAGGTACGAGATCAAAAAAGTTTGGAGACCACTGGTTTAAATAATAGAGCAGTGCAAATTGGAAAAAGGGGGTAAGTCGAATTTTTTACATTTTATAAAAGAAAGAATTACTCTTTAAATAATTATGCAATTTGCAATATTTATGGTAAAATAATTTTGCTATTAGAATTAAATTGTCATTGCGAAAATTAAAATTGAACCAACCGAAATTCTCATTGCTACATGCAGGCATCGTTTCAGTGCCACTTTTTACTAGGGGAAATTGTTTGTTAATAATTTATAAACAATTCAGTGCCCTCTTTGTATCTCAGTGGTTTTGTCACGGTTTCTGCAAATATTTAGGTCGGAAATAAAGGTAAGATTCGCAAAAGATTTGCAGACAGTTGTGAGGTAATAGGGTTAAAAAAACGTTTTTTACGTGGTGTCCCCTGTAGGCCTAATCAAAAAATTCGCGCCTTGTAAGTGTCTCATCATTCTCTTTAATGCAGTGTAGGTCCGGCGTTTTCTTCCTCTAAATTTAGCACTTTCGATTCGTCTCTATCTGCTTCGGAGTTTCGGTGAATGGTGAATGGTCTCCTTATGGGTACAATAGTTGGACTTTCATTCTCGATGTTGTCTTATTTGTGTGGGTCGTCAATTTTGGGAGCATTTTTACTACTTTGGCCGTTGTATTTCTGGCATATAACTAAAAATACATTACATGTATATTCACTATATGTATAAAAAAGTATACTTATTGATTTCCTTATATAAGCAATTTATACAATCAAAATATGTGGAATATTTCATATATTTTGTTATAATTTGATTATTATTTTTACCATGTAGAACAAAATTTTATTATACAAAACCATAATTGTTGATAAAAAGCATTAATGCAAGGTACGTACACACAGTTGTTAAGCATAAAATTTCTTCTAGTACACGTAGATCTAAACTTAATCTCTAAAAATACACAAATATATGTACGTATGTATCCAGGGGCGCATCAGGAGAGAAATTCTTCTCGATATGTAAACTACAGAGACCATTTTGAAAAAATCTTAAGCTGCAGAATGAAGAGCAGCTATTAATAAATTTGAACAGGATTTAATCACAAGAACTGAGAGAAATTTATTTAACCGATTCTATTGGATGTTTTATGATGATGTCATAAGATTAAGATTTTTTGAAAAACTTTGTAGATACACATGCAGCCCCGACCTAAACCCAATCAGAGTTGGCATGATTAAATCATTTTGATTAAAATCACGATTTAATCACTGATTTAAATCAAGTGATTTTTTTATTTTAATCATTGATTTAAATCAATGTTTAATAAAACACTACTGAGAAAATTAATTTTGAAAATATAACATTTTGTTAATGTCTTGTAGAGTCAGTAGAGGTATTTTTTGCTATATTGTTGGTTTTGAAGAAAATTCTAACATAATATTAAGATCAAAGCTGAGACCAGTCTGTATAACGAAACAGAATATTTATTAAAACTTTAAAACGGACAAAGATTTATGTAATTATATTGTCAAAAAAAATCACTGACGTTATTAAATAATAATTAAATCCTCTTTATCTGGATTCTGGGATTTAATATATTCATTGTAAGTATTACAATTACAAAAAATCAAAAAAAAAATCAAAAAAATCAATAAAATCAAATAAATCATGATTTAATAAAAAAAATCGTGATTTTTTCCAATCCTGAACCCAATAGAGCATTTATAGAATAGAATGAGCTAAAACGAAGAATTCGAATGAGAATTCCTCCCCCGACCTCCATTCCGGACCTTATTATTGCAATAGAAGAAGAGTGGTATAACATCCCCATCTCACAAGAAACAATATTAAACTTATTTAGTTCTAATCCTAATCGTTTTCAGGATGCTATTAGGGCAAGAGGGGGTCATACCCATTATAAAAAATTAAAAATTGTTACCGGTTGATCTTGTTTAATTCCTAAGATGAGAACCTGTTTGCTTCATGCTTTTCATTTCACAACTTTTCGCTCTGACGTCTAGTTACTAAAAAAATTAATTAAAATCAAAAATGGCAAGTGGATCGATTTTTATGCACGTAGGTGTATATGTATATCAAGATGAATATCTTCTCTTCATAGTCTCCTTTCAGAAGATACAGATAAATTTGTGTAGTCACGAATTTTTCAGAAAATTGCTATTACATATTTATATAAAGATACAAAAAAGTTAACAACACAAGAAAGATTTCCATTGTCTCGTTGATTCCAAATGCTTCTTCAATATTATTGGAAAATAATGTATTCAATACTTATATGAATATTCATTTATTTCTACAAAAGGCAATGAAGCCTATCACCTCTCCACCAAACCATAAATTCTCCATTGTTAAGTGCCACTTCAACAAATCTATTCGACCTTCCCCGGATCCAATAACTAGTTGAAGTAATATACAGTTAGCAATACAACAACGCCAGCTTCGGCTTTGTTATTCCGGATCAGTGTCAAATATATTATGTTATGGTGGGTACATTTTGCTTGAGTGGATGAGCATGGCAACGGAGTTAAATTTGATATACAAATATGTTAGTGGATTCAGTGAACTTGTCACAAAAGAGAGTAATGTGGCTACAGGAACTAGGTTTGTTTGTTTGGATGTAAAGCAGAAGAAATATGATTAAGTTGAAAAATTTCGAAGCTCCTTAAATCTCTCTTAAAAGGCTCGTTTTATAAAATCGCAAAAAACCTAATTATTTTCTGACATATTTATGCGCCCGTTAGATTGGAAATATCTTTGTGCCAGTTATTATGATGAATCTCAAGATTTTTCTCTGATGCAAAAACATTTTGCGATGGAAAATAAAAGGCACAAAAGCAATATCTCCTTTGAGGCTATCTTCAAACGCAATAATATCTGTAGTAATATCCAGATGTCGTATATTGTAATCTTAACTATAAGGCTTGTATATTCATGTGAGAGCTTTCGAGTCGAGAGAGAATGTAGGTGTGATATCCCCTTATAGCCGTTTTGTTACGACCTATTTGATACTGAATAAGTCTTTACCGAATGGAAAACATCGACGAAGTTGTATTTTTCTTATAAATCCTTTATTTGCATTTCCAGAGGAGAATCATTTACAGTAAAAGTGGGAATTCGGTTTTGTCTTCTAGGATTTTCAATTTACGTATACAAACTATTTTCCTTCCTCACAAACACATTTGAACCAAATCACTTTTACCCCTTTGGGTGTTCTTGACTTTGACTAAATGAAATATAATGATGCAAATTAAAAATGCAGGTAAATATTAGTTGGAAGAAGTTTCCTATAAGGATTAAGCTGCTGTATTACAGGGAAATTTGATAAATAAGACGAGCTTTATATTTCGCTGTAAGGCAGACGAATTTAAGGATTAATTAATCTTTTACTGAGACACGCAATTAAATAAAAGATTTGTGGGCAAAATATGCACATTTATTTAAATGAATAATCTTGTACGATTTGTTTTCATGTAAATCCTGAAATTTAAATAAAATTAAACTTTATGTCTGGCTACAGCCACAAAACTTGACTTGCAGTTATTAATGATTATTTATAAGCGTTGTAAAACAAATCTCAACTCACTCTAATTAATTATGTAATTATTAATTAAAATTTCAAATAATTTCTCCATCACTATATTCATGTAGATGTCATCAATTAATATACGGATGCGATATAATTATTCCCAGATTATCCATCAAAATGCATTCGTAAATTTTATTGCAGATGGTGTTCAAAATGGAATTCAGTTAAATATCGCGCATAAAACACATTTTGAGTTGATGATTGCAACCGAAATTGCTTCATATATATCCGGTTGAAAAGAAAATTTATCATGTGACAATAACAATAAATTAATTCGGCGTTACAGTCGTTATTTTTGGCACATTTGTCTTTTACAAATATACATTTATCTGGCGTTGTACAATGTGAGTTGATATTGTTTAATGAACAATTTCATTCCTCGCTATATAATGAAACTTTGACATCATCCTTAAAGTTTCAGTCATCACCCGAATCTTTTGCACAAGATTTAATTAAATTCCGCCAACGTCGCCCATATAATGTTTGCTTTAAAACATGATTTATTGAACGTTATTCTTTAATGTGTGGCGTTTGGAATAATGATAAAAAACAATAGGAAGTTAAAGTACACGGAATGTAAAACTAAAGTCTCTTCGACGCAGTTTATGTTTATAACTCCAAATCCGACGTTGGGTTTTGGCTTTGCCGAGTGTGGTAGGTATAATAATACATTATTAGCTTATTGATCCACTGCAGTTTCCAGCATGTTGTGTATGAGAATTTATAAAAGAGCTGTTAATTGGCGGGAGCATCTGTTAATCAAATGATAAATATAGAAGCTCATTTATCTTGGTAATTGAGAGTCTGGTTCACCTATTTATATTGGCAAAAGTTTGAAATGATTTTTCAGGAGATCGATCATTAATCTTCTGAAGGACTGGATGTTGTAATATGCGGAGCAAGTTAAAAACAACATTAAAACGAAAGTAGTAGTTTTGAAACTGTGATTGCGAAAGATAAACATCACATGAGAGGATTTTTCATTATCCTGCAAAATACTAAACTGACGTTGTTAATGCTGAAAAATTATTCTTATAATAAGAAGAAATTGGGACAGATAAACCAGCTCTACCTGAAGGAATAAAAATGATCAAGAAAGATGGTAATAATATAAAAATGATAAAACTATCATACGCTGTCTCACAAAAAATTTGAATCGTCAATTTTATAACCTTCAAATTAATTTTTGCAAGGGGTAAGCGGTTGACAAAAAAATTGTACACCTGAGTTCCATTTAGAAGGAAGTCTCTATAAATTAGAGATATCTAGAATTTTCTTAAGATATTACCTCGATTTCGCGTTTGCGCCTAGATCGCAATTGTATTTCCTCAAGGTTACCTCCAGATTTTTCCCGGCTGAGTTAGATTGGACCCCTGAATTCCTAAAGGGCGTCCACTTCTCACAAAAATAAACCTGTTTTAATGTCATTTATTTCAGTTGCTTTTAGAATGATTGCGATAATTTGTCTGAATTATACAGGATGTCTTAAAATAAGCAGAGGACCTGTTGGTAGATTTGGAATAAAATTCTGAGTCAAAAATCTTAATACCGAGGTGAATTTGAACTTTCACAAAAAAATTCCTTGTGATGGGAAACAGCAATTTACTAAATTTATTTTATTCAATTAAACAATAAATAATATTTTGGACTCAACTAGGTACTGTCCTATTAATCAAAGAAGCGTATCTACATTTTATCTTTTTTTGAAATAATATTAATGACTCAAAATTTCTAGTTGGTTAGAACCCCTTCATTTAGTTAACAGTACAGGCATCATTAAAAATAATTTTGGTAAGGGAGATAAATGTTTAAAGCTTATCAGCGTGTATTTATATTTTGTAAATTGTTGTAGTCTCGCACAAGGCACTTTTTTGTAAAAAAACCTGTCGCTGTATATTTTTACTTTTTTATGTTAATTACTCTTTAAATATAAAGTACAATTACAAAAGAATCCCTATCGCGCTTTCGAATAAGCTTCATAAGAAAACATTAGTTTTTTAAATACTTTAAGGATTATGATTTCAATTTTCCTATTATATCTAAAAATATTAAAAATAAATACAAAATTGAAAAATTAATCCTTTCATTTAATAATTATAATATTTATAATTCTCCAGCAATGCTACTTTTACCTTAGGTTAGATAAGGGATGGAAGAATTATTTTTATTGTCGAGATTTTCGAAACCTTCTCTGTTTATTATACTTGAAGACTTCTTTTAATGATAATTATAAATTATACCTATGTATTTTATTAAATTATATTATTATACATTATAATCCTGGATTAGTGGCGTAGGAACATATAGTACTTTATACCACAGTATTAATAAATATACGAGGCCATTTTATAGATCTATATTTTATTTCGTTATAGGTTTTCATCAGAAGGCAATAAAACTTTTAAATTAAAAAACAAAAATAGATATGGTTTTTATAGGAAAGTAGAAAAATGGGTAGTAATAAAATAGATTTTAAAATTGACAACTTTTCAACATATAGTTATGATTTAACTATTATTTTTCACCCACACTGAAAAAAGTAAACGTGTATTTTTACTATGATAATCATACGTATGTAACTCGGTAAAATTACATGTCTCACGGGATTTTACATAAAATATGTAATTTTAAAATTACAGGAATATTGTACTTTTACCAGATAACGCGCAGACAAACTATGTGATTGGTCAACGAATTACATAAAAACTGTAGTAAACTACAATAATCATGTTCCTTTACATTTTTATGTAATATTACACTTTTTTGGACTTTTACTTATACTTTTCAACAAAAATGTAATTTTCACAATGAAATACTAAAAAAGTGTAAATTCTACAATAAAAGAGAAATTTTTACAGTTCTAGTTATGTAAATTATATGTAAAACTAATACATTTTTTTCAGTGCATTAATAAGTATATTACATATAGGAGTTCCAGTTTTTGTTTTGGTAATAACCCTATTTAAGTGTTTTGGAAATCGGCATTTTCAAAAGTTTATTTTAGTAATTCTTCTGCGTGATGAAAAATCGTACATGTAAATATGACGAAAAGGAATTTGGAAGGGTTTATATAAATTCTAAATCTAGCTGATTAGTAAAAATTTATAAAATATAATAATGAAAATCAAAAAACGCTCCTAGTGTCTTTAATTTATTTACATTATAGTTAATTTATAGTTACTTTAACAAATTAAAATTTACGTTTTCGCATATACCTATTCATTTTTCTAATTTCGTAATTTGAAAGCTTGTGCTTTGAGTAAATTTATCACTTCTCCTCTAATTATTTATTTTTGCTCCAGAAATTAGTGCGTGGTCCATAAATTCACTGCATTTAATTTCGGCATACTGGCAGTGTTTCTGCTCTCACATATAGAAATCAACTGTGACGTAAAACCAATTACATAATGTGCCACCGGTTACCAGCTTGTAAGCAAATGGAAATTCAGAAATTGTTCAATAAATAAAATACCCATTACATTTGCCACTCTCACACAGTGTATAGTATACTTACTGAATAACACAAAGGTCCCGTTAGATTTATTCGCTAGAAATATTAAAAGGCATTTTGCATTTTAATTGCACGAACATTAATTTTCTGTGTTAATACTTTGAAGTTTGTGTGCACCTGCGATGGCTGTTTGTACTAATAATTCTTTATGTTTTCTTAAACGACCTGTCAGTCGGAAAGCTCAACAAAAACGATATACTTAAGGTGTTTAATTACAGCTTTTTTTTATTTTACGCCAACAAACATCGTATATTTTAATTAATTAATTAAAATAACGCCTCTTGTGCTCGGTAAACGTTTAACGCCTCTGCAGTGTGTTTTGATTTTCCCCAAAATATAATATGACTAAAGCACCTCGTCCTGTATCCTATAAATCACACATAAAGCGTCGCCCAGCTTGCATGATGGCCCCTTTTTTTAATGCCTAAGCCTAAAATTAAAATTTTCAGCAAGTAAACGATAAACACACGTCTGATGGGTACAAAGCTAATTATGGACAAAGCACCACATGCATCAGAATATCCGCATTTTGTTCTGTATTCATAGGATAAGCTAGTGTAGTCCCTACTAATTGCTCTTGGGGTTGATGTAATATCCTGGGATGGTACACGAGACCATACATCGCATGATAAACAATGTCGTGACCGAAACATGCAAAATCGCAAAAAAACATAATATGAGTTTGTGGAAGCACTAAAATTAAATGTAATTCCAGTTAGTTCATCAAATAACAAACCATGATTGAGGGAAGTCATAAAATGTTCATTAATTCTAATAAAATTGATATGTTTAGAAAGGTTAGTAACGTAAAATATGTATTTACAATATTTTTAATTTTATTTTTGTACAGAAGATTATTTTCGAATATTAAATTGCAATGATTTTAATTTTATGGTTTTCATTCATTAATAAAAACTGTCTCGTGCCTTTGAAGTATTTTTAAACCCATATCCATATAATAACTAATTTATTCCAGGAATATGCAGAAATGTACGGTATATACCTAATAACAAAACACCCTGTAGGTTACAAAATCTTACTCTCTCGGCGATTTTAATTTACTAACTTTAATATTAATGATGCTGCAGAATAATTTCTCTTCCTATAAGAATATAAAAAAATCTACCCCATGTACGTGATTATTCACGCCACATTATGAAATATATGTTGAGAGTTTACGTGTAAATTTTAATGGAATATTGTCAACGTTATAAAGCTACATGCTACACCTCTTTATGCTTCCATAACAAAGTAAATGAAAGAGCCGAGGCAAAATATATTTATATCCTTTTGTAGATCTGCTAGAAATCAAAATCAATATTTTAGTCTCGTAAAAGCAGCAAATTGAACTTTCTGGTGTAACACCAGGCTTTACTCAAACAAACACATTGAGCAACGTGCTAAATTTCTCCCCGGATAAAAATTTCAAAAAAGCATCACCTTTTTCCTAACCACAAAACTAAATTATTACAACCGTTGAAAATATTCTGAACCAAACTGTCCTGATCTTGATGTATGCATTTTAGAGGATGACCAAGACCAATGACATCCTGCAACTAATTTATTAGAATCTAAAAGCCAGCGACCACTGCGCAATATAAATATTGAACGTTCCTTCCTGTCTTTATCTGCGAGTAAGTGCAATTTGCACAAAAACTGAAGTAGCAATATTTCATTCGTCGACAGAAATAAAACAATGCACCGCGCACATTGTCGTGTGTTTGACAGTTGCTCTCTTTTATGCCTCTGTTCGCAATGGGGCGTTTCATTTGAAGAGGGCTTGTATATTATTAAACTGGAATTTATTATAACCCAGCAGCAGTGGATCCAGCAGGAAATTTTAAGAGTTTGCGGTTGGCTTTAATTGTCTGGTAAAAAGGGCCGCGGAGAAGTAGATGTGACAAAAGTACAGAAGTAAATGTTTGATTTTGCATTTTATAGATGTGGTTTTCGGAAAATAAATATGTGCACTGTGCATAAAATGTAACCATGTAAATATTATTATAATTATTATCTTGTGATATTATTCCAATCCTAACCAGCACATAATTATATTTTCATACAGGAAATTTAAAGCATAAAGAAATTTGTTACTGGAAAAGTGATCTACACCTAGAACTAATTTTCACAGAATGCATAGTGATTTTTCTTGTTTTCAGATACATACAGTGTCTTTGAGAAAGTCGGCTTCACAAAGGAAAAACTTTGATAAGTAGATTTTTTGGCATTAAAAGAGTTAAACGTGACACAAAATTACCAAAAAATCGGCCTTTTATTAAAAATATCATCAATATTGTATTAATAAAAAATTTATGTGAAAAAAATCGAATATTTGTTTTATCACTTCTTTCAAATAATACCAAAATGAAAAAGTTTTATTGGTACCTACATATACAATCTTATCCAATAAAAATTATTAATTATCACTTAAGTCTTTTATTTCATGTTAAAACTTCTAATATTTGTGAAATTATGCATTTTCACCAAACCTAAATTTTGCAAAATTTCAATTTCATAAAAAAATATACAAAAAGTCTGAGCAAGCATGTGAGTGCATTTACGTCCATTGAAAAAACTATATCTATTATAGTTCAGATATTAAAATAGTTATTTATACATGTATCTAAAGCGACATTTTTTTGCACGGTGAGAAACTTTAAAAACCGAGCCGAAGGCGAGTTTTTTAATAGGGATGTTGCATCTTATTAAAATCCCGATTTTTTCTGTTAGAAATGTAAAACGACTATATTAATATACTCTACAGCAAAAATAATTTTTTTACTCAATATTCGTACATAAAAAAACGATTCCAAATTGAGCGTAGGTAATTCAAATATATTATTGCCGCCCGAAAACGCTTTGAGATCGGCCAATCCCGTGTGACGTCACGAATCTAGTTGATATTGCCATGTCTATTTATGTATTAAGGGCGAAAAGAGGCTTTTATGGCGCGAAGCCTTATTTGGTTGTAGGGCCATAAAAGCAAGTTACGCCAGAAATACATACACTATTTTATGCACAGATTAAGTATTTATCTCAAATAATTAAATAATTCAATATGTCTCAAGCCGCTTGAAGTACGTTACTATAGTAAAAGAAGTAAACAAGAGTATCAATTTTAACTTTTTTTAAAAATTGTTTAGTTCAGTGGTGTAATCCAGAATCTTTGGATTTTTCATCAGATCAAGAAAATGAGATGGTTTGCAAAGCCGAAACGAGCTGGCTGAATCGGCAAGAAGTAGTGATGGTTTGATACACGAAAAATCAGAATTTATTTACAAAAATATCTGATGTGCCCAACACATGACTTTCTTATACTGACGGATAGTATCACAATAATTACTTTTCCTAAAGAAATTAAGTTAAATTTCTTGCAATACGCATAAATCTGTCCTTATCCCACTCATTATAACCGAATTTTACGACAAAAATGTGTTTTATTTTAGATTTTTGACCTATTACTCACTTAAAAAAATCTCCCGTTATGAAATTACATTTATTTATTCATTATTATTGTTTTCGGTACCAGAGAAACCAGTAAAATAAAAAAAAACTAATGGACCGGTCCTTCTGGGATTCGAACCCGGGACCCTCTGTTTGGCAGCCATATAATGAAACACATGGTCTACCTCGACCATCGGATTCAACTATCAATGCGCGCTATGAGAAATACATATAAAGTGTTTTAAGAATATCTAGTTTTTTTGAAATTTTTTTGACGGAATTTCAAAAAAAGTTCAAACAAAATTTGTTCAAAATTCAATTCTAAATCAATGTTAAAGAATAAAAAAATCTCATAAATTGTTTATTTTTCAAGATATTCTTAAAAAACCTAAAAATGTCATCAGGTAACTGTCACTTGTTTTGGTGCTAGATGAAAAACATTGAATGTGGCACCCACAATTTTGTTCAAACTCTTAAATATGAAATTTGAATCAAATCCGATAACTCGTTTTTGAGTTATGGTGGATACAGACAGACAGACAGACACACAGACATCATGGCGAAAATGGTCAAAATGGATTCAGGGGCCCTCAAAACGTGTAAATCCATCAAAATCTCGAAGTCGAAAAAAATCATGATTACAATACTTCCTTATACTACGTATAAGAAAGTAAAAATTTACTGTGAGTAAAAAAAACAGCTCTGACTTTTATTTGACGTTTCATTATAGCCCATGAGCATAAAGAGGTCCATGGGCTATAAAAAGACGTTTATGACAAAGAAATGCATGTATAATTGTCAATTTATAATATATCTGTGTATAAGTATTTTGAACGCGTTTGACATTTTTCGAAATAAGTTAAAATGCGGCGTACTGCACTGTGGAACTAGATTCGTGACGTCAGCAGCCTTTTGGGTCGATTCAGGCGTTTCCGGACAATGCGTGGAAATTTCAAATTTTACAATACTTTTTATTTATTTACTCGGAAAGTACTAACCAAAATTTTTTTTCAAAAATATTGATAGTGATAATTTGGTATCAGTTTTAAAAAAAAAATTATTTTCTATATCATGCAAAGTCCCTATTTTCACAAATACAAAAAAAGCTTTAGATACAAGTTGTATATCTACATAATTTTTTCGATTACCACTCTTAAGAGATTAAAAACCATCAACATCATTTCAAAATTGTGAACTCACTTCCTATAGAAGGCCGTTATGTGACAGTGACTTACGTCAAAAACGTTACTTTTTTGCACACTATGCAAGCATATTTATTTCTGCACAGTATGCAAAAAAGTAGTACTTTTGACGGATGGAACTGTCACAAAACGGCCTTCTTTAGAAAGTGGTAACCAAAAAAATGATTTAAAAAAATTTTTTTAAGTAAATTATTAATATTGAATAAACTATTTATTCAATATAACATATTATAGTTAAATTAATAATTAGCAGGGCGTAGACAACTTGTAGACTTTTATATGTATTTTTGGATTATTATTTAATTTTATTTAAGCATTTAAGAAATGTAATTAAGAATCTACAAAATGTATTTAGGTACCGAATTTTAGAAATGGCTTGATTGATTCAATTATTTAAATAAAGAAATAGTATACTGAAGCATTTAGGAAAGACAAAAATATAAATATCAAAAATTTTGGGAGAATTTTAAAACAATATTATAAGACAAGTGAAAATGTTTGTAGTCGAATATTGATACTAAATCAACATAAACAGTTAAATAAGTGACAAAAACTAATACACATTCATATTTTTCATTCTACCAATTAGTTGTCAATAAATCAGTAAAAAGCATTACTCACGATATCTTATAATAATCTGAAACACCACCAAAGTGCCCACAGTTAATTACATTTTTATATTTAATGAGGGATAAAAGCATTTGACAATAATATGAATTTATATTAGCACGTTTAAAAACCAAATTTGTATTAAAAGGCATTCTTAATTTCTTATACGAAGTCATAAAAGGATTTAAGATAGTAATCGTGAATTTTCAATTTACAAAGATTCGTAGAGATACGATTTGATGCAAATTTAAACAGAGCGGGTCGAATTCAACTAGAATTATTTTATTAATAATTGATATATTTTTTTTTGTCGATCGTTTATTAAAGATCTAGTTAATGTAATAAAGGGAGTGTATTAATAACTCAGTTTAATGCATACATGCACATTAAAAACATTGTTGAGATTTGCTAGGTAATCAACAATATATTATATTATTGAAACATTCATTTGGAACTGACACCTGCCGAAATTAATTAATTATGTCAGTGGTATTTTGACTTATTGCATATTATGTCAGAATTTGGATTTTGCCATGGAACAAAATTAGATTATTTTCATTCTAATAAAGACCGATCGACAAAAAAATAATGTAATCAACATGAGTGTTAATCGGCGATTAATAATCTCGACTCATTAACGCGCTCGCTGCGCTCACGCGTTAAAATCGTTTCGATTCTCTTGTTTATTAAACTACTATATTTAAAACTAATAATAGTATTATAATATTATGTAAATACAGCTAATATCGTGTCTTATCGAAAAAAAAGAATCCTAAAAATCGCATAATTAAATTTCCATTTGGAAAACTAATATGTTATAAAGTGTTGAAATATCACAATGTTATTTGAAAATTTCGATAGAGCAGATCCAAATTTACCGAGAATTGTTCTATTATAAATTTAAAAGAAATCAGAGAAGTTAAAAGACTTGTATAATGGATAGAACACATTTTACGAGGAAAACTTTCTGGTCTACATAAATAAACTTGCTCATAAAATCTGACAAAACATAGGTTATTCGTTAAAAGTGTTTTAATATTGCAATATAGTGAAAATACGTGTAAATTGATTCAGTTATTACACGGTTTTTCTGAAACCTTTAC
This sequence comes from Pediacus dermestoides, assembly GCA_963942485.1. Taxonomy (NCBI): domain Eukaryota; kingdom Metazoa; phylum Arthropoda; class Insecta; order Coleoptera; family Cucujidae; genus Pediacus; species Pediacus dermestoides. The sequence continues at coordinate 32,525,644 of OZ012626.1, forward strand.
AAATAACTCACATGTTGTTTCACCTTATTTATGAACATAAAATGGAGCAACTTTGTTCCGATTCTACCTACCTTCTTCCATTCACGATCCCAATAACAGGGTCGAATTTGAATAACCCTGTTTACGTACCTGCATTTAATTTCTGAAGAGATTCAATTTATAAAATATTTAGGTCAATTTTGTGTAGGTAATAAAATATTTGAACAGAAACAGTCGTTTTTAACTCTGATTATATGGTGTGATGTTCTCCGAATTCTGTTTATTAAAATATTGAAAATATCGAAATATTATGTTCACATTCTCTCATAGAGTTGAATAATTCACATTCACCTTCCTCTGTCTCTCCCTCTTTTCTCAGTCCCAAGGGTAGAGAGTTAGTGTGACGAGCTGTCTACTAAAAATAATGCTGCTATATAGATGAGTAGTAATAGTAAAAAAACTAAATCGTAAAATTTTAGAAGTTATGCCCTGTCTTGAAATACATGTAAATGCCCTTTTCAAGAATTTACTAAAATAAATTCTCTTCTTTCCCAAATTTCTCCCTACTAACTAGGTACCGCTATACAGAATATAAAATATAAAATATAAAGATTCTCTCGTTTCCTTATAATTACAAAATAAATATCGAATTAGTTTTGGATAAATACAAGTTGACACGTCGCATGTTATTGATTTCCTTATCGCAACGACTTTTCCAATTTAATTTATATTTCATGCCTCAGGTGTGGAGTTCGTGCTTTTCCAAGATTTTCTTGTAAACGCACACCCCTGTCAGCCTGCCATAAGTTTTCAGGTGTACAGATTAAACAAGCGGTGTGTTTACACATTCTTATTGGTTAATTTGGCGGTAGATTAGCTCTGCAAACAGTCGTACTTAATATATTTGACAATCATTTTTACTTACCAGCACCATTTACCTGCCAAGACAAAAAGGGCTAATAAATTACAGAAAATAATTAATTGCAATTTTACGGAGAAATTGCCTTGTACGAACATATATCTCAAGTAATAAAACGAGATTGTTCTAAACGCCCTGGCTCTTAAAACTGAAAACGTCAGAAATGAGAGTCGATTAAAAATATTTACCTACCGCGCGCTCTGTGGAAAATCCATCTGAGGATAACAGTTAAAACTAACTATACAACGTTCTTTATTTACGCTGTAATTAATCTCGATTCTGGCGTACCTACACTTGAACACAATGCACATCATGGCATTTTCCATTTTAATGCAGTCATAGCACCATTTCAGTTGTTCACCTGATAAAATGACTGTAATAAACATAAAAACCTGCTAAAATTGCCGCCTAGAACGAGCTTCCAAAGTATTATTACTATTTCAACTATCCCGAGTAATTGATGTGTAATATACTATAAACTTCATCATAATATACCTCCAACTGTGTTTGTTAAATTGTAATATTGCAGGATGTTTTTTTGGAGGTGGCTTTAGAACCTTACGGCTTTTTTATGTGGGTCGTGAACGTTTGCCGTGGAGTAATAATGCTTAAAACAATGTCCCATGTAGCAAGTTCAGATCTATTAAATTTTCATTTACCCAAACAAAGCACCTGGACTCTTTCTGGCTGATTGCTGGAAATAAATTTGATCCACTTGGAAACTTTTAACAATTACTAGCGAAAACAGTCGTTTAAAAATGGAATAAAATATACTACCCACTCATAATCCACGACTGGATGACACTTTCAATTTACCGGGTCTTTATTCTTGCGGAAAAATCACGTTCATCGGGAGTTTATTAAAAGAACCGTGTAAGTAGGTACCTAGCTTCTTCTTAAAAGGGCTTTGTCACCTAAGTATCTACTACCCGTATGCGCATACAATATGAAAGTCCATATACGCTTTTATAAAACGCCCAATATAATAGCATAAAGGCAGAGTATGAGAAAACGTGCGTTATCTGTACCACTTTACTCTAGAAACTTCCGCTAGTGGTTTTTATATTACTTTTCGTGTGAAATTACATACGATTTATCAGTTTACCAGATTTTTATCTATTTAAAACTTATTACTTAAAGCTAAATTGAAATTTTTAAAGACTAAACACATATTGTACTTGAGTGTTCAACGAAAAGGAAATAGAAGGCGAAAGTTAAATCTGAAACCTGAAAAAACATAGATGTCACTCTAGAGGAGGTACAATATTTAAAGAGAACCAATTTTCCAATACAAACTTATTAATTCAGAATGTGGCCAAAAGAATTAACTTGTAGAAGACGAAAGTTAAATTTTAAATCTGACGATTGGATGTCTTTGTAGTGGAGGATAAATATTTAAAGAAAATGAATTTTTGAATACAAACTTATTAATTCAGAAGGTGAACAAAACAATCAAGTTTAGGTGGAACAAAAATCAGGAAGAATATTAAGAAATTAATTCTAAACAACATCATTCACATTCGCACTTTCACTTCATTAGAGTGGCTCTTACTATTGGTCCAGCCCCGGAAATTGCCAAAAATCGGAATGTTTGTCCAGACTCTCTACTTTAAGGGTCTCTACGTACCCGGAGCCTGCTATAGTGAATATAACATCCGGAATGAGAGATAGAAAGCCTTTAATATTTTTATTCAAGATATCAATATAGTTACTGCAATGTTGAAAATTGATGAAATTGTATATACTGTCAAGCCATGATCACACACCCTGTAAATTAGTTATAAATCTATACAAGTGAAAATTAGTACCTCTACTTCCTCAAAACTTCAAGTATCGCAGTCATTAAAATTAGATTTAAGGATTTAGATATCATAATATCTTCGAATTTTCTTAAACTGATACATTTTTTTTAAAGGAAGAAAGGGAAGCTAAATAGTACGAGCCCTAACAACTAAATGTTCGGACAAAAGTAAATTTTTAAAGTATGAAAGGAGAACTGGAAATTTTACGCAAATAATTAGTGAACACCTAACAATACAATAAGATAAAGCCTTAATAACAATATTATGCATGGAAGAAAATTATTTATTGGATTTAACAATATTTTAACCTTAATAATTAGCAAACTTTACAAAATGAATTTGCAACTAAATGTTGGGATAATTTTTAATTTATGACCATTAATAAGAGGTTACGTCTCCTTTTGCTTTAATAGCTGCCTGTATTCTAGCAGGCATTGTATTTATTAAATTTTGGTACAATTCTGGCGTGAAACTGTCCCAAATTTCTTCTATTTTGGTCTTTAAGTCCCCAATGGTTCTTGGTGGATTATTGCGTAAAATACGTTTAATTTTATGCCAAAGAGTTTCAATGACATTTAAGTCCGGACTGGATGAGGACCATGAAAGCACCTTTATGTCGTTTTCCCAAAGTTCCAAAACTGTGATTTTTTAAAAACAGTCGTTAGAAAATTACGTCACATTTTTCAAGTGCAATTTTAAAGCTACGAAATATGCCTAAAATCACCAAATAAAGACTTGGGGATTTTTTTGTACATGAAACCAACATCCAGCTTTGCAATAACGTAAATTTTACCAAAATCCAACCAGTGGTTCCAAAACTGTGATTATTTTAATGTAGGTAGCACTCTTAAAAAACACGTTTTTTGAAAAGTGAACTGTGGAACTCGAAAAAAATTCAAAAAAAATCATATTAACATTTCAGGATTTTTTCAATATAGTACGATTATTGAGCTTTGATTTAAATGTTTTTTGACACAAATCCAACCAGCGGTTTCAAAACTGTGATTCTTTAAAACAGTTACTAGAAAATTTTATCATTTTTCAAGGTGCAACTTTAAAGCTCCGATAAATGCCTAAAATCACCAAATAAAAACTTGTGTAACTTTTTCGTAAAGAAAACCAACATCCAGCTTTGTAATAAAGTAAATTTCATCAAAATCCGACTACTAGATCCAACGTTTCAAAAATAATAATTCTTTGTTTCTACAATGTTCCCATCCTGCTGGGTTAAAGTGCCACAGTTTTGGAAGCGCCGAGCGGATTTTTACGAAATTTACGTTTTTATATAACTAAATGTTGGCATTATTACAGAAAAAACCATCAATATTATGGAAGTTAATTTAGATAACTTTTGCGCGTATGGAAAAACGACAATCAAATTTACTTTTGTCCGAACATTTAGTTGTTAGGGCTCGTATATTACGAACTAAGGTCTGTAAGCATCATTTTACTGGTCCACGATGCAGTTTCTAACATTCAAAACTACTAAAATGGTGCGTACACTATGTTTTCAACCACCTTGGCAAATTATGGAAAACATCAATAAAATACAATACATTGCCTTCTACCTTCATTTGAGTGGCGTTTTATCGCCCTAGCGCGAATAATAAATATTAATGACTTGAATTATTGCTCTGCTGTCATGACAACCAGTAAATAAACGGTAAGATTCGCTTACTTAGTAAGATATTTTGACATAGTTACGCTGCAGGTGGTTGAAAAACATTTTTGAAGTTAACTTTCCGTGAGACATAAGATACATGAAATATTTTTTTTACCTTATACATTGTTAAACGATAAATCCACCTTATGCAACAACAAAAAATGTAATAAAATACGAACAATCTATAAATTTTTTTGTAAAGTGTTTCAATTACCAAAAACTATATTTCTCTTTCTGACACATATTTTCTTTTGAGCTTGCTATTAGCAGCAAAATGATTCGAAAAAACTAAAATATCTAACCACAAATCTCAGTATCTGTTTTACATCGATACAATTTATTATACAAATTATAACTTAACATTAATTTTATCGGGATTATCATAAAGTTGAGTATAAACATTCTCTTTGTGCAAGTATCGTTGAAACTCACATATAAATTCTAAAGTTCCATAAAAAACAATTTGTGTCCTTGTCTTAGCAGTCGGCTATAGCTGGCATTCTGCTATATGTATATGTCGCAGCCTTCTAGTGAAATTGGCCGTTTCATGAAAAGTCTGGACATTACAACGCTGCCAAATACTGAAATGAATAAACTTTACATTAAAAGGCTGTCCATTTTAGACGTTTCATGAAACGCTAACACGTTTCTGTCTTTTAATGAAATAATGGAATGTTACCCTAGGTGGCTGATTTCCTTAGACTTTTTATGAAATGCTGCAAATTCAACTTGCGTTCTAATGAAAAAAAGCCGTAATATTTTGCTAACATGTATTTCAATTATAAAAATAGAAAACCCGCGGGTGTTTTTCAGAATCCAAATAGCAACTACATAAAAGAAAAAACAAAAAAAAACAAAATGCGTAATATTATACCAATTGGTAAATAAATATAAGGAAACCACGTTTATTTTGAACATAAATATATTTAAAAAAAACAATCTAAGTTATAATTCAATACACTAGGTATAAAGGATCAAACTAACATTTATAGACTTTAGTATGTCGTAGAAATTATAAACTATTCTACGTAGAAAAGTTAAGCTTAAAATGAAAAAACTAGTAGACTACCTATTTATTGGTAATACACATTAGAACGCCAGTTGAATTTGCAGCATTTCATGAAAAGTTTAAGGAAATCAGCCACGGTAGTGTAAAATTCCATTATTTCATCAAGAGACAGAAACGCGTTGTTAGCATTTCATGAAACGTCTAAAATGTCTAGCCTTTTGGTGTAATGTTTATTCATTTCAGTATTTGGCAGCGCTTCATGTAATGTCCAGACTTTTCATGAAACGGCCAATTTCACTAGAAGACTGCGACATATTAAACTTTGGTAATTTTTCAGAAAATCGTTAGTCTTTTGAATTGAGAATAACATGCAAAAGTATTTGACGTGTAAATTACTTTTTCATTTAAAATACATACATATTCGTATGTTCATTGCTTATGTTTTGGCTTTGATATCAATATTGTTGAGGGTATGTCCGTTGTAGCATTATTTCATTGACTTCAGAGGGTCAAAACATTTGTTTGTAAAAACCAACAAAATAATAATAAATCCCATTTGAATTTCAACCTTGTGGGAATATATTAAACAAAAACCCACCCTGCGGCTGCCCAACACAAACAATTTAATCTGTTCATCTGGCTTTGTCTTGCCGAAGTGCCACTTAACTGAACTCTGACTTTTCATCCACACAAAAAATATCTCGGTCTCGTAAATCCATGAGCATCAATACTTAGGAAACCAAACCATCAACATATAAACTAAAATGGTGATAAAGCGCTTTCAATCAAACTACAAGCTATTTGCGTGCCATTTCAGACGATTAATGCTTTTTTGACGTTTACCCAGTACCTCTACAACCCATCATCATTACCCGGAATGTTTTTCTAAATCCTGGCCCTAGGCCAGAAGTAGGAGATGAGGCGACGCGGACGTTCATGCTTTCATGGTACAACCCGGCGCCGTGTACATAAAATCAATAATATGCGGTTCTCGATTACTAGAGCCCTTGGACTGTATACTATAGAAAAGAGACTTCAGGAACTAATTTTTATTATTATAAAAACCAACAGTAGTACGTGGATGAAATCACGCTGTGTGAAAATGAATTTCATGTGGATCCAATAGAGATTTAAAAATTATAGCTTAAAGCTCAGGAATTTTCTTTATTACATTAATCCGCCAGTCATGTTTAATAATATTTTCTTACCTACCCATTTCTCTCACTGTTTGAATTTCAAATATTACTAACCGTGAAGTGGAACCTAACTAGAAATGTGGAAGCCGCTTCATTGTATATTACCGTAGAATTAATCTAAACTAAAATGATGCTTTCTGTTTAATTATTTGTTGAGGTGGTGTTTTATTATTGCTATCAGGAATGAGAGTCTACTCATTTTGCTGATTACTCTGAGTGTTTCTTATGTACAAACCATTGTTCTAGACTATTGTTAGAAGTGCATCCATAAAATTGTACATGAACCAACTAATATTCCTGCTTGTATGTTTTCGTTATTAATTTCCAGAGATTGGCTACAAATAATTTATGGCTCTTTGACGAAAAAACGAGTTTGTTGGTTGTTTTGTGGCTACTCGGAAGAAACATTAAATTGATGTATTCAGGGTTGGTTTGTTGTATTTTTATTACCAGGGAAAATAAACGCATTAGAGATATAAGCCACATATTAGGTTAGGAAACTATGCTGTCTAGCGCAGACTAATCGCAGTGGATTTAAATGTAAATTTGGATTTTGGAGCGACGATTCTCATTAGTCATAAATGAAATAGTGTATAGTTTGGAACCACTGGTCTTATTTTATTGGTTTTCTTTCAACTGTTCAATTTTCTAAAAAAAATTAACTAATAATGTTTGTATGTAAATACCAAAATAATAAATCTTTTTTTTATTTCTATCATCAGGCAGAAAGAATTAATTAACAATTTTCTAAAAAAATGTGGGAGATTTTTTAATGTCTGTTTTCGATAAGTTTATTTTTCTCGATCAATAATAACTATTAATTATACTTATTCAAATTGCAAATTAAAAAAGAAAAAAAAATTTTGATTCATTTTAATATTTGACCAGCATTTTATTCAAATAATATGAGCAGCGATAATTGATTCTTCTTCTGCACCAAGTAAAAATCAAATTATGACTGAATGCCTATAATCCGATAATTCCAACCTGAACAAGTGAACAAAGTTCTTTTCTTATAATTCTTCAATCGTAACCCCGGCGCATTCACCAAATTTTCAACTTCTACTTTCTGAACTTAATGAAATTTAAATTGGCTAATTAACCTTACATTATATAATAACCTCATTAATACCACAACATTTTACAGCCAAAGTAGTAAAGTTGTTCTTCAGATAAAAACCCGATGAAAACACGAAATCAGTGCAAGATAAAATCAGATTCTGTCACAAAATAACTATTTCAGTATAATGTGTAACGTCATGATTCAAGTTTATTACCATTTCGTTTTTACCAACCCCCGGCTGTTCAACTGTGCTTTACTGCCGTAAATAATTTGTTCCTTTATGATTTTCCATAGCGAAGCCCAGTACATCAAACCGTGTTTCGATTTTATATCTTAAACTAGCTTAACACTGTAATATAATAGTTAAATAACTGTATCGATATTTAACGATTAAATTCGCTTTTTAACATTTTTTGGGTTATATTTATAACAATTAGGCAGGGTTTCCGTTGAATAATAGAAATGTGATTTGGTCTTGATTTTATGCGCTTCTGAAAAATTCCAATTTCATGCGAGCTAACACCTCAACATGTCAGCAGTAAAATTATCCAGCACCCATTGTGTTCAATTTAATTACAATTTCCCAGATTACTGTACGCCTATTGTATTAGTTAATTTATGACTTCCAATGTATTAATACGCTTTAGGCCGCAATGCCTCAAGACCTTTTAAAATTTGTGACAGTGTACAATTTCAAGAATGCGTTATCCGGAATTTTCCACATTGTGTGTGTGCGAATGGTAACATCCGCTCATATTCCAAAGCCGCGTCCATTATTCATACTAATATTAAATGAAAATTGCACACGCCCTATAAACAGCTATTAATAATTAATTGTACAAAATATGGCAAGTTCGATGTGAAAGTGATAGGTGACGGTTGCAGATGCTCATGGTGCTGACCGGCGGCTGGTTATCCACTACCAAAAGCACATCAATCATCTACAACAGTAGCTTATGACACTGGACAAGAATTTTGTAGGCTTTATCTGACAGCTGTAAATTTAAAGTTCATATAAATAACTCTGATGTTTGTGTATTTATGCCAATTAAATTACTGAATAAATCATGGGAGCATCAGAGCGAGCCCTGAATTCTATTAATGTATTGCTGGCTATTTGCTATTGATTCACAGGGTGTTTCTAGCCAAGGTTGCAATTTCTAACGGGTCCATCAACGAGAAAAACATTTTAACGCTAATGGAATGTTCAAAATAAACTTATCTACTTGAGTTTCCTGAGGGAAGTTGAAATAAAAAATTGGAATATGAGATACATCATCAATAATATTAATATTGAAATCATTTCAAATGTAACAAATTAATTCAATTTTGTAGTTTAATTTCATTTTAATTACTGACATAATATGAAAAAGGCAAACTCTGTTTAAATCTAAATTTCCTACAAAACGTTGTTGGGTTATACGCTTTCTAAATACCCAACAGGACAGGATAAAATTATATTTAGACTGATATGATTTCATCAATTATGTATACGGTATACGCCGCACTACGAGCATGCTTATTGATTGCTTTTGTATAATGTTATTAATGTTTGTACAAATTTAATTGTATTTTGATGCGATTCTGCGTGCGTATCTATAAAAGTCTGCCCTTTTTCAAACTACACACAAAAAATAATTTCTCAAATCAATAAAAAAATAATTTCTTGAATGTGCTCTTTATAGACAATATATTATTCATGTAAGAAATTATTCTTGTTTTTCAAATATACAGGGTCCGTCAAAACCCTGGCATTCTTCTATAAATTCGTTAGGTTTGGAAATTGAAAAAAAATTTAAAGGCGAAAGTTGTCAGAAATTTACTGCTCCATTACCTAAAATTATTTCCATTTATACAGGGTGTTTAATTACGGCTGGACAGCTACTTACTTCGTTATTTTAAATGGAACAGCCTGTATATTAATAGATTTTCAGATTCTACACGTAATTTTAGATGAAAAAGTGTGAAGGTTTTATATTTTTAAAATGAACGGTTTTCGAGATATTTACACTTTTAAAAAAGAATTCACAAAATTAGAGATTTCAAAAAACGCGATTATTTTAGTTATGCTTTGTAGTTTTTTAAAAATTATTTCGGAGTTCTAAAAAGTAAGGTCTAGGGAATATTGTGATACAAAAATCTGAAATTTATAGTATACAGGGTGTTTGTAATTGACCGTCAGTTTCCATTGATTTCAAACAACGAAAACTCTATTTTTTCAAATGAAACCCCCTGTATATTTCTGACGTAAGTTGTAGAGATTTAAATTCTCTACCTTTTTTATCAAGTTTTCTGAACGAAATGCCAAAAATGTTTTTTTCAATACTACTTTTCTATTTAATGGAGAGAGTAGAGAAGAGAAAATGTCGACATTTCTCAAGTCAGCTGAGCAGACTTGAGAAGGTAGTTTAAGTACTTAATTTATGCCAAAAGTAAATCTTAATCGCTGTAGTATACCTAGTTTAAAATTATAAAAAAGAGATAAATAATAAAAATTTGGATGGCTGCAATTAATCATCAATTTTCAGAAACAAAAAAAAAACCATTTCATAAAATCATAACAAAATTAAATAAATACAATAAAAAATTTACAACTGAAAGTCAATTAAGCAAGTGTTCAAAGTGACGTCCGTTCTCCTGAAGACACATACCGATTCGACGTTTAAGAGAATCTTGAGTATTTAGGAGAACTTGTGGAGTTATCGTTCTGACCTGAAGGCTGTAGTAATTCTTATTATCTTCATATTATTTGCAGTCGTTGGATGATCCTGATACACTAGTTCTTTAATATAGCCCCATAAAAAAATCTATAGATGTAAGGTAGGGGGACGGTTAACGTGTGGGTCCTCCTCTCCCTAAAAGCATTTTTTATTTCCATGGCAATCTAAATTCAATAAATAGAATAGAATTTCTCATACGATATAAATTATTTGAAATATCTCCTAAAATATTAAGTTTAGGTATAGGGAATACTTTATAAAAAAGGTAGAGAATTTAAATCTCTACAACCTACGTCAGAATTATACAGGGGGTTCCATTTGAAAAAATAGAGTTTTCGTTTTTTGAAATCAATGGAAACTGGCGGTCAACTGCAAACACCCTGTATACTATAAATTTCAGATTTTTGTATCACAATATTCCCTAGACTTTACTTTTTAGAACTCCAAAATAATTTTTAAAAAACTACAAATATAACTAAAATAAACGTGTTTTTTGAAATCTCTAATTTTGTGAATTTTCTTTTTAAAGTGTAAATATCTCGAAAACCGTTCATTTTAAAAATATGAAACCTTCACACTTTTTCATCTAAAATTACATGTAGAATCTGAAAATCTATTAATATACAGGGTGTTCCATTTAAAATAACGAAATAAGTAGCTGTCCAGCCGTAATTAAACACCCTGTATAAATGGAAATAATTTTAGGTTATGGAGCAGTAAATTTCTAACAACTTTTGTCTTTAAAATTTTTTTCTATTTCCAAACCTAACGAATTTATAGAAGAATGCCAGGGTTTTGACGGACCCTGTATTTATAAATTTTAACAAAGAATTCTACGAACAAAAATTATGCAAATTTACTTTTTTTAGAATGGAAAATGAGTTCTCTTACTTCTAATTTTGCAGAAATAAAGTCTGTTTAGGTCATGGAATAGTTCGAGTATTCGATTGCCTCAGCCTCTCATAAATCTTTAATTTTTTAAAGGGAAAATAAATATTTATTTTTTTATTGCAAAATATACAGGGTGTTCTACAAGTTCTATGACAAACTTTGGCAGATGATAGCTGGGTTAATTCTAAACATTTCTTTTTAATGAACATGGTCCGATTCGTTTTTGTTTAGATTAAGAAATAATCCAAATCTGATCCGTCGAGTGACGGAATCTTTAGTTCGTCGATGTTAGGCTTGCATTCAAGCCGATGGAGGACATTTAATTTTAATTTTTATAGTTAATAAAAAACACTAAGCTTTGGACTAAAATATGGAAATATATTTTTTTAAATGCTTGTAACTTCTAAACAAAAACGATTCAGACCCATTTTCATTAAAATGTTTAGAATTAACCCAGCTATCATCTGCCAAAATTTGTTTGTCATAAAGCTTGTAGGACACCCTGTATAATTAAAAGGTCATTTTTTCCAAAAATAATGAAAGAGTCAGGTACAAAATTTTATTTTATATTTCATTTCGAAATAATATACAGTATATCTAAGGTAAACTTTGGCTTACTGTAAAAGAAGACGAATAATATGGCTAAGTGAAGAATGAAACGAGACGGACTCTTGTTGTAGAGATGTGATATCAAAAGAGCTCTCACTTGCTCATTCAGTCGTTGTTTAAAAGAGACATACTTTTAACATTGACGTATTATAATGGTTATTTTTGTATTTTATTTCTCCCAAAGACCTCATTCATAGGAAAGGGTCTACTTTATTCATAAACATGCGTAGGTTTTCAAGACCAGTATTTTTTATGATTGTTTTCTGGGATTTGATTTTGATCGAATCGAACAATTGAAACATACACCCTACACTACAATACCCAAAAGACAATAATGAAATAACCTTCATTGTCATATCCATTCATAATATTCTATATTATATTCAAATATTGCTTTAAATAAGTAGGTACATAATAAAAAAAAATGTTTGTGTGTGAAAATAAAAAACATAATTACATTTCTCTGGATGCTCATCCGTTTCATTTTCATTTGTGACTGTTCATATACTTCAGTAATGCAGATAAAACATTCATTTTATAGACGTTTAATGTTTACAACATTGAAACCTGTTCTTCTAGATGTCAAAAAACAATAATTATCTCATTATATCTTAATAAACTTTTTCTAAATTAAAAATGTTTCCAAGTAAAGAAACTTTTGCGTTTTATTGAATTATTTTTCGCACAATACCTTCTCCATCCACTTCTTATTATACCGATCATCACCCAAAACCCAATTATAAATCGATTAATAAAATGAAACCGTCGGGCTGTTGTGTTCCCCTTTATCAAAATACTCTTAACATTACGTTAATTTGCAAAGTTTCTGTTTTAGCTAGAGAGAGCTTTGAAACGTGACTGCGGGTATAGACTTACAAACAAAACGTTTATGCAAATGACATTGTGTTTCGTTAAACAACTGTAAGAAAAACTCTACTATATTACTAACTTAACTCGAATTATATTCCACTTAGATTTTCTTGCTTCTTGCATTTGCGCCCATAATCTTCACAGCGAGTTGTGTGTATGTATTTGCCGCAGGATTTATTTTATAAACCAATTCATTTGAATATTTGAAAGTTTGGGCCGCGTTTTTTCTTCTGTTGTGAACTAGTAAGTGTACACAGATGTTGTTTGGATCCCTCTGAGATAATCGTCGGAAGTTCTTATGAAAAGTTTTAACCATCTATCGGTTGAAGTGATAAAAAACAATGTAAAAAAAAACTTTGTTCCAATTTTATATCAGTTTCTTTTTCATTTGGGTAAATTTTATATAATTGTGTTTTTTATGGTACTAGGTATCCGATTTTAAGTGAGAAAATGTGTAGGTTGGATTAGTATATAATAAAGTTACTTTGTTCGTATTTAGAGTTGAAGGATCGTCATATAATATACAGGGGTTAATTAAACAGTCAATTTTAAAGTGACTCATAATATCTTTAAGATTTAGAAAAAATTCAAAATTCTGTTTTAAAAATGAGCTTGAAACCTACTAGTATTTTTAGGCTATTCATCATTTTATAACATGGTTTAAATTTTGTCAATTTTCAAAATCGAATAGAGTATCTACCTAAATATAACCTAAAAATTCACAATTTTGAAACAAATTGTTTTAAGGTTTTAAGTTGTTGTAAGGTTCATTAATCGTTCAATACTCTTTATTAAGTTTAAAACTAAATACTTCATTTTTTTATTATTAGTTCATTATAAAATACGAGCCCTAACAACTAAATGTTCGGACAAAAGTAAATTTGATTGTCTTTTTTCCATACGCGCAAAAGTTATCTAAATGAACTTCCATAATATTGATGGTTTTTTCTGTTATAATGCCAATATTTAGTTATATAAAAACGTAAATTTCGTAAAAATCCACTCGGCGGTTCCAAAACTGTGGCACTTTAACCCAGCAGGATGGGAAAATTGTAGAAACGAAGAATTATTATTTTCAAAACGATGGATCTAGTAATCGGATTTTGATGAAATTGACTTCATTGCAAAGCTGGATGTTGGTTTTCTTTACAAAAAAGTTACACAAGTTTTTATTTGGTGATTTTAGGCATTTATTGGAGCTTCAAAGTTGCACCTTTAAAAATGATAAAATTTTCTAGTAACTGTTTTAAAGAATCACAGTTTTGAAACCGCTGGTTGGATTTGTGTCAAAAAACATTTAAATCAAAGGTCAATAATCGTACTATATTGAAAAAATCCTGAAATGTTAATATGATTTTTTTTGCATTTTTTTCGAGTTCCACAGTTCACTTTTCAAAAAACGTGTTTTCTGAGGGTTCTACCTACTTTAAAATAATCACAGTTTTGGAACCACTGGTTGGATTTTGGTAAAATTTACTTTATTGCAAAGCTGGATATTGGTTTTATGTACAAAAAAATCCCCAAGTCTTTATTTGATGAGTTTAGGCATATTTCGTAGCTTTAAAATTGCATTTGAAAAATGTGACGTAATTTTCTAACGACTGTTTTTAAAAATCAGTTTTGGAACTTGGGGAAAACGACATAAAGGTGCTTTTATGTCGCTCATCCAGTCCGGACTTAAATGTCATTAAAACTCATTGGCATAAAATTTAACGTATTCTACGCAATAATCCACCAAGAACCATTGGGGACTTAAAGACGAAAGTAGAAGAAATTTGGGACAGTTTCACGCCAGAATTGTACCAAAATTTGATAAATACGCCTGCTAGAATACAGGCAGCTATTAAAGCAAAAGGAGACGTAACCTCTTATTAATGGTCCTAAATTAAAAACTATCCCAACATTTAGTTGCAAATTCATTTTGTAAAGTTTGCTAATTATTAAGGTTAAAATATTGTTAAATCCAATAAATAATTTTCTTCCATCCATAATATTGTTATTAAGGCTTTATCTTATTGTATTGTTAGGTGTTTACTAATTATTTGCGTAAAATTTCCAGTTCTCCTTTCATACTTCAAAAATGTACTTTTGTCCGAACATTTAGTTGTTAGGGCTCGTAGTATATTACGCAATGAGCATTTAATGATAGCAAAATATACACGGGTATGAGAATGCGAGTGTCTTAATATCCATTAAATGTGAGTTGTATACATTATTTTTTCTACTAGTGAAAATAAAGAAAAATACGAAAATAAATATCATGGCAACTTTATCAATTATCATAAACTCAGAAATCTCGGAAAATCAAAATGAATTGTCAATTTTTAAATTTTAGATCTGTCAGATGTTCATGGCAATATTTGATATTGACGGAATATTGCTGTAAAGCTGCATTTCTATTGGTTATAAACTTGTATCGTAATGAAAAATCTGTATCGTAACGAATCTCATTACAGTACGGGTAGTGAATGCCTAATAAATCAATTATTCTATTCTATTCTATAGTATTATAAATATATGTTATTTCAAATTTGGACATTTTTTGTCTTTTAAAATATCTGGAACTGTTTATATTATAAAACAGTAAGTTCCATGAAACAGTTAATGTCCTTGTGATAATTTTAGTAGCTACAAATCGCCGGAAAATTAGGGCCAAACAAGAAATGAAACCTACATAATCATTCAGCCGACAGTTTCGCTAATCTCTTCAGATTATGTAGCTTGCTTAAACTAGCGAAATGGTTGGTTGAATTAATATGTAAGTTTCATTTCATCTTTTGCACAATTTTTTTCCAAATATGACTAAGAATAGTAATGATTTTATTCTCTTATAATTTTCCAGAAAAGAGCTGCTTCGGAAATATGGATAATGTAATATATTCTTTTTTTTTGTAGAGAGATTTGAGGGAAAAATAATTAAATAATTAATTTATATATTTAATTTTAAAAATACATGTCTCAGTGGTTTGCAACATGAAATTACAATGGCGAACATGTCTTAAAAATGCACCATATACCATATCGCAAGAAAACTGGGCACAAGTGAGCACTGATCCGTTAAAAAAGAAATATCTAGTTGTCACGAACAGTTCCCAAGAAAACTGCTTGGCTATATCAGAACTGCGACGTTCTTCTGATACTGTTTTTATATTTTCATGTTTTCGTATCGTTAGCCATTTATTTTCGGGTTGTAATTCTGCTTGGTGGTGACAGGCTCCAAAACGCTGAGAAGTCCCACTGTTGCCCGCCAAATTCCAACATAGTATAACAAACTGTATCTGGGGAAACTTACCAACCAACATAGCTATATATGGGGGTTGTTCAAGCGAGAAACCCGACAGTTCGGAAAGAAAAGCAATTGTTGTGTGCCTCGAAAGGATTGATTCCTTTGGAAGGTTAATCAATAATTGTCTCCCGGATTTTGGCTTAACGATAATTTGTTTAAGTTTGATTTGCAGAAAATCGCGTTATAATAATGAGTTGCGATGCGATACAAAACATATTAAACAAAGTTGCAAAATGAAAGCGTACCCACAGCGGCCGATCCCTGATTTCATTATTTTCATTATCTGTGTTTATACCATTAGCGTGATTTAATTATTCGATGTGCACACAGATATCTTAATGGGTAATGTGAACCGTTATACGAGTAGTGCTTAACGAAGAGCAGAATATAGAGATATGATTTACAAAAAGGTGCATAATTGATGATCTAGCGGATTTCGTATTGTATTCTTATCGGACTGGTTTCCACTCAATAACACAATTACGAAACCATTAACACCAGTGTGCGGATGACGCTTTCCGATTACGCCCATTCATCCCTATCTGCTATGAAAGAATTAGTACCACCCTTATCCATGGCACCACCCTCACCATTACGGCCTCTATAAACTATATAAAATATAATGGTAAAAAACATCATCGGGAATAGCGGGAAGTTGATAAGATGCAATGGAAATTGTTTCTCTTTGTACGAGCGCTTTGATGGTGGAGCTTTTTTGTGTCACTGTCAAAGTTCAGGGAAATATCATAATTTCTAAAACGTTATAAAGTTTGGTTATCGAAATTGGAAAAAAATTCGACGTAATAAGAAATCTTGCGGAATAATAAAAGAGAAACGGGTTTAGTTTATTTTCTCCAATTTATACGTTTTCCTGCAATTTTAAATGAGAAAATAAATGTAGGTAGCAAAAATGTAATTAATAGGATTATATTTCAGGGAAAAGTCAAAGATTTGGTTTCGTCTAATCAGTTTCTACATTAATGAGGTTTCAACAAAGTATTAAATATATAAGTATTCGTGGAAAATATTAGAAAACTTTTGAGTAGGAGCATATCATTATTTAGTATGTGATAGTTGTAAAACTACTGATTTTAAATCTAAAATGTCACATCTAATATATGGATGGACTGGGTTAGACTTAAGATTTAACCTAATTTTTTCACTCGAAATTAAAATTTAGGTAAAATTTAGCAAAAATTGGGTGGGTTTCAAAGTTGTACAAACACAAATAAAAACAAAAAATTTTAGTTAATAGTCAATTTTTAAAGGTATACAGGTATATAACAAAACGTCATACCTTTCATAAGTAGGAAACACCAAAAAAGAGAATTATACAATGAATAATTATGAATACAGCAAATTTACTCAAGCACTTTGAAAAATTCCTGTAAAAGTAAAATCCACCCTGCATCAAAAACTCCTTTAGACTTTTACAAACGCCTCGAATTTGTCTTGGCAAATTATCCAATATTTTTTTCCATACTTATTTATTTACATAAAATGCTTTTGTACGAATATATTAGTGATACGGCATATTCAGTCGAAATTTCAGAAAAAATCTTGATTTGCCTAATAGATCATCAATGACTAATCAACGAGACAAACCGCTAAGGAAAGAACTGTCCTTAATTTGTTAAAATTGGTCAGTAAACATAAAGGATCCATATTCTGGTATTCTCACTTCATCATGCAAAGCAAGGTTATTTATAAATTGCCTACCTTTTATGATATGTTTTGTATTTGCCAAGTTGAGGTCACTGAAATAAAGATTTACAAATTATAGCCATCAAATGTAAATTAATACATATATGGCAAATTATACGACATTCAAAAGCATCTAAGAGACTATGACCATAGCATAAGAAGAACCTAACTATAAATTAATTCTTCCGCACTATTAAGGGACGATTCAGAATAGATAAAAAATTATAGACAAAAAATGTGCAAAAAATCGCACTATATTTAGAGGAAGAGATAGAAGAGACATAATACAGGGTGTCCTGAAATTAGGAGCAAAAAACTCGGGGGGTGATTCTACTTGAAAAATTAATGTGAGAAGTTCCTATAACATTTTTCCGAAAGCTCATTAATCTTGGGGTTACAGGGCCTTAAAGTTTGTTTTTAAAATCAATTTTTTCCAGTAACTTTTTTTCTAGCGTATCGATTCGTTTCAAATTTGGCACACTTATCACTAATGCTTATTTGTATTCTTGCACCAAAATTGAGGTAAATCCCCCAGTGTCAAGAAGTCGAAACTGACTTTGACCTTTTGATAAAGACCCAGAACTGGTTTGTTAGGCACCTTTTCTAAATTTTGATGACGCTCGATTGAAGAGCATCGAAAAATCTTCAAAAAAGATTCTCTTACTGCATCACGATAAAACGAGTCATTTTCGAGAAAAACGCCTTAAATGAATACCAACTAACTACAGCTAATTTTCTAGATTTTAACAAATAAACAGAAGCGCGTTTTTCTCGAAAATGACTCGTTTTATCGTGATGCAGCAAGAGGATCTTTTTTGAAGATTTTTCGATGTTCTTCAATAGGGCATCATCAAAATTTAGAAAAAAGTTATTGGAAAAAATTGAATAAAAAAAACTTTGCGGCCTTGTAACCAATATTAATGAGCTTTCGGAAAAATTTTATAGGAACTTGTCACATTAACTTTTTGAGTAGAATCACTCCTCGAGTTTTTTGCTCCTAATTTCCGGACACCCTGTATAGGCCACAGTTCTGGGTTTTAAAAATATTTGGAAAACCTACATGCTCCTAAGAAATAATTTTATAGATATTCCCGAACAATTTTGTGTATTACTGATTCTAATTTTCGTAATTACTGTTATTTCAGTGGTGTGGCTTTAGCAAAAAAGTCCTTTTAAAATCTTAAACAATCTATTTAAAAATGAATCTTTGAATTTTTATACAACTATACGAAAAAAGTTCTTTACTTTGTCTGTATTTTTAATTTAAAATACTTATTTATAGTTTCCTGAAGTGGTACAAAAATCGAAAATGGTCTGAAAATTTTGTAAATATGTAGGTACTTTGAATTTATCTATATAATTCTTTTTTCTCAGCTAGTAGACTTTGTTGAGGATGCATCCCCCGAAATTTAACGCCAAAGATAGGTTAGATACGAATTTAGATTTGATGTAAATTTATGATTCATGAATTTTTTTTAAACTTTATTAAAAGTGCCTAATATGTTGAATCACCAACAAAGTCCTATATATACTAAAAGCTCTCTGCGTTGGCACCAATTAATTAAATTAATATTTATATGGAATCGTCTTAGAATTATTTATATCAACATTACTCTGCCTATCATCCCATTATCTGTTTATAAGAAAAGTGACAGTTTCGATACTTAGAATTATTGACGAATTAGTTTAACTTTTGTTCCTACTAAAATTATAGAATCCATCATTCCTGAAACTTTGATGACACAAATTTATTTGCCTAACAATGTTATTCCTACTTAACATCATGGATTTCTGTCTGGAGTGTGGACGATCAATTATTGTCTGCAGAATTGTGTTAGGTAGGTATCACAACGTAGTGTGTACTAGTCTCCTCTGTAAACTTCGACATAAATTACAATATTTTTTCAGATTCCAAATATACAGTATTCTATTTTTTGAATAAGTTGTTTTCGCCGGCGCCGTATGAAACGAGATGTTTTAAGTCTGAATTTATACATAGAGTATAGAGGGTTTATCCTTTACTCTTCAATTCTTTAATAATAAGAAGCAGTAGCAGTAGGTACTAATTTAAAAAATATATTTATAAATAAAATATTTGGAAAAATCAATCGCAATCGTAATGAAACGACATAATGAAAAATAATTGAATAATTTTAGTTCGATATTACTCTTATTCGTGAAGTTATAGAAAATTCTTTTTGTAACTGTTATAATTTATACGACTATATCATATTCGTGTACTATATCATAAAAATTGTTGACAGAAGTTGAAAAAAAACTTTTTATTGGAAAAAGTTCGAAAGAATAGCATTAATTATTTAGAGGGTAAGAAACCTTTCAACTTCGATCAAACCATTCTTTACAATCGTTTTTTCCATTTTTGACACCTCTTGTCAGTTTTATTCTATGAATTACTTCTTCTATTTTGAAAATTATAGCACAAAACTGATATATTAACCACAAGTACCTACTAACTCTGTCTAAGAAAATCCCCGTGGCCATCAAAGCGTTCTTTCAGTGAAAAACCTGCATAGTTTCACGTTGCTCCCTCACTCCATCACTATACACCCAACTGTTGGAACTTTCGGGCATGAAACGTAAAAATATGGCTCATTTAGTTACAGTTTTGTAACATACAGCAAGGTAAACATGTAGTAAACGGAGTATTAAATTCAATTTTTTCCACACCGACACACAAACCGCTTTCCAAGGTCCCCTATACACTATACTTCAAAGTCAAATCTGTTAGTCATGTTATGGAGTGATGTCTGAGTACACGCTTGATAGGACTCCATAGCTAATCCTTTCCTTCCACGGGGACAGATCGAATAGTGGTGAATCCGCTCACATACATCTTAAAACACTAATCCCCTAAATGCTGGTGTGCTGGTGATTGTACCAGCTTAGTCTTGGAAGACAAGTGGCGGGGATTTAATACACCAGAGGCTATATGATTTGTTTGTGTTCGTTTTACTTTTTTTAAAAAGTCACTTGAAGTGACCGCGAAAATCGTTTTATTTTCCTTATCAGATAAAGGAATTTGCCGTAAGATATAATCATCAATTACAAACTTAACGGTTTATTGCAATATAAAGACAGTTATTTACATACCACTAGGATATAATAACACAACTAATGAAGTGGCTGTTCTAGCAAAAACATAATATGCTTATTAGGTACTTGCTGGAAGCTGGACGAATGAGGATATTGCAATTAAAATGAAAGTATAATATGAATTACTGTTGGTGTAACAGTTTATATAGAAGATGATGGCGATGGCGTATGTTTCATATTTTAGCTCTCGCAAGAAAAGCTAATCTTTCGATTAAAGTGACATAAGACGATTATGATTTGAAGCTTCTGGAACAAGCTTAGCGGCTATAAAGGAAACCACCAAACTCAAGAGATTATTACTATTAGTCTCCCCCAGCATATCATACTTCCGAGTTTTCGACGAAAATGTTTTAAATTTGTTAGACTACGTCATCTTATGAAAATGCCCACACACAGTGAGTGTTATATCGAGAAAATCACTTTTTTAGATGCTTTGATTAAAAAAGATGGGAGGTTAAATTTATAAAATACGTATACAGTATGTCACTCGATTGAGATTATCAAGCAAAAAATGTGGAGTGTCATATTTGCTTAGTAAAATATCTGATGTGTCCAGCACATGATTTTGTTATACGATACGGATATAGCTGCGATCTTTGAAAATACTGATGTGCCTTTCAGATGAATTCCTAAATAAAATCTTTCGTTTTGTTGTATTGACAATTTAGCTGGTAAAATTGTTTATTTAGAGTAGAACATGCGAATATTTATGGTAAACTTGCGTGTAATATAGTTTTATGACCACTGGCTAAAATGTTACTACAATACTTATTTGGTTCCAACCTAATTGGTTGCGTTTGAAAGTTTTCGTTAAATTTATGTCGTGCGCAGAAATATTCCAAAAAACTCTCCCCGGAGTTAATCCAGAACACCTATAATAAAAATGTGACCTTTCTTTAATACCCCTAGCAATACACCACATATCCTCCGCGGATATTCCAACTTCCAACAGTTGTTTATTATTGCCTTTTAAAAAAAATTGCAGGTATCAGAGAGCCTTGTGTTTTTTTTATTACGCTGAAAAGTGAAAACACCTTAAGAAGACTCCCCAGAGATTCACACCGGCTGAAATTCATTTTTATTATATGGGCCACTCGAGCAGCTCCTTAACTATACAAAGGTAAAAAGAACAGAACATTTTATGGTTCTCTTATACGCCCACAAACTTAAAGTATGCACATATACATAATACGTCTTCATTTCTTTCTGTTGTACTACGACAAGTGGCCTAGCAAATTGGCATCATAAGCTCAAATCTGGTTGCAGGGAGATTTACCTACGCAAAAATACATAAAATTTACGGCAAGGCAAGCTTTATTTGCTATAGACTGGGCGTGTGTTAATTTGTAAACAACTTTCGAGCTAACGCAATTAACTATTTTTAAATACGTTTCAGTAAATTAGACTCACTTGAAATCGTACTCATTAACTGTAAGTTAAATTACGTGCTTTATTATTAGCATCGTCACATGTATTCATTTATGTCATTAGATATTTTACTGTACCTAAATACTGCAGATGACTATAAAGCGCAAGCCATTTTTCGAAACGGTGTAGATATTATTTGATTTAATATTTCAAATTAACATAGTATCTTACAAATTACTTTTAAAAAATTATACATTCGTAATATTTATTTTCTAATGGATTCAAGAGCTGATAGACGTTTCGCTCGTCGCGCAGCTAGCTTCATCAGAACAAGTTAGAGACTGATTGATTGGGTCTATCAGCAGTCAGCAATCAGGCTTATATTATTTATAGAGTTAGTTTTTAGAGGCTTCGCAAATTAATGTGTATACTTGAATCAGAGTTAGATTAGATTAGATAACTTTAGGTTAGAACACTTTGGATTAAATCATGTGACCATAAGTTACATAAGATTAAATTTCGAATATCTAAAGTATTTCTCGAAACTCTTAAACATGCGAATTGTACTTTTTAATATATTCCTCCATTAATTCTATTTAAGCGGAAGTTGGAAGCCACCATACGCCGATTTTTATAATTTGTGTCCATAATCCTATATTTATAAGTACCCGGCACAGCGAAATCCAGTCTCAAAACAACCGTTCGAGAATACATCAAGATGAAAGCTTAAGACAGTAATCTGTTTAACTTACCAAGAGAAAACTGGACACGTTTTTCCCTTTATACAACGATTTTTGGCTGTAATCCAAAGCCACAGTTAGGAATTGATCATCAACCGCAATTACAGTAATTGTTCGAAAGCTTTTGAAAAAACTTTATGGGAGAGAAAAATAATGATACTCATATACAAAAGCCTGAATTCACTTTTATCAAAGAAATATTTTTTATGCACACCAAAACTAATGATAACCAATCCACACACTATTTATAACATTTTCCAGTTAAACAGACTAGACAAATTTAATTATATTAAAATATATCACAACAAAAGTCAACGTCATGCTAAAAACAATATTTAATATGAGGTAACCACCACATGCCACGAACGCGGCATGCTTACGTTTGTATAGTCTTATTTTAAGATAATATTTTACGTTGTTTCTAATATTAAAACAGTTAGAACTATTTATAAATTGAACTATTTACGATTTGCTTTGAAATTGTTCCAAAATATTTAAATTGATTAAAATAAATTATACAACCTCAACGATCACTACCAATATAAATATAATATCGACAAGACTGCCAGACATACGAAAACTTAAAAAGAAAACGATAATTACGTAACTTAATTGACGATAATAAAGAAGAGCTTTTGCTGTTTTATCCAGTTATGAAATTACAGTAGAGATTTAAATTAAATATTGGAAAACACCAGGAAGTAATTCGATTTTAAAGATGTATGTCTGATAAGATTTTCTGTGAGGAGGAAGTGACGGAATAAAGTAATTCTAGGAAGTAAGTCAATAAGTTAGAATAAGTAATGTTTAACTGGAATTTTGTTAATAAGTTCAATTATTTTTCTCAGCATCTAGGATAATTTCGTATATTTATAATTATAAATATAATTACTTTTTTACGGGTACTATTGACTAGGAAAATGATATCAAAGATGGTATTTAATGAATTAATAACTACCAATTTCGTCATTTAGTTTATTAGAATTCCTAACTAACTGGTGGTTTGTAATTACCTCCACCATGTTCAAGCGATAATTAGTGTTGCCTCTATATTAAGTATCTACCACTTATTCATTTTTCAGATACCTATGTACCTAGGAAATGGACATACATTCATTTGTATTAGATGCCAATGTGAAGTGACCTTATTAAGATATACAAATTGCTTCCCATTTTTCATCTTCTTAAGAACTCATAGTTCTTGGTGTTGACTATAAGAAAACTAGACGTAAGGTAAAATAAACTGTCCAGATTGAGGAAGTAATAGCCAAGATCACTTTATATAAGATAAAGACGAAAAGTACGTTATGTTTGTTCCTGCAGGAGTTGGGAACTTGTAAGATGAGAACCAATCAAACCCAACGATACTAGTCGAGTAACTGTTTTTTTTTTCTAAAAACATGCTGAATATACAAACCTATCACTTATTAATAAATTAGTGCGGTTTCACACCAAACCGGATTGCAGGATGTAGGATGCGGGATCCAAGTAACAGCATACGTATATAAATAAGCTCGTTCACATAGGATTCGTTTTTGAAGTCAGTGTAAATGCATATAGTCATCCTGCATCCCGCATCCTGCATTGTGCAATCCGGTTTGGTGTGAAACCGCACTTTAGACATGAAGACATCCAGAACATGGCCTGCATTTTTTTATCGTAGGTCGTACTTCAAAAAACCATTAAGTTAGTAAATAGAGAATGACGGGAATTTGAAAAAACAATTGAAATAACGATATAATTCTACTTTCGCAAAATATCAGAACAAAATTATTGACTTGCGAAAAGATCTCTCAACTCCCAGCTTTATCATTTCGGAAAAACTATTGAGTGAAACGAAGTAAAAAAGCAACCTAACCTAAACCTGTTAAATTTGTCTGTTCTATGTCCTATAATAGGTAGATATTGTATAAAAATTTAACCATAATCCATAAACCATTAACAGTAGTAGTCTAGATTATGATTTTTGTCAAAATGATTGTGGCAATTAGGTACAAAAACTATTAAGATATTAGAAATAGAAAATCACGCATTATTGACAAATTTTTGGAGTTCTTTAGTCAAACGACTTACAAACTAAAAATGTTTGTTTTCTTCAATTTTGGATTAATATTAAAATTTTTCAACATTTAATAGATACTGCCTCTATTTACAGTTTTAATAAAATAAGAATTTTGTAAATGTTGCATGGAGGAAAATTTTGAACAAATTTCTTTTTTGTTAATATCTACAAGTAGGTACCTACATTTTTCAATTTTTCTTAGTCTGTAATAATTTTAGAAACAAAACACACCACCCTGCCTTACCCCAAGTAAAAATCTACCAAATTCGAATAAACTCCACAAATTTTATTTCAATCAAACAGAAGTTACAAATTTCAAATACCGAACTATTGATGCCAAAAATGTTTGTTTTTTTAGTTCATACTAATTACGAAACTAGATTTTAGAGTTATTCATAAAGTTTAGGTGAATTTGCTATTCCATGTTGAGTTTTTATTTCTCCCCTAGTTGAGTCCAAAAGTAGCCAGTTCCCTGGCTGTTTTCAGATTTAAGTGGATTTAAGCAAGTTCGACTTGGCGTTATTATAAAATAGCTAAGTGTCTTAAATTTAAAGGAATATCATCAGATTTCCTCAATTTCAGCTGGTAATGTGTATCAAAATTGTAAACGTGGCAATGTTTTAAAGTTATTTTCTACTGTCTGAAGATATGTTGCTATTTTGGGAACTTTGTCTGCAGCTCGCCTAATAAGTACTCTAAATTGGCCTTTAATACACACTTCATACATTTCACTTTTGAAAACGGGTGAAACTTCGTTGTAGTTCTGTGATATTAAATTTAAGTCCGGCTCTGCTTCATCGGCATAAACAATCAGTACACTTGTCGGATATTTGTATTCGTAATCTATTTTATTCTACACCATAAAAATTACATATTTATAATCTACTTTTTGTAACGAGTTTTCCTAATTTATATTCGATAACTAACCAAATATTTTAACAATATCTTATGCAAATAACATCAATTAACCTTAACTTTTTCCCTCCATTTTATCCCCCTTTTATTCTTTGTTGCTTTGCGAATCTAATATGCATCTAAAAAGCTTTGGTAGTGTGATAAAGCGAAATATAATATAGCTGGGTGCTTCATATAAACCTACTTTGAAATTTTCTCCTGCGGCCACAAATAAGTTGATTCTCTGGCTGAAAGAGGACAAAAGTGCCGAGATATATTTTAGTGCATAAACATGCAGCGACAACCGCAAGGGTAAAATGTGGCGGCTTTGGTCTTCTGTATTGATTTCAGAAATAAAACAGGAAATTGAAACGTGGAACTGGGGGATAAATAAACAAAAACAATATTATGTATTGTTTACTTAGTATCCTATGATGGGGATCGTGTTTCCTGTAGGTATAATAAAAATTTAAATATTATAACAGTGTTTGGACGTGGTATAAGCGTTTTACGGAGCTGTAAATGAATATTTTCAGAGACTTTTGGTGATTTACAGATCAAATTAAATATGGATTAGAACACGAAAATCTCTACGCCCTTTTTCGGTCTTTAAAAGGTATTACTTAAAAAACAAAGAGACGTTAGTAGGCAATAAATTTTATGTTCGTTTATAAATAATTTGTATATTAATTTACTCATGAGGCAGTCGTTTACGTTGGAAACTTCTCAAATTGGCCCGGAAGGACTAGTTTAGTATGCCGGAGCCGGTAATAGGATTTCAATTTGGTATCCTTATTAAATTAGTCCCCTTTGTATATAAGAATCAAGTTTATATACTTTTTCTAATCAATAATTACAAACGTTTCCTCGTTGGATATTGCAGAATAATATTCTGTAAAAGAAACATTATGTATTTTATGTATTCGCTAAGCAAAATCATATTATAAAGGACATAAAGTGAATTATTCCGTTTGTTTCATTAGTAATGTCAATCTTAATAAATGATTAAATTTAATTGAATATATATGCTAACTATATTTCACGTTAATATATTACCATGTGTAATTCAGGAATAAATTAGTACCAACCAACGCTTTAGCAGTGAAAAGTCAATTAACAATTTTATACCCAAATTTATTGCATTCATAAAATTCTCTGGAATCACAATCATGAAAAAACTCGATGTTTATTCCTGAAATATCGGCGCCTGACTCAAAAATATTCCCTTTTGCCTTTAGAAATAATGATATAATAAACATATTGTAAAAAATACCGTCCCAGAAATAATAACTCGGTTCATCGGTGTAGAAACAAATTGCTGCAAAAATATCCGAATAGATTGCGCTTTGGACTAAAAGGCAAAGGAGAGCCATTAGAACCATAAATATCAATATCTTTGGAACTTGGGTATAACTAGGTTGCATTCTTTGTGTGTACGATGGCACTGCAGAGAATAATTTGAAACTTTACGACGACGCGACAGCCGAAAGACATCAGAAACTTATCATAACAATTCTCTAATCAAAAAGTGTTGTTGTCAGAGTCGCGCATTCCGGAGCACCACTCCAAGCACATTGATAACGGAAAACTGTCTTTAGTTAATTAGTAATTGTAAACTTCAATTTAATTTGTTTTGATTGATTTTTCCCGTTAGGCTATAAACATCATGGAAATATTGTCCTGGGAATAAAACTATAGATATTATTTGGATGTAAACTACAAAAAACAAGCGTTTAAAACTGAACAATAAAAAGTTCCGGTTGTATAAAACTTAATCAATAACTAACAATAACTATGTTTAAAAACCTAAAAACTCATCAGTATATGGAGGTTTATTATCCTCGTAATTGCATTTTTAATTGTACAAGGAATCAGCTATAATATATTTCATGTATGTACTGTCACTGTAATAATATTATTAACAGAGAGTACTGTACTTTGTAAGTAGTATTCTTTATGTGATTATTAGTTCGTAACTGTTAAGTTATATGATTCAGCAATCTCCTCGATGTTTTTCGTGCTAGAATCTCAAACATTCATGAGAAATAAAATTTCTGGATTAGAAAAAGATGCAATCATGTGCATCAATAATAAATCTATTAATTTTTTACGTGATTGAATTGATTATAGTTATAATGAAAGGATTCAAGGAACATGAAAAAAATGTCATAATATTAATACACCTAATAAAATAAAATAATAACATCCTTCTCAATTATGCTTTTTTACGATTTGAGCTAATTTCGACAAAAAATACAGTGTGATTCAAATTCGATCCTCACCATTACAATCTCGTAAACCGTAAGAGATACTGGGTCGGTTAAATGGGACAAAATTTGAGGAATTCCAAGTGTAAAATGAATCGTCATCAAAACTGCGATATCTCTTTTCGTTCCTGAATTATCCTGAAAAAACTGAAAAGGTAGATTTTTTATTTTTCTGTCTAGTTCAGTTATTTCATAACCGATTTTAATTTAGTAAAAACCATATCAGGGTAACTTTTTATGGTCTACACGATTAGATACAGAACATTTTTTTCGACGTTTCGTTTTTGTGAAACCATCATCAGGTTCATTTTTTCTTAAGGGCGCCATATTTGATTTTGATGTCATATCTTAGCATATTTTTGCTGATTTCAATGATGTATCAGACTTCATGGATATCTTTGAGTTTAGGATCAGTTTTTCAAAAAAAATGTTTAATTTACAAAAAAAATATATGAAACAAAAGATATAGTACACACAACGAAATAAATCATTTTGAACAATTGAATATGATGTATCCACATCATCGTCAATCTTCCTAATTGAATTTGTGGGATTATCCTAGACAGACTGAATAATAACATTTTCTACATTTTGGCGATACCCGTAGTTTCTTCAAGGGGCACAAAGTGATCCATGTTCTTTTAAATTTCTTTCTAACTCTTTAAATATGAGGGTGTCTTCTTTTAGGGTATAAGTTATGATATTCATAACAAGCATTAACTGTAATACGTCTTTATTTGATGAAAGTAAGTATTCATTTTGTCTTCGTTCTTATAAATATTCATGTTAATTACAATAACAATTGGCCACTACAATATCTACCCATGTTATTTGTTTAATTTTGTTATGCATAGCATACGTTTGTTATTTTTCTTATTCTTATTACATACATAGGTACCTTGTTGTTTATAAACTATTACCTAATAATTTATTAAATTATTAAAAATAATATAAAATTTTGAAAAAAGATTTATTATTAATAAATTCCATAGTTGATGCAATGATTCAAAATGATTTATTTCGTTATGTGTACTATTTCATTTGTTTCATAATTTTTTTGTAAATTAAACATTTTTTTGAAAAACTGATCTTAAAATCAAAGATATCCATGAAGTGCGATATACATCATTGAAATCAAGAAAAAATATGCTAAAATATGAGATCAAAATCAAATATGGCGCCCATAAGAAAAATGAACCTGATGATGGTTTCACAAAAACGAAACGTCGAAAAAAATTTTTTTAATCGTGTAGATCATAAAAAGTTGCTCTAATAATGTTTTCACTAAATTAAAATCGGTTATGAAATAACCGAACTAGACATAAAAATAAAAAATCGACCTTTTCAGTTTTTTCAGGATAATTCAGAAATGAAAAGAGATATTGCAGTTTTGATGACAGACCCTGTATCTCTTACGGTTTACGAGATCGTAGTGGTGAGGATCGAATTTGAACCACACTGTATAGGAAAAATATTGATATGAAACCATAATAACTTCAAGTCTTAAAGGTCTATTAGGTACAGTATAGAATATGACCTTTAATATAGTAGATTATGTGTTTATTCTCTATTATAGTTCAATTTGTAAACGGGGAACCTAAAATATTTGAAACATATTGAAAATTTGTGACCAAATCTTTAGTAGCCATTTTTTTTAACTTCATCAAAATCCATGGGATATAAAGAAGCTGCTTTCTATTTTTGATGTTCATTTAGAAGGGGAAGAATTTAGCTGTTTTTATCCCCCAAGCACACATAACTAGTTCCAAATTTTTTAAAATTTGGAGGAAAGAAAAAAATTGTAGTTTTTTCTTATAAAGGTTTTGAATGCCTAATTAATGCAAATGAAAAGCTCACAAACACAAAGTAATAGTCACACTTGAATAAATCAGATACCATATCAACACTTTTATTTACTTTTATCAAGTGCTTATTTATGTTTGTTGTTCAGTCGATTTCAGCAAAATTGACGGCACACAATTCAAGTATGTACCTGTAGTACTAAAATTAGCCAGCTACGATATTTACACTTTGGTTAAATAAATTCAAGTTGGTAGAGTAATGGTTGTGGATATTTACCATTAATAACATGGTGTGGAAAGAAAACAACTGTATAAATAAAAGATCTCTTATCGGAAATTCAAGAAAATGGAAGTGTTTTGCACCATTAATATTAATAAATTAGTTATTCAAATTTAATTTTGCAAGAAAGAAAAGCAGTGCTTGCCAATTTGTTTATTTTTGATATTTTACGTATGGAAATTTAATAAATTAATGGCTTCAGGAGTATTATTGTAGTCTTATTATGGGCAAAATTATACATTGCAATTATCACATTTTTTAGCAAATTACTTTCATAATAAAAGTGTTCTTCTCCACACTAAAATAATTATCGATAATTAATCGTGATTTAAATGAGTATTTACCTAATGAAAATCTAGAGATTAGTAAATTGTGCTCTGAGGAATACCGAGTAGTAATAATTCTTTCAGGATTGTTTACGCTCTGAAATTTGAATTAGTTTACTTTTAAATCAGATTAGTAAATAAACAATAAACGAGGCTTTAATTTTTGAAAATATTCTCCGAAAAAATATGAAAACCAATTTTTTATAAATTATTTTATACCAAATATTTAAAAATTCGATGATGATTACTTAAAATTGTTCCTGTCCGAAAACAGTAAGTACATACCTATTTTCGGAAGTTTCAATAATAGAAAGTTTCCATCATTAACATTACGAATTGTATTTTCAAGTTTTTACCTCATACGTCATTAAATAATAAAGAAATTATCACAGGTGAATCACCAATGTAAATAGTTTAGTAATTTTTTGAGCAAATTTTTATTTTAAAACAATTATTTTTGGTAATTACTTATACAAGGTGATTCAAAATTCGATGTAGATATTTTAAGGACGTATTGTTGGGATTAAAATAAGACTTTTTTTCAAATAAACATGTGTCCTAAAATGCACCCCCTCTCCTCCTTCAACTTCCCCACAAACTGTTTCTACATAATTTTTGAAGCAATAAATAAAAAGAGTGCCTAAAAAAATGGGGACATGCCAATTTTCAGAAGATTTGATCCGTTATTATAGTCACAATTTTAAAAAAATCGTTTTCTTTACGCAACTTATAGTGGCTGTAGCTCGAAGGGGATGCATTTTAGGACACATGTTTATTTGAAAAAAAAGTCTTATTTTGATCCCAACAATACGTCCTTAAAATATCTACATCGAATTTTGAATCACCCTGTATGTACAATTATTCACATTTGTTAAGTAATTATAATCATTTTTATAGCGCACATAATCAAATTGTCTTTATTTTTCCTGCTTGGAAATGTCAATAACTTGAGAGGACCCCGAATTTCGCATTCTAATTCAGAAAGATTGGTATTTGGACATACCTGTATTTCATTTCTGACAGTAGTTTACTTCATGTTAGCCTCCCTTGGGAGCGAGAAAGAAGAAGACCGTCATGTATACAAGGTTCCTGAAAATAATTCTACCATTACGCCATATATTCTATCATATCTCCTGAATTTCAGAACTGTAGATCTAAAAATGTGACCAAAACGTAACTATAGAATCGAAAAAGCATCATGGGCAGGAAACCTTACCCTGAACTAGATTTGATTTCAAAGGTGGCATTATCACTAAAATATACAGGGGGATCTATAAGCTCTAAGAAAAACTTTGATGATGCGATCTAAGGAAAAAAATTATGTGACTACGGATCGGGTTGGTCTTGGCTAAAAAGTTATAAACCTTTGAAGGTTTAAAGGTTTAACCGTTGATTGGTTTAACAGTAAATAGAATTTATGACCCGTATGACATAAAGAACTGTTGTATCTTAGCCAGAGAACGCTATGTTTGTGTTTCATAATTGCGATCGTGATTTGTGATTACAATCCTTTATAAGCTTGTCACTTCTTAACCATGACGAATCGGATTCATTTGATATGACATTTTTTTCTGCTTTCTTTCGGATTTCTTCATAAAATATGATAGCTGAGAGACGGAAAGGTCTAATCATAACTTTGCCCTAGAAACGCGTAACATATTCATATTCCATGGGTGTTTGCCAGCAGCAGTACCAGCAGAATCGAACAAAGCTCCAAGCCCACGTATACACACGGCTGATAAGCTCCTCCGTAGCCCTCCAGCATCCATTCAATTGAATACCAACAAACACCTCTCGTGCATAGTTTGGTTAATTTTGTTTTGTTACAGTTTCGCTTTACAAATGAGAATAATTTGTTGCAAGAAACTATAATGCGGAACGTGGGAGCATCTGCGGCCCCAAAGGTTCGGTTCTCTGGTTCTCTCTCACTGCTGTGTGAGTGTGTGTCTTCCAGCATTACAACAGATCCATTCGCTCGGTCTTGGATTCTGATATTGTAATGAGATCCGCAACCGCGCCGCGCCGGTTTGCGCGCGCTCGTCTCTACCACCGTGCGGGCTTACGGGCTACGACAGGGTAAAGAACGAGATCACTAGAAGTCGTTCACTTGCTGCGTACGCCGGTTCACCGTGAAGTTCTTTCGTTCGCACCATACCTCACGTGGCAACGTTGCCGACAGTGACTTCCAAGCAAAACATAAAAAAAGGATCAGTGCCATGGAATACCATCAATATTGTGTTTCAGTGCAACAACTTCTTTTGTAGTGCAACACCCCACAGTATTCTAGTGTTTTAGCAAGAGTTCCCAAAGCTACCCCCTGAAAAATACGATATAAATAAAATAATCACACACACACACGTACAGTTTTATTTATATTCCACCGGAATATCAATCAGTTCTTCCTGCAGCAGCTGGATTAACTTGTTCTCCCGGAAAACTGCTTTTTTGTGGTAAGTTCTATTGTTGCCCCCCAGATGAATAATCCTGCTGAATTTCCTGCTATTCTTTTTCATTATCCAAGCGTTTCTCGATTGTCTCAAATGAACTACAAATGGCAATTTACTGAAGGATCTATTGTTAATGAGATATAAAATCTGGTGTTATTGTATTGAAAACGCTATAATTCCGATTCCTGCTGGTTTTGCCGATCGATCCTGCTTGGCTGTGCTTCCGTACGCAGTTTTCATGTCCCGCAGCGGACTACTTTGTTATACTAATAAAGTAAATCCTTTTGCTCTTAAAATGATCGTGACTTTGATTTTATTTTGTCTATGTGATGCGTTCAAAAAATGACCACCATTAGGATAGTTTTTTTGTGGCAAATTATAATGATTCTGGGTATTTCCTTATAAGAAGAATGTGTCTATAATTATTTTTTTTATATTCGTGAATTAATTAGTGTTATTAATCCGGAGACACAATAACAAGGTAAAAATGGTGCGGTTTTTTATTTATGAGCTGAGAAGGGGCCAACTACCTGCGGTTTTTGTATAGGAGTGACAATTTTTGAAGCGTTTTTAGTAAAATAGAATTTTGAGAATTTGGGCATTTAAATTTTTGTTGATCACCGTAACCTTGTATTCATTCTTACGTTTTCGAAAATTTTAATGTATTTTGTAATCTCCTTATCACATTTTCCAAAAAATATTTCGAGTTTCATTTCTTCCCACGTTTCTTCAATAAGTTGAAAAGTTATACATTTAGAACACAATTTTTCTACAAAGCAGCTCTGAAAAATTGTGACTGAAATTTTGTCAAAATTTCAACTCTTCTTCAATTTTGAAAATTGTGACATACAAATACTTTCTAAATATAAACTTTGAAAGAAACATAAGACATATTTTTAATAAATTTCTCAAAATCTGAATCATTCAGTTCTTTCGATATGAGGCTCATTTTTTCGAAAATAGATATTTTGAAAAGTGAGAAGTAATTGGAAAAAGTACAAGTAACAAAGACGATTTGGTATAAAGAGGGAACAACGAACTTTCGAGCCATAGCATTTAATAGTAAATATTTGAGTTAAAACCTGTAATTAACTGTGATTAACAAGATATTTATATCTGTTAATAGTTTATTTTATTAGTTCTATTGTTTCCAATCATCCGTCATACAACTCGACAGAATTTTTTTTAAACGCGTTAATCATACTGTTCGTTATTGTAGACTAAACACAATAAAATGAAATTTCATACGTTACAATAAAGTGAAACGCAAACTCTCATAACTTCATTTAATAAATTTTGCTTAATAAATTCCCGTAGCACATATACATAAATTCCCATGTAATGTGCAAACTACTTTAAGATAATTCACGTTGCGCTTTAAAATTTATGGTAGATTTTTGTTTTGTAAACATTTTCATGTCCACTTAGAAAATTTCTGAACTGTTTACAAAACAACAATGCGATTAGAAAAATTTCCTTTCTTGCTGGCATACTGATACTGAAAGTGCACGTCATGGTGATGGGTGTTCCAAATGAAATAGGACACACTGTATACATAAATTAGTACTGTAATTTAAATGTCATTAGTGTGCATTACAAATTGTGCATATATAATATAATAACAATCGTGTTGTTTGTAAATTGATCTAATACAGAACAGTTTGCGTCTGCCTACAATCACCACATAAATTAATTGTTTATTTTTTCGATGCTAATTGTTTGTTTTTACTTGGTGCTAATTGTTTATGATTTTCGTTTCCTATTCAACTTTTACCGCCTTCAAGCTATTATTATCATTGGTGTTTGATTTTGAAAATGTTTGACCGGAAGTTCGTTTGTTAGTACATATTTAACACAATTGGTAATTGATTGATGATTAGTTATGCACATGCAAAATTTCATGAATCACGAAGAGATTCAAGGAGGTACGAGTAATACGACAGGATCGACTTTAGCACAATTGAAGCCCTGGTGCATGAGGCTAATAGAGCTCTAAGATCAAAATTGGCAAATGAAAATAAATTTATTAACAACATATTAGAAATTGTTTAATAATATTAAAATATGCAGATTTAGTATAAACCACATTTTGGAAAAAAGTGTTATTTATTAAAATTGTAACATAATCCAAGATTCCAGAAAATTTAGAAGTATTCTAATATAATCATCATATAACGATTATATTAATTGCCCATTTAATACAATTCCACGTATTAACCTTTATTTTTCCTAAATCCTACTTCCATGAGGTTGTAATTTGCTCGATAATTTGTAATTGTCTTCAAATAACTGGTGGCAATTACTTAAAATTTGTTGTTTTTTATATTTCAACGAGATAAAATCAGTCATCATTTTACAGATATCAGATTTGGATCTATGAAAAATTAGAACTACTGTTTTTTGTTAAGAGTTTTTATATTCATTAAAAGTATCAAATGAATTGGTTCATTATCGAGTATTCATTTTATGAGAATTGGAACATCGCACACATTTAGGGGCATTACCGAACTAATCTGTTTGTACACATCAGGATTTCCTCATTTTAACTTAATTTCATCGGTTAAAAGAGCAAAAATTTACCCTGAAAAATTTGTGTACACACAACTCGGATTCCAAGGATTTCGAATTTCGATTGCCAATGATTTTCAAGTAATTCCATTGATTTCCAAAAAAATCAGATTTAGTGTACATAAATTTTAATTTCAAATAGTTTTAGAACTACTAGTCCAAGAGGCGGCTGCAAAAAGTTAGTCGTCATAAGATGGACGAACGGGAAAAATAGGAATGATAGTTTAGACCTTTATTAAGAAGGAACGCTAAGGTTGCGTGCGAAAATCCTGCCGAAATAGGGTAAAAAAAAATTAATTAAATAAATAATTTCAAAAATAATCTTTGTGGTGGACAAAAAGGAGTCACCACATTGTAGGGGAGAGGGAAACGAACAAAAATAAATAGGGTTGCCTACACCCACCCTGTCGGAACACCCCGGTAGCTCCGCTTAAGGGGATTTTTTTTATTAAAAACTGACGTCATAAGGCGGAAGCATAAATGAAGCGTACTTTTAGTGATAGTGATACCTACTTGATCTAAATTTATCTCACTTTTGAAATTTAATTGACAACTTCACAGTACCCAAACATTTCACTAGTTTTTCGACACCTTATGACGACTAACTTTTTGCAGCAGCCTCTTCTACTATACTTAGAAGATTTTCTTTAAAATTCCTGTCTCATGTACAGTTGGCGACACGGAATAGTTTCCAGACAAATTGATCAAAGTAGCGATTTTTGAATTTTTTTAGCCTTATAAGTCAGACTAATTAAATCAAAATTTCTTTTAACGACAGTGGTGGAGACAGGCGAAGATCTCATTAGATTACATTTACTTGTCTACTTGACCAACTATCTTCTAGCTGTGCCACAATTGCGCCTTTTTGAGCATCAGTAAGAAAATTTCTAGGCGTTTTACTTCAAATACTTTACATAAAATATTGTGACACAAATATGACTGCTAATAATGCCACTAAGCACTCCTCATAAGCGGACACTTTTTGAAGAACCGACAAAACAATGGCTTTGTTAATAAAAATCTTGAGCGGACTCTCTGTTAACCGGACACGGACACAAAATTACGGGGTCTAAGGTCACGTGAACCTCTCTTATGCAGACAGTCTGTGGTGTAAATGTAGGAACGTCGGAATTTCGACTAAAAATTAGTTAATATGGCAGGGGATTCAGAAAAATTGCTTGTTATTGGAAAAGCTGCTAGAGCTCATGCTTTTCGTAAAATTAATTCGGATGGTTTACTAGTAATGTGGCGATCTAATAAAAAAGCACGGATGACCTGCGACATAATGTTTGAGTACTTACAACAATTTGACCAAAGCTTGAGGCTTGACGAAAAATTCTGCTTTTCCTCGATAACGCTGCATCTCATCCACGTGATTTAAAATTGACAAATATCAAGATACATTTTCTTCCTCCGAATATCACTGCATTTTGTCAACAGGAATACTCAAAAATTTTAACATCTGGTATCGATCTATAATTTTGAAACATATTTTGTCGAGACTCTGTTAACTTTAGAAAACCTAGTAAAATCAATGAATGTCTTAGATGTCGTTTACTTTGTTAAAAAGGCATGGGAGCCAGAGGATACTGGCTTTAGAAGGGCAGGATTCACATAGTCCGACATTCCCGATACTGACACAGAATTTAATCCTGACGATGAGTTACCTTTGTCTATTGCTGAAATGTGTAAAATGATGCGTCAAATTGCAGAAAATACTATTATATTTGAGACATGTAAGGATAAAAAAAATGTAACTGATAAAAAAACTTAAACTATTATTCTGGTGAATGGAAAATGTCCTCTTGAATGGACACCTATATTAGCGGACACAATTTGGGCGACCACGAGTGTCCACTTAATTGTATTAATTTCTGTTAACAATTTTAGTAAACAAATAACATGTAAGTTTTTCCACCAAATTTGGTTATAAGATGTAAATTCCGCATCAGAAAATGTGATATTTTTAAAAATAAATTTGACATTGCCTGCATGCATAGCAAACTGTAATAAAATTAAACCAGTAGTGCCAAAAATTATATTTAAAAACAAATAATGGTTACATTAAAATGATACTTCATACCTCATAATTAAATGCAATATTTATGTTGATAATAAACCCGGCGATCAAAATATATCTAGATATTATTTGTTATTTTCTGCTATATTTTATTTAGTGCTAACTTGGAATGACAATTGTTTGAGTGCGCCCAAATCTTTAGAGCGAGTCTGATCTTCGCAATGCTTTCACTGCTATTGTCCCGTTTTATTTTTCATAAAACTCCTTTCTTGGATTTTTATGATATGATAATGTACGCGATGCGTCACAATATTATATTTTGTAATGGATCTTGTCCTGTAGGCTGTATCACGTGTTACATAATGTGCATGAGAAACACTTTTATTTTTCAATTTCCTTTTGATTTTATCTCCATGCGAAATTATAAACAAAACCGTTTTACAAGTTGGGCGCCACCAAAATATCTCTCATATAATCCGCAGTTTTATAACTGAATCTACTGCACATTGCTGGTATGTATTAAATTTAAATCCACATGTTACTTTTTTTAAGTTACTTATACAAATGCATAAATATAAATATATATTTGTCTGTATTCGTTGGCACATATTTATTTCTGGCTCTAAAACCATTAACAACTATTAATATACTTCTGAACCCATATTTTTCTTTTTAATGCATTGCACAAACATTTTGAAACAGAAGTCCTTTGAAAAGGTATATTTTAAAACACATCTACTCTACCTAGTTTCAAAACTTATTAATAACTATTTTATCTTGTTGGTTTTATCAGCAAATTTTAAATATGTATGTATGATGTAAAAGCACTTGATGCAACGGATGTTAGTTCTGCATACAAAACTTTATATGAAAATATGAAATAGTTGTAAAATGGATGGATAGAACTATTTTAGTTTATATTATATATAAGAGTATAAAATGGAAAAGTTATCTTGCTTTTGTAATTAATAATGTGCTAAAGTAGTTATTTCATTAACTTTGTAAAGATTCCTTGGCTTATAAGGTTTCCTGACTGTCGACTTGCAATTTAAGAAGCTAAAGCAGTTCTAGTTTAACAACTTGATGTGTTGGTAAAACAAGAATAATTGTAGAATAAACCGGTTAATGTTTAATATATAAATAATAGTCAAAGCTATAATTACCTTAAATGGAGATAAATCAAATAAATTTACTATAAACTAGCAATACCTACCGCGTGTGTTTTTAATGTAAAATTTTACGATATCTACAAAGATGATTAAAAATATGATCCTCGATATGATTTATATTTAGATTTTGACCATAATATAATATACTTCGGTAAAATCCTAATTTAATTTCCAAATAAAGTTATACATTATAATTTAGAACATGAAGTAGACTTCGCTGTGTTCTTTTGCATATTGTTAAAAGACGTCTGATTTTGTCTAACAAAGTAATAACAGTACCTGCTTTATTATAATAATAATAACAGTAACAGTACCTAATATAGATACGTCACTTTAAAGTATAAAGAATATACAATATTTATTTAAACTTTGATTATATTTTTTATTTATCTCATTGTTCCGATTTGAAAATTCAATTTCTTTAAAGGTTTGAATAGGAAAAATTGCATTTTGCCGGAATTATATGCTTTCAACTTGCTTATCTGTCCTGAAACGGGCGTCTCCGTTTTCACTATTTCAGGAAAACAGCTAGTAGGTATGAGTTGTAAAAGGTCGCCAAGGACTTGACCCTTATTTCTTATGTTAGAAATGTAGAAATAAATGATATAAATCTTATAAAAGTCCTGATCTCTCAGTAAATTGTGCCAAAAGAATCGAGGTACCTGATCATGATTTAATATCGGAAATAAATTGGAACTCGCTTTGGCATAATTTCCTTAAAGACCAGGACTTTTATTCATTTTTAGACGTTATTTAAATCTGTTATCAAGAATCTTAGAAAAAGTCCGATAACTCGTAAGGAAATGAAAAATCAAAATTCCACGAACTGAAAAATCATATCGTATATTAAAATTGGATAAAATTTAAAAAAATTCAAAAGAAAGCTCAAAAAAATGGCAATCAATTTTAGAAGAATCTTGCTAATTTAAACATAAATTCCCTGTAAAAGTAATTAATTAAATCAAATAATTTTACTATAAACTAGCAATACCTACCGCGTGTGTTTTTAATGTAAAATTTCACGATAATAATTTGGCATTTTTGTGCAATGTAACTCCAAAGTTGGACACTCTGAACATTAATTTAGTTAACTGTGTAGCGTTGTTTTTCTAAATTGCACTATGAGCTTGCTAACCATCTAAAACAATCGTAAATTTTATTAAAAATGCCATAAAACCGGAACCCCTTACTTTCGTCCTATCCTATCCATAAAACATCGGTCTAAGAATCAAGAAAACAATACATAAAGCAATCGGACGTTGTGTTCATCGTTCTGCCCTATAACATTTACTGCGAAATGGTGGCAGACAAGAATATCTTCCGAACAAACAATAAAAACAAACAAAAAACTACAGTAATGGAATATGGGAGGAGGAGTGAAGTCGCAAAGCTAAAAATAGGGGGAATTAGGGGATCGTTATGGAACGTAGTGCAGGATTAATGGATTTTTACTGGAGTAATGAGGTAGCAGTTTGAGCACCGTTCAATATTTTGAGATAATTTTACGGTTTTTATCCACTCACATCAACTGTGTCAACTCTCATCTAAATTTTATTTCAGTTCAACAAACTGTTATTTAAAATTTATGGAAACCATTTGATGCTCTATAGATAACTCAACAAAAGTTGCTCTGGATTTTAACTTGAAGTTTTTATACAGTCGATAAAAAGTTAAAAAATAAAGAAGTTTCGACTACTCTGTCCTTTAGGTTAACTTTAAGCCGATAGAAGATCCTAAATATTTTGGTGCCTCTCAACAAAACTTAAAAAGATATTTTAGGATAGAGGGTCATCGCTGATATCAATGTTAAATTTTAATTTGAAGAGCGTAGACCATCTGAATTATCAGCAGAAATTTCATTTACAGAAATTTTGCCCTAATTACTTTTTATTTACTTTCTACCCTTTACATAGTCAATAATTTATTTAAGCTATTATCTTTCTTAATGGTTTCTTTTATTAAACGTTGAACAAAAATTAATGATATAAATACTTGGTGTTAACTAGTGAAGTAGAGTTAGCAATCTAATCGAATTAAAGATACATTTTAATTAGAATACTAACTAGAGCACTTGACGTTTCCAGCGGTAAATTTGCGAAACTAAGCGCGAAAAACCAAACCATCATTTTGCGATGCAATATTTATTTATAGACGGTGGTGTAGTAGGTACGTTTTTACATTATGTAATTTGGAATAAAGTTTTACCCTTTTACCTGAAACTTGGTACAATATTCTCTCAACTCAAACGAAAAAGTTTTTTAACCGAAAATTTTGTCTGTATTTTTTACGAATTGTAGCCGTAGGGGTTTCTATAAATATAAACAATAATATATTTTTGGCAAGCTAAATTTATAAGAAAAACGTCGGAAGAAGTTATAGTGTCTAGAAATTTAGCGAATTGATTTACTTTATCTACAAAGATGATTAAAAATATGATCCTCGATATGATCTATATTTAGATTTTGACCATAATATAATATACTTCGGTAAAATCCTAATTTAATTTCCAAATCAAGTTATACATTATAATTTAGATCATGAAGTAGACTTCGCTGTGTTCTTTTACATATTGTTAAAAGACGCCTGATTTTGACTAACAAAGTAACAATAACAGTACCTGCTTCATTATAATAATAATAACAATAACAGTACCTAATATAGATACGTCACTTTAAAGTATAAAGAATATACAATATTTATTTAAACTTTGATTATATTTTTTATTTATCTCATTGTTCCGATTTGAAAATTCAATTTCTTTAAAGGTTTGAATAGGAAAAATTGCATTTTGCCGGAATTATATGCTTTCAACTTGCTTATCTGTCCTGAATCGGGCGTCTCCGTTTTCACTATTTCAGGAAAAGAGCTAGTAGGTATGAGTTGTAAAAGGTCGCCAAGGACTTGACCCTTATTTCTTATGTTAGAAATGTAGAAATAAATAATATAAATCTTATAAAAGTCCTGATCTCTCAGTAAATTGTGCCAAAAGAATCGATGTACCTGATCATGATTTAATATCGGAAATAAATTGGAACTCGCTTTGGCATAATTTCCTTAAAGACCAGGACTTTTATTCATTTTTAGACGTTATTTAAATCTGTTATCCAGAATCTTAGAAAAAAGTCCGATAACTCGTAAGGAAATGAAAAATCAAAATTCCACGAAGTGAAAAATCATATATCGTATATCAAAATTGGATAAAATTTAAAAATTTTGAAAAGAAAGCTCAAAAAAATGGCAATCAATTTTAGAAGTATCTTGCTAATTTAAACATAAATTCCCTGTAAAAGTAATTATTGGGGATGGGCTTCAGAATTCTAAAAATTATGCAACAAATTTCATTCAAATATCTTGAAAAATAATACCAGGATTTGTAAAAGCTGTTTTTACTATACTATGAGCTTTTTCCCATTTATATTTAGATAACACTATTTACTTTCTTATACGAAGTACTAATATATTTTTTTGTCCTAAAATCTAATTATAATAAGTGCAACAAGGACAGATTTATGGGTACTGCAATAAGTGCGAGAGAGACTTCCGAAAATTATTTGAAAATCGCTGGAAACCCTCAAAATTTAAACACGATTTTTACAAGAAATTTAACTTAATGTCTTTAGGAAAAGTAATTGTGTTACATACTATATCATATAAGAAAGTCGTGTGTTGGACACCATCAGATATTTTTCAAAAACTAAATTATATATTTCTCCGCCAATTTCACTAAAGAACCTAACAGAACATTCAACATTCCTTTACATCATTTATTAAAATCTTAAAACAAATCTCCCCGAAACGACGTGTCAATATCTCCTTTTATTCATCAGATAAACTTTGAGGACATTTCTGACCCAATCTTTTAAACTAACCCATCAGATATTGCGAAACGGATTTTAGATTTGTAATCAGCATCCCTTGTCCAGTGTCCTATCAGACAGACTATACTTAATCTCAACAACTGACAGATATATCTGGATAGTAAATGGGAGCCTTTCGCAGAAGAATCTCTTGCAAAATCCAATTTATCTCAAGCTTTCATGAAAAGTGGTTTCATCTATTCGAGTTTAATCATTTTTTTCTGTGAAAAATATTTACAACTCGTGGGATATTAATATAAAATTCAATATAGCGTAGCTTGTTCTCACACAACATTTTCCGGGTCTTTTATAGAAAACAGTTGCAGCTTTTCGCAATTTCTCGAATTCTAGGGAATAATTTGTAATGCAAAATAGATATGAGCGCTTCAGCGGTTTGGTGTTACAGCGCATCCAATCCAGTTTTATTTCATACAAAGTTCATTTTCAGTGGTATTATTTATATACGTTTTTTTGTAATTCACCACTCTTGTAGAAAATTCTTACGTTATTGTTATTATAAATCATTATTGACCAT
Source organism: Pediacus dermestoides (assembly GCA_963942485.1). Taxonomy (NCBI): domain Eukaryota; kingdom Metazoa; phylum Arthropoda; class Insecta; order Coleoptera; family Cucujidae; genus Pediacus; species Pediacus dermestoides. Next base: position 32,568,804 of record OZ012626.1, read on the forward strand.
GTAGCACCTGTTTTATGTCCATCAAGTGTTACAAATCATTTACATACACAATTTTGGGTCACATTGACATTGATATTGACATTTTCCTTAATGACAAGCCATCGGTTCTTACACAACAGCAACCGGTCGTTAAAAACCATTTTGATCGGCTATTATTTATCCAACCACTTCCTATTTTGTAACATATTGTAAAATGTAGTCTTAAAAACTAGTCCGTGCTACTCGGTGGCTGTGGAGCAAGTCCGCCCATAAATATTTTAAATATTGCTCCGTTTATGAGGCTACCATAACGTTTTTAACACTATTATTATTAACACAATCACGTTTCATTTATTGTGTTTGTACTAAGCAACAGAATTATTTACCTTACAACAAATCTGCCTTAGAATCTCTTATTGGTCGACTATTCAATTGCAACATTTGTTGTTAAATTCGTGTGTACTTGTTTAATTAAATTGTGTAGGGAGATACAGGGCGAAGCCGCAAGAACTTAATTAACAAACCGTACACAGAGAGACTAGAATTCTAAAAATGCTGAGTGGAAACGGTCGCGTTTACGAACCACAGGCTTTGTTTTATTATAAAGCTATTAAAGTTTCATGTTATTTGATAACGTAGAAAATGGTTTGGTTGGATTTAAATTGTGTAGCCTATGCACTACTTATGTTGTGCAATTATTTAGATTTGATTTGGGGACAGATCAGGGTAGTATTGATTGTGATGTATTAGTGACTCTAAAAATAGCGGGCAGTCAATGGAATCAATGGAATATAATGATCCTGAAAGAAATCGGAAATAAATTACGTTTTATAAATAATTATGTCAACAGTTTCTATTATAGTTCGTTTATAACGAGCTACTAGAACAATCTTCTATTATATTGATTAATTACGTGTGTATGACAACTATAATAGCAAAAAATATTTATAAATGAAGGCTAGTTACAATAACGATGATTAAAATATTGTAGAGTGATGCCATTTAGTAATTATAAAGTTGAACATGTAAATAGCCGTAATCGTGATAGCCACAGATATTTAAAATACATTATAATAGATTAGACATATTTTCCATAATAGTCTAGTTTCTGTTGTGATATTAGATATTTTTCGTATTTTCTGAGAGTTTAACTTTTTTCGTATATTTACGCCACTATTTGCGGATGTTTAATATGTAGTTTGGCAATAGAATGGAGTTGCAGTCCTTTCCATTAAAAAAGTTATTAAATTATAACTCGATTTTATATTCAAAGCTCAAAGTAGTAGTAGTAATGGAATGTTTTGAAATTTTTTTACCGAAATTTGTAATTTATATTTTATAATCTCTAATGAACTACAACTAGGAAATACAAAATAACATATTAAATACTGTGATGACTGAAATTATAATGGTCAAATCGAATGAACAATTTTCTACGTAAAAACAAAATATCACCTTGCTGTTTATAAAAAAAATAAAAAAGCTTTTATATAATTTTCAATTTATTACTTCATATTTACTGCATACAATAATTATATTCCGAAAAAGCAGTTTGTTATTTCACGCTAACATTGCTAATGCTCTAATGTTAGTGATAGATGAACTTTTCCGTTATAGTGAAAAATGTTAGAAAAGTTAATTTCACAGTAATTTATATTTACATATTTTGTTAAATATTTCCATAATATGCTCGGAACATTGGGTTATTTAACAAAATAAATAAATTCGGGAACCAATGTAGTGCTGAAGTTGAATATGTCATTAATAAAATGCAGCATTTATAATAAAAGTTATTTAGGAGGAATTAGAAAAGTTTTTTCGAAGTATTGGAAGTATTGATTTACTAAAACTTTTGGCCATTTTTTCAAAAATGTTACTTGATAAAATAAACTAAACCCAAAATTGATCTCCCAAAGTCTAACTAATTTTTTAGTCAACTAAATAATTATTTCCTCTCCAAAATTTTAGCTTCGGTAGTTATGTTTATCTCTTTCGGTTCTCTATTGAAGGTGAAATAATTTAGAAATACATAATTATGTGCATTTTGAAAATGACTTTTTGACTTTGCTATTTCCCCAAAACAAAGTCATTCCTCAGGAGTTTTCTGGAATTTTTCCTCAACTATTTATTGATTATTTTACTACATTTCGATTATCGTTTCTCATAATAAAAAAGAGGTAATTAAAAAATGGATTTCAAGTACCGCCAGTCCCCATTGTGTAAAATAAAATTATATATTTTCTTTTTTGACTTTGATTAACGTCCATGGTAAAATGTAAAAAAATATGTTTGATGGATATTTGGGCAGTGGGTGACAAAAAATTCCAACACAATTTTCGACTGACGTTTCGAAATTTCTTTATTATCTCTTCCTCATAAATATTATTACAATCATAACCTAAAATCGGACTGTTTGTCCACGATAATAGTAGCAGCTAGATTGGTTCTGGAAATTAACATGTCAATAGGGGGTGATTCAACAGTAAGTAAATGGCATATTGGAAATCTATGGTAAACTACTAGGACAATCATGTGGAAGTTTTGTGTCCATGTGGTTTCGGATATACCGGAAATAGGCACTAACTCTTTTATTTTAAATTGAACACCACGTATATTTTTGTAATTTTAGAGAAATATGAAAATGTTAAGGTTTTGTATACTTAACATTAGTTTGTTCTTGATAATCTTGCAACTTATAAATCTTCAACTTGAGTCTGATTTTGATTAATATTTTATATGCACTTGATGGTTTGTTTATAATTTTTCGCATTTGCTGTACCATAACTTTTTATAAAAGGCTTATTTTCAGCATAAATGGCAGTATTCAGTTATCACGAAGTTACCTTTTCAGTATCACGAAATTTCAGGGTTTAAGATTACAGTTTTTTTATAGAAGCAATTAATTCTATTCAGTCACTATTTAAAATATATTTAAGTAAGTAAGTTGTAATCTGAAATTGTATTACTTTACTGCTATGGCAAATTTAAATATACATACATAAGGTAATAGAAAAAATAAAAAAGTTTTTTCATATTGTTTTTTATTTTATAAGTAGCAAAATATAAATTATCCGTGGGAATTACTTTATATCAAATACTAAAAAACCACCCCGTTTATATTTGTGTGTGGTAATTTGCCAATATTCTTTCATATCTCATGTCATTTTCCTTTCCGGTAATTATTTAATTTTAATTGTGTCTATTAATTTTCATTTCATTCACAGCAGAGATTTTTTTAGGTCAAATCTAATTGAATATCTCAACAATTTCAAAGTAAACAAAGCAATATCTAACAGTAAGTCTCTGTGCTATAGCATTCTATAGCAGCATTTTAATTGTATCTATTTTTCCGAATACCCTGAACTCGTTAAATTTCTTTTGCATTGTTCGCGAACTTCCATCTCAACGCGCTGCAAATGAATGAGAACGCGCTCTTATAATAACAGAAAATCTAATTATGAAACGACTTAAGGTTTAGATATCAACATTTCTTTTAAATATTGATGTATTAAATGCATATTTAGATGGGCGTTGTTTATTAAACAGACAGCATCAAGCATCTTCAATCAGTCGTGATGATTGAAGAATAAATTGATTTACACGTGAACCAACTGCGATGATGATTTATTTAAATGTAAATTTGGTTTTGCTGTACTTTGAGCGCAAGATGAAGGGCGAATTATTCTGGAATCTACATAAAATTAGATTTGAAAGGGAATATTACAACAAACAAACAAATAATAAAAATAATAATAAAATATCCACCATGAAAGTTAGTTTGACAATGATTGAGTGTATGCTGTTCTGAAAATAGTTCAAACAATTTTACACAATAATTAACCCGTTCATGGCGGCTAAGGCGGCAAAAACTACAAATTTAGTCCAGAAGCCTGAGGCCAACTAGTGCAAAAACTTGAGCTTTAGTTATAATCCCCAAGTGAACCCAGCTATTATATCCATGGTATGTTGAAAGAAAACAAAAAGTAATTACACGAGTTAATTTTAAATGATTTTGTCTACTGCAACTGAATTATCCTCATTAGTTGTGCCGAGCTGGGAAGCAGGTGCGCTTTCCACCCGACTAAGCATCCATGCATTTTTTATTTTTCCTCATTGTTTATTTCTCAGACTTTTCAACTTCCCTGTAAAAGTGTTTTGCAACCTGGAATATTTATAATTTTAGGGTGCGGCGAAGCGATTTTATTTATCATCAATCGGATGCAGGACAAAGAAATCGACGATATTGCAGTTTGTTTTTATGGGGTCAAAGTATTACATTTTATAGTTCATATATGTAAAGTAAAACAATAAACCAAAAGTTGTTTTGAATAAAATTTGCTATAAAATCTTAATTACAAATATGATTTAATCATTTACAAATACTTTTTTGTTTTCCGCTTGTAATTATGTTTTATCTTAATGGATATTTTTGCTGGTTTGTTCCACATATTTTCTCCACCAGACTTTTACGACTTGTATTTTAGATTGTTCATTTTTAGAATTTCCCGTGTTTTCTCCAATAACTCGATACGAAAGAAATGCTAGAAATTGAAAGGAAAATAGAAGAAAGTAATGATTAGTTAGGCATAAAATTGTCGGTTAGTTTCCAAAGAAAAATCAAACCCAAGAGGGTTCTAGAACTAAAAATTATGTATCAATTTTTAAAATTCGGAATACAATTCGAAATTACGAAAACTTTTGTATACAAGTAAAATTCCAAAAAATTTGGAGAAGTTTCTTTTCCACTTTCTGGATTCTCACCCCGCTTGGTTTTATTAGGAAGAAACTAATTTATCCTTGTATAAAGTGCCTTTTCTGTGAGAGATATCGGAAAATGTTATTAGAAATAAAAAATAACCTATTATTATGATTTGAAAGTGGAATTTTAACATACTTTTTATTTCATTTACAATTAAAGTGCAAAAAAATAAACGTAATCCTGTTTTCACTTACACTTCCAGAATATTGTGCACATTTTTTGGCACAACATCTACGACAAGAACATAAATATTTGTCCGTTAATATTAAATAATAAAACATTTCTACAAAATGTTTCTGTAAATTTCGGAAACTTAGTTTGTATTCCCGCTACTGAAACCTTAATATTCACATGAAGCAATTTAATGATACTAACCAATTAGCATTATGAGCCCCAGAGCATTTTAAAAACTAACAACCCAACAACAATGAGGTCGTTTGGGCGCTTCTTGGAAAATCTTGACAAATACTCGTAGCAAAAACCAGAACATTATGACAACGTCTGGAACATTAACATTTCCCCACATGAGATTGCTTCCGAGATTGGTGGCAAAAGGGGATAATGCTATTAGCTGATAGTGCAATTTTTCCTTCCCTATACACTTGAAAAAGTGTACAAAAAGTCGTTTTTTCACTGATGAAAATCCCAATTGGGTATCGAGTGGGGGCGAATTAATCAGCAGCACTTCGACATAATGCCGTGGAACTGAAGAGGGCAAATTACTCAATTTATTGGGACCGTGCGATTATTACTAAACGACGGTTCGTCTAACCCTCTATTGTAGTTTAAGTTTGTACAACGAGGGCAGATTTAATTAAATATGTTTTTGCACAACTGAATAAGTCAGATTGTCCACAGGATCTAAAATCTAATCATCGAAATTAAAGGTGAGAAATGACAGCCCGACTGTGTAAAACTGTCAACTTGGACAAGATAACTTTCGGCAAATGACGCTCGCCAAATTCCTGTCTATGAAGAATGCAACTTCTCCATTAGCCCAAAATGATTATACTGACGAATTATGCAGATGTTGTTGTGTATTAAACAAAATGAGTTTAAGTTTACGTTTATAATCTTTTGTTCACTCGCGTTTTGTGACGCTATGCCATCACCAAGAAACCTAATTTGCTCAAGTTGCCTAAACGAAATAACATAACACATTTTTCTAGATTAGAACCGCTAAACTTAGAACTCGGAAAATATATTAATAATCGTAATATATCGTTTATGTGTAGCAACGCCAACGGCTTATGTATTTTTTGTAAATAGGAACACATGCTTCGTTTGAACCAAGAAAAAACTTATTTATGTTATGAGTGGTGAAATTACGCTACAACTTACAACATAATTAGCCAAAAGAAAAAAATTAGGAAGCAGTTGAACTGGAACAAACAATGTTAAAACAATATTTTCAAATGTCTAAGTTAGTAATGAGTTAGCTTAATCATTTCTTGTCGTTGACGTTTTGAGTGGTGATACATGGGGAATGGTGAAGGTGTCAATTAAGTTATTATGTTATCTTGTGGACACCTACTGAAAAATGCGGTTTCGATCGTTATGTGGGGTTTTTAAATGTTTTTAAACGAATATCTAACTGGACAGTTATACAATTTATTATTTAAAATCTATACCGAAAAAATATGTTGCAAGTATTTTTATTTTTAAATTTTTAATGTGTTTTGACTTATAAAGAAATATAGATAATAATTTATCATATTCATACATTTTAAACGGAAAAATGACTTAAGTCATTTTAGTACAGGGCGTTTAGACTTTGCTGGGAAATAATTCTGAGACGAATTTGCCATCTTGTTTTTAAGAATTGTTTTAGTTTTTCGCGTATAAATCGCGTATTTCCGATTTTACAAGAAAATGTTTCAATGAAATTAATTTGCACTGATGACGCTAATTGCTATTGTTTACAAGTTACAGTGCAATTTGTTATAAAAAATAAGGGATTATTTTTTTATACGCGTTATATCTTTTTTTATGTTGCTCTAATCGAAAAAGTGTACCTACATATAAAAAGTGTAGAGCTTTCAATTACCTATATTTTTTTATGAAAAAAGATTTTGATGTGACCAACACTTCTCCCTCTGCAGCGTATGGAAGATGAACATATTTTCATAGAGCTTGATCCCATATAAGCAAATGAATATATTTGTAATTATTGGAATTATTTCGAGACGAATTTTGTAATCAAATTTTCAAAGTGTATAAGTATACAAGCTGGAAAAAACATTTTGCATAATTCTACCCCGTGGTGAAAAACCGCTATCTTATTTTTAAGGGTAGTTTTAGTTTTTCGCATATAAATAGCGTATTTTCGATTTTAGAAGAAAATGTTTCAATGACATTAGTTTGCAAATTAAAATCTCTTCAAAATTGCACTGAAGACTTTTTCCGCTAATTGCAATTGTTTACAAGTTACAGTGCAATTAGTTTTATAAAAAAAATTATAAAAAATACCACATGGGCCACTCAGGACAGTGATTAATTGATTATGGTACCTTTGTTGACTTTCTCTATTGGTAAAGTCATGTGACCGGATTTTCTATAATCAATTTAAAAAAATCAGAATAGAGACTTAAACAAAACTATTTGCGTTATAATATTATATTGTTATAACATCATCGCATGCAATATTTGTCTCGAAATAATTCCAATAAGAAAATTTCGCGATGATTTTTTAATGGATATATTCATTTGCTTATATGGGATCGAACTCTATAAAAACATGTTCATCTACTTTGCGCTGCAGAGGGAGAAGTATTGTTCACATCAAAATCTTTTTTCCATAAAAAATATAGCTAATTGAAAGCTCTACACTTTTTATACGTCCAATTTTTCGATTAAAGCAACATAAAAAAAATATAACGAGTATAAAAAAATATTTCCATATTTTTTATAACAAATTGCACTGTAACTTGTAAACAATTGCAATTAGCGAAAAATGTCATCAGTGGAATTTTGTAGAGAAGTCAATTTGTAAATTAATTTCATTAAAATATTTTCTTGTAAAATCGAAAATACGCGATTTATACGCGAAAATTTAAAACAATTCTTAAAAACAAGATGGCGGCGTTGCACCACCGGGTAGAATTGTACAAAATGTGTTATCCGGTTCGTATACTTATACACTTTCGAAAATCGGGAACCAAATTTGTCTCGGAATTATTTATTATTTCCCAGAACACCATGTACCGAAATCTAAATGCCCCGTACTATTTTGGATTTCTTAAATATTCTAAAATATTTTTTTACATTTTGCGTTTTTAGACTAAAAAATCTGAACATGTGGACAAGTAACTCAAAAAATGCTATTCAAAATCTCTCATATTCGGTCAATATTAAGGTTTTTACTTTCTTGTACGAAGTAATGTTTAATTTTTGGAAAATTAAGGAAAAATGGTTCTAACCTGTGAGCACTAAGTACCAAGATTAGATTTAGATTAAAAGTATACTTTAAGACTACATGTTATGGTTGAGTGAACAGTATACAGTAATAAAATTGAGTCGATGGACTCATAATTCGGCATTTTTTAACCTAAAAGAATAATATTATAAATGGTGTGAACATAATTATTTCTGCAATTTTTGAGCAAGCTTGTTGACGATTTTTTGATGAAATTAATTTGAACCATTTTGTAATTCATATACTTTTTATCTTAGGAACAAATTATAGTCTTTGTCTACTAAAAATAATATTGAGAATTGCTTACTTACCTTTGGAAAAAATAAAATTTCAAAATAAAATTTGTATTTTGATTCTGTGCCAAAACTGTTTTTTCTAAAATATTCAAAATCCTGTATTTCTATAATTAAAGAAATAAATTAGTGTCAATTAACAAATAACAAATAGTTGATGATATTTTGGGTATTTGTAAGGAACAGGTTTTGGAAAGAGATAAATTTGGTCCAATAAACTTATATCTCCAAAAATTTGTAATAACTTTGTGTAGTATGTAATTATATTTTTTTCTTTTGTATTCTAAAAGAGCTACTGATTTCTTCATTTAACTTCAACAATATAAATCAAAACCAATTTACTCTCTCATCAATCTAATCTCTTCTTTTGATCGACTGCACTAACTATAAAAACTCCGTTAATTAAGCGTTACAAAACAAAAACTTTTAAAAAGCGATCCTAGAAAAACTAAACCGCTTGTCTTTAGGTACTTTACGCAATAAAATTTACACAAACAATTGGCCACTGTTATTTTTGTCGCATTTTAACAATGGAAAAGTGACTTTTATCTTTCACTTTAAAAGCGATCGTGCGTAACAATATTATAGCTATTTCCCTGGTTTTTTCTTCTTTGCCAGTGAATTAGTTTTATTTGGTATAGTGTTTAGCAACCAGCTTAGAAAAAATAACCTCGAAACGCCCAAAGATAAATAGCACAGTGTCATGTAGTAGATATATGTTGGTTTTTCGACGAGTGACTATCTGATTAAAAGTGAAAATCAATATTAACATTTTAAATAAATAAATATGTCCAGCCTGGTAATGTCATCGGAGCAGTTCGCATTTTCCATATTTGTATTGTATCGTTGTTGAAATTATTATATTATAGTTAATTAAATGAAATTTCTCTTTTTTATTTATGTTTTTATTATGTCTCAACAAATTAATGTTATAGTTTTTATTCTAATTAAAAGCTATAATAAAATGATATATCATATTTACAACATAGACAAGGTGAACGATAACAGACAATAATAAATTATGATAGAAAAATATTGCAATTATTATAATATACCTAAACTAGATTTCCGTTAATTTAAAACGAAATTTTAATTAATAAAAACATAAAATAAAAGCAATTAATATATAAAAACAATTTTATTAAAATATTTCATATACTGATGCATAAACTTGATTATGAATAGGTATATTTTTCAAACGCAGTAACTGTACAATTTTATTAACTTTGAGCACACATTATTATAGAAATTTTTATACAATATCGAGGTAATAATTCATATATTTACTATAATGTTTTTAGCTGCAATATCATAAAACACTGCGTTTAACTTAAAACCCATTGTCATGCATCCAAATTAACCTACAGCTTTTAAACAAGTTAATTATGTCTGCAAAGATTATGTTATACAGTTGTACACCTCTTATATACTAAATAACAAAACTAATTATTGCAATAACGTCTAAGCATAATGCGGATTTCGTAATTATTGCAGCTTTGTGTTTTGTGTATTATAACGGTGGGCATTGAAATAATGTTTATTGTAACTGGTTGTTGTTAACATTATACATGGCGATGTGGTTTACAAGTTTGTTAAACTTCTTTGTGATTTTTAGGCAGAAGCGGTTACGATTTTTTCCTGTTACAAATTGTCTTCATATAATACTGTGTAATTGATTTTAATCTAACCTCACATAACCTTATTGAAAGAGACTAGCTTGCAAGCATTTTAAAAAAATATTCACCTTCTTTGTAGAAATTTTTTTTTGACTAATTGGTATTCTCAAAATATAATATTCAAACCATTTAAAATTATTATTGAAACAGGATTAACTGAAAAAATATATTTGTAAAACTGTATATACTTTGTGTTCTAACAATGATTGTCGAAATTATAGATTTAATTTTCTAACAATTATTTAAGAACTCGTTAGGGAAATCCAAAAACCTAAAAGTGTCAAAATGTAAACCCTTCATCTTTTTACTTACAATTAAACGAAAAAACTTAATCAATGGAAAGGCCAATTTCATAAAAAAATCCAACGAAATTTGCAAGAGAATTTATTTAAAAAATCCTATAGAAGCATATTTTAAATTAAGCTTGCAATTCGTACATAGAAATATTGAGAGCACCCAAAACTTCAATCTCGAGGAAAGATTTTTCCCGTGTTGTTTTTCTTTCCACTTTTTATAATGAATACAAGTTAAATTTAGTTGCATATCGTGAAAACTTCTTTTAATGTCATTTGGATTAAGATAAAATATTCCGACTTCCAGACACAAATTGTAGTAAAGACAGATTGTTGTCCTACTGAATAATTTTGCAGAGAGCTTTTTTACAACCAACGGACAATAAAGAAAACGCCCTTGCTCACATAGCAACAATTTAGTAAAACCATAGAAAAAGTTATGTTGCCAATATTGCGAGATCGACTTGATAAAAATAAACATGATATATCGTAAAATGCTAACTGAAACACAAATCATAAATTTCTATTCGTTTTACCACTGAAAAAATAAATATTTTTAGCCCACGGATAAACAGCATGTTTTATGCATCTCGCAGTTCGAAGACAATTTACAGTTAACAAGCTGCAAAATTTCCTGCCGATGAAAGTGCATTGAAAACCGTTTTAAACGCAACAAATTATTTACAGAAAATATAAAACGCTGCTCGAACGGAATGAACATCGATCGCAGCCACCATTCGGCAATAAATTTCGAAAAAATTATTAAACTGACAGTTTCGTAAACGTGAAATAAATAAGAAACCATAAATTATCGACACCACTGGCAGAGTTTTATCAAATTCATTCATAAATTCTTGTTATGGCATAGTTAAATCGCCTGGTGAAAATATGTACAAATCGTTCTAACAGTTACACACATTTACTTATTTGCCAATTTTTAATTAGTTTAATAGTTAACTGAAAACCTTAATGGTTCAATTTAGGTCAACATCGTGGGCAATTTTATTTATAATATTGAATTAGGTTTGCCGCCTTCTTCTCCTAAGAAAGTTATGGGTGTGCTTGCAGAAATAAACAAATTGTGCCAAACCATAAAGTAAGTAATTTAATGCTAGCGAATTAATTAGATATAGATTTTATTCATTGTACCACAGAAATAGAAAACTATTTTCAAGTAAATTCCGAATCAAATAATGTACATCAGAGAAAGCTGTGGGTAAATCGCAATTTCTTCCGTAAATTAACAAGTTTTTTAAGAGGTAAAGCGCACCAATTTGCTGTTAAAATTTCAAATAAACTATAAAAGCGTCTCGACAATGATAATTATTTTTCTGTCGCTTAATGCGGAAACGGCTATAAATTCCACCACCAAGCACACACGGTTTTGTCTATTTAATTTTTTATTTGCATACTCTGTATTCCATACAGTTTTATATATGCCGAAGGTAAATATTTGTTTATTGTATAACCAAAGTTAATATGATGGATAAAAGTAAACAGTAAGTTGCGTGCAGAATACCGAAACGAAAAATAATTTAATAACTTGGTACAATTTGTTTTGGTGCTCGTACACAAGTGAAAAATTCGAACCAGTTACATATTTTATGCAATAGGTACTTAGGATGATGGTTTTATTTATGACTTTTTTCTAAACAAACTTTAATTTGTCTTTGAACGTGAATAACGCTCTGAGGGTAATTCCTCTCATTAAAATAAGCAGAAAGTTCTACAAGGTGTTTCAGGATTAACTGAACAAACTTAAAATCTAAATTCAGGATCTCAAAACAAGAAAAAAAGTTTCTATGAAGGTATGTCCGGAAACGTTTCGTTAAAGATTTACGCCCCTTTAAAGATGGAGGCTAAAATTAGGTTTTTAATTTTTTCTCAAATTTGGATAAAAAAATGCACGGACCCGAATTTTGTCATATAAAAAAATGCTCTGGAAAGCTAGATTCATTTAGAAAATATTTTGTCTCTTTCATTTTTTTCATGGAATTGACAGTTTATAAATAAAAAATAAAATAGTTCCGATCCACATGGTTATTTTGGAAGTTATTGCATTATTTTATAAAATGGAAAATGTCCAGCACCAGCAGGCTGCTGTCAAATAACTATACTTTGATAAATTTGTAGTAAAGGGTTACTAGTAATTAATTATTACCTAATTGTTAGTAACATCGGGTTATTTTCAGCAAATAAAAATTATTAAAATCATTTTTACTAAAAGGGTCAGTTTTACTAATAATTAGGTAATAATTAATTAGTAGTAACTCGTTCCTAAAGGTTTAATAAAATACGGTTACTTGACAGCAGCCTGGTGGCCATTTTCCATTTTATTAAATAATGCAATAATTTCCATAATAACCATGTGGATCGGGACTATTTTATTTTTTTATTTAAAAAATATCAGTTCTATGAAAAAAATGAAAGACAAAATACTTTCTAAATGAATCTAGTTTTCCAGAATAATTTTTATAGGACAAAATTCGGGTCCGTTAAAGAGTTTCAATAAAAAAATTAAATAGGGGTTGCTGATTTCACCCCTTTTATCGATAAGGGATGATTCAAAAAATATTCTTTAGAAGCGTTTCCATTAGTAGAAAATCCCTACCAAAGTTCATTTTTATATGTTTATCCAAATTTGAGAAAAAAATTAAAAACCTAATTTTAGCCTCCATCTTTAAAGGGGCGTAAATCTTTAAAGAAACGTTTCCGGAATTCCGGACACACCTCTATAGAAATTTTTTCCCTTATTTTGAGGTCCTGAATTCAGTTTTTAAGTTTGTCCAGATAATCCTGAAACACCCTGTATAAATATGGATCATGGAAGGGTTTCTTCCTAAGATACAAGGTAACAATCTTTCGTCAAAAAATGTGAAAATTTCATTCGTACTCTATTTTGGATGCATTAAAAAATAATTTCATACAATTTTGCAACATAAATTATAATCATCGCTCGGAAATTTTTAGGAATTCAAAATTATATTTCTCGGATATCAAGTTTTAAAGAAATACCATTCTTTTCAGAACCAAATTAAGTGAGATTTAATTGTTTTACGCTTTAGTTATTGTGAGGAAATATTTTACTAAAACTTTCAAAGATACCATGCTCATTTTAATTATCTATTGATAACAATATTTTTCTATTAAAACATATTTTTAAAATATAATAATAAGGATATTTTTAAACGTATATTTACAAGGTTATACTAGGATTATTTTCAGTAGTCATACGCGTCACACTGTTTCTGTCTCTCCAACTCTCGTTGTCAAGAGGCATCGGTAGGAGATATAGTGTAACGCACGTGCCTTCTGAAAATAATCGTAGTATATGCGATGTAAACAGTAGGAAAGTTATTACAGATTTGAATGTATTTACTCAATTTTTTCAATTTTTCTTTTTAAATATTTTATTATATTATATATTATAATATATATTATATATTATATATATGTATAGATAAAATTAAAAAATATGAAATTAAGATACCTAAGATTAAGTAAGATATCTTTATCTTTTCAAGAATTTATTATAATAACGAAGATAACAAATATGAGCATGAAATATATAGACTACAAAAGTATAGACATGATTTATTAAAAATGTATATTTTTCACACTTCTAGATAGGTCGAAATTTATAACAAAAATCTAAGTGGGCATTAGAATAGAAGTTTTTTCCTATTAACCACAGACTAAGGTGCCACATCGAATTCCAAAGAGAATTCTTTAATAATCTATAACACCACACTATAATAGAGTCATATATTACAATTCCTGACAAAAATCCTAATTTATTATTTCCAATATGCAAATTTTGTATCCACAATAAATAAAACCTACTACTGTCCACTGAATATATTATATCTAAGCCAACCTCATTTATTTCATAGTCAATAACAATTCTCCAGATTTTATAAGATCTCCCGTAATAAATCGAGATCGTTCAGGAAAATAGTCTGCATTACATAACAAACAGCCAACCAGAGCCACAACGTTTTATTTTAAGCTGGAATTTTATTCCTGCACGTTTGTATCCATCAATAAAAATTAGTATTGCCATGAACCGTCATAAATCAATGTGGTGTGTCTGTGTAAAAGCAAGTACAGTAATAATTCAATATATTTCCCAACCGACCTTTTTCCCACATTTTACTTTTACACATCAGGACGCGTTCAGCTTACACCATTAGGAAAATCAGGAAAAGACAAAACTCAAACAAATGTTTTTATTTCGTTCATCATGCCGACGCGCTGTTTGTTTTAACTTTAGGATTGTATGTGAAATTTAAATTTTATCTCGGAATAGAAAACCGTCAGTTTCAATACTCGCTAAATTATGTGGTGGTGTCTCGAGATATGAGAAAAATGATTATGATACGTAATTTAGTAAATAGCTTTTCGTGGTATGTGTTTCTAGACAATGTAATAAAAGTACGACGTCGACGACCAAAAAATTTTTGTATAAAGTCAACTTTGTGCCCTAAAAAGTTTTTTCACATTAAACGCTTTTATGGCCGGATTTTCAATTCTACTGATGTCGCAGAGCTTAAATCACAAAGGTCTTTATTATAAAGTTTCAAAGATTAAAATTATCATTGTGCCATAACTTTGATAACACGAGAATAATTCTTTTTTTTTCTGCTTCGACATTAAGGATTTTATGTATTCGCAAAATATAATTTCAACATGTTACGCATGAATACCCAGAGGAAATCTACAAGGTCATAAGAAATTATTGCTTTGGGATTTTTCCGAGAAACAAAAAAATATTCTGTGTCACATGCCAGTCTACTAGAGATATACAAAGTGTCTACGAAAATATATCATAGCAAAAAATAAACAGAAAATTGAGTTCTGAATGTTTCAAATTAAAATCAAGTGAAAATCGATGTAGTTAGCTTTAAATAATTTACAAATACTATGAAATTTCTTTACCAAGTTGTACCTTAACCTAATTTTGATACCACAATTTAGTATACTTTGGATTTAGATCACATTTTTAAATAAACAATGATTTAATTCAACATTTGTGTGATCAAATTTTTTTATTTTTTAATAAATTATAAAAATTTTATTTTACTAAGTTAGATACCTACTGAATTAATTTTCTATAAAATTAATTTGTGGGAGTATCAGTCAAAAAATTGATAGTAAATACACTTAAAAAAGATCTAATCTAGCATAACCATCATCGGATCTGGGTACCTACTCTAAAACACAATTGATTTTTTCTGATTAATTGTGAAGGTGACAACTGAAGAAAAATGCCTTAAAGTATCTAATTATTGACAGAAATCACATTTTTAAGTACCTAATCTTTTAGAAAATGAAGAGGATATACAAACCAAGATTTCACATGTCTTCTTGTTCGATTCTTTCCTCGTGGGTTCGTCGTCTTCAGCTTCCCAGAATTTCTGTTTTCTCAATCTCCCATAATGGAAGAAAGGGACCTTCCACCCTTTCATCCATTATTCTATTTATATACATGGTCCATCTCAGTGCTGGTCTTCCTCATCGTCTTCTTCATAGTGGTTCCCAATGAAGAACAGTTTTAGGCCATAGCTCTCTTCCGGCATCCTCTCGACATGTCCATACCACCTCAATATACAGTTTTCTAAATTTCTTGATGACTTGATTTTTATTTCCTATTATTGATGTCATCTTCCACTGTACCTTTGTTAGTGATGATTGACCCTAGATATTTGAATGTCTTCTCCTGCACGCAGTATTCTGTTTTTTTTTAGTTTATCTTCATACCCTTTTTCCGAAATGCGTCTTCTAGTATCTCAACCATGTGTTCCATATCTTGTTCTCTTATTTTCATAGCTCAGTCAAAAAAATATTATTTATTTCCTAGATTTGGACCCCCGATAGTTTGAATATATTTTTAATACCCAAAGTAGTCCTTAATATTTATTTTTTGGAAATAGCTTTTTTCAGTCATATGAAAAACAATATGTTATTAATATGTACAATAAATGCTTTAGAAACGTGACAAAAATATGCCTTACCGTAAGATAACAAACATCAAATATTGAGAAAACAACGATTATATTGAAAATTTATTTCCCAAATCTTGCAAGTCTCACTAAATATGTTTTGGAAGATTATCAATAAATTCGCTTCTGGATTCGAAAAATTTGCCATGACTCGGCTTCAAAATGGATAATGTATATGGTATATTAATTAACGCTGTACATTAAATAAAACCAGTGTGACTGTGGATTTTACAGAGAAAGCAAACTAATTTAGTAAAATTCGCATTTAAAACGGAAATTTGTTCGGCACCGTGTTTTGTAAATGACGCAAATGTCGCTTCGTTACCGGCACTTAGACAACAAATAGTCCGTATTGCCTTTGTTGATGATTGATCAATATTGTCACTTCACTTACCTGCAACAGGAAATTTTCCTGCTGGGAAATAACTCAACAGATATAGTCGCTCCAGCGATCTGGAGTAGTATACTTCTATTTTTCATTTTGTTTTTAAGGATTAATGCAACAAATTGAATATATTTCTGCTTTTAGTGCTCGGCTAATATTAAAAAGTTGGCACGTTACGCCACTGCCATTGCCAGGAAATAGTGCTCGACTCCAGTGTGTTCTTTAATTTCACCCTCACCAAGACAACCAAGCTTCCACTTCAAAACTTTATGCCCTACCCACATCCTAATGACAATTTGCAGGAAAATCTTCGTGTGGGTTTAATTATAAATAATTTAAATCAGAAACCAGTGGTGCTGTTTAATTCATTCATAAAATTTAAATAATTTATTAGTTTTTGTGTGTGCTTGGTACACTTATATGGAAATCGGTTTCTGTAGCCGTATTTTATAGTAAATTAAACTACATCTATAAATGTTAGGTCGGCGCGAGGGGACCAGACAACGTGAATACCTTCAAAATGCAGCCAAGGTCAGCCGGTCCGGACCAGTTTTCCATTGTTCTTATTCGCGAACCAGAGACACACTCAACATCGCCCAAGCCTTTTATATATTCCTTTATTGATGGTTTATTTGACTTTGGGACGCACGGTTTTATTAAAATTTCAACGACCGCTCGGCGCGAGATAAACGACGCTTTAATCCGTTTGGTTAAATGCGGGCCGGTATCAGAATCGCATAAAAATGAGCTAAAAACCTCTCTAGGTTAGTCGAGAGGCCAGTGCTGAATATATCAGGGAAATAACCGGTAGCACGATGGATGTGTTTGAAATGTCTAAAAAGAGCGGTACGAGTTTTAAAACAATTTATTTGAGTGCTGCTTTTGAAATAATTGTTAATTTGACAGACAGGATTTTGCAGGAGAGATAGAAGTATGGTTTCTAAAACAAATTTCGGTGCTTTAGGCATCGGTTTCTTGTATCTCAGTCAAGTTTCATTGATGATTAGAATTATCGACGGCTTTAGTCATCAATTAAAGTTAACCGAGACACAATAAGTGTAGAAATTGAAGATGAAAATTGTTGGTATTTTTCTGATTCGTCTTTCGCAAAAATATATCGGTAGGCTTCGCTTTTTCAATCTCCTGAGTCCCGAAAACTTAAATAGAAATAAATATCGTTTTTTAGTACCTGCTTTGGAGATTCTTTATAGATGTCCTAAGGCAGAACAAATTTTCTTGTAGACACAATTTTCTTTCATAGATAGCCATTTTATAATAATCTACTGGATGTATTTAAAGAAAAACTTTATGTAAATATGTATCTGAAACCGCTTCGAAAACATAATTAAACATTGAAGGGAAATTAGTTTTCGAATACATTCGAATGATCCGACTATTTAAAATGTAAGAAAAATAATACTCTTAATGTTTTTTGGTATAGAATTATTCCTGAACCAGTTAAAGGATTGGAACCTTCAAACATTCATTTTCAAGTACATTTTATACGACCCAACTTTATTTCAGGGATCCTTTTGATAAACCTGATACAGGAAAGTGAATCCTCTCCTAGTTTCTTCAAGTATTTTCCGGTGCCATGTTTATTGGAACTTCTATTTGGCGAAAGGATCATGCTCTTGAACTGTGTAAACCTATAAATTTGAATTTAATTAGGTACTTAATACGCCAATTTCTAATGCATCGTTTTTTAAATTTTCATGCGAACTTCATAATTTTAATGAATTTTAAAAGATATTAGCTCAAATGTTATCCTTAAAAATGAAACATTTTTGACAAGATAATAACTACATGACTGAGTTTTTTCGATAAAAACTTTAACACTAAGATATAAGATAACTTTTAACTGAATAATATTATGCAACATTGAACAATGTTAATTTCGTGCGGATAATTCATAATATCATGGGTAAATTAAATGTATTGTGTGGGTTTATTGACTTGTACTATTGTCAGTAATAACGTAAAAGGATAGACCAACTAATCGAAAAATAAAAAATACTTGTGTTGTTGTGACCTGATGGTACGATAATTTCTATATGATTTCTTTTTTTTTAACGTTAATACTAAGACAATTCCTTCAGATGTCTTCAAAGCAATCCATATTAAGTACACTTTTCAATTAAAAATGTCGTCTGGAACTGTGTTCATCCTCTGTAATGTGGATTCGCCCCCCACGTTCTATTTAAACTGTTTATATCCAACATATTTCTCAATACACCACACCATTAATCTTAATTTTCGCACAAGTTCTAAGCGAATCCTGTCTAAAAGAAAGAACAAAAACCAGTACTTTTCCACTTTGCAACGTGGTCCAGTTCGTAAACAACCAAGAAAGAATATATGGGTGATATGTCTTCTAAAATTGAAAAATTAGTGTGGGGAACTTTTAATTGAACGAAATTTTCGAAAGGAAACTTTGTTCGAATAAAATTCGTAACACAATTTGATGTCAATTACAAAGCAAACATGAAATCCTGTAAACAAAACTCGTACAAACTTTTTTAGTTTCAGTGGTTTTTTTAGTTTTTTGAACGAACAACGCTGAAACACAAAGAAAATTACTTCATATATTATATTATGTCGAGCAGAGACAAATTTGTTTCATTTATTTAATATGTCTGTTTTTTATATATTTGAACAATTAAACAAGATTCCTTTTATGATACAATGTTATTCATCTGTGTTAATTGAATTTAAATTAAAAATTAAACAAGATGCAAAAAACATAAAAGTAATCGCAAAACACAAAACAGGTTTGCAGATAATAGATTCATCATAAAATTGTAGTGACAGGAATAGCTCTCAACCATTTCTCTAATGTATACATTAAAGGAGTAATAGCACTTAAAAATTAATTTTATCTAAAATTTTAGATAAGGTATACGGTAAGTTATGAAATTTTATGTTTAACCATTTTTCAAAACTTTGGGATGTGATAGGTATAACTAATAGTAATTTTATTTATATTATTTATCTTATTTTTCATTATTTAGACTAGTCGTAGAAAAAATAGTGTATTCAACTCACATTTAATGGCTATTAAGACACTCATATTAGGGCTCGTGTCGTAATTCTCATACTCGTGTCTTAATAGCTATCATTTAGTGCTCATTGCATAATATACTACTATAGTATACCTACTTCAATTTTTTACCACCTACTACAGTTGAACTTTTTGGATTTTCTCATTATATTTTTCGCAATACCAAATTTTACAATAAAAAACAGGACTCTTTATATTCCAAGGAAATATTGGTCAAAAATTGATATTAATAGGAACTTAACATTTAACAGAAACTCTGTAAGAAATCTCCAAAATCATTTTTATTTTAAAAAGCTGCGAAAGCTCGCACCGACAGTAATAAAAATTATGTAAAAATTAGGTTCACAATATTTTTGGTCCAACTCCTTCGACTTATCAAGGTCCACAATTTAGATCCTCCTGCTACAGCCAATCAAAAACAATTTTCATAATTATTATTGCCCGATTCCATAAACTCTTAATTAATTAATCTCTGATTAAATTGATATTTACGGACTCCACAAACATTTGTGTGTAAAATAAAATTTTGTGACACGGAGTAAAATTACTACATTATAGAACATTTTTATTTCAAAGAAGGTTCATCTTCAAAGCGAAGCAATTAAATATTACAATGATTTACCTCGTGAACTTAAAAGATTACAGCGTAATTAATTCGAAAATAAAAATTAAATATGTACTTATCAAGTCGACTGTTTAACTGATTTAACAAGTGTTGCCATCAAAAGTTCTGTGCTCTTTTGTGTTAAAAGAAATATATTTTTCGTTTTATAAGTAAATCTTATTATATCATATCTCTTTAGACACGTTTTAATTTTTTTTAGTTTGTGCGAATTTATTTATAAAATAAAATAAAATAAAATAAAAGAGAATTCATAATAATTAGAAATAATTAGAAATAAATCGTAATGGAGGATGTTCAATATTAACATGCTAATTTTTGTGTCTTTTTACCTCTCTTGTTTCCCTATTTTTGCACGCGTTAACATTTAACAGTGTATACTTACAGAATCGACAAAAAAACTATAATTTTGGAACTTAAAAACCAAAAAATTAATAAATAAACAAACAAATCAAATATTCAAAATACTATGTATAGTAAAATAAAAAAAACTAAAATATATTAGCATTATTTTTAGTAGTAATAAACACACTATCTTTGTCTCTACTTCATCACGTTCGCCTCCTTTTAGAGCAAGCGAGAGGGAGAGGATCACCTGTATGTCTACTCAAAATATCTCACATTTAATAACGACTAATTACTTACATAATGTTATATTAAAAATGTCAAGTATTATGTTCTTCATCATATTTTTTGCCACCTGATATCTCAGACCATTCCCTTAACAATATAATCTAAGACTCACGTCTTCAGTATCCTGTGCGTATTTCTAAACTCAATATTTGAATAAGATAACTATTGATTTTTTAAAGTGCACTTTCATGCGATTTTTTCAAATAAGGAAATACAAACAACGTCTAAAACGTCTATTGGTTGTTAAATATTTATTTTCGACAGAAATCCGCTACAACTTGAAACAAATTCAATGGCCGCGTGCTTCGATATTTATTTACCTGTCTTCACATTTTCCTCCTAGAGATCAATACGAAATAACTGCAAACTATACACATTTATAGAATAATGAATAATATTTGGTTCTTGTGTTGTACTAAATTAGGTACCTATTCAATAATCTTATTTTGGTAATTAACCTTCAATTTGACAATATGTTTTTAATGATCCTTAAACAAACTAGCTCCCAGTAGAAATACATTCTTGTGTACTTGGGGACGTAGTTTTATATGATATACGTAAGGTTAAACTCTCATTTTTGTTTACATTTGTGGTTTATTATTCTGGTTGTCCTTTGATTAAAAAAAATGTTTCATAATAGCTGCTGAAATTATTTTTAAGTCTATATTTATTGAAACGACCTTTAGAAACTTGGAAGATAAACATATCATATGGGCAATAAAGGTGGGAACTCGATGATTGTTAAAAGAAAAAGTGTGGTAACCAAATGCAAATTTGATTTGCTTATTTAATTAGGTTGAATATTTTTTCCAATAAAATTTGCCTAGTAAGTTTTACTACAAGTATTTTTGGTCAGACTTCTCTAACCAGACGTCATAATTTTCGAAGAGTTGCACCTGTTGGTATTTTTTCAAGTCAGTTCACCTACCATTTCATTTCAGAAACATAAATAGTGGTGTCTTAGATAGGTACATAACAACATGCTTTACACATAATATACTTTTATTACCAGACCAACTCTTTAAATCTAATAAAATTATCATAAATTACGAAAAACAAAATTATGTCTCAGTTTCCACCAGATGCAAATGCATTCATTATACGTAAGCAAGTCATTGTTTTCGTTGTTGGGATGTTTAGATGTGTGATGAATATGTGAGAAAATTGGCATTTCTCCTGTAGTTCCGGCCCAGTTATTTTTAGTACTAAAGTTGTGGGCTTACTAATTTTATACGTGTTTCATTCACACGTTGGTTTTACTTAAAAATTATCAAATGTGTTACAAGTCATCCTCGAATATAAACCGTCCGAAACTATTTTATATGTGGGCTAAAAATACCAAATACATGCTGTGGTTTTTATTCAATTTTTATATGTGTATATTAGAAATATTTATGAAAATGTTATTTAAAAATATTCTGTAACATGTAAGAATCCAAACGAAATTATCAAGGTCTTGACCAACACACACAACAAAGAAATCAACTGGATAATAAATGTGTTTTTTTGTGCAGGTTAACAAACTTGATATCTATTCTAATCTAATATTTTTATAGACGGATCGGATAATTTTGTATTAGGTAAATACAAGTTTATTTTTTGTTGTCTTACAGAAATTAACATTTTAACTATTGCGATCACATATAGCAAAATATCGCTGAATAAAGATTAACGTAATTCTTCCATCTGCTGTGTTTTCTTTTCCATGGGGAACATCCACGTGCAGCACAACTTACTGTCATATAAAGAGGCAAATTGAGTTACGCCACCCACCTTTAAGGTTTTACTTCATTATCTTGTGACATTTTCATAACAAATTTATATCTACATACTTACACGAAAACCACAGAATAATATTTGTGTTTTATTTGCTGTGGTAAATTGCGTGGGGTTTGTGAAATTTAAATATACCGAAAAACATTTATTTTAGTGGAAAATTAGGTTTACATTTTGTACAACTTTGGATCTAGCGCAGAATCCAAATAGAGTTATTTAGTTCAATCTAATGCCATTGGACCCACTGGGCAATTAATTTTTTGTTATTATTTAATTTTGAACAACGAGATTATACATTTTACGTAAAGAAGCTCCGCCCATAATCACATCGTTTATTGCATTTCTAGCTACTATACTATTAAATATTAGATATTTGAATTAAAGTTGCAATATTACCAAAAGTGTGAATGGTTTTACGAGTTTCAAAATGTTTTTTGGCGCAGTTTCAAGTTACAATATTTTTACGGGTTTTTCAAATGAAAGAAGTGAAATTACTTGAAATAGAATTGCCCAGTTATTTGCCTCTTCATTTACAATATTTTCTCAAACTCGTAAAAAATTTTTTAAGTAAAACTGAGCCAGAAATCATTTTGAAATTCACAACAAAAAAACCATTAACATTATTATCTTATATCTGAAAATAAATTAGATACCAAAATTACATTTCTAGAAATTTTCCGAAAATAACTTCACATAAACATAAAATTTACTATTCAGTTACCCTCAAAATGTTTAAACTTGAACCATTTTTCGTTTAAGCAATTGTCCCAAATTCTATTAAAATCCACTTAAATTCTCATTCTCTAAACAGTCTAAACATTTGATAATACATGCAATTATTCCTAAACCGTGTTATTAGACGCCTCCACAATTTTCAACCAGATTTCAATTTCGTTTAATGCTGTATTTATTAAAATTAGAGAATAAAAGTCTACATTGCATAGTTTTTATGTAGTAATTGGAGCGTAACTACTATTGACCTAACAAATTTTTTCCGTATTTTCTCACATAAATGTAATTATAATGGGAACAAGATTTATCGCAATAAAACCGCGGCGCGCTGGTGTACGCGAGTTATACAAGGTATTTCTCTCAAGCGCGATTATTTTGTACAGGAAACTAAAGACATTCGTCTAGAATTTATATTATTTGCTACGGCTTCGACTATAAATATAAAAGTAACAAACTAGTTTTGCTTTAATAAAAACACATAACTAACCTAATATTTATATTTAACGTTTTAATCGAGTTCAGTTGGTGGTCTAATAATATGTTAGCAATGTTTTTAAAATATTATCTTGATTATTTTTCATCGTACGTTCTTTCACGTTTGGAAAATTTATTTTTACGGTTCTTCCGGATAAAAATGGCGGAGGCGCCGGGTCGATCTAGAGAAAATGTAGTCTAGTTTTTTGACCTAATAAACTAATTGTAAGAGATTTAATTTTTGTTGTATTTAAATATTGTAAAGCTCAATTTTTTTTGTTTTAGTGCCTTTTTTACATTTTTATTTAAACTAGGAAATAGAGGAAATTAGCTTCCTTATTTCATAACCAAAGCTTCAATTACAACAACAAAATAATTACTAACGCTACGAGATTTAGTTATGCTCAGCTCAAAAAAAAACGTATTATACACACAATACATATTAGTTTGTAGTTCAAACTCAAACTGAGAATAGTGGTATATAGTACCACAGCAGCTGTGGTGGAACGAATGGTTAAGGCCAAAGGAAACCTCAGTTGAAACAGTGACAAATGAGAAATTAATTATAAAACAATTTGAACTGTTAATTAAAACTAAACATAATTGAACTGATGATTGCAGATCAGCACGCCCTCGTACAAATTCAAACACCAACGCATTAAATCGTCGGCACAAATTCAGTTGTGTATTTTTGATTAATATTTAATATTGTTGTTTTTGTTCTTGTGTTTGCAGAATTTCTGTGTGTGTATAGATGGAAATGCATGTTGCAATTTGTGGATTTGAATGAGAATTCTATCACAAATACTCGTTGTTATGATGGATTATATTCAGTTTCACAGTAAAACAATAATAACTAGAACTTTATTCAAATTATAGAGTAAATAAAAAACATGGAATATTGTGTATTATATTATACTGTTCACGAATTTTGTTAGAGAAAATTTCACAAAAGTTGTGTTTATCTAATCGTAATTCATTATTGTGGTTTACATTTTCTTTCATGATATTTTCCCATGTCTCACAATCAGATTTGAAGAGACTCATTCCAGATAATGCATAAGCCATATTAGTTCTTTTTCTCATGATGAAAAACAGAGTCGAACCTTACATATTCGTTTTATGAACCATAAATTACCAGTGCTGTAAGCTTTCCGGATTAACCGGAAACATCATCTACTGTTGTTGTTATTTTAAATGGATTAATTGAGTTTTATGTTGTCCATTTTTCAAACAACAGTACTTTGAAAAATAATCATCTAAAATTATATTTATAAGCAATAAGTCATTAATTTATAGTTCATAATTTTTTGGAGTAAAAATGTGGAGTAGGAGGAGAATCTGTCTATTAAGAAAGACGTAAATACGAGCCCTAACAACTAAATGTTCGGACAAAAGTAAATTTGATTATCTTTTTTCCATACGCGTAAAAGTTATCTAAATTAACTTCCATAATATTGATGGTTTTTTCTGTTATAATGCCAACATTTAGTTATATAAAAACGTAAATTTCGTATAAATCCGCTCGGCGGTTCCAAAACTGTGGCACTTTAACCTAGTAGGATAGGAAAATTGTAGAAACAAAGAATTATTATTTTCAAAACGTTAAATCTAGTAGTCGGATTTTGATGAAATTTACTTTATTGCAAAGCTGGATGTTGGTCTTCTTTACAAAAAAGTTACACAAGTTTTTATTCGGTAATTTTAGACATTTATCGGAGCTTCAAAGTTGCACCTTTAAAAATGATATAATGTTCTAGTAACCGTTTTAAAGAATCACAGTTTTGAAACCGCTGGTTGGATTTGTGACAAAAAACATTTAAATCAATGCTCAATAATCGTACTATATTGAAAAAATCCTGAAATGTTAATATGATTTTTTTTGCATTTTTTTCGAGTTCCGCAGTTCACTTTTCAAAAAACGTGTTTTTTGAGGGTGCTACCTACATTAAAATTATCACAGTTTTGGAACCACTGGTTGGATTGGTAAAATTTACTTTATTGCAAAGCTGGATGTTGGTTTTATGTACAAAAAAATCCCCAAGTCTTTATTTGGTGATTTTAGGCATATTTTGTAGCTTTAAAATTGCACTTGAAAAATGTGACGTAATTTTCTAACGACTGTTTTTAAAAAATCACAGTTTTGTAATTGGGGGAAAACGACATAAAGGTGCTTTCATGGCCCTCATCCAGTCCGAACTTAAATGTCATTGAAACTCTTTGACATAAAATTAAACGTATTCTACGCAATAATCCACCAAGAACCATTGGGGACTTAAAGACCAACATAGAAGAAATTTGGGACAGTTTCACGCTAGAATTATTGTACCAAAACTTGATAAATATAATGCCTGCTAGAATACAGGCAGCTATTAAAGCCCAACATTTAGTTGCAAATTCATTTTGTAAAATTTGCTAATTATTAAATTAATATTAATTATAAAATTTTGTTCCATGCATAATATTGTTATTTACGCTTTATCTTATTGTATTGTTAGGTGTTTACTAATTATTTGCGTAAAATTTCCAGTTCTCCTTTCATACTTCAAAAATTTACTTTTGTCTGAACATTTAGTTGTTAGGGCTCGTAGAACGAAAAGTAAGAGTACTAGTAAACTATGAAGGAATTAAACCATTTTCTCTAATTTATAAATTATATTTAGAATTTTGCTTGAAGATGTCATATTTTATCTAACTCAAATCTGGCATGAAAGTGCGGACGTTTCCAATACATTTTCTCTAACAGTTTTAAACAGACGTATTCTGTCTTGTTCATATTAATTTCTATGCAAACTTTTCTCACTAAGTGTATTAAAAAATGATCTCATATTTTTTTAGTAGAGAATTGGATTTAAAAAATATATTTGGTAGAAAAATTAAACTGTATTAATCCACCAGAAATTAGTAAAATTAGCATTATTTTCTTTTTCATTATTTTGTTGGGCAAAAAACATTAAAACTAGGTAATTTTTATGTTATATTATCAAAATGTTGTTAATTAACGTCAAAAATTAAACCAAATTTATAACTGTTTGTTTGCTTATGACAAGAAGAAGTTCACTCGTGTGAAAAAATATTTAAAAAGTTTACACGAAAAAAGGGAATATTGTGAACTACGTTTATGATGCCAAGAATTACTTCTCTAAAAATCTATAACAAACAAAAAAAATGCATCATGATACTTTATTATGTAATTTCGAAAAAGAAAATGTACTAGATTCCTGTAGCTATAGCCCTCATATCGGTATTTATTGACCTGATACTAAATTCCAATCCAATTAATGAACTCACACGATTGGGACTCCGCATTTTTGACATTTGATTGCTAATGACGAAGAGTTCCTAACAGAACCGGAAATATCTTCTCCAATCTGTAATTCTCACCACACATCACACCAATAAATAAATTATTGAAAAAAATATCAATCATATTTTGGTTAATTAAAAACTAATTCATCATTCACCTGTTAGCAACAAAGAGTACCTATACAGGAACCAGTGGATAAGTAGTTTTAGAGACGTTGGAAAAAGTTCATCAAAATTAAGAGATCGTAACAATTAATCATGAAATGGGAAAAAAGTTACGCAGATCACAGAATTTTTATAGAAAATTGAGACGAGGTGGATTAAAATTAGCTTAAATTCTACCACTGAGCTTAAACTGATCAAGTGTAAAGAAAGGCTCTAAAGCAACAATATCTCTTCATGTTAATTCCAAAAGTTTACACAGATAAAAATAAATCCTATTAATATTTCGAATACATATTGATTCAATAAAGGATTTATAACTTCTTGATATTTAATGTAAGGTTTTTGTTGATAAGTGGAAAGACTTTTTCGTTTTTTTATAAAAATGTTTAAATAGAATCCAAAAAATTAAATTGAAAATATTTTTTTCTACGAAAATGCGGAATGACGTTTTTTCTGACAAGATAATCGAACTTGACAGTAGGCTTTTGAAAAACTAGTACGGAAAATTAGTGTGGAAATTTTTTTCCGCACACATTTTTTAAACTTTCCGCACGCAAACAAAAACATAAAGAAGTACTTACATTTAGTTATAATTATAACATTTATTTAATATCTAACAACCGGAGGAGTGCACATTAGTTCATCGCTTTCGCTTTAGTTTTGAAACTCCATGTTTATATTCACGTAATTTGATCTCAAAATCAAAATTATTTCGATGACAGGACACAATTTATAAACTGTCAACAGCTATGAGCTTTCAGTTCTGACAACAAACTCACTTGATGTTTTTTTTAATTATAAAAAGATTTACAAATAATTTTATTTTTTACGAATTCCACGTTTTCGTAGAAAAAATCGTATGTAACACGCTTGCGGAAATGGCCCATGACAATACTCGTGTGATTGCAGCACTCGCTATCGCTCGCGTTGCAAATTTCACACTCGTATTGTCATTATGCGTTTTCCGCACTTGTATTACAATATACTATTGATTCATATGAAAAACTAAAAGAAATCATCACAAAAAAAAATATATTAAGGGAATATTTTTCGGTACGAAGAAATTAGGATATCAAAATTAATTCAGAGTTTTCCATTCTTGACATATTTCTGATACTATAGAAATGAGAAATAGTGTTTCTGGTTATGGTTAAAAATTGCTTCGTACAACTACTCGCCTAATTTCCAAACCGAATTCCACATCCAAAAAAACTAAACTAATCAAACCTAACTTATCCTAAATCCTGAATCCTAGTTATAATATAGTTAACGCTTAAAAGCTCTTCATCTTATTATATCGATGAACTTCAATGAAATAATCAGAATGACCCACACTTCAAATTTACATAGCAAAAACTGATGCCCAACTTCCTTGATCTACCCTAGAGAAACAGGAAGAGATCACGAGTAGATTAAAGTCCTGAAATTACACACGCTACCATTTGTAAGGACTGCAATCATGTATATTAACTACTAAATTGCTTTAAGTACTACTATCCCCTTTTGCCTCCATACATCTATGATTATTTTAATAACGCAAAATTCATTTTCACGTTACTATCTCTTAAATCTTCTGGATGAGTTAAACCTACGAGTAGAATCTAAAATTATTATAATATGCATATTCACTTATACAGTAACACTAAATATTGTATGCCAATGCACATGTATATTGATTCTTATTGTGGCCGGTTGGGGTAAAACGGCTGAAGGGAAGGCTTAACTGATGCTGATGTTATTGTTGGTTTCGCTGATTGATGTTGACGTGTGGTTTCAGGATCGATTGGGAATTTCTCTGCTCATATGGCTGTCACGGTGTATTCCAACGTTAAACTAGAATGGTGAGTATTACTTCTCTATTAGTTGCTTTGTGCGTTTTAGTTTAGGCATTATAAAACCAATTATTTCTTGGTTACATGTGATCATGTTTTTCTGTGCAAAAATTTTGTAAATAGGTTGTTTCTTATGGGGTTATTGTAAGCGTTTTGTGAACCCAAGCAAATATTTTTATAGTGACAATACAATGCACAAGTTGTATTTTGATTTAATAGTTTCTTCGAGTGTGCTTTTGGTTTGGATTCCAAACACCCTGCAGGGGAGATACATTATATTCTTGTTTAACATATTTTGTCTCCTACATGTATTTCTAGTTTATGTAAACTTTGTCTGTGTTTACATTACCTAGCATAATACCCGACATTCTGTGACTAGAAAATAAAAAAAAATTGATTTACAATTGTTTAGATTATAAAAATGATTTACTAAACAGCGCACCATTTAACATTTTTGTCATTATACCAACACACACACAGAGAGATAAGGATTAAAAATATAAGAAAAACACAACCAGATTTCATTTCAGCTTTAACCTAGAAAAGTAATTCCTTTTCTGTTGCTTGTTTGTAAACCAATTGTTCTTTTTAAAAAAATATCATCATGAAAATCAATAACTAACTGTATGTTTTCGATGGCTGTGTGAAAAAGCAATTTTAGAAAATCGGCTCTGTTTGAATAAAAGAAAACTTGTTACGGTTTCAGTTGAAATCTGATAGCTTCTTCAATCTAATTTCCGGAAACGAATTGAATAATGCTTAGCGTTGGATAACAATTTAAAGACATTGCTATTTTTGGCTTTTCTATTTGGTCTGATTTCGTTGGAATATTGGGCGTTTCCTCTTACGCAAAACTTCGTTTATGATAAATGAGGGAATTTGTTGCTCGGGTATTTTTAATTTACTTAATGTATGCGTATTTTCTGATTTATTGTTGTTTGTGTGGAGTTTTGCCGGAAGTGCAGTAATATAGTCAAAGAACAAATCTACTCATATACTTCGCGTGACGTACGCAAATAAATATTATAATTATAGTATAATTACCTGCTAAGGTGATTATATAATATATAATATCTTATTATCTACGTCACTTGACAAATTTTTTCTGTCTGTATACTATAGTATAAAGTCGAAAATTTCTCAAATAGTTCTTCACGGTGTAATTTTATTGAATTGCACTGACTTTGTTTTCAGAAATTTAAAAAATTCTAGACAGACGCACCGATATTTCTATAAGTATTCTAAAAACAAATTCCAAATATTTTGAAACGATAAAGTCTCAGTGTTAATTTGTGCCAAAATCTTTAAGTTCACCTCAAAAATGAGTTAAAATATACTAAGGGTTCCATAACTGTAAATTTTTAAACTACCTATCTACCTTAAAAAACAGCAATATTTATAACAAATATGCGAGCCCTTACAACTAAATGTTCGG
Source organism: Pediacus dermestoides (assembly GCA_963942485.1). Lineage (NCBI taxonomy): Eukaryota > Metazoa > Arthropoda > Insecta > Coleoptera > Cucujidae > Pediacus > Pediacus dermestoides. The sequence goes on from OZ012626.1 coordinate 32,599,642, forward strand.
ACAAAAGTAAATTTGATTGTCTTTTTTCCATACGCGCAAAAGTTATCTAAATTAACTTCCATAATATTGATGGTTTTTTCTGTTATAATGCCAACATTTAGTTATATAAAAACGTAAATTTCGTAAAAATCCGCTAGGCGGTTCCAAAACTGTGGCACTTTAACCCAGCAGGATGGGAAAATTGTAGAAACAAAGAATTATTATTTTCAAAACGTTGGATCTAGTAGTCGGATTTTGATGAAATTTGCTTTATTGCAAAGCTGGATGTTGGTTTTCTTTACAAAAAATTACACAAGTTTTTATTTGGTGATTTTAGGCATTTATCGGAGCTTCAAAGTTGCACCTTTAAAAATGATAAAATTTTCTAGTAACTGTTTTAAAGAATCACAGTTTTGAAACCGCTGGTTGGATTTGTGACAAAAAACATTTAAATCAAAGCTCAATAATCGTACTATATTGAAAAAATCCTGAAATGGTAATATGATTTTTTTTGCATTTTTTTCGAGTTTCACAGTTCACTTTTCAAAAAACGTATTTTTTGAGGGTGCTACCTACATTAAAATAATCACAGTTTTGGAACCACTGGTTGGATTTTGGTAAAATTTACTTTATTGTAAAGCTGGATTTTGGTTTTATGTACAAAAAAATCCCCAAGTCTTTATTTGGTGATTTTAGGCATATTTCGTAGCTTTAAAATTGCACTTGATAAATGTGACGTAATTTTCTAACGACTGTTTTTAAAAAATCACAGTTTTGGAACTTGAGGAAAACGACATAAAGGTGCTTCCATGGCCTTCATCCAGTCCGGACTTAAATGTCATTTAAACTCTTTGGCATAAAATTAAACGTATTCTACGCAATAATCCACCAAGAACCATTGGGGACTTAAAGACCAAAATAAACTGCTGGCCAATTGAAACGTACCAAGCGAATTTTTAGGTTGAATTTAAAGTCAAATATTTTGAAAAGGAGAAAAGATATCAACATGAGGTTTTCAGGATTCAAGAGATAATTTTATTGCGAAAGCAATAGTGTGACCCGATTTTTTTACTTTGAAGTACGTCACTATCTACAGGGTATGAAAAAAAGTCGTCTTTTTTTTCTCAAACTTTATACCTACCGGAATTCCACAAAAAAATTTTTATATTTTTTTGATGCCGATTTTTTTAGTCCCTGGTTAATGAGGAAAAAACCAATTTCTCAAAATTTTTATATCCCTCTTATTTTATAAGATACCGAATTTTTTATTAAATTTAATATTGTTGAACAGGTTTTTGCAATAATAATTATGCTGCCATTTTGAAAGCAAATGTCATCATATGATATGTCGATAAAAAGGTAATTTTAAGTAGAATCTAATTCTTACGGAAAAAAATATACAGGGTTGTTTTAAAAAATTTTGAAAGTTAGTAGGTGGCCCTTCCGGTGAAACCAGAAGTGTCATCAGATTGTTTTAAACGTCAAAATGATTATTCCTTTCAACAATCAAACCATGCCAAATTTCAAATTAATACAGTTAAATGTAACAAAATGGTGGGGATGTAAAACGATTTCGTAGCCACCCATACACGAATATGAGCAAATTTTTTAAAAAGTGAAAAACCCGTTTCGAGGATATAAGTCACTTAAACCAATAGTGAACATAAACTAACTAAATTCCATTCTATTCCATTAAGAAAATAGCCTCAAAAAATGAATTAAAAAATTTACCAATTAGCGAACCTGTACCGATTTTTGATAAGCCACTGGTTACCAATAAATTAATGAAAGTACAAAAAGTGTACTTTTTATAAGAAAGCCATTCATAAGGTATTATAATCAGCTACAGAGATTGGTTCTTACAAAACACAATACGGCCGAACGACAAAAAACAAAGGAAAAATCAAATTTTCAGCAAAAATTCGGTATCTTATAAAATAACAGGGATATCAAAATTTTGAGAAACAGGTTGTTTTCCCATTAAGTAAGGATTAAAAATATCTACATCAAAAAAATAAAAAAAAAATTTTGTGGAATCACGGTAGTTATAAAATTTGACAAAAAAAATAAGACTTTCTTTCATACCCTGTAGATAGTAATGTACTTCAAAGTAAAAAAATCGGGTAACACTATCGTTTTCTCAATTAAATTATCTCTGAAATCCTGAAAACCGCATGTTGATATCTTTTCTATTTTTCAAAATATTTGACTTTAAATTCAACCTAAAAATTCGCTTGGTACGTTTCAATTGGCCAGCAGTTTAGAAGAAATTTGGGACAATTTCACGCCAGAATTGTACCAAAATTTGATAAATACAATGCCTGCTAGAATACAGGCAGCTATTAAAGCAAAAAGAGATGTAACCTCTTATTAATATTCCTAAATTAAAAATTATCCCAACATTTAGTTGTAAATTCATTTTGCAAAGTTTGCTAATTATTAAGGTTAACAAATTGTTAAATGCAATAAATAATTTTCCTCCATGCATAATATTGTTATTAAGGCTTTATCTTATTGTATTGTTAGGTGTTTACTAATTATTTGCGTAAAATTTCCAGTTCTCCTTTCATACTTCAAAAATTTACTTCTGTCCAAACATTTAGTTGTTAGGGCTCGTATTCTAACTAAAAGCGTGTGGAAATTTTTTAAAGTAAATTTAAAAAGATATACGAGTCAGGGGCGTACCCAGTGATAGTTAAAGAGGGCAATTGCCTCAAAGATACCATTTTATTATTGTCTTTATACCATTTAATTTTCAATGCAGAATATTTAAATATCGGTTAAATTTTCAATAAAAGCGCGTTTTTTAAATTACTAACACGAAATCTACATTTTCTAAATTTTGTGATAAATGAACAAACAGTTCAAATGCTTATAATGTCACCCAGGCACGTAATTATAATTATTTAATTTGTCTGTAATTTCTACTTCTTTTACAAAATTACGTCGACTATCTCGTACAATGCTCCCTCTAAACCAATTATGTTAAATCAATTTTGTTAATTTGCTAACACTCATCATGTTCTCTTCAGTGCATTCAGAAAATTTCATTGAACTATTCTTAAAACCAACTTGTTAGGCTGTCCAAACACACTGTAATGTTATTTTATTTAAGCCCCTTTTTCCTTTCATTAAAAACTTTGCACAAAGTCCTTTTGAGGTGGGTTTTATGCTTTGCGACGGTCAAATATCGATTTTATTTGCGTTATATCAATCTTTTTGTAATAGGTACTTATTATTTTATGTAAGTTGAAGGTTGACTGAAAGCAGTAGCCTTTTAGCTGTGGATCCTTTGGGATTTATAAAACTTTTCTAAACTTACGTAAATATGTTTTATGTATACGCTTTGTGGTGTTTCACCTTTGGGCAATAGCAAATCAAACACAAGATATTAAACATTGTTTTATGTGTCACTTGTACTGATGGCAGGAATATAAAATGGTGTAATTGACTAACATTATCCGTTAAAAGGCTGTCACAAGGCTTCTGAAGCCCAATAGTTTATTTCACTCTCAAATTATTCCGGATAATGAAGCCATAACTTAGAACCCGAGTAAAAGATGGAATTACCCACCATAGACAGTTATTTCCTTCTAGAAGTGTGTAACATTTCGTAAATAATTACTTTAACGTTATATTGAATAATATTTAAATCGCTTCATTTTCTGTTAAAACTGACGCGCCATAGCAATCTCCCGTAAAAAATTAATTAAAATTAAAATTGAATAAAATTTAATTAATTTTCTTCTCGTTTACGTAAAAAGAAATCTGCTGCTGCTTGCTTTTATTGTGTCATGTCTTTTACTTTTATTTCAAAACTTTATTTTTTCAGTATATTTATTAAATTAATGTTTATTCTTACGTATTCTCTCGTCCGTATTTCACTTTTTAATATTCGATTTTAAATATAACAGTTCGGAAGTGGACTGCCCTCATATTTTTTCTGGGAAATAAATTATTAAAATCCACCCTCCTGGCGATGGTAATTTAACTTCCAAAAATACTTGAGTTGGTTTACTAATAAATTTGAAATGACTGTGAGAAAACACACTTTGCTGGCATTTAATATGAAATTGGATTTGGAGCAGGTAATTTTATTACTGGAAGGAGCTTTGATGTTTTGAAAAAATTAATCAGAATTGTTGGTTGCCTAATTTAAGGACTTTTTGACCGCGAATATTAACTGTTAATTACTTAATAGCAGTTTTAAAATTAAAATACAAAATTGTTAATTATTTTCTGTATAGTGGTCATCAATATGTATTTTAACATATAACTAATTACCTCTGTTAACTGTTATTAATAACCATTTCTTATTTACATAAATGACATATTAAAGTACCGATAAACTACCAGCATCTTCAAACCTAAATTAAATACTACTTTGCGACTTTTAATATATGTAATAAAATAAAATACACAAGAAATTAGTAAGTATGAATTTAAATTTTTCTCCTTGTACAATCCTCTATTTGCATCGAAATAATTTCTATTATTTGACACAATTTGTACCTTAGGGAAACATCTACAAAACTTTCTTCATTCGCCTTCACACCAAAAAATCATCAATCACAATAATTCGATTAATTTATTTATTTCAACACATGTTATTTTCCTTTTCCCCTTTGTTCGGTCAAACGTGGTGGTGTGGGTGGTTCGTTTTTAATTTTCCAATCAAGCAAACACAATATCTCTTGGGAAAGCTCGGTTGAATCCGTTTTTATTATTGTTACGTAGTCATCACCCATATATTGCAGAGACACCAAACCTTATAATCGTATTACATAAATATTAAACACCGCTAATTTAATTATGCTTACCTGAAGCCATATTAACACTAAGCCTCAAATGTTCCACATCTACATACTTCTGGCTGATTAAATATTAATAAGCGATATCGTAACAATACAAATCAAATATTGCGAGGGAAATAATGATTTTAATTGATCGTCCAGGGGGGTATGTTTGTTGACACGGGTAATTATTTTTTGGCGAATATCGTCAGTATTACGTAAAATTGTGGTAATTATATAATGCATTCTGAAATTAAACAGTTATACGTACTTAACAGTAATAAATTTCTGACGCACTTAATACGCAGATTGCAAATTTCCTAAATCCAACTATGCGAACAGATTAGATTATTGAATCCTGTTTTAATCCTTTAAATGAAGATAAGATTATTTTGTCAAGGAGTCTTTGGTATTTCTTAATACTTACCACATTACCTTTCGATTTATGAAACCAAAATCGCGAAACTTTTTTTTATTTTGATCTTGATCTAAGAAAATAAGTAATTACATTAATAAAGTAAAAGGTGATTATGATAATAAAGAACAAATAATCCTGATGGTACAAGAAAACTTTTCTGATATATTTTTTTTAAAACGTGGTAAAATTTCTGTAATTAAAGACATAGTAACAAAAAACTGAGCAATTCAAAAGGGCGTCTCTAGCAAGTTTAAACCTCAATTTATCTTTTATTTGGTATTATAATACCTACCTACATTAATACATAATCATGTGATTACGATTAGCTTCAGAAACTCGAAGCAATTAGACCCCTTATAATCACATCATCTATTAGGAGCCTTTAGATAATTATATTAAAATGCAAAATGTTGTTTCGTGTAAATTAGAAGTGGTTAGGTGATTTTCTTTTTTAATCACATATCTCTCTTTGTAAAGAGCGAAGACCCAAAATGTATATCAGTAACACCAAAACTGTGATTTATTCTTGGAGAGTTTAAAATTATTTAAGTGCACGTGAGTTTTTGCAAAATATTGTTATACCTTTAGCCCAGAATGAAATAAACTAGAGAAATTGAATATTGATACAAATTTGAAAATTGATTGTTAACTTTTTAAAAAATATATAGCAAATCCCCGTCTTTATTTTAAAATATAAACACACGATTTTTCGATATTTTATACAACAATAGAATTTATTAAAATGTCAGCTTAGAAACATGTAGTTTCAAAACTTCGACCATTTAACTTTTATACTTCGAGAATCACAATTTTGCACAAAGTTTAATACATAAAAAAGACATATAATAATATTAAGACCACTTTTAACTTTGTAAAATCGTAAATTTAACAGAAAACTTATAAGTGGTTCTAAAACTGTGAAATTGACCTGAGAAATTGTTAATTTTGAGATGCCATATCTATTAGGGTGTCACAACTCACAGTTTTATAATTTCTTCTCGAGTTTAATTTCAAATTACTTATACTTTTATTTATATCTTCTTTATCTTATATATAAAAGTGAAAGTTTGTCCTCTATACAAATCTACACCGTTGTAGATATTGATGTCAATTTTTTTGTGAATATTCATTCGGCTTCCACACGAGTTGTACAATTAATGAGACTTTTTAATTTCGCGTCATTTTTTCAATAATAATAAATAAATTTATATGTGATAAAAGCACATTGACGTTTTCAGCGCCATCTATAGATATAAAAATGAATGTTTGTCCTCTATACAAATCTACACGGTTGTTGGTAGATTTCTATAAAAACTGCCGTGGTGACGAAGCCTTCGGGAGACAGCTAGTTTAGAATATAAAACATGTCAAAACAGTTCCATCTAAACGCAAAAACTTACCTTAAACTGCCTTTGTTATAGTTTAGTAGACTTATGCCCGTTTGCACCGATTTTATGTAAATCTGAGTTTAACTAAACGTCGTTTAAATTTAAACTAAGATTAAAATGTCATTCGATTGCACCGCTTCAAATAAATCTAAGATTAACAAACTGGAGTTTAATTGTAGAATTTTAGGGAGTTTTTGTCTTACATGTTTGCATCAAAGTTCATACCTCTGATTTTGACAGTTAGTGCACACATTTTACTTGTTTATGCGAGGGTATTCTGTGGTTTATGCAGAAGAAAAGTTACAGTTGACATCTGTGCTACGGATTTCGTTATACATACAACTATTTTATAATTTTATTTAATTTTGTAGTTTGTTAAATAAGAGGTTGGAAATAGCTGACATTAAAAAAATCGTTAGAAAATGGAAAAGAGGAGCATAAATTAAGAATGCAGTTATTAAATGTAGAAATAGAAATTAAGAAAAAAAGAATTAAAAAATGCAAGAGGGCAATTTGTAATGTTAAACGTTCTTTACTTATATTTCAAAGTTATAAATAAAGAAACAATATTTAACTAGAACTTACTTATTTTTGTTAGAAATTCAGCTAGGTATCTACATTACTTTATAAATTTGCAAAATACTCCAGGATTAACAAATTTTGTGTAGAATTTTGAGGCATATCTATAATAGGAAAATTCGCCAAATCGCCCATATTAATTAGGTAATTCAAGTCATTGTTTCAAAGTATTCAGCGCGAATATTAATAGTTCTGGGAAAGCCAAAATCTATTATTTCAAGAATTTCAATATTGTCGTTAAAAATGTCCACATCTTCAAAATCCATCTCTTCACACAATAAAACTATACACTTTCGGATGTCGGTTAAGTTGCTTTATATTCGTAAAGCTTTTGACATTTTATTAAAATGTAAGGAAAGGAAACTTTACTTGCCATGCGCAAAGCCTTAGTTAGAGCTAAACTTTGTTTAATCCGTAAAAATTGGAGGATTAAATAAAGCGGAGTTTAGACCATATTAAACTAAGCTTTAATGGCGGTGCAAACAAAATTTAAGATATAAACGACGTTTTAGAATAAACCACGATTAAATATTGCGGTGCAAACGGGCATTAAAGTTTTTTACATTCTTGAGCTTTTTAACTCTTTGAACTTGATTTCGGCCTTCTATATTTTATGTATTTCTATAAAAAACTCGTCTCAATAAACGTTCTAAAAGCCATCACTATTACAATCATGTTTCTTTTTCTAGTTTTTCTTCAAGTTATTATATAATTTATAATTTTAATTTATAATAATTTCCTCCGAAGTGTTCCAATTTTTAGATTACCTCCCACCTCTCTCTCAAGTTTACATTTAATGAAAAATATAATCTTTCACACAAAAACGCCCAGTTGCCTCTTTTGTATGGGGAAATTTATCTCATTTACATTTAAATGTCTAAAGGGTAAAAGTGCGCTGCATTTTCAATTTCTTTGTTTGAATATTCAAAGCATTTTGTTGTTATATATAAGATTGTGTTATTTTATTAATATAAAGGATTGTTATTTTCTATTCACTTTTCTCCAATAGCGCAAGTAGTTTATTAGCGTGAAACAGGAATAAAAAGATATGTCTAGACTATTGCTTCGCAGCGTCAAATCAATACTCGTGTTTGGTATTCCACATTACTTATCTGTTTAAATAGGGGTAAAATTCAAACCCTCTTCAGCCTGATGTAAAGTTGGTAAACTTTTCCCTGTAATTTGCGTTTATACAAGTAAAATAAATTTGAGCAGAATATGCAATATTTATGAAAAATAATTGCACAATATTTTACCTTTCCCTACTATACAATCTACTAGTTATAAATACTAAAGCTAAAACACATTCTTAATCTGCAAAACTTTGTTGTACATCGCGCCTTATTTCTAAGTATAACTTAAATCAATAATTTTGTTTATATTGCACAGAGGAATTTCCATTTGCTTGCTGTAAAAGGCGAAAATTTATTTGACGCGAATGTGCCTTAGCATCAAGGTTGCTTTTAAAGTCCAATCCATAAAATATGGAATATATCCTTGCGTGTACAATACCCGTTGGCGTGTCGCCGTCATCCCAACGACTGCAGGAATGATACCCCTGATACAATCCGTGCCATCTCCATCAAGCACAACCCAGATTTGTTTAAATTTCATTTCGAAACGAATCTCCATATTTCGTGTGTATGGAAAATTAAAATTATCCTTGCTTGATCCAACTAGATATTAGTGTATAACCCAATAGACACATCTACCTGCATTCTGATAGATTTTTAAGTATAGCGATACATCAAATACCTTTTAGAGGTGCGCACTGCACATATAGGACTAAGATATTTATTCCACTTGCAAAATCTAATCCAGAACTGGAATGCATATATTATAAAGCGAGAACATCAATCAGAGGGGTTTTAACTCGATGGAAATTTAATTTATATTCATTCGTACGTGATGGATTCGACAAAAAAATACACATGATATAAAGTCAGTTAGTTTCTTACGTGGTTTTGAGGTAACTGGATATTTTTCACTTGGAACCAAAGTAAAGTAGGTTATATGTCGGGGGAAAATTAGGGAGATATCCGCGTTTTGCGTACGTATGTGCTTTTTTCTTTGACTTGAATTCTGTTTGTGCAAAGCTTTATTGTAAATGTTTAATGCAGTTAAAATGGGTTTATACAGGGTATCCCAGTTTATATCGTCAGGATTTCACCATGCAGTCGATAGTTTAACGAAAATAAAAGGTGGTTTGTCTAATAAACTATGGTCGAATGTTGCTTCCTTTTTGATGTACAGGGCATTAAAGAAAATAAATTATTTTAAATAATTTGCTATAAATCAATAACAAAAAAAGTTAAGTCTTCTGAAATTTTGCATAGATTTTTTTTTGTATTCTCGTATTAATAGTGGTTGCAATTATTTTATTTATGACACAGAGGCGTGCGTACGGGTTACTTCAAAAACATTTTATTGAATAAAACGTACATTACTGATTTTTTTGCAGCACCAATATGCAGAGAGTATTTTCCATTCAATTTAGAAACTTTTTTGTATCTTACAATTTCTGGATAACTTAACTTTTTTTTTCTTATTTATTAAAGAGATTCTTCCCTATTAGATTTCCGAAAAAAGCATCAGTACCTTAAAGTTGTACAGAAAAATATTTCCTACAACTTTCCTTTTAATATTTTTTGATATTGTCAATATTTAAAAAGATATTCAACAAATAAGTTGCAAATTTTAGGGAAATTTTTCTCTAGTTAGGTACTACTTACTACTACTACTTATTACTACTCTTTCCCCAAAATTTTCAACTTATTTGTTGAATAACTTTTTAAATATCGACAATATCAAAAAAAGTTGAAAAGATAAGTTGTAGGAAATATTTTTCTTTACAACTTTGTACTGACTCTTTTTTTCGAATATTTAATAGGAAAAAAGTTATTCAATAAACAAAAAAATCCAACCCTTAATTGAGGGCTGGTGAAGGAAGGGCGGGGTCTACGAATACACAAACTCAGTTTTAAACTTTCAGGGTGACCCTCCAGAAGATTCTACAAAAATTGGCTGTAGGTTAAAGAAAGTCTATTTGAAGCCTTTTTTTCTCCCTTATTTACTGTACTATTAGGTTATTTTGAGTTAAGTTATCAAAAAATTATAAGATACGTAAAAGTTTCTAAATTGAATGGAAAATACTCTCTGCATATTGGTGCTGCAAAAAAACCAATGGCGTACGTTTTATTTAATAAAATGTTTTTGAAGAAACTCGTACGCACGCCTGTGTGTTCTAAATAAAATATTTGCAACCACTATTAATAAGAGAATACAAAAAAAAAGATCTATGCAAAATTTCTGAAGGCTAACTTTGTTTGTTATTGATTTATAGCAAATTATTTAAAATAATTTATTTTCTTTAATGGCCTGTACGTCAAAAGGGAAGCAACATTCGACCATAGTTTATTAGACAAACCACCTTTAATTTTCGTTAAACTATCGACTGGTGAAATCCTGACGATATAAACTGGGACACCCTGTATATTGCGCTTTGTCGAAACAATGAAATAATGTGCGATATTCGATGTGTTTATGATTATGAAACTAAATCAACGAGGACAATAGATTCCAAGATTTTTTAGGAGATAAAAACGTAGACCTGGTGCCAGAATTCAGAAACCGTCCTTAATGTGACGTAACAATGTTATTTCCGATTATTTATTAATTATAGTAGAATTACTTTCAGTGAATGTGTGCATCTCACATTTCTTCTCTCTCTTTCTCTCTATTTCTAAGCAGTGGAGCGACAGAGATAGGAAGTCTGACACACATGTCTACAGAAAATAATTCTGCTATATTGCAACTGCATCTTTTTCTCGGTCTGTCTACATTTTTGATTATTAAACCAAAATTGAGAATTATTGGAAAAATGAAAAAATAGCATCATTTATTTTTTCCTAGGACTAACCAATTTTTAAGTCGGTATAAGCATGATTTGAGTATAGTTGGATTATTTTCAGAAGGCGTATACGTCACACTATCTCTGTGAGAGCGATTGTGATGAAGAAATAGAAACAAGATAGAGTAACGAGTAACGCAAATATCTTCAGAAAATAATTCAGTGCGTGTCTAAAAATGCAGTTCTTGTAAATAGAAATTATAGATTTTTACGAAATTTATCAAACATTTCGCAGAATTTTGATCTTGTAGTTTATTTTTAGACAACATGTCCGAATTTTAATATCTGACCACGACCGCATATAATTATAAATTACTAACACAATTCTCGTCCAAGACCTTCAAAAATGAATTAAGTTGATTTCTGGGTTACAGCTAAAGTCGTTTTTATTTTCTTTAGCCTGCAATATATTTATTCTAGGAAAATTGCAAGAAGTTGATATCTCTTTATTGGGCAACCGAACATGAAAACAAAAAATTGTATAGAAAAAACTGCATATGATATCCATTTTCCCATGTTATTTTCCGACACTAGTATTCTGCGTATAAACCAGTAATCCATCCATAAAGTGCACACAAGAAAACTAACACAATATCTGAACTCGGCTTCCACCTCGGAAAGTTATTGATCACTTTTTAATAATATCAGATCCCCGACCTGTATGACTCCTCTTTTTGGGGAAGTTCCTGCCAGTCACAGATCCTTTAAGTTATGGAGCGCCGATGTCACAGGATGTAATTCAAACAGTCGACTACATATACCTCTTCGAGGAAAAAATATTATTAAATTTTGTTCAAAAGCGCGCGTGTTTAATTTATTAAATCAACATATGAAACTGTACATAGCATTTATTTTTATTTTTATGACTATGATAGACATCACTCTTATTATTTTTTTGCTGTTACTGCTTATCACGCCTACAACTATTACCAGTGACAAAACTTGTTTATATAATAGACAGACATTTACGTAAATTAAAATGTTCTTGCACGAATTGAAGAACATGTGCACGATTCAGTTCAACTCACCCTTCTACTTGTGTATGACCTTAACCTTAAATCAGCTAAGTAATCCAGTTTGGATCTGGTAACGTAACCCCTTCAATGTTTCGTGCCTGTATTATTATCAGAAACTTAAAATTACATACCCACTAAAAATGTAGATAAGTACTTAGAATATTATTGATCGAAGTTGGTATTAAATTAATAACTGTAATGAGCTTTATTTGAAAACAGGGTAATTATTTGTGAAAGATTAATAGGCGAGTAAAATATTTATTAGCAACGAAAAATTATATTAGGTAATTATTATGATTATTTCATGAGGTATTTCATAAAAATTTTACGATGGCATAAAATGGAAAATTTGCCTTGATATATGGCAAGTTTTTGGTTTTGATGTAGGTATAGAAAAGAGACATGTTTTGTGATCTGTACATTTTCCTGCAGTTGGATATGATACTGAAAATAAATAGCTTACGTTTATCTCCTATAGAAGGCTTACTTGTTCATTTAATTCTTGGCAACAACAAAGCCTAAGGGATCAAACATTTCTGTTCCAAGATATACAGCACCCCTGACAATGAGCTTTGCACCTTTATAAATGATACTTGTATTCCAACAAATATACGACAATTTCACGCGTAGATTCCACGATGCTTCAACGACGCCTGACAGTTTAATATGTTTACGTGAAGAATGTTACTAGAACCATCTAGACCTAGACAATAAATTTCCCAGAATAAAATTCAGAATTAAACTAGAATCGCAATGAGAATGAGACCCATTAGTTTACTAATACAAGGATAAAAACGAGCACAATAATTACATCAAGCTTTGTCTATAATAGCTAGGAAAGCACAAAAAGCGAGAATTCCACGAAAGCAAATAATTTTTCTTTGTATACTGTTTGGAAACGAATAAAAGCAGATGAAGTGGGAAAACCCTGTAGCCTGTCGCATTTCTAAACGGATCGATACACATCATATCGTTTTTATTTATTTTATTTCATGTACAATTGTTCGTTTGGAGAAAATCCCGAAGAAAAACATCTTGCAGAACTTTGTTTATAGTTCGTTATGCTCGGAGAAGTTAAAAGTTTTAGAAGTGAATTACCACACCAAGTATGATACAAATAAAATGATGTATGTATAGGATTGAAAGTTGATGTATTGAACGAACATTGAGAAGTTTATTGGTAAATTAGTTTGGAAATATTGCAGTGGGGTAGAAGTACACTTTCATATAAAAACTTAAATAAATGTGGTACTTATTTATACTCTTATACATATAATTTTTCCATAATCCTCTAATTTTAATTAATTAAATCGAAAATTGATACTTATTGAAAAATCTCCCAATTTTTAAATGAATTCATGGAAAGGTCTAAAATTAACAAAAATATGACCTGTTAAACATCAAAGGAGTAGGCCAAACTGGATTTTAATTTTTGAATCTGAAATAAATATTCATTTGAAAATAGTGCAAGGAAACCCACTATTGGGCATGATGCAGCGATATGCATTATACATATTTATGGATTTATGTAGATGGAAAGCATTCAAAGTCATATTCAATTACTTTTCGATCTATGTATGGATGCACAAAATTTACAAATTATTTTAATTATTGGAATGGAAACAAGTACAGATTAAATTATTTGCATTATGAATTATATTTTAATCTATGGAAAAATTTGTTTAAAAAAGAACACCTAATATTTTAGCCAAAAGTGCAAAATATAACTTCTGATAATTTTTTTAATAAGTGCTATTATGGTAAAAGATATCTCGAACTCAATCGCTTATATGATATCTTTATACAAACTTTGGTACCATTTTTTGGAAATAATACATTTTAATGCTTTCGAAAATCTACAGTTTAGGTTTTGCGTAAAATAAAACTTTAAAACAGTCATGTCATTTGGATGGCATAATTACTAGTCTTACCATTAAAACAAGGTAAATTTAAAAAATTTAACTTATGTTAATTCAAATTAAATTTATTTTTTTTAGATTCTGCATATTGACAAAAAAAGTACGTTTCTTATATTCTTTCAAATCACTGCAGAAGTTACCACAATTTTTGAGACTTTTTTTCAAATGTTCAAATCCACATTCATTAATAATTCAGATTAAACCACTTACAATTAGTAGTTTACTTTAAAAACCATAGTTTCTGAAATACGTAGCATGTGATTTTTATGGAAATTTGCTTTCAGTGAAATAAATATCTATTATGGAATAAAATATCCTGGAGAAGTCAATTGACTCTTTTACCCTACGCTGGGATTTGAAAGAATCTGTATAAAGTAAATCTGATTTCAGTAGTAATTTTATACACTATTAAAGAGTGACCTTTATTTGAAAATGGAATCCAAATATCTATTCAGTTTTCAATATTCAATATTTCCAATCTTTATATGTAATGGACTTTAGTCAGTAAGATATTGTCAGCATTACAGTTTGTTATTATAGGTCATTAAATGAGGTAGTTTGTTTATTTAAATATAAAAAGATCTAACAAATACTTAACTCGCTATAAAATAAATACTTACTAACAAAGCAATGCCGACTCTGGACTTTGCACACCCTGTGATCTTTACCTATAAAATATACAGAGGTTGTTCACAAATATACAGGGTGATCAGTAATTGCCGCACTCGGAGCATACTGTGATAAACTTTACGTTTTAAGAATGACGAATTTTTTACCGCAGTGCTGTAAGTCCTTTCTTTACAAAGATATGACCACTTTTGTGAAAATAAAAGTGGCAACACTGCATTGAACATGTGAATAGGTTCGACGAGAAAAAAAAAAGAGAAACGTTCAATATTTTATGATGCGAGAACTTGCCAAACTAATTTAGTACTGTCAATTTTACTAAAAAACACAAACAACAATTGAAATTCATTATTAATATTTTCATGGCAATAGAAGGTATTTTACTTTATCCCAAGGCGAGCTTGAGAGGTTGCCAAACTTCAAATTTCTCTCTAATTTAGGTATTTTATTAAATTTTAACATTTTCAATTTCTTTGTATTAGAGGTTTTGTGAAAAAAATTGAACAAATCATATTGCATTTTATCCAGAGATTATAGTAGCATGAATTATTCACTCATTTTTGTCTTGGTTATGAAAATAATTAGCTTGTAACTTGGATGAGGGAAACTTTATAACTCGGAAACTAACCATCAGATTTAATTTTTCTTTGCAGATTATCCTTAGTTTTAATGTGCTCTATAACGCCCTGTATTCGGAGTGCGCCAATTACTGATCACCCTGTATATGCCGCCACCATTCCAAACTAACTACATAGTTTTAATTATACCTACAGATTTTAAGATACATTTTTCTAGCAATTATTGTATCTTAATTGAATATGATTTTTTTCATAAACTGAGAGACTATCTAAGTCAATATACCGCCCAATGTTAATACGAAATAGCGGAAATTATTATAATTAATAATTAATACAAAAAATCTCCCACAAAAAAATACAAATTACAGACTATCAAAAGTTGAAGTAAACACATTGACTTTTTCAGTTTTTTTTTCAAGATAATTCAGAAAAGGGTACAAGATTCGCTCAGAAATCATTGAGTTCGTAAAAAATTTGTATAATTTTGTATATTAAAATTTTTTTCTGTGGTATAGAAATAAAATCCATCCCCCAATATTCATAAAAATTTTCATAATTGTCATCCCAAAATACCTCCAGATTTATCAAGTACTTTTTGAAGAACTATAATTAAAAATATTATTTATTAACTGGAAATTTCAGATATGCATTCAGATATTCTTTACATTTTCTGGCTTCAGCAATGTAAAATAAAAACGTAAACTTCGAACCAGATTTTTTCTATTCCAAACTTCCGCAAAAATTAAAATAAAATAGAATTTATCAAAAAGTATACTATAGTCTATTCATCCAACCGCAAGAAAAATCCAAATATTTAGATATTAAAAAAATATTAATAATAATAATAAAAATAATATATCATAATAATGATTAATGTCCTGATAAATTATACAAAAAATTGATTACTCCATTTATTAAGAATATTAAGATCCATATCGATTGGCTACCGCCTCCAAAATCACGTTTGCTCTCCGCCACTGATAAAATCGTCCTCGCATCCTTACATCATCAAAAGATTATTTCGCGTCGCTTTTAGGCGTGCTTTGTGTGCCTGAGTGTGTGTGAATTAAGAAAAACAGACGAGAGGTTTTCAAGTGGCATAAATATAACGCATAGAGACCACAAAACAGAAATTGTTATTTATAGTATGGTGGGAGTGCATTGATAATGACCTTCAACTCAGATTGAGATGCATTGGCCGCAACATGTTTGAAGACAAGAAAGTTCTTTGTTTACAAAGTCCATGTGGATGCATTAATTAAAACTTTATTCCGACTGAAATCGATGATAAGTTGCATATTTCTGGTAGTACTACGCGACCAAATAATCGTAAATGTAAAGTACTGAGTTATGAGGATTTTTCGTGTCAGTCAATGGTAAATAAAGGCCTCGAGCCTCAGGCTAGCATGTGGTGCGGTGGGTCGGGACACTTGAGCCGCCAGAAGGGCTGCCTGCCTTGCCTGCCTAGTCGGATGTAACGTACAGCTGCATCAGTTTTCAGTTGTATTCCAGCCGGTGAGGGTGAATTTTGCACGTTAACATCATTAGTAGTTCCACAAAACAAGTTTTGAACTTGCAACGAAAAATGCTCTTTGAGAACGTTCCTCAGAAAATGTATCCACATTATACTGTGCCGCCTCCAATACTACCGCCTCCCGTCGTCGGGTAAGTACTTACCTATTAGTTTTACGTTTTATTTCGGAGATTTTCCTCGTCGATTTTGTGTGGTTGATGCAGCTTGCAACAGAATGTCAATATAAGCTGCTCTCTCTATGTCTTGGCTCGTCTACGTAAATATATCTTTTAGCTAGCGAAGCGAGGCCGTGTTATTTTGAAATGCCCAGTGGCTTGACGAAACATATGTGTTGTGTGTCGTCTGTCTGTGAAACAGGTACCCACAAAAAAATATTGGGGAAAAACAGCGAATAAAGCAAGGCACGCGGCTTGACCACGCTGCTGAAGTTGTCAATGTCGAGTTAGATTTCGCAAGGACTGTACTTATTATTGTGTAGTACCTGATGGTTTGGTTGATGGTCGGATGTTGTTGATCCTCATCCAGTAACCCTGAGAGACCCGAGTTTTTATTGCTCTTTAGATTTCAACATTTTACCTGCTGCTAGGATTGTCGTGCAAATTAGGCAAGATCTTTGAAAATCCAGTGTATTTTATGACTACTTTGCAAATAATTTCTGGAATGTATTGTCTTTCTTTTGTACTGAGAGTACTTAGAAGAGAATGCACTAGCCGGACCCAGACCCATAATGCAGGTAGTGCAGTAAAACTTCGTTGTTACCAAGTACACTCTAACCTAACGGAAAATCGATTATATATTTTTAAGGACATGCTATAGGCATGTTGAATTATGGGAAGTTTGGGAACCAAGTTAAAATAATTCGTACTAAAGTAAATAATATATAGTTAAAAAACCATAAAAACCATTAACTTCTTCATACAAAGACATAAAAAACATTTACAATTATTGTTTAAATAGTTTTTTCTTTCAAAAACTTAATTTGTCATGCTCAAAAAAATTTCATTTAGTAGATATATTTTTATTGCATTCTCATTCTTAACAAACAAGCAAATTATAGGAATTCATGTTCTTACATACATAATTCACTTTTTACATGAGAGAATTTTTAACAACAATGCCAATTGATGGTCTAGCCCTGGAATTATCGTTAAAATGTTCCATATTGAAACAAGATTTTAAAATATTTTAAAACATATATATTAAAAATAAATTAACTGATCATCATTTAAAGTGGAATAACTAAACAAATATTTAAACAACCCTAATCTACACAATAGGTACCTACTCGTATTTAACAATAACATTGTTTAAGAAAGAAATGATTCAGGCTGACCTATTTGTTTGAGGATGACGAAAAAGCATCCTAAATCCATTAAGTGATTGTGAGGTGATTAAAATACAATTAACGTGAGATCAATTCAAATTCGATGATTATTTTTAAAACAGACCTAAACAATTACAACCTTTGATATTTAAGACAATTAAATAATAACAAACATTTTTCAAAACTGTAATTTCCAAAAATGGGGTTCTTATAGGTTTCTTCAGTTAATAATTATGCAATCACCGTTTACTCTGTGCTCCATTCATCTGTAATTTCACGCACTTATAGACAATAAATGCAAAACTTTTTTTTCAGAGCCAATTCGGAAAAAATTGAAAATTGGACTAAAATCACAATTTTTTTTGTAATTGTTTCATTTAAAGGATTTTTTGATAAATAAACTCCAATATGTGATTTCTTCAATAAATATTAACAAGCAAAGTTACTTTGAGTACCTATATTATATAACATATTTTTCCCTGGCTGCGTCGTCTATTTATTTTATTTTTTTCAATACTAATTTTAAAAAATACCAAGTAAACACATCACGAAATCTATTTCAAAATTATGAGTATAAATTCCTGTTAGAAAACCTTTTTGTAGATACACATATACACATCAGTTTTACATTATTTATTTTAAAGGTCCTGCAGGATCCCGTATTTCATTCTTATTTAAAGCTCAAAATATGGTGCACTAAAATGCAGATTAGTTAATTTCGCTGCATATATTTTACTTCTTTAATGTCCTTAAAATATGTATGTACAAAATTCACTTTATCGACCTTAGCGCCTGTAAAAAATAACTGTCCCTAATTTGTAAAATTTTGGCCAATTTATATGTACACTGTGTCTCAAATTGCTTGTAATTGCAGGGTATCTCTGTAATTTGTAAAGATAGAACTTTGCGGTTTTCGCGAACCTGTACCACTTTTTCGTTAAACTTTTAATGCCGCAAACAGAACTAAGCTAACTTGTTTTGTTTCTGAAATACAGGGTGAAAACGAAAATTTTCACTTTCCGGGGTGTTGCCATATCTCACACACCATGTAAGCTAGAAAAAAAGTAAAAACTGTTCTAGATAGATATTTTTGCGTAGAATCCAGTGGCGTACTCGAAAAAAAATTGATTGGCATCGTTTAAGAGATATGACCCAAAGTAGGTCTTATTTAAATGGAACACCCTGTATTTTTTAGTCTCATTAAATTTGTCTATTTTTTCTCATTAAAATGATGTAAACAGTAGGCACTTTCAAATTTAATAAATGCTCTAAAACAGCAAAAAACCCAATTATAAGTCAAAAAAAAATTAGTTGGCCTTGAAAATCGGGGATAAAGAAATGTTTACAAGCATTACATTAAAAAAATTTTTGATTGTTTATTTATATGACCGTTAAAAAAATGTATTTCGCTTTTTGTTTCTTTTTTAATAAGTAAAATAAAAATAATATTAATGTTAAAAGTTTTTAATTTAATATAGTGTCTCATGTTGCTTAAATTTTTTGCTTTATAATTGGGTTTTTTATTTTTTTAGGGCATTTATTAAATTTTAAAGTGCCTACTGTTTACATCATTTTAATGAGGAAAAATAGACAAATTTAATAAGACTAAAAAATACAGGGTGTTCCATTTAAAAAAGACCTAGTTTGGGTCATATCTCTTAAACGATGCAAATCAATTTTTTTCCGAGTACGCCACTGGATTCTACGTAAAAATATCTATTTAGAACAGTTTTTACTTTTTTTCTAGCTTACACGGTGTGTGAGATATGACAGCACTCCAGAAAGTGAAAATTTTCGTTTTCACCCTGTATCTCAGAAACAAAACAAGTTAGCTTAGTTCTGTTTGCGGAATTAAAAGTTTAACGAAAAAGTGGTACAAGTTCGCGAAAACCGCAAAGTCCTATCTTTACAAATTACATAGATACCCTGCAATTACAAGCAATTTGGGACACAGTATACATATTTCGAAATTATGCAGAAATTTTATAATCCAACAGTTGTTCTTTTTACATTTTACTAAGCTTGTGACTATGATTTAATCTAAAATCTGTTTCAACTTAGGTATCTAATGTCAATTATCGTAGTTTTCTTCATTATTTCTGTTCCATAATACGTACACTTAACAAGAAATATAATTTGTTTTGCTATTCACAAAACTTCTAAGCTTACCAAGTTTTTTTTATAATTACTTTCTATATAAGGACGTACTTTTCAGCTTTACAATTTCTTTTACTATTTAACTGAAATTTTCCGTTATTATTCTCGGGATAACTCACTACATTTTATATGCATTAATTAAAATAAGTTTTGCTTTTGCAGTTTTGTTCATCTTTAACACCATATTTTTTTATTCCTTAACATGTGTTGAAGTTTTTAGTTGAAATCTGACTAACGTACGGTCGTACTTTGCTCTCCTATAATATACCATATTTTATGTATACCTGGGTATTTTTTTAATAATTTTTTAACGTCTTCCTTAGTACAAAATTGAATTTCATTCATAATTATTAATTCCCTTTCAACAATTCTAACATATTGCCTTAACGTTTAAATAATTACGTTATATAGTTATTATCAGGCTCATTGTATTTCAATAAATCAACAATCTAAACGTAAAATCGTGACTCTAATGTACAATAAACAGCTGTCGTTGGTCATTTGTAATCTTAAATAACTTTTTCAACAACGGGGTCTTTTATTATAAAATTGCAAACGGTTATTGTTTGTGTTACTACCAAAATCTTATCACATAAGACATTTCTTGGTAAGACTATTAACTACAAAAATAAAAGTGAAAAATTGTTCATGGAACACAAAAACATTTTGTTTCGCAATTGCTCGTTAAACGTGCATTCTTGAAATATTATAATATAATTTTTATGTGCATTCAGTTTGTGTGTATAATATTTTAAATTATTAACAGAGTAATTTCTGTTGTATTTTTGTTTTATTTTCTTTTAAACGCGTCCGAAACGAAAATTAAGTAATATAATAAAATTCGCTTTTAGTATTAATATAATGGACATGTTTTCATAACTCCGTTATATATTTAAGCTTCAGCAGTTGAATTACAATTTTGCAAATTTAATAACAAAAATCCCTCAACCTATCTCAACTCGAACACAAAATATCCACATTAATACCTCCATTAAAATACACACACAACATACATCAGCGGTATATATTCATAACTTTATGAATAGGTTATTCCAAGCCGGAATAACTTGTCCCTATTATGCAGTTTGTCTTTTGTTGCTGTTGGTGAGAAATGCCAACCGTATTTTTCTCTATTTAATATTTTCTTTGTCATTTCAATACTACCCTTTGTTCTCTACTCCACAATAAATCATTTCCACCATATAAACTTTACGCTATATCAACAAAATACTCTGCCAAATAGGAAAATTTAGCAGAATTCACAATGTGGATGTTTGTTTTATTTTTTCGAGATATATTCGATGGAATTAATACAGAGTTTCAAGGTTTAATATTTAATTACCAAGTGGGTGCTGAAAAGTTTTTTTATTATAATTAGATTTTCCGAAGATTGTCACGTTATTTTTTTTAATTTGTTATGTTAAATTGTTTCAAAGCTACTATAAAAGATATTAAAGTAACTAATTGGATTTGATTTATGGTTGTTCTAATGCAGTACCTAATTACTCAAAACCAATTATGTTTATATTTTATTAACTTTCCTCTAAACGTCACTCTCATAATTAAGTTATAAATTTCCATTCCACCCACTTGAGAAAAACCAAACCACCAACATTTAATTTGTAAAATCGTCAACGTCCAACACGCCAGAGCGTAAACAATTTCCAATTTTTCCAACATTAATATTATAGAAATCTCTGTTACCGACCGCTGGCTCCAACCAACCCCTCATCGAAATCCCCCTAAAAAAAATCGACAACCCGCACCGGCGTTGTCCTCCACATCGTTGTTGTTTGTGCTCAGAGATGGCGACACGTTCAGGCAAACGAACCTCGACCTCGTCCTTTGATACAGTACAGTCCTGAAACCGTCTGCACTTCTGCATTTTGTAGGATATGAGGCGGTGTGAGGGGTTTATGTGCACCACCCCAATCACATCGGAAATCTGTTGATGCTTTTCTTCTTTATGCAAGGGGCTCACGAGGGGATGAGAGCACCCCACAAAGATCATTGTACTAGCCAGTGGCGCACCCAAAGCATTTCCTGTGGGTTTTCAGATTTGGGCTCTAGACAAGTTCGTTTATTGTTTTTTTTCGGTATTATTGTAAAATTGTGGGATGTGGGCGGGCTAGACTATAAAAAGATAAAACCCTTTTACGCGTTATGTTCGAAATTTATTTTTAGACTTTTAATATTGTGTACATGCGAGTGTTTAGTTTCCTAATTTCAGTGTTAAATATGTATGGTTTTACGAGCGGTTTAATTTATCATACAAAGCACATATTACACCTTTTAAATTTTAATTTCGATTATTTTACGATCAATATCAAGGCAATGGCATTGACAAAGTGACTCATAAGCCAGAACACAAAGATTTCTAAATGAATTTCACACAATAAGAAAATTTTTCGTATATTTTTACTTTCTTATGCGTAATAAGCAAAGAAGAGTAGTCTTGATTTTTTCGAGTTTTAAATTCTGATGAATTTATACTTTTTGAAGGTGACACTATTACCCTTTATATGTTAGTTAAATTCACTATTTGATACTTAGACTCTTCACGAAGCTTCGTCTTCTAATCTGAACTGATTTCATCAGGCTTCGCCAAATTTTCTAAACAACAAAATAAAAAATAAAGAGTGATGGAGCTCTAATCTAAGTATAGTACCTATAGCTTTTAAATATTGTTAAACTGTTAAGAACACTAAAGCAGTGCCAAAACATATCGTCACCTAAAAGTTAAAAGCTCCTACATCAACCAGTAAGGTTTCTAAAGGCTCAAAACTTTTTATTCAAGATGTAGAGCCCAACTTATATTAACTCAATAATCAGTTATTGTTCTAGCAACTGGACCAAAAAGTTCTTGCTTTTTTTTTGAAGTAAGGGAATTTGAACTTGCGAGATTTTAATATTTAGTTGACGATATCGACATCTTTATTGTCTATTTATTAAACGCGGAAAAACACATCAGATTTTTTAAAGACAGATTTAACCTTCAAATCTTTCGTGGGTAGGTTAGGTACCCGGGGGTACCCCTGAAACTAAAAATAATCCTGTGATGGATAAAGATTAAGTAGAGATGTTAAAAATGCCTATAGTTAACAATACAGCATATATCACTCTCAAATTAACTGCATTTATATATAAGAGTTCATTTGAAATTAATTTCATTTATTCCCGACTTCCTGCTGTCGTCTCCTTCTTGCGCGAAATTCAATCATATACTTAATCTCAACTGTTAACGCGACTGTTCTCGGATGGCGACAGACGTACGCCAACGTGAAATAATTTATACTCTTTTTTTGTTACAAGACTTCAAGTTATGTATCTTGTGCTTTAACTTTCACCCATACAGTACTTTTGTACCTATATGTAGGTACTTGAAGGTTTTTTAACCATAAGCGTTTGTCTGGTTGACGTGGAAAAATTGTTCGTTTCTTCTATTGAGAAGGTATTTGAGAATGGTCGAGGAAAGGCTGTAATTCGAGATAGAAAACAGATGTTGGGTTTATAATTAAGAGCAGATGAAACAGATGGAGATTTTACACATTTGTGAGTAAATATTAGGTAGTCTGAAAATGTAATTAGTTTTTCATTAAGTACATACGAGCATATTTCCAGAATTAATTACTGCATTAAAAGTCTTAAGAATATTATTAATTTGCAGAGATTCTTTAGTCCAAGTGATTCAGAATATTCTGTGCGTACGTATAAATGTTTACTTTTTAAATAGGTACGAAATGCAGATGTGATATTTAAATAATTAATTCTTATAGCGATCCAAAAAAAAAGCTAAAATGTGCGTCCAATATTTTTAATTTAATAGTAACAGTAATCTTTCAGCAGTCATATGTCTCCAATTGTCAACAAAACTAGAAGAAGAGACAGAGGTAGTGTGACTGTGACGCACATGACTGCTGAAAATAATTCTACCTAGATATACCTAGGTATAAACAGTTCAATTTTAAAAATTTTAAAGAATTAAAAATTAAATTTTTTCATTTTAATACAATATTACATCAAAATATTCTAAATTTAATCTTCTGCATTACGTTTTTTTACTTAATTACGGTTGTAAAAATGTTTGTAATTAACTAGATGTCTGTTATACTGATATATCAAAAGTACAAAAGTCAAATTTGTTCTCACCTTTTATCCTGTCCCCTTTTGCTTTTTATCATCTGGTGGCAGCGATTTTATCAGAAAAACCACAACCACAAAGTTCACCGAACAAAGGGAAACATTTAATTAATAACCAGGCCTTGGTCAGAAAAAATATTTTCCGGCTCTAATTAAAATCGCAAATAAAATAAGTAGCTAAGTTTGCACAATGTGTCTAAGCGAAATGAGAAAAAATAAAATCTTTCAACTCTTGCAACTTCAATGACGAAAAAATCGATTTCATTATTTAAATCATTCGGTTTCCATGTTACCTAAAGGAAAAGTGGCTTAATAGCTATTCAGAAAAATTATCAATCGTTTTATAATTTTTTGGGGGCTTTTATAGTTTTCCTTGTGAAAAAAAAACAGCGAAAAGTCTCAAATTAACAGGACAATTTTTATAACGCTGCGAATAGAAATACTATAAGTACATGATAGAGAAACTATATTATAAATTATAGGAAGCTATTTAAAAATTTTACTTAAGTATAGCAATATTATTTTCAGTAGAGAGTTCGTCACATAGTTTCTGTCTCTATCTAGCGTTCGATTCCCATGAAAGCGAGAGAGAAAGAGAGACAGTATGACGAGATGTCTACTGAAAATAATTCAACCTTATAATACTACTAGCTTTTTAGAGCAGCCGACATAATAAAAAGGTCTTTTTAAGATAGTGCGTAATTAGATGTTTATTTATTTATTTCTATTACAAAACTTAGTACTTTCTGAGTATCTTCTATATTTTTTACGGTTCTTTTAATTATGAAAGTATTCAACAATACATTTTTTGTTATAATACCTTCACATAAGACCTTTTAATCCACCGAATTTCAAATTTTACCCAAAAATTAAATTGGAAAAATAATTTTCAACATTTTATATCTCCGTAAGGAAGCATGATAAATTAGTTAAATCGGCTTGTTTTTATCCCAAAAATTTACTGCAAGTTGACCCATATTTCTGACTCACTCTGTATATGTATATAATATACAGGGTGATCAGTAATTGCCGCACTCCGAATACAGGGCGTTATAGAGCACATTAAAGCTAAGGATAATCTGCAAAGAAAAATTAAATCTGATGGTTAGTTTCCGAGTTATAGAGTTTCCCTCATCCAAGTTACAAGCTAATTATTTTCATAACCAAGACAAAAATGAGTGAATAATTCATGCTACTATAATCTCTGGATAAAATGCAATATGATTTGTTCAATTTTTTTCACAAAACCTCTAATACAAAGAAATTGAAAATGTTAAAATTTAATAAAATACCTACATTTGAGAGAAATTTGAAGTTTGGCAACCTCTCAAGCTCCCCTTGGGATAAATTAAAATACCTTCTATTGCCATGACAATATTAATAATGAATTTCGATTGTTGTTTCTGTTTTTTAATAAAATTGACAGTACTAAATTAGTTTGACAAGTTCTCGCATCATAAAATATTGAACGTTTCTCTTTTTTTTTTCTCGTCGAACCTATCCACATGTTCAATGCAGTGTTGCCACTTTTATTTTCACAAAAGTGGTCATATCTTTGTAAAGAAAGGACTTACAGAACTGCGGTAAAAAAAGTCGTCATTCTTAAAACGTAAAGTTTATCACAGTATGCTCCGAGTGCGGAAATTATTGATCACCCTGTATACTTCTTATTCAAAGTAAATTAGTTAATTTTTAACATTTTAACTGATTTTATTGTCTCTGATACCATTGGAGTTATTTGACGAGTCCTCAAAGTCAAATAAAGCCAAATTTCCTGTAAACTTTTAAATTTGGCGCCACTTTTGCCAACGCCATTTTCCGGGCACGCCTGCGCTTTCGTATTGTATCGTCAACCGTCAGAAACTCAGAAGTCATCACAGCCATTTTCTTATTTCTTCCCTCTTGCCATATTAGTGAAGTGATTGTATTCTATCTAATAAAAGGTTTAATTGTGAAAAAATAGTTATTTGTGTCCGTTTTAATCAGATTTTAGCAACATGATTTATTCAGTGTTTTTGTAAGTAAAACAGTTCCCCAAACATTGAGTCCAGATATTTTTGCATAAAATCAATTTACGCATTGCACTGTTTGTTTGACCTGAAATTATGCCATGTCTGAAAGTAATTTAACTATAATGTTGTGTATAGTCATCAAAATATTCGGCGCAAACAAAATCAGAAGTTGGTATTTAGTTAAAAGAGGGATTTCAGTTAATTTGTCGAAATAACTGGTTAATTATCGCAGGTTAATGGATTCAAGAATGAATACGGTGTGACTGTGAATATTTTACCTAATCTAAAGACGATGTGTTTTTCGAAGGGATTATTTTAGATTATTATTAGATTTTAAGGATAAGAAAATTATGTACGTACCTACAGTCCATTTTTTTAGTAAAGAGGATTGGTATTAAAATATTTGTATTTAGGGAAATTTAAAATACCTTAAATTAATTGATTCCCTTTTGATCTAAGTCCATAAACAGACAAAGAAATTAATATAATTTTAAACTTCCTGTCAAATAATTTTAGTTCCAATTCTTTCTACTAAAAAACTGAGTTTTAGTTGTTAAATAAAATGAAATCATGCCACCTGCCTATATAACAACAAATTGTAGCAGTTGTTGTATTATTGGCAGTTGACTTGTCAAAGTTTTGTTTGAAACCCAATAATTATCAAAAGTAAGTAAAATTTTTTATGTCTTGGAGCACACGGATTGTGTTCGTCCCTTTTGTGGGACGCAAAGTGTCTGTCTGAGGACTGCCGCCCCCAGTTTAGGTTCTACCAAGATTGTGTGTCTATAAATCATCTTCAACGAGATCACCAGACTTTTGTGTATAAAAATGTTACCCACACCGCAATGAAATATACGAATATGAAAGACTGATGAATATTTTTTACTTCAAGTGTCGCAGGCATATCAGAGGCACAGTACGTGAAAAGAAGACATTGGGCGTTTCTGCACAACCACGATTTTATTCCATTGATGTCTTCATTGAAGGTAAAACACAATCGGCGTCGCCAGTAGCAGAAAGTAGCGTAGCGGTTCAGACGTTAGCCCATTTGTTTATATACACATAATGCCTGTTGTTTTTATTTTTGATATATGTTTCTTAGGTTGCCGTTATTATATCATCTTTTGCTTTATATAGATATTTAGTTGTTAGGTATACTAACAGACGGCAATCAAATAATAATAGAACTCTTTAACTCTCCATTGTAATTGTGTCTTAATACTCTAGCAGGTTATACACTCATCATTTTTTGTCTATACGGTGACTCTTCTATGTAATATCCAATTATACCTATAATAATACAGTTTTGCATGCACTTCTAGGGTAATCAATCGTTATTCGTAGTATTTGATTGGAATTTTATATTTTTCGCCTAGGCTTATACCTATAAAGTATCTAAGTACTTATTACATGATGTTAGTTACAAGTTTATAAGCCCAAACCTCAAACTTTTATATTAGATTGGCACCTAGTGTACATAAGTATTCAATTAAACCCCACCGTACCAAATTATAAATTTTCGATTTGAATCGATGGATTTTCCCAGAAATTGGAGATTAACTACCTAATACCCGGTCTATGCACTCATTAAATTTCTCACGATAGCTGTTACCATGGTGGCAAACATTGAAACTATTTCAATTGGTTGGAATTGTAGTTACCATGGCAACAGCTGTAACGTCTTCAGCGGATAAATTTGAAAATCTAAAACAGCTTTCGAATTCTTGAAAAAGTATGACAAATATTCATGATTTAACGACTCAAATTATAACTTTGGGTGTAGTTTATTGTTCATTTTAGAAGAGAAATGCCAGGCGTATTATTCTGCAATGGTAAATGTGCACATTTTAACTTTTTTCTGGACTATGCAAGTCATTGGATTTTAATCTTATTTTTAGAAGACATAAATTTAGTTATTTTAAAATAATTAATTTTACCTAATAACTTTATATCTCTTGTTTATACAGAAATATTACCATTTGGAAAAGGCTTTTCTTCTTCATAACATAAAAATGTTGTCAGTTTTTTCTTCTATTTTTTGTGTTTTAAAACACCACAGAAAAGTTAAAATTTAACACACCCTGCATATTGTTTTTATATTCTACAGGGTGTCTCAATTTCGATGGGAATGGGGGGTTTAACCCATTTCTAGGCGAGATAGAAAAAAATGGTTTTCGCAATACAAAACATTTAATTTACGAATTTACGAATTTAAAAATATAAAAACGTATAATTCAGTGAGATATAAAAATAAGTATACCAAGATATATATTTTTAAAAATATAAAAAAATAAGCAATTTTTTAATGGCATAGCCAACTATGGTTTGCATTTAAAATAAGAAAGTTAGGTGTAATAACTCGAAATGTATTGAACCTAGAACAAAAATTTCTAGTGCACATTATTCTACGTGAAAAACTACTACAACAAACACTTTACAGATTTAAAATATTTTAATAAACAAAAAAGTTATGACACTTTTTAAAAATCGGCCAAATCTCACTTTTTAAAGATATCTTAATGACGGTTAGAGATATCAAGATGTGGTTTTTACCAATCGATTTTTCCTAAAAATCGAGCACAGTATTGCCAAAACCATTTTTTTCTATCTCGCCTAGAAATGGGTGAAACCCCCCATTCCCATCGAAATTGAGACACCCTGTACATTTAAAATCAAGACCTAAAGGGTTTAAAGTTTGGTTTCAAAATGTTCAAGGTTTCCAAAAAACTATTGTAGATAAACGGGAGAACATATTTTTTTTAAATTGATTGATTTTCCGAAATTAAAGGAAAAGGTTCTACTTGTATAATTCATTTTATTTAATAAGATTTATTGTATACCTAATAATTCCTCAAGCAATTTCATGAGCAACATAATGAATTAGACAGCTTAGATTTTAAAGAAAAAAATTTATGGAAATTTCTAAAATTTGAAAAATGTTTCGAAATATTTTATTTTAATTTGATGCGCATTTATAAACAAAATGTTCAATAGCTATCAAACATTTTATATAAATTCACCAAAGCTGTGCGTATGAGTAAATTTTTCTAAAGAGAGGATGGTACGCCACTGCATTTTTTTTAAATCAACCATTTTTACTTACCTTCTTATACAAAGTAATAAGGAAGTACGTAATCCTGATTTTTTTAAATATCCTTAACACTAAAACGTAAAAATTGCATTTTTTTATCGTTTCCCCTTTCGAGTAAAATTTAAAAAATTATTTTATTTAAAATCTATAAACACGATGTGTAGGTAATCTATTTTTTTGCTTCAACTTCAAAGTAACTAACAGATTTAAAAACACACCAGGCAATTTTGGACAGTTTTAGTTTTAGAGGATTTAAAAAAATACTGTGGCGTACTTGCCATTTTGTTACTAAAAACCCATAAGCACGCCTCTGGTAAATGGTAAATAAAAAATGTTAAATCTGTACTGAGAAATTGTTCTTAATATCACATGTATACGCACCCCAAATTTAAATAAAATAAAATGCACTATTTCAAAACGTCTAGATTTTTGAATTTTTTATATTTTTCGTTAATATTCTGGATTTTGAAAACAAAGGAGTTCATCAGGACATAAATTGCTAGAGGAATCGCGGATTAAAAATATCTATACTAAAAATGAAATATCAAAATTTATATTTTATAGCATAAAAGGAAATTACTTTCTTACATCCTATTAAACTACGAACACAAATTTTGGCTTGTTCTACGGAATTTTGTCTTACCACGTATTCCTTTAAATTTGAAACATTTACTAAGTTTTCTTCTACAGTCTGCGATAAATTTTAATTAATCCAGATTTGGTTGTAAGAGGTAAAATGTTGGAAAAGTTGGTAAACCACCAAAGAAATAAGAAATTCAAGGCGAAAACTTTCTCGTGAATTTATTACATGAAACGCATATCTAAAAATATTAAAACCAGTAAATTGTGGGGTAACTTCTACATACATCCTTAGTATAAATTTTATTTCCTACATAATAATAAACATGAAATATAGAAGCATTGGAAGTTGGACTTATTGAAGTGGAAAAAAATTAGGAAATGTCTTTTTAGCTGGAACAGTAAATCCGTGAATTATTGTGAAAATCCTAAGATTTTTATTCCGCTTTAGTAAATCCCTCGTTCAAATAGAAGTAGTCAGATTAGATATTTGGTTCAATTTGACAACCAAACCAGTTGATTTTGTAATAAATCTATAATATATATTCGTACATAGAGATTGTTGTGTGCAATTAAAATAATAGATATTGATTTTAGATTTAATTATTTATTATACATTATAAATTTAGGTATAAAATTGTTGTAATTACTATTTTGGCATTGTATTTTAAAGTAGGTTTAGCCAAATATGTTATTGTTTATGTTTATAATCTACTTAAATGAAAAATTAGGAATTTTCAGGAAAAATTCGATTATAATTCTGTGGTTATTTGCATACACAATGGCAGTTGTTTTCATTCATAATTTAAAACGCTCTGTATATTCACCAGATTCTGTTATTGATTTTGTTGCCGGCAACATAATTTTGCCTAAATAATTACTTGTTGCAGAGAACATAAATAATCAGAGGCTTAACCATGCAGCTAAAAGCAATCATAAAATCTTGACTTTGACTGTATTGAACCAAATGGACTGTTCCTGTGTTAATTGTAAGTTATTCCTGCTGAAATTGAAACTAAGAGCTAAGTAAATTGATTTAAGGCAAAGTTACGTTGTGCCGGTAATTGAATTAATGAAACAATTATTTAGGAAACATTTTCTCTTTGTTTAATGTTTTTGAAACAACGCAGTGTGAACAAAATTTTTGGCTTCTTTGTCACAAATGCCACAAGATGGCAGAAGCTCATGCAGGAACTGAAACTCGATGACGCCGCAGCGATTTCAGCTTGAACTAACTCGGTCACTATATCGACCGGTTGTCACTCCCTTCGTTTGAACAATGAAAATGGGGAATGCAAAAAACACCATTAATTTTATTGTAATTACGAATTTACTTTGTATTCAACGTTAGATTAAAAAAGAGGAGATGTGATGGGTGGAATCTATTCAGCAACATAGCTACACTACAGTTAATTAAACTAAAACACGACGAGTAAAGCATTTATTATAATAGTAAAGGAACAAAATAAAATGATAGGTGCAAGTTGTGCAAAATGAAAACATCGTGAGGCAAGAAGATGACTAATAATAATATAACAACAGCTATTTTATACAATACAATTATGAATAATTTTATAGCTCCACTAAAGTAATCTTGTGTTTTACAAAAAAATAAACTAGTTTTACTAAGTCTACTTGGTGAGATTAGTTAGACTAAAAGTGATGCACACCGTTTTGTTCAAAAAATTTGTGCATACATCCACTGAAAACAGTCCTTTGCCGATGGGGTTGACGATGGTGGTGGTGGTCGTGGTAGTACGGCGGCATCATCTTCAAGACACACACTGCACGTTGAAGCCCTGGTGGTCCAGCTGTGGTCATGTCCCGAAGCAGCAGTAACTCTAAACAGTACTGCTGTGACAGGACAATATCACAGATAGACCCTGGTAGGGACGTGGCAGCGATTCGCGAGACGCGGACACTGACTGAGTCGAGGGGAGATGAGCAACCCTCGCTCAATTACCGTCATGGCAACCCGGCCTGCGCCGCCGCCACCGCCGGCCGCACCCCACATCACTAATGTATACACGTGCACACGGGGGGATGGTATTGATCGGAATTTCTTACGTTTCTCTGTATACGGAATGTATAGTAATAATTTCGTCTTTTTTTGCTTTCTTCTTGGACCTCTTAGATTTTGCAACACAACTCTAGCTCTGTCATCCTCATTTTGTACATAAAAGTAATCCACAAGAAAATAACAATTCAACTTAACAATAACTGGTGAAGAACTGAATCCACTTTTACTGACAAAATAATAATCCCCTCTCTCTTTGTACCATTATTTATAACTTCTTCCACATTGCAATGCATTAAACCTTCTCTTAACTACAATATTTGTTATTGATTTGGGACATCTGTGTAATTGATTATTTTTTTCGTTTGTACAGTTCTACAATGGGTGAAGGACTCATCGATCCGGACCTTCATGGGTCCCTTGTGCCTATGAATGGCAGCCACTCAGGATCATCAGGACGTAGTACGCCAAATAACACTAGCGATCCGGCTCCTGGAAAATTGTTCGTTGGCGGATTGAGCTGGCAGACATCAAGTGAGAAGCTAAAGGAATACTTCGGCATGTTTGGCAATGTCACAGATGTACTTATCATGAAGGATCCAGTGACTCAGGTATTGTATTAGGAAAATTGAAAACTCTCTTGAGAATTTCTGACTGTTATCAAAGCCGGTTGAAAATATATTTAGCAAAAAGCTCAAATTATCAACTTAATATTTGAAATTCTGAAAATTAATTAACATTTTATTGCATCCTTAGAGTTACCTATACAGGCTGTTTCAATTTCGCTTCTCACTACAGGGATCTCAGAAACGGTAAGAGATACAGCTTTGGTTAAATTGGGACAAAGTTGCGTAATATGGTGGCCAATAATAAGCCGTTAAGAAATCGAAAATATCTTTTGTAATTCTAGAGATTTTTTGAAAAAACCAAATTTTTGCCTTTTCGTTTTTATTTTTTTCTGCTCTTATTTTTCAAGATATCGAAAAACCAAAAACACTTTGCCATGGACACTTTTTGTGCTTTATAAAATTACGTTAAAATTTTCCTCATGCGACGTTTCGTTTTTCCGCTGACGTCATCAACTCCATTTTTTTAAATACGGCCCTGTTTTTTTTCATCGTTTTAAGTAGCATTTTTTCTGCTCTATGAAATGGCGTTTAAATTTTTTCCATATGACGTTTCGTTCTTGTGTAATCATCGGATCATTTTTTGAATGCCTACGGCACTGGATTATTTTTACAATTTCATCAGTATTTTTTTTTCATTGTACAGCCCATCATCAGTATTGACGATTTCATAAGTGTTAATTTATAAAATTATTTAAAAAAATTACTTCCATTGTTCTTATTATTACTACTAAGTGCGGGTTTATACAACATTACATTAACATTACATTTTATAATTAACATTACATTACAATCAGACATCGGACTCGGGTTTATACAACACTAAAACTTATAATGTAGCCAATCAGCGGTCAGTAATTTCTGACATTATGCGCATGTCATGAATAAGGGTTATTCTCCATGTGTACATATCTTTGTCATATTTTCGTATATTAAAATTAAAATCGACCAATGAAGACAGCCTGTGATTATTGTTTCTTTGTCGATTTTCAAATTAGTACACGAATGTTCATTAAAACTCAAATATAGATGCAGAACTCAAAGCTTGAAAAGTTGAATCTAACAATCTCATGCGGAACCACCTTAAACCCGAACGAAAAGTGACAGACAGTGACAGTCAGCTGTTAACTGTTGTTTTAGAACATGCGCAATAGGGTCACATTACGATAATTACATTATAAAGATAACCATCTTCGTAATGTGAAATGTAATTCTAATGTAATGGTAATGCTGTATAAACGTCTACACTGAATAGCGTACATTTATCTTCTAATTCTAATGTAATTTTAATGTAAAGTATAATGTAATGTTGTATAAACCCGCACTAACAATAAATAATAGGTTAGTTTGATTTATCATAGAAGAAAATTTATTATTATTAAAGTTTACCAAAATGTGTGGATATGAGGAAGTGAGAAAAAATACTGATGAAATTGTAAAAAAAATCCAGGACCGTATTTAAAAAATGATCTGAAGATGATTGCACAAGAACGAAACGTCGTATGGAAAAAATGTAAACGCCATTTTCTTGAACACAAAAAATGCTACTTAAAACGACAAGAAAAGATACAGGGCCGTATTTAAAAAAATGGAGTTGATGACGTCAGCGGAAAAACGAAACGTCACATGAGGAAAATTTTAACGTAATTTTATAAAGCACAAAAAGTGTCCACGACAAAGTGCTTTTAGTTTTTCGATATCTTGAAAAATAAGAGCAGAAGAAAATAAAAACGAAATGGCAAAAATTTGGTTTTTTCAAAAAATCTCCAGAACTACAAAAGATATTTTCGATTTCTAAACGGCTTATTATTGGCCACCATATTACGCAACTTTGCCCCAATTTAACCAAAGCTGTATCTCTTACCGTTTCTGAGATCCCTGTAGTTAGAAGCGAATTTGAAACAGCTGTAGATATAGATTAAGCAATTCAAAAAATCACGTTTTTAACCTGAAAGTAAAATTAGTAATTGAAACTTTCGACATATTAGCAAAGACAGTAAGTGTTTGTTTATGAAAAAGATGCTTTGAAAATTGTTTAACTCGTTAAAACTGACAACAAAATGTCTTAGTAAATCTAGAATTTAGGATGCTTCTTCCTGGGAATAATGATTATATTTTATAAGTTTTATCTTATGATAAATTGCTGATTGAAATTAAATACCAAGTTTAACTAACCTAAGATCCTTATTATGTGACAGGTTTTGTGTTGTAGATTTTAATAAAAGTATATTTTTATCTTTCAGAGGAGCAGAGGTTTTGGATTCATAACATTTTCCGAACCTTCCAGCGTTGATAACGTATTAAAAGTTCCAATCCACACCCTAGATGGCAAGAAAATCGACCCAAAACACGCCACACCGAAGAACCGACCAAAGCAACCAAACAAGACAAAAAAAATATTCGTCGGCGGTGTGAGTCAAGACACGTCAGCCGACGAGGTAAAAACCTACTTCAGTCAATTTGGTAAAGTCGAAGAAACTGTAATGTTGATGGATCAGCAAACCAAGCGTCACAGAGGCTTCGGGTTCGTCACATTTGAAAATGAAGACGTCGTGGACCGCGTTTGCGAAATCCACTTTCACACAATAAAAAACAAGAAAGTTGAATGCAAGAAAGCTCAACCAAAAGAAGCCGTGCAAGCCAGCGCTCAATTACTTGGAAAGCGGTTGATGTTGAGCGGACTGAGCATGCGTATGGCAGCACCATCAGCGGGAGCAATCGCCGCTGCGAATCCATTGGCTGTAGCCCAAGCTCAAGCTCATGTACAAGCTGCGGCTGCAGCTGCTGCTGCTGCACAGGCGCAATCGGCGGCTGTTGCAGGTTATGGAAAGCTTTTTGGAGCTTACCCACCATTAGCCAGTTATCGGTATTCACCTTATCCTATGCCAGCTGTAAGTGCTGGTGTAGGTGCAGCAGCAGCTGCAGGTGGTAATCCAACGCAAGCTCAAACGGCGGCTGCTCCCGCTCTAGCGCCTCAAGTAGCAGCCAGTCCGTATCAAGGATACAATCTCACCAATGTTGATATGTCTAGCTTTCAGGGCGTTGATTGGGGGTCGATGTATGGTGTAGGCATGTATGTCTGAACGTGATTGCTCACAAATCGTTCGTTTTAATTTTAGTTTTTAATTAGATATTTGAGTTTGTTTGGGTCTGTGAACCCTGAGGACTTCCAAACGATACATTTCCAATTATTAGTGGCGGCAACTCGTGCCTATTTCCGGTATTTTGATAATTCGATGAATGTGTACATAAATCTTAACTTATTTGCGATGCTATGAGCAGTATACGTAAATATTTTTAGTAAGATACTCTGAACACATAATTTTTTCAATTTACTCATGCCGCCTACTGCTCATTTAGCATTTAGCAATAATTCGCAATAATCAGTATTACAAAAACGTGTCTTTAAAATTTCCGTATAATATCTAAATATTCCTGTTGTATGGCAATAATAAATTATTTATATTAACATTGCGATGAATCAGGTTGTGTTGAGTGTACTTAAATTAACTGAACTTAATTTATTGCTACAATTTTGACTGAAGTGGCATCTTTATAAGTTATTTGCTAGTATTTAGTAATAATATACTCTGTTAATAGATCTCATTATATAGTGACTAGAGTAGTATTTAAATTTGTTTTTTTACACTTAGCTCTTATATCGAGAGTTCTGGACCATAGGG
This sequence comes from Pediacus dermestoides, assembly GCA_963942485.1. Lineage (NCBI taxonomy): Eukaryota > Metazoa > Arthropoda > Insecta > Coleoptera > Cucujidae > Pediacus > Pediacus dermestoides. Next base: position 32,636,012 of record OZ012626.1, read on the forward strand.
TGTATTTGTTACGGTAAATGGGATGAATCCCAAAATTTTAAATTTACCGTTGAAATATTGAATGTATTGTTAGTAAAAATAAAAACTAAAGGCACATACCTCGAATTACTTCAAATAACCGTGAATCTATTGCAATATAAAATATAATTAGTGATTAATCACATTTACCGAAACATATCTACAAAAGGAAATTTTAAATACATCTTAAATTCAACCTAAAAAATTCAGTATTTCATTCGCAGTATTATCATGAATAAAATATGAACATTGAGAATTATCCATTGTATTGTATGAAGGCAAAACAATATTTTACATTGATAAGTTTCCTTTGCTCTTAATTATAATATTAAATAAGCTCTTTATTTTTTTCGGCGTACTTAATTATTTATATATAAACCCTTATAAAACTAAACTTTAACAGTATAATTACTTGTAGTATTCTATGTTCCTCAACCTCGATTGTAAAACGAAAGTTCCGCCATAATTTGCTGAATTCTTCGGTATACTTAATAATATCCTGCAGATCTAGTCAAAGGTGTCGTTATTGACCCGATAATCATCTACACGTAGACAGACCTGCCTACATTCCATAATTAGCTGTGCATCGAGTTTTCATATGTGTGATTCGCGGACCAATGCGTCTTATTTGCCTGGCCATGTGCCACCGACGCAGCGAAACTAAGAGCACCCCACCTTCCTTGATACTCAATTATATTTATCCTTAAGGGCAGCTAAAAATGTGTTTCCGATTTATTATATTTTATTATTATACTTAGTGTGTGTTGTTGTATGATTCAGTATTCATTCTGACTGATTTGCTCTTAGTTTCGCGTCGCTCTGATATAAGTATGTTTTAAAATGTTCAATACTGTTTTTTATAAGAGTAGGTATGCTTAGTTATAGGACTGCCATAAGGACGAACATTGGTTTTGCCTTGTGATAGTTGTTGGGCGGCCATTGGTGCGTCCTAGCAAAGTCGTGGGTTACCATCTGTGTGTTGGATAATAGACAAAATGATGGTCACTACATGATTGTGCCAAAAAAAAATTGATTGGTGTACAAAACACAACTAACAGATAACCCACAACTGAGCTCAGGCTACAATAAGTTGTAAATTATAACCAGTTGACAGCAATAAGCGTTGTGACAGAATGACCCTCTATTTTTGTAATCAATTATAAATAATTAAAACACAAAATTTTAGTTTCACTTGTTAAGTGAACCCTGCGCTGTAAGGTTGTATATATTGTAGTTTTGAGAGGGTTGAATATGGCAAACAATATTGTCAAAGCAACTTAGGTATACTTGACTATACCTACTTGTTATGTAGACATTTCTGTTTAGCTGTTTGACGTATGTATTTTAAAGTTACTGTAGATTACATAAGTACTTGTATAATTTGTTAGTGATTAGTTTTTAGTGTTTTGTAGAATGTATCTCTGTGTGTAGTGTAGTGCGGCCGCTGAGGTCGCAATTGCACTGTAGTAGAGCCGTTATAAATAAAGTAGTTTAATAAAGTAGAATATTGCTTGATCAATCCTGATATTGCTTGATGGACTGGCCTTTTTCCGGCTGAACAATCTTGCCAGACCAGCGTGATTGCTATTAACTCATAGTCTAGTCCAATCACTGCTTTCTGTGATAACCAGTCTGGTTTTAGGTGACTCACTGCACGGTCTGTGTTGTAGCTGTTTCCGTGCCTTACCGCGTCGCGGACCCGAAATAATACGCCTTAAGCGCGTAGTGTGAACCTGTAGAAAAGACTAAAATAGTAGACAAAAAAAAAGGTAGGTCTCTGGCCTGTTTGAATGTGTATGCAGTAGATTTGGTCTCTCAATACACTATGTACAAAGACAGGTGGATCAATTCAATAACAATTAGAGAAAAACTATAGTAAAACAAAAAATTTGTCTGTTAATCGACAGACTAGCCTTGTTGTCTTCCTTAAACCTGCTACGATGATACTTTCTCAAGCGTATGTTGGGGTTATTATTATTATAACTTACTTTCTCACAATTTTAACAATTAATCTAATCTAGATATTATGTGTTAGTTGTTGTAGTTAACAGGCCTAAAATTTAGACTTACATATCCTCTTTATAGACTAATAATAATATTAAAGTGGCGAACAAGACAAATTTTTGATGGATCAATTTTAGTGGAGATATTTTCAAAATTATCTGTACATAAAGCAATCATATTTCTATCAAAATCATATTGTTATAATAATATATGATAACTACATTCCAAAAAAATTGTAACTCATGTGATGTACAAATTTTCATTTATTATTTATGATATTATAATAAAAACAATAATTTATGACAACAATATGAGATTTCCTTTTATAGCTAAACGTACTGGTAGATCAACCCTTCGTTTAAAATTAGGATTGAGCCGCAGAAAGTTAAGTATAGCTTTATACACATTTACAAAATAAATCTAATTATTCTACAATATTTTCATAATGATGAAGACAAATTAAATGCACAATCCTTTAATGAACATGTGATAAAAGCAATGTCTTGTCTTTAGTTTTATTTTTAAATATTCCGGGTTACTGTTCTGTGCTATCATCGACATAATAGTTTATTTTTAAATATCATGCGATCATGAGTGGGAAAACTGAAATCTGAAATAAAAGTATTAATTTGGAGGTCGTATAAGCCCCAACCTAGTTCTTTATAATTTTCAAGTATGTAATTCGGAATTTTGGTTTTTATTACATTAAATTTATGTAGTATATTTACATATTTTCAGATGTAATTTTTCAGTCACTGAATCAGTCAGATTAATGTTTTCAAAGTCTATAAAAATTCTTTGAACAATTTTATTGATCGAAAAAATATTTTACAATAATTTAGGAATGATCCGTTTTTCTAAAATAATAAATGTATGCGCACTTTAAACACTATTAGGTATTACGAGCCCTAACAACTAAATGTTCGGACAAAAGTAAATTTGATTGTCTTTTTTCCATACGCGCAAAAGTTATCTAAATTAACTTCCATAATATTGATGGTTTTTTCTGTTATAATGCCTACATTTAGTTATATAAAAACGTAAATTTCGTAAAAATCCGCTCGGCAGTTCCAAAACTGTGACACTTTAACCTAGTAGGATAGGAAAATTGTAGAAACAAAGAATTATTATTTTCAAAACGTTGGATCTAGTGGTCGGATTTTGATGAAATTTAATTTATTGCAAAGCTGGATGTTGGTTTTCTTTACAAAAAAGTTACACAAGTCTTTATTCGGTAATGTTAGATATTTATTGGAGCTTCAAAGTTGCACCTTTAAAAATAATAAAATTTTCTAGTAACTGTTTTAAAGAATCACAGTTTTGAAACCGCTGGTTGGATTTGCGTCAAAAAACATTTAAATCAAAGCTCAATAATCGTACTATATTGAAAAAATCCTGAAATGTTAATATGATTTTGCATTTTTTTCGAGTTCCACAGTTCACTTTTCAAAAAACGTGTTTTTTGAGGGTGCTACCTACATAAAATAATCACAGTTTTGGAACCACTGGTTGGATGTTGGTGAAATATACTTTATTGCAAAGCTGGGTGTTGGTTTTATGTACAAAAAAATCACCAACTCATTATTTGGTGATTTTAGGCATATTTCGTAGCTTTAAAATTGCACTTGAAAAATGTGACGTAATTTTCTAACGACTGTTTTTAAAAAATCACAGTTTTAGAACTGGGGGAAAACGACATAAAGGTGCTTTCATGGCCCTCATCCAGTCCGGACTTAAATATCATTGAAACTCTTTGGCATAAAATTAAACGTATTCTACGCAATAATCCACCAAGAACCATTGGGGACTTAAAGACCAAAATAGAAGAAATTTGGGACAGTTTCACGCCAGAATTGTACCAAAATTTGATAAATACAATGTCTGCTAGAATACAGGCAGCTATTAAAGCAAAAGGAGACGTAACCTCTTATTAATGGTCCTAAATTAAAAATTAATCCAACATTTAGTTGAAAATTCATTTTGTAAAGTTTGCTAATTATTAAGGTTAAAATATTGTTAAATCCAATAAATAATTTTCTTCCATGCATAATATTGTTATTAAGGCTTTATTTTATTGTACTGTTAGGTGTTTACTAATTATTTGCGTAAAATTTCCAGTTCTCCTTTCAAACTTCAAAAATTTACTTTTGTCCGAACATCTAGTTGTTAGGGCTCGTATATAATTTATATAGGCGTATTTTTTGAAGATAGTAGGTATTTAGGATTTTATAACAAACTTATTTGCAACCTATACCACAAGGAGACGTATCTACTTAAAACTTGCGATACCCTGATGATGTTATCGGTTTTTTAAATATTTTGGAAATAGTACAGAAACATTAGACTTTTTCTGTGATTAAATTTTCGGGTCTTTCGAACCTTTTGCGATCGAAGGGGGTCGACCCTGAGTGTAAAAAACCACTTTTGGACAAGCCATCCCAGTCTCATTTTCCACCATCTTGAAAATAAGAGTGAGTTTGACTTTTGAGGATATCTCAGAACTCATCACTTTTTTCGTAAAAGTGGTTTAGAGGAATTTTGCAGAGAATTAAATTCCGCACATTTTTTGTTTATAACATTTTTTCATATCTCTATTTGTTTAAATAATAGAGCAGCGCAAAGTAAAAAAAAAGGTAAATCGAACTTTTTCACATTATCATAGTTTTATGAATGAAACGATTACTCTTTGAACAATTAATACCTAGGTACTCCTAATAATTATACAATTTGAAATATTTATTCCAACATTTTTCTCAATAACAATTAACAAAATTTTCTCTATACGAAAAGTGAACTAAGAGAAATTTTCCTTGCTATACACATCAAACATTCCAGTGCCACTTTTTGCAGCGGAAAATTTTTTGATAATAATTTATAAACAATTATGCGACCTCTTTGTATCTCGGTGGTTTTTTCACGATTTCTTCAATTGTTTCGCAAAAGATTCGCCTACAGTTGCGGTATTAGGTATTTTTTATCAATTTTATTTCTACTGAACTCTTTTCTCCACCATTTGTGAGGTAGAGTTCAATGAGCAGTTTTTTATGGGATCAAGATAATTTCCTAACCATCCCTGGACCTGGTGGTACGCCCTCAAAATGATGCTTGCTTGCATCGGACGTTGGGAGTAAATTGGCGAGGTTTGCAAATTGCATAATTATTATTAAGTACCTAATCAAAGAGTAATCGTTTCATACATAAATCTATGATAAAATAGCGAAAAAATTCGACATACCCCCTTTTTTACATTTTCCGCTGCTATATTATTTAAACAATAAGAGATATGAAAAAAATATACAAGGTGTTTTTGAAATAGGTGGTCAAAATTTAGGAGCATGTAGAGCAAGTCAAATGATAAAGAAAACCTTTATAAAATTATTTTCTAAAGTGCTTTCTAAGGGAGTTACAGCCCCGTAATTGTAGGCCCCTAAGAATGGTATTTATTAAATATCTCCGAAACCGTTTATGATATAATAATAAAATTTTGTACAGCCACCAGCTCTTTTATGCTTAACAATGTGAAATTAGTATCATCTGAAAATTTACTTCAAGGATGTGTCAAGTTGGGGGGGCGGGGGGTAAATATGATCCTAACTTTTTTGTATGTTGTGTTTTTTTGTTTTTGACATGAAATTAGTAAATTTAATAGTTTTTTATAAGAAAATGGTCCGCTTGTTTAATTTTGATGCCATGCGCCGTTTTTGAGTAAAATCAATTTGAAAATTTTTAACATAGGTACCCTGAACGTGAAGCGTTTTTTTTTGAAATTTTCGAAATGAATATACAAAATTCAGGAGCATGTAGAGCAAGTTAAATTATGAAGAAAACCTTAATAAAGTTTTTCTTTAAAGTGTTTTAAACGGTTTCGGAGATATTTAATAAAAACCATTCTTAGGGACCCACCATTAAGGGGCTGTAACTCCCTTAGAAAGCACTTTAGAAAATAATTTTATGAAGGTTTTCTTTATCATTTGAGTTGCTCTACATGCTCCTAAATTTTTTACATTCATTTCGAAAATTAAAAAAAAAACGCTTCACGTTCAGAGAATGTTAAATATTTTCAAATCGATTTTACTAAAAAACGGTGCATGGCATCGAAATTAAACAAGTGGATCATTTTTTTGTAAAAAACTATTACATTTAATAATTTTATGTCAAAAACAAAAAAACACAACATACAAAAAAGTTGGGATCATATTTCAAAAACACCTTGTATAAGCAAAAAATATGCGGAATTTCATTCTCTACAATGTAGTCGTGAACTTTTATCATTAAGAAGTTGCTATTTTATTAATAGTTTAACATTTTTCCTAAGAATATTTATAAAATATGAAGTGCGAAGATTTTTAAATTTTATTCTATAGAGTAGAGAATCAATAATATTCGAATATTCCAAAGAAATCTTATCACCAATTATTTAGTTTATCATAAAACATGAAAATTTTAAAGGTATTGGTTTCAAATTAGACATATTTGAGATATAAATAAAAATTTATTTGTACTACACAACTCATCAACACAAAAACAATCACAGACTATAAGTACCTACCATTAGTACAAAAACTTTGGTGTTAGACTAGCGTAAAATTCAATCAACAATAATGTTGTATTATTGAACATCACATAAAACATTTAAATATAAAAGTGAACCATAAAAATTTCCTGTTTCCTCTACCTACAAACAATAAACAATGAATTACATCTTCTCTAAATGATTTTCGTATTAGCGCATAATTCTACTTGATACTAAATTTTTCTCTAAGTAAACATAACAAACTTCTAACAGACTTTCTTATGATTCAACAAAGATAATTCACTTTCAATTTCCTACAACATAAATTATCTAACATGTTAAATACAAGGGTTATTCTGAGGAGACGAATTAAAATGATGACAATAAACTCGATCATCAGGACTAGCAATGGGAATTCTAAACAATTTCCCTTGAGGCATGCAAACACAAACTTTAAATTGCGGTGTAAAAAAACTATTGCTTTTCGGTTTGGCTATGGAAATTCTGGTAACATCTACGTAAGTTCCATTTACGCTGCTTAGCACAATCGAGCCATTCATACTTTTCAAGTAAATGTCTTGATCGGCTGCCCATACCAACTCACGTCCAGCAATCTTAGTACCCTCAGCCCCCTTCAAGTTGATCTGATCGCCTTCTATTTTCAGGCTATCGTGCACTGGGCTACGTACACGATTTGTGTCAATTTGCTTCGTGTGCAGGGATTTCGTCTGTTTTAACGCAGTGAAAAGCGGGTCGGTTACAGAGAAAATAGCACCCTCTTCGTTTTTCACTTCAAACGAATTTAAACCGCGCATAAAAGTGCCGTTTTCATCAATTTTAATCTTGGTTTGCGAGCGACCGTTCCTGTTGGCCAGATTTATTAAAATCGGACTGTTTTCCGACTGAATCTTCATGGGTTCTTCTAAGAAACCCTCAATTTTCCCATCGCGTTTGTAGATGTTGTCCAAATCCACCTCGCCGAAGAGTTTTATAGCGTATTCTTTAGGCACAAGCTCAACACTTTGCATACCTTGACCTAGTCTTAGCACTCCTAATATCGTCATGGTTAAGATTAAATTACCAACGGCTAGAATAAACAGTAAAGCAATTAATGTCCAAAAAGCGAAGGTTTTCCGTCCTCGTAATACGGTTTTATTTAGACTTCTTTCACTAACAGGAACGTAACCTCCTTTGCTGTTTATTTTCGGACGCAGGGAAACAGAGTCCTGCTCATCTGAGAAAATTTCGGACGATGGCGGTGATGTTGTGGTATGGTAATCATCCATTATTATTTGTTTATAACTTTAAATTTGAATGTTAAATAAATCTTGCACTTTAATACGCAAAACAACAGAAGAAGAGAAGTTACTATTGATTGGTTTAGATTGGTATAGAGGGCGCAAGTTAGTAAACTAAAAATCAATGAAATAAACGGTTTTATTTTTGAACTAGGTAATAAACGAGCTTTTTTTAAAGAATAAGCATAATTTAAATTTCTAAATGACAATCATATAACATAACTTTGGGTTTAGTTCGATAACATTTATTCTAGGGTCTTTTGAATTTTCATGTTGGCATCGAATAAATGTACGCCCTTTTTTACTGTGGCAGCAAACTTCATCACAAGCAGCCCGGTTTATTGATTTCCCATGTTTAAGCTTGGTTAACTTTTTCCACGTTTAAACAATTATTGAGGTATGTACGTTAAATTTCATATTAACATTTTTTCTAACACTTATATTGTAGTGTACAATGGCACGTGGTGGAATACGGGGCAGAGGAATGAGTCGTGGCATTGGAAGGCCCCCATATAAAGTCAAAATGTTTTTGCCAAGGCATCCCTTCGACTTGGCGTTGTGTGAACCCTCTTTTCCACGAGTTAAACCAGCTCCAGATGAGACTTATTTTACCCAGGCGTTGTTAAAACGCAACGGCGATCTATCACCAACAGCAGCCGAACAAACGGCTATTCTGAACTTGGTTACAAAAATCCAATCAGTGTTGGATAACTTAGTTGTTGCCCCAGGTACATTCGATGCTTGTGTAAGTGTGAATCTGGCAAATCAGTGAAGGTTATTGATTTTAATCATTTGCAGCAATTAGACGAGGTGAGGCAAGTAGGATCGTTCAAAAAAGGTACAATGGTAACTGGCCACAATGTGGCTGATATCGTCGTTATTTTAAAAACGCTTCCAACAAGAGAGGCAGTGGAAGCACTTGGAAATAAAGTTAAGGAAGACTTAAAGAATCTCATGAAAAGCGAGGTAGTTCCAAAAGGCGAACAACTAAACCACACGACTAACGAAAGAGGTATTGAGATAAGCAATAGTTTTGCTTGTGTTCGAGTGATGGTAACGACTTTGCACCACAACATCAGAAAGCTTGATCCCGAAATCCATTTGGATCAGAAAATCATGCTAAGCCACCTGGCGGCGATTCGCCACAGCCGGTGGTTCGAGGAAAACGCACATCATTCCTCAATAAAAGTTTTGATTCGTCTCCTGCGCGATGTTCGTTCACGGTTTGAAGGTTTCGAACCCCTAACGCCTTGGATGCTGGATTTACTGGCGCATTTCTCCATAATGCACAACCCTGGCCGCCAAGCTCTACCCATTAACGTGGCTTTCCGCCGAGTTTTCCAACTGTTGTCTGCTGGTCTATTCTTACCAGGTTCGGCTGGTATTACGGACCCTTGTGAAGGTGTTAGCTTAAGAATTCACACGGCTATGACTTTGGAGCAACAGGATGTTTGTTGTTTAACAGCGCAAACTTTACTCAGAGTGCTATCTCATGGAGGGTACAAACAGATTTTAGGTTTGGAAGGAAATTGTACTGCTGCTAAAGAGATGTCTGTATGGGATGGAGTTGTGGTTTCACCGTTGGATAAGGCGTATGAGGTGCCACCAGAGAAGCGGGAGGGTGAGGAGGAGGACGAGGATATGGAGGCTGAAGGCGATGAGAATATGGAGACAACGGAGAATTAGTGTTTTGAAGGGCGTTTTTGACTCTTAATCAGATTTAGGTTGGAATTATTAGTACATAATTTATAATATATGTTTGAAAATTGTGAAATAAACGTTTTTGGTAATATTCATTATTTAGTTCTATTAATTTTTATCCCTTTAAATTTTGACAAAAATTAAAATGTTGATTAGTCCAAGAAAACGTTAAGAATTCTCGAAAGAGTTATTTTTTCAATACCTAATCACATTACAGGAAGACAGTTTAACTTACAGTACATTATTTTCGAAATTTTGTTAGAAACTGAAATTTCTAAAAATCAATTTTATAATAAAAAGCTACATGCGTCGAAAATTTGGTTTCGGTACTTTTTTAAATTCTTAAATTAAAAAATGGGTACATTCTTACTAGGGGGATACGAGATTTTGTTGTAATAGCTTTCTATTACAAAATTTCGAAAACAACTAAAGTTTGGCGGATTAAAATTAATACACGACAAAATTCACGCTTTGAAAAGTGCATTCTTAGAAAAAAAATGGTAAAAATAAATTCCGATGTGTTTCAAATCCTGGCTGTAGTCCTTCAGCTAGGGGTCAAAAGGTAGGAAGTAAAAGCGGGATGAGACGACGCAGTGTTTTCTGAAGGTTTTTTGGTCGCTGAATCCGAATCCGTGCGTCGTTTTTCAATAAAGTGGTGCAAACAAAAGTTATTAACAATTTACTGTTTAAAACGCAATAACTCGAGAAGTATAGATTTTACCGGATTCGGATACAGCGACCAAAAAACCTTCAGAAAACACTGCTTCGTCTCACGTCTCATCCCACTTTTACTTCCTGCCTTTTGACCCCTAGCTGAAGGACTACTGGGTCATCCTGTATTTTTTATCACAAAAGCAAAAATAAATATCAAATCATGTTAATTTAATATTAATACAAAAAAAATCCCGATTATTCTTCCTTCTTTCTTATTACTTTGTATAAGAACGTAAAAATGAGGAATAATTTGTTAAAATTTTTATGTTAAACATTACGACTTGTACACGTAACTGAGTTTTTCTTAAAATTATTTGCCACTTCAAAACTATTCTGTCTTCCTTCTTTATACCTGTTTATTGCTATAAAATTACGATAAACTAAACTACCCAGCTACAACTTTACAAATTATTTCATTTTAAATATTTATAAAATCAATCTATAAAAATTTCTTTAATCAGTTTCAATTCCATGAATAATTTCAATGCAAAATTCAAAACCAATAACCAAAACGATTCAAAGATATAATGCAAAAAAATGTGCTATCTTCCACATTACTAGTTTTTTCCCAATAATAACGCTCAACGCTCGTGTATATTTATATTTTGAGTCAACGATTTCACATAAATAATTTACAACATGATGCAAGCCCGTTTTTTGTCAGTTTTTACTTTTTTTAATTAATCTGTTTTGATTTTCATATAAAAAATTAATGCTTTTAAAACAAGTAAGGATATCAAGTCAAAACAATAATATAAACAAAACCGAGCCATATTCGTAATTATATAAAAAGAATAACAATAACACAGTTTTAATATCATGTGTATGTATTCATAACATAAATCAGATTGTTTAAAAAAAGTGTAATAAATTCATTGTGATAAAGAGAATATTTTTTCGGTTAATGATATTTTATTGTGATTGCGAATATTAGCAATAGTTCGAATGAATTATTACTTGAATAATTTAAAATACTAGGAAAATATAGTGTCGGACAATAACCCAATAATTAATTTGGTAAATAGTGATTAGAATAAATTGTAAATTTCTTTTTTAGCCATCTAATTATTTATATTATTCTGTTTTGTAATAAAAGTTTTTCAGAATAAACATTCTAAAAAATTCCTAGGTATGGTTTTTTAGCTAAATTTTATAACTCTGTACTTTTTCCTAAACTGCTGGCCAATTGAAACGTACCAAGCGAATTTTTAGGTTGAATTTAAGTCAAATATTTTGAAAAATAGAAAAGATATCAACATTCGGTTTTCAGGATTTCAGAGATAATTTAATTGAGAAAACGATAGTGTTACCCGATTTTTTTACTTTGAAGTACATTACTATCTACAGGGTATGAAAGAAAGTCTTCTTTTTTTTGTCAAATTTTATAACTACCGTGATTCCACAAAAAATTTTTTATATTTTTTTGATGTAGATTTTTTTGGTCCTTACTTAATGGGAAAACAATCTGTTTCTCAAAATTTTGATATCCCTGTTATTTTATAAGATACCGAATTTTTGCTGAAAATTTGATTTTTTCTTTGTTTTTTGTCGTTCGGCCGTATTGTGTTTTTTAAGAACCAATCTCTGTAGTTGATTATAATACCTTATGAATGGCTTTCTTATAAAAAGTACACTTTTTGTACTTTCATTAATTTATTGGTAACCACTGGCTTATCAAAAATCGGTACAACGCTAATTGGTAAAGTTTTTAATTAATTTTTTGAGGCGTTTTTCTTAATGGAATAGAATGGAATTTAGTTAGTTTATGTTCACCATTGGTTTAAGTGACTTATATCCTCGAAATGGGTTTTTCACTTTTTCAAAAATTTGCTCATATTCCTGTATACCGGGTGGCTACGAAATCGTTTTACAACCCCCACCATTTTGTTACATTTAACTGTATTAATTTGAAATTTGGCATGGCTTGATTGTTGAAAGGAATAATCATTTTGGCGTTTAAAGCAATCTGATGACACTTCCGGTTTCACCGGAAGGGCCACCTGCTAACTTTCAAAATTTTTTAAAAGAACCCTGTATATTTTTTTCCATAAGAATTAGATTCTACTTAAAATTACCTTCTTATCGACATATCACATGATGACGTTTGCTTTCAAAATGGCAGCATAATTATTATTGCAAAAACCTGTTCAACAATATTAAATTTAATAAAAAATTCGGTATCTTATAAAATAAGAGGGATATAAAAATTTTGAGAAATTGGTTTTTTCCTCATTAACCAGGGACTAAAAAAATCGACATCAAAAAAATATAAAAAAAATTTTGTGGAACTCCGGTAGGTATAAAGTTTGAGAAAAAAAGACGACTTTCTTTCACACCCTGTAGATAGTAACGTACTTTAAAGTAAAAAAATCGGGTCACACTATTGCTTTCGCAATAAAATTATCTCTTGAATCCTGAAAACCTCTTGTTGATATCTTTTCTCCTTTTCAAAATATTTGACTTTAAATTCAACCTAAAAATTCGCTTGGTTTATTTTTAAAACCATAATTTCTAACTAAATGAGTAAGAATTAAAGTAAGTAGGTAGGTATGTAACCGAATTATTTCATTCAAATAAGCTGTTGTTTCACTCGGTTTCAATTTCCGTAAAAAATGTTTTAAATTCATTGACCGCACCGAAATACACTACAAAACTTATCTTTAATTTATACGTAAAAAAAAAAATTATAAACAACAATTAAGATAGCAGAACCATTAGAGATTGATCATGTTTTAATAAGAAATGTCCACGATGTTGATCATCACGTATAACGCAACAAATTTGAACTATTACTTTTGGACATTATAATTTCTACAGCATAATTTTCATTGCATGTATTGGAAATTAGGACACACATTTAGATAAATAGGAAAAGTAGTGATAGATAATAAGAAGCACATAAAATCAAAAGTGATGGTTTCGATTTGAATTGGGGCTTAACCTTCGAACGCCGCCGGTTATGTTGTTTGACATTCACGTACAAGAAAAATGCATATTTGCTGAGGTGAACTAGTAAATGGTTCCTAAAAAAGTCATAACACAGAATACTAATGAAGCTGTATGGTATTTTGAATATAATATAACAAGGAGGTGCAGTCTTACCTCAACTTATTCAAATTAAATGAACTTACATGAATTTCATATTTAATTTTTCCAAAAATCATTACAAAATATTTGGATTTGTAGTGATGTAACTTCAGATTTTGCCAAAACATCCACGATAATTCAAAGGATTTACCGGAATTTTATTTTTTATTACAGATTTTGAACTAAATTGTGGGTTCCACATTAAATTTAGTTCATGTTTAGTATTTAATGAAGACTAAGTAAGGTTTTGAATATTTCACTGTATCTACATTATAAGGTATATAGCCGCATTTTTTAATATTTCAGAATTCTACAAGAAATTCATGTGTTGGACACATTAGATATTTTATATCACTAAATATTTTTTACAATTAATTTTTTGGTTTATCCACAGAATAAGATAAAAATTCGATATTTGGCCGATGCGGGTGCTGATATGTACATATTAAAGCGCCACGGCGGTTGGAAGTCTTCTTCAGTCGCTGAGGGTTATGTTAAAAATTCTATAAATAATAAAAAAGAAATTTCTGAAAAGATTTTTGGACATGGCCACGGTAATCCTTCTACTTCTGTTTCTACTGCCCAGGATAGTTCCTCACACTCTTCCTTCATTACTGAAGACCATGATGAAAATTCTTCTGTCACACCTGCAGATTCAAGGTTTTCGGGGAGTTGTTCCAATCGTATTTTAAGTATTGTTAATTGCAATTCTGTTAATGTTAATGTACATTTCCCATTAAAATAAAATTTAATCCCAAGGGATTAAAAATGTAAATTTAATCCCTTGGGATTAAATTGGTCACTTCAGTCCCTGTAAAAAGGGATTAAATTAGCACATTTAATCCCGGAAGTGCAAAAAATATATTACATCCTCAAATCAGGAAGCATTTTTGTGTATGTAGTTATCGGGTAGTTTAGGATTATTTTTGGCCTTAGGATGTCTATTAAATTGTTCCAATAATTCTGACTTTCTAGATTTTTTTGGGGCGTTAAAAAATCTACCTTTTTAAGGTAAGCGTCCATCTGAGAGAAAAACTGTCGAGAGCGACTCTCGAGAGTTTTTCTTTCAGGTGGACACCTACCTTTACATATTTTGACTGTACCGTTCCTAATATTTTGCTTATTTTTTTCTAAAATGTCCGATAAAGATATCCCAAAAAAAATCTTTTTACGAGTTTAGTGCTGTTGGTGAAAATTATAGTCCAGTTAAATTCACCAAATTTCATAATCGCTTATAGATATAGCCAAAAAATATTTCGGTATCTCAGTAAGGAAAAACATTTTGGATTTAAGTAAATGCGATTCAGTCCATCTCTTTTGACCTTTAGAGTCCACACCTCATTTGGAAGTAGGTATAAAACAAACACTCTATACTATAAACCTCAAAACCTGAGTTTGAAAATTTATAGCTGAAGAATTTCTATAAGAGAATTTAGCATAATATTATTAATTTGACTGTAACAATTATCGAATATATTTACGGGAAAAAATTACGAAACACCCTGTATACTGCGTATAGGTATAGAATTTAAAAAAATTATGATTAGTATTATTATTAAATACATTCGATTACTATTATAAAATACTCAAATAATAAAAGTAGAGAAAACATTTTTGTATGCTTTTATCTCTGGGACAAACTTGAAAGTTGGAATAAAAATCGCTTAACATTTAATTTTTATATAATTTTCCTATTGTCAACTTCCTCATTCAAAAAATTTTTTAGATACAATCACTTCGTTATCTCGAAAACTAATCATTTGCGTCAAAAACTAACGAAGGTAGATAACAGCAGATTGTAAAAGCGCATTCCAAATGCATAAAAGAAATTTCCTTAAAAATTGTTTGGCACATTTTACAATAATAACAATAGAACAATTAGTAATTTAGCTTCAAGACTAACAACATGATGGTAATAAAAATTAAATAGTTAATTATTTTTTATGTTAATTTGTATACCTATTTTATTTCTATGCAATGCGCATGCAGTAATAAAATTGTTTTGTCTAGTAAACCCGGACTTAACCATCATCAACCGTTTATTTTCTGTTTTGTAGTTTCCTGCAGGTGATTTATCTACTGGTAAAATAAAAGAGATCTTTGACTTTTTACTTTAAATGATTATTTTATCTCCTGAAATTTTTCTAACATTTTACCGCATTTGTGCGGGTTTTACATCGATTTTTATTTTGCCCGTCTCGACGAAATTTATTTACTCGCATCCCGGAATTTTTCTTATTGGGAATACCTACTTATTCTTAAAATCTGCTACCGAGCACTTGTTTGTGGTGTGATATGCTTTATTTAATCTACATGCATATACATAAAAAAAGTATTTTTAAAAAAATTAATTATGTCAAACGGCGCCATGTAGTATCAGAATGTTGGGTAGGGAGACGACGATAAGCTCAAACGAGATCACGTTGTTTTCATTTCTCAGTCCTCAGCACTCAGGCCGGTATCAGTTTGGGACTACACGTAGTAGTGTCGAGCAGTTTTCCAAAAACCAATGTCATGTTTCTCTAAGTACAAAACGCACATGTATACATGACATATTTTCATTGAAATTTCCAGCACCAGATTTTTTAAACAAAAGTGTAAACGGAAATAATTTTTATGATTACCGTTATAATTAAAATTGTGATTAGTTTTCGATAAGCTGGAGTTGTGCTCGAAGATTCACTTGTACGCTATTCATGTTAAATAGGTAAGTGTTTTTAGTTTAGAAATTTAGATTAGATGGTGTTATTATTTTTAAACAAATTTCGCCGGTGTACCGCTTGAACCTCGGCACAGCTAATCTGAAGGTTTTTTCGAAGGAAAAAAATCAAGGTATTTCTACATGGTTTTACGAATTTCTCTTGATACACAAAACAGATTTCCATGAAATAATAGAATAGAATCGTAGTGAAAACGTGAAAGCATGTGTATGGGTGTGCAAAATGCATTCATTCAACTTTACATGTATGCAGGGGGTGTGCACATTCTCTATCAACCCACATTAAACTTTACTACATTATAAAGATTACCGAAGCACTTGATATACTATTTCATTCATTTTATTACCTCCAAGAAAATTGATTTCATATGAATACGGTTCATATTATTGCCCACTATAAATTGCCTGTAGGTAAAACCATATCTATCACTGTAATAAAATAATAATTATACTTAAACATTTTTTCCTGTACATTAATTTGTATCGTTACGTGTCCATTATAGTTAACATCTGTATCTTCCGGGGGCTAACCCTTTAAAAGGCTTGAACTGCTCCATATGTCGTGGGCAGAAAAAACCGTAAATGGTTTTAAAAATAAAAGTGAAACCTGGAGCAACACGTTATGCATGAGTGTTGTTATTTAATAATTTTCTCTGCGTATAGCCGGTTTACCGTCGTCGTGGGCACCACTATATCTTGGTATACCTATAATAAATTTATTAGTTGCTTTTTAAACCACCCAGAATAAACTAAGAATAGACTTCTTGCCGCTGAGGAACAAAAACAAAAAGAGGTTTTCCTTTACTTTACAGCATACAAGCCAGTTTTGCGAAATGTTAATTACACACACTAATTTATTCAGTTTATATTATTTATTTATACCAGAAATATATTCATGAATAAACATGTTATGTTGCATTCATAGTTGGCATGATTTTTACGTTGTTGAATGTTACTTTTTGAATATTATAAGGAATTGATTAACATTATTGATTTTAAAACAAAGGCTTATTTTGTGTTTATATAGAATGCAATAAATAAAATGAATGTTATCTATAAAGTTAAGGCCATGTTGCTTGTGTGAAGTGAACTCATTTATCAGCACTTAGATGATGAGTAAACGGAAGGTATTCTACAAGCGGGTTAATTGAGTCCAACATAATTACGATTAACGATGTGAGTTTATGTCGATTTGTAGGTATTAGAGCTGAAATAAAACTGTGGGTCCTAAACTTTATCTTGGAATTTTTGGTAAAGAAAGCGTGATCCCATCTGCCAATTATTAATCTAAGGTACATACCGCTACTGCTTTCTCTCAAAATGGTACAATATTTATTATAAAATATTAGCACTTGATGAGATGAAATGTTAAATATTTGAATTTAAAACTGTCGTTTCGTCACCATTAATTTATAAGTTAATTTGTCTCATAAATTAATCTAAAAACTACCATAAAATCGTCAAATTTAAAAAAACATATTATAATTTACTTGTTTTGATACAAATATCAAAATTTTGAGAACGCTACTTAAGGTACATTTTATTTACAACTTAATTTTCGCAAAATTAGAAATTATCTTCAAAAACAACCTAATTTTAAACTGCTACTAATTTTATAATGGCAATTTAAAATCATAGTAAGTAGGAAATATTTGTAATCATAAGACAGTACTTTATATTAAGTGGACACCCGCGGTCGCCCAAATTGTGTCCGCCTAATAAAGGTGTCCGTTCACCTACAATAATAGTTCAAGTCTTTTTATCACTTACAGTTTTTTTATCCTTACATATCTCAAAATCAAGCAATTCTGCAATTTGATGCTTCATTTTAGCAACAATAGCCAAGGGTAACTCTTCGTCAGGATCAAATTATGTGTCAGTATCGGGAATGTCGGACTATGTGAATCCTGCCTTTCTAAAGCAATTTTGAATTGTTGTAAAAGTCACTTGCTCCCATTAGTCCTTCAGCTAGGGGTCACAAGGTAGGAAGTAAAAGCGGGATGAGACGACGCAGTGTTTTCTGAAGGTTTTTTGGTCGCTGAATCCGAATCCGTGCGTCGTTTTTCAATAAAGTGGTGCAAACAAAAGTTATTAACAATTTATTGTTTAAAACGCAATAACTCGAAAAGTATAGATTTTACCGAGCATTTTACCAAAAAAAGTTTCAAACAAAAGTTGTTCAAAATAAAAAGACTCTCCGAAAAGTTCATATGGTATTTTGCCATAAAGTCGCACGGACAAAAGTTATTAACAATTTATTGTTTAAAATGTTTAAATTAACTCAAAAACGAAAAGTATACATTTTACCAAAAAAAATTTCAAACGAAAGTTGCTCAAAATAAAAAGACTCTCCGAAAAGGTCATGTGGTATTTTGTCATAAAGTTGCCCGGACAAAAGTTATTAACAATTTATTGTTTAAAATGCAATAACTCGAAAAGTGTACATTTTACCAAAAAAAGTTTCAAACAAAAGTTGTGCAAAATAAAAAGACTCTCCTAAAATGTATGCTTTTTGGTTTGTTCCGTTTTAAACAATAAATTGTTAATAACATTTGTTCGAGCGACTTTATGACAAAATACCATATGACTTTTTCGGTGAGTCTTTTTATTTTGCACAACTTTTGTTTGAAACTTTTTTTGGTAAAATGTATACTTTTTGAGTTATTGCGTTTTAAACATTTAAACAATAAATTGTTAATAACTTTTCTCCGGGCGATTTTATGACAAAATATCATATGGGAGAGTCTTTTATTTTGAACAACTTTTGTTTGAAACTTTTTTTGGTAAAATGCTCGGTAAAATCTATACTTTTCGAGTTATTGCGTTTTAAACAATAAATTGTTAATAACTTTTGTTTGCACCACTTTATTGAAAAACGACGCACAGATTCGGATGCAGCGACCAAAAAACCATCAGAAAATACTGCGCCGTCTCATCCCACTTTTACTTCCTACCTTTTGACCCCTAGCTGAAGGACTACATGCCTTTTTAACAAAGTGAACGACATCTAAGACATTAATTGATTTTACTAGGTTTTCTAATGAGTCTACAGAGTCTCGACAAAATATGTTTCAAAATTATAGATCGACACCAGGTTTTAAAATTTTTGAGTATTCCGTGGTCTAACGGTTTACAAAATGCAGTGGTATTGGGAGGAAGAAAATGTATCTTGATATTTGTCAATTTGAAATCACGTGGATGAGATGCAGCGCGTGATCGAGGAAAAGCAGAATTTTTCGTTTTTGAAGCCTCAATTTTTTTGCCAAATTGTTGTAAGTACTCAGATAATGTCGCAGGTCATCCATGCTTTTCTATTAGATCGCCACATTATTACTAGTAAACTATCCAAATTAATTTTACGAAAAGCACGAGGTCTAGCAGCTTTTCCAATAATAAGCAATTTTTCCGAATCTCCTGCCATATTAACAAAAGATATAATTGTTAGTCGAAATTCCGACGTTTCTACATTTACACCACAGAGATTGTCCGAATAAGGGAGGTTCACGTGACCTTAGACCGCGCAATTTTGTGTCCGTGTCCGGTTAATAGGGAGTTTATTAACAAAGCCATTTTGTCGGTTCTTCGAATTCGAAAAGCGTCCGCTTCTGAGGAGTGTCCGCTATGAAAGAATACACTGTATTTACAGATTTAAAAATTATAATACAGAGGGGTGTCAAAAATTTAATTATTATAAAGACCAATATAGCACTGGTTTTTCTTTTGTACCTTCTTTAAAAATAGAATTTTTGGGTAATTTAAAATTTTTAGTACAATTTTTAATTAAATTTATAAATTTGAATTTAATTTAGGTTAGAATATATCTACTAATTTTACCAATTTTACAAGTCACTAAAACATAAATAACAAATGTTTTAGCGACTTCTTAATGATTTATGTAGGTAGATATTAAAATCTACTGGTGCAGGAAAACGTTATATAAACATACGTCATACGAGTACCTATATTATTCATTTATTCTTTTCCCTTTACTATTAGCATTAAATACGTATAAGTATATGGTAGTATGTAATAAAGTATAGACTACTTCTGAATATGTTTAGATAATTATTTATTGTCCATTTTGTTACTATTAATATTAAAATACAAATTGTACCCAGATTTTGAGAAGTGGTAGGGGACCAGAAAACTAACTCAAAAGCACAAAACATTCTCAAAATGTTCTAGTGTTCGCTTTAGTTTTAGAAATTACACCATCAAAGGACTTTTTTAGTTAAACTTGTTTTAAGATTTTTGGGTTTCACATTCAGGACCAATTAAAATTATATTATTAATAAATTGTACAAACTGTCCTCAAATCTTGCGATATTTTTCTTTAGATTTATTTCCTAATATATTTTTAAAGTCCTTTAACTACCTTTGTATGAATTAACAATTTAAAGTAAATTTTCTAGTGATTAGTGATAGCAGTTAAGTGTGAAATCGCAAATATATTTCTATTAATAAATACATAATTTCTCATATCTTTTAAATATTTGCATATAATTTATATTCTGTGAAAATAGCTAAATCAAATAGACAAAACCTCTAATGCATAAACTGGTAGACAAGTTCAGTAAATATAACTACATACAGAGGGAACGACTTGTCTTTAATTTTAAAGTTCCATAATTAAACTAAACGTTCGTTGAACTCAAAGCCAAAGAGACAAGATAATCTTCTATTTCCAATTATAACATTAATTTATTAGAATAGATTTTTTTAACAAGATTTTGATTACAAATACGTTCATTTAATTATATTATTATACGTCGGAAACAGTACCGCAATTTTAGACTAAACATACTTGAAACTAAAGCCTATTTTAACATATTATCACGTATAAGTACCTACCTGTTAGTTCAATAACTTTTGTACATCTGCTCATAATTATTATCTGAGTTTTATTTAAGAATTTAAAAAATATATTTTGCCTATAATTTACTCTATGCTGTTTGCAGAAATTAAGTGTTTGCGTTGTAATCCACAAAATCGTTATCTTAATCCATTATACAATATAATTAATTATCAGCTAATGTCATCTCTTGAATTTGCAAAGATAACATGAATTGTTTGTCTATTTTGCGTAGATTTTTATACCCGATCCAGACGATTTCTCTAGGTGCTCTTTAGACGATGCCCAGAAAACTACGCCTAACTTAAGTGATGAAATCGATAGTTTTTTAACGTATTAAATTCTATATTTAGTCCATGGGTGCAATCAACGCGATTAGATTATAGGAGTAGTAGTATTTTGTAATAAAACAGATTTTTCTAGAAATGAAAAAAGTTGTTTCGGCGACTTGTCTATAAATGTACGATTTATTTGGGTACTGCAATAGAATGGGCGAAAGTCTGGCGCCACATAAGTTACCGCAACGTATACAACAAAATTGTTGGGGCACCTCCAATGCCTAGACCTCGAACAGACAAACAAGCCTATATGTGCTTGAAAAAATATACATTGCAATTAGGTTTGTACAAATTATAGTCGCCACCTAGCACAAGTTGAAGTAGTGATCAGAAACGGTATTTATGGTAAAAATAATATGGGCTTGTGCCAAGTTGACCCTGACACAACTACATCAGTATAATATAGCACTAAATTAATTCAGACATAATATACTCGTTACTTGTATAATTAATCGGATTGATATTGGACATCAATAATAAGCAAAAACATCACATGGCGCAAAATCATCGTTTTAAAAAATAGGTATTAAGTATTAAAGTTGGAGTTCAATATTGAAATTGTTATCTCTCAAATTTTTCCACGCATTTTATTTATAGTTTTGCATCAGTTGAAGTCGTGGATTTTTTGGAACGAGTTGTTAAGGAAATGTTATTTATAGTAAATACGTTTTACGAGTTACGATACACTGTAGATTTTATTCTTGGATTCATTGCTGTTTGATTGCATCAGATTTTTCATCAGCATACAACGCATCACGCATTTTTGGGTGGATGTCTGATGGGTCTAAAAATATTTTACAAGTACTTACTTTGGAGACTAAAATGAAGCATTTGTAGTTTTCCTGTGTCGGCAAGGCCGTTTAATTATAATTATGCAGTACGCAGAGGCGCCTTTAGAATATTCTGAGTCTGGGCCAGTGATCAATTTCACTTGGAGAAGGAAGAACATGAAGAATTTGTGTGGAGGAAAAAAATGTTATTTATAAAATTTAAAATAATTTTACTTTACTTATTAAACAGTAAAAAATTATTCTAATGTTTTTTCCCAATAATCCAATCGCTGAAAAATCAAAATATAACAGAGAATGTTTTAATTTTCCAACTCAATTCATTAAACATTCTATGTCATATTGTTGGAATATTTTAGGCCTGTTTTATCCCATATGACTGACTCAACCTTTAAACAAAAATAAAATATTATAATTTCATGAAATTCAGTATCAAAAAAAGTAAAAACATTTAAGGTGTTTCCCAATTGTTTGCAGATATTTTAAGGGGTGATTCCTTAAGTATATTAAGAGATGCCCTAAATGGTCTAGTACTTTCTTTTTTCCAAAACATCATTGACATTTATAGGTAATGAAGTTACATTTTTATACGTTGCGTTCAGAATTCCCTTAGCGCAGATGAAGAAGGATAATTTTTAACTCTGCTTAACAAAATTAAAATAGAAATCTTCCTTTTTTGAACAAAAATACCGGGGGGGGAATGTATGTACCTAATGCATAATTTAATGTAACCTTCTGCTCAACCGAAATATTCTTTTATCATTAAGGTTGAAAAAAATATCATGTGAAGATAAATGTAAATGAAAAAGTAAATTAAAGAATAATAAATAATTAGGTTAGGATAAACACCTACATTTTTCATATATTAAAAATATATAAACTGCTGGCCAATTGAAACGTACCAAGCGAATTTTTAGGTTGAATTTAAAGTCAAATATTTTGAAAAATAGAAAAGATATCAACATGCGGTTTTCAGGATTTCAGAGATAATTTAATTGAGAAAACGATAGTGTTACCCGATTTTTTTACTTTGAAGTACATTACTATCTACAGGGTATGAAAGAAAGTGTTCTTTTTTTGTCAAATTTTATAACTACCGTGATTCCACAAAATTTTTTTTATATTTTTTTGATGTAGATTTTTTTAGTCCTTACTTAATGGGAAAACAACCTGTATCTTAAAATTTTGATATCCCTGTTATTTTATAAGATACCGAATTTTTGCTGAAAATTTGATTTTTTCTTTGTTTTTTGTCGTTCGGCCGTATTGTGTTTTGTAAGAACCAATCTCTGTAGTTGATTATAATACCTTATGAATGGCTTTCTTATAAAAAGTACACTTTTTGTACTTTCATTAATTTATTGGTAACCAGTGGCTTATCAAAAATCGGTACACGTTCGCTAATTGGTAAAATTTTAACACATTTTTTGAGGCTATTTTCTTAATGGAATAGAATGGAATTTAGTTAGTTTATGTTCACCATTGGTTTAAGTGACTTATATCCTCGAAACGGGTTTTTCACTTTTTCAAAAATTTGCTCGTATTCGTGTATACCGGGTGGCTACGAAATCGTTTTATAACCCCCACCATTTTGTAACATTTAACTGTATTAATTTGAAATTTGGCATGGTTTGATTGTTGAAAGGAATAATCATTTTGACGTTTAAAACAATCTGATGACACTTCCGGTTTCCCCGGAAGGGCCACCTACTAACTTTCAAATTTTTTTAAAACAACCCTGTATATTTTTTTCCGTAAGAATTAGATTCTACTTAAAATTACCTTTTTATCGACATATCGCATGATGACATTTTCTTTCAAAATGGCAGCATAATTATTATTGCAAAAACCTGTTCAACAATATTAAATTTAATAAAAAATCTGTATCTTATAAAATAAGAGGGATATAAAAATTTTGAGAAATTGGTTTTTTCCTCATTAACCAGGGACTAAAAAAATCGACATCAAAAAAATATAACAAATTTTTTGTGGAATTCCGGTAGGTATAAAGTTTGAGAAAAAAAAGACGACTTTCTTTCATACCCTGTAGATAGGAACGTTCTTCAAAGTAAAAAAATCTGGTCACACTATTGCTTTCGCAATAAAATTATCTCTTGAATCCTGAAAACCTTATGTTGATATCTTTTCTCCTTTTCAAAGTATTTGACTTTAAATTCAACCTAAAAATTCGCTTGGTACGTTTCAATTGGCCAGCAGTTTATATAACTTCTAATAAAAGTGTGTTTACACTATCTGATTTTCAATTCGAGAAATATATAATTTACAAATTTCAAAATTTCTCGATTGTATTCTATTTCAATATTTACACTATCTGACTTAGTTTTCAAAGCTAAGTCAGATAGTGTAAATATTGAAATAGAATACAATCGAGAAATTTTGAAATTTGTAAATTATATATTTCTCGAATTGAAAATCAAACGGAAAATCAGATAGTGTAAACGCACTTTAACAAATGCTTCATATTGTATCCTGCTAAATCTTCAAAAAAACATAATATACGCTGTAAATATTAAAATGTATTTCCGAAACCACAGAAACTCTTTTTTTTTTCTTTAATTAGGCCCAGGAAATTATACGTAAAACTCTGTATAGTTTTGTCTCTAAATTAAAATTTTACAAAATATTATAAAAGTACCTAATTCAACTCAATTTTGGAAACAATGACGGATATTTTTAGGTCGCTAATAAATAAACAAAATTAAGTACCTATTTATATAAAAATAAGTTTAATTTATATACGAAAATTTGTGGGAATTTTTTCATTTATCGAACTCAGAAAGGATTCCTAGAAAACGTGCAAAAAAATACAGAATATAAAAAACCAGAATGCATTTATTTAAATTAATTCTTATCGAAAACAAGCCCAAAAATAGATTCATAAATCTTTAAGATTGCGGACTTACCACAACAATATAATTTTTTCAGTCCCCTTATATCAAACGCATGACAGAAAAACGTGAAAATCCTCAAGTTGTTTATACAAATCAAACTTATACAACAATAATTAAGTAACAAAAATAAAATAATTGTGGGTTATTCTTAGGTTATCTTTGGACAATGTGCTTTTTTGGTAAACACACCCAATATTCTTGAAATTAATGGCCTTTGTTTTGGCAATAACTGATGTCCAATGACAATTTTAATCAACTGGCGATTTTGGTAAATATGTAGAAATTTAGCCAAAACAATCCATGGCCCTAGTCACTATAAATAATGATTAAATAAGAACTCAATAAACATTCCAATTACCTAATTTTATCATCAAGTTTTATTTTGGTTTCCAGTTGCTAATGTGTTCGATGGTCGACTACGAAATGTTGGTATCCCACAGTCCACCAATTTTCCACAATTTACCATCAGGCTACGTGTCTAACTATAAACCCTACTGCTACGAACCGGATCGCTTCTACAAAACCGCCCTGGAAAACTTCAGTCCCCTTGCTAATGCCGGGTTTTACAACAATACCAAAAGGACACCCAGTACACCCAAACGTCCCTGCCTGGTGGTTCGTCCGGAGGACAATGCCAAACTAATAAAAAAGAAAGTGGTCTTCGCTGACGACAAAGGAATGTCCCTAACCCACATACGCATCATTACAGAACCGCCGCACGTACCGCCAATGTGGACCCTGCAATTTCTCGCTGAAATCACCAATAAAACCTATGCAGACTTGGTGGAGCAGAAGGAATCGTGGGAGGTGACTTTCCCTCAACCCGCCTCCGACTATGTGGACTTTCGGAAAAAGCTCAATTCCGCCAAGGTATCCTTGGAAAATGTGATAGTAAAAGAGTCTGATAACACCATATTGGGAACAGTTAAAGTTAGCAATATTGCATTCCATAAGGAAGTCATTGTGAGGTTGTCCTTCGATGGCTGGAACACCCACGAAGATATTTTATGCAGTTACGTTCCTAATAATGTTACAAACAGTCCGACGAAGGTTTTGTATGACACCTTTTCATTTAACATTTCCCTGATGCCTGATGCAAACAAACTGGAATTTTGTATATGTTTTAAAAGTGAGGGCTGTGAATATTGGGACAGTAACAACTCGAAGAATTATGTTATCGTTAAGCGTACTCAGCCGATTGCTATACAGAAGAAACAGGAGCGGTCGGTGGATGAGAAAAATAACAGGGTTGCAGATGTGATTCACACCAAGTTGGATTCTTGGTCAGAGTTTGCGAGCTGGAACCATTTGGATAATACGAATCCTTATTGGTAGCTTGTGTGATGTTAGGTCTAGTCACTTTAAGAAAATTGAACAGTTCCTCAAAGTATTACAATTGGTGAGTAAAAAAATATACAGGGTGTGTCACGACGAGTTGACAGTAGACATAACTCTTATACTAAACACAATTTGGTTCTAAAAATTGGTACACGCCCATTATACAATGTGCTCTATTTAATGAAAATATTGCCACCATTCTGGTACTTCCGGTTACGCCAGAAGTCGACACAAACTTTGTTATTTTAAATGGAACACCCTGTATATTTTTGAATTTTTAGATTCTACACTTCATTTTAGACATAAAAGTATTAAGGTTGTATAGTCCTAACATTAACGGTATTATAATTATTTACACTTTTTAATTTTTTTTTTACAAAAACATAGATGTGAATAAAAATTCAAATCTTGACAATGACACGTTTTTTCCAAAAAATTTTTCTTGTGTTTGAAGTTGGAATATACAAGAAATAAGCTGATGTAGTTTTGGAAAACTTGCTTTATACAGGGTGTTGGTGGTTGTCCGTTCATTTTTAAAAATTTTAATTAAAGATAACTTAATTTTTTTAAATGGAACACCCTATATATTTCTAGATTTTCGAATTCTACACTTAATTCGTGACATAAAAGTATTAAGGTTGTATGGTCTTAAAATTAACGGTATTATAATTAATTACGTTTTTTAAAAATTAACGGTCAATCACAAGCACCCTGTATAAAATAAGTTTTTTAAAACCATATTACCATGTTTCTTGTACATTTCTGCGGCCACTAAAATTTGGTTTGTTTTTTGAAAGAAATTGTCATTAGTAAAATATGAAAATGTTTGACTCAAATTTTTGTATGAAAAAATTGGGAGAAACATAATTACTTAATTATAATAAATATAATTAAAAATATTAAATTAAGTATAATAAAGAACAAATTTTAGTCGACGTAGAAATGTACAAGAAACATGGTAGTATGGTT
Source organism: Pediacus dermestoides (assembly GCA_963942485.1). NCBI lineage: Eukaryota > Metazoa > Arthropoda > Insecta > Coleoptera > Cucujidae > Pediacus > Pediacus dermestoides. Next base: position 32,663,263 of record OZ012626.1, read on the forward strand.
TTGAAAAAGTTATTTTATATCTTTTATTTTATTTTATATCCAAATTGTGTTTAGTAATAGAGTTATGTCTACTGTCAACTCGTCGTGACACACCCTGTATACTTATTGCTTTAATAATTTTTTTTTAAAAAGAGTACTCCCAAACTTTGATTGTTTTAGTGCTATTTGGCCTAGTTTGTGTATCTTCTGAGATACTAGTCTAAAAAGTCTAAAAATAAACTTGATATTTAAGTGTTTCCATTGCTTGGATTCCTGTCAATTACGTACCTATAATTTTTTTATAGCTGTATCATGATTCATGACTATTATAGTATTTTTATTATTTACTTATTAAAAAATATAATTTCACTAAATGTACTCGATGGGACAATAAAGTTTCCAGTTAGAATTTTTCAAAGTAAATTGAACGGTTGTTTTGTTTCAGAATTAATGGATTCCGGTTTGTTTTAAAACCGCTGTACATAAAAAAAATAATTTGCTATTCACATCCCACTAAGAATCATCGAAAAGCAATTCCCATTACTTTTCCTCTGCATTATGGTACGTACTCAAGTTTTATTATGATTAGGTACCTTATAATTAATGTAGTTATTTTTTATAGATTGGTGTGATTATGAAGAAAACTCCAGCAACTACAATAGTTTAAGAGATGACCTCGGGAGCAGTTTTTTATAATCATTACCCGACAGAACTCCTGGTTTTTGGTGGTGATGGAAGCACAGTACTGAAGTTATTTTTTGTCTGCTAAAATATTACGGCATAGATTAAGGGTCTTATATTTATATATTTTGTTTTGTTAACTGAAAACTAATTTATAAGTTTCCTCAACCTGCTACTTAAGTATAGAATGAACGAATCTAAATGATTTTAAGAAATAGTCGCTAAGGGTTTTATTCTTTAATATTATGTTGTGCTATTAATTCATGTTATTTTATGTTATTTGTTAATATATTTTTATAATATTTGAAGTTTTCTGTTGTGTAAAATAAGTTGTTTTACCAGTGCTATATTATTATCAGTCTCTCTATATTATTCTGTTGGCAACCACTTGGTTATTATTAGCTGTTTAGTAAATAAGACTTTGTATATAATATTTATTTTTTTTAATAAACAGATTTTATATTTACCTGTCTCTATGCTAATTAAAAACTGCTATAAAGATAACCTTAAATTTATTCTACGACATATTACAAAAAAGTAGCTTTACAATAATTATAACTTACATTATTAAGTGAATTTACTCAGAGTCGCTTGCACTTGATTCAAAATCACCAACATCTATTGACAATTCGTATTCTTGATCACAACCCAAATAAGCATCGCTCATAAAATACAAAGTATAATTGTGGTGACCTGGACTAGGCGCCACAAAATCAAGCTTAACTCTAGCTTTCTGTTGTAGTGTTAACCTCTTAATAGACAACAAAGAATTGGATTTGGGGTCTCCAATAACCACCCACCAACCTTCCTCGCGTTTCTGTAAAAAAACAAGATTTATATTCGTTTAACCATTAATTTTTGAAAAATTTTACCTGTGGGAAAAATGGCGCGATCACTGGCCCGCTAACTTCATCTTCTCGTTCAAGTTGAACTGCAACGTGTACTGAAGACCCAGAGTGGATTTTATCTTTGTCCAAGACGTCGTAGTTTAACTCAATATTGGGATATCGGTTGCAAAACCGCGCCACGTCTGCCATTTGCGTGTCGCTCAGGTGCAACAATTTGGATCGGTCATCGTCCTCCAGCTCCATTATGTCAAAAACTGTTTTGACACTCTAAATAAAAAAATAAAAACAATTCAATATTAGAGTATTTTAATTTTTGCGTAAAAATATTAAGTTTAACTTCTGATTAAAATAGTCTAGTCATTTTCCTACCTTATCGGTACACTTCTTGATGATATCAACCGTAAAATGCGGCAACTGCTTCAAATACGAATCCTTACTCCACATAGCCTGAGTCACCATTTGAGCCAGCTCCATAGCAGCAACTGCAGGCGATAGCCAACCATTGGAACTCAACACATCCACACACGCCTGGATCAGCCTAATAGCTTTTCCAAGGACGTTTTCGGTGTCGCCTTGCAACTCTGCGCCCAACTGCAAACGACACAAATGTGCCTGCAGCAGTAAATTAGTTTTAACATGCGGATCATTAAATTTCGGTTGACCACCAGAAGACGATGTTAACTTATTTGGTAGTTTCTGCGCCAGTTGTCTCAGAATACTGTCTTCGCGGTGTCGTACTGGAACGTCTTCGTACTCGGCTGCTGATGATATAATTTCTAATAACCCACGTATTTTTGTCTTGTTGCTTAAGGACAAGCTGAACAATTCGATTGTAGTGTAGTTTATGTAGTAGTAGGCAGCGATCATCCCTAAGTTTAGTGGAACACAGTCCATATCTTCTTCGACGCTAATGCATTTAGACTGCTCCAAGTCGCTTAAAGTATTTTCGACGAGCTCGGACAGATGGTCAGATAAATGCCGATGAGTCACCCCTTGTAAGTTATAATAGTTTGGATTTTGGGTTAGTCTTCTGTATAGGAATGTCCATGTTAAATAATCCACTGCATCCTGTTTATTTTCTATAGTCTTAGTTACAATTTCCGCGTTGAAATGATCGTGCAACTTGTGATCCAAATGACTCTCAACTGGCAGTGGATCGCTGAGGAATTTCTTAAAGAAATCCTTCTTGGAGCTCTGACACATAAGCACGCATTTAGCATCGTCATCCTCCAAAGGTCGATTAGCTCGCCCCACCATTTGCAAAACATCAGTCACAGGATAATCTTCGTAAGCATGTACCTTCCCGTTGTAAAACTGAGTGTCCATTATAATCACCAAGTGGGCGTAAATATTGACCGCCCAACATAAATCCCTTGTAACAACTGCGATTTGTACGGCGCCCGAGTCGAATAATTGCTCAACTAAACGAAGATCGCTAGCTGTTAAACCCTCGTGCATATAAGCCACACCTTGCGACAGTGTTTCCTTTAGTGTCTTATCGGACATTCTGTCTAAAAACGGTTTGATATCCTCTTCATCTGCATGGAAGAACTTGCTGGATTGTCCTTCGGCTGCTGCGTAAGTTAACAAATCAATTGCAGTCAAACGTGCTTGTTTCCTTGTAGGAACAAACACAATTACAGGTTTATGTGGGCTGTAACGATTCACTGCGTTGTAGACTGGCTTAGCCATGGCAATTAACCTGGACGCGTTGTGGGTTATATTTATTCCTTGGACGTGTAGCTCCATCGGAATAGGACGCACACTTGGCTGGAAGTTGAAGGTAGCATTGGCGTTACACCCTAACCATTGCGCTACGTCTTTATAGTCGGTAAGTGAGGCACTCAATGCGATTATCCTGATGGATTTCTCAATTTGCGAGGAAATGTAACGCATTCTGGAACAAACCACTTCGATAACTGGACCATCTTCCCCGCCGATTAAATGCAGTTCATCTACGATAAACAAGTTGACGTTTTGTACGTTTTTCCGTTGTTTCCAACGTCGCGAAAGCACGTCCCATTTTTCAGCCGTTGTGATAACTATTTGTCCCTTGGCTAAAAGCTTCAAATCCGTTCCAGTTTCGCCTGTTAAAAGCACAACTTTCTTCCCTAGGATTTGTCCAAATTTGTTATGTAAATCCGCAAAGACAAGCTCAGCTAGCGCGTCTTTAGGCACTAAATACACGCAACGCCCTTCTGGATTCCTGTCAAACAAACGTAGTATCGCAAACTCGGCTATGGTGGTTTTTCCGGAACCTGTAGGTGCACCTATGAATATATTGTCGTCGCCATTGTAAACAGAATTAAAAACTTGCGTCTGCACTGGATTAAACTGTGGGAATTTATCAGCATACAATGACTCATACTTTTCGTTTCTTAGAGCTGTTATGGGAAGTGGTTGCAAGTCCAATAGCTCAGTCGGCGCTTGATTCTTTTCAGGCAGGATCAAATGTCTAAAAGACACTGGTAATTGGGTTTCGGCACCTATCCAACTGTCCGAAACAATCCTCAGGAAATATTGTGGGGGAAGTGGCTCAAAAATCGGAACAAAGAACTTAACCAAATGCTCGTCTTGACAGTACTTTGCTTTCAGCAGGAAGTATTCGTGATGTAGAATAACTTCAGAATCAACATCTTCCACTAAGATCCAAAATGCTTCCGAAGCGCCATGTAGCTTGTCATCCCATTGAAAATCGGGGGTTATAGTAAGTTCTACTTTTAGCATAGATCTTGTGATAGGCTGTATGTGAGTTGACAGTTCTAGTTTAGGGAACTGATGCACGTATTTGTGTATAGTCTTGCCTAGTTTGGGTACACGTATCAACTCGCCAATTTCATTGGGGCCCAAATCATACAAACGCTCCCACGGGAAGTTTTTCTTTTCAATTTTCTTAACAATTTCTTCAGGCATTTTTCGGAATTGTCTCAAAGGAGACATCGACTGCCACATCCTTTTATCAATCATTTTACACAAAGCCAAGGCTTTGTCGGCTAATTGCGCCCAGCCACGATGCAACACTATTTCGAAAATGGCTCGCATTAAACGCGACGCGGACTGTGTTACATAAACCATATCAGACATCAAAGCAAAACCCTCAAGTTTCAACTGTGAAATATATGCTTGCAACAGTACGTTTACTTTAGCGCTTGGCTCCTCCATGCTTTCTTTTATAGGAATTGGAACACGTTCCATCAACTTCTGTAACTCGAGCTTTTCTTCTTCTCTGACTGTAATATTTTTAAACTCACCAGAAAGGGAGAAAACTCGGAATAATTCAATCTCGCTTAACATTGGTTTAAGCAGTTGGTTGTACACAGACATGGTTTCGTGAGTACAGTAGTAATGCGAGGCAATTCTTCCAATTTCAGTTATTTGGAACTGGCCTGTTTTTCTGTCGTATTTTACCAAGCCGCTTCGATCTAAATGAAGAGCGGCTGTATGAATCAAATCGGCTCTGTGTTGTTCTAAAAGTGGATCCTGGTGTTTTTGATCATGTGATATACCATACAGTGTGGGTTGGCGCACCATCCGTATATACAAGTAGGTGTAACCCATCCAAGTAACAGCATCGCGTACATTTTGCACTGTTCCAAGGACTATTTCAGCGTTTAGCATGTCGGGCAGCTTGGTAACAAACTGCGATTCGATTGGGAGTTGTTGGTTTAACAACGACAAGTAATACTGCAGTTCGCTGTGATTTGTTATGAGGATTCCCTCGCCTTTTGTGTCGTACTGTGGACGACCAGCTCGACCTAACATTTGTAGGACATCTAAAGCACCCAGTTCTACCCATCGACCTTTCTCCGGGTTGTAAATTTGTGTTCCCTTGATAATAACTGTGTGAGCTGGTAAGTTTACACCCCAGGCTAAAGTAGCAGTTGACACCAGGACTTGAATATGTCTATCAGCGAACAAATCTTCAACTAGAGTTCGGTCTACACGCGTCATACCAGCGTGATGAATGGCGAAGCCATAGGGCAACAAATCCTTCAACTCGTGATTTTTAACTTGCTCGGCTTCGGTGCGAAGCACCTCCATGGAAGCGGAACCTTCCCGAAGAAACTGCCCTAAAGTGTCTTTTTCCAAGCACATGTCTCTTACAGCTCTAGCTGTTTTCCCAGTTTCTTTCCTTGAATGTACAAAAATTAAAACTTGATTGCGCCCGGCATGCTCCATTGTTTTCTCGTAGACAATTTCATTCATAACTTGATAACGTTTTAGAGCTTTCTTCTCGGTTACACCAATATACTGTTGCTCTAAGGAAACAGGTCGGAAACTGTTGTCGAAGTAGAATAATCCAGTATCAGGTTTAACTCGAAGGAACGCTCCTACATCTTGATAATTGGGTAGTGTCGCCGACAATCCAACCAAACGCACATCTTCTTGCGTCGACTCAATCATTCTTATAGTTCTTGCCACTAAAGCTTCTAAAACAGGACCACGCTCATCATGCAACAAGTGAATTTCGTCAATAATAACCAGTCTGACTAGCGATGTAAAAGTCTTTTCGCCACCTTTCCTCGTTATGATATCCCATTTCTCTGGAGTACAAACAATTATCTGCGTAGCAGCGATTTGTTCGCGTGTCAACTGATGATCTCCAGTCAACTCCGACACAGTTATATTGTAGCTTGCTAAGCGTTTTCCAAAATTTCCCACCATTTCTTGTACGAGGGACCGCATAGGTGCCACGTAAATAATTTTGAAATCATCAGCGTTGATTGTACCGTCTGTGTTGATGTGTTTGCCGATTTCTCTCATCATACACAAGAGGGCTACGTTTGTTTTACCCGCACCTGTTGGAGCACAAAGCAGCAAGTTTTCATCTGATTCCAAGGCAGTTTTACAAAGCCTGCTTTGGATGCGATTCAGAGCTTTAAATCCTTCAAAAACTGGCTGGACGTATTTTGGTAACTGGTCGATGGATTGGAGTTTTTCGTTGTCGCCAAATGGTTTGGGCTTCAAAGCCGGGACATGCACTTCCTCATAACCTAGAAAAATAAACAATGGTTATAAGCTACCTTTTTTTAAAAGCAGAATTTCAATTTTTTCCCAACAGGAACAGATCCACTAAAAATACGTAATAATAAAAGTGGCAAATTGAGTTTCTTGTACTGATATTAAACTTAAAAATTCGATCATTTTTTTGAAAAAATTAGAATTAAATTAATATACCTTTTCGCTGCTTTCTGAAAGAACCTTCCGGCAATTGACATTTTTTATTTGCCATAAAATGCGACCCTTGTGAGAAAACCAAGTCTTCAAAGTCGATTAAATGTCTAGATCCGGGAACTTGGGCACTTCCGCTTGTATCCATGTCATCAGATTCGTTCTTGTGTCTGTTTGACCGCGATGTGGATTCATCATTTTCAGCGTCGTCGTCACCTTTTCCGCTTTCCAATAGACGTAAAATGCGCATCAAAGCTGGATCGTCGCTCATTTCGTCTCTGATTTTTTGACGCTCCGAATCGCTTTGAGATTTGGCGAGAAGGGTGCAATACAAAACTGAAAAACAGAAATCATAAGATTTATAGTATAATGTGCGCAATAATTAGTACAATTTATTTTCGGACGTTAATCGGCCAATGTCGATATTAGCCGGCTGTTATTAACATTAGCCAATTCTCTTTCATAACCGTAACATACACACACATAATTAATTCGTAAATTGAGATAAAATTTTAAATTTATATGTAGAAAAACAAAAAACTCATCAGTTATGAGTTATGACTAATCAATAATCATTGTATATTCTCGAGGCAGTTTTTATTTACTAATTTTTCCTTCCTACTTACTCATTTGTCTGTGCTTCTTCAACTGTTTAATGAATTCAAAGCAGTCGTATCCTAGAAGAAGTACAAGTTGGTTTTCACATTCCCTATCATCGTTGGCGTCTCGCAGAACATTTAAAACCTCAGACGCTTTCGCTTGGGAAACCATGGCGTCATCGTATATTTTACTCAGTCTCCGTTGCAGCCAATAAGCGTCTATGTCTAGAGGATGCAAGCTTTTTTCTTTCTTTAATTCTTCGACACCACCCAACTAAAAAATTTGTGAATTAGGTATGTATAAGTAAAGTTGATAAAATAAAACTTACATTCTCTGCGTGGATGGCACTGTCTTCTTTGGCTTCTTCACCTTCTTCATCGTCCATTTCCTCACGCACTTCGCCATACATATCCTCGTCATCCTCCTCTTCCGATTCCTCGAATTGTACATTTATACCGTAAGTCTCATCAATGTTCTCTTCCCCAGCTAAATTTTTATTTTCCTCGTTACCAAAATCGGTTATTTTCTTTCCTAAATTTACTAACAATGCAAATCGCTCATCTGCAATGTTTCCTAAAACCACAAAAATTAGATTTATAATAATGTCTACACAAATTTTTGTACCTACCTAATAACGTCTCCGTTTCCTTCTTTTTCTCGCGTTCCTTCAAACGGTCGTTTTTCAAAACTGACAAGACTTCATCAGCTGCACCACACAAAATATCTCGAGGTTGATCCCCTAACGCTTCTTGTAAGAAACTTAACAGCACTTCATACGTTTGACGGGTTTCCTGGGTTTTTGGCCGATAGATAATTCCTACCATTTCATCGACACCTTCAGAGAGTAACGTGGCCCCTTTCATTCGTGCAAAATCATATTGTGCCTCATCCCGCTTTTGTCGTCTATAACAACAAACCAATATTAGTGAACAAATAACCAAATATCGACGATATTGACTTACTTCACTTTACGCTCCTCCGCTTTCCCAGGTCTGGTTCTTTGGGCTCTGTCTCCCATTTTCGTACCGGATAATTTTCCCACAAGGGACATAACCTCTCCTGTGGCCTCATCGCGACTTCTTCTCTCAATAAGACGCACATCGGCTTGTAGAACAAGATTAGAGTTCTGGAAAAGGTAATACAAGTTAAATTATGTTATAATTGAGGTTTGTTTGGTGTAAACGTAACCTATACGTTGTTACAATTTTGGAAACAACTAAAGTAGGACAAAAAGCCAATTGGTAGGTTATTATTATTTATGTTGTATTTTCGATATTAAATTGTATTTATAGAAAAATACAGGCACTTACCGCTTTATATTCATATTGAAGCTGCCTTGCCGCAGCATCCGCCATTTTTGTTTTCTATGATGTTTTAAAAAGCAGTGCGACCAACCTAACCGAATGAAGTTTATAGTGAGAGTAGTTCAAATGTAATAATTTTCAATATTTTGATTTCAGACTTTACTTACGCCCTAATTTGTATAACGTATAAGTTTTTGATTTAAACTATAATTAGAAGTACTTGACTATAAGTACTTTCAATGAGTTTATTTAATAACAATAATTTCTGCAAGTTAGGCAACCATATTAACAGATAATCAAAATATACAGGGGCGGTTCAAGGAATTTTACATCAACAAGCGGGAGAACATTTTTATTGGAATTTGGCGCCTTTTCCTTAGAATTTTGATCTTTATAGCTTCAGTAAATGTACACGAGTGAATTGAATATTTACTTTATTGATATTAAGACCAAGTACAATTTCAATACAGAAAATTGTCGAGATCAATATCGAAATCTCCAGGTGGTCCAGAAAACGAGTTTTTATTTTAAAATTTAACACCCTGTATCTTTGTTATAAAACATTTTTGAGCAAAGTTTTTTAATAAAAGTCTACTTTTTTCTTGATGCTCCATCACCTCTCAAAATTAATGTCGTTAAACCTGGACCACCCCGTAGATTTAGTACGAAAGTAAGCAGGGAGTTGAAAAAGACTTTTTTTACCTTACAGTCAAATTTTGCAGAATCTTTTAGAGGATCACCCTGTCAGTTTAAAACTGAATTTTTGTATTGGTAGATTACGTCGTTCCTTCAGTAACCCTTAATTAAGGCTTGAATTCTTTCCTATTAGATTTTCAAAAAAAAAGTATCTGTAGGTACAAAATTGTAGAGAAATATCTGATGTGTCCAGCACATGACGTTCTTATAAAATACGAATAAGGTTCTGATTTTTGGAAAGTATTGTACTTAAGCCGTTGCCAACAATCATATTTTAGCAAATTAATTTAGTTATTGTTTCAAAATTACAAAAATTGTTTAAATTTATTTAAAAAAATTACTAAATTTTCGTACTTCTTCTCTTGAAGCCCCTTTGCTTTATTCCCATTTGGCGATCCAAGAAAATCACAAATTATCTACACAACACTAGCACTTTTTGAAAAAATAAGTCAATCATTGAGAAGTAACTGTAAGAAATATTTAATTACACACAAATTAAGATTAACTACTAAAGAAATTACAATAATACGTGTTAACGCGAAATAATTAATTAATAATTAAATGGAACGAACAAAATTTTAGAACACATTCTTTACAGAAACAAAACTAAAAACTGACTAATATAATAGAATAAAATATATAAATAATTACTCACCCTTTACACAACCAAAATTTACAATTTTATAGCCTTAGGCTGCGTTCACGTTTCTCATAAAATCAATACTGAAAAGTTTTGTTGTGTTAAATTTTGTGAAAAAGTGAACCCAGCCTAAGCCTTTAAATTGTATTTGTTGGCAAAAAATGATGAGTAATTTTTACGACTTTGTTATCTATGGATTTATTTTGTATATGAAATTTATGAATCAGTTTTCAGTTTTATTTCGAATGCCAAACGGAGCAGACGTGTGTCTGGTGTTTACGTTTAATTATTAATTAATTATGAAATATAACACGTGTTATAATAATTACTGTGTAGTGATTAGTGATTTCCTTGGATTACCATCATACGGGAATATAGCAAAAGGGCTTCAAGAGAAAAGGTACGAAATAGTTTCGGGGTACAGAGGGGTTAAAGGGGGCCCGGGGTGGAAGGAATTAAAAATGAAACAGCTTTTGCCTGCCTTGGTAGATTGAAAAAATTTCGAAATAATTTTAATTTCTTTGACTACTACTAGTACCTACTACCTACACTGCTACTATTCATGGCCCCCGCATTGTACTGGCCATGCGGGTACAGGGGACTCGGGGTATAAGAGGGGACCTTGTTGAAATTAACTAGAAACAAAACTTCTGCCTGCCTTGGTAGATTGATAAATTTTCGAAATAGTTTTAATTTACTTTGCTACTACTATATTACACTGCTACTACTCATGGGCCCCGTGTGGTACTTTACCCGGGTTAAAGGGGGCCCCCGTTGGCTAGAGTTAAAAAACCCTTTTGCCTGCTTTGGTAGATAGAAAAATTTTCAGAATAAAAAAAAAAGACTACAAACACAATTCAAATCATCTTGTCGCATCTGATATGTAAAATTGTAGATGAGGGGGATCACAGTAGAATGCGGGGGGCATGCTGGTACTACTACTTAAGTATAGAAAATTTAAGATATTTTTTGAATTCTGCTTTTGATTGTTCTGTTCTTGTTGCTTGTTGCAGGTAGGTCCCATGATGATTAAATGAGGACCACATCGTAGAAGACAACATACCAAGTCAGAACAGTTTTAGTTTTCTGTTAAAATATTTCAACATTTTGGTGGAAAATTCCATCCGTTGAAAAAGTCTAAACGGACACATTTTAGTTTAAAACGATTTGTTGTTTCTGAAACTGTAAATTTGGAAACAATCACATGCAATCAAATTATCAACAACGACAAGCCAAAATTTAGGGACAAATCACCTAGATAGCGTAGTAACGAGCTAATAGGGCCCAAAATTTTACAATGGGGCACTCAATAAAATTAAAAACGGTTATAATTTATTTATTTTTCGTGATAGAAACACGAAATTTATTTTGTTGCCTTAAGACAACATTCATACAAATTATTAGAAAATTTCAGGACATATAAGGTGAAGCACTGCATGTTTTCATCACATCGCAGTTGATTCGTTTCTTAATCTAGAAACCGCAAATTTTTTTCTCAAGTTCTAGATATATTAAAAATTGTCGTTTTTCCAAACACTTTTGTTGGATTTTTCGAGAATTTTAGACTTGACTAAGCCTATAATTTGTAGGTATTTGTTGTATAAGAGATGACTAATTTTTACGAGTTATTATTCCTATTTATAATATTTATGTTGATCTTAGGAACTTTTTAGTTTTGTTTCGAATGTGAACCGGTAAAGACGTGTGCTAAAATGTTGTTACTTATTTACGTTTATTTATTAATTGATTATTTCGTATAACACGTCTCAACTTAATTTTACCTTAACTCGCGTGTAATTATTTATTGTTTAGGGTTGTTTCGCATAGATATATTTTTTTCAGTGATTATCTTTGAAAGGTAGGTCCCATTACGATTAGAGGACTACATCGTAGAAGACAGCATACCAGGTCAGAACATTTTTACTGTGCGAAGAAGGAAAATTCCATCAGTAAAGCCCGGGCTTTGTGTTTTAAATATTTTTTGATATTTAGGTCGCGCCATTCCTAGATTACGATTATGTATAAAGTCCCATCAGAATTACTGGGACTAGGGTTAGAGCAATGCATATGTACCTAACATACGTGGGTGCCGAAAGATGAAACACATGTAAATGGGTAAAGTGGATAGTGCCCTAGACTTAGAAATAATTTATATAAGCACTTCATCATTTTTCTGCCCGGTGCTTTGAATATCAACATGAAGAAATTTAAACAAGCTCGGGTAAACGGCAGGAGTAACTATGACACTCTTGGCGGATGGTAGACTCGCGTGGGGTGACAGAGATGTGGAAGAGTTGTGCGGGTTGACACCTAGGCATTGCCTAGAGCTGTTGCCTGTCTCTCAACACAAAGAGTCACTACCCGCGGTCTTCCCGGAAGCTTTGATTGTTCTAATGCTGGAGGTCTGGCCTTCCTCTGGGATTAGAACGGTTATAGTTGCGTTTGTGACGTACCTCCCATAGGTAACCGCCGGACAACGCTAATGTCCGATATAATGTTATGTACGGTCTGTGAAAGCAGATTAAATGCAGGCATATGTTGGGGATTAGCGGCTAAACCGTCACACGTCTTGTAACAAAGCCAATTTAACAAAAATTTAAGTACTGTAATTTTGAATTTAAAAGTAAATTACATATTAAAATTCGGGAGGGTAAACGAAGCTGGAGCAAACTTGCGCTCCAGCTAGTGCTCCATCGTCCGAGGTGTCGGTCGTATTTGAACTGCTTAATTGCTACGACTAGTATCCAAGATGTCACATGTCAGACCACACGGCGTTTACCCTTTAACCTATTCGTATGCTGCCCTAATTCATGCAAAGCACCGTTGTGAGCAATGGATGCTGCGGATAGTGAGCTATGCTTAGATTCTTACGTTATACGATATAATGTATATGTATGTAATGGTCTAAGCAGTAATGTGTGGTAGAGGTTTGCGCAAGCGGCCTCGAAAGTAGCCCATTAAATGTGGTATAGGGAGTAATTAACTCTTTCTACATGGGGTTCTCATTTAAAAAACAATCGTAATTAATTTATATAAACAGTACTTTTTTTTAAATAAAATTAGCTTTGTAACAAAGCCAAATGCGATCTTTTAAAAGTGTAATTTAGGGCCCTAAAAACTCGGATATATTTTGTGTACCTAAACAGTTATTACTTCTAAAATGTCTAAAAACATTTCTTTCAGGCATGTACCTTATATAATGTTTATTTTCAGTGTCTATACATAATTTAATTTATGTACTTCGATGGTAAATTTTGTGAAAATTGTCTGGTGGCCCCCAATTCACAAATTCATATACGGAATTAGGTACAATTTAAAAATAATTATTGTATCACCAGTACCTACAATTTTTCGATAAAAAGACAAACGTAATAAATACCACTGGATATATATTAAATGTTTTAGATAATTTTACTGTGAGATTATTAATATAATCCACATAGGCCTTCCATCTTTCTCTTTTATTAACAACTTATTTTTCGGATAACATTACCATTCTTAAGGAACTGCATCTGAACAAATTTTTGGAGAAAATCTAAAAATCTAATATATGTACCTATGTTTTATTATTTATATTTCTCCCTTATATCATACATTTCCCATTGACACTGCAAAAAGTGCCATTAATATTATAAAATTTATCAACCCAAATTTGGGGTGAAATTTATTTTTATGCAAAAATTATGAATATGAAACTTATCCAGTTGTAAATAATTACATATATGCTCTATAATATTGACCGTGGATTAGGCCTCCTGGGGACACCACGTTAAAAAAAAACGCGCCTAAACTCTACCTCAGTGGTGGTGAGGAAATGAGTTGGTTGTATTACATTATTGAATTATTACTTTTTTTGAAGCTATGGACCATAGAAAACAGTCAACTTTATTAGAATATTTTGCTAATTTTGGATTATTCTTTGTAACAGTGGAAAGCTTATGAAAATGTCATCAGCGGTACTAGAACAGGAATTTTTTAAACTAATTAACCTCAAAAATTAACAAAAATTCCAAAGTAAATTTCAATTTACTTTTAAAATATAGAAACTTTTTAAAATATAAAAATTAAGTTAAATTTCTTGTAAAAATTTTGAGGGTTTCCAGCAATTTTCAAATAGTCTCTGTCGCACTTATTGCACAACGCATAAATCTGTCCTTGTCCCACTCATTATAACCGAATTTTACGACAAAAAAGTGTTTTATTTTAGATTTTTGACCTATTACTCAAAAAATCTCCCGGTATGAAATTACATTTATTTATTCATTATTATTGTTTTCGGTACCACAAAGAGCAGTAAAATAAAAAAAAACTAATGGTCCGTCCTTCTGGGATTCGAACCCGGGACCTTCCGTTTGGCAACCATATAATAACACACATGTCTACCATCTCGACCGTCGGATTCAACTATCAACGCGCGCTATGCGAAATATAAAGTGTTTTAAGAATATCAAGTTTTTTGTAATTTTTTTGACGGAATTTCAAAAAAAAGTTCAAACAAAATTTGTTCAAAATTCAATTCTAAATCAATGTTAAAGAATAAAAAAATCTCATAAATTGTTTATTTTTCAAGATATTCCTAAAAAACCTAAAAATGTCTTCAGGTAAGTGTCATTTGTTTTGGTGCACACACACACATCATGGCGAAAATGGTCAGAATGGATTCAGGGGCCCTCAAAACGAGTAAATCCATCAAAATCTCGAAATCGAAAAAAATCACGATTACTATACTTACTTCCTTATAGGTACTTCGTATAAGAAAGTAAAAATTTCTACAACTTTTCTTTTAAATTTTTTTGATATTATCAATATTTAAAAAGTTATTCAACAAATAAGTGGAAAATTTTAGAGACATTTTTCTTTTTCATTAAATATTTCCATAACGGTAAGTTTCAAGATAATTTTGTTTCTAATATTTTTTATACCACTCTACCACTATAACTCTCTCATGAACTACAAAAAACGTATTACATATTTTTTATGTAGATAAATTTCCGTTTTTTAACCTGTTATCTTCAATAGATCTCATATTGTTGTCATTTAAAATAATTTAACGATTCCATTCTAATTTTTTGGTCAATTATTGATATAAAATATCTAGAGTATACAGATAGGAATTTTATAATTTTTTCCCAAAAGTATGTATAATTTTAAATTATCTTTCTCCCATGTTTGATTGATTCCATAAGAATTTTTATTGCTCTACTGCTATTATACTATATATGCATATAAAATCGGACATAAATCAAACCCACGTGGATATTTGAAAACCATAACTTGACTAAGAAAATGCAGAAGTCTGAACTTACCTTTTAATTACGCCTGTTAATTACACCGGGTGGATCACTGGATAGGCTGCAGTAGATCGATGCATTTCATGTTTCGTAATGGTCTAGCAGAAATTTTTTGTAATACTTTATTAAGCATTACAAAAAAGTATTCTTCAAAAACTTTTATTTAAATATAATAAACTCCTTTAATCTACATTACATATTTGAATCTCTGTCACATTTATAGTACCAAATTGCTTAAAATAATTTTCAAGATTCTGATGCATCAAAAATATTCTCAAAATAATTTTATAGATAATAGAAATTATGAGTTTCTTGAGATTCGATTTTCCGCTTTTGTAATAAATTTGAACCGATTATTCGTTTCCTTAAACATTTTCCTCCTGTAAAACTGCTTATACATATTTATTCGTCACATTGTGCATAATATCTCTGTCTTTAATTAAACATTAGTAGAAACATTTACAAATTTTTACAATTCATATTTTGGGGGTATTTTCGAACAATTTCCTATCGGGGTCAAGCAAAAAAATTTCCAAAACGCAACGAATTCAATAAAAAGAAAAAGGCATAGTCATAAATTACATTTTATTAAGAAATACAAAGTTTTATATGGCCACATGTAAGATACCTCGAATAATACTTAGGAAACGGGTACATGCGTTGTACATTAATAATGCGAACAATCCGTGTTGTTGATAGATAGTGCCAAATTCAGCGGTAAGGGTGGTTAATACATTTATCGTCAAGTTTGCAAGAAACTTTATAATATCCATCCATGCATGTGCATCTGCAAAACGAGAAGAGGGATAGAGAGGGCTTTGTTAAAAAACTTAAATTTGATAAGCAAGATGTAATGAGATTTTTCATATTCGCTCAATGGAACAAGATGAGGCTTACAATTAGCTTAAACGAAGTACAAGATTTTAAATTATTTTCCAATATTTCTTGCTAAAATGTTTCAAAAATATTTAATTAAAGACAGAGTTTGGGATGCAGTTTCTGTAGACTATTAACAAGAACTGGAATTCTCTCCAATGGTATTGTTAGTCATTATTAGAAGCAAATTCGGAAACAAGAATTTGCATTGAGTCACTAATCAAATAAAAAACCTTATCACGAATTTCATTTTTTATTTTATAAGTATAAATATTAATAATAATCATCTAATCGTTACACATTTCTAATAACAGAAGAAATGTAAAAATGATTGAACGAGTGTTAGAAACCCGGAAATTATTTCATAAATTAGCTCTGTTATTGATCCATGACGATAATAAATACTGGCGAAAAATCGAATTATAGCTGTGACAACGTAATTCACCACAATTCCAAGATATTTTACTACTAAACCATACATATGATGATCTGCAAAAAGGAGAAGAATTTTTAATCTGACGCTATAGATACACCTGGGTAATAGGTAGGTACAAAATTTCTAATTTACATCAAAAATCTTATGTTAATTCTTAGAATTCTATTGATTGTCCTCCTACAGATATGGAGATGTCTGCCAAATTATGTAAACAAAATTCACCAGAGAGCACAGCTTCAATATCAAATCTATCAACGATCATTCATCTATTCGCATTTAATACTTGATTAGTGTCAATACAAATGATATTAAATTCCGCATCCGAAACAATAAAATTTTTTTAATTAAAGTTCAAATTAAAAAACATGTTTATAAAATTGAAATATTTATTTTTAAGTATAACATATTGGTTTTTTACATGAAATTAAAATAGTGAAAACAATATTCTGTAAGATGTTCGAGAGTTTCGGATATGTATCCTCTACCAGCAAAATGTTCAATTAAAGATGACAATATTCTAAAAATCATAAATCCAATACTTGAAAATCCTCCTAAACTTTTTAATACTCCAATAATCATTGAAAATGGTCTAAATAATACAACGAGCGGTTTTAAAATTTCCACTAAGGGTGCTTTAAGTAAAGACGCAATCAGACTTGGACCCGACAGATCTGCAATTTGATAATCTGGAAAAAGGAGAATAGTGTTTTAGCGTAATTTGGAATTTGTTGGCAGAAAAACGAACAAATCGCCGAGGTGTTTTTTTATTTAGTATATTTAGTTATTTCAAGCTAATTCTCGTTATAAAAATATACAACTACAATGAATAATAATAAATATCTAATAATATAAGCCCAAGATTTTGATTTTCTCATAGGATATTTACGAATTAAAATTGTGGATGTACAATTATTGTGGTTCTGTATTATTGGAAATGAAAGTAAAAATTATTTTTATTATAAATAAAAAACCCCACCGCAACGTTGAATCGTTTATTGTTTTTAGTCCAGTCAAATTTGAAAAAGCGCGGGAACAACTGCGAATGTGATAAAAATTTGATAACATATTAAATTTGGGACCCTGAAGAAGGTTTCCATTTATTATCTACGAAACTGTTCAAGGTAAAATGATGAAATTCGCCACACCCACTAATGATTTTAAGCTTAATAAGAAGTGGATAAAACCTGGGGGGGGGGTAAAAAAAGTATTTTCGGACCTAATGTTCATATGAACTTTTTTTCTTAGAATGTTCTCAGGAATCACCCTCTGAAATATTTTGGCGTATTTTTGAAACACCCAGTATAGAGCAATTATGTGGATAGGGCATTTGTTTCCTAAAATAAGCCTTCGAATATCCCCTTAAAATTTGCATACACAATTTTCCTCACCTCACTACTCCTATTAATTTTACAAATAAAAGTCTCTATAATTATTTTTATACAAAATATCATCACCTTCAATTTGTAGGTACAATAAATATTGTTTTACCCTAAACTATCCCAAAAATGCAATTTTGCTGCGTCTAGATGCGCAGTAAAGTATCAGTCTTTCTGCCTAGGCCGTAAAACACCCATATCAAGGCCTAGGCCACAAAAAATCGCTAACATTTATTACTATTGAGGTAAGAAATAAAATATTACCAAAAAAACGGATTTTTTGCCACCAAAACAACCGACATTTCCGGTGACCATGTAGGAGGGAAATTTTTTTATTTTATTAAAATTTAGTGTTTAATTCTGAAGACAATTTTTTTCTTTTACCACGTCTGGGTAAAAATCATTTTAAAAAGAACTACCCTTACCCTTTCGAATTTTTTTAATATCCCAAACTAAATGTCTACAAAAATTGCGTCTTGTGTTTTTAAGTCGATTAGCCGTTTTTGAATAAAAGGAAAAATATTTGCTACATCAAAATTAACATTTGAACAAATTCTCATCACATTCGAATTTTTTTCCGATATTTTTCAAAATAACGTCTACTTTGACTGGACTATTAACTTCACTTATAATAATTCATTATTAT
Organism: Pediacus dermestoides; assembly: GCA_963942485.1. Taxonomy (NCBI): domain Eukaryota; kingdom Metazoa; phylum Arthropoda; class Insecta; order Coleoptera; family Cucujidae; genus Pediacus; species Pediacus dermestoides. The sequence goes on from OZ012626.1 coordinate 32,681,808, forward strand.
CATCAGTGAGTATATGCATTTATTTACTTATATACTCACTGTTATTATTTATAAATACATACTCCGAGTACTCATCAGCACGTCTACAGCGCCAAAGATAAATTGAGTTATTGTATGTACAAGAAAGTGTGACAAAACTCCTCTACAGCCGAAACCCTGAACTAGCGTTGATATAATTTTAACTATCACACTTTTAAGATAAGTAAGGACTGAATCTGCAACAGGAGAAGAATATTTCTATCTGAGCTAAAGCTAAAACTTCTTGTAAATAAAAAATATGTCGTGGTTACAAAAACTCCTATTCACTCGAGCATTGTCCCAATTCTGATATAATCAACCAGCTTTTTGATTTAAAATATAGAGTTAAAATATTTCGCCCCATCATTCTCTCCTCCCACAAACATGAATGTAAATCAAAAATCCATTTTTTGGCAGACACCGCGTATGATTAATATGATTTATGTATTCCAATATTCTTTTTATCAAGCGACATTGATATTTTAATGATTAATTTTATTGTTCTTCTACAATCAATGTAAATTTAAATTAATTATTCACTAGCTCTTAACTTGTTAGTCATTTCATGTGTCCCAAAACTCGAAATAAATTATTTTGTAATACTAAAGTAGGTAAGTATTATCGATTTGTTTTTTTATTGCAGGTTTTTGGAGGACCAAAGTTGTTGGAAGCTGTGATCTTAGTAATTTACGAATGTATTTCTGGATTTTATTCTAAGAAGTGAGAAAAATTTACCTGGTAATAGGGCAGTCGCTGCGGGTGCTGCTAATAAGTGTGTGTGAATAGCTGGCATAGCTGAAATTGGAAAAAGCAAGTTTCAGTTACAGGTTTTAAAAACTACTAGAGTTATAGGTAAGTTTTTATTAAAAAATGTAGGTACCTTATAATACACTGAAAACTGTGGTAGGTACTTTTTTAATTTTAATTAAACTACATAAGTCAAGCTAAGGCTAGTAATATTTTTACCATAAAAACATTCTTGGCTAGAAAAATGCCTAAAACTTTTATTTACCACTCGAGGTATTAAATTATTAGGTAATATTGATTAGATATCATGTCCGTGTACGTAAAGAGTAGTCGAACGGATTAATTAGCAATTATTTGTATTAAAAACAGTTTATTGATCAACGTTTCTCGGATACTGCTCGCTTCTTCAGGGCAATAATATTTTTTTAAAGAACATTTTACATTTTTATCCTTCTCATAATCCTGTCAAAACAGTACTGAAAATCAGGAAATGATTTAATAAAAAGTAAACTAATGAAAAAGTAGGTATCCTTAAAATAATAATTATTATATTATGTACACGAATTCTAATATTTTTTTACTTAATAAGTACTTATATGATATAATACTGATTTTTTCCTGAAAAAGCGTCGATTTTAATTACAAAGAATGATCCATTCGCGTACCAACTACGTTTGACTATATTATTTTTGCAATAATTAATAACATGTTAAGGACAAATACTTTACCGTAATGTGTAACAACTGGAGCAATATGGGCTGCAACATGCGCGACGGGGGCTACTTCTGTAGAAAAAAATAATCGTTTAATGCATGATGTTAAGAAATCCTTAATCATAGGAACTAAAAAACAGAAAAACGTGTTACAATATTGTAAAAACCAGAAAGAAACAGAAAAATTAAGGCGTCATCAGTTGAGGTTTATATGGAAATGAAAGGAAATTATTTTGATTAATTAATATTTCTACATTGAGATATAAAGGAAACAGTAAGTGCATAGGCTTGTTTTATAAAAATCATAACGATATCAATTATTCTGATGTGGAACTTTAAAAAAAATGAAAATGTCAATGAAAATTGTCATATTTAGCACTAGTATCTTTTATTTAACATAAACCTGCGGTTATTCAACAATTTAACTTCCATTAACCAACAAATAATTATAAATTCCAAAGAAAACTTCTATTGCTCTGAATCTATTTTCTTCGTTTAGTGCCACAACCATCAGTAATAGAAATAATTTAAAAGACTTATTCCAAATAATAAATTGTTGTTTCCTTTTCTTCAAATTATAAGGGGGAATTCGAGTACCTTTTCTGTTTCTGATGGCTGGTTTCTCTCTAGTCTAATAGGTAATTTTACCCATGAAAGTTAATATAAAAATTGTATTTACCGTAGTGTACTGAGGGAGCTGCCATAACATGAGCTGCTGGTCCAACATCTAAAAAATGTGCAACTTTAGTAATACATTCGAGATATACCATAAAAATTTTAAATGTTTGCGAAGGATTCGGTGAAAATCAGTAATTTTATCATAATAAATTGGTGGAAGAACATGCTCACAGGTGGGTAAATTATATATCAAAATTATTTTGAACTTTGAAATGTGAGAGATGTATTGAAAAATTATGGTTAAATCTTCAGATTTAGGATTATTTTCTATGGAAATGCAGATTGAGAATTAATGGGTTCAAGGTAAAATGATCTAAATCATGATTTTTTACCATAAACTGATTGGGCAAGGTGTCGAGCCAGCATACCTAGAAAAATTATTAAATTCTAGTCAGTGACTTAGTCCCTTAGTGGAAGTTATTAATTAGTCCGGTCAAGTAAGGAAACTTGTTCATTTTGATGACTCTAAACTCTAACAAATAACATTTTAATTTCGCGTTGTGAAGGGAGCTGTGCTATTTCACGAAAACATTAAGATTTATATCGATGGAAGTTATTATAATAAATTTGAAAAATCCCCCACAAAAAAATTAATACGAGTTTTGGTGCTACAAAGAGCGTGTTTATGTAAAATCAAGTTAGGATTTTTTAAAAGATTTACGATACAGAAAAAAATTGCACTTGTAAAGTTTATTTGCAGAAAAACTACTGACCCGACGAAAATTTGTATATAACTCTTTTTAGTCCTTCAGCTAGGGGTCAAAAGGTAGGAAATAAAAGCGGAATGAGACGACGCAGTGTTTTCTGAAGGTTTTTTTATCGCTGAATCCGAATCCGTGCGTCGTTTTTCAATAAAGTGGTGCAAACAAAAGTTATTAACAATTTATTGTTTAAAACGCAATAACTCGACAAGTGTCGATTTTACCGAGCATTTTACCAAAAAAAGTTTCAAACAAAAGTTCAAAATAAAAAGACTCTCCGAAAAGGTCATGTGGTATTTTGTCATAAAGTGGCTCGAACAAATGTTATTAACAATTTATTGTTTAAAACGGAACAAACCAAAAAGCATACATTTTAGGAGAGTCTTTTTATTTTGCACAACTTTTGTTTGAAACTTTTTTTGGTAAAATGTACACTTTTCCAGTTATTGCATTTTAAACAATAAATTGTTAACAACTTTTGTCCGAGCAACTTTATGACAAAATACCATATGACCTTTTCGGAGAGTCTTTTTATTTTGAACAACTTTTGTTTAAAATTTTTTGTGGTAAAATGTATACTTTTCGTTTTCGAGTTAATTTAAACATTTAAACAATAAATTGTTAATAACTTTTGTTCGTGCGACTTTATGACAAAATACCATATGAACTTTTTGGAGAGTCTTTTTATTTTGAACAACTTTTGTTTGAAACTTTTTTTGGTAAAATGCTCGGTAAAATCTATACTTTTCGAGTTATTGCGTTTTAAACAATAAATTGTTAATAACTTTTGTTTGCACCACTTTATTGAAAAACGACACACGGATTCGGATTCAGCGACCAAAAAACCTTCAGAAAACACTGCGTCGTCTCATGCCGCTTTTACTTCCTACCTTTTGACCCCTAGCTGAAGGACTATTTCTAGAGATTTAACAAGCTAAATTTCTTATAATAACTTATTTATTATCATATATCTTTTTATTTTAGAGAAATAGACAAAAACCAAAAGAAATCTACAAATTTTAGGCTATTTCGGAACTTACTAGGTATTCTATTTCCTGACCATTCGAAATTGATTGAACTATAATATTTAATAATATTATATTAATGTTATTATTATATGGGATAATTTCTATCAAAATGTAGATTGAGAATTGATGGTCTGAAGATAAAATGATCTAATTAATGATCTTTACCATAAAATGGTTGCGCAAGGTGTCGAGCTGCCATCATACCTAGAAAAATTGGATGTTGCAGTTTGATGGTTTAAAATATCAATTACTTAACTTTTTTAAGTCATAATAATGAAATAATGTAAAAGGTACAAACAGGGATTTTTTTTGGATATACGATTTTGAAATTGGAAAAATTTCATTGATGAAGGGAGATTAAGTGTGTGGGTAATAAAATCATTACCAAAGTGGTAACCAGGGGCTACTATAGGTCCTAGAGGGGCCGCGACAGTGTCTAACAGAGAATAACAATTCGTTAAAACAAACTATTTTAAAATTTATTATTAATAACTATTTTAATTAAACTAACAATTTGATATTATTGGATTTTCAAGAGTTTTTACCGTAGTGAAATGCAGGGGCAAGGGCATGTACAGCTGGGACTGCGATTGGCGGCGGAGGAGCTGCAACTTCTAAAAAAATAATTAAATTAAAATGTTTCTAGAAGAAAATATTGATGATGTGTTGAAAAAATATTCGATATTTCAGATGTAACATTGGTACATTATCAATCACTTAATATACTGTAAGTACAACTAACAAATATCTAAGATTTTTGGTACGACCGAATGATGAGAGTGTGGGTAAGATATGAATGTAAATTGCGTCCATGGAAATAGGTGACTTGCAACTGAATACACTGTGATTGCTGTTTAAGTGTGGCCTTAAACTTGAGTAAGTTAATATTTAAAAACTTAGATAAGTATCCGGTATCATTCATTATTTTTAAAATGACTAGAATGTACGGGGTTCCAAACTGCAGCCTATTAAACTATTTAAAACAGATTTTGTATGTTGTTATACGTTATTCTGTTATTCAAAGGTAACAAAATATTAGAAATTAACAGGTTCCTATATGTATGCCAGTGTTTTTTTTTTAATTTTAAATTCTTCTGTCTATGCATTTTAAAGCGGGAATAATTATTATAAAGTAAATAGTAACGGAGCATTTCTTTTTTCTTCCAATTGTTTTTTATGACCATTAAAAAGTTTGCTATTTTGGGAAAAGTCTCAATTTTTATGAAATTGAGTTTTTCGACCGGTGCTATTGTCGAAGTTTAAGAAAATATCTTTGTGTAACCTCTGTGACGATTTTTATATATATTTAATAATTTTTTTGCTCCAACATTAACAAAAAGTGTTTATTTATTTTTACCGTTTTGAATTAATCATTCTTGTTTTATATATTAAAATACATTAAAAATTAAATTAATAATCGAAAATAAGTGCATGAAATTTGACTATTACTCGTTTGTGTCTTATTCTTTTGAACCGGCGACTCCGCCAAATTTTAAACTTTTTCTCGGCTTCTTCGGATAAACTCAATATTACACAATTACTGAACAGAATTACATCATTAGCCTGGTGTTTATTTCCTTCAGTTCAAACTAAGGAAAGACATTTAATACTTAACCTTTTCTTAACAATAAAGAAAAAATTATGAAGTTGCAATGCAAAAAGTTAGAACTTTATTCATACAAAACAAATTAGAAAATAAAAGTAAAATACTCAGCTGCACTTTAATAAAAGTGAAATATTTATTTTGAATTTCATTATTATTCATTTGATATTTCTCGATATAAATATAACATAATTATTTCTCTAAATAGAAACTATCTAAGGGCTATGAGGATTTATATGGAATGGTAAATATAAATATAAAAAAAAAAAATAAAAATGGTAAATAAATAAAAACTATAATTTACCATAATGATACGTAGGGCCTGCAACATGAGCTAAGGGGGCAACGGCATCTATGGAAGTCAAAAATGTATAAGAGTCTGTTACTAAGAGTATTCTTTATAAGAATTTAACAATTTTAAATCGTATAGATTTCACCTCATAAATAAATATTTACAATTTGAATAATAATGTTTCTAGAATTAAATTTTTTCGATTGATATGGGAAATTTAGATTTAAAATGTATGATGTATATAATATGATAAAATAAAATGTTTTACCATAGTGATAAGCGGGCGCTGCTGCTATGTGAGCTAGAGGGGCTCCAACTGCTTCTGAAGAAATTAAAAACTGATATAAATTCTGCTATGGAAGAAAATTTTAATAAAAGTGAACCAAGATAGTTATTTTTAAATTTTCGGATACATTAACACAGGGTTTTTATATAAATGAAACCTATAATGTAATTAATACATTATGATAGTAACGCTACGCATTTTTGGACTTTTTATACTTATTAGTTTGATGTTTATAATACGTTCCTGAAGTATTGTCCCACATTTGATATTTGAGATTAATAAATATCTATAAAAGTGACAATTTTCGGTTGATTACCAATTACTTACCTATTTTTTATTTAGGACCTGTTTATATTTTTAAAATTTTTTGTTTTTTAATTTTTGTTAGATTTAATGAAAGGAATCGCCAAACCTTCGGAGTATTTTAAAAATTTGTTAACAGAAATATGGTCTCAACGATTCGAGTAACCGAAACCATTTATTATTCTTACATGGAAAATATTCCAGATATCCAGATAATATATAAAGAAATTACATTAAATTATATTTTAAGAAGGTAATGAGGTTATTTAAAATTTGATGTCAGTGTTAAATATTGTGTGACCCTGGATGGCACAATAAAATTGGCCTGCAAGCATGAAAAAGTTTGGGACCCCTGTGTGCAGTGCCGGACTTGTGTACGTGGCCTTTAGTGAAGAATTTTTTAGAGTTGTTCCTCAATAAAAGTACAATTTACTAATAGTACTTTTTTGGTAATTTAACCTTAAGCAAAATAAAAGTCGACTTTAGTTAAACGACGGTGTGTTTCATATGTAATATGTATCAATAATGAAAAGGATGAATTCTAAACGCCATTTAAACTAAAGTCCACTTTATATGATGAAACAGTCCCTTAATTATAGATAAAGTCAAATTTTTATTCTATACAGGGTGTTTCAGGATTAACTGGACAAACTTAAAATCTGAATTCGGGACCTCAAAATAAGAAAAAAATTTCTATGGAGGTATGTCCGGAAACGGTTAGTTAAAGAGTTACGCTCCTCGTTCCTAAAGGTTTAATAAAATACGGTTATCTGACAGCAGCCTGCTGGCCATTTTCCATTTTATTAAATAATGCAATAATTTCCAAAATAACCATGTGGATCGGGACTATTTTATTTTTTTATTTAAAAAGTATCAGTTCTATGGAAAAAATGAAAGAGACAAAATACTTTCTAAATGAATCTAGCTTTCCAGAACAATTTTTTGTATGAGTGAATTCGAGTCCGTTAAAGAGTTTCAATAAAAAAATTCAATATGGGTTGCTGATTTCACCCCTTTTATCGATAAGGGATGATTCAAAAAATATTCTTTAGAAGCGTTTCCATTAGTAGAAAATCCCTACCAAAGTTCATTTTTTTATCTTGATCCAAATTTGAAAAAAAATTAAAAACCTAATTTTAGCCTCCATCTTTGGAGGGCCGTAACTCTTTAACGAACCGTTTCCGGACATACCTCCATAGAAATTTTTCTCCTTATTTTGATGTCTTGAATTCAGATTTTAAGTTTGTCCAGTTAATAGGATAAATTAAGATTGTGGAGCCACTGAAATTATGTTAAGACAAATGTGAAAATTGGTGGAAATTATCATATTTTGATATGCGGTTGATATATAGAAATCGAGCCCATGTGTAAATCCGGCACTGTATTAGCGAAATTGATGTCTACGAGAATACCCTTATTGGAAAATACTCTTTTTACAACTGTTTGTACATTATGTAAAATCTAAAGAAATTTTTTATTTAACTCTTTGTGTGTTGTTACAAAAAAAATCTTATAGGTATAAACTAGTGAAGAGATTTAAAAAAAAATAAAACACAAAAAAATCTGTTAACAATACTTTTGTAAACCAATATGAACTTCTCCTGGATCATCATGAAATGTAAATTTACTCCATTGAAAGATAGAAGCTGATTTATGGTAATGTACAAAGTAATGACCATTCAATAATGAATATAATTGAAAATGTAATTTTACCGTAATGATACATGGGTGGTGGCGGTAGTAGTGGAGGTGGAACAGCATCTAAAAACCCCATTCATTCAGTTAGCCATTAATAAAATGTTTGCTTCAAAGCTATTATAATGTTAATACTTATTTTCCAATCTAAAAACTGGCTGATGATAAAGATAATTTAACGTAATGTGGTAAGTAGTTAATAAGTTCAAATAATATAAATATAAATAAATAAAAATGAAACTCATTTATTTATATATTTTAGTCATCATCAGCCCTCAATTTGTTATCTTGATTTCTTTAATTAAGCAACAATTGGAAAATGACTATAAAACATTTTCCAATTTTTGTTTTATTAAACATAGCAAATTGGCCGGTGGTGACAAAAGCGTACAAATAGGTGAGTTACATCAATGTTGAATACGGAGAGAAGACATAAAAGTTAAATTTACCATAGTGGTACGCTGCAGGTGCTACTACATGAGCTATTGGGGCAGATACAGCATCTAAGAAAGTAAAAGAAAGTATATATTTAAGAAAAACTTTCTCAGGTTAGTATCGTTTTGAAGCATTTTTTAAATATAATTCTGAAAAAACTAAAAAAATCAGATATTGAAAAAAAATCCAGATCAATTTCTTCCAATATACTTGAATTATTTATAACAATTAATTTGAAAACAATATTAATCAAATTTAAATGCACACATTCAAAAATTACGTTGCATTATCCAGAGTAGTCTAAGGTTTCAGTGTCAGTTTAAACCAAATTTGGTTTAAACTGAAATACACTGAAATACCGGACCTAATCTTCAATAATTTTAGGATTCGGTTCCTATACAAGTTTTAGTTTTTCCTAAGAAAATGGCCAAAGCGAGGATCAGTTTTTTAAATATACGAGTAACTGTTTCTTAAAAAAATTGCACAAATAAAAATAGGAAATTAAGAAATATTTTGCAAAACGATCTAATAAAATGCGATGGACTGTTACAGCTTCAGCATGCATTTCCAGAAAAAAATCATGTTACTAGCTACAAACTGATTTAAGATCGATTCCACCTTGTAAAACTTAGATTGAAAAAAAAACGAATTTAGTAGAATTTCAAAAATAGTTTAATGATACTTTTAATCAAATATAAATAAAAACTATTACCAAAATGCACAGGGGGTGCTGACATAAGATGAGCAGCAGTATCTGAAAATTACATTAAATTTATATAACTGATTAAACAATAAATTAAACTTTAATTTTTAGTTAATGTAAGATGAAGACTAAACAATATCAAATTTTTACCGTAGTGCATGGCAGGACCAACTCCCATCATATGACCTCCATCTGGAAAAAATGAGTTATAGGTATTCTAAAATAAAAATTGTAAATAATTTTACCCATATGCATGGATGGTCCAAAGTGGTGTCCCACCGCCCCTACAAAAGAAACAAATTTACGACAACTCAAAAATAGACATGGATTTAAGGCCATCTAATGTATATTTTCACAAAGATTATTTGGTCTAAATAAAAAAAATTAAGAGTCTTGTTAGATATTCTATAAACAAATTAGGTGTTTGGTATATTATTCTATTTTTAATGAAGTAATGAAGGTAATTAATTAAAATAAAATTGTATTATATTAATTACCATCAATATACGAAAAATATAATAATATCTAATTAAATCAACATACATTTTTTTATTAATTTCCAAACAATAAATAATTACTTAAAACAATATTTCGTTTATTATTTTACTAACCCATAAGCAGATCCATTAATCCATGGGCCGCTGCTGGTAATGATGCTGAAAGACCTGCAAATGATGGCAGGCCTGAAAGTGGTGGGTAGGCTGTCAAATATGAACAAAAATTGGATTAAAACAAGAATTCAGGCATAAATAGTCAATGAAGACAAATATAATAAAAAAACTTACATAATATGTGCATATAAGAAGAATCTATGAATGATAAAAAGTTTGAATAAATCCGAAATTGGGGTTTAATTCATAATCGGGTGAAAGAATGAGTAATAAATACATGTTGACTCTATATTAAATTATGAACAATTTATTAAAGAACTTCAGTCGTGAGGCAATGGTGTCAAAAGTAATATTTAAATTAATCTCAATTTATTCCTTTTATCCTAAACTATGCAATATGCATATCAAAAAATTTTAATGAAATTACATACATGCAAAAATTACCATATTTAATCTAAATAATTACAAAAATCTAACTTCGCACAAAAACCCTTAGAAGTGAACAAAATTAAGTTCTACTACTGCCATCTTCATTCATAGGAAAATAAAACCACTTCTACAAATTCAAATAATTTATTTGTTGCCTAAATTTAAGATATCTAAATATTTTGATATAGTTAATAATTGTTAAAAAATTGAGCTTCGACTAGTCAGTTTACTTAAACTAAATTCAGGATTAATCGACTGAGTCGTAAATTAATTTATGTTTTTAACGGTTTCCGCAATTTTATTCGGAATATGTGATGTAAATAATTTACATCGCTTTTTGAATTAGCTGGACTACAACATTGTTCCTAACTTTTTGTTATTTAATTATATAAATAAACTATGCATATTAAATATTAAATTCCATAAAATCATATTAATTTTAAACCAAAATTGCTTTGTCCATTTATTGTGCAATTTCAAATGAAAATTCGATTTCAAATTCCACTCGAAGAAACACACACATTTACGCTATCAAAATATTATTTATTTTATCCAAATATTTTTTAATAATTAAAAAATCTTAGCCACAATTCGATCATCAATTTATATTTTAATAGTTATTTAATAATTATTGACATATTACACAAGATGCAAAACTGTTCGGAGTACATCAAGAATGTGAATAAATATGCTACTTCCTAGTCTGGCTAAAAGTCCTTGTCCACTAGAGGATCTATTAAAACTTACAACTAGCATTGATATAGCTTGTGTCACCAGGTTGCCAATAAAACTGATTAGTCCACCTGTAAAACGAGAGAAACGTAAAAACAATAAAAAATTTAGTTCACGGACGGAGGTAGATTGGTCTCGAGCTCAAGCTCTGCTGAAGTTAACGAATCTGTCAAAATTACCACTGTATTTTAAGAAAATCGGATGATTCAGACGTTATGTCCTACTGCAGGATTTTACATTTGAAAACGAACATTAAAAAATATTTTTGAGAAAAATTATGATTTTAGATGAAGATAAGTTTTTCAAAATTGGGATGCATTACGAGAAAAAATTGGAACTTTTTATTTTTGATTTAATAAAGTCGCTGTGCCAATAGTTTGTGGATATCTGAAATTGAGATAATTAGATCGAACTAATGAATTTAGTTTACCAAAATAGGGTAAAATGTACTAAAAACAAAAAATTGTGGCAAATTTTCTCTATATAGTATAGACTGTTAGGCGGTCACTCTGTAACTTTGGTTTTTATTAAAAACTACTAAGTAGTAATTTTTACTTGGAGTTTCCTTTCTTGGGATGAAAATTCTTTTGAACCCTACGAACACGAAACGTAGAAACCAAACCAAACTTTCAAAGTACTGATAGTAAGGACACACATATCAAATTATTGTTTTTATGAATTTCGTAATCTGCAATTGTCAAATCCTGTATGTATAAAAGTTAGAAACACTGATGTATATCCGAAAAAATGCTCCAAATATAAATGATAATATTTTTGATTTTTAGCCTTCCAAACAAAATTACATAAACTGATCGTCACAGTATAGTAATTAATTTATTACATAAAAATTACAAGATATCTATGCTACATGAAAAATGTTTCGGAAAAAACTCATAAATTTGCCGAAAAAGCTTTTAACAAAACCGCCAAGAAACCCTATCCCCACAGTTTTGCCTACTGTAACGCCAGCATTAAAGTGAAACATTTGTAGAAAATTGGTCCATATGTTTTTAGCTGCAGCTAGTCCTGAAAAATAAACAGAAAAGGGTTTACATCCCTTTCAAACAAGAATTTTACGTGTCTGTACTAGTGTACTGGAGTTTGGTTTGGATGTTTTTGAAGTTGTTTTGTGAAATATACAGAAAATATTACCAAGTTTAGGCGACAAGGACAATAAATTCGACAAATTACAGTGGTTTTTGTGTAAGTAGATTTCCAAAATATTAAGAATGAGTAGATAGATTTGTTGTATACAAATAGAGCATTGAATGGAGTAATGCTGTAAGAAAAAGTTGTTTAAATCTTAAGATTTTATTAGATTTGGTCGAGAGTCCAGTTATGTGAAGCTATTCATCAAGTTTCATACAATTTGGTCTTAAGTAAAAGTATAATTCTTATCGTATACGAAAAAAATAGAATTGTGTTCCAATTTGTTTCCTAGTGTCACTAGTAAAAAGTGTCTAAAGATTTTTTTATATTAAGTAATGTAAGTAATATGTAATGTGGCAAATAATTAGTGAAATTAAATTCAATGCTTATATATTTTAGGATGGCACTAAAAATCGTTCTCTCAAAAGTATAAGGTAAAGTTAGGTTGTTAAATTACATTGTATAATATTTCAATTCTGACTTAATGGACTTATGATTAACAAATTCAGTCGGCGCTCTGTTTCGAGTAGAACTAGTTTTTATCAAAAATGGTAATGAATGTACCACTAATTTTCTGTTTTTAGCAAATTTTGAAACCTAAATGCGTTTGATTTTATTGCCCTAATTCAAAAAGTTTATTTCTTTTGTTTATTTAGCTTTTGATTTATAGTGTTTATTTTATGGATTTCTTCGAAAATTGACTTTTCTTATCAAGTTACAATTATCAATACACGAAGGAGGGTTTGAGAATCAATCAAAGTTATAAAAATTGATTACCTACAACTACAGAGAAAGATTACGTAGGTACAATTTTTTACGATTCTAGGCTGTGTTGATATATTTATTTACTATTTATCTCAAAATGTAAATTGATTATGTTCAGATATGTCTCATTAATTCTCGGTAGGAGAGTTTATGTATTTTATGAAATATAACGGAAAATAAACATGTTAAGGAAATCAATAGAATAGACAATAAGATGCCCCAAAGTGTCTTATAACCTTTATAATTTACTATACAAGGAAAATCTAAAAGAATTGAATTTTATAATAAAAGTTATAGAAATGTAAACTAATGGAAAATATAACTAGAAAATTTAGAACATGTGGTTAATTAGTTTTTTATGTAATTTTGTGATACGAAAATTTTGCTTGTCTTTTTTGACTCATGATAGTGATTTTGATCTTGTAAGAAGTAAAATGTAGATTTTCTGGTAGTTTCTTTTGAAAATGTGTCATTTAACTGTTGTGCCAAAATAATATATACAAAAACATATTTAAATGGTTTTTGCAATTTTTCTTCTGTGAGACTCTATATAATTTTAAATAGCAAACAAAAACCATTTAAGTATGAAATTGGAACAACAGTTATTAGATATACAAAATATTTTACCTCCATATATTCCTAGGGGTTCAGGGGCCGGCCGGGGATTACCTGAAAGAGAACACTATTTATTATTGTTTTTTCAGCTAAAGCACTTTTTTAAACAGCGATTTGAAATGCAAGATGGAAAACGGAGAGATGACTTTCTTTTACTAAAGACAAGTTTTCCAGACTATAATTTATACAAACTAATAGACTGGCACAATATTTTAAAATTTTTTCTAAATTAATATAAAGTTTATCCTGTATTTATTTTGTATTATAATGCAAGTTAATTTTTGGGAAAGATTTTAAGTTGCGTAAATTATAGATACTATTTTAGTAGAATATAAATCTCTTTTAAGAAGATATATTTTCTAGAATATCCAAAAGTAGTAATTAGTAGAGATTTATTAATTAAACATGGATTCTCGAATTATTTAAAGCACTGGAAAATTAATGTTTGTTAATGAATTCAAATTTGAGGCATAAATTTTGAAATTATTTGTATCTTCAGTCATGTGCCACATTTTTTATCCATCCCATTTACGACGATTCTACTCCAGAAGTCTCTGTCCAATTTTCTGAGAATTTTTTGAAAAATCCACAAAAGCAAGCACCAAGTTTTTATGCATTGTAAACCACAATTATTATTTTAATCACTAACCTGCCCCATTGACACAGCTACAGACAAGAACACTAAGAATAAGTACAACAACGTAAATACGCATGATGTCGAATTTTACCAAAATAATAGATATCAAAAATATTAACACTTGCCATTTATATCCTTAGCAAATAAATATAGATATTGTTAATTAAAATTAAAATTGTTTTTTGATTTATTGCTTATAAATTTTATACAATTCAATCATTCGATAAAACATGCATTACCAACCACTGTAATATGGTTTTTTTTATAACCAGACTACTGCCTACTGTTTTTTAAATTTTATTGGTTAAGTTTTTCACACGGAAAAACGCGGTAAGGGTGTAAGGTTGTCTGCACTGCTGAATAGTACTTTTGTTGTTTCAGGATTTACAGGTCTAAAAGTGCGTTGATATTTATTAGTGGAACAAGGATTTTTACAGGAAAGTATCGTTATTATCTTCATATAAATTTGTGGTTTTTAATAAAAACCTCCTGAATTATACATACCTAAGTTGTAATTTGTGAGAGTTTTAACTAGTAAATTTCGAAAAATTATGACGAAGTCTTACAGCTCTAAAATAAAACTTGTAAATATCTTTATGTTTTTATTGTTGTATATTTTAGCACCTTTATCTTAATATTTGCCAAGGATTAGCTGTGTCGTTAATTTTTGATCCATGCTGCATGCAACATCTGCCCAAACTCCAACTTATAAATACTATACGTAAACCATAAAATAGATTTTACATTTGTGTAGAAGATTACAAATGTAAATTTTATATCCTTTTGGTTTATTTGTTTGGCCTATAAAAATAATATTTTATTAAATCATGAGAGGTAATATTTATTTATTAATAATACTTTTGTGGTCCGTCTATGCTTCTATTAAATATTGGAAAGAGGTTGAAAGTCAGTTAATTCCGTAGAGTTACTCTTTTTCTTTTTTTATTTACTTTACATAATAGGATTATAAAAAATTGATTGCCGAAGACTTTCGATTGGAGTTTACCCCTATAAGATGAAATCTATGGGGTATTGACAGATTTTTTTCAGGAAACAGTCTTCATAAAAATTTTTAAGTTTTGGTAGCTCGGTAAGTTATTTGCAATCTAATAAAAATAAGGGCCTTGATTTTTATAGAAAGTAATACGTTTTTAATTCTTCCCTCGAGAAATAATAACGATTTTATGTATGTACATCAGGACAGAATTGGACTAGCATTATTTCGGCGAGTTATGAAAAATATGTAGTCCGGCATTGAGGAGGTACAGTCAGCACGAAGAAAAGCATCTTGATGGAATTTACCTTCATAGAATATTAAATATTTCAAATAAATATAAATTTTTATAAGTGAGTTTTATTCTTAAAAATAAATGAATATTCCAGACGACGTGAAATAAATATCAATTTTTGACAATTTCAATCTTTTGGTCCTTGGAACCTGAGGCAAAATCAAGGAATGGATATTGTAATTTTACAAGCTCTTCGGAATTTTATGTTTCTAGAAATTTAAAAATTGA
This sequence comes from Pediacus dermestoides, assembly GCA_963942485.1. NCBI lineage: Eukaryota > Metazoa > Arthropoda > Insecta > Coleoptera > Cucujidae > Pediacus > Pediacus dermestoides. Next base: position 32,697,465 of record OZ012626.1, read on the forward strand.
ATATTATACAGATGTTGTGTTACGTGGTGTCCGAGTTGCGCACAGCCACGTCAAAGCCGGAGGCTGTTAGGTGGTTATTTGAGGTTGCGTCCTGTGGGGAACTTGGACATTTTTTATAAAAATTGTGCGCAACTCCAACCCCATCGATTGTTAAGGCGATTTCTTTTAAATTTTAGTGAAATATATTTATTTTTAGTGAATACATGAAAATCCTCATATGATGTATTTCCCATATAGATAGGTCCTATAGACTTTTTCCTAAATTTGGATTATTGTTTTTGTAGCATATACCAGAAGAAAAATATTTACAGTTAATAATTTCACAATTCTATTTTTGGTTTCTTATACGAAGTAGGGCTAATAAATCACCTTACATAGGTTAAGTCATTGCTTTGTATGAAAAGCATGCGGCTTTAGCAACGCAGGTGAACTTTGTTTATGAATTTATCCAGATCTCTAATCCTTGTGGATCCAGACTTAATGACATAGTAGTTCATATTATTTTCAGAAGATGGATTAAACTTAACTAATGTTGAGCAAACCAATAATTAATGGTGTGTAAAAAGTAAATATCTAAGGGTTATGTAATTGCAATCTTTTACTCCCAAAATCTAAGAACTACTTTCCTTGTTAATATTTATTTTTTATAACTTGCACTAACTTTTTACCTTAACACATTGGTCAAAGTTAAAATTGTTTAAGAAGTGACTATAGAAACTTTATTGAAATTTTTCGAACAAGTTCCCACGTTATACAAAGTAATTGTTGCTCATAAATTCATTTTCGGCTTTTACTGAATTTTTTTATTGTAACAAAACATTTTCATTCCCATTTTTATGTTATTTTTATTATTAGTAATCTTTATTTTATTATATTGCATTTTTGCATAATTAATGAGTCATAACTGGATGTCTTCCTTAGAAATTCCTATGAAACATAAAAAAGAGTTGAAGCAACCTGAAAAGGTAGAGGCGTTTGTCCAACAAATATTATAATTTCGAGTATTTTAAAAACTTTTACATATATTTTAAACAAATTTGATAAGTATCTGTATGCGTTTGGTTAAGAATTATTTTTCAGTATCGATCAAAGATTTTTAAATCCACGGCGTATGTGAGTAATGAGTTTGGCTTTTTTAAAATGGGGTCGACAAAATTAAACAACTTTTTAAAATAACATATATTCAACAAAACTGGCTACTATTAACATTTAAAAAAAAATATTGTACAATATGACAAATAAAGGATCAACATTTTGAAAATGTTAACTTTTAATATGTTGATAAATTAAAAAGTTCATATTGTTATAAACCTTCTCTCAATATACCATATGATCAAAAATTATTTAGATAAAGGGTGGCTTTGGAATTCTGAATTTACCTTGCATGTTTGATTCATCGTCAGTAGTTGAACTTACATAGGTTTGTAAGCTAATCAGCTTGTCAAATAAAACTTAGTTTTTAAACTACGGGTTTATTTTCTATTTTTTTTTTATTTATTATCTATTCACCATGGCCACCCTTTATCTAAATAATTTTTGATCATATGGTATAAGTCGACATGATTTTTGTTTAATTTAAATAATTATAAAATCAATAGTTATTGAGACTGTCTATATTTCAAAACATTTTTTTCGAATATTTTAGTGGTTTGGAATGCCCCCTTAATATCAAAATTGACCCATTTTTGCTTAAAATAAAGTCGACTTTAAATCCAGAGATAATCGGGGTGGGAAGTTTACAAATTGACACTCTGTATACATTTATGTATGTTTTTAATAAAAATCTATGTGATTTGTGGATAAAATAAGTAAAAATATGATTGATATTTAAATAGGAGTAAAAAGTTTTTCTTAATTTAAAACTCATGATTATTGTACAGTTTAACATAATGAGGACACTGGAAATTGAAAAATAAATAAACAATAAATAAATAGGCAATGGTTTTATTTTACCCAAAAATCTAAATAAAAACAATTAGGAATTATAATCTCCAGTTTTCTGAAACTTAGCTAGGTACTTTTCTTCTATGTCAGTTAAATGAAACCAAATAAAAATTTAACAATAAAACAATTTTAATCAACAAAATCAAAATTTAACTATTATAAAATATTTATATAATATTTTAAATAATTCAAACATATTAGACCAAATGCAAAAAAGATCTTGCTAGATTCAAGATACCAGCCACTCCATTTAGAAAAATTTTTCCAAATATTCCGGAGGAATCTCTTGTTACGTTTATGATTTGTATGATGACTATAAATGCTGCATTCAGTATATCTTTCAAAATTCCTCCGAGTCCATTAGGTTTACGCGCTGAAATTAATAGAAAATTAGTAAACTAGAGAAACATCTATATATATATATATTAAAAAAAAAATGAGGATATCGGGCGATAGGTATTCCACGTTTACCTAATTTTTGAAGAAGACTTTTTTAGATAAAAAATTTAAAACATGTGCGCTTTTCCGAAAAGTGAAGAGAATTTTTGTTACCTAGTTTCTTGATAAACGAATGGGAACAGCATCTATTCGTATCTATTATTTTACCGAAGATTAATTTTTTTCTAGACTCTAGGTAAATCGTAATTCAATTTCTAAACTAAAAATTTGAATATCTCTTATAATTTTACTTTAGACAACCGGCGAACTAAAAAATTTTTACTCCAAGACTACAACCAATCAAACCAATTTAGTGAAAAAAATATTTTAAAAACATATTAGTTGCTATTAGCGACTTTTGTGGTTACACTATTATTAATTATTGTTAGTGTGAAAAACTAAACTTACCTGTGAGTAATCCTCCAGCTACGCAGCTGATAACAGTTGCCACAAAAAATAATATAAAATAGATCCGCATTTTGTTATAATTGTGTTTTCTTGTGGCGTAACTGAACGTTAAATGATATGTTAAATTTTCTTTATATAGACTTTATATAGACATAAAACAATTAAATTTTTTTAAATAAAATATCCATATTTTCTTAAAATCATGATTTATTGGCATTAAAAATTTATTTCACATGTTAATATGAATACCTTTACGTAGGTAAATAAGTACTGGGCAATAAATTAGCCAAGGATAATTTTTGGCACCCACTACTTTTACAGCGAAGTTATACAATTCTGCTACGTAATAAATAAATGGACAGAGGTACTCAATGATTCATCTAGAAATCTAGACGAAGGATTAGGAATTTCTATTTGAAACATTAAGATCTTTGAAGCGATTCAACCTCACAGTAGGTAATCACTAAATGGTCAAATTGAATGCAGATGGGTTCAAAAATTAACGTCAAGTTTTTTGAGTTCATGTGGATTCTAATCTAACTTCAATTTAGAACATCGCATTTTTCTTCTGAGGAAATTGGTATTTATCAAAAGATATGTCGTACATGTGCATAGTTTCCTGCCCTATGGAAGTATTACTTGGAGAGTCCACAACTGTCTTGTTGGCCAAAGGTGCCATTTATTCGGTACCTGCATGAATTCCTAAACTATGACATCTTATAATAGGTAGGTAGGTACGAGCCCTAACAACTAAATGTTCGGACAAAAGTAAATTTTTGAAGTATGAAAGGAGAACTGGAAATGTTATGCAAATAAATAGTAAACACCTAACAATACAATAAGAAAAAGCCTTAATAACAATATTATGCATGGAAGAAAAGTATTTATTTGATTTAACAATATTTTAACTGTAATAATTAGCAAACTTTACAAAATGAATTTGAAACTAAATGTTGGGATAATTTTTAATTTGGGACCATTAATAAGAGGTTACGTCTCCTTTTGCTTTAATAGTAGTCTGTACTCTATAGCAGGAATTGTATTTATCAAATTTTGGTTCAATTCTGGCGTGAAACTGTCCCAAATTTCTTCTATTTTGGTCTTTAAGTCCCTAATAGTTCTTGGTGGATTATTGCGTAGAATACGTTTAATTTTATGCCAAAGAGTTTCAATGACATTTAGGTCCGGACTGGATGAGGAACATGAAAGCACCTTTATGTCGTTATCCCCGAGTTTCAAAACTGTGATTTTTTAAAAACAGTCGTTAGAAAATTACGTCACATTTTTCAAGTGCAAGTTTAAAGCTACAAAATATGCCTAAAATCACCAAATAAAGACTTGGGAATTTTTTGTACATAAAACCAACGTCCAGCTTTGCAATAAAGTAAATTTTACCAAAATCCAACCAGCGGTTCCAAAACTGTGATTATTTTAATGTAGGTAGCACCCTCAAAAAACACGTTTTTTGGAAAATGAACTGTGGAACTCGAAAAAATTCAAAAAAAATTCATATTAATATTTCAGGATTTTTTCAATATAGTACGATTATTGAGCTTTGATTTAAAGGTTTTTTGACACAAATCCAACCAGAGGTTTCAAAACTGTGATTTTTTAAAACAGTTACTCGAAAATTCTAACATTTTTAAAGGTGCTACTTTGAAGCTCCGATAAATGCCTAAAATCACCAAATAATAAGTTGTGTAACTTTTTTGTAAGGAAAACCAACAACCAACTTTGCAATAAAGTAAATTTCATTAAAATCCGACTACTAGATCCAACGTTTTGAAAATAATAATTCTTTGTTTCTACAATTTTCCCATCCTGCTGGATAAAGTGCAACAGATTTGGAACCGCCGAGCGGATTTTTACGAAATTTACATTTTTATATAACTAAATGTTGGCATTATAACAGAATAAACCATCAATATTATAAAAGTTAATTTAGATAACTTTTGTGCGTATGGAAAAAAAACAATCAAATTTACTTTTGTCCGAACATTTAGTTGTTAGGGCTCGTACTTATTGAATTTTAGTTCAAAAATGGACGGATTGCTTTGCGTTTTTTTTTATAAAGAAATGGATAAATTGGTTCTATTAGAAAATTTAATCCGAATGAAAATCCAATGAAAATTCCTGATTTCATTGACTAAAATACTCATTTTTAAAATACTTCATAGACTTAGTACTGGAACATTAGATCAGATATAAGGCAATTTATGATAAAATTTTCGGTTCTTTCGAACCAATGAGTTTAACTTTTTGGGATATCTCGGAACTTTTTTGAAGAAGCGATGGAGTGCAATTTTGTAGATTATTTTTTGTTTATAACATTTTTTCATGTCTCTTATTGTTTAAATAATATAACAGCGCAAAGTGTAAAAAAGAGGCAATGTCGAATTTTTTATCATAGTTTTATGAATAAAACGATTACTCTTGAATAATTAATAATTATACAATTAACAATATTTATGCAAACAAATTTTGCAATAACAATGAAATTGTCACTACGAAAACGAAAATTGAACCATTTTTTGCCACAAAAATTTTTTTTTGTTTCGTTTTGTGCATTCTTTCGGCTCTGTTTCTAACTTCTCTGCAAGAGTTTAAATAAGAGCGAAAAGTGGATAAAGAAATCCTTGTAGCTATTGGAAATAGATTTTGTGTAGAGTTAGACTCTTGACGATTTTCAAGGCAAATTTCAGTGGAAATAAAATTCATAAAAAATGACACCACAACTATATGCGAATATTTTGCGAAACAATTGCAGAAACCGTGAAAAAACCACCGAGATACAAAGAGGTCGCTTAATTATTTATAAATTATTATTAACAAAATTTTTCCCGCAGTAAAAAGTGGCACTGGCATGTTTGATATGTGTAGCAATGAGAATTTTTCTTGGTTCAATTTTTGTTTTCGTAGAGAAAATTCTGTTATTTTGTAATTTGTTATTGAAAAAAAATTTTAAATAAATATTGCAAATTGCATAATTATTATTAATAATTCTAAGAGTAATCGTTTCATTCATAAAACTATGATAAAAATGTGAAAAAATTCGATTTACCGCCTTTCTTCCATTTTGCGCTGCTCTATTATTTAAACAATAAGAGATGAAAAAATATTATAAGCAAAAAATGTACGAAATTTAATTCTCTACTAAATTGCTCTCGTTCACTTTTTCGAAAAAGGTAATGAGTTCCGAGATATCCTCAAAAGTCAAACTCACTTTTTTTTTTAAGATGGCGGAAAATGAGACGGGGATGGCTTGTCCAAAAGTAATTTTTACACGCAGGGTCGATCCCCCTTCCCCCTTCGATCGCAAAAGGTTCATAAGACCCCAAAATTTTATCACAGAAAAAGTTTCATGTTCCTGTATTAACTTTATATTCTGAAAATTGTCTAAAACTTGAAGAAATGGCAGATATGATATAATAAATGGTTCTACTAGAACAAGATGAAAATTCCGGTTTTTATTGCCTACTATAAGCTCATTGCAAAATTGTACTAATATTACAATCTGTAAAATTGTTAAAGTATTTTCAAACCAGAATCTTATGGTAAATTTGAATATTTTGGGGATAGTTTTGTATCTAATTTGGTTGAGGAAATAATTCCAATAAATGGAGTTAAACTTGTGCAATGTAGATACCTAATCTTTTGGTTTAATAGGAATTTTACTACTGTAATAACATCTAACAAGTAGTTTCTTAATTCTTAAAACTTTTCCTTGACTTCTGCTTTACCATATAAAGCACAAGTTATTTTTGTGTTTAATATAACGAGGTACACAAATTACCCATCGCAAATCCATTAATTTTATGAAAAATTGCAAAAAATTATTGCTTCATCTGGAATAAATTTATAAGAGAAAAAATTACAGTAAATTGAAAAAAATCGTAAAAATTGACCCAAACCAATCCAAATAAATAAATTGGATACAATTATTTTTCTTTCAATATTGGGCGGCGTTATCTGAACTCTGAGACTTATTAATATGTTATTATTATTATCAATTTTATTTCATTCATATCATTGCATTTGGGCTTTGCCTACAAGAAATTCATTTAAACAAACATAGTGAAAAAACCAGTTTTAATAAATTATAAAATAATACAATCTACATCGCAAGTAATAAATTACAAATATACTCTCAATATATTATTTTTTGTTTGAATCACAGTCACTGACCACATATTATCATAAGTATTTTAGTTACGTTGTACATATATTAATAAAAGCAGTTTTACTAAATTAATACAAATTTATGTCCTTCACATTATGTATGTGTGTGCTTTTACTTATTTTATTATTAATATGTGAATTATTTCGTACGCAAATCTAAAACTTCCAAAGGCGCGCTGTTTTCAATCCGAATATGATCGGCGTTCTAAAACAAAACACAAAAATATATAATCTTTTAGATTTAAAAAAAATATACTTACTTTAAATAGTGGTGGCTCAGTGGGATGCGGATGAAAGCCCGTTTTTCTGCAATTTGCAATGTACTGCAAACCATGATTGGGAGTCAAAATAAAGAAACCCGTCCTAAAATAAATAAATTACAAACAACATCCCGGAAATCTTATACAGGCTTACTCGTTGTAACGTGGAGCACACACAATCGCCACAGCTTCAGGCATAAGCAATTGATAGGGGCAGTGGGTATGCAAGTCGACACTGGACAGAAATGCGGTTTGAGTTGGATGAGTCTGAAAAATATTTTTCAAAAAGATTTTTGCTAGTATACTCCATTAAGAATAATAGCTATTTTATTACAACTTTGAGGAATGTATTTAGACATTTAAACTTCGAAGTTGTTAAATTGACTTTATGGGACAGTGATGATTTATTGAGCAGGGAAAATCAACAAATAAATCATGTAATTATATTGTTGGAGTTGAAAAAAATGATGTTATTGAAATGATTTACTAGTACAGGAACATTAGATCAGATATAAGGCAATATGTAATAAAAATTTCGGGTCTTTCGAACCTTTTGCGATCGAAGGGGGGGAGTCAACCCTATGTGTAAAAAATCACTTTTGGACAAGCCATCTCCGTCTCATTTTCCGCCATCTTGAAAATAAGAGTGCGTTTGACTTTTGAGGATATCTCGGAACTCGTCACTTTTTTTAAAGTGATCCAGAGCAATTTTGTAGAGAATGAAATTCCGCATTTTTTTTGTTTATATAATTTTTTCATATCTCTTATTGTTTAAATAATATAGCAGCACAAAATGTAAAAAAGGGAGTACGTTGAATTTTTTCGCAATTTTATCATAGTTTTATGAATGAAATAACTACTCTTTCAATAATTAATACATACTCCTAATAATTATGCAATTTGCAATATTTATGCAAAAAAAATTTGCAATTACAATGAAATTGTCACTACGAAAACGAAATTTGAACCACTTTTTGCTGCGAAAAATGTTTTGTTTGTTTCGTTTCGTGCATTCTTTCAACTCTATTTCTAACTTCTCTGCAACAGTTTAAAGAGCGAAAAGTGGATAAAGAAATCCTTGCAGCTATTGGAAATAGATTTTGTGTAGAGTTATAAGGAGGGCACAGTGATGCAATTCTTGACGATTTACGATGCAAATTTTTTTGCAAAATGCGTTCGCAAAGTTCAAACAAACTTTACCAATTTACTCCCTACATTTTGAGGGATGGTTAGGAAATTATCTTGACCCCGCAGAACCCACGTTAAAAAACCGCTCATTGAACTCTACGTCACAAGTGGTGCGTAAAAGAGTTCTATAAAAATAAAATTGATAAAATGATACCACAACTGTATGCAAATCTTTTGCGAAACAATTGCAGAAATCGTGAAAAAACCACCGAGATACAAAGAGGTCGCCTAATTGTTTATGAATTATTATTAACAGAAATTTTCCCGCAGTAAAAAGTGGCACTGTGTAGCTATGAAAATTTCTCTTGGTTCAATTTCCGTTTTTGTAGAGAAAATTTTGTTATTTTGTTAATTGTTATTGAAAAATTTTTTGAATAAATATTAACAATTGCATAATTATTATTAATTATTCAAAGAGTAATCGTTTCATTCATAAAACTATGATAAAAATGTGAAAAAATTCGATTTACACACTTTTTTCCACTTTGCGCTGCTCTATTATTTAAACAATAAGATATATGAAAATTTAATTCTCTGCAAAATTCCTCTCGATCATTTTTTCGAAAAAAGTGACAAGTTCCGAGATATCCTCAAAAGTCAAACTCACTCTTATTTTCAAAATGGTGGAAAATCAGACGGGGATGACTTGTCCAAAAGTGGTTTTTTACACTCAGGGTCGACCCCCACTTCGATCGCAAAATATTCGAAAGACCCGTAAATTTTATCACAGAAAAAGTTTAATGTTCCTGTACTCGCAGAAAAAAATTGTACAGGGTGGTTCAGTTACGGTGTCCTCGTTATTATCTCAGAAACTATTGGGCCCAGGAAAAAAAGTTTTATATAGAAGTTGTACAGTCTATAGCATTCTACATTTTTGAAAATATATTACTTATACAGGGTGCGTCATTTTCATGTGGCGATATAAAGTTTCATTTTTTTAAATGGAACACCCTGTATTTAACCCAAAATTATGATTTCTCGTCCAATTTACGATAAAAAATATATAAGGTTTAACATGCCTATTATTGATAGTTTCCAAGATATTCGACAAAATATCTAGAAATACTATGATATCTGCCTGTTTATATGAGCAATGTTAGTTCTATTTTTTAGCTAGAAAATTTTATTTCAGGTGTCAATAATCAAGTAAACTTTAAATTGATATCATATGTAAGAAAAAGTCGTAGTATTTGACAAAGAACTATTATTTTATAGAGTAGACCTAGCAGCTAATAATAATGTTCTGTCAGGTAGGCATTGGAAAATAGTTAAATTTTTTTAAATAATTTGTTTTTTATTATAAACTAACTAAATAAAGAATATGTTTTGGTTGAGTATTTTTAAAATTGAAACAAGTAAAATAGCTTGCTCTAACACACCTGGTGGAAGCTACACCCACATAATACAATATTATTTTTCAAAATATTTTCTCGAATATCTTGGAAACTATCATAAATAGGCATATTAAGCCTTATATATTTTTTATCGGAAATTGGATGAGAAATCATAATTTGGGGTAAAACACAGGGTGTTCCATTTAAAAAAATGCAACTTTTTATCGCCACATGAAAATGACTCACCCTGTATAAGTAATTTTTTTTTTGTCGATCGTTTATTAAAGATCTAGTTAATGTAATATAAAAGGAGTGTATTAATAATTCAGTTTAATGCATACATGCACATTAAAAACATTGTTAAGATTTGCTAGGTAACCAACAATATATTATATTATTGAAACATGCATTTGGAACTGACACCTGCCGAAATTAATTAATTATGTCAGTAGTATTTTGACTTATTGCATATTATGTCAGAATTTGGATTTTGCCATGGAACAAAATTAGATTATTTTCATTCTAATAAAGAGCGATCGACAAAAAAATATTGTAATCAACATGAGTGTTAATCGGCGATTAATAATCTCGACTCATTAACGCGCTCGCTGCGCTCACGCGTTAAAATCGTTTCGATTATTAATCGCTCTTATTAACACTCTTGTTTATTAAACTACTATTAATGTAAATAGATATTTTAGTCTTTCTTGAAGGAAATTAAATTTAAAATCTGCGTAAAAAAACTGGATGATTTTTAAACGTGTTCTTATTTATATGAGAAATTTAATCATAATAGTCTGTATAGCTGGCTTTTTTCTAATATAATAACTTTACTGCCTAAAACTGGCATTAGATTTAAATTAAATATTGAGGTGCATATTTTACAATTTGGTAATTTTAGAATATAATACTTCAAGAAATATTTTTTAATCTAGATAAACCAATTAAATATTTATGGAATACACATACGTGGATCCATCCAATAGTAATAAGATTATGTTGGTCTTGATAATCAAACAATTCCTCCTCCTGCATTGTCATGCACGAATCTGCAGTACCTTTCTGTTTTGGTAGTATCATATGTGTGATAATCAGTTCATTCTTTTCCTGAAAAAATTAAAGAAAAAATAAACTAACTTACCAAAATCGATCAAATAAAATAATCATTTCTGTACCCAAACTATGTACTTACCAATTTCCCAGCTAAAATGCCACATGTTTCAATATTATTCATGGTATTAGCCTGAGCCATGCTCTGAAACGAAACCATAACTTTCGTTGGCACAATAACAGTCCGCAGAATATTGGAATTGAAGCGCTCCTCCATTATATCTGAAGGCTTCTTAGTGCGATCGACAGAAGGTGGATCCGACTTCCTACAAAAATTTCACGATATTTTGTACTTGTTACACGAATTTTATTCACTTACATGCTACCGCTATCAACTGGAGTTCCTGCAGGAGCACTTGGTCCATACGGATCAGGATAGCGAACATCTTCAATATTACCCGGCATTTTGGCGACAATAGCCGGGGAATAACTTGTAGGGTTCTTAGAACTAGATTGTTTTTTAGCCATGGATTCCCGTTTTTTACGTTCATTTTCAACCCGTTCATATTGTTTCTGTAAATTCAAAACTGAACATACCCAACTTGCTTTCAGGTGTTTTACTCACTAGCTCCGCGATATATCTATCGTAATCATCTTGGTACTGTTGCAACAGTCGCTTTTTCAAATTTTCAGCCTTAGGAAACACCTCCCGTAGCTTCAGCTGATTAATAGCCTTGACATCGGATGGTACAGTGTTAAAATCAGGGTGTTTGCGGATTCTCTCCAAGAACAATGTCATAAACTTCAAATAGAGAATGTATGCGTTCTCCAAACTTCCCTCCTCTAAATAAACATTGGCCATTCTTATCATTTCCAAACCGGAGCGGTAATATCTTATACAAAAGTGGTTCTAGCATACTTTTCCTCAACCAAAACAATATGTTTGTGTACTTACCTGGTAGGAGGTACATTAGGGTCGACTTTTACCAAATTAATGTAGTGGATTAGCTGCTTTAAGCGTTCTTGGGGCTCCAAGTGTTCGTTAATATCCTTGCGATCGTTCATTTTGTTGCAGTGACACTAGCGGTCAAGTTCAGTTGCATGTAGAATATTTAAGGCTGTAATTATAGGTGGGCACGATTATGAGTCACTGTAGTTTCTACCCCCTTTTTTAGGGAAATTTGTTGATTGTGAGTGATTTTTAGGTTAGATTCGCATCTGTCAGATAAAAAATTTGAGTTGTCTCTGGTGCCAGCTATCGGTACGACATGGATTGTTGAATTTTTCTATTACAGGGTTCTGTAAACGCAATCGAACAGAGGCGGGCTTATTTGATTTTGTTAGGTACAGGGTGTCCCATTTTCGACACTTTTAGGGGGTATTGGCGTTATTATCAAAGATAGAGTGTTGCGGTTTTCAACTTCCTATCCTACTTTTTTACGAAACGAAAGATTCCGGGGTCAAATTTGTCATGGCTCTCTTAGTTTTTAATCTACAGAGTGATTCTGAAAATTTTTGATTTTTAGACACCCCTCGTATTTCCGTTATGCGTCTACTTATCAAAAAGGTGAAAACTGATCTTGATAGAGTTTTTTACGTAGAATTCAGTGGCGTAGGCAGTTTTTGTGTAAAAGGTTTAGTTTTTGAGATATTGCCCAAACTTATCTTTTTTTAAATAGGACACCCTATATATTATTTTTTATATTGATTAAGCAAAATTTGAGCTTTCCAAAAATATATAATACTTAATATTTATTTTGAAAAACAAGCTCAAAAATCGATATTTTTAATAATTTACTTTATTTATAACAGTAGGCCATGGCTAGTATATTAGAAACAAATGCAAAGTTTGACAGATTTGTCAGATTTCCATTATTGTGAAATATTTTTGTTACGTAGGAGTTTTTATTTTAGTTTTAATTTTTTATTACAATGACCATTTACGATAATTATGAGAAGTATTATATTGTTGGTATATTTTATACAATGGAATAAAATTATCTTTTGAAGTGTTTAGCTTTAAACTAATTACGCATTGTGAAAATTTTGGATTTGTTTTTAAAAAATTAGCCATGGCCTACTGTTATAAATAAAGAAAATTAGTTAAAATATCGAATTTTGAGCTTGTTTTCAAAATAAATATTAAGTATTATATATTTTTGGAAAGCCCAAATTTTGCTTAATCAATATAAAAGATAATATATAGGGTGTCCCATTTAAAAAAACATAAGTTTGGGCAATATCTCAAAAACTAAACCTTTTACACAAAAACTGCCTACGCCACTGAATTCTACGTAAAAAACTCTATCAAGATCAGTTTTCACCTTTTTGATAAGTAGACGCATAACGGAAATACGAGGGGTGTCTAAAAAACAAAGATATTCAGAATCACTCTGTAGATTAAAATCTAAGAGAGCCATGACAAATTTGACCCCGGAATCTTTCGTTTCGTAAAAAAGTAGGAAAGGAAGGTGAAAACCGCAACACTCTATCTTTGATAATAACGCCAATAGTGTCGAAAATGGGACACCCTGTACAGTTGACGACACGGAATAGTTTCCAGGCATTTTTTTCCATTGTAAATTAAATCATGTTCATAGGCTCGATAACTGCTTAGTGGCATTATTAGCAGTCATATTTGTGTCACAATATTTTATGTAAAGTATTTGAAGTAAAACGCCTAGAAATGTACTTACTGATGCTCAAAAAGGCGCAATTGTGGTTAGTCAAGTAGACAAGTAAATGTAATCTAATGAGATCTTCGCCTGTCTCCACCACTGTCGTTAAAAGAAATTTTGATTTAAAAAGTCTAATTTATAATACTAAAAAAATTGAAAAATCGCTATTTGATCAATTTGTCTGGAAACTATTCCGTGTCGCCAACTGTACATTTCGTCGGTTTAATTTGCAAAAATTGTCCAATTCAAAAAATTATTGGCTTATTTAAAGACAATATCGTATGTTCAATTAAATTTAAAAAAGGATAAAATTTTGAAACCGCGTATTCAAGCACATCAAATAATTTTGTGTAGTTTTTATTTAAAATAATTAAAAAATAAATATTGTAGTGCGCTTTTCTGTAAAATTTTTGAATATAAAAATTATTAACTTACTTAAAGAAAATATCGTATGTTCAATTAAATTTAAATAATAATAAAATTTTGAAATCGCTTAATCAACACATCAAATCTTACAAAATACCGATTTTGTGTAGTTTTTATTTCAAAAAATAAATATTGGAGAGTTTTCTGTTTCCCCTATAAAATTTTTGAATGTAGACTTACGACCTCTACAAATTAGGCCAACAATAATTAAAAATTAAAAACATAAATACATACAAAATTAATTTTATTAATTAAATCTAAATTGCTATATAAATCACATTTAATTTAGGTACATATTGAAGCTTAAATTTCTAATTATGTTAATAAATATAATGCTTTAATAAAGGCAGTGTACGGTACTTTGTGTTTTACAATTCTTCAATATTATTAAAATCTATATACCTACCTAAAAGTAGTTTTAACGATAAAAAATACAAAGATGTTCCAAAATAGAATTAGGTCTCTAAAATACTAACAGCCTAATAATGAAAAATACATTAGTAACAACAATTAAAACCGGCTGACTAGTTACGATATTGCTTCGTCCATATTCTGGAATGTATTTGGTCTTCTCCATCATCCAATAGAATCCAACCATTTTATTTTGTCGCTTCAACTCAGCCCCCACTAAAGATCTTACTTGTTCATTGTAGTTATTCAGCCAGCGCCTCTGAAAAAAATTCCATAGAAATTGGTTATTTTTTTCGAAATTTTACTTATATTACTTGTTGTGTAGATAATAAGCTGAGTTTCATTAATTTTGGCTCATAAGGCACTAGAGTCACAGTTTTGAAACCCAAAAAAGTGTGACCTGACGAATGAAGCCACTGTTTTTCAATCACCTCCATCACGTTCTCTAAACGGACTCCAAAATCACCTTCTCTATAAAATCCTGGCTCTAAAACGTAAAGTCCGTTAGAAAAATACTCTATTATCATTGCAATTTTTACCATTGGATAGAAAATATCCTGGTTTAAAAACTTGCTGCATACTGACTTCGGAATCATATCTAACGGCTATCGGAGCTGCAGGAAATAAATATTACAGAATTTATAAGGAATTTTTCGATAAACCTTACATTCGTGCACACTAAGGAAGGCACCAACCCCATGTCCTGTACCATGCATGTAGTCTAAGCCGATGTCCCATAAGGAAGACCTAGCCACCACGTCAGCCACAGCCATTTTCATGTTGCTGGGAAATGTTAGAGTAGACAACTGAATGCTGCCTATTAACACCCTGGTGTACGCTTCCTTCTGTTCTTCTGTTGGTTCACCAAAGTGCAGAGTACGAGTCACATCTGTGGTACCACCTACAAAAAATTTTCGTAACTTTTGGAAACTAGAGTATAATTTTGGACCATACTGTAATATTGTCCACCAGAATCCACCACGACTGTACTATTGTCAAAAATACGAATGTTGGTGTTGTTTGTTGGTTCGTAGTGGGGTTGAGCCCCATTTGGACCAAATCCCACGATTGTACGAAAACTGTTACCCAAGCTGAGATTCTGTTCAAAGCGACAGCGATTCAACGCCGTTACCAAGTCCATTTCTGTGAAGGTGTCGCCTGCGTTAAACTGATAAAAACAGGTTAGGTGAGGTTAAGATTACGAAATTACTCTTCAATGAAGAAGAATAGAATATTTTCTGTTTACCCTTTTTTCAATGTACGAAAAACAATCACAAACAGCGGCGGCGTCTCTAATATGAGCATCTTGCATCCCCTTGATTTCCGTGGGGTTTTTCACAGCCTTCAAGTAGATTATAGGCGATTGCCTAGGCAATCTGTGCCCTGGAAAAATGTGCTCGTATATAGCGTGACTTGCACCCTCGCTATAGACACATCGTGAAGGAATCAATATTCGTTGGTACCGCTGGGAATTCGTTCTTAGATCCTTCCAGATATCATTGTAGTCCTTAAGTCTAGTAAAACGGAAATTAGACGAAGAATTTCATTTTTATGTAGTTTCTTACAGGACTGTATCTGGTCTTGTGTATGGTGTCTCGGATTTTAAGTGGGCCATCACATTATTCGTGACTAGTTGACTGGAATTAACGTAGAGGAAAATATTGTTCATATCGAGGATGATGTAGCTTCGTATAAACGGCGAGTAAGGAATGTCGCGTCCTTTAATATTCAACAGCCAGGAAATCTCGTCTAAAGACGTAACAACCATCGCATCCGCCCCAATTTTCCGTATTTCTCGTCTAGTCTCCTCGATCTTCCTACTATAATTTTTACCTGAACTCTTATTTTAGACACAACCAAACGAAACTCTTTAAAACCTACCTGCAAACTGTATCTCCCAAACAAACGCATCCTTGCTCCTTTTTTGCCGTCGTTCACTCTCCGGCCAAATAAGATCCACCAAACTCACATTCAGTGCCACCAGTTCCACTTTAGAGTTCGATAGGTCTGATTTTAGTTGTTTCCACATGTACTCAGAGATGATTTTGGGGTTAACGCCTACTCGTCCTCCATGTGGGAACTGCTTTTTGAGCCATTGGGATCTAGTTGGAATGTGACGGTGGCCTTCGCGCATAAGGAGCCAGTCGCAGTTGATTTGTTCGTCGGCTTGGAGGTGGTAGCGGCCGTCGGTCCAGAGAGCGGCTTTGTCTAGGGTGATGATGGCGTCGCCGTAGCTGCCGCTGAAGCCGGAGATGTATTCGCGACGGCGGTCGTATTCATCCACGTCTGTGCTCTGCGAAAAAGGAGAAATTTCGTTGACCAAAAATTAAGACGGGTTTAAGGAGTAGGCCTTCATAAGTCGTTCTAAGACGAAAAGTTCACATAAAGATGGTGTTATATACAACAAAAATATTGTTCAGTGGTGTACTTAAGGGTGAGCTAGCCATAATTTCAAAAGTTTTAAGAAAATTGTGAAAGAGCACAAGTGAAAAACAATACATATTGTCGAAAAAAATTATTTTGAAATGATTTTTTGAGTTATTAATCACTCTTGAGACACTTTAGAAAGTCAAGAACTATTTTAGATACAGGGTGTTGAAAATTACTACTTTTTCTTGCCAAAAAAAATTATTGGTTTATCATTTTCCAACAAAAACAATAAGAGTTTAGTTAGGGTTCCCATAATTTTTCCAGAATAAAAACGGTATTAAAACACATTGCTTACTTTTCTTCTAAGATGATTTTCTTGTTCAAAATACAAAATAAGTTCCTTCATTTTAAGAGGAAAATTTGTAATAATAGTTATAATAATGTGGCCACTGCTTCAATAATGAAGAACCAAAAAAATGGACCCAAAAACGAATTTCGTATCCATGCAGTTCTTATTTTTAATTCATGAGCTTGAATAAAAATTTTCTAATGTAAAAATAAAGTACACTTCTTTTATATCCAGAACAACATTTTTTATCGCATTTTTTTCTACCTGATGCTCATCACTGGTTTGTACAATGTAAGCTTGTACAGGAAGCGTCCCCAGCACCACCTCCGATCTCATTTTCTCCCTCAGGGCAATCAGCCGGGACGTGGTGTTGACTCTGCGCACCGGTTGAACGGCATTTCCATGAGTCGAACAAGCTTTCCTTAATTTCCCCTCACGTTTCAATTCCTCATCATATCCGGAACAAAATACGAAAAAGGCACCTGAAAAAAATTTAAATTAATCGAATATTTCAGGATAATATATTTAGATAAAGTAGTACGAAGCAATTCCAGGTACCAGGTGTCAGGCAAGGTTTTTAAATCTACCGTAAGGGGGACCATTCATTCAAACACCAAGAGCGCACCCTCTTTGTTTGGTAATGTTAAGAAATTGATATATTCTTGAGGTACTAGGAGAGCATAAGCACTTAGGTGGCATTAAGATTCCAAAGCAACTCGCCTTAGGCAACACCATTAGAAAATCCCAATGCAAAAAGTGCGTGTCTGTCTATGCTCTCTAGGTGTAATTGAGTGTAATTATTGCATTTATAGTTGAGTCCCAAAAGGGTTAAATATGCGTAGGCGTTCAAACAATAGAACTGACGTCAATGATGTAACAGGAAGGCATATGAGTGTGAAGGTCTTTTACAGTGCATTTGGCCCTTTACTACCCTAGTTGAGGTTTCAATAGTGCCCCTTCCACACTTTGTGGATGCGATTCTCAGATCAATATATTATAATGTAGGTAGGTAGGTAGAGAAACGAGGGTAAAAAGTTTACTAGGGGCGAAGCGTTTGAACCAATAACGAAAGGAATGGGAATAAAGGAATGAAAGTAATAATTACAAAAATTTGTTGTTGACTTATATCTTAGGGTTTATTGTATTAAAAAAATATTGCTAAGGTTTTATATTACATCGATTTTACATTTGAAGATGTACTAAATATATTATTTATTCCTACTCATTTTTATTAATTGATATTTTATAGTATTCGCTTGTAGAATAAAACTGAGTAAATTAATAAAATATATCCTCTGATGAGAGTTTGCTTGAGGATTAAACAACAAACAATTACATTTCTTTGTAGTTCCTAATTATCTCCGCGCCGCACTTTCATAATTTTCCCTCCTCCACTTCTCTCTCTTTTCCAGGTCCGGATGATACTCCCGCAGTGGCTACTTGCGGGAGTCACGAAACTTATCAGGACAACAGAACATTAAACAGATTTCAATTGGCCCTCTCGAAATAATGCCACACAATCCCCCAAACAACAACTAGCACCTCTTCGCCTCTTCCACATCCATCCACAGACAGAAAAGTTCACTGACATAGCTGCTGGTTTATGTGTGTTTGCGTACCCAAACAAACACACACCTCCTGCTCCGCATAGTCTGTCTGGTGGTGATGGTGTATTTCTGTCGATTGCTGCTGGCTGGTTTGCTACCATGAAACAGAAGGAAGGACTGACTGGGGTCTAACTGACGTCAACAACTAAACAGGAACACATGATGGACAAGAAGTGAAAAGTAAACAAGCATCGAGGAATGAATGGTGATAGTAGAGGTAGGGGTAAAAAATGCGTGAAGCACTGTGCAGGAGGGACGGCAAAGCCCAAAGCAAAAGCATGCAAAGTGTTCAGTTCATAGAGGAATTGTGTTGCTGATGGATGGATTGGAACGATGTATAGTCATCAATCACAGTTTAATTTGTATAAATATAAATTTTTAGTAGTAATATGTTTAATATATGGTATGTCTTCTCGCTGAGCTCAAGATTTTACTAACCCCTAATTTTTAAATTTTATATAGTATACTTATATTTTTTTATGGTTTTTCTTTCAAACCTCACATATCGTAAATATCATGGAAATTGACATTTTGTAGTTCTATTTTATTATAATTTATTGGTTGTCGATTATTTATTTTTAGTAGTAAGTAAGATAATTTCGAAACAATGTATTATATGACATGAAAATTAATATTGAAAATCGAAAATTTACTATGCATCTTGTACGTGTATACTTCTTTCTTTCTAGGTAAATTAAATTTCATCCCCATTTTCATTACCCTTTAAACTTTAAACCAGAAACAGACAAGTATAATGGCTAGGATATTAATATGTACAAATACTCAATCTTATATTGTAATAATAGAAAATTTAGTGTGATGGGGACTTGCGGAGGTAAGGATTATTTGTGGCCATCAGGACACAATTATTTCTTTGGTCTCCTATAATCCTTTCTCAAACTCAAAAGAATATAAAAACAATCAGATAGTCTATTAATTGCATATTAATGTTCGTTGATGACGAAATTGGTGGCGAAATTTTAGGGGCACGTTTAGGGTAGATGAAATAAGTTGATATAACCTTTTTCCTGAAAAATGTGTACTCATTTCTGCAACGACGGAACATACACGGCTAAAATTTTATATAAAAACATATTTCAAGGAATTTGTTAAGGAGAACTTGAAAATTTAAAATTAAGCAATTTGCTTAATATCCTGTATAGTAAAGTAATAATTACAAAAGTCTTAATTTCGATATCTTATAACTTTTAGAACAATCTTTCAGTGTTCAATCTAAAATACAAACATAGTGTGTTCCATTTGGAATAATAAAGATGTGTGCTGAGCTTCTGAGATAAAACAATCATTTTAAATGGTTCACGTTTACTTTGTCTATTGAAATTGTTAATAAAATTAATTATGAAATATACAGTGTGCCCAACAAAGTTGGCTTCATATGGGAAAAAAAATTACTTCGATATTTTTTGTAAACTTGATGCTTATTTTTGAGAAGTTAAAAAGTTTTAAAAAAGACTCAGACGAAAGGATCATGTGACATTTAAAATTAAATTTTGCCAGAAATCGACTCTTTTATTAAAAATAACATTTACATTTTTCAAATTCTTATTATTATCGAAATTGGAATTTTTTTTTGGTAGCTTTAGCAAAAGTTATATACATATATAAATAATAATAATTTCTAAACTATTTGTTTGATAAAAAATTAAATTTTTATAATTGTTTTATACAGGGTGTGTCAGTTTTAGTCGAGCAAACTTTAATGATACATTCTCCTGGTCGTCCTGAATCGGAAAAATGTATATTATATACCTCTATCTCGATTCCTAAGAAAGATACAAGGTGTTGAAGTTCACAAGAAAAAATTATTTTTTTGCAGTAACTTCCATAAAAAGTTTGGATTCAAACAAAATTTTGCATGCCTGCCCTTCTCCCTAAAGACAATTTTATGAAGATATTTTCGATTTTGGGGGGGCACCAGTGGCGTGCAATTCGGTCACATCTCAATTATTTCAAAGAAAAAAGTATGCCACTGTAATTTAAAAAAAATATTTTTTATCTATCGAATTACTTGTTCAATTTGGAGTGAAATTTGCTTTTACAGAACAAAAATTGAAGTTTTGGTTCCAGAGATAATTAATTTTTTCCAACTTGAAATTATTAAAAAATCCGGGAATGATGACAGATGCTGTTAATTAATTAGTTCGTCGTTGTCAGAAATGCATCGAGGCTGGCGGGTTGCATTTTGAACAGTTGCTGTAATTTTATAATTATTTTTTGTTACTTTTTGTTTTTTAATAAATTTCCTATTTGATTTGTGACTAATTTCAAGTTGGCACGTCTTTCGAAAAAACTAATTATCTCTGGAACTAAAACTTCAATTTTTGTTCTGTAAAAGCAAAGTTTACTCCAAATTGAACAAGGAATTCAATAAATAAAAAAATATTTCTTAAAAATTACAGTGGCATGCTTTTTTCTTTGAAATAATTGAGATTTGGCCGAATTGTACGCCACTGGCGCCCCCCAAAATCGAAAATATCTTCATAAAATTGTCCTTAGGGAGGAGGGCAGGCATGCAAAATTTTGTTTGAATCCAAGCTTTTTTATAGAAGTTATTGCAAAAAAATGATTTTTTCTTGTAAACTTCAACATCCTGTATCTTTCTTAGGAATCGAGATAGATGTATATAATATACATTTTTCCGAATCAGGATGACTAGGAGAATGTACCAATAAAGTTTGCTCGATTAAAACTGATACACCCTGTATAAATATTGGTATTGAAATCCAAATTTTAATTCAATTTAGTTTATTTTCGTGACAATAAGCGACTTTTTTATCGAGTTTTTGTAATCGTTTTCAATATATGCAGCCATTTAGTTTATATAATTTAAATATAAAGTGATGACTTGTAATGAATCCAATAAGTGATTCGTAGTACCTAATGCGCTAGGACAAGAAGTATAATTAAATAATAAATTGTTTTTTGATGTACCTACAGGAAATAAAGGAATAGAAAAATCAATATGATATTATCTGGAAATTTATGGTATTTTTGTGAAAGTAAGCAAGTTTTTAATATAATACTATTTATAACTGATCGACATTTAAAATGAAAAAATCTTTGGCTGAGAAAAAAATTATCCTAAGCCATTCACAGTTTTTCTACCAGAATGTAAATAAAGGTACATTTTTTAAATTTGATTAATTTGAGAGTAAATCTGGAATTTTCTGGAAATGTTTTAAAATTAGTATTTTTCCTCCCATAAGAACTGTGTCCAACATAATTTATAGGCTTGAGGTTTGATCAATTTTAAAAGTTATTATACGATTGTTTTGTGAACAATCCTAACCGCGTGATTGTCTATTCCCATCAGAAAGATTTATGACGAAAAATGTCAATCAGAATAATGGTCAGTTTGAATACCTGTCCCATAAATTGCATATAGATAAAATTTAAAGGAGGAAATAATTCCAACGAAAAATAAAAAAATAATAAAAAATACAAAACAGAATTTGAATCGGTTTTATAGTTGACCCAAAATCGTTCAAATTTAATTAATTTTATTCCGCCTCGGGGAACAAACAAACTTCCGTTTATTTTCTTTTTTATTTCAAATTACCAACATAATTACATTTCAAATAAAACCATGCCTAAGAAAGGTCAAGCGTTTATGTTTTGTTTTCCAGCAAACTTCCACAACGATTTCCTGTATAATTAAACTACAACTACAACAATGTCTTCCGCTGTTGACTTAACCACAGCCCTCAAAGCTTCTTTCTTTCGTTCGTTTCATTCACCCACTAATATAGATTTTACAGAAATTTCGGCGTGTGGTCCTAAACTGCTCCTCAATCTCATGTACCCCTAATCGCTTGTTGACGTCATTTTCCACTATATCCTCCCACGCTTATTCTATTTTACCCAGCAGGTACACTTTTTAATAAGTACACTACGTATATGCTGTGTATGCACTTGGGCACTGTGGAAGAAAGAAACCCCCGTACTACCTACGAGATAGTTCTTTTACCAACCCCTATTTCTGTTGTCCTGGTAAGGTGTTGACGTCATTTAACACTCTTTGTTATCTCGCACACATATGTGTGCAGTGAGCAAGAGGTGAGTGAGTAATGAGGTTCTTGAATAAAGTTGTTTATGCGTGGATGATAATGGTGTTTGGGTTCGTTTCGTTTCACTTCGTTCTTGATGACATTTAAATAAATATTCTTGGATGATAAGTGGGCGAAACGACAAAAAGAATACAAAAAAACATAATTACTTTCATTAAAATAATTTTACAAATTAAATTTATGACAATTTCGTTTATTTGAACAGATTTTTTCTCACGAAATAAATTATCTTATTTTTTTCTGATCATCCTAAATAACTACTTGTTATTTTTTGTAGTAAAACAACTTTTCCCATCGCTTTGTTTGTAATATTCCACTTGCCCCATACACATACACACATGTATGAGCTTTTTGTTATCTCCTTTTTTCTCAAGAAGTTGGCGCATATGACGTCAACAAGTAACCAGGGTACCATGTAGTTGAGTGGGTGGCTGTTGGAAACAAGGTAAACTCGAGGACACCCTTCGGCCCGTACAAGTCGATCGGGAGGCCCCTCCGGGATGAAATGTAAGGATTCTCCGTCAACAGGGTAACAGCAAGAAGTGAAACCATCCACATTCCACAGTCAGATAAAACACCATGTTTTGCTCAAAACGTTTTAAATGTACATTCCAGTTTTTTCTTTTTTTGTAAAAATATGGTTTTATAGCAGGGAGTTTATTTTTAGATTGTCGCCAATCGAACTGATATGAATATTATGGTGGACGGAATGAAACAGTAAAATGGGTGTATTTTGTTGTTGTAGGTATTTAAAATTTATGGCAGTGGCGGGGCCAAAAAACTAAAATATGTACAGAAAATAAAAAATGTTTACTTTTACTGGGGATTATTATTATTATTATGGTTTTATTTCATTTTGATTTGTTACTTATTTTTGCAGATTCTAACGTTTTACGATAATTTAAATATTAAAACAGCTTTTCTTGTGGAATATTTTACGCAACTTACTGACAATAAGTCAATAGCACATACTACCATAGAAAAATCTTCGATGTACAAAAAATATGACCGAAACTTGATACATAATTTTCTTCCTTCAATATTTATTTCTGTTGATTGTACCTAATTTTCCTCGTTGAATTTGGGTGTGGCAATTCCTGTTATCTCCCCCAATCAGGCTGTCATAACCAGCAAGGATATTACCTTTGACAGCGCATCCTCCGCCAAGCACGCGCTAAAATTCCTAGACATATTCCCGAAATTGACTAGCCTGGACGCAATTTCGACAAATTATAGGAAATCATTGGAGTATTGGCAGTTTGGTTATTTAAATTGCGCCATCTATTCAGTTGAAAGTATTGGAAAGGAACAGGATAGTAGGATGGTGGTAGGGTGAGTTTTGGGGCCCTTGGCACTTAACTATCGGAAATCGTTGCCAAAAGGCGCGGGTTGTGGATGTGGTGCGCGACGGCGACGGCTCTTTGGAAATCATCATTCAGGTTACAAACAACTAACCGGACTCACAGCACAGTTATTGGAAAATGACAGGGGTACATGAGGAATGGGAGATTCGATGGGTTCTTTGTGCCCCCTATCGAATTTTTAATAGGGGGTGGTCATATGTGAGAAAAATCGTTAGCCTTTAGCTGTAAGAAAGGTGAAGGTGGCGCGATTTGTGTAAGTCTGACGAAAGGTGAAGGCAAGTTAGAACATGGCGTGGAAGTGGATCTACACACCCCATCAAATAATTTAATAAATTGAGGTTTGTGAGATTACATGGTAGGGAAAGTTCTTTAAATTACAATTAAGGAAAACTGCGATAACTAACTATTTTAAAAGCGAAAACAAACCTCTGATGGAAATATTTTTTATTAAAGTTGAAAACAGGAAAATAGCCTTCAGTTTCCGTATTAAAAACAAAATTCTGGGACAAACCGATATCAATTCACAATTCTGAAAAAAATGGTTTTAATAAAATTGGAATGGCCCATAAAACCTTGAAACTCTTGAATTTCATTTTGCTATTAACTTTTTTATATTTTTGACAATTTCGTTGCATGTTAGAAAGAACTATAGAACTGTAATAGGTGAAATGAATTCTTTAACTATTTTATTTTAAATCTGTAAAAGAAGACTTATTTATTCATCCTATGTATCTATTCATCTATATTTAAAGGACAAAAAAGGTGTAAAGACACATTTGATAGTTGCAGACACGAAATTTATGCTTATTTCTTCGGTCTTCATAGATGCTAATGACAAATTTTTGGGAAAAACCGGAAAAAACCTCACAAAATTGTATAAAATTTGTAATAAGCGTAATTCTTTGTACAGAGGGGGGATTCCAGCTTCTATTAGTTTTTACTAGAATACACGGTATCAGGCTTGTGAAACGATTAAATAATAATTAATTATTTTTACATGTACCTAGAACAATACTTTTATTTAAGAAATTGTATTATTTTTACAGAAAAATAGCAGATGTCCTTAAAATTTCAACTTCACTTTGAAAATAGAAATCGCAGTTTGCGAAAATTTTATTCCAATATTTTTATAAAAAAGGGGACCAGCAAGCAGTGGTGCAGTAAGAAAATTTTTCGGGGGGATGATTTATTATTAGAAAATAAAAGTCGATTGTAACACACTGAATGAAATTATTTGGATTCCGATTGATGATACCTAGATGCGATGCATCGAAAATTTTTCAGGGGAGGTTGATCCTCAAAACCCCCAGTGCCTGGAAGGTAAAATTAAAATTCAACCCCACATTTTCTCCATATAGGGTCTTAGGTAGCCCAGGTGAAATCAAGATATTCCTCATCACTTCACTTCGAGTATCACTTCCAAGAAACTAGTTGAAGACTAGATAATAGATTCTTAAGTTTATATTGCATTATATTCTGAAATTGAATTTATTTTAAGTTTTTTTTTTGTATAATCTGAAAATTGATCTTAGAAAAAAGGCAAAAATTCCATTAGTTTCCGTTAACTTTGATAGTTATCGTGATTTAATTAAAAATTAATTATTTTACATTAAATGTACTATCCAAAAATTCTATACAGGGTGTTTCTTAAAAAAATAAATTGGAAATATCTTGGGTATTTTAATAAAATTTTAATTCATTAACTGCATGACTATCATATAGGCAACTTTTTTAAGATATTGTTTTATAGTTTTCATAATAAATCTACTATCCCCTATCACCCTGTACATTTTTAAAGGTGTTATGGAACCCACAGTGCCACACTATCAATACAATAATTTTCCATATTAGTATATTCCTTATAGTAACCATTAAATAACCAAAAGCTTGCAATGAATTTTTTAATAATTTTTGGAAATTTTCTGTGCCAGAGTCTTGGAATCATATTAATAAATTTTTAATAAAATAATTGATTCTGATAAAAATGATATCCGAATATAAATTCGTGAAATCTTCATTATAAATGCGCCTCGTTTGATCTTCCTAATAATAAAATTTATGTAGAAGTAAAAAGATAAAAGAAAAAGTTAGTAAAAATAACTTCGATGTTTTTCTGCGAATCTTATCGAAGTTAAGTTAAGATTATAAAAAAAGAGAATATAGAAAGAAACCCGAAACAACATAAAAAGAAGGTAATACGAGAATGTTCAACTTTAGCCTTAAATTTCTTGAAAGGGGAAGATATACCATAAAAAATGTGTATATTATAATAACTTTCAAACTCGACGATATTTCAGTTATAAAAAACTTTATTCCAAATTACACGAATCGATTATATCGTATTTCAGAAACATCTGGCATGAATAATACTCGCATTTCCCCGTGTACTTTCATATTCACCACATTGTTTTTCCCGCACATGACCAACATTAATAAGAAACCAAGCAAGCGCCTAGCGCCCTTTATAGATTATCCCCGATGTCCTGACCCACAATTCCCCTGCATAATCCTGAAACGCATCCAACTCCTTCTAAACCTGTGTCCCTGTGATCCGAATCCGTTATTTAGCTCCCACGCCCTCCATTTGGGTTTAGCCGATGCAATCTATCCCCCCGTGTTTGCAGTTTAACCGTATAATCCGAGCGCCGCTTGGTGAAAGCTGAGTAGGGGCGTCGCGACGCCTGTGCTTTCCACATTCGCCACACCCTTCGTGTTCTGATCGCTTGATAATTTGGACGCCACCCGCGTGAAAGCTGTTAACAATCCATGTTGCTTTCAGTTTTCATTTCCACCTGTTGCTGGGAATGGTGGCTGAAATTCAGCGATTTCAGCGGCATGTGATAAGGTGGCACGAATGGGAAAAACTACTGAAATGGTTGAGTTCGTTGGTTGTGTGATGTAGAATATTACAAGAGAGAAACATTTTATTTGCAGGTTTTAATTGAGTTTTTATACTTATTAAAATTTTTACTGGGGGTTGTAGGTACCATATTCGTTTAAAAATTAAGCCAAGATTAAATCCATAGAAATAATTGTTATAACTATGGTTTAACCTTAACCTAGATTAAAATTTAAACATATTTTGATACAAACTAGCCCGCAAAATTTTTTTTCTGAGCTTATTGTAAGGTCTCTTAAGTTCTTCAAAAAATGTAAAATTATAAATGATTCTCGATTAAAAAAATAAATTACATGATGGAGATTATCTATGTAGTTTCTACTGAAACAACTAAAAGTATAGAAAAAGTTATTTCTCACAAAAAGTTCGGATTATTTGTGCCTGTTACGTCAAATCTGAGTGGGTTTTCAGGGATTTTGAAGAAATATTTTCAACGTCTTCTATCTCAGAAGCGAAACAGTTTTGTATCTTTGCCTATTTTAGTCCTTGAATCTTTAAAATTAAATCTTCCTTGAGAGGTACGGAAAAACTAATTTTTCTTCAGGTACAAAGTACCTTTCTTGTGAGAGATATCGAGAAATGTGATTAAGAAAAGTTATTCAGATTAAAAAGTTGTCTTACTGCTTACTGTACAAAATTTCAAAAACATGGACATTTTATAAATTAGTCAATTAGATATGCAAGTTTATTTATTATTATTATTAATTTACGGATAAACCTCTAGAATATTTTTACATTGATTACTATAAACTTATACCTAATAAATCACAAAGTTTTATGAAATATAACACATTTAACATTCTTCTTAAATTGTATCAAGGATGAACAAAACATATTGCACTCGTCATAATATTTATTTACTGTATTGGCCATACGATTCAAACTTAGGTTTAATCCATAATTAGTACGATGGTAACTATTCTGCAGTAACTTAAAATTTCTAAAATTACGAGTAGGAATATGGAATTTAAATAATGCCAAGATATCAGGAGAATTTATGAGGTAATTCAGAATTTTAAAAACAAATATTAATTCGTAATATAAGCGACGCTCACACAGAGAAGGAAGATCAAAGTACTGAAGAATATGTATGTATATAATTACTGTTGTAAAAGTCAATGTTATTTACGAAACAAAGTGATTTCAAAAATTTGCGTTGAATTTTTTCAATTCTATTTAAGTGAGATAAATACATTGGTGACCATATTATAGAACAATACTCCACAGATGATCGCACTAAAGTTGTGTACAAAATAATTAGACATCTTATGTCTTTGAATTCTTTTGTATGTCTTAATATGAAACCGAGAGTTCTGTTAGTTTTTGCTATTACAGTGTCAATATGATCAATGTAGGTGAGTTTTGGATTCAATCATACCCCAAGATCTTTAAATGTATAAATGCTTTCAAGTTCAGAACCATCAATTATGTAATGATAATATGAGGGGCTTGTTTGTCGCGTAAATTTCATCGTCTTGCATTTAGAGACGTTAAGTGATAGACCATTCTCTTTACACCAACTATTGAACACATCTAAGAAATCATTTTGTAGTTGGTATTGATCATTAATATTTTCGATGCGTTTAAATATTTTATAGTCATCAGCAAAAAGAAGGAAATGACACTTAGTTAATACGCTTTTGATGTCATTTAAGAACAACAAGAAAAGGATAGGACCTGTATGAGAACCTTGCCCGATTCCGGAATATACATTAATATTTTTAGATTGAAATCTATTTATGCATACTATTTGAGTTCGATTACTTAAAAAAGATCTACTGCAAGACAGTAGTGGATCACAAATGTAATAAAAATGTTCAAGTTTATGGAGCAATAGCATAGGTACTCTGTCAAATGGTTTCTGTAGATCGGTGAAAACATAATCAACAGCAGAAGCCCTGTTCAATTGAGGTTGTGATGAAGTTTGTAAAAAGCAATAGGTTAGTTTCAGTACTCCTACCAGATACAACTCCATGCTGTTCCTCAATGATAACATTGGAAACATGAGAATAATGTGCATTAGATAGTAATAAGTCAAATAATTTTGCAAAGTTAGAGTTTATACTGATTGGTCGATAGTTATTTACTTGAGATTTAGAACCCGATTTATGTACTGGGATTATTTTGGAGGTTTTCCATAGTAGTGGGGAAGTGCCATCACGTATGCATTTATTAAATATTAAACGGAGCGGATTACAAAGTGATTCACTACAGTTTTTGACAAATATACCAGGTATATCGTCTATGCCCGAGGAATTGTTTTTTAATGAGCAAATTCCTTTAATAATGTCTTCGTTTGTAATTGTGAAAGAAGTAAATATTATTGAGATTCGTACCATAACAGGTTTTATTAAATTTGTAGTTATCAATATTATAATTTTGTTGAAAAAAAGAGGCAAATGAGTTGCAAATGTTTTCACCACCATAATAAGAATCATCATTGAAAATCACTGAATTTGGGATATTCATATCTTTTATTACAGATTTCACATAAGACCAAAATTGATTAGGATCACTCACTAGATTTCGTTGAGAATTTTGCAAAAATGTATCCTTATTAGATTTAAGGGATAATTGTACCCTAGGTCTTAAATCGCAAAAATAGTCATAATCTTATAATGTACCTGTGGATTTGTAGCGTTTATGAGCGGCCTTTTTTTGAAATACTAAGGATTTTGTATTATTTTGAACCCATTTGGGAAACGTTGAAGGGGTGACATGTCTTGCAGTTATTATTCCCAGTGAGAATGTGAAATTCTAAACAAAACTATATCCTAGTTAATTATAATAAAAATTGAGTTTATTAAAATAAATTTTCCTTGCAGGAAAAAGTTTTAATGTGGAATGTGAACGTAACTTACATAACATAGTTTTTGTAGATGTTTTGGAAAAAAGTACTTAGCTTTTAGTTAAAATATATATATTTCTGTCAGTTTTATTTTTATTACGAATACGAAATAGTAAAGACGTGTCGTGTGTTACTTACGCTTGGTTATTAATTGATTATATTATTATATGTTTTTAAATAAAAAAATACTTTTGTACAGTGATTGTGTATTGAGAGTGAACTGTGACGTGATGGTGCAGAATAAAGCAAAGGGGCTTCAAGATAAAGGTGAGACAAAATTTATAAGTTTCCGATTTTAGAAATTAATAATTTTGTTGTTATACATATAGGTAGGTTTCATGATGATTCTGCGAGGTCCTCTACTTAAGAAAACAGCGAAAAAGGTCAGAACTACATTTTATTATATCTTAATTTAGCCTTGAAAAAACTGTTTAATTTGATAGATAAAATTTATTGTTCTTTAAAAAGTTTATATCTTTATATCGAAAGGAGGTTTCGTAACAAAGCTAAAAAGTAAGTAGGTACCCAACTAAGTACAATAATTTCATTTTTACTTTAATAGAGGAAAATTCATGCCAAAAGACAGACCAGTTGAAATTTCGATATATCGGGGGTTTGATGTCTGCGGAATTTAAGATATGAAAAGACTTTTATAACAATACGTGTTTGCATAATTATATGGTATCCATAATTTTTCCCATCCACATCCGCGTTTTATCAAGAAAATGTGTATTTGATTAAATTCTCACAGTACCGCTAAAAATAAGAGATTATTACACAACATTTTTAAAGTACCATTTTACAAAAATGACTAATTTATCAAAGTAGGATATTTTTTTATTTTGGATAACTTTTCTTAAAATCTTAATAAAATTTCGCGATATCTCTCATAGAAAAGGTACTTTATACTAGAAGAAAAGTTAGATGGAATATAACAATTTTTAATGTTTAGTTTACCTTTACATATAAAACAGAAATAAAACATGCTAATAAAAATGTCTGTATGATGATTAATTAGAGAGAAAATAAGATGTAAATAACAAAATAAAGTTTATAACAAACAATAAATAGAAACATGTGCAATTGAATTCATGACACTATAGAGAATTCAGCATTCGATTGGCTGCACGTTTTGCTGCACACTGCTGCTGCATCGTTTGTGGGCCGTTCACTTTTTCCCATCATTCGTTCATTCCCATCGGTCCACAGTCACTCGGCGCATTGCCGGCCGCTCTCCACACCAACCAACCAACCCACATTCCTATGCTTCTTTTCCGATTCTGTTCTCCTGCTCAACAGAATTCACTATCGTCTTACCCCTTTACTTAATAGAAATGCTTGAAATTCCCTTTATACTTGATCATCTGGCATCCTCTCCTTTACCCACTCTTATATGACTCCCGCCTGCCCACACCAACTTCTCCTTCTGTTCTTTTGGTACCCATCCTGCTTAATTTCCGATAATGCATGCATAAATTAACACACTACACACCATGGCCACATGTACACACAACTTACTTCTTTACAAACATTCACCTCCCATAAATTCTAGTAGCCTGCTGACGGGGCATAAGAAATCTGGCAAATTCTGTCACTCATAACATGTTGACATGACAGTTGACAATGGAATTATGTACTAAATGCACACACGCATAGAGTTCTTCTGCAGGTAGCACGGTCGCATATGTATGTGTGTGCGCGTTGTGTGGTGGATCTGCAGAAAATATTCCGATTTGGTTTAATGATCCGCACTGTTTCTGGTGCTCGGGTAACAAAGAAGGTAATTTTCTTGGACGGCAGTGACTTGTATCGCCGCCTAATACATTTGTAGGTTTAACTCTATGCTTAGGGACAAAAAATGTGACCTAAGATATAAAGAGTTTGATTATAAAACCTTGTTAGGGGTCATAGAGGGGTCAGGATACTATAAGGTGGACGTCCCGGATCGTGGCTGGAGGACCGCCAGTAGGGATTTTATGTCAATTTGACAGGGCGCTATATCTCGTAAACGGCTGGTCCGATTGTAAATGTTCTTTTTTAGTTCGATTCCGAATTTTATTATAAACAAAAAAGGTTATATTCATTGTTTACGTAACTGTAAAAATATCCCCTAAAATAAAATGACAAGAAAATAAAATATTCCTTTAATTCAAGAGCGTTTCCATCCATTTTTTGTAATTTTACAAAAAGATCATTCAAATAAAGTCTGTAGCCTATTATCTTAGCTAGAAATTGACCATTTAAAAGTTTCATTATCGTAAAAAATAAGAAAGATATAAGCATTTTAGTGCCGCACCGACACTCAGCTCGAATTTTATGCTCATTGGACAGAGCAAATTTTAATGTTGGTTTTTTAATTGTATTCGAAATTTTAATCTAAGCATTCTAAGCCAAAAAGCTCAGACATTTTTCATGTAATTTTAAGAATTTCTTAATTAAAAAAAAAATATTTCAATAAATAGCGTAATAGTCCGAAAATCGAAGTTATTCAAAAAATGTTATTATTGAAATTAAAAAAAATATGCTAAACATGTCGTGTCATATAAGATGGGTGTCCGAGATTTTTTAAATAGGATTTAGAAGCTTTCTCCATGATTTTTTTACGATTTTTCATATCTCGAGACCCGAACTAACATTTCATATACTACTTAACTTAGGTTCTTCTAGTGTTTCTGCTAACCTGTTAGAACTGTTACGTAAATTCTAAAACACTCCCACGCCAGCAACTTAAGTTATGCAAAAGAAAGTAATTACTGGCGTGGTTTCAGTAATTGATTTGGTCAATAATCCTGTAGGTTTTTCAAAGGGATAAATTTATGAAAGAAATCAGTTTAATTTCTTTATAAGCTGTTATTTCCATGGAATGAGTTTTAAATGTATTAATGGGGCGTTTACCCTACGCACAAAGCAAAGCAAAGCTAATTAAATAATAACATTTCCCGAAGCTAAAAGCTAAGGAACCTCATCTCATAATTATAGCATAAATCCACAAATTAAATTTTTATGGAAAAAGTAAAGCTACTTAAAATTTCAAGAAAAATTCCCCTAGGCACATTAATATTAGCAACTTCTTCGTTAAATTATTCGAAGTTACTTCAGCTGAAATTATTTGATACATGTGAAGGATCAATTATTGTGAACCATATAAGGACACACTTGTTAAACCCTTGAGAGCTTTAGGGAAGCACACATATGAAAAGTTACTTTCTGTCTACTTCTGCAACCCTGATTCTCATATGGATTTGATTTCCAATAAATTCACGCATGAATGCACATCAAAAAGGCACAAAAAGCAACCTGTCTCTCGAAGCATCATGTTATCTTTCGTTAACATGGTCGTGGAATTTAAAACGAGTTTTTATGTATTGGTAGATTTTAGTATTTAATAATATCTATAAATTAGTGGGGACTATATTAAGAGAAGCAAGATAGATTTTTTGCTTAAGTAATTTAATTACTCAAATTTTGTTAAAACAAAATTTGAGTTTTTCTTGAGTTAAGAAATAGAAATTGAATCAAGGAATTCGAGGTTTTGTGTGAATTTTCTATCGATAATATTCGCAAATTATACAACACAAATTACGAGTAATCCGGTGCTTTTTTTTCAAAATTGTACAGGATTTTTCTCTATATAAAATCTTCAATAAATTGTTATGGATTTGAGCAAATAACCAACACACAAGTTTGTGGAATGTGCTTAACCTCTTTCCATTAATATTTGCCTGATATTTCGCGGGCCTTATTTTGCAATGTCTGAACAAGAAAATTCCTCTTGTTTCACAAGCATCCATTCCACTTTAAAACCCATCTTAAACCCCATTAAAAAGCCCTGACAAATTACACAAAACTCGTCCACAAAAACTTTCAGCAGTATTCGCTCAAACCGCATATTTTCCATTCCTGCGGAAAACATTCTTTTACCTCTTGCATATTTCAGAGATGGTATTGTATTGTATACCTACATTATAGAATGTAGATTGTTGGTTCTGTGGTGTTTGCATTGCAGTAATGAAGAGTGAAATAAACCGACCGGTTGATGATTCTGCTCTCCTATTAGGCGGAGATTGATAATGGCACTACAATGTAATTTTGAGTACTGTATTTCGAGGACGGGACTTTTCAAAACAGTGTCTGTTGTGTTTCTGTCTGCAGGTACATGTGTGAGTGTATTCCTAAAGCCTGTTTTCCTGCTACCAATTTGTGCGCTTGCGGATAAAGGAAATAATCGAAGAAAGGTTTTTATGCGTGGTTATTCGAAAAATGAGTGCAAATTATAATAATTGATATGATGAATAAAAATAACTTGGGTAAAGTTTGTTGTGTTGCGTTCATACAATAAAATGATAAAATAGTACCTACTTTGTAGATAGTATTTTGTTTAATATTTTACATTTACTAGCAGAATTATTTATATTTATTGTAGGTGTTTTATTTATTTAGTTTACGATTTCGTGATACATTTATTAGGTGTAATTTGAAATGAATAATACTTATTGTTACTATACCTACCTTCTCCTTTATTTACAAATTGGAAAATGTCCAACTAGTTTGACTGAAAGGAATTAAATTGAATTTTTCCCATAATAATCTCTTCACACTTCTTATAAAATTGTAATGGCACAATGATTTATTATGTGTATTTTAGAAAATAAAATCTATTTTAGTTACTGTATCAAACTGCAAATTTTATGTCTGTGCAAAATTTCATACAACAAAATCTTGGCTCTTTAAAACTCGTAAATTGTTGCACTATTTGTTGGTAATTTAAAGTATTTTTACTTTGGTGACATTTTCCAAGGAAAAATAGTTTGACTTTTAAAGTTATGTGTAGTTGATATTTTAAAATAGTGAATATAATGTAAAGAAATAATAACAGTATTATAATGTAAGTTTTGTAAAATATGAATTTATTAGGTAAAACGATTTTCAGCTAAATCAGAAAGAAAATCTATAAGACGAAATTTTTAATTTGAACATAATGTATCTACCTAAATTTTACTTATTTTTGGGGTATAACATCAGCCCTTTATGCATGTATAAGGCTAACTTACGTAAAGTTCAGAGTTTATGATATAGGAGCCCTACCTACATTATTTTATTTAAAATTTTTCTTACAGTTAGAATTTTTTTATGATTTATACAGATTATGCATTTTAGAAATACGTTTAAGTCTTCCGCGTGCTGGTTGGAAAACATTCTATAAACCCTAAAAAAATTTTACAGCCCCAGTTTTTTACAAATTTATGATATTATATTGATATTATAGTGGATCATGTTTTTGAGAGTCAAGATCAATAGTCCCGCGGGAAAAGGGTCGGTTACTATGGGAAGATCCGCCCAAGAGGAGGCAGCCGTCAGAAAAGGACTATGGCTCCAAAGTTTGGTGTTTCTCCATGCAACAGGCTGTACTAGAGATTTTTTTAAAAACTGTAGAATTGGTGAAAAACACTAAAAAATCCTTAAAAAATACAAAAATACACAAAAATGTGCTTAATTTACGTTTTAAACTATTTTCACTTTGAGTTCTGATACTAATTTTAAAAATTTTGAAATACTTAGAAATTTGAAAAAAGATGTTGACCAGCTCTCATTTTTACTTTAGATGGACACACGTCTTGTCAAAAACACAAATGGCGTGGCTATACCTCAGAATTTTTGTATTTACATACAGGGTGCCCGTTTTTCGACTTTAAGCATGGGGATCTCGGTTATCTTAAGAGATACGAAGTCGGTTAAATTAGGGCAAAGTTGCGCATTCTTACGCTGATCAATAATCCGAAGACAAATTTGAATTACCTTGAACGGTCTGCTGGAAAACTGAAAAAAACTGAAAATTACGAATTTAGAAAATCGCCCATAACTTTTTTGTTTGCTAAAATTTTTTCAATCTGCAAAAACTTTCTCATAGCAACTTTTTATGCTCTACATCAATAAGTAGAAAAAAAATTTTTTCGACTTTTCGTTTTTGAAATATCATCAGGTTCATTTTTTCTTATGGTCGCCATACTTGATTTTTACCATTTTGAATGTAGCTTTTTTTTCTGATTACGACAACGTATCACACATGGTGATCAAGTTTGACATTTTATCCAAAATTCTACAAAATTCATTTTTGTGAAGAGTGCCTAGGGAAACAAGATCAGCACGTTTATTTAAAAACTAAATTATCACAATTCCATTCAATTTTGACTATCACTTCGACATATTTTACAAAAAAAATTCATTTTCTAGTGAAGAAAAGCGAGATATGCTAGAAATTTATTATGCATCGCATGAGATGTAATAATCCGTTCCCAATTTTTCTCATAGATTTTAGAAGACTAATTTCCCCGCAAATTTTCAATAGTTCTATTATTTAACAAAAAAGTGTACCGTTTTAATGTCGCTAAATTAAACCATTTTCGAGATATTTACAATTTAAGTAACTTATTTCATAAGTGCACCGGCATTTAATTTTTTTCTATTTACTTTACAATTTAGGCATAGTTAGTTTACAAATTATAATATTTTAATTCCCCGAGGTAACGGGAAATGATAACCACTTTTATTTTTAAATGAATCTCCGATGTATTTCTAAATATTTTGGTATTAGATGTTTTCAATATGAAATTAACATGTTTTACAAAATTAAATTAGGTACTAAAAACTCATAAAACTGAGGATATTAAAACCGTTTTTTTGCAGTTGGATTTGTTGATGATTAAATGTAACAACATAAAAAATAATTTCATTTGGTTAATTAGTTGGAAAAAGGTACCGAAATAACATTTAAGTTTTGTATTAAGTTGGAATACTACGCTAAATGACTTCAGCATTAGACATTATCGAGTAAATTACCGTTTAATTGGTTTCAATTTTTATTTTTGGCACATCATCCTACACACTTATTCAGATACACAAACTAAATATTCTTTTCCTCCCCACAAATCTCCATCCCTAATACCCAAATAGTCCACTAAACATCCAAATTACCAATAGCGGTAGTGCTTTTGCCTAACGAACCATTTATAAAATCAGAACCCGCAATATTTTCTGGGTATAGCGTGTGATAATAGCATAACATGATATAACTTCCAGGTTGCGGGTGCGGCATTTGGGTGCAGCTTGTTATATGACGCCCTACATTTTATGATATATTGGCTACTGAAAAAAGAACTGAATAGGAATAGTTATTGCTCTATGGTTCGCTTCGGAAGCATGTATTCAAAAATTCTAATCAACATTTCATTAAAATGTAGATCATGAATCTAACATAAATTTCGCAATAAGTAATATTTTAATTAAACCAAATAAAATTCGCATTTTAATGGCTTATTTAGCTGGATTTTTTTGCAATACTTTTGCCACGCCAAAAGAAAGCTGATGTTTGTTGTGTTTCAAAATAAAAACCGCGTCTGGTAGTTCGTTTATAATTAAATTAAATGTCTAACGCAAACAGTTTAATGGAAAAAAGTTGTGCTGAAAAACACATATTGCAGACAACAACAAATGGTGTATGTCTTCAAGCATAAAATCTGTTTAATATAAGATCAAACTGAAATTATTCTACATGACAGCTTTTGTGTTGCAATTTATTTTTTTATAAGCTAGTCTAAATACCTTAGATCGGAGGTGGTATGCGCGGTATGAATAATATTAAAATATAATTATAACTTACACAAATTTACGGCTTAGGCGAGTAGTTTTCATAATTTTTCTTGTGTGTACAGTATCTATATTTATCCAACATATTGCTTGTGTTCAAATATTTATAATCGCAGATATTGGTTGTGGCCCACTTTATTTTTACAAGAACACCGCTTAGACTTAAAAATAAAAATTTTCTAGTGTAACGATGCGTAATATATTAAATTGGTCTAAGTGGTTTTACCATAGATAAAAAATGAATCCTTCATCATAGTATTAGTATTGAATATAACAAGGACGTTTATTCAGTGGCGTATCATAGCAGAAGCCCAAGAACCCCTGGCTTCTGGCGCTAAATTTTTTGGGAGGCGCAAAATCTCAAAATTTTTACCGATACATGATTTTTTTTAATTGGGACAGAATGGAAAGAAATCGATCCGAAACATAGAAACATGATAGTATTTCTAAATTTTTATCCTATCACATAAGCGCCGCCCCAGCCTGCAAAATTCTAACAGATTATAAAACAGCTACATTACTTGCGCGTAGTCTTTTATCCTGTATCCAATATCCGATATTGATGTCCAAAGTTTGTTTTATTTTTTATTGCTGATTTATACCAGACTCCAAAAAAGCAAATGAAATGCAGTCATTGCAGTGTGATAAAAGTTGAATTTTGAAACAAACCTAATAGTAATCGTGATTTTTTTCGATTTCGAAATTATGATGGTTTTTCTAAAACCAAAATAAAATGAAATAAAGAAGGGGGTGTGGAATAGAAAGCGGTTAACAGAAGGTGCAAGATATTATTGGTCTTCTGGTGGCAAATTCCTTTAATACGCCACTGCGTTTATTGTAGATTGGTTTTCACTACCTAAGTACCTCACCCTACATACAGTAAGGTTAAATAATTTGTTTAATGAAGATATAAATTGCGGTTTCAATGAGATAATTTTTATGTGTTCTACATAACAAATTCAAGTAATGAAACTTGCTTTTGATATCGTTATTCTTAAAAGAGGTCCTAAAGTTAATGTCGTTGGTAACTAACCCAAAATTGTTTTCTTCATAAGATTATTTTGGATTTAGGGATACGATTCTGAAAAAATTGTTTTGTTGAAAAACTATTTTTTTAGCAAATTCTTTAATATGCTACACTCGGTCAAGAAACTAAATAAGTTCAATTTTAAAAATTCAAAAATGCTCAAAATTTTCACGTTATACCAAATTTAATAGCACCACGAATTTATTTTAGTAAATCCAAAAATTTCTGCTAAATTTATGACGTTTTTGTATGAAATGTCGAAAGGAAAGTGTTATAAAAGTGACCAACTAAATCCAATATTATACAAAGGGTGTTCTCAAATTATTGGACAAGGTTTTGAGGGGTGACACAGCTTTTCCTAAATAGTCTCTTTTTTTAAGATACAGAATGTTAAGTACGAACCAAATTGGAACGTGATTCTTTAAATTTGCTTTTTTTGCAAGACTGAATAAATTTTACGCAAAAATTTTCTTTCATTTCTATTCTAAGAGAAGGTTTTAATGTTTTAGAAAGATTCTCAATAAAATCAAAGAAAGTAATTGTTAAACAAATATCAAAAAAGTAATTGATGCGGTTATTGCGTTTTCGAGATTAAAAAAAATGTTTATTTCGAACAAGATCTGGTATTTTAAAAATTAGGGTATTTTTAATATTTGGGTATTCTGAATTCAACCAACTAACACAAAAATAGACATTTTTGGACTTTTTGTATTTTTCGTAACTTTAATCAATCTAGAAATAGTTTCTCTTTTCAAGGGTTCAGCACTTTCCAATGACATTTCACATTTCACAGCTCATTAGTAGGAGCTATTGTATCGAAATATCACAGTTTTTTGTCATTAAAATAAGGAATTACCAACTTCTGATTCATACCTTTAATATTTGAATGAACAAGTACTTTTTCGAATTTTTTTATGAATTAACACCAAAATGTATTAAAATCCAATTATCTTGAAACTCATGCAGAATTTCACTCAACAGGTGTATGAAGTAATCTTTTTGGCATATTTTATCATTGATGCGGCGCCAAAAATAAAAACGTAAACTTTAAAATTAGACATACTATTACTAAAAATACCCCGCAGAAATAAATACATTGTGATTAATATACGCTTTGTAATCATTAATTTATGAAAACTAAAAATATGCCGTACCCGAACCCGTAGACACATCACCACAAAAAATGTTGTGTGAATCAGATTTTTTGGGAAATATATCGTTTTGGTGCCATTGATGAGTATTATTAATGACAATGTTACACAAAACTAATAACCTTAATGTAGAGTAAGGTAAGGCAAATACAAGACGTGCCAAAGTTTTTGAAATCAACAAATTGTATCAGAGTCAGATTATTACAAATATAAAGTTTGTGCGATTTACTTGGATTAACAGCACAGAAAGTCGAGTGCAATTTTGAAATGTCAAGCTAACACTTTCCACACCATTAAAATTTCATCCATCCGAAACTAGTCTTTCGACGCTTTTTTAAATACTAATAATTAAATATTTCTGATTCAAACTTACTTAGAACAAAAATCGGAGCCAAACTAGCCAAAATCATGTTGTATCCAACCAATGCACCCAAAAACTAAACCACATCCACCACCATCACCACACAAAATTGTTTAATTTTTTCGAAATTAGAATTCGCGTAGGACACAAGTTTTTCTATGAAGGCGTGTAGAATATTTGCGCGTACGGAAGAACCTAAATGTTGTTATAAATACGCGCCTAATATTTGAGATTTAGATTGTGAACGCAAGCGCAATCGGCTAATAAAACATCAAGTAACACCGACGCCAGACGTTTCGGTTCAAGTTGAGCGTCGCACGTACCCCAGGGCCATGTGGTGAGGTTCACTTATTAGCCCGTTTAGTGGGGGGACTTAGAATTATATACATCATCGTTTCTTCAGGGAATTCTGACGATCTTTCTGGGCTATATTTAGCGGGTATTGATTGGCTATATAAGCAGGTAATTGCAGTGGAAACAGGAACTTTATTGTGTGATAGAAATGGACCAACCTGGGACTATTTTTATGTTTAATGTAGGGTTGTACAGGAAGCTGTTAAGTTGGTATTGTTAATTACGTGAAACAGCCAATAAAAGTCAATTGAAAATTTAATTACTATTGGGAGTGTTATGTTTTCCTGGTAGTCTCATTACAAAAACTACTAGAATAGGAATTGCTTGATTATTTTGTAAAATATATTTACAAAAGAATCAGGATTTTTTATTCAAATATTTTCAAGCATAGAAAGGTTTAGAAGTTGGGTTAGAAAAAAACTCATTTTTATTGTAATTCATTTAATTAACCAGGTACAATTTAAATAGTTGCATCTGATACAAAAATAATAAAAACATGACATACCCACGAGAAAAAACACATTTTGAGCTCTACTATATTAATTATTACTAGTAATTAAATTTCATTTTACATTATTTTAATTTAATATCTACGTAATTAGACTATACAAATTTTTAATAACTAGAATCATAAAAAGTATTCTTTATTGTATCACAAAGAATGTTGGTTTTGTTTTTTAATTAATTTATGAACACTTTTGATTAAATTATCGTTTTCTTACTATAAACAAACACGCATAAAAAAATATTAGAAATTATTTTGTATACAACTACGAAATAATACAATTTACAAATTAAATTATTAAATACAGTTAACATAATAAATACCATTGCCCTTAATAATAAAGAGTTACACTACATGATAGGAACCGTTACAGAGACAGTTTATTAAATAATAAACCACTATTAAATTTAATTACTTTTTAAAAGGTCAGAAAGTTATATGTACAAAATTATTACCAATTTGTAGTTGAGGTGAATTGTTCTAACTTGTTCTAATCACTTGAAATAGTCTCACATTTAAGACAAAAACTATAACTGACAAATGCACAAAAAAAACTACGAAAAATTCAATTCCCAACACAAATTATTAATAAGGACCCGAAAGCTTATTTTAATTAACTTTTATTAAATTAATCAACAGTTCTTATATAAATAAATGTCATCTAAATAAGTGCTTAATACTGTCTAATTATTTTCTCTACGAGGTTTTTTCTTAATTTGTAAGAAAATAAAACTGAGTATAAAACGTTCATATTAAATATACAGCAATTGTTGACTAATAAAATTAACAAAAAAACCTAGATAGACAACAAAATATAAAATTAAAAATTATATACAAGTCCATGTTTTCTATCTCATAATTAATTGAGTCTCTTAAGATCACAGCTCACGCACACATGTCACTAAATATAAACAAATCACCAAATCCGTCTTCTTCATTTAATATATTATTCTATTTAGTAATAAATAATAATTGTAAATAACCAATGTCTATTCAGTCGTGAAATATTCTAGAGGAGGGAAATTAATGCGTCCATTACACCGAAGCCTCCCTGTAGTAAGGATTCACTCCTTTGATGGGGAAAGGATGTGCCTCGGTGTTGAACACCCACTCGTCCAAAGAAAACAAACTGTCATCCGAAAACAACAGGTATAAATACTGCAACAAAAAATAAATAAAGTAACTGTAAAAAAACGAAATAAATTAAAACTTACTTTAAGTGTCTCAGCTAAAAAGAAACTTTGTTGGACATCGTCCTGCTGTGGGTCTTCAGAATAAACATTCTTCAAACCAGTAAAGCCGCCCTGAACTCGACAATACTTCTCTATGGCCTATAAAAACGTTATTTATTAAAAAAAAACAACAATTACTTTCCTAGTGAACTTACCATGGTGGCCTGCCATCCCCACTCCCGATACTTCTCATCTTTGGTTAGTCTATACATGATAAAATACGACTCTATCACCTCTGGTCTCAAAATATAATACTTCTCGGAGCTCCTCAAGGCTCTTGCCTCGGATCCTTCCGTGAATCTAAACGCCTCCGGTCCTAGTTTCGTATGGGACCTGTCATAAGATTCATGGCAAGTATGTGTGATGTTTTGAGCAACCTCCATGTATCTAGCTGAGAGATCGTTCTTTAAAGTTTTGGCACCTAATCCCAGCAGACCCCCAGAGAAGCATCCCAAGTGGTCCATTTTATGTTCCGCCCTATCGAATTTCAGTTCAGCAAAGTACATTAGACCATTGGTCGAGGTATGTAACAGGTGATTTAGGACTGCTTGCATGGCATCGTCGAACATTTGGCGGGCTTCGTTGTCTTCTTTGTTGGATTGCAGCCAGGCTTTTAGGAGGTATTCGTAGAAGCTGTCGCCTAGGGCTCCCATGGACATGTGATCTAAAGAGAAAGAAATAAAATGGTTTAATAATCGCTCATTAAAATGCTCATTTATTGTTTTGGTTCGCATATG
Source organism: Pediacus dermestoides (assembly GCA_963942485.1). Lineage (NCBI taxonomy): Eukaryota > Metazoa > Arthropoda > Insecta > Coleoptera > Cucujidae > Pediacus > Pediacus dermestoides. The sequence continues at coordinate 32,740,317 of OZ012626.1, forward strand.
TTACCGACAATAAGTTTTAATTTTAAGTTCTTACAAACTTCGACTACTACTTACGTTGTCCCCACTTTCCAGTCTTAGGATTTAAATAGTTCGGATAGAGCCCATTGGGCTTCTCCATGTTTTGCAAGAACTGTCTGATATGTTCCACCTTGTTCCGATAGATGGGCTTGCCGGTCACATCGCTCAAATACGTGAACTCTAAATGTAGAGTGCCAAACTCAGACAAAATGCTAGAGCCTCCGCTTGCCCAACCATAATTTTTGCTTGACTAAAAAACACAGTAAGTATGTTGTCTACAAATTGATAAGTTATAAACTTACTCCTGTTTTAAAGTTGACCAAAGCATTGGGAATACCAGTGGGTGTGTTGAAAGCTGGTAAAAGTTTATCGGCAATCTGTTGAGCTTTATCACGGAAAACTACATCGCCTGTTAAGGCAAAGCACGAAAGTAGCCCCCCGATAAATCGGATGTTTACCTCGAAAACGGACACATCTGAAGTCTGCAATAAAACGTGATGAGTTAAAAATTTAAAAATTATTTTGTTTTTTGTAATTAGTTACCATTGCGTTCACATCAAAGTCGTTGGCCACCCAGTCTCTCGCCTGTTTGAATTCGTCTTTCATGCCCATGACATATAGTGTATCCAGACCATCGAGAATTGTTGCACCTAAAGGCATTGTGCCAAAAATACTAGCTGTGTGTCCTCGTTTACTAATTGGTTTTAGTTCATTTTTGCCCCATGCATATCGCACATAATTCGACCAGGCATGTTGCATCATCTGTAACAAAGAAGAAAATGAAATTAGAGGTTTTTGTCAAAAGAATTATTAGTCCTACTGCATAATAAAGTCTGAAAGGTGAAATTTAAGGTGAAAAACAATTTTCATAAAAATAATCAGTGAGTTGTATTAGTTTAAACACAAACTTGTAGGTTTTTATACTAACAATATTATTATGTACTTGTTGAGTTGTGGCTCTAAAATCTTATTCGTTTCTTCGAAAATTTTTTAAAAATTTGTAGCATTTTCACAATATTTCGACTTAACCTAATCAAACGCTACGTCCCTAGTCTAAATCTGAAAAACAAATAGGCAAAACTACTGTAATTTTCTTAAAAATGCGGAATACCATCTTTAAAATAATTCAAATTAAAAAATATCGTACTTTCAAAACTGTTACACAAAGTGTTCCAAAAATGAGTAGATCCAGTGAAAATAATGTCACAAGTTAAAAAAATTCTCCGTAGTAACAGTACAAAAAATATTCATTTTCAAGTTGAATGTTGAAAATCGTTTTTTTTTGCGATAGCTAATAATAGGTTTTGATAATTTTTGGGTCAATGTCATATTATTACTGGAAGCCATTTAGAACAGTACTTCGAATCTTGGATATAGCCGCTGAGGGTCAGAGGCTCACTAAGTTTTCAAAAAAGTCCAATTTTTCAGATCAAATATTTAAGTTTTTTATGGGAAATTTTCTTTTCCACATCTCTAGAGATGTGGAAGAGAAAATTACCTTAAGAAATATTGGATCACGGTAATACAGCATTAGTTTATTTGTAAGTTAGGTTAGAGCTTCAGTTTTAAGATTCATATTTCAACATTTTTTGAATAAATTTTCTTGGCAAATATTTTTTTGGACTAAGGTATGTTTGGTTAAATATACAAAAGACAAAAAAATTACTAAAAAAGAAACAAAGGAATTTTAGACCATAAATAGATAATTGCACATTTTTCTATATTTATTTATTTTACTAAAAACTTTCTAATATTTCTTATAAAAACGTTGAAAGTGAAAACAATGAACTGAGTTTTATTGTTGATAATAAAATAAATATCTGCTTCGTGCCAATTTCAATTTTCAAACAAATTGTCTCACACCATAACATAAAAAAATCGGAATAAAATATCATATTTCTTCGAACGGTTAATTTTATCGCCCGTAAAAACGAGAACGAAATTGATTATAAAAGAAACAATTTCTTTTATCGCCGTTGGTTCAATTTAAACGCTTTGTAGTTTAATTTCCCAAAAAAACGGCCGCCTACACAGATTTTCACAAACAAACCCCCTAAAGAAAATGTAAATTCACCTCTTTGATCTTTGATTTTCTCAACTGCGCCTCCGTACCGTTTTTATTCTCTTCCACCGGATATAAAAGAGTTTCCGGCAGCATTTTATACATAGAGGAATTGGTGGCGTTTGCCACCACGGTTTCCTCAACCACCGCCCGGGGATGCCGCGCCAGGTACATCCCCGTCCAAGCCATCACAATTAAAGTACTTGCAAAACCAGCACCAGTAGCTCGATTCATTTTTACCGAATACACTAACACTTAACAATTTTTTTAATATTTAGGTAACTGTTTGGTTTTAATAAATCTGGGTAGGTGTTGTGTTCAAAACAAACCATAAACGAATGAATGAACAACTGAACAGCATTTCTATTAGCTGTCCATAGCAAGCTGTAAACTATGTTATCACTTCGTTATCATCAATGCGTGGCGTTGAGAAACAGAAGTGAACATCTCAATCTATTTGCTAAATACTCATCGCGTGCCTTTTCCACGACCAATCAACGAAGGCTCTTGCTACCGAAAGAAAAAATATCCCATAATTTATACATTTCACATCAATTAATAATTATTTAAACCAGATGTAAACAAATTACACATCATCGTGATCTAATTTTATTACTAAAACGCATATTTTACTTGTATTGTAGATAACAACTATGAAAAATAATTTTACGAGTAGTTTGAATGAACTGCACGAAAAGTCAATTGCTTTTTTGTATCAAATACACATAAAACGATTTTTGCTCGTAGAAGGTGCCTGACCGAGCTGCTGCTGGACTGCAGAATTTCGTTTTTATAACTGTGTGACTAGGAATGTGGGGTATGCGGAATCAGTTATTCGGAGGCTATAAGGTGGAAGATAGGACAATGGACCTAAATACATCCTGCTGGAGACATTGCCAACTCTTTATAAAAGATTCACAGAGAAGTGAGGACAGCCGTTATATATTGCGGAATAAAGAAAACAACTTTCATTTTTTACATTATTTGAGCAATAGAAAAATATTCCCATAACATCATCAACAATTGTAGGAAATTGTTCATCTAGCGTAAGCTTTCCTACAAATCTGAAAGTTTTTTGAGCGCTTTCAGCTAATGAAAACATGAATTTCATCATGAATTAAAAACTTGTGTGAGAAACTTACATGGAAACCTCCAGAGCCTGATGCTACCTATAAATTTTTTGGACGCCACAACTAAGGCTATGGTTTTTCAAACAAATAAAATTGTAAACAGCAAAAAACATCTAAAGCATTAGCAGTAAATCATTTAATGATTATTTGATACTTTAATGATGATTCGGTAATGCATTCACTGTTTAATTTAATGTAAATTAAGTTCCGGTTGGATACAAGAAAATAATTCAGTACTCACTGACAAATTTTTCCTATATCATGTTTTTTATTTAATAAAAGTATTTAAAAATAGGCTTTAAATCTGATTCGGTACCTACAACAATATGTTTTAGTATGACCTCTAAAGTTGTAATTGTTAGCTGCTAATAATATGTTATCCAAAGTTATGTGTGTTTAAATCACAAATTATTATTGTTCAAAATTCGTAGAATAAAATATACATAATATAACTTTCGTAAATTTGTTTCATTTATTTAGTTATCAAATCGGAAACAAATATTGTATCACAAAAACAAATAGACGAAATTACTAAACTTTGTATATTATTAGATATTATTATTATACACTAATTAGAGATAAAAAATAGAGCAGAGCTGATGAATATACTATAAAATTATAAAAAAAAATTCATGATTATGTAAGTAGGTAGTCATAATTAAAGTAAAAAGTACTTCATATCTTCAATAATTTTGAGTTTGCGTTATAAAATGCACATGTAATCACCCTGTACTGATAAGTGATTTTATTTCAAGCTCTGTAAGTTTATTTTAAATTTTTATTTTTAAAATTTCAGTTTTCTTTGAAAAATAAATGTCTTGCTTGAATGAGAAAAACTCCATCTCTGGAAGAACATTGCCTAACCTTAACATTAATTTTTTTCTCAACCGAAGATGTAAATACAAAATTTCACTTCACGTTTGTGACCATTTAGAACAAAACTGTTTCGAGACTAATTTGTTTAAATAGCGAACACGAAGAAACGCAAAAGTAACTGAAAGTCTTAGTTATTGTTCCCTATTCTGTAAGATTTTGATTAACGAGAGAAACGCGGTTGTTATAGTCCCAGAAAAAGCAGATTCTGGGTACAGTTAATGTCCTGAAAGTAGGAAGAGCAAAGTCAGCAGAATCATAAATTGACACATGGACAATTAAAGGCTCATTAAGTGCCCTAATTAGAAATTAAATGCTCCAGCCATTTTTTCAAAAATTGATGTTCTGCTACATTAAAGTTAAGTCAGCAGAACATGAGCGAAAAAATTTTTTGTTTTTTTGTTTAGACAGTAATTAAAGGGCCTTTAAAGGCTTTCGGACTGCTCTGACAAGAAAAAAAATGCTCCAGCCACTTTTTCAAAAATTGATGTTCTGCTAGCTTAAAGTTATTAAGTCAGCAGAACATGAACAAAAAAAATTCTTTAAATTATAAAATAGCTTTTTTGTTTAGACAGTAATTAAAGGTTCATTAAAGGCTTTCGGACTGCTCTCATTAGAAATTAAATGCTCTTCGTATTTCTAGTGAAAATGAACAATTTCGCGACTTTTTTGTTTAGACAGTAATTGTTCATTTTCACTAGAAATGCGAAGATCATTTAATTTATAATCAGAGCAGTCTGAAAGCCTTTAATGAGCCTTTAATTACTGTCTAAACAAAAAAACTATTTTATTGTTTAAACAATGTTTTCGTTCATGTTCTGCTAACTTTTTGTCCAAGTCGCGAAATTGTTAATTTTCACGAGAAATACGAAGAGCATTTAATTTCTAATCAAAGCAGTCCGAAAGCCTTTAATGAGCCTTTAATTAACAAATTAACAAATAAACAAAAAAACTATTTTATTGTTTAAACAATTTTTTTGTTCATGTTCTGCTGACTTAATAACTTTAAGGTAGCAAAACATCAATTTTTGAAAAAATGGCCGGAGCATTTATTTTCTAATCAGAGCAGTCCGAAAGCCTTTAAAGATCTTTTAATTACTATTTAAACAAAAAAGCTATTATATTGTTTAAATAATTTTTTTGTTAATGTTCTGCCAACTTTTTGACCAAGTCGCGAAATTGCTCATTTTCACTAGAAATGCGAAGAGCATTTAATTTCTAATCAGAGCAGTCCGAAAGCCTTTAAATACTCTTTAATTACTGTCTAAACAAAAAACCAATTTTATTGTTTAAACAATTTTTTCGCTTATGTTCTGCGGACTTAACTTTAAGGTAGCAGAACATCAATTTTTGAAAAAATGGCCGGAGCGTTTAATTTCTAATTAGGGCACTTAATTAGCCTTTAATGAGCCTTTAATTGTTCATGTGTCAATTTATGATTCTGCTGACTTTGCTCTTCCTACGTTCAGGACATGTACAGCTATGGAACAGGATAAAAATTATACTTAGAACTCAAACTATTGGCCCCCGCAATTTTTAAAAGATAAATCATCTTACATTTTGTGTACTAATTAACACTAAGAAGAATTGTATGTATCTATGTATCTTATTCCATTCTTTCGTTTAGACTTTAACCTGGACACAGTTTAGGGTTCATACAAATACGAAGAAATAAAAATTGGATTTATTCATTTTATTCATGTTTACATTACATATTATTTTTATTTCTATTTCATTGGAGTCTGTCGCAAAACGTTTTATTTTAAATTTATCTAAAGACTCGGGTGAAACTCTTATCATAAAAATTAGAACACATACGTTACAAAATGGGTAAGCAGTACTACTAGAACTAGCTTAGTAGAAGTGGTTCAAGGTTTTGTCCCTGTGGAATACCGATCTAGACCATTCCACAGTAACGCCAATATTTTCTTTACTACACTGGCAGCAAGTAAGTTCAAAATTAATATACATAGAAAAAAATATATCATTACCGATTTGAAAGCTAGTTTTTACATTTTCCCCCCTTCTTTTTATGATAGCATTGTCTATGCTGGGAAGTTAAATGTGTCAAGTGAAAAGAGGGCCTGACAGCCGACTAGTAGTAGCAACCAGCATTATTTAATTTAATAACAGTGGTACAAAAGCAGACAGGCCACTGGCATACATTACATATACTTCTCCATCCTCCATCATGATGCCCCTCGTGTTTCACATCAAGCGCGGCCTTAATGGAACGATATACCTACAATTTCCTCTTCAAAACATTTCTCACTAAATATGATTATAATCATGTCGCGTGCTTGCCGGCAATTTTCATCTCAAATAAAATCTCGTTAAACTGTCTCTGAAACAATTTTCTCAAAACCTAATTCTGCTATCTGGCTTGCAATTTACTCGTGATTCACGTAATCACAAACGCCGCGCGTTTTAATTCCCTGCTGTTACATGAAGAATAAATACATCAGATTACTTTATAATGATAATAATAATAAACATAATAAAATTGTTATTACTACTACTAGAATATCATAATAGCTTTCTATTTACTCTGGTTGTTGTGTTTGAGGTACTTTGGTTTAATGAACCATATTTCGTTGGATATTTATTTATAAGTACACTTTGGCAAGATGTGGTTGTGGCCTCTTCACCCAAATAAATCTCAAGCACGCCGTCCAGACCACCATAGATGATGCTGCATGATTTAAGTGACACATTTCAAATACAGCAAATTAAATGTGGATACGAGCAGTAGCTAAAAGCGGTTGTGGCGACCTTCCGATTGATTAGTTTATTATTTTCTTTTTGTTATCACTGGAGGCACGCTTAAGGCTCGTGTGGCAAACCATGACCCCAACTTAATAGTTTATCCATAAACTTATCGTGTTTTTCCATAAAAAAAGTATTCACACCTTTATGAAGAGAAATTTCCAATAATGGATTTATAAAATCCAATAAATAGAAAGCAGATAACCAATATTTCCTGTTACCACGAACTTTGCATTCGCTCTGATGGGTGTTGGTATAGATAAATTGAAAAATCGTATTAATGTCTATTTTCGTACTAATCCATATACAAGTTCCGGTCCACGGACAGCGGGCGGGTACTATGAATGTGATTGATATGTACTAAGACTTTGTTCAACTATCGACACTCATGATTGGCAATTAAATGAGGGCTTGTTTATTGCACTTTGTCTCTCCGATATCCATTAAATTTTTTACCCGGCTATGAAATAATGGACTATGGGATTCTCGTCCACACAGAGTTCAATAGCTTTGCCTTTATTGTTCTATAAAACAGACTATGACCACTAATGACTCATAATACGTAAAATGTTCAGTCGTCAACTATCAAACTAAGAGAAATGTCGTGATTCAAATAATTAATCGCTAGAAGCAAACAAGTTTCATGTATGTTTGTTTTATTGTAAGGAAACGAAACCTAAACCTACTGACACAAAATGAGGTTTAAACAAAGTATTCACACAAAAGCATTACCTTTAACAATGCTTTTTGTATTCTTTACAATAAGCCATTGGACATTTTTTAGGTAAAGAGGGTTGACCCGACCACGTTTCTATATTTTTAAAATATTGAGATTTTCATTGTTGTAAGAATTGAAATCTAGGAAGTGAAGGAAATGCGAGAACAGACCCTAGATATTTCAGTAAAACAAAATGAGGTTTGTATAAAATAAAACCACACAAAAATAATAATAATAACTTGTCCAGATTTTTAAAAATATAACAATAAATAAAATGGTGACAGTGGCGTAACTACATCAAAAAAACTTGTGTTCGGGAAAGCTTTGCCCCCCCCCCACTCTTTTTTAGAAGAAAACATTATTCAGCGTAGAAAATAAATTTATTATCAGTAAACAGTCACATTACATGTTTGATTATATAAAAAATTTTTTTTCGAGCCTTTGCATTCGCAAATGCTGTCACTCGGGGCCCCCAAAGCTTGGGGGCTTGTGTTCCTGGAGCACATGGAACACCGGTAGTTACGCCACTGAATGGTGACAATTATATAGTGGTCTTAATTTTATTTTACGTTCAGTTTTTAAATGTTTAATCTTTCCGGAAAATCATATTTTTATTGGCAGTTGAAACTTGGCATGAGCTCTGGTTATAAAAATATGAAACATAATGCATTGTACAAGATATAATAGTGTCCTCAAACCACTGCTGATATTTCGTGTTAAAATTTAATCTAGCTTTCATAGAATTGGTTTCAAGCTTTACCGTAAAAGGATTATGGTTACGCTTGAATGGAGCTCTTTTTAATCTTGTTATTTATCAATGTAGCTTTCTTAGAGACATCGAAAGAGCTCAAATGTGTCTCTATTATTATCTAATTTCTGCAACTTTTCGAAGAACAGCAAACTAAAATAATTCGTGCACATCATTTTTATAACAATAATTTTCATTTAGGTTTAGAGATAATAAGGGTCTATCTCTACTAATTCATTTAATTATTATTATTTCTTTGTAAAATAGTGTAATTGGAAAGGTAAGTTAGCCGCTCCGATGGAGGCGACATAATAAAATTTGAGAGATAAAATATACTAAAAAAAATCGGAAGGACAGGATGAAATTCTTTGACCTTGAAAAAACTGACAATGGAAGATTGTTATAACCCAAAACTGTATTTTTCATTATCCTTATCAATTAAAAAATAAGTGCCTAGATCCTTATTCCCCAAAATTAATTCCAAGGCGAATTCAACTTTGTGGGATTTATCATCTGATAAATTGCCCATTTTATGTACAGGGCACGTAAATGCCACCATTTCACTGTTAACGATCCTTGAACACTTAAATACGCTGTTTTTATTAGTCTATAAATTCCATAATATACTTTAGCTAATCTTATCTATAATACACAGGAAAAAATAACATATTTCTAGGAGGACTGACCGTTGCAATGCGTGGCCAAATTTAATTTGCCATCACGGATGTCTTTTACGACTCTGCAATTGTGCTTAAAAATATTGTATTTTACAGGTACAGGATAACAGAAGTATAATTTATAATTAGTACCTAACTACCTACAGCAAATTTGTTTTCAAAATTACATCCCGATGAGTTCAGTGTTCTCTCCGCTCTCCCCACATTCAGTTCTTTTCCAATCCGAAACAACTCTAGGTACTGTACTGGTACACTAACTACAACTCTCATAGTTGTCTGGTTGAATTCAAATCGTGACCAAAGTACATTGGCCAGGACAATGCGACGATTGTCCTGCATCTAGTCCTAATTATTCATCGGCATACTGCGTGGTCTAAACTAATGTACCACCGCGGCAGCCACAATGCCCAACAGACACGTCCTGGAACCAGCCCACATACATAATGCATGAATCGCTATGGTGACAATGAGAAGCAGACTACGGGGACTCCTTCACAAATAACTTGCCTTCGCGACCTGTGTGTGTGTGTTTGTGTGGTGAGGTTGTCTTTGCACCAGCATTCCAACCATAAATTGAAACAAGAGGGAAAATTAATTCACCAGACCACAACATAAGCAAAGTTTGGATGTAATAATTTGTAAAAGTGTTTAGCGCGACGCACATTAGAATGAAATGTGAGAGGTGAAAGCAGGAGAACTTTTCCTTGGTTATGTAGCGTACGAACTAAATTACTAAGCGAAAAACGAGGCTAGAAATTAAAGATATAATTCAGAAACACAAATTTGCAACGGTGTTTCATATAACTGATTACATTTCAGATTAGAATTGAAAATTATTACATCTAGACTTTTACTTTTGAGTATTGTTACTAGTAATAGTATTTTATGAGTACAAATTTAATACTTATATAAAACTTAATTTCTTTTTTTATTACAACATTAATTAAAAAATCAAAGTGACGAAAGATTATAACATATGATGATCATGGTGGAAACTCGAAGATCTATGTTTGGCTTTTAAGTCGTTTTTGGATAAAATATGAGAGGGTTACGTTCTTCCCGAAACCTTTCACTACCATAAGGCACTTTTTCAAACCACTTCCCCCAACAAATTGTAAAAAAATCATGAAAGCGACAATAATGGTGATAACGCCATAGAATCTTTACAAACAGGCTTAATGCCATAAATCTTGATGTAGTTAAGATATTCACATGGTATTTAGTATATAGGTAACCTTTCTTACTAATATACTCATGAATCATCACGATACAAAGATATACAGAAAATGCAAAATATCTTTTCTTATTCAACGCTTAGTAAATCTAGAAAAAATAATGATCAAATATATTTCTATACTCATTAAGAGTTCTTAAACATCACACCACTGACACAATTTTTCAAAACGCTGTAAAAAAAAATTAAAAATCTTTTCTGAAATAAATGTAATATTATCCAATTAATTCTTAAATATTTCTAGCATTTCATTCTATAAATACTTTTCACATATTTTTTCCACAACACATGCCTTAAATCAATCAACAACACTGACGCATTTTCCCAGAAATTCCCTCACATTTCTAATTTTCCTCAAACGATAACAAACTTTTTAAATGAAACAATTTCAACCCCACTTTATACCAGCATTAGTATCCAGCTCAGGTTCTTGTTGTTAAGAACACATAATTTGGCCCTTGGCACTTTTGTGCACACAACGAAAAAGAAACAAGTATTTCCCAAAGAAAATAAAGTATCGCTCCGACAGACCTTTTATTGTATACGTATAGATATTCAAAAGAATGGATCTACTGAATAAACACGCCACCACTCAAATAGCGCGCTGCCTGAAAACGGGAAAGCTCCCTGAAAAACATCGTAAATTCTTGTCGAGTTAACACATTATACCTTCACGCCTTGTTTTTACATTCTGCACGCGTTTCAACATAATGCAGGTATACATATCGGTTTATTAAATTATATGATAAAAAAACGTATTTTTAGCACATCTTATTATTATCCATAATTTATTTTGTTGTTTTTTCATTAGTATATTACAAAAATAACACTGCAAGCCAGCGCCAGCACAATTTGCAATCAATTTCTCTTCGGTATAGGTTATCGAATTTATAATTTATTACTGCCACTGAACCCAACAGAGAATGACAGAAGCTCTATGATTGTTTGGTTTTTTCACGAAGTAAATCTTTAGATTGATCGGGTTATCGTTTTGGGAGCACGCTTCCAAATCACTTCACGAGGTAACCATCCATCTACCTCATGATTGATGTTTGCTGTAGTGGCAATTCTAAAATAATACTTGTTTTTGTACGTTTCGTAAGAAACAATTATTGTTAATGGTGTGATTTTCATTGAGTAACAACTGGGGCTATTTTTAAAATTAATTGGACGATTTGTACACTATGAGCTCGTAGTAAAAGCACTCTAATGTTCATAACAATTTATAAATAACTATAATGTATGAGTAGGTGTAGGGTGTAGGTACCTATATTGAAACAGATAAAAAGAGCAGGAGTGTTACAAAAATATGAAGGGAGCAGACCTTGTCAATGTATGACGATGTAACCTAACTTTATCATTAATACAGGGTGATCAGTAATTGCCGCACTCGGAGCATACTGTGATAAACTTTACGTTTTAAGAATGACGAATTTTTTTACCGCAGTGCTGTAAGTCCTTTCTTTACAAAGATATGACCACTTTTGTGAAAATAAAAGTGGCAACACTGCATTGAACATGTGAATAGGTTCGACGAGAAAAAATATCTGATGTGCCCAACACATGACTTTCTTATACGGATAGTATCACAATCATCACTTTTCCTAAAGAAATTAAGTTAAATTTCTTGTAAAAATTTTGAGGGTTTCCAGCAATTTTCAAATAGTCTCTGTCGCACTTATTGCAATACGCATAAATCTGTCCTTGTCCCACTCATTATAACCGAATTTTACGACAAAAATGTGTTTAATTTAGATTTTTGACCTATTACTCACTTAAAAAATTCGATGTAGATATTTTAAGGACGTATTCGGTGCGATTCTGAAAGTTTCTAACCACCGTGTTTATTAACTACTGTGGTTGTTGCTATGATAATTACCAATCAAAAACGTCGTACCGTAGCAACAACCACAGTGGTTACATAGTCACGGTCATTAAAATGTTATAGAATCACCCCGATTGTTGGGATCAAAATAACACTTTTTTTTTTTAAATAAACATGTGTCCTAAAATGCACATCCTCCAACCTTCCCCAAAACTGGGTTTACATAATTTTTGAAGCAAAAAATAAATAGAGTGGCTAAAAAAAGGGGGGCATGCCAATTTTCAGAAGATTTGATCCGTTATTGTGGTCACAATTTTAAATAATCGTTTTTTTTTACGCAACTTACAGTGGCTGTAGCTCGGAGGGGGTGCATTTTAGGACACATGTTTATTTGAAAAAAAAGTCTTATTTTGATCCCAACAATACGTCCTTAAAATATCTACATCGAATTTTGAATCACCCTGTATAAAATCACATTTATTTATTTATTATTATTGTTTTCGGTACCATAGAAACCATTAAAATACAAAAAAATAATGGTCCTTCTGGGATTCGAACCGGCGACCTCCCGTTTGGCAGGCAAGTCCCAAACTCACTCGTCTATCTACTAGTCGGATTCAAGGCGCACTATGAGAAATATAAGTGTTTTAAGAATATCTCATTTTTTTGAAATTTTTTTGACGGAATTTAAAAAAATGGTTCAAACAAAATTTGTTCAAAATTTAATTCTAAATCAATGTTAAAGAATAAAAAAATCTCGTAAATTGTTTATTTTTCAAGACATTCCTAAAAAACCTAAAAATGTCATCAGGTAACTGTCACTTGTTTTGGTGCTAGATGAAAAACATTGAATGTGGCACCCACAAATTTGTTCAAACTCTTAAATATGAAATTTGAATCAAATCCGATAACTCGTTTTTGAGTTATGGTGGATACAGACAGACAGACAGACAGACATCATGGCGAAAATGGTCAAAATGGATTCAGGGGCCCTCAAAACGTGTAAATCCATCAAAATCTCGAAGTCGAAAAAAATCACGATTACAATACTTCCTTATACTACGTATAAGAAAGTAAAAAGAGAAACGTTTAATATTTTATGATGCGAGAACTTGTCAAACTAATTTAGTACTGTCAATTTTATTAAAAAACAGAAACAACAATTGAAATTCATTATTTATATTTTCATGGCAATAGAAGGTATTTTAGTTTATCCCAAGGGGAGCTTGAGAGGTTGCCAAACTTCAAAAATCTCTCAAATTTAGGTATTTTATTAAATTTTAACATTTTCAATTTGTTTGTATTAGAGGTTTTGTGAAAAAAATTGAACAAATCATATTGCATTTTATCCAGAGATTATAGTAGCATGAATTATTCACTCATTTTTGTCTTGGTTATGAAAATAATTAGCTTGTAACTTGGATGAGGGAAATTCTATAACTCGGAAACTAACCATCAGATTTAATTTTTCTTTGCAGATTATCCTTAGTTTTAATGTGCTCTATAACGCCCTGTATTCGGAGTGCGCCAATTACTGATCACCCTGTATAAGCGCTAATTTTTATGATAGTATACTAGGATTATTTTCAGCAAACATGACGTCAGCCTTTATATCTGGTTAACCATTGAAAGTAAACCAATGAATGAAACAAGGGCATAAATGTGCGAAAATAGAAATGAGAGTAGAGTGGCAATATTTGCAATTTTGATTCGATTCTATTGACAGTTGTAGCTGTCATGTGAACCTTTGTGTTTCTACATATTTAATGTATCAAAACGGACCAAATTCATATCAGATAAAACTGATAATATGTCAAATAATAATTAATTCTTCAATTAGATAAAACCATGTGGGAACAGATGACAAGTGTATCAATTAATGTCGATAAACTCAACCTATCTAATCTGTAACTTAATTAAGTACACGTCAGTTAATAAGAAATCCTAAAGTATGTTTTTTTGATCGGAGGTATTGTTTTCTTTTCGTTTTTATAACGGTATCTAACGTAATATATCGTAACCTAATCTAATCTAACCATTTTTAACCAAATCCACATTTTTGCATAAAATTTATTTGGTTTTTGTCTGAACTTTCCTCCTGCGCTATTAAACAAATTTACAAAAACTATCATACATTCTTCTGCTTAGTTTTTCCTATTTTTATACAATTTAGTTTTAGATGATGACAATGAAGTGCATTTATGTGACTCAGTGGTCAAAGGATGTTAACATTTAAAACAGAAACATAAAATTGAGGTTTAACTATTTGAAAAAACCACCATCTGGTCTAGTAATTTTACGAATGAGAAAACAGAAAGAATTACCAGCAAAGATTTCACAGTGCGGTTTGTGGTCGCAAATGACAAACGCATAAGGTTTTCTGTTTGTTCGATTTTCAGCATGATGGAACCTTCTAAGTGTTTTAAGCACTCTCATTTGAACTTTAATAGAGATAGCTGATTTATCTCTGGATTTCAACCCAATTTTCTGGTTATCTCTTCCGTAATTATAATTAACACAACAATATTTTTGTGGTGAAAGCAATAGTAATCAATATAAACATTTTCCAATTAATACTGTAATTGTTCACACATCATCAGTTAAATTTTGGTACTTAAATCGAGAATATAATCAATTCTTCAATGGAGCTTTTGATATGTCGATCTGCTAGACGAGCAGCACTCCAACGATGCTGACTGGGCGTCTATCACACAAAAAATGAAGGGTCTTACACGTCCATCACACGAACCTTTGTAATGACCCATCAAGTCTGCACCACACATGAAAATCGTCGCAACCACTACGAGAATAAAACAACCCAAAGATTGCCCGTTGAGATGATGGAACCAATTTTAATTGAACAGACCGCAAGCGCTACAAGCTTCTACTACGTTGAGGGGCTGATCCTGCGGATGTATCTTTATTATTTATCATATTTAATCAACGTAATGATCTGCATTGTTCCCGTTTTAATCATTGTTATTACAGTGGTGAGCAGGCTGCAATTTGCGGATGCTGCTATTAATTAAAAAGGCGGAGCGCGGCCTTGCAGAAAAACTTTCGCAACTACAAATGAACTATATCCAGTGCATATGCACGCCAGTTTTTGCTGATAATTCGTTGCTCTGTTGGCTGCCGCAGGGGGCAAAATCGCACGCTTTATCTCATATACACTAAATACCCTGGAATGTATGCGAAAGCAGTCGGTAATCATTTTTTTGGCTGCGAGTATTTCCTTTAAGGAATGATCGATGGGTTTGCACGATATGGAAACGAATTGCTCTTAAGACAACAATCTTGCTGTTTCGTAATGCGTTTTACAACAGATGGTACAGAAAAATTCTTTATTAAAGGTATCTCAGGTACCTAATGCAGTGGAATATTAATGTATTGAAAAAATACACTGTACAGAACTTTTTTAACTCCCTGTAATCCGCTTCAACGGAGCACCAAATAGAATGGTTTCGTTTGAAACTAAATCTGTTTTTTTTTTCACAATGTGTTAATATTTTTTCAGATGATGGAGTAAAAAGTTACATCGTAATATTTTATTATATATTTATTCAGCGTAATAAAAAACAGGTGGTGGAGGAGTCTAGTGTCTTGGACCTCACACTTCTGTTAGAACTGCACATATTTGTCTTTAGAATTTTTCTAAGTTAGTAACAATTGTTGCCATTATATCTTATTTGATCAAGTTTCTCAAAAGTCAATGCGATAAAGACAGGGATCCTCACAACAATGTCTTTCCTTCATTCTTGTTTCCACGTGATGGCTCCTCTGCCTATCTGAAGCCTACATCTCTTCTGCTAGATGCCTCAATTTTCAGTACTACTTACTGCAACTCTCTTCTTCTACATGTTTCGTAACAAATTAGTTAGACGTGTCTATATAATTTGGACAAAACTTTCACCACCAAAACTCCAGATAACCATCATTTATAATTGCAAATTTTCAGCTAAACATTTTTGATGTACGCTATCCCTCAAATTTATTTTAATTAAACCAGCTCGAGACGCAGCTTTAATCAAGAAAAATGTCTTTCTATCATACACCATCATACTTTCATAAACTCTACACAAAAGAAAAAACACCACTCAGCCAATCCGATGATACTGTTGAACCGCAGCTGCTAAAACAAAATTGAATTTCCGCGAGCAGGATTACACCGCTTATACAGAGCATCGAAATTTAAGAAAATAAAACAGCAATAATTATTTCCACGAAACCGAGACAAGTTTCTGAAGTTAAGCGGAAAAAGGACATTCATTATGCGAAAGCACACACCTATTTTGATCCTGTTTTTGTTACAAAGCGAGGTTGGGAATGATTCAGTCCGCGCCCTCTTAAGTCTTTCCCTCACCACGTTCTTCAGTGTGTCACGATGAAATATGGCCATATTATTAAAATTAATAAGTAGAGATTAAGTCGTTTCATTTTACAAGTTGAATAAATTTAATACGGCCAACGTAGGCAACTTACAATTCGTATATAATCGTTCATAATTCGCTTGGTGGAGAGGTCATATCAAAAGATATGCAAGCAGGGACCAAATTAGTATCTGTTTTGGTTGTTTCGTCACTGGCGAGGTCATTTAGATAAAAACGGTGAGTTACAGGGTGGTCTATAAAATGTATCTAGATGTTGTTTCAGTTTCCAGTTTCAAAAAAACGGGGCGTAAGTTCCATATACTTTCGAGTATTAAACACATTTTTAAACCGGTTTAATTAGAATAAAAAATATTTAATCGTGAAACTTGCTACTATGGCTCAAAAAGTTGAAAAAACTCGAAAATGTTTTTTTGTGTCAATTTTATGACATAGTTTATAAGAATCACTAACAAAAAAAACAAAGTGACAAAAAAGAATTCATGCTTTCTCAAACTACTCTTCTGAAAGCAGTAGTAATATAATTTGCAAGATCTAATCCTCGACTATGAATAAATGTGAACTAATTTTCAAGTCCTTATCTGTGAAAAGATATTATGAAATATTTATCAAAAGCTTGTTCCATGAAAATAAGCTGCATATCCTACATCTCTTAGAAAACAAGAAATAAAAAAAACTTCATACGTACTACGTAAATGAGTAAAAAAACTCGTCAGCCTGTGGCAGGAGTAGGGATGGTATTAGACAGACAGTTGTTGCAGAAGTGGTGGTTGGTCTATAACTCAAATTTGTTTGCTCTCTTGGACTATCTTTAAAAGCGTCTAAAAATGTCATTTTATATACACACGCGAAATATTTAATTTTCTTCTTTAGGTTAGGGTCATATAATAAATATTAAGCAGTAGAATTTTCGAAAAGCGATAATTATTTATAAAAATTGGGGGCAATTTTTCAGAAAAAAATTGAATAAAATTATGAACCATGAAAATTTAACAAAAATTTAGATGTCAACGCATGTAACTTTTATACGGTTACGAATTAAACAAAAAGTAACTAAACCTTTCTGATAGGTAATTTAATGTAGAAAAAAATTAATTTAACTATTTTTATGTTAAACCAATAGCTTAGCTGAAAATTGAGCTTTTATAGAACAAAATTTTATTCTGAAAAATATATTTTCAAACATTAAACTGATGATTGCTCGAAAACTAATCTGGGTTGGGTGTACAAAATGTATACAGGGCTATGTGAGATACTCTCAAGAATCACCCCTTAAGAGATTTCACATTACTCCTGGGGCACCCTGTATAATTAAAGGATTATAATTTTCTAGAGAAATGTAATTTGAATTGATGTTTGGTTAATAAATGTAAAACATATTAAGTCACTATCTTGTCCTTAAGCACTAAGTATTAAAAAACCACTTATGATTTGGTGAATATTGTACACAATGCCATAGCCAGAAAAAATATTTACTTTTTTAATTTTAATACGTTTCTATATTATATTAAATTTATATTCGGTACTTTCAGAAATCATCCTGTATATGAGCTCTGTTCTAATTTTAAAGGTCATTTTTCGTCAATTTCTATAGATAAATTTATAAATTATAGATTGCCGTCATCAACTGGAATAAAACATTTGGAAATCTATAATATTTTTGTTAATACAAGTAAATTCAGATAGAAATTGGCGTTATCAACTTGAAAATTCTTAACAGTACTTGAAATGGATTATATTTGTCAATTGCATATTTCCGTGAATTTTGTTTGGTACGAGGTAAAAATAACGAGGTTTAGATATCCTAACAGGTAAACAGTTTATGTCAATTATGTTTTTTGCAATTGAAAAAGTACGGAATAAACAACTGTAATTTTGCAGATAAAGATAATGGAACTTGAAAATGACACGTAAATTTTTTATAATTGGTTTGGTACACATTTAGCCACGTCAACTTTTAACGAAAGAAAATTATAAATGCAAATCTCAAATACTTATTATTTGATTCAAATAAAATAGATCCGGAAATCCCCTTATGCTACAGTTACAGGATAAATGCAAGACGTCATAACATAAAAAATGTGTTTAAATGATGAAAAATTCCAAATGGAAAGAAGATGCTACCTACCTACAGTCGTCCCCAAAGACAAAATAAATAATATAATTGAGGTGATCAACTTACGTGGGTATTTCTAGGTATTTTTTACACCTGAATCTGCCACATAATATTCATTAAAGCTACTGGTTCCATTCCGTACAATTTGTTATCTGCCCAAGGCCAAAACACTAATAACGTGGTGATTATTAATATTAAAAAACCGGAAATTGTGGCTGCATGCAAAGAATATATAATATAGAAATTAATTACACATCATCCGAAGTGATGCGTTAAAAAACCTCCAAAACAGGATCACATTAAATAAATAACAAAAATCCTGCTGCAACTAAAACAGAAAATCCGCCTGAGCGCGATAAAAAAGGTGCGAATCTGTCAACGGCCTCCCAATGTCGGACAATAAACTTTTCACCATTGGAATGCCTTTTATAACGGACATTAATCGGTCCGGCAATGACAGCCCGATGAATTATCGTCACCATCACGGTAATATTGCACATGTATGCAGCCAGAGTCCAGCCCAGCGGTCATCGCTGCTCGCAGGTTTTCCATCGTTTCGGTTTCATATAGCGAGAGATGCGCCCGCGATTTTTATAATTATTGGTATTTAAGAAACGGCCATGTCTGCAGATGCGTCTGATAAACAACAACATCCACTTCGTTGGCATCAAGACCCAACCAACCGGCTGCTGGAGGGTCCTTGTGAATTATTACAGTCGCGATTTCGGGGCTCCGCCAGTCCGAAAATCAGATAGCGCTTTCGTTGGGCCATTGTGAGGCGTTTTTGCGCCATTCACGGTTTTTTCCCATATAAATTAGACAAATGTAGAAATGTCTTTATTACTGTTCAGAAAAACGACGGTGATTTTCAGGGGACATAAATAGTACAACTCTGAAACTTTACTTTAGCTCATAAAGTTAACATTTTTAACAATTTGCGTACGAACTTCATCAGACTAGCTATCTTTATGTGTGCAATTTTAAAATAGACAAACGGGTGGTCTTTCCATTCCGAAAGCGTGACGGCTGTATGTTTCCAAACTATAATTTGCAACAAGACACTATTATTCTTTACAGTTCTTATTGTCGAGAATTGCCATTACCATTGCATTCTAACTATATAAAAACAACTGGATACGGGTGCATTCTACGTGAACACACATTGTTGCATTTCTTCAATTATTTGTATCGTGCTTATAAGTACATAGCACAAAGCTATAAAAGTAAAAATAATTGTTTTGTATAAAATATAAGTGTCTATTTACCCAAAAACAATTCAGATTTAAGTACGTTAGTTAATAATTAAACGGTTCGATAGGTAGGTTTCGTGTGTACATAATTATAAGGAAAACAAAGAAACAATAGGCTATAATTTTTAAATTAACAATATTTTGTTCTTACCTAATATAACAACTAATACGAGTGATATTGTTTTATATACAAACAGCGTCAGGAAAATTGTTTGGAATATTCTAATGAGCAGAAACGTAAAAATCATTATGCAAATAAAGGGTAGATAAAAAAAAATAATAGTTAACATTTATTCAAAAAAAATACTGATACAGGAAAAAAAACCTTTTTGTGAGAACAATGCAAATTTTCAAAAAAAATAAAATATTTATAGATGTCAAATTTTAGTCAGTTATTATTGTTCACAAGGAGAACATTGTAACCAAATTTTCCTTATCCAATGGTGATGCTTGTCTCGCACCTTTTGTCACACACACTTTTTTGTAAGGTTGAAAACTGCCTAGTTCTAGTACCTATGTGAATTAGATAAAATCGTATGACTCAAACTAAGTCGTGTCCACATCCTAGTACGTGCTTTTGGGGAATGATTAGATATTAGCATACTTATAAATCATATCAGATTAAGCAGTAAATTGTATTAAATTTCTATGTTTGGCAGCATATTACGATCATTTTCCGAAAATAATGTAAAATTTATGTCTGCATAAAACGCATCTATGATCTATGGTACCGATAATAGATATCTATGTTCTTTACGTTTTTTTGCTAAATCTTTAAACTGAGGATAGTTTTTTATTAAATTAAATAAAATTTAGATAAAAATATCGCTTTTTCTTGTTTCAATGTATAACTTGAGCGACTATGGAGAAAATGCAAAACCAAATCGTTTTTTGACTTAAGCGTCGTCTTCGGGATGGCCGATTCCTCAGCTTTAATAAGATCCCTGAACAGTCATAGTCGCCTTTTTTGAGCAAGTCCAATACAGGAGGATCTCTAATTCTTACAATTTAAGTCTAAATTCACGTTTTCAGATTCTATACTATACTAGACATAGGTAGAAGTAGTGACGTTTTAGGATCTTCAAATTAAGGCTTTTTGAGGTATTTGCTTTTATTTAATAATGTAAGAAACACTATCTACTCGTATCATATCCAATGGTGAAGGAGAGTCTACGAAATGTATTGAATTTTTAATGATATGCTCTTCTACTTAAATTTAATGTCAGTTTTGGAACAATTCTGACTATGAACACTTGTTTATTTTCAATCGAAGACCCTTTACTTTATATTCTATGCTGTAGAACGTGACGTATTAAATGCCCTATCAAAATGAAAGTCTTTACAAAAATTTGTAAATATATTATTTGCTTGCTATTGGTGAAAAATGTGCAGCAAGCTCACGAAATTTAACGCCAGAACGCTTCTATTCATGTACCTTCATTAAATAAAATTAGTATAGATGAACCCTTAAGAATATTCCTAAAATAATATCCGTACCAAATCTTAAAAATAGTATTAGGAAAGTAATTACAAAAATAACCTGTCAAATGTCCATAAATTCATATCAAAATGCAGCTCAATGGTTAAGGATTGTGCAGATCCTCAATATACATCTAATTATGTCATTAAAACATTTATATGAATTTAGGTTTTACTTTGCCAATTATAGAGTGATTTTAGACTGTAGGATAAGTGCCACTGAATATCAGGGTCACTTTTTCTATTGATGGTTATCCTTAACTGCTATAAGGGGCTATTCTGTAAGAAAAATGTTAAATTTTAACGCCTGTTTATTTTTTTGTCTCTTTTTAACTTATTAAATTCTATAATAAACTCTCTTTGTTTTCCCGTATAGCCGACGTTAAAATTTAACATTTTACTTACAGAATAGACCCTATAGTTAATTGACTTGGTTAACATTGTTTTAACAATAGAAGAAGTTAACTAGCGGTTAAGGATAAGCATCGAAAGAGTGACTCTCTTGGTGTGCTGTATTGTATTATCAGCTGCAAATACCATATGAAGACCGCAGACATTTTTGAAGAAATAGTATCTTCCAAGGCTGTAAAACAATGCCTCGATGCATCAGGCAACAATTTAACACTGAAGTGGGTGCCAGGAACCAAAGGCATCGAGCGATCTGAAAGAGCTGACTTTTCAGCAAAACAGGGAGCTGTAACGGAATTAGTGGAACCCGAACCTACTTGCGAGATAGCCTATCAGACCGCAAGGGGGAAGGCAAAGGAACTACTAAGACAACAACACTGGACTCATTGGATGAGCATACCAGGACTAAGACAGTAACGGTTATTCATAAGGGGGCCATCCAAAACAAGAGCCCAGGAAATATTAAAACTAAGTAGACAACAACTGAGGGTAGCAGTAGGACTTTTAACAGGACACTGCTGCCTAACAGGGACCTCACGACTATAGGGGTGAATGATGATCCTACATGTAGGATGTGTGGTGAAGAGGATGAAACTCCTCACCACATCCTATGCCAATGCCCAGCTTTAGCAGCAAAAAGGCACTGGTACTTCGGGGTACCGTATCCTGAACCCGAAGAGTTAACGGCTGCACCCTTGGACTGTCTTCTCAAATTTATTGGGAATACAGGACTGATGGGGTAAAAACCGGATGGGGACACAATAAGCTTCGAGTTTCAGTGCAGTGGGAGTAGTACCACACCCCCTACCGTAATAATAATAATAATCTTCCACATATTGCACTTGATTAATAATATGCTGTACTTGTTATTTCATATAACTCTTTGTTCCGTAGAACTTGATTCTAGGAAAAATGTAAATTTTAAATGGTTTTATTTTCGCTAACTTCGGGAGTATGTATTTATATCAAAATCATAACTAAAAATTAATCCTCTCTACTATATTTATGTTTCTTCCTTTTTATATGTACCGTATGATCTCAGCCTGCAAGGACAGACAGAAGCTTAAAACTCCATCCAGCCAGGAAAATGTTACTGTTTCCATTGATGGAGGACTTAATTTTTAAGTTATGGATTTAAATAAAGGCTAATATAAAAAATCAACTCAAGTATTATTTAATTTCCTAAGAACATGCGCTTGTTTGCTCACATTAACAACTATAGTGTATTTCAGTGTCTAATTTACAGATATCTTTATTATAAAGATTTTTATATTCTTCCAGCGTCTATTTGTAATTTTCCATCTTCGAAAAACCGTTAAGGTATACATTTATTTTCTATAACTAACTATCAAGATCCCTAATGATCATAACATTAATTTCACTAAAATCTCTCCCATTCAACATTGTCTAATCTCCAAATAGAAACACGTTTTTCTCTTCATCAGTTAGACTTAGATCACTCAACCTTTAGAACTAGACGTAATGGTCATGTGTACGATGTTATAAAGATGGAACAAAAACTGCTGTTATTTTTAACTAATTTATTATTATATACGATACGTAACAGGATATTATTCCATAAAGCTCATATTGATAGCCATATCAGTGGCTCAATGACCCTACCTGAATATTATTTCCATTACGGTCCATATACTACAAATATAATATGGTTTCTCAACTGGATTGGTCAGATAGGTCATTCGTCATTATGTCCACTAAGGGATTTTATCGTATTGTAAGATTTTATTTCGTATAAATCAAACCCCGGCTGTAATAAATAACATTTGAGAGACCTTGCTATTTCAATTAATTGCAAAAAAACTAGTGTACCTATGTGTAAGGTTTAACCATGTTCAACACAACACCAGACATCAAGTTTTTCGCACTCTAATTACTTCAACGGAAAAAAACCGTTTGATATTGGAAATGTATAATGGTTTCTAATGCACAGGAAATATAAATTTTGCTTGAAAAACACTGCGTTTTCGCTTCGGTGCCATTTTATGTGAGTTGAGTTTCATTATTTTCGCATTAACACAAATGGCAATAAAATCGTCCTGTGAATCGAATAAATTTGATTAGCCAATCACTAGACGACGATTTTATGCTAATCTACTCATGCAACTGAAATAGATTAATATGCCAGATTATCGATTTATGTAGCTCAAAGTGATAGGTAAACAAAGGTGCGGGTAAGTGTAATAATTCATCTCAATTAAGGACCTCCATTGAATGTTCTATGGTTGCTGCAGAGGCCATTAGTGATCGCATTTGCGGGCCAAACTCAACTTAGCACTTGGTGAAGTTTGGAATAATTATGAACCAACCATGTGCGTTATTAGACACCTCATTAATATACACTGATGTCATTGTAATTTCTAATTAGTTTAAACAATACTTTCCTGGTAACTCATGTTCCAGCCGTTAGCTTGGGTTTGGCCCACTTAACCAACGGAAGTGCAAATTTTTCAGTGCAATAGCAGCAGAAGCACAAACAATGCTATTACACTGGAATAACACCAGGAAAGCAAACACGAAATTTCTGATGCTAAAAATACTCGTGTATTTGTGTTGCAGCTGAATGCACTGGGTTGGAAATTTTTTGGGTGATGCGTAATCAAAATGGGATAAATATTTTGTGGATTCCGGTACTATTTTAACATTAAGGCCTGGTTGTATAAAATTTTAATCGCGGAATCATCCATAAAAAAGATAAACATTTACAGAAATGAATATTAGTTACATTCGTTGTTATTGTGATTTTTAAAAACCGAAATTTAACACCGAGATTACGGCTTTATAAAACTGGCTTTAACGAACAATAATTTTGAGTAGGTACAATAATTCTTACCTATTTTCTTCAATTTTAAAAATTTATTACGGCAACATAACGAAAGATATTAAAATGAAGACATAGAATTTTACCGCGGTTTACAGAAATATCGAAAATTGTCTCCAAATTTTCCAATATTTTGGAAACTACGTAAGAGAACTTATAAAACTTTTTGAAAATGTTATACCGTTAAAAATTCTAGGTTAGTAGGAATAGGAGATTTTGTTCAAATTTTTAAAATATTTCGTACGATTTCGCCTAGATATTTGGGTAAAAATTAATAAATTTAAGGATGAAAGATATTTAGACTTATTTTTGAAACTACAGACAACTTTTTCTTACCGCCTTTTCTTTAGGAAAAAATAACGCTACTTCTCTGTTTTCATTCTAGAATTAAATAAATTTTTCATCTTTGCAACTCCATCTGTGTATATAAACCGAGGTATAAACACCCTGTACAGTTTCATTAATGTAAGAAAATTTAACCATATAGTAAACATTTCAGAGAAAATTTTGCACATTTTTGAGTAACAATAACAAATAATACGCTATTTTATCAAAATTTTTTATTAGTTTTAATTTGAAATTTTGAATTTAAACTTTGAAATTTTATATCAGTATTGTCGATATTTTTTATTCAAATACAGATACAATTTCCTTAAAACCAAAATAAATAAAAGGTGTAAACAAGATTAAAAACCCTATTAAATTTTCAAAACGATAACCACCGTCTAGTTTATACAATATACAGCTACACTGTAATCTGTTTATAACCTAGTAGGCCACGTTTATATTTTTCGGTTATCGTTTTAAATATGTATGGAAAAAATTGTTATCTTAGCTTGGTTCAATGTTGTATATAACCATAATAACATAACAATATTATTTTGTAGAAACAGAATTGCAACGAAGTCTCAGTTTAATATTAACGTTAAACAGCCGGAAAGCAAATATATTTCAGTTTATACAGAGTGGCTCAGAATAAATGTAAAGTTTCTTAATTTTACTTCATTTCAGATTAAAAGTTTACATAAAAGTGTCCATCAACGAGGCTTTGTTTTAGATACAGAATTTACAAACTTTAGAAAAAATTACAATCTGTATAATCCTAAATAAGGTAGGTATACTGACATTATGCATATTTAATATTTATTCAACATAAAAATTTCCGACCCCTACTACAATATATTCCACTATAAATTTAAAAAAACTACAACTTTGTGTGTTATTTTTTTAAACCTTCACCTTTGTATGTTCTAAAGTTTGTGGTCGAAACTTTAATTGAAAAATGTACAACCTTTTTAACTAATTACAGTACACAATCCCGCACACAAAATTTACGGTTTTAATTTCCAGCAAACGTTCCTCACTGATGCTTTTTATCTTAGGGGACAAGGGATAAAACCATTATTTTATTTTGCTCTTTTTCGGTGCTGAGGCAGTCCAACAAATTCCCAGATTTACAACCACAGCGCGCTGTATAAGCCCACTAAAGTTAATTGATAAAAGTTTTTTTGCCCCTCTGCTGCCAAATGAAACCGTCTCCTGATTACTGTTACCTCCGAGAAAAACGACTAAGAAAACGACACCCCCCATATCGTGTTTAATCAAAAAGCTGATGCAAGAAACGAATATATTTCTTTATCGATAAAAGTGAAATCAGACACCAATCCAATGAAATAAATTAGCAGTATTGACGGTTATCTGAGATATGATAAACAAAACCAAGATTGGTTTAATGGCTACAAGAATGATTGAAAGACGAGTCTTGGCTAAAATATTATGACCATCAAGACAAGATAGTCAACAATAATTAATTCCATTCCTGGTGTTCCCCGCCAATAATAACAGGCTTCTGCCAGGCCTAATAAGAGCCTAACGGAAGGGCCGGAAGTTAGTTAGTGAAGCAGTCTAAACTAGTTTAGTGGTTTTTGTTGCTACGTCTGTTCTGTTGATTGGACAACACTTTTCGACCTCTTTCATTAGTCGCCGTCGTTGCACCGTTGACAACAACAATTCTAAAACAGAAAATTCGCGTTGTGAAGTTGACGTTTGTGTCTTTCCGACACAACATCAAAAGCTACACAAAGCAAAGCCACGGACAGCTATTAATTTTATCATCATCACGATTACACTGCTTCAGTACATACGGTTTTTTTCAAACAATATCACAAAGGCACTTGGAACTTTCGCGATAAAAGAAAGATAAATAATAGATAATAAGAAGAATAAAAAGTTTTATCTGATTTTACACACACACATATACACCTAAGGAAAGACAAAGTATTCTCTCACATTGATATCTTTTTTCTTTTATCTTAAAGCAGCAACCTCTTCAGATTTTGTGAAATGCACCGTCATCAAATTCATCATATTTAGCTCATTCCGTCGACAGCGTAATTAGGGTTAATAAGATATCTGTTCTTTTTTTAACATCATTGTTTTTACCTTTTAGTCTAAGTAACCTGCTGAATAACCCTGATTAATGTTTCAATGCCAGAAAAACAGAGTTTCGATCTGTTGAACGAAGCAATGTGAGGCTCTCACCAAAGATAAAAACAGGAAAAAATATTAAATTAATTACGAGGATATTAAAAAGTTAAGTAGAAGAAGATATGCAAGGCATGGATTTACACAATGCATGTTTGTTATCCGACTTGGCATCACTCAGCGAATCTAAAGATGTGAGAAATATGATGCAGTTTAACTAAAATTGTACTATTATAAGTTAACAGTTTCTAACCAGTCAGAAAATATTCCGCAAACTGTTTTTTTACAACTTGGTTCGTTCTGACAATTTGTTTCCGGGATGATCCAAAATATTCGAAATTAATTCATAAACTGTGATTAAATCCGAAAATCTCTATTTTACAAATTTTTAAAGAAGGGACTAATTCACTCCAGTTTGTAAATTTTCTCTATTTATTCTAGATTTATTATAAATCTTAAGTAGCCCTAACTAATTTTCAATAAGTTTTTCTATGGGTTGTCGCTTTTTAAATTATTATGTAAGTCCAGAACTTGAAAAATTTGATAATTTTCGTGTGGTTATTGTCCATTTGGTAGACTTTATTACAAAAACAATTTTTTGAGCCGCACTAACTACTTTTAAAAACAGTTTTTGGATATCTCATCACATTTTCAAATTATCTGGCTTCAAAGTTAATAAAATTGAAATAGTGGTCAAATTTAGAACCCGTTCTTCTGACAACTGATAATCACTTGAAAACTTTCTAATATTCATCCATGATAAATTTCCTACAAATTTTGGACTTCTTTAGCTAGATTACCAATCAGTTTTTCGATATTTCGCCGCTTTCTCAAATTGCAACTTTAAAAAATAACAATACAATTTTTGTCAATTTTTTGGGAGTTCGTCGTTGGTATCTTTTTAATTTGTGCAGTTTTGGAACCACTGATTAGATTCTTTTTTAGATAAATGAAAATTGCGTTTATCTGAGAAAACCTCAAATTTTTATAAACCTTCAATTTACATTTTTTATTCGATTTTGATTTAACATACTTCAAATGTTCAAATTTTCAAATTAGTATATTTTAGGGAAATGCGCATGAAGAAATAAAAAATCATACTCAACTAGATTCATAAATTTATAATTTTACATCTTCTTTTCAAAAACCACTTTCTGAAGATAAACATTTTGATCTTCAGCCAAGGGATAGTGTAAACTTCAATATTTTCAATATTTCATGTACAAAGTATGTTAAATAGGAACATTATTATATAACAACTAATTACTAGGCTTCAGATAAAAATGTTCATGATTAGACGAAACTTAACTCTACAAATAATTGTTTAGTAGCGCATTTCCTTTCTTGAACTCCTTTTACACCTTTTCCAAGCTCACAGTTATCTTAAATCTGGTGAGAAAAATAATTTATGGTGACTGTGCAGTTAATTGAAACAAAATAGCCGGAGCAACAGATTTGTATGTATGTGACTTGTGGGAACTTTTGCCATTCTGCTACACCTATAAGTTATGCTTCAACTACTTCGTTGGTACCTTGCATACAAAACAACAATATTCCACATTATTTTGCTTACAATTTCATAAAGTAAACTTGTAAAAGTGGTTATGATTCCGGATCTGGATGTAACAAAACAAAATAATGTACCGCGATCGCAGTGAGCTCAGAAAATTGAAAATGCATATTTGATCAACGCCGGCGTTGATATACAGGTTTATGGACGATTCTAAATTTACATACATTTAGGTGATTTCTGTTATCTAGGCTTTGTATGAGATAACATTTATTGAATCATACATGTACATTGTCTCAACAAAACAAAACACCCACAATTTTTTGCATTCACATGATAAATTTACGTTTTAGACATAAATTACAAGGACAAACTTTCAATTCGTTTATTATAAAAGTCACGGTGTGCCACTTTCAAATAAAAGGGCTACAACTTACGCTTAAAACCCAAAATCAGATACCACAACTCTATTTCCCTCGACTTTTCACTTTGCCCTTACCGACCATTTTCCAAACAGTGCATTGTGTATTCAACGAATACACGTAAGTACACAAACAAAAAGTGCATGGCGCAAATATACTAGTAGTTGTGTAGCGAATTCCGCGCACACAGAAAGTATCTCACGAAAAAGTCGTGACTGGGCAAAGGAAAAATCGGTACCGAGCACAAATTCCTTGGCACGGACGTCGTTCAACAGGAAATCAAAGCGATTCATCCATGAAATTTATTGAATAGCTGTAATGATAAAATGAGCAATGTTATATTGTATATACAATGGATGTAGATAGGATAGGAAGAGGACAGGAGATGTCGCAATCGTAATCTGATCGACTTGGTGCTGGTGGTTGGTGGGACCCCATCGATTGCTTATCAGTCATCACAGATGTTTTTACCTTATATACGAAAATAAACCGCTCGAAAACTGTGCGTTTTCACGACATCCTTGATTTTTTCCTTTTAATGACATGGCATTAAATCTGGTTACTGTACTGGACGTACATAGAAAATTACGTTGACTCATTTAATACTAAGTATCTGAAGAGTCAACACAATTAAAGTTATTCATATTTGTAATGAAACCAGTTATATTTTACAAATTTATAATAATATTCGATTCACTTGAATTGTTTTTAAATTGATTGCAATGATGTATGGTGTTGATTTCGGTCTGATACTAAAATAAACAATGTGAAATATAGATAAAATTTCCTCAATGGTATCCTACTATTATGAAGTATGCGAGCTATTATGTAAGTGAAGTGTCTGACAACACTGACAACAAAATTAGTTTTATTTACATAGTACCTAGCGTATCTACTACTATTCATTAGCACAAACGCTTCAAAGTCTCGTAGGTTTTTCTATGCTTTATGAAATATTTTTGCATTTATGTAGTAGGTATGTAATTATTAATTAAATGGGGATTTATTATTATTATGTGTTTACGTAATATGTAGTAAAATTATCATATCTCGATTATGCTTAAACTTTGGAAATGCAAGCAATAATCACTTTATATTGAAAATATATGTTTCTCACATACCTTAATTGATTTATTAGACATTTACTACCTGTATACTGTAGTGAGATTCATTACAATACAGATTTTTCATTACGATACAAGTTTATAACCAATAGAAATACAACTGTACAGCAATATTTCGCCAATATCAAATATTGCCATGAACATCTGACAGACTAAAATTTAAAAATTGACAGTTCATTTTGATTTTCTGACATTTCTGAGTTTATGATAAAGTTGCATAATATTTATTTTCTTATTTTGACTAATCGTAGAAAAAATCGTGTATGCAACTCACATATAATGGCTATCAAGACACTCGTA
Source organism: Pediacus dermestoides (assembly GCA_963942485.1). NCBI lineage: Eukaryota > Metazoa > Arthropoda > Insecta > Coleoptera > Cucujidae > Pediacus > Pediacus dermestoides. Next base: position 32,770,688 of record OZ012626.1, read on the forward strand.
TTCATTACGGCACTTACCACCTACGGCTCGTGGGGTAATTCTCATACTCGTGTCTTAATAGCTATCATTAAATGCTCATTGCATAATATACTAGGTATAATTTGAGCTGTTTATCGACGTAGCCAATTAAACTATTACTTTAAATATAAATTGATGACGTACAAAATTATTATTTCTTTGCCACTGTCACATTAATTACATAATTTATTTCTAGATCAACAATAAAAAATTAAAAATAGTCTTTAAGGTTAGTTTAAAGGAAATAACCGGAAATAACTATCACGTTGGATAAAAATTGGTTTCATTGCGGTTACTAAAAGTATGTAATGTAAACTTAATTTTTTTTTCTGAAACTTTCTTGACAGTATATTTGTGAAGTAAAATTAGAATTGTATAATGTACTTACATACTTTGCTTATTATGCAATTTATTTGGAAAATAAGTAATTAATTTAATAAATACAGGATGTCCTAGAAGAAACATGAAATCCCTCGTGAAATCCCTTAGAAGAGATTCCTATAGTTTGATTTTTCAAATGGCCATTTTTGCAGTTTTAATTTGGGATTAAAAAACTTATTGTGAAAAAACAGTACTTACAGAGTATCATTCTCTAATTAAAAAACTTAATAATTATGAACGCCCCTGATTATAGAGTTGTAAATGCTTATTCAATTCTGAAAAATTGATTAGCCATGGCCAAATTGGTGGGCAAAATAGTATATTATATACTATTGAGGTGCATCATTTAATCCCTGAGCGAGCTTGGGAAATAATTCACCCGAATGATTAAATGGGTCACTTCAGTCCCTGTAAAGAGGGATTAAATTCGCACATTTAATCCCGGAAGTGCAAAAAATTTCTTTTTTCATCAAAATACCACATAAATATCTGCCATTTCCAAAAATCCCTTTAAATTCCTCTCAAATACAATAAAATTCATTTAATTTCCCCGTAAATATCCCAATTTTAATGCAACAAACAAATTGGTCATTAAATTCTGCCGAAAATTCGAGACGAACCACAAATTCCTCAGGTAGCCAGCTCCTCGATAAAAATTTGAATAAAATAATATATTTCATATTTATCCTGGGACACCCTATATAACTGTGGTTTAGGTAAAGCTCAATATTTAACCACATGAAGCTCGAGACTAATTCGGAAATAAAATTCAAAGAATTTCGCTAAGACAGAAGAAACTAAATTTGATTCGCTAAACGCCTAAACGAGCGCCTAAATCTCCATAAATAATTCCAACAATATAAATTTCCATGCTACGCGACTGCCAATCTTACTTCTTAGAATAACATTTGAATTTTCTATCTACACTTTTATGCATCCATATGGCATACAGATTCTCATACCGAATTTCACGCCACATCCACGGGACATAAAACTAATTATGTAGCTGTTATTTTTAATTATAATAATAATAACACTTTGCGCGAATTATCCACGGCAAGATCGTCATTAAAATTGCACTCGTTAAGTTGTTCAATTAATGAGTGCAAGGTAAATTGTGTTATGTTATGTTTTATGTTTAAAGTGCAGTTTTAATTTCTGCACAGAGAATTAAAGTGTGAGCTAACTAAATGAAAGTAATAAATATAAACAATCAACAATAATTTTGACATTGAACATTGGACATTGAAATAAATCGTGTGTCGCCTCTTTTAGGGCTTCCTGTTACGAAATAAACAGGAGTCTCCAGACTTGAAACTAGGTCATTAACAAGCATTTAAAAACATAAATGAAGCGTTGTAAATCATGATGAACCAATGAACTATTAGATGTTTTTTTAAAGTTCTGAAATGGGAACATTACTTAGAATAAATTTCCATTAAGAATTTTAAAATAACTTAAAAAAGCGTTATTATTTAATTTGTTTAATTATACGACTTAATTATGTTTTTCACATACATATGATTTTTAGTAACCTTACTAATCCATTTTTTTGTCGCTCTTAAATAACTTTCGAGGGCGAGACTTGAATTAAACGTAAAATTCGCAGACAATCTTTGTTATGTCAATCATTCTATACATTCTTGTTTACTTATAAAATATCACCACTTAACATAATTGACTACTGGAAATATTACATTTTTTAAGCATGTAAGTACTTTTTTCAACATATAATAAATACTTGAGATTCTACAATTTGCATAGCAATAACCACTTTGCAAGTTAAATTTAATATGAAACTCATTCATTTCTAGGACATGCACTTTCCAAATTATCTATATTATAGTGAAAAACATTCAAACATAATTTGTCTGCATAAAATAAATCTGTTTAGTTGTGGGAAATTTTTTTGGCGTTACGAAACACAACCTTCATCAGTCTTCCATGCAATCAACAATCACCTGAAAAAACTCCCAAAAAATGTATACTAAGTAGTGGTTTTTATTTTTAACAGGAACACCACACAATTACTTCATTAAAATTGGTATAGTAGAATTACCGCGATCCTTTATATAGTCATCGACTGCATCAGACAATTATATTATTTAAATAAAATATCCATTTATAATTACTGCACATAGTCTATAGTGTTAGTTTAGTAGGTCTATGAAAACACGGTTTATTGTTCGTGAGTCACAGAACAATTATTTGTGCGGTATTTTAACGAGTTCTGAAAGAAGTTAAAAGTTCAAATTAAATCAAGATTTATTGGTGATTAAATATATCGATAATTCAATTATATTAATTTTTGTGGTAGAAATTAATGGTAAAATACACAGGGTTTCTTTTAAATGTCATCTTCAGTCTTAACCTGCATATTGTGAATGTTTCAGATAATTTTGAAAGTTTCTAGCAGTCCAATCTAGATTATTAATAATTTCTAAATATAAACTAAAGACGGTTTTATCAAGAACATTATGGTACATTTTAAGAATTTATACTAAGTTATAGAAAACTTCCTAACTACGTTCTCGATGATGTCAAAATATTTTTATCATTTATTAATTATTTGTATTTTTCGAAAATATAACTATCATCTTAAATATCTTTTTTTTTCGAACTCTCAATCATTTCTGGTAGAATATGTAAACTAGATTATCTAGAGGGTTATCTGTTAAACATGAAATAATTTTAATTCCTCATTGCGGTTTTCCCAGAATTCAAAACATGTGCAATAAATGTATATCTTATTACAAAGAATGCAGCAAAAAAACTGTAATTTAGTTATATGAGAATTTATAAACTGTTATTTAAAAAAGTATATATTCAACCAAAGTATCTCGAGCACATATTGTTATGTAGTAAATTTAATTTAACACGAAGACACCATGAAAATTCCCTGCAAATAGATTGATCTCGAGTAATAAGAAGACACTATTCTAATTTGGATCCTAAAGACTCAAGCACTCATAAAGGATTCTTTGGTATTAAGTTATAAGTAGATTCATTTTCACAAATTTTTCGAAATAAATCGGTAAGTACAGTTTTTGTGACAAGAGGTACTAAAACTGCTTTTTAAGTATTCACGTTTCCAGCTCCAAGATTTTGTCCTAGTAGGTACATAAATATTTCTCAATCTCAAAAAATTATAGATTCTGAACTAAACCGCTGGCCAATTGAAACGTACCAAGCGAATTTTTAGGTTGAATTTAAAGTCAAATATTTTGAAAAGCAGAAAAGATATCAAGATGAGGTTTTCAGGATTCAAGAGATAATTTTATTGCGAAAGCAATAGTGTGACCCTATTTTTTTACTTTGAAGTACGTTACTATCTACAGGGTATAAAAGAAAGTCGTTTTTTTTTCTCAAACTTTATACCTACCGGAATTCCACAAAAAAAATTTTATATTTTTTTTATGTGGATTTTTTTAGTCACTGGTTAATGAGGAGAAAACCAATTTCTCAAAATTTTTATATCCCTCTTATTTTATAAGATACCGAATTTTTTATTAAATTTAATATTGTTGAACAGGTTTTTGCAATAATAATTATGCTGCCATTTTGAAAGCAAATGTCATCATGTGATATGTCGATAAAAAGGTAATTTTAAGTAGAATCTAATTATTACGGAAAAAATGTACAGGGTTGTTTTAAAAAAATTTGAAAGTTAGTAGGTGGCCGTTCCGGTGAAACCGGAAGTGTCATCAGATTGTTTTAAACGTCAAAATGATTATTCCTTTCAACAATCAAACCATACCAAATTTCAAATTAATACAGTTAAATGTAACAAAATGGTGGGGGTTGCAAAACGATTTCGTGGCCACCCGGTATACATGGATAAGAGCAAATTTTTGAAAAAGTGAAAAACCCGTTTCGAGGGTATAAGTCACTTAAACCAATGGTGAACATAAACTAACTAAATTCCATTCTATTCCATTAAGAAAATAGCCTCAAAAAATGAATTAAAAAATTTAGCAATTAGCGAAAGTCTTCCGATTTTTGATAAGCCACTGGTTACCAATAAATTAATGAAAGTACAAAAAGTGTACATTTTATAAGAAAGCCATTCATAAGGTATTATAATCAACTACAGAGATTAGTTCTTACAAAACACAATACGGCCGAACGACAAAAAACAAAGAAAAAATCAAATTTTCAGCAAAAATTCGGTATCTTATAAAATAACAGGAATATCAAAATTTTGAGAAACAGGTTGTTTTCCCATTAAGTAAGGACTAAAAAAATCTACATCAAAAAAATATAAAAAAAATTTTGGGGAATCACGGTAGTTATAAAATTTGACAAAAAAAAGAACACTTTCTTTCATACCCTGTAGATAGTAATGTACTTCAAAGCAAAAAAATCGGGTAACACTATCGTTTTCTCAATTAAATTATCTCTGAAATCCTGAAAACCGCATGTTGATATCTTTTCTATTTTTCAAAATATTTGACTTTAAATTCAACCTAAAAATTCGCTTGGTACGTTTCAATTGGCCAGCAGTTTAGAAAGGATATAAAAATCAAAGAGACCAAATTAAGTACAAATTCAAAACTCCCTCTGTTTTTCGTATAATGATGAAAATCTAGAAGACGGTAGGTACACTATTATATCTTAAATATTCAATCAGATTTGTAAATTTTTTCATGGTCTATTATGTAAAATTTTCAAAATAGAAAACTTCAAAACACAGTTCATTGAAAAAGCCATGAAAACTTTTCTAGCTCTTTCAGAAACACCATGTGAAACTTTCGTAATCTGTTAATTTACAAATTTACCTACATTTAAATTCAGGTCCTTGAAAAACCTCGCAGTTTTCAGAAACAATCTCGGATAAAATGACGCTTATTAAACAAGTTTTACTTATCTATAAGAGTCCACGTAATCCTTGGAGAATAAATGAAATTATAGTAGGTAAGTACCTAACGATTTTGGTAATAACAGATCATTAAATTTGCTTTTCATCATTCAAAACAATCTTATAATATCAGTAATTGCCTACACAAACTAACTTGAATATATGACTAGTTTAAAAACAATTAAGTTAATAAATTATCTTTGGGAGAAAAGTAGGTAGGTACTACTTATGTAAAACCGATTCCTCCATAAATAACAAAATAAGATTGTGTAAGTAAATCAAAGTTCAGGGAGAGTAGCGATAAACAAACCGTAATAACGCATAATAATTATTACAACAATCGCATATGATATTTTGATTAAAACTAGGTTAACTAACAGTGTCTTAACCTACCTCTTTGATTTTATCTCGTCGTTCCCTGGCTACCAAGTTCTTATCTTCCCCATTGCTTATCACAGGATAATGTTCACTCAGTGCTGCTGGCACTGTCACTATACTAACGTCCTGAGATAAAAGCCCCAGGTCTTCGCCACCCACATTGTCATCAAGCTGATTGATCACAGCAGGTCGACTAGGCGTCGAAGAAGTCTTGTGCCGGCTCATATCGGGCCTCTCCAGTACCTTCAGCTCACCATCCTGGTCAATTTTAGCTCGCAGCTTCTCCCTATCACCAATCACATGGGGATCAGCCCGAAAGTCCTCTTCGTGTCGCATCAATTTGGGAGCTTCTCTACTGTCCTCCAGATGCGGCGGTGGTGGAATTAAAAGTTCTGGACCAGCACGCTTTATCTGATCGTACACTTTGTACACACTTTCGGCAGTGCCGTTTGCCCCACGGAATTCAGGCAGGAAAAAGAATGTACCAAAACATACTAACCCAAATGTTATGAAAACTAAAAATATAACGTACTTTTCTCGGGCACGGAAGGATCTTCGCGAGAATGGCACTGGAACACCGAATCTTTGGTATGTTGGGAGAATTCCACCGGTGGCACTCATTTTTGTTGGGTTGTTTGGGGGTTAACGTTTTGCACATACATACATACGCACACACAGGTTTTTCGCGATGTTTAGCCTTGCTACATCTGACAAGAACGAAACATTAATGATTCAATGACAGCTGCCGCAGATTTCTGCTTTACTAGCAAAGTACATTCCCCACACAGGTGGGAAATATTCATCTTCGATTCGGGAAAAAACAATGTCATTTGCATAGTTGCTCCCTCTAATAGAATCATTCGTTACTAAAAGAGTTGGCAACGAAGGAATTTGTAATTCCGCCCTTTAAAATCAGATTTGGTTTAGTCACTACCACCTAGATGGCGCTGCACTTTATAAGTTTCTCTTTTTTACCTGTTGCAGATTTAAAAGACCCAAAAGCTCACAGGTTTCAACATGTTTTTATGAACAGTGAGTGCAATTGTATTTTTCATTGTAACACGTTCGTTAGTGCAATTTTTTATGACTTCTGTTTTAAAGACTTTTGAGTGAAAGTTTACTTACCTACCTACCTACCCTATATTCTAAGGATAAGGACTTATCTGTCCTTCTAACTGGACTATACAAAAAATCAATTTTATTTTTGGTAAGCTTTTTATATATAGATTTTTATATTATCTATATCTATATATTTTTATTTTTGATGGAATGGGAGGTTTCGCCTATTTCTCAGCGAAATAGAAAAACTTTTTTATCATACTTATATGAAAACACCTTGTTTTTTTTCATCTGTTTTTGCATTGACGTAAAAGTGACATTTTCAGAACGGCGCACGGAAAACTTTTCCCGATCTCTCCTATTCTTTTTTCCGTGCGCTAAATCTGCGAGAAAATAAAATAAAACATTGCCGATAATAAACAAGTCGTTGCTATGGAAATGTTAATCGGTTATTGCCTATTTTTTCGATGTATTATTATTATTTACTTTGAAAATAAAATGTTCTAAAATTACGTCTAATCCTTTTTTGGGTTATTTTTAGATAAGTATAATAAAAAATATCGTTCATTACACGTCCAGAAATGGATTTTCCGTGCTAGCATGACTTCCCGTGTTCGGCTTCGCCTCCCACGAGAATTTGTCATGCGCGCACAGAAAAATCCTTATTTCCGGACTGGTAACGAAATATACTATTACAATCCTATATGCTTTATTTTTATAATAATATGACAAATTGAATGGTAAAAACCAGATCCTAATATCTCCAACCGTTATTGATATATCTTAAAAACATTTTGCCGATTTTTAATATTTAAATGTCATAACTTTTTAATTACGGAAATATTTTAAATCTGAAATTTCTATTATAGTACCACTTTTTAACGTAATAATTGTATTTTAAAGTGCAAATCATAGTTGGCCATAACAAAAAAATGCTTTATTGAAGACACACACACAAAGTGTTCAAAAAATCTATAGAGAAAGTTACTACATGAGACCAAAATAATTTGAACCCAAATTACATATCCAAAAGTCCCTTCTTACTGAGATACAGTATGTTGAAGATAAGTTTGCCAATTTTGTATACGTATACTATCTATGTATCTATCTATAAGTAGCGCTGGATTTATACATTTGGGGGCCCTAAGCACTGAGCAAAAAGAGCTCGAAAAAGAGGGCTCTTAACGTAAAAATTATTGGACCCAATTTATCCTACCCAGTGAACATTAGTACCTACTTGTATTCAATGTTCGAAAAAATTTCTTTACGTTTTGCGTTCTTGATTTGGGGAATCGGGGGCCCCCGGAGCCCTAAGCACCTGATTATTCTGTTTATGTATAAATCCGGCCCTGTTTATAAGGTGTTTCAGATTAAAGTACTTAGGTACATATTTTTAGATAGTAAGTCTTATAGGTAAAGAACTTTTTAACGAACATTGCCTTGTTTTCAAAATACAGGGTGTCAAAGTTGAGAAAAACCATAATGTGTGTAAATTCCGAAAATCTATTGGAAAATGCTACAGATATTTTATTCAAATTTGATGTGCTATAATTTTTTAGCACAAATCAAACATGTTTAGCTCCTCCAAAGGCGTACGTATGACAAAGTTTTATATAGAGAATGGTACCCACCCTACTGTTTTTTCCAAGTTTAACATTTTTATTTAATATCCCGATTTAATCCACTAGAAAAAATGTCCCTTATGCATTTTTTGATTGCATTAGCCACTTTAGAGTTTATTTATTTAATGGGCCAATTCTGCGTTACTCCTGCAAATTTGTAGATTATGTTAAATTGTAAATGACTCATTTACAGAACCATAATTTTGGAAATTCTGAAATTTTTCCTGTAAGTACACAATTACATTGATGTAAATGAGTTGCTACTACCCGAGCTACTACCACTTTTTTTGTTTATCATTGTAAATTTATTTATTTTATTAATATTTAAACCATTTACACAGAAAATCTAAAAATATTTAGTTAGTTTCCATATTAAAGTAAAAATATAATTAATAGGACTATTTTTCAGTCTTCTTTGACCTGAATAGCTTCTTCAGATTTTATCAAACTCTACTGACTGAAGTTGGTCCAAAAGAAAACTAAAAGATAGGTACTGCATGGTACCTACTGAATTCTGAAAAAATCCCTTTTTAACTTATTATTGGAGGTATGGCATCAGCAGGTATCATTTATCGCGATCTTCTTCAAATAATCCGATTACATTTATATGATGATTATTCTTATGTACATTTATTTGAAACCATTAGGTATCAAAACACGTCGATATAAATTTGACACATACGAATATTCTTCTATAAACTTTTTTGACAACTTCAATCCCACTCGTAAATATTTATATATCTTTAAAGTTTTCTGTAAGCCGAATTGTAGACTTTCTATAAGCTTTAGAAAGATACAGACTTGCTGAAAGGTGCACATAAATTAAAAACTGTAAATAAATATATTGCAATGGACTGAAAAATACAGTAAGTATTTTTGTAGAGTTTTAGTTCGGGATTCTAAAAAAATATTTAATTTGAATAACAACAGTGGATTATTAGGTACCATTCTCTTCTCTAATTATAAAACTTAGCAATCTTAACATGTATGTATGTACCTAACTACCTACGCCATGGCAGATTTAAAAAATGTTAAATCGACACGTGAAAAAAACGAAAAAATTTAATTACTTACTCAAAACCATCTAACATGTTTTATTTAGAGAGTTAATTATGTCATAGTAAATTACTACAAATTAATTAAACCATAATAATATCGTTACACCGTAAACAATATTTCTGAGCCATCACCTACAAAAATAGGGATTTTGAGCCACTAAAATATAGTAGATTCGAAACCAAATTTTAGGCTAAATAATAATTGTTCAATTACAGACAGAAATGCTTCTTATTAAATAAAAAAAATTCAGATCTCTCTCTATTCTTGGACTTGGACGTTTTAGTTTTGATTTATTCACCCCCACTTTGGAGAAATGAATCAATTTCACCTATCTGTCTAATGGTGTTATTCTGTATCGAAAATGTTAGATAACATTCTGTTAAATCTGTTATTTGACGTTTGAACAATATAAAACATTGTTGAAATGTCAAATAACATAGATTTAACAGAATGTTATCTAACATTTTCGATACAGAATAACACCATAAGTCTCTAATCTATTTAGAATCATTATCTTCAACACACTTTATCTTAGTAAGGAAGAACTTTTGGATATTGCGATTGGGTTTAATTGAACGTTCTTTTATATTCCTAGGAATAAAAGGTAACTTTTCTTCTAGGTAAACTCTGTCTAATTTATTGTATTACTGGTTGCATGCGGAAATTTTTTCTACTGGTACTTAGTATCTGGGTACATACTTATAAATATTAATAAATGATTAATTATACTTCGCAAATTTTCCTAGTATCAAACAGTGGGGAGTGAATGAAACTCAAAAAACTTATTGAATAGTTTTATTAATTATTATCTTACTTGCACATAAATTTTATAAAAAAGTACTCTCTTAAAAAAATATTATTGAGATCTGGAACTTACATACATACATAAAATTTATATAAAATTTGAACAGAAAGTATCACAATATTTTTACATTATAGAAAACAAACATAATATTTACAACAATAAAATTACTTATGTACACTTCAATAACTGCTAACTCCTCGGTTTAAACCTAGACATATAAAACTCACAGTCCGTACAGTACAAATTCGCTGCAACAACGTTCTTTTTCCTGCATAAATTACACTTTGTCTTGTCAGTTGGCACACTATTATTTGCATTATTCACTATAATAGGGGTCACCACTGGTTTGGGCGTCGGCGACTCACAACCACCCTTCGTACCCGGTTCAAAACTGACTGTCTTCTTCAAAATTTGCTTCGGCGGCAACGCATGTTGGTACGGTGAGTACTTTTCACCTTCGGAATTTCTTTGATACATGTCTTGTGTAGGCGGGTACTTCTGCATCCTTTGGTATGCTTCCAAATCCCCAGGATGCGATCTTATGAAATTATTTTGTTGCTGGTCTGTTGGCATTGGTACTCGTTGGTACGGTGAGTATTGAGGCGAGGTGTTTTCGAAGTTATTGTTAGGATTAGGGCCAGGGCGATACATGTTTTGTTGTTGGTGGTAATTGAAGTTTGAACTAACGTTTGAAGGTGCTGGTGATGGAGGGTGTTGGTATATTGGCGTTGGGTTGTACCCGTTTATAGGCATGGGACTGGGTGTGGATTGTCGTATTTGTTGCTGAGGGTACATGTTGCGAGGAGACGAGGAGTACTGTTGGGGTTGGCAGTGGTACTCTTGAGGAGATCTGTTATTTTGCATGGTGGCGGTGTTGGATTTGTTGGAGGTATAAGCAGCGTAATAAGGAGAGTTTGGTGGCAAGGGCTGATAGGGGGATTGCCTATAGGGGGTGGTATGGCCATTATATTGGGGACTTGGAGTATTTGGCAGTTGATTGTTGTAGTGGGATGGTGGCAAGTTTTGCTGTTGATTATGTGGCATATTCTGCTGATTATAGTGTTGCATATTATGTACATTAGAAGCATAATGCTGTGGTACTGGTATCGGATGGAACTGACTATTGTACATAGGATTATAATTACAATTCATCTCAACATTCTGTGGATTTGGCGGAGTTTGATACGAGTTGTGTCCATTGGTTAACGGTGGTACCTGATGATTATACCCTTGTGGTTGATACTGCGGACTACCTTGGGGTATGTATTGTGAATTTTGCACGTTGTATCCCTGATTTTCCCCATTAGAAACCGGCCTATTCAACAAATTATCCATAGAGTTTCTTCGAACATACATAGGCTGTGGCTGCATCTTCATTTCAGCTACAACAGCTGCTAGCTCTTCTGCTGCATTCTCTTGCTTCCTCAGGTTAATAATTTCCTGTTTAATAGCAGCTGTTGGAGTTCTATTCATAGCAGTGCGCAATACACGCTCCAAAATTGGATTGGGAATATAACTATCCTCTTCTTGTTCTTCCGCTGTGGCAACCAAGATCACCTCATCACAAAACGAAACGCTTTTCTTCTTCCCAAGTTTCATTTTTTTATCCTCTGCACTCTCCGGATTGGAATTGTTAAGCGTTTTGTTTACTGCAGCACTTAACATTTCAACCTCACGAATTTCCTCTGCGATTTGATCAGGGGCTATCGCTTCATGCGGTTCGCGTTTCTTCAAACTCAACACCGAGGCATTCTCAGCTTTTATCATCACGTCGAAGGTGTTTTGTAATGGTTTATTTTGGAGAACTGGCTTGGTTTCGGTGGTTTCAAATTTTGACGCCAAGTCTTTGACGGATTTTGTTTTAGTTTCTTTTTCTCCCGGTAGATAACGCTGGGTTACCACGTCTACTCCAGCATCTTGGACATTTTCGGGGTTTAGGTTCTTTTTATTCCGTAGTGCTGCTTGTTTGGCTTGTAGTTCGCGCAACCATGTGTCACCAGTGGATTTAGTCGGTGGTTCCAAGTTGCGTTTTTGTGCATCGACGTCTTGTGACAAGATTTGTTGGCGTTTGTCTTGTAGTTGGGCTAAAAGGCTGCCCGGTGATGGTGTGGATGGAGGTGAAGGTTTGGGTAAATGTTCGTCTAACGCAGATAGATCTAGTGGTGGGGGTGGTGGCGGGAATTCTTCACTGGCTTGTCGGGAATGTATGGCTGAACCAATAGGACTGGGATACGGAGGTAGTTCCAAGTTTTGTATGTGGTGACTCGAAGGCATACAGTCAACTTCATCGACACCTTCATCTTGAATGAAACAGTTTATCTTCGGCGGAGTTTGCTCTCGGTGAACATCTGCATGCGTCACCACTGTATTCAATCCGCAATTATTATTATTATAATAACTATTTTGATTCCCATATGCACTTTCATAAGGTAGTGAAACAGGGCTCGTAGTCTCATTGTAATTTCCAGGTGGCACATCATAATGATTTGTAGTATTCTGATAATGACTGTTGTGATATTTGTGCCTCGCGCTATTCTCTTCACAAACTTCTCCGCCATTCGACTTAGACCTGCTAAGTTGGGAAGTTGTTCTGAGTGGCGGAGGTGGTGGCACTTTAGCTGCGGTGAGAATCTTCCCTGCACTAACATGGAAGCTCTTCCGCATCAACTTGCTGCGTTCTAAGTTGGGATTCGCGCTATTGCCAGTGAATTCCAAGTGTCCTTCCGATAAGTACCCACACATAGCTTGGTTATCTAGGTTACCCTTCAAACCTACATTGCTGTCGTCTACAGTAGCTGTGGGCACTGGATGCGGTGTGGAGTCGTTGACAGCTGTTGCGTCTGTTAAGTCAGGCATGCTGCGGTTTTTGCGTTTGATTAAACCGCCCATTAGGAGTTTTCGGCGAATCTTGTGTTGTTTCTTTGATTTGCCTTCTTTTTCCTTCTTTTCCTCCTTTTCCTCCTTTTCTTCTTTTGCCTTTTTCAGCGTGTCTTTTCCGGAGATTATTTCGGGGGCAATGGAAAAATCTCTAGACATTTTGTTTCTATCCTCGCTTCGACTGCGCTTTTCCCGTGCTTTTTGTGAGTCCTTGTTTTTCGAGCGCGAGAAAATGCTACGCGATTCTCGACCTGGTGGTTTGTCATAAAGGATATAATCGTCGTCTTCCCCAATGTTTATGTGGCCAAGTTTGCTTTTCAATGCGTCTTTTTTCTTCGGTAACGTAGCGTAAATTTCGATATTTTTCGTAGGTTGTATCTTCTCTTTTTCCGGTACTAATAACTCGCGACTATTCTGCCTAGAATGCAGTCCTTTATCCCTGGAATTCTGTCTAGAATGCCTGCCACTTCCACTGCTACCTTCACGAGTATGTCGAATTTCCGGAGTATTTTCCTTCGTAGGCGGTATTTGAGCTTGAGTCATTCTTCGATGTAGACTTCTAGCTCTCATTATACATGTGTTGTGTTTCATCCTGGCCAAAGTAAGCGTTTGTGGATTGTTATACGGAGCATTCATAGCGGCTCTTGCCTTGGTGGCTGCGGCATTACATAGAGCCAACGCCAAAACCAGATCATGCTCATCTTCTAACTGTCGGGATTTTACAAGGAGCTCATCAGCTTCATCACACAACACATCACAACTCTGCGAAATTTGATTGGAAGCATTGTTGTAATCTTCCGGGATTTTGGCAAGATGTCCCATTTTCATCAAGTGCTGTAAAGTGGTCATAGTCGAACTGTCATTGGAGGACAATGAGTAAGAATCATAGCCTGCGTCGTAGACGCCACTACTTCCGCTAGATGAGTCACTTTTGGTTCTTGTGGGGCTGCCTGGAACGCTACCAGTACCATGTGGTACCTTACCAACTAAGTACAAGTAGGGGTTTTCCATTGTTGTAGAAGAAGCTGATGAGGCACTATTTCGATCGCCACTCCAATTACCGGAATCTCGTCTTCTAGGCACGTTTATATGGTCCGGGATTGATATTCCCTCGATACCAGAGGAAGATCCACTGCTAAGAGTTCGGTGGATGTTCACTTGGGGTTTAGTGAAATCCAAGGATTTTCTTGTGATGTACTCTGGTTCTTTCCGTGGCATGCATCCGTCTACCACGTCGATTTCTTGTGGTTGATTTGGTTGAATGGCGTAGATGTTTTTCTGGATAACTGATAGGTTTTGGTAGTCGTTGTATGGACGGGGTAGTGGTGGTTTTTGGTTGAGGGTACCATCAGGGTTTGGTGTGATGGCTCTTCGAGTATTGCCCACCATCGGCTTTTCTGGACTGGGCGTTACGGATCGTCTCAATACAGATTGAGGTGGCTTTTTCTCGACTTTTTCGTTGTAAAATGGCGTTACTTGTTTCGGGGCGTTATCACTGTTTACTGGTGTACCATCCGGAAGTGCATACAGCAACAACAATGGCTGATATCGGCCTTTTCTACATTTTTCCACGACTTGATCCCAACGTGGACCAACCTCGCGTACAGTAGCATCATCGAAATAAATCCAAACTCGTAGTTTAGTATGGAAGAAGAACGTTGAGTAGTGTTTGCCATAGTAAGTGACAACACCTACGAGGTTATGGATTGACGTCTCTGCCCAGCGATTGTCTACCACTGTATTGAAGACATCGCCAAGTCGGAGGGTTGTGCCAATGGAGGAAAACACTTGCATTATGTGTTCTAGTGTGGGACGTTCCGAGTTCCAAACTAAACCTACTGAGACTATTTCTGGGTGGTTCATGAGGGTTCTTCCTATTTGGATAACAGCACCACAGGAGCTCTGGAAAAATAGTTATAAGGTTAGATTTGTTTTGGTTTGTTTTTGGTTAGGTAACTTACAGGACAGACTCGTACATCGCCCATACCTCCAGCTCTTCTTAAGACTTGTCCAAAAGGATCAGACATGCGCCCAGCGTTGACTTGCACCTGGTAAACGAGAGTGGACGTGGAGACATAATGAACCATCTGAAAATAATTATTTTGTCATAATTATAGGAATAGGAAAATATGTTGTAGTGTTATTTATTGTTTAGGTAATCACTGTTCAAGGCCTTTCGTTTCATAATAAATAATAAAGCAGAACTTTTTGCGCCTGAAGGCACCAAATATTTGTATGCACTTACATATCTAACCTTCGCGTTTTGCAATAAATAGGCAATAAACACCAGGTATAAAATATCTCTTAATTGTATTAAATCAATTTCATGTCTATTGCATAATAAAAAATACCTGAGTGTATGATAGGGGCTCGGATGTGGCTCCACAAGATCCACAAACGCTTTGCTCAACTAAAGTCATGGCGAATTTCTGATGTGGGATGCAATGTTTTGCATTGCACATGTCTTCGGCTTCGCCATGGGCAATATGAGTGTGAATTCGTAGCAGTATATTTTCGAAACATTCGGCTGCATCGTCCATGAATCCCAATTGGAATCGTTGTTGATCGAAGAAGCTTTCGGCGAGGGCTCGGCGGAGGGCGTCGGGGGGTAGGGCAGTTTCCGTGGAGAATTGAAGCTGGGAGAAGAGCTCCTGAAAATTAAAAGTTGTGATTAAGCGAAAGTGAAATAAAAAATAAAGGCATTGATAGGTTAAAATAAACCGGGATATAATTCGACGCATTATTGTTGTTTTTCAGAGGTGACCTTTAACATTTGTCTAAATATAAATTTAAATCTACAAATAGCTAGATTTCATCACAACAAATTGACACTTTGAAGAAAGCGGATTGCATATACGATAGTAAATAGGTGAACGAGCAATGCAATTATTATAATTTTGTGATGTGAATAAACATTGCCAAATTCATCTTAGAAGAAAGTTAAACTTTAACCCATGGCATTCCAAATCAGAACTTATCCATTTTATCTTCTTTCGTGGATGGACTAACAATTTTATTAGTTAATGTAACCCAAGAGTTATATTCTGAACTAAGATGGAGAAAATAGTGATTTTCCCCAAAAAAATTCAAAATTGCGGTTTTCTACGAATTTCTACATATACAATTTTAAGAAACACTTTCTGCAATTCAACATGCGTTTTGTAATAAGACAAAAACCGATTTGGTCACCACAAACTTTATATTAAATATCCAACAGCTGCACCAGCGTTAGCTTTAATTACTTTATGCAACAACAATAAATATAAATTTATTTGCTTTAATCACTCCGATTTCAATTTGCAATCGTGCACTGTTACATTTATATATGGGTGTGTCTTTTTGTCTACAACCGTAATATTATTCGTGGCGTCTGAGTGTCCTTAAAAATATGTTTCTTTGTCCTTTGTCATTGATCTAAAAATCTAAGCTTATGACGTAGTAACTATCTGTGATTTACTGTAGTTTATTATAATAATTTTGAAACCTTTTAAAGAGAAAGTTTCATTTGGTTGATGCTGGATGAAGTGCGGTGTGTTCAGGAAATACCATTGTGAGTCAGATTACTGTGCACGATTTTTTACAAGAGGTGGTCTGAAGTGTCTTCCAAGAATCAATAGATCTTTGTGGTAGTTTTATGGGAGTTTGCGCGCCTTTGGTGCTTTGGTTCTGATTGGAATTTTTCAACATTGAGTCATTAGGTGGTTGTGGTAGGGTTGATGGGTGATAAAAGGCATAGTTCAAATTCCATTAAGTACGCCAGCAAGAAGTTGAATATCTTGTAGTGAGATAGATTTTTTTGTTGGAAACTGGATAAATTATATAATTGTCTCTTTGTACACCTATTTAGTTTCATTTTTTTAATTCATATAAAAAAAACTTCAAGAATCTAATATAAATTACTGAGAATATTTCAGAATTCGGCAATTTAGACAGAAAAAGTACTAAGTTGCAGATTGCAGAGTCTCGAATCATAAAAATTTCAAAAAAATGTAAAACTGATTATACCGAGAGATCAAAAATTATCTTGGTCAAAGGTGGTCATGAAATGAAAAACGACGGTCTTAGCTTGTATCATCCCTTTGAAGTTTATCAAGTTATGTGTCAGAATAAGTATTGACACGATACTAGCTCCGACAATTATTTTAAAATCCATGACCACCTTTGACCAAGATAATTTTTGATCTCTCGGTATTAGTGATACAAGAAAAATGTTTCCGTAATTGTTTATAATAGGTTTATTCATAAATGAGTTAAATGGTTTTAAAACCACAATTGTTAAGTGTCTAGTTTTGAAATTTAACAATTTTAATAACAAACTTTTATATGGCTTAAAATTTTACTTGATAATGATTAAAGCTCCTAGTGCCCTTTAAAAATTGAAAAAAGCTCTGTATTTTATGCTTAATTTTGTCGCCAAAAAAATACAACTTTAGCAAAATGAAAATTTGAACCAAATCCGGCAAGTGGTTCTTCAGAAAATTAATATTTTGAAACAAAAATTGTATAGAAACAGATAACAGCCAATGGATTTTACCACGTGGCAGGATTATTTTCAGTAGACATGTGCATCACACTCCCCCCTCTCATCTACTTGTCCAACTAAATATAGTCCTCTTTTAAGAAATTGAGAGAGTGTAAATCACATAACTGAAAAAAATATACCTATTTTTTCAAGCAAATTTCTTCGAGGAAATTTATTAGGAATTTTCTGAGTGTGCACGTGGCTCAATGCTTTCAGTTTGACTGTATTAATTTTGAATGTAAAATATGTGCAATTACTTATACAAAATTATGCTCATATTTCACGCAGGTACCTACATCTTTATCAAAACCTCGTTTTTTACTCAGTATTTATACCTATAAATCATGTCTGGTTAATTTTGTGGAACAGTGACAAGAAAAAAAGGCGGGAACCCTGCTAACTCCAACAATTACCTCTAACGCAGAGGCAATTAACAAAATATTTTTCCCCAGGTTAAAAACCATACATCTAATTCTAAACCTATAACATAATTTTCCCAGTGATTATAGTTCGTTCCTCTGTCGGTCGCCTCATCCACATACACATGGAACTAAAGTTAAGAATGAACTCAACAAGAAAAAAAATAATTATCGATTCGCAGTAGTCGATTTTGGTTCGCGGCGTATAGCCGAAATGAGATTTCGGTCGAATTAATATGGAGTTTTGTAGCCCGGGTCACAATTTCAAGCCTGATGCAGCTTCAGGCGTTCCACTGCACACAAGAGACGAAGACAACTTGAGTGAGCTCGCAAGATGAACAACTACGGGAAGTAGGTTGTACGTAACGGATTCATGTACTCTTAAAAACATAATATTTGTTATAAGGTATAGATTTTGGTTTCATGTACCCTACATAAAATAAAGAGTTTTCTAGTAATAATTGTCCGGATTTTCCAAACCGGAAGGATGCACGCCTTGACATAATATTTGTTTGGAGATAACGCGGCAAAAAACGCTGTGGGTTTTGTTTCTTTTCGGGGGATTATCCGCGAGGTGCGTCGAAACCAATTCGAGGAAGTGGACGCCTGAGGTGGTCCGAAAGGTTAACAGTTGTACAATAATACCAAATTTCAGAAACGAATGACGTAAGCTGTTAGAAAAAGTAAAATAATGGAAAATCTCGTAAAATTTGTTATAGTTAGAGTTGTTGTATAGAAATGATATTGTATAATGAATACTCAACAAACACCATTACCATAAACGTCGTAAAACCAGTATAAATCGTGCACAAGAACCTAACAAAGAACAACTGAATTATCCTTTCTTTGTGTACAAAGCTTCATTTTAATCCGTTTCCTAAACAAATTTTCTTAACTCACTTTAAGCCTAATTTTCTCCTCATCTGGTAAAACTCCACAATTATCAACAACTTCGTTTTTGGAGCACCTCTCAAGGGTACCACCACTATTTTTCACATCATTTTCACTTTCACCCACAGTTTTATCATCCTGTTTTCCAACATTTTTATCCTTGTTGTCATTTGAAGATTGTGCAGGTTTTTTGTAGCGAAACTTGTTGATCATATTGGAAAATAAAGCGCGCGACGTAGAAAGAGAACATAACACCAAGAGCACCTTTCACAATGCTGGAAGAATCAAGACTGGTACCTATGAACTTTCATGTGGCGAAGGAGGAGGTCGTACCTCGCTCGCTAAGTTGATTGTGTGTAGAAGCATTTGCAAATATACAGGTAGATACATAATGGACGCTCCAAGTCGGGCTACGTTTATTTGGGGTGGTTTTTTGACTTGACAGGTAGGAAATAGGGGATCTTCGAACAGGTAAAAGTTAGGTGTACGACAATAAATTTTGTCAACAATAACAAACAAAAAAAACTGGTGTACAGCTTCGTCAAAAGTATGATGTAACAAATTGGCTTGAATAATAATTTAAAATATAAATTGTGTGGATTTGAATTGAATGTGGACGCCCCCGGTTGTTCACCAAATTGGCAAGTAGTTGGTTTTGAAATTGGCCCATTTTTAATATCTGTACGATTTTATTAGCGTGCTAGAATTTAATTACTATTTAAATGCGTTACAAAAAATTGTTGATTAATCACTCGACAAATTTGGTTGTGTCAAACCAAACGTCATGCAGCTAAGCTGGTTGGCTGGATATAAATTATTAAGATGTTCTTGGACTACCTCCCACAAACATTTTCGATATCACTGGCGCCACAAACATTTCCGAAGAAAAATTACGTCGAGTGTTTTGAAACTCTACACGGTTAGTTGTAGCCAAAACAAAATTATAGAAAGTGAGTTATGGTTATTTGAAATTTTTCAACTGTGCAAGGAATGTGCCTTGTATTCATAACATGATTTTATTTCGCAACTTGAACGTGGTCTATGTGTGACCCAGTTTGGATGCTGGACGAGGCAGATAATTTAAAATAAAACAAATCCTAGAAAATAAACAATAAACTTTTCGTGTTGGAAGATGTAAACGTTCTGTAGAAACGAAAGTACTTCCTCTAGTCAAGGTACTATCAATTTTTTTCAAATTAATCAAATTCTTGTTAAGAATTCTTCACCTTGGGTCATTTTGAAACTGAGCAACAGGAAGTATTAGCAAGTTATGAGAATAAAATCATACAGTTTATGACGTGTTATTACTTAAAAAAATCTCAGCTAAAAACTCGCATAGAGTCAAAGACCTGCATATAGCTTCTTCCGACCAATTTTTTTTAAATCCCTGGCGATAATTGATGATGCCTAGAACTATAATTAACAAAGTGGTACTTTGCTATTATCCACACAGAATTCTCGGTACTTGTTCATTTACTTCCAGCTATTTTTTCTCCCGTAGATAGAAAAATAAAACAGCTTTGGCTCGCGCTGTTATTAATTACCCATCACCACCTAGAGCAATAATCGTCTCTATACAATTTAAATTATGAGGCAATAGCTTGTTGTATCATCATCGTGGCTTTTAGTCGATTGTCGTCTTCGTATGGAAAGTTGCTAGCAGCGGTCAAGGTTGAAAAGATGGCGTTGTTGTTCATCGCGCCTAGAAGATGATGCTGTACACAAAGCGATATAAAATGATGGTTTATCATTGCCATGTTTCAGCAAACACAATCAAAATGGGCTTGTGGATAAATACTGAGAAAAACTAGCCAGGTAATCGTGCAATTGGATGCTAGTTGGTACCATGACTAATAATATAGATTGGGTTCATTGGAGGTAAAGTTGAGGATTTATTGGAGATTATGCGGTGCGCGGGTTCGTTGCCTGATCGCGAATTGAGATTTTTCTCAAGAAAGCTTTCGTGGATTTTTGTTTAACACAGAAAATACAAAAAAATCGTACATATATGACTACAAAGTTTTAAGCAGTTTTTGTATAATTTGGACGGATTTTTGATTTCATGATCAATTTATTTCGAGGTGTGTCTCATTCTAATTAAACTATAATTAAAAAAATACATAATAGGTAGTAATAGTAATATTTCTGAAATTTTTGGGATTAAAAAAATGTCCTGAAGAAGCTCAAATATGTATACTGACAGTTAAATGAAACATTAGTTTCAATTCCTACTTATCCTAACCCGATTAACCTTCGGTCAGAAAACCATTTGAGGACACTAATTTCAGCTCCAATTTTAATGCATTATCCGTTTAAAAATATTATAGTTTAGGGGAGCTGATTAGATTATCTAAAATTTGGTTTTTCGGATAAATTCATATTACCTTTATCTGAAAAAAATACATGGCATTAGGTACATTGTCCTTTTGAATTGAAAGAATTTTTTGTTAAATTTGAATTTACTATAGGTATCTAAAAAAATAGGGTCAACTTAAAGTTTTTATTCCATATCCTTAAAATTGCAAAAATATGTCAACAACAAACTGCTATGAAAGGTTTTGTGTAATTTGTAGAAATCTTGGCAATTTGTTCTCAATCTCGATTTACATATTTCTAACAATATTATTTCACATTTTTAATATTTTCTAAGATATTTCTTAGAAATCTTTTTTCTTATTTCACTTAATTATGAAAATTTTATTAAATCCAAGCTACACTTATCCAAGTTTCAAAATTCCTGCCCGGGTTCGTCGCCTGATTGCTCATTGAAGATCTCTCCCTGAATTCCTTTTTCTGACTTTGTAGTACCGTCAGTCCGGAAATGCAAACATAAAAACTAACTGGTTGACTTTACACTGACTAATTTTTTCCCTAAATTGTAGAAATTTTGGCAATTTGTTCTCAATCTTGATTTATTTCTCACAACAATACCACATGGGTAGATAGGTATTCAATATTTTCTAAGACATTTTTATTAAAGTATTTTTTTCAAAATAAAACTATTCTTTTAGGCGAGTTATCATATTCGAGTTAATGATTAAAATATTATTAATTCCAAGCTACATTTATCCAAATTCCTCTCCGGGTTCGTCGCTTGATCGCTCATTGAGGATCTCCCCCTGGAATCCTATTTTCTGTAGTAATAGCAAAGTTTTCGTATAAACAGTCAAAGCAATGTTCGTTTCCTGTTTTTTTTTAGGTGCAGGATTAATTAAAAATAATTTTATTCGGAAATATGATCGAACGATAGAAAAAGAGATTTGTTAATTGGTGTTACATTTTTGGAAAAGTTTTACTAATTTTTATGGTTGAAGGTTAACCAGTTTAGTACAAGGGGAAATTGAAACTAATATTTCTGAAATTTTTGATACTAAAAAAATGTCCTGAAGAAGCTCAAATATGTATACTGACAGAAACCTCAGTTAAATGAAACATTAGTTTCAATTCCTACTTGTCCTAAAGCGGTTAACCTTCGGCCAGAAAACAATTTGAGGACACTAATTTCAACCCCAATTTTAATGCATTATCCGTTTAAAAATATTATAGTTTAGAGGAGCTGATTAGATTATCTAAAATTTGCTTTTTCGGATAAATTCATATTACCTTTATCTGAAAAAAATACATGACACTAGGTACATTGTCCTTTTGAATTGAAAAACTTTTTTGTTAAACTTGAATTTACTATAGGTATCTAAAAAAATAGGATCAACTTAAAGTTTTTATTCCATATCCTTAAAATTGCAAAAAGATGTCAACAACAAACTGCTATGAAAGATTTTGCGTAATTTGTAGTAATCTTGGCAATTTGTTCTCAATCTCGATTTACATATTTCTAACATAATATTATTTCACATTTTTAATATTTTCTAAGATATTTCTTACAAATCTTTTTTTTTATTTCACTTAATTATGAAAATTTTATTAAATCCAAGCTACACTTATCCAAGTTTCAAAATCCCTGTCCTGGTTCGTCGCCTGATCGCTCATTGAGGATCTCTCCATGAATTCCTTTTTCTGACTTTGTACCGTAAGTCCGGAAATGCAAACATAAAAACTAACTGTTTGACTTTACATTGACTAACTTTTTCCCTAAATTGTAGAAAATTTGGCAATTTATTCTCCATCTTGATTTATTTCTCACAACAATACCACATGGGTATTCAATATTTTCTAAGTTATTAAAGTATTTTTTTCAAAATAAAACACTTTTTTTAGACGAGTTATCATATTCGAGTTAATGATTAAAATATTATCTATTAAATCCAAGCTACATTTATTCAAATTCCAAAATTCCTTTCCAGGTTCGTCGCCTGATCGCTCATTGAGGATCTCCCCCTGAAATCCCATTTTCTGACGTTGTAAGCGCAGCCCGGAAATGCATTAATATAATAACATAAAAAACTAACTGTATGACACCATATAAATGCAAAATCAGTGGCACAGAATCAATTATGAAACAGAAAAAATGATTTTAGTCTGTGTGGGTCTGAATGTCAGTCATTATCTAAAACCACTTGCCACCAACGTATTTATTTACGCCTTGGTGTCCGGATTTGGTCAGGAAACGACATGTGCACGCGATTTATTTGATGTTTTTATTAATTAGTTATAATTAAAGGAAATTGTATGTTCGTAGGTTCCACTTGAGTGACAACTTTAGGGTGCAATACGATAAGAAATGCACTTTACGAACTGTACTAGACATTAAATATGGTTTTTAATTAGTAATTTGAGATGTGTTAGAGACTAGACATATTTTGTAATTATTATTAAACAAAAATATTTTGTTATCAGCTTTGTTTGGTCCACGGGAGGCAAAAGTCTCGTCATGCTCCTTTAATAAATGTTACAACAACAATAAAAATTAATTTCTATATTTATATGTATAAGTCTCTAGTCAGACATATACTTATAATACTTAGATAGAAGTATACATTTTATTTGTCACGCCTATGGCTTTTCAACTACAAAACACGTTAAATTTATAATATATTCAAAACTAGTTGGACCTTTAAATTAGCCATCCAAACAAACACTGGCAATGACCCACGCAATTTTACTACATTATGTTTACTGGCCGGTTGTAACGTAAGAGTGATTTGTAGTTCATCTTAAGTAACTTTTCCTACAACCAATGGCGAACGAGGTCAACCGGTCATATAACCGCCAGCAGGACTCTTGGTTTCTGTTGTGGGTAACAGATGGCGCTGGTTTACCGCGCCAAAACGCCACTTATAAAATTGAATTATCTTATTTTCCGAGTTAATTTCTTATGGCGGCGCCTAGTTTCATAGAATATTCTTACCTTAAGTGCACAGAAGATGCAAGAGTCGGCCATGCAGGCATGTCCAGAGAGGTCCCGGAAACTGCGCCGGAAGATATCCAGATGCCACAGCACCTGCAAAATAAATGCCACACGTCAAACACATGTTGATTTACTAAACATTGGATATTAGTGAATGCACGTGAACTAATAATAATAATAATATTACAAATACAAAAAATAATGTTTCCTTTTTCCTTTCACAATGTTAAAAATAAGTCAATCAATACACCTGTTGCGGTTGAGCTGATGAGAGTCAGGTGTTCTCATATGTTACAAGAATCACATGCAGAAAAGTTCGGTTTCGTTTTTTATTATGTAATTGTGATTGAAAAGGGGCAAGTTATCAATGTTATTGACACGAAACAGTTACGTTATTTTACAGAAAGAAAATCTAATTTTTTAACGTGGTTTTTATTTAATTTTGTGTGCTCTTTGTCCCTATACAAATTTTATATTTCAGCTACAAGATATTAAAATATATTTTGTTTAGTTTATCAAAAAAAATAACTTCAAATTTGTATCCACTTTACCGAGGCTAAACTAGTTGAATCGTACATACAGTTAGCAAAGTGACATCAGTGAAAAAATGACAAAACCACAGTACTTTTATTTAAAGTGTATTTTATGCATAACATAAAAAGTAGGGCTCCTACACACCACCCTGAGATACACCTACTAATGGCACACCCGTAAATTAACTTTAGATGGGGCAAACATTATTTTACAATAACAAAATGTGCAAACAAGAATCAGAATCAGATATCAAAAGTTATCATATTTCGGAAGTGTTAATATTTATTTATCTATAAAAAAGAGTACTGGCAGCGGTATCAGTTTTTCTTCAAATTTAAGTCATTAAAACTGTGGTTATTTACTTTTTTACCATTTAAAGTAGGTGTCACTCTTCGGAACAGGACATTTTTTACTCTTTTGCTACATAATATTTTAAGATTTGGCTAAAACGACATTTTGTTATGTTTCAGATTTCAGACTCCAGACCAGAATACAAATTGGACATTTGGTAGGTAAAATTATAATTCAAATAAATTATATTCAAAGTTACAATATTTGCAATATACAGGGTATCCGGAAATTAGGAGCAAAAAACTCGAGGAGTTCCTATAACATTTTTTCGAAAGCTCATTAATATTGGGGTTACAAGGTCCCCAAGTTTTTTTTAATCAATTTTTTCCAATAACTTTTTTCCAAATTTTGATGATGCCCGATTGAAGAGCATCAAAAAAGATCCTCTTGTTGAATATCGATGATAAAACGAGTAGTTTTCGAGAAAAACGCGCTTCTGTTTAATGCTTGCTTTGTTGATCTTGAAAATGAGCTGTAGTTAGTTGGTATTCATTTAAGGCGTTTTTCTCGAAAACGACTCGTTTTATCGTGATGCAGCAAGTGGATCTTTTTTGAAGATTTTTCGATGCTCTTCAATCGGGCATCATCAAAATTTAGAAAAAGTGCCTAATAAAAAAGTTCTGGGTCTTTATCCAAAGGTCAACCTCAGTTTCGACTCTTGTACACGGGGGATTTACCTCAATTTTGGTGCAAGAACACAAATAAGCATTAGTGATAAGTGTGCCAAATTTGAAACGAATCGGTACACTATAAAAAGAATTACTGGAAGAAAATTAATTAAAAAAAAACAAACTTTAAGGCCCTGTAACCCCAAGATTAATGAGCTTTCGAAAAATGTTATAGGAACTTGTCACATTAATTTTTCAAGTAGAATCACCCCCCGAGTTTTTTGTTTCTAATTTCCGCATTTAACAGCTACATTAGAAATAATAAACGACATTTCTATTGGTCTTCATTTTTTTGCCATTTGTCACGGTCTTTTTAAAGACAAGCCTTTAACCTTTAACTATGAGAGAACTCCCGATTCTAATTGAAAAGCATCCTGCTTCCTGCTCAATATGGCATAGGTCCTCGGGATATTCACTTTCCTGAAAGGCGGTTAGGTGTACTGTCCCTATGGCGTAGCCTTTGTCTTCACCTGATTTAACACCATTACATTTTTATAGGGCGCTCTCAAGCAAGAAATGCATGAAGGGTTCGTTAATAAGCTTCAATCATTACAACAAAAAATAATCCAAACGTCAAAAAATTCTAAATCTGTTTTATTTGTTTGAAAAAATATCTGATGTGTCCAACACATGACTTTCTTATACAGATAGTATGACAATTACTTTTCCTAAAGAAATTAAATTAAATTTTTTGAAAAATTTTGAGGGTTTCCAGCAATTGTCAAATAGTCTCTGTCGCACTCATTATAACCGAACGCAGGTATGTCCAGATAAATAATGATAAATGCGTATACAAGGTGTCCCAGTTTAAATCGTCAGGATTTCACCAGTCGATAGTTTAGCGAAAATTAAAGGTGCATGGTTTGTCTAATAAACTATGATAGAATGCTGCTTCCTTTTTGATGTAAAGGGCATTAAAGAAAATAAATTATTTTAAATAATTTGCTATAAATCAATAACAAACAAATAGTCTCTGTCGCACTTATAGCAATACGCATAAATCTGTCCTTGTCCCACTCATTATAACCGAATTTTACGAGGAAAATGTGTTTTATTTTAGATTTTTGGCCTATTACTCACTTAAAAAATCTCCCGGTATGAAATTACTTTTATTTATTCATTATTATTGTTTTCGGTGCCATAGAAACCAGTAAAATAAAAAAAAACTAATGGTCCGTTCCTTCTGGGATTCGAACCCGGGACCTTCCGTTTGGCAGCCATATAATGAAACACATGGTCTACCTCGATTATCGAATTCAACTATCAACGCGCGCTATGAGAAATATAAAGTATTTTAAGAGTATCTAGTTTTTTTGAAAATTTTTTGAAGGAATTTCAAAAAAAAGTTCAAACAAAATTTGTTCAAAATTCAATTCTAAATCAATGTTAAAGAATAAAAAAATCTCATAAATTGTTTATTTTTCAAGATATTATTAAAAAACCTAAAAATGTCCTCAGGTAACTGTCACTTGTTTTGGTGCTAGATGAAAAACATTGAATGTGGCACCCACAAATTTGTTCAAACTCTTAAATATGAAATTTGAATCAAATCCGATAAGTCGTTTTTGAGTTATGGTGGATACAGACAGACAGACAGACACACAGACAGACATCATGGCGAAAATGGTCAAAATGGATTCAGGGGCCCTCAAAACGTGTAAATCCATCAAAATCTCGAAGTCGAAAAAAATCACGATTACAATACTTCCTTATACTACGTATAAGAAAGTAAAAAGTAGATAGCAAATCTCTAAAGGACATTTTGAGTAAGTTTTTCAATTCCCTACTTGTTTGGTGGTTTATTTGTTAGCTGTAGAAAATTTTAGTCCTAAATTCTGCTTCATTTAAAAAGAGAAAGGAAAGAAACGAAATAACTAAATAAAATTTCTTTGAGGTTTAGTTCCAATCTCAAAATTATTTTAATACTAAGTACTCCGAATACTTATTTTAAGTAAAATACTTGGTTTTAGCTTGAGCTTTAACAGCATCAAAATTTTTGAGGTAAAAAAGCCGGTTTTCTCTTTATACAGTCAAAAATTTTATTTCTAAAGATTTCTAGACTTAAAGACTTTTATTCCTGCTAGATAGGTAGTCATTATTAAAAGTTTTTTAACGCATATTCATTAATCCCTTTCTATCTACTTTCTCGCTGATAGCTTATGAATAACTGTAACCAAAATGATATTTTACAGATCTAATCAAAACCACAACCCAAACAATCCAAGTGTCATCAAACAAACTCAATAAATATTAGCTTAAAGATAAAAGTCTGTCTTCTAACTCTTGGCGCCCATCCTATTCAACATGGCAACCAACCTGTTTACGAATAAACAAACCAACGTGTAAAATCATACCTTCGATATTTGAAACAGTGCTTTCGGCCTGTGGACTTTTCCTTTTGTCATTTTGCACACCAAATTGATTGACACTTAACACAATAATTGTTGACACTGCATTATATTCAAATTATTTTCCAGCAAACTCACAGTAACATGGACTTTTTGGGCGCTACGTTGCGCATACGGTTTTATTGAAACGTAGCTGAGGCAAGTTAGTTAGCAGTACCTGCACGATGTACAGGTGTAGCCAAGCGAGAGAGGAAAGGGGGCCTAGGGGGGACTTACGGCCGCCATTGGAACAATACAAGAAGGGGGAGGGTGGGAATCAAGCCGGTGTGTGTCTTGTATGCTAGTTTGCTGTTTGGACCTACAGAGTGGATTTTCAGGAACCACCAAAATGATTTTGGATATAATTTTTTGATATTCTTAGGGATAGACTTGTAGTTAACACTCTAAGAACTTTAGAAGGTATAGATTATTAGATATAAAATTGTGTTTATAACATACTTATTTTTCTTATAGCTTATTGTTTCTTTAAAACTACTGTTGTTTAAATTTTTGAAACTCCTACTAACATTTACCCAAAAATTCTTAACATTTTATGTTCGCTTCGACGTTTAGAACTTTTGGTGCTAGCAACTTACATCCGGAAATCGTGTCTTGTGAGCGGAACCGTAGTCTCTAGCTTGCTGAAGACAGAGCCAGCGATATCTTGGTGAGCAAAAGAAAAGGACAACCTCAAATAACTGGTACCAAACAAAAGTGACTGACTCTAAGACACCGGAACAATAGCCCCGTATAGCGAACCACCTCTCTATTGTAATTTTACCAAAAACTAGCATAATTGAGAAACATTGGAGGGTATTGTTTTGGTTCACATTAGTCATCGTTTTAATTTTACCAGTTAGTTTAAAAAAGAGTAGACACTTTTGTTCAACCAGCTGCGCCAAATTTGAAACAGTTTGAAGGGGCACCTGTTAATGCAACGATGAGTCACTAATTTAACGCCATATGGTTATAGGGGGTTTTGTGCAGTTTGATCTATCAATATTTGATCCGGGAAAGGTGCAAAGATTTCATCGTAGCAGCTGCCTAACATATCCATCGACTAAAAACGAAAAAAACTTGTACTCGTACTACGCCAGATAAATCAAATTCCTCAGTAGTACCACTTCGTTAGGTAATTTATTTATACCTGATGAACTTGGTGTAGATTGCCCTCTATATGTGAAGCACATAAGAAAGCTACTTTTGATGGATGTGTATGATCTTTAATCCAGAAACCGGCACCGCCTCAAGGGCTACAACAAACTATCTTTAAATCTCTACGCTGGTACGCCGTAGTAGTACCAGTTTCTCTTGGCGCGTGTTTTACAATTTTTATAGCGTTGTGATTTTTATTGTTATTCCCGCGCTTCCACACTACTATGCTCTAGACAACCACACTTTGTTCTTGTGTGATGGAATCTTTTGTCTAGATTTAATAGGTACTGCAAAACGATCTTTGACATATTTAAGATCTGATGTGATGAGAGCGGTGAGAAAAGCGCAGAAAGAATTGTAATTTTTTTATAATATCTACGTATTTTCTGTGTTATTCTTCAACCATTTAATGATAGTGTCTTTATTTCTTATCGGCACTAAATCAATAGGTACTATTCTTTCCATTGTTGTCTTATGTAACTCCTTTATTGGGGTAGTTCAATTGTCTTCGGATCCTAATATGGGCAGGACTAGTCATATAATTTTAATGGCAGTGTTCCTTTCTCGCGCTTTCTGCATTGATTGACTCAACAAAGAAATTAGTACTGGTACTTTATCTGTTTTGGTTTCGCAAATATTTTGCATCCAACATATTTGGGCAAGACTTAATAACTATAATTAAATCAGCACTTCAAAACGAAATCATCTTTGAATATTTATTAATTAACACTATAAGAAACCCAACAGTTGTGTGGGCGTTTGTTAGAAAAACGATCAACCCATCGAAGGTTATACAAAAGAAAAAACCAGAACAATAGCAAAATGTTAAATAGCAAACATAAGATTATTCCCACATCAATTTGGTATCTGCTTATGTGATGCAGTAATGCAAAATCGTCTGCCTCACGATTTCAACTTGAATACACCTTTCTAAGGTGCACAGAATTTGTTAGTTATAGAATGAAAAGGAGTGTATCTAGACTCCCACAACATAACGTCAGACGTAAAATACGATTGCAACCGTTTTCCCAAGCAAATAAATCACTTTGAATAGAATAGGGACCATCCATCACCCACAAAAAGAAAGCCTTAGAAACAATAGTACTTACGACCTATGTTAACAAGTACTCGCATAATGAACTTAAAATCTAATAAAGTGAATTACTCTACCACCAGGAGGATTACCGCGGTTTTATTTGTTTGGATTACATCCCGCGCTTTTCATATAGCAATACCTGCCTCCCCCATTTTCAATAATAGTTGAGTCTGATCGCCAGCTGAGCTGCTGGGACGCTGGACCAAAACAGATACGCGGGGCACAGACGAGGTGGTTCTCTTGAGAAACCGGTTGCGGAATATTATACGCTATGTGGTGTTGACGAACAAAGGGTTGGAATTGTAGCTTCTTGTTTATGTTTGTAACGTGTGCCTTGCTGCAAGTCGCGTGCCCGAGAACAGATAAAATGATAATTGGGGAGAGCGCAAGGTTAAAGGGTTTGCGAGCAAAAAATGCAAAATTATACCTGATGGAAATTTACATAATAGGATTTGGTTGAGCAGTACCGCTAGTACCAAAGTGGAATCTCAAGTTTCATGATTTTTAAGCACACACGTATGTTTTATTCTTCTTGTGTTTCACAGATTAATTTTATCTGTTGCATCTTATATTTGATTTAACTTTTACAGGGCAATGGCTTTAAAAGTACCAGTAATATGAGGTTAAAGAATATGTCGTAATTTAACAATATTGAAATTGGAAGAAAATAGATTTTTTTATTTTAACTTTCCTTGGAAATAGGTACTATAAATCAACTTAGGTAAGAAGAAAGAAAATTTACCTGCAGAAAATGACTGCATAAACTGTTTTATATGATTGTATTATGTGTCTCTCTAATTCATATGGAGCCTTGAACTAACGCACTAATGCTATAAGAAATTATGGCTAAAAAATTCTGCAAAATGCATGAAAAAAAGAAATAAATCAAGTGGAATTGTAACAAAGTCTCACAAATCAGCAACTTTATTTTAGTTAATTTAATCTAGAATCAGTTGAGAAATATATCTGATACTATCGAAGTACTTGGCGAACATAACATCTACTTTGTTAAGTTTGTGAGAAAAAACTACAATACTTAATTATCTTTGTTTAGTTTAAACTCAACACTATAAGTTTAAGGTCACTTTGTCCTTTAAAAGTACGCTTAGTACTTACTAACAAAGACAAAATTCCAAGGTACTTATTTCGAAAATTGACAAAGTATTTGAAGATTTTGTAAAGGATTAGACCAAATGTACCAATTTTTTGTCAAGCATTTGCAATAAATCATAGAATTAGTAACTTTTACTGAAATTACACATTCGATTTTCATACCACGAGTACCACAGATTTAAAGAGACAGAAACCGCGAACTTTTTAAAATTACGGTCACTTTGTCTCTTAAGAGTACGAGTACCTAGATTATCAAAGCCAAAGTTTCAAGGTACTTATTTCGTAAATTGACAAAGTGTCTGTCGGTTTTGTAAAGAATCATACCAAAATGTGACAACCATAGAATTATAAATTAGTACTTTTGCTGAAAATACACATTCGATTTTCATACCACGGTTACCACAAATTTAAAGGGACAAAAACCGCGACTTACAAACCAAGTTCAAGTGTTCAAGACTCCTTTTGTTGTCTCTTTCGGTATTATTTGTAAACAGGATATCGCGCGTTGGCTTTTAGTACCACGAGTACCAAACACAGACACTCATTGTCTGGCACACCAACACAACAAAATAATAGCAATTGTTGCTTTGGATTTTTTGAAAATAGATTGTATTGTACTGCAGGACAATTGTTATGATATCGAGTTGCGTCATCAGAAGGTCTCTTTAACCAGAGTAAAATGCGGGCATATCGCGAACTTTCACTTCTGATCTCAATTTTGCCCGTTAATTATTAGTGCAAACCAGATGTTTTGTTAGTTATTTATTCATTCATGGACACAGATATTTTAAATGCAGGCAGGCAGGAGGAAGTCCGACTGCATATTTAACATCATTCAACAATCTCTTAATTATTATGAGTTATGGTAATCATAATAAAATGGCTCGTTTGGTTTTAATTGTAGCAACAGAAACCTTCATTAGATTAGAAACTAGTTGTGCTCCAGAAGTCGTTAACAGTTCTCATCACATTAGCTCATAGAAATTATAAGTTAATTCCGTTTTTTTGCACATGCGGCAAATACCTAAGAAATCATAAATTAATTATTGTGTATCTTAGACAAATTGCTAGAATGTGCATGTACCTAGTACCAGACTCGAGGATTACAAATTATTAGGTATACGCTGTCTAAAAAAAAATTATATTACTGTGAATGGCTTTTTATCAACTAACACTAACAATGGAATTACTATTCGCTCTTCGTATAGAACGAAAGGCTAAAGTTTTCATTGTGTTCTTTTTCATATACTTTATATTTATATTCCAACACGACGCACCACGGTTGCTGAATGGGTATATGAATGAATATCAACGAAATATTTATCGGTTTGTTTTTATTTTTATCACACACTTAGTAACGCTACAAAGCACGTTTTATAGAAAGAATTCCGGTTGGATACGAATATTTGGATTTGTGGCGGGTACAAACTGAATTGTAAATAATTTTAATATAAACTAATGTTTGTGCGTATGCGACATAAATAGTAATTGTTTTGTTATTACACACAGAAATGCAGCCTTCACAAATATTTGAAGGCAGACTATATACGGGCGTGCAAGATAACAAATTATCAAAAAATATATTTTAATAATGGATATCGATATTTATAATAAATTATTAAAGTTGTTTTGAAAATGATTTAGCTCTAGAATGCAAGAAATTCGTTCACTTGACAAGAAACTGAGATTCTCACTTACTCTTAGTAATATTATTAATGATTTTGATGATAATGATCACAACTCCCCAATAAAATAGCTGAGATTAACTGATACTCTCTCTTCAATTGAAAAAAAAGCTGCTGTAGTTGTAAAGCTAATGATGGTTTTATTTGACTTTATTTTGAAAAAATATCGACAACTTACTTAGATAGAGTTTTAGTTGCATTACATTTTGAAGTAAAGAATACATTTTGAAATCTGTTTATCTAAAAATTAGACTAGTGGTACCAAAACAGGTAGAGTGTAAAGAATTAAAGAGCTCTACTCTCTACTTAATATTTTTTACTTAAAGAAGTGTAACCAAAATTATATAGGTTGTTTCGTTAATGATTTCGTTAGTGTTAAACTTAAAAGGTGGGTTAGGTTCAAATTTCCAAACCCTAAAAAATATTTCGGGAGTTTGAGTCCAAATTTATCATCCCGGGAAAGAATTCGTATCTCGAATCTTGAAAACCTCCACCATTTCTGAATTTAATATCCTATACTACGTTTAATGAATGAATTCAGTAAGAGAAATATTTTTTCCATACTTCTTGATGCAAAAAATATTTAAGGCAAACATACCCTTGTACAGCATCAAGGTACTTCCCAGTAATTACATTACATACTGAATATCGTTTAATATCATATGTAGAAATAGAATATAGTTGAAATTTATTCATAGATGGAATGCAGTAAGTACCTATAGGAAATAGAGTTGCGTTATCAATTTCAAAATATTTGAAAGTTATTGCAAGAAAATCAATAAGATAATTTTAAAAAGTTGAATGGAAGAAAATCGAAATAATTATTCTAAAACATTATTTTCTTAACGTCGGAAATTTTAAGTTTAGAAAAATAAATAGCTCAGTGAATCTACGTGAAATTGGACCGAAGAATCCGATTAATTCAGGACCAAAACTTTTTTAATACAGGTTTGTGTCCCCTACCCTGGAGATGTGGAAGGTACAGTTTTACAACTAATAAAGTAATTGCTTTCTCCGCCATCTTAAATTTATTTATTTTTATGTTTATTGCCTATTATCTCCGTTATTTTGCATTTCTCGATGAAAAAGGCTATTACCAAAGTTGTAGAGTATTAAATTTTCTACAAATGTATGCTAAGGAAGATAGCAAAATATTTTTTAATGTAAATAATACGCGTCAAAGACGCGAGAAGAGGGGCTGGTAAGCGGTTTTTTACTTTTGCCGCTATTCCTGTTAGAAATTAGTCACATATTTAAATAGAAAAGTTGTTAAGGTCTCAATTCCCAACAACTTTTATATAAACAAGTTTTCCGAGCGACGTATAGAGATTGCGACCGGGAACGGGTCAAACTTGCTGAACGGCGGAATTTAGTCCAGTGAATCTATGTGAAATTAGACCGAAGAATCCGATTAATTCAGGACAAACATTTTTACTTTCTTATACGAAGTAATAAGGAAGTATAGTAATCGTGATTTTTTAATGCAATATCATGTCCCTGGAGAAGTGGAAGGTACAGTTTTTCAACGAATAAAGAGTAGTTGCCGAGGTAGTTGCTTTCTCCGCCATCTTGAATTTTATTTTTATTTTTTTTGGCGATTATCTCGATTATTTTGTATTACTCAATGGAAAAGGCTATTACGAAAGTTGTAGAGCATTCATTTTTTTTTAATTTATGATAATGGAAAAGGCAAAAAATTTAAATAATACACGAGGAAATGGACGTGTTTATACCTTAGGTCGTATATACTTCGGGCAGTTGATACCGATAAACGCAGTGGACAATAGATAATATAATAATTTGTTTGCATTTTCCAGTAACATACATGTATAAAAAATTTAATGTTCTAGAACTTTGGTAATAACCTTTTTTATCGAGAAATGCAAAATAAACGAGATAATCAGCTAAAAACATTTAAAAAATTAAATTCAAGATGGCGGAGAAAGCAATTACTTTATTAGTTGTAAAACTGTACTTTCCACATCTTCACAAAACTGTGTTAAAATGTTTTGTACTGAATTAATCGGTTGAAAAAATCTAGATTTACTGGGCAAAAACCAGGAGAAGTGTCTTTATTTTGATTAAATAAAAAAGTCATAAACAAAACTAGTTCTTATACATTGTATAGTTATATACTATAGATTTCACGGGAAATGTAAAGATAACTATTACTGTTATTTCTATCTTAATGAGCATTACTTGAAATTATTAATAACGAGTTCTCAAACGTAACAAATACATATATTTGTGGAACTTTATAGACAATACTCATGGCTTCATACAAAATTAAATGGTTACACAATCTGTTTTGACTACAAATTATACTCAACCTAAGAAAATTTAACGATTTGTTAAATAACCCGCCAAATAACTTCAAAAATTTTATCCACATTACCACTAGATGACGCTATAATAGTCAAAGCGTACACTATTAGTGATCTAACTAAGCAGCTTTATCTTATCTAAGGTACTCTATTTCATTTTAGGCAGAGTTTTAACTTTTAACCTTTATCTTAGGCATCGTGTTTCCGATTTAAACCTTGGAATAGTTTCTAACTAAAATTATACTCGTATAAGTATTAAGTGGGTACTAAATTTCCAAAAAAAATGTCCATATTTTTACTTCAAATAGCTTCGTATCCAATCTATTGTTTTTGGCGCATCATTCCAACAAATCAGGAACAATAAATGGATTATGTAAATTAATCGTGTCTAGTATATTGCCACAGAAAAGTTTAGAAAGTTCACACACGTTTGCAGACCATATACCACATAAGGTATATATGGAAGTAGCACCAAGTTAATCTAAGGTCAAAGTAAACTTGTTCTCCAACAAAGGTCATTCATTAATGAATTTAAAAAAAAATTCTTAAGTACTGAAAGACATCAATTATTTGTATTGTATATTCATTAGACTTCATATTGTTTCTAACGGTATTACGAATCTATTATCGATGTTTCAGTCACATTTATCATTGGAGCCAAAAAAAACTTTGATTCTTTGTTGATTTGAAGGTTGATATGGTTTCCCGACAATTGCTCAAATGTGACCAAAACCCATAAAAATCTTCCTCTGTTGAAAGGTAAACAATCTTTATACACCAAAACAAACTTTTTGAGGTCCATTAGTAGTTTTTTTGCTTGTGGTTTAAATGGAATAATTTAAATATAATGTAAAATAATGAATATGATATTTAAGTGAATTTTATAAATGGAATAGATGGTTGTGGGAATGTGCGCTAGTGCGTATCTACCCCGGTTTGGCCATGTGAACCTGCCGCCAGGCACCAACTTCTTATTCTTGGGAATTGTTACTTCCCTTGATGCCCCCTTCGCAGTTTATGTTCAACACTGTTTCTCTTGCACTATCTAATTACCAATCTGCTCATGTATAAACTATCCAAGCTACCAGGATTATTCATATCGAATTATAAATATGCGTAATTATTTTTTATACAATTTCTTATCTTTCAACATGAAACTCGCGATTTATGAATGAAGTTAAACTCAATTAAATAACGAAATAAATCTCGATACTTCAGGTGCAATCGGAAGTTGCAGGTTTAATGATTCCCGACTTAGTGGAAGCACCCCCTGGAACTTTGGCTCCAACCCCTTTTTGGGCAACGTTTAAAACATTACTTAATCTTTTTTCACTTGATTTATGGTTAAAATTCAGCGGAAGTAGTTTGATTGTGTAGAACCAACTTGTTTATCTATAATTATTATTTCCGGTAGCAAGTGACCCATAACATTACCTTTAACAATGATTCTAGACAGTTTCTGACCCTTCTTCTTTTCCTACAATTACACCACGTAACCTTGAATTTTATTCGTTGAAATCTTTTGAATGACTTCTTTATTATACCATCGAATAATTCGAGCCATTAAACAAAAGGAGTAATAAAGCATTTATACAATTAGCAACAGGAATAAATTATAGCTGTTCCTGTATGAGGATGTTCCATTGGTCAAACATGGAAATAAATTAAAATGACACAAAGTAATAGTACAATCTATGTTCGACTAATTGAGGATCACCCGGTAGATCAAACCATGAGTCACGGTGGATATAATCTTTTTTTAATTTATGTAATCGTTCTAATTGGAAACGAAAACATAAATGCATGTCCAAAAACGGTTGACCGAAAACGAAATCATCCACCTACAGAGCAACTTTTAAAAGGTTCTTTGACTCACTGTAGGCTGGATTTGTTTATATGGTATATAATTAGACATCATTTAGATTTAGACCGTTATAGCTTAGTGCTACTGTTTCACTTGGTCGAACTCTTTCATATTACAGACCACCATGTGCAAAAAAAACCGCCGTCAACAAAAGCAATATCCATTCTATTTTCAACTTTGTTTTATTAATTCTGGTACTGTTTGAATAACCATCTGCATCAAGAAAGATGCGTGCAAAAACCTCGCGCGCGCAAGCCTACAATTTAACAATGCGTAACACACTACAAGTAAAAGTAAAACTATTTCGAATCTGGTTAACAATCCAAAACAAACTCGAGGAAAATGTGGTAAATTGGCGAGGAATCGTCAACAAAGATTATTGAGGTTTTGTGTTAGCTATATTTGTTGTAATGTCCTGAAGAATGTTCCATCACGGCGTGGTAATATTCTTCTGTGTGTGGCGATGGCGTGAAGACACATGTGTAATTAGAAATAATAATCCTGTGGACGCGATGGCTTTAGATGGCATACCACATGGAAGGGCAGCGGTTAAATTTTGTTTTTGTTTTGGGTAATTAGAGAGAGGAATGCGGATAAACATGGATGGATGCTGATGGCTTAAGATGCAGTTCACCTTAGCGCTAGTAGTTCAAGGAGGGCCACAAGATTTCTATTTAGATGCATAGACAATATCATATAAAATGGAAATGAACACTTGGGCTTCGGTCCGATAAAGGACAAGGTTTGAAATGTAAAAGTAGAGACATTGGAAAGACCAAAACAGATAAGACTACAATCCGTAAACAAGGAATCAAATCAATTACAGTCACTTTTGATGTAGTAATAAATGCGATTGCTGCGAACGGAAGGCGGATTTCTTCTGTAGCTGCGGGAAAACTTCAATTCGTTTTTATCATCTTTAGTTCCTGTTGCAGTAATAGATAATTGATTTAACTATTAGCAATATCCTCAAATTATACAATAGGGAGTCAATTATCACCTAGAATGATTGAAAAACTGATAAAAATTTGTATATGTATATATTCAGACCAAGAGGAGCCTAATCACTTTCCCATAAGGTCATTTTCAGTTTTAAATTAGACAATGGAACGGAAATTACTTATTATATAGTGTTTTTGGTGGTGTGTTCTCTCCAAGAGCAAAAGAACAAAAACCACTGGGAAAACAGAACAAAACCGTGACTCAGTCCGAATACAAGGAATAAGATTTTATTGTTGTGTTGGTGCTAATTAAGTTGCTTTGAGCTAATTACTGATCTTGTCGATCTGTTTGCCATACAAGGTGTCCACTGTAATATGGAAACTGTAAAATATTAAGTAAATACAGGTAAGTGCTCAGGTAAAGATATTTTTAGTGAAATATTAATTTCCTTGTCTTTACAGAAAATAAAAAGCTAATTTATCGCAATTAATTTCAAAGAGCTTGATGAAGTCTATTAACATAAATTAGCATCTTAATTTTACACTTAATTCGCATATTTTTCAAAGAATTTACGGAGTAAAAGTATCGCAATTTTATACATTTTGCTACTCCCATGAAATTGTTTAAATAATTAAAAATTCCAGAAAGAAAAACAGCTGGACGGAATAGCTACTGAAAAAGTTCAGAAGAGGTCCATTATCTTAACGAATGTTATTGAGGGAGGGTAAATTTTACAATTTACTTCTAAACACACTTTTCATGAGAGCACCGTTTCATTTCAAATTTTGAAGAAATGATGCCACATTTTTTAAGCTTTTTGGAACCAAGTTCTCCAATTTTTTATTTGTGATGTAATTTGAAAAGAAATGTGAATCAAATTTAAATGTTCAAGG
The DNA here is from genome assembly GCA_963942485.1 of Pediacus dermestoides. Taxonomy (NCBI): domain Eukaryota; kingdom Metazoa; phylum Arthropoda; class Insecta; order Coleoptera; family Cucujidae; genus Pediacus; species Pediacus dermestoides. The sequence goes on from OZ012626.1 coordinate 32,809,894, forward strand.
TAAGTTATTACTATGCTACTCCAAAAATGAGTTTAAATTTAAATTATTCTAGATCAATTCATGAAATATACAGAGTGGGTCGTAACTATTATGTATACAGGGTGATCAGTAATTGCCGCACTCGGAGCATACTGTGATAAACTTTACGTTTTAAGAATGACGAATTTTTTTACCGCAGTGCCATAAGTCCTTTCTTTACAAAGATATGATCACTTTTGTGAAAATAAAAGTGGCAACACTGCATTGAACATATGAATAGGTTCGACGACAAAAAAAAAGAGAAACGGTCAATATTTTATGATGCGAGAACTTGTCAAACTAATTTAGTACTGTCAATTTTATTAAAAACAGAAATAACAATTGAAATTCATTATTAATATTTTCATGGCAATAAAAGGTATTTTAGTTTATCCCAAGGGGAGCTTGAGAGGTCGTCAAACTTCAAATTCCTCTCAAATTTAGGTATTTTATTAAATTTTAACATTTTCAATTTCTTTGTATTAGAGGTTTTGTGAAAAAAATTGTACAAATCATATTACATTTTATCCAGAGATTATAGTAGCATGAATTATTCACTCATTGCGCCAATTACAGATCACCCTGTATATGTAGTTACAATATGTAGTTACAATATGTAGTTACAACAAACTTTCTTTTCTCCTTTCCTGGAGATAATTTGAATCGTCATTTAATTTAATCTTATTATAGGTGTAAACGTGCAAACCCACTAGAAACTATTTTAAAATTTCCGGAAGTTTAACAAATTAATATTTTTTATAAAATATTCAACTTTTACATAGTATTATAATTTATTATTGCAATTATTGGTAAAAAAGCAGTAATTTAAAGTTCAAAAGAAACCAAAACCTTATCAGGCATTAAAATTTAACGATAGTTTAGAGAATCGGCACGATAAAATTCATCATTCCCAACAAGAAGACTAGAAACAGGAGAGCGAACTCACTTGGAAAGGGAAGGCCGATATATGACGACAGCTCCCCTCTCAATCGCCACTCGCCATGTGCGCCCTGCTCTTAAATTGCTGTACTGCGCAGCTGTTAAGCGGCTGACAGATGCGCAGTACAGCAATTTAAGAACAGTGCGCACATGGCGAGAGGCGATTGAGAAGGGAGCTATCGCCACTAGCGTCTCATCGCTCGCTATGTACAGGGCAACATGGGAAGTTCGCCTTTCTGTTTGTAGTCTTCTTGATTCCCAAATTGGAGTCATTATATTACTACAAAATGTATTAATCCAAGACCTTTTATTCAAAATAATATGTGACTCGTTTCTGCTTACAAATTATTGTGGTCTGATGATGGCTGATAATTTCCTAGTCGAAATCGGTGACATTAAACGAGAATTTCGTAGAAAAAGGTCTTCAACCATACACTACATTTTTCTAATGTATTATTAGTAATAATCAAAAAAATACAAGGAAACTCTCGAGAGCTTAGCCTATAGAGCAATTAATTTTACGCACTTTGACTTGATTGCCATTTTATAGGCAAAAACCCCTAGAATCTCATTAGAATTGCCAACCAAAACGATAACTCAAAAAAATCACAGTTGATTTCTGTACAGTCGTTTAAATTTTAAACACAGGCAGTAATTGATTTTTTTATGGTCGAATGTAAATCACTTGACTGAAGACAGATTACGTCCGAAGACGACAGAAAAACATAATAGTGTTGACATCTCAGGAAATCCTTTGGACATATGACCGATCAAGCGATTGGTTTCGTAAATTAAAACATAGCGATTATTAACTGGTTGATTGCATACTCTAATTAATTCCCTAAACCGTGTAATCAAATACAAACTTAACAATCTATTCAACAGGTGCAATTTCCCTTTAAAAAAGTTGTTGTGTATACTATATGTAAGTCGGCTATTGTCTTAATTTACTCGAGTTTCCTAATAATTGCTTCGAAGTGGAGGTTGAAGAAAATTTGTTTATTTTTTCTGGCACCCCATGAATTATCCTGCTCAATTATGTAGAAACAACCTGCAACATATATGCCTTCCAGATAATTGCCGGTAATTTACCCCTTCGTGTGTTTGTTGAAAATCACCGCTCCATCGCCATCGTATAAAAAACTACAAAATATATAATTACAGTTAAAAATTATCTGTTGTTCCTCGGCGATGCATGAATTTAATCTTGTTTTTTTTTGTGTCAAGTCTAGTGGGGCGCCCCTTGAAAAAACATTCATGTTATTTTTCTTCGGAATAAAAAGCTCATTGATTGTGTCCACAGCTGGATTTCTCACATATTTCACTCATAACCCACTCAAACCATTTTAGTTTTTTAATTACCAACTAAAGTAGTTTATTAGAGTGTTTAATTCATTATACCCAACATGAGGCAGAGACGACTAATTAATGAACGTCAGACAATTTTTTTCTCACAGAAGTGCACACTAATTGCAAATGTTAATTTTACCTTTGAGTTTGTGTTATAATGATAATAGAAAATAATAAGCAGTTTTCATTAGCATTTAACACGCATATGTGATGCTGATAAAAATAATCTGTGCGGCCATAAGTCATAAAATGAAATGAATAATACGAAAGTGCCTCTTTGTGTTAGTTTGTTATCGTCCGATACGTTAAAAAAAATTGTACGCAAACAATTTGTATTTTCCTCGGATTACCTCTACGAACAGATTTCCAAAGAAATCCGTATATTTATAATCGTTAATGCCTGCTGCCAACGATTATTTTATGCGATGTGGGCTGGATGAACATCACCGTTTAATCTTTAATGTATAGAACGTTGATGATTAAAGGAGGAGGAAGTCTTGTGGTAAAAAGTAAGCACGAGCGACTCAAATGAAAAAGTTGATTTACTAACTTGTTTCAAGGAAAAAACAAAGATTATGGAAGAAAAACGCATCCTGTGGTTCTACAGGATATAAAACCAACGCACCATTATCATCCACTATTTTATTTTGATTTTCCTTATGTTTCGTTGGAAATGGATATTTTAAATGCAAATTGTAAAATAGTTAGATGAGGCATTTCCTTGTGAAATTAGAGATTACGTATGTAATTATTTAATATTTGTATCCGTTACTCTAACAGACTAACGGAAGGAAATATTTAGATTTCATTAGCTATCGTTTTATTTGCTTGTATTTAAAAGGATCTGGAAGCGAGGTAACGCATAAGATAACTGGTGTTTGTTAAATGAATACGTACGTTTCAATTGTAAATTCGCGGTTCTACCATCTGAAGAATAAAAAACATTCACTCCAGACATTATTAGGCAGGTGCACCAGTAATCGGTTTCATCATGAAAGCGAATTTGTGAAGCTCGCAGACAAATTGCCCTGGTCTATTATTATAAGTCCAAAGCAATCAAAAATCAATTTCCAAATTAAAAAATCTAGCGCAATCAAACCTGATTTTCCTGTACAAACTGTACAAGAACTGTTATTTATATGGCTGTTAACCAAAAACTATACGAAATCACGGCAGTAGCATATTAATAAAACCAGTTGTGTTAAAAATATAACAGTCCAGATAGTAGTACTCTCTATATCCATCGGCGATTAATTAAATTACTTTTAAATATTCTGGGCGAGGCCATGTTTATGTAATGTAAATAAAAACTAATGCAGGTGTTTGTGGGATCATCAATTTATTGACAAAACTAGATCAGACTTGGATAAAGTGCTACTGCTGCGTAGGAATGCGAATGATACTGCCAGTAGTAGGATTAATGAGTAACTTATATTCAATTGCAGTTTATGTTGTTTCTTGCCTGCAAGTGAGCAATTATCTACATTGAAATCACATCAGAAATTATGGTTTCTAAGTTCTAACTAATGTTTTATTTTATATCCGGAGCGTGTTATTAAGACTTTTTGCTAAATGTTGGAAAGTTGGATAAATATCCACGTATTTGCACATTTTACTTTCAGATCTTTAATTTTGAACTTAGAATAAGTTTATGTAAAAAAAACTCTTTGGAAGTTACTCAAAATATTCACATTGTCCCTTCAAATATGTTAAAATCCAAAATCCAAATAATGAGCATTTTAGAAAAGTTTCGTTCTTCAGAAATTTAGACGCCAAAATTATTATTATCTACCTTGGACATATTTTATTATATTCTATCTATAATAGAATGAGATTCTTCTCAACAAGTTTTCAAACTTTAAAAAATGACGGCCAAAAGGAGACAGAACCCTTGCTAATATGGAATTTGTTACGCCACTGGCAATATAGTTAATTAATTAAAAAGAACCAACAAAATGTCCGGATTTTGCGACATATTTTAGGCATCATTATTTCTTACGACTATGCTATACCTGCAAATGTAGAAAGAACCAAACAAACCGCCAGCATATTAATCAGTTGTCCTCCGCTGATCTCCCGTTCTAATTATGTTTGTTATAGAGCAAAAAACTTGAAACTTGAAACAAATGGTGAAATAAATATTGAGCAAACCTCAAATTATGCCCATTAGTGTCACAATCTAATTTATGTGGTGTTAGAAAAACCATTATTTATGAATCGAAAATGTTTCTCGAATGAAATTGCAAATTAACCCATAAACAACAATAAAAAATCTAGTTTAATTTAATAGTCAATTTATTTCGTTTTTATTTTGAAAAAAACTATTGTGAGGATTTTCGGCAAATTCCCATCGCATTACAATATTAAAATTAACTAACGCACAGGGAATCACAAATATAATACCGGTTAATATTCATCTCGCTCATTTATAATGACAGAGTACCTGAAGCCAGAAAAGTAATTTATAAAGTTAATTTTCGACGGTAGCAGTTAAAATTCCAAAGGAGTTGTTGCACAATCTAACTCTAAAACATTTTTCTTCGAGACTAAACTGTGATGGTGAGATGGTGATGATAAATTTGTTTATAGACGCTATCACGTTTAATATTGTTGTTAAAGTAAACCAAACCCGATGATTGAATGTTATTTATTACTAAAACTACAACAAACTAATTTGAAATTATAACTGTTTGTAATAGTTTGGTGTAAACATGTTCATCCACACAATAATCTGCATGTAACAGATTTGAATAAAGATGTTAACTGTTCTTTGGTACCTATGTGTTTAAGAATAAAAATTAATAAACAGTAATTAATGATAGTTAGAAGTTAATAATATATCGTTAAGACTACATGGATTTAATTAGAAATCTTTTGTTTTCTGTGAGAAATGTTCAGGAAATTATTAGCTTTGTTTGAAAAAAAAGAAACTTGGAATAATTGTAACAAAATTGTGCCTCTGAGTTACGCGGAGGTTGGAAATTCTATGCAATTTTCAAGATAAAAACTAAGAGAGTATATTTACATTTTCCCACATTTATAAATTTCCAAATTCAATTTGGATTTTTGGAAAAACAAATTTATTAACGAAATTTATTCAAGAACTTAAAAACTTAAACATTTTGATATACAGTTTATATCGTCAGGATTTCACCAGTCGATAGTTTAGCGAAAATTAAAGGTGGTTTGTCTAATAAACTATGGTCGAATGTTACTTCCTTTTCGATGTACAGGGCATAAAAGAAAATAAATTATTTTTAAATAATTTGCTATAAATCAATAACAAAAAAAGGTAGTCTTCTGAAATTTTGCATAGATCTTTTTTTTTTGTATTCACTTATTAATAGTGGTTGAAATTATTTTATTTAGAATACAGAGGCGTGCATACGGGTTTCTTCAAAAACATTTTATTTAATAAAACGTACGCCACTGGTTTTTTTGCAGCACCAATATGCAGAGAGTATTTTCCATTCAATTTAGAAACTTTTTCGTATCTTATAACTTTTTGATAACTTAACTCAAAATAACCTAATAGTACAGTAAATAAGGGAGAAAAAAAGGCTTCAAATAGACTTTTTTTACCCTACAGCCAATTTTTGTAGAATCTTCTAGAGGGTCACCCTGAAAGTTTAAAATTGAGTTTGTGTATTCGTAGACCCCGCCCTTCCTTCACCAGCCCTCAATTAAGGGTTGGATTTTTTTGTTTATTGAATAACTTTTTTCCTATTAAATTTTCGAAAAAAAGAGTCAGTATAAAGTTGTAAAGAAAAATATTTCCTACAACTTATCTTTTAAACTTTTTTTGATATTGTCGATATTTAAAAAGTTATTCAACAACTAAGTTGAAAATTTTGGGGAAAGAGTAGTAAGTAGTAGTAGTAAGTAGTACCTAACTAGAGAAAAATTTCCCTAAAATTTGTAACTTATTTGTTGAATATCTTTTTAAATATTGACAATATCAAAAAAATATTAAAAGGGAAGTTGTAGGAAATGTTTTTCTCTACAACTTTGTACTGATGCTTTTTTCGGAAATCTAATAGGGAAGAACCTCTTTAATAAATAAAAAAAAAAGTTAAGTTATCAAGAAACTGTAAGATACAAAAAAAACAGTGGTGTACGTTTTATTCAATAAAATGTTTTTGAAGAAACCCGTACGCACGCCTCTGTGTTCTAAATAAAATAATTGCAACAACTATTAATAAGAGAATACAAAAAAAAGGATCTGATGCAAAATTTCAGAAGACTAACTTTTTTTGTTATTGATTTATAGCAAATTATTTAAAATAATTTATTTTCTTTAATGCCCTGTACATCAAAAAGGAAGCAACATTCGATCATAGTTTATTAGACAAACCACCTTTAATTTTCGCTAAACTATCGACTGATGAAATCCTGACGATATAAACTGGGACACCCTGTAGACACTATAGACTACAGTATTACATAATGCAATTTTTATTTCAATTATTACAATGATACAAATATAATTTAATCACAAAAGGTCCTTAGCCCTCGAAAATAGTTATAAATTTTAAGGCAAATTCTGCATTCTGCATTACAAACGAGAATCTTAAAACCAGTAAGTTTATTTCTGTTACTTTCACCTTTCAGCATTGTAAATATTCGAATGTGATATTAACTAAAAATACACTTAGAATGTGATGTTGTCCATGCCTTCCTTATTTAATAAGTCACAGTCTAAGTGCATTTTTAGTTAAAATGGGTTTTAAGTTACTATCAATAACAGTGAAAGACTTTATGTTTATTAGATATTATTTAAATTGACATTTTAATAAAAATTGCTAATACTAAAAGTGTGACATTTTTTAAGACAGCAAAATTTAAAAAAATTGTCAAAATTTGCAGACAAAAACAAGATTTAGCAAGAAAATAATACAAACATAATCTGTCTTCTAAAGAATTGCTACCTCCAGATGATAAATTCCCAATTCGTCAAATTTTGAGAACCTTTAAAAATGAAGGCAACATAAATGTAGGAGATATTCTAATTTGATCAAATTTCAGTCACTGATTCGTCTTAAAATTAACAGAAATTTCAGATAACCAATTAATGCAGAGTTTTACATCTTTGAATATAAATTACCTGATCACTCGTTATGGTAAAGAAATTTACAAAAATCCTCAGATTAACACCAACAAACCCACGTTTAAATTACCAGCAATTCTCTTTTATTGTGTGGTAAGTACCTCTCAATGGATCATTATTGTTTATTCGCCGCAATGTCAATTAAACTTTTTCTTATTTAAATCGATCGTTAACAAGGTATTCAAGCTAATCAAACTAATTTAACATTGGTAAGTAATTAAAGCGTGTCTTTATCACAGAGAGAGCTCCAGTGGAAGCAGCACATTCTTACTATAAATTATCATCATAGAAGGAGTGCTTAGGTCAACGTAGATCGAACACCAAGCAGCGGAGGACGGGAGTGTTGTGTTATAAAGTTGGACACGAGCCCGTCGAACAGCCCCAGGCCTCACTTGCAGGCCAGATCCCATGGTCATTCAACTCAAACAACACATCTAGAGTATAGTGTTTTTTTCTTTGATACAGCAAAAAAAGTAAATATACTATAAAGGTATAAGATAACTTGTTTGCATAATATCGCGTCAAGAAACCCGAAACTTGTAAATGATGGAAGAGTTAAATTTGGTTTTTGTATACTATACAGCATGTTAAGTACAAAATTTTATGGGCGCGAATCTTTAGCTCTCAGGCACTTATACGATTTTTTTATGGCAGCTAGGTGATATTTTAAGATTTAAAGTGGACAAACAAGCGGTCGAAAAAAATGTGTTTACGGTTCGGCAACTTTAATTTAAAATATATGTGGTTTTTAATGAGAATTCCAAGTAAAATTAGAAATAAATCAACAGAAAAAATTGTGCCACAAAATTGGATTAAGGCACTGTAAATTTCTCCTTCTTACGATTCACGTAACTCTAATTAAGTACTCTCCCGTTAAAACTTTATTCTTTTCCCAGAAAGAACGTGCGAAAGTGCAGTTTTAACACAAAACTACCTCAACCTTAAAATATGTTTTGGCGGGAAACTGTTTTTGCTTACCTGAACAGCACTGTTGAGGAAACAATTGTTCTGTCCTGGTCCATTTAACAGCCCTTTCGTGCTGGTAAAAGTCATGGAATCCCTGGAGGGCGTCGCTATAGATATTGGCAGTGGGTGCAGAGAGACGCCAGGCGTCGCCATCATAACTATTAAATCGTTTCGTCCCAGCACTTAACTACATTTTATTCTGCAACAACAACAAAATTGAATCATTATACTGGTACTGGTAATTATCCCAAGAGCAAAATTACTTTTTAGATCACAATCATAAAATCACTATGTGTTTTTTTCTTGTCATTGAATACTACTGCCACTCGCACATTATAATTGAAAAATGCCTTGCGTTTTTCTTTGCAAGGTTGTGCATGCAAGCAAAAGCAAAACAATTGACTATTGGTAATGTAAATAAATAAATTTCTTAGGAATATCGTTGAGATGACAGTCTACAAGGTTATAACTATAAGCAATTATTTGTTAATGCTAGCAAGAAAAGATAATATTTTTTCAGCAAGTACCAGAAAAGAAAATCACCACAGGGTTCAAAATACAAACCATGCGTAAAAATGTATGTGAAAAAGGAAACAGGTTTGGGATAATAGTCAGGTGAGCGCAGGTGCTCTCTCCCCTAATAATGGTACGTTATACAAAAGCGTACCTGCCTCGGAAGTCTAAACCAAGCTGTAAATCCAAATCCTCCTGCATATGCTTTCAGATGTCACTAGAACGTGCTCAGGTCTTTATTCTATTTATTAACATGCTCTTTATCTAATATTTGTAATAGATTAGCTTAGGCATCTAATTAGATTTACGAGTATTTACTCGTTGTTTCTGTAATAGCCACAAACAGGAACAATGTGTAATTTGGTGTTTTAATGGTCTATTAACGGACTGTATGGATTTTTTGCTAATCGTAAAATTACATACGAAGCCAAGCATAACGATGTAGGAGAGACTGTTAGATACAGGAAGTCGGCTAGTGTAGACTACAAGTGGATTAGAAAAGACATTATTGGTATATAATATACGAATGTGACATACTAAGTTTGAGAACGGAAACAAGAATGTGTTAGCAAAAGGCAAAAAGTAATCCATTAGTGGAGGATTTGTGGTTTTCAGGGAATTACTTGCTTTTTTTTTAGAAGAAAAAACTGAAACGAAGTAAAGTGATTAAAGAAAGGATATATGACAAAATAGGTATAGTCGTACAACTAGGGAGAAAAGTGTATTAGTTGTGTCAAGGGAGGAAATGATAGTTTACTCTAGATTTGAAGATATGATTTTTGTGCACTTCACATTTTTATGATTAAAATATATGTAATATAAATAAAATACATAAAAGTAAAATACTGTGATGAACTAAAAATGTTGACTCTGACCTTCCTTGCCTTGATGTAAACATTAAACTATTGATGTATATCACAGTGCAACAGCATATCGTGGAACAAGAAACGTTCTTTATGGGATTCAAGTACTAGTATAGTATAGTCAAACCCCCGAAGGGTTTATTCCGATTGGCTCGAAAATTGAAGTTACGGCCATTTGAATTTTTTTCGACAGTGACCAATTTTAGCTGATAATCGCTTATTGTTTTGTCTATAAATTTCATTTTAATCCTATTATCTCTGCATAAATATGGTGAAACTTTAATAAAATGATTCTTAAAAGTCAAATACAACTCATCTGAACATATCAAATGAAAAAAATAATTATTTGTATTTTTCATTGAAAAGAAGCCGAAATATCGCATTTTTTTAACATTTCGACTTTTATTCAGAATTTCTCATTATTATTTCTTTCAAACTTCAGTGAAATAACACTTTGAGATCAAATTCACAACTTTCACACCTATATCAATAAAGAAATATAAATTTTTGGGATTTTTTCGTCGACCAGTAACCGTTATATCGAACTTTTATTGCATTTTTTGTCAATTTTTTTTTCTACCAAAAAAATTGATGAATGATGAAACACTACATTGAGCTCTTTCCAACAAAAAAAATCACCTGACGCTGTTTTTGCTGAAATTTTGTGGTGGAGCAAGAATTTCTTCAAAATTTCGAATGAGGAAGAAGAAGAAAGCGAGTTGATCAATGAGTATGTGGATTCTGATGATGATTCGAGTGATAGCGATGGTGATGAACCAGATGAAGCAAAACCAACGCCAAAGAGAGTATGTTCAACACACTGATTTGTTTCATTATAAAAATGTTCATTTTAATTTTCATATCTCTAAAATGAAATGGTAAACATAGGTATTCAATGCATGTATTTTCATTTGTTGCAAGAGATCAATGTATTTTTTTCATCATCATCACAATTTTTTGGGTAGAATAAAAAAAATTCGAAATATTGACAAAAAATGCGATAAAAGTGCGATCTAACGACTACTGGTCGACGAAAAATTCCCAAAAATAAATATTTCTTTATTGATATATGCGTGAAATTTATCTATTTAATCTCAAAGTTTAATTTCATTGAAGTTTGAAAGAAATAATAATGAGAAATTCTGAATAAAAGTCGAAATACTAACAAAAAATGCTAAAAAATGCGGTTTTTCAGATTATTTTCAACGAAAAATACAAAAAAATATTTTTTACACTACTTGATATGTTCAGATAAGTCATTTTATTGAGGTTCCAACATATTTATGCAGAAATAATAAACTTAAAATGCAATTTATAGACAAAACAATGAGCGATTATAAGCTAAAATTGGTCACTGTCGAAAAAAATTCAAATGGTCATAACTTCAATTTTCGAGCCAATCTGAATAAACCATTCGGGGGTTTGCTATACTATACTAGTACTTGAATTCCATAAAGACCGTTTCTTGTTCCATGAGATGACCCCTGAATTTGTTGCACTGTGTATTCGGTCTTCGATAAGTGAAAAAGAAGAAATAATAATTTATTTTTTTTGCAACCGAAAAACAGTGTATATGAATGAACTGAAGTAAGAAAAACTATATCCTAATATAAAAAATTATCAATTTTCCTATCACAAACAAAGATTTATTATGTAGATAAAGCAATTAGTGAAAAACGCAATTAAAGGATTACCAGCCCTTGGATATTCATTTACTCATTTCTCTAACATCATTATAGTTTTAGTCAGGATTTTAAGCAATTTATCCCAACACTTATTTCTTATTTGTACAATTTGGGTGCTATATGAAAGTAATTTAAAAAATAATTTCGCGTCCTTAATTCTTAGAAAAGAGATATAGTGCTGTAAAGTTGGAATTTACCTCTTTTTGTACAGTAGGTATTTACGAGGAATCAATTAGTGTACCTTTTAGTTAAGAGATTTTAAACAAACACTAATGATTAAGGATAAGCTTTCATGTCAATCTCTTATTTATTCCTAAAATCTTCATAAAATTTATGCTTAAGGGAGTTGAGGTTAGATTCCTAAGAATTTTGACTAGATATTATCAATTATTAGAAAACGAAAACCTATAGCTATATCCTTCAAAGAAACAGAAATACAAGAAGAATAACGAACTTTAGTACAAACTGTTCTGTACCAGACTCACAGAAATAGTTACAAAATTAATCGTACTTAAAGAGTTATCCTTCATTGTTCTGTTCTACAACTGTTTAAATTTTTTGACAGTGTATAAAGTCCTCAATCAAGCAGTTTTAAAAAGTATTAAAGCTATAAAACCGGTCCCCTGAAGTACAAGGAAAAAATGCAAGTAAATAATATATACGTAATAGTACCTATATTATTTTATGAGGAGCTTAAGTGATGCTTTATGTGCAGAGGCTGGGTTTGACTGACGAACGAAGTGAGTCTGACAAAAGCAGCCGAAGCACATAAAACGACTTAAGCTCCGAATAAAATATCCTATTTTTTCTTCAAACGCAAACAATTCATTAAATTGTAAAATTATTAATTGAAATTTTAATAAATAAATTTTGACAATTAATTTGAGTTATGACCAGCGGCGCTTAATTAGTACTTAAGCGCCGGCGACAGATAAAGTGACACTTAAACATAATCAATACAGCAGAATAATGTCACACTTAAATGACGTTTGAAGAAAAATATCTTTATGATGTAAAATCTTTTACAATTTTATAAGGAAAATGCTAATTTCCGACATTACATTGGAAACCCACCTATTCCTACCCAAAGATGTAGGTAATTTCTATTATTTCAGTCAATCAGGTCATGTAAAGTATACCTACCTACAAATAAACGCAAAAACTTAACTTATAGGAAGAGATAGTAAAATGTAACCTATCTTAATTCGAACACAATGTTCAATTAAGTTTACAATTTCTCGTACTTATACGAAATATGAGTCAATATTATTTTAGTCGCACCTATGTAGACAAATATATCATTTCAAACCTCACATTAATTCGAATGAGAGATAATTGCATCCATTAGATTAAGCACAAATATGATACCTACGTTTCTCTAGTTTTAAATCCAGTAAAAAGTATACGTAACTATTTTTTTCTTTTCTCTTTATCAAAACTCTTCATTAATATGCTCATATTAGGATGATCTAGCAAAATTAGAATCTTTAATGTCAAAAAAGATGTCCGCCCCTACGGATCATAGATTTTTTTATATCCTTCAAGATTTACCCTTTTAGCCAAGTCCAAGTGTGACTCGTGATTTATTACACTAATTTGTTAGGAACCCAGATTATTCATTCCTTCGTCTAGTTTCTTCGAGAATTAATACATTACTCGTGTATCAGTTCTTGCTATAAAACGAATACTCCAATTTTGCAGAATGTTATTTATGAAATTATCATGTGCATTAGTTTATATACGTGATAAAATCTTGCATTACTAGAAAACAAAGCAGGTATCATATCAGGTACATTAAAAAATTCCTTAGTTTCTATTTTAAAACGAAATTTATTTTCCTAGTATCATGAAGAAACAAACTGATAATAAAAATTAAATCAAATTGAAAATTGTTTCAAATAATTAAGAACTCAAGTAAACTCTCCAAATATAACATAAGAAATGACTAAGCTCCTTAAAGATAATAAATGTCAACAATTTGTTTAGTTTTTTTATGAACATTATAAACAACTGCGGTCCTCTTTCCTCACCCAAGCGATACACAAAACAATCTTAAATATGTAACGTGTTAGTTAAACGACATTGCCTGACAGACAAAGCATTAAACATACCAAAAAAATGTTTGTAAACATTCCTCTTTTTTTATCAGTTTTAAACAGGTACCAATAATTTATCTCTGATGGCGTCGTTTCCATTTCTTGCATCTATGTAGTGAGAAGACGTAAGAAAAAAATCTACTTGTGAGGTTGTCAATGAAACGAATAATACGACTATATTATAATTGTTATTTACAGATAGTATCTAGTTGTATAATAATACTACTCTACTACAATCGTGTGGTTTATCATTTGGAACGGATGAGTGGTGACTTACTATTGATGATTTGTAACGCCGAGTGTAGCACAGAAAAAGACTTTCTCGATGCCGCATGATGACTGGGTTGTAGTAGGTCAAAATTAAAACGGAAATATACCTTGTTAGTAGCAATGAATCCGTAAATCATTTTTAAGTGCTTTTGAGAACTGTTATTAAACATCATGAGCTGGGAGGGAGGTAATAATTGTTCGTGTTTTATAAAGTAATGAGGAAATAAATCCCTTGAATTTCTTTTGGTTCCAGTTGAAACAAAAGGATATTTATAACACAGACGAGCTCCCACGAATTTAGCACTAAATCTTGTATAGCAACAGAATATTGTTGATATTGAACAGATGTGTATCGACATTGTATAATTAGACTATCCTGGTTTATAGTTTTCCACATCATACTTGAGTCATAACATCATATTCTAGCTAACTTTAAATTTAGCCAAAATAAAATTTATGTACGTTGGAAAAATAAATATTTTCTTTGCAGTGTTTATTGTATAGAACTGTTTTGCCATGCACAAAGCGCAGTATTACTGTTATATGTTCATAACAAAGATTCGTTTTTATTTTATTACTAAACATGTGTTATTTGAGTTTTTCGTTACACTATACAAAAATTTTCCTCGGTGAATCATATAGAAAACGACACCATGTGGGAAACTAATTCCAACTTTACAGCATTTGCTTTTGTGGTTGGGTCAACAAATTTACTTTTGTCATTTTTTGGAGATGGACGTGGGTTAGACGCCTTCTTGCGTTTGTAAATAACAGTGTAGGCACAACTCCGTATTCTTAGTGCAAGTTTTTTTTGACATCTCATCTAATATAAAGACATAATTTGTTGTAACTCAGATGCATCAGATAAGAAACACTTTGGAGGGAGGATTAAAACCCAACTTAAAAGCATTTTGTAAACTTCATGAGCAAATTAATAACAAACAACAACTACAAAATTATTGTCATTTTGATATTCCAACTGGTTACTTCATTGTTTGTTGAACAAAAAAAGTTGTAGGCGTGATTTTCATTTATAATATAACAATAATATACAAATTCACATCTTGTGTACGTTTTTATAGGTGTGTCTGAATTCCAATCGTAACGCTTTTTAAATATGCCCATATAAATTACAAACAAATACACACGATAGTAAACTACTTGAGTTGAAAGAATAATATCAAAACGTCACATCTTAATTAAATTATCGCACTAAAAGAAAACGATTGAAGAATAAAATTAATGTGGAAGCAATATTTTATAGACTATTTTATAGAGCTTCTTGGTTCTCATGTGAAAAGAACGATGCACATGAAGTACCGGTAGTCGATCCATATAATAATATATTAAATTGATTTGTGGCATCACCATCAGCAATCTCACTATAATTTTCTATAACTATAACTTTAATGGATTTTTTACTTTTGGTTTATATTGTTAAGTCACGATTTATTTATTTTAACTAATAATAATAAAGGTAAGTTGTGCGTGATTTTCGATTTAGCATTAATTGTTTATGTAATGTCAAAGGATATCAAGATATATTGACATTTATATTCTATTAGTAGCCTTGTTTTTTGTGGTAAAAGTAAAATATCAATGTTACAAATCTTAAAACAATAATAAAGTAGCGTGTAGCGTTGTGCATTTTGATTAAATATTTATTCATGTAATTAAGACGGACTCATTTTTTATTACATATGAGGCAGTCAGAAAGTATATTTTATATTAAACGATTATAAAGTAAGTACACCAAATGCTAGAAAGTGGAGAGAGTTAACAGAAAAACTCTTCATTTTTCTTAATAATATGAAAATCCGTACCTAATAACTTAATAAGGCTCGTCAACATTGGCTTCAAGAATAAAAAACTTCATCATACTATTTACTCTTTAAAGTTCTACACAATTTATTGCAAAAATTTCTCAATTGCCAGTTTTCAAGATTACGCAAATCATTCAGAATTTTCAAGAAATGTCATCTCTGCTCCAATATACAGGGTGTTTCTACTCAAAATGGACAACGTAATAGAGGTTGTAGATCTCATCGAGACTAACACATTTTTCAAATTAATATTTTTCATTTGAGCTTTTGTTTTCGAGTTATCGACGTTCTTTTGTTTTTACACAAACTTCTTTATCTTCATTATTTAATATTTATGCCCGGATTTAAAAAAAATAAGGTTTTTTGAAATTGTCAGTTTGATATCTACAATTTTTGTGTTAAACATTTTAAAAAATATATCAACAAACAAAATGGCGACCAATTTTGTTTGGAGCAGACTTAGAGCTATCCAAGTTTTAAAAAGAAAATTGGTCGCCATTTTGTTTGTTGATATTTAAAAAAAAATGTTTAACACAAAAATTGTAGTTATCGAACTGACACTTTCGAAAAACTTTAATTTTTTAAAATCCCACCTTAAATAATGAAGATAAAGAGGTATATGTAAAAACAAAAGAAGGTCGATAACTCGAAAACAAAAGCTCAAATGAAAAATATTAATTTGAAGAAAGTGTTAGTCTCGATGAGATTTACAACTTCTATTACATTGTCCACTTTGAGTAGAAACACCCTGTATAAGAAGGAAGGATAAGGAATATTTGGTGTTATATTATGTTAGATGAATTTTTGTCAATAAAATCAAGGACCATGCAAAAGAAATAGCTAAATTAATGGTTGATAGTTTTGCTAGTGAAAGCTTAAAATAAATGTATCAGTACTTCAGTACATAGTTTGAATGCTGAAATGCAAATTTTGAGTAAATCTTTTTTGATAGTTTATGGTATAAATTAAAAATAAAATCCAGATAAAACATAGGAGTAACATTATAATCTAACACCAAAAATGTTTTTATTATATTAATATTTTACTATTTTATTACGTTTAATAGTTTGACTATAATTTTTTTGCAAATCAAATGAAGTTGAACTTTAAGCAACATGTCGAGCACATGCTCCAGTTTTTTAACACTTTTATTGTTTCAGTACAATAACTAGAAATAAACTATTTTTAGAACTATAGGTAGGTAATACTGAACCGGTAAAATTATAATATCTATGTCGCGTTTTTAATTTACTACGATTTTCGTAAAAACTAGCACTTTAAACTCTACTTGGTAATAATTCATATATAATGGTCAATAAATTTCATAAAGCTGCCCATCAAAAATTTACTTTATTGGAATTAATTGACAAAGTGGATAAAAATAACTTTCATAAAATGAATTTATGTCTCAACCAGGTGATGATTTTAGACATTTATTGGAAAGGTTAGGCATGACATAAAATATTGGCATTTTAAAGAAAAGATTGATTCAAGCCAATTTTATAAAATACGTCACAATAAACGAGATAATAAACTGCGAGTATTAACAGCTTTCAAAATTACAAAAAATCGATGTTAACTCACAAAAAATTACAATGTTAAAAGTTAGTTGGACTGTTAAGAAAATTACGTACAATGAATCATACTTTTTTTATGAAATTTATAGTTATAATAGTACTTACATAAATCAAATAAGTAGATAATGAATAATGTCGCACTTTAAATCTAAATCGATTTTAAATTGATTTGTATAAACAAAATTGGGAGTCATAATAATAATATTTAATACTCTAATCTAGATAATTAGTAAACAAGCTTAGCTTACCCGAACTTGATTTTTAAACTGGATTTTTTACAAATAAAATAATTCCACTACCTTCACTTTTAGGTTTAACATGAAAATTTTCTCTGAAATCCCTACGAAAATAGAAAAACTTCTACATAACGTAGGTATATATTTTTATTCAATAGTCAACTTCATAAAAACCTAATAGTTTTCTGTCAACCGAAGCCAAGCATCGCATTTCCCCATTAATTTTAATACCGAACTAAAATCACTTTGTAAATCTATCCAGCTGATAGACTTCCATTTAAAATAAATTTTACAACCCACAAATCCCATATTGTTTCGCGTTTTTTGTGGTCTTGATGGGTATGGTGAACATAATTTGTCATTCAAATTAAACAAGTCAGATCATTTGCAATTCTAATGAAGATGAAAAATTCGAAACTAATATTGTTTGGATGTTAACAAAAAATATATGGATAAATTAGCAGCGGGCGCTTTCTAAGTAATATGTTAATGAATACAAGGAAACAATAACTTTATTGAGGGCGGGGCGGTTGATGGTTGATCTTGCAATATTTTAATAAGTGACGGAAAAACCAACAACAAGACCAACCAATTGTTTACTGATGAGTTTTTTTGGTTGCGTTGCGGAAATTTGAGCTATTTACAAAAGATAATTTTTATTTGTTTACCTGAGCTAGCAAAAAGCAAGTACCGAAGTACTTAACATAATAAATAGTGCCGTCATTTCATAATAATTATCATTCATTAAATTAATATGAAATTTAATTTGATTTTCTGTATTACGAACCGTTAGAGTCCATTTGTTGTTAAGTTATTACATTCAACGTATAACACGAAGGGAATTGGAAATGTTTTTATGTAAAGTTGAAGAGGTAAAATATATTAGAGAAAACCTATTAACCATGGTGCTGGTTGAAGTTTCTTTGATTTTGTAACCTATCATCTGCATTTAATTTAAAAAGATACTTAGATTTATAAGTTGTAGTATCATGGATCCATGGTCCTAAGTACTACAATTTTAGCGCACTTTTTCAAAAATTTCAATTATAAAGTTTGGGGAACAGCAAAATACACCGGTGAATAATTGAATAACAAAATAAAGTTCAGCATTATAACAATAATAATATAATAAAAAGAGTAAAACTTACCGTATAAAAGACATCACAAAATTGGTCCAGATTTTCCAAAAAAAGCATAATCCTTTCTAATGGCACACACACTAGAAATTCTCTTAAACCCTCTTGCATAATCCAAACCAAAAATTCAATTAACATTCACAATAATTTAAAAAACAACAAATGTAAACAAATAATGTATAAACGAACAAGCAAGCGAACGAACGAACGATATAAAGCACCCGAGCAGAACAGAGTTTGCCGGCCACCTAAGCCTCAGCCACTTTAGCTTACTACAGTGACGCTACGACAAGCCCAAGAAGTTCCCGCCGGAGTCCCGCTCCTCTCTTGTGCCTTGGCAAAGAATCATGGCCAGCAACGGCTGGTAGTATTCAGATTACGAGGGTACTACAAACTCACACACCAGGTTCTTTTTCGTACCTGTTAAGTGGAAGTTTGTGAGCTTGGAAGGAAGATTACAAGGTGGTGGCGTAGTGGACCCCCAAGGCTAGAACTGAAGATGAGGAACATTATAGAAATTGGGTTTTTTGGACCGTCGACCCGAACTAAATGGGTTTTTAAAGGAATTTTTGTTCGTGATTATTTAATCGGTTATAATGTTTGTTGATGTTGTTTCGAAGCTATGAAAGAAGGAGTACTCTTCTTGTTTCGAAGTTTATACATATTTCCAATAAATAGATTATTTGCAGATAATTAAAATTTTATTTGTTACTTCCTTAACAAGCCCAACCAATTTTATTATTTGCAAAAAGATGAAAACTCAAGCATTATATTTAAAAACTCCTAAAATGAAGATGCCACGATACCCAAGAAACATAAAACTCATAAAATATAATTGGTTTAAAAGTCCAATTATTTTCCAAATATAGATCCTGAAGAACGTCTTGGATTTCGTTTATATCCTTTCAAATTAACAAACATAATCTTCTTGAATTTTTGTAGAATTTTAAGTATGAAATTATTTCAACTGATTTAACATCAGCGGTTTTAATTTGGAGAAGAAATATGTTCAGATCACGTTGATTGTTTTTACATTTTAATACTTTTTGAATTGTTATAAGTGCATTACATGCAAGTACTTACTTTTTCGTTAAAGTATTTCAAGGATGTAATGATGCAAAATAGCTCCTTAAATGCGTAGAATATTTAAAAAATGACCAAATATGGCATAGATCCTTCAAGAACTTGTAAAACATACTAATAGAAATTCGAATTGTGTTTGCTGTACTATCTTCAACATCTCTCCAAATTAGACAATTTATTAGTAATTATTGTTATGTGATGTAATGTAGGAACAATATAAATTTTTATGTTTTTGTGACTTTATAATATAGTACCAACATTGATTAGGTTCAGTACCATTGAAAGCTGATGCTCCTTACTCCTTACACTAATTGCAGTCTATGGACCAAAACCATCAAATATTTGTAAAGAAAATCTAACTGATACTCGGGGCGAGTTCATTATTTTCAGGTTAATCCCAAGTTAAATCATTTCAAACCTCACGTACACGATTCTTTAGCTTTTTTTGAGAATTTTAATACTTTTTTCACCGTGTGATGAAAATTTGTTTAACAAATAATTTTTATTGTCTGTAAATATGGACACAAGAGGGGAGACAACCACACGAACATTTTGTTTAATTGATGATTTCATTCAGCTACATTATTATTAAATATCTACTATACAAAAAGTATGTACATTTTTATAAAAATTTAAATCCGCTTACTTGATTTAAATATATAGTAAAAACCAAGCATCAACATATGCCAGTCATATTTTCAAAATATCTCATTTTTCCCATTACAAAGCCAACTTTTTAGGACACACTGTAGGACGACAGGTCAGGTTTTTCCCTGCTTTTTGACTGTACTATGACGGATGACCAAGTCGGATGAATTCTTCATAGTCTGGTTAAAATAAAAAAATGTTTCACTCTTTTCGTTAGGCCACCCTTAATAGTACCTATTAAAGGTCAATGGGCATCAGAATTGAAGCCAAGGGTGTTAAAATAATCAATTTTCTTTTAGGCTTCCTTGGATAAGACTTACGATACTGAAGTTTATATGATTAAATTGGATATTTCGATTTTTGTTCTTTTTTTTAAAAACTTGCATATTTTTTCATTGAGTTGGACTAATTTCAGGAAGAAATTAATGAGAAAAAAAAACGAAAAGTTACATGTTAGAAAAGTAAATCCATGGTAAAGAAGCGATATGCTGGTACAATATTTACAAGATTGCAAGTCTGCCTTAATAAGTTACTTCAAATTTTTCTTTAGATCTTACAGCATTTACCAAAGATACTTGAGTATGCAACTATGCTCGGATTCTTTTATCTGAGACCCTAAATAATGAAAAAAATCATGTTGCCGGAAAATCGGATGGTCCATTTCAATTCCCTCGCCTTCTTATTATGTTATCACTATTATTACAGTCAATGAGATATTTGAGATTCAAAAACTTGCGGGTAGGCTGAATTTTTAATGTTGTTTCTGATGGTCCGAAAGGTAAAATCTCAAGTTGGCGTATCCTCACCTGTTTCGGAATCCCCGCCATCTAGAAAAATTTTTGGAATCGATTTTTGGATTTGCCTTATGTTCTGTTGGTCGGAGGAAAAAAGTGTAAAGACAAAAATTGTATAGCTCAAAATTTGCAACATTTTTTGTCTTACGCTTAAAAAAAACGTGAAAAAATGTCGTTTCAAGTGTCCAATTTGAAAAGAAAAAGACCGAACGAGTTAACGTGTTTGTTTTGTGATACAACAGGAGACTTAGTTAAAAAACCAAAATCTCAATCGTGAATGACTATTATAAGAGCAGCAGATTCAAATTTCTTCGCAATATATCCAGTGGTGTCGAAGATTGGAGGGGAAAAGTGGAGCAGTTCCCCAGTATCTACGCCACTGGAGATTTTTTTTATAAATAAACCCCATCATTACTTAGAAATGTACAACATTACTCTGTGTACGAAATTTAATGAAAATCGATCGAGTGGTTTAGAAGTTATGGTAACAAAACGAGTTCTTATCCTATACTTTGACACCCTGTATCTTTGTTATAAAACATTTTTGAACAAAGTTTTTTCATTAAAGTCTACTTATTTTTTGATGCTCTATCACCTCCCAAAGTTAATGAAGTTTAACTTTTACGACCCTGTATATAAAAATATAAAAGGGGTGCGAAAAAAAATTGGACCATAGGATGGAGCGGCAACATCCAAAATATTAATCTTTGAGCTGTTATGAGCTTATATCAATTGATAAAATGCGGTCCTCATATTATGCATACTCAATTCCATTCAGCTCCCGGTCTAGTATACAAAATTATTATTATAGTTCATTCTGATGGAAAATGGACAGAAATATCCAAAGGAAATAAAAGTTTTGATATTTTCCAAGCCACTGATACAATTTACGCATCAACGTTACATTTTGAAACCTCTATTATCCCAAAGCATATTTTAAAAATATTGTATATTTATGGGGCCTCCATTAATTTCGTTTGGGGCACTCGAAAACAGACAGGCATTAATGTTTTCGTGTGTTCATTATCGTCACTCTCTTAATAATTTTCAAATGTCACGCTACATCTTTTCACTCAGCTCTTCTGTCCCCCAGCATCATCATTACGAGATTAGGAGCATTTTTAACAGCGATTTATCAAACATTTTAATCTCCAGCTATTTCGTTTTTTTTTCATGAAAGTTCATGTTAAGTCAAGGCTATCGACAGAACAATAGGCCAAATAAATCTATTAGAATTTGTAGTAGTAATAATGTGAAAGGATATAAATTTATATAACAAACTAGGTACTTAGATATTTAAATTAAATTGTGGTTGATTAACATGAAATTTTCTTGTCATTGCGGCAAATTGAATAACGAGGGGAAGTTATTTATGTTATTTGTGTTTTAATTGCAAGAAATTAATGCAAGAATTTTTTTGCTTTTAGTTACTAGTATCTCGTATGATGCAGAAACTTGATGTTGATTAGGATGAAAATGTTGGTCTGACATTCAATGAAATGTACTAAAAAATGTTTCATAATAAAGATATTTGTATTTTTTTGAATCTACAGAATACTTAATTTTATTTGTTACTGCAAATTAAAAA
Source organism: Pediacus dermestoides (assembly GCA_963942485.1). NCBI lineage: Eukaryota > Metazoa > Arthropoda > Insecta > Coleoptera > Cucujidae > Pediacus > Pediacus dermestoides. The sequence continues at coordinate 32,832,586 of OZ012626.1, forward strand.
AACACCAATAACAATACCCACTTACTTAATATAGAGATTCTTTTTAGGTTAAAATAACTAAGTACTGACTCTCAAAATTATCTTTTTCATACTTTGCATCATCTGTATCTTTGCCCAAAAAAGTTCAGCTATAAAAGTGTACCAATGTACCAATTTGAAAGTTTGAATCCACCTCCGATTCCAACAAATTTATTTCTTGGCAATTATTGTTTTTATTTTCTTAATATATTTTCTTAACATAACACAAGTGAAAGTGGCAATAATGCAATTGTTGAATAACAAAATAAACGTATAAAAATTGTTGCTGTATGAGTTCCTATAAGGAACTGCCCGAACCAGTTAGAAATCAATTTTGTGATATTTGGCTACCTGGCCACCAAGTGAATGAAATTGATATTCTAATTTCTAACGTTCGATTAAATCTGAATGTGAGCCTTAAACACATTTGGTCACGTTGGCAATTTTGCGTCTCGACCGGTCACGACTATGAACTGGATCATTTAGTACTATTAAAACACAATCTTGATTATGAACTCGAGGGAAAATTAAAACATAATGTCTTTTTCGTAATGGGTTCCTTTGTTGCTTCAAGCAATAAAACGGATAATATAACAATAAAACATAAACAATTAAAATTCAAAATAAAATTCCCTTTCCATTAGATACCATTATATTTTTATTATTACACACACTTCAATTTGTTTAGTTATATAAATACGTATGTTTGCATCACCAAATCATCCCGAGTACTTTCCCAAATAATTTTGAAGTTAATACATATACTGGGACGAAAATTAGTCCAATTATCAAAAACAGTATAACTAGCACAACTATGAGCTCTCCAAAAAACACTGCCGACTTCAGAGCTTTGTCTTTGGGGTCTCGCGTTTCCAAAATGTCGATCAACTTATCCAAGACAAATCGAACGAAAATTAGTATACCTTCCAGTAAAGGAATTAGATTCCATAGCATTACAAAAATTGTAATTGCTGCAGTGTAGGCTTGGGTACATAATGATGTTATTAGATTAACGAAGGTGATTTGTCTACAAAAGAGTAAAATAATTAATAAAGGAGTAGGTTATACTATACCAAGATACGTACTCAGTCCTGGGAACCCCCCTTGTATCCTGATAATCGACAATCGGCTCTCTAATAACCCTCAAAGTATATACAATACCACCAGAATTAAGAGCCATCAACTGTTCTTTTGGTGTAGATTCTGAGGAACTGGGAACTGGTTCAGTGTCCAATTGCGCAGTACAGACAAATGGCGGTTCTGTGTTTTCTATATACTTTTTAGAGCACCTTGAAGGCCTTGGGAACTCTAAAAAGTTTTCGTCTAGTTTGTATTCAGATGTAGGCAGTGCTTGTTTCACGCGGGAAAATCTTCTGGTGAAATTGGCTGGATTAATACTTATTTCAGCATCTTCTACTATTGATCTAAAACAATATTACCTTCAGTGGCCATTTGACGGACGACCTCACGTATTCAAGATATGTATTTGGTGTAATTTTGATGTTGGCACATAATGTCTAATGACGTTTTTTTGTTGATAAATTAGGGTGGAACAAAAGAACGAAGGGGAGTTGTACTATTTTTTATTAAACTATATTTCAGGTACGAGCCCAAGAACAAAAATCAGAGAAGTTCTCATTTATTTTTTCGCCGATTTTTTTATTTTTCCTCCAACCATTAATAGAATGAAACAAAATTATCATTTATCATTAAATTCTAGGTTAAAAATATTCTAGAGACAGTTTTGATAATAATTCTTAGCCCTTACCCAACTTTGGCAAATCGCGCTCAAAAGTTACATCGCGGAGCCAAGAAACTTTCTGTGGCGATTATCATGGAACCAGAAAAGGGAACTAAGCAAGTACTAGTGTAGTCGTAGTACTACGATTATGGTTAATTAATTATAATTTAACTTACTCGTCTGGTTTATGCAACTGGAATGTTTCCACACAGCTCATCTCTTGAAATTAATAACCAATTTTTAAAAAAAGAAATTTGTTGAAATGTTTTGATGAAACATCGAGTAAAGTCAATGTCAAAAAATATTTTCCCAAGGCTAATAGAAAAATTTAACAATTAGAAAACGGAAATTATATTTTATGTTCGTCGTTGTTCACACTGTTAATTTTTGAGTTTGTGTTTGTATAATTATTATGTATTATTAATATTATTGTATTATTACGTATGAAAATTTTCGTTTTCTGACTGACTTACTGATTATGTTCTGACTGACTTACTGACTGTTTCTTTCTTCTCGTTTTCTGACGGACTGCCTATATGTATGTTGAACATTTTTGCATGAGGAAACCTCGGATATTATTTGGGGTTGATAAGAGAAATATAAGCGGGGGAAAGGAATAATTTCTATGATAAATGCATTTTTGGGATGATGTGGAAATATAATCTTGTATACAGGGTGTTTTTGAAATACACTACCAAAAAAAGAACGGTAATAGGTGATGAAAAATAGATGCCATTGACAAAAAAAACCTTGAATAAAAGTCTTTTCGTTTTCGAACTAGAATTAATCGAAAATTTGATCAAAATTTCCAGTACGCTACTGGGTTAAAGGTAACTACCGTAACTACATAATTCAAATCGTAATTATTTTGGTTGTTTAGTAACAAGATAAAAGGTAGATGTCATTTTTTCTGTCACACAATTCAAATTGTCACCGTATAATTGTGAGTTTTGAATTTCCATATTTATTCTAAATGGTTTACACAAACTCCGAATTGACCGATATGGTGTTAATGTATGGGAGAGCACTGGGAAATGCTCGTGAAGCACAACGTCTCTACAGAGAAGCATTTCCTAGACGAGTAGTACCCGACCATCATACATTTACTACCACTGTGAATATTGTCCCCAAACTAGATATAGAGGCCGACAGAGAACTTCAAGGGTATTAGATGCTGAACCTGATAAATTAAATACTGTGGAAGAAATCCCTGGAATTAGCGTAAGAAAACTGTCGTACAGAATTGGTGTTTCCCTATTTATTGTTTGGAGAACATTAAAAGAACAGTGGCTTCATCCCTACCATTTGCAGCGTGTACAAGCACTCAAAGAAGAAGATCTAACCCCGAAGGATCAGGTTTTGTGAATGGATATTGCAAAAAAATGATCAAGATCCACAGTTTGTTGAAAATTTGTTGTCAACAGATGAGGCAACCTTCATAAGAGATAGAGTCATTAATTCCCATAATTCTCATTGTTGTTCGGCAATTTGAACAATTTTTATAAATAAATTATTATGTATTTCACTACGTATTTATTGGATGCTTGAACCATAATTTAAAATCTACCTCTTAATTAGAATTGACTTTCGAGTTGTCAGTTCTGACTTTAATGGTTGCTATGGCTATTTATTCAAAATTATTTAATTTTAGTTACCATGGCTTTTTATTGAAATCGAACGCAATCTTTTTTACGTGTATTTTCATCAGTGGCGTTCTGATTTTATAAGTAAGGGATCAGAGGTTTTTTTTCTTATCGTAAAAAAAAATAAAAGGGTCCATTCGCCTCCTTAAAAGTCCCAGAGACTCCGTTTCACTTTTGGTAGTGTATTTCAAAAGCACCCTGTATATTTAATATCAAATATTGTATCCAAATTGGTCCTAATCTCGCGACAAGTAGTAAACCAAATGCAATGATTATAACTAAAGCTAATGTCCTAAATGTACATGATATTGTGAATTTAATAACTGAATAACAATTGAACAAGGGAAAAACTAAGAAGATAAATCTATATTTACATAAATATCGTGCGAGCAAATAAATTTGTAATCGAGTCATCCATAGATTTGAATCCGTATGTCTTTAACTTTCAACTAACATTTTATTGTAATGCAGTTCAAGTAACTACATACGATTTCGCGTTCATGGATGACTGGATTACAAATTTATTTGCTCGCTCTACCAAAATATAGAAGATTCAAAAATGCAACATGTTACATATTTTAGTTTCACACGTCATAGATACACTTTTTATTAAAATATGAAAAACTGCCATAAGTGATTCTTTTGCATTTCGCAAATTTTAAAATGGGTTGTTTTGTTGTTTATTATTCTGTTCGTAACTAGTGTTTTGTCAGAGACGATTCCCGCAGAAGCGCTAATAAGTAATAACAAGTCACCGTCCTTCAGAAATCCCTCTCAACATAATAATCAACAGGAGTCAAATCCGGCCAGGACTATAAATGTCCATCATCAAAATAACGGTGGATGAGTATTCTGTCATGCCAAGTGGATAGCATCATTTAAAAAAACGTACCTACTCTCTGCCTTATTTTTTTGAAAAAATATTTGAGTGGGAGAACACAGGGAAACAAGGTTCAGTGGTTTTCGACTTTCCGAACCTTCTACACAAAATGTGTAGAAGTAGGTAGTGAAAAACTCATCGCATTTGTACGTCCGGTTCTTGAGGACAAGGTACTTGGTAGCATTTTCGAAAAAACAAATTTGATCTTATTTAGGATTATAGAATTTTCAGTTGTCGTTCGTCGTTATTTTTTATTCATTTTAATAATATAATTTCTTTGGTTTGAGTTGCTTCTTCGGACAATATAGAAACAATTTTATTTGTAGTATTTGGAGTGTTTTACTTTTGACGTACCTAATTTATCTCCTACTAGAGAAACTTACGTATCCAATTCTTAAGATTTTTTTTTTAAGGTGACCTAACTTGTACATGTACATTGTACAGTCTTTGTTACTACTGTGTACGTGTACCTACAGTTGCACAAACCTGGTAATTTAGTAACTAAAAACCTACTCCCACACTCCAACTTTTAGGGTGGCCAACTTTTTATAAACCCTTAAATAAGGCAAGTCAGAAACTACTTGCGGAAAAACTTCTGACGGAATGATAACGGTCATCAATCGGTAAGGAGCCTTTTATTATGAGTATTTCATAGATGATGATATGGACGTCTTACTTATTAATTGATTTTCTTGGTGTTTTTACTTTCTTATACGAAGTATTAGGAAGTATTGTAATCGTGATTTTTTTTAATATAAATGTAGCACTAGTTTACAGTCATTTTGCCTACCATATCTCACTCTAATTTTCCCATGTATTTTGGTACACTAAACACGAAAATCTCAAATTTTTTTTCATATACGCGTTTTCGAGATATGAATTTTCGAAATTTTTTCAAGTTTCGGAGTTTTTTCGACGTTTTTTGGTATATATCGAGATCTAATTTGCCGATTTGGCCAAACAAGCACTCAAATTAAAGGTAACTTAGCCTTATACAACTACCTTTACATAGTTTTGAGATCGGCACAGTAGTTCAGATGCTAGCGATTTTAATAAGTTGAAAAAGTCGTTTTTTTGCAAAAATCGATGCCGAAAATTCACATATCGTCCTGGGAAAAATAGAAATCGCAAAGATAAGTTCAATTCAATTTTTTTACGCGAAGCTGAGACTTTTACGAAAACAAAAAGAAGCTACTATTGATGAAAATCCATGGACAAATGGCGAAGTTATGCATTTTTCAATGGAAGACCATAATTCAGCTTTTTGACAATTTTCATGTTTTTCTTCGTATTATTGAATCAATTGAAACTCAACATATTGATAGTTTCCATTTTGTTATAATAGGTGAGATTCGGTAACATTCCAAACTATTAGATCTCGATATATACTCAAAAACGTCGATAGAACTCCGAAAATTGAAAAAAAATATTTCAAAAAATCATATCTTGAAAACACGTCTATGAAAAAAATTTTAAGTGTAATTTTCGTATTTAATGGGCTAAAATACATGGGAAAATCATATATGGAGATATGGTGGGCATAAAAATTTTTCGATTTTGTAAACTTGTGTTAGTAACTTATCTTAATAATAAAATGTTGACGACCTTTTTATTTTTTATGAGTTTATACTGCTCTCTTCTAAGCAGAACCTTCGTAAATATCAAGACCAGGAAATCGAGATATGTACAGCGTGTCCAGATTTCGTTGTTTTGGCTGAATTTTTGAAAATTGTCATTTTCTAGATTAATATAGAAAATAACTACAGAGTGTTTTATATTTTTGTAAAGCTTATGACAAACTGGATCCAACTAATGAAAAACATACAGGGTGTTCCATTTAAAGTAACATAAGATTAGTAAATATCTCGAAATTTATAGCTTCTAAGAAAAAACTGAGTACGCCACTGGATTCTACGTAAAAATCTGTATAAGATGCATTTTTTACCTTTCCAATATCTTCAGCCGTTCCCTAGATACGAGGTATGCCCTAAAAGTTCTAATTTTCAATTTCTCCCTGTATCTTAAAAACAAGGGGGGCTATGAAAAAACCGTTGACAGCATCTTTCGTTTCACAAAAAGTAGCAATGTGTCGCGAAAACCGCATCTCTCTATCTCTGCTAGTAAGCGAGATACCCCGCATTTACAACAAAATCTGGACACCCTGTTCTTCCAAGTTGCATGCCAAAAAATAATTCTTGTAGGAGCATGAAATATTTTAAATTTTGATCGAACTAAAAATTATTATATCATAAGAAGCAGATCCTAAATCATTTTCAAGAAAAATAAGTTTACAGGAGTTTTAGTTTAGAATAAAAATTTGAAAAAAGAGACAACGGCACGCGGTGTTCCCAAGCGGTCACCCATCCAAGTACTGACCGCGCCCGACATTGCTTAACTTCGGTGATCGGACGAGAACCGGTGTATCAATGTGGTATGGTCGTTGCCGTCAGTAATCTGTATTATGTTTGATATCTATCGTCCATTTTCGCCCCTTAATGTAGGCAACTAAACCTACAATTTATAATTTCTGTTATAATAAATTTTTGTTTATCAGTGGAACTTTCTAAATGAAACTTGCAATTAAAAATAATTTAATATTAGTAATTGTTACTACCGATAAGTATAAACCCAATGGATTGCGTATGAAATAAGAAGGAGAAATAATAATTGAAACAGAATGATTATAAGAATAAAAACAATTTATTTTCAAAAAACAAATGAAGTACGTACAGTTCGTAAAAATAAAAAAAAATCGCTGTAATTCTCTATTTTACTTATTTATAAATATATAAAAATATGTTGATGTTCTATAAAATTTATAAAAAATTTCTTAGGACCGGTATTTCAATACTTACAATTAACTTAAACTAATTCTTTTCTATAGAAACAATTGTTGCAATTATTTATATTAGATATAAACCATTAGTTTATACATACATTAAGACCCGCAGCTTTGAGCCTCTGTCAACTTTAGTTGATGAATAAAAGCCGTGGATACAATTATATACTAAAACAATCTTTCCATTGGTTTCATTTTAATCATCATGCAAAGTTAACAAAGACCCAAAGCACTAAACTATATTGAAATATCGGCCCTCAAAATATCTTCAGTCATACATTATAAGAGATCTGACATCCACATTGCACAATTTCCTCTCAACAAAATCATAACGTTTCATTGGCATCTGAAACATGTTTATTTTATTAAACTGCAAAATTAAACTAGGTTTTTCTTACAGATATTTTCTCAGTTTTGAAAGCACTTTTTTGGAATGAGATTTTCTTGTCTCTTACTTCCAATCCATAATATTCACATTCAGATATAACTTCCGCAATATCGTCATATAGAAACAATTTTTCCATGGGACCCAAGGGAAAAAGTAGATTTTCACTGTTATAAGCTATAGACATTCTTTCAATAGCTTTCCTAAAATTATGAAATGAAAATTAATTAAAATAACTTTTGTACTGTGATTGTTTTACCGTCTTAACCCTGGTAAATGAAGCGAAGACACAGCAGCAAGAAGTGGCGGTAATCCTTGCATTATGCGGCATACTCTAACATAGTTACCTCTATAATAGCTCAGCGATAAATTTAGAGCCACATGGACTAGTTCTTTTCTAAACAAAAGGAAATCTACTATAAATTTTACATACAGGGTGGCTGAAATTCCGTTTCCAGCATGGGGATCTCGCTTATTATAATAGATAGACCATAGGTTTAAATTTGGCAAAGTTGCTAAATTTAGTGCTCAGTAATAATCCTAAGACAAATTTGAATTATCAAAGCAACTTTTTATGCTCTATCGATCAGTGATCGTAGTTTCTTTAAACATCGATTCGTTTTTGTTTCTTGAACGCCTACTTCAGTTTTTCTTATGGGCGCACTTTCTACTTTTCACATCATCGGATAGTACATTTTTTTCCAAATTCATTGATGTGCTACACATGGTATTCAGATTTAATTTTAATTGTTAAAATTTAAAAAATGTGTCCAATACAGCAATCATCTCAAATCAAGCAGCCTAAACTCGTTTAGTTTGTGTTGTTACCATGGTAATTTATAAACAATTTCAAATTTTAAAATTTGAGGTTTGTCACAAGCATAGATGTCACAAGTGACAAATTACAATAATAATTAGTTATTCCCCGCGAATTAAATTAAATTATGTTTTCGAATAATGTAAAGCGTGATATGATGCGTATTTATTATTCATCACATAGAAACTCTATATTAACGACACAACGATACGGAGAAACATATCCTGAAAGAAGACAACCATCTTCTAGATTATTTTCTACACTGGACAATAATTTAATGGAATTTGGGGCCTTTGAAAAACCCAAAACAAAATATGGAAGCCGAATTACAGAAGAAAACAAAGAAAATATTTTAGCCGCGGTAAATATCTAAACACTGGCTTTGATAGAATTATGCAATTTCAACCATTTAGGTGAACGAGAATCCTGGTATCTCGACAAGAGAACTGAGTCATAATTTGGAATTACCTCGATATCAGATTCAAACAGTTCTAAAGGAGGAAGGATTTAAACCATTTAAAATCCATGTGACACAGACATTGAGACCCGGAGATGAAGTTCATAGACTCCAGTTTTGCGAGTGGCTTCTTGATAAATACCAACGTAACGAGGATTTTCTGAAAAATATTATTTGGACGGATGAATGTTCATTCACCAACTTGGGCATGTTCAATCGTCATAATGAACATTATTGGGCCAGAGAAAATCCCCGTACCTATAGAGAAGCAAGACCACAGCTCCGATTTGGTATCAATGTCTGGGTAGGTTTATGGGGGGGAAGGGTTATTGGTCCTCATATTTTCGAAGGGACTCTAACCGCTCAACGTTACATTGACTTTATAAACCAAGATTTGATGGAATATTTGGAGAATGTCCCACTGAATCAACTACGGCAAATATGGTGGCATCAGGATGGGGCTCCAGCGCATAATGCGCAGATTATTAGAGAACGCCTTAATGAACTTTTCCCTGAACAATGGATCGGAACCCATGGGCACGTCCATTGGCCAGCCAGATCACCTGACCTGAACCCCTTAGATTTTTTTCTTTGGGGATACGCCAAAAATAAAATTTTTAAGAACACTTATAACAATGTCGAAGAACTGAGGAATGCCGTTTTGGGAGTGATGCGTAATATTCCACGTAGAACGATAGCGCGAAGTTTAGACAGTGGAGAACGGAAGCGTTTACGGTTGTGTATTAGAGAAGACGGGCATTTATTTGAACATCTACTTTAAATTTAATTTGATATAGCATATTGCTTATTGTCATATGTTATTCGGCTTTCATATTTGTTTAGATTTCTTAAAGGCTTCAAATTCCATTAAATTGTTGTCCAGTGTAGAAAATAATCTCGAAGATTGTTGTCTTCATTCAGAATAAGTTTCGGCGTAACACTGTGTTTTTAGGAGAGAGTTTTTATGTTATGAATAAAAGATACACGCATAATATCAGTCTTTTCATTATTCGAAAACATAATTTTAGTTCACAGATTATGATTAGTAATAATTATAGCAATTTGTCACTTGTGCCAGACCTCAAATTTCTTAAATTTTGAAATTGTTTATAAATTACCATGGTAACAATAAACTAAGCGAGTTTGGGCTGCTTGATTTGAGATGATTGCTGTATTGGATACATTTTTTAAATTTTTACAATTAAAATTAAATCTGAATACCATGTGTAGCACATCGATGAATTTGGAAAAAATGTACTATCCGATGATGTGAAAAGTAGAAAGTGCGCCCATAAGAAAAATTGAAGTAGGCGTTCAAAAAACAAAAACGAATCGATGTTTAAAGAAACGACGATCAGTGATCGATAGAGCATAAAATGTTGCTTTGAGAATGTTTTTACAGATTTGAAAAATGTTCAGAAATAAAAAAATTATGGGCGATTTTCAAAAATTGTAATTTTCAGTTTTTTTTTACTTTTTCAGAAGACCGTTCAAGATAATTCAAATTTGTCTTAGGATTATTACTGAGCATTAATTTAGCAACTTTGCCAAATTTAAACCTATGGTCTATCTATTATAATAAGCGAGATCCCCATACTGGAAACGGAATTTCAGCCACCCTGTATATTTGTAAATTGTAATTGTTTAAGTATTTCGCACACCTTTTCCACTTTTCGGGTAAGTTTATAGCTCTAGTCAAAGCAGCTGTGTTTCCTAGATTCAGCACAATGTACAAAGCTTCAATCTCCGACCTGCATTTATCCAAATACTCATTAAAATCATCCGAGGAAAAAATCCTGTCGTATTCGTCGTACACACATAATAACCTCTTTAAACATTCTTGTAAATGAGTTTGGTTGATGTGGGGGTCAAAATTATGTATGGTTTCATTGCACAATCTGTAAGAGAACAAAACTAGGACCAGTTTGAAGTGATTACTGTTTTCCTCACCGATAAGCTGAATACGCATAGAACTTGATGATTGGTTGTAAAATACAAATGCAGCTCGCTTTGGATGCGTTTTGAATGATCATGTCTTGGCGGACAGATCGAAGGCGATCCATAATGAAATCGTACCGAAATCGTAACGGTTGGTGGTGCATTGTTAAGACACTACAAAACACTTAAACTGAAAATCTTTACAACTGGAAACTAGAACTTACTCGTCCAAAAGGTAATTTACAGTTTTAATCAACACTTCTGGTGGGCGAATATTTTCAGGGTTTTGCGTTAATTTTCCTGCAGCAGACCTAGAAAACGATTTGACCATTTTAGTTCTGTCTGGTCTGTTGCCCCCTGGTTCCAATTCCAATGTATGTACAAGTCTTTCTCGGATTCGACTGCAAAAATGTTGACAAATGAGAGTTTTGTAAAATTTATAAGGAAAAGTCTCTTACAGCTTTATTTCTTGCTCTGGGCACATGCCTTTGCATTTCGCCTGTACAAAATTTGGTAAATCACCCATTTTTTAAGTGTTTGTATTGTCAACAGCGTAACAATTTCAGTAGAACCACAGTTAAAAATATAACTGACTTTGTGAATCAATAACATAACCTAACACATTTGTAAACATAGGGAACGAATGACAATTTATTTATAGGCAACCAGTAATTTAAGTGCATGGTAAGAAATATCTGATGTGTCCAACACATGATTTTCTTATACGATACGGATTTAATTCTGATTTTTGGAAAGTACTGAAAACCATCTGAAAACGTAGATTTTTTTATAAATGAATCTGATCATTACTAGTCCTTCAGCTAGGGGTCAAAATGTAGGAAGTAAAAGTGGGATGAGACGACGCAGTGTTTTCTGAAGGTTTTTTGGTCGCTGAATCCGAATCCGGGCGTCGTTTTTCAATAAAGTGGTACAAACAAAAGTTATTAACAATTTATTGTTTAAAACGCAATAACTCGAAAAGTATAGATTTTACCGAGCATTTTACCAAAAAAAGTTTCAAACAAGAGTTGTTCAAAATAAAAAGACTCTCCGAAAAGGTCATATGATATTTTGTCATAAAGTCGCACGAACAAAAGTTATTAACAATTTATTATTTAAATGTTTAAAACGCAATAACTCGAACAGTATACATTTTACCAAAAAAAGTTTCAAAGAAAAGTTGTGCAAAATAAAAAGACTCTCCGAAAAGGTCATATGGTATTTTGTCATAAAGTCGCTCGAACAAATGTTATTAACAATTTATTGTTTAAAACGGAACAAACCAAAAAGCATACATTTTAGGAGTCTTTTTATTTTGCACAACTTTTGTATGAAACTTTTTTTGGTAAAATGTACCTATACTTTTCGAGTTATTGCATTTCAAACAATAAATTGTTAATAACTTTTGTCCGAGCAACTTTATGACAAAATACCATATGACCTTCTCGGAGAGTCTTTTTATTTTGAACAACTTTCGTTTGAAATTTTTTTGGTAAAATGTATACTTTTCGTTTTCGAGTTAATTTAAACATTTAAACAATAAATTGTTAATAACTTTTGTTTGCACCACTTTATTGAAAAACGACGCACGGATTCGGATTCAGCGACCAAAAAACATTCAGAAAACACTGCGTCGTCTCATCCCGCTTTTACTTCCTACCTTTTGACCCCTAGCTGAAAGACTATACCGAGAAATGTGGTCCAGGTTAAACGTCATTAAATTTGGGAGGTGAGCATAAAAAAAAGTAGACTTTTATGAGAATACTTTAAGTACTCAAAAATGTTTCCAACAAAGACACACTTCTAAACCACTCAATCGATTTCCCTTAAATTTCGCACACAAACGTAGTACATTTCGCGGTAAAGATCACTCATTTATAAATAAGAATCCAGTGGCGTAGATACTGGGGATCCACTCCAATTTTCTCCTCCAATCTTCGACACCACTGGATATTTTGCGAAGAAAATTACATTTTTGGATTATCTGTTTAATTTAGAGAATATGTCTGGTCCATCGGATAAATAAATGGAACGATCAGATTTCTATTTAATAATATAGAGAATAAAAAAAAGTTGCTTTAATAAAGTTTTTGCTAAAATAGTTTATACTCCTAACCAGGAATCACAGAGAAAATTGTATGCCGTTGACTGTAGGCTGTTATCGCCATGGTTTATATGTTTATAATAGAAAATTAAAATTACGGAATATTGAACAAACATTTTCCTTTAACAATAATTCAAATTAACAAAAGAAATTGTAATAAAAAAGGATAACAAAAGACTTAAAAATTGAATGTAAAGACAAATATGTGTCCACCATATGACTTTCTTACGAGTACATATATGTTACGAATATAGTTGAGATGTTTGACTGATTTATTTTGAAGATAAGGCTTGGATTGTAATTAAAACACTATTGAAAATACAATAAATACATATATCGATGAAAATTTGTATATATCAATCCCAAAGCGAGTAAAGTGTGAAATGTATCAGATAACATTTGTATGATTTTTCGCTGTTTAGCGATTGTTGGGTAAACAGTCAGTCAAATAATTGATCTATTTTAAACTTCCCACGAAATAGGTTTAGTTCCAATTCTCTGTACTCAAATCTGGACTGTACTAAATTTCAAAACTATTGAATTACTAAAAAATTGCAAAAGGAGCCATAATTTTGAGGTTGAATAATTGAACACGCCCAAGCATGTTTTCAGATCGACGTTTTTTCCAGTGAATAAGAGTTTTAAATATAAAAGCTATACAAGGTGTCCCGGAAAAAGTGGGAAATCTCTCGGATTCAGATAGGGCATGAACAAATAAGATGACAAGTTCCTATAAAAAATTTTCCTACAGGCGTTTTTTTAAATTTTGATTTTATTTCGGAATGAGACTTTTTTTTTAATGACTTAATAAAACATGAATTCGTTTATTATTCTTTTTCTCGAAAACGGTCCACTTTATCGACAATAAACAAAAATAGCTTTACTTTAGTCTAAGGTTCAAGCTACCTGATTTTGTTGTTTTATGTCTTTTTTACACAGGGTGTTAAAAGTTCAAGCATTAAGTTGTAAAGCTTAGTCTGCCCCTGGTAAACTAAACAAGCTAGATATGAGTCAAGGACATTATTTCAAGAGGTCCTTAGTAGTGTCCATCATATTAACTTTTTATAAAATTCTATTAAGTACTTTAAAAGTTATTTAAAAAAAAACGATTTCCAGCCACGCTCTTCAGGGGTACATATCTTCGTAGGGAGGGCCTGTAGGAAATTTTTTTTATAGGAACTCGTCATCTTATTTTTTCATGCCCTATCTGAATCCGAGAGATTTCCCACTTTTCCGGGACACCGTATGTATGTATAATACACCCTGTATTATATATACAGTTCTATGGGGAATGAGATTGTACAAAACAAGCTATCCGGACACACACCATAAACGCTGGCCCGGCCTCCGTATAAGAAAGTCATGTGTTGGACACATCAGATACTTTAATTACACACTGTACGGTCGGCGCCAACCAAATTTGAACGAATTTCTGTTACCAGGGCAATTTGATGCGATTTTTACTAGATTAAAAACGGCTTTCGCCAGTGGTGTATTACTACAGTAAAAATATAAGCAAGCACTATTTTATATAATAATTTTTCAATTTTATAATATTTTTTTTAGCAGAGTGTCGATATACTCGTAGTCTTCCACTATTACAGGACTGGAAAGTCTTCTCATCAGAAAATACAACGGTGTTCCAAAATTCCTCATCAATATTCAAATAATGATTTGCAAATTGTACTCATCTCTGTTTGTGTTCAGCAGATAAGAATATTTTGCGTGCGGCAACGCCGTTCTTTAAATGAGACTCTTTGAGACGTCTCTGTGCTGTCCTAGGAGATCCTGGAATGTGTGTTTCATCTCTAGCTCTTATAGCGCTGTCAAAAGGATTCTGGTTAAGATAATCAATTAACGCATTGTCTTCAACCCCATTAGAGATCCTTCCGATACCCTGTCTCGCTGGCCTTTGAAATCTCAGTTCTTCTTGTCATCTTTTCCGAACATAAAATATGCAGCCTTTAGACACGTTTAAATCAGCTGCCACTTCACTTAACGGCCAGTTTTCTTCTAACTTGGCTATGGCCCTTGCTTTTTCAGCTTCTGTTAAATGTCGCGGCATTTTTTTCGGCAAATTTATGGAATTTTTTGATGACAGATTAATTTTTGAAATGTGCCAAATCTGACACATTACAGTACGCCTATGAAGTTACAATAGAAAAATTAACCGTTCAAATTTGGCTGGCGCCGATAGTACTAGTAGCTCTAGACTCAGGTTTGTTTTAAGCACAAAACATCTACTAATGTTTTAAGCTTGGTCGGTTTATACAGTATCAAAACTAAATAATTTTTTTTATTCTTTATTGATAAATGAAATTATGAAAGAATAGCACATTTAAAGTAAATAATTTTAATGGTAATTAACATCACCAATTATTATAAGTTATAAGAGATGAAATTGAAAACAAAACAAAATTAGTAATTCCAAACTTTGTAGCCCCATTGCAATAACTTTCATTGCAACTGTAACATTGTACTAATTCGACTTCTATAGAAGGATCTTCTTCTGTCCTCGTTTGTATTTCCTTTTCCTTTTGGTCGCAATAGTCGGCATTACGTTCAGCACACGTTTTGATCTTAATATACTGGAAAGTTTTTTTTTCCAGGTATGTTTCTAGAAAAAATATTTAATAATAATAATAACAGTGTGAATCTTGAATGTTTTGAGGTGCGAATAGTGCAATTTTGTCGTAGATTAGAATAGAATAGAATAGAATAAAATAGAATATTTACATATTTTCATCAATAATACATGGTTTGTCAGACTTTGGATTTGATTATACATAAATACATAAAATACACATTACAGCCAAAAACAATGATTTAAATATTCTCTTGTTGCATAAAATGAGTTTTGACGAGAATTCTTTTAACAATTTATGGGCTGGTAACTCTTTTAGTGGTACCGGTATTTTGTTGTACCATTTGATGCATAAATGGTTAAAATTTAGTTGTGATTTTTTGATACGATGGTGTGTTACAGTGAGCTCATTTTTGAGCCTTATTTCATAATCATGAAAATCTTAATTCGTTGAAATTCATGCAAACATTGCTGAGGATAGTTATTTGGTAAGGATGTTTATGTATCGAACGTCATCACTACTAATATTTTTAGGCTTTGATTAGGTACTCTAAGATTTGATTGAAAATATTATTATTTACGTTATTTCGATGTTTGGTTTGAGCCTATAAAAAAAACAAATTTGATGTTTGTTATTTTGGTTTTACGATTTTACTATTTAGAAAAAAATATTGAAACCAAAGACATGATAAAGTGGCTTAGGGATATTTTTTTGACTTAAAATTTAACAGGTGTGAAAAGACCATATCAACCTAGACAACGTTGGAGCCTATGCACAATTGTAATTTATTTCAATCCAGAAATAAAGACATATCTTAGGTACTTACCCTTGATTACTGAAATTCCACAAGCAGTAGGTGTTTTATAACACATCGCTGTCTGTATGTCGCTACCACCTGACCAATATCTACAAGCCCTTTCAGCTTTGTCTAGAGTTTGTGCAGTATCAATGCAAAAATAACAAGACAAATCATCGCCTGAAACTAAAAAAGGAAAATAAATCGGTTTGTGTTTTAATTTTATTCTAATCAATGTGAAAGTACCTATGTATTTTTTAAAACATACTTACTTGCAGTACTTAAAACCAAAATGATTGAGGAAATCTCAAAAAGTTTCTGGAACATTTTTGCTTTATTGAACTAATTATGTATTGACAGCTGCATAGAAAAAAGTTCGACAACTCTGGACAATAGTTACTTATTTAATAAATTAATTTAAATATCACCGTAGTTACCAATTCTTCTACTTTATATTGAAACTCAATTTTATCCTATTTTAGACTCATAATCTTCTTTATAGGCCCGCAAATAAGGGCGTAAGGTGGACTTAATGACCCGATTGATAAAAAATTGCTAAGCGACGATTGCGGCTGCGAACTATATTGGCCATAGTGTCTTTGTGTTAAGACAAAAACAAACTGTCAATTTTGATGTACTTAGAACCAACTACCTAGACAACACTAAAATTCGTATCGACACAACTGTCATAAACTTATAATAACTTAGAAACTAAAATAGAATAAAACGCTGTATGTGCCACGGGCATAATTGTCGATAATGGCCCTCGGGAAATTAAAAGCGCTCATTCGTCGGGCTTTAAACATTCCCTCACGCCATAATCTCCTGATTATGCTCTTAATACATAAATAAATATTAACTATTATACGTCATAGTTTTAGGAAGGACTATCTTCTGCAATATAACAAAAATAAAACAAAATTACCTAGTAACACATGTTTATATTCTCATACCATGTTAATTCAAATTTTTTTTCGAAATTGTGTCGCGCATAATAGAAAGGTCTATCTTTCTGCAGCTGATTTTCCAAAACTAGAATAGCATCAGGGAATAACTCAATCAAACGATTCTTATTCTTAACGATCATCTCATAAGGAACATCCCAATGATTTGGTTTGTCAAAACGTTTCAATATCGCTATTAGTTCTAGAAATTTGGGGTACCATTTTCCATCAAGTTCCGTGATATACAACTCATATGGATATCTTACTATCCACGAAAACGGCGCTGGACTCTTTAACTTGTGCAAACATTTTTTCGCAAAGAATGCCTTTCCATTTTGGGTCAGATCGAACGTCTTGAGTAACTGCAATGTTTCAAATAATTTGTCAACGTTATACCAAGGGAGTTCTGCGTATCGTTGGAGTTCCTCATTAAAACACCCGTAAGTCATTTTTTGATCAAATTTGGTTCAGTATCAGAATAGAATACAAGTTACATGGAATCTAGAAAGAAAATCTGTCAATATTTTTAAATATTAAAAATATTTTTTACCTTAATATCCAATCTGAAATTTTGAATTAGACAATAATCAAAATTTAATATAAGTAGGTAGTCTTATACACAATAGCTTTAATGTTTACATTCATCATTCCCTGTTAATTTGTGCAATATTTGTAAAATATTACAAAGATTTCAAGGAAATATAAATTATAGGTAGATCAGTATTCCTCGCTTTGTACATTTTATTTTAGATTATTTCAGTCGACTTACTAGACACTTTAATTGATACACAGTATTAAAATGATTTTTAAAATAATAAATAAAAACAATAAACAACACAAAGAAATAAAATAGATAGGCACAATGTTAACTATCCAAAGGAAAGGATAATGGTCAAATGTGATGGACTGTTTCGTTCAGTACGAAATATTTAGTTGGAGGCCTGCTTAAAAAATTGTAGTACTTTTGAACATTTATTTAAAAAAATAGTACTTAAAACCAATTTTTATCTTCCAAAGAGAATAAATTTTAAAATTTTCAGCGGAATTAGCAAAAATTGTTTAGATTTGTTTTGCATATAGGATGATATAGGTACATAATTAAACCTACTAGAGATACATATAAAAAAGTACAAGTACTTGGACCCAATAATATATATGTTATACCTAAGCCTCTAAAAAGCACTCCTATTTAATTTAATATAATATTTAATTTAAAATTGACCAAATTTATTTATAAAAAATAACAAAGGACCAAGAAAAATATTTGTTAAAATTAATTGTTTAGTATTAATCAATCGATGTGTGTTGAAGTAAACTTTTTTAACAAATATCCAGACTTAGGAACGCCAAATTAGTCAAATTTGGAATAAACTTATACCCTTATTTTCTGATAAAAATATACGAAAAAAGTTTTCGATTTATTGCTCCTGTAGAGATGAAACACCCATACTGGTTTTTATTTCCTTATACTCATATTTAAGTACCAAGCGAATTTTTAGGTTGAATTTAAAGTCAAATATTTTGAAAAGGAGAAAAGATATCAAGATGAGGTTTTCAGGATTCAAGAGATAATTTTATTGCGAAAGCAATAGTGTGACCCGATTTTTTTACTTTGAAGTACGTTAGTATCTACAGGGTATGAAAGAAAGTCGTCTTTTTTTCTCAAACTTTATACCTACAGGAATTCCACAAAAAATTTTGTATATTTTTTTGATGTCGATTTTTTTAGTCCCTGGTTAATGAGGAAAAAACCAATTTCTCAAAATTTTTATATCCCTCTTATTTTATAAGATACCGAATTTTTTATTAAATTTAACATTGTTGAACAGGTTTTTGCAATAATAATTATGCTGCCATTTTGAAAGCAAATGTCATCATGTGATATGTCGATAAAAAGGTAATTTTAAGTAGAATCTAATTCTTACGGAAAAAAATATGCAGGGTTGTTTTAAAAAAATTTGAAAGTTAGTAGGTGGCCCTTCCGGTGAAACCGGAAGTGTCATGAGATTGTTTTAAACCTCAAAATGATTATTCCTTTCAACAATCAAACCATGCCAAATTTCAAATTAATACAGTTAAATGTAACAAAATGGTGGGGGTTGTAAAACGATTTCGTAGCCACCCAGTATACACGAATATGAGGAAATTTTTGAAAAAGTGAAAAACCCGTTTCGAGGACATAAGTCACTTAAACCAATGGTGAACATAAACTAACTAAATTCCATTCGATTCCATTAAGAAAATAGCCTCAAAAAATGAATTAAAAAATTTACCAATTAGCGAACGTGTACCGATTTTTGATAAGCCACTGGTTACCAATAAATTAATGAAAGTACAAAAAGTGTACTTTTTATAAGAAAGCCATTCATAAGGTATTATAATCAACTACAGAGATTGGTTATCACATAACACAATACGGTCGAACGACAAAAAACAAAACAAAACAAATTTTCAGCAAAAATTCGGTATCTTATAAAATAACAGGAATATCAAAATTTTGAGAAACAGGTTGTTTTCCCATTAAGTAAAGACTAAAAAAATCTACATCAAAAAAATATAAAAAAAAAATTCTGGAATCACGGTAGTTATAAAATTTGACAAAAAAAAGAAGACTTTCTTTCATACCCTGTAGATAGTATGGTACTTCAAAGTAAAAAAATCGGGTAACACTATCGTTTTCTCAATTAAATTATCTCTGAAATCCTGAAAACCGCATGTTGATATCTTTTCTCCTTTTCAAAATATTTGACTTTAAATACAACCTAAAAATTCGCTTGGTACGTTTCAATTGGCCAGCAGTTTAGTTCTACTACTATCACAAGTGATACTTACCTGAGGACATTTTTAGTTTTTTTAGGAATATCTTGAAAACGAAACAATTAAGGAGATTTTTTTATTATTTGTTTAGAACTAAATTTTGAACATATTTTGGAAATTCTGTCAAAGAAGGACCCCAAAGTTTTTTTACGAATTATTACCGCGGATGTCTTCCGTACAACTCAATAATATTGCTAACTGTTTCCGAATTGATACAAAGATACCCGATTACACTAGATGTAAAATATTAAATAAATTAATTGACATTAATATTAATAAAATATCGGATGTGGACAGTATAATTATTGGCAACGAGCTACGGCTTCAGTACTTTTCAAAGATCAGGACACTCTCTGTACTGTATCGTATAAGATAGAGTCATGTGCTGGACACATCAGATATTTCTGTGTAGGTATCAAATTTTATCATTAGCTGTTACATCAGAGATAATTATCTCTCCTGCAGACAAATAAGAATCTTTGTGTTTGGTAAAAAAGCATTTATTTCAACAACACACAACATTCTGTACCAGGATACTTGGGCAAATTCAACTCATACTTCTCCGCCAATGCAGGCGGCACAAACCGTCCCCCCAAATAATGATACGCCCCCTTAAAATTCTTAGCACACAGTTTAGGCGCCGTCAAAGATATCAGCAGTTCCGGTTTAATTCCACCTTCCTCAGGTTCCCCACGTTCAATATCCCATCCACTTGGTATATCCACACTTGCAATTGGTACTTTTGTGGTCTTCATCAAGTCTATTACAGGTAAAAAATCCATGCGAATGGGCGGCTTAAAACTGAATCCAAATAACGCGTCCACTATTAATCCATATTGGTTTGCTAATTCGCAGTTTCCAGGCAGTGCATCCAGAATGGGAATTTTCATGTTTTCGCACTGCACTGTCAGGTTGTGGTACAAAGGTTTATCGGTGCGTTTCGGGTAGTAAACCACCGGATTGTACTCGAACAATTTTAGATGCCGGGCGCAAACCAAACCGTCTCCACCGTTGTTGCCAGGACCACAACAAATTAATATTAGCTTGTTCGATAGCTTTTCTTGGGTGTAGGTTTTTGCTATAGCCGTAGCACAGCTTAGGCCAGCTAATTCCATTAGTTGGTCGACGGAAAATTTGTACTCATTGAAAAGTTCCAGGTCTATATTAATCGCCTCTTGTTGTCCTAAGTATTTAACCATTTTGTGGCCGTTGCATTTAAGGCTTCTTGCTAGAATTGGATAAATCTAAAATTATTTTATAGATATGAGTAAGTGAAGTACTAAA
Source organism: Pediacus dermestoides (assembly GCA_963942485.1). NCBI lineage: Eukaryota > Metazoa > Arthropoda > Insecta > Coleoptera > Cucujidae > Pediacus > Pediacus dermestoides. The sequence continues at coordinate 32,853,834 of OZ012626.1, forward strand.
AAATGATGTGTACCTTTTTGCTTAAATTTAAAACTGTCATTATGAAAGGTGACGTTTAAACGTCAGTTTGTCAATATTAGTGTGAGCTGACAACCATATATTCAAGCGCGTATAGTTGGTTGCCTATAACACAGGTAAGATTTTGATAAACATTTATAAAATAATACATAACATAGGTAGGTAATGTAAATTATTGTTTTAATGGAAATTTTTATTTTTTACTTATAAATCATTTTTTTTACTTTGTCATAGTATATTGAAGGGAAGGTAGTTTTCAAGAGTTCGTGTTTTTAATTTGTTTCAGGACTCGTACAGATGGGTAAGAATTTTATAAAAAGTTTATAAGAACCTATTGAAATATTTTTGAATTCGTAAAATTTTATATTATAAAGTGCTTAGACTTAGGCAATAAGGTAAGGCTATTTTTTATTAAGGTACCTATTGTAAGTTTTTATTAATGCTTTCAAAGAAATAAAAATAGTAAATAATTATAAAATAAAAATAAAATAAATAAATAAATTTGCTTTTTAAAGGTTTAAATTTTTTTGACTTAATACCTAAATAATTGGTTTTAAAACATTAATATCAAGTCGAGGCTATTTTACATCGATGGCGATTGACCAATAAATTAGGCAGTAAAATTTAATATAAAAATATTAATTAGAAAATAGAGGAAAAATAAATTTCAACTATATTTATTGCTCTAAACAGAATAAATAAATTAAAGTTTTGTTATAATGTCTGAATTTAAAATAAGGTGGAAATCTCATAAAAGGTAGGTAGATATTTAATTGTCAAGATAGTAACTATAATAAGTTACAAGATAAAACTTTTCAAACAGTTTTTTTTTACATTGAACCTCATTAAGAATATGTAACAAGATTACAAAACATTAAAGTAGGTACCTATGTTAGGTACGATTTTATTTTTAGAATGCGTAGGTAGTTCAAAACGGAAAAACGGTAATTATTTTAAAAAAATTGTTGGAAATAGATGTACAGGCGCTGGGTACAAAAAAGCACATAAATATGGTAGGTACTAATTATACGAGCCCTAACAACTAAATGTTCGGACTAAAGTAAATTTTTGAAGTATGAAAGGAGAACTGAAAATTTTACGCAAATAATTAGTAAACACCTAACAATACAATAAGATAAAGCCTTAATAACAATATTATGCATGGAATAAAGTGATTTATTGGATTTAACAATATTTTAACTTTAATAATTAGGAAACTTTACAAAATGAATTTGCAACTAAATGTTATAATAATAATAATTTTTAATTTAGGACCATTAATAAAAGGTTACGTCTCCTTTTGCTTTAATAGTTGTCTGTATTCTAGCAGGCATTGTATTTATCAAATTTTGGTACAATTCGCGAGTGAAACTGTCTCAAATTTCTTCTATTTTGGTCTTTAAGTCCCCAATGGTTCTTGGTGGATTATTGCATAAAATACGTTTAATTTTATGCCAAAGAGTTTCAATGACATTTAAGTCCGGACTGGATGAGGGCTATGAAACCACCTTTATGTCGTTTTCCCCAAGTTCCAAAACTGTGATTTTTTAAAAAAACAGTCGTTAGAAAATTACGTCACATTTTTCAAGTGCAGTTTTAAAGCTACAAAATATGCCTAAAATCACCAAATAAAGACTTGGGGATTTTTTTATACATAAAACCAACATCCAGCTTTGCAATAAAGTAAATTTTACCAAAATCTAACCAGTGGTTCCAAAACTGTGATTATTTTAATGTAGGTAGCACCCTCAAAAAACACGTTTTTGAAAAGTGAACTGTGGAACTCGAAAAAAATGCAAAAAAAATCATATTAATATTTCAGGATTTTTTCAATATAGTACGATTATTGAGCTTTGATTTAAATGTTTTTTGACACAAATCCAACCAGTGATTTCAAAACTGTGATTCTTTAAAACAGTTACTAGAAAATTTTATCATTTTTAAAAGTGCAACTTTGAAGCTCCGATAAATGCCTAAAATCACCAAATAAAAACTTGTGTAACTTTTTTGTAAAGAAAACCAACATCCAGCTTTGTAATAAAGTAAATTTCATCAAAATCCGACAACTAGAACCAACGTTTTGAAAATAATAATTCTTTGTTTCTACAATTTTTTCGTCCTGCTGGGTTAAAGTGCCACAGTTTTGGAACCGCCGAGCGGATTTTTACGAAATTTACGTTTTTATATAACTAAATGTTGGCATTATAACAGAAAAAAACATCAATATTATGGAAGTTAATTTAGATACCTTTTGCGCGTATGGAAAAACGACAATCAAATTTACTTTTGTCCGAACATTTAGTTGTTGAGGTAGTTGAGGTAGATTCATGAAATTTGGTGAGTTTGAAGGTTTTATAATTTGCCACATATTTCTTTTTCCAATTTTCAGAGATTTTGCCAGGGCCGTCACATACAGGGTTGGTGCAAGGTATATTATATCCCATATATTTTGTGGGGATAATTATTAATTTTTTTATATTAAATTTTGAAACTTGGTTTATTTTTACACAAAAAAGGTAGTCTCAGTCGATCTTTGTATCTTGAACCGTTTTCGAGTAAAATCATTTTGAAAAAATCACGTCCATGAAAACTACACTAATAAAAGTAATCACAAAACTAAAATTTATCAAAAGTAGACAATGGATTAAAATTTATAGGTATTTATTACTTCGTTTAGCATTTCTTCGTCAAATATTAATAATAAAAACAAAATAGCAAAACCAAATTTTTTTTTCAATTTTCTGATTATTTTTATTAGTGTAGTTTTTATGGACGTGACTTCTTCAAAACGATTTTACTCGAAAACGGTTCAAGATTCAAAGATCGACTGAGTGCCGTTTTTTGTGTAAAAACCAAGTTTCATAATTTGATATAAAAAATTTAAAAATTATCCACATAAAAATGTGGGGCATAATTTACCAAGCACCCACCCTGTATGTGACGCCCCTGGCAAAATTTCTGAAAATTGAAGAGAGAACTATGTGGCAAATTACAAAAGCTTCACACTCACCAAATTTCATGAATCTACCCCAAATAGTTATTACAGAATAGAGATATTACAGAAAACTCATTTTTGGGGCCCCCCCTGTAGCTGTAGGCATTTTTTAGCGTATATTTATTAAAACTTTTTGCATTATTTTTGAACGTAGAATCAGCTGGTACATTTTGGCAGGCTAATTTTGGGGCACCCCGTATATTTGAGGGCCACGACCGAGATATCAGAATGTCATCCTCCCCGGTGATGATTCCAGTCCTTTAAATATACAAATTATGTACCTACTTATAAAAACTTTGTTTTGTCGCAATAACTCGTTTTCTATTCATCATATAATAGATATAATATGATAATATGGTGGTAGGTATACAAAACTGAACCTAATTAAATTCCCTCCCTTCCACTTTTCACCCTTTTTGCATTATTAAATTTTCCCATGAACTAAGTCTTGTAGTATGCAAGGTATTCAGCTTCAAGTGGCTGTACCTATTAAGTATCATTTTACAAGAAAAAGATGAAAAAATATTTTTACATATAACTTGTTATGTAACTATTTCTGTGTTAGGACTAGTAGGAAGCGAAATATTTATAAAAAACAAATTTTGGCGCCATTTTTCCTAAATAGAGACTATTTCGAAGTTATAGCTTATTTACACCCTTAAAATGTTGCTTGGTTTAACTGGTCATTACAAATTAATATTACGATTAATGAGACTCATCTGATTTCAAATGGCTAGCGCTCCAAAACCATTTTGGTCTTTACAGGAAAATCTTTTTATAGAGCATTTAACCAGTTCAATTTTGTATACCACCACAAACAAAAAACGAGTATTTGTGCAAAAACAAACTTTATATACCAAATTTGCATATTTAAGGAGTGGGGCCATTTTTGAGAAGCAATATTTTTTTCGTGAGTTCCATGTCTAACTATTTTAACAAAGAATCTTGGGCAACAGTTTCTTCAAACAAATCAGATTGGTTTTCCGTTACTGTTAGTTTACATACCAGATAATAAATATATAAGGATTTTTTACATGAAAAATTCTATACCTACGTCTGGATATTTACTTTACATCAAAAGAATACAAAGCATAGTAATGATTTCAAATTTAAAACTGTACATGATGCATAGGTATGTGTTTCTTGAATCGTTCCGTATCCGGCATATCCTAAGTCCTAAGATAAGGACACTAGACCCCATCTGGTAGATGTACAGTCATATAATAAAACAATAAAAATTGACAAAGTTTGTATTAATTTATTTTTCAAAGCCAGTAGGAAAACTCCCAAACGTCCTAGCTTATACAGACTGGACAATACAAGTTTCACCTATCAGTTCTAAATGTAACGACGTAAATATATTAGTTTAGTAGGACGCACATATCCGTATCAGGAAACGCTGGCAATTTCAATTTATATTTCTCTGCTAATGCAGGAGGTACATACCGCCCCCCTAAGTAATGGTAGGGACCTTTAAAGTACTTTGCACATTTTTTGGGCGCTGTCAAAGAAACCAACATATTCGGCTTAATGCTTCCTTCCTTAGGCTCACCTTGGTCCACTTCCCAACCACTAGGAATGTCGACACTAATAATCGGAATCCTGGTGTTTTTCAGTATATTCATAACACGCTCATACATGTCACGTATAGGAGGTTTAAAACCGTATCCAAATAATGCGTCCACGATCAAGCCAAACTCATCCTCTAATTCGCAAGCTCCTGATAGTTTGTCCATAACTGGAATGCCCAATTGTTCGCACTGCACTGTGAGAGCTTGATAAAGAGGTCCGTCGCTGCGTTTTGGATAATAGACAACTGGTGCATACTGGAACATTTTTAAATGCCTGGCACAAGCTAAACCATCTGCGCCATTGTTTCCTGAACCACAACAAATTAACACAGATGTTTTCGATAGTTTTTGTCTTGGATAGGTTTTTGCTATAGCAGAGGCGCAACTAATACCAGATAATTCAGTTAATTGATCTTCAGAAAACTTGTACTTATTGGTTAGTTCTGCGTCTATATCTATTGATTCTTTTTGACTTAAGTATTTTACCATTTCCAGTAAATCGGTAGTTTGTTTTGTAGAGTCTCGGTTAGGTTAGTTAGGGAATAGGTCGAAAATTTTTATTTTAAAAATAAAACGGTTGTCATTACTAAAAGGTTATCACGAAAAATGACAGATTAAACTGAAACTTCTATACCTAGATATCTACATTATTTCAAAAGAACAACACAGTCTGTTCCAGGAAATGCCGGCAAATTCAATTCGTGCTTCTGTGCTAACATTTGAGGAATATATCTTCCTCCCAAGTAATGGTAGACACCTTTGAAATATTTCGCGCATATTTTGGGCGCCGATAAGGATATCAACAATTGGGGTTTAATTCCTCCTTCCTTAGGCTCGCCCTGTTGCACATCCCAACCACTGGGGATATCCAGACTGACAATTGGTACTTTTGTTTCCTTTAACATCTGCATAGTAGGTACAAAGGTTTGTCTTACAGGCGCTTTAAAACTGTATCCGAATAATGCATCTATGATCAAGGCAAAGTCATCGTTAATTTCGTGAAGGGTAGGCAGCTTGTCCAGAAATGGAATACCCATTTTATTGCATTGTATTGCTAGATTGCGGTGAAATGTGCTGTCGTTTTGTTTTGGATAATAAATCACCGGTATATAGTTGAAATATTTTAAATGTCTGGCACAAACCAAACCATCACCGCCATTACAACCGGATCCACAACAAACTAATATGAATTTTTTTGTTAAGCTTTGAAGTGGGTAGGTTTTGGCTATCGCTGTAGCGCAACTAAGACCAGAGAGTTCTGTTATTTGTTCATCTGCAAATTTGTACTCGTTGGACAATTCCATACCTAGATTAACCGCTTCTTGTTGTCCCAAGTACTTTACCATTTTTGGATTCAAAATACTTTATATCCAAATAATATGTAGAATACGCCTTTGTTCACAATGTTTGTTAGGGTTCTCCAGTTTGTTGATTAAAGTTATTTGGGTTGGGATATCCGTGATTATTACTGTTACTTGAATTTAAAACTTTGCGGCTACGAAATGGTAATGACTGAAAAATTGACGGTTAGGCGTCAAATTTGAGTTCATTTTCCCCCTCTACACTCACACCTTATAAAATGTCAGGACGACAGCGACATTAAATTAGGCGATTTGTTTTTATAGTGATCTTCAGAGAGTCTGCTTCATATGGGAAGAACATTTATTTTTCCGTTTTTAGAACTCTGCGCCAATAGTTGTCGTAAAATATAAATTAAGCTAATCTTTTGAAATGGTTACAATGAAACCTAATGTTTCGAAAATTATCACCATTTTTTAGACATTTGTTACGGCTCGTTCAGTGAAGCTACAAAACATCTACTAATAATAAACCTGCCCATCAAAGGTTAAAACAGCTATTTAATAATGTTGCCAAATATACAAAAAAATAATTATTTTAAACAAAAACATATAGAACCTGAGGTCAGTTTACTGGGTCGTTTACCTTATCTATTTTTACGAAATGTTAGTTTTTGTGGTAAATATTATTGTAAATCATTTCGATGAAATAAGAAAAAATATATAACAGTGATTGCTGATAAATCTACTAGGCATTTTTGTGTTAACAAAATCTAATTATTCTAATTTGCTTAATAATTAATTATAAAATTACAAACTTTAATTTTAAATCTTATATTTTCATGCATGAAATAATTTCCGAAAAATTCTATTATGCCATGTCTTCAAAACTACTTATTATTTCACGTGAAATGGAAAAAGTCTTCTCCAATAGCTGAGAATATTAAACGACGACATATAACATTCAAAGAAAACTGAATAAAAAAATTATGTTATTCGTATTATACTTATAAAAGTTGCACATCAGGAAACTTTTCGAGGAGTTAAAAATTTCCGAAAGTTTCCGGCATATCCATAAAAACAAACAAGAGCACTGCAGGAGCAACGAAAAGTTTACATTTTAAATTAAATTGTTTTCCTTTTAGTGCAACTGGCACGAGCAGGGTACCTCCATTTTTCCCTTTTTCATCCTCTGACTTTTACTGCCACACTGAAACTCGCACCATAGAATTTGCCACTATACCGTAAAAAACTCACTCACCCAACCACCTAGATTAGCCGCCAACCCGCATACCAACTTTATACCTATGTCAGGGGTTAGTAGACATCACCGTGTTATTTTTTATTATGGAACGAAAGTTTCTATGTAAGGATATAAGGATGTTATCCGGAAACTATGTTAATATTGAATGGATATTTCCTATAATAATTGAATAAAACACGGGCTGGTTCGGGCAGCAAAAAATTGCGTTATCTACAATATTTATTTAATTTTGGAAAAAAGGGCACGCAGGCGATGTCCATTACATACGCCATTCCAGCTAAATATTACTTTGCTACATATGCAGGGCGAATCCTGATGATGTAGTTGAGAGCACTCCTTTGGGAAATCTCTCCGGGTCTTTTTAAATTTAAATTGATTTAAAATGTAAACTGACAAGTTACATGGCGAAATTACACCGCCGTACAAAAGAGTGTCTAAGTACACGCTGCGGTACATGTGCGGTGTACCTGAAACATTTAAATATTTAAACACCTACACAGCGATTTCGCAACGCAAGAAAAAGTAAACTTTTGGTACTTTACGCTTTTAGTTGGGAAAGCTTTTACTTGTACAACTTCCAACATATTTTATTTATGCAGTGATCCTTTAAAATTCTTACTATATTATACTCCTTAGTTCATCTTCAAACAACTACCAAACTACACTTAGTACTGGTTAATGACATAGAATGTTCCACAACGGAGACATAAAATTAAATCTAGTTTAGGTGTGTTTATTTATTATATAGAAGTTCAAATTATGACAATGAAGGGTAAGGAGATTCAGGTTTTTATTGTGATGATTTTATTTTTGGGATCAAATGCTAAAACAAAATTAAATTTACACATTTATTGCTAGATATACATGCTACTATACTACTTGAAACTTAAATGAATTTGTATGTGGAAAATTATATTATAGATACAGAATGCAGTAAAGAGATTGGTGAACAAAAATATGTCATTTTTTCTTCGGAGAAATATTGATTAAAATTGATTGAGTTTGAATGCGATACAGTGAATTCTTTTTCAGCTGTTGAAGGCACTATTGACCTAATTTTGTTCTAAACTTTGTTATACATATAAAACTGATTCATAACTTTTTGTATATATAATTATTCCCATATTTTCAGCAGAAATTCTTAAATCCAGTGGATTCAGCAGAGATCAAAAGTATGGTAAACAGAGGTCAAGATCAGGTGAATATGGTGGATGGATCATCAGCTTCTCCTAAGACCAGAGTAAAATTTTCTGTACCTACCACGAAACTTTTTAAACAATCTGTGAACCATTCGCTCATTTTCAGGATCATTACCATTAAATAACATCATCCTTTTTGTCACCCATTTTCAAAACAGCATCAAATCAAAAAATTAATTGAAAGCCAATTTTCAGTTTATGTAAATTTTATGCATTTAAAACAATAATTAGATATAATTAAAAATTTAATTATTGCTTCTTACTGAAAATTCCAATTGATGTCCCCACAACGACACATTTTTATAGAATAAAATATCAAACCACATCAGTGAGTCTAAATACTCCAAACATCATGAACATGATAATTTAATTAAGCTGCTTTTGCATCATCATATGGCGAGTTGGAAAAAATAAAAAAATCCTTGGTAAATACTGTACACAATTTTTGCACTCCCTTAAGTGTGTTAGTTTTTATGGAGGTTTACAGAACGAGCACGAAAGTTTCTAAATTTAAGTTTGGTGATTATACGGTAATATACCAAAAGTTTTTGGTTTAATGCCAGAGGCAAATTTCAAGTGAGTAGCTTTTCCCAACACGATAAAGGAGGCGACTCAATTTATCCGGAAAGTGCTGAACGTGAGGTGGCTCTAACCTATACTGACCAACCCATAAATCAATTGGCTGCAACATACATTCCGCTTGCTACATACGCGCAAATTGATTATTTTTCGAAATAATAAATAGCTTGGCTCTGGTGGAGTGTATGCAGGTTATTCAGTAAATTAATTAAAATTGAGCAGTTTCTAGTTACTAGCCTGAAAATAATTAATACGTGCGTCTCTAAGGACGCACAAGTTGAGTGTTAATTAAAAATTTCTTGTCATTTTTATACTTCGACGTACAGTGACTATCTGATTTACTTTGTAATGTTGGTCGTTTTGTGCAGTATTCACTTTCCGTTTTGCGTGCAGATAGACAGATAAATTTACGTTTTCGAACAACATTTTATTGAAAAACACAGTGAATAATAAATAATATGAAATTACAGGATAGCAAGGCAAAATATTTGGGTACCAAAAAAGCTTGTGTGATTTTTAAATAAAATTTATACAAAGGTAAAATAATTTGTTTAGTAACACAAACTGCTCATGCAGTAGTTTAAAATATAATCTGTTTTTAACGAAATTATTTTATAATGTAATTAGTTTGCATTTATTTTATTTTCCAGGTAAAATCCAAGTAAAATCCTTATTATTCAAAACTTCTAATGCCTTAACAACAATGACTTTTTCAATATTATTTAGATTTAGCCGATATTTAATTAAAAGGCCGCAGGACACGCGGAGCTCTATATCATATTTTAATTAACTTTAGGGTTCTCTTATGAGAACATAACAGCGCTTTGTACATATTTTAAGCAATTGTTGACTGGAAGCCTCATAATGCCTTTGTGATAATTTGTATTGTTTGGAGTTTTACTGTACAAAATAACATATTGGTCTCTACAGTGAACCACATGATATTATCCTAATACGAACTTTATTATTACGCAGTATATTTTCCAGAATCTGATATTTATTATTGATGATGAATGGGTTACAATTTATAATTGGAGTATTGGATTGGTTAAGATAACTCTGCTTTCGAAAAACTACCTCCAGTTCTTAAACAGGTTTAAAATGAAAATAACTCACGCAATGTTGTACTAAACATTCTCTTAATAAATAATAATTTAGAAATAAATAACTAAAAACAATCTTTGAGAAAATATCAAACTCCATATCTTTTTTCAAAATCTAAGAACTTTTACTTTTTTATTCATAACATAAAATATGAAAAAGTTGTATATTGCTCGGAATCGTATTGAAACTTGTCTTCTTCTGGGGAGTCATTTTGTAGTATATCCTCATCTTGGTGATATCTAAAGGAAACAACAATTCATTTATTGATATTTGTCCAGTAAATCCTCGAATTTTTTATGTTTTCTTTCCCAATTTCTATATTTTTTCTGATACGTGACGGGATATGTTCTTTTGAGTCTCCTTGAGTTTCGCTGTCGCTACTCACAACGAGTTTTCTGTAGCTAGATTACTTAATACTTAGGTATCAGTCCTTCCAAGTAATTTTATTCTTGCAGCTCCTGTGAGTTCCGCAGCTCTACTTTAGAAGTTTTCTACTTCTACTTCGCAGTTTTATATAGTAGCTTTGCATTAATTTGGGGCATTTAATTTAGTAGATCCAACGTCTTTTGCTGTATTATTGGAGTTAGATCTTCTACATAATAATCATTTGCGTCACTCGTCCAACATCAACGAGACGAAAAAGTTATTGAAAATATAGGACTCAAAGCAGAAGTGAAAACAGAACTTCTACCAAGTTTTCTCGTATACAGTGTGATTCAAATTCGATCCTCACCATTACAATCTCATAAACCGTAAGAGATACTGGGTCGGTTAAATGTTACAAAATTTGAGGGATTCGAAGTGTAAAATGAATCTGTCATCAAAACTGCGATATCTCTTTTCGTTCCTGAATTATCCTGAAAAAACTGAAAAGTGCGATTTTTTATTTTTCTGTCTAGTTCAGTTATTTCATAACCGATTTTAATTTAGTAAAAACATTATTAGGGCAACTTTTTATGGTCTACACGTTTAGAAAAAAAAAAATTTCAGCGTTTCGTTTTTCTGAAACCATCATCAGGCCCATTTTTTCTTATGGGCGCCATATTTGATTTTGATGTCATATTTTAGCATATTTTTTGCTGATTTCAATAATGTATCACAATTCATGGATATCTTTGATTTTAAGATCAGTTTTTCAAAAAAAATGTTTAATTTACAAAAAAATGTATATGAAACCAATGAAAAAGTGCACACAACGAAATAAATCATTATGAACAATTGAATATGATGTATCCACATTATCGTCAATCTTCCTAATTGAATTTGTGGGATTATCCTGGACAGACTAAATAATAACATTTTCTACATTTTGGCGATACCCGTAGTTTCTTCTAGGGGCACAAAATGATCCATGTTCTTTTAAATTTCTTTCTAACTCTTTAAATATGAGGGTGTCTTCTTTTAGTGTATTAGTTATGATATTCATAACAAGCATTAACTGTAATACGTCTTTATTTGATGTAAGTATTAATTTTGTCTTCGTTCTTATAAATATTCATGTTAATTACAATAACAATTGGCCACTACAATATCCACGTTATTTGTTTAATTTTGTTATGCATAGCCTACGTTTCTTATATTTCTTATTCTTATTACATACATACCTTATTGTTTATAAACTATTACCTAATAATTTATTAAATTATTAAAAATAGTATAAAATTTTGAAAAAAGATTTATTATTAATAAATTTCATAGTTGATGCAATGTTCAAAATGATTTATTTTGTTATGTGTACTATTTTATTTGTTTCATAATTTTTTTTGTAAATTAAACATTTTTTTTGAAAAACTGATCCTAAAATCAAAGATATCCATGAAGTGCGATACATCATTGAAATAAAAAAAAAATATGCCAAAATATGACAACAAAATCAAATATGGCGCCCATAAGAAAAAATGAACCTGATGATGGTTTCACAAAAACGAAACGTCGAAAAATTTTTTTTTTATCTAATCGTGTAGACCATAAAAAATTCCTCTAATAATGTTTTTACTAAATTACAATCGGTTATGAAATAACCGAACTAGACAGAAAAATAAAAAATCGACCATTTCAGTTTTTTCAGGATAATTCAGGAACTAAAAGAGATATCGCAGTTTTGATGACAGATTCATTTTACACTTCGAATGCCTCAAATTTTGTCCCATTTAACCGACCCTGTATCTCTTACGGTTTACGAGATCGTAATGGTGAGGATCGAATTTGAATCACACTGTATTCAATAATATCAACTACAGTATTGTGAATCCCATCTTGTAAAAATTGAGGTGTAGTATGTAGTTACAGGAATTTTAAACCTAAAAAGTGTATAATTAAATAAGAAAATTTCCCACTTCCATAAAAATCATCATTTTGCTTAGAGTATGGTCGTGGAATACCATTAATATACAATTATTTGACAACTACTTGAACTGTTATATAAATCCAATTTTTCAATCGATAGTTATTTTTAAAGGCTAGTCGTGGTAACGATTGTTTTAACAATATTATCTAATGATATGACGATAACTATTATTTAAAAAACTGGACTTGAAAGTATCTTTCGAATTTAGTAGAAATGCCCATATTGATTACTAATTTCACTTACATTAATTATGTTAATACATAAACATACGCACCAAAATTGCTAATTAATATTTCCATTAATTCAACAACAACATAGAAAATTGTATATAAATGATGATTAGGTTTGACTTGGGCAATTTTGGCACGTTAGCCAGCATAAACATTATAATTAAATAAATTACACATGCAAACCGCTTAATGTTGAGATATATCCCGAATTTAGTTTCATTAATGAACAGTTGGCAGCAGAGGAATGCTACTGGATAATTAGTAGGGGGGTTTAACCTGGCAACGAAGCATGCTCTTTATTCAGTGGTGAAGTTAGAAATTACGTGAATTGTTTTGGAATTTAGTTTAAAACTGTTATCTCCACAACCACACACACATCGGTTTAACCTTAAGCAATCTGCAGATCATACTGTTGTTTATTAGTTGAGGGCGCAACCCGCCCCTTAGCCACCTCCACCCTTACTATTACAAATAAACTCATAAGCTTCTGCACCTATGAACAAAGCCTTAGAACCCTTGACTGAGCTAGTGCCTTTGACAATATATCTGCTCGTAAAATATGCCTAATAGGATATTAAGCTTATACACTGCAAAATCTCAACGTTTTATGCGATTATGACGGAGCAGTTACCTTTTGCGTTAGGTAACCACGATTAATTTCTGCTTTATAGCTGTACCTATAGATATTCCCTGCAGCCCTGCCATATACAATCCTCCAATCTACTACACACTATACATTGTTCGATTTGGCTAAAACTACCAGTGTAAACAGATGCTCTAGCTCTATACCTTCATGCTGCGAGCGTATTTACAACAATTACAATACAAACATGACGCAGCTACGCCCCCACTCGTTCACTGCTAACAGAAATTGCTCTATGCATCTAGATTATGTTATGATGATGGTTTGAAAAACTCACACAAAAACCCTTCAGCCCCGCCGTTTTGTTTAGTTTAATCTTTTCGGGCCTTTGGTAAACTAATTAGCCAGAAACCAATCAATTTTAGTTTTCTAGTTCATTTTCATGTAAATATTCTGGGAAGTAATTAAAAGTTGGATTAGATTGGTTTTTGGGTATTATACAATGCGGTGGTTATTTTTTAATGAATATTTAGCAATTTTTTTGATCCAGTATAGGCCATGAATAAATTAGCATTGTATTGAACCTAAGTAAATTCCAAGTGTGCTTAACTTTAATGATAACAAAAAAAATTGTGGTGGAAAAATGCGTGAGCACAAATATTTGTGTAGCAGAGAGCTTTAGTCCCGGCGCTCCCGCCAAAAACTGCATTAGATTGTCGACATTAGTTTTGAGAAATTTCTTGTATTATGGTTCTCCAATTTTTATGAAGTAATATTCTAAAAACACCGATCAATACGTAAGAAAAGAAGCTTGTTTTATAAGGTGAATGTGGAATGAAATAATCAACGCTTTTTGTAATTTTTTTTTCAGGTGCGCAGATGACATGTAATTTTTTATTGCATACAATTCTTTTCGGACAATTCTAATTGTACCAAAACAATCAGTTGACATTTTAATGGTCATAAATTAAAAAGAAGATAATAAATCTATGCACACCCCTGCAATTTGACTGTGCAAAATGTGAAAAACTGTGTAGATAAAATCAACCAAATCATCACCTTGATATTCAGCGAAAGTGCGACGGTATTAATTGATACCTACTTACGCGTAGCGTACTTAATATGTTCGTGAACTGATGAAAATGTGGCCCTAACCCCTCTTTAATATTAATTAAATTTCAGTTTGGCGGTAGTTTAAAATGTGGCGAGAAATAATTTGGGCGCCAGGTAATTATACAATGCGGGTGTTTGGTGGAATACGTTTTCTAGGATATATTAGCGCTAAAATATCCGTCGATAATTTACTAAAGCTTAACACAAATTTAACGATAGCTTCACCTTACTTAATTGCTAATATCTGGACTATCGATTAGCGAAATTGCAGCAATATGACCCTCTCTTTACTTACTAATGGCACGATATAAAACCCGAGGATAATTATTAGATATTATAATGGGGTTAGCGACCATGTAACGTCGAAATCAATTAATTAACTTTTCATATATTTGACGAAAAGTTTTAATTAGTTGTTAAAAGTTTTTCTGTGGGAAAACGTGTTTATAACTCGTGAGAGTGTAGGAAATAAGGAACAGTTTCCAAAGAAAATTCATTTTGGCTGCAGAAATAAATCACACCATTAAAACAAACCTGAACTTTCTGATTTTTTTTAAAAACGCTTGTTTTGTGTTGGTACTAATCGATGCTGTCCAATTACAGTCTACAAATCAAACTTTTCAAAAGCACAAGAGTGTTGAAAACTCAATTTACGAGTGTATCTCTAACCTTTCACCAGAAGATATACTCGTAACTACATAGCTAAATATCTGATGTGCCCAACACATGACTTTCTTATACGGATAGTATCACAGTAATTACTTTTCCTAAAGACATTAAGTTAAATTTCTTGTAAAAATTTTGAGGGTTTCCAGCAATTTTCAAATAGTCTCTGTCGCACTTATTGCAATACGCATAAATCTGTCCTTGTCCCACTCATTACTACCAGATTTTAGGACAAATAAATAACAGAATACTTATCAAAATTCCACAGTGCGAAAAATGCTTGATATCTTTGAATTTGCTGTAGCTAAACTTTGAAGATTTATAAAATACTTCTCAGTTTTGGTCAACATTTCACTCAAACAAACTGTACAGTGCACAATAATCCTTCTCATCAAAATATTTCGATCTTTTGCCTTTGACAATTGTTTGACTAACAATCTCTTCTTCTTCTTCGTACTTGGATTGCAAAGCAATGTCAAGTTTTTGGTGTTTGGCGATATAGCCACTCTCACCAGGATTGGATTAATTGGTTTTCACTTTTTAAATTTTTATAACTTTATTCGAGCTCTTCGTGTGTTTAATGCAAATAGAATCTTTAGTATAAAAACAAATAGATTTCTGTAATGTGAACAACAGCCACTCAGAGATAGATGGCAACACTATATAAATATATAAATAATTTATAATTATTAAAAAACGGCGCAAAATAAAACACTTTTGTTACTTTGTCGACACGTCTAAAAATTGAAAGAGCATTCACAAAAAATTTGGCGTCGATATCTTTAATGTAGATTTGCATGCATAATACAATTTCACGACTTTATTGTATATATTAGAAAAAATTTTAATCGAGTTGCCATGATATCCAAAACATAAAACCGTAGCCGTTGTAGCCGTCGATCTTTTCAAATAGTAATGCTACAATCGATTTCCTCAACGGTATAGATTTCTGTATGTAAACAACATGTACTTTGTAAATCAGAGATAGATGGCGCCACTATATAAATAAAACTTTTTGACGGAATTTCAAAAAAAGTTTCAAACAAAATTTGTTCAAAATTTAATTCTAAATCAATGTTAAAGAATAAAAAAATGTCGTAAATTGTTTATTTTTCAAGATATTCCTAAAAAACCTAAAAATGTCTTCAGGTAAGTACCACTTGTGTTGGTGCTAGATGAAAAAGATTTAATGTGGCACCCACAATTCAAACTCTTAAATATGAAATTTGAATCAAATCCGTTAAGTCGTTTTTGAGTTATCGTGGATACAGACAGACACACAGACACACAGACACACAGACACACAGACAGACATCATGGCGAAAATGGTCAAAATGGATTCAGGGGCCCTCAAAACGGGTAAATCCATCAAAATCTCGAAGTCGAAAAAAATCACGATTACAATACTTCCTTATACTACGTATAAGAAAGTAAAAAATGTTGTAATATTTATTTTCGTTGGGATTCATCATTCAAATCTGTTTATGTATTTAAAATTACGTTTTATGTAAAGATAAATTAAATTTATTTGAATATCAATTTGCGTGCGCGTGATGGAGGTTTTAACATTTTCAGCAGTGTGTCATTTTAGCAAAAAGGGATTTTTGTTTAATGAAGTATTTCATTAAAAGGACTTTGTGCCGTTTGGAGAAACCAATAATTTGCATTCAAATTAAATGTCACATGAGCACCACTGCTTCGGGGCGTCCTAAACAAGAATTAAATTTCAAAGAAATGCAAATGTGCCTCTGGTTCGAATATGTTTATGTCTATAAAGCAATTTCCTTGTCATTTTATAGATTGGAAAAAATGTCAGTTGGCGTCCGCGCGTTATCTCCTACTGTGTTCATGCTTTGAACTTATAGTTCAGTTTGACTAATCTAGTTTCCTCAGTAAAATTAATTAGCACGCGCAAATATTATCCAGTTTAGCACAAAACTCGATTAGTGTGCACATTTTCCTTCCATCACAATTTATAATTTAAAGCTAAAACGTGATATTATCCATTTTATTTTTCTAGTACAAATCGCTAGTCTGCACCAACGCACCACCTGTAATTTTGTTCGCTACTCCAATAAATTTCTCGGTGGGAAGGAATTTTATTAAAAGTTAATTTTTCTGGCAGATATAAATTTTTCAGCGGTAAATGTATGATACGCAGGTAGATCTTAAACATTTTCCACTACTGCCGTTTAGGCACGTTATAGCTTGGTGCAAACTTTCCGATAAGAATTTCCTGGGGGAATCCAAGTCTTATACTAAACTCCAAATAGCAAAACCTTGTGTTTAAGTACGCGGCAAACTATGTTTGAAAATTCCTAAGTGAAGGCGTTACAAGTAATAACAGTACGACTATCTGCTTAACTATCACACTCTATTGTGCACATCAAGGCGGAATGAATTTAAACTATGTGTTTATCACATTCTTTGATGTCATATTAAAAGCCATATGTCGCATCGCGTATTTATTAACTTGTATTCCTTGTCAATATAGAAATTTGTTTTGGCATCCTAGCAATTTCGCAATAATAGAGGGGAATTTCTTGTATATCTCATTTATTATTGCTAACATGGCGGTGTGACATTTTTCTATAAATGAAATGTATCTAAAAATAAAATAACGAATCGCAGAAATCATTTAATATAATTATTTTAAACTGACTAATTATAAATGACTAATTTTAATTTTATTAAGTAATGGTATTTATTATTATCTTAGAATATGAAAGTTGGATAATGAATTATTATTCAATATGTATATTTATGGCGTTTTTTATTTATTTGTGCATTTATTGCATTTATTTGAGCATTTATAATACAGTAATTAACTTTCTTCAGTTTCGGAGAGCGATTGTTCCGTCACCAAAGTTTGGACGAGGAAAGACGATGGATCGATGTCGTTATCGATCTCCTCGTTATCAATATTAAAATTTTCCATGTTCATACATGTTTGGCCATTACATTGGCTACAAACTACAGAACAGTTCAGTTCTGCTTTCCGCCGACATCCACAATTGGAATGGAGAAATTGATTCTCAGGACTGGGGATGGGTACTACAAAATAATATTTTAGAGCCAGTTACAACTCTGCTCCAAGTCGCTCCTGATGCATTACTCAATACAGTATTTTGTAAGTGCAAGAAAGGCCGTGGTTCCAATTGTGGATGTCGGAAAGCAGGATTGAACTGTTCTGTAGTTTGTAGCCAATGTAATGGCCAAACTTGTATGAACATGGAACATTTTAATATTGATAACGAGGAGATCGATAACGACATCGATCCATCGTCTTTGCTCGTCTAAACTTTGGTGACGGAACAATCGCTCTCCGAAACTGAAGAAAGTTAATTACTGTATCATAAATGCCCAAATAAATGCAATAAATGCACAAATAAATAAAAAACGCCATAAATATACATATTGAATAATAATTCATTATCCAACATTATATCCTAAGATCAGTCGTTATTCTTCGTAGTGAAGTAAGTTCTCTACGTTCTTGGTTTTCGAAACGCTATATCTCGTGAACGATTGTGAACTTCTTAATAAGTTTCTATAGCAAATCACCTCAGCTACAAATTAGATCTGTATATTTGTTTCAATAAAAGTCGCCGTTCTCGAGATTTTTGCAAAAAACTGTTTATCGCGACCTTTGACCTCTAGTAACTCAGTTAGCAGCCATCAAATCGATGGGGAACTTTCACACATTATTGAGGACTATAATACTAAGGTGCATGCAAAAATTCAGCCTGTTACAATTTTTTTCCAACTTAGCCTTTTTTTTCATCTATTTTTCCTGGACTAGAAGCAATTTTAACATATAATTTACCAATACACGTGATAAAAACATAATAATAATAAGAAACAATCGGAAACTCGAAATAAAAATTGTAAACGATATGGAAATACGTATACAGGGTGATTCAGAACTTATCAAAAAAATGAAAAATATGTATACACGCTGATACTTGGAGTGGATATCAAATAAATTATAATAAAATTTTGATGTGATCTGAATCATTTTGTATTACCTTTGCTCCTTCTTCAAGTTGTAACTTATTTTAGGAAGTTTGCGTGTTTTTTGATAGCTCACTTCGAAATAGGTATCTAGATGTAATGCTATACCAAATTATCAGATTGTACAACCATGATATATCAGATTTATTTTCAATAGTCATGTGTGTCGCACTATCTCTATTTCACGTTCGCCCCTCTTGAGAGCGAGAGAGAAGGAGACAGTTACATGCTTGACAGCTGAAAATAATTCTGTCGTATCTTCCGTCTACCTACTATCATTCTTTGTACCATGCATGCATGACTCAAAGTTCATAATAGTTACAAGTGTCTGTCCACAAAGTCTTAAAATAGGCCTGTCAATATATTCTGGTCTACTTACTTATTTCTGCAAGCAATAAAATGATGACTGGAGAACTCGTAACATCTCAACATTACAACATTTTTGGAGTACAAATATTTGCATATGGTGGTCTTTTTCAGGTTATTTCTGAGACCAAATTGAAGACTTCTTCAGCATTCTCTGTAGATTCATTAATTAATTAATTGTCCATTTACTTGTTCATCAGTATAAACTTCTTAAAATACATATAGACTTTTTGCCTTACCCTTTGTATTTGTATTTTATTTTCCCTTTACCAGCTGATGTTCCTACGTATATGAGTATAAGGACTCGATAATTTGAATATCCTGTGAGTCAATATTTCTTAGGTTTAGTACATTTATCAGAGCATCGTAACGGATTCTGTCGAATGCCTACAAGCATATTCAAAATATTCAGGGTGTTAAAGAGTTCACATTACTCCAAAAATGCTAAATTTTATCTTACGAGGATCTGATCCTTGTATTGCAAAATAAATTAGAGGGTACTACACTTTTTCAAATATATTCATGATATCGGGCCATATCTGTTTAGATTAGTTAAGCCAGTTTTCTGAGATGAGGTCAATTTTCTAGACAATATTTTCATAGAATTCGTGAGGTTAGAGACTTCAACGTTTTAATTGATAATTGTAATTGTAAATAGTAGAGAAATTCAAAATGTCGGTCAAGGGAAGTGTAATGTCTAAAGCGCCCCTGTGACTTATTCTGCCAGATATAGTGAAAGGATGTCATGCTTCCCCCAAACAGGCCTGTTAGAACTTCTTCTAAAAACGTCATAATACTGCCAGTTTTATCCAATAGCGAAAATCCTCGGTCTGTCCAATTCTCCTGTCTTCAACCTTTACATCATCTCCATGAGTTTTTCACAGTTCATCAGCCACCACGTCGTCGTTAAAGAGGAACAGATTTGACTTGCCGCGTAATGATTTCAATTATTAATTTTTAAATAATTTTATTATAATAAAGAAATATTTGGAAGCGGTCACTGTCTTTTCACAATATCATAATAATCAATATACAGGTTGTGTATTCATTTACTGGACATGGATCTTTTAAGTGATACTCAACATGGAACACGAAATTATATCTAGTTCTGTTCTACTATCCTCTAATTTATATTTGTAGTAATTAACCATATTTAACATATTTATTACTAATCTCCGTCAGTCCTTCAGATATCATATGTTCTTGCAGTTTCAGAAATTATCAAAATTCACTGAATATACACACTTAACAGTTTACAACACAGTTAATTGGTTTATAGAGCCATCTAAACCAATGCATGGAACTTTGATTTTCAGTTAATCCGCTTTGACGCAAAATCAATACATGTTAACCCTAATGCTTAAAGGAAATTGTTAATTATTAGTGCAAGTAATAAACATGATTATTGATTACTCTCCGTCAACAACAGGAGCGGAATTATAAATATAACACGAGATTGAAAGCGCCTGAAAAATCACTGGTAATTTTGCTTTGGAATATTTGGCAGTTGATGCATAATGATATAATAAATATTTATTTATTCCGGATTTTATGAGTATTGCTGTTTGAAGGATTATTATTATATTAATGGAAAAGTATTGGTTCTGCTAATTTATTCAATATCATCAAAATAATCAAATTTAAAATTAAATTATTTAAAATATTTTCTGGCTAATATTCCCTATAAATTTATACTGACATAGTGACATATCTCAAAGTGCTTTCAAATTCTGTTTATAAATAATTAAAATCTGCAGTGGAATCCATAAATTAACAAGGTTTATTTATATAGAATTTAATTTGTAACTCCTTTGACACACAAACTTAAATATGTAAAAGTGCTGGTGAGTGATAAAAAAATAACCTCCATCCTTTGAAATATAGCACAATATCAGAAGTAAAAAAAAGGAAACCTACAGCGCAAAGTTTTGCAATTAAGTCGTCGTTCAACAGAAAAGTCGCATTGCAACAAACATTCTTAATTATAAAGAACAATGGCCGCACAATACAAAAGGTATTTCAGGCGAAATGTGGCTACTTTTCTAACGGAGATTCTTTTGTGTATTGAAAAAATGTCATTGAGCACAGCCTGAGAGGAAAGACTGTGTAAGGATAAATAATAATAACACTTTACATTATTATTTTATTGTATGTTACTCGTACGTGTAGATTTATACAAAAGAGGTGTTTTAGCTGATATAATGATTATGATAATAGTATAAAACTTCCCGATATAAAAACAAAATAAAAAGATTGGACGAATAGATACTACATTGAATGTAATAATGTAAATCCTAGATTATACAGTATGTATTATGTATAAGACAAGAGGGGAATTCCGGTTTTGTGTTTGATTGAGGAGGATTGAGGGATATACATAATTGAACGATATATTTCTAGTCAAACTTTGTCAGGTTTAACTGACTGCACACGGAAGCAAGTCAATATTTAATTACATATTTATCAATAATTTGACTGCTTAGATTATATAAATACCTACAGAATGTTTAATTACACAGCCTCACAAAAAAACGTAGGTGTTCCAGCAAAATTCGAGGTCGGAATTCTTATTTTATCCGGTTGTTGCCTTGGAAAAACTGATTTTTCGGTGTGTTTTTTGAGGTTAGGAAGTAAACGTGTGCTAATTTAGTAATTCTGTTCTTGATGGATTCGAATTCAGCAATTTTTTTTTGCACATATTTAATCTCGATTTGTAACACCGGCGCATCCACCAAAACCACATTTTTCTCTAGAGAAAGCATTACCTAATTACAATATGGAGATTAATGTTTTACTAAAAATATTAAGAGATTTACACCAAATTCGCGTTTTTAATTTTTATAAATCCATAATAAACAATTGGATGTTCATGTAATTTAAAATGTGTCTCCTTACATAGTTTTTTGTTATAAGTAAATATTTACTAATTAGCACAATTTTCTTATAAATAAAAAAATAATGTGTGTTAAAAATTAAGAACATATTTATAACTAAACTGCTGGCCAATTGAAACGTACCAAGCGAATTTTTTGGTTAAATTTAAAGTCAAGTATTTTGAAAAATAGAAAAGATATCAACATGCGGTTTTCAGGATTTCAGAGATAATTTAATTGAGAAAACGATAGTGTTATCCGATTTTTTTACTTTGAAGTACATTACTATCTACAGGGTATGAAAGAAAGTCTTTTTTTTGTCAAATTTTATAACTACCGTGATTCCACAAATTTTTTTAAATATTTTTTTGATGTAGATTTTTTTAGTCCTTACTTAATGGGAAAACAACCTGTTTCTCAAAATTTTGATATCCCTGTTATTTTACAAGATACCGAATTTTTGTTGAAAATATGATTTTTTCTTTGTTTTTTGTCGTTCGGCCGTATTGTGTTTTGTAAGAACCAATCTCTGTAGTTGATTATAATACCTTATGAACGGTTTTCTTATAAAAAGTACACTTTTTGTACTTTCATAATTTATTGGTAACCAGTGGCTTATCAAAAATCGTTACACGTTCGCTAATTGGTAAATTTTTTAATTCATTTTAGAGGCTATTTTCTTAATGGAATAGAATGGAATTTAGTTAGTTTATGTTCACCATTGGTTTAAGTGACTTACATCCTCGAAACGTGTTTTTCACGTTTTCAAAAATTTGCTCATATTCGTGTATACCGGGTGGCTACGAAATCGTTTTACAACCCCCACCATTTTGTTACATTTAATTGTATTAATTTGAAATTTGGCAGGGTTTGATTGTTGAAAGGAATAATCATTTTGACGTTTAAAGCAATCTGATGACACTTCCGGTTTCACCGGAAGGGCCACCTACTAACTTTCAATTTTTTTTAAAACAACCCTGTATATTTTTTTCCATAAGAATTAGATTCTACTTAAAATTACCTTTTTATCGACATATCACATGATGACATTTGCTTTCAAAATGGCAGCATAATTATTATTGCAAAAACCTGTTCAACAATATTAAATTTAATAAAAAATTCGGTATCTTATAAAATAAGAGGGATATAAAAATTTTGACAAATTGGTTTTTTCCTCATTAACCAGGGACTAAAAAAATCGACATAAAAAAAATATTAAATTTTTTTTGTGGAATTCCTGTAGGTATAAAGTTTAAGAAAAAAAAAGACGACTTTCTTTCATAACCTGTAGATAGTAACGTATTTCAAAGTAAAAAAATCGGGTCACACTATTGCTTTCGCAATAAAATTATCTCTTGAATCCTGAAAACCTCATGTTGATATCTTTTCTCCTTTTCAAAATATTTGACTTTAAATTCAACCTAAAAATTCGCTTGGTACGTTTCAATTGGCCAGCAGTTTAGTTAATTCTAACACCGGCGCATCCACCAGAAATTGGATAACAATTCAAGACAAACTTTTTTATTTATAGCAGCCCTAGTCCCCATTTGCCAATAGAAATATAAGGTAATACTTATATTTATTATTTAAATGGCAGTGTATTAGTTTGCAGACTCGACGTTTGAAAAGTTTTCAGGATGCAATAACGTTTGTAAACACGACCCAATTTTAAAAGTATGGGACACTAAAACTGAAAGTTATTATTATTGTCGTAGCATTTTTGGGTCGATAACTTCGCGTGGTGCCTAACAATATAGTCAGCTTAACTTGCACCACACACAGTTTTCATAATTTTTAAGGAACACTATAATTTGTTTGTTCTCCGATAACTAACAAAATGTTCTGGTGTCGGCGTTTCTAATCTTTCAAGTTAGGAGAAATCCCAACAGCATGGTTGGTAGTATAATAAGGTGCATCTAGAGGAAATGAAATGATTCGAGATGAGATAAAAAAGGCTATAAATAAAACAGCAATTCAATATTATCAAGCGAATAATCGCTGCACACCACCGATTTGAAAATAATCTCCGCGGAAAGGAAAGATTTATTAAAGAGAGAGTTCCCTATTTCCAGTTTCTTTTGGATTGTGATTAACAACGATAGAATCTTTTCTTAAACTGGCAAAGTATTAGCAGGGGAAGCACGCTGGTATAACAGTGCTCCTCGTTTAGATCGCGTGCATTATTATCTTTTATACTATTATGTAATTTACTGCGTTATACAATAAAAACCACACCGTTTTCTTAAGTTTGTAGGTTTTTTCTAGTTCCGCTTGTACAAACTAAGTGAGTATAGGTTGTACGAGTAGGGACTATTACATGATTGCGTGTGGTAGCAGCATTTCGTCGACCGCGAATTTACATACAAACATAAAAATATGAGTTATGACTGGCCATAAAGAATGACACTGTAATTGTAAAAAATTTATTACGATAAAAAGGAAATTTCGATCCATTTAACTTTCGGAAAACGGGGTCTTCCTTCTTTAAGGTTTTATCAAAGTAATATACTGTTTTCATCGCTTGATTCTTGGGCACTGCAGCGTTGACGTTGTTTCGTTGCAGCATAATATGATATGCACATCAGCAAATAAAAGATGATAAAATCGCGTTAAGCGAAATTAATCTCCATCAAGCTACAAAGTTACTGCAGCACGTCGCTTCTGGTTGGTTAATAAACATCCGACTTTTATTTGTTATTTGAATATAGTAAAAATAGTTGCGGATATCATTAAATTTATTACAGTTTTTATTTCAGCACAGCTCCCTAGAATACTCCATTTTATTGAGTTATTTATATGTATTGGATTATTTTGTATTTCTGCTTTGAATTGGAATTGGACTCGTTCATTAGAATTCGATGTAGTAGAAGATTTCTTCTATTTATTTACCTACATAGCAATCATTTATTTAAAGAGCTTTTATGTTTCTATATAACAATTATCTCGTCACATTCGAATAAAAGCCACCCAATTATTTACATATTGTTATACTGCCTGTATGCCTTTACGATGAAAATGTAGATTTTTCTCCATATCGAAACAAGCCTAATAAAAACGCAGATAACAAGCTAGTTTTTCTCCATCGAAATTCTTTCATATCTGCTTTTCGCTTATTATATTCGTTTTGATCGGCGTCGCCACTATACCTCGTTTTTGCTTGACTTGAAAACTTTATTATCTGTCGTAAAAACGACGGAAAGTTGTAAAAGTAAATGTGGCAAATTATCTATAGGAGAAGGGATAAAAATGCAATCAATATAGACATGGGCTAACATGACTTATTTATGAAACGTGGTGACAATCGTGTACTCTGCTATATTAGAAATGGAATAATTTGTTAGTCAATGTTTGCAGAAGTGGCTCATGAATAATGCAACAACGAGAATTTTTTAAATAGTTTAAGTTAGTTTGTTACAAAATAATATTTTGCAATTAAAATAAACGTATATGTATAAAAAATACAGTGCAGTAGTTAAGATTATTAGTTTCCTCTCAAGAATATTGCAATTGATATATAGGCCAGTCCGGTACTGTGCAATGAAAATGTGGACTTTCAATTATCCAAGATTATTTTAAGTATTGCTATTCGTATTAGGCATCTGTCCTATTATAAAAATCATAAAATGTGCACATTTAACAAACACTAAATTAATTGAAAATTATTTCCGTATATTTAAGGTTTTTTATTCGTTGAATATACGAAAACAATAATTCTGCAACCCACAATTTCATCGAGATTAATTACATCGAGTATTAAATTCCTTTTAAATTTTTTAAATCCCCAAACAAACATTATTTTGTTTATTTCTGTTTTTTGCGTTAGTTAATTAAAACGTGCAAGCTTAAATTTCCCTTGTTTTTTTCACAAACAACTGATGATGTTTGTGAATTGACGGTTTGAATATTGCAGTTGGTATTTACCATGAGCAAATACTGATGTATATTAGGCAGGTAATATTGTTTTGTATCATCATCATGGTGAAAAACAGTATTTTTAGAATGAATTTGCAGTTCATGTACACACGTTCATTTTGTAGACAAACATACATGAAATTTTACAATTATATTCGGCGTTGATTAATACCTGAAAGGGATATATGGATTGTCTGCCATCGAGCAGTAAACAATAGTCAAATGTTGCCCTTTAATAATGGCACGAGCTTATCAATTTCCTTTTCCCTTATATAGGCCCATTAATTAGTTTATCTCTCTGATGAATCACCCTGTTCGATTTGATATTAATTCTATAATTTAATAAATCGTGGGATTCAATCGGAATTTGCCATAAGTTAAAAAGCAAAATCCTACTAATTAAAATTAATTTCAAATCATACATTTGTTCCATTATAATTGTATAATACTATTTGCTATGTGCGTGATTGATAAAATCAATTATCAAGTTGCAGGGAATTTTGGATGCAACATGCAAACAGTAAGGAAAGTGAGAACTATTTTATTATTTCCTTTTACTAAAATCAAGAAACACAGCACGATATTTTAGTTAATTTTGAGGACATTAAAAAAATATTACTTAAAATAATTGAAAATTGCCAAATTCAACATATATGTTTTAATTTTTACAACACCTGAAAGGTATTTTATACAAATTAGTCAATTTTCAATAATTGTCTAAACTCACTTGTATAGCTATCATCTTTTTAAAGTAACTTGGCATAAACTTCATAGCAAAATGTTAAATTTTCTAGAATATACTACGTTAATCCTAAGGTTTAGCTGTAGATCTGATAAATATCCTTAAGGATTAGTTAGGTTATTTACTTTTCCGGAAATCGTCATAGAAATAACACTCCCCTGTTTATGTACGCACAGGGAAATTGAACTTTACTGACTAGTCCGGTAAAGACTTTACAAGACACTTTTTCTGTTGTTATTTGTTTGTAATTATGGAGTCAACCTCGAAATCAACAAATTGACAACTTTGATTTTTGCTTAATTTAAATACATAGTTCAATTAGTGTTTTAAAATTTAGATTTTCTACGATTTCCGGAAAAATTTAATACTAAACATGTCAGTAAAATGTCTCACTTGACTCGGAGCTTTAAAATACTCAGAACAAAGTCCAAAGTGCCTCGTATTTCAGCTCCTCGCCAGTAATGTATCATTTTCCTGAGTTTTATGTAAATATATAACTATTACTTAGATACCTACAGTTATTAAAACAATGGATCATTTTTGGTTATATAATTGTTCCTAAATGGTGTATTTTACGCAACAAGTGGGGTAAAGACGTTATTATCGCACGAATTTGTGAAAATTGCCCTACTAGCCCTAATATAAGTGCGATAATAATGTTGTAACCCACATATAATAGCATAAAAATTTTATATACGGTTATTCATAACCTGAAACAATACTTTCTTATAATTATTACAAAAATTTTTCTGTCTGAAATGAATGGGATAAGTAGGATTATATCTCACGGCCGTAAATAAAACATATTAAGGCAGAAGTTTGTGGGATCCGTCAAAAAATGTATCTGCATGAATGGTTTTATACAGGGTGTTCAAACTCGTAAATTATCGTTTATTATTTGTGTGAGGTTAGAATCGAGATGGTGAAATTTTTACGTTTTCTCGAAGCAAATCGATAATGTAACGAAAAATTACGGGATATAACAGAAGATTGCGACCGTTTTTGGGTTGACTGAAACAGGAAACTCAAAAATTTTCAAAAGATTTAAGAGTTTTGGAATACATTCTACGATAGTCCCATGAATCTCAACAGTTCTTCCGAAATTGACACTGCAAATTCTGAAATACTCAAGGATGAGTTTCCAGAGTAAAACGTTGCTTAGAAACGACGGGACTCGTTGTATAACAACAAGCCTATAAAATGCGTTTTAAAATCTAATTAAAGTAGTTAGAAAAATTTTCTTTAGGTCTATAAATCGAAGTACCAAGAAAATTCGGATTTAAAACGTTTGGCAACAAAATATTAAATGATTAAGTATCATAAATTTATGGCAGTTTCTTTCAAGCCAAAATCAAGAGGGTTTAGGTTTGGCAAATATGGAGGTAGATCAAACTTTCTTCCTTTTCGAAACTCATAGGCTTGTAATGACAACTTGCGACCTCATAAAGCGCCAGTCATTACTGAAAAAGTAGAATATATGGCGCTTCCTACCACATCATTCGCCAGACATAATCCTGCTTGATTATGGTTGTTTCCAATTAAGAAGAAAGCTAAAACAAATATATTACTGTGAATAAGATGAATTTGCGAGCATTTTTAAAGATGTTAAATAGTAAATTAAGAAATAAAAGTTAAGAAAATACCATGAAGGGGACTTGAATGATTACCGTAAGGATGGGAATGGAATATTAAATCTAAAAGGTTCGTATTCGTAATGTACCAAGTTTGAGTAAATTTAGTTTTGAAATACATAAATAAATTTAAAATATTCTTATGTTTGCATGAGCTAACATATTTATTGAAAATGTACGTTAAATTTTGGGTAATTATCTCAAAAAATTATACATATAAAATGGCTTAAAAATTTATTTTAATAGTTGTGTACGAAAATAATTATTAGTATATTATTTTATGTGGAGCTTAAGTGATGCTTTATGTGCAGAGGCTGGTGTTTGACTGACGAACGAAGTGAGTCAGACAAAAGCAGCCGAAGCACATAAAGCGACTTAAGCTCCGAATAAAATATGCTATTTTTTCTTCAAACGCAAACAATTCATTAAATTGTAAAATTATTAATTGAAATTTTAATAAATAAATTTTGACAATTAATTTGACTTATGACCAGCGGCGCTTAAGTAGTACTTAAGCGCCGGCGACAGATAAAGTAGAACTTTACCTGTCGCCGGCTTTAAAGAGACACTTAAACATAATCAGTACAGCAGGATAATGTCACACTTAAATGACGTTTGAAGAAAAAAATGCATTAAACACGGGCACGTTTAGCGTATTTCATGTCATATTTGTACTTTATGGAATAAAAGCTTTAATTTAATAGTAGCCTTACTAATAACTCAAACTTTGAATAATTCATTGTTTTTCTTTTCTTCTTTTTCATTTAACAAGATCTACGTTATTTAATTAAAATTATCAGTAATATCACCCTTTAGCTTTTCTCCTCTATATCTTCTAAATATCAATATAAATCCATGCAGGTACGATTTCACCATCTGGAATTAATTAAAGAATAAGTGCTTTGGTGATAATTTTGCTAAGGCTGGGCACAAGGGTTAATTAATGTCAACAGCCAGCAATAAACAAAACAATAAACTTTGGCAACAGTCTGTGCACCGTATCCCTTATATTTTATTTATATGTGTTTAGCCACGAAAACTCTGCGCTTATTCTATAAATTCCCCATTAAATATGTTGTCCGGTCCTCAAAAGTTGCCCGTTGGTCGTTCAGAATTTCACGAGCACGAAATGTTTGTACTACGTGTATAAGATAGAATATAATGGAATTATAACGTTCAAATGGTTATGGTAGGGTAATAACTGAGCCACTTTTGGTGGTGTTATTATCTATCTGGGAGAGAACAGAGGCTTGATGGATTACAGACATGATGAGTGTTCGCAGTGGGAACATTAATCACAAGTTCGAAAAACAACTGTTTGCCGCCCCGTAACTAAGACATAGCGCGTTCGTTCATTCCTTCGCAGCGTCCCACAAATTATCTTAATTATCCTGACGTTTTTAACTCAACTTGTATTTGTGAAAACTTTACACACAGCCAAATACTTTGTGGCTGAACTGAAGCCGCCTACGTCGCATTATATAACTAGTTTAGTGGATGATAAATTTACTTTCAGGTTTTTTTGCACAACAAAGCAATCCACCTGTACTGGTTTGAAGTCCGCAGATAAAAAGATGTTGTCAGTATAAAGGCAGTGCTCTAGCTATCTAAATTGACAGTAAATTTTGCATATCCCCAGTGTAACTATTGATCTGAAAATAGCATTCAGCTTAAAGAAAACTTTTCAAATATTCATTCCTAATCCCATCCATTTCGTTGTGGGGCACGTGGAAAACGCCCGCTGCGCCGTCTCACCCCTTGGAGTACGACACGCGTCGCACATCCTATCATATCGTATCACATCAGATTTTCCAATAGCGCGCCGACCGGATTTTATAAATTCACATTTGATAGATTTAGAAAACATTTTACATGCACATCATGGAGAAAAGCTGTACGAATATCCTAACAACTCCTCAATTTAAAAGCGTTTGAAAAGAATTGAAAGAAACTTTTACAGATCCGCCCCAAATTTACATATGGTTGCCAGAAACTGATGTATAAGTTTCATATGTTTCTAGCCTGATGCCGATTTTCCCCCACAGACATACGACCTCCAAAACTTCTGCACAGATCCGATTCAGAAATCACTTCAATATATGCGTGCGATACGTTCGAACCAATAAAAGCTCAAACACAATATAGTTAATAAAAAAATACACACACACATACAAGTTGAAATGGTTTACGGCTTCCAATCTTTTTGTGCTCTTAAGGAGGATGCTAGTTTGGCGGTAATAAAAAATTAACAGGCACACATCACATGATTTTAATAGAAGCAAGCGACTTCTTTTTAATGGACTTTTCATATAGTTTAATTATATTTTTAACATTAAATTTCTAAGGCGCCATACTTTAAGCTTTTAGTCATATTTAAAAATGCAGGATTAAAATAAGATTGCAGCAGAACAAAAGCTATAATAATCTCAAGGATTTTAATGGTGCTAAAGTGGTGTTTACAGATTTTGTACTGTGCTTGTCAGAATTTTTGCAGACTTAAGTGATCAAAATTGAAAGAATTCTCAAATTTTAAAAATATTTAAATCGAAATACATTAGACCTTTATTCAACAGTAATAATAAACATATTAACTCTTTTACAGTTTTGTTTTTCCCCTTAAATGTTGGAATTTACTTTAACAATGTTTGTAAATGGAAAGCTAAATTCTTGGAGCAATACGGAAATTGTTTTCTATTAATACTTATAAATTTCATTTAGGTTTATTTTTCTATGTTAAAAACGAAAAAAGGTCTCAACTTCCCTGAAATAATTTAAAATTTGGAGTTATAGCTTTTCTATTTCTTGAAATAATTTGAATGCACACGCTGATATTTGGAATACAGAGCAATGGTTCTTTAATATAAACATTTTCGTACAGGTATGAGAAAAAATAGAGTATGCTACACGGTAGGAATTGATTCTGCCTCGTATTCTTGCGCCAGAGCGAAGCGAGGGCGCAATTTTCACACTCGAATCTCTTAATTCCTACCTTGTTGCATAAACTACTATTTTTCTCCAAGATTATGACAATAAGCTTTTAATTGTGCTCTACGACATGTTGAAAGGAACGTATATTAAACAGAAATTTGAACTTTAACACTTCACAAAAGTATATTCCTTTGGAGTAAAATTCCCATTGTATCTAGAAAATCCAATAAAGAACTCCAATTTCCTATAGTTTCACTTCATAATTAAAAATTTTGTGCAGTTGCACTTATGGCACAATATTGGCTACTGAGAAATGTGGACATAACTAGTTTAATTTGTTTGTTTTTTTTTTTTAAAGAAGCAGAATTTATAAATATTCTATTCTGATTTTTGCATTTTATGTATTCTAATATTGTACTACTATTAAAATTTGAACTTGTCACATCAGAAAACAATCAAAGAATCCTAGTTTCCAATTTAACTTCGAAATTTTGGTATAGGTTTTTCATAAAATTCGTGAACTCTATAGAGAGTCTCTTTCCGAAAATATAATTTTTCCCAAGTTTTTACGTTTAAAATTTCTAATACTCTTATTCTTTATCCTAATAATTTACAAGTCACTACAAATTTAAATTGAACTTTGTCACTAGACGAGTATAGGTATATTTTGGTGAATATAAAATTGTTATTACAATTTCTGTATCTCGAAAATAAAATAAGAGAATTAATTTTGTAAGTATGATTTCTAATCACAAAGATTCCCTTATATTTTGTATAGTTCGCAATGCATGGAATACAATAAAATGCAGATTATTATTTGGCGTATAAATTTTTTAATTTCAAATTAATAATTGAGTACCTTCTCTACTTGAAGATTTCTGAATAAGGTGAAGAATAAGATAAAACATCGTAACATACTCTAATTATTATCTTAATATTACAAGAATACTGGAAAATAGTATACAATTACACACCACTAAATAAATGTTTTATGTTTAAAACAGCAAACCGACAAGAAACCCTTTAATTTAAAGTTTACAAAAAAACGGAGACTAATGGAAAGTACTAACTGGGGTCTTTGATATTTCATATTTTATTTCAATTAAAATGTCGCTGTTGGGATATGCGAAACCCGCTAAAGAATCCTTTGAAACATCCAATACCTATGTACCTATGTACACAATAGAAAAAAACTTAATGAAAAAGGTCCTAAACTAACACAACCGGTGTATGCTCTGCACATACAGCAAATTAGATTTAAAGAACAATTAATTTGAAACAACTCGAAAGATAAACTTGTTTAAAACACAGTAAACTGTAGTGTTTTAAACATCTATGTAATATTTGTTGACATTTTATGGCAGCACCTGTGTTCTCCATTATAGAAATATGCAATAAACTTGAGTGGTTTTTTTGATCCCTCTTTTCCTGCATGCTACTAGGTCAACTTACAAGAATTACAAAATGTGTGTGTATGTTGTCGTTTTATATTTTCACGGCACGTTCACGTGTATTGTGTAGGATACATAAGCCTAACCTGGGCAATATCAGCTTCCATCCCGAATTGCATACTCAGCAATTCGCTCTCTTCCCTGCAAGAGAGAAATAGAAAAGAAAATCCCCTAAAGAGAGGGTAAACAACAGTTTAGGGCTTAGTCAGCACATAAGGGCGATAATATTTGCTGTCACGATTTGTGATGTGGTGTGAGCGGAAAATATAAATAAAATTACTGGACTCCATCGAGTTTTTAATATTTGTTGAACAAAAATCCTTTTCATAGAACCACAATTAATAGTGCCTAGCTCATGCCATAAACAACATTCAGCACGAGTTTTCAGAATATTTCATCAACATATCTCCCATTCCGGGCAGTTCTGTTGTGTTGGTCAGAGCGTGAAAGCCGAACATGTAAACAGGATGAGAAGGATATTATGTTTGTCGTAGGGAGCTTAATTAAATTACGAAGGCTCTATATCTACGGATAACAAGAAGCTTATAACTTTTGGATGGGCTAGCGAGGAAAATTAGCAAATTTTAAATCCACTAATTCACTTCTGTGTACACCGATATTATGAACGAAAACCAGAAAAACTATTAAAGTTAATTAGTTTGCAATGTTTGCATATTTTGCACCCCAGGTAGGTGACGCCAATTAAGTTTAGTGGTGCGTGGTAAGATTTACACAGACTTTTGTAGGTTTTAGCATAACTTTTTTAATTATCGAATAGTTTTCGTTGCATCGCTTTAAAACAACAGAGCTGGAACGAAGTTTGTAGCGGTAATTTAAAAAAATAAGTTCAAGAAAAACAACAAGGAAAAAATTTGCCATCAGCAGGATTCTCGTATAAATTTTTTTTGAATAATATTTCGACATAAGCAAGTTTTATAATTATTAAAGTGTTTTTCTTTCATTACGAAAAAGCACTATAACAAAGATTAAATATAATTAAAATTTAAATTGGACTTGTATTTTATATTACTGTAAGGTCGCGAGTGAAATTATTTCAGATTGTAGATGTTAGATTATTGGAAAATAGATGAGGATGGAACACAAGAATTTATTACAAAAAATTTGTCCGCAATTTAAATTTAAAATGTCGAAATGAATGGCAGACATTTTTAAGAATGTGGCAGTGGATCTGCTGGAAACACCACTGGAATATTAATAGCAAAGTTCATTAGATATCACCGATATAAAATCGCAGTTTCGTGTACTCCAGGGGTCTTACTTGAAAAATAACTGTAATTTCGGTTTGCCGCTTCATCTAACATAAACGTGAAGTGAAGTAACTTTCAAACTTGATGACTTATTATCAAAAGTAACTTCATCCTCAATTTTACAGCTAAATTAGTTCATTATTCTATCTCTTGTGGAACTTTTTACCTTTTTAAGAGCATCTCGTCTAAAAGTTTAATTTAATGTAACGGAAAGTTTGAATATTACTATAAAAAGCGAAAAATTGTCCTTTTTTTAAATAATTACCAAAAGTGTTGTTGCCTCAAGTTGAATATTGAATATAAAAGCATTTCACGCAAGAGAAAACTTTTGAGACAATATTAGCTGAACAATGAAGTTAATTTCTTCCCCAAAAAGTTTTTTCGTCAGTCGCGTTGAATGTCTTATAAAATTAAAACAGCACCCAGAGTATAAAAAAATATAAAACCCTGACGACCGACGAAATATCCCCGCGCGCGCTCTCGCACCCTTGCGGATTATATTCAAAGCACAGAATTGGTCTAGAAAGTTTTTATGCTCCACTGAAATGGAATCACACACCGCGCGCGCTTTTAGATACAATGCATTGTATGGACTTTGCTTATTCCATTTCGGTCATTTGGGAGTTACTTATTTACTTGGTCCTTTTTGTCCCAAAGCTATTTCCATTTTTGTTTCCCATACTGGATTCAGTAATACATTCCCCTGTATCGAGTACTCTAGTTTGGCTTTTACTGCCTTTATCGGTTAGATCGGCAATATCTTTCTGCACCACAAATTTTCTTCTTCGAGGAAACATTTTTGCGATACACGCACCCTTTTACGGGAATTGACCTAATGGCCTTTTACTATAACAACTTTCGCTTTGTGAGTTGGAGAGTAGGGCCAGGGTATTGCACAAAATCCATTTCGGTTAGGTGGTTTTCATTAATGCGAATTTACGCTCAATGGACTAAATGGACACATTTAAATATATTTCTGCCCAAACACTTCAAATGAAATGATATTTGTCACCACATTTCACTCAAAATAAAATTCAAACATGAAAACTTGGAAACAATCAAAAATCGATTTTTAATACAGTATAATAATTAACGGTTTTACGTTAAGGGTTGAATAAGATTATCCAGAATGTCAACAAAATGTAAGGTACTGAGACCGGACAACCCCGGTCCCTTACATATAAAATTATTTCGCTTAAAATACATTCGCTTTACTGTGTTTTAAATTCTTTAGAAATTTATTTTAGTTGTTTGTGTATTACAAACTGCGACCCAAACTTATTTTTTGTAGTTGTACATATTTGGGGGCCCTCATAAAAACCGTAGAAATGCATAAACGAAAATGTTTGGTACTTGTAAATAAAAAACCTTCCATTCCAGCATAATATTATTTCCAATATTTAGCAAACGAAAACCACATTGCCTTCCCCATAAAAGTTAAGGGTGTAACAAAGGAAGCGGTCCTAGTAGGTTTTGTACCAAAACTGCCATCCAGCAATAAAAGCACCACCGCCAACAAAATCAGATGCCCAGATGGGTCCCCTGGTCCCACTTGCTGACCGTAAAACTTGACCTAGGTAGAAAATGCCACAGTTTACACGAAGGAAGAATATCGGTGAAAGTTTCTGGTACCATCCACACAATGTTATCTCCCATTGGTCGAGCCCCGATTTGCCACCCCAGTTTACTGACGTCACGGGGAAAAAGCGGGGAATTCCACAAGCAAGAAGATGTACAAGGGATAGTCAAGCAACAGCTTGAAAGAGAGTATGACGAACTTGATGGTGCCAAGTACTCAGTGAAGTTAAGTAGACAAATAATCTTGATTGTGTGAATACTGCCCTTAAGTTCTGACTGTTCCACAGTAAATACCACCACTGCCGCCACGACTGTGCCCGCCACCCTGGAGTCGTACCGTTAACCCTGATCGACGGCCACAGTTCCGGGGGAGCCACCACTCCCGCCATAGATGTGTGGAAGGGTTCTAACCCTACAGGTCCGTAAATCAATGGAAAACCCATTGAGAGATTATTGATATTGTTCATTCTAACTTGATATATTCAGCTCGCTTTAATTTTTGTTGCATTGATAATATTTACATAATTTTTGTTTTGCTGTATTTGTAAAATCTACCTTTGGGATAATTCTTTGCAATTACAATATTTATTTTAACTGTCTCTGAAATTGCTCCAGAGTTTTCTGTATACAACCCAACTTCTCTATTACTTTTATAACCGTTTGATGATATGTTTGATTGATCTGCTTGTCGACCTGGCTACTGCTTGCATTCCTAAGGTCGCTTAGACTATCATGTACATTCTACAACGAGGGAATACATCGTAGGGGCTACGCACCCCTGCACGATGTGGTATACATAAGCACCATTGTTTTATATGTTTTATGTTTGTATTTGCTAAAATACCCCTCTTCGAACACAAGGAGGTGCGATTCATCTAATAGATGCCGCCTACCAGGGGAATGTATACCCAGAATGTGGGGGATGTAACGGGCAGTTAGGAGGCCGCAGTTGCAATATGTATTATTTGTTGTATTTTACTAATATTTCTTTATGGAATATTTTGGAGCAATACTAATTTGTTTTATCGTACCGTACAACCCACAAAGGGTTGATTAATCAGGTTATCCCATAAGGCGATTATCCTTAAGACTGATCATTTTGCATATTTTGTGCTTTCTGCCAATGAGCTTGAATAAAAACTGTATATGATCGTCAAAACTGTTTTATTTCTTCCGCCTGCACAGAACTCTAAAAAGAACACAACGTAGGGAATTTCGACGCTATTTATTTCTCCAGTACTGACTGGGGGCCGTAAGGTTACAGTACCTAATTTATAGCAGATTTAATTTATTGTATTTGTCTAACTTTGTGTTCCACGGTAGAAGATTAAATATGAGTGAAACATTAGCTAAATGAAATATTAACTTTCATTATCCCTTGTCCATATCGGTTAACTTTCAATTAAAAGTTAGTGTATTTAGGAATAGTTCTGTGATTTATGTTTGTGCAATACGAATAGTGGAGTCGCACTATACGTTATTTATTTAGTCCATTCAAGCTCAACACGCCTGACAGACTGACCGTTTAACTTAAGCGCAGCGCATTTTATAGCACAGAATCCCCTCCACTAACACACTTACGTCATAGGAGTTTACCATCTCCCAATCAAATCAACTCGACTGAAAAAATGTTCACAACAAACTAGGTATAATAAATTTTAGTAATAATTTGCTACCGAATGGCATGAAATTTTTAACGAAAATTTGGCAAAAGGGTTTCTTATTCAAATACATATTTCTAAGATATGTACCTAATAATGAAATTCACTACGTAAGAAAAATATGTAAACTTTGCAATTTTCATGGATTTTATTAACGCGTTTAAAAATTACCTCTGATTCTACAGAATATATCTATCAAGTTGCTATTTTTTCTCTATAAGTAAAATATTAAACAAACAGTCCATATTTTACCCGAAATCCATTTACTTTTATCCCTCAAAGATTGGAGGAATTGAATTTTTTATAAAAAGCTTCAGATTCACCGTATATTATCAAATTTCCTCCAACCTTGACATATGAAACACATGCTGCTATTTTAATATAAATTTCTTTTTGGCGGTTTTAAGCTTCCAATGTCAATTTGTTCAAGAGCAAATTTGGCCGTTTCATATCAGGTATTACACGGCAAGTCAAATTTGCATAATCCTCAACTTCATAGCGAGCTTATTCCTTTCCCCGTATCCTTTGGCACATCTTCCCTTTGGCTCTTGGCACGTTTAATACATTTTATAATACTCACATACAGAATTTTAATGGTGCAAAATAAAAATAAAAATAAAAAAGATACAGCGGTGTTAGATGTATAAAATAATGACACGCGGGAACGTTTCGTGAATAAAATTTGAACAAAATTAAAATGAAGGGTTTCAGCGTGTAGTTTACTAAAGAAATTGTTACAGTAAATTTGTTGTTTGAAACTCAAAGTTTTGTAAAGTTTATTCAAGTAAAGAACAGAAAAATCTATAGGGATTTCTGAGATAAGTGATCATTGGAGAAATATAACCCAGGGGTAAACAAGCACTGTATTAGCTCAGTCCACTCACAAATATTCTCCATTCGGCTGTGATGGACTTTCCACTTTGCACCTAAACGGATTGCTTGCAACTTGCAACACTTCAACTTCTAAAATTACGAGAATTCTCTGGGAAATAAATTATTTTTACCACCAACGTACAAAGCTTTTATTAGCTGGAAAATCTTTCGTAAAAGGTACTGATTAAGCAAAATCAATTGTAAATTATATCCATCCGATTAATTAATCACAAACTTTTACGGTCTCAAACTACATTTAACCTGATTAATAGCATTCCAAAGTTTGGTGTTTTTCAGAGTGTTTGTTAAACAAAGCACCAAAAAACCCCACCGAAAAAATACACTGTTAGCGATTGAACAATCGCGTGTTAAATAAAAGTTAAATTATGAATCGCCTGATGTGCTGAATTAATTAGAAAGTTTAAAATGTTTGTTGTAATAAATAATTCATGATGGTCGGGGGTGTAATTTAACACTTTGTGATTTAATTTATAACTCCCGATGCAAGTCTGCATTTTAAATTGTAATCATGAAGTGTGAATAACGAAACCAGTGAAATGATATGCGTGATTTAAAATCAAATTCGTTCTCTCACTTTTACAAGTCCATGCAGACGGTGCCGCTCTCGTGCAAAAGTCAAATTCTATTTCAAGTAGTTTTCTTTTGTACTTTACGTGGTGCATATTTTTGTGAATTTTGCTGATGCATTCATTTCCATCATTTCCTTTGCAATGTTCCTGCCGGCTGCCGGAAAGTTTTCAGACCGTTCATTGAACGCCGAGGTGATGATGAAAACTGTAGCAGATAGAAGATAGAACGTTGATTAAATAAAATGATTGCTTTTTGATTGTTTGAGTGATTTTGGATAGTTTAATTTGAACAATAGACAACATCAGATATGCGTGAAAGGGCGACTATTTTAATTTATGTGGCTACTTAAATTGTTAACTTTTCTGTATTATATGAATGAATGAATGAAAAATCTTGTAAATTAAGATTATTCAAATTGATTGAGTTCTGGGATTTTGTGTGGGGGGAAAAGCTGCAAATAAGAACGCCAAACGTATTTCATTGTAATGCAAATAGAAAAAAGTTGATTTAAATAATTTCGCTGAATATTCATGGAATTATTAAATTCCAACAGTCTGCTAGGTTTTGCATGATTATTATATATTATAGGTAATCTCAAATTTGGGTCAAACATAAAAAATGCGGCGCAAGCACGTCCAAACACCACAAAGTAGAAAAATTAATCCCACTTTTATCAAACATTAAAAGATTTCGTTTATCTTTCGGGGGCGTAATTTCAGCCGGAAACAAAGTCGGCATATGTATGAAAATGTGTATTTTAAACGAGTTTTCGCCAAAGTCATTATTAAGGATGCTTATTATAATCACTAACGATCTACCACTTACAAAGCAGAGGAAATAGCATGTCGTTATGAGCCCCTACTTCAAATGAATGGCGACCTGATTTAAGTTTTATTCAACATTTGGTATTCATGAACCAAGTTACGTTGGGATTAAAAAATACATCAAATGTTCCTAATGATCTTATTTTAATCAGATTGCGTTCCAAGTGCAGCACACGGACACATTAAACTTAGCTATTTTACTTTTACAGGGAAAACAGAATTATGTGCATGTTTGCTTGACAATCTCTGAAAATCCTACAATTAAGTCTTTGTAGGCTTTATTGATCAAATGCCATTACACAACTCCATAACCAGAAGAACTTTATATGAGATGTAAACTACTTCGCAACATGCTTAAAAAATACATGTGAAAGATTCTGGTATATTTCTGAAAGCAAAATAAAAAAATTTCTATAAATAAAGAAATGCAACGTTTCTGAAGTTCGGCTTATAAAATTTTACTATATTTGGTAAAAGCTTTTCGATTGACATTATGTCTGTCCAACTATCAGTGGCGGCTCGTCAGGGGAAGCAGGGGAGGCAGTGCCTACTCTATGGACATTAATTTATTTTATTTTTATTTTACAAATGTGTTTTTTTCAATTTCTTAAAATATAGATACTAGATAGATCTAATTTAACAATTTTTACAGATAAATATTTTGAATCAGAATTTGAATTTACCGCCACCTTGTTGAAATGCTCGAAATATTCGTTAACTTTTCTCATCTGTGGTTCTATACCACTTACGACTCGAATCGCACTTCTGCCTATGCTCTTGTCACACACACCCGCACTTGCGCTCTGGGCAGCGAGGCGCTCCTCGATTATATTTATAAACACGAAACTGTGGTGAATATGTGTAACGATTGTTACGCCTGCGTTTTAGTTACTACTACTATTTTTTGTCATTGCACATTCAACTTGGAGGCAAAAACACCTTTTTTTAAACAAGAAAGAAACTGTTGTGAACAAGGAACAAGCGTTTACGCCTGCGTTTTTTATGTAACAGTTGTTGTTTGTTTGTGTGTCTGTGTGTGCAAGTATGAGGTGAAACAGGTTAGGTATTTGTGTTTTTTTTGTGTGCAAACTAAAGTTTATTCTTAAAATGGAAGGGGAGGGAAGTGACACTGTAACAAATATTAAAAATTGTGAAGACATTGTTGACTTTTTAATAAAATTTAAATTTAATCGGCTGTGTTACGATGATAAATTGTTCGTCAAAGATTTAGAGGTTCCTCATCCAGACCTAAGTAAGTATTTAATTAATCAGGGAAAACCGCCTCGTAGTTTTGTTAATCATTGGTACAGTAAATGTAAATGGTTAACGGGTAGTTTCATTTAAAAAAATTGTTTTGTTGGCCATGTGTTTTGTTTTCAATTCGGGGTGAAGAAGTTTGGTCAAAATTTGGCTATGACTGCCTGAAAAATTTAGGTCGCTCGATTGAGAGACATTCAAAAAGTCAAGAGCATATTAGTTCTATGTGTAAATTACAACTTTTAGGCAAACAAAATAATAATAACCGTTCTAGATTCAGCTCGTCAAATCGAAATTCAAAGATTTAATGATTCAGTAAGAAAAAATAGAGAAATTTTAAACAGATTAATCGATATTTGTATCTTTCTTTGTAACCAAGAATTTGTATTTAGTAGGTACTTATGCAAAATATTTTTCTGACCAAGTAGAGCTCCTTTTCCTAAATTTCATAAAAACATGATAAAAAAGTTTCCTATCAAGGCAACCAGGCATGGGACGTGAGCAAGATTCTTAAGCAAAAAATACCCGGAAAAAGGATGAACATGAACCACAAAAAAAATTTGCCTGCGGCGCTTTTAGGCTCGCTTTGCTTGCATCTTTTTTAACTCCCTCCCCCGACTAAATGACTACGAGCCGCCACTGCCAACTATAATAGATCATGATCAAAGAGGAATAAATATTTAAAAGTCGATCACTGTTTTAAGGATTGCTTGGTGTGCATGTATTTTTTGATTTAAGAAAATAAAATACTATGGAGTACTTATTCATGTATTTCGTTTTATTCTAATTGCCGACCTATATCGTTTTACGCCATCTTCAGGACGTACAAAAATAGTCAATTGAGAATACTAAGAACGAATCTTGTACGTCCTGAAAATGGCGTAAG
Organism: Pediacus dermestoides; assembly: GCA_963942485.1. NCBI lineage: Eukaryota > Metazoa > Arthropoda > Insecta > Coleoptera > Cucujidae > Pediacus > Pediacus dermestoides. The sequence continues at coordinate 32,895,656 of OZ012626.1, forward strand.
ACGGAACCGGTCGAGAAAAATAGATTAAAAGAATAAAACTAATACATGAACAAGAACTCCGTGGTATTTTCATTTCTTATCATATATATTTTTTTATACGGATTATACGAAACAACCTATTTATTCTATTTTGGATCATAATCAATACTCAGAAGTAGTTCTTGCTCCTATATATGTAACAGAAACCTACTAAAGGAGTATGTAATGAATATTTTTAATTTTTGTTTAGAATTTCTGAATAAGATGATATTCTTATGCCCGATTACACAATTTTTTAAAATCAGACTTAATTTATTGTAATTGAAGCTTTTTCACTAAAGCAACATTTGTTACAACAATTTTTATTAAGCTGAAAAAGTTTCTGACTTAAAAAAATTTGTGCAATTAACTTTCTTGTGAATGAAAATAATTCAGTTGGTATTATAAAAAAAAAAGTAACCTCACAAAGTCAAAGTAAGTTGAATGTTGTGACCGTTAACGTAAACCGGCAACAACCGTAAAAATATTGAAAAGAAAACCAGAATTTAAACAGTGAAGGTGGTGCAATTTTCATAACAGTTACATTTGTAGATCCTGTTGGACGACCCACTTGACCTGGACATACGAATCTGAAACTGCATACACTTACATAAAATTGCGTCTTTTTTTAAACAAATCTTGATAATAATTCATAAAGGTAATCAATGGTGGTAAATGGCTCCTATTAGTAACTGATTTGCAAACATGGAAACAAATGCAAGGTAAATTTCCACAGCTAAAAAATTCAAAAATGGCTCGCTCTCAAGGCTTGTATGCTTTTTCAGTGAACAGAAGTGTACGTGATTTCCACCATGATGGTGAGTTACGGATACACGGCATTTTGGCAGATTTTGAGGATATGAAAAAGTGTAAAAAGAGCTTTCCATCGTTATTGTATAGGAAACTAAGTTAGCACAAAAAAAATCCAATAACACTTCTCAAAAAATCCTAAGAATACATCTGATTAAGAAGCCATCAAGCAACAAACTAAAAGAACAGCTGACGAAAAATTTTCCAATCCGATTGAATCAATCTGATCTGAATATTCCACCTCATTGTCGCCAAATCCAATAATACCGGGGTATCAGTAGCGCCGCATCATGTGTATCTGGAAATGAAAGGCACGACTTTGTCATTTCCGAGATGGAAGCTATTAGTGGCGTTTGGTTAGCCTCTGTTCATTATCGAGCTGTTCCTGTGGCTTCAAACCAAGACCCCCTAGTCCCTACGAAAGCAAAGCAAACTGCCTAGCGGGAGCCCACAGGAAGCGAGTGACTTGGGGCTGCTCCAGATTCAACATCAGTGGGTGCTCCTCTCAAACACCTGATTCTACAGCATCTTAATGAACTAGGTCAAGTCACTTATATAAACTCTTCTTGTATGTATGATGTGACCGTGTACCTACGCGTTGTATTGTTGACTAAGTGTAAATAAAGATTTAAGTAACCAGGACTCTGGTGGTTTGTGTTTGCTAGAAAGGTAAAACAGGTTCGTTAATTCCAGCCGAGTTGTTGTATTCGTTCCGTAATTAAATACCAACTTCTTGTGTTTGTCTACAATGTACAAACTGTGGAGGAGCTGGGGAAATAACTTAATTGTTGTGTGTAGAACAGAGACCGACAAAAAATTAATTAACATGGTGAAAAAATTTTTTTGCAAGAAAACACTTGTATTTGGACAAAACAAATTATGTCTCTACAGGACTGAGAATAAATTCAATCAAAGAAAGGCACTTGGAATTTATTCGATGCTTAATGAAATGACAAGAAAAAATAATGTTTGTTTGTTTTCTTCTGCCAAGGGATGAAACTTGTCTACAGGAATAAATTCAATCAATAAATTGGTTATAGTCCTATACACAATATAATAGCCTGGCAATAAAACAGTAATAATCTAGATAATGATGACTTTTGTCTCCTTGTATGTGCTTGGTGTAGTTAAATACAAAGGGAGGTATTTATTTTAACTACACAGCAGTTTAACCGCTGAAATATACGCTACCTAGTAATTTTTACAAATATTCAGCAATTTGTCAATATCAAAACCAAACATATAGTATTCTGAAACTAGCACGGTGGTGCTGCTGCATAAAAAGAGAAGACTTATTATTCAAATGGCATTCTGTTGTGACGGGGGTTATTCTCTTGGCCTGTCAATAATTTTTCGTATGAATTATGGTCCTTTATGTGAACCTAAACCAACAGATTGTTGCCTTTATATTGTATAAAATATACGAAAATATCAACTCTTAGAAAAATCTTCAAGGTGCACATTTGTTAAAAAAATTTAAAAAATATTAGAATATATTTTTATAAGAGTAGGTATCTACAAATTTTGGTATGTATCAAAATTTTATTTTCAGGTTCTCATACATCAACATCATGGTGATATTTTTTTAAATACGAATCATGAATATTTTAGACATTTTTTTCTACCGCCTTTTTAGAAAATACATGTGTAGTTTAGGAAATAGTTGCTTTTCCATACGTGGCCATTAACAACGTCTAAAAAATAACTTTTCTATAAATGTGACAAAAAATAGTATCCGCAACATGCAAAGAAAGTGTCGAAGGCTTCATTATTCAATAGTCGCTATTCGCTAAGCTCGTGCTGTCGCCTTATAGTACAGTAAAGTATCACTTACCATCCTTGTTACGTAAATAAGTATTTTTTCTACTGCCTTGTTTGAAAGTAGGCTGTTACTGTAGATAATTAAAAGATGAAAGTTGACATTTACAAAAATGAGTGGTATAATGAAAAATTTTCCTCTCTAGAGAAGAAAGTAAAACATTTGATAGTTAGCAAATTCAGAGTTGCCGCATTTGCGGCCTCTTCAATGTCCTTGCCTACATCACAACTATTTTCTTCGTCACTGCATTCCATTTTTACTAAATCCTTTTCTAAAACATAGACAAATAAATACATTTTATGATAATTTAAATCACAAGTTGACAGAGTTGACAGGAATTGCAGAAAAATTTAATTATTTTCTGTTTGCTTCGTTTTTAAGGATACGATCAAACTTACCTACTAATTTTTCTTGAAAAATTCTTAACTTTTTTAGTAAATATAAGTTTAGCACATTTCGGAATAAGGCAGTAGAAAAAATAATATACACTACTCGAGAAGAAACTGTTTTTCTACTTTCGTAGAACTTTTCTACTCAATGAAAAAGTGTCACTTTCTTCTCTTAGAGTGTAATATAATATTTTAAGAACATTCAAAACCTAGATTTCTTTCGAAAAAGCGTATGACTTTCGAAAGTCAAATCTAGAATGGTACAAAGTTGACTTTTAATAAAAATATAAGCAGATGACCTTTTTTGGTTCCTGGTGACAGTCCCATAATAAATATTGTTTGGAATGTTCATGTCAAATATCCTTAAATTATAAAACAGAGAGAATGATTATTTTACGTCCGCGTTTGAATAAATTTATTAAACATTAATCAATTACACACGAGCACTAGAAAAACTTGAAAATTAATACCAACTTTAATAATGAAAGCAATTCAATTAAATATAGATTCCATTCGCGCATTGTAAATTGGAACTATGATATTTCAATCAAATAATTGTTATTTTAATATAAAGTACCCGCTCATATATCATTAGTTCCATCAGAAAATAATTACCGTGGTAGAAATTTATGAAATAATTATGAAACTAGACACATAAATCTCAACTTCAATCTATACAATAAATGAACAGTTTTATGGATGAAATGTAAATTTATACGAATATGGATATTGTTTCTTTTATTTTATTTGTTCAGATTATATAATATGAAATTTATTAGGAAAACTGTACACACATACATAAATTCATGCATTGCAAGTTGCAATGTATGTTCTGAAATTAAAATCGTGCATTCGGTTTTCCAAACAAACAAAAGTTGTTTTGGAATTAATTATTCCTGTTAGTCTGCATAGCATTTAATCCGTGCATGTACACATCATGAACGTGGACGATGATGCATTCATTGTAAACGTTCTATTCTACTAATCGGTGTTTTAGAATGATTAATTGAGGTACATATTCCATAACTGCGGCTGATTTGCTGTCTCAATTCGTCGAGGGTATTAAACAATTCCCTATGTCCAACGTGTACAACTCCCGAATTTCGTATATTCAATTTGTACTCCACGGTAATGCACAAAGTAGTAGCTATGCTTTGGAATGTATTGATTACCTTAATTAGAACACGTGTACAATATTATTAATGGACGAAATGTCGTAAAATACTTTTGTTTAGTCTTTAGGAAAACCTACTCGTGTTTCACATAAACTTTAAGTAATTGATATATTAGAGAGATAAAACAGTTCTATTGTTACACGTCCATCAAACTGATCAATCAATATCGACTATCGGATAATTGTTGAATTATTTGTGCATACACCACGTGCGTAAATAAATTATCATGGTTAATGGTGCTCTAGCTAATTATACATTTAATAATATCAACCATCAGCGGACGCGCACCTGTTGTAAAAAATAAAGTTATAAAACAGTACATTTTTTATGATTGTTCCCAATAAAAAAAACCATAATATTTTTTATTAGCAGTGGATAAGTGTATTCCTTCTATCTGTTGAAGGTTTTTCCTGCGGAATATTGGAATTGCGCTCATAAAATTTTGAAAGAAAATCTGGTAATCTTTTATTGGATGTTTATGGTTTGCCGCAGATAATGCATTTAAGAAAATTAGGGAAAGCTATCAAAGTTTATCCAATTTTATTTAATAGGAAGGCAGCTGAGGGAGGCAAAATGCAGTCGCGGTTTTTTATTATTCAATTACGATTTGGTGTTGACGGGATTATTATAGAGCTTGTTTATAAATTATCCCCTTTGACAATCTGGAATATGCTAATTTGTCAACGTGTCAACGTTAAGTTTGAAAAGTGGGGTACCACTAGAATTGTGAGTTTAGTCTGCGGTAAGCTGTTAGTCCGTCCCTGGTTAAAGCATTGATGTGTTCATTCTTTTTTATACGAGCAGATCAAATTATGATAAATGTTAAAAAATATTTATCGGTCTAGCATAAAATCATAATATTTTAATATAAACTAATTTAATGACCAAGATACTTTTCAACACGAAAATAAAGGACTTGGACGTAATTTTAATTGATTTTTCACCATTATGATGATAATATATTATTCACTAAAAAATAATAGAACATGTGCCAAAAATCGTTCTCAAAATTGACTGTTAACCTGGCATGTAAAGCGTTGGATTTGGATAGATGTCCATTTAGCTCATACTAGACAAGTATGTTAAAATTCATGTCTCTGTTCAATAATTTAGAAATTGAGGCATCGGTAAATTAAACAATTATTTTAGAGGTAAATAAACAACGTGTAGTAATTAATCAGTTATCTACTGTTGCCGAGATTAATTGATAAAATTAATTAATACTAACTCTGATTATTTGGTGCAAAATTATTTGTCACGACGTAACCTTAACTTATACTTTTATTTTTATAACATTTTCTATGGAATATGAAATCCTTAAAAATGGAAAGTAGGTGATTTTTTATTGTAAAAGTTTACGTATGTGTTTATTTTCCTATATTCTTTAGTTGGATAGTAATTTTGTTATCTCACACTCTCTCATCTTGCACAATAATTCAATAATAGTAGTTTATGCCACAAGGTAGGAATCAAGAGATTCTGACGAGTGTGAAAATTACGCCAGAGCGAAACAAGGGCGTAAGAACACGAGACAGAATCAATTCCTCCCGTGTAGCATACTCTATTTTTTCTCATACCTGTACGAAAATGGCCACTTCTTTTGCGTGAAACGCGCGAACAAATTATAACAGCATAACACTGATATTTTTGCTTGACACTGTGCGGTGAGAAAATCACCTTGACAACCATGCATAAACAAACACAAATAACTCCCGCATATCAGGGATGGAATGGCTACCCAAGTGAGAAATGTTACCCCACTCTTTATTTTCCGCGACTACCCTAAAAAGGCGACTTTCTACCCGCATTTCAAGCCAATAAAGTGGCCATTTTCGTTCAGGTATGAGAAAAAATATATTCCGATAATCTGGACATTTTTGATGTCATTATCAGCATCTGATATATTTAGTGGAATAATTCTTGAACATTGAAAAGTATTTCTTTGAATCTATTTTTATTTTTATGTGTAAGCTTAATGACTACGTTTACCTTGGGGAATTAAAAATGAATTAGCTTAAAAATCGACTCAAAAATCACGTGCTAAAAACGATCTGAATTAAGGTCTAACAATAAGTCAAGTTTATGTGGAATAAAGCTGATTCTGTTAGCTTAATTCAGATCGTTTTCTGGAGATTTTTAAGCTATAATTGACTTTTAATCCTCTGAGATAAACGTCGTCAATATTACGAAAAATAATATTGATAATTATGACTTTCGAACCTTTTCGTTGATCTAACCTCAATAATAATTAAAACTAAGTTAATAATGATCCCGAATGAGAGAATCCATCATAAACTCCAACTAGATAATTTTTCCAAACTAATTTTTGAATATACACGTATCTATAAAACGATTTAAGATACAAATCTGATATTTCGCAGGATCGGAGGCTAATAAGTCTTTAAGTAAACCTATAATTGGATAAAATAACAAAGATATTATTGTGGAGTGGGAGGGTTACTCATACTCAGCTTTTTCTGTGTGACTTTTTAGGGAATTGATACATTGTAAAAAATAGCCAAAATAAGGATACGATCAAATTAGTACGTAAAGTTTAATTTGCAAAATTTCAGTTTCCAAAAAAATAGTGCCAAAAAGATCACCTCACAATTAATTTATATTATCAAAAAATATCCTCAGTAAGAACTTTTGAATTAAGGTATGTTGGATCGTATGGGCTCAATATGCACTCGGAAATTACATTTGGGAATTCTATTCTGGTATCATTTTCTACAGATATATACGTAAATTGAGAATACACGTATCTAAATTGTTGGTAAAGACATAAGCCATTGGTTCTTTAAACTGAGGAAATCAGTAAACGAAAACGATTTACGATTACTCGTATATGCAGTAATTTTTCACTTGTGACCCCGTGATAATCCTTAATAATTCAGGAAACATTTTGAGGCTCATCCCTGTTATATAATTTAAGCAATTTAAACCCACTTTTAAAAGAACAAGACCTTAACAGGAAGGCTGTGTTTACATAAATAAATCACAATACAATAGCATTAATTATGCATAAATGTCCAACAATCAACAAATCTGCAATTTTATTTCCTGATACCAACTTCTCCATTACTCAATAAATTATCATTCATCCACAATGCGAATAACAATTACGTTTTATAATTTGTTACAGCATAATAGTAAATTGACTTTCTAAATAACCGAAAAAAAAATTGCTCATTTGTCCGCATCTAATAAATTACGTTAAATTTGAATGCTGCTACGGGTGGCTCGTGTACGTTCGTATCGAGCTCGACTTAACTCACAATGCAATTCAACTTAATTACGCTCAAGTTAAGTCAGTTGCAAAGGTTGGCTCGTTTTATATTGCGCGTGTTATGTTGAACAACGTTCAGCATAATGCAATTTATTATGAAAACACGTCGAGGGAGTCTGTATCAATTTCTTTATCTCTTTCCAACTGTATAAGGAATTGAATGCGAGAGGATATAGGTAATACTTTATAAAGATAAATAGCTCGAGGATAACGCAAACTGACGAACATTTTTATTTATTGATCTCAAAATATCCACCACAAAAGTTTAAATTGAGATTGAATAGCATTGAATTGTATTACCTATCGAAGCAAAAATAGATTAGGGAAATTGTTTCGTTTTCATTACGGAGTTGACGCAAAACGCATGAAATTGCTTTGCAGGTTTAACAATTTTATACGTTAGCAAGATAAATTATATTTAGCTAAAGTAAAGTAATTATGTAAATGTGCTTTATAGAAAGATGTGCTGTGCTGGGTTATGACGTGTCCACTAGCTATAAAGGTTATAATACAAAAATCCTGCTTAGTTTGATACTTTATTTAATAACTGGGGAAGGCAAAAAGTCCGACAAACTTATTATCGTGCCGACCCAACCTCACTTGCACGATAATCTTGGGAAGATTATACAAGACCCGTAACTTTGGAATCCCCTCTTTGGAAGCCGGCCTTTCTGTTTCTTTAACATTTACTTTATACACCAACCAGTCCCCAAGCCACATAACTGTTGTGCACAGCCGGTAGTTTATCATTATTTTCACGGACACTTCTCTAGCCTAGCCTACCAAATGGGATACGTAAACAAAAATTAATACACCGCAAAAATAATGAACCCGGTATATGTGCTAGTTTACTAGTGTACTTCACTAATTGTAATAATTGTTGTGGGTCACGTGTGTGTTGTTTTGTTTTGTTCTGTGTGGTTTTGCAAAATATGTGTGTATGTGGTGTAAAACCTTAATTTATTGGATTACCTCTCTATCTTTATCTCTGCCTACCCACGGTTTATTTTGGATTTGGACCGAATAAAGGTAACAAGGCAATTCTGATTTAAATACAAAACACTCCCAGTTTCTATTTTGCATGCAAGACAATGTCGGAGAGCATTCTTAAGATTTGCAGCATTCCAATGCTTACAAACAGGTATACAGGTAAATTGTATACTTACTCTGCCTCCTTCCTCCCCACTATTTGACCTTTCCGAGAGTAATTCCGTGCATAGGCGGTTTCTGGGAACAATGAACCATTCGTAAATTGGATGGGCTAAGAATATAGGAAAAAAATGTGTTATGTGCTCTGGGTTTAGGATGAAACGCAGAGAGAATGTTTTTGTTGGAAAGTCACATGTTATTGGGTAACCTGTATAAATAGTAAAGGAACATGAACATGCAGTGGTAATAAAAAATTGTCCGATGGTTAAGCAGTGACACGACTCTAATTTTAGATAGTTCGTATACTAAAATGTTTTCAAATTGAACAGGAACTCAGCGGAATTTCCTAGAAGGGCTTTGGGAAACAAATCACCATGAGAAAATTGTTTTGTAATGGAATATTGTTAAAAAAGCAACAATTATCTCGAGAGATAAACGTAAAAATATCAGTTTTCTTATAAATTGGTTACGTTATCATTATGCTGGTTTTTTAATCAAATAACTGACCTCAATCAAATGCCAGTTTATTTTTATTATCACATAAATGACTCAGTGGACGAATCACAAAAGATGTAGAACCCGGACAAGCATGTACATTTGCATACGATTAGGCTTGCCTTCAAAATATTTCAAGTTTTTTGATGTCCTCATAGATATTTTTATTTGATTTGCCAGTATTAAAACTTTTACTTAGAAATTCTAATAAAGTACTAGGCATTTTATGTTGCGACATTTTTGGAATAAATAACTAGTACATATCAGGTTTTTCCCATTAAGCGCATATTTCTTACAATTTAAAGAATGTAGAAAAAACATCAAGTGAAAGTTAATTCTGTAAAAATGTACGATTTAATGCTAGACGCTATTTTCCGCTACAATAACGCGCTTTAGTGGAAGACGTAGTTAATTGTTAAGCAAGAGTTCTTTTGAATTTAATATTTTCAAAAAATATGGATTCTTGTTTCTAGTTTCTTCACACATATGGATTCTTTATGAAAAGAAACGTAGGCAATTAATTTTAAGAGGAAATTTTGACGTGTTAATTGTTCTAAATTGTGGTACAATAATGCACACTATGGACTATGTACAACTATTATTTAGTGTGTAAAAACGGGTCTAAACCGAGGTCTAAACTTTTTCTTAAAAAATAATAGCTATTTGTGCAACTATGGATGAAAGTTTATCATTTTCTCCTCATCAGAGTTGAACATATGATGTTTTGGTTTCCTCTAATTTTTATCGTCAAATCGACTCGAATAAAGCAGAAGTAATATCGCCTTACAAACATCAGAAAATGCTAGTTTAGGTTAGAATGAAGATGTCCAAAAAAGATTTGATTGTTTGTTTAATATTAGCTAAGTGCTACTATTGGAAATCGACTAAAGGAAGCCAACTGGTCATTTTTGCTAACGAAAATTACCCTGAGAAACAACAGAAAATGTCACTTTCGAATATAGGTGACAAATGTTTTTTCAACTAGGGAGTCTATCAATTTCTGCTACATCGAGTGCTACATAGAGTGCAATTTTGTTCTATTGTTTTTTAAAGTTTTACTCAGTGATGTCATTCATTAAAATAATGACCAAAGTCATAAAAATCTGTACAATGTAAGCAATACTCAAAAATGTTAAGTTTTATAAAGAGGAGTCTACTGATCTTTTAGTACTGTATAACTTTTCTCGTCTTTTATTTATTTTATTATTATGGGCTGGCCGATCCCAATAGTTTAATTTAACCTACAATTTGAACAAGTATCATAATATTTACACCTGATTTTAGACCCTTAGATATTAAAAACGAATACGATGCGTTAAAATGTTTGGAAAGAACATATGATGAAAAGAATTATTTTTAATAGAAAGTTTGAATGAACTGTTTACAAGTAGGAGTAACACTACAAAATTTGTGATGCGTTATAGAAAGACACCTCAATAGAATAGTACCGAGAATAGTACCCTTGAGAGTACCTGTCGAACTAAGAAAATTGAGTGTCAAAAGATAAAGCAAGAGTTTAGATGAGAACAGGCTTCATTTAGCCTTCTAGATTCATTCAGACTTCATCTTTTTATAATATTTATTAAAAATACAAGTGTTACAAGAATACCTCAACATCCATTGTGTTTATGATGCCCTAACGGGTCCATGATGATGACAAAAATTGTTGAGACTTATGTAAGTCATTTTGCCCACATATTTCCATAAATAAATACTCCTAATTTATAAAAAAGTATTATAACTAAATAATTCCTATCATTTAATACAAGTCTATGGTTTTATGGTGCTGGATTTCCTAAGGTTTAATTAAAGCCACATACGACATCAATTTTATAGGCACATAGAAGAATAATGAAAGACTAGAGGAAACACCTCGGGAAAGACATAAATATACTCAAAGTATGACCAAGGTACTGAAGTATTACCTTCAGTTTTAAAATTACAAGAATTATACCTAGAAAATTACTTAGACAAGGTCTTAGACTGGTGGACACTCGGGTGCACACGACATAGACCCTCGACAAAGACATACGTAGGAAAATTCGAGATGGAACCAACAAAAACATTAGTAGTTCCGGAAGAAGCAAGTTTTATCTCAAAAACTCGGTCAAAAAGAAAGTACCTAAACATGATTGGAACAACAATCAACTGAACAACTTGGAGCAGAAGTTTTTGATTGTGAATCTGTATTTTATTAAAGTTCAAGATCATAACTTTCTTAAGGAGATTTTAGGTACATACTTCAGTTAATACCTATATTATCTATCGAGTTATCTATGCTTTATTTCTGAGTTCTGATTTTTTTGTCTAAAAAATTTTAAAAAAATTTCATTATGGAAATTTGTTGATATCGAAAGAAATAGGTCATTGAAGTAACTAAAAATTTGTCTAAAAAATATTGAAAAAATTTCATTATGGAAATAAATTGTAGCTTTATATTGTATCATGGAGAAAAGTTCTGGATGCTTCGAAAGAAAATTTGGAAGACTAACTCGAGGACTAATGAAGACATCTTCGAAAGAAATCAAGTTATTTAGGTTGTTCGTACTAAGATCCTATAACTTCTAAGATCAGTATCTTTGACTCGGAAGCAAATATTAAGTGATTGCATATGAAAAAGATTGATCTTGAATAATATGTGGTAGAGGTAACTATAGTGTAGACCTCGGTGTAGAGGAAATTTGGATAAATTGAAAACTGACGTAGCGTCTATTGGAGAAGAAATAAGGACAATTTTCGAAATCGTTCACTTTAGTATATGACATCATTTCAAAATTTCCGAGAAAATTTCAGAATTGAACTTTTTAACACCTTTTACCATGCTCTATTATTTCCCGGTAAAATATTATTTTATATCAAAAATTGTACAAGGTAATTTTTGTCAGCAATTAAATTTCCTTAACAGTAAAGAAACCGAGAAAGAAACTCACCCTTAAACTACAATTTTTCAAGAAGTAAAATAAGTACATACAATCTACATTTGATGTGAACAGTAAAACGAATTCCACCCACTCTAAACCACAAACCACTGAAAAAGAAACTTCTGCATGCATAAGCTTTCCAACATTTTTCTACTTGTATCATGTAGGGTGCAAACCATTTACATTTGTAATTAATTTTACCAACATTTCACTTCACTCGCTTTGCTATATGTTTATACAGTTTACACCGGTCCGAGTATTTTTCTTGCTGGCTTCCAAGTTAATTGGTTGTGTTGCACTTGTAAAAGTGTGTACTTGAAGTGTTAATAACAACATTAAACCAGCCGTACCTTTGAATATTGCCATAAGAAATGTGTTACAACGGTAAATGAATGAGTCGTATGTTTGGACTTGAAATTAGTATGCATGTCAACTGTTTCGCTATACCATATTGAAATTTCAAATAAGTGTAATGGAATTAAATAAAATGTCCTCGCGCCGGTTGTTTGGGAATTTGTTTTCGCAGTCAGACGCGGTTTTTCAAATTCTAACTGGAATTGTAGCGATGGTGGATTTATGTTGGCGCTTTGTGGGTGTGTTGTGTGCCAGCTATTGCAAATATGTCTGTACATCTTTGAAAATACCATCTGGACCGAACAGTATTTCGAAACTTTTATCATAAACATATCTCAACAATGGCAAATTGTACAATGCCTGGTGTATAGTAAATTATAGAGCAAACTGCTTCACATGACTTTATTAAATTTTCGCGTTCTTACAAATTTCCAGAATGCATATTGTATGAGAAATGACAACCAACGAAATTGCATTTAGAAAGGTGCTTTATTATGATTAATATTTATTTATTAACATACACATACACCAGCACAGGTATTAAATGGGAAGTGTGTGAATAATTTGATATAGATATTAAATTTTAGTTTGTGGGAGCTGGGAGTTTTGCAAAACAATTAAACTTAAACTTTGAATTTGGTTTTAATTAACCAGATTGAGATATATACCTACATATGTTGCAGACGGTTTATAAGAATGGGTGTCCCGATTCTATTGAATGTAAATAATGTTTGTTTCATAACTGTAGTTTCACAAGTAGGTGGATGCGGACTGCTTCTCACAAGAAACGTCTGTTATTGGATAATAAATTTTGAAATAGGCATCAGATAAAATATTGAAAATCGGGGACGGATTGGACCACCGGAAAATCAAATAGCAGCTGATAAAGCCCATTTAATCAATAAATCTCTATTTATAAATAAATAAATTTAATTCAATTTAATATGTTTAAAGTAAATATAGAATAAAAGGAAAAAGAGAAGAGCAAATGAATACACTCTAATTTCAGAAGAGTAATGCGAGAATGTTAATTTACTTAATTAATAACTACATACAGTTTGAGGAATGTAATTAAACGATGATTAAATGTTATATCTGATGGTATTTATTTTTTTATTACCCACATTTTTAGTTTTAATACTCATTGAATGTTTTTTTCACATTTTGATGTTTAATACTTCGGATTGACGTCATAAAGTTATTTTCTAATTATCTAAGGATATTAAAGATTATTTTCGAGTGGTGAGCCAAAATTCCTTTTTTCATAAAAAGCCAAATAAATCCCCCACATCTCCAAAAATGGTTTTAAATTCCTCCAAAATACCTCTAAATTTGTCTAAATTCCCCATGCATGCCCCAATTTTAATACCATATACTTTTACAACTCAAAAAATTCTCTATCAAAATTCCTTGATATTGTCTCAATTAAAAAAAAATCCTCGAATTCCCTTACAATTTTTGAAAATTCCAAATATTCCTACACTTTCGTTCGAGAAAAACAAATAATTCTTTGGGTAGCCAAAACTTTTGGATAGCCACGACCAAAATTAGGGGACAAAAAATTCCTTTTTTCATAAAAATGCCACATAAATCCCCCACAAATCCAAAAATTATTTTAAATTCCTCTGAAATACCCAAATAGGTACCACAAAATTCCTCAAAAATGCCTCTAAATTTCTCTCCCCATACATAACCGAATTTTAATGCAACATATTTTTACGACACAAATAAATTCCCAAGAAATTCCTAGAAGTTGTCTTCTAAATTCCCCTAAATTGCAAAATATTCCTCGAAATTTTTGAAAATTCCAAATATTCCAATAGTTTAGTTCGAAAAAGACAAATAATTCTTCAGGTAGCCAAAATTTCTGGTTAACCAATAACCACGATCAAATTTAGAGGACAAAAAATTGTTTTTCATAAAAATGTCACATAAATGAGTCACATTTCCAAACATGCCTTTAGATTTCCCTCAAATACACAAAATATATCAAATTCCTAAAGAGATTCACAAAATTCTTCAAAATGCCCCAATTTTAATGCAACGAACTGATACAACACAAACAAGTTCTCCATAAATTCCTCGATAATGTCTTGTAAATTCCCCTCAATTCCAAAAATTCCAACAATTTCCTTCAAGAGAGACAATAAATTTCGATTGTTTTATTGAAAGGACTATTAAACACTGATAATCTTCTAAAAAAAAATGTTTTTGCTCATTTTTGTCAATAGATTTTATAAAGTGCCTTAAAAGATTTATAAATGAATTTCAATGATGTTATCGTAACGAAATGCTTACCTACGTATATGTGGGTATTTAAAAACAAAAAATATATAAATCTAGATCACATCCTGTATTATTTGATTCCAAGCCATCGCTAGTTCATTAGAAGCACAATTAGGCTTTATAAACCACACACAGGCAGAATAAACAACAGCTGCCTTCGAAGCCTTTTCCATTCTGATGAATCTAATATGAAAATGAAAGATTTTAAGTGCTTTCCAATGTTGACTCTAGCAACACAATAGGCATTTTTCCAACTGTTGAAAAATAGTGCTTTGTGGAAATTTTAAAAAATGACCCAGCCGCTGTGCATAGGTAAATAAATAAAGCGGTTAAAGTCTTGTTGTGATGGTAATGGATGAATCTTGTTGAGGGAAAAATGGGGAGAAAACCGCGAAAAACTAATTACTTCTCATTTTTTAATTGGATTTACGGGCACTTGGACAGTGGCAACTGCCTAATTTATTTTCCTACGAAAACGTTAAAATTATTTTAAATTTATTAGTTGGTTGAAATTTAATCTTATTAAAAACTGGGTTTGGCTTTGGACTGCCACACCACTAGGGCATGTGCGAGGAAATAAAAACAGTTTTCTTTCATATTTCCGTTTTATGCAATATACACCCACGTCCAATGCAATCACACACAGGCAATAATTTTTCGTTCAACCGTATTTTTGCTTTACGATGCAACATATCACACTGGATATTTACCTATAATATAAATTGGTCACATGGCGTTGAATCTAATTTTCGTACTGTAGAGTGTGCATCATATAGTCATAGGTATTAATGAAGATAACAAAGTTTCCTAATGCAGTGATGTTTGTAAAGTTATAGTTCTAAAGTTCTGTTTGTGTAACATCAGTAAAATACAATTCCTATTAACTAAATTATATCGAGAGAATAACAACAAAACAGCGGAATTATTAATCGATGTATGGAGTTACGTCATCTGGGTAATATTCCTAATCCTAACTACTAACTAGTTTGAGGCTTACAATTAGATAGTTTATTATAGGAAGTGCATTATTATCTAGTTCTCGATTCCTATATAATAACTCTTTTTATATTACATAAGTTTGAAAAGTGTTACAGTTCTTTGAGAATTCTGCTGATCTCGCTTTCAAGAATTTATAATTTATTAGACTTTTAAGTCATTGATTAGATTTAAGTATTGTAAATTTGATTGACTGAGTTTTATTGTTAAAAAAAATTACTAAAACATCATTGTCAAGATCATACGAGTACAATTGCAAATGTATGCAAATACAGTGGAACTTTCTATGTCGAACCTCAAAGGACAAGAAAAAAATCGAGTTAGGGAAACTAAACAAAAAAATTATTTATTATTTGTTTTTGTCTCCTACATGATCGTTTTATCTTTTCTAAAAAATCCTCTGTTAACTTCACTATGTTGAATCTCAAGGGACAAGAAAAAAGTCGCGTTAGGGAAATTTCGAATTACAGGAAGTAAACAAAAAATTATTTGTTAATTTGCTTTTGTGTCCTGCACGATCACTTTATCTTTTCTACAAAATCCTCTACATAATTTAAAAACCTATGAATATAATCAGGAACTTTATTTCTAGACTCTATTATATAAAAGGTTTTCAGTAGAAGAATAAATTTGTTCAAAGTTTAGGTTAGGTATGACATTAGATACGTCGCTGTAGCCCTAATACTGTAAAAAAACTATTGAAAAAAATGTAGATTATAATAAGCAAAAGAAATACCTAGTTGAGTAATAACAATCCTCGCAAAAACTGTCTGAATTATCTTTTGTAACACAGATTAGGAAACTTGGCGTTGAAAAATGTAGGGACTTCCCCGAAAATTTTGAGTTACGTTACGAGTAAAATATTAGTAAAGAAATATTCGAGTTCTGGAAATTCGACTTAGGGAGATAAAAATTTATAAAAAAGGGTACGTTTATGATAAAAAATTCGACTTGACGAATAATTCGAGCTATAGAAATTCGTGTTAGAACATATGGTTATGAGTACTTAAGTAGTTCCAAAAATTAATATTAGTTTAGTTTGATCTGGTATTCTACTCCGAGATACGTACTACGGTTTAACTTTTTTGTAGAACTCGCCAAAATCCCACTAATGACATTTTCAGTGGTATGAATTAATTACAATAAAAAGTGAGATAAAAGTAATGAATTTGGAAGGTGTAGCTCGGACAAGAGATAGCCCAACGAATTTTACATCTGTGCTGTTTTTAGTGATTTGATAAATAAAACCAACACAATAAAAGCGCCCCTAAATGTTTAGCATGGACGTTTGGGGGCGATATTCCAAAGACTGGGTTAGTTTTTATAGGGATTTTCGTTTGGAGGCGCTACATACTGATTAGGAAGAGTGTTGATACGGAAAATGCAAATGACGAGGCACAACTCCCTCTATACTATATACACTCTGTTCTCTGCTCCACATCGAGCCCTAAACACTTTTACTTTGGGCGGCCGTAGGCTGCAGAGCCCCGAGACTAACCCTTCAATATTTATACCTCGCCATAGCCATTTCCACTTTCGATCTGCCGGTTCTCATCGTAAATACCTTGGCTTTTATCCGCTGCTAGTTCCATTTCCTTTTCACTGTTAAACGTGTGATACGAAACCCGCACGTTTTAGTCGTACGTTTTTCTAACAATATCTTATTAGCAAACTTTAGCCGTAAGGACTCTGAAATATTCACTTTTTTTCTTGTTTCTCTGTTAGTGTGTTTCTGTACGGGAAAACTTTTAAAACGGAAAAGTAAATTTAATGTGAACTAGGGAAATTCAATTGGATTCACTTCATCTCTGGTGTGTAAATAAATTCGTTAGTTGTTTTGCATCGAAAAATTCGCCCTGTTGTATGTGCGTGTGTTTGTTCCTTTGTATCCATTTGATTGGATTTTCATTGTGAATCAGAAATGTATGTATAGGTCTGCATCATATAGCAACGAGACCCATGATATTCACCTATTATTTATATTTGTCCTGATCATTTCCATTTTCAATCCTGGGGCAAAGTTTTCATTATAAATAATGTTTACCTCAACACAAAAACACAAATAAACGGTTTATTAAAATCAATACTTTCAACTCGCAAACATTTTTAAGACTAGTCTTATAATCCTACAAAGTAGGTTAGGTACCTACTGCTGAACTACACTATATAAACCATTTAGGACCAGTGGGATATAGTTAACAAATTTTATAGGATATTAACTTGAGCTATTAATTTGCGGTAATCTGTATCTGTTTTATCAGTGGACAAATATTAAACGTGTTTTGTTAAGGTTTGCAATTTGCTAATGAAATAAATTTAAGGGCACATTAAAAGGTTTTAGAGTGCCATTTATTGGAGTGCGTGCGAAATATGCATGACTAAAGAACCGGCTAGTTTCTAGTATCTAAACGACCTGCACGAATTTTGTGCTAAACGAATCGATCAAGATTAGCATACTAATTAAACATTTTCCTTTAAAAAAAACGGAACTAATCTCGGCAAACTGTGGTGAATGATGTAAAAAGTGTTACTGCCTGAAAGTAATTCGGACATTTTGTGGTAAACCTCAAGGAATTTATGTTAGATAATGGGACATGGAATGGGATTATTAGATTAGGATGAAGAAAAAATGAAATGAAACAATCTCTCCCATTATGTCATAAGATAGAACACGTTCCAAGAAAATTGGTTATTTACTCATAGTCGAATTTGGTTTAAGTACCTACTTCAAACATTATTTTTGGTTTAGTTTTTTGGAAATTAATTCTGCAACATAACAGTTTTTAGGTTAAAAAGTTGAGATATTCTCAAAAAATTTCCGAAAATCAATACCTACAGTAAGTATCCCTTCATTTTTTGACTTATTAAAGTATTCGGGAGACCATTGAAGTTCCGTATCATACAAACTCGCCGATTTGCTGTAGTAGATCTAAGCAAAATGGTGCAAAAAGGAAAGGAAGTTAGGGGCTGCAGCTGGGTGATTAGTCCGTTGAATCGTGTGGAGAAAACTGCCGATGGACATTTAACCTCCTTGCTGATTAGGCCAATCCAGTTTTGGAAACAATAATCAAACTTGTATCAAATTATCGAGCAAATTATAACAACATTTTTTTGGGTTATGTTGTTTTGAAATAATTATGTATGTTGACGTTTCGCCAGACATATTACAGACTTCTTCAGAACAACACAGTTAATCTGATGTGACCGGCAAAGTTGCTTGGCCCAATAGTTTGTGCATACATGAAAACCTAAAGAGAACTAATTAAATATTAAATTCGGAAAGCAATTTTTAGTGAACCAAAAAATGGCATTTTTTAAATGACAAAAAAAACTATAATATTTAAAAAAATATTAGCATTCTTCAAAAAACTTTGATACGATTCGTTAGATTTTTAGCAAGTATAACTTAAGTAATTTTCGAAAAAAATGGAATTTTAAGATTTTCAATACTTACTTTTTATGTTTTCATCGGTTTTCATGAGTCAATTTGAACTTTAAGTTGTTAAGTTCTAAAAATAGTTAGATTTTTCATATTTAACTACAAAAGTTACTTCAAACAAGCTGATTTATTTTTAGAATATTTTTTTATTTTTCGACGTATTTTCACCTTTTTTGGTAAACAAAATTACCACGTATTAAAAATTTTTTATATTTTTTGTACGAGCCCTAACAACTAAATATTCGGACAAAAGTAAATTTTGGAAATGAAAGGAGAACTTGAAATTTTACGCAAATAATTAGTAAACACCTAACAATACAATATGATAAAGCCTTAATAACAATATTATGCATGGAAGAAAATTGTTTTTTTGATTTAACAATATTTTAACCTTAATAATTAGCAAATTTTACAAAATGAATTTGCAACTAAATGTTGGAATAATTTTTAATTTAGGACCATTAACATGAGGTTACGTCTCCTTTTGCTTTAATAGCTGCCTGTATTCTAGCAGGCAGTGTATTTATCAAATTTTGGTACAACTCTGGCGTGAAACTGTCCCAAATTTCTTCTATTTTGGTCTTTAAGTCCACAATGGTTTTTGGTGGATTATTGCGTAGAATACGTTTAATTTTATGCCAGAGTTTCAATAACATTTAAGTCCGGACTGGATGAGGACCAGAAAGCACCTTTATGTCGTTTTCACCGAGTTCCTAAACTGTGATTTTTTAAAAACGTTAGAAAAGTATGTCACATTTTTCAAATGCAATTTTAAAGCTACGAAAATTGGCTAAAATCACGAAATAAAGACTTGGGGATTTTTTTGTACATAAAACCAACATCCAGCTTTGCAATAAAGTAAATTTTACAGAAATCCAACCAGCGGTTCCAAACTGTGATTATTTAAATGTAGATAGCACCCTTAAAAAACACGTTTTTTGAAAAGTGAACTGTGGAACTCGAAAAAAATGTAAAAAAATTATATTAACATTTCAATATATGTAGTACGATTATTGAGCTTTGATTTAAAGGTTTTTTGACACAAATCCAACCAGCGGTTTCAAAACTATGATTTTTTAAAACAATTACTAGAAAATTCTATCATTTTTAAAGGTGCAACTTTAAAGCTCCGATAAATGCCTAAAATCACATAATAAAAACTTGTGTAACTTTTTTGTAAAAAAAAAACAACATTCAGCTTTACAATAAAGTAAATTTCATGAAAATCAGACTACTAGATCCATCGTTTTGAAAATAATAATTCTTTGTTTCTACAAATTTCCCATCCTGTTGGGTTAAAGTGCCACAGTTTTGGAACCGCCGAGCGGATTTTTACGAAATTTACGTTTTTATATAACCAAATGTTGACATTAACAGAAAAAAACCATCAATATTATGGAAGTTAATTTAGATAACTTTTGCGCGTATGGAAAAAAGACAATCAAATTTACTTTTGTCCGAACATTTAGTTGTTAGGGCTCGTAGAGAGAAATTCTGATGAATCAAATTTATTTACTACTTTGAAAAATGTACGTTTCTTTCTAGATTCAAACTATTTCGTTAATTTGTAGTTTGGAGAATTACTTAAAAATAACGAAAATTTTTGAATTTGAATAATTTTGTACAAAAGGCTCATATTCAATTTTATGAGAATATTCGAAGCATTACTACTTTTAAAATCCCACAAGTTTACAAACTTCGATCACAGTCGTAAGTTTAGTAGATAAACGATAATAACACTTTACTAACTTCGTTTAGTTGCTTTTTTGCAATTTAAAAATTAGTATATTATAAGAAAATCATCATGTCTTTATTTGCCCGATAAAACGTCTTCCCACCGCCAACCCTTTCCGTCTTGTTTTTCTCAAATTTTCTAAACCCCTCTGGCAAACTGCAAAACTTGAAACGCACAATACTTTATACTTTCCGTCTGCACTAATCGATTTAATATGTAAATTACTGTTATAATTTCACTTATTAATAGCGCACGGCAAGGCTTGAACGGATAATTTGCCAACCAGGGTGTATCAATTAACTTTTGATTTATGATTCAAGTTTAAACGATGCGGTGTTCACATGGTGTTTACCCATGCAATGACCACCAAATGACATTGTGTTTACATTATCTTTAAACAGATATTGGCACAAAAACCCGACACGAGTCCTGTGTTGGGCACGCAACTTCAACTCCCCCATGTACGCAATTTACATCTGATGGCTGGTGCTTACTTCATCAACGCACACAAAATAATACCCCAAACCCTGTCAATGTTGTATGCTATAAGTGCTCTGCTATATTGAATTATTTGCAAGTGTTTTTTTAATAATCCGCCTTTATTGCCACCGGAACTTTTATTGCTGCTTGGGGGGATATGAGAAACTGCTTGAGTTCAAGTAAAGTTTTAACATTAAGACGCAAGTGCACATTAACAACAACAGAGTAAACTTAATTTCAGCTTTGTTTACATATTTTAAACACAGGAAGCGCTTAAAAACTTTCTGTTAATTGTGAGGTCGGATGTGGCGTTGGAAATGTTTAGCTGCAGCCTTAAGATGTGTCTTATAAATAAATCAAATATTCCAGCTGCCTGAAATTTTTGTTATCAATCACGCTGCCTATGTCAGCGCAGTCGGTGCTAGGTCGAAAGGTTAATTATTCTAGTTACCTACTATGTAAAAGGGACAAGGATATTATTCAATTTATTTCAGCGATATTCACTTGGTAGTTTGTATTATAGTGTAGAGCAGAATCACTGTGTCTGTGCAATAACCGATACTGCATGGAAATGTGGCTATAAATTAGGTTTTAGAACCTATTCCATCGTATGCTGCGCTAAACCTATTCACAAATACTACTGATGGCAGTACAAATAAATTGGATGTTCGTTCAATGAGCATGCAACATCTGCGATTTTTTTCCTGAAAAAGAGACAATTCCACACAATGTAACTGTTAGTTTTTCGGAGGATACTCCACAATCAATATTGACGATGAGTTATTGTGTCATGAGGTTTAGTAAGTTTTTTTTCATTATTGATACATGAGGCATCGATGCGATTTGGTGGAAACAATGAAATATAATTGGTAGAGGAGGATGAGCAGCGAATTAGTCTTTATTTTATAACAAAGAAATAATTGTCACGGCAAAAAGTGTTGATGAAAATAATAATTGCATGAAAGATTTAAAATAATGCAAAAATTATATATTTTCTAAACTGTTCACAATATTGAAACCAGAGTTACTGAAAGATGTACAAAATGTGTCAAACATTCAAGATATGATTCCATGTAAATAAACTTAAAAGGACGAATATTACTTCCAACTTATACTATCCTATTTTAGTGTATTCCTGATTCAATTAAATGATTTTGTCGATCTGTCTGATACCTACTTTTTCAAAACTTCGTAATAATTATGAAGATTACATTGAATGATGAGGTATCACCACAGAATAATTCTGTGGTATCACTATAGAGTCTGACGAATTGTTACTGAAAATAATTCGGTGTCAAAATAATCTCACGTACAAAATTTGTACCCAACTCGTATTTTTATTTATACTTAGAATTAATGAGAGTCGCACGGTAAGTTTACAGGCACGGAAAATTGTACAATTTCCAATTTTCCAACTTTGTTGATGCCAAACAAAATGATTATTATTGTAGTGGCGACATGTAAACTTATGGTGGATTTTTCCGGAGGGGCAATTTATTTAACAGCGTTCAATAAACTTCCAGATTGACTACTTTATCACAAAGGAAAAAGACGTTTTCTATCTTGGTATACTTGTCAAGAGCTAAGTAAAGGCATTCAGTAACCCATTTGTCGAATCTTCGAGGCCCCCTTCTCATACAGTTACATGCACGATGCGAAGTTAAGAAATTTGTTATTAACTTGTCAACTTGACTTATACTTGAGTAAACTCTTGAAAAATATCCGTTGTAATCAACTTTCAAATAAAATAGTTTGAAAAGTTCACCCTCAAATATCGTTTATTACTGTGGCTGCTGCTTGACGTGGTTTTATGCAGATTTTATATCAGGTTTCGACTTTAATGGTGTTCGGGAGGAAGCACCATAATAGTAACCACGGTTCATTGAAAAACGTATCAGAGCGTTGAATGAACTTCACTGGGCCACGGTCGCGGTTATCAACTTGAGAAGTTGTTTTTGTTTGGAAAACTTACAGTTAGTTTTTTGTAACCACTTCCGATTTCCTTTGTTCTTTGGACAACTGTTTGCATTTTAATATTCTATTAATAACACTTTGTAAACTTCGGATTTTATCGACTATAAGTGTATTGTTTACTTAGAATTTAATATTACGAGAAAAACAACTATTCAATAAAGTAGAGTAGAGTACCTATTATATGCAAAATGAAAATGTATAGAATGCAACAAAATTTCCATAATAGCTCCAATATCTTATAGTGTTGCAGAAAAATGATGTACAAAGTAATAAATGAAGTGTTGATATTTTTATTAAAATTTAGTCTGTGTTATAAGGAAAAATAATTTAATGGTGGATGTGAAAATAACTTAACTCTAGAATATAGCTTTACAACTTGCAACTTGGGGATTGAGTTAGAAAAAACTCGAATAAAGTCTATAAGTAGGTATACTTACGTGTTTTAAAGAAAAGAAATGCTGAAATAAAGTTTTTTTACTAAAATGTGTGACTTTCTAAAAATAATGATACCTATACATCTGTAAATATGCACTTGTCGAATTTGCATATTGTCTTTATAATATAGAGTTTAAAACTTTTTCCGATCATATTATTTAGAACTAAATTCTCCGCAACTTTTATCTACAATTTAGGTGTAATAATCTTCTGTCTTTATACCGGACAAGAATCACAAACAGAAGTTGCTGTAAGGGTATTAATTTTTTTCTAAAGATCAAATATGTTATGATTTGTACGGAAAAATCTAAGCTTTATATAATATGTTTTCCAACACATAAAAAATTGCCATAAGCAAAGTAAATTACTTTTTATTATTTCTTTGCATGGACATTTGGACTTATAAATTATTAAATTATTGCACATCAACCAATGGAAGTATGTGCAACTAAAACAACGCGATCGTTTGTTAACCTAAAACATACAAACTTTTCTGTTATGTGTGTAACTAAATAAAACTTTCTCTTGCTATTTTATACTAAATTAGCCCTTAATGTATTGCAGAATATGTTTACGTAGTTGAAAATTGATATTGTTGCTGATTTGTTGTTAAGTTGTTATCATGGAAAACACTTTTCTTCCTAGACCTAGAGAGAAAAAGTGCCGTTTTATTTCCGCATTTTGAGGGAAAAAAGTCGTGCAGAAATAAATAAATAACTCGAGATATTTTCCAATAAAGCCAAAATTTGTCGTAATCAATAATTATGGCATTTAAAACTAATTTTTCTACTAATTTAATTTGACTTTCTGTGGAAATATAGAGCCTAAAAGTTTGATAATCATTTATTTTCATTTTGCCTGTTTTTGGGCTAAAAACGACCAAAAGGCATTAATTTTTCAGGACGTAAATTTTTCAAATTTCGTAACTTTAGGCACAGGCATGCAAACTGTTAATAGCTGTGTTTAAGAACCAAGTTTAGTAAGCGACTCTAATATACATCCAGATATTTTTCATCCACCAAGCGACCACCAAATCGTAAGATTTTATCACTGAGTATCAGCAAAATATCATTCTGGGAACGCAGCCTTTATCGTACTCAGCTGCGTAATGATAATTTATTAATGACATTGTATTCTTTTGTATGTCTTTCTTATAGTCTGTGGAAGTGTCTGAGGTTTGTGCACTAGTAACTTTCGTCAAGTGAATTAATGGCTTAGGAATAAAATAAAAATGATAGGTATACTTTGCATGAAAAATTTACACTCATGTTCATTAATTTTTCTGCCTCTTTCCATATTCTAGTAAAAATCAATTTTATATTTCAAGAAGGTAGGTACTACTACAACTATTTGTTCTCATTACTTAAGATCAGTAGGGACCACCAATATTTTAAATTAAAATGTTATAAAATACAAAAAGGTATGGAAAAATTTGTGTCGGCCTTGAGTTGCTTTCTTTTTTTGTGTTAGGTTGTTATATCCGGAGTAGGACATAAGGACAATTAAACAGAATCGTTCATTCAGCTGTTGAGCCTTAATTCTAAAAATACTAATTACTCCGATTTTGTACAATTTTCCTCTGTGCTACACCTAACCCAAAGAAGTTCTCACATGGATCATTGTTTACATTATATTACATATTAACGATATCCTGCAATGCATAAATAATTCTATTTTTTGTAAATAAAAATTTACTGCAGTATTAAATAAAGAGAAATTGAAATTTATTTATTTTATTAAAAGGGATAAATTTTATAAAAATGTTAATGCTGCATTTTCTCCCTGTGTTGTTATTTTTGCAATGATTTATTAAAATTTTATTATTCTTGATATCTATTTCCTGTTGGTCGAATTTTTAAAATAAAAAAATCATTTTGTAATATTCTCCGATTTCAGATTCCATAATGTTTGTGGGAACCAAACATTTTCTTTTAAATTACCTGATTCTGATTTCAATCATTAGCTACTTACTCGCTATATACTTAAGTAGTTACGGTCAAATGAACAAAGCTCTAATGTGTTTATATACTGATGTATTACATTATACCAGGTACATGATATCTAAGGACATGTCATGTAGTGCACAAATTATTATAATAAGTCGCTCATGCGAAGTTAACTGGATCCTGTGTAGAATTGATGTTAATATTTTACAGTTGAGGGCAATATCCTACAACGATATTTTATACACCATACATACGAACTGAATACTTGTATACGCTATGTGGCATATGAAATCGAACTTTAAATTCCAAACACGACGGAAATAAATTTGAAAAACCCGAATAAATAAACAAAATATGTCCGGAATATATCATATTTTTTTTGATGTGCTGAAAAACTGATTGTACACCACAAAAAAAAGATAAAAAAAATACTTGTAGCTAGATATATTTAAAGGGTTTTTTAAAATGTGTATAGAGCTTTGAAATGCAAATTGCACTCATATGCGTGGGTGGTAGCAAGTTGCTCTAACAAATTGATAGAAAAATTTTAAAAGCATCTAAGAATTTTATACGATGCTACATAGAAACCTACGTGCCAAACTAACGAAGAGTTTCAAATGGAAACATTTATGAAAGACTGGTAATTCGCAGTTTCAATGAAAGAATAAAATCGTACAAGCGAATAAACGGATAGAAAAAAATAACGTGTACACTTTTCAGTATGATCAAAAAAGATTTCACTTTGAGAATCATCAGGAAAGAGGCGAAATTATCTCTACAACCTCTCTGATGTATATTTCTTTCGATTTTATCAAAGACTTGCAAAGATTGCCAAAGCGAAGAGGCTTTATAGTAAAAACAAACGGTTTGCCCTAACTCCTTCTCCACTGCTCGTCGTCTTGCTCTCTCTCTCCTTCTCCCTGTCGACTTCTACGATTACAGACAATGATTAAATTAGGGTTAGGTCAAGAGCCTCTACAACTTACGTAACAGCTATCAGTTTTAATCTGGACGATGCTTCTGAGACAAATTGCAGAAATGTACACCTCTAAGTAGAAATAATGTCCATCATTATTCCACGTTGGATGTTTTTCTATAGTGTTTAGTCGGGGAATTACAAACAACAACAATAGTGCCCCCGCGGGGCTTTGAGCCACCCAAGCTGAAACTTTTTTACAGCTTCAATTTGCAGTTTGTTTTACATTAGTTGGCACATTTGATTGATTCCCTTCGGTACAAGTCGTTTTATCTGTGATCTTTTGTTTTATCTTTCGTTGAGACTAATCAACACAACCTTTGCACAGGAGTGGATCAAGGAGGTTTGGTGTCTAGGCCAATATTTTAGAGGCGCTTAAGGAAATGGAATGATATAGAACTTGGCCACCGACAAGGTTATGTGTTTATTTCAAAGTTAGGTTAAGGAAGTTTAAGGTATTTTTTGTTACAATGTCGCATCGAACACATTAAGATAGAGTCCCTCGGGGGTGATGATAACACTTTTCAGGACCTCATTTAGGAAGAATTTTAGGCTCATGTTACTATAATAATTTCATAAAATTCGTACAAAAAGCTATCTAAATATTTACAGTAGTTTACTTTAGAATATAAAGTAAAAGGAAGTGTAGCATTTTCTAATTAGCTACACATTACGAGGAAAGGAGTCGCCATCTTAAAAAACTAAGTATGACTAATAGTTCGGCGTTACTGATAGGTTTTGCTCAGATTTGATATGTAATAGAAAATTCGCAGAAATTCCAAAAGATGAAATAAGAAACTTTATTCAATAGTAATATAATAAGTGCTTTGGATTTTCCGGTTAAATTACGATAACTTGTTGCACAGCAACAAAGAGTGTCAGTTTGACAGTTTAAAAATACCGAGTGCGAAGCACGAGGTATTTTCTGTCAAACTGACACGATTTGTTGTTGTGCAGGAAGTTTGAGGAATTTAACCATCGGAAAATCCAAAGCACATATTATATTCGTTAAGATAATTTTATGAATGTACACAACAGTTTATTTTATTTCATATTAATGCAAGTTTTAGATCGTACTAATATATAATTACAAATTAATTCTTATACAAATTTTGTTATTTATATTGTTACCATGGAAAACCTACAATTAATTTTATCGAAATTTTATCGCTGGAAAACCATGTAGGTTGGTCCAATACTGCACTATGATTGGTCGAAATTGCTATGAATAAAATTATCAATAGTAATATAATAAGTGCTTTGGATTTTCCGGTTAAATTACGAAAACTTGTTGCACAGCAACAAAGAGTGTCAGTTTGATAGTTTAAAAATACCGAGTGCGAAGCACGAGGTATTTTCTGTCAAACTGACACGATTTGTTGTCGTGCAGGAAGTTTGAGGAATTTAACCATCGGAAAATCCAAAGCACGTTTATATTCGTTAAGATAATTTTATGAATGTACACAGCAGTTCATTTTATTTCATATTAATGCAAGTATTAGATCATACTAATATATAATTACAAATTAATTCCTATACAAATTTTGTTATTTATATTGTTACCATGGAAAACCTACAATTAATTTTATCGAAATTTTATCGCTGGAAAACCATGTAGGTTGGTCCAATACTGCATTATGATTGGTCGAAATTACTATGAATAAAATTATCGTATTAAAATTGCAAATAACCGAAATTGGTTGTCAAAACCTGATAGTGTTCTCAAGGGTATGCCACTGGCAACCGGGAACATTCTGACCACCATCTTCAAAACCCATCCCGGTTTTCTAAAATTAACTAAATGCTCCTCACTATACAGGATGATTCTTAACATGATGCTAACAGTGTATAGAACTCACTAAAAAACAAAAACAGTCAAAAATGAAAAAAAACGAGACTTCTTATAGAAGTATATTTTAATACTGTAGATATTTTTGCACATGGTCATACTAAAATGTTGGCAAGCTATATCTCCCTTATTTTGATTTATTTATTAAAATAGATGTATCAAAAATATGTATATATAAACACTCTGTATATATTACTTGTTTTTGTTAAAAATAATATTTTCAACTCATGAATTATTTTACTGATTAAAGTAATTGACTAAAGTAATTTTCTAAAGGATGTTTAATTTGGACCATAAGTCCACCTGCTACACCAGCCTTTCATACAGGCGCCTCTGCCCATTCTATACAATTTATACATTATTAAATTATGTAACCAAACATAACTAACTCGCCCCCTCCACCTACAATAAGATTGAAGTCGCAATATTCGAACACGCTTGTATCGTACCAATGTGAACTCCAAGATGTAGTTACACAGTATGATGTGACGGTATGCATATTTATGTAACTGATGTAGTCACGGAACTGCATCCGACACTTCTCTAGTAGTGATCCAATCCACCCAGCGTGACATCTTCAAGTGAAAGTCCTGCCGGATGCACCAGAGAAATTCAAAAGCCATTTCAATAAAACTTTTAGTATGCTGGACATGCCCACAAGCACACATCGTATGTCATACAAATGCGGCCCCAACACACCGCAAGACGATGGGATGTGGTTGCCCTCTGATATTGTTTTACAAGTCCCGGTTCCCGATCAGAAGGACGGGAAATTAATTTAGCACGTTTTCTATATAGTATGTACGCCGTTGGTAATATCATTTATCGAAGCTGAACTTAGTAGATGATGCGATGTTATCTCATTATCGTGGCGTCTTCAAGTACATATTCTATGAGGTTTTTACCGCTACTGGTGATGTTGTTTTATTGGGAAATTTACTTTTCATAAATATCTAAAGTTCGTGTTTTATTCTAGCTGGAAAGAGAGGAACAGACACAGAAAAAGAGGAATAGATTTCCGCATTTTGCTACATTAAAATTGAAATATGCATTAGTAAAATGTTGCATTTGTGTATTTATGAGATTTTCCCGTTAGTGGATATACATTTTATTTTATCTGTAATATTCCCATTTTTGAAACTTACACTCTGATAGGACTGTGTAAATGGGCTATTTGGCTTTGTAATGGCAAATACTAAATCATCAAAACTGTAATTAATCCACTATATTATGTATTTTAAATTGTCATATTACGTCAAATTAATATTGCTTTAGAACTCGTATATTATATACTTCTCCAAGGATAACATGATTGAATCATTAACCAAAAATAATTATTAAAGACTAAAAAATACTCGCTTAAAATCCTGCATTATTCGTCACAGTCGCATAAATGTTGTCCAACCGCAATGCAGACAAACTTTTGTAAGTACTTTATATATCGTTAATATTTAGCAGAACTTCGTAGTAATATTTCAATATACAGGGTGATTTGTAACATATGGAGGAGACTTAAAAGGTAGATTGATGGGCTCAAAATAAACTAATTTTATTAATAAACTTTCACAAAAGCTCAATAATTATGAAGATACATCAATGCCAAGTTAGATGAATTATACTAGCATTTTTCAAAAAAATAATAGATGTAATTTATGTTTTAAATTTTATATTGGGGATATGTGAACTTACTGAACTGTTATTTATTTCAAGAAACTTTACTCCTTGTAATTTTTCCTTTTAATCTCCTAAATTTTGCATTAAAAAAATACATAGTAAGTTGCCGTTGAAATGTAAGTAAGTGTCAAACATTTCAGTAAATTGCAATAATATCAGTTTTTTTTTTTGAGTTAATGTTGTTATTTATACTTATGGAAATTAGTTGTTGTTAGAAGTTATTATTATTAAACTAATATTTAGTTAAAATGGTGAATTACACTGTAACCTTACGGCCCCCAGTCAGTACTGGAGAAATAAATAGCGTCGAAATTCCCTACGTTGTGTTCTTTTTAGAGTTCTGTGCAGGCGGAAGAAATAAAACAGTTTTGACGATCATATACAGTTTTTATTCAAGCTCATTGGCAGAAAGCACAAAATATGCAAAATGATCAGTCTTAAGGATAATCGCCTTATGGGATAACCTGATTAATCAACCCTTTGTGGGTTGTACGGTACGATAAAACAAATTAGTATTGCTCCAAAATATTCCATAAAGAAATATTAGTAAAATACAACAAATAATACATATTGCAACTGCGGCCTCCTAACTGCCCGTTACATCCCCCACATTCTGGGTATACATTCCCCTTTTAGGCGGCATCTATTAGATGAATCGCACCTCCTTGTGTTCGAAGAGGGGTATTTTAGCAAATACAAACATATAAAACATATAAAACAATGGTGCTTATGTATACCACATCGTGCAGGGGTGCGTAGCCCCTACGATGTATTCCCTCGTTGTAGAATGTACATGATAGTCTAAGCGACCTTAGAAATGCAAGCAGTAGCCAGGTCGACAAGCAGATCAATCAAACATATCATCAAACGGTTATAAAAGTAATAGAGAAGTTGGGTTGTATACAGAAAACTCTGGAGCAATCTCAGAGACAGTTAAAATAAATATTGTAATGGCAAAGAATTATCCCAAAGGTAGATTTTACAAATACAGCAACACAAAAATTATGTAAATATTATCAATGCAACAAAAGTTATAGCGAGCTGAATATATCAAGTTAGAATGAACAATATCAATAATCTCTCAATGGGTTTTCCATTGATTTACGGACCTGTAGGGTTAGAACCCTTCCACACATCTATGGCGGGAGTGGTGGCTCCCCCGGAACTGTGGCCGTCGATCAGGGTTAACGGTACGACTCCAGGGTGGCGGGCACAGTCGTGGCGGCAGTGGTGGTATTTACTGTGGAACAGTCAGAACTTAAGGGCAGTATTCACACAATCAAGATTATTTGTCTACTTAACTTCACTGAGTACTTGGTCTTCACTGAGTACTATATCTTGTACATCTTCTTGCTTGTGGAATTCCCCGCTTTTCCCCGTGACGTCAGTAAACTGGGGTGGCAAATCGGGGGCTCGACCAATGAGAGATAACATTGTGTGGATGGTACCAGAAACTTTCACCGATATTCTTCCTTCGTGTAAACTGTGGCATTTTCTACCTAGGTCAAGTTTTACGGTCAGCAAGTGGGACAAGGGGACCCATCTGGGCATCTGGTTTTGTTGGCGGTGGTGCTTTTATTGCTGGATGGCAGTTTTGGTACAAAACCTACTAGGACCGCTTCCTTTGTTACACCCTTAACTTTTATGGGGAAGGCAATGTGGTTTTCGTTTGCTAAATATTGGAAATAATATTATGCTGGAATGGAAGGTTTTTTATTTACAAGTACCAAACATTTTCGTTTATGCATTTCTACGGTTTTTATGAGGGCCCCCAAATATGTACAACTACAAAAAATAAGTTTGGGTCGCAGTTTGTAATACACAAACAACTAAAATAAATTTCTAAAGAATTTAAAACACAGTAAGGCGAATGTATTTTAAGCGAAATAATTTTATATGTAAGGGACCGGGGTTGTCCGGTCTCAACACTAATTTTTAATTTCAGCGGTACTCAATAGGTTAAAAAAAATTTAAACCACTGTAACTTTTGTTTTATTGGGTTTTCGTCTAAAATTTATTATGCAAAAATGTTTATGTTACTAATTGCCCTTTCAATCTCCTCCATATGTTACAAATCACCCTGTATTTACGGTTTTTATTAATTTTTTATTGAGAACGAATAACAAGTTTTTTATATAAGTACATAATTACATACAATATCTGAACATCTCATCAGAATTTACATAGAGTTCTATATATGTAAAGGTCGATTTTATTTATGTCAAGCCATGTTAATTCCAAGCATTACTTTGGACACAATTATTATTGTGTCTGGTATTATCTGCCTTTTCTATGCAATCCTGCCATTTCTTTTTAGTATTGACCTATAAAACATTGTGACCGTTCTTCCTCAATGAATTTTTTCGCTAAAACAGATTCTGTTGGTAATTGGTACTTACTTAGCTAAACATAATTATGTCCTTCGTCATTGAACTTCCTAAAATAACTAGAGTCGCGATATAATGAACACCGCTTCGAATGAACTTTTTTTTGTTTACGTTATTGTATTGCAATATAATTCCAGAACCTTAATTTGTACCCATCAGCTAAACATAATTATACTTATTCTAGGTCACTGAATAACTGACATTTTTAAAATAACTAGAGTCGCGATATAATGAACACCGATATAACAAAATCGAGAACAAAATACAGTGAACTATTTCGAAAGAAATGTCCAATTTTGTGTTATATTCGGCTAGTTCAGTTTAGAATCGATAGTTTTTTACAAAATATGTATATGTACTTTTTATTTAAATTTTTCCATACCCCAAAAACGTGACCGGGCCTTGTCACGTGACTGCATTTATAAAATGAGTACCCTTTTGTAAAAAAAGTCAGAAATTTTCTTGGAAAAAGACTAGAAATTCTTATTTAAAAAAAACACATTTAATGTTATAAAAAACAAGGAAAAAGATTTGTTACTGAATTTTTAGGCATTGTCTTTCAAAAATTTGGATAATATGTAAAATTAATATTAAACAATCTTTACCAAAAAACCGAGCAAAAAACACTTGTTAAAAATTGTAACTCAAAAAATTCAAATACTTATTTTAATTATACACTATTGTTAATTTCAGCATTTCTCATTACGCTAGATTCCCTGCATCAGTATGAAATGAATGGAGATGCTTCAGTGGGCAGGCATAAATAACACGATAACTGCTCTGTTCATTTCGTTCTGATATAAAAAATTCACCATGTGTCCCACCCACAACAGCAACAAGACATATTAAATATTCCAAAACAGTAAACAGATACATATAATTTTATAGAAGTCGAGTTCCCTGAAAACATGAAAAATTATTTTTCAGCTTTTTCAGAATCTTTTTGACTAGCTATAAAATATCTGAAATTCCTCTTCATAAGAAAATGAACTATACTACTTAATTCCCTGAAACTGTATCTTTTAGAATATAAAAAATATGTACCTATAAAATGTTATAGTCGTAAATATGTAGATAGATTTCTATTCAATTTATTAAAAAAAAATTGGTACCTTTGTGGTACTTCGTGTAACCATTTAACTAAAACCTGCCTCTTTGTTTAAATTGAACATTTATGTTGTGTATAGCACAAAAATTATTTATTTTCTCTGGAATAACACGTCATAATCATCGTATCAGTATATCTAATGGTAATTAAAATTTCTGCATTTGAAAACAAAGTAAGCTTTACTTTTGGACCGTTTGTAATGTTTATGACATTTTCATTAACGTTAAAATTTGTTAAAACAGATGTGCAATTGATAAACATCAAATGATCCCCTGGTATACTTTGTCAGGGTATTAAAAATAAAAATTGAATTTATTAATACCATCATGAGCTTTAAACGAAATAATTACAGGGCTCTTTTCCTTTTTATGTACCTGAAATTCTTTTGTGTTTTTCAATCAGTCGCAATTTTTTACAGTGAAAACCCCCGAGGCGCTAAATAACAGATTAAACAAATTTAATCGTTATTTATTGTTGTGTATTTTTTAGAACGCCGACAATTTATCGTTTTTTGGTACAATGAACGCCCATCTTCAATTTTATTTAATTATACCCGTCCGTATATAACTACAATAAGATTTTGCCGAAATTGGAGAACATTTATATTCCGTGGTGTTAACTAATTGTTATTGCAAACGAGCTGAATACCAAATTAGGGGATCTTATTTTAATGCAATAACGAAAATAAATGTACTTAACCTTTAAATTAAATTCTGGACATAAAATTTGTTTAACATAAATTCACCCTTTAAAACACGCCCTTGTCGGTACTTTTTCGCCAGAGCAGATGTTGTTCTCATTCAGATAGACGTTAGACGATACTTATACTTTGCTGCTACTTTTTAATTAGATTATTTTATTAGTTTACTTAGGTGCTTTCGCATCGCTTTTAGAACATTTTCCTCACATAACTGCCGTAATTTTATTGTGGAATGCTGTAAAGATAACAAAACACATAATTGTGGTGTGTTATCGTGAAAACTAGTTTAAATTTTCCATTAAATTTATTACGAGAAATAAACCTTATAACAAGAGATATCTTCCTCGTTGAATCGGTCGGATTTAATCGAAGTGAGGAATTAACTAGGACTCGGGAAAAAGCGAAAGACAAAGACGCCCGCTCCAGCTTCCAACTGCTGAGACAAGCTGATGTGGATGTCGATCTCATCTGCGTCTAATGAAAGTGATGAGCCGTGGTCACCATGGAATCAGATAGTGAGCAAATAGTTCATTTGTTTCCTGACCACTCAGTTGGTGCGGTCGTTTGCTGCATCGCCAAATCCATTGACAATGCGGTGTTGGTTTTTTTGCCTGCTTTATTGTCTTTCAACTATAAATTTAGTTGTCCACAATGCCGATTTTCACGCAATGAACTCTGATTGTATGAAGTTGAACGATCAGCGCTGTTAAATTAAATTTACCAAAATAAATCAACCATATACCGGCTCTTGTAATCATTCATTAACCAGAACACCACACCGTACCACATCTGGATGCAGGTCTGTACCTACTCATAGGCATAGGTTCTAAAATTCCTTCTCCACTTGGAAAATACTAAAACTCGAGAATTAAAGTTATAAACCTCTCCTGTTGAATTTAACATGAACAAATTAATAAACTAGCTACTTTTAGGCTATTGAGCATACAGGTAATCAGTTTATTGAAGAGCACTTAACCAGTTTCATTTACATTTTATAATGCTTGACATACTCGACACAACATTGTACGCTTCATTGTATCGAGTTTATATTATACAGGGTGATTCGTAACATATGGAGGAGATTGGAAGAGCAATTAGTGGGGACTAACATAAACATTTTTGTATAATAAATTTTAGACGAAAACCTAATAAAACAAAACTTACATCTATCTACCTTTTAATTCTCCTCCATATGTTACAAATCACCCTGTATAAACATTAGCAACGATTTCAAAGCTTGAAGTTTGTATTTTAATGTAAAAATATATATTTATAATGTAAAATGAACCCTTTAAAACTGTGTAACTTGAATATCCAATGTAATTTTTGACCCTTTTTGAAAATTCATACATAAAAAATGTAAATTTATAAAATAGGCCAGTCAAATTAGCTTTTATAATGCAGGAACCCCGAAATAATAAATAAAGTGTTCAAAATTTGATAAAAGTTGTAAATTGATATGTCAATATTCAACTACGTCATCACATAATAATAATAAATAGTAGTAAATGCTTCACATCCCCCGCTACCTTGCTAATTTTTTTATTTATTTCCAGGGGCATAAAAACTTGTGTAAAAAATAATGTTGTTTAGCGAGTTGCCGTTGTTGTAGAAGGAGCAAATTTGTATTCGCATCGATACCGTGATTTCATACAACTTGTGAATTTTGCCACACTTTTTATTTATTTCCATTATCAAAAAAAATGCGAAATTTAAAAATTGCAATTCCGGAGAAGTTCCCGATGCAAATAAAGGGGGCAAATTATACACCGCACAATGAAAATCATTTTCAAACATATGCCACCAAAAATTGCAACTTTATAATTATTTCCAAGATCGAAAAATTAAAAAATTTCTATTTTTAAAGAAAAAATTCGAAACAATTACTTTCCCAGCCAAAAAAATGGGAGCAAATTCAAGGATAGTTCGAAAATATTAGATAGAAGAATGTTCTGCAAGTTGCCAATCTTTATAATTTGTTCTCTTCTTGTCATAAATAAAAACATTAAAAATCAATAAATATTAATGTTCCCGTTGTTTGAAAAGTTGGCAAAATTAATAGAAAATAAATAATAAATAGAAGAATTTCTTACCGGACTTTGCCCCTCTTTTAAATTATTTCTCAGTGAGTAAATTTAATTTTTAGTTTTTTGCAATTTTAAAAATGTTCCCGTCATTTTTGGAGGGGGCAAAAATTTATAATTCCATTTCATATCAGTTTACAACTTTTATCAAATTTTTAACACCTTATTAATTATTTCCGGGTGTTTTGCTAATTCGACTGGCCTAAAAACCCGTAGTAGTAGTCCTCAATGTGTGACATTTTTCCCACCTGAATATTCGATGTAATCGTAAAAGGTGAGAAGAACTTAAAAGGACTTTCCTCTTTCCTTCCAATCCTTAGAAAGTCAGTTCATGCAAAGGAACTAAACTCTTCTTTGTGAATTAAGCTAGCACCGAAGACATGATACTTAAGCAGAAGCAGTGGTTTATAATATTCTCCCATCATTCTCCTCCTTAGAAATCAATGAACTTCCTTGAAAATCATTTTTCAGGATATTTATTTCTCGTGCCCTGACTTGCCTCCATCACTTGCTCTTTATTCTAGAGGAGAGGTTGTTTTAGATTTTTAGATAAAATCAAAGTTTTTTCGATCTTTGTTCATTTTATGTTGCGGTAACTAAAATCTAGAAAAACGATGTTATTGTTCCATAGGCAATGACTGCTAACATAGAGAACTACAGTCATTGCTATCTCATTTATACAAGCTCTTTTCCAAAATAATTAACAAATAGTTACAGAAAAAAATCGATTTTCTTCACACAATAAATCAGGCTGGATTTCGGTCACATGACTGAATGGATAGAAGAAATTACAAAATTCAAAGACATCACATGTTATTTGAAAATAATAAACTGGCGAACCTGAGCATGTAAAAGGTGCAGAGGAAGACCTCCAACACATTGGGGTGGTGGTAATAAAATTATTAGAATTGCTCAAAAGAAAATTTAGTGAAATGGAGGTCTGAGTCCAACAGTGGATTTAAGAAATTGGGAGATGATTAAATGATGGTAGTTCATAAACTAATATTAAAATAAACGATATTTGGTCAAAATTGAGTACATGAGCTTCTGGAAACAAATTTGTAAATTTACGTTTCTAATCGAAAAAAAAATAGTTCACAAGGCAGTGTTAGAAAGTTGATTTTTTTGATAATTTTTGGCTTTTGCCACAATCTACTTTAGAAAATCCTCTAAATTTGATATACAGGGTGTCCGGAAACTAGGAGCAAAAAACTCGGGGAGTTAATGTGACAAGTTCCTATAACATTTTTCTGAAAGCTCATTAATATTGGGGTTACAAGGTCCCAAAGTTTTTTTTAAATCAATTTTTTCCAATAACTTTTTTCTAAATTTTGATGATGCCCGATTGAAGAGCATCGAAAAATCTTCAAAAAAGATCATCTTGTTGAATATCGAT
This sequence comes from Pediacus dermestoides, assembly GCA_963942485.1. Lineage (NCBI taxonomy): Eukaryota > Metazoa > Arthropoda > Insecta > Coleoptera > Cucujidae > Pediacus > Pediacus dermestoides. The sequence continues at coordinate 32,933,540 of OZ012626.1, forward strand.
AAAACGAGTAGTTTTCGAGAAAAACGCGCTTCTGTTTAATGCTTGCTTTGTTAATCTTGAAAATGAGCTGTAGTTAGTTGGTATTCATTTAAAGCGTTTTTCTCGAAAACGACTCGTTTTATCGTGATGCAGTAAGAGGATCTTTTTTGAAGATTTTTCGATGCAAAATTTAGAAAAAGTGCCTAACAAAAAAGTCTTGGGTCTTTATCCAAATCAACGTCAGTTTCGACTCTTTGACACTAGGGGATTTACCTCAATTTTGGTGCAAGAATACAAATAAACATTAGTGATAAGTGTGCCAAATTTGAAACAAATCGGTACACTAGAAAAAAAGTTACTGGTAAAAGTTGATTTAAAAAAACAAACTTTAAGGCCCTGTAACCCCAAGATTAATGAGCTTTCGGAAAAATGTTATAGGAACTTGTCACATTAATTTTTCAAGTAGAATCACCCCCCGAGTTTTTTGCTCCTAATTTCCGGACACCCTGTAGGTATGTATTCCAAAATTCGAACGATGTAATTCAGCAAAATCGAACAGTTTAATTTACTTAAATGTTAAGCTTAAAATATATAATCGTTATTATTATTTTATAAGGGAGTTGATGTGCCCAGGCGTTACAATCCTCTCTTCCTACTGCATTTATACATGATACGTAGCACGTGAAACTTTAGTTAGCTCTGTGTTTAATCAATTAACACTTATTTGGGTATATACGCACTTGTCAAACAAACAAAATATCATCTTCATTTTAGAACACATCCTATTGTGTATATGCTGAAAACAAAATAGTTTTTTATAACAAAAACGAATACTGTGTGCCTGCATCAGCATTCACGTTAATGTTTTATTCAAAGGACTATGTCAAATTTCCTTCTTTGTGACACAAAAAACAAGTAAACTATTTAAAAACGCATGGCAGTAGTAAAATATAATATTCCTGTATGTTGTGTAAATTCTGCGGATTACATTTTCCACTGTGAAATATTTCATGTTAATCGTAATGAATGCATTACTTCAGTGAAATGTTAAAACATCCCCAGGTCTACTTTAGATGAAATTTCAGCAACAACTTCACGCTGTCGCGGCAAAGTTGTCAAAAACTTCAAAGCTATGTGTGATAAATTTGCTGCTGAAAAGTGTAAATTTGATTTAGGTTTTCAATTTGTCAGCAATTCGATTGATTTATCACGTAGGTAGGTTGGTATACAAAGTGCAAACACATAAACAGCATAAGCTTTCGTGATATTCGCAAAATTAATATGGGGGTTTCCATCAAAATTCGTCTAGAAATAAATTTATAATCACGAATATACTGAACCAAATAAAAACAGGTTCCCATGCGTATCTCCAATGTAATAAACAATGAAAAAAACTAAAAAACAAACACACAGCTTAGTTTCTAATTCAATTTACTACTGTATGAGCCAGAAACTGTTTGTTTAAAATAAAAACATCTCACTTGAAAACTGTACGTGCAAAGAAAATTTAGCAGCGATAATAAAAATACATCAAGCTATTGGCAGATTTCCAACGACCACCACCTAATATTTCGTTCACTTACACCCCCAAGCCTCCAATATGTGCGCTTGTATGTGTGATGCTCGAAATCCAAAGTTAAAAATCGAGAACAAACAAACACAATTTTCTCGATTTTGTTACAATAGCCGAATGCATGTAGCGCACAAACCTTTGACGTTTAACTAGTCATAGAAAAGCCATTTTTCTCTACAAATACGTGCTCAAACACGACGGGCAAACGTGAATTGATTTGTTTGCTACTTTGGTCGACTAAAAGCAAAAAAAAACTGCGTGGGGCATATGGTTGTATAGTACAGTTGAGCCCAATTGATCTAAACGTATTTATCTGATTGACAATCTTAAAAGGACAAATGGATTCTTTATGATTATATCTGAGGTCATTTAGTTTAAACGGAAGTACTACAACTATTAATTTAGATTTTTAATAATTTGTCTTTAATTACGTTTCTACCATAATAATTATTTTAAAATAACTATAATGTTGATATAAGGATAAAGTAGTAGCAGCCCTGAAATAGTAATCCTGTGGCATCTCTGCAGAATTGTAAAAGGGCTATTTTATTCCAGTTAGCTTTTTTGTAAAATTTTATCTAGTTGTTTGTGTGTGTAAATACTTTTTAAGTAATTTTAACGCAAACTTGAAAATATGTACCAGTTTTTATAAAAATTCTGTTTCAAATTCACGGTTCTAAAACCACTTGCGACATTTTTTCAGTAGGTTTTGGGGCCAATCAAAGGTCAAACCGAAGTGACATTTGCAATTTCTTCTAAAACTAAATATTTTAAATAGGTCATTAATACTTTTTCAAATATTTTATGAAATTGCTGAGTAATAATGACGCAATTTTGGATCACACTTGCTTTCACAGTTTTTCAAATTCATACCTATTTAAGACCTTTATTCTAAAATCTCCAAAATCGACAAATTAATCTGCGAGATAAAGTTATTTGGAAGATGACAAGAAAGTCATATTATTTAAAATTTTGGTACTAAAATATCAGTTGAAAAATTCAGAATTTTATATTTTTGGTACTCTTCATATAAATATTATTTGAAGCTGGTTTATGTAACATTTTGCCAATAAGGTTAACATCACAATTGATGCCTTTACACTCATAAGTTTAATACGGTCAATGTTGATGTTTCTGACAATAATCGATGGTCAAAGTAAGTGTACTAAAATTTTTTAAATTTAATTGCTAAATGGCAGTTCACCACCCATTTTATAAAATTTTGCGAAAGTACTTTTTTAATTAAACCAAAAATCACATATAAGTAAATAAAATAAATAAAATAAATAAAATAAATAAAATAAATAAAATAAATAAAATAAATAAAATAAATAAAATAAATAAAATAAATAAAATAAATAAAATAAATAAAATAAATAAAATAAATAAAATAAATGAAATAAATAAAATAAATAAAATAAATAAAATAATTAAAATAAATAAAATAAATGAAATAAATAAAATAAATAAGCATACATTTTTATCAAATGGTCATGGTACTAACCTCATTTCCACGACCAGTAAGTCACTAAACCGAACACTAAACGTAAAACCACTTCTTGTCAAGCAAAGTATTTCATTGAATAAGATAAACAAACACATATATCTAATTCTAATTAGTTTGTTTAAAATAACAACGAGTTCTTCCTCACCATCATCTACAGTAGAGAATTTCCCGGGACTGTACCTACCTCCATCCACCGCATCGAATAAAATATGAAACATGCTATGCCCCTCGGACATCTTTTTGTTCACATATCCAATGATTGTAACTGTTAACCGTCATCCGCAACACGCAAAATATCGGTACGCCCTTAAAACCTCCGGCAATTTTCCCCCTAATTAATTTTTCATTTAATAACAATTAAACAAAAACAAAGCACACGACCCTTCGGGCATCTGACGTGATCCAAAACTCCAACCTCGTTCCAAAACGGACAACAATAATATCATAAGCGTTTCAAATTCACACCACATTTGTTTTTTCATATCTCCTTTGTAGCTGTGTGTGCACATCGTAAAACTTGGTCGGGGGCGGTGGTCTTTTTTTTAAACTGGGACAAGTTGCGGGAGAGAGTAAAAATTATCCGTTTGATTTATTAGAGGGTGGTACAGGTCAGGTCAACTCAAGTTCAGCGTTTTCCAGATAAATTGACTCGTCTATTCTTTATCGTGTTCCCAGTTCACGGAAGCTCCCTCCCAGTTTCCTCCTAGCACTGGTTTCGTCTCGTTGTATGCGTTCGACTGGAAATTGACAATACGACTGTATTGTATGTATGGATGTTTGTGGTTTAGACAAAATGTAATTATTAACGCCAGTCACAACTACCGTACTGATGGCACAGACAACATGGTACAGTTTAGGCATATTTGCGGTGTCTTGTATATAGAGTGTGTGTATGCAATGCCAGGATTTCATTTGCTGCCTCTATACCTACATAATTAATTCTCACCCCCTCTTGAACTATGAGCTAATGTTGACTTAGGACTATATTCATATAGACGGCGTAAGATTGGAGTTGGAAGAACATAACAGCCAATGTGCCCCCATTTTCTTAAGATAACATTTTCGCGTTATCTGACAATGTTATGCATGAAATTTAATAAGAGATCACTGTTAAGAAACAGCGATTTCTTCCAGTTATTAGGATCTAGTTTCAAGATTAACGAATTGTGATATACTTATGAATAATTTTTGTTTTCAGGTCCTACACCATTTCCACACTGAAATTCTACAAACAATATAGGTGAGAATATTTCATTTTCATATAGGTACAATGGTACAAACACAAAGTTAATTACTTAATAAAATAATATTAATAATCGTTCATTTATTTAAACATTATACAATTTATACAAAATATTAGTACCTAACTTGCTTTCTCACGATGAATCTCCACTAAAACGATGCGTCATGATTTTGAGAATGAATCACTGTCTACTATTTGGGTACTCTAGTATTATTAAGGATTTTTTTCAGTAGGCATGTGCATTTGTGCTCTACACTGGTATCTACCTCTAGCTGTTGTTCGCCTCTCTTGAGTGTGACGCACGTGCCCACTGACAATTATTTTGCCATGCTAAAGAAAAAATATTTTGCTATTTTAACGATTTTTTGAAAATTTAACATTTTATTCTGCTCTCCGAAAATTGTCCTGGTGTCTACTAAAAAGAATTTAAAAGGAAGAAAATGTAGGATTATACTAACCAACAAATTATCGTTCATGTAATAAATTACTAATAAAACAGTTTTAAAGCATGCTAAATTTATCATTTCGTGATTTTTTTTATATGCAGCTTTATCACCAGCACCACTGCAAATATCTGATTGGTACAGTATAGTAGTTAAGACTTATCATCAACTATACACTACTAACTTACGACTTTGAATTTTTTAAATATTTCGAATATTTATTGATCTAGAAATTAAAAAAATATTTTATGAAATAAAAAAGTCCTAATTTACTTACTTTTTGAAATTTTGCCTAAAGTACTACTAGTTTAATTAAAACATGTTTAACATAAAACTTATTCACAATTTATTCCTGATTAACTTTTATTAATTACGCCAAATAGGGATGTTGCATTTTTTTAAATCCCGTTTTTTTCTGTTAGAAATGTAAAACGACTATATTAATAATACTCTACAGCAAAAATATTTTTTTTACTCAATATTTGTACATAAAAATATCTGATGTGCCCAACACATGACTTTCTTATACGGATAGTATCACAATAACTACTTTTCGACCCTCGGATTCAACTATCAAAGCGCGCTATGAGAAATATAAAGTGTTTTAGGAATATCTCGTTTTTTTGAAATTTCAAAAAAAAGTTCAAACAAAATTTGTTCAAAATTCAATTCTAAATCAATGTTAAAGAATAAAAAAATCTCATAAATTGTTTATTTTTCAAGATATTCTTAAAAAACCTAAAAATGTCATCAGGTAACTGTCACTTGTTTTGGTGCTAGATGAAAAACATTGAATGTGGCACCCACAATTTTGTTCAAACTCTTAAATATGAAATTTGAATCAAATCCGATAACTCGTTTTTGAGTTATGGTGGATACAGACAGACACACAGACAGACAGACAGACATCATGGCGAAAATGATCAAAATGGATTCAGGGGCCCTCAAAACGTGTAAATCCATCAAAATCTCGAAGTCGAAAAAAATCACGATTACAATACTTCCTTATACTTCGTATAAGAAAGTAAAAACGATCCCAAATTGACCGTAATTCAAATATATTATTGCCGCCCGAAAACGCTTTCAGATCGGAGAGTCCTGTGTGACGTCACGAATCTAGTTGTCATTGCCATGTCTAATAGTTATTTATATTATAAGTGGGATATGAACATCATTAACATAAGAGTCTGGAAATTGCAGAACGAGTCGTAGACGAGTTCTGTAATCAGACGAATATGTTAATGTGTGTATATCCCACGTGTAATATACAAGATTTTATCTTCTACCGTCCAAATAATTAAAAATGAATTTTGAATTTATCTCCAGCCACATTGCTCAGTAGTTGTTGTCAAGTTGTCGTACTGGACTACCCAACCTAAGTTGTGTAAAAACTAGCCAGCGCTACACAACAATGAATTTGAATTATAAATTTTCAAATAATTAAACAATTTATACACCAAAAAATCTGGGACGTGGACCGTGTTATATTTATTATTAAAATATAAAACTAATTTATTATAAAATAAAACTAAAAATTTTTTCACTTATCTAACGTGAAGTTAGGGTTTTTTCTAGGTAGATACGCTATTATAAAATTCTCCAGGTTTCAAAAAATCAAACTTAAGAGTATGAAGTGTCATTACTCAATGTTAATAACAAATTTTAAAGAATTAAACAATATATATTATATTATAATAAGACATTTACAAATATAAACTATCCTATAAAGATACTAAATTGTAAAAATTGTGTTATAAATACTTGTAAGAAAGAATTTTCTTGTTGAAATTTCAGTGTGGTAATGATTTCTTTAAAACACATGTTGCGTAATAATCTGACTTACCTTACTCAAATTAATGTCAAATCAAGGCTATTATGAATTGGTAGTAGATAAATATTTTTTACGCGTTTGACATTTTTCGAAACAGGTCAAAATGCGGCGTGCTGCACTGTGGTACTAGATTCGTGACGTCAGCGGTCTTTTGGACCGATTCGGGCGTTTCCGGGCAATGCGTGGACATTTCAAATTTTACAATACTTTTTATTAATTTACTCGGAAAGTACGGACCAAAAATTTTTTTCAAAAATAATGTTAGTGATAAATTGGTATCAGCTTTTCAAAAAAAATTATTTTGAAAATCATGCAAAGTTCCTATTAGCCTAAAATTCTTCCATCCCATTTGTATAGTTACTGTTTTGCAAAAACAATTCTTTTTCTCATACCTGCACGAAAATGGCCAATTTATTTGGTTGAAATGCGGGTAGAAAGACGCCTGTTTAGGGTAGTCGCGGAAAATAAGTAGTGGGGGTAACATTTCTCACTTGGGTAGCCCCATTCCCTACCTGATATGCGGGAGTTATTTGTGTTTGTTTATGGTTGTCAAGGTGATTTTCTCACCGCAAAGTGTCAAGCAAAAATGTCAATGTTATGCTGTTATAATTTGTTCGCGCGTTTCACGCAAAAGTAGTGGCCATTTTCATAGGTATGAGAAAAAATAGAGTATGCTACACAAGAGGAATTGATTCTGCCTCGTGTTCTAGCACCCTCGCTTCGCTCGGGTCCAATTTTCACACTCGTCAGAATCTCTTAATTCCTACCTTGTTGCATAAACTACTATTATTGTTGTGGTACGACTAAGAGTGAAACGCATAATAAATTCTTTGTATTAGGATTAAACGAACAAAGCGATTAGCGAGTTGCTAACGCTTGCCCACTGAAGCATCCCCATTTCAGTGGATTCAGTTTGGTACAAAGAATATCAAAAAATAGTATTTGTACATATGTATGTACATAGTAATTCATAGTCAAACACAAAACATTAGAGCCATTTTTAATTTTTATATCACGATTATTATGCCAAAAATTTCAACGCCTCCTGTCACGAAAGCTAAACATTTTTAGCAATAAGTTTATACCACAAATTCATCATACTTATGTCGATGTTCTAAGTTCTCGATTAAAATGTTTATAATAATTTTTCATTGTTAGTCAAAATATTTTCTTAACATAATACTATGTATACTCGTATTCTGAAAATAATTAACAGAATTTGACTATAATTACTGACTTATATTAATTTGAAAAGTCAGTTAATTATTTCTTATCTATATGTAATTTTTTTTTCGGAATTAACTTGTATAATTAAATAATTTTAGTTTTCCTGTTAAAATTACAATATGTAGATGAATCAGAAAAAAGTAAAAGGTCTTAATTTCATTTTGTAAGTAACTAAACCAGTTACAAAAGAATGAAGACTAATTATCCTTATGGGAATTTACCATTTTAGCTACTAATTAGTAATTGTGTTTACCTATTCGTAACCACTAGACACCTATTTTATATGAATTCATTGAATAAATTCAAAACGGTATTTAAAATCCATGTAGGCACTATAGATAAGTAGGTTTACAGAAAAATTCGTTAATAGAAGAGACGAAGATAAATTAGAAAATTTCAGAATTAAGATTTTTGACTTCCAGCAAATACTCCAAATAAAATCAATCCATCAGGAAAGCTTATTATAGTACAAAAGTCACGCCTAGAATTTTGTTTAGATACACAAATAATATTAATAATTATACTATTATTATATTTAATTCCATTTCACAAATAATACTTGCAAATATTTTATTTAACCTTTAGACTAAAAGCTCAATTAATCTTAATGAAAACACATTCAATACTTTAACTTTAAACGTATACAAATGATATTCCTTAGTAAACATTGTTATACAAAAACTCAATTGTATACATTCATCACATGATTTTCCCACTCGTCTAAATTAGGATTATTTTCAGAACACACATAGTTTCTGTCTCTGCATCTCTCTCGCTCTCAAGGGATGAGAACGGAAGATATGGAGACAGTCAGTGTGACGCACATGTCTCCTGAAAATAATCCTAATACATAATATATGAAACCATTAGAAAGCTTTTTATAAGTTTCGGAAGTACAATAAAACCAATTCCAGTAGCAAACTAAAAAAACAAGAACCCTTTTAGTGGAAATTGAATTGAATTCCGGCCACACTTGTTGTTGTCGAATGTAAGTGCGAATTGTGCGTCAAGCAGTGCACCAGATAATATCCTTGTGCGAGCAGCGTAATAACGACAATTACCAACAAAGCAGACAAAACGGCAGTCACTTTTACCCACTTCTCCGAACCATATTCGACTTCCATTCTCCGTTGCTTTGGTTAGCCTCCACTTGATGTTTCTATAACTTTACTTCTGCTTTTGCTGTTCAGACTATCATCCCCTCAAGTTGCCTCATACCACTTGTTATTTTAATTTTATTAATGCAGTGTTAAAATGGTCCATGAAACACCTTAATGGAATGTAATGTTTCCTTTTAATGTGCCATACTAAAGCTTGGCGTTTCAGCGAGAATCTTAATTTCTTGGAAAATGACTTTGTGTACTTTGAAAACGGCAACTATATGTATTCCAATTACCTTGAGGAACTGCTGGATTGTCTTCGGTGCTTTGTAATTGAGTTCGTTGACGTTTAGATCAAATCATGTGGAAATTAAGAATCTGTGCGCTGATGTTGGGATTGGGTAAATATTCGCGTTGGCAACAAGATTTCTTCGTGGTAATACGAAACTCAATTTTCCAATCAAGCTCAGCCAAAAGAAAGAGTTGAGTATTAGTGAAGTTCAGGTAAATCATTGCAGCATTACTATTATAATGAACGAAGTCATCGAGTTAAACTAACTGGAAAATCGAAAAAACTTTAATGCCATTCACCATACGAAATGCGATCGCATATGTTGATGTTGATTTGCATATCTTAACTACGAAAAGAAATCTTCCGAGTTTAATTAAAAAATCCCTTCATACTTCCAACAGTTGTTATTGTTACTTCAGACGTTTTAATTATATAAACAAAACCTTGTGCATTATTTTAAACAAAAACATCAAACACCGAACTAATACTTAATTAAAAATGCCGAATTGTGTTGGAGACTTTGACGAAAAATACAATTCAGCTATTCTCTTCTTTTGTAGATTCGCCACCAGCACAGTTCAGTGCCCATGAAAAATCTCTCGTTGAAATGTGCAATTAACGAATCAAAACTCAATTTAAATTCTGCCTGTATTGGAGCCTGCCGGTAATTAATAAAACAATTTTAATTAAACTTCTATCTAAGTTCCCAAGCCCCGTGTTAACTGTAAGATGAAGTGTATTGTGATTTGGCAAAACACTATCATCTGCTTCTCGAGCTTGCCATCCAAACACAGTGTGTTATGTTTGAGAAAATGGATTCAATTTCGAGGGTATTATATTTTAAGTGCGTAGGTGGATTGGAGTTTTTTGTCTCAAGTTAAAAGCTTAAATTAATTTTAAAAGGGTGTTTATTCTTGGAGTCGGCATGGAGTTGTCGACCCTTTCCTATAGACTTAATAAAGGCAATTCAGACAGTAAAATGAACTCATTACAAAATATATATTTTGCCGTAGGCGTTGATGTTAATCCGATTATTGAAATTTGTCATTAGATTATACGATGAGAAAAATTCCAGTAGTTTAATAGTTGAAATATAATTAAAAATTTTCCACTATGCACAAAAGATATAGTATAATAGTCATAAAAGGGGAAATATGGTTTAGATAGGAATTTAAATTGTGTTGGAAAACGAGAAGGCGTAAAGAAACCCCTTATACGAACAATGTAATTATCACAGATCAAGCTGTTTAGCACAAATTGCGAAGCTTGAATTCCCAGACAGTTTGCTGCTTTAAACAATAAGAGAAAATTCTCGTTTTGCAATGCAATTTAAAGATATTCGTTTTTTCGTGTTGTTGTTAAATTTGATTTTTCACTATTCAGCACTTTTTCCAATTTAATTAAATGAGGGTTTGCTGCTTAATGTGATTTGAAATACAAAACATTGAGGCTGTTAAAATTACTACTCTAAGTAATTATTTGTGTTGGATACCTGGGCTACAGTAGAAAAAAGCTTTTCTTCCATTGCTCGTTTTCCAGAGTTATTCACCTGCAATTTAGTAAAAAAAGGCACTTTGTTTCCTGTTAAGCACCATTAGACATTCATGTCCTTTTCTGCAATTTCAATTTGCATTTTAAAACACTAATTACTTACATTAAATTGAACAAGTCTAGTTTAGGATTTTGCTCTGGTTGGTGCTATGTGTACACTTTTTTCATATCTTATAAAATCAAAGCAAATATAAACTTTTTTCGTTTGTACTTGGAGCCTTTCTCATATTTCTTTGATATTTCTGACGCGGTATTTTTATTTACCAAACTATTTAGTTCTATTCTATTGCCTCCTTTCCAGATTTCATCCCTGGGGGCGGCTATAAAGTTTCATATATGAAATAGCGTTTGCCCTGCATTTCGTATAAAAGTCAATTTCTCTATCAAAAAATGTTCAAAAGAAATGTTGACGGGAGCGCATGAGAAGAGTTGCATTAATTTGTTACTATACTAGGTGTCCTTGCATTTATAAACCATTAGCGGAAACAAAATAAACTTTAATCTATGTAAATAAAGTTACTTTAGATATTTGGCTTAATTGATTTATTTTGACTTGCGTTTTTCGAGGACACCCAGGACACCTATTATCTAGCTCTTATTTTAATTACATAACTTTTCTGCGTATACTTTGTTGAACCCGGAACTAGATATTTATTTTACAATTGAAGTTAACGGTTCATGAACTGCCTTTCAGAAGTTTCATATCAATCTGAACTTGCAGGGGATGATGAAAGGGCGGAAGCCATGGTATATGTGTTTTGATCGTTATTTTCAATGAATTTTAAACTCACTCTTGCTTTGTTGTCGGCAACTTTTTCATGTATACATAATGCGAAAAAATGAATAGTGTATGCATATGCGGAAACCATCATCCTGCTCTTTTTCCCTCAATACATGCGAGAAACCCATAAAAATGTTGCGTTTAAAATTCGACAGCCAAAACAGTACCTGATGAAAGTAAGGTTGAAGAAAAAACGCTTTGAGGACGTTAACAAATTTTCGTGCTGTGGTTAAACAAGGGCGATTTACAACCGTGAGCGCAATAAAAGTAAATAATCGAAGCCAGGCAGATTTTCTCGCGTTTCCCGGGGCCATTTCTAACTTCTAACGGGGTAAATCTCGAACCGTGGAATCTAGGTCTAGCACACAGCTTCCAATAAAATACCTAAAGATTTATCGCAATGTGAGTCGAAACGGTTTACATATGGCCGCACTCTAATAGGAAGACATGGATAAATATCTCTGTACGTCCATTCGATTTACTATTGAATCTGAGCGGATAACTCTCAAGGAGTCTTATTATTCTATTTATATTACCAGGGAGTTTAATGCAGGAAGCTGAGGGGCTGGCGCTATATCGAATTATCTCGATGCGAGACTTTGATGAAATTATTTAACCCTTGTCAGATCTATATGGAGGCGCCAAGAGATGTTCCTTCTGCTATCATGCCCAAAATCATGTAATCTTGACACTCTCTTCTATACATATACATACATAATCTTTGTTACTTACAACAAACTGACACTCAAGAAAATCAGCTCGCCGTCTACCCCGCGTTTAAAATATAAAGCCCACATCCTTTTGCCAATGCTCAAAGCTGAATACCCCGAAATTAATCTACTTAGGTAAAGGTGTAATTTATTATTTAACATATTAATTAATCATTTCAGTCTTTAGCTGGAACATTTGCGTATTAAGACTGAGGGGCTTAGTATTTCCAAATGTTAATTAATTTTAAATCAAGTTCAGGACTGTTGTGGAAAAATTTGCTTTGGGCTTTACAATTTTCATATGCTTATAAGTTTTCAGTTAATATATGCGCTCTAGGGTTTAATTTCAATTGGCATTAAATAAATTTGTTAAGGTTTTCTTCATAGACATTTTAAGCTTGTTGTGGTTCATTTATCAGAGATGTACCTCGTAATACTTTATTAATATTACAACCTTTATGGCTGCAGAAAAGATTTACTCTTTCAGTTAATGTAATTATTATTATCCTCCGGAGTTATTAGATTCATATTTTAACTGATAATGAAATATTTAAAGCCAAAGAGTAAAGAAGGTAGCGTTCTAAATTCTGCATTACTGATTGTCAAAGAAACTTTCTTTGTAACATTGTAGTGCATGTAGATTCGAAAAATGCAAGTTAGAATGCTTCTTCTTTGAAGGTGGACTTATAGCCCAGTCAAATTAGATCAAAAAGTACCTAATATCTACAACATATGGCCAAATTTTTGAGAGCAAGTCGAGGGCCATTGACGAAGCCCCGAACCGCAAAAATCCAACAAAATTTCATTGTGCGTCACGTGATAAGGGTGATTTTTTATATCTTGGTCTCTACTGGTTGGATTTTAATTTAGTTTTTTTATTTTATTTGGAAAAATATTTCAAACCACTTTTGTTTGAAACTTTTTTTGATAGCTCTCTTAACACAAAAGTTATAAGCAAAAGACTGCTCTTTTTTAGGGGGTGAGTTTCTTCATTAAAAAAATTTTTTTTTCTATTACAATTATGAAAAAAATATTCAAACAAAAGTTGTTGCGGATATTATTTCCTACAACTTTTATTTCAAGTATTTTTTGTGACACAAAAATTACATAAAAGGGCGCAAAACACTGCACTTTTTTAGTGGGTTAGTTTTTTCAATAAAATGTATATGCTTTTCTATTACAATTACGAAAAAATTCTTTAAACAAAAGTTGTAGAGGATATTATTTCCTACAATTTTCGTTTCGGATATTTTTTTGTGAAACTAAAATTACATGAGGTGGAGGGCGCAAAACACTGGTCTTTTTTACGGGGTGAGTTTTTTCAATCAAATATACATAATATACTTTACTATTACAATAAAAAAAAATAATAACGATGATTACCAAAAAAAAGGATGTTACCATTAGAAATGAAAGTTGTAGGAAATAAGATCCTCTACAACTTTTGTTTGAAGATTTTCTTCATTATTGCAATAGAAAAATATATAAGTACTTATATTTTATTGAAGAAACTCACCCCCTAAAGAAGGGCAGTATTTTGCTTATAACTTTTTTCTTTAAAGAGCTATCAAAAAAAGTTTCAAACAAAAGTTATTTGAAATATTTTTCAGAATTCATTAAAATCCAACCCGTAGAAACCGATATATAAAAAATCACCCTTATCACGTGAAGCACAAGGAAATTTTGTTGGATTTTTGCGGTTCGAAGCTTCATCAATGACCCTTGACTTGCTCTCAAAAATTTGGCCATAGTGTCAATTTTGCCATATTTTAATCTAATTTTACTGGGCTATTAATATTTCACCAAAATCCTCGAGATTTTGAGAAATCTTGATGAAAAGAATATAAGTAATGTGTGCATTTTTCTTTGTAAGGAAACTCTTAGATACAAAAAATATTCTAAAAAAGAAAATAGTCGTAATTTTGAAAAAGACATATTCTATCTCAGCAAGTAAAACCTTGACATGAGACATGGGAAATTTTGACCAGTTTTACTTTAATTTGCCTGGTCTACTCGTACTTATTTATGATTATTTTGGGATCAATATGTGAATTTTTTCCAACTGTAATTTTAGCAAACTATAATAATTATTTAATTTTACTAAGATATCTCCTTTAAATCTGAAAGTGCTGCCTGAATTTACGATTTTATATTACACACTCTGTCTAAATGACTCGACTAATAAATTTCTGTGATTCCAGTGAGATTATTAAAATTTTCTATAATCTAACCTCCCCCCTTCAAATCTTATAAAAAATGACAGCACACACAATATTGTCACTACAGAATAATCTCTTCAGCTCATCCCTCTGCAAATAGACTAAAAACTGAATTGAATGCTTTCAAAGGAGCGTCAACTTCAGTCATTAACCAACACTATAGAATAGTTAATAAAGATTAATTATAGAAAGTACGACTGGCACACCAAGCAAATCTTTTGTATGTCTTTGTTCTGTTAAAATAATTAAGATAAATCAATAAATTACATTTTATCTCTAATACTTAAAATACGACAGCACCGGGTGAGCTTTAGCGAAACTTTCGTTATTATTTCAAAGGCATCTTTGAGAGTCTTTCGAGCATAGTTGAATGGTTTGAAATTGCGTTTCCTAAGTTTTATCGAAAGAAAATTTACGGTGATTAAAACTAATAACATAAAGAATTTTGACTCACTCAGTGATATTTCTACTAAGTTGAACAATTTACTTGTACCTTTGTCATATCTGGATTCTTGCTTCAACTACCAGCAAAAATTATTGTATTTTGTTTCGTTTCAACGAAACTTTTCATTGAAACTGTTCTAGGACGCCGGGATGTTTCCCACTAAATTGCCAAGACAATTTTTACTTCTTTTGTTGTGGTGTTTCTTTGCACACGAAATGTATTTCATCAAAATTAAAACTTGTTTACAAAAAACTAAAAAAATCTGTTTAATTTTCAGTTGATTTATCCTTTGGAAGCAAGTTATGTTAAAGCTTAGATATTCTGGAGATCCTTTTATATGAAAGACTAACTTCCCCCTTTGATATATTTTGTGCATTAAAGTCGATAAAAGTTTTGTGCCAGATAACATTCGATATAAGCGCATTAGAGCGAAGCTGAAATATTCATATACCTCTCTCTATAAGTATTAAAGATAAACAACATACACATACACAAAGACTAGCCCGCTAGCCCCTCTCACATATATGAAGAAGTTATAAATCACACGAACAAAAAAGGAACGAAAATCATCAAAAGAACATCACTGTACTATGACCGACGTTTTTCATGCTTTATCGGAACCGGAACAAACTATAAGGTGGAACTTACCATTCAAACCAAAGTCATTGTTGATAGCATATACTGCATGATGGTTCCGTTTCATAAAATTTTTTATCTTTTATATTCCTTGCCATTCCAGTTATCTAAAATAGAACAGATCTGAAAGACGTTAAGAGACGTTAAGGTCTAACAATTTTATATTCCAACCTAGAAAAGGAAAACTATAAAATATAACATATGCGCGGCGCTGTGAGGGTGAAACATTTTTATTTTAAACTGATGTCTACCACATTATATTAAAACCACTCAATTTATGGCAAATGAAAAGATTCCAGTTATGTATATTTGCATTTTGCTGTCATATAAACAAGCCTATAAAAACGGTGCTTCTGCCTTTTCAATAGTTCTATTTTATAAGCGTAGTTTGGTTTAAAGAGCAACAAAATGAAAAAGGCTAATAAAATAATACTGAATTTTATGTGTGCCATTTATTCTGATTGTGATAAGTATTAAATAGTTTATTAGACTAATTACCATAACAAAACAATATCCTGTAGTAAAACCAAACAGAGTACCTCTAACATTGATGTTGCAATTCGTATTAGTGCTTACATTGTTTAAATTTTTACTTTCTTATACGAAGTAATAAGAAAGTATAGTAATCGTGATTTTTTTCGAGTTCGAGATTTTGATGGATTTACACGTTTTGAAGGGTCCTGAATCCATTTTGACCATTTTCGCCATGATGTCTGTCTATATCTACGATAACTCAAAAATGACTTAGTGGATTTGATTTGAATTTCATAGTTAATAGTTTGAACAAAATTGTGGGTGCCACATTAAATCTTTTTCATCTAGCACCAACACAAGTGGCAGTTACCTGAGGACATTTTTAGGTTTTTTTAGGAATATCTTGAAAAATAAACAATTTACGAGATCTTTTTATTCTTTAACATTGATTTAGAATAGAATTTTGAACAAATTTTGTTTAACTTTTTTTTTGAAATTCCGTCAAAAAAATTTCGAAAAAACGAGATAAGTATACTTAAAACACTTATAATTCTCATAGAGCGCGTTAAATTCGACAGCCTAGATAGACTAGTCACGTTGGGACTTGGCTTCCAAACGGAAGGTCGCGGGTTCGAATCCCAGAAGGGCCATTTTTTTTATTTTACTGGTTTCTATGGTACCCATAATAATAATAAATAAATAAATGTGATTTTATACCGGGAGATTTTTTTAAGTGAATAATAGGTCAAAAATCTAAAATAAAACACTTATTTTTGTCGTAAAATTCGGTTATAATGAGTGGGACAAGGACAGATTTATCCGTACTGCAATACGTGCGAGAGAGACTTCCGAAAACTATTAGAAATTGTTGGAAAAAGCTCAAAAATTTAAACACGATTTTTACAAGAAATTTAACTTAATTTCCATGTGGTTTAATAAAAAAATATAAGAAAAGTCTAAATATATCGACTTTAGGAAAAGTAATTTCCAAGCACAATATTTTTTTGTCCTAAAATCTGGTTATAATGAGTGGGACAAGAACAGATTTATGCGTACTGCAATAAGTGCGAGAGAAACTTATTTGAAAATTGCTGGAAACCCTCAAAATTTAAACACGATTTTTATAAGAAATTTAACTTAATTTCTTTAGGAAAAGTAATTGTGGTACTATCGTATAAGAAAGTCATGTGTTGGACACATCAGATATTTAAGCTTGGAAAAACCAATTTAGTTAATTATAAAAGTTGATTAAGCTTTGGTTATTAAATAGTTTTAAAAAATATGGAAATTATTTCAACTAAATTTCACATTTTACTGTGTGGTTGAAAATATTTTATATTATTAACATTACACTTTATAATACTGGAAGTATGAAGAGTAGAATAGGGAATTTTACGATCTATTTATGATTAAGTAACCAGTAACACACAAGATAGAAAAGAAAATAAAAGACGTTCCAGTAGGAGAATAAGAGTGAAGAAACCTCTCAGATGGTGATAATACTTATAGAAAAATTGACTTTTCTAGGGCGGAATGTAGGTATTATGTATCTTCCAGTTGTGACTTTTAAAAACAACTATCTTTACACAGAGCACAAGTAAATTTTTATAAAATTATGCTTCGCACAAGAGGGTAATAATCAAAATAAGACGGAGTTGAGAATCCTGAAAAGATGACCAGGATATCACAACAGAAAAGAGCAGATTAATAAAAATACTTAGTAACGGATTTATGTAGATCCAATCAACAAGGAAAGTCCAAGAATCCATGGATTCTTGGACTGCACATGTGCAGAAAATTGGATGTCAGCATCCACAAAAATGCCGTAGAGTAAGAAGAACAACCTTGTTTTTCTGAAATAATAGAAGAAGCAGAATGCGATAATTTACTGGTGCTGGCTGAACTCGATTCGGTTGGACATGTGTATAAAAACTAACATGTTCTTCTGACACGACTAAGAAGTCTGGATCCCTAACACAGAGCTGAAGAAACTAGTTCCAACGGCCAAACTGAACTCTGAGAAAAAGCGACAGTCTTCAGCTAGGGAGAGTTCTTAAGAACGAGATATGCGTCTGAAAATGGCAGCTAATCGCGAGTTCGGTGAATAGTTAAAATGTAGTATGGTTCATTAAGGCCCAGTTTCCGAATCAGTAGGTAACGCTAACTAAAAGTTAATATCGTTGAGCAGATAATTAAGGTTAATTATCGATTGAAAAACCGGCCATTAGGGTCAATATTTTTAATAATTGGTGAAATCTAAACTATTTTCAAATGCGAGCACCCAAAATTGTAGCTGCGGATTTAAACCCTGACATACAATTAATCAACGACAGAAATACGTTCCCTATTTATTATTTAATCATCACAGTAGCAAATAGTCATGCATAACAATTATGTCACCAATTTTATCTGAACCTTTTAAATATTTTAGTGATATCAATTTGCGTATTGTTTCATTGAAATACTTGACAGTATGACTGATACCACAAAATTCCGCTGTTACTAAATACAGAAAACAATGCCATGTGATTCCAAAAAGGTGATACGTTAAATTAGTCAGCTCTCTAATCCAAGGAATTTTGACAAATAAAACAGTTGGTTTTTTTATTTCTCTCTCAGAACTGTATGTATACTTTGTCATATATATTTTTTTCATGGAACATGCAAATGAGAATCATCAGTGAATAAATATAAATATACTTACTGATGTACCTACTCATATATTAAAATACTCATCTATTTTCATAACAGTAAATTTTAAAATAACATTGTGTAGAGGTTTTGTATTATAGGATAAACAAAAACAGAAATTTTTAGAATATATTTTTATGTGTGTTATGTATTTTTAGCACAATAACAAATAAAATTTTGAACATATGTTTATTGAGTGTTTTATATTAATCAAAGCTCTACGATAATACAGTTTTAGTTGTTGAAATATTTTTAAACATGCACTGAAATCAAAGTGTTGTAAAACCATTAAGTTATCGTTATAATTATTATGTCCAAATCTGAAAACAAATATTCTTTTAATGTATAACTTCTCGTTTAATACATAGCGTGCATTTTCCTTTTATCCTGTTCTTATATCACTTTATATGTAACTAAAGTACATTTTTATTAGTTTTATTTTAATGGAAATCACTCTTTTGCGTGTTTACAAATCAACTTGGTTTTTTCGTAACTTTTTAACTTAGTTCAAAATAATATTTAGCAACCCTAAATCAATTTCTTGTTCCCTTTCTGTGTCTGCAGAAGATTAATTGGCAAATCTTGGATTTACTGTAAACTCCAGTAAACACATTGACAAGGCTAACGAGGTAGTTAGCAAATAAGGGTGTGAAAATCAACGACTTTATTAAGCTGGCGTTTTAAATAAAAGTTGGTAGCACCACTAGCAGCATCATTCGGTTGATACAAAGCGAAGTTCGCATTCACTGTTCATCAGCAGTTGCCTTAGTTACAACTTCCAAAACAATACACTTCTCGTTTGTTTACATCTAAAATCAAAGGAGTCATATTTCGTGTGTGAGTTTTCAGTGGACGCGACAGAGCTTTAGCTTTATGTCACTGATGCATATGCGCCCGTATATAATATATGTAATAAATTAAATATTTAAACCGGAACCGGCTAATCTTTGGTGCTTTTGAAATTTGTGGCTGTGAAAATGTGTTGGGAAATGAAACACAGCCAGAGCAAAATATGTCCAAATCGCGCAAAAACGAACGAGATAACAATAATGGTATATTTGGAAACGCAGGAAAAATTATTGGCGTGTATTCGATATATCAGATCACTAGCTCATAAAACATCAATTTCATCAAGTGTGTAGGCTGCGAACCAGACTAGATTAAATGATTGCAGATATGTTTGAACTGGATTAATCAAATTGAAACAGTTTATGAAGTAGAAACAGCCAATCAGACTTTATAGTATTTTTGTTATTTGGTTCAGTTGCAATTTTTGTTGAAAATAAATCTGATGTGTGCATTTTAACAAATTCACTGTGGAATTTTTTAGACATTGAGGGATTATTTACAATTAATGTTTTTCGTTTGTAACTTTTCATATATGCAACAAAGGTATGAGCAGTTTTGTATTTCGATGTCTATACATCAGAATAAAATTGACTGCTTTAGTCCATATTTTAATCCCAAATCCGAAATATGTCCCATTATAAAATACAGAAATTTCATATGTAGTGGAAATATAAGTAAATAAAAAATATAGAAAAATAATTTTGAATGCATTTTCTTGCTAAACTAATTTTAAAATTTTTCTTGTAAAATTCATCAAATTGAAGATTACATTAATTGACCAATAGGAGTCTGTAAAATTTAAAGTAATCAGAGATTAATTAATTATAAATTTAACACACGTTTGTTTAAAAATCTACAGAGTGTTCCGTTTAAAATAAGAAACTCTAATTATGATGTATTTCTGAAAATAACTATAGAGATTGTGGCGAAGCCATTATTATTATACTTTTTTATCATTGTACCAAACATTTTTGTATAACTAATAATGAAGAAATATAAGGACGGGAGATAGGTAAAAGACACTAAATTAATTAAAAAAGATATTGACACGGTGTTCAGGACTCATTGTTCTAACTATGGAGATTAAATTTTATTTGTTGTAATTTTGGCGGATGCGCCGGTGTTTTTAAATTTTTATAAAAATATCTATAGTCCAGATTCAATATTCTCTTCTATATGGTAGATTTGCGGATTTACGTCTGAGAAAGTAATCGAATTTGCAGACTAAATAAAATTGTTAGTTAGTCTGATCCATCTGATCCATGGACATTTTTTTTAGCAGAAAACAGACATTATAAGTGCCATAATATTCTCAAAAATAGTTGCTTGTGTTTGCAAGCGGGTAGACTATTTTTTGTATTCTCAAAATTATGTGTCTCTATAACAGATACTTCTACCCATATGTTATTGCTCTGCAGCTTGAATTTGAGGTTAAGTGCTATTTTTTAAATTATTTTCAAAGTAATTGTAAGATACTGATACTGATAATGAATAAAGTATTTCGGTTATACTTCGTGTATAAGAAAGTAAAAAGACTCTTTATGGAAGTGTTACATACAATATTTTATCTGCGACTGTCTGCAATTACGAAAAATAAACTAATTTTCAAAACTATGAAAAAGGTTAGTAACTTTATTTCGCAATTTTTACTTTTTTGGCTGTTTCAAAAGTGGCACTTTTTGTCACAAATTAATAAAAAAATGTTTAACTTTTTTTAATAAACGTAGAAAAACTTACTTTATATTGAGATTTATGACTAAATTAATTAAAAAATGTTTACATACACGGTGTTTAGGAATCATCGTTACAGCTAGTGAGCCGAATTTTTCATTATTATAATTTTGGTGGATGCGCCGATGTTTATTTTTATCAATTATACCAATCTAACTACTAATATTAATTTTTCTTAAGATATTTTGTAAAAATGTAAGATGATATGAAACCTGTAGCATTTTTTTAATTAATAAATTCTTACATATTTTTACAGATCTTACTTTGAAAGTTTTCTCATGAATCCAAAGATAACTGAAACGATTCTATAACTTTCATCAATAAATTACTGCCATAATTCAGTTTCAGATGACCCGTAATATGAACAATTATCCCAATTGTTGTCTAATACTTTCGATTAAAATCAATTTCCAACTGTGGAAACTTCGAAATTACACCCCCGAAACATACCTACCCCCAAAACTTGTGTTTCGACAGTGTCGCTGTGTGGCACTTTTACGGGAGTTTATCAGTGACGGCGCACCCAATACCAAACGTACAAGTTGCGAACTCCAGCCTTTCAGGCATTAGTTTGTGCTGAAACTTTGCCGGTTCAACTTGCGTGTTATACGCTTCAGGTTCCAGCGTGGTTGTTATGTCACGTCGTGCTAACGTTACGTTATATAATATTTAAATTATGGTTGAATGTCAGCCGGTTTTTTGATAACTTACCCCCTCGGCAAACACACAAATCCAACCACCAACACACTGATATATTACTGCCAACTCCAACCAACTGTGAATTTTTCGCCCGTCAGTTGTTGTTACAGTCCGACTAGCAGTTTTGGTTTTTGTTTTGGCGCAAGTTTCTGCTGGTTTCAAGGTTAGTGGACTAGAATTTATTTTTAATGGTTTGGGTAATTGTCTGTAGTGTAGGGAAAAATGTTTATGATTGGGCTTTAGTGGGTTTATCGAACGACTCGACAGAAAAATAAAATAAGGAAACAGTTTGTAAAGTTAAATATTTGTTTACATTTTACTTTTTAAGAGATATCAGTGTACAGAGTTAACGAAAAAAATTGATTAATTTTTTATTATGGGCAATATTATTATTATTATTTCTATACAAATTCATATATAATTTATGTTTTAAAATCTCACACTTTTAATAAAATTGAAGTTTCAGGTTACAGTTATTTTAAAGATTTAATGCTTTATAAAATTATCTTGAGGGATTTTATTCAATTTCAAACAATAACTACTGTGCAAATTTGTTTTATAATAAAACTAAACATTGTATTTAATTACGTGTTGTGATAATATACTGATTTTGTTCAACTAATTTCAAAGTAAACATGAAAATTTGCAGCAGTTTCGATATGTATAATTTCTGTTTTAAGTCACAATAATGGTGAGACTATCCATCTGTTATCAGTAGTAGTGAAAAACTATCATTATTGTAACTTTTAGAACTAATAATAATTATATGTATATACAGGGCGTATCAGTTTTAATCAAGCAAACTTTAATGGTACATTCTCCTAGTCGTCCTGATTCGGAAAAATGTATATTATATACATCTATCTCGATTCCTAAAAAAGATACAGAGTGTTGAAGTTTACAAGAAAAATCATTTTTTTTTCAATAACTTCTATAAAAAACCTTGAATTCAAACAAAATTTTGCATGCCTGCCCTCCTCCATAAGGACAACTTTATGAAGATATTTTCGATTTTGGGGGGGCACCAGTGGCGTGCAATTCGACCACATCTCAATTATTTCAAAGAAAAAAGCATGCCACTGTAATTTTTAAGAAATATTTTTGTATCTATTGAATTCCTTGTTCAGTTTGGAGTAAACTTTGCTTTTACAGAACAAGAATTGAAGTTAGTTCCAGAGATAATTAGTTTTTTCAACTTGAAATTAGTCACAAATCAAATAGGAAATTTATTAAAAAACAAAAAGTAACGAAAAATAATTATAAAATTACAGCAACTGTTTAAAATGCAACCCGCCAGCCTCGATGCATTTCTGACAACGACGAACTAATGAATTAACAACATCTGTCATCATTCTCGGATTTTTTAGTAATTTCAAGTTAGAACGTCTTTAAAAAAAATTAATTATCTCTGGAACTAAAACTTCAATTTTTGTTCTGTAAAAGCAAATTTCACTCCAAATTGAACAAGGAATTCGATAGATAAAAATATTTTTTTTAAATTACAGTGGCATACTTTTTTCTTTGAAATAATTGAGATGTGACCAAATTGCACGCCACTCTGGTGTCCCCCAAATTCGAAAATATCTTCATAAAATTGTCCTTACGGAGGAGGGCAGGCATGCAAAATTTTGTTTGAATCCAAGCTTTTTTGTGGAAGTTATTGCAAAAAAATTCTTGTAAACTTCTTGTATCTTTCTTAGGAATCGAGATAGAGGTATATAATATACATTTTTTCGATTCAGGATGACCAGGAGAATGTACCATTCAAGTTAGCTGATACACCCTGTATACTTACTTCATTTCAGTATTGAGCATTCATGTAATTTTTTTAGTTCTTCTGGCGTTTTCTTATACTTGGGTTATATTGTGCTTGTGATTCATATGTAAGTATATATAATTTGCAAGAAGAATGTAAAGAAAATTTCAATTTCTACTCCATTTTATTCTAAATTGCGTTGCGGCGAACGACGAAGGATCTTAAAGTACACCGTGCCTGTGAAATTAACACATATTTTTTGAAAACACTGTATATAGGTACCTTATGAACACACTTTACTATAACTGATAATAAATCTCAAGCAAATATATACTTAAAACAAATTAATTACTTAAATAATTTCCACATTCGACTGATTTTCACTGTTTTCAGCGAGAGATGGTAGAGGATAGTAGGTACACTATACATAATGTACTTCCAAACATCACAATTCTTGATCTTAAAAAATTTAAATGAAAATGAACTTGAAAATTTGACCTACATAGGTAAAGTTAAATTTTCCTCTTACCTTTAAAGTATAACCATATGTTTACGGAACACCCTATATACAGGGTGTCTCAGGTTTTAATCGGGAAAATTTAACAGGCGATAGAACTCGCAAAAACATACATATTCATATGAACTTTCTTTTTATTTTTGCGAGTTCTAACGCCTGTTAAATTTTTCCGATTAAAACCTGAGACACCCTGTATAACAGTTTTGAAACTATATTGATGATCGATTCTTATTTAAATTTAATTTATTGTACAATTACATAATTTATTTATACAGGGTGTCCGGAAATTAGGAGCAAAAAACTCGGGGAGTGATTCTACTCGAAAAGTTAATGTGACAAGTTCCTATAACATTTTTCCTAAAGTTCATTAATATTGGGGTTACAAGGCCCCAAAATTTTTTTTGAACTCAATTTTTTCCAATAACTTTTTTTCTAAATTTTGATGATTCCTGATTGAAGAGCATCGAAAAATCTTCAAAAAAGATCCTCTTGTTGAGTAACGATAAAACGAGTAGTTTTCGAGAAACACGCGCTTCTGTTTAATTTTGAAAATGAGCTGTAGTTAAGTAGTTGGTATTCTTTTAATGCAAGCAAATTTTTTTAAGGCGTTTTTCTCGAAAACGAGTCGTTTTATCGTGATGAAGCAAGAAGATCTTTTTTGGAGATTTTTCGATGCTCTTCAATTGGGCGTCATCAAATTTTAGAAAAAGTGCCTAACAAAAAAGTTCTGGGTCTTTATCCAAAGGTCAACGTCAGTTTCGACTCTTTGAGACTGAGGGATTTACCTCAAATTTGGTGCAAGAATGCAAATAAACATTAGTGATAAGTGTGCCAAATTTGAAACGAATCGGTACACTAGAAAAAAAGTTACTGGAAAAAATTAATTTAAAAAAACAATCTTTAAGGCCCTGTAACCCTAATATTATGAGCTTTCGGAAAAATTTTATAGGAACTTGTCACATTAATTTTTTAAGTAGAATCACCCCCCGAGTTTTTTGCTCCTAATTTCCGGTATAGGTACTTATTTTCATGATTTATTTTTTTTAAGTAAACTGAAAATTTGGCAGAATAAGTTAATTAAAACTTTGGAATTACTGCTGAGATTAAAATTCGGACACTTGGAATATTAATTAAAAATCTTTTTTCTTAGCTACGTAAATATTGTATTTATAATGCGTGTTCTAGGAACTCATTCAAAAAATTGAATGTTGGATATATTTCAATGAAATTTTAAAAAATCTGAAAAATATGGTACCTACTTTCGTAACCACTGATTGTAACCTTATTTCTAGATAAAATTTAATTCTCTATGTCCCAGTATAAAAATATACAGAATGTTCCATTAGTTATTATTTTCTAAATTTTTTAAAAACTAACGATTAACTACCAACATCCGGTATATGTTGTAAGTTGCAAGTTTTTCCACTACATATCAATATGTTTCTTATACATTCCGGTTTCTATAAAAAAAACTTAGCATGCAAGATAAATTTATTGTTGGTAGGTATTTCAGTATTTTTAGAAATTTTTACAAAAAGTGTAATTATAATTTATTGTTAATTAAACTCCAATCCAATAAAATTAAAATATAGTGCGGTTTGTATTTTATTGCCGATAAATTATTTATATTATTGCAGAATAAATTGAATGGTATCGTTTTGAATTACTTTATTTACCATCTTACAATTATTGTTATTAAATTATTGATCGTAATTAAGAAATAACACAATATAATTCAAAACAAAACAAATCATTATCTTTTAAGTTTCTGTGATCAAATTTAAACGATTTCTTGGAAATTTATATATATTCACATGGTTGATTACACTGCTTTATTAACTTACTATTTTCTAAATACAACTGCTTTTAAACTTAATATTAAAACTATTAGAAGCCTTAAGAAATATAATTATTTTAATTTAAGAAAATGTAGTTTTCAATTTTATTTATTCAAGTTAATTACTAAAAATAGGTATGATAGGTTACAAAAAACTACAAATTTTAAGTTTATAATTTTTTCTACGAAAATGCGGAATGACGTTTTTTCTGACAAGATATTCGAACTTGAAAGTAGGCTTTTGAAAAACTAGTACGGAAAATTAGTGTGGAAATTTTTTTCCGCACACATTTTTTAAACTTTCCGCACGCAAACAAAAACATAAAGAAGTGCTTACATTTAGTTATAATTGTAACATTTATTTAATATCTAACAACCGGAGGAGTGCACATTAGTTCATCGCTTTCGCTTTAGTTTTGAAACTCCATGTTTATATTCACGAAATTTGATCTCAAAATCAAAATTATTTCGATGACAGGACACAATTTATAAACTGTCAACAGCTATGAGCTTTCAGTTCTATGACAACAAACTCCCTTGATGTTTTTTTTAATTAGAAAAAGATTTACAAATAATTTTATTTTTTACGAATTCCACGTTTTCGTAGAAAAATCGTATGTAACACGCTTGCGGAAATGGCCCATGACAATACTCGTGTGATTGCAGCACTCGCTATCGCTCGCGTTGCAAATTTCACACTCGTATTGTCATGATGCGTTTTCCGCACTTGTATTACAATATACTATTAGAATATCAGAAATTTCAACAATACAGACTTATATTTCTATTGATCTTATAAAATAAGTATAGACAAGATTTTTAAAACTTGAAGGGCTTCTAACTTTCATAAAATATAATAGTTCAACTTTTTCTTTTGAGTTCATGAGTTCAGTTCTGATATTGAATATTTGTTGATATACTTCGTATTTTATTTTTTTAGAAGTGCATTACAAACATTGAAAAAAATTAATGTGAAAATAAGAATCTCAACAAAATTCTAGCCGCCAATTCATTTCTTTCTCATTTGTCATTTTTGTGCCAATTTCGAGCTGTTTTAAAATAATAATCTAAAACTTCTTTCCTCAGATATTTTCAGCTCTTTTTCACCCAACTTAAACTCTCAATTAGCACAATCCTTCATTTTTGTTTCTGATGAAAAAGCACAAAACGTGTTTCCAGCCACAGACTGGTCTACTACTTTTTGGCTCGCGGTGCATCTTATCCCGCTTTAGCCTTCACAATAAAAGAATAAACACCTTAATGAGGAAACTTTCACAAATACAACATATGTTTTGTAACGCCATCACAACCTGTGCCTGTACAATGTATGTATGTATATGTATATGTATATACAGTTGTGAAAGAGAAGTTTATAATTCGCTCTCAAAGTTCGTGAGTATCACGTGACGACTTTTAGACACAATACCTCCCCATACAGTACTATTGAAATAATTTAAACTTTCCTGAAAGGGTGGTGGGTGAGATGGACAAAGGGGCGAGAGAATGTTGGATGTAATAAATAGTACAGACGTTAACAATCAAGACAAATTAACTAACATTGTTCTATTTGAAATTTATGAAAGGAATTGTAGTTTGTCGATATAATAATATTTTATACTACCTAGTGGAGTTTCAGTATTTCAGGGCACATTGATGGGTGATAAAAATAAATTAAGTTATTTTACCATGACGTTCGTGCGAAGAATTATTAAAAAAACTTAACGACGACATTAAGAGACAGTTTTCCGCATTACCGCATGTTGAATTTTGTTTGTTGTTGACATAAAATTATATTAAAATTAAATGTTCCAGTTTCACTTTACGAGCCTGTGTTTTATGTGTTTCTATAAAATATTCTGGTGCTATTGATTTCACGCCTCACTGACAATCACTCGAATTAAAATTAAATTTTATAGTGTGTATAATAAGTAACGGACGTTTGCGTGAACGAAATTTCAAAATTATCTGCAGAAACAAAACCGTTTAACTTTGACTTAAAGCAGCTTT
Organism: Pediacus dermestoides; assembly: GCA_963942485.1. NCBI lineage: Eukaryota > Metazoa > Arthropoda > Insecta > Coleoptera > Cucujidae > Pediacus > Pediacus dermestoides. The sequence continues at coordinate 32,961,638 of OZ012626.1, forward strand.
ATTGGATTACAGAGTCCAGTCAGGCGACCAATTTGTTCTTTAAATATTTGCAGCAACCGCTTACGGTCGCTTTTTGCTGCTTTTTGGCCTCATCGATTTTTATCCATTAAATAGAAACAATATTATTTGTGGGGCAAAAAGAAAAGTAAAATACATACAATGATCATTATTAAACGATTATAATAGGCAGGTTTTTAAATAATTAATGTTTTATTTGTAGTAATTACAAAAAAAAAGTAATAACGAAGTATGATATATTAACATATTTCATTTCATAAGTACATCCAAGGGGCATTATTTGGATAAACAAAAATAGATAACTAAAACCTGTTACTGGATTTTCTGTGCTTATCATGTATTTAAATTTATTTTGCATAAAGTTTGGATTATGTATGTACTTGTTTGTAAAATGTGAATATTGAATTTCTGATGTGGATTAGCAGTAAGTACATTACTTTTTTGTTTGATCTTTGAAATAGATAATTTACTATAAGCCAGTGCCGTATTTAAATTGGATAAAAAACTGAAATTACATATTTATCTTTTCTCGTTTGTGATGTTATCAAAAAACTAGAAATATCACTTTTTGTCCTCCATCAGAACTTTTGCAGTAATTATATTCATGTTTTTAAGTACGGTCCTGGATTTATTACCATAAGATGCAAGACCTTCAATCATCCTGATTACAACAATATATCACACTTTGGCGTTTTCTAGAAGACTTTTATTTATATTTTTTAGCGTTGCTTGCTTTAAGTTCATCATAAACATGATTTTCCAAGTACGGTCCTGAAGAGTTACATTATTTATATTAAACAGAATAAATTGACAAAAAACATATTACATAAACTGACTTAATCTTACAAACTCTTTTAACTCAATAACTCATTATCCTTAAAGTTCAATTTTTTCAGATACTTTAGAAACGAATCAAGATACCTTACATTTATTTTTAAAATACAGAGTGGCTACAAAAATCCCAGCTACTTTTCCAACTATTATCAACAGATGTCGCTGTTTTTAAATACCTAAACATTGTAAAAACAGCGACATCTGTTGTTAATAGTTGGAAAAGTGGCCGGGGTTTTTGTAGCCACGGTGCATTGTTAGGCACCTATAATAATTACTTTGTATCAATTCTTCAAAGATGAATCTCTTAAAATACGCGAGGTCCGTATTCACCCATCACCAATAGAGGTAATAAGAAACATAAAAACCAAGTTTCCCTAAAAAAATCTGATTTCATTTAAATTTGAATTAGTACGTAGGTACACTTCTGTTCAATGAAAATGCATACACTTACATTTTATTTGTGTAACTTGACTTTAATGTCACTGTCAGACAACAATCGTAATATCCGTTCAGTTCATATTCAAGATTTTCAAAAAGTGTTCATTCATCGTTTGCAAACATGGAAACAGAGGTAAGGCAAATTTACGTAGCTAAAAAAATGCAAAAATCGCTCTCAAGACTTGTATGCTTTTTCAGTGAACAGAAGTGTACTTTCTATTTTTTTAATATCTTCTTACTACAAACGAAGTTTCCTGTCTTGCACTGTTTACTCTCGCCTTAAAAACAATAGAGAATTAATATATTCAGTCACCTTTTTAAAAAAATATTTGAAATATCATCTATTAAAACTAGAAAAACTCAATCTGCAAAAAGTATTCGAAAATTTGTATATTTTTTATTTAAAACTACAATACAGTAATACAGCAAAAAACTTTTTACTCGAAAAGTTATTGTGACAAGTTCCTATAACATTTTTCCGAAAGCTCATTAATATTGGGGTTACAAGGCTCCAAAGTTTTTTTGTTATCAATTTTTTCCAATAACTTTTTTCTAAATTTTGATGATGCCCAATTGAAGAGCATCGAAAAATCTTCAAAAAAGACTCTTGAATATCGATAAAACGAGTAGTTTTCGAGAATAACGCGCTTCTGTTTAATGCTTATTTTGTTAATCTTGAAAATAAGCTGTAGTTAGTTGGTATTCATTTAAGGCGTTTTTCTTGAAAACGACTCGTTTTATCGTGATGAAGCAAGAGGATCTTTTTTGAAGATTTTTCGATGCTCTTCAATCAGGCGTCATCAAAATTTAGAAAAAGTGCCTAACAAAAAAGTTCTGGGTTCTTATCCAAAGGTCAACGTCAGTTTCGACTCGTTGCCACTGGGGGATTTACCTCAATTTTGGTGCAAGATACAACTAAACATTAGTGATAAGTGTGCCAAATTTGAAACGAATCGGTGCACTAGAAAAAAATTTGCTGGAAAAAATTGATTTAAAAAAACAAACTTTAAGGCCCTGTAACCCCAAAATTAATGAGCTTTCGGAAAAATGTTATAGGAACTTGTCAAATTAATTTTTCAAGTAGATCACCCCCGAATTTTTTGCTCCTAATTTCCGGACACCCTGTATAACAAGGAGTTTTCTAATAAAATGTTGAAGTTTACGAACTATTTTCAAGGATTTATCAAACATTTTTAGTACCAGTAGGGGCGTTCAAAGAGTCAATGGTACGCCAATGATGCTATTCCAATTTTATTCTTGTACTTTTTGTAGTTATATTATTGTTAATATTTCAAAAAAACGTTTTTATATAATTATTGTAAATTTCCTCAGCATGTAGGAGAAAAAAGCCTAAAAGGAAATTCAACAACCCTCAAAGCCTATAAGATTGAGTTTTCGTGTAATACCCAAAAAATCTGTGCTTTCCGTAATAATTGTACTCAGTGTGCCTTCACGTTCCTTGGAATTCTCTGCATTAATATCTTAATCGCCGCAAGAAAATAATTACGTTTTGAAAACCGCGCCCCAACAACATAATAAAACGTAATATGTACACCATCATATAAAGTAACCCAGCGGAAATAAACACTTTGTCCAAATAAATCTTTTGTGAAACAGAATGACTTTCCCCTGTTTATCCACAAATACCGCACTTCTTCCACTGAAACCGCTGGTGGCATATTTGCCTGACTGCACAAACTATTACTGGTTTATGAAGCCCCTTGTCTCTTATTTGACATATTATACTCGAGTCCAACTTTGCTAATTACAACACACCCTTTACACCTCTAATGCGTATTTATTTGACAGCATTAACTTTATTTTATATAAATACACATGTTGAGGTGGCGGACTCCCCGCATGTCAGATCACAACATATCCTGTTTACTATCGATTTATTGGAACCGTACAGAATTACTTGGCAGAGGACTAAAGGTGAATTTGGGTGGCAGGTACAGAACAACAATATGAACATAAGCCTTTGCAGTTATTACAAATACCATCAAACTGGTAGAGCTGGTGAACGATATTTAATCCATTATAATATGCTGGCTTAGACCACCTACTTCAGACTTGTTACAAAACTTGTAGTTTCCTTTTGCTTGTTAATAGGATTGAAGCACAGCACCTAGTTTCGGTAAATTTAACACGGGATTTAAGTGATTTACTGTGCATGCTGTAATTTTCTTAAATAGAACCTCTCGTACATTGCACAGCTTTAATACTTGTTTATCAAGTGTAGTACAAAAATTATTGCAAGCGAATAATCCTGCGTTAACTTAACACCACTATAGGACATTATGTTCTTTTTGCTGCGAATTCCTGTTTATTAAAGCGACAATAAGACGGTGGGCTTTAAACTAAATGTACCTACGTCTCCAGAATGAATTGAATTAATAAAATAAATGATTAGGAGGGGTTAAATAAATTACATTAATGTGACTAGTGAAATAGCTAAAATTCCAGGATTTCTATCTCTATTCATAGCAAACTTAATCTCTCATTCAATGCTCATGCATTCGAAACCTAATCTAATTTTACAATTATTGTTGGAATAGCATTGTGCAATGAAATTACTAGTAGAAAATTCTCTGCGCTGCTACATGTGCGAGTAGGTATTCCATATCCGCATATAAATTTAATTAGATAATTATAGTTATTTCTGTGAGGCTCATTACAATCCAATTTATCTAATAGTTTCAGAGAAAAAACACATATTGACTTTATGCTTTTGTTTCAGCTTCAGCTTCAGCTGACCTCATGTGGACGTCGTAGAAAAATTCTTGTCAGATTTGTCCGGAACACAATAATTGGTAAGTTGAAATTAAATTTGGGTTTTTGTTTCGCTGCTGAGAGAAATTGTTCCATTATACTTATGAAACACCACAATAATTAAAAGTTTAATTACAAGTAAAGCCAAACAATTTATAATATTATTAGAATTAACTTAATGGATCATTTTCCCGTAGCTTTTTGTATTCATTACCTCTAATCGAACAATACATTTCATAATTTAATTATGGTATATGCGCGTACATTGACGGTAGTTATTTGTTTGGTTTTGTGGTGAAACATAATATAACATATTCTATTGATTTTTGATAATTATGCCGATTATTGTTTTCTGGTACAATTATTAGATATTATTGTCGTATGTTTTGTAAATATGAGCTATATTAACTCGTTGTACGCTTCGCCTCCCAACAAATTTACACAGAAATATGACTATACGTAATTAACATGTCATTTGGGATATATTATTATGAATCCAAACCGGTGAATAATTGAATTGTTTGTATTTTCGTACAAAATTTGCACAGTTGGAAAAGAGCCAAGGGAAGTTTAGTTTGTGACAGTAGCAGAAACTACAAACCGTTTTGAAATCCAGAGGAATAAAAGCATTTTTTCAAAGAACTTAAACTAAGAAATTTGTTGGGTTAGGTTTGTTTGTGTTCGGAATTTTGAACTTTATCAAAAATTTAGCATTTGTAAATCTAAGTATGTACGTAGATATGATATTACAGGAATCAGGATTCGAAATTTGTTGAATTTTAAGTAAAGTCCTTTGAGAGATTATTAATTCTTTAAATTTAAAAATTTTTCAATTTAAGCCTGTTCAGTAACAATATTATTGTGACATTAGAAAATTTTCCTATGTTTTTACCTCATATAAGTATTTTTAATCCAGAAGAAAAGAGACAGCAACATCAAAAACTAGACTCCTGAATATAATAAGAGTAATTTGTCTGTCTGTTTTAGACGTAGATGTACAAGGTATCTTCAAAAGATCTTTTTGTTTAAAAAATGTTGGGGCTGCAGCAGCTCAGTATGAAATAAGTAGAAACAGGAAAACCTTTCATAAAACGATTTTCTATAATATTTTAATTTAATTTTTGTGTTAGGTTTTTGCCTAAATTTGAAGACACATAAAGCTTTAATGTTCGTTTGACAAAGCAGGATGTTTATGGCTATCCTTTTAAGGTGTCCGAAGAGGCAAATTTGAAAACCAAGTTTAACATAGCTTGCTTTAAGAGCCAGTTCCATAATCAAGTAAAAGTCGACTTTAGTTTAAATGGCGTTTAGAAATGATCGTTTTTATTTTTGGTACATACAGGGTTGTTCAGGTTAAACGTCATTAATTTTAAGAGGTGATAGAGCATTCTTAAAAGTAGACTTGCATGAGAACACTTTGCTCAAAAACGTTTCCTAACAAAGATACAAGGTGTCAAAGTTTAGTATAAAAATTTGTTTTCTTATCATAACTTCTAAACCACTCGATCGATTTCCATTAAATTTCGCACACAGAGTAATGTAGTACATTTCTAAATAAGGATGGTGTTTATTTATAAAAAAAAGTCTCCAGTAGCGTAGACACTGGGGGACCGCTCCACTTTTCTCCTCCAAATTTCGACGCCACTGGATATATTGCGAAGAAAATTCAATTTAAGGCTTCGTTTTTAAGATATTTGAGTTTGACGGTTTGGAAACACAACCTCAAATGCTGCTCTGAACTAAAAAAAAATTGAGTCAGTTCTCAAAATAGGCTTCGATACATTTTCGAACTACTCTTTTAGCCACGGAATTAATCGCTGCCAAGGCACTTGATGGCCATTTTCCGGATTTTTTAGGCCTACCCGAAATTTTCTTTAATTCAGCACAGCATTTGATGTTGTGTTTCCGAACCTTTAAACTTAAATATCTCAAAAACGAAACCTTAAATTAAAATTTTTTAAGAGTAACTATTTTCTATAAATTAAACAGACAATCCAAAAATTGCATTTTCTTTGCAATATATCCAGTGACGTCGAAAATTGGAGGAGAAAAGTGGAGCGGTCCCCCAGTATCTTCGACACTGGAGATTTTTTTTATAAATGAACCTCATCATTACCTAGAAATGTACTACCTTACTCTGTGTGCGAAATTTAATGGAAATCAAGCAAGTGGTTTAGAAGTTATATTAAGAAAACGTGTTTTTATTTTAAACTTTGACACCCTGTATCTTTGTTATAAAACATTTTTGAGCAAAGTTTTTTAATAAAAGCCTACTTTTTTCTTGATTCTCTATCACCTCCCAAAATTAATGACGTTTAACCTGGACCACCCTGTATAACACAGTCTAAACCTCATTTAACTAAATTGGACTTTTGTTTATGAAACTGACCGTATATCTGAAATTAAAGAGCATATATATATATACAATATTGTATAGTATTTAACGTAGAAAGTATAAAAATGTTTAAATGTAGTTATAATAAGATACAAATTCAGTTAAAATCTGCTGAAATAAAGATTTTCTGAAAATCGGGTTTCCGCTTGCTTTTGGATCTTATGAGATAAAGGGATTTTTAAAATTTTTCTGGCTTTTTTACGAATATTACGAATTAAAGCTTTTAGTTTGTTTTATTTTTGAATTGGATTTTTTTTTAATATTACATTTTATACATACTTTTTTCAATTCCCCCTAAAAGTTAAAAAATCTAAATATGTGTAGGTATACTCTATTTTTTAACCTAAGTAACTAAACTTTAGAAACTTTTGTATTGTGACTATAAAGCTTGATTATTAGATAAAAAACCGATTTTCTAATTTAAATGAGTCTTGTTAAAAATTTGTACATTTTAGGTTAATTATAACAATTTCTTTAGAATTTTTTTATAATAAATATCGTTAATTTGGCTGACGTTTTCAAAACTGCAATTGTTATCAATGTAAAAAAAGCACTAACAACTATAAAGAATCTAAATTTTGCAGGTTTTAGTTACCCAGGTAAAAAATTGACTATATCTTCAAAGATATCAAGTTTAGAGATCGAAAATTCGCGAAGAACGTACAGTTGGATTCTTTTAACTTGTCTGTTTCGTCAAAAAATTATTTCTGATCTATAACGTACGCTGTTAAGCGCTCTTTGTTTACAAAACGATTAAACGAGAAAAAACAGAGCTAGGGAGTCGAATATAGCCGCTTAAAATACGAAAATTAAAAAAATTAAAACGATGACGAAACGGACAAGTTAAAAGAATCCAACTGTAGGTAATTTAATTCTCTATACATTTAAAAAAAATTATGGGAGATTCCATTAATTTGATAGCGTGGATGTTTCAACAACTTTGGTTGACTGAATTAATTTTGTTGAGCACCTGTATGTATGTAGTAATATTTCTTTCTATTTTCTCTATTTATATGACAAATTTCAGCCATTATAATGTAATACCTTGAAAATGTTATTCGATCACCTGTTGTTTGAATATCGTTCAATAAAAGACATAGAAGTACGATTATTTCAAATAAAAAAAATTAAATAATAACTGTCAGCCATAATCGATTCCATCTAAATGAATATTTTATTCGCAATGCTTAATAACCATTTTATTGAATCTAAAATTATTCGTGGGTCTTCTAATGAGATTTTTTATTTCGGATTTTTTTCTAGTATGTTTTGTGAAGGACAATAACCATTGATACTCGTAATTTCGAAAGAGGAGCAATATAAAAACTCATATTTGGAAATTTGGAGTGATAATTCGGAAGATTATTTAACCAATACCGTCAAGTTTAGAACAATATTTATATTGCAATTTAAAAATTAAAATTTTGTGTACGAAAAGAAAATTAAAGGTGAAAAGTTTGACAAAATGACAAAATATAATGTGATTAGGTACTTTTTTTTCATGTGTTAAAAAATACTGTCATAAGATTTATAATATGTAGGATAGGCACTGAACTGATATTAACATTTGTAAAAATATTGTCAATATATTTTATTTTTTTTTTTAATTTTAGATATCTAACCTAACTTTATAAACCATTTTGTTCTTTCATGGAAACAAATTTTCGGAATTTTAATACTTATTAAAAAAATACTTTTTGTACCAGTAGTCTGAAAATATCGACACTTCCACAACAACAAAGACTATGTAAAAGTCTCCAACATTCCCCAACTTCAAGATATTCCATATCACCCCACTCCTGCTGCAACCAAATAATATTAAGAAATAAACAGCACACATCACCAGACGTTGATATAAGATCGCAAAAATAGGAAGCGTTCGGGAAAAGAAAAGCAATATCCATCGACAGCTATGATAGTTGGGGAGGGTGGGGTTAATATCCGTTACAATCTACTTCAGGATCCGAAGTGTGGCCTGCGTCTCAGCCTGCCTTCCCAACTATTCCTGATGAAACTCAACTTCTTTCTTTGCTTTCAGTGCTGGCTGCCTCTCGATTCCACATATACATTCTCCTACGTTCCTTTTTAATTAAATATAGAACCGCACAAACTTAATGGACCCCTAACAACTCCAATACAGACTGACAAAAAACTGTTTGGTGGCTAGTGGTAATCGATATATGATACAACCGGGGGTAGTTAATTAATATAAGTCGTTTGAAGCTGTCATGACTGTGTGTATTTCAATAAAATAAATGCATTTGTTTTGTGTACTTTATTTTTAATTAAAATCAAAACACTGAAACATTCATTTTTCATGTAGTGGTTGCAAATTAAAATTAGAGTATAAACAAACAACATTTTATTTTTTGAATAAAGTTGTGAACGGTTTGATGCGTGAATATTATTTTCTAAAGTTCCAAATGGAATCCGGACGTGATATTATAAAGTTTGCTTTACTTTATGTTTATCGTATAACCATACTGTAACTTTTCACATCCAACTATGAAAATGATGAAAGTTGTATCAAAGAAGAGGATCATTGCCTTTTTAAAGTTACAAACCGAGTTAAAGTTATATTACCATCTGGAACTATAAACAAATTACAATCTATAAATTTGTTGTGTTTTTGCTTATGATGAGTTTTCGAAATGATATTCCTTGGTCCTTATAGCCAGACTAAGAAAATATGTCGCTGAGCACATATTGTATGCAAAATAACCGTTATGAATTTGCATAGCTATACTGTATAGTATTCAATTTACGGAAATGTGAATTTTATATAGACATTACACTAAGTATCAGATGCATATAAAACGAGTCTTTTAAACCATCTGACGCTCGTATTAACTTCGGAAATATTTAAGAGAGAACAGTGAAGCGCCCCCATGCGACAGAAAAAATATATTATACAAACATTTTGGTCCTCTTTTACCGCATAAATTTTCTATAAGTCGCCTTGTGATTTTTATACGAAAAATTTATATGCAATCCATACTATACACATAGTTTATTTTGGATTTATGCTGCGTTCCTTTCAGGAAATGTTATTGTTAAAAACAAATTATGCAAAGTTGAGAAAGGGGACGACGAAACAACGGCCACAAAAGAAAAGAATAATACGTTTTGTTTTTAGGAGTATAAATGGATAAGTTGTAACGTTAACTCAAAGTAAACTGTTGGAAAATTCGCACACGTTTCCAGTTTTATTGGCATGGAAAATAATAAGTAATGGTCTTGAGTCAGGCAGTGAAGGGTGTGGAGGATTTCATAAAAGAAACGTAAACGATTGTTTTTGGGGGTTTTAAACGTACCTATTATTTATGCTAAATTTAAAATGTTGAAGAGAAATAAAAAATATATTTTTTTATACACAGTCCCTAAAATAGCTATTTTACGGACTCATTTCAGTCCGTAAAATGGCTCTTTTCGGGACTATTTCTGTTTTACGGACTATTTTTGTTTTACGGACTCATTTCAGTCTGGTTACTATAGTAACATGGTAATTAAAATCCGAAATTCACTATTTTTGTGAAATATTTGCTCTAATGACATTGACATAAATTGTATATATGTATGATATGTCAATATTGTCAATTACATATCCTAGATAATAAAAGGTTTGAATGTATTTTAGGGACCTTTAACAAACACCTAAAACACATTCAAACCTTTAATTATGTATGATAAGTAATTGACATATCATACATAATAAAATTTATGTCAATGTTATTACAGCAAATATTTCTCAAAAATAGTGAACTTCGGATTTTAAATAACATGTTATCATAGTAACCACACTGAAATAAGTCCGTAAAACAAAAATAGTCCCGAAAAGAACCATTTTACGGACTGAAATGAGTCCGTAAAATAACTATTTTAGGGACTGTGTACAAAAAAATACTATTTTACAAAAAATAAAGTCATCGTGATTTTTTTTAAAAGGTACAGGGCTTCTAGTCATAACGTTTCTTTATTAGTGGAGTAAAATGCTCCCAAAATCTTTCTCAAGTTTTGTGATGAAGTTAAAATACATATCTTGATAAAAAATTATGATTTTTTTAAATTTTATAAATTTTTATGAAATATACAATTTTCTAAGAAAATCAATTTTTTCAAGGTAAGAATACCTAAAGAAAATGGGCATCGTTATTTTCAGCATTCTGTTGACAATCATTTAAAAAAAAATCGCATGGCCGTATAACGCTTGTGATCCGAACAAGAAAATTAAAACTGAGTAGATGTGTAGTACCACTTTTGGTGGTTTTGTCCATAACTTTTTTCGGTACTGGTAAAAAAACTCGTAATTGTCCATTTCAGATAACCATCAGGGACCCAAAGAACAATAATCTGTAAGTTTCATCTGGTTATTTTACTCCAGTATACTAAGGGCACTGTGCACAAGCCGCCCTCTTGGAATAACTAAAAGGGTGTTTTTTCGAAATATAATAATATACGCTTTACGATATGCTTAAAGTAGGTAGTATCCAAGTTTTAGGGAATTAAATTTTCGACGATTACCTACCTACGAGATACTTCGAAAAAACTACCTACGCAAAAACAAGTTTCTAAAACTTTTAGGCTGCCTCCCTCCTAAATTATTGCACAAAAAAATTTTAGAAATTAAACCATTATAAGAAAAATTTTAGAAAAGTGACCGTATATCTTTTTTATAACAAATTATAGAAAATTTAATTCCTTACAACTTTGGTATTTTTGGCGTAGGACTCAACGGTCTTATCGCTTTTTCTTTCCAAGATGGCGACACAGTATCCTACAAAAAAGCCCTAAATATAAAGAAAACAAAAACTCACTTGCAAATGTCTTGTAAACAAATTCTTTTTTGTGCTCTAATATTATTAGTCTCCTTTAATTGCGCCCAAGACAATATTTTTAAGTGCTAAATTGGACATACTTTTGTAAGACAATTTGATTCTCTTTATACAACGTTATAAAAACTTCATGATGAAAATTTAGGGTTATTACATTTGAAATCTATTATTATAATAATTTTCGCTTCCACATGACAGTTTTTCTGTATTTTAGGTGTAATTTTGATCCAAATTTTTATTCCTTCATTATTATTTTAAGTAATCTACGTCGCACTTCACACTGCTTCTGTCTCTATCTTCATTTACCTCCCTTAATTGCAAGCTTTTTTATTATTATCAAAATGTTGCGAGAACTGTTGTTAAAATGTCCTTTTTTAAGTTTTATTTTAGAAAAATTGACTAAATACATTGTATTATTGAAAAATCATGATGTACAAGACTTCCAAACATTATTATATAAATCAATTTAGAAACCGTCTTGAATAATTTATGTTCAATTTAGGAAATCGTATCTCCAACTTAAAAGTAATCCACAACAAAAAGATTTACATTTTCCAACTTTCCAGTGGAAATTCTTGAGAATTTGTGGCATTCGCAAAATGCAAAGCTTTGTTTTGTAACAATTTCCCCATTTAATATTCGCATCGGCCGCAAAGGTAAGGAAATACAATTAATAAAACATTCTTGTATATTAATAAATTTTGTAATAGCTAATTAAAAGCATCGGCAACAAAGCATTGCCGTAAATTCCAGCGTTAAAACTTTTACAATTCACCCTCCTCGCACTGGATTGCGGTAAGGAGAGCGGCCGAGTTTGCACCGTTAGGACTAAAACCTGATATCTTGGGGGTTGCAAGGTTAACGAGCCCCAAAAGGGGATCCAAACTCCTACTATACATCTAACAAGGCCACCTCTTCATCTCACTAATTCACTACGGCTGGTTCTCATACTCGCACACTAAAAATACTGCAAATTACCTCTTGAATTACTCTTACTTCATCACCAAGTGCTCCCCTTGCAAAATAATTTTAATTAAATTTCTACAATATAAATTAATAAACACGCTCATGCAAGCTAGTTAAAAAAAAAATTTTTTACTACCATATAATAATCATAATTGTCAGAGAGTTATCGCAAAATTTAAAATATTATCCCATTAACAATAAACGAAGCCATAAATTAGGCATGTCACCACTAAAGCAGGATTACACTTGTTCAATCCAATTATTTCCACACGTTGTGAACATTTTATTCCAAACACACATGATGTGCGGTTATTATTATTTTATAATTTCATTACATCATAACTCATTTTCATAACGCAAAAAAACATTAAAGCGAGACATTAAAGCTCATATTTTGGCCAACGGTTCCCCTTTTCGTAATTAATAAAAAAATATTCCAAACATTTAGCTCATAAATTTATACGATAGAATTATTTTGTAAAGTTAAGTTGTAGTTAAAGTTAACTGCAGAAAGAAAAGCAGCTCTTAAATGGTGCTGAATTGATATCGGATGTCTATAATGGAAGGCTGTTAAACGATTTCTCAATGTTAAAGTAAAAAGCATGCCGCTCGTCCTTGTCAGTTTTTTTGCAAATAAACGTAAAATTTTCCACTTTTGAAATTAAAGTCGTTTAGTACAGCGCATTAAATCCCAAGTAATATCATTTTTTCTCTACGTAGCGCAGTATAATCCATCCATTAAAATAATTGTATTGATTTTCTGCCAAACAGATAAATGTTTATCCTATATACCAATATAAAACGGCTATTAATTATAATTTCTGTTTATTATTGACTTATGTTTCGTCGTTCGACTGTGTGTCTTTTTGTTCGGCGACAAAAGAAAAACAACATTATTAATGTAATGAAATGACGTTCCAGTTTTGATTCATGACTGTCCTTAATCATAAGAATCTGGCTTTGACTCCCGCAATAAAGTTATTGTTTTATGCAACAGCCAAAGTAAATTATGGGGAAAACTGACAAGGAAGCCATTTTCCAGATGAACATCTTTAATAACTCGTGTCGCTAAAAATCCTCCACTCGGACTGTTTTGCTTGTGGAGCTTTCCACTCGGCTGACACAACTGATTTATTATTTAGTTTTACATTATAATAATTGCGCCAAAAAGTGTATATTTTTTAAAGTGTTTCATTTTATCCTCTAACGGAAATACAAAGCGAAGATTGCGGGGCGGTAAAATATTTGAAATATACGCGGCAGTAAAAGCGAATTTTATATGTTTATTTGCTTTTAGCAATCTGTTTTCGATATATACAGCTGTAAATTCCGTTTTACCTACGTGTATATGTATAATATGCAGTTGTGTCTCTATCACTGAAATTATCCCAGTGGTGGTGGTACATATTCAAATTATGAGAAGGCGCTTATCTTTTCCACAAGCGCGGGATTTGTTTGACTCGCAATTCCTAAAGCCGTGCATGACCAACATTAATTTTATCACTTAATGAAAATAGTTTGCATATTTTACGACTTATTCTCTCCCATTTGGGCCCACCGACATTTCCAAGTGAAATATCGTACCAAGTTATACATTCAATTGTGTCTTTCTAATGCATTCATTATTCGGTTGGGAAAAGTGCACAAGTTTAGTTTTGTAAGTTTCGGTGTTTTTTAGTCGTTGCATTGCTGTCAAGCTTTGGAGCTAAACTTTATCCATCGTGTGACATGTGTAGGATTTATATTGTGGGGTTAAGTCTAACAAAAGTAAGTAGTCACTAGTCAGGCTATTCTGCTTTTATACGAATTTGTCCATCTTAAGTTTTATTTGTTAAAGTCGCATGGTTTCGTGCAACTTTAACAGAAATTACTGCAGGTATTTTTTTAATTATCTGGAATGGTTTTGTTAGTATTTTACTGTTTTGCGGTGTCTCAAATATAAGATTACATTTCAAGGCGAATGTCATTAAGTTCGGAATTTATACGAAATACGTGTTCATAAATGATGATTAATTTTATAAATCAGGAATAATATGGTGTTGGTTGTAAATTTCATTAAAATACGTAATATGTAAATTGTACAATATATTTTAAAGGTAATTTGTATCAAAAAATGATTTAGTAAATTTTAACATAACACGAATAAAAACATTTTTTTTCGATAGAAAATCGACAATAATAACTTAATGAATCTTTTAAAATTAGCAAAATATGTGAAAAATCTCTTTGACAAGTTTAAGTATGAAAAAACAAAAAATTCTGAAATAAATATTTCTAACTTGTATAAACTTTCAATAATGGAATTTAATAATAATATTTTTAGTATTATTATTGATTGTTGTCATCGTGGTTTTGATTTTTTGTCATCTATTTAGGTATGTTTTTGTTAAAATCAAATTATAAACATAAGTGAAGTTCATGTAATCATTTTCTATAAAGGGAATTTTACAGTTAAAATTAGATTTTTTATATCCCTTCTGGGAATTAAAAATCTGAAACTTTGGCAACCCTGTGACAGACAGGAAACAGCATACTGCATAAAAGTGACATAAAATATTTTAAACATTTTCGCTAGTATATCATATAATTTTGAATTAATATTTCTCTGAGGATATTAAATTTAATATACAGGGTGTTCAAAAAAAGGGTAAAAGTTTTTAAAGGTATGTAGTATGGGCCGAAGCAAGTCGAAAAGTCTTAATAAACATAGGTCCGCAAATCCATCATGGTTACGGAAATATTGGCGATTTCAATTTTCTAATGCTATAGTTAAATGCATTTTATTTTTAATGGATTTTGTGACAAAATAATTAAATTAAAGATAATTACATTAAAAAAGATGTTTAAAGTGACCCCCCATTTCGGCGCAAGCAGTGCACCGTCGTTCTAAGAAAATTCGGGTTCTTTTTGAAATTCCCGCCGTTTGCCAAATTGGTTTACACTTCTAGATCTTAATTGGTCCAGGTTATTTATAAGCACGCTCTACACAAAACTTTTTAAATAACCCCAAAGAAAAAAGTCGAATGGAGTTAAATCAGGTGACCTGGCAGGAGTGGCAGGCCATGCAAGAAGTCCTCCTCCTCTTCTTAACTAAAGTAGCAGAAACATGAAATCGGTTATATTTCCGTAACCGTGGATTTGCGAACCTATATACCCATACTACATACCCTTAAAAACTTTTACCCTCTTTTTTGAGCACCCTGTATACATAATTTATAAAGGTTTTTTTATATTTTACTGAATACTAGAAATAAGGGTATTTAAATGCTACAGTAAACTCTCGTTTATTTTTAACACCTGAATAAGTAAACCAAGAAGATTAGAAATAGGAGAGCGAGCTCACTTGGAAAGCGAAGGCCGATATACGGCGACACTTCCCCTCACATGTCAGATGCGCAGTACAACAATTTTTCTCTATAATTCTCCCCTCTATCAAATCAACATTTCTAAATTTTGAGTTCAAGTTAATTGTTTACATATTGATACCTAAGCGGTAAAAGTAAACGAGAGTCTACTATACTACCAGTTTACCTAAATGCACGTATATAAAATAAAACTTAAATTGAAGTAAATTAACAAAGTTGCAACAGTTAATCCAATCAGTAATTAAACGAACAAGCTTGATTGTGCGGAACAAACACGAACAATCCCTTGAAGAATGTCTTGATAAAGTTAGATCCCTGAATTTTTTTATGTTAATTTAAATCGTGAAAATGTTAAAAATTATATTATTATATTATTATATAATTACGAAAAATTCCACATTTTATATCGAAAACTGACAAGAGCATGAAAGCATAAGTTAGATTAACCGAACCATTAACGAAATAACTTGATTATTTCGAATTTCTTCACTCTTATCCTGTGATATTAACCAATTTACTACATTTTCCATCTGTGAACGTCAATAGGCAAAGCGCTTTCAGCTAATGAAATAAATGTATTATAAAGAAAAATCGATATGACGACAAAATATATCGAAAACCCCCCATTCCACCAAAATATTTATTACATAGGAAGCATGAGATATCCCACGAATCCAACAACTTAACTTAAACCCTTGTGCCATACAACCCCAATATAACATATCAAAGGAAATAAACTTTTTGGCAGCGAAATGTGCAGCAATAAATCACATGTAGTGCACTTTAATATGTTTAAAATAGTTTTCGTTTTTTATTATTTTTTTATACTGGTATATGTCGGTTTGCCCAAAAAGATAAACCACTTTGGTAAAGCAGTGTGAAAGATAAGATCTAGCAGAAAACGTAAAAAAATCAATTTTTCTTATGCTGTCAAATAAGTTGAGTCATTTGGCGGATCTCTAGCAGTGTCTCACTCCGAGTCAAACACTTGTTTTTGAAGGGCTCATGATTAATGACGCACAAGCCTACACTCATCATGTCTTAAATTCATCACTCTATTCTCTTTTCAACTGTATAGAAAACAAAATTCGTATCTGCTTGCCTTGAGTCGTTATAGGTGTACCTAAATATTATCTGTTTAAACGTTGATGGCGCGTACCTTCTTCCTTGTTGATGGTCATTTATCAAAAATATTCCGTCATTGTGTGTATTGAAATTAAATGGATGTTTATAGGATCATTTGCAAGTCGCGTGCTAATGGTTTTATACTAAATTTCATCTTTGTAAATTGCTTCTTTTATCGTTTTGTGTGCTGTGCTCATGATGGATTTTGCAGACAGTGCTTTAATTTTATTGGTTTCGTTCTCGGGGTTTGTCCAAAAAAATAAGGGAAAGATTATAAAAAAATCGGATCTTTTTCTTTAGGCTCGATGGAGAAAGTGATTTATTAGGAGAAACTGCAAGGAATCAGGTGTTATTGTTTTCTGTATGGGTTGAATAGATAAGGTTGGGGTGTTTGGTTTGTAAGATTTCAGGTTAAAGACACGAATACGACGAAACGGGTGTTTAGATCGATAGCGTAAAATACGCATAAATGTATGTATAAGTGATGTCAATTATCAGTTGAGACTGGCTCATTTTGCGTTAGGAAGTAGCTGAGATGACAGTTACAAAGAGATCAGTAGCCAAAGATAAGATGTATAATTAGCGTAATGTTGCAGAAGCTTATGTAAATAATTTACTACAGGTAAATCGGAATATTTTTGAAAAGCTCATTAATTTTTTGATGAAGATATAAATGGAAATGTAGTGAAGTGTGACATAGAAGATAGCTTGGCACATGACTTTTATAGATTAATATTACATATTTTTCCCCTGTTGGAACAGCATTAATGATTTGTGTAACCTACAAGATAAAAATTGAGCTATTTTCGTAAACCTTCGTAAACAAGTTTCATAATTTTTATTTTTTTGGTAAACAAGTTACATGAATATTTTATTATACCTAACTGATTTTGACAGAGATTGAAGAAAAAAAGGAATACCACATCATGTAACACTCATTTGAAATACAACTTTTGATGATTTCTTACTCCCCCTTTAGTACAGTAAAATTATCTTTTAAGATCGGAATCGTCCGGAACAGCATCAAATTTTAGGGGTTGTTAGGGGACCTGAAGTTAAGAAATTTCCCAAGTTTGCGTCCTCTAATTCCTTGCGGATTTTCCGCCATCTTGATTTTTAGGGTTGATTGGGTTTTTTGTATTTTTCGGGCTTTTATTTGATATTAGCAAAAAAGTGTCGATACCTTTTTTGTAGAGAATAAAAATCCCCACAAAATGTTATATATTCGTATACCAATTCTCATCAGTAAACAAATTTTTAAATGGAACCCACAGTATTTTTTTTGGAAAATTCGATGATAAATTAAATTCTGTACAAAAAATGTCCCTATCTTTTTTTGATAATTATTTTGAAAAAAAGTTTACAAAGTTTAAATATCAAGTATAGTCATAAAATATAATTTTGAAAATTTTCAATATTTCCGTAAAAGTTTTTTCAACTTGCTTAAATTTAAAATTATGATCGTTTGGTTTTAATAAACTACAATTATGCCGTTTTGTGGCTAGTTGATGATTTTAAAGAATTTCAATTTTTTTTGAAAATAACTAGCTTATTTTAAATAATTATCAAAAAAGATAAGGACATTGTTTGTACAGAATTTGATTTATCATCGATTTTTGCAAAAATATGCAGAGTGTTCCATTTAAAAAATGTTATTTTTGTGAATATGTATCTCGAAAAACGAAAACCCAGATGGTGAATTGTTTTCCTGTTTTCACCATTGTAATTAGTGGAAAAAATGCTACACTAGTTTGGTAATTTAACCGACTTTGTAGCTCCAATAATAACAAAGTTAGCAATAGTGGCCACTTCGCGCGTATACAATATATTCGATAAATATTGTACATAAGAAATTAAAAATTTATTTAGGAACAAAAATTTGAAAATAAACGCCTAAAAAGGCGTTAGATTTTAGCGCGATGCGGCAAGCGCGAACGCCTCGTTTCAGTTCCCGTGAACCTTTCACTCACTGTAGCGCAAAAAGTATTGACACAGGAAGAAATTTGTTTAAACAAAAACTATAGGGAGTTTTACGCTTTACAACTTTTGTTTGAACTCTTTTTATTTAATATGGACGATTACCGAAATAAAAAAATAAAAACTTTTAAATCCCACTTGTTGGATTTTTAAACTACCATAATTTGTTTGTATACGATTATATTACATCATTTTGTGGGGATTTTTATTCTCTTCAAAAAAGGTATCGACACTTTTTTTGCTAATATCAACTATAAGCCCGAAAAATACAGAAAACCAAATCAACCCTAAAAATCCAGATGGCGGAAAATCCGCAAGGAGTTAGAGGTCGCAAACTTGGGAAATTACTTAACTTCAGATCCCCTAACAACCCCTAAAATTTGATCCTGTTCCGGAGGATTCCGATTTTCGAATAATTTTACTGTACTACTTTTGAATGCAATTTAGAAATCATCCTTATTGCTGGTTTATTCACCTCTGAATACCTTTTTTTGGTATTTTAATTCCAAGGTTATAATTGTTACGATAAATAAAGTGAATACATTTTTCCGATAAATAAATTGCTGGGAATATAGACTATATTAAAATAGATAATATTTCCACTCTTTAAAGTTCAATAATTTACATTTACCCTTTCTCTAAAATAACAAAATGTCGCATTTTCTTGGTTTTCAATTTTGTGACCTTAGGGTAGGCTAAGAATTCATAGTTCTGTTTTAGAAATCGATCCTGAAACTTGCTACTGAAAGTTACTAAACGTGTAAAGGGTGCTCCTTAAAAATAGGTTTATTATACTTTAAGGCAACTTTCTGTTATAAAAATAATGTGATTAAGACCCGATCTTTTCACTTTATTTGGCAAATAAATTCCTAGGTTTCAATTATAGCTATAAATGGAAATTTAACTGCCAGATAAAGATATTGGGAATATGAAATGACTTCTCTAGTTTCAATAATCAATATGATGGAATAATGAGTTTTCATTTTCGAAATCCTCTACAACTTCCCATAAAAATATGTTTTCAAAAATCAAAAAGTTACTAAGCAGTAGATAATATGCATTAATAATTCAGACAATCATTCAAAATTTTAGTCTAATCAGAATATCAGTTCCTTCGTTATATGTAAATAAGTCGGTAATTGTAAACTTCAACTTTGACTCAATTACCTTATTTTTTGGCATCGTATGACCCTGAATTCATTAACCTTTTATATAGTACATACTCAAAGAAAACTACTAGATATTTTACCAAATATTCTAAATCTTCATGTTAACGTTATTTACTCGTACTAGAATAGATTGAATCACAGTTTTCAGATATGGATGCCAAGACATTAACAAAGATAAATTCATCGCGAGATTTATACTTTCTGAAAAAAATCCTGGAATCTACCCACCCGTTACCAAATCAATAAAACCAGTATTATAAATATTTCTTGCGGTATCTTACGATGAAGCTTCGCACTGATGAGATGAAAACTCATTTCCTTGCATATCGAATTCGTGTTTTGGCGAATCAACGAAGTGGGTATTGTTTTATCAACCAGGGCATTTATATAAATGTAATCATTGAACCGAAACAGTAAGCGCAAGAAATAACCACAGTATACTATACTACGCGCGTGATATTCACCGACTACATCCTGAAATATAGAGTTGATTCACTCGATGACTTTCCGCATATACACGCTGAAAATACAAAGTTTTCAGTCGACTGGAAACAACATGTAATAATCATAAATTAGGTACAAACTTTTGTTATGTAATTATGACTAATTAAAATATTCTTGCCGACCGAAACGTATTTATTTCATTTTGTAAGCATGTCTTAGTTAATATGATTGGCGTAGCTCATTAGTAAGTGCACCAAGTTGTTTATTTTCACTTGAAAGTTTTGGTACACATTATTTTCCGTCCGTCGTGAAATTAAAATAGATTATTTGCACTGGATAATAATCTAATTATGTTGTTACAAACATTAAAAAGTTGGAAAAGGGTTGTAAAAGAGTGGCTGGTGAAGGATCCAGACATCCTCCATGTACAGTAATTTTAATATTTCATGAAATAATAGTGCTAAATCATGTTAAATTTTGTTGGACGTGAATTAGGGTCCCCTTCCTGAATTAATTTGTCTGGGATCTGTTCATGAAACCTTAGACAAGAACGATACAGACTTCAAAATGTCCCAACGTAATATCTTGGGGACTTTCAGCAAATTGATTTTCCGCTTTTAGTGGCCTCCACAACACTGCCCATTACGTATAGGATTTACCAGAGGATCTTGGAGGTATTTACTTCATAACTGAAATTAAATTAGGGGAAGAATGCTCGCAGGACAAGACCATTTTTCCATTAGGATGTCCAACCGCTTAACAACCACAAAAAACTTGTAGTTCTATAGGATTACAATTCTTTGTCCGAGTTGTAATTTGATAATACATCCATAAGTACCTGCTGATTGCCATTGGACAAAAAACGCTTGTTAAATAATATCCCTGCAGCAATTTCACGGAAAGGTCTCACAGGGACAATCTATTAATTATTTATCAACTTCCGCTTTTAACCGTGTCCTGTAATTATCGTCCAAGATGGATAGAAGGGTGAAACCCGACTTTTCAAGCAAAAGAACACAATAAGGTAGAGTCTATACCTCTGCACAAAGAGAATGGTTAGCGCTTTGCATAAAATGAACTAATCAAAAGTTCTCGTATGCACAGAGAAGAGGTGATTCAGTTGAAAGTGACTCCCCGACCCACCCTTTACAGTTTTAAAACAGATAATGCTGTAGCTGTGACGGTTTGCACGATAGCATGCTTTAGCTTGAATTACAAATGACACACGGTGTAATGCAACAGGGATTTAACTCAACCAGTAACAAAAAACCCTCAGTATATAAGCAATTAATTTCCAGATTTATTATACACGAGTGTAAATAAATTAAACGCTGATGGTTGAGTTGGAAGTTGTTCTTGTGGTGGTTTTTGGGAAATAAGATGGGATTTTTAATGTGTTTTCGACGAATTACAGTTTTATTTGCCCGGTATATTTTGGTTTAATTTGTCGCGTGGGAATAGTGCAATTTATATGCAAAATCATTGTTGACAAGTGATGTTTACTGATGTTTATTTTTTTATTGATTTTAACTGGACCTGTTTTATGCACGATGGTTCTGCAGTCGTATAAAATATGGTTATTAATTGATGGCGTTAAATATTGTTTTTGCTCGTTGTCACGTCCCGACCTAGTAACAAGAATTGAGTGCATGCATTTTAGCGATTTTAATGTTTTTTGCATTTATTAAAATTTAGTTCAAGTATCAATAATTCAAAAGCGTGATAATTTAAATGTGACAATTAGTTTTTAAAAAATTTAATCAAACTTTAACTTTTTATATTTATTATCCAGTTTATATCGTCAGGATTTCACCAGTCGATAGTTTAGCGAAAATTAAAGGTGGTTTGTCTAATAAACTATGGTGGAATGTTGCTTCATTTTTGATGTACAGGGCATTAAAGAAAATAAATCATTTTAAATAATTTGCTATAAATCAATAACAAAAAAAAGTTAGTCTTCTGAAACTTTGCATAGATGTTTTTTTTGTATTCTCTTATTAATAATGGTTGCAATTATTTTATTTAGAACACAGAGACGTGCGTACGGGTGTCTTCAAAAACATTTTATTGAATAAAACGTACACCACTGGTTTTTTTTTGCAGCACCAGTATGCAGAGAGTATTTTCCATTCAATTTAGAAACTTTTTTGTATCTTACAATTTCTTGTTAACTTAACTTTTTTTTCTTATTTATTAAAGAGGTTCTTCCCTATTAGATTTCCGGAAAAAGCATCAGTACAAAGTTGTAGAGAAAAATATTTCCTACAACTTTCCTTTTAATATTTTTTTGATATTGTCAATATTTAAAAAGATATTCAACAAATAAGTTGCAAATTTTAGGGAAATTTTTCTCTAGTTAGGTACTACTTACTACTCTTTCCCTAAAATTTTCAACTTATTTGTTAAATAACTTTTTAAATATCGACAATATCAAAAAAAGTTTAAAAGATAAGTTGTAGGAAATATTTTTTTACACCTTTGTACTGACTCTTTTTTTCGAAAATTTAATAGGAAAAAAGTTATTCAATAAACAAAAAAATCCAACCCTTAATTGAAGGCTCGTGAAGGAAGGGCGGGGTCTATGAATACACAAACTCAGTTTTAAACTTTCAGGGTGACCCTCTAGAAGATTCTACAAAAATTGGCTGTAGGGTAAAAAGGTCTACTTGAAGCCTTTTTTTCTCCCTTATTTACTGTACTATTAGGTTATTTTGAGTTAAGTTATCAAAAAATTATAAGATACGAAAAAGTTTCTAAATTGAATGGAAAATACTCTCTGCATATTGGTGCTGCAAAAAAACCAGTGGCGTACTTTTTATTCAATAAAATGTTTTTGAAGAAACCCGTACGCACGCCTCTGTGTTCTAAATAAAATAATTGCAACGACTATTAATAAGAGAATACAAAAAAAAGATCTATGCAAAATGTCAGAAGGCTAACTTTTTTTGTTATTGATTTGTAGCAAATTATTTAAAATAATTTATTTTCTTTAATGGCCTGTGCGTCAAAAAGGAAGCAACATTCGACCATAGTTCATTAGACAAACCACCTTTAATTTTCGTTAAACTATCGACTGGTGAAATCCTGACGATATAAACTATTATTTAGTTTCCGAAATTTGTAAATTTACAGCCGATATTATTTACATGAAATAGAATATTAAATTTACAAAATTATGACTAATTTGGTTACAGAACGGTATACACAATTTCAAAAATAGTATAGCAACGTTGAGCTAAACACCCTTTCGCTCGAAGCAAAAGTTTAGAGAGGTTTTATCTTCTAATCTGTCTTTTTAAAATAAGTTTTGTTGAAAACCCTGATCTTAATATTTTATTTATTTAAGTATGACATTCCTCAGGATAATTTTAATTCGAACAAATCTTGAATGCTGGTAAATTCTTTCATTTTTACAAAACTTATTTTTCATAAAAAAACCGTCATCCAAGCTTCCCCTGTCATAAAAACCGCATCCAACATAATATAAAACACGGCAATATATTATAGCTTAATACAAACGTCAGCAGAGGAAATTGATTAAAACCAAGGCGCGCGATGATCATTTAAAAGAAATCCATGCCATTTTCGGAAAGCCCAAAATTCAGCATGGGATATAAACAACAAATCAAATATTTACATTTTCTCAACACCTGTGCCAATCCCAGCAACTTATTAACAAGTGAAATTTCATGGGGACAAAATACAGTTGATCCCTATGCAAAATTCGTCTTTAGTGCCTAACTGGCATTACCGTCACATGGAGCGCCTTATCCAGAAATCCCCGCATCTCGCGGTGTCGCTTGTACGAATATAATAAATCCCTCTCTGAACATGTGTTCTCTACTTCTGTATGTGTGTTTGTGCCTCTATTCAACATTAACCTCTTTCTCTGACTGCGGCGCCACATCATTTACCGGTAGGAAAATCTCCAAACTAAAGCAAGATAGAGCGCATATTTGTTTGTACATTAAAATATATCTCGAAGGTTATACACAATAAATTACAAAACCACCTCACCTGTCTGAGTTTAATTTAAATTCACATCGTGGTGTGTGCCTAGCTTGGTTGTAGTTTGCCGCCACCCTTCGTTGTCGTTTGTAAAAACGAAGGGAACAAGATGTATATCAAAGTTTAGCATTACATATTGCTTACATCGTGTCTTTATGGCGACGATGTTTTCCCTCTTTTCTCTGACATTCCCTACAGTTTCCTTATTTGTATAAACTTCCTGTTTTTTCTTCGTATATTCTTGTAACTGTCGCCTACAAATTTTTATTGTTGTCTGCTGTAAATAACGAAAAGTGTTTTGTTACAGGAAAATGAAGCATCTCTGGGAAGTGTTTAGTCTATTTGTAATTCTTATTCTAAAAGGTAAGGCCATTTTTTTATATTTCGTATGTTAAATTTTTCAGATTTTGCTGCATTTTCAAAATTAATTTGATTGCTAAGCTGTTGTGTGTTTTTTAGTTTGGTACAGTTTTAAATAATTCCACTGCAAATTAGTAGCCGAAATTAAAAATGCATCAATATTTAATACATTTTGGATCTCATTAAAAATAGTTTGGAGTAACACCGGCGCATTCACCAAAAAAGACCACTCTTTTTTCAAAGTTGGTTTGCTAAGTGCCCACTTGAGAATTAATTTAGAAGATTGGCAAAGAAAAGAATTTCTTACATAATATTACTGCCTTTTGAATATAAACTGCTGACCAATTGAAACGTACCAAGCGATTTTTAGATTGAATTTAAAGTTAAATATTTTGAAAAATAGAAAAGATATCAACATGCGATTTTCAGGATTTCAGAGATAATTTAATTGAGGAAACGATAGTGTTACCCGATTTTTTTACTTTGAAGTACATTACTATCTACAGGGTATGAAAGAAAGTCGTCTTTTTTTCTCAAATTTTATAACTACCGAGATTCCACAAAATTTTTTAAATATTTTTTTCATGTAGATTTTTTTAGTCCTTACTTAATGGGAAAAAAACCTGTTTCTCAAATTTTTGATATCCCTGTTATTTTATAAGATACCGAATTTTTGCTGAAAACTTGATTTTTTTTCTTTCTTTTTTGTCGTTAGGCCGTATTGTATTTTGTAAGAACCAATCTCTGTAGTTGATTATGATACCTTATGAATGGCTTTCTTATAAAATGTACATTTTTTGTACTTTCAATTAATTTATTAATAACCAGTGGCTTATCAAAAATCGGTACACATTCGCTAATTTTTTAATTCATTTTTTGAGGCTATTTTCTTAATGGAATAAAATGGAATTTAGTTAGTTTATGTTCACCATTGCTTTAAGTGACTTATATCCTCGAAACGGGTTTTTCATTTTTCAAAAATTAGCTCATATCCGTGTATACCGGGTGGCCACGAAATCGTTTCACAACCCCCACCATTTTGTTACATTTAACTGTATTAATTTGGAATTTGGCATGGTTTGATTGTTGAAAGGAATAATCATTTTGACGTTTAAAACAATCTAATGACACTTCCGGTTTCAACGGAAGGGCCACCTACTAACTTTCAAAAATTTTTAAAACAACCCTGTACATTTTTTTTCCGTAATAATTAGATTCTACGTAAAATTACCATTTTATCGACATATCACATGATGACATTTCTTTCAAAATGGCAGCATAATTATTCTTACAAAAACCTGTTCAACAATATTTAATTTAATACAAAATTCGGTATCTTATAAAATAAGAGAGATATAAAAATTTTGAGAATTTGGTTTTTTCCTCATTAACCAGGGACTAAAAAATGGACATCAAAAAAATATTTAAAATTTTTTGTGGAATCTCGGTAGGTATAAAGTTTGAGAAAAAAAAGTCGACTTTCTTTCATACTCTGTAGATAGTAACGTACTTCAAAGTAAAAAAATCGGGTCACATTATTGTTTTCTCAATTAAATTATCTCTTGAATCCTGAAAATCTCATGTTGATATCTTTTCTTTTTTTTTAAATATTTGACTTTAAATTCAACCTAAAAATTCGCGTGGTACGTTTCCATTGGCCAGCGCTTTATTTATTTAATTTTTAAATGGTCTGTAAAAAAGCTCGTTAGCCCCTTGTTAGAATCTGAAAAAGTCAAGAATCCCCAAAAATCGTTTTTTAAATCATTAGCACCAGGTGTCACGCACAAACCCCATTATCACAAAAACAGATCCGATCTTTAAACTTTGAATGAGCGAATTTTATATCTTTTCAATAAACATAAAATATAAATTACATTAATATCAAAACCAATATTGTTTAATAATTAATGCTGTTAATTACATTCAGCTATAATATTGTTATTACAAAACTTGCGTCAATCATTAATTATATGGTTGTGGTAATAAATTTTTAATTACATCCACTAATATTAAAACTACTAATGAATTTCGTGACAAAAAAACAGTGTAATTGATTTATAATGTGGCATACAAGTTAATATTTGTTTGAAATTGTAGTTTTAAAAGTTGCGTCATAAATCTACTTTACGAAACTAATTTTAACAGCTTACGATGCAATAGAATATTTTTAATAATGAAGGCATCTCATTTTTTATTCGATTTTTATCGCGACATCAATGAATAGAGTCTTGTCGTAAAGAATGTCATCCTGCAGGATAAAAATACATCAAAACAATGTAAAGACATTTTTCCTTTAATAAACATTTCCTTATATTATACAACATCATTTTTCTTAGGTTTTCTATTTCATTTTCCGCGCTGTTATTTTATTAACATCATAAAACAAACCTTTAATGAATTTTAGTTTTTGTTGCCCGAGAAGGCGAATCGATAGTTCAATACACAGCATAAATTTAATTTCGCTAGAGTAAATTCTTATTAATAGCTAATAATCCGCTATAATGCTACTAAATCTGATTAATGTCTTTGTTGAGATAAATGATTTAGATTGGGTGCACTTAGAAAGGCGAGCCGTTAACATTGTTTTGACGAAAGGTTTTAAGAAAAGACAGATTCCTGTCTTCGATGTATAAAGCAGTAAGGCAGGACTTAACACACCCGGACTTTAATTTACATAATCTCCCAGTGAATCCGGCAATTTCTCAAGGGCGTTTCTCCACCATATTTCACAAACTTGGCAAAAAACTATTCGTAGTTCATTTTTCAAATTAATCTCTGGAAACTTGACCTTCTGTAGTTAAATTCCACAAGAAATCAAGAGCTAAAATAATATTTATAGTGTAGCATCATCGTAATTAATTCTTAGATAAACAGATTCAAGAGCTTTGGCGTTAGCGCAGTATAAATCAAGTTTATTGTCTAATTTCTGTCTGGACGCTAAAAAAGTTAATTGCTATTCTTTAGATAACAATTGGTAAATTAAATAAAGTGTGCTCATTCAATCCTAAAATTAAGCGATAAAACCATGGTCGTTTGATAAATGTTGGTCGTTTACTTAATCCGTTGAGGATGTTTCAATTGCCAAGAAAACAACGTCTTTATCTACACTTCTCATTATGGGGGGAACCTTTTTCCATCCCGTTTGCGCGCTATTTAACAAAATATACTACTTTTTTGTCAGAAGCCTAACAAGTTCAATTTCATCTTCGACTTTTGTATAATATGGCAGAAAATTTTGCTTTGATTTCATATTATAATATGGTTTACTTATTTGTTGTTTTGTTTGTGTTGTCGCGCTTTCAGTATTGTATAAGCCCCTGAGGAAAATTGAAACATAAAGGCTGGATTAAGAATAAAACATCTTCGGTAACGTAATCGTACCTATAGCAAAGGGTTCTAAATTAAGGTAGATAATTACATTTCCCGAAGAAATATGTAAGAGACGGCAGGTAACTACACCTTTAATTTAATTTAACTTTGTAAGTAATTTCATAAAATAAGGAGGTTGTAATTAAATTTTGTGCAAAGTTGAAGAAATTACAAAAGATTCTTAACTATAATCGTTAGTCAACACTTTTCGCAATGCACAATATAACTTAGTTACACTTTTTTTGTCTGTTGTTGCTTTGACAAACAATTATTTTCTTTATAGAAAATCCAATTAAATTTCTGCTCCTTGTTTCATTGATTTGGGTTAAATTACTAGAAAAGTGCGTGTAAACACATCGAGAAAAATCCCAGGGATAACGTTTAACTTTATCAAACAAGTGTGGGAAGATCCATCGATAATGCAGTTAATTTTAGCCAAGAGAGATTTCACGAAACAGAATCGATTTGTTTGCAACCAACCCAACCATTAATTTGGACAAGCTGGAAATCTAACCAGCTAAACAACAATTTTCCTTCATGTTATTTAATTTATACCGATTGATTATCTACTTTATCAATTTGCACTCTGTAAATTCACTCGGTGGATGCACTACAAAGCGCCAAACAATAAACTGGGTAATTTACTATTTGAACTACTGAATTATTAGCGAATTATCAATTTAGTCATAACCATTTCGAGTTGTTTCAGGTATTGTGTTGCTGATCCGAAGCTCCATCGAAAAGGCTTATATGTATAGTTTTGGCTAATAACAAAATTTAACAAGGTTGTTTTCATACGCATGACCACAAATCCCTAAAATTATAAACTAGAATTGAATTTAATTAATCTAAGCAATTACAGCACATTTTTACCTGATATTTCGTTAACATAATACGAGTATTCTTGAAGTTTTTACAATGATACATCATCTGTCAAAAAAGTTTTATTTTAAAGCCGTGTTAAGGTTTCTCCTCATATTTTTGTCTAATTTTACTAATATTGAGAAATGCTTCGATTACAATTGGCTTTTTTTTATAATTAACAATTATATACCTGTGCTAAAAAGTATTGCAAATTTATCAAAAATTTGTGATTTTGCGGCTATTTATTACTTTCGAAATACACTAAAACCGTCATAGAAAATAAAAAATACTTAAATTTCAACACGAATGCAATTTTTTCACTCATCCAGTTCTATTATATCGGGTGTTCATTTAAATTTCATCTCTAGTTAGCGTTGAAGTGTCATTTATGATTGAAATTTCATTCTTAAACGACACTTCAACGCCAACTAGGGGTGAAAATTAAATGAACACCCGATATAAGTTAAATAAAAGTAAGGGAAATAGAAATTAATAGAAATGCGCCAAAATTTTCGATTTTAAAGGTTTAACCTTGAAAATTTCACTAAAACACTCAAAAATCATGAAAAAATTATCCAAATTTTCTCCAGATTGATTTATTAGAAAGGTAACAATGTTACATACAAAGATTCAACTAATGAAATCAAAGTTTCTCCGGATTTCATCGAAACCAATTGAAATATGTTAACAGTAAAAAAGTAAAAATTTTCTGACCTTGTACGTTGTCTTCTTCGATGTGGACCTCATTTACTCATCATGGTTCTAACCTGCAACAAGAATAAGATAATCAAATGCAGCATTACAAAAATTATTATCTAAAAATTTCTGTATTAATCAATAAATAAAAAAAGTCATACCTGTAAACAGTTACCTATATCACGAAAAGCAAAAGACTCCGACGCAAAATATTTTCAGATTCGTTATCTAAGCTTGGAAATTAGTAATATAATGTGAAAATTACGAAAATTGGAGCGCGTGTCCGTATTCTTGGCCTTTACCAAATTTCGTACCTTTTCTCTTGAAGCCCTTTAGCTTTGTTCCTATCTCATCTGTTAACGACTGGCGATCCAAAGAAAACACTAATTAATTACACTACACAAAACAAGCACTGCGTAAAAGAAAAAATCAATCATTGAGAGAAATTCTGAGAAGTAACAAACAAACAAAATACGACAATGTCTAAAAAAATCACCACTTTTTCTCTAACCTGTTAGAAACTAATTTATTTGGCTTATACCTATTAAATTTTCATCAAATGATAATGAATAAACAAACACTTAAAAACTATAAATGACTCGCACTAATAGATACTGGAAATACTAAAGAATTTTCTAAGCAACATCACAGAAAAACTTTTTCTGTAGTCGTTCGAGTGCGCGGAGAGGGACGAAGTCGGCATACCAATTAAACCTAATAAACTTTTTCTACTTCTACTAGTTTTTTTTTAAATATAAATCATTTATAGTTCCAATATTTTGCATTAATTAAGGGAAAAATAACAGATTTTTTCAATGATGAACTAAAATTAATAAAATATGTAAAGTAGATAAATATGTAAAATTATGAATTTAATTACGTAGGTATGCATTTTCTATCGCTAATTTTGTTTACTGATCTCTAAATTTACTGATTTGCCTTTATGGTACCATAACTTTTAAACATATGACCGAAAATTGAAAAGTGTGTTCAAATTATTTTCTAAATAAAACAAAAAATGAAGGGTTATTATAATAAAAATTTCCTGTGATTTTTCCTAGTTAAACGCAACTTTTATTGTAATAATAATATAATTTCCGCTGTATAACTATAGGACGTATATCCAAAGAAAGTACTAAAAACAGGGCAAAATCGAATAAATTTTAAGGGGTACCCCTTGACGTTTTTTCAATTTTTGTCACAAATCTTTCAAAAATACACTTTTCTTAACTAATTGGGGGGCGTAGAAAAAGATAATCAAATCCCTTTTTCACTCAGTGGAAATGGGAAAATTTTCGAAAAAGGTAGGTTCAGAATTTTGAGAAAACTATTCGTCTTATCAAAATTTCAAGGGCATCACTGGATTCACAAGAAAATTTCCAAGAAACCACGTGAGGATTTCTCCATTTAGAGGACGTTTAGTATTTTTTTGAGTGCCCTGAAAACATACCAAAAATCATCAAAAACCATCAATTTTCCATGTTTTTTGACCTATCCGACCACATATCTCGAAAACTATTTATCGTATCAATGTGAAAATTGTTTGTAGATGCTTGTAAAGAGTTGCTGAAGAGATTGACACCGAAATCAGCCAAATCAAAAATTCAAAATTTTTTCTATCAGGAATAATTGGCTTCAAAAAAAAAGTAGTTGCAGAAAATTAACCAAAAAAAATTAACGAACCAACAAAACCCAATGGTATGGCCCCATTTTGAATTCACAATGAAATTTACTATAAGAAAATGGCCCTGTTGATAGGTTCGTATGGTTTGTAACTATAGGACGTATATCCAAAAAAAATTTTAAAATAAACTTGGTCGAAAAAAATGGTATGTCCAGAAATTTTAAAATTTTGAGAAAAAAATTCGTCCCATCAAAATTCCAAGAGTATCATTGGATTCACAAGGAAATATCCAAAAAACAGCGCGAGATTTTCTCCATTTCAAGGACATTAAGTATTTTCTTGAGAGCTCTAAAAACACACTAAGAATATAAGAGATAAACTTGTAATTGGCGCCTCCACCAAAATATAATCGATTTTTGTCACATCATACATTTTTCAAAAGTAAACTTTTCTTAACTGACATCATTGCAAAAATAAGTTTAGCGATCAAACCATGTAATTCCATCAAAATTTCAATCTCGAATAAATCACAATTAAAATAATTTCTAATATTAGTTACTTCCCTGCTTAAACAACCCGCACAGTTTTCTCTTCCTCTATTTAAATTTTTAATATTTTAATCTATTTTACCAGAGCTTTATTCACTATCTCTAAAAGACTGTAAAAAGCATTCGCATCGTGGCTGAAAACACCTTATTACTGTAACCAGACTTCCTCCTTATAATACAATTTTTTATACACTGTGTCTGGTTAAGAAACGAAATTTACAAAGGCAATTTTTTTAAAGCAATTCGAAAGAGCTTTACTGCGCGACCTAATAAAAAAATGTAATACCCCTCGTGAAAATATGATACCGCAAAAAAATTACTGTGCCAAAAAAACACATCCGGCTTGTTTATTTCCGTGACGACAATACAATAGCGAATTAAGTTCAGTTTATAAGAGCCTCCATACTTTTGCTTCAATAAAGAGACATTTACTTTGAATTCATAAAGTTTTTATACGGAAAAAGAATATTGTCAAAGACTTGAAACATTCCCCTGAAAGCAAAGTTTTCTGCACAGTTGAGATGAGAAAAATTGAATTATCTTTTCCAATGTGATTATTGGGCCAAGTTGCGAACCCCACGCATTAAGTAGCTTTACACTTGCGAATAGATTTCGTATACAATGGCTGTTGGGGATTTTTTAGCTCCCTACGATAATCTAACAGAGGTATACTGCATTTATTCTATAAATAACATGGTTTAAAAAGTACAGCAGGCGCATGCTATAGGGGATTTTATGAATATTTTATGCAAAAAATATTTTAATAATACATATGGAGTGATCTTGAGTTTGGATGGAAAACACGAATTTTCACTTAGGCTGACTGGTCAATAGCATTTTGCCTTCGGCTATTACGTTACGGTTTATGTTCATATAGCCATAACCTCTATATTGGAAAATCTACTTTGTAAAATGTTACTTTTACTATTGGGTTGGTATAATAATAAAATACGGTGTGCGCATAAACAAGACAAAGCAATTAAACCGGGAAAATTACATAAATGATTTTGAAACTTTCGAGCAGCTTTAATAAAAAATTAACCAGCTTTAATGCAAAACCACTTAGAATTAACATATTTACAACATTTATATCTACTTGAAAGTTTTTTCCCGGATTCGTGCTTAAATTTATGAAAAATTATGCACTAAATAAATGCACCTTCAATAAATAAATGTTCGTTCACCGACTCAGTTGATACAATGCATTGAAAATCGTAAACCAATTACAATGTGAAATGTGAGAATATATGCATGTCATGTGAAATTGCAATTTATAATAACTGTGTAGACGCACATACCCCATTTCTGTCAGCAAACCGTTTAGATTGTATCGATTATATTTAAAATTCATGAATCTGTTTAGGGCCACATCAATATATACGCATGGTAGCAGTGGCAATTTCCATAATATATAGATAGTTTCTCTCTGTATATTTTCATCAGTCTTAGAATTTAATTTCCTTTTTGGTCTTTGGTTTAACATAAATCTGTATGCTCCAATGCATCGTCGGTTTTTCCAAAATTAATAGGCAGTTATAATAAAAGTAATTTGTAGACCCGGCGCATTCACCATAATTTGAAAACGGTTATTTTCTCAAAAATGATTACAGAGCATAAGAGACTTGTACTTTTATTTCGGAAACAGAATAAAAGAAAATTACCATAGTATATTATTAGGAAATTTACATAATTCGAACTGAATATCTTGCAGACAGGTTACCTAATTTAAAGTTAGTTCAAGCACCTGTAACTCATGGTGATAGCAATACATTGTGCGCTACAAAAGTAGAAAGGAACATTATATGAAAGTTGTAATGCGCCCCATTTTATTTTCATTGTAATAGATGGTAAAACGGCTTTTCAAGTAATAAAATGTTGGGTATAAGAGGGGCAACTCTACCTACACATCCAGATAAGTATACGT
Source organism: Pediacus dermestoides (assembly GCA_963942485.1). Classification (NCBI taxonomy): domain Eukaryota; kingdom Metazoa; phylum Arthropoda; class Insecta; order Coleoptera; family Cucujidae; genus Pediacus; species Pediacus dermestoides. Next base: position 32,995,366 of record OZ012626.1, read on the forward strand.
GTGGAGAGCGAAAAGATTGTGAAATCCTGAAAAGGCCGTTGGAAATCATTTTCACATCAATACGACGACGGATTGGGTGGAATCCCGAACACGGTGGCTCACTACTCAATCATTGCTGTGCGGTGGGGTGACGTCAACATTATGAATAATTACATTCTCTTTTCGGTTCTGTAACTTGATTTATTGTACACTCCAATATAAGGAGCCCTTTTTCAGAAATTCATATTTATTGATCATCTAAATCATTCTGTTTAATATGGAATCACAATGCAGTTTATTTTAAATCCAATTTTTTATAATCACATCAACAGCGGAGAGCTGGATTTTCTTTAAATGCTCAGGTATGGCGATTTTTAGCGTTTTTGTGCTCTGGGTTATTTTTTAATTAAATTTATCTCTTTAATAGATGATATATTTGAACTAGACGATAATTCCAATGTATAAATACTCGAGTTTATTAAAAATTGATAAGCGTGTTCGTTAACGATCCTTAATTTGCATATTTTAGGGCATTCTGAAATTTTTGCTGATAAATATTTAACACCTGGTGAATATTAATAGATGTTGAAAATATGTTATTATCAAGTATATATTTTTTACAACTAAAGCTACTGCACAACTATTTTTATACATTTTTATACAGGGTGTTCGCGCGAAGTGGCTCACTATTGCTAACTTCGTTATTATTGGAGCTACAAAGTCGGTTAAATTAGCAAACTTTTTTCCGCTGATTATACCATGGTGAAAACAGAAAAACAATTGACCATCTGGTTTTCAAGATATTTAAAGAAATAACATTTTTTTAAATTGAACACCCTATATATTTTTGCAAAAATCGATGGTAAATTAAATTCTATACAAAAAATGTCCTCATCTTTTTTGATAATAATTTAAAATAAGCGAGTTATTTTGAAAAAAATTTGCAATTCTTTAAAATCAAGTAGCCATAAAACGGAATAGTAATTTATTAAAACCTAACAATCATAATTTTGAATTTAAGCAAGTTGAAAAATACTTGAAAGAATTACGGAAATATTGAAAATTTACAAAATTATAATTTTCATGCCTACTTTATGATATTAAAACTTTGTAAACTTTTGTAATTGTCAAAAAAGCATAAGAACATATTTTGTACAGAATTTAATTTGTCATCGATTTCTGCAAAAATATATAGGGTGTTCCATTTAAAAAAAATGTTATTTTTGTGAATATCTCGAAAACCAGATGGTCAATTGTTTTTCTGTTTTCAGCATTGTAATTAGTGGAAAAAATGCTACTAGTTTGCTAAGTTAACCGACGTTGTAGCTCCAATAATAACGAAGTTAGCAATAGTGAGCCACTTTGCGCAAACACCTGTATATTAAAAATATTAAATAAAATAGTAATATTTCCGTAATTCTTTCAAGTTTTTTTCAATTTGCTTAAATTCTTTAAAACAAGCATTGATTAAAAGATTAAAACCCACAAATATTATTTTTTAATATTTATGAATTTTATGTACCAAGAGTCGAAATACGTAATTAGACAAAATATTTTTTCTACTCCCAGACTTTAATTGATTTATTAGACATTTACCTGTACTGTAATGTGATTCATTACGATACAAATTTATAACCAATAGAAATGTAACATTACAGCAATAATCCCTTAATATCAAATATTACCATGAACATCTGACAGTCCAAAATTTAAAAAATGACAGTTCATTTTGTTTCTTTGATATTTCTGAATTTATGAGAAAGTTGCCATAATATTTATTTTCTTATTTTTCATTATTTTGACTAGTCGCAGAAAAAATAGTGTATGCCAGTCACATTTAATGGCTATTACGACACTCACCTACGTCTTATGTCGGAATTCTCATACTCGTGTCTTAATAGCTATCATTAGATGCTCATTGCATAATATAATTTGACAGATAAGTACAATTAAATAAATTTTGAAAAGTAGTGGCCTTTCCTAAATTGTTATTCCTTAAAATATAACTTTTTTATCGATTTTTTTAACGCTTTAAGAAATTCTGAAATTCAGGATGGTAACCTTTTAGTTATTTCTTAAATATAAGTGTCAATAATTCACGTGAATATGGCAAATGTAGAAATTCGCATATAGAAAAGAAGAAGTTTCGATTTGATTTATTAATAAATAGGTATGCGTACTTATAAAATATTAATATCTAACTGCTCTTTTGTAACAATTTTATCGTGGCTTAAAAGTATGTATAATAAAATAAAACAAGTAGAAAGTGTGTAAACTAACTTGCATCCGCGCAGAAACTCAATTTTCTGCATCATTTTTCTGGATAAACTATTTTCTATAAAATCTATTCAAATACCGTCACATTCTTCGTTAAAAAACGTTGCAATATTTTCATCATTTTTCCTCTACTAAAATCTCAAATGAATGTCTGCGAACTTCTATAATATTCGCTTTTTTGTGATTAAAAGTCATTTTTCATTTTTCGTGCAAAATACGAAGCACTGTCTATAAATTAACCGTTGTCATATAAATTCTGGATATTATTAAGTAACGGAAATAGGACCAGGAGCGTTTTTCGTATATTAGTTGTATAATTTAGCAGAGGGGGCTTAGTATAATATTTTTAATAAGAAACGCCTTGTGCGATAAAATAATGGTTGTATATAGTGCTGTATATTAGGGCGGTAGTGAGTATATAATATCAGCGTGTGAGCATAAAAGACAAAAGCGAAAAAAAGGAAAATATTTCAGGCTTAATGGATAACAGATGTATTCGACAGGCAAAAGCAAATATCTACCTCTAGCCATGAGTTTCCATCTGCTGGCCAATAATGGGGAGCGGATTCTGCAGACTATAAATCCTAGTTTTGTGTACGTTGCAGAAAGCAGCAGCACCACTGGCAGCAGCAAGCAACTTTAATCTTGCCACACTTCTTTTATGTTACTCTCTCGGTTTGATGTCGCTCGCCAACGTGCCGTTTTTAACGTCATATTTTCATCTATACAAATCTTTCTAAAATACTACATTGTGCCTGTAAAGTCATTGTCGTTTTGAAATATGAAAGTTAAAATAAAAATTGCTGTATACACTGTTGTAGCCTTCCATTTGGTTCGCGCGCGCGACTATTCTCATCTGATGTGCGGCAGATATTTACCAGAAGCTCATAAATAAGTAATATTCTTTTTATATCGTCCAACTACCTAGAAAATTATATCTTTCCTGATTATTTTTATAAGCAATAAAAATTGTCTTTTTATTTGGATTTTTTAAAGGGATTCGTTATAACGGGACATAAATAGTATACAGCTTGTTATATGGTAGAAAATTGCCGTAAAAAATTCACACGAAAAAATATCAATGATAACAATGTAAACATGTAAACATTTTCTTGGAAAATCTCGATGTGCAAATATTTATGTACCCATATATATGCATAAATAAAAGAAGGCGATAGGTGATTCCTCTGCAAATTCACTCTATTAGTTCTTTTATTTACGGCACTAACTTTTATGTATTATGTCTTACAAGATTTTTCGGAAAATATTCGTAATAATAATAGGGATGTTGCATTTTTTTAAAATCCCGTTTTTTTCTGTTAGAAATGTAAAACGACTATATTAATAATACTCTACAGCAAAAATAATTTTTTTTATTAAATATTTGTACATAAAAAAACGATTATAAATTGACCGTAATTCAAATATATTATTGCCGCCCGAATACGCTTTGAAATCGGAGAGTCCTGTGTGACGTCACGAATCTAGTTGACATTGGCATTTCTAAATATTTTTTACGCGTTTGACATTTTTCGAAATAAATCAAAATGCGGCGTGCTGCACTGTGGAACTAGATCCGTGACGTCAGCAGTTTTTTGATCCGATTCGGGCGTTTCCGGACAATGCGTGGAAATTTCAAATTTTGCAATACTTTTTATTTATTTACTTGGAAAGTACGGACCAAAAATTGTTTTCAAAAATATTGATAGTGATAATTTGGTATCAGCTTTTCAAAAAAAATTATTTTGAAAATCATGCAAAGTCCCTATTCATGAAGAAAATAGTGAAATAAGACTTAAAAAAAGAAAATATCACGACTTTCTTATACAAATCTAACTTAATTTACATTTTGAATATATTATATGCGATAGTAAATGTAAATTGTAAACTCAAAGCGGACCATGGTTTATGAGAAGTTTTAGTTTTTCCCATTCTTGCAAAAATTTCAGTTACCTTTCATAATGTTAATAATTTTTATCAATAACATCAACATATTAGGCTATAGAAAAAGGTAAATTTGTCATTTTACGATTTTGGAAACAATTTCGATTAAAAATTCAGACTATCTAATCTAACTTAAAACTGAGGTTATGATGATACTTTTAGATCTATTAAATCGCAAATTTCGTTACAATCCGCACAGCGGTTTTAAAGTTGTAGCACTTTAAACTAGAAAAATGTTAGGAAATTTTACAAACACAAATTTGTGTCATAGTGTTTTTAAAACAATATGATATTATTGGTTATATTTTGGTGAAATTTAATTTATTTCAAAATTGGATGTTCGTTTTATTGACCACAAATATCAGGGCATTTTTACCTGGTTATTTCAGTTATTTGTTGTGGCTTTAAAGTTCAACGTTTTGGTTTATTATGGAAAATGAAAATATGACAAACTGTTTATACAAGGTGATTCAAAATTCGATGTAGATATTTTAAGGACGTATTGTTGGGTTCAAAATAAGACTTTTTTTCAAATAAACATGTGTCCTAAAATGCACCCCCTCCCCTCCCACTTCCCCACAAACTGTTTCTACATAATTTTTTAAGCAAAAAATAAATAGAGTGCTTAAAAAAATGGGGGCATGCCAATTTTCAAAAGACTTGATCCGTTATTGTAGTCACAATTTTAAATAAGTAATCGTTTTTTTTACGCAACTTACAGTGGCTGTAGCTCAGAGGGGATGCATTTTAGAACACATGTTTATTTGGAAAAAAAGTCTTATTTTGATCCCAACAATACGTCCTTAAAATATCTACATCGAATTTTGAATCACCCTGTATAATTTTTCTGCGTTTATTTGAGGCCCTTTTAAAAAAATCCACTTTTCGAGGGTAAATGTTTTAAAAATCACAGTTTTGGAACCATGGATTGGATTTTTGTTCAAATAAGTTATTTAAAAGCCACGTGACGGTTTTTATTATTACAATAATCACATGCTGTTTATCTGAATTTCTTCTATGTTTAAACAATTTTTTTTAAAAGTTACAAAATGTGTTCAAAATTTAATTCTAAACCATGTTAAAGAATAAAGAATGTGATGAAAATTGGTTAAACTCAGGGTTATTAAGTGCCTGAAATATGCTTTTTCTTCGCGAAAGTAACAAACGTTTTATTTACCAGTACCCAGAATATTTCACTTTATTTCTTCCTTCTACATTTTCTTAAATATGCAAAATGAAATACATACTTATAAAATTTAAATCTCTGGCATTTATTTTTCAGATGAACTAAAATATCTTACGAAACCTCACTTTAAATTTTAAATAAATCGAAATTATTTAGGTAATCCATATTGTTGCATTGAGTATAGTAAACGATGTTGCACTTGCAAGAATTGTGCTGTTTCTTATATGCAATATTTAAGAAACCCGGCGCATACATTCATCTAATGTTTCATATTCCCCAGGAGAAATAAATATCTCAGCCGTGTTTTTTCTGGTTTTATTTTGTCTCGGTGTATTACGATAAATTCTAAGGTGACTGTTTTATTTCATAGTCCAACAAATACAAACGTGCTCATAAAACATATACTTACATCAACTAACACCGCACTATAATAAACAGGCAACATTATAGATGGTTACTTGCTGTATATTTCTTGTATTCCTAATCAAATTAAGTTAAGATGTTTGATGAATAAAAGCCTGTTTTTATTCGGATTTTGGCTTACCCACAACACACGTAGAAATGGTGTGAAAAACATCAGACACATCAGTGTCACGAAACCAGTTCGGAACTAATCTTGAAGATGTCCGAAACGACAAGTAATCAAGAAGTAGAACGTTGCTGGGTCCATAATTGAAACTGAGAGATCCCTATCGTCCTCTACTCCATATATCTCTAATAATCCACGTATATTTGAAATTAGATTCTCTCATAAGCACATATCTATTAGTTTAATATAATTAAGGCTATAAAACATTTTCTGTGTTAAATAGGAAGGGATTCAAAGCTGTTTGTAAAATAAACCATTGTTGGGTTTTTATGCTTAAGCTTAGCTGTGTTAAATCAACAGTTTGATTTGAATCGATTGTTCACATCATCACAAATTTATGCCAGACAGTTCGATTTACTCTGTGGCCACGTTCGTCACAGATCAAACTAAACATTACGCTCTTAACGTCTTAGATCCGTCCGGATGCTTAGTTTGCCTGTCGAAAAGCACGCTTCCAAGTTTAAATTGAAACCAGACGATTCCCAACTAAATACCAACAAAAACTTGTGAAGGTCAAAGAAGACAAGACAAGGATTTGTTGAGATAAACCATAATAATAAAATAGTCATCTAGTTAGAAACCGGCAATTCGTTGTTGTAGCTGCCGACCCAACAACTTTTCTGCATGTTATACGAGATTGAAAAGTCATTACCGCCAGCTATCAGCAAAGTCGTACATTTGTATTCAGATCTCTCATCAGACTGCCTTCCATCAACAGTATCGGTAATGTAATCCCGGTGAGTGTGGTGCTATAATCCTGCTGCTTGTTGTTACGGCTGACCTGCTTGCCATCCTGCTTGACATGCTGTCCTGAGTTTGTATTTGTACAGTTGGCTGCCGCACCGCCATACGACGTCGACGCCGACGCCACCGTGTGCGCCACCTTATCCTATGCCTGACGACGCCCCCATACCCCTACGTCCAACACGAACCCATCATCCCCACAGCTGAACTTTCCGATGCTGCTGATGTAATCATCTCCGGAAAGTTAGAACGTCAATCCAAAATACCGTCACCTGTAATATTTATACTGGGTGGAGCACGTGGGAGAGCTTTAAAGTATTTTTGCCCACATCCTCGTCAAGTTGGTTTTTAGTGCTCTATTGGAGGTCGAGCGAGGGTAACGATAGATTCTATTGTTATAGAGATCATCAAGGTTTTCCAATAAAGCATAAATGATACAAACAATAAAGTTTTGTAGGAAAATCGTTAGTTTCTGTGAGACGTTATGAACTTTTTATTGTTCTTCGATTTTTCCATTGTTCTGCTGAAATTTGCAATACATTTTTTATATGGGCTTTTACCTTTGTCTATGAGTATACCAACAGCCTGTTCAAAATTTAAAAATGTTTCTTTCACATGCGCTAAGCAAAAGTATATCGCATTTTATAAATATGGTGTAAAATGGCATATTTTTCAGCCTACAATTTCACGTATTTTATAAGAGTCACGTTTATTTACCCTCTCGATAGATCAACAATTTTTATGTATGTAAGAAAGGGATAAAAGGCGCCAAGGAAACTATGTAGGTACTTAAGTAACCAATTAAATTACTTGCCCGGTGTACGACGACCGTACGTTGCTCTCCGTCGTTGGGCTAGTTGCCATTTGCTTAACTGTAAGCTGATTTTCTTACATGAAAATTTTTATATTCCCATATTTTAGTTGATTTATTAGACATTTACTACCTGTACTGTAATTTAACATTATAATACAGAGTTTTCATTATGATACAAGTTTATAACCAATAGAAATGCATCATCACAGCAATATTCCGTCATTATCAAATATTGCCATGAATCTGACAGATCTAAAATTTAAAAATTGACAGTTCATTTGGATTTTCTGACATTTCTAAGTTTATGATAAAGTTGTCATAATGTTTATTTTCTTATTTTTCATTATTTTGACTAGTCTTAGAAAAAATAGTGTTGCAACTAACATTTAATGGCTATTAAGACACGAGTATGAGAATTATAATACGAGCCGTAGGTGAATGTTGTAATTCTCATATCGTGTCTTAATAGCTATCATTAAAAACTTATTGCATAATATACTATTTTTACATAATTTTATAAAAACTGAGTATTTTTCTTTAACTCTTTCAACAAAATTTCAAAAAAGGCGCTGATATCTTATGTGGATTTTTTTTAAAGAATTATGCAAAAAATTAATTTAAATATAACAATAAGGCTCAAATTTGCAAACCTAATTATAACTGAAGTGAAATAATTATTCTCTACTAGGATATTTAAAAAAATTTGTAGATAAAGATTTCAAACCTTCAAATTTAAAGATTTGCAATTATTTAGACTAAAATCGGCAATAAGAAAATGAATCCAGATAAACTTCTCAATTCTGAAACTCTGCTGCTAAAGGATGACATTTTTCCTACCCTATCCTAAGAACTAAATGTTCGGACAAAAGTAAATTTGATTGTTTTTTTTCCATACGCCCAAAAGTTATCTAAATTAACTTCCATAATATTGATGCTTTTTCTGTTATAATGCCAACATGTAGTTATATAAAAACGTAAATTTCGTAAAAATCCGCTCGGCGGTTCCAAAACTGTGGCACTTTAACCCAGCAGGATGGGAAAATTGTAGAAACAAAGAATTATTATTTTCAAAACGTTGGATCTAGTAGTCGCATTTTGATGAAATTTACTTTATTGCAAAGGTGGATGTTGGTTTTCTTTACAAAAAAGTTACACAAGTTTTTATTTGGTGATTTTAGGCATTTATCGGAGCTTCAAAGTTGCACCTTTAAAAATGATAGAATTTTCTAGTAACTGTTTTAAAGAATCACAGTTTTGAAACCGCTGGTTGGATTTGTGTCAAAAAACATTTAAATCAAAACTCAATAATCGTACTACACTGAAAAAATCCTGAAATGTTAATATGATTTTTTTTTGCATTTTTTCGAGTTCCACAGTTCACTTTTCAAAAAACGTGTTTTTTGAGGGTGCTATCTACATTAAAATAATCACAGTTTTGGAACCACTGGTTGGATTTTGGTAAAAATTTACTTTATTACAAAGCTGGATGTTGGTTTTATGTACAAAAAAATCCCCAAGTCCTTATTTGGTGATTTTAGGCATATTTCGCAGCTTTAAAATTGCACTTGAAAAATGTGACGTAATTTTCTAAGGTGCTTTCATGGCCCTCATCTATAGTCCGGACTTAAATGTCATTGAAACTCTTTGGCATAAAATTAAACGTATTCTACGCAATAATCCACCAAGAACCATTGGGGACTTAAAGACCAAAATAGAAGTTTAAGAAAGTTTCACGCCGGAATTGTACCAAAATTTGATAAATACAATGCCTGCTAGAATACAGGCAGCTATTAAAGCAAAAGGAGACGTAACCTCTTATTAATGGTCCTAAATTAAAAATTATCCCAACATTTAGTTGCAAATTCATTTTGTAAAGTTTGCTAATTATTAAAGTTAAAATATTGTTAAATCCAATAAATAATTTTCTTCTATGCATAATATTGTTATTAAGGCTTTATCTTATCGTATTGTTAGGTGTTAACTAATTATTTGCGTAAAAATTCCAGTTCCCCTTTCATACTTCAAAAATTTACTTTTGTCCGAACATTTAGTTGTTAGGGCTCGTACATGTTAGGTTTTTTACTTCTTATACCTTTAATCACATGTAGGTAAGTTTTGCAAGTTATTACACTAGAACCGTACGATGTTTCCAACTTGTCAACACAACAACACCTAAGAGTAACTGATGCATATTCTAACCGAAATTTTCATTGGAGTAAAATACCCTATGTGTCTGTACATTCATTCGGTAAACAACTTGTATAACTTAATAACGTCTTCGTGGAATATTGCAATAAATTTCACTACCTTAAAAGCACACCGTGGCTTTTCTACTTTGCATCGCCTTTAGTTTGGTTTCGTAGTTTGGAATAATTATGTTATACAACATTTATGTGTTGCTAACTTTCGCTGCGTTTTATCCAGCTAAACCGAAGAATAATCTGATGTGAATTACGTATATATGTCAACAATTTAATCTTTTGAAATTTACGAGTTTTTAACGGAGGTATTCTAAAGTTAACATTGAGGTAAAAAATAACATGAGGTCCAAGGTAGATCCGTTTATAGAACTTTTTTTATAAATTATCCAACATAACTAAAAAAATTTTTTTTAATTTTATTCTACAATCTAGCGGGTAGAGTTTATGATTGATTGGATATGATTTGTGTGTCGGTACGCCACTGGTACTTAGCTAAATATGCTAATTAAAATTTTCTCCCTGGCTGGATGATATTAATTAAAATTTATCGGTGCTTTGTCTTTACAAGAGTATTAAATTCAAGCTACGTACCTAAACTTAGTATTAGTAGAAGAGCTTTTCTGTAATTTATAAGTATTTGTTAAGTAGTTATAATTATTTTTTTACGCAATAATTTTGGGATTGGACCAAAAGAACAAAAGTGGCATATTTGGTACGTCAACTTGAAATCTGTAGTTATCTAATTTGGAATCTAGTCTTAAAATCACGTTACGCCACTGCACAATACTAAGTAAAATAAGATCTCGTGCACCTTTTCTCTGTCGTTTATACGGGAGTTTGCTAATTAATTAGCAGCTGGAAAATGTAAATCTTTAGTTCACTAGATTTATGACTCAAGTTTGTTTATTTTTTTTATGGAAGAGTTTTAAAGCGTATACAATTCCCTTTGTCCCTACATTACTCTAATTAACCCCCATTTGTTGCAAACTCGGAAAACAGCTCTAACTCAACTACCCCCACTGCGCCCATTTCGCGGATGTGTAGTTTAAAAATTACTCTTTGCTCTCCTAACGATACGAGGTAATGGCCCTTGACCAAGTGCTGCCAAAGTTGCTAATATATTATCGGCACCTATCTATACTTTTCCCACTAGTGGGTGAAATTAATCCAGATGATTAACCACAATTTTGTTCTAATTTTCGGGCACTAATTTTTGTGTTTGATTTCAGAATGCAGTGCCAATTTACCTCCCGTGTTCTCAATGGACATGAACAACTTAGCCATATCAGAAAAGACTCCAGTAGGTACCGTGATTTATCGTCTGGCAGGAACAGATCCAGAAAAGACTGCTGTGCATTTTGATTTGCAAGGCACTGATGTCCTGGAAGTTAATCCAGATTCCGGAGAGGTTACCGTGGTTAAACCATTGGATTACGAGGTAAATTCCCTGATATTAACTGCAAGTTTTTTGCAACTAAAAGTAATTGTTGCAGACGAATGACACGTTAAATCTCAATCTTAGTATTTCGGATGAAGTGGAAGGTGGACGAAACAATGTCGTACAGGAATCCATAACTGTTATTGTCCTGGATGAAAACGACAATGCACCGGAGTTTGAAAATGTACCTAAATTTATTGTCTTAAAACAACATTGGGTAATTGAATGAGTTTTCCTTTTATATTCCAGGCCCCATATGAGTTTGTGATTAATGAAGACATAGCACCGGGCTCAACAGTATTTTCCGACATTTCAGTAAAAGATCGAGATTCCTCGGGCTCCAACATCGAGGTTGATTGTATAAATTTGCCGGAATACCAAAATGCATGTGAAATTTTTAATATTGAAACACTTAGTTCGGCACAAAATTCATACAAAGGAGCAATTGTGCTGAACAGAAAATTAAACTATGCTGTGCAGGAAAGATACGCGTTCCTGCTGAAAGCAACGGTAATATATTTACGTTCTCTCTAAGAATAAATTATATTTCTTTCTTGGGGGGTGCTTCTCTGTGTAGGATGGTGAATTAAGCATCACAACCACCGTAATGGTAAATGTAGGGGATGTGCAGGACACCCCACCGAAATTCGTGGGCGATTTGAAGGCGGAAATTCATGAGAATGCTCCAATTAATACGCTGGTGATGACCATCCATGCAGAGGACGGTGACCGAGGCATTCCAAGGAAAATTGTTTATGAACTCGTTACCAGTACGTGAAGACCCAATAAAGCAATAATTAATTTTTCACGCGACTGACTAAATGTAAAATCGTCGTTTTTAGATCCTATGAACTATTTTTTGCTGGACGCGGTCACGGGAGAATTGCGAACGGCCAGACCGTTGGATAGAGAAGCCGTAGAAAACAGCGGAGGGGTTTTAACTCTCAACATAAAGGTAAGCCTGTGGAGGAAATGGCAAACATTATTAATATGGAATGGAATTTAAGAATCGGGGTTTTCTATAGATTTACAAAAAAGGGTAATTTTGTTGTAGTTTAGCAAAAATGTTGCTAGTTTCAACTGAATTAATTTGATGATGAGAAAATTGTAACTTCAGTTATTACGCATTGTTCATAACTTTTATAATTGCACAAACTTATAATATTTATATCTGTTTTCGATTAATGAAAATATTTCAGCATTAAATTATGCTACAAAAAAGAAATATTGCATAGTTTTAGAAAAATGCAATTTTTATTATTAAGTAAATTTCCAAGAACATTCCAGCTTTGAAACTTCAAAAAGTACACATCACGAATGGCAATAATAAACAGGGACACTAAGGAATAAATTTTCTAATAAATATTAAACACATTTACAATTTTTCAACATTTTTTCAAACGATACATTTATTTTGTGAAGTAATTCCTATCATTTCTATGAAAAAGTTTAGGTTTCCACTCAAACTAGTTTATTGATATGATTCATTTTTAAGAGTCCGTTTATAATGGACTTCAGCCAAAGGAATTTACTTATTATAACCGAATTTTCATTTTATAAAAATCGAATGAAATGCCTACATGCGTTTAAAGGATATTTGACTTATCTAGGGGATTTACCGAACGAATCCACTCACGTACACTCGATTTCTATATTTTTACTTAAATTTCAATTTCACGAAGCAAAAAGCTGTCTGTACTAACGAGAAACTTAATAACTTAGTCGAAGGAATTTACAGATAAGATTTTTTTCTTCATTTTAAGAATTCTTAGGTTTGTTTATCTTAATAAAATTTACTTTATTGAAAATATTACATATCCAGTAGCTATGAATTTTTTATTGATAACTGAATAATTTTCTCGTCGTTCTCCTCTAACCGCAAATTTTTTATTTGCAAAAATTTAAAATACTTTATACATACATTTAAATTACTGCATATAATATCAAACCTTGGTGTCAGATAATAAACATGACCTGTGAATTTAACAGTAACTGCATCGTATTAATTTATATCACATGCAGTTAGGGTTAGATTTACTGATCCAGTTCGGATTTTATGGACCAATAACGATTTTATCCGTTATGAGCAATGTACTGTCCATTATCAGCAACATTTTTACATGTATTTTATTCAAGGCGTTCAGAATTCATCCATTATCCATTTTTTTTCTATTATACAAGTCCATTATAAGCGGATTTCACTCTATATGATATAAAAATGTAATATAAATTGTACCTAACTTTTATAAAAAAAAAATTTTACAAAATTTTTGAATAATGATAAATGTTGCTGGAGTCCAAAATTCCCTAAAACACCATAATTTTGTAACTGTACAATCAAATGAAAAAATTATTCAATTTCCAGGCCCACGAATTAATCGAAGGCGTGAAAGGCAACGATCCTTCAACCGTAACAAACGCCGAAGCCACCGTTATAATTAAAGATGTAAATGACGAGCCCCCCACGTTTAACAAACGCGAATATTTTGTCGAAATCCCCGAGAACATTTCAGAAGGATCCCCGCTGCCTGATTTAGATATGTCGGTGAAAGACCCAGATGAGGTAGGCACATTACCATTATTGTAATCACTTGGCATATTTTCACCCCTTCATGAATTCATTGCAGGGCAACAACTCAGCATTTTCGTTGGAACTAATCGACATTTCCAAAGTATTCTCCATAGAACCAAAAACAGCCGTCGGGGAAACTCCTGTGACCATCCGCGTGGTTAACAGTACTTTAGATTATGAGGACCCGAATCAAAGAAAATTCATTATTCTCGCCGTGGCTAAAGAGCTGCACACCGCGGAAAAGCTCTCGTCCACTGCAACGATTACCGTGACGGTTTCGGATATTAACGATAATGCCCCGAGCTTCGCACAAGAAGGATACTCGGCGGTAATTTCAGAAATGGCAACGCCTGGAACATTGGTGGTGACCATCGTCGCTAAAGACCGCGACAGTGGAAAATTCGGCGAAAACGGAATTGTGTACAAACTAGGTGGAAGTGGAGCTGAACAATTTGTGGTGAATAACCGAACAGGGACGGTCAGTGTGGCGTTTTGTGACAAGGCTCAGTATGGTTGTTTGGACTACGAGACAAAATCCGATTATCAGTTGCAATTTATTGTAAGCGCTGCTAAAGCATCCCACATGAAAGGTTTAATAATTTACGATATTTCTAGGCAACGGACGATGATGGGAAAGGGCAAACAACAATCGTACCACTAAAGGTCACTCTTACCGACAGTAACGATAATCCACCGGTTTTCAGCCAGCCAATATACAGGGTATTTATCAACGAAGGCGCAGTGCGATTCGAACCGGATCTTATAGTTGCAGCGAGTGATGCTGACAAAACTTCACATGTAACTTATTCAATAGTTGCCGGTAACGACGACAATCTGTTCAGTATTGATCCGAATTTGGGTAAAATTAGAATTTCTAATAACAAAGGACTGGATGTCAGTAATGAGACAGACAATATCATTACTTTAACTGTTATGGTTAGTATTTATTATTCATCATTCTATATGTTGCTGGATTTTAAATGCTTGGATGAGATGAAATGTATGCTAATTTGTTTTTGATTACTTACAGGCAAGTGACGGGAAGTACACGGCGACTGCATTAGTCAACATTACCATCAGGGATGTTAATAATAATTCACCCATTTTCGAAAAGGAGAACTACATAGAACTCGTCAAGGAGGATGTCGTAATAGGTTAGTGGAATTTTATTTTAAAATTCTGTATAAAAACAGAAAAATATGAAGCTCTTATTTATTTATTTATTATTAGTTTAGTGTTTATACAGGGTCGTCAAAACGCTGGCATTCTTTATAAAAAGTCTTTTCTAAAATCGAAATTTTCAGTTTTCTAGCAGACCGTTTAAGATCTTCGAATTATTATTAAGCTCTAAATTTAACAACTTTGTTCCAATTTAACCAAACTCGAACATTTTAATCAGCGAGATGCCCATGCTGCGGATCAAAAAATGTGAACCCTGTATAGTATTGCATTTTCAGAATCTACCAATAATTTTGGCGGAAATTCGAGATATTCGCACATTTCCAAAAATTTTTACAAAACTGTGGGTCTTAAAATCACATTATTTCCAGTCTTCCTTGCAGTTTTAGAAAAGTAATTTTGGATTTGTAAAAAACACCGCCTAACAAATTGTGATGCAATAATAACATAATTATCTTATATACAAGGTGTTCGCAGTTGTCCGTCAATTTTCAGAAAGCTCAAACAATGAAAACATTTTAATGAACCTATTTTGTGTTATACAGGGTGGTCCAGGTTTAACGTCATTAATTTTGAGAGGTAATAGAGCATCAAGAAAAAAGTAGACTTTTATTAAAAAACTTTGCTCAAAAAGGTTTTATAACAAAGATGCAGGGTGCCAAATTTTAAAATAAAAACTCGTTTTCTTAACATAACGTCTAAACCATTCGATCGATTTCGATTAAATTTCGCATACAGAGTAATGTAGATAATGATGGTGTTCATTTATAAAAAAATTTTCCCCTCCAGTCTTCGACGCCACTGGTAATATTGCGGATAAAATTTTATTTTTGGATTGGAGTAACTATTTTCTCTAAATTAAACAGACAATCCAAAAATTGACATTTCTTTGCAATATATCCAGTGGCTTCGAAAATTGGAGGGAAAAATTGGAATGGTCTCCCAGTATCTACGCCACTGGAGATTTTTTTTGTAAATGAACCCCATCATTACCTAGAAATGTACTACAACATTACTCTGTGTGCGAAATTTAATGGAAATCGATCGAGTGGTTTAGAAGTTATGTCAAGAAAACTCGTTTTTATTTTAAACTTTGACACCCTGTATCTTTGTTATAAAACATTTTTGAGCAAAGTTTTTTAATTAAAGTCTACTTTTTTCTTGATGCTCTATCACCTCCCAAAATTATTGACGTTTAACCTGGACCACCCTGTAGATAATTAAATTCTCTACAAAATATCGAAAACTTTGCAATTTTAAATATAATTTTTGTCTATTTTTAGCTATAACCTAGTTATAGAAGAATATCTAAGTTTTAATAGACCTTGTATATTAATTGTTAAGTTAATTTTAGATTTATTCCTGCAACAAAACTAGGGCTACCAAGGTGGCCGTTTTTTGGGCGGTCAATTTGCAAAAAATGAGGCGAAAAGCCAATTTTCTGGTGTTGGGCGCAGTTTTAATAAAATATCCGGTTTTTTTTTATATATGAAATCCGTATCCATGAACAGGTTTACCAACAATTTGGAAACGCCGAGAAAATAACATTCTTATTTTTCAATATCAAGGCATTTAACAGTCTCTCCGATCGACTTTTTTTTAGAAGCCAGTGAATCCTCGCCGCGAGGCCGGTTTTCCAAATTGTCAGAGTTGGAAACCCTAAACAAAATAGTCAGAAATCTCAGAATTAATGAAGTTTATACTAGGTATTTTCTTAGAATTTGATTGGTTCTGGTTTTAACTATTGCAGGAACAAATTTATTTCTTGTGATTTTGACATTTGTCATATTTGTTATCTACTACGTATCCAACACTATTAGCATCCGGCTAAGAACAGTATAATTTGAACCGAAGCACTAATTTTACGTTTTCAGCACTTTAGCGTTATTGCCTCATATTTTTATCGGCAGCAATAAATTCCTTTTAGATTTATAGTTACAAGCTTGAAGATTCGGACTTTTTATCCCTTCAATTTGATTTTTTTAAGTTTAAGGTTTTAAGACATTTACCTACCCAATTTAACTAGGAGTTTTTTTAGCAACTAATAATATCAAAGAAGTTTAAAAATTCAAAAAAATTTCCCAATAATTCTTTTAGATTTTCATTCATTGACTCAGTCTGCTGATATTTTAGAAAATTGCACAACTGATTATCTCTGAAGATAAATTTGGGCAATAATCGATTACCAACCTTCCTACATGTTCTTTAAATCAAGTAAATAACTTCAAAAAAACTTCTTTAATTCCCCTTTCAGGTACCAGCATAGTTCAGGTCAAGGCCACAGACGCTGACACAGGATTAAACTCAGAACTGGAATACATTCTACAAAAGGGCGATTACGACGACTTCAAAATCGACAATACCACCGGTTTAATAACAACCGCTGCCAAATTGGATTTCGATAAAAGAAACACTTACAACATAGAAGTCTTAGCCGTGGACCATGGAGAACCCAGCTTAACTGGCACAACGACCTTAACAGTCAACATCATCAACACCAACGACAAGATCCCGTATTTTATCCCAACGACCCAGAAAGCTGAAGTTATGGAGGATGCTCCAGTTGGAACGCTTGTCCATACTCTTATAGCACTGGATCCAGATGTTAACACTTCCGATGCGCTGAATTTCGCTGCAACGGAACCAATAACAGCTTTGGACAAGCACGGGAATGAGGTTTTGAACACGGATGCGTACAAGGATTTCTTTTCGGTTGATAAGAACAGTGGGAAAGTGACGGTGATTAATCCACTTCAAAGGGATTTGGCGGCGGTGATTAGGATAACGGTGCTTGTAACAGATATAACAGCTCCTACAGTACAACAAGGGCAAGGTTTGCTGGTGGTGACCATAGGTGACGTCAATGATTCCCCTCCGATGTTCCTGCCACCTTGGACTGTTGAACGTCCGAACTACTTCTTGGAGTTAAAAGAAGAGCAACCGGTTGGAACGATTGTAGCCACGTACAAGGCAATGGATGAAGACTCTGATATTGCTGGATACATCATACGACCAGAAAGCGAGTACTTCCAAATTAACAACGGAACTGGTATTGTGCAGATTAAAAAAGAAATCGACTACGAACAAACCAAAGAACTGAACTTTACGATAGTTGCCTATGATTCCGGTGTGCCACAACTAAACGCATCTGCGTATATCAGAGTGAAAATCCTGAACTTAAACGACAATGATCCAAAGTTTTCCCAAGCTTCGTACAACGCATCCATCTACGAAAACTCGCCTAATGACACAGTGGTCCTTGTAGTAAAAGCCACAGATTTAGACGCGGATGAATTCGGGAAAGTCACCTACAATCTAACTGGCGAGCACGCTGAAAACTTTAAAATTAACCCGGAAACTGGTGAGATAATTGTGGCAAATTCCAATTTTCTGGATCATGAGATAATTCGTGAGACCGTGTTGCAAGTTGTGGCTGCTGATGGAGCGCCCGTTGGACTGAAGAGAGTTGTCACTGTACCGATTTATTTACAAATTTTGGATGTTAATGATAATGCACCGAAATTTAGTGCAAAAGTGTACAATGTTAGTGTAACGGAGAATGTGCGGTTAAATCCACCCATGGGGCTGTTGCAAGTGAATGCGACTGATGCTGACGATGATGTTAATGGGAATATACATTTTTCTATTCTTGGAGGAAACGATAACGGTAAGAGAAAATTTTGCTTTGGAAATGTTTATTTTGCAGAAAATTTTTTGCACGTCCAAAAATTATTATTTGTGTGGGCTTGTGGTTTTTAACATTTTATTATCATCCTTACCAAGAACCTACAGTGGTTCTCAACAGTATAATTTTCTAAAAAAGTATGTGACTAATCCCAAGAATCTAAACTGTGTTTTTCACCGTTTTTTCATATAAATTCTTAAAATTCATGTTGAGATCGCTCCGATGAAACCTGAATAAAAATAAGGCGAAACGTCAGCCAAATGAACAATTTATTAGATTTCTGTTCTATCATTATTAACATCAATCCCGAACTTAATCGATTAATTCAAGGACACTAAACTTTCCTTTTTTTATGTTTCTTTTTTATTATCTTTTTTTTACCCAAAAACCTCTATGTCCACAGAATATTGAGGCACCCTTTAATGATTTAAAACATTTATTCATATTCAAAATTTTCAAACTTAAATACTTTAAAAGCTAATCTGACAATTTCTCTGACGAGTACGTGTGCATTTTTCCAGATAGTTTCCTTCTGGGCGTTGAAACGGGCATTTTATATCCGCACAAATCACTCTTGGGTCAAACAAGGGACTTCCATTTGCTAATCGAAGCCAGAGACGGTGCCGGAAATGGCCAACTGTACGATAGAGCCACGATTAACATACAAGTTCTAAACGTAAACGAACACGAACCAGTTTTTATTATGCCTGCATTACCTAATGCCACAGTTGAAGTAACTGAGGTAATTATTTACGAACTATAGTAGTTTCTATTTTTATAAGAGACTTTTGTAGAATGCTGCCACAGTGGATTATTTAGTAATGACTGTTAAAGCTGTAGATAAGGATGAGAATGAAAACGGCAGGATTTCTTATCATTTGAAAGTTAATGATGAAAATGTGCAGGAAACTAAGGAGTTTGTGATTAATCCTAGTACGGGTGAATTGAGGACTAGACAGGTGTTGGATAGGGAAACTATGCCTAAATATGAGGTACCTACATTAACGAATTAATATGTTTTTTAATTATTAATATAAACTGCCGATTTTGTAGCTTGTTTTGGTGGCACGAGATCACGGTCTTCCCAAATGGTTCGAAACTATAAGATTTTTAACAATTCTCCTGGTGGACACTAACGACAACCGCCCAGAGTTCCCCGATTCTAAAACAGCTAACCCCTACCACTTCTTGGTAGCGGAAAACAATGAAAAAGACTTGGAAATTGGTAAGCTTAATAAGCTTCAATTATTTGTAGTTGCTAAATATTTATTTTTTATAGGCCAAGTGCAAGCCCTCGATAGAGACGAAGGCAACCACGCCAAAGTTTACTACTATTTATTATCTGGTAATGATGATGGTGCATTCTATCTTGATAAATCCGATGGCAGTTTGTACGCTAATAAATCGTTCAATCGTGAAGAAACTGATGAATACAATCTTTTAATTCTCGCCAATAACGACCCCGATTTCTATCTATCCAAAGAACAAATCCAACAAATGGACAAGGATGAAGTGATGCACGATAGTAGCATAGCAAAAGTGAAAATTACTATTAACGACCTCAACGATAATCCACCTGTATTCCTGCAACCTGTTTATTATACTGCAGTTAATGCTATGGCAAACATTAACGATGCAGTTACTAATGTTACAGCCGTTGATCCAGATTTGGGCGTTAATGGATCTTTAATATACTTTATCAAAGCCAGTAATTTGTATAAGTATAATACGAATAAGAGTTCTGGTTCTATTATACCGTCGCCGTTTAATATAACGGAAAATGGACAGATTCACACGGCGACTTATTTGGCGGAGAATAATCAACATCGATTTGTCGTCGATGTCATGGCCAAGGAGAATGCGTCTCCCGAACGAGAGACGTTCGCCCAAGTTCATGTAAGTAATAAAAATGGTAATGGTGGATTTTTGCCTTATGGTCCTCACTTTTTTAAAGTTTGGTAGGAACATTAAGCTGTATTTAGGGGAAACTTAAAATTTTCAAAGAAATCTCGGTAGATTTGGAAATGTAGATATTAGTTTGCTAACATAAAGCCTACTTAGGGCCATTTTTTCAATTGATAATAAATTTTCTTAATAATGATAAGGAGGAAATTATCTTATATTAGACTAACTATTAATTGGAAGACGGGACTTTAGTTTGCAGAGATTATCTTTATAATAAAATTAACAACACATTTTAAATTTATATTTAAAGTGTAAAATTAAATTAGAACTTTTAAACTTTTTTCTGTCATATTTTCCAAACTCGTAGAGACATCCCATTGGATCTTTAGTACTTTTAATAAAGATCGCATGGTCTTTTTTAACAAGTAGGAACAATAGAAAAAAAAAATATTTCGACGATAATTTAATTTGATACTTTTATGCAAAAATCGAAATAATTCTGAAATATTATTAATGATAACAAAACCGAGAATTAAAAGTTTATAAAAATATACCATTGCATATATTTTTAATTATTTGTTTTTTCGAAATTATAGCACTTTAAAAAATATGTAGATATAACTTTAACAGCGGCGCATCCGCCAAATTCAACCAACCCAACCTAATGATTTTTAATACGAGCCCTAACAACTAAATGTTCGGACAAAAGTAAATTTGATTGTCGTTTTTCCATACGCGCAAAAAATTAACTTCCATAATATTGATGGTTTTTTCTGTTATAATGCCAACATTTAGTTATATAAAAACGTAAATTTCGTGAAAATCCGCTCGGCGGTTCCAAAACTGTGGCACTTTAACCCAGCAGGATGGGAAAATTGTAGAAACAAAGAATTATTATTTTCAAAACGTTGGATCTAGTAGTCGGATTTTGATGAAATTTACTTTATTGCAAAGCTGGATGTTGGTTTTCTTTACAAAAAAGTAACACAAGTTTTTATTTGGTAATTTTAGGCATTTATCGGAGCTTCAAAGTTGCACCTTTAAAAATGATAAAATTTTCTAGTAACTGTTTTAAAGAATCACAGTTTTGAAACCGCTGGTTGGATTTGTGTCAAAAAACATTTAAATCAAAGCTCAATAATCGTACTATATTGAAAAAATCCTGAAATGTTAATATGATTTTTTTTGCATTTTTTTCGAGTTCCACAGTTCACTTTTCAAAAAACGTGTTTTTTATGGTGCTACCTACATTAAAATAATCACAGTTTTGGAACCACTGGTTGGATTTTGGTAAAATTTACTTTATTGCAAAGCTGGATATTGGTTTTATGTACAAAAAAATCCCCAAGTCTTTATTTGGTGATTTTAGGCATATTTCGTAGCTTTAAAATTGCACTTGAAAAATGTGACGTAATTTTTTAACGACTGTTTTTAAAAAATCACAGTTTTGTAATTTGGGGACAACGACATAAAGGTGCTTTCATGGCCCTCATCCAGTCCGGACTTAAATGTCATTGAAACTCTTTGGCATAAAATTAAACGTATTCTACGCAATAATCCGCTAAGAACCATTGGGGACTTAAAGACCAAAATAGAAGCAATTTGGGACAGTTTCAGGCCAGAATTGTACCAAAATTTGATAAATACAATGCCTGCTAGAATACAGGCAGCTATTAAAGCAAAAGGAGACGTAACCTCTTATTAATGGTCCTAAATTAAAAATTATCCGAACATTTAGTTGTTAGGGCTCGTAGTTCTTCAAAATTACACTCTACTCACTTTATGAATGAAACTTAAATTAAAAGCTTATTAATAGAAACGTTAAATACATTCCAGATATTTAATACAGGGTGATTCACTTTTTAATGCGCAAACTTTAACAGGGTATTCTGTCACAAAATAAGAAAAAGTTTATATAAACATGGGTCTGAAAATGCTTTGTTCTTGACATACAGGGTGATAACAGTACCTCATCAAAACCACATTTTATTACATGGGGGGCAAATTTGAAATTTCTACGTCAATCCAGAGATATCCCATTGGATCTTTAGTACTTTTAATAATGAACGTAGATGGTCTTTTTTAACAAATAGGAATATTAGAAAAAATGAAATTTTTCGAGGATATCTTAATTTGAACACTTTTATGCAAAAATCGAAATAATTTTGTAAATATTACTCCTATTAATGATAACAAAACAGAGAATTAATAGTTTATAAAAATATATTGCAGATATTTTTAATTACCTATTTGTTTTTCCAAAATTAAAGCACTTTAAAAATTATGTATAACTTTAGCACTGGGACCTCCGCCAAAATTCGTAGTTTTTACACTGGCGCATCCACCAAAATTTAAATATAACCTGTGCCTAATCATTTTTAATAGTTTATATTCTAGTTAAGAACTACTCACTTTATTGCTGAAACTTAAAAAGGAATTAAAAATTTATTAAAAGAAACATTAAATACATTCCTGATATTTTAAATCCTAATAACTATACAAAACTGACTAACTAGTGCAACTAGAATTATTTTTTACACCGGCGCACCCGCTAATATTGCAACTATACATTTACCTACTTATTTGGTATATTTTATATAATAATTTAAATTAAAGTTAAGAACTAATAACTTTATTAATGAACCCAATATTTAAAATAGTAATTAAAAGTTTGCAGGTATTTGGTATCGCTTAAAACTGATAGTACCTTGAAAATTATCAAATTCTTACTGATATTTTATTTTTCAATAATATGTCTTCTAGATTTGGATCTTCGAGCCCGAGCAGCTAATCCGCGTCATCCTCTCTCGCCCCCCAGAAGAAGTCAAACGTGAACGCCAGGAAATCATCGCAGAACTAAGCAACGCCACCCAAAGTCTCGTCATAATCGACGACATCAGATACCACACAGATGAAAGTGGCGGCAAAAACGAAGAATGGTAACTTCTAAACTTAAAGAAAAACCTTAATTAATCTTTGTTTTACCTCAGGTCCGATTTGTATATATTGGTGGTAAATCCCACAACTAAAACTATAGTACCAGTACCAGAAGTACTGAAAATCATCGACTCAAAGTATGATTTCCTGAAAGATTACTACGCTGGTTTTGCTATTGAAAACGTAGTGCCTGCGTTTGTCACGGAGAAAGACGAGTCCTTCGATCCAGCTTTAGCTGCGCTTATCGCTCTGCTGATTGTGCTTTTTGTTGGTATTATCACCTTTATCATCGTTTGCTGTTGTCTGAGACACTGGGTAATATCTCCAACTGATCTCAAGAAAAAAGATGCTCTTATTAAGAAAGCCATCATCGATGATTTGAATACTACAGAAAACCCTCTTTGGATTGAACAGTAAGATACTTTTTTTAATACGGAAAAGTTTAATTTAATTCATTCGTTTTGCAGGAAATTAAAAATCTACGAAGAACAAGAATTAACGATGCAAGTTTTTAACGAGCCAGAACAAAACGCCCTAAATCGAAGAAACAGCGATGACTTTGTACCTGTAAGTACTGCGACTACTCCCAAACCAAATAACTGAAAAATATTTTACAGGACGACAACACTTATGCTACTATCCAACATCCAAATCGTCGAGGCTCAGCTCACATGGCCTCGATGTCTCTTGCAGATGATCTGGCTGACTATGCCACCTTGTCCGGTATTCCACATCAAACCGACAGCACGCACAGCTCCTTACGAGGTGCTCCAAATGTAAGTGCTAGCTACCTAACTAGTTTACTATTACTACTATTTTATTGGTTTTAGTATTATGAAGCCGCGTTAGGCTTCCAAGGATCCACTTTTCAAGTACCAGATCGTTTGACCAACAGCAGTCCAAACGAATACGATACATACGGGGCGAGATTCAAAGGCTCCGAATTGATGATAAACCACGAAGGACAACCGGAATATATTGCAGAATTGATTTAAAGATGCAGTGGAATGAATGTTGATATTTAAATTATGTGACTGTTTTCAAGTGACTATGATTTAGGAGAGTGCTGTTATACAACAGATTTTATTGTTTTTGTGTACCTATTTATTTTTTTAATTGTTTGTTTATAAAATAACAGGCAGCTCTTTCTATTGGATGAAACCGAGGTGTTTTATGTTAGAGAGAAGTGGTGATAAACAAATATTGAATTCTAGGGTAATTATTATTAATTATTCTTTTAAATGTTAGTGATTACTTTCTTCTTAATATTTATTAACAGATGGATTTTAAATTATTTTTACATCTACATAATCTAGAGCGTAAAATGGCCATATCAGATATTTTTTACTTAGGATGATTTTTTATTATTTATTTTTACGGAAAATTATAGATAAATTGATATGATATTGTATACATTTGTACATATTAAATAATAAATATCTTTGCCTAAACGGCCCTAGATTTTTTATTTCTATAAAGTGTTGAAGGTTGCACAGAATTTTTCTTGATAGTCTGAGGATTAGGGGTACATTTTGCAAATAAAGTGAAGGTCCTTCTAGGAGGGGTTTTTAACGAAAAAACGGATGTCCCATGCATCAGGTAGAAGTGAACTTTTCGAATCCTGGAATACAAAATATTTAAAAATTGTTTCAAAAAATCTTAATTGCGTTAACGAGATGGAACAATTCTTTTTACTTTCTTATACGAAATATAAGAAAGTATAGTAATCGTGATTTTTTTCGACTTCGAGATTTTGATGGATTTATACGTTTTGAGGGCCCCTGAATCCATTCTGACCATTTTCGCCATGATGTCTGTCTGTCTGTATCCACCATAACTCAAAAACGAGTTATCGGATTTGATTCAAATTTCATATTTAAGAGTTTGAACAAAATTGTAGGTGCCACATTCAATGTTTTTCATCTAGCACAAAAACAAGTGACAGTTACCTGAAGACATTTTTAGGTTTTTTAGGAATATCTTGAAAAATAAACAATTTATGAGATTTCTTTATTCTTTAACATTGATTTAGAATTGAATTTTGAACAAATTTTGTTTGAACTTTTTTTTTAAAGTCAGTCAAAAAAAATTTCAAAAAATCTAGATATTCTTAAAACACTTTATATTTCTCATAGCGCGCGTTGATAGTTGAATCCGACGGTCGAGGTAGACCATGTGTCTCATTATATGGCTGCCAAACGGAAGGTCCCGGGTTCGAATCCCAGAAGGACGGACCATTAGTTTTTATTTATTTTACTGGTTTCTATGATACCGAAAACAATAATAATGAATAAATAAATGTAATTTCATACCGGGAGATTTTTTTAAGTGAGTAATAGATCAAAGATCTAAAATAAAACACATTTTTGTCGTAAAATTCGGTTATAATGAGTGGGACAAGGACATATTTATGCGTATTGTAATAAGTGCGACAGAGACTATTTGAAAATTTTTACAAGAAATTTAACTTAATTTCTTTAGGAAAAGTAATTATACTATCCGTATAAGAAAGTCATGTGTTGGGCACATCAGATATTTTTTTAATCAATTCAACCATGATGAGTCGATCTCCCTAAGATAACATCGGCTTTAGATTGTTTTGGTTATGAATTAAACAACATCAACGATTAGAAATTAAGTATTTATTTAAAACAACTCACAAAATAAATATTAACCAAAGTACAAATAAAATCAACGGCCAAAGAGCATGCTTTTGATTTACCTAATAACAGCCCTTTTACCGCTGAAAAATATATTACTCTTTATTATTGCAACAAACTGTCTGCATTTAAATGCTGTATAAAATAAAAATGATTTATTTGGCACAAAAATTTTAAAAATGCAGAAAATGGAAGACTTGTAATGATAAAGTGGCGTAACATAAAACTTATACAAATAAAACTAACGTTTTGGTTTGTTTGCAATTAAAGATATAAACTAGTGGCCAAGCTTCCTTAGGCAAGTGGAAGATTAAATTAAATTAAAAATCACAATATATTATTATACTATAATACAGGTAAGTAGGTATGTATATAAAAAATCTAAACTTTCGTTGTCACTAATAAAAACATTATTATTAAAAAAGTAATAAGAATGATTTAGCACCATTCAATAGGCACAAAACAGATATCAAACTTGAAAGATAGTGTTATCTTCCAAAATACTGTTCGAACTGTTCGATGTCTCACTTTTAGTAAATTTCTTCTCAACAATACTGTTAATTCTTTCATATCCAGGTACTTCAGAGTCCGTATCATTACTAAGCTGCTCATACGGTGGCTCGGATTTATCAGAGGACGATTTCCCTCCTGCACTATTCGAACTCTCCGACGTATCATTCGCCTCGTATTTTTTCCTCACGCGTTCATAACCCGGAATTAAATCCGAATCAGTCCTGCTAGAATCGTCATCAAGGCGTTCGTATGGTGGCTCATCCAAAACACTCTCGTAGTTCGGATCGCGTTCACTAACGGATTCGTAGTTGGGATCGGATTCACTTCCATTTGATTTGATAGCTGCATAGTGCGAGTCGCTTGGCATGCTTTCGTAGTTTGGTTCATCAACCGGTGTTTCTGTGCGCTTTTTGTTAACTACTGAGTAGCCGCCGGCGTCCGAAGCATTCTCTTTGATGCGCGAGTATCCACAATCGCTGGCGTTGGAAACGCGATGTCTCAGCTCCTCGTAGTTTGGATCGGATTCCGATGGAGCACGCTGTTTCAACACTTCATAACCCGGGTCGGAACTGGTTAAACTGTCTGGCCCATTTATACTAGCATAACCAGGCTCTTCGTTTTTGATTTTTTCGTAACCAGGATCACTTAGCTTCCTCGGTGATTTTTTCAGTGTTTCATAGTTGTGTTCTTTAGCGATTCTTTCCATTCGTGTTTCGTCACCAAAGCTGGTACAAGCTATGGAATTTCTCGTGCCCAACTCGACAAATTTACTTGATTTATCTGGAGTTTTCTCTGTGGGAATATCCTCTTTTTTGGTTTTGTGAACTTTTGCGTATAGATCATCCAAATTTTTAAATGCTTGCACTTTATCGACGTGGAAATCAAAACTGTTTGCTGTAGGAGGTGGAGGCAATGGAGAGTTAGCTTGGCGTTTTTCAGGCTTAGGCGAGCCTAAATTTGCTATAGAACTCGAGGAGGAAGCTGAAAATACATGTACAGTTCAGTTTAGATTCAACATCAACAGAGTAATTAAATTTTGAACATTTTAATAAAATCTGTAGACAGAAAAACTGTCTGAGTATCTGAAATTTAGACAAACAAAAAAAATTTTTGTAGACGGTTTTGATTTGGAACTTAATAAAAAAAACTAATAATTATTGATTTTAGATCTCTCCAAAGCATAAAATTATTATCCATTACCCTGTCTGGAGTGCGAGTGGGCTGTAACATGCTTCAAACTATCCACACTAGGAGGCGGTGGTTGCGGTGCTGGTTCATACAACTGATCCACCCCTTCGTCAATTTCATCTTCAGCATCCGCAGGGATCGGATTAACTTCAACTTCAACCGTAAGGGGCATGGCCGGTATTCGAGCATAAGTCTCACTCTCACTTGTATAAATTGGATTATTTGCATCAGGAATGGTCGTATAAACATCATCTATATAAAAATAAAATAGCAGTATTAATATTTTAAATATCCTGCAACTTATTTGTAGGATTTTTAGGAAATAAAAAAAACCCACCTGAATCATCAGATACAGTCGAGTAATGCGGATCTAATTCCCGTTTTTTATGCATTCCTTTGGTTTGGGCTATTATATTAGCTAAAGGCTCCCGCACACTAATGCTGGTGTAGCCCTCTAAAACACCAAATTTCAAATATAGCTTGTGAATCAAAATTTAATAATAAAAATCCAATAACATACTTGAGGAATCCTGAGAGTCACCACTAAAATTAGCTTGGGTTACTGGAGGAGTCATGTAAGGCAATTCTGGACTGGCAGCAATTCCTCCTGCCACTGCAGAAGCAGCAGGAATATCTACACCTAGGCCACTGTGGGCGGACGATCTGCGTGACCTGGGTGGCACATTTGGTTCATTTGAACTATCAACCCTGAAAAACAGATGATCTTTAAGTAGGGAAAAGTTTAGAACTCATCAAGGTCGAATATTGAGGTTAACAAGGTTATTCACGAGTTTTAACAATTATTTCTGAGCTTATTTCTTAATGAATTTAAAAAATTAAAGGTGCTACGCATCCGGTAAAGAATAAATTTTCAGAAAAAATTTATTAAATCCAAGAATTTTTGTTTTATCTAAAAATTACGCCAATAACTTTTTACTTTCTTATACGAAGTATAAGGAAGTATTGTAATCGTGATTTTTTTCGACTTCGAGATTTTGATGGATTTACACGTTTTGAGGGCCCCTGAATCCATTTTGACCATGATGTCTGTATGTCTGTGTGTCTGTCTGTGTGTGTGTCTGTCTGTGTGTGTGTGTCTGTCTGTATCCACCATAACTCAAAAACGAGTTATCGGATTTGATTCAAATTTCATATTTAAGAGTTTGAACAAAATTGTGGGTGCCACATTCAATGTTTTTCATCTAGCACCAAAACAAGTGACAGTTACCTGATCACATTTTTAGGTTTTTTAAGAATATCTTGAAAAATAAACAATTTATGAGATTTTTTTATTCTTTAACATTGATTTAGAATTGAATTTTGAAAAAATTTTGTTTGAACTTTTTTTTGAAATTCCGTCAAAAAAATTTCAAAAAAACCAGATATTCCTAAAACACTTTATATCTCTCATAGTTGAATCCGAGGGTCGAAAAGTAATTATTGTGATACTATCCGTATAAGAAAGTCATGTGTTGGGCACATCAGATATTTTATATTACCTGAGTAAATTCACCCTTTCTTCTGCGGTATTATTTTCTTCGTATACAACCGACCTAGAGGTTGTTGGTTGCAATTGGGCATAAGGGTGCTCTTTTGATTTAATTTTATCGTATTTAACCCGCTCATACGGTGAAAAGGCATCATCAGCTTGACTAATTGAACTATGTTGTGAAACACTTGGTCTGGCTTCTATGCCATTAGGTATCGTATGACGCTTGGCTAAAAAATAAATAATGAAACACGATACTTCCCGTACAACTCTCAAAATCTACCTGAATTTTGATATTGCCCCACAGTTGCGTAGTGTTCGGACGAATTATCACCTGTGGGCTCCCAATTAACTGCTCCTTGTTCGGAGGGGATATCCGGCAAACTTCTCCGGGTATTCGAAACAACGTTCCTAAAACCAATCATGTAAATTTTGTTTGATAAAACACAATTAAGCACCAAGCCGTGCAACAATATAGATAAGGCAAGAACGTAACAAACCTTCTGCTTGAGTCATTAGAATCACCACTAGCATTAACATTATCTAGAACACACGGTGCAGCTGCGGAGGGCAAGTGATTAACATTTTCATCTGGGTTTTTTTGCGTGACCATGCCATCAAGCCCTTGCCATTCATTACTAAAACCACACAGATCAAACGTAAACAAAATTATCAAGCTGGATTAATACAGATATCTTACTTTGGTGTTTTCTTCCTCCAACACAAACAGATAGCCAAAGACATCACCAAAGAAACAAACACACAGCTAGATAACAACAGTTCCATCAACATTTCGTTGGCCCCTTTTCCCACTATGCCATTGTGGCCAAAACGTCTGCAGTAAACCACTGCAATTCCGTGCAAGTACAGTTTTTATTGTAGAACCATTGAACCATATTAAAATGATGAAATAGAGGACATGGTTTTAAAGGAAAAGTATTGAATGGCTTGAGTAGGTGAGGAAAAAGGTCACACCTTCATTATTTACATACTACAGGTCAAATTCGACGAAATCAAACTTGATAATCACGATATTTGTTTGCAGTCCATACCGTTGAAAAGCACCAGAGCACAACATAAATAACTTTCTTTTTTGCGTATAAAACATAAAAAACACGACGTATTGAAATGTCAAGTGTCAAATCGAATCAAAACAAATCTATGCAGACTGAGAGCGTTTTTGATTGCACTGGGGCGCACTGAGTCTATATGCGTCCTATTTCAAACCATGTTAATAAAAGAAACGGAGATACAATCTGTACAACTCCGTGCAAAAATGGAACAAGACGATATATTCTGAAGTAAAGTGAATAATATCCATCTTTCTTGCACTCGTTTACTGCTATTGCGTAAAACAATGATAGAAACAAGCTCCGTATACAAATAAACTGCAACGCCCGACTAAGCGAGTGGCGAAAGTAAGCATTTCTTTGTGGTGGGAACTTTAAAATATATGAAAGTATATTTGGTTGCCTATATTATTTTGAACTTAATGATTTTTTTTATATTTAAAGCAAATACATATGTATCGAAACGAGTTGAATATCTTTTAATGAATAGTTGTGTTAAGGTAAAATAAATGATTTGAAAAGAGTTAGCTACAAAATATAAACTGCTACTTCTCGCGCGTTTTTATTTTTTGATGAAGAAGCAGAGCTTTTTAACATAACCCTGCAAATAAGCTAATCTATGAAATAATCTGCTGATTTCTGTTTTTAAATGAAATAAAGGTGCAACTGCTATGGAAAATCAGGAAAACCACAATGCAAAGATGCTTACACCACAAGCGCGAAAAATATCCTACAGAAATTTACTGAATAAAGTGGAAGAAATTCGTAAGTTGTTTTTATTTTTACAACAATATTTGTATCTATATTTGTTATTTTATAGAGGAACGAGATGATTTAGGTCTACAAGTTGCCACGGATCTAGGAGGGGTCTTTAGGGAAGTGAGTATTCTAGACGAAGAATGTTCCATAGATGAAAGGGTGAATGAAGCAGACGAGACTATATTGGAATCATTAGTACTGGCCTCAACTAGTAGCGTATTAAGAAAGTGCATCAAAGCAGTCGATGTGTTCACCTCAACTTATGAACCAACCGAACTTACAGATAAAATCGTACACGCACCCAAAAACACCAGTCGGCTTTATTTAAATAAACATAATTTCAGATTTCTACAGTAAAAAACGAAGACGAAGATTTTGAGCCTAACAGTCTTATAAAACTATTGCACAATTCGCGAAGGTTAATTCCTACCACACCGGAATATCGCACTGTCTACGGTACTTACGATTTGGATAAAGTGCCAGCTCCAAAACCAAGGAAAGAACGAGTGAGACACGTAAAGGAACGTCTCCAAAAGAAAGCACCAGAAAAAGTTACAAATTTAGATAAGGAGGAGGAGAGTATTGAGGAAATAGTGAAAATTTTGCATGACGTTTTATTACAAGAGTATGATAATAATGGGAAACAAGCTGTTAAATATTATGACTACGTTATCGACAATGGCAGCTTTACCAATACGGTGGAGAATATGTTTTATTGTTCGTTTTTAATACGGGATGGCAGAGCCCACATTACATTAGGTAAAATGCTGCTTATTTATATGCGGAGTAAAGTAGTAGTACCGATCTAATGTATAAACAAGCGAGTAATTTTCAAAAAAACTTGAAAGCTATTTTGTAAATTAATCACACAAAATAACTTTTATCATTTTTTGTCCAGTTCTGCATATTTCTCTTTTATACAAGGTGTTTTTGAAATAGGTGGTCAAAATTTAGGAGCATGTAGAGCAAGTAAAATGATGAAGAAATCCTTTATAAAACTATTTTCTAAAGTGCTGTCTAAAGGAGCTACAGCCCCATAATTGTAGGCCCCTAAGAATGGTATTTATTAAATATCTCCGAAACCGTTTAAGATGTAATAATGAAATTTTGTACAGCCACTAGCTTTTATGCTTAACAATATGAAATTAGTATCATCTGAAATTTTTATTCAAGGGTGTGAAAAGTGGGGGGGTGGGGGTAAATATGATCCCAACTTTTTTTAATGTTGTGTTTTTTGGTTTTTGACATGAAATTATTAAATTTAATACTTTTTTCCAAAAAAATGGTCCACTTGTTTAATTTCGATGCCATGCACCGTTTTTCAGTAAAATCGATTTGAAAAATTTTAACATACTCTGAACGTGAAGCGTTTTTTTTTTAATTTTCGAAATTAATATACAAAATTCAGGAGCATGTAGAGCAAGTCAAATGATGAAGAAAACCTTAATAAAGTTTTTCTCTAAAGTGTTTTAAACGGTTTCGGAGATATTTAATAAAAACCATTCTTAGGGACCCACAATTAAGGGCTGTAGCTCCCTTAGAAAACACTTTAGAAAATAATTTTATGAAGGTTTTCTTCATCATTTGACTTGCTCTACATTCTTCTAAATTTTTTATATTCATTTCGAAAATTAAAAAAAAAACGCTTCACGTTCAGAGAATGTTAAAAATTTTCAAATCGATTTTACTCAAAAACGGTGCATGGCATCGAAATTAAACAAGTGGATCATTTTTTTGTAAAAAAACTATTAAATTTAATAATTTCATGTCAAAAAAAAACACAACATACAAAAAAGTTGGGATCATATTTACCTACCCCGCTCTCCTTGACACACCCTTGAATAAAATTTTCAGATGATACTAATTTCATATTGTTAAGCATAAAAGAGCTAGTAAATGTACAAAATTTTATTATTATATCTTAAACGGTTTCGGAGATATTTAATAAATACCATTCTTAGGGGCCTACAATTATGGGGCACTTTAGAAAATAATTTTGTAAAGGTTTTCTTCATCATTTGACTTGCTCTACATGCTCTTAAATTTTGACCACCTATTTCAAAAACACCTTGTATATCAGGATAGACACCAATTATTTTTAGGTGTGATTCTTAAATACATTCTGCATTGCCCTGAATAATTTTTTTATCTCCAGTCCGGGTTTTTTAATTTTTATTTTCTATTGTCATTGCAGGTGGCAACTTACGGAAATATTTTTTACAAATTTAATAAATACTCCGAGTAGGCATCGTTTGTGTTCAAAATGGAATTTAACTTTTCGATTCAAAATAAACGAATCATGTATCAAATTTTTAACTATTTCCAATAAAGTTTTCATAATAAATTAAATGAAACGTGAACCTAAAGATTTATTTTTTCAAATTCCAAATTTGATCACTAATAACTCTTTAAGGGTTAACACTATCAAAAAAAGTACAAGATACTTTCGATCGCAAATCATCTCAGCTACAAATTTCATGTATAACTTTTTTTCGACAATCAAATAGTTTAGCAGACTGGCTTCTTTTTATTCAACAGTGTTTTACTTTTTCAATCTACAATTTTCAACATTCAAGAGATGATTGGGGATAATAAAATTATACAGGACGATGCAGAATTTATTCAAGAATCACACCTAAAAATATTTCGTGTCTGAAATTCGAGGAGTGCTACAAGGGTCTCGTGTATTTGAAGAGGTACAGTTTCGACTAAACTGAGACAATGTTATGTGTGTAGACACTTAATTTAATTACGTGATCTTACCTCAGTTTAACCCAAGATCTCTTGAAATAATCGATATCACTGTAGTGCCACCTGATTTTTCAGCCACTCTGTATGTTTTAATTCCCCGAATATTTGCCGTCTTATGTTCTTTCATGATAATTGATAATGTTTGCATTTTAGATTCTAATGCAAAGCCCATAATTAAGCCAATAAGAAAAAGAGACTTAAAGGACTTTAGAGGAAACCAAGGAGTTAATGCCCAAGTAATCACTGCCATTAATGTAGAAGAATGGAAGGTATAAGTTAAAATTATGTTGTGTAAAATAAGAAAATGATTTTGGTTTATTTTAGCAACATAAAAAGGAAGGAATGATCCAGAAACACAAACGTAGTTTACCGCAAAGTTAAAGAATATTGCTGTTGCCGAGGTAAAAACTATATTAACTTTTTATTGTTACCGTTATATCCGTGTTTAAATGATATAGCACAAAAAATTTCAACTATCTGTTAATAGAAACAAATCGGTTCCTCCGATTGTATTTGTTTTAAAAATATTTTATAATATGATGTGGCAAAATAAAAAACAGTATCGTTATTTACATATTTATTTAATAAATAATTGTAAAAAATCTAATACGCTAATCCTCGAAAGTCATCCTGCCTAAGCCATGATTTTTCACATACCTTCTATACTGTTTGTAACGCGTATTTTCAGCTAATTGTTTCTTGGCATTTTCTTGCTCCTCCGCGAACCACTTGTCGAAATTTTCCCGTATCCACAACTTTTTGTCTAGAAATTCCTGTAATTTCCAGTCTTCGTGGCTATTAAATTGGTGTTCACCTAGTTTCAAGTATTTCCTTATAATGTACAATTTTTCCTCGTCACTGTACGGCTGTTTCAAAATCGTGTGTCGATAAATCCACGATATATACCAGTATATGTATTTAGCGATTGTGTATGGAAATATTATTAGCTGAATCCATAACACGTCCATTATGGTTGGTTTAGCGTAAGCCCCTTTAATATCCATTTTTTCCTCGATGATCTTTCTGATGATTTTATCTTTTTCTGCTTCAGTCAGGGCTTTCACTCCTCTCGGTTTTTTATCAGCGGGAAATAGGCCATCGGTTTTTGCTATCTGTATTGCTGCATTTTTGTATTTTGGCACAGTCATGAACGATTTAATTGCTGTGTTATAGTTTTGTAAACGACTAAAGTATTGTATAACTGATATTATTGTTATAGTCACAACCACTACTATCCTAACATCCACTTTGGGCGCCATACGGCGCCTGTAGTATCTGTAATAATTTGCATAATATTCATCGGGGTTATCAAGCATGTAATCATAATCAGCTCTTGATTCTTCATCTTTCAAAATTTCGTATGCAGTTGCGATGGTCTTAAACTGTTCTTCGGCTATATCTTTGGCTTCTTTGTCTCTGTGGAGATCCGGATGGTACTTCTTCGCCAGGCTTCTGTATTTCTTTGATATTTCATTTTTGGTTGAATCTCTAGTTGCCCCCAGTACATCGTAACAGTTGTTCTTGCCACAATAAATACCCTCCAGGAGCGAATATGCAGAATCAATTAATGAAATTGAGTAAACGATAAAAACTAGTAACTTTATATTCATTTTTCAGTACAATCGTGCTTAAAACTTAACATTTAAAATTGAACAAAGCCACGTTTCGTGGCTGACCGCAACTTCGAAAATTGACAATGTCAAATGTCACTTTTGTCAAATCGCCAATGACCAATGACATACTATATTTATAGATTTAGAACAACGACATTCTGGTGGCGCCACCAGAGAAGTTTCGAGAAATATATCTTCTTATCAAATTAAAAAGAAAGAAATGCATCTACCGCAATACAACATTTACGTACAATTTCGAATTCAGTATTATCTAATGTAATTAGAAATATAATTATACACATTAATTATATGTACTTTGAAACAATGTGTATATATGGTTGCCTAACATTCAGGAATGACGATTTATTGTTGGTAACACTGGTGTTAAAAAGTTAGGTTATTTCTAAGTGCAACATGTCATTGGAAGAATTTGTAAACAAACTTTACCAATTTCTAGTTGGAGCTGGTTCTTACAGTGGCAATATAATCCGTGTGCATACGAGAAAATTAGACAAACTAGGCGACATAAGTTTTCCTTTAAACACAAAAAATTGGCACCATTTATTAGATGAAAATGAACGTGATGGTTTCACAATATTTGATCATCTTTCCCCAGAGAGCAGAAACGATAGAAATACACAACTTGAAAAGTTGATAGTAGAAAGTAGCAAATGGTTAGTACAAATCCACAAATGTAGAGTAATTCTGGACGATAATTTACACTTATTTTTATCGAGACCTGCAGTGTTTCAATCGACTATAGAACTAGTAATAGAAAGTAAAAATACTTATGGAAAATGTGATATTATACAAAACTATATCAGTGTTATAGTAGAAAACACCGAAGCAATAAATACAAGCCTAACCACTTTGCGTTTAACTATTTTAAGAGATGTTCTAACAAATTTGATACAATTTACCACCAAGCAAAACGCCCCTAGTCAAAGTTGTGAAATTATCCTCACCTCCAATTCGAAAAACAAAACCAATACCATAATCTGTGGACCAGTCCTAAACTCAAGAGGCCTAAAGGATACAGACACCACTTCAAGTGATCTCTACAGGTTACCCAAAATTCCATTTTTTATGGGAAAATCAATGTTTTTATCTTGCAGCAAACGAACCTCTGATATGCGAATGATGGCACAACACAAATATGGTGTGCAAGTAAAGCCTTCAACGAAATGGAACGAATATTTCGAAAACTTGGGAAAAGCATCAATTACAATAGAGATGCTCTCAAACAAACCACAAAAACCAAGCAAAATTACACTGCACAATCTGGAGTCGTCTAATAAGGGGGCATCGTTTATCTTCTATAACTGCGCAAGGTTAGCTGCGTTGTTCAGGGAGTTTGATAAGAGAGTTTCTGAGAAGATTTATCCGGAGTTGCCTAGTGTTCAGAAAATAAGTGTGGATTTGTTAAATCAACCTGTAAGTTTCTTTTGAACAAATTAAAACATGACATGAGTATATGTTAATTGTAGGAGGAATGGGAACTAATGTACGTTTACATTTTGCAATTTCCAATGGTTGTTAAAGGCTGTATAAAAGACATAGGGAAGGGCGTGGTGAATCCGCAGAATCTTGTAACATTTTTATCGCACTTATCATCTGTATTTAGTGTGTATTACAGGCGGGTGCGAATATTAACGGTAGGTTTAATTAAGCATTAGATTTTCAAAAATTTAATTTAAAAATTTTTCGTAGGATCCTCGAGAACATTTGTTCGGAGTGTTACACTGCAGAATTTATTTACTTAAAGCCTTAGAGCAGGTTTTCCACAATGCACTGTTTTTACTAAACATTGAACCTGTAAAAGAAATGTGAAATATATATTTTTGTGTTCACAAATTTGATTTAATTTAAAAAATTACAAATCCTAAACATTTTTTATTGGTAATATTTTTGAAGCAGAAGAATCTGTCCCCTTAAAATCAGTTTGGGTTTTAGACGAGGTATAAAATATGGACAAAAATACATGGAAATAACACGAAAAATGTAATGCTTTATAAAATGAGCGCTAATATTTTATTATACAGGGTGTGTCACGACGAGTTGACAGTAGACATAACTCTATTACTAAACACAATTTGGTTCTAAAAATTGGTACACTTCCATTATACAATGTGCTCTATTTAATGAAAATAATGCCACCTTTCTGGTACTTCCGGTTATACCGGAAGTATACACAAACTTTCTTATTTTAAATGGAACACCCTGTATATTTTTGAATTTTTAGATTCTACACTTCATTCTGGACATAAAAGTATTAAGGTTGTATGGTCCTAACATTAACGGTATTATAATTATTTACACATTTTCATTTTTTTTTTTACAAAAACATAGATGTAAATAAAAATTCTAATCTTGACAATGACACGTTTTTTCCAAAATTTTTTTCCTGTGTTTGAAGTAGGAATATACAAGAAATAAGCTGATGTAGTTTTGGAAAACTTGCTTTATACAGAGTGTTGGTGGTTGTCCGTTCATTTTTAAAAACTTTAATCAATGATAACTTCTACACTTAATTCGAGACATAAAAGTATTAAGGTTGTAAAGTCTTAAAATTAACGGTATTATAATTAATTACGTTTTTTTAAAATTAACGGTCAATCACAAGCACCCTGTATAAAATAAGTTTTTTAAAACCATATTACCATGTTTCTTGTACATTGCTGCGTCCACTAAAATTTGGTTTGTTTTTCGAAAGAACGTGTCATTAGTAAAATATGAAAATGTTTGACTCTAAGTTTTTGTATGAAAAAATTGGAAGAAACATAATTACTTAATTAAAATAAATAAAAATAAAAAATATTAAATTAAATATAATAAATAAAATTTTAGTGGACGTAGAAATGTACAAGAAACATGGTAATATGGTTTTGAAAAACTTATTTTATATCTACAGGGTGCTTATGGTTGATTGTTAATTTTTAAAAACCTTGGAAATTGGAAAAAACGTAATTAATTATAATACCGTTAATTTTAAGACTTTGCAACCTTAATACTTTTATGTCTAGAATTAAGTGTAAAATTCGAAAATGTAGAAATATATAAGGTATTCCATTTAAAAAAATAAAGTTATCATTGATCAAAGTTTTTAAAAATGAACAGACAACCACCAACACCCTGTAGAAAGCAAGTTTTCCAAAACTATATCAGCTTATTGCTTGTATATTCCTACTTCAAACGTAAGAGAAAAAAACTTAAAAAAAAATGTGTCATTGTCAAGATTCGAATTTTTATTTACATCTATGTTTTTGTGAAAAAAAATGAAAAAGTGTAAATAATTATAATGCCGTTAATGTTAGGATCATACAACCTTTATACTTTTATGTCTAAAATGAAGTGTAGAATCTAAAAATTCAAAAATATACAGGGTG
This sequence comes from Pediacus dermestoides, assembly GCA_963942485.1. Classification (NCBI taxonomy): domain Eukaryota; kingdom Metazoa; phylum Arthropoda; class Insecta; order Coleoptera; family Cucujidae; genus Pediacus; species Pediacus dermestoides. The sequence goes on from OZ012626.1 coordinate 33,034,245, forward strand.
TTCCATTTAAAATAACAAAGTTTGTGTCTACTTCCGGTATAACCGGAAGTGCCAGAAAGGTGGCAATATTTTCATTAAATAGAGCACATTGTATAATGGGTGTGTACCAATTTTTAGAAGCAAATTGTGTTTAGTAATAGAGTTATGTCTACTGTCAACTCGTCGTGACACACCCTGTATTTATTTATACTGTAAACTGTTTTTAATAATTTTTATCAAATTTTCGTGCCGCCTCAGCTTTATTTAATACATAATTGGGAAGACGGAAATTGATGCTACTCCACAATTATTATTACGATTCCGGCCCAGCTTCATATACCCGTCCTCCCCCCAAGAGGTCCCCCAAGAATTCTTAATCAACCAATAATCCTCTCCATCTTCAACACCATACCCAACTACCAAAACCGCATGATCCAAATCGTATTCTTTAACTTCCTCATCAGAAGATTCATCTGTTTGATAATAATATATACCACTATCATAAAACTGAAAGTCTTCATCTGTTGAGTCAATTGAAATAGCAATTGGGCCCCTAGTTACTACAGCTGCCTTTAAATGTTCTTCATTGCCGCTTTCTACCATGGAAATGCTTTTGATTGTGGTAACATTGTTTTCTACTGTATAACTACATTCGTCTTCGGTAGCTTCATACGGATAGGACTCGTCGCTATTTACACCATTATTGTTTAAGATATACTTAAAGGCTCGTACCATATCACCACTGGTGCAACCAAAGTTACAGTCCAAGACGCAGTCGATCAAATTCTGTTCACTTAGCTGGACAAGTTTGCCATGTTTTAAGAAGTAATGCGCCTCTAGCGCAGCAATCTAAAAAATTCTTCTGGGATAATATGTATAGATTAAAGACTAATGGTATTTACAGCACTAAATGCCCAACAGGACGAACACGATTTTTGGTCTTTAACATCAGTAACAGCACCGTGTTCTCTCCAATCAAATTCGTAGGGAATATGCGCGTTTTCTGGGGGAACAAATTTGATGATGTCGTCTAGTGGTTCGCATTCTTCAAATCCATTATGTAAGGCTTTGAATTCGTCGTTGGTTAAATCAGCGAATTTATTCACTTTGAGTTTGTGCGACACCAATCCGCTCTCATATAAAATATTATGAGCTTTAATTCTGTTGTAATTGGAAAGAAATATTTGCTTTCTATTTGATTCTTCACTGGCGTTACTGTAACTTTTTCCTTGGCCCTTTAAAAGTTGAAAATTTTAGGTATATTTAAAATAGTTCTGGATGAAGTTTTATTACCAGAAATATTTCCCATTGTTGATTGGCGTCTTCTGAAATAGTTTCTCTTAAACATATTAAAGAAAGCACAAGTAATAGAAATGCCATTTTACCGGCAAGCTTTCAGTATTTTAATTTTGTTATAAGAAAATATAAAAAATAATCTACTTAGCTGATCGTCTAAATAGGCACCTTGAATTTGATTTAAATACTGCATGGGAGCTAATAATTATTTTGCCGATAAGTTTGTGTTTATGTAGTTTTCAAGTACATCATTTTAACATTTTTTAAAACTAGAATATTAAAATAATAATGAATTGATTTTTAAACCTTCATAGCTACAATATATTACAAAACGGTAGTTAGAAAATTTAATTGAATTGTTTGGAAAAAATGGATTATGTGTCCAAAGACAGAGGGGTCGAAACTTTGAAGGGATAATTTGTTTTTCTACGTGTTTATAAATAGATTCAAATAATATAACGATTTGTTTTTCTTACACAGATATATTTTTTTTATTTGAGTCAGGTACAAAAATACTGAAAGTCAAGACAGTCTAGTTATTTATTATAATATACAGGCTGTTTCAAATTCGCTTCTCACTACAGGGATCTCAGAAACGGTAAGAGATACAGCTTTGGTTAAATTGGGGCAAAGTTGCGTACTATGGTGGCCAATAATAAGCCGTTAAGAAATCGAAAATATCTTTTGTAATTCTGGAGATTTTTTGAAAAAACCAAATTTTTGCCTTTTCGTTTTTTTCTGCTCTTATTTTTCAAGATATCGAAAAACCAAAAACACTTTGCCATGGACACTTTTTGTGCTTTATAAAATGACGGTAAAATTTTCCTCATGCGACGTCTCGTTTTTCCGCTGACGTCATCAACTCCATTTTTTTAAATACGGCCCTGTTTTTTTTTTCGTCGTTTTAAGTAGCATTTTTTATGCTCTATGAAATGGCGTTTAAATTTTTTCCATACGACGTTTCGTTCTTGTGTAATCATCGGATCATTTTTTGAATGCCTACGGCACTGGATTATTTTTACAATTTCATCAGTATTTTTTTCATTGTACAGCCCATCATCAATATTGACGATTTCATAAGTGTTTATTTTATAAAATTATTTAAAAAAATTACTTCCATTGTTCTCATTATTACTACTAACAATAAATAATAGGTTTGTTTGATTTATTATAAAAGAATATTTATTATTATTAAAGTTTACCAAAATGTGTTGATATGAGGAAGTGAGGAAAAATACTGATGAAATTGTAAAAAAATCCAGGACCGTATTTAAAAAATGATCTGAAGATGATTGCACAAGAACGAAACGTCGTATGGAAAAAATGTAAACGCCATTTTCTAGAACACAAAAAATGCTACTTAAAACGACAAAAAAAGATACAGGGCCGTATTTAAAAAAATGGAGTTGATGACGTCAGCGGAAAAACGAAACGTCACATGAGGAAAATTTTAACGTCATTTTATAAAGCACAAAAAGTGTCCACGACAAAGTGCTTTTAGTTTTTCGATATCTTGAAAAATAAGAGGAGAAAAAAATAAAAACAAAAAGGCAAAAATTTGGTTTTTTCAAAAAATCTCCAGAATTACAAAAGATATTTTCGATTTCTAAACGGCTTATTATTGGCCACCATATTACGCAACTTTGCCCCAATTTAACCAAAGCTGTATCTCTTACCATTTCTAAGATCCCTGTAGTGAGAAGCGAATTTGAAACAGCCTGTAGAAAGAGATTTTTATAGATAATTTTAGACTTCACGAATGAATAGTTTTGTTAACAGTTGATTTTTATAAATAAATAAAAAATAATGTTACTGTCTTATTAAATTTTTTATCCTTTACTTAACAAGCAAAAAACAAGTTTCTAATTTTAGATTTATTTTCAATAATTAAATATAAACCAAATTTTTTTCAGTGTAAAAAATAATTATTTATAATTGTGACTCTTGGGAAAGCCCCCAACTCTTCCTCATCCAAACAGAACCATTCTTATGGAAGTGTTAAAACGCACCGAAGAACCCTCCCACACTCCACCCGCACGCAATAGAATAAATAATAATTTTGAAGGGAGGAAAAGCAAAATCAATACAACCACTATTTCCCGAACTCCGTTCCAAGTCAACCAACAAGGTGGCGCTGTTACGCACCCTTATATCCGCATGTGAACTGCGAACTACGATTTCAGAAAATAACCCCGCCCGCCCAAAAAACCATACGATATCCAAAAAAAAGTGTGTATAAACAGTGCGTTTTATAAATCATTAAGTATATAAACAAAGTGTTAGTGTGGTATTTTCAGGATTAAATTAGCGTGTTTCGTGGATGGAATTACTGAAATATTGATTTCATAAACAAGGTAAGGGTAAGATTTTTGGCATAATGTGTGTTAGTGTATATTTTGTATTTGCATTCATTATGTATTCTTATCTAAGTTAAATGCAAGATTATGTAATTAAATGATATAAAGGAAATCAAAGGATGGATTACGAATTTTTAATAGGATAGCTTGTAAATTATCCTTTTATGATACATTTAAGGCATTTAAAGGATACCTGTTGTCATTGACATCGATTACGTGGGTTATATGAGCAATTTTCTAGTAAAAAGTCAGAAGGTCAAATCTGTTAGGCTTAGAAAAGAAATTGTTTCCAAATAATAATACCTATTTATATCTAATAGCAATTTATATTGTTAAATATTAACCGTAGAATTTGTTGTGTTTTTAGATGTCCTATTGAGACATCATGTTACTTCATAAGGACTGCGGTTAAAAAAGGTAATAAAAATATCTGATATAATTTTGAAATTATTACATCAATTTTTTTATTCAGTTAGATGACGGACAATTATCGTGGACCTTTGATTATTATTGGTAAGTTTTTATTTAATGTACCTACTCCTATTTTTATTGTTTTCATATTGTTCAATTCTGCATAAAAGTATAAATTAAAAATGTTATTATAAATAAGAAATAACTATATGTAGTTTTTACTCTGCGTTAAAGCAGAGACTTATTCCTAAAAATAATGCCAAAATTGACGAATTTCTAAAAATGTTTTCTAAAAGACCTGCAATTAGACTACACTCCATATTATTTAACATACAATTTATAAAGTCCTAAGAAAAATATGTTTTTCTACTTCTACACACCAAATAAAGTGGATGCCCCCTGAACTTCGATGAAAATGGAATAATAAGCATTCAACAAAAAATATATAAATGATTAGAAAAACCATACTATATTTTGAGGTAAACTTTTGGCCAAGATGGTGGTTTAGTTTATTAATATGGAAAGATATTATTTATAGATATTTTTACAATTCACTTATGAATAATTTATAGCTTTGTATACAGTGTATTTTTATCCCCCTTTAAGTAGAAGTGGATAATGATTTGGAGTTTCTGGCCATCAGCATCTCAATCCAAGCTAAAAGAACTTTCATAATATTATTTTAGAAGTTTGTTATACAAAATATGAAAGAAAATAAATAATGGTGCTTAATAAATTATAAATTAAGTGAATAAGAATCGTGTTGTGTCTCCTTTTGTAAGGATAATTGCATTTTTTTACATTATTTTGTAAACAGTACTTTTTGCCGTCCTTTTTATTGATTTCTAAAGTTTCTTTTATTTTTTTGTATTATTTGTATTTTTCCCACAAACCTTTTCTAAATCACCCCCTTTTTATTTTAAAAAGTCGACACATGAAATTTGTAAATTAATTAGTTCATAGAATATTTGCTGATTGTCAGTCAAGTGTAGTAAGTAAATTTTTCTAAAATGTATATGAATAAAAAGCGAAATAATAATACTTTTATTTTTGGTTTTTATTAAATATCTCCGTATTAAGATATAATTTTATTGAAACTTGGTGTATATATCTATTATTCAAGAACTATTCGATAATTCAAAATAGACGTGCAGATGGAGAGTTTGGCTCAATGAACAAGTAGCTTGATGTTTCGAATATAACTTTGTGATCACCCTGTTCAATCATGATGTTATTAAAAATCTTAGAAGAAAATTTATAAATAAAGTGTTTGCGGTTTTCACCTTCCTTTCCTACTTTTTTACGAAACGAAAGGTTCCGGGGTCAAATTTGTCATGGCTCTCTTAGTTTTTAATCTACAGAGTGATTCTCAAAATCTTTGTTTTTTGCTTAATCAATATAAAAGATAATATATAGGGTGTCCCATTTAAAAAAGCATAAGTTTGGGCAATATTTCTAAAACTAAACCCTTTATACAAAAACTGCCTACGCCACTGAATTCTACGTAAAAAACTCTATCAAGATCAGTTTTCACCTTTTTGATAAGTAGACGCATAACGGAAATACGAGGGGTGTCTAAAAAACAAAGATTTTCAGAATCACTCTGCAGATTAAAAACTAAGAGAGCCATGACAAATTTGACCCCGGAATCTTTCGTTTCGTAAAAAAGTAGGACTGGAATGTGAAAACCGCAACACTATCTTCGATAATAACGCCAAAACCCCCGAAAAGTGTCGAAAATTGGACACACTGTACATTAAGTACATGGTTTATTTGACAATACCTAAAAGTTGTAGCGTTGAATCGACGAAACTGCATAATTTCTTATGAATATTCCTCTTTATTTGATTCATTTCCTGAATCTGTTCCTTCATATATCTTTATCTTGGACTCACATTCCTCTTCGTGCTTCTTTTTTACGGGATATTTTTATATGTATGTATAAACAGAATCCATTTATATTATCTAGCAGACTACACTTTTAATTGGCCTGATGGTTCTTTAAAGTGAGCAAAAAAATTCGTCAAAATATTAAAAATCAGATTAAATTCAAATTTTGTTCGAGTAATGCATGCGAACCATACTTTCGGCCGAGCTTTCGGCAAATCGTGGGTTACATTCCATTTTTACGCTTTTCGTATAACCATAACCAGAATAGAAAAATTGAAAATCTCGAAAAACCTCTTTTACAAATGCCAAATACATTCGCGTAGATCTCTATCATTTATGTGTCTTTTTAAAAAAATAGCTTTTTTACATCTAACTGAATATAATAAAATCTGTAGATATTAAAGTCGAAATTGGTCAACTCTATAAAAAAACCAACTGTTCAATTCTTCACTGAATTCCTGCACTTCATCAATACAATTCCAGCTGTGTCATAGTATGGGAAAGATGTAAATATCCGATTTGTTTGTTTTGACATTTACCTCATCCGAAAATAATCTGAAAATACCACCGTGAAGTAGTTAAAATAAATGTTTGGGACCAAAACAAAATACACAGCATCGCCTGAATGTCTCTCCTGCTTGGAGAACGCCAGATCCAAATCCACACTCATACACACATGCGTATATGAATAATTATTTTAAGAATTAAAAAACGTCTATTTTAATTGTAAGTCAACTAGCTCAACTAATCCTCAACACACGATGTTAGTTTTCAGCGTATAAATTACTTAAGTTTCAGCTGAACATTTGTCGTGACTTAAGTAGAGTTGGTACTTTGGTGCCGAGTGCATAAGCGCGCTAGTTTCAGTATTCAGTTGTATACTTTTCTTGGTTTTGTCCGCCATATTCAATTTGGTCTAATTTAATAAATTGATGAATTTCTGTGAAATCATCCAGTGGATAGTTATTAATTTTGTTTGAATCATAGATTGTGCGTTGTGATTTCAGCAAACGGTTTTCGAAAAGTTTGTTTAAGACACGTGTAAGAAGTGAAAGTGAATAAAATTGGGTTTGTTTTGGCGCGGAGGCGGCGTCGTTATGCGCCATTTTGTTATCCCTTTCATTATTTTATTAATCCAGGGGGGAATTTGAGTTTTGGTACTTATACCAAAGAAAATGTATGTGAAATTTTTTGGAATTTGCAAAATTAGAAGAAAAAGTGTAATGCGTAACATAAATTCCTCGATGGTTTTATGTACCTCATAAAACAAATATATCTATGAATGTTTGTCTAAATTCCTGGACAGAAATAGTTTTTTTTTTTTATATTGAAATATGATATTCTAATCTAAAATTTATGAATGTTTCCAAGAAATTAAAATTTACCACTGTTTTTTTATAAGATAAAGCCAGTTAGTTTGAGGTAAATGTTTACCTACGCGTAGGTACATGCAAATAAAATACTTCATTACTTTGTTTTCGAATGATATGCAAAATTATAGGAAGCTAAATCCATTACAACAAAAGTGTGGTGTAAATATTTTTTTTATAATTATATCCGGGGTTGAAGCTGTAGCGCTATTAGATTTTTAGAGGTTTTGGATTTTTCCAAAGAATATTTATAGAGTTTTTGTAAAATTGTGATTGCAATATTTACAAATGCCGTGACAAAAACTTGGTCATTTCAAACAACAAATTTGCAGTTACTATTAGATTTTTCTAAATGCCCAATATCTGTTTGCTTTTACTATAATCGATTTTGTTCTCTATCATCTAAATTTCAAAAATTAGAATGATAACTGTTATTAAATCCAAAGATGAAATAAAAAATATTAAAAAAATATTTAGCATAAAAAACTATTTAAGCCAAATTCTCTCTAAATAAAAGAAATTTTTGACTGATAACAATAAATAAAATAATCATAATACTACACGAAAATATTTACAATTAAACGTTAAATTTAGTTAGCTTAACATATTTAATTTGAGTTAATAAGTAAATAGATTTAGTACATTTAGTATAAACATAAATGGATTTAGCTTGAGGTTAAGTTGAAAAGCATTCCTATTTTTACGCAAAATTTACATCAGCGCGTTTATTTCTTCCTTACATCAATAATTGAATTTCTTCAATAAAAAGCCTTTTTTGTTTTTATAGTCGTATGTATAGGTTAAAATTCTGAAAATAATTTCAAAATATAGAAATTTAATGCGAAAAGTGATAAAAATTTTAAATCAATTATAAGTAGGTATGAAAAAAATATTCTCTATTAAAACTCCCCACTACTCCACTAAATAATCTAATGCGTTTTTTAGTCAAAAAGCATGATAAGATGGACATAGTGAAGTTTCCTGATTTCTATCTTATTAACTTTTTAGTTTTGGATATTTAGGTTCTGATTCTCTTACACTTTAATTTGTTATACTTAGTACTTTTTCGTTGCTCCTTCTTAAGTCTAATAAAGTAGAAAACTCTAAAATTAGTACATTAAATTTACACAAAGGCATTTCCCTCCAATGTTAGTTTTTATTAAAAGTATTTGTCAAAATCCAATGTATAAGTTTCGCCTAGTCCTCTAGTCTCAGTGGTTAGTACTCAATAAATATGATGTGAAATTTTTTTCCATAAATCTGTGACTTATTGGAAATTTTATAAAAAACATTGAGCCAATTAGAATCAGTTTTTAAACAAAGTTAGGATTTGCTTCTTATAATAATTATTATAAATAGTAAGAAAAACAGATTTCAAATTAGTTTACCAATTAATTTTGTAAGAAGAAATTATTTTGTTTTAAATTATAAGTAATCCCACTTTTCTTTAATAATTGCATAAATTCTTACCCTCTACGAAAAATAACACATTAGAAATTAAATTTCCGGGCTGCAAGGCACTTTCATTTTTAATTATTCATTATCCCCAGAAAACCTACTTTAAAAGGGGATATGATGATATGAAAATGGAAAATACAGTAGGGGTTCCATTTGCTATACGAAAGGTAAACCGAGAAGCTAAAAGCGAAACAGCTATAATATAAAATAAATTAAATAATAACTTCTGCACTTTTTTCTTAAAGACCAGTTTTAGTACAAGTACAAAGAGAATATTCAACTTTATAACAGTGAAAATTGTTTCATTAAAATAAAAGAATTTTGGATGACAATATTATTCTGACAACAAAAGATTTTTTTTCGTTTTAAATATCATTAACTTGTGTAGTGTTTTCTTGTTTAATTGATTTTACTTTGTGATTGTGTAGAATTTATTTGATTGAAATTAGGATGGTTTTAATGTTTATTCCTCGTAGTTCCTTTTGGGTGATATTATTGAACTTGTCGAAAGAAACCAACAGAGACTTTCAATTTATCTATTGATATAACAAACACTAAAAAACACTACAAATAATAACCGTTAAGGGTTTGGTCAAGACCAGGTTTATCAGTTTTGTACTGGTCCAAAAATGTACTTTTTAATACGTATGTTAAGTTAATATTATGTGTTAAATGAAAATTGAACTAATGAGTATGAAAGATGGAAATATACTGTTTTTAAAATAGGATAACTTTCGTTGACCTGAAAGTCACCCCCTGAAAAGGCGGGGTGCATGGTTTTCGTCCCAACCGTAGGTGATAAATCTGTCAACTGGTCTTGACCAAACATATACATATTACTTACAAGTTACATATTAGAAGTTTAAAATTCGTGTATCAAAAGTGGACCTCTAGCAATGGGGGGTCGTCAAACTGACGCCATAGGCCACACATTAAGATATTGGCATGTGTTAAAATACTTAAAATGAATGTAACAAGTAAAAACAACAGAAATAAGGGCATAGAGGTAGTGGTACATTACACTTGCTAGATTTTTTCCAATTGTAATTCTTTTCATTTTAATTATTTTTGACCCCAAATTCACTTCACACACAAAACCCTCTTTAATAGGATTTAACAATTTGTGAGACACTAAATAAACTGCATCCCTCTTATAACCCCTCACATACTTAAACGTCAGTATTATATCAACTTGTAATTATGTATATCTATTTTTATAACCACGATACTAGACTTAAAACTGAACAAAGAAATCCGAATTTCTTTCTTTGTATGATGCCACCCCCTAAATTCTACCACTACCATTGGCTGTACTAACTCCTATAAAAATATACATGTAACATCTTAACTTTCCCATATGGTCTTTTGTTGTCTAATATGCTAAGCAGATTTTCCTCAGCAAACTGTGTCTGTTTATTGGCGTTGATAAAATATAAACCAGCAACCGCACTTTATTATACTTAGATTCCCCTCGGCGTCATATCCTGTTTAAATCTAATGTACAGCTCATAATTGATAATGATAAGAATTTCCAGTGCAAAGACGAACTTTTTTTTGGATTAAAACTGTGTGACGAACGAAGAATTGAATTTAAAATTTTTGTTTGTTTGGTGGTCCAATAAATTTGAGTGTTATTTGAGTGAGAACTGAATTAAGGGCATAATGCCCTAGTACATTTTCCTAGACATGCTAGTGGTACTGTTGTGCTGCATGATGAAAATTGTGGAGTTTTCCACGGGGAAAACGATGATGAATGGACCACCCCGTGGAAAACATAGAAGACGATATGTTAGACGTAGAGGTAAGACACACCCAAACCCGAATTTTTCTTATTGTTAGCTGAAATATGAATCACTTTGGATTCTTTTATTTAATTTAAGTTTTAGTATGTGTGAATCTGTGAATAAATAAACTTAATTACAATAAGTATTTTTTAAAGCTTTAACTGGTTAGGATACCGCATGAGTAAAATGTAAGAATTATAACCATTTTAATAATAATTGAACTACGAGACACTTTAATAACTGAATTATTTTAATCAAAAGAAACATGCACATCATCCTGCTTCAATGCTGGTAGGTGCTCTGTTTAGTGACCTCTGAAGTACCAATTTAAGTACATTACATTAGTCATTCATTAGGCATTACCTACTGTAACTCAACAGGATGGAAAATTCAAAATTATGTTCAAAACAGAATTTTAATGTAGGTAATATTTTTCCTTTTAACTCTGCACTTTTATAATAACTGATACTGGATAACAAAATTGAAAAATTCTCTTGTTCTTTATTTGTGCATGTCAGGAGGAAAAATGAGCCTTACCGTATGCGCAATCCTCCCCCTGAATATCGACATACTGCAAAATTTTTGGGTGTAATTTTCACGGCAACCAACGTTGCACGTTTGTCTGAGAGATAACATAATTGTGGGCATTTGTTATTCCTGCTACCGCAGGAAATGAGTGTGGGCGATGAGGCAAAAATACACCTCACAATCTATAGCAGCAGCCAGCCCAAAGGCATTTATTTTAGAATAATAAAAGAGAGGAAATGTAATTTTTATGTTTTTTGATGAGTACACTTTTTTTTACATGAGAATTTGTAGAAAGATAAATATTTTATTGCATTTTTGAGCATTCGGTGTCTTGTTTTTAATAACATATTTCTAAGATGTTATACGTGATGGTGTAGCAAACAAATTTATCAGAACACAAAACAGTTTTAAAAGAGAGACGGGCATTAGTTTTCTATGTCCTTATCTTTAAAAAACCGAAATATTTACAAAAATGTCTATTTTAATTGAAAGTCCTACAAATTCAATTTTTATTCTTGGATGAAGTTTGGAAATGCGGAAAATCTTGAAGAATTCTTGAGAGAATTTATCGAAATTCAAGGAAAAAACTCAGTAGTTTGATGCTACAGTTAAATTGAAGCTGGAATACTTCTGCAGTAAAAAACGAACTGGCCATGCTGCATCAGGACATTTTTTTCTAAAACGTAGTAAAAATGGACTTCCTTTTCATCCATAAAGTAGACATTCTCTACATAAATAAATATTTGTCTCACCGTATTAAATTTTTTGTTCATGAATCTAAGAATTTTGAAACTACCACTTACTATTATACGAGTACAACATAACAAAGTTTTGGTGTTAAAAATTTTCTTAATGGTGTTTTAAAAGAGTTAGTTAATCATTTTGCTATATTTTCTTATAATGAGCAATCCGATTAAATATATGCGTTGATTGTAACCCGGAATTGTTATAAATTATTGATTTTATTTCCTCTTATTTTATAATAAAATTTGAAATCAAATTTTAAATGTAAATATGTAACACATTTATTCATAATGCTTCGAAAATAACTAGAAAAAACTTCACATTTATCTCGAAATTAAGCTATACTAAAGTAAGAGAGCCTTTTTGTTTTTAGTTGTACGAGCCCTAACAACTAAATGTTCGGGCAAAAGTAAATTTTTGAAGTATGAAAGGAGAACTGGAGATTTTACGCAAATAATTAGTAAACACCTAATAATACAATAAGATAAAGCCTTAATAACAATATTATGCATGGAAGGAAATTATATATTTAATTTCACAATACAGGGTGTTTCAACTCAAAGTGGACAACGTAATAGAGGTTGTAGATCTCATCGAGGCTAACACTTTTTTCAAATTAATATTTTTCATTTGAGCTTTTGTTTTCGAGTTATCGACCTTCTTTTGTTTTTACATAAACCTCGTTATCTTCATTATTTATGGCCGGATTTTAAAAAATTTAAGTTTTTGGAAATTGTCAGTTTGCTATCTACAATTATTGCGTTAAACATTTTTTCAACAAATATCAACAAACAAAATGGCGACCAGTTTTCTTTTTTGAACTTGGATAGCTCTAAGTCTGCTCCAAAGAAAATTGGTCGCCATTTTGTTTGTTGATATTTTTTTAAAAGTTTTAACTCAAAAATTGTTGATATCAAACTGACAATTTAAAAAAACTTTAATTTTTTAAAATCCGGCCATAAATAATGAAGATAAAGAGGTTTGTGTAAAAACAAAAGAAGGTCGATAACTCGAAAACAAAAGCTCAAATAAAAAATAATAATTTGAAAAAAGTGTTAGTCTCGATGAGATCTACAACCTCTATTACGTTGTCCACTTTGAGTTGAAACACCCTGTATTTGAACCTTAATAATTAGAAAATTTTACAAAATGAATTTGCAACTAAATGTTGGGATAATTTTTAATTTAGGATCATTAATAAGAGGTTACGTCTCCTTTTGCTTTAATAGCTGCCTGTATTCTAGCAGGCATTGTATTTATCAAATTTTGGTACAATTCGGGCGTGAAAATGTCCCAAATTTCTTCTATTTTGGTCTTTAAGTCACAAAGGTTCTTGGTGGATTATTGCGTAGAATACGTTTAATTTTATGCCAAAGAGTTTCAATGACATTTAAGTTCGGACTGGATGAGGGCCATGAAAGCACCTTTATGTCGTTTTCCCCATGTTCCAAAACTGTGATTTTTTAAAAACAGTCGTTAGAAAATTACGTCACATTTTGTAATGCAATTTTAAAGCAACGAAATATGCCTAAAATCACCAAATAAAGACTTGGGGATTTTTTTGTACATAAAACCAACATCCAGCTTTGCAATAAAGTAAATTTTACCAAAATCCAACCAGTGCTTCCAAAACTGTGATTATTTTAATGTAGGTAGCACCATCAAAAAACACGTTTTTTGAAAAGTGAAATGTGGAACTCGAAAAAAATGCAAAAAAAATCATATTAACATTTCAGGATTTTTTCAATATAGTACGATTATTGAGCTTTGATTTAAATGTTTTTTGACACAAATCCAACCAGCGGTTTCGAAACTGTGATTCTTTAAAGGTGCAACTTTGAAGATCCGATAAATGCCTAAAATCACCAAATAAAAACTTGTATAACTTTTTTGTAAAGAAAACCAACATCCAGCTTTGTATTAAAGTAAATTTTATCAAAATCCGACTACTAGATCCAACGTTTTGAAAATAATAATTCTTTGTTTCTACAATTTTCCCATCCTGCTGGGTTAAAGTGCCACAGTTTTGGAACCGCCGAGCGGATTTTTACGAAATTTACGTTTTTATATAACTAAATATTATGGAAGTTAATTTAGATAACATTTGCGCGTATGGAAAAAAGACAATCAAATTTACTTTTGTCCGAACATTTAGTTGTTAGGGCTCGTAACAGGATCAAGGATTAAATGTTATTATTAGTTCAAATTATCACAATTCCGTCTATAAAAAAATGGTTAAAGCTCCCTAAATTAACACAATTTAAATCTTCTCTCAAAATGAAATTAAAATCTTTATAAATATTCGCAAAAACAAAATGTAGCTAGGTGAAAATAGCTCCGAACAAACCAACTTCTTTGAGATTCTCGGAAATTAGGAATGGTGAATATTTGTTTTCCCAGTTTTCCCATAGCCTTTATTTATAGTTTGGACCTTTATTAAAAACACACTTAACACAGTCCTACAATTTCGAAATTGTCGCCTCTGCCTAATTTTTTTTATGTATATATTTAGTACATAGTTATGTGACTTTTTTTGTAAATTCAAACAAAAATATCCTGGCAATTTAAGAGTATTTTATTAAATACCCCTATTTTGGAGTACCTGAAGACTCAAATGTTTTTAAAAGAAGTTCAACATTATATTTACCTAAAAAAGGTCATGTCAATGTGTTTTTTGTACTTTTTAAAATTGTCTGATGTGTTAAATTAAATTATGATGAAAAACTTGAATTTTGATTGTTGATTGCCGCGTCAACATTTTAAAATGCTTAAGTCGACTAACAAACCAGCCCAACATTATTCCCTATCGCCCTATATTTAGAATCTTTTCCAGAACTCTACCCTAACTAGCTAAATCTCAACTTCCACCATAAAAGTCAACATAAACTACAACAAATAGACAACATAAGTTTCAAGCCTTTTACATGAATTTATTCACCTCCTGCGTCCTATCAACTATCATTATCGGAATTTTCACAATTCACCCGCATCCCTCATTCAAAACTAACACATTTCCACCCCCGCTTCAGCAAGCACGTGTAGTTAGCCCCCGCCATCGATGCCGGGAGCAGTTGACGAAAAATGCATCAACCGATCCGATTCACGATTCAGTTCAGTTTGTCCGCGGAAAGCTTACCGGTCGTTGAGGGGATTACCGCGCATCGTGTGTAATTTCAGTTGTACGTTATTTAATCCAATAATTGTAAGTGCGTGCGATGTTTTTACTATGGACTAGAATTAAAGTTAAATTGAGAATAGGAAAACTGTGAAGTGCCAAAAAATAAATACATAATTTTTATGCAGAACAGGCAAATTGGATTACATATATTGTTTTTATTATGCTGAATACTGAATGGTAAATTACAGTTTTTTTTTTGTTTTTTGCCGTGTAGTATTTTGATTAATTTGGGAGTTGATAGTAATATTTAATAATGGTGAAGTTGGCAGGTTTAGAACAGAACTGTTAGCGAAGCATTTTACCCTCAAAAAATTGCAAATTTGACGCTTATGGGCAGTTATCTAATTCTCATGCTACGCCACTGGTACTGATGGTAGCGAAATTTAAAAATGACGGTTTTTAATAATAATTATGTATATACTTAAGTCTATGAATTTAGTAGTTTTTCTGTGGGTACAAAGAGGATGAATTTCTTAACAACTTTATGATAAATTTATTGTCATTTTCCTGTATGTCGATTTTTCTGTTATTATATCATCCTAATGTTAGTCAGATCCAAAAATTGCTTGGAAATTAAATTTTATATTTTTTTGGATATAAGATGACTCACTTATTTTATTTTTCAAAATATAATTATGTACCTAAGTACTTACCTTAACAATATAAAATATAATTACTACTCCTACAAAAAATTATAGAAAAACGAAGCCGTCATGAAATTTCTCCTTTCTTTTTCTTTTCATACATTTTCTCTCGCCTCTCTCAAAAATCACTAATTAGAAGAAATAGAAATGATTATTAATTTGACACTTGTGTGAAATATACAAACTTTAATTAGTGCTTCAAAGAGAAACTTGATCTCATCAGCCTCATATCCACAATAATAAACAAAAATAACCGTTTGATTGGAGCACTGGAGATCAACGGAGCAAGTCCTTGAGGGAATCCCAAGATTATGACTCATCCCCATTATTTGAGTTTGTCCGTCTCGCAATTTAATAGATAACTTTGTTGTGTTTACCAAACCAATCCAAACGATATCCCTGGCCAAAACAATAAAATCTACCTTTAGCCAAGAGGTGAAAACTCTAACCCGGGTTTAGCGTGACTCATTTACCGTTTCACTTTTTTATGTATTTTTACACAACATTTATAGGTATGCAAAACAAACCCAATTTGAATTCGGAAAGTTTGGATAGCTAATCTACATTGTCTGTTCTGTTTAATTAATAAAAAATACATTTTGCTTTTTATCCGGACGTTATACACGCATTGGGTTGAGTCAGCCTCTGTCGGTTATAATCCCCCAGGAATCCAATTCAGTCTGGTTTACTCACCCCGCGAGTGGATTTAAAGGGGAGTTAAACCTAAGGGTTGCGAAAGCAGACATACACATCGATTTTCGTAACTAGAAGGGCCTTGTGTTCATTATTATAACGTAGTAAGAGGATTAATGTAGTTATTAGTGACAAAGTGTTTAAGAGTTTTTCTAATTCTTTGTCAATACATCTAAGGAAATGTCATGAAATGGCCTTTTTCATTTGGGAAAACTGGAGCGTAACTCTTAATTTTGTTATGGATAGGTCGTGGAAGCAATAAATTATAATGTAATAGGTCACATCCTTATTAACCTTTTTAAAATATTCTGGGTAAAATTTGACGTCAGTTAAATGTTGTTTCGATAAGTGTAAAGTGTTCTAAAAATTATTATATTTACTGGACATGAAAATTGTTTAAATAACCCAAATAATGCAAGTTTATTACTCCTATTAGTTATCTAGAATGGAAGTTTGTAAATTCTTTTGTCAAAATTTTCAATGCTTACAGGGCACAATATTTCATATTATAAAGTTTCCTTAGAGTTGAATGTTTGTTCGTTATAGTTCGTATTACTAAGTAAATTGAAAAAGTAGGTACAAATATTTCCTAATTTTTACATTTCCCCATATTTTTTCAACTCCTCCCCATGTATGATTTTATAGCATTTCGTATTTGCTGCTAGCATACTCTAATTGGAGCAGTTTTCGAGTTTGCGAGTTCCCCTAAGTCTCAAACTATTAAATATTAAACATTGATTAAGAAGGGAAAGTTATTTTAGGGGAAAGAAGACATGGACTCTCCAAGTCCCATCGTTTCCATTTTCTCCTGTATTTACAGAATTTTATTTTTGGCGCATTCTCATCTTATAAGATATTTACCTACAGATCTTATTAGCTTTTTGATTAGTGAACCTATTTAAGAGTTAGTTTTTAAAATATACACAAACCTCTTTCGTTTTTGATGAATTTTTAATTTTGTTCGCACATTCTCACTTTAACACTCAAAAATGGCCAAAATTTGAACGACACATCCAATCTTCTCAAAAATGTACAAGACCATGACAGATAGGCGCATAGAAATATTTCTTCGTTATCATCCAATGATGTCACAATATTTCTTCGTTTATTAAGTGACTCAAATACAAGATCATATTTGGAATGAGGAATTTTTAATATTCATTATTTATAAAACATCATAATTTTCTCTGATTCCAGTTCCTCCAAAAACATTAAAATTTTAACTAGATTGCAAAAACAGGGGGTTACTTAATAAGACTTTTATTAGCACGCGTAAAATTCTCTCCTTCATTCTTCCTGACAGTATCCTGCGTGGATCAGCAAATTTAATGCGAATAAACACGAACAAAATATACTTTTTTTAGCATTATAATCCCCGACACGTTATAACCTCCACTGAATGGTACCATAAATAATTACCCAGAAAAAAGAATTCGTTATTAAAAATACAGTAAATATTCAAGCAATTTGGTTGCGGTTATTTACGTTAATTACAATAAACACATTTTTCTTTGTTAACAACGTCACAAACCATTTGATTTCCGTGCCATTTTTACCATAAACAGGTTAAAATTTGATTAAAAAACCGCTTTAACAGAGAAAGTATTCCGAATGAATGAATTTGTGATAATGTTTTTGTTTGATGGTTATATTATAATTTAGCATTAATTTTACTTTCAAGTAACGCCTAGAAAGTACAAAAGTTATTGATGGATTTGAATGATGAAGCCAGGTAATTATTTGCGACATGCGCTACTGCAGTAAGCAGTTTTCACACATGATAATCTAATTATGTATGTAGAAATCTGCGGGTGGAATAGTCATAATTTCAGTTATTAAGAATACCATGCACTTGGAATGTTAACTGAAAGTCGACGAACCCCTAGAGTGCAAGAATTTCTACGCAATCCCTCGAGATATTCCCATTACAACATTAATAAAGACGCATTGTATAAGGGATTTCCAGCAAAACACCAAAGTAAATTAAGGCAACCCTAAAGGATGTTTCCCAAATAATAATGCGACCTTTATTACCCCTTTGGGCTGTTGGTACAGAAAAAAGCTATGAAATTTAAGCGAAATAAATTCAAAAGTACACGCTTAGAGTGAAAAACTATTCAATTTAACTTTGGCAAAACTACAATTTACTTGAGTTTCGTAGTGCCGTAATTATTCCTGTTCTCGACAAACACTTTGCTTTGCATTTAGAGGCAATATTGAAAATGGAACTTTAACTAATAAATGTCAAATTGTGCAATCCAGACGATGCACATGTTCTCAACGTGGTTTCCACATTGCGGGTAGAGGGATCAAAAGAAAATGCAAGGAAACTTGGTTGATATGGCAACCGCGATGTGGAAATCGATTTGTCCGTTGCATTCCCTCTGGTCGACACAATGTTTTCCCGAGCATCACCCACGCTTAAGGTGGTGGGTGCATTTCGAGACGTACGAAGAAATTTCGATGTGTTCCGAGCGTCAATTGTGTAAATAAACACTGAAATATACAGGGTGGTTGGAGATAGGACTGTTGCCACTAGAAAGAGAGAAGTAAATGTAGCGATCTCAGAACTTAACACGTACAAGACAGTTAATGTCTTAATACTTCTAGAATCTAAATTATAAACTACAGAAAATTAATTCTTTCTTCAGAGATTTTGGTGGTCTGGCAACTGGTGTCAATTTTTACTAGTAGTGGCAGCTATTGATGCTTTTTTTAGTTCCTTTAAACGCCGCCAGAATTGCTGCGATCGAGAGATGTTCTTTATTATGATTCTAACCCAACGCCAGAATCCCTCGATCACAGCAACCCTGATGGTGTTTAACGGAACTAACACAACTAGCATCAATGGCGAAGTCCTCCAGTTACCAGACTTCTGTAAAAGACCATAGTTAGATAATCTAGAAAGTGATAATAGGTACACTTATACTTATGACTTATGATATAGTATAGATCAGATTCAATTTGAAATTTTAACAAGTATATGTCTTTATGTTCTTTTATTGAGATAAAAATCTGTTTTCCTTGACTCTCGAAAATATTTTTTTAAATGTTGATACTCCAACTTTAGGCCCATAGTTTTATGGGTCTGCCTGGGTATCTCTTTCCAAATGGTTCCAAGTAGTCTTTCGTTAATTGCTCTGATAATGTGACCGTTCCATTCGTTTCTTTTTCTCCTTATGAGTGAGAAACATAAAAGTATAGGAAATAATATGAGGTCAAGAAATTTATATTTTCCATAATTTGAGGTTTGGTACTTTTTTGGCTAAGGTTTGTTAAACTTGCTGATCATAAAATTTGTGTAACAGTGATTAATTAATTTTCACTATTTGTAATAATATGTCGTCTATAACATCCACCTTAAAAATTCTGTCACTAAAATTCATTATTGTTTTCCGGAAACTTGTCTAAATTTACACTCATTGTCTTGTCCCACTTCACAAAATTAGCACTAAAACTATATGAAAATTACTCAACTTTAATTTACTGCCAGCTCACCACTACACAATTTTTCCGTTATTTTAAGCCTCCAGACGAGTTATTTTTAAAAATTGTTTGGGTGATGTGGACATTATCCAGTAGTTTATATATGTTTTAGACAGAATTCCTGCACCGAACCGTTTTTTACATTTTATTTTCACGCCAACATAATTTGGTCCAACAGCTTAAACTAAAGGAGATCGTTAACCAGATGCACGAGTCAATAAAATTCGTCCACATCTGTGCCTGGAACTCTGTAGTGACGCTACGAAAGAAATAAATTGTGTTGTGTCAGTTATGTATTATGACACCATAACATAACCAACTTCAGTTAATTGGTGTTTAAAATAACTAAAATTCAAAAGGCACCACCACGTCCAAGACGAAGTAATGAACCCGTTTTTTCTTCAATATAATTAAAACAAATATATTGCCTTGGACGTTGGTGTAACGAAAAAGAATAATGCGGGTCTTGTAGGAATGTTGCTGTTGACACCGAGTCCAATGAAGGCGTGAAATGCTTGTAGCTTCTATTGGAATTAACATGGAAAATGTTAATTATTCGTATATTGCTGCTTTGGTGTTCACAAACATCATAAATTAAAATTGCTGTCCTTGGGAATTTTATTAATGTGTGAAGGAATTGTCTGCAACAGGAATACTAGTTTCCATTTTAGGAAACAAAATGATCTGAAAAAGTTTTTCTTGCTGCTCTAGTTTATGTGTTTAGAATTATACAGTACTAATTGTTTCATAGCCAAATCACTGAAATTTGTGATATTTAAAATTTCTAAACACAATCCAGTTTTACCTCTTCGTCTACTTGGTCTCTTGTAGAGTTGAGACCTTCACATCTAGCATCGTTTATAATTTTTTGGCTCTATCCGGTGCCAAAACTAACCCATTCGTAGAACAACAACTTGAACTTGCCAATAATTTGTCTTTTACCTAACTGTTTGTTAGTAAGCTTTAACATTGCCAAAATCTTGAACGACCCACTATGTTTCTGTCGGGTGTTTAAACTATAATCCTTCTCTATAATCTAGCTTGACCAAAATCCAATTTAAGTGGTGTCATAAATTATAAACAAAGTTTGCAGTTTTATGGTAAAATGAAAGAAAATCCTATAAATCATACATATTCATTTACAGGCGGTTTTATATTTTCCGGTTACTTTCACTGGTTACTGACATCAAACGGAAGTGATACTAGACTAGGAATTAAATTGCTTTAGATGCAAGATTATGTGACAAAGTTTGTGATGCATTCCAACAATTTATATGTAAAAACTTTTGTAGTCGTAAGTAAAAGCTAAAAGTAATCCTCTTAACTTCAAGCTAGATAATACTAAGGAATTCTTTCTGTTTAGGATTATTTTTCCAAGAGCTTTGTTACGTTCTTATCTACGAATATCACGCGATAAGATCAAATATGCTCCAAAAATATAAGAAAGACTACTCGAGCAGACACTACGATTTAATATTTTCCTTTCCATCTTGTTCCACATTAAAGCTATAATTTTTGATCCAATTTCAAAATTTAAATTAGCGGTTTGGCTAATGTGGGATACCAATGTGGGTTTGAGGTTTCAATTATAATTGACGTCACGTCTAACAGCTAATTTGAAGTATCATCAAAATATTCAAACCTACTACCAAGTTGATGCTTTGTATTTAAATGAATGTGCAATTTTTTATGGCGGTTGGTTGGTTACACAACACCATGGGTAAACAATTGTTCAACACCCAGTTCCTGTTAAATATTGGGATTTGTATTTGAAGTTCAGGGAAAACTACTGATGAGAATGAAAATGGTAAAAGTTGGATAGAAAGGGTAGAAAGTGACGTTGATTTGGGTTGAAAATACTAGTTATTATAGAGCAGCGGATTCCAAACTAAGTTTAATTTGTTTAATTAAGTTCACAAAATAAAGGCATGTGAATCTGATCTAAGTATTCCTTATTTTTGAATAGCGGTTATGGTACTTATACTTAACTACTGAAGAAATTTAAAATTAGCTGATAGGAGTCACTAGTTTTCAGAAATTATTTAATGGGTTACAAAAAAAGTTTGCAAACATTTAGTTCAAGATGAATGTTTAGGTTAGAATTTAATTTTGTGAAAAAATTATTGGGTATCAACATAAAATTACATTTTTTGGAAGTCATCGATTTACGCAAATTATTTAATAAAATAACTACAAACAGATTTTCTGTCTTGAGTATCATCACATTTTTTCTTGAACTTTCTTCCAAAGTTCTTCTATTCAATATACCTCAAACTTTAGCTCTTCTCTCTGCTTCAGTGGTAGATTTTTTCCTAACCTTCGATTAACTTTTTCCTGCATAGTTGGGTAATTAGCTCAACGCATTAAAACATTGTTCTTAAAACGCATTACAACTTTCTTTTAAGTCCACATCCTAATGAGTATAAACATAAAACTAGTGCTACTATAATTTCACTTTTATATGGTACCAAACACCACAGCGAGTACTAATGGACAAAGAGCCACTTAGCAGTGATATCACACGCCAGTAATGCATTGTTATCGACTCTTTTGCAATATATACTTGCTGCACCAAGCGGCTTATTTCGTTTTTATTTGTTCTAATGTCTAGTAATTTAGGTTAATTTAAAATTTCCCATATAAGACAAAAACGGTTAAGTATATAGAAAAATGAAACGGGTAATAAATTAACAAGTTGAAAGTGTCGGTTAGGTCGTTAAAATATTATTTATGCTAGTTTTTTTAAATTGCTATTGAACCTATTTCTGTTTCTAATTTTTTTCCGTTGTAAGTGAAACAATCCAAATCCTGCAAATCCAACTGTACTTTAAACAATTTACATTCCACACGCTTTTTATATACAACAAAATAATTGTCTGTTAGATTATATAATACATCAAGGCCAAAACATTTTGGCTTGCATGTTGGACTCTAATTCCATTCGAAAGTTTATATTGTGGTGGAAGGAAAAAATCAGCACTGATTTATATTGGCTAAACGGAACACAGAAATATTCGGTTGGAAAACAAGTAGCTGTCCAAATTAATTTTTAAAGCTTTCAGTCGTGCTGACTGATGACTGAAAATCGGTTTAACTGTTTTTGTGTGTGATGGTAGATCGTTTAGTTAACACAGATTTATTTTTATTAGCTGTATCGTTGGATAGAAATGATGCCAATTTGTCTATGGGTACAAAAAATGGAATTTAAAAGAATTTTGTGTTGCAAAATATTTTATCCTTCTTTCAACATTGGAAGTGAAATACCGGATGTTACAAATAAATCATATAATGCAACAGACAAATAATATTTACATATACAAACTTAAATTTTTAATAATAATTGTTTAAAAATATATTGGTTGATTTAAGAGGATTCTGGGTTTTGTTCCACTTGTGTTAAAATATCCGGTATATTATTTAACAGTAACACATCGAGTTAAACGTCAACATTTCCTATTCTGCATAAACTTTCGTGTCTATTTTGCATTTGAGGTAAATTTTCTTTATGCACCACAACGTAGACTAAAACACTCCTGACCTTTCATCAAATTTGCATTAAACGGTCTACTGTTGTTCGACTCTGTATATGCACGTTTATAAATGGAATTTAATACTTAAGCAAAAAGAAAATATAAAACAACTTAGTTAAAATTCATTAGTTTGTGAACTCGACATCTTGGAACATGACCCTGCATACAAATTTGTCTTATATCCGGACACACAAAAACAGCTTTGGAGCTGTTGACTTTTGCAAAAGTGCGGTCGTTTATACAGTTTATGGACGGACGAGGATGATCAAATGGAACTGTCATGGGAGATCAGTAACTCGTTGATGGATTGGGATTAGATAAACATCAACTGCATGGATTTTGTATTTGATGGGTCTGTGGTCTAGTTTTTTTACACAGAAGAATCTGGTTTTACATACAGAACTATAAGTAAAATGAATTCATGCTGAAGTAAATTTAATGTTTAGGGATTTTAACGATACAATAAATTTATTCATATGACGTCTTTCATCTCTGCGTTTATAAATTATTATTGAAATACTTCTAAAGGTTGTCTACGAAATGTGTGTGAAATATTGAAAGCGATTAAATAGATATCAATATTTTTAAAATGTACATGAAAATTTTATATGAAATATTGGTTCTGTAGATTATTTAAAGTATATTTTATAAATTTTAATTCGAGGACTTATAAAGTTATTAAGTGGTTATAAAGTTAGTAGTTTGAAAAGTTTAAATTTTACTACGCAAAACTGTAAATTTTATAGGATTATAGAAAAAAACGTCAAGTATACTTACTAAAACAGAGTAATTAATCCAAGGTAGAAGTTATGCAATATCAGAATTTTGGTAGGATATATCGTTGGGGTGAAGGACCTGTAGGTACACTAGAAGAAGTCTTATCTGATTATTTTATATCATTCTCAACTGTTTTCTAAATTATGATTATAATCCTTCAAATTCATGAAAAATATGAAAAAAATTCTCTTCAAAATAAACTGCTGGCCAATTGAAACGAACCAAGCGAATTTTTAGGTTGAATTTAAAGTCAAATATTTTGAAAAGGAGAAAAGATATCAAGATGAGGTTTTCAGGATTCAAGAGATAATTTTATTGCGAAAGCAATAGTGTGACCCGATTTTTTTACTTTGAAGTACGTTACTATCTACAGGGTATGAAAGAAAGTCATCTTTTTTTCTCAAACTTTATACCTACCGGAATTCCACAAAAAAAATTTAATATTTTTTTGATATCGTTTTTTTTTGTCCCTGGTTAATGAGGAGAAAACCAATTTTTCAAAAATTTTATATTCCTCTTATTTTATAAGATACCGAATTTTTTCTTAAACTAAATATTGTTGAACAGGTTTTTGCAATAATAATTATGCTGCCATTTTGAAAGCAAATGTCATCATGTGATATGTCGATAAAAAGGCAATTTTAAGTAGAATCTAATTCTTACGGAAAAAAATATATAGGGTTGTTTTAAAAAAATTTGAAAGTTAGTAGGTGGCCCTTCCGGTGAAACCGGAAGTGTTATCAGATTGTTTTAAACGTCAAAATGATTATTCCTTTCAACAATCAAACCATGCCAAATTTCAAATTAATACAGTTAAACGTAACAAAATGGTGGGGGTTGTAAAACGATTTCGTAGCCACCCAGTATACACGAATATGAGCAAATTTTTGAAAAAGTGAAAAACTCTTTTCGAGGATATAAGTCACTTAAACCAATGGTGAACATAAACTAACTAAATTCCATTCTATTCCATTAAGAAAATAGCCTCAAAAATTGAATTAAAAAAGTTACCAATTAGCGAACGTGTACCGATTTTTGATAAGCGACTGATTACCAATAAATTAATGAAAGTACAAAAAGTCTATTTTTTATAAGAAAGCCATTCATAAGGTATTATAATCAACTACAGAGATTGGTTCTTACAAAACACAATACGGCCGAAGGACAAAAAACAAAAAAAAAATCAAATTTTCAACAAAAATTCGGTATCTTATAAAATAACAGGGATATCAAAATTTTGAGAAACAGGTTGTTTTCCCATCAAGTAAGGACTAAAAAAATCTACATCAAAAAAATATAAAATAAATTTTGTGGAATCATGTTAGTTATAAAATTTGACAAAAAAAGAAGACTTTCTTTCATACCCTGTAGATAGTAATGTACTTTAAAGTAAAAAAATCGGGTAACACTATCGTTTTCTCAATTAAATTATCTCTGAAATCCTGAAAACCGCATGTTGATAACTTTTCTATTTTTCAAAATATTTTACTTTAAATTCAACCTAAAAATTCGCTTGGTACGTTTCAATTGGCCAGCAGTTTAGTTAAAGTAGAATCTTTTGGATTTAATTTTCTGAAAATTGACACTTTTTTTACAATGAATTTTGTAATAGATTACTACCGAGATTATTACATAGATTTTTAATGGAATTTCACAATACAATTTTCAGTTTAGAATATTTATCCCAAAATTTAAAAAAATCCACAAAATGTATCAGGAATTTTTTTAGTTTTATAGAAATTTCAATATAAAAGGATAAAGGACATTGGTAAAAAATTCACATCTTAAAAAATAAGGCCAGAATTTTTTAAGAATGCGCTTGATCTAACTACATATTAAAATTACACAAAGAGACTTTTTAGCTTGAGAAAAAATACAGAAATGAAAATTATATCTCATGTATTGAGTTGATTATAAGAAAATTTTCGGTATTTGAAGCTTTGATTGGAAAACGATTTAAGCACTGAGACGGTACTTTAAATCTCTTCAGTAATAAATCAGCAAAAAACTATTGTATCCAAATTCAGTGTAGGTTTAAAAATTATTATAACAGAATGTATATAGAGACTTTGACAGTAAACTTAAAATATGTTAATTTGATTGGCTATTCAACGACTTTGATTGTAAAAGAGCATTTTAAATTTTCCGCAAAATGTTCTTATTTCAAAATTTCTCTACTCAAAAATGGACTGTAGATAAGTCCATAAATTAATAGTTAAAGAGTTAACTACCGGTTAACTGTCCCTAAATCTTGTAAATTTATAGCCCCAAGATTTCAAAATCCCCCAAATCTATATCTATCTCAGGTAATTATGGAGCCTATTCAAAGAAACCTTTTTAAATTTTTAACCAAATCTTCTAATGAATAAGTGAATACCTGTCGGTGATTTAGCTCCCCCATACATCGCAAATCGTTTTCCAATACACCTTCAACATAAACTCTTTCCGTGGCCCAAAAATTTATTATTCTTAGATATGTTTCTCACGTGAAGCAAACTTATTTACGAAATTTAAAATTTAGATTTAATGGTGTCTGGCACCCAACTGTTCGCTTATTTCTCGCTGCCTGCTTGTTCTATTACCAAGCATTTTGCAATTATTTTCAATAAACGATAAGCGTTAGTGAATCATCGCAAGACAATAAAGAAAAAAAAACAAAACGATTAACACACAGTGTGGAATCCATGCCATATACAGCGTATAAAAGAAAACTGTTGTGCGATAAACAAACAATCCAAATAAGTCTATAAAGTATTAATTTGTGTTATTAAATCTTTCAGGACCTTTCGTTCCGCCAGCTACAATATTGCAGTAATTAAAACATTACTGATGGCTTATGTATGATTTTCACTGCATTGCAGAGATTTTTGTCAACAGTTCAATGCATCTCCAACACCATAAACTTTCTTATTTAGCGTGAGATAGCTGTAATTGATAGCGCGCTTCCCAAATTGACCCAATTACAAAATGTAGATAAAACCTAGATTCCAATGGAAAAATTACGTAAAGTCCCACAACAACAAAAATTTTAACTTTTTATAATACTATATACGCATTAAGGTCTTATGAAAGAAAAGATACGAGGTGAACTCACAACACAACCTCGTCTTGACCTTTAATTAGCCATATACGGACGTGTTTTTAAGTTTTTAACACCACATTTTTACCTGATTTTATTTGGGCAGTCACCGAATTCATTAATTATATAAGTTACAATGTTGCAACTGAATACTGAATTTATATACCTGCATCAAATGAGTCACTTATTTAAATTACAATATAGAATACACGGTAGAGTAAGCAGCTTTAGTAAATTAATGGTACATAGTGTACTTAAAGATTTATAGCGTAGATAATTTTACACACCTATAATTATGATATGGTTGAATATTGTAATGATAATGACGCTTCAATTGCTTCCGTTGGAGCTGGAACAAAGTATTGAAGTGCACTGTTCTTAAGGTAGAAATTTGTTGAGGATGTGACTTTTTATGTGGGCTATGAGCGCGAGTTTTTTTGAAAATTCCGGAAATGGGCATAATGCAATTTTATTTCCAAAAAGAAGACAACATCTTTATTTTACGAAAATTTAATCACATGGATACAAATATGAGTAGTTGTTCTAAAATTTTTTCAATTTAAGATTTTGTAAAAAGTAACCAGAAACTAATTTAAAAGTACGGGAATTTCTTACCACTCTTCTTTGAAAACACAAATTTTTAATTGACGTTCAAAATTTAAACTTGACTTAGTTTTTTTACTATTTTAACGACTACTTTTGAATGGCAGATAAATGTAGTGCTCACCTGTAAAAAGTGTCTAGCAAAATGACTTTTGTCCCTAAGCAAATTTCCAAGCGCGCAATTGGTACGAGCCCTAACAACTAAATGTTCGGACAAAAGTAAATTTTATTGTCTTTTTTCGATACGCGCAAAAGTTATCTAAATTAACTTCCATAATATTGATGGTTTTTTCTGTTATAATGCCAACATTTAGTTATATAAAAACGTAAATTTCGTAAAAATCCGCTCGGCGGTTCCAAAACTGTGGCACTTTATCCCAGCAGGATGGGAAAATTGTAGAAACAAAGAATTATTATTTTCAAAACGTTGGATCTAGTAGTCGGATTTTGATGAAATTTACTTTATTGCAAAGCTGGATGTTGGTTTTCTTTACAAAAAAGTTACACAAGTTTTTATTTGATGATTTTACGCATTTATTGGAGCTTCAAAGTTGCACCTTTAAAAATGATAAAATCTTCTAGTAACTGTTTTAAAGAATCACAGTTTTGAAATCGCTGGTTGGATTTGTGTCAAAAAACATTTAAATCAAAGCTCAATAATCGTACTATATTGACAAAATCCTCAAATGTTAATATGATTTTTTTTGCATTTTTTTCGAGTTCCACAGTTCACTTTTCAAAAAACATGTTTTTTGAGGGTGCTACCTACATTAAAATAATCCCAGTTTTGGAACCACTGGTTGAATTTTGGTAAAATTTACTTTATTGCAAAGCTGGATGTTGGTTTTATGTACAAAAATATCCCCAAGTCTTTATTTGGTGATTTTAGGCATATTTCGTAGCTTTAAAATTGCATTTGAAAAATGTTACGTAATTTTCTAATGACTGTTTTTAAAAAATCACAGTTTTGGAACTTGGGGAAAACGACATAAAGGTGCTTTCATGGCCCTCATCCAGTCCGGACTTAAATGTCATTGAAACTCTTTGGCATAAAATTAAACGTATTCTACGCAATAATCCACCAAGAACCATTGGGGACTTAAAGACCAAAATAGAAGAAATTTGGGACAGTTTCACACCAGAATTGTACCAAAATTTGATAAATACAATGCCTGCTAGAATACAGACAGCTATTAAAGCAAAAAGAGACGTAACCTCTTATTAATGGTCCTAAATTAAAAATTATCCCAACATTTAGTTGCAAATTCATTTTGTAAAGTTTGCTAATTATTAAGGTTAAAATATTGTTAAATTCAATAAATAATTTTCTTCCATGCATAATATTGTTATTAAGGCTTTATCTTATTGTATTGTTAGGTGTTTACTAATTATTAGCGTAAAATTTCCAGTTCTCCTTTCATACTTCAAAAATGTACTTTTGTCCGAACATTTAGTTGTTAGGGCTCGCATACACACTTCCATTTTCACATTAATTACACTATAAATAAAAAAGTGTGGCGAATCATTCTAATTTGCATCTGACAAGAAAATTTGAAATTAATGTTATAATTATACCTGCATAATTTATTTTATTAGCGTTCCAAGAAAAAAGCGATTGTCCGCCCATATAAAATTATAAAACCGAAATATTTATGTCTTATGAATCATTCATCGTTTGCGCTTAAATAATATAAACAACAATAATGAATTTAGGTACATAAGCATGTTAGGTGAGACATAAAATCTATAATGGATTCCAGTCTGTTACACCTATTAATAATAATATTATTATTTTATTATACAAGAGCAAAACTAGTACCTGATACACTTGTTAAACAATATTTATTCTTAGTTTTTTCCTATAAAACTCAGCCTTAAACTAAATAAACACACTTTCAAATAATTCAAATTAACCAAGAACTAAATAAATTTATTCTTAAATCAAATTGTATGAAAAAACTTCCGATGTTAATCTGTAACATTTTTTTATTCACCGGTTATGTAAAGTATAATATGATAGCAACAAAGATGCATGCGAATAAAAACATGTGATGTGGCTTGTAAAATAAGGATAAATGCCAAGGTGTTGTCTGGCGCCCGGTTTGTCGCCATATTATAATAAAACAACGCACTATAAATTAAGAATAATCAATGTTTGAATGTATGCAGCAGCGAAATGATGCATTATTTACCGCCTACAGTTTCTTCCATCAACCGTCAACATGCACTAGAATTTTATTGGTAGAAAAACCTAATGATTGCAGGTAGATGGTAGATGTTTATAATAATATTATGTGCTGGTTCGCAGAATATGCCATCACACGAAATTGGTAGTTCTTTTGCCATCATTTGTGGGCATGGTAAAAAATTGTTAAATGGAATAGAGTAGGCGAAACTCTGGGTAATATTTCTTGGGAATCTAATATGAGGATCAGCAGTGCGATGATTGGTTTGTCCAGACTGTAAATAATAACAATAATGGTACTTGAAAATACAAAACTGTGCAAGTATAGGTATAGAATGTAATAACTTTTTGTTTTGTTATTGTTGGTGGGCAAGTTGTGCTGTTTAAAAGAGGCAATTTGCTTTTTAGTCAGAAGTAAGAAACTGGGAACCTTGATGTTTATTATTGTTGTTATAATGAAAACGTTTTTCAGGTGACTATTCTTTTATGAAACGAAGTGCTTTATCAGTTTTTAAGTTTCACCATTTTCTGTGCGGACTATAATAAAATAATAATTATTAAATTATTTTATGCAGCTTAAAGTTTTAACAGCTGTGGTCTTTCTAGTGGCGTAAAGATATTTTTTACCATAAATAAATAATATAAATTTCACCGGAAAAATGTTTCAACCTTCTCAGATATATTTTTGATTATACAACTGACTTTTTCGCAAAATTTATACATCTAATAGTGAAGGATCCGTCTGATTCTCTTGTTTTTACCTTATTATTACATAAATTGTCCAAATGGGACATGTAACAAGAGGAGATACGAGACCGAGGAAAATGAATTCTTTGACAAATATGCACTCTTTATTTAAAGACGTGAAGTATACGTGTAACTATTTTGACTTATGCTAGAAGAAAGTTGGAAAAAGGTCATAGAAATAAAACCGAAACTAATGTTTATCTACTTTCATATATTTTCGAAGAAATATTTGTCATTTTTGTTTGCTTAATTAGGTAATTATTACTGATGATAATCTACAAAATCCAGCGGCGTACTCATAAATTAATTTTCGGAGGTACGCACAAAATAAAATTTCATTTTGTCTGCGACTTTTTTACCCATGTTGTAACTAAACCCAGCAACATTCCTACATAAAGTACCACCGAAATTTATAGTATTGTCATGTAGAACTTTATGACTGTGTACCTTGCACTTAACCTACTAATTAATTACCTGTGAAAACATTGTTATTTTGTATCAGTAATCAACCCATCGGAACAATGCTTCGCTAACAGTTTTTATTTCAATGCAACATGCACTACAATTAACGTTCTAAACTACTTAATCAGTAAAACTCAATTAAATCAAAATCAACTTCATCATGTAACTATAACTAATCAACCATCCCAAAAATAATCAGGTGTGTTGTTCGTAATAATATCTTAACCAAAACCAGGAGAACTAAGTGACTAATGTATTAACGTGTGGAATAATCTACTAAGTACCTACTAACCCCTCAAAGTAGACTTTTAATCTACAAAACAAATCTTATAACGTTTCTGTGTAATGGTGGAAATAAGCACGAAATGTGGTTGATAATACGACGCAGAACTCCCTATAATAATGGGAGCTGTTATTCGCATCTTCCACTTGGGGTTGTGCCAGATAATTATCGCTACCAACTCCACAGAGGTACGTGTGCTGCATGTGTCCCAAAATAACTTTTACTCTCTTACTGGTGTTTGGTAGACTGCTTGTAGTTTTGTGCTTTGTTTTTATACAGGTTCCGGCTGGCGCCATTTTATTGTATGCAAAAATTACATTAGTTAGTGTTTGAAAATGTGTCAGATATTATGACTTTATACCGGAATGACTTTCAACAGTCGTTTCAATGTTCTTCCAAGTTTTAAACTGTCTTAAACCATCGTAATGCACCATTTGTCTTGATTATAATTTCATAAATCGTAATGTACAGGAAAAATCAAAGTAAGGGATATTACGGCAATAAATTTAGCATAAAAGTTACATAAAAAGTCGTATACTTTCTTCAGATTTTCAATTAAAATCTGCAAAAAATTTCAAATTTTCTGTCTTTAGAGGCCAGTCACCATCGAAGAATATAAAACAGCAATTTTATGTTATAATTTGCTTTATGGAAACGTAAATAGAATACAGTTAACTGAGGGGAGTCTTGACAGTTTTTCCATTTTCACTCGAAATATATTTGCGATTTTACAAAAAAACCCCACAACTAGATTTTCCTTGGACCGACAAAATATACAGGACTTAATTTAAAATTGACTAAGATGAATTTGAAGTCTGTTCGACCAATAGACTCGCAAATTTGAAGCATCTAAGTCGCAACTGCAGAATTGCATATCATATGCTACCTCACGTCATCCAATTTATAATTCAAGAATTTCAAAACTTCAAATTTTCGATTCCATTGGTCGCATAGACTTCAAATTTGTCTCAATTTAGTCAATTTTAAATATTGACTCTCTAAGAAATAAAAGGTGAGGTTTCGCTTGAGGTATTGGCCAAAACGTTAAAAAGTTTTTTTGGTGTAACCGCTAAAATCAGGCCTTGGAATCTTCTGTTCTATTGGCCGCGCGGACTTCAAATTTGTCTCAATATCTTCAATATTTAGTCAATTTTAAATACTGGCCCTCTAAGCATTAAAAATTGAGGTCACGGTTGAGGTATTGGCCAAAATGTTTAAAGGTTTTTTTGGTAAAATCACTAAAATCAAGGGTTCTAACCTTCGATTCTATGGCCGCACGGACTCCAAACTTGTCTCAATATCTTCGTTATACGAGTATGTACAGTAAATTTTAAATGAAGTCCTATGAATTTTGTCCCTCAAGCTATGAAAATCGAATTGTTGGCCAAAATGTAAAAAGTGTTTTTTGGTAAAATCGCGAAAATCCTTAAGCCTATGAAAGGATTTGTCGTAGAGACCTTAAATCGATTCGTACATTCAGGAGAAATAATTAAGTACTACAGAGTTTTTAACATCATCAATATTTTTCTAGGATTAAAATGGAAAAGCTGCAAAAACATCCCATTGGCTGTCAATAAATTGAATCGCTCAAAAAAAGTAAATTCCCCAAATTACCTAACTGTAGTTTATTGGCGCCTCAATAAAACATTTTAAGTATATTTTATAGCTGTTTTTAATCTTGTGGTGTTTAATCTAATTTTTTGTCTCTGGGGACTGACTTAAAATTATCGAAATAAAAGCCGATTCTAAGTAGGTTTCGTGTTTTATTTTCTTTGATTACCTTTCGTTTTTAAGCAATATATTATTTTTCAGGAAAAATCAAATTAAAGTATGTATAATAATTTTGAATTTTACCGCTACTTTAAAAATATTCTCCCTACATTCCCAATTTATTAAAACTAATAAAAATTTAAACAATCTCCTCACTTTATTTTCAGTTTAGATTTTAAACAAAATTTTACAGGACACAAAAATATTTGAAATAGGTATATTGTATTTTAGTTTTGATCCTATTTGAGAGAAATAAAAGTATCGTCAATTTTCCTCGTAAATCCGACAGACCCTCCAAAAGAGAATCGCTTGTTTGGTGCTGGCATTTATTGTAGAAGGGCAGGGCATACAAAGCTATTTCCAGGAGGAATAAACATTTTCTTGCTGTTGTCTATCTAATATAAAAGGCGTTTCATTTACCATAAATACTGATAACAATAAAAATAAACTCACGTGGCTTTGTATGCGTTTTACTATACACAAGCTCTCAAATTCCTTAAACAATATCTTATCTAAATGTAGAGTTTCATGACTGTTTAACAACCCAAGTGGGTCAACATTATTATTTATGATCATCCAAATAAATCGTAAAAAATAAGACTGTGTACGTTAATTCTTACAAAACTTTTGTCAGATTTAAAATGTGTTTTAGGAGTTGTGGGTGGGGCGTGATAAACGACTTTACAAATAAATTACTGTAGCTCGTGATGCATTATTTTGTTAACAATGAGAAGAAACAAGGCAACATTAAAATTTGTTAGCATTCGGGATGAAATATTGAAAAATTCGCGCTTTGTACATGATTTTATGTTCATAATGTTGATGTTGGTTTATTTCAACTAATAAAGTTAAATGTTTAGTCGTCTGATGTCATTCATTCCCTCTCACAAGTCTCATGTTGTACCAGTTTATTAACTTTAATCTAACAGATGTTTAAAAATTCCATATCGGTACTGTTTAAAAATAAATCTTACACATTTATTGCAAAATGTCTGTCAGTTTTTTCTTTGCAAAAGTGATTAATTTAACTTATGTTTCTATCTAACATTACCTACACTTGAACACATTAATAATAATATAATGTTAAAAATTATTTGCTTTTAAGTAAGCAATGAATTAATGATATGAATTATTGATAAACTTGTCAATTCGGTAACAATATCGGAAAATATGTCAGACACAAATAGCATTTTAGAAAACCTAAAAGATGGTGCACTGGAAGAGGAAGCAGAATTCCTTATCAAATTTACACCCTTTAAATGTAACATGACGAAAAAAAGCAACCAGGAAAACTTTACAAGATACGAGGATTCAGATGTGCCAAAAGAAAACGTTTTCGCCAACTTTACTCCTATGAAAATTAAACCGATATCGAAACAACAACCCAGAGTTTCCGTTTTAAAAGCTTTTGATCCCCTTCTATGTTCAGCGAAGAAAAATTGCAACATATTGGAAGAGTCCAAACTTGAAACTGAAGCCTCCAACAGTGATAACGAAGACTATAAAGATAACTTGTTACTGTTTGAAACGCCTGTAAAACCTGAGAAGAAAACTATTTTATTGGAGAACTGCTTCAATAGTTCAGAACTTGAAGCAGGGAACCTGGAACATGAGCAAAGCATAAAGGAAATTTTGGATAAAGTTATAGATCAAAATAAAGATTTGCATGGTGTACAAATTTTTGTCGTCCACTACAACAATTCAACTTCCAGTGTAACGAAGAGAGTTTTCCAGGCGATTCCCGACGGTTTTTCAAAATTACCTCTGGAAGATAGTCCAAAAGTTGAAGATGAAGTCCCACCACCTTATTTTAATGATATGGATAATAATACTGAGAAATCCTCAAAAGAACAGATATGCGATTTGACGTTGAAGCTCAACACCTCCCAACAGACGATATCTGAGCTACAAGCACTGCTACAAGAAAAAACTGAAACAATCATCGAAATCCAAACAGCCGCGCTTAAAGAAAAAGAATCCTACGAGCAGCAATTGCAAATCTTGAACGGCGAAATTATGGAAAAATACGAAAAAGCCCTTACCACCTGTTTCTCTGACTACCAAAATCTCCAAGAAAAAAACACCCAGCATCTTAAGCACCTTTCCCACCTAGAACGGGTTTTCTCTGAAGTTTACCACAAGTATCAGCAAGCCAAAGCTATTATAGAAGGATTCAAAACTAACGAGGAGAAACTACTGAAAAATTTAAGTATGGTAGAGGAGCAGCAGGAGAAACGGTATACGTCGCTGAAGGCCTACGCTAATGAAGAATTGGAGAAGTCTAACAAAGCGATTTTGATGGCTAAAGACAAATATAAGACAGATGTAGGGAAACTAAAAGCGATTGCGAAAAGATTGGATATTAAGTGTGCAGCTTTGGAGGCGAATTTGAGGCAGAAGTCAGAGGAGTGTGCTGCGTTGGCGGCTTTGTATGAGGATGTGGCTGCGGGAGGAGTTGGGGAAGCTAAATAGTTTATTTTGAGTTATAGGTTTTAGATGAAATAAAAATATAGTTTAATAGGTTGTGGTTTTTTTAAATTTAAGCGAAAGCCAAGAGGAAAATGGTTCATTCTAAATATACAGGGTGTCTCTAAAAGGTCCTTACAAAATATTACCACAAGTTTTTGGGCTCAAAATAATTCGATTGAACTAAACATACCTTAGTCCAAAAGTCCTTCCTTACTGAGTTACAGGGCGTTAAAAATATCTTTCCAAATTGTTTTTTAAGTATATCTACAGAACTGTTTAAAGTAGAGATTTGAAATTTGGTAAGTTAATAAGTCTATGAGGAACCTACAATGTGATGATATTACAACTAAAATAATATTGTTCAGTGTTGTACTTATAGGGGGGACTCAGTGTTTTTTAGGATTTTTTTTGTAGGGTATTGAACTTTTTTACAAAATAACAAGAATTATGATTGATACGCTCAAGACACATAAAAAAGGTATACTTGTTTGACTTGCGCTAACTCAACTGTTTGCGAGATATTTAACTTCAAAAAATTGTTTTACTATAAAAACAATTTGTGACTTACCCTGTAAAGTAAAAAATATTGGGTCACTCTAATACAACTGATTCTACGTCCAAAACTAAGCATAAATGATTGTAGAAGCCGACCCCCAAAAATGTTTCGTTACTAAAATAGTTGAAAGATGTATTTTTTATTCGCCCTCTATCTTTTATAGGTATATCTACAGAACGGTATAAGATAGAAATTATGCCTAGTTTTGGACGTAGAATGAGCCGTATTAGAGTGACCTAATATTTTTGACTTTACAAGGCGTCACAAATTGTCGTTTTAATAATAAAAAAATTTTTCAAGTGAAATATCTTGCAAACAGTTGAATTAATGCAAATCAAACAAGTATACCTTTTTTACGTGTCTTGAGAGTATCCATCATAATTCTTATTATTTTGTAAAAAAATTTAATCCCCTACAAAATTATTCAAAAAACCCCTGAGACCTCTTCGATAAGTACGACACTGAACAATATTATTTTGGTTCTAATACCAACAAATTGTATCTTCCTTATAGACTTATTAACCCACCAAATTTCAAATCTCTACTTTAAACCGTTCTGTAGATATACTTACAAAAATATTTGGAAAAATATTTTTTAGCGCCCTGTAACTCAGTAAGGATTTAAGGAAGAACTTTTGGACTAAGATATGTTTGGTTTAAACGAATTATTTTGAGCCCAAAAACTTGTGGTAGGATTTTGTAAAGACTTTTTAGAGAGACCCCGTATCAAAAATTTGGATTTAATAGTGAAAGTAGCTTAACATTTTTATTGATAAATCAAGGATCATCCTTAAATAACTGCTTTAAAAAACCGTATCCTCACGCAAAACAAAATTTAACTTTATCTTCCTGAATGTTATAGCAACTATTTAAAAAAAAAATTTGGTTGCTCTTTTCAAATGTGGCTTCCAATCTTTCATTTATATCGAAATGAACATAATAAGAAAATGCAATGAGTACTAACTAAATTTAAATTAAATGAATTCATATACATATATTTTGTATTTAAACTAAATGATTCTCCATCCAGATTTACCTAATAGTTCTGCAGTTAACTTTAAATTCTCTCTTTAGAAATTTAAGTAAAAATAATTGTATCTGTTATCTGATTCAGTTAATTTGGAACATCAAATTTTTCAACGAACTAAATCACCTCATAAAATGAACTAACACTAATTTTTATTCCTCTAGAATCTAGATCTACCTCACAGCGGATTGCACGGATAGGAAAATGCTAAACAAACATTTAGAAACATTTTATTATATGTAAACAATCGCTGATTAAGCTTTGTTATCTTATATTGCACTTGCAGCGTGTGATTTGCAACTTTTGCTTTTTCCTACATTGAAATGTATTTAGCTTAGCATAAAGTATGTGTAATACGAATAGTGCTCCTCATGATATAGTGGTAAAGTTGTAGGACACATGTGTTTTGAAAGATTCCACTATTTATACCATAAACAAGTCGTGTAATGAATGAAGATGTGTATTTAAATCAAGTGTACAACAAATTTTTTTCCATCTGGAAATAGCTCATGTAAACTAATAAATCATTTCCTAGCATCTGTTTTTTCCTAATTAACCGAAAGAACAAGTTCACTTTCCCTCGGCAAGCAAAGCGCAACTAATTTAGACAGTTTGGTTCGATTTTACGGCTATTATAATAAGCTTCTGTATAACAACACAATAAAAATGTAAAACTGAACCTTAACCAGATTTTTGTAATAGATAGCCATCAAGAAGGAGTGGTCCAATTTGCAAAACTTGTCTTCGTCGGGTTATTTTTGTGTTTTAATCAAATCAAGCACAATTAAGCGGTCATTTTAAACAACGAGGATGCCACTAATTTATATATGAAATTGGCAATGTGTGGGCCAAATTGTATCTGGTTTATAGGAGAGATGGCCTTTAAAATGTATTTGGCCCCAGAGTTGACACATGGTTGGGATGATTTTTCGATACATCAGACTGTGGGGGCGGGACCAAAATAAATAAAGAAATCGAGGCTTGAGGATTTTATGGTGGTTATTGAAGGCTCGTTTGCATAATTTAGAAACTGAATTAAATTTAATTAGGTATCGTTTTGTAATCGAAAGAGTCCAGATTAAACGATTTTCTTATTATGTGTATAAAATATCCTATACAAATTTTGAATCATTGAAGGAAAATATTGTAAAATTCTACAAAATATTTCGAATTAAATTTTTATTCAAAAAAAAAACAATAACATACATTTTATATCTAACAAAATAAAGAAATTTGGTTAAAAAATACATTATATTAGCATTGAATTTGGATAGTTACACAATACATATAATGCATATAAAAATATTCGTTGCTTTCTAACTGAACATACTTAAGTTCAACAATTTACATATTCTTTTATGTAGTCGGACCACCCCATTATTAATAATTATTTATTCTAATTTAGCCCACTCACTAGAAGACTAGATAATGCATGCGTATGATATGAAGACAAATTGGCTGTATATCTCAACTTTAATTTATACAGCATTGCTTCAATAAATTGCCAATAATAACACAATTTGTTCAACGGCTCTTGGATGTAAATTTCAAGTGCTGCCGCCACTGTGACTCCACGTAAATAATTGTAGATTTATTATCCGCACCGTGCAGATTTATCTCGCAATCTACACAACTAGTTTGTTAATTGATTTTTAGTATTTATGTTGTTTTTACTGGAGGAAAAATCTGAACCAATTAAATAACTGCGCCTAAAGAAAATCTGTTATCGTGTCGAAATTCCAGGGGTTTTTATGACTGGCAGAAAAAGTTATATAACCATTTCATGTTTGCAACGATGGCGATGTCAAGTAGTGTATAAGTTTTCCTGAAGATCTTCCAGTTTAACATTTTATTTTCCTGTTGCAGGTAAAGGCATGGCCGAGGTGGGAGTTGGAGTTCGGGGTAGTCCCGACTCGGACTGCAACAGCAACCACCCCGGTTCGGCGAGTTACCTCAGCAATACCTCTTCCCAAGACATAGACTTTATCCAGGACAACTCTGACTATCAATGGTTTCTGGATTACGGGTAAGACAAACCAATAATTTACTTACGATTTTTTTACTTAGATTTTTCGTTTAGTTATCGGGATGGTGGTACAAATCACCACACCAGCATTCTGTCCCTACCTGAGTCCTACGAAGCCAGCGATTTGAACTATTACGATGCTCTTGCGAAAAATATGGACGCCAATTTGGCTGAGGCCGATATGGAAAGCTTTAGAACTGAAGATATACACGCTTTGTTGACGAATCTGCCTCCAATGTGCACGGATCACCTCAGCCAAGAGGTATAAAGCTTGAATATATCTTTAGACTGTTACAGTATTAAATTTAACACAATGTTTTGTGTCCTTTTCCAGAATAATCGCCAAGGGGAATGCTACGCCAGCGTGTCCGGATCCATGATGGGCAAGTACGAACTGGACAGCTCCATCAGTCCTCACAGCAGTTCCCAAGGCGAAGATTCAACGTCCATGTCCATTTGTAAATCCGAATTGCTTTTTAGTCCCGTCAAGGAAACACCCATGCCTGGAGTGAATTTCAGTGTGGATTCTTTGGATTGTGATTTTCATGATATGATGCTCACATGTCAGGCAAATAAGGATAACTATACAATAGCTTTTGAAGGATCTGTTACTATGTACTCAGAGGATAGTGATTACCATGAGAATGGTGAGTTGGGTTGGGAAAAGCGATTAAAAATATCAGAAAAGTTTAAAGTTGAATAGTAATTTATTGTTGTTTTGTTAAATTGTTTAATATGGTTCGTTGAAAGTTTGAGATGTCTCATGGAGTTTCAAGTTTAAATGATACGTTAAATTTGTCGCCTTGTCAAAATAATGACCTCTTTATTAAAATTACATAAAATATTGCTCGAGAAATAAGAAATGAAAGTTTCTTGACAGGAATACTACAAACAGTAATTTGTAGGATATCGATTTTATGGTTTAGTTTTTTTTTTAAATATTTTTTATGTTTTTATTGGTATTTATATTTTGTAATTTCACAATGCGTGGGTGTTATTTTATGATTACTAAGTATAAAAGATATTAATTTATGTTCTTTCTTATTTTATTTATGGAAGAATTTTAAATTTTAATAAACTGAATATTTTATATAATTCGATTCTTATTTTAGTTACTTATTATCATACATATACAGGGTGTGTCACGACGAGTTGACAGTAGACATAACTCTATTACTAAACACAATTTGGTTCTAAAAATTGGTACACGCTCATTATACAATGCGCTCTATTTAACGAAAATATTGCCACCTTTCTGGTACTTCCGGTTATACCGGAAGTAGACACAAACTTTGTTATTTTAAATGGAACACCCTGTATATTTTTGAATTTTTAGATTCTACACTTCATTTTAGACATAAAAGTATTAAGGTTGTATGGTCCTAACATTAACGGTATTATAATTATTTACACTTGTTCATTTTTTTTTACAAAAACATAGATGTAAATAAAAATTCGAATCTTGACAATGACACATTTTTTAAAAAGTTTTTTTCTTACGTTTGAAGTAGGTATATATAAGCAATAAGCTGATGTAGTTTTGGAAAACTTGCTTTATACAGGGTGTTGATGGTTGTCCGTTCATTTTTAAAAACTTTGATCAATGATAACTTTATTTTTTTAAATGGAACACCCTATATATTTCCACATTTTCGAATTCTACACTTATTTCTAGACATAAAAGTATTAAAGTTGTAAAGTCTTAAAATTAACGGTTATATAATTAATTACATTTTTTCCAATTATCAAGGTTTTTAAAAATTAACGATCAACCATAAGCACCCTGTAGATATAAAATAAGTTTTTCAAAACCATATTACCATGTTTCTTGTACATTTCTACGTCCACTAAAATTTTTTTTTATTATATTTAATTTAATATTTTTTATTTTTATTTATTTATTTATTTTAATTAAGTAATTATGTTTCTTCCAATTTTTTCATACAAAATCTTAGAGTCAAACATTTTCATATTTTAGTAATGACACGTTCTTTCAAAAAACAAACCAAATTTTAGTGGACGCAGAAATGTACAAGAAACATGGTAATAAGGTTTTAAAAACTTATTTTATACAGGGTGCTTGTGATTGACCGTTAATTTTTAAAAAACGTAATTAATTATAATACCGTTAATTTTAAGACCTTACAACCTTAATACTTTTATGTCTCAAATTAAGTGTAGAATTCGAAAATCTAGAAATATATAGGGTGTTCCATTTAAAAAAATTAAGTTATCATTGATTAAAGTTTTTAAAAATGAACGGACAACCACCAACATCCTGTATAAAGCAAGTTTTCCAAAACTACATCAGCTTATTTCTTGTATATTTCTACCTCAAACACAAGAAAAAAATTTTGGAAAAAACGAGTCATTGACAAGATTTGAATTTTTATTTACATCAAAGTTTTTATTAAAAAAAAAATGAAAGTGTAAATAATTATAATACCGTTATTGTTAGGATCATACAACCTTAATACTTTTATATCTAAAATGAAGTGTAGTATCTAAAAATTCAAAAATATACAGGGTGTTCCATATAAATAACAAAGTTTGTGTCTACTTCCGGTATAACCAGAAGTACCAGAGAGGTGGTAATATTTTCATTAAATAGAGCACATTGTATAATGGGTGTGTACCAATTTTTAGAGTAAAATTGTGTTTAGTAATAGAGTTATGTCTACTGTCAACTCGTCGTGACACACCCTGTATGTAGTTAATAGTGTTACTTATAGATAAAAAATTCGAAAAAAAAATCCAAACTACGCGAAGAATCATTAGAAATTGTTTTGCGGATTTTATCTAATTATTCTGCATCGTTATAATTACATTTGTGAAATTTCAATAAGGTAAACTGTTGTCACAAATTCGCCTTATCTTGAACTGCCTCAGTTGCATACTTACAATCGAAGACAAACAAACTATCTGACTTCTCATATTATAATAGTCTTATAATTTATTTACCAGATAAAAGCCATACGGGAAGTGCTCATTGGCCCAGCAATTTAAAGTCGCAAACAAACAACATTAAACTACTGGATGCATCAATGACTCAGTCCGATTCAGGTAGCTTTACCACATGGAGCAAATTGAAGAAACGTAGCAGTGACAACCAGTTGAGAAGACATCCATCAGGAAACAACAACAATTCAGGTGACGGTGCCACTCACTTAGGCTTGACGGAAAACTCAACTAAAAGCCAAAGTATGCCCAACTTGCACAAGCAGAAAATAAGGCATTTAATTGCGAGTGCCTATGGCGGAAAAAGCCAAACTAGCAGTTCGGTAAGTACTTGAATAAATGAAGTTGGAACGAAAATTATTTTGGGGAAATTTCAGGCGGAAAACACGTGTACAGTGAGGAAGATTCCGGTGAAGGTGTTTGATATTCAGCACCAAACGCATAGTTGTAGTGGAAGTTTGTCGGACATGGCGACGTCGGTGGACGCTAGTAGTAGCGAACATACTGGAGGAAATAAGCAGCAGGCTAATTTTAGCTTGTTCAAGCTTTTTATGAAGCAGAAGAGTATGAGCACTGAAGGTAAGGAGGAAATAGTACTAGAAGCTTTGGCGTGGGTGCGAAATTTTCGAAATATATCCATCTTTGTTTATTTTATAAAATCAGTTTAGATCCGTTAGTTTTTTATTCAAATTTTCTTCTTTTTGTCTTTATCTTCAGGAAACTAGTTAACGGTGTTATAATTTTTCCTATCTACTTAAAAAAATAAAGTGTAGGAATTTTTAGAAGTCCATCTAAACTGCTGGCCAATTGAAACGTACCAAGCGAATTTTTAGGTTGAATTTAAAGTCAAATATTTTGAAAAATAGAAAAGATATCAACATGCGGTTTTCAGGATTTCAGAGATAATTTAATTGAGAAAACGATAGTGTTACCCGATTTTTTTACTTTGAAGTACATTACTATCTACAGGGTATGAAAGAAAGTCTTCTTTTTTTGTCAAATTTTATAATTACCGTGATTCCACAAAATTTTTTTTATATTTTTATGATGAAGATTTTTTTAGTCCCTACTTAATGGGAAAACAACCTGTTTCTCAAAATTTTGATATCCCTGTTATTTTATAAGATACCGAATTTTTGCTGAAAATTTGATTTTTTCTTTGTTTTTTGTCGTTCGGCCGTATTGTGTTTTGTAAGAACCAATCTCTGTAGTTGATTATGATACCTTATGAATGGCTTTCTTATAAAAAGTACACTTTTTGTACTTTCATTAATTTATTGGTAACCAGTGGCTTATTAAAAATCGGTACACGTTCGCTAATTGGTAAATTTTTTAATTCATTTTTTGAGGCTATTTTCTTAATGGAATAGAATGGAATGTAGTTAGTTTATGTTCACCATTGGTTTAAGTGACTTATATCCTCGAAACGGGTTTTTCACTTTTTCAAAAATTTGCTCATATTCGTGTATACCGGGTGGCTACGAAATCGTTTTACAACCCCCACCATTTTGTTACATTTAACTGTATTAATTTGAAATTTGGCATGGTTTGATTGTTGAAAGGAATAATCAGTTTGACATTTAAAACAATGTGATGACACTTCCGGTTTCACCGGAAGGGCCACCTACTAACTTTCAAGATTTTTTAAAACAACCCTGTATATTTTTTTTTCGTAAGAATTAGATTCTACTTAAAATTACCTTTTTATCGACATATCACATGATGACATTTGCTTTCAAAATGGCAGCATAATTATTATTGCAAAAACCTGTTCAACAATATTAAATTTAATAAAAAATTCGGTATCTTATAAAATAAGAGGGATATAAAAATTTTGAGAAATTGGTTTTTTCCTCATTAACGAGGGACTAAAAAAATTGACATCAAAAAAATATAAAAAAATATTTGTGGAATCTCGGTAGGTATAAAGTTTGAGAAAAAAAAGACGACTTTCTTTCATACCCTGTAGATAGTAACGTACTTCAAAGTAAAAAAATCGGGTCGCACTATTGTTTTCACAATAAAATTATCTCTTGAATCCTGAAAA
Organism: Pediacus dermestoides; assembly: GCA_963942485.1. Classification (NCBI taxonomy): domain Eukaryota; kingdom Metazoa; phylum Arthropoda; class Insecta; order Coleoptera; family Cucujidae; genus Pediacus; species Pediacus dermestoides. Next base: position 33,078,582 of record OZ012626.1, read on the forward strand.
CCTCATGTTGATATCTTTTCTCCTTTTCAAAATATTTGACTTTAAATTCAACCTGAAAATTCGCTTGATACGTTTCAATTGGCCAGCAGTTTATTTAAAAGAAACAGTAGGTTAATTATGGGCCTTTCTTAGCGACGCTCATAATTATAAGTATGTTTGATTTTTTTATGTAAAACAGTTGTAAAATTTTGTTTTGTTGTATCATCCAAAATACAACAGTAAAAACTTAACAATTTACCCACTTAACGCGAAGTTATGTGGTTGTAAAACTCTTTTATTGTTCGTGTATTCAACTCAATAACTTTGCTGGTCATTTACATAACAAATTATATTACTGGTTTCCACCATGTTTATACTAACAGTTTTACAACCGAAACAACAATATAAGTTTTTATATCGTTTGAGGATTGCATATTTAAATTATTGCTTTATTTTCAGGAATGTCCACAACAATGGACCAATTGTCCTCGACGGAAAACTGGCCGGCCAGTCAATCAGACGCGAGCAATTCGTCTGACCATTTGAAAGTCTTGGAGAACTCCGACCAGAAAACGAATGAAAGCAGCGGCAGGACTTATGATCTGATAGCTGAGGAACCGGAAGATGATCTATCACGTTGCGAATCGGAAACTTCGAAAGCTCCGGAAAATAATAACAACAATAACAGTTTTGGTTTGGATGGAAAATCGCCTAAAAAAACCCGCAGTGCTAGCAGTGACTTGATGAATAGAAGTATACAAACTTCGCAGTTTTCAGAAATAGTTAATTTGAAGAATGCGCATAAAATCGCACAAGCAGCTCAGAAGCCCCCGATTAAAATTATCGAGGCGTCGTTTTTGAATAAATTGAAGAAAGAAGGGGAAATCCACAAACCGGTTTATGTTCTTTACCCCGACTATGTTCTACCTAACTTGGACTTTTTAAACGAAAAACAAGAAGATTTGTCCAAAGTTTTACTATTACCTCAAAGACCGCCCAAAGTACCATGTAGCAAAAAGCGTCCGTTTAGTTGTAACGATTTGGAACTACTGAAAAAGCGTGGATTTGGACATGTGAAAGACTGGGAGTCCCTCAACTTTTTACTTCCGCAAGAATACCGTAAAATCCTGGCTGATGTACCAGAAATATCCGAACATATCCGAGGTGGTACCGTTCGAGAAAAACCAACATTCGTGCATGGCAAACACATAAAACGACGGCCACTAAGTTGCGATTTAAACAGTTTGATTCAAACCAACACCTCATCAAGTTCCAGCACAGCAACGCAACCCAGTTCAGGGTACCGCGGCTCTTCATCTCTTCTCACAGACGACTCCCAAAACAGCCCGGCAGCCAACACCAACTTGAATCCGCTGTTTGTTTACCGTTACGACAGCGTAACTAGCTCCGAAGCAAGTTTGATGATGAGCGAAAGACAAAGGAGTATTACTACAACAGCTCCACCGTTACCCCTAAGATGCGTCAGTTTACCTCTCGGAGAGTCCGTTCCTCCACGACCGCCTCTCCCAAGAGGTATTCTGCGTAAAGGCCTGGATAAAGTCGAGGCAAACAAACGCTACAGCATGTACGAAACCAGCGAGGAGGAAAATGTTGAAGATGCAACTTACAAGCGAAAATCGTTTCCTGAAAACTGCTACACTCAAAGAAATAAGCGTTTGAGTGAAACAGAGGACGAGGGCGTGGACGCTGGAACATCCAGTAGTAGTATGGATGAGCATCACGAGCCCATTCGAACTAAAACGGATGTTTTATTGTCAAACATAAGCACTGATGAGCTGGCGCAGTTGGAGGAGTTCTTGAAGATAAGCGGGATTTCTACCTCGGACAGTGATAATGAGGAGAATTTGTTGCAGTTGCGGTCGTATGTTAGCAAGTTTTTGTCTCTAAAGATCAATCAAGATGGTTCAGAGCATTTCGGTGGGAAGAAAACCGTCAGTTTTGCTGAAAAGGTGAATGTTCTGCCCAAGCATTTGGAGACCAAGCATTTTGTGGCGCCAAATAACTCGCCTAATGTGTCGGCGTTTATACATCAGAAGACTTATCAGGTTAGTTAAAATTGTATAATTTTCATTGGAATTATCAACTAGTGGTATAAATTTAATTAAATTTTTCAAAATTGTTTTTTCTTACAGACCAAAAATGTAATTGACATGCCAATATGCGAGGAAAACGAAGGGAGTCCAAACTACTCCAGCCCACAAACCACCCCCGTTCACCATGCGAAACAATCAGTCGACCACAACCTCCTCCAAAAGAAATCCCTAATAACTGCTGTAACAAACGCTGTCGACCAAATCATGCACCATTTTGCCTCGGCCTCAAATTTAATGGAACTAAACGCGTTGGGCGACTCTGCCATGCATCCAGCTTGCGCTAAAATAGCTCTAAGCAGCCTTTGCCCTGCTCTATACGCTGTATTAAGCGATGGGCTCAAACCGAGCCTTGAAACCAGTTTTGGTGCCATTAACAACTCCGTGTGGCAAGTGGTGGAGGCGTCAGCTCAACAAGGTCCTCTTACTAAAGCACTGAATGAATTGGTGATGCGGATTAACAGTGAGGATGTGATCACTGAAGGTCTAGTCAAGTTCAACGCGTTTGTTTTTGGATTGTTAAATGTGAGATCTTTGGATGCTTGGACGAGTTATTTGAGGACGAGGGAGAGTGTTTTAAGGAAGCATTATGCGCCGGATGCGTTTTTGGTTATGTCGCATACTGGCGGAGTAGAAGTGCGGACGCTTTTGGATAATATGATTGCGGCGTTGCAGCCTTTGGCCTTTTTGCCTTTCCAGTTGGATTTGCTGTATGAATACCGGCAGCTGCATATGAGTTTTAAGCGCATGGACTCCTACCATCAACCGATGAGTCCCACACATAAGGTAGGAATAATAAAAGTTGGCAAAATTTATTTTTACTTTATTTTGAATCCTGCTAATTAACCCTAATCTGTTGCAGCATTCTTCATCTCCAAATTACAAACAATTCAACTCGCCCAAATTAGCGCTTTCCTCCAACACCAACCGATCCAACTCTGAGTCCGAAGAAATTTCCACAGCAACCACAGTCCGCCCCTATAAAATCCAAGACGAATCCCTCCCAGATCTCCTAGTCACTTCTTCCTATTCCAAAAGTTCTCGAGGAGAAAAAGAACGTCCTAGATCCTGTGTAGATCCAGGAGTTTTGAGCAAACCCACCTTCAAATTAGGCGAAGACGTGACGAGCATAGCGAAAAAACGCTGGTCTGGAATTGCACTTAGCTCCAAACTATACCAAGCTTACGATCGCCTGTCCAAAGAAGAAGAGGAATATACAGACAGTTTGGAAAACCCTAACGGTCCTCTTAGCGAAGCAACCAATTCTGAATTTGTTCCATCGATTCAGGAAGATGCTCCCGAGTCATTAGATTCGAATTTTTCGGATGAGAAGCCGTTGAATGGGCGTAGGTTTAAGAAATTGCAGCAGAGGTGGGAGATGCTTAGTGGGAAAGAGTCGTCGGAGTCACCGCCTTTATCACCGACGCATTCCGGGAATAAGTCGAAGATTCCTAGACCGATTACGTCACCCATTAAACCTTCTGGTATACCAGTTCCTGTTTCGCCGACTGTTAAAACTGCCGTAAAAGGAACTGCGAAGAAAGTTGTTACGCCTCCTGGTGTTAATAAGTGGGCGACGCCTGTTGGGAAGATGAACAATGTGAAGAGTTCGCCGATGAAGAGGGCTGGGCCTAGCTCGAGGTAAGAAAAAATCAAGGATGTGATAATTTATTGCAGTTTATTTCTGGAAAATTACCACATAATTTTTATAACGTAATTTTTTAATATTTAAAATTACTTGCTGCCGCCGGACTGACTTTAAAAATTTGTTTTATTTTGCAGAACTAGCAGAGTGGATCAACTGGAAAACCCACCAGATACTCCAAGACACGTCCCAAGGCCCAGCAGTTTGCCATACAAAGCCACACCACAAAATAGCAAATCAACCAAAATCACCCCTCCAAGAAGAGCAGCCTCAAGTTCCTTAAACAGGAAACCTATCAGCCGGACACCCCTTCCAAAGTAAACAAAAATATTTAATTCGAACCTCGATTAATCGTCTTTATTTTTAAGGGTTGTCCGGACACTATCTCACAGACTGCCTTCCGAAAGTGGCCATCTCTCTTACAATGAAGGAGAAAAACTGCGAGTGGTTTTGGAAGTGGACGAAAAGTGGTTGTTGTGTTGCAGAGGAACGCAAAAGGGCTTGGTGCCCAAATCGGCTGTTATAGCTGATTCTAGTCGATTCTGAGACACGAAATTATTTTGTAAATAAGCACAGCGCGCTCTTGAGTTGTACATTTTTTTTATACAGACTGGGATTTGTGATGTATTATTTAGTTAAGAAAAAATGTAACAAACTAAAAAAATTGCTTTGTAAAATGAGGAGGATAAGTCATGTTGTTAAGTATTACTCTTCTTGTTGCTGCTTAATTGTAATATTGTAAGCAAAAGAAAATAGTTGTTCTTTACTTTTAAACTCATATTTCTATGTTCGTTGAAAACTCGTACTTAAAATCGTTTTGTAATTAAAATTATTCTTATACATCAACTACTAGGGAACTGCTTCATTTTTCAATTAGACGAATTCTGAATATTTTCTTCAACTGTAAGTGAATCGATTGTTTTTGTTATACAATGGAATTTGCCACAAACCCCGAAACTAAAACAAAACTAACATATCGCCTTTTTACTAACTAACCTATGCTTAATATGGTGGTTGGGTTCTGTTTTTACTTTCGATTTAAGTGTTGTTGTATTATCCATTTAACATCACCTTCACTTCCATTTCCTTGCACGCTAACGTCTAAAAATACACCAACGCAAAACAAATTTTCGTAAGCAAAATTTATTTCAATGTGTCGGTTTTACTTTCATAATGCTGCTGCTTTCTTCCAGGAATTAACAAACCTTCTCCAATTCTAGTACCTTGCATGCTAACATTCGGAAAGCAGTTGCATAAATTAAATGAATAACTTTTCACTGAGAATTTGTGGCATGTAGCAACAAACTCAACTGTGAAAAGCGTGCACAATTTTCTGTAGGGTTTTTGCACCTGGGCGAATTGTGTGTGTGTGGACCGAGTATTGTCGAAAAATACCCCAAGGATCCAACCCGAAGCTCGATTTCTTCCCCTAGCTAGATTTTCGTTTCTACTTTTCTATTAGAATCTCGTAGTACTTACAGGTTTTGTGGCAAATTGATATTATTGAAAATGGAAAGAAAGAAAATGTGATATTTCTCTAATTTTAACGCAGCTTATTATCAAATTTTTTTGCTATATGTGTAATTAATGTAGTTAAAGCAAACACAATAATCTCATAAGTATTTATAAACAAAAAGTATTGTATACTGTAAAATATTGAAGTAAATTCGTATTGGACTAGCAAAACAAACCAAACAAAAAGTAAAATATTCGTGACAGAGGCCTTGGTATTAAGTATTTGTAAATTAATTGAAAAATTATACAAACCACCCTTAACCATGCGTTAATGTTAAATTGATAATTTATTCGATATTATTTACAGAACTTTTAATCTTAGCTATGGATTTTTTTGTAATATTTATATTTGTATATATTGAGTCGAAATAATGCTTTTTTGTGATGTATATATCTTACCAAAGTTCGATCGAACGATCAATTTCGATATTCCGATATTACTACTTACCTACTATATTAAATTAGTTTTTATTTGGGGAACAATTTTATTATACAATAATTGTACACTCACTAGGTCATTTTAGGTGCCATATTAAAAACCATTCGTTTACCCTTTTTTGTATTTAATTGTGTATTTGTTAATATCTATACTAAAAACAAAGTAATGTTAGTTTTAGTTTGGAGAGCAATGTAGTATCATACGTATTTCACCCATAATAAAATAATTATATAATATTATCCTGCGTTTTATTTCACAAAAATACCTGAAATTTCCAAAATTAACTACAATTATTTTAACACGAACACAATAAAATTATGCAGTAATTTGAAAGTAAAATATACAGTTAAATTTTATTAAATTGCTGTGATTATTTTATATACAGGGTCCGTCAAAACCCTGGCATTCTTCTATAAATTCGTTAGGTTTGGAAATAGAAAAAAATTTTAAAGACAAAAGTTGTCAGAAATTTACTGCTCCATAACCTAAAATTATTTCCATTTATACAGGGTCTTTAATTACGGCTGGACAGCTACGTACTTCGTTATTTTAAATGGAACACCCTGTATATTAATGGATTTTCAGATTCTACACGTAATTTTAGATGAAAAAGTGTGAAGGTTTCATATTTATAAAATGAACGGTTTTCGAGATATTTACACTTTTAAAAAAGAATTCACAAAATTAGAGATTTCAAAAAACGCGTTTATTTTAGTTATACTTTGTAGTTTTTTAAAAATTATTTTGGAGTTCTAAAAAGTAAGGTCTAGGGAATATTGTGATACAAAAATATGAAATTTATAGTATACAGGGTGTTTGCAATTGACCGTCAGTTTCTATTGACTTCAAACAACGAAAACTCTATTTTTTCAAATGGAACCCCTGTATATTTCTGACGTAGGTTGTAGAGATTTAAATTCTCTACCTTTTTTATAAAGTATTTTCTATACCTAAAATATTTTAGGAGATATTTCAAATAATTTATATCGTATGAGAAATTCTATTCTATTTATTGAATTTAGATTGCATGGAAATAAAAAATGCTTTATTCTGTCATTTTAAAGTTGTAGAAAACTACTCGTATACTCCGTTTGCTGAACAAAATGCCAAAAATGTCTTTTTCAATACTGCTTTTCTATTTAATGGAGAGAGTAGAGAAGAGAAAATGTCGACATTTCTCAAGTCAGCAGACTTAAGAAGGTAGTTTAAGTACTTAATTTATGCCAAAAGTAAATCTTAATCGCTTTAGTATACTTAGTTTAAAATTATAAAAAAAAGATAAATAATAAAAATTTGGATGTCTGCGATTAATCATCAATTTTCAGAAACAAGAAAAGAAACCATTTCATAAAATCGTAACAAAATTAAATAAATACAATAAAAAAAAAACAACTGAAAGTCAATTAAACAAGTGTTCAAAGTGACGTCCGTTCTCCTGAAGACACATACCGATTCGACGTTTAAAAGAATCTTGAGTATTTAGGAGCACTTGTGGAGTTATCGTTCTGACCTGAAGGCTGTAGTAATTCTTATTATCTTCATATTATTTGCAGTCGTTGGAGGTTCCTGATACACTAGTTCTTTAATATACCCCCATAAAAAAATCTATAGATGTAAGGTAGGGGGACCTAGCCGGCTAACGTGTGGGTCCTCCTCTCCCTAAAAGCATTTTTTATTTCCATGGCAATCTAAATTCAATAAATAGAATAGAATTTCTCATACGATATAAATTATTTGAAATATCTCCTAAAATATTTTAGGTATAGAAAATACTTTATTATAAAAAAGGTAGAGAATTTAAATCTCTACAACCTACGTCAGAAATATACAGGGGTTCCATTTGAAAAAATAGAGTTTTCGTTGTTTGAAGTCAATAGAAACTGACGGTCAATTGCAAACACCCTGTATACTATAAATTTCATATTTTTGTATCACAATATTCCCTAGACCTTACTTTTTAGAACTCCAAAATAATTTTTAAAAAACTACAAAGTATAACTAAAATAAACGCGTTTTTTGAAATCTCTAATTTTGTGAATTCTTTTTTAAAAGTGTAAATATCTCGAAAACCGTTCATTTTAAAAATATGAAACCTTCACACTTTTTCATCTAAAATTACGTGTAGAATCTGAAAATCCATTAATATACAGGGTGTTCCATTTAAAATAACGAAGTAAGTAGCTGTCCAGCCGTAATTAAACACCCTGTATAAATGGAAATAATTTTAGGTTATGGAGCAGTGAATTTTTGACAACTTTTGTCTTTAAAATTTTTTTCTATTTCCAAACCTAACGAATTTATAGAAGAATGCCAGGGTTTGGTTGTATATATTAATCATGGTATGAATTTTTTTCAGGAAATTTATTAAAATTAAAATACATTTTTTTTATTTATCAAGAATTTGGTGTGGGGATAATCACTAATTAATATTTTCATAATAAAAGTAATTATACAAATTTTAAGGTAGGTAACTGAATACAACATTTTTGTTTGGCTGAAAAAAATAGTGTATAATTTTGTAATTATATTAGTGTTTAGTGGTATAGAAATATCCCAGAAAATTATAAGAACTCCACGATATTTCGATAAGCAATTTCATAATTAAACGAACCAAATTTTGGCACTATCGTCCAACTTACCAAAAATATTTTTCTTTATTTCTTAAACGATTTTTTTTTTGCTTGAACTGTATGGTAAAAATTTGAAAATTCTCGACTACATTTTGAAAATTTTACTCACCATCAACCTCATTGTATATGCAACCCTCAAAACTTTCAATGTGCCTTCGGTAAAAATTCATCCTCCTTGACTAGATGGCGCTCATACTTATAACTTGCTGCTGCATTTTGAGTTAGAGGCATTAAATAGTGAATGCAGTGCGGCTGAAAGCATACTTACCTGGCGTAGGGGTTACCGTGATCAACAAGGCGGTTCCCCCAGGGTGAGGCCCTTCCCTTGCACTACGGTTGGGCTGACCCCTGCGATTATCCCTAATGCGGATAACTCGGGCGCACAATTTTTGGTAGTCGGGACTGCGTACGCGCTGTCCCGGTGTAAAACAATTTAAACAGAAAGTTTTTAGGGGTTAGGGACATTAGGGTCTATTTTTGGTTTTTGTAAGCCAATCCAGGTATCCATATTAACCCACCATACCCCTCACTTAATATAATATTTAAGATAAATCTCAAAAGATGACATTTTTTTCCAGTGTTTTTTTATCTCAAATTTTCTTCTAGTAGATACGTACTATTTATATCCTTTCCCCCCTATTTTCTAAGGCTCAATTTTTCAATCAATAATTAGCCCTCTTAAATAGTGTCAATAACTTAATTTTGTCAGGTTGATGTTAACTATAAAGATAAAGGAAAATTAAGAGGAAAGGGGGATTTGATTTGGAAATATGTAACTCCAGGTTTTTCCTTATAATTCGAACAACAGAAATTAATATTCATCACTCATATTATATATTTTGACTTTTCTTTACCTTTAGCATTTTTATTCCTTAAAATTTTAGCTTCGAAAAATCAGTTCAATTTCCCTACTTACTTTAGATAATGAAAAAATACTACTAAAAGCAGATTTAATATGAATAATAGTAAATTTATAAAAAATGCCCTTAAAACCATTTAAATTAATTTGGAGTAATTGTTTTTCAATTTAAAAAAATGACAAATATGCACACAGGTTTTATAATTAAAAAGTTTGGAGTGTAAATGAAAATATTGACACAAACTTTGTCTTCAATTATAATAATTTATTAAGTATACGTAATTTTTATATTTAACACATCTAGCTACCGAAGGTAGACAAGTACGGAAATTTGTGATTAAATACATATTTATGTAAGCCACAAACAAAAATTATTGACTGAAAAAACAGAAATTAATCATAAAACATAGAAAAATAATTAATTTATATTTTATTTCTACGAAAAACCGACACAACACTGCTTTAAATCCAAATTAATAAACACTCATATTTCGATGACAAAAAAAACTCTTGTAAAACACAAGAAAATTACCTAGTACAATAATTATATTAATTTGTTTTATTTGTTAAACACTGGATAAATAAGAAAGGAGAAAAACCTATTATCGTAATGGCATGATTGCAACTTAACAAAAAAAGTAACATTGGGTGACTTGGTGTACAGGCGTAATTTTGAAGCTCTGAAGAGTAATAAATTGCTAAACATGTTATTAAGCTGCTAGTCAATGAAGCTTTGTTCCACACATGCCTTAACTCTTTTCTCGTATTCTCTCCTATTTTCTTTGTATAATTGGGCAGCCATTGAGTTCGCTGGTGAATTTGGATTGGGATCACTTAGTAGAGACTGAAAAAAATTAATATTACTACATTTTTACTTACAATAAAATATATGATTATCAAATTGTGCAACCGGAAATTTATTTCTGGATATTACAGGAAATACATTTGTGCGTCAAAGATTGGATTTGATCACGAACTGATATTTAAATAGAAACTAGTTGTGTCGTGGGTTTTCTAATCGCCAATTTATAAACTCATGCAAGTGTGTTTTATTAGCACAAAAACGCACCTTATCACTAATAATACTTTGTAAACTATAGGAGATAAAGACCAAACTTTTGAAAAATGGTATATGCTGCTTCAAGGTTACAAAATATGCCAAATATTTACTTGTTTTAGGAACCTACGCAGATCTAATTAATAGAAATACATCTTTTATGAAAATTACTTGGTAAATAAAATACAGAATTAGTTTATAATTTTTATGGTTAAAATTAGTCAACTTGTAGTTTTGTCAAGTAGATTTTGGCAACAAATTCATTGAGATGAACCAAACTTTTTGTTTTAGGGTTACACGAGTTGAATTTTTAGTCCTATAGAAGATTTGAGTAAAAATCTACTTTGCCATTTATCTATTTTTTTGCTTATACAGGGTGTCCGGAAACTAGGAGCAAAAAACTCGGGGAGTGATTCTACTCGAAAAGTTAATAATATAACATTTTTCCGAAAGTTTTTTTTTTATCAATTTTTTCCACTAACTTTTTTCTAAATTTTGATGATGCCCGATTGAAGAGCATCGAAAAATCTTCAAAAAAGATCCTCTTGTTGGATATCGATAAAACGAGTAGTTTTCGAGAAAAACGCGCTTCTGTTTAATACTTGCTTTGTTAATCTTGAAAATGAGCTGTAGTTAGTTGGTATTCATTTAAGGCGTTTTTCTCGAAGACGACTCGTTTTATCGTGATGCAGCAAGAGAATCTTTTTTGAAGATTCTTCGATGCTCTTCAATCGAGCGTCATCAAAATTTAGAAAAAGTGCCTAACAAAAAAGTTCTGGGTATTTATCCAACGGTCAACGTCAGTTTCGACTCTTTGACACTGGGGGATTTACCTCAATTTTGGTGCAAGAATACAAATAAACATTAGTGATAAGTGTGCCAAATTTTAAAGGAATCGGTACACTAGAAAAAAGTTACTGGAAAAAATTGATTAAAAAAAACAAACTTTAAAGCCCTGTAACCCCAAGATTAATGAGCTTTCGGAAAAATGTTATAGGAACTTGTCACATTAATTTTTCAAGTAGAATCACCCTCCGAGTTTTTTGCTTTTAATTTCCGGACACCCTGTATAAGCTAAAATGAGTAAACTTAAATGCAAAAATATCCTTTGATTTATCAAATAATGAAAAATCTAATAAACAATAAACATATTGTAATTTAACGACTAAAGTGATTTTATCCTCTTTGAAGCCTCACAAATAACTTTTAAAAAATTACAATTTATGCATAACGTTTCTACATTTTTACAGATACCACAATAACTAAACTGCTGTTCAAAATTATCGCACCACTCAAAATTCAGTAAAAGTTTGATGTCAATTTTTTTCGGAACCGTTTGTCCGATTTGTATGATTCTTTTTTTAAATTGTAGGTAGATCCTTTAGGAATGTAAATGTGCTACTTATTTTTGGTCAAAATTTATTTTGGTTGACTACTGGGTGTATAAATGATGTTGACTTTTTTTCCCAAAATTCGTAACACCCTGTGGAGTGCACCAGTAATAATCTCAAATTATAAACTAGAGCTAAGTGCAGCCTCATCTTTTCCTAACATTCTCCGTTTTGATTCACTTCAATATCCCTGTTTTTAGAGGAGATATACAGGTTTATCGAAAAACATACATGTTTTTATTGGCGAGTTCTATGAATACTCGTGCATTCTTTTACAAATCATTTAGAGAGTAACATAAGTAATAAAGTTTCAATAACGCGTATTTCCGCCCCTACTTTTTACAACTGCTTGACAACGACGGTTCATACTCGAAATCAAACTTCTAATTTGATCCTGATCAATTTGATCCCATATTTCTACCAATGTTTGTTCAATTTCATTAAGAGAAACAGGTGGCGGTTGACGGTCTCTCAGCTTCCTACCAAGAAGATCCCAAAGATGCTCGATGGGATTGAGATCCGGGCTACGCGCAGGTCAATTCATTGTCCGTGAACAAAACACGTTCCCAGTCCTCTAAGTTCCAATCCAGATGTTCCCGAGCAAATTGCAGTCTGGCTCTGCGATGTTCAGCGTTTAAGGCGGGTTTTGTCGCTGGTATTTTTATGTGCAAATCCTGTTCTGTAAGACGCCTCCTTATGGTATCAACACTTGGTTGGATATTTTTTCTAATGAAAATTCGCCAATAAAAACATGTTTTTCGAAAAACCTGTATATCTCCTCTAAAAACAGTGATATTGAAGTGAATCAAATTGGAGAATGTTAAGAAAAGACAAGACTATTGTTAGCCCTAGTTTATAATTTGATATTATTATTGGTGCACTCCACAGGGTGTTACGAATTTTGGGAAAAAAAGTCAACATCATTTATACACCCAGTATTCAACCAAAATGAATTTTGACCAAAAATAAGTAGCAGATTTACATTCCTGAAGGATCAACCTACAATTTAAAAAAAGAATCATACAAATCGGACAAACGGTTCAGAAAAAAATTGACATCAAACTTTTACTGAATTTTGAGTGGTGCGATAATTTTGAACAGCAGTTTATATTGTTGTTTTTCGTACATAACAATTTAAGTAAATTAATTGCGTGATACCTCTCCCTCCAATTATTATGGTACATAATTAATTAAAACACAATTAGCATAAAACAGAAAATAAACAGAAAAAGGTACATATGTATTTATTTTTTTATCAACATATTAGTCAATAAACAGACGATTCAAATTATTATTATTGTTGCTCAAGAGAATTATAATTGATTAATGACTGGAAACGAACACGCAATAAATTGTCTTCAGAACAATCAATAATTAATTTAGTTTTTATTATTATAATGGAAATTATATCAGAGAAGTGGAGGATTATTTTGCTAATAATTGCTAGTTATCATAATTTATCGACAGCTTGTTTATGTACTTCAAGAAAACTTGGAAAAAGTCCAGCCAGATCAATTTAGAAATAAAAATATTTATTGTTATTATATTTGTTGATTTTTAACTCAAACATTTATACGAGTAGACTAGTGCGGGGTTACAAATAATTATTTTATGTTCCATTGTATAAAATTTAATTTCTAGATGCCCATATACATAGATTAATATAATATAAAGTGGTGCACCTAATGTTTAATTTAAACACGCATTTAATTTCAATTGGATTTTTAATGCGAAATGGAAAGTTATAAAACACTGTCAACCAACAACTTATATCACACAGCACGCACCTTATAAGGAACCGTACATAATCAGACCGAAAAACGGCTAAAAAATTAATTCGCAAATCGCAAAAAAATCCAACTGATTTGTGTGTCCGAGGTGAAGGTTACGTCTGTAACCAATGACCTACTTACTTGAATTGAAGTTAATATTGCGGACACATCATATGTGGGGCTCCACCGATTTTGTAAAATATCTAAACAGATACCCCCATCGGCGTATACATTAGGGTGAAACATATGACTCACAAATCGCACCGTGGGCGGTTTGTTGGGATATTCTTCCGTAAATTCAATAGTTAATTTGAAGGTGCCATCTTCAAATGGTGTATCATGGGGACCGAAAATAACTGCATTCCATATCATAATATTATTATCTGTTGGGGCCCCACTAACGCCTGTAGGTGGATCTTCTTGTAGCCTAAATTGATAACAGAAAAAAAACGTCATGTAACAACATCGTTTAATACGCATATTTTAATTGGCTTGAGTTAATATATGCGTATGTGTGTGCAGAAAACAAGCAGGTTATTAGTCAAGGACCAATAAAGGATTTTTAGGAGGAATGATTCATAATAGGCAAGGTACTGACCGTTTAAAATCTCGCATTAGGCGTCGCCGAGCTGGAGTAGACATTGTTTTTTAATAAATTAAATATAAAAACTAACTAAAGTGACGAATCAAACGTTCTCTATTACTAAAACACAGAAATTTATGACTATTTTTGTTGATTTATTCAATGTCCGATACACAATAGAAGTTATACTTGCATGACATACGACGAGGACTTATAAACAAAAATAGCACTAGGATTTAGATCCTTTACGTCTGCTTCGATGATGAATAGGTTAATTTACTAGGGATATTTTGTGGTTTAGCACTAAATTTTTATATGATCATCTGGCACACTGTTACTGTTCATACTGACGTTTCAGCATTTTTACAGATTTTTACTGATGTTGTTCACGCGTATGTCAACAGATGGCGGCTGTAGCATAATTTTGAAAAATTTTGTACTTATCGATTTTTAATTATTTCTAAATTTGGATGTCACGGACCGGATAAGTGGCTGGCGTCAATCAAGACTTGAATTAAGGCGAAGAATATACGGGGTAATTTAAATTGACCCTCAACATTTTAATGATTAGTTTACAAGATTGAAAAAAATATAAAAGAAATAAAAAAATAATAATGATGTTTACTTTATAAAAACCAAATTAGGTTTTATGGTTGTCCAATTTTCTACATTTTATTTTGCTTAATTTTTTATGTAAATCAAGACAAAGTTTGAGGATAGTAAATTATCTGGAAGAAAAATATTTTAAATTGTTTAATATTAAGGTGAAAATTGGAAACAGGGCCGGAATTAGACATAAGTAGTCAATTAAGGCCCTGGCTTGATGAGCCCCCCGATTCTTACATACCTAAAAATTATTTTCTCCAACGAGGTGGAAAAAATGCGATTTTCTAGAATGAATTTTTTTTTATTACCTATTAAATAAACTGCTGGCCAATTGAAACGTACCAAGCGAATTTTGAGGTTGAATTTAAAGTCAAATATTTTGAAAAGGAGAAAAGACATCAACATGAGGTTTTCAGGATTCAAGAGATAATTTTATTGTGAAAGCAATAGTGTGACTCGATTTTTTTACTTTGAAGTACGTTACTATCTACAGGGTATGAAAGAAAGTCCTATTTTTTTTCTCAAATTTTATACCTACCGGAATTCCACAAAAAAAAATTGTTATATTTTTTTGATGTCGATTTTTTTAGTCCCTGATTAATGAGGAAAAAACCAATTTCTCAAAATTTTTATATCTCTCTTATTTTATAAGATACCGAATTTTTTATTAAATTAAATATTGTTGAACAGGTTTTTGCAATAATAATTATGCTGCCATTTTGAAAGCAAATGTCATCATGTGAGATGTCGATAAAAAGGTAATTTTAAGTAGAATCTAATTCTTACGGAAAAAAATATACAGGGTTGTTTTAAAAAAATTTGAAAGTTAGTAGGTGGCCCTTCCGGTAAAACCGGAAGTGTCATCAGATTGTTTTAAACGTCAAAATGATTATTCCTTTCAACAATCAAACCATGCCAAATTTCAAATTAATACAGTTAAATGTAACAAAATGGTGTAGGTTGTAAAACGATTTCGTAGCCACCCGGTATACACGAATATGAGCAAATTTTTGAAAAAGTGAAAAACCCGTTTCGAGGATATGTGACTTAAATCAATGGTGAACATAAACTAACTAAATTCCATTGTATTCCATTGAGAAAATTGCCTCAAAAAATGAATTAAAAAAATTTACAAATTAGGGAACGTGTACCGATTTTTGATAAGCCACTGATGGTTACCAATAAATTAATGAAAGTACAAAAAGTGTACTTTTTATAAGAAAGCCATTCATAAGGTATCATAATCAACTACAGAGATTGGTTCTTACAAAACACAATACGGCCGAACGACAAAAAACAAAGAAAAAATCAAATTTTCTGCAAAAATTCGGTATCTTATAAAATAACAGGGATATCAAAATTTTGAGAAACAGGTTGTTTTCCCATTAAGTAAGAACTAAAAAAATCTACATAAAAAAAATATAAAAAAAAAATTGTGGAATCACGGTAGTTATAAAATTTTACAAAAAAAAGAAGACTTTCTTTCATACCCTGTAGATAGTAATGTACTTTAAAGTAAAAAAATCGGGTAACACTATCGTTTTCTCAATTAAATTATCTCTGAAATCCTGAAAACCGCATGTTGATAACTTTTCTATTTTTCAAAATATTTGACTTTAAATTCAACCTAAAAATTCGCTTGGTACGTTTCAATTGGCCAGCAGTTTATTTTCAAGAACATAAAAATAAGAAAACTTTTTCGAACATTTTATATAGCAGTTGGTACTAATTACTACTAATCACCTACACTGGGTAGCATAAATTAGGTCTAATAATTTTTACGTTAAGACCTTTTTGATCAGTGCTTAGGGCTCCCAAATGTGTAAATCCGGCCCTGCAATAAATGTAAAATAATTGAAAATACATATACAACATTAAATTAAGGATTAGTGTCAAAATAAAAATTTTTTCAATATTACTTTTTAATTATTTAGAATTTCGAGAAGCAAAAGAAGGAAAGGTAAAAAACTTTTTTATTTTCTGATTTGCAGAAAACATATTCTTGATAAAAAGTATTAGTTTCTTAAAAAAATTAGATTCCTCTTATAGAGAAGTATGAGGACAGATAAAAACTCCTTTAACTTATTATATTATTAATTCTGAAATTATTTAAATTAATAACGCCAATAAAAATATTTAATTTTGGATATAACAAATTTTACAAATATATTTCTATTTGAAACTCTGCTTCATTTTTGCATCTGCTATTTTAATAGTTTAAAAGCCATATGCTCCAAACATCTATTGCGTGAGTATAATAATTACTCTAATAAGTAATATTTTATCAACAAGAAATTTGCCTAACTTTCAAAGCATTAACTTCAAAGATAACATAAAATATTTCCTTATGTAAGTAGGTACTTGTAATTTATCTATGTAATAAATTGTTGCTGTAAATATTTTTTTTGGAAAAAGTTCTAGAAAAATTTAAACCGATATATTTATAAATTTGAGTAGCGGCGTGCTCTACAAGTCAATAAATAAAAATTACCACTAATTAGTTCATCTAATTAGGTGATCGCTAGTTCTATACAAACAATTTAATTCTTTACATCTTTCTAATATGCTCAAGCCGCCTAACAACAATTGGATTATATGCAGTTATTAAGTTTGATAATTTTTTAGCTAACTATTTACATAATTTGATTTCTATTTATAATATACATACAAACAAAATTCTTAAATATTTTTTTGTTTGTGCACATATTTAAATTTTTTTTGTTTATTGAGATAATTCGAATTACAATCTAATTCACGAATATATAGGAAGTTACATGCAGATGCTGTTTAACATGACGTAATACTATTTCTTAATGAGTATCCCAGCCTAATTATTAATTTCGTTCCCCAACATTGGGTCAAAGACTTTAAAAACATATGAGCAAAGTGGAGCAGTTTTTCTGTGAACAAAGAAAAAATGTATTGGTGAGAAGCGAGGAAAAATAAATGGGTTTTCTATATTTTGGAATGGAAAGCAGGATTTGAAATATAAATGTGGTGATTTATTTTTTATAACAAATTACGTAATATAATATTTTCAGTACTTAGGTCAAATAAAATTTTGCAAAAAATTTCAGTAATTTGGTAAATATCTGTGACTAATCCAAATTAATGAACCCGTAAAAATATCCGTGTTGGCTCCTTCTTATTGAGGATTTTAACTCCCCTTTCACAACTTTTCACATATAACTCCGTTAATTTCATTTTTAATAAAATTATTATCATCAGACCAAAATTGATTAGGACAAAAAGGATACATCAAAATAAGTCGACATAATCAATTTTAACTTATGCAGAAATGTACCAAGTGCACTTATACTTAAATATCACAAAAATCTATTTAAACGTTCCTAATCAAAATTTTCTTTTTCTACTCAAACATTTGGATGGAATTTTGTGAAAATACTCATTTAAATGTTCTCTATTTAGGTATGTGCTAGATTTCAAACATTTACATAAAAGCGTTGAGCAAAAATAATTTTTTGCCATTTTTGAGATAGTTTTATTTTGCAGAATTATTAAAAGTATACAACAATAATTACAAAACACCCTGTATAATCATAGTTCGAGCCAGGGATTGCCTGCACTCAACAACATACGCAAATTCTAAGAATATGAATTTTGTAGAGAATTTTATGCTCTTTAATTTTGGTCTGATGACAATTTTGCGAAAAAATTGAAAGAAGCGAGTTATAGCCGAAAAACCGCGAAGAAGGACTAAAATCTTCAATTGGGGAAATAGAGAATTTTTGAGGTTTCATTCGGATATCCAAATATACATGTAAAATGCCAAATTTAAGCTTGTCCAGATTTTTTGGAAGCCTGATATGTTTTTTGCAAATTATTAATCATAATATATTTTTCTATTTTAGGTATTTTTGGTTCAAAATGCAAACAATTTGGAGAGGAAGACTATTTACAATATGACCTCAAAACTAAATCTCATAGACTAGCCGATGCATTTCTTATCTTTCAAATTTTAAATTAAAAGTTTATAGTGCGTTTATTTTAAAAACGTTTGCAAACTTCTCAAAAAGCCAATTTTCTAAAATTTTCCACCCTTTTCCACAGTTCGCAAACCCTACTTGTGTAAACTACCCCCCAAATCACCAACTTTAACTTCATACGCATATTTCCGCGTCCTCCACAAAACCATCTCATAAAACGCAGTTTTTTTACATCCAAATCTTGATGTGCGGTCCGATAATATTTTTTAAGCATTTTTGCAGATACCACATGAAGATGTTGAAATACAGATAGAATAATAGTGGGGGCGAGTAACATCACGCATACTAATTAATAGATGCGTTAATAGTTTTCTTGGTGGCCCCCTCGACCCCCGCACATAGATAAATAGATGTGCGGGCCCCTTAAAGCTGATTAGTCCCAGCCCTGGAACAGGGCACACGGGAATTGAGGGCTTCGAAGCCCTGTTAAGGTGATTATTAATAATTAACTTACTTGGTGATTACTGGTGACGTCTTAGTGATTTTTTTCTGAAAAAGTGCGTTTTTTTGGTTTGAGAATTTATATCTAGTGGTTTTGTGATTTTTTTAGCGGCACAAGCTCAACATTAAAATTTTATGGGTTTTAGTTTTTTCTTTTAAATTAATTTTATGTATGAACATTAAAATTACTGTTTGAAATGTGTAGTTGCGTTAATAATTAGTTTTTGCAGAAAGCAAAGGTTGCAAATAAATTTATCGCTTAGAACCAATTAGAAGTGGCTATAAATTATTTAAATTGAGTGCGTGAATATTTAAGATTTATTATGGGTAATAAGTGGTTCATCAACCCAACCAAAAATTAAATAAAATTCTGGCCTAAATAACTACAACAATTTGTATTAATAAATACAAAGATCTGGCAGATTAAATAAAAATCAATAAAAAAATTACATAATAAATTTAAATTTTTAAACGATTTTTTATTAGTTGTTGTAACCTCTATAGTTTTGATAATGATTTAAGAAAAATTTCAGTAGCAATTTCCAAAATCAAATATAAAATTTAACGGACAGTTTCACAGATGAAGATGTTCAACTTTAATTTTTATTATTTTTTATAAAATTGTATGACACAAACTTCAGCTATTAGATACTAAAACAAAAATCTATCGGATAACTGCATATTAATGACAGGAAGATTCATCTATGAATTATTTTAATTTTTTCCATTTTTCCGATATTTTCCTCCAGGATGAATTACGAAAAATTTGTATGGCTTGCGCTAATTGCGCTGATGTTTCTGAGTACGACCTCAGAGGCTCGCTCTCGTAGAAAAGCAAAAAAACCACCTCAGGCCCAACAACCCGAAGGCGATGTCCAAAACCAACAACCCACCTACCCCGATTACAACACTGACGAATACGAATATTACGATGAAAATGACGAACGTAACGGTAACTATATTCCATAAATTAAACCCAACCCAAAGCTCAGTTCAAAAAATTTTCCAAACAGCTGGCAGATCATCTACCGCTATACCAGTAACAACTCCACAGCCCCCAGGTGAAAGACCAGTGGAAGAAGACACAACGGAAATCTTCGTTCAACCAGACGACGAACTTCCAACACCTAAACCTACTGGTACTGTGGATGTGCGTGTGATTAACCCCACAACAGAACCTGAACCCTTCACCTGCAGACAAGACGGAAGAACTTACGAGGACAAACAAAAATGGAAAATTGGTTCTTGCACAAATTGCACTTGTGTTCGTGGTAAAGTCGAGTGCAAAACTGATGACGCTTGTCTGCAAGGTATAAGACCAACCAGAGAACCTCACATTGTTTACTCACCAGAACCTGGTAGAAACTTACTAGAAACGACTATTTCTTTGCTAAGACATATTTTTAGGTCCTCGTGGAGAACTTGGATATCCAGGAGAAGCCGGTCAACCAGGCGAATCAGGCAGTCCTGGCTCCCCTGGATACCCCGGTATTCCTGGACCGCCAGGTCCACCAGGCCCAGCTCCCGATCTCTCTTCTTACTACCAACAATTAGCTTTATCTCAATCCACTAACGACAAAGGCCCCAGCTTCCCCGAACCCTTTCAATTTCTCCAAGCTCAAGTTGGTCCTACAGGGCCTAGAGGTCCACCAGGACAACCAGGAGCATCAGGAGCACAAGGTTTTCAGGGTACTAGAGGCGAGACTGGAGAACCTGGACAAGGTGGACCACCAGGCCAACCAGGACTACGTGGTTTACCTGGACCACCCGGAAAAGATGTAATTAATAAAAGTAGCAATCATATCGTTTGTTAATTGTTTGTAAATTATAAGGGTGAACCTGGTGATGATGGTGAAGCGGGACAACCTGGAGCTGTTGGTCCTGGGGGACCGCGAGGATTACCTGGAATGCCTGGACTTCCTGGTGTTAAAGGCCACAGAGGATTTCCTGGTTTAGATGGGGCTAAAGGAGAACAAGGCTCATTTGGTGAGAAGGGTTCACAAGGTAATCCAGGACCAATGGGTCCTATTGGACCAATTGGTCCGTCAGGTCCAAGAGGAGAAAGAGGCAGAGAAGGACCACCTGGATCACCTGGATTAAGAGGCATCGACGGAATTGCTGGACCACCTGGAGTACCAGTTAGTAATTCCTTAATTGAAATATTTTTTCAAACTATCTATGCTATATCTACTTCATATTTTTTTATAGGGTTCTATCGGTAAACCTGGTTCTCCAGGTTTCCCTGGAACACCAGGCTCTAAAGGTGATCAAGGATCGCAAGGTCCTAAAGGTAGTCAAGGATTACAAGGACCTAGAGGTAAATCACATGTAAAATTTGCTCTCTTCGCGCATTATAAGCAATTAATTAGGTGAATCTGGACGTCCTGGACAACCTGGCGAGTCTGGTCCGCCTGGGCCTGCAGGAAAAGATGGTTATCCAGGAGAAAAAGGTAGTCCTGGATCTAATGGAATATCTGGGCCACCTGGGTTTCCAGGAGCACGAGGTCCACCAGGATTAGCTGGAAGTCCTGGTCAACCAGGAGCCAAAGGAAATTCTGTAAGTTTCTTTGAATACCCCAAAGAAAAAACACTACACTATATTTACTAGGGTAATCCTGGTGAACGAGGTTTTAAAGGAGAAATCGGCTTAAAAGGCGAAACTGGTTCAGCGGGACCCAGAGGACTGCCAGGCGTTGCTGGACCAGAAGGCAAACGAGGCAAACGTGGCATGAGAGGACCAGCAGGCCCAACTGGTCCAGCTGGAGAACGTGGAATGCCAGGAGTGACAGGTTTACCTGGACCTGATGGTGCAGCTGGTCCGAAAGGTAATATCTAAGCTTTTTTTTTCGAACTTTATAAAATTTTTAATAAAACAGGTCAAGCTGGTGATCGTGGCAGTGTAGGACCTGGTGGTCCAAAGGGCTCTCAGGGAGAACCTGGAAGGCCAGGATCAACTGGATTACAAGGATTGCGGGGCTTAATTGGACGACCGGGACTTCCAGGAAGACCGGGTGGACCTGGCGAACGAGGGCTACCTGGTGCTGATGGTAAACCAGGTGAAATAGGTTCACAAGGCTTACAAGGATTGCCAGGTCCATTAGGACCACCAGGCGATAAAGGATTAACCGTAATAAGTTGTGTATCAAAAGAATATCGAGATTAACAGGAGTTTTGCAGGGTGAAGCTGGTAAAGATGGAGAGCCTGGACCGCCTGGCCCTTCAGGACCCAGAGGTGATGCGGGTAAAGATGGTCAAATAGGAGCTCAAGGACCACCAGGGCCTTCGGGTATGGATGGAGAAAGGGGGCCGCCAGGAGTTGCTGGGGCGCGAGGATTCCAGGTAACTTTCTTCATTTTAGCAAAATCCGTACAGGTACTTATTTCAAATTCAACAGGGCCTTCCAGGATCTCCAGGAAATCCAGGTGCACCAGGAAAAGACGGGGAAGCAGGTGTACAAGGCCCACCTGGAATTCCAGGAAATGCTGGAGCAAGAGGAGAAAGAGGTTTTCCTGGTGAAAGGGGCCTCATGGGGCAAACTGGGTTAATTGGTCCAAAGGGTGCACCTGGAGCTCAAGGTGGTGATGGTCCAGCTGTAAGTAAAATTAAAATGTCACAATCCACCTTACTTCAAAATCTTCTCACTGTCTATTAGGGTCCATCTGGTCCTCGAGGAATGAAAGGCCATTCTGGTCCTCCAGGTTTAGTTGGTCTTCCAGGTCTTCGCGGACAGCCAGGTGTTCAAGGTGAAAAAGGCGAGCGGGGTTCATTTGGTCCCATTGGCCCAGAAGGTCCGCCTGGTCGACAAGGTGAACGAGGTCTGCATGGGCCAGTAGGTCCCCCCGGACCACCAGGTGAACCTGCCGAAAGAGGCGAACAAGGTGCTCCTGGACTACCTGGTGAATCAGGTGCTCCTGGAAGTCCTGGTGA
Source organism: Pediacus dermestoides (assembly GCA_963942485.1). Classification (NCBI taxonomy): domain Eukaryota; kingdom Metazoa; phylum Arthropoda; class Insecta; order Coleoptera; family Cucujidae; genus Pediacus; species Pediacus dermestoides. Next base: position 33,101,544 of record OZ012626.1, read on the forward strand.
TAGGGGACAAGTAGGACCACAAGGTTTGCAAGGATTCCCCGGACCACAAGGCCTGATAGGTTTACCGGGTATTAAGGGGGAAAGAGGTATGTTTGGAATGAAAGGAATGCAAGGAAATTCGGGTCCAGTAGGAAGACCTGGTGAACCTGGTCCTCAAGGACCTATTGGTCTCACTGGTGCAAAGGGAGGTAGAGGAGAAGCTGGACCTAGAGGCGATGCAGGTCTTATGGGACCGCCAGGTCGTCCAGGAGAGCCTGGTTTAGCGGTAAAGAAATAAAATACCGAGTAGTTTACATAATATTTTATGGTGGGCTTTGTAGGGTCAACCGGGTAATACAGGCCCACCTGGACCACAAGGAATACCGGGAATTAAAGGGACAACAGGAGAAATTGGACGTGTAGGTCAACCAGGTGCACAAGGTATGCCTGGTCTCCAAGGACCAGAAGGCGCCAAGGGAGAAACTGGTTCCGAAGGACCTACAGGATCTGCAGGCCCAGCCGGACCACAGGGACCTCCAGGCGACAGAGGTTACAGCGTTTAATCTAAAGATGCTTCTATTACTAATTGATATATTGTAAAACAGGAATGAACGGACTACCTGGACCACCAGGACCAACTGGCATGAGAGGATTAAGAGGAGCTGCTGGTGAAATTGGATTGGCAGGAAAACCTGGTAACGAGGGACCACCTGGACCTCAAGGACTTAGCGGGCCACCAGGACCATCAGGTCCTAGTGGAGATCAAGGACCAGAGGGACCATCAGGCAAACCTGGTCCACCTGGCATTTCTGGAAGAACAGGAGATAAAGGTCCACCAGGCCCAGCTGGACAACCCGGAAATTCTGGTCCACCTGGTCTACCAGTATAAAATTCCCAAAAACGCAATATTTACCAAGTTTATATTTAAAAATTTGTAGGGTCCGCCGGGTTTAGCAGGAATACAAGGATTAACTGGTGAAAGAGGCGCCAGAGGCGAACCTGGACCTCAAGGTGTTGACGGTCCTCAAGGAGAACGTGGTAAAACGGGTGCTCCAGGACAAGAGGGTCTAAAGGGCGAACGCGGTGCAATTGGTATCCAAGGACCTAAAGGTCATCGTGGTTTAATGGGTCTTCAAGGATTACCAGGAGCGCAAGGTGGACCTGGAGAAAAAGGCTTGACGGGAAATCCAGGTTTTCCTGGAAAAGACGGTGAACCAGGCCCTAGGGGTCCACCTGGGCGTGATGGTAGTATTGGTCCTCAAGGATTACAAGGATCTCCTGGTCCTAGGGGTGAAACTGGAAATGATGGAAGATCAGGACCAATTGGTCCAGCAGGCGAGTAAAATACATAGTTTTAGCATTGAGATATATTAAATATGAGGGTTGTAGGTCCACCGGGTCCACCAGGGCCTCCAGGTGATGGAACAAGCTATGACGCCGCCAATTTGGCTGCATTATTGGCTCATAGCCAGATGGTGGTTAACAACCAAAAGGGTCCAGACGCTTTAGGCGACCAACCTCCAAGGATTTTTGGTAAAGAGTTGACAGAAGAAGAAACTAGGGAAATAGTTGCGAAAGCTTATGAACAGTTGAAGGCTTCTTATGACAAGTTTAAAAAACCAAATGGACAGAAGAGTTATCCAGGAAAAACTTGTAGGGACATACATGTAGCTTATCCAGAATTGCCAAGCGGTAAAATATAAATTTAAAACTTTAGGTTCTTGCTAGCAATATGATTTTTCTATAGGGCAATATTGGATAGATCCAAACGAAGGCGATGCTAAGGATGCTATTTTAGTGCATTGCGATATGGAAAAGAAGGCTACTTGCATTGTTCCTCACCCTGCCAGATCTCCAGAAATCAAATACATTGGAAAAGAACCTGAAGTGTGGCTAGGAGAAATGGACCAAGGAATTAAGGTAACAGTGAAAAAAATTAAATCGTTCATGAATAAATTTTGTTTAATCCACTTGTAGATCACTTACAAGGCTGACAGTACCCAGATTGGATTCTTACAACTACTATCCACGAAAGCGGAACAAAACATCACTTACCATTGCAAGAATTCTGTGGCTTACTTCGACGTTAATAAGCACACGTTCAGAAGGGGGCTCAAGTTTATGAGCTACAATGATATTGAAATAACACCAAAGGGTAACAGATTGCGATATGAAGCTCTAGTAGATGAATGCAAGGTATAAATTTCGAATACCTAGACAGTTAAAGAGATTACTTTAAACTGGTTTTACTTGTTTTTAGTATTCGAAAGACACTTGGGCTCAGTCAGTTTTGATATATTCTACGGATAAACCCCAGCGGCTTCCAATCGTGGATGTTGGCCTAAGAGATGTAGGAAAACCCAACCAAGCCTTCTGGATACAGATAGGAGCAGTGTGTTACTCTTAGCATGCTAAATATTTTTTATGTCTTAGAATACGTAGTTAGAATAGGTACCCCTCTTAATATACAAGTACAACCAAAAGTTCCACTGCCGCATGTTAACACGTGTTCATATAATATTTTAGATTAAGTTAAATATAAGTATAAATGGTAGAAAATATGTTACATTCTTTTTACTTTAATTTTTTACGGTGCTATAATGATAAGTATGTGTATAGTTTAGATGGTAAATATATTATATACGATTATATGGAAAAAATGTGTTTTAATTTAGCAAACGTGTGTTAAACTCAAAATTTACTATATTCCGATTAATTGGAATTTTACGGGCTCCTATTGGTGAATCTTTAATCTACATTAAATTTCAGCCAATAAGAAAAAATAAGTGCTATTCTCTGATTAAATATTTATTAGACATTTGTGGAATCAGGCACAAATATTTACATTAAATTTCAGAAAATAATAAGATACGATACTAATGGGATTACAGAAGAATACTCGTAGGATAGTGCAGGCGCCAAAGGTATTTGAGTATGCATAATATGAGGACCGGCAACTATGCTCGGATTCTTATATCTGAGACCCTAAATAATGAAAAAAATCATGTCGCCGGCAAATCGAATGGTCCATTTCAATTCCCTCGCCCTCTTATTATGTTATCACTATTATTACAGTCAATCTGATATTTGAGATTCAAAAACTTACGGGTAGGCTGAATTTTTAATGTTGTTTCTGATGGTCCGAAAGGTAAAATCTCAAGTTGGCGTATCCCCACATGTTTCGGAATCCCCGCCATCTAGAAAAATTTTTGAAATCCATTTTTGGATTTGCCTTATGTTCTGTTGGTCGGAGGAAAAAAGTGTAAAGACAAAAATTTAATAGCTCAAAATTTGCAACATTTTTTGTCTTACGCTGAACTCTCTGTAGTTAGTTCCCAAAAAGATAAAGGGCGACAAAATTTCCAAAAATGCGCTGTACCTATGTGCCTGTTATATGTCAATGTTTTTCTGGTATTTGAGTACCTAAAAGTGTTTTATTCAAAAATAACGTGAAAAAATGTCGTTTCAAGTGTCCAATTTGAAAAAAAAAGACCGAACGAGTTAACGTGTTTGTTTTGTGATACAACAGGAGACTTAGTTAAAAAACCAAAATCTCAATCGTGAATGACTATTACAAGAGCAGCAGATTCAAATTTCTTCACAATATATCCAGTGGTGTCGAAGATTGGAGGGGAAAAGTGGAGCAGTCCCCCAGTATCTACGCCACTGGACATTTCTTTTATAAATAAACCCCATCATTACTTAGAAATGTACTACATCACTCTGTGTACGAAATTTAATAAAAATCGATCGAGTGGTTTAGAAGTTATGGTAAGAAAACGAGTTCTTATCCTATACTTTGACACCCTGTATCTTTGTTATAAAACATTTTTGAACAAAGTTTTTTCATTAAAGTCTACTTATTTTTTGATGCTCTATCACCTCCCAAAGTTAATGAAGTTTAACTTTTACCACCCTGTATATAAAAATATAAAAGGGGTGCGAAAAAAAATTGGACCATATGATGGAGCGGCAACATCCAAAATATTAATCTTTGAGCTGTTATGAGCTTATATCAATTGATAAAATGCGGTCCTTATATTATGCATACTCAATTCCATTCAGCTCCCGGTCTAATTAGAATTATTAGAATAATCGATGATTTAGAAAAATTAAGGTTTTATTTGAAGAAAGATAAGCTATAAAGTAGGTAAGTTGAGGCGATGTTTGAATTTCTTTGCTCTCACCCCAAAAATGTAATTAAGGTAGGTATGTAAAAAAAATTGTTCAAATTTTGAAGGCGCCCGGACTATTTCAGGCACCACCTGTAATCCAGTTATTTTAATATGCGTTAAATCGGAGTCCAATGAGAATTTAAGGGTGAGTAGTAGTGGGTGCCAACGGAACACTCCACGTCGTTTTTCACTGGTACCTTCAATTCTGGAAGTGGTGGCCACCATCTTGAATTTTAGAAGCGAGTTCAATTATCTCGATAAATATGCCTCTTACCTTAAAAATGCATATTACCAATATTGTTAAGAAACGAATTCCCCACATCTTTTGTTTGAAACTTTTTTTCATATTATTAATATTTACAAAGTTATAAATTTTCAAAACAGTTGTTAGGAAAATGTGTCATACATAAAAATTATAGATAATTTCAAGAGCTACAAGTTTTGTCATAGCCACTTTTGACCTCCTATGAATAGTTTGGCTATAAAATCCAAAAAACCATTTTCACGACCCCAAGATGCCTTTTTTGGAAAATTATAACTTTGTAAATATTAATAATATGAAAAAAAGTTTCAAACAAAAGTTGTTGGGAATTCGTTTCGTAACAATATTGGTAATATGCATTTTTAACATAAGATGTATTTTTACCGAGATAATCGAACTCACCCTAAACTTCAAGATGACGGCCACCCCTTACGGAATTGTACCGATGAAAAACGAGGTGGAGTGTTCTGTTGGCACCCAGTACTCACCCTAAAATCTCATTGAACTCTAATTAGTCCGATTTAACCCATTTATACATACAATTTGTATATACAGGGTGTGTCACGACGAGTTGATAGTAGACATAACTCTATTACTAAACACAATTTGGTTCTAAAAATTGGTACACACCCATTATACAATGTGCTCTATTTAACACCCTGTATATTTTTGAATTGTTAGATTCTACACTTCATTTTAGACATAAAAGTATTAAGGTTGTATGCTCCTAACATTAACGGTATTATAATTATTTACACTTTTTCATTTTTTTTTACAAAAACATAGATGTAAATAAAAATTCAAATCTTGACAATGACACGCTTTTTCCAAATTTTTTTTCTTGTGTTTGAAGTAGGAATATACAAGAAATAAGCTGATGTAGTTTTGGAAAACTTGCTTTATACAGGGTGTTGGTGGTTGTCCGTTCACTTTTAAAAACTTTAATCAAAGATAACTTAATTTTTTTAAATGGAACACCCTATATATTTCTAGATTTTCGAATTCTACACTTAATTCAAGACATAAAAGTATTAAGGTTGTAAGGTCTTAAAATTAACGGTATTATAATTAATTACGTTTTTTAAAAATTAACGGTCAATCACAAGCACCCTGTATAAAATAAGTTTTTTAAAACCATATTACCATGTTTCATGTACATTTCTGCGTCCACTAAAATTTGGTTCATTCTTTGAAAGAACGTGTCATTAGTAAAATATGAAAATGTTTGACTCTAAGTTTTTGTATGAAAAAATTGGAAGAAACATAATTACTTAATTATAATAAATAAAAAAAATAAAAAATATTAAATTAAATATAATAAAGATCAAATTTTAGTCGAAGTAGAAATGTACAAGAGACATGGTAGTATGGTTTTGAAAGACTTATGGTTGATCGTTAATTTTTAGAAACTTTGGAAATTGGAAAAAACGTAATTAATAATAATACCATTAATTTTAAGACTTTACAACCTTAATACTTTTATATCTAGAATTAAGTGCAGAATTCGAAAATGTGGAAATATATAGGGTGTTCCATTTAAAAAAATAAAGTAATCATAGATCAAAGTTTTTAAAAATTAACGGACAACCACCAACACCCTGTACAAAGCAAGTTTTCGCAAACGATATCAGCTTATTGCTTGTATATTCCTACTTCAAATGTAAGAAAAAAACTTTAGAAAAAATTTGTCATTGTCAAGAATCGAATTTTTATTTACACCTATGTTTTTGTAAAAAAAAATGAAAAAGTGTAAATAATTATACTACCGTTAATGTTAGAACCATACAACCTTAATACTTTTATGTCTAAAATGAAGTGTAGAATCTAAAAATTCCAAAATATACAGGGTGTTCCATTTAAAATAACAAAGTTTGTCTCTACTTTCGGTATAACCGGAAGTATAAAAAAAATGGCAATATTTTCATTAAATAGAGCACATTGTATAATGGGTGTATACCAATTTTTAGAATCAAATTGTGTTTAGTAATAGAGTTATGTCTACTGTCAACTCCTCGTGACACACCCTGTACTGTGCATCCCCACTGTAATAATTTATTAAATCAAATTTGAATTTGCCGCTCTAGTTGAGTGCGTAAGTCAATTCAACTTCTTATAATATATTTATAATAGAATTTTTTAAAAAGCCGATATCACTTAAAAAATGTAATTTTTTTAAGTAAACCTATAACAAGCCGTAAAATGTTGAATTTACTTCAAAATATGATTATATAACTTACATTTGGTTATTCATATAATACCGTGAAGTTAGTTCCGGAACAAATTTATTTAATCCAAATCATTCCCAATTTTCCCCATATGCTATTAACTATTCACATCTCGTAAGCACTTAACAACATAATAATCGAATTCTAAAACAAGCAATTTGGATAAATTTTTATATTTTTTCGATGTTGAATAATAAATTGGACGACTGCTTATTCGCTGCTATCATCACACTGAACAAGTGCAATTTTTATCCTTTACTCGCACATTCTAATTTCTATTCATCTGTTTCCTTCTATTCGTTGCGCAAAATCAAACATTCCTGGTTCAAGTAGCTGTTAGTTGTCAATTTGTCAACTTAATTTTCCTGTGAAAAGACTTAAAAAACCAGAAGGATGCAGGGAATGTCTTTAAAGAGCTTGCAAAAGCACAAAGCGGTAAGTAAAATATTGTGTTAAATCAACTGTAGTTTAATACGAAATAGCCCAACATAACCTTTAAATGACATTTGGTTGTTGAGTTATATCACGTCCACACAGTTTATTTTTAACTTTGCACAAACAATAATAAATTTATTGGTTTTAGTTGCTGCCTCTGTACTTTTGTGTTGGATTGGGGTTCTGTGGAGCCGTGTTTTACACAGCCCGTTTGGCTTTACGTAACCCAGACGTGCAGTGGGACCGCCGAGGAGATATTTCCAATGAGGAATTCAGAACTAAACAATATAAGGTTCGTGGTACATAACAGACAAAATCATGCAGATTTCGTTAATGTTGTTTATTACTTACAGTTCTACTCCCCCAACATAGACTACTCCAAGATTGAGCCACCAGCACCAAAATATTAAAAAGGCACTGCTTTAGTCGTAACCTTAGAATGTTAATTATTTTATTTGAGTAATAAAAACTGTAAATATAATTTATAAACTTATTTTGTGTAAAGATTACACTTTTTAAATGAATACCTAACCTAACTTTCTGAGTTGAAAGTAATTTTTTTTAGTTAGGAAGGTTAGCAGTCAAAAAATTCTCTTGTAGGTGATTCGCAGCTTGTTTTATTCGACAACATATAAAAAAATTCCAAGTGCGATAGGGAAAACCACTGAAAGCTCATTTAGTAATTAGCAGCTTATCAGAAGTAGTATGTATAAAATGGCTTCGCATTGGGAAGAATTTTACGCAACCCATTTACCCCCGACTGATTTCGAGGACAATCGTACATTACTAAAAGAATTTTGCGAACGACACAACAAAACCTGCCAAAGAATCGTCTTAGTTACGGTAGGTAAACCAGGTGTAATTATTTGTAGGTTATGTTCGCTCAAACTAACAACAATTTCCAATTACAGTCGGGGGGCACAACTGTTCCACTAGAGCACAACACTGTTAGATTTGTAGATAATTTTAGTGCCGGCACAAGAGGCGCCGCTTCAGCGGAATATTTTTTAGAACACGGTTATTGTGTGATTTTTATGCATCGACTGAAGTCTTTGGAACCTTTTACTAGACATTTTAATGGACAAAAGTTCATGGATATGTTGGAGTTGCACGATAGGGGACCAAACACCACAATTACAGGTAAATTTACGTTATTATAATCACGTAAATCAAGTTTATAGCGTTGTTTGGGTTCGTTTAGTTAAACCTGACAGCGTAGATGTTCTTGCGCCTGTTTTGGCTCAGTATAAATCAGTTCAAGAGTGTGGACGTATTTTGTACGTGAGCTTTACGACAGTCTCCGATTATTTCTGGTTGTTGAGGGCAGCTTGTGAATGTTTGGCTGCCTGTGGGCCCCGAGCTTTATTGTATTTAGCTGCAGCTGTCTCGGATTTTTATGTTCCTTCTAATCAGATGGTAAACTGTACTTATAGCAAAATTGCACGTTATATTTACGTTAAACTCATTTCTATAGCCAACACATAAAATACAATCTGGAGGAGGAGCACCCAACATAGCACTGCAACTAGTACCAAAAATGTTAGCACCTCTAGTTAGTCTGTGGGTACCCCACGCCTTTGTCGTGTCGTTCAAACTGGAAACGGACGAAAGTATTCTCATATCCAAAGCTAGGGACTCACTAAATAAATATAAGCATAAGGTTCGTTGGGCTAGTTAGCCCAGTCAATAAAGGAAAATCAGGCGCAATAAATCATGTAGTCCGGTTTTTTTTAAGAGATAGAGGAGACCCCCCCGACCAATATACTAAAAGTCCTGACCTGTAGGGTGTGAGCGTTGGGAGGGGAGGGGTTGGTAAGGTCCATTTTTTAGGTTTTTCGTGAATATCTCGAAAACTATGCCTTCTAAGGAAAAGGTCACTTTATATAAAAAGAAAGTAAATTAAATTCCATACAAAAATGGTCCTATTCATTCTTTCGCTAGGAGCAATATTTAAGGAGGTGCGGGGGGTGGAAAAGTAAAAAAGTTATTTATTAAAAAAAGGTTCAATATCATTTGAATCTTCCTCATCATCGAGTTGATCTTGAGGAGGACTATTGGTGCATGCACCGTGGCAAGTGCCGCACACCATGGAACATGGAATGCCCGCTTTCCTGCATCCACAACGTCCTCTACAACCCGTTGAACATCTGCAAAAGATGTTGTTGAGGATGTTTTCCGGAGCTACTGGGTCCATAGTTGTGAGTGGGATGAACCATCCATCTTGCCCCCGGGTCCATCCCCAATCGGTCGGTTGTATGCCGTTATCAATTTCGAGCCATTCGATTTGTAAATAAGAAAACCAACCACGAGAAATGTTATAAAAAATATTATACAAATCCAGTAAGAAAATATGTAAACATTTTTAATAAGCATTAAGTAAACATCCTGATGTATCTGCAAGTAAACTCTGAACGAGTGTTGTCGAGCATTCCCTCTGGTTGGTGGTAGTGCGGCCAGGTCAGACTTTAGCTTTGTTGAGGCTTTCACAAAGGCAGCGGGTCGAACTTTGTTTAAATCGGGCTCTGGTGGCGCCTGGTACACCTCCAAAAATATCGTCTCGCCTGCCTCAGTCGCCATTTTTGCTCTTGCCGAAGGGTTTGAGAAGACGTCGTATACTTGTTTTATTTGCCTGGGAAATTTGGTGAACAGTTTTACCATACCTCCCTTGCTTTTACTGAATATTGCAGATGTGGTGTCACACCCACTGAAGGCATGGAGCAGGATGATGGTGTCTGCGAACGGTAGTTGTTTGAGATTGTTTGTTGAGTACAGTTTTGACTCCGCCTTCCCCCTGCTAGGCTTGAAGAAGTACATGTTTCTCTCTGGTGGTGAAAGAGCCAGGAGTAAGACCAATAAGTCTACATCTTCGATTATTATTGTTGCAGTAGGGTGTAGGGCACCTTTCGCCGACCAACATCTTACTATAGTTGCATCTGTATCTCTTTCTGCAAGTACCGTTTGTACTCCCCTTGCCTTCATTTTGTCTGAGAGTAGTTGGATAAGCCTGATTTTGTTCTTTTCATTTGCAAGAAAAATGCTCCTGTTGAACGGTGTTATTCATGGTATTAAAATGAATGACCTGTGCCAAACCTACCAGCTGAACGAGAAAATTTCCCAGGGGCGCACATAATGGGAGGTTTGACTTCGAGGCCGAACCTGGCCTCCCTCACGGAAAAAACTACGTTATATAATTATAAGACTTTTTTACTTTTTACACCCCCGCATCTCCTTAAGTATTGCTCCTACCGAAAAATGAATAGGATCATTTATGGTATGGAATTTAATTTACATTAATTTTATATAGGATGACCTTTTCGCTAGGACGCATAGTTTTCGAGATATTTACGAAAAACTGAAAAAAGGGACCTTTCCATCCCCCTCCCTCCCAACGCTCACACCCCACAGGTCAGGACTTTTAGTATGTTGGTTGTGGGGGTCCACCCTACAACTCAAAAAAAAAAAACCAGACTACATTATTTATTGCACCTGAGCGGCATTTTTTAGTCTTCGTTGACTGGGCTAAGTTTACAAAGCATTAAAATCTGAACGTTACTATGATTTCAGTTGGTGATTGGCAATATTTTGCAAACCAGAAGAACTAGGGTGGTGTTCGTCACCCCCGACAGTAGCTACGAGGTAATTCTAACCAGAGAACAGATTCTCAATGGTATGGAAATCGAGGATGTTATCGTGTCTAGTATCGTAGCTAACCACACTGAATTCCTGAAAAATCATCAGTATTAGTTAGATAAATTTTATATTTACAAGCAAAAAATGGTGCTGAAACTAATGAAGTCCACGGTTTGAGCTCAATGTTTGTGCAAATTTTTTCGAAGGGGAACTGGGTGCGCGACTTTAGATAATCATTTTTATCAGGGTAAAAATATGAACTGCATATTATAGTATATAAAGCAATGTTGCTCATTTGGGGGAAATATGAAAGTTTTGCTTAAATTAGCAATGTTGGTGTATAGCACTAATTTGACCATTTTCCACATATCCATCTTTTAGAGTTTGTTTTAGTATAACGAAATAGTCTGAAATATATTTTGGGGGTAGGCCAGATAATCTAATTAAAAACAAAATGGGGTTACGGGTTGGGATAAATGTTTACTAATATAGGTAATGTGTGTTAGTTGTTTAAATACCAAAGAATATCGCATTTTCCACAAAAGTGTTTGGAGGAATCCCAAAAATATCAATGTTGTTTTGGGAATTTACTTAAGTTTATATCGCAATGTAATAAATGTGGCCAAGGAATAAACACTAAACTAAATAAATAATATGTTATAGATGTTATGTAGAATGTGTAAATAAATGTTTATATTTTGTGCCAGAAAATAAAAAAACTAAAAAAAAAACATGCTTAACGTAGCCACAAAATATCGTAGCTCATTAGCGGAATAATTTTTGTATATGTATATAAATAAATAATGTTTATATAATACCTATTTTTATTTTTATACATTTTCTTATTATATACGAAAAAGTATATTGTTACTTTTTATTGTTATGTTCGCAATTGTTATGTGGCACATATTTAATTTTACCTAAACTAAGAACAAAAAAATATATATGTAAAGAAATGTATGGAAAAAAGTGTCAAAATAAAAGTAAATGTTTTTATAAAAAATCTTTCTTTTGTAGAAATTAAGGTCAATATACAGATTGGTTAATGGCAACTAGCCTATTTTTTAGGTTCTTAATGGGTGTGAGGACTTGAGCTTCTCTAAGGTGCGGGCCCTCACTATAATTAAATATAAATTTAAAAACTGCTTCTAAAAATCCAGGATTTCCATCGAGCGTTAAAAAAATTTTTCCTGTTTCATTAGTTAGTGTCTTAATAATAGTATTTAAGAATACACTGTGTCCCAAATTGGTGGCTCCACTATGGGTAACTTCTTTATTATTAGAGATACAAAGACGGTTAAATTACTAAAGTTTTTAAGAATTTCAAGGCCATTCCAGATTAGCTAACAGATCTTGAATATCTCTTTTAGTTTTTGATATATTCGGGAAAAACCAAAATGTTGCATTTTCTTTAATGGTCAATATTTTTTTTATTATCCATTTTGTGCTGTTAAGACTTTGACATTCTTCATGCACTTTTTTAAGATACTTCTAACGGTGTTGTCAGTTTTTTTCCAACTCTTTTGTTTTTTGAGATACGGTTACTAACTTTTGTTTTTCTTATGGACGTCAATGGTTTTTTTGGCACTGTCAAATAGCATTTTTTATTACCTTTCCGACGATGTATCACAACATGACGAAAAATTCCAATTTTCACGAGAAAAATCGGAAAATTGTATTTTTCAATAAAAAAAAAACAAAAGAAATCCCAGCAATAAATAAAAGTCAATCCATCTATCGCTGCATGATGAGTGTATGATATCTCTCTTCATTATATCATAACGATTGTCCCTCTTTTGTTCAAATGGCCCAAAATTAATCAAATTCGTGGCAAGTTTTCTGAAATAAGTGTCGTGGGGCTGTTGTCGTTCAGCTGCAGTGTTAACATTTCAATTTGCCCGTATGTAAATCACGAGCATACAAATACGCTCATCATGCTCATGCAGCGATAGAGGGATTGATTTTTATTCATTGTAGAATGTCTTTTGTTTTTTTTTCTATTGAAAAATACAATTTTCTGATTTTTCTTGTGAAAATAGGAATTTTTCGTCATGTTGTGATACATCGTTGGAAAGGTAATAAAAAATGCTACTTGTCAATGCCAAAAAAACAATTGCCGTCCATAAGAAAAACAAAAGTTAGTAATCGTATCTCAAAAAACAAAAGAGTTGGGAAAAAACTGTCAACACCGTTAGAAGTATCTTAAAAAAGTGCATGAAGAATGTCAAAGTCTTAACAGCACAAAATGGATAATAAAAAAAATATTGACCATTAAAGAAAATGCAACATTTTGGTTTTTCCCGAATATATCAAAAACTAAAAGAGATATTCAAAATCTGTTGGCTAATCTGAAATGGCCATAAAATTCTTTAAAACTTTCCTAATTTAACCGTCTTTGTATCTCCAATAATACCGAAGTTACCCAGAGTGGAGTCACCAATTAGGGACACAGTGTATTAAAATATTTAAAGTATGAGTATGGAAAAGCTGTAGGTACTAAAAAAGTTAAAAGAAAATATTTAAGTTAGGGTACCTACTCATCTAAGAAAAAAATAAACTTTAAGCTATCCTATACATTTTCTTACTTTTTCGTAATAACTTAAAAAATTGACAATATATTATAGTAAAAGTTAATAAAAATCAAATCACAAATCGCTCCCATTACAACTAAAGTTACAGCCCTCGTGCATTCTAGTTTAGTTAACCCAATACCAGGTTGCGCAACTTTTCAAAATTCCAAACTATCAACTTAACATTTCCGAATTCGAACACATTCCCGCCGTCAGAAACATGTCAAACAAAAACCCCTAGTGTCAAATGTGAATGTAAAGTTAGAATGCAAAGTAATGCCAGACAAGAATCCAAATTAATTAAACCTCGTCTCTATTTGTCGGACCCCAACAAAAATGCCAGCAAATCATCAGGAAAATTCCGCGATGACTCGCCAGTTCTCGAAAATAACCCCCGGATTATATATGCGACGACTAAAACCTCAAACCTCCCTGTAACAAACTCCTTCACCCAAACTAGCAAAACCATCCTCGAGTTGGCAAATTTGGAAAAAGGTAGCATCTCCCCAGACAGTCTTAGCCCACCAGGCAACCGAAATTCCAAGTTTAACTCTCCCAGATCTCGAGGTAGCTCTACAGAAGACGTCAGTTATAAAGGTGTGTTTTATACCAGAAAATCCAGCTTGGTTAAGTACCTCGATAACTGTTCCAATGAGCTGACGATAACCAAAGGAAAAAACGTCGTGCACAAACCGTTAATCCAAACGTTTTTGTCGAAAACTAACAAACCAAGGAACTGTGTGGGTAGTAGTGGGGGTAGTAGCCCAAAAAAGCATGTATCTCCTAAGGAAAACTACTCCAGGTCGCGTTTTCTACAACAAACTTCTCCGTTAAAGAAGCTGGTGGATGGCAGTGCCCCTACGAACAAGTTCAAAAGTTTCTCCTACGTCGAAGGGCCTAAACCTCGAAAAATCGTTGAAGACATCCGAGAGGAACCCACACCACCCCGATATAAAGTCAAAGTAGTGCGTGAGAAGCCCCCAGAAGAAAAACAGAAACTCGAGCCGCAAAAAATATTCGGATTGGAAACGTTGCATTTATCGTCGAAAATCGACAAATCAATCGACAGTCACTCGAACTCGATGGAGGAGTATCGCAGTACAGGTCGTAGGAATAATTCGTTTATGTCCCCAACAGTTTCTAGCATAAATAAGAATAAAAAAATCGAGTATGGTACGTACAATGCACTGATACCATCAACTAGACGCGGTAGATCGACAAGTCCAAGCAAAGCGATGCGTGGTAATAAACAGGATGATGTGGATATACCTTACATAGATGTGAGTGACAGTGATAACAGCGAAAGGACGAATGTTATCATGTCGAATGAGGAAAAAGAGGATTTTTCGTCGTCGAAGAATACGGAAATTAGTTTGGATGGGCAATCGCAAAGAGTAATTTTGTTTCGAGGAAGTTAAAACATTGTAATGGTACAGTTTTTTTAAGGGTGTTTCTAAGTTGACTAGGGTGGAATTCGAGAGTGGATCGACGGATTGTGACAGTTTCTACCAAGCCATTAACAAGCTCAAGGATACTGACTGGTAAGAGAAAAATAATAAGTACCTACCTAATTAAATATTGGGTATAATAAGAATCCACTTACTTTTTGAAAGAGCTGTTTATAATTTTTTAAGCCACGGGAACTTACCTATACAAAATATCAACACAAAAGAGTTTAAATCTTTGGTACAAAATTAAAATTTAACAGATTTCTAAACATCAAATTTTGGTGGCGGCGCCGGTATTAATTTTTTAGAATATAAAATACTTTTTTCACTTTTTGTAGCAGGACTTTAACAGTTCATAGAGGACCATTTTTTAAGAATAGTATATCTCCAGAGTGGTGTAAGATCTGAAATTTGGTAGGTTAGTTAGTATTTTAGTAAAATATAAAGAAAATACGGCTCATTGGAACTAAATTCTTCTCATCGCTATATTTTCAAAATAACCATTTAAAACTATTTTTAAAAATTGTTCTCTAATTGGCCTTGCAGAAGTCCTAAGCTAACCAAACCTAAATTATTTTTAGGAATAGATCTCTAATGGGCCTTGCAGAAGTCGTGGAAATCTGTCGTGTGACCGACAGCGAACTAATCTTCCCCCACATGATCACCATAAACCAACGGCTTATAGAACTGCTGAAGAGCCCTAGATCTCACGTCTGTAGAACTGCTTGTCAAGCCACTGGTCACTTATTTGAGTTTGTTAAAGACACAAGAAGACCTGTAAATATCGACTAGAGCTCATCATCTCCAACTATCGCACTATTTTTTAGGAATTCGATGAAATAGTGAATACTCTTCTGGCAAAAACAGCAGATAGTAACAAGTTTATTAGGCAGGATGCTAATTTATCTCTGGATTGTATGGTGACGCATATTCCCACAAGTCACGCTGTTAGAGTGTTAACCTCCAAAGGGCCGGACCACAAGAACGGCCTAGTGAGGACTGCCACAGCTAGACTATTAGTTTGTGCTGTGGTAATTGCGGGTGCTGCTAATATTGTGCGGAATCCTGCGAATGATTTGACTAGGAAGCGAATTGTGATGGGAATGTTGAAGTTTTTGGAGGATAAGTGCCTCGAAACAAGGTAAATATTTTATTATCGGGTTGGAACTGGATAAGAATTTATTTTATTTCGTAGAAAGTTTGGACACAGGCTGTATAAACAACTGCAAAGAGATTCACAATTTGAAAATGTTTTAAAAAGGTATATATCGCCAGAAGAGTTTGTCAAAATTAAACGGATTGCATCAAGCAATATTAAAAAGTGACTGCGGGTATTGTTTTTTGTAGATAAGTTCTGTAATGTAATTTTATTTTATATCTACTAATTTTTTATATTTATTTGTAATAAAAATATTAAAGAAAATTTGACTGCACATTTAAAATTAAGGTGTGAAAATGAGGAAGCATAAAATGTGATAAAAATGTATAATACGATTATACAACTATTCGAGAAAAATTTCAGTAGTTAAAATAATCTGCTTCAGAAATGATTTTGTAACGAAAATGTTTTAGTGCTTAAAAATATATAAAGAAAAGAAAATTCAAACACTTATTTATAAGATTATTCCAAGTTCTTTATCAATGCTTTAGGAATTTTAAAATTATTTACATTCGTTCATCAAAATCAAACTGAAAAACTTTACAACAATACGAAACAAAAAATAAAGGAATATTAGATAGAATAATACAAAATCATTTAAAAAAATCGTCGTAATTGATAAAAGGTTCGACAGACAAGTGCTTCTTTATTTCAGCTGTAAACTTTACAATTAAAAGTTTTTTTACATGTTTGGTAGTTTATTTAAAAAAAAAAAACTTGTGGCAGAGAAAATTTGGTTCTTTCTGGTCATTTTTAAGCCTGGAAAATGAAGTATTTAAGTTACTTTTAGGTCTAGTTATGTAAAAATGAAAATATTCTTTTTTCTTAAATGGACTTTATAGCATATTGTTTTTTTTTATTTATAAGATTCTGGTTCCCCAAAACCACGATTGGGTCTTGGCGTGTCAGTCCCGGGTCATGTCACACAGGCTCTTGTGAACCCTCTGTGATCCCGGTTACATTTATGGACTCCTAATTTTCACTCTTTGATTCTTTTCGAAAAGCCCAGAATTTTGTGAGTGGAGGTGTCCTTTAAAACCTCTGGGATAAGTGTCGCATATTGGAGGTTCTCTAGGATAAAAACGAAGGAAATCCTATCGCTACTTAACTTCAACAATTACAAGAATAGCCTTCCTTTGGAGGGAAAAAATTCTTTGCCATAATTATTGCATAAGACATTACTGGGTAAGAAAATATGCAGACAAAAATTGTACCGCCAACTATAGCTTCGACATGATGATTACTCAAAAGCTTTTCATAAAGAATCAAGATCCCAAGAAGGTTCTTAAGATCATTTTTCGGGCATCTCATTCAGTGTGAAAGTTTCAGTTGATATTTTGTTTTATTTAAAGATAATCTGTTAGAGAAGATCCACATCTCTCCAAAAGGCTCTGACAGCTTGGCTTATTTAATGCCGAATTTAGGTCAGAGAGACGCTTACAAATGCAGGTGTCATCAAACATCTTTTCCTGGACATGCTCAGATAGGTCAGTAATGTTAATGAGAAATAAAAGAGGACTCAGAATCGATACCTGAGGTACCTAGTTAACTTTCTGGGTTAACATTATTTTAATAATGGTACCTAAGGAAACTCTTATACTTAAGGTTAGGTACCAATTGATTGAAAAACTGGCCTTTAATAAGTTTAATTCCAAAAAAAATAGTTTAAAATGCAAGAATATTGTGAGATTGATGCACAAAATCTTCTTCTTGAAAATTTATAAATACTGCCAGATTTATTGAAGGAGGAACAATAATTTTGGAAAGAATTTAAAACATACCACATACCTCAAGAGATCCTAGATCCAAAAGAGATATTGAAGAAAGTACAGGGTGTTCAGATTTCGTTGTAATTGCGGGGTATCTCGCTTACTAGCAGAGATAGAGAGATGCGGTTTTCGCGACACGTTGCTACTTTTTTGTGAAACGAAAGATGACGTCAACGGTCTTTTCATAGCCCCCTTCGTTTTGGAGATACAGGGCGAAATTGAAAATTTGCACTTTTAGGGCATACCTCGTATCTCGGGAACGGCTGAAGATATTGGAAAGGTAAAAACTGCATCTTATACAGATTTTTACGTAGAATCCAGTGGCGTACTCAGTTTTTTCTTAGACGCGATAAATTTCGAGATATTTACTAATCTTATGTTATTTTAAATGGAACACCCTGTATATTTTTCACTATTTGGATCCAACTTGTTGTAGGTTTTACAAAAATATAAAACACTTTGTAGTTATATTTTCTATATTAAGCTAGAAAATGACAATTTTCATAAATTCAGCCAAAATTTTTGTGGGTAGGCCATGAAAAACAACAAACAAAGAAGGAATACAGTCAACTTTTCACAAAAACAAATAAAAGTTTGAATACACTTTATAGAAATTGTTCAAATTAATTTCCATTATGTCTCAGACACATTTCGCACATTTTTCTTATCTTGCGTAAAGCATTCAGAATTATGAGAGGTTGTGCTGGTAAATCCCTAAATTCTGTTTCTGTGGCAGCACGTAAATCTTCTATTGTATGATAATGACATTTGTTTCTTATTTTTCATAGCATACTTATAAAATTTTTGGCTGAATTTTTGAAAATTGTCATTTTCTAGCTTAATATAGAAAATAACTAGTGTTTTATATTTTTGTGTCGCGAAAACCGCATCTCTGCTAGTAAGCGAGATACCCTGCAATTACAACGAAATCTGGACACCCTGTACATTGGTATTAATTTTATGTAAATATTGATCATCACAAATTTTTCAGCAATTATTAATTTTCGTTTCAATGCAAAAAGACAAAAATAGTACATGTAATTTTACTTTCTATGATTGACTACCTAAATATACTTTCTAGAAATAATTTTTAGAATTCTAATTTAAATAATAGCAGTTTTCTAATTTGAAAGAAATTGATATTTAGATTAGATAAAGATCCAGTTAGCGGAGTTATAAAGAAAAATCATTCTTGAGAATTTAAAGCAAAATTTAAAATAAATTGCTTGTGAATCTTTTTTGGACTTAGAAAGGAATTCAACGAATCTACCCTTTTTATTTGGTCTAGGTAGACTTTAGGTAGTATAGATTTATTTTGAAGCTCCCTAATGATTATTATATCTTTATAATTTTATTCAATATTGTAAAAGAAATCTCGCATTTTAACAGAAAAAATTTGAAATTTTTAGTGCATATAGTGCATTATCAATATTTTTTTTATAGTATAATTTGGAGACCCATATACCTACTTATTTACAGGTAAATATAATATTTAAAAAATGTTGCGACAGTTTTGTTGTTATCTAATTTTATCTGTTTATTGTATTTACAACCGCATAGCAGAGGCACATTTTTTCATACGAAAATTACTTAGCACGCATTAAAAACCTGCTGACGTTACCAGCCTACCTGGCAGGTAGACTGTTGTTAGTTAACTGTTCATTGTTAGCAAGTTAACAGAAAGATGACGCCTGACGTAGGTGAGCTCTGAAAATAGAGGGACAAGAGAGAGAGAAACTGACCGCCTGTTTGGAGCCCGACCACAACACAAGACAGTACTCAGGGAGTCCGTACGATCAGTCTGCGGGACCGACTGTACCACCACGTCCTCCACTTTGTGCGCCGCAGTGGTCACATAAAACCCAGCTCGAGTACAAGTGCCTACCAAACCCATTGTTGTTACAATTCCAAACCAATCGTGAAAAGTCCACTAGATTTCACTGCACATTTCAGTGCTAAATTGCTTGCTAATTACATAATTAAACCTTGTGTTAATTGTCTGAAACAACATACCGAGTTTAGTGAACTTGAGTAATGTGTTTTGTTGGATTGGTTCGATCGACGAGAAAAATTCGTGTGTGAAGATGTGATATGTGTGGTGGTTGAGTGCTAAAAACTGTAGTGCTAAATATGGGCTTTTCGGCTAATCTGCAGGGAAAGATCGCGCATGAGGCGCTTCTTTCCCGGCAAGATGCAGAACTGCGTCTTTTGGAGTCGATGAAACGATGTATTATATCAAAAGTGCGATGTGATAGAGATTATGCGGTGGCGTTGAGTTCAGTGGCTACCCAAGGGTTGAAAATTGACCGCAGTGATGAATTGTCTGGTAGGTAAATTGGAGACATCGGCGATAAGGTTACACGCAGGACGTTTTTTGTATGTAACAAAACTGCCTGTGAAACAGAGTCATAAAAATGTTACTTATTTTTGTTTTATTACCACTGCCATTTTCGTAAGAGTTACGAGTACTTTGAGATTGATTACGCTACTCTCGTTTTGCTGTACCATGAAATTTTTTTCAAACGATTTAAAATGACACATTTTTACATAACAATGAATTCTGTTCCTTTTTGATTACGATTACTTGTTAATTGCTATTTTTACGCCTTTAAAAATGTCCAGATAAAAATTCTGATATATCCAATTGTTCTTTCTTAATCAGCATAATTTTTCAATACAAACTTTGTTTACGTTCTGTTGTCTTCCATTCATACTGATAAAAAGACGAAAGATCCATTAAGATAAATTGTACATTAATTTGTATAATGACTAAAGAAACAGTAAATTTTGTAGAGTACAAACTGAAAAATGCGCTTTGGATTTTGACTTTCATCGAGATCAAAGTAGATAATAAAAATATCAAACATTAGTATTATAGCTACCGTAATTTAAATATTGTAGAATAGTTGACGTACATAACATACTCTAGAGAAACTTGTTTATTTTTAAATTTTACAAACTTTGCGATATGTCGATCTTTTTCTCAAAAAGAGAAATAAATAGTAAATTATACCATATAAATATCCAGGATCAAGAATGAAAATTGTTTGATTCTTTTCGGATATCATAAGACCAACGAGTTGGTTCTCTTCTCCTCGTTTATCTTCTCTTGGTCTCCATTATAACATCTTCATCGTCACATCGTCCATCTTCCGTCGGTGCTTTTTGCTATTTCCCCTGCCTATCTCCATCCACTTCAACTTTGAAATACTTTGGATGATGTCCATTCTTCAGTTTTTTGCACTTTGTGCAACTTCCGGGAAGCTGCCCTTCCTAAGTCTATCTGACGTTTTAAAGAGGCTCTAACTCGTAATTTTATTATTATTGGAATCCAAGAATCATTAGCAGAATAATGTAGTATAGTAAAATATTGTTCTTCAAAGGTCTTCGTCTAAAATTTTGGTAGCTAATTTTGCCGAAAATCCGGTTAACCTACTTTTATAGGATCATTAGCATCCTCTAAAATACTGCGAATATGAGAAAAGTCAAATTGTAAACTCAGGCAATTTGTAGAATGCTCGGTAGAATGTTATAATTTTTAAATTTATAGTCCATAATTTCCTTCATCGATATTAGTGCTCTTAAAATCTTTTGTTAGTCCTGCTCAATTTAGAATTGGAAAATCATACAATTGGTTACGTTTTTAAACGTGTTATGATTTTTTAAAAACTTTTGTAGTGTTTCTGTTAACTAACTCCGTAGGTATCATTTATAGTTTTGAGTTTTTACAAAAATGCCAATATTTCTCATGTCCAAGACTTTGTAATGTTAGCCTCAGATTCCAAATCGCTTGTCAGTTGATATCAATTATTGCAGTTATCTCCAGTACTTTTTTTATGCACCAAATAAAATTTATTAAATACCAAAAATTATTTATATTCACCCTTCACTAAGATGGCATGGGTTTTATGGCCCTGGAGCAAATAAAAACATTAATGATCCGAATTATTGCCCTACAACCATCAGTAAAAACACGGTAAGATCCGCTTACTTTTATTTATTTATGACATACTTACCATACAGGTAGTTGAAAAAATGTATTTTTTGTCGATCGTTTATTAAAGATCTAGTTAATGTAATAAAAGGAGTGTATTAATAACTCAGTTTAATGCATACATGCACATTAAAAACATTGTTGATATTATGAGATTTGCTAGGTAACCAACAATATATTATATTATTGAAATATGCATTTGGAACTGACACCTGCCGAAATTAATTAATTATGTCAGTGGTATTTTGACTTATTGCATATTATGTCAGAATTTGGATTTTGCCATGGAACAAAATTAGATTATTTTCATTCTAATAAAGAGCGATCGACAAAAAAATATTGTAATCAACATGAGTGTTAATCGGCGATTAATAATCTCGACTCATTAACGCGCTCGCTGCGCTCACGCGTTAAAATCGTTTCGATTATTAATCGCTCTTATTAACACTCTTGTTTATTAAACTACTATTTCCTAATATCATTGAAAATAGTAAATTTATTGAATGAAATCTAGTACTTTCAAAATAAAAGATTTGTCCATAAACTGTGCTAAATTAATTGACTTATTTTCGTTTCTCTTTCAATTATAAACTAATTATAGACAAAACGCAATTTTAAATTCCAATTATTGTTGACAATTTTAGAGGATTTAGTGAATCGTCAACTTGTAAATATTTTCATTTTCTAATTTACAGTTACACTATGCGGCTAAAATTTGTTTTAACAGTATCATGCAATAAACCTTTCCATGTTGAGTAAATTCTGAGAAAGTAAGTATCACGTTTGAGCACCATAGATACAAATACTTACCTGTCTGCATAATGTGTTTGTCATTCCCCAAACTACCTATTTATTTATTGGTCATAATATTTTTACATTTTTTCAAGTGTCGTGTTTCAGCTCAACTTTTTATTCCTTCAGTTTGCTGTTGGAGTTGGATGTCCCAAAAAATAATAAAAGTATTTAAAAAACATAAACAGAGTAAAAGAAAAATAAAGTAAAAATAAAACAGTGTTTGGGTAATAAAAATAAAATTATAACTGTTGAAAGTGACAAAATTTTATTCAAATAACATTTTGTTGTTGTTGAATATTTAAGTACATTATTATAGTGTACGATGCTCTCGGCAATAAAATACCACCAGCCTAATGAATCAATTACTTATTCCATTAATCATAATCACTTATAACTGATTAATAAACATATTTAACCATTTACCGCGCGCTATAAAAAGATAAAGTCATGCTTTAGTGTGGAAAACCGAAAAGAAATGTTTTAAAAAGTTTAACGAGTCACATGAAATTTATAACGTAATCTCATCGTCGCGTCGTGCAAATTACCAACAATAATTATAATTGTAAATTTCGTATTGCTATCTCATTGATAACTAATTGTTTGCATAGGTACCATATCTGTGACTTAATTTCTTAAAAGCTAACTGACAAAATCATACGAGTAATGCTAATAATGTCAAATTTTTTTACTCAGGCAGTTTGGTGGCCACCTCATGGAAGAACATGATGGAAGAATTGGACAATACAGCGAAACTAATCCGAGTAAATGCAGACAGCATAGAAAGTAAAGCGCTAGAAGCACTAAATGGTCTTTATGCTGAAAAGAGAAAAGTTCGAAAACTATATCAGGAGGAGCACACGAGAATTCTGCAGCAGTTTACACATGTGAGTTAATATTATTTTTAGTAGTCGTAATTTTAGATAAACGAAACTGTTTCAATGGATAACAGAAGATATTTTATATGTGTGTGTTAGTGCGTTTTTATTTTCTTGTGTTTGTGTAGTTGTTCCATTCTTTTTTGATGAGATATGGAGCTATTTTGGAATTATAAATCGCGAACGAAAAACAGCGGAAACTCTCGAAATGTTCGGGGTGTGGCTAGATTTTTGTTTTGGGTACTAATCTAAAATCTAATGAACTATTGTAATAAATAAAGAAAATTTTAAAGATACGAATGTAGTACTTAGCATATTTACTTTAAAATTCTATGTTTGGAAAATCATTAGAATTAAATTGATTTGCAGTCGGTTTTAAACAATGAACAAGTTACTGTTTTATGACATTGAAAAAAATATTGAAATAAGGTCAGTGGAAAATGCATTATTAGTGTTCCAAACCTGAAACTATTGCAACAGTATCATTTACTGAATTAAACTGTCTTAACGCCAGAACCTGTCCCAACATTCACATTTAATTAAAGGAAGAAATTTGTCAACTTAACAGACTACAAATAAAAAACCTATGATAAAAATGTTTTATTCGCTTTTGAAATTTTTCTATATTGAGGCCTTTGAAACCGCCGAGCACATTTCATTTTCATTTTATACAGGGTGTCCCAGGATAGACACGAATTATTTTTAGGGGTGATTCTTGAATAAATTCTGCATTGTCCTGTATAATTTTTTTATTCCCAATCCGGGTTAGTTTTCGAGCAATCATCTCTTGAATGTTGAAAATTGTAGACTAAAAAAGTAAAACACTGTTGAATAGAAAGAAGTCGATCTGCTAAACTATTTGATTATCGAAAAAAAGTTATACATGAAATTTGTAGCTGAGATGATTTTCGATCGAAAGTATCTAGTAATTTTTTTGATAGTTTTAACCCTTAAATAATTATTAGTGTTCAAATTTGGAATTTGAAAAAATAAATCATGTTCGCGTTTCATTTAATTTATTTTGAAAACTAGTATTGAAAATAGTTAAAAATTTGGTACACGATGAAAGATTGGTTTATTTTGAATCGAAAAGTTAAATTTCATTTTGAACATAAACGATGTTTACTCGGAGTAATTATTATAAATTTGTTAAAAAGATTTCCGTAAGTTGCCACCTGCAATGACTTCATATGGAAAATTAAAATTTAAAAAAAGACCCGGATTGGAAATTAAAAAATTATACAGGACAATGCAGAATTTATTCAAGAATCGTACCTAAAAATATTGTGTGTCTATCCTGGGACACCCTGTATAACAAACTTCGGGTTTTCATTTTTCCTTTTACATTTTATTACCTATTTCACAAAATAGGTCATTCCTTCTTGAAAAAAATACTATCTAATTTAACCACTCGTCGAATTTTGTTCATATTTTCATTTTACACTGATGATTTCATTTTTTCGTGTTTTACAATAATTAAATTCATGTCCATCTCAAATTCTTCGTTTGAGATGTCCAAAACTTGCAGATGTAATCTAATTTCTAACTCCAGGTAGCGGTTATAAAAAAATTGAAAGTTTTTAAAGCATTATAAAACATTATCTATGTCTTAAATTAAATATGGAAAAACCAGCATCATGAATTTCAATTCAATAGTGCCAAAAATAACCGGTTACCTATTATAAGTACCCTGTTTTTACTAGTGTGGTATTTTCCAGTCTATTATGCCTATAGATCAAATTTTTGGAAAAACAGGTGATTAGTTTACGTAGGTATTGGCAAAATTGTCAATTTAACTGAAGAAAGATATTGAATATTTATGCACCTTTTTTATATTCTATATCAGTTACAATACATGAAAATAATGATTAAATTTTATAGTTTTAGAACCATTGTATTGTAGGTACCTACATTTTTAAAATTTTATATAGATTTTCCGCTTCATCAGAATTAAATTTCAATGTTAATATGCAGATGATTTAAAGTTTCTTCTCCATTTTAAAACTCCTTTCAAAATATAACTACGAGCCCTAACATAGATCCTTCAAGAACTTGTAAAACATACTAATAGAAATTCGAATTGTGTTTTTGCTGTATCTTGAACATCTCTCCAAATTGGACAATTTATTAGTAATTGTTAATGTAGGAACAATATAAAATTTAATGTTCTTGTGACTTTATAGTATACGAGCCCTAACAACTAAATGTTAGGACAAAAGTAAATTTGTTTGTCTTTTTTCCATACGCGCAAAAGTTATCTAAATTAACTTCCATTATATTGATGGTTTTTTCTGTTATAATGCCAACATGTAGTTATATAAAAACGTAAATTTCATAAAAATCCGCTCAGCGGTTCCAAAACTGTGGCACTTTAACCCAGCAGGATGGGAAAATTGTAGAAACAAAGAATTATTATTTTCAAAACGTTGGATCTAGTAATCGGATTTTGATGAAATTTACTTTATTGCAAACCGGGATGTTAGTGTTCTTTACAAAAAAGTTATACAAGTTTTTATTTGGTGATTTTAGGTATTTATCGGAGCTTCAAAGTTGCACCTTTAAAAATGATAGAATTTTCTAGTAACTGTTTTAAAAAATCACAGTTTTGAAATCGCTCGTTGGAATTGTGTCAAAAAACCTTTAAATCAAAGCTCAATAATCGTACTATATTGAAAAAATTCTGAAATGTTAATATGATTTTTTTTGTATTTTTTTCAAGTTCCACAGTTCACTCTTCAAAAAACGTGTTTTTTGAGGGTGCTACCTACATTTAAATAATCACGGTTTGGGAACCGCTAGTTGGATTTTGGTAAAATTTACTTTATTGCAAAGCTGGATGTTGGTTTTGTGTACAAAAAAATCTTTATTTGGTGATTTTCGGCAATTTTCGTAACTTCAAAATGGCACTAGAAAAATGTGACATAATTTCCTAACGACTGTTTTTAAAAAATCACAGTTTTGGAGCTCGGTGAAAACGACATAAAGGTGCTTCCATGGCCCTCATCCAGTTCGGACTTAAATGTCATTGAAACTCTTTGGCATAAAATTAAACGTATTCTACGCAATAATCCACCAAGAACCATTAGGGACTTAAAGATCAAAATAGAACAAATTTGGGACAGTTTCACGCCAGAATTGTACCAAAATTTGATAAATACAATGCCTGCTAGAATATAGGCAGCTATTAAAGCAAAAGGAGACGTAACCTCTTATAATGGTGCTAAATTAAAAATTATCCCAACACTTAGTTGCAAATTCATTTTTTAAAATTTGCTAATTATTAAGGTTAAAATATTCTTAAAACAAATAAACAATTTTCTTCCATGCATAATATTGTTATCAAGGTTTTATCTTATTGTATTCTTTGGTGTTTACTAATTATTTGCGTAAAATTTCCAGTTCTCCTTTCATACTTCAAAAATTTAATTTTGTCCGAACATTTAGTTGTTAGGGCTCGTAATAACTAAAATAATAATTACAACTAACCTAACTAACTTTTAAATTGGAGACATTTTATTAATTTCTTCTACAATCTCTAGAAAATATTATTATTGTGCCATTTTCAAGGATTAAAGAAAAGCTCTAAATAAATATTTATCAAATCATAAATTTACTGTATCTAAAGTTTTTACGACAGAAGTTCACAATTTATTCCTGTTTTTAGACACTTATTATCCAAAATTTACCATTTCGATTTGCTAATCAAGTTTTTGTAGGTTTAAGCAACAAAACAACTTTATGACTATTGATAAAATTGGAACCATTTTTAGAAAGGTGATAATATACCTTACATTACGGATATTATATCAGTTTTATTTTAAAACTATACTTACAGTAAACTGAACCAATCAAACAGCACCAACAAATTGTTACATGAAACCAGATAAAGTAAAGTGAATTTCAATAAATCGTTTAAATAAATTGGACAAACACAAAGCGAGATTGTTTTCGGTTTAATTATAATTCAGCTGGATGAGATTGAGAAATTATTGTGCTACACATTTTAAAGCGCGCGCTTATAAATTTAATACACGATCTGTGAACGATGATTATTTTAGGATCTTATGTCATAAAAACTGAGCTCGTAACAAATGTAAATAATGTATTTGTATAATTTTACAAACCCAAATCTATTTAATGTTGCAACAAAATAAATTACAACCACATAATTCCGTTTTTAACTACCACATAAAATGTATTATTCTATAGAACAGAAATTTATTACGAAACTATTAAACCAATTATTGTTGTTATTTATAAAATTATAAATAATAATCAATAAAGCGTGCAAATTAACCATCAGTGGTAGAACCGTGTCAAAAACCTGCATGTATGTGCGTATACTTATTTCCGGTCGTTACTTTTCATTGATTTAAAAATATCGTCTACTATAAATCTATACCTACACCTAACTTTTCAGATAAAATACTTGGGAGTCGGAGGAGTGTACAAAAATAGAAACGTGTAATTATGTTTAGTTATTTAATTGTTGAAAATTGAGACAAACTTTTAATTGCTCTCGGAACAATGTGAATATAAAACGATGAATTAAGAGGCAACAAAACGAACACATTGTAATTGTTTAATTAATTATAAGGTTGCAGGAACAGATTAGACGAATCTTGTTCGAGGAGTAATTTGAAATTGGTTAATTGGAGAAGCGTCTGTCGGCTGTTGTTGGTTTTAAGTGTAACCGTTTTGGAACCACTGACGGTCAGATTTTATTTAAATTTATCTTCCCTATGTTTCTCTTCATAAAAACTTGGATTTCAATTATCGTTATCTTGAAACTTTTACAACAATTTACAAATTATAACAGTTTTGGAACTACTGGTTACTTCTCCATTAATATTATAAATAGTTTTAAATTAAAAAATATATAGTTTTTGAATACATTTGGCTACTTTATTAAAAAATATTTACCTAAGTATTTCTGTTGTAGAATATTATGAATTTGGGACCACTGGTCTGATTTTATTTAATTTTGTTTTTATTTGCGGTTACTTTAAAGATATTATTTGAAAAAGCTCCTCTTTCGTAAAGGAAATAAGTAACATTTTTTTAATCTATATCGAGCCACAGAATAGCCAATAAAACAACTTCTAACATCGTCAACATATTGGTAGAAATTTTTCATATAGAGACTTTGTCAATGGAAATATGAATAAAAAATAGCTATTTGTTTCCCTTAGGGAGGAAAGTGTATCATCTACTCCCGCGAGTGAAATCACCGAAGGAAACAGAAAACACTTTACTCCAAATGTACACATACATACATTATAATTTTTTTACGACCTCACGTTTTTCAATATTTATAATAATATGTATTAATTACAAATAATGCTACCTAATTTAAACATTCTATTAAATATATGTTGGTTTTACTATAGAAAATTCAAACAGAATGAAAATACCTCAAAAATTCCGCATTTTATAGCCTACTACTCGTATAATCAAAATTTCAGGTTTGTGTCCTTAAAACTGTCACAAAACTTCGAAAAATTGGCAGATTTTCTTGTGGTTTGATTTTTTACAAAGGACCAAGTTAGTTTTACTGGAAAATTCCAACAGAATGAACATCCTTCAAAAATTTCGGATTTTATAACCTACTATAACTCGCTAAAAAAATTGTCCAAATTTCTGGTTTGAGTCTTTAAAACTGTCATAAAATTTCGAAAAATATACAAATTTTCTTGAGGTTTCATTTTTTACAAAGAACCAAGTTAGTTTTACTAGAAAATTCAAACATCTCTCAAAAATTCCGGATTTTATAGCCTACTATCGCTTAGAAAGATTGTCGTAATTTCGTCTGTGTGTTCTTAAAACTGTCATAAACCTTCGAAAAATTGACAGATTTTCTTGTAGTTTGATTTTTTACAAAGGACCAAGTTAGTGTTACTGGAAAATTCCAACAGAATGAACATCATTCAAAAATTTTGAATTTTATAGCCTACTATAGACTCGCTAAAAAATTGTCCAAATTTCAGGTTTGTGTGTTTAAAACTGTCATAAAACTTCGAAAAATTGACAAATTTTCTTGTGGTTTGATTGAACCAAGATAGTTTTACTAGAAAATACAAACATCTCTCAAAAATTCCGGATATTATAGACTAATATAGACTCGCTTAAAAAAATTGTCGTAATTTCGTCTGTGTGTTCTTAAAACTGTCATAAAACTTCGAAAAATTGACAGATTTTCTTGTGGTTTGATTTTTTACAAAGAACCAAGTTAGTTTTACTAGAAAATTCAAACAGAATGAACGTATTTTAAAAATTTCGGTTTTTATAACCTACTATAAACTCGTTAAAAAATTGTCCAATTTTCAGGTTTGTGTCTTTAAAACTGTCATACAACTTCGAAATATTGACAAATTTTCTTGGGGTTTGATTTTTTACAAAGAACCAAGCTAGTTTTACTAGAAAATTCAAACATCTCTCAAAAATTCCAGATTTTATAGCCTACTATAGACTCGCTTAGAAAGATTGTCGTAATTTCGTCTGTGTGTCCTTAAAACTGTCATAAAACTTCGAAAAATTGACAGATTTTCTTGTGGTTTGATTTTTTTTAAAGGACCAAGTTAGTTTTACTGGAAAATTCCAACAGAATGAACATCCTTCAAAAATTTCGGATTTTATAGCCTACTATAGACTCGCTAAAAAAATTCTCCAAATTTCAATTTGTGTCTTTAAAACTGTCATAAAACTTCGAAAAATTGACAAATTTTCTTGCGGTTTGATTTTTTACAAAGAACCAAGCTAGTTTTACTATAAAATTCAAACATTTCTCAAAAATTCCGGATTTTATACACTACTACAGACTAGCTTAGAAAAATTGTCGTAATTTCGTCTGTGCGTCCTTAAAACTGTCATAAAACTTCGAAAAATTGGCAGATTTTCTTGTGGTTTGATTTTTTACAAAGAACCAAGTTAGTGTTCCTAGAAAAGTCAAACAGAATGAACATCCCTCAAAAATTCGGGATTTTATAGCTTACTATAGACTCGCTTAAAAAACTGTCATAAAACCTCGAAAAATGGACAGATTTTCGTACGGTTTGCTTTTTTATAAAGAACCTAGTTATATTTTTACTAGAAAATTCAAACCGAATTAAAATCCTTAAAAAATTCCGGATTTTATAGCGTATACTATAGACTCGCTTAAAAAATTGTCCTAATTTAAAGCTGAATCAAGTAAAGTTTATTTTCTACAAAACTTATTTTGTTAATATGTATTATAATTATAAAAGTAAGTATTTATAAATGTTTCATAAACTAAAAATAAAAATCATGAAAACACCTATATCCATTAAAAAGGCAAATAAAACTGGCTGCAGGTAGTGATTAGTTCGTCCGTCGACTTGTCAATTAGCACAAATAATTCCGTTATGATGACAGGAAGATATTATGCGATAATAACAAACCCAAACAATTATTTATTTCGTTAAAAATATTAAACTTTTATTGAACCTGCGCATCCGGTCACATCCACACACTCAATAATTATCTCTCATACAATAATACCACCAGCAAAAAAAAAGTTATTCACCAAACAAACGACCAAATACAATGTTTTATTCAGAAACTACTTCTGCACCAGGTCGAGGTTATTTAGTAAAGCTCCATAAAGCCAATTGAACCAATTGACTCCTTTATGGAGGCTGTCAAGTGGCGTCAACAGTTCCGACCGATGGCTCGAATTTAAATCTTCTCAGACAGGAATCGCAGACCCAATTTAATTGTAGTGGTAATAATTAAACAGTTTTTACTGCAATTACAATGGAAACTATGTTGTTTATAATCACACGCAGTGTTTTGACCATCCACAATAATTATTGTAAGCATCAAGCGCGCGATACAAATAAATTTCAAAAAGTCTTCCGCTTGAACGGCTTACAGTCCTTGACTTTTGTTTGTTTGATGATCACTTCGCTGAACTTCTAAGTCTATAACAACAGGTAGATTCTATTTATAAAGAGGTTCTCTCATGGTAACACCAAATTTATTGACACGATGCATTGTGTTGTGGTGAAAGAAACGAAAAATCAAAGAGATGTATATCGATGGACGGAAATCCAGTTGATGGTGTTTGTTATATAAATCGGATGGAGATATGGGATTTTGTGCGACTATGATGTGGTTGTCCAGTTGTCACGACTGGAATGTATATCCTCTAATTAAGTGGCAAAATATCGTTTCATATACAGGATGTGGCTGATAGTAATCTTGTCATAAAATCTCTGTGTGATGAAGTTGTTGGAATAAATAAATAGTCAACAAAAATTTTATTCGCTAGGTGGGTGGCTTCGATCGTAATTTCTAGGAGGGAATGCTGTTGGTCATGCAAATTGTGACGATTTTATTTTGATTTGTTTATGCCTCGTTAAGGCACCCCCCGTTGATTTCCTTACTTCTTAATATACTACTTGGATAATGTTTCAAAATATCATCTTATAATTTGATTACCTCGTATATTTGTGGCAAGAAGGGATAAAATTTATTTTCAAACGAAATTTTGTTAACTAATTGCCCAAAATTTATTAATATTATAGCTACTCAAAAATATTTTGGGAATACCTTGCCTGCCTATGAATAACTTTTCTATAAAAAAATTTTTTGCACTAATTAAGTAGTAAAAGGATAAAAACTGCTGTTGTTCTTCTTAAGCTTTCTCGAAATTTCCGAAAATTAAAAAATTATTAAGGTTCCTATATGTTACTAGACTTCAGCAACTTAAGTTATTGAAAATTTTACATTCGGAACCATATTTCCAAAAATACACTAAACTCACTTGGGCTGAAATTTTCGACGCCCTAAAAGTGCATTTTTCCGTTTTATTGAAATTTCCGTCAATATTTCCCATGGTATCCAATTACAATTTATTGCACACAAATCCTCAGAATGCAACTCGCGTCCAACGTGCAACGGAAAATTGTAATTGCTTCAGTGAATTACAAAATGATCAGTAGCATACAAAAAGGCAACATTACCGATGAAGAATTAGTAAAATAAATGTTGATTTCTCCTTATTCGTGTACGGTAAATTGATGTCGCCACCACCATATTCTTTATTATACCACCATCACCATCAACTTCAAGTTTATCTTCCTGGACTATAAAATTTAAGTCCACTCCTATTATGTAATGATTCTTTGAAAAGTTCGCCTTTTAATTAATAGCATCATTTTTGTATATAATAAATTTATACAAAAGTTATATATTCACTGCGCTATGTGCTGTTATAAAACTTGAAATATTTTATAACTCTATTAATGAACTTCATGTGTATAAAAGCCTGTTTGTTTGGTTTTATATGCTTTTGATTCCGAAATCACTTTCTATACCGTTAGAAAATATGGTCATGATTTAAAATTAGAACACAAATTTATTTCAGTTAATTTACCGCTTACCCGTCTGCCAAATTTTATAGATTTACGCCAGATTCTATTTGTTTCAATTAGGAAGTCGTTTATGTTATAACATTTAATATAAATACAGAAACTGTTTGGATCCGTGGATAATAAACTTTAGTTGCAAAATAAATATATAAATACAGAATGTGGCGTAAATGTTGAAATGATTTTAAGGGTAGCTCAAAATTAGTAGATTTGTAAAACTATAGCCCTATAAACTTCAGTCTATGACCACAGCAGTAAGTGATTCTATGATCGAAAATAATCGTTTACTCCCTAGGGATGAAAGTGTCTGTAGTTCATATACTTACGTATTCTATTCACCAGATTTCTCAAATTAAGTTATTATGCTAAGTTTAAGGTTCATGCACCGCAAAATATTTAATTTCTTCTGAACCAGTTTTAAAAATTCACTGTAACTTATTAAATTAAAAAGGCATACACAGCGTCATAGATAAATGTATAATTTCGTATCTGCTTAATTCAAGAATTCCTGTGCAAAAGTTTTACAAAATCGGTTGTACAGCAAAGAAATTATATAAAATAAGTTCTTGGTTCCATACTTTTGAAGCATTGCTATTATCTTCGTTATTATGAACTCTTCAATTTTTTTTATATATTTATTTATATCACCCCGTAAATTTGCCGACAAAAAATGTTAACACCATTATATTTCATAAGACAAGTTTCAAATCTCTTTCCAGTTCCGAGAAAAAACCAGGGCATCGAGTTTGATTTATTATGTAGATAGTTGACTCTCCACAACCTACGACGTCTTCCAAATAATAGATGTTCTTCCGACTTCCTAATAGTCTTCAATTAGGTACTGTATTTATGAATTATTCTAAAAAGTATGAAAGTCTGCTCTCAAAATAACTTACTAAGAGATTGTTTAGTAGTAGGACTTTTTTTTCATTAAATACTGTAGTTTGTAGCTAATTCGTATGTAAATGACATCTTTAGCTATAAATTAACAGACGTGACGACACGTCTAATAATCTAAGAAACTCCATAAAAAACGTCTTCTTATGTATCTTCCTAATTATTTAATAATTTGTCTACAAATAAAAACTTTACAAGCCATCTAATTCTGTTTCCGTGCTGAATGGGGCATTGGAATCGTTTTGAAAGTCAGGTGAATTTTGACCTCGTTCCATCAGCAGACGCGTTTAGCCTGGAGCCAAATCCGCTAACCTCCTTTGCGAACCGCACCGCCTTCTCTTACCAACAAAATACCAGTCAAATTAATCGGATCCACACACACACACACAAACTATAATACCTATTTCTATTAACCGATTCCAATGTAGGTATCCAAGAGGTGCATGGTAACAACAAAGCAAATGGGAAGCTACGGTATTTGTAACAATTTCATTCAAGGTTGTTGCAAAACAATAATGTGGACGAATTCTTCACAGAAACGACTATTGGGGATTTTTCGCATTTACTTTTTCCTATAACTGCGGTTTTTATGTACTTGTGTTGTGGGCGCCTCAAGGAGAAAACTCAACATAACACAAAGTGAACATGTCGCCAATGCAATAATATACAACGCAGCCGTTAATGACTGGAATATCGAATAGCTTGGTTATATGAGTATGAGAGTATGACTTTCCCTTTGTCTGGGTACGCTCTTGTGGTTTGTCTTGTCTGTGGTCCCTTTTGTGGAGGAGGCGAAGAGAGACAGAGAGATCACAGGCTGATATGAATATATAGCATAATAAAAGTGTCTTTGTCCGCACTGACGACCGTGTCATACCTGTTTGGTTTTGGACCACCTCCTTTTATTGTTATGGAAATCTAGTCGATGGTATACTGAACTTAACAGTCCAAAGGCGGTGCCGAAGGTTTAAAGGAAATTTACGGGAGGATTTTGAATGTCAACAGTAAATAGAGAGAGTGGTGTCTACATTTTTGTGTGGAAAGAGTAATTTTTAAGGATTTTGGTTACTGTTGTTATTTCTTTCGAATGGAATTCTTTTGAGCATTTATTTATAATATTGACACCCACATATCGCCTTCTTCCTATTATAATTACGCAAACTAAATATTTGTGACCTTAATGTCTATAAATGATGAGAAGAAACTGTTTTTTTATCTAGAATAAATTTCGTTTTTCTTACAATTTTTTTAAATAGTACGAAATTAAGAAAATACATCAATCTCTCTTTTATTATTCCTTCGGTTTTTAAGCAAGTTCATGTATACATTATATTATAATAGAATGGAGTCGATTTACTAATTTTTATTAAGTAATCTACTCTATTTCAAAATCATTTATAATGTCAACAAGAACTAATCTGGTTTTTTCAGAAAATTGTTTAGAATCAAAGTACATATTCACAAAATTACATTTTTTACTACATTTTTTTCTACATAGGTATCCTTAAATGTATGTACATATAACTAAAATTATACTTATCAAAAAGAAAATATTTATAAGAGACTCATTAATTTTCGAAAAGCTCTTGGGATGAAACATTTTATCTCAAAACTGTTTATGAGTTTATAATAAGTTGTTCCTTAGTATGAATTTGCCATGCATTTTTCAAATCTATGTCAACCTCAAACGGGACAGAACTTTTTATGCCATGATGGTTTTTGATAAACATAACATTTATAGAGTTATTTTACTTTTTATACAAATACATTTCTTACTTTTCCGCTGTTTAGATACTCGATTAAAATGAAGCGACAACTAGCAAATCTCCAAAAGATTTTTCGAGATGCTTTTTCGGTTCCCTATCTCTTCCCAAAATTAGGCTGTTTACCCTGTATGTAATAAAACTTTCAAAGTTGCAACCTTGCAACTTTAAAACGATACATGTAAATAAAATATGAAGTTAGATGTTGCTAAATATGAGTTATTTTTTAGATATTTTAGAATAATAACCTTTAATATCGAATGTTCCAGGGATCACAAGTATATCCTCCGGGCCCTGATATTTATATGTATGTACAATATTATAGAAAATTGTTTTATAATTGAATAATTTAATGCCAGAAATTTCTAAGTGCTATTTCATTGCTTTGAGTTATGTTTTACAATCTTTATTATAAACAATAGTATATTATTTTATGAGGAGCTTAAGTGAAGCTTTATGTGCAGAGGATGGTGTTTGGCTGATGAACGAAGTGAGTCAAATAAAACTAGCCAAAGCACATAATGTTCTAAATTTAATAAACCACTTTATAATATTAAATAATAATTTATCGTTAAAAATGAATTTATTTTTTCCACATGTCTTAAATTAGGACTACCACTCAAAAATAAGTTACTTTTGAAAAGTTATTAAAAAGATACTTATTTGACTTTTTTCGCAGATTGGTCTGATAGTTTAAAATTCGATTTCCTTCATTTTTCGAAAGTACCAACAAAATATTTCAAATTATCTCAAACAGTTTTTGAATTAATCGAATTTTGCAAAAGTTAGATGGAAATATTTGTATCATAAATTTTGATTATGGAGGATTAACCATGATAGATATTGATTTTTCAGAACTCTATCCTATTAAGATTTATGTTTTCAAATGTTGCAACTTTTGAATAAGCGAACGAGTCCTTACCCTAAGGATCAAAATATGTAGAGATAGTTTAACTTTAAAACCTGGTTAGGGGTCAGTTTTGACTGCAGGACAAGGACTATAGATATTTTTGTATTTTTACTGAATTAAACTGCTAGCTGTAAAAATAGTCCCTAGACTAATAAGTACTAATTACCTCAATCTTTTGATAGCGAATATACTGGGGGCTTAGACTTATTTATGTACCAAATTTCTTTTATTCACACAGTCGACAAAAATTAGAAATTTTCATGATGTCGGTGTTCTCAAGCAAATTTATGTTTTCCAACTTTACAGGCTTGTGTTAACCAAAGCTACTTTTTCTTTATTTTTCGACCAGTTTTGTTCTACTTACCGAGGTAACTCTTGAGTCTAGACTACAGTTTTTAAATAAACAAGTACACAAAACTAGATTTGATTCAACATAAAAATACGTAATTTTACTTAAAATAAATAACAGAAATTTGATATAACCGAGCAATTGTCCTTATTAATCGATAATTTGCAATTTTAATAATGACCTTATTCGCAAGTAAATGTCACTAGTTTTATAAGGAAAAACCGAAACGTTGTAATTAAATTCTAAGAAAAATTTGAGTAACTATAGAAAAAGTTTACGTTAAATTATCGCGTACATTAAAATTTCCTATGAGGGAGAAAATTGTATTTTCCTAATAAATGTCTTCATGCAGTGGGTCTCTGATATAGAATACTTTGGAGTACTTATTTAGGGCTAAGTTCGTAACTATAAGTTAATTTCCTTAGGGTCAGTTTTTCAATCGATGGTTAAACTTAACTGATACTTAATTTTCTAGATTACAATTGCGTTAATAATAGTTAAATAGTATGAAGGATAGCTACCAGATAGTTACTAGAAAATTAACTATGAGTCAACCATATTAGTTAAGGTAAAATATCGATTGAGAAACTGGCCCTAGCTAAATTACTTTTTCCCATAAATTTACAATTTGTATTATATTTATGGGATCATTTTTGAATTTTTATAACAAAATTATGAATTTTCTTCGTATTTGTATACAACAGTGTCTGCTTGGAATTGACCACCAAAACTTCATACTAAATACCTAAACCACCTAGATGAAAGAAACATTTCATTTATAGTTTCCAAGATAATCCAAGCTAACATTCCTACGGACAGTGGAACCCATTTCCACTTATTATACATGAACTAATCTTCTCTGCTCCTTACGTGCTGGTCCAATCCAGCTGGGCAATCATCCCGGCTGCAAGCCTCTTCTGCAGTGCCCTGCCTGGTTCATTGACTCAACAAGACACTGGATGTTGAATGAAGGTGATTGCCCGTCCTCTTTCTCCGCCACGATCGCCATCGCTTCAAGTCAGCTGTATTTTGTGCTACATAAACATAATAAATACACCTATGACACGCTCCATCGACTCTTGAGCTCTTGTCTTTGTGCTTAGGCGTTCTCTCTCCGCGTTCAGACTCAGATGTGAATAGTACCTGAGCCTGAGGCTTGCAGGTACTCTCACACACCAAACATTTATCGCACACGTGTTTATTACCAATAATTGCGTACTCCGGCTCGCCTATACCCATAACTGTACCAAGCAAATGGTAAACACCAACCCAACGACAGTGAGTTGAGGAGACGTGGAACTGGTAGAAGGTTGGGGGATTGGGAAATTTGCATATATTGTAATATTATGTTACAGCGCAATAATTGTACCTATATGAGAGGGAGTTACTGGAGCGTTAACAAAAACGCACAATTCGCCATGGCATCTTCTTTATTAAAAATTATTTTGTTTGGTCAATGTCTTCGTATGTGCTTTAACTGTGGTTTGGCGAAACACAAAACCGATTCTATTAACCACCTGCTCTATTGGTTAAACGGTTTTCTGTATGGAGTGAAATATTTGATTTATCAAATCAAAAGATCAATAAATTTTCTTAATGCACAACATAAATATGTTATTTTGCTTTATATTGGATTTATACTTTAGAGAGTTTGTAAAGCGCGATAAGCGAGTTTGAATGATCTACAAAGCTTTCGATTTGGATTTATTGAAGCGTAGTGAGTTGAATTGGATATTTTTGAAATTAATCTTTCATCATCATTATCTAGCCGATATTGAAAGTAAATAAGCTGCTGGCCAATTGAAACGTACCTAGCGAATTTTTAGGTTGAATTTAAAGCCAAATATTATGAAAAACAGAAAAGATATCAACATGCAGTTTTCAGGATTTCAGAGATAATTTAATTGAGAAAACGATAGTGTTACCCGATTTTTTTACTTTGAAGTACATTACTATCTACAGGGTATGAAAGAGAGTCTTCTTTTTTTGTCAAATTTTATAACTACCGTGATTCCACAAAATTTTTTAAATATTTTTTTGATGTAGATTTTTTTAGTCCTTACTTAATTGGAAAACAACCTTTTTCTCAAAATTTTGATATCCCTGTTATTTTATAAGATACCGAATTTTTGCGGAAAATTTGATTTTTTCTTTGTTTTTTGTCGTTCGGCCGTATTGTGTTTTGTAAGAACCAATCTCTGTAGTTGAATATGATACCTTATGAATGGCTTTCTTATAAAAAGTACACTTTTTGTACTTTCATTAATTTATTGGTAACCAGTGGCTTATCAAAAATCGGTACACGTTCGCTAATTGGTAAATTTTTTAATTCAATTTTTGAGGCTATTTTCTTAATGGAATAGAATGGAATTTAGTTAGTTTATGTTCACCATTGGCTTAAGTGACTTATATCCTCGAAACGGGTTTTTCACTTTTTCAAAAATTTGCTCATATTCGTGTATACCGGGTGGCTACGAAATCGTTTTACAACCCCCACCATTTTGTTACATTTAACTGTATTAATTTGAAATTTGGCATGGTTTGATTGTTGAAAGGAATAATCATTTTGACGTTTAAAACAATCTGATGACACTTCCGGTTTCACCGGAAGGGCAACCTACTAACTTTCAAAAATTTTTAAAACAACACTGTATATTTTTTTCAGTAAGAATTAGATTCTACTTAAAATTACCTTTCTATCGACATATCACATGATGACATTTGCTTTCAAAATGGCAGCATAATTATTATTGCAAAAACCTGTTCAACAATATTAAATTTAATAAAAAATTCGGTATCTTATAAAATAAGAGGGTAATAAAATTTTTGAGAAATTGGTTTTTTCCTCATTAACCAGGGACTAAAAAAATCGACATCAAAAAATATAAAAAAAATTTTGTGGAATTCCTGTAGGTACAAAGTTTGAGAAAAAAAAGACGACTTTCTTTCATACCCTGTAGATACTAACGTACTTCAAAGTAAAAAAATCGGGTCACACTATTGCTTTCGCAATAAAAATATCTCTTGAATCCTGAAAACCTCATGTTGATACTTTTTCTCCTTTTCAAAATATTTGACTTTAAATTCAACCTAAAAATTCGCTTGGTACGTTTCAATTGGCCAGCAGTTTAGTTGAATAATTTAACCTACGCCTCTAAAGAGTCTAAAGATAACTGCAAGTCCTTCATTTGACAAGAATAATTTTGATCTCAAATAGTCTACAATTTTTTTTGTAAAAATTAACTATTTTTCTGGAAACCAAAAGTAATAATTGTGTACATTCATTAAAATTCAAAAATGATGAAATATTAATTTACTCGAAAACATTCATTCGAGAAAATAATTACGAAATAATTGGTAGGCACAGGTTTATGTACTATTTTGTTAATTTCAATTAAAACACAATAATGAACCATAAAACTATAAATTTCAACCTTCAAATAATCTTCAATTTCAAATCTATATTTTTGATAATTCATTTCAACCTACAATTGTTTTAAAACTGGAAGATTCAGTTTGTAACTCTCTACAAAGTGTTTTTAATTCCCTGAAAAAGAAAAACTGGAAAAGACTATTTTCATTTTTTGTTATATTTCTGTTATTTGTCAGGCGAATTTAATTTTCAAATTTCTGATGTTCTATATTGATTTAATATAAAAATTCTAAACTTAGGTAGGTATGCGTGAGCTTTCATCTTTCATCAATACCTATGTCAGGTATACTTGAATTATTTTCAGTAGATTCTTCGTGATACTCTTCGTCTTTCTTGCTCTTACGTGAGGTGAACGCGAGGTAGAAAAAAGATAGTGTGACGATTTGTCTTCTGAAAATAATACTGCTGTATCGTTATTGTTACATGTTATCCTTTTTGATTTTTATATCATTTTTCAGCTTTTTTCGAAAAAACCAAAATATGCCCTCTAATACTAATAATAATGATGTACATCGTCAAATTTAACATAAGAAATGACAAAGGTAGGAAAAAATCTACTTTCTTAGCTATTGTAAGATGGAAGGTTCTTTCTGGAAGTATTTATTATGTTAAGGTTATTAAGATATTTTAAGATATCACGAATTCTGAAACATGTAATAAATTTTCAATCATTATTCAATTCATAGTTCTACAACATTTTGTATGATGAAACAATACATTTACTTTAAATATTCTGAAATAAATAATACTTTTTATACAATTTTCTTTCTCATTAAATTAATTTATTTCCACCTGCATTGCTAACCAAATTTGTTAATGTCACATTGTCCTTTTTGCACATTTTTACACCTATAAACTTATTTATTAATAATTATGTGAAGGAATTTTAATGGTAATATAAATTATGTTCATTGTCTTACATAAAAGAACATTATTGAAGGTTTAAATTCCATAATGGCTTAACAGTTAATGCTTAAACCGAACTAACTCAATTTTTCTCCTAAAAAGTGTTTTTTGTTGCCAAGTTATAAAAATAACACTTATGATTAATTTAATATAATTTACTATGCTGTTGGTTATTAATTTATGCAACCGTGTCACAAAATACTATCTTGCCAATGCAATTAATTAATTTCGTGAGAACATCTGCGAAAAAATCTGTGTGATGACATTTATTTACTATGCTCTAACCTGAGTGGCATACAGATTAAATACAACAACAAGATTGTAAAACAACAAACAACGTAAACCAACACCGTAATTCTTGTCACATAATGGAAAATTTTTGTATAGGAGCTAATGAATTTTCAACCAGGAACTATTGACTGCGCAAACTGAAAAGAAAACCCGTTATTAGCGTTAAATAACAAGTACAATAATCGAATGAATTTTTTCCAAATTTTTTTATTCAACCAAAATTAATATTGCAGGTGATTTCTCTAATTTTTTTTTTCATTGCAGTTGTCCGACGAGGTGAATAGGAAGAAAACAGAATACCAAAAGTATTTGGAACTGTATAAACTAATGAGGTCGAGGTTCGAGGAACACTATGTAAAATGTAAGTACCTGGTTTTAATGTTTCAGTTTATGGATTGGTAGTTTATGAAAATGACGAAATTTATTGATTCTGTTTAAATTAATGTTTCCCTTAAATTATGCGATAAGCGAATTTTTTTGTGGGATAATCATTCGATTTCTATGTAATAAAAATGTAAAAAGTAGGAATTGTTTTCTGTATAAAATAATTATTAACTATTGGAACCATGGTGCCTACGGATACAGGGTGTCTTCGAGTACATCGTTGCTTCTTTGCTATAATCAATTTTCAAATTTCTACAAAATTCGATAGGTAGTTCTATAATTGCAAATAGTACCTTGAAAGTATTGTTAGCTAAGTTAACAAATTACCCAAAGTCTCAAGATTTTGCATTTAAGTATATTTTTTTTAATTTGTTTATAATTTATTAAAACAAAATTATAAAGTTGAACTGCTAGCGTTTCATAAGTTATTTATTATACTAATTACAACTACGACACCCGTTGAAATTATGGAAGAAAAATAATTTTTATATCTACGAATTTCTTAAAATTTGTTAGTTTAAGCTAAACTTTTACCATATCAATTTTATAGACACCTGCCTGCATATTAAAGTTGGAAATCACTAAAACCAACAATTTTATCCATTTATTAAAAAACAATAAAATCTTTCGTTTCCTGCTGTGTCACAGTTACCACAACTGCTCACTATTAAAAAAACAATACCTACATCCAAATAACCCACAATTGAATTTTTACGTTTTCCGTTACCTCTCTCTAGCCTCCATTGAAAATTGCAACTTGCGCCAAGTATCTAATAATAAACCATACAGCAAAATTAAAATTAGTATCTCTTTCGCTTTGCTAACAGCTGTTTCATTTGGTAATGAAAATTTTAAGTGCCACTTCTCACCAAGTATAATAATTCAAGTGACACTTTTATAAACTCTGTGTTGTGATTTTCCAGCGGGTCGTGGTGGTAGAAAACTAGACGAAGTCCGTGACAAGTACCAAAAAGCCTGTCGAAAACTCCATTTAACCCACAACGAATACGTGCTGTTGTTGTGCGAGGCAGTAGAATTTGAAAAAGATTTTAGGACGGTTTTGCTGCCAGGGCTACTGGAACACCAGCAGTCGCTGCAAGAGGCTTTCATACTTGCCTGGTTAGTAAATATACAAAATTGTTTAGAATTCTGTTTTAATTTAATCCAAAACTGTTTTGAATCGTAGGAAACAAATACTTTCGGAAGTGGCCAATAGCTCGGATTTTACTTCGGAGAAATTCAAGGATATCCAGAAGCGAATCGAGTCCAACTTGGATGCTGTTAAACCCTGTGATGAATATAAAGATTTTACGGAAAAACACAAGTAAGGCAAATTTTCCCCATCATTGACTCCAAAATCATAAACTTGTTTTAGAACTACTCCAACTGAACCAGTGAAATTTATTTTTGACGAGAGTTTAGTGGAGGATTCAGCAGGTAAACTGCTGCCAAATCAATTGACTGTTGATAATTTGACTGTGGAGTGGTTGAGGACCAAATTGACTGATCTAGAGGCCAGCATTAAAGAAAACCAGGAGAAACGAAATGCGCTAACGAATAATCACGAGGGAATTCTGAACGGGAAAACTGTTTCGAATAATGAAATTAATAATAGGTAAGTCACGAGAAGAGTAAACAGAAACTTGGCTTTGTTTTGGGTATACAAGTGATTTTAAAGTGATCTGAAATCGAAAAGTTTCTGTATGAATTGTGCAAATTTGCAATATACTGGGTGTCCCAGTTTATATCGTCAGGATTTCACCAGCCGATAGTTTAGCGAAAATTAAAGGTGGTTTGTCTAATAAACTATGGTCGAATGTTGCTTCCTTTACAGGGCATTAAAGAAAATAAATTATTTTAAATAATTTGCTATAAATCAATAACAAAAAAAATTAGTCTTCTGAAATTTTGCATAGATCTTTTTTTTTGTATTCTCTTATTAATAGTGGTTGCAATTATTTTTATTTAGAAAAGAGGCGTGCGTACGGGTTTCTTCTTTTATTGAATAAAAACGTAACACCACTGGTTTTTTTTGCAGCACCAATATGCAGAGAGTATTTTCCATTCAATTTAGAAACTTTTTTGTATATTACAATTTCTTGATAACTTAACTTTTTTTTCTTATTTATTAAAGAGGTTCTTCCCTATTAGATTTCCGAAAAAAGCATCA
The DNA here is from genome assembly GCA_963942485.1 of Pediacus dermestoides. Taxonomy (NCBI): domain Eukaryota; kingdom Metazoa; phylum Arthropoda; class Insecta; order Coleoptera; family Cucujidae; genus Pediacus; species Pediacus dermestoides. Next base: position 33,145,355 of record OZ012626.1, read on the forward strand.
GTACAAAGTTGTAGAGAAAAATATTTCCTACAACTTACCTTTTAATATTTTTTTGATATTGTCAATATTTAAAAAGATATTCAACAAATAAGTTGCAAATTTTAGGGAAATTTTTCTCTACTTAGGTACTACTTACTACTCTTTTCCCAAAATTTTCAACTTATTTGTTGAATAACTTTTTAAATATCGACAATATCAAAAAAAGTTTAAAAGATAAGTTGTAGGAAATATTTTTCTGTACAACATTGTACTGACTCTTTTTTCGAAAATTTAATAAGAAAAAAGTTATTCAATAAACAAAAAAATCCAACCCTTAATTGAGGGCTGGTGAAGGAAGGGCGGGGTCTACGAATACACAAACTCAGTTTTAAACTTTCAGGGTGACCCTCTAGAAGATTCTACAAAAATTGGCTGTAGGGTAAAAAAGTCTATTTAAAGCCCTTTTTTCTCCCTTATTTACTGTACTATTAGGTTATTTTGAGTTAAGTTATCAAAAAATTATAAGATACGAAAAAGTTTCTAAATTGAATGGAAAATACTCTCTGCATATTGGTGCTGCAAAAAAACCAGTGGCGTACGTTTTATTCAATGAAATGTTTTTTAAGAAACCCGTACGCACGCTTCTGTGTTCTAAATAAAATAATTGCAACCACCATTAATAAGAGAATAAAAAAAAAATCTATGCAAAATTTCAGAAGGCTAACTTTTTTGTTATTGATTTATAGCAAATTATTTAAAATAATTTATTTTCTTTAATGGCTTGTACGTCAAAAAGGAAGCAACATTCGACCATAGTTTATTAGACAAACCACCTTTAGTTTTCGCTAAACTATCGACTGGTGAAATCCTGACGATATAAACTGGGACACCCTGTATTTTCTTATTGTTTTCTTATCTGTAGTCCAGATTTTCTAAAAGTATCATAAATGCCATTAAAAAACGAAACCTTCTGCATATTTAGAACTTAAAATTATTAAATTTTTCTCGTAAACATTCATGCAAGTTTCAACTTTTAGAAATATTTGTTATTTGCTTCGAAATTTTTTTTCTACAAAAATTAGTCAGAATTTTTGCACTTTTAGAAACTTCTCTATTGTATAAGGTTAAAAAATAAATATTGCATATTTCGGGGATTAATTTAATGTAACCAAAGATGTTTCGCTTGATAAAACTTTTTTTACAAAATTTCCAAAGATTCTTCAAGATTTAAGGTATAAGAAAAGTGAGTTTTACTTTTTAATATTTGGACATTCGCATGAACCACTAATTTCTTATTTAAAGTTTTTTCAATCGTAAATTAGAGAGAGACATAGAAATTATTGGATTAGAAATTTTAATAATAACAAAAATATTTCTCAAGTTTTTTGATAATTATGTAAATATTACAGTAAGTTCTACCAAGATAGATAGTTAGATAGATAGATAGTTTTATTTTTCAGTTATTATCTTAGAATAAATTGAAATGATTTCTTGATTTCGTATGCAAGTAAATAATATTTTTTGCGAATTTGATAAAAATGATAAATAAATTGTGTCAGATATTTTTGAAGAAGAAACCCCAAGAAACTCAAAAGAATTTTTTTGGGCGAAGCCTTTTCTAAAAGATAGATTAAAACGTAATCAATAAAAAAAACTAGTTAAATAAATTTTTATACACCAGGGACTTACTTGCAAATATGGGATGGTAAAATTTGCCATCATTTGGAATGTGAAAATTATGAGAGATAGAGAATTGGTTTAGTGGGATAAATTTGATGATAAAATAAAAAGAATCTGTCATCAAAATAACGTTTTGTTACTGAATTATATCTTTAAAACTGAGCGCAAACTCTGCTATTTTATTAACTTAAAAATTTTATAAATATTTTTCATATTTAGCAATATAGAGCATAAAAAAGTGCTAAAATAAAGTTTTTACCAAATTAAAGTCTTTTAAGAAATAACCGAAGTATAGAGAATAAAAAGTCGACCTTTTCAGTTTTTTCAGGACAATTCTGGTACGAAAAGGGATATCGTGATTTGGATAAGATTCTTTTTACACATTTAATTTTTTATGATATGAAGTTTCTACCAATATTCATTTCTACATATTTCTACATATTTTACAATTTATCATGTATCTAGAAAAATCCTCCTAACTTTTTACGTTCTTATACGAATTATAAGGAAGCATATAATCGTGGTTTTTATTATTGCTGTACTTTTCTTTGTTATAGGTTGTCCGGTTGCCTCGTGGACACTTCCAAAAAGGAAATAAACGAACTGAAATGCCAAGAAAGAAAAATGCTTAAACAGACTGAATTAATAAAAAGTGCCTTAAACGAGTTAGGGTGTGAAGAGGTGCCATCTGGTTGTGATCTTTCAATAGACAATCAAACCTTTATCAGTAATTCCAGTGAACAGGTAACACTCCCACTGTTTTATTTTATTCAACAAACATACGAATTATTATGATAATATAAAATTATATATTATAAAAGAAATTTACCAGCTGTGAATAAATTAAAATTCTGATTAATTGAATAAGGGTTTCGTAACAACCTTGTAGCTATAAACAACATTTACGGAAACTAGTTCAAATATTTTCATAATTTTATCATATCTAATAATTTACTGAATAAATTTAGTTATCTTATACTAATAACTTTTAAAAAGCTTATTTCAAAAAGTAGATACTACCGAAGTAGAGGTGTTTAGTTTTAAGATTAATCAATTAATTTGTGGTGTTGGATTATAGAGGAATTATTGTAGGGTGATGGTTCTCAATCTACGCTTAATAAACGTAGTGTGTTTGATCACCAGAAAATAGTTAACATGTTGCGGAAACCTTTCCGGCGGAAATCCGCACCCTCATCACCAGTTGCCCCTCCACGTACTAAAGCCAGGAGGGATTCCGCCCCACGCAGTGAAGGCGGCGATCCTGTAGGTTTTGGGTTATTGTTGCTACTCTACATCTTTATCTAACAATTTTCGTAACGATTTCTTCCAATTTTAACAATTTACATGGTACTTAACATTATTTTTATTTGTTGCTTTGGTAATTAACTTAACATTCGCAATAATTTTCCAAAAAACCTTGCATGTAACAATGAGAGGATAAAACTGAATTATTCATGTGATGCAGGTTGCTCTTACTATCAATAAATCATTGGTGGATGAAGAGTGGTTCCATGGGGTTTTACCAAGAGAAGAGGTTGTTCGGTTGTTGACTCTAAAAGGCGATTTTCTTGTTAGGGAAACGACGAGAAATGACGAGTGCCAGACTGTTTTGTCTGTTTGTTGGGAAGGACACAAACATTTTATTGTGCAAACCACCGCAGAGGTAAATTTTTTTATTGTTAAACAGTTAAACTTGAAATATAAAATATATTCCCAGGTAGGGAGCAAGTAAAATGACAAAGAAATGAAATAACTCATTCTGCAAAATTTATTTTTAAATACTGATATGTAGTAAGAGGATATGGTAAAAAAATCAAAACTATGATTGTTATGTTTATTTTTAATGAACAAAATAAACATCGCTTTTGGTTTATGAGTTTCGATGAGTAACCCATAAAATATCAAGATAAAATCCTGATTTTATGTATTTAATTATTCTTTGTTCACTTTTTTATGCACTATCCATTTCAAATTTGCATAATTTCGTAGTAACAACATAATAAAATTTCTGCGAAATCGCAAAATAATTTTTATTGTTTTATTAACATCCTCTGGTATTTTAATAATATTAATGATATAATGATAATGAATGTCGATTAGCACCGATTGCCAACTTTGGTATTCCAGGGCCATTACAGATTTGAAGGTCCAGCATTCCCCAGCATCCGAGAACTGATTTTGTATCAATACAACAGTGGACTGCCAGTTACAGGACGATCTGGGGCCATTTTATACAAACCTATACCTAGAGAACGATGGGAACTCAATAATGATGACGTTGTTTTGCTGGACAAAGTTGGAAGGGTACGTGTAGTTATCAGAAGAATCCTGCCAGTTTTGATTTAAAATATTCAAAGTGCTTCTTGAATCTCAGAAAGTGGCATAGTTTAGTTGAAATATTCGAATTATCCATCGATTTTTAATGGAAAATATTACAGTTTTGGCATCACACTAATCACAGTTTTATCCAAAATTTTAGATCATTAGTTTTATTTAGAATTTTAGAACTCCTCTGTCCAAATTGAAGCTGTACAAAATGCAAATTTGACATAAATTATTAAAAATACAAGGAGTTAAATAAACTGCTGGCCAATTGAAACGTACCAAGCGCATTTTCAGGTTGAATTTAAAGTCAAATATTTTGAAAAGGAGAAAAGATATCAACATGAGGTTTTCAGGATTCAAGAGATAATTTTATTGCGAAAGCAATAGTGTGACCCGATTTTTTTACTTTGACGTACGTTACTATCTACAGGGTATGAAAGAAAGTCGTCTTTTTTTCTCAAACTTTATACCTACCGGAATTCCACAAATTTTTTTTTATATTTTTTTGATGTGGATTTTTTTAGTCCCTGGTTAATGAGAAAAAAAACAATTTCTCAAAAATTTTATATCTCTCTTATTTTATAAGATACCGAATTGTTTATTAAATTTAATATTGTTGAACAGGTTTTTGCAATAATAATTATGCTGCCATTTTGAAAGCAAATGTCATCATGTGATATGTCGATAAAAAGGTAATTTTAAGTAGAATCTAATTCTTACGGAAAAAATTATACAGGGTTGTTTTAAAAAATTATGAAAGTTAGTAGGTGGCCCTTCCGGTGAAACCGAAAGTGTCATCAGAGAGTTTTAAACGTCAAAATGATTATTCCTTTCAATAATCAAACCATGCCAAATTTCAAATAAATACAGTTAAATGTAACAAAATGGTGGGGGTTGTAAAACGATTTCGTAGCCACCCGGTATACACGAACATGAGCAAATTTTTAAAAACGTGAAAAACCCGTTTCGGGGTTATAAGTCACTTAAACCAATGGTGAACATAAATTAACTAAATTCCATTCTATTTCGTTAAGAAAATAGCCTCAAAAAATTAATTAAAAAATTTACCAATTAGCGAACGTGTACCGATTTTTGATAGGCCACTGGTTACCAATAAATTAATGAAAGTACAAAAAGTGTACTTTTTATAAGAAAGCCATTCATAAGGTATTATAATCAACTACAGAGATTGGTTCTTACAAAACACAATACGGCCGAACGACAAAAAACAAAGAAAAAATCAAATTTTCCGCAAAAATTCGGTATCTTATAAAATAACAGGGATATCAAAATTTTGAGAAACAGGTTGTTTTCCCATTAAATAAGGACTCAAAAAATCTACATCAAAAAAATATTTAAAAAAAATTGTGGAATCACGGTAGTTATAAAATTTGACAAGAAAAAGAAGACTTTCATTCATACCCTGTAGATAGTAATATACTTCAAATTAAAAAAATCGGGTAACACTATCGTTTTCTCAATTAAATTATCTCTGAAATCCTGAAAACCGCATGTTGATATCTTTTCTATTTTTCCAAATATTTCACTTTAAATTCAACCTAAAAATTCGCTTGGTACGTTTCAATTGGCCAGCAGTTTAGATGGATTTAAATAACCAAAAATCCTAATTAATTATTTTCCCAGGGAAACTTTGGCGACGTCTACAAAGCCCAACTGAAAAACAGCAACGAAATCGTCGCTGTGAAAACATGCCGAGTAACCCTCCCCGAGGACCACAAAAAGAAGTTCCTGCAAGAAGGAAGAATCCTCAAACAATACGACCACCCAAATATCGTAAAACTAATAGGAATCTGCGTGCAAAAACAGCCCATAATGATTGTAATGGAACTGGTTCCTGGTAAGTTTCCCAATTTACTTTGCGGGTTAAGAACTAATAGTTTTCTTGCAGGAGGTTCCCTTTTGACTTTTTTGCGGAAAATGTCGACGAATTTATCTGATGGTCAACTGATGAAAATGTGTGCAGATGCAGCTGCTGGAATGCGTTATCTAGAGTCGAAGAATTGTATTCACAGAGATTTGGCAGCGCGTAATTGTCTTGTTGGTAAGTTGGATTTAATTTACAACCGAGCAAACTTCCAAGAAACTGTTTTAGGTTACGATAATGTTGTGAAAATCTCCGACTTTGGTATGTCGCGTGAGGAAGAGGAGTACATCGTGTCTGATGGTATGAAGCAAATCCCGATTAAGTGGACTGCACCAGAGGCTCTTAATTTTGGTAAATTTTCCTTAAAAAATATTGTCGCTTTTCCTCTAAATTCGTTTTATTTTTACAGGAAAATACACTTCGCTCTGTGACGTTTGGAGCTACGGAATACTCTGCTGGGAAATTTTTTCTAGAGGTGGCACACCCTACAGTGGAATGAGCAATTCCAAAGCTAGAGAAAAAATCGACGGCGGTATGAATTTTCTTGTTTCCCGGAATTATGTTATTTATTTCATGTTTTAGGGTATCGAATGCCAGCACCGGAAAACACCCCGGATGAAATGTACCGTTTAATGTTGCGATGTTGGGAGTATAAACCGGAAAATCGACCTAATTTCGAACAAATTTACACAGTGGTCGAAACCTTACGTGCAGCATACAGAGTTTAATTTTTAGTCTCTATGTATTTGCAATAATTCTGTGATTTTTGTCCACTTTACCGTGGAAATTAAAAAGAAATATTTGTTGGTTTGATTTCAGATCTACAAAGCAAAAATATTCGAGTTGTTTACAAGAGTTAATTACACAATTTGTCGATAGTTTTTCTTAAAAGATATTATTTAATTTTTGCCATCGTTTTTTTATGTCATAAGTTTTAGCAAATGTACTGTTGTATTTGTAATGTTAATAAAAGTTTAACAATGTCTTCGCGCATTTTAAAAATAATATTTTGTACACTTGGCTGCTTTCGCCGAGGGTTACGAATTTTTGGAATTCTTACTCGCACTTTACAAGTTCACAATAAAATAGAGGATGCCTCAACAGTGTTACTAAAAAAATTAACGAGACAGAAAATTAATCATTTTCCAATATACAATGTGTCATAGTTTCTAAATGTATCTTATTTTATTTTGGACATCCTGTATATTATTTTTTTCTGAAGTTACTCCGCGATGTCAGTTAAATATTGATATTTTGGAAACGAGATTTAATAATAATTTATGCATGCCATAAAATTAATTTACTGCAAAAATATCATTACAATGTGGATATGTAGAGTGCAGTTGGTTTAGCATATAATTTTGTTCTTTCTACATAGTATTGTATGTATTACTCAAGTTACTCAAATAAAATCATATCTGTAATATTTTCCTTTAAGAGTGCAGTTATTTTTACTGTGATTTATGTGAAAATTTTAATATTAATAAAAGATATTTGTAATGTTTTAATTATTGCTTTTCTTTTAACGTTCATCCAGAACATATTGAAGAATTTATTATTATTATTATTATTATATTGCGAGTTTATAGGAGTTGTAAGAAAATAAAAGAGATAGTTTGATTTAATTAAAAACAATTATAAATATAAGTTTATTAGTTCGTCACTAACAGCCGAAGGAGTTAAAATACCTAAATCAGTAAAAAGCAGAGTGATGTACGAGGGAGGTGTGTAGTCGACCATTGGATGCTCCTTTTTTAGATCCTTCAACTTCATTACCTCGGAAGTGTACTGAAATTTGGTTTTAACATCATCATAATTACATATATTTCTTTGTTCCAAACTTACTTTGTATTCGTCAGGTAAATCCTGTTGGTTTAACGGAAACAATCGGGCAAATTTAAATGACTCACTCAACACATAAAAAGGTTTTTTCATTTCTTTCGCACAAACTGCCATCGTGTAGCTACCCAACTAAAACCAACAATAAGTTATTGAGAAAATACAATAGTTTCTTGCTAGTACCCTATTGACAATTCCACCACTTTCTACAACGCTTTCGGCTCCTACCATAATGAAGTTAACTTGTTCCATTATGTACCCCACAGCCAAATCAGCGATAAGCGTAGACTGTATACCGTGTTTGGTTAAATCATCATACATTTGTCGCCTAAAAAAAACTATGTATAGTAGAGAAATATATCTGATGTACAGGGTGTCCCATTTTTGACCCTTTTAGGGGGTATTGGTGTTATTATCAAAGATAGAGGGTTGCGGTTTTCACCTTCCTCTCCTACTTTTTTACGAAACAAAAGATTCCGGGGTCAAATTTGTCATGGCTCTCTTAGTTTTTAATCTACAGAGTGATTCTGAAAACCTTTTGTTTTTTAGACACCCCTCGTATTTCCGTTATGCGTCTACTTATCAAAAAAGTGAAAACTGATCTTGATAGAGTTTTTTACGTAGAATTCAGTGGCGTAGGCAGTTTTTGTGTAAAAGGTTTAGTTTTTGAGATATTGTCCAAACTTATGTTTTTTTAAATGGGACACCCTATATATTATTTTTTATATTTATTAAGCAAAATTTGAGCTTTCCAAAAATATATAATACTTAATATTTATTTTGAAAAACAAGCTCAAAATTCGATATTTTTAATAATTTATTTTATTTATAACAGTAGGCCATGGCTAGTTTATTAGAAACAAATGCAAAATTTGACAGATTTGTCAGATTTCCATTATTGATGAAATATTTTTGTTACGTAGGAGTTTTTATTTTACTTTTAATTTTTTATTACAATGGCCATTTACGATAATTATGAGAAGTATTATATTGTTGGTATGTTTTATACAATGCATTAAAATTATCTTTTGAAGTATTTAGCTTTAAAATAATTACGCATTGTGAAAATTTTGGATTTGTTTTTAAAAAATTAGCCATGGCCTACTGTTATAAATGAAGAAAATTAGTAAAAATATCGAATTTTGAGCTTGTTTTCAAAATAAATATTAAGTTTTGCTTAATCAATATAAAAGATAATACATAGGGTGTCCCATTTAAAAAAACATAAGTTTGGGCAATATCTCAAAAACTAAACCTTTTACACAAAAACTGCCTACGCTACTGAATTCTACGTAAAAAACTCTATCAAGATCAGTTTTCACCTTTTTGATAAGTAGACGCATAATGGAAATACGAGGGGTGTCTAAAAAACAAAGATTTTCAGAATCACTCTGTAGATTAAAAACTAAGAGAGCCATGACAAATTTGACCCGGAATCTTTCGTTTCGTAAAAAAGCAGGACAGGAAGGTGAAAACCGCAACCCTCTATCTTTGATAATAACGCCAATACCCCCTAAAAGTGTCGAAAATGGGACACCCTATACTAGCAACCACATGACTTTCTTATACGATGCGGATCTGATATAATTGAGGATTAATTTAGATATAATTAACTATGTTACTTATACGAAATTTCAAGTGATGGACTTTTTCCGATTGAAATATTTTAACGGAAAAAGCAGAAAAGTTCTTTTATTAATTAATTATTAATTCGGGTAATAAACAGGTGAAAGAAGAAAATGAGTCTATAATTTTTAAAGAAACCCCATAATAGAGACAGGTATCATAGTCAAATAGACAAAATAGATTCAGGGGCCCTCAAAACGTGTAAATCCATCAAAATCTCGAAGTCGAAAAAGTCACGATTACTATATTCCTTTACTTCGTATAAAAAAATAAAAAACTTGATGGAATTCTGCTCACCCTTCCGGTTCAGACGTGGTAACGAACACTTCAAACTTTTTCCCCTTTTTGGCAGCTTCGATTAGCGTAAGCAAAACAACTCGAGATTTCGAATGCGTTAAAATCCTCTAAAATTGAAAGTATTATTTATAAAACAGATTATGCCAAGGACCGCAACTTACAGAACCGTCCACAATGAATTTGAACGCATGTTTGGCGATTTTCCCTCTGGCTTCCTCTAAATTTTTCAAGTACGAACGACCTCGATCTAACATCGTTTCTTTGCATTCATTGAAGTTCTACAACAAAGTCAGTATGTGATTTGTTGTATGTACAAACTTGAACTTACAAAAAACTTACTTTATAACTGTCTAATTTTGCTAATGTAATGTACTTGAGAAATAATTCACAAGCGGAATTTATGGCAGCTACGGGATAGTCAGATTCCTTCATCACGATGCGGTCTTCTTTTAAGTTTGAATGTAATTCTTGTACTGTATTTGCTAAAATAGAACAACTCAGCACACGATTTTTACAGCGTATATAACTCACCTTTAGATTTCTTTATTATTTCCATCAAAGTTTTAATAGCTGCTACACCCACAGATATATTCTGGTCTTCTTTAATAATATTACAAAAGTAAAGCTTAATCGCTGAAAATTAAATTAAATTAATAGCCATATGGCAGTTTAAACATTATTTTATTAGTTATGTGGTTGAATAAGTCAGCTAAAGAAAAACTAGAAGAATTTACCTGGTTTATCCATGATTGTAGAGTGAGAAATTGAGAAATTTATTAGCACAATATTTAAATTCAGAAAACTATTTACATAACCTATAAAAATAAAAGATGATGCAAATATTTCGAAAATATTCGTCCTTGAAAATTCGACTTGAATGAAGATAGCTTCAATTTGTATAGTGGCCCAGCTCGTTACTGAATCAAGTATTTTCTTGATATATTTTAAAGAAGCATTAATCATGTTTTTAAATTATTGAGGAGATGTAGGAAATTGTGTTTTGTTATTGTTAAAATGTTTATTACATAGATTTTACCACAGAAGCAAATTTGGTTGTTGTATGGATGGTTGCCTATATCTCAGGAGAATTGATTTAATTTAATTTTCTAGATAAGTTAATATCGAGTAAACTAATCATTTCAAAACTAATTAAATTAAATTAAGGCTATAAGTTATTTTCTATAATAAGTTCGGGGATATTTTGATTTACTTAATTAGTCATTTCTTTATTTAAGTTATTAAAATTTTTTGTTTTTTCTACTACATACAACATAAAAAGGATTCCAATTTTATGAAATCTTTGGTTTGATTTCTAAGGTATCTTTAAAACAAGAAAAAACTTTTAGTTGTGTGTACATGTGGTTGCCTACACTTCAGGTATTTTTCAAATTTTAATTAAAAATTATATTAAATTGACGCAGTATTTTACTTGAAATAAACGGAACAAAATGTAAACAGACTGCATTCCATTAAATGTTAGGATTATTTTAATTAAATTTTGAAAAATTGCATATTTGTACCTCACTTCGCACAAGTACATTAGAACTACTATTTCGTACACTGCACCTAACTTCAATCAAGCAGTAGACAACAGTAAAAGTGTGGCTGCAGATACTTTATTGCTGTACAATATTTTTTGGTCAATTTGTCAATAAATAATTTAAGTAACAGAATTTTTTTTTAATTTCTTCTCCTCCCCAACGTATACATCAGCAAACTAATCTCCAACAAATAATCGACGCCACCAATAGCACGCTGAGACGCTAGTCACGTGTACCCCAAGTCCATAATTTTGTCAATTCCTGTAGTCGCCGTGGTTTGCCCTGTCATCTTTCAGTTTTTCGGATTATTTTGGCCTAATTTGAACTTTTGTAAGTACTCCAAAAGTTTTGTTGTCATTTTCAATTACTTCTCCACCACAACAACTATTTAACACACTTGGTCTTCAATGCACCAAAGAGAAATTAAATACGTAATTGTTATGGAAAAGCCCTCATGTCGCCATTTTCTTACCAATGCTACACAGACTTTTATTTTTTTATTACTTTATTTTGTGTATGTTTTAGCAGTAGATTTGGTTTGGGGTTGATTGGTTTTAGTTGCTGGTTTAATTGTGGGGTGGTTGGGGAGTTTATGGTGTTTTGCGCAACGTCTGGTTTATTTACATAATTGTTTTGCTACATTGTTAACATTCAACCAGTGCATGATAATTTGCTAACCTGGGGGTATACCAGTAAAATTTCTTTTCTTCTCATGACATCTATGTTTAAGACTCTGGGGGGCTGTAGTATTTAGTATTTACCCACACGAATATGGATACGTTTTCCGTTTATTACTTACATTTCCAGACTCTTGTTTATTTATATTTATTTGGCAAGTTTTCAAATTTGTTCAAGGATCACAATAAATATTTATTACCACTTCCTGATTTTTTCCAAGTGGGTTTTGAGACAGGTTGTTCAAAACATTTAAAAAAGTTTGGAATGTTATATTATTATAACGTTATTAAATATTCACCTAAAACAACAAGAATTTCTAGTATGATAATAATATTAATTAAAGATAATAGAAACGGAAACAATTTCTAATTGTACTAAACTCTTACTCTGCACACCTGTCAAAGTTTATCCCATGTATTAAAACCACGTTTTCTCAATTTTCCAGAATTTTCTGCACGTGTTTCATTGTTTTGCAGGTGTAGTGGTGGAGTGCATCGTGACATTGGGACTGATGAACGGTCCACGTGTCTCCCCCATATACGAACATCATTAAACCATTCCATTGTATCCGTCTAGCATGGTAAGTGCCCCCCACAAGATCAAAAATATTAAATTCGCATTTTTCCTGAGACTGTAAAGAAAACCGTTACATAATCAGTTGGGTTTATTTTTGGCGACGCTATTCGCAATTGTTTAATAATATAATCGTATTCGGCCTTAAACATCACCTTGAGGTATACTAATGATTATTTTGTGTATTGGTTGGTTGGGATCTTCATTGCCATCCCAGGAAATTTGTAATTTACAAGTCGATGTTTGCGTTTGTTGTTTTCTATGAAGTTGTTAATAAATATTCTAGGACTGTCTGTGTTATTATAATGACATTAATATGTTGCTTTAATTAAAAATCGTGGTTTTTATATGCTTTTCAAGTACATTGCACAAAATATAGAGTACAGCCTATGATTTAAGGTTTTAATGATAGGCAATAAATTTATTTACTACCATTTAAAATAGGTACTTTTTATGATATGACTCATCTAATGAGTTTCCAGTAATTTAATTTTTTATCACGAAATTATTTACTTGAACAAATTTGTTTGATTTGGAGATACAACTTTAATATACAGGGTGTCCATAAGTTGAAATTTGGTGTTTGTGGATGCAGGCCTCGTTATTAGAAAGTAATTTAAGTGGACATCGACTGGCTATAAAAACGTATTATTTAAATTCAAAAGACCTTCTTCAACTTAAATTTTTTGATATCTCAAATTGCAGTCAATCCGGGAACACCCTGTACATATACAGGGTCGCGCGAAGTGGCTCACTATTGCTAACTTCGTTAATATTGGAGCTACAAAGTCAAGTCGGTTAAATTAGCAAACTAGTAGCATTTTTTCCGCTGATTATAATGGTGAAAACAGAAAAACAATTGGCCATCTGGTTTTCGAGATATTTACAAAAATAACATTTTTTAAATGGAACACCCTGTATATTTTTGCAAAAATCGACGATAAATTAAATTCTGAACAAAGAATGTTCTTATGCTTTTTTGACAATTATTTAAAATAAGTGAGTTATTTCGAAAAAAAGTTTGTAAAGTTTTAAAATCAAGTAGCCATGAAAAATATAATTTTGTAAATTTTCAATATTTCCGTTATTCTTTCAAATATTTTTCAACTTGCTTAAATTCAAAATTATGATTGTTTGGTTTTAATAAATTACTATTCCGTTTTATGGCTACACTTGATTTTAAAGAATTGCAAAGTTTTTTTCAAAATAACTCGCTTATTTTAAATTATTATCAAAAAAAGATGAGGACAATTTTTGTATAGAATTTAATTTACCATCGATTTTTGCAAAAATATATAGGGTGTTCCATTTAAAAAATTGTTATTTTTGTGAATATCTTGCAAACCAGATGTTCAACTGTTTTTCTGTTTTCACGATTGTAATCAGCGGAAAAAACGCTACTAGTTTGCTAATTTAACCGACTTTGTAGCTCTAATAATAACGAAGTTAGCAATAGTGAGCCACTTCGCGCGAACACCCTGTATAATAACCACTTAATAGACTGATATTTCAAAGGTCTTGACAAAAATCAAAATATTATCCTTTTCTGAAGAATGTTAATATTTAAAAAGAATTTTTTGTGTCCTGTTGGATTTAAAAATTTGGGGTTTTTTCCAGTTCCAAATTAGTGACTAATTTTCTTAGAGAAGTAAATTATTGACATTTTTAAAAAGCGTCTGACTGACAATTATAGGAAAATCTGGAAAATAGACCTTAATAGAGAGTACCAGAGTACCGCTTGAAATATAAACGGTGGGCGCTAATATTTTCATATTTTCTGTAAAAATATACGATTTCGTATTGTAAATGCATCATGACATTACAATCTGAAAATTATTCAGAAAGGTTAATAAGTATCTAGTAGTGTCTGAAGCAATGGCGGATTTGTAGTGCACTCGTCTTTGTACAGAGACTCTATTTCATAAGAGCCATTCGGTAAATTAAGGGCGCGATTCCTTGGTTTATTATTATTTATGACAAGTTGACAGTGAGCATAACAAAATAAAATTTAAATCTGAAAATTGGCACACGTCCATTATATTACAGAATGTGATCTCTACCGAAAATATTGACGACTAAACACTAACTTCCTTATTTTAAACAGAACACCCTATATATTATGGATTAATTCGACAACTAGGACTAGAAGAATGTTAATTTGGTTAAACTAGATTTAGTACAATAATCAAGTATTTGATTTTCAATTTGTTTGGTTTATTTTGAGGTTTCGTGTAGGTGTACAGGGTGGGCAAAATTCGATGTTTTTATAGGCTAACTTTTAAACCATAACAGATATTGAAAATCTGACCGCGCATCGTCGAGCTCTTTTTTGAGAAACCCTTGACGGTGAAGTCAAATTTTAGCGATCGTCGTTTGTTTTCGAGTTATGGCCGAAAATTCGATTTTTTGAGATTTCGATTTGAGTCTATATTTCGGTTGTTTGTGAATTTAGAGAAATGGCGTTTGCACGTTCTTAAGGCACTTTTTTGATGCGAATGCAATGGTGTTAACAGATTTTGAAAATGTCTTTTTATTTTTAGGTTATGACATAAATTTTTAATTTTTTATATGGAAGTCATAGTGGGCTGTCACTTTATTGAAAAGAGCATTTTTTTCTCTTTTCAAATATATATAATATGTAGGGGCTATTCCTTCAATTTCTTCTTGAAAAATAAAAAAATCTAAATTTTTGAAATTAAATTAAAAAAAATCTTATAATAAAAATGAAAATACAACAAACGACATACATATAAACACGACACTATCTAAAATTAATATCTATATAAAACAACTCAAAGAAAAAGTTCAAAATTACGTCTATTAACTGCAATAAACTTTTCATGACACTTCTGTGCGCATTCGAAATGTGAATATTTGACACGTAGTTAAGGCATTGCGTAAACTTGGCTTTGAGTTCTTCTGTATTTCTACTTTTAGTTTTATATGAATTATCTTTAATATGTCCCCAAAGGTGTCAAATCAGGCGACCTTGGTGGTCATCTAACTGGCCCATTGGTAACAAACCAATTATATCTGAATTTTGAGTTAAGCAATTCTCTAGCTGATCTCGTATTATGAGGTGGTGCACCATCGTGTTGCAAGAAGAATTGACTTCTATTGCTGAACGATAAATTGTCCAAATATTCATCAACAATTTTCTGATTTAAATATTGGTAGTACCGTTCACCAGTTAGATTTCCCTCATAAATCTTATATACCAAAACTTGATTTTTTATTAAGGCACACCAAACACTAAAACCAAACCAACCCTGATTTTGGATCTCAATGGCGTGCCGAGGGTTCTCATCATGATATTCGTCTACTGCGATAAATATGGAAAATACATATTATTAATTCCAAAAATTTAGATTTTTTGATTTTTTAAGAAGAAATTGAAGGAATAGACCCTACATATTATATATATTTGAAAAGAGAAAAAAATGCTCTTTTCAATAAAGTGACAGCCCACTATGACTTCCATATAAAAAAATAAAAATGTATGTCATAACCTAAAAATAAAAAAACATTTTCAAAATCTGTTAACGCCATTGCATTCTCCTCAAAAAAGTGCCTTAAGAACGTGCAAACGCTATTTCTCTAAATTCACAAACAACCGAAATATAGACATAAATCGAAATCTCAAGAAATCGAATTTTCGTCCATAACTCGAAAACAAACGACGATCGCTAAATTTTGACTTCGCCATCAAGGGTTTGTCAAAAAAAGAGCTCGACGATGCGCGGTCAGATTTTCAATATCTCTTATGGTTTAAAAGTTACCCTATAAAAACATCGAATTTTGCCCACCCTGTACATGTTAACCTCAAAGAAATCAAACAAAGTTGAAAAAAACGAAAAATATGCAAAAAATTTAGTCGAAATTACACAAGAATGCTTAATTTAGGGATTAAAATTAAATTAAGTTTTTAATACTTTAAATTTGTAACAAAATAAAAATATATATTATCATCAAAAATATCAAAATATCTACAAAAGTATTAAGTTTAGGCATAGGAAATATTTAATGAAAGAGATTAAAAATGTAATTCTCTACAAGATAGCATAGAAATATCCATTGTAGACAAATAATATTTCCTATGCCTAAACTTAATACTTTTGTAGATATTTTGATGATAATATATATTTTTATGTTGTTACAAATTTAAAGTATTAAAAACTTAATTTACTTCCAGTTTTATAAATTTTAATCCGTAAATGAACCATTCTTGTGTAATTTCGACTAAATTTTTTGCATATTTTTCGTTTTTTTTTTCAACTTTGTTTGATTTCTTTGAGGTAAACATGTACACCTACACGAAACCTCAAAATCAACCAAACAAATTGAAAATCAAATACTTGATTATTGTACTAAATCTAGTTTAACCAAATTAACATTCTTCTAGTTCTTAATCTCCACTCTTCCCGCATTTATCCACATTTTTCGAAATTCCATCCAACTTTTAAAGAGCGAACTGTATCATGGCGCTCCTCGAACGCGTTTCACTGTGCACAAAGAGAGCGAGCTAGGATCGATATGGCCCATCTCTCCACGTGCCCTGCAATTTCACTCTCCGCCATGGGACACCCTTTTAAAGAGGATGTACTGGAAGGATAGACGTTGGCTTATGGGGGCGGCGGTGGCGGACTATGCGGGAGGGGGACACGCGCGTATCGATCAGGTCGAGGCCGCGAGTGCATAATTCAATGATGCGAACGAGGGGCGTAATATGAGGATGAGGTCGGCCTTTAATTTTTTTATAGGTGACGACGACCTGAACTAAAAGACAGTTTTTTGTGGTTGTTGTTGTTGCAAGTGATTTTGGGATTTTGTTAGGGGGGGTGAGTTAGTTTGTTGGGTGTGCAGTGGATTTATGGGGACGATTATTCAAATTCTGGTGTAATGATGTTCGTTAAAAGTGTTGGAAAAAAGGGAAAATTGCGCGAGGTAAAAGGATGATAGGAAGTAACTTCAAGGGGATTTTATTTGTACTTTTAGAGAATTGTAACTTTTTAGAAATGTTGAAAGTAGTAAGTACATGGTACAGAATAGAAATTGTCCACAAAATTGTAATAAGTTTAAAAAAAGACTGTTTTAAATATAAAAATTATGATAAAATTATGGTATTATTTTTATTGTAACATTCAGTACTAAATCAAGTATTCACTAAATTTATTTTCTACAGACAATATCTATAATTTTTAAAGAGGTGTAGTTCAGAATGGAAGTTTTTGAAAATTTAAAATTTGAAATTCATTTTTTCATTTATGTGTGTTTTTGGTTTTTGGTTCCACTTGATTTTATAAAAGTAAAAAGAAATCACAAATTACTTTCTAATAAAATAATCCTGCACCCCCAAATCCAATTTTTACTCACTCCTCTTTTGTTATTCACGTGTATGTGGTAGATAATCCGGGGACACCCTATGTATTAAGGACTACTACTAAATTTCGACGATTTTTATTGAAATTAGAATTTTATTTTGTTAATTGTATGTACAAAACCTTTTAGTTTTAGTAGATTTAATTTACATAAGGATTATAAGGAAAGTTGGATGGACATTGATATTTTCCTAAATAATTTGATGCTATGAAAAATTATCAATTACGTCATATCATATCCCTGGTAAAATCTACTAAATATAGCAATGAAATGGTTTATTGTAAACAAAATTCACTTTAATTAATTCATTTTAACCTACACAATCAAAACACTTAATTATTTGTATAAAATTACCACCTGACGTCACAGCAATACATCGTTGAGAGGTGTTGTTTTTTTTTCAAAAAAGGGGGCCGGTCCTGTTACCATAACGCCTAGGCCGCCACCGCAATCTGCCGCCGTCTCTATGCCGTCTCCCTCTTCGTCCGCCCTCACGGTCCCCCCATCGTTTATCGATCTTCTAACGCCCGCTGTCACCGCCACACACACATACGCCGCTTTTGCGTGTTTCGAGAACGAACGGTCCAATGCTGCGATACCCAAATAAATACAAATGGGGGCATTGGGGTTTGTTGGCGGTGGAATGAGATGCACTGAATGGGGGGACGAATTCTAATCGGCGAAAGGCTAGGGAGATTGTTTAGTATAATTTTGGTATATCGGGGTTTTGTTTGCGTGACCCTTTTTTCCTAGTTGGAGAGTTGCAAAGATTACTTAATTTTTCCTTGTCGTGGTTTATATTCGATTTACGTAATTATTTGTTGGAATAAAATTTTTCTAAACTTGATGGAAAATTGATTTTATGTGAAAATCGTAACTTGAAATAATATTAAAAATTATTTAGAAAACTCATAGCACACTAGAGTTGTAATGTAAAGTAAAAGCGACTCTAATTTTTGAAAATAAACATTATGCATAAATTAAAAGTTTTCATAATGTCCGATAGTTCTGTCACATTTCCTAATCTTCAGAATGGAATACTTAGATTCGTACTTAAAATTGGTTCCCAGAATGAATGGAATGTCCCATCAAATTTTCTAATTAGTAAGTCGATACTTTCTCCAAATTCCCACTAAAAGCTCTATAACTACATGAGCGACTAATTCAACTGTTTTGTCTTCAAAATAAAAGAAACCTAAAACTTCTTTAGCTGTTAGTTGTACTTAGATTAGGTTGAATCTGTTTTCTACAAGTATTAATTTATTTTCAAGTAAAAATTCTACAAATTATTAAGGTCACATTTTTTTTAAACACTAGGTACAGGGTTAGGGTTATTCATTATATGCGACCTGGAATGAAGAATCAGGGTTAAGGACCAAAAAATCCAATTTGAGGTTTTACTTGGTCTTTGTAGAAAAAATTACGAGAAATCTATTAAATTTGGTCCCGAAACTGTACGATTAAAAATAAGCAAGATATTATTTGTTTAAGTTGAAGCAGCGTAAACCGATTACGTGGTACATACTTCCATCTTCCACACAGTTTTTCTCGACAACTCAGTTTCGGTCTGTCATTCTTAACCGAAACACTTTTATGTTTTAAAATACATCAAAATAAAAATAGAGTCTACATCTTATATAAAAAACTTTATTGTGTTTCCAAAAGTAATAAAGTTTAGCAGCGATGAAAATATAATGAATAACCCTGTTCGAAATTTTAATTTTTTGAAGCCCAGATCTTTGGTTTCAATGTAAAAAACTAAATTTAGAAAATTTCTTCTTAATATACAGCAATTAGTGCTCGGCACACCTCCACCAGCGATTTATTTCCGATTTGGCTCCAGCATTCGTTCGTGGGTTTTTATTTCCTTGTTGGCACCTACAATGTGTTCCATAAATCCTTGGGAATCCTCTTTGAATTCGAAGGCGCGCGCTTTAGTCGGAACGGCCGTAAAACCAATTTCTGAATGTGTGGGGGGGCAACCCGCGAACCAAACAGGTGTACCTACAGCCGCCGTGTGCACCTACTAACTCTCCTAACCAGTTTCCATCGATTTTTATCGTGCCGCTAAAGAGAAGTCCGAGGCCGGATCTGGCGAATAATTGGGGCGAACAAGGTCGCGTGTGGTCGCCGTGTTGCACCACGACGTCAGCAATTGCTCCTCCATATGCTCCTTCTCTGTTCTGGCTGGTCTAGGTGGAAGTGACGGTGGGGGAGGGTGCACCCAAGCAAAGGCCCCCACGTGAACTGACTGGTGTACGGTCAGTGACCCACCGTGGAGCAAGCGGCCTGATGCTATGGGCTTGGTGAGGGAGAGTTTTTTTTTTATGTTGCAAGGGGGTTGCCCCTATACCCAGCTCTTGTAATGATGACGGTTGGTGTAATGTATAATAATCTGACAGTTGAGGGAGAAGGGTGGAAGGAAGAATGCGCGTTTGAGCTCCGGTTTTTGGTGCGTGTAGAAAAATGGTACCTAGGTTCATTGGTTGAGTCAAGGATGTTGGAATGTGACTCATGGGCTTGAAATTTGAACAATTTCCTGGGTTAGATATTGCAGCAATTTTCTGTTGAGATATAAAGTCAAGTTTTATATATTTTTTAGTCCTTTCAATTATGTACTTAATTTTGCAAATTATGGTACTATATTTTCTGGCAGACAAATCTGCCTTTCGGATCGAGTTGAGGGTATAAGAAAGTTAAATTTAGAACTATTTACACGATCCGAAATATACAGGGTGGACCATTAGTACGAATTTGCTTGATAGCTTGTTACCAAGATAAAGACCTGAATTTTTTTCAGTTAGGTTATTTTAGCTGCTACACAATATATTTAGTGACAACTATACACGGTGGTTCTTTATTATTTTTTAAAAGGAACACCCTATATATTAGTACATTTTTAGAATCCTTATTAAATTTTAGTATAAAAGTGTATTTGGTTTGGTTTGTTTAAAATTAATACATTTTGAGTTTGTCGGTCTTTTTTCCAAATTTTAAGCGTTTCATTCGTGATGATAAAAAAATTATTTTTTCTATTCAGAATAACAAAAGACAAAACTGAACGCTCTATAGTTGTCACTAATTTTATGTTACGTAGCAGCTAAACTAACGTTTCTGAAAAAAAATGCAGCTCTTTATCTATTATGGCAACAGAACTATCAAATTCCTACTCCACCCTGTATATGAAATTTAATTTCTAGTCTTAACTTATGATAGATGTACAAGAATCAGAAACTTTGTAAAATATGCAGTGCTAATTGTAGGTCCTTGAGAAACATCTAAACTCCTCTCAAAGTTAAAATCTTCATTTCCTGTAAAATTCAAAAGACACCACGAGCTAAATATACGTCCTTGAGGTAAGCTGCCAACCAATTTCGTTGCTGTGGGAAGACTAAAAGAAAACTGTTTCGTCTTCTGTGCAAAAATGCGACGCAGTGGTTCGTGGTTCCTTGATAGCGGCCGAGGCCGCCGGGCATGTTGTTATAAATATAGGCGCGAATGTATGTTTATTTATGTTGCAGCAGCCAGCCAGGATAGGCGCAGGCAAAAGGTCAAAGACTGTCTAGAGAGGCGGTCAGAACAATAAAAACAATTTTGTGTTCATGCGAAAACTCAAATTATCCTTTGTATAGTAATTTGTCAAAAAAAAATGGCGGGGTTTAGCTTTAATCTTGTTTTCTTGTTGACGAGGATTAAATACGACATTGTGTTAAGTTTGTTGGCTCTGTTGTACACAGATTGTCTGAATGTGTTTTGTCTGGGTTTATAGCGTTTTTTTTTTAATGTCATAAATTTTGAGGAAAATATGCAAACCAAATTTGAGTTTTTGAAATAATCAAATTAATTTTGTTTTCGCCAAATTTAATTCTATAAATTTGATAAAATAAATCAAATTTATAGTAACATTTCAAATTTTGGTGTGTTCTATAAATTTGATTTAATTTTATAGAGGAAACTCTAAAATTTGAACATAATCATGTCTGCTTTATTTTCTATTATCTTTATAAAATTCTCTAAAAAAATCTAGTAACTTTCCTATAGATAATTTTTGTTTTAAATTTTGGATTATTTGTACCTTTTCCGATACAAACAAAGATTTATTTTACTTAACTTAACAACGCAAATATCGGTTTAAGAAATTATTTCATCTAAGGAAATTTGTTCACAAAGTCATTTTTCGGTTCGTTGACTCATGGAAGTTGCCAAATAATAAAATATGTGCGAGAGTAGATAAGAAATCAATAGACATATTTATTCTGAAAGTTTTCTGAGAAATAAACGACACCAAATCCACCTGAAACCGTGACTCAAACAGATGTTTATATATTTCAATGAATCCCCACATAATCCATAAATAAATACAAAAACACACAAATATGTACTTCCAACATCGATTATTATTTATTAGTCATTATCTATAATTATTGTATTATTATTTTTCATTGCGCTTCAATTGCAGGTTAATCACTTGTGTATTTAAACCACGTCGGAATTGAAACCAAAACAACTCAATTAAACATTGTGAAAAATACGTCGTAATTATTATAGTCAAAAAACAAATTACTGTGAATGAGAAACAAATATTTTTTCTGCGTTCCAGTTACAGAAATAAATTTTTTTGCTAAACAGCATGAAAATGCAATTTTCAGCAAATCTTCACGTTGCGTTTACTACCAACTTTCTTCATATTATTTTATCTGTGATTACAACATATTTTATTGGTTTCTTTTATAATCCAGATGACAACCTCGAATTTCTCTCCAGTACTTTTGTTTGGTTGGTGTTTGAATTAAAACGAAAGCAATAATCATTTTGCGTATACGAACATTTGTCCCTAATAATATAATCCAACTTTCGCTGGATTTTATGATATGTGGAAGGTGGAAGTCTATGCTATGCAAATACGAAACTATTATTCTTATATTATTCAGTAATTAATTGTGTTATTTTCTAATAGCCCCTGGGAATTATAAACTGTAACAAAAACGTGTGCTTAGAGAAACTTTGTTTAATTATATATTTTTTTATTTGGTTTCAATGAATGCACTTTAATGTTGTTTGTGGACTTAAAAAAAATGTTAGAGGACTAAATGTGTTTTATAAAGAATGGGATAAGTATTAGTATCCTTTTGCAAGATAATGTAGATTTTGAAGCTGTAATCAATCTTGAAGTCTGAATAATATGTAGTTCTCAACTTTTGGTGATAGAATTTTTAATGGTTTTCAATTTGTCGCTAAAATTGCGAAAATCGCAGAACAATATTTCTATCCTCTATTTTTCACAACTTCTTAGAATTCGTAGAGTAGGCAATATCTTCAATTTTACTACGTCAGTTGTGGTCAATTTTTGAGATACGAACGATTTTAATCAGAATTTTATTTATGTATTTAAGTACAATGACTCAACTTGGGGAGAAGCGAGGATATTGTCCTTCTGAAGGTCTTTTGTTATTACAAAATTAATAGCCTTTTCACACTTTTGTGTTAAAAATCTATTAAGCTAGGCTACCTAACCTAATATTCTACAACAATTAAACCGATAAAGTCGTTTGACCAAGAAGTTTTTTAGTGGAAGTGTAGAATCTCATAAATATTTGACTTTGTAGTTTTGTTTAGAAAATTTTAAGACTAAATAATAGTTTACGAAACTGTTACGATTCTTTTAATAAATTTTATCCAAACTGCAAATTATCGAATTTGTAAATAATCAAACTACATCATAATATTTGAAAATTTGACTTCGCGAAACAAAATATTTTAGAAAAATGTCATTTTTTAACTCCTGGATATTCTAATGTTTTTTTAAATTTTCACATAACAGAAAATATGTTGTAGAACAACGTGTAATTGTACGAAAATACGATTTGACTTAATCTAGTTTAAAAGAAAATAAAATAAACTTACAGTTAAAAGTTCTTAATTTTGGAGCTTGAGGGTGCTACAATTTTAATGTATATTTTTCTCTGTTGAAATGATTGAAACATTTTTATGAAATTTCGAACTACATATTCCCTAAGATATTCAAAAGAAAAATGGTACGCCACTGACCGAAGCTATTTTTGTATTTTTTTCCTACATCTATTACCATTAATGCAGAAAATCTTCATTTGAAACTTTATTGATATTATTTAAAGTCTGGATTACAGTAATTTAAAAATTAATCATTCCTCTCAACAATTAGTTGTTAATTAATTGAGAATCGGTTAAAAACCTACGTACTTAGTTGGCTATTACATCTATGATTAAAAAATATCATTTGTATCCGTAGTAACTCATTGATAAACTACAAGAATTGAGTGATCAATTTTTATGTCGTAATCAATATTTTCAACGTCCTCTATCTTGAAAACAAAGCATTTTAAGCCATAAATTTATATGACTTAATTTATATTCGATTATTAAAAGAAAAACAAATTTTTAATCTTTTTTAAAAACTTCTTTGCCTTTTACTAAATTTTTCTAAATTTTCACCATCAAAACCTAATTTCCCTTCGCCAATATGAAAGTTAAACTTTCGAATTTGTACTAACAATAAGTAAAAATACATAAAACATAAATATCGTCACAAACTCCATTTTCTTGGCGTCGCAGTTCAAGATGAGGCACGACCTCGAGTCCGGCCTTCTATCTCCCGTTCCGCCAGCTGATTGTGTGGACTTTTTGTTGGCGCATGCATTCAATTTCCCTAAAACAGCGCAAATATGTTCAAATCTATTTGAACCGTGTAGATATCACAAAACATTTACTTTGAGGAACGTGGCTTTGTATGTTGATATGTATCAGTCGGAATGAATGTGTTCGAATCGGTTTTGGTTTCAAGGTTCTTGGTGACGTCGATTAATTTATGCTATGTGGTCTTTGTGTGGGCTCTGTAGAATTATTTTGCTTTATGTTCGGTATTTTGCAGTGGAGGTGTACAAACAAAGGCACTAGGTGTTGGATTTAGGGAACTGTATTGAGTAACAAAAGGAAGTACCTGCGTTTTATGCCCTTTGGGTCAGTGGATCATCTGGAGAGTGTTCTACGTAGATTCTTTTGTTTTTCCGGATAATTAACACGTTATTGGAAAAGTCGTTTAAGGCACACGTGCGTATGTTATCGGTGTCTAGTTGATTGAAGGTAATGACGTACTTGGCAAACAAAACCGTTTTGAATAAAATTGAATTAAAAATGGTTTTTAATATAGCAATAAGGAAATGGCGGTGTGTGTGCTTAAAATAAACACAAACACACCAGCTTTGTTTTCCACCCAAAAAAAGAAACCACAAGTCACTGACACTCCCAGAATATAACAACTTTATAGAGGCAACTCAGCCGTACGAACCAACGATCATTGTCCAACAAAATGGATCAACAACCTTCGGTTCGGTTTAAGGCCTTAGGTGTCCTTCAGGTTAACTTTTTTGTTTTCCATTGTAATTAATTCTTTGTGTGTTGGATTGGAGCACACTTTTTTGTACTTTTGAGGTATGGGTTTTCCACGTTGCCAAAAAAACTAGTCAGTACAATAAAATGCGCATCTAATTTGCACTGGTGACGATTTGCTGCTGGACATGACTTGCCTGTAGCATTTCTTTGTGTCCCAGAAGACTCTATGCTTTCTCTTTGTACTAAGTACATAGTGAAATTTTCGAAAAGACAAATATTTTTATAGAAATGTGAACGGAAAACGTGATTACTTATGTTCGGTGTTATGATTAATTTCATTGAGCATCAACACTGCGTCACTAAACTAAAGAAAGGCTCAATAATTTTTCAACAGAAAAGCCTCGTGATTCTATTATCAGACTATTTGCGCATTGAACTGTGTTTTCAACCAGCAGTAGTTTTTGTCAGTGGCGTCTCATTTGTATGTATCTAATTGATTTTAAGTATTGGAGAAGTTAATTGCGATGATGATGATGATGTGTTTTAATTATTGTTATAAAAGCTATGTAATTTCTTTTGATGATGAATGAGATTGCAAGTGATTAGAGCTTTAGAAAGTCTTGAGGCATGTTGTTAATCGGCAATTGATGTTTTATTGGTTTTTCCGTAAGTTTCTCCAAAATCGACCGGAGAAATTGGAATAATTTTTATTGAGATGAGGTTCATTTGAAGCTTGTGGCTAGAGTCCCGTTAAATGGCATCATTGGCATCCACTAAAGTCGCCATTCTGGTACAATTTATATAGATGCCAACTAGCACTAGCTGACTGCTAAGACAAGGACAGATAACAGAGCCCGGTGTTCGATCGCACTTTGCTCTCCATCTCACGCTGTCGTTGGGCTGGTTTATATTTCCTACTCGGTATACAAATGTGATATTAAATAGGAATAATAATGTTTAAAAATTTATACATACTAAAATTTGTTTAATTAGTAATAGTAATACAGACGTCAGACCTATCAAGGAATGGGCAGAAGAAATTTCAAGAAAACGCTTAAATACCACTTTTAATACAATAATTAACTAGCCGTTAAGGATAACCATTGATTAAAAAACTGACCCTAAATAACTTAATGATTATTTTATATTCAAATTCATAACTTTCCTGTTGAAAATTCTAAAGCCCACACAATAATACTACTGTAGAATACCTAACCTAAAAATTTAACAAAGAACATATAATGTACATACTTAGATGTAGGTAATTACTAATTAATATGGCAATTACAAATTGTAGTGAAAATACTAGAATTTAAAATGGCATTAATGCGAAGATATTACTTGTAAATAATTTGTCAAGAAGGAAAAACCCCTTGTACTTGGATTAACTTAGTAAATTGATTATAATAATCTTGCTTAATGTGGACATTTGAATGAATCCAAAAGTTCTATCATAATTCTCTACTCTTATTCCCAAACAGATGCAACGAAAACCACCGTAAATTTTATGTGCTCTAAAAATTCAATTATACATATTTCAAGAACATGTTAAATTTCTACAGGCTGTCAAAACATACATTAATAAAAATAAATAAAATGTGACAGATCCAACTTCTTGTTTTTTTTTAATGAAACACCATGTATATTTTTGTTATTTTAAATTCTACTCTAAAGTCAAACGGTTAAATTAGCACTTTTTGAACTGCTTGGCTGTAAGGGTCTAATTAGAAAAACTGTGGGAAACAATGACATTTTTTTTAATTTCCATGGGTTAAAATTTATAGGTATTTGTTACTTCGTTTAACATTTCTTCGTCAAATACATATATTAATAATAAAAAAAATATATCAAAATAAAAAAAATTCAATTTTGTTATTACATATTTTTATTAGTCTAGTTTTTATGGACGTGATTTTTTCAAAACGATTTTAATCGAAAACGGTTCAAGATGCAAAGACCGTCTAGTCTAAGACTACCTGTTTTCTGTAAAAATAAACCAAGTTTCATAATTTAATTAAAAAAATGTAAAAATTATCCACACAAAAAATATGGTGCATAATTTACCCAGCACCCATCCTGTATGCTGACGCCCCTGACAAAATTTCTGAAAACGGGAAAAAGAAATATGTGAAAAATTATAAAAGCTTCAAACACACCAAATTTCATTAATCTACCTCAAACAGTTGCAAAGATATTACAGAAAACTCCTCTTTGGCGTCCCTCTTTCGAGGGGCGCTAGACTAGGAAGCTAGCAGTTTTCGAGTCATGTTTATATAAACTTTTCGTCATATTTTGACAAGTACAACCTTTCCTAGAAATATTGCCCGCTAATTTCGGGTCACCCTGTATATTTTGAATACAAGTGTGGTGAAATGTCTTAACATTAGTTTTTGAAACAGTCGAACTGAAAGTCTTTAAATTGATCACCCTATATGTTCTACGCTGTAGCCTATATCTAAGTTAAGTAGTTTTGTAGATATTTTGATATTTAATCTCTTTATGTCGATATCGTATGCAATACGAGTAGTAAATCATTACATGGCAGTCTAAACTAAAATAGAATATAGGATTTCCTATAATTGATAATACATAATATCAAAATACATATTCCCTACCGTATTAAATTTAGAATTTAGATATAGGGATATTTTATGAAAAACAGCCAATTTTATTCTCTACAACACAAAACAAAAAAATTCATAGATCCCTTAGTACTATTGTTGTTTTTCAAAAATGTTAAGTTTCTCTTAAAATATTACTGATTTTGTAGAACTTTATATGTAAGTATGTGCAATTTTTTTAAATGCGAAAAACTCCTTCGTATTTAATTGGAACACCCTGTAGTTTCACATATTGAACATTACTTAATTTTTTTGTTTTACATAGATAACTTAAGTACCTAATTTTGTGACGTTAGCATATTATTATTGGAAGTTAACTAGGTATATCTTTCCCAGAAGTACCGTGTAACTTCCGGTACTCACTGTTTTTAAAATAAAATTCAGATCTATTTAAAGTTAATTCGCAATTTGATCACGAAAAATTTACGTGTTAAAACTTAACACGACATAATTCAGTTGTCACTTTGTGAGATCAACAATTTTTGATAAACCTTATCAACTCCAACTCCAAAGGCCAGTTTCAAAAATTAATTACTTTATTATAGTAAGTCGAGCTTTGGTGAGTTAATTTTCATTTAGATCACTTCACAATTTTCTCCAAAAACTTTCTCGTTGTGTTTTCCCCTGAAACCATGGCTATCGTTATGTAGAAAAATTTCAGTTTTCGTTAATTTCATTAGTTTGGTCACTCTCTCACTCTTTCTCTACGCCTTTGTACTGATGAAGCAACTTTCCAAGTACGTCGTCCGCCATGATTACTGTACAGTTTTCGTTGTACCTCTAACCAAGACTTGCTATCTCTGTCTGCACTACACCAGCGTCCTATAGATTCGTCTCCCTCACCAGCGAGTTGCGCATGCCTGTGCGATAGATTCACTTGATTCGTTTGGTGTTTCGTCAGCGTCTCTCAGTCATAGAAGTAACTGGGTCCAGGTAGGACCGACCACCCCTCTTAAGGGTTGCGCGAATAACACAGAGTTTTCCCCTTTTCAAGTGTTTCGTACGGAAAAGTTTTACATTACAACAAGTAATTGGTGCGTATAGTGGTTAGCAGACAACCTAGTGATTTTGTGCGCGTTCGCATGGTTGTTTAGTGAATTATCAGCGCTTTCATTTTTTTCCGTCTTGAATTTGGTTTGGTTTGTTTTTGGACCAGGCTTTTATCCTTACAGCAAAGTGCAAGAGAATAGCTGTGTTTTTGTGCGAACAGTGTGTTCGTTTAGTGGTGGTGCATTTTTTCCCATTTTGGATATCAACGCAAGTGACAGCTGACAGGTGTCCAAATCCCAAGGCAGCAAGCTGTTTTTTTTTATTTCGTTTTTTGATTAAACTTTGTAAGTGGTTTTGGCTTACTATGTTTTTTTTTCTGTTGGTTTGCTTTTGGTGCGATCATTATTTAATGGCGTTTCAACGAGCGACCATTGTTCGGTTTAATGATGACCTTATGATGACGTATATAATATACTCGAACTCGTTTCGTTTGGCGTCTTGGAACAGCCGGAAATGCCTGCAACATCAAATATCGCGTTAATCTTGGCCAGCGCTGAAAAACGAAATTTTGATTGATATTGGTTTTGTTTCCAAGGCTCATCTTCCACGTGTCCAGTGATTAAATTCCGTAAAACTGAAATGATAGTAGATTTGGGAGATTACCAGGAATTTCGCTTGATGTGATATGAGATATTTTTAAATTTGCGTTACCTGGGATTTTTATCACGATTCAACTTTTGTATTTTAATGACAGTTTGGCGACCTTGATTATATTGGACTGTCCTCCAGATAAAAGTTAACTTCATGGCATACTGAATGATTTGCAAATATATTTGTTGTTTATTTTGATCACTTTGTGGGTTTCTTTGTTTTGGATTTAGACGTGC
Organism: Pediacus dermestoides; assembly: GCA_963942485.1. Classification (NCBI taxonomy): domain Eukaryota; kingdom Metazoa; phylum Arthropoda; class Insecta; order Coleoptera; family Cucujidae; genus Pediacus; species Pediacus dermestoides. Next base: position 33,175,023 of record OZ012626.1, read on the forward strand.
AAGTAATCAACAATAACATTTTTTAATCCGAGTGAATATAACTAAATACTTTGCGTGGTATAAAATGTTTGGCATTGGAAATGATAATTATAAATAAAGGCGCTTGAGCTGTAAATAGTTCAACGAAAATATTATTGGGTTGGTTATATGAAAATAATAATAACTGACACGTGTTTTTGAAAAATAAGTTAAAACTGGTAATTACCGTGTTCTGAGTAACAAGTGGGAATTTTAATATCTAACGTCCGATAATAATTCATAGGAACTGTGAGATAGTTCCAGGAATTATTGAAGCTTGCATTTAAACCAAAAGTTCGATTCAAGTTAAACTACGTTTCTACGAAAAAGCAGTTAATTGTCAGGTCCGTATTCAGGTGATTTCAAAAAATAGGCTCCAGTTTCTACCATAATAATTACATATAACTAAAGGCGGGCCACAGTTTTTTTTATATTATAGTTATAAATGCCATTATAAATTGTTTTCAACATTTATTCCAGTTTCATTAAAACTTGCTGCAAAGAATATGAAAAGGTCGCTCTCAAAATTGCAGCATTTGGGAGGTTCTTAAGTATACAAATTAAGAACTAGTTCAGTAACAACCTAACCAGAAATGAAATTAAATATTTCGCTTTAATTTCAGAAGAAATAAATAAAAATGCCGTAACTTGACTATTTTAGTCTGAAAACAAGAGTTAATTTATTGAGTATGTGCATTTGACGTCACAGTTATAACGGGTGATCCGCAAAAGTTTATAGCGAGAGAAAAAAAGAAAACTTATCTTCATTATTCATAAAAAACTTAACACTTTTTAACTAAAATATCACTTATAGCCACTTTTTCGGTAGTTAACTTTTAATTACAGTTAACTTAGACTTGCACCAATCAAAATTGTTTATTTCAAAGAAACCTCATAATTTGATTGGTGCAAATTGAAGTTAGCAGTAACTAGAAGTAAATTGAAAAACTAGCCCTCAGACCCTAAAAAGTCACAATCTAACCTTTAATTTTTGTTAAAATGCGTCTTTAATTGGCACATAACCTAAATGGTAATTTTTTACTTCCAGGCTGATCACGTGGTATAGTGTACTTGTGGGTGATAATTCTATTTACTTAAAAACAAGAGATTAAAATACTTAAGACGTTGATCTTACTAAAGTCGAGACTAGTCTTCTTTTGTCTTCATAATATCCCACAAAATTTTTCCTACATCCCGTTCTCTCTTTGCACAGTATTCTTCATCCTCTAATTCATGACTTAGATTTTCTTCTGTGGTCCGGAACCAACTTTTGTTTTTGTTCCTTTTAGGTAGTCTTTATCCTTCTCTCATGACCTAGCTAATTCTAGTTTGCGACTCTTCGTGAATCGAGTTGGGAGTTCTTTTGTGTTTTGTAGGACTTCATCTTTAGATACTTTCGGTAGACATGAGCAATATCACTGTTTTTTCACTGTTCCTCGTATTCGCCTCTCTCGAGAACGAAAGAGAGTGATGGACATTTCTACTGAAAATAATTCAAGTATACAAATATCTAAATTTTAATAATATCAATCAACCTATTAAACTTTCAGTCCACTTTATGCAGATTTACAATAATTTATTTAACTCAACAATTTATGTAGGCACATGTAATAATCTTACTTTGGATGTAGATTAAAGTCTATTTTTTGTTGTAAAATTGAAGAACTAGCCTAATATCTGGTTGTGACCACATATAATTGACGACAAACAAGAGGCTCTAATCTGTTTTTTTGAAATTATTGGGTTTTAAATTTGTTTCTAGAATTGTTTTTACTCATTTTATTTTGTCAACAATTTTATCTCTGGAAACTACGAACCATTTATCAAATGACTCAGCTCAACGCGAATTATTTCCGCGAAAATGAAGTGTACAAACACATGTTTTTTCCTCATGTCACCTCTTCTCCGCCTTTCAACATTTAAAATTATCACACTAAAATGCGTACTCGTGCAAATCTTTCTTGGAGAAAGAGCCAAAGGTCAAGTATTTCTAGTACATTTGGCATACGAGGCCAAAACATTGCCGTGATAATCAAACAAAAAATTTACACTGACGCAAAAATCCAATTAATTATGAAACATCTACTACAATTAACAATAAGTGTTGCAATAAATTACAGTCAATGAGAAAGGTTTTAGCGTTTTCGATTTTATAGGGGCCAGGTGTTTTCCCAGGTTTTAGCTGGGTAAGGTGTAGACAGTACAGGATATTACTCTCGTCTCATCTAGTAGTATTAAAACGTAAATAAAGTACTGGAAACATCTGGCCAGGTCAATAGCAGACGAGGACAGCTGATTCCAAAAGAAATTCTATACGTCGCCAGACAATGCAAGCTAAGCACAAAAGGAACTGACAATTGAAGAATGTAAAAATAGAGTGCTTCATCCAACACAAGTTTTGAAATTCGCTAGAATACAAAGGGATTCAAGGAAATTAATAAAATTTTGAAATTTTCGTGGTTAAATCATGGACTTGGGCAGACAACTAACACGATTAGCACTTGTAAATTGACGTCATTTTATTTTGCAAGTGCGAATGTAGGAAATTTTATTTAAATTCAAAAACTTGCGTATATCGTTGTTGAAAACAAATGTAAATTAAAAAAATTTTGTTTTTGTGAATGTTTTATTCAATTCTAGTAGTCATTCATTATGACGTTTTTTTCATTCTTAAATTCTTTGTTCCTCAAGGGACTAGATATTATATCGTGTGCTCTTTATTCTAATCAAACGAACTTTTCCCATGTGATCATATGCATGTTGTTGACATTTATTATTTTTGTGCTCAATAAAAGATAACAAATATTCCTAGATATATCAACCGAAATTGTAAACTATGTTATATTCATTGTTATAGTTGACTTAATTTGTTAAACATGGAAAATTTGTAATTTAAGTGTTAAATCAAAGTTTCTAGCTGAGACGAAATATTTTAGAAAATTTTCATTAGAGTGGATTTATTACGCTCTTGCTTCAGTTCTGACGCTAACTTCACGTCCTTATACTTTGTTTCTTATACGTTTGCAAGGGTTTCTTAAGATAGAGACATGAATGTGGAGTTAGCTTTCGACTTTTCTCAGCTGTATCTTAAGTCAGTTTCAAGTCAACATGATATTAATAGCAAGTGCATCTAAGTCTAAGAAATTGTCACTTTTTGCAGCCAGGTTATTATCATCATCTAAAATAACTACTTTCGCATCTAGTTTTGTGAGTAAACCTGAGAGCCTTGCCTTAAGTGTGTATTAGCTAAAGATATTTTATCTTTAGGATCAAAATGCTTGAAGTTCTCAATTGGAATGAAGCAGTTTTTAATCATGAAATCACTGACTTAGTGTCAGTGCTGTTGTGCCTTTGAGCTCATTAAAGCAGCTATGCGAAGATTAGTGATTGTTTTAAGAAGACATGTGCGTTACCTCTTCTCCATCTCCTGGTTTTTCTTCCGTGAGAGAAGGAGAGGGAGAGAGTTTGACGAACATTTAAACTGAAAATAATTCTACCATATCCGATTGATGACAAGACCAAACAATTTTTCTGTTATAAATAAAAAATGTCATTGTCGCGTTTCCAAGAAAACAGTACTTTCATCCTCTGTTACACTTAATATTAACACTTTTACATTTGTCTTTCTGTGATGGCTGTCTGATTACTGTAATATAGCCTATTTCCGCAAAATTAAAATCCTAATCCACTTCACCTGGTTCGCATTCCGTTTTACAACAACCATGAAATGTGCAATCTGTTGTTGAGGCAAAAATATATTTGTTAACGAGCGCAATAATTCTTAATGCGTAAACTCTTCCAAGGCTGCATGGCGTTTTGCAAAACAAGTTGCGAGCAACCCAGTCGTCGTCGATTTCTCTCTCGTTCTCTCAACTTGGTATTTTTATTTTAATAAAACATTAACCGTTTCGACATTACGGTCAGTCAGCCTTATTTGTTGTTGTTTACCCTCTCTGTTTGGCTTTTGTCGTGTTTCACTCGTTCGCATTGGTTGGTTGCTCAATGCAATAAAATGCTACCCACAAGGACTTTGGGCTTGCAGAAATTATTCACTCCGGTTGTATTACTTTCGCGTGTATATTGATTTTTTCGTGTTTTATTATTAATGAATAGGTATTATTTGTACGAGAGAAAGGTAACGTGTGGAATAACGTTGCGCGAAGGACCCCCTTCGGTTTCTTGGGGCTGTTGGTTTTTGCTGGTGGTACAATCTTATTGAATTGTTTGTTATTACTGGACAAACCAGAAATGAGTGTGTTGCTTTCACATGGTTTTAAGTAGGTTCCCGATATTTATAGTCCGTTATATTTTACGATGTTGTCACCTATTTTTCAGTTTTTTTGAAAAAACTGAAGGTTAGTTACTGATTGCGAAAAATAATTAAAATTGTTGTTTTATCAATGTAGAATTTTAATTATGCCTAGAATTTCGAACAATATCTTGGATAAATGGAAACTTAAATAATAACTTACCTTTTAAAAGCAAGTTTTTTATGGATGTCACGATGTCAGACGTAAAATTACTTTGTGCGGTTTGTCCTAATCCTAACCTCAACTTTAATTTTCGTCCTAAAAATTTGGTTTAAAAACCTAAATCGGCGAAAGATATTGTTTTTAAAATTTAGTTTTCTAAGTATATTGCTCGGTCGGTACCTATATTGTAAATTTATCGTGACTTTCTTTAAAAACATCTTCTAAAGTTAAATGTTTTGTTATTTTTTCTAATGATCGCATTTCCTTCCCACCATCTAACCTAAAATAACTATAATAACATAAGTAGTCATGCTTAAAAAAGTTTGAGGATGGCTGCTCTTTTTTTCATTTCGTAAAGAAACAATGGTCAACAGTAACGTTTTTTATGTGGCATCTTGGTGAGAAAAGAAATTGTATTATGAATTCAGGGTTGGCATGATTAAATCATTTTGATTTAAAATCACGATTTAATCATTGATTTAAATCAAGTGATTTTTTTATTTTAATCATTGATTTAAATCAATGTTTAATAAAACACTACTGAGAAAATTAATTTTGAAAATATAACATTTTGTTAATGTCTTGTAGAGTCAGTAGAGGTACTTTTTGCTAAATTGTTGGTTTTGAAGAAAATTTGAACAAAATATTAAGATCAAAGCTGAGACCAGTCTGTATAACGAAACAGAATATTTATTAAAAGTTTAAAACGGACAAAGATTTATGTAATTTTATTGTCAAAAAAAATCACTGAGGTAATTAAATAATAATTAAATTCTCTTTATCTGGAATCTGGGATTTAATATATTCATGGTAAGCATTACCATTAGAAAAAATCAAAAAAAATGAATAAAATCAAATAAATCATGATTTAATCAAAAAAATCGATTTTTATGATTTTTTTAAAAAAATCGTGATTTTTTCCAACCCTGATTATGATCCAAATTTAGCCGTGGTTAATCAAGCGTTGACTACCTAAGAAATTTATCCCTTTAGACTGAATTTGCAGGAATTTAACAGAACTTGTAAGGTAATTCGAGCAATTTTTTTGAAATTGAGAATTTAATGGGGAATTTATATCGTACATGTTCGTTGTAAAATTGGAGCATTTACGGAGAAATTTTGTTATTTGTGAGGAATTTAAAGGCATTTTTGGAAATGTGAGATAATTATGTGGCAAAATGTTTAAAAATAAAGAAAACGTCTTCATGAAGCTTCAAATTTCTTCTGTTACGACATGTTTTGAAAGTGGTCATATGTGTAAGATTTTTTTGTTGTATCAACCTTGTGCAATTTTTATCAGACGCAGATCAGAAATGAAACCTTTTTAAATTTCTTTTTATTTTAGAATGGCACCCGTTAAATATCATGATACTGTTAGATCCCTTCTTATGGAAATTAAATTGTTTCTGGACAAACAAGAAATAACTGCGTGTGCTTTCACATGTAGTTGCCACTTGCTCTTAAGTAGGTCCCCCAATACTAATCGTCCGTTATATTTAACCGATAATCCTTCGCCTTCCATTGATGTTGTCATCGCACTCTCCCCACCAGCTCACCAATCGCACATGATAACTAAAAAATAAACAGTCCAAACCAGCATTCTTGCAAAGTACCGTTATGCAACTCGGTACCATCTCCAATGGCTGTTAAAACGGGGACATTGCATACATAGTTTGGAGCACCTCACGCAGACCAGACCCCTTTTACCACGAATTGTACTTTCTACTTTTTTCGTTGCTTACATAAATTGTGTTCGTTTTCAATTGGACGACAGGTGTATAGGTACCTTGCTCACCATCACTGGTAATTTGGGACGCGATTATCCGAACGACATGAGAAGTAGAGCGTACACAAAGAATTGTTATACGAGGAAAAGAATGGTAGCCGTAAATGGTGTGGACAAGGTGCGGGAAATGACGGAAACGAACCTGGAAAACCAATTAAGAGTAGTGGTCTAGACCTTTGCTTTGGCGAAGTGGAATTGGAAAAGGTCGATACACTTCCTTGATATTTAATATATACGTCGACCGGTCTTGGAGAGTTCCTGGTGTTTGTGAATAATACATAAAGTTATTTTAATTGGTGCAAAAGTTTTGCGGTTGTGCAAGCACAAACAGAATTGCGAATGTTGACGGAAAAACAAAGTTATTCTCTGTGACCTAGATTTAAAAATGCAACAGATGATTGCCAATATAAATCCCCGACTACTAAGCCCCAACTGTGTGTTCTGTTTCCCACTGATATAAATAAATTGGATTTGGTTTTGCGGGAGCATCACAAACTCAAAACTGGAAAGATGAAAGCGTAATTTATGCAAGTCCATGAGGCTTCACTCTGTTTTTTCTTCTTGTTGTTTATTGAACTTTACACAAACAGTCATAAGATAGAAGCAACAGGACACGTGTAGTGGTAATATGGCGCCTTGTAATCGTGCCATGCAATTGCAGCCTACACGACATTACCAGTTAATTTGCAGAGACTGGTTGGTAAACATGAGCCACTCAAGAAACTCGTTTAAATTTGTTTTGTCTGTGCGTTGGTGACGCTCCCATTTTCGCCACAATCGACAATAGCACGTCAAGGTCAACTGGAAACTGATATATTAGGTTTGGTTTGTGATTATGACAATGTGTAGGGTGGAGTAGAGGTGTATTTAAACAAAAATAGCTTTAATCAGATATGATTTGATGTATGTGACCATATGATGGTTGAGATTAAGATAAAAGAGCAATGGAGATTGTTTGCTGGTTGTTGCGACAAGATCTTGTTTAGGAATCTTTAAGACGTCAAGAAATGATTAAGAAGAGTTTGTGAAATCTATTGGATGAGATAAGGATTGCGATAAAAGAAGAGAAGTTGAAATACGGGTAGTTTATTGGGTGTCGTGTCAAAACTTATTATTAAATTGAATTAGAATTAAAATGTATTGACAAGAGTTTCTGAGACATCATATCTACCTCTTTGATAAATGTTTACCTAAAAGATTATCGTGGTATTTAACTTTCTCAAAAGTTTGATTTGAGACGAATTATTCTGAGAATTATACTTTCCTCACTTTCTTGAGAAGAAATCTGATTTCTGAAATATTTCATCAAACACTTCTAAATGGCTGACATATGAAGAAGAGGGCAAAAGTAAAATTGAGTAGGAGTTACCGCTGCTCCATCTATGAGTTGTCATTTAGGAATTAAAAATAGTATTCTGTGATGTCTATGTCTATACATTTTGAGTTAATTACTAAAAGTAGTAAAACATGGTGGCTCGAGTCCAAACATAAATTTTACAGCTAAATTGGGTTGCATAAAGTTTCCCCGATTTTACATCACCCACGCTGACGTATTTTTATTTCCGTCAACAGAATCCGTCTATTTTATAACGTTCCAATTATTACTGTATCTAATAAAATCCATTCGGCGTGTTAATTGCAACCGCATTATGAAAACAGTTGCAACAGTTTAGAAGTGTTGACCCAAATTTGTAATTCATTTAAAACAACATTGAAGATGATAATAATATGAAATAGTTATTGTACAAATATTTGTTTGGGTTAGGATATTATCAATGTGTAAGGAATATGAGCATTTTTTTGTTGTCTTGGTTCAAATGCACCGCATTTGTGGAGTAATAATTGGAGTTTTCTGGGTCATGAGTGAAATAAAACGCCGACGTTATAATTGCGGTTGTTTGAATGTCACCATATCGGTGTAATATTGTGTGGAATAGCAGGGGAAAAATTTTCGTTTTCATTCATTACGGATAGATCGCGTAATAATTGTGAAAGAGAAATTTCTAAGTTTGTGCGATGAGTGTAGAGGTTTAAAAACTTGAACATTCTTAATAATGGTACACTAAAGTCCTATATTTTCTATAATCCAGACAATATTTCATCTGAAATGTATAATAAAATCTTGTAAACCTTCCATTTCCAATATTTCTTTCCAGGCCGTAGACTATTCGCAGTCCCAGTATGGTGCAATATTATCCAAAATAGAAATTTGGTTTTGATATGGAAATTTTAGAGAAAATGATTGTTTGAAGACCCCAACTATTTTTCCACTTTCAGGCCACCCTTCTCAATGTTACCTTGTTTTCCCTACGTGCTTCGTGTACAAAAACCCGCCGAAATGTAAGGAAGTCTCCTCCTCTGTCTGGAATATCCTGTTTACAATCGTCCTCCCAAACTGTTGTGTTGTGGCTGCAATCAATTCCGCATTGGCCCACATATTTCTGTCGTAAGTGTTACGCTGACCAACTTTTCATTTCAAACAGCCTCGCATTCATTTCTGTTTTACCGTTTGGTGACTTTTATTTGGCATTTAGATGGTCTGATTTGTTTTGTAACATTGTAACGGACAATTTCGCCTTTAACCGCAGTAAAAGTTAGCGGTGAGATTCTGTTAGTTTTTCAGAAATTTGTCATGGCGGTTAATTGTTTTCTGTAAATCCTGGGGTTCAGAAGGACTGTTTTTTTGGATTTACTTTGTGTAGTTTCTCTGTGCTTAATATTTGTGTCACATGAAAATGGGTCGTAAACGGCACAAATTGCAAAATGTGTGTTGCAAGTTATATTGTTGGTACGTTTGGACGAGTTCTCAGTGTGGGATTCTGTGAATGTTGCAAATTCCACCTAACTCATTGTTACTGGAAATTATATGGCGTTTTTACACGGTGGATTCGTGTAGCAGGATGGGAGAACCCGAATGATTAAACTAAACCTTGGGCGGACTGTTGTTTTTACTTGTACCATACCGAGAAGTAACGATTGCTTACTATGAAGATTGGTGACGTAAACTGTGACAGGTTAGGGCGTACCGATGACGGTATCGCTCTTATTACACCAGCGATATTCACAAACCAAACGCATGCGCTTTTTGTGTTATTCGCAGGAGTTATTGCAGTCCTACTTTGATTTGGATATGAGAAATCTATGGAGCTCCGTAATTATCCTTGATGGACGGCTTTTTATATTTCGCTTCAGGAGGGCAGTTGACGTCATATTCCACGTCACGTCCATTATGGAAAATTCGGAAAATAGTGGAAAAAGTGACGGTACATTAAGACTAAATATAGAACGTGTACAATAAACAAGCACGCTTTTTCACCGTTATTATGCCCGCAGTCCCTCGTAGACTACGTAGTTGTACTGGTGCTGTAATAAAATACGCAGGGAGGTTCTCTCATACATTTTAAAAGCGCGATTCCGGCCGTTACGGTGTCAACGGCCTTGAGACCATCTACCCGTCACAATTGTTATTGCAGTGGTTAGTGGTCGGTGCCCTCCGCAAGAAATTCACTGATAATAATAATAGAATAACAGAGAGGAAGAAATGTGCAATTGATTTTAAATTGTGTATTTATTTTTATTTGCGTCTGCGATCTGACAATAATATGTACTCAAATTATTAAGTAAATTTGGCAAGAGAATAATAATAAAATTTGCCATGTAAATTCCTCTAACTCTCAAATCACAGATGTATAAAATGGATTTTAAATACTTTTTAATGCATATATCAAGTTTTAGGTTCCAACTTATTTCATTTTCTAACAGTTCTCCCTCTCTATTTATTTTTAAACTAGAATTACTATCAAAAATCCACTCCGAAACAGGAGATATCGCTATTGGCGGACAAATATTAATATGTATTATCAACATACAACAACAGTGTCTAATATGCCAGGATATTCACGTTAATGACCGATTAATAACATGAACTATAAACTCAAATTATTCAGACTCATTCTCTAATGTTTTAATTAACAATAGTGGGTATAATCAAGTATTTGCTATGGATATAAACAATAATAATGACGTACCGTATTTACGTCACAGAAAAAATTGATTGGCTCTTTTTCCACCTAAGTCGTTAAATAATTAAATATATTTCAAATTTCCCGCCAAACATTTTTATTTGGTTCTATTCTAATCTAATTCTTTCTATTAAAGTGATATGGTTGACATCGACCTTTTCGAAATGCTGCCACTTGAAAATATTTTTCATATTTCATATAAAATTATTGCTGAAAATGCGAGATATAGGGACGTTGAAATTTTATTTTTGTTTACAGTTCAGAGGCGTATTATTTATAGGAGCACTCTGTCGATTCTATAAGTTTCCCGATTAAATTTTGGTACACCCTGTATAGTTTCAAGAAAGTCACACTTTAGGAGTTAATCTTATTATTAACTGAAATATGTGGCATAATAATATTTATGCACAGATATATTATAAATTGGCAATTATACACGAATTTCTTTGTTATAAACGTCTTTTTATAGCCCATGGACCTCTTTATGCTCATGGGTTATAATGAAACGTCAATTAAAAGTCAGACCTGTTTTTTTTTACTCACAGTAAGTTTTTTTGTAAATAAATTCTGATTTTTCGGGTATCAAACCATCACTAAGTACTTCTTGCTGTTTCAGCCAGCTCGTTTCGGCTTCGCAAGCTTAAAATAAGGCTTCGCGCCATAAAAGCCTCTTTACGCCCTTAATACGTAAATAGCTATTATATTTATTGGTATTATAATTTTTTAATTTCTGAAAACTAAAAACGAAGATTTTCGAAACAAATATTACTTAATTTCGAATTCAGCCCTATTGTGTATGATAATTTTATAAAAATAACGTTTTTATAAAATTTCATTGGCTTGCTTGCTTGGTTTCTAGCGATTAGTAGAATAAAAACTCTTATCCTAGATTTTTTGCATATAAAAATTACATTAATTCTAATTCTATGTTAGTGCATGAAGTCTTCCATAATTATTTTACTAAAGCAATCATAAATAATATGGACACTTTTTGTAGTTATGCTGAAGCTATCAAATAATTATAAAAATATTAATTACGTCATGACATAACCTAGGAACTTTATGATAGATAAAAGAATCGTCATTAGATGACGAGCAATTAGCTTTTTGAGGTCATAACCATTTATATAAACCAATATAAAGAGCTTGGAACAAAAGAACAAATACTTAGGCTAGGCGGTTTTATTTGATTTAAACTGAAGATGTAGTTTGTGATACTTAGGAATTTTTTTATAATTAGGTACATTTTTCTTAAGTGTCTCGCTTTCGGTGGGATTCAAGCAAAAAATGGTATCTTGACACTTTGATATAAATAGATTTATCACGTCGTATAGTTCTTTAAACTTGATAAATTTGCACAGTTCTTTATCTCTTTTTACGTAATTGGCCCTGTTTGCGTGTTATCAAAATTTAAATTATGAACTATAACCTCTTTGGATTGAAATTTTTTGAAACCTAAAATTCCAACATTGTGCAACAATCAAACTTACGCATGTATGGTAACTAGTATTGTCTAGACTGTAACTTTTTAAATTAAAACCAAGGTCAATTAGAACAGTTAAGTCAAAAACTTATCAACTTCGCTGTTAATTTATTCCGAAAATGCACTCGGCTGTAGTTGATAATTTTTTTCTTATATCTGCCTTCAGCAATAAAATAAATGTGAGGTGAAGCAGGTTAAAACCATATAAACCGATAACAAATCGAATTTTCAATTATTGCAACAACTGTAAAGCACATGCAATCCCGTTTTCTGTGTGAAGCAATGTGATTTTTTTCTTTTTCGAGTTATTAACCTTGCTGATAAGACAGCGGTGAATGATATGATTAAGATGAAAGGTGCGTGGCCTTTGACTAGGCCTTGGTGTTATGGATACGCAATTGGTCGGACTTGCGTATTTTATGTGGCGGAGGCGGTGGTGGTGGTGAAGCAATGGAGAAAAACCCGATGCGGAGTTATAGACAACACGCCACACGCGAGGGTTATTGACTTCGGATGCGTCCGTTGGCATAGGCAGCACGTGTTAAATTTCATATGGAAAAAATAACATTAATTTGATTGTGCGTTTGGTTGGAATTAATTTATTCCAGCGCCCCCAACGAGGGGTTGTAATTTTTATTGCCCCCTACAGAGCCAAGGGGGGTCGCTTTAACATAAACACACTTTTTAGATGTTGTTTTGGAATTAAATGTTTGCTATGATTATGTTCAGTGGGGTATTAGGTGGAAAAATTGTAGGAAGAATGTGTAGTAATGTTATTAAATTCGTAAAGGTAAACCGGTTTTAACTGGTCTCGATGGATAATTAATTTGCATCACATACTACACATACAAAGTGTTTACAAACATTCCGCAAATAATTTATTACTTTCTATTGGTGGTGTTACAATTAATAAACTTTCCAAGATTTTTCCAATTTAATAAAATCGTTGCGAGTTTCTTTTTCTATTGTGCGTCTACCATAAGCAAACAATTTTGTAAAGTAGTTAAATTGGTCAATTTATGGATTCCTTTTAGTTGATGTAGTAATCAATATAAAAAGGAATCCTTATAACTTATAATGTTTACTTATTTTCCTAATTTTCTCTTCTTTGTGTTGCAGATAAATCCACTCGACGTTGTTTTGTGACAGGGTATCCACTCCGACTACGCTTTAGTTTTTAATAAATTGGCAGGAAATTAAACATACTGCACAGGAAAAAACACAAAAAAACTATAGAGGACCGATTTATAAAAGACAGTAGACCTGTCGTCGTTTACAGTCAACGCCATGGAGCGTGAATCCAACCCTATGCAGGCGCTATGCCGATCAGGATGTGGTTTTTATGGCAGCCCGGCAACAGATGGCCTTTGCTCACTCTGCTATAAGGTAAATATAAAAAAATCGCCTGTGCAAAAAAAACTGTTTTACACGGGATAAAAGTACATAGTGGGAGGGTGCTTTAATTTAAACAATGTGAGGTGAAATATTTTTACATAAAGTAGTGTAGAACTTTTTTGTATAATATACGTACACCCTTTTCTACTTTGCGCTGCTATATTATTTAAAGAATAAGAGATATGAACAAAACAAAAAATTTGCGGGATTTTGGTTCTCTATAAAATTGCAAAAGTGACGAGTTCTCACCCATATTTTCAAGATGGCGGAAAATGAGACAGAGGTGGCTTGTCCAAAAGTGGTTGACCCCCACCTCGTCGATCACAAAAGGTCCGAAAGACCTAAAAATTTTATCACAGTAAAAGTCTAATGTTCCTGTATTAGTTATTTTACTAAATATCCTATAAATTAGATAACCTCAAAACCACACAAATTTTCTTGAAATACACTTTAACCTTAAAATGCTTTTTGTAGTTCATAAAAATAGATATTTATTATACAAGACGATAACATTGTACTTTATCTTAGAGAGCGATTTTAGCGTCGAGGCGTCGGCCGAGACGGTAATAAGCTCGAGAAGATAATAAAATGTTATCGTCGTGTATAATACAAAATTTTTTTCTATAGCAAATGTTAAAGAAAAACCAATTATAAAGAAAAACTACTTGCAAATTAAATTATTATCAATGACAATTTAAAATGTCAGTGAATATGAGTTCTCATGGTGTCAAAATCAACAGTAATACGTTTTAATTCATTCATTTCGAAAAAATCAAAATTTTTTATCTATCCTTGCGGATAAAGTGCTACTTTATCTACCCTTGCGGTTAAAGTGCTACTTTATCTACTATTTTGAGTTGATAAAAGCACACTTTAACATTTGCTATAGAAAAAAATAACAATTATCACTAATGCTTAAAAATTAACAGTATTTGAAAATTATTAATTGTCTCATATTTGGGTAATAAATAAAGTATTACTTAAATAATAAGCATTATCTTTACGAATTATTATTATTATTATTTAATAGTTAACTAAATTTTATATTCAAATTATCGTTGGAAATTTTATTATTTATTTTAAATATCCTTTACTGTCGCGTTTGATTTAAAGTTTGATGGCGAAGTACCTTGAATATGGATTCTATTAGCACTATTATTTTGAATGCCAAACGTTTTTAACTAGCCGTAATTTCTTTAGTGGCGATTTATTTATTGACCCTGTATATTATGTTCTTTTAAATCCACGAAATTACTTGTGCGGATAGCTTTTATATTATCATTAATTTTAAATTTATATTCGATTAACATTTCGTGATGCTATCAAAGGAATATGTGCAAATTTATTTTACCATTAATTATACTTAACAAATTTATAAAAAATAGATAACCTCTAAAATTACCGTTACAAAATGTACATATTTTTTAATAAAATTCTTCTGATATGATTGAAGAGAAAATGTGCGGTTTTTTTAATGATTGATGAAAATCCTTTATGACTAATTCTCTTTTTTCTTTTTTTGTAGGAAAACCTTAAGAAAAAACAACAATTACCAAGCACACCAAGTCTGAGCGCCCTTCGAGATACCGCGACGGCGCATCCCACCATCAGTCACCTTCCATCAGCTACTGTCAATGATCTTCCCAATGATGTAAGTCTCCTCAAGCCCCAATTCGTCGCTCTTCAATAACAAGCCGATTTTTGTGGTGAATGTATCTTGAAAGAGCGACGAATTGGAACCAATTTTTCCCATAACCTGTACTTGAACCTCAAGTAAATCACCGGATGTTTATTCGATTTGTTTGGGGTTCAAGGTGCAGTTTAGTGTATAAACTGAAACTGCACAATGATGTGGCCGAACCTGGTGGTGTTATTTGTTACCAGTGAAGGTTTTTCATCATTGTAGGTTTCCAAGACATATTTGCCGCTTGCTTTGCTTGACACACTGCACGAAATGTCAGCCCTGTCACATCACCAAAATTCAGAGTATGTCACATAGTAACTTACCCTCAGCCACGCCATCCACCACAACAACCGATGATCTGGTATCAGCCAAGAGTACTCTTAGTGTCGATGCTTCCAGTAATGGGGGCGTGCCAGTCCACTCATTAACTAACCTCCCCACAACCCTACCTGTCAGTGTCATTTCGTCTTCACCATCAATTGTGCGAACCGACCAACAGCAGCAGGTTAATAAATGCGCGTAGGGAATGGTCAAAAGTTTAGTTGCGGGTGTTTTGTGTTTGTGTGGTTAAAGCGGAGTTGTTATATGTTATTTTTTTTATTTCTTAGGCCATCAATGAGGAGTGCTCCAGTCAGGCGCAGGCCCAATCGTCCAATGTGGATGATGTAGCCGCCGCCGCAGCCTCAGCAGCCGATCCTGATGCAGGGAACGATGATAAGGATAGCGACAAGGATGGAAAAAAGAAGAAAAATCGATGTGCCACCTGCCGCAAGAAGGTTGGACTAACAGGTAAACTAGAGTAATTTTAAGAATAAGTAGAGTAAGGGGTAATTAAAAATAATGTGTCAAATTACTTTTAATAACTGAGAGAACTCGGATGTAATTTGTTTAAAAATCCAAGGCTATAGACAAGCGAGGCAATTAAAATTTAATATGGTGTTTTAATTGTTCTTGTGCAGACGGTTTCATTACTGGAAATTTAGTGTTTTTATGTTATTTTATAATTGGATAATTTATGAAAAACAATAAGGTGTTCTCGAAGTTAAACTGTGTCAAGACATGAAAATTACATAAATTTAAATATCTGTGAACGTAAAACATTTTTTAGATTATCACTGAATCTAGCCCCAAATTATAATCAACATTTCGACTTTTAAATGGAAATTACCTAATAGAGGAAATGTTTAAGTTTGCAGCTGATTTATCAAGATTTGCTTAGTAATGAAATAAAGAAACTTGTTGATTTCTCGTTATTTATTTTTATATTAAAATCGTTTTTTTTTTCTTGTAGGATTTGAATGCCGCTGCGGAGGTTTGTTCTGCGCTATCCACCGGTACAGTGACAAGCACGATTGCAGTTTTAACTATCGAGAAATGGGTGCTCAGGAAATTAGACGCAACAATCCCGTAGTAGTCGGAGAGAAGATACAAAAAATATGAACCCCGCCACTCGAGTGCCATGGCACCCACAAACAAAGTGATTTTATAGACGCTAACCTAGTCGGGTGCTAATTTAGTGTAAAAAATATATATATAAATATTTTAAAGAAACAGAAACTTTAGTGATTCCCGCCGCGCTGCATTAAAATTGAAGATGTCTGCAGCAAAGAAGTACTTTAAAAAACAAACAACTCAAAAATTCTCTGTCGTTTAGTTTTTACTTTTATCTTTTTTCCTTTAAAATAATTAAATAAAATTACTAGGTATATATGTCATTTTAGCTTTCTTTTTTTGTTGATTTGTATATAAACAAGTTATTCTTTACAAACATTAAATGTTTGAGTGGGGGACACCCCCCAGCCTTTGCAATTCTAATCCATAATAAAGAAGTTAGTTATTTTTTGTGTGTTTTATTCGGGTGCCCACTGGCTGTACAAAGTGTCCCGTTAAATTGCTTTAGGAGAGAACCATCCACCTATTAATAAACCGTTTCCATTTCTATTATTATCGTCTGATTTGTTATTGTTTTTTAGTTGGGGCTTTGTGCCGCAAGATCCCGAATAAAATGCTCTTAATTTTTTTGGAACAGGTTAATTAGTTTAATTTTTTTTTGATCAATTTTATTTTATTGTGCAAATATATAGTGATATAATGTGAAATCGAGTAAACAAAAAAGACACTTGGGTGCGATCTAGCGGAATGGGTAAGAGGAAAACAGTGGAGTTCTTGATGTTTTGTTTTTTTAAATGTTGCCAACACTGTGAAGCAGAGGAAAATAATAATAATAAAAACGTTTGTGTCGTCATGTCAGTGCGTAGGATTGCAAAAAAATATAAATGATAAAAAGTTATTCGGGAGTGTTTTGATTTTTCATGCGTTTAGCTTAAAGAGTGTTGAAGAGGCAAATGGAAGAAAATGTTAACTAGGGAATTTGTGGGATGAATTTTGTTTTATAAATTACAATTACCGTTTTTATTGTGCGTAATTTATGAGAGCATTAAAAAGTAATGTTTTAATTTATGTTTCATAGTCAGCAATCAAATTAGTTTTTTTATCAGGAAATTTAGTTGCTCCATCGGTTTTATCAGCTTTTTATTGACAATTGCATAAAAATATATTGTAATTTTAATCTTTTTATCACGATTTCTGCATTTCCAACTGATTTTAGTCCTAATATTGTTACGTTAAGACCTACGTACATTTTTTTCCATTCGAAATTCAACGCTAGACTACAGGAAAAGAAAACACTTATTGCTTATACTTGTGTATCTTTTTTCTGGTTTTTCTTCTAATACTTTGTCACTTCAATAGTTTGTTATTCAGCTTCTCAATGTACCTTTTAGAATATTTCAAATTATCTTCTGTCCGTACGCTGAATGTAGATACAAATTCCACTACTTAAATATATTCGTACAATTTATTATTCATCTGAATTCATTTACAAATAAAAATTAAATATGAATCACACGCCGACAAAATAACTTTTGTATAACTTGTAAATACATTTTCTGGTCTAACAGGATCAAAACCATGAGTCATACTGTTACACAACTTATTTATATACTAATTGGTGAATTCAGGTGATTTTTGGAAATTTTTTCTCGCCAGTTATTTAGTCACATATTAATCTACTTAGGCATTGTTGGTTGTAATAAAGTTGGATTTAATTCAACTTCTGATTTTGACTTTTTCCATATGAAGACTAAATATGTTCAGAAAACGTTGCTTAAATCTAATTTCCATTTTTGTTATTTAATATTTTTTTAATGAAAATTGTAGGTTGGATTTTTCCAAAGTTGTTTTGCAATCAACGCTAAAATAAATCTTTCAGTGATGGACTACTTATTGTTAGACATGTGGTTTGTATTTAATCAGATGGTTAATTTAATTATTACCTCTTCTTGTTTTTTCGTTTGTGTTCGGTGTTTTGCACAGTTGATTGTAAATAATAGTTTTGAGGTGTTTTGAATTATTGTGCAAAATTCGGAGTTCTACTTAAACAGCTTCGTAAAGAGATTAATAACATGACTTGACTTGTTTTTCTTTAAATCAATAATCAATTGATCAGATACAAACTGTTTACATATGATTATTATTATATTATTACTATAAGTAATGCCTTGTGTGGCAATGTCTAATAAATCTATTATAAAAAACTGTTTTCTCTTGTGTTTTTTTTTTATTTCCTGAAGCACAGTAGTGTATAATAACAAATATCAAGAAGATTTTGGGTGTTGTTGATGTCGCAGGAAAAATAGATTATTTTGAACGTTTGTTATTTAGAGATAACGTAAAATAAAAGAAAACATGTTTTTAATAACACGAAAAATTATATCTACATTCAAAATAAAAGTAACAAATTCCTAATTAAGAAACCAGGTATATAAATTAAATTCTTTTGTAAATTGAAATAAATTAATTTCTGCTTTAATAATTATGGAAACGAGAAAATTTCTCTTTAAAGTGCATAAACTAAACTAAATTATTCTTGTGCGTAATTTTTAAGAATTTGTATTAATATGCACTTGTATGGCTATGGTTGAATAAGAAAAACCAACATCGTATCTGCCTGCATAATTCTCAATTTTAGATAAAGTTGCATTTTAGATGAGCTATCGAGAAATATTTTATACTTACAGATCAGTAGATCAGATTTTAGAGTATTAGGAACTTGTTTTAATGGAAGAAGTAGGAACATAGATGAAAGAAATTGATAAAAAAATTTAAAATTGTGTTTAACTTTTGATTTAATAATTATACTGTTACCATGATAAAGTAAGCAAACCTTAAACATTTTCATATAAATGAAATAGTACCAGACCGTGATTTTTACTCCAATGTCTAAATGTACTTTAAAAAAATTATTTTTGGAAAAATTTGTATAATTGGAAGCTTATTGTAAACGTTGTCAATTCTTATAAAACTACAAATTTACTTTTAGAAATAGTTGTGTAAAGTGAGAAAACCGGGAAAAGTCAGAAAATTTTCATAAGGCAGGGAAATCGTAAAAAATCTGTAAATGTCAGGGAATTTTCAACTTTTTTCTGGAAAAATATGCAACAGAATTCCAACCTCTTATTTATTATTGTTAAAAATTAACATTATTTAATATAAATGTTTTTATCACAATTTTTTTTTTGTAAAACTATTTGTGACCTATTTATACAGGGTGTCCCAAAATTAGTCCGCCAAAATGGACCAGCTGATTCTTCGTTCAAAAATAATGCAAAAAGTTTTAATAAATATAGGTTGAAAAATGCTTTCTAAGGGAGCTACAGCCCCCCGAAAGGAGCCTTAAAGAATAGTTTTCTGTAATATCTCTGCAACTATTTGAGGTAGATACTTGAAATTTGGTGAGTTTGAAGCTTTTATAATTTGCCATATATTTCTTTTTCCAATTTTCAGAAATTTTGTCAGGGGCGTCACATACAGGGTGGGTGCTGAGTAAATTATGCGCCATATTTTTTGTGTGAATAATTTTTAAATTTTTTATATCAAATTATGAAACTTGGCTTATTTTTACACAAAAAAGGTCGTCTCAGTCGATCTTTGAATCTTGAATCTTCGAGTAAAATCGTTTTGAAGAAGTCACGTCCATAAAAACTACACTAATAAAAATAATCACAAAATTGAAAAAAAAATGGTTTTGATTTGTTTTTATTATTAATATTTGACGAAGAAATGCTAAACGAAGTAATAAATACCTATAAATTTTAATCCATTGTCTACTTTTGATAAATTTTAGTTTTATGATTATTTTTATTAGTGTAGTTTTTGTGGACGTGTTTTTTCAAAACGGTTCAAGATACAAAGATCGACTGAGACTACTTTTTTTGTGTAAAAATAAACCAAGTTTCAAAATTTGATATAAAAAATGTAGGTAATAATTATACTCACAAAAAATATGGGGCATAATATAGTAATATACCCAGCACTAACCTTGTATGTGACGTCCCTGGCGAAATTTCTGAAAATTGTAAAACGAAATAATTGGCAAATTATGAAAGCTTCAAACTCACCAAATTTCATGAATCTACCTTGCAAAGATATTGCAGAAAACTCCTCTTTGGGGTCCCCCTTTCGGGTGGCTGTAGCCTCCTTATGAAGCATTTTTCAACCTATATTTATTGAAACTTTTTGCATTATTTTTGAACGTAGAATCAGCTGGTACATTTTGGCAGGCGAATTTTGGGACACCCTGTATATTTGTTACTTTTTTGGAGTTTGGGGAAACAGTCACATTCAACAACAGTAAATTTATTTTTGTAATTTTTTTTTATATAATGTTCCTAGAAAACCTGGAATAGTTAGGGAATTTTGAAACTGAAGTACTCTGTTGATTTATCGTATGTAAAGAGACTAAAAAAATTGAAAAAAAGGAAGTACATACGGATACAAGAAGATCGAAAATAGTTTGAAATAAATCAAATTTGAAAAGAAAAGAAGAGTCTAAAGAAAATGAGCAGTTCAAAATGTTTATAAGTAAATCGCAAATTTTTATTCAAAATAATCAAAAGGTACAAAGTTAGTTAGATATAAAAAAAATTTAAATCGACAAAATTCAGACCGGTGCGGTTCTAAAAATGAAAAAGTTTACTTATTTTATAATGACAAATTTCAAAATAAGGCCTGAAATATTTTTTTAATGGTGCAGTACTTAATATATTTTTTTTGAATAAAAGAGTATTAACAAGAAATTAAACCAGTGAAGTGGTTGAAAACTTATCGATTGATTACTTAGTTTTAATAAAATTGAGACGATCCTGTTCAATTCGTTCTCACTTTTGTCGTGTTTCAAACCAAAATTTTGGACTTTGGACATTATTAGTTCAAAATAAACACACAAAATAATTTATCGAATAAATAAAATATATTTTAAAACAAAAATTAAAAAAACTACTCTAGTAACACTAATAAAATATATAAAAGGTACAATTAATTAAAAAAAATACACAGTATTAATCCTTAACTCTTAATTCCTAAAATCAACAATTCATACAAATAGCTACCGATAGATTTTCTCATCTTGCGGAAACGCTATAAAATATGGCTGCCCACTACTTTGATAATAAGGCACTCGCCCCATCGTGGAATAATTGGACGGTCTCACAGCAGTTTGTCCTGACATACTTTGCATTTTGTGTGGCAGAGTCGCTGAGTACCCTGCAGCATATGGAGGCACTGCATAAACCGGGGGAGCGCCTTTTACACTACAAGCACAACTACTGCCAGCTCCCACAACCCCTGGACCAACCACTGGCGTTCCTGCAGCCAACGGCCCCCCTCTGTACTGATTACTAGTCATCCTTAACCGTATTATACAAATAACTATAATTAAAATCGCAATGAAAGCTACGACTCCCCCCACTATACCTATGATAAGCGTATCGTCGTTGTTAAGGGTAGATTGGCCAGTGCCCGGAAGTTTTCCCTTAGGTTTTGGCTTGTCAGTCGTCGGAACTGACCAAATAATCTCCGGCTCCGTTATCTTGACTTGCGGTCGTGTTATACGTGTAAAAACCGAGGTGCTTGCTTGAGTGGAGGAAACCGTGCTGATTTTTCTTGGATCGCACGTTAGTTCATCATCGCCGATTTCCACTAGAAGTCTTCCAAATAAATGCTCGGGGGCCGAACACTTTATCGTGATCATATGCGATGGAAGCCATCTTCGCAGGGCTCTTGCACTACAATCGCACAAAATTGGATTGGTTTCCAAGCCGATTAGCTTCAAATCTCCACGACGGTCTTTCAACGTCACCAACATCTGCGGTGTGAGTTTCGTTAGTTGACTGCCAGTTACATCTAGAACAACCTTGGAGGATCTGGGTACGGAAAAGAACAGTGCTGGGGGTAGCGAGGTTAACGAAGTGTTCATTAGGCGTATCACCACGTCAGAACCTTTAATTCCTGAGAGGGTTCCCGAGGAAATGCTTCGTAGTCTCGGACCGCGTATTCCGAGTTCTTTTAGTCTTGGATGTAGCACAGACTGGAGTTGGTCGCTTCCAACAGCCGCGTCTTTAGTTTCGATGTTAACGCGTTCTAAAGATGGGATGTTCTGAAGTAAGCCTTGCGTGTCCAAGTAGCCTAACTTTGGATAATCATAGGCGTCTAAATCTGATAAATTTGGAACGGATTTAAACGCAGTTTTTTCGATTCGTCCACAGTATGGAAGAGAATGTAAACTTAGCTGTCTAAGCGACTCTAGTCCAGTTAGATCGTTTTGGGCTATCGCCTGAATTGGATTATTCGAGATATTCAACGTCTGTAAGTTGCGTAGTAAACTCCAGATCATCGAATAGTTGCTTATATCTGCTATTTCATTGTCAGCTAGGTCTAAAGTTTCTAAAAGTGTGGTGCGTTCAAACACACTCTCGGTGAGAACTGAGATATTATTGTGGGATAAATTCAGGTGACTCAGGAAGGGCGTTTCCAAGTGAGTCACTTCAGTAATACCAGTTCCAGCTAGATTCAACTCGCGTACAGTCTTGGGTTCCCCTAAAACATTCTGTATCGCTGTCTCGGACAAAGGATTAAAAGACAAATCCAATTTTTTAATATTGACCATAATGCTATCATCCCCTGGAATGTCTTTCAATTTATTATGCGACAAATCCACGGAAGACACGAAGAAGTACTGCCTTTGCAGGGATTTAAGTGGAGCAACCTCAAAGTTATTTCTTGCAAGATTGATGTTTTCTAACATTTGCAATCTTGCACGTTCGAAAATCGTTTCCGGTAAATCAACTAGTTCGTTACCTTCCAAGTTCAGGAATTCCAAGCGTACTAAGCCTTCAAAAGTTCTATCTCCTAGACGCTCTAGTTTATTGTAGCTAAGATCCAAGACTTGCAATTGGGTGGAATTGTGGAAGGCCATCTCGCTTACTGCTTCTAATTGATTGTGAGCTACTAACAGGGAGCGTAGACGTGGCAACCTGGCAAAGTCCAACTCTTCAATGGTTTTCAAATCATTACCCGACAAGTCCACTAGTTCTAAAAATTGTAAAGTTGCTATGAGCTCAGCGGGAAAGAAATTAAACTTGTTGTTGGCTGCGTGAATTTGCTTTAGTCGCGGGTGGATTCGGAAGGATGATGGGAATAAATAACTGAGTTGATTGTTGGAAATGTCGAGGACTTCCAAGCTGGTTCCAGTGTTGAAGAACTCGCCTTTAAACGAGTTTAACTGGTTTCCCCTCAGGATCAATTTACGGATGTTCATGACGTTAACGAAGGCTCCTTGTCGGATGTTGGTGATGTGATTATTAGATAAATCAATTATAGTTAAATTTGGTAAATTGGCAAAAGCACCGTCAGGCAACTCTGATACAGAGTTGTCTGTTAAAAGTATCCTGCGAAGAGCTGGGGATTTACTGAAGAACTCCGAGGGTAAAATTTTCATCCCCGTATAGCTCATATCGAAATCTTCTAAATTACTCAACTTATGCAATAAACCAACAGGAATTGTAGACAAGTTATAATTGCGACTCAAATTCAAATGTTGCAACACCGGAACCAACGTAAAACTATTCCTCGCAAGTTCTGTTAGCTCATTATCGCTCAAATCCAACGACCTCAACTTCATCAGCGTTAACGGAGGCCCCGCTAAATTACTAATGCGATTCTGCGCCAAAGACAAACTAACCAACGTGTCCTCCAAACCAACAAACGCATCCGAATTCAAAGTTGTAATCAAATTACTCGTCAAGTCCAAATGGTGCAGTTGTTGGAAGTACTGGAAGGAAGCTGTGGGAAGCTCGCGTACAACATTCTTCGATAGCACTAGTTTTGTGACGCGTTCGGCGATGGAACGAAGAATGTCCCCTGAGATGGCAGCAACGCGGTTGTAGTCCAGTTGGAGGGATGTGAGACGAGGCAATCTACCCAGAGCTGAAGCTGGAATCAAGAGGATGTTGTTGTCTTTTAGGTTGAGGAACTCCAAGTTGTCCAAGCCTTCGAAGCTGTCGTCTTCAATCTGTAAGTGGTAATTTAGGAAAAGTTGTCAAGCGATTGGGTTTTAATTTACTTGTCGTAGGGAGTTGACGCTTATGTCCAGGCGACGAAGTTGTTTGAGTCCGAGGAAAGTTCCTGGGACGATATAGGCAATGTTGTTTCTGCTCAGGTCCAGTTGGTAGAGGTTGTTTAGGGAAGCGAGGTTTTTGTTGTCTAAAGACTGAAAATTAAGAAGTTAGGACCAAAATTTCCCGAAAATTCTTAAAAATTAAAAAATTAAACTTCTTTTGAGTTGTTGAAAATGTAGTAAAATCGATACTTCAGAATTTTTATTAAAATTTTTTATACTGAAGATTCTCACAAAAACTCAAAAAGTACAATTTTTTACTTTTTTGTACGAAGTAATAATATTTTAGTACCTAATCATGACTTTTTATATAAGTGCATAGGAAAAGCAGAAATATTATTTATTAAAATGAAGACAAACCTGGATCAAATTCGAAGACAGGTTCAGGTACCGCAGTTCGGAAAAAGTGTTAAGAGCAACAGCAGGAAATTCAACAATAAAATTTTCAGACAAATCCAGCAGCTGCAAATGGTCGGCCCCTTGAAATACATCGCTGTTGAATCTCGACAGTCTATTATGCCCAATTTTCAACGACTTTAATTTGTCTAATCCTGCAAAAGCTCCACCTTCAATTGAAGAGATAATGTTGTTGCTCAAGTCGATAACTTTGAGATTGACTTGGGCTTGAAATGCATCCGCTTTGATGCTATCTGTAAAACAGGTGAATTTTATTCAAAGTGTTCTACGGAAAATTCTGGGAATCCTTATTACCAATCCTGTTGTTGGTTAAGGAGAGCAACCGTAAGGATTTCGGACCATTTAACGAAGAGCTTGGAATTAATGTTAAGCTGTTTCTGTCCAAATAAATATCCTGAAAAATATGTTTGTAAATTAAAGAAATTTTGTTGATAAGTTTCGGAAATTACTTGTAACTGATGGCAGCCTTCCAAGATTCCTTCTTCAACCGCCTTTATTCCATTCCCACTGAGATCTAACAATTGCAAGTGAGTTAACCCATGAAATTCGCTACTAGAAAAAATAGGATTCAAAGTATCGCCTAGAAGATTATCCGCTAATCTCAGTTCCACCAAAGTCGCCTGTAGTCCTTGCAACAATCTATCCGTGAGCCTCCTAAGCGAATTCCCTGAGAGATCAATGCTTCGCAATGGAAGACCAGTAGAGGAAAACACTTGTGTTGGTAAAGCTTGATGACCCACCCATCGCTGGCTGAAGGAAACGATGGGCGCTCCATAAGGCAACGCTGGTAAATCCCCGGGAAACACAATGCGGTCACAATTGACAGTTATGGCAGGATTCCCATCGAGGGCAGCTTCAATGGGACCAAGAGCACACGCACAGGGGAACCGTAAATCTCTGGAAATTTCTGAACATGGTTTGTATTCCTGTGACGTGACCAGAATGATTAACGTTGAGATTGTTCCAAAAATCGGTGCCCAGTTCATCTGTGAAAAAGAAATTTTAAAATGAATAGGTACAAGGTGATTGGGTGTTTCGCACCGAAAACGTTGAAGAAATTTTTTAATTACTCTCTTAAGAAAACAATGCTACGAAATTCCATAATTAGCCATTATGTATTATGTTGTTAATATAATAGAAGATAATTAGTTTTGTTTTTGGTTTGGTTTGTGTGTTAGAATTTGCTACGGAATTTCATACATTATTACAATTTTATGCTTCGTTAACTTGTTATTGATTTATCTGTATGTAAACGAATAATTAAAAAAAATGCAGTAGTGGTTTCAGTTACATAAAATATCCCCACATATAATAACGGTTTAGAACTCGCTCTAGGAACTTTGTAATGTTATATGTCAAGGCAGTTGATTTCGGCCCACTTTTCAACCAGATTGTTGTCCCACGTTGTTTATCTAACACTCTTAATATTTGAATTGATAAAAATGTTGTTCATCATATAATATCGCATAGCTTTTAAATACCAGGTAATTTATGAGGGGCAAGCAGATTTGTCATTGAAGATGAGAGATGAGAGTTGAGAGCTTAAACTCGAATGAAACTGGTAAAGTGTTGAGATGGAATAATGATAAGCTAATTGTAATGTTTTGAAATGTCGAAGTTCATTTGGAATTTTATAATATACATCATACAACGTATAAATTGTTGTGAGCGTTCCAGAGATAAAGTTTTATTTAAGAATAAAAACTTGCTAAGTCTGAGAGGCATTAAAACTTTTTCTTTTATGGGGAACGAGATGAAGTTCTTGCAAGATCTCGAGCTAACTAGAGTCTAAAATGGAAAGAAATGAGTCAATAGTATTGAAAGATTACGTTATCTCTACAATAAGATCAAGTTTATCAAGTGATATTGATTCCTAATACCGATACCGATTCGCTTACGCTTACTACACATTTTTTTAGAATTAATATCTTCGATTATCTGACAATTCGTTTTTCTTCGGTAAATTGGAAACTGACGAAGACTCTCGACAATTTGATTATCTTAGATTTCAATTTGCAAAGAAGTTTTGGGATCTGAAATGTCTTAAAAATTAAATTTTTTGGGTTTCTAATTTTTTATTTACTTTGAATCTTTGTACCTTCAGAACAATGATATCCCCAAAAAATGTCTTAAGAAGGACCTTCTTGACGTCTATTGTCTAGGATTTACGAATATCATAACTAACAACTTAATTTGGATGAATTTGGAAAACAAATTCGATAAATTCATTAATTTGAAGAAAAATATTAATTTATTGATGTTTTATAAAATATATAGGTTGTCCCAGTTTATATCGTCAGGATTTCACCAGTCGATAGTTTAACGAAAATTAAAGGTGGTTTGTCTAATAAACTATGGTCGAATGTTGCTTCCTTTTTGATGTACAGGGCATTAAAGAAAATAAATTATTTTAAATAATTTGCTATAAATCAATAACAAAAAAAGTTAGTCTTATGAAATTTTGCATAGATCTTTTTTTTGTATTCTCTTATTAATAGTGGTTGCAACTATTTTATTTAGAACACAGAGGCGTGCGTACGGGTTTCTTCAAAAACATTTTATTGAATATAACGTACACCACTGTTTTTTTTTTGCAGCACCAATATGCAGAGAGTATTTTCCAATCAATTTAGAAACTTTTTTGTATCTTACAATTTCTTGATAACTTAACTTTTTTTTTCTTATTTATTAAAGAGGTTCTTCCCTAAGATTTCCGAAAAAAGCATCAGTACAAAGTTGTAGAGAAAAATATTTCCTACCACTTTCCTTTTAATATTTTTTTGATATTGTCAATATTTAAAACGATATTCAACAAATAAGTTGCAAATTTTAGGGAAGTTTTTCTCTAGTTAGGTACTACTTACTACTACTACTACTACTTAGGTACTACTCTCTCTCCAAAATTTTCAACTTATTTGTTGAATAACTTTTTAAATATCGACAATATCAAAAAAAGTTTAAACGATCAGTTGTAGGAAATATTTTTCTTTACAACTTTGTACTGACTCTTTTTTTCGAAAATTTAATAGGAAAAAAGTTATTCAATAAACAAAAAAATCCAACCCTTAATTGAGGGCTGGTGAAAGAAGGGCGGGGACTCCGAATACACAAACTCAGTTTTAAACTTTCAGGGTGACCTTCTAGAAGATACTACAAAAATTGGCTGTAGGGTAAAAAAGTCTATTTGAAGCCCTTTTTTCTCCCTTATTTACTGTACTATTATATTATTTTAAGTTCAGTTATCAAAAAATTATAAGATACGAAAAAGTTTCTAAATTAAATGGAAAATACTCTCTGCATATTGGTGATGCAAAAAAACCAGTGGCGTACGTTTTATTCAATAAAATGTTTTTGAAGAAACCCGTACGCACGCCTCTGTGTTCTAAATAAAATAATTGCAACCACTGTTAATAAGAGAATACAAAAAAAAGATCTATGCAAAATTTCGGAAGGCTAACTTTTTTTGTTATTGATTTATATAAATTATTTAAAATAATTTATTTTCTTTAATGGCCTGTACGTCAAAAAGGAAGCAACATTCGACAATAGTTTATTAGACAAAGCACCTTTAATTTTCGCTAAACTATCGACTGGTGAAATCCTGACGATATAAACTGGGACACCCTGTAGAATAAAACAATTTCAAAGCACAAAATTATCAATTTATCATGCATTGAAATGAATCTCTTTTGACAAACGCTATGTATAATATTTAAAAAATAATTATATATGTATAAGTAAATAAATTATATGACGTTCAATATAAGATATACATTTAAAAAGAAAACAGTGGTAATCGTAATTTTGACTAACATCTCGTCGAATTATGAATTAAAAGCTGAGAAAAAAGAGCCCCTAATACTCTAATTATAATTATAACGAATCTTCTCGATTCTTTTCAAATATACTTAAATAACGAATTTTACAACTGAAAAATTATGTGAAAAGATCAATCATAGGAAAAAATAAATAGCCTCATTTGCGACTTAAAAAAATCCATAAATAGAAAAAATTAAGATCATTTGTTTGATTAACTTGTGTTATAAGTAATTATTAGTTTATGTCCTTAAAATTACTAATTAAATTTTAGTTTTTAAATTTGTACAAAAATCTTTTCAGTCTGGATTTATTTCTTTTTGGTTTAATTTTTTGCCATTTAACTGGATGTTTTTAAAACTTATTCGAAAAAATTAAATTTTATTTCTTCTACCTAACCTAATTTGATAAATGCACATTTAAACCATTAATTGATAAATTATTTTGGTTTTTCTTTGTTTATTTCTTTTACACAATTTTTGGTTTCATTTAAGGGAGGTTCTTGTAGTTTTTGTTCTCAGTAATGCCAAATTGCAATAGACCTGTTCAAAAGTAACAGACGAATCAGATGCGCACGCAGATTTATCATTCAGAAACTTAACCGTTAAAAAGTATAATGTTTGTGAATCACAATGGCGCCCCCAAAATTTTCGACTACATTATTTACAATGTATTTGTACTAATCAATGGGAAATTTTCGCTCTCTATTCTATAGATAATTATTAAAATATTTTGGCGTACATGATTAAAATTTTCTTCATTTTAAATCCTTAAGTTGTGATGGCACACACTTTGAAAAAGATATTCCTGAACTTCAGGATAATGGATAAAAATCAGGTTTTACTTAGAAACATCTAGATATTCTAGATAGATAATATCAGATGAGTTTATTACAAAATGCCTACTAATAGTTTCTGGTAAAAACCATAACTCGTTAGTTTCAACAAATTACAATTTATACTTCTTGCCTCTGCATAACTAAGTCTGGATGGTTGACATTTGATTAAAAACAATCACTTTAAAAGCTAATGCAACAAACATACACTAGGTAATCTGTTTTCTATTAAATAACCGTCAAGCATTAATTATTTATATCTTTCCGACTGCTTTCGAAAGGAAATTCAACTATCACAAGTGACATTTTTCTGCCATATATAAAATTAGCTTTGCAGGAACATCATCGTGCAATTGCAGTTTCTGTGCACGGTTTACTGTTATAGGATAGGTGGAATCGATTGATTGTTGCCTAACAAAAGAGATGGTAAACAATTTATTTAATCGACGCACCTTTGCACAAAAGGTCATAAACGTCGGGTTAGTGCAATATTTTTATTTAACAACAATAACATTATTGTAAGAAAATATGCATCCAACTGTAATCTTGTTTTGTTGCAGGTGCGAGTAGGACTGCGAAAGCTTTTTTGAGCCATTAGTTTTTCAAAATGCACCAAAATTGACGTTTTGAGTTTAGCAACAAAAATCTAACTATTATTCTTATGTGTAGGTACACCGAAATTTGCTCCTTTTATCTTCAAAGTACTTTTTATAGTTCAAGTCAAAACGCATTTTCAATAAACTAAAATACATAAAATAAACAGTTATGTCCTACAAAAAATTTTCTACTCACCATTTGTTTAATTATCACAATAAATGTTAGCGGCGTGGCGAAAGCTTTCAAAGAAAGTATTTGCGACCCAAAGTGCACACAGGAAGAGAATGTTATTAATTTTTGTATCAAAAATATATTAATTAAATTTAAAAAGGAAATGAAAGAGTTGGCAATAAGGATATAACTATAAGATACGATTAATTTATCATCCTACATTTAATTGATTTAAAAGTAAACAAACACATTAAACATTATTATTTATCTAATCGACGCCAAATACTTTTCGAGCTATTTTCTCCACATGATTTTCTTTTCCCTGCTCCTCAAACCGGTACCAGAACGTGGCAACTTATTTTCTATAATAACATTGCAAAAAACGTCATCGAACTGTATTTATCTAATTCGCTTATTGAATAATGCAACAGGTAAATGAGTACTAAGGTATGTAATGTTTTTACGAGAGAGGAATAACGGATAAATGGAATAGTCCTTGATGGACGCAAACAGCCTGGGGACATCGTCCAAACGATCATCTTCCAACTTCCACCTTGACATTTCAGTTTTTAATCACTATACTTTAGTTGTTTAGTTGCTTTGTAATTTGTACAACAGATATACCTGTAGCATCTTTATAGCTGCTAATTGTTTTATACAGGATGTCCTACATTCCCCATGGGATTTCAGCATTTCCTTCACCAAATCACCCAGAACCCAGATATTTTTTATTTAACTACGAACCACAAATTGATTATTTTGTAAGACTTGTTTATATAATTTTTTTATAAATGTGGAAAAACTTAAACTGATTTCCCTTTCTTTCCCAATGCACCTCAATTATTTCTAACACTATCGGTAAAGAAATTACTTTCGCATAATTGCACTTTGCATACATGATCTTTAATTAACTTTTTCCATTGAATGTTCACTTACACTCTTTACACTATTTAATTTTTTCAATTAAGAACATCTGTGTTTATGTTTGTGTGTGATGTGCACATCGTTATATATTAGTTTGTTAATTAAACGTGCTTAATTGTAAGATTGCTACTTCGGCAATTAGCTGTTAAGATTTATTTATGCTTATAATGAACAAATGTTATACTTCAGTTAGCACCTAAAGTATCAGGTTATAGAACCTAATTTTTGTAATATTTAATAAATATTGCCTATTATAAATCGTTCTAGATTTGTTTTATTCACATACATAGAGTTTAAAGCAATATCAAATAAATTTAAATGCACCCAGAAATTTACTTATTAGAGGAAATCTAATTTTCAATGATATTTTGGGGAAAAATTGCAAAAGATTAGTTATTTGTTATGGTAAAATTACTTGAAACAACAATAGCTTCCACTATCGCCATACTTGCTCTATAAAGTAACCCTAATATTTGGACGAGACTAGAAGTACAACAGAACTAAGAAAAATGATGAAACTATTTAAATTTTTTCGCGCATCCTCATCAAAATACAAAACTGAAATTTTTCTGCATAGACTCCAAACTAAAGTCTAACTAAGAATGTAGTCAAATTTTGATTTTTCTAAAAGCTTCATGTTGTGTTTATTTACAAAAGGATAATGGCGCTTATATTGTACAAATTTAAATTTTGTACGCCCGCTACATGCAGATAATTTGCGGACAGTTTAAAAAATGGGTTTGTAACTGATGACATTTTTTTATTTTCTTGTTTTGTGGTTTAATAAAATATGAAATGTGAGAGGCAAATTCATAGTTCTTTGTAATAAAATAAATTTGACACAAATTCGATGTGGTATATTAAGCTTTAATTAATTAATTAAATTAATATAAAAATAAATTAAAACGAAACATCACCATTCGATGCGCTTTTCGTAGGCAAGGACAAGATTTAGCATTGACTTAATGTGATTTATCTTCAATTCGGTTCTGAAATTGTGTGAAACTTATGAAACTTTCATAATCCTGATCTTTTCAAGTAATTTCTCATAATTTTTTCATAAGTAAGACTTATTTAAGATGTTATCCTTTTGGGGCCCGCTGTAAACTCGAATAAGGATAGTACAACTTAAATATTTTGTATAAATTAGATCCAATAAACGTTTTTTTTTTGTAACGCCTCTAAATTTTTATATTATAATTCTAATGGGGTCAGGTTAGGTCTGCTCTAAATCGCACCATTTTTCCTTCATTTTATTAGTTTTCAAAAGGCGTAGGTTGGGATCTTTTTCCATTTAACTTTTCATAAATAGGTACAAAATTTGATAGATTTATTTGCTCTAAAATTATTATGATTACATCAAAATTTCAGGAATATATTAAGAGAATCTTTTCTTTACAATTTATCGTAAGCAAATTTCGAATTAGGTATACAGTGACCGGCAGAAAGTGTGCACCAAATGGAAATTTTTTTATCTTTAGAATTACCAAATTTAATTTACTGTGGAAAGGTTCTACATGTCCTTAAACAAAAAAGAGCATAAGCAAAACCAGTAAAAATTGCATAGTATACGAGGGAGGGGTGAAAATTTCAAATTTACTCAAGAATAAAGTACCCTTATTTTGCACCGTAGAAAAAAATTTTATTAGGAAAAGTTGTTTTTACTTAAAAGTATACCAAATTTGGGCTCTGTAGACAAAGAAAAAACATTTTTCCTTTTTTTGGACCCACCCCTGTATAACAAATCGCTAGAAGCTATGCAGCACATAAATTCAGTTTTTTGACTGTTCTTGGGCAATTAAACACAATTTATTTAAATTGGTTTAAATGCGCGAAAACAGGGCGGTTAATAAAATAATGTCAAATATAATCTCATTTTTTTGATGCACACCTTATTTTATTTTATGGATCAGTAAAACAACTTAATGTAAAACAAATGCGGGTTTACTTGATATCTTTAGCAATTTATTGCCATTTTTACTTTTTTAAAAAACTTAAATCTATTGGTTCAGGAATTACTTTTATCTGTACCTACCGGTAAGTCAATTTGTTTCCTGATAAAATTATTATTATTTTATTAAACGAACCGTTTTCGCGCATTTAAACCAATTTAAGGAAATTATGTAAGTATTAACCCAAGAACTGTTGAAAAACTGTATTTATGCTCTGCATAGCTTCTAGTGATTTGTTCTATCCGGGGGCGCGCCGAAAAAAAGGAAAGACATTTATTTTTTGTCTACAGAGTCCAAATTTGATTTTCGGAGATAACTTTTAAGTACAAACAACTTTTTGTACATATACGTATATACAATGCAATTTTTACTGATTTTGTTTAGTCTCTTTTTACTTTCTTATACGTAGTATAAGGAAGTATTGTAATCGTGATTTTTTTCGACTTCGAGATTTTGATGGATTTACACGTTTTGAGGGCCCCTGAATCCATTTTGACCATTTTCGCCATGATGTCTGTCTGTGTGTCTGTCTGTCTGTGTGTCTGTCTGTCAGTGTGTCTGTCTGTCTGTATCCACCATAACTCAAAAACGAGTTATCGGATTTGATTCAAATTTCATATTTAAGAGTTTGAATAAAATTGTGGGTGCCACATTCAATGTTTTTCATCTAGCACCAAAACAAGTGACAGTTACCTGATGACATTTTTAGGTTTTTTAAGAATATCTTGAAAAATAAACAATTTATGAGATTTTTTTATTCTTTAAAATTGATTTAGAATTGAATTTTGAACAAATTTTGTTTGAACTTTTTTTTGAAATTCCGTCAAAAAAATTTCAAAAAAACTAGATATTCTTAAAACACTTTATATTTCTCATAGCGCGCTTTGATAGTTGAATCCGAGGGTCGAAAAGTAATTATTGTGATACTATCCGTATAAGAAAGTCATGTGTTGGGCACATCAGATATTTTGTTTAAGGACATGCAGAAAATTTCCACAGTTAAATAAATTTGGTAATTCTAAAGAGAGAAAAATTTCCCATTTGGTGCACACTTTCTGCTGGTCACTGCAGATGCCTGGAAATGGATTAATTCTTGTAAATTTTTTCAAGCTCAGTTTATTTTTTCACATCTTTAGAAGTAATTTTTGAACCTTCAATTTTATAGTAGTAATTTATCTTTTGTCATGATGGTGATAAGAGTTTAGATTTAATAGTGGATTTATGTCACATTAAATAAGATTTTTGACAAGACAGTATTCAAGTTTCTTGAGTACTACTTTATAGACTAAACATCTTGGTAATTCTCGAACTTCCACACACTTCTAATGAGAACTGTGATAATCCTCTGATGAAGAACTGGCGAGATACAAAAAATCTACTACCTTCTGTAGGTATCATAAGAAAGAAACTAGGCACTTGCTTGAATTTTGGAAGTAATTATTCAATCTTAATCTCAATTACTTCCTATTCTTTATTGTAATCTAGACTTCAAAATTTGCATTTTAATAGAATGCAGATAGTTTTAGGATTCACTAGTTATTTTAAACCGTCGATTTAGCATATCATAATTTAATCTCAAAATGCATTCTATTTTTTGCATATGGTAATTGCGTATGAATCAAAATTTTTTATTCAGCAGGTGTTAAAAATTGCATAAAACACCTGTAAATTGATGGCAGTATCTACAACATCTAGTAAACAGGATCTATTTTAAATCCTTGATTACACCACTCATTATTGGTACTTTTTCACTTCATTGCACTTCAATTCATTTGTGGGTACCTCCACGCCCACCACCACCCAATCGCACGTTTTCCGCACAATGGTCGATGCCAATCACTTTCACGCAACAATTTATTTTTGTGCCTACTATTTTGCTGAGGTCAGCCATAAATTGAGCAAAAATATTTAGTTTATGGGCGGCTATCAAGCACACCTATAGAATTATCAATATAGGAATAGAAATACAACTGAAAAATTTAGATTCTTCCTTTGAATGCCAAAACTTCCCCAAAAAAAGTTGTAGCAAAACCAAATTTAATGGACACAATAAATTTAATATTGTACTTGCTGCTATGACCTTTTCTATATCAAGGCTGTGGGAAAGAGATGAAGTTTTGATGAATCTGGTCGTTGGCAATAAAATTGCACAAATGCCATTAGAGATAAACTGTAATGGGTTAGCCAGCCTTGCAAAAAAGTTATTGCATTTTTTCATTGTAGGTTTTGGCTGCCTCAAGCATTTTTATAGTGTTAAATTCCCTTCAAGCTAATAATAATATATAACGGTTGGGAGTGTCCAGTATTTAGTATTTTACAATCATCCCTACTCTGATATCGCACTTGCATAATCCGAAAGCTCCACTCAATTATCAAGTAAGAGAAATATCTAACAATTACTAGAAATCGTTAATGGCCACACAGAATACAAGGTGCATCATCACCAAGATTGTATACAGTAACTGTTCACGACAAGATAAAATAAATCTTTTTTAACCTTTTGTCTTTTGCATTCACAACGACATTTAAATGCATTTAGATAATATCTATAGGTTGTGTATGAGAAAAGTACCAATGGAATTATCCTAATTATTCCATTCAATTACGTACCGCCTGTTTTTGATATTCACATGATTTTTTTCTGTAAACTGATGTTTGTGTATGCCGACAAGCAAGACAATCATATGCAACAAGGTTTTGTGAAACTTTTCTTTGTATCTAACGGAAACCGAACAATATAAAGTCGAAGAAATAATATGCCATTATGATGATAATTTATTAATTTACACAAATTTATAGAAGAGGAAATTTGTGTTTAGGAAAAGAAATTGTGGCGTTTTCTGTGAACCTTGCACTAGAAATTGGAATACATCAAAGTGAACATACTCTTCATTTTTTAAAGCGAATATGTAAATGATGATGCAATGACTACTGAATTCAATTTCAATACCAGACCAAAATTTGCTTTGGAGGGTGCACAACATATTTTGTAAGGAAAGTTTGTTGAAAAATTAAAGAGGATTCCTATAAGAATTATAATTTATTGCTACAACTCAAATTCTATAATTTATTTTATAAAATTAATCTACGAGCCCTAACAACTAAATGTTCGGACAAAAGTAAATTTTATTGTCTTTTTTCCATACGCGCAAAAGTTATCCAAATTAACTTACATAATATTGATGGTTTTTTCTGTTTAATGCCAACATTTAGTTATATAAAAACGTAAATTTCGTAAAAATTCCAAAACTGTGGCACTTTAACCCAGCAGGATGGGAAAATTGTAGAAACAAAGAATTATTATTTTCAAAACGTTGGATCTAATAGTCGGATTTTGATGAAATTTACTTTATTGCAAAGCTGGATGTTGGTTTTCTTTACAAAAAAGTTACACAAGTTTTTATTTGGTGATTTTAGGTATTTATCGGAGCTTCAAAGTTGCACCTTTAAAAATGATAAAGTTTTCTAGTAACTGTTTTAAAGAATCACAGTTTTGAAACCGCTGGTTGGATTCGTGTCAAAAAACATTTAAATCAAAGCTCAATAATCGTACTATATTGAAAAAATCCTGAAATGTTAATATGATTTTTTTTGCATTTTTTTCGAGTTCCACAGTTCACTTTTCAAAAAACGTGTTTTTTGAGGGTGCTACCTACATTAAAATAATCACAGTTTTGCAACCACTGGTTGGATTTTGGTAAAATTTACTTTATTGCAAAGCTGGATGTTGGTTTTATGTACAAAAATATCCCTACGTCTTTATTTGGTGATTTTAAGCAATTTTCGTAGCTTTAAGATTGCACTTGAAAAAAGTGACGTAATTTTCTAACGACTGTTTTTAAAAAATCACAGTTTTAGAACTTGGAGAAAACGACATAAAGGTGCTTTCAAGGCCCTCATCCAGTCCAGACTTAAATGTCATTGAAACTCTTTGGCATAAAATTAAACGTATTCTACGCAATAATCCATCAAGAACCATTGGGGACTTAAAGACCAAAATAGAAGAAATTTGGGACAGTTTCACGCCAGAATTGTACCAAAATTTAATAAATACAATGCCTGCTAGAATACAGGCAGCTATTAAAGCAAAAGGAGACCTAACCTCTTATTAATGGTCCTAAATTAAAAATTATCCCAACATTTAGTTGCAAATTCATTTTGTAAAGTTTGCTAATTATTAAAGTTAAAATATTGTTAAATCCAATAAATAATTTTCTTCCATGCATAATATTGTTATTAAGGCTTTATCTTATTGTATTGTTAAATGTTTACTAATTATTTGCGTAAAATTTCCAGTTCTCCTTTCATACTTCAAAAATTTACTTTTGTCCGAACATTTAGTTGTTAGGGCTCGTAATTCCGTGAAGTTCATTTTGCCAGTAGCGTCCTTTAGTTTTCGTCTTAACAAAATCTGGAGCTTCATAACTCTTGAAAATCTAATTTAATAAGATTTTGATTAAATTTCATTTATCTAAAATTGTGAGTCCATTCCATCGAAACCTAACGAAAAATTCACCGTTAATGCCTTCGTTTTTAAATATGCTACGCCACTGACGACATTTTTTACATCAATGAAATTTTACAACTATTATAAACGACAGAAAAACCAGACTATTAGTCTAGTAATAAATCTTAATTGATTGTAAATACCCATTGTTAATTATCTAAAACTCATAAAAATATATCTAGTAAAAATTTCATGAAGAAATATACCTAAGTACTTAAGTATTTCACGTGTAACGAAATGATATATCAATCATGTTCACGTAGTACTACTTTTACTTTACTACAACGTAAATTACCACATACGAGTAGGTACATAGGTACATTTAAAATTTTTATTACAAAATAACTGAAATCATACTGAAGTCTTAAAAATTTTGAGTTTGTTATCAACTTTGCTTTTCTAGTCCAGTTATGACTAAGATATGTTTTATTATTCGATCGAGACCACACCCATGTAAATAAAAAAAAACAAGTTAAAAGATTCCACAGATGAAGAAACTGTTTACCTCAACGTCTCGGGGCAAAAATCTGTTGCGTTGACTAAGAATCATTATGGAATTCCTACAGGCACATCATACCGCTAGAATTGATATTACATACCCATACTAAGCGAGTTTATTGTTTGTTTAGATGTTAAAAACGAACAAATAGAAATAAAATAGTTTAAACATATGAACTTTTCTTATTTCAAAATAAAAACTAATAATTAAAGGCTAAAGGGTTACGTGTGTGTTCATTTTAAGAATTATTATGAACCTCAGGCAACGGTTTTTGTGTGCAGCTTTTACAAGAATCGTGGTAAAAATTATTTACTATGGTTTAAAATATATAATTTTTAATTTAATAAATTTCAATTTAATAAAGTATAACAAAGGACTTTTGTAATTATAATCCAAAATGTAAAACTTCAACAGTTTTCGGAATTAGACCATAATTGCTTCTAAAATCCGAAAATATATTAGGGTAGGCACTAATTTCGGGATCTATAGGAATCTAATTATGTACATTGTTTTCAGGTTTACATTCTAGAAATACCAAGTGAGGTTTTGAGAACTTCGGAAAAATTTGTCATTATCAAATTATTATTAAAGAAAATATGACATAAAAATTTAAAAAATCAGCGATCCAAGACATTTCGAAAAAACTGGGTTCTATTTATCTCAAGATTTGTGGGTGAGATTCTAAAAGTTTTTGATAGGTTTCGTTAAATACTTCTGAAATGCAGAATCATATTTTTGAAACTGTCAGCAAACTTCTTGGAATCCTTGTATACTAGATCGCCAAGTTTTTCAAGGAACTAAAAATCCAGGTACTATTTCGGAAGGTATTTTTCAGTGATTTTCGGTTTACATATTTACAAGAGATATACGTTGATATTTAGAAAAATCTAAGCAAAATTTAACACAAATGTCTAGTTTATTGCTCTAGAATCTATTTTTAGACTTTTTTCTAGTTTATATTTCAGTATTATTGATGAGAAATCCTGGGAAAAGTTTTGTAATAATTTTCGGAATTGCAATAAAATTCCAAAAATCAAGTATCTTTTAATGAGGTACAATACTCCTGAAAATTCAGGTGTATTACTAGGTATATCGAGATATGAAAAATTCCAGACTGTTTTACGTTGATATTCGAGAAATGCAAGGTGAGGTTTAAGGAAACTACGAAGAAAATTATGTAAACTATGATCACCGGGATTGGCAAATTAAAAAAAATCAAGAGGTTCGTTGAATCTCGGCAAATCTAGGTACTATTTCTGTAGGTATCTGGTTAATGAGATTTTCTGTTTATATTAAAGAAATTAAGGTTTAGGAAAGTCTGAGAAAAATTTCCACATAAATTAATAATTTCTTCCAAATCCAGCCTAGCACCCCCTAGAATTTAGGTATATCGGATAATCCAGGTAAGTACTATGTCGGAAACTAAAATTTGTCGATGGTTTCCAGTTTATTTTTCAAAATTATAAAATTTCTGCGTCAAGTTTAAGAAACTTTGTGGGAAATTCGCAGTATATCTGCATCTACTTCACCAAATTTCAGCAGAAACACTTTTTTAACTATTTATTTGCGTTCACACATTGCACTTAAAAATAATTGGTTAAACGCGAAAAACTTGCATCGAAAAACCTGTAATAAGATTAGAGTGCTTATTACATCAAAGCAGAAGTAGATCGTGACTAAGCATATATATACGAAGTGGTGCATATTCTATTACAATAATTATTTTCTACTATTTCCGTACCATTGTGGAACATTTTAATACCACATGGGTAAACACAACTGTTATGTAAACAAAAAACGGACGATACTACATACAGTACCTGGAATTATATTGGAGTTCTCACCAACGCGAGGAGAAGATTTATTTATCGGCTGGGATTGTTTAATTAACAGTTATCATGATATGTACGGGTATGTTGAAATTAGATTCAATAAGAACATTTATTGTAAGTTACGAAATTGTCTTTTATAGTACTACGAAAAACGAAGAAAGTTACTCAAAAATATAAATTTTTTGTGCCGCGAGAAATAGAGTAAACCGTCAAATTTAATTTTTCAGAAATTAAACCATATAATATTTTGTCCGATTGTTTATAGTTCTTATATTTAATTAATGCACTTTTTCGCTTTTTGTTGAAGAAAAATATAAGATCAAAATTACAATATTAAAATACTAATAAACATCTGCTATAGAACAGATAATTTCTAGTTGCATTATCTGCAATTAAGAAAAAATTAACATAACGTTAATTTTAATGCATAATAAAAGTGAAACTCTGCATCTGGTATCTGGAATCTTCTCAACGTCTGATATTTATTAGATAATAAAATATTGTTTATTTATAATTTATATGAGATATTTCATGTTATCCACAACAATAGAAATTATTATGTTCAACTTAAAATATTAAAATATTTTGCGTCATCTTTTCACATGGATTATGAGAAGAATCTAACTACATGTTGTGCTTTTTTATTAGCAACAATACGTGAGTTTATTTAGAATACTATTTCGCGGACAATTCGCCCAAGATGTAATCTTTCACCACGGAAAATATTTCCCATGTTCAGGAATTTTGGTAAAGTAAATAATACTCCAATATCCTTGTTGGGCAGTATTTCATTTTCTTTTTTTGTCAGTGAAATGACTGGGTTATGGTTACAGTAACAAACTGTAGATATTATTATTATTATTGTTAGATATACTAGAGCACTTAAATATTTGCGCTATATTAGAAGTATTATACGAGCCCTAACAACTAAATGTTCGGACAAAAGTAAATTTGATTGCCTTTTTTCCATACGCGCAAAAGTTATCTAAATTAACTTCCATAATATTGATGGTTTTTTCTGTTATAATGCCAACATTTAGTTATATAAAAACGTAAATTTTGTAAAAATCCGCTCGGCGGTTCCAAAACTGTGGCACTTTAACCCAGCAGGATGGGAAAATTATAGAAACAAAGAATTATTATTTTCAAAACGTTGGATCTAGTAGTCGGATTTTGATGGAATTTACTTTATTGCAAAGCTGGATGTTGGTTTTCTTTACAGAAAAGTTACACAAGTTTTTATTTGGTGATTTTAGGCATTTATCGGAGCTTCAAAGTTGCAGCTTTAAAAATGATAAAATTTTCTAGTAACTGTTTTAAAGAATCACACTTTTGAAACCACTGGTTGGATTTGTGTCAAAAAACATTTAAATCAAAGCTCAATAATCGTACTATATTGAAAAAATCCTGAAATGTTAATATGATTTTTTTTGCATTTTTTTCGAGTTCTACAGTTCACTTTTCAAAAAACGTGTTTTTTGAGGGTGCTACCTACATTAAAATAATCACAGTTTTGGAACCACTGGTTGGATTTTGGTAAAATTTACTTTATTGCAAAGCTGGATTTTGGTTTTATATACAAAAAAATCCCCAAGTCTTTATTTGGTGATTTTAGGCATATTTCGTAGCTTTAGAATTGCACTTGAAAAATGTGACGTAATTTTCTAATGACTGTTTTTTAAAATTCACAGTTTTGGAACTTGGGGAATACGACATAAAGGTGCTTTCATGGGCCTCATCCAGTCCGGACTTAAATGTCTTTGAAACTCTTTGGCATAAAATTAAACGTATTCTACGCAATAATCCACCAAGAACCATTGGGGACTTAAAGACCAAAATAGAAGAAATTTGGGATAATTTCACGCCAGAATTGTACCAAAATTTGATAAATACAATGCCTGCTACAATACAGGCAGCTATTAAAGCAAAAAGAGACGTAACCTCTTATTAATTGTCCTAAATTAAAAATTATCCCAACATTTAGTTGCAAATTCATTTTGTTAACTTTGCTAATTATTAATGTTAAAATATTGTTAAATCCAATACATAATTTTTTTCCATGCATAATATTGTTATTAAGGCTTTATCTTATTGTATTGTTAGGTGTTTACTAATAATTTGCGGAAAATTTCCATTTTGTTGTAATTGAACCTCTACGCCTAATATTTAGAAAAAAATCCGATGAGTTGTAATAAAAGTGACATTTATCTGTGCTTAGGTTATTTTAGTGAAAAACATTAATGTTGCAGTGAAACCCACCATGGTTTAATATCATCGGTAAGATGGAGGATCTCCGTAACTTTTTATAGTCTAATTTGTCTTATTTACATGTCATTATCTTTAGTAAATGTATATCAGTCAAAATATCTACTTTTTTACATGGGAAAGTGCTCTTATAGTGGCAGCGAACGCTATAATACTGAAAAATCATGACTAATTAATAATAATTTAAACTAGACAATTAATTCCTTTCTAATTGGACAATTTTACAAAAATAAATTAATGTTACAATAATCTGTAATATTAATTACTTTCTTATACGTAGTATAAGGAAGTATTGTAATCGTGATTTTTTTCGACTTCGAGATTTTGATGGATTTACACGTTTTGAGGGCCCCTGAATCCATTTTGACCATTTTCGCCATGATGTCTGTCTGTCTGTGTGTCTGTCTGTCTGTGT
The DNA here is from genome assembly GCA_963942485.1 of Pediacus dermestoides. Classification (NCBI taxonomy): domain Eukaryota; kingdom Metazoa; phylum Arthropoda; class Insecta; order Coleoptera; family Cucujidae; genus Pediacus; species Pediacus dermestoides. The sequence goes on from OZ012626.1 coordinate 33,217,627, forward strand.
GTCTGTCTGTATCCACCATAACTCAAAAACGAGTTATCGGATTTGATTCAAATTTCATATTTAAGAGTTTGAACAAAATTGTGGGTGCCACATTCAATGTTTTTCATCTAGCACCAAAACAAGTAACAGTTACCTGATGACATTTTTAGGTTTTTTAAGAATATCTTGAAAAATAAACAATTTATGAGATTTTTTTATTCTTTAACATTGATTTAGAATTAAATTTTGAACAAATTTTGTTTGAACTTTTTTTTGAAATTCCGTCAAAAAAATTTCAAAAAAACTAGATATTCTTAAAACACTTTATATTTCTCATAGCGCGCGTTGATAGTTGAATCCGATGGTCGAGGTAGACCATGTGTTTCATTATATGGCTGCCAAACAGAGGGTCCCGGGTTCGAATCCCAGAAGGACCGGTCCATTAGTTTTTTTTTATTTTACTGGTTTCTATGGTACCGAAAACAATAATAATGAATAAATAAATGTAATTTCATAACGGGAGATTTTTTTAAGTGAGTAATAGGTCAAAAATCTAAAATAAAACATTTTTTGTCGTAAAATTCGATTATAATGAGTGGGACAAGGACAGATTTATGCGTATTGCAATAAGTGCGACAGAGACTATTTGAAAATTGCTGGAAACATTCAAAATTTTTACAAGAAATTTAACTTAATTTCTTTAGGAAAAGTAATTATAGTGATACTATCCGTAAGTATAAGAAAGTCATGTGTTGGGCACATCAGATATTTTTATTTATATTATTCTAAATCTTTTGCAAATATGTTTCAAATCGTCCGTATTTTTGTAAATGCATATTTTGAATATGGAAATGAGTGAACAATAAATCATTTGTCGAGCACCTAATTTCTATTCAAATTCCCACGATAATATAAACTGCAAAACGAAAAAAATCGGCACATTTTATGTTCCACTTGTTCCAATAAAATTCAATACATTTTGTTCGTGCAATTCTAAACAAATTTAACGCATATAATCGACATAACCACAACAAAGCGCAGAGCACAGCAAGAATTCCTTCAGTCTGACGCACATCAATAGAACTCAAACTTGGTGGACAGCTTTTGACTCAGGACCCATATGGTAGGTGTAGGTATATTATTTTTTGGTCAAACAAGTTTTTCGTGTGGTAAAAACGTTAAAATTACCACAAAGGTGAATTTCGGCCTTGTGATAATCACATGCAAATTGTTTATGGAATGCATTACATATTGAGATATGAATCATCCAGCACAGCCGGATCAACAAACACAAACTGGCTTACAAGTTTATTAGACAACACATTTTTATATAACTTTGGTACTTTGGAAATATCTGTGAGGTGTGACTGTTGTAGAATTCAGACAATGATGGTTTCAATTATCAGGCTCAGGTGTAAAACAAAAACTTATGAATTGATTTTACGCATAAGAACATATTAATTGTTTTGTAGTCATGCTACAGGTGAGAAATATAGAAAAAATATCAATAAGCAACAGCATGATTGCATATATCCGTTAACTATTTACAGATTTTTATTAAGCAGTAATTATAACATCAAGATAAATAAAATTACTAACAAACAAAAGTCTTTTTTCCACAAAGAACTCCTAGAAACATCAATTTTAAATTTTGTATATCATAATTTAGCGGATTATTCTTAAAACTAAAATTAGGAGGACTATTTCGATGTGTTCTATATGTATAATTTTTCAAACCTCATTTTGATATAGACTTTTTATTATAAAAAAATTTTATTTATTCAAAACAATATTTTTTGTTTGTTATAGTATATTATTTTATGAGGAGCTTAAGTGATGCTTTATGTGCAGAGGCTGGTGTTTGACTGACGAAGGAAGTGAGTCAGACAAAAGCAGCCGAAGCACATAAAGCGACTTAAGCTCCGAATACATTTTAAATAATTTGCTATAAATAAAATAAAAAAAGTTAGCCTTCTGAAATTTCCATAGAGCCTTTTTTTTGTATTTTCTTATTAATTAATTATTTTATTTAGAACACAAAGGCGTGCGTACGGGTTTCTTCAAAAACATTTTATTGAATAAAACGTACGCCATGGGTTTTTTTGCAGCACCAATACGCAGAGAGTATTTTCCATTCAATTTAGAAACTTTTTTGCATCTTACAATTTCTTGATAACTTAACTTTTTTGTTCTTATTTGTTAAAGAGGTTCTTCCCTATTAGATTTCCGAAAAAAGCATCAGTAAAAAGTTATAGAGAAAAATATTTCCTACAACTTTCCTTTTAATATTTTTTTGATATTGTCAATATTTAAAAAGTTATTCAACAAATAAGTTGCAAATTTTAGAGAAATTTTTCTCTAGTTAGGTACAACTTACTACTACTCTACTTACTACTCTTTCCCCAAAATTTTCAACTTATTTGTTGAATAACTTTTTAAATATCGACAATATCAAAAGAAGTTTAAAAGATAAATAGCAGGAAATATTTTTCTATACAACTTTGTACTGACTCTTTTTTTCGAAAATTTAACAGGAAAAATGTTATTCAATAATCAAACAAATTCAAACCGAATAAAATTTTCAAACGAAAAAATAATAATAATTAACGTAGAATTAGAGATTTTTTTCATAACATTTATTTGATCACCAATAGACTTTACTTATATCAAAACTGTAGTTAGAATAAGTTAGCTTAGTAGTTTTCTTCTAACTAGAAAAAAATTAATCGAATATTCTCTACTTTTTTCATCCGATATAAGATTATAATTAAATTAATTTGCATATATAAAAGATTACTAAAACATCGGATGTGTCAGAACATGATTATTGGTTACAGCTTCAGTACTTTCCAAAAATCAGGACTATATCCGTATCGTATGAAAGTCATGTGCTGTACACATCGGATATTTATTTTTCATTTTATTGTTCTGAATGAATAATTGTCTTCACAATATACAATAGCTTGTAAATCTACGTTTAAGAAAATTAGTACTGTGGCATTTCACCGTAAACTTGTATAAATAAAATAACTGTTAATAAACGTAAACACTCCTCATCATACTGACAATCCAACAAATAAAATGCTTATATTTCAATTAGACACGTTATAATACTATAGGATGGAAAATAGCACCATTTAACTTTTATTGTTAATTCGACCATAACAAAAGTGCATTTTTTCCTTGAAGCCCACTAACGTTCGTGTAATACAAATATTAGAACTCCAAAAGCAGTAAAAAGTTAATGCAATAATAAAAATCAACGGTTAAAATTGGGTACCGCAAGATGGTTAGATTTAGATAAGTGTTGGTTGGTTTGGCCCTGGGGCAGTGATTGTGTTTCGTGTTGTTCTTCGACGAAATGCTTCTTTTATTCTGTGGGTGACTGCGGTGATGATTAATCTAAACTAATTTGGGATGGTGTTTGAAACATGAAACAACAACTAATAAAACAATGGATTCAATTTGATGAAACTGAATATATGGTGCTTTTTTACAAAATTCTTCTGTAATCACATAGATACATATTTTCGTAAAAAAACCATACAAAGAGACAATAATGCTTAAGTTTAAAAATTAAATGACAACATCGTAACACTGAAGGGCTTTTTCCTCAGGTACATGTTTTTCAGCAAAATTCCAATATGTTCTAAAGAGAACCTGAAATTTATATGTTGTTTGTTGATTGTTGTGGCATTATAGCTAGTATGTTCTAGTTAGCAACGATATAATTAGAAGTAATGTACTTTAGGAAAATAAAGCTACTTTCACGTCATTAAAGCAATGTATTTTTAAATATTACAAAGTAGAAGGCTTTTTTCGTGATATATTTTATATCTTTATGTTTAATCAGTCAAAAAAATGTTTTTCGTTGTTTTTGTTATTGCTTAATTAGATTTATAAAAATTTAAAAGTTGTGTAAATTTCACTAAAATGTTGTTTGGATCACGACCGGTTATGACATTTGAATCATTAGGTCAATCTGTATTTCTTTAAAAAAGTGTTTCGGAACAATAATGAAATATTTACATGTTTCTTTTGTGGGAGGTTCTGTTAAATATTTAGATGATGTAGCAGTTCGGTTTCTTTGATTTATGTAATGATCAACATTTGAGCAGTAATCCTTAAAAGTTTTGTTATTTACCACACATCTAAATTTGTGTCTAAATAGTTTAAATAACAATTTTTGGACTATCTCCATATTTGATTAAAAATTTAAGTTCAAAATTGTTTAACATTTTAGAATTTCAGGACTAAATTGTTTTCTCTAATTAATGTTTATTTAGTAGCCTATTTCCATCGCGTAAAGATCAGATAGAAAAATTTAAAGTAATGAAAGTTGCTTCAAATAATGAAACCTATCACCTCTTTAAATTTGGCGAAGAGCTCCTGGCTTACCCTGGTATACACTCTTTGTCATAGAATGAGGCAAAAAATCACTGTTTAAAATGTTTTGAAAACATGCTTTTTGATCATCGTACGTCGTTCTTCTTTAGGTACAAGAAAATTCATGTTGAAACATTTCTTTATGTGTTTATGAGAATAATGCAAACTTTACAATTTTCAAAGTTATTGTTTTTGGTACATTAAATTTTCTTTGAGTGTCTAAATTCTCTATTAGCTTCTCTCTGTAAATATGGTTAGAAACTACGTTCGAAAGAAAGTTGGCATAAAATTATTTTGACGACAAATAATTTAAGATTTTAGTATTACAAAAAATCTATATTTACATTTTTTGTATCTATAAACAAATACGATGTCAAAATATGGTATAGTTCTGTATGTTATTTGATGTATCATAAAAATAAATATTTTATGAAATACGGGAATTACGTTTTGAAATAAAAGGCAATGATAAATAATGATTATTTAGAAGTAATATTTATTTTGTAACATTAATTAATTGTATTTAATAGAATTGAAGTTATTCATCTGTAAAATTATTTATTACTGCTATAATGTAAGAAAATATGTAATCTGATTTGAAGCTTTTTCTTGGAGATCTGTATGGCATAAATTCTTTTAACACTGTGAAGAAATCATCGGAGGTAATTGGAAAATTCCGAGGAAAATTCTTATCTTATGCAGAAAAATGTTTTACTTTCAAGTTAAAAAACTATTTGCGATTTTATCTAAAGGTTAAAAATATTTCAGTCCATTGCGCCCCAAGATGTTTTTACCATAACATTAATTGCATGTGATTATTTTAATTTTAAACAAAATTTAACCGGTTTTTTACAATTTAGTTAAAAAGTGAGTTTTACAATACGTTAAAAATTTCTACAAAATAGAAAGTACAAACACTGAATTAGTGTTCTATTTTTAAAGTGAATATTTACTCCAAAATATATGAGAAATATAGACCTCAGAAGATTTTTGATCTTTGGGCTGCTCGATAACTTAATATAGTTAATAATTAAATGAAAACACTTTTATCGTCAGTTAAACTTTCTACGAATAAAGCTTATTGAGAAAAATATCAGAAAAATTGCTGGAATTATGAAAAATATCGTCTAAAGTACCTAAAATCAGATTTCGTTTTAGAAATCGATTTCTGAGCCTCGGAAGGTAAAAATGCAGACAATTTAACTTAAAGTAGATTATGTGAGCTGCAAATGAATTATTTTTTATGAAAATATCCCGAGATGTAGCCTATAAAATGTAAGGAAAATTCGTGGATCACTGAAAATTGAAAATCAGTTCTTTATCATCTGAATTGACTTCGATTATAATGAAAAATTTACAACAAAATTTTCATTCTTGAAAAGTTAAGGGCAACGAAGTCAAAACTGTTTTAGTATATTTATATACGATATAATTTTGAAAGTAGAAGCTTAGTTTCAATTTTTGGAACGTAGGTAAACTAAAAAAATACAAGTTACCTGGCGTTTGCAGTTTACTGTAAAGTAATTTAAAAAAATAATGAAGAGGCATGAAAATAAAAAAACCTTATAAATATCTTTTAAATATGTGAAGTGTAACTTTTCACAATTTATTTCAAATTATGTTTTTTTCTAATTCTGAAACAGTACTTTTTTAAATCGTTTCTCTCCATAGATGTGTGATGCATAAACAGTACCTCAACTTACCAATCATAAGTTCGTTGTCCTCGTTGGTGTGGGTACTTAAATTCGCAGTAATATTCCTTTTACGAGAAGTTAAGTTATTGCAAAAATAAGCATGTTAGTTACAATAATTTGCTTTTTCTTGCCTAGTATCCAACTTATGCATTTTACAAAATTAATGCATAAAATTAGTAGGTCGCACTTCGCACCATAAACATATCCAGTGTTTATGACACTGATAGAAAAAACAGATGTAAAACTATATTAACCTGTATGATAATTGTCGCATTAACGAATAAAGTATTTGTTACTAGTAACTGGTCCCAAAACTTGCGTGTAATATTTTCGTTATTTTTAGTATTCTCTGCGAACTATTAAACAAATTCGTCTTTAAATTGTGGTCAAGGAGATATATAACCTAAATTAACCTCAAATTAGTTTTGAATTGAAGTATTGAAGTAGAAGTACAATTAGGTCATCACAAAATTCTACAATTTCCAAATGATCTTTGATTATTTCAAAACAAACCGTCTTGAAATAAATTTACAAAATAATTAGTCAAAGTAATGCAGTCGAACTTGTTTCCAACTACATAAAACCGTCGTCTCTTTAACTGCATGTTCGTAATTTATTTTTCGTCATAACACTCTGTGAAATGCCACTTACATCAATAGTACCTACTAACCGTTCGTCGGCACTTATAAATTTCAAACCTAATCTCATTAATTATGTACGAGGACAGTTTAGCGATTTTAATGGCATCTGGAATTGACGCATGTTATTCAAGATTTTCCTTTTACGACCAAATGGAGAAGCATCTAGACAAGTTTCTAAGATTCCTAGATTTCCCCTAGATCTTCTGCTCCATGTTGTAACGAGAGCTCCGATCCAAACAAGCCAAATCAACAAATAAATAAATAAATTCGTCATCAATGAGCAATGGAAGGAATTTTTGGGTGTGATGATGGAGCTGTGTGTGAAAATTGTCGGCACGTTTTCGACTTGTACAATTTTTCATCAGCTGTGGCAGCTGATGAACATAATTAAAAGCTCCTTTAGTACAACTAAAAAACTGTATTCCACACTTGACTAAATAAAAGTAAAATATATATCGATAATACCCTGAGGGCGAACATACTGTATAATCGCGGTCACTCACCTAACATTCCAATCTTCCATTCCATCTCCAACAAAACTAAACTATATTACATATCATATACCTAAAATCAAATCTCGATACAATTACAATTATGATGGTGTGCTATAATTTGTATAATGAGCAATTTCGGTTTACATTTGCGTCTATGTTTACATACCGAGAATTAAAATAAATTACCATTTAGAAGATCCGTTCATCTTCAACTCAGTTCAGTTACGTTTTTTTCGTCGGCTCTCATCATTGTTCCGTAATGATATAATTAGATTCGCTCTTGCTGACCTAGATATCGTATGTAATTTATCCAAAAAATTCGTTTATATTGTATTCGGTTTCTGGGAGGTTTGGAAACGTAAAGAAGAAATGAAATGAAGAAATTAGGGATGGATTAAAGTGATTTTTATGGGAAAGTACCGTGTAGAATAATTTTAAGAAGCGGACTAATTTTAAAATTGATGCTTACTTAAATTTTTATTGTTTTTTGAATTAATGTTTACTATTTTTTAAGTCAAACTACCCAAAATTTTGTGTTCATTTGTGTTTCATCATACTTTTAGTAAACTCGCTGAATTTCACTAATATAAGAGAAAAGTGAGTTTTAATTTGTCACGTTTTTGGAAATTATGAAATTTCTTACGAAAAATTAAGTCAACTATAGCTATTTATTTGCTTCATTAGAAAAGATGAAACTTTCTACATTAAGTACCTGTTTTTGTTTATGTTGCAATATTTAATTACTCTCAGAGGTGAGTGTTGTTATTACATCTCTTTTTATTATTTAATTAAATTTTTTTCTTATTATAAACAAAATTCCGTGATAATTGGGTGAAATTTCGACTTTGTTAAAAATGCTTTTCTTTCAGATTTAATAAATACCTAATATATAAACTCTTAGCTTTGCTTTATTTAGTTATTTTGGTTCACCTATAAAACTTTTCATAGTGATTTTCATTGTTGATTAAATTTATATAAAAATGCTATGGAGTTCGTTCAAGATCAATTTATAACCGATTGATTTTATAAGAATCTGAAATATTGCTCATTTACCGAACGAATCAGTATATATTTTTAATCCATTATAAGCGAGTTCATTACAGGAGGAATGGACTATAAACTTAAACGTAAAACTTCATCGTATCCTTACTTTATTGGAATTTTATTTTTCAAATTTAAAAATTGTAATCAACTTGAATAAGGTAAAAGGAATGATTTTAATGCGAAGTATAGCATATAGAGTATGGTGATTTTTTCCTTTTCTTTTAAGTGAACAAGTGGAAAAAATTCTTATAAGTTAAAGTTAAAAAGTTATTAATTACCAAAACTATTAAAAGTCTCCTTGACGCAGAATATCATAAGATATTTACTTAATATATGTAATAGTTTACTATTTCGAGTTAATTTTTTTAGTATTTTTTCAAAGCAGTGGCGTACTTGGAATTTTCTTTGAGGGGCGGGAAAAACAAAATCTTTGTCACATAATAACTACAATTTTGTAGATAAATTGTAGAAACGAAATTAATGTTATGATAAAAAAGGTCTTAGAGAAAATTAGCCACATTATCTTATACTGTTTTAATTAATTAAATTTCTTTTCTTATTCTTTATTCCCACTAAACTCAAAAAACGTGTGCATATCTAACCTAGGGAACTCAATTTTTCTAATGGTTAAAAAACGAAAAAAAATAGTATGTTTTTATACATATTACGTAAAAAATCCTCTTGCATAAAAAATTATATTTTTCCAGACTGGAGCCAAGTTTTTAATTAATTGGACTAAATCTTAAAACTACTAAAAAATACTTAATTTTAAATCTAGACTAGTCCACTAAAGTATATAACTTCCAGTGTCTATATTCAGAAGCCACTAAATTGCAATTTCTCGAATTAACGGATCCTTAATCTTAGACCAAATTTTTTTCGGCAGCTCTAAATTATTATGCATATTAAAACGAATTTGTTACGAAAAATCTCAGGTCATGAAATTTTTAATAGATTCTTTTATGATTGAAACAGCATAATATATTCGTTTTGTGAAAGTTTTTCATTCTCATCATACTCGATGTTGTTGCAGAGGAGAAACGGTTAAATTAGCATTTATTATAGATTTTTAAAAAAACCTTTACAACACTTATAATACCTATAATAAAAATAATATGAATAAAACGTGGCTCTTTTTCAGGAGCTCATGGTATTTTCTCTTAAAATAAATACAGTAGTTTTGGTCGTAAATCATCCGATTGGATTTTTTTAAAACTATTATCCTCTTTTTACAATCTCCTCTATGTTATAATTACTTTTTCAGCCATCGGCTTTTCGTGCCTTTTGCCACCTGTACGCGAACAAAGCCAAAAAACGGAAACAATCTCCCCTATGGCCTTTAATTATAACACAAATTTTCCTGTCTAATATACAATAACACAATATACAGAGGAAACTTAATGATTGGGTTTTGTAGTGCAAACAATAGATTTATTGTCAAATAATATCATCGAATGAAAGTTCGCCTGGAAGCCATATTAACCTATTCATCTTTTAATGTATGTTTATATTTGATTTTCAATTCATGAAGGTGTGTACCTATTTCATTATAACAAATAACGTTAAATGTTAACTGTAGGAACTAGATGTATAGGAAAATAACTTTGTATAGTTTTTTCTTCATCCTACAATGAATATGGTAAACGTGATCCACGACGCGACTTTCGTGATCATTTTGGCCTTAAGATGATGAGGGATACACCTTTTTGAAGCATAATTTCGTAAGGCTTGGTGCATTCTTTCGTTAATTTAAATTTGATTTTATCGCAGCTCGTCTTACTAATAATTAAAATTAAGGCACTACTTCGCCATCGTGTGACTTGTTATTATGAAAGAACTAAACATCGCTTCGTTAATCTGATTTTTGCCTTGGACCCAAATAAAATAAAATTTGCAACTTTCAAAAATAAAACCAACAGTTTATTGGATAAAACTGTTTCGTTTTTTGGCTTGGATTCCACCACAGTTCTGTGGTTTAAGACAGTACTTATCGTTTAGATGTAATTATTCACGATATAAATCTGTAATTTTTTTTCTGAAAAAATGCCTGGACCTACATCAATTATCGATACCGTATATTACTGTAAAATTAAAAGAGGACCTCCAGGCTAGTGTCGGTCGACTTAAACCACTGGAACCGGTCTTGAACGACCTTTTGCGTCAACTATTATATGGGGGACTTCCTTTTATTTTATTACGGACCTACGCACTACATTTCATCGAAAAACAAAATATTTTTTATTGTATACTTTAGATAAGAATGTCCAAATAGAAATGTAATTAAGAGCACCATTATTTTCGAGTAGGTAGCTAGTTTTATAGTTTGGTAATTAAATAATAAATAATTGTTGATTGCCTAGTGTAATCATTCGCTAATGGTTAACTGTACTAAACAATTATTTCAATGGATTGTGTACGAAAATTAAAAAAAAATTAGAAGTCTATGATTAATTGAGTTTTTTTGTGGATAATGGTTTGGAAGTTTCAGTCAGGTTGTTATTAATAGAAATTGCAGAATTAATTTGCGAGTAGAAAAATGTTATAAAATACTTCAGATGGGAATGATGTTAAAAATGGCTTTCTTAAATAAAAAGCGTAAGTGCTTTAGTAGAAATTCATAGAAACTATTAAAATATGTTAACTAAAATTGTTTTTTCCGATAAATTGTTAGCTGTTTACAAATTGTAGAAAAATATTCTAGTTAATTAAAAATGGATATTTGTATGTTATTTAGATGATTAGTTTTCATTTTCCTATAAAACCTTTAAATTTGTGCCAAAAATGCGCCAAGTTCTAAAAGTTAAATATAGTGTAGGTAACTGTGAATATAAAAATTCTAGATACAGATTTTTACTCAAATATTTTGTTCTTTTTGTTAATTATCCAGCAAGTAGACCGGATCTATAATAACTTCCTTTTAATATAAAAGTATCTATCTGCGTCCCAAAGTTATTACGGTAATTACGTTAGTCTACTAATTTAAAAATTAAATAAATTACGAGGGAAATTTCTACGAGAAAAACGAAAGTCAACAATAACTATATAATTTTATTGTAGTTTAGGCCACATGTGCTTAATTTATAAAATTACTCTTCCTACTGCAAGTTGTTACCTTAATTTAGCGTTAAAAAATCCTGCAAAGCGCCAAATCCTTCCAATTTCATATGCCAATCATAGTCTAAAATTCAAGTCCACACACAACTGTCCACTGCTAATAAAATATTCACCTGACCCCGCGGATAATTAACCAAACCTAAAAACACGCACTTAATTTACAATAACCCAATTATAATAAAAATGTTTTTGGTCACCACAAACCGGCCTTGGTTTTTCGAATGGTAACCCTTGAAACTTGAAACCGTATTAAAAAGTGTCTATCACCGATCAAAATCCAAACCGCACACCCACAGTCATATTAAATTCAGCGGGTTTCGGTCTACCTTCTTCGGACCAGGTCGCCTTCCACTACTGTCAACTTGAGAGGCTGTTGGTTCTCTTCAAGAGATAGATCGCGGACTGCAGGACACACGTTTTGTATGGAGGGAAACGGTGCAGCAGGAAACTGAACACCAAAGCCTAGAGTGGCAGGTCGGTGCTAGCAGCAGGAAAGTTACCTTTCTCTTGTCTTTCCACTCGCAACTTGCAATGGTATCTTATTCTTCGACGTTTGGTTATTGTTCTATTATGCGAAATGAATAATTGTTAATACTTACCAGGTTGTGTACTACTGTTGAGAGGGGCGGCTATTGTTGGTGTACATATGAGTGGCAAAGGCATTGATAGATGTGATTGAAATTTAATTTGTTTCTTTTTAGAAAGGATTTGAAAAGTGAATATATACCGCTCTGAGAGACTGGAATTTTATTATTTATTGTAGAAGGATCAAATAATGACGATGCTTCGCAATGGGAATATCTATCATATTTTTATCATTGCTGGTATAGAAAGTATAGTGCCTACATGACGCATTTATTAAAAATAATGGCATGACCTTATACGCACATAAATCCTGTTACTTATTGTTATATTTGCATATTCTATTTATTGCCTAGAAGAATTATTTCATATTTTATATTGTGAGAAAAATCTAAAGAAATTTAAAGTCATTAAATCATTATTTTTATTTTTCAGATTAAATATGTTAAAAAACTTTTAAACAGTTTTCCTTAAGATTAAAACTATGTAATTTATTTACAAAACTTCGTAATTAACTTAAATGTAACAAAAAGGTACTAAATAAATATTAAAACAAGCCCAAAAGAACATACATATTTTTAAAACAATCCCGCCACATATTTTTAATTTTCCGTTGTTATGCAACCAACTCAACATTAATTTCTTTGTAGTTAGACAACCAACATTACACATAAAAATAAAATATTTTATTTTTGATGTTTATTAGCTGATTTCGAAAACACATTAAAAGAGATCAACGTCTATAAAAATAATACAATCATTTAGAAGTTATTACCCTATTAAGTAGTAACTAACAACTTTTCCCACATTTATTACTATAAAATTATGAAATAATTTATTCAAGTAGAGATGAAGTTAATTTATATTTTATAAACATGTACTAACAAATATATGTCTAAAAAATAAACAATTACCAAAAAAATATTAATAAATTTCCTTTCATTGTAATTATTTTAGCGCAGTTATGCAACCAACAAAACAACATTCCTTAACCATTATTACTTTTGAAAGTTAATATCGGTACGGTTAAATTACCCAATAATCTATATAACGATTATTAAAACGCGCTACTAATTAATAATTCTTATATTATTATTAAACCTTTAATACGAATTTTGTAAATTAAAAAAAAAACGATTTGTCTGGTCAACTGTACTGGTGCTTGACTATAACTTCACAACTATTGCTCTAAGTAGTTCTAATGTTCCAATTTGACATCCAGTTGTCAATATTGACAGTTCATTTAGCTGATTTCTATAATAATATCTGTATAATCTACTTTAGGCGTTTTAAGTTTAATTCGTTTGAATATTTCTTTTGTCACTGTGTAATTAATACTTTTATTAAAATGTCTGCTGCAATGCTAACCGCAGACTGGTTCCTGCTGGGTCGGGACCTTTACTTCAGGTAAATTATAATTAAATAATATTCGCTTATCAATAAACATTTATCTAAAGCCGTGTACACAAATTTGATATTCCATTACGCCTCCAGGAAATTTGAAATCTATCCCATGGTGTGGCACCCCGAAGTAAACTTGGAAAAGTGCATTGCCTCTTCGGCGCCTTATGGTGGCCCCATCGCCATCCGCCGCGACGATAGCAAGTTTGTTAAAGTTCAAGGTACCGGTCAACCGATTATCTCAATCTATTCTGGTTCAGGAAAACAAATAACCGCCTTCAAAGTACGTAAACTCTTCTTCGTTCTTTCCAAAACTAATTCAGACAATTCTAGTGGACTCGACGTCCAATCGTGGGAATGGGGTGGACAAACGACGAAAAACTAATATGTGTCCAAGAGGATGGAATGGTAGTCATCCACGACATGTTCGGAAAATTCCAACACACTTTTTGTATAAGCCAAAAGTTACAGGATGCTAAAGTAATCAGTGTGAAGGTGTTCACAAGTCCGCAGAATTGTACTGGAATTGCTGTGATGACGTCCACGTATAAAGTATTTCTCGTGAATAATATACAGGATCCTAAGACAAGGCAATTATCTGAGTTGCCAAGTAAGATTTGTAATAATTATAAGTTAGAATGTAAAGTAATTCGGGTTTTTAAGGATCTAATGTGCCTCCTACGAGTTGGTGCGTGGTTTCGGAAGATGCCTACACTGAAGTTTTGATTTCTAGGGAAATGGAGTTGTATCGTTTGAAGCAAGACGAACATCACACTAGTGCCATGGTAAATTTTCTTAATTTTGGTAAATCAATAGTAGAAAACACGGTTTTATTGTAGTTGGAACCAGATATTACAAATAGCTATTCCTTGATTCTGGAAACTTCTATATCGTTTAATGCGCATCATGTGGCTTTCTTCACTGATTCTGGGTATCTCTGGTTGGGCTCATCGAATCTTAGGACGAAATATTGCGAAATCGACACGCAAATTATACACAAACCAAAACAGCTTATTTGGTAATTTGAAATTTAGCGATAGAAATCAAATAATTTTATATCTGAATAATTTAGGTGTGGAAACGAAGCAGTGGCTTTGTACTGGGAAAAAGACAACACCCTGTTAATTGTAGGCAAACACGGACAAAAAATGCTCTACACCTACGACAGTTCGGTTCATCTGATACCGGAAATCGACGGAGTTAGAATTTTGTCCAGTACTCAACATGAATTATTACAGAAAGTTCCTAATGTTGTGCAGAAAATTTTTAGAATAAACAGCACAGATCCTGGCAGTTTCTTGTTAGAAGCTTCGAAGCAATTTCAAGTAAGAATATTAGTTACCAAAGTTTCTTTTAATAAAATATTTGTGGGTTTTTCAGAAAGGCAGTCACAAAGCCAACGAGTACATTTGCCTTGTGAAGAATGATCTTCAAAGGGCTGTTGAGCAATGCATTGAAGCTGTTGGTTATGAGTTTGATACGGAAGTGCAAAAAATGTTAATACGGGTAAATTAGTTAACACCAATCTCTAGGACAATTTTTTAAATCGTGTTTTAGGCTGCACAGTTTGGAAAATGTTTTGTAGCCAATATGAACTCAGATAACTATGTGAATATGTGTCGATTGCTGCGTGTTTTAAACGCTGTACGTGATCCGAAAATTGGAATTCCTCTGACTATAACTCAGTAAGTGATACTGTACCCAAAAAAGCTGTGAAATTTAATTATTGTTTTTAAATTTAGGTTACAGTATCTCACCTATAAAGTGCTGCTGGATCGACTGATAACTCGAAACAATTATTTTTTGGCTTTACAAATCGCAAAGTATTTGAAGCTGCCTGAAAAAGACGGAATTAGTCACATCTTAGTCCACTGGGCCAAATATAAGGTTTAATTTAAATTTAGTTATTAATTTTTAGTTCAAAAATTTCGAGTTGAATCAGTAATCGAAAATATTTAGTACTTTGTATAAAAATTTGAAGCTAAATTTACGCCAAGAAAAGAATACAGGGTGTGTCACGACGAGTTGACAGTAGACATAACTCTATTACTAAACACAATTTGGTTCTAAAAATTGGTACACGCCCATTATACAATGTGCTCTATTTAACGAAAATATTGCCACCTTACTGGTACTTCCGGTTATACCGGAAGTAGACACAAACTTTGTTATTTTAAATGGAACACCCTGTATATTTTTTAATTTTTAGATTCTACACTTCATTTTAGACAAAAAAGTATTAAGGTTGTATGGTTCTAACATTAACGGTATTATAATTATTTACACTTTTTCATTTTTTTTTTACAAAAACATAGATGTAAATAAAAATTCGAATCTTGACAATGACACATTTTTTCCAAAGTTTTTTTCATACGTTTGAAGTAGGAATATACAAGCAATAAGCTGATATAGTTTTGGAAAACTTGCTCTATAACGGGTGTTGGTGGTTGTCCGTTCATTTTTAAAAACTTTGACCAATGGTAACTTTATTTTTTTAAATGGAACACCCTATATATTTCCACATTTTCGAATTCTACACTTAATTCTAGACATAAAAGTATTAAGGATGTAAAGTCTTAAAATTAACGGTTATATAATTAATTACGTTTTTCCAATTTTCAAGGTTTTTAAAAATTAACGATCAACCATAAGCACCCGGTAGATATAAAATAAGTTTTTCAAAACAATATTACCATGTTTCTCGTACATTTGTACGTCTACTAAAATTTGTTTTTATTATATTTAATTTAATATTTTTATTTATTTATTTTAATTAAGTAATTATGTTTCTTCCAATTTTTTCATATAAAAACTTAGAGTCCAACATTTTCATATTTTATTAATGACACGTTCTTTCAAAAAAACAAACCAAATTTTAGTGAACGCAGAAATGTACAAGTAACATGGTAATATGGTTTCAAAAAACTTATTTTATACAGGGTGCTTGTGATTGACCGTTAATTTTTAAAAAACGTAATTAATTATAATACCGTTAATTTTAAGACCTTACAACCTTAATACTTTTATGTCTCGAATTAAGTGTAGAATTCGAAAATCTAGAAATATATAGGGTGTTCCATTTAAAAAAATTAAGTTATCATTGATTAAAGTTTTTTAAAATGAACGGACAACGAGCAACACCCTGTATAAAGCAAGTTTTCCAAAACTACATCAGCTTATTTCTTGTATATTCCTACCTCAAACACAAGAAAAAAATTTTGGAAAAAACGTGTCATTGTCAAGATTTGAATTTTTATTTACGTCTATGTTTTTATAAAAAAAAATGAAAAAGTGTAAATAATTATAATACCGTTAATGTTAGGATCATACAACCTTTATACTTTTATGTCTAAAATGAAGCGTAGAATCTAAAAATTCAAAAATATACAGGGTGTTCCATTTAAAATAACAAAGTTTGTGTCTACTTCCGGTATAACTGGAAGTACCAGAAATATTTTCATTAAATAGAGCACATTGTACAATGGGTGTGTACCAATTTTCAGAATCAAATTGTATTTAGTAATAGAGTTATGTCTACTGTCAACTCGTCGTGACACAACCTGTATATTGTTGCATTCCTACGTTCAAAAAACGGTTTTTATTAAAAAATAGCCTTTTTAGGGCTGGATAATTTTCTTAGGAACTGTTTTTTGTATGTTCTTTTTATATTTTTAATCTAAGAGTTTACAGTAGATATTTTAACACCCTTTGTAGGTAACCCAGTCGCATTTGGAGGAAGAGACTGTAGCTCGGGAAATTGCAGATAAACTCGGATATACCTCCGGAATATCTTACAGTGATATTGCTAGTACTGCTTCGGAATGCGGGAAGAAAAAATTAGCAATTAGGGTAAGTTTATTCTAATCAGTTAATCAAGTTCTTCCGTTAATGTTATTTTATTGTCTAGCTATTAGATTTCGAGTCCAAAGCCAGTGAGCAAGTAAAATTGCTATTGGATCTTGGAGAAAATACACCAGCTTTGATTAAAGCAATTGAAAGTGGCGATACTGATTTGGTCTACATGGTTATTTTGAAACTACGCGAAAAAATGCCGTTAGGCGATTTCAAAGTATTTATAAGTAAATTTGTTTTTCATTTGTATTAACAATTAAATTTCAGATGACCATAAGAAACTTTCCAGTGGCACAGTCTCTCTACATCAAGTACTGTAAACAGCACAACACGCAAGCTTTAAACGAAATTTACATACAAGAGGATGATTTTAGCGCGCAAGCCCAAAGTTGCATTTTGGAAAGTCTAGATGAGAAGGTAACTAGGTAACTAAAATCTATAAAAATATTTTCAACACTTAACTTTGTTTAGAAAAACCATATGCGAGACACTTTGTTAACGTCTGCGATGGAAGCATACAAAAAAGGCAGAAAAGATCTCTACGCGAGTTTATGCGAGGAGTCGCTAAAGCTACTGAAACTCCAAAGAGATTTAGAGGAAAAGCTGGAAACTCGAGAGAAGTTTGTTGGAAAATCTGTCCATGATACGTGTAGGCTACTTTTGGAAATGAAGGAGTTAAAACTGGCGGAGAAGATGAAGAATGATTTTAAAATACCCGACAAGAGGTTTGAGATTGAAATTGAAGATATGTAAATATTTATTTTATTATTATTTCGTAGGTACTGGTATTTACGTATAAGAAGTTTGGCCCAATCCAGCGATTGGACAGAACTGGAAAAGTTCTCCAAAGTTAAAAAATCCCCGATTGGTTACGCACCTTTCGTGGATGTTTGCCTTGATTATAACCGCGACGAAGCGATTAAATATCTGCCTAAAGTCAGTGAGGATATTAAAGTGAAATATTATATAAAAGCTGGGTAAGAATTTTTTATTAGGTTGAAATATATTTCTTATCCGCTGTTTTTAGTTTCCTGGAAGAGGCTGCTGATATTGCTTTCCAACAACGAGATGTGCAGAATCTTCTTTATGTACAGAGTAAGTGCACTTCGGACGGGCGATTGTTAGAGAAAATTAATGCAATGGTGATGCAGCTGGATTCCAGAAAATAGTTTAGAATTAATCAATAAATTGTATAAGCTACCTGTATTTTTTTTTGTAAATATCCAATGAGCTTTTATTCCCTTATAGTATTTATTATAAAACTTTCAATAAAATATATAATTATTTGATAGAATTGTGTTTATTTTACAGAACGAAGAACAGCAGAGTTATAGATACTAACTGACCAAAAATATTTATCTTTCCATTCATTTTTAAATCAGTAGTTTACCTACAGACATTTCAGTAAATTACTCTTATCTATTACAGAAAATTGTAAACATTTTTGGTAGATAATCGTAATTATAAATATTGTCTGAAAGTCCGAAATTTTTTATACTAAAATGTACAGGGTGTCCCATTTTCGACACTTTTAGGGGGTATTGGCGTTATTATCAAAGACAGAGTGTTGCGGTTTTCACCTTCCTGTCCTACTTTTTCACGAAACGAAAGATTCCGGGGTCAAATTTGTCATGGCTCTCTTAGTTTTTAATCTACAGAGTGATTCTAAAAATCTTTGTTTTTTAGACACCCCTCGTATTTCCGTTATGCGTCTACTTGTCAAAAAAGTGAAAACTGATCTTGATAGAGTTTTTGTACGTAGAAATCAGTGGCGTAGGCAGTTTTTGTATAAAAGGTTTAGTTTTAGAGATATTGTCCAAACTTATGTTTTTTTAAATGGGACACCCTATATATTATTTTTTATATTGATTAAGCAAAATTTGAGCTTTCCAAAAATATATAATACTTAATATTTATTTTGAAAAACAAGCTCAAAATTCGATATTTTTAATAATTTACTTTATTTATAACAGTAGGCCATGGCTAGTTTATTAGAAACAAATTTGTCAGATTTCCATTATTGATGAAATATTTTTGTAACGTAGGAGTTTTTATTTTACTTTTAATTTTTTATTACAATGGCCATTTACGATAATTATGAGAAGTATTATATTGTTGGTATGTTTTATACAATGCATTAAAATTATCTTTTGAAGTGTTTAGCTTTAAAATAAATACGCATTGTGAAAATTTTGGATTTGTTTTTAAAAAATTAGCCATGGCCTACTGTTATAAATAAAGAAAATTAGTAAAAATATCGAATTTTGAGCTTGTTTTCAAAATAAATATTAAGTATAATATATTTTTGGAAAGCCCAAATTTTCCTTAATCAATATAAAAGATAATATATAGGGTGTCCCATTTAAAAAAACATAAGTTACTGCAATATCTCAAAAACTAAACCTTTTACACAAAAACTGCCTACGTCACTGAATTCTACGTAAAAAACTCTATCAAGATCAGTTTTCACCTTTTTGATAAGTAGACGCATAATGGAAATACGAGGGGTGTGTAAAAAACAAAGATTTTCAGAATCACTCTGTAGATTAAAAACTAAGAGAGCCATGACAAATTTGACCCCGGAATCTTTCGTTTCGTAAAAAAGTAGGACAGGAAGGTGAAAACCGCAACACTCTATCTTTGATAATAACGCCAATACCCCCTAAAAGTGTCGAAAATGGGACACCCTGTACAATTTTAAGTATGCCACCTGAAAAAAAAACTATGAAAAATGTCTCTTTTTTTCTTAGATCAGTTTATTTGAAACTGTATAATAAATAAAATATTGCATGATCCTTACATAAAACATTTTTTCTTATTCATATCAACTTTTTAAATAGTTTCTGAGATTTATGGTAGGCAGCAAGATAATTATAAATTATCTATTATGTTCTAGAACCACAACATTTTTTTTTATATAAACTTGCCTCATAAATAATGCAATTTTTTGGCGTTTTATTTATCAAATCTTCAGATTCAGATAAATTAAAGTAGGTAGCACGTCAAAGATAAGATATTAATTATCACATACAATTTTTAACAACAACTTCAATTGTGTTTACTTATAGTAAAATATCTCATTAATAGATTAGTTTTTCCAGTAAGTAGTAAAAAAACATGGCAGGTAAGTTTAATCACCATATATTTTCCATTGTATTAATAATAAAATTTCCTTCTAAAGCATATTATTGGGTTGACGGATTTGCCAGAGGTGGAATACCCACAACAGCACTGGATGGCGGCGAGGACATCGACGGACACCAAATCTACGTTGGAAGGGCCCGCCACAACGGCGATCTGCTTCCAGCTAAAGTAATCCCTGGAAGATACAAAGCTTACGTCGCAAGTGAGGGACTCGAGTACGAAAAAATTAATTTTCAAGTATGAATTATTCTCAACATGTGTAAATTGGAAAAGATAAGTTTTTTGTGGACAGGTTTTGTGCGAACAACGATTTGATTGGGCACCAGTGAAAGACGGTGACATACCTGAGGACGCGGTTGAGGGTGGCAGAACACAACAAGGGGAAGTGCTGTTCATCGGTAGGGTGCATTACGAAGGATCACATACTGTTGGAAAGGTAAATCGGATGAGGGAGAAAGTAGACGAATCGGCCAGATAAAATTGTTTCAAAAATACAACATAAAATTTAATTTATTGAATATTCCGCCCTGTCTGACTTCTCTACGTATTAGTTTGAAAAATGATGGCTGGATGTCGTCAGGTCGTCACTCTAGCGGGAGTTTAAAAAACAGGGAATATTCAAATTTAGTTTTGGGGAACATACTAAATAAATAAACGACCTAAATTCTAATTAGAACCAGTGAAATTTCTAAGAGACTTTCGATTATACCCGAAATCGACGTAATTATGTTGTGTACAAACTTCGAATATTTTTTATACTATTAGAATCTAATCTTATCTAAATGGATTTTTAAATTAATAATAATAATAATAATCAAAAAAATGTTATAATAATTATAAAAATCATTGAGTGATTAGAAAACAACTTGTAAGCTGTCAATAGACACGCTGTTTATATTTTCGTATAAATTTATGATCGTAATCCCAAAAACCGTTGAATTATTAAAGATAGAATGGTAGGAATTTGAAAAAACGGAAAATCACCATTTGGTTTACATCTCCTATAGTTTTGTAAAAAATCTAATCAAAATTATTGCTAGGCCCTCTAGTCCAGTCAATCTGTCGGGAAAAAGGGGCGTTTTTGGGAAAAATTACCCGGTAAACTTTCTCTTCATAAATTGTTAGGGGATCATGTGGAAAGCTTAAATTCAAAAACTCGGAAAAATCCTCGGACCCATGTTTTGGGAAATCCAAGAAATTTTTGGATTTGATTTTACGCGAGAACGGTGAGTTGCAGAAGAAAATTGTGTTAATAAATATTGTAGAGTGCAATATTTTCTACAATTTATCTCAAAAGATTGATGCGCTACGACGAAAAATGCCAAAAGTAGAAGGCACCAAAATATTCAATATTCAACGGTGGATCGTAGAGAAAAAACGTTTATATAAAAATTGTGTGTTTTTCTTCGCTGGTCAACATTTATATTTACAGTTGTGTGTAAAAAATTTTTTTCGATGTAAAAAAGTGAAAAAACTCATTTTTGGGTACTTTGGCGCCCTCTACTTTTGGCATTTTTCGTCGTAGCGCATCGATCTATTGAGATAAATTGTAGAAAATATTGCCCTCTACAATATTTTCTTCTGCAACTCACCGTTCTCGCATAAAATCAAATCCAAAAACTTCTTGGATTTCCCAAAAAATGGGTCCGAGGATTTTCCCGAGTTTTTAAATTTAAGCTTTCCACATGACCCCCTAACGATTTATGAAGAGAAAGTTTACCGGGTAAATTGTGACTATAACCATCATTGATTTACTAGGATAAGAATGTCATAAATTTAAAAAAGCACTAAATCCTGATAAATTCTTATATCTTCGACAGATTTTGAAAAATGTACAAATCAATTCTAAACTAGTACCTAAAAATAATCTAAATTGTAAGTTTTGTCCTAAACTATTGTAAAAGTTACAAAATCCATTAAGTTATTAGGAATAGAGTGCCAAACTATTGAAAACTCACATATTTCCTATATTCCCTATAATTTTGCAAAATATCCAACTGAAACAATTCTAAACTGTTACTTAACTGATGTGTTCAGTCTATTTTAGCGTAACTTTATTGTTGAGAATATGAAAAAGTAAAATACACAATTTATTTTATTTTAGTTTGGCAAAAAATCAAAAATAAACCATTGAGTTCTGTGGAAAAAGCTTTTATTTTCTCAAAAAATTGCCGTTTTTTTAAGTTTTCAGATTATGTCCATTCTGCGTCCTTATACATAGAATTTCAAATAAAGTAGGTAGATCACATACATAATTGTTTAAATTATCTGTTATAATAAAATATTAAAATTCGAGGTTTTATGAGTGAAAAAATAGAGGGACTGAATTTTCCAATCATCGAAATGAATTTCTATGTCTTATAGTTTAGAAAATTGCTAATAGAGTGAGGTGAAAAATAAATAAAAAAAATGTTTGGATTAAACATTTAATTAAATTTGGAGTTTGAAACCAAAATACCGACAATTAGATTTTTAGAAATTTCTCAAAATTCTGCAACACTTACACGTATTTCTAATTCTAATCTCAAGTAATACCTACTACATACTGGAATCCAGATAAAGTAAGAAAGTTACAGGTTTGTTTCAGGTATAACAAATCATCGGCCCATTTTTAAAATATCTAGTTCAAAAGTACTTTCCGCATACGAGTCGACTTTAGACGTCTTGAAAAATCCAATAAATTACGCTAATAAAATATAATTAAGTCGATGCTGGTGCTCAACGAAAAGGATACTCAAGGTCGAATCTATTTGTATTTTAAAATAAAAATCCGGCGCGGAAATTTGTATTTTAAGCGACGTGTCCTTTGCTCCTTTTGCATATTATTGCATAAAATTGTACAATTTCTTCATTTATAATAATATTGCTCAATTTCAGATTCACAACGGAATATGCTACATACCTTTCGCTGGCAAAGAACTGGCGTTCAAAGAATTTGAAATTCTAGTGTTGAGATCGTAGACCATTACCATTTGAACACGTGTATTTCCTATGTCTAACTCTATATTAGTAGCTTTCTCGTAAATAAATATTTTTATATTATTCTCTCTGTGTACTTAATCGTTCCTGATGCATCAGTGAAAATTAAAAAATTCCTAAACTCCATAAAACCCATAAACCTTATCTATAAAGTATAGTTTATTTAAAGAATTAAACAATCGTAAAGTAAATATCATTTTGTGAGTAAACCATTTTAAAAACAACAGCTTGTGATCTGATAAGATTAAACTGTAATTACCCGTTGAAACAGTGTGTCACAAAACTATGGCTGGTAAGTACTCTAAACATGTTTTTACATTATTTTTAATAATCTTGTTGCATGGTTTAAGAATACGGTTTCAAACCAGGTTTTGTCCGTCCGGACAATTGTCCATCATGTCCTAGAGACGACAAAGACCTAAGTTATCCACATCAATGTCCTAATGATTCCTGGAGACACCCCTCACATCATGACAGACACCCAGAACATTTCAATCGCCATTCACCACCACCAGTGTATCCATCTTTGCCTCCGGAAAGTTCCCCTTGCAGTCACTCCACAAACTTTCGGCCAATTCATCCGTTGAGCGAGTTCAAAAAAGGTAAGTTTTGATCTTTAAACTGTACTTAAACTTTGTTGTGACAGAAAGCAAATATTTGGTTTCTTAGAAATATTTGCTTTGATTTATAAGGTGACTTAGTACTTGGTACTGTGTTTGGAAGAACAGCTATTAAATACTGATAAGATAGTGTTAATACACCCACAGATATTACTTTAGTGTCACGTTGATTTTATTTTATTTTGCGGAGTAACTGTGTTGGACCATTCTGTAGATATTTAGAAATATGTGTGCTGGTAAGTAGATATATTTTTCAAATGATTTGTACTAATTTTTAAAGTCAGTCCTATTTTTAAAGGTGTAAAAATACAAAGTAGGATTAGAAAAGAAAACTTAATCTCGAGACTAAATAAATATAATATTCTTTATCTAAGATGATGATTATCTGTTAATTGGGGTGTTTTACTTTTAAACTAACAAATTTTTACTTAATCCGATTCGAAGGATGATAGTGATAATAGTGAAAAACACACCAATGGGAGACATTTTCTTTTAGAAATGTAATACATAGATAGATTTACTTTTAAAAATTTGCTCGTGGTCGAATTCTACATTAGAACATAAAAAGAGATAAATTCCAAATAACAAATATTTTTATGTACCAATTTATCTCTGAAACTCCATATTATAATGTAAGGTTCGTTCCAAGGTCACTGTTAGCTCTGTGTGGAGCAGTTTTTGACATTTTTCGGTTTGTGTTTGTCTCTATTTAGGATTTTTGCGCAGAGGGTACTTCTATTTATAGTCTTGAATGTACGCAGTTTAAAATATTGCAATTTTTGGGTTAATAAATTCTTTTCAAATTTCTATAATTTTTGTAAAAATGAACTATAGAAGTTCTTATTTAAGAAAAAGTACCTACTTTATCAAATATTGACTAAGAAAGTAAGTTTATCTACTATAAAACTGAAGTTTTTCGATATTTTTTGTACCATATAAATTGGATCCAATATTTTGTTGTAACTTTCAATTTTTTATGTTATTTTTTCCAGCAGTGTCTTCATATTTAAATTAAAATATCCCCTAATTAAAAAAAATTAAAAATAACTCACTTCAGCTTTCTAACGGTAACCAAATTTTACTACACAACTTTAGAGTAATATAAATTTTGTCACAATTTTAGACACATTTAAATGTTCCTTTCGTCTAAAAATCACTCTCACTCATTAGAAAGTTTCAAAAGGAAAATTTATATATGAAATAAAATAATTTCTATTTCATTTAAGTAACATAAAATTTTGTGAAAAAGGAGTAGAACAATCTTTGCATAATAAATAGAAACTACAAAGTGATAAAGCGGTTTAAATTTGGGATAAAAATTTTGTTTGTGGTCGAAAAAACTTTTTTGTTTCGAAGGATATAGGATATGGATCCATTAGAAGGATATATTATTTATGTTTTGTTTTGTTTCCTGTTACAAGTTTAGTGACGATCTGCTTAAAGAAAATATTTGCTTATCACGTGGTTAGATTAAACATCCTGTGGTTGAAATGTTGAAAGTACTAGAATAAGTTAGTTTCTATATTCTGGATGCGCAAACTCGCTCTCGACCCTCGACTGGTAAATATTACTTACCTCCCTTAAAAATATCACGAAGCAAAGCTTAAGTTTCAAATTTGTTATTTTTTCATTATATAGAGAAAAAATAAAACTTTCATGTAGAGTAGGTTCTTAGGTGTTTTACTATTTTCATATACCTACATATGTATGTATATGGGTCATTCCATTTCAAATCGTCCAGGTTAGAATTTTTTTTTATTTTTTTGGTTTCATTTTGGTTTCATTTTGTAGGTAAATGTTTTTCCAACAAAACCATGCCCTAAACTTGATAAACATATTTCTTGGGTGCATTTTTTTTCAGAAGAATAACTGAAAAAATCAAAATTTTTTCAAACTGGAAAATCTCGGATTGCCACAGTTTTTTTGTCTTGATGTTTTTTTTAAACAAGGGCAGTAAATAAACAACTGATAAAAGCTGTCTCCACATGCCCATATTCCCCGTTCAAAAACTACGATTTTTTAAAATTAATATGGGATTTTTCGAAAATCGTATACTTCGTATACTTACTACAATGATGTTTATTATTATTGTTATTATCAAATTTTTTACATGGATTACATAATATGATTATTCTCAACTGTGCACAAATACTCACTGATGAAAATTAACATGCAATATGTCGAAATCAACAGTTAAAATTGGTTAGTTCCGTCGTCTTGAAATGTTTCTGTTTTTAGGTGTTTTACTACAATGTCCGGATTGCATATTTGAATGAATAATCATATTATGTAATCCCTGTAAAAATTTAGATAATAACAATAATAATAAAATCATTGTAGTATAAGTAGTATACGATTTTCGAAAAATCTCATATTAATTTTAAAAAATCGTAGTTTTTGAACGGGGAATTTGCGCATGTGGAGACAGTTTTTATGAGTTGTTTATTTACTGCCTTTGTTTCAAAAAAAATATTAAGAAAAAAAAATTGTGGCAACCCAAGATTTTTCAGTTTGAAAATTTTTTGTTTTTCAGTTATTCTTCTGAAAAAAAATTTATCCAAGACATATATCAAGTTTAAGGCATAGTTTTGTTGGAAAAACCTTTACCTACAAAATGAAACCAAAATTTTGATAATCGGATCATTTTTGGCAAAGATATACTTATAAGTAGGCGAATAGAGAAAAACCGGATTTTGAGTCTAATTTTCAAAAATTCCTTACACGAAAAAAAATTTTTTGAGCCTAAAAAAAAATACGTATCTCATTATTTCCGATAGAGAATTGTAACAAAAATTTTCAAGTCGAAAAAAAATCAAACCTGGACGATCTGAAATGGAACGACCCATATGTAAGAGAAGAAAAAATATGTTTTCCTAGGTTATATTCTGAAAAAAAAATTATAAAATAAAATGTCTGCTAATAAAATGCAGATTTAAAGCCTGTTTCATAATAATCTAAAATATTAATTAGTTCATTGGTTTATGAACCTTATCCGATGTGTCGTCATTTTTAAAACAGATAAAACTAAAATAACAATGTCATTATATGATATTTGAAGAAAATGTTGTCTCAGTTCGCGATTGGTTGTGTAAATTTGAATACTTATGTCTCAAGTTTCTATGAATCACAGACTGTTAAACGAAATTAAATAAATGGAAATACATATCATCTGAACTATATTTATTTCTTAGAATAATAATTCTGTTTTATTTCACTACTTAATGCATTATCGTCAATCGTAAACTGTAACTTTATTCGACGTAATTTTATCTGTGATTGGAATTGCATTTACTTATTTAAAATTTAGCAATAAATCCCATTTCTTAAAAACGCAATTATAGTATTATGTAGTAGTAAGATAGTACGTTCGATTGATAAACTGATTATAAAATAAAATTTATTAACAACAAACCACTTGTTTCAAGGATTTTCCAATCATCTAAGATCTAAGGTAATTCATATCCATAATAAATTGATAAACGCCCATATCTATTCTAATTTCTAACATCAGTATCAAACTTGTACTTAATTTAATCCAGCATAAAATTAAAAAGTTTTTTACAAAATTCTTTGATGATTTTGAATTTTTCTGTTATTACAGCTTATTACTGGGTTGACACTACTGCTTATGGTGGTGTACCTACCACAGCTCTTCATGGTGGTGTTGACATTGATGGCGAGCAGATTTATGTGGGGCGCGCTTACCACGAGGGTGACTGGATACCCGCCAAAGTAATTCCGGGAAGACACGTCGCCTATGTAGCTTACGATGGACGCGAACACGAAAAAGAACAATTTCAGGTAAGACAAACGTTATCAGTAAAATCTGACAAAAAAACTCTTTCGGTTGTACAACATATTGTAATTTGATTTTTAACTTTTCAAGGTTCTATGTGAACAAAGATTCGATTGGATACCCACACGCGATGGGTATATTCCACCAGGAGCTGTAGAAGGTGGCAAAACCTGCGATGGTGAAACTCTGTACATTGGAAGGGTTTACCACAATAATTCGCAAACTGTTGGAAAGGTAATGTAAAAAAATATCTGTAATAAAATAACTGACACTTGTTCTTTTAGGTACACCCAAGCCACGGATCCTGTTATATACCGTTTGATGGAAAGGAGCTTGCATTTAAAGAATACGAGATTCTAGTACTAAGAGCATAAATTTCTTTAATTATAACAACCGTTCCTGAAATATACTAATATAATTATTAAAAAACTGAGTTTATTCTAGTTCACTGCACCATCGTAACATCATTCTTCATAATCATACTCATACTATCTACATATTATATATTTCTGCATCTTCCTTCTCACCTTTCATTTCAAAGTGAAAAGGTGTAGAACTATTTATGGAATAACAATTTTTGCGGTGTGAGTACTAATAAGAAGCGATTACAAATTTGAATCAAAATTCTAGTGTCACAAAGAAAAATAATGTCTTTTGTCATTTGTTGAGATTTTTTCAATAGAACTCGACTTTTAGAAAAAAAAAGTTTTTCAGACCGTTTTTATCAATAGTATTTTCGATTAACTGGACAAACTTAAAATCTGGTAGTAGTCAATAGGGAGTTCAAAATGACCCATCTGTGTATTTTTGGAGAGGACTCGAAATTCAAATTGCATACTGTGGGGTATATCGAGACTAAGTTAAAACTCGATTTGCGGGACTGAAAAGTCGGGTGTTCGTCAGCCATCTTGGAAAAAGGGGGTGAAATGGTTTTTCCTTTATATTCCGAATTCTATTAACTTTATGCAAAAACTATAAGAATAACTTTTGGTTGGAAAAAAAAAGATACACACTTTTTGTATATAATTTTTTTCCGGGCCACGCGTATTTAAAAAGTTATTAACAACTACGTTGCTAAAATTAGTGGTAGTTTTTCTTTAACGGCCGATATTTCGGGTACGGTTGATTTCACGGAAAATATACATCAGTTACTTTTTGTAGAGCAGTTTTCGATAAAGAAGTTAGTGTATGATATTAAACCATTTGTATAATTGATGGCGCTCCAAACGCAGGTATGTCCATATATAATGATAAATGAGTATATACAGAGTGTGTTCTATACCGTTATGTTCAAATTTTGGGAGTATGTATAAAATAGACTTAATTCTAGCAATAAAAAAATGCAAAAGTGGTAGGTCGATCTTCATTTGTTTTAAAGTTACAGGCTTTTGAAATTATTAACAAAAAGTTTTCTTTTTTCAGTTACATCTCCGAACCCGTTCTTTTTACCGGAAAATTTGTTGAGAGCAATTTTGTAGCAAAAGAAAATCTGCACATTTTTTGTTTAAACAATTTTTTTCTGCAACCAATTGTTTAAACAATAATGACGCGGGAAGTGAATAACGCGGGGCGGGGTGAGTATGTATTTGTTTAGACAAAAAATATGCGGATTTTTTTTTGCTACAAAATTGCTCTTAACCACTTTTCCGATAAAAGCAACGGTTTAGAAGAAATCACTGAAAAAAGAAAACTTGTTACGAATTTCAAAGGCTTGTAACGTCAAAACAAATGAAGATTGACCTTACCACTTTTGAATTTTTTAGTGTTAGAATTAAGTCTATTTTATACTCCCAAAATTTTAACATACGGAACACCCTGTATTATGGTAGATGTATTCCATTTATATTTGTCACTTTTTCTGTATACTACATATTCAGAAACTCATAAACAAATATTGCCGACAAAAGTGGCTATTTTTCTATATCGAAGTCAATACTGTAAGTGATAGAACAATTCTTTTCGTTTCTTCAGCGGGATCTTTTTTTGTCTTGGTAAAACTGCTGCTGTTATCAGAAACGAGAGTACTTTTCATTTGCTTCACTAAGTCCGAAATTTTTAATTAACACGCTTCAGAATTTTCTGCAAAGTATATATATATAGATAAACTCCAGAGGGCTGTTTCTATTTGTTCTTTTTTCTTCGCGGAAAACTGTTTTTCTGAGCCATGTTTTTGAGAATATAAATGTATAAATGACGATGAGGTCGACGGCGGTTATCTGCAGCTGTATTCCTAAGATCAGAGTAATATTTGCGAAAGGCTTGGTAGATATACCTGTGTTTGGAGCGCTATCAGATCCAAACCAATTATACAAATGGTTAATACTATACACCTACTTCTTCGTCGAAAACTGCTCTACAAAAAGTAACTGATGTATATTATCCGTGAAATCAACCGTACGCGAAACATTAGCCGTCAAAGAAGAAGTATCCCTAATTTTTGCAACGTATTTGTTTATAACTTGGCCCGGAAAAAAGTGAGATATAGAAAGTGTGTATCTTTCTTCTTCCAACCATAAGTTATTCTTATAGTTTTTGCATAAAGTTAATAGATTTCGGAATATAAGGGAAAAACCATTTCAGCTCCTTTTTCCAAGATGGCGAACGAACCACCGATTTTTCAGTCCCACAAATCGAATTTTAACTTAGTCTCGATATACCCCACAATATGCAATTTGAATTTCGAGTCCTCTCCAAAAATGCACAAATTTTTCTTCTTTTGACTGTACTATGAATTCAGGACCTAAAAATAAGTTTCCTTTGGTTTCCTAACTCCTAGCTTTTTGTTGCAAAAATTATTATTACTTCAAATTATACTCACTTGAAATTAAAAACCTTGTAAAATTGGAAAAAGCAAAAAACTGAAACGTTTCTTGTACACGCTTGAATTCAGTTAGAATTTTAAATACTACTAGTGCTAGGACTCCAACCATTAGAAAGCTTTGTTAGAATCTAAAAGTAACGCTTCAATTCTTAGGTCTAATGAAATCCAGTCTGTTGATTCTTCTATAGAATGTTTAAAATCCCTTCGAAAGTTATTCTACAAATCTAATTTTAATCAATCTAATAATCAGCACAGTTTTGCCACACGGTGAAGAGAAAGAAGAGTAGAAACTTTTTATACGTAATTTGAATATTTAAGGGGATGAAGCAGCCTTTGGGGAGGAGCAGGCTTCAGCCATGTTTTTCGTGGTCCGTAAATGTAATCATAAAAAAAAGTTAATGTTCAATTAGTTCCAGCTTCCATCAAACAGATTGCCTATCAAATAATAGTTATGGAATTAAAGCTTCTCAAGGAAACCATCACATTTTCTAAGAATCCTATAGAGTGAATTACTTTAATTAGTCATCTTCTGTTAATTATTGAATGTAAAATTGTTATATTGTTGTAATTTTTAATGATAAAAAATAATCATATCAATAATAACTATACTCGTAGTATTTTCTCAATAGTACCGAAAAACGTTAATTTATCAAATAAAAAAATATTTTACAATATTATCTCAGGAACGGTTGATGTGCATTACAATTTTGTGCATCGTTAATAGAAAGGTACTTTGTTTATAAAAGCATTCTCGTACATTTTTTTAAATTAAACTATCTGGAGATTCGTTTTTAAAATTAATGTTCGATTCCTCACTAAATATTTAATCATTTAAAAGTAAAACGGTCCAAAATCAATATTCTGTCTATTTTTGGTAAAAAACAGAAAGTAAACACTTGATAGGTAGGTATATCTTCACAAACATTGATCGGTATTGTAAAGTGGTTTACAAAATTTGGTACTGTGTTTGGAAGACCGACAATTTTTAAATAGAAACCGATAAGATAGTGTTATGTTACTTAAATACCACTGCAGGTATTACTTTAGCATCACATCATTTTAATTTGCTGAGTGAAGTGTTGGTGCTTTGTCAAGATCTAAAAAATGTGTGCTGGTAAGAATAGCTACATTTTTAAAATAAATTATAATTTATATAATGTTACTTCATTGTTTTAAAAATATGTTCAAGGATTTTATATTGTATATCTCATATCCGTACTTCCAAACAGATTATAACAGTTACAAATTAAAATGCAAGTAATTTGGGAAAAACTCTGTTATATTGTAACCTATCTTATGATGCCAGCAAAATTTATTATTGAGCCTGTCAGATCTGTAGGTAGTTTTCCTAGATGTAATTCCAGCTTTGACTTTTGGGGTTTAATTTTTTGAGATTTTTACAAAATGAACTCTTCAATCCTGAACATTTGTATCTTAAAAAATATGATGAATATTTTTCGTTAATTTTTCCATTTTATAAACAAATACCTACAATATTTTTAGTAAGTACCTATACATTTTACGAACAAGTTATTCTCGATAAAAAATTCAGGTTTCCTCAAAAAGTTTTTCCTATATGTAACCCCATCCCTTATTTTTTTTGTGATTTTGATAAAATTATACTTAAATTTATGTACCTAATGTAAAATTAATATTCTTTTAAAGTAGAATTTTTTCAGTATTTTTCTCTGTGATGAAAAATAAAGTTGTGGAATATCTATCTATAAAGTTTAGTAGTACATACAGTAAATAGGGAGAAAAAAAGGCCTCAAATAGACTTTTTTTACCCTACAGCCAATTTTTGCAGAACCTTGTAGAGGGTCAACCTGTAAGTTTAAAACTGAGTTTTTGTATTCGTAGACCCCGCCGTTTCTTCACCAGCCCTTAATTAAAGTTGATTTTTTATTTATTAAATAACTTCTTTCCTATTAGATGTCCAAAAAAAAACATCTACGAATACAAAAACTCAGTTTTAAACTTATAGGGTGACCCTCTACAAGATTCTGCAAAAATTGGCTGTAGTGTAAAAAAAGTCTATTTTAACTCCCCTGTACTATAGGAACATTTTTTAATTTAATATTAAATTTTTTGGTAAAAATAAGGCAACACACAAAATAGAAGTAAAATAAACTAGTTTTTATTCATTATTTATTTTATCCTTTTCAAAATCTATTGTCTACAATCACAAAATTTGTGTAAAATCATTTTTTTTTAATTCAAGGAGATGCTAATAGATCATCCAAATTATACAGGGTGTCCCAGGAGTAATGTGAAATCTCTTAAGGGGTGATTCTTGAGAGTGTCTCACATAGCCCTGCATACATTTTTTACCCCCAACCCATGTTAGCTTTCGAGCAATCATCAGTTTAATGTTTGTATTTTTCAGAACACAAATTTTGTTCTATAAAAGCGCAATTTTCACCTAAGCTATTGGTTTAACAAAAAAATAGTTAAATTAATTTGTTTTCTACATTAAATTATGTGAAATACTCTTAAAAATCACCCTTTAGAAGATCTCATATTACTCCTGGGACACCCTGTAATGATTTTTTAAAGTACAAGCATCATCAAAAACACTTTTTTCTGCAGTTTGTAAAATAAAATATCTGCAGATTTATGGTTTCAGTTGGAATCTTGCTTTATAAATAATGTTATTATCTTATCATTTTTTTATTGATTTATGCACTTACTTCGTTATTTTTCAAAAGGCCTGTAACTTAATATTTGAAAAAAATATTTACCTACTCGCCATTCGAGATTAGTTATGTAAACTTGAAACGCCTTAAAAATTTTATGAATCGTAATGCTGCTCCTTTATTTTCAATAGGATTTAATAAACCTTATCAACTGGAGTATATTTACTTCGTAAAATTAATTAATCCCTTTCCTTTATTTACTTAGCGATCATCAGCCGAAGCAATAACTATCCAATGTATTTTTATCTGTTAATTCTTAAAAAGGTAATATAAATAGTTTGTGGTAATAAGTAGTAGGATTAGCCGAACGATCGATAAACTGATACAGAAAACAAAATTAAATAAATAACAAACCATTTGTTTCAAGGAGTTTTCCAATAAATCAGATAATTTTCATAAACAAATAATACACTTTGGAGAAATTTCCACTAATATAATTTCCAATTTATGAGAGTATCGTCAAAATTAAGGAGGGTATTCTGTGTATTAAGGTTTAAAATAGCCTTTATTTTTTGTGTTTTTTATCCAAATTTGGTTTTGAAAAATACCGTTAAAGGGAAACAAAATAATTTTGGCACGAAAATCTACATTCCAGATTTCCAAATTAATTAGTGCCCTGAAATTTTTTATATTAGCAATATTATAGGTAAACAAAATCTAAAATGTGTAGACACTAAATATATAACTTAATAAAAATACAAAACAGATCTCATAAATAAAATAGTCAAATGTACCACTTAATTAAGTATAAACTTGAGAATGGAATGTAAAATTGTTAACCCAAAAAAAAAATCTTTATTAATAATAAAATCTTGTGATGATTTTGAATATTTCTGTTATTACAGCTTATCACTGGCACGATACTACTGCTCATTCTAGTGTACCTTCCACAGCTCTTCGAGGAGGGGTAGACATTGATGGGCAACCAATTTATGTGGGGCGCGCTCACCACCATGGCGACTGGTTACCCGCCAAAGTAATTCCGGGAAAACACGTTGCGTATGTCTCTCATGACGGACACGAACACGCAAAAAAAGAATTTCAGGTAAGGGAATAGTACACGATCTTAAATAAATCTGCTCAGATCTAAATTATAATTTTTTTGAGCTTAAAATGTTGAAAAACAACTAAAGATCATTGTTTGAGTGAGATAAAAATCATCTTCAACTTAAAGCACTCCCGTCGGCTCGGCAAGAACTAATATTTGGCTTAACTGTTACTCTTTATAAATTTTGGTTCACTTTATAAAAACATTTTATTATCCAATTTCATTTTTAAAGATTCTCTGTGAACAAAGATTCGATTGGGTACGCAGTCACGGCGGTTCTATTCCATCAGGAGCCGTAAGTGGAGGTAAAACCAGCAGTGGTGAAACCCTGTACATTGGAAGAGTTCACCACAAGAATTCAGAAACTGTTGGAAAGGTAGTATGACACAAAATCTGTGATAAATAATTTAAACTTGTTCTCGTTTAGGTACACCCAAGTCATGGATGTTGCTATATTCCGTTCGATGGAAAGGAACTTTCATACAAAGACTACGAAATACTGGTATTGAGATCCTAAAATTCTGTAACAACATCTAGAGATACTAATAAAAAATTGATTTATTTATATTACTTTATTCTAAGTCCACTGCACCACTGTCTTCCATAGTAACATCATTCTCCCTAATCATAATACTAGACATTTCCGCATCTTCCTCATCCTCCTCCTCTCCTTCCATTTCAAATAGTCTAACCTTCCGTCTGTTCTCCGATAAAACTATTCCAACCTTCCTGCCCGAAACCGCAAATTGAGAGACAGGCATACCATCGACAGTTTTAAATAGTTTAGGCAACAAATTCGACCCATTTAAAATCGGAATATTCTCATTGGACAACTCGTTTCTAACATCAATCGCATCGAGTTTTTCCAGTGCTCCCGGTAGATTAAACTGTAAAATTACTCCGGTTTTTTGATTAGTACTCTCCTGCAAAAGTATGGACAGGATGTTGTTTGAGTAGAATTTCACATCCAAAATTTGGTACTTGTCACCATCGGATTCGTGTTCATGTGATAAAAACTGTGCAAAGTAGAAGAGGCCACTTCGCCCCAGACAAGTACCACCAGCAACATGCGTTTGGAGCAAATATAAACCGTCTGTTGGCTGAATAAACGCAAACAAAACCATTTCCTTGCTGAGATTAACACTGGACATCCTCAAAGCGGTTGGTCCGAAATTAAAACACCTTAAATTTTGCAAACTCTTGAACTGCGTTATAATCACATCTTTGGGGGCTTGAAATATCGCGTCTATACTACTCTTTAAATGGTTGTACTGCTGGATTAAAGACAACTCACTAAAATGCTTCAAAACACTCTTCTGTACACACTCGCTTTGAAGCAAGAATTGCATCCATTCGTTCCCTTCCATATCAGGTCGAGTAGTCAAAGGACTATCCACCAAATACTGTCCCAGTCTTTCCATTGTGAATTTGTTCTGTTTGGTTGTGTCGTTTTTGTTGCCAATGTTGTCGAAGTTTTGTAGAAACTCCGTTATGTAAGCTAGGTCTTGTTGGGTCATTTTGTGGACATCAGATGGGATTGGTTCGTCCATTAAGTGCATGATGGCAGTGTATAACCAGCGGAAGAAGGCTTTGTAGTTTATAACGGAATGGTTGATTATTTGCAGCATTTCACCGGCTTTTATTAGGAAGGCGCCGTTGGAGGAAATCGCGTCGGTTATTAGGTCTTCTGATAGTCCGAAAATCTGAAATTAAATGGGAGAATTGAATCATTAGAACGAAAAATATACATGTTGTGGAAAATGAAATATGATACAGGGGCAAATATTAAAATTCACAAAAAGAAAATTGACAAAGCTATTTTTGTAATATTACTAGTTTACTATAATTAAGAGCCTTGCATAAATGGACTAAAAACTTACATACTTGTGAATAATATTATAAACTTATAGAATTCGCGTCAGTTTTTTAAGTTTGTCTTGAGTATTTATTATAAAATACTCGATTTTGATAAATACATTTTTAACTGAGATATTAATCGGTTGTGATTATAAGAAAAACACCGTATTATTTTATTACTAATTTTGGGTTATTGAATATATTATTATTGACATTTAAGAATTTTTCTCAGGCTATATTTTATAATGTTATGATAGACTATATAGACTATAGTACAAAAATTGAGCAATAAACATTTTATTTTATATATTTATTTACTTATTATATGTACATTATTTAATAACAAAGCAATTTAGTACATCTAAAA
Source organism: Pediacus dermestoides (assembly GCA_963942485.1). NCBI lineage: Eukaryota > Metazoa > Arthropoda > Insecta > Coleoptera > Cucujidae > Pediacus > Pediacus dermestoides. Next base: position 33,254,142 of record OZ012626.1, read on the forward strand.
ATTTATTAGTTATCTGCAAAAATATCATTGCGTAATAAAAAAATTTTTTGGAACCGCTGGTTGGATTTTTGTTTGCTGGAAAGCTATATTAATGACGGTTTTAATTAGAAAAAAATCATCAAGTGTCTATCTGATTATTTTTAGTGTTTTTTGAACTTTAAATGAGCATATTTAACAGTTATGTTCCAATGACTATTTTAAAAATTTACAGTTTTGGAACCACTGACCGGATTTTTTAAAAATTAAGTTTGTTGGAAAGCTAAATGATGGTTTTACTTTGAAAAAGTCATCAAGCGCTAATCTGATTATTTTCTGTTATTTTCGGGGCCTTAAATGAGCACATTTAAAAAAACGTTATATTCTAACGGACTTTTATAAACTTACAGTTTTGGAACCGATAGTTGGATTTTTGTAAAATTAAGTTGGTTGGAAAGCTAAATGACGATTTTAATTAGAACAAAAATCACCAAGTGTCTATCTGATTATTTTTTGTGTCTTTTGAACTTTAAATGTACATATTTAACAGTTATATTGCAATTGACTATTTTAAAAATTTACAGTTTTGGAACCACTGATCGGAAATTTTAGAAATTAAGTTTGTTGGGAAGCTAAATGATGGTTTTACTTCGGAAAAAGTCATCAAGCGCTTATCTGATTATTTTCTGTAATTTTCGGGGCCTTAAATGAGCACATTTAAAAAAACGTTATATTCTAACGGACTTTTATAAACTTACAGTTTTGGAACCGATAGTTGGATTTTTGTAAAATTAAGTTGGTTGGAAAGCTAAATGACGATTTTAATTAGAACAAAAATCACCAAGTGTCTATCTGATTATTTTTTGTGTCTTTTGAACTTTAAATGTCCATATTTAACAGTTATATTGCAATTGACTATTTTAAAAATTTACAGTTTTGGAACCACTGATCGGAAATTTTAGAAATTAAGTTTGTTGGGAAGCTAAATGATGGTTTTACTTCGGAAAAAGTCATCAAGCGCTTATCTGATTATTTTCTGTAATTTTCGGGGCCTTAAATGAGCATATTTAAAAAAACGTTATATTCTAACTGACTGTTGTATAAACTTACAGTTTTGGAACCGATAGTTGGATTATTGTAAAATTAAGTTGGTTGGAAAGCTAAATGACGATTTTAATTAGAACAAAAATCACCAACTGTCTATCCGATTATTTTTTGTGGTTTTTGAACTTTAAATGTGCATATTTAACAGTTATGTTCCAATTGACTATTTTAAAAATTTACAGTTTTGGAACCACTAATCGGATTTTTTAGAAATTAAGTTTGTTGGGAAGCTAAATGATGGTTTTACTTTGAAAAAAGTCATCAAGCGCTTATCTGATTATTTTCTGTTATTTTCGGGGCCTTACATGAGCATATTTAAAAAAACGTTATATTCTAACTGACTGTTGTATAAACTTACAGTTTTATAACCGATAGTTGGATTTTTGTAAAATTAAGTTGGTTGGAATGTTGGAAAGCTAAATGACGATTTTAATTAGAACAAAAATCACCAAGTGTCTGTCTGCTTATTCTTTGAACTTTAAATGTGCATTTTTAACAGTTATATTCCAATTGAATATTTTAAAAATTTACAGTTTTGGAACCACTGACCGGATTTTTTAGAAATTAAGTTTGTTGGGAAGCTAAATGATGGTTTTACTTTGGAAAGAGTCATCAAGCGCTTATCTGATTATTTTCGGGGCCTTACATGAACATATTTAAAAAAACGTTATATTCTAACTGACTGTTGTATAAACTTACAGTTTTGGAAACGATAGTTGAATTTTTGTAAAATTAAGTTGGTTGGAATGTTGGAAAGCTAAATGACGATTTTAATTAGAACAAAAATCACCAAGTGTTTATCTGATTATTTTTTAGAGCTTTAAATGTGCTTATATGTATATGAAAAACAGTTATATTCCAACCGACTATTTTATAAATTTACACTTTTGAGTAGGATTTTCTTGAAACTGAGTTTGTTGGAAAGCTCAATGACGGTTCTAATGAAAAAAAATCTGCGTTTATCTGATTATTTTTTGTGTTTTTTGAGCTTTTAATGTGCATATTTAAAAAAGTTGTTATATTCCAATTGATAATTTTAAAAATTTACAGTCTTGGAACTACTGATCTGATTTTTTAGAAATTAAATTTGTTGGTAAGCTAAAAGATGGTTTTACTTTGAAAAAAATCCCCAAGGATTTATCTGATTATTTTCTCTTATTTCCGGGGCTTTAAAAAAACGTTATATTCTAACTGACTGTTTTATAAACCTACAGTTTTGGTATCGATAGTTGTATTTTTGTAAAATTAAGTTTGTTGGGAAGCTAAATGACGGTTCTAATGAAAAAATAATCACCAAGTGTTTATCTGATTATTTTTTGTTTTTTTGGAGCTTTAAATTTTTTTACAGTTTTGGAACTACTGGCCGGATTTTTTAGAAATTGAGTTTGTTGAAAAGTTAAATAATGGCTTTAATTAAAAAAAAATCAGCAAGTGTTTATCCGATTTTTTTTTGCTTTTTTATAAACTTTAAATGTGCATATTTAAAAAAACAGTTATATTCCAATTGACTATTTTATAAACTTATAGTTTTGGGACCACTAGTTGAATTTTTGTAATATTAAGTTTGTTGAAAAGTTAAATAAATGACAGTTATAATTGGTAAAAATAAAGTAGGCACATCGAATTGGACGAAAAAATAGGCCTGAAGTAGAAATAATTTCCTAGTGGATGAAGTAGCGTTTATAAGACAAATTTCAGCCATGAACGTAAAACAAAAAATATTAAAAATAATTTTTCGGCCACTGTAACGCGCAATCTATCGACTTCATAAAAAATATTTAAACAAAAGTTGTAGGTAATACAATTCCGTACAAAAGTGATTAGGACTACTTTTATCGTAAGAGCGTCTAAAGCGGAGATACAAAAAAGTTTACATTCCCTTTTTTCAAGTTGGTGGCCTTACCGTAGCCACCCGCGTTGAGATAAATACAATTTTATATTAGGGCCCCCATCCCTACAACAAATAAGATTAATTTGCGATTTTTGTACTTATCTGTTGACTGTCATACTTTTTTTAATGTAAATTTTAAATTAGTTTAATCTCCCCATAATCACTAATTTAATTTTTACACGCACCTTGTATCTATACTCAAATCGTGCCATCCCTCGCAGTTCGGCTAAATGATAGGTAACATTCTGTCCATATTTCGTAACATTCTTCAGCAACAGCTGCTGAATATTAGCATAACTCATCTCAATGGTTTGTCCAAATTTCTCCAAACCTTTCTTCGTTAAGTCATGTATCAAAAACTCCTCCATTTCATTCGAACAAACCCCAAACATCAACAAATCTAAAAAATCAGCAGTCACACCACCCTCGGCGACTTTACTCGCATATTTCGACAACTTATTGTCAATTTCCAACAAAATACTCTCCCAAGTTTCCGTTATACTTGTAATAGTATTACTGAGATATAAAACCAGGTCCATTAAACGTATGTGTTTTAGTGCTATGGCGAACAATTCCTTTGCATGGGTTTTAAAAACAGTCGAGTCTATTATCACTAGTTTAATATTGTTTTCAAAGTCTTTTACTGTTACGAAGATTTTACTTAGATCCTCGCTTAGATGTACGTTTTCCACAGAACATGTAGAACCCAAATACTCGTTTATGTTTAAAATGGCACAGGTGAAACAGCCGAAAATTCTAATATGGACAAATCCTTCTTTGGTTCCAACTAGCAATAAATTCAGCTCGGATTGTGTGTGGAGGAAACTAGTTTTAGCTGGCTCTTCTGTGTTTGCTGCTGAGTCTAATGTGGCATTTAAAGGCGGTTCCGATAAGTAAACTTTGGACAAATCCTACAAACAATTCAATGATAACTTACTCCTTACATGGAGGAAAAACTCACAATATATTTCATGTAATTGTTCGGTTTGTCGTCCTCTGACTTGGAATCTTTTGATTTGGATTCAATTCGTTCTTGTACCCAAGAAATGCAGGTTATATCACCTTTGGTGCCTTGAACATTCACTAAAGACGCTTTGTTTTCCACACTAACCAACAAGACATCGCCTGTATACAAAAGAATTAAGTAACTTGTCTTTGTTATAAAATAGTGGTGATTTACCGGAACTGTAAGCTATTGCTAGGATTTTCCCGTCTGGTCTCCACGTTATTCCCTTCACAGTTTGTCCCTCGTTTGGTGAATCTAAACTCCATGCTTTCGTCCAAGTTAACCGATGCAAGGCCACGTCCCCTTTAAAATAACTTTGTAAAGTTAGTTCGTTTAAAAATAATTCTGAAAAGCACCTTTAACGTTTGAAAAAGCTATTAAGTCTGTGTGGTCACTCCACACCATATTATTGATTTCATTGGCAACATTTTTCTCTTCTACCTGTTTTATAGCTATACCTTGGTACATAGACATTTTATAAGTTTTGTAAATATTTTATTTTACTTCGGTTTTAATATTTGTATTTGAGGTTAAGTCGGCTTCGTTGTATTTGTCAAATCTAGTATTTTAATTTTATTCTGTTGGTAATAAATTCCAAGCAAATGATGGCAAGTGAACCAATGAACAATGCTTACGAGGCTATAGGGAATTTGCGTGCGTCAGTTGGTGCTGCTGCTTGAATATTCTAAAGTGGACAAGTTTGTTGAAAATTCGTGATTTTTACTGGATAGCCAAATAAACAAGTGAAAAACCAATCATGGATAACTTAGAAGCAAATATTATGGACAAGTCCATGCGATCAGTTTTCGGTATGCTACAAAGAATTTCCCTATTTTCCTAAATTAAACCCGTAATTTTTCACCAATTTCAGTTGGAAACATTCCCTATGAAGCCACCGAAGAAAAACTAAAGGATATATTCGGAGAAGTAGGCCAAGTTCTATCTTTTAAGTAAGTTTGGGTGCTTTAGTACATCATCAATATCCAACTTTGTAACTATTTTAGGCTTGTATTTGATCGTGAGACTGGCAAACCGAAAGGTTATGGCTTTTGTGAGTACCGAGACCAGGAAACCGCCTTGAGTGCAATGCGGAACTTGAACGGTTATGAAATAGGGGGGCGCAACTTGCGTGTTGATAATGCTTGTACGGAAAAGTCCCGCATGGAAATGCAGAATCTTCTAAATCAACCACCAGTGGAAAATCCCTATGGTGAGCCTATACAGGCGGAGAAGGCTCCTGAGGCTATTAGTAAAGCTGTGGCATCTTTGCCACCGGAACAAATGTTTGATCTGATGAAGCAAATGAAAACCACAATACAGGTTAGGGATTATTTTACCATTAAGTACTCATTTAGTTCATACTATTTCATGTAACAATTATTGTGCAGAATAATCCAACTGAAGCCCGTCAAATGCTGCTACAAAATCCGCAATTAGCTTACGCTTTATTACAAGCCCAAGTGGTGATGAAGATAATTGATCCACACACAGCCGCAGTAAGTTTATTTGCCTAATTATCTGCCAAAAGCTTTAAAAATATTCTTTTAGACGTTGTTGCATCCTCAAAATCAAGTACCATCGACTTTGATGCCAGGCGATAAAAACGCGCCACCTCAAGTGCCCCTTAACAGTAATTACACAACACCCCCGGCTCCTGTACAAGCGCCCAGACAAGAATTCCAACCTGTACCGGCACCTATAATCCACCAAAACAACACTCCTGTGTTTGCCAGTAAGCATCCAAACAATCACCTAGACTCTGGTCCAGTAAAGTTTTCTTTAGGTCAAGATGTGGACTTGCGCTCATTGGACCCTAGAAGCGCTTCTGATCCACGGTTGGCTAGAATGGCAGACCAGGATATGAGACAATTGCCCACTGCTCTACCTAATCCGTTACCACCACCAGTCGGCGAAAAGTAAAAATATTACCACTGTTGTTTGGTCTGTTTTCAAAATTATCTTTTGCAGCTTTAGCAGGGATCCACGAGCAAACAGTGGGGGTGGTTTTCCGGCTGATCCCAGAGGCGACCCTAGGCAACAACAACGAGTTGATCCTCGCCAGAAAAATATCCGTAAGTTGTGTAATAGCGTTTAAATAAATGTGTTATATTGGATTTTTTGTTAGCACCGCAAATTCCTATGGTTCCACAACAGTCAATTAGGCCTACACAGCAAGTTCCTCCAGTAGTTCAGGCGCCACCTAGTCAAATGACACCGAGGGCCGCTGCTATGTCAGCTAGTGCTAATATTGGACCGGCTGGAGCTTCCGACCAAGAAAAGGTAAGATTTTGGTTAGAAAATTGCTAGATTTTAATTTATTTAGTGGGAATAGTAAACTAATTTGGGTAAGTATTTTTTTATGGTATCTAATTAAAATTGTGTCAATACATCTTCAGGTATCTGACTATTTTCAGTTCTACTCATAAAATAATAATAATTTAGTTAATTAATTTTAATTTAATAATATACAGGGTGTTCGCGCGAAGTGGCTCACTATTGTTAACTTCGTTATTATTGGAGCTACAAAGTCGGTTAAATTAGCAAACTAGTAGCATTTTTTCCGCTGATTACAATGGTGAAAACAAAAAAAACAATTGACCATCTGGTCTTCAAGATATTCAAATAAATAACATTTTTTTAAATGGAACACCCTATATATTTTTGCAAAAATCGATGGTAAATTAAATTCTATACAAAAAATGTCCTTATCTTTTTTTGATAATAATTTAAAATAAGCGAGTTATTTTGAAAAAATGTTTGCAATTCTTTAAAATCAAGTAGCCATAAAACGGAATAGTAATTTATTAAAACCAAACAATCATAATTTTGAATTTAAGCAAGTTAAAATATACTTGAAAGAATTACGAAAATATTGAAAATTTACAAAATTATAATTTTCATGGCTACTTGATATTAAACCTTTGAAAACTGTTTTTCAAAATAACTCGCTTATTTTAAATAATTGTCAAAAAAGCATAAGAACATTCTTTGTTCAGAATTTAAATTATCATCGATTTTTGCAAAAATATACAGGGTGTTCCATTTAAAAAATATTATTTTTGTGATTATCTCGAAAATCAGATGGCCAATTGTTTTTCTGTTTTCACCATTATAATCAGCGGAAAAAATGCTACTAGTTTGCTAATTTAATCGACTTTGTAGCTCCAATAATAACAAAGTTAGCAATAGTGAACCACTTTGCGCAAACACCTGTATATTAAAAATATTAAATAAAATAGTAATATTTCCGTAATTCTTTTAAATTTTTTTTCAACTGGCTTAAATTCAAAATTATGATTGTTTGGATTTAATAAATTACTATTCCGTTTTATGGCTACTTGATTTTAAAGAATTGCAAACTTTTTTTCAAAATAACTCGCTTATTTTAAATTATAATAAAAAAAAATTAAGGACATTTTTTGTACAGAATTTAATTTGTCATCGATTTCTGCAAAAATATATAGGGTGTTCCATTTAAAAAAATGTTATTTTTGTGAATATTTCGAAAACCAGATGGTCAATTGTTTTTGTTTTCACCATTGTAATTAGCGGAAAAAATGCTACTAGTTTGCTAATTTAACCGACTTTGTAGATCCAATAATAACGAAGTTAGCAATAGTAAGCCAGTTCGCGCGAACACCCTGTATAAAAAATAATTTCAAACCGCATTTTTTTTTTGTCTAAAAAAATATTCGAAACTTGCCGAAAAAAACTTAAAATGTAAAGGCGGTTTTATGCAATATTTAGTTCTCTTTTTAAAAATAGTTCACGTCTCAAAAAATCCAATATCAAGAAAAATTTTCCAATTACAATTTTTTTGGTAGAAAATTTGGTTGTAATCAATGAGACAACGCCTGATTTTTGTGTATTTCATTTAATCCTGAAGAAGACAAAAAATTCCATTTCAAGTTTTTGGGCAAAAATTTTGCTGTAATAAGGACATATTTATTTATGTTTGTATGAGAGGGACGAAGACTTTCCAATTTCCAGTGATCCCAAAATTCTGAAACTAAGTTCTGTACTTCTCTTATAAACACGTTTTTTGTGGATTTTTTTACTCTATTTCAACAAAATTTGTGAGTTTGAAACTAAAACATTAAGAAACTTTAAGGACTAACCTTGTATATCATATAATGTAGCCTTATTAGTATAGCATATATCAGAAAGAAAGTCATGTGAAGATTTACATTTTGATATTTTTCTGCTAACTAGTAATTTCATGATTTTTTGTTTTTGAGCTACTGCAAGCGCATTTATACATGATTGAATTCTAATTACAAAAAATAATGTTCGATCCAAGCAAGATGTCGGAAATTATTGTTAAAATTTGCAATTTTTCTTACAAAAATACTAATTTATTTAAGCCGTCACTTCTTTCATAGAAATAAAATTTGATTTGTTTTCAGGCTGCGCTCATTATGCAAGTGCTCCAATTATCAGATGAACAGATTGCGATGCTTCCACCAGAACAAAGAAATAGTATTCTCGTCCTGAAAGAACAAATCGCCAAAAGCGCGCATCGCTAACTTATCATTATAAATTTTAGAATAATAATTGTCTGTTATTATCTTATAAAACGTATATTTACTTTCAAATAAATAAAATCGATAAAATTAATTACTTTTTAATCTTTTACTTCTACTCTCAACAGTCATTTCACGCTTATTGCTATAATCACAATTACTAAGTAAAATTCGTTGTTGCACAAACGCTCGCACAACTTCTTCAGGTACCTCTCCATGTTTTTTAAGTAATTCTCCCACTAATACTGCTTCGATATCACTACATGCTTTCCAAGTCTTTTCGTTATAAAGATTTGTGAAACTATTTTCAAGTTGCTTTGCTTGTCTTAACCACATAATAGAGGGCTCAATAATGGTAACTCGTGCCTCTAACGACTCATCAACAACTTCGTGTATGTTTGCCATGTGGTAGGGTTTATCACAGAATTTCTGAGCAAGAGTTTTGCATAAATAACTTGTATGCAAATTGCTGTCATCGTCTATTTCAAGATAATCCTCGGCTTGGTCAGTTTCTTCTAGCTCTGCTAGGATTCCCGGGTTATCGGCTATAATTCTATTACGGAGTCTGTACATTGCTTGTAGAGGCGTTGGATAATCCTTATTTATATTTGCTATAAACTCTGTACAACACTTTCGGTTAAACAATTTCCTCGAATTAATATTTTCGTTTAAATTATTAAACAACAATTTCAAAGAGTTGGAAGATAGTAATATTCCTCTTTGGAAATCCATCAGACAGTCAGTTCCGCCGATGCATCGCATATTTTCAACTAAATCACAACAATGATTCAAAATTTTGTTTTGATGGTTAAGATCCATGATTGGCGAATTTACGACGTTAAACCACGATGCTATGGTCTGAATAAACCGCCCAGTATTATCTGCGGATGTTCCCGGGTTTCCCCGCAAAACTATACTAGTTTTAAGGGAGAAAAATTGTTGAGCTAACGAAATATTTTCTTTTGAATCTGCGTTTTCAGTATGATTTTCCACATGTGCTTTTGTAAGCCTCGTTTGTCTCAATTTAGTTTGTAGTGGGTTTACAACGACGGTTGAGCCATCTTTAAGCACAAATCCAGTTTCGATTAGCTGTTTTCTGGCTAAACTAAGCAATAAAGTCGCATCAATAAAACAGTAGATTTTTTTCTGGGTTTCTATTGGTGTTTCTAGATAAGGTTTCTCCTGTGTAATTCCGAGATCCATACTGGAACAATCAGAAACATAGGCAACGACTCTATAAGATATCGCATCTAACGCTTCGGCTATTAATAACAACGTGTCTTTGATTATTTCCACGTCAAACCCAAAATAAACTGGTTGTTTCCAGTCGCCCCATAGACCAGTAGCGAAAATAATCTGCATTTTTTTGTAGGGTCCAATAATTTCATTCGTTTTTTTATCGCGTTCATATCTCTGTTGAACCGGGAATTCAATATAATGTAACACTGTGACTTTGTGGCGATCTTCAAGATTCCTTCCAGTTACTTCCATGCATTTCAATAAATCTTTTTGTAGTCCTTGCCTGCAATTTACTCTCGAAGCCCAACGTATTAAAGTTGATTCGTGAGGCAAAGGATACTTTAGAGTATAACGTAAAAATCCGTAGCATTGCTTACTGAAATTTTTTATAGTAAAAGCTTTGGCCACGTCTTCAAGACTCCACGTCACTCTCCTTCCTTGATGAAGAAGCATTTCCTTTTGTCCCCGACTAAAGACGATATCTAAACTACTTTCCAACTTATTTTTCTCTAATGTCAGTTTTTGGCAATTGCTTTCCTTCGTCGTAAGTTCCTGTTGATTCTTTTCGCATAGTTTCCGTTGTTCTTGGCTAAACTCTTGTAAATTTTCCTCCTTTTTCAGCGTTTCTTTGTAAAGCATCTCCAGACGGTTAAACCTAACTTGAAGCTCTTTGAACTGTTTTAATAAGTTTTTGTAGGCCTTCTCAAGATTTTTAGGAATCTCCTCGACAGTTTCAGCTTCATTAGTTTTCGGTTTCCGTGGGGGGATTGTTGGAATAGCTGTAATTCATTAATATGTATTAAACGCATATTCCTGTGAGTTGCGTGTTATCTACCTCCGGGTTTTAATTTCGGTGTTACTTTTTCCCCCATTAACTGTGCCCTTAGATTAACTTCGTAGTCATCTTTCGTAAAGTGGGTGCTACAAATGCGACCGGCTTTTGTATTCCATTGTTCGCTGCGGTTGCAAAATTTTATCCAAAGTTCCCTTAAGTCTCGCTCCTTGGGAAACGAGTGATAAGTAATTGATTGCTGTTTGGTTTTGAAGCTCCAGTTGCCACAAGAATGAACCTCGCACTGGTTCCCTGGCATCTGAAATTTAATTTCACTTCAATAAGGTTTCTCTTTCAGTCCTAGTAATTACTCACGTTTCTTTCAGAGTAGATCTGTAAAAGAGTTTTGTGCCCTTTCAATTATTTATCCTAATTCGCTTAGGATATAATTTTGAACATTCGAAAACATAAACATAACCTCACAAAATCACGACCTTACTGTCAAATTGTATATTTTTAACAGGGGCACCAACTACAATAAAAATAATTAGCAAAATGTCACCAACTAGAATGAAAGGACAAGAATTATTAATGAACAAAGTGATAAACGTAATGATACGTGACTAATGACGAGTGATTAGCAAAGTAGTCATAATATTTTCTATTATACTTGTATTTTTTTATAGATAGGCAACCAAATATACAAGCGAATAGTTATAAATTTTCCACCGTTGGCATAACTGCTATATCTTTCTGTCCTTGTTGCACTTACAGGATTTGGTTCTCTACATGTCAGGGATTTTTCATCAATACATTTGGCAAACCCTAATTTTGTCATATGATTTTCTAGGTTGTGTCCCAGCTAGAAAATCTATATCAAAATGTTCCTCCAAACTTTGTGCTGCGTTATATTTATTTCCACAGGTAAATATTAAAAAAAACACCCAAAACTCTTTTTTCTTTACATTCTATGTTGTTTAAATCAGTGTACGGCGCTGGAGAATTTTCAATTTTGCACCACCCATCCAGCATAATCTTCAAGGGCCACGACCATGTAAAGCAAAGCACTTTAAAAGAGATCTACTCGGCTAGTTTAGGCTTTTCCACTGAGCACTACTCCAACTGGAAAGGTATATACCTTCAGGATCCCTTCAATTTAGCCGAGGCCCTAGTGACAGTTGTTGTGGATGGTGTTTCGGATATTGGCCAACAAAAAGGCCACCACTTCCCACTGAGAACCGATGAGGAAGATACATTGGTGTTTAGGGCTTTGGAGAAGCGTGTTTCGGAACATTACCCCGAATCCAATACGCATTTGGTGCGGATTGATCTAGCCAATGGTTTGGATGATGTGAGTAAATATAATTTGCCTTTTTTCGAGTTTGTATGTGTATTTGGTTTTGGTACAGATTCAAAGCTACGACATCTTCAAAGACATCAAGAATGATAAACCAAAGAAATCAGCGCACAACCACTTGAAGCTTAGCATAGACGAAGATAGGGAATTCCTTAAAGAAATGGCTTTGTTAAACTCTATAGCCGATAAGGTAGGAGTACCTACAACCAATAATATTATCCGATGTCTAATTTTGTTGTTTATAGATCGAACAAGGTGTCGTAAAGCGGGATTACGTTCCAGATGTCTTCTGGTTCAGGGTAACCAGTCTACATGCCTTGTCTGATTTATACGGAGAAAATGCCACAACCACCAAGGAAGCTAAACTACTACTGAACGATGCTATTCTTCGTATTAACGCTGCGTTCACCAAAGCTTATAAAGGCAGTGTCTTAGTTAATGTTATTACAAGCGATGCAAGTCACACCAGGCGCACCAGAAGTATTTTGCAAGTTAAAGCCGATACCCCAACTGATGATGTAATTGTATTAAATATGTTAAAACTGAATAGATATTGATTTAAATGTTTTTTAGAAAAGCGAGTACAATCTGGCAGGGAACTACAATAAAGACTATCCAGTGGTATTTAATATTATATTGTGGTTTGGGGTTATCATGGCGTTTTCATTGTTGGCTATATGCTTGGCTATTGGTAACATGGATCCAGGAAGGGATTCAATTATTTATAGAATGACCAGCACTAGGATGAAGAAGGACAATTAAGTGTTCTATTGTAAAGAATATATTTTAATGCAACTACTAAAGTTCATTTTCACATTTCGAAAATCACCATACTTACCTTTTCCCCATTTAATATCAGTACTGTCAAAGATGCTACAAAAATAAATGTGAATGTATTATAAATTTGTTAATAGTTTTTAGAAGTTTTAGTTGTATATATTATTTAATTTGTAAAGTAATATGTAGGGTGTAAAATGTTGGGTGTTGGAATCAGTTTGTTGGTTACATTCCTGTGATTTAAAAATTAAATGAAAAATCGTCATATTCAGTCTTTTACTTTGTAACCTTTGTGGTCTATTATATCGGTAGATCACAAGATGACTAGTAATAATTCATTCAAAATAAACATCATATTCTTTAATCGCTGTATTTCTATTATAAATTCGCTTTGAAAAATCTAATTCTACTTTTTACAGGTAATAAACTTAATTTTTAAAATTTTTCCTAATTTCTAATCTTGTACTTGTAAAAAATAAGAAGAACTTTGAAGAATATCTTGTGATATCTTGAAATTCGTTATGATGTTGAAAATTATTTAACATCCGCTAGATGCCGCCTAATGTAGCAAAATTGTAGTCACCACCAGCCATAGGCGTCGATTCGAGGATAACTAGGACTACAATTTGTAGAGATTCTACTATTAGCATTTGACATGAGCAAATTTATCTTTGTCTGTTTACTTTTTTAAATAATGTAGTCTGGTTTTTTTTTGAGTTGTAGGGTGGACCCCTACAACCAACATACTAAAAGTCCTGACCTGGGGGTGTGAGCGTTGGAAGGGAGGGGGATGGAAAGGTCCCTTTTTCAGTTTTTCGTAAATATCTCGAAAACTATGCGTCCTAGCGAAAAGGTCATCCTATATAAAATTAATGTAAATTAAATTCCATACAAAAATGATCCTATTCATTTTTCGGTAGGAGCAATACTTAAGGAGATGCGGGGGTGTAAAAAGTAAAAAAGTCTTAAATAACGTAGTTTTTTCCGTGAGGGAGGCCAGGTTCGGCCTCGAAGTCAAACCTCCCATTATGTGCGCCCCTGGGAAATTTTCTCGTTCAGCTGGTAGGTTTGGCACAGGTCATTCATTTTAATACCATGAATAACACCGTTCAACAGGAGCATTTTTCTTGCAAATGAAAAGAACAAAATCAGGCTTATTCAACTACTCTCAGATAAAATGAAGGCAAGGGGAGTACAAACGGTACTTGCAGAAAGGGATATAGATGCAACTATAGTAAGATGTTGGTTGGCGAAAGGTGCCCTACACTCTACTGTAACAATAATAATCGAAGATGTAGACTTATTGGTCTTACTTCTGGCTCTTTCACCACCAGAGAGAAACATGTACTTCTTCAAGCCTAGCAGGGGGAAGGCGGATTCAAAACTGTACTCAACAAACAATCTCAAACAACTACCGTTCGCAGACACCATCATCCTGCTCCATGCCTTCAGTGGGTGTGACACCACATCTGCAATATTCAGTAAAAGCAAGGGAGGTATGGTAAAACTGTTCACCAAATTTCCCAGGCAAATACAACAAGTATACGACGTCTTCTCAAACCCTTCGGCAAGAGCAAAAATGGTGACTGAGGCAGGCGAGAAGATATTTTTGGAGGTGTACCAGGCGCCACCAGAGCCCGATTTAAACAAAGTTCGACACGCTGCCTCTGTGAAAGCCTCAACAAAGCCAAAGTCTGACCTGGCCGTACTACCACCAACCAGAGGGAATGCTCGACAACACTCGTTCAGAGTTTACTTGCAGGTACATCATGATGTTTACTTAATGCTTATTAAAAATGTTTACATATTTTCTTACTGGATTTGTATAATATTTTTTATAACATTTCTCGTGGTTGGTTTTCTTATTTACAAATCGAACAATGGCTCGAAATTGATAACGGCATACAACCGACCGATTGGGGATGGACCCGGGGGCAAGATGGATGGTTCATCCCACTCACAACTACGGACCCAGTAGCTCCGGAAAACATCCTCAACAACATCTTTTGCAGATGTTCAACGGGTTGTGGAGGACGTTGTGGATGCAGGAAAGCGGGCATTCCATGTTCCATGGTGTGCGGCACTTGCCACGGTGCTTGCACCAATAGTCCTTCTCAAGATCAACTCGATGATGAGGAAGATTCAAATGATATTGAACCTTTTTTTAATAAATAACTTTTTTTTTCCACCCCCGCACCTCCCTAAATATTGCTCCTAGCGAAAGAATGAATAGGACCATTTTTGTATGGAATTTAATTTACTTTCTTTTTATATAAAGTGACCTTTTCATAGTTTTCGAGATATTCACGAAAAACTTATAAAATGGACCTTACCAACCCCTCCCCTCCCAACGCTCACACCCTACAGGTCAGGACTTTTAGTATATTGGTCGGGGGGTCCCCTCTATCTCTTAAAAAAAAAACCGGACGACATGATTTATTGCGCCTGATTTTCCTTTATTGACTAGGCTATAATGGGCATCGTTAGAAACGTTACAACGGAATAAAAACTACATGCGGTCATATAAGAAAATTTTCGAAGAAAATGCTTTGAAATTATAATATTTTTTAAAATGATAATCTTATAATTTCTCAACAAAATAAGCTAATATATTAAGTGGGCATTTTTTAATTTTGATGATTTGTTCCCGAATATTTCCTACATAAACAGATTTTAATATATTCAAAATTACTTATACTTACTTTTCTATTTGTCGGTTTTTGTGATTAATATAATTAGTTTCTCAGAAATTTGAACTAAACCCCCTCCTGCTTTATTACCGCCAAAGTCATGAAAAATAATAATTTCATTACGCAATTAAGTACGTTACAATTATTATACAATTTTGCCATAATTTTTAAAAATTGCAGATGAAACATGTCTAATCATCTAGCTCGCATTTTATGTTCTAATTTTCAGTTAGTCACACAAACAATTACAGTCATATGTGCCTTTTTACTGTATGATTCATAAATTTGTTCAAGACCGAAAGGAAGTCATGAATTACCAATTTATTGCGTAAATTGTATTGAATGCACACAAAACTATGAAGTACAATTTAGAATGTAATGTAAAGTAGGTACGCATATTTACAGTAATTAACATACAGTTGATATGCAGATGAAAATAATTTAAAGGGAAAATTACAAACTATTTTTGAAAGATTTTAATTCTTGATTCTTGCACAAATATGAAATATAATATAAACTTTATAGTTATAAATTATAAAAAAATTAATGATACTTTTTCATTTCACAAAAATACCCACAACTTTCTGAAAAAATTACCGAATCATTCATCCGGTGCATAGTACTTGAGTTTTTATTTACTATACAGGGTGTGCAGATACATTAAAATATACATGGCGCAGAAAATTCGACTAAATACCAATACCAAAGACACCTGTTCTATAGTATATCCAAAGAACTCGCGACAAGGCTGCATTACAAATTTCTCGTATCTAAAACTCGTAGACGTAATAAATATACCTACGTTTGTGGTGTGCATTTCATGATTACATTGACCTGTGCAAGCGGTTGTACAGGCGCGATGTAATATTTTTGAATTACATGATTCAATCTGTTAAAATATTGCATCATTTTCTAATCGCAAACATAAATAAATACAATAAAGTCTTCATAAAACAAACAAAATAGTTTAGAGCTGAAAAAGAAAGTTAGAAAATGGAATTAGGTCATGAAAAGGATGAAACAATCAGATACTAAGTTGCATCATTTTTGATTTACTAATTGATTATTATAGCTGTTATTTATTCAACAGATCACAAGACAAATTCAATTTATAACACTTTAGAAAAATTTTATTTCAAATGTAGAATTAATTGAGCGAAGATGGTGCACGTGGTTGAAATCGCAACTTGTTTTTATGTACAGTTTTGGAAATAAATTATTTTGGCACATATTTTAATAATCCCAATCAAGGGATAAATTTATTATTAGATACATTCTTATTTTATGTACTATAATTTTGGCACTTTTTTTGTACCAAAATTAAAAAGTTAGCATTATTTTTGAAATTATATAAAAGTATTTACTATTTAAACGGAAAGGAACCCAAGAATCTACACAGACTTACTATTTAATGTTATAGTTAAATATAAACAACCTTGACATTCATCCATAATATTTAATTCAAATCAAAATCATAAACAAAATAGTTTATATGTATACAAAACCGATTGTATATTAATTATTAACCAAACTAAACAAAACTATATGCTACTTATTAGGTACACAAAAAGAGGAAATTTCAAAACTAAGGTCATCATCAGAAGGTATTACAGATTACAACTATATTCATATTTTATTCGTTGTATGACACAATTTTTATCAATGCGTCATTAAAAACTATTATTCATTAGAAAAATTTGGTAAGTTTAAGTTTGTGGCTGATGAAATAGCGAAACATCTTACATTAGACGAAAGTAAATACCTATACCTAGATATAATAAGTCCAAATTTGCTTTTTCTCATTCTTCACCCACCGTGAGTCAAATTGAGTTTCAATGTCACAAAGCAGGTCAAAAAACTAATATTTAATAATTGCGATTAATTTATATTGGTTTGGTTCCAACATGTGGATTGAAAATTTGGAACGAATCACGAATCAAAACCGACTTGAGGATATGCGGCGTAGTTACACAATATTATTTCCTGTTTGTTAAATATTTTATTTATATTTTCACTGATGGATTTGTTTACATAAAAAATATTTTGAAGTACTTTGCATAGTTCTTGAGAAAATCTTGAGAATGAACGTCAGGGGAATTTCCAGTTTTTCTCTTTTAGTAAACTTGATTAACAGACCGGAACTAAGAATCGTAAACAAAAATAGTGAATAGCAGAATCAAACAAATCCCAAATTTCAAGAAAATAGTCAGCAAAATTGTTTCTTTGCAATTTGATTGGTTCTGATTGCTATGTAAAATCAAATACAGTTTTTCTAACTAATTAACAAATTTCTGTAAAAATCCAGTTGAGTTAACATTTCGCCCTGTTCTTTGTAATGAATCTGAAGAATACATTGAATTAAAAGTTTATTAAAGAGAAATTCATGAACAAGTTTTCATTTTTATTAGTATCCAATTTTTGGCACAAACAAATTTCGAAAACTATAATAAGTAATAACAAAATATTTTCCCAGACTTTTGGGTTTGGATTTACTTAGGTATTTTGTCTTACAAATCCATACAATCACTATTTTAATCTTTTTTCTCTATAAACTCTCTAAATCAGATTTGTTTTAAATTGGAAAAAACTGAAAAAACATTAATTTTTAAGTGCATACAACCTTAAGACCTTAATAATTTAAAGAAATAAGTGTAGAATACAAATTTCTAAAAATATACAGCATGTACCATTTAAAAGAACAAAATAATGTGCTGTATAGACTTAATCATGATTCATGATGCATCCTGTATAGTTAAAAATAATTTGAGATTGGTGCAGAACAACTTTTGTAGCAAACATTTTCGTACGCATTTTAGTTCACAAATAAAAGTCCTAATAAATCTTTTTGAGGTTTTAATAAAAATCAAAGAATAAAACAAAAAATTAAAAAATTTGCTTACATTTTACATAAAATAGGTATGTACAGATAGTCACGTGATCGTGTTGGAACGAAATATTTGGAATTGTTTTAAGTTCGTATCATCTAAATTTTTATTTATAAAAAAAATCGAAATTTCTTATTTTAGTTCAAATGAGGGCACATCGAGTCTGTTTTATCTATTCAATTAACCTGTGGTCTGTTTTGTCAAAACGACTTTTGGAATTATGATCGACATATTAATTATGCTTTTTCACAAAAAAAATCATATTTTACTAGAGCGTTTTTCTTGAATGTAACTCACTCAAACAGGAAGAATTGACCATCTAATAGATCCATAAATATTGTCAATATTTTAAACGGAATTTATTTTTATAATAATAAGAGAGGAAATATTTGGCAAAATGTGAAAATTTCCTGTTTTTAGAGTAGGTACAGCAATTCAGTTATAATAAACTGTTATCAATTTAAGAAGTGAATCTGAAAATCGTGGATGTTAAGTTTAAAAAACAAATCTGATGGAAACTTGCTCGAGTTTTGTACAAAAAAATCGAAATTTCGGTATTATTTTGGGGTTCTTTTATGGCTTTCTTCAATGTTTAAATACACTTAGAGCAATAGAACCAGTTGAAAAAATAAATTTTAGAGACATATTTCATGAGGTAGGTATAATTTCAGCAATTACTTATTTATTTATTAATGGAATATCCATTTTTACAAAATAAGGAACAATTTTCTTAAATCTGATTTTAATTCAATTGCAATTGCGGTTTAAATTTACCCTGGGTGTCCCTGAAAGGTCTGTACAAAAAGCTACCACAAGTTTTTGGGCTCAAAATAAGTCGTTTGAACAAAACATACCTCAGTCCAAAAGAACGGTTTAAAGTAGAGATTTGAAATTTGGCGGGTTAATAAGTCTTTAAGGAAGCTATAATGTGTTGGTATTACAACCAAAATAATATTGTTCAGTGACGTACTTATAAGGGGGGGATATAGGTTTTTTTGAATATTTCTTACAGGGAATTCAATTTTTTTTACAAAATAACAAGAATTAGGATAGATACGATCAAGACACGTAAAAAAGGTATACTTGTTTGACTTGCGTTAACTCAACGTTAACTCACTCTAATTCAGCTGATTCTACGTCTAAAAGTAAGCATAAATGGTTATAGAAACCGACCCAGAAAACAATTTCGTTACTAAAATACAGGGTGTTAAAAGTTATCTTTTATTATTCGCCCTGTATCTTTTTTAAGTATATCTACAGTATGGTTTAAGATAAGAAATTATGTTTAGATGTGAACGTAAAATCAGCTGTATTAGAGTGACCCAATCTTTTTGACTATACAGGGTAAATCACAAATTGTTTTAATAGCAAAAAAATTTTCAAAGTGAAATATCTCGCAAACAGTTGAGTTAATGCAAATCAAACAAGTATACCTTTTTTACGTGTCTTGAGCGTATCTATCATAATTCAAGTTATTTTGTAAAAAAATTCAAACCCCTACAAAAAATATTCAAAAAAACCCTAAGTCCTCCCCTATAAGTATGCCACTGAACAATATTATTTTGGTTGTAATACCAACACAATATAGCTTCTTTATAGACTTATTAACCCACCAAATTTCAGATCTCTACTTTAAACCGTTCTGTAGATATACTTAATAAACGATTTCGAAAGATATTTTTTAACGCCCTATAACTCAGTAAGGAAGAACTTTTGGACTGAGGTATGTTTGAATCAAACAACTTATTTAGAGTCCAAAAACTTGTGGTAGCTTTTTGTACAGACCTTTCAGGGACACCCTGTATAAGAAAGAACATTAAATTCTGTATTGGATATGCTAGAGCAATAAGGGGATTGAAGTTAAAAAAGAAAAGAAAATTAATGTTTTTATTTAGGAGTTTTAACCCTAAAGAATTGAACCTGTAAAAAAAACCTAAACTGTATTCTTAACATATGATTCTTCAGATTGTATCCAAATTTTTTAAAGAAAATCTCTTCTCTACCCAGCATGAAGTTATTAATTTATTGCGAACTACTGAAACTCAAGGTTTTGGAAACAAAGTGAAAAACCCGAAAAGAATTAATTGTACATCCATTTTCACACTAACAGTTTACGAGAAAACTAAAAATAAAATATATAATCTAATAAAAGTATACTTATTACAAATTTACGGCAACGTCCGCCGCCATGTATTGGAAACTTCCGATAGATTTATAGGCTTGACAGTAGCGATTTTCGAAAATTTTAAAAATATTTGCTTTCAAAATATTATATCATTTATATCATATATTTTCTAGTGCTTTTTCTAGAAATTGGTCCTAGATTATTAATTTAGGACTCTTAAAAGATTTAGATATTTCATAGTGAAAATTTTCTGAAAAAGAGAAGTAAGAAAAAATTACCATTTTCTACTTTTCGTTCCTTTGAAATTACGCTTATGTTCCTTGAAATGACTGGATTATCCAACTAAATCTCGTGATTCCTACTATCCTACGCAAACTACAGAATTTTACCCACGATGTAGGTACTTTTTATTTAAGATAGTTTTGTTCTCGGTTAAATATACCTGAAATAATAATAACATTTCTGAGTAATATCTAATAAATTCCACCCACAATCAGTATCTATGTATATGTAAGTTTCTGACTGGCAGACATTCAAATTTGTTTAATATGCAATTCAAATGACCGCACATAATCGTAATCTATAATAAGCTGCAATCATCAAGCCTAGCAATTTACTATCGACAATTAATTAATAACACTGTCATTTTACTATTATATCCATTTTACAGCATACGTACTATATAATTACAATGATTGTTTAAACAAACAACCGACAAGGAAAAAATTAAACCGCCAATTTGACATTCTGTTTAATTTTTTGCCACTATATCCTTGCAGCGAATTACCGATTGCAAATCTAAGATGTTAAAAAACTGATGCAACCCCGGCATGCGTTGCATTAGGTTGTAAATTCCTAAATGCCGATGTGTGCATAAGAGAATTATTACGGGAATTGTTCTCAATTTTTCTGTGCGAGGTCGAACGGTAATTGTCCGCGTTTTACAAAAACCCGTACAAGATAATATTTAATGCGGAAAGTTTGTAATTAGGAAATACCGATACCGGTCCAGCAGATTGCTGGTTTAATAAAAATCAACTAAACTAAAACCAATGTTTATACACATACATACCTGCCTTCCCACAGAGGTATTTTTTAGAGTGTATCGCGAAGAGAGCCAAGCCAGCAGCAGTCGTGTCATTGTGGGCCAGGTTATGGTCAATGTATGTGTGTGGTGCTGGATTGCGTTGGTGATTGGATTTCCCTTACGCAGCCAATGTAATAATTTCAGGAAGCGGAATTTCATTGAAATTAAGAGCAGAAAAAGTATTTGAGAAGTTAATTATCTAATGATTATGTGATATGAATAATAACGAGCAAGGATTTATTCGTATTGAAAATGAGAGCTTATTGTTCATTTGAACTTGGGACGAGATGTAAATAAACACATTCAGAATAATATTCTTGATCTTGAGCTAAAAACAAAAAATATTCTTTAAAAATTTACGAAAAGTATAAAAACAAAAATTAAGATTTTAACAATATTTCTTTTTTACATGTACTTAGTTAAAACTTATATTCTTAGGTGTTAACTTCACCTATCAGATTAGTCTAGTAACAGGCGAGTACATGGAGCTAGTTTACCTTTGGAGAGTATATTCACACCTGTAGTTGAAGAGGCTTGTAAACTAGATGCCCCTAAAAAAAATTGCCCCTTATTTTGCTTAGTTTTGGAAAAATCGAGAAATCCATCAATAAAAATGTAGGTGTTAAAAGTAATCTGAGTGACGACGTTAAAAATAGGGATAGCATGAAGACGCTTTAGTCCCTGGAAATGAGGAGTAAGTACCAAGTTTTTTACTTGTGGGAGTCCTAAATAGTTATTTAAGTATCACAAATAAATAATGTGAAATTTTAAGTAGGGGTAAATAAATTAAAAATAGAAATATGCAAGTCCCCTCCCAACCCACATATGTTTCTGCTGTAAGCCATCATCAGATCAACAATAAAGTAAATTTGTTAAAAATTATATGTTTTTTCATTTTGGGCTCTCAGCCACCCCACGTGTAATTTGCAGATATAATAATGTAAGAATTTTAACAATTTGTCTTATATCGTCAATCTGTGGTAAGCCGTGCATGGATATCACAGATTTGATTTGTTGCAACATAGTACATAGTGTACCGTCAGAGGTAACTTTCAAAATTTTCAATTTATCTAAATTTATAATCATCGTGTCATTTTCATTGCATGTATCGTTTTCGCTATGAAAACTGACAAATTAACGAGTAGGATACTAGTACGGCCTGTTGCTGGTTGCCCTGCCCTTAAATTTTACTTTATTGTTTGATCTGATGATGCTTGCAGCCGAAACATGTAATTGTAATAATATACAAACTTTTTGTGGGTTGGTTATTGCTACTTTTGAAATAAATAAGCCATAACATTTTTAAATTAAAATGCTTCAGAAAATGCATCTGTAAACTATTAATTTTTGTTTTCAGCTGTTTTACAATAATTTATAAAAGATCTCAGCTCTAACATCCACTAGCACTAGTTTATTTCTTTTTTTTTAATTTGTTTCGTACTAAAATAAAATTTTAAGAATTCAATATTAAGTCGTAAATTATCGAAAAATCATTAAAATAAAAATGCTCAACTTGCATTTGACATTTTTTTGAATATCAGGCAGTTTCTATGTTTATTTTGTGTTTTGGCGTTATTTTAATAATTTATCTATGATTTATGAGTCGGTACTGAGATTTTCAGCAATTAATGTTGAGCATTATGTAAGTTTTTTAATGCACGATTCGAATATACTGAAGGATTTTATTCTAAAACCAAACGTATTAAAATCGACACTCACACCTACGACAAATTTCAGTACAGTCAATTTAGGCAAAAAAAACTAAGTATTAGAGTAAAAAATACATATAAGTGGAGTTTTTATACAGACTCTGGATGAGCCCCAGCAGAAAGGCCCAAAACCACTTGAAAAAAAACACATCTTAAATAAAGTTATAAACATCAGTGGTTCGCTGAAAAATCTCAATTTCAAGGCAATATAAAAGCTTCAACTTACATGCCAAAATTTACAAAAGGAAGCAAAATTGCCATAAAATAAAATTTGGTATCATCAACTTGTTTATACACTTATTTATATTTTATCTATGCATATTATATTTTATTTTATATTTTGCAATTTTAACTAATTATAGCTCGCTATGTTTTGTGTGATCTTAACTAATTTGATAATATTTCCTATATTTACTGTTATGACAATTACGCTTACTTCTGTAAATTTTGACAAGAATCAAGAAAGTTTAAATTTTGATCTAATAATGTTTATAGTTCTAATTACCTTGAAATTTGTAATTTGTATTAGCACCTAATGAAAATTAGTAATCGAAACCGGTAGTGCAGCTATAAATTAAATTTTAACCAGGAAGTACATTGTATCTCTTGCCATCTATCAAACCTTAATGTATACGAAATATGTAAGTACTTAAGTTTTCTGTGAACTATGGAATTCTGATAATTATGATTTTGATATTTGTTATATTACACTTAACAGTTTCTTTTTCTTGTTTTAAAAATATTTATTTTGCTAATTTCGCTAATTATTGTGGTTTCTGCCTAAAATTAATTAATAATAATTTACTGATAAAACTCTTGTTAGACTGATAAATAAATTTGAAATGATGGCGAGGTCAAAAGTAAACTATTATCTAACATTAATTTGTTAAAGGAAAAATTCGAGTTCAAACGGAATGATTTTTGTACAATTTGCCCGTATTTGTAATATAAACAAATCAGTTGCAATAAAACGATAACTGCGGTCTGTGGTACAATATTTTATTAAAGAAACATAAAGAAGGTCAGGCAAACATATTTTTGTTAAATCTACTGAAAATAGAATTCCGATGGTGATAATTTTAATGATTTAAACTGAATATTTATACAGATGTACTCAATTTACAGATGAACTTTGCACAAGATCAGGAATATAAAAGAAACAACTTCATCCAAGAGAATAAGTAAGTTGGTTGCCTGATGAACAAATATGTTGAAATATCAATGTACAAAGATAAGAAAACGAATATAATATTGATCTAAATTATTGTTGTATTTATATTAATAAGGAGATTTGTACATCGTGAGAAAAATAACATGTAGTGAGTTGCAAAAGACTCCACAGTTTCTTGTAATCGAGTTAGCAACAATTAAATCCACTACTCGTATCAATATATCCTAGATATAAATACTATATGGAAAATTTACGGGTTTATTGGTTCCAAAAACAAATTTAAATTTCTGTTGCTAACCGAAACGAAATTAAAACACAATTTTATAAATATACCTGCAACTTTTAGATATACAAGGGAAATTATATTTATAATGTACCTAAATGTCCAAGGTTTTTGGTAAAATATGCTACAATTTGTTGATGTAGAGAAAAATATTACAGGTAGGAGAAACCTTTTTGATTTTATTTTGAAAAAGGTATGTAGGTATGTAAAATCTACATATATTTGTTTTTTAATGTAACAAACTTCACAGATTTATATCCTGGCGAGGGGACACTTTCAATATATTTTTTGTTTTATTCTGACTTCTGCAATAATTAACCAAAGTGGCTTTGAAAGCCAGATAATAAAATAAAGTGTTATGGTTACACCAAGATACTTGCCCTAATAATATTTTTGTTATGATCTCATGCGACATAAAAAAAATACATGTGATGGGATTTTTCGATCGATAACAAATTTTATGTATATAAAAATAAAAATGTTGAAAAGTGAAGCAACTATACATACTGATATAAAAATAAATTAATGTGTAATAAACTTGCCTTATTTAAAACATGTTTGCAAATAAAATATACGACATATCTGCAATTAATTACTACATAAATTACAACAGGATAGTTTACTAAGATAACCTATAAGATATGAGTTTGTGCTAAAATGTCAATTTTAGTGGCAATGGATAAGTAATTTGTTTTTCTTGGGACTCTGGAATAGTTTGTGTTACGGTCCCTGAAATATTTTGTAATTAATTTGTGCTTATTTTTATTAAGAGTCAATATTTTGATTTTTTTCTACTCTGTCTATCCTAGAAAAGCGGAAATATTTAGATTTTAGTATAAATAAAAGTAAACAATTTTGTAACAATATTTCGTGCAAAAATTAATTTATTTCGTAGTGCATCAACTGCCCTTTTTGCAACAAGTTATGACCTGGATATCGTTTCAAAGGACAAATTTTATTTACATATTTTTTATCATTTTCTATCCCAAACCTACGAACCTAGAAAAAGTTATAAAAATAACAAAACCTTCACACAGCCAAATATATAAATTGGCTCAAAGTTTAATCCAATAAATAAGACCACTACATTGTAGTTAACATGTATCACATATGTATGAACCTGGCCCAAATCCACCACCCATTACAAAATTAATAATACATAAAACACAAAATTTTCACACAGACATCTCAACCTAATTGTCTTCTGTGGGTGCCATATCGGAAGCGGTTTGTTTACATTTCATAAGTAGCAATAAAATTGTATAACCTATTTTAATAAAAATTTGTTTGTCGACAACTCAACATTGTGTGTACATGGAAATCTAATTGCGGTCTAATCTGTTGCAGCGATAGGTAAAAAGGTAATTATTACCTAAATTGATACTTGGCCCAGATTTTATTTTCTAAACAACGCAATAAATCCTTAAAAAAATAATAATTACCCTCACAAAAACATATTAAGTATTTTTTTAATTCTTCAATTATTGTGTTATAATTGAGATAACATTATTTGAGTTTGATAAAAAATGTAGTCTGAAATCTTGAATGGAAAGCAGAAATATGCACTAACTTTTCCATAAGGCGGCTGCCATTGATCTTTCTAGTGGCATTGAAATCTCTTCAGTTCCAAAACTAAAGTCGGTCGAATGTTTTGTGAATACAATAACATTATAACCGATAAGGGTGGTCCTGCCTGGAATTCCTAGTGTCCCTTTTCGTTCACAGCCTGAACAAGAAGAAACTTAAAAATGATTATAGGTACACACCTAATCATATCACCATTTTATTACAAGTTTTGGTTCTGTAGATAATTTGAAATTGACTTTGATAATTCGATATCACAGTATACCAAATAATTATTTAATATTGGCCTTACACCTTACACCCTAGTTTAAAAGCATCACGGATTTCTCAGCGAAATTTGGGGGTAGGCAACAAACGAATTTCACAAATAATGATTTATGGAAGTCTGCCCTAACTACGAGTTTATAAAGTTTTAAAATGGAATAATCTGGTTGGGTTCTTTTTACAGGTAAAAACACTGGATTTTTGTTAGATGGCAGTTGGATGCTAAAATCTGGGGACCAAAGATCAGAGTTGGTCTGGAGAATGACAAGCAGGGGCGTACTGGCACTTTTAGTATCTTAAGTTTTACTGACAGAATTAAAATAAAGTCAAGTTAAATTTCAAGGACAAGGGGAAAATCGTGCGATGTTTTGATGTTTATAGCTAAATATTTTGCATTTTTCCTCATATTATTGTTTATCAAAATATTTCTTGCATCTAATAGGAGCTTAAATATTATTCCTTGTCAATATTTTTGTGAAAATTGGTTGATGTTAACATTGTTGTATGAAAATTTCCGATTTAGGTTTAAAAAATATTTTTTATTTATTTACGAAAAAGAAATTGAAGCTACAATTGAAAAAAAGTGCCAAATTTCTAAAAGTCATAAAATAATCTTTAAATTAATTTCAAAATCAAGGTATATTTTGGAATAATTAAGAAGTCGTTTTAAAAATTGGTCATGTCGCAATTTTGCCAAAAGCTTAATTTTGTTTAGACTTAAAATGAAAATTTTCGTTACTCTACGAACTTTTGGAGAAATTTCTTTGCTTTCCAGAATATCTTATTCTGTGCGGGAGTTTTTAGACTTCAAAGTACTGGAACATTTTTTTCTCATACCTGCACGAAAATGGCCACTTTATTTGGTTGAAATGCGGGTAGAAAGTCGCCTTTTTAGGGTTGTGCGGAAAATAAGGAGGGGGGTAACATTTCTCTTGGGTAGCCATTCCTTTACTGATATGCAGGAGTTATTTGTTTGTTTATGGTTGTCAAGGTGATTTTCTCAGCGCACAGTGTCAAGCAAAAATGTCAGTGTTATGCTGTTTTAATTTGTTCGTGCGTTTCACGCAGAAGAAGTGGCCATTTTCGTACAGGTATGAGAAAAAATAGAGTAGGTATGCTACACGGGAGTAATTGTTCTTGCGCCCTCGCGTCGCTCGGGCCCAATTTTCACATTCGTCAGAATCTCTTAATTCCTACCTTGTTGCATAAACTACTATTTCTCTACGAACTTTTGGAGAAATTTCTTTGGTTTCCAGAATATTTATTATGTGCGGGAGTTTTTGGACTTCAAAGTACTGGAACACTTTTTTTGTTGTTTAATGTTATTTGTCATGTAATATCATTTAAAATGTTTATAGTTTTTTTTATTTTTAAAAGGCATAATTAAAATTTTACAAATTTGTTTTCGCAATTTTTCTTGTTAAAACAATTTCGGTTTTACGTCTTGAGTGCTCGGATTATTTTGGTCTAATATGAACTTTTGTAAATAAATTTGCGAAACTATCTCGTTTCATTTCTTGTGATTTTAGTGTCTAATATAAAGAATAAAAATAATTAATAGGTATTATGTATTAAAAATTATAAATTAAGAACGGCTGTTAGAATTCTGATTAAATTTACAAATTGGAAAAAAATATATAAATTCATAGATAAATGAAAAAAATAATAGAGAAAATAATATTTTTTGGAATATTTTGTACAGTTTTATGAATCTTTATTTGCTTAAATTAAAGATATGATTTTTTTCCGGTTATTACCGGAACTCAAAGTGATTACAAAATATATAATTATGGAATTACAGGTTGCGTTTTTCTTTAGATTATCTTAAAATTCTAGAGCAATCCTATTATATCTAATCACAATGTAAATTTTTTGGGTAAACGTTTCTTTTTCTACCTTTACAGGTATATCATCAACTTTTATGACCATTTACAACCCTCATCCGCAGAAAACTATCAATCTCAGCAATCTAGTGCCTTTCCACAACATCGTCCTTCACAACTCGTATCATGTCCTATTGTGACAAAACTTGTAGAAACATTTTTTGTATTTTCTCCGCCTATTGTGGAAACTAAAATAAATATCTTTTTGCGATGCAAATTTAATTTCAGTGTGCATACAAAGTTAGCGGACTATTAATCTATTAATAATCCCAAATGGGAATTGACCTTAAACAAAGAAATTTAATTCTGCATATCCGTACCGAGTGCATATTTATTAACTGCAGGACAATTAATATACTAAACGAAGATTGTTCTTAGAAATTATTAATGAATTTAAAAAAACGTTGAGGTTTAGCTGGAAATTATTTAGATGGGTGCGTTTTTGTTTAGAGTTTACAGAAAATCTTTTATATAATTTTGTAGTGAATACTTTTTCTGACAAGAAAACCCAGAGAAGCAGACTATAAACTAAAAGTGTATGGGCATCTAAACTAAACATAAAAATCGAGTTAGGTATTACATGATGATAGTGTAATCAGGAACAGACTACTATCATTCATTGATACTGACAAAATAGTAACTATACAAACCCATAAACCTTTATTGACTTTTCTTTTGGCATTTTATAATTTCTTGGATATGATACTTTTATCTGATTTTATCTACTTTTATCACGGTATAAAATATAAAAGACTTAGTAGTAGCAATTCATAATTTATAAAGATCATCATGTCGCCGAACATTGCAATAAGTTCAACAAATATTGCGGATGTATTTCCGTTTTCAGGTAAGGAATTTTGAATAATTATTGGTCAACTTATTTATTATAATTATTTTTTATAATGATGAACTGATATCAGGCAAATGCATCCAGAATTGAGTCGACGCTTGATTTTTAGTATGAACGTAAATTTGATATGCTGCAAATTTATTACAATTTTCTAATGAGATTTATAAATAATTTAATAGGCGTGTATTCTCATTTTTCAATAGAGCGTTAAAAAAACGCGTTATCATTTTGGATTATAATTCCTATAAAATGTCTGATGTAATAGTTTATAATTTTTTCTGAAAATTCTAAATATTTTTTGGGGTTTTTCTATGTATAGCGCTATACAGCAACTATTTAATTGTTTGATATTATTAAATTGGCATTTACGAGTATTTAATCCGGAAATTTGGATATATTATTACAAGCTTTTTGTAAAAAACAATTTTCGTTTTAAATTTTCAGATTGTATTAACATATTCTTTTCATTAAAATTTAATATTGTATCTCTGTAGGGAAAAATAATAAGAATAGAGAAAAAAGTATCATTGCCATATTTACTTAATTTTTTGATGAAATTCTTCATCTAAATTCATCTCAATTTACTGAATACTCATCTCAATATATTTTCTCATCTCTCAAAATGTTATCATCTAGATTTTTTATTTCCAATCCATTTTCCATTGTTCTTAATCTTAACCATCTAACCTCACAAGATCTGTTTTTCTACCACAAACAATAAAATATATGAATGGATCTGTTAAAATAGGAGGGGGCTATCTAAGATATATACAAAGTATACTACGAAACTGACCGCTGGTTATTCTCAGTGTTAATTTTGTGCTGCACTGCTAAAGTGCTTGTTGTGAAAAGAGATACTTCAAGTTAACAGTTCCCGCGTGGTGTCTTTTCACCCTATAATCAGTGACAGTGAAATTTATTCAGAGAAAATATTGGCTTAAATTAGAGACTTTTATGATAAGGTATGTTAGAAATTTTATTCTATAAATTAGATTTTTTTCTTAATTTTTGAATTGGGTTTTGGGTAAATTAGTTTTAAATTATTTTTTGAATATCTTTTTTAGTACAATGAAAACATTAGGAAATATAAATAAATATTTTTGTTGAAAACTTAACAAATTAACTTTTGATTCTTCTTGACAGTTTCCACTATTTTTTCAAATAGCGATAAAAAACAAGGTAATTTCTTTAAAACTAATTTGATCCAAAAAATTATTATAAGTTATTAATGCTAAAAAGTAAAAGATTTCCAAATTTTCTTCAATGATTTCCAGCAATATATTTTCTTAATGGTCTTAGAAACGTTCATAAAATTAATTTAGTAAGAGCACTAGTTTATATTCAATATCATTCACTAACTTTTTTAGATTCCGCGTTAACTCCAAAAAAATATTTGGATTTCAACTTTTAACCGAAATTCATAACAAACATTTTGATAATATTGTAATTAACATCAGGATAAATTCGGTAAATTTTCAGTTCTTTAAGGATATTTTGATGTACTTCAAACTGATAATAATTATTCCCTTTACTATAAGAAAGTCAACAGGTACCCAAGAATTTTTTCCTGCCGAATTAATTCAAAAAATAGCGACCGATACATTCGTCGCCGGTTAATATTTTTTACCATGTCCCCCAAATGACGTTAGTAGCATTGATAACGATAAACCAAACGTAATTACCGCACTTTTATTCAAAGTAACAACAATAATTTCAAAATTAAACAATAAATTATTATGCTGACGTTACTTAATTATACTACCGCACGAAACGTCTTACGAAGAAGATCCAAAAGTTGCATCATTTTTAAGAAGTAAAAAAAATACCGATATATTATTAGATGTTAAACACAGTATATTTAATTTCTTATGCAACAATACCAGTAAAAATAGCTTGGAGGAGATGTAGTGAGGTTGAAGTGCATTTTTCTAAAAATATTCAATTTCCAGTATCCATCGTTTTGATTTTTGTTTTATTAGTTAAAAATAGCGGAAGTTCAGTGACACGGTTTTGGTTCCTAGATATAATTTGGCTATTATTACAGTACAAAGGGGCATAATTAATTTGTGCGTCTTAACAGTCGAATTTACTGGGTTATTGGAGTTTTATCATTATTTATTAATTAATTTAAATTTAATAATTCAAGCAAACTAATTAACAACTCAAGGTTAATTCTGTAATACAAATTTCAATATCAAACATATAATTAAGCGATGATTTTTTCTTTGTATCAACCTAATGAATTTGCTAATCGATTGTGTTACATCAGTTTCGTAGGTGGGTGCAGAATTGCAGATGCAACTGGGACTTCCAATTAATATTTCCTAAATACATTTATTTATCATTTAAACAAAGCGGATTCCACAAGAACAAGTTAATTTATCCGACATTCTACAAAACAAGATGAACTTAGTAGGATTTTATTTGTTATGGTTTATTTATACATGGCATTTTAACCCACTTGGCCAATTTTCAACAAAATACCTGATCTATTTAATAAACATACATAGCAATCCAGAACAAAACTGTGGATCATCTCAGCATACTTTAGAAAAATAATTACACTCTGCTAATGATAATAATTAAAAAATGAATAAATTAAACATAGATATACGATAAAATATCCGCAGTTAACTTGTGGGTGTGCGTCGCTAAACACATTATATTCCGATTCTGCATCACATAAAACCTGATTTAGTAATATCTGTGATCTTGTAGTTGTAGTACCTGTTATTCAAATTATGTAGTCGAATTATTTGCAATTAATTACAGAATTATAATTGTTTACATAAATAAGTGCAGATGTCAGGTGATAATATCCATACCGGTTAGATTCCTTTGGAATATACAGATGTACATATAAATTAGGAGTCGCGATGTGTTAAAATGAAAATAAAACGAACAACTAATATACAGGATGAAACCGAAAAAAAATATTTTGTGAGGTATTTAATAACAAATAAATATTACACTTCGTCAGTTTTTTTATAACAAACAAGACTATGAATTGAAATATTGAAAAACTGTTGATATTGCAAAAAACACTTTAGTTGCTAAATGAAATAATTAAAAATAAAAATAATTAAACTTCTCCAGTTCCTCTTTAAAAATTGGAAAAGTTGTCAAGTCAATAACAGAAAATACAGATTGTGTATTTAACTATTAGACATGGGACCTTAAAAGAAAGACTTAAATTTGACAACACTGCACTGCTGCGGTATAAGAACGAACTAGACGCCACAGGTTGATGTTAGTTTAAAAAGATTTAAAAAATCCATGTCTAGTGTTCAATACACAATCTGTATACCAAAACATATCCAGATTTAGTTTAGTACTTGATTCGTACTCTTCGACGTATAATTTTTTATTATTTTCTCATTATGCTATTATAAAATTATAAATTTTCCGCTAAACTATAACTTATTGATTAACCTGAAATAGAATATTAAGAAACTGTATAATTCTAAGATTAATGACGTGAATGATACATGAATAAATATACATAAATGAAAACGTAAGTTTATACACTTATATGGTAAAAATGAGAAGGAAAAAAGTTTTAAATCCATTATGAAATGTTTGCTATAATGAAGAGGGACAATTCTTCAAAGTTATACCGGAATATTGAAAAATTTTCTCATTACAGTTTTTCTCACAATACTTTTCAAACCGTACTATTTTTTTTAAATATTTTCATTCAAGCTCTATTTTTTCATCTAAATATACAATTTTTAAAGAATTTCATATAGTCAAGTCATCATACTGTATCCGAATTATTCCTTACTAAAACTTTATTTCTTTTCCAGTCATTAAATCAATAATGGCGCCTCCAAACAACGTGAGTTCCCTCGAAGCAGACCTCTCCCATCATCCACCTCCATCTCCAAAAACCACCATCCACAACGATCATCAGCACCTCTGTCATGAGGACGACCCCTGCGACAAACAACCCGAAGAGACTGAACCCCTAA
This sequence comes from Pediacus dermestoides, assembly GCA_963942485.1. NCBI lineage: Eukaryota > Metazoa > Arthropoda > Insecta > Coleoptera > Cucujidae > Pediacus > Pediacus dermestoides. The sequence continues at coordinate 33,287,289 of OZ012626.1, forward strand.
GCTCCTCCATCGACTCGCCCGAAGACACAGAAGTAGTGGTACCACCCGATGGTGGTTGGGGGTGGGTGGTGGTAGCTGCCTCCTTCATGTGCAATATGATAGTAGATGGTATCATCTTCTCATTTGGTGCATTCCTACCTAGCATAGAAGCGACTTTTCCTTTTCCGGTAACGAAAGCACAAGTGACATTGGTGGGTTCGTTGATGTCGGGATTTTATCTAATTACTGGTCCGTTCGTCAGTGCCTTGGCTAATCGGTATGGTTTCCGTTTGGTGGCGATTATCGGATGTGTGATGGCAGCTGCGGCGTTCGCCATTTCCTATTTTGCTACTAGCATTGTGTTTTTGTATATTTCTTATGGAGTACTTGGAGGTAAATATACGAAGGTCGTTTATCCACTACATATTTGTTTGTTTAACTCAGAGGTCATGGATTTAAATCACATTGATTGATAAATCGTACTGACGTACTATTTAAAATTAGATATATTGTTGAGAAAAAATAATAATATTATTGTTGTGATTGTTTCTAGGAATTGGTTTTGGGTTTATCTACGCTCCATCTGTGATAATTGTAGGATTTTATTTCGAAAGATGGCGGGCTCTCGCAACTGGAATAGCTGTTTGTGGTTCCGGAATTGGTGCCTTTCTCTTTTTTCCAATCAGCGAGATGCTTGTTTCGGCTCTTGGATGGAGATCTGCCTTACTTTGCCAAGGAGCCATGGTCATCACCTGCGTTCTCTATGTTGCTATGTTCAAGTAAGTAGAAATCATCAAGTTTATAAGTCTAGTTTGACTGTCTTTCTTACTCTTTTTTAGACCTTTGAAACCCACCAAACTAAAAGACATAAAAGCCAGTGATGAGAAACCAGAGCTAGTCATGGATCCCAGTAAGCTTCCTCAAGCCACTAGAGTTAAAATGGAGGAAGCCCTCAAAGGAATGAATCGAAACTCCATGGGTTCCATTCACGACCACCATTCCATTCCACGCCTTCTAGGTGTTAACAACAATTCCGACTACCCCCGCGTCTCGGATGTTTACCATACAATCAGCATTCCATCACGCCAAATGGTAGATGTATACAATCAGGAAAAGCGCCTCAGCGTTCCATTTATCTCCGACAACGACAAACCAAAGCAAGCCTTGTTAGAAGTGACCACAAGCCCAGTAATTGTCCGAAGAATCCGCACAACTTCAGAAAACCCCCCTCAGGAATCGCAAGTAAACCGTCCAATGTATCGTGATGATATTTTCTTCGGAGCCAGTTTGAATAGATTACCTCAATATACCTCACGCACCTCCATTGCTTATAATTTATCTGTAACTCGAATGCCAACGAAGAATGATATTGATGAGGAGAAGAAACGATCCTGCAAGCTGTGTCCAGAGGCTGTGCGAAGAACTTTGGCGACGATGTTGGATGTTAGTCTGTTGAAATCACCGTCGTTTTTGATTCTGGCTTTTGGCGGGTTCTTCACGATGATGGGCTTCTATGTGCCGTTCTTGTATTTAGTAGATCGGGCTACTTCGTCAGGAATAGAAATGACCACAGCTGTTTGGTTGGTTTCGTCCATTGGAATTTCTAATACTATTGGCAGAGTTTTGTGTGGAATTCTCAGTTCGTTCCCTGGAGTTAATGCTCTGTTTGTGACCAACGCTGCTTTGACTATTGGGGGCATTGCCACGATATTCAGCGGGTTTTCCATGTCAGTCGAGTTCCAGTTTTTCTACACGGTGGTCTTTGGATTGGCAACTTGTAAGTATAGTTTAGAATTGGAAAGAAAGTAGGAGTAATATTTACGTGGGACTTCAGAACTTAACTGATAATTTAGTTGTTTGTTGGATTTATTTTCAGTAGACATATACGTCACTCTCTCCCTTTCTCTATCGTTTTCATAAGCAGCAAATGAGAAAGAAGAAATAGAGACAGAAAAAACCAATATGGCTCACATGTTTACTGAAAATAAACCTGGTGTACTTATAATTTTCTATTTCTGCGGCTAGTTTAAAAAAAATGCTGAGCATACACAAGACTGTTTTTATGACAAATCAAGTAATATCTACAGTTTATTTTCTACAAAATATTGTACATTTTTCAAGTTTCAGTTTTCGTCTCGTAAAAAAAATACGTGGTTGAAATTATTCTTGAAATGGTTTACTTACCTCTTTATCGACTCCAATATAATTTTTCTATCAAATTTAATGGTTAGGTTAGATTACAATTCCACTAATATACCTATTATACCTATATAATATATTATAATTTAAACTGAAAATATAGAAAGCCGTTTATACATATTTCGGAAAATAATAATTTTTGCTATAATTTTTTGATTTCCTTGGCAAAGACGTAAATATTGGTTATACCTTTTTCAGATTTTCAATCAAATTTTTAGTGAATGGACAAATTTTTATATTATTATGCAAAAATATATCGGACAAAATATGAAGAATGAAAATTTATATGAGATGAGGATCTGTAAAAAACATTTTTTTTACGAAAATATAAACGATTTTCTATACTGCTTCCCAATAAAGGAACCTAACCTCACATAACCTAATTCTATTTGTAAATATGTAGGTGCTCTACAAAACTTGTCATACTTTTGACCATATGCACATTTTTTAATAAATGTAATATTTACGATAATTCGCCAAATTATTTTCGAAACTTGTAATAATCTTGCCTATTTTTTTTTGTACAGAACGCCAACAATGATTTTTTAAAATTCTACATCTGCGACGTCTGATTTTTTCTATAAATCATAAAATAAGAATGAGTTTTAAATTTGTTTTCCCGCTTTCTCCACACCCTGTCCACAGATATGCATATTTCCTGCACAAATTGACTTTTAAAGTTCTATTTTCGTACAAACCTGTTGAAAACCTGTTATATTTTAAATGGGCTTCTCTCATTCCAAACTATATCATAAATTGTCATAATAAACAAGACGCGGAATAATTTTCCAACAAACCAGTAAAAAAAGACCAGTTATAGTCATAAATTGGCTGGGTCTTGTGGTGCGTGTTTTTTGGACCGGATTTAAAATGAAAGAAAAGTAAACACCAGTCTGCAGACTAATGAGATCACTTTACATATTATTTTGGCTCGATATTGTGGAATTATGTACTAGACAAAATATAATTGAGAAATACGGAAACTAAACAACTTGTTTTCCTGTAATCAATAACTGCAACCTTATTTTACGTCAATTTATTTTTCTTTTCAGCTTGCTTCGCGTCCCTAAGGTCAATAATAGTGGTCGATCTTTTGGGCTTGGAAAAACTGACGAATGCCTTCGGATTACTTTTGCTATTTCAAGGTGTCGCAGCTATAATTGGTACTCCATTAGCTGGGGCCTTTATGGGCGCCACCGGAAGCTATGATGCTGCATTTTACTTGTCCGGCAGTATGTTGCTGGTTTCTGCTGTGATGTGCTACCCCCTTAACTATGTGAACAAATGGGAGATGGGCAGAAAAAGCCAGTTGTCCTTAGAAAAATCTGCTCCAGTTTAGTCATTCCAATATATTCGAATAATTGCACAATAATCATTATGTGTTCCTACAATTTCGTGCTATAAGGTCATGATTATATAATTTGTTGGTTAATGACGAATAAATACTCAATTTCCTTTGGATAATTTTGTTAGTTAGGATATGAAAACAGGGTTGTTGACTATTGTAATAACACTCAAATAAGACTGATTTAGTTGTTAGGTTAGCTATTGTAAATAATAGTGTGTGTTTAAATTAAATTGATATTATTGTAATTTACTTTACCTATTATAATTGTAAATCATGGAAAATTGTGGAATTTATGCATTCTAATTTGAAATAGGTAATTATTTATCTTATTTGTTGGACATTCCAATGACGTTTTTTTCTTGAAATAGAAAATATAACGCAGATTTAGTTCATTTTGTAATTAAATTAATTTGTATATATAGCTGTAAACCAAAATGAATACATATTATGTATATTGTAGATTTGTTAAATAACGAGATTTTATACAGAAATCCATTAAAAAATAAAATATTTATAATACTCTATTCTTTTTCTATTCTCTTCTCTTCTAGAAAATTTAAACTGGCCCTATTAAGCAGATGTAAAATTGAACGAGAAATGACAATAAGCACTAAAATAACCAAAATTCATAGAATATTCATTTATGAATGTTGTGTCAGAAAATTGTCCTTCGCAGAAAATTTGTTTAAAATTTAATTTTATAAAAAAATAAAGTGCCAAAGCACAGCAACAAAGGGAATTATTATTTTAACAAATGTAGATATAAATGTACCTAATATACTAAATAACATTGATCAATTTAGTTAGAAAAGCAAATATGGTTTAAATCTAACCAACAAATATATTTTCTTAAGTTTAAATTACACATTGTTAAATTAATTTTTAATATTATACAGGGTCTCCCAGTTTATATCGTCAGGATTTCAGCAGTCGATAGTTTAGCGAAAATTAAAGGTGGTTTGTCTAATAAACTATGGTCGAATGTTGCTTCCTTTTTGATGTGCAGGGCATTAAAGAAAATAAATTATTTTAAATAATTTGCTATAAATCAATAACAAAAAAAGGTGGTCTTTTGACATTTTGCATAGATCTTTTTTTTTGTATTCTCTTATTAATAGTGGTTGCAATTATTTTATTTAGAACACAGCGGCGTGCGTACGGGTTTCTTCAAAAACAATTTATTGAATAAAACGTACGCCACTGTTTTTTTGCAGCACCAATATGCAGAGAGTATTTTCCATTCAATTTAGAAACATTTTCGTATCTTATAATTTTTTGATAACTTATCTCAAAATAATCTAATAGTACAGTAAATAAGGGAGAAAAAAGGCTTCAAATAGACTTGTTTTTTTACCCTACAGCCAATTTTGGTAGAATTTTCTGGGTCACCCTGAAAGTTTAAAACTGAGTTTGTGTATTCGTAGACCCCGTTCTTCCTTCACCAGCCCTATTAAGGGTTGGATTTTTTTGTTTATTGAATAACTTTTTTCCTATTAAATTTTCGAAAAAAAGTCAGTACAAAGTTGTAAAGAAAAATATTTCCTACAACTTATCTTTTAAACTTTTTTGAAATTGTCGATATTTAAAAAGTTATTCAACAAATAAGTTGAAAATTTTGAGGAAAGAGTAGTAAGTAGTAGTAGTTAGTAAGTAGTACCTAACTAGAGAAAAATTTCCCTAAAATTTACAATTTATTTGTTGAATATCTTTTTAAATATTGACAATATCAAAAAAATATTAAAAGGAAAGTTGTAGGAAATATTTTCTCTACAACTTTGTACTGATGCTTTTTTGGAAATCAAATAGGGAAGAACCTCTTTAATAAATAAGAAAAAAAAAGTTAAGTTATCAAGAAATTGTAAGATAGGAAAAAGAGTCTAAAATGAATGGAAAATACTCTCTGCATATTGGTGCTGCAAAAAAACAGTGGCGTACGTTTTATTCAATAAATTGTTTTTGAAGAAACCCGTACGCACGCCGCTGTATTCTAAATAAAATAATTGCAACCACTATTAATAAGAGAATACAAAAAAAAGATCTATGCAAAATTTCAGAAGACTAACTTTTTTTGTTATTGATTTATAGTAAATTATTTAAAATAATTTATTTTCTTTAATGCCCTGTACATCAAAAAGGAAGCAACTTTCGACCATAGTTTGTTAGACAAACCACCTTTATTTTTCGCTAAACTATCGACTGCTGAAATCCTGACGATATAAACTGTATACTTAATGAAATCCAGTATTTAGCTTCAAAAATAAGCTGTTTCAAAAATTGTATTGTAAATATGTACTACCAACTGACGATTCATGGTTTTTCTTAAATACTGAGAAAGAAAATTCTAAAAAACGAATGACATTTTTTTTACCTGATGTGTAAAAATATTAAAATCCAAGTTTCTTTATACCTTTTAATTAAAAAGTATATTCGGATATTACCTTCAAGTCTAAAATGTACGTGATTTTAAGAGTTAACGAAGAGTTAAATAATAAAGCATGTTGAACTGCATTTATTACTATTTGTTTATTCTACAAATTACAATTTTAAGGAATTTGTAGAGTGTGGAATTTCTCAGCAGTTTTCTACAAAGTTTATGCAGACAACCATATCGTTCTATGTTAACCAAGATGTCTTTCGGAGTGCTCCAAGGGTCTACACTAGGGCCTGCCTCTTTCTTGTAAATGTTGTAGGTAAACATAACTATATTGTGACATACTTTTTGCAAGATGACCTCTATTAAAAAACAAAAGTTACATCAACGAGGCATAAAACTGAATATATTTCGTAACCTATACATATTTTGTTTTATTTAAATTGTCTACCGGCTTTGTTGTACGGGATGTTTAGAACTTACAAAAATCGAATAAAAACCAACATTAATAGTCAAAATTAACACAAGACAAAACGAAAACACGTTGTATGGTAAAATAAACAAATAGTGTATAGATTATATATAAAATGAAATTAAATATAGGATAGATATTTAAAACTACTTATATGAAATTGTGTTGGAATTGCGTGATTGGGTATAATTTCAATGAAACTAAATATATGAACAACAGTACTTGTTTTATTTTCTTACATAAAATCAAATCTCCTAGTTTTGAACAGACACAGAAAGAGGTCACCAATTTACCCTAAATAACAAAGTTAAATGTTTCTCTCTAAATGTCAGCTTTTATCGAACAAATTTATTTAAAAAAATTGCAGCAAACCTGTAGATTAAAAGCAATGACATCTTTGACTATTGAATATTGGGATGTTGTTTAATTTTGTGCCCCAAAAAAGTGCTGTAAGTACAAAACCTAACACTCGGGCAAACAACCACATCTTAGGCATATAGGAAGCATTCCCGCATTCATGAAACAAAAGACTCCTAAGTGTTGTTTTTGAATGTATACAAAACCCAGAAAAAAGCATTTGTTGCATAGTCTACTACAGACTTCGTATTGAAACCATAAGCTACCACTACGGCTCTTCAAGCTCTTCAAGCACATCATGAACGAATTTATGGAATACGCTTTAATTAAATTTACCTTTTATTTGCGATATTTTAATTCATTAGTTTCATATTTATTTATTGTTTTATCACATTACTATAAATTTGAAATTATGTACTTAAATAATGCTTTATTAGTATCTACGGCGTTTATGGAATAGCCCTTGCATTTTGTGATTAAAGGGATAAAGGGTCAAACTTGGCCATATCTTCCGTAATCATATGAGAAGTGGTGCCAAAGTGAAGAGTCGTATTGACACATTTAATCGGTTAACACACAGTAAATTTTGCGTGTTTCTATTATTAAAATGCATTTCGCAGTTTGAATTTTTAAAAGAAGTACTGCAAAAGCGTACGTAGGAATATCTTCAACTATAAGTTAATTTGATCTTAAATACCATTATTAAGTCAATGATTACCAAGAAAATTTACTAGTACTTTAACATTAAGTTATTAATATGTATAATTAATAATAATACAAACATCAGTTAATGCATTCATGGAGAATTCTTCTAAAATTTGAGATCATATTCAATTTACCCTATGATGGTTTGCTTGCTATCTGAAAGCGAAGATGATTTATAAAGCGATATCCACCATGCTACAACAAAATTGCAAAAAATACGACATGACAATATCCACAATACATACAACCGCAATACTGATATACAGGGTGAGTCCCAATAAGTAGGACATGCTTTACCTGTAAATACTAGGCATAAAACTGAGACGATTGACGCAAAAAGTTGTTATACTAAAATGCATAACTAAAAAGTTTAGGCGTTTGAAGTTTAAGAAAAAAAATTTTTGCTAATAACTTCTAAACTAATTGAATGAGAAGAACCAATTCTTGGTAGTTGCTAATGAATACCAAAGACCTTTAATTTGTGAAAATTTTGTTGAAATCAAACTTTAAGAAGATGGTTTTTTAATGTAAATAAAGTGTTTAACCTTCTGGAACTTTTTTGGCCTAAAAATTTTAATTATAAAAATTATTCCATTTAATAGGCAATTTAATTTAAAAACGTTTTAATCTCTTGTAAAGTTTTGATTAAACGCACCGTTAAGCTTTAAAAAATTAAAAACTCGCAGCATGTTTTTACTAAGTTTTAAAAAAACGGCATCCAGTATGCTGAGATTTAAAAGTTATTGACGGAGGACGGACCTCCAGCACATTATGCACGTCCTGTGCGACATTGGCTATCTGTCACCTATCCTCAACAATGGATTGGTAGAGGCCCTGACGCTCCTGTTGCATGGCCTCCTCCTTCTCCTGACCTAAACGCAATTGAATTCTTTTCTAGGGGATATTTAAAATCAAAAGTGTATGCAACACCTATTCCTTCAGTTCAAGAGCTTAGAAGGAGAATCGTTCAACACGCCAGTGAAGTTCGAGAGCCAGTTTATATTTTAAAAAAATTCGGTTTTCAATGCAAAGAAGAGCTACAGGAGCGTCATCGTCAGGGCCTCTACCAATCCATCGTTGAGGATAGGTGACTGATAGCCAATATGCTAATGTCGCACAGGACGTGTATAATGTGTTGGAGCTCCGTCTTCCGTCAATAACTTTTAAATCTCAGCATACTTGATGTCGTTTTTTTGAAACTTAGTAAAAACATGCTGTTAGTTTTTAATTTTTTAAAGCTTCACGGTGCGTTTAATCAAAACTTTACAAGAGATGAAAATGTTTCCAAATTAAATTGCCTATTAAATGCAATTTTTTTTATGCTTAAAATTTTAAGGACAAAAAAGTTCCAGAAGGTTAAACACTTTACTCACTTTAAAAAACAATCTTCTTAAAGTTTGATTTCAACAAAATTTTCACAAATTAAAGGTGTTTGGTATTCATTAGCAACTACCAAGAATTGGTTCTTCTCATTCAATTAGTTTAGAAGTTATTACCAAAAATTAGTTTTTTTTCTGAAACTTCAAACGCCTATAACTTTTAAGTTATGCATTTTACTATAACAACTTTTTACGTCAATCGTCTTAGTTTTAGACCTAGTATTTACAGGTAAAGCATGTTCCACTCACCCTGTAGAACTGAAAATCAATGGATTTACAAGAATATGCGGAACAATAAATAAGACAATAAGACAAAACCAGAAAAGATAAGCAATTAAAGTTCTATAAAACTATTGGAGTACCATCCCTCATATGTGGAAGCGAAGCATGGACCACAACAAGAAAAGAAGAACAACGAATAGAAACAAGAAATGAAGTTACTTAGAATATTAGAAACCAGTTAAATATAATATTTAACATAAATGAAAAAATTAACGAAAATAGAAGGAAATGGAAAGAGCATCTAGACAGAATGGCCAGGGACCGCACGTCCCTCAAATCTTTCAATTACAAATACAGAGGAAGAAGAAGTGTAAGCAGGCTGCGAAGACGATAAGTACCGTAATAGGCAAACATCCCTAAGACCTGAACTGAAGAAGATTGTACTTATCTGTATCAGTTTCATGGCTTTTAAAACGTTCAGTGGTACCGCAGGAATTCGTTCGCTAAATTTGGACCATCACGATTGATAAACTTAATTGTGCGGTTTAAAATGTAACACCAAAATTAGCTCCTACATTAACATCATAACTTTTCGAACTAATTCCCTTAAGGAGTTCCGAGAATTGGATTATTTTTAGGATCATGTACCTAGATTGTGGTCTTTATTCTATCTGTCGAAACTGTTATTTCCTTTCCATTTACGATTTTGAATATCTTCCTCCGCTCCTTGTAGAATGAGTGATCGATATTCCTTTTTGATCAGTACAAAAGACAAGAGCAGGCGAGCAAGAGATTTATTAGAAGTAACTTACGAAACATAAAAAGTTAAAGGTTTTAGAGAAAATAAAAGCTCAGAACGATTAGTAAGAAACTGAAACTTTAATTAAAAATACAAAAAAATTAACAGAGAATAATGCTGGCAAAATGGGAATAGAAAATTTTATGTGTAATAGTCGTTGAATTTAATAAATCACTAAAATCACTGGTCACAGTTACTTGAAAAATACTTAACTAACGATGGCGGAACTCATTGTCCATTCTTAACTTTGGAACTAAATTTCTTCTTCACTGTTGGTGTCAGAAGTAGAATAGACCTCCATGATTTTGTAGGCTAAGGTGACCATTTCTTGTAAGATGTTCTTACTTGAATTGTGTTAAGTATGGTCTTAGCGCACTATTAATAGGCCTGGTGATCACTCAATTGGCTGCCAGTTTCAGTGCGACTTTCAAACTTTTTCAGTTTAGTCGGTCTCCTACACTTGCGCAGTACGTCACACAGCTTCTGGAGCAATATTTGATCTAACCTATTTGCCGCCAAAATTCTTCATGTTTATCTCCCAGTTCCAGTTTCCAAATCTAGCAAGTGTTAAGAAACGCTTGTATCACCTTATGCTTTAAAAAGAGGTATTTGTCCCTTAGAGGTGGGTTTTTGATAACGTTGAGGAATTGGTCGAAAGCGAAACTGTCCATCATCAGGGCGTCCACTACAAGATCAAATTTCGTGGTGTCTGAATTAATATTGAAGCGTTCGAAAGTTGATTCTACTTGTGAGAACCACACCCCGGGTTCTCTTGGCGTGTACGTTGGCATATCCACGTACTTGAACTCGCTCACGATGAAGACACGAACCTTTGTCCGTGCAGGTAGCGGTGGCGACATGATTCTGGATTTACAGAAAATATATCTATATGCACTGTAAGCGAAAGAAAAATTAATTGAGTATCGTTAAAAATAGTATACTAATCGACAATTCTTCGTGTACCGTTAGGCTGTTAACGGCAGAGATTATGTCGGTATTACTATACATACGGATTTAAAAAATTTAAAATATAAAATTAATTACACAAATATAACAAAACATTTAGTACCTACCTATACACAAGCACAAATATAAAATATATATGTGGACAGAAATAGGAAGAAAAAATGCACATGTTTAGAAATTTGGTGTTCAAGTGAAGATGATCGAGGAGTTAATGACGGAGACTACGGAGAGGAACACGCGAGAGCCTATTTGCCTGCGCATGTCCGGCTAGACAAAGGATGAAACGGCCTTTGCCGAAAGACGCCGGTGATGACGCGCTAAGTTTTTTTTTTTTTAAATCGCCACTCGACTCAACATTAGATCTGTTTCTGCAGCCAGTTTCAAACCAGTCATTACCAATCAAATTGCAAGAAAACAGTCTGCTGACTCTTTTCTTGCAATTTGATTGGTTCTGACTGGTTTGAAACTGCAGCAGAAACAGACCTATTCCTATTATACAGATAAAGAAATGACAACTAGCCCAACGAATTTGTGAAACGGAGAGCAACGTTCGGTCGTACCATTATTTGATTATCATATTTAAGATAATAAATATGATAATCAACGGCACAAAAAAGGCACAACTTTTAAGTAAAGTTGGCGACACGGAATAGTTTCCAGGCATTTTTTTCCATTGTAAATTAAATCATGTTCATAGGCTCGATAACTGCTTAGCTTAGCAGTCATATTTGTGTCTCAATATTTAATGTAAAGTAATTGAAAAAAAAACGCCTAGAAATTTTCTTACTAATGCTCAAAAAGGCGCAATTGTGGCACAGCCAGAAGATATTTGGTCGAGTAGACAAGTAAATGTAATCTAAAGAGATCTTCGGCTATCTCCATCACTGTCGTTAAAAGAAATTTTGACTTAAAAAGTCTGATTTATAATGCTAAAAAAATTCAAAAATCGCTACTTTGATCAATTTGTCTGGAAACTATGCCGTGTCGCCAACTGTACATTTATTTTTTAAGTTCCTAAGTACTTATTTAAAATTTTGTGTTTCATTTTATACTTATTTATTAATAGAAGAATATTTTTGTTTATTTTTTCACATTTAAGTTGTTAACGGTGTGAAAGAAGTTTACTATATTTTAATATTTTTTTTCTAAATCAATACTAAAACATTATAACTAACAAAAATTTTGAATTATACAATTGTTATTTTAAAACATATACCTACCTAATAGGTTAGGTACATTTTTATAAGCCACACTTTTAATACGGAAATTAATTGACTTTGATTCAATTTAAAAACTATATACATACATAATGTAGATTCATTACTAAACATTAAACAAATACCAGGAACATATCACAAATGATTAATCTTCGTTTTATTCTAGATTACCTTAACTGACATAAAAGATCTTTATTTATGAGTTTTCAAAATTACATCAATATTTATGTTTCCTATACTAAATAACTTCCACGATAATACATTAAATGAAAGTAGGAAATTAATATTATTGTGTATTATTAATAAGTATTTAGAACTGCTTTGATTCAAATTATAGGAGCACATGGATTCCTTATTCTTGTATATCTGCATAGACTAAATTTATTATTTATTTACAAAAATATAAATATTTTGTGTTCTACTTCAACGTTAGTTAAACAAGGAGTCTTAAGAACTTACTAAAATTTACAGGATTCATGCCAAAAAAACTTCTAACATTCTACGTAGATATTGGGTCGAATTAAAAAAAAAGGTTTCTGATATTTATGTACCCTTTCTTTGTAAAAAGGAATATGTATGCACAAAATATTTAAAAAATATTTTTTATTGAACAAGGCAACAGGGTGCTCTAAAAATTCCAATGATCTGTAATGATTCATGATTGTTGAATACTTATACAATGCCAAAGATACAATAATCATAAACCAGTGAAACTACAGTCAAAGACCCATTATTATCGTTAAACAAATCTATTGACAGTCCACGTCAATCAAATCACAATGAGCAGATATGCCACTTCTAAAAAATCCTCAGTACTTTCCAGATACCCCGCCAACAAATCCATTCTACGAACAGACGAACTAACCGATAATTTCGTGGTAATCCCCCCAGATGGTGGATGGGGTTGGTGGGTGGTAGTCGCATCCTTCCTCTGTAGTTTTGTCATCGACGGCATCATCCTCACCTTTGGAATGTTCCTAGATGACATCAGTGAAAGCCTCAAAGTACCACCATCGAAAGTTGCGCAAGCCAGCTCGGTGATGGGTGGATTCTACTATCTCCTAGGTAGAGTACACAATGGGCCAATTCTGCCACATCTATAAAATCTGTAACTTTCTATAAGCTTGTAAAAAATTTACAATAATTCTGGCATCTTTATAGAAAAACTAATAGATTTATAAATATTTCCAGAGTTGCCAAAATTATTGTTCTGTAAATGTGTTTTTTAACAAAATTGACCCATATATTTACTAGGAATTTTTGTTGTTTTAAGGTCCAGTGACATGTGCCTTAACAAACCGCTTTGGATTCAGAGTCATCGGAATATGCGGAAGTTTGATTTCGGCCTCTGCGTTTGCCCTGTCTTCAACAGTAAACTCGCTTCCTATGTTCCTGCTCTTGTATGGGTTCATTGGAGGCATGGGATTTAACATGGTGTTTGCTCCATCGATTCTAGTTATTGGTTTTTATTTTGAGCGTTGGCGAGCTCTAGCTACATCCATTGCGGTTTGTGGATCATCCACTGGTTTAGTCGCTTTCCCCATTTTAATCACCCAAGTCTTCAATAAGTACAACTGGCGCATGAAACTACGAATCCTAGGCGTGCTTTGCGGAGCATGTTCTCTATTTATGCTTATTTATCGCCCGATTAAACCAGTGCGTATAACCGACGATGAAAAACGCGTACAGTTCTTGGAGGAAACCGACTCGATTGGGTCGTTTCAGATAGACAACAACTTGAGCTTACGCCAGATTTTCAAACAGTTCAACAACACCATGTTTCCAACTAAATCGGATTTGACTTTGGATAACTCTCAAAAAACTGGGGGAAGTGATTCTTCGACTCTTGTAGCAACACTGCCACAAGAATCTAGCCTATCCAGCGTTGGAACAAAAAACATGCTTAGGTCTGTTGGATCTAAATATGATACAGTATCAGAGAAACTGGCGACGGTTTACGAGGAGGATGACGAGCAAGAAGTTCATAAGCAACGTGGAAAATTGACAATATGCTTTAATGGTTGCTTGAGGAAATGCTTCACATCCTATTGTACCAATCCATTTTCTGTGGGAGTTACCAACAGACCCATGTATAGAGATGACATATTTTTCACTGGTTCTTTGTATACTTTACCACAGTACTCCAGGTCTAGAAGCACGTTATTTTCGGGTGGCCCTTCAACTAAAGTAAATCTCGTACAGATAAACCACTTTAATTTTACTAATCAAATTTACATAGCCCTCAGCAATGGACTACACGCTCTCAGTATCCAGAGTGGCTACAGAGAAAGATTTGGAAGAGAACAAAAGATGCACCTGCTGTCCTATTGCAGTAGTTAGAACTTTAGCCACAATGCTAGATGTTAGTTTATTGAAGTCGCCTTCATTTGCTCTTACAACTTTTAGTGGATTTTGCACAATACTTGGAATGCACTGTCCATTTTTGTTTATTGTCCAAAGAGCCTTGGATATGAATTTGGACGAAAGTTGGAGCTTCTATTTGCTGTCTATCATTGGAGTGTCAAATACCATAGGGAGAATAGCCTGTGGAATTATATCGTCATTTCCTAAAGCCGATGCTTTAATAATCTGTTCTGTTACGATGTCAATTTGTGGGGTGATGACTATCTTTTCAAATTATTTATACTCCTTAGAAGGACAAATAATCTACGCAATTATCTTTGGATCTACCCTAGGTAGGTACCACTCAGTTGATATATTTTTTGTAAAGCTCTATTTCAGCTTCAGGTTCCGCTTTGAAGTCAATTGTTTTGGTAGATTTGGTTGGACTGGAAAATTTGACAAATGCCTTTGGGATAACGATGCTCTTCCATGGCATTGCAAGCTTTATTGGAGTGCCACTAGCTGTACTTATGGTATACCAAACCGGTTCTAATAATGCATCGTTTTTATTTTCTGGTATGTGCATTTTGATAAGTGCACTTTTACTGATCCCTGTGAAAAGACTGGCCCGATGGGAAAAAAGACAAAAGGAGAATCAGCAAAATAATGAAAGGAAACCGGGAGTTTTAGTTTAGGAATTTTATTGTTAATTTAGCTACTAAGGTGTTTTATATAAATAAAAAAAAATTAATAAATACCTAATTAAATCAAACTGTTTAACCTGTTTCACATTTTTTAAAAAAATATCAAGGAAACAATATTTTCAGTTCAACTTTCGTTATAATCTGAAGACGTACCCTTAAACTTACAAAATTAACAAAGTGTAACTCCTTGACTTCCGATTCAAGTTCATTACCTCAATTATTTTCCATAGAAATAATTAACCGTGAACTCTGCGGAGAAAATCCGTTGGATTTCGCTGAGACGGTGCCGTCGACGTCGAATTTTTTTAACATGTTTTAAAATTTAATTTTCAGGAAACACGAATATCAGTTTATTTCAATAATAATAGTTTCCTTATATATTTTTTTGTCAGTTACTATTAATACTTAAAAAATATACCTACTCCTCATAAAAGAATGTTTGATTTTTTCTTAATTACTTTAGATTACTTTAGAAAGAAATAAAAACTGTTGGATGTACCTACTTTGTTTTTGCATGAAAGATAATGTTTAATGTAGTTAAGAAACTAATATTTTTATTTCATAAAAAATAATCAAATTTAAAATAAAAATAGTAATAATGATAATAACTTAATCTTCACATCCACTGCTGTTGTCGTCTGCTTCTATGTCTAGGTTATCTGAGTTGGTTTTATTTAGAATACATTCGTAGTACTCTGTTTATTATCAGCCTGAGTAACAGTAATAATAACCTTAAGTTTTCTGCTTTATTTGAAGCAAAAGGTAAGAAAATTTCCATCAAAAAGGCACACAATCATGTTGGTGGATTTGTGCAGTATTTCGATGAAAGATGCGTTTTTTACGGAATCATCGTAATTTCAACTATTTATATCTTAGCATTTGAGTCGTTTTTGTAGAATCTTATTTGTGTGTTTACAGGTATCCTTTTTTTGTACTAGATGGTGCCTCTAACTCAATTTCGTTAAATTTGGACTTTGTAAAACAAGCCTCATTTAATCGACGCGCGTCTTCTATTGATCGCTTCACCCACGAGCCACTACTGCTGCAAGAAACCATCGATTCCTGTGTGTCGGTTGGTTGGAAAACGCAGTGTTCTGTGTGTTGGTGTCAAGCATATCAGAAATGGAAAGTGGAGATTATCCGTATCCCGGTGCTGGGATGCCTCAGCCCCAGCCTGGGATACGACCCATGGTGGATCCGGAGGCACATGGAGAAGTCGATCCATCTCTGTAAGAGTTTTATCAGAATTTTTAATTTGTCTGTTTTTTTAAGTCCAAGAGTTGTATGCAAATGAATTACGACTTACATTAGATTGAATGAGGAATTCGACCTTTAGTTTACGAGCTTTGGTGACCTAGTAAAGACATATTTAAGAGTAGTTGGTTTTATGACATATGGTTTTATGTTCGGACTAAACAATCGGTTAAACTGAGTAGTATTGTAAGTGAAACGTTAAGATGCGGCACTCTTTATCAATGCAAGGAAACTTAACTATTTGGAAGAAAATGTTGATAAGACATGAATCTGAATCTTGATCTAATTTATGATACAGAGGATAACTAAAGTTCCCTCAGCATTTCCACAAGTGGCTCTTAAAACTCAGTTTCTGAATATAGAAATCAATTTAGCTAGAGATCTGAATTCTAACAGCTGATGTTTCTCTTTGTTTAATAAAGTTTCTAGAAAATTATATTTCACATGAATGCACGGAAATGTTATCTTCACGAAATCAGTTTAGTTTCTAACCATGCCAAAAGATGAATACTTGTAACCACTATTAAATTTGATTGAAATGTTCAATAATTTTATTGCTGTATAGACTTTAAATTTTAGTGAAATAGTTTTTCATGAAACCTTCTTCAACGTAGATCTTTCTAGGATAACTTCATGTCAACAATCACATTGCAATTTTTTTTCAATTACTGTTTAAAAACCTGAATTAATATTTTAAATGAATCCTCATTCAACTCGTTCTTTTTTTCAGGTATCCTGAGCCTAAAGAAGCCACGCACAAAATCCGCGGCAAATCCGACATCTTAGAAAGATTATTCGGCCCCGTGGACCAAGAACTAATCGTAGTGAAAAGTTTCTATTTTTTCTTCTACTCAGCTTTCGGCTCATTGTTCCCCCTTATGGGTGTTTTTTTCAAACAAATGGGCATGAACGCCAGCCAGTGTGGTTTTCTCATAGGTACTAGACCATTTGTAGAATTTTTATCAGCTCCATTTTGGGGCAGCCTCGCAGACCGATGGCAGAAAGGCAAACTACTTCTACTGGCTTCATTAGCATCTTGGATCATCTTTACCGTCCCTCTTGGCTCTATACAACCGCCAGCAACTTCTTGCATGGAAATTCGAAACAACACAGCTATTTTGACCACACCAGATGTAAACACCAGGATAGTAACTAAGAGATCTGTGCAAGTGGAACAACTACCGGAATATGCGTATCATAACGAGGATCCTCCAGAACTTAAAAGGTAAAACTATTTATTTAAAAATCAATACGTAGTTTGAAAACTTCATTTTCAGTTTCAGTAGAACAATCCGCTCAGCACGCCCGCTTCTAAACGCCGGCCAATCACCCATCAACGTTAACTTTGCTGCTAACTACAAAGAAAAAGAGCATGAAAGTTGGGTACAGCCCATAATCTCTTCCATAGTATACCGCACACAAGACATTCAAAAGGCTTTCTTCCTCCTGTTGCTCCTAGTTATAATCGGAGAGTTCTTCAGCGCACCTGCTATAACCCTAGCCGACTCAGCTGTTCTAACCCTTCTAGGCGAAGATGCAGACTGTTATGGACATCAAAGAATGTTTGGATCTCTTGGTTGGGGTCTGGCCATGTTCTTTGTGGGAATCGCCTTGGATCACTCCACAGCTTTTCCAAATCACCCTTGTGGGCCAGATAAGAAAGAGAAGAACTACACGATATGTTTTGCAACGTTTTCAGTACTGATGGGAGCAGCGTTGATTTCAGCGACGCAGATCACGTTTAAGTATGACGTGTCACCGCCTAAGTCAGACGAAGAGGAGAAGCAACCGGCGCCGTTTTCGCATGAGGATCAGATGCAGGCGCAGTTAGCTGAGCAGCTGCAATTGCCTTCGTTAGCTGATACTAGGGCGTCGGAAGTACCCAAGCAACCCAAGGAGGAGAAAGTAAGTAGCCTCAATAATATTTATAATATAGAATCGGAATTCGTTTCGGAAAGATTCAAACTTTGCAACTTTGGTTTTGCTTCTTTGAAATTGATGTTACAAATTTAATTTAATAAATGATGTTAGGATAAAACTACACGAATGAATACAAAAAAAAATCGTACTCTACTCCCTTTAGGTTGGAAGCTATAAGATGTAGAAATGTGCCTGAGTAATATTTAAAGATACTTTGAAAATTTATCGCTATTCATAATAATCGAGTACCGGAAAATGGTGTAATAACATACCTCTTACTTTTTGACTATATGAAATTGACTCTTACCGAAATTCTTTCCAGACTAAAGTGTTTGCTCAAACCACCCGCGAACTGCCCGAATGGATGACAGTTCTGCAGCACTTCAAGAATCTAAAGTGTGCATCCTTCCTCTTCGTTGCCTGGTTCATGGGCTTCGGAATTGGTTTAATCTTCACTTTCCTTTTCTGGCATCTACAGGACTACGGTGGTTCCCCCACATTGTTCGGCGTAGCCTCGGTTATCAACCACATATCGGAAATATTTGCGTATTTCTTCAGCTTCCGACTGATAAGACAAATGGGACATGTGAAGGTATTGTGTCTTGGTCTTATAGGTAACACACTCAGGTTCCTATACATATCATGGTTAACTAATCCATGGTGGGTTTTACCATTCGAGTTCATGCAGGTAAGTACTATTTAACCTAAGGGATTATTTAGGTACTAATTCGTTATGATCAGGGGATCACACATGCAGCTGTTTGGGCAGCTTGCTGCTCTTACTTAGCTCACAATACACCGCCAGAGCTACGATCATCAGCTCAAGGTGTGCTCCAAGGGCTCCATCATGGATTAGGACGTGGCTGTGGAGCGGTTTTCGGAGGGATGTTAGTCAGTTCCTTTGGATCCACTGCGACATTCCGAGGATATGGCCTTATATGCCTATTGGTTCTAGGAATTTTTATTTTCATTAACTTCTATCGAGTTGATCAAGGGTTTGTTTCGGATTTACCTCAAACGGAAGACCCAAGACAAGTTGCAGAGGAAACCTCGCATTTGGCACCACATGGCGTTCCAAGCAATCCCATACCAAGAGCTTTGTCTAGTACCAAATTGCACGAGTTGGCACAGCAGGATGGTTATGGAGCCACTTACCAAATGGGACAAGGTGGTACCTTGGATATACCTGGAGGAGGAGGGGGCGCTGCTAATCCCTTCAAGCAAACTAACGGCAGTCAGCAACAACCACCACAACAACAACAAAGATATTCCGGATTTCAGGTAAGAAGTAAGTAAAACTTTCCTTGTTTCTTCTTCTGTTACGAATTTCTTCAAATAACACACGATTTTCTAGGCGACAACTACTAAGCCGCTTCAGGAACATTGTGGAATTTCGGCAGCTAGAACAACTTTAATGACACAACAACCGATAACTACTACAAATGCTAATTATGATTGGTAAAATGTTATATCAAAAAGGTACTAGAAAAACCCCATCCTTATCACAACCCATATCATTTTGTATACATCATTTATCCTAGCAAGAGGTGTCAATCTGCCTCGAATTATATATAGTAGGTTAAGACACCCCCTCCTAAAGAGTGCTATCTTGTTTTAACAAAATTGAACCATATTAAGTATAAAATATAGATACACATATTTGATCTCATATCTTTTTAAAGTAGTTTGTGTATAGGATATTTTTAATCATCTTACTGTAGACGGAATAAAACTAGAAAATATTTTTGAAATCTTTGTCACTTTGTGGATAGATTCGTCTTAAGCAAGAACGCAAAGAAACTCACGTGAAAATATATTGTATTGTAACGTTCCTGCAAAAAACGAACTGTAAAAAATATTGTAGATTAGTTTTAAATTATTATAACTGATTGTGGAGGAAGACGCAGAAACACGGAGTAAAACTTTTAGGTTTATATAAAATTTAACGTTATAATATCTAATGAAGATATTTTGGACTGTATAAAAATCACCAAGCATTGAAATATTTATAATAAATTAAATTGATTACTTGATTAATTTTATTCGAAATGTTTTGTGTAAAAAAGAAATTGTACAAAATCGTTGTTACGTTTTTAATTTTGTTAATTGTAGATAATTTGTTTGTTTTTGTTATATATTATAATGGTTGTTAGTTAATGTTTTAAAACAGTAGCTATTTTATATAGAAATCTCCTAAAACATACTTCATTTCTATGTAAGTGTTAAATTGTTGTAACTAATGTATTCAAATATATATTATATCAAATTTGATATTGATACTTTACATAATATACTTAAGTAATATATGACTCGTTCTTCGAACATCTAGGCAATCTAACATAAATACTATACATATAAAAAGTTAATAGCATTTATATGTTAATGTAATATTACATGTATATTGTAAGCTTAATTATTGTGTTGTTTATTTGAGCTGTGCAGTACTGAAAAAGAAACGTATTACGACTACACTGTAAATTTCATTATTTTATTGCAAGTTTTACGAATACGTTTTCTTTGACAGGAAATTCTTCATCACTAAGTGATATCCTTAGTCCATACATATCCAATATTATATCGAACAGTTGTTAAGTACAATCGCAAAGTTATTATTTATGTAAAAAAGCACTTTATCTGTAAATGTGGAAAATATAGTCGCACTAAAATGTTACGGAGTTTTTGTGTTATTTCTATTAAGGGAAAACCTTAATTTTTAAAAATAAGGTTGAGCTAGTGAAGTCATTAAATATTTGATAAATAAATTCAGTGACTTTGGCACTTTTTATAAAAATCAACGATAACTAATTAAATGTGTTCAGCCTAGTGAAAAATTTATTTATGAATGGAAAGCGGAAAGGGTATTATAACATTATGGGGTGGGTTATATTTGATTAGTTTTTATTGATATTGTTTTATATTATCGAATACCAGTCTTCAATTTTAGATCTTTTCTAAAAAATACTACCCACTATCCCGAAGTGCCATCTACTTCTAGGATTCATACGAAAAGCTCATCCACAAAATATATTTTTTGAAAACGAATAATCAAAAAACTCAATTAATTGTTCTCAAAAAATTGTAGATATACATATAACCAGTGGCGGCTCGTCAGGGGAGGCTGTGCCTACTCTATGGACATGAATTTATTTTATTTTTATTTTACAAATATGTTTTTTTCAATTTCTTAAAATATAGATACCAGATAGATCTAATTTAACAACTATTACAGATAAATATTTTGTATCAGAATTTGAATAAACCGCCACCCTGTTGAAATGCTCGAAATATTCGTTAACTTCTCTCATCTGTGGTTCTATACCCCTTACGACTCGAATCGCACTTCTGCCTGTGCTGTTGTCACACAAACTCGCACTTGCGCTCTGGGCTGCGAGGCGCTCCTCGATTTTATTTTTAAACACGAAACTGTGGTAAACATGTGTTACGATTGCTACGCCTGCGTTTTAGTTGCTGCTACTATTTTTTGTCATTGCACATTCAAGTTGGAGGCAAAAACACCTTTTTTTAAACACGAAAAAAACTGTTGTAAACAAGGAACAAGCGTTTACGCCTGCATTTTTTATGTAACAGTTGTTGGTTGTTTGTGTGCTGTGTGTGCTAGTGTGAGGTGAAACAGGTTAGGTATTTGTGTTTTTTTTGTGTGCAAACAAAAGTTTATTCTTAAAATGGAAGGGGAGGGAAGTGACACTGTACTGTAACAAATATTAAAAATTGTGAAGACATTGTTGACTTTTTAATAAAATTTAAATTTAATCGGCTGTGTTACGATGATAAATTGTTCGTCAAAGATTTAGAGGTTCCTCATCCAGACCTAAGTAAGTATTTAATTAATCAGGGTAAACCGCCTCGTAGTTTTGTTAATCATTGGTACAGTAAATGTAAATGGTTAACGGGTAGTTTCATTTTAAAGAAATTGTTTTGTTGGCCATGTGTTTTATTTTCAATTCGGGGTGAAGAAGTTTGGTCAAAATTTGGCTACGACTGCCTGAAAAATTTAGGTCGCTCGATTGAGAGACATTCAAAAAGTCAAGAGCATATTAGATATATGTGTAAATTACAACTTTTACGCAAACAAAATAATAATAACCGTTCTAGATTCAGCTCATCAAATCAAAATTCAAAGATTTAATGATTCAGTAAGAAAAAATAGAGAAATTTGAAACAGATTAATCGATATTTGTATCTTTCGTTGTAACCAAGATTTTGTATTTAGTAGGTACTTATGCAAAATATTTTTCTGACCAAGTAGAGCTCCTTTTCCTAAATTTCATAAAAACGTGATAAAAAACTTTCCTATCAAGGCAAGCAGGCACGGGACGTGAGCAAGATTATTAAGCAAAAAGTACCCGGAAAAAGGATGATCTTGAACCACGAAAAAATTTTGTCTGTGGCGCTTTTAGGCTCGCTACGCTCGCATCTTTTTAAACTGCCTCCCCCAACTAAATGACTACGAACCGCTTCTGCATATAACCAAGTTTAAGATTTTCTAGATTTATGTAGATTAGTTTGCTCAAAAAGGAAACGAACCGGTTAAATTTCTGCAGGACTTTGAGTTTTTTTTTTCGATGATTTACTCCCAAAAGTTTATTATTTTTAGATAATGCTTATTACTTATTAGGAATGATTTAGAAAAAGAACCAAAGATAGAAACTTCCGTAGTACAGTTTTTCATTAACAGTTACGGATTACAATACAAATAAATAACAATAAAAAAAGTCACAAATAAAACAGTAGGTATTTATTGGACGTTTGAAGCTTTACTTATTTTTCTACCAGGGGCTGTAGGCGTCATACTTTTGATGAGGAGAAATTGGAAAACTCGTGGATTCTTTCGTAGATACATACAATATTACAAAAAAATAACTAACAATTCTTTGTGTACAATAATTTATTCACTTTTTCATACAATAAACGCTATTGCTTTCGAAACATCTAGATTTCAATAAATTTTTTCAATACTTAACTACGTAACATAATTTTGGTCAATATTGAACACAGCAATAAATCTTTAGATAGATAACAATTAAATGTATAGAAAATCCAAGATATTAATAGTAGTAAATTCACATATAGAAAATATTTACAAAGTTTTTACTCATCGCATTAATTACTTACATATTTATGATATAAAATAGTATTTGGCATCAGTTTACGCTGTAGGTATACATTGACTAGAAATAATTGTGGTCATTATTCTATTCCCAAAAAACGATTTACATAATAGAATTTCCTTTAGGTCAGTTTTTCACTCGGCAGTTCACTTTTACGCCTGACCATTTATTTCATTGGCCCAAGTCCAAGTTAACAGTAAAATGTAACTGCCAGTTGACAAATTTCCCTTAAACTAAAATAAGTTGTGCGTTAATTTTGTTCTCAAACACTCTAACCTACATTTGAGTACAAAACAGAAAAAGTTACCTACGCTAATATTACCCGTGTAAGTTGGCTTATATATTTTAAACTGAATATTAATAATCTGGAAAAGTTTTTAGACATGTTGAGTCGTAAAAAAGTTTGATACGTAGGTAGGTATCTACTCGCAGGAATTTAATAAATATGCAATTTATCCACAAAGTTATCGAAAGAGCTTGCTTCATTATTATGTAGTTTCGTACAGGAATCATCCCAGTCCCTCTAATAGAAGATTTACATTTCGATTATTTATTCGAAGTTTTTTACCGAGGTAAAATTTTATGACCAGGTTGTTGAAATTTAACGGAAGTTGGCATAAGTAAAGGTTATTGGTGTTTTAGTGCAAATAGCAAAAAATGCACCTTGGGTTTAATACACGTAGTACAAGTAGAATAGAAAATCCTTGATAATATTGGTTCACATTCACATAGGTATTTGTACAAAAAATAGTATTTAGTAGACGCTGCAGGAAAACGTTGGTAATTAATTAGAACGATTAGCAGTGGTGGTTAGTGAAAGAGGAGGAAGGGAATTAAATAAAAATATACAATTTTATATTGGTACGAGATTTCTTACATGTAAAGTATTGACTATAGAAATGTAGAATTAATGGATAATTTTTTGTATCGTATTTTTGCTTACATTATAGGTCGTTTGTATTTTTTCCTAATAAAACCAGAAAATGTTGTTCGGATATACTCAAATTTTGTTAAAATTATGTAATCATTATTACATATTTTAAAAATAATGTTCATAAAACTGCAAAATAGTAAAAAATATAATTGGGAGTTTTTATTTCATTTTTTCGATTCTCTTTTTGAAACGAACAAACCAAATTTTAAAAAGATGTAGATATTTCTTGATTATTTCAGAATATTACAAAAAAAGTTTTCCATTGTTCTAAAATTAGAAATTATTCAAGAAAACACCAAAAAGAGTAGGTGGTCCCAATATTTTGAAAATAAAAAAACTTATGTAGGCGTTTCAGAAAATATCAAAATGTTCCATATCGTATCAGAAACTTCAAATATCTTCTTAAAAAAATATACCGAAATAAATGTAGAACTCCGCAGATTGTCTGTAATAATTTTAGAATCTTCAAGCAAGATGTAGAATGTATCTGGAACTCCAAGAAGATTGCATCAATTTCTTATAGCCCGTATTAAAAGTTGTACAGAATGTCTGTAAATACATTGGCTATATTGTAAAACTTGTGCGAAAAGGGCGTGATTAGTTGGTTATGATTTGATTTCTTAATTCGTAGCCAATTGCGTCCCTACAATTATTTATAAATAAATAATATAAATATACCAGCATGTTTAGACTTAACGAGATTGTTTCGGAGAGATAACAGTTCAATAATGTCTTTAAATAGTGACAGACATAGGCGCCCGCTGAAATTATTCTAGGGAGGGGCAAAACCTACCATTTTCATAAAGTCGGTTTTCTTAAGAATTTTATATTTAAATAATAGATATAATTTTTTTTGTCTAATTGGTAATTGGTTCCGAAATCCAGGGGAGGGCAACTGACCCCTCTTCCCCCCCTTGCGGGCGCATATGGACTGATAACAGTAATCACAACAACAAGTCAAGTGACAATATTGACAACATTTTCGGCCTTAACAAGGTACGATAGATTAAAAGAAAAGGCGAGAATTGATACAAAATTAATAAATAAGAGCGAAATATTATAAGACGTGATTGGTTTGTTTTAAGGCAAACAATGTCGTATACTGCCTAGTTTTTCAGAAATATTCTGCTTTTTTAATATTTTTTTGAGAGAACGCCTATTCACACAGAAAGAGGCAATTTTTTTGTAGTTTTGACAGATTTTTGATAAACTGTTAAGAAAATTCATGAAGTCAGTAGCCATATCATATAAGAGACTTCAATATTATTAAGTACAGTGCTACTAAAAACTGGTTACAAAAACTAATCGTACTATTCGTACTACTGCACACATACAGGGTTGGGCATATGTGTGGCAACCCCTGATTTCTGAATAAACGTTTTTATTATTATTATTACTCTTAAAAGAAATATTTGCAGTTTTCTTATTCTATTCAGTGACGTACTTTGTTGTTCAAACAGCTACCCTATTTTTATTTAATTAATTATTATTTAATACTCTATTTTATTATTGAATTATTTTCTTTAATATTTAAAAAACCACAAGTCGCACAATCACCAAACCTTATATCATTGTAATTGTTGAAATATTGTCTATTTGAAAACTTAAAAATATACAGGGTAATCCATTAAAAAAAAGTACCGATCACTTAATATCTCGAGAAATCGAGTAGCTGCTGGAAAACAAAATACGTCACTGAATAGAGTAAAAAAACCTACAAATATTTCTTTTAAGACCAATAATGATAATACAAAAGTTTAGCCAGAAATCAGGTGTTCCCACACATATGCCCAACCCTGTATAACAAATTTCAATAAAATATTTTACATTTTATTCGTTCTCCAATTTTTCTTAAAAATTGCATTAAATAATGGAAATTTGAAACACCTTGTATATCAAACTGTTTAGGATCATAGCTCACATGAATTTTATGTCTTAGAACAAACTCTTAAAATCTTTCGCATTTATTTACAAACTTCTTGTACTGACCGCAAATTTGCTATATTTTTACATTTTGTTTACGAAAAATTAAGTTTTGACTTCCCTAATCGATTTTCATGGTCTACAAGGTACGTTCTAAGGATTTCTATCGATGCCAAATATTTTCCACTTACAATCCCATACAAAAACCTTCCAGTGCAACACAACGAACTTTCAGATATAACTACTCGGATTATTCGGCAACCTAATCGTAATTTTTTTCACTTGACAATTATCTGCCTCACAACAATCCCTTTCAATAATCCTTGGCACACACGAATTATGCACAGGCGAACACGCCTCCATCAATGCCTTCGGATTCAGCAAAACTTGCAGTAGCTCACTTCCTGTTTGGCAAGACAATGTCCGCTTTTGTGGACCGGACGCCGGTTCCCTGCTCCCCGAGGCACCACTGCTTTCCCTCCAACTATTCGTCGAACTTTTCTCGCTCACAGCATTCGCCACCTTCGAGCCTATATGACATCGAATTGATTTACTGGTCGTAAATAACGCGCGATTGTTCTTTTCTGGCTGGAGCAGGATTATGTAGAGTTTGGGCACGAAAAGGAAGACCCATGTTACAGTGGCGCTTAGGGTCACACACATCGATAAGGTGATCACCTTGGAATCGCTGCCGAAGTAGATGGGGATGAAGGCGATCCAGATGACGCAGGTGGTGTACATGGCGAAGCCGATGAATTTGGCCTCGTTGAAGTTTTCGGGGACATTGCGAGTTTTAACAGCGTATAAAGTGCAGAGGATTATAAGGAAAAAGTCGAAGGCTAAAGGAGTGACGACGCTCTCTGGGGTGGTGTTGCACTCCAGGAGGGTGCGTTTTGGAAGGTAGGTGTGTGCAATGTCGGGGCGTTGTTGGTGTAGCATGCTTCCAGAAATAAACACCTCGATCCCCACAAGAAACAGCGTGATAACTACTTGAGCGGTTGCAGACATAAACAGCGGTTTCCTTGTTGGAAAGCGCTTTTTACTGCCGGCTAATATCCTGGCGATGCGGTTTGTCTTTGTCAAGAGGGCAGCGTAAATCATTGCGAAACTCAGTCCGGGCAGGAACCGTGTAAAAGCACAAGTTATTCTAGTTGGTTTGGCCAGAATGGTAAAAATAGAACCATGCGACACCATCATACCCGCCAGGATAATATAGCACAGTTCTTTTGTGGAAGACTTGACGACTGGTGTGTTGTTATACTTGACGAAAACGATGAATGCAAACGAAGTGCTAATGAAACCGAACAAAGCGAAGATCATCGCTATTATAGCCTGCGTGTCGAACCATTGCACGTATTCAATGGGCAACAAGAGGCAAACTGAAAGATAATGGGTAATTTCAGAAGTATAGTGGCTAGGATTTGTGGTGGAATGCGTGACTCAATCAACTCACCTATTCTGGACTCGTCCGGTGAGAATCCTTGTGGACATCGTCGGCAACTCTCTCCTTCGTCCACTAATATCTCGCCGGGTGGACAAGGGACGCATACCCAACAACACCGTTTATCCTTTCCGCCTTGTTGAACATTCTGCAAAACACATAATATATTACGTTGTTCCCACTGTTTTATCTCCAACCGCAAATCATAAATTTATGCTGACGTTTTTTTTGTGTGGACACGACGGAAAATTGCGCATTTTACTAGGGAAACTAGAAAAAATTAGAAATTAGTTGGTATTAAAGCAGACATTTAGGGCCGATGTTTTAAAATCGATAGCTACCCTTAACTAATAGTTAATTTTATTAGTTACCATTGTCGTAATAATCGAATCTAAAGAAGTTAACTTAAAGTTACCTACTAAGGATTAATACATACAAAGTTTAGACTCAATCCGGATAATAAAATGAAATTGTACTTGTTTCATTTCTTTAGTTAAAACTTGTTCAAAGAAAATTTTCTAGTTTCCTTCGTTTATTCCTTAATTGAAACATTAATAGAGATAAGTCAACTTTATCTTACTTTATAGTGACCTTTGGAACATTCTGTGGAACACACCGACTTGACTGTTCCATTTCCATTGTGAGTTTGCAGCGAATTGGTCCATGATAAACTCCTGTTGTTCCAGTTTCCAACCTGTACATAATCGAATGAGCCGCCTTCCAATTTCTGGTAATTCATTATATCATAACGACCTGGGGGATCGCCGTTTTCATCAAACTCTATTATTTCCTCATCGTACTCAAAGGACACATTCATTAAGTAGTTCTGGAAAACCAAACTTGATTAATATTTTCTAATGAATCCATTGCAGTCAATCAATTTCAAGTGAGTTGGAGGGGGGAAACAAAAGATCTATTATTATAAGTGATGAGGGGAAGTTAGGTTCGCTTAAATTTTGATTTATTATTGCATGTGTATGGGCGTCTACAGAATTAGGTCTTAAGATCAGCAAATGAAAATAACAATGTTTAAAAAATTGTTGATATGAGCAAGAATTTAAAAAATATACAATTACATATTGACATCTATTTTTCAGTTTTTATTATAAGTAACAGACTCTTTTTCAAAAATAGAAACAATCTCTTCAAATAAGCGAGATACTTGTGGTTTTCCTGAAATTTCAGTCATCATTTTTCAAGTTTTAACTTTACTAGATATTTTTATAACAAAAACATTTAAAATTTATAGCCTGTAAAAATCTCTAATTCTCCATTTTTTCTAACCTAATGGGAGCCTATGTCTCTTATCTTCTCAGAGATAAATGAAATAATGTATACTTGTAACGACTGGTACACCAAGACAAAATTCTGCTAAGTAATTAAATTTAAACTTCAGTGAAATTGATAATAAAAATCTCCCGAGAGAATGTCTTCTCTACATATTCGTATCTAGTCCAATCTAAGCAAAGTTGATGCAGTTAATTTGATCATTAGCATAATTTTTCGCACTTCGGAAAGTTTCGGGATCTACCTACATAGTAATATCAAAGGTTAAAATCCTGATTTTGCATGTATAATTTTGTACCCGATATCTAACCCCTAGTATTCTTATAATTTGAATTTTAAATATTTTATGAGGCTGGTTTATTATCCATGTTATTATTGGCGCGACTGATTCAATAATGAAACAACGGCAACTTCAATAGTTATATTGTTACAAATATTTTATTTCCTGTTGCGCTTCGTCCGGTTTTATCTCCAACAACCCAGCAGGAAAATCCTAAAATTTATACGGGCGCCTTTTTCGCACCCAATATTTGTCTAGTAAATCAACAAAATAAAACGTGACAAGTTATACAACACACGCAGACCGGAACGAATAGACCCTTTCCGCATTGTGTCTTGAAAGGCTCGTAATATTTAATCTGGAACATATGAATAGACTTACCTTAAATAGGGAACCATTAAAAGGCAGCAGCTTATCACACATTCCCCCCGATCCATGGCCACATATGTCCTGCTGCATGTCATGTAGCGCGTGAGCCAAGCTGTAGATGGCCTTAATAACGAAACTCAGCTTAGAATCCTGCCGATATTTGTCCGACAAACTCTCTTCGCCTGGAAAATACGATTATGTCACTAGCGGCGTTTTAAGAAATTTCAAGCGTGCAAAAGTGGAAAAGTCCTTGATTAAAAGATTTTACAGGGTGGATTAGATGTTAATTTTTCGCACATTATTTGCTTTTATTTCGTCTGTTATCCTCTGAAAGGTTTGGTTTAGAAACACACAAAAAATCCGAATAAATGGAGCGGACTAATACCCGGTATTTTCTGATAAAATATTTATTTGTCGTTTGTGGAATCGAGCATAAATTAAGAATTTTGCTTCAAATCATCAGTCCCTTCCGCAACTAATAAACCAATATATGAATCATTTTTCTAGCCTAGCGCAAAATAACTTCCAAATACTTGGTAGTTTATGAAGATACTACTCTGCCCGAAAACTTTTTTATTGCCTAAGTTATACACAAAACTCTGGAGGTTAATATTTATTTTAGTTTCGTTGGAGCAATATCATTTTGTGATTTATACATAAACCTGCCAAGTTTCAATAAAACTTGACCAGGCGAATCCTGGGACATAGTAAGATTCGAAAGAATTAAATATGTTCGAGTTAAGTATCTCTAGTATAGCAAAATTATCTTGTGAATAACAGTAAAACATAATCAGTAACTTTTATAATTTGTTCCATTTTTGTAGTTAATATCTAATATGTAATAATAATAAAATTTTCGAATGCATTCGGGCTAAAATAGTTTTTTGAAGAGGTATTTTCAATTTTAATAATAAGTTATATTTTCTAATATCACAATTACAAAATCAATAGTTCTGTTAATTACTTACTTTGTTCCTGAAAATAAGCTAAATAAAAAATAAAAAATCAAGTTTTATGCGGTAATGTAGAAGTATAGAAGATAAAAAATGAAGACAATTTAAGTACCTAGCAGTTTTTAAAATTGTTATTATAGTATAAATTTGAGGCCATGCTCTTTAAATTAATAAAAATATAAGATTTTTCTTCCCTGTTTTATTTTATATCTAATAATTACACTAACTAACTAAACCTAAAAATAATTCATCAGTTTTATTATACAGGGTGATTCAGGTTTTAATGCACAAACTTTAATAGAGTATTCTACGTCAGAAAATAATAAAAAGAGTTCATATAAACATGGGTCTGAAAATGCTGTGTTGTTGACATACAGGGTGATAAAAGTAGCGCTTCAAGACCACATTTTATTAAATATCTCTATGTCATCAATTACCAAATTTGAAATTTCTGCGTCAATCCAGAAGCGTAGAATGGGGTTGGCCCATACATGTTTTTGCTCATATTTTTTCAATACCCTGTATAATTTTACTTTTTTTTGTTATTTTTCTGAATCGCTGATTCAGTTACTAAAAATTTGTACTCTTGTAAAAATGTCGTATCTCTTACCGTTTTTATCTGAGGACACGAATAAAAAGTTTTAAAATGGTACAAAAAAGTTGGCTTTGAAATAAGAAAAATCATATCCGACAGTTAAGTTGACACAATCGTTTTCAGTATCTTTGTTTATACGGATACTATGGTTCAAATTTCAAATTCGTAACTTGTTTATTATTAGAGATATGTACGAGCCCTAACAACTAAACGTTCGGACAATAAACTTATCTAAATTGACTTCCATAAAATTGATGATTTTTTCTGTTATAATGCCAACATTTGGTTATATAAAAACGTAAATTTCGTAAAAATCCGCTGAGCGGTTGTAAAACTGTGGCACTTTAACCCAGCAGGTGGGAAAATTGTAGAAACAAAAAATTATTATTTTCAAAACGTTGGATCTAGTAGTCGGATTTTGATGAAATTTACTTTATTACAAAGCTGGTTGTTGGTTTTCTTTACAAAAAAGTTATACAAGTTTTTATTTGTTGATTTTAGGCATTTATCGGAGCTTCAAAGTTGCACGTTTAAAAATGATAGAATTTTCTAGTAACTGTTTTAAAAAATCACAGTTTTGAAACCGCTAGTTCGATTTGCGTCAAAAAACCTTTAAATCAAAGCTCAAGGATCGTACTATATTGAAAAAAATCCTGAAATGTTAATATGAATTTTTTTGCATTTTTTCGAGTTCCACAGTTTACTTTTCAAAAAACGTGTTTTTTGAAGGTGATACCTACATTTAAATAATCACAGTTTTGGAACCGCTGGTTGGATTTTGGTAAAATTTACTTTCTTGCAAAGCTGGACGTTGGTTTTATGTACAAAAAATGCCCAAGTCTTTATTTGGTGATCTTAGGTAATTTTCGTAGCTTTAAAATTGCAGATGAATAAAGTGACGTATTTTTCTAACGACTGTTTTTAAAAAATCACAGTTTTGGAACTCGGAGAAAACGACATAAAGGTGCTTTAATGGCCCTCATCCAGTCCGGACTTAAATGTCATTGAAACTCTTTCGACATAAAATTAAACGTATTCTACGCATTAATCCACCAAGAACCATTAAAGACCAAAATAGGAGAAATTTGGGACAGTTTCACGCCAGAATTGTACCAAAATTTGATAAATACAATGCCTGCTAGAATACAGGCAGCTATTAAAGCAAAAAGAGACGTAACCTCTTATTAATGGTCCTAGATTTAAAATTATCCCAACATTTAGTTGCAAATTCATTTTGTAAAATTTGCTAATTATTAAGGTTAAAATAGTGTTAAATCCAATAAATAATTTTCTTCTATGTATAATATTGATATTAAGGCTTTGTCTTATTGTATTGTTAGGTGTTTACTAATTATTTGCGTAAAATTTCCAGTTCTCCTTTCATACTTCAAAAATTTACTTTTGTCCGAACATTTAAATGTTAGGACTCTTAATAAAAAGGGATTTTGAAGTTCTACTTTTATCACCCTGTATGTCAACAACAAAGCATTTTCAGATCCATGTTTATATGAACTTTTTTTTAAAGTTTGTGCATTAAAACCTGAATCACCCATTAACAAAGTATAAATAATAATGCTTAGCATAATCTATCTTCCCATTTCATAAATATGATCTAATAATAATTATATTCATATAGAATTACAACTCCAAAGTTATGAAAATTACGACCTGACTGTCTATTGATCATGCTAAGTTTTGGTAAACTTTAATTAGCTACAAAACATTAAAACTAGAACAGAGGACGAATATAGAGTTACAAAAACTTCAGTTTAACGAATATTATAAATGCGTAATTAAGTGCAAATTTTAAGGTTGTTTGCCTAATTAATTTGAGTTTGAAATTCCAAAAGGCTAATATCGAGGCTAAGATTTATATGAATACTAAAAAAATTGCTGTTCGCCTAATAAAAACAGCTAATAGCACAGTAAAAAATCATCCTCTAATTATAATGAAAGTTCTTGAACCTAAAGTAATATTATTTAGCTTTAATATTAAACTACCTAATATTAGTTTATAATCTTTTTAAACGTTAGCATAATTTCTTTACATAAATAAAACTGAATAAGAACCAGCACATAAATTATAATTCCGAAAAATTTTCTTTAATTACATTCCATCCATATTCAATATTCATATACGTATTTTTTACATTTACTCTTAAACCTTCAATATTGACCTGATCTATATTCGTATTCCAACCCAACAAACCATTAGACAAAGAAACTGGCACAGGAAATTAATATTAGTTTATAACAATGACACGTTATTATGGAAAGTGTTCGTAGATTTATTAGACAAGTCACGTATGGTTAAACTTTGCGAGAGGGATGATCGTGAAAGCTGCCAATTCTTGGCAGTAATTTCACAAAACGTACGAGCTTATTATGTCAGAAACACATCTCTGTAGATGCAACGATTCTCAAAGTAAATTAGTTGACATTTAAAAGATAAACAAGTGGCTTAAGGGGAAATCTCTTCATTATTGATTGATTTTATTTCAGGAAGAAGTTCGTGATGCTAATAAACTCTTGCTTGCCTAGTAAATAGATTATATTTTTGAGCTGACGCACCTTAAAGTTCGCCCCTTTTATCCCTTTGTTTCCGTTGCTCATAAATAAATAACTTATATCCCGTTAAGTAGTTCACTAAATATCATTTTATAATTTTAAGGTAGGTAAGTGTACTTACGGGGGTTATTCATCCTTGTGCAACTACTATTTTAATCCAAATAATGTTACTAGGGCAGTTTATTATCTATCGCAAAAATAAATGAGTTACCTACTCGTATACATGAACATAAAATTTATAGCTTAAAATCTTAATCATTTTCTGAATTATTTCTGCGTAGCTTTCCCGGCAAAACGGTTTGTAATCCAGGCGAAGCAAACCTATACCTTTGTAGGTATTATAAATTGAACACTTGATAAACCCCTGGTGGATTAAGCATGATCTTGTTGGGGAATTGTATTTATACATTATTGAGGCCAAGAGGCAAACCTATTTCGAGTTAGCGGGTTTTTTGTCCGAAATTTCTAAAAAGTGATGCAGTAATAAAGATGTTTATGGTGGTGTATATAATATTAAATATAAACTTTTACATCACGTATCTATATCTGGTTTACAACCACAACCTACTCGTATAAAATAAAGAATTGTATTTTATCCGGCTTTATTTTGTAGGAAAAAATATTTGTAATTGAATATAATCGGAGAGGTACCATAAAAATTGATAGTTTGTCGGTGCTGTCGTGTTTATAATATTCAATCCCAACACAGAACTTACTTTAAATCATTTATTTTTCCTTTCTTTCCGTTTCAAAGGAACACAACTTTTAAACGGCGCTTGGCTTTAATGAAAAGTTGAATTTTTTTAATTATTTATGACAAACAGTAATAATTAATTACGAGGGTTCTTTTAAAGGAAAACACACTTATACAAAAGCGACAACTTGTTACCTTGAATGCAAACTTTGAAAACTCATATTTATTTCAAACCTTTGACAATGAAACTTAA
This sequence comes from Pediacus dermestoides, assembly GCA_963942485.1. Classification (NCBI taxonomy): domain Eukaryota; kingdom Metazoa; phylum Arthropoda; class Insecta; order Coleoptera; family Cucujidae; genus Pediacus; species Pediacus dermestoides. The sequence continues at coordinate 33,321,950 of OZ012626.1, forward strand.
TACAAAACCATGTAATATGCAACAGACGGGCGTTGCAGCGACACTGTGGACGGACGTAAAAAATTATATGAAAGTGTTTAGTTAAATGAAAGCAAAAATTGAGTAAAAAATGTTTTAGTTCATTGAAATGGCAAGTGGGAAAACTTCCGAAGAAGTTTTACGCTGAATTACAGAACAGAGGCGGGAATTTTAAGTATGTGACGTCTATAAAAAAATATTTCACTGTAACTTTAATGTTTTCCAAATTCTGTGGAGTACTCGATCCTTATTAAAATATTTTTATATCATTTGAAGCAATTTGGTCCGGGGTTAAAAACCACCTAATACTACCCTGACAGCCTGCTACTGTTCCTACAATTATATTCCGGTATCCCCAAGATAATTTTGCAGTCATTCAGATTAACCTCGAAATCAAAATGAATATTTATTGTTTATTAATAACATATCAGGTTACATTCTTGGAAATTCCGCTGTAATTCCCACAGGTTGTTATACAGATGCTCAACAGTATAACCACTAGAGATAAAATGCAAGCTATTTAACACAAGCATTCCACCAATTTATTACCATGGTTCGTACTTTAATAAACAATTAAACTAAAACTTTCCCCAAATTAAAACAAAACTTGCACTTGCGGTTGCCCTAAACACTCATTTACTATGAAAAACCCCTGCAAACACTCACCAGTACAAAGCTTCCTGTTGTCGGTGTTGTTTGCCAGTAGTTCATTGTGGTGGTGTGCAGTTGATGAGTTTACGTTCGTTGGGAGAGTTGAAACTTGTCCGTTGAGACGACATAGGAATCGTGATTCCCAGAACTCCTTAAACCACGGATTGCGTGTGTTGGTTTCTGGTTTCAAAGACCAGTAGTAGTGGTCGAAGGATTGCACATGTGGCGAATGGATTCGTATTGACAAACCACCCCAGGCTTCTTCTTCATAGCCACGGATAACGTCACTTCTATCTGCCCAACCGTCACTTTGAAAGCGGAAAGAAAAAATGCGAAATAAAAAGAATTGCTTTGGTCTTTGGCAAATGTGGTTGGGGAGATGACGTGGGTAGGTGGTTGTGACAGGTGATGTAATCTGTTTTGCAGATAAACTGGTTTATTTTCTGTCTTTATATAGGAGGAAGGTAAGTGGATTGTCTGAAAGCAGAAGTCGGAGGATCAAATGTGACTAGAATGGAATTTTTTTACGAATATCTGCAAAGTACATCCATGCGTACCTAAGTAAAAATTCTTTAATTAACTGTAGCTTCTGTGTTAAATTTTAATTTACATTTTTATAAAAAAATAATAAATTGTTTTACTTTGGTAAAAGTGATGACTTACAGAGAAAATTAATCTAAATTAAATATATAAGTAAGCGACAAATAAATACAATTTCATTAATTCTCAAACAGTGGAAGAAATTAATTTAGGGCGAAGGCGCCGGTTTAAATTTTGGCTTCCACGCAACTTAAACTTTAATTTAATATGGCCTTTTGTAACAGTTTTCTGATTAGGCTCTATGCAAAAGAGTTACCATACAAAGATAAATTTTTCGAAGTTCAGCACTGCCATTAAACTTTTTCTAAAAAAAACCCCACACTACAACGCAAAAATACTTATTTTAACCCTCTTCCAGGACTTGCAACTTACAGACTATACGAGCCCTAACAACTAAATGTTCGGACAAAAGTAAATTTGATTGTCTTTTTTCCATACGCGCAAAAGTTATCTAAATTAACTTCCATAATATTGATGGTTTTTTCTGTTATAATGCCAACATTTAGTTATATAAAAACGTAAATTTCGTAAAAATCCGCTCGGCGGTTCCAAAACTGTGGCACTTTAATCCAGCAGGATGGGAAAATTGTAGAAACAAAAAATTATTATTTTCAAAACGTTGGATCTAGTAGTCGGATTTTGAAGAAATTTACTTTATTGCAAAACTGGATGTTGGTTTTCTTTACAAAAAAGTTACACAAGTTTCTATTTGGTAATTTTAGGCATTTATCGGATCTTCAAAGTTGCACCTTTAAAAATGATAGAATTTTCTAGTAACTATTTTATAAAATCATAGTTTTGAAACCGCTGGTTGAATTTGTGTCAAAAAACCTTTAAGTCAAAGCTCAATAATCGTACTATATTGAGAAAATTCTGAAATGTTAATATGAATTTTTTTGCATTTTTTTCGAGTTCCACAGTTCACTTTTCAAAAAACGTGTTTTTTGAGGGTGCTACCTACATTAAAATAATCACAGTTTCGGAACCACTGGTTGAATTTTGGTAAAATTTACTTTATTGCAAAGCTGGATGTTGGTTTTATGTAAAAAAAAATCCCCAATTCTTTATTTGGTGGTTTTAGGCATATTTCGTAGCTTTAAAATTGCACTTGAAAAATGTGACTTAATTATCTAACGACTGTTTTTAAAAAATTACAGTTTTGGAACTTGGGGAAAACGACATAAAGGTGCTTTAATGGCCCTCATCCAGTCCGGACTTAAATGTCATTGAAACTCTTTGTCATAAAATTTAACGTATTCTACACAATAATCCACCAAGAACCATTGGGAACTTAAAGATCAAAATAGAAGAAACTTGGGACAGTTTCACGCCAGAATTGTACCAAAATTTGATAAATACAATGCCTGCTAGAATACAAGCAGCTAAAGCAAAAGGAGACGTAACCTCTTATTAATTAAAAATTATCCCAACATTTAGTTGCAAATTCATTTTGTAAAGATTACTAATTATTAAGGTTAAAAAATATTGTTAAATCCAATAAATAATTTTCTTCCATGCATGATATTGTTATTAAGGCTTTATCTTATTGTATTATTAGGTGTTTACTAATTATTTGCGTAAAATTTCCAGTTCTCCTTTCATACGTCAAAAATTTACTTTTGTTCGAACATTTATGCCCGTTTGCACCGACAGCATTTAAAATATAACGGGAACTTAATTTCATAGTTACAATTATCAAAACCTTAGCAACAATTGTATTTAAGTTCTAGTTAATTTTAAGTTATGTCGGTGCAAACAGCCATTAGTTGTTAGGGCTCGTATTACAAAAGAAACCTAGAATATTTCATTATTTTTCAACTTAATGCCTGTATTTTTAGTGGTTTCGTCAAAATAGCATTTTTACGAACACTCTAAAACAACTTTAAAATAATTTGGCAAATGCATTCTTAAGAGCTGGTCTTTATATTTTTCAGATAACTTTATCTGGCACTTAAAGTCATCTTAACCGTTTTTTTATTATTTATTTAACTAGTACATACCACGTAAACAATTAACTATTAAAAATTACAATTCTTATCTTTGTCAATTTTGGTGAAGGCGCCGGTTTGTTCAAACTAAGTAATAAGAATGAAATTAGCGTGAAGGTGTCAGTTTTCATTTGCTAGGTTCTCCAAAAGTCTTTTGAATTTATTTAACTTGGGCGACTAAAATATTAAATATTGTAAGACATAAGTTAATTAACTCTGGTTTTAACAATTTCGGCGAATGCGCCGGTTTAAATTTTTGAAACTTTCAGAGACTATTCTAATTGAATTTCTATACAAACACAGAAAATTAATTTACACTAAATCTTTACGTAGGCAACACGCAAATACTTCAATTATTTTCATTTCATTAGTTTTTTATTTTATTACGAAATTAAACTGAAATTCGGGCGGAGGCGCCGGTTTAAAATTTTCATTCTCTTATCCATTTCCTCCAAGTATTTGTTTAATATTTATGTACCTTTTCAACAATAAACTTCTAACACCTTTGGCAAAGGCACCGATTACATATACAATTGTAAAAAATACTGATTGTTTTTCTAAAAAACTGTTTCTGATTAAATTTCCACAAACATACCTACAACAAGAAACTCATTGGGTATGTATTATATGGAACACGTTTCCACACTTCGTATTCAATGCAACAAATACATGCGAGGCCATCTCAAATTTTATTACTTTACGTAAAATAAGATTTCAGTAACTTGCATTGCACCATCTTGATAACGTATTGTGCATTTTTAGTTAAATCGTGTTTGTGGTTTCTACCTATTTATTATATTGCATCTAGGTGGTAAACGTTCTGGCTTATTATGATACAATGATATGCATTTGAAACGTAGATTCTAGAGCTGCCGCTATAAGTATTATTAAATTTCATGTAGTAATATATATGTATGTGAAGAAGAAATTCTGGAGCTCCACTCGTTTATATTATTAAAATGTTGTATGTGGTGTATTGCTACCTAGGTTGTGTTTCCGGATCGACGCAACTATAGGTGTAAAAGTCCAAAAATTTTAGAGAAGAGTTAGCTTTTTCTGGAATCTCGACTCGCTTGGTTAGAAATTATTTCTTCGCTATTTTAAAATTGAATGAGAAAGAAAAATTATTTTTCATTAGGTATAAAGTAGGTACCTTCTTGTGAAAAATTTCGCGATATGTGATTTAGAAAAGTAATTCAGAATAAAAATAAATATGCAAATTTACTGCAGTTGTTCCTATAGTGTATCTATGCCTGTTTCTGTTCTCGGAATACACAACTGGTGATGTTTTGCACACAAATTATTTTCTAGGTTTATAAAGTAAGCTTTTTTAATAACAAAAAAAAATAACCACTAGCTTTAGTTCCTAGATTTTGGTCCTGATTCACAAGTCCATATCGCTTCCATAATTTTCATCGTATCAAGTAACTCGCACTTACTAATTAGTGTAATTTGCTAAGATAAGATAGGGACAAACACCAATTCCACATGTATCGATGATAAGAGCGCTTCTCATGCCGGACGTGCTATATTCCAACAACTTGCTAATAACAAACAGTTGATCCTTAATTGGTTTGATTATGCACGCTTGCACCATTTAAATGTTCAACTATACTTGAAAATTAATTTTGCGTACTTAATGTTTGTTATTCAATACTTGAACCACAAACTATAACATACATAAGATACAAGTTTATAATTGTGGTTTGTTTTCCCTTCGGGGTATAATAACAACAAAAAATCAACATCTCCAAGTTTCTGGTGGATGATTATTATTTGAACTGCAGGACTTGGTCCATGAGCTTTTTTAATAAGTAAAGTTTTCGTGTTTTTGGTTTATAAATTATTAATCGGCGGTAAAGTTTACGCTTTGTCCTTTGATATAAAAACAAAGGTTTGCAGCTGGTATTAGCTAGGTGATCATTATTTATATGTGGCCTACGAATTTTAGTACACATCCACAAAATAGTGCTTGGTAATTGAAAAACCACACACAAGCTTAGTCAGGACATGCATCCATGTCCCTGCTGGAGGTGTATTAAAATATTTATAATGGAATTTGCTGCTGACTTTATTACGCCACCCCAGAGAGAAATTCTTGCTCATTATCACATTAAACAGCATATTTCTTCTTTTATTTATAGACACTTGTAATTATTGACCACAATTTCATGTAATTGCGGAAAGGGAGTATAAATTTAGTTGAAATTTGATCTTTTTGCATTGGTTATAAAAATTCTAATAAAACCTCCGGGCGCCGTAATGGAAAAACCTGCCATAAAAAAATAACAAGAATAATCTGGCATCCTACAAAACGTAGCGGAGGTGCCTTTTTGATATACAAAAAAGCAATATATAGGTTCTTATTATAAATTTATTGTATACGAGGCGCCTCAATAATTCATGGAGTTTCCTGGTGTTGTACAGATTTGAAATGTACGTGAATTTTGGAGGGAAGTTATTAAAGCCTCAAAAATATTTCTATTAAGTGTATAATTGTGTATAATAAAAAAAATAAATATCATAGCGCATGTCTCAAAATACAGGATGCACATTCAATGACTTCCTGAAAAATTATTTAACATGCTCAAAAATGAAATTTCCAACTTCGTGTCAGTCAAACAAAATAAAATATGCATTTCTTAGAACCCACTTTTAACTCCAGCTACATAAGCTACAATTTATGCTATGAAAGCATCCGCTGTCTTTAAAATTGTATTACACTTGGAGGATACAGCACATATTTATCGAATTTAAAACTACTGAAAGTGTAAAGTGTAAAGGTTAGACGGGCATCAGACAATTTATTTAACCCATAAAACATAACATAAAATGTTCCAATATTTAATAGTTATTCACGACTGTATGAGTATAAAACAATTTTGCAAAACTTGTTTCAATCTATGAACAAAAAGCTCGATATTTTGTTTGAAAGCACACGAAAAGCTTAAACTGTTAAGCTGGTATAAAAACCACAAATCATTTAATTTCTAAGGTTTTTCCCAAGACGAAAATTACGCGACAAAAACAACTTGTGAACGTCGTGTCCTATTGAAAAGCATTCTATTCTTTATATAAACTGAAACCGGTTTTTTATACGCGCGCAGGATCTCCCGGAAAGAACACGGAAAGCGGAAGAGAAACATTTTTAATTTTATTTGAATTAAATGTTTAAATTCTAATTTTAGAACATTTGCACCAAGTTATTTCCACTTGGGCGGTCACCACCACTTGAGGTTAAAAAAATTTAATTACTAACTTAGTCATAAATAAAGAATCTTTTAAGAAAGTAATGATAACGGTGGTCATAGTTTTTGTTTTACAGTTTTAATTGGCAATACAACTTTGCTATAACCTGGATAAAATTGCGAAAGTTTTCCTAGAAACTCAGATAATTTTAATTCTGTTTTCCAGCTGTCTGTTCAAGTGATTGATTATTATGAAAAAAACGTCATAACAGTAATGAGTACACTCTATCAGCAATCTACACCGAACAAACGCGCCTTTATTCAGATTAACAGCTAAAACAGCTAAATTACACCCCACAGGTTTTGTATTTTAGGCTCCACCACAAAGTTTCCATTTCTATTAAATTGGCAAAAATATTCCTTCAAATAATTACAAAGTATTCCTTTCAATTATTACGAAACTAATTAAATGAATGGGTTACGTGAAAGTACAATTTAATTTTAACTTGATCTAATTTAAACGAATTTTGTGAAGTAGCAAACGAAGTCTTTTAATTTACCACCTTCCTTATATCTTAATAATTAATATTTTCTTTGTTGTCGGAGTTTCTGCGTGCCGAAACGTATATTTTTAATATTTTGTACAAATAATTGTCTGAGTAATCGTAACCAAAGAAATTTAACCAACAATTAAATTTATTACCGAATCAGTGGGCTTTTAATAATTAGTTAATGACTTCGTTAAAAAGCTACTTTGATAACTTATTGAACTAGAAAAATCGTCAACTCAGCTACTTTGAAACTTGTAATGGTCCCTATTAATTCTTTCGTAAACAGTTATCCGAAAACTTTCTTCACAATGTACGTTTTTTCACAACTCAATTCATCCCACAATAACAACATTTATTATATTATTTGGATTATTATGTAAATTTTCAATTTCCAATGTCTTATGAATTTATAAGCAGAACAGTGGGATTATCACGTTTTTAATTTACCATAGAAATCTACAGCGGTTCAAATCAATTTCCAACACCGGAAAAAGACTTGCGGTGAATCGGCTTTAAATGAAGTTTTAATTTCCCACGTCTTAAATACGACATGGGTCGATTTTAATGTTTCTTGACTGAAAAATACTTGGTGTAACAGCAACGTTTTTTTGCGGAAAAATATATTATATTACAAATCAGATATTCTATAATGCGGCTGAAGAATTTGTGTCAGTGTAGTGAAAATCGTAACGGTTTGCCATAAAGCACGAAAATATGTTTTTAATGTGGTTATCAATAAAAGTGATTTATTTGTAGACCGCCCATTGCTTTTATTTTGGAGTTACATTTCAGCTAATATGTACGGGCTGATACTTCGGGAGAAATTGTAAAAAGGCTTTTCATTTTAATAAACAAATCATATGTAATGAAATATTTATTACTTGCAACAAAGAAATAACTATTTAATTGAAAATTATAAGTAAATACAATTTAATGTGGCTGTCTTAAAGTTTATAAAGTTTTAATTTTCAAAATTGGACCACCTAAGAAATCAGTTTAGAACCTCTGCTTGGATTTTTGAATAATTTCAGTTTCTCTTATTTTAATGCAGTTTATACAGGGTGTTCCATATCGTCATGTTCAAATTTTGGGAACATAAAATAGACTTAATTCTACAACTAAAAAGTTCAAAAGTGGTACGTCGATCTTCATTTATTTTAAAGTTACAGGCATTTGAAATTATTAACAACAAGTTTGGTTTTTCAGTGATATATCCTAAACCGTTGTTTTTATCAGAAAAGTGTAGAGAACAATTTTGTAGTAAAAAAAAATCCGCACATTTTTTGTCTAAACAGTTTTTTTCTTCAGTCAATTGTTTAAACAATAATGACGCTGGAAGTGAACAATGCGGGACGGGGGTGAGTATACAGGCTGTTTCAGGATAAACTGGACAAACTTAAAATCTGAATTCAGGACCTCAAAATAATAATTTTTTTCTTTAATTTGGATAAAGATAAAAAATGAACTTGGGTAGGGATTTTCTACTAATGGAAACGCTTCTAAAGAATATTTTTTGAATCATCCATTATCAATAAAAGCGGTGAAATCAGCAATCCCTCTTTAATTTTTTTATTATAACCCTTTAACGGACCCGAATTTTGTCATATAAAAAATTGCTCAGGAAAGCTAGATTCATTTAGAAAGTATTTTGTCTCTTTCATTTTTTTCATAGAACTGACAGTTTATAAATAAATAAAATAGTTCCGATCCACATGGTTATTTTGGAAGTTATTGCATTATTTTATAAAATGGAACATGTCCAGCAGGCTGCCCCGCGTTATTCAGTTCCGGCATCATTTTTGTTTAAACAATTGACTCAACAAAAAATGTGCGGATTTTTTTTTGCTATAAAATTGCTCTCAGCTAATTTTCCGGTAAAAACAACAGTTTAGGAAATATCACTAAAAAAAGTTGTTGTTAATAACTTCAAAGGCTTGTAACTTTAAAACAAATGAAGATCGACCTACCACTTTTGAATTTTTTTGTGTTAGATTTAAGTCTAATTTATGCTCCCAAAATTTGAACATTACGATACGGAACACCCTGTATACTCCTACTTAATTACTAAGTTAAAAATGTCATATTAGTGCGAAGCTCTTTGTAATTTTTTATTAGTATAATTAAATGTTGTAATTAGTTTGGTAATGCCCAAGATAGAGATGTGAAATTTAGTGAGTTTCTTAGTATACTCAAATTTGTGAAAAAATAATCAGAATTATGAATGGTAGGCTCAAAATACTCGAAAAGTTATATAATCCAACTGTTTTCAAGAAAAATAACTTTAAAATTCTTTTGCTAGTTTTAACCATTCTAAAAGGTCAAAAATGTTAGGTTCGTCTAATACAGCAGATTATTGGAGTAAAACTTCCTAGAAAAGAGACACAAATGTGCTTCCTTAGTGAGATACAGAGTGTTGAAAATTACTTTTTAATTTCTGTTGTACTTCTGAAAGGAAGCATTTTTGCATGACTATTTATAGGCACCTTAAACTTAATTTTGTTACTACTACCAACACCCGACCCAATATTTCTAACATTTCAGTCTGTCAGATAGCAATATAAACCGTAAAAAATATTAAAAATCAGTTTTCATATTGGGTTAATATAAATAAAACAAGAAGTTTTTCTTCTGTTTTCATAATTTTGAATATTTGTTGCTTATTTATTTTTTGTTTATTTTATTTCAGTTTATAAATAGGTATTTCAAAAAAATTGAATGCCCTTTCATAAAGTACGCCACTGAACAATATTTTTCTTGCATGTAGTACCGTAAATTAAAGCTTTTTTGAATACTGATTATCGCACCAAATTTCAGATCTATATTTTAAGCCTTTTTGTATATATCCCAACGCTGTTTTGGCAAAATATTTATAGGAACTTTTGGTCTGAAACTATGGTCTGCAAACGACTATTAAAATGCGAATACTTAAACCTGGGACACTCTACATATACAAATAAGCAAACTTAACACATCACGATACTAAATCCCGCCAATTGAGACTAAAAATATTCACAAAACACTTAATAAAAAACTTTTCCATTACACTTACCTGCCAATGAATATAAAATGGTTGGTCATGTTGAGGCGTCGTGTGGCTTTTAAAAGTCCACGCACAGTAAGCCCTTCACAAAAACAAACTACAACAACAGCACTCGGGTCCTGTTTTAAGTTCAGAATAACTTTGTCGAATACTTCGTCCGCTGCATTACTTAACACTGAATCCTCTCTGGCTATGCATACGTCGGCTTCTTCGGCCAATTCACGGAATGCCTGAATTCCCGATTGGCCGTAATTCTCTGGAACGAAATTATTTTATTATACAAACACATTTACATCTGTAGGTACAAGGAAGAAACAAGAAGCGTGAAATATCTTTTGTTGGATGGAGGTGTACTTAAATGTGTAGTATTTGAAATGACGTCATGCGATTGAGGTTTGAACAGAAGATGATTAAAAATTATATACCTAGTGTACGGATTTTGTGACAAAAATTACTCGTTTAAGGAATTTTTTAAAACTTTTTTCATTGTTTTAATTTTTTTATAATAATAATAAAACTTTCAAAAACACTTTTTTCTTTTGAATTACTTCATTTGTACAACAATTAATACAAAATATAAATTATATATTTAGTTTCAAGTTCAACCTACTAAAAAAACTAATAATTTTTTTTTATTGCCAAAATTGGGTTAAAATGGCTAACATCAATTTAGTACACCGAATTTAAATAAATAAATAATAAAAATAAAAATGACAAACTTTCTTACAATATATTTAGATTTACATAGAACGTCATCTATTTTCTATCTAAACATGATGTGGCGGCAAGAAAATAGCCTATCCATCGTGTTTTGCAGGACAACAGGATAATCAAGGACCCAGCTGTTACAGCCACGCATCACATACCCTAAACATCGAACTAATAACGTCATGTTTTAAGGGAATACCCCAAAGAAAAGACAATAAAAAGATTTTTTTCCAATATAAAAACGATATAGTGCCGGTTAGGAGTCTCAAGATATTTTTTACCCAAAGTTTATTGCTTAAGTTTATTAACCGCAGGACTGTAACATGCAAGAACAGTTATTGTTATGTGGTATGTTAAAAAATTGTGTTGTTATAATGGAAAAATTCAGGTGAGCTTGAATTGTCTCTAATGCACATTAGAATTTTTTATTTGAAGACGCTTTTCTAAATAATAGCGATAAATTCAAATTTTAGTACAGTTGGAACAGACATATAATTTTACTGTTGTAATAAAATATTTGTAAACCTGCACATTTTTTTATGGAAGTGTAAAAGTTTATTGAAACAAAAATTACATTGGACATCCTCATCAAATTATGTTGCGTATAAAACAATCTTTGCGACTTTATCCATTCCGACAGAAACTAACTTTCCTTCATCAATTAATTAGTGCAGTTGTTTTGTTTCCCCTTTTCTCGGTAAAAGTTCTTCAAATAAAATGCCTGGAATTTAGCGCGCCTCGAAACGTAAAATCGTCTTGATCTAACCTATCAATCTATATTCATTAACAACAGACGAATTATTTTTATACTTATCCACGGGCATGAATTTAGGCGCCTAATAAAATTATATTACCTTTAGATGGTAGCAAGAACGGGGAACGGAGTAAAACCATTTTTAAAATTATTGGACAAAAATTTTTAAAAGCTACTTTCAGGAAGAGAGGCTTAAACTAAATTACCTCGATAAAAATCCTACCATTCGATTCGAATGGTGATAAAACCTATATGATTTACAGGCAAACCCCCTGAAAGGATATAACAGGATTTCCATACTATAGTCCAGTTCATTTTCATTTGAACTATTTATTGACTTTGGACGGTTGAGTGGATGTCGGGCAATCGGATTATTTCTTTCGTTTAAAAATATATATCTATGTGCGAATTAGATTCGCTTTAAATGGCAAGCAGAATTGAGAGCCTGGCTGGGTGAATCATAGGGAGTAATTAAAAATGTTACAATGAGCTGAAAGAAAAATATCTCGAGTGCAAACCACTACTGGTTTATTTGTTCAGAGAGTTTATAGTTTATACAGGGTGTCCCAGTTTATATCGTCAGGATTTCACCAGTCGATAGTTTAACGAAAATTAAAGGTGGTTTGTCTAATAAACTATGGTCGAATGTTGCTTCCTTTTTGACGTACAGGCCATTAAAGAAAATACATTATTTTAAATAATTTGCTATAAATCAATAACCAATAAAGTTAGCCCTCTGAAATTTTGCATTGATCTTCTTTTTTGTATTCTATTATTAATAGTGGTTGCAATTATTTTATTTAGAACACAGAGGCGTGCGTACGGGTTTCTTCAAAAACATTTTATTGAATAAAACGTACGCCACTGTTTTTTTTGCAGCACTAATATGCAGAGAGTATTTTCCATTCAATTTAGAAACTTTTTCGTATCTTATAATTTTTTGATAACTTAACTCAAAATAACCTAATAGTACAGTAAATAAGGGAGAAAAAAAGGCTTCAAATAGACTTTTTTTACCCTACAGCCAATTTTTGTAGAATCTTCTAGAGGGTCACCCTGAAAGTTTAAAACTGAGTTTGTGTATTCGTAGACCCCGCCCTTCCTTCACCAGCCCTCAATTAAGGGTTGGATTTTTTGTTTATTGAATAACTTTTTTCCTATTACATTTTCGAAAAAAAGAGTCAATATAAAGTTGTAAAGAAAAATATTTCCTACAACTTATCTTAAAACTTTTTTTGATATTGTCGATATTTAAAAAGTTATATAACAAATAAGTTGAAAATTTTGGGGAAAGAGTAGTAAGTAGTAGTATCTATTAAGTAATACCTAACTAGAGAAAAATTTCCCTAAAATTTGCAACTTATTTGTTGAATATCTTTTTAAATATTAACAATATCAAAAAAATATTAAAAGGAAAGTTGTAGGAAATATTTTTCTCTACAACTTTGTACTGACGCTTTTTTCGGAAATTTAATAAGGAAGAACGTCTTTAATAAATAAGAAAAAAAAGTTAAGTTATCAAAAAATTATAAGATACAAAAAAGTTTCTAAATTGAATGGAAAATACTCTCTGCATATTTGTGCTGTAAAAAAAACCAGTGGTGTACGTTTTATTCAATAAAATGTTTTTGAAGAAACCCGTACGCACGCCTCTGTGTTCTAAATAAAATAATTGCATCCACTATTAATAAGAGAATAAAAAAAAAAGATCTATGCAAAATTTCAGAAGACTAACTTTTTTTGTTATTGATTTATAGCAAATTATTTAAAATAATTTATTTTCTTTAATGCTCTGTACATCAAAAAGGAAGCAACATTCGACCATAGTTTATTAGACAAACCACCTTTAATTTTCGCTAAACTATCGACTGGTGAAATCCTGACGATATAAACTTGGACACCCTGTATATAAACATGTTTCTGAATATCTATATGTAAAATAAAATAGAGTATAGCAGCTGTATTGAAATGACATAGATACAAATAAAATGGAATAAAATATTCACGAAACTTCCGTTGAATGTTAAAGTTTTAAAAGAATGTAGATGTCGGGAGAACACTTTAACTTCTTTTTAGTAGTTTTAAATTGTACTGGGCCTTTAGGTAAATTTAGAATATTAAATTAAAAATTAAAAGGTGTATTTTAACAGGTATAGGTATACTTCGTTTATAATAACTTGTCTTGTTATAAATTTTCATCCTAAATCGTATTACGGAATTTTCTTTCGCATAATTTTATGTATTTGTTTAAAATATTGTTCAATTTCTAGCAACCTGTGCTAGAAGACTGAGAAAATAAAATGTAAAAAAATATATAATACTTTCTTAATACTCTGTATGATATTTTATAGATGCGAGTTACGCTTCAGTTTCAAATAGAATTAAAATATTATAAACATAATTTTAGAATGTTGAAATTTGGGCGGATGCGCCGGTGTTAAAAATTATGGACCCAATAGTCTTAAAACTAAAGAAGATATTAACAATTAAGCAGTTATACAATATTATTAAACATTTGCTCCTCTTTGAAATTCGTAATAACATCCATGGAAATAATTGTAAAATTTAAATAAAATGGTTCAAAAAATTAAAATACGTGGCACTGAAACTTTTTTATTTTTCCTAATTTTCCTTATTCAATAGTAATTTGTATAACTAGTAGTACTAGTAGTACTCGTAGTTGCAGGCCTCGGCCTACGGCCTCTGCTCGCAAACCCTACTCGCACTCGCAAAACTCTAGTTTCTAGGCGTGTAATACACACTATTTTTTGAGCCGAAGTTTATTTAAATAAATAAAAGTTACAAAATATTTGTTTAAATATTTGGTATTAGTGATTTTTTTTATTGGTAACACACGATACTTAAAATTGACACTGACAGTAGTAGCCGAATAACAGAAATAATAATCCGTTTCTATGGAAAATACAAATTTTCTTTATGATTTCAATGATGCCAATCGATAAACTAAAAATTTCTAGTTTTTGCCGGTCTAGCCCGGCAAAACATGAGTTTCCAGCCGATTTATACGAATGCAAAATGACTAATGCCAACCTGAGGCACAAAAAATCATTTAACGCACGAATATTAACATAAAAAATTAACAAATTTAACTAGTATTTTATCCACACTTAGTCCTTTCAAATTTGTGCATGCGGTTCAACGGAGTCACGTAATTGTAACCTATCCTGTAGGTTTAATAAATATTTTAGTACATTTCAGATTTACATGAATATAAAAGTACATAAAAATCAACTTTCTTGTATTAAAAGAGCAAATATTTCAGAAAGCGATATGCAGACAATAAACTAGAATGCTGTATTATTCAAGAAGTACCACATGATATAAACAGGATATAAATAAATTGTAATATACTGCCCCATAACAAAAGTCCGGTATACAAAAGACACAATATACAAGAGAGCAAATATAGCTAAAAATAAATCCTTTGAAATATGTAGTAAGTACAGGATCACAAGTAGAAAAACTAACATTCTATTCTAGTTTTTATGCTATAATATTTTGTGAAGATGAACATGAAAATTTATTGCACTTTTAATTAAGTGAATAATACCTCGCTAAATTTAATTTTTTTGCGTTAAAACTTAGCTATACGGGCTTCAACTTTTGATAAATTAGATTCTAGTGGATTCAGTTAAAAAAAATTTATTCCACAAGTGTACCTTCGTTGTATATCATTATTTGTTTAGGCACGTTGGTTGCAGAGAGCAAATACTGTAATACATAAAGACTAGATTTCTTGTAGTTTACTTGAAACCTAAATTACCTGAATCAAAAATGTAAAATTCATAAACAAACTGACGTGAAACCTTAAATATGTGACTAAGTTATTTATAAAAAAACTGGAAAAGATGTGATCTAAGAACATGTCCTTGAAACACTCCATTTATCGTCCATTGAGGTCTTCATTATTATCTTTAAAAATCAAAAATAATTTGCAGTTCCAAAAAATTACTTAGTTTTGATTGAAATGGAAATATCGTTGGGATTAACTTAAGTTAATTTATGGATGTGCAACTGAAATTATTAAATTTCACACATAAAATTTACCAATTTAAAGTTAAATAATTGCTGTACATCGTTCATTATGTATTCATCAAATATTGCAGTCGTTAATTTAACTTTCTACAGTATATTTGTCAAACATTATGAAATGTGTTAGATTGGATTTGTTTCCCCCTCAAAAATTCAAAATAAATTACAAAACTACACTGCAGGTTATATAATGGAAACTACTCTATTTAAAAGACGAGATACACACAAACCCCAGCGGGTTATGAAAGGCTACCAACACTTTAATTTGCTAATGTTGTCTAAAAAGCATCATTTCTCCTACAGTCTAATTCTTCTACTCAATTGGATGGCGTACTAAGATAAAACCATCAGGTACATGCTGCTTGATTATTTAAATGCATTTCCCTTTGTACAAGTTTTTATCCAGGCTACCAGTGTTCTTTTAATTAGGCTTATTATGCAAATGCAACTGCCAACTGCAAACGCCTTTTCCTATAGTCTCGGCTGACAAAAACAAACTTCACACAATTTCTTCGATCATCGCCACAGTTTACGTAATTAATCAAATCCATTGATGTCAAATGAAGTTATTGCATCGACGTAATGGCTGGAATGAAATGCAGTTTTCTCAATTATAGTTATTTGTTTGATCGAATTAAAAACAACCAGTAAAAGTTACTCATTTAAGAGCAGTGATTGATTAGTTGTGGTTGGATTGGATGTAAATTAAAATTTTATTACAGTTGTGTAATCGTTAGCTCTGTTAAAAACTTACATTAACTACAGAATTTTTTGTTCTTGAGCTGTAATAGTTTTTGTTCTGGTGAAAAAGAAGGAATTCAGCATGTATGCTGTTGAAAAAATGTATACGAGAAAGTACACGGTAAAAACCCTTCAGCTGGTTGAATATTTTACATATTCACTAGAGGGATAAAGGGCTGTAAAAGGTTTAGCAGTATATACTCGATTTATCAAACTTATCATCCATTGTGATACAATATTTTATACCAGCAATATTTACTACAGCACATAGTTGAGTTAACTGTCTACCATTTGTTAACCATATAATCTTCATGTTTAACATGAAAATTTCCGCTTAAAAAATTTAGTATTTTCTCACATACTCGTACAATTATTCTGACATAAATTTCAGGAAAGTCGAAGACGACCGACCCTCTTAAAAACTGTAGTCTACATAAAAACTTATTCGTCTTCCGCTAGTTAAACACGGATCGTAAACAGTAAAAAGATATTCCTGTTGTAGAAAGGGAAAGTCGCCGGAATCTACATACGGACTAAGTTTGCACAAAATCAAGAACGAACGTTTTTAAAATAAAAAATATATTTATACGGTGCTTTTGTTGAAATATCAATGAGGCTGAAGGTTTATATGCTTATAAAACTGTATGAAAATTTGGGGGATGACGCTCTAGTTGGCTGCTTTGACATAATTTTATTGTTATAAAATAAATAATAAAATGAACAAAAGGAGAGACCATGTTTTTAAGCTCGTCTGTGGGAGTAATTAATTGTTGGGGAGAACACCTGATATAAATCTTGTGGGATGTAAAATATTTACAAGTACAAAAGAATTGATGCTTATAGGTGGTACAATAAAT
Organism: Pediacus dermestoides; assembly: GCA_963942485.1. Classification (NCBI taxonomy): domain Eukaryota; kingdom Metazoa; phylum Arthropoda; class Insecta; order Coleoptera; family Cucujidae; genus Pediacus; species Pediacus dermestoides. The sequence goes on from OZ012626.1 coordinate 33,339,099, forward strand.
AGATAATTTCTTGTCTGATTATCTTTCAATTACCAACTTTTCAGTTATGAAACATTTTACAAAAGTTGTACGCCTATACATAATTCAGGTTTTTTGCCACTTTCAAACTTTTGAAAACTAAGTATGTCGGTACGAAGTGGGTATTAGATTACTTACACTATACACTATGCCGTATTCCACAAACGTCAAATAAATATATGTAATCAGAATTATTGCTCTTGTTGGCCGAAACTTTAGTATATTATACAGTTTATATCGTCAGGATTTCACCAGTCGATAGTTTAGCGAAAATTAAAGGTGGTTTGTCTAATAAACTATGGTCGAATGTTGCTTCCTTTTTGACGTACAGGCCATTAAAGAAAATAAATTATTTTAAATAATTTGCTATAAATCAATAACAAAAAAAGTTAGCCTTCTGAAATTTTGCATAGATCTTTTTTTTGTATTCTCTTATTAATAGTGATTGCAATTATTTTATTTAGAACACAGAGGCGTGTGTACGGGTTTCTTCAAAAGCATTTTATTGAATACAACGTACGCCACTGGTATTTTTGCAGCACCAATATGCAGAGAGTATTTTCCATTCAATTTAGAAACTTTTTTGTATCTTATAATTTTTTGATAACTTAACTCAAAATAACCTAATAGTACAGTAAATAAGGGAGAAAAAATGGCTTCAAATAGACTTTTTGTACCCTACAGCCAATTTTTGTAGAATCTTCTAGAGGGTCACCCTGAAAGTTTAAAACTGAGTTTGTGTATTTGTAGACCCCGCCCTTCCTTCACCAGCCCTTCCTTCACCAGCCCTTAGGGTTGGATTTTTTTGTTTATTGAATAACTTTTTTCCTATTCAATTTTCGAAAAAAAGAGTCAGTACAAAGTTGTCAAGAAAAATATTTCCTACAACTCATCTATTAAACTTTTTTTGATGTTGTCGATATTTAAAAAGTTATTCAACAAATAAGTTGAAAATTTTGGGGAAAGAGTAGTAAGTAGTAGTAGTAAGTAGTACCTAACTAGAGAAAAATTTCCCTAAAATTTGCAACTTATTTGTTGAATATCTTTTTAAATATTGACAAAATCAAAAAAATATTAAAAGGAAAGTTGTAGGAAATATTTTTCTCTACAACTTTGTACTGATGCTTTTTTCGGAAATCTAGGGAAGAACCTCTTTAATAAATAAGAAAAAAAAGTTAAGTTATCAAGAAATTGTAAGATACAAAAAAGTTTCTAAATTGAATGGAAAATGCATATTGGTGCTGCAAAAAAACCAGTGGTGTGCGTTTTATTCAATAAAATGTTTTTGAAGAAACCCGTACGCATGCCTCTGTGTTCTAAATAAAATAATTGCAACGCTATTAATAAGAGAATACAAAAAAAAAGATCTATGCAAAATTTCAGAAGACTAATTTTTTTTTTGTTATTGATTTATAGCAAATTATTTAAAATAATTTATTTTCTTTAATGCCCTGTACATCAAAAAGGAAGCAACATTCGACCATAGTTTATTAGACAAACCACCTTTAATTTTCGCTAAACTATCGACTGGTGAAATTCTGACGATATAAACCGGGACACCCTGTATTGTCCAACAGGAGCCCCCAAAATTCAACTTAATCAGAGTCTAGTTAATGTGAGTTTAGCACAGCCATTTTGCAACCGGCTATTAGCCGATGTTCCACGTAATCTTTAGTCTCAAGTCCTATACTATAATCTCCCCTAAGAAAAGATAATTGATATTGTTCCGTATTGATGAAGGTTAATATTGTTTATTACTGATTAAAGAAATTAAAAACTGAACTTACCATCCGTGTTGACAGCCGACACATACGTCCATCCATAGAACCGCACAATGTCAAGAATAACTTGCGCTTGATAATAGTCAGATGGGACCACTCTGAGAAAATAGTTAAAACGGCTTTTATCCGACAAATCCCTGGAAGTAGTCGAGTAGCCAACTTGGGGCAAATGAAACAGCTGAAGAAGATTCTGCACTTGCAACGCCACCGAACTGGCACCAGGTCCCACAACTCCGATTAAGGGACCCCGGTGCTCCGCACCGCTAGCTACTAATTGAGCCCCTTGCAGACCGGGGCATGAATCCAGGTTAGATACCGGTGTGATAGCATCCCTAATGAGTTCGATACTTTGCTGCAAAGCGACTGGAGCATACCAACACTCGTCCCGAATTTCCACTCCCAATGTTAGATTCGGTAATAAATTCGGGTCGCTATTAATTTTGTCTAATGTTTGCAATGTGACCTCCGTCCTTTGGATCCCGTACAGTTCACGAATTTCGCCACATTTAATGCCCAAGCTGGCCAATGGTCGTTTCTTGGATGATGGCTGGTGGTGGACGGGGAACAGAGCGCCGATTATGAAATCACCATTGATGAAGGCTGATATCCGTTTATCCGTTTCGGAGTTTTGGGTTGTATCAAGTAGTTGGGTGAGTATCGTTAGCAGTATTATGGTTGTTTTCCAGTTTCCAGACATCGTTCTTGGGTGATTTGGTTGGGTTTGATGGGGAATTTGCGGTGGGCCTCATCTTTGTTTTCGTCTACAACAAAAAAATTTACTTTAGGGATGGTTGCTTAGGATCGATTAAAGTGTTATAACTAGAGTTATGACCATTTTTGTAATTTGTATAACAGTAACATGAAAACCGCACCTCATTTTGTGGTAAAACACGCAAGCTTTTACGTTCTATTATTTCATTTGCTACGCTTATTTTAATAATTGACAATTAATGGTGTTAACAGGTTGGATAAAACAAATTATAGGTAATTATCGAGTGACAATTTTAGTGCTTATTCTCATTAAATATACATAATAATTGAATTATTATGTATAAATGCCGCAAAAAGTTTTTAGAGAAGTAAATATTGTTCAGGATTCTGAAAAATGACAATAGTTTGTGTAGAAACTTTTTAATATGTTTATGGATATAATTTTAAATAAACAATATTTAATTACAAACGGTTCTGATTTTAGTTTTTTATATATATATATATGTATCTATATTACATTTCTAAATTTTCTACTGGTTCTCCAAACTGTACCTGCAGTTTTCATAAAACTCAGTAATTTTTAAATTGTATATTATAAATTTATCAAAACTTAAGAAATTCAAAATGTTTCTTCACATCCTATAATTTCTTAAAATAGGTGACTAAATATATCTATAAAATACCGAAATATCCAGTGGCGTACCGAGGGGAACCAATACCATACACATTTGTGTTTTTATAATTTCGTAGAAGGAATATTATTTTTTATATAATCTAAAAATAAAAACAACAAAATGTACTTCATTTTTTAGTATCTGGGATTCTGCTACATACATGTTCAACCCTGTAGATGGAACACCAATTTAAATATTAATGTGTTCGCAAATATGTATAACTAAATTAATTTTTGAATTCCCAGTGGACTCAATAGTGGACATTACATTGTTAAAATGTTGCATGCATAATTTCATAGAAGAATCAGTGATTAATTTGACACTTGGGCAGGAGCGTATTCAGGATTTTTCGAAAGTTAGATATCGTTTGTAAAAACTTTTTTATGTAGTCAAATAATATATTACATTAAGGATGTGAAAAAATCTTCACAACTTTTAGATAATTATCAGTAATATTACCCAATTTCCAGTTTGAACCACTTCTAAACTTAAACAAAACTTAACGATTCAAATAATGTTTTCAGACGTAGTAGCTAAGATTTTTAGACTTGTTATTAATTCTACAAGTTTCTTACTTTTTTATCTCTAGGCTATAATCTCAAAAGTTAAACTAGTTATGAAGTTAAATATTACTTTCTAGGAATATCTGCACTTTTTAGTTCACATAATAATGTTTAATATAAACAATCGTGCACTAAGGTGGTGAGCAGCTCGTAGTGCTTCATTTCAATTGTGTGGAATGTGGAATTAGGACCCCAAGGGATTAAGGATATTATCAGAGTTTCAACTGTTATTGCTTTACTTGGATGCTCAGCAGAAAATTATTGTAAATTAAGTAGTGTACTATAACTTTCAGTACGAAACGTGTTTTCCGAACATACATAAAACATTACAGATGTTATTGTTTAAAGCATTAGTTGTGAAACAAGGTGAATATTATGAATGTACGTGGAAATGGCATTATTTTCATTATACAAGTATTATACGTAATGTATACCGCGGTCACTTAATTGTTAACAAAAATATACCTATTCGATATTTAAATATGACTTCATGAGCTTTGCTTTAAAAATTTTTGAAAAAGACGCTCTTATAAAGTTGTTTTTCTTCTTCTGTTAAAATGGTACCAGTTTGATTTCTTTAAATTCTTACAGAATAAACTTGCGAAAAGTTATGCCTGAAATAGTTTTAAAAAAATCTAAACATTATTATTTAAAAAATAGCCATTTCAATTTCTTAAGAAACAACATGCTGCAAATATTCTCATTTTATATCAAATTTCCGTTATATCGTTGTACTTACTTTTGATTAAACTTATAAAGTAAGTTGATGAAAGAAGTAAGTAATGCAGATTTGTGTTTTTTACTTTAACCAAGAGCTCTTCATTATTATGTACAGTGCTGATGGTCTACTCTAACTCTATTCATGTTTCTTGTTCAGGAATATTCTACTTTTATTTAGCGGTTGATGTAATTTTATTAAATAACATGTTTACATTACTGCAAATAATGTAATACAAACAAAACGTTTATGGTTGTTTAATTCGATTCAATTAAATAATTGTATTATTAATTATTATTTATTAGATTTCCACCAACAATTTTCTAAATTGCTTTTAAATATTTAACATCCTATGGGTACAAATAAAGTAAATAAAATTGTGAAATCCACTTTTCAGCATGTGAAATGGAAGAGTAATTTTTTATATTGGAAAATTAAATGCGCGCCAGTCACTTTTCAGAGAAATTAGTTTCAGGTCCTTGATTCTGTTTAAATAAAATTTTATATGCGAGCCAATCACGTCAAATTTACTGAATTACAGAATTTATTTTACAATTTCCAGTCTAAGATACTTGTAGTGGATTGTGAAACTTGAAACATCATCAAAATGTGCATATTGTGATCGTAAATAATGAAAATTTAGTTATCCGACTAATTTCAATTTCCGGTTGTAATTCAAAGTGGAACTTATTCAACCAACTTGTTTATTGAATTATTGCATGAAAATTGCCAAACTAAAGTAGAGGTACGTCTACTCGTCTACATCTACCTCCCGGTGTCTTTCTGTAGTTTCAAATTGGTTTTTGAAAGTTAAGCTTATACCTTATTCATTCTCGTGAACATTTCATTGTAGATATTAATTGAAATTTGCCGTTAGCGCTTTTATATTCCCAAAAATTCACCCTCCAGAAACTGTATTAATAAATCTCCGTTGCACATATTATACAGTTTAATTAAGCAATTGTGTTTTCATGTACCAAATGTTTAACAGGTAGGTATAGGTGTAATTTACGCTTACTAATCTACCGAATATTAAATGTTGCAATAAATTAGGCAATTTCCATGTAAATTCTGTTATGTACTATTGCAAGTCTAAACCATATACCGTAAATTTATTATTATTAAATTTAGGCGCCACTAGTTCATTTTGTATTATATTGTTATTTCGAATACATACATCATACATACATATACAGGGTGTTTTGTCATAATCGAATTTACCTTAGTCCAATACTTCGTTATAATAAAAAAGAAACTTAATTATTAAAGTCGAATTTTTAATTTAAATTTCTGTTGTATTTTAAGCAACTTTTAGATACGACAAGAAAATTGAAAAAGGGGGTTTTTTGCGATGAGAAATAACCCGTTCTTAATTTTTCTTTAGATGCTAGGGAGCGCCACGTGAACTACTCCAATCACGTGTCAAATTTTCTTCTCTTTATTTTTTCGAGTCTGATGTCCATGGGTTCATTTTTGGCAAGAATAGTGGTGTCAGTGTTTTGCGAATCACCATTTTATAAATAGAATCATAGAAGGTAAAACTGCAGAAGAGAGGTTTTTGCTTAAAATGGTCTAAAAAAATTAGATTTCTTACTAAAATGGTTTATTTTGTCAAGAGAAATTGACTCGTCGGTTTTTTTAACCAGGAAATTGTTTAAATAATGTGCCTTGTGGGCAAGGGTAAAGTCGTTCAAGAACCAAATAACCTTTTCCTTTCCCCTCCTGCCCACAAGGAAGTATAAACACTTTATTTAAATAATTTTCTGTTAAAAAATCATGCTCCCCCGACTTAAAAAAATTTCAGTTGCCAGAATAAACCATTTTAGCACAAAATCTCATTTTTTAGACCATTTTAGGCAAAAGCCGCACTTCTGCAATTTTACCTCACACAATTTTAACGTAACGGTATACCATTTAATCTTCACGGTTTTTTGAAGATGACACATCGATAAATTATTACAATTTTATTTACAAGAAATTTTATGCCTTCTTCCTCTCCCTCAAAGTGTCTATAAAAATCAAGAATGTACTTCTTGCGAGGATTCCGTATGGTCGAGGACACCGTATAATTTTTTCAAAAATTTCATAAACGTGTTGAAGATTTTGAAGAATTTATACATAACCTAAATGAGCAATTTCTTGAAAAAATGTAACTTCATTAGATGTGACCAAATTAATGTGTGTTTAGAGAAGGTGAATAAAACCAAAATTTAACGACGAAAGTTGGGAAGTTGAAAATCCAAGTTATAAATTTTGAAAATCTAGACATTTTATGTCACTATAAGGACAAAGTTTTCAGTATTTTACGCTAGAAATTCGCAAATTACAAAGACTTGTATAAAAAATTTTAAAATTTTTAAAAATATTTATAGTAAAAGTGTGTAAGAGAAATTGCTGGAAATATTTTTTAGGTTTATAACATTAATATGAATGCATAAATAATTTACCTATCGTAAATGTTTTTTTTTTAATTCCGTTACATGCAAAAATTTGGTTAAAAAAGTTTTCATTCATATCTCTGCATTGAAAAGTGATATCGACTTGCGATTTTCACCAGTTTTGTCATTGTTTTATGCTTCTTAGCTAATAATAATAGCACCATTCCATTTAACATTTTTGAGAAAATTACCAAAATCTTCGACTTTATAACAAAGCGCCCTCTAGCGACCAGGGAAAAAAGTAAGTTAATGATGTCAATTATTTATCCGAAGCCCTAATAAACGCTCTTTCAAACGAGACCAAATTTATCGAAAACGGTTAACCCAAAAAAAGTTATTAAAATTTTTTCAAACAAACATTCGCCTCTTCTCCCACTCTTTAGAGAAAAAAACTCCAGACAAAAAAGTTTTCTAATTTTGCATAGATTACACCATAACTATTTTTGGCATATATTAACTCTAGATATTTTTGGGAAAAACCGTGTTTTTTATTTTGTCGTTAGTGTTACGCCCACTAGCGGTCGAGTTAGAAACTTAAAAATTATTTCCAGCAATTTCTCTCGCCCACTTTAACTTTAAATTTTTTTTTTCGAAGGCTGTACGATAAATAGTTTCTGAGATACAGCCGGTGTCCTTTCTTATTTGGACACCCGGTACACACTTTCTAAAGTGATAGAAAAATTTTTTGCCAATAAGATACCTAAATTCCTTGAAAAATTTAATACTTTTACAGAATCACAGCAGATGGCTTCCAAAGAACCAAAGAATAGTTTCGGCAAAGAAAAGGAAAAAATGTAGTCTCATCGAAAGTTGACCGTTGCGGTAGCAAAAAATTTAGTAATCAAGGAATTTTACAACAAAATAATAAATTCACGTAGGTATACGAATTTAAGGCACTTTCCTCTTTCCAGAATTATTTTATTAAAAAAATGTTTGGGAAAATCTGAGGTACCTCTTCAATTTAATCTGAAATTTAATTTTCATACTGCTAATAAATTCTATTGGAACCCATCAATTCCTGCAAGCAACTAGCTAATTAATTGTGTTGAAATCCAATGTGGTGACATGTTAAACATTTATATTTAACCAACTTGGCATCAATCCGTAACAATTACCACTGCCTCTGCACACACTGATAATGGAAGACTGGCGTGCATGATAACTAGTTGATTAATAACATATGGGTTTAATGAAACATTAATTCAAATTACCGAAAACAATAAGGTGTAAATTTATTACATGATAATCCATAATAAAATACATTCATTTTAAATGTTTAATCTGGAAAAATATGAACAATTCTGCGGTCCAGACGTGGTTTCTATTCTCACTCTATACAATATAACTTTGTATTTTGTTCAGTAGCAATTTCATCAAGGTAATCTAATTACTTGGTTAGCCTTACGGTTAATCCAAGTACATTACGTTTGTTAAATTGAACCAAACGTGATTGAATTACACCCTTGGTGACAGTATCTTTTTAAATACGGCTAACACATGTGTGTTGTGGTTTTTTGTAATTTAAGGGATGTGAAATGGAAAATGCATAATGGGAAATGGATGAGGTTTTTAGAAATTGCTTATGAAAATCTTCAAAAAATGTTTTACGTACCTACACTATTTAACCACATTTTTAATAAAAGCAAACAAAGAATTTTGTCGAAATTGTACATGAAAAAATCAAAATTTAAAAATGGATGAAATAATTCTGGTTATTACACACAGAAAGAACAACCCTGAAGATTTTCCAATGTTGCTAAATACATTAACATATTTTACTTTTCAATGTCTCAAGCTAAATTCTATTACTAAACTTATAAAACAGAAAATGGAATAGCTCTTTGTAAATTTAGCATAGAAAACAGAAAGCTCTCTATAATATTATAGTGTTATCCTCTGTACTACGAACCACTATTAAAATAATTTTATAACACAGCTGCAAATACGTTTTGTCTATGCATATGTAATTGTATACCTATCCAATCAACACAAAGCAACAATTTTGTTGGTGCCTCATTTAATTGAGTATTGAAATTTTGTTATTTATATTCAACAACAGCTCGTACATTGTAACATAATGTTTGTGTAGGTAATAGGAATTTAAACAGCAAAATTTTCAAAGTTGATTTATATTTGAAATAAATAAATGTTTTCGGTTTTGATATATTTCTATTTTTACATAATTAATTATTATCAATAAAAATTTAGTATTAAACAATATTTGATTAAAAAGTACGAAATCTTGGACAATTTCTTGGCAGACTTACAGTTTAGTTATTAATTAAATTAATCACTTATTTAGTCCTGGTTGGTTCGAGTGCCAGCTGCAGGAGTGTGTCATGGAGAACAACTTCATAAAGTTGAGAGGTACACTGACTGTGAAGTCCTGCTGAATCCTGGTATCTAATTTGTAATTTTCAGTGTAGTTGAAGAAGACTCGCATAAAATATTTTTTTATTTGTATAATGAATGATTGAAGTTTTGGACAACTTATGATAATCCATTTTCTACTTATGGTGTACGATGAAACACATAATTTAAACTATAATAAAAAATCTAAAATATAGAAATCAGATTCTCCTTCAAAATATTAATAGTGTACGAGCCCTAACAACTAAATGTTCGGACAAAAGTAAATTTGATTGTTTTTTTCCATACGCGCAAAAGTTATCTAAATTAACTTCCATAATATGGATGGTTTTTTCTGTTATAATGCCAACATTTAGTTATATAAAAACGTAAATTTCGTAAAAATCCGCTCGGCGGTTCCAAAACTGTGGCACTTTAACCCAGCAGGATGGGAAAATTGTAGAAACAAAGAATTACTATTTTCAAAACGTTGGATCTAGTAGTCGGATTTTGATGAAATTTATTTTATTGCAAAGCTGGATGTTGGTTTTCTTTACAGAAAAGTAACACAAGTTTTTATTTGGTGATTTTAGGCATTTATCGGAGCTTCAAAGTTACACCTTTAAAAATGATAAAATTTTCTAGTAACTGTTCTAAAGACTCACAGTTTTGAAACCGCTGGTTGGATTTGTGTCAAAAAACATTTAAATCAAAGCTCAATAATCGTACTATATTGAAAAAATCCTGAAATGTTAATATGATTTTTTTTTGCATTTTTTTCGAGTTCCACAGTTCACTTTTCTAAAAAGGTGTTTTTTAAGGGTGCTACCTACATTATTTGGTGATTTTAGGCATATTTCGTAGCTTTAAAATTGCACTTGAAAAATGTGACGTAATTTTCTAACGACTGTTTTTAAAAAATCACAGTTTTGGAACTTGGGGAAACGACATAAAGGTGCTTTCATGGCCCTCATCCAGTCCGGACTGTCATTGAAACTCTTTGGCATAAAATTAAACGTATTCTACGCAATAATCCACCAAGAACCATTGGGGACTTAAAGACCAAAATAGAAGAAATCTGGGACAATTTCACGCCAGAATTGTACCAAAATTTGATAAATACAATGCCTGCTAGAATATATATAGGCAGCTATTAAAGCAAAAGGAGACGTAAGCTCTTATTAATGGTCCTAAATTAAAAATTATCCCAACATTTAGTTGCAAATTCATTTTGTAAAGTTTGCTAATTATTAAGGTTAAAATATTGTTAAATCCAATAAATAATTTTCTTCCATGCATAATATTGTTATTAAGGCTTTATCTTATTGAATTGTTAGGTGTTTACTAATTATTTGCGTAAAATTTCCAGTTCTCCTTTCATACTTCAAATATTTTCTTTTGTCCGAACATTTAGTTGTTAGGGCTCGTATTATTTAAAATCGTCATTAGTAATCAAGAAATTGAATCCTGGTATCACAAAAATAAACAATAATTTTAATTTCAGTCCTTAAAGTAGGAAAATGTGTCTTAATTTTCCTAGTTTTGATTTTTCAATAGAAATAATAGTATTCCACAGAATCAAGTTTCAATTTTGCTATTTTTTCAAACCTTCACATACGAAAAATCGGAAAATGATCCAGATAAATAAGAATGTTCTGTAGAAAAGTTCAAATATTTCATACTTACTTATACACTTATTTTTAGTCTTTATAAATTTTTCTTTGAATTTTCCCTTAAAACCAAATTTTGGGGTTTGCTACGATTTTATTCCAAATTAATTTTTTCTATAAAAAATGAATCAAAAACTGTCTTTGTACAGTGACCGCAAAAAGTTTGCGCCACATATGGGAAAAATCTTTATTTTTGATTTTTTATAACTGTTTGCACCTGCAGGGAGCTAACCAAATCCGACAAGGAACTTTTAGATTACCAGAAAATTGTGTCTTTTGAAATGAGAAAATAAAAGATCCTAATATTTTGAATATACGTCGAAAATTTTGGTCCTAATATTAAAGAAAAGGCAACATTTTCGGAAGGGACTTTTTGTTTGACCATTTTTTCTGTACAATATTTGCAAATTGTCATATCAGCGTTTTCAACTCAAATAGTTATTTACATAACTAGGGTGGAAAATGGTACTTTATTGACCGAGAAGGCATATTTCAATATGAGCGTAACGGTAAAAGAACGTTTCTAAATTTCATTAAAACAGTCTGATGAAGTCAGAAAAAATGATACGATTTAATTAAATGTTAATTTTAAAATTTTTTCGATTTTAGGCATATTTTAACAGTTTTCTGAATTACACACCTAGTAGCATTAGATATAATAATAAAAGTGAACCTCAGACATATAATTTTTGTTACGCTACTATCACCACATAAACATCAACTTAATAATAAAATATCTGCCTACATGTAATAAATATTTGATCTAATTGTAAGTGAAGTATTTGTGTAGTCTAGACTAGACAAATCACAGGTAGGTATGTTATACGTATACCTACACTATCTCTAGATGTTTGTTTGAATTACATACATGTGCCTATATTAGTGCGCTCAATCATAAATGTCAAATTAATGTTTACTGAGTTTCCGTATAATATACGGGTTTTCCTCATTATCTCAGGGATGCCAGTCGGTCTTTATTGTTCATTGATATTTGGGCAAATTGTTACAGAATAATCTGCACTGACAGCGCGAGGCAGTAGTTGATAGTCGATGGAACGTGAAATTGAAGCTAAACACCCACTAATACTTGCTACATGTTATATCCTAAGAGCAATCAGGCACCAAAATAAAAAAAAAGTATTGATTTTATTTTTACCGTTTATACGTTCTCTTTCTAAGTGAAAGAAATCTTTGTTAACTCCACGCTTTTGGTATTAAGTAAATGAGGCAGTTGTTATAACTTAGTTCAATCATTTCAGTTTGCTGCGAATGCAATGCGGTTTGACCGGAACACAAAATACCCTTCAGTCGATGCGGCTTCTAAGTAATTCAGCTAACTAAACTGACTTAATATATCGTTATCTGCAATTTTCTCTTCTAATGATTCTGAAGCATGAAAGTAATACACCATACGATAACCTTAGGATAAAGTACCTATCTACCGGTTTTTTCTCTTTTTATAATTGTGTTAAAGTTGCACTGGAAGAAGGAAACCGTCTGGTGAACATCAAAGCAAACGGCAGAAATTTACATATGATGATGATAGTTCCGCGTTTAAAAGGAAAAAATATAACGTAGGTAAATGGACTAAATTAAAAAAATAACCGTCGTGGATTTGCGGTTTTAATTTTTTGGGTGCCTAGAGTAATTTACTGGTTTAATTTTGTAAAAATTTCAACTTTACGCGTTGTTTATTATAATATTTGCATTTAAAAATTGTAGAGACAACAAGCCCCGTGTGCGCTTTACGATTTTTATGGGAATACTCCACATAATTATCACATTTATTTTGGTTGGCACGCAAGCAAAATATTAGTATTTTGCATTAATTAGTGTGAAAGTATGTAAATCATAGGCCAGAGTGGCTCTCTCAGCGACCCACCGGTAATAAATTCTACGTACATTACAATTGATTTAATAATTCAACAGAACAAAAACGTGTTGTTAGTTAATCACTTACGAAAACAACTTTTTCGGCATTCTTTTATAAAATAAACAGGCATTTTCAGGTTGGTAATAATATAGTTTTATATCTACCAATTTTTAGATTAAAGATGACCCAAAAAAATTCAAATTAGGCATTGGAAAGAAAAAGTATGTCATTGATGATAACATTGGTTGGCATTTGTAGTTTTCTGAATTAAGACACACTTTTTTCTTGCAGCATCACCTACTCTATTCTTCCATTTTTTATCATACCTACGTATTTCTTGTTACAGTCCATTTTTTGAGAACAAAGAATTGATTGGCTCATTGTTAAACTAAGTCGTTAAGCAGCCAATTAAATTCATATACGTGTCCCAGTTTAAAAAAAAATTCTCTAAATATAAATGATTCTCAATTAAGCCATGTTTTTTCATATTTTCTATTATAAACTGCTGGCCAATTGAAACGTACCAAGCGAATTTTCAGGTTGAATTTAAAGTCAAATATTTTGAAAAATAGAAAAGATATCAACATGCGGTTTTCAGGATTTCGGAGATAATTTAATTGAGAAAACGATAGTTTTACCTGATTTTTTTACTTTGAAGTATATTACTATCTACAGGGTATGAAAGAAAGTCTTCTTTTTTTGTCAAATTTTATAACTACCGAGATTTCACAAAATTTTTTTTATATTTTTTTGATGTAGATTTTTTTAGTCCTTATTTAATGGGAAAACAACCTGTTTCTCAAAATTTTGATATCCCTGTTATTTTATAAGATACCGAATTTTTGCTGAAAATTTTATTATTTCTTTGTTTTTTGTCGTTCGGCCGTATTGTGTTTTGTAAGAACCAATCTTTGTAGTTGATTATGATACCTTATGAATGACTTTCTTATAAAAAGTACTTTTTGTACTTTCATTAATTTATTGGTAACCAGTGGCTTATCAAAAATCGGTACACGTTCGCTAATTGGTAGATTTTTTTAATTCATGTTTTGAGGCTATTTTCTTAATGGAATAAAATGGAATTTACTTAGTTTATGTTCATCATTGGTTTAAGTGACTTATGTCCTCGAAACGGGTTTTTCACTTTTTCAAAAATTTGCTGATATCCGTGTATACCGGGTGGCTACGAAATCGTTTTACAACCCCCACCATTTTGTTACATTTAAGTGTATTAATTTGAAATTTGGCATGGTTTGATTGTTGAAAGGAATAATCATTTAGACGTTTAAAACAATCTGATGACACTTCCGGTTTCACCGGAAGGGCCACCTACTAACTTTCAAAAATTTTTAAAACAACCCTGTATATTTTTTTCCGTAAGATTAGATTCTACTTAAAATTCTTTTTATCGACATATCACATGATGACATTTGCTTTCAAAATGGCAGCATAATTATTATTGCAAAAACCTGTTCAACAATATTAAATTTTATAAAAAATTCGGTATCTTATAAAATAAGAGGGAAATAAAAATTTTGAGAAATTGCTTTTTTCCTCATTAACCAGAGACAAAAAAAACTGACATGAAAGAAATATAAACATTTTTTTGTGGAATTCTGGTAGGTATAAAGTTTGAGAAAAAAAAGACGACTTTCTTTCATACCCTGTAGATAGTAACGTACTTCAAAGTAAAAAAATGGGGTCACACTATTGTTTTCACAATTAAATTATCTCTTGAATCCTGAAAACCTCATGTTGATATCTTTTCTCCTTTTCAAAATATTTGACTTTAAATTCAACCTAAAAATTCGCTTGGTACGTTTCAATTGGCCAGCATTAACACTCATAATATGTTAAATATTTAAGTAGAATAATTTATTTCAAATTCCAATTCAATTTATATTTACAATGATAATTGGTTTTCATATTTATTTGCTCTGTGATGTAAAACTAAATGAAACCCGCAGATTTATAAAAATTGAAATATTGAATACATAGTTCAACATTTTTCCTCATTTTCCTGTAGCTCTCTAGCAACTTTAACCCAACCAATCCCCCCAAAAACACTATTTACCCAAATCCGAATTTCTCACAAGCCCTTTTGTTTGACCCACCTAGTAATGATGTATTGTTTGTTTAAAACTGATTAAAAATTCCATTAATGGTCGCACACTTCCCCTAAAGACCAGTAGCAAGCAGATTACTTGCATCGAATCCTGAATAGAATTGCAGATTTGCATTGTGTTGGGGAGAGCAATACACAACTTTACATTCCATCATACTGAAACAGAATTCTATGAGAAATATCCCCAGGTTACGAAACAATACCGAGATTATTTCCAAAGCTGCTAGTCGAATGAAGGAGGAGGAGGTGCTTCTTGTTGGCTTTAAGTTACGTGTTGAGAAATGTGAATTTTATTAAGTGCGTATGCAGTAGATGCAATTAAATTGAGTTTAGAAAGAGCGTTAAAATATTTGTGAGAGATTTTTTTAAATAGTTTGCTATAATTTGAAAAATTTGATTTCATTTCATTTCAAAATATTTGTAAAAATCTACTATTTGCAACTCCCAAATTAATTAAACAGTAAATTTATTCAAACTGTAAGAATTAACCACGGAAATGAAAATAATTAATTTGAAATAGAAAAGACTAATTGTAACCAATAAAAAACCAAGCGCAGACTGCTTTATTAATTGAACTAATTGCATAAAATTACTGGCAGAAATATGTGCCAACAAAACGCAAATTATCCTAATATTTCACAAGTTTTAATAACTTTTAATAAATTCCTTCCTTATTCATTTATCTCCCAAGTTAATTTTTTTTATTTACCTCAACACAGTGATTTACTGAAAATTCTATCCAACGACAATGAATGATTTGTTGGGGTAAAAGTTGCATCTTAGATGAGCAACGCCAAGTGTATTTACAGCGGAAGGAATTCGACGGGCGAATTTAATAAGGATAAAATGTTAATATCATCTTACATCATCCACTTCAAAGACATAAACAACCCCAGTTACTCGCTACAAGAAGATAAATTGTTTTGCATAAATGCTTTTGCATTTTCAAAGACGTTCATCTAGAACCGCTTATCTGTTTTTCAATTTATAGCGTGGGGAAAGTTTGGGGGAAATTTCTATGTACTATAGTTGAGTTTTTTTCTAATTTCCCAGAGAAAACAGTGTAAGTCTAAAGAACAAGAATTAATTGCTGAAGGCAACTGTATACGGGAACAATTCAGATATATTTAAACGCTGAGGTTGAGGGGGTTGCTATTGAGATAGAGAGTTTATTGTTAAATACCTGTCCGGAGCAAAATATCCATAATTGAATGTTCAATCAAAATTGGTATAGGCAGCATTGACAGGAGAAGTGTATATTTAGAACGAATTTGGCTTTGTGATATTGTAATGATGCTGTAGCTTTGAGGTTCGATTTTCTTAATTGCTATATTGTACAATTTGCCGATGGAAAAAAATATTCGAATATAAGAACAAAAAAATAAATATAGCTCTAATCAATTTAATACCAAATTTAACTGAAGAAAATTTAGATAGCTGAATTCATATTGAAGTAGAGGTTTCAGATCCCGCCTACATTATTTTGGATTAACAAATATTTGTACTTAAATCCACAACTGATATGGACATTGTCCAGCTTATATGAACATTCATAATCTAATGGGGTAATATTAGCCCAATGCTGATTCCAGGGCCGTAACCATTTAAAAAAAGTGCACTATCACAGTAGTATTTATAGCCGGTTTCTTGTACATGGTAAGGAAAAAGAGTATTTGAAATAAGGAAAAATTTTATGGTCATAAATTATTTAAATGAAGTTTAGTAATTTGGTTCAAAAATTCGAATATATAATTTGTTCTAATACATTGTTATAGTACAATTTTTACGAATATTTTTTGTAACTTTTGTTTTTAATGATGGTGACATTTGATTGTTAACTTTTTCCTTAAGAATGATAGATTAAACTTCATCAAGGTTGTCAATTTTCAGATTCTTAAAAAGTATGACGTGAATATGTTGTTTTTTAAGTTACATCAATCTCGAAGTTTGTTATCCAGTAAGAGTAGATCGTTGCAGCAATGGGATCTTAAATTATAATCCAGTTCTCCAAAAAAAATCTTCAATCACTATTGTGAGAGTCAAGTTTGAACTTGGGGAAGTACCTAAGTAATTCAAAAGGTTGAACATTTTCCCAGATCCAAATTACGATGACCAGGCTGCTCATAGTCCAGATTCCTATGGGTATTATTGCAATTCATTGGGTAAGAAAATTTTGTTTTGCCATCGATACAGTACATATAGAAAGCTTAAATTCGAGTTTTCGACCATCAACTTCTTGCAGCTTTTCCGCCATCTTGAAATAAGTAGTGAATTCTTATCTCGACAGAAACAGCCGTATTTTTTATTTTATCGAGAAAATGGCCGATACCATTTTTAACAAGAAAAACGTGTTCTACAAATTTGTATACTTGATATTTCTTCATATTTTGCGTATTTAACGAGTAGTATCGGATTAATTGAATAAAAGGGAGTTGAAAAATTTTTGCTCGAATATGTTTTTTTCCTTCAGCGCTATCGCAGAAATGTTCATTTAAAATTTATTAAACACATAGTTACCTACAACTTTGATACGACAAATGTTTTCATGCAAGGAATTGTTTACTTAGGTACTGTAGCAATGTAGCGCCTTGAAGTTGTGCGTATCGTCACTCGGCAGTATAGTACAGGGCATTTAGACCCTGCAGGGAAATAATTCCGAGACGAATTTGGCTTCCGATTTTCGAAAGTGTATGTATACGAGCCGGAAAACTCAATTTGCACAATTCTACCCGGTGACGGTGAAAAGCCGCCATCTTGCTTTTAAAGGTTGTTTTAGTTTTTTCGCGCATAAATCGCGTATTTTCGGTTTTAGAAGAAAATTTTTCTATACAATTTTGTTGAAAATTGAATTCTCCATAAAATTGCACTGGTAACTTTTTTGCTAATTGCAATTGTTTACAAGTTTGTTATACCTCCAATTTCCAGGCTGGTGTTTGGTGCATTTTCAAGATAGTCGCACTTTTTCAGACAGTCGCGTTTTTCGAGACAGGTGCACGTAAACGTAAACAAAACTATTTGTGTTAATTTCAAAAAGTAATCCCGTGCAACAAAATGCTGTACCTAACTTGTAAATAATTGCAATTAGCGAAAAAAGTCTGTTTTGTAGAGAATTCACTTTGTAAATTAATTTCATTGAAACATTTTCTTCTAAAATCGAAAATTCGCGATTTATGCGCGAAAAACTAAAACAACCCTTGAAAACGAGATGGCGGCCTTTCACCATCGGGCAGAATTGTGCAAAATGTGTTTTCCGGCTCGT
Organism: Pediacus dermestoides; assembly: GCA_963942485.1. Classification (NCBI taxonomy): domain Eukaryota; kingdom Metazoa; phylum Arthropoda; class Insecta; order Coleoptera; family Cucujidae; genus Pediacus; species Pediacus dermestoides. Next base: position 33,357,278 of record OZ012626.1, read on the forward strand.
ATACTTAAACACTTTCGAAAATCGGAAGCCAAATTCGTCTCGGAATTATTTCCCAGTAAAGTCTAGATGTCCTCCTGTACTACTGCCGAGTGACGATACGTGCAATTTCCAGGCGCTGCAGTAAGTAAACAATTGCTCGCATGAAAAAATTTTTCATATCAAAGTTGTAGGTAATTGTGTGTTTAACATATTTTACATGAACATTTTTGCGATTGCGCTAAAGGAAAAAATGATAACCGACCAGAAAAAATTTTCAACCCCCTTTTGCTTCAATTAATCCGTTATTACTCGTTAACTACGCAAAATATAAAAAAATATCAAGTATACAAATTTGTAGAATTAGTTTTTCTCGTTAAAAATGGTATCAACTGTTTTTTCGATAAAATAAAAAATACGGCTGTTATTGGCGAGATAAGAATTCACCCCTTAATTCAAGATGGCGGAAAAGCTGCAAGGGGTTGATGGTCGAAAACTCGGATTTAAGCTTTCTATGTGAAACCCTAACGATGGCAAAAAAATTTCTCATACCCAATGAATTGCAATAATAAATACTAAATATACTGAACTATCAGGATTGAAATCTGTACTAAAAACAGAAACATTCAACATCTAAAATCAAAGGCAATCGATCAATGCATTTTTCTGGTACTGGCTGGAGTTCAAACATGGACGCTTACAGAAATTATCAAATTAGTAAAGAAAACGCAGATGTTAAAAACTTTAAAACTATCGAGAGGATTATACAGAAAACAAAGATCAAGGCATAACAAAAAGAATGGTTGGAAATGCATATTATAACTCAAATGTCCACGGATTGAGAAAAGATCACGAGGAAGTCTTCAGATAAGATTGGAAGAGGATCAAAAGACATGCAGGATTTGACAAAGACTTAAATCGCATAGTGTGAGGATATTTGGAAGAAGACCTTTAGCATGCTAAAGGTTATCTTAATTTGACCCACATTTCTCAAGTTTGTATCGAAAGTATTTATTAAGACTATGCTATTTCAAAAATAAACCACCCTGTATCTGACTTTTTCTCATTTAGAGTATTCTCGAAATATTGTTATAAAATTTCTAATTGTTAATAAAAGTAACACCCATAGGATTTCCCTTGCCATTTTTATTAATAATGATTATAACTTTTCCATTTTCTTAAAGAAATAAACGACCCAAAACATGAAACCTCAGCATTATATACGAATTTCCTTGGTACTTGTTTTTGTTTATCTAAAATAATTGCTGCAATAATTCACAATGATTATCTAAGATTCGCTTAATGGTCGCAAATAATTTGCTCGAAACGAAAATTAAAAACGTCTCCATATATCAGAATTAAAGCCGCCAAATTGCTGTACATCATACAACGGAAAAAATTCAAGGGGAAGTAAACAAAATCCCTGCGAAATACCATTTCAAAAGGCTAAATAAAATGTTGCCGGTTTCATTATTTTTTCCATACACAAGTGCGACTTCAGATGTATCATTTTGCATTCCATTGTTGATATGAATTGTGCCATTTATTATACGAGTGATATTTTCCAAGGCGCGTGTACGCATCCGGATTATTTTTGTGTAGCATAATAAAAGAAAAACCACGTTCTTGTGCCATGATATAACATCTGACCCATTTCAAATTAGCATTGAATCCAAAATGCAAACAATTTTATGTGAATTAAGTGCACTAAATTGTTTATTTATGGTCTAACTGTCTAACTATGATGGAATTTTCATATGATGTGCCGGGGAATATAAAGCTGAAGGCTGAAATATTACACGCTCCAAGAGGCACACGCATGCATAAGAACCAGTATGTGTATAATAGAGAAACTGAAAAAGCAGGTTAAGAACTCCATAAAAAAGCATGAATTGTTTTTTGCGGTAAGAAGAAATTGAAATTTTCGTTTATAACCGACGACGAATTATTGTTTGGTATAGTGCACGATTTGAAATAGAAAGTTTATGATGGGCTTTGTGGTAAAATATCTTTCAGTGCCAAATCCTCTAATAATGGCTGAATATTCTTACAAATAATTTGAGTTAAATGGCCAAAAAAACTAACTAGTGAATAATTGACAAAATTATTTCAATGCTTATTTTCATTAAAATCAGTTGTACAAAGACAAATTATAGAAGATATTTTTATTCAAATTTCTATAAGTTTTTTTAATGTAATTACTTCCGGAAGACCCATAAATTTAAATAACACGATTACAACAATTTCGTCAGATATTTGGTAAATTATCTGTACATAACTTGTACAATTTTCTAGTAATTATTGTTGGTAGTTTGAGGGTCTTAGACGAAATTTGAATTATGTCACCTTGCGGCCCTTGGGAAACTTAAGTTATTCACGAGGGCGGCAAATATTTTTTTAGGATAGAACCTTCAGATCTTGAAGCTAATTTTAGGAGTAATATAATTTGTGATGTAATAAAGTAATATATAAAGAGTTTCAGTGCAAGTGTGTTTACATTATCTAAGTTTCCAATCATTTTAATGTAAAAGAATCTGTGTAGGAACTTCTGTATTGAATAGTTTTTTGAATAATAATTGTTTGTGAAATATGGAAATTAAACACGAAGACTTCCTATCAGCTCGCGTTCATTAAGACTGAAAAATATATTTTATGTACAACTACATCATAAAGTAGTGTTTATGACATAGTTTTGCAGTCATAAAGTATAAAATAAAGTAACTCTTTATACACTAGTAAAATAAAGTTACTTTATTTTGCTGTTACCATAAAATACTTATGCCAAAATAAATACTGCCAGAATAAATTTATTACTGTAATTTATCATTTTACTAGATAAACTTTAGAAATCGAACATAAAGCTTTGTATGCAACTCGTATATAATCTGACTTCATTGACTCGTCCTATTTATTACACGTCAATAAAGTCATGGATTATATACTTGTTACAGCTATTATATTCGTTATTCACGATGTTCGCTTGAAAATTTGTCATCAAAATACCACAATTTTCAACTTAATAAAATCGCAGTCTTCTGTAATTTATAATATAATTTTAAAATACGCACAATTAAATAGCTTTTTACCTGTTCATTTTTCTTTTGATTAGCCACAATTTACCTACTCATGTTTTCTTTTTACATTTTTGGAAATACCCGCAGACTTTAATGGAATTTTCTTATATAATTGTATTTTATAACATCCTTTGTAATGTGAAAATTGTCTTACGAGAATTTTCTATATTTAAACCTCAAAAAATAATAATAATATATCATCGCGTTGCAATTCCTGGAAACTCACTACAATATTTTGTAAATATTGTCGTTTGGCTCTGTGTAGATTTGAAATTGAACATTTCCTTCGGTTCTGGTATGCAACTAACACTCTGCTATTGACAAACCAATTTCAAATATTCTATTTTATTTGAAATAGTTAACGAAAACATTTCTAATAAAATCCACTGAAAATACATACAATATTGTGTTGCATGGTTTCGTCTTTTATTCCGTTTGTATCGAATTGGGGACTGAAGCCAGCAGACAAATGGGAATGTGTGAAAAAATGCTTCTTTGTTTGACATAACTAGCAAGCCAATTTATTGTGTCGTCCTAATAATAGCTTCAGTATTATTGCATCCCACAACTTTCTTATGCAATAATTTTTACCTATGTGAAATGATAAAATAAAAACCAAACAATTGGTGAGTTAAGCTCCTGGCACATACCTTGAACATGAAGTAGTTTCGTGTTTTCATTAAACAAAGCAATGCTTTTTTCACTAAAAGGTAATTAATTACAAGCTGGTTTTAAATGCGAACCTGGGCGCTCTCTGGAGTAATACTTTACTCTAGCGCATATTCGCACGATATACGAAACTGAACACGTTTTCTCTATGTCTACATCGAGAATGAAAATCATTTAATTTTAATCACTATGTAAAATGCCGGGTCTTAGTTTTTGATATAGATTTTAATTATAGGTACTAGTCGTTTTATTGATACAAAAGAGGATTTTTTGTATAATTACAATTTAATTTATAATCCTTCAAATATTAGTTTATAAAGGAAATTTAAATAAAAAATGTTCATATTGCACACATAAATTCATGAAAAAATAAGCCTTGAATCTCGTTTAAGTTACCATAAAACAGACATGTTTTCAGAGTGATTTTAATTTACAACAATTCTTTAATTGTGTCCAGTTATTTTTCTTGAGCTTTGACGTAAAGTTATACGTATATCTTTAAATGAATACTCTATTACTATTATTATTACTATTTTTCTCAGATTTCCGTTTGTTCCGACAATCCTTTTACATCGTGATCGAAAACGCCGCAAATCATTATCTACCCAAGACATTTTCTTCAATTGAATGGATAAAATCCCGCGTTATGCAACACTGGCTTTTGTGCAAAACTAAAACAATTAGTCATTTGTACATTGTAAACATGTACAAAATTGATTACCCAGCCAAAATGCTTTATCTCTATTAAAAAACGCGGCCGATATTTCACTAAGTCGTTAATCATTGTACTTCATCCATATATTTAATTAACGCCTTCTGCATCGTTGCCGTATTAACAGGCGCAGAGTAAATCTGGAAAACATAAATAAGTATTACGCTTTGCCTCCTTCAAACAAAGCCTGTTTAGTATCTGTTGGTCTTAAACTGTACATAACACTTAATTATTTTATTTATCAGTTTCACTTTGTAATTTATAATCTTATTTACTGGAAACGCTTGAACTTCTTTGCACAAGCATGGGAAAGAACAGTGAATAATAATCACCCTTAAAGATGTATTTATAACACTTGTTCTAGTAAGTAAATATTCTCTAGTGGATGACTTTTTCTTGTTAAACCCTCTGGCGCCATTTACATTTAAAATTGTGCATTTACAATATAAAGTATTGTCAAATAAAAAAAACAAAGGACATTTTTCACACTTGGTCGCAGCTATTTTCAAAGGGAAGCTGACAATCTCTCAAACGCACAGCATCCGATTTCTTCGATTGGGTTGGTTGTTATCACACCCCGTCGCAGCCCGAAAGAATAGGTCTCAAACTACACAATTTAGCTGCATAATTCAAAAAGTGTTCCTCGAGCTCCAGCCAGGCCGTTATCAAGAAATATATTCTTATATCCGTCAAACAATAACACTTTGATTTCTCTATTTCGTGCCAGCAAATATCGCTGATAAAGGAACGTATGGTGGTATAAAGCGTCACCAATTGACTGAAAATTGCTTTGCAGGGGAGCTTTAGGATGATAAGCGTTTTATTTTTATCCGAACGTTCAGGCAAAGAGAAGAAAAAATGTTGATTCACACACAAATGGATTAATTTATAGCTGTGTACGCCTTTTAGGCAAATCGTAAATCAATGACAATTATTAGCTGAAATCAGGAAGTGGGATCCTGTTACTGTACGAGGATTTTATTGGCAAAGGACAAACATATTAAACAACGTATATTATTAGAGTATGAAATATAACAGCTCGTATACCAAAAGCAGTTTGTTGTTGAATCAACAGGTGGGAATTTTAGTCTATATATTGGTGAGAGTCTGTAACAATATCGATAAAATTCACTTAATATTTTTAGCTTCTCTCCAGTTTATGGTTTTTTTAATTAAAGGGAAAGGGAAGTTAACCCGTTTATTATTTATTGGAGAAGGATCAGGAAATTAAAATGCAATAAACTGGTGATTTTAAGTCGCTTTTGTAAATATCGCGTTTGTTTATTAGCTGTTTATATGAAATATAATTACAATTTTTCATAATTTGTTTCACGATTAATAAAGTTTTTAGTTTGTCCATAATTATAGTTTCATTTTGTATTAATTATTTATTATATCTGTAGGGTGGTTGAAATTCGAGGGATACTACAGGGATCTCGGTTATGTGCTCAACAATATCCTGAAAGTCAATTAAACTTAGATTACTTCATGAAATAACTGAATTTTAGAATTTTTTTCTCCTTTTGTGAAATTTCAAGTTAGGTATGGAACTAAAAAGGTGTTCGGCCAGATTAATAAGACTAGGTCAGGTTCTAACCTTACCTAAACTGAAAAGAAATCTTAGGAGATTAGTTCCTGAAACATCTTAAAAAAAGAAATTTTAGGATTTTTTTCTCCTTTTGTGAGGTAATTTCAAGTTAGGTTTACGAGTCAAAAAGGTGTTTGGTAAGATCAGTAAGGTTAGGTGAGGTTTTCAGTCAAATTCATGAATTATGTCGTAAAAAATCTCGAGAATGATAGATTGAATTTCAGTTTTTTTCAACTCCAAATAATTACACAAAACGAGAAAAAGGGTGAAATATTTGTTTATTTTTTCTTTCAGTATATTGTGGGCCAACTAAAATTTAACCGTAACTGTATTTTTTTAAATGATCATTCCTCAAATTTTAGCCACCCTGTATATTCGTGTTATTTTTTGTGCAATTTCCTTTCTTAACCAACTATTTTAAATCTGGAAAAGCTTCTTATAAAAAAATTTTAAAAATACCAATATCTCATTTATTTGCTGAAAAACTTAGGAGAAAGTGAAAGTATCTACAAGAAACATTATATAAGTATTCTTTTAAACACTCAATTAAAAATTGTTAAAAAAGCCCCTTAAATGTACCAGAACTTTTTTTGTAGAATTGTAATTTATTCGTAAATTTGAAGAATTTCAAAACTGTATAACTTCAATTGATGGAATTTAATTAAAGCTCAGAAAAAAGAAATTCTGCAAATTTGCATAATATTTTCATGCTTCTCTGAACTTTAATTTTTTTATAAATATGAATTTTCAGATTTTATCTTTAATAGGCTATTATACTTCTAAAATCAAAAATGGCTCGGTTTTCTATTAGAAAATTTTGTAAAGCTTTAAGGGCACTAAAAATAATTAAGCTGCTTTTTCTTTTTTGTAACTTAAAATTTTACCTAATATAATTGTTATACATCAGGGTGTATCAGTTTTAATTGAACAAACTTTAATGGTACCTTCTCCTGGTCGTCCTGAATCGGAAAAATGTATATTATATACCTCCATCTCGATTCCTAAGAAAGATACAGGGTGTTGAAGTTTAAAAGAAAAAATTATTTTTTTGCAATAATTTCCATAAAAAAGCTTGGATTCAAACAAAATTTTTCATGCCTGTGCCTCCTCCCTAAGGACAATTTTATAAAGATATTTTCAATTTTGGGGTGGCACCAGTGCAATTCGGTCACATCTTAATTATTTCAAAGAAAAAAGTATGCCACTGTAATTAAAAAAAAAATTTTTTATCTATCGAATTCCTTGTTCAATTTGGAGTGAAATTTGCTTTTACAGAACAAAAATTGAAGTTTTAGTTCCAGAGATAATTAATTTTTTCCAAAGACGTGCTAACTTGAAATTACTAAAAAATCCGGGAATGATGACAGATGCTGTTAATTCATTAGTTCGTCGTTGTCAGAAATGCTTCGAGGCTGGCGGGTTGCATTTTGAACAGTTGCTGTAATTTTATAATTATTTTTTGTTACTTTTTGTTTTTTAATAAATTTCCTATTTGATTTGTGACTAATTTCAAGGTGACACGTCTTCCGAAAAAACTAATTATCTCTGAAACTAAAACTTCAATTTTTGTTCTGTAAAAGCAAATTTCACTCCAAATTGAACAAGGAATTCGATAGATAAAAAATATTTTTTTTAAATTACAGTGGCATACTTTTTTCTTTGAAATAGTTGAGAGGTGACCGAATTGCACGCCACTGGTGCCACCCCAAAATCGAAAATATCTTCATAAAATTGTCCTTAGGGAGGAGGGCAGGCATGCAAAATTTTGTTTGAATCCAAGCTTTTTTATAGAAGTTATTGCAAAGAAATGATTTTTTCTTGTAAACTTCAACACCCTGTATCTTTCTTAGGAATCGAGGTAGATCTATATAATATACATTTTTCCGAATCAGGACGACTAGGAGAATGTACCATTAAAGTTTGCTCGATAAAACTGTATAATGTAGATATTTTCAAAACAAATTTTGGAGACTGAATGATGGATATTTCATAAATTACAAACAGAATTAATTTCTTTAGTGTATCTCATAGACAATACATTTTATTAATTTTCTAAAACTCTTAAAATTGAACCTAAAAGCATACTACAAAATGTTTTAAATTCCACAAGATTTTTGTGCCGCGTAGTAAAATGAATAAACAAAACCAAATTGTTATTCTGCCAATAATATCATATTTCCCAACGTCACTTTTTAATATGCTTTTTAATAATATTTGACATGGCATCCTGTATGATTGATATGTGACACTGTTTTATATTACTTTTCATTTTCCAATAGGATGAGTACACATAAGATATTTTTTGTCTGCTGAACTAGAAGCAAAAGGATATATTTTAGAACTGAGATTCTAATTCATCTGAAAAATAATAATTACGTAGTATTTACAATAAAATAAATAGCTTACCCATGTTTTTTTATTTACTTGTTAAAATCTGAACACTCTGTTGGAGATTTGTAGATTAAAACCACAACTAAAGAATTAATGACCAAAGATTTTTGTAATTATCCAAGCCACCAAATAAAAGACTGTTAATTAAAACCAGGGAAATCGCTTCTGTTTACAGCAGCGTCGAACATTCTACCTGTTTTCTGTTAAAAACACCTATTTTATAAAAATAAATTGTCTTCTACACGATCAGTGATCGATGGCTTTTTATACATCTCATACATTATGCCAAAGCTTAAATTGGATTGTTTCTGAAAACTAATTAGAGCATAATGGTTTGGAAATTTCAAGGAAATTTACATTTCGAGGATTGTATTACCAGCTGCAAATATTTGGCATGATAAGCACAAAAAATATTGAAACCTGAAACCCTCTTTACATTGGATTTTTACGTCAACCAGGATTAATTCCATTTATATTCTCTTGTTTTGAAACTTAATAATTGTGAATAAAATTTTAGTGCGATAAATTGAACTAATTTACGAGTACATTGCGTAATAGAGTGTAATAATTTTTCCAGCCTCAAACTCTCAAACTCAGCATTTCGATCTGTACTTAATCTTAATCCTGGTAAGACAATCGTAACCAAGACAATTAAGTATTCATTCAGGTTAACCATCGACTGAAAAATTGGGTTTAATGACCACTTTTTTAAATCGTTACTTAGCCTTAACTCCTAGTTAATTTCGTCAGATATTAAGGCAATGGTAACCAAGAATGAATAGAAAAATGGACCCTAAGACTAGATTGTTAGCATTTTTTCTATTTTTTAACAAACCAAACTTGGAACAATTTTCAATGCATTTTATTAATTGATAATTAAACTTAACATAAGAAATACACGCCCCAATCAAAGGCTTTTCCTGATAACACACCATATTTGGTGTTAAAAATATTCACCATCTGTCAGATATTGTTCAAAATTTTCAATTGGCCTAAAGTTTGTATTTATTTTGAAAAAGTACGTTTTACAAATATTGACGAGTTTAGAGACTGAAAATAAAAATAATCCGCTAACGTTTTAACTTTTGTAATAAATAAATTGTGGAACTACGTAGAAATCTCAAAAAGAACTAAGTTGTCTTTAAAAATCTTGTATAACCACATTTTCAATTTTATTTATAGACTAGTTTGTAGAAATTTTTCCACATTACTGTGGCGATCATTAATTTATTGTTTTAGTGTTAAATAAACGATTGATGATGGCTCAGAATAAAATTCAACACTGCTCATTTCTATTTTTTCAAAAATTATAAAATTTTTACATTTTTAAATTCGCTACTTTTGGTTTATAAATTCGAGTCAAATATTTTTGTTTTTAATTAAATCTTTTTAATTTCAGATTTATTGTCACAAATCCATGAATCTGTTTTAACACCGCAATAACTATCCGTAAATCACCAACACAATGTCACACATGTTACCATTTTCTAGCTAATTTATTTACTACCCAAGCTTAATTGTGTGGTTTATTAAACGGAACTGGATGGTTAAGTAAAATATGCCTTATTTGCATAGCCGACAAAATTTATGCGTTTTAACACAATATAATGAAGCAAAAGCCATTTATAATTTTTTATACAGAAAATTTGATAGTTTATTAAATAATTCAACGGAGTTTTTGTATTCTTTACGAAGTTTCGAGGAAACAAAGTTAAAGTTGGACAGTAATTAGACAGGAAAAAGTTTGTAGATTGGATTAGGTCATTTTGGAATTTTATTCGTAGTTTAGCCAGATTATTTTCCTGGGGTTTCTATATGATTTTTCTGTTTATGGCTCTGGTAATAATATGTGGCATTTACAGAACAACAGAAAAAACCTTTGTGTGTAGTCTATATGAATTTGTACAATTTACCCCTTGAAATGTAGCATAACTGAAATTGCTCACGCACCGCACAAATTTCATGATGTAATGCTGGAAATATTGTTACTCAAAGGGCACGTAGATATATGTATTTTTTGCAACTTATACTGAGTTTAAAAATTTGTGGATTGCAAGTTATAAAGTTTAATAAACATAAAAACGTTAAGGTGCAATAAAAATTGGCTAATTCCACAAGATAGTTTATAAACTGTTTGTACTAGGTACTAAAAGTTAAATATTTGCAAAGTAGTTTGAAAGTTTAATTATCTCAATAAACTACTTCCTAAATAAGTTTTCTAATACAGAATTTTTTTTTCGTTCCCCCGCATAATCTAAAATCCTGAAAAAAACGTCAAAAAGTTACTTACACTTTCGAATTCATGAAAACACGCGGTCGGGCGCTCGTTTTTCGTTTGGATATCAGTGGGGCGCGCACAACCGACGCTTTTCAACTGCCGCCAATTCGACGACGCGCAAATTATTAGCAGGATGATGTTTAATACGCGCGCCGACTCCAAAACATGTGTCAGATAAAACATGCTACAGGCTAGAAAACTTACAACTTGACATAAATTAAACTCTGGACAAGACCGAGAAAAACAGAAAGACAAAATAAATGTATTCTTTTTGGTAAAAAGTAACGTGAAACTTTTTCCTGTCCAAGTTAAATAGAATATTAAAGGAGTCGACCACCCCAACGCATTAGTAATATCCTCTGAATATCTACCTGTGTTTGGTGATGGGTCGAAAAATTTCGAATTCAGGTGACAATATTTACTGAAATTCATCAACTTCCAATTTAGCTGTTTTATGGGGGGATACAATAATTCCTAATGTGTTCTAAAATTAGGCATGAAAAAATCCTCATATTTAGGTGCTTATCAGTTGGAATATTTGATCGATAGATTGAGAAATGAAATATTTTAACATTGCGGCCACCACGCTATATAATTTGAGGGTTTGATTCTGATTTCGGATTCTAATCAGGAGACCCTAATAAATATTATCCCTGATTCAGCGGTTTTCTAGTCAAATCTACCGTATCAGTCCCAATAATAATATTTTAGATTTTCAAGTATGCACTATAATTAGATTGTAACGAAATAATGGAATTCTACTAATCTGATAGTAATTTTGGGGAGATACAAGTTTTAACATATTTTATTTTTGTTTATAATATGTACCTACACCTGCTATTTATTTAAGTATTTATAATATTTTTACATTGTTTGTTTTTTTTTACCCTCTTCAAGGGTAAGTTTTTCATTGTTTACTATTGTTGGACGTTTATAAAACATTTTGGTTAAAACAAACAATAAATAAATCTAAATCTAAACACAATTCCTATTTATTTTTTTTTTACTTTTTTACTTCCGGTTATAGCGGAAGTAGACACAAACTTTGTTATTTTAAATGGAACACCCTGTATATTTTTAAATTTTTAGATACTACACTTGATTTTAGACATAAAGTATTAAGGTTGTATGATCCTAACATTAACGGTATTATATTTATTTACACTTTTTCATTTTTTTTTACAAAAACATAGATGTAAATAAAAATTCAAATCTTGACAATGACACGTTATTTCCAAAAATTTTTTCTTGTGTTTGAGGTAGGAATATACAAGAAATAAGCTGATGTAATTTTGGAAAACTTGCTTTATACAGTGTGTTGGTGGTTGTCCGTTCATTTTTAAAAACTTTAATCAACGATAACTTAATTTTTTTAAATGGAACACCCTATATATTTCTAGATGTTCGAATTCTACACTTAATTCGAGACCTAAAAGTATTAAGGTTGTAAGGTCTTAAAATTAACGGTATTATAATTAATTACGTTTTTTAAAAATTAACGGTCAATCACAAGCACCCTGTATAAAATAAGTTTTTTAAAACCATATTACCATGTTTATTGTACATTTCTGCGTCCACTAAAATTTGGTTTGTTTTTTGAAAGAACGTGTCATTAGTAAAATATGAAAATGTTTGACTCTAAGTTTTTGTATGAAAAAATTGGAAGAAACATAATTACTTAATTAAAATAAATAAAATAAATAAATAAAAATAAAAAATATTAAATTAAATATAATAAAAACAAATTTTAGTGGACGTAGAAATGTACAAGAAACATGGTAATATGGTTTTGAGAAACTTATTTTATATCTACAGGGTGCTTATGGTTGATCGTTAATTTTTAAAAACTTGAAAATTGGAAAGAACGTAATTAATTATAATACCGTTAATTTTAAGACTTTACAACCTTAATACTTTTATGTCTAGAATTAAGTGTAGAATTCGAAAATGTGGAAATATATAGGGTTTTCCATTTAAAAAAATAAAGTTATCATTGATAAAAGTTTTTAAAAATGAACGGACAACCAGCAACACCCTGTATGCAAGTTTGCCAAAACTATATCAGCTTAATGCTTGTATATTCCTACTTCAAACGTAAGAAAAATACTTTGGAAAAAATGTGTCATTGTCAAGATTCGAATTTTTATTTACATCTATGTTTTTGTAAAAAAAAATAAAAAAGTGTAAATAATTATAATACCGTTAATGTTAGGACCGTATAACCTTAATACTTTTATGTCTAAAATGAAGTGTAGAATCCAAAAATTCAAAAATATACAGGGTGTTCCATTTAAAATAACAAAGTTTGTGTCTACTTCCGGTATAACCGGAAGTACCAGAAAGGTGGCAATATTTTCGTTAAATAGAGCACATTGTATAATGGGCGTGTACCAATTTTTAGAACCAAATTGTGTTTAGTAATAGAGTTATGTCTACTGTCAACTCGTCGTGACACACCCTGTATATTAGAAGCTTTAACCTTAAAAGCATAAATGAGTAATTAATGAATTCTAGTGGAATTCTGGAGTTAAAATTACTTTTCGATAGAACGCAATATTACAGATCATTTTCAAAAATCAGAAAGTATGAAATCGTGTACAAAATTATCCTAAACGTGACACACCCTGTATATTAGAAGCTTTAACCTTAAAAGCATAAATGAGTAATTAATGAATTCTAGGGGAATTCTGGAGTTAAAATTACTTTTCGATAGAACGCAATATTACAGATCATTTTCAAAAATCAGAAAGTATGAAATCGTACAAAATTATCCTAAACTCATGTTAATAGAAAAACTGTTGTACTGGGTTAAAATAATTTTACTCCATAAAAATAATACTCCTATCTATTTTGTATACAAAGCAACAAAAAACATGTTAAGTCCTACATTCCAATACAAAGTACAAAAAAAATGTGTTCAAAAAATTGCTTATTGGATACTTATTTTCAGTTTTACGAGATTTTTCGCCGGACACAGTTGATGCTTATTATTATTTGCATTAATCCTCATAGTTTATCACAAACGTATAAATAATATTAATATGAACTTATGTATAGTGTTAATTGTTACTTTAGTGAATTATCTTGATGATGAAGTGTCTTGTAAGTGTATAATAATAATGTTAATTAGTTTATTAAATTAAAAAATAGTATTGTGTAGTGATTGTGCAGAATAGAGCAAAAGGGCTTCTAGATAAAGGTGGAATAATTTAGAAAATTTATAATTTTAAAATTTTAGTAATTTTGTTGTTGTTGTGTAGGTGGGTCCCATGATGATTTTGTGAGGTTCTCTGCGTAAGAAAACAACTATAAAGGTCAGAATTATATTTTTATTTATTACATCTCAGTTTATATAAAGAAAAAGTGTTAAATGTATTTAAATAGAATTCGACAGTTTTTTATATCTTTTAAGAGACATAGGGACACAGTAGAGCTGCATTAATTTATTTATAAAACACTCTAAGAAATTATAAAAAATAAAAACATCTCTTTTAAAGGTGTAATATGATTCGGTTGTAGGGTTGCCACCTGGCCGGTTTTCCATTAACAAGGCTTGGATGCCGGTCAGCATCCAAAAAAGGCCGGTTTTCTTATCATTCTCAACAGATACGTCATCGAATTTGGAAAAGCTGTTCGGAAGCTCGGGGCAATCAGACACCAAATACCATTTTAAATAAGTATACCTATTGATATACATATCTGTATTTTTTCAGAGATAAAGTTTTACTTATTAATTTTAAAATTTTCATTTAGCATTTACTTTTGTAAAAAAAATCTAATTCATACTCACGTAACGTTAGGTTCTCATAAAAAATAATTATTGACAAATTTTGGCAAAATTTGGGCGTGTGGTCCCGAAAATTTTTCGCCTGTCTCACATACTCATATTACCTGCGGCGCTTTTCATTTAAATCATGTTCAGATATCTCAAGCAAGTCCTTCTTACCTGTACATTTAAAATTTAAAGAAAAGTATCCTTTTCTATTTCTGAACAACTCATTTACTTCTCCACCTGGATTCCCAATAGCAATATGAGTACAATCAATGCAACCGGCAACAGAAGGAAATCCCCTGATATTGCTAAATTTCACTATATTTTGTCGCTGTTCATTTTCCGTTGTAGGAAATTTAACAAAATCTCGTAAGGTTTCCGCTAGCTTGAGAAATACCCATCAGATCACCGGATACTTGATAAAAACGAAAAAATTTAGTGTATTTTCTTGAATGATTTTTGTCTAACGTACCTACCTGAAAATTCCCTGTTGCATAAAATCTTAAAACTAATAATAATTTAATAATTGGAGGAACAGGTAGCCCACGAGCTGATGTTTTTTCCAGTCTCTCATTGACTAAAGGTAAAACTACATCCACAACAGTATTTTTGCGAAACGGTAACGACGCCTAAAATCTTCATCCGGATAAAATTCGAAAGGATTTTCAAAATCCCGAATATATCGCTTTGGTAAACGCACATGTGGGTCGTTTTCTTGCTCTTGAGTTCAAGGAAGGATTCTAGGAGCGCCTCGTACTCAAGAAACGACTATAATGCGAGAGAGTGGCGTTAAGGTCTCCTCAAAGCTAAGGGCGCCTTAAGGAACGACTATAAATACGGGCAATCACCCCAAAGGCCGGTTTTCAAAAAGATGGCAACCCTAAAATAATTTGTTTGCTACATTTTGACTGTCTGCCTGTTTAAAATTAAAAGTGCATTGAAGATAAATAAGAAAAATTATTTATGCTTAGAGCTCCTCGATAAAACGGCACCAGGCTGACTCGAAACGTCTTCCCAAATGTGGAAATCCTTAGGCTCAGTTTTTCAATCGATAGCAGTTATCCTTATAACTATAAGTTAACTTCCTTAACTATCATTGTTAAGAAAAATTATTTATGCTTAGAGCTCCTCGATAAAACAGCACCAGGCTGACTCGAAACGTCTTCCCAAATGTGGAAATCCTTAGGCTCAGTTTTTCAATCGATAGCAGTTATCCTTATAACTATAAGTTAACTTCCTTAACTATCATTGTTAAGGCAATGGTGACTAACACCAGTAATTAGCATTTCCACAAACATCAAATAAATATTTATTCAGACAATAGCACTAACTATCGTTCTTATTGACTGAAATTTACTACAGAGTAGCAATCGACCAATAGGAGTTCATAAAATTCAAATTAAACATTTATTACATCTTTGTGGAACCGGGCATTAGTCTTTATTTTCACGAGTCAATTACTTTTAATTTTCGTTTAAAACCAGCTTTGATTCACCCTGGAATTATTAGATCACTGCAATATAGCAAATTTTAGGACCAAAAGTAAACCTACATTTTTCTGTAAACATCATAAACACGAAAACACTTCATTTTTTATACAATGACCATCAAACGAAAATTTGAGATGAGGAGAAGTTGTATACATAAAAAAAAATGTCTGAGCCGATTTTGTTATAATTTATTCTTCCCAAAACTATCAGATTCAAATTTGATATCCTTTAATATCGTTATTATTTTACTATTATTTTGTACTATCAACTATGCAGAGTGATTCGTTTACAGTCCTCAACAATAATGTTACATTCACTATATCTTTATAGGGTTTTGAAGACAAATGTTGATAGAGCTAGGTTTATTATTAATATTATTTATGATTATATTATTAATATTGCTTTTGAGCTTCTTTACTATTCCAATTCTTATAAAAATTACCGACAGAATATTTCGTACCTGTAGGTACTGAAAAAAAATATCTGTATACTCACGTAATTTTGTGTAAGCTAATTTTTACGGAAAAATCATGTTTAAAATTTATTGTAAATTATATTGTAGGTAATTACCAATTCCTGGAATCTTTTACATTCTTAATAGCACAAAAAACTATCGGTACAAATTGTTTCTTATATCTGGCACCGAGGCTATACAATTTTATACCTGAAAACCTTAAAACAAATCCTTTAAAAATGTTTAAAAACATAATTAAGAAATGGGCAACTAATCGTCCATATAATTTTTTTGATATATGGATCAACAAACGAATATGTTTGAAATTCATAAAAATAACGGAAACCTCATTTTTTACTCACCTATTTTGACTTTGGTTATGTCGGTTGAAATTTTGTTTAATCTTATGTAATGTTGTTATGTTTAACTGTATTTTTCATTATTTATAAATAAACAATTTAGAAAAAAATAAAGCACTCACACACAGTTGAAAAACTATAGTGAGGTATACTTAAAGTTTAGAGAAGCATTATTGTTGCGTATTGTTTTTATTATGTTGTTGTAAAATTGTAGTTTTTCGCAATAAACTTATTATTATTATTATTATTTTATTTTTGAAACTATAATTTTTTATTAAAATAGTTAATGGTAACTTATTTGAGACCTTTTTTGTTGAGTAGGTCTGAGTGACTTTGCTTTACCGTAAGTAAACATAAAAATGCATAAAATACAACAATAATGTATAAAAATATGTAGGTACATAGTACATACATATACACAATAGACACGAAATATTTTTATAGGTGTGATTCTTGAATAAATTTTGTATCGCTCTATATAAATTTTTTACCGCTACAAGGGTTAATTTTCGAGCAATCATCTGTTAAATGTTGAAAATTGTAGATTGAAAAAGTAAAACACTGTTGAATAAATAGAAGCCAGTCTGCTAAACTATTTGATTATCGAAAAAAAGTTATACATGAAATTTGTAGCTGAGATGATTTGTGATCGAAAGTATCTTGTAATTTTTTTGATAGTGTTAACCCTTAAAGATTTATTAGTGTTCAAATTTGGAATTTCAAAAAATAAATCATTATGATATTATCACGTTTCATTTAATTTACTTTGAAAAATAGTATTGAAAACAGTTAAAAATTTGATACATGATGAAAGATTGGTTTATTTTGAATCGAAAAGTTAAATTCATCAAACCTAAAAAAAATTCCTGTCTATCTTGTATTCAAATCAGCAAAAAGAAATTTAAGAAAATGTCGCTTCAAAAAAATAAATATGAATAAATCGAAAACGGCAAGAATTTTTGGTAGATTTTTAGAACCACTGATTTAGTCCTTCAGCTAGGGGTCAAAAGGTAGGAAGTAAAAGCGGGATGAGACTATCGCAGTGTTTTCTGAAGGTTTTTTGGTCGCTGAATCCGAATCCGTGTGTCGTTTTTCAATAAAGTGGTGCAAACACAAGTTATTAACAATTTATTGTTTAAAACGCAATAACTCAAAAAGTATAGATTTTACCGAGCATTTTACCAAAAAAAGTTTCAAACAAAAGTTGTTCAAAATAAAAAGACTCTCCTAAAAGTTCATATGGTATTTTGTCATAAAGTCGCACGGACAAAAGTTATTAACAATTTATTGTTTAAATGTTTAAATTAACTAGAAAACGAAAAGTATACATTTTACCAAAAAAAATTTCAAACGAAAGTTGTTCAAAATAAAAAGACTCTCCGAAAAGGTCATATGGTATTTTGTCATAAAGTTGCTCGGACAAAAGTTAATAACAATTTATTGTTTAAAATGCAATAACTGGAAAAGTGTACATTTTACCAAAAAAAGTTTCAAACAAAAGTTGTGCAAAATAAAAAGACTCCTAAAATGTATGCTTTTTGGTTTGTTCCGTTTTAAACAATAAATTGTTAATAACATTTGTTCGAGCGACTTTATGACAAAATACCATATGACCTTTTCGGAGAGTCTTTTTATTTTGCACAACTTTTGTTTGAAACTTTTTTTGGTAAAATGTATACTTTTCGAGTTATTGCGTTTTAAATATTTAAACAATAAATTGTTAATAACTTTTGTCCGTGCGACTTTATGACAAAATATCATATGACCTTTTCGGAGAGTCTTTTTATTTTGAACAACTTTTGTTTGAAACTTTTTTTGGTAAAAAGCTCGGTAAAATCTATATTTTTCGAATTATTGCGTTTTAAACAATAAATTGTTAATAACTTTTGTTTGCACCTCCTTATTGAAAAACGACACACGGATTCGGATTCAGCGACCAAAAAACCTTCAGAAAACACTGCGTCGTCTCATCCCATTTTTACTTCCTACCTTTTGACCCCTAGCTGAAGGACTAATTATTATAAAGTAAAAACTGGCCCTCTTTACTAAAAGAATATTTTAGTTGAAATAAAAAATTGTAAAAAATCGTTGCATGAACTTTCCATAGAAAAATCCAATCTGTATCATCTATGCACTTACCTGTAATTTTCTTCATTTATGTTTACAGTTTTTATAAATAATCAACGTAAATTTATTATAAAGCTATATTTATTAATGATTCTTCAATATTTGCTCATATTTTTACAAGACAATAAAATTCAAAATAATTATACTTTTAAAAAAATTTAAAATTCCCGCTTATTGTTTCGCATGGCAACTGTCTTCTGTCATCTCGAGTTTGACAACCTCGAAAAGTCAAACTTGTAAATAACAGTCAAATCACAAATATTACTTATAACACAATCTTTAATTTAGCTCAGTTATGTGCTTTTATATATATTAGTGGCATCAAATTCGCCCTCTAATAATGGTTAATGGTACAATCCTCCTTTGTTCAATTTTCGTCCTACTCGCCCTAACCTCAAACATCAACTGTGAAGTCAACAAAACCACGGAAGTGTTTGACCCTCTTGGTCCTCTAGTAAAGTGCTCCTTCTTGCCATGGGAGTTCATAGACTGTCAAAAACCCATAGACCACAAAGGCAACAAAACCGCCAAAGATGAACTAACCTACGGTTGTGTTAAATTTGGTGGCATGCGGTACGAAGAAGTCGAACGAACTAAAGTATTATGTACTGTTCTGCCTACAATTGAATGTTTTGGAAATCGATCCTTTTTCCTAGAGGGTATACCGTGTATTAAATATTCAGACCAGTATTTCACCACCACTTTGTTGTATAGTATTTTGTTAGGTTTTTTGGGAATGGACCGATTTTGTTTGGGTCAAACTGGCACAGCTGTTGGAAAGTTGTTAACATTAGGCGGGGTTGGAATTTGGTGGGTTGTTGATATTGTTTTACTTGTTACTAATAATCTGGTTCCGGAGGATGGTAGCAACTGGAATCCCTATGTTTAATTATTGTTGTGATATTAATTTATATTTTATTAAATAAATAAGATTCTCTTTTACAAAAAAACAACTGGTTTTACTATAACTGTAAAATTATATTTAAAGCAAATAAGTTGACATTTTTGCTTATTATATATTTGTCACTTAAGAAGATGGGGCAGAGTTTGAGTTTGGCCCGCGTCTACGTCCAAAGGAAGGTACAACATTTACAAATCGTCTGTTATATTGGATACGCCTCTTAGCACGACCGGTCTTCTTCTTTTTCTTCTCTTGTTTTTCCACTTTTGGGGTTTGTCCTTTCACCTTACCTAAAAATCGAAAACATGATATAAGTAATTGTAAAAACTAAGACAGCTAACTTATACATAGTAAAAAACTTGTACGAAACTTTCTATAATAATAATCGAATAGTCTTCGAAAACTACCTCAAACAGTTCGGTTAATTTCGCAAGCTTCAGGAAGGTCAAACGATTTGATACTCAAAAGACCAGCTGTGACTTGCAACTTATAATTTGAGAAATAATTTAATACTAACCAGCACGAGCCAAAGATCCGTGAACTTTACCACCGAGCAAACCAACAGTCAACTCGACGTCTGTGTTACTGAGGGCAGATGCCAAGCATTCATCCTCGACTTGAACTCCAGCAGCGTACAAAAGAATTTCTGAGGCATTCAGATTTTCAAAAGCGGCAATTTGGACCTAAAACAATAAGAGTTAGCAAACATAACCTTAGTTATGTAGGCAGACATACCTTGAGACTTCCAATAGTTTCATCACCCTGGCATTCTAGATAATGTGTGGATTGACCACGGAAACACAACTGCATCTTGAGTTTTTTATCTGGAAGAAAGTATAAGATAAATTAAACTAAATTATATTGCACCACATGTATGATAATGTCGCCATGTTAAAAACTACTACGAATGTGGTAAGGGTATAATTTTTTTAGTATATGAGTAAACAAAGCATTAGCAATAGGAACTTATAACTGAAAGTAATTTAAATTTGATATTTGTTTAATAATTTAGAAAACATAAAACGGAACCTACCTCTTGCTTTGATGAAGAAATGTCGAAAGAACGTCAAGCTTGCGCAGAATATCGGAAGCGGATGTCCACCATTACGTTTAGTTAATTGCAGTAATACCAATGAGAAAAACTGAAAATTACTAGCCAAAGATTAATTAACTTAACGTTAGGCAACCATTCATACAGAGTTATTTTAATTCAAAAAATTAACTTCTGCTCAAAAATATTTTTTTTAATTTTACGGTATTCTTAGAAAACGAATTACAATTTTTATGATATAGATTAAAATTTTCAAACAATTTTAAGGAAAAAATTGGATTAACTTAGAAAAAAATGGGATTTTTTGAGAATTGTATTACTTTTTATAATTTTGTGTTTTTAGAATTAAAAAAAAAGGTCTTGTTTAAAAATGCTATCGATTCTTACCTACGTTGAATAAATGAAAAAATCAAAGACTAATTAAGTAAATATTTTATTTTATTTTGTAGAAAATAAAAATTTTTTTGAGAAATTTATTAATTTATTTTCATGTTATTAGAATTTTATTTAAAAATGCTACCGACTATAAAATCAAAGAATAATTATCTAGTTTTATAGATATTAATTTTTATTTTGTAGGAAATTAAACAATTTTTTTTAGCATTTTATTACTTTATATTTTCGTGCTTTTAGAAATTTATTTAAAAATATTTTTTTAAAATGCTATTGATTTTTACCTAAATTTAATAAAAGAAAAAATCAAGGATCAATTAAATAGTTTCTCGAGCAATCGAGCATCTAAGTTTTAGTTGAAAATTGCAAATATAATTCAGGCCAAAATATATTAAACTTTACATTTTTTCTCCAGCGACTAAAATAACAGAACCAACAAGATCGTTGTACTAAAACCAAGATTCTTATTAGAAAATTCATATACAACAATTAGCAGTTACCTACAAACTTTTATTAAAATTAATACATTATATTATTTCGAAATTACCAATTACCTCTTACAAATATAATAAATAAATACAAATTAAAACCTCTGTTGGAAATTTTGTTGTTGTTGCTGCTGCTGTTGCGAACTATTGTTATACATCATCTGTTGTTGATGAAACTCCTGCTGTTGTTGAGATATAGGAATTTGCTACATAAATAAAACAAAATCAAAACCAATTCAAAATAAA
This sequence comes from Pediacus dermestoides, assembly GCA_963942485.1. Classification (NCBI taxonomy): domain Eukaryota; kingdom Metazoa; phylum Arthropoda; class Insecta; order Coleoptera; family Cucujidae; genus Pediacus; species Pediacus dermestoides. Next base: position 33,379,247 of record OZ012626.1, read on the forward strand.
CCTAATAACACTCTCACCTGTTGATTAACCTGAGGATGTGGTGGCCCATTTAAACGCACTCTCTTCGCTGCGTTTCCATGATTGTCGGCAGCCGATGATTGTTGTTGAGGTTGTGTTTGAGACTGCTGCTGTTGCTGCGGTTGTTGTTGCTGCTGCTGCTGGTTTTGTCGCTGTTTGTTATCCGATTTTTCTTCTTGATCATCGTCAGTTAAAAACTCGCGTTTTGGATAAGGTATCGGACACCCTAAGAGGACAAAAATAATTAGGTAAACAGCGGGGGAAATTGATTCGGTTAAATTACCAGCAAACACATCTTGAGTGGGAAGCGGGTCTTCTGTAAAATATGCATCTTGCATCGCTTGTTCCGAAGTAATGCGTTTGTTAGGGTCCATTAGTAGCAATTTTTGCAGCAGGTGGAAGGCCTTGCTGTCAGGTTTGATTTTGTGCCTGTCCATGTATTTTACTAACGAACAATTTACATAACTAAAACAATTTCAGTTAGATTTTCTTGGAATTTAAACAAAAAAGTGTCCTCACTTGGCCTTTTTGAAATCTTTTAGCAACGTCGGGTGCTCAGGCATTTTTTTTATATCCTCCCAATCTTTTTCATGTGGAAAACCCATTACATTAAATATTCTATCTAACTGATCGTGGTGATAAGGATTGCTGGTTTTTATGTCCTCCTGCCTACAGTGGAAAATCGGTTCCGATGTAAGCAATTCGGCGAAAATGCAGCCTATCGCCCATATATCTACAAAGAAAAGTTAATATTTATATACTTAGCACCCATAACTAACACTATTCCCACGTACCAATTGCCTTTGTGTAGTGCCTTGCTCCAAGCAACAATTCCGGGGCTCTGTACCAAAAAGTTACAACCACTGGATCCAAATCTGCCAGTGGTTTTAAAGGAGCGTTAAACAATCTTGCAAATCCCATATCGGCGATTTTTACACGTCCTCGTTCGGGTCCTTCGCCCATCACTAAAATATTAGCTGGTTTTAAATCTCGATGCAACACCCAATTTGAATGCAGGTAATGAATGCCGTCTAAAATTTGATACAGTAGAGATTTGACCATTCCTTTTGGGACCATTACAGGTTTTTTATTTGCCTTAGCTGCCCGGTGGAACTTGATAATGTGCCACAAATCATGTTCAGCGAAATCGAAGAGTAACCAAACTTTTCGATCGTTATGTGAAAGAAACACCCGTATTAAGTTGATAACATTTGGGTGTTTCAGCTCCCTCAACAACTGGAAATATATACTTGTGATTGTAGTTGAGTTTTAAAAGGTTGAATTTACTTACAGCGATTTCTCGACAGGCAGACATGGACAAGCCAGTGCCCTCGATTTGTTTTAAAGCATAATCTCGATTATCCGAGCCGTCTTTTCGCCGGCCTTTGTACACATGTCCATAGGTCCCTCGTCCAACTTTGCAACCCTCATAGTCGAACAGGTCTTCCACTTTTACGCGCTCATTTTGTGTTTTCATCTTAAATTCGTAATCCATCATCAGAGTTGACATATTACGGTAAATGTAAATCATAAAGGCACTTCAGACGAAGTGCAGGTTAATTCTAAGTGGTAAATTTACACTAGTTATGTTTGGAAAACGGTGTAGTTCCAAAAATTATGGGTTTGAAAAGTGACAACAAATCAATATTGTGTTTGTAAATATAACCCCACTTTTTTTCGTGGAGTTTTACAGTGATGCCAAGAGAGAAAGTACAGTTTTCACTAGGTGGCCTTCAAATGTTGCCAACTGTAGAGTTTAATGTTATGTAATGTATACAGGGTGCAATCAAAAATTTTAAAAAATTAAAATTAGATTCTATGCGCAGTGCATATAATTTAAATAATTATATAAATATTACGACTCTAAAAATTTAAATTGCTATTATATTATTATTATTTATTACCTAGTTTCTAAATCTGTTTTTGTACCAAGATAAACATTTAAAAATATTTTCAAAAATTTAAAAAATTAATATGGATTTTAAATTGAAATACTTACACTAGATTTTCTATTTGATTGCGATAATTTAGAACAGTTTGATGGAAATAGCAATAATACGCCACTGCCTTAGTCGCAAAATATTATTTTTGTAGATTCCCACTTTATTTTTATTTAAAAAGGAATACCTTCTGTGTAATTTCTTATTTAGGCACTCGTTTTATCAGTTATCCTTATAATAATATTTCAGAATATTTTTAATATAATTCAGAACTTTAATTTAAATAAATTGTACTTAAAATGGCCAAAATTTTCATAAATTGCAAATTCTTGTACAGGGTGTCCCATTTTCGACACTTTTAGGGGATATTGGCGTTATTATCAAAGATAGAGGGTTGCGGTTTTCACCTTCCTGTCCTACTGTTAAATTTGTCATGGCTCTCTTAGTTTTTAATCTACAGAGTGATTCTGAAAATCTTTGTTTTTTTAGACACCCCTCGTATTTCCGTTATGCGTCTACTTATCAAAAAGGTGAAAACTGATCTTGATAGAGTTTTTTACGTAGAATTCAGTAGCGTAGGCAGTTTTTGTGTAAAAGGTTTAGTTTTTGAGATATTGCCCAAACTTTTAAATGGTACACCCTATATATATTTTTTTATAATGATTAAGCAAAATTTGGGCTTTCCAAAAATATATAATACTTTATATTTATTTTGAAAAACAAGTTCAAAATTCGATATTTTTAATAATTTACTTTATTTATAACAGTAGGACATGGCTAGTTTATTAAAAACAAATGCAAAATTTGACAGATTTCTCTGATTTCCATTATTGATGAAATATTTTTGTTACGTATGTGTTTTTATTTTACTTTTAATTTTTTATTACAATGGCCATTTACGATAATTATGAGAAGTATTATATTCTTGGTATGTTTTATACAATGCATTAAAATTATCTTCTGAAGTGTTTAGCTTTAAAATAAATACGCATTGTGAAAATTTTGGATTTGTTTTTAAAAAATTAGCCATGGCCTACTGTTATAAATAAAGAAAATTAGTAAAAATATCGAATTTTGAGCTTGTTTTTCAAAATAAATATTAAGTATTATATATTTTTGGAAAGCCCAAATTTTTCTTAATCAATATAAAAGAAAATATATAGGGTGTTCCATTTAAAAAAACATAAGTTTGGGCAATATCTCAAAAACTAAACCTTTTACACAAAAACTGCCTACGCCACTGAATTCTACGTAAAAAACTCTATCAAGATCAGTTTTCACCTTTTTGATAAGTAGACGCGTAACGGAAATACGAGGGGTGTCTAAAAAACAAAGATTTTGAGAATCACTCTGTAGATTAAAGACTAAGAGAGCCATGACAAATTTGACCCCGGAATCTTTCGTTTCGTAAAAAAGTAGGACAGGAAGGTGAAAACGGCAACACTCTATCTTTGATAATAACGCCAATACCCCCTAAAAGTGTCGAAAATGGGACACCCTGTACATAAAACGAAGATTTTCAAGAAAAAATAAACACATATTATAAAAATTTTCTCTTGATTTCAGAAATTTTACCCGATTAAAGTGAGGGCTCAATAAATTTGAATCGTATAGTAGAAGTACTTCCACCGCTTGACTTCTCACTAGCTATTGCCTTACAGCTTTTAATTTGTGCTTAGCCTAAGAGCTACTTGAGTGGTTTTCTGGTTACCTCTGGAGGTTTCCAAGGGATAATAGAGATAAAACAATTTAGAGATCGTTATAGATTTACTTACGTGTACATTTTTTAAAGAATAAAGTACATTAACTTGAGGTGCACAGGTACTAATCATCTAGATATAAGGCTATGTTAACAAACATTGCGACTGCAAAGTCCTGAGCAGGTCTGACAGAAAACTCAAGCTAAATTATAAAATTATTACCTAAATAAAAAGACGCCTACCTAACAATTGGAGCGTTATATTGACTTGTTAAGAAAATAGCTACATTTTTAATATAAAAAAATTCATATATTAACGCTCCGGTTGAAAGGCAATGTAGAATAATTACTCTGTGGGACGATTTGTATTGTGCAGCGTCTTATACGAATATAATAGCGCTATTAATATTGTCGAAGTGATCTTTATGTACATAATAACTAACTAATTATAATTATTAACAATAATTTTTTTAAACATACATTTTAAGTCTACTTCGCACATACATTGACTATGGTCACAAATACTGTCATTTACAGCACTTACACAGCTTTTCGAATAAAATTCAGTTGTAAAAGTCCTTGATAAAAAAATCTACTTAATACAAGTTCCTCGCACAATATACAAATCAATGATCTCCAGAAAATTGATTAAAAAACCTAATGACCAACAAAAAAATGTTGCTCATATTATAAAAGAAAAAATTAAATTAAAATCGGTATACAATATTTCATCCATTTAGTTGTTCAGGTTTTTATAAAACTGATTCGATTTGTTTAATTTCCTCCTTCTCGTTTGGACTTGAAGCGGTTTCAATGATTTTGGGAATGTGTCTGTTCCCACCTCCTTGACCCATTGTAATAGGCTCATCCTCCTCTTCGTCTTCATCGATAGGCGTCAGTGCATCCCCATCGCCCATCGGCAGTTCCTCCTCCGGCGAAAAACGTTTTAAGCATGGTGCTAGAAAGCTCGTAATGGCCGAAATGGCGAAAAATACTCCTGCTACATAAAATGGTATATCATAGGATTGGGTCGCATCATATAAGGCACCAGCCAATGGTGAACCAACAATTGCAGCAGCACCACGGAAAAGAATCAGCAAGCCAAATGCATTTGTTAGCTTGTCCAGACCGAGAAGGTCCACCAGAATAATTGAAGTCAAGGAAATGTATCCGGCTAAAAAAAGTACAAAAAATTTAGTAAAGTTTAGTGGTTTATTTCGAGTAGGTACTTACACACTGCTATTCCGAAAAATATTGCCATTGTTATATAAGCTCCGTAGGAATGGCAAAAAGGCGTTAGTGAAACAGCTACCGTGGATATTACAAGGCATACGTTATTTACAAACAGTGCATTCACTTGTGGAAAATCAGCAAAATATCCACAGGCCACACGGCCAATTGTGTTTGTTATACCAATGATAGACAACAAAAATGAAGCACTTGAAGTATCAATTTTCTAAAAAAACATCAATATAAGTCATTTGGAAATATTCAAATCTAATTAACAAGGTTTATTTCAGGAATTTGTTACCAAAAATATACAAAGCTTTTTTAAAGTGGCTTTCAAGATTCCTGGACAAAAATATTAGAAAAGAGTGAACATTTCCTGGCTGCAGGAAATGTTTTTCTCCCCTTAGTTAGAAAATCTTTTCATATTTTTAAACATACATACTAAAATTTACGAGAAATTAGTACCAAAATTTAAACCCCTGCACAGAATATCATGCCACTCTATATACAGGATGTTTCTACTCAAAATGGACAACGTAATAGAGGTTGTAGATCTCATCGAGACTAACATTTTTTTTAAATTAATATTTTTCATTTGAGCTTTTGTTTTCGAGTTATCGACCTTCTTTTGTTTTTACACAAACTTCTTTATCTTCATTATTTATGCCCGGATTTAAAAAAAATAAGGCTTTTTGAAATTGTCAGTTTGATATCTACAATTTTTGTGTTAAACATTTTAAAAAATATATCAACAAACAAAATGGCGACCAATTTTGTTTGGAGCAGACTTAGAGTTATCCAAGTTTTAAAAAGAAAATTGGTCGCCATTTTGTTTGTTGATATTTAAAAAAAATGTTTAACACAAAAATTGTAGATATCGAACTGACACTTTCAAAAAACTTTAATTTTTTAAAATCCGACCATAAATAATGAAGATAAAGAGGTTTATGTAAAAACAAAAAAAGGTCGATAACTCGAAAACAAAAGCTCAAATGAACAATATTAATTTGAAGAAAGTGTTAGTCTCGATGAGATTTACAACTTCTATTACATTGTCCACTTTGAGTAGAAACACCCTGTATTTATTTTGAAGTAAACAAATATATTATTTGTGAAGACTTCTTACAGAATTCCAAGAAGTATACTACAAAAAATCCTTTGTAAATTTCCACTAATTAACACCTTAATAAACCTGGGTTCTTCATCCTTGAACTTACGTCTGCTTTGGCGCAATCAACCAAGTATACAAACGGCACATACAATCCTGCCATTCCGAATAAATTCGATATTCCTATTAGTACAAATACTGGGTCCTTTAAAAGGCTCATATCCAACATTTGAGCAAGTGCAGACTTGAAACTCTCTGGTAAGACAAGGCATGGACAAATATCACCAGCTAGAATAATTTAAATGTAATTTAAAAGAGTTTTAGTGATGGTAATTTCAATCTTACGAGAACCATCTTCCTCCATTGCCCTTAATTTAGGAATACTCATAATACTTTGTCTGTAATTAGTAAGAGATTTTTGAGACTGATGGTACTCGGGAAGATGCTGAATAGATCCAGAATAGAAAATATCTTTTCTTGAGAGTGGCCGAACCATATTGCCTTTTTCCCTGGCTAGCGACAGCTTTGAGGTATACGCCAAACTTTCCACATCGACCTGAAAAACGACATAGAAAAATAATCATTAACTTCCCTGAACACTAAGCGCTTTTTCTTAATAACTCTCGAATTTTAACACATTCATCAAGTACGGTTATGTTTGATGAGACATAGAGACCATATAGCTTTCAGAAATTTCCATGAAACATACTTAAGTTTTACTGCCTTATTTCAAGAGCAAACAAATAAATGTAAATTTGCATTCCAACTGGAATAGATCCAAATTGTGAAACTGTTTTTATTTTGGGAACAAACTTTTGTATTGTACCAGGTGTTTCCACGCACACCCACCCAGGATGTTTTCCTCAAAATCACGAAGCAGAAAAAATGCACTGTGTCTTTGAACAATAAAAAATCGGACAGGAGGTTGAGCGAAATTAGACACGATATTTGTTTATAACTATAATTAGAAATGTTAAGTTTCTCTTTGATGTTTTGAATTTTCTAGTGGGTTCTTGAACTAAATTACACAAAAATAAGCTATTGTTAATATTAGTCTTTTTTAATTTTAATTTTAATTTATTTGTATTAGTACATCTACAATATTTTTGTATAATCCACTCTTCCCTTAGTATTCAGAATATCAGTGTTATTGTTTACAAAGAAAATCGCTTAAACTGGCACAACGCCAGTTTTTTAAGGAAATAGGAATGCAGCTAAATGTCTACTACCAAAGACCCCGCACTCATCTAAACGTACTTGCGTTGCTACAGTATTTTATAGTTAAAAAATCCCCTTCGTCATAAATCTCTACCACGCGTTTCATTGTCGATGCCGTACAGAAACAAAAAGGTTTCTCCTTAAAATAGATTGCAATTATTTTACGCAATCGTTGTGACCTCTAACGATCGCAAACACTTACCTCGCTATTATTGTTTCTGCTGAGAAAAGATCCAGTTGAATTGTTTCGTAGTCTCCTCATATCACCATTGGAACTCAATGTACCCCTCGAGGAAGACTTAATAGGACCTAACGTTGGTTTGAATCTCTCCCCAACAGACGTTTTCCTCATCCTATCAAACGTGGGAACGGAACCATTCTTAGGCAACGCAACATGTGTAGTAAAAGCAGGTTGACTGGCATTCCTTGGCATTTTCGTGTTTTGGTTAAATTCCGCTGTTTCGGCTGTCTCACGACGCACCTTACTTTCTTGTTGTTTGATTTCATCTACTCGTGGGTTTTTAGCCCCTTTAATTTCCGCTGTGCTTTCACCAGGACTTGGACTGCCGGAGCTTCCGCTTTGTTCTTGTACTTTAACTTCGGCTATTGTTGGTAGGGTGGGCACAGTTGGGATGGGGGTTATAGGTGTGCCAGGTGCTAGCTGGTCGAGATTTAGGCTGGAATGTACACCTGGATCGATGTTCAAGGGTTGTTTCAATCGCTTTTCCATAGTGCCATCTGGAAGTTGCACCATAAAGTAAGAGCCACCTATGCTACCACGTTCCATTTGTATCCGGCGTTCCTCCGCCATTCTTTGTAACAAGGGTTTTTCGCTGTCTTCCTTGGAGTATTCCAAAGGTCGCATAAGCGCGCCGAAAATAACACAGTTTAAAATCAACCCTGCCAAGATTAAATTAGCACCTTTCCATTGGTATTGTTCTAGGAGCATAGTGGCAAGAGGGGCAAACGCGAACGTCCCTACACCGGAACCACACACAGCAATACCCGTAGCGAGGGAGCGTTTCGTTTCAAAATAATAACCCACGCACACCACTGCTGGCAAGTAAATAAACCCGAAACCAATTCCACCTATAAAACCATAAGTCAACATTAACCAGTTGACTGTTGGACTGAACGTTGATAGTACAAAAGCTGCCGTTGAAATTAAACTACCCGATATGCACACTGCGCGGCAACCGAACTTATTTGTTAGGGCGCTCACTAAAGGACCTGCGAAGAGGTACATGCCGGAAAGCAGAGAACCAACCCAGGCGGTTTTGCCTTTGGTTTCACCGTAGTAGTTTGCCATCTCCATGAGGAATACGCCGAATGTGTAGGCGATGCCGTCCACTATCATGTTGCACATGAAGGAGGCGAATACGATAACCCAGCCGTAGCCCCCGTCTGGGGGTGCCGGCAGGTCGTGGTAATCGCAGTAGGATATTCCATCGTCGTCGCCTTCTTCTTGTTGTTCCGCCGTTAGGCGGGAGGTTTCTTCACATGCTACTTCACTGTCAGTCTGAAAAAGATCGAAAGGATTATTAGAAAATGATTTTAAAATTTAAAGAAATAAAATACATAATTATACAAGTAATCGCATCTTCTTTTAACTACAGATGAGAAAAAATATTCTGAGAGATCAAAACTTTGAATAGAATGAGATATGAGCAACATAATTTCAAATACATGATTGAAATGAGAATTACACATTTTCCAAACCTTCTGTTATACTTTTTATTGAAACTTCTATTTTCTGCTGCTACAATCATCAGAAAATATGGATACCTTCTCAAAAATCTATCTACTGTATACCCTTAAAGCAGCGTTATTTTCAGAAGCTCTCTATTGAGAATAATAGAAATATACTAAAAAAAAGCATTTTTTCTAACAAAGTGACTCAAGTTAAAACCTTGATATGAACGAAATTGATTTATTAACATTAAATTCTTGAGTTAGATTGAACTGAAAAGCAGAAAATTGCACATATCCTTCATATTCTGAATCGAATGATTAATGATCGTATTGAAAACGATGATTTATAATTAACAAACAAGTAATCTAGGCTTCAGTTATCGCGCCATGTTATTAAATAATTTCATATCATAAAAATATGGAGCTTCTTAAATATGAAAAAAAAATATTTTGGTTATGTAGCCAATTCAATCTAAAATTTCAGTTAGCTTCTTTATATTTTCTTTAGATCGTAACCTCGTTTTTTTTTACAAATAACCCTTGCTTCCGATCCTCTAGTCCCAATCAGGATCACTTAATGCTTATTATTAATATAGAAAAAAATTGAAAAAGTTTGTATGTAAATGTCAAGGTCATGCATTGTTTAAAAATTTTAAGCAACTGCTAATCGTATAACTTTGTATTACTCAGCCCATGAGTGGGTTTTTTGTCGCATATGCTTCTTGTTGTCTTGGATTGATGAAATTTCCAAAGATAATTAGAAGCAAATTTTTTACGTAATTATTAACATTGCCATTATCAAGTATTGTTGCTTATTCAAAAACTTTACTTCGCTTTCGCTTATCATCCTCTTGTGTTGAACTTTTTGGAGGATTTTTGAACATTTTTAGTTTTTTCTGACTCTGATATAAGAAAAAATTGTGATAATTTCCTCGCTAAATAGATGAAGAAATCTTCTTCTAAAAAGAAGTATATTCATTTAGCGTCATGTTTAGTGCAGTAGTGCCAAAGTCAGGACCAAAAGTTGGGTCATCTCTTCTAGTACCTACCTACGAATTTTTCATAAAATTGAAAGTTCAATTTAAAGAATTAAAAATGATACTTTGGTGAGGATTAATGCGTGTTACAATCGACAACCTGGGGTTAATTTAAAATGTGTCGGAATTTAAAAAAATATACAGGGTGTTCCATAAATAATGGGACATAAACCAACAGTGATTTCCGAACTTCAAAAAACTTAGTTCAAAAGTTAATATTAAAAGAGACTAAAAATAGGTCATCGCTTTTTATAAAATACTCTTAATAAATTGTAATTATTAATTACTATTAATTACTACCTAACCTAATATGTACTAATTACTACGGACACCATATTTTCTACACTTCATTGTGTTATGGATTATAGCTTAGAAATTTTTATATGAACTTAATTTTTTTTGAGAACGACTGAACTACAGCACTATTTTCATAATATCGAATTTCATATTTGAATTCTACATACAGGGTGTTTCACGATAAATGGTAACACCTCAACAACTTTTTGATTCTTCGGTAAAATTAGAAAAATTTTTTTTTGTACAAGTCGCAATTCTCTTTTAAACGAGTAACAAAATTTTACCAAGAGTGAAAACCTAGCCTACTACGATAAAAAATAAACCGAAAAATTGAAAAAACGTATTAGGCATGTTTTTTCCAAAAAATTTTATTAACAAAATTTTTTCAAAAATCCCAAATCCCAATTTTGGCAGAAAACAAAAAATATAAAAATTCTCCAAAAAATTTTTTTCGTAATGAATTTTAATATTTTTTCAAGATTGCCATGATTCATTGAACAGTACCTAAACATCAAGAGATCTATCACATAAAACAATGATTATTTGTCAAAATTCTAATAAACCAATAAAAAAATATCTGATGTGCCCAACACATGACTTTCTTATACGGATAGTATCACAGTAATTACTTTTCCTAAAGACATTAAGTTAAATTTCTTGTAAAAATTTTGAGGGTTTTCAAATAGTCTCTGTCGCACTTATTGCAATACGCATAAATCTGTCCTTGTCCCACTCATTACTACCAGATTTTAGGACAAATAAATAACAGAATACTTATCAAAATTCCACAGTGCGAAAAATGCTTGATATCTTTGAATTTGCTGTAGCTAAACTTTGAAGATTTATAAAATACTTCTCAGTTTTGGTCAACGTTTCACTCAAACAAACTGTACAGTGCACAATAATCCTTCTCATCAAAATATTTCGATCTTTTGCCTTTGACAATTGTTTGACTAACAATCTCTTCTTCTTCTTCGTACTTGGATTGCAAAGCAATGTCAAGTTTTTGGTGTTTGGCGATATAGCCACTCTCACCAGGATTGGATTAATTGGATTAATTGGTTTTCACTTTTTAAATTTTTATAACTTTATTCGAGCTCTTCGTGTGTTTAATGCAAATAGAATCTTTAGTATAAAAACAAATAGATTTCTGTAATGTGAACAACAGCCACTCAGAGATAGATGGCAACACTATATAAATATATAAATAATTTATAATTATTAAAAAACGGCGCAAAATAAAACACTTTTGTTACTTTGTCGACACGTCTAAAAATTGAAAGAGCATTCACAAAAAATTTGGCGTCGATATCTTTAATGTAGATTTGCATGCAGAATACAATTTCACGACTTTATTGTATATATTAGAAAAAATTTTAATCGAGTTGCCATGATATCCAAAACATAAAACCGTAGCCGTTGTAGCCGTCGATCTTTTCAAATAGTAATGCTACAATCGATTTCCTCAACGGTATAGATTTCTGTATGTAAACAACATGTACTTTGTAAATCAGAGATAGATGGCGCCACTATATAAATAAAATTTTTTGACGGAACTTCAAAAAAAGTTTCAAACAAAATTTGTTCAAAATTTAATTCTAAATCAATGTTAAAGAATAAAAAAATGTCGTAAATTGTTTATTTTTCAAGATATTCCTAAAAAACCTAAAAATGTCTTCAGGTAAGTACCACTTGTGTTGGTGCTAGATGAAAAAGATTTAATGTGGCACCCACAATTTTGTTCAAACTCTTAAATATGAAATTTAAATCAAATCCGTTAAGTCGTTTTTGAGTTATCGTGGATACAGACAGACACACAGACAGACATCATGGCGAAAATGGTCAAAATGGATTCAGGGGCCCTCAAAACGTGTAAATCCATCAAAATCTCGAAGTCGAAAAAAATCACGATTACAATACTTCCTTATACTACGTATAAGAAAGTAAAAATTAAAAACAATTTTTTTTTATTTATAATTTTTGTTCTCAGCCAAAATTGGGATTTGGAGTTTTGAGGTAAGCCCGAAAAAAATGCCTAATACGTTTTTTCAATTTTTTCGGTTTATTTTTTATCGTAGTAGCCTAGGTTTTCACTCTTGGTAAAAAATTTTTTACTCGTTTAAAAGAGAATTGCGAGTTGTACAAACAGAAAAAAAAATTTTCTAATTTTACCGAAGAATCAAAAAGTTATTGAGGTGTTACCATTTCCCGTAAAACACACTGTATATGATCTCTAGATAAATTTACTTGAAAATACTGGTCTCTTCGAAATTAATTTAAAATATCAGAAACTCGTTTGGTATAATATTCAAAGTTTATGCCAGCAGTTTATTTTTATTAAATCTCTAGTAAATGAAAAATTTATTTGCTTCCAACTTCTCAAACTATTTTCAATATGTAGTTCTATTTAATTGCTTGCCAAATTTGTATCTCTCAAAATTAAAATTTTAAAAATCTGTAACCGAAACCTAATGTAACTTTAGGACTTTTAACTAAATATGTATCCTAGAATTTTTTTTCTGATTTACATTCCTTTTTATAAAAAAGTCTTACGTACATAATGTGAACCGACTGTTATTTTTAGCAAACCTCAGAAAATCACACTTATTTGAAACCCTGATATCACTTATCGTAACTTCCATCTCCATTGCATACAAATTTTAATTTTACATAATTATAAATTATAAGCGCCTGTTTTCGTTGAAACCACATTTTTTCTTCTTTGAGTTGTAAATTTGATATTACGCACACGATTGCGGCTAGATAAATAATGCAATTACAAAGAATGATGCTTTTAATAACCGAGTGTACGTTTCGATTTACAAACATGTAGCGATCACGTGAACAATTCAACATTATTTTAAATTAAACTGTATAATGGCACTCAATTAATTAGACATATGCAGTCGTCTTCGGTTATAATATTCAAATTTTTTTACCATACACAACACTCAAGTGTAATTAGTGCAAATTTCCTAATAGAATCTGACGTCATGCTCTTTTTTCAGCGTAACATATTTCTTATGTTCGTGCGCCATTTGTGTGTAAGTTGGATTTTGTAGAGTAATTACAAGGGTAATTTGCATGTATTGTATATTGTAATACCCACAGAGAGGTTTCAATTAAATTAAGTAGAATATTTTAAACTTAAAAACCACGCATAGATATTTAATGTAATTAAGTTGCGGTAAACGCTAAAGATGAAAAAACTGTCCATGAAAGTCAAGGAGAAATTTAAAAACAAGAACAGAGATTATTTTAATTAATTGGTATAGTTTCATTGGAATATTTTGCTCAAAATTACGTTATATCATCTCTATTATCCACAAATTAATTGTTGAATCATCTTCATCAACATCAAAATCATCTGCAGCAGTTTGTTTTGAGGAAATAAAATTTTACACGTGTAACTAAATGTGCTCATAAAACTCTTATAAATAATCTGCTCGGAAAATGTGGCCTTAAGCTTCAAAGACAGTTTCATGAGAGCTTAAAAATTGCAAATTATTATCGGATTAGTATTGTTAGAAATTCCTTTAGACTAGATGGGAGGTATTATTATAATTAAATACTTAGTAGGTACTTGTATAATGTATAATAAACACAATTATTTATTATGCTGTAGGTACTTTCTCGCATACTGATTTGATTCGGGAACCTTGGCCTGTTTTAAAAGTGTCGTCCTCCCACTTTTTCATGGTTTATTGCATATTTTACAGAAGTGAAATATGTAAAGCTACCAAATAAATAAATAATCTCGCTTCTGGACTGAAACCTTTTGGAAAAACACGCGCACATATTTAATTCAATTATAATATGCGTGCTGTTACGTAACAGACATTTTATAGGAAAAAAATGTTTGTTACATGAACGTATTATTTATTGTGGCGCTCCAAATACATTTAAAGGAACGTTGTGGATTTATTTGCACATATTAGACATAAATCTAAGATAATTAGGTGTTGACTTGTCACATTATCCTCGAGCTAGGGTTTTAATGATTTTATCCCTTGAAACTAGTATTTAGGGTCCGCACAATGACTTTTAATTCCTGGAAGCTAAAAACCGATCACAAAAAGATTACGTGTAAATAATGTATGTCTACTTTTTAACTAACAACCCCACAGATTCTTTTTTCAAAATTGAAAGGACTCACAATTTTGGAACGATTCATATTTTTTTTATAAAATTTCCATAAAACTTCTTTCATAAAAAATACAATGGAAGTAGTCATACTAATGATACAATTCAATGTTAAATGTGTATTGTTTCTACGTTTTATGGTTTTTTACATGCTTTAATTCCTCAAATCTACAGTGGTTCCCAACCGTTTATATCTCACAATAATCAAGGGATATATTTAGGTATACAAATTTTAAAAACTATAACAAATTCGAAAATGCTAAAAGCAAGTAAATTACCCAAATACAAACTTTTTAGAAAGAAAAACCACGTTAAAGTCTACAATTTTATATATTTTGAACCTCCAAATTTTGTAACAAATGATGCAAAACAAGAAAATTATAATTCTTTTTGCTTAAAATTTGTGACAACTTTTTAGTTCTAACCTATACCGGTAACATTTTTGGAACTGCTGGTGTTATGGTCATAAACTAGCGAAATTTCCATTTTTGTCAAGTCAAATACAAACAAAGCGTTACTCTTAGTTTGCTTTTCTTTAACATTAAGAAAGTTCGATTATAAAGCAACATAAAAAAATTCCTTATCAAATTTGAAATAAATTACTCATAGAACATAATCACGCAAATTTTTGAAAACTCTCTAACTAAACTGCTGGCCAATTGAAACGTACCAAGCGAATTTTTAGGTTGAATTTAAAATCAAATATTTTGAAAAGGAGAAAAGATATCAACATGAGGTTTTCACGATTCAAGAGATAATTTTATTGCGAAAGCAATAGTGTGACCCGATTTTTTTACTTTGAAGTACGTTACTATCTACAGGGTATGAAAGAAAGTCGTCTTTTTTTTCTCAAATTTTATACCTACCGGAATTCCACAAAAAAATTTTTATATTTATTTGATGTCGATTTTTTTAGTCCCTGGTTAATGAGGAAAAAACCAATTTTTCAAAATTTTTATATCCCTCTTATTTTATAAGATACCGAATTTTTTATTAAAGTTAATATTGTTGAACAGGTTTTTGCAATAATAATTATGCTGCCATTTTGAAAGCAAATGTCATCATGTGATATGTCGATAAAAAGTTAATTTTAAGTAGAATCTAATTCTCACGGAAAAAAATATACAGGGTTGTTTTAAAAGTTTTTGAAAGTTAGTAGGTGGCCCTTCCGGTGAAACCGGAAGTGTCATCAGATTGTTTTAAACGTCAAAATGATTATTCCTTTCAACAATCAAACCGTGCCAAATTTCAAATTAATACAGTTAAATGTAACAAAATGGTGGGGGTTGTAAAACGATTTCGTAGCCACCCGGTATACACAAATATGAGCAAATTTTTGAAAAAGTGAAAAACTTGTTTCGAGGATATAGGTCACTTAAACCAATGGTGAACATAAACTAACTAAATTCCATTCTATTCCATTAAGAAAATAGCCTCAAAAAATGAATTAAAAAATTTACCAATTAGCGAACGTGTACCGATTTTTGATAAGCCACTGGTTACCAATAAATTAATGAAAGTACAAAAAGTGTACTTTTTATAAGAAAGCCATTCATAAGGTATTATAATCAACTATAGAGATTGGTTCTTACAAAACACAATACGGCCGAACGACAAAAAACAAAGAAAAATCAAATTTTCAGCAAAAATTCGGTATCTTATTAAATAACAGGGATATCAAAATTTTGTGAAACAGGTTGTTTTCCCATTAAGTAAGGACTAAAAAAAATCTACATCAAAAAAATATTTAAAAAATTTTGTGGAATCACGATAGTTATAAAATTTGACAAAAAAAGAAGACTTTCTTTCATACCCTGTAGATAGTAATGTACTTCAAAGTAAAAAAATCGGGTAACACTATCGTTTTCTCAATTAAATTATCTCTGAAATCTTGAAAACCGCATGTTGATATCTTTTCTATTTTTCAAAACATTTGACTTTAAATTCAACCTAAAAATTCGCTTGGTACGTTTCAATTGGCCAGCAGTTTATGACAAGTTTTTCTGTTTTAAAAAGTGAATGAAAGTTGTGTAGACACTTTTCAATATTCAAATATTTTTGGGAAAAATAATTTATAGGTTGTATAATATAAATAAAATTTCCCTAATATATAAAGGCTCATTGCCTTTCTGGCCCCACATATACGTAAATCCGGTACTGCTTACAACCTTACATACTTTAAAATAAATTAAACATTTATTGACGCACTATATTTAGAATACTCGATAAAACAAATCTTGAGTAATTTGCAACAAACTTAAAATTTGGTACAACCAAAACAGTTCAATGAACTCCAATTCGTTGATAATTTATATATGTTAATTGCATACACACACATTTTTCCGGGTTAATTATTAACGATTAGCCGAAATTACAACGGCAATTTCGAAATTTTCTGGTGTTAATTAAGTACTTAGTTGTTCTAATTTATAATTACTACAAAGTAAAAACAAAAATGATACAATGAACTTTGAAAATTGTTCTGGGATACGGATACAAATAGGGGAAATTCAAGTGACAACATTATTCATTGCACTGTGAATAAGCAATTCTATTTATGTGCGTGTGCAATCCGACAAAATAAATGTAATGCGCTGAAAAGACAATTAGAAGCACGATTATAACAACAAACAGCTTTGTTTCTAGATTGTTTATTTTGACTAGGAAAGCACATTGTATAAACATGAAAACCTGATGTTTTTCGGTTGATTTTTGTCTAAAAATTCGACACAGCCTTGGGACCTATTAAATCTATTTTGTAATTTTTATCTAGCATCAGCGTAATGTGCACTTGTCAGCGGATTTATGAACAACGAAAAAATTACACAATGATTGTCACTGTCTAGGTCGCATTAATTATTATACGTTATAGTTTTATATTCATTAGTAGACATGAGATGTTTCGCAGAATAGAAAAGTTTTACCTATATAATATTTTATATATTTAATCTAATCAATGTTTACTGTCTGCGATAAGCAACTAGTTCAAACCAAGTAGGATCTGTTTGAGAAATTTTGCAAAAACTTAATTATAGGTACTGACTGCCAAGTTAGAAAAATAGAAGAACAGGTGTTTTATTTTTACTAAGTTATTTACTAGAAGAAGGTGCTTTGTAGGTACATCAACTCAAACTCAAAACCAACACTTTTTTATTGTCTGTAAAATATAAAGTGAAAAAAATTTATAATAGATCACACAAAAAATAAACTCATTTTTAAGTTTAAGTGTCTCTTGTCGCATTTTCCTTCTCTAAACAAGTCGACTTATTTCCAAATAAATTTTTCGCTAATTTGAATGCCGTATAATCATCAATTTTACCATGAATTCCTCTTTTTTATTTCATTAAAAACACAAATTAATTTAATTAGTGTTAAAAGTTGCCACTTTCCGGAGCATATTTTTCAAAAGATAATGAATTACATGATTACATAGAGATAAATTGTATAGGAAACTAAGAAACTATAGTCTTGGTTGCTCAAAAAGTTTAATAGGGCTCGGTTCATCCCCTAAAATTTTAGGTTAATAACGATTAACGTGGAAATGGAAGAAGTTGAATCTAGTATTTAAAAAAATTCCAGTTTCTTCTAGATATTTCAGAGGCAGTAGTAAACTAATGGATTTAAAAAGTTCATAAGTTGTATTATTATTTTTCGCAAAACCTAGAAAAGATTAATTAGTTGTTGTCCAAAAAAGTTTTTTTATTTTACAGATTTTTTTCAGTAACATTTATAAATCATATTTTAAATTGAGACGGACAATCAAATATTCAAAATAAAAAATATTTCAAAAGAAAATCCCAAAATTACAACAACAAAATCAGACAATTAATTATCTTAAAATGTACACGTTATTTTCAAAATATCGCATATTTTACAAAATTGCTTTCTGGGCTCGGTAGTTCTTTCAGAATCAGACGTTTCGATATTGAAAAATTTTTAAATTGAACATTCATGAAATATTGCCATATAATAACTTCTTCTATAATTTTCAAAATATGTTTACGTAACAATTAATTTGGCAAAAAATTAAAAGTCCCAAGTTCTAAAAATATAACATTTTTAAATTGTACATATTTTACAAAGCATAAGACTTCTACAGTACCTAAATTTCATCTTCCCCAAAAATCAAGTTCCAGTTCTGACTTCTGCTTAAAATCTCGATATAATACCTCCGTCATAACTGCTCAATTCGAGAGACTGCAATTTATGTGATCATCTTGTAGACAGTTGTGTTAGACAAAGCATTTATACTGGCAATAATTTTCAATAACCTCAAGTACTAAACTTATCCATTCACATTGGCAAACGGCCAAAAGGAAGTTAAATCAATGTCAAGCACAAACTTGGACACTGTAACAAAGTGGACAATAGCCTTTTGAAACTGAATTTAGTTTTTCTGGGAAATAATTACTCGTCAGTTAATAATTTAGATCTTAACACTCATCCGCAATGTGATATAACATCATGGTGTGTCGTAAAAATTAGCACTAATGAATGCACAAAATAATGCCTGAGTAATTATGCATTATCACTAGTTATTTTTACTGTTTGCGTTTTGTGTTTGATGGATTTTCCGAGTAATCTATTAATTTGCATTAGGCGGTAAGGAAATTTTAATTGAAACCCACATACTGTTTGCTATATTTTTTGCTCCGCCCAGATTAACTGCACATGCACTGAGTGCGATATTTTCGGGTAAAGTTCACTCAACTTTGATTCATAAACATATTGACGAACACACAATTTGTTTATTTTGTTGCTATTTTGCCAGACTACAAAAACACGGACATAAAAGCGCACACGGTTATATTTAAATTTCGGGGCGAGGGACAAATAAATAATCACCAGAGCCGGGGGCTAGGGTATTTTCCGTTTTGGTCAAGAAACAAGACATTGGTCCCAAATGTAAGCAAAACCAAACCGACGAGAGTTATCTGTGTGCTTAGTATTAGCTCTACCGATCAAGGACACAATTTATTACATAACGCAGACATCAATGTGATTTAAATATGTTTCTATGATGAATATTTTGAATTATATTGTCCTAGAAGCACCTTGGGCCACTTGGAAGGTGGAATTGGAAATAAAGTGTGTAATAAACACTTTATTACATTTTACTTGCATATAGCATAGTAACACCTTTATAAATAACTAGAGCACTAATTTATACAGATACCCAGAGGCGCAATGAGGGGCGCAAAAGGGACAATTATTGCCGTATCAAGATATTTTTTTCACGTTAATAAACAAACCAAAATTAGGGGAATCATAAAAAAATCAAAAAATTATTACAATGTGGGATTCTCTTACTTTCTTATACTAAAATCACAGAAGGTACTACCTATCCTATAATGTAATCTGTGCTTATATCTAGTACTCGATCTAGTATATTAAAAAAGAAATAATTCTTTTTGTCTTATTGAGTGACTGAAAAGGTCTTGGGTTCAATGCTTTCTGAAAACGCCTTATTTTGTTGACAGCTTTTATTTACATTTTTTATTCTCCACGAATGCAGCAATTTGAATTAAAAAGAAAGAGGCAATTTTTATAGCGATTAAGCTTGAGATATTAAAAAATGGTTAACCGTGAATATTGTTCCTTATGTAGGAACCATTCTGTATCGGCAAAAATATTTTATATAGCCAGCACATAATTTTCTTATGCAAACCTAACTGAATTTGTATTCTGTGTTGCAAATTTTGATTTCAAACCAAAAGGTAGTTACGAACTTTTAAATTGGATTAATTATACTTCTGATTTTTTAAATAATAGGACTTTAGCTTTATTATATTGTAGTTTCAGTAAAAATCGTCTGAAAAATCCATTAACAATTTAAGCTTTTTTCAAATTGAGAAGAAAAATTCTAAATTAAGTTCCACGGTCTTGATATAAAGGCAATATCGAGCTTTGCAGAACAGTATTCTAACCGAAAATTCGGAAATCCGGTGTAGAGTTACTAATTTTCGAAGTGTAGAATACTGATGAGAAAATTCAGTATTTTCATTCGCACAAAAATATGCAAAACTAACTTCAACAATGTTGATAATTTTTCCATTATAATGCCAACTTTTGGTTTTATAAAAATGCAAATTACGT
This sequence comes from Pediacus dermestoides, assembly GCA_963942485.1. Classification (NCBI taxonomy): domain Eukaryota; kingdom Metazoa; phylum Arthropoda; class Insecta; order Coleoptera; family Cucujidae; genus Pediacus; species Pediacus dermestoides. The sequence continues at coordinate 33,399,725 of OZ012626.1, forward strand.
CAAAATCCGCCCAGTGGTACCAAATATACAATTTTTTAAAAATTTCAGTTTTCGATTTTTGTGGTTAGAAAATTTACGATTATGAAACGTAACCCCAAAGTAAGGTTATGGGAGTGTGCTGTGTAAAACCAGATTTTTCTATCGATCTAAAATGATTTTGAGCTTTTTTCGTGGCTTCACGTCGAGAAAATGACGTAATTTTCGAGTCACTGTTTTAAAGACAGTTTTGGAATCGCTGATTGGGTTTTTGTCAAAAAAAGCTTATATGAAATTTAATAATGATGTTATGTTGTAAAAATCAAAAACAGTGTAACTATATGAGTTGTTATTGTTTTTTGGGCCCCAAGTTACACTTTACAAAAACCAAATTTTTGAGAATAAATAATTTAAAAATCATAGTTTTGAAATCACTGCTCGAATTTTCGTCAAATTAACTTTGTTGCAAAGCTAACTGATGGTTTTATTTCAGAAAAATTCACAAACTGTCTATACGAATTATTTCAGGATTTTTTAAGATTCTCAATTTGGACATTTAAAAAATTGTGGTTTTTGAGGGTGATTGTTTAAAAAACTACTGCTCGGATTTTTGTTCACAAAATTGGATTCAGGCATTGTCAAAAAGAATAAATTAAATATTAAATTAGAATCTCGAGATCGAAAAATGGCATAATTCTTTTCTTTTTTGATGGCTATAATCCCGAGACCCTAGCAGCAATATACTCGTAGTTTATAACTTTTTCCTCGTTTCAACAATTTTTTCACTAATTCTTAAATCCAATTTTTCTAACTTGTCTAATTACGTCACAGAGTTATGAGTGATGTAAGCCACACGTTAGTCCGATAACAACAACTGATAGACAAAGACTCATCGATAAGTTACCTTCCTGATTTACTTCATATATCTGATGACGTATTCGACAGCTTAGAAAACTTGGATAGTACACAAGCCTTACCATTTTTATTTCACACAGGACACAGTAATCCCTATCAAAACTTCACTAGCACACATTCATGGTTAAAATAAAATGCATTAAGTGTCAATTCAGTTACTTTAGAATTTTTATCTCTACAAGTACAAGATAATTATCGTTTTATATTGTTTATCCGTATTTTTGAAATCTATCTCAAGGATAAGTACTTCATATATGAACTGATTTCTTCCAAATGTGATACGGCATTGCAATAAAATTAAATATTAGTATATTATCGATATATACACGAGTAAATAATATTTCAGGACATTGGTTTGGTATCACCATGATAATGGACTGAGCTAGATACACTAGGGTGCAAGATGGATTATAAAAGTGTTTATAGCTTAATATGCCTTTTATGATAATTAGCAACACAACGGAAAAAGAATGCATAAAGTTGATACAGCCCATCAGCGTTAAAGATACAATTTCATTAAAGTGTTTATGTTATTATGGTATGTGCTATGCGCGAGTGTATTAAATTAAATGAAGTTGTTTACCACAGTTGTTTTATGTAATAAAAGATGAACATGAACCAAACAAATCTGTCGATTAACTACTTTTCCCCTGGTGCAAAATATTTATTAAAACGAAGGATTGTTTTCGATCGCATAGAAAAAACACAATAAGACTAAACATAAATTTGTTAGAAATTCATTATGATTGATGAAGGACAAAGGGAATTCAACCAAGGAGGACATCAGACAAACTGACAAAGGATATCTTATAAACTTCAGAAATGTTTCTATAAATGATTTCAGGGGCGCAGTTGGCTGCGAATCACAATACTACATTATAAAACTAGTGCGGAAATGATGGCAATTTATTGGAGGTGATACCACAGCCAACTAAAATCATGTTACTTTGATTTTTATAAGAAAAACGTTGGTTTTTCAATCGATAGTTAAATTTTACTGAAAATCTATATGACTTCGAAATCCTGGCAGTAATCTTGATTGAAAACTTAACCATTGGTATAGGGGCTTCTAAAAATAGTTCTATTGTACACTTTTTCTAAACTACACCAGGATATAAATTAAAATAAAAAAAATAACAATGAGATTACGAGTTATTTATAACGTGTCTCGTAAATTATGACACGTATAATTACATCAACTATAATCAAACAATCGAAATTGTTACAAAAACGCAAAAATTATCTTTCAAATTGAATTGAGCAAAATTCAAGTGCCACTTTTAATTCTTTTCTTCCATTAAGCACCTCATTTTAATATCAACTTGTTTACGACATATTTTTCAAATTAACGCTGTTATATAATAGAAATAGCCACATTCGTAATTTTGTTTAGTCGTAAATAAATTTAGGACAAAAAGTTAAGACCCTTGAGTGAATTTTTCAACATACCCTCCTGAGCTGTAACGTAATTTGTTCAGAGCCTGTTCGCCAACAAACACCTAATGGTTTTTCGATGGCCATTGGCCACTTTCTCGATTATTGATGTTGTATACAGTTATACACGGGTAAACTTTGTACAGGCTGGAGAATTATTGCCCCCGTTTTGGTAATTGTGTACAAACACATCATGAATTGTTTGAAATTCAAACAAATCAATTTATTGTTTGGTTTTCTTTTGTATGGAGAGCACGCAATGTAAAGTTGGATGTTTAGCATTGGATTAGGCAGTAAGTTGATCTGTTTCGTAACAATTACAGAGTGAATAAGCGCAAAAATGTGGATGTTATTGGGTTGCATCATGGTCATAAAACAGATGCAGAAATTAAATAGTTATGACGGAATTAAGACTCGCACTAAGTGATAATTTGGCAAATCTATGATCTAGTCTAATTTATATTCCGTATTTATGCAAATTCGGACTGCAAGTAAATAACCGCCTATTTTTTAAATATATTCTTAATACATTATACTTTCGATTTTTTTTAATAAATATTGAGGAATTTATGGTTTACATTTAAGAAACTTCTATAGCCGATCTTCAGAAAAATCCACTCCAAATTAAAATTTTTTTTCAATATCAGAAAAATGCTAAACGAACTTCCAAGGTATTGATGATTTTTTTCTCAATACAATATAACAAACTTTGAACTTTGCAAAAATATATGTGAAAATCCGGAAGTCAGGTGTTGAATTAGGAATTTTCAAAGTGAAAGATTTTAGCTCTTTTCCATAGTTATTTTCCATTTGCGCAATACTATTCAAAAATAATTTCAAAACTATTGATGATTTTTTTTCCATAATAATGTCAAAGTTCGGATGTATAAAAACGCAACATTCGTCAAAATCGACTCAATGGTTCAAAATTTACAATTTTTTAAAACAGTCACTTCACAATTTTTGAACCATTTTTACTCAGATATTATCCATTATCTAAAGTAACATAAAAGTGAGTTTATTATTCCTGTTATTTTTACTTTCTTATACGAAGTATAAGGAAGTATAGTAATCGTGATTTTTTTCGACTTCGAGATTTTTTCTTTAATAATAGCAACATTACTATGTGCAAGAAGAATTTTTTCAAAATCGACCATTAGACTAAAACAATAACGTTGAAACAGTCAGTGAATAAATTTGTTTGGAAATATTACAATGCCCAAAATCTTTACAAAAATGAGGTTATGGTGATTTTTCTAAATAATTCCAGTACCTATTTGAATTTCACTAAGTATATAAAAATGCAAATTTCGACAAAATTCGCTAAGTGGTTCCAAAATTGTAAAAATTTAAACTAAGAAAATGATGGAAAATTGTACAATTTTATACATAGAATTTTTACATTATAATTTTCGGACCACTGGCCGGATTTTTATAAAATTTACTTTATTACAAAGCTGGACGTTGGTTTTATTTATAAAACAAATGCAAACTTTTTACCTGGTGAATTTATGCGTTTTTCATGGCTTCAGTTCTACGCGTCCAAAAAATGACAAATTTTTAAAAAATCACATTCGCTTGTTGGATTTTTGTCAAAAAAACTTTCATTATTTATTACAAATCTGTATGATGATTTCATTTTGAAACAAGGCACAAATTTTTTATATAAATTTCTTGTGTTTTTTTGGAGCTCCCTTAAAAAACAATTTTGGAACCGGTGCTAGAATTTTTTTCAAACTTTTGGAAAAACTTGCAAAGTATATGAATTATTTCTGAATTTTCGAGGGGTTCTAATTCGTAATTAAAGAATGAATATACCTTAAAAATTAGGTACGCTCCATGTTCAAAATGTGTGCTGAGTAGGTGACTCTTTATCATCCTATTAGGGATTTCCATTTTTCAAAGACTGGGTAAGGGTTTATTTATTTCTTTTTTGGAGCGCATTCCTTCAAAAGTTTTTGAGCTTATAATTTGAGGTAATATACATAATACATGCCAAAAACGGCCACTTTACCTTCCCTGATGCATAAATATAACTAAAAATATAAAAAAACCATCCAAGTTTTATATTTTGGCCTGCAAAAGACCTTTTGATATTTACGTCTATAGAACCGATTTCCCACTGTATTATTTTAATCTCTTGTGCTCTTTTTCCCACATTATCTTTAAAAAAATATAAACCCACATTACTTACTTTGTACTAGCCAATTAACATACACTTAATACGAAAGTTGAACCCAATTGAGGTTTATGGCACCCAATTTTTTGCATTAATAATCATTGCAATTTGATGTTTTGGTTTCGTTGCAGGAATATATTTCACAGTTTCAGCATAAACACCCACGTGGACAACTGGCATTTTTGCCTTTTATTAATATTGTACTTTCTCCGCACATGGGAAGAGAAAATAAACCCGTAAAAATTATCTGTTTTCGTTAGTTTAAAGAGTTTAAACAAACAAGTTATTTTTTAGTGTACACTGTTTTCTGAAAAAAAAACACGAATTTTAATTTGCGGTTGTTTTGGTTTCCAGGCGTGATTTACAATGTAACATAAAATTATGTACAAACTTCACACTGGCTACCCACTATAAATAACAAATAAGTGCTTGTGTTATATACGAAACTTTTATGTAATGCAACTGATACAAAACTACTGACATTTTAGATTAGCAAAAAAAATATTGTTACAATAATTTCAACACACTATAATTATTTTATTCGAGCTAGGTCAAAGTTTTCCATGACTAAATTTTAAATTAATTTGCCTTGTCTTTTGAACATGTTTATTGGCTGTATAACAAACACAATTTATCTGCGTAAATAAACTTGACAATATACGAGGAGTACACAACTTTCCTCTCTTAGAACTTAGAAGGGCATGTAAATGTATGTATAAAATAAAACATATTGAATTATTATCCATGGCTTCCAACAATGGCTAATAAAAAGTAATTAATTTTATACGATGCATGATGTAGGATAATTGGTTTAATCTTTTGCTATAACTGCTTGGAAAGTAATAGGTATAATAACAATCAATTGTCCTGTGTATACTCCCATAACTGCCTCTTCAAACTAAACATGTAATTGGATTTTGAAACATCAGTGACTTTTTTATTTAATTTAATAGGTACCTAATCTTTTTCTAAATTAGAAATAGATAAACGATAAAATTTTGCGTGACTACTATTTGTCACCCTTATAAACGCGAATGTACCGTAACAACGCTAACGTTAGAATTAAACGAGTCTGTATAAACCTGCCATTAGCTCCAGTACTTTTTTTTCACCTAAAAATATTTACGACTTTTATTTATTTAAAACTTGTTGTTTATACAAAATATTTCAATAAATGTAAATATTTAAAACAAACAGTTCCATTTTAAAATATTTATCGAAATCATTACCATCTCTTAATACATGCGTAGAAAAAAACATCGAAAATTCGATTTTTATAGATTGTAACATTTTATGTAAGTTTATTAGAAAATATATTGTTCTTGTTTGGTATAATTTACGTACTTTATCTAATTGTAAGATTAAATCATAAAGTTAATCCTAATCCAATTTTATCGTATATACTTGTAGCTTATATTATTCCGGAATAGATTAATTAATTTTTCGGAAAACCCTCTTGATCTTTTCGAATTTTGTAAACAAATACAGAAACCACCTTTTCTTGACTTCAATTAATAATACTGGGAAATTTGCGAATAAACTTAACGTATTTTTAATTGAATTTAATTATTTTCTCGGAAATTCAGGTATAAACATTATAGATATTTATACCTGGATTTTTGTTACGTTTCATCAGAATTTTCGTGTCGAGGAAGTATATCATTACGAAATTTTTAATAAATTAGTTCATAGCGTAAAGCTGTTCTTAAAATGAAGATACAAAAAATAATAATAGTAGTAATCAAAGTCGAGAACTTATAAAAGTTGAGATTTTTAAAAAATTGTCATTTTTGTCTACATTATAATAACCAAACCACTATAATTTTGTAGAATTTATTTTCGACACAATCCTTACAGATTTTGAGCTACCTACTGTAACTAGATCCTAAATGCGCTTAATTTTCTTTTATTTAATACAAAATATTGGCATTCAAATGTTTTATTTTTCTAAATGCATGTAGAAAAAGTTTGTTAGATTTGGCTGGTATGCAAACTTCGTTTCTCTCCGAGCACCCGAACGATTATACAAAGAAAAAGTTTTTTGCGGTGTTAGTTATCTAGAAAATTCTTCAGTATTTTCATCAGAGTATAATTACTGCGAGTTTGTTATATCTATTGTTTTGTGTTTAAGGAAATTTAACAGGTCTAAGTCAGTTTTTTCTTTGTTACTATGCTTGTGCTGTGTACTTAATTAGTGTTAATCTTGGATCGCTAGACCAGATGGGAATACAGTAAAAGGACTTCAAGAGAAAAGGTAAGTAAAGTTTTCCATTTTACTTGCTACTAACTTAGTACAGAACAAATCTCGATTTAGAAGAATTTTGCAACAAAAATCAAGGAAAATATGTATAAAAATGTAAAATAAAAGCAATAAGTACATGAAAACGATGTAAAAACAACAATATAACCACTTTTATTTTTTACAAACTATAACAGACAAAACCCCAAACTATAACAGACAAACTAAAAACTATAACAAATCTGGAAGAATTTTTTGGATATTTTTTGTAATTTTGTATTTGACTGTCTTCTTTTTGCAGGTAGGTTCCATTATGATTAATTTAGGTCCACTTTGTAGTAGACAACGTACAAGGTCAGAACATTTTTAGTTTTTTTAGTTCAAAGATTTAAATTTGCTTTGCTGTAATCGAGAGACATTTTGATTACATCAATAGAATTTTCGTATTGATTGTTTCTGGTAAATTAAAAGGGGGTAATTTTGGTACCTACGATGATTTTTGAATATTTTAATAAAATTTTCAAGACCAAATATATTAAACCAATTTTAAAATAAAGACAATTGGCATATTTCTATATTAATGTTTCAATTTTTTGTATAATATTATTGTTTCTTCCGGAAGAAAATTGCACAATTGCCTAAATTTTTAGGAGTTTAACAATTTTCAATGTTTATTTTCCCTGTATAACACAACTGTTTGTGTAATTAACTTTTTCTCAAGTTACGTAAAATTACACAAAAATATACGGTGAAACTTTCAAACCGATATTTGATGCCAAATTTTCATTTTTCGAGTTTTCCCGCATACTATGTCTGAAAAATATTCAAAATCGGGTGAAATTAGAACATTATCCGTCTTTTTATGGCACTTTTAAGTGAATCTTAGCAAGATTTTGATTAACAAACTTTAAAACGGAAAAACGGTTAAAAAATTGAAAATTTTCGTCTAATTTTTATTTCGTGTTTGTTTATTTCACTAAATTACCTTGCTCGTTATGGAATAAAGATATAATTTTAATGAAAGAAACGTAATTTTGATATTTGAAAAAATGGTAGAATTTGTAGAGGGCCTGCGGACTTCAGCCACTGTAAATCAATTTTAATTTATTATATGACATCATTTTTTTACTAACACAAGACACAGTTCAAATAAACCCACTAAAATAATTACAGATTTAACAAATATAAATTTCAACTAGTTTTCGGTAGTTTAACTTTCCAAGAACTTTGGGGCAATTGTGCTAAAGTTTACGTCCGTTAACAGGAAGCTTTCCCTAAAATTAAAACCATCGAAAATAGTTTCAATCTACAGAAAGGACGTCACTACAGCATGATTTCAAATTAGAAAACTTTTACACTGCTAAATTGCTTTGCCAAAATTCTAAAGGAAAGTGCTAGTAAATAGATTAATCAATTTCAGCACAAACTTACACGAGACATTTAATAAATGATAAAGAAACAGTGTTAATACATAGAATAAATTTAACTAAACACTGAAAGTAAATACAAAATGATACATATGGCGAATAAAGAAACTTATGAATGGTTCTATGGGGTGCTCCAAGGAATCACCTTGGCTCCACTTGTGATTATGGAAAAGAATGTCTAAATATATCAGATAAATTTCCTAAACTGACAATTTTTATTAACTTATTTCATATTTGTTTGAGCTATATTAACCCATATTTTTTGTTTTGTGCGATTTTCGGATAGAGATAATAATAAATTGATTGATAGCCGATATTAATTGCAAAGGCGTGTTCCCTTGGGCTACTCTTCCATTTGTTTTCGTACATTTATCTGTCAATTACAAAGTTATAGAAGAAATATTTTTCTTTGTATGGTCCCTAGAAACAGTGACAAGCACAGAAAAGTATAGTTTATTAAAATAGAACACCACATTCCTCATCATTCATAAAATACCACAGTAAATAAATAAATTGTGCGCTATATGGTTTTTTCTTATTTTGTAATAATTAATAATATAGAGTAATTATGTTTTCTTGTTGCACTTATTATAGGTACTTTGCTTTCATACATGCTGAAAGATTATTTTCAAGGTTACTGTATATGTATAAAATATAGTATTGTAACGGACACTACAATAAAAAGTGCTTTTTATGCTGTGCGGTTCAAATTATTTAAATTGAAACACTTTGTAATTTTCCTACTAAACTGATTAACAAGCTTCAATAGCTCAGTTTTTATACATCAAATGTACTTGATAATTAGCTATATGTTTAATTTATACATCACATACACAACATGCGATATATTTTTGTTTGTTTATATACTGCACACATTTAAACTAGCAATTTGAAACTTGGCAGGTTTTGAACCATCTAATCGTGCACTCGCTCTCATCACCAACACGACGGAATTTAAGTATTTTGGAAAATTTTTGACCTACACCTACGAAAATAAACAGCGGTAAAAATACCCGAATATAATTTTCCTTGTATTGTTACAAATTCTCTTTAAATGCTGCTTTTTTCGGTGCGTAATTATCTTAATCATCAACTGTAATTATTTATTCCCTTTTCCAAACAACAAAACAGAAGTTATTTTAAAATAAACATCCGAGGAATGGGAATGAGATCCAGAATTGGCATCGACATCGAAAACTGTGTATCGTTTTCCCGTAGCAAAAACTCCGTTTTGGATGATCTACTAATACATCTACCACATACCCTGCTAATAGTGCTAATTTTTCTAGATCGGGGCTGTTTGGTCGTCGCTTCGTTGCTGGACATTTTCGCACGAAAACCAGAGTTTTGAAAAGGCGCGCGCCAATCACTTAGTACTTAGTGCTTCTATCACAAAATTTTATAGTACCTACAACAACTTCTTCCATTCACTTCACACACATGTCAACCCTTTGAATCGGTATGGAACTGACCAAACGCGTTTGTGTACACCCATTTTTGCTTATTTACACGTGGTACACACCGTTTCTCGTGAATATTTCAACTGTTCGCCTCACAATCCCACTTTGTAGTAAATATAAATTCACTAGATACAAGTGACGTCACTACTATGTGACCGACATATGCTCCTATCGAGTCGATTAACTTGTCGCCAATACGCTCATTAAGTCGTTGGTTATTTGTCTTCGTCACTAATAATCAATTAGGTGAGTCGCAAACTTTCTATTATTGATTTTCGCTTGTAACTCGCAAAATCCTAAATGAAATCCAGTTTGAGGGTCAGAATTTTCGAAAAAAGAATTAATTTTTCATATTTGGGGTTGGGGCCTACACTACTACAAACACACAAATTCATCATTTGGTTCGTGTACATAAAATAGACAAAAAAGGGAAAATTACGTATTTTAAGACCTTTTCCATAAGTAGTCCAATCACAGATTAGCAGAACTTTGACGATTATACATTGAAGTCGTACAAGTTGTCGTACCAAAATCTCATGATTTCTTTGGTGTAAATGTGACTAACTTTCTCAAAAACTTCACAAAAGGCATTTCAAATTTCAAACTAAACTGCTGGCCAATTGAAACGTACCAAGCGAATTTTTAGGTTGAATTTAAAGTCAAATATTTTGAAAATGAGTAAAGGTATCAACATGAGGTTTTCAGGATTCAAGAGATAATTTAATTGAGAAAACAATAGTGTGATCCGATTTTTTTACTTTGAAGTACATTACTATCTACAGGGTGTGAAAGAAAGTATTCATTTTTTTGTCAAATTTTATAACTACCGTGATTCCACAAAATTTTTTTTATATTTTTTTGATGTAGATTTTTTTAGTCCTTACTTAATGGGAAAACAACCTGTTTCTCAAAATTTTGATATCCCTGTTATTTTATAAAATACCAAATTTTTGCTGAAAATTTGATTTTTTCTTGGTGTTTTGTCGTTCAGCCGTATTGTGTTTTGTACGAACCAATCTCTATAGTTGATTATGATACCGTATGAATGGCTTTCTTATAAAAAGTACATTTTTTGTACTTTTATTAATTTATTGGTAACCAGTGGCTTATCAAAAATCGGTACACGTTCGCTAATTGGTAAATTTTTTTAATTCATTTTTTGAGGCTATTTTCTTAATGGAATAAAATGGAATTTAGTTAGTTTATGTTCACCAGTGGTTTAAGTGACTAATATCCTCGAAACGGGTTTTTCAATTTTTCAAAAATTTGCTCATATTCGTGTATACCGGGTGGCTACGAAATCGTTTTAGAACCCCCACCATTTTGTTACATTTAACTGTATTAATTTGAAATTTGGCGTGATTTGATTGTTGAAAGGAATAATCATTTTGACGTTTAAAACAATCTGATGACACTTCCGGTTTCACCGGAAGAGCCACCTACTAACTTTCAATTTTTTTTAAAACAATCCTGTATATTTTTTTCCGTAAGAATTAGATTCTACTTAAAATTACCTCTTTATCGACATATCACATGATGACATTTGCTTTCAAAATGGCAGCATAAATATTATTGCAAAAACCTGTTCAACAATATTAAATTTAATAAAAAATTCGGTATCTTATAAAATAAGAGGAATATAAAATTTTTGAGAAATTGGTTTTTTCCTCATTAACCAGGGACTAAAAAAATCGACATCAAAAAAATATAAAAAAAAAATTGTGGAATTCCGGTAGGTATAAAGTTTGAGAAAAAAAAGACGACTTTCTTTCATACCCTGTAGAGAGTAACGTACTTTAAAGTAAAAAAATCGGGTCACACTATTGCTTTCGTAATAAAATTATCTCTTGAATCCTGAAAACCTCATGTTGATATCTTTTCTCCTTTTCAAAATATTTGACTTTAAATTCAACCTAAAAATTCGCTTGGTACGTTTCAATTGGCCAGCAGTTTAGTCAGAACCAATCAAATTGGGAGCAAATAGTCAGCAATTTCTGACTAGTTTGAAATTATGTGGGAACCAAGGCTTAATAACACTTTCTTTGAAAATTTCTCTACTAATTTTGGTAGTCTGGCTGTTTTTGACTTAAAGAACTAGACTGCAGGTCCTACTTTCGTCAAAGATCTACATCACATTTTCACATTTCTGTACGAACCTTTAATGGTGGATTTAAAATATCATGTAGATTATTAAGAATTACGTCCCACTTCTATACGAAAATTTGATGAATCTTTGATACTGTGTTTGTGGCTTTAGGTCAAGTAAATAGTTTAATACTTTTAACTTATCCCTATTAATATGACTGCTAAAACGTTAAGCAGTTTTAGAAAAGCTTTCAATAATAATTATGATAGGTACTAACATACTCTTGAAATTTGATTAATTTGAGTAACCGAATCTATTGAATAATTTGCTAAGGTCAAAGGTAAAAATTCCAACAAACATTTTTTTCTGAGACAAGAAAAAAGAAATTTTAAATTTGCTGTATCCGAAGTTTCCTCCCTATTTATAAGATTTATCTCCAGAAATAAATTGGTGCTGCTAGCAGCTACCTGATATTTTATTTACAAAGACGTGAAGGAAAGGTCAAAGAGCAAATTTATAATAACACTCACTAAACCCTACAGGTATTTATGCAGTAATAAAACTATCAACAAGTTTCTTGTTATAGTATGGGCTGATTTCCAGGAACAGAATTTGTAAATTTGCTATCATTACGTCGAATTCGATTAGAATTGAGTTTATGTTTACATAAGTAGAATAAATTAGGAACACAAAGTTTCGGGTAGTTAGTTCAAATTATTAATTTGCAAATGGGGTTTAATGAGCCCTCCAGAAAAAAGTGCACCAACATATTTAATATAACTTATTTAGATATTCAATAATATATCTACAATACTTTAGCAAATATTTAGATATATTGGAAAGTCATCACAAAAGTAATAGTATATTATGTAACGAGCATTTAATGATAGCTATTAAGACACGCCGGTTCGTGTCTACATTCGTACCGACTAGTGACTACGAAAATCTAACTGACAGTCTGATTTTGGTCCAATGAAACAATTTCAATAGTACAACTTCCATGTTGACAGTCTAACTAAATTGTTCACTGTATCTTATTGAAAATGAACGAAAGTTTATTTCATATCTAAAGCAAATAAAGTGCATTGCGGAAGACCACGCTTCAAAGCAAACAAACCCAGAGGACCAGTTTCCAATATTACAAAAGCCGTTTTTGCCTCTAAAAGCTAATCAATAATAATGCAGTCCCCGTTTACGAATTCCAGGAACAATTTGCTTTGGAAAACTGGTTTGTACTCAAACTAGATACAAAAATTATTTACAAAAAAATAGTACTCCTTTTTATTTTTTCTTCTCTTGTAAAAGCAAATTTTACACACATAATGGCAACACAGCATTACTATGATCGCGCATTTATCCACGCGGTACGATTAGAATATAAATGGCACACTCATCAGCTGATCAAAATCCATTGTTACTTGATCAAAAATCGTTAAAAGGAAAACTATCTTAAAGCGTTTTAATTTACACGTGTTACTTCATAAGGTTTCAAAGGGCATTTTTAGTTCACTAACAGTGAATTAAACAATAATAATTATTGCCAGGTATCAATCACGTGCAACTTTTCAACAAATTCCTACATAACACATCAGATGCAAAAATAGTTCAAGAAATATGAAATGTGTATTACATAATAATAATAATTATTATTATTGAATTGAAATTAGCAATTAATGCAATCAGTTCAATTCTAGTTGTGATTAACTAACCTACACTAATGTGAATGTGATAACTTTTACATTATATTTTGATCTCTAGTCAGAAATACTGGATCCATCAAGAGTTAAGGTCAAGAATTTCATAAAAATAATATTATCCGTAACGATTTGAATCCTTTGTTTGGTGTTCTATAAATGATGGTATTAATTTATTATATTCAGATAATATTTATCTACAAAGGAAACACAATTATCATGGATTTAAATAAAATTGTGTTAAAGTTCACATATTTGTTGAAACTATTATTTGTTATAAAGACAAATAGCACGATATTTGTTTGAGAAATTCGGCAAATATTAAATAAAATTCATGATAATATGATGATGACTTCAAATAATAGCGTGGGAAAATTATTTTCGATGCAGGGGAAATTTATAAATATCCGTAACTGAGGATTTTTTATCAGAATATGAATCGAAGTGTTTTGAATGTTAGGCAACCATTGTAGCAGGATCTGGGTAATAACGGTTCCAAAAACTACAATAAAAAAAAAAACTATAAAATTTCAATAAAACAAATCTGTCATCTGAATAAAGTTTTGAAATTTTACTTCTTATAGAGTAAGGTTTTCAAATGGTGCTGCATTATTTTAAAATTCTTGAAATTTGAAAATAGTCGTTTATTACTTTTTTTACAAAGAACTGTTACATTACCTAAAAGGACTCTAATTATGGAATATTATTTGTGATATCAACAAATTTTGGTCTTCAGTCAAAATTACGATTATACTACTTTTCTATACAAATATCAGAACATATAAGAAAGTAAAAAAATGTAAAATATAAGTAAGCAATTAATAAGTAAAAACATACTGTATTTTTATTATATTTATACTTGACTTTTGACCCGGTAGATTTTTTTAGTGTATATATTCAAAAACATGATGGATGATGAAGATATAACTAAACAGAATCTCAGTTTCCAAAAAAAATATGTCATTTAAAATATTGCCAGAAACAGATTTGTACATAATTTAGAATTGCTTAAGGTCGCACGTGATCAATACATATAAATACATAACTTAATTTACTTTAAAACATTAAAATAAAGGTTCCGCTAAATTGATAAAAAAAGCAATACATGTTCGGCATGTTCCAAATTTTTACTAGATAGAAAGATAGAAACCTTGCAGCCCAAGATACTTTTTGATGTTGAAATTGATATATAGGCCAGTCATTCAAGCATTTTAAAGTCCATTTTGCCTAAAAAATCCAAAAGATTTGAAACTTGGACACAAGTTTGAAAACGTTAAAATAATATTAAGTTATTAAGGCTAAATTTGCAAACCGTCCGGATGACCGCGGAACATTGTCAAAAATTGAAAAAACAACAATTTGCAATATCTTTTTATACAAAATTACAAGAGTTATGCAAACTTGGACAAATGTTAAGTGGCCTATTACAAATCTTCCATTGAGTTTGCAACCTTTCTTGCTAAACGGAACCTCGATTTTTATTAAATAATTAGTAAATTTTGTTGTAATTCTTCGTACAAAATTCCAAAAGTTACGCAAACTTTATGTAATACTTATAATACAGTCCTGAGCCCACATGCCAATTTGCATAAATTTTTGAGGAACGGAAGAATTTTTTTTATTTCTTTATTACTCGGGGCGGTGAATTTTTTAACAAAGGGGGGTCAACAAAATGCTAAAGTTTGGTTGCAAATGTTCGTTACACAGGTACAGACTGTACTTTGAATTTGCAACCTTTTCATACCTCCGGAACTTTGTTAAATTGATAAAATCATGTAAATAATACCAATTTCGTATATCCAAAAAATTGCAAAAGAGTTGCAAATCTTAAATTATATTTGCCTATAATATTATTGAAAGTACTTCTCAATTTGCAACCTCATAGCAAGTCCGGAAAATATTTTTTCTTATTTTTATTTACACTATAGTGTCTTGCTCTCTCACTCTCACTCGCTACTAACTTAGTGTAAATAAAAATCATGAAAAATATTTTTTCCGGACTTGCTATGAGGTTGCAAATTGAAAAGTACTTTCAATAATATTAGACAAATATAATTTAAGATTTGCAACTCTTTTACAAGAATTACAACAAAATTTGTAATAGGCCACTTAACATTTGTCCAAGTTTGCATAACTTTTGTAATTTTGTACAAAAAGATATTGCAAATTGTTGTTTTTTCAATTTTTGACAATGTTCCGGTCATCCGGATGGGTTGCAAATTTAGACTTAATATTATTTTAGCGTTTTCAAACTTGTGTACAAGTTTCAAAACTTTTGGAATTTTGTGTACCTTTTTTGCTTGAATGACTGGCCTAATAAAAATGTTTGCAAAAATTGTCTACATTATAATATTCTATTATGTATATAAACGAGATTTACCACAAAGTATTTAATATTATGGTAAATAACACTAATAACAGTACCTAAAAAGAAATATTTTGTAAATTGGAATACTTATATCTTTTTGTAAAAATTAAATAATAAAATAATTATTACCTTTTTACTTGTAAAGCAAATAAATTATGATTTTTTAGCACGAATATTTATATTTTTTTGTAGACAATCGAATACGAAATAATTTACAAACATATTAACTTTTTTAAATAAAAATCTGCTTTTAACCCTCCGTGAAATTTCTAAAAAAATCATAGATTTTCACCTACAGCCCTACACCAAATCGAAAATTGTCATGCAACCCTACTTCACTACACCCACACTCCTCAAATAAAAACCCGCATTTTCCCCTCAAAATCCCATCAATAAAATCCCCAAATCCCAAACTAATTCGATGGCGACAAAAGTGCAGGAAAAATGAGCCATAAAGCATGCATAATAAGAACAACCAGATGATTTCTCCCACTATCCCTCTCTGTCTCTCACCAAATTCACAGATGTCCGTCTGGAATTACTGAATTTTTCTGGATCGTCTTCACCATCTTCTCTACTCTCAGCCTGCCCCATGGCCCCTCTGGGGGCACATCAACGAGGCCGGGGCTGCAGCAGCTTGCAACCGTCACTCGGCTCCTTAACTAGCACAAACCAACCCCGTTTCGGCCCGTTCGTTGTTCAGCCACCAACCACACCGGTTTAAGGTTGTTACCCTGGTTACACTGTGATGACGTCAGCAGTGAATTTGAAGGGGTGCAGCGACGCCACCGCCACTCAAAACGCCAAAAGCTTGAAGCTTTTTTGTTGTTTGGCGCATTGTTAGTTTTTTATTTTGAAGAATTTTGTTACAATGTGCGGATATGATGGAATATGTTGGAGGGATGGGGCTGGGGGGTTGAGTTAATTGAGGGCCAATTTGGCTTGTTATTGAATTTTTTATGCGCGTTTTGATGGGTTTCTGAAAGAATAATAAAATAGGCTGTTAGATGATTATGTATGTTTTATTTGTAACATAATGCCGCGTTATGAATTTATATTCTTAATATACGATATATTATTGCGTTGTGTACTGTGAGTTGTTTGGAAAATCCGAAATTTTCCATTGTAAAATTTTTGATGAGTTCAAATTTGCCTCCTAAATGTACGTCACGTTTTTCTAGTTACTTTTCATTTTATCAAAGTTGGTTACTAACGCAAAATTTACCTTTATTTTTTATAATTAAAATATTTTTCTTGCTCAAATTTTTATACCTTATTTAAAAAAAATATACCTTGAAATTCAAATATCACATTTCCGGTTTTGATTAGCGCATAAATGCAATTCTAGAATTAGATTCGTGTATCTCACTCGCACATCAGACGAGCCAAATATTTTTTCCTTTTCTATAGATCGCAGTCGCTTTCAGGCTTTTAAATATTAAACTACCGCGGCACACCATTATTTTATCTGTATACAATGTAAATAAACGATTTCTCAAAATTTACGTTTTCCGATATTTAACACACAAAAATGAAACGGCCAATTCCGTTAACGACTCTCTTACGATTTCCCCTGTTGTTTGGTGGCTTCCTTAGCATAGGTTGTATCGGCTTTTTCTACAGGTAAACTTTGAGGTTATGTTTTGAAATTATGGTTAAAAAATATTTTTTTAGAGATAAATGGTTAGGGGACATTGAGGTTGAACGCAATAAACTGTTCAAAGAAAACATTGAAACTAATAAATTGATACAGGACGTCAAGAGAGATATTTGGAATAGGAAATAAGAAAAGTCATACGCAATAAGTTAGGTGCTAATAAAAAAGGATGTAGTAAAAACCGAATCTTTTTATTTATTGCACTAAACTTGGAAAAATATTAATAAAAACTTAACGAATAATGCTGTGAAACTAAACCAACTAAAACGATACTTTTCAGCAAACTACAGATTTTCCTTCGTCTTCGCTATTTCCTTCTGCATTTGATTGGCGCTGGTTGCAAGCACATGGAATTGTTTCTGGAAATACTCCATCCTCTCCTCCAAAGCATTGCGCTGTATGGCCAATCTATCAATTTCCTTTTGCAATTCCGCCGCTTTTTTAGCGCTTTCCTCGCGTGAAGTATGCTTGTCAATGTCTTTGGCAATAAGCGAATAAACCATTTTCTCCTGCTTGAAGGACTTGGCTTTGTGGAGAATTGCCTTGCTGTTGGCGATCGATGTCTTAATTTGTGAGATTTGCTGTTGGACTTTCGTTTCGAAGTCTTGAGCTTGTTTGAATTGTTGGTCGTTTCGGTTGTGGACCATTTGTGAACGTCTGCGAGCGTGTTCGCAGAGGCTTAGTTGGTCTAGAATGCTGTTTTGCACGCGTCGTTCTTCCTGGGGGTTGGCGTATTCGGTGTACACGTACTTGGTGAGCATTTTCAGCATGATGTTTAGGCGGCGTTCGTCGCCGGTTCCATCGCCGTCGAACATTAATTTACGTTTGATTATGTCTTCTGGAATAGTTAAATAATTATCACGACTAACTTGTTAGTAATTTACACTTACCATCAGTCATCCTGAGTTTATTAGTAGAAGTTCAATCACGTAAATGTTACGTATGACTGAATTAAAACTGAATAAGGCTCGGTTTTAAAGTAGACAGGTGTGTGGTTATGTTTATATTTTGATTCTGACGTATCAAAGTAAGTTGCGTGATTGGTGGAGATAACTCATAAAAAATTTCTCTTCGGTAAAAATGTTTTAAAAATGTTCGATTGTTTAATGTTTATATTTATGCATTTGCATTAACTGCTGATTCAGTATTATCCTTGAAATTGCTATACAAATTATCTATTGGCATTACCAAGGAAGAAAATATTTTTTACTTGTAGCACAGAATAATATTCTGTGTTTGTAGTTTGTAGTTTTTTATTTACTTACATATTTTCAACTTAAAAGATTTACTCGTATACAGGGTGTTCCAAAAATACTGCGAAAATTTGAGGGGGTGATTCCTGAGATCATTTTAAGAAAAAAAGTTCATATCAACATGGGTCCTAAAATACTTACCCCCTTAGTTGTAGCCCCTTAAAGTTTATATCTGTCATTTCTTCATTGGTGTAATTAATATTATCCATATTTATTACCTTAACTAATAATTTCTTACTTAGGAACAATATCTTTTAACTTGCGCATACTGTACTGAAGGTATCTACGTTTTGCAAAGGTCTTTTTTTTGTCGTGAGTTTGATTTTGGCGCGGTCTCAAAACTATCAAACCCAAATATCTCGAAAACGGTGCATCTTATCGAAGTTGAACAAGATTACCTTTTTTTCGGAGAAAGCTTCAACAGACCACAATTTCACATCGAAATTAATAAAAAAATAAACACAAAAAAGTGGGGGTCATTATTAACCCCCGCCCCCCAGGTTTGACCCACCTCTGGTGGAAATTTCAAAATGATTTACACTCTATCTTATTGAGCATAAAAACATTAGTGGATGTGGTGAATTTTATCATTTTACCTTGACCAATTTCGGAAATAATAAATAAAAACCTTCTTCAGGGTCCCAAATTTAAGGGGCTATAACTCGACGGGTAAGGATTTTCGGACCCATGTTCATATGAACTTTTATGCTTAGAATAATCTCAGGAATCACCTCCTAAAATCTTTCGCAGTAATTTTGGAACACCCTGTATATCTTTAAATAAGAACTCACCATGAGGCCTAATTTCAGTCTGTTCTGATTGCTACACCCGAAGAGGATTTTTATATTTCGAATATAAAACTAATGAAGTTTTACTTTAAATAAATAACATTATTGCATTATCATTATCATTGAGATTTGTGATATCTGATATACAGGGTGGCTGAAATTACGCTTATTATAATAGATAGACCATATGTTTAAATTTGGCAAAGTTGCTAAATTTAATGCTCAGTAATAATCCTAAGACAAATTTGAATTATCTTGAACGGTCTTCTGAAAAAGTAAAAAAAACTGAAAATTACAATTTTTGAAAATCGCCCATAACTTTTTTATTTCTGAACATTTTTCAAATCTGTAAAAACATTCTCAAAGCAACATTTTATGCTCTATCGATCACTGATCGTCGTTTCTTTAACATCGATTCGTTTTTGTTTTTTGAACGCCTACTTCAGTTTTTCTTATGGGCGCACTTTCTACTTTTCACATCATCGGATAGTACATTTTTTTCCAAATTCATCGATGTGCTACACATGGTATTCAGATTTAATTTTAATTGTAAAAATTTAAAAAATGTATCCAATACAGCAATCATCTCAAATCAAGCAGCCCAAACTCGCTTAGTTTATTTGTTACCATGGTAATTTATAAACAATTTCAAAATTTAAGAAATTTGAGGTCTGGCACAAGTGACAAATTGCAATAATAATTATTAATCATAATCTGTGAACTAAAATTATGTTTTCGAATAATGAAAAGAGATATTATGCGTGTATCTTTTATTCATAACATAAAAACTCCTAAAAACACAGTGTTACGCCGAAACTTATTCTGAATGAAGACAACAATCTTCGAGATTATTTTCTACACTGGACAACAATATAATGGAATTTGGAGCCTTTAAGAAATCTAAACAAATATGAAAGCCGAATAACATATGACAATAAGCAATATGCTATATCAAATTAAATTTAAAGTAGATGTTCAAATAAATGCTCGTCTTCTCTAATACACAACCGTAAACGCTTCCGTACTCCACTGTCTAAACTTCGCGCTATCGTTCTACGTGGAATATTACGCATCACTCCCAAAACGGCATTCCTCAGTTCTTCGACATTGTTATGTGTTTTTAAAAATTTTATTTTTTGGGTATCCCCAAAGAAATAATTTTAAGGGGTTCAGGTCAGGTGATCTGGCTGGCCAATGGACGTGCCCATGGGTTCCGATCCATTGTTCAGGGAAAAGTTCATTAAGGCGTTCTCTAATAATCTGCGCATTATGCGCTGGAGCCCCATCCTGATGCCACCATATTTGCCGTAGTTGATTCAGTGGGACATTCTCCAAATATTCCATCAAATCTTGGTTTATAAAGTCAATGTAACGTTGAGCGGTTAGAGTCCCTTCGAAAATATGAGGACCAATAACCCTTTTCCCCCATAAACCTACCCAGACATTGATACCAAATCGGTGCTGTGGTCTTGCTTCTCTATAGGTACGGGGATTTTCTCTGGCCCAATAATGTTCATTATGACGATTGAACATGCCCAAGTTGGTGAATGAACATTCATCCGTCCAAATAATATTTTTCAGAAAATCCTCGTTACGTTAGTATTTATCAAGAAGCCACTCGCAAAACTGGAGTCTATGAACTTCGTCTCCGGGTCTCAACGTCTGTGTCACATGGATTTTAAATGGTTTAAATCCTTCCTCCTTTAGAACTGTTTGAATCTGATATCGAGGTAATTCCAAATTATGACTCAGTTCTCTTGTCGAGATACCAGGATTCTCGTTCACCTAAATGGTTGAAATTGCATAATTTTATCAAAGCCAGTGTTTAGATATTTACCGCGGCTAAAATATTTTCTTTGTTTTCTTCTGTAATTCGGCTTCCATATTTTGTTTTGGGTTTTTCAAAGGCCCCAAATTCCATTAAATTGTTGTCCAGTGTAGAAAATAATCTAGAAGATGGTTGTCTTCTTTCAGGATATGTTTCTGCGTATCGTTGTGTTGTTAATATAGAGTTTCTATGTGATGAATAATAAATACGCATCATATCACGCTTTTCATTATTCGAAAACATAATTTAATTTAATTCGCGGGGAATAACTAATTATTATTGTAATTTGTCACTTGTGACATCTATGCTTGTGACTTTCAATATATATATTCCTTATCTATGCTTGTGACAAACCTCAAATTTTAAAATTTGAAATTGTTTATAAATTACCATGGTAACAACACAAACTAAACGAGTTTAGGCTGCTTGATTTGAGATGATTGCTGTATTGGACACATTTTTTAAATTTTAACAATTAAAATTAAATCTGAATACCATGTGTAGTACATCGATGAATTTGGAAAAAATATACTATCCAATGATGTGTAAAGTAGAAAGAACGTCCATAAGAAAAACCGAAGTTGGCGTTTAAAAAACAAAAACGAATCGATGTTTAAAGAAACGACGATCACTGATCGACAGAGCATAAAAAGTTGCTTTAAGAATGTTTTTACAGATTTGAAAAATGTTCAGAAATAAAAAAGTTATGGGCGATTTTAAAAAATTGTAATTTTTAGTTCTTTTCACTTTTTCAGAAGACTGTTCAAGATAATTCAAATTTGTCTTAGGATTATTACTGAGCTCTAAATTTAGCAACTTTGCCAAACTTAAACCTATGGTCTATCTATTATAATAAGCGAGATCCCCATGCTGGAAACGGAATTTCAGCCACCCTGTATTATAATTTTGTTGGAATTGGAATAAAAAGTACAAAATTCCTTTAAAAAAATTACATACTACATAATTATTAATTCTAAATTCTCTAATGATTAACTTGGACTTATAATTGCCATTATTAACTAACTAAAACTCAATCTTCTTTACCAAATTTTTATTTTCAAAACCTTAGGTACATTTCTAATGGTAACAGAAACCCTTGTGTCTCTAGTCAAAATATCACCACCAGCATACTCTTTTCCACAGTTCGTTAAATTAGCACAGCCATCACCAACAACATCACTATCTTTTTCTTCAATGGAATGTAAATAATTCGTATACATCTCATCCTTCACAATCACAAGACTACACCGTTCCAAAAGCAGCTCACACACTGGCTGACGCTGCTCATTATTTTCCAAAAACCGTAAAATTGTGTGCGAACCACAAGAAATCGTTGTTATAGTTGGATAGAACAGCGGTCCATCGGTATGCGGCATAATACCTTGATTAGGTAGATACTCGTTAATTAACGCTTGATTAGCTAACTTTCCGTCAAAAATATTTAAGGCATTGACTTTGTTTAGGTATGTTTGAAGCCACGCTGGGATTTTCTCGGGTATCATTCCTTTTTCATGGGGGACTCCGCCGTAGTCTTGCAGTCTTCGGTTTGATAAACAAGTCCATTTTGGTTTTGGAACCGCGTAAACATTTTTGATTATCTGTGCCTCCTCATCGGGAGTTATAAAATTTGGAATGTAGTAGACAGTCGGAGGAGCTGAAATCACTTTGTAATCATTTATATCCATAATTAGTTACATTGTTTTTTTGTGACTTTTAAAAAATTATTTAAGGTTATGTTGGTTTTGACAAACAGTGTTTCCAGTTGACGAACTGGAAAAACCCCTAGAATACAATGGTAAATAATGGGAAGTATTTAGTTTTATGTTGGCTAAACTGTGACATATTTTAAGTTTTAAAAGTTTGTCATTTTGTCACATTCATCCTTCATTCGTTATTCTAATTATTATGACAGACGGAAGGTTGAATATTTCCGTAAATATTTACGTACCTCGCAAATGACATGAAATATAGTTGAACTGTGTGGGTCTATTACACAAAAATGTTTTCTATCAAGTCTATTTTATTGTCAAGAAACTGTCTATTAAGTATTATAAAAGCTTCCACTAAAGACTGCAGGTGTATTTCAACAAGTATTGTACATAATAAGCTGAGAAACGAAAGTACTATAAATATATTTGACCGAAACACCAAAAGTCTTCAAAGGGAACGCGCGGCCTTAGCTTCGGATGTGAATCTGTACGATTATCTGAAAGATGAAATTGGTTATAGACTGGCGGATCGTATATTCGATATAAAAAGAAAGTTCAAGTTAGCAGCTGATGTTGGTAACTAACTCAACATACTGTAATTAACCTCCCATCAACGTATCTACTTAGGTTGCAGTAGGGGCTACGTGTCCAAGCACATTTCTCCCGAGTCAGTTGAGGAATTAATCTTGTGTGATATAAGTAAAACCAATTTAGACACTGTTCCTGTTATGGATGGCATAAAAATACGAAGACAAGTCTTAGATGAAGAACATATCCAAGTATGTTTTGCAGGGTTATTTTACAGATTAAACAAACTGTTTTTTTAGTTTGAAAACAACTCCTTAGATTTAGTCATATCCTGCTTAAGTTTACATTGGGTTAATGATTTACCACGAGCTTTCAAAGAGATTTTGAAAAGTTTAAAACAAGATGGTGTATTACTAGCTGCAGTATTCGGGGGTGACACTCTGTACGAACTGCGATCATCTTTGCAATTAGCCGAATTAGAAAGACGAGGCGGTATATCCCCACATATATCCCCTTTTACAGAAGTTAGAGATATAGGTAGTTTGCTTACAAACGCTGGTTTTAGCATGCTAACGATAGATACGGATGAAATTGTTGTTAACTATCCGTCAATGTTTGAGCTTATGTGGGACCTGAAAGGTAATTTTTATAAATTCCTAAGGAAAAGCTCTAAGTGGTTTGTTTAGGTATGGCGGAGAATAACGCAGCTCTAAATCGTTCTCTACACTTGCACCGTGATACCCAGTTTGCTGCTGCTGCCATTTATCAACAACTTTATGGTAAAACTGACCAGGAAACTTGTAAAACTACCGTTCCAGCCACGTTTCAAGTAAACCTTACTTAAACTATTTCAGTTGATATTACATGGGATTATTTGTAGATTATTAATATGCTTGGGTGGAAACCGCATCCGAAACAACCTAAACCTATAGAAAGGGGCACCGGAGAAGTCTCTCTAAAAGACTTGCATAAATTGGATGAAATTATCAAAGAAGTAAAGACAGTTAACTTAGGGGATGATTCTGAAAAGAAGTAAAATAGATTTTTTATTTGTATTTGTTAATTGGAGAGTTTATCAAATATTATATTAATAAATGAGTAATTTAAATACCAAATGGTTTAATTTTTCGGCCCCTTTCGAGTTGTTCTGAACGCACTATGAATTATCCACGACAAACAAAACGCTAGGTTGGTACAGCTGTTTGCCTCCGCAATGAAGTTAGTTCACCTGATAAAATTATCTAACAAAATAAACAGATAACTCCCAAGAATACTCTACACTAATTTATTAGCAAACTCCGTTTATTAATTATTATAATAAATAAAATGAGTAATTTCTAATACTAAACAATTTCATTATTCACCCCCTTTCGAGTTGTTCTGAACGCACTATGAATTATCTAGGACAAACCATAGATATCTTACTCTTTCTAAATAGATAACTAAAGCATATGGGCTGCGCGATGAAAAAGTGCGACAAATTGAAGATTTCAATAAGGTCGAAAATCGTGATTCTGGGGGGTATTTGTACTTGCGCATTTGCTTTAGCTTTCTAATTAGAAAGAGTAAGATGTATGTGCAAAAGAGATGGCTTACAGGGGGTAAACATAAAAAAGCAAATTCCCTAAAATTGGTCTGGCAACCAACATTATAGCACGGTATTGAAATGTGATTCGGACCTATTACAATATTTTGTTTGAATTCGCGGGCGCAATATTTACTTGTGCGCAAGTCCAAATACCCCCGTGTGCAGTTTCAATTCGGCTCATTCATGGTTTTATGCAATGGCTATCTATTTAGAAAGAGTAAGATATCTGTGGGACAAACAAAACGCTATGTTGGTACAGCTGTTTGGCTCCGCAATGAAGTTAGTTCAGCTGATAAAATTATCTAACAAAATAAACAGATAACTCCCAAGAATACACTACACTAATTTATTAGCAAACTCCGTTTATTAATTATTATAATAAATGAAATGAGTAATTTCTAATACTAAACAATTTCATTATTCACCCCCTTTCGAGTTGTTCTGAACGCACTATGAATTATCTAGGACAAACAAAACGCTATGTTGGTACAGCTGTTTGCCTCCGCAATGAACTTAGTCCAGCTGTCAAAATTATCTAACAAAATTATAAATAAACAGATAACTCCCAAGAATACTCTAATTTATTAGCAAACTCCACATACGAAGCATGTTAGAACTAGTATTTAATAACCATAAACACCATTGAAGACCATCATATAAAAGACCATGAATCGATATAAATTAAGTCCAGGTAAACAAACGCAATTTATCGATCAAGTACAGTACTCCAGAATGTTCAATTTTCAAGATGCTCGAAGCAGTAGTAATTCTGTGGGTCGTGCTCATTCAACGCTCAGTGTATCGGCAGTAGATTACTATTTAAATTTGCCAATGACTTGCCCACCGTCTCCTGCGGCTTCTACTGTTACATTAACCCCTGGACGAATACGAAACATTGACCAAGATATGGAAACATTAAGAGCTTCGCGACAAGATAATCCGTTTATTCAGGTAAATTTATTTAAATAACCACATGGCGTTGTTGTTGATACAAGCTTCATTTATAGCAAGTCATTGCAAGCCGAGAAAGTTTAATAGATAGTCTAGATGAGGAATCCGATCATGTGAATTTAATGGCTAAGGTAAATTTTGCAATAACTAAAGGAAACGATAAACTTAGTCGCGTGTTTTAGGAGTTGTCGTTAGATCTCGAAGTCGACCCTTTGTCGCTTCCAGAAATGCACGAGCATATGATACGAAGTCCTCCTCCAACAACCTGGCCAAAATCTCCGAATTTCAAGGCGTTTCAATTTCCAATTCCAGAGGATGAAACGCTTTCTGTAGAAGTAAATGTAGGGGGTAAATCTTAGATATAACAGTTTGTACTCATTTTGTTTTTAGACCAAAGAAAAAATGTCTAAATCGTGCGATTTGAAACCAAAACATTCTAGCTGGGATGGTACAGAAACTTCACCAATGCGAACATTCTCGTCTAAGTCGCACCATTTTCACCAGGATAGGTTTTCTTTGTTAACGTCGAATTCTCTACGATCTTCGGCTGAGGATAGTATTAGGTTAATGGCTGAGGATTAGACATTCCGATTTTCTTTGTAACATTCCTATACAGGTGATAAATTTATATTCTAGTCAAAGTAAATTTAAAGAAATATTTTCCAAAGGAATTAACGAAGATTTTAGGTAATTAAGAAGAAACTATACTGTTTGTAGCTTTATAAACGTAACCATGTTCTTAAAGAAATTTTTATCCAAATCATATTATTACGCTTCTGTTACCTATCGTAAATGTTAATCTAGTTTTAAATTTTTATGTCGTGGTTTTAACACGATCCTATTTTCCTATTTTATTGCCATATTAGTTACAAGTAAGTTTTAGAATAGTTAAATTTCTCACATATTTTATCATGAACTTTGGATATATATTTTTAAATTTATCATGCACCATTTTATATTAGTACAATTTTGGGTAAAAATTTTAATTAAACCGTTTTCGCCAAAGTACATAATTATATAATTGTTGTGGGCATATTTTCCATATTATTATACATATATAATTTTTTATGGGTTATTAATTTTTATTTTTGTTGGATATTGTGAACTTGTGCATTTTATAACCATTCCTATTTGTTAGACCATAATTCAGCACAATTTGCTTATATTTTTGTTGATAAAACTCAAGTGCACAGGAAATGATTTATTAAGGAATTGAATCATAAGAGCGGATTAAAAATGTTCTATTGATAATATAAAATAAGAAGCCTATTATTTTATGCGTCCACTTTTATTTAACTTGACAGAATTAATTTTATAAATTTATCAAAGCAACTCATACATATACATTGTTAATATTTGATAACCAAAATGAGATGTATATTTATTTTTGTGAAATGACGAATTTATTTAAAATTTATATATCTATATAAGAAAATTTCTAGCATCTTGTTATCAAAATAAATTTGATTTGAGCTTAGAATAAAGTTTATTTATTATAGTAGAAGGATGCAGGACGTCTTAATACATTTTAGCACTGTATACATTTTGTGATATTGTTTATTATCAGTAGTATGAACTAGTGATGTCGAATTTCCCGTGGAAAATTCCAAATAGTAAACAATTTAGTAGCAAAATGGTATCTTTTAGGATTTTTTTTAAACATCACAATGCCAAATTAGCATCTAATCATCTAAATGTTATGGTGGCCAAATATTTACGTTGATAAATCGAGTAATATATCTTGTAGGAGTCCACAGACATCACTAGTGCAAACAAATATTTTAAACAAATAGTTATAGTTACTAATTTAAGTTGTTTTGATTGGAATTGAGTAAACAACCGTCTGTGGCCGGGTAAACTTTTATTATTTGCAAAGAACATTGAAGTGGTATTATTATGCAAATATTTCAACAAGCACTCGGATGTTTCGACTGCAGTTTGTGTTTTAGTTGTGTTTTATTATCTTGAGGTTGCAACGTACTGTAAAGACTTTTTTGTTCCTATTTTCGTTAATACATGTTTCATATTTTTAGCTGTGATTTTTGTTTTATGATATTGCATTAATTTATAAATATTTCCTTATATGGGTCAAAAGTTTAGTTCTACTTTATGTGGTAGAATAAGGCATATATTATAATACTAAACAGATGTTACAAAATACATGTTTTATGTGTATTTATAAAATACATAAATATTTTGTAGCTGGATGTTGTACTACTACTACATGTTGTTATTTATTGTAGCAGTTGTTTTTCAAAATAAATTAAAATGCCTACTAATCGTCGTGAGTTTTGTTTTTGGAAGAACGTAGCAATTTTTGTTTGGAATCATAAAAAAATTTTTTGTAAATAATTTTGCAGACTCCTAAGTTGTTAGCATACTAAAGTAATAGTAAAAAGTAAATTTAGGCAACAATTACATATTTGTAAGCTCGAACTAAACTGCTGGCCAATTGAAACGTACCAAGCGAATTTTTAGGTTGAATTTAAAGTCAAATATTTTGAAAAATAGAAAAGATATAAACATGCGGTTTTCAGGATTTTAGAGATAATTTAATTGAGAAAACGATAGTGTTACCCGATTTTTTTACTTTGAAGTACCTTACTATCTACAGGGTATGAAAGAAAGTCTTCTTTTTTTGTTCAATTTTATAACTACCGTGATTCCACAAAATTTTTTTTATATTTTTTTGATGGAGATTTTTTTAGTCCTTACTTAATGGGAAAACAACCTGTTTCTCAAAATTTTGATATCCCTGTTATTTTATAAGATACCGAATTTTAGCTGAAAATTTGATTTTTTCTTTGTTTTTTGTCGTTCGGCCGTATTGTGTTTTGTAAGAACCAATCTCTGTAGTTGATTATAATACCTTATGAATGACTTTCTTATAAAAAGTACACTTTTTGTACTTTCATTAATTTATTGATAACCAGTGGCTTATCAAAAATCGGTACACGTTCGCTAATTGGTAAATTTTTTAATTCATTTTTTGAGGCTATTTTCTTAATGGAATAGAATGGAATTTAGTTAGTTTATGTTCACCATTGGTTTAAGTGACTTATATCCTCGAAACGGGTTTTTCACTTTTTCAAAAATTTGCTCATATTCGTGTATACCGGGTGGCTACGAAATCGTTTTACAACCCCCACCATTTTGTTACATTTAACTGTATTAATTTGAAATTTGGCATGGTTTGATTGTTGAAAGGAATAATCATTTTGACGTTTAAAACGATCTGATGACACTTCCGGTTTCACCGGAAGGGCCACCTACTAACTTTCAATTTTTTTTAAAACAACCCTGTATATTTTTTCCGTAAGAATTAGATTCTACTTAAAATAACCTTTTTATCGACATATCACATGATGACATTTGCTTTCAAAATGGCAGCATAATTATTATTGCAAAAACCTGTTCAACAATATTAAATTTAATAAAAAATTCGGTATCTTATAAAATAAGAGCGATATAAAAATTTTGAGAAATCGGTTTTTTCCTCATTAACCAGGGATTAAAAAAATCGACATCAAAAAAATATTAAAATTTTTTTGTGGAATTCCGGTAGGTATAAACTTTGAGAAAAAAAGACG
Organism: Pediacus dermestoides; assembly: GCA_963942485.1. Classification (NCBI taxonomy): domain Eukaryota; kingdom Metazoa; phylum Arthropoda; class Insecta; order Coleoptera; family Cucujidae; genus Pediacus; species Pediacus dermestoides. The sequence goes on from OZ012626.1 coordinate 33,429,395, forward strand.
ACTTTCTTTCATACCCTGCAGATAGTAATAACGTACTTCAAAGTAAAAAAATCGGGTCACACTATTGCTTTCGCGATAAAATTATCTCTTGAATCCTGAAAACCTCATGTTGATATCTTTTCTCCTTTTCAAAATATTTTACTTTAAATTCAACCTAAAAATTCGCTTGGTACGTTTCAATTGGCCAGCAGATTAGTTAAATTAAATCTTACTGACCAATGTTCAGAAGTGCTAAGTTAACTCGTTATCGACCATCACAGTTCATAAGAAAATTGGTATTTTTTCAGAACTAAAAAATATTTTTAATCGAAGGCATGAAACTTGGGATATGAATGCAGCAGTTGTACGTGTTTTACTCTGATGACCATTAGGTAAGAGATGAAAAGGTCATCCAACTATGTACAAAGAAATCTAACTTTTTTGCTCTAGGCTAGGAAAACTTATTTGTACATATAGGGTTTCCAATAATAATTAGTATCTTGTATAATTTATAAAGAAAGTTTAATTTTAGGAAATTGATACATTTCCTCGACAATCTAAATTCCAAGGAAATGGAATAATGGATATCCCATAAAATCATGTAAATAATCCAATAAATTATCTAAATATTTTGTTTATTTGTAGGGAATACTACATAAAAAATGCGGAGGAATTAATTGTGCACTTTGTCCCGCTTAGAATAAAAATGTGCGCTAGAGGAAAAAACTTGAAAATGGTAAGGTTAGCTTGTTCATATGGACTATTTTTGGAACTAATCTGCTGGCCAATTGAAACGTACCAAGCGAATTTTTAGGTTGAATTTAAAGTCAAATATTTTGAAAAGGAGAAAAGATATTAAAATGCGGTTTTCAGGATTCAAGAGATAATTTAAGGAAAACAATAGTGTCCCGATTTTTTTGCTTTGAACTATGTTACTATTTACAGGGTATGAAAGAAAGTCTATAACTACCGAGATTCCACAAATTTTTTTTATATTTTTTGATGTCCATTTTTTAGCCCCTGGTTAATGGGGAAAAAATCTCAAATTTTTGATATCCTTATTATTTTATAAAAGATACCGAATTTTTGCTGAAAACATGAGTTATTCCTTTCAACAATCAGACCATGCCAAATTTCAAATTAATACAGTTAAATGTAGGTAACAAAATGGTGGGGACTGTATAACGATTTCGTCGCCACCCAGTGTACGTATATGAGCAAATTTTTGAAAAAGTGAAAAACCCGTTTCGGGGATATAAGTCACTTAAACCAATGGTGAACATAAACTAATTAAATTCCATTTTATTCCATTAAGAAAATAGACTCAAAAATTGAATTAAAAAAATTTACCAATCAGCGAACCGATTTTTGAGAAGCCACTGGTTACCCTTAATTGAAAGTGCAAAAAATATAATTTTTATAAGAAGGGTATTCATAAGGTATCATAATCATCTACAGATATTGGTTCTTACAAAACAATACGGCCTAACGACAAAAAACAAAAATCATGTTTTCAGCAAAAATTCGGTATCTTATAAAATGAGAGGAATATCAAAAATTTGAGAAATTGGTTTTTTCCCCATTAACCAGGGACTAAAAAAATGAACAACAAAGCAATAAACAATAAAAAAAATTTTTTTGTGGAATCTCGGTAGTTATAAAGTTTGAGAAAAAAACGACTTTCTTTCATACCCTGTAGATAGTAACGTACTTCAAAATAAAAAAATCGGGTTACACTGTTGTTTTCCCAATGGAATTGTCTCTTGAAATCTGAAAAGCACATATTCATATCTTTTCTCCTTTTCAAAATATTTGACTTTAAATTCGATCTAAAAATTCGCTTGGTACGTTTCCATTGGCGAGCAGTTTATTACAGTCGATGGTTTCCACAAAATATGTCATTGGTGTTACAAGTCTTGACAAAAATCTTGTGTTAAAGTATATAAGCAATTTTCTAGAACATCCTGTATATTAACTAAATCTGGGTCTGGTACATTTTAAATTTTTGTGTATTTTCAAAAAATTATATTTTTTCAGACGATTCCAATGCATTTTTCTGCAGACCCCTGGAAAATTTAGTTTCTTTAATTAATTTTATTTGTTCGAAGTGGTTTCACCTATAATTCACTAAATACCAAACTTAAACGACGTATAGTTCGGAGGCGTCAAGAATTGGGATAAAAATTAAAAAACGGTTTCTTTTTAATTAAATTAATTATTTATTTAGTAATACCTAGTATTGCATTATATTTTACAAACTAATGACAAAATATTTTTCGTCGAACTTATAAATGCTTGGACGAGTTGTGTCAAGATCCTAATTTAAAAATTATGCTGAGAAGAGAAATCACCAAATTTTGAAATAACTAAGTAGTTTTTTTTTATATTATAATACACAAATTTTATTTGTTTCTTTTTTAAATAGATTTGAAAAAAATATATATATAAAACAAAAGAACAATGCAATATGAATAGTTACAAGTATTTATGTACAATTATTATCTCATACAACCAATGAAGAGTTGATGCAGGTGACAGGAGTGCTGATCTACGTAACTAGACATTGTAGCAATTGTGGGACAAATATTCGGGGCAACTTGAGGCACTGGAATGGTTTGGTTTTTAATACATTGTGCAAGGGTTTTTATATAAGAAAAAGTATAGTTAGAGGACGGATGAGCACGACTCATAGATTATAGATGAGTTGTGCGCATCCGTGGCAAGTTTGTGCCTGTGTATACATATAGGTACCAAGACGTGGCCAAGATTTGTCTCACAGCTGCTACAACAAGGAGGGAAGCGACTGTTCTAAACATAAAGCAGCAAGATGTCTTGAAGGTGGGAATCGTACCTACACCCTAAACTTATCTAAGAGACACGTAGACATATAAGTTTTGACTTGGATGTGGCAATATTCAACACTGTATCAATTCATATTGCTGCCACCACTTCAGTCAGAAAACACAAGTGAATCATCGGTAGTAATATACATTCATATTATTTGTTTATTTATGTTTTTGCAAAAAAAGCGATCTTATGTATAAGTAAACAGACATTGAAAGAATCCTATAGATTGCAAACTGTAGGCTAAGAGAAGCGGACATTTATAGAAAATTTACAAATGGAGCAGCATGTGCAGCAACTAGCAGGTGGGACAGTGCGAGCCAGCTATTTCACAGAACCTTACGAGTTACTTTACAAAAATAAGTGGATATAGTCATGGAGGGCCCACTCCTTTCTAGGCAGAGGGTTGATCACCGAATAATCGCCCACATATTGCTCCATCCATTTACATAATTACAGTACCCGTGCAATCACCTGTCAATCTCTCAAACACACAATAACAATCATACCCTAATCAAGATGCTCAGTTCTTGTACGGGTGGCTCGTGGTCGCACACACAATGCTACACAAACCATCCGCAACATATAAAATATTTGTCCTTTGTTAGGGACATATAAAGAATTTGTACTCTTTGAATGCGCTCCGATGTTGGGAGCGACGAGAGCGACAGAGGGCCGGAGATCTGTCTTAGTTGATGGCCCACTGTGCGCGCCGGTCTCATTCTAACACACTGTACAGTATAATATTTTTTTTGTTCTTTATACAATTATAATTAAATTTTACTCCGCATGGAGTTTTCTTATTTTGGGGGAGGGGGTGGGTGCTCTTGGAGCACTCATGGGCACGCGAGCGCTGCTGCGGACTTTTATGGAGTCTCAACTGGCTGATAAGCTCATTTTTTACAACCCATTACCGACTAACTAATATAATATTTTTTTGTTCCCTACCCGACTCATCATCACTACCACCGAACTGAAAATAAAGAGGCCTTTTTCATTTGACAGGGCCAGCCTGGTGCAAATGCTTGCAGTTAAACTGAACTTATCTAATCACAGCATCATATTTTGATTTTATGACTTTATTAATTATTATTATTACAAATTAAAATCAAAACAAGTTTAAGGAAAGTATTTATAATACATTTACATGAGGGTTGTTGAGATAATCACTGGTATCACATAGTTTGGTCACTTTAAGGCTCTCGAAAATTTTCCAAAATAGTCCTTAAAGCACTCAAACTTGTTTTCAGATAAGCGCGCTGTAGTGTCATGATGGTAGCGAGTCGAGTAAGGATTAGAAATTAATTGTTAACTAACTAAAATTACCAGAGGGGGGTAGATGTGTTTGTTAAAAAAAGTGAAATAGAATTGAAAACGAGCTAAACAAAACATAATAATAATAAAAATAAAATTTGCGCCGCGGCCCGCAGGCAGTCAGGTCGCCTCAATAATACATTATCAATAATTATTCTGATTTAGATTTAAAATATGTACAATATACATAAATAATAATTTATATTGTGAATACAATATGATAATTTGGAGAGAAGACAGACGAATGTTCGTTGACTAGGGGGCAGACACGTCCGTTTGGGGGGCCGAAAGGGCGATACTGGCTTGAGACGCGTCCACAGCCTGGTTCATGTCTGCCGGTCTGCCTACAGTACATCCATTTCGGACAAGGTGAGGCGGCTGGTAGACATAGCCACGCCACTGTCGCTGGAGGCTGACTGCACGCTGGAGTGATCATCCGTGTCGCTTTGCGTACTCGTGTATCCGATCACATCGACCTCGTCTGCAACAAATACATTTATTCAATAAATGTCACTTTAAATATCAGGTGTATTGTATGAGAGAGAATATTTTAAAATGGTTGAGGTGGCGCGGTGGCGGGCGCACCATAAGACATAGACAGTAAGGTAGCTCTAAGTGAGCTGTATCAAAATAACTAATAACAGTATTTATGGATTTTCAAAAAATAAAATAATAAATCTTCTATGATTCCTACAAATAAATTATATAGAGTTAGTTTCTCTTTTTATTTACTGGGTTCTCGGGATAAACAACTAAAAATCTAATAAAAAAAATCCTTTGGAGGTTTTCTCGTTTTTTATCAAAGAACAAGAAATTAAGTAGTTTAAAATACTTCACTCCATTTAAAGGTACCTTTTGATTATTCTTTTTGACAGAAACTTTATACATTTTTTGCTTGAGATCTAATCTAATAGCATTAAATCAGGTGAACGTGGAGACCAAAACACTGTTCATGAATACGACTATTAAGCGACTGTAGCGGTTTTCTGATATAATGAGCAGAATAGTTAAAACCTCATTTTCAAAGAATTTTCTTTAAAAAGGCTTTTATAAAAGTAATTGCTCAAAAATTCAAAATTCGTGGAAGATCAATCGACATTATAAATTCACAGGTAGTTATGGATATTATCCATCGACTTTTTATATTATTATGTGTCAAATTCTTAACTCAGGATTCAGATTCATATATTTTTTTATTTTTGCTCAAAAAGGAAGCTAAAAATGACAAATCTCCAAAAGACACTGAATTATGTTTTTAAGCTCCTTCCACGACTCAAACTTGGACTGTTTATTTTGGGAACATCCTGTATAGGTACTTAGGCTTTTGCACTTTTATCTTCAAAATCTTCTCCATTTTCCTATTAAATTTGAGTTTATAGATATAATAACAGGCCATTCCGATCTTTAAGCTTTTTTGTAATCTTATTTATATAACGATTTTTAAAAATATATGAAAAAGATGAAAAATAAATACAAAAGTTCACATTTTTTTAAAAGAGAGAATATTAAGCTCATATACAAATACAGTAGTTCCAAAATTATGACTAAAACAGAGGAAATGTGATACTTTTAAAGTAAATTTTCATAGATTTATACTCTGAGAATTTTCGTGCTACGCGTTTGGTGAAAATAAATATGTACGAGGGCCATATTTAGGAGTAACTTTCTGACATAAATATTTGACACCCTGTATTTGGATTTGAGCCAATAGTCGCTCATAGTCCGCGGACTGCAGCTGTAATTTTGCGGTGACACTTTCGCTAATACCGGAAGTTGATCTCAAGTATGTTATTTTCAAAGGCACAACCTATACATAAATATTTGGATTCTTCACTCAGTTTTATGCTTAAAAATATGTAGATTGTGGATCCTTTTTAGAAAATGTCCCAAAATAAATTTTTACCAAAATATTCACATCATAACAGAAAAACATTTCGTGTTTTCACCATTCAATTTGTCTTAAAATCTTAAAAAGTTGACCCATAAAATGTGCCATCGTTTTTTGTCTAACTTTAATGATAAACACAAATTTAATATGTACTGAGTGTATGAAATTCATTGTTAAATATAACACACTTTTGAAATCTTTATTTTTTCAAATAGAATTAGAAAATTTTAAAAAATTATAGTCTAATTTCCATTTCGTAGGAACAAAAATAAAATCCACCCATTTTATCCCATATATAAAATACTGAAACCGTCTTGCGATATATAAGTTCAATTAATTTCAACTTGACAGACTCTAAAAGACCAGGGCCCTTGTAACTAAATCCCGGAACTGGTCACGTGTACATCATTTTTTATATCGTATGTCGTTTGCAAAGAAATCACTTGCTTGTTTGCTCAACACTAATATTGCATAAAAATATTATTTATTATTGGTAGACATATTTAACGGAGCTTGGAAATAATATATGTAACCAAGCTGCACAGACTGCAGCAGGACGTATACATGTTTGTTAAACCATCAATCAATACCAACGAACAGACAATGAGAGGTAGTAATGAGCAGGGTAATAAATCCGGACATAATAGTTAAAGCGACAGGTCATGGCTTATTACTGGCCGTTCCATGTATGCTACCACTACATAATCACTCATTAGGGCTGGTCAAAAATAAAAGAATTGTTTATTTGGCCTTGCTCTTGACATGTTTATGACGGGAAAGGATTATGCAGTGCAGTCTCCTGCAATTGTAATGGCCACACAATCCACATGCCGATGTTAATTTTGCTTCACCCATACCTCTCATTGCATATGTATTTAGAGATATAACAGAATTTTACAGAATGTTCAATAAATCTCCCTTTAGCTTATGTTAGCTGGATTTTTCTAATAAACCCCTCTATAAATTAATTATTATATTGCAATTTGTGTAATCTGCAGGTCTGCACTTAATGATAATTTCCCCTGTAGTAATTTTAGGGATCAAATAATGTCTTCTTTCTTTTTATTTAAAATTCCGTTTATCTACGTTGTTACTATTTAACGGCTTTCAGTTTACAGCAGATGGTCGTAAAAACATAAAGATTTAATTTGTTTTAAATAAACATGTTTTTAAAGTCAATAAAAGTACCTATGCATACTTTGGGAATACGCAGGGTAATTTCAGATAAGAAACTCTTGTATTTCAACATTTTCCCATCCTATTACTGACAGGAAAAAACAGCTCTTTTAATGAAACTTTACAGCTTATTGCGTAACAGTTGCTAATATCGCTTAAACAAAATTTATATATTCGTATTTTTGCTGCGGATTTCGGGGTTCGTGGGAAAGCAATCACGTTCGTATTCCGCGGTATACTATAAGGTACAGGGCATCAGTGGAAAGTTAAACAAGAGTTTATAATATTGTAGGCTAAAAGTTTAGTCGAGATAAAACAAATTTGAATAAGTGAAATTTACTGATGTGTTGAATCTAAATGTAGAAAACTGGCCAAATCACGCGTTGGTCTGAGCTGTAATGCGGGCTTATTACATTTTGGCCATTTCCTATCTCCATATAACAGAAATTCTGGCACAGAACCAACGCCAGAAACCTACTGATGCACCATCCTTTTATCCAAGCCAACGGTTTCTCTATTTGAATGAATCCCTTGATAAATATTTAATATATTATACGAGACAACCCCGAAAATGTAAATTTTACTTGCAGAATTTAATTAAATGAATAGCTTAGTTTTAGGTTTATTAAGTTTTACAATTATAACAACATTGGCAACTGTTTCTAATCCTCCATCATATTTAGGTGAAGTGAAATATGCAGTCAGATTTTGACGAAATTCGGATGAAAAACTATTTTAAAATTAAATTAGTGTAGAAATGTTCAAATTTTACAGTATTTTGTGATAGATTAAGAGGAACATTTTTCAATTTTACTATAACTTGACAAAATACCATTTTAATTATTCAGAGGAATAAGCATATTATTTCAGTTGAAAAGTTTCAGGATTACAAATCAGCTTTATAGTATCTAATATATTATATATACAGGGTGTCCCAAAATTAGCCTGCCAAAATGTACCAGCTGATTCTACGTTCTAAAATAGTGCAAAAAGTTTTAATAAATATAGGCGGAAAAATGCTTCCTAAGGGAGCTACAGCCCCCCGAAAGGGGGGCCCCAAAGAGGAGTTTTCTGTAATATCTCTTTTATAATTTGCCACATATTTCTCTCTTCAATTTTCAGAAATTTTGCCAGGGGCGTCACATACAGGGTGGGTGTTGGGTAAATTATGCCCCATATTTTTTGTGTGGATAATTTTTAAATTTTTTATATCAAATTATGAAACTTGGTTTATTTTTTCACAAAAAAGGTCGTCTCAGTCGATCTCTGAATCTTGAACCGTTTTCGAGTAAAATCGTTTTGAAGAAGTCACGTCTATAAAAACTACACTAATAAAAATATCCATAAAATTGAAAAAAAATTTTTGATTTTGATATTTTGTTTTTATTATTAATATTTGACGAAGAAATGTTAAACGAAGTAATAAATACCTATAAATTTTAATCGATCGTCTACTTTTGATAAATTTTAGTTTTGTGATTGTTTTTATTAGTGTAGTTTTACTCGAAAACGGTTCAAGATACAAAGATCGACTGAGACTACCTTTTTTGTGTAAAAATAAACTAAGTTTCAAAATTTGATATAAAAAAATTAATAATTATCCCCACAAAAAATATGGGGCAAAATATACCCAGCACCAATCCTGTATGTGACGCCCCTGGCAAAATTTCTGAAAATTGGAAAAAGAAATATGTGGCAAATTATAAAAGCTTCAAACTCACCAAATTTCATGATTCTACCTCAAACAGTTGCAAAGATATTTGTTAACGTAAAATCAGCTGGAACATTTTGGCAGGCTAATTTTGGGACACCCTGTATATTAGGTATCATGAATGTGGCTCCTGATGTATAAAATCGAATATTTCGGTAATAACCAACAATAAATTCAAATTTAGCTTACACGAAATGAAAAACGTTCATTTTAGAAAATACCATTTAGCACATCAGAAAATTATCAATTTCATTGATAATGGAATCAGACTCGAGAAATAATAATATTGAATCGAAACATTTTGTCAATTATTTTCGATAATATTGTGATTCGAATAATTTTTTCCATAAATAATCGAGAAATGTTCGTTGTAGAGACAGCGCATTATTTATGCCTGCCTACTGAAGCATCTCACTTCAATAGTAGGTCTGCTCGTTTTACTTTTAGTCATAAGCAATAGAAGTTTTAAAATTTTCAATACATACAGTATTATACAATCAACAACGTTGTACATTGGCTATTTTATAAATTATTCTTAAAAAATTCATTATCCTCTACTAAAACCATATCAAATATCATAGAAAGATTATAAATACGTAGGTACTTTCATCTGTTATTAAATTTTTAGAGTGAAATAATGTTCATTTTAAAGCTATCTTCTTTTTCAGTTTGTATTTATCAACTTTTGGACGTAGCGTGTAGGTAGATTTTCCCCCAAAATTTGATCTATAATTTTGTCAATAAATTACTACTGTTTTTTAAACCAATTTTTTCTAATTGACGCTTTTCTGTGGTTTACGATTTTTGGCAAAGTTGTCCCTAGTTTATACATCCTGAAAAATTTTCCTCCCCAAAGTACTCCTTTGGATCCACCCGTGAATCATTTTATTCTCGCCACTTGATGTCAGTAATCTCTATTTTCGTCCCATAATTTCTTAATTTCCTATTTTATTTCCATAAAATACCAAACATGGTTCGATCCTTTGATGTTCTGAGTTTGTTGTCGTCGAATTTTGTGAATTTGTTTTCAGCCGTTAAAGTGTCGACCGGCAGCATTTAATGTGATCTCCTTATCGTATCTTAATTTACCGAAAGCTACCAATTCACTTAATAAAATCCGAACTTTGGTTCACCTAATGGGATGATGATTCTCTATTATAGATATTTGCACATCTTCATGGCTCACGATAGGAAGCATCCATGTTGATGGCTTTCTAGTCCCATTCTAATGTTTTGGTATAAGAAAAGCATCAACATTGATTGTTCTAATCTAACAATCGTTTGGTTGTGATAGAATCTTGATCTAGAGCTGCTTACACGTTTTTTAGTGAATCCAGATAAAAAATAATGATTGAGACCTATTAAGCTCCTGGCTACGCCACTGACTTTTATCTTTTTATTTTTCCAGTTGAGTGTAGCAACGTAATTTTTTTTTTGTCGATAATTTCTCTCTGATGAGAAGTTCAATATTACGTAATAGCTACTAGAGTAAAAGAAAATTAATAATGTTTCTGTTAGCATCCGGAATATAATCTGAAGTTATCCATTTGCCGTCTCACAAGCAGAGTGTTTGCAATTTCAAGGGTAGGTCAATCGCCGCCACCCAACTTAGGAAAACATCATATTCGAAGCCATATTTTGCCATCAACACCATTCCCAAGATACTTGGCCGGCTGTAGCGAAAGGGGTGGGTGTGAAGAGGGGCGCGCTCGTTCTGTTGGGATGGACGGAGGACAAATATTTGCTAGTAGTTAGCAACGTGTTTGCGCTCACACATGACGAGGTCGCCTTTGATAACGTGGTAGCATCGATCTGATGTCTCTAGACCGCTGACGAGTCAAGAAAAGAGGGGCCTATCGTTTCAAACTGCAAATTTATGAGTCGCGATAAAAGCAACCGACTCATCGTTTCCTCAATAAGTTTTCTTTGATCTTGGCTGGCCATTTTTAACGCTTTGCAAATCCCGGGGAACCTATGCTGCTGCCAGTTTATTGCTTTCCGACAAAGTCGAATCAATTTGTATAAGTAATAATCGTCGGAAAAAGACAACCCGCACCTCGATCCCTCGTCTACAATTTCTTCTGCTGGAATAAATTACAATATTAATTGCTGTTTTCAAAGTTTATACAGTTTCGTATTGTACTCTGGGCGAAGCTGGGACTACTGGCCAGTTTGTTTGTTACGAATTTCTTGTCCTGCGGCTTTCTACTATTCGGTGCGTGTTCAGTTCAGGTCCAAACTATGTACCAAACTCCACGAATATCTCCATTGGAAAATCTGACCACGTAAACTGTAGTCTTTTTAATCTTGGGTTGTTATTTGCTTAATTGCTTCGTACTAGAGGCAGAGTCCCGGTTAAAGCTTTTTGTTTAATACCCGAAACCGCACAAAGGATTACGACCTGAATTCGCTCCTACATTTAGATAATTGCGAAATGGACACCAATCTACTCTTTGTGATAATTAAATTTCTTGTTTTGGCTCAAGTAATCTTGCGCATAACCATTGTTTTATAAGCGGTTATATTATTTAACTTGTTGTTAGTTACATTATGTATTGTCTTTAATTAAAATTTAGATTCTCGCTAACTCGCTTGAAACGAACAATAGAAGACAGAAACGCTTTAAAACTTTTTTTGTATTATATCTGAACAAAATTATCAACATCATCAGTCTCTAGTGCGTACAAGTTCCAATTTACTTTTAAATGCAGCGAAACATCGTTTCTAAGCTTGACAATTATGAAACTATTTGCAATATTAAATTTAACGAACACAAAGTTTAAATCTTAAATGAATTTTGTAGCAAAAGTTAATTCCGATTCAACGTGATCCTTTTGATCCTTTACATCTGAGTCTCATTTAAATGAACAAAGTTTAGCTCACATATTTCTTTGTACCTGATTGGATCCTAACAAAGAACTTTTATAATACAGTATTTTAAAACCGAGCTTAATTAAATATCGTTGGCGGATTATTACCAGTAACATCACATAAAGCCTTGTTCTAGGGTATAATGAAAAATGTGCATAATTTGAATAATATTTTTTAGAATTTATGATGACTCTGTTTTGTTGAAAAGTTTTTAATATCTGTTTGTTCCTGCCTGGTTGCCTCATTAAAATTGTATATTATGCAACTTAAAAAAACAGGATGATAAAGAGTAAACATCCACGCTATGAATGAAAAATGAATTCCCAACTAGTTTTGTTTACAGCGGAGCACGAAGAATCCTTACATAGAAATACATCCAAGCTTTACACGGGACGCGTCTTTAGAAAACACGACTAAATTAGAGATTATGTTAAGCTTTTGGATTTGTCGAGACTCTCATGATTTCTTTCAGCAATTCTAAGAAGCTTTTCTGTATCGAGCTCGTTATAAAACATACCTTTATTCTCTTTGCAACACCAGAACATGTAAATAACATTGTCATTCAAAAACTGTTATGTATAAATAATAATGTTTGTTAGTTGAGAAAACATGTCTATCACGTAATGAACCACCTGATGGCAATGATGAGGATAATGGCAAATAATTTCAATTTAATAGGGTATACGTGATGATGCCATTGGAGAATTTAATAAGTATTTTTTGAAATGTAATTTCCGATTCCAGGAAGCTGAATATGGTAGGTAGGTAGTTTTATATTTTACATTTCCTGTCTTGTCTTGTTTACTTGTACAGGAATAGAGTAAAAAGGCGGAGAAAATCCATTTGAATAGAAAAATTTGTTTGTTTTGCAAGCACAAAAAATAGATTAGTGTTCCGGTAAAAACAAATAATTTATTTGACGACTGATAATATAATCTATGTATAGATCTTTTGAGGGGAACTTCCATCAAAACGTGCAGGACTTTTTCTAAACTAATTATAATTTTGTCTCTTGGACATTTTAATATTTCCCCAAATTCGCGTTTTGGAAAAAAAAATTTAACAGTTTTTTGTAAAATTGGAATATATATTATCCTGATTTTCACATATTTACTGCATATTTGGCCATCAGATTTAAATCATCGTCATACCTAGAATAACAACAATTTTGATTGAGCAGTTTAGCCATCATTTACTGAACCACAAAAAATTCCACTGAATAGTTTAAATTTTTGACCCTTACGGTAAAATTGGTTAGGTTACATCTACCTCGACGGTATTCAAGCCACCAGCTTGGAAAAAGTGAAATATCTCCTTTTGGTAAATCTTCGCTAAAAATAGTTAGTAGTATCATTTAATTAAGTTCCTATATTTTTGGTCTAAAAATTTTTTCTCTATGGTCAATACTTTAAGCATTATGAGGCGGCGGAAAATTTTAAAAACAATTTTTTTTTGTTTATTTTTCAAAATGTCTAATATTAGTGGTGTAGAGCATAAAATTTTCTACAATTTCGTCCAAGTTTTTTATTTATGTTTAATACTGTAGGAGTTATGGCGGGGCAAAGTAGATTTTTTTAGGAGTTGTAGAAAATTGTATTTTTCTGAATTAATAAGTAGTAGTTCCCTTATTTTCATATATTTTCTTAAATAAAGGAAATGTCCAATTTTATATTTTTTCAGCTTTGAATTTTGTATTCTTCTAAAATTTTGAGTACCTTCCATGTTCAAATTTTCTCAGTTTTTATGACTACTGGTCGAATTTTAATTAAATTTACTTCTTCATGTATCATATTTCAGACTATTTCTACTAGCCTCCAACTGTTAGAATTTTTGTGCTGTTAAACCTAAGAAATAATGGGAATTTGAGGATAAAAAAAAACTTACGTACTTTGTAAACATCAAAAAGGAAGTCGAACTGACCTATAATAACATCAGACTATATTTTTCAAAAGAATATTTCTTCTTAATATACTTAATCGATATCAACAAAAATCCATTCATCGCATGATTTTTATTCTTTTTTTGCAAAATCCCAAAATTTGATTGTTCCGGCTCCTTTAGTAGGCCTCACTGAATAAAAACCCTGACATGCATAATGGTTAATAAAAGCTAATCAGCACGACGTTTAATTTAACTTTTCCATTCGCCCTCCGAGGCATCCCATCAGATCTTATTGAAAAACCAGCCTAGACAATTAAAACTTAATCAACAGTTGTGCGTACCTCCGTGCGCACATTTAAATGAAATTAAATCGTAGCTGTCTGTCGGTTACACGTTACATCCCTTTTTTCGTCTTTCTATTTAAATAAACTAGCCACCAACGTGAAACGGCTTTACTGCTTCCATATATTCCTTTTAAGAAGCAATAAATTACAATAAGGGTACATTCTTTTGTACTTTAGAGACAGAATTAAGCTCTACCAGTCCAGGTCGGTGGAGCACTTTATTATTTTTAATATAAAGTGTTCGCCGCAAAATGCGCATGTAATTAAACAGCAGGGTCGTGTAATAATCATAAACCTCAACCACTTTGGTGAATAAAATGGTTCCATGGTATATAGTGTTCTTCAGAAATGAGATGCAGCTTTATGATACAATGTTGTTTCCGTATTTTAAAATCAGCTTTATGAGGTTTGTGCTCTTCGTACGGCGTGTGCTTAATATTTCAAACAGTATTTGCTTTTGTATGGAAAATTTTGCTTTTTTTAGTATATACGACCCAAAAAAACTTGAACAATTTTCTATATCTAGGTACTTTTTTGTTATAAGTGTTTGTTTTGTATGAATGTCATTGATGTGGAAAATAAGGTACAAATTCTATGCTTCACAGAGTCGATTTGTGTATCGAAAAAAGTTTCCTACTCCCAGTTGAAAGTTTCCCTGCTTTTAGTAAACAGAAAATAAATTAAATAACTTTAAAATGCCGGGATGATACTTCGCAAATATGTTGGGAATAAATAGTGTGCACCAGTATACGTTATAATAGATCATTAAGGAAACGTTAGCATATTTATATGAATTTAGAGTAATAATAATACCTGCATTTATTTTTTAAATATTAATTTGTTTTATAAGTAAAACATCTTTACGACAACTCTAAATATAATAGCTACAACAATGAATATAATGTTCTAATAAATTTAATGGGCCCTTAAAATTATTATGTAACCAATTTAATGGGAATAATAAAATTTTATACTATACATAGTTTAGCATAAATTTGTTTTCTCTAGCAATATTTTAAACATGGAATATCACATAAATATACTGAATAAAATAAGAACTTTTTTCTATTGTTTTATGTAATTTTGATGATTATGTCGTTAGCCATTTTATGTTACGTGTATAACAGCGGTTTTATCGATGGATAAAATTTGTACCAAATGCATTTGGAAAAACGATACAGTATACTATAACACTTGAAAAAGTTCTAGTACATAATTATAAACGAAATAAAAATAAAACTAAAAAAATAATACCTACGTAGCTAAGTTCTTAGTACAGGGCATTTAGACTTTGCTGGAAAATAATTCCACGAATTTAGCCTCCGATTTTCGAAAGTGTATAAGTATACGAGTCGGAAAACACATTTTGCATAATTCTATGCGGTGGTGCAAATGTTTAAAAAAAAAATGTTTTTAAGGATTGTTTTAAATTTTCGCGCATAAATCGCGTATTTCCAATTTTACAAGAAAATGTTTCAATGAAATTAATTTGCAAATTGAATTCTCTACAAAATTGCACTGATGACTTTTTTCGCTTATTGCGATTGTTTACAAGTTACAGTGCAATTTGTTATAAAAAATAGGGGATTATTTTTTTATACTCGTTATATCTTTTATTATGTTGCTCTAATCGAAAAATTGTACGTGTAAAAACGGTAGAGAATACCATGTACTGAAATCTAAATGTCCCGTACTATCTTCCGTCTTCTGGAAACTTTAGTTGTGATTAAAAGTTAGTTACAATTATTGAAAAAAATATTAGGTTTTATCATCAGAATTAACCAAAACCGACACTAAAAATACACTATCGGGAATATTACTTATTCAATGGTTATAAAACTTTAGAAATATGGCGTTTAAGTGATAACTAAATACATATTGAAATGGATAATATTTCAAATGTTCATCTAACTAATTTAAGTAGCAGACAGAAAAATTTGGCTTAGTCAATCTTAAAGTTAATCTGAAAACATCGATATATACTTTTTACTGAAGAATTTGCACAAAAAATCCCGAATTTTGTGACAAAATAGTGAATATAAACAAAAAATGTAAAAGATTAATAAACTTTGCAAAAAATGTATCGTATATGGTCATATTTTATTTATAATGGACAAATTTTAGAATTCTGCTAAAAGAACTATACCAACTTACAAAAAATTTTCTTTAATCTCAAATTAAACAAATTTAAAATTTTTCAATTTCTAACCTCACCAACTTTGTACATCATATTATCAATTTTTGACGAAATATTCTGTTTAAAAAATATAATAATAAAAAGTTAAGTTAAATTTTCCACATTAGCTAAAAAGGTTAGGTTAGACATGATTATCTGTACATTTTTAAAGTTAGGTATGTTATCTTGAAGAAATTTTGAATATTTGATGTTGAAGGTGCAAAATGTGGAAATACAGTAGAAAATCCACCTATAACAGACTCGCTTATAAGAGAAACACATTTTTAAATGGACGAATTCAGTAAATCTTGGTTAAATTACATGTAAATACTACGGTTAAGCCATAGACTTGTTTATAGTAGAGTTGTAATTTTTGTAGGTAATTCTAATATTTCCAATATACAGGGTGTTTCACGGCAAATGGTAACACCTCAATAACTTTTTGATTTTTCGGTAAAATTAGAAGTTTTTTTTCTGTTTGTACAACTCGCAATTCTCTTTTTTTAAATGAGTAAAAAAATGTTTACCAAGAGTGAAAACCTAGCCTACTACGATAAAAAATAAACCGAAAAAATTGAAAAAACGTGATAAGCATTTCTTTTTCGAAAAATCCTCAAAACCCCAAATTCCAATTTTGACTGAAAACAAAAAATATAAAATTTTAATATTATTTTTTCAAGATTGCCATGATTCATTGAACAGTACCTAAACATCAAGAGATCTATCACATAAAACAATGATTATTAAAAATATAGATATTTATTTTTATTTATATTTTTTGTTTTCAGCCGCCAAAATTGGGATTTGGAGTTTTGAGGTAAGTCCGAAAAGCTTTTTTAATAAAATTTTGCAATAAAAAAATCCCTAATACGTTTTTTCGATTTTTTCGGTTTATTTTTTATAGTAGTAGGCTAGGTTTTCACTACTCGTTTAAAAGAGAATTGCGAGTTTTACATACGGAAAAAAGAATTCTAATTTTACCGAAGAATAAAAAAGTTATTGAGGTGTTACCATTTCCCGTAAAACACACTGAAGAGTGTAGATAAAAAAACAAATAATTTTCAAAATGAAGAAATACGAAAATTGCATTTTTTTAACTTCAACTGATTCTGAGTTTTTCATTGCGAAATTGAAATTTAAGTCAAAATTAAGATATCCGCGGTAGTTAAGCAAATTCATTATTTTATTAAGGACTTTATTCAAATACTCATAAAACGAATGGTTGAAGTTCATTATAAACGGACACTCCACTGTATTATTTTTTGTCCTACGCGGCCTACGCCTAATAATGAAATTTTAACTATGTATACATAAAATAGTGGGCAAAGTATTAAGGAGCAATTTTAATAGGCAAGTTTTTGGAATAGGGAGAAATTTTATTCAAGAGACGTCTTAAAACTCTTAAAAGTGATTTCTATTCTTGACAATAACTCAATAACTGTTAATCACTGTATACATATCTGTAAAACTTGAAATTTTGTTAACTAACCTCACTTTGACGTTTTTTAAATTAATTTTTCCAAATTGGGATAGATAAATTATGTAACGAAAAGGTAACATCTATAGAAATCCATAAATTACTGTCATTTAGAGAAGAGTTTGAAAAAATTAATTAATGTTAGAGATTACGTATGACATTTATTTAAAACTATTAAAGAAGAGCAAGACGTTTTTGGAAGTGGCTGCATTATTAAGTCTTTTCATATTGTTTTGTGACAAAAAAGTATGTAAAAGTAAATATTTTTTCGAAAAATTAAAATCTTTATCTATTAGGTTTTAGTAAAAATGTAAACTCAAAATAATTAGTATTTTAACTTTCTTGTTACCAAGAATAATATTAGTAGTAATTTGATGCCACAACATCCATCATGTTTAATAAAAACCAAATTTAAAAAAAACACGTAGGTAGTTAGCTACATAAACAATGTCATTCTTCTTTACAATATGAAATTGTAACAGCTGAGCTGATGTTAATATTAATAAGTAATAGAAATTACATTCACGTTTCGATAATTCCAGCAATCTTCAAACATAAGCCCTTGTTCCCACTTTATTTATTTATACATATACATGGATGCCGATTTACGTCCACATATAATGCATTTTCAGCTTACAAGCTCATTATTATGTTCGGCGTCACATTACTAAATACATCAATGCTATTATGCCAGCCGCACTATCGTGTTATCATTAATATTCAATGCACAAGTATTTCGAATGCATCTGCTAATTCAGCTTATGGTTTCTACACGTGTGTAATATATCAATTAATGTTTCATTTCATTATTAATTCATCATCATTGCGCCCCCTCATCATGTACGAATTTTGATGTTATTAGACGTATGCATGAAAAAAAAGCATGGTGTAATTTTCAAATTTATGTTCGGATATTATATTGCGGTAAAATGAATGTGTTCGTTATATGATGTAATTATTTAATAACACTATATACGCCAATCCAAATTTTCTAATAATTATTGCATGTTTAAATGGGAAACGGTATTGGAGCAGAACTTTATCAACCCTGATAAATATGCTAATAATTGTATGATTAATATTACCATTTGATGATAAAATTTGTTAAATTTATAATGCACATTGCGTGTGTTGTTGTTTAAAATAATGTAGCACGCATATTTAACTTTATATTAACATGTTTTTCTTCTAGGCAGTGCAAAGTTATTTTAATGATTATACCTATACGTACCCCGCTTATCAACGTTTTACAATAATTCTAAGTTTAAAACTTCCCTTAGTTCCACACTAATAGAATTAATTGCAACTGCAAGCAAATCCGCCCCGGTCACTGATGGCAACGCAAAACCGAATCGCATTTATTTTCCCACTTAAAAACCTAGAGACTAGAGCAGCAAAGCGAAAAAATAAAATAAAAAGAAAATTCCATCATGAGAAGATAAATAGTAAGGGCTGAGAGCAAAGTACAGTAGTAGTATAATTTTGCCATTTCGCCTTGCCATCAACCATTGATAAAAATAAACGAGTATAGTAAAATCAGTTGAGCAAACGAAATGAGTCTAGGGTTTCGTCTCAATCATTCGATAACGCAATGGCATCAATTTAATGCAGTAGTTTATATGAGGGATGTTACTAAACCGTGAAAACAAGCCACCGCACACGTCCTTGGGGTCGTGACCGTGTTACGCTTTTCGCGAAAATTCATAAATGATTGATTGCTTCGCGCCATTTTTCACCGACAAAAAATTCGTTCAATTTATCTTGCTGGCGCAGAGATGAACTTACCAATTGACAATGGCACACACCCCCCAATGCATTTCGTACATAAGAATCCAATTGATATCTGAAATATCTGACATTAACGAAATTGTCGCAATTTCCACCAGAAGCTCCGTAAATGCTCGTTGGATGTCTTCCATTTTTGCACAAAAACCAACGACATCGTTTAAAGAAAAATTAGTTGATGCACAAATGAAACTACTTTTTACTTAAGATGCGCCTCAGGCCCAGTTATTAGTATCAATAAATATCGCGCGCATCAACACAAGAATGAAAAACTAAACATAATTTGTAATTTCCCAATTCAAAAAGTTAATAATTCAGGAATTAGTACATTAATAAATCAATTTCCTTACAATTATTAAAAAAGAATATTAAATAAACTTCGAAAATCCTCAGATTTATCATTTCGAATGTTTCGATTAACTATGCCACCGCTAGACAGCGCCACTTCACAACTCTTCCTACAGCGCTTGAATAAATAGCGCGGTCATTTCGCAAAGTTCTCTAATCGGAGCTCGCCTTAATAGACCTCAAACACTTTTTGGGGTGAAAAAACAACAATAAAACTTACCCGATTCGGAAATAGGTGAAGGCGCAGACGAAAGTGACGTCGTAGAATGGTTACTAGATATTGTAGATGATGAACACTCCGATACGGAGCGTCTTTTTGACATGGCAAAATGTAATGAAAGCTTTTCTAGTTTCCTTTTAAGAAACCTGTGTTCACGATGCAGCTGTTCCTTATATAATGAGTGTTTACGTTCTTTGTCTTCAAGATTCTGTAACAGAAAAATCAAATTACAATTAGGTACACTGTACAACATCAGTGTTTATTTATAATTTTCTTTTGTACATTAATGAATTTGGGGTGTTAACGCGAGGAAAAAATTGTAAATGATCAGATGCCAAGTCTACAAAATCATTTCATTAATTAACTAGTATAAATTTGGGAAAATAAATCTTCCTTAATGAAAAACTTATAAGCATACAACGCGCCGGCCTGAAAATAACTTTCTGAAGGTACACCTAATGCTCATTAAAATTTTTCAGCCGTTAAGAAAAAATCTCAAACGAGAACTTCCTTTATCATGGCAAGATGACAGGTTCTTTTATCAGCATTTCGCCGGTTTTAATCACTCTCCTAAGTATAATCCTTTTATCCTAAAGCAGCCTTCCCTTTTATTTCTTAGCAATATTCTAATTATTCCCTAATTTCATTTCCGTATGCTCCGTCAAGGTTTCAGTCCAATATCAGGGAAACGATAAAAATAAAAAATCCGCTAAAAGTGCAGGTATTTGATTTGTGAACAAGGAACGAAATCTGACACATTACAAGTACACAAAAGCTCATTACTGGTTCCGTAAAACAACATTAACAGGCCATAGGTAATTGAATTGCATCAAATATTCATATTGGTGAAATTATAATGAAACACGACATTGAGATTAAAATCAGCGCTCGTTTCTGTTTGTCATTGTACCTATCAAAACCAAACCAAATTAACTTGAATCATTGATTTTACCAATCAATAAACTTAATAATATTTTCATTATGAGTTCGTTATCAAACAAGCTTACTTATTTTCAATCCATATTAAATTAGTTTTTTTAAGCTGCAGTCTGGGGGCTGTTTATACTGTTACAAGAAGAAATTAATATTACATTAAAATGTCTTCTGTGGGAGCTAAAAGGAAAATAAATTTGCTGGGAACACAAAAGCTGGTTTTTTGTGAAAATGTATGATTATTCTATTTATCTGTAAACAGTTTTTTTGATAGCGCGATAAATTTATTTTTAATCTTATCTTTATCATCATAACATGCAGTGGCGTATCCGGAAATTCAGTTTAGAGGGTCAAATTATATTTTTCAATCTATCTTTTTTAAAAAGTTGAAATGTAGATATTGTTGAAATTTAAACTATAAAATATTTTTTTAGGCGATCATTACAAAAACGCTGATTTTACGCCCCTTTTGCTGCCATAAAGTTCTACTTTTTTGTACACATCTGTCAGATGTTACTTTTTTGGGACAGAACTGTCAGAAACTGAAATAAAAAGGGACGCTTAACATTAAATTTGACAGGAGATGCTTTGGTTTTTAGTTGTTTAAGGTAACTATGTTTTTCAGTAAAATGTCGAAAAAAAAATTAATTTTGTTTTGTGACCAAATTTTTGAATTCTTCCGGGATGATGGCCTAAAAAACGTTGTGTGCACCTCAGCCAAAAGTGCTTTTTTGGTCTCATCTGAATTGCAGCCTCGGCTAACGCCTCGGACGCAAACAACAGATTCGACCAAAAAAGATCACCTTTACGGCCTTGATACACAAATAACTATTAATTTTTTTTTACATTTCTAAGAAAGAACCCCTCTGCTGATCTTTTCTGTTAACAGGTGCAACATGTATACTTCAAGGTAGCATTGTTACTTTCTTATACGTAGTATAAGGAAGTATTGTAATCGTGATTTTTTTCGACTTCGAGATTTTGATGGGTTTACACGTTTGGAGGGCCCCTGAATCCATTTTGACCATTTTCGCCATGATGTCTGTCTGTGTGTCTGTCTGTGTGTCTGTCTGTGTGTCTGTCTGTATCCACGATAACTCAAAAACGACTTAACGGATTTCATTCAAATTTCATATTTAAGAGTTTGAACAAAATTGTGGGTGCCACATTAAATCTTTTTCATCTAGCACCAACACAAGTGGTACTTACCTGAAGACATTTTTAGATTTTTTAGGAATATCTTGAAAAATAAACAATTTACGACATTTTTTTATTCTTTAACATTGATTTATAATTAAATTTTGAACAAATTTTGTTTGAAACTTTTTTTGAAATTCCGTCAAATTTTTTTATTTATATAGTGGCGCCATCTATCTCTGATTTACAAAGTACATGTTGTTTACATACAGAAATCTATACCGTTGAGGAAATCGATTGTAGCATTACTATTTGAAAAGATCGACGGCTACAACGGCTACGGTTTTATGTTTTGGATATCATGGCAAGTCGATGAAAATTTTTTCTAATATATACAATAAAGTCGTGAAATTGTATTATGCATGCAAATCTACATTAAAGATATCGACGCCAAATTTTTTGTGAATGCTCTTTCAATTTTTAGACGTGTCGACAAAGTAACAAAAGTGTTTTATTTTGCGCCGTTTTTTAATAATTATAAATTATTTACATATTTATATAGTGTTGCCATCTATCTCTGAGTGGCTGTTGTTTACATTACAGAAATCTATTTGTTTTTATACTAAAGATTCTATTTGCATTAAACACACGAAGAGCTCGAATAAAAATTTAAAAAGTGAAAACCAATTAATTCAATCCTGGTGAGAGTCGCCAAACACCAAAAATTTGACATTGCTTTGCAATCCAAGTACGAAGAAGAAGAAGAGTTTGTTAGTCAAACAACTGTCAAAGGCAAAAGATCGAAATATTTTGATGAGAAGGATTATTGTGCACTGTACAGTTTGTTTGAGTGAAACGTTGACCAAATCTGAGAAGTATTTTATAAATCTTCAAAGTTTAGCTACAGCAAATTCAAAGATATCAAGCATTTTTCGCACTGTGGAATGTTGATAAGTATTCTGTTATTTATTTGTCCTAAAATCTGGTAGTAATTAGTGGGACAAGGACAGATTTATGCGTATTGCAATAAGTGCGACAGAGACTATTTGAAAATTGCTGGAAACCCTCAAAATTTTTACAAGAAATTTAACTTAATTTCTTTAGGAAAAGTAATTACTGTGATACTATCCGTATAAGAAAGTCATGTGTTGGGCACATCAGATATTTTTTTATGTAAAATATTGTATCCACTCAGAAAAATGTAAGCAAAATGAAAAAAGTGTTCTTTAATCAAATGGGAAGTTACTCTAATTTATTAATATGGTTGGCTTTTGTGCTGGCGATGAAGATTTTAAAAAATTAAATTTTAATTTAAGCAAAGAGTGCTCGCTTGAGTTAATTTAAAATTTCTTATTAAAATAATGAAAATTATTACATTTAATTTTTAATTTAGTTAAAAACCTGTGTATATATTTTTCCGCTCCAAACTAATTCCAATTCACCATATTATAACTTTGTTTAATTACAAAAATGGAATGTGAACTCATTCAGCTCGTTTTAAAACAAAGTTGTATGTTGATCTACAATCCTCTCGAATTAAAAAAAAATGAAAATGTATATTTGCTTTTATTAAAGTAGACGTCGCTTTTTCTTCGTAATACGATATATCTTTCTTATAATTATAAATAATGGGTAGAATGGTCGTTTCGTTCTTACGCTTCTCAGTTAATGAATACTTGTTTTGTGTTTCGCTTTTCAACAAGCCCTTTTATTGTGCCCAAGGATAATTAATAAATTTTTCCCTCGTAATTTACAAAAATTTTTTAGCTTGTGAATTTAGAACAAACCTCATTAGCAGGCGGGCAAGCGTTCAAATCAAATGTGTGTCATGTGAGCTTGTTTGTGTTTCGACTGGTGCCCTTTTAATTAAAGTCTGATTGGAACAAATAACCATTTTCCGTTTTCGCTAAGAAATTTCTCACTTGGAAACTGTTTTGCTGAGTCATTTTATCGACAAACCGCTAGGTAGTAATATAATACAAAGCTGTGACTTTAGATAGCGAATGAGTTTAAAACCTTAGTCAGCATTTTAAAAAATCAATTTTTCCTCACACCTACAAAGCAGTAGTATATATGTGTGTGTTTGCATGTTTGTTCACACATGATTTAACTTCGTAACAGCCCACACTATAGAATTTCTCCATCATTTGGAATTTTCTTCCAAACTGCGCAGATATTTTTCTTGTCAGCTCCCACGATTGGTTACGATGGGGAAGGGTAGATAAGAAAAATAATTAGACGTGTTTCCAACCACAGGTTGTTGTTCCAAGAAGAACACATTCATTATTTCAACTTGACTTGGTGTGTCTGTTTGGGAAATTATTTGTATAAAGCAAAACATCTGGTGTCATGTAACTTGAATATCGATTTACGGGCGATATTAAGTCATTGTCGACTGCATGGCGCTTGAAACAATCTAATTATCAACGCAAAACCATGGCGCATCTTTGTTAACTGAGTTACGCGCCAGCAATGAATAATAGCACTCCTAACGACCGCTTAATCATTTATTAACATTCGGTTTTTTGTGTCTGCATATCCAAAGCTTGCACGATAGGTTTCCAGAGAAAAAAAAGTAGTAAATTATTTTGATCAAGAACTATTATGGGCGCTTTGAAAAAAAAGTCATAAAAAGAAACACTTATTTTATAACAGACACAAGCTCAATCATTTGGAGCTTTTCTGCAAAAGACTAAGGAGTAAATCGTGGATGTTGATTCTCTTCTTCTGATACCTAAAGAGCAACTATGAGGAATGGCAAAAGTAGTAGGAAGTATTAAAGAATGAAATTTTTTGAACATCGTACTCCATAAATTGAGGATTACACATAAACAACTTCCTTGGACCTTTAAAGTCACTTTTCAATAGAGTTGCAACTTGTTAGAACGATTTAAGGAAACAAGAATTGAAATTCAGCATAACAGAGAAGCAATATTGAAACCATCACTTTTGAACCCAACAAAGATAATTAAGGCATCATGCCAACTGGTAAAAGTGTGAAGAAAACAACTAAAACCCGCCAGTTTTATTTTTAGTAGCAGATCTGGTATAACGATTCACCAAAAATCTATTTCAACTAACGAATTCCAAAATCAATTTTATGGACACAAAAATCATCATTACTATTAACATCAGAAATTTGGCCAACCCACACGTAACAGTAAGTAATACGAAGACTAACCTAACATTTCAAAAAACTTTTCCGTTTTAAATATTCTTTATGTAATTCGGATATTTTACTAGCTTGAGGTAAGTGTACATTATAGAAGTTTCCGCAGTT
This sequence comes from Pediacus dermestoides, assembly GCA_963942485.1. Classification (NCBI taxonomy): domain Eukaryota; kingdom Metazoa; phylum Arthropoda; class Insecta; order Coleoptera; family Cucujidae; genus Pediacus; species Pediacus dermestoides. Next base: position 33,454,759 of record OZ012626.1, read on the forward strand.
TGTAATCAATTTTTACGTAGATAGACTGCTCTCAGTAGACTAGTTATGTCATTGGATGCAATTTATGGGCGACCGCAACATGCAGCAACTGCACCCGAATATAACATTGTTCCAGCATCCGCCACTTCCCTTTCCTCTTCCTCCACATAAACTCTTAAATATTTCCACCCATGAATCTTTAATTACTTGCTGCTAATTGAGGTGATTTGAACTGGGGAGCCCTAATCAATCAGTATCATTGATTTGCCTACGGTGGCTAAAAGTTAAATTTCCTGTGAATAGCGAGCACAGGAAGTCCGCTCTTGGAGCATATTGATCTATATGGAATGGTTTGAACGAGCCATAGTTGCAACAAAAGCAGTCACGCATCTAGCAGTTCCAATGTGGCCGTATCTACTTTATTAGACCAATAAAGAGTTTTCTTTGTCTCTGGACTATTCTAGAGCGCCGTTGGCATTCGAACCTCCGAATTATCTCAGACCTCATCTTTTATAACTACATTAATTTATAGACAGTGGGAAAATATCCACAATTATCCAGCACAAATTATGAGAAGGGGAGAGAGAGCGGGAGAGGTGAATCGGTTTTTATTGAAACCAATTGTTAAGGGACGCGGTTTTATTAGCTCCAAGTATTTGCTGGGGAGTTTCTTTGCTGATGATTAATGGAACTGATGTTGCTAAATATATTTTAGAGGGAAAACTAAAGCATGTATAGTGACGTTTGAATTGAAGTCAAGGGTGATTGGAAGAAATTCCAATTTATAACTCAATAATTTGTTCGTTTCCTATTATACCAATTTTTCAATCTTCCTAATGAAATATTTTTAATTTTGAAAGTCTGTAAGGAAAAATGCGCTTTGATGTTGTTGATAATAAACCGTGTTGTGCGCCTGAAATCTGACGTAAATTTTAAGTAATAATACAAATGGAGCGGAATAGCATAATCTGCAGTATGTTGTCAGATAAAAATGATTAAAGCGCGGCAGGGATGCGTTCGCCATCAAAAACCAGTAACCATAAAAATCAAATATACATAAATCGGAGAATATTTGATGAAATGCAAATGGTGGCGTAGTATGTCATATCCGGTGGAAGATGTGTTTACTGGTCCCGTGTAAATCAATAACGCAGATAGGTATTAGTGTCGAGGACCAGCCAACCTCTACTGCCGCTCAGCTACTTCCTAGTAATCCAATTTCACGTTTCCAGGGCTACCAACAGGGAACTTACCACTAATCATCCAATACTGCGCCTACTGTATATACTTAACTCTTCGACTGTATCGCGATCTTATTAATAATACCTCTGATATATTCATCGGATAAAAACGAATTTATGTGCCCCATGACGATCCCTCTATTTATTGCCATCCTACAAAACACGGTCGAATATTTAAATTGACCAAAAAACCTATTTTCTGCGCGCCTGCTTTGTTCACATTTCCGCTAGATTATGTTTTCACAAAATTTTACTAAGAGAAAGTTACGTTTTTACAAGAATTATTTATTAGTTATCAATGTTCCATATTTAAAATTATGGCGGACGCGCCGGTTCTAATTATTTTCCCATTTTATTTACATAATTTATCCAATAACATGCAAATTATGTTAGCTATAGGAAAAAGAATTGCAAGCATACATGACCGATTTATCAATTTATTTATTCACAAAATAGAAAATCAGTAAAAAAACAGGCAGTATTATCAAATTTTACATCCGTGATTAATGCGCGTCCTATTTTGTTAGAAAAAACGCATATAAAAAAAACTACTTTATATTTTCCTTCTATAAAAATAGTTCGCTTTTCACATTCAGTTTGAAATTTCTTTAAAACTTTGATTAGCTAGTCTAAGTTCGGTTTTAAAAAACCGACACCGGCGCCTCCGCCAAATTTACAAATAAGCTCAATTTTCAGTTTGTAGTATTATACAGGGTGTATCAGTTTTAATCGAGCAAACTTTAATGGTACATTCTCCTGGTCGTCCTGAATTGGAAAAATGTCTATTATATAACTATAACGATTCCTAAGAAAGATACAGGGTTTTGAAGTTTACAAGAAAAAATTATTTTTTTGCAATAACTTCCATAAAAAAGCTTGGATTCAAACAAAATTTTGCACGCCTGTCCTCCTACCTAAGGACAATTTTATGAAGATATTTTCGATTTTGAGGGGCCACCAGTGGCGTGCGATTCGGTCACATCTCGATTATTTCAAAGAAAAAAGTATGCCACTGTAATTTAAAAAAAATATTTTTTATCTATCGAATTCCTTGTTCAATTTGGAGTGAAATTTGCTTTTAACGAACAAAAATTGAAGTTTTAGCTCCAGAGATAATTAATTTTTTCCAACTTGAAATTACAAAAAAATCCGGGGATGATGACAGATGCTGTTAATTCATTAGTTCGTCGTTGTCAGAAATGCATCGAGGCTGGCGGGTTGCATTTTGAACAGTTGCTGTAATTTTATAATTGTTTTTTGTTACTATTTGTTTTTTAATAAATTTTCTATTTGATTTGTGACTAATTTCAAGTTGGCACGTCTTTCGAAAAAACTAATTATCTCTGAAACTAAAACTTCAATTTTTGTTCTGTAAAAGCAAAGTTTACTCCAAATTGAACAAGGAATTCAATAGAAAAAAAAATTTCTTAAAATTACAGTGGCATGCTTTTTTCTTTGAAATAATTGAGATGTGGACGAATTGCACGCTACTGGTGTCCCCCCAAAATCGAAAATATCTTCATAAAATTGTCCTTAGGGAGGAGGTCAAAATTTTGTTTGAATCCAAGCTTTTTTATAGAAGTTATTGCAAAAAAATTATTTTTTCTTGTAAACTTTCTTAGGAATCGAGATAGATGTATATATAATGTACATTTTTCCGAATCGGTACGACTATAGAATGTACCATTAAAGTTTGCTCGATTAAAACTGATACACCCTGTATTGTACATAAGTATTTTATAATTAGGTAATTAAATAAGCATTAACCGTGTGAATCTGTCCAGTCGTGTACCATTTGTATCGTCATTCAATTTGTCCAACATTGAATTTCTAAAGTCAACACTCAAAGAATTAAATTAGTACGACTTATGGATTTCAATTAACAAAGGAAATACTATGATATGTTCCACATAATTTCTAGTGAATTGCAATTAGTTAAATGACTTATGAACGTCTGAATTACGACGACCGAAAATTGGTTCATCAAAGTTTCAAACTATAACTGTTGAGGAGATGGTCAATTACTGAGCGTACAACTAAATTCAAGTTGAATATGATTGCTAACATATTTCTTGATATTATCGACCAATTTTAGCTAACAAATAATTGTTTATTAGCTTAACGACTATGTAGGTATGTACATACTGAATGTAAGGGTATTCAATAATACCTGTCGATTAAATAGCAATTTTCTGTGAATGAATCAAGCTCCAAACTGACGTGTTTTCTTCATAAATATATTATGGATTGAAATACGTGCGTTGTTGGTGCACCTGGCAGTTTTTCAGTTTTTTTCAGAAGGGATCGCAGGCGGAAATGTAAATGGGATGTATTATATATTTACAAAAAAAATATAGAAAATTCTGATGCAAAAATCCAATTTTGTGAAATGTGTCTGAGAGCGTACAGTGAACAAACTTTGTTATAAACCGGGATATCACTCTTTTTTCGTTGGAACCGGCTTCGATCACGTAACATTTCATTTGCAAAAGGCGAACAGCATAGTATCCATGGGGAACTGCTGTCAGGTCGTGTATTTTCTAACTTGCTTCCCGGTATACTTCAACGTGGTAACTTTATATTTAATAAATGCCAGCAATTTTGCACGGGCAAAACTTTCCCATCATAATATATATGTTAGTTATTCTTCGGTACTGCGCGTCATCATGTTATTAATGCTAAAATGACGTCAGTAGTGGTTAAAAGAAAATTGGGAAAGTTCGGAGCGTAATGGAAGGAAATTCAACAAAGAATATGAATTCTGAATAGCATCATATACACTAAAATAGCAAATTTCGAAGTTACGAAGTTTTGAATAGGTGCATGAATAAAAATTCAATGGCATAAATTTGACCTGGAGTTTTTCCCAACATGTTTCTAATAATCATTTAGAGTTTTCCCCAAACAAAGTTACCATATTATTAAAATTGGAAATGTGCGCATATTCAACCCACAGTTTATCTACTAGAATATGGGCGATTTAATAAAATAAGTCATTAGTTTATTATGAGATATTTTGGTTTGCCACAACAATCTGTGACTACCACATCCAAAACACTTTGTTGTCTTTGTACCCTAATAAAACTTGGATCGTAAACCTCCCCTTCCTCCAGTAACCAACTAAAAGTACTGTAAAATGTAATGATGTCTATTTCCTAACCGTAATTAGCATTAGTTCAGTTACTTAAAGTCTCGGATCGTCTTATTTATGCATGCATTTCAATAAAAATAAAACAAAGGACTAACCGTTTTAACGAGATTGGAGCCACTTTTAAAAATGAACCGAAATCGTTTCAAATTTAAGCAAATCATTACAAAGAGGAATAATGAAATAAGTTCAAAGTTCGGGTTTTGTTAATGAGATTAGGTGGCTTTTGTAAACATACATGAACTCCCTTAATTTAAATGGAGTACTTTATACACATTTTTAGATTCTATATATTTAATACTATAATATCAAGGCGTACGCAAGAAGATGAAAAATTATATTCGAATTACAGACTTGAGGCACTTTTCTGTACCACCCGGTACATATTTTCATGAGGATGGTAGTTTTATACGTATATTACACAAGCTTATTTTCTTAAGTAATTTGATTTTATTTGTAACATAAAAGTGGGATTAGTTTACCTGCAAATTATCGAATTGTTGGGATTACTGGAAAAATGAACAAATTTGGTGGTAAATTGCTAATTAACCTACTATACAGAGTGTTTCAAAAATAACCAAAATATTTCAGGGAGTGATTCCTGAGATCATTCTAAGAAAAAAAGTTCATATGAACATGGGTCCAAAAATGTTTTTTTTACCCCTCACCCCCCAAGTTTGATCCGCCTCTGGTGAAAATTTCACACTCTATCTTATTAACCCTAAAATCCTTAGTGGATTTTACCTTGAACAGTTTCGGAGATAATAAATGAAAACCTTCTTCAGGGTGCCAAATTTAAGGGGCTATGACTATCAGCGGTATCAGGGTTAAAATATTGTTTAGTTCTAGACTTTTGGGTCCCTAAAACTTCCTTAAAATTTCGAAAAATTGACAGATTGTTTTCTCAAAAACTGACAACTTCTGCTAAAAAAAGTAAATGGAATACAATCAGTCCGAATTGAAATGGCTCACAGCCTCACAAAAATTTGTCTAATTTTAGACTTTGTGTCTTTATAAAATTGTCACAAAATTTTGAAAAATCGTTAGATGTTTTTAGGGTTTGTTTTGTTACAAGGAGACAAGTTAATTCTATTAGAAAATTTAAACAGAGTGAAAATTTCGGATTTTATAGATTCACTTATACAAGATCGACGTAAAATGGCGAAAATAGGTAATTATTATCTTGTGGTTTGCTGTGTTACAAAGTTATTTCTACTAGAAAATTTATACAGAATGAAAACTCGTCGAAAATTTTGGATTTTATTTTCGACTTATTTTAATTATTTCACGATTGCGCCATTTAGATTAATGATGGATATTCGGATTTGGGATTAAAGTGTGTTTGGAACAAAAATCTAGCCATGTAGACAAATAAATTTCACCATCAGACAATTTAGAAACATAAAAATTCTAAAAAAAGGCTTGCGCACTCAAATGTTATAGAGGACTAGGGGTCATGTTCTAAATATTCTTGTAGAGAATAGAAGGCATTTTTTAACAGAAGGCTCTACAACTTTTTTGAAAAGAATTAATTTATTTCATTAATATCCTAAATAATGCTCCTATTGTATAATCAGAAGTTAATAAGTAAGCACAAATAACGTTTAATTTAAGAAAAACCTTTTGTGTAGCTTATTGAGATACAAAATAAAACTTTCCTCTACCTGTACTGAATAGTTTTATGTAGCACTTGATTTATTAATTATATTGAATAATACAGGATTTTTTAATGTACAACACTCGGTATATAATTTTTTCTACTTGAAATTGCGTATCGCTTTCATAAAGTTCAATAGTTCTGAAGATATTTTGAATATTTATAGAAATGTCAAAGAAATAATATTATTGGAATAAAGAAGATTTATCTAAATCTTTTTTTTCTACTTATCTCTATGTTCAGGTCCACTGAATATTTTGAATCATCATTTTATGAGATCTCCATGCTGAAAAATTCTGTTTAAATTATAGGAGAAATAGTTATAATAAAGTTATATGTATTGTTATTAAATTAATGTAAAGGAAAATTATAGTTTTGACAATTTTAAATATTATAAAAACCATCATATAGACAAAATTTTTCTTGTTAAAGTTTGTGGATACTCCACAGCGTATATTCTATAAGCATGTCTCTTTTATTTTATTCACCATACACCAGCGAAATGTTCCTTCATCTGCTTTTTAGGTTCATTTAATATGAAACAAAACCCGATTTACCCCGATGCAAAGTTGTGGGTTCTCCCCAGCGAATAAAAGTTGTGTGTGCATTTGCATCGGCATGACGGAGGCGGCAGCAGCGGCAAATCAGCCCAAGTATCTTTCTCTGGTATTTGTGAAAATAATTCCAACAGATGCATTTATCGTACACAGTGAGAGGGAAGTTGACGTTCCCCCAATACCTACAGGCCAAATAAACGACGTTTGAATTAGTTTCACCAATACACCCAACAACATGAATGCCATGCCATACCACTGGTGCGGACGATGCCAAGGAAATGCCTAAAGCACTAAATCTACTCATGAATTTCTATTTATGTTGAAAATTGAAAAGCGATTCATCAAACTGTTTATTTAATTATAGATTGTGGGCTCTGTGCTTAATTAAATTGATGTTGATTCGCACAGGAATGTGTCACCAATTTGCATTCCGTTTGTGTTTTGTGGAGTTTGCTTTAGTTATTAATTACAGTTATTCTTTTCGGATAGTAATTTCGGTTTTAATTAAAATTATATATTAATTACTTGAGGGTCGTATTGTTGTCGAAGACAAAGGTTACAACTTGTACCTTTATTGGTTCATATAATTTCAGATTCCTTTGTATTTATATCCAAAGTAAATATTGGTTTATTTTAAATATAAAGTATATTCTCTTCTAGAGCGGATATGATGTTATTCTTTTCCAGTGAGATTTTACTTTTTGTTATTTTAATGGAAACATCAGCCTTGTGTTATATTTTATTGTAAATATTTAAATGTGAGGGCGAAATTTCATATTGAATGTTATTCAGTCGAGGGACGACGCGACGTTGAGATTAAATATTTTTTAGCAAAAACGAATACAATGTAAACAAAGAAAAATGGAAAATGCGAATAAAAGCTGTCAGAATAATTCGAAGCGTTGGTCCGTGTAGGCTACGGGGCATTTTCACTATGCGGCGCACAATTTAAAAGCAACACAAGCGTTGTGGGGCTCTTCTCGAGCCGCCTGTCAATAATGTATTTGACATTTAAATGCTGCCGCACGCCGGAAAGACTGCAATCGCATAACCCGAAACGCGAAATGTCGGAGAACACGTAACTTTGATCCCCAACCGACGTAGATCTGCATGTTCGATTATTGCAGATGTTGAGTACGTGTAATTCGAATTCCCAACATATTTCGAAACAGGAGATATCAAAGCACTGTTGTCTGTCAAGGTATCGTGCGATATAACCGGATCGCGTATCTATCTATCTACTATAGGACTATAGCACACAAACACACACAATAAAAAAATAGAAAACAACCGATGTGTTAGATAACTTGCATGAGCAGAATTAATTTTGTGCAGAACATGGCAAATCCATCAGCTCGGTACTTTATACAGGGACAACTGATGACACAACGTGCTTTTTCATCAATGCTTTCTGTGCTATTAATAATGTCCGGGTGGTGGTGGCATGCAAGTCTACAAAGCAGTTCGCTATGCTATTTACTATCATACTACTTTTAATTACTTCCGAAAATGTACTAAACCTCATTTTTCCTTCACACAGAAAAACAATTACTTCCCATTTTGCATAGCTACATTTGAATTTTTCAGCAGGAAATAAAATCACCAAGGTCTCCAAAATATTTTTTTTCTCATACCTACACGAAAATGGCCACTTTATTTGCGTGAAATGCGGGTAGAAAGTCGCCTTTTTAGGGTAGTCGCGGAAAATAAGGAGTGGGTAGCCATTCCCTCCCTGATATGCGGGAGTTATTTGTGTTTGTTTGTGGTTGTCAAGGTGATTTTCTTACCGCACAGTGTCAAGCAAAAATGTCAGTGTTATGTTGTTATAATTTGTTCGCGCGTTTCACGGAAAAGAAGTGGCCATTTTCGAACAGGTATGAGAAAAAATAGAGTATGCTATAAACGGGAGGAATTGATTCCTACCTTGTTGCATAAACTACTATTACACTACTATTTCAGCATTTCATGGTTTTACAAATGGGTGTACAAACATAAAAGATACAAAGCAATATTTCCAAAAAAGTTCAGCAGAATTCATTCAGCGGTGGCAAATTTTAAATGAGTACTAAACTTAACCTAACTTGTTTTAAACAATCTAATAATGAAACACTCCTAAATGATAAATTTCTGCCCGACCCAATTTTGTACAAAAAAATCCTGCCGTTTTTCACTGAAATATGAACACAAAGTAAAAACTGTTACTGTTACTACAGCAGGACCGACTCAAGTTCTAGTCGTGGCCGCAGAAATATTTGGAGCTTATGACCCATATTTATAGAATATTCCTTTTTACGAGTACATATGTATATACCACTTTTTTCATAATTTATTTCTTATTTAAAACGACATTCCCTCACAGTTTGAATCTAACATCTACATTTTCAGTTGTAGAAGAAACCCTATACACCATGTGCAACCCAGTTTTTCCCTGCTAAAGTATTTGCTTTTATAAAAGTATGACGCGATAAAAAAAAGGACCGTTCGTTAACAAATCCACTAAAAGAACTGGTGCAAAGGGTACACCTTAATGACTAACACCGGATTAAATTTGCAATTAAACATTTAAATAGGCTACCCAGCCACCGCATTTGCTTTTATATCCACGATTATTTATTATACGAGGAAAACTTCACCCCCTTATATGTCCTTCTATCCAAGTAATGGGGGATTTCAATCGGAAAAACACAGGCCATTTTAGCAATAATAAATAAATTTGTCGACCGAAGCAATTAAGACAACTTTTATATTGATAAGAATGAGAGAGACATGCACACAAGAATAATATAATTGGAGGAACTTTCGATATGCCCAAAATAAATAAGATTATTTGTTGTGTCAGTGGTTTTTATTTTATTGCAATAACAAGTTGTTATTGCTAATTGGAGGGGTTGTAAACTGATATTTCCCAAACAATAAAACCAGAAAGTCATCCGTCTTAAGTTATTCAGTATAACGTACCGCTCTTTTTGCTTTGGAGTAATTTGTTACATGTCACATCAGGAAATATATGTAAGTTTATGAAATTCCTGTGCTACTAAAACATTGCACCGATGTCCATTTCTTATGTTTATGTAAACTTATATTACTGTAATAAAATTTCGTCGAGGTATTATATTTCTACCATAAATATAGATAAAATGTAATATAGAAAATTTTTATTGCGCGTTGCATACAGATAGACGTACATAACATTACAATTTTACTATTTCCTTTGGAAATACTTAAAAGGAAATTTGGATATGAATCAAAATGCAAAAATGTGGTTACTACTTGCCGAAGTAGTTGCTCAATCGAGATAACATGTTTATGTTGTGGATATTTTACGTTACGTAAAAATGAAACAAATACAGTCCTTAGAAAAGTTAACACAAAAGTTTGTAAGAAATTAATTTAGTTATTAATTTGAAGCACAAAAGGTAATTTTTGTGTTCCTGTAAAACTTTAGAAGAATTTTAAGAGTTTAGAATTGCCCTGTCCATTTTCATGTTGAAACTGATTTAAACCATTTTTCTTTTCAGCTAAAATGAATGAAGTGATAAAACAGTTACTGTGGGCGTTTTTTGAAAAATATTCAATTATTCCAGATAAAACACATTTTATGTATTTTGTTAATATAAAATTTTAATGTAGTTCTAAAAGTGTGGCGACTGCTGGGTCTCCTGGCCTACCGGATTAACTGAAAGCACTGAGAGTTTTCAGAAAAAAGATGAAATTTACAACAAAATAAAATCACGTTTTTGTCTGCTTTATATTGTCGTAAATGCATATAAAGACGAGGTTTTTATATAATTCATAATCGCCTTTACTTGGCATTTCATAAAAATATTAAAAGTGAAATATGGTGATAAATTGTCAAAAACTATTAGCAGCATTTCACAGTTTGTGACAGAGCACAACTGTGCAATAAAAACAAAATATATTGTACAAGTTGAGGATGAAATTATTTTTGAAAGTTTCCCAAAACATCTGAGACTTAGTAAATTATAGCAGCTCTCACTTTAAGTTATTTCCTATTCTGTAATGTGTAAAACAAAAGTTTCATGTGTCCGTAATATCTCGTGGAAAACAAACAACAAAACAGTGAGAGCAAGAGAAATTTTCACTTTGTGTTGTTGTTGTTGTCGACGGTGTTGTCGCATTTGTTTTGTTCCACAAAACACACATATATACGGAATGTTTATTATGAATAATATTTACACAGAAACAACCTACCTTTATAAACCTTTTTGCTTTTGTTAATAGTCCTAGTGTTGTATGTCTAGATGCTTCTGGACCCAACGGTACTATATCCTTAAGTTTTTCTAAACAGTTTCGCAGATGTGCACGCCTGCGAACAAAACACCATGTTACTTTATGTACACTTATAAATTTGCTTATTAAATTTCTTACAGCTGCTTCGCGCTTTAGGTACCGTACGTTCTACTATAAAAATATAACTCAGTTGTTACGGGAAAATACAATACAAATGCAACCCTATTCCCTGATGAAAACTGATGTAGTTTGGGCAACAATAGTTTGTTCTATATTGACACGAAACGAATTATTGGTATTATCATGAAAAAGCACATTTTTCTTTGATATTATGTACATTTCGTTTTAGCTGCAGTAATTGCTGATGCAGCCAGTTCCCAACTGCAAACTACAATAATTAAACAATGTAAACATTGTATTTTAGCTTTTTCAATGATAATGATAGACAGACAAAAATATGCACTAATTTGAATATTAAAAGCAAAACTATATTTTATAACCATGCATGGTCGACTAATTTAGTTTGTGCTGGAACGGCAAATTAATTTTGTATCAGAGATCGAAAAATTTGTTTGTTACACAATGATAACATCATAGTTGAATGAAAAGTAATTTCCAGTTCTAGAAAATAGAAATAAAATTTCTGTTTGAAAATATCAGGCAAGGAAACAGAAAAATATAATTAGGTCGCTTTACAAATTGATTATATTTCAACAGAGCTCCACCGGAAGAAAATTACTTAGAAACAAAATCCGGCTATATCGAAATTCATCAACTTGAGGGTGTGTTCGATGAGCTTATACTTTTTATATTACAAAGTTTCACATTCGTGGGTATAATATAAAGCGACAGGCAATCCCATGATTTCAACCGTAATTTCATTTTTTCCATACATAATACTCGCGTACATTTACGACAGAACAATGTGTATACTAGGAACTTTTTCATTTCACTTTCGAGATTTACTTGTTTGTTTGGCTACGACTTTATGTGTATGTTTCTGTGAGCAGACGATTTTTTCCCTAAGTGCAATTACACTAATGCAAAAATGAACAATTTATTTTCTTTATGTACGCGATTTGCTCGGTCAGGGAAATTGTATATATAAACCTCACTGTAATAGGTACTATTCTGTTAAGCCATTTTCATATTTCAAGTTGAAAGAAAAATTATTATTAGCCTCCGGACAACAAGGGAAATGTCCGGTTTCTCTGGAGAACAAAAAGTGTGTAGTTTCCTCTAAACAGATTTATTTTTTAACTACTGATAATTAATCTAAACTAACTAAACACTCTCTAAACGTAAACTTTATCATTTCCTACTGGCCCGCCATCAGCAAGAGTAAAACACATGATATAAAAATATTTGTATCAGATTGAAACAAATGAAGTTCGAATGCTTCAGTGGGCAAGCTACTCGCTAACTTTGCTCATTTCATTTTTACAGAAAAATTCCATCATGCGCCTCACTAGTAAATTTTACAAACCAATATAAGAAGTCATGACACTTTTTTATAATATTTATTCGAATAAATTTTTTTTATAATCGTTCTGTTATTTAAGTTTTCAGATCTCTAAATTACAATTTTAAGTTCAATTATCGATATTCAGGTATTAAATTTATCGAAATTTAGCGGTGATAAAGACCACAACTTCTAAATTAAGTTTTTGAGATAAATATTTAATACGTTAGACTAGAAATTAGAAATATATTCGCTTGTTTGGTTATCGGGGGACAAACACGATTATTGGGTAATGACATCATTGACCGACTTTTTTTAATGTCCAAAATGGAAGTAAACATCAACTCCATTGGATCATAGAGGGCAATTGGGCTTTCACTAATAAATGTTAGGTTAGCTCGTTCGTATAATTTTCAATTATGTTCTCCTGTTTTCAAGGATCACAAGCCAGAGAACATAAAAATAAATTTATATAGTTTCTACACCCAAATAAATCCTTAGTCTGTTATACAGAACGTCGATAGAGCGATGGATTTTTTAAAATTCTCTCTGCTGTATTAAAATATTCTTTTCTAAAAATGATTGCAAACGAAAATATCTACAACGATTATAAATGCAAATTTTGCTACTTTGGAAAATATATTTTTAGAATTTGTAAGTAATTATCTACAGGGTGTTTCAGGATTAACTGAACAAACTTAAAATCTGAATTCAGGACTTCAAAATACGGAAACGTTTCGTTAAAGAGTTACGCCCCTTTAAAGATTGAGACTAAAATTAAGTTTTTAATTTTTATCTCAAACTTGGATAAAGTTCATTTTTTACTTTCTTATACGTAGTATAAGGAAGTATAGTAATCGTGATTTTTTTCGACTTCGAGATTTTGATGGATTTACACGTTTTGAGGGCCCCTGAATCCATTTTGACCATTTTCGCCATGATGTCTGTCTGTCTGTCTGTCTGTCTGTCTGTCTGTCTGTCTGTCTGTCTGTCTGTCTGTCTGTCTGTCTGTCTGTCTGTCTGTATCCACCATAACTCAAAAACGACTTATCGGATTTGATTCAAATTTCATATTTAAGAGTTTGAACAAATTTGTGGGTGCCACATTCAATGTTTTTCATCTAGCACCAAAACAAGTGACAGTTACCTGATGACATTTTTAGGTTTTTTAGGAATATCTTGAAAAATAAACAATTTATGAAATTTTTTTATTCTTTAACATTGATTTAGAATTGAATTTTGAACAAATTTTGTTTGAACTTTTTTTTGAAATTCTGTCAAAAAAATTTCAAAAAAACTAGATATTCTTAAAACACTTTATATTTCTCATAGCGCGCGTTGATAGTTGAATCCGATGGTCGAGGTAGACCATGTGTTTCATTATATGGCTGCCAAACGGAAGGTCCCGGGTTCGAATCCCAGAAGGACCGGTCCATTAGTTTTTTTTTTATTTTACTGGTTTCTATGGTACCGAAAACAATAATAATGAATAAATAAATGTAATTTCATACCGGGAGATTTTTTTAAGTGAGTAATAGGTCAAAAATCTAAAATAAAACACATTTTTGTCGTAAAATTCGGTTATAATGAGTGGGACAAGGACAGATTTATGCGTATTGCAATAAGTGCGACAGAGACTATTTGAAAATTGCTGGAAACCTTCAAAATGTTTACAAGAAATTTAACTTAATTTCTTTAGGAAAAGTAATTATTGTGATACTATCCGTAAGTATAAGAAAGTCATGTGTTGGGCACATCAGATATTTTAACTTTGGTAGGGAAACGCTTCCGAAGAATATTTTTTAATCATCCCTTATCGATGAAAGGGGTGAAATCAGAAACCCCTATTTAATTTTTTTATTGAAACTCTTTAACGAACCCGAATTTTGTCATATAAAAATTTATTCATTTCACATATAAATATGCAACTTTCAAAATTATATTTTACATGAAGTGAAATACCTATGTCAACTTTAGTTTTTAACAAAGTTCAAGTAGTTCATTACTTCAAAGTATTTACTTGTATTATATACTAAAAGTATATTTACGGAAATTTTAATATACCTGTGCTTATCCTACCATAGGAAACGAAAATATGTAATTTAAAAATATTGTAAGAGTACATTTTATCTCTTGAAGTATGTTGTTCTCTGTGAAAAGTTTATAAAAGCCCTGGGAAGCTAGTTTTTGTGATACTTATCCAAGAAGCAAATCTCATGCCGCTCCATTTTCAACAAGCACACAGCTCAGTACTTAAAATATTTTAATTTTAATTAGAGCGTTCCAAGCTAAAATTACGTACATACTTCGTGTGATTGACATGCAATATGAAATTTTTATAGGCGATAAAATGTGTGTAATTTACCTCCACTGCAGACAGGATTAAATCTAAAATTGTGAGCTTGATAATACAATGTTGCGTACAAAACAATTTTATATAACAGAAAATTTAAATTATTTATTCGGTCCGGTCACGTTAACATCCACGTGCCCACACTGATTATTTTGGTCCACATCAATCAACAAATAACACTATACAATACACCAAACAGGCCTTGAGGTTTTCCTTTGGTTGCGATCTAATGTAAGCCCTCCAGTTCGAATTGCGTAACAAGCTTAGTTATAACAACATGGTAATTAAAAGAGAACAACACAGGGAATCAGAGATGGTATTAATTGCAATTAACCAACAGCATTGCGTAATGTTGTTGTTTTTTGAGCCGCCGGGCATTACCTCTTGTGAACAATGGCGTGGAGGGCGTGGCCCGCCAATATTGCGCCGGATGTCAATCTAATATATGTCACAGGGCTCCGGGTTCGCGTGTGCGATATTAAGTACAAAATTAATTGCATTTTATGCGGCCTTTCGATTTTAAATCGCTCACGCACTTTTTGCGCAGCTCCATCATGTTATGATGAAATGTTATAGTGGACAACTTGAGAAACCACTTTGTATGGAACCGTAAATTTCGTTTGAGAGCGGCTAAAGATAAACAAACAACAGCATATCTGATGTAACAATTTATAACTTATAAGTGTAGTTGTGTGTACTGCAAGCGAATCTTAACTAAGTTTTGATTAGAGATAAAGTCATTACAGCAGAAAATAAGGAAAACGATGTGATGTAACTTGCCTTGGCGCTTGATGTATAGTTTAACAAACAACAGTACAGGTTTTGATTTTAGTTAGGTACTTGGCTTTAGGCAGTTTGTGGTTCTCTTTGTTCACCAAACCATAATTTTTACCAATGCACCGGTTTTTTTCTATTATACACAAATGATGTGTGAAAAGTATATTGCGCCTTGTCCAAACTGCCAATTTCGCGTTGTTTGCAGGGGGGAAACTCTAGCCCATCAAAGAAAATTAAACATCATTATAGACGACGAACCATTAAGCAAAACAACAGCAGCAGAAAATTGTATGATGGGATCAATCCGGCCGGCGCCATGTTGAAATGTTCAATTTCGACAGGTTAGTTTCGTCAGAAGGGCGGAATGACTTTAATTTAGGCGACAAAACATTTTAAACCGCAACGAAGTAAAACTTTAGTCACATTTAACCATTAGTGAAGGAACATAACTTGTATAACATCTTAAGTTTGGACAAATTGGGTAGATATAAAGGCAAGGCAGCTGTAATGGAACATGGGGGGGTACGTGCCATTTCACTTGGAAATACATGGCAATGCTTAGGAGAGTGGTCTAGGACATTCCACTTACTGGAGGGTCAGCCGCAACTAACTTTGCCGTGGAAATTGCAACTCCACCCACTAATCTATCCCATGGTTATATTGGTGGAAATACACAAAACTGATCTCCGGAATCATTGACCAACTTTAACACGTTAGGCATCAAACTAATTTTTTGCAAACGCCCAAGAAATAAATATAATATGGAAAATAGATGATTTATTATCCAAGTTTTTTGATAAGTGATTTTATGTTGGCTGTTGGCTGACCAATAAACCTTGTAGCGCCCAGACAAATAAAAAGCCTTCAGCATTTCTGGGGGTGCGATATATCAATGGGAATATTCTTAGATTAGCATTACTAAAGATAGGCCGAAAAAATTGTAGAAAAAGCCGACATGTAGTTTACTGGCGTTTCCCTTGGAAAAGCACAAAAAATGGTTGAAATCCTGAATATGAAATATACGGGTTTATATCCATAACTTTCAAGAAAAAATTAAAGTGCGTACTACCACGTAAAAAACCCCAATTTTTACGTTTTTGGATGAATAAAAAAGTTAAAAAACCTCGTAACTATAATCTTGATTATACAATACAACTAATTTTCACTAATGCCCAGTTTCATAAAAGCGAGTTAGCTTATTCCGTAGTTAATCTAAAGTTAAATCATAGCAACAATTATTATCAACAATCGTTGGTATGATTTAACTCTGGGTTAATCTCGGAATTAGTTTTAGCCTTTATGAAACTTAGCATAAGAAAAAGTCATAAACATAGCAAAGTTCCCTATAAAAGTTTGTTGTAAAATGCCGTTGATTCACTCTGACGTATAAAACACATTATAGACAATAACATGAAATAAAAATCGTTATTACCGTCTACAACAAACAATAAATTAATAATAAAGAATGTTACAGCGATATAATTTTATGAGCACTTTAGAGTTTAGATGAATTGCTTATGAGGTTTTTTACATATCTAAAAAACCAATAATCAACTTTGATATTAATTTTTTAAATAACTTGAAAAGCTTAAGATAATCAAAATGCAGAAAGTTAAAAAATGAACTCAAATAAAATAAACGTTACTACATCAGATAGAAAATGAAGCAACAAGGAAAACAGAGCTGTTGTTTCCCTTTACATTGTATATATCCTCGTAATAAGGTCAATAACTAAATATTCTAATTACATTCCCATAATGACGCTCGACATAATTTTAATCGAATACACAGACTGGCTCTACATGCTATAAAGCCGGCGAATGCAGATTCCTCTTTGAAAGCATGCAAAGAGCCTCTAATTCTTACTTTGTAGTTTATGGAACATAAAACTGTTCATATGAGGAATCCGGAAAAGCCATCATCTAAAAATTTATATCCTATATCTGATTGACATTTTATTTTCATTCACTCTGAATTTCTTAGCCAAATAACCGTGAGAAAATCAACGGTAGAGAAAACTTGCAAGCAATCTCCGCTCTATCGTAAAAAAAGGGAACCGGCGTTGGTGCGCTGTGCTGGTATATATAGAGATATCAAACATTATTACAAAGTTTGCCGTAGCTAATAACGCTTCGAGAACTTATAAAAGTTTCCCCAGTTGTAACCGGTAAATACATATATTTTAATCTAATACTTCTGAACTTTTCACACTAGCAATTAGAGGTTATGATATTTGTCATTGCGCAAAATATGGTTTTTCCACAACACAGACGTTGTCTTGCTAACAAGTTCCCAAAGCTTTAATCCATTTAGTTTTCTGCTGAATGTTATGAACTCACTGTTTTTTTTATACAAAGCTTGTTTTAAAAGTTTAGACTTATTGGTGTACCCGGCGCATCCGCCACAATTTCAAAACACATACATTGAATACTTACTATACACAAAGGATTATCTTTGAGTATAATATCTCAAATAGAGTATCTCTTACGAAACTTTTACATTCTCTTCACGAAACAAATATAAAGTAAACCGGTGATTGCTCTGTCTTGCAAATATCGGAATTTATTTTATATCATATTCATAAACAGATTTGAGTGCTGTACATAAAGCAAAATATATCTAAATTATAGTCACGTAAGACGCATAAACTCAATCGTGTTTAAATAGGGAATACATACTTGGACTGGAAAGTCAAGGACATACCAGATGCGTTTCCATGCAAATATGATCATCAATCTATGTTTGGTTTGCAAAATAGGGTGATTGAACAATAAAAATTGTAATTAAAAACAAATATGTCTGGAAATACAATGTTATTTGCGTTTGCGTACCTGAAAAATAAAGTTATGCCCTGAAGGTGGACGGACCGAGATTCCACAAAATTTTTTTCAAAATTTTTATATGCCTGTTATTTTATAAGATTCCGAATTTTTGCTGAAAACTTGATTTTTTCTTTGTTTTTTGTCGTTCGGCCGTATTGTGTTTTGTAAGAACCAATCTCCGTAGTTGATTATGATACCATATGAATGGCTTTCTTATAAAAAGTACATTTTTTGTACTTTCATTAATTTATTGGTAACCAGTGGCTTATCAAAAATCGGTACACGTTCGCAAATTGGTAAATTTTTTTAAATTCATTTTTGAGGCTATTTTCTTAATGGAATAAAATGGAATTTAGTTAGTTTATGTTCACCGTTGGTTTAAGTGACTTATACCCTCGAAACGGGTTTTTCAACCACCACTATTTTGTTATATTTAACTGTATTAATTTGAAATTTGGTATGGTTTGATTGTTGAAAGGAATAATCATTTTGACGTTTAAAACAATCTAATGACACTTCCGGTTTCACCGGAAGGGCCACCTACTAACTTTCAAAATTTTTTTAAGCAACCCTGTACATTTTTTCCGTAATAATTAGATTCTACTTAAAATTACCTTTTTATCGACATAACACATGATGACATTTGCTTTCAAAATGGCAGCATAATTATTATTGCAAAAACCTTTTCAACAATATTTAATTTAATAAAAAATTCGGTATCTTAGAAAATAAGAGGGATATAAAAATTTTGAGAAATTGTTTTTTTCCAAATTAACCAGGGACTAAAAAAATAGACATCACAGAAATATAAAAAAAAATTTGTGGAATCTCGGTAGGTATAAAGTTTTAGAAAAAAAGACGACTTTCTTTCATGGCCTGTAGATAGTAACGTACTTCAAAGTCACACTGTTATTTTCTCAATTAAATTATCTCTTGATTCCTGAAAACCTCATGTTGATATCTTTTCTCCTTTTCAAAATATTTAACTTTAAATTCAACCTAAAAATTCGCTTGGTACGTTTCAATTGGCCAGCAGTTTATTTTTTAAAAAGTGTCATAACAAAAATCTCGTTTAACAAAATAGAAGATTAACAAGAACCGATTAGAAGTTTAAAATTGTGAGGTTTCAAAACAGTCACACTGAAAATTTTCTGAAATTCCAAAAACTTTAAACTTTATTGTTCAATTTTGAAGTATAAATTAGAAACCATATTGGAATCAAAATCTATCCAAAACCAAGTTTACATTTCAAAACTTATTTTTACTTCATGATTAGAAATAAAGAAAAATTCAAATTATTTTCAGAACTACAATTGTACAATTTATAAAAATGAGCTCAGAACTTTTATTCGTTTTTTTTGTATACCAAATTCTACGTGATTACTGTAAACCGAAGGTCGAATTTTTATCAAAATTACTTTATAAAGTAGTTATTATTTTTATCTAAAGAAAAAAGTGTCCAAAAGTGACATGAATTTTCAGGACTTTTAAAATAATCTTACAACAAAAGGAAGATAACTTTTTTGGTTAGGTCGTTAACACCCGGATTTTGCTAGTATTTTTTTAAATAACCTTAATTTGATTAATATTCGCAAAATTTGGTAAAAGCTACTAACCTAAAATTAATCAATAATTTGGAAGTTCGTAAATAAAATTATGCATTTCGTCCAAGTAAAGGGAAAAATCCTGAACTATATTTTATAACATAAAGTTGATAATGTTTTTAAATAGGAATTTAAATAAAATACATACTTAAATCTTTGTTACAGCTCGGGGTTTAATCTTTAAACTTTAAACCCTGGACATTTCTAAAAAATTATTGCCCTACGCAAAAAACAACATTGGACAGTGGACGCAGTAGCATAGCGCACACTTTCATGCAATTTCGTTTACTTGGCTGTTAGTCAACCTGTATACACAAAAACTGGATGATATTCCAAGGCACAAAGTGAAAATGTGCAACAATAAACCGTATATTTATAAGACATTTTTACCCTATCACAAGCTTGTCATTTCAGTTATAAAAACCCAAGTTCTTTATACTCCATATAGAATGTACGTCACGGAAGAACTGTCACCTTTAGCGCGCTCTATTTATACACAAAAAATATATTTACCAAACTGATGACATTTACATAGAAAACAACACGACACTGAACGAAAAAAAGAAGGTAATTTAACAGTAATTTGTCTGCGGAAATATACGCCACCAGTGAAATAAAAGCCTGGGGTGTAATAATTTACAAAAGGGCGTACGTGAAGACCATTAGTAGTGAAGAAGGTGACTTTGCTCAAACTGTTGTGGCCCAGTATAGATAAGATGAAATGAATGTTTTAGACAAAAAAAATATATAGGCCGATTGTATTGTTGGTATTGCTGTTCTATCCCCGAATAACCCAAGGGGCCTTATAAGTTATAACAAAGGTTCTCGCGCCGATCGATATAACCTTTTGAACGAGGATAGACAATATTAAACCATATTTTCATTTCTCGCATCTGCGATGCTATCATCACATAATACAAATGCTGGAGGTATTATAGTTTAGAAGTTGTTGTTTACCAAACATTACATTCGTGTTTTATAAAACTTGTCAGGCAGTTTTTCACCATTACTGAAATTATAATAACACAAGTTTTTGATGCAATGTAATTTTATTAGTGGTATTAATTTACTGCTCAATAAAATATAAATTTGTTTAACCAATAAGAGAAGTAGCATGTAATTTGTAATTACACCTGTGGTTAATGGGAAATTCTATTAAAATTAAACCGTAAAACTTTTACCTGCGGTACGTTAATGTTAATAAATCATGTTTCTGATCAATCATACCGAGATGAGCCAGAGCTCTGCTCTGAAAAGTTGAAGTTTGTAATTAGATAAGTTTGTTGGCATTGCTTTGTTTTCATTGCTTACATTCTTGCACTCTTAACGAAAACAAACCATACATTTAGTATTCGTTTCAGATGAGAAGGAAACTTTAATATATCCAAGTAGCCAAGTAACAGTGTTGGGGTATAAATTTCAACTGCTTCTAAAACAAACGAATTAACGTATAAACTTTTAGGAAAGTCAGCAACGGAAGGGTGTACAGCATCAGCATTTAACTAAATACTTATTTTACAATCCCTCCTCCTCTACCGTCTGCATCACACAAGAAACTGCAAAATTTATTACATCTTTGTTCTTTGATAAAGTGCCCCGAAGACGCGGCGAATGTAAATATGTTATTAATTGAAAACCGGGCACAACAGAGAGGAAGCTTTTAAAAATTCCACTAACATCGTTTTTTGTGCCAATATGGGGGGCAGTGCAGAACCAAACAGAGAGAACGAGAGTTTTATTGGAAAAGACTTTTCTTCGTGTGGAGAATCCATTTCGAAGTTTCAATAGAAAATGTCCAGCCAAGGACTATGAAATTGTTTGTCGTCTTTCATGTCTCCATTTCTGTTACAAACAGAATCATGTCGAGGTGGAGAACAGCGCAAACAAGGGCGTTTTACTATTACATCGTGAGAACACATAAACAAACAATATCTACCATTCAATTGTGCTATTTCACATTAAAAGTTTTTTTGTCGGAAGATAGCACTGATAAGATAATTGATGATGGATGGCGAGTTCACTGAACGGTTTTTAGTAAATAATCATGATTCAAGATGTTTAGTAATTATGTAGTTTAGTTATACTGGAAATTCACAGGTGGACTTCTGGGTTAAAAAAATTAACACGCCGTTCATAAAGGAAGATACATCCACTGAAATATTTTTTTACATTTAAAAGACAAGAAATAATTTATTGAAATTTGGAATATGAAAACAGATCTTCTAAGAAAAATCGGAGAAATCAATCATAATTTCTTGTTGTAAATGTAAATAACTTTGTTTGATGAATTTAAAATCTACTTTTTTCACCTTATTCGAAAGTGATATTTTCTGTCGTCTGTCGGAGTTATGTAACTATTAATGAAGATAGACATTTGGCTTCCTTTAGACTAAACAAGAAACAAATAACCTTTTTGTCACCTTTATTCTTTTTTTTAGTGTGTTTATCAAACATTTATTTACTACAAAAATGTGAAGGCGTCTCCTATGAGTTTTGGCAAAATTCTTACTTAGATTATAAATTTATTTAGTAGTTCAAACGACTGCTGAAATATATCTGGGGGTCAGTTCTATAGTCAATTAAAAGTCCACTTTTAAACGGAGTTTAGAAATGGTCGGTTTCATTTTTGATACATTTAACTAAAATCGACTTTTATTTTGAGTATAGAACTGCTCGTAAAGGACTTCAATTTGAAATCTAATTAAAAAAGTGTAGCTACTAGAAAAAAATAATGAGACACCGAAAGATGAAACATAAATTTGTTGCCGCTAAATTTCACCGACTTTCCTTTTCAATAATTCTACAAAAATCAACTTTTTCTGGCATCCTTAAGACTATAGTTAACATCCAAGAAAAGTGTTTTTGTAGTCATGAAGAACTCCTTTCACATTTTCAATACAGGAACATCAACCCTGAAATTTACGGTATTTAATCACAAAACCTCCTGTACGTTAACTTCCTTGTTTTCGCGTTTTCTTGGCGTAGGTGAAGTTGTCATTTATAGGCACAGTTAGTCACTTTTAATATTTATGTTAATCGCACAACCAGCCACACAGCACCGTGTTGTTTTTTCCTGCAAAATAGTTCAACAGGGTATTTAAAATTTTATTGCGCCCATAAACTTCTGATTTTATGCACAAATTTTGCGATAAAGATAATAAAAAAAATAAATATTACGATTGTTTTTATGTAATGAAAAATCTCTATAAAAGGCCATAAAAATGAGTGACAGTGAAAGGCTCCAGATCCTCCAAACTGATTGTAATTTTATATCACCCAGTTACACATTAGAGTTGTAAATAAGTTATGATACAATAAAACATAAGAAACTTTGCAATTCGGCGCATAATACTCGCACGGATGATGGTGAATAAAACCAGGAAATTAGAGGATATTCTGATAGTTTTTTATCAACTACTCGAACTAACAAAATCCTCAATATGCACAAAACAAAAACCCTCTATATGCACTTTTATTATGTTGTAAAACTTCTTGCCATCGCTTTGGCATTCTGTACAAATTGCATCTCAAGCAATAAAATATTTCATTTCCCAAATAGCAACAAACTGAAGCCAGCGAAAACAATATATCCAAAATAGTACAAAGGTGTATGTCAAATACTGTGTAATAGTAGGAGTAGGAATGAACCTGACGCTTGCAACCGACATGCCGGAGCAAAGCAATGATGCTGTTGCCTGGCTTATGGAACAAATTGCATTGTAGTTGTATTGGATAGGACAAACAGTGCTAGTGCAGAGACAGTTATGCTCTAACTTGATTGTACACGGCGAAGAGTTACTGCATTTCCGCTTGACGAGCCAACGTCTTCCTGTTTCAAGACATTACCTCCACTTAAGAGCATCTCCGAATAGACGCGTTTATGTAGATTTAAATCTAGTGCAAATGCTGAATAAAACACATCACTGTAGCTAGGTTCATCAATTGTTGGAAGGTTCGTATAAATGCAAGAAACGTAGTGTAATTTTTGCAATTTGGATGCATTCATCAGCAGTAAAACAAAGAAAGAATATAAATTGCATCAGTTTCTGCTGAGCAATACTAGAAAAGAGAGTAGGAAATTGCTAAATCGTGGTGAATCACTGGACAAAAAAACTAGGACTTCGACATATTTATAAGTGGACGATTCTAAATGCATTAATATAGAGCTCATCCTAAACTCAACTTCAGAATAGTCTCATTTTTTTATAAATGAAATTATTGAACCTTTATTACCGTTCTTTGTTTCCTATTTAACTGAATATGGAAATGGTTCAGCCAGCATCAAGTTTAATGTTTCTTCTGAATTTTAGTACGTCTTTAGAGACTCAGCTTTTTTCTTTTGGTATTTGAGAAACTTTGTGATAATGGGGCGGAGTTTATATTTTGATTTTGTTACTCGCTTACTGAACCTTCTGGAAAACTCTCTGAATCGTGAAACTATTTTTCCTAAATATCTAAAATAATTAAATATAATTAATTAGCATATAAAATTTATCCAAAACCCATTAACATTTATTATTCCCTAACTAGGCACTAAATCATCAATATCTGTTCATGTTTCTAGCTGAAGAGCTCCTAATAATTACAATGGTTTATGTTAATCCCCCCTGCTTTGATTAATTGCATTTTGTGCATGTTGTTTATCTCAATGGCGCACTATTCTGGAATGATCCAACAAAAACTTTCATATTGGATTTTTCGATGAAAATAAAATATCCAAGAAAATCCGGATATTGAATAAATTTATTAGGAACGCTTGTTAAGAGGGCTTAAAATGTTCCGAGGGTTCCATATAACTAATAAAAGTTTTAAGAGGACGAAATAAAAGAAGTCATCAGGATGGTTTTTTATTCGATAGATGAAATTGTTTCTAATGGGAAGAATGTTCTTGTGTGGTGAGTTTATTACATCAGAGAGTTTTCAAAAAGTTTCGTCTTAATTCCTTTGGATATTGTTAGTATACTAGAACAAGAAATATCGCGATGGATTCAAGACAATTTAGTTTATTTTTCTTGTAATGTCATGTAATTTCCTCATTGCATTAACGGAAACATTTTGCATTATAGATATCTAACAAGAAAATTAGCTATATTTAGTTCTTATAATTGCTATAAAGTAAGTTGTAACATATACGAGTATGAGGAATAGCAGTTGGTAGTATTGATTGCTAAAAGGAACAATATCATAAACAATACTGATCCTTGCAAAACTCAACACAGTTCGATATATTCCACACTAATTAATTATTAAAGTTGACGTATTCAATTGGTGAGATGCGTGTTCAACTACAGAATTTGCTAATGGAGTAAAGGCATCAACATAGCTGCAGCTGCATTGTATTAGACATCACAGATAATCGTGCATTGTCTGCAAGTTCTACAATGGGAAAAACGGAACATTTACTACTCCTGATACTATCTACAGTACCGAAACAAACAATTAATTTTTAATGATAAATAATTTGTTGAAAGTTGAGTCGTTAACACAGCATTATTACATACAGTGCAATTTCTTTGTGTCATTAGCCATATCGTAGTCAATTTAAAATAACTTGCATTGAACTAGGGGCTAATTAACCTGCATTTCGCGGAATGACCGTCTTTGTCTTGCCAGATAGTGAAATTTGTTTAACATTTTATATGAAAGGGAGTGTGTTAAATTATTCAAAGGAACGTTTGGTCCATTTGGTCTAAAGTTATTGATAGAATTGTGCGAGCTTTTTACAAGACAAGCTATTTAAAATTATCTGAAAAAGTTTGAAAAATAAATAAGTAGATAGTTCTGGTATGGGAAATATAAATGGTTTTATAACTAGAATATAATAGTTCTAGGTTAGGTTAGGTTAGATTGAAAAAGTTAAAAAATCAAGGCGGTTGTTACAATCTAGAAAAAAAGATAAGTGTTAAAAGAGGACAAATTTTATAAAACAAAGACTAAGAAACAAACCAAAGATTTCCCAAATTTACTCCTAAAATGATATGCAAGCGTCTGATCATGCCAAATAAGAGCAGCAGTTTTTTATTGAGATATATTCAATAAACCAGGTCTTGGTATCAGCGGAAAGCTCAAATAATGCTCTTTCTTTTTTATATGAAGTAAAAAAGTGATAATATGCAGCAAAATAACGATTTTCGAGATAATGAAATTTTCAGATTATTTAAAATTGTGCGCGGAAGCCTTAAAGTTTCACTTAAAATTTATAGAAAAATGCATATGGCATTAAAGTTTCTTCTTACAAGAGTTTTCCAACAAGAAAAGGCAACTGATATAAACTATTTAATAACACGAATATCATGGCCATCTTCAACGGCCGCCAGGATTTTCAAATGGTTATTTATTCAAAGTTGCCTTTTTGACCTTATCTATGAACACAGAACCAAAATGTGCAATTTTTTACACATGTAGGTAATAATCCAGATGGATGACTAGAACGAAGAAGTCCCGAACCGCAAAAATTCAACAAAATGTCCTTGTGCGTCACGTGATAAGGGTGATTTTTTATATCTTAGTCTTTACTGGTTGGATTTTAATGCAGTTTTTTTATTTTATTTGGAAAAATATTTCAAACAACTTTTGTTTGAAACTTTTTTTGATAGCTCTCTTAACAAAAAAGTTATAAGCAAAAGACTGCTCTTTTTTAGGGGGTGAGTTTCTTCATTAAAATATATATATATTTTTTTTCTATTACAATTATGAAAAAAGTATTCAAATAAAAGTTGTTGAGGATGTTATTTCCTACAACTTTTATTTCAAGTATTTTTTTGTGACACAAAAATTACATAAAATAGGGGGCACAAAACACTGCACTTTTTTAGTGGGTGATTTTTTTCAATAAAATATACAGGGATAAAACCGTTGGTTAGACGTTTTAAAAGATGTAATTAATATTTTTTTCTAAAAATTGGTTTATAGTCTAAATAGTATAAGAACTCTTTATTTAAAATGTTTTCAAGTTTCTACGACTTCCGGTTGTACCGGAAGTAGACCCCAACTTCGTTTTTTTAAATGGAACACCCTGTATATTATTACATTTTTAAATTCTACATTCAATTATAATAACATTTTGTTAAAACAATTTTTCTCCAGAACATTTCGTTTAATAATTACAGGATGATTTTTTTAAAAATGTCCAAAAATGGGCTAACTTTCAAATTTTATTTTCTAGCCTTCTAATATTCAAATGGAAATGCGGTTTGGACAAGATGTTAACAAAAGTGTACTACTTGCAATTTCTTCATTGCAACATCTCAATGTGCCACAGGGGGTTTATAATTTAGGTGCCATTCAGAAAAAAATCAAAACGGCAAAACTCATTTTTTTCAAATGGAACACCCTGTATATCGATACAAATTTGGATTATTTATTCAATTTAAAGGTAATTTTGTTAAATAAACTTTACACCCAACTCGTGCCGTTTTCGTGAAATATCAATTTTTATGGTACTTACACTTAATATAATGATTAACAAGAGAAGTTTTTTTAAATTAATTTTTTATTAATGATTAATGTAACGATATTGTTTAAGATGCTTTACTGACAACATCGATTGTTTGATCCAATAATCGAATTGTTTTTCATACTTTTCAATATTACCAAAAAAACGAAATTTCACGAAAACAGCAAGAGTTGGGTATAAAGTTTATTCAACAAAATTACCTTTAATTTGAATGAATAATCCAAATTTGTATCGATATACAGGGTGTTGCATTTGAAAAAAATGAGTTATTCCTTTTTGATTTTTTTCTAAATGGCACCTAAATTATAAACCCCCTGTAGAACATTGAGCTGTTGCAATGAAGAAATTGCAAGTAGTACACTTTTGTTAACATTTTGCCAAAACCGCATTTCAATTTGAATATTAGAAGGCTAGAAGTTAGCCCATTTTTGGACATTTTTTAAAATATCATCCTGTAATTATTAAACGAAATGCTTTAGAGAAATATTGTTTTAACAAAATATTATTATAATTGAATGTAGAATTTAAAAATGTAATAATATACAGGGTGTTCCATTTAAAAAAACGAAGTAAGGGTCTACTTCCGGTATAACCGGAAGTCGTAGAAACTTGAAAATATTTGAAATAAAGAGATCATATGCTATTTAGGGCACAACCCAATTTTCAGAAAAAAATATTAACTACATCTTTTAAAACGTCTAACCAACGGTTTCGGTGAATATCCCTGTATGTTTTTCTATTACAATTAGGAAAAAAATCTTGAAACAAAAGTTGTAGAGGATATTATTTCCTACAACTTTCATTTCGGCAATTTTTTTTTGAAACTAAAATTACATGAGGTAGAGGGCGCAAAACACTGGTCTTTTTTATGGGGTGAGTTTTTTCAATCTTTACTTTACTTTTACAATTAAAAAAAATATATAATAACGATGATTACAAAAAGCGCGAATTTTACCATGAGAAGTAATATTTTGTATGTGTAGTTGACTTTGGCGCCCTCTATCTCATATACTTTTTGCGTCACTAAAAAATATACGAAATGAAAGTTGTAGGAAATAAGATCCTCTACAACTTTTGTTTGAAGATTTTTTTCATTATTGCAATAGAAAAATATATAAGTAATTTTATTGAAGAAACTCACCCCTAAAGAAAGGGCAGTATTTTGTTTATAACTTTTTTCTTTAACGAACTATCAAAAAAAGTTTCAAACAAAAGTTATTTGAAATATTTTTCTGAATAAATTTAAAAAAAATGATTAAAGTCCAACCAGTAAAAACCGAGATATAAAAAATCACCCTTATCACGTGACGCACAAGGAAATTTTGTTGGATTTTTGCGGTTCGGAGCTTCATCAATGACCCTTGACTAACTCTCAAAAATTTGGTCATAGTGTCAATTTTGCCATTTTTTAATCCAATTTTACTGGGCTAGTATAAGAAAGTAAATAATGCATTCGATTCTCCTAAATAAAGAGAGGAGATGTTTTAGAGATTTCGAATTTCACAATAATCTCTTAAACTTAAAATCTAAAAAAATTCAAAAATGCTAATTATAATATTGTAATAAATTTTTAGTAAACTTAGACATTTTAAATAAATAAATTTAATAAATAATGAGTTAGTTCTAAACCTGGAAACATTTACATGATGCATATTTTTAGAAATTGTATGAACAAACTTCATATTAATTTTCGAGCCTAATATCTGTAAATTGAATTTGTAAACTAAAATGTGGTTTAAAAACCGAGTGAAAATTCTTATTAATATAAAATGATCATACAAATTAAATAAAAGTCTATAGCAACCAGATTATTTAATAATTTTCGTCTGAATTTCCTAAAAAAATATTTGCAGTTTATTACGAAATAGAAATAAAATTTCATTTCCACGACTTGTCTTTGTGACTTCGCAGTATTTGAACGAACAATTGCAGCAATAACTGTTACTAAGCAATTTTTGTACAATTACTGATGGCAGAAATATGATACGCACAATAGGTGCTTTATAGAGACATTGAATATCACATGACTATATTTCAAATCACAAACGAAATATATCAACTTACGCTTGGAAAAATCTTGAGCTCTTGTAAAACGTACAGAATTTATGAGTTCCTATTCAGTGCTGTAACTGTTATAAAAAGAAAACTTAAGTATTTTCTTGATACTTATGACAAATGTATGGTCATTGCGAGCAACATTTTTCTTTCTAACGATTTCCTTTTTATTTAGGCGCTGTAGAATAACCGACACAAAACGCCCCTCGTAATCATGTTGTTACGATTAAAAACGCAAAATAAAATTGTTATGTAAACTGTGTGTTTGTGCGCTGGCTGCTTCCAGGTTAATAGTATTTATGAATGTGTTAGTTGAATAAATGTAGAAAGCGTATTTATGGGACATCTTCGGAGTGAACAAGCCGTAGTTCGCTTCCTTTTACAGAGCCAAGCCTCGCAAGAAACCAGTCAATGCGGTTTTGTCAATATTTATCTTTCTTGTGTTGGTACATGACCTATGCTAATAGAATCAAGAACCTGCATGCTCTCCGCTATATCTACCATATGTACGACAACATAACAGCATCCACGTCACGTCATCGACATTAAAGACGAAAAAACAGGAACAAAGCGAGGGATCTCATTTAAAGAAACTATTGCTATAGAAAATTTCTAAAATTATAACACAATTAAATAAAGTCATGAATTATACGAGTACTTGCATCACCATTTATAGGTTTGCTTTATGACTGGGACACTTCTTGTATAAAGATACTTTCGAGTATAGAAAAAATTATAAATCTATAACGTTTTCTGTAAGCTACATAGATCCCAAAATTGCAGATTTACTCATAGAATTGGTACAAAAGTTAGGAGTTACATGTTTTGTAATCAAACCTATAAAAATCTCACAAAAAGCTTCTTGTCTTAATCTCTGATCCGAATGCATCTTCTAACCTCCAAGTTACATTGTTCCGACTACTTCTTAAGGGTATTCATACATTGGAACTTCTTAATGTAATATACAGATTTAGCTCGTTGAGGTCATAACATATGATTTACTTTTGAAGTTACCAGTCGTTCTCCGCCAGCAATGGAGGTGTTCCAGGTATATTTATATGAAACTCAAACATAATCCTATTTACCCCTCCCCAGTTCTCTCAAACACAGTTCATCTCCTTGGAGAGTTGTATTAAACTTAGAACTAATACTATCCACAAATTATTCTTGCAAGCGTTCCAACTAATTACATTTCTGCATGCATCAAAGTTGAAGCCTTCAAAGATATTATTACTCATATTGCTGTGTGGAACTATTTAAATGCAAACTAACTTTGCTACATGTGCATTTCGTGCAGTGATGGCAGAGGCATTAACGCCAAATGCGTCATACGGAAATAATGCAGCTGCTATTATAAAATCTGTGGCGGATTGAATTTTATGAGCTTCAGTAGTCTAATGATGTTTATGGGTTAGCTTAAACATGGTAGGTAAACTATATCAAATATTCAGATAACAAACATTAAAACTGTATGGAATTTTAGACGCGTTGTGGATGCCGTAAAGTTTGTTGTTTCCACCTGGTGATGTACTGAAATAACTTTGGCTCTATTGTACTGCTGGGAAGTTGCGGGGAATTACTAGAATGGGATTAGATTATATGACTGCAAATTAAGATCAATAACAAATCATCAAGAAATAGAAATTATTGTAACTAAGATCTTCTATAAGGATATTCAGTCCATTTTATTGACATTTTAAATGGACTTACGTAAATGGAATCAACATTAAAAATTACATATTTTCCTTTTCCTGCTGAGATATCGTTAATGCTGACGACTTATGCCTTTATAATAGCATACAACGCTTTAGTTGAAACAGTTTTTCCTAATGTGGGTACATCAACTGTGAACGTTTCAACAAGATTTGGTAGACGTCGTGCATGAGGAGTCAAGTCTGACAATATAGGCGCTGGTGGTTCCGCCCTGCATTTTATATGCAAGTGCATAATTTCGATGCATTTCCAGAAACATTTAACAGCCGTAAGTGTCGCTAAAGTATTCGCTATTCAGTATAAATTGGAGTTTGAATCTAGCAAAACGTCGTTCTGCTAAGTTTTTCGTTAAAGTTGCAGTTTAAGCTTATAGTTTGGCATTGGTCGTTTGCATTTGGTGCATTCAACTCACACCGTCTGGTCTGAAGTAGATTGAATGGATGTTGTGGAACGGCATAGAATATTAAACAAGAAACTTTGCCGATAATGAAATAACTTCATCAAGTTTTGAATCCACAGTATTTTATAGCGCTGCCTGATCTAAGATATATACTCATTGTTAGCCGGTGATGTGGTTACTTCTAAAACCTAAATGCACACTGTGTATTTCATGCAAATTACATCAACAGCTCTCGAATATAACTTTATATAATCGTAACATCAGCTTCTGGTACAACTACCGTTTAAACTGTTACAACCAGTCCGGTATTAATCTGAATTCCGAAATTAAGTTATTGCAGTGTGCATACGTAATGACTATGCAACTGAACAGCTCTAGGGGGCAGTAGCTATTCTAACACAAATCATGAATTTATTATTAAAAATTAAAACGGCTATAATTTACTACAACCATGCCATTACCCGATGTGCTTTTTTATATAACAATAATTGCATTTTTGACTTGGTAATAGCTGATTAAGGTTATGTGATTTGCTGACTTATAGTATTGTAGGAACTACAAATTAAAAATGAATGTAAATTATACCGTTTCATTCCAGTGCACAAGTTTCACTAGACGCAAATTAAGATCAAGAAAAACTTTCATCAGCATGTGCACATCTTTCATAATGTGTATTCATTGTTGACAAAAAGATATAATCAATTTAAAACCGTCGGGTCTTTGTACAATAAAATTTCTTTATTAAAATGCAAAGGAGTCTGCTGGAAAATTAGAAACATTATACAATATAAACTGAAATTTTAATTTTCCGTTTGTCTTTGTTCTACATTATAATGTCTTGTAATTTCCGATATTTAAAATTTCTCACTGTGAATAAATTTGAATAGAATTGTAATTTAAAACAGCTCAGAGACTTCCTATAAACTTTTTGATGATGATTTAATTTTTGATTTAAATTTAATGTTTCTATCGAAATGGAATATTTTTAATGTGGAGAAATGGTAATATAAATGAATTAAATTAAGTGTGGAGACGCATTTATTATTTAGTCGAGTGCGAATGAGAGTGACAGCTCGTGGAAAGTTCACTTGTCGTTTCAACTGGACACTCCGTGATGGTGAAAAACTACATTATCTGTTTACTGTCAGGACTGGCTAATTTCTTATGAAATTAAAAAAAGAGATAATTTGCCGCTGCTGCTAACTGTTCCGAAACTTGAACATAAAACTTTGGCTATGCACACGCAATCTTTGAATAAAGTAGGTATTTAAAAAAATACATAAAAAAAAACACCTGTGAATTAAACTAAACATTCACTGTTGATTTTTTATTTTCATAGTTTGCTCATGCAGTCATATTTTATAACTAACGATATTACTACATATAACAATGGTGCCGTATAGTTACCTGTGTTATTGCAAAACGCAGCCTCAGGGAACCTTTTTAATTATTACCATTGAAATAACGAATGAAATTTATATGGACCTGAAATTGCTATTTCATTTTCCCCAGCATCAGTAAAATTACATTACAAAAAAGTAGATAATATGAATTTAAGTTTTATCAAATTTTCATAGAAAGTTGAAAGGAAAAAAGCAAACAAAGGAAAAAAGTTTGTTTAAATAGCTCAAGAACTGAAGCATTCGTTAATGGTTTTTTAACAGGTTTAAACGCAAATTAGTTTACAAACTTATTAAACAATCTCAACTTTAACGTAAAACTTTAATTTTTATTTTAAACAACCTAAAACTCTGAGTGGAAATGTATTATTTTTTAATTAGCAATGTGCGGTTAAATTTTCCTAAATAATTTGGTGTATAAAAGTATTTTGGAAGTTATAAATAAAAGGTTCGTCTGTACGCGATGTCTTGTATTGATTTACATATGGATAAGTGGAAATGCATTTTTGATGAAATTTACAATTAGTTGGTCTAACTTTGGTAAATAATTTGAGCAAAGATATTTTTAAATAAGTCAATTTTAGAAAGTATGCTGCAATATTTTAATTTCGAATTAGAGAAGGGCAAAATTCTCCTGAATTTTTTTGCTATAGTGCAATGAAATTTTACAGCGAGCAAAAATAGCACAATTAACAATTCAAAATGAAACCTACAGCGCGGAGCTGAATTAATAGTAATAACGAACAAATATAGGTAGTTACATAAACGAGACACTGTGCCTTTAATTCGCACTAGAAATTTAATATTTATGATAAGGATATTGGTTATAAATTTTCCGGAATTGGATACGCGTTGCGACATGCGAATGCTCTCGAGACTTGTTACTGCCAATGACGCGTACTTGGCCTCGATCCTAAGATTGTCTTTGAATAATTAACAGGGCAGTTTACAACACAGCGAGTGCCTTCTTCCTCCAGGTCCAACATTTCCCGGAAAAGGTATTTAGTCTAACGCACATAAAACGAAAAAAACACGAAAATAGTTCAAAGAGGATGAAAACTAAGCACGAAAAAACAATATCCTTATAATAACTCTATGTGGGTTGATGGTTAGACACTGGAGTTATTATTTATTAAAAGTTCGTCAATGCGGAAAGGCCCCTATGAAAGTTTCCGTGGGCCGCAAGAGGTTCCAGTTGATTCCTGTGTATATTAAAAGCTGATTAAAAACTTGAAGACTCCGGATACTTTCAGCGTAGAATAAATAAATTTACTAGTTTTCTCCATTAAATTTAATTAGCGAAAATTGTTTGAAAGTGGTTTTATAAACAAGCCTTAAAACCACAAATCTCTAAGGAGAACAACACAATTATCATTGTTGTTTTGTCCCACAATCAAACATTTGACTTTTTATGACCCACTGCAGTCATCAAATTAAACTGTACGGTTTTTCTTGTTGACGAAAAAAACACCACTCTCCATCCAAATAGTAGTTGGAAGCCGAACATAACATCTTATTTCAGACTACAGGGAAGTGCTCATACCAAATAGAAACCTAGTAGAAGGGATCAGAGTGGATGCGTGTGCCATAAGTAGGCGCAGAACTGGTCCATAACATAAAATAGATAGTATTATGACTTGAGAAGTTTTTGTGGGGATATTAAGGGACGTGGTAATGACAATCTTCTACAGTTATGGCCACTACAGCGCAGATAATGACCCGAAGCATATACTTGTTATTTTGCACAATATTTACAGAACAATAAAATAAAAGTTCTTAAGTGGACTGTGCAATCAACACACTTATAAAATTACCAGTTAGGTAAGTTACAAGTTAACTGTAATGTGGCTAGTTTTATTGTCAGTATAGCATACAGAGTCGCTAGGAAGACGTTGGTGTGTCACAACAGCAAAATAAACTTTTAAGATGATTGGCACTCGAGGGTTTTTTAGATGTTTACACGAACTTGAAATTAAATGCTGCGAGTGTAGGTAGTATGGTTCTTCAAGATACAAATATTGAGACATGCTAACACATAGTTTTAGCTCCGGGGTAGACGGCGAAAACTTACTGAATATTGATATTCTCACTATTAAAAGTAAAGAAAGGAAGATGAAACTTAACTTACGATATATTGTACATATAATAGTTAGAAGAAGTGCTTCAAATAAAAAGCAATAAATAAATAAATTAGTGCAAAATCAGCTTTTCTGGAACTAACTCAAACATCTTGAGTTAGCAGCGTACAAAAACATATTTTCTTAGTAAATAATGGGTTACCCCTTTTCACACTAGCAGGCTTTCCTTGATTATAAATCTAACCTATGAGTATGTAGGCGACTAAAGTCATCTGCTTTTCGTGAATTATTGACACTCGCTAGTACGAGCCCTAACAACTAAATAAATGTTCGGACAAAAGTAAATATTTGAAGTATGAAAGGAGAAATGGAAATTTTACGTAAATAATTGGTAAACACCTAACAATACAATAAAATAAAGCCTTAATAACAA
The DNA here is from genome assembly GCA_963942485.1 of Pediacus dermestoides. Taxonomy (NCBI): domain Eukaryota; kingdom Metazoa; phylum Arthropoda; class Insecta; order Coleoptera; family Cucujidae; genus Pediacus; species Pediacus dermestoides. Next base: position 33,490,145 of record OZ012626.1, read on the forward strand.
TATTATGCATAGAAGAAAATTATTTATTTGATTTAACAATATTAGCAAATTTTACAAAATGAATTTGCAACTAAATGTTGGGATAATTTTTAATTTAGGACCATTAATACGAGGTTACGTTTCCTTTTGCTTTATTAGCTGCCTGCATTCTTGCAGGCATTGTATTTATCAAATTTTGGTATAATTGTGGCGTGAAACTGTCCCAAATTTCTTCTCTTTTGGTCTTTAAGTCCCGAATGGTTCTTGGTGGATTAATGCGTAGAATACGTTTAATTTTATGCCAAAGAGATTTCATGACATTTAAGTCCGGACTGGATAAAGGGCCATAAAAGCACCTTTATGTCGTTTTCACCGAGTTCCAAAACTGTGATTTTTTAAAAACAGTCGTTTGAAAATTACGTCATTTTTTTCAAGTGCAATTTTTAAGCTACGAAAATTACCTAAAATCACCAAATAAAGACTTGGGGATTTTTTTTTACATAAAACCAACATCCAGCTTTGCAATAAAGTAAATTTTACCCAAATTCAACCAGCGGTTCCAAAACTGTGATTATTTAAATGTAGGTATCACCCTCAAAAAACACGTTTTTTGAAAAGTGAACTGTGGAACTCGAAAAAAAAATTCATATTAGCATTTCAGGATTTTTTCAATATAGTACGATCCTTGAGCTTTGATATAAAGGTTTTTTGACCAAAATCTAACCAGCGGTTTCAAAACTGTGATTTTTTAAAGCAGTTACTAGAAAATTCTATCATTTTTAAAGGTGCAACTTTGAAGCTCCGATAAATGCCTAAAATCGCCAAATAAAAACTTGTGTAACTTTTTTGTAATGAAACCCAACATCCAGCTTTGCAATAAAGTAAATTTCATCAAAATTCGACTACTAGATCCAACGTTTTGAAAATAATAATTCTTTGTTTCTACAATTTTCCCACCTGCTGGGTTAAAATGCCACAATTTTGGAACCGCCGAGCGGATTTTTACAAAATTTACATTTTTATATAACCAACTGTTGGCATTATAACAGAAAAAAATCATCAATATTATGGAAGTTAATTTAGATAACTTTTGCGCGTATGGAAGAAAGACCATAAAAATTACTTTTGTACGAACATTTAGTTGTTAGGGCTCGTAATATTGTGAAAGGGTTAGCGGCTAATTTTTTTAAAATTTTTATAAATATTATGCTAAAGTACTCGTCTTAAGGTAAATTTGATTTTTTTATTTTGCGAGCCAAAATACCACAAATGTTGGACCACTGATGGTTAAATATTAATTTAATTTGCTTTTCCTGGTTGTTCAATCATTAAGAAAAAAGCAAGAGTTGTTCATCATCACACAATATTTTCGAATTTCTGTGAATACTGTGACCACCATGTGTATTTAAGTTAACGATTTGTTCACGTAAACAAAAGATAGATATTCTCTAATTTTCTTTGGAAGTAATATTTTATTAATAAATAAAGATAATAAATGGTTTTTATTTTCAGATTTTTAATTTTTTGCATACCTAAATGATATTTCTCTTAATCTCTTCAGTACGATGTAATTAATATTATTGCAATATTAAATTTCTTCTAGTTCAGTTTAACTTTCCTAGTCAACATTTTCACATTGAGTATCATATTACATTTGATTCATTCTTTAGATTCTAAATTATTATAGGAGATTTTTCTTTAGGAGTCAGGAATTTCTGTTTTTCAACGATAGTAGGTATCAGGTATCAGTATATATTTTTTATTTTGCACTTTGCAGACGGCTATTCCTCAGACCATCCAAATAAAAATTATCTTTAGATAGATTCTAAAGAAAATGTAGAAAAATGACTTCAAGAAGCCTTTTTAAGTGTTGAGGTAAATTATGAGGGTTCCATGAAAATAAGGCTGCCCTAATTTTGTTATAGAATTAAAAGACGTAAAATTAATAGATCTACTTGTTTTTTTGATAACTTGTCCTAAAATGTGTGTATGTATAATTTGCTGATATTTCTAACATAAACCTTTCGCAACAGCTTACCTAAAAACTGAAAACCAGTATACGCAACAGAATTTTTCAAGTAAACTTTCCTTCACCATTCTAATAATTTTTATCAACTCTTCATCTCCATTGTTTCCACTACATGTTTCCACAATGTTTGTTCTAATTAATGCAACCACTGTTGATTTGTAATTTGTGTTGGCATTTATTTGCGCAGTCCTCTGTCTTTTTCTGGCTTCCCATTTAATACCTTTTGTTCTTTTCTAATTTAATTTTATGCTAAAAAGAAACGTGACAACTGCCTATTTTTGACAGAGAGTTAGATCGAAGAAATGCTACATTCTGGTTTATATAGAATTTATTATGAATCATGTTTAATTTCATAAACAAACATGTCAGGCGTTGTGAAATGGCTTCATTTCTAACTTATTCCGATTATAAGTGTAGATTTTGAATAATTTATGGCTAGTGCTGGATGTTCTATAATAACGTTTGTTTTTCCCAACCCCGCTAAAATATTAATATTAACCAAATAATATGTCATATAATTCAAAGTAATGGGACAGTAATATACCCCGGAATTTTTTGTTTCCGTTGACATTTTTTCCTTCCAGCTTACATCATTTTGAAACAAACCTCTTCTAGGACTTTTCACAATATTAAATAGGAAAATCGTGTTTCCGTATTTCATTCAAATGAGATTTTAAATTCTTCCGTACAATATAAAGTATAAACACGAGTAATATGCAAATTATTCATGTAGTACAAAAGTTTTGTAGAAGTGCTACCCGAAGTAGTCATTTATTTTCCAGATAATAACAATGACATTAACATATGTACCATTTGTAAAATACAATTCGGTTGTGGAATATACAGGAAATGTACCGGGTGAATTTTTACATTTTTAAGTGCCTAATATCGTCGTTACCAGGCCATGACCAATTTATTCATTACATTTAACTTAGAACAAGAAAAACAATGATAAATGAAAGGTGCAATCTAAACTAATTACAACTGAAAAACTTTCAACAAAACTACTATACACGCTAACGTGCTCAAGTTTACAAATAAATATTATCATAGTGCCTTCTTAGACGCTAAATTTGCTCACATATTGACGGGATATTTGATATTTATCCATCGCTCAGCATGTTAAGGTGTACGATAATATGCATTTTCAAGTTGCCAAAGCAACTACCAAAACTACTTCACAAGTACCACCATCATCAGTTAGTTTAATCCTAGATATGTCTACGTCTGCGATTATTGACTAAAGGTATTACCACGGCAAGAGTTTACCTTTATATACCCGGATTAATTGTTTCAACAACTATTAACTATAAAACGGGCACTAAATACAAACAAAATAAACTAATGGTGCTTCAGCAATTAATTTCGTAAACACAAACTGATGTAAATGTCAACAAATTCATTAGAAATATAATGGTGGTTTTTGTTGGAGAATTAGCACGACGAAACCTAGAAAAAATAAGGCAAATTCGTACATATGAAGAAAAAATTTATAACGGATTTTTGTTTATTTATTGTTTTAACACCTTATTGTTATTCCGGACAAGGGTCAACAATTTATAGTGGGTATAGGAGGTCAGTTAAAAGAATAATAAAAGAAAGTTATACGCCTAACTGTAATTTATACGCACATAAATTTTAAATTTTGCAAATTATTCTATATTTAGATTCTACGGTATGTATGCATACAAGTTTAAAGTGTGTCGATTTTCTATTTGTTTTATCTGCTAACGAGCTTCTTATGTATCTGTGTGAAGTAATGTTGTTATTATTATGATTCTATAATTAATTCAGCGTGTAAGTAGGTCAAAACTCCACTAAATTAGGGTACATTGTACGTTTCGGTTATGTATGCATCAGTAATTTTCCACACAGTGCGTCGCTGTAGTACTTTTAACAGGGAAACTTGCGTTTCCTTTGTAAGAGCATTTTCAGGATTTTTTCCAAAAGTAATCGCTCTTTGTTTCTTTATTTAAATCCGCAATAATCACCTTAAACTCTATACGAGCAGCAAATTTCCTGCTGAGCTACGCTGCGGAAAATAATACAAGAATTCTTTCACTTTACAAGCAAAAATGTTCAAACGCATTAAATTTCTATTTGTACATGTTTCTGACTTTAACGATGCCACTGTAACAAATGGCTAAAAACATGTTACATTTTTTTTCGCAATTTATTTGTGATTTGTGGTGCGCATTCTGACATTTCCTCTGGCATGCAAAAATATAAAAGTAACCGGGTACTGGTGAATAAGTAAAACAAAAATTGTTGGAATTGCGCTCGCAGAGATATTTGCATTTTTATATTGATATGAGAGATGGAAAGACCACTAAAGAAGCATACAATCTGATGAAAGCCTGCGGACCTCTCGACGACCACCGGCTATCACAATCGTAAAACCTCATCTACATACAACTCTTATTTCAAATCCAATCCAATTGGAATAAATTATACAAAAGGGAAAACAAAACAGGAAGTATAAATAGGCTTCAATCTAGGCTGTTCTGCTGCTGTATATTCAGTAGTCAATAAGATTAAAATTACAGAACTACATTTGCAGGAATAGGCGACGGATTACATTTTAAATTTAAATCGACTAATAAATTATTTTTATTTCTGATGATGCTCACATTTCAATCAGAATAATTTGAGTGCGTATTTCAACAAACAAAATAATATTAGACCAACTAACTTTTTTGGAATTTTTTTTAAACAATCGTTGAAATATTTAATACTTTTTTAAATTATCCACTGCACTTTTCACTTTACTTAGGACAAGTCCGTACAACTTGTAAAGACACAACTTTGTTGCTAATAATTATTATAAGCTGAAATTAAATATCTTCAAATTTTATACATTTTTCTAAATGGAAATTTCAGAAATTATAGTTTTAGAAACTAAGAATTTCCTTTTTCGGATAAGTAACATTAATATTTAATTATAAATCGCCACGTTTTGAATATTTTATCTACCATAATTTCTAATTTTAGGTTTGTAAAAAATGTGGTTTAATTTTTGTCCAAATTAATTTTGGAAAACTAATAAAATATTTTTATTTTACTTTTACTGTGTTAGTTTGATGAATTAATAGAAAATGTTGTCCAAATTGCCCAAAGATTAAACTATTTACCGTTTGTCAAAATGCCAAAAATTTAAGAAAATGTACAAATTTTGTGGACAAAAATTGAATTTTTTTCGTTTTCCCATGTTTAAATTTTAAAACGTTCACAAAAATCATTAAATAGTCATTTGTATAACAAGAGAAGAAAGCTTTCCTCCAGTGTTATACATATAAATTTTCTACTCCTATTGTTTAGAAACTAGGCTATTGTTCCCTCAAATTAGGGTCCAAAGTAGGCAATGTCCTCCCTAGGGAGGAAAATTTAATTTTTCCCCCTCAAAATTCTCTCATTGCCTACTTTGGACCCTAATTTGAGGGAGCAAAAGCCTACTTTGTAAACAACGAGTAGAAAAAAAGTCTTTTTATTATATGATTATTATATGATTTTGGGTAAGCATAACAATATTTTTTGACTTATTCTCATATTTCATACGATAATATTAAAATTTTAATTGCAGATTTATCCATTTTGAATTAAGTAAAAAATGTTTTTCCTGTCATTTCAGTCACGTGACTCATTGTGGCGATATTTATTTAACACTTTGTATAATGCTATATAAATTTACATAAAATTTGTGCGAAAAATTCAATCGTAGGTATATGGAGAGAAATGTCAAAAAACTAGGAACAAATTTACATACTTTTTATAAATCCAAATGATTAACCAAAAAACCCACTTTGAAACAAAAAAATTACTTTTTGCTTGTCCCAAAGAAACTCTTTTACAAGTAGACCGACCTAACATTCGACCATTTCCAACCGAAAAATAAACCATTTACTTTACCTAATTAATTAACCTCCATTACAAAGTTAATAAAACACATTTCGTTGGAACGTACGAAAAACTACCCTCAACAAAAAACGTGTTTACGTCACAAACTTTAGATAAGATTACGTTGGTATGGGATTAATTTTTTCTTGCATAAAATTAGCTAAATGAGGGTTTTACTAGGGCACAGTAATTTTGCCGCTATTTCTGTTAATGTTATTTAATTTATTCAATTTAAAAGCGCACGCTTTAGGCCGAAAATGTTTATCCACCTGCAAATAACAAACATTTTTTGTTCTGACAATGTAAGCTGGATTTAATTTGATAGAATTTACAAAGCGGACGAGTTGAATCAAAAATTAAAACTAGTAAATATTGAAAATAACGTGTTCCGGAATACATGAAGCATAAAGAAGAAATTACGCTTGTTGGCTGTGGGCCAGGTATAATAAAAGTATGGAAGCTCTTTGAACAGTTTACATAAGAAACTTCTTAATAGTTTATTAGTTTAACATTGCGTGGTTTGTATATAAGTTATAGTTTGATAAAGTTCAGTTTACTGGTTTTGAGGAGTTGACCTCCCCCATACCAAGTTTTATCTTAAGCACGGGCTTTTAAGGGAAACCGTACTGATAAGAACCGGAGATTATGGGTGCAAAACGAGAGTTTCATTAAGTTGGTAATAAGACGACGGTATCCGAGACGCGTCTAGTTTCATCGACACTTTAGATGCAGATACAAGAAATAAGATCTGTTTGCAGAACGCTCGATTACTCGTTTGAACAACTTGTACATGTAAATTAATAGTCGGTTTTAACTCTAATGGGACGAGGATTTCAAATGAGCTTTATTCCCAGCTGCGCCCGTCAGATTTACTTACAAATTGTTGTAATTTTTAATAATTGACACTTCTTTTGAGCTTTTACACGGATTTGGACGAATGGCTGTTATAATCCATTTCAAATTGTTTGCAGGAAAGAAAAAGAAAACTTACTGTATACTTTGTTGCAAAATGTAGGAGTGAACGGCTTACCTGAAAAAAAAACAAAATTGTGAATAAAGGAAAGAGAATTACCACAGAATTAAAGCAGGATTTCGACAGCATGATGGCGTCAATAACAATTCAAGTTGAATGCCTGTTTTCGAGATTGATATAGAAATCCTTCCACGGCTTTTAACCATGGAGATATAGAGGGTGATTCTTAAGTTGATGGTTTTCTTTTAACAATGTTATTATGTATAAAATAAAAGCATTTTTTAAATATTTTTTTAATTTTTCAAAAATAACGGTGAAATTGCTTGCAAAAGTTAAAAAAAATTAGTCCTGCCCCCTGCAGAAAGATATACAAAGTTCTGGCTACAGTATTAAATTTTTTTAGGGGCGCAGCTTAACTATTTCCGTTCATTAAACACGGAATAGAATAGAAGAGCACAATTCCAACCTAACTTAAAAGAAAGACTAAGCCTGTCTTAATCTCTCTCACTCGATGAATAAATGGCTTCCGTGTCTGGAAATATATAACAAAAGCCAATATTTCCTCCATAATAATATTTCTCCGTATTTTTTACCAAAAACTGCCCACCAAAACAAAATTTGAACCACTTTTGCTAGCCTGAGAACTCTACTAAGCATTCCTCTCAGGTCTGATAGTATAGGGTCTCTAGTTTACAAGACTGTTATCCAAAGGGCAGGGCCGGTCTGGGGTCAAATTGAAGGATCTCCCCTCTAAATTTTGCTATGATGGACAGAAGCTTCTAACAAAATTTTAAATAGTTTCATTTTCTATTGAACTACATCCAAAAAGTCTTAGTCTTATAATTACAGTTTCTTCAGGTATGTCCACAATATGTAATACATAGCATATTTCATAGTTATGTTAGTAAGTCTAAACATTTCAAAAAAATTAGATGAGTTCATGTAGACATCTAAATAATGCAATATGAAAGTTTCTGTGTCAACCCAAATTACCCCAGTCATATTTATAGTTGTTGTCAGAGGACTGATTCTGGAATTCCCAACATATAAATCGCTTCCAGTTAGTAAAATCTTACATTATCCCGCTTCATAATTTTACGAACTTTACTAGTGCACTCAAATTACAAATAGCATAATTCAAACACACCATCCTGTCTGTTGGTTATGATTTACAACATTGTGACTACTGGGCTCAAAGTAGACCAACACTAAATTACAAACTAGCAACATATTGAACGCCATCGCTGCAATGGCTATAATTTAAATGATAAATAACGAATATTAGGGAGCAAAGTGTACTTCATCTTCCTGCGCCAGCTAGAGAAGCTTCATTTCGTATAATAGGAAACAGAGCAACAATAATTTGAGCAGCAGGCGCCCGAAGGTTCATATTAATGAGCCTGGGCATGGCATTATTCAGAGGTTAGTTGTGTTGTGCTGGCACAGGGTGAGCAGGTCACGTGGACCAGCCGGTAATACAGAAATCGTGTCCATGGGTTGGTGTGGTCGTGCGCACGACCCATTGTAATGGCCCACGACTAAGCTTCTTACCACTTGAAATATTGACTCTAATTGCTCCACAAAACCGGGCCAGGACTTTAATATTAGAAATCAAGTTCAACTCTGGTGCGTTTGTTTTGCTTATCTGCAGCACCTTCACAAAAATGCTTAGTTTCTCCACGATGCTCTTCCTTCTTTGTTGTTGGTGTTGCTGCTGCTGTTGGCGCCGCATATTATTTAGATAACAGTTTATGCAATGTTCACATGTTGCCTCCAGGGGGACACATGAATTAGTTGTTAGGAAATGAAGAAAAAAAATGAAAGGAGCTGAACTTGATTTATGATTGGTGATGGGATGTTAATTCAACTATATGACTACTTTTACCAATCTACAAGGTTAACTACTTTGAATTCTATATTGCACCAATTTATTGTATCAATAAAATATTCTCAAAATTATTTTTCTCAGATGGTTGTTTGTTACTGTCGCCCCTAAATAACACATAAGTGCTGGGGATTAGTGTTAAAACAAAACAAATGGCAAACTGATGCAATTTGATTAGCAAAAGAATTTGATCATTTATCATTGCTGGCACTCTGCAGCCGATCGATCCAACGAGTGCGCCTTTGTAGTTTTGTAGGAAAAGCAACTTTCTTCAACCTGCGGAATAAACGCTTTGTGCTAATTGTTTTAATTGTTTGTCTTTACTGACTCGTGCGAAACTTTTGTTTAATTACCCAGGTAGAAACTCGTCACCTTTCCGAGTTTACCAACTTTTTATGAGCCTCGAATGCTAACTGCGTTTTATTAAGACAACAAAAAAGACAAAAAATGACGATTTTATTTTTGTTTAGGTACGTTTAGAGTAAATATTCATCAAGAACTAGGTTGTATGCAGGGAGGGTGTCTTGGATATGGAAATACCCTCGAAAATTATTTTGAAATACATACTATTAAAAGTAAAAGACAAATTGAAAATTTTCGAAAAAACTTATGTTTCTAGTCCTTTTCACGTCAATTTGTCTTCTTAAAATATACTCCTGGTTAAAATTAACGCATTACCTAGAACCTAGAGTTATCATTTTCTAATGACCCTTGAGCTTTTTATAGGGGTGGGTTAGTTAGTTGTTTTTTCTATAATATGCTTAAGCTTTTCAAAAATTTAATTTAATGGTTAATTTTCTATGATTCATACCCAAAAACTTAAATTTTTGAAATTCTTTTATTCATTATTGTGATGCGTTAATTTTGACCAGGAGCATATTTGAACCAAACATTTTTTCATTTTTCAGTTTTGCGTATTATAGCAACTTTATAAACTATAAGACATAGAGTTTCATTTCGTCTAATACACGACCAAATTTTTTGGAAAATATCACTGCCATTTATGTATATTTTGTAACCAAAACAGAAACTGAAAACGGTATTTTTTTGAGAAAATAACTTAAATTTAAAATGAGAACTCTCAAAATTCACAATAAGTTTATGGATTTTTTTGTAAAATTAAAAAATATAAATCTGTAATAACTCAAATTTGCAACAATAACTTTAAAGTTTAGACTAGGGACTTTTAGTAGTTAAGTTAGGACAATTTTTATGAAACTGTTTCAAAATATTATACAGGGTGAGTCGAAGTTAAACCGCCATACATAAACAATAGATTCCTCACAAAATTCTAAGACGATTTTTCCTTTGCCATTTTTAATTTTTTTGTAATTTTTTTTCCGGTCCAAGCAGCTCAGATGTTCCGGTGGAGGACAGAGAAGAAGGTGAAACTGGAAAGAGAAGATCTCACGTGGCTCCTGGACAACTGAGCGGCTCTGGACCGGGAAAAAAAATTAAATTAAAAATGAAAAAAAATAAAAAATGGCAAAGAAAAAATCGTCTTAGAATTTTGTGAGGAATCTATGGTTTACATATGGCGGTTTAAACCCCAACTCACTCTGTATACTAGTTTTTGAGGTTTGATTGCTTTTTCACATCTTGACATTCTATTTCTATAATAAATCAATGATTTTTATAGTAATAACAATTTTTTTCGTGAATCCTAAAGATGAGCGCTCTTTTCGCAAAAGTTTTGATTTGATTTTTTGCAAAACTGTAAGCGATATAAACCAAATTGTGAGGTTTTTCCTTTTGAAATTCTTGCCATTCTGTCTTTAATACATATACCTACCTCAATGATGCGATCAAAAATTTATGTGTAAATAGTTAAAAAGTCGTTTCTTGATTAGATAAAATTGGAACTATATAAAAATAATTGGCTCTCTAATAGCGATCTACAATTCAAATAAATTCAAAATAGAAATGTATGCGACACCTTGATGTATAATTGAAAAGAATAATGTGTTAATTTCGCATACTTTTATACTATTTGGGAGAAAGAAGAGAATAATTAAAAGCTTCAGATTCAGGTTGACAACAAAAATTATTTAACTTCTGCGCTTTTATGCAATTGAACGTAAAATGCATTATATAACTTAATAACTAAAATAAACACCTCTTTGTGTTGGATTTCGCTAATAAAATTTCCACAACAAACAAACCGACCGTCCTTTATACTTCTGGATACAAAAAGGATTTTTATAAGCTTCGCGACGTAAAAGCTATCAGCTGTTTACGACAGGGCCCATCTGGCCCCAACTTTTCCCTCTTGTATTGGCTGACCGGTCACTACAATTTCATACATGTGTGTCTCAAACACACTTTTTAACATGCTAACCACATTCAAATAAAAAACCGTATCGTTTAATCCATATTAAAACTTCTGATATAATATCAAAGGCAATTAATTATACAATTTGGAGATCGCATCAACATATCGCAAATTTCCGAGGGGGCAAATCGTTTGGCAACGTTTTGTGTTTGATGTTGGCTGAAAATTTTCGCAACATTGTCAGTTACATAAATCTGATGTTCATTGTGAAAGAATCTGGAAGTCAGCATTTTACACATCCCCATTGTGGTTCATCCATGGAACCTTGCGGGCCTGACGTTTATTGCGTGATTCTTTTTATCCTTTAAGCGAGTGTAGTTTTTGTTGGGCGTATAGTTTATTTGACAGGCGGCCTTTGAGGACGACGGATTCCCCCCAAGTACCCCAGGACCTTAATAATAGAACTCGTAAACCGTATCTCGAATTTGGCCCATTTACGACTATATATACGTTAATGTAATTACCATTTTAAATGCAACCCGGCTCCTAATGCCACTATATATGCCCGAATATATCACATGGGATCTTGATTTAGTGGATTTATAAATTACTGCCGTCGTGGTACCACGAGGATTGTATATAATTGTACACCTAATAATTTATTACTTTTACACTAGATCTTATTAACAAATATTGAACATTAGTGATTTATAGTTTACACCTACTTTTATTTAAAAAAATTAGCCGAGCAGCTGGTTTGAAAGATAAATTATCTGCGTGACCTTTCTGCACTTGCAGCTTTTTGCGTGCAGCATGTAAATTAGGTGACACACTTTTCGTGTTATACTGTTATCGTACTTTTCGCACATACTAAAATATTTTTAAATCAATTATTTCAAATTATAGATACTTTCTGAAAACTTAGTTCCATTTAAAATGAGCACTTGTTGGCATATTACCACTACTCGACTAAAACTAACATCCACACACCTTCTATTATATGGTTTTTCGATGAAATATTCTTTATGCACTTTTAAAAACGGCTGTTTGTGCAAAAAATTTTCCAGACAACGTGAGAGCTTTCTTAAGGATGTTTCACAAATTTTATTTTATATAGGTACACTATAATTAACATTTCTACAAAACGGATCTAATTATTTTAGTCATCTGGTAAAATATGAATTGTAGTTTGGAGACACGAGGTACCACTTGTTACTGAGTGTAACACGCATTATTCTGAGAAAAACCTCCCCAACGTACAATTAGTGACCTAAAAATTTTACTGCTTCTCCCAACAAACAGTTCTAACATTTAATCCGCAGACTACGAAATTACACGGGAAATGTCAATTTGATTCGTCACAAAACATTTGGTTCCTTAAGCGCTTAAACATCAACACAAAAATTAGAATTTTTTACTGTCCGCCTCAGAAACCCCAAAGTATAACCCCATCATAAAAAACCGAACCGCTGTTGATTGTATTAATTTATTTCCACTTAATGTCTCCCTTTCATTACCGACGAGCCAACCACAATTTGAAACTTAAAAGCTGTACGGAAAACTGGAAAAGAAATTGAAGCACAAACAGAAACTGGAATGTGTGTAATCAAATTTACTTGGTCTTTTCATTGTTTCATTTTCCATTGTGTAGTTCATGGGTCTGTTAATTATTTTCTGCAAATATAAATTCGATTTCAGCACGGATGTACTGGCGCGACTTTAGAAGCCCATAGAGCTTTTAATTTGATTAAGCACAATGATAGTGGAGTTAATTATACATGTTTCCCCGCATTGTTGCCCTAGATTCCTTCCAGAAAATATCCTTTTGTTGTTCAGTTTGAACAAAAGCTACAAGCCCGAGTTTTTTCCTTTAACCTTCTATAATGATATTTTTTCGCAGAAGGCACTTAACGAGGCATGGATCAAAAACTATCTTGCAAATCTTGTTATAATCCATGTTCAACTTTAGATTCTGTAGAAGCACTTGATTATTTATAGCTAGATTACAGCAAACATTAACGTGATCCTTCTAAATTTGTTTTACTCGGGAGTACTTAAGTCGTTTACAAACAAGTTCGAATTTTAATGCGTATACAGCATAGCAAAGCACAGCCCAGAAATTTAGATGTAAACTAAATTCACGCATATACATAAATTTGGGCGTTTTAAAATTCATTCCGATAAATCAGTGGACTGTTTTAATGCTAATAAACAAAAAGAGTTACGTAAGTTCTAGATCTATTCCGAAATTTAAAATAGGGAATTTAAAATTGACCATCACTAAACGATAAATCTGTATACAGGATAAGATAATGTTTTCAAAACTTATTCTACTCGTTAATCGAATTTTTTTAAACAAAAAACCTTCCTCTGTTTGTTCTTGGATTATACTATGGAAAAAGTGGCAACTTTTACTCGGGTTTAGATGAAAAACCAACAAACATTCTCGGAGGTGTAGATTTTTCATGGCGGCTATCCTGAACAGAAGCTCATATGTATGCATCGATAAAATATCCTTGAAGCGTGGTTGTAATCAAGATAAAGACTACTGTATATTATGTTACCGGACGCACCTTATACTTGCCTCTATTATATTTTACAGTTGTTGATATAAACTGGCATGTAACTTATTTATTTATTAACACATAATATAATAACGATTACTGAAATATTTCATTTAGTTTTACAACTTCATTATATTAGAAGTGTTGTCTGGTAAGTCGTTAAATGTTGCGACATTCCGCATGTACAAGTTGTTAATAGAGAAATTAAATTATTATACGATCGAATAAAAATAAACGGCTAAAATGGCAGTAGGTAGGTAGCTAAACTTTCATTTCGTTTGGACTTTGCTCATTGTTTTTCTGCTTATATTGCATTGTTGTTGAGAGAAATCTGACCCGTTGGTTTAAAAGTTTTTTGTGTACCTGCCAATAAAATGTCGGTGGGGGGAAAGACAAAGAAAACGGGAATAAATATAAAATAAACCTTGGAAGTGTTGAAAAAGTTAAATAAAAAAACCAGCGAATTTTTTAACAGCAATAAAAACTTTCAAACTGTATAGCAGTAATTTTTCTGCCTTCCCTTGTGCTTTTCCTGAACTGTTTTTAATTCACATTAAGCATCTGTTGTTGGTAAAAATTTTACAACACAATATTTTTGGGTAATAATCCGAAACATAATACAAACTTTTATCGACACCTAAATACATTATATATTATAGATTATTACTGCTATAACTTTTTTCAAATGAAAATTTAATACCTTTTAGTCATTATATTACAATCCGTAAAAATAATTTCCTGAAAAACCTTTTAAAATTTTATGTTTAAATTAATGTTAAATCATAAAAAGAGTGTGCTGCCATTAAATTTGTCATTTACGCCGGTATATTTTTACAAGAAAAAGCTTTGAGGACTATTGAAATTTAAACACATTTTTTCGTACAAATTCTTTGAGACGATTTATGGCTGCGAAACGACATCTTGAATGTTTCGCCCCGCAGCACCCTTTGTCTTCCTACCTACCACCACCACTTTTATTTCTTTTTATTAAATTGCAGTCCCATTCCACCTTATACCAGTAAAACAATAAATCGTCCGAAAACAAAAGTCCAGAAGATTAGTAATATACCAGAATAAATCTGATATTAAATAGATAGTAAAACGCTGGTGCTGAATCGCATTATAATTTTACTGGCGAGCTTCTAGCTCACAGGGAAATAAAGTGTCTGCCCATTATCCAGAGGAAATTAAAGCGGAGTAAATCACATTAGAGTTGTTCGTTTACCTCGTGCACACCTTCCGATAGTCCACTCCAACGCCTTTGCCAAATATGTCCTTGGAGAATTTCAATAGCTAGGCTTATGGAATATGAATATATAAATTCAATGCGTTCATTTTTTATATGACAGTGATTGACTGACACACGATCTAGCGCACGAGAGAGCACACAGAAAAAAACGTGTATGGGGAAAAATGATTTTTCTCCCGAAACGCGCATATGCATTTTCTGTGAAAATGTATTCTTTGGGTTTATTTGGAAAACTCAATTTGGCAGATTGGACAGTATTTACAAAAAATGCGAGTTGAAAAAGCAGGTTAATGATGCTGGTTTGTTGACGATTTAGTTATAAATTGAAAAAATATTTACTTATTTCATATGAAAGCAACGAAAATTATTCTAACAACTAAATAAATACCTACATACATTATTATGTATGTAGGTATTTATTTAGACATTTACGTAGAGGCATTTTTTTATTACTCAGAAAAATTATATTTGAGTATATTATGCACAGAATTATTATTATTATATATTTTCAAAGATATTCTAAAGAATTATATCACCTGGGAAATGGTAAGGCGCCGATACTTTAGGCAAGGATCTCATGAGAAGGAGAACAAAACTAGGCATACTACCGTGCGTTGCTCTTCGTCTCACACTGTCCTTGCGCAAAATATCGGTTACTCGCCAATTTTTACATGGTATAGAATGATCCAATAAATTATTTAGCTTGCGGTCTTACATTTCATGTGAGAATTTTGAATTAAATCGGTTCAAGTTGTTTTTTCTAATAACTTCATTGTGAGCTTTTAAAATTAGATACTTAACCATTGCTATTTTACATAACAAAATCAAAAATATGTAGTTTAATATCTTTATAACATTGTACCAACCTAAAAATAGATACTTTTATAAATCTCTTAACAATTCTGATTTTTTTAAAATTGGAACTACATAATTTTTAGACGGAATTTATCGAAATAATTTACACTTCTATGGGTTTATCACTATAAGTTTGATGGAAGAATCTAGAGCAAATGCCAAATTTTTTAAATTGTTAAAACTCTCCTACTTCTGAAAAAGATATAGGAACTCAATAATCAATAGAATTTTGATTATTTCGTAGAAGTACCTACGTAACAGGCATTATTCTTTATATTCGTATCAAAATAGATATTAGTGGTTTCTTATTATACATCCTACTAGGTGCATAGCTCATTATTTGAACCTCCATCAATTACGCCTACATGTAAATAAATTTTGATCCCTTACTTCGCCAACATGTACATATAGAATAGTTTCAAAGTTAAATAGACTAATTTCACTAAATCAATATTATTAAATTTTCAAATAAATAAACCGGGTGTTCGCGCCTAAACTTCGGATAGATTTATCACTGTAGTGTCTTTAAAGCTATATTTTAAGTAGTCATCAGCGCATAGGGTGACATAGCATAGTAACATAGTATGGTTAACATATCATTAGACTCAAATCGTCGCTTCGGCAGGCACCCTCACTTCGAAAATTTAATGACACCCTCTATTTTTATCACTAGAGGGCGGATTTCGTCATCCTCATGACTTAAAAATTGTTGAGAACCCTTCAGCCACTATTTAGCCACTAAATACCGTTTACAAAGTAAGCATTGTGTTATTTTGCATGAA
This sequence comes from Pediacus dermestoides, assembly GCA_963942485.1. Taxonomy (NCBI): domain Eukaryota; kingdom Metazoa; phylum Arthropoda; class Insecta; order Coleoptera; family Cucujidae; genus Pediacus; species Pediacus dermestoides. The sequence goes on from OZ012626.1 coordinate 33,506,627, forward strand.
AATTGACGCATTGTTCAGTGTAGCTTGTGTTTCTACATCATGAAAATGGTGAAATCCGCCCTATATTTAGAACGGATTACCTATAAAAGATGGCATATTTTTAGTGGGTTTGTGCAAAAAATAATAGGTTACAGAGGAAGGTTTTTAAGATATTAGACTTTTAAATTTGAGAAATGGAATATTTTATCGATTTTATAAAACTTTTGCAATATACAGTGTGATTCAAATTCAATCCTCACCATTACGATCTTGTAAACCGTAAGAGATACAGGATCGGTTAAATAGGACAAAATTTGAGGCATTCGAAGTGTAAAATGAATCTGTCATCAAAACTGTGATATCTCTTTTCGTTCCTGAATTATCCTGAAAAAAAGGTCGATTTTTTATTTTTCTGTCTAGGTAGGTTATTTCATAACTGATTTTAATTTAGTAAACACATTTTTAGAGAAACTTTTTATGGTCTACACGATTAGAAAAAAATTTTTTTTCGACGTTTCGTTTTTGTGAAACCATCATCAGGTTCATTTTTTCTTATGGGCGCCATATTTGATTTTAATGTCATATTTTAGCATATTTTTTCCTGATTTCAATGATGTATCCCACTTCATGGATACCTTTGATTTTAAAATCAGTTTTTCAAAAAAAAATGTTTAATTTACAAAAAAAAAAATATGAAACAAATAAAATAGTACACATAACGAAAGAAATCATTTTGAACCATTGCATCAACTATGAAATTTATTAGTAATAAATCTTTTTTCAAAATTTTATATTATTTTTAATATTTTAATAAATTTTTAGGTAATAGTTTATAAACAATAAGGTATATGTATGTAATAAGAATAAGAAAAATAAGAAACGTAGGCTATGCATAACAAAATTAAACAAATAACATGGGTAGATATTGTAGTGGCCAATTGTTATTGTAATTAACATGAATATTTATAAGAACGAAAACAAAATTAATACTTACTTACATCAAATAAAGACGTATTACAATTAATGCTTGTTATGAATATCATAAACTTATACTCTAAAAGAAGACACCCTTATATTTAAAGAGTTAGAAAGAAATTTAAAAGAACAAGGATTATTTTGTGCCCCTAGAAGAAACTACGGATATCGCCAAAATGTAGAAAATGTTATTATTCAGTCTGTCCAGGATAATCCCACAAATTCAATTAGGAAGATTGACGATGATGTGGATACATCATATTCAATTGTTCAAAATGATTTATTTCGTTGTGTGAACTATTTCATTTGTTTCATATATTTTTTTTTGTAAATAAAAATTTTTTTTTGAAAGACTGATCCTAAAATCAAAGTTAAATACATCATTGAAATCGGCAAAAAATATGCTAAAATATGACATCAAAATCAAATATGGCGCCCATAAGAAAAAATGGACCTGATGATGGTTTTACAAAAACGATACGTCGAAAAAAAGTTTTTTTTTCTAATCGTGTAGACCATAAAAAGTTGTTCTAATAATGTTTTTACTAAATTAAAATCGGTTATGAAATAACCGAACTAGACAGAAAAATAAAAAATCAACCCTTTCAATTTTTTCAGGATAATTCAGGAACGAAAAGAGATATCGCAGTTTTGATGACAGATTCATTTTACACTTCGAAACTCTCAAATTTTGTCCCATTTAACCGACCCAGTATCTCATACGGTTTACGAGATCGTAATAGTGAGGTTCGAATTTGAATCACACTGTATACGAGATATATTTATATTTTCAGTTTCCATGAAAAACTGTCTTTCAGAAAAAGTATAAGTATGTAAAGTAATACAAAAATTTTGCATACATGAAAAAGTGAGTATTAAATAATTTGTATCGAAGAAAAGCCCAAAATTTGTGGCATTTCACGAAAAGATGAATCGAAAGATACAAATAAACACTCCACATTTTTTAATTCTAACTCAGTAAAACCGACGTTATGAAATAAGAAAGAGATTATCCACAAAACTATTAAAGTCAACTTGTCGAAAAAGGATCCGGTACCCAAACTAAACTGTTCTAAAATTTAGTGACGTTATATAAAATTTTATAACGTATGACGTTAAAACAAAAAATTTGCCTAAATTATAGAAAAGTTCTGCGACTGTGTAATGAAGACAAGGACACATCTCTAAGTATAACAGAAAATTGACCCAAATACAAGATGATTAACTCGGGCACTCTGTAACAAAATTTATGTCTAATATCTATGTCTAATCATGGAATACACATCCTGTATATTTTTTCGTACGTACTGTTATCTACTCGAAAAGGTTCGAACTAGACTTCAGCCTCAGTAATAAATGGAACAAAGAACAAAATTAACTTTCGATATTTGAGTATATACAGGTAGATATCAAAAACGTCTCCTAAAATCATTTAACATTTGCTAACTAATCTAATGAGTGTTTTTGAAATATTATATTGAATTCATTTGGGTACATTTAGAAATAATGTAATTAAATTGTAAAACTTTATAGCATTATATCTTATGCTACTACAAAAACTGTAGTATTTTTCGGAGTAGAAATGAACAAATTAATTTCCAGGAAAGTTTTCAGATATCTCACCTTCATACATGAAATCTAATTTCACGAAACTTAGTTGAAATTTCTATAACAACAAAAGAGGTTAATTGAAATTGACTTTATATTGTAAAATTTTTTATATAAAACCCCAGCTTTAAATATCCACATCATCTCCAAAGAGGTCCTTTATATTAAATTTTGTTTTCATTTCAGCGCGTGCTTACTATATTGAACGGAAAATAGCACGAAGGGTGGACGTTTCTATTTGCTCAATTACCACACACAACTTGCTTTTTAGACAAAAACAAACCCTCGCACAAAACGCGCTTTTAATAAGTTTTCCGTGTAAAACACAAACGCGAGTTTTTTTGTTACATCATCTTTATAATACACACATCCACACTATGTATTATATTATATAGTACAGAATTATATATATCGCCATCATTTCACATCTGACAGAACGAGTTGGTTGTGTTCGTTCGCTACCTAACGAGTTTCATTTTAACTCTCGCCAACCTCAAAGGCTGTTTCTTTTTCAGGCCCATACTGAACAATAAAATTACATTCCGACAGCATAAAACACTTTATTGCTTATTTTGTAGTAAAACTGACGTAGGTTTCAACAAAATGATATGTGCACCATGTGCTGTAGACATGCCCTTTTGATACTAAATTTTTCATGCTTAAAACATATGTTAGAGTGCACAGCGAACAAGAAAACATTCACTGGGCCCAACCTGACCTGGACTTTTAATTATAATTAATTAATTTATTCATATACTACGACTGTGTAGTGGTAGGTATGCGCTTACATGAATGTAGAATGCAGAAACCATTAATAATGCGTTTTGTATTTTATCCACACAAACAGTTCGGCCAACTGGAAAATTATTAAATAAAGAGACAGAAATGCTAATATCCCGACAGAACACAATTTGTTTAATAATAATTAACAGGTCAAATTATTTAACTGAAACTACTTACAGAAAGCAAAATAAAACTTGATTAGGTTATCTGGAATTAGATCAAGTTTAGGAGGGATAGAACTACTTGTAATATTATCTTTAAGACGAATGCGGAGACGACGACAACACACACATTTCATTCAATGTTGGCGCGACGTCCTCCTTCCGGCTTGATTTATCTGCATACGTTTCAATAATTTTGGAAGATATATTTTGTGATTTGACTTGCCTGACGCACTGACGTAAAGATATAACTAACAAATTTCGGTTTGGCGCTTCTTGTTTATGGTAAACATGTTTGCGGATGTCGGTTTCTCTATTTCGGCACTGCATTTATTATGGTAATGTTTAGTTAAAAAAGGACAGAACCCAAATACGCTTTGTTTTTTGTATAACAATGTCGCAATAAAGTTAATTTTTACGGTAAAATAATTAATAATTGTATTCGTTAGATATCTAATATACTTATTATGTATTAAGTTTCTTAACTTTTAACCTCCACGGTGATTTTCTCATTATTGCAGGCAAACAAAACCATAATAAAAAAATGTATAATAATCATCAACTAAATAACATCGTTAATTACATGCAAAATAACAACAACAAAAAGTGAAGAGGCAGAAGACCGTTATAGGAAGATTTATTGAATAGAACAGCAAGAACTTCTTTTTTGATTGCTTTAACAATAGAACAATTTGTTGCAGCAATGTTGCATTATTATAATGAAGGAAATTAGAGTCGACTCTGGATCAAGTAAATATTTATCGGTTAATTGAGATAAGTTATATGAGAGATTTTCGACTTTACAAATGCAATTTTATCTGTTATGTACTTTTTCTAATTATACAATTTGTATAATTAAGTCACTTTAAAACAGAACAAATCACAAAGTTGGATTCTTATACAGAATAACATTTTGCATCCATTATTTTTTGGATCATTTCTCCAGGAATTGTTTGTTAATAATGCTTCATTTGAAATTTTTTGGTTCCGGTTTTCAATGTTTTTGGGTTATACATGAAATGTTATTTAAAAAAATATGAAATTTTTAAAATTAAGGGTATTTTAATTCGTTTTTTTTTCAATGAAACTAAAAGTTGTACTATTTACTGTTTTTTACAGAATATCCACATAATTTTGGGATGGTTTAATCTCTTTCTGACCTAAATTACTACGCTGCATGTTATCTAGATTCCAACATCCTATGAACCTTTTTTTTTCATTTTCAAAAATTTGCCAATAACAATTTGAGGATTTTAAGAGAAAAAATGTTGAGGTTACAAAAAATTATTGTAAAGTTTGTTGTTTCCTGAATTAGGCACAAATTCAACCTTTCATTGATAGTACGAAAATTCGGAGAACAAAAACTTTGAGATGAAAAATGAAATATGCAAAAATTGACCCTTTTACTGAAAACGAAAGTGTCACATACTATAAAACTATAAAACCTTTTCCAACTATTAACAACAGATGTCGCTGCTTTTACGATTTTTAGGTATTTAAAAACAGCGACATCTATTGTTAATAGTTGGAAAAGTGGCCGGTGTTTTTGTAGCCACCCGTACATACAATCTAGCAATTTATATGTAGAAGATGGAAAAGGACTGTATACTCAAATATCTCCTAGTTTAGTTATTTATGGGTCCGAATATTTTTAGTAGAAGGAAGAAAAAGATTGTCATGTGACAAATTAAATCAGAAAGTCATAAACAACGTCACAGTCTAAATGTTATTTTTTAGTGTTTTTTGAATAAGAGAGGAATATTTTAATATCATTTTAGTGAAAATTGTGTTTTTCTACATTTTACAGAGAAGTTACTATACTTAATTATAGCGCCTTTATCGCTCCCCTGGCTACGCCCCTGTATAGAATAAAACATTTGCAACTAAAATTTAGGAAAATTGTCCTAATACTTTTCTGTGTAATATTAATTTATTTTTTCAAATATTTATATTTTCCCATTACAATAATTCGTTGTACATAAACCTAAATTATACAAAAAATGGATAAATATTATGTACTAAATATATTCGTCTAGAATTCCCAGTAATATTTCAGGAAAATTATAAACAATCGCAATTTATTACTTGAATATTACAACAACAAAAACATCAAAAACCGACTCTGCAAAATATTTACTTTTTGCCCGACTGATTCTCCGCACAGTTTTTGTGTTAATTTTAAACCCAGCAACCAAAATATTATTTGGATTTAAACAAAGGCTCGCTTTTTATCTGATGTGTTGTCGGAGTATTGATTTTTAATAATTTACACTAAAATGGACACAAACTTACCCACACATAACTCTACTCTTTACACACTACGTTTATTTTCCCCCAGTAACGAAAAACTCATTCTGGCACCTCAAACGGACTCACCTGAAACAAAACATAACATTGTTTTTGGAACATTCGTGCATAATTAATGTACACATGCCTTAAACCACACACACAAAAGCAAATGTTTGCTTTATGATTATTAGATTTAATTTGTTTGAGAAGGCAACACGGAGAAGATATTGGGCACGATAATTTTCGAATAAGTTCACCTAGCTTGACGTGTATAATGTAATGTAGAATCATCCTGGGTTTCCTCTGTATATGTACGTTTGCATAATACGCTGCTCCTGCATGCACCCAGCATGCAAGAGATATTATTTCTGTTTCATGAGCATGATGATGGTGGATCAAGTCAAGCAAATATTTGAATATTTTCTGACAGCCGCACCATTTCAATATTATCATTGTATTTGACAGTGTTATCATTGTATTTTAATAAGCGTTAACCTCCACCAATTTGTAATTTAAATATATAAACGAATTCCTGCTTTTATTGCACTTAGGTTCAAGGCCCTGTTGGAAATCACGAAATCAAGCTGCGGGGCCAGTGGAGAAAAAAATCAACAGTCGTTCTTAAGAACTCCATCGGTTCCAATGCCCAAAGCTAAGAATCACCAAAATAAATCAGCGCAATTATTTAAAAAAATCTATCTCCAATAATGAAGTGATTATGTTCCTAATAGCCTTGGTGGATACCTATAATTTGTAGGTTAATGAGCCGTCCTTATAGTTTGCTCCACACAATCAAGATAACTAATCTGCAACTGACAATTTATTATTTTGTAAATTAACATTAATTTCAATACAAATTGTTGTTATTAATAGCTTCTATAAAAAGGCGAAGATAAACCGACCCGACCTAGTTTCCTTCTTGTATAACTGGTTTAACAGCTACTGTAATCTTAATAATAGTTGGAGAGTTGTCACAAATATCACAAATAATTATAATACTTGTACGGCGAATAAAAAAAATGTTTACGTAACTTGAAAAAACGGACGCCTCTATTGTATAAAATTGTATAGAGCGTTATGGGAACAGCCCACACCATCATCATCATCATCAGAAACTTTTTTCTTTTGAAAGTAATTGAAATGTGAATACAGATACATATATCTGCCGCATTCAACTAGTTTCAATGCGCTTTGTTTAAACTAAATATGTAATCCAGGATGTAATTTTAAAGGACTAAATTACTAAGTTATATTACGTTAGTACAACACACAGTACGAAATTGCCCAAACTTTGTAGATTCCATTTGTACTGTAAATAATAGATATACTACAACGGAATCAGGTACATGTGATCCAAAAGCCCAAAAGGTTGGTTAGTGTTTTAATAATTTGTTGGGCTAGACAAAGTTTCCAATTAACTTGCGATATAAAAAAAAGGGTTCATTTAGTACTGGGAATGTCGTCAGAAGGTTGTTGGAAGAATTTTTTGCTTTGTGTGGCGTAGGGGTTCACAAACTTTCTTATATGTAGGCCAATCTGTTACATTAGAGATTTTCCTGGAAAAATATCGCTTATAGATAATCATACTAACATATATTTAAAAAGTGATTAACCTGGAATTTTATAACTCAAATCGTTAACTATAGTTTTGTTATTTTATAAATATTAATTTGATACACTCTAGAGAGCAATGTTCCTTTAATTAATGATGTCTTATTCAAAAATTAAGTAATTTTCAGTAAATTATTACTATTTCAAGTTTTCTATCTTCTATACAATTAAGGCCTGAGTGATCTAAAGAGTGAACCGTGACATGCAAGGTGTTGCGTCATCTAGTGGGTATTAGACGAATCAATAATTCGATTATGATGGACGGCAGCATTAATGTTGTTATAAAATTAACGTAGTATAAAATATTTACTTCTTGTGTTTTACAGAAAAATAAGAGTACAATCTGTTATCCGATGGCATCATCATTTTTCCACGTTCCATAATCGAAACTCCACCCTGTACAATAAATACGTAATAAGAAATAAATCTCGTGGCATTCCACAGGAAACTTTGGTAATAAATAATATAATAAGGAAAATATAATGCAGCAGATTTGTCAACTGATTATAAAAATAAGAAATATCTCTCTCTTAAACCTCAGAGTTTTCTTTGTTTCTGGTGCTACCAACCGAAGCCACTGGGCGTTATTGTTTTGGCGCGTTTCCAATTACAGTTTAATGTAGTTTGGAAAAGGGTTCGAAAACTTTTAACCTCTCTGGATCTGTATACTTAGTTATTTAGTTACTGAGGACTTGTGCAACGGATCGGTTTTGTCAGCTAGCTATTCTGTCCACATTTTATGTCAAAGTTTCAGCAACATGTTGAAAATTCCATGTATGTACCGAAAATTTCAATAGAGTACCTCTATACATATTTTATTCATATTGTTGTTGGGTGGTTTGTTTGTGTTAGTCCGAAATATTGTATTTCCTGCTATGTACTAGTTTGCTTATTGAACCATGAAAGAGGGTAAAAGTTAAATATAATAATGCGTTCAATTTGAAAGCGCATCCGATTACCATGCTTTCCGATTGAAAGAATCTTGGATAACACAGATTTAATTAAAATGCTAATTTTATTACTGCGTTAAAAAGAGCCCACATAAATATTTTCATCTGGCAGAGGTCCCACTGGACAACAATTCCTGTAAACAATCGAAACTGACAGTCTATTTGCATTTGCATCTTAAACTTCTCTCAACGTTTTCGTTAAGAAGTAATTTTTCCTGCAGACGCTTCATTAAATTCCAAATTCCCAAAGCGACTGATTAAAGATAATATAATAACGAATTCCTCAAAAAATGGCACTTATAAAAATGCAGTGTAGAAATTTATTATCTATAGCAGACATCACCTTTCCGCGACTTAATTTCATATTTTTTCTCCATACAAAAACTGAATATCATCCGATATAACAACGAGCAACGTGGTGTTGTCCTTTTCATTCATTTCTAACACCTATCGAGATTTCCCAAGTAAAAAAAGCTGGTTTCTTGGACAGAACACAAAAAGAAAGATGAAGAAGATGAAGGAGGAGAATCGTTAGTCAAGACTTGACAAGCCCAGGTCAATGAGCTGCACAAAACGAATGCCGCCCTCAATCTCCACGTTGATCTCAACTACGGGCACTAACCCCAAATTTTAACTTATAATTGATTGGAAATGTGTTGATAGTTAGAATTAAATTAGCAAGGGAGGTTTGTTCTTGGAGGATGAAACTGCATAGAACAGAAAGACTTCTCAAATCAAGAAAAACATTTTTCTTCAATAATATATGTATATATGTGTAAGAGAGTATTCTTGTGTGCAATGTATTTATAAATTTTAATCAAGAACAATAATATTTTGGGAATCAAATAAAAAATTATTGCTTTAGAAATACGTTTATGTATTTGCGTATCCATTATATTGTTTTCAGAGAAATAAAATTATTTTGCTAAAGAGTATTAGGGTTTTGTGTGGAATAAAGATGACGTACGCTTACTAAAAATAATGAGAAATTCATGAAAATTCGGGAAACTATTGTCAATGGTATTTAACATCGTACAAAACTACAAGTAGATTCAGAGCTTAAGTTTCAAATGTATGTTATTGTGATGTAAAGTTTGGTGAAACGTTTATGCAAAAGTGCTGGAACATTTATGTAGTTTAGTTATAGAAAATGTGTTTAGTTTCCTGCTGTGGGTCTTTGGTTCGTCAATAGCGGCGTTGAATGGAAATGACGTGAAAACAAAGCAGAAAATATACTATGCATCAAATTTTATTGAAGTTTAAGTTTATGTAAGGGTTTTGTTGAATTCCCAATCTGCCAAATGGCCACTTGACGGTATAGCGCCGTGGCAGCACATACACACAACTGGCGTCTGTTAAGGAAATTATGACCCTTTTTATAGCATGCTGCTATTTTGCAGGATTTTATATGATTATATACGAAAATGCGAACGTTTTGTGATGAAAAACCGTCATCACACAAATGAATTATAGACAACATCTTGACATAAAGATAAGCTATTGACGGTGTTTTATAGACCGAGTGAGAGTCGTTGAGATCACAGAATGTTTCACCTAATCGGGGGACGAACCTACACCACCACCACCAGCAACAGCAACGCGTTATCGAACAAAATAACACCGCGGATATGAAGCACAATGCCAAATCTAATACAATTTCAGTGTTACATCAGCACAATATTGCGCGTCTGGGCTCTTTGTTGCTATTGAATTTTACTTTTAATTAGTTGAAAGTTGAGAGACAGCTATTTGAAAACCTGTATTTTAGATGTACAGAAAAGTTGGAAGCGCACAAAGAGATACCAATAAAAATAATTGGAAGACCATTTTCTTTTGTCTTTGTGCAACATACAATGATGAGCTTGTAATAATAAATTTTCACAGCAGCCGTTTATTTACAAGTAATTGCCAAACAATAGAAATATTAATGTTCAACACGAAATAGTCAAAACAGTTTGTTTGATGAGTTTGTCTATAAAACACAAAGGGTAACGGGGAGGAAGGTCATTTAATAAGAAATTATGGGGCTGAAACAATGGTGGAGCCCAGGTGGGTGGGGTACAATGTGTAATCGCCTCCCCGCCTTTATCCTCCGGCGCCTTCCGGATGACAATGAATAATATATAAAATACTATATTCAGGCGAAGTGCAGAAGACCTGGGTAATGTTGAAATGTTGAACTCCCTCAGATTTCCGCTAGAGGAAATAGACAAATTGCTGTAAAACCTAAAATTGTGATTCATGTTTGGAGAAGTTTTTTAAGCCGGAAGATAAACATATACTTGGGCTCATCGTGGATGCTTTCGTGGAAACGTTTTTATTAATAAGATTCAAATGAGAATCCGAATCCATGACAATTAATTAAGTCCATTATTCGAAGGGCCAGTTATCCTTAGCAGCTCTTGATAACGGTATCTAATAAAATTAACTATTGATTTAAAAACTGGGTCTACAAAAAGACCTTATTATATTATTGCCAATTTATCACCTAACCGTATAGAGTAGGGGAGACCGAGGAGGGTTGTAACAGTTTTTACGTTACCTAGCATATTTCATGCAAAAATAGTCCTATCTCTATGAACCCTATAACTCAACATAGCCAGTTTTATACACTATGTAAACCAAACATAAAAATAAGTAAAAGTAATCAGGGTCTATGAGAAAATCGACGAAAACTGAAGTAACTCCTCTCGTTTCAACTCTCCTAGTACCGAGGTAAGTTGAAACAGAGGTCGAGATAAGTTGTAATAGGTGTGTATTTAGGGATTATAAGGAAGTAAATTTAATATAAATGCTGCTATTGGCGAATAAACGAAACTTTATTATTCAAAATCTAGTCCGACAAACAATTGCGACAAACATATAGGAGCTCTCGTCCAGTGCAGACTTCATGTGACCATCCCTACGAGCTATGCTTGTTGCTTGAGGAAATCTTAAGGACAAGTTTGGATGCCGTTTCATAAATTTCTTATTATGCTTTTTTGGTAACCTGTACGCCAATTTTCTCGCCTCTTTTGTTGTCAGCCCATACCTAATTGGATACCGCACCAGTCAACATATACTTGCATAATATATTTTCTTCCTCTTCTGTAAAAACTGTCGGACTGATAGATGGAGGCTTCTCTGTTAGGTTAGCCTCAAAAACCTTTTATTTAATAAATCGAAACAGTGAAATGTAGTTCAGATTGTATGAAGATGCGGCATTTCACCTCCTCATCATGCATAGGCTAGTTCATAGATTTCTTTGCTAACCATGCCCCTATCCGTCTTTTGCACATAGTAATTGGGCATTCTGAAGCAATAAAATAACAACATAGTATGCAAAGACACACCATAAAAAATCATAGTTAAGAAAAAAGCAAAAGAGGAGAGTTGAAACAAGCTGTTTCAAATCTCCTAGGCGCAAAAATCGTGCATAGATTAGAATAATGGCTCTTAAACTCAAAACACGGAGCGAGCCCAAAGAAAACAATATCATGCTATGAAACTTGAATAACCAATGCATATTAGAAAAAATCTTGCAATAGCACTAACCTAATACGTATCAAATAATAGGCCATCTAAATATTGGTCAAAAACTTACTTTTGGCAATTTTTTCAGTGCTGACGTCGTTTACACTTAACCACTCACTATAGGCCGCCGGCGCGAATTTCAAAAATGACGCGTCGAAAAAGCAATAAATGCGCGACATTTAACAGTTCGCTAATGTTCATAGGTTAGGAGAAATTGACTTTGTTACAACTCTCCTCTGTTACAACACTCCTCGGTCTCCCCTAAATGTTCTTAGAAATTATCTGAGCCAAAAATATAAATTTGAGGTCAGGTATAAGAAAACGAAATATTGGAAAAAAAATTTTTTCCGATTCATGTGTAAGAAATAACTCGATTATAGGAAGTTTCCAAGCTGGCTCCAATAATTTCACTTTCACTAACTGTAAGTACTTTTGAAATTCCAAAATATTTAATACTGAACGCATTCTGGAGCATTGCTTGTAACCTACAAAAAATTCCCCGCCATATTTCATCTTTTTAATAACCACCCATTTAAAACACCAAGTAATTACATAATAGTTTACCTGTAAACATAAACCTAAATGACATCTCCAGGCCCCAGATGGAAGAAGATCCATGGAGCACCAGGGCCTAATAAGCGCGGTATTATTTCGTAATTTAACTCTAAACTGCTTTGGAGCCTAACGGTGCGTTGTATTTTAAGCTAAAGTTATGTTAAATTTAATTGACTTGCCGGAAAAATATCGCAGGTATATTGTGCAGATGACGAAGGTCCTTTTTATGCGGGTTTAGGTTTAGGATAACACCAGATAAAAGGGAGTCGATTATATTTTAGCGGTGATGTAAAAACCAACAACAATGCTCGAATTACTCGACAATATTACATTTGTGGGTAGTTTCATTGCATAGATTTTGTTGTTGTTGTATTTTTCTCGTAAATGTCTAAATTTTTTTCTCTCATAAAATAACAGTTACTGCGATTGCTTTCTATTCTTTTACTACTATAAATTATTAATTCAATAATAATTTTTAATTGTTGTTTTAGTGCTAAAACGTATTATATTCATAGAGCTATAAAATGTTTTATAACAACTACTAGAATAAAGCGTCACACTACTCACCTGATGTATAAAACTCTTATTTATACGTCAACGTTTATTAACAATAATTCAAGTTTAATATATTAGAAATTGTTGTTATAATGATGACTATAGACACCAGAAAAACTTAGACTATAATAAAATTATTTTACTGCTAATTATAGAATGAAAAGTCTGCTGATAATTCCAAATATAATCAGTTGATTTTCTGTTTCAATAGAAGTCCAAAATAGAAAGCTGAAAAATTCATCAAAATTTTTATGAAGATTCCGACCATAATTTCGCCTGAAAGTACAGCTCATTTTTCGTGTAATATAATTCTAGTTTTATCCAACATGGAATTGTGTGCGCCCATAAAAATAGTTGGAAGTTTTCTTTAAATAAGCGACTTAAGGAGTAATGGTCAAGACAATTTGCTGAAATTTTATCCTGTTTATCTAAATGGCCCAAGTTTAAACTTTTTCATTAAATTTACGGCTTTTATTGCCATATACCGTACTATATACCTTTGATATAGTTTGCTATCACGTACATGTTTGGTGGTTAAAATCTGCAGGCGAAACATACACCATTTCTGTTTTACTACATAAACGTGGCGGGGTATCTAGCCAACTTTCTAGCGACGTGTCCCACATACACACTAGTAGTTGTAGCCAAGTGCACATAAATAATTGCAAATAACCCGGCATTACCGTAAAATATAATGCATTTCCGCACGTATTCACCTCTGATCCGCTAAACTTTCCTCTAATGTGCCTGTGGTCGTTAATGGTTTCATGCTCGCACTTGATTGTTTCGAAAATTGACGCTGATTATAACTATGTAAATCTATGGTGTGCATGGAAAAACATAATGCTGTTTTTCGTAATTGCATTATTTTACTTACGACATTTTGTCATGCTATTTTGTCGATCTAATATTATAGCATAATTAAATTATTTTAAGCCGGCTATTAAACTTTAATAACCCCAAACAGCAATAACTCAATTTTCTACTCAACTCGTAACCTAGTTTTTAAGTCTTCTAAACTTGCAAACAGTCTCTTCATCATGTCTATATTACGTATAGGTTGACTCCTTACAAATTTCCACCTCTGCTCAATATTTTACAACTAAATTTTTCCTCATCATACCTTAACCTAACTTCACTTCTCTCAAGAGTCTGATCACTTCTCCCAAACCTTATTGATATTTCAACCAACCTTCTACCCTAATTAAATAATAACGAATTCCAACCCCATCTTTCAGTAAAATCGACATTAAGCAAGTTAAATCGTCAACAATACAACTATAGTAGTAATAATTGTAAAACACCGTCATTGATTCTGCATAATTCATGCAATGTGTGTGAATAACATAGTAAGATTGGGAAACTATGTACACCATTTACATCGTATTGTTTGCTACCATCCTAAGTGCACAAATTGAAAGGCACCTTTCCATTACACAATGAATAGTCATAATTATCCAGCTAAATTATACATGCAACTTACACATGGCCTCAATACCAAGAGGAACTTTGTAAAGCTCTACTGTCTCCTACGGCACAAATTACTTGATATAAGTTATAAGCAGCGATATCTCCACTTTGTGATTCATTGTTCGGTATCTGTGTGTTTTAGTTTAACAATGGGGCTGCATAGCTTCATTACCCAGAATGTATGACATGGGGTGCCATTGCAAATCATGGGCGTCGTCTCCATTGGCAAGAGGAATATTTAAATAAAATTATCGACTTTTTTCCTCACTTGGAAGAGTCAATAGTTGAGGTCATGGAAGGTATACTGAGCCATAGAAACTGAACATCGATTGGGAAGGAAAATAAAAATATAAAAACGAAGTAAAGATACAATTTAAATATCTGCTTTAATCGAAATTTGGTGATAAAACGAAATGAACCGAAAACTGAAGAGTTAAAGATAGTGCCAAATTGGAAAAATAAAAGCAGGTTATTCAAACTTCTCAATATTTTCAAAAATGCTTAAGAAAATATCGTAAGGTCAAAAATTGAATGTGGAGTGAGTTAAATAATACGAAGGTAAAGCATTAAAAAATTACAATAAAAGAGTAAACAGAAATGTAATAGAGACAATCAGGTTACTTAGAAATACTCAAAAGAATCCCAATTATTTCAGTCAAATTCTTAGCTATTTCTAAAACAATTTCCAAGAAAGTTGCACGAATAACCAACAAGATTCAGGACTGATTATGACTGTAATAAAAGAGAAAAGAAGAAAAATCCGGAGGAAAATATGACACCGAAAGAAAAATGTAGAGAACAATTTTCAAATTATTGAGTGGACATAAAAATTGATTAAAATGTGAAGTTAACAATGATCTATGAGGTTATTTAAATAAAACTCAGTTATTTTATTTTGCTATAATTCTCGCAGCAATTAAAAACGAAGTTACTAATACTAACATCCTTAAACAGAGCAAAACTGAAAGTTCCTATCACGATCTATGAGGTTAGTTAGAAAAATTCGCAGAATTTTGTTATAATCCTTGCAGGTATATTTAAAATCATTCTCAAGGAAGTTGAAAAAGGACAAAGTAGAAGCAGGGCTAAATATGGTATTATTTAGGGATTTAGTGCTAGAGAACAAATTTTTATGACATGAAAACTTCTGAGAGGATTAGTTAAATCGAAGTTACTAATACTAACATCCTTAAACAGAGCAAAACTAAAAGTTCCTATCACGATCTATGAGGTTAGTTAGAAAAACTTTCAGTATTTTGTTGTAATTCTTGCAGCTTTATTTAAAACAATTCCCAAGGAACTTGCAAAAGGACAAAGTAGAAGCAGGGCTAAATATGGTACTATTTAGGGATTTAGTGCTAGAAAGCAAATTTTTGTGAAATGAAACTTTAGAGAAGACTCAAAAATTGATTAAACTGACATTCTTAAATAGAGCATAGAAAGTTACTATGAATATGGACGGAAGTCTAGTCACAATACAATTAATTATTCATAACCTCTACCGAATTCCCTACAAAGTTCGAAAGATTCCTGACTAACTGCGTCAAAGCACTCGATCTTCTCCTTCCAACTATAACGCCGGATAATAATCAACTCTTTGGTCTAGCTTAGCAATTTTGGTTTTCGTGTGACCGACGCCCATGTCCGGAGTAGTTTACTATCTGTCCATTGTGCACCAAAGCTAATGCCGTAAATGCTCTTGTCATTATTAATTTACCTGTCTTACACTGTTGTTGCATTAGTTGGTAGCTTGCGTGACTGTCAACCGTGTATCGGACGATTGCCTCTGATAGTTTGTGCTTGCAACCAAAGAACTCTTCGGGACTATGATTGATGGATACGTGATAGTGTATACATCATTAGCTTTTATTTATAGAGTGTGCGCTTATCACGGTATTAACTGGTCGGTATTTCAAGCAAAGTAAAATCATTTTCCTTGATGTGTGTACAGTCAGAAAATCAAGCTTTTTGTGTTGAGTTTTTCACATGGGATTTGATGAACAAAAAGTTTGTCGGAGTCACATAGGCAGTTTTGCATGTTTCAGTTTTTTTGAATATTAACGACAATGAAATCTAAACCAGAAAATGTAAATAAGCAATTAATTCTACTGCATTCATTAGTATGATCTCCGTTTTTTTCCTCTCTGGCATATTTTAATATGTATTCAAAATGTAAATTAAATCTAGTTTCTTCCGAATTTAAATCTCTTCTTGTTTACATAAAATTACAATAACTCTGTGGAAAGTGTTTTTGTTGTATTCCTGGTTTTTTCTTTATTTAAATAAAGCGATATCATGGGGTGAAACTCACTGAAAATCAATACGCCTATTCCAAACAACACAGCGAAACTTCCACAACATTTATTCAATTTATTATCGGTTACCTAAAGAAATATTTTAATTTATACGCTATTTAGTGTACTTTCGAGCAGCGTTTGGTAAATATCATATGAACTGTGCGCTGTGGAAAAGCACAATAAGCAAACGACGTGAAAGCAGTTTGAGTTGGTACGAAGTATAAATCCCCTAAGATCAGTTTCTGAAATAAACAGTAATTGCTAGAGGAAGTTGAGAAGGAAATGTTGAAATACAATTTTTCTATTGTCGGCGCTTGTTTTGTATACTTGCTATTTTTATTTGAAAGTGGTTGAAAACTTTCATATTCTTTTTTAAAAGACAAACTGCTATAAGATTATAAAGAACGTAATATAATAGTTTTTCTCTCAAAGTTCCTTTTTTGGTTAAATAAATAATGATGCAATTGTTGCCGCTGCGCTGAAGCAAAACTTATCTATATATATATATATATATATATATATATATATATATATATATATATATATATATACGACAACCTAAGATTTAGCAATTAATGTGGAAAACGTTTTCTGTTTTTGGGCAAGCCATTACGCCAGCTATAAATATCCAAAATTGGATATAAAACAAGAAATGCAATTTCCGATTATAATGCGCTGAATATCGCACAACTTGCCATTTATATATTATTGTTTTATATTTTATGGGCCAACGGTGAATTCATTGGCAAGTATTGAATGTTATACAAATATTGCACCGGCCATATTTCACATAAACTGGTTCTGTAGTTTTTAGCTCACTGACAGTACCGTTTAAAAATGGAATTTATAGCCCAAGCACACGTTTTCATTTTACAGTGTGGTATCATGCATAACCGAATTTATGACCAAAAATTTTATTATTTCTGCGTGGTGTGTACAAACGCAGTGGTTTCAGCTTAACTGGTTAATTTCAATTTCAACCGCGCGCTACAGAAACCAAGTTCACTTACACATGTGCCTCCGTTCTAAAAATAAATAAATAAAATAGCGAATGTGTAATTAAATTCCAAAATACTAATAGATCAATTGATTGAAAGCAGATTAAAACGGAGTGCCACTAGATTGCGGTCGTTATAACTTGATCCAGAAGACGTTACATTCATATTGTATTGCCCAGTCAAATTAGATCAAAAAGTACCTAATATCTACAAAATTGACACTATGGCCAAATTTTTGAGAGCTAGTCGAGGGTCATTGACGAACCGCAAAAATCCAACAAAATTACCTTGTGCGTCACGTGATAAGGGTGATTTTTTATATCTTGGTGTCTACTGGTTGGATTTTAATGTATTTGGAAAAATATTTCAAACAACTTTTGTTTGAAACTTTTTTTGATAGCTCTCTTAACAAAAAAGTTATAAGCAAAACACTCCTCTTTTTAGAGGGTGAGTTTCTTCATTAAAATATATATATATATTTTTCAATTACAATTATGAAAAAAATATTCAAACAAAAGTTGTTGAGGATGTTATTTCCTACAACTTTTATTTCAAGTATTTTTTTGTGACACAAAAATTAGATACAATGCACTTTTTTAGTGGGTGAGTTTTTTCAATAAAATGTATATGCTTTTCTATTACAATTACGAAAAAATCTTTAAACAAAAGTTGTAGAGGACATTATTTCCTACAACTTTCATTTCGGGTATTTTTTTGTGAAACTAAAATTACATGAGGTAGAGGGCGCAAAACACTGGTCTTTTTTACGGGGTGAGTTTTTTCAATCAAATATACATAATATACTGTATTATTAAAATAAAAAAAAAATAATAACGATGATTACCAAAAAAACGCGAATTTTACCATTAGAAGTAATATTTTGAATGTGCAGTTGACTTTGGCGCCCCCTACCTCATGTACTTTTTGCATCACAAAAAAATATACGAAATGAAAGTTGTAGGAAATAAGATCCTCTACAACTTTTGTTTGAAGATTTTTTTCATTATTGCAATAGAAAAATATATAAGTATATTTTATTGAAGAAACTCACCCCCTAAAGAAGGGCAGTATTTTGCTTATAACTTTTTTCTTTAAAGAGCTATCAAAAAGAGGTTCAAACAAAAGTTATTTGAAATATTTTTCTGAATAAATTTAAAATTCATTAAAATCCAACTAGTAGAAACCGAGATAAAAAAATCGCCCTTATCACGTGACGCACAAGGAAATTTTGTTGGATTTTGCGGTTCGGAGCTTCATCAATGACCCTTGACTTGTTCTCAAAAATTTGGCCATATAGTTAATTTTGCCATTTTTTTATCTAATTTTAATGGGCTAATACAGGGTATATGAGAAAAGACCAATTCAACATTTTTGAATTTAGAATGTTCTGAAAAAAAGAGAAAGCAAGAAATCCTGAAATTAGTTTTTGCCGACGCACAGTGGGCTGAAATCCAGAATTTCTGGACAAAATTCAAAATTTGAATGTCACCGTTCATGGTGATTGTTTGCTTAATCTTGCCTAGAGGGTGTTAGGGTTCGAAATTCTAAAATAGAAAGTCATTTGATCGCATTCTTGACGACAGGTCCACGCTCAAAAGTACCATTGTCAAGCAGCGCGTGCGGCTGAATCTTTATTGTCATCCTCGCGCTCGAGCAAAAGTGCTATTATCAAAGTGAATAAGTATTTAAAATTCATTCTGCGGCATGGAGAGTAATTCTACAGGTATGTACAAAATTGACTCGTGTATTACACCCTTTAATTTTTAATGTAATTCACATTACAAGTGCTTAAAGTTAGCTATTTCAGTATAGTGTTTTTGTATACAATGCAAAGTTCAAAGAGTGATTAAATTTTTATCTTATGAGATCTGATAGTGGTTGAATTTTTGTTTTATTCAGAAAAGTATATAGATCAAAATTTTGTAAACGCGGCGTCCTACTTTTTCCTAATTTTTATGAAAATAAATATCTAGTTGGGCCAAAACAAGAGATTATTTAAAAAACGTGTCTACCATTTTCGACCAACCATTTTGAATTTACTTATAATAAGTTAATTTTCGTCACCAGCGACACAAAAAACTCCCCTAGTCATGATTTCATGCAGAAAAAGATACTTTTTTCAGAACATGTCAGCCATTTTGGATCTGCCATTTTGAATTTTTCAAATCTGATTTCATTTTTGTGATCAGCGATCTTTAAAACCATTAATTGCAAAATATTGGACAAAAATATTCAAATTTTGAATTTTGTCCAGAAATTCTGGATTTCAGCCCACTGTGCGACGTATCAAAAACTAATCAAGATCATGAAAAAATATGAAATTTTGTAAAATATTGAAGCAAAATTACAAATATTTGTGACTTATTGTTAGAATATAAAAAAATATTATTGACCTCTTTAAATTTCTTTATTGTGGTGATTCATTATCTTCAAAAAGAGAAACCAACCAAAATAAAGAATCAGAATTTCCTATAAAATAATTTTGATTAAAAACCGATGAACAAATTTGGACTGTGGGTACCCTGTATATCTATGTAGAGTCTACGCATTAATTATTTCATCATAATTCAACAACTTATTGAAGCCTGACAAATTATTTTACAAGAGCTATATATTTCCAATATGATATCGGATTTTTGTTATAAATGGTGGTGTTGTTTAATGCATGAGTTGCCATAAAAATGTTGTTGAAGCACGCTTAAAATCAACAAAATTAATGAAACTTCTGCAACCAAACAGTACGTAGTAGTAAATAACTTAATCAAAAGTTGATGGTATTATTATTCGTACCACATCGCATACAGTCGCATACAGGCATATCACATTTACTGCCTAATTCATCAATTTAAACGTCATAAAAGTGTGTTAAAGACCAGTTCGTTGACTGGACTGCAGATACGTTTGGTGTTGAATACGAAACAGGAAGAGCTGAATAGAAGGGAACTAACCCGCGTGTATGTTGGCTTTTCTCTCTTTTTTCCTCTACAAAGTCGGAAGAGTCATCAGAGCGACCAGTGGTCGGGTGAAAATTATATTAAGCATCGAAAGTCGACCGTGAATATTACGATATAAAAGGAGCCACAGTCAAGCATACATTTTTGGACAAAAGAACTGAAAGAGAACAATTGGTTTGGTTGCACGTGGTTGAACTCACCATCAGTTATCTCATTTGCAAATTACATGGCGGCGTACGCCGTATGCATGCCCGTAACTAAATATTATGTATTGTGTATTTCGCACAAAACACATACAATGTGCGCCCAACTCGTGTTGCAAATGTAACATACCAAAGTTTCCTACTTCAATTACTTGAATTAATTTACAACGGTTTACGGAGAATGCTGTTTGGCTGTGCGCATGCAGTTTCGACTGAATAGTTTTCACAAAATATTTTACTGTTTGTATGTCTCTATGTGTGTGTGCATATGAATTTGTCTTGGAAAGTTGTGGCATGTCGTACAAAATAGTTAGAAAGTTGCGTATTGGAAACTAACATAATTCTGAAATTTTACTGTTTAGGAAAATGTAAGGGGAAGTGGAAGTAAAGAAGTGGGACATTATTAACCATTTTATTATCATGTACCCACCGAACCTCTTGAATCTCAAAAAACTCTTCTAGAGCTCTTTTGAGGCTACTCCTAAGTTGATGCCGGTGCATATTTTATGCTAATGTTGATATGCATATCTCGTACTCACTTTCTCCCAAATCTCAAAAACCAGCATCGATAGTAAGCCTTCCAGAAGATGAATCCACTTGTCACAAAGATTCTTGGAAGTTTTAAACTTTTATAAAATAAGAAGAGATCTTTTCTAAATACTGAACTCTTCCACGGACAGTTTAGAAAATTTTCTGAAACGTCAAAATTTTTCTTCTACAAATAAAGACTGGAAAAAAGAATCCAATAAATCAAATTTCAATTCCATAGAGATTTCTTCAGAAGCTTGACTAGCTTCTGGAGTAATAAAATTGTTTATTTAGGAAACAATTTCAAATGCCAGATCTTTAGAGTCTATGAAGAAGTAAGGATGGAAAAACGTTTCGTTGCAGTTTGAACGTGAAATTTCAAGTTTCTCGATAGATATTTTGAACTTTCTTTACTTTAGAATTTCTAATCTTGGATCAAATCTTTAAGAATAACCCTGTTTATTAAATTTCATTATCATCTTCAGACAATAATTGCCAAAATATGAAAGCTTTGGAAAACTATATGATCCCACTATAATTTTAAAGTATATTTTTACGTTAAGTAAGAGATTAATCCTGTTTTCGGTTGTCCTCGACCTCAATAACGTCGTAAAATCCATTACAATTTTCTAATAGGGCGAATTCGCTTTCCAAATACGGAACGAAAAAAAACATTTTATCTTAGAAAAGACTAAAGCTGTTTTGGTCCTTATTATTTGTGAAATTTATCCCATGACAGTTCATTATAATCACAATTGTAAAGTTCCTCAAAAAACTTCTCGCAAAAGGACACCGAACTTTGCACCACCTACTAAATAATTTTCCAAATTCCCCTCGTATATTCTGTTTTAAATATGTATGAAAAAATAATTGCCTCATTATACATCATGATTTCCCCACGTCTCACAACTCCTGTGTACATCCGGTATCCACAAAAAAAAACACAAAGATTCTGTTGGTATTTAAAAATGAATTATTAGTAATTGTGTGGGTGGAGACTGAACCAACAATTGAATCCGATAATTTAATAGCTATTAAAAGGAAGAAATTTTTTTATTGATTCAGTAAAGTGTAAATAATTGCTTTGTGTGGCAGACATGGAGCTAAACTGATGTTATTATACTTTTGTGGCGTAATCTAAGATATAATTAGATGTAATAAAGAAAATAAATAAACCTGACGCACACTTAAATATAATTAATTTAAACTGACATATATTATAGGATTTTTCTGATTTATTATCCAAAGCAGGTGGGAGAAACCATCCAGCCCTTCACTCACACACAACACGTAAGAAAATCGATACACATCACGTATACACTCCTAAAAATAATAACCGCAGCAATTTGGGGAAAAATTGGGCAAACTGCGGGGGGAGTTCCACTTCGGGGGGGTTATTTATTTCTTACGTTCAGTACATCAACGCAGCCAATGTAAACGATGAGCAAAACGATGACATAGTGTGAGGGTGGAGCCCGTGGAAGGCGATATATGATCCTACGGGGTTGCTAAAAGCCCGCAAGGCCAACCGCACGATATGAACCACCACACACTAACGTGCCCATATCTCACTGCATCCGGCCAAAGAAACCATCCCGCCACACTTACGAAGATAAAAAAACAGGCTCTTAATGAAACTTCTGCCAAGAGCTTATGAATTTCTTGATTAATTTTCGCCTTCGTTTAAGTACGATGGAAAAGCGAGATTAATATTTGATGCCATTAGGTACAAACCACACAAATCCCGGAAAGTTGCTGCACTGCAGAAAAATTGATTTGGTTAAAAACTACATCTGCTAGTGAGTATAGTGACAGACAGGATTTTAACATTTGTAGGAAGAAAACGAGAGCAATTAGCAAGATAAGGATACTCTAAATTGCCACAACCCTCTCCATAATCCTTTTAATATCCTTTTATATCGAAAACCCGAAATAGCAACCGATTAACAAAGATAGACTATCCAATAAATTTAGCACTGTGCGCCTATCCTGTGTGTGTGTAAAGTGTAATCTCTAAATAATCCTACCCACAAAATTGTTCTAACCCTAATAGCGCACATTTGCCTCATTAGCCTGAGGACATTCAATAAGATTTAATATCATCACATAAACACATGCGAAGAGCATGCGTATGTTTGCTCTGTGGACGGATCGAAACTTTCCCTTTAAAACATTTCCTCGAGGTATTCTACATTTTTCGTTAAAAACAATAAACAAAATTATTGTATGACATAAAACTGTTAGTTTTTCGTCCATCAACAACGGACTACCATTCAAAAGTAATCGATCATTTCTATAAGTACAAAGCACGTTTCTGACTGCAATTTATTTGTTTTATACACCCACGTACACCAGGTACCTTGAAGGTGGCTCTGGTTCCGATAAAGTTCACTTGGTTCACTGACCGAAAAACAACCATGATTATAGTACTCCCACACCATCAGCCATCACCATTCTCGCAGTAATTGTGAGGTATTGTCAGATCGTAAATCTATTCCATTGCGTTTACCAAAACAAAAAAATTATTCCAATGTTAAAATCCGCATGGTGGAGCTTTTGGTTAAATTGAATTTTATGGCAAGAAGAATTAAATAGTTTTCAGCGGATAAAATAAAATAAAACAAAGAAAATGATTTTATGAAACAAAAATTCTTATCTACCAATTTACAGAATAATTTGATACCATGAAAATTTGTAACTACAAATAAAATAAAATATACATATAGGCACAAGAACACAGATGATCCAGTTAATGAAGTTGTAATTTTTAATCGTATAAAAATTGCTATACCCGCAGGCCAACCACGTATATTGCTATTAGTGTGATCAATTTAAAGTTTGTCTTTATCCATTCATATTATTATTGTGAACAAAAAGCTACCTACACGATAATAAACCCACATAAGGTAATTAAATTACTCTTTCTGATATTATTAATTAACGTCACGAAAATGACATTGTTCTGTACACAATAAATACTATACAAATATGGGATACTTAAAATTTTATCTGCCTATTTACGAGATATTTTCGAAAAGTTATAGTGCGCTAACCAAATTTGTAAACTCCACATTTTTTGAGCTGATTTTTATTAACATTAAATTTACAAAAAAGTTTCATATCGTTTACTGATTACAATTTTGATAGAAATAGATTTTTTGAAAAATACCAAAACGTCAGCAGTTAGTAACTATTTTTGGTACCATTTATTAATTAATATTATTTTGATAACAGTGATTTTCAACTCTTTTTAATTATTTTCTAAAAATGAAATCTTCATTACAAAGCAACTTTGGCTGTACGAGTATATAATTAATTTATATTTGCAAATCGTGTACAAAAGACTCATTTAAAATTAAACAAATAAAAAAACTTGCTGAAACTCACGCGTCTGCATTTCCATTGAAGTTTGTTTTAGTAAAAATTAAAATAACCGCCACGAAAAATATTCCATTCCCAGACGGGCGTTTTAGGTTTTCAAAACGATAAAATTACATTTTAATTAAACTGTGTAGTATTTTAACCAACGTAAAATAATAAATTATTTGTTTTTTCCTCATGCGCACAAATAAATTGCAATTAATTTTAAATTAAAAATTAATTGATTTGTTTCAAATTAAACCACAACAACGTACTATAAAAGTTTCCACCAGTACATTTTTAAAGCTCTGGCAAATTTATTTCACTATAAAGTGCATGCCACATGAACAAAAAGCAAACAAAACAGATTTGCTTTTAATCGTACACACTACTAGGTACTATAAATAATGAGGGAAAAATAACCAGAAGTAAATATTAAAATAATTCATTATACACATAAAATTATAATACTTCTAATGACTTTTTGATTGATATGGTTGTTTAAATACATATAATATCCATAGCTTATTAGCCGAATGTAAAATTAAACTGACTATAAAACTGAGAGCAGCTCTAATTATTTTCCTGTTTGTTACTGTTTTACATTTTCCAAGCTTCTAGTTTCGTATTACGTCCGCTTTTAGTATGCGTAATTGCAATAAAATTACAGAACTGTTGTTAAATTGCAAAATGGTTAATGGTTTCACATTATTTAGGTACTATATTTATCGCCTCACCAAATTTTACCCCTTTTTATAGCTATACTTTAATAGAAACTTTAACGCCTGCTAATACACGGTTGGAATAATCGTGAATTAATCGCGTAAAAAAACCTACGATGGAATTAAATGAAATCCAGGAATATTCTATAGTGTGTTCAACCTACAGATTATGCGGATTTACGAAAGGTAACGGTTTATTGAATTTAGTCAACAACAACCAAATTAGAGAATACAGCAGACTTTAGTTTATTTTTACCTCTTAGATATATAAAAATGTTTATTTGAGCCCTTACTTTGTCCTTGTAAGGCAAGAATCTAGAAAGGTCGATTTGCAATTTTAGAGTAGCTACAAAATTATACCTACAGATAAACGGAAGGTAAAAATAAACGAGAGTTTACATTATAACCTAACCTAATACCATCTAGGATTAAATTGTTAAATGTATTTTGGGATCAAGATGTCAACCTTTCTCAAATGAAATGAGGAAATAAAATCACTATTTGTGTGATCATCATTACTTCTTGACTGTGTGAACTGATTATAGTTTTCCCCCATAATTGCGATGTAGTACGACAATTTAATATCAGCATTGTGTTCAGTAGAAAAGAGATAAGGCACACAAAAACAAACGAAAAAACCCCGACTCATCCTAAAAAGTATTCCGATGGTACATCAACATGAAAATAGCGCCCCATTATCGAAAATGTCTTTATTTTAGTGCCGTTTAAAAGCGTCCTTCTTCCGGGCCGTAAGCTGTGTAGTAGCTGCAGTAGCAGGAGCGGCAGCAGGACCATTTACCCCCCCACTATGCATATAGCTATTCAATTTGAATGACATCATTAACGTTATCGTTGGAATTGCAAAGCGCCTGTGTAGGATTTATTCGGAGTTTATGGCTTTGCCGGCCATTACTGTCGAATGTGTAAATATTTAGGAGCGTAAAGTTGCTGTTGCAATTGGTGACCAGTGCAGAATGAACGTAATCCCATTGCTGATTTACTGCAACTGTACCAAATGGACACACCTGATAGGCATACAAAGAACAGAGAGAGGACACTACTGTGTTTATTGAACACACCACCATCACCACATTCATGCCAACTGTCAGCTTAGAAATGTCTGCAACTGTAGTTTCACACATTGATAAATTCAATTTGAATATATTTTCTTTTTCGCTTTTTGGCTCAGTGGCACTTTACAGGGTGGTTATAATTCGACCTTCTCAACACTACTTGGAAATATTATTACACCAAGGCAACTAGAAACCGCTTGCTTGTAGTTAAATCAATGTGGGAATGGACGATTTATGTTAAGTTTTCTTAGTATCAGTGAGAGGGACTTAAGCATATTCTTAACGACCCGTTTCGATAACTTACCTCAAGTGTAACAGTGAAGAAAACAGATTAAGGAATTCCAAGGAAAACATGTGGCTTACCTGAAACAAAAAAATATATAAGAGTATGTCGAAATCGAAATACATATACAAATATAAAACCTTTATATTTAAATACTTTTATCTAAACCTCAAATATCCGTTAAAAATTAGGCTACATCCATAAAATAGTGGAATTTAATCCTAGGGTAGAATTAAATTTGGCAAAATAATTCCCACTACCATCAAGTGAGTAGAAGTGATCAGAATCATTAATAAAAAAGTTTACTCTTAATTTAATATCCCACACTTTATCCTTCTATAAAAATGCCGATATGTAAGTGTGCATTTTTCTTTTCTCGTACCATGTCTAACACTTCAGTACACAGCCTGTATATGTACATCATAAACGGTATCTATACATTTATTCAATTAAATAAAAATTTATGAAAATTATTTATATGCACATCCTGATGGGTCACACATTTTTCTATATGAATTACATCTACATCACCATGTGATATGCAAATGTATGTATTTGGACTAATTTACGCTGAACTTAGCTGAAAATGTAGACCAACACTTTTTCGTCCATTTTCAATTAAATTTAATTTGAGTTTTGCGCTAGAAGTAATCTTGATAGTAAATAGTAAAACTAATTAAAGCCCTAGTCTGCAAGAAGTAAAGTCAAAGACATTAACGTCAAATAGTTTACTTTTTATGTGATGATAAAAACGAAAAACAAGGGAAAATTAGCCTCTTCACCGTGTTTCAGCAAAAATTACCCGAAAAAAAAACGAGGGAACGAGATAATTTCTAGCAAATGAGACATAATTCTACGTTATTTAACTACAGATTGGACAATTTCAGGAAATGCAAGCGAATGTTTTTTCCAAGTTATGAATCGCGGAATTGACCCCTGTATAACAGAGGGCGAACATGAATTTAATTCCTCTGGAAGTTGGCCAAGTAGTTGTATCATTGCACTATTGCTTCTTGTTTACAGTTTATTTTTAATCTTTTTGTACGGTCTTCCACGTTAGCCACTGTAATATATGAACGTGTTAACTTGTCCATATACAGATTTATACCACCATGAATATTCCTAGTAACTAATTTTGCAACAAGATAGCTTTTTATGACACCAATTATATTTTCAGGTGGCCCAAAAACACATCAAAAGAAATTTGTGTACACAATTTACAATATATCTCTTAACGATGATAATAATTAATCTGTTTAAAAGCGCCTTGTAATTTCGTATTCAAAAGAAAACCACCATATAATGAAAAACAAACAATAATTTCTAACATTATATGCTGCATAAAATTGGTTACAAAAATAGGAAATTTACTTTTAGACAGCCTTTGAAGTCGTTTGTGGAAAGTCAATATATCGCGTATAAATATCTTAGTAACAAGCCCCTGTCAAAGAAGCGATAACATGATACTGAAATAGTAATTGGCTATATACAGGACAATTTAAAATAACTGTAGTAACTGAATGAAAAATGTTTGCGACATGCATGAGAGAGAATTTCGCTGAATTTATAATAAATACATGTTGTTAGTATGTACCTATTCTAAATGTTTATTTTTATCCATAATACCTATACATCGAGCGAGGCAAAAAAATTAATTGGAGGTTGTGCGAGAAAAATTAAACATATTCCACCTGTGACATTTTTTGTCAGGTAGACGAACCCAAAGTGAATGATTTCAGTGATATTTTCGTTCAGTAAATTACACGAGTTGGAAATATTTCATGCTATCTATAAATACTAGTAACTGGTTAATATTTTAATTCGTTGGGCCCAAATTGTATTAATTTCATGGACGAATTTAAAGTGTTTCTGTGATTTTTAAATATTCGATCTAGCGAGATTGGCGTCTTAAAAATATATCAAAAGTTGCATGTCGGCCCTAATTTTTTTACAGTTTCCTCAAGAAATTTCAAGAAATCTTGTGTCTTGATGACTTTTCTGTATATCAGTATAAGATTGACACTAGATCAAAGAAACTCCTGGTTTTGTGAAAACTATCAATTTTTGTCCAGTTAAAGCAAGTTCTTATTACTAAATCAACATCCATAACAGCTAAGCCTGTCGATAAAGAAATTTAAATTAGGTCAAAAAAGTTATAGGGAACTAAACCCCAAAAAAATTCCCAGATAAGAATTGATTATAAATAAAGTACTGAAAGAAACAACTGAAATTTGTTTAATTTTAAGGTTATAAGGAAAATTTTCTACGCCCTAATAAGTTCGACAATAGTGGAAAAAATCTCAATATGTAGACAGATTGTGAGTTTAAAAAAATGTACTGAAATTCGGCGTCTATGTATAAATCCTAAATATTCACCCCCCCAAAGACCAGATAAGAGATTTTCCTTAAAAGTCACTCAGATCCAAACCAAACAAACGCAGCCCCCGCTGTCGATGTTTTCTCTTTCAAAACTTAATGACTTTAGTTTGATCTGAAAATTAATTATTATATTAAATGATTAATCCTTGAAAATGAATTTTCCAAGGGACAAATTTCATAGAAAGCTGTTCGCCGCCCGACTTCAAGTCTCAAGTTAATAAACTTGTCGAAATCATCTATTAGAAAACTGTCAGTTATAATATGGCCGGGTTACACAGAGACCGTATATATTTAAGAAAATTGGTTGTAATTTAGATATATTCATTAATCAATGGTTTGCGGGAAAACTGAATAAGACATTTTAAAAGGGAAACTAAAAATTAATTACTTTACTGTTTGGGCGATGGTTTGCTTGGTACGTCACGGTACAAATCCGAACGAAAAACAAAAGGAATTGACTACCGACTGGGTGGAATATTAACAAAATCCAAACAGCCAAACAGCAAGCGTGATAAAGTTTACAGTTTGCTTGTTCTCGTTGTGTTTTACTTATTATTAAAATTACATCGTTTTAAAGAGGTATTAAACTGTAATTAAAGTATAATTTAATTTGGATCAGTGTCCTTGTAATTAAGTGATTTGTTTTTGTTTTGTCTAAATGCGGATTCGTACTTCCTTCAGCCCTAAATCATTCCGAGGGCGCCCAGCAACCTCTCATTTATTAATTTCTGTAAAATTTTCATGATGTCTAAATGAACGAATCATTCCCCCTCCGCCATTTGCGGACTAAATTCAAAACCAACAAAATTTCCAATTCAGAAAACTATTATTAAGCATCGCTCACTGCTCTTGTCTATTATTCCTCGAGTCCATTACGTTAATTGTTTCAAACTGCTACTCCATTTGACATACGAACTTTGTATGGCATTTATTACAATAGGGGGTTCTTTCTCTCTATTGATTTCTTCAACCGTCTAAAAGCCTTAAAACTCGTAAATACCTTGAACGTGCCGTTTCCACCCTTTCGTTGTCAAGAGCAAGGCCTCCACTTGTAATTAGAATTAAAAATGAGCGCCTTTCGTTTCAAAGGCAACTCCAAAATGTTGTACAATGTCTGGAGCATAATGTAAGTAGAAAGACCTGTTCTCATAACAGCCACTGTGTTCATATTACAAATAGCTCCAACAATAGCTGGGCTATATGTTCCTAATGATTGTTAATGTTGTGCAATCCCCTCGTTTTAATTTTAGGGGAATGGGTTTCAGCGACTTTGTGCAGGATCCAGAAAAATGTAAACTCGTTAACATATTTTTAAATAATCGTATCGAGACTTAAAAATATTTACATTAGTGAGAAGAATGTAAATTTTTCTCGTTATGCTCTTCTGAAATTCTGAATTAGTGCATGGTACAAATTTTTGCTGACAAGCTTTCAGGTAATAATCGTCATTTTAACTTTTTCAAAATATATGATAGGTCTTAAAAACAGAACTTATCGTGTGCACAAAGTTTTAATGTACCCACCTATAATTTTTTATCAAAGCTTAAGTTAGCATTTTTTAAATCATCATTTCTTTAAATTTTTAAAATATTCTGATTATTATTCTTAAGAATTACGAAATATACAACAGACATGTACGTCACAATTATCTCTCTCTCTCTCTCTCCCTCTCGTACACCTCTCTTGAGAGTAAGAGAAAGGGAGAGTTTACGCACATGTCTAGCTAAATAATTTTGGTATACAAATAGCATTTTTTTTCTATTAGCACGGTTCAAGGAACCAGACTAAAATAAGTCAAGACCAGATCAGTATAGATAAGATAAGAACCTAAACGAGACGAGAGGCTGTCTGATTCGTATTGTCTAGAATTATGTCTGGTTTTTTGACAGAACTCAAACTAAACAAAAAAATATCTCAGAACTGCCAATAACGACATCCGCAGTGGATTTGTTAGTGATGATAGTGCATGGACAAAGACTAAGTTGATAGCGAAGACGTCAGTGGGCAGGATATTTTTGTTGATGTAAATTAAAGGAACGAAAACAACAAAATTCCTAGACAGGTAGTAAATACAATAACATCTAGTATTTAGTAGATTTAAAGCAGTTTCGTGGTCGTCATATTCGATTATTGGGTGGTAGTAAAAGTTTTTTAGGTTCATAACTTGTTTAACCCTCAGTATTGTTTTAATTTAATGGAGCTAAATTCAATTTAGTGCAATATCTACTCATTTCAATGCAGAAATTCTTGAAATATTTCTTTAAATTAACTAACAATAAGTTTCGCAATTTAAGTTTATATGACAAACAACCATTAATTTACAGTCGTCTATCTATTTTTAAAGTTCAACTGAAATACTTTGTACAATTTTATGAAAATAGTTTAAGCATTTTCCAGTGAAATATCAACAAATATCCAGTTAAACAACAGCAAACACCTCTGCCATGATGACGTAAAATTTTATAATGTAAACTAAAACAATCGTCCATTATTCCATTATAAAATTACGTTTCACAGCGTTACATAAACATGATTGCTTCATTACAAGAATCTTTACATGTCGAGTACAATTATGTAACAATAATCAAAAACATAACTTTTTATGGTTTTCTTTGGCTAAAAGAAGTTATCAAGTTTGCATGATGGTGCCTATTAATTTACATTTTGGAACTTCACTCATGTGACGCTATCTTATCGACAATCTCAGTTGCAGCGATTAGATTGCTCAATAAAATTAAAGGTACTGTTACCATTAGTCAAAAGAAATTACTAGTTTCGAACTTTGCATACGAATAGTAATTGTGGGATGCACGCTTCGCTTCAGGCATTGTTCCAAGCGCAGGACGTCGTCCTTTTAAATTGTTATTCAATATTTGTGTGATTATGTTGAAGGTAAAACTAGGTTTTTTGGGGGGTATTAAGATTTATTTGAAAACCGTGTTATAACATAATCACGTTTCAGGAAAGATATTCATCTCGACCCCTAGTACAAATAAACCGACAAGACAAATATTGTGACAGATAATATTTTTTATGCTAGTCTAGGTCTAATACCCATTTATTAATTGCAAGGAAAACATCCTTTTGGAATTTAATTCAATTGTGTGCACGATAAAGCGACGTTTTATAAAATAAAACGTTAACACCTGCTATTGCAAGACATAGAGAGAAAACTTGCTGGGAAGAAAGAAAACACTCTGCACACTAAACTAATTTAAAAATGGGAAAACTTCCATTACTTATCTCCCGAATCGTTCTCACCAAAGAAAATACAATGAAGAAAACTACTTACTTTATCTTGAATTGATTCTACTATGCTTACGTTGCACTTCCTTCCAATACCATCAAGCAATTTAAATCTGCCTTCATAGGAAAAAGAGTTTTGTACAGATTTAATGAACTCAAGGCGACTTTTCGCGAAACTTTTATTTTCGTTTGGTGTATTATCGGTTTTATTGCTATTACACCTGCAGGTGAGAAGTTTTTACTGAAATCTGAAAATTGGAAAATACTGAAGCTGGTAATAATTAATTCCATCAGTAAGAATATTTAGTTCATTATCGTTAAATAAGAAATTGTTTAAATAGGTCGATAGATTTTCGATTACACATTTTTTACACTTTTCATTAACTCCTCAAATTACTTATTCAAAAATGACTTGCAACTAACATAATAACACGGTAATTTCCTATAACTTCCCTTTAATGATCTTTTTGGATCTTGATGGAACAATTCTCGAACATAATTACAAAAGAAAATGGGTTAAATTCAAATTTAAAATGCTATTGGTATTAGTTTTCAATAAAGCAAGTTAAATTTTACATCTTAATACCAGAATAAATTATTCAAGTTAATGAGCAAAGTTTTCGAGTGTTTTCTGGGAACAAACCGAGAAGAAGGAATTGCTTGTTTTAAGGACAGATGTTATAATTTCAAAGCCAGTTTCGCGTATATTTACTGCTAAATATATTGAGTGGGGTTTAAGAATATACCGTCAAATATAGTAATTAATTGTTTATGATGGTTGGAGATGTAGGTAAGAGTAAAAATAAGCGAAATTATTGCATGTATAAAAGTCCGGTGGGTGGCAGTAGCAGTAGGATTGTTTGTTATTGTCATACGTTTTAAATGTCCTTATAAATCTTCCAGTCATTAATTTCTTGTCTCTAATTGGATAATTTTAAACGAACAGAGCAAATGTGTTTCAGAGAATAATTAATAATTGGGATCTAATTTAATTGGTGTTGGTTGTGTATCGGAAAATAAATAATATCCACTGCTTGGCTATAAGGATTGTGTTCGATTTAATGCGCCCAAAATCATATAATCACGTTAATTTCAGTATTGATTAGAGTTCAACTTGGAATGCTGAATAAAATATCGAAATTTGTGCGTGGTGTTGCGTCTCAACCCCAGGAAAATGCTTTTCAGTAATAATTATTGTTGGTATGCTGCTGTTATATAATATTGAAACCAACTTGAGTACCCACACCACATACTCACAAAATCAATATATTTTATATGAGCATGTCAAATGCAAACGGATTGTAATATTAAAATATCAAATGACGCTTTTAAAATCGACGTTTGAAAGTGCTTTATTCAGCAGCGTAGCATTTATTTTATTGATTCATCAGGAATCACCACAAAAAGAAGGAAGCAAAACCTTTTAAACATAAAATATCTCATTTATATGAGATCCCATTCAATATGTCCTTTACTACAAGAAAAAAATGTAAAATAATATCTGTTAACATTTCAGCTATATAATATATAGCGTTTTATTTCATTCTGTGCGTCCCAAATCCAGCTTCTAGTGAATAAATATATTTTTATTAAAGAATATATTTGCACATTTCTATTGTATGCAAACGACTTTCAGCAAGCGCAAGTTAATGGGCCTGAGGTTGCACACCGACTCTCAGCTGAATTTCATTCGCCCCCAACAATAAACCTGCTTGCTGGAGCTCTCTATAGTTATAGTGCAGCTTGTTGTATACTCTCTCTGAAATGTACCGTTCTGGGACGGGATGCTGGACAAAGAACCGCGAGCTCTATCGATTATTTAATTTAGCAAGACCTGCATTTCGTCATTCAGGCAAATCATTTGGAAAAAATGAAATATACGCGAAATATGCGCTTTGATTAGGAGTCTAGGTTAAAATTTATGGATTTGGAAAGGGGTATTTCGTGATTTTTGTGGCAGCGTGATGTTGCACGTGGCGTTCTGACCCAGAAAGTTTGCTTGGTCTATTTTAACCTTTATGTACATACTACTGAAATTCACTAATTTTCTAGTCTTGTTTTGGGACGAGATTTCATAATATTTAGAAAATCTGTCACTGGGAGCTTAATCGATTTGTATATAAAAAATTACAAACACCCTGTATTTGAGAAATTTACTTATTTATAAATACAACAGTAAATTTTATGGTCTATCGTTTTTATAATTTAATAAGAAATTTTTGGAAAGGACATAATAGTGGTAATATTTAAAAAAAAATCACGATTACTATACTTTCTTATTACTTCGTATAAGAAAGTGATGTAAATTTGTAACTTTGCTTTGAAAAATGGCCAAATAGTATACATATGCTACATACTAATAAAAATATCTTTCCACATACCTACAGGTCGATTAAATTTCCAATGACACATCCGCGGTATTATTATCTAAATTTGAAGAATGAGTGCAAACTGATGCAGATCCCATAAAATGTTATAAGGAAAGTGCGAAAGTTTGCTCCTGTAGGCAATTTTGAATCGTAATATTAATAGCCCTATTGTAGTTTTTCAATTTTATTCATGCCTACAAGTATTTTGTTAATGCTTAAATCCTTAAATTTTATAAACATCAAGATACTTTTGGTCTTGAGGAGTTTTTAAATAAAACAGACGTTTTACTATAGGCTGGACTAGTTTTGAGAGTCTATTATCTTCCTATTCCTATTAGTGCGCAAATCCAAATTTCAAAAAATATTTCTAAACTTGATTCTTGACAGTTCTTCAAGTTTTGATTGATGATATTTTAGAGAATTTTTGAGATATGTGATATACTTTCAAAATCATCATTCCAAGTCATTTTCTGTTTAACTCAATAGCACACAAAATCCAAGAATATTTTTTAATTATAAATTTTTGAACGCATCATCAGGGAGCAATGGAGAAAATTTGCTCCTACATTAACATAATAGCATCATTATTATTTTTCAGATTCTATTAATAAATAGATTTTATGCACAGATATATTATAAATTGACAATTATACACCAATTTCTTTGTCATAAACGTCTTTTTATAGCCCATGGACCTCTTTATGCTCATGGGTTATAATGAAACGTCAATTAAAAGTCAGAGAGAGCTGTTTTTTTTACTCATAGTAAGTTTTTTTGTAAATAAATTCTGATTTTTCGGGTATCAAACCATCACTACTTCTTGCTGTTTCAGCCAGCTCGTTTCGGCTTCGCAAGCCATCACATTTTCTTGGTCTGATGAAAAATCCATCAAAGATTCTGACACAACTGAAGTAAACAATTTTTGGATAAAGTTTAAATGGATACCTTTGTTTACTGCTTTCACTATAGTAACGTACTTCAAGCGGCTTGACACATATTTAATTATTTAATAATTTGAGATATTTATACTTAATCTGTGCATAAAATAGTGTATGTATTTCTGGCGTAACTTGCTTTTATGGCCCTACAACCTTTTCCTAGCCCTCGGCTACGCCTCGGGCTTGAAATAAGGCTTCGCGCCATAAAAGCCTCTTTACGCCCTTAATATATTAAATAACTATTACTTTCTTCAAACTAAAATTCTGGGTGTGCCTCATTTTTTGGTAGAATAATATGTAGACATGGGGACACGGCGCATTTTTGTAAATTGCAAGTACATACTCTAAATGGTGCCTTTAATGAATTCTGCTTTCTAGTATTCAAATATTTACTAAATATAATTTGCCTAAACCATGAAGTTTTTTTGGTTTCTGTTTATGCCTGGTATTTATAATTCGAACTACTATATTTTATTTTGTTTGAAATACTGAGTAAATTGCGTGCATTCTTATAGCGGACAAAAAAAAATTGTAGATTCTAAAAAATACGAATGTAATAGTAGATTATTACAAAATAAAAGAAAAGGCGTCGGGTGTCGTGTTAAGTAAATTACAAAACATGCGATACCCATAATATATTTTAAATGACAGTATGACAAGCATTATACAGAACAGTAAAAAACACACAGAAACTGTAATAATATTTTTGTATGCTGATGCTGTTTAAGTTTCGTTTTAAATTGCGTGAGCGATAAGCCTGTCAAGACATGCAGTATTATTAACTTAAAATAATATCTGAATATTTTTTAACATTATAAATGCAAATACCTCTTCCGCGTTTAGAATTTTAATGTGTTTCTGCATCACGAGTGCTTTTTAATTGTAAAAAAATGGGCTGGGGCTTTAATTCCGTGTTTAAAAGCCTTGTTTCCAAAGCGCAATGAAAGTGTTTATTGTATTTTTATTCGGCTGCTGCAGCATAAGCGACGTTTATCAAATATTTAGCGTGAAAGCCGCAACAATAATAATAATAACTACATATTGAAATAAAATGCGTTTTGTTTTTGTGACCTCATGCATAATTTCCAAGCTATTATTATTGCGAATATTATTTTTATAAAGCTTTACACTGTTGCCAAAACAACTACATACACAACGTGCACAACATTGTAATACAATTTGTTGTTAATATTAAATTTCTGTTGTTGCTACAACTAGGTTTTCTTATGTAATTTTGTAAGAATCGAATATAGAGCAGAAAGAGAGTCCCCTATTGTTTGTTATTGGCTGTGGAGTCACGGTAGTTGAATGGAATAAAAGCAGTCGTATAAAATCATAAAAATAAAGTGTGTAAACACAAGAGAAACATAATTTTTTTTCACAATGAATAATAAACAGTCACGGGCCATAAAATTTTATATTATATTAATAAAGAAACTAATGCGATTGTTTTGTCTTTAATGATGAAGTTTTCGTGACATGTTATTATAATGAACCGCCTTGTTCTTACCCAGGTTTTTTCACACTTCCTATTACCTGTAAACAGGAAAAATATGTTGAGCACAGGATGTCTATTACTTCCAAGACATTACTAGACGTAATCATACAAAACGTATGACCTGTTTTCGTAACATAATTTCAAAAGTTCAAGCTGTTTTGTGCGGTATATATTTATTTTAATCTGTACTTGGAATGTACATTATTATCATCGCATTGAATAATAGTGTACTAATTTAGATTGCAATTTTGTTTTTCACCGGATTTGCTGCTTCTATTAACAACAACACAGATAATAAGGCCGACGTCATCTTATTTTATGGTCGTGCCCCAAATTTTGTTATTTTTATGCAAATAAAACTGTTTTATTAATGTGTTTTTAGCTTTAAGTCCTTCTGTGCGTTTATTTTCGTACTTAGTTGTTGCCAAGAACATTTTTTTGGAAACTCTTTTAAGACCTCCATTATTCTTATTACGATCTTTAATCAAAGTAATGCCTTTTGTGACATCCACATCCGTTACTTAAAGATTCTCGGGGTATAATAGTTAATTACAAAATAAAACGGCGCGCTATGTGGAGCAAGATGCAAATTTTTGCAGTGATAATATTTGCTGATGTTTTTATTTGTCTCATTAAAATAAGCAGCTCTGGCCGTAAAGTTGTTTAATTGCAAACGGCCTTTTTATCTCGCTACTATAAATTTTCTCATTATATGGTCTAGCTGATGACTGATAGATTATAAGTCTCTTAAATATCACAAGCAGCAGTCTGGAAAACCGGTGTATGCGAAATGGAAAATCTATTGTAGTTTTTATTTCAAGTTTTTGCAGTGCAGTTGTTTTTTCATGTGGCGATGTGTAGAGATGCGTAACGAAATACTGGTTTGGTTGAAGACGAGGAAGAAAGGCACTTTAATGCAGTGTTTAAAAATAAAATCTGATTTTCTGGGAAGTGGTTTTAATGTAGTGAAAGAAAGGCCAATCTTTTGTGCGTACAATAAAATTATTTACAATAAATGAGTTATAAAGTAATAAATTTAAAAAGTTGTCGTTGGATAATCCCATTAAGTTTTCTCAATTAGGTACCGAAATTTATTTGTCGTCCACGAGTAAATACACTTGTAGACATATTAATCAATAAGAAAGATGTAACTGTGAAAATAAAATGTAAAATATAATCGCCTGAAATCCCCTTTACGGTTGATTTCCATTCAGAGCAACCAGCAGATTTAATGCAGCGGAATTGCAGGAGGAATAAATCAGATTTTAAATTACAGAATCCGAATTTCTCTAATCCTGTCGCCTTTTGTAGCGTTCCTGGCTTTGTTAAAGTATGGGGAGATGTAGAACTTTAAGTCGTCCGAGTTAAATTTCGGAACGTCGTTAGTGAAAGCTTTGAGGAAAAAAATTTCAAATTACGATGGAAACTTGCCTTGTAATGAAAGAGAAAAGGTTCTAAACAATTTTATCAAACGACTGTTAACGCCTTTATCTTAAAAACGCTGCTCCAAAAATTGCTTTGTTCAATGTTGTGATGTTGTGCCAAAATGGAAAAATTAAAATGTGATGTCTCCGCCGAATATGCCTTTAAAAATATCCGATGATTTTACTATACAATCAAGCTTACAATATTTTCCAACAGTTAACCTAATATTACAAGTTTATAAATAACTAAAATATTTCTTAAATTTTTTCTATAAAAGTTACATTATGTAAATGTTCCAAAAGTATGACTCAAGGAAATATTGTAAGAGTTTACAATTTTAGGAAAACCTCAAAACAAATTCAATGCATGCGAAAATTAAAATTTAGCTCATCAAAAATGTAATGACGATAAAAAATGGTTAATTTAAAATAAAAATCGAATTATAATGTTACCTAATACTTATTTTTTTAATATGGTAATCTTAAGTTTTGTACCTAACTATTCCAATTTGATGAAAATTTATCAACTATCATCAGTTACAAAACTGTATTTGTTTGTAGCCATCAATTTTTAAAAGTGAGATATTTTAGAATGATTTTTTCAGAAAGTCCTAAAATTTTATTGTTTATAGGTGAAGTTAACACTCAAGTTCTCAGAATATAAATGGAAAATTGCAATTTCATGAAAAAGTATATTTACAAAAATATCTGCGCGGTTACAAAACTGTAACCCCATTAAACCCATCAACATTTTTCAAAATATTATCCTAATTTTTTAATTTTCTAAAAAAAACTATATTTTTTTTACTAACTTAAATCCATAGAAACGCGCCTAATTTATCGAAATTCCAAGAATATACAGAGCTTAGTGGAGCAGAAATCGTTTCAAAATTTTTACCACTACACCACACATATTTTTGTTAATCTAAGTTAGCTTGACTATTTTTTAACATCCAGTTTAACACTTTTGGAGTTTTCTGATTAACTACGGCCATGGA
Organism: Pediacus dermestoides; assembly: GCA_963942485.1. NCBI lineage: Eukaryota > Metazoa > Arthropoda > Insecta > Coleoptera > Cucujidae > Pediacus > Pediacus dermestoides. The sequence goes on from OZ012626.1 coordinate 33,546,346, forward strand.
TTATTATCAATTTCTAGTCCCAGCGTGAATAGAAAACAAATTTTGTATTTGTAGCTGCTACGGTCTCTTTAGTAGTTCAAGGTCCAAAATACAAAACAAATCCCCCATTTCATATTACTCGTAGTAAACATTATTGTCATTTCCTTGGCACGAAAAGAAGGCATATTGAATCACATCTCCAACAATACTCTCAAGTTACTTTTTTCCTTTACAACCATCGCACAAAAACGGCAAATTAATTAACCTATACAAACCCAGACAATATCCCCACATGTTGTAAGACTCCATATCTCGCATATAGCGAGATTGGCACATTTTCCTCATCTCCAACTTTGTATGGCAGATTTAATGTTAATTCATAAAACGTTAAATAGCAGCTCCAGGGCCCCCGAGTTTTACATCTGAATTGCAACTAATTCCGTACAGCAGCTATATAACCCTGCGCATTACTTTTGTATGGATTGAATCGCTGCTATAATAACGTCTAATCAGAAGCCATATAAGCCGGCTTAATACCAAGACGTTCCAGCAATGCTATGCCGTGATTAGTGGTAAATTAGAATGCATTGAAGGTGAACTCCATGCGTTCTACAACCGATATATCGCCATTTCTCAGTCGTATTGATCCAGTAAACCACAAATTAGACGATTATATCTGCTGAAATAGCTCTAGGCAAATTTCAGCCAACTACTACGATGCCAAATGGTGGAGAACGTGTAACGATTGTGTGCTACAATTAAAAGTGTATAAAAATAAAATTGCACTATAGACCTGGTGGTCTTGGATTTCCTACACCTGCATGTAATGTTTTTTTCGAGAAAAAATGTATGGAGTAGAGAGAAACTTTTAATTAATTCTAATGTTTACTGAATAAAATGCGCATAAAAATATAATAATTAACTTAGAAACATATACAATGTCTTTAAATAACCGATAAATTATAATAGGCTACTTATAATATTAATTAAAATAATACATTTAATGCAAATATCTTTTTCCCATTTTAACTAAATTATAGTAAACATATTTTCCTTATGCGGCAAAGTTAGTTATGACACTCAAACATATCAAATTCGAATTTTTTCGTTATTTCTAGTGAAGACATCTATAACAGATGTTGCATATAATTTATAACAACTGACAACAGTATAAAGAGAAAAGAAAGCACAAATCATACAAAAAAAAAACGTAAAAAATACGGATGATGAAAACAGAATAAACGAAATGATAAATGAATCCATTTTACACGTAATAATAGGAACATTGAATTTAACTTTTTTCGCAAGTGTACCAACAGTCGGAGATGAATAAAATACTATAATATGAAAAAAAGGTTATTAGAAGATATTTACATTTCAACGGCACTGATAAAAAGGGTGGTGCGGTTAAGAATTTGAATAAAAGTCGTTTTTTCTGCATTAGATATGAAATATGAATAGATGTGGAAAATAATAAGTACATTTTTTATTATGGGTTTTAAGATAGTGTGATTTGTGCGACAGAATTTCCTGGGAGGGATATTTTCAATGTGGAGTCGATTTCTTTAGAATTCAATTATTTAGGTCAGAATTTCCAAAATGTATGCAAACCAAATTAACCATGTACATTTGAATTATAATTTCTTATAAATAAAAGTAAAACGCACGATAAATTCTTTATATCAATATGAAACGAACAGAGCGGTGAGAGAGTTATTCGTGCCTGCCTACTGAAGCATCCTGTTTCCTTCATTGTACTAAGAAATGATAAATTTTAACAAACTGTCTACGTCAGTCTTTAGTTTAAAAATTTAAAAAATCTCAACATTAAGTAGTTTATTCAATCAAGTATTAATCACTTTCAGTCATTTGATTAGCCAGTTTAAGTCTCAAGTCATAGAAAGTTAAAAAATTTCCACGACTGTCAACGATCGTGCCCTGAGACCGGATATTTAAAATCAAATTTTCCAATTTGAAAGTTGCGCCTTGGGATCCCCATCATAAAGGAGCTTTTAGTGAAAATGTGCACTTTCTTGTCCTCTCTCTCTAATTCCTAGAATTTCTAAAATGCAATCGAATAAACTGCTGGCCAATTGAAATGTACCAAGCGAATTTTTAGGTTGAATTTAAAGTCAAATATTTTGAAAAGGAGAAAAGATATCAACATGAGGTTTTCAGGATCCAAGAGATAATTTAATTGCGAAAACAATAGTGTGACCCGATTTTTTACTTTGAAGTACGTTACTATCTACAGGGTATGAAAGAAAGTCGTCTTTTTTTTCTCAAACTTTATACCTACCGGAATTCCACAAAAAAATTTTTATATTTTTTTGATGTCGATTTTTTTAGTCCCTGGTTAATGAGGAAAAAACCAATTTCTCAAAATTTTTATATCCCTCTTATTTTATAAGATACTGAATTTTTTATTAAATTTAATATTGTTGAACAGGTTTTTGCAATAATAATTATGCTGCCATTTTGAAAGGAAATGTCATCATGTGATATGTCGACAAAAAGGTAATTTTAAGTAGAATCTAATTCTTACGGAAAAAATATACAGGGTTGTTTTAAAAAAATTTGAAAGTTAGTAGGTGGCCCTTCCGGTGAAACCGGAAGTGTCATCAGATTGTTTTAAACGTCAAAATGATTATTCCTTTCAACAATCAAACCATGCCAAATTTCAAATTAATACAGTTAAATGTAACAAAATGGTGGGGGTTGTAAAACGATTTCGTAGCCACCCGGTATACACGAATATGAGCAAATTTTTGAAAAAGTGAAAAACCCGTTTCACTTAAACCAATGGTGAACATAAACTAACTAAATTCCATTCTATTCCATTAAGAAAATAGCCTCATAAATCATGAATTAAAAAATTTACCAATTTGCGAACGTGTACCGATTTTTGATAAGCCACTGGTTACCAGTAAATTAATGAAAGTACAAAAAGTGTACTTTTTATAAGAAAACCATTCATAATCAAATACAGAGATTGGTTCTTACAAAACACAATACGGCCGAACGACAAAAACCAAAGAAAAAATCAAATTTTCAGCAAAAATTCGGTATCTTATAAAATAACAGGGATATCAAAATTTTGAGAAACAGGTTGTTTTCCCATTAAGTAAGGACTAAAAAATCTACATAAAAAAAATATAAAAAAATTTTTGTGGAATCACGGTAGTTCTAAAATTTGACAAAAAAAAGAAGACTTTCTTTCATACCCTGTAGATAGTAATGTACTTCAAAGTAAAAAAATCGGGTAACACTATCGTTTTCTCAAATAAATTATCTCTGAAATCCTGAAAACCGTATGTTGATATCTTTTCTATTTTTCAAAATATTTTACTATAAATTCAACCTAAAAATTCGCTTGGTACGTTTTAATTGGCTAGCAGTTTAGTTAAAGATGTAAAGCGTATTTCTTATATTGGCCATATAAACAAAATACTGAAGATTATAAATATGAATGTTGTGAGGTTGTGAGGATTCCACTACATCTCAGTACTGAGTGATGGGGGATAAGGATAACTCAATAGGAAGGCAAATTGGTGGTTCGATTTCAAAAATAGTCACATCCAAACTATTTTCCTAATAAAATAATAAGCTTCTCTTATACTCGTACAGAATCACTCAACTAATTATTTAGGTCTATAATTATTACAAATGATCATCAGGACATCCTAGTAATTAACTGAAAAAAAATCCGGTATAACATTCCAACAACCATTTCACTTAAACGCATCGCAAAAATAAGCAATTTCATAAAAATCGTCGAACATCCGCTACATCCGCGACTATTATTAGATTCCGCGCATTATTGCTGGATTTTTTCAATCGACCAATTACTCCAACAGATAATAGCCGTTTGTAGAACCGATATACATTTGATATTTAATTAGAGATCCTGTGTCTGACACAAAGGAAGCTGCATCCAGTGCTTTTTATTGTGATTGTCAGTTTCGAAAGGGCATATTGTATTTTAGTTTGAATGCACTGTGGCTATAATAATTTCATTATTTTTCCACCAATAATAATGATATTTAGAGGATTCGTCCGAAATGAAAAATTTGTTCGTCGAAAAAACGCTTTGTTGTAACGAACTCAATTAACTAGGTTTTACTTTTTATTTACTAACCAGGTTCAATTAATTTGTCCACCAAAAAGTACAAAAGTCTTTTGAACCAAACATAAATTCCTATATTATTACTGTGCTCATAAATAACTAAAGCCTAGAGTGATTAAATTAATAATAGTCAAACATTCTACATGCTTTTGTGAAATACGGTAAGTCTGGTGTAGTCCACCACACCTTTCAGAGAGTCGGCCGCACAATTAATTAATCTAGAAAATATTTACATTTGACAGCTGAATAATGAACCTCTATTAGCGTTATCATTTTATTTAGTGCGCTAGGATAATGTTAATCCCCTTTTACACGCGACAGAAAATCATACAATACACCCAACAAAGACCCCCAAAACTCTTGTAGGATTTAATAAAACACCCAACATTATGCACAAACAACATATTTGTAAGCTTAGCACACAAATATTTTTTAAAGAAAACCTATAATTATCTTCAATCTCTCTCTCTGTGTTAGTGCTAGTCCTTGACCGTGCATACACAACCAAACCAAAGCAACTGTTGGGCTAAATTTAGCTTGGAATACATGGCAACATACGTAAAGTGGAGAGCTTAGGTGTCGATAACCGACCTATAAACACGTTTCTGTAATACACACTTGATTTACATAACACAGAATCTTAATCTCGCTTTCATAATGGTTTACGCATGGAATTGCTCCCTTTGAGAGCCGGAATCTAAACTTACTTGATGGTCTTTCAAAGGGCCGAGAAGTGGAGGGTGAGCTAGTTACGTATTAGAAACATGCCAGGCATTCATTTCGATAAGATATAGGGATAGGTGGTTGGCTTCTATTCATTACTTTGTAGGAAAGAAAATTAAAAGTCACAAGATTAGGGTGGTACAGGGGCGCACCCAGAATTTGTTTTGGAGATTTAGTCAGTTTCGAAATTTTGAAAAATATAAGATGTATCAAACCACTGCCTTAGATTACCGTTTACGTCCAGTATGCACTCTTTATAAATTTTAACGAAATTTAGGCGAAATTAAAATTATGGTAACAAAAAATTCGGACATTCAGGTTCTAACCTAACCTCTTTATTAAAACCGCCGTATAACATAAAAAAATATTTAAATATTTTGACGATTTGATTTATTCTAATATTATCCCATTTGGTAAAGCAAAAAGAACAAAAATCCATCAGTAACTTTAGATGTTACTGTTAACTCTTTTGTTTTAAATTTTTTTTTACTATTTATTGACTTTTTCTCAGCAGATTTATTCTGTATTTCAAAAGGCAATGTCTCCTTCTAATCATGCCCTGTGCAAAACATGCACACGCACCTCCTCTTTCTCTTATTTTTAATTAGGTCTAGTATTGTTTAGTAGTAAAAATAACGTTATATTCACGTTAGCGTGAGACTAGACAGATTGGTAATTTTATAGAATGTAGACAGTACATAATTCCTTATTTTAATACCTCTTAGGCTAGGTTATGGTTTATCTGATTGCATTATTTATTTTTTGGAAACGTAGCGATTTTTCTCAAAATTTATCACTTTTTATTTGTACCAATTATCGCTTATAGATGGCGTACAATATTAAAAAAAAAACATTATAATGGTATACTATACAGCATATACATGATTTATCAGTAATGTTGTGTTTCACTTTATCTAAACCATGTCAACCCCATTAACTTTGGTGGACTAACATTCACCACCGTCACGCTCACAATACTTTGCAAGAATCGATACAGCAAAATCGCTAAATCAACGACAAAGTAAACTCACATTATTAATGGATCGCCGTCGCTGGCAAATAATAAATTGAATTGTTTTACTAATGATTCTCAGACGGCTTTTTATGCAAGCCCGTATTTTGGTATTAGTATTTTTTTACTGTTCAGTTTGGATCGGTTTTTGCGCCAGCTTAACTGCAAGCTAAGATATAAAAGATAAATGCAGCTTTGTAATGATGCCAATTTTTTCCACAACAATAAAATTGCCAAATCGATTAAGCTATTAGAACCCACAACAATGGCTACAAACTGAACGGAATCCAACGCCGCGATTTGTAACAACATCTGCCAAAAAAATCGAACTGTTTTAATATATAGATACCTTCGTCGTGGATATTTGTAAAAAAAAGCTTTTCTCGGAGTTGTTGGAACGCAAGTACCAGGGATTAAGAATGGGGTCAAGTGAAAACTCTGAGAGACTTTTGTTTGCATGAAGTTTAACGTCATCAAAGCAAATTTGCATTCACTTTACAAAATAAATTAATGCGTAGAAGCATGATCCAACAAGGTTGCGTCGAAAATAAGGACTCTATGGGGGAAGTTGCTTGAGGGCGGTTCACATCAAAACGCTCCTCCACCCCGCCAACTAATCCCCCATAGAATTCGTGTGAGTCCGCACAGAATGTTTAAGGTTATGTGTACCTGAAAATCAACGGAATCTGTGACCTGGCTAAACTGAAGCACAGGGTAAATATGAATCATCTAATGAACACTATGTATGCACAGAGATGAAATTGCAACTTGAACAGTGGCAAACAACGCGCGGAGGCAGTTTAAAGACCCACTCCGTCTGCAACCGGGAATGAATGGGAGAGAAGTTGCTTCACGATTTTCTCTTCTCTTGTAAAACTTTATTACAAATACCTCAACGTCTCTCACAAAACGGGGCACGTGTGAAATACTACAAATAAATTACCAAGAAAATGCACCCAATGCTATGTGTATAATGTTTCACAACAGTTTTATCTCATATACTATAAGTAATTGAATTTGCTGTTTCTCCCTGACTTATAGACGTCTCTTTGATATAAAATTGTTTATTGTTTTCCATTTACAAGTAAATAATAAATCTTTGATGATTTTTACTGTTTTTCAATATACAAGTTTATTGTTTTACACTCTTCGTCCTGATACATCAAATTACTCATTGTGCATTACGAAGTTTGATTAATAAATAGAAAAGAAATGTTAGAACCTACATAGGAACCTTAACCCTCCCTTGAAAACTATACGAAAACCCAGCAAAGTTTACAATGCAGTATGTTTGAATTTCTAAACTGTTCTGGAACTATCATGTTCTACAAAAATTCAATTAAGTTTAGATTAAGTCTTGCAAAAGAATACAAACCAAACGTTGTTCTAGGTGTAGAATACGACAGATAGACAAACGACCAAAACATCATCAGTCGAAAAACAGGAGAAGACAATCAAGATTACTCAGAAATCTCAGAGAAATTCCAAAAGTATTAGTTTGGAAATTACACAAAAAAACAGATTGTAGAAAATCGAAACTATGGAACAATTCATAAATGGAAGAAAGGCACATCAGGAAGAGTGGGAGTTTACAAAGCAATAAAAGACCCGCAGCAAGTTGGACAGTTGAAGCATGGATTTTAATAGAAAAAGACATATTTGAGAGGAAAGTATTGAGGAACGTGGCATCTGGACAATACACCAATTTTTCAAAGAACCTCACAAAGCTACAAAGATTTCGATGGTGTGGACATGTGATTATTTATGAAGATGTGGGATAAAAGACTTTCAACATCAGAACCATGGGAAAGCCGAAAATGCCTGAAATATTCTATAATTCGTATCTGGAGGGGAGTGAGCATAGATAAAAAGGGTTGGACGCAGACCTTAGAGGAGATCAGGCTTCAATTTGGGCAATTACAGTGAGAGGAAGAAAGAAGAGCAAAGCTTCGACGGGAAAAATTACCATGGTTGTAAGCTCTTACAATTAGATACAAAAAAACTATCACACAAACTAATTTAAGAACATAATTTTAAAAAGTACGAACCAGCTTTCACAAATAAAAAAATTCTAAATAACCTCGAAACATTTAAGTGTTATCAATTATACAGGGTGTCCCGGAAAAAGTGGGAAATCTCTCGGATTCAGATAGGGCATGAAAAAATAAGTTAACAAGTTCCTATAAAATTTTTTCCTACAGGCGTTTTTTAAATTTTGATTTTTTTTCGGAATGAGACTTTTTTTTTAATGACTTAATAAAACATGAATTCGTTTATTATTCTTTTTCTCGAAAACGGTCCACTTTATCGACAATAAACAGGAGTAGCTTTTCTTTAGTCTAAGGTTCAAGCTACCTGATTTTGTTGTTTTAAGTCTTTTTCACACAGGGTGTTAAAAGTTTAAGCATTAAGTTGTAAAGCTTAGTCTGCCCCTGGTAAACTAAACAAGCTAGATATGTGTCAAGGACATTATTTCAAGAGGTCCTTAGTATTAACTTTTTATAATATTCTATTAACTACTTTAAAAGTTAATAAAAAAAAAAGATTTCCAGCGACGCTCTTCAGGGCTACATATCTTCGTAGGGAGGGCCTGTAGGAAAAAATTTTTATAGGAACTTGTCATCTTATTTTTTCATGCCCTATCTGAATCCGAGAGATTTCCCACCTTTTCCGGGACACCCTGTATAAAGAGTGATTCGATCCTCACTATTACGATCTCGTAAACCGTAAGAGATGCAGGTCCGTTCAATGGGACATAATTTGATAATGTCATCAAAACTATTCAGTCCTGAATTATTCTAAATTATAAAGGGTAAGAAATAACCGTAAAGTTTTCAGTTTTTCAAGAAAATTCAGGAACAAAAATAGATATCACAATTTTGATAACCGATTCTTTTTGCACATCATATTGAAACTTAAATTATGTCCAATTTAACCTTACGGTTTACGTAATCGCAATAGTAAGGGTCCAATTTAAGTTTTTCTTCATCCTATTCACCAAAATCCAGTCGTTTTTAAACCTTCACTACTCAGGAACTCCTGCGTATTTTCCCCTGTATTTATTGCTCTTAACTATTCATAATTAGAAAATAAAAACTTAACAATTATATTATGTGAGCAACTAACTAGTTCTTCCGTTCGATTATGAAAAGAAATTTAGGAGAGCAGCTAATAGACCATATTTTCATCGGTTAAATTGAATTGTCTATAAATTAATCGTAATTAGTTCTGCTGAAAGCGGAAGGGATGTGAATATTAGCAGGAACTAGTTTTTTTCTGAGAAGAATTGCGCTTCACCAAAAATAATATTTTTTTAACCTCGCGCTACATTTTAGTTTAATTGGACTCCATTATACTTGTACTTGTCAAGAACAAGTAAACCTCATAATAAATTAACAGTTTTTGTTTTCCATATAAATTAAAACCCTAGCGCACAACTTGTGAACATCAAACTCGTGGATTATTGTGCAATAAAAATAATTACCAAGTAAATTTATCTCTAGAACAACATGTAGGTATATAATTATCATTAGTGATTATGAACGCACGCCAAAAATATAAATTATTAATAGAAATGCAATAAATAGATAGTGGATTTTAACCCATGGGGCCTCAAAAATTACGTGCAATACGGAAGAATTTGCCAAAGTTTTTCAAGGATACAAGATTAATAATTTTACCTTTAAACCTCGCCCATCGTATTGTTGATTTCCAAATAAACTTGCTGTCCTTACCTGCAAACAAAAAAAATATGATCAAGTCAAGTGACAGGCTGGTGTAAAATGTAAGCACTTTCAAATACATAACCACAAGCCTCGAAATAATTTCGAGGTAATTGCTGTTTTTCTATCATCTCGGTGTTTCTTTTTCGGAAAATACATAAATGTTTTCGTACTTTATCCACAAAGGTTAACAAATTTGTGTTTTATATTGAATACAAAGATCAAAGTAAGCGTTGGCGCTATTTGAATTCCTGTGAGGATTGTTGTAGATTATTTTTGTAGCAGGTATACACTCCACGTGAAATGCATTAACAAAATCCTACGGGTCCCTTGTGTTGTTATTTTCTCGCACCAAACAATTTAAATTTGTTGCTATTAAAAAGAATTGGGTCTTTTTATCTTGGAAACATTTGCATCTCATGCAGGGTTGTAATATTAAGAAGTAGCCATTGTTTTACGTTTAGTAGTTGGGGCAGGTAGGTACTTTGGCAGGAATTATAAAACGTTGGCAAAGCTCGCATGCATATCTGCAATGTTTCCCAGTGCACCAACAAGCAGTCCTTATAAATCTAAAACCTAATATAAGCAACAATAACGGGAAAAAACCGCCTGGAAATACAAGACGCGATATCGCGACCACGTTTTCAATAACCACAGGAATGCTTTTCAGACAGTGCAGTTCAAGTACCAACCTTTCTGACCCATCAAACTTTATGCCAAACCTCGCGCACACGAAACTAGCTTATATGTGTTGAAATTTGAACTGAGACAGTAAAAAGTTAATGAAAGTTTGCTTTTGTTGCTGAAGGTAGGAACATCAACAAGGAAAATTTTTGTAGTTTGTGCGTGAGCCCTTTTGGCCTGATGTAAACGTATTCAATAATTTGGTATTTTAGTCAGTTCGCCGAGTTTCCCCTTTATTGGCTGAGGGTTAAAAGTAAAGTTCATGTTGGTTTTTTTGTCTAGGGGTTGCAGCTTGATTGAATTCTATACAGTATACTTAGGAACAAGGGAAGATTTGCTGGAAACTTTTAGCCAAGTTTCGCAAATCTTGTTAATTTACTTAAAAAATATTAAAAGCCCGTTATTAAAACTTTTATATTTAACTAAAGTCGGTGAGTTTCTGCTGGGTTTCAACGATATAGGATTGTATTCGTTACCAATGAGTAGTAAAAAGTATAAATAACAGTTGTAACATGTCAAGTAGGACATAGGCTATTTATAATTTTATATGAATATTATATTATGTTAGCAAAATATATTAGCATCTTCGTCAGACGAAAAAATAAATATTGGTTATAGAGTTAAAGAAAAACTTAGAAAATTGTAATACTTTTAATTTTACATACATAAATTATTCCTGTATTTTTTATTTTTTGTGTAACCTCATGGGAAAAATTGACTATTACTTTGCGGTTTGCTTTGCGATAACTTAGCTCGATTAAAAAGAATGAAAATACATAAAAAAGCAATTTACTGCCTACTGCAGATTTTCACTTAAATTGTTGTCTAATTTTAGACTTAAAACTGCCATAAAACTTCGAAAAATAGACAAATTTGTTTAATTATTAGCTTTTTTATAAAAAGAGACGTTAGTTTTACTACAAAATTAAAACGGAATGAAAATCCCTCGAAAATTGAGAATTTTTTTTTTTACCAATCTCACTTAAAATTGTCGTCCAATTTTAGATTTATAGTTTTTTAAACTGCCATAAAACTTCTAATAATGGAAGGATTTCTTTGAGGTTTGCTTTCTTACAAAAAGACAAGTTAGTTTTATAAAAATATTCAAACAGAATGAAAATCCATCGAAAATTCAGGATTTTATTGTTCAGCAATCTCACTGAAAAAAATTCGTCCAATTTTAGATTTATAGTTTTTAAAACTGCCATAAAACTTATAAAAATTGATAGATTTCTTTGAGGTTTGCTTTATTACAAAAAGACAAGTTAGTTTTAATACAAAATTCAAACAGAATGAAAATCCATCGAAAATTCCGGATTTTATTGTTTACCAATCTCACTTAAAAATTTCGTCCAATTTTAGATTTACAGTTTTTAAAACTGCCATAAAACTTCTAATAATTGACGGATTTCTTTGAGGTTTGCTTTCTTACAAACAGACAAGTTGGTTTTAATACAAAATTCAAACAGAATGAAAATCCATCGAAAATTCAGGATTTTATTGTTCACCAATCTCACTGAAAAAATTCGTCCGATTTTAGATTTAGTTTTTAAAACTGCCATAAAACTTCTAAAAATTGATAGATTTCTTTGACAAAAAGACAAGTTAGTTTTAATACAAAATTCAAACAGAATGAAAATCCATCGAAAATTCAGGATTTTATTGTTCACCAATCTCACTGAAAAAATTCGTCTAATTTTAGATTTAGTTTTTAAAACCGCCATAAAACTTCTAAAAATTGATAGATTTCTTTGAGGTTTGCTTTCTTACAAAAAGACAAGTTAGTTTTACAAAAAAAAAAACAGAATGAAAATCCATCGAAAATTCCGGATTTTATTGTTCACCAATTTCACTTAAAAATTTCGTATAATTTTAGATAGGTATAGTTTTTAAAACTGCCATAAAGCTTCTTAAAATTCACGGATTTCTTTGAGGTTTGCTTTCTTTTTATTGTTTAGAAATCTCACTTAAAAAATTCGTCCAAATTTAGATTTAGTTTTTAAAACTGCCATAAAAATTCTAAAACGATAGATTTCTTTGAGGTTTGCTTTTTTATAAAAAGACAAGTTAGTTTAACTACAAAATTCAAACAGAACTAAAATTCATCGAAAATTTGGAATTTTATTGTTTACCAATCTCATGCACTTAAAAAATTCGTCGAATTTTAGATTATATCTTTAAAATGCCATAAGGTTTTGAAAAATTGATAGATTGCTTTGCGGTTTGTTTATTTACAAAAAGAGAGACGTTAGTTTTATTACAAAAAATTAAGACGGAATTAAAATTCATCAATAATTTAGGATTTTATTGTATCAAATCTCACTTTAAAAAATCGCCCAATTTTGGACTTTGCGTTTTTAAAGGTCCCATAAAAATTGACAGATTGCTTTGTGGTCTTCGAATTTTAAATCAAATGTTAATATCCTATTTTAGTGTCACATTTAACTTTTCTCAAAAAAACGTGTAATATTCTTGTTTCAATATTTCCGCTTTTGTGACCATCATACTGATTTTTTCGAGCAAATTGCCGGCGACAAGTTTTTTCTTTTTGTGAAGCCCCGACTGTTTGTTTCTGGATAAATATAACACGAAAATTAATTCATTTACAAACATACCCTTTTGTGTTTGTACTTAATTGTTCTGTTTTATTTCTTTCATTAAAAAGATTTCAGTTATAAACTGCCATCATCATGGTACAATAAAACATAAAATAAACTTGTTCCTGGTAATAAAATGACTATCAAAAGACAAATTAAAAGAAAAATAAGGAATCATAGTTTTAGCTTGAGACTAAGTTTTATTATGAGCTGTTTTAGATTGACACTAAAAAAATAATGATATATGTACCTATTAGTTTTAATCCACAAAGTTACTTAAATATATTAGGTTAATATTGTTTTGTTGATCTTGGTAATGTACACGATATCAAACAGAATATTTTGTTTAAGTATACAGTATTTGATTAATACTATTATGTGTTCGTGATCTACCTCACGATAGGAACAAATATTTAAACAGCATAAAGTAAATAAATAATATATTGAACATAATCCCGATTGCTTCAACTTTACTTTAAAAAGAAGCTCACAACAATAAACACTATTTAATTAAATGAATGATGTTGTAGGAGGCGTTTGGTATAATATTGATCAAAGGAAGTATTTCATGTTAAATAGAATTACATCCATTGTATTGGTTTAATTAGGACTATAAAATTAGTAATAAAAAAACAATAAAATTATGTTAAAAGCATCGCACTGTATGGCATTCATGTTAACTTTAAGTGGATGATGTGGTCATTAAAATCTGATACATGATTAAAGTCTATGAAACCATACGTTATGTTGTTGTACTTATCAAATTTAATTGAGCCGAAAATTACAACCGCCAATAAATTGAGGCCGATTTAAGATTGTTGGAAAACAGTTTTTAATAGTTGCGTCAGAAGATGTGCCAAATATTTTTCCAGGGTATACAATTGTCTCCGTTGAAAATAGCAAGAATTTTACAAAAACAATATGGTAAATGGTGTATCAGCTCCCAGCTTTATATACATATTTATGCAGAATAAACACAACAAACAGACTCGCAAACTGTGATTGTGGTGAAATAGGAAATCTTGGAGTAGTGCAAACTGTTGGGGAATAATATAAAGCCCATCCTTTACACAAAGAAAGCGTAAGGATACAAAATAAACTTGATTTGTCGCAATATCTGACAAATACCTTCCGCACATGATGATGATCAATAAAACATATACCACACCAAAGTGTTGTTTAATCAATACCCGGAGCAATGTTTAGATGAAAAAAAACGGTTGACCTTAATTGGTTAGATTAATTTGTTAATAACTAAACAAACAGGTATTTGAAGATGACTAATTGCCTGAAAAGTGGTTAAATGTACTTTGGCATTTGTGCCAAAAAATAAAATAATAAACAAACAAATTAAATTTAAATATTATATAAATGTTAAAAATAAAAGCGCATACGGTGTCAAGGTAAATACGTGTTTTGCCTTGATTTATAGGTTAAAATGTATTAAAACTAGTAAACATTCACTCCATTCTGTTTTGGCAAGCTCAACCATGCATTTTATGCAAAAACCACATTAAAACACCACAACTTTTTCTTATAGAAAATGTTCTAACTAACTCGATTTGTGCAATATAATAATATTATATCCACTGCAAGGATAAAAACCTATTTGCTGGTTTAACTATATTCCAATGCTAAATGTGTTAAAACGATTTTGGTAATCGACTTTCGTTGTTTTTGTTAATTTCGTTGCGCATAAATTTGCAATAGCTAAAAACTCATGCAAATTCGAAATGTGCACGGTGCATGGTAAGTGGAATGTCACGTTAGAAAATGCAGCTAAATTTTGCTCATGTTCAAGGCGATTGATTTCGTTGTTACGCCACACAAAGATGAACGCTTGTCGCCTGGTAAATTTGTGGAAAAGGATACATCCATGGGTTAATCAAAGCGTCGGTGTTTCCGTGTAATAAAGATAGGGGAGTTTCAGAAGAACGAATCAAAAATCAACGATTGTCAAGGAAGGTGGAGATAACTGCATGGGCTGAGTTGCACAAAGGTATTTGCATAGAAATCTAGAAGACGCGATTTTTTGTAAATGCGATCAATGAGGAGTTTAATTTATTATTTTGGTGGCCTCTACCTGGATTAACAAAAGGTTAGTGAATAGCGAATATATTTGCTATTTAATTGTGTGACGTCACAGGCGGAAAGACAGGAGATAATACAATTTGGCAAACAACACAGATTTTTAGTACTTTTTGACTTTTTGGGTATTTTGAAGGTTTATTTAACAGGTTGGGTTTTCATCAAATAAGTTTATCTGCCAAATAAATTTGTTGATTTTCAGTGTTGTAACAATTGTCACCTAGGAATTTATCCTTAAATAAAGGTATACATACAGTCCATTATTTGAGTAGATATAAAGAATTACAACTAAAAATATTTTGCGGGAAAATACATTATACATTAATTTGATTTGCTGGTTAGCAACCAATCAAATCGATATATTTTAAATTTCCCGCAAACATTCTTAATTCCACTTATCTCTACTCAAAAAAGGGACGCTAGATAAAAGATTGGCCCTTAAACACACCTGTACAGTACGCAAAAATTGAAATATCATTCAATTTGATGCTTAAAAACCGCGGTTAGGTTTTTATTTTACTTCTAGTCTCGTCACGTGATGCACATTAAAAATTTGTATAAGGTATTTACTTCATATACAGATAGTCTATTTAGTCCTGAGGTATCTCACATTTTTTTAAAGGAAATAAATGATTACTTTCAGAAACTGAAAGTTACTTTGACTATCCGAATATAGCATGAAAATAAAATTGCCACCCTCACTAAATTAAATAAATTTCAGAAACAAAGTTTTAATAAAAAAACACAATACAGGGTGTATCAGTTTTAATCGAGCAAACTTTAATGGTACATTCTCCTAGTCGTCCTGATTCGGAAAAATGTATATTATATACAGGGTGACCCATTTTCGAGCCTCATCATAGGGATCTCGGATCTCGGTGTCGTATTAAATATTTTTAAAATACAATAAATGTCAGTTTTTATCATCGAAACGTTTGAAAATCAAAATTTGTGATGGGTCATAGCTTTAAGGTAGTCCAAAGCTAACAAAAAATAAAATAAATAATCCAGGTCCGTATGTAAAAAAAATAATTTGATGATGGTTCCTGGAAGACGAAACGTCGAATTTAAAATTTGACATCGCCATATTGTAGAGGATAAAAAGTGGCAATGACGAAGTGTTGTTTGTTTTAAAATTTGTTTTCAAATAACGTCAGAAAAAAATTAAAAATATTTTATGAAATTTCGTTTTTTCAGGATATTTCAGTAAGTATTCGGAATTTTCCAAATTGCAACACAGCATTTTGATAAGCATCAAATTGCGCAACTTTGCCATAATTTAACCGACCCTGTATCTCTTACGGTTTCCGAGATCCCTATGATGAGGCTCGAAAATGGGCCACCCTGTACATACCTCTATCTCGATTCCTAAGAATAATTGAGATGTGACCAAATTGCACGCCACTGGTGTCCCCAAAATCGAAAATATCTTCATAAAATTGTCCTTAGGGAGGAGGGCAGGCATGCAAAATTTTGTTGAATCCAAGTTCTTTTATGGAAGTTATTGCAAAAAGATGATTTTTTCTTGTAAACTTCAACACCCTGTATCTTTCTTAGGAATCGAGATAGAGATATATAATATACATTTTTCCGAATCAGGACGACTACCATTAAAGTTTGCTCGATTAAAACTGATACACCCTGTAAATTATATAAATAATACTCCGCTTTTAATTTGCAGGTAGTTACATTTTAAGAAGTTTTTAAAATCAAAGATGGATCTCCAAATCCAAAACTAAAAATACCTAATCAGTTTTCAAAATTGAAAAATAATGTGTTAATTATGGGGATTGGCTACCTGAGAAAAATCTGTGCCTTTCTAAGGAAATTGTTAGAAATTTTTGGCATTTTAAAGAGAATTTCTTTTTTATTTCTGGAAACAGTAAGACAAATCAGGGATTTTAGGGGAATTTAACCGACATTATCGAGAAATTTTGGAGTACGTATTTGTTTGTGTAGTACAAGGTACAAGTTCTTGAAAACACGGTTAAATTCGTGTGCAGTGAATCAGTTTTTTTCAGCATTTTAGAAGAATATTTTTAATTTGAAGGATTTTGAGATTTTTGGAAATTTGAAGTAATTTAATGGCATTAAAAAAAGTCATTTTTGACCTACAAATTAGGCCGTCGTCAATCCCCCAGGAGGCCGATTCTTGAAATCAGTGGAATCCATTTCCCATAGAATTTTACTATGTTTTGTTTGTTATTTTATGGGAAAACAGTCAAATCCCATGGGAAATTCTTTTTTTCGGATTATTTGTTCTACTTATACAAAATTTGTTCAAAAACTTTAGAACAATTTTAATTAGACAGTTTCAGAATAAACAAAACATTTCCAATAAGCGTTCAGAACGATATAAAACCTCCTTCTGACCTGAGTGACTTCTTGATGGAAGATCAGATTAATTTTGAAGTTTACTTTCTTATAATGATCCTTAAATCTATAATTCGTGTTCATAGCGTCATAAGCGTTGTTCCACTGGATGCTCCCAGTTTTTTAACACCAAACATACGTTTTTCCATTGTTAGCACCATAAACACATTTTCCTCTTTCCAATGAATAACTAGAAAAGTGCATGAAACCATCTACCGCATTAATTCCTGATTCCATTTGAATACTTCATACGGTGTTAAGTTGTCATGAATAATATTTAATTACAATGTACTGTACACCCGGCGTATAGAGTACATGTTATTAATTTAACCATATGCTATTATATTCTTAGTACCTCCCAACAAGATGCAGACTAAACAAGTAAACAATAGATACGTCAAGTTTGTTGTGATAGTCATCTATCAGTTTATATTAAAATGTACATATTCCTAATTATAGTTGGAAAATATGTTACCACAACGTTTGTGAGAAAAATAAACAAACGGTATTCTTGTATTTCACGCCCGCTGCTTGCAGTCAATGCACGAAAACTATTTAGGAAATGTTAAATTGCTGTGGTACTTAAAAATATAACGCTTTGCTGCCTTACCACCCGCTACAAAAATTACATAATGTAAACACAATGGTTTTTTAATCAATTCGTTCGGAGTCTAGACGTGTCACCTCACAATCATCAGGAGGGGTAAATTAACGAATTAAAATTAAAACTCAACGTAAAGTTAACTAAAGACCTTTATTATTTATATAACAAAGCGCACTATATTAAATATTAACAATAAACGAATGTGTAATGTTGAACTTCAATTATATTTACCAATACTCAATATTCAAAATTTACCACATTTCCATCAGGAGCATTAATTTAGTTTTCAGCTGATTGTGTTTTATTAAGTTATGTATATTAAATGTTTCATCTGTGGGCTATTCAAATTGTAATATTAATTACGCTATTCCCTCATTAAAACTTGTGTGCGGTTATAAATTTTAAGGCAAAACAATAATATACGTTTACAATGTAATAGTCTTTATTTATGGCGATTGCAATAAAGGAAGTTCACTGCCCACGCTACATGAATATGATACATTAAGTATACAGAATGTGTTCAATGCTATGATTAATTTGATGATATCGTCCATGATGTTGGGCTATATTGTTTTCAATGCGCAGTGTGTGTTGGACAATATTTTTCATATAGTGGAAATTTATTCCCCAGTTTATACTAGTGGATCAATACCAATATTGTTGTAACAATAATTATTGTGTTTCGTCTTCGGGGAGGTAATCCTTTTTATCGAAACATTATCACGTTGTTACCATTATACAACTTTCATTAAATATTAACATTATTCATGTATCATTACACCGTCTTAGTTTAAACGTTTTAATTACATTCGTAATAAGTAATTTAATACAACGTATTTTTAGTACTTCCCTATGATATACACAGTAATTATCCTATAAATTATTTTTTATAATATACATATTATGCTTAAACCACCTGACTTTAGCGTCACCATCAATTTGTGGTGGAGTGGTAAAAAAGTAATTACAGTCAATTAAATACTTACAGATAAATAGATAAATAGATAAAGAGTGCTTAATTGGTGTTGAAAGAAATGCCTTGTGATGAGGATTGAAAATTATACAGTATTCGTTTTGAAATGTAATGTTTTTGTAGCGAAACAACCACTTAATTGAAATTCAAATTATGTGGATATGTAAGTATTTTTTTCTTAGGAAGTTCACTTAGGTACTTTACATCCAATGTTCTTTCGAAGGGGGAAATAGATAATAGATTTACCAACGAAATTCATTTTTCCTTACATTTTTTTTGTTCTTATTTAGAAATAATCATGACCTAGTTTGAGCTCTTCTTTTTCTTCATTCATCTAAAAATACAGGGTGTCCCAGTTTATATCGTCAGGATTTCACCAGTCGATAGTTTAGCGAAAATTAAAGATGGTTTGTCTAATAAACTATGGTCGAATGTTGCTTCCTTATTGACGTACAGGCCATTAAAGAAAATAAATTATTTTAAATAATTTGCTATAAATCAATAACAAAAAAAGTTAGCCTTCTGAAATTTTGCATAGATTTTTTTTTGTATTCTCTTATTAATAGTGGTTGCAATTATTTTATTTAGAACACAGAGGCGTGCGTACGGGTTTCTTCAAAAACATTTTATTGAATAAAACGTACGCCACTGGTTTTTTAGCAGCACCAATATGCAGAGAGTATTTTCCATTCAATTTCGAAACTTTTTCGTATCTTATAATTTTTTGATAACTTAACTCAAAATAACCTAATAGTACAGTAAATAAGGGAGAAAAAAATGCTTCAAATAGACTTTTTTTACTCTACAGTCAATTTTTGTAGAATCTTCTAGAGGGTCACCCTGAAAGTTTAAAGCTGAGTTTGTGTATTCGTAGACCCCGCCCTTCTTTCACCAGCCCTCACTCAATTAAGGGTTGGATTTTTTTGTTTATTGAATAACTTTTTTCCTATTAAATTTTCGAAAAAAAGAGTCAGTACAAAGTTGTAAAGAAAAATATTTCCAACAACTTATCTTTTAAACTTTTTTTGATATTGTCGTTATTTAAAAAGATATTCAACAAATAAGTTGAAAATTTTGGGGAAAGAGTAGTAGTAGTAAGTAGTACCTAACTAAAGAAAAATTTCCCTAAAATTGGCAACTTATTTGTTGAATATCTTTTTAAATATTGACAATATCAAAAAAATATTAAAAGGAAAGTTGTAGGAAATATTTTCTCTACAACTTTGTACTGATGCTTTTTTAAGAAAAAAAAGTTAAGTTATCAAGAAATTGTAAAATACAAAAAAGTTTCTAAATTGAATGGAAAATACTCTGCATATTGGTGCTGCAAAAAAAACATTGATGTACGTTTTATTCAATAAAATATTTTTGAAGAAACGCGTACGCACGCCTCTGTGTTCTAAATAAAATAATTGCAACCACTATTAATAAGAGAATACAAAAAAAAAGATCTATGCAAAATTTCAGAAGACTAACTTTTTTTGTTATTGATTTATAGCAAATTATTTAAAATAATTTATTTTCTTTACTGCCCTGTACGTCAAAAAGAAGCAACATTCGACCATAGTTTATTAGACAAACCACCTTTAATTTTCGCTAAACTATCGACTGATGAAATCCTGACGATATAAACTGGGACACCCTGTATAGTCCTAATTTTGTAAATCATCGAAGATAAATAATTAATTTCTTGGAGCCACTTTATATTTGGTTACATTTCCTTCAAATTTGCTCTAGCAGCGACTTCAAAACCATATCGTGAGTTCTATGAAATAAAAAAAAATTAATGCATTATGAAAGGACTTTAAGGACATATTTTCAGTGCACCGTAATTATTTTTCAGCATGCGTAATCTATCTTCAAATTTAGTCTAGCGGGTATTTATCAAGACACATTCATCTACAAAATACCAAAATCTATCCTGTAAAAGGGACATATTTCCTTATTTCAAGATTTA
Source organism: Pediacus dermestoides (assembly GCA_963942485.1). Taxonomy (NCBI): domain Eukaryota; kingdom Metazoa; phylum Arthropoda; class Insecta; order Coleoptera; family Cucujidae; genus Pediacus; species Pediacus dermestoides. The sequence continues at coordinate 33,567,184 of OZ012626.1, forward strand.
CTAGGACATTGAATTTCGAGAAAAATGGATTCGCGAATCTTTGTAGAAAAAGTCATAACCAAAAAAATTTCACTAACTGATGGAAGCCTTTTCCTAGAAACACTTACTTCAATTTTTCAAATCCCCTATCAGTTTCTGAACACATTTTTTCTACATTATATACCAATCAGCATTGTAAATTTATTTCTTAGGTTAGAAACTCTTAGTTCAACAGATACATTTTCCAAAAATCATACGCCATAGGAACCATTTCCAAAAATTATTTCGTAATTGCATCGTTTCATATAGCAGATTCAGAGTCACTGGGAGCAAATGTTTTCCTCAAAAACGTTTAGGTATTTCAACAAAATCAACTTTTTTTCTAATTTTCCACATCTTCCAACGTAGATATTAAACTCTAACTAATTTATTACCAATACAAAGCATAAAGTCATACCTATTCCAAGTTGTCCCCATTTCTTTTTAAATTGATGTTTAGCGTGTTTTGTTACAATTTCCACGCCTGACCTTGTGATTCTTTCGTTATTTTTATTTATCAGGACATGTTTTTATTTATGTTCAGTAAACAGCAATTAAAACAAACTGAATTTCCCATTTTATGAAATTTATCTTAAAAGCACTTTTAGATATACAGAATATAATTACGGCAAAAATAACAAAGTATTTCTGAGGGATTTTGTCAACAAATAACACATCAGTGAGTGTACTGACGATAAATAAATACAACCGTCAGTTTTGGATTTGTTAAATTAATATGCATTATCTATGTAGGTATGTTGTTCCAACTAATCTTTCATATTTCAGTTGTATGACCCATCAATTCCAAATCATTTTCAGTAGTTATTTAAAATATACATGTTGGTTGAACTTTATAATAATTTGATGAATGCATCACACGGAACTAATTTAATGTCAATTTTGGTTGAGTTGAAGGTCGTGATATTGTGTAACAGTTTCTGTGTGAGGCCTCAATAAGTGTGGAGTCTTGCCCACATGTTATGCCATTGACATTGACCTAGGATAACGTAAAACTTGCAGAAAGAACTAAATTAGATTAGATCATTATCAATATTTATTTTGACAGTTTATAATGTATTTAAGTATGTACTCGTAGTTTAGGAGTTGAGCTTTTGAAATCTGTAGAGATATGCTATAAATAGATTATTTCATAAGAGATCAAATGAAAAGAATTTTAAAGGTAAATCGCAGAGGACAGCAAGATGTTGGGAACAACCCCCACTCTAACGTAATAGGTTAAGAATGAAGCCCTATATGCGGTTTAAAACAACCCAAGATAATTATTTTATTTCTCAAATAGTATTTCGCTCTACTCTACTCTTTAACAATTGTGTTTTTTAAGTTACACTCTAATTAAGCTAAATTGTTGTTTCCAATTATAGACTGTTTTAAAATTCTTTTTGAATGTGTCCTCTTTAGAACTTTAATAATATATAAACATTTTCCCAATACATGTATGCAATTTTGATTAAATGTACGTCTGTTATTGTAGAGTTTCCACTACGACTCTATTATTATTACTAGAATTACAGTTGGAAGTCAATTTGTGAACAAGTGTTGGTTTCCACGAACGAATCTATACGAAGTTGCAAAACTTTCAACGCGCCCACCAAGCCTTGATAAGATGCCATGCCGCCCGAGCATAAAAGCAGAATAAAATTGTGGACACCACTGGCAAAACAGGCACCAGAGAAATGTTTTATAACTTTCGAATATTATAGTGAAAAATATTTCTGTATCGAGAAATATCTGGAATTTTAATTGTATAAATAGTTTATATTGGTGGTGGTTTGGATTGTTTCAAACTGACATGTGTATAGTTTGAAATACCGGATAAAGGTACATTCGCCTAAAATGCAAAACAAACACGTAAGCTTTTCCACAGTAAATCACTTCTTGTCAGATTCAGAAGCTGTTAAAATAAATCACTATTTTGATCTCCGCTAGGATATTGTTTCATAAATTATTGAGTAGTTTTTCGTGAAAAACCCCATGTTTCGTTCCATGTTCCCCCAACTTCCATCAAAGGATTATGCCGCAAAAAATCCTACGCAATCAATAGACAAATTACTACCCCATCGAAACATTAAAACCAAGCCCCAGTAAATCAATTTCAGGGGGCGCAATCTGCGACAGAATCAATTTTATGACCTTGACTAAGCAGTTCTGCTATTCCTCGGCCGGCGTGTCTAGTTTTCTGATTTAGCCCTCTCTCGCGCCATAACCTGCAGCTAATCTATTTCTAGGTGCGGTATCCTAATTTGAATTGTCGTGATGTTTGGTTGAGATCCTACGCAGTGTGAATAATGCCTCTTGTCACGCCATTCTGGTCTGGTGCAAAACTATTAGACCACCCCCCTTGGAACCTTGGAACCCCATGCATGAGCATGAGACTAAATATTCTGGTTACGATCCACCTTCTCCCGTCTTGCCGCCCTCAACAAAATGAATGGCGACATGAATTCTGAACAGTGCTTTTCTCCCAGTTTACTAATTATCTACTTAACCTGCTCTGCGTCTTATAATTGTGTCCGTACATCTTCCCAATCTTCCCGGCTTGAATTATTTGCTCGCTCGGCGAATGGATTAAATTTATCAAAGAGGGAAAGGGTTGTGCCTATCCAACATTAATTCCACTTTTCATTTCCTGTTTGTTCAAGCTGATGTTTCTTGATCAACTATCACGTGGAAGTTCTGGGCGAAGGCAACTAACTAACCATCCAGAAGTTTTCCAACACGATTTTAGAAAATGTGTTTTATAATTGTTGTGAAATGGGGTACAAGTCGATACCGCAGCAATAACCGCCATTTTTACAGCGCTGTAAAATACCCTGATCAACCGTTGATTATTTTTATATCCTGACAAGCTTTATATTTAAATTTTGTTCAAAGTAGTGGTATAGTGTGGAAGAGAATACCCCGAAGGAAGCCTGATTTATTAGGCCATAAAGCAAACGCGTACCGATATTTTTTATTATTATTGATTTTATTTTATTGTTCACAGCGCGCTTTTTAAGTTCTTTTGGTAGTAAAATTCCCCATCAATGAGCACATGATTTCTTCAAGTCATGAAAATAACAATTCAATCGAATAAAAATTTAACACATTGTATGCATTAGGTGCTGATTTATTGGGTTCCTATTTTCACTTTGTTGCAGTTTTTTTATTAAAACGATGTAATTTATTCAATGCCAATGTATTAATTTAATCCCTGAAAAAATACATTTTATGACGCAAATAAACTAATCCCTAGTTAATATTTATGCCATCAACATTTACTACACCAGAAAATCAATGAAAAACTGGTCGAATGATATTTGAATTAAACAAACCGGTAAATAAAGCCGCAGTTCCTATAATATTGTAAATAATATATAGAACCACCTTTATTTACAAGTTTGATATTAAGTGTATCTTAATTATTATTGACATTCATTATTCCGTATTGGTGTAGGTCGTCACAATGTCGAAAACACAATTGCGGTTCAGGAATTTGTCAGAATTACCTTACAATGGTGTTTTTCATATGACTAACGTTATCAAGTATCTCAATTTTACATAAAATTTTGACTTGCAAGTTGATAACTTCAATATACAAAGTCCAAAAGTGGAACAAATCTGTTACATGCTTCATCAAAATTATGGCAGATTCGTACGAATTCTAATTCCTCACGAAGCTATAAGAAGTAAAGAACTAAAGAGTCTTACGATCGTTCGACGACTAAAATATTTTGATCTTTTCGTTTCTTCAAAATGAACTATAAGGAATCGTTAACATTCGCTGCAAGAAAAAAATATGTGAAGTGACGGGGTAAATCAAATGTTAATATCTTATTTTCTGGCGAGGAGATACAGATTCGAAAATTTGAATATTTGTGGAGCAGTGTTTCAACGACCTTTAAAATATAATGCAGATGGTCTTATTCGCATTTTTTAAGTGATCTGTAGTTCTCATATTTTGATGCACTTGGTAGTTGGTATAGTTTTTAGTGTTAATTTTTATCTCTCAAGCTTTCAGAAACCCATAGAAGAGATAAGGAAGCGTAGAAACAAATTATGAGATATTTGATTGGGATAATTCAGTATGGAATTACGAAAAATTATAGCGATGCAGATTATGGAATGTGATGTTAATTTTTGAAGATCCCAAGTGGAGGAGTTGGTTTTCCAAAGCTAAAATCTAAACGATCAAAGGAGCAAAAAGCTAATGGACCCTTGCAGTATCCCTGGATATTAATTTCAAAAGTAATATGTGGGAAAAATATCCATAATGGTGTTTTTATCAGAGAAAATCGCTCTTAGGAGAGTGGTGCTTTTTTGAACTTATTACAAAAATTCAGTGGTAAAAAATGTCTTGAGAGTAACGGCCTAAATGAGGTTTACTGTTTAGATAAAGTTGATTAATATTTCTATAGAATTTTATTAAGGCCATCAAAAAGTTTCCGTTGTAAAAAAACCATAAGACTTTATTATTATTGTTGTAAACCGTAGCAAATTTTTGACACCCTAAACAAACTTTCAACTTGGAAACTGGAAGAGAGTTAAATGCAAATTTATGTAGAGCAAGCGTCTCATTAATCACATTTCCCCGACTTTATCCCTGAAATAATGCCAGCTGATTTCGGACAGCCGCCCTTCATCTCAAGTATATCACAACGTGTGTTATGTGGTGTCCCATCCGGGTCTGTTTGTTTGGTTTCAGTGCAAAACGCCACCAAAAGGATTCAAATATGTATTTATGTGAACGTGACCAACGTGCAGCAGGAAATATTGCTTTTCGTCCCTTGTTTTCCTGCGACTAGTCAAGCAGTTCCTGACGCGACACGTTTAAAGTAGAATGAATCATGCTAAATCACTGCAATCTCTCTCCACTTATTTATTCCGGGGACCTGTGCAGGAGGAGGAGGACGCACCACCACATACACAGACACACTGTGTGTTCGAAGCAGCCTGTCTTCAGCGCAACTGATCTTTATCCCGACTGGTGCAAATCGTGATGCCTTTCGCTGTGGAAGGAATGGAAATACGCGTATTATGTGGCTGCTCCATCGAATGAGAGAGGAGAAGTCGTCGACCGAGTGCTAATAATTCTCTGTGTCACGTTTCGCTCAGATTCGTGTCCAAGGCCCATATGCATATACTATGTTATTTCATTTGCCTTATTCTAGAGAAGTTTCGTCAATTGGCCCCTGAGCCAACCACAAACTGTTTGGTTGGAATCTAAAATTTTGATTTGAAAATAGGAAAATACCATTATCTTAAAAGTTAAAACATATTTCAAAATTGGCTAGGAAACTAAATTATAAAAACGAACCATAAAAAATATTTTGAATTGCATATAGTAATGGGCTTCGCATGTTTTACTGTAATGATGAGAAAAGCCAGGAAATATTCATTTTTACCATTCAAGTTTTATTGTTCACTAGTTTTTATTGTTTTGTTGCGAATTTATTACGTTTTATGTTAACAGGAAATGTATAAATTTTCTTTAATTACCAAAGGATTTCTCTTTGGGTACTTCCGCCTATTTTGATTTGTTTTTATTCCTTCCAATACCAAACCTCAAAAAACTCGGACACTTTTTTAATTGCTGGAACGAAATTCTTCGCATTTCAGACGTTCATAAATCTTCAATGACGGAGAAAATTAAAAACGTGATTTTTAGTATTAATTTCGATGAGATTTTACTTTATGAACATAAAATATTATAATACGAGCCTTTACTATACATATTATATTTCAGCGAAACTTGTTACGTAATTTCAAGTAGCAAATTTCCTGGTTCAAAACTTATTGTGAATGGCTTGTGGGCGTTGGGGTCAAAGATGGACACAATAACTATCATATTATACACAATTTAAAATTTTCAACGCATCAGGTTTCTTTTTTATCACGTGACCTAAATTTTAAAAAATGTGTAAGTATACTTGTATTTGGAACCAGTTGCAGAGAATTATTTAGATACAATTTCTAGGTGTGATCGTTTCGTCTACAATTTATTATATGTAGTTTAAAAAAATTTCAAAAATTCGAAAAATTAGGTACATGAAAAAACTGAAGATATAAGAATTTCAATGGCAGCTAAAAATAAGGAAAGTTTTGCAACAAAAACCTATTTTTATGTATGAAAAATACTAAGTGATACAGAGAATTTCTGGTAATTTAATGAAACCAGTTTTAGTCTGACGGATATCAAAAATTCGAAAGTTTTGAGAGATTTTGAAATTTTTATGATGTTTAAAAAATAGTGTAACTGGATGATACTTATAAATCATACGTAGTTTTTTATATAAATTTAAAGCAGATTTATTTTCAAAACTTCATGCTCTCCTTCACTAAAAGCGAAAAAACTAAAAATAATTCAAGTAGTTTTGTCCACTGGCATCTGAGAAAATCCTGTAAAAAATGCGATAAACTCCGAAGCCCTAATAAGGGCAAACTAACGATAAGAGAAGGCGATTGGACATTTTATAAACTTTTTTGGTCAATTATTGAAAAGATCACAAAACTCTCCCATTAAGACAAAAAAGGGCCCTCCCCCAAATGTCGGTAATAATCCATTAAAATCAAGACTTGTTATTTGTAAATCTATTACGAACAAATCTGGTGGCTGTCAATCAACCCAAAGTCAAAGGGTATTATTATAAGAACACTTGATTAATATATAACGAGCTTTTGTTGTATAAACGCCAACGCTTTTTTTTCGTACAACTTCAAACGAGGGGAAAATAGTAAATTATGTACCAATTTCACGTAATAAAATTTACTTGTTGGAACGGTGGGTTAATTCATCAATGTCAAAATCGATTATGAATGCAGAGGCGCATGTGTATTCGGGGGTGTTTTGCCAAAGCGTCTCACCAAGCACCAGCTGACCATCAAATATCTACAAGCCATATCTTTTCATGTCTTCCCCTCAACCCCGAACGTCCCTCGTCACCTATTATTATCCACTTTATATGGAAATTTAATCAGAATATCAACACAAACACACAGAAAGGTGGGTTATTTTTTAACTGAAATATCCACATGGTTTTTCGTGTCAACGATGCACATGATGGCGTGGTATGTGTGTATGTTGTTTATGCAATTTAATTTAAATAAAAAAAAAGTTCTAGCTTAACTGGTGCATACCCTGTGTGTGCACTTTTATCAGTCATCTAGCTTTATAAATTGTGCACCAAGTGTTTCAATTATATTTGAGTTACAGTTTGCATACTTTATTTTGTTCAGGCAATTTATTTCGCTGGATAATGTATTAGGTGTTTTATTTTCAGGGAGAGTGTTGGATAAATTTCAGGGGAAATGCGCCTTAAATATCAGGAAGAATCTTTGTCGGTGACAAAATAGGCGATTGATAAAAATTCGAGATATATTCAAATTATTGAAAAAAGTTTAGAAATCGCTGTGATGCAATTATCTAGAAATTTGGTTTTTAGAGAGTTCAAAATTTTATGTTTAAAGGGGTGTTCATCGACAATTTCAATTATTTTTAGTATCATTTTGATTGATAGGGATAGGATTAGGATATCAGTGAAGTTATGAATTTTTAAATTATCTCCAAAAAATAGATTTTGTTTTAGAATGAGGGGAAACATGAAAAAATGTTACCTAACATTTTGGGCCTCTACCAGGAATAAATGATCGACTAGAAATGTTACTCACTTTCTCGATTATAATGTAAGTCTACAGGATTTCAGTAAAGTTGCGAATTTTTAAATTACTTCCGAAAAATAAATTTTGTGTTTAAATGGGGAGAAAGAGGAAAGATCTAACCTAACATTTTGACACTCCACTAGGAATAAATGATGGACGCCAAAGCAAAAAAGGAAGAAAAATTACGCAGCGATAATTACCTATTATCAGAAGGAGAAAATCCCTTTACGACGAGGAACATAAAAAATGAGTTATCTTAATGTGTATACCAGGCCATTAGGTCTCCAAGACTTTATCCACGTATACCATATAATGGAAAAATGTGCGTGTGCAAAAGAAAACAAAACAAGCCAGTTTAGTTTAGTTTGGACAAACGAAGTGGAACAGAAAACGTCGGCGCCAGATGCTTTTGGGGGGCGATCCAATCTCCATGCATTTGAAGTTTACCGGACACACTATATCTACTGAAAAAATTACACAGTCGATGAAACCGCATATATATTTGAAACCTGCTGCTGGCAGGGAATTACCTTCCAACACCCCGGCCGATCCTTTTTCAGAATGAATCATATATTGCATTTCATATAATATGGGTGTACCAAGAGTAAACCTCGGAAGGGAATTTTATAATAATGCCCAAAGATGCGGGAGTTCATTTTGAGCCTACGCGTTTTTTAATAAAGGATATTGAGGCGAAATGTTCCAATATACCTGGGATTGTGTGCACAGTTTCAGGTGAAATCCCCGTGCGTTCTACTATAGTAGGTACATATTTTCCCCTTAATATTTATTACATCTCATTAATTTCCCAACATTCCAATATAAGAGTTATTTTGAAACTCTATCATCCTCGTTTTAATACCCTTTTATGAAATAAAAGCAGAGAAATTATTTACAAAGGGAGCTGATGGCAGACGTCACAAATTTTCACTGCCATGAAATCCTATTAAATTAGTTGAAAGGAAAAGTAAAAACAACCGAAGCCATACAAGTAACTTTTTTTAATTTAACTCCTTCAAGTTTTTGTTTGACGGTTTTTTAATGGAAACCTTGAAAGATCCAACAAATACTAAGCTTATGTAAGCCGAGATAAATATTACCAAGACTATTGACCGTAGGTGTTATTCTGTTATTATTAATAAAAGAAATTTAATTTAATATTCTGCTTTGCCACACAATTGAATTAAAATAAAAAACAACTATCTCTCAGACTGTTATTATTACCTTTAGTTCCAGTCGCAGCATGTTTTTTCCTCTGAAATTATCTATAGTGGATATTGAAAATTACTGGGAAATTTTAACGAGATATCCCCTCATATTCGCCATACAGTAAATGCAAATTATACAGAATGCTGCTGGTGCGGCTATACTGGTTGTCCTGTGAATAAACTACAATAGCCTTCCGCGTGTATAATTATTAACCTTATTACGTATGTTGAGTAATGCGACCTATACCGATCCGTCCATGCAATTCAATTCAATTCCAGCATTACCACCATATGTGCAAAGCTAATTTAAATAATAAATAAAAAAGTTTTTATCAGTGATTTCGAGTAAATAGCCAGTGCTCACGCACAATGCCAACAAGCCACGCTTCCTGCATTCACTTTGTTTAAATGTATAAAATTTATAATTATTACTGTACTTAACAAACGTAGAATTGGCTGGATAGCTTTGGTGAAGAGAGTTTAAGGAAGTGAACACTTCTGAAAGGGAGTGGCAAGATGAAGATTCTGGCTGCATGGTCTAACTCATTACATCGCTGAAAAGTTAATAACTATTCTTCTGATTGGAAGATTAACCAAATATCATCACGTCTCTATAAGAAAATTGTGATATGTAGCAACATTTGAGTATAATTCAACTTAAAGTTGAAAATCTGAAAAAGTCTCTTATAGAAAAGTTAAATTTTCTAGACAAAATTTTAATACTGATAATAATACTGAAGAAAGGGTATAAATGACATCCATTTCAAGAACTGCATCAATTTCCAACGTCACTTATATTATCGCAAATTTCAGGCTCAGTTTCTTAAAATTCAAAACTAATGACAGTCGAAAATGTTCGTTTATTAATAAAATAAAAAAATTTCGTTACATAAAATTGCAAAAAATACATAATCAATATTCAATTTTCTTGTGGATAAGTTCAGACTATTGACTGTGAAGATGATTGTAAATTCAGGTCAGAAACTTCGATCAGGAATAAATCTATAAGTTTGAATATTTATTTCTATAAGTTCTGTTTCAAGATTTGGTACAGTGATGTAGAAAGGATTAAATTAAAATAATTAAAAAATGAAGACCAAACCTAATTGTTATAATATACCTACATTACAAAAAACAAACATAAATTTCGATCTCCCCCACATCAAATGTTTTAAAATTCGAACCAATGGGGTTGAAACCTTTAAATTGGATGGAAGAGGCCCGAACACTTTTCTTATAGTGTTTTAGACCGAATATTAGATCAATATCTAAATTGTTCTCGATGTTACAAAATCCAGAAGACGTAGCTGCCTTCCTACAAACGAGACTTGCCCTATTTTTGTGATTCAAATCAAGAACACCCAGTCAAGTTTAAAAGACTCTCTCCACTGACACACACCGTATTTCCCTTTCGCAAGATAAAAACGTTTTTTGAACAGCGATATCGCTAAGAGATAACATTTTCTCATGTCAAAATGAATTCCCTTGGCTACTGATTACAATCGCTTTTGTAAATTACTTGTTAGATTTGTTTACGACTTGCGTGCTAAAGGTATTGTGGTTATTGTGTGGATATTTTCTAGCCAAGGGTAATTACTAAAAGTTGTTTTGTGCGTGATGCAACCTAACGTATTAAATTAAGATTATCAATAACAGTAATTGAAGACATTTTTATCTATTTCTGACAAGACCCAAACAACACCCGAGTTTTGGAGGATTCCAACCTAATCCAGTGGATCAATATCACAATACCTATGATATAGCAACAACAATAAAGAAAATAAAATTTCCTGTATGTGCACCACCACCGACAGAGAGGAAAAATGTTATACGCGGACGATCTTGAGGAACCTGTTCAGTCTGCGAGCAGCTGGGCGCATTTCTACCTGTGGAGTAAAATAAGGCGAGTGAGTCAGGTGCGAGATTTACGGTGCATTGTATGGTTCACCAAACCCCACACACACCCTACAAAACTATACACACTGGAAGAAGAGAGGCCATGTTTCTGTTCAACCGCGCAATTGCTGTTGGGTGATTTCGATGCGATCTCTTCCAAGTTGTACAACGGCTCTGAACAACAAGAAAAAGGCAGGGAATCGATTTTTTACTATTGGGATTAACTATTATTATGGAGGTAAAATCGCGCGTAATGAAGATTAAATTGATGTGCGGATATTCGCTTTTTAACTTTACAATGGCCGTAAGTCTTTGTTAGAAAGATGATACAGGATACACTGGATACGTTTAGATTTTTTATACATTAAAAACGCATACCAAATCATTGTAATATTTTCTATTGCTTGGGGTATAGAATATTTGAGTAAATTCGCAAGGTACTATTACATCAGTCAGCTTTGCATCAATGTTAATTTTTCAAAAATTCGAGTTCCAAATCTATGATCTTTTTTGAAGAATCATCCTCGAAAAATGCGATTTTTGATAAGAGAAACTTGTGGCTCCAATACTTCGTGAAATTTTCAAAATGTAGGTTTCTTAACAAACATCCAACCAGTGATTCTAAAACAGTGACTTTATAAAACAGTCGTTCGAAAATTATGTCATTTTATGTTCAATTTTGAAAAAGTTTAAAATTATTAGATAAAATGTTTTTATTTTTTTCTAAATAAAACAAAGGTCTAGCTTTAAAATAAACAAAACAATTAAGTAAATTTCATCAAATAAGTATGACTAGTGGTCGCAAAATTATAACTTTCAAAAAGAGTTCTAAATTTTTGTACAATTTTCATTTTCTTAATTATAGTGCCACGGTTTTGGAACCTCTGACAAGATTTTGATCAAATTTGCATTTTTGTATACCTAGCCAAATGGGCATTATATTGAAAAACTTATAATCGCCATAACCTCACTTTCTTATAGATTTTGGGCATTTTCAGACAAATTTATGCAGTGACTGTTAAATTAACGTTATCTTTTTAAAACCATTTTTGAAAAAAACTAATTTTGGCAGTATTAAAGAAAAAATAAGAGGAAGTATAAGCACCATTTTATGTTAGGTTAGATAATCCGTAATTGCGAAGCGAAATTGCTTCAAAAATCGTAAAGTGACTGTTTTAAAAATTTGTAAATTTGGAACCATAAAGTGGATTTTGATGAAATTTGCGTTTTTATATAGCCAAATGTTTGTAGATATTATTAAAAAAAAATCATTAATGATATGGAAGTTAGTTTGGAATATTTTTGTGAGAATGAAAAAAAACGTCTTAAATTTTTCATAAATTTTATATGATGCACTTGTAGAGTTCCACCGAATATCCGAATTTTCACCTAGAAGACAGTTTTGTAAAGCTCAATATTGTCTCTATTAAGAAAAATTCATCAACACCAGAAAGTTGCTTAATTTTTTAATAAAATTGGCGAAAAAGTAAATTTGAACTAGAAATTTGTAAATCAGCAATGAAATTTCGGATTTTTACTGAGAGAAATACCGAGAGATTAAAAATTATCTTGGTCAAAGATGGTCATGAAATGAAAAACGACGGTCTTAGCTTGTATCATCCTTTTGAAGTTTATCAAGTTATGTGCCATAATAAGTATTGACACGATACTAGCTCCGACAATTATTTTAAAATCCATGACCACCTTTGACCAAGATAATTTTTGATCTCTCGGTATAATGAAACTAAGAATCGCGTTTATAAAAAAATGACAAACGAGTTAGTCACCGTTTAGAAAAAAATCAACAAAATAGTTCAAAATGTTGTCCTGCTGGTAGAAGAGACGAAATTGTTAATAACAGCTTGGAAAATTGTGCGGTTAATAATCAAGAAATAACTCTTCTTTATTGTAAGAAACTTGGATTGTTTTCCAACAAAAATACCTACAGGAAGAGACCATACACAACAAAAACAACCTGAACACGTTATTACATTAATCCTATTAAATTAATACAATAAGAAATGATTTAAAGCATCATCTATTAGTTGACTTCCGTCATTTTTATACCACGCTTTTTTCCAATCGCCATTATTAATGCATCTAACTTGTCACAATCAATCTTTCTCGCTCTACATAACAAAGCACAATTCAACTCCATGCTTTCCTGCATATTTCCCGTTGACATTTAATAATCAGTGAGCCTGCCAGTATCAATTCTGTCAACAGTCCATGACTGGGCGTTTTGTTAGCCTTTGAACAGGTAGACACAAAGAACAAAAAAAAAAGTTGGAAAAATATCCAACAGAAATAAAGTCAAATTACCAACATACTTTTATTTGTCAGATGACAAACAGAAAACCTGCTGAATCACATACCTATCAAACAAATTTATTACCTACGAAATTGGAAAACTTCACTAGCAACCAACCGCGTTAACCAGAAGACACATGCAATAACTGCAAGCATCGCCAAGGGGACTCCTGTACATGGCGCGCACACCCGTCAAATTAAAAACTATGTGATATTTGTCAGAGTCGATTAAAATTTCAAAATGACCACCACCGCACACACCAGACCCGGCCCAATGTGGTGTGTTGGTGGTGGATATGATTGCAGTGTGTGCAAAAGGTCTTTGAACTGTTAATCAACGGACGTATCGCATAATTATTAACGCTGAGGGGATAGAGACGGGTGAGGTCGGCTAGCATGGGTCACGCACCCGTCAAAACAACTCGGGTTGAAGCCAGAGGCGTTTGTCGCGAGATTAATTACGTCGAGAGTGGCGCGTAATACGTCAGCGTGTCCGCGCCGCAACCACGGTGTTATTACTGAACCGCGTGGTACATCATTTGGTTTCTGCTCTGATTGAAAAGCCCCCCTGGAATACCACCATGTTCAATCGGACCACAAGAAAAATTAAATTCGATTAAGTGCCGATGGTCTCTCGTTCATTTCATGAAGTTTCTAGATTAGAGGTTAAGTTAGAGAATAGAAAACTGAAGAAGGTGGAGTCCAATAGCTTGGTTGGTATGGCACGTTAACGCGTTTTTTATAATAGATTCTTAGGCCGATTCCTGCTCGGGCTTATCATAACCTAAAATAACCTTAATTAAAAACTATTTCTGTAAGACTTTAATTATATACTAAAAATATCAGATGTATCCAATACTTGAATTTCTTATACAATGCGAATATACCTGATGTATTCTTATCTATACTTTCATATTACTTCGTATAAAGGCTGTTTTGGTGTATTTTTCAAGTCTTCAAAGTGAAATTTTGAAAATAGTGCTGAATTTAGTAATGTGATTATTTTAGTGTGATAGTTTTATAACCACTGGACAGATTTTCAAGAAATTTGCATTTTTACAAAGCGAAATGTAGCCTATTTACAAAATACATTGGGTTTTTCAGACCTTTAAAATGAAACTTTGAAAATAGTGCCAGATTTCGTAGGGACAATTTTAGAACCACTGTTTAGATTTTAAGTAAATTTACATTTTCACAAAGAGGAATGTCGATGTTATTAGAAAAAATCAGTTTCTAAGGCTCTAATGCTCGTCTTTGATGTTTTTCACTAGTTTATATTGAAATTTTCAAAATAACCAGTTTTTATGCATTGATGGTTTGAGTTACGAAGTTTTAGAACCGATGGTAAATTAAAATTAAAAAAAAAAAAAGTAAATTTACATTTTTACAAAGCTGAATGTAGGTTTCATTATACAAAAAAACAAGCTAAAAGGTTTTAGTGGACGTTCAAGTTGATACTTTCAAAATGGCACCAGGTTTTGTAGATTTTACAGTTTCAGTCTCACAGTTTTATATTTTCTGGTCAAATTTTAGGGTAGTTTGTGTTGTTACAAAGCAGACTGTTGGTTTTCTTACAAAATGAAATTCAAAGGCTCCAAAGGCTCTTTTTGTGTATTTTTCATACCTTTAAATAAAACCTTAAAAATAGTCCCTGATTTCGTAGTGTGGAAGTTTTCGTGTCACAGTTTTAGAACCACTGATTAGATTTTAAGGTAATTCGTATTTTTACAAAACGAAATGTGGATTTTATATAAAAAAACGGGTTTCAAGGCTCTAAAGGCTATCTTTGAATATTTATAGACCGATACCAATTAGCAACTTTGAAAATAGCACATTTTTCATGAATTGACAGTTTTAGTCACAGTTTTAAGACCACTGGTTAGATATTAAGGTAAATTGCACCTTTACAAAGTGGAATGTCGATTCCATTACAGGAAAAATGTGCTAAATGTGCAACTCAATTAACATTAGTAACGTTTTTGGGCACATTTTTTACAAACGTATAGGTTTTTTTGTTTGTTTTATTTATTTTTTATTATTATTTATTAGTATATTTATTAGTATATTACTGTTTCTTAATTTAACTGAATTCCAGAAGTGAAATTTTCAATACAAATGCCAAATTATCTTCATAGCTTTTTTCCAGTTTAGTAGAATTTTTTTTGTGGAATTTCAAAATAAAGTTTCAATGAAATTAATGTGGTAACTAAAGCCTTTAAAAAATATTTCTGGCACTCTGGTACTGAAATGAAAAGTAAAAAAAAATTAAATCTGTTTCCCAAGATTTATTATTCAAATCCTGAAAAACTACTACAATTTTATGAAGGTATGTTCCGTTCCTTGTAAATATAACAGCGAATTTCTCTTAATTATTTAAATCAACGTTTTTATTTTTCTAATACCATATAGCAAGTATTCCAAAAACGAACGAAAGAACAAACAATAAAATCGTTTGCTTAGAAGCCCTTCGGTTTCATTTTAAATAAAACATTCCTTCTTTTTAAAATCCGTGCGGTAGTTTTCCAGTCTTGTGGAAATTGTGAATGACGCACCATCTCAGGTTTCCTACAAACACAAACAGGGATGAATGCCGTTCTTTCCAAGCTGTACGGGAAATAGATATCTGGAGTTTGATTATACTGGTATTGATTTTAGGAGCACTGTGCTGGTAAAAGTCCTATTTTTGTAACAGCGGATGGGAAAAAATTGTAAAATATGTTTTTTTCGAGATGGTGTAAAGTGGAAAGGTGCATAAATAAGATTGTTTATGTTTGAGGACGATTTGGGATATGGCAATATTTCAAAGTGGTATAGTTGACGCGGGAACAAAATAACAAGAAATAAGTAAAGTGATTCGGAAAAAATGTATGAGATAAAAATTTTATTTTATTCAATTATTGTCTCAAGATTTTGGAAAATTATGCTTGTAAGAAATGATATTTATCCTATAATACTGGAAAATTAGTTTTTAACTAAATAGCAAATTGTTGATAGATAAAGTTTCCTTTTCATTTTTCCGAAAGAGAAAGTGGTCCATATATTCGTAGTGAAAGGTAAAAATAAACTTTTACTGTAGTCCTTGCGCTTCAACTACTGGATAAGGACGTCACGTGATCTGATCCCGAACAGTCTCACTCAACAGAGTTCAAAATTACTTTAATTAACAGTTAGTTTTCTTCTGATTCTTCTTCTTCATTTCTTAAGAAACTAACTGTGTAGAAAAACATTTCTGATTTTGCTATTTCCTCACAAATTGAACCCAGTTAAAATAACAAATTTAACAGGTATCTTTCAATAATGCATTATATGGGTTGTGTAAGGCAGGAATCAATAAATTCCCATAGTCTAGACTATTTGTGGCAAGTGCATGTTGCTATTACGTTGACTGCTTCGAATATCAACTCACCGAAAAAAACGATTTCCTTTACGACATTTAGGAGAACTTACCTGAAACAGAAAAACAGATTATAGATATCGGAAAAATGTGAAAACAGAAAACGTTTTGTATTATTTGATATTATGATAAACAGCACAAATTGTTTTCCTAACGTAAACATTTCTATTCTTCAACACGGTTTTAGTTACAAAAGAAAAATCCCCTGAAATATTTCACCCAACGTTATTTCTTTTTATTCCCTTATTGAAAAAATGAATTCGCCGTGTCAGGCTCTAGAGAAACAACGCAAAAAATGGCTGCCATACATTTTCACTAGATGTATCCTATATACGTGAATAGATTCTCTCCTCCAAAACAATTGAGCGCAGCAGATTGTACTATATAAACGAAGATGGCCGAGAGAGCCAGCTCTACCATTCCCATTCGTGTATAGGACTATAGAAGTATAGACTATCATATCTCAACTGGCCACGTTGACAAAGCGAATGGCTAAGAATCGGGCACGGGCTGCACGTCTTCCAAGCCAGGATCAAGCACACTCATGCATAATTCATTTCGTTACACGGGTTTTTTAAAGGGGTAGTAAATAAACAAAAAAACGGGGAAGGCAAGAGAGAAGGAAACAAACGATTGTTTTGGATTGTTTCAGCTATGTTAGGTTGGAAACCTTCTTCGGTTCCCCACGCAATTGTTCAGGTCTCAAAGAGATTCTGGACAATGGAAGCATTGATAAGCAATATGATAATATTTGTATTATGTGAATGACAATGCTATTTTTCGGATTGTCTGTTTGGAATTATTTCCCAATACCACGCAAGTTATGCGCTGTCTATAAAAAGTAAAAACAATTAAAATCGCTTTAATCCGATTACAAGCCTGAGAACAAATCTATGTACGTAATATAAATTAATGTGTTATGCTCTTAGTGGCTCCCGAACTAGAACATGACATGGTTGTGTGTGTCATCTTAAGCTTAACATCTCAACAACTGTGACTCTGCATGCAATGAAGTACTTTACAGCCCTTATTGTCGATATAACTAGCGTAATACGTATGTAGTTATTCATCCCACTTAATAATCCCATTTAAATCCATGGAATAGGAGACAAAAAGGATGGAGAATATAATTCATACTGGGGCTATTAATAAAACAGTTCGAACTCATTAAAAGTTTAAGCTGGAGAGAAGACTTGAACACGCAGTTAGGTGGAGTATTAAGATCTACGGATAATTAACCAAGTTGCCAATGCTTTCTGGAAATATAAGGTCTGTCGACTGTATTTGGCAAATGGAAACGACTCATTTTGGATGCACCTTTATCAATGCAAATTGAGTTTTGTTTTGTTCACTTTTTATGAAGCTTGTAAGTAATCAAGCCAATTTATTGTATGAGCCTATTGTGGCACAAAAAACCAACTAATGTTTGGAATTTTCGAAAATTTCAATATTTTTTGGTAATCAACGATTCTGGCGAAAGCCCAACTTTTGTACAGTTGTCTAAACTCGACCGAACCTTTTTCCCTCCTATTAGATAACATTAATTTCCTGATTTCATGCCTGGCATACAAACTCTTTTTTCCTGCTTTCAATACTCAAGTCATTTATGGTCCAGCTTAGACTGGGAACCCGTTTCCATTGCTCTCGTTGTTATAAATTGCATATTCAAACAAAACTACTATACGTTTGCATGTGAATTAGACAAGAAAAACAATTTCCTGTAAAAACAATGCAATGATAAATTGATCTGTACGCACAGGCATAAACACAAACTTTCTAGTCATAAAATAAAATAAACAACATCAGATTTGTTGGTGAGTGTGTTTTAGGAATACAACTACCTACTTTAGACTTTAGATTTAGCTGCCAGTTCTTTGTTGTTGTATTGGAAAATATAGTCGGTGTGTCTAGAGTAGTACGTATGTATAGGCTTAAGAAATATTCTACAATGCTAATTAGATATATAAATTAGAAGCGAGATTAATGCAAATAAACAAACTTGTGTAATAGTTGCTAAACCGATTTTTTCGTAACAATTTTCTAAAATTATACATAACATAATACATTCAAATTGTCGATTTCACTTTTTGCAACAAATAAACCAACGCATCCATTATTTGTTGCAATAAAACAAAAAACCTATAAACTATTGTTTCCAGTATCATTATCCAATATCCCACCTGCAATAATTGAAACCAAATGGGTAAATTAGCGTGTCAAATTTCAGATATTTTCGCTATTAATTTTTAAAATACTTGTCGGAGTAAAACATATTATTAAATTCGTTTCCGATTGTTCTATGACTTTAATTTTGAGCTTAAAATAACAGTGATTTATTGTTGCAACGATAAAGACTGCACATTATGTTTATAAGTTTACTTGCTAGTTTCTTTTTAATTTCAATTGTTAAAGGTTGAAAATATTTTTATCAAGGTCTTCCTGGCGCAAGTTGGCTTATTTCCATAAACTTGAATGAACTTTTCCACATTTACACGAATGTTTAATAGTATTAAGATCAGGCGCGCCGGTAGGCCACATTGGATCAGCTTTAGTTTCCAGTCTTTGGTAGCTCTGCTGTTATATGAAAGTCGAGGTGAAGGGGCAAAAATGCATTGCACTTCTCAACATCAGAAAGAAAACCGAACAAATCAGCAAACTTTTTTATTATGTTTTATTTACTTGAAACAGGAACGTTTGTGTCTTTCCTGCATAACAGTTTTTTTCTGAAAAACTTTTAGTTAGAAATACTGGGTAATTCCTGATAAGATATATACTCCTAGCAGTTTTTTTTTTAATTACAGGGAACTCTCGCTTATTTTAACCATTTAAATATCTAATCACTTGTGTATTTGACCTCGATAGAAGCTAATAAATAAATACAGAAATTTGGAAATATCGATTTGTGATTGTGTAAAATTATACAGAAAAACTGAGTTGTTCACATATGTAGACAGTAAAAATAAAGGAGAGTTTACTGTGTGCACCATTTTAATAAGTTTAGTATTATGTTTTATATTTGCAGTAAAAATCATAACTTTTTCAGTTTTATACAGTTAAATACAGGCACAGTTTTTAAACTAACACAATTTTCATAGGTGGATATTTGGAAGAATCTGGCAGCATTTTGTTAAAATAAACGTTTTACCAATCTAAATATTACACACTCGATTGAACATATTTTCGTACTTTATTTTTTGAACATATTTATTGTAACCTTGAGCTTTCTCACAACTTTCAAAATATCGCAGTTTTAAAACCACCAGGCAGTTTTAATTAAATAAAGATTTGTAGAGATATCAATGTGATCTTTATCTGACAAAAAACCATGGGGTGTCCATGGTCCATCGCCTTTTCTAGATATTTTTTAACTTATTACAAAACAACAACCAAATGTGGAAAAACCACCCAAATTTTATTTTCAACCGGTTTAGACCATCTGGTTTTTCTGTCCAACTCTGAGTAATTTAATGAAATAAATCCAGACACTTTGCTAAAGATTAACAAGTTTATAAATCCTGTTCCATTGTAAAATTATATATTTTAACGAAACAACTATGACCTTTAATATGTCTCAGTGTGCCAAAAATTTGGTAATTGAATGAACGAAGATCCCTGCCACCAAAAAGTTATAGGTTGTATAAAGTGAGTTACTTACTATGGAAATATACTGTCCAAAAACAAGGAGGTGTGAAATAAAAAATCCATATAGAATAAACACGCGTAGAACGTTTGACCCTCAAGCCTAATCGATACCATCGGTGTAAAAAGACTATAACAACACCAGCCCTTGCGTTTATGGGGGGTCCCCGATTCCTATGAATTAATAACGAGTGGTGTTTGATGATGGGCGAGATTATGCTGTAATACCCCATAATTACACGTCACGTGGTGTAAAATTCGAAACCTGAATACACATGGGGAATAATCGGCTGTGTTAAAGCAAACATCCATTTGCTGGAGGCTGGTCATGCAGATGACGCCAAAGAGGTAGCAAAACTAACATCTCCAACCAAGAAAATGAACCACACCGAAACCAATAACGTAGTCAAAATACGTACAACAGCCTTAGCCTGGGGATTTTATAGTATCTATATGCGACGACGAGTTAAATTATGTTGTCGAAGCCGCAATTCCAATTTGTTTGTCATTTCAATTCGAATTCAATCTAACTACAGCCAGTTTCATGTTTGTATAACACTTTCATGTATAAATAACAATCTACTTTACCAAACAATAAAGTACATATGAATTAAAAATGAGAACACTCTAACAGTAATTGCAATACGCGATTTGTGACTATTTGCAGTTATCATCATCATTATCTCCTACATCTTTTTCCTACAAAATCTTATCTTGTAAACTGTTTTAATTGGTTTAGTTGAAATTATTTGGGGTGTTGAGCTGCCACGTGATTCTAAAGGGTTTTCTCGTGCTGCTGCAAAATTAATATGTTGGATCGATGCGAAAATTTCAGGGGAAATGCAACCCCTATGCAGTGCCATAGGTGCTTAGTAACCAGGAAGATATTAAATTTTAAACTAGAGGACTAAATTAGACTGTGATGGCGTATCATATTTCCCCTAGCTGCCTGCCATATAAGACAAAGTTGCTACAGAAAATTGATTAAAATTCGTGGGTTTCAGAAACTAGTTTAGGCCACAACAACAAATGTAAAAACTTTTTGTTACAAACTTTAATTATTATCTTTAGACTAGGAAAATGAAGCTTTTCAGTATTAATACTTCCAAGTTAAATTTCAAAAAATAATACTAAAATAAACGTTTTTAATTAATGTACGTTACATTGATGACAGCGACCTGCAAAAAATTAATTGAATATAAGCGCCTGTAGTAGACAATTACTTACAAACGAAGGTTACAAAAAAGGACGTTTTGTTATATTCTTTATACATTTTCCATTTTTACATTTACAGAACTTATCTCTTTATAAAATATTCATTTTAATGCGCTAATACCTACTACAAATTAAATGGCTTGTAATTTATTACAAGCACTTAACATCTGTTTTTTCTACAAATCAACGTAAATATTTTTCCATGTTTGTAATTATTGTGTCACCTCTCGTGTGTAGTGTTAGTTTGATACAATGTCATTAAATAATCGATGAGTTAGGTATAATAGCAAATAATGATAACAAATAGTCATACAAAGTTTAAAAAATAATAGTTTGGTTTATGTTTTAAACAATGTAATATTGAATACAATGTTTCTTAAAGTATGTTTAAATATTTGATGTAATTAGGTTTTTTTGACATGCAATCTACAAATTATGGTTATTAAAAAAATATTTCCACTTCTGTTTATCTATAATAGCAACTACATGAATTTGTCTGCTAACCTAAATAGGCCCAACTATAAACTAAGGTAGTATTTAGCCTTAGAAAACGTATTAATAGAATGAAGCTATCCATTTCTAGTAGTAGTTCAATAACAAATTAGATGCAAGAAGACAACCACATTAAAAATTATTTTTTTCCAAAATAAAATTCTGAAGAAAATCTGACAAGGTGAAATTTGACACAGTTTTATAAAGATATAGATATAGTGGTAAATATGAGAAAAAGCAATCTGTTTAATGTTGAAAATTGGGTCAGTAAAAAAAATTGTTTACTGATGCTCTGATGAAGTTCACCCAGATGAGCGAAACCGTTTGCGAAAGGGATAATTAAGTTGCTTCATTCCAAACAGAGTTGTCAATTTTTTCCTAATATATAGTATATGGAAAATTAGCATAATTTAAATCCTCTAAACGAGGCCATCGTAGTCTATATAACTGTTAGAACTTCTCGAGATAATTTTATTTAATAAAAAAATTACCTACACGATAAGTTGGTAAAATCGTCTTTTGAAACATGAAATTTTGAAAGAAATTGATTTGATATCTGGAAATCTAAACAGACCTAATGCTTCTGTATTTCCGGAATATTTTGCTAAATTTGGTTAATGTTAAAAAATCCAAATACGAAAACGACTTTTTTATAAAAATAACCAACTTGTTTCATAATATTCTAATTTCCGGACTACAGAAGATTCTCTATAGGTATGGTGAGTTTTGTCAGTTTTATAAATTCAAGTGAAATTGTGATGTAATTTCCTTGTTTTATTTGAAAAAAAATGCGACTTTTCACAAAGGTTTTAACGATATTTTATACAGGGTGTTCGCGCGAAGTGGCTCACTATTGCTAACTTCGTTATTATTGGAGCTACAAAGTCAGTTAAATTAGCAAATTAGTAGCATTTTTTCCGCTGATTACAATGGTGAAAACAGAAAAACAATTGACCATCTGGTCTTCGAAATATTCACAAAATAACCTTTTTTTTTAACCCTTTGTGTCCCAACATACTAAATTTTTCATTTATTTCAATTTTGACTGTTGTTTTTGCTCTTATATGGGTATAGTATATGATTTTTTTAAAGATTTTTTTGCACCACCCCCAAAAATAGTGGAGGGTAGGGACGTACCCTTCTGTTCACTGAAAATGCATACACCTTTTTTGTGTAACTTGACTTTAATATCACTGTCAGACAACAATCGTAATATCCGTTCAGTTCATATCCAAGATTTTCAAAGTGTTCATTCATAATTTGCAAACATGGAAACAGATGTAAGGCAAATTTTCGCAGCTAAAAAATTCAAAAATCGCTCTCAAGACTTGTATGCTTTTTCAGTGAACAGAAGTGTACATAGCGAAAACAGTGGATTCTCTAGAGTGTACCTGGTAGTCCCATGAGCACCAAACAGACTCGAATGCTCACATACAAAAATTAAGCAGTGGAAAAAAGGTGGGACTTTAAAGTCCCGTTGGAACAGAAAGGGTTAATGGAACACCTTATATATTCTTGCAGAAATCGACAAATTAAATTCTGTACAAAAAATGTCCTTAATTTTTTTTGATTATAATTTAAAATAAGCGAGTTATTTTGAAAAAAAGTTTGCAATTCTTTAAAATCAAGTAGCCATAAAACGAAATAGTAATTTATTAAAACCAAACAATCATAATTTTGAATTTAAGCAAATTGAAAAAAACTTGAAAAAATTACGGAAATATTTCTATTTTATTTAATATTTTTAATATACAGGTGTTTGTGCAAAGTGGTTCACTATTGCTAACTTTGTTATTATTGGAGCTACAAAGTCGGTTAAATTAGCAAACTAGTAGCATTTTTTCCGCTGATTATAATGGTGAAAACAGAAAAACAATTGGCCATCTGTTTTTCGTGATATTCACAAAAATAACATTTTTTAAATGGAACACCCTGTATATTTTTGCAAAAATCGATGATAATTTAAATTCTCAACAAGGAATGTTCTTATGCTTTTTTGGCAATTATTTAAAATAAGCGAGTTATTTTGAAAAAAAATTTCAGAGTTTTAATATCAAGTAGCCATGAAAACTATAATTTTGTAAATTTTCAATATTTCCGTAATTTTTTCAAATATTTTTCAACTTGCTTAAATTCAAAATTATGATTGTTTGATTTAATAAATTACTATTCCGTTTTATAGCTAGGTACTTGATTTTAAAGAATTGCAAACTTTTTTCAAAATAACTCGCTCATTTTAAATTATTATCAAAAAAAGATGAGGACATTTTTTGTATAAAATTTAATTTACCCTCAATTTTTGCAAAAATATATTTTAAAAAATGTTATTTTCTTGAAAACCAGATAGTCAATTATTTTTCTGTTTTCACCATTGTAATCAGCGGAAAAAATGCTACTAGTTTGCTAATTTAACCGACTTTGTAGCTCCAATAATAACGACGTTAGCAATAGTGAGCAATAGCGAACACCCTGTATAGGAATAAAATTGTACAAACTTTAAAATAACCAGTCTTTCACAGGAATGACGACCTAACATCCGCTCTACACTAATCAGAATGGTTCATTTTCCAGTTAGAGGACCAAAAGAGTTAACTATTAATTAAAAAACAGGCTTTATATGTAGATTTCTTCTAATAGTATTTTCTAAAATAGGGTAAATTTCAAGAAATAAATTATCTGTAGCAACTGTGTAAAAGTCCGTAATTTTTGTAATAAAAACCAAAAACTAAATAGAGTTCTTTCCATTAAAAAAATTTGATGTAATTTAGCTACAATGGAAGAATAAAGTCATGTTGGTTGCATAGTTTTAAAACTCTTTTATCGCAGCTTTAATAATCAATAAAATACGTCATAATTACTCCAAAACGCTCTAGCCGAGGAGACTTATTCCGAAACAAATCAAATATAAACTATCCAACATCCCACATAAGTTAAATTAACCCGGTGTTGCTATATAAAATGATTCCTCAGATCAACAAGACATTGAGTTTCGTAAATTAATGATACAAACTCCGAAACATTTAATTCCCAGGTGGAGCCCCAAAACAAGCATTAGATACCGTGGCTGTCAATCGAAACCCTGCATATCCGTATAGCCTTTCTTTATTAATTGTTATCTAGTCTATTTCATATTTATTAGCTGTTTAGTTTGAGAGATAGATGACCTTTTTAAACGTCAATAATTCCGTGGTAG
This sequence comes from Pediacus dermestoides, assembly GCA_963942485.1. Lineage (NCBI taxonomy): Eukaryota > Metazoa > Arthropoda > Insecta > Coleoptera > Cucujidae > Pediacus > Pediacus dermestoides. Next base: position 33,592,205 of record OZ012626.1, read on the forward strand.
TGGTCATTATTTACATTTTTTTACAAAGTGACAGCCTAGCGCTGTTGAACACAATCTCTACTCTCAAATGGCGATAGATTGGATGTGCTAAAAGAAATCCAGCAGACATCATGTTGATGTTTTGAATTAATGGTGCGATAGTTAGCAATAGCATGGCAATGGCATGCATCACGTTCTAGTCTGCAATCATCCATCGGGACGACTTACATGATGATGGCTGTAGACGGAGGAGCAAAACAAGGGCTATTGTTCTGTACCAGTTCGGAGATTCAGGCGTGATGATGGGGTCATAGAATAATCGCCCCTAAGACGCTAATACCGTGTATTTTTACTTTGCACTCTAACTGATAAAACGCACCATGTTTCATGTCGTATATATAAATTACTGCCTTCTCATTTTTCTTTAGCTTTGTTCCGTGTCTACTCCGTTTCTGTTTGAACTTATAGCCATTATGATTTCGTTTGGTGTGCTCCCAGAATATAATAACAAAGCACACGGGCAACTTTTCAGCTGTACAATTTGTACACACTTTTGTAATGGTTTTTTTGGCAGTGCAGCGGGTTTTCCTCGCTATTAGATTATAAAATCGCTACAACGCTGCAATTGACATTATTTTCCAAACCAGCTGATTTCATTTTTGTTTAAGTAATAAATGTGTTTGGGAAGTGTTTTTATGTAGTATAGTACACACAATTTATTTAGGTAACGGTGTAAGTAAACTGAAAAATATTTACTATTTTTTGTAATATAACAGTAACCTTGGCACAATGACGCTAATACTTTGGCAATTTATCAATAAATCATCAAAAAATACATAAAATGCTCTATTTCACGTTTTTTTTGTAAAAGTGCCAAACGATAATAAACTGTTTTGGGTTCGAAACTGTTGCATAATATTTTTTTAAATAAATAGTTTGTCGGGTTTTCCCACAATTTAAAAATAGCTAGTTTAAATAACTACACCATATACCCAAACTTTCCTTTATATCTAGAAACCGTATTAAATTGAAAAATTGACACCCGGTAATAAGTACAGGGTGATTTCTAAGTTGATGCTTTTCTTTTACAGTGTACCTATACTAAAATAAACCCCTTTTTTAAACGCTTTTTAATTAAATAAAAGATAAGGGAGATACAGAGTTTGAAAGTTATTTTTAATGTAATAAAATCGTATATTATGCAATGAGCATTTAATGATAGATATTAAGACACGAGTATGAGAATTACGACACGAGCTATAGGTGAGTGTCGTAATGAATACGAGTGTCTTAATAGCTATTAAATGTGAGTTGCATATACTATTTTTTCTATGACCTGTCAAAATAATGATAAATAAGAAAACAAATATTATGGCAACTTTATCATAAACTCAGAAATATCAGAAAATCAAAATGAATTAGATATCAATTTTTAATTTTTAGATCTGTCAGATATTCATGGCAATATTTGATATTGACGGATATTGCTGTAATGTTGCATTTCTATTGGTTATAAACTTGTATCATAATGAATCTCATTACAGTATAGGTAGTAAATCTCTAATAAATCATTTAAAGTAGGTATGGGAATAGAAAAAATAAAATAAAATGATACTTTTTCAAATATGTAGTTCCTTCGGTGGTAATTAATAAGATTTTTTCTTTAATTAAAAAAGTTATTAAAAAAATGTTTTTATTCCTGAGTTTTATACAATATTAAAAGAAAAGCCGCATTAACTTGGGAATCACCCTGTACAACATAGAAAATCAAACATACCAATTCCAAAAGCTTGAGGTCTTCAACCCAACAAACAATTGCTTACCTGGAACAAACAGGAAAAAAGCTAATTAAATTTTAATTAAATTTCCAGCAATTCAATTTAATATTAGTTAATTTTTAATGCTGTATACCCAGAGAATACGCGTCGTTGCCATGCATACTCTCTCTGTACACCCGAAATGCGAAAATAAAAGACAATTTGGCTATGCTCGTTTAGATAATGAGATAGTGGGAAGAGACAGGACCTTTATAACGCATAACACAAAATTAACTTTGGCCATTTTGGAATACCATCACATTAATTCCATGTGATGATATCGGATGCCCGAAAACTCTGAACCTCAAAGCATTTGGTGTATGTGTGTGTGTGTTTATGCCAACTTTGGAACTAGTCAAAATCAGCCAACCAGGCTTCGAGCTATATCTACCCAAACTAACTGGTCATAGACATATTTATTTCCTATTTGGTTTCAGGCGGCCCCTCTAATCAAATTATTTCGGTGACATTTACTAAAATCTGAGAACAATAAACTCATTAAGCCGACAGTTATGTTGGAAACACACAAAAGCAAAATGCCAAACTAAAGGACACGCACTCAAATAGAAAACGAAATTAATGGTGAATTAATATTTAGGCATTGTTCAATTTTAACACAAAAACTGTCCCAGTAATAACACCCACATAAATTTTGTAGTGCTCTCACTTTTTTGCTCTAAATATAATTTGTCTTGATTGACTCAAATCTGCGGTGTGTTACGTCCCCTAGGAGCAGCACAAGAAGAACTGCAGCTGACCTGGAACATTGTTTTAACCTTTGTGTAGCCGTCCCCGGAGTATCTAGGGTGGACATTCCAGACAATATGAGAGAAGAAGGGTGAATTGTGTAAACACCACGGTTAAATCCAACACATCAAGCTGAAGTTTGTAATATAAGGTCACCTCAGGTGAATACTTGGTCAATGGAGTGTGTGACGGAACTATTTGCAAATTAAAATATAATGGTAACAGTGCTGGGGGAAATTTAATTGATCTTGACATTACGGGTTTCAGTAATTAATTTCTGGGTATAATAACAGTCATGATATATTCTTCGTTTTAGTAAAAATAATTGTTGATTAGACGATTTAATAATTTTGAAGTAGAAGGAACTAAAATTGAGTCTCGAAACTAAATTTTTCACAGTCAATAATTAGTAAAATATGAAATAAAAACTGAAATATAGAAATTTATCGTCATCTTTAAGGCAGGCAGATGGTCAAAGAAACTGGGTTCCAGCATAGAGAAGAAAAAGAGGACCTACAAAAATATGGAAAGATGGTGTCAGATGTGGAAGATGAAAAGCAACTATACGATGAAGATTAGAGAAATCTAAAAGATCAGAAACTAGAGGATGTGATAAAAGGCTTCAATGTTGTATTTAAATTAGATAGAAACCAAAATGAAAAAAAATGTCAGAACAGGACTTGAAATATTAATGAAAGGAGGAAAATAGAGGATGACGAGTTATCACCAAAGACGTGACAGCAATTTAAGTGTGTTTTTTTTTGTGTATACCAAAATGTATAAAACTTTTCCAAAAACTGGATATAAACTTTTGGAAATTCGAAAGATCTGTTAGTCTATCTAATTAAACCAGAGCAGACATTATGATGACATTAAAATGTTCCAGATTAGGGACACGGAATTAGAGGTAGGAACTAAATTTTGCAGTTTAGAATACATTCATTTTTGAAGTTAAAGCAACTATATCAAAACTCCATATTAAATCTAAATTGTGTGAAAATCTTTACAGACTTCTTTAGTTAAATTTTTCCAAAAAACTCAAATTAAATTAAAAAGTTTAGATTAACCTAGAGACCCCTTAAAAATCTAAAGTGGAAAAATTCTTTTATACAGCCGCCTTTCGTGGCGCTGCGCTTGTAAAACGCCAAGGAATACGACAATCAATTACCCACCATCACTTTAATCCAATCCACTTGAATCCGTGACAAAATGTGGATATGTAATTTAGTTAAGTAAGTAGTTCTCAACAGTCCAACAGGTCCACAACGTGAAACGTTAAGCCACCGTCTGTGCTTTTATTATTTAAGTGTATTTTTCCATTCTTTCAGCAATAAACTCGCTTTTGGTTTTTACATCATAGGTAGAAATTCAAAGAAAATGTTTATTTAAACATATAACATGCAAGATAAATAAAATGGCAAATACATATTGTAATAACTCCAACGACACAATGAATCTCCACATAAAAGAATCAGATAAATAAGAACATAACTCAATGCTCGTATATACGAATTTTGTTTTGTTCGAACATAATCCGACCACATTGTAGCTATAAATCGTAAAATTTATCAATGTTACCCATAAATATTTCACGTAAATGTTTGGGGCTCACATTTATCCAACCAAAAAAATCTTTATATCACAAATATTCATTAGACAAATTGCAAATAGAAAAGCAAAACACATCCTACTATCTCACAGTCATTTATCGCCATATTTTTTGCCTTAACAACTTTTGGGTATATTAAAAATAGCAGAGATGTTAGTTGGATAAATAAATTACAAATTTGAATGAAACAGACATGATAAATGACAACAGCATAATTATAACCTAGGAAATGAATATTTAAATGTTATTTTTCTCCTCTGTGCCTTTTTTTTAATTATTAATAACCCAACAGCTAAACAAGGTAGCTGCTACACTACTCTATAAATATGCATAACAACAAAAAACAAATTGTATTTTGCAAATTGCTTTTACTATATTGGCCTTGAGGCAATATTTTTAATTTGGTCACGAATGAATTAGTTGCCCACATCAATTTGGAACAATAATGAAAATAAATTATGTAAGTATTTTTTTCGGAGCACTGCATTGTTTACATCTACAAAAAACTATATTTAGATGTAGAGGAAGCTAGGATTAGATGCCAAACCACCACAGCGGTTTCTAGTTTAGAGGAAGCACACTTGGGTTTATTTAGAGAAAAAATTAGGAAGCCCAAAGCGTTTTTGGAATCAGTTTAAGTTCCAAAAAATCACTAAAATTGTTGATGATGTAGAAACACCTTAAACTGTGTTCTATGTAAAAATTCCGGTATAAGAGAAATCGAAACAAACGTGGTAGTTTCCAAGTTCTTGCGTTCTAAAGTGAATGAGATCAACCTATTCAAAAACCACCCGAAAAAAATTTAAATTAAAATGCAATTACTTAAGATAAGTTCGGTAATATGAGATATTTGCATGTAAAAGCAAATTTTCTTTTCCATTAACTTTTGTGTAAATAATAAGATGGGGATTCTTGATACGTTCGACCTTGCGTGCATGTTCGTGACCTTCACAGTCGGGAACCAGTTGCTTTTTGATTCGAATACAAATCCCGTCAACTTTATATTATTATGCCGGCTACCATGCGAAGAATAAGCACAATACATTTGATAATAATTATATACTTTATGTGTGTAGGTAGGTATGATGTGTACTTTGCCATAAACTAAATGGACTACTTGCTACCGCGCGATGTTAACTCTCTGTAAGTTCATTGACTACAGCGTGCACAATATATGGCAAAAATATGAAATTTGAATTTCAATTCGCATAAGAAAGGAGCTTACAACAATACACAATGGTTCGTTTTCTTCTTTTCCAGTTTACCTTGATGGGAGATAGCGAAACACAAAAAATAATTAGGAATATTCCAAAGATCAGCTAGGAGCACTGAAAAAATAGTAAAAGAACGCTGAAGCTTTCACAATCACAATATTAATTATTAATCTGAAAGTGGATTTATGTGAGGTACTTAAGGACAATAATTAAATTTTTTTTGAAGACTGGAAAAAAGGATATTGAAAAATTTTAGCAACTTAGTCACAAGACTTCAGGACATTCCTACCACTATTATAAAATGACAATTTATATTTTATGTGCAACTAGAGTAAAACCAATTCAAAACCAATTTTTTTGAGTGTACAAGTACATTTTTATAACTGAAATAATCGTTTGGACAAAAATTATATATTCGTATCCTTGGCAGAGGTTGTAAAGTTAGATACGCCTGTAAAACAGTTTTACCATTATTAGAGAACTGCTGAAAATCACCTTTACGTACTTTGTAAAGAAATTGGTTCCAAATGTTCTTCTTTGGAAAAGTTTGAAAAAGGACTAAAGTTGAATTGTCACAGGATTATCACAGGACTGGATTTTAGGTGAACTTTTGTTTCAATTTAGATGCGGAATCCAAGCAATCCATATTAGGGTCGATTCTGTAAGCAAAACGTTAAATGTTTTGTCTCATTTTAACTTATCAATTCTATATTATCCCTTCCTTGTTTCCCTGTTTTCACAGGCGTTAAAATTTAACGTTTTGCTTCCAAAAATTTAGGTAAGTCCTGCGCGAAAAATCGAATTATATCATAGGAAATTACAAATGTAATGAGAAACATTATTTTCTGACTTTTGAAGAAGTGCTGAAAACTATCTGAAAATATTTGAATAGAAATTTTATTGATTTTCTAGGAGAAGTTTGGAAAAAAGGACGATTAGGTTAGGCATGATCGTGACAGTGTTTGTCTCAAAGAGACAATTTTTCAATCGTCAACTTTTAAAAATTGTATAAAAATGTTTGCAATTTATCCAATAACTATGTATTCCCATAAAAAATGATTAGAATCCTGTGCGTTCCTCGCTGAGTCAAAATTAGTATTTACCTCAGGAGTAAGCTATAAAAAAATGTTATCATTCCAAATTACAAGCACTAAACAATTTTTGGCAGTTGCTTTAGCCCGAGCGCTTACAACAGGAATAAATTTAAATAAGTTCCCAAGGTAATTGGGGAAGATGCTGCGGTGGTGGCGAAAGCCGACTAAAGGGTTGGGAGGCAACATAACCTTAATTAAGCGCCTCAGACACAACTATGAATTAAATAAGCATATGTCATTAGTCAACTAAACTTGACTAGCAGCGACGGGGGTGTAACACGGGCACAAACAAACAATTCTCCCGGAAACGATAACACGTAGTGTTGAAATTGATTGATTAATCGCGTGGCCATGTGCACGACGATGTTGGTGGCAGCAAGTACGTGTGATGAAGAAGCGACAGTGTTATTGATCGGGTGCAAGAGCCTACCTGGTGGACGCATGCGCTAAACGTTAAGGTCATGGCCATATCGGTATCATCTTTATGTGCCTTATAATAGGCCTATTTATTGGTGTGGGCGATTATACAAGCCCCAGCACATAAACCCACTCCCCGCAGGAAGGCGACAATGCCCGCTATAAATAACACCTTGCCGCAGATTCAGAAACTGTCCCGAGCAATTCTGCTGTGCTGCCAGAATGTCTGCTATGTATTTGATGGTGGTGTAGTCACGTGTATCCACTGATTACTATTCCACGCTCCACTTGGATAACAAACACCAGTCAAAGTTTCTTATCAACCATCCTACATTGCGCTGATAAGACATAAAAGTCCAAACAAAATAGACCAATGGAGACTACAAGGCAATTCTATCGGGTATTGGCATGCTGACCCACCACCGCCAACCGGCATTCTTTGTCCAAACTACACTTCTTTCAAGCAAAAAAAGCTAAAAGTTTAGCTGCAGGAGATAACAAAAATGATATTTAATTAATATTTCCATTAGTCATCAATCATTTTTCGGCTTCCCAAGTTGGATCGTAAAAGATTGCAAGATAATGTGATGTGAAGTGTTAAAAAAGAAAATATCGTCGGGGTTAGAAAATTGATCCGAGGAAATAAGAAAAAATGTGACCGTCGATGACAATTTATCTGTTATATTAGATATGAAAGATGCGGGCAAAAAATATAGTAGAGGCGTTTGCTTGGAATAATTGTTTTGATATCACAACATATCATCCATGAATTTATGTAACGAAAATTGAGCGTATACAGTAAATATCATTTAATTTTTTTTGATATCTTAAGAAAAACAAACAGTATTTCTTAGCACAAAAATATTTGCTGTATTATAATATGTACTAAATTTAAAAGTGTAATTTGTGTCTTTACGACAAATTTTCTGATATTTAAAAACCGGCTCTTAATGAATTAAAAAATCGTTACAAAATCATAAAAATCCTCTTCTAAAAATTTAAACAGTTAGACAAGCTGTCTTACATTGCTTTTACCCAAAACCATCACCAGTCCCCAATAAATCAGAAAATACTTTTAAAAAGGCCCATGTTTTACACAAACTAACAGACACCACTTAATCTACACTTACAGTTAACCAACACACTAACTGTTTTTTTTTCCGGTATAACCCAACATTAATCTTAAGTTTTTTCTACATACACATACAAAGTCCACTAACTAGAAAGAAAACATAAGTGTGATTTTGTTCCACAAAAATGAATCTCGAATGACGCAAACGATTTCACTTTATAATATGAGTTCTAAAGACTGAGCACATAAATATTTCGGACGGCTGATTGTACCAGAAGTTTAAGTGTTTAAGTGCATAAGTTCAGTTTCCATTGACAGATATAAAAGGAAATTTGATGATTTCAGTCAAAAAGGAACGATGGGAAATGAAGTCGTACAAAACACACTAGCAAACAATCAGAAAGGGTCAGCTGTAATTATTTAATTATTCAAGCGATATCCATCAAAAGTCTATGGTATTTATAACAAAATACTTTTCGTGTATTGGGTTAAAAACAGAGAAATGTAACAACTTTGTTAGTTAAAGCATAATAATACACTCTGGGAATGCTTCAGTATGGGCAGGGTAACCACTTTGTTTATTTCAGGAAGCCTGCCATTAATGGAAGAAACGCTGAAATTAATAGATAATGAGAGCAAAGAGGTGAATTTATATTTTTTATAGCACCCCCCCGGAAAGTTTCCGTTATCATTATCAAAGCTAAATTCCGAAGTGAAATTTCTATATACCTTAGCAATTAATGTAGGATAAATCTCATGTTCTCAGAATTAATTTGATGAAAAAACTCCATTTTCTAGATTAGCAGGAAATAAACTGAAAACAATAATATCATTGTGGTTTTGAGAATAAAATAAATAACATTAAATTAATTTTCTATAGAAAAGATTGTAGGTTTATCTACCCACAATATTTACATAATTATTTATTTTTAATCCTCGAATATCCACCCAAAAATTTCATTTTGGTGACAGTTTTAGACTAGTAATATTTATTTTAAAAAACCACATTTTATATGAAAATTCTTCGTTATAAATAAACTGCGTGTGTCGCTTGTAAACACAATAATCAGAACGTTGCCCTCAGTATCAAAAAATACGTTTTCATATCAATAACAATATTTAACTTGGAAGGTCAAGTTGAATGCTAATATAAAAATAAAAATTTCTAGATATGTTAATACAACACCCATAAATTTATTACACATTATTGGGAATCTACTACTACTATCCACATTTTTCCCCAGACATTTTGCAAATAAAAACGACGTTTATGTAAAATTAATTCAACAGAGTCATTCGCCAAATGTTACTCGTAGGCCAGACAAAATAAATTAAATTTTAATTAGAAGAGGAGGTGAAAAACCCACAAATCAATTTGCAGCTCTTCCTGTTTTTTTTATCAAATCCATTTGAAGATAACAAATCCCAAGATATCAGTCACGTATGCAATGCATTTATATTTGATTTATCTAAAAATAAGCGTTCCATATTGTATATTTTTTAATTATCTGGCTGTACATGATATAAAACACCCAACCAACCTTCGAACCGCACGAAATAAATTACACGTGAACAAACCACTCTCTTGTTATGAGATATTTAATTTTTATGCTCTCCTCACATACACACTGTGTTCTTTAAATATAAACAAACATATCTGGTTTCTATTTAACTGATGGTGTGTTTTCAGTTTTATCTCTCTGGCATACATAATTACACAAGAAACAGAAGCGTTCAATTTTTCCCCGGTTAGATTTTGTATTATTATGCTCGTGAGGGTAATTCCAACGAGTTGCGATTTAGACTACGTGACTCGTCTCTAATACACAAAGGATCGTAAGTGGTATTAATAAAACAGAGTTGTATCGCATTGTCACAGAAGTAATTTACAGGCCAATATCCAATTAAAATTGTGATCGATTTTTCGCCAATAAGGTTGCTTGGGGGGCGTAGGGGTGCTAAATTTAAATACATACAACATTACATTCTTGATTTAGTACGTATACTAACAATAAGTACAGGAAAATATTAAATAAGGAACAGTTTACTTAGTTACTGTTTGAAATTAATTGATTTTCCCGCCTAGTATTCCGAAACCCAATACCAATCCAAGTTATACATCACATGGCCAAATTTCAATTAACCTAACCTCAATTTATTTTCATAATTTCTTATTCGTATTACAACAACGTTTCTAATATTGCAATTTTGTACCCACGCGATAAAAATATTTTTACTGTTATTAAGACTTAAGATAAGATTAAGGCACCATCTAGTCTCTCTATTTTAATAGCATGGCATGATATATTTTATTATTTGATAAAACAGCCACATTTATTCGATTTCAAACACAAACACATTTTCCTCGTTTGCGCAATATTTAAACAAAACCCACAGAGACAGAGAGGAGATACAAATTTAAGCTTAACTCAATTATTACACATTGCTTGAGCTGGAAACGTGACATTAACAAGCATACACCGCTCCAGTCTTTGATCTTTAGACTAGAGCACGGTTTTTGTACAGACCTGATATGATATCTTGAGACTACATTGTTTTTGCTTAATTAATTTCTAATGGCAAAGTTTCTAAACACTGTTTTAGTTCTTATACAGCTTAGAGTACATTTACAGGCGAATTAACTTTGACTGGGGTTTATGTTATGTGGCCAGGAGTACATCCAGAGCTTACCCTGGGTGATGGACAAAAACAACGGAAATAATAATTGCATAATGGTGAATGATGTCATGTTCAAACTCAGGTGAGTGTATTGTTCAAATTACAATTTTGATTTGTATATTAATAAAAATCAATAGGAAGTTAATAATTGCAGTGGGTTTTTATTACCATAACAAAATTGCACTCTTAAAAATAAATTACCTTAGTAACGATAAGATTAACGGGATTGTAATCGCTAGTTCGCCGTGTAGAAACTTGTATCCGAGTGAATTTGCTTGTAACTATGTAAAAAAATACGTGCATGATTCCAGAAATACAACTTTCAATAAATTATAATTATAAGCCAAAAAAAACGTAGTGGATAATTTATTTATATTATAAATAGACGAGTTCAGGAATTTTTTGCATTGTGGAATTTGAAAACGTAGAGCTATTATAAAAAAATCAAAAACACACATTTTGAAAAGCATATAAAAATGTACAGATTATTATTTAAAAAAAAAATATGTAGATGAATTATCCAAATTTCGCTAAGTTTAGTTTTTAATCCCAAATTTTTCTAATTTGGGTTTATTATTTTCACACTTAATTCAGTCAATTTATTCTCTATACGGACATTAAGGGCTTCTAGGGTTTTAGTTCGAATATTTAATAGGTACAAACAAAAATTAAAAAAGCAAGAATTTCTCGCCACTCCTAAAGTACTGGCCATAGAGAAAATTGTCTATAGAAATGTTGTAGGAAATTTTATACAACATTTATAACATTTTTAGCGTGGGAATAACCAACGAGGAAGCATTTCGAAAAAACTAGTTTTTAAAACTTTTTGATGCAAGAACTTCTAACGCATTGACCCTAGAAAAATTATTTTAGGTCAAATTTTAAGAAATTTAACTCTACATTTTACAACACCTATTTTGAGATATGATGAGATATTTCAAAAGCGACTATTGACTTCTTTTTTCCAAGATGGTTACTTATGTACAACGCAAATTTACATTTATCATGAAAAGTCCTTAATGTACCGGGTGTCCAAATATAAGAAGGGACGCCGGCTGTATCTCAGAAACTATTTATCGTACAGCCTTCGGAAAAAAATATTTATGGTAAAAGTGGGCAAGAGAAATTGCTGGAAATAATTTTTAAGTTTCTAACTCTGCCGCTAGAGCGTAACACTAACGACAAAATAAAAAACACGGTTTTTCTCAAAAATATCATGTTGTAATCTATGCAAAATTAGAAAACTTTTTTGTTTGGAATATTTTTCTCTATCTTGTCAAATAAAGTATGGGGGAAGAGGCGAATGTTTGTTTAAAAAAAATGTAATAACTTTTTTTTGGCTTAACCGTTTTCTATAAATTTGGTCTCGTTTGAAAGAGCTTCAGATAAATAATTGACAACATTAAATTAATTTTTTCCCTGGTCGCTCTCGCTAGAGGGTGCTTTGTGATAAAGTCGAAGATTTTGGTAATTTTCTCAAAAATGTTAAATGAAATGGTGATGTTATTACTAGCTAAGAAGAAAGAGCATAAAACAGTGAAGAAACATGTGAAAACCGCAAGCCGATATCTCTTTTCAATACAGAGATATGAATGAAAACATTTTTTAGCCTGTACGATAAATAGTTTGATACAGCCGGCGTCCTTTCTTATTTGGACACCCGGTACAATTGTACATATAGAAAAACTCGCCGGCAATATATTTTTTAAGCAAAAGAAAGGAGCATGTCAGTTTTGCTTTTAGTATCTTAAAAAACTAAACTATTTTATTTTTTTGCATCGTTGAAAATCGAGAATAAATGTTTGCTGTAAATATAACAATTAGTTGGACAATTGAATTTTGAAAAAAGTTAAGTTTATCAAAATTCGTAATTATGCCAACAAATTTCATCATTGGCGACTTCTATATTTCAAGTACGCGTAGTCGAAACACGTAATTTTGTACCGAAAATTAATTTAACGTAAACGGTAAACGTAACGACAAGATTTTTTTCGAAAACGGCCGTTATGCAAATAATCTCATCTCATTCCTTCTAGCCGTTTTAATATCTAACCATATACGCTCAGAACTAGTATCCATAACCATAAAAACAGAAAAAGTTCTTGTTGGCACTCTCGTACATTTTTCAACTATTCCTGTTATTTTTATTTACGATTGCAACGTTAAGAAAAAAAATGTCAACTGGTTTTATTTAAAGTTATATCGTGGATTTGGTGTCAAAACACTTATCTTTATGGAGACATAAATTAGATTAGAAACGTTTAGAAGAAATTAAATCACTCATTAAACATATGCGTTTTTTATTATTTAATGAAGCGACCTGGTAATTTACGATCGCTTTAATTGACGATAAACAAATTAAGGTAGTGTTTGTGTGGAGTTTGTTTCACTTTACCGTCGAATTAGAGCTTGAACGGTGTCGTACCAGTAAACCGGTTGTCGGCAAAAAACAAAGTCATTAATTTAAACTGTATACGAAGGCTTTAAGAACATGTGATACGGTAGCTGCTGTACACTGTACCTACATTGTGTGTGTTTTACCAAAGACCGACAGAACTGTCGTCAACAACATTCGTCTAAAGAAAAACTATTTGGGTTTAGAGTTTAGATGAAGATGTATGCATGAGAAAAGGGGTTGTTGTTTATTTGTTTGGATGCACCGACTCCCAGTGGAGATCAGACAAATTGTGATGGGTTTAATTTTTCTTTCGGTTTGACTTTTTGTTGTTGCAGCGATTTACCATTTACAGGTTTTCGTGGAGATGAAATTGTGAAACGCAGATTTTTTCTAGAAAAATTTCTTAACAACTCCCACAATTTTTATTCCGTTGCAAGGTAAATGATGCGAGCATAATCTATTTTAATATTAACATGGCGTCAGGGTTTCGAAACTAAAGTTGGAGCATATTCCTGATTACTGAAAATTTCCAAATTAACAATTTATTTTCTTAAAAATTACCTGTAATAATAATGTACTTATATGAAAGGATAATAGTAAAAGTAATTGGGATGTAATGAAGCCATGGCCAACTGCAAGTAAGTGTATAATAAAGAAAATAATAAATAAATCAAGGTTTAAAAAAGAATGTACTTTAATGAATGGTTATTAAAGAGATTGGAATTTTATTCACACAATCTGCACAATGGAAAAGGTACGATTGTTTAAAAAAACATGTCCTAAAGACCAATGCTTATCTTATATCATCACTCAATTAAATTATGTATTTGGAGCCTTGTGACGTCACGCCATCATTACCAGAACCTTTTAGTCATGACCAACTTTTATTTTGATTATCCCCAAATTAGTTTCGGACCAAATGATTTGCTGGCATCATACACATGTCTAAATGCTTGCAACACGTCAAACCACCTAAGCATGGCGTGCTGTAGAATACTTAAAAAGTTAAAAAAAATCACCAGGTACCTTAAGATTAGGTTATTAGAAATTTGTTCTAGAAAAATAAGAGCTTAAGTAAAATATGATTTACATTTGCCGTGACTGACAACAATTTAAACATATCTATCGTTTTCGGAACATATATAAATAATCCTCAAAAACTTCCTGAATGCCCTGTGGCGTGTGCGCGTCGCCAGATGTCAGTGTTTTCCAACATACACACATACACACGTGACTAAGTAGAGAGACGATAAGTTAGTTGTTAACTTCTCGGGGGCCTCCAGTGTTTTATGGCTCGATTAGAGAATGTTCATGTCTGTTATCGATCTGAGGCAAGCTTCTTTCAATGAGGATAGTTCAGGGTATACCTCCGGATATGCGTGTGCGTGTCTAGGCAATGTCAGCTGCGTGAGTTCGAGGGTGGCGAGTTTGCCACCAAAAACACATACGATACGATGACTTTTCTCTCTGTGGTGTCGATCCACTCCAGGCTCACCAAAAGGTTTCCAATTCCGAGTCCTTGTTATCCCCAGATTATAAGGGTTGTTCATTGATTTCCTTTTAACATATCTGGAAGGCCTTTTTACAAGTGCATGGTTATGATTGATGGTCTACGTGTGCTGAATACAATGGAGGAGAGACTGCCACCGCCGCCGCTGCAGGTTGGCTTCAGTTAACTGGGTGTTACACTTTTATATTTCGGGGATATTTCAATTGGGATGTCAGGATATTTTTTGTATAAGTCTATTAAAAAGTTTAGGTGTGAAATTCAAGCGACTGTTTTAGTTACGTGAAATATTGCTCTGTATTTGGCCGAAAGGACTAATTATCATTTGTCAATTTATTATTAATCTAAGTTGGGAAAAAATATTAATTTAAGAATTTTAAATTTTGAACACCGCAGTTTTAATTGTAGATTCAAATATGTTCGAGCCCTAACAACTAAATGTTCGGACAAAAGTAAATTTTTGAAATATGAAAGGAGAACTGGAAATTTTACGCAAATAATTAGTAAACATTTAACAATACAATAAGATAAAGCCTTAATAACAATATTATGCATGGAAGAAAATTATTTATTTGATTTAACAATATTTTATCCTTAATAATTAGCAAATTTTACAAAGTGGATTTGCAACTAAATGTTGTAATAATTTTTAATTGAGGACCATTGATAAGAGGTTACGTCTCCTTTTGCTTTAATAGCTGCCTGTATTCTAGCAGGCAGTGTATTTATCAAATTTTGGTACAATTCTGGCGTGAAACTGTCCCAAATTTCTTCTATTTTGGTCTTTAAGTCCCCAATGGTTTTTGGTGGAATATTGCGTAGAATACGTTTCATTTTATGCCGAAAGAGTTTCAATGACATTTAAGTCCGAACTGGATGAGGACCAGAAAGCACCTTTATGGCGTTTTCACCGAGCTCCAAAACTGTGATTTTTTAAAAACAGTCGTTAGAAAATTACACATTTTTCAAGTACAATTTTAAAGCTACGAAAATTGCCTAAAATCACCAAATAAAGACTTGGGGATTTTGTTGTACATAAAACCAACATCCAGCTTTGCAATAAAGGAAATTTTACCGAAATCCATCCAGCGGTTCCAAAACTGTGATTCTTTAAATGTAGGTAGCACCCTCAAAAAACACCTTTTTTGAAAAGTGAACTGTGGAACTCGAAAAAAATGCAAAAAAAATCATATTAACATTTCGGGACTTTTTCAATATAGTACGATTATTGAGCTTTGATTTAAAGGTTTTTTGACACAAATCCAACCAGCGGTTTCAAAACTGTGATTTTTTAAAACAGTTACTAGAAATTTCTAACATTTTTAAAGGTGCAACTTTGAAGCTCCGATAAATGCCTAAAATCACCAAATAAAAACTTGTGTAACTTTTTTGTAAAGAAAACCAACATCCAGCTTTACAATAAAGTAAATTTCATCAAAATCCGAGTACTAGATCCATCGTTTTGAAAATAATAATTCTTTGTTTCTACAATTTTCCCATCTTGTTGGGTTAAAGTGCTACAATTTTGGAACCGCCGAGCAGATTTTTACGAAATTTACGTTTTTATATAACCAAATGTTGGCATTATAACAAAAAAAAACATCAATATTATGGAAGTTAATATAGATAACTTTTGCGCGTATGGAAAAAAGCCAATCAAATTTACTTTTGTCCGAACATTTAGTTGTTAGGGCTCGTACATTTAATTCGAGTTTAATTCAATAAGATTTTAAATTGAAAATTATGTACAGAATACGTCTGTAAACGGAAATATGTAATAAAAAAAATAAAAATAATCCTTGGAGACACTATACATTTTCCAATTTTTCCATTAATATTGCAAGCAAAACTTAATTAAAATGTTTTTTTTAATACGATTCCGTTATTACATCATCTCACTTCAAAACAGTCATTATATCTCTATTTAATATTTCCAATGTGCATAATTTATGTCATCCAATGCTTGAAATTGCAAATCAATTTATCCAAAGTAATATTGCCATTAGCCTGATTTTACACTGTGTATATTTTCCTTTCAGCTTACCCCCAGTATAAAAGCAAATACAGCGATTTGTTTGCCAATTTAATATTAAATAATGAATCATCACATATATACGAAATTTACGACACAATATTGATATTGCACGAAACAAATTTACAATTCAAACTGCAATATACATATAAATTATTATTCTATTTGGTACATCCAGGTATAGCTTGAGTTCAATCAACTGTGCTATTAATAAAATAACTTCAATAACCAACTACATTCTAACTTTCTCTCCTCGCAGTACTAGCTTGAATTTTTTCCACTGCACACAAACACCTTTATTAAAATCCAAGTACCATCCATTAGGGTTGATATTATTGTTCGCCAGCCGCCTTTTTCCTTTCTTTCCACCAACGAAATATTTTACCATCGTGAAAGCCAGTTGAGAATATACTAAAGTAGTTCTGATCCATCTCTGTCCACCCTTATATATTCGAGGGCCAAAACCTAACCCGCAGGGACTTGCGTCAAGTTTGTTCTACCAGAAGTAGGAGCCATGCTCAACCCCTTCACTTGCAATACAACCCTCGCGGCCCCTCCTGCCAAAAAATACTATGGTCAGCATGCGTAAAAAACACGCCAAACAAAATAAATTCAACATCACTTGCAGAACTAAAGAAGTAGAAAAGTGGAGGAAACAAAAGGGACAACGCGTATATATGCTATTCTATATAACGAAACTTCGTTTGAAAGTTTTTTATGTTGGAGAGCCTTTCGAACTTTACGTTATATAACCTATAAAATTATTACATCAACGCCATTTGGTGGTTGGTATCAGGCTGGGGCGATCTACTGACTATTTTTATTGAGGCGGTCGTTGAAGACACATAATGTAAAGTTAGAAACTCAGATGGTTAATATTTTATTCGACGGTTCATTTACGCAGTTTTGGCGATAAAAGGATATTGGAACAAAAACTACTAGAATCAAATCGATAAATTCTGCTTAAAACCGAGGGCTAAACTATAAGATCCGAAATCGGAAAAAGGATATTATAGACTAGGTTCAGTTGGTCAGTTATACTCTGAATTTATATTCGACAGGTAGATCTTGAGTTCTTATTTATAAATGTATTTAAAACTCAAAAAATATAATTTTTTATTGTCGGGTCCTAATCCTAATAATAGACGAACATTTTTTTATAATTAGGAATTTTCTATGGAAAGTATCCGATTATTTTAGTTTTTTAAATTTCTAACTGCCCTTGAGAGTTTTTTATAAGTCTGTTCTAATTATACACTTTCATTGCTGCCATAAAGAGTACACTGTAATATACATTACCAAACAATTAATTAATTTAATAAAGAGTTTTACTATTTTAATGAGGTAATCGGATATGCAACTGAACAAGTAGATTGCTTAACTAAACAATAAATTAATAGTGTAATGAGTAACACTTATGCAAGGACAACAAAAACTTCATTTTAACATAAACATTTATAAGGTTCTGTACAACAAAAATCTATTTTGTTTAATAAAGATTATAATTGTTAATAATAATAATAACTTAGTAAGACAGTTCAGTTTATGATTTATAAGAAAATTGTAATGTACAAAGTAAATGGCTACAACAAAAATTGATTTTTTCGTGCTGCAACATTATTTATAGTAAATAATTAAAAACATAATTAGTAAACGTGGCTATAACAACTAAATAGCTCTTCGCTACTGCATGGAAAAATAATTTACTACCTGCACACATACGATGTTTAGATGCAGTAGCAGCATTAAGAATATTTATATAAAAACTACAATTTAATAACAGTTATTAATTATGTACATATTTAAACACCAGCTTCCTTAAAAATAAACATAACCTTGAAAATTATCTCGATTTGTTTTAATTGAATATAAACTGCTATTCTAAAACTGTAAACAATTTTTATATTGTGGAAACTTAGCGTAATTACAAATTTATAGTGTACAGATTTTTGAGTTTCGTGTACCAACGTTCAATAAAGCAACGCAAGGAACATTTCATAATATTCGCAGCTGTTAAGTAATGTTGACTGTTATGTAACAGCATGCGGAATATATGAACTAACAGCATTAATTTCCCAGTACGGAAAAATTTAATTAAATTAAATCAACTTATACAATTCACTTCTGTTTTCCCATTTTTAATTTCATAATTTTATTTGCAGTGGTGGATGTCCAAAATAGTTTTGTTGTATCTATGTGCAAATGTGCACATAAATAAATAGCAGCAGTTAAAATTTAATTATATGTAGGTCTCGTACGATGTCGTATAAGCTATAAATACAAATGTGGGTATTATAATTACTCTTTATTGGTAATTAAACAAAATATGCGTTTGAATTATGTGTATGACAGGAAAAAATAAAAATTTACAAAATTGTCCGTTTTTTTCCAGACAATTGTTTCAAAACCCGAGAGTTCAACACATTTTCTGTTTTAGGTCAATCACCTTTCACAATGTAACACTTGGAAATTAGCAAAACAACTTTGGGTTAAATATACGTTGTTGTTTTGTATGATTACTATTAGGGGACCAATATTATACATAATTTTGCCCAACTGAAACCCATTAAAATCTATTATTAGTAGTGTTTATTGAAATTTTCGTTAAAATCAATTTATTGCAAAACACACCACAATCCTATTTTAATACTCTGCCTCTGCACCTAAATTCAATATTAATTACAAAACACGCATAATTAATATAGACTATATTATAACTGTGCTTTAGAATTGATTATAAACCTGAATAGTGCAACCGAGTTGTCCTTAGGTTTCTGGCCTTGATATGATTACTGCAGCATTATTAAAATGAACTTTTCTAATAGGCCAGGGGAAACTAACACTAATAATAACTGAACATAATTTAATCAAATAGTAACAGAGCTTAGTATATACGCTTGTTGTATGAGTTTGCTCTACCCTACACCTTAAGTGACACAATCGTGAACCCTTGCACAGTCAAGCATAAAAAAATTTGGGGTCCCACATAAAAAACGTCCCTTTTGTAATAACCCCAGGTAAAAAAACATTATCTCTCTAGTACAAAAGAATATTAATGTGTACCGGTGCCTTATCTTATCTGAAACAACAAAAATATTTTTGGAGTTTTGTTGTTATGATGGGCGAGAGAGAGGACTATTAACGAGTTGCTGACCAAACGAAAGTTAAAAATAAATGCACAATAAGTAAAGATATTACACAGTTAAATCCAACGAGGCGATTATACAACGAAAACTGCACTTCATGCAATGAAATACGTCGAAAAACTATGCCAGCATATCTAATCTATCGAGCAATTCTTTAATTTCGTAATAGTAAATAATATAATTACAATCATTTCAACTGACTTGTTTTCTACTCTATAATTAGAAATTGTAATTGTATTTTATATAGTTAATTCCTAAACAGAATATAATAGATTTCATGATTTATTTCGTAGCACATACGCATGCGGAATATAATCTAATTATCCGTGCACTTTATTACATAAAAAATTCGTATCCTAATTAAATTTGCTTGTGATTACGTAAATCGATAAAATCGAAGCAAACAAATATTTTAGATGCTTAGGCAGAATTCTATAATAGACATGGCGTGAAATGTTAAACTGTACAATTTCAAAGTTTCCAGTTTAGAAGTTCCTTTAATAATACACCAATTAACCTTTTACGTGGCAAAAAAACTATCACCAATTTTTCGCATGGCACAAATGAACTGTTAGTAACATTATCCCGTCCAATGACAAATACCACTATAAGTGTAAAGAAAAAATACCTGATCAGAATTAACGATGAGGGTATGTGGGCAATTTTGAAATGTACACTAAGCAGCATTACAATTATCATAATTTATTTTAATTATGTGTTAGGTTGACTATAGACAGTTTGAAAAATACAGGCTATTAATCATGAAGATTATTTATATTATTACACAAGTAGTTTTGGGTTTAGTCTTTTTAACTTTGGATATTTGAGGTTTGATGACTAATTGTAAGTTTGTAAGTAGACAAAATAATAAAAAATATAAGTACATGAGTTTGAGTCTTATAGTATTGTTACGCCGAATTTGATCGGGGTTAAAATAAAATATGACACATAAGAGTATTATGGTAATTGTTAAACACTATTTTGCTCTGATTTCTATAGTCAGGTTTTTTGTCATGTAAGCAGAGTGTGCTCACGAGCGTAAATTAAGGTAAACAAAGTATTCAATTACAAAACATAATATCCTAGAGGAAAAATGGCAAATCCATTTATATACTTAGTCTAAACTAAATAGAACTCAGATATTCAAACAATATCAATATATGACAAATTAATGTTACAATATCTGAGAGTGTAATTAATTTAAGAAAAAAAATATCGGGCGACTGTTTTAAATAAATTTTTAAATTTTGATTTCCCAAGTTTCGCCTTAAAAATTAGAATTTTGATGTATTCGTTTTCCTAATAATGCTAAACATATTTTGAAAATGATTGTATGAATTCCATTCAAAATTAATTAGGGTGTTCGTTATTTTTACAAAAGATAACAAGTATGTAAAAATCCAATGCCAGCTTTATCGACTTAATGATATCAAATAGATAAGCACAAAAATCCCCGATCATTTAAAAAATATTTACGAAAAAAATCCTGGAATTATTGCATAAAACATGATGAAATTTTAATCTAAGATAAATAAATAACCAGTAAACAACTCATTTTCCGATTTATCTTTTGATTAAAATTATATTTATATCTACATACGACAATAATAAATTTGATTTAGTACTAAATTTTTGAGACCAAACCTCCCAAAAAATAGTAGTAGTAAGTAGTAGTAGTACGAATACAATGTTTATTACTAAGTAATAATAAGCAAATTTAGGTATTATCTACATATTAGTAGTATAGAAGAAAATCGCCAGGTAACATTTTAATTATCTAATTTTTGGAAACACCGATTATATTTTTATGAAATTAACTTTCTAGGGCTGGACTTTTTATTTTACAAGCGACTTTATCTGACAGATAAATTTCTTGATTTTCGTTGTTGGAACTTAACTGCCAAATCAAGTCAAACCTAAAGATTTTCTAGAGTAGGTCAAACCTAAAACCACCTTCAAAATCGAATTCTTTTCGCATATTTCTATTAAATTTTCTGTGTAATATTGTTTCTTTTTCTTAACAAAACAATCCAAAAAAATAGAATAATTGAGATAATTCCCTAAATTTTTATGATGATGTTAATGATTCTTCAAGATACTTGAAAATTTGTAAGAGAGTTTCATAACTTTTTATTTTCTCTGTATAACAAAACAGTTTGTGTGTCAAAAACCATTCGTGCTGAAATTTGAGCATTTTATGCAAGTTTTAATGAAATTTAAAGTCAAAATTGTAAACAGCATTCAAAATCCCCAGCTTTTGACAAATGTGCAGTACTCTTTAACATAAGTACCTGTATAACCTTAAATCAAACTATTTCTCAAGCTTCCAAGTCAGTTTTATTAAATTAGACAAAAATATGTGGTAAAACTTGAACACAACTATAAAATTTTATTTAACTGACTTTTCCGGGGCCAACATTATTGTATTCCATGACTTGTTCAGGGTTTGAGGTTTTCTAGAAGGTACGAGTATACCTACTCTTGTGGCTTCTAAAACAGTTTCATTTAGCAAAACTGGATGATAATCGTGGTAGATTCTTTTAAAATATTGATGGGAAAAAACGCTCTTCAATTTTGAGGTCTACATTTGAAAAAATCAAAAGTGTCTTTCCACTTTTCTTGTTTTTCAGTCACTTTTTTTAGATTTGCTAGACTAATTTTGTTCATCAAGAAATAATTTTTCTACGCACCATTGACATTGTAACTAAAGCTGCAAAAACAAAAAGAAATCGTCTTCAGCTTCAATATTTCTTTCGGATCAATTATATTTGAATCATAATAAATTCGACGGTTTATTATGTAAAATAAGAAATTAAATATGTTACGGTTACACAGAAATTAGGAATTTTGGTGTCCCACATCACAACAAAATTTTTACGTTATGACAAACACATGTTACTTGTTCCATCCAAGCAACTCTCTATAAAAAGAAAACTGTGTAGAAAATCAACAAATATTTCAAATAATATATGATATAAGATATAAATACCCGCATTATAAATTATTGGATTTAACTAATTTTTGTACGCCATGACGAATTACGAAATATTTAAACAACTTCAGTCTATGAGAACATTCTGTGAAGAGATGCACTTTTCTCCCCTGCTCCCTGCGCCCCCTCCAAAAGTTATTTAGTTTCTCCCCGCGAGGCAAAATAAGTATCCGCCGACTGAAATTTAATTTTAAACTAATGATGTAGGTAAAAAAATGCGAGGTGTAGTTTACAGTTTTACAATAACCCCAAACTCATTACGCCAGGTTGTTGTACTGTATGGCGTAAAGACCACAGTCTTCTTACTTATTTTCTACCGCAGCATAACGTGATTCATATACCTACCTTTAGGCTAAATTGTATCTTAAACTCACGCAGTGAAAGTAAAACTACAGGTACAATTTGGTAGATCTATATGAATACCAAGAAAACACCGCAAGTTAGCAGGAAAACCACTAAAGTTGTTTCACCTTGGATCATGTGATGATCCAGGCGCGTGTTGTGTTGACGAAAAAACAAGATTCCAAATAATTTTTTTGATTCAGCTAAAGCCACATCATAAATTCAAACAAAATCCCCTAAGCAAGCAGTAAACAAATTTTATGGCCAATTTAAGGGCAGTTGTAAGTTTTCTTTGTCATAAAAAATAGCTGACCGACAAGAGCCATAAAGAATCAATAATTCAAAACAGGATGTTGTCCTGGTAAAGAGCAAATTTATGTTTACGATACTCTAGAAAGGCAATCTAAATAGAGTGATAATTTTTATGGTATACCAATAATTTATTAGGGGTAATTTGTTTTTCTACTGCAATAAATTGCAATAAACTGTCCAACCGCAAGAGATAAGATCGGGTATTAGGTTTTAAAGTCAAGATAAACCACTGTGTGAACGGAGTGAGACACTTGCTAACAAAAAAATTAATGTTGGTAGGTATAACAAATAAATTCCATGGTGTAAGTAAAGCGGTTTACCTTTGGCATTTGCATTCAATCGGATGCAAAAGCTGATACAGTCTACGCGTTTTAATGAGTCCTTAAACGTAACGAGTGTGCGTATATTGAACTTAACAAGCGGTTTATATAAACGAAACAGGGCACGTAAAATTTTGACTGTTATTTAAGGTAGGAAGTGGTTGAACCACTCGAATTTGGTCCAAATTTTGCACTGGAATCGGTATACTGGGATTATTTTCAGTAGACATACACGTCTGTCTGTGCATCTTTCTCGCTGTTAAGACAGGCAAAGGAGAGGTACAAACAAAGACAGTGTGACGCACATACCTGCTGACAATAATCTTAGTAAAGGATTTAATTTTGTTCTTGTTTATAATTTGTATCATATTATTGTTGCAATTTTCGAAGGAGTTTTTGTTTAAAATAGTCAACTAATAGCTGGATTTTGTAAAGGTTTTATTCTGGTCAATACTGTCCTCTTCGACAGTCGACTACATTCTGCCCAAACTCAACTTTAGTTATTTAGAAAATGTTTTAAAAAAAGTTAGTTCTAACTTTTCTAACCTTAGGGGTGACGTTCTTTCCTGTTTCATAGATGATAAATCTGCTTGTGCGCAGGAGCATCAAGATAAAAATTTCACTGTTCAAAAGGTTGGCAAGTGCTACTTGGTGTTGTTAGATTGTTGGTTGTACCTTTTTGTTTAATTTGTAATTTCCAAGATGGAGAATGATTTCGAGGAGTTTGCCGTTACGGCATCCACATTTCATTTCTCCGTGCGAGGGTTTAGTGCATTACAGGTATGAACTAGAATGGAATAAAATTTCCTTTGGTCACTGAAGTCGGTGGTATTGTGATACAGTGTGTCTCATTTAAGATGAAAATATTTTCGTTACTTTCAGGATCAGAGAGATGAATCTCTCAACTTAAATGTCGTTTGTAATTATATCTCAGAATGTATTCATCTTAAAGGAGATAATGTCTAAAATTTCTTTGTCCTGGCAAGTTTCAGCAATGTCTTAATCGATTTCGAATGGATTATATTTTATCAAAATGTAGAGATCACTGACATACTTATAATGTTTTTTAGGTTAGCTACGCCTGTTGTTTTTTAAATTTTAAAAAGAAATTTCGAAATTGTCCTCAATATGTTTTTAAAACAACAACATTGTTCTTTGCCTTAAATTTGAATGATTTACAAGCAGTGGCTCCAAATCTGCTAAAAGCTGAATTACAGATAGCAAGTTCTTGTTATTTTTTTGTCTGCCACCCGTAAAGGGTGCTGATGGTACAATTCCAAATCTAAAGAAAACTGCCGCATTCCAATAACGCACCATAATTTTGTAATACATTTGATCTATTAGCAATC
Source organism: Pediacus dermestoides (assembly GCA_963942485.1). Lineage (NCBI taxonomy): Eukaryota > Metazoa > Arthropoda > Insecta > Coleoptera > Cucujidae > Pediacus > Pediacus dermestoides. The sequence continues at coordinate 33,617,231 of OZ012626.1, forward strand.
GATTAAGACAGCTGCAAATAATATCTTACACATTGCCCCTTTACTATTTTTTTCTGTGTAGGATAATGTCCCTATCAGATCGCCAGCATGTTACATACGCAATTTACCATGGAGGTTGGTTTTAATGCCGGAGACTGTTAGTTTAAAAGGCGTTAGTGACGAGTTGGCCAAGCGCTACCTGCGTGTCGATTTAGAATGCAATTGGGAAAGTAAAAATCCAAATTGGTCGATATGTGGTGAATGCGAGTTGTATTTGGTTTCTGTGCGGGATGGAATTAAACTGCACGTTCGAAAATTGACAAATGACTTTAGTTATGAAGTACTTATATAAGGAAGAAATCTTACATAAATATCTACTGATTATTATTTTGCTTGAAGAATCCTGCTTGGTGTTGGAATGAGTTCGCGCCATGGAATGATATGTTATCTCAGGGTAAATGGTTAATAAAAAATGATACCGTCACGTTGGAAGCAAGTATTCGCACTTTTCGACCAAGGTTTCATCAACGAGACACATCAGGTTAGTCATATAGTTAAGTTAAACGTTTCTTTGCAGAACTGGAATTAAAACGCGCTAAAATAAAACTTGTCGGTTGTTTTGTAAAGGGTAATACGATAAATTCTTGTAGTGTGTGGCCTCCCTTAGTTGTCAACTTTAAATTACAAAATAAGGAAGTTGCGTTTATCCAAACGACAATAGGGACTTTGCATGATTTTCAAATTAATTTTTTTTGAAAAGTTGATACCATATTATCGCTATCAATATTTGTGAAAAAAATTTTTGGTCCGTACTTCCCAAGTAAATAAATAAAAAGTATTGCAAAATTTTAAAATTTCCCGGAAACGCCCGAATCGACCCAAAAGACTGCTGACGTCACGAATCTAGTTCCACAGTGCAGCACGCCGCATTTTGACTTATTTCGAAAAATGTCAAACGCGCAAAAAATATTTAGACATGCCAATGTCAACTAGATTCGTGACGTCACACAAGACTCTCCGATCTCAAAGCGTTTTCGGACGGCAATAATATATTTGAATTACGGTCAATTTATAATCGTTTTTTTATGTACAAATATTGAGTAAAAAAAATTATTTTTGCTTTAGAGTATTATTAATATAGTCGTTTTACATTTCTAACAGAAAAAAACGGGATTTTAAAAAAATGCAACATCCCTATATTCAAAGTAATTTTTATGTTGTATCTGCACTTTTATTATGATAATTATTAAGTTTGCTTAAGAATCCGTATAAGTACGTGTACTTAATACTAATATCTATTTCCTCACAATTTCCGAGATAGTATTTTGCTATAGAGGAAAACCACAGTGTTACAACTTATAGATGGATTTTGTGCTAATTTTAAATTTCTAGGTCATAATCAGTTTCGAGAAATTTTTATTGTTCGCATTTTTTTTACTTACAAGTAGAATTTTTACGTATAGTAGCAATATTATAACAAATTTTGAGAAAAAAATCTCATTTCCCACGAAAATTATCCCATTTTAATACTTCTGGTCGAATTTCCTGCAAAATTTTGGATTGACCAAATATATGCACGTTTCAATAACTTAATTTCTTTCTTCTTTGGATTAATACTTCTAAACGACACCCCTAATGTTAAAAATTCTTGTGAAGGCATCAAGTTTTCCATCATCAGCTAGAGCTTTTCACATCACTTTTTTAATATTATACGCATCGCTGACTAAATAAAAACACACTTCATCATCGTCCAATTTCCTTCATCGTGCCTCAAATATCAACAAATCATATTTTTTTCTCACCACCAGCAAATGGTTATAACTATTTATACCCCACATAAATCAACACGCGTTTACGTTTGCAATTTCTTAAGTGAATAAAAATAAGTATTTGCTTAATTATCTAAAAAGCAATTTCCTTGTGATCTCGATGATTTTTGTTGAAAACTTTGCGCCATTTTTTTACTTACAATAAAAGTTAGTTAGCCATTTTTCTGTTTACAAGAGTTTTGTTGGAAAAACAAACATCTTGTGAAGTTATATAACGTAAGTTGTGTAAGTTGTTTTATTGCTTCACTTATTAAAGTCTGTGTTAAGACTTACTGTGTGGTTAAGACTAAAATACTTGAAAAACATTCGAAACAATAAAACTGATTTAAAGCCATTCACTTGATATTTTACGCACTACTTACTTAAAGTATAAAACATTAAATAGTTACAAAATAAATATTATAAATAAATGTTTTCTGCTGTATGTTAGAGGGCAATAAACTCCTAAATCAGATAAAGCGTAATTTTGCAAAATTTATTTCTAAGTTTATGTCCGACACAGACAATACAATTAATTAATTTATTATGAAATATCACATGGAGTTACGGTATGTGGAAAAAGCTCTTTGCATGTTTTTAATTAAATCAAACAGCTATTTGTATAATAAAAATACTTTTTTACTGCTATATTAAAATCACCATATTCAAAAAAGTACGGTAGGGTATAATTTAGTACACATCACATGATGAAATGGAGCAGTATCATTTCTGATTAAAACCTTCCATTACCAACATTTATACGAACAATACTTGCGGGATTAGTAATAAAACTCACATTTTATGACCGCAATTCATATAAATATTTAAATTTTTTCTTCTTTTTTCTTCCTTCAGATAGTATCGAATCTAAATCGCAACATAAAAAAAGATAACTAAACTAGCATAGAGAGTCGTATAAAATTTAGTAGCATGGTCATAAATAATGATGAGATATAAACACGCAATCAGATGGAACGTTTTTAGCTTCCTTGTATATATAGACCAACTAAAAAGAAAGTCGTCCGTAGTTTTTTTTATTGAATGCACCAAAGATGCAATAATTCATTTCGTTATCTTGCCGTTTTGATAGGTTTGGATCATGAAGCTCCACAACAGCGCCAAGTTATTATTGTGTGTTTGGAAAATAATGCAGCTACAGTAATTTACCATTTTTGCTTTACGAGCCAGGTATTGGAAAAGCCATCAGAGCGCACAAAAGGGTGAAATTATACTAACCACAGCTTTATGGGTTTGAAAAAATTCACAATGTAAAATATATGCGAAATAACACCTTCAAGGTTCTATGGATCTCTGGTTAAATCATTTTCTTAGAACTGATTTTTATTATTCTTCCTGAATGTAACAACCTAACCTAAAGGCGAAGTACAAATTCAAGATTGCGATTTAATTTAATTATTAGAAATTCATCAGTGGCAGCCTTATTTTGTAATAGTAAGAATAAAAATAAAATTTGCTGCCAATTAACTTTATGTAAAAAATTGCTCACACCGTAGTAGTTGTCTTTTTATCAAAAGCAAAATTATTAATACATACATCAGTTGCATGACAATTTACTTACCTAATGATTAGAAATTGTCAAGTGAAACTGGTGAGAAAATAAAACGGCTTGTTAGAGTCCATGAAAATCCGTCTGAAGATATCGAAGTCTTCACCCCAACATTAATTTTCCTGAATAAATTCTGCAGTAATTACTAATTATCATTGAAACAAGCATTTTATTTTTGGAAATCGTGGCCTTGTTTGTTAAGATATTTGAATGAATTTTTATACAAAATTTATTATTATGAGCGTTTTTGTTACTTTATTAAAAATTAGTTTTACTTTGGTGTTTTTAAAACGTGATTTAAAAAATGGAGCTGTTATTTATGTGGATTTTATATGCAATATCCGAAATTCTTGAAAAATTAGGTCAGTATTTTAAAGCGAGCATACATCCTCAAATTTAGTTGCCAAACAATATTAATAAAATCAACAAAAGGAAGATAAAGATAGAATTGTGCAGTTTGATGATTTGAGAATATTTCTGCAGAATTCTATTAAAAATAGTTATATTTTGATTAATAACGTGTGGTTAATTGTTGAGTACCTTCGCTTGTTCGCTAGAGTTCATCCAAAGGATATTTGCTAATCCTGACCTCAACTTTCAAGATATTGAAGCCCTCACTCTCAACACTAATTTTGGAATTTTCATAAATAAATTCTGCAGAAATTATCAAGCATTTTATTTTTAGAAATCATGGCTTTGTCAAGATATTTTAATGGATTTTTAATTTTTTATATAAAATTAGAAGCGTTTTTGTTATTTTATCAAAATTTTTTTTATTCTTTGGTGTTTTTAAGGTGATTTAAAAAATGGAGCTGTTATTTTATGCGAAATTCTTGAAAAATAAGCTCAGAATTGTAACGCGAGCAGACATCCTTAAATTCAGTTGCCATCAACGATATTAATAAAATCAACAAAAGGAAGATAAAGATAGAATTGAGCAGTTGATGATTTGAGAATATTTTTGTAGAATTCTATTCAAAATAGTTATAGTTTAACGAATTAACGTGCGGTAAATTTTTTGAGCACGTTCGCTTGCTCGTTAGAGTTCATCCAAAGAATATTTGGAAATCCTGAACTCAACTTTCAAGATATTGAAGCTCTCACCCTCAACACTGATTTTCATAAATAAATTCTGCAGAAATAGATATTTCAATGGATTTTTATACAAAATTAGAAGCGTTTTTGTTATTTTATTAAAATTTTGTTTATTCTTTGATTTTAAAAATGCAGCTGATGTTATTTCATGCGAAATTCTTGAAAAATAAGGTCAGCATTTTAAAGCGAGCACACATCCTTAAATTCGTTTGTCAAACAATATTAATAAAATCAACAAAAAGGAGATAAGGATCGAGTTGTGTAGTTTGATGATTTGAGAATACTTCTGTAGATTTCGACTAAAAATAGTTATATTTTGATTAATTAACGTGTGGTTAATTGTTGAGTACCTTCGCTTGTTCGCTAGAGTTCATCTAAAGGATATTTGCTAATCCTGACCTCAACTTTCAAGATATTGAAGCCCTCACTCTCAACACTAATTTTGGAATTTTCATAAATAAATTCTGCAGAAATTATCATTGAAACAACCATTTTATTTTTAGAAATCGTGGCTTTGTCAAGATATTTCAATGGATTTTTAATTTTTTATACAAAATTAGAAGCGTTTTTGTTATTTTATCAAATTTTTTTTATTCTTTGGTGTTTTTAAGGTGATTTAAAAAATGGAGCTGTTATTTTATGCGAAATTCTTGAAAAATAAGCTCAGAATTGTAACGCGAGCAGACATCCTTAAATTCAGTTGCCATCAACGATATTAATAAAATCAACAAAAGGAAGATAAAGATAGAATTGAGCAGTTGATGATTTGAGAATATTTTTGTAGAATTCTATTCAAAATAGTTACAGTTTAACGAATTAACGTGCGGTAAATTTTTTGAGCACGTTCGCTTGCTCGTTAGAGTTCATCCAAAGAATATTTGGAAATCCTGAACTCAACTTTCAAGATATTGAAGCTCTCACCCTCAACACTGATTTTCATAAATAAATTCTGCAGAAATAGATATTTCAATGGATTTTTATACAAAATTAGAAGCGTTTTTGTTATTTTATTAAAATTTTGTTTATTCTTTGATTTTAAAAATGCAGCTGATGTTATTTCATGCGAAATTCTTGAAAAATAAGGTCAGCATTTTAAAGCGAGCACACATCCTTAAATTCGTTTGTCAAACAATATTAATAAAATCAACAAAAAGGAGATAAGGATCGAGTTGTGTAGTTTGATGATTTGAGAATACTTCTGTAGATTTCGACTAAAAATAGTTATATTTTGATTAATTAACGTGTGGTTAATTGTTGAGTACCTTCGCTTGTTCGCTAGAGTTCATCTAAAGGATATTTGCTAATCCTGACCTCAACTTTCAAGATATTGAAGCCCTCACTCTCAACACTAATTTTGGAATTTTCATAAATAAATTCTGCAGAAATTATCATTGAAACAACCATTTTATTTTTAGAAATCGTGGCTTTGTCAAGATATTTCAATGGATTTTTAATTTTTTATACAAAATTAGAAGCGTTTTTGTTATTTTATCAAATTTTTTTTATTCTTTGGTGTTTTTAACGTGATTTAAAAAATGGAGCTGTATTTTATGCGAAATTCTTGAAAAATAAGGTCAGGAATATCAGAATTGTAATGCGAGCACACATCCTTAAATTCAGTTGCCATCAACGATATTAATAAAATCAACAAAAGGAAGATAAAGATAGAATTGTGCAGTTGCTGATTTGAGAATATTTCTGTAGTATTCTATTCAAAATAGTTATATTTTAATGAATTAACGTGTGGTAAATTTTTTGAGCACCTTCGCTTGCTCGCTAGAGTTCATCCAAAGAATATTTGCAAATCCTGACCTTAACTTTCAAGATATTGAAGCTCTCACCCTCAACACTGATTTTCATAAATACATTCTGCAGAAATAGATATTTCAATGGATTTTTATACAAAATTAGAAGCGTTTCTGTTATTTTATTAAAATTTTGTTTATTCTTTGGTATTTTAACGTGATTTAAAAATGCAGCTGTTATTTTATGCGAAATTGTTGAAAAATAAGGTCAACATTTTAAAGCGAGCACACATCCTTAAATTCGGTTGCCAAACAATATTAATAAAATCAACAAAAAGGAGGTAAAGATGTAGTTTGATGATTTGAGAATATTTCTGTAGATTTCTATTAAAAATAGTTATATTTTAATTAATTAACGTGTGGTTAATTTTTAAGTACCTTTAGAAAGTAATTTTCCTATTATGTATATTATAATTAAATCTTATTATAATGTTTACACTAAAAACAATGCAAAAGGAAGTTTATTTATCTATTTTTAACTAAGAAACTACGAGCAGCTGGCAGTTTTCTTCGAATGAAAGCCGATTTCTATTATTTTAGTCTCATTTATCTAAGCCATCCAACAAAAATTTAAAACATTGTCAAATCGTCCCTCGTACCACCCTGGCACCATTTACTTGTATTTTTTATCCATTTATCACAATAAAACGTAACATTTTATTAGCTATTTTTTTCATTTTGCGCCCATGTTTCTTACATTGTGTGCCTGTTATTATATGAGAGAAAAAACCCAACGGACACAGAATACAAACTAAGTAATTTCAGAAGGGAGCCGCGCGCGCGTTGTTTGTGAACAATAAAATTATAGAGCTAAACCCTAGAACCAAAACTGATTGTTTATCCCCCATCTACCGTAGATCACTAATTTCAACGTGTACCTACCTCGAAATGTACAGTTGAATTATTCAATATATTAAAATAAGCACTTGTATGGGATTTATTGTAGTGTAGTGGATGGTGATGGAGAGGGCCTTAATGCCCTGGGTCTGAGTTTGATGCTGGCTGTGTATATGTACAATTAGTTGAGCCTACACGTCAGAATGGGTTATAAACTGTAATAGAATGATTACTGTAACTGTTGCCAAGCGCGCCGCGGTTACGGCCTTGTTTTTACAGTGCACTAGTGCAACATCACCTTCATTTGAACTTTGCACAAATCACACACAACACAAAAAAATCAACGAAAATAAAAATACAACACAATTTTCGTTTGTTTCATTTCGTTCACTTCACAATTATAAATCCAAAACCATGAGGGGGGAGAGAGACAGAGAGTGACTCACCTATTTTTTTCCAGTTCGTTATGCGATGTCCTGCAAACAAAAAAAGGATTAGTTACTATGTAATTTAAATAAATTTTTTATATTAGTTCAAGTCGCGGTGATATTTTTCCGTTTAAAATTTTTTTTTATTTCCAAAATTTTGGTTACTTACTTACTGGACATTTTTTTGGTTTACTAGTTAGCTTTAGCTGGTGCATGTGGCATGTTTGCGCGCATATCCAGAGAACAAAGGAACACGTTGTCGTGAAGGTAAATAATACAACGATCAAGATTCGGTCCTAAGCGCGCTGTGTTTATTTATTCGTTTGTTTTTGGGTGCTATCCGTTTGTTTTATTGCAGCACCAGCAGCAGCGCGTTACGCAATAAATAATTAAATTAAACTATGCCGCAGGTGTCGGAACAAAAAAACCTACCTGTTTCCCTGAGATTTTTTTGTCTTTGGCCTTTTTGAAACGTTTCTGAGATCATCGTTGACTCGCAATGTAGAGGCGTAACCGTGTTCAGCTTCAGCCTCTGTAACAACAACAACAGAAACACTGATGATAGCATCTAAAACAGCTGATGCACCAAAATAGACGCGTATTGCCAATACAATCTCCAACCACACACATATACACAAAACACACAATTCTACTGCATGGAAAAATAAAACCAAACACAAAAAACTTTGTTGTTTTTGTGGCGTAAAGCGCACAAATTCGTGTAGGTATTTTTTTTGAATTTTTACTGACCTCGTTCGCGTCTTTCTATATATTCAGCAGCTTCCAGAATGGTTTCAGCAGCCCTCAATAAGTCCATATTCATTAAATAGAAATTTGAATATTAAAATTCTGTAAGACAAAGCCCCGCAAACTCTCAACAAAGCACGGTCACACACACACCCGCTTCGCAGTTACTATACTAACGGGGGATTTATCGATGGGTCGTGGATCTCTCATGTTCGTAACAATTTTGTTGCGCACCAGATCGGTGCGCTGCTCGCGAACCTACTCGACTACGATCTCCAAACTCGATTTTTTCTACACCATGTAAGCGCGGATCAACGGACCCCTTGGTTATTATCTGAAGAGATATGTGTTCATATTATTTTGAACATCATTTGGGGGAATTACCTCCACTTGAATGGCGATTTTTGGACTATTTTGAGAAAAATCCTTTGTGTAGGATTTGGCGAGGCGAGGAATCGAGGATATTTCGACTTCGACTATTATCCATCCATTACCAAATATTTTTTTAACAAAGCACCTAATGATTAATCGCTGCAAAGTACAATTCAATAAACCTCTTTAATCCGAACAGTTATGGTCACAGGAATATTTGGATTATTGATGATCCTAAAATCTTGCGAAAAATTTCTTGAGCTTTTTCTAAGACAAAAAGTCCATATCAACATAGGTCTTAAACGGCCTAGTTTACAAGTTACAGGGTGTTGAAGTTTAGAAAAAAATTTTATTTCTTCAAAAACGCGAATCAATTTTTGTGTGTAGATTTCTAAACCAAATAAAAAATTTTTAAATTTACGATTATTGATTTTTTTTTCAACCAAGTCGGACATCGATACCTACGCCACGGGCACTGCAAGAAAAAAGTTGAAACTTACCAAAAAATCAAAGGTCTTTAAAAATGTAAAAATCTTGCAAAATTATCTTCAATTTTTGTAAGAGACCAAATTTCTAACAAAATGAAAATCCCTTCCTGATTTTATTACCTACTGCAGAGACTTATTAAAAAAATTAACTAGTTTCAGAGCTTGTGCCCTAAAAATTGTCATAAAACAGAAAAATTGATAGATTTTCTTGTGGTTTGCTTTGTTGCTAATACCTACTAAATAAATCAAAGAGAATAAAAAATCGTCGAAATTTGCACATTTTACTATACTTACCTACCATATATTCACTTAATAATTTGTCCAATTTTGAATTTTATTTAAAACTGTCATAAAACTGTGAACTCCTACAAATTTTCGAAAAAGAAGATATTTTTACTAAATAATAGAAATAAAATTAAAATATGTAGGTATGTACTCGTATACATATGTACATATAAAATTACTGATTATATTGCCTAAATTACAACTACAGGGCTCATAAACTTTGTCTGATTTCTGACTTTGTGTCCTTAAAACAGAAAAACTAACATTACTGCTTGTAGTATGCGTTGTACAAAGAAATAATATAGGTACCACTCAAATAATAAAATAATCAGAGTGAAAATGGGTCTACATTTCGAATTTTATGACTTACTCTTAAAAAATGTGTATAATTTTATTATACTTTACCCCTTATTCACAAAAACTTAAAATTTAACTTAGATTATGACGTTTTTTATACCTTTCTGATTTAATAAGCCAAAATAGGTCTTAAGTTTTTATGAACCTAGAATGAACCTAGATGCTTTAAAAATATTTTACGGATTTAAAGAAAAAAAATTATCAGCGTTTTTTTAAAACCCAATTTTCAGCTTTAATCTAATTCAAGATCAAGTTCTTTTTCGGATTGAGATTCGGATTTATCTTATCATACATTATTATATTTTAATTGTATATACAAAAGACATTTCTCTCTAGAGATGAAAATATTTATTCTCTCTACAGGGTGTCCCTGAAAGGTCTGTACAAAAAGCTACCACAGGTTTTTGTTCAGTGGCGTACTTATAGGGGAGGACTTAGGGTTTTTTTATTATTTTTTGTAGAGGTTAGAATTTTTTTTTTAAATGATAAAAATTATAAAAGATACGCTCAAGACACGTAAAAAAGGTGTACTTGTTTAATTTGCGTTAACTCAACTGCTTGCGAGATATTTAACTATGAAAAAAATTTTCCTTTTAAAACAATTTGTGACTTACCCTGTAAATCAAAAAGATTGGGTCACTCTAATACAGCTGATTCTACGTTCACATCTAAACATAATTTCTTATCTTAAACCATTCTGTAGATATACTTAAAAAGATACAGGGTGAATAATAAAGATAACTTTCCACACCCTGTATTTTAGTAACTATACCTTATTGTGTAATTTAAAATATTGAAATATATTTCTGTACAATTAAGATACGGAAAAATATGTGATGACCACTTTTCTTTATATTTTTTGTGTGCAGTTTTTATTGCATAATAATATTCATGTAGATTTTTGATATGTTGAATAGGACAATTTTAACAATTTGTAAAATATATCATTGTTTTTGTGGGAATTTGTTCTACTTTTATTATATTCAGCCCTACTACAGTATACTACACCATAGGTACACTATACTCCCCACATACTAAGGACCACTTTTGAATCGGTGGTTATCCTTAATTTCTAGTTAACTATCGTGGTCATAACAATAGTATCTAAAATGACTAGAATTTTAAAGTAAACAAATTCTGTGGTGAAGTCCACCGTATCGTATAAACATTGATAATAATTATAAGAAGCAGCAGTTTCCCTTTTCGCAAAAAAATATTGCAATTGATTATGCTTTCAATTTTCTTAGAGAATTTGTTAATTCATACAGCACATCATATTTAAACAATAATTTGTGATAAAAAAATATTCGCATAAATTTTCTTCTTAAACTTCTTGAACAACGCAGATGGAGAAAATTGCGTTGATTTACAAATTAGGTAATTTTCCTTCTCAAGATTTCAAAATCATCAATCCGTTTCGGTGAAGACTTTACCTGTACATACATCATTTTTATGTTCTATCTATTATTATTCGCACATAAAAAAGTTTATTTTCTAAATGAAAAGGAAATCGACCTACAGCAAAGAAGATTTTGATTGTAAACTAAGATCTTTTCATTTTATTGCAGTATCCTTAACACTCCATCCATTTAAATGTGGAAATTCGTTAGAAACATTATTTAAACAATTCGATCTTACAATATTGTTAAATTTGTATGTACCTATGTTTCGGTGAATTTGATTTCTTTTTTATGACTGATAATTTTTGATAAGGTATCTTATATTCGACATACGAATTAATTATTGCCTAGCTAGAGCCTAGAGGCTTAGACTACAATGACTACATGGTTAAATTCGACACTAATTTATTGTCCTCCAAAGATAAATTAATATATTATCGTTACTTAATTTCATTTCAAATATAGATTTTTTAAACCATTTACTACTTTCTGTGGTAGATATTATTTTTCAATTGCCCATTTCTACTGGCCCTAGGAAAGGGTATTGAAATATTAGGGAACCATAAGTTCTCACATTTAATTTTGTCGAATAAATGGTTCTTATATTCCCTCCTGTAATTTTTTCTCACTAAGAACCACCTCCAATTAAACTTGGTAAATATTGTTTACAAACAAATCCTTCTGCAACTGTCATGTTGACTTTTAGAAATAACCAAACTTTTTCAGTGACAGTCAGCAGTGTCACCAACAGAAATTCGAATAGTTATCTAACTAAGACGAGAAATTACTGTTTTAAGATTATGCAACCATATATACACTGAGTGTAAAATTTGAATTTCTTTTGAAAAATAAAGCCATGTAATGATAGCGGTATATATATAGTATATTTATCTATTACTTACAGATTTCGTGTAATACAAATTATGATCAACTACAAAATATACAGGATGTATAAAAAATGCGGCTACTTCAGGAAGGCGTTGAATTTTAGAAGGAAAAAGTTGCTTTGAACATGTGGAATGTGGATCATCTAATGCTACCTCAAAACGTTAGACACAAAACTAAAAAAAAAATAATAAATCTGAAAATATCACTTCAACTTCTTGTAGCACAAAATGCTGTTTTTTGGTATACAGTAGTAGCATTTTTTCCGCTGATTACAATGGTCAAAACAGAAAAACAATTGAGCATCTGGTTTTCGAGATATTCACAAAAATAACATTTTTTGAAATGGAACTCCCTATATATTTTTGCAGAAATCTATAAAAAATTAAATTCTGTACAAAAATGTCCTTAATTTTTTTTATTATAATTTAAAATAAACGAGTTATTTTGAAAAAAATTTGCAATTCTTAAAAATCAAGTAGCCATAAAACAGAATAGTAATTTATTAAAACCAAACAATCATAATTTTGAATTTAAGCAAGTTGAAAAAAACTTGAAAGAACTACGGAAATATTACTATTTTATTTAATATTTTTAATATAAGTATCTACAGGTGTTTGCGCAAAGTGGTTCACTATTGCTAACTTTGTTATTATTGGAGCTACAAAGTCGGTTAAATTAGCAAACTAGTAGCATTTTTTCCGCTGATTATAATGGTGAAATCAGAAAAACAATTGGCCCTCTGGTTTTCGAGATATTCACAAAAATAAAAAATTTTTAATGAAACACCCTGTATATTTTTGCAGAAATCGATGATAAATTAAATTCTAAACAAAGAATGTTCTTATGCTTTTTTGACAATTATTTAAAATAAGCGAGTTATTTTGAAAAAAAGTTTTCAAAGTTTTAATATCAAGTAGTCATGAAAATTATAATTTTGTAAATTTTCAATATTTCGGTAATTCTTTCAGGTATTTTTCAACTTGCTTAAATTCAAAATTATGATTGTTTGGTTTTAATAAATTACTATTCCGTTTTATGGCTACTTGATTTTAAAGAATTGCAAACTTTTTTTCAAAATAACTCGCTTATTTTAAATTATTATCAAAAAAAGATAAGGACATTTTTTGTATAGAATTTAATTTACCATCGATTTTTGCAAAAATATATAGGCTGTTCTATTTAATTTTTTTTTATTTTTTTGAATATCTTGAAAACCAGATGCTCAATTGTTTTTCTGTTTTCACCATTGTAATCAGCGGAAAAAATGCTACTAGTTTGCTAATTTAACCGACTTTGTAGCTCCAATAATAACGAAGTTAGCAATAGTGAGCCACTTCGTGCGAACACCCTGTATAAAATTATTTTAGAACCCATTTTTGCAGAAACTCTTTTGTTCAAATGTAATACCCTATACCAGATCCGCAAGCCAACATTTTCATAACCTTTTATAAAATTTATAAAAATAAAAAAGTAGGTAAAATATGAAATTCAGTTCAAAAATTTGTAGTCCATCATACCCATTTTTGTACAATCTTGCGACAAACTGTATGTAGGTAGGTACCTGAAAAAATTTGCTCATATTCAATATTTTCTCATATTTTCAAATAATAATAAAATAAGTGTATACAATAAATAAATTGAATTTTATTTGTTTTCACCAGATTTATCTAAATAAACTAAACAAACAATTTTCTTAGTAGGTACAACCTACATTTTTTTTGAGAGTTTTTGGAAATTTGCATGTTCCAAAAAATTATAATGAAACAGTATACATTACAAATTTCTAGAGAAAACATTTCAAAAGATTGTTCCATTTCTTTATCGTTGTATATCTTCCGCACGTAAGTAAACAAATTGATTAGCTAAATATTTATTTATAAAATCCACCTTTCCATCATGATACAAGCACAACAATTTATTCCAGTTTCTACGGAAAAATAATAGGTACATTGTTGTTAGGTGAGTACTTGAGACAGTAAGACTCAAGAACTGGCCTAATCTGATGTATGTACCTAGTTATCTTTCAAAAAATTCAGACGATGTTATCGCATCCGCTATAATTTCTGAAATTAGTTTAATTGTGAGTTTTCACCGAACCTGGTAAGTTGTATAATGACTTAATTACCACAGATTTTTGAATTAATAAAATTATTATTTTCTTGTGCATTCGTTTTAGTTACAAACAAAATGAAAGTATTTCTAGTGGCGCTTTTGGCCGCTTGCTTTACGGCAGCTTTTTCAGCAGACATCAATGAACATTGGACAAGATTCCAGGTAAAACAAATTAATTTCCATCAATTTCCCAATTAACTTACCTAATCTCGTAGCAAACTCATGGCAAATTTTACAAAACGTCTTTAGAAGAAACCCTCAGAAAAGAAGTTTTTATCTTCAATTATAACAAAATAAAGAATCACAATATTTTATATGAACAAGGTTTGGTGTCCTTCAGACTAAAACTGAATAAATTCGCTGATTTGACTAGCGAAGAATTCAACTCCTTGTACAATGGATTTAAACGGTCTAAAGCTATAGCAGACGCCGATATAATTCCATTTGTACCTCCAGCAGACGTAGATATTCCCGATGCATTCGATTGGAGGGACAAAGGTGCCGTTACTAATATTAAAGACCAAGAAGCATGCGGATCTTGTTGGACATTTAGTTCCGTAAGTAGACAAGCACAAGCAAACTTTCCCATCCATCTTCTAAATAATTATTTTAGACTGGTGCGTTGGAAGGCCAATACTTCTTAAAAAACGGTAAACTTGCTTCTATTAGCGAACAAAATTTGGTAGACTGTTCTTTAAATGATGGTAACAGTGGATGTGATGGAGGCGACATGGTGCCAGCTTTTACATATATTTTCAACAACAATGGAATAGACAGCGAGAAGTCCTACCCATACGAAGCAGTCGATGGCAGATGCCGCTACAAACTAGAAGGCAACGTTACCACAATCAAAAGCATCTCCACCATAGAAAAAGCTAATGAGGAGCATCTGAAAGCAGCAGTAGCAACTGTTGGACCAATTGCAGTTGCAATCGATGCCAGTCATGATGATTTCCAATTTTATGATAGTGGAGTGTATTATCGGGAGGATTGTGAGCAAGGGTTGGATGATGTAAACGACTTGGATCATGCTGTTTTGGCAGTTGGATATGGAACTGAAAATGGAAAGGATTACTGGTTGATTAAGAATTCTTGGGGGGAGGGTTGGGGCGACGAGGGGTATATTAAAATGTCCAGAAATCGGGATAATAATTGTGGGGTGGCCACAGAATGCAGCTTCCCAATTTTGTATTAAAAACCGATTACATATGAAAATATCTAAATAAAATTGAAATGTTATAGACTTGGGAATTTGTAGTTTTAATTAAAGGAAAACCTTACAGTTTTTATTATAGTTTAGCAGCAAATGTTATTTTATCAAAAATATTATCAGTAATTAGTATAATAAAGAAGCATGCCATAATTAATTAGCATTTCTTTTTAACAACGTAGAATATTTAAGTAAACATACTCGAACTCAAACGTGAATAGCTTTCACACAAGTAAAAATGTATTTGAGCTTTAATTTTAAGATTTGTGTAAAATTGTAAGACTTAAGAACAAGTACTAGAGAAACAAGTGAGTTTTGTTTGAATATAACCGATAACCGAAATTGTGTTTCTTCAAAAATGTAGTTAAAGGTTCAAATGGGACATCCTGCATAAGGCTATAAGCCATAATCGAAATGTGAACTAAACTGCTGGCTAATTGAAACGTACCAAGCGAATTTTTAGGTTGAATTTAAAGTCAAATATTTTGAAAAGGAGAAAAGATATCAACATAAGGTTTTCAGGATTCAAGAGATAATTTAATTGCGAAAACCATAGTGTGACCCGATTTTTTTACTTTGAAGTACGTTACTATCTACAGGGTATGAAAGAAAGTCGTCTTTTTTTCTCAAACTTTATACCTACCGGAATTCCACAAAAATTTTTTTATATTTTTTTGATGTCGATTTTTTTAGTCCCTGGTTAATGAGGAAAAAACCAATTTCTCAAAATTTTTATATCCCTCTTATTTTATAAGATACCGAAATTTTTATTAAATTTAATATTGTTGAACAGGTTTTCGCAATAATAATTATGCTGCCATTTTGAAAGCAAATGTCATCATGTGATATGTCGATAAAAAGGTAATTTTAAGTAGAATTTAATTCTTATTAAAAAAAATATACAGGGTTGTTTTAAAAAATTTTGAAAGTTAGTAGGTGGCCCTTCCGGTGAAATCGGAAGTGTCATCAGATTGTTGTAAACGTCAAAATGATTATTCCTTTCAATAATCAAACCATGCCAAATTTGAAATCAATACAGTTAAATGTAACAAAATGGTGGGGGTTGTAAAACGATTTCGTAGCCACCCGGTATACACGAATATGAGCAAATTTTTGAAAAAGTGAAAAACCCGTTTCGAGGATATAAGTTACTTAAACCAATGGTGATCATGAACTAACTAAATTCCATTCTATTCCATTAAGAAAATAGCCTCAAAAAATGATTAAAAAATTTACCAATTAGCGAACGTGTACCGATTTTTGATAAGCCACTGGTTACCAATAAATTAAAGAAAGTACAAAAAGTGTACTTTTTATAAGAAAGCCATTCATAAGGTATTATAATCAACTACAGAGATTGGTTCTTACAAAACACAATACGGCCGAACGACAAAAAACAAAGAAAAAATCAAATTTTCAACAAAAATTCGGTATCTTATAAAATAACCGGGATATCAAAATTTTGAGAAACAGCTTGTTTTCCCATTAAGTAAGGACTAAAAAAATCTACATCAAAAAAATATTTAAAAAATTTTGTGGAATCACGGTAGCTATAAAATTTGACAAAAAAAGAAGACTTTCTTTCATACCCTGTATATAGTAATGTACTTCAAAGTAAAAAAATCGGGTAACACTATTGTTTTCTTAATTAAATTATCTCTGAAATCCTGAAAACCGCATGTTGATATCTTTTCTATTTTTCAAAATATTTGACTTTAAATTCAACCTAAAAATTCGAATGGTACGTTTCAAATGGCCAGCAGTTTAGTTAAATATAAAATTCATATAATTGTTGAAAATTATGTTATAGACAAAATTCTCTCTCTGAAATCTGTAATGATACTTTTAAGACATTAAATCACAAACTCCCTGTCTAAGATTTAGAAAACTTTGATACATATGCTTTTAGTCCAATTTTCGTTTATTTTATTGTTAAATATCACAAACTTCAACAGAGAAAATTTTTTTTTCAATTGAAACCCTCTACGTGGTAGAAAATTAATCCAAGAAATCGAATCTGAACGACTAGCAAAAATAAAAGTCGACAATACTGGAATTAGTTTATTATTTTGATAAAAAAATAAATATATAAATATAACTCAACTTATTAATTTATATCACTGCATTGAGCCTTGTTTTCTTACTTTACTCTTCACTGAACTGCGAAGTAACGTAAAACTCTACGTACATTTGCTTATCATCGGAATTTATAACTAATTGTAAACCCAACAAACCAGCCTCTCCAGTCGAAATAGCAACTTTATTAGCATAATTCATTACTTTAAAAATATGTCTTATATTTAAAAAACTATACACAGCGGTCGTTGGTTTGCTACACTGAAACATCGTTACAGATTCCGCACTCTTCGAAATATTCACCTCGGATTCGCCCTAAATTCAGACAAAATACTACTTGGAAAAGGATAAAATAACAGTACTCACAGCTGTTCCTGTTGTTATTAAGGTAATATATGGTGGATCTGGACTTAAATTTATCTTTATCTCATCTGCCGAATTATCTAGTCTTTGTAATAATTCCACAAAGATACTGGCGTTTAGAACCACTTTATTTAAATTACACTCATCTGCTAAGCTAATATCGAGAAAATCGTCTAAGTTGAGTGTGTTTATTTCGCAGTCCACTGTAATATTTTCCTCGTTGTGTTTCATTCTGTTTACAACAAAGATTTTTATTTAGTAATAAAATCATCATTATGTCGAGTAGAATGCTACACTTACACTAAACAAAGTGGCGAACCAACCGATTTATAGGAAAGTTTCAAACTAGGGTTGCCTTCGTCCCCGTAAATATTAAAAATTTCTGTAAGTACTTTCAAGCTCACTTGAAAAATAATATCTTCATTACTGGCTACATGATAAAACGAAAACATGTTGGAAGGGATATACGCGGAAATTTCAACGCATTTCATCGATTCCAGTGTTATTTTTAAACCCTCTTCCATGGGGCGCAAAATAGCAAACTGAAAGTAAGAGTTTTTTTTGTGATGTAAATTTTAAATTATTTGACTTACATCTCGGATTGTAATCGATCGAAGTACATTGTGCACGACTTTGAAATCGGAAATTTCAGCACAGAATAACATTTTTTGTTGTTACATATAATGAAAATTTTATAGGTTATGTTTATGTCAAAAAAAAAACCTTCCTTTGGCAGTACAATGTAGTCGACCAAATAAGTTGTGTGTTGTTCTTGTTTTTATTATTAAGTAAATTAATAACAAAATTTTATTATTCTATAAACAGATACATGTATTATAATCTAGGATAGTAGCTAAATGAATTAATTCTGAAAATTATTGCAAAAATAAAAGTGTGTAATGTGGGTTGCCTAAAAATCTAGTAGTTCTAGTGTGTTATGAGTAGTTCTACTTTATATCTGTTTTAGGTCTAGTGTATTATATTTTTATAAAACTTCATTTAAAGTATTTTCTACTTTTCTATTCTTGTTTCTTGGAAATATTCTCTCTATAAGTAAATATTATTTTACCTACCTATTTTACCAAATTTTGGTTATTATATTTTTTAAATATTTTTTCTATACATAACCTAATTATTTCCAATTTTGTATTTTTAATTTAATTTTTCATTTTACTTTACAGCAAATATGGGAAAAATCAAAAGCAATATCGGTTTTATTGGGGGTGGTAACATGGCTAAAGCAATCTGCCAGGGAACAGTTAAGACATGTCAGTACAATACAATTACTGTTACAATTCTGTTATCAATAATTAAAAATTTTAGGTATAGCTGATTACTCCCAAATCTACGTGTCAGGCCCTAGATTGGAAAACTTAACTTTCTGGGAAAAGGCCGGAGCAAACGTTAGCACCTCGAATGGTTTCGTGGTTGAACACTGCGATATAATTTTTATTGCGGTGAAACCTCACATTTTACCCGCAGCTATAGCAAATATTCATGACACTCTAACAAACCCCGTTAAAGACAAATTGTTCGTCTCAGTTTTAGCTGGGATAAAACTGGAGCAGCTGGAAAACGTACGTTGAAAGCGCCCCAATTTTCTGTGAACTAACCCTTTTTGTGCAGACCTTGTCCGCCTTTCAGAACTCCAGAGTAGTTCGCGTAATGCCCAATACTCCAATACTGGTCGGAGAAGGTTGTACAGTGTTCTGTCCTGGTCAAAAAGCCTCACTTGCTGATGTGTGTCTTATTCGAAGCATCTTGGAGGTTTCTGGACTATGTCGACAAGTACCCGAGTCTCTAATTGACGCTGTTGGGGCTCTCTCCGGTAGTGGACCTGCTTTTGTAAGCACTGAAGTTAATAATATAAACAACAATCTAATGGTTTGTTGCAGGTTTATCTTATGATAGAGGCTTTAGCGGATGGGGGTGTTAAAATGGGTATCCCTCGAGAAATGGCCACGGAATTTGCAGCTAAAACTGTCTTAGGGGCTGCGAAGATGGTTTTGGAGACGGGTAAACATACTGGGCAGTTAAGGGATGAGGTGTGCTCACCTGGCGGTACTACAATCACTGGGATACATGCTTTGGAAAGAGGCGGTGTTAGGTTAGTGTTGTTTTGTTGCAAAATGGGTGAACAGACAATTTTGGAGCTAGTTTTTTTTTTCGAAAATTAGTAAATAAATTAATAATAATATATACAGGGTGTTCGCGCGTTATTATTGGAGCTACAATGTCGGTTAAATTAGCAAACTAGTAGCATTTTTTCCGCTGATTACAATGGTGAAAACAAAAAAAACAATTGACCATCTGGTTTTCAAGATATTCAAAGAAATAACATTTTTTTAAATGGAACACCCTATATATTTTTGCAAAAATCGATGGTAAATTAAATTCTATACAAAAAATGTCCTCATCTTTTTTAGATAATAATTTAAAATAAGCGAGTTATTTCGAAAAAAAGTTTGCAATTCTTTAAAATCAAGTAGCCATAAAACGGAATAGCAATTAATTAAAACCAAACAATCATAATTTTGAATTTAAGCAAGCTGAAAAATACTTGAAAAAATTACGGAAATATTGAAAATTTACAAAATTATAATTTTCATGGCTACTTGATATTAAAACTTTGAAAACTTTTTTTCAAAATAATTCGCTTATTTTAAATAATTGTCAAAAAAGCATAAGAACATTCTTTGTTCAGAATTTAATTTATCATCGATTTTTGCAAAAATATACAGGGTGTTCCATTTAATAAATGTTATGTTTGTGAATATCTCGAAAACCCGATGGCCAATTGTTTTTCTGTTTTCACCATTATAATCAGCGGAAAAAATGCTACTAGTTTGCTAATTTAACCGACTTTGTAGCTCCAATAATAACGAAGTTAGCAATAGTGAGCCACTTTGCGCGAATTACAGTTTTGGTCCAATTGAACCAAAATTTTTCTAGGAAGAGATTTATTTTATTTATTTCAATTTTGTCAACTTTCCGCTGATTTCCAAAGAACTTTTTTCACAAGTTGAATTTAAATAAATCGCACATTCTAGAAAAAAATGTGCGGACCTGTGAATGTTTTTGTGCTAACTATGAAATTATACGTCATAGTAAAATAGACAGTCCCTAATTGCCTGATTTACCCCGATTTACGGAAGAAATTTAATTTAAAACCGTATTTTTAGGAGTGCTCTTATGGATGCCATAGAGGCCGCAGCTAAGAAGTCGGAAGAGCTGGGACAAAGGCAACATACGACTTAAAATGAATAACTACTTAGAAGCATTAATTTTAATTTATAAATCTCTAGCAATTATTTATTATAAGCAATTTCGAAATTCGAGCGGTTCAACTTCTATATACCACTTTGGTTACCTATGCCAAGAAGAATCTCTAGTCTTCCGGAAAAATGGGTGATTACAAGTCTCGCTCCAATTAACGAAATTGTCTTTATGATAGTAATAATTTTGGTTTTAACTAGTTATAGATATAATAGCAATTTAAAATATTGTTTGACAATAAATAAGCTCCTCTATTTAAACCCCTTAATTGGAATTAAATGTAGTCTAATAAAAAGTTACTGTTTGATCATATTTTTTTATTTTCCGCACCAGAAATTCAAATAAGTTATATATTTTGCGTCGGCGCAAATCTTCAGTTGCGCTGTATGTTGTAACCTATAAACTAGCCAATTTTAGAAATTTAAACAAATCAAATTGTAGCTTGTCGATTTTTTGCAAATTATAAAATATGTTTAACACCGGCTTTAAAATGTGCATCAGCTCAAGAGCTTTTAGGTGCGTAATCTATTTTTGGTGCTTGCATTTTTTTTTTATTTATTATTTTCTTATGATTTTTTCGAAAATAATTGTTTATAATATTGTGCTTTGGCTGCTTTATTTTATAAACCCCACGGAAATTATCTCATAAGTTAAATTTCGATAATTTTATCATTTTCGTACTGAGTGTACGATAAAGATATGTACCTAAACTCGTACCGATTAACGAACAAAGCAGTGAAGTTTGCGGTACATCATATAAAACACTAGCGCTAAACCACGCTTTATGATAACACGGTTGGTTTATTGAAAGGGTCGTGTGATGAAACGTTTGTGATTTAAATAAAAATAACAATTTTATGTGCTCTCACCCTCTCAGAGCATGAGCGCAAAAGAAATCAAATCATATTCTACATCTGTTTAGAGATACGAATACACATGCTGCGTTACGTCAGCGATAGCTTTACTGTTATTGGTTGGAAAGAGAGTTGTGCAACCGTGTTAAAGATAACGTGATGCATGCTTGCCAACTACTAGATGTTAATTACTAGCGCCCAATGATTTTCTTTATTTTCTTGAGATCTCAGTCGTTCAGTTCATGTTTTATAATTATTTTTGTCGCAATAAAAAATAAGCAACTTTTAATTGTACTAAAATAAAGCAATTACATAACAGTTTGAGATAATTGCAAGGTATAAAAATATTTATTTTTGGGTTAACGAACATACCTCATCTGACATTTGTAATGACATTTTGACAAGCCAAAAGCAAAGTGATAATAAAAATAGTTTTTCCTGGTAGCTCAAGTAGTAAAGGTCATAAATTAGTGAATATGGAAGTGAATAAACAAACAAAAAATCTGTTAAATACTTTGATATTAGAGTAACACCACACACCATCAACTAAAATGTATCCGATTTTAATATTTTTATTCATAATAAAAATGTCCAACGCTGAGGGTTACTGCGCCACATACAATGGAAATATCTGCAAAAGCTATGTATCTAGTGATAAAATGGTATGGTACAACATTTCTGGTGGCACACAAAACGAACTAATAGCAGAGGGTATTTGGCAAGAAGTCATCAGTGGCTTCGGAGAGCCTTGCCAAAGTGCTGCTGAAAAACTCCTCTGCGTTTTCGCTTTCCCCGACTGCAACATCGACAGACCATTACCTCTCTGTTACGAAGACTGTATAGCTGTGAAAGAATTATTCTGCTACAAAGAATGGGCCCACATCGAAGACAAAAAACTCAACAACATATACGTAAAATCTCGAGGACATTTCCGACTGCCAAACTGTGATGTCCTGCCGAAATATCAACCAGTTAACAAAACATCGAACTGTGCTTACGCCGGATTAACAGAGATGCGTGAGGAGGAAATCACTCATGACTGTGTTAAAGGCCGCGGCAGGTACTACCAAGGTAAAGTCAATGTTACCAAAGATGGCATTGTGTGCCAAAAATGGGACTCGCAGGAGCCACACTCGCACAACTCGCCTCCAAAGATATTCCCGGAGCTGCTCAACTCGGAGAATTTCTGCAGGAACGCCGGCGGGGAGGAGAAGAGGCCGTGGTGCTTCACCACCAACCCCAACATCCGCTGGCAACATTGCGACATCCCCAGGTGTTTAAACTCGACTCTAGATGAACCGGACATCACTAGTATAGCCATGGATCAGTACACATCGCCCATGTTTTTAGTCGTTATTTCCACAACGGGTTTACTAGTGATTTTGTTGATTTTGATGTTTGTCCTTTTGTGCCATCGCCTACACAAACGATATATGATGGGGTACAATGCAACTGATAGCGCCGAGGTCAACATAGATTTAGATAAACTCCCTAGTAATATGGCATATCATCGACACGGTGTCACTTTCAATCCTAAGCTGGAAAAACTCGAATTTCCCCGCAATGATATAATTTACATGCGGGATCTGGGGCAAGGCGCTTTCGGCAGCGTGTTCCAAGCTAAAGCCCCCGGTTTGATCAACGGGGAGGACTTCACTGTTGTCGCTGTGAAAATGCTTAAAGACGACGCATCAGAAGATATGCAGGATGACTTTGAGAAGGAAGCCTGCCTCTTGGCCGAATTCGAACACCCAAACATCGTTAAGCTACTTGGGGTTTGCGCCGTGGGCAGACCAATGTGCTTACTGTTCGAATATATGGGAAAAGGCGACCTAAACGAGTTTCTTCGACAATGCTCGCCAAGTAACTACGTGGTGCGCAGCGTCATCGACGGAGATTTTGTCAATAAAGATGTCTACAGGGACAACCAACTAACCCACTTGGAACAAATCAACATTGCCCTGCAAATCGCCTCCGGAATGGTGTACCTCTCCGAAAGAAAATTCGTTCATCGTGACTTGGCTACGCGAAACTGTCTTATAAACGAGGAGATGGTGGTTAAAATCGCCGATTTTGGTTTATCCCAGAAGATTTATCTGCAAGATTACTACAAGGGGAGTGATCGAGATGCCATTCCAGTTCGATGGATGCCGCTTGAAAGCATCCTGTACAACAAATACACTCCTGAGTCTGATGTATGGGCTTTCGGTGTTTGTCTTTGGGAGATTTTCTCGTATGCTCTACAGCCCTACTTTGGGATGACCCACGAAGAAGTCATTAGATACTTAAAGGATGGCAATGTTTTGAATAGTCCAGAGGGCACCCCGGCGCCGGTTTACGAAGTCATGAAACGGTGTTGGGCACAAAAGCCAGTTGATAGGCCTAGTTTTGTTACCATTCATCAAACCCTTGCCAATATCCATATGAATATGCTGACGTTACCAATTCAATAGAGCTTCTCCTGGAGATATTTTTGTATACTGTTTAAGGTTTCCTATACCTAAATTTCCATATGATAATAATATTTGTGTAATTAATGTATGATGTTGTGCTTTTCGTTGTGTTAAGATTGGATGTTTTCGTGAATGTTCTCTCTTATTACCTCACAAACATTCAAACCCCAAGATATTTAGAATAAAATTGCTATTTTGTTATTATATTTGTAGAGCGATTCGTGATTTTTTGTGTACGTTTACACTCTTTTCTCCACATTATTTTTAATGTTTTTCTGACATTCCATTCCAATATGACGCTGTTTCCCTAAAGGCTTAACAAAGGCCTATTTAAATGACTCTCAATGTACAATGTATTATATTTTACTATTAATTTATTGAAAATTGTGGCACTATTTCGAACACCATTATGATATATTAATTTATACTTTACAATAATTTTTCCAAACTGAATTTATTTTTAAATGTTAGAACTTTGTCTAAATTGTTTGTTAAATTACAAAAGTATTGTTTTGCAAGTTCCTTGTTTTCATCGAGTGTTTATACCAAAAAATAATATAGTTAAATAATGTAGTTCTAAAAACTATTTAATTTTTATATATTTTTAATGTTTTAAATAAATTTTACAAAATAACGTCTGTGTTTATTGAATTGGTAGAGATAAGACTATTATTCATTCCTGCAAAATAACAAATATTACTCATAAATATAACAATGGGAAGTCATTTAATAATACGACTATTTGTGAAGAGATATGAATGTTTATGTAGGTACACTCATACTTTATCAATTTGAATTTTCTTCACCACTGAGCATTATGTTGTAGCATGGTCTTAAAAAGTGTTAAAATGCAATACAATTTTTTTGGTAATTTCAAAATGACAATGTTAAATAATGCAATAGCCCAGTCAATAAAGGAAAATCAGGCGCAATAAATCATGTAGTCCGGTTTTTTTTTTAAGAGATAGAGGGGACCCCCCCGACCAATATACTAAAAGTCCTGACCAGTAGGGTGTGAGCGTTGGGAGGGGAGGGGTTGGTAAGGTCCATTTTTTAAGTTTTTCGTGAATATCTCGAAAACTATGCCTTCTAAGGAAAAGGTCACTTTATATAAAAAAAAAGTAAATTAAATTCCATACAAAAATGGTCCTATTCATTCTTTCGCTAGGAGCAATATTTAGGGAGGTGCGGGGGGTGGAAAAGTAAAAAAGTTATTTATTAAAAAAAGGTTCAATATCATTTAAATCTTCCTCATCATCGAGTTGATCTTGAGGAGGACTATTGGTGCATGCACCGTGGCAAGTGCCGCACACCATGGAACATGGAATGCCCGCTTTCCTGCATCCACAACGTCCTCCACAACCCGTTGAACATCTGCAAAAGATGTTGTTGAGGATGTTTTCCGGAGCTACTGGGTCCGTAGTTGTGAGTGGGATGAACCATCCATCTTGCCCCCGGGTTCATCCCCAATCGGTCGGTTGTATGCCGTTATCAATTTCGAGCCATTGTTCGATTTGTAAATAAGAAAACCAACCACGAGAAATGTTATAAAAAATATTATACAAATCCAGTAAGAAAATATGTAAACATTTTTAACAAGCATTAAGTAAACGTCATGATGTCCCTGCAAGTAAACTCTGAACGAGTGTTGTCGAGCATTCCTTCTGGTTGGTGGTAGTGCGGCCAGGTCAGACTTTGGCTTTGTTGAGGCTTTCACAAAGGCAGCGTGTCGAACTTTGTTTAAATCGGGCTCCGGTGGCGCCTGGTACACCTCCAAAAATATCTTCTCGCCTGCCTCAGTCACCATTTTTGCTCTTGCCGAAGGGTTTGAGAAGACGTCGTATACTTGTTTTATTTGCCTGGGAAATTTGGTGAACAGTTTTACCATACCTCCCTTGCTTTTACTGAATATTGCAGATGTGGTGTCACACCCACTGAAGGCATGGAGCAGGATGATGGTGTCTGCGAACGGTAATTGTTTGAGATTGTTTGTTGAGTACAGTTTTGACTCCGCCTTCCCCCTGCCAGGCTTGAAGAAGTACATGTTTCTCTCTGGTGGTGAAAGAGCCAGGAGTAAGACCAATAAGTCTACATCTTCGATTATTATTGTTGCAGTAGGGTGTAGGGCACCTTTCGCCAACCAACATCTTACTATAGTTGCATCTGTATCCCTTTCTGCAAGTACCGTTTGTACTCCCCTTGCCTTCATTTTGTCTGAGAGTAGTTGGATAAGCCTGATTTTGTTCTTTTCATTTGCAAGAAAAATGCTCCTGTTGAACGGTGTTATTCATGGTATTAAAATGAATGACCTGTGCCAAACCTACCAGCTGAACGAGAAAATTTCCCAGGGGCGCACATAATGGGAGGTTTGACTTCGAGGCCGAACCTGGCCTCTCTCA
The DNA here is from genome assembly GCA_963942485.1 of Pediacus dermestoides. Classification (NCBI taxonomy): domain Eukaryota; kingdom Metazoa; phylum Arthropoda; class Insecta; order Coleoptera; family Cucujidae; genus Pediacus; species Pediacus dermestoides. The sequence continues at coordinate 33,644,030 of OZ012626.1, forward strand.
CGGAAAAAACTACGTTATTTAAGACTTTTTTACTTTTTACACCTCCGCATCTCCTTAAGTATTGCTCCTACCGAAAAATGAATAGCATCATTTTTGTATGGAATTTAATTTACATTAATTTTATATAGGATGACCTTTTCGCTAGGACGCATAGTTTTCGAGATATTTACGAAAAACTGTAAAAAGGGACCTTTCCATCCCCCTCCCTCCCAACGCTCACACCCCACAGGTCAGGACTTTTAGTATGTTGGTTGTGGGGGTCCACCCTACAACTCAAAAAAAAAAAACCAGACTACATTATTTATTGCGCCTGAGCGGCATTTTTTGGTCTTCGTTGACTGGGCTACAAAACGAAAATGACACTCGAGTATGATTATGAAATTTTTTAAATATAATCAAATGGCTATCCAAGAAACTATTTTCCGACAAATTTATCTTTAAATTTATTTTATTAATTTTAATCGGCGAAGCGAAGAAAAACAATTTTTAAATTTTCGTATTCCAATGACATGACCATCAATCAAATTCTGGCAGTTAAACAAACCATTTTCCTAACTTTCGGTCGCTCTAGTTTGAAACCACATTTTCTGTAAGTTTTCAAAATTACCCATCATGCTAAAAAAATTGTAACTATTCTAGTCGAACATAAACTTAATTAAGAATATTTTTTTCAGTTCAGGAACAAAATTATTTCAAAGCTCTCCAAAATCTCTCAATTGCGAAACCACAGAAAAATTGAAACAGAAAATTGGTTTCATTGGTGATGGCGCCATGGCCAAAGCAATCTGCAAAAGCATCCAGCGAAAAGGTAAATACACAGGGTGTGCCACGACGAGTTGCACACGTCCATTATACAAAGTGGATTATTTAATATACAAGGGGTTCCATGTGAAAAAATTAAGTTTTCACTGTTTGAAGTTTGTGATATTTAACAATAAATCACAAACACTCTGTATAAGCTAATTTTACTAGTAATACATAAAATTCTTCCTTGGACTTTCTACTTTATAATTTTAACACGATTTTGTCAAAAATAGTGGTTCTCTTTCAAGATACCTATTAAAATTTTTGTAGAACTCTACTTCCCTGAATTTTTTCGAAAAAATATAAAAAACTTTAGTACCGTTCATTTTAAGAATATAGTACCTAGTAACTTTAAAACTAAAATTAAATGTAAAATCCAAAACCATAATAATATACAGAGTGTTCTATTTGAAATTACCAAGTTATTGTGTAATGAAAACTTTTCAGATTTAATTTCAAACATAAACTCGTCGTGACACAGCCTGTATAAAAAACTACTGGACTCTATTTAAATTTTTAAATATCTGATTTTCATTAAAGGATTAATCGACTATTCCCAAGTATGGGTTAGTAGCCCCTACATAAAAAACCTGGACTCCTGGAAGCAACTAGGCGCCAATGTAACCATAAATAATAGCGTTGTAGCCAAAGAAGCCGATATTATTTTCCTCGCAGTGAAGCCCCACATTCTCCCCGGGGCTTTAAAGGAAATGGTAGCATCACCTGAAGCTGAAACCATAAAGGACAAACTGTTTATTTCTATTTTAGCTGGTATAACAATCAAGGATCTAGAAGAAGTAAAGCATAAAAAATGTTAAATGCGTCTTTATTACTAAAATTGTACTGCTGTAGATGACGCAAAATTTCAAAGGTTCCAGAGTGGTTCGTACAATGCCCAATACACCCATGATGATTGGGATGGGCTGCACCGTATACTGCCCCGGATCAACAGCAACTCCAGACGATCTAGAAGTCGTTAAATCACTCCTGGAAGTTACAGGAATGTGTGAATTGTTACCGGAACATATGATAAACGCCGCGGGGGCTTTATCTGCAAGTGGCCCAGCTTTCGTTAGTAATATACGCTAAAAACCAATGAAAATTTCATGTGGTTTTCCAGGTATATCTTTTTATCGAGGCGCTATCAGATGGAGGCGTCCGAATGGGGCTTCACAGGGAGATTTCTACAAGATTTGCAGCGCAAACAGTTATGGGTGCTGCTGCAATGGTATTGGAGACTAATAAGCATATGGGTACGCTAAAAGATGAAGTTTGTTCAGCTGGTGGACAAACTATTGCTGGGATGCATGCTTTGGAAAAAGGTGGCACAAGGTGAGACGAAAAAAAACTGTAAATATTTGAAAAGTTGTTGATGATGGGGTTGTAGGGGGGCTGTTATGGATGCTGTGAGGGCAGCTGCACTTCGAGCTGTTGAATTAGGAGAAAAAGTTGAAAATAAAAAATTGTAATAAATGGTTTTATCTCGATGGTGTATAATTACAGGGTGCGCTAAAATTCTAGCAACATTCGATAGCGATTTTTTATTGGGATTGAGGAAAAAGGTTTCAGACGAAAAGGGTTCCTCTTGAGAACTAAAGTATTTTTAATTTTGTATTTTTTCCAACATTTAAGTCTTACTTAATCGAAAATTTCCAGATTTCTGTCGCACTCTGTATGTTTTAAGACTAGTGGATTTTTAAACGTATTTTTGATAAATGTATTATATTTATATTTATTATGTAATAACTGTTTTATTTATGTTATACCATGTAAGTTTTGTGACTATAATTTAAATAAACACGACAAACATAATTTCTCCATAGAATTTTATTCTAAACTCCCGCATTCAAGCGATAAAATGATTTATCAATCTGATAACCAACTGATAACGCTTTATTAATGATTCATTAAAACAAAAGTTTCAATAAACAATAATTGCCATCATGGAAATTTATGTGACTGTAATTTTGGGCATATCCATAGTTTATTTCATATTCGTGTTGATTTTGTTGGTGTTATTCCAACAGGACAAAAAGCGAACTATGAAAATGATTGATGGAGGTAAATTGAAAACAGTACATAATGATCATATGTTTTACTTCGTTTAAATAATTTTGCAGGGTACTATTTTATATGGAATCGGAACCGATACATTGGAATACCACCAGAAACGATAGCTAACAGTAAATATAATTTAGAATTTTTTAATACACTTTATATTTTAGAGTAACTAATCCTTTCACTTGGGTACAAGTTGGTAACTTTAAAATTTAGTTATGAAAAGCAAAAAAACATTTAATTATAATGAGTGAGTAGTGAGTACAAAATACTAAATAGGTAGTTCGGTTCGCAGCTTTGAATATTTTAATATAAAAATCTGTTAAAAAGGACTGATAGAAGTAGAATTAAAAATACTTTTTATGCAAATTCTTAGATCATACACTATCCTGAATTATACACATATAATTTGTATAGTAGCTAGTGCAAGAGTTAAAAAAAATACTTCTGCTATTATTATTGAAGTTTTTTTTTCAAAAACGAATCAAGAAACTGTCTTGAATTAAGCTTCGAGTCTTCTACGAACAATTTGTACATCCGTTCATTTATTTTAACTAATTATGTAAACCGTTAAATTTTTAAAGTTGCCTATTGTAAAATAGTTTTACACAAAAATGTAAAGTAGATAATTAATTTCTATTATTTTTAGGTCGCCTTTTTAGCGTCATCGATGCGACAATCTCACGCAACATCTAAAAAAGTATAAATCATTATTCAACAAATTGATTTGTAAAATTCTGTAATAGTAATGATGTAAAATTTTAGTTTAATAATAAAAAATAATTGTGGACAATTTTTGAGTTTGTAACCTTACGGCCCCCAGTCAGTACTGGAGAAATAAATAGCGTCGAAATTCCCTACGTTGTGTTCTTTTTAGAGTTCTGTGCAGGCGGAAGAAATAAAACAGTTTTGACGATCATATACAGTTCTTATTCAAGCTCATTGGCAGAAAGCACAAAATATGCAAAATGATCAGTCTGAAGGATAATCACCTTATGGGATAACCTGATTAATCAACCCTTTGTGGGTCGTACGGTATGACAAAACAAATTAGTATTGCTCCAAAATATTCCATAAAGAAATATTAGTAAAATACAACAAATAATACATATTGCAACTGCTGCCTCCTAACTGCCCGTTACATCCCCCACATTCTGGGTATACATTCTCCTGGTACGGCATCTATTAGATGAATCGCACCTCCTTGTGTACGAAGAGGGGTATTTTCGCAAATAAAACAATGGTGCTCATGTATCCCACATCGCGCAGGGGTGCGTAGCCCCTACGATGTATTCCCTCGTTGTAGAATGTACAGGGTGTACAACTAAGAATGGTCGCCGGCTGTATCTCAGAAACTATTTATCGTACTGCCTTCGGAAAAAAATATTTATAGTAAAAGTGGCCAAAAGAAATCGCTGGAAATTATTTTCAAGTTTCTAGCTTCGCCGCTAGGGGGCGACCTGCCATGGCAAATGATAAAATCATGATTTTCTCCAAATTATAGGCAATTAAGGTAACTCAAAAATAACTTTATTGGAAAGCTGAAACAATTATACACAATTTTGGTTTAACACTTTTTGCTCTAGCTCATCAAATAAGGGTGGGAGGAGAGGGTGAATTCTTCTGTACGAAAATGCTTATAACTTCTGTTTAACTTTATAGAATTTGGCAAACTTAGTATCGTTTGAAAGAACTTTTCTTGCTTCAAACGATGTTCGATAAGAGAAGTTGTTTTGATTCATATATTTGTTGCTCGGTGGCGCTTTTTGAAAACTTATTAATTTTATCGATTTTTCTTGAAAAATTTAAATGGACTCATATATATTTTTTAACATTATTAAAATTAGTATAAAATATTGAAAATATTAGTGAAAACCGCAGATCCATATCTTTTTTCGTTCAGGAAATATTGACAAAATAGTTTTTACACGATTCACAACACGTATTATTGTTATCACAAGTTGTTTTGCGAATTTAAGTGATAGGCTTTGGAACAAAAAAAAATGCAATTAGCCCTAAATTCGCAAAACGACTTGTGATAACAATAATACGTGTTGTGAATCGTGTAAAAACTATTTTGTCCTTATTTCCTGAACGAAAAAAGATATGGATCTGCGGTTTTCACTAATATTTTCGATATTTTATACTAATTGTAATAATGTTAAAAAATATATATATGAGTCGATTTAAAATTTTCAAGAAAAATCGATAAAATTAATAAGTTTTCAAAAAGCGCCACCTAGCAACAAATATATGAATCAAAACAACTTCTCTTATCGAACATGGTTTGAAGCAAGAAAAGTTCTTTCAAACGATACTAAGTTTGCCGAATTCTATAAAGTTAAACAGAAGTTATAAGCATTTTCGTACAGAAGAATTCACCCTCTCCTCCCACCCTTATTTGATGAGCTAGAGCAAAAAGTGTTAGACCAAAATTGTGTATAATTGTTTCAGCTTTCCAATAAAGTTATTTTTGAGTTACCTTAATTGCCTATAATTTGGAGAAAATCATGATTTTATCATTTGCCATGGCAGGTACGCCCCCTAGCGGTGAAGCTAGAAACTTGAAAATAATTTCCAGCGATTTCTCTTGGCCACTTTTACTATAAATATTTTTTTTTCGAAGGCTGTACGATAAATAGTTTCTGAGATACAGCCGGCGACCATTCTTAGTTGTACACCCTGTACATGATAGTTAAGCGACCTTAGGAATGCAAGCAGTAGCCAGGTCGACGCAGATTAATCAAACATATCATCAAACAGTTATAAAAGTAATAGAGAAGTTGGGTTGTATACAGAAAACTCTGGAGCAATTTCAGAGACAGTTAAAATAAATATTGTAATGGCAAAGAATTATCCCAAAGGTATAGATTTTACAAATACAGCAAAACAAAAATTATGTAAATATTATCAATGCAACAAAAGTTATAGCGAGCTGAATATATCAAGTTAGAATGAACAATATCAATAATCTCTCAATGGGTTTTCCATTGATTTACGGACCTGTAGGGCTAGAACCCTTCCACACATCTATGGCGGGAGTGGTGGCTCCCCCGGAATTCTGGCCGTCGATCAGGGTTGGCGGTACGACTCCAGGATGGCGGGCACATTCCTGACGGCAGTGGTGGTATTTACTGTGGAACAGTCAGAACTTAAGGGCAGTATTCACACAATCAAGATTATTTGTCTACTTAACTTCACTGAGTACTTGACACCATCCAGTTCGTTCTTCTACTCCCGAAAACTCGTCATACTCTCTTTCTAGCTGTTGCTTGACTATACCTTCCTTGTATACTGTGTCCCAAATTGCTTGTAACTGCAGGGTATCTCTGTAACTTGTAAAGATAGAACTTTGCGGTTTTTGCGAACCTGTGCCACTTTTTCGTTAAACTTTTAATGCCGCAAACAGAACTAAGCTAACTTGTTTTGTTTCTGAGATACAGGGTGAAAACGAAAATTTTCACTTTCTAGGGTGCTGTCATATCTCACACACCGTATAAGCTAGAAAAAAAGTAAAAAGTGTTCTAGATAGATATTTTTACGTAGAATCCAGTGGCGTACTCGATTTGCATCGTTTAAGAGATATGACCGAAACTAGGTCTTTTTTAAATGGAACACCCTGTATTATTTAGTCTCATTAAATTTGTCTATTTTTTCTCATTAAAATGATGTAAACAGTAGGCACTTTCAAATTTAATAAATGTCCTAAAACAGCAAAAAACCCAATTATAAGTCCAAAAAATTTAGTTGGCCTTGAAAATCGGGGATAAAAAAATGTTTACAAGCAACATGAGACACTATATTAAATTAAAAACTCTTAACATTAATATTATTTTTATTTTATCTTAGTAAAAAAGAAACAAAAAGCGAAATACATTTTTTTAACGGTCATATAAATAAACAATCGAACTTAACAAAATATTTTACGTTCTTATTTTTTTATGTAATATAGTGTCTCTTGTTGCTTGTAAACATTTCTTTATCCCCGATTTTCAAGGCCAACGGGGTTGCAAATCTTTACAAGTTACAGAGATACCCTGCAATTACAAGCAATTTGGGACACAGTGTACATCTTCTTCCCTGTGGAATTCCTCGTTTTTCCCCCGTGACGTCAGTAAACTGGGGTGGCAAATCGGGAGCTCGACCAATGGGAGATAACATTGTGTGGATGGTACACGAAACTTTCACCGATATTCTTCCTTCGTGTAAACTGTGGCATTTTCTACCTAGGTCAAGTTTTATGGTCAGCAAGTGGGACAAGGGGACCCATCTGCGCATCTGGTTTTGTTGGCGGTGGTACTTTTATTGATGGATGGCAATGTGGTTTTCGTTTGCTAAATATTGGAAATAATATTATGCTGGAATGGAAGGTTTTTTATTTACAAGTACCAAACATTTTCTACAACTACAAAAAAATAATTTTGGATCGCAGTTTGTAATACACAAACAACTAAAATAAATTTGTAAATAATTTTAAACATAGTAAGACGAATGTATTTAAAGCGAAATAATTTTACATTAAAGGGACCGGGGTTGTCCGGTCTCAAGTTATATAAAGATTTAAGTACCTATACAAGACAAGATTTATCCTTTTTAATTTAATATATGTGTAACATAAATGCACTTTATTAAAACAATAACTACAAAAATATTGCCTCCCAACCACCGCACTGAACTCTAAGCTATTTTATATAATGCAAAATCTAAACTACTCATAACAAATTATATCTGAACTTGACCGGCGAAGTCGAACACCCATCGAAATATTGCTGACAGGGCAGAACCTTGGCGCTCCGTGAATATAAACAAAGCCAGAGCGGTCCGTCTTAAGAATATTGCTTAACATATGTAAGGGACCGGGGTTGTCCGGTCTCACTATTAAAATTAAACAGTTTTTTCGCTGTTTTCTTACGCCAAGAACCTCACAGAATCATCATGGAACCTACGTACGTAACAGCCACAAAAATATTAATTTCAAAAACCAAAATTTGTTAAATTTTGTCTTACCTTTATCTTCAAGCCCTTTTACTTTATTGTGCAGTCACTACACACTCACTCTCACCACACAACACTATTTTTTTATTTAATAACTTTGACATTATTATACACTTAAGAAGACATACAAAATATTCACTAATGGCTTTATTAAAACTGTAATGAACTGATGATAATTAAAATAAATTAATCACATCATGTTAGTCCGAAAAGGCGCTTAAAACTGACCAATAAGCAGAGTTTTGCATACGTCTACAATTTTTTTCTGTGTACTTGGAATGTGGGCGTGACTTAGCATCTTTTTGTAGATATTTTGGGAAAAGGTTGGGTAAAAAACGTACATATTTAGAGTTCAATTCTGTAAGAAGTATATAGTGGAGCCAAGAAGATGCGCTAAAAGTGTAGAAGGAGGAGCTACAGAGCAGTGGCGTAACGAATGAGTATGAACCGACAACAGAGATAACAACTGAATCCTGGAATCATACTCCACGCTCCACGTCGACCACGTCTACGGTCCACGCCACTGAATTCAAGCCAATGTGAATGCTGACATGCGCGCTAACAAATCGTTTAATAATTGGTAATCTAGCGCTGTTTTATGGCATGTACTTCTTACAGAATTGAACTCTAGATTTTAGTGAAAATATTTTCATATAACAATACAATTTTTATTACATCTGTTAGGATAGCTTTGTATAGGATTTTACATTCTCATATTTTTCAAAATGATTTTTAACAATACCTAAGTTCTTGCGAAATTTTAATTAATTTAAGTTACATCTGTTAGGATAGCTTTGTATAGGATTTTACATTCTCATATTTTTCAAAATGATTTTTAACAATATTTAAGTTCTTGCGAAATTTTAATTAATTTAAGTTACATCTGTTACGATAGCTTTGTATAGGATTATACATTCTCATATTTTTCAAAATGATTTTTAACAATACCTAAGTTCTTGCGAAATTTTAATTAATTTAAGTTACATCTGTTAGGATAGCTTTGTATAGGATTTTACATTCTCATATTTTTCAAAATGATTTTTAACAATATTTAAGTTCTTGCGAAATTTTAATTAATTTAAGTCTAACAGAAATTATTAATTAATCATTTTATATTTTACCAGTGTATTAGTGTATAGCACATTTAGTTTAAAAAGCGAAAACATCTCAAAAAGTATTTCTACATTCCAAAAATGCAAACTGTGCTCAAAAATTGTCTTTTACACCTACAGTTGCGCCGATCTGAGGTCACACTGTATTTATAGTAGATAAAATGAATATTTATTATCAAGTTTTATTACTATTACCATTATTTTACCACTATATTTAATGCAATATATACAAACTCAAATCTGAACCAACCATTCAAACTTTCTCCTCCTAAATTTATTTCAAATTTAGATTTATTTAATCAAGTACGCACACTATTTCGTAGGCTGGTACTCCACACACCTCGACGGATCCGTTGGAAAATACTCCTGACACTTAGTCATAAGCCTCTTCAACGCCTGTATATACTTCCGCTGTGTCTCATCATTCATTACATGGGCAACATTCTTGGAAAAGATTTTTTCACGTCCAGTACGGGCATGAATACCCACCATAGTTACACCAATGGGCCAAGGGGCATTTCCAATAGCCATTTGCAAATATGCATCACTCGCCTGAAATAAAATAAATATAAAATATCTGATGCTCCCAACACATGACTTTCTTATACGGATAGTACCACAATTACTTTTCCTAAAGAAATTAAGTTAACTTTTTTGTAAAAATCGTGTTTCAATTTTGAGCGTTTCCAGCAATATTCAAGTAAATTTCGGAAGACTCTCTCGCACTTATTGCAATAAGCATAAATCTGTCCTTGTCCCACTCATTATAACCGAATTTTACGCCAAAATAAAGAGTTTTATTTTTTTGAAATTACTTCGTATAAGAAAGTAAAAAAAGAACAAAAATGTTTTAAGGTTTAAGTACATACCTTAAGGTAGTTTCTGTTTAGAAGATGCACGATTATTTCTGTTAAGCTGTCGGAAATGTCTTCAGGGAGTGTAAATGTTTTCAGTTTGCGCAGGAGTGGCTTCAGGTAGACTTGGGTTTGGGTGTAGGTGGCGCCGCCGATTTTTCCTTTTGTGCCTCGTTTCTCCTCAGCTGGCCTATTTTGTAATTGCTCATTCCATAGTTTTAGTAATAACTGTAAACAAAAAAAAACGTTAAATTTCGGAAAACAGAAAAAATCGATTGCAAGTTATTTAGTTGAATTGCAACAGTATGAAAAATAATTCAACCTATGTATTTTATTTTGATCAATATTTTTTCTGTATTGAATAGAATGTAATAGAAAATATCTAATGTGTCCAGCGCATGACTTTATTTGCTTAAAATTGTTATAGTTTTAGAGTCAGCTCATCAAATTATGAGAACATATTTGGAAGTAAAACAGTTTTAGAACTACCTGTCGATTTGGTATGCGTCATGATTCGAAACATCACTGTAATAATTAAATTCATTGTTTTTAATCTGATCTTTTCCGTACCGTGTGTACATTTTTTAAAAATAATTTTGTTGACGTCCGAGATACGATTTCAATCTTTAAATTTAATAATCTTCAAGATTTATTTGCCTCCCTATTAGTGCTGGTTTATACAACATTACATTAACATTACATTTTATAATTAACATTACATTACAATCAGAAATCGGACTCTGGTTTATACAACACTAAAACTTATAATGTAGCCAATCAGCGGTCAGTAATTTCTGACACTATGCGCATGTCATGAATAAGGGTTATTCTCCATGTGTACATATCTTTGTCATATTTTCGTATATTAAAATTAAAATCGACCAATGAAGACAGCCTGTGATTATTGTTTCTTTGTCGATTTTCAAATTAGTACACGAATGTTCATTAAAACTCAAATATAGATGCAGAACTCAAAGCTTGAAAAGTTGAATCTAACAATCTCATGCGGAACCACCTTAAACCCGAACGAAAAGTGACAGACAGTGACAGTCAGCTGTTAACTGTTGTTTTAGAACATGCGCAATAGGGTCACATTACGATAATTACATTATAAAGATAAAAGATAACCATCTTCGTAATGTGAAATGTAATTCTAATGTAATGGTAATGTTGTATAAACGTCTACACTAAATAGCGTACATTTATCTTCTAATTCTAATGTAATTTTAATGTAAAGTATAATGTAATGTTGTATAAACCCGCACTAAGACCAGTAAAATTAGATTTTAATTGTAAGTGAAATACACCAAGGCCAATTTTTTGATATGTGAAAGGGGGCTATCAGAGAAGCTTAAATCCGGATTTTCGTATTGCCATGTGGTGGCTTCTGGTCGCCATATTGGAAAACGCGAATCTATCAGTTTTAGCGGAAAGATTCTAAGAACCAAAGTTGTAGATAATGGAATTGTATTTCATTTTTATATACACCTTTTTTCTGTGCAGGCAATATTTTTTAGGTTATGTGCATTTCAAAATTTTTTTTTCACTTTTTCCCATTTTTCTCGTTTCCGGAAAAACTTACGTACATGCAACCTCTTATAAAAAATAAACTACGTGAAATTTCCAATATTTTCATATATCTTTGATGATGGTGCGATTAAACAGTCCAAAGTTACAGCTCCGCAAAATCAGCCGCGCGTTACATGACGTCGGTTTATAATATTTTTTTCTACTCGTGTTGTTTGTAAAAAAGTTTTTATTCTCTCAAAATTAAAAGAAGGCCATGAAAGAAGCTTAAATCCGGATTTTCGTATTGCTATGTGGTGGCTTTCGGTCGCCATATTGGAAAACGCGAATCGCTCCATATCGCCGAAACTATCAGTTTTAGGAAACATTTAAAAGAACCAAAGTTGTAGATAATCAAATTATCTTTTATTTTTATGTATATGTACACTTTTTTAGCGGAAAATATTTCATTAATTACTTCAATTACATTAATTACATAAATACATTAAATACCATCATCAAAATATTGGAAAATTTCACGTAGTTTATTTTTTATAAGAGGTTGCATGTACGTAACTTTTTCCGAAAACGAGAAAAATGGGAAAAAGTGAAAACATTTTTTTGAAATGCACGTAACCTAAAAAATATTGCCTGCACAGAAAAAAGGTGTACTTATAAAAAATGAAATACAATTCCATTATCTACAACTTTGGTCCTTAGAACTTTTCCGCTAAAAATGAATTTTTTTTAATCGATTCTCTAAATTTCGAGGAATCTTTCTAGCAGTAACCCATGTCAGAGCGAGATTTCCTGCGAGTGCTACGATTTTTTGAACTTGAGAATCACAAAATGTTCAAAAATTCAATTTTTTCAAATGGCACCTACCTATTCTTAAGTCACCATTGGATGTAAGATGTAAGTTATGTCCGCTTGACCGTATTTGATTTAAGCATGTCTTATTTTAAGAACGTCTTAACATTAGGCACAACTTAAGTCTGCCTTCATTTGCACCGCAGATGTTTTAGGCTTGATTAATGTAAGTACCGATCCATTTGGCAACAGGGTAAAATTCGATTTAAAGTGACATCTTCAGTTCCCTCTTTGCATACTTGCAATATGTAAGAGTAAGAAAGATGGTATTATATCTATCTCACACAACATATGCAAGTTGGTTTTAAATTTGAAATTGAATTTGTTTGGTACCTATACTTTTTGTTGTAAACTAACAATTGTTTAATTGGTTTCACTTAGGTCGAAGAGTAAAATATCACGTACAAGTTGTAAAAGGTACGTAATAAATACCTACCCTTTTACAGGTAGGCAATAAATACCTACCTTTTTACAGGTAGGCAATAAATACCTACCTTTTTACAGGTAGGCAATAAATACCTACCTTTTTACAGGTAGGTAATAAAAGTTTTGCTATTTTTGCAACTTAGAATTTGCATTTAATGTTGAGGAATTTGTTTTATTTCTTATACTTTTAAATTTATTTACTTACAAAACAAAAATATTTTTTTACATAAATATGTGGCATTTATCTAGATTTTTTTGAATAAAAGTATGACGAATGGACCACCGTTCTAAAATTTCACCAGCTTTACTTTTTTTTCATTCTTATCTCATTTCACTATCAAACCATTATTTTATCATCGAGATTACTGTCAAACTCTATGAATCAACCTGTATTATCGTGATAACACGTACTTATCACTACGTACATTTTTTACCGAAAAAACAAACCAAACTAACCAATAACTTTTTGTTTATTGTACCAAACATGGATTACATGTGGATTGGTTTAATTGTAACCTCAGCAGTATTTTTTCTTATGTTTCTGGGAATGTTTTCATATTTCCGAAAAATGTCGTCATTATTGGAAAAGGGTAAGCAACTCAAGTTTTTATAAATATAGGTTTTCATTAATATCGTTATGTACTTAGGTTACTATTTCGTGGAAATTCGAACTAATCGTAGAGTGTATTTACAGCCAGTGCATCCCAGCAATATTGACCTAAGTAAGATAATAATCAGGTAAAATTTAAAGTGTCGTAAAATGAATTGGTTTCAGGTACTGGGTATCCAAGATTAGTAACCAGAATGTGCTAAAAATACTGGCAAAAACTTCAATTATATTTCATAATATGTATTAGAATAATAAATTTGTAAATGACTACAATATACCGAAATTTATTTTGAATAATAATTATTTTATTTTATTTTTTATCCATCATTGGATAATGACAGGCATTATTTTCCATTGTCGCACTTATTGCTTATCTACCTTCCTCTCTAATAAAATCATTACAAAGCTTATCTCGCGTTATTTGAGTAGTTTAATCCAAACAGTACACACGTTCCAAAATTAGTTAACGACATAAACAGCAATATGGGCCACGACCACAACGACTACGAATATAATGCCACCCCAGTAATTATTTCATCTATATTAATGGTAGCTGAGGTTTTACTGTTTGTATTTTATGTAATAATGGCTCGAAGAAGCTTAAGGAAAAAAATAATACAAAAAGGTATGTTAAAATTTTAGTCACAAAAACTGTTAGTTTAACTTTCTTTTTTAGGTAGATTAATAGAGGCTATACCGATTATACCAATAGCCACCGTGGCAGTGAGAATGGGATATAACCAACAAGTGGGATACAACCAGCAAGTGCCAATGGGATATAATGCTCAAGCGCCGATGGATTATAATCAACAAGCGCCTCACATTGGGTTCATTTCACCTTCGTCAGGATATCCAAATGCGCCGCCGCCAAGATATCCGGCTAGTTCAGCACCACCACCACCACCACCACCACAATCAAATAGTATGTTTAATAAGTATAAAAGATAGATGCAGTCTGAAATTATTTTTTTACAGCCTATGAGCATCCACCTTCGTATGAAAACGCAGCAAAAAATATGTGAATTGATTGATAAAATAAACTAGACAACAGTAATTAAATTTAGACTTTTTTACCAATACAAAAATGTTACAAGTATCGAAGAGGAAATTCCTGAGGTTATTGTAGCGTATACCACACGAATTACTCGATTTTGGTTAAACATTACCGAAACCTCAGATTATAATTAAATATTAGGTAAATTGTGTTGGATACTTTCCAAAGTTTTGTTATGTTTCTTAGATATTTTTAGCTATTCTGTGAAGATACTAATTATTATATTACTCTACTAAAAAAACCTGTATTAAAAAAATTAGTCTAAATAATTTTGTTATCTGTAGAAAACTTATTAAAATATAAAGCTATCTTATTTGACGAAATTTAATAATTCTTAGAAAAACAATGACACATTTAATCGTAACTATCATTCCGCTTTCAAAATAATACGTTTAAATACATAACCAAAAATTTTTAATAAGGTACTAAATACAACTTAATTTGACTATTAATAATAATAGTATATTCAAATTAAATTAGCAAAAATAAGGGAATCAGATCCAAGAAACTTGCCCTTTTGAGATCCGGCGAGGAAAGTAGTGGGTTTCAATATTCTATGATGTCCCCCCATTTTATTAGAGCCTGGCACCCCTAACATACGTTCGCGGTTTTTTCATTTTACCGCAAAACGGCCACGATTTCGCAATTTTAGCATCTGTACAAAAATTATCCTTATAAAATTCTGCATAAAACTTGTATTTACCACTTTTTCTTATATACAGTAGTTCTCAAACTGCAAGCGCATCAATAAAGAGGTAGTTAGTATATTATTTATTATTATTAGTATACTACCTACGACAAACCTACTGCAGCGAAATACTTTAAGCTCTTGAAAATGTACATGTACGGCACCGGCTCGATGTTATTAAATTAATTTAATACCCCAATATTGAGGCGCTTGTAGTTTGAGAACCACTGTATGTAAGAAAAAGTGGTAAATACACTTTTTGTCGAAAATTTTATGAGAATTATTTTTGTACAGAGGCTAAAATTGCGAAATTGCGACCGTTTTGCGGTAAAATGCGAAAAACCGCGAACATGCACTTTGGGAGTGGGTTTTAGGGGTGCCAGGCTCCAATAAAATTGGGGGACACCATAGAATATTGAAACCCACCACTTTCCTCGTCGAATCCCAAAATGGCAAGTTTTTTAGATTTATTTCCCTTAATAGCCCATTTTTCGTCTAATTTGAATGTTCAAATCTTTAGTACGTTTAAAATTTTAAACTAAATCATAAACAGGAAATGACAAACTTATCAGTAATTATGTACTTCATATAACTAAATTATTAGCCCGTAAAAAACCTTAAGCTGCCGTTTTATGGATTTCGAAAAGAAACAATTTTGAGCAAAGCGTTTGATGAGAAAAACCTAACACTTTAATAATTGATTAATGTTATCGCTTTGATTCCTAACCCATTTGCAATATTTTAACCACCAACACAAGTACCATCAGGTCTATACTGCGTATTCATGTATACAGGGTGTTTCTACTGAAAGTGGACAACGTAATAGAGGTTGTAAATCTCATCGACACTGACAATTTCAAAAAACTTTAATTTTTTAAAATCCGACCATAAATAATGAAGATAAAGAGGTTTGTGTAAAAACAAAAGAAGGTCGATAACTCGAAAACAAAAGCTCAAATGAAAAATATTAATTTGAAAAAAGTGTTAGTCTCGATGAGATCTACAACTTCTATTACGTTGTCCACTTTGAGTTGAAACACTCTGTATAAATTACCACCTTTATCAGCTTCATATATCACAGATAACATACCAATTGAAATATTTATCTTATCAAATACAATTCATTCCTGCTTGTCTTTAGATCCATTATTCAGTAAAAATAACAACAAAAATGGATGAATCCGACTATTTAATAATTTTAATATGTCATATATACTTATTGGGCATAATTATAAGTATTTACATACGATGTAGCCGAGTTGTGCTTCTAAGAAAAATACAAAAATGCGGTAAGCTACTATGCAAAAAGTTTTTAATCCCTAACATACGCTAAATAAATTCCAGGTCGTGTTATATCCACTACACCCCTAATACTTGCTTTACTTTCGCAAAGTCGAGAAATGGAAAGATCTCCAGTCACAGGTACAAATTAAGTTTATCTTTTGTATTTTTTTTTCTGATTTATTTTTGTAGGATTACCACCCCCTCCGGCATATGAAGTGGCAACAGCCCCTACTGAAAGTTCTAGAGGAACTACCATAGATGCCTCAACTTTCACAGATATTCCTTTGGATTATAATCCTCCACCTTATAGTAAATATATGCAAAATCCGTAGAGGTAGCGTTTAGTTAATTGTACATAAATTGCTTATTTAACCGTAAAAATATCGTAAATTGTACTGTCTTAAAGCCCATTCACAACCACTTAACGTACGGGACATAACAAAAAAACATAACGTTTGACCAATAGTGGCCAATAATAATTGACAGTGACAAATGTTTAGATTTTTCTATTGGTCGAACGCTATGTTTTTTTGTTATGTCCCGTACGTTAAGTGGTTGTGAATGGGCTTTTAAAGTGATTCTAATAATAAAATATTAACTAATTCTTACCTGAACAAAATGAACAATAACTGTCATATCGTGCTCCCTATCTCCTCGTCCCATCTTCTTAGCCATTTCCCTAATTTCCTCGTAACTAATAATAGTCTCCTGCTGTTTTGTCTCGCATTTATCCGGGTTTTTAGCATCTTCCGACGCAGTAAGCAGCTCATCTAAATACTCCTGGGCAACTTGCTCCATAGCTTCTTGAAAATCATTACGGAAGCCCTGTAAAATTACACGAATTAGTTTATTTATATCCTTACAATAATTATAATCAACTTACTCTATTAACTTCCGGTTCTAAAAGTTCGCATTTTCGCAGACGTGTGAAAGCATCTAATTCGGTTTCACCAAAAAGAAAAATCGGCTCACTTCTGTCACGAAGTCTGGATATTACCTCGCATCTTGGTAGGATGCTGTGTTGTACATCCGAAGCGGATTTATCACCTCGAGGTGCTTTAGCAGATCTGTCGTTTATTTCATCGACAACGGAATGCTTTTGCCTGTACTCTTCTTGTTCTTTGGCGATTAGTTTTCCGCGTTTAAAACCTTTCTGGTCAGAACCCTAAAAATATTAAAATTAAGTAACGCAGAACTTTAGAACTTAACTTTTACTTACTAGTAGCTCTTTATCCTCCAAGTATTTGCGTTTTCTAGCAATTTCTGCTTTTAAAATTTCCATTTTTCTTCGTTTTGGTTAACGTTCAAACTTATAGCACAGTATACAATAAACGTTCAAACTTATAGCACAGTATACAATATAATATTAATATTATAGAATATCTAGTACAAACAAATAAACTTGCGTGAATCACGGAAATATCTAGTCATAAAACACCTACTCGTGAAGCGTGAACAAGATCAAATGACTTGATTGACTTGAAGTTGCCCACTTATATTGTCGACAGTTGCCATTATTTCAGTAGTGCCAATGTAAGAAATTTAACATCTAGATCCCGTTATAAATATTTTACCTAAAATCGCAGATAATTTATATACGTTTTTAATTAATATTATTTTAAGTGAATTTGTGAAATATAGGCGCATTGGATTTTTGTTCATAAAGTACCATAACAAATATTTATAATCTGTTAGTTTTAAATATGTATTGTGTTGGTATACCTGTCAGCTTACCACCACAAAATATTCAAGTAAAGTGTAGAAAGTCTACACTGATGAATGAACATACTAGTACGTACTAAATATATATGCGTCCTCTTTCAAACCGTGTTGATAAAAAGAAATGGATAACATTAATTTGTCTAATAGGAAATCGTCATAAAATTCTTGCCAGTGTTACCAATAATGAAACTGAAAACTTTCCTAATTTATTTAGTATTAATAGTTAAATGTTTCTACTCTTCTTTTCGCGTTTGGTTCGATTCATATACATATAATAAATATACTGGCTATAAACGACGGCGCAGCTTTACTGAGTGGTAGTGGAAAGCAGATAGAAGATCACGCCATTTTTACTCTTACAGTCCACGTGACTGTAACCTAGCGTCCTTGCTTTGGTTTCAAGTTGGTGTGTTATAGGGTAAATGCTACAGTAATTGGCTAGTATACAGTAATTGGCCAGTATGGACGTAAACCACCATATTATAAGATTATTCGAAATCCTACTCTAGTGGTATCGGATTAGAGTTTACTTATAGTTTCCTATTTTCGGTTTAGTTGCTAATTTAATCTCTAGATGGCAGCACAATTTGTGAATTCGACTAACGTTTTTGTATATCGAGATCAAAGATATCTTACTCTTTAGAAAGAGTAAGATATCTGTGATCGAGATCCTTCATTTAAATTTCGCGCCATTTCTAATAGTAAAAATGGTGGACATTAAATCTACCCGGTCGGTCGTCTCTCTTCCCCTTTCTACTAATCCAATTCTGTGTTTCAGCAGTGCCGTATACATAAATGTTGGAATGTTTTTTTCCCAGAAGTCGTTCACATGCTGACTTAACGATTTCTGGTTTTTGAAATTAATCCGTTGAAATTTATTCGTCCGTCAAGGCTGTGCTGATGTTTGTTCAATAACAATCCTTCCATCAATATTTTTTTGCATAACAAAAAAGTTGCAACTGACATCTCACTGGAAATTGTCATAAAAATTAGTAAATTCGTCCAATTTTATATCAAATAAATCATGTCAACAAATCCTCAGTATAAGGTAAGCTTGTATCAGCCGTTAATACATTTATATGCTAATATTATTAACGTGTTTCAACAGCCGTCCGAAGGGAAGCGTGAAGAATTTAGAAAATATTTAGAAAAAAATGGAGTCTTAGATGCCTTAACCAAAGTGTTAGTTAATCTGTATGAAGAGGCAGACAAGCCGGAAAATGCTTTGGAGTATCCTTTTTAACAGACACGTGGAGCCGCAGGGCGTTATCTTCCAAAACAGCCAAACCTAGGAGGTTTCAGGGGCTATTCTGGTTTGCCTGTAGATTTCAGGTGAATAAATTGTTTCTGTTTCAATCGAAATATAGCATAGAAGTAAAAAACATCACAGGCTTAATTAAAACGTTAGAATTTTGGTTCACGTAACGTTCCTTTTAAGCTAAAACTAAAATTACATTTCTCTATTCGAATAAAAACGTATTCAAACTAATCTCGTCTTTTTAACTATGTTACAATAACTAATCAATTACAACTGTCGAGGTAGCTAGTTGTTCCGGAAATGCGCATTGTAATTTTTCCTTAATATGTTGTAAGATTCATCCGGGATAAGCTAGCCGTCCAAGCTGGACTTGAAACATTTAAACAGGTTCAAGAAAAATATGAAGACTACTTAAACCGCATAAAAGAACTCGAGACGGAAATAGAACAACTGAAGGGGGCTGAAGTAAAGGAAGAAGTAGCAGTAGCAGTTGAAGCACCTATAGTGGAGAGTGGTGAAGGCGAGGGCGAACCCACCGAACCAGAACCACCTGTAGAAACTGAAGAGCCACCGGAGGAAGCGCCCCAATAAGTTTGATTCGAATATAAATCCAATTCCAGTTTTTGTTTTGTTTATTTTTTTGTTAAGTTGTATTACTAAAGAGTTCCTATTTAGTTTCTTGTTCAAGCGGAATGAATCACTGCTTTTTCTTATATTTTATTTTTTTATTGTTAGGTAATTTTCGATCAGATAAAGAATATATTTAATATATCATGCAATGAAAATAAAACACGCATTTACGACAGTTTATATGTATGTGTTTTATTATCCCTGTTCTGTAATATAATAATCTAGATTTGGGCACATTACAAAAGGTATCGCCAGTGCAATGTTTTGAATTTTCTGGTATTTCCTTAATAATTTCAAGATTGGCACGTGAAAAGTTTGCATTATATGCTGGGTATGAAAATATTAAACAGATCCAAGAGAGATATAAAGAATATGAACGTCGGATTAAGGAGTTAGAATCCCAAAGAGAGCGATTTCATCATGTACGTCGTATTAAGGAACTAGAGGCTGAAGTGAAACGATTAAAACAGCTACAAGATGAAGCTACTCAACTAACTAAAAAAACACAAGAAGTTGTTACACCTAGTAAAGAGCTACCACCCAGTTTCTTAGAATCTCTACCACCTTGTTGTCGACCAAAGCCTAAAACCCCAGAAACTTCACAGCCTGCACTTATAGCGCCTCCGAGTCCAGAAACTCCAGCTTTGCCAGAACCCGAACAAGAAGCAGCTAAGGCTGAATCAACTGTTCAGAGTGTAGAACTACATGAGCAAGAACTAGATCTACCTCGATCTATACATGCAGCTTCTGAAGTTGAGCAAGCGCCACTAGCAGCTGAACCAACTGCTGAAAGTATAGAGCAGCCTACGCAGCAAGTAGAACAACCTCAAGAGGTACAGGCGATTGAGGAACCTCCACCTTCTCCTGAAGAAAAGCAACCTGCACCATCTCCTGAACTCAAGCAATCTCCAGCTTCTTCTGAAGTCAAGCAACCTTCACTTTCTCCTGATGTCAAGCAATCTCCAGCTTCTTCTGAACTCAAGCAACCTTCACTTTCTCCCGATGTCAAGCAATCTCCAGCTTCTTCTGAAGTCAAGCAACCTTCATTTCCTCCTGATGTCGAACAGCCTCCACCTCTCGCGGTTTTACCAGAACCTGACGCCAAGTTAACTACTCAAAATCTACAGCAACCTACAGCTGAGGAACTCCAATTTTCTGAACCTGCACCAGCTGCTGCAGCGTTGCCAGAACCTGAAAACGCACCTGAAGCGGAGCCAACTGTTCAAAGTGAAGAGCAACCTACGCAGGAAGTAGTTCAACCTCAAGATATACAGGACATTGAGAAATTTCTTTCTGATCAAACTCAAACACCCTTAAACCAGCTTTATCCATCAGCTGATGAAGAAATTCCACCATATAGTCACTCAGACGGACAAATCACTGACGAAAATAATCCTCAAGAACTTAAACCATTAGTAAATCAAATCAACATGTCTAAACCTGAACCACCACATAATTACGGTTCGGAAGTAGATTCAATACCACCAGAGCAAAGTGAACACCCTTCACCCAGGTTGACTCCAGTGGAAGAGGAAACAACCGCAGCAATTCAGTCTGAAGAATATGGATCAATTCCTGAGGATATGGTAGTAGTAGAAAAACCTCTAGAGGGATATGCTGAAGAAATTAAAGTTAAAATTGCACCAGGTGATAAAGCTTTTATTAACAATTTATAATTGCAGGAAGCAGATCCAGAGAAAGACTTACTTCCAGATCACCCAACGTCACCTATAGATGAAGAACCGAACCTTTAATCAAATCCAAATTGAAATATTTTATATGTCCAAATAAGCTATTCATTTCGACTATTTTCCTGTATACAGAAAACTATTTTTGAAGATTACTAAACATAATAGGTAAATATCATTTGTACCAGTGAGGAATAAAATATTGCATATTATAAATATCTTCTATTTATTAGTGATTTAAAATACGTAAGTGAAACTAAACAAGGCAGAATTAACAATTAAGAAACTGTAGACCATTTTATTTAATAATAAATAAAGATGTAAATTAGAATTGAAAACCAGCAAGCGCTTTTTAGAATATAAAACTCAAGTTAACTCATTTTGTGGCTGCTTTTGCTGCTTGGCGTCTTTTAACATCCCAGTTGTACACTCGAGCCATATTAACTTCAGTTGTGGTACACTGATCCCTACAAAATACAAACCGTAAAACCCCAAAATTTTTACAACATATTATAAACTATTACCTCAAAAAGTCAATGTCATGATTGACACAGGAGAGATACTTGGTGGCAGCAGTTATATTCTGATTCAAGAGTTGCTTGGCGTCATCTAACGTGTACTCCAACATAACATTAGCACCCAACCACAACCCTACAGAGTTCGTGGGTGCAATCTTAGCTTTGGCAAACACTTGCTCACTCAACAGAAACTGTGTTTCGAATTCGTCCTGTTGCTTCTCTAGTTTTTCAATCATGGTGAACGACCGTTTCAAATCTGGTATTTGGTTCAATAGACGTTTTTTCTTCGCTACCAGATTATATTCCATAAATCTAAACTTTGAGTATTGAGCATCTAATCTTTTCAGTACTTCGTCTACATTGCCGCTGTTTTCGGCGCGAGCCATGTAGGCGTCTACATCATCCTGCAAAAGGAAATTTCATACGGTTGAATTAGGTTAGGAATTTGGGGGCGCAGTGTGTAATTTGAGAACACATGGGTAGGAGTTTGAAAATTTGGTACTTACCACGAACTCCGCTTCGGGTATTCCAGCGTATGTTTTTTTATCATCTAATGCTACATCATTTTTATTCTGTTCCATTTTAAGTAGGTAATTGCAACTAATTTTTGCACAAAAGTTCCTAACCACAGAGTTTCACTACTTCTTCTTCCCCGCTTGTTTCAAAAAGAAACTTTTAATATTAAATATTTCTTACAATATACTCTGTATAATGTTAACTAACGAACTAAAGTTATTTTACTGTACGCCCATAGCATTTATAGTTTTTATTTATTTTTAACTGAAAATGATGCAGAATATTATGGAGCCATTGATAAAAAAATATAGAGCGATAAAAAATAGTAAGAAATTAGTCTGTTAACAATATTTCGTATGCTAGATTTTTCTATAAACAAATAATTAAGATTTTATGAATAAATTTTGCTTTTTTGATCTAAAATTTCCACGCAATATTATTGAAATTATAAAGCACGTCCCTCTGAGGGCGCTTCTAAAAGCCTCAAGTCCCTAAGCCGACTTCTATATTCTATACCTCGTTACGTGTCAATGACAGATTGACAGCTGCCTTTTTATTTTAAACCTAACCTAAAAATGTTTTTTAAAGAATTAAAGATTATTATTTAGAGATATGTTAACGTCTTATCTGAAATGGATTTTTCTACAGGATTATTAATACTGGGTATAGGCTACAGCGTTCTATTTTTCTTTGATACATTTTTTAAAGTAAGTTCAATACAACTGCAAAACTTCCAATTGTTACAATATTCTTTTCAGACTTGTGCTCATTATCCGTACATACGCTTTTTAGACGGCACTGGCTTGCAGATAAAATTCCTCCAGCTCAAGTGGACAACTAAAGCGTTTAATCGCACACTAATACGGTGGGGTAACGCACGTCCCCGCTTTTTAAATCTTTGGTTCACTTTGGGTCTCTGTGTAACATTAGTTCTACTACCAATAGCTATTTGTTTGCTATTCGTGGCACTGTTTCAAAATCTAATAACGAAATCAACTGTGGAAAGCCTCATAATCGAACCTATTATCCCCGGCGTAAATCTACCGGCTTCCGAATTAACTTATTATGGTTTGTCTATAATTCTAGCTAGCATTATTCATGAAATTGGCCATGCTCTTGCAGCAGTCAAAGACGATGTGAATTTAAACCATGTGGGAGTTACTGTAATCTTGTTTTTGCCTGTCGCTTTCGTCGATATTGGCACTGAAAAGCTGTTCGCTTTGAACCCATGGAAAACTCTCAAGATTTTAACTGCAGGTGTTTGGCATAACATCGTCCTAAGTTTCGCTGCGTTTCTTTTATATCTCTCGCTTCCCTACATATTTTCCGTAGCATATGAAGTTGGAAGTGGCGTGACTCTAACTAACATGCACAAGTTTTCCCCTTTGGCTGGACATAATGGGTTAAATCCTGGTGATGTGGTGACAAAGATCAATGATTGTGTTATCACAGATGAAAACAGCTGGTATGAGTGTCTAGGCACAATGCAACTACATAAACCGGCGTTTTGTGTTGAACCAGATTTAATACACAACTTGGACGAAAGTATCCCATTAAAACACATCGACAACGACAATTTGGAATGTTGCGATAGTAAACGAACGAAAAACGTTTGTTTTGAGTTTTTGGACATAGCAGATGGTGTGTTGGAACTTCCCAGTCATGCTTGTTTACCAGCTAGGACTATAATAGAAAAATCCACGAATTTCTGTACGTTTCATCCGCACATTTGCCCTACAAATCACTTTTGCTTTCGACCACTTCTCGCGAATAGTACAAATTTATTCAAGATAAAACGACAAGACAGTGGTGATGTAATTTATATTGGATTGGTGTCAGACCTAGTGAAAACTGTTAGCATTTCGTCGTACAATCCAAAACGATGGTTCAAAAGTACTGCGTTTCCAGACGCTGTTACGAAGTATCTTAAATTTGTTATAGTTTTTTCGTTTGGTTTAGCGATTGTCAATGTGATTCCCTGTATGTTTATGGATGGTCAGCATATAACTAATATGCTTGTGCGGATTGTCTTCATGAAACAGTGTGGAAAGGAAG
This sequence comes from Pediacus dermestoides, assembly GCA_963942485.1. Taxonomy (NCBI): domain Eukaryota; kingdom Metazoa; phylum Arthropoda; class Insecta; order Coleoptera; family Cucujidae; genus Pediacus; species Pediacus dermestoides. The sequence continues at coordinate 33,668,678 of OZ012626.1, forward strand.
GTGCTAAGATGATTAGTTTGATAATTACTTGGTTGTTTACGCTTTTGTTAGTGTTTCATTGTCTGTTTACTGTTTTTAAGATTTTATTTGCCTGAAGTTGTGAATGTGTCCACAAGACCAATAATAAACTTATTTATTTTAATATATTTGTAAATAAAATAGTGTAAGAATTTAAGGAAAAATGTTGAATTTATCATTTACCTTTCGTTCCAAATTCCCGAGTTATCTATCAGAAACAGGTTTCTTGAGTTATTTTGAAGCAGTTGTTAGAAAAAAGTACAGAAAAGCAAATTTAGCTTTAAAGAAATCCAACCCAATAAATTTAGTCTTTAAAAGGTAAATGGGAAGGATATGAATAAACTAAAGATCGAATTGAAATTTTATTTACTAATTTAACGCACTTATAGATGACTTAAAATTTTTTTTAACGTAACTTTAAATATCAGAAAAATATTAGTGGTTCGTTGATGACTTTCGTCTGCTTTTGTATATCTTTGCTTTAAACGTTAAAACTGTTGTGTAGGCATTTAGGTACGTGCATATACACTGTGTCCCAAATTGGTGACTCCACTATGGGTAACTTCGGTATTATTGGAGATACAAAGACGGTTAAATTAGGAAAGTTTTTAAGAATTTTATGGCCATTTCAGATTAGCCAACAGATTTTGAATATCTCTTTTAGTTTTTCAGATATTCGGGAAAAACCAAAATGTTGCATTTTCTTTAATGCTCAATATTTTTTTTATTATCCATTTTGTGCTGTTAAGACTTTGACATTCTTCATGCACTTTTTTAAGATACTTCTAACGGTGTTGACAGTTTTTTCCCAACTCTTTTGTTTTTTGAGATACGATTACTAACTTTTGTTTTTCTTAGGGACGGCAATTGTTTTTTTGGCATTGACAAGTAGCATTTTTTATTACCTTTCCAACGATGTATCACAACATGACGAAAAATTCCTATTTTCACAAGAAAAATCAGAAAATTGTATTTTTCAATAGAAAAAAAAAAACAAAAGACATTCTACAATGAATAAAAATCAATCCCTCTATCGCTGCATGAGCATGATGAGCGTATTTGTATGCTCGTGATTTACATACGGGCAAATTGAAATGTTAACACTGCAGCTGAACGACAACAACCCCACGACACTTATTTCAGAAAACTTGCCACGAATTTGATTAATTTTGGGCCATTTGAACAAAAGAGGGACAATCGTTATGATATAAATAATGAAGAGAGATATCATACACTCATCATGCAGCGATAGATGGATTGATTTTTATTCATTGCTGGGATTTCTTTTGTTTTTTTTTATTGAAAAATACAATTTTCCGATTTTTCTCGTGATAATTGGAATTTTTCGTCATGTTGTGATACATCGTCGGAAAGGTAATAAAAAATGCTATTTGACAGTGCCAAAAAAACCATTGACGTCCATAAGAAAAACAAAAGTTAGTAACCATATCTCAAAAAACAAAAGAGTTGGAAAAAAACTGACAACACCGTTAGAAGTATCTTAAAAAAGTGCATGAAGAATGTCAAAGTCTTAACAGCATAAAATGGATAATAAAAAAATACTGACCATTAAAGAAAATGCAACATTTTGGTTTTTCCCGAATATCTCAAAAACTAAAAGAGATATTCAAGATCTGTTAGCTAATCTGGAATGGCCTTGTAATTCTTAAAAACTTTCCTAATTTAACCGTCTTTGTATCTCCAATAATAAAGAAGTTACCCATAGTGGAGCCACCAATTTGGGACACAGTGTATAGTTAACACCTACATTAAACTTTAATTTAATTTGTTGTTATTGACCCCCAACTAAAACTGCTGCCAACAACAAATTATTTCCTAATAAGACACATTTATTTCAATCGGTTTATCTTCAAATCTCCACACTGAAAGATCCTCCAACATCTAATCTACAGGTTACACGTAAATCATTTCGATAAACTCAAACTAGTTTTCAACTCCCTGAGACAACGTTCCCCAAACTGAATATACATTTTAATTGCAACTTCATCACTGTGATGGGAATTACTTCTAAAGTCGCGTCTAGCCCACTCTTTTAGCTCAAGCTGGTGATTTTCATCGGGTATCTCTCGTATAGTTTTAAATATTTTCCTGTACAAAGTTTTCACTTCTTGTTTGAGCATAAACTAGAAAATTTGGAGGTTATGTTTTGGAAACTGGAGGATTAATAATACTCACTTGTTTCAGGCTTAACACAGGTTTTGTTTTGGACATTTGAGCAAAATCTTCTTTTCAAATTTACAGCTCTTGCATTATTATTAGTATTAGTAATTTTCTTCTAGTTTTCACTAAGTTGCGTTCAGTTTTTGCACTGAAAATATATCTAACCTTGTTGCTCTTATTTTTGGTTACTCTGACTTGTCCGGAGTGGCAAACGAACACACTGCTGTAGTGTAGTAGCCTGCGCTTGCGCTAGAAACAGGAACTTGCGCGTTGATTTTATTCAAAATCCTGTGGCGGGAATACCCCACTTCGAGTACGAAAATAATCACAATATTGTGTTGAATAGCTAAAAGCCAAAGTGCTCTCAGTGCGCCCGAAAATATCATTAGTTGCGTTTAGTTAATTGTTGGGTTAGAATGTGAAGCAAGTGGGTAAAAGTTCAACAATAAAATCGCCTCCAAGTCCTTCTAGAGTCCAAGTTTTTTTAGGGATTTCGAATTTAATTTTTGGTTTTTTAATGGAATCTAGTGCCACAGCTAAAGAGGTGCCGACTGCGAACCTTCCAATTAAAAAAGAAAATTTAAATGACGACATAAACGTAAGTTAATTTAACGCAGTGTAAATATTTTGGTGAGCGCACCATTTTTTTTTTAATTTTAAGCCAACACACTAACATTTAATTTTAAACTAAATGAAGCATTGGCACAGAATTAATAAAACATTTTTTAAAATTTCCTTTACAATAATACAATAAAAGAACATACATACAACAATACGCACCACGATTTTTATTATTTTCTTTTAAGATATCTCCTATTTATAATGCGTTTAATTTGAATGCGATATTAGGTTCAGCACGGGCCTAACATGGTATGTAATATGATAGCGTAAGCTGATATAGGGTATCAAATGACAGATGGCGTGCAACTGATATCCATCAGCAGACATCGTAAATATACGCGTTATTTTATATCCTTCATCTCGCTATTTTCAGTTCCCCACAAATCATGCTTTAAATGTTTATGTATAAGGTACCCTTTCGGATATTATGTGAGATACACTGCATCAAGAAATTGCCACAAAAAGCGCTTTTTATTCCTGCAGACACCAGCAGGATTTATAATTTTTACAGGTGCTACAAGAATAATTTATAATATCTCATGTACTTTCTAAGAATTGTTGTGAAATTATTAAAAAATTATTGTTAAAAGTGTTGAAAATTAATAATTTGCAATTTTGGCGGATGCGCCAGTGCTTTAACTGTTATTATATTTTATGCGACTAGTTTTTGTAGTTTGTCATACTACAACTAAATACTCATACTCTTGTTCAATGCTACAATTATTTAAAAACTTCAAGTTATACTTGAAATATAGAAAGCAGGAATATTTTGTGAAGAATAGAAAAAAAAGTGGGAATTATTTTGATCACAGTTCATTAAATCGTACAGTAAATGACTATAGTAGAGCCAATGTAAATATTTGCAAAATTAATATGCCTTTTAATAATTCATCAACTATAAATTGCTTTTAAAATGTTTATTTGAAATATACAGTGTGTTTCACATTACACTTTTGATCTATATACTGTATTTTTTATTTAAAATTTTTACCAATTATTATCTAGTTCTGTCCAAAAGCTAATTTTATATAAAGTTATTTTTATGATAATGCTTACTGTGATAAAAATGCAAGAGAAAGATAAAAAAACATTTTTATTGGAAAGAGTTTGTCTAAGAAAAGTTGTCTACCTTAATGAAAAACCTCTATAAATTTGTTTGTGGTTATTGTAAAATAATTTTTTTAATTTAGTCGATTTAATTCAATAATTGTATTAGGGTGTTTAGGTACACTTTTTTTCAATAACGCAACAAAAATATTAGTTTAAATAAGTTGAACATAGTAAATAATTTTGATGAACTTGGATTTCTTGGAAAGTATATTTTTTAAAAAATTTGCCTTATTCCAAATGGTTTCTTTATTTATTTTAGAAAATAAAATTTTTGTTTGTTTTTTAGTGACTGTAAATTACTTTTCTTCATAATATACTTATCGTTAAAACATCCTTATACATATTTGTGTTTCTGAGTTGTCTGTATTATAAACTTCGTGTTTAAATTTTAATAGTTAATAATGAAAAAAGCTACTTTATTATTTTATTCGGTCTCTAAATTAGACACTCTACATTTGTTTACACTTTGCAGTTAATAATATATGTATAATATTCTCATTACACCATTGACTTTTGCCCATTCATGTAGTTAGAAAAGTTTCAACAATATGAATTTATTTTTGTTTTATTCTTAAATTTTTGTTTAAACTTAATATAGTTTTGCCGGATTTTGTGAAAATTTGTATTATCTAAAGTAAAATGCTGTTTTAATTTAGTGAAGATCGTGGAACTTCTATTGCCACTTCTATTTTTAAAATCAATGATGGTAGTAGAGTATTTCTCAAAATTCAGATTCTTATTCTGAAAAGTGATCGAGTCAAATATGAACAACTTGATAAAGTTTCATTACAAATTCGGGTACATTTTCCAAAAAATCCAAAATAATGAAAACATTATTTGATTGATAAATCTTAAACAGTTTTATTTATTAGTGTTTTTCGTCAATTTTATTAACACTTATCCAGTAATAGATATGACGATTTGTTTCAAAACAGGTAAATTTGCACTTTAGTCGCTTTATACTGTATAGTGTATACAGGGTGTCCCGGAAAAAGTGGAAAATCTCTCGGATTCAGATAAGGCATGAAAAAATAAGATGACAAGTTCCTATAATTTTTTTTCCTACAGGCCCTCCCTATGAAGATATGTGGCCCTGTAGAGCGTCGTTGGAAATCGTTATTTTTGAATAACTTTTAAATTACTTAATAGAATTTTATAAAAAGTTAATATGATGGACACTACTAAGGACCTCTTGAAATAATGTCCTTGACACATATCTAGGTTGTTTAGTTTACCAGGGGCAGACTAAGCTTTACAACTTAATGCTTAAACTTTTAACATCCTGTGTGAAAAAGACTTGAAACAACAAAATCAGGTAGCTTGAACCTTAGACTAAAGAAAAGCTACTCTTGTTTGTTGTCGATAAAGTGAACGAGGGTATTCTGTGAAGTGAACTGTTTTCGAGAAAAAGAATAATAAACGAATTCATGTTTTATTAAGTCATTAAAAAAAGAAAGTCTCATTCCGAAAAAAAATCAAAATTTAAAAAACGCCTGTAGGAAATTTTTTTATAGGACTTGTCATCTTATTTTTTCATGCCCTATCTGAATCCGAGAGATTTCCCACTTTTTCCTGGACACCCTGTATGTACCTATAAGCCTATAATTTTACAAATTTCGAAAATTTACGTTATGGAAAATTGAAAATATGTATGACAAAGTTTTATTTATTTATGATAAAAACATGGATAATTATAGGTATAAACAAATAATTTCTTATGTGGATATTCAAATGTTATAATTACTTAAGTACCTACCTAACAGTTCAATATTTTTAAAAATTTGATGGAACCTTAAAAAAGGCCAGGTATTACAGTTTAGGAACACTGGATAAAATAGATTTATATTTATTTTTGTTAGTTCAATATTATCTACGTATGCCCATTTGCACCGACAGCATTTAAAATATAACAAGAACTTAATTTCATAGTTACAATTATGAAAACCTTAGCAACAATAGTATTTAAGTTCTAGTTAATTTTAAGTTATGTCGGTGCAAACGGCCATTAGTTATCTACTTTCACAAAAATTAGCGTATTATGTAATATTTTGATTTTGAAACCCTTATAAAAAATATAAATTTTTATAAAAAAAATGCAGCAGAAATATAGGGAAGGGTAATTCTCTCCTTTGACACTACCTATTTGCCTATTCTACCTCCTGATGAGCTATAAATATAGGGAAAAGTCTGTCAGTTTGTTTACAGTAAATAATAGGGAGAAAAAAAGGCCTCAAATAGACTTTTTTACCCTACAGCCAATTTTTGCAGAATCTTGTAGAGGGTCACCCTGGTTAAGTTTAAAAGCGTCCAGTGCAAAGTTATAGAGAAAAATGTGCCTTACACGTTCCTTTAAAAATTTTTTTTATATTTTCCATATTTAAAGAGTTATTTATTTAACAAATAATTTGAAAATTTTGAGGAAATTTTTCTGTAATTAGATACTATTTACTACTCTACCTCCGTGGTGGCGTGGAAAAGAGTTTTGTATAAAGAAATAAATGGAAATTGAGAACGTGTTTTTATTTTGATTGTATGGTCTAGTTCAAAAAGTCACTATAATTTATTTTAAATGACAACAATATGAGATCCTACAGGTTGAAAAAACGGAAAAATTCATCTGTATAAAAAATATGTAATACGTTTTTTGTAACACTGAGACTGCTTTATAAAAAACATTAGAAACAAAATTACCCTGAAATTTACCGTTAAGCAAATATTTATTGAAAAAGAAAAAATTCCTCAAAATTTTCAACCTATTTGTTGAATAACTTTTTAAATATTGACAATATATGTTATATTGTCATATAGTGTTATACTGTAGCGTGTACTACAATAAATATCAGTTTTAATTGCAATAATAATTTACGTTTTTAATTGAAAGCCAGTACTTAAATGTTTCTAATAATTTACTAAAACTTATTTGTAACTTTAAATTCGGTTCAAGTTTAAAGGAAATTGTCTTTATATCTTGTTGACTTTCTTATTATATTTAAATGATATTTTTCGATTTCGGGGTTAGTTGAATCGAATTAGACTATTTTTACTATACAGAGTGTCTCCAGGTCGATGCAACTTAATTTACTTGTTTCAGTAGATAAACTTGAAAAGTATGAAGTTACATATGAACTTTTTTTATGTAAAAATTTGAGGAATCACCCCCAAAATTTTTTCGCACATTAAAAAAAATATGTGTACAAACAATTTTCCCTCGGATTTGTTTCTTGTCGTTCAGAAATGAACTTTATTCTTGATAGTCCCATTCTAAAGTTACCTGGTCCAGTATGTATTTGACCATTGTGAGCTGAAAAAATACTGGATTCGAACTCAATAAATTCGCCTCTATATTTGGCTCTTTGTTTAATTTTTTGCAACGTCATAAAATTGTATGTACGGTTAATAATTCTGGTAATTAGCGTAACATAAATCCATGTTACAATAACGTATGTTGTTGAAACTGAATCTCGTCTATTTTGTAAACTAAAAATCAATTTATTGTCCCTCGTTATATATTTTTGCAATAGTTCCAACCGTTTTGAATGGGTTTTTTCCAAAACAAAATTAAGATATTAGAATTCCAAGCAACGCTAAGTGAACATAAAAATAACTGTAATTTATATGATTAAATTTTAAAAGTAGCTTAATACATATTATACCGAAAGTTTTGCATTAATATTTATCTAGTAAAAAAAGGAATTTATGATGTAACAACTTGTATCCAGTCAGAATTCATGTTATAAACTTCATATGGATGTGGCTAACAATTTTATAATTTAATTAACAGGTGCATATTATAATTCTCAATATATCGGGTTACATGAGCAAGCGTTTGATTAATATATCTTATTTATTTATTTATATGCACTTTAAATATATCTATATCTACCTATAGTTATCTATCATTCCATCCTGGACTGGGCTTACGTATAAAGTTTCATGTTTTTATTTCGGATTCGCATTACCATATCATATTGCATCCAAGAACTCGTAAACTTGTATACAGGGTGCCAATATTTATTATCATCTTACAAGAGTAGTGATGGAAGCAGGAAGAAGTAAAAACCTATAAATCTAAATAAAAGTTACCCAAATTTTTAAGAAAATTAAAGTTCTTTTAATGAATTTTTAATAATATAAAACAGGATAGGATTTAGATGACATTTGATGGGCATCCCGGAATTCTCAAGGTTTACTGTCTCATTTGATTTGGATAAGTATTTCTTCCTAGTTCTGACAGTACTAATACTAATAATTTAAATTTTTTATGAACTACTGAAATTTTATTCTAGGGAAATCGATTCGTTAAAATCTTTAAAAAAAAATGGTGCACATCGTCGTCTGTTATATAGATTTAATTTTTGAGGTACCTCTATAAAGGAATAAGCTCTGAGTTCTCAATTTATTTTTAAAATATGAAATTATAACCATTACATTATTATATATTTTGTATCGAGAAAACAAGTGCGTTTTTCAATGATTTTGATCGAATTACTCAAGATCCAATCAGCTCTAGTTGCACATCATCATTAATTCAATTAAAATATTTCTATATAGTTTTAAACGACAAAGGTATAGTGTGTATATTATCTAACAAAGATATCAATTTACTAATATTTGTGCTCGAGTTATCTACTAAAAATAATTTTTCCTTTTAAACTTTCTGTACTAAGCAACTAACTAATCTTCCTACATTTTTGTTTCTTATTTTTTTCCTTCTAGTAAAATTAGGCAAAACAAAATGCATAATACATAAGAACAAAACTGAACTGCCTTTGATGATAAAATTGTCCCGGCTGTATAATTAGACACATTTTGAAAGTGGACACCACAGTGTCTGTTTACGCCGCTGAACTGAGAATCGCCCCTTTGCTCCCTTCAAACCCTTCGCATTCATATTTAGTTACGAGCTCCACCTATCTATGTTATATACTATTATATTGCCTAGTATTATTTTACACGACGTGTATATTGTACATTTACTATATTATAAACTTTCAAATAAACACGGTGATAGTTTATTAAAGTTATGATGATCTGATGGGCTATTACGAACTTGATATGATGGTTTTATGATGGTATATACCGGTAACATTTGCGCATGTTGTTTATATAACACAAAAACCAACAGGATTTATTACACTTAACTTGCATGGTGCATTATATCGATGCTATATTTGGTGCACAAGATAGGTGCTAATTTCATGAAAGGATTACCACAATTTCAGGATGTTTTGTTCCTGAAAACGTTCGGTTTTTGAAGATGTGCAATGGATGTTACATTAAATTATGGTAGAAATATTAGGAGTATAATAAATACCAACAACTACCAGTAAAACCAAAAAATTAGGAACATTTTTAAATTTTTATAATCTAGTTTTTGGAATTGTTCAAGATTATCTAACTAGTCATCCCCTTTAGATAACGAAACCACAAAAGACGTGCAAAATTGCAAATATTTTGAAATCCTTTTAAAAATACTGGAAATAAGTATGACGGAATGTGTATGAAGATCTTCTTGCTTCTTTTATATAGGCATAATCACCTCTTATTTCCTCGTCTTCATAACCTACGTTCAATTTGGAAGGTGGTCCGTCCAAAAATTTTATGTGAAATTTTGGATTTTTTTTTGTCATTTTAAGCAACTTTTGCACGGGCTTATAGATGAAAAGTGCACATTGTATACAGGATGTCCCAAAATTAGCCTGCCAAAATGTACCAGGTGATTCTACGTTAAAAAATAATGCAAAAAGTTTTAATAAATATAGGTTGAAAAATTCTTCCTAAGGGAGCTACGGCCCCCCGAAAGGAAGACCCAAAAGAGGAGTTTTCTGTATTATCTCTGCAACTGTTTGTGGTAGATTCATGAAATTTGATGAGTTTGAAGCTTTTATAATTAGCCACATATTTCTTTTTCCAACTTTCAGAAATTTTGCCAGGGCGTCACATACCGGGTGGGTGCTGGGTTAATTATGCCCCATATTTTTTGTGTGGATATTTTTAAAATTTTTTATATCATATTATGAAACTTGGTTTATTTTTACACAAAAAAGATCGTCTTAGTCGATCTTTGAATCTTCGACCGTTTTCGAGTAAAATTGTTTTGAAGGAGTCATGTCCATAAAAATTACACTAATAAAAATAACCACAAAATTGAAAAAAAATTTTTGTTTGATATTTTGTTTTTATTATTAATATTTGACGAAGAAATGCTAAACGAAGTAATAAATACCTATAAATTTTAATCCATTGTCTACTTTTAATAAATTTTAGTTTTGTGATTATTTTTATTAGTGTAGTTTTTGTGGACGTGATTTTTTCAAAACGATTTTACTCGAAAACGGTTCAAGATTCAAAGATCGACTGAGACGACCTTTTTTGTGTAAAAATAAACCAAGTTTCAAAATCTGATATAAAAAATTTAAAAATTATCCACCCAAAAAATATGGGGCATAATATACCCAGCTCCCACCCTGTATGTGACGCCCCTGGCCAAATTTCTGAAAATTTGGAAAAGAAATATGTGGCATATTATAAAAGCTTCAAACTCAACAAATTTCATGAATCTACCTTAAACAGTTGCAAAGATATTACAGAAAACTCCTCTTTGGGACACCCTGTATTATAACTCTTTGGCAAGATTTCTGTTTGAAACCTCACTGTGATATGGCAATAAGCTAGTAACAATTATTATGTAACTAATAGTTAACAAAAAAGTGGTCAGCTGAAAACGCAGTGTTCCAATTTTTGGCATTTTTAGTATTTCGCTCCACTTTACGCTTCTGTAGTTTCAAACTAAAGGTATAGAAAATTATTTTCTCTAAAAGATTCATAATGTATGATAATCAGTCCTACCTTTGGTGATGAGAATACTGCTAAAAAATCTATTTTGGTTAATTTTTTTCAATTTTAAAACAAAGATCTTATTTCCGTTTATAATGACTGGACTAGAATGGAAATTCTCATTATTGTCTGGCAACCTAAGGAAAATCTCAAAAATATCGCGAACGTCTTGCGTTAATAAAATGCCTAGCTAATTTTAGCTTTAATTTTTACTAGCTGGGCCAAGATTTTAGGCTGGCAAATTATGGCTTTTTGCTTTTGCTCGAAATGCTGGCGACTTGTAGCAAAATCCCAAACTCTTTTCAGGCATTAAACAGTTTGATTTGGGTATAGCAGGAGCCTGATCAATTAATTTCTTTCAAATTCGGTTCGCATTATATCTGTTTTGGAAATTAAAGAAAATCTTCTTTTATGTATCTCTATGAGTACCGAAATTGTAGAGAGTGACTCATAACTCATATACAGGGTGTCCCAGTTTATATCGTCAGGATTTCACCAGTCGATAGTTTAGCGAAAATTAAAGGTGGTTTGTCTAATAAACTATGGTCGAATGTTGCTTCCTTTTTGATGTACAGGGCATTAAAGAAAATAAATTATTTTAAATAATTTGCTATAAATCACTAACAAAAAAAGTTAGTCTTCTGAAATTTTTGCATAGATCTTTTTTTTGTATTCTATTATTAATAGTGGTTGCAATTATTTTATTTAGAACACCGAGGCGTGCGTACGGGTTTCTTCAAAAACATTTTATTGAATAAAACGTACACCACTGTTTTTTTTTTGCAGCACTAATATGCAGAGAGTATTTTCCATTCAATTTAGAAACTTTTTTGTATCTTACAATTTCTTGATAACTTAACTTTATTTTTTCTTATTTATTAAAGAGGTTCTTCCCTATTAGATTTCCGAAAAAAGCATCAGTACAAAGTTGTAGAGAAAAATATTTCCTACAACTTTCCTTTTAATATTTTTTTGATATTGTCAATATTTAAAAAGATATTCAACAAATAAGTTGCAAATTTTAGGGAAATTTTTCTCTAGTTAGGTACTACTTACTACTACTTACTACTCTTTCCCCAAAATGTTCAACTTATTTGTTGAATAACTTTTTAAATATCGACAATATCAAAAAATGTTTAAAAGATAAGTTGTAGGTAACATTTTTCTTTACAACTTTGTACTGACTCATTTTTCGAAAATTTAATAGGAAAGAAGTTATTCATCAATAAACAAAAAATCCACTCCTTAATTGAGGGCTGGTGAAGGAAGGGCCGGGTCTACGAATACACAAACTCAGTTTTAAACTTTCAGGGTGACCCTCTAGAAGATTCTACAAAAATTGGCTGTAGGCTAAAAAAAGTCTATTTGAAGCCTTTTTTTCTCCCTTATTTACTGTACTATTAGGTTATTTTGAGTTAAGTTATCAAAAAATTATAAGATACGAAAAAGTTTCTAAATTGAATGAAAAATACTCTCTGCATATTGGTGTTGCAAAAAAACCAGTGGTGTACGTTTTATTCAATAAAATGTTTTTGAAGAAACCCGTACGCACGCCTCTGTGTTCTAAATAAAATAATTGCAACCACTATTAATAAGAGAATACAAATTTAGTGCATGATGGAAAAATTTAAGTATGTTTAATTTTGTTCTCTCAAGGCATCTCTTTAATGAAGAATTGTGACAAAGCTGACTTTTTTAAATTTTCAAAAATAGCCATGTTGTATGTGAGAAATAATATTAAGGTTTAACATTGTATAAGCACAACAAATATAAAAATTATTTCATCAAAATTTCTAAATTATTTTTAAGGAAATGAATGAAAACCGCTGTTATTTGATCATTATTAAATATACTATAAAAATAATGATTAAATATTAATGTTTGTCTAAAGTTAGATATTTCAATGTAGTTTACCTAACTTTCGTTTCTAATGTGAATTCTATCATTATATATTTGTGCATTCTTGGTTTAAATCGACACCTAAACTCCGGCCTAAATAAGATTAAAGAAAATGAAATAATATTTTCTAATTTTTTTTTTTCAAAAAGTCAATTTAAAATGTAAACGGATATAAACCTTGATTATCAAAAAATTAATTTTGTTTCAGGAATTCGCCGAAACAGCCATGAACGAACTTCTAGGATGGTACGGTTACGAAAATCCCCGAAACGAATCCAAAAAACCAAAAGTCTACAAATCTCACTCAGACAGCAGCAGTTCTGGAGAAGATTCCCCAAAATTTCCAGGTAGCTATTGCTATTCAATATATTGCGACGTGCATTAAACATTGCAATCCATATTTCCAAGAACTCCACCCCTGTTTGAAAAGCCAATGGGGTGAAACGGCTTTTGTGGTGCTAAATGTAAAGAATATTATAAATTATGTGTTGATTGGTAGTGTTATTCCACGAATAGGAATTGGTATTCTGGGAAATATATCGGTGAAACACAAATAAAGAATGGTACACAGCGTCACTATTATTTGCATAGAATTTCTATGAGTAACTGATCTAAATCTAAAATACAAAGCTGTATATGTGGACATTCATATGAACATAGATTAAATTATTTCTAATGGGGGATTACAAACGTCTATAAGCTTGATGTCCGTGGAATATTACGCGGATATCAAATCAATGCAACTAATTTTTTTATGTTTTTGTTGAGCATCATTAGATGATACTAACAAAATAACAGAAACCTATTAAATGGTCGTAATTATTCGGAAAACATTAATCAGTATTGAATTTCTCATCAAAATTATGGAAAAGTATTTTAGTTACATAGGCTATTCAATAATAATTATAAATGCGCCTGGTGCATTTAACTTATACCTACGTGAAAATCTATATTTGGCCAAACGAAATGCATTATAGTTATAGTCTGCGGATTATATTTTTAATTACATTTGAGCGTTAATAATGCGAAGCAGGATTATTTTTTGCACGATATGAAAGGTATATCCTGGTAGAGATTATGAGTTTTTCTAGGGGTTTAGTTAGACTTTTTCTAAGTGTTAAATTGAGTGAGTTTATTAAGGTGCACAAAACACAAAGCGGCAACTACAGAAAAGAGGTAGTTTACTCACACACACGCGCGCGCTAATATTACACAGTCAACTTCTGAAAATAACTTCGCCTGTATTATCTTACAGATACGAAAAACCCTATTTATTTTTCATTATGCAAGAAGCCTCAGTCTGTTATCGGATTTAAGATTAATTTAAAATAAATATGTTGTGAATTAGAGATGTTGAGTTAGTAATTGACTTACTTGAAATGGAAAAGAAAAACCAGACGATGCGATGATCTAATTTAAAAATAAGTAAGTTTAATTTTTTGTAGTTATGATTATACAGTATATTCTAAGAATGTGAGGAAAAGATTTAGAATTGCATAACATATTTTTTCAATATACTGACATATTGAACTTAATTTTCCAAATATTTAATGGGTTTTCAAAATGTGTAGTGAAGACTAACTTAATTTGCTTTAGACTTTTCTCGGTTTATAAAATTGAAATAAATTAATATCATCAACATCGTAAAAGCCACATAAAATGCTATTTTTTGACGTAAATGTTTAGAGATTTGGAAAAAATGTTAGTCAAGATATTTGCTGTAAATAAGATTATAATTTTGAGGTTTACTTTTTCTGGACCATAATTCAAAATACCTATATGTATGTAGGCGTATACTTAATCGAAAAACCGATTAGACAAATATTTTTTTAGACAAACAACCCTGATGGTTCAATTTTTGCTTTTTTCACTTTTTGAGATGAGACTTTTTACAAATGAAATAAAACACAAACACTTAAAAAATAATGAAAAATATACACCCTGACTACAAAAATTCCAGCACTTTTTCAACTACTAACAACAGATGTCGGGATGTCGCTGTTTTACGGTGTTTAGCTATTTAAAAACAGCGACATCTGTTGTTAATAGTTTGAAAAATGGCCGGGGTTTTTATAGCCACCCTGTATTGTTTGCTTTATTATTTATTGACTAAAAATAAAACCAATTTAGGATCTATTGGCTTGAGGGACAAGCCTCTAAAATGAATATTAAAACATTTCGGCACCGTAAGATGAAGTAATTTTAATCCAAAATTTCATATTAAGTCAAATAAGAAAAAACTCTTAATTATTAGTGCCCGTTTTAATATAAGTATGTATATTTTCGTGTTTACATAGATACAATTATAATGGGAAATTTCCGGTTCTACTAATTTTTAGAACCATCAAAGAAGTTATTGGATATTTGGGACAAAGTTATCTGGGCTTATGGGTGTAAGGTCTTTACAAAAATGCAGTTCTGTAACTAGAAAATAAAAAAAAAGTATTTGTAAATATTTTTCTTTTGTGACCTGAGAAATTCCTTATATAAAATTTTATTTAGAACTATTATTATTAAACAAAACTATCGAACTCTATGGAACAGAAATTGGATTCCACTTCGAACCATATCTTTCATTGTTTTTTGCTGAAAATACCTCCCATTCATATTGAAAGGAATCCTTCCTCTCAGACCATCTCCAAAAATTTTTCTATGCTATGGACAGTTTCTTTTTAATAGTTAATTATCTACATATGATAATTTCAAGATATTCTTGCAGAGTGTAATTTCTCTACACTCTCATACCCGACTGCTTTTTGTTTTTATGGCATAAATTATTCGTTAATTTTTTTAGAAATAGAAAATATAATATTAAAGCCATTTGAAAACATATCATTAAGATTATTTTGAAAAAAGCGCAAAATTATGGGCTAAAGGAAACCAAGGAATAAATCATTCAGAATAATCCACAAACAAATGAAGGATGTTCAATTCTGTCTATTAATTCTGTTCTCTACTAATGGTACTACTTATGTGTTAAGTATAGAAAAACATATCAAGCGATATTTTGAATTTTTCGGCTTAAAATTCTCAATTAAAGACGAAAACTGGTTTTCACTAGCCACAAAAAAGTGATTAATTTAAACTACATATAATAATAAAGTAGTGCCGTGGAGGAAAAATAATTGTTTGCAAACAATGTCACTCTACAGAGGCACTGAAATTGTCACTCGTACGAATAATAAATAGAATAGTAAAATAAACATATTCTGAATTTGGGTTAAAGTTACATCAACTGATCTAAAACTACCCCCTTTTACAGATATATTAGTTAAGATACCATTTTTTTTAAAGAAAAATTTGGATTTAGGATTTTTTGCGCTGAAGCTGAAATATAATCGAAATTAAAGTACAACACTTTTACTCTTCATGGAACCTACAAAAAATAATAGGCCAGTCATTCAAGCATTTTAAAGTCCATTTTGCCTGAAAAATGCAAAAGTTTTGAAACTTGGACACAAGTTTGAAAACGCTAAAATAATATTAAGTCTAAATTTGCAACCCGTCCGCATGACCGGAACATTGCCAAAAATTGAAAAAACAACAATTTGCAATATCTTTTTGTACAAAATTACAAAAGTTATGCAAACTTGGATAAATGTTAAGTGGCCTATTACAAATCTTCCATTGAGTTTGCAACCTTTTTTGCTAAACGGAACCTGGATTTTTATTAAATAATTAGTAAATTTTGTTGTAATTCTTCGTACAAAATTCCAAAAGTTATGCAAACTTTATGTAATACTTATGATACAGTACTGAACCCACATGCCAATTTGCATAAATTTTTGAGGAACGGAAAAGTCCGGAAAAATATTTTTTCTTATTTTTATTTACACTATAGGCAAGGCAGTGCCTTGCTCTCTCACTCTCACTCGCTACTAACCTAGTATAAATAAAAATCAAGAAAAATATTTTCCGGACTTGCTATGAGGTTGCAAATTGAAAAGTACTTTCAATAATATTAGACAAATATATCTTGAGATTTGCAACTCTTTTGCAATATTTTAGATAAACGAAATTGGAATTATTTACAAGATGTTATCAATTTAACAAAGTTCCGGAGGTATGAAAAAGTTTCAAATTCAAAATACAGTCTGTTCGAAAACTTTTGCATTTTGTTGACCCCCCTTTGTTAAAAAATTCACCGCCCCGAGTAATAAAGAAATAAAAAAAATATTTCCGTTCCTCAAAAATTTATGCAAATTGGCATGTGACAATGTTCCGGTCATCCGGACGAGTTGCAAATTTAGACTTAATATTATTTTAGCGTTTTCAAACTTGTGTCCAAGTTTAAAAACTTTTGGAATTTTGTGTACCTTTTTTGCTTGAATGACTGGCCTATAAGTTTAGGTGTCAAGTAAAGATAAACTATTAAAAATTAATTGATATTTTTAAATTCAAAAAACCTTTTAAGTCTCCGCATATTTTTATAACTCACACAATTTGATATGGATTAATTTTATACAAATTGAATTTAATTCACGTTTTCATATTTAATAAACAATAATGAAACCTAATAATTTTGGTACATTTTATTCGCAATGTAGAATTTTTAACACATCATAAGAGACTCATTTCATGATCTATGAATCGGCAGCACACTTTCCCTTCAAGATAGACTGGCGATTTTTTTTTAAACTTTGGATATCAAACACCTTACTTTCTTGTGGATGTTCGTATTTAGCCAAATTAAATTGTAATGTACGAGTAGATGTAGATCTTATATGAAACTATAACACAAGAATTTGGATTCATCTCTAATTTGTTAGAATTTCTTAGTTAGTTGAATGTTTAATTTATTAAACACATTCAAAATATTAGGCGCCACACAAAATTAATCAACATAAAATCGGCAACATTAAACATCTGCCTTCATCAACTTTTAAATTGAATAAAAGACGATATATCCAAGAATTATTTTAACAGATTACACTGTATAGATAGATACTTATATATTTTTTAAACCGTCTTTCCCTCAAATTTGTACTATATAATATCTCTTTTGTTTAGACACCTGCGGTTGGTGCGGCAAACCAGTAGACGAAACCACTGGCATCGCCTCCGCAGCCCAAGTATTCTGCTCCGAACTATGCTTCTCCCAATCGCGACGAGCCAACTTCAAGAAAAACAAAACATGCGACTGGTGCCGAAACGTAAGACTTTTACCACACATTGCACCTCCTTAACTAACACTTGCTCCATTCTTTACAGCACACGAATCTCATTTTCTTCTCAGTTCAAGATGGTGCTAACCAACTACAATTCTGTTCCGACAAATGCTTGAACCAATACAAGATGCACATCTTCTGTCGGGAAACTCGTGCTCATTTAGAGTTACATCCCCACATGCATGGTGAAGAGTCTACAAGTGGTACTTTAATCACACCGGATCTTTGGATGAAAAATTGTAAATCCCCCGAGCTGGCCTCGTCGTCACCTGGTGCATCTCCGAAAGCAGTTGACTTTGCCCAAACTTCTCCCTTGCCGTTGATAACCATCGCACATCCTTCCAAACTCATGTCCACAGCTCAAGATACAACGGAAAGCAAACGCAGTCGGATTAAGTTGCAGAAGAAGAGCCGGAAGCGTTGTGGGTCCTCCACGGTGGCTTGTAGTAGTCAAAGTGTTGCTAGAGCGGCTTCTGCTAGTGACCAACCACAGGATTTAAGGGTCAGACACTCGCCAGCACTGGAAGATATTCCTCGGATATTTATCCAATCAGATCCATCTCCTGTTGGTAGCAAACTAGAAAATACGTCGCAAAATTGTTGTCCTAGTTCACTTCTCCCGCCCAGACTGATTATCCCTCAATCTATTAGTCCATCACCGCCTGCTATCAAAAAACCTTTTGAAGGTCTTTTGCCGCCTCCTACAATTTTGGTTCCGTATCCGATTATTTTACCGATACCTATACCGATACCCATTCCCATACCCATTCCAGATATTTTTGGAAAAGATGTTAAAGCGAAGGCGACTGAGAAGAAAGATGAATCTAGTCAGACGGATGTTGTGGAAGAAACCAAGAGTTCTAGTCAAAAGCAGATGGTGGATAATGATAAAGAGAAAAAGGTGCCAGGGAGAATCCTGAGGAAGCGGAAGAAATTGTTGATTGAACCCAAACCAGCAGTATTTGTTAAAAATAGAAGAATTGCTGCTAACTGTAGTAATTAAATAATCAATTATCGATAATCAATTTACATAGTGATTGCTACTTATATAACAATTACAATTTTTGTTAGGTTTATTGCGTAATATGATATAAAATTATATTTATGTTTACTGAATTCTACCAAGTATTATATTATTCTAATAGTAACAGAGCTGTTTTTTTCCACTACTTCAACAATAAATATAATTGTTTTTATAACAGGTGATACGTGACAGTATTTTACTGGAATTTATAAATATTTTTACAGAAATTCTGTCGTTGATAAGAATTTTTTTCAATTGACTTTTTGTATGAATCAGTGTTATTGCTTGCGACAATGGGTTCTAATAAAAATAGTTAATTTCTTTATGATTAATACTACATACAATAGATTGTGAATCACTTATGAAAACTGGAAAAGCAGATTGGAATTTTATCTATAGAATATTGTTTTGTTATCGTGAAAATGTATTTAAAATCTAGTTTTTCCGTTTTTTTGATATATTTAATCGGGGCAAGGTTTGATAACAACTGTTATACAATTTGAAACATTTGTCATATTAGACTGATTAAAAACCCTTAGTCCAATTGCAATATTTTAATTGTAGTTGTGGAACAAGTAACAAATATTGTAGAATGTAGACAATTCACACTAATATACAAGTAAGTACATAGTCCCAATTATATTTTTTTTAAATCAGCTTGAATAAAAAAATAGGAGAATTTAAAATAATTTCTGTAGATTTACTTAAATGAGTCAATCCCGATATTTGAAGGCACTTTTTGATATTTAGAAATTAAGCACAAAAGTACAATGTGCTGTGTTTATACAGGGTGTCCCAGTTTATATCGTCAGGATTTCATCAGTCGATAGTTTAGCGAAAATTAAAGGTGGTTTGTCTAATAAACTTGATCGAATGTTGCTTTCGTCTTGATGTACAGGGCATTAAAGAAAATAAAATATTTTAAATAATTTGCTATAAATCAATAACAAAAAAAGTTTGTCTTCTGAAATTTTGCATAGATCTTTTTTTTTGTATTCTATTATTAATAGTGGTTGCAATTATTTTATTTAGAACCCAGAGGCGTGCGTACGGGTTTCTTCAAAAACATTTTATTGAATAAAACGGACACCACTGGTTTTTTTTTGCAGCACCAATATGCAGAGAGTATTTTCCATTCAATTTAGAAACTTTTTTGTATCATACAATTTCTTGATAACTTAACTTTTTTTTCTTATTTAATAAAGAGGTTCTTCCCTATCAGATTTCCGAAAAAAGTATCAGTACAAAGTTGTAGGGAAAAATATTTCCTGCAACTTTCCTTTTAATATTTTTTTGATATTGTCAATATTTAAAAAGATATGCAACAAATAAGTGCAAATTTTAGGGAAATTTTTCTCTAGTTAGGTACTACTTACTACTACTACTTACTACTCTTTCCCCAAAACTTATTTGTTGAATAACTTTTTAAATATCGACAATATCAAAAAAAGTTTAAAAGATAAGTTGTAGAAAATATTTTGTTTACAACTTTGTACTGACTCTTTTTTTCGAAAATTTAATAGGAAAAAAGTTATTCAATAAACAAAAAATCCAACCCTTAATTGAGGGCTGGTGAAGAAAGGGCGGGGTCTACGAATACACAAACTCAATTGTAAACTTTCAGGGTGACCCTCTTGAAGATTCTACAAAAATTGGCTGTAGGGTAAAAAAAGTCTATTTGAAGCCTTTTTTTCTCCCTTATTTTCTGTACTATTAGGTTATTTTGAGTTAAGTTATCAAAAAATTATAAGATACGAAAAAGTTTCTAAATTGAATGGAAAATACTGTCTACATATTGGTGCTGCAAAAAAAACCAGTGGCGTACGTTTTATTCAATAAAATGTTTTTAAAGAAACCCGTACGCACGCCTCTGTGTTCTAAATAAAATAATTGCAACCACTCTTAATAAGAGAATACAAAAAAAAAGATCTATGCAAAATTTCAGAAGACTAACTTTTTTTGTTATTGATTTATAGCAAATTATTTAAAATAATTGATTTTCTTTAATTGTACGTCAAAAAGGAAGCAACATTCGACCATAGTTTATTAGGCAAACCACCTTTAATTTTCGCTAAACTATTGACTGGTGAAATCCTGACGATATAAACTGGGACACCCTGTATTTTTTTAAAATAAAATATCTGAACCATATGATTCTAATCTAGAAAAATTTGATTGAATTTCTTAAACTAAATTTTAGTAAAACTTTTAAATCTAAAATAAATGAAATGAAACGTAATTTTCCGACTTTTCGGATTATTAATTTTCTGAATCCAAAGGATGATCCTGAAATATTGTTTGAAATTTTTGTCTTATTTATAAAAAAAAACAGTTTTTAGCAAAATTTTATTGACAGATATTAAAATTTCATATAAAATGTGTTTTAGAATATTCTATTCGATTTTTTTGTATTTAAAGTAAAAATGACTTTTTCAGTATTACGTAATTTTTTCAAGTTTTTATGGTGGACAGATTTTTGTCAGCAAAAAGTAGGAACAGAATTTTTAATATAATTTATCGATAGGTATCAGTTCACTCTATTTTTATGGAAAAAGAAAGTAAATCGAAACCTCAACCAAAAAGATAGCAATCAATACTTTTTCAGCATTAATAGTATTTCTTAATGTTGTATCTTGCTCTCTAATTAATATTCTCCTAAATTTAGTAAAATTTGAAAGCGTAAATAACACTAGTTTACACTAAAAATGTACACTTGATGAGAAGTGGCTTTTCTTATGTATTTTCTCCCACTGAATTCGAAAATCAAAGTTAAAAAATATGTAACAGTTTTTGAGATATTGTAATTTTTTAATTTTTTCGACTTTTTTTAACATTAAAAATCATATCTCGAGCTAGAAATGTCCGATTCGGTCGTTCTTGGTACCAAATGAAAGGTATTAAGATGACAAACATATACATGTAATCGGATAGGCCACCCTGCATTCCACGTAACATGCGGAAGACTTTGAGATCGGAATATTTAAAAAAAAAAATCTGGCTTATTTTTATCGATATATTTTGAACCGCTTAACCAATTAAAGATCCGGTTACATGTATATGTTTCATTTGGTACCAAGAACGACCAAATCGGACATTTCTAGCTCGAGATATGACTTTAAAAGTGAAAAAAGTAGAAAAAATGAAAAAGTTACAATATCTTAAAAACTGTTCCATAAAAAAAAGTTTAACCTTAATTTTCGAATCCAGCAGACGAAAATGCATAAGAAAAGCCACCTCTCATCAAATATACGAGTACATAAACAACATTTTATTTTGTAAACTAGTGTAATTTAGTATTAGGAGCTACATTTTTTTTTGCACCCAAAAAGCTCCTTTTTCCTGCTTTACTTTTATAATTATCAACAACGAACAAATCATTCTGAAAACTTCTAGGCCTAGACTGGACTTTGAATCTTCAATGTGTTGGTTTTCTATCATCATCCAAAGTCCTGGTTTGCAGATTATTAGCTCCTCAATATCAGCAAGTGAATCGTTAATTTTATATTTTGTAAAGGCTGAAAACCATGTTGATGAATCGGCATACTGTGCAAAGCAATTTGTAGGCGTTCTTTTTTCAAAAATGGTTCCCAATAAAGGTTCGTATGCTCCAGATAAACCTATGAGTGCGACTGAAGTTTTTAGCATGTTTTTATACATATATCAGTCTTTTCAGTAATTTGCAACATAACTATGCTCAAGAATTGCGATTGAAGAAAGTTGGAAGGTCTGTCATTTGGTTTTCCAGGTTTCAAGATGACAATTATCTTGACTCCTTTGAATAAAACTGTTAAATTTTAAGTTTGAAGAACGCTAGTGTGAAGAATCGGGTCAACGTAATTTTCTCCCTGGTTGCACAAATAGGTAGTTATTATTGAAGTAAAAAAAATTAAAATATTGCAATTAAAAAACTTATAATCTGAGTTGTGTATTTTTTCTTTCATTTATTTAACATTTAACATATTTCAAGAAGTCTCATGTCTTTGCATAGATACATTTCAAGGGGAAGTCTTTATCGCATTAATCAATTAGAAAACTTTTCGGAACTTAAGATACCAAATATAAAATAGTTTAGGTTTTAACAAACATTTTTGCTTGAAATATTGGAAAATTTTTAAACTAAACATCTTTATAGAAATTATTCTAATGACCCAATCAAATAATCACATTCTTATTTTTTAATGTGCTACAGAGGGATTTGATTTGAGGGGAAGTTACAACAAACAAAATTTTAAGACCATTTTATTGGCTGAGGCATTTATTGTACATTTATAATCATTTACTGTTTATAATAATATAGGTATATCAGGATAGATAGTAGTTACCCCATACTCTTAGAGATGTCGCAAGGACACTCTACTGGTAGCGCACCTCCGGTATCATCTAATATAGTGTTGTATCTTATAATATTGTACATCATACTGTTTTTTTAATAGGCTAATAGTAAAATATACTCATTTACACATAGGTAATATAGCAGGTTCGACGTACATCCTTCATGTAAACAAACATATGCCATCATCTATTTTGGGTGACGAGCCGGCGTCTTCTGGAAAACTATAACAGGCGCTTTTTATTTATTATTTAATCAGTTAACAAATCTAGTTATAAAAATATTTAGGCCGTCAGATTTACTATTTTTTTAATTAAATACACGCAACAGTTTGCTTACATGGAAGAAGTACGTTGAGGGTTGAGGGTCAGCGATGAAAAGGACAAATGGAGCGACAGGAGAGGGGGATTGGGGGTCGGGAATTTGGTTGCGACAATGTTTTTTTTTTGTTTTTGTTGGCTAATCTATTAGGTGCTTTGTGGTGGTACAAGAACAATTCCAAACAGCAACTTTCAATGGGAATTGCTTCCAATTGTGCCCTTTGGAAGGATTCTTGTTGATTTTTTGTGCGTTAGTGCATTTGTGACATTTATAATGAAACACATGTACTAAAATTTAGAGATCAGTGCAGTTTTTTTGGTTGTTTATATAAACATTCATATGAACAGTTACTACTTTTTAAAACTAAACACGTAAAAAATAAATATCTTTATATTTATAGAATATATTTTATTACTTTTATATATTTTATGTGCAGGTGCTTTATAGGGTTTGACTCCTTAAATACATTTAGTTACATTTAATTAGACATTTTGAAATTCTCTAGATTTGTTTAGGTAAATAATTGGGTATTTTTCCAAGGTTTAATTTTGACGTTAAGTTGAACCAAAAAATGTTCTGTAATATAAACTATTAGAAATTCGTCTAGAAACTTTCAAAATGATGTGTTTTATACAAAGCAGGCAATAAATAAATCGATAATAATAATATATTGTGGAAAAGCATTTAAAAATTGTTGCCTTACATAACGTTATTTCAAGTGATTGTGTCTCAAATTAAAGCACAATTTTCAAACGCTGTTTCCGTTATACTTTTGTAAAAATTTCTATACAAAAAATATTATTGCACATTTCACCATATGATATATTTCCTTATTACTTTAGTTGCTTTATTGAAGTTAGCCCAGACATTATTAATTTCTTTTTGTTATAATAATAATCTGTGCATCAGACTAGAATTGACTAGAATATTTCGATACTTCTTTACAAACAATACTGGTATAATTCAAAACAAACATTGTGTGTGTGTTACAATACTTTTCCCCAAAAATTTAAGGAGTCTACCGATGTAAATATGTGATAAAAAGTCACACATAATAAACATTAGGAGAAAACACTATAGTCCTGTGGCAGGAATATAATTTTATATATATCACATTAAAAAACGCGGCTTTGCCGTACCTCACATCACTTTGAGTTGAATTGTGCTACAACACTCGTCGAAACAAATTTTATTACACTACAAATTAAACAAATTATATTTAGTGCAGGTAGTGCTCTTTGTGCAGTGTGCTGCTCTTATTTCTACGTCAGGAACAACTAGGAATCTGTAGAAAATCTACAAAAATTTTCTACAGGTTGCTGTGTTAGTTTTCTTTGGGATTTTTGGGGGATTTGGGGTGGGAATGTGGAACTTTTTGCCTTTTGACCCTGAGAACAACTAAAATCTATTCCGTTGAATATTTCACTTTTATTAGTTTGAAAAAATATTTTAAGGGTCCGATTTTCTCTCCCTATAGCTTGTTATTTTTTGTTTGGTTATATAATTGAAAGATTTTACAAGTTGTTATAATTTATTAGTTTCGCATTTTTTTAGGATAACTAAAAATTTAGATTATTTACAAGAAATTTTTGCTTCAGTCTAAGCATATAATATGGAAACTGGATTCAAATTTAGTATTCTCTTAATGCTTTTAGCACGTAGTTATATATTAAAAATAATTAATTATTAACGTTTTTTTTATGGTAGTTTTGTAGAATAATTTGCTTGAAATTTCACTCAATTCTTTTTTATTTTACATAAAATCAGAGACCTGTTTTGCGTCGTATTAGTTTCAACTTTAATTTGGAAAGTTTCAAAGTCGCGGATAAGTTAATTTAGATTAATACAGCCTACAGCAATGTCACCGAAGCCTCCAATTTTCATAACCTTGATGGATCTGGGTAAAGTTGATTGCTTTCAGAATAAACCAAACCTGAGTACAGGTCACACATCTCTAAGGATATCATTGTCCTGTACAAATAAACTGCAAACTGTTTTCACAAAAGTTATTGTATAAAACTCACACAAAGTTTCAAATCTACAAATAAAAAGGAACTAGGTAATATGACAAATTATAAATTATTGTGCAAAACCACCATTTATCCTGGTCAAAATTATATGTATTCTCTCAATGCTTATACTTTCTTAAATTTACTATTTTAGAATTACCTACTTTACTTACAGCACTATTTATTTTAAGCTTATTTGTCTGCAAAATTCAACAATTGCAGATTTATTATTTCAGCGTATTTGACAAAAATGTAAGTTGCACAACAAATCATGTTTGTTTGTGCCCCCGGATGATGATTAATACCGAATCCGAATTACAGGAGGTTATTGACTTATTGAACTTGTTTTCGAATTGATTTTCATTTTCACGTAAGTACACCACCACGATAACAACTGTAAATTCTTTCAACTATAGTTTCTACGGTATAATTGTAATTTCTATCAGCTATTTAGTCATCTTGTAGGCCGATATATCGTTTCATATTTAATTTAAGTTCGACTAAAAAATTCAGTACTAATAACTATAATAATATTATGGAACGTAAATTGTCAGACTTTATCAGTAGTATTTCTTAAGAACAAAGTTATAATTAAATAAATAAATAAATCTGTGTATGTGTGTGTTATTTTTTGTATATAAAATAATAGTTATTACACCTATCTTTAATCTCGACTTGTACATACATTTCTGAGATGTTTTTCACCAACAAAAAAACTCGCATGATTCTATCTTCATTTTTTCCGCATATATACCAAATCAATATTGTTTTGTACTAAGTGTTACAGTTTTTTTTTGTAATGGCGTAAATATCAAAGGAAAAACATCTCAGCTGGCATCTCATATTTCCAACAACCGGGTGTATTGTGGATAAAAAACGATAAAACCGTTGTTTGGAAGTAGTCGGCTACTACTCATGTCAATTGATGGATTTCGGTGGCTCAGGATGATGTGGAAATCATCGCCCGATACCATAAACTGACATTTCCCATTTTATTTATCCGCTTACATATCCCCTTTGAATTTTAGTGGCTTTGTATTTCTAGACAACGGCCCAGCCTCCCTGTAGTTTATCCAAAATGGTCACCCATCTCAAACCTGCATCCAACTTCAGCCTTGACTTAAACATTTAATAGATATTATATGCCTATATATTATTATTATAATATTGTACATCAAAAGCATACACATTTTGTTCTTAAATAGTTTAATGATGCAACATTTATCAACTAGATCTAATTTTTTTTTTGGTTTTTTTTCCTTAAAACTACGTGCAGTTTCGGTTGAAGTTGTGATGAGTCAAGAGATTCCACGTTAAAAGTTAAAAAAAATATATCACCATTTCGTATTCCATTTAACAAGTCGAGACGAGTTAATAACATTCCTAATTTAGAATATTAACAACATTAACAGTGATAAATTTGTAACAAATATGAGTTAACGAATTTTCTTCTAACAATTTGATTGATTTTTGCATGTGGCAGGACATAAACACAATGGAGGATGTTCTTGGTTTTACCACAAGTACCACAACCTCCATTGTGTTTAATCCGTACCGTAGTTTTATTCTGGAGGGGGATCAGATACATTATACCCACACTATAGAGCACCAGTCACTGTTCTCTGTAACTGCAATAAATGTATTATTTAATGACTTAATAAAAGAGTAGCTAAGGCCTTCTTTCTGGGTTATCTCCTTACTGTTGGGAGAGGGATCTTGACGCTCATATGGAATGCACTAATTGGGAATGATTCTACATGGCAAGCGGCAGCACAGAAGTGCAAACACAGATCAGCGGATTTAATCTGTTAATCTGTTCTTCTCCTGCTGTCTGGTGAATGAATGATGTTTTTTTATTTTTTGACTCTATTGAAGATCCAACTGATGTGTTGCCTATGTCCGTGACTGCTGCTGGCGAAGTCTTATTACTCTCTGAAGTATACGCTAGTCAGTGGGCGGAGGTGGAGCAGTCTGTGAGGCGCGCCGACCTGACATGGGGGCACTCCACTGACTGCCCAAAATTTTGAGGGGTTAACGTCCGCGCGCCCATCGGAGTAGCGCGTCGGCCAGCACGTCCAAATGCGCTTTTGTCTGAAACATGGAAATTATGATTTGGTTAAACGTCTATAACAAAAATTCCTATGTTAAGTTTTCGAAAAAATCCCAAAGAATAACTTCGAAGATTCTCAAGAATATTCTACTCGAAACCCAGATTAGATTCCTATTTTGTAGAACAAATTTTGGGAAAAATCAATAGGTACAGAATTTAATATCCATGATTGATTTTTTAAAAAAACTTGAGATTTTTCTTTTAAGTTTGCAATTTTCGATCTGTAGTGAACTCTATCTTTATCTTGCTTATGAAAATTTGTGAGGAAATTTAGAAAGTAACAATGTCCTTGGAATATTATTGTTTAGGTTAGGTTAGGTTAGGTTTTTAGGACTAAATTTCTCACTTCTATAGCTTTCAAAGGTTTGACTTTGTTTATTCCAAAATATTTTAGAATATTGTAACGCACATCAAAATTGATTGCATCCATGATTCCAAGTAAAAATTTTGCTTTAAATCAGATCTTACATGTGATTAAAATTTTAATAGAAAATTTAGGTGTGGAACTAAACGCTATGGTAAATTTCAAAAAAGAAATTCTCCCATTTCTTCCTAATTTTTCAGAACACCGACTTAATGCATTTTTTGTTGAGATTTTCAGAATCTGTTAGACATAAATCATTATTTTATAAAGAATAAAATTTCTTTTCTGAAAAAATAATTAAATTGTAAAAAAATTTAAATGTTAGCTTAAAAGCTAAATTAAAATGTTTAGGATTATTTATTAAGAAAGGATTACAAAGCAACACAATTTACTTTGAAGGCTGGATTAGGCATGTTTATAGTAAAACCCTTATTTGAGTGTAAGTAAATCTTCCTTCAAATATAATTCCCCAGAAATCCCTACATAAGAGAATCCTTATTTATATTACATCAAAGTTGATTAGAGAAGCCGGGTGTTCCTAAATTACAACAAATAGGACATGTGATTTATTACACCTGGATTAATTTTTGCACGTTTCACTCAAAACAAACGTCCATATTTAATGAAACACTAGCTTTTGTTTTCGTTCCCCACTAAACTTGATATGAGGGTTATATTTATACTTGTTAAGTTAAAAGCCGAATTTTTTTACTGCTAAACGAAATATAATATACACGTGAAAATAAGTCAATTTGTTTAGTTTTAAATTCGCACCGTCAACTCCTGTTGAATAGCAAAGAAAAACCCCCAAGAGCCGATATTTCACATCTAAAAATAGCTTTCGGAATGAAACCGAATATATAGATAGAATACATATTAAGATGTTATACTAGTCGTCATCATCATAGCATTTGAAATCGGAAGTGCGCTTGCGGAATGTCGATATAGTTGTTGACATGGTTGTAGTAAGGAAAAGGGGGGCATCGCTTCGCCTACGCTTACCAACATTGGCCCTGATGCCGTCGTCGTTGTGGCGCCTGTATGTCTAAGACGTGGGTG
This sequence comes from Pediacus dermestoides, assembly GCA_963942485.1. Lineage (NCBI taxonomy): Eukaryota > Metazoa > Arthropoda > Insecta > Coleoptera > Cucujidae > Pediacus > Pediacus dermestoides. The sequence continues at coordinate 33,697,729 of OZ012626.1, forward strand.
TCTCCATTCATTACCACAGATCTGTTCTCGTAAACCATTACTCATCCTTGCACAATCTCAAATTTGCCTCCAGGACTGCGCGCCAATGTCTGTCCTTCCCAAAACATTGAGTCACCCATAAATTTCGTTTATGGGACGTTTTATTTAGGTCCTTTCGGCTATATTTAGAAATTCCTCATCGTTGTACTGTGGGATGTCCGCAAGGTTTCTGTCTTGCTTGCGTTCTATAAATAACTCAACGCTAAAGCGCTAAGATCTTGTTTGTTGGAAATGTGGCGGAGGCGCCAGTGTTAATTTCGAGATTTATAAAAAATTCTATGGAAGTAATTGATGTTAAACGGGTGATTTAAATCCAACTACTACACTAAGACTACTTCTGATTTTCTTTCTTAGTAATAGTGAATTTTTACTTTCTTATACGTAGTATAAGTAAGTATTGTAATCGTGATTTTTTTCGACTTCGAGATTTTGATGGATTTACACGTTTTGAGGGCCCCTGAATCCATTTTGACCATTTTCGCCATGATGTCTGTCTGTCTGTCTGTGTGTCTGTGTGTCTGTGTGTGTGTCTGTCTGTCTCTATCCACCATAACTCATAAACGACTTATCGGATTTGATTCAAATTTCATATTTAGGAGTTTGAATCAATTTGTGGGTGCCACATTAAATCTTTTTCATCTAGCACCAACACAAGTGACACTTACCTGAAGACACTTTTAGGTTTTGTAGGAATATCTTGAAAAATAAACAATTTATGAGATTTTTTTATTCTTTAACATTGATTTAGAATTGAATTTTGAACAAATTTTGTTTGAACTTTTTTTTGAAATTCTGTCAAAAAAATTTCAAAAAAATAAAACACTGATTTATGTCGTAAAATTCGGTTATAATGAGTAGGACAAGGACAGATTTATGCGTATTGCAATAAGTGCGAGAGAGACTTCCGAAATTTATTTGAATATTGCTGGAAACGCTCAAAATTGAAACACGATTTTTACAAGAAAATTAACTTAATTTCTTTAGGAAAAGTAATTGGTGGTACTATCCGTATAAGAAAGTCATGTGTTGGGCACATCAGATATTTTTATCTCGAGATTATGATGGATTTACACGTTTTGTGTGTCTTTGAATCCATTTTATTCAATTTCGCCATGATGTCTTTGTGTCTCTGTCTATACCCGTGATAGTTAAATAATTTTCATTTCTTGCAAAAGAAACAATTTATAGAAGTTTTTGTCATTATTTAACATTGTTTTAGAATTAAATTTTGATCATTTTTATTCCAACAAAAATTTTTCTATAAAAATTGAAAAAATTGGATTAACATAATTTGGCCTTTGTATTGGAAATATCACATTCATCCAAATTGACAAACTGTCGGTAAAAATTAATCTAGAATAGGTAGAGTGACAAAGAAACATTTGTAAAAAAATCCGATCAAAAACTTTATACTGATATTAATTGAGTTTTGAGTTGCATCTTTACCATATTTTCTCTGTAATGAAACCGACTTTCTACTTTGTAAAAATGAAATTACCTTAAAACCTAACCAATGGTTCTATAACTGGTGTCATCAGAACTCTAAATCCATGAAAAATTGTGTTACTTTCAAAGTTTCATTAAAAAAAGTTTAAATGTCCAAAAAACATACAAAAACAGGCTTTAGAGTTTTGGAACTGTTCCCTTATAATAAAACATATTTTCCGCTATGTAGTGGCTCTAAAATTGTGACTATAAAACACACTACGAAATCCGGCACTATACTTTTAAAGTTTCATTTTATAGATATGACAAATACTCAAAAGCAGTCTTTAGAGCCTTTGAACATTTTTCTGTAAGAAAACCAACATTCTGCTTTGTAAAAATATAAACTACCTAAAAATCTGACCGTTGATTATAAAACTGTGATACTAAAACTGCTACAAAAACTGGTTCCATTTTCAAAGTCTCAATTTAAACGTTTGAAAAACATAAAAAATACGACCATTAGAACCTTTGAACTTGTTTTTTGTTATTAAACCTTCATTCAGTTTTTAAATATGTAAATTTACTTAAAATTTGGATAGTGGTTCTAAAACTTTGTCGCTAAAACAATCAATATGTGAAAACTGGCGCAATTTTAAACATTTTAATTTAACGGCTGAGAAACATACAATGACGACCACTTTTCTGTAATAAAACCTACATTGCACTTTGTAAAATGTAAATTTGTATAAAATCTAAACAGTAGTTCTAAAATTATGACGCTAAAACTCTCACACTAATAAATCTAGTACTAAGTCATTTCAAAGGTTTATGAAATACACAAAAACAGCCTTAAAATTAGTATTTTATAATAAAACCTACATTCCGCTTGATAAAAATGTAAATTACTTTAATATCTGACCAGCGGTTATAAAACTGTGACACTAAATATGTTAATCCATGAAAATTTGTGCTGCTTTCAAAGTTTTAATTTGAACGTCTGAAAAATATACCTATAAAAAGAGAACCATTGAAGCCTTGGAACGAGTATGTTCTAATAAAATCTACATTTCACTTTATAAATATGTAAATTTTCTTAAAATTAGTTAAGTATAGTTTTAAAATTTAAAATATAGTTTCGTTGTTTTTAATGTTAAAATAAAAACAATTAATATATTTATATAGTAAATTGCATAAGTATTCCATATTTGCACCCTATTTTTTCAAGTAGTGATTTTGACATTTTTTAAAAAGTATTAGGACTTATATGAATTTGATTAAAGATCCTTGTCTCCAACTATCCTGGGGGAAGTTTAATGAAGTTTAATTTTAATTTGCTTAACTTTGGCGAAAATTGTGACTAATTAACAAAATGGTATTCCATATTTACACCTTCTCCTCTAGTGGTTCCAAAACTTTGTCGCTAAAACGATCAATATGAAAACTGGCGCAATTTAAAATTTTTTAATTTAAACGGCTAAGAAACATACAATGACGACCATTAGAGCCTTTTCTGTAATACAACCTACATTGCACTTTCCAAAATGTAAATTTATATAAAATCTAAACAGTAGTTCTAAAATTATGACGCTAAAACTCTCACACTAATAAATCTGGTACTAAGTCATTTCAAAGGTTCATAAAATACACAAAAACAGCCTTTAAATTAGTATTTTATAATAAAACCTACATTCCGCTTGATAAAAATGTAAATTACTTTAATATGTGACCAGCGATTATAAAACTGTGACACTAAATCTGCTAATCCATAAAAATTAAAATTTGTGCTACTTTCAAAATCTTAATTTGAAAACCTGAAAAATATAAAAAGAGAACCAAACGAGCCTTGCAAGGAGTTTTTTCTAATAAAATCTACATTTCGCTTTATAAATATGTAAATTTTCTTAAAATCTGTCTATTATAGTTTTAAAAAATTGACACTAAAAAATCATCGCACTATTTTCAAAGTTTCACTTTAAAGTACTATAAAATACATAAATAACAAATTTGGATTACACCCAGCATTAGAAATTGATATAGTTTTGAAACTTTTCTTTTAATTATAATTTCATTTCAAATTGCGTAGAGAAATATTATTGCCATTCACCAAAATTATATTTTTGAATTTATTTTCAAAGAATTGTACTTAAATATATAAATCAAGATTTCGAGACTCGCATAGTTTTAAAACTAAATGCTTATAGTTAACATTTACGAATTAATTTGTGGAATTTATTCCAAATTGAATCGTTTTAAAGACGAATATTCCAAAAATATCGAATGTCTACTTTGTAATTTTCACTTCTACATTTAAAAGACGATTTGTCATTTCCAATTACTTAGTTGTGTATAATTTACAAATTTTAACATAATAAGAAAGTCATATTATGTCGGGGACTAAGAATTATATGGTTAAGATCCGCGCTAATCTTAAAAGTGAGCAGAAAATTGTAGGTCAATCTGCGATTTTTCTCGTACATTTCCAATAAAATTACAATCGCATAAAACAATTTTATTTTAGTCGTCCCGCTTACAACGTATTATAGAGAAACTGCAGATGTTCGATTTCTAGTTTTACTGTATATTCACTTTAAGAATCAATCCTTTCTCCGGGATAAAATCAAATTTATATTCTGGTTACATCTCAATCAAAGTGCGATACGTTAAAAATTCATAATAACAAAACGGATCGACGATTTTCTTTATTTTTAGCGCGCTTTATTGCAGAGATAACAATTCTTGTACATCCGTAAAGTGATGGATTAGCTCATAGATATTGAATGACGAGCAGGCTTTAAAATTTTACGAACTTTTCTTGTGATGAAAAAAACCATCAGCATAATTCATCTGATAAATCTACCGATACTTGAATCAAAACATAAAGTTGTATAATGATGGATTTAGGAATACTTAACATTTGCAAATTTGGCGGGTGCGCCGGTGCCAATAATTCTGTTGACCAATTCAATTTATCAGCTTAATGAATTCCGCATGTGCCTCAAGTTCAAGAGTAGTTATGAACGAAAAAATTAGTTTTATGTCAACCCCTCGCCTCCATATACAACGAAAAATTGCATCTATAAATAATATAACTATAAACTTATCTTTCTTTGCTTTCTCGCAGAGGGCGAGCAGACAAGTTTTCATATTGTGTATAGTTTGTGCAAACTTTTTCCCATAGCTTCTTATCAACTTTTATATACACGTCTTTTGTACTTGTATCAGAGTTAACAGACGGCTAGCCGAAGTAATACAAGAAATATATACAGTTTTCGATTTCATTTAAAATTAAAATAGCATTCTTCTCTCTTGATGTAGTAGAAACTACAATGGAAAACGAACTTTTATTAACTTACAACAATGGCATTCCATTCAGTGAAAGAACGCCACAGGAATTATACGCGAGAATAATGAGCTTTTAATAGTTGGGTCTAATAGTATCGTAGGGCGATGGCGTGAAAATGTTTGATTATATAAGTAACTGACGGCTTTTAAATTTTTTGTTCCACCAAAGGTTATGCTAGGTCGAAGATACGTGCATGTAGCTACGAATTAATTATATAATTTTACAGTATTTAAGTTGCTTTTGTGAAACACAATACAAATACATATATATGAAACAATATTAATTAAGCTTCATAATGAAACTAAACAAAACAATTTCGTATTTCTTACGATAATTATGCTGGAACAAGTTCATTTTGACCTTTTGGAAATGTTTCAATTAATTTAAATTCAGAAGTTGAATTGGATATGGCAATTAGTTAAATAAACGAAGCAAAATATTCATTCATTTTGTCTTATAGCGGAAAATGTCTTAATTTAAGGTTTCCAATTTTTGAGAGTTGTTTGATAAATGTTTAACTTCAGTTAATTAAATTTGTTTCAATGATAATTACATGGCATTTTACTTGTTCTGTCTTTTATTTTATCTTAAGCAGAAGATGTAACTTTTTCATTACAAATTCCTTTGGAGTTTATTCATAATATTTTACCTATATACAAAAGTCTTCCAAATCTAATCTAAACAGTATTTAAACCGAAAGTTACCTATATTGGCTATGACGTGGATAAATTTACAATGCATCTGGTTTAACCTATAATACTTGTGGCATTAATATTAATAGACTTTCACCAAAGTTTTCCTTGTTAGAGTTTTGTGGTATACCTGGTCTTTGAGGTTACTTAGCACAATACACGTGCTAACAAGTCTTGTGTTCGCGTAACTATACACAATTTTCAAAGCAGAATAAACTGAATGCAAAGTTATGGAGGAAAACATGAATAGAGATAAGAAGTGTAAACCTTGACGTTCATTAACTAATTTTACAGTTAACACCACCTAGTGCATATTTCGTATAACTTTTACTTTAGTTTGCTCGTTATTAAGTTCGTTAGTACAAACGCAATTCTTCTAGACATTCTGATAAAACATACTGCCATTCAATAAAGTGCTCCTTACATTGTAATACATAAAAAAACTGCTATTTTGCTAAAACTAACACAACAGAAAAAACCCTTTACCAAAATCGATTTTGGAGTTGTGATATATTATACAGGGTGTCCCAGTTTATAACGCCAGGATTTCACCAGTCGATAATATAGCGAAAATTAAAGGTGGTTTGTGTAATAAACTATGGTCGAATGTTGCTTCATTTTTGATGTACAGGGCATTAAAGAAAATAAATTATATCAATAACAAAAAAAGTTTGTCTTCTGAAATTTTGCATAGATCTTTTTTTTTTGTATTCTCTTATTAATAGTGGTTGCAATTATTTTATTTAGAACACAGAGGCGTGCGTACGGGTTTCTTCAAAAACATTTTATTGAATAAAACGTACACCACTGGTTTTTTTTTGCAGCAACAATATGCAGAGAGTATTTTCTATTCAATTTAGAAACTTTTTTGTATCTTACAATTTCTTGATAACTTAACTTTTTTTTCTTATTTATTAAAGAGGTTCTTCCCTATTAGATTTCTGAAAAAAGCATCAGTACAAAGTTGTAGAGAAAAATATTTCCAACAACTTTCCTTTTAATATTTTTTTGATATTGTCAATATTTAAAAAGATACTCAACAAATAAGTTGCATATTTTAGGGAAATTTTTCTCTAGTTAGGTACTACTTACTACTACTACTTATTACTCTTTTCCCAAAATTTTCAACTTATTTGTTGAATAACTTTTTAAATATCGATAATATCAAAAAAAGTTTAAAAGATAAGTTGTGGAAAATATTTTTCTTTACAACTTTGTACTGACTCTTTTTTTCGAAAATTTTATAGGAAAAAAGTTATTCAATAAACAAAAAAATCCAACCCTTAATTGAGGGCTGGTGAAGGAAGGGCGGGGTCTACGAATAAACTAACTCAGTTTTAAACTTTCAGGGTGACCCTCTAGAAGATTCTACAAAAATTGGCTGTAGGGTAAAAAAAGTCTATTTTTCTCCCTTATTTACTGTACTATTAGGTTAGTTTGAGTTAAGTTATCAAAAAGTTATAAGATACGAAAAAGTTTCTAAATTGAATAGAAAATACACTCTGCATATTGGTGTTGCAAAAAAACCAGTGTCGTACGTTTTATTCAATAAATTTTTTTTAAAGAAACCCGTACGCACGCCTCTGTTTTCTAAATAAAATAATTGCAACGACTATTAATAAAAGAATACAAAAAAAAAATCTATGTAAAATTTCAGAAGGCTAACTTTTTTTGTTATTGATTTATAGCAAATTATTTAAAATAATTGATTTTCTTTAATTGTACGTCAAAAAGGAAGCAACATTCGACCATAGTTTATTAGACAAACCACCTTTAATTTTCGCTAAACTATCGACTGGTGAAATCCTGACGATATTACTGGGACACCCTGTATAATCAAATATAATACAACTTCAGTACCCATGTATTCCCCAAACTCCATTTGACAAAAAACCTCAACTATAAAGAGATTTAAAACCGCTTAAAAGCTTTACGTCAGAACCTACCGTTTTATAAAACATACAGGCTTGTCGGTCTTCATCTTCCGCATCGGGACAGTCTATAAAGCCGTCACAAAGGACGTGGTCGTCTATGCAGTGGTATCGGCCCTGTCTGTCGGGAGTTGGGCATGCAAATCGTTCCATACCGTCTTCCGCAGGAGGGCATTCTGGAATAAACAGAATAGAATTAGTTTTATCACAATATCGAGAAGTTTAGAAATTGCAATATTTTTATAGAAAATCGAAAAAAATGTTCTCAAAATACAGTGTAGTTAATACCAACTTTCATCATTAAATTCTAATGTAATAGTTCCGTGAAAAAGATAAATGATCTAATAAGTACAGTTGAGTTAGCACAGGAGAGAAAGCATTGTATTACTTTCAGTTTCGCTTTATCAGAACGAGTTAGGAGTTGACGGAAAAAAGTTCTAATTATCTCATTACTCGGATATTTCGATACTGCCAGGATGTAACACAATAAATAAAAGTACAAGGATACAACGTAACAAAAGTTCTGCGGTACAGGAACTGAACTGGTGAGTTTCAGCTGGAAATTTCCTGAAATCGCTTGTAATTAGAGAAGTTTAAATGTGGTTAATAATATACATAACATGTGAAAATGAAATGTAGGAGTCATGTTGTTTTACTGCAAAAAGTAGAGGCGATACTGGAAAAAAAAACATAAAGCTAAATACAATTAAATTTCAATAAGTGTTATCTTAAATCGAAATAATTAGATACTTATAAAAGTTTTACAGAATTCGACTCTTGTCATTAGTAAACTTTTTTGCAATAATTAACTGTTTAAGACTTCATATTCAATTAAAATTAATCCGAAACTTTTTAAAGCTCTACGATCATAAACTAAATTTGAAAACTTTGGTACAAGACATTTTTGAATCTCCCAGAACAATATTTTCTATAAACATGTAATCATTAGGAAGCGACCTTAAGGTCGTCATCAGGTAAAAAAATAGGATCGGCTTTAAGTGTAGGATTTTGGGCAAAAGCTATTTTTTTCCGTACAAATCTAAAATTTCAAGTCCATAATTTCTTTTTTATTGAGACTACAGCTTACATAAAATTATTTTTGGCGAGAATTGATGGACTTTGGAAAGAGTCTGGTGCATCAGTAACATATTTTTGACTTCTCTCAGCATAGTTTCCAAATGCATACAAAATGTTTACGTTAGACCAAGACACGGTCCTAAATGTGTCAATGACAGAAAATTTTGTACCCACTCTCTAAAATTTAAATACCGCCAATCCGTTCCTGGAATGATGACTTGACTAACCCTTTAGAATAACAATTTTTTATATATTTAATTTTTTCAATTTCCAGAATATTTATATCTACAATATTTTTTTAAACAACAAACAAAAAATAAAATTGGTGTTCGTACTTGGGATAAAAATATAAGAAATATTTGTTTTTTTTAAATGAGTTTCGTGTTTATTCTTTAGTGAAATATCTGAATTTTTTAGTTTTGTATAATAAATTCTCAGTTCCTTTTATTACGTACCTATACTGATTATTCCAAACGTAGCATACATTTAGTACTGAAACTCACAAAGAAACATTTTAATAAAAAATATAAGAAATATTTGTTTTTTTTTTAAATGAGTTTCGTGTTTATTCTTTAGTGAAATATCTGAATTTTTTAGTTTTGTATAAAAATTCTCAGTTCCTTTTATTACGTACCTATACTGATTATTTCAAACGTAGCATACATTTAGTACTGAAACTCACAAAGAAACATTTTAATAAAAATTGCTGTTGGCCCCCTTAGCAGAAAGTACAACAACGCCTTTGCTTTGAAATACACAGTCTCTTAAACTTTCTCATCAAGCATCCTCAGGCCTTAAGATTAAAATTATCGCACAAGCTACTTAAATTTATATGAATTAAAGAGCAAAAATAAACGTATACAAAAAATATTGTATCTGTTTGGTATGAAAATGTAATTTACTGCGCATTTAAATGGACATCAAAGAGCATTTCACCTTTAACAGGCTCTCCCTTCATTTCAATAATTAAATATAAACACTACGATAATTAAATGTAAATATTTTCATGCAAACAAATTTTTTGTTAAACTTAAAATAAAACTGCTCAACTTTGCACCACAACTCGTGAGTTTTATTTGTACCACAACAACAATATTTGTATTCAATTCTGATTTGCAGTTGAAATCAGGGAAATTGTTTTGATGTACGAAAAGTTACAGAGGGAAAACTGGAAATTACAATAAACTAGCTAGACCTACTTGGACTGTTTCCATTTTCCTACCAAGAAAAAATAATCAATCACTAATGAAAACAAACACACAGTTAAACGATGGCTATCAGGGAAATCGGTTGTAATAATGCAAACCTAAAAATAGCCTCACGCTTAACCTCATTTGGCTAACTACATCTAAAAATAATTATGACACACTCAATTACAAACCCCAACTTATACTGAATATAATAAGCACGGGGGGTAAATCGGAGTAAACCAGAGATTTGGATTTTGAGGACGCTATTTGTTATACACGGTATATAAAAGGCTGGAACGAAATATGAAGCAGTCACGAAGTTTTGACGTCAGCAATAGCTCTTCTGTATGCTTACTACATTAATTGGTCATTGTTAGGAAAATTGTGCTTTATTTTCCCTACTGGCTATTTCTTAATGTGTACACGAACCAAGAAGTTATATCCACCAATTGCGCATTTCCAGTCTAATTTTAAAACTAGCGTCACCCTGTAACCGTGAACTCCATCAACCACTCAGCAAATTGTTGGGTAAACAACACTATACTACACCCCCATTGTAACTTATATTATAAGAAAAAAAAGGGATACTTCTAATTGTTATGATTGAGGTTTAACTTGCTTGTAAATATGGATATTACAAAATTTAGCTTTGTAAAGTTCAGTTTTTAGAGAGATTTGACACTAAAACACTTGGCGGCAAACTAAAATATATGAATTTGATTGGCTATTTCCTCAGGACTTAAATAAAACAATTGCTAATGAATTTAATGTATTTTAAATATCCCGCCATGTGTCTCTCTATACTCAAGTTGTAATTAAATTTTAAAGAAATACAAGGAAATCAAAATTAAACCAAAATTTGTTATTTGGTTCATAATATTTCAAATTTTAAGAAATTTTTCCACGAAAAGTTGCAGGTACAAAAAACTTTTAAGAAAATATCTTATACCATTTTCATTATTTCTCAAAACCTTATTTTAAAAGTATATTTTTCGATAATAATTAACAAAAAAAAATATCATCAAAATAAGTATTAAGAACGTCTTAAGAAAATTACAGAACTAATTTGTTTACAACATAGAGAAGTTTCATTTACAAAATTGTCCTAGTTTGAACTTTTTGAAATTTGAGGGTCAGTAGTGAACACCCTGCAAATTTTTTATAATTCGAAAATTATTTTTCAGGGATTTCAAATTAGAGTGGAAATAAACGTGTCTTTTAAGACCGCTAAATTCATTTTTTTTTAATGCCAATACCTCAAAAAATATTAATTTTAAAAATATGGAATCTTAATATTTTTTTACCCTCAATTAAATTAATGTAGAATCTGAAAATGCAATATTACTGGTATATAGGGCGGTCCATTTAAAATAAGTGATTAATTTAAATTATGGAGCAGTCAATTTGTGACAACTTTTGTCTTGATAAATTTTCCTAAAGCTAATCAATTTGTGAAAGAACGATTTTGAGGAACTAATTTCTCTTTCTTCTTGATGTAAAACCTTACAAAAATTACAAAATGCCTTTTTTCAAAATGAATTTATAAAAATTGTTATAAATATATCCGTTATATGTATTTACTGTTTACAAATTTTTAGTCAGAATATCATCAAATAATTAAAATTATTTCGGACTAGGATGACGCAAACTTTCAGGACATCCGCTATGGCACATTTTACCTGAACTATAATTTTGGTAAACAAACATTTATACGTGCTTTTCCACAATTCAAAACCAAAATAACTTAAACTAATTTAAACCCAATTCAATAAATCCACATAAGCACACGTGTTCGACACAGTTTTCATAAAACCTGATGTGTTGAAATTAAAATTTTATCATTTACATATTTATAAACACACACCAGGATCGTCCAATCAAAATCATCATTATATACCTAGACATAGAAACCCATATAACCAATCCGGTTGTTTGATCTCAACCCCAAAAAACTTCTCAAAAGAAAGAAAATCCAGACGGTTTTTTGTGCAGCAGACACAAATACCATATAAACGCTTGCTAAATTATACAGCTAAACGCAACCCAGCCAGGTGTTCACTGCTGTGTGGTAAATAATTGTAGCAGCTATCAATGACAGATGCCAACATGCCCAGCAGGACTACTTTCGTCCTGTGCCGCACAGCCTACAGATGTTCTGTATTCAACAGGCGCAGCTTTAGCCCTCATGTTTCTACAAAGTAACTAAAACTAGAATAAATCTACGAGTACAATGCCAAACTTAATTTCCAGGATCAAACGGCGGGTCCTTTGTGTGGTAGGTTCATTTGAGTACCGAACATTCAGACAAGTTTCGTTAACATCCAGGATATTATTTTGACGAGCTCGAATAAAGTAAATAAACTACTGGATTGAGTAAAGCGTTAGATTTTATCATGCGTTGCGTAAGTAATCTAATCAACTTAATACCTATGCACTTGTAAAATATGCATTATTCATATAAAATGTACAAATAAATCATTTATTCATTGATCGTTTAAAATACGATTAGTGTCAATTTGGTTTTTACCACCTGTTTTGCTCGTATATCTTGATGTATTTTTAGTTATATTATAGTTGGAGCTTATCACTCATATCGCTATTCAGCAATTACTCACGAATTTCATTTCATGGTGGTGTAAGGGGGATGGAAATTCCCAATATTATAGAACAAACTTGACATTGTGTCGTGCAAAATATATTATGCAAATATAAGTTAGTAATATACACAAACACGCTTCCTGGCTCAATGGTGCGCAAAAATAGAATCACGAATACAGAAATTTGTTTTATTCATCATGTGCTCTCTGATCTTATGGATTCATGATTCATTCATTCACTTTCTAATAAATATATGCGTAAATATACATATGCGACATGGAATAGAAGGCGTTAGTTTAGATAACAAAACAAAACAGTTCTTGTCGAAATTCTACATTATTTTCAAGAAATTTGAATGAAATTTTGAGTCTATTGTCAAAACTGTGAAATCTCGTCTCATTCTTAAATTATATCGTTAAAACCATTAACAAATTTTTAGTGCTAATTGTTTCTTCCTTAACATAAATTTTCTAAAGTACATTATGCAATGAGCATTTAATGATAGCCATTAAGTCACGAGTATAATAATTACGTAAGAGTGTCTTAATAGCCATTAAATGTGAGTTGTATACAGTATTTTTTTTACGACTAGTCAAAATAATGAAAAATAAGAAAATAAATATTATGGCAACTTTATTATAAAGTTACAAATGTCAGAAAATCAAAATCAGATGGCAACATGGCAATATTTGATATTTGATATTGACGGAATATTGCTGTAATGTTGCATTTTTATTGGTTATAAACTTGTATCGTAATGAAAAATCTGTATCATAATGAATCTCATTACAGTGCAGGTAGTGAATGTCTAATAAATCAATTAAAGTATGGGAGTATAAAAGTATATATTTTTCTCTCTAGCAATAAAATCTAAACTACACAGAAAAATAAAAATTAGACTTTTCAGTTTTTTCAGGATATTTTAGGAACGAAAGCGGATTTTTCAATTTGGATTTTTGTACACTCAAATTTCTAAAATTTCTTTAAATTAATTTAAATATATGATGGTTTCAATTTCTAAAATGTCAACTTCCATTTCAACTCTCCGTTTTAAAAAAATTCTGGGGGCGCTTATGGTATTATCCACAAAAACACATCAGTCCTCCGCGGAACAAAGCATTTTTTGTACTCGGTACCATAACATTTTTTCCCAGTTATATTCAAGTTGAGTGACCCTTAATTACATTTTTTTGTCTCCAACAAAAAACATGCCCGCCAGTTTATTTCTATTAATTTTTTCCCCGTTTGTCCAACCTATCCCTCGCCGGAAAAGTGATGTCCCAGAGGACGTCTGAATTTCTAAAGAAGCTTTTCCTTGTACACCCCTAAGTGATATTACAAAATTAGGAAAGATGTTTCTGTGTGCTTTCGTAAAGGACTCTATTTCTGCAGTGAACAGCAGATGATTTATCTCTATATAGAAACTATTTTTTCCTATTTAGTCGGACAACTTTTAACTAAAATTTACGACCATAAATTTATGTGTCTACCTACGCTGTATGTGTAGATATAGATGTATCTGTTAAGTTTTCTCTTTTAGATTTGTTAAAAACTCAGTTCTACCTATACTATAAAATAATAAATTATCGGAAGATGTTCTTGGGGATCTTTTCAATATATAAAGCGAATATTGGCAATTTTATAACAGGGTGTTTTTCTCGCCTACATACAATATTAAATCCTGGAAATAACTTATTTTTCAGGACACGTCAATTACCTATTCCATCTACAACAAAAATAGCTTTTAATTGACTGTAGAAATACTTGAATATGATGAAACTTTCTATTTGTAGATTATAGTTTTGGATCGATTGTGCCTTTCGTGTTTAGTCTATTTTTATTTTGAACCAATATTATTAAATATTACATTATGGCATCATACTTCAATCGTTTTAAAGTGTATTATATCGATTTTATGATTATTTTTTCATTGCCTGTTTGAAACTAAACTGTACATTTCCTTTATACATAGAAACTTGCGTTGGAAAATTGTCGTCTATCGTAAAGACCACATGAATAAAACTAAAGTAGACAAAAAATATCCTTGGTGTATTGTTTCTATATTTGGCCTTGTGAGAAACTTTCTAATTTTATCCAATTCCCTAATGCGATAAATTAGTGTGGTCTATTAAATGCGACGTGGAAAACCACATGTTGAATAATCCTTGCCGGTTTGTATAAACAAGCTTTATTTATTCATAGGACCAACCAGGAATATTACACGAGAAATGAATTAAATTTGTTATACTTTGTTATACTAGTTTTCTTTGTGAATAATACAAGAAAAAGTGGACCAACTGCCGAGCTGGCTAATTTAATGAATGGGAGAGGTCCAAGGTTATTCTAAAATAGAAAACAATTTTACTATGTTTTCGTTCAGCTTTTTCAGTTTGGAAAGTTGTTTCATTGAATAGGTTGAGAAGGTTTAGATTTCTAACTTACAGAATTTTTTACTATAACGAGGTTTATAAATATGTGAATAATTTTCAATGGAAACATTTTATGGCACCTCATTTGGATTTTTATTTACAGTATAAACTTCAATTTAGGTATAAGTTGCGGTTTTTATACTGCGTTTAAAAATAAGTACAATTTTGAAACCACTACAGGGATTTTTATAAAATTTAAATTTACAGCTATTTCAAATTTACTGGAATTTCAGAATTTAAAAAATGTGATATATGGACTAAGTTGACTAGTTTATAAACTAACTATACAGGGTGAGTCGCAATAAGTGGTACATGCTTTACCTGTAAATACTAGGCCTAAAACTGAGACGATTGACGCAAAAAGTTGTTATACTAAAATGCATAACTAAAAAGTTATAGGCGTTTGAAGTTTAAGAAAAAAAATTTTTTTGCTAATAAGTTCTAAACTAATTGAATGAGAAAAACCAATTCTTGGTAGTTGCTAATGAATACCAAAGACGTTTAATTTGTGAAAATTTTGTTGGAATCAAACTTTAAGAAAATTGTTTTTTAAAGTAAGTAAAGTGTTTAACCTTCTGGAACTTTTTTGTCCTTAAAATTTTAATTATAAAAAAAATTGCATTTAATAGACAATTTAATTTAAAAACTTTTTGATCTCTTATAAAGTTTTGATTAAACGCACCGTTAAGTTTTAAAAAATTAAAAACTTATAGCTTGTTTTTACTAAGTTACAAAAAAACAGCATCAAGAATGCTGAAATTTAAAAGTTATTGACGGAGGACGGACCTCCAGCACATTATGCACGTCCTGTGCGACATTGACCATCTGTCACCTATCCTCAACGATGGATTGGTAGAGGCCCTGACGCTCCTGTTGCATGGCCTCCTCGTTCTCCTGACCTAAACGCAATTGAATTCTTTTCTTGGGGATATTTAAAATCAAAAGTGTATGCAACACCTATTCCTTCACTTCAAGAGCTTAGAAGGAGAATCGTTCAACACGCCCATGAAGTTCGAGAGGCAGTTTATATTTTAAAAAAATTCGGTTTTCAATGCAAAGAAGAGCTACAGGAGCGTCATCGTCAGGGCCTCTACCAATCCATCGTTGAGGATAGGTGACTGATATGCTAATGTCGCACAGGACGTGATGTGTTGGAGCTCCGTCTTCCGTCAATATCTTTTAAATCTCAGCATACTTGATGCCGTTTTTTTGAAACGTAGTAAAAACTTGCTGCTAGTTTTTAATTTTTTAAAGCGTCACGGTGCGTTTAATCAAAACTTTATAAGAGATGAAAAAGTTTCCAAATTACATTGCCTATTAAATGCAAATTTTTTTATAATTAAAATTTTAGGGACAAAAAAGTTCCAGAAGATTAAACACTTTACTTACTTTCAAAAACCATCTTCTTAAAGTTTGATTTCAACAAAATTTTCACAAATTAAAGGTCTTTGGTATTCAGTAGCAACTTCTCATTCAATTAGTTTAGAAGTAATTATCAAAAAAAATTTTTTTGTTCTGAAATTTCAAACGCTTATAACTTTTTAGTTATGCATTTTAGTATAACAACTTGTTGCGTCAATCGTCTTAGTTTTAGGCCTAGTATTTACAGGTAAAGCATGTCCCATTTATTGTGACTCACCCTGTATAGTATATAAACTACCTAAACTCTTGGTTGTATTCCTCTGAAGTAGCTAACACATTTGGTTAGTTTGTAAAATAACCGTTTAGTTAGCAATATCTTGACTAGTTTATAAACTACTTTAGTTGGTTAGAGTGAAAACCTCCGTTCTAGTAATGTTTTGGTTTAAATATTTTTATGCCCGAAATTTACTTATCAAGTTGATGTCTGACTGCTTTAAATCTATATCCGTAATAAACTAATGGACCAACATACAATATTTATATCATGTTTTGTAGAATATGTTGTTCGGATTTACAACGTTAACAACCGTTGAAATAGTCCTGAAAAGAGTTACGTTTATTTTAAATGTCATGTATATTCATTGTATACCTGTTTACCAAAACAAGAGCAAAATATTTTGCAAAATAAACCTGAACAGAACAAAGCTAATTAGATATATATTTATTTTAACTGAAGTTGTAATTCGAATCCCCGGGCAAAATGGATGTGAACATCAATAAGCAAATCCGCGTGATGATGCGCATTTCCCTTTTTAGTACGTTACATAATAAACATTATACGTAAATCTAAATTTACATACATTTGATTAAGTTCACAACAACAGACATTTACCTGTTAATAATCGCAAAATGATCAATTAAAGCAGAAATTACACGCTGTGTTATATTTGAATATCATTATGCTAATTATGTGCCGCGATAAATCTTCCCCCTGCCTCCAAAACTATTCCGGAGGTTAAAATGTGTTTATCCCCCAATGGCCAATGTGTGTCGATATTTTTTCCCGAGGATATTTAAATCATTGAAGCAGATTTAAGGCGCATAAAATATATGGCGGTGTATCCGCTTCTCTGGCGTATAACATTTCAGTTTCACGTCCGACGATTATTTTCTAACGGAAAGTGCTACAATAGCAGTTTTTCACCGCTGTGGTACGCGGCGAGAAAGTTCAATCTCTGACGCAGCATGACTATTTGATTTTTCTTTTGTAGTTAGTATTGTTCCCTTTGCCTTTTATTCAATAAAGGATTAGGTAATAATGTTTTTGTCGCAGCGAAAATGTTTCAGGATGATGTTGAGATTGTGTCATAATAATACCACAAGGAATTTTATTGGCTTGTAATTAGATGAAAGTTTGGTTAGTGGTTACGATGATAAATTATTGGAACGAAGTATTGTTTAGGGGGAAAGTTTTCTATTCTGATGGTTGAGAACATTTTCTTATTGCTTTATGATTGATCAAAATAATATCCTGCTGTATAGATAGGAATAGATCAGGTATCACGTCTTTACAATAATTATCTGCAGATTTATCGTATCGGATTTCAATTAGTTTGGTTGTTATTGCAGCAGTTTTATCAGAAGTCAAATCAAGACAAAACGATGTTCCCTAACTGAATTTTTTTGAGATGGATTAATATTTCCAAATCCATTCTATTTACGATTAGTAAACGAAAAAAGGTTTCGTCCTTAAAATACCTACTTGATTTTTGGGTTTTATGGTCGTATTAGCCGGAATAGGACAGGAAATTAAACAAAATGGCACGCTTTTTATTTAGGCTTCTACGATAGAAAACTTATATTGATGAAGTCTAAATAACGGGCGAAACGTCAGTTGAATGAACAGTTTTGTTCAATTTCCTGTTCTACATACAATGACTGTTTGACTAAAAAATTTGACTCTCAATTACAGTTTGAAAAATTCCAAAAAACCAGTTGCCAGAAAAAAAGTTCCAAAGGACGGTCTCGTTGTTGAGTTAAAAATCAACGAAGAAGTTGAAAAGAAATATAAATAGTAAAATGAAAAGTCGGCGATATTTGGAGAAAGTTTTATCGAGGGAACGCAGGAGAAAAATTACATAAGTCGCAAGGCCACACCAAACAGAAGTAGTACGAAAAAGAACCAATTAAATCGACTTCAACTAGCTATTCGTCATCGAACTGACTATTTTTGTTTGTACATTTCTATATTTAGCTGATCATTTATGGAAATATTTTAAATTATTTATATAAATTTGGAGCTATATTTAGTAAATTAGATTTTATTTGCTGTAAAAAGTTAAGTGCATTCATCAGCTAGGGGCAATCGAGAAAATCACCCCATCGCCATCCAAAACTTAAATTATATCCCCCATAGGTATACATTAACTGTGTTCTATTTTTGTTTCAAATTAGCCCTTCCACAATGTCGAAAATAAATCTTCAATCAAATTGTCATTATTATATTGTTATTTTAGTTGCATTAACAAATTTCGTCGAATTTTCTTGAAACATTTCGTGTAATTTGTATAAGAATGAAACGAATGCGCTGATCCTTATGTAGCTATTTTTAGTTCACACGAAACACTCTGTTGCTTCTACCTGTTTTATACATTAGAACGGCACGCAATTTATTTTAGCCCCAATAAAAAGAAACCTGGGGGACAAAAAGAAAAAATGCGGATCTACGACGTATTTTAATATTGTTACAGTGTATTAAAATACGGGTTTCCTGTTTTCTTAGGTTTTGGTTATTCCACTGTGTATGAGTTTTTGATGTAGAAAACATGTATCTGTGTACTAGAAAAGTTTATATGTGTTGAATTTTACACTAAAACAATGTGTCTTGTTTGTATTATCCCATTTACCTTTTATGTAGTGCTGCTGTTGGCTCATTGGTCACTTGAGAGGTACTTTTATATGCTCTTTAGTCGACACCACTCGACTACTCCCAGGAAAATCATATTAAAATTGATACTTAAATTTTATAACATGAATGGAGGCGTCTGTGGTGAATAAAAATATATAATATACTTAAAAGATACTTGCCCACATAATAACAGTGACATAATATTTGAAAATGTACTTATGGGGACTTGAGACTACTTTGCAATTTTACACAGTAAAAGTTTATGAGCATTAATAGTTATTTATGTAACTAGGGAGGAAATGATACTTTACTCTTTCGTATAACATGTGATTTTTAGAGTTCCTCATATTATTAAGATAAAAATGATATAATAAAGTAAAATAAGTGTAAATAATCAAACGGTTATTTTCACTTTCGAATAAAGGTGACACAAAGTTGATTTTTTGAACTAGAGTGTCTGAGGGCCACTAATTTATCCTGTCGGTAGGCAAACGCATAAACTACCAAAAAAGTACTTTATGTTGGTTGAAAAGTGGTTCCCAATATTACATACTTATCCACCGTCATAAATATCCCATTAACGTAAAAAGCCAGCTAGACAATAACGTCCTTTTTTATGGCGCCCCTCTTGTAAGGAAGAATTATAGCATTGAAAAGTTATTAGTGGTAATGTGAATAACTTTAGCCCTGAGCATGAGAGTCTACTAGGACATCCCCTAGCTCAAGCGCTTCTTCGTTAATAGCGACAGTAAACTAGAAGAGTTTTTCTTTATTCGTCCTTTCTCTCTTTTTTGTCTACAAGAGCTAAATTTAGTTGGAAGAGACAAGGGGGCAACAAAACATTGTTGACTAGGGACAGGATGGGGAAGATGTTCTAACTAGATAAAACAAAGTTAGGAAAGGTTTCCCACGCACTTTTGCGTTTTTTTGGCGCGTATTGGAGGGATTGAGTTGTTGAGGGTTGTTTCCGATGGAAAATCTTTTATATTTAAATAAATTTCTGGACATATTTTCAGTAATAATTACGAACAAGTGAAGCGTGGTATTAAATCTGCAATTTTATTGATGTAGGTAGAATTTGTCCCATTTTGTCCCTTTTTTATTGGAACACCTCGACATATTTATTAGGCATCGTTTAGAAAAAATATGCCTCAAACTGAAAGTAATAATATCGTACTCTAGGGAAGTAATTTATAATTTAATCGAATTTACATATTTCAATCTGAAAGTCGGATTCACTGAAAAAACAAAGTAAAACGTTACAAAAAGTAGACATCATTAAAAATATATCTTCGCTTGAAATTATACAGAATGGAAGATCAGAAGTTTTAAATGTGTTCGAGTTTCATTTTTCAGTCAATTGTATTGGTTTCAGTTCAGGTGACTGTGATCTATTGAAAATTTTCAACAAGGTGTATTTAGGACCGGCTTTAGGTCGAAGCAACTGGTGCAAAACAGAAATTTCGTCTTCCAAAGGTTTATTTTTTAATGTTTACTTTTTAACTTACGGCCACTCGATTTTTGTACAATCCGGTACTGTGCTCCACTTTGTACATTACCAAAACAATTTAGATGGTTTTGCGTGAACTATTCAGGCACATAAATTAATAAAAGCGAAGTTCGTTTTTCATTTTCTTATCATCCGATCTGACTGTTATGTCATAAATTGTTGGCGTAATAAATTAAAAAAACTAAATTAATCGTACATACTCAGATGCTTCGTGCCTAATACCTTGTTGGGAAATCTCTATCCTGTGTAATAAATTTTATTTCATAAACGGTTATTTAAATATAGTTTTTCTTTGTACCTTTAGTTGTGGTACTAGAAACTTAATTAAACATCCTGTTTGTTCTCTGCCGGTTTTTGTGTAAAGTTTAAGAGAGGATGTTTCGAGTAATTTAATATTCTTGCTAATCAACTTACTGACGAACAGAATTAATTAAATCAATTTGAAACATCTATAAACCTGTAAAATAGATGAACATACATATAGTTGTAAGAGAAACTAGTAATTGAAGTAAGTGGGAAACGACCGACTTACACATTACAAATGCCTGTGTGGGTGCATTGGTTAACCCGGTATTAATTAGTTGTCGGGTTATATACACGAAAGTAGGTGGAAACGAAACCCGTGGTCATTTTATTAATTAGTTCAAATTATCTCGGCATTAGCAGTATTTTGAAAATGGGTTTGTTATGAACAATAATTTAAAAGACAATATTGTTTACTTCTAGAAATTTAATGAAATTTAACTACCGATCACCAAATTGATATTTTGAAATAGAAATTACCCGGAAATTTCAACAGTTGTTTGTTATAAAAATCAAAACGTACAAATTACAGAAAAATCCACCAAGTAATTTGTTATCTACAAAATTGTTTGTTCCGAGTAGGATTTTTTTAATCTATATACTGTTTATTTGATGACATAATTCATATTGCACTATTTTAAAATGAAATACAATTCTGTTGAAAATATTAATTCCTATTTTTTCTGCATATTTTCAAAATTAATGATAATCTCTATCATAAAATTTTCATTTTCAAGCAGTAATATGGAGCAATTTGAATTTAGCCCCACAACAACCACAATAGCCGTGAAAATCCATTCAACGTTAATTTGATTGTGGCGAATAGATACCCAACATCAAAGATCAAAGCTCTAATTCATTCTGAACGGAATTTGTAGTTATAGCAACAGTGAAATAATTTACAAAAAATATAAACGTCAAAATGGGTGGCGATCATGCAGACCGAAGTTACTTTTTGCGAAACATAATATTCTATTCCGTTTCGCCTTACCATTTAAAAACGTTTTCACACATGTATCCAGCTGGATTTAAACGAACACTCCAACGTACTTATAGTCAACTATTCTATATGGGAGTGCGTAAGTACGAACTTCTTTATTCCATGAAATTTGAACTAGTCCAGTATAGTTAGTCAGATTCCTATGGGTATTATTGCAATTCATTGGGTAAGAATATTTTGTTTTGCCATCGATACAGTACCATATAGAAAGCTTAAATTCGTATTTTCGACCATCAACCTCTTGCAGCTTTTCCGCCATATTGGATTAAGTAGTGAATTCTTATCTCGACAGAAACAGCCGTATTTTTTATTTTATCGAAAAAATGGCCGATACCATTTTTAACAAGAAAAACGAGTTCTACAAATTTGTATACTTGATATGTCTTTATATTTTGCGTATTTAACGAGTAGTAACGGATTAATTGAAAAAAAGGGGGTTGAAAATTTTTCATGCGAGGAATTGTTTACTTAGTACAGGGCATTTAGACTTTGCAGGGAAATAATTCCGAGACGAATTTGGCTTCCGATTTTCGAAAGTGTCTGTATACGAGCCGGAAAACGCATTTTGCACAATTCTACACGGTGGTGAAAAGCCGCCATCTGGTTTTTAAAGGCTGTTTTAGTTTTTCGCACATAAATCGCGTATTTTCGGTTTTAGAAGAAATTTTTTCTATGTAATTTTGTTGAAAATTGAATTCTCCATAAAATCGCATTGGTAACTTTTTTGCTAATTACAATTGTTTACAAGTTTGTTATACCTCCAATTTTCCAGGCTGGTGTTTGGTGCATTTTCGAGATAGTCGCACTTTTTCAGACAGTCGCGTTTTTCGAGACAGATGCACGTAAACGTAAACAAAACTATTTGTGTTAATTTCAAAAAGTAATCCCGTGTAACAAAATGCTGTACCTAACTTGTAAACAATTGCAATTAGCGAAAAAAATCTATTTTGTAGAGAATTCAATTTACAAATTAATTTCATTGAAACATTTTCTTCTAAAATCGAAAATACGCGATTTATGCGCGAAAAACTAGAACAACCCTTAAAAACAAGATGGCAGCCTTTCACCACCGGGCAGAATTGTTCAAAATGTGTTTTCTGGCTCGTATACTTAAACATTTTCGAAAATCGGAAGCCAAATTTGTCTCGGAATTATTTCCCAGTAAAGTCTAGATGTCCTGTACTACTGATGCCGAGTGACGATACGTGCAATTTCCAGACGCTGCAGTAAGTAAACAATTGCTCGCATGAAAAAAATTTTCATATCAAAGTTGTAGATAATTGTGTGTTTAACATATTTTACATGAACATTTTTGCGATTACACTGAAGGAAAAAATGATAAACGATAAAAAAAAATTTTCAACCCCCTTTTGTTTCAATTAATCCGTTATTACTCGTTAAATACGCAAAATATAAAAAAATATCAGGTATACAAATTTGTAGAATTCGTTTTTCTCGTTAAAAATGGTATCAACTGTTTTTTCGATAAAATAAAAAATACGGCAGTTATTGGCGAGATAAGAATTCACCCCTTAATTCAAGATGGCGGAAAAGCTGCAAGGGGTTGATGGTCGAAAACTCGGATTTAAGCTTTCTATGTGGTACCCTAACGATGGCAAAAAAAATTCTCTTACCCAATGAATTGCAATAATAAATACTAAATATACTGGACTAAACATTAAAATTTAAAATGAATTATCAAAATGTTCTTTTAAAGCTCTCATAGGGGGATTATTAACCTATATACTGGTTGATCAACACCACGAGAATCTTCAACGAAAGAAACCTGGTGACTTCGATGACGAAGTGGAAGACGAAGCTGTCGCTGCAGCCACAACAGAAAGCACATCAGAGTCAACCGAGAAAGACGGCAAACCATGTTAGCAATAAAATTTGTTCAAATACTACATTTGTTATATAACACAATACATATGTTTCTGGTAAATATAGTCGCTTTTGTTGGGGTAGTCTCTTAGAACCAGTAATTTTCCACTTGCGTCTGGTTTATTAAATCACTTGGCTATATCTAGATCATTAGTTCTGCTTTTCCGGGATTACTTGGCAACTATCAACTTTTAAAAATTATATACGCTACATTTCATGCTTTTATAAAGCTTAATTGTTTCTGTGGGTTTCATTCCAGAATTCAAGGATACGATGAGGACCACCTGTTTCTTAGTAATTTAGTATAACTATATTTATTCGCCATCTGTTATAAATAATACTCCTAGATGATTGTCGAATTGTATTTCGTACACTGTTAAAACTGAAATAATATTTTTATATAATAAATTACAAAGTAGAGCGCATATAACCTACCCTACACCACGTTTCATGTTGTATTTGGAATCCCCTTACCTATTAATAAATTTAAATATCGTGTGAGCAAAAGTGGAATATTCTAAAATTAAATTATAACTTTGATAATCAGTTGTGATAAAGGGCAAAACACAAACACATCGCAAATTTCGGTTTGCGTGACAACTTTCCTTAATTGAGATAAAGAAGTAAAACATCTAAAAATACAATTTTATGATATTTGGTGAAAGTAGTTAACATCTTTATTTTAACTGTAAATTATATTTATCGCATAAAACTATTCAATTTGGCTTTTTCTATATGTGTACCTACATCATATACGAACTAAAAATAAAACATTTTATTGATTTGTACAATCAATGGAAGTGTTCTGATTGATATCCCACTTCGAATTTATGTACACAACAAATATAAAAACCCAAGTGAAAACGTCTTACACACAATGGCCAATGGAATATAATTTGTTTGAGCAAGAAATATTAAGAGTTATGATAGCTATTAACTAAGAATTCTATGTCTGTGTATACAGGTTTTGTGTATTTATAAAATAGATTCTATTTATTGCCTCTGTGGTATACGAGTCGATTCGCTTAAATTAGTTTATTGAATTATCGATTCCATTTAATCGCTATTACGAACCAAGTGGTTGTTTTTTGCGATCCCAGAAATAAAACGAGACGAAATCGCAAGAAATAGCAATAAGATAAGTAAAACACATTTTTCAACACTATTTTTAGTTTAAAAACCATTATTTTAAGGCACGCTGCCATTAACAACGGGCGGGAAAGTAACTTTTTCTAAACTAAACATAATGTAGAAAACCGTCTTACTGTAGGCGGTAAAAAAAATAGTGCACGAAACATGGGTGGATAATGAATAATGTCTTTACCGACTTCGCTACGCTCATACTGCAATCTGCATTATCGTTCGGTAAAATACCACTTTCCATCCTAGTTAAATAAATAACTATATTATGTAAGTGAAATTATAGTTACAGATTTGGTTGATACAAATTTTGATATTAGTTTAGTTTAAGGGCATAAATTTGATAATTGTCGAGAACTTTTATTTTCAAAACTAAGCTTTTCACCACAATTTTAGAAAGATATTTTAAAGAGTTTGTAGACTGTAGATAAACATATTTTTAACCGATTTTATACAAGGTGTTTAGATATAACTACATATACAAATTTAAATTCTGAATTCCGTATCTCAAAATAAGAGAAAAAATTCATATGGAGGTATGTCCGCGGAAATATTTCATTTATAATGAGATTTATAAGATGCCGAAAGTAATTTTGCAAATTAATTTTCTAGTCGCATCCAATTCGTGCAATTGTACTGTTCATTAAATACGAATTTCTATGTTATTGTAATTTTCAATAGTAAAAACAGATAAAATTTTATACTTTCATTACACATATACAGGGTGGTCCAGGTTAAATCTCATTAATTTTGGGAGGTGATAGAGCATCAAAAAGTATACTTTTATTAAAAAACTTTGCTCAAAAATGCTGTATAAGAAACATACAGGGTGTCAAAGTTTAAAATAAAAACTCGTTTTCTTAACATAACTTCTAAACCATTCGATCGATTTCCATTAAATTTCGCACACAGAGTAATGTAGTACATTTCTAGATAATGATGGTGCTAATTTATAAAAAAAATGTCCAGTGGCGTAGATACTGGGGAACCGTTCCACTTTTCCCCTCCAATCTTCGACGCCACTGGATATATTGCGAAGAAAATTCAATTTTTGGATTGTCTGTTCAATTTATAGAAAATAGTTACTTTGAAAATTTTTAATTTAATGCTGCTCTGAATTAAAAAAAAATTCGAGTAAGTTCTCAAAATAGGCTTCGATACATTTTCGAACTCTTTTAGGCACGGAATTAATCTCTGCCAAGACTTAATGGCAATTTTCCGGATTTTCCAGGCCTAACCAAAATTTTCTTTAATTCAGCAGAGCATTTGATGTTGTGTTTCCAAACCTTCAAACTCAAATATCTTAAAAACGAAGCCTTAAATTCAAATTTTTTAACAGTAACTATTTTCTCTAAATTAAACAAACAATCCAAAAAAGGAATTTTCCTCGCAATATATCCAGTGGCGTCGAAAATTGGAGGGAAAAAGTGGAATTGTCCCCCCAGTATCTACGCCACTGGATATTTTTTTATAAATGAACCCCATCATCAGCTAGAAATGTACTACATTACTCTGTGTGCGCAATTTAATGGAAATCGATCGAGTGGTTTAGAAGTTATGTTAAGAAAACGAGTTTTTATTTTAAACTTTGACACCCTGTATCTTTGTTATAAAACATTTTTGAGCAAAGTTTTCTAATAAAAGTCTACTTTTTTCTTGATGCTCTATTACCTCATAAAGTTAATGACGTTTAACCTGGACTACTTTGCATGGTCTCATAATTTTGTAGGAATTTATGCATCAAAATGTATTTTTAGATTGTAACTCTAAGTACTTTGTTATTATGTGGATGTATTATTAAACAATATTAACTTAGATTTGCTAAAAACAGTGTCTGTATATTCGCATCAAAACAAACAACAACGAGCTAACCCCAGGGCCGCTGTGTCCATTAGGGAATAAAAAATAAATAATTAACATAAAATAAATAAGTGCAAAATTTTAATTTAAAATTTACAATATAAAATTACCACATTGAGTAGGGTATGAACAAAAGACCAAAGGCATGGTCGCAGTTCTGAAAGGCAGCCAATCGATCCCTGTGTAAATTAACTAACTAACTACCACACTTTAAGTTTTACGTTTTCTATGATTTGAATTTGTTTTTCAAAAAAATCCGATTATTTTTGTTTTATTTCTTTATATACGAGTATTTACCTACACAATAATAATTGTCTGACTTGAAGGTGCCAACTTTTTCATAATTTCACTTTTAGTTTAAATAAATTTAGTAGGTACTTACATTTATTAATAAACAAATCCTGGATTACTATAATCTTCATAATTCACGCACGGCCAAATTACATTACAAAAACAATATTCCGAAACACAGCACAAAACAAATTTTTTAATCATCCTAACACAACTGTCGGAGGAAAATTCCGCGAAAATATAACATCCACCTGATGTAATTAGAAGCATTTTGATGCAATTAAAATGAAAGCATTAATTCTTATCGTTTAATTAAACATTAAATTAAGCTAGTTTCACGTACAGTTAGCTGATGCTCAAGGGAAATCAAGAAGAACGAAAACGTGATGTGCGCCACGCATCACTGAAGGACTAAGGAATCGAGAAAAACTCTTTTGACATCATCTAACCAACTTATATTCTATGTAAGAAGACAGTTGGATGGAGACACATGTCTTTATCAGATAGTTAAATAAAATGATGACGTTGTACACGTGAGGTTTATTTTGTGTGCTCAAGGTAAATAAAAGTCGAAGGGAAGGAATAAATTTGAATATAATTCTAATATTAACACACGGTGTTGTTTATGCATTGAAATTTATTTTTAGATTATAAGTTGCTAAGTATTGTGTGGATGTATTATTAAACAATGTTAATTTAATTTTGGTAAAACAGTGTCTGTATATTCGCTTCAGAGCAAACATCAATATTTCGTGCTACCTGGTCATAATAAAGTACCTACAGTCTGGAACTGGATAAATTTTGTTTGGAAAACATTGTTGTAAACTTTGTCACAAACTTTTCCCAAACTAAAGGCAAAAAAGAATTGTTTCGAATGTAATCCAATTTCATATGCATCTGTGAACAAATATATGGGGAATTGAGAAAAAATTGCATGGAAAACGGAAACACTACAGGCAGTATAGAACAAACTAAATGGAGTGTCAAAAAGGTGCCGAATAAGTTCGTTGGCATTGAGCGAAAATTACTTTTTCATATAGGTAACAGCGTCAATTTTGTTTAGAGGAAATATTATTATAAAACTTCAAAATATAAATTACCTATTTCAAGCCGAGGGGGAAAAATGTTTGAACAAGTTTAAAATATACAAAAAGAGTTTTATAGCTTGTTCCTTGGATGAAATAGTATTTATATTTAACTAGCGCCATTAAATTAAAAAGGCGCTAAATTAAGACGTATACGCAATTATTTAACACTTACAAGTCAAAAATTTAAACGCCATCACCAAGTCGAGCAACATGAAAATAAAAATTTATTATTTGTGCCTCGTAACTTTTCATAAACGGACTAACATCATCTTTCATGATAATAGGCCACAAAACGGCAGCAGCAATCTTCACCTTGAGTTCCGGACCGGCCAAAATCCCTTACCCTCTGCTCCTCTTTTGTGGTTAAGCTTCGGGGTTATATCTTGTTGTACGCTCCGGGTCACATATTTATGTTGCGTAAGTAACAAGGGTCCGTGAATTAATCTTATATGAACACACAGCACGAAAGCCATGTAAAGGGTCAGTTTATTTTCTTACATGTTACTAGACTTCGACTTGGTTGTCATAAAAATTTTTATACTAAGAGTTTTGTTTTGCTTGCAGTTGTGCTAAAACAGTTTCTGGTAAGTTTGACCTAATTGTCGCAAATGATATGGTAATGGTGATGCGTTTGGGGGGAGCGACATTACCCTGTACGGGCGACTGGAACTGCTGTTGGATGGGTGACGAAGTGCGATGTTTGGCTGCAGCCTGAAGGACTAGAGTTACGTCAGAGGCGCCCGCGAGGTGAGCGTTGAACGTCCCACGCTCGATCAATACCATATCAGCGCGCATCTTACAATGGCCACACTCATACCATTTACATCTCCATTCACAACTAGTGCTAACCCATCACACCCCGAAACTGACAACCACTAACCGCACACCAAAACATCGCAAACTCCTTTTACAAACCCCTAAACCAACAGGGAGGAGATGTTACAAGATATCGAGCCTGATACCGCAAGTAGGATACCGGATAATTTATCTCTTGGCTGTTTATTTACATTTTTTAACCACGCATCTCATTGACTAACAACATAAATATTTTAGCTGAAGACTTTATCATGTTGGAAATTGGAGTGGAGCAAAACAAAGTGCTTAGATTAGCGAGGATTATCAGAACTGTCTAAATTATTATTATTAAACAAGATTTTAACAAAGGTGCCACTAACATAAATTTTAATAACTTCAGAACTTGTAATTAAGAATTTGGTGGAGGCGCCGGTTCTAAAGTTTATTAGAAAGCTAACGATCAGACATAAATTTAAAAGTTACCTGAAATAAACCCTGCTAACTTATCTTAAATCCGGTTAATTTAATACCAAAATATATTTTAAACCTGACTAATTTAATATTAAATTTAGGGAGGGTAAATTCAATTCAATGAAGCTTTCTGTTAATTTATAATGTATGTAAATCGAAGGTTTGGTTGTTTCAGTTACATACTCATTTAGCCTTATTTGAATATTTTTTGAGAGTATGGACAACTATAATTTAAATTTTGGATTGAAACACTTGAATAGTCTTCCTTCTACCTAGTAGCACTTTTAATATCTTAAGTATCTAAAAATAAATTTGAGAATAAAATGGTACAGACCAGGAATCCACCGGAGTAAAAGAGAGAATTTTCAGGTGTACCCTTGATCATCTTTTAAACTTTCTCTTCTCAATTTTATTTGTAATGAGATTCTCGTAACTATTAATGGAACAACTTAAAATTTTACTACTTTGCCGGAGGCGCCGGTTCCAAAAACTAAACAAACATTCCCCTTACAAAAATAATTATTCATTACTTGCCTCTTAAAACAAGTCGTTCAAAAAATTCGACTTATTTCCAAGCTTACAACTCAACTTTAATTGATATTTCAAACAAACCTTAAAATCCTTAAGAAAGCGAGTTGAACGTTTAGGTGCATCAACAAAACTTACTCTGACTTTTTACTTATTTTGCTTCTTCCGTCATTCAATTATACAGCAGCCCTAAAGCAATTTTATCCCCCGAAAACGCTAATGGATTCCATCACAAGACCGATTATCATAGTTTTGGCAGATTTACTCCGCTGAAATGCTTGTAATTCTTTTAAGACCGCTCACTGTGTTCTGTATTGCTTGCTTTTAAAACTTAATTTGGAAATTTTATGAGTTAATAGAAAAAAAGGGAAAATTCCATTATAATCGCTGTGTTAAATTTGGGTATTTATAGATGGATAAACAATGTGTTCGTGGGTATGTTTCCAAAACAATATTCAGTGAAATTAATCGATAAATTTACATAGGCTAAATAAACAAAAACTGAAAAAGGATTATGGATTTACTCGTACCTGCATGACGGGTAAAAATACATAAAAAAATATTTACGGAAAAAATCCGCTTCCAAACACAATCTATAAATGCCGCAAATAATTCCCAATAGAGTATGAAGGAATACAAAAAAAACCATCTCGTGTGTGGAAACCGTTTTGTGCTTTATTGAATATATTTTCTGTCGCACTTATGTTCTTGGTTGTAGGAGAAAAAAATGTACAAGTTTGATTCAATAGATTGGCCGTTTATGTTATTTATTAACGCTAATGTTACAGCACGATATAATAATAATAACTTTTCTTCCGCAATATAATTGCGTGCCACTACCACGTTTCTTGTAGTAAATTCATCCAGTAGTAAACATTTAACGAAAATACCAGCTGCTTCGCTCCGTGGCTGATAGGCAACAAAGGAACTGTCTTGTAAGGCTGGTATTTTTATATCAGGAAAGTTATTTGTCAAGTAACAGTCACATTTGTGCCTATTTGGTGCAAGAACTTTTGATAAATTTATCTAAAGATTAAGATACTAGTCGGTATTGTTTGTTAATAAATGATACGGTTTTTCTGTACCTTTCAGCTGGAAATTAGATATTTTACTTTTATGATATTTGTAATAAAATATGATGTTAGAATATATGTTTTTACTAGAGTAAAATTGTTATATTTCTCTTTTAGTTAAACTAATTTTTTTACATATCGCACAGTCTAGACATAAAGGTCAAAATTTGAAATTGTTTCTGTATGTAGGTGGAATCTTTAAGAGCAGCACTGTAATATTTGTATATATTCTGAACCAAACAATATTTGTATGTGTTTTTTATACCGCTATGTGAAAAGGGCAAAGCAAAGTGTAATACGAGTACTTTTTGTTCAGGTAAATTTTATAAGCTAAACCAAAGGCCCTCATTCGCTAAATATCTAATACCAAAGCAAATACATTATTTTTGTTGAATGTATTATCTTGCCTTTAATAAAAGCCCCTTTTCTGAACAACAAAACTCTCGAGGTACGTTTGGTTTGATATACAATATTTTATTCGTATAAAAGTTTTCAGCCGGTCATTTCGAAATTTACACAAAAATGTGTACTTATTAAAATGTGTTTATATAGGTTTTTACAGATAAAAGCACACAGAGGGTTGAAATTGAATTTACAAATTTTTTAAATTTTCTACTAAATGATGACATTTTTTCAAATGTGTAAAAGTTTTACATAAATCCTCAAGTTAGATGATACAAAGACTCTGAAAGTAGACATTAGCGTAATCTTAAAACAGTAGTTATGATTCAAAATGATAATTTAAGGTATTATATCAATTCACAATATCATGAAATGCAACCTTGTGATTTTCTTTCAGTGAATTTCCCCGAGGGCCAGTTTTTCAGCGTTTTTATTTTTCCACTCAAATTGCTCGGCGATTTATTTCTACAACATATTATACCTATGTATGTATTGACAGCAACAAAAAATATCTTAAATTGAAAGAAGAAAAAAAAGCCATAAATAATGTAGCAACATTTATTTTGGGACCGTCACCCACTTTTACGCTTCTTAATAATTTACAGATCACCGCATCAAATGAACTTGAAGGAAGGAAAATAGTGGCACACATAGCCTCCAATATTTATCGACTTATAGGATTCCCAGTTTCATTGAAAAGAAAATGGAAATTACGATCCTGGAACTGATAAATGACTGTTATTACCCTGGTGCTTAACTAATAATTACTGTAGTAAACTTGAGTATATAACAATGTGGATTATTTACATATACAAAAATATATATAGAGCGAATATGATGATATGTATGACTATGACCACACAATATAAAGTAGATGAACATAAAGATTATTAAAAATGTATAAATGACGTCAAATATAGAAGCAAACAATTCAACTTTATCTATCTTAATTTGAGATCTAAAGCAATTCATCAAGTAAAGAAGACAAGCACAAGATACTTGTAGCTTTTTTCTCTTTCATATATCATTGTAGGAGCACGGCGTCGTTAATCACAATAGAAATATATTTTCCTTTCTGTAAGACGTTATTATAGATTCTTATTGAGGTTTTTTCTTGTGGTTGTGCGCTCATCATAAATGTATCCATCTTTTGATGATCCACTACCACTACCCACATACAAAGACTGGTAAAAGGAGTGCTGCAGTTAACAAATAGGTATTTAATTGGCGTTTAAAATAGCCGCATTCTTTATTTAAGGCTTCTGGCGTGCTTTTATTTATTATGTATTGTACTATCGTAAGGGGGTGTGTACGATTGTTGCTGCTGATTATTTTAATAGCACAATGTTTCCTTAAAATAGCTCAACTTCATTCTGACGGAAGTAATCCGGCAAGCTTTCCCCATAATTACAACGGCAATTAGTGCACACAAACTGCGATTAGGCTAAATTAAAAACTGCCAACTAGCTTTTTCATATCTTTTGGGGCAAAGGAAGTAAATTAATTAATCTATTTAAATAAATTTTACGTGGAACAGATGTATTTAAAATGTAAACAGAAACGGCGCATTCGCCAAAATTGGACATCAATCCAAAAATGAGAAGCTTAATAACATAGACATGTTTGTAAGAAGAGCCGAATGCGCGTTTACTAAAAATTGACATATCCATATTTGGGGATATTTTCAACGTTTTCTCCAAATATACTTAATACTCTTTGATATAAAGGTGGGAGATTTGTCATTTTAAATTATGTTGACGGATATTGATAGAACAATATAAAATACCGGACTTTCCAATTAGAAAGTACAGGATTTAAAATATATTTGAAAACATTTAGTCAAAATATCTTCAAACCGAACCCAAATATTGTTATGAAAAGTCCTAGGTAGGCCATTATTTATTAACAAAATTGAAACTAAAAACTAAACTAAAATGAAAATTTAAAACCGGCGCATCCGCCAAAATTTTAAATTCAAGTTTCCAATCCAAAATTAGTTTCAGTTGATACAAGTTTCAGAAAAAATACACGTACGAGCCCTAACAACTAAATGTTCCGATAAAAATAAATTTGATGGTCTTTTTTCCATACTCGCAAAAGTTATCCAAATTAACTTCCATAATATTGATGGTTTTTTCTGTTATAATGCCAACTTTTAGTTATATAAAAACGTAAATTTCGTAAAAATCCGCTCAGCGGTTCCAAAACTGTGGCACTTTAACCCAGCAGGATGGGAAAATTGTAGAAACAAAGAATTATTATTTTCTGGATTTTTGGATCTAGTAGTCGGATTTTGATGAAATTTACTTTATTGCAAAGCTGGATGTTGGTTTTCTTTACAAAAAAGTTACACAAGTTTTTATTTTGTGATTTTAGGTATTTATCGGAGCTTCAAAGTTGCACCTTTAAAAATGATAAAATTTTCTAGTAACTGTTTTAAATAATCACAGTTTTGAAACCGCTGGTTGAATTTGTGTCAAAAAACCTTTAAATCAAAGCTCATAATCGTACTATATTGAAAAAATCCTGAAATGTTAATATGATTTTTTTTGCATTATTTTCGAGTTCCACAGTTCACTTTTCAAAAAACGTGTTTTTTGAGGGTGCTACCTACATTAAAATAATCACAGTTTTGGAACCACTGGTTGGATTTGGGTAAAATTTACTTTATTGCAAACCTGGATGTTGATTTTATCTACAAAAAAATCCCCAAGTCTTTATTTGGTGATTTTAGGCATATTTCGTAGCTTTAAAATTGTACTTGAAAAATGTGACGTAATTTTGTAACGACTGTTTTTAAAAAATCACAGTTTTGGGTCTTGGGGAAAACGACATAAATGTGCTTTCATAGCCCTCTTCCAGTCTGGACTTAAATGTCATTGAAACTCTTTGGCATAAAATTAAACGTATTCTACGCATTATTTGCGTAAAATTTCCAGTTCTCCTTTCAAACTTCAAAAATTTACTTTTGTCCGAACATTTAGTTGTTAGGGCTCGTATATTAAAATTAGAACACACTCTGTGTTATCTAAACAAATATAATATACTTTCAGTAGTTTCATGAAATATAATTACTGAAAAGAGAGTCGATTTACCCAGAATTACATCCAGGCCCATTGACGCTCGATTCCCTACAAAAAACCCAGCGATTTTCCTGTTTTGGCCAAACAATCAATTTAAAAATTGTATTACAATGGCCTTTGCCACTTTGAGGCACTAAATACGCGTATGCAGCAATTCCGCTGATTTAAATTAAAAAGTTTTCCAAGCAGTAAAACATTTTTTAGATTAAAACTGTATTGTGTATACTAAAGGGCAACTGGGGAAACATAATACTATTAAAAAAATTGATGACGTTGCTGTTCACATTAAATATAAAAGGGATTTTGGGATGAAATTGAAAACATAATTCCATATTCAGATGTACGAATAAAACACAAACAATATTACGGTTTTATGTTTTCAATCCCATGAAAGGAAGTTTAATATAAATATATTTTGAGTTGAGGGAAATATACTCAATTAACTATCGATGATAAAGCTGGGTTTACAATTAATTTCAATTTAAACTTTTCGTCGATATACAATATTTAATTATATTCCACACAGTAATAAGTTTCGTTGTGTGCGAATAATATTTTGAATAAAGAAAACATACCCCATAATATTGTATTTTGATATAAAAGTAAATTGTAACAGAAACGTAACAGCTCACATTATCTATACGAGTCTTTCTTCGCTAGCAAAGTTCTAAAAATAGAACACACGTAAACAAGTCACTAACTTTTTAGTACTTTTTACTTTTATATCGCTTGAAAATGCTTAATTTACTGAAGGAAATTTAACATAATACGGATCAAAGTAAAGGTTTTTTCTGTGTTTACCTAAACAAACAAAAAATGTCGCTAGTCTGTTTTGTTTGTCATCTAAATACTAGAAGTCATATGAGGTTTTCATCACCACCGGCCTAAACTGTGTCTGACATATTTACGAAATTCAAGCCGCGCCGGGAGCCAGACGCAAGCGAATTAATTAAAAAAGAAATTCACACTTGAATTATTAAGCAGCATAATTAATTTCAAAACCTTTTTGCGCGGGCAAATCCCTTTATTACAAAAGGTAACTTTGTGGTGCGCAATATATACCTACGTTATTTAATCTAAACCGTTTTGAGATTTTCATAAAGAACATCAATTCCACACTAAAACCGTTGCCTTTTATGATTAGGCGTTTAAGAGATCAAGGCCAAAACCACCCACACTGCACACAGGGGTGATCGTGTTGTGATTTTCATAAGGCTTTATAGTTTGGAGCAAGCTGCGAGAGAGGAAACGTTGGGTCAAGGGTTGACCTTAGATCTACTGTGCTGGCTCTGGCTACTCGCCACTTTAGTTAACAGACTCAAAGCTGATTGTCTCGGCGCGTTTTACTTAGGCACTAAACTAATATTTGATTTGTATTTGGCTTGGTTTGATTACCTAACGACACTGCGCCCAATTATTTAATAGAAACACACCACCTCCGGAGGTGGATAAAGGATGATTCTCTGTCAATGTTTGATTTGTTGTTATTTAAATTGATTTTGAAATTTGCTCCTTATGGTAGGTGTATATACTTCAGTATTACGTAAGATGTTTTATTATTTATATACAAACAATATAGAATATAGAGGAAATCCTTAAGTGTACTATTTGTAAAGTTATATAAACACATTTGTGAAAAGCAATTTTCTACTATCATAAATGCACTCAATAAATCTTCCTGACATGACAGATATTGTTTCATTTTTAAACAGTTTTATGGTAACGTTGTTTAGAGAATGTGTGGCACAATTGACACAAATTCACGTGCTTTTTTCAACCAAAATCATTTGCTTTTTTATTGTGTGACATATTTACATGGAGTACCCAAAAAAAAACATTATATTATAACAAAAATGTAGAGATTATTAATTGAAATGTGACAAAATTGTACTATTTTTTAAGGTATTTATAACAAAAATTTCAATCGTTCTAAACACTTTAACAACATGATTTTAATCATTACGAATTCAAATAATGTAGTGCTCATATTTTTAAACGTCCGCCAAAAATTATGAGATTTTTATGGATGGTCAGGGATCTTATGTAGCTCACATCACCCCTCTACTTTTGTAGTTCTGTGTAATTTTCTTGTCAGCAGTCGGTCCACATCCGTAAATATCAAGAAAAATAAAACTTATTTAGAAACACAGAATAACCACATGCATAAAGATTTCCTATTGATATGATCCAGAGGGCGCTGTGTGTTCAATTAAAATTTGTTGTTGAGTTGTTTTGGAACATTTTCACGAAGTGTATACAATTCTAAAAAGTTTAGTCCAGTCTATAGAAATAAAAACAGTACTTT
Source organism: Pediacus dermestoides (assembly GCA_963942485.1). Classification (NCBI taxonomy): domain Eukaryota; kingdom Metazoa; phylum Arthropoda; class Insecta; order Coleoptera; family Cucujidae; genus Pediacus; species Pediacus dermestoides. Next base: position 33,734,459 of record OZ012626.1, read on the forward strand.
CTGTCATATGAAATTCTACGGCCACAATTGTGGGATACGATTTACAGGGTGGGGCATTTTTCTCGGAATTTTTAAGGTTAGAAGTGGCACCACACTAAATAGACAAAAAAGTTATAAAAATGCAGGGAAATTTTGTCATCTATATAAAGCGTCATAACACTCATACCTAACTTCTTTATTTACGAATGTTTTTAAAAATTGTAAATGAATTAATTGTTCACTTTTTATATAATTATAAATTAATCCAAACATATTTTGATGTCACTAAATTTTAATGAAGAATTCAAACCTGTTTTTTATGAACATTTTTATGTTTCCACGACCACGATGTCTAAACTTATTAATGATTTTTTAAAATCTATCTCACAAATCTAGTGTGCCATGATTGTAATTCTCGGACACCCTGTATATTGTTTACAGCAGACAGCTCTATCCCTAACTCTTTTGAGAGAGAGAGGGAGAGTATGACGAAATGTAATACTAATATACAGGGTGTCCGGAAATTAGGAGCAAAAACTCGGGGAGTGATTCTACTCGAAAAGTTAATGTGACAAGTACCTATAACATTTTTCCGAAAGTTCATTAATATTGGGGTTACAAGGCCCCAAAAATTTTTTTTGAACTCAATTTTTTCCAATAACTTTTTTTCTAAATTTTGATGATTCCCGATTGAAGAGCATCGAAAAATCTTCAAAAAAGATCCTCTTGTTGAGTAACGATAAAACGAGTAGTTTTCGAGGAAAACCCGCTTCTGTTTAATCTTGAAAATGAGCTGTAGTTAAGTAGTTGGTATTCATTTAATGCAAGCAACATTTTTAAAGGCGTTTTTCTCGAAAACGACTTGTTTTATGGTGATGCAGCAAGAGGATCTTTTTTGAAGATTTTTCGATGCTCTTCAATTGGGCGTCATCAAATTTTATAAAAAGTGCCTAACAAAAATGTTCTGGGTCTTTATCCGAAGGTCAACGTCAGTTTCGACTCTTTGACACTGGGGATTTACCTCAAATTTGGTGTAAGAATACAAATAAACATTAGTGATAAGAGTGCCAAATTTGAAACGAATCGGTACACTAGAAAAAAAGTTACTGGAAAAAATTGATTTAAAAAAACAGTCTTTAAGGCCATGTAACTCTAATATTAATGAGCTTTCGGAAAAATGTTATAGGAACTTGTCATATTAATTTTTCAAGTAGAATCACCCCCCGAGTTTTTTGCTCCTAATTTCCGGACACCCTGTATTGCTAGCATTGAGAAAAAAGAGACGTAAACATTACGGTGCGTTCATTGTGCGCATGCGGTCGCTCCTATTCAAATGATAATCAAACAAGCATGCGTACTAGCGCCCATTTTGAGATGCTCTATCTCTCTTTTATTATGCGAGGGATAGGACGCTAGCAAGGTATTGGTAGTATTATATACCTATACAGGGTGCCCGTTTTCAAACCTGAACATAAGGATTTAACATTGTTTTTAACATTATTGTGAATTTCTGCTTGCCAATTCGGCCTAGAGAAAATATTTTAGTATCAGTGGATTGAGAAACTTATTGCGCATCGAATGATATCATTATTTTCAGCGACTTTAATTGAAAAATATTAATTTCAAGTTTTTATGTTTTGGATATCATGGCAACTCGATTAAAATTTTTAAATTAATATTTTCCAATAAAAATCGATGAAAATAATGTAGTTTTTGACATCATTCGATGCGCAATAATTTTATCATTCCACTGATAAAAAATATTTTCTCTAGACCGAAGTGACGAGCAAGAATTCACAATAATGTTTAATCCTATGTGCAGGTTTGAAAATGGGCACCTGATGTAGACGAACTGTCTACTGAAAATAATTCAACTCTATACAATGAGTGTTTCTTAAGGCCCTTTTTAAAAATGCAAATAATTCAAAAAGAATTAAATTTACTTTTAAGTCTAAAATTCCACATAAACATAAGTTTGGGATAAAACAATAATATAATTGAAAATATATTTGAACTTTGGAGCCAAATTACTGCACAATACATAAAAGCTGCATTTTTATGAAGTTATTCTACCTTAACAGAAGTTTGGGTGTTTGGGACAGTATATTTTCTTAGCTCAATTTTTCAAGATATAAAATATCAACAAGCAAAAAACTAACTTCCACTTCGTATAGCTCGTAAACCACACTTTGAAATTTCACGTGTGTCGCTTTTTTATAAACTAATTTAGACATTATCTCGCGCTTAAACAAAGTTCTTTTTACCCTTATACATATAAGCTACTACTTGCCTGTATTCGACAATAAACTGTACAAAAAATATTACGTAACAACCCGTATCATGTAAATACCGCCTCTAAGTGCTGTAAAACCAACATCACATATTTTACCATATTTTCCTAAGTAGTTAAAAGCAGCCACAAAGAATAAGTGGCACACATATAAACACAGTCGGGCGTAAAGTTTATTTTCGGTTAAAACAACTCAAGATTACCATGAATATGCAAGAAAACTTTACTTAAAATGGTGCATGTTCATAAATCGCTGGAGAATGACTTTGCTTTGAATTATATTCACACACATACAGATCCAGTGTTCAAAAGCCATTATCATTTTGTTTCACAAACACCTGTACTCGAAAACAAAGCGCTTAAAGCGATTGTGAATTTACAATAATATTGTTATTGGGATAGAGAGAGAGATTACTGGGTACCAGATAAAGTGTTTTAGTCTACTTAGAGGCTGTATTGCCGACATCTATTTTACAAAGTAATTATTGATCTAGTGCTTGATTACCGAATTTCCTTGATATAAACGTTTTGGGAAATATCCTTGGAACTATTTTGGTATTGGCAGTTTAATTCAAATACATTTGCAGGTAAAAGCGTTTTTTATTTCGGTGGGTTATCTCGAATTAGGGCTGCAGAGTCCTCAATTTTCATGTTGTGGTTATTGGCATATTAATATAATGATATGTAATTTCCATGAAATTAATTTGGTATGTGCTCTAGGGTATTACCGAAAGCTTGACGTCACTAGCAATATCCTTTGTAGTATATACTACAAAATCTTTTTATAAAATAAGTATCTAATATTTGGAAATGGATAAGGAATTTGTCGAATCCACAACGCAGTTATGTATTTAAATTCCCGTTATCTATAATATTTTGTTTTTTGTGAATTGACTATCACCGCAAAGGCATGAATATTTATTTCTGATATTCCTCATGCAAATTGTTGGTAATAAAAGTGTTTTTTGGTTATTTATTTTCTTTGTTAGAAAATATGCTATAAAACATTCAACAGATAATCAAACTAATAATAATAACATTATACCAATATTTGTGCTTTGAGTTAAAAATAGATTAAAAAAAAATCTTGTCAATAAATTATATCCACTTACACGTTTAGTGAGTAAAACCCGATGTAAAAAATCTTGATACATACCTGAAAATAACAACAAAATTATTAGCAATTTATTTGTGAAACATCTCGCGCAAACATAGATTGTTATTCGGCAGAAATACATTTACAGTATTGGAACTTTGTGTGTGTACGTTAAGAATTCTCACCGCATCTCTATCGGTTGATCTAAAAAAAGAGTTATAAAAACTTTGTGCAAAGATATTTTCAGCTAATAAAAATCCCGGCACGTAACTTGAGGTAATTTTATTTTATGTGATTATCGTTGTTATATTTGTAGTTCACTCGCACGGTTTTTCCTCCCTGATAGTGTTAAGAGTTCTGCGAAATCTTTCCGTAGGAAAAACTGTCCATTTCGATGGGGAACCCACAGAGATATGATCCGGTTTTAATAGGTGCAAAAGCCCCAAATGAAAGGCACGGCATCAGGGAGTTTTATTTTATTTGGGTTTTTCGTTTGGTTTCAAAGTGCAATGGGACAGAAATTTAATTCTGCTGCTTTGCATTTTTGTCTTTCACTTTCAGCACAAATCTCTCTCATAAATTTATATTGCTTCTTTATTGCCGCTAGTTAATTTAAGGGCGGTTTTATTTTTATAATAAATTAGTTACATTAAAAAGATAATGAAATTATTTTTCAGTTGTTGGGGCTGGCCAACATAACCGTTTTAATTTGCCAAAATATTAAATAATATCATCATTTTATGAATTCAATTTTTATGTATTTTTTTAAACGACTGGATTAATGCTCTGGAACTTTATAATATAATAATTTTTAATGCGAAATATTTAATACTTTTCAGTTAAAGAGCTTTTTATTGCCCTTTTAGGATTTTTTTATGATTTACTTCCTGGAACATTACTATACAGAAAATGAGAGCATTTTGTTAGGTTTGTGACAAATTTGACAGATTCTTTTTATTAAATTTATGTTACAATAAGAAATATAATTATTTAAAGAGGCTAGGGTTGCCAAGTGGCCGTTTTTTGGCCGGCCCGGCCAGTTTTTCAGTCGCAAGGTCGATGGCCGGTCAATTTGCAGAAAATGAGGCGAAAAGCCTGTTTTCTGGTATTGGGCGCAGTATTAACAAAACATCTCGTTTTTTTTTATAAAATCCGTATCCATGAACAGGTTTACCAACAATTCCTAATATATAATTAGGTTAGAGGATTCTAAAACAGCGAATAACGAAAGTTCGGATTCGGAAACGGAAAAAACATTCTTATTTTTCAATTTTGAGGTATTTTCATTACCGACAGTCTCTCCGGTCGACTTTTTTTTTTAGAAGCCAGCGAAACTCCCGCCGCGAGAGGACGGTTTTCAAAATTTTCAGAGTTGCGGCAACCCTAAAAGAGGCCTCATTTGAAAACTCCTTTCCTATAGTCCAATATCTATCATATTTTCTACGAATCGAATCGAGTAATTGAATACACCATTATTTTAAAAAGTTTTTTTGCGAAAACAAAAATACAATCAGCTGACGTTTAGCCTATCACATCATATGTTCGGAGGGTCTGAAGAAGCCTTAAATTGGGGGTGAAACGTCAACTGACTGAACAATTCTTTTTGATTTAATTTCTGTTCCGGCAAGGGAACTTTTAAAATAAATTTTGAAGCACATCATATGAATAAATGATGAAAATGTAACGTCAACAACTCCTTAGAAAATAACTTTGTGACGTCATACCGTTCTTAAAAGAATTGTACTGTATGTGTTCAGATATATTACATTACAAGTGCTGAAGAATCTCTTCTGTTTTATGTATCAGGTTTGAGAGTTTTTTTAGATTTCAGATATTAAGATTTAAGAACAAAAAATGTTGCCTCAATTTAAAAGAGATATAATGTTTCTATAACTTTCACAATAAAGTATAAACTTGACCCCACCTTCATTGAACCATCAGATTCGCAATCTTAATATAGAATCAGTGTAGTGTTGAGACAATAATAATTATGCTCTTGTTTCTAAATAACAATGAGCAGCAAAGACCGTTACGACATTTAGTGATAAATTATATTCATTAAATTTGCATGAAACGTTATATGAGGACAGACTAAAAGCCCGGTTTGTTTACGTCAGTGAGCGATTGAATTCATACCTACTGTATATCAGGTTACCAACTTCATTAAAACAAAGCGCAAGCGAGCCTCAGCTCTTTTTGATGATGATGGGGTTGGTGTTGCTGCTGCCATCGCCGCCGCCGCTGCGGTGCTGGTGAATAATCAACATTGTGTAACAGAGTTTCATCTGATGCTTTTGTTGTGTAGACCTGTTGGATTCCGGCTCCGATGAAAGACATTTCGCGCCGCGGTTATAAATTGTTTTCTTGTAGCAATTAATGAGATGGAGGGTTGAAAACATATTTTTATTTTGATGCCCTTCGATCAATTTGTATGTTTCTATATATATTCGTGTATGGATGTATCTGTTTGAAAGCAGTATAAATAAATGGAGCCCACATAAAAATGCGTGAGATATACGAATGTGTCTGATGTGATTGTAAAAAATGAGGTATTTTTAGGTGTAAATAACGTACCGGAGAAATCGGTATATAGACATAAAAAGAAGCGAGCTCTATAAGGAAACATATAATAACGTTATTTTGACGTATGTAGTATGCAAATTTATAGACATTTTTTTTATTATCTACGTTTTTTTACGACTACCTACATTTTTAATATGAGGAACGGTTTTGCATTTTATTATGATTAAAATTTAAGACCTAAACTAAGTATACAAGAAAAATGATTCAATTGGTGGAAATTACATCATTTTCAAATGAACTTTTTTCCGCAAAAGGCATTTCACCTGAAACAATTTGTAGTAAGTTCAAAAAAAGTTGTGCTACTACTAGAATTTTTGTGATTTGTCTTTTTTCTTATAATATTATGAAAATAAAGTCGAAATTCCTATTCATTGCTTCCTATAAAAACGATTTCTATAAAAACCAATTATTAAAATCCCTTTATCGTTTCTCTGTTTATCAGCAGTAAAATCACTAATAAACCTGAAGTTTGATTTGACCCCAAAAACACATGTGTCACAAGCAATTTATGACGTTATATGGATGCAACATGTCTTGAAATCACCATAAAAGGTTTTATGAGGAATTTTTATGGTATTAAAAGTGTTTTTTTATAACTTGGTGCTAATTTATTCGGAGCTTTGGTGATATTGCAGTAAACTCTATTATAATTGTTGGAAAAGTGGAAAGTTTGCAACTAAATGTGGAGAAATTTAATAATTATTTCAACAGCGTAGTTGTAATATAATTTAAATATAATCTCTCTAAATGCATGAATATTATAATCACCTTCACATAAACACGTGCTTGATATTCTATCTGCTTGAATGATTATTTACTCTCCGTGTTATGCTTCATAATAAGCATAACACGAAGAGCTGTAGTGGTTCGTAGAAAAATATTATACGAAACGAAGAACGATCCAAATAAAGCATAAAGAAATAAAACTCCTGTAATAATTGATGTTACAGCTTTTAGAACAAAAGCTCTAATTTTGACTTAAGGTCCAGACAAGGGCAATCGCCTTGTTATTGACCAGATGCAGTGAACCATTAAATCGTATACCATCCAAACTTAACATTACATGTCCAGAAATCAACTATTATTATAAGTTGCCGTAAAGTTTTACAAGCAAAACAGTTTAATTTGCAGCAGTAAAAACCATTCCGCATTTTTTCGGAAACTGTCTAAGGACCTTCAGGCTGTGAAGATTAATTTTTCAATAAGTTTGTTTACGTTAGAGTTTTCCTTAAAGTTGATGTTTGTTTATTCAATAAATTTTCCGTTTCTAATCTGAGTATTGTTCAAAGAAATCTGTAGGGTTAGAAAAACATCTGTTATTTGCATGAAGTGTGAAAACACGACGAAATTTATATAATGCCGCTCGTCAATAGAGCCGCGCAGCATGCAGACAGAAGAGGATGGATCGTAAACTAGACTTTACAAAAGCTTTTAACTTAATTCCAAGTAAATAACTTTTCAATGGTTGTATAGTATAACCGATGAAATTTACTATAACGCTGATGAAACCGACTTCCATAAATGATTTACGGTTCATAATACGAATTTTGTGTTTTTGATATTTATGGAATCGGGGAAGTATTTCATTATAATTATTACAGCTGCGCTTTTTGTAGCATTTAGGTAATTACTCGTTATTATGCAACTATGAGATATAAATAAGTCTCTTGACAAAATATAATTAATAAATTGCTAAAAATAATTTGCAATAAGTTGAAGTCTCGATTAGATACAGATAACATCCATCTGCAAGTAGCATTGATTAGTTAATTAATGCATTTTTTTACATTGTCTGTATTTTTAAATATAAGTACAAATAAATATATAAATTGACTTCATCAAGGTTTTTAAAAGATTGCATAACGTAACACTGTGGTTGCATAAACATATTGTTCAGACAGTAATCGAGATGGAAAAAATATTTTAAATTCTAAAGAAAGGTAATTAATATTACATTCTATACTTAGATCTCATGCTTTTAATGTTTGGATACTAAAACCACAACATTACCATTATATGCTAAGTTATAAGACACCCAATCAAACAATCGGTGAATAAGTACAATTGGGTCCTTTCATAAACAAAATAACAAGTTGAAAATTAGTTGTATCATTAAAATATCAATTTTCGTAACTTTGTGCGAAGTTTAAACAATTTTCGTCAATTGAATAATTATTTATACGGTTTTAAAAATTGGAATATAATTTAAATGTGTGACGTCATAATGTTACTAGATTTGACAAACACTGAAAAATCTTGTAGTTGACGTTTTATTTTCATTTTTGAACTTGCAAAGAAAGTGGTTTTGAGAAAGCAGATGCGTCTAATTTACCAAAAATCGAAGACTTTATGGTTTTTCAGTTTTTTGAGGAAGTGAAAAGCTTAATGCGGCTGAAGTTCGCAATGCAAAAATTGTAAGATAAGAAGTATATAAAAGTGGACAACAGTAATGTGATAATTTCAAATTTGAAATAGTTATTTATAATATTTCTTAGATCTTTTTCTTTTAATAAGGTCGTCTCATAAAAACTACGGATTAAAATTTTTTGAGAACACAAACAAACACTTTTTCTAGATGATTTTTTGAAGTGTACGGTACAAAACAACACCTATAATTGGTTGGTTTCTTTTTCTCCATCTATCTTCAGAAAATTCAGCGAATAAAAGCCCCTTTTTTTATTAATAATAAATAACAGGAATAACAGCGTTTTAATCGTAGTTTTAACGTTAATGTGTAATATGATTGTACGTTTGAGTGTGACATTGTGACGTCACACGGTGATTCGGCTCTTTCCGTCGCGTTTGAATAGGGACTTTGCATGATTTTCAATATAATTTTTTTTTAAAAGCTGATACCAAATTATAACTATCAATATTTTTGAAAAAAATTTTTGGTCCGTACTTTCCAAGTAAATAAATAAAAAGTATGGTAAAATTTGAAATTTCCACGCATTGCCCGGAAACGCCCGAACCGAAAAAAATTTTCTTGAGATCAACATGATCCACATGCGAAAAAAAATTTTTATGAAAAGACCCAATTATTTATTAATTATTCTTTATTAGATCGATAATATTATTTTCTTTAGAGTTTTTAAGAAATTGTAGGGACTTTAAATCTTTTAGCTTTTAAAGGATATGTGTACGTTTTTTTATAATCAAATCTTTGGAATAAAACTGGAAATTTAAAATCCATGTCTTCAAAAGCTCAATTATGGAGAGGAATCTTGAGGGAAAGATCAAAACAAAACAGCAGTTTTTAGGCTTTTTCGGGTGTGACAAGATTTAGAATAAGAATTGAATTATCTTTTTTCAAATAGGAATCTATGTTTATAAAGATTTAGGAGTTATGTTTAAAATCTTTTCTTGGAAAATGAAATATACATATTATTATAAGTAATAATTTATTGAAATTTAAAAATATACGAGTAGGTATGTAGCTATTTTATATCCTTCAAATGTGGTTTTGGATAAAATTGCATCGAAATATCAAGAGTTCCATTTCTTACGTGGTAAGAAATTGGTAGAAGATTCTAAAAAAGTTAGGTTATAAGAGTTTATTTCTTAGAATCTTGAAGCAATTAGTAACCTTGTGATAATTTTAGTAGCCAGAGATCACCGGAACATTGGGAAAAAAGATGAAATGAAAGTTTGATACCTATTCATTCAACCGACAGTTTCGCATTTCTAAGCAAGCTTCATCATCAGGGCATCTAATCAAAGAATAAACGTGTAACTTGAACCATCATACTCAGTTCAAACTAAATTAAAGAATCAAGTAACGTTTAGAAATCTAAGAGATTTGTATCTAGATCGTTCCATTATTATGCATCTTTTTGTTGACTACATTTTTAAAATCATTATGAACTCCAACTAGAAGATCGTGGTACAATAAAAAATTCAATCTCTCCATTTACAACAGATTATTCTAAATTATGATTTATTTTATAAAAAAAATAAGGTAAATAATAGAAACTACACAAATAGATGTTAGCACAAGATTATTTTTTCTAAGAGCATGTAAAAGACGTACCTCCAATAAGCTGTTAATATCTAAACATTACTTTCTTCACGTATTCACTAAACGTCTTTTATTTATCGGTAGTTAAAAAAACGATAAAAGTATCAATAAATTTGCACATTTTCTTTTTAAATAAAAGTGAAAAACTTTCTTTCCTGAGAATTTTTTTTGGATTTGATAGAGAATATTGAAAAAGAAGAAGTAACAGTAATTATAGATAATTGTAATATAACATCCACTTACTTAAATATTAACTAAATTCCTCAGCGTTCCATCATCAAAATAATCAATTATATTCAACTATAGGTTTCTAATTTGGTTGTATTTCTAGCAATCTATATTTTTAGTGTGGTAATCTATTGATTAGCCCAAATATATTGTTTATAACAATGAATAATTTATCCGTTTTCTATTTTTAAACTCATCATCCACGAAACAATGCTTCAATTACTTAATAGTAAACAAACGTGAATATTTAATATACATAAAAAGCTTTTTCATACACCGTGATCAATATATTTATTAAATAAATATATATATTCTTAAATAATGAAACAGTAACGGCCGGTATAGCTCACCTAACAAGTTTTGTTAAACATCAAAAGATTTCCATTTAAGCCTACGGTAATAAAACTTTAAATTGTTTTCCTCGTTATTCAATCCAACACCAATTTAGATTTAAATATTATAACATGATCAGCTTGGTTATATTACAAAGCTGATGAGAGCACTCAAGTTTGAAATATTCGGTACTTAAACGTTAACGCTATTTGAAATGATAGGATCAAGTTTAAGGGGTAGAAATTTTATAAATTCTCTTATATTTGTGAATAGAATACTTCTGGAAACAAATAAATAATTTACGATAAGTTAAAACTTTGTTCTATAATAGTAATAAATTATGTGTATTTTTGATATTTATTACTACATATTTTAATAAAAACTTTTACAGTAAACTTGTTTATAACGAAACTTTCAACCCTTAAATTTTGTATGAGAAATCTTAAATGAACTCCTACAAGCAAGCTTATTATATCTCAGACATTTTTTTCAGCTTTAAAATAACACGAAATCTCTCTTAGCACGAACTTAATAAATATTTCATACTAATTAAAGCAACAACAAGCAAACAAACCAAACACACTTAATAATGAACCATACACAACAAAACACTGTATCGTGAAGTTGTTGCTTTCAGTTTAGAAAATGCTTCCTCTCCCAGCCCCCAGTAGCATCATCGAAACTCTGGAGTAAAGCTATGCAGCAGTTGCCGGATCAGCAGCAGGCAAAAATCCGGTGGGTGACATCATAGTCAGATAGGACGACAGCACAAGTGACGTCATAGGGCGATGGCAGAATGAGCAAGCTCCATCGACGGACTGCTGTCTCCATTATAGAAGCACTTAGTATTCTGCGACTGTGAGTTGAGAACTCATCTCTAATTCATGGGGATGCTTCGGGACGCTCAAGGAATACAACGGGGGTTCTGTCGCTGCGTTAGCAGATAATATAAAGACGTTTAGGGTGAAATTGTTAATAACGATGGAAAAAGTATAAAATATTAAGCGGCTTGTTTGGATGAGGGTTTAAATAATAGATAATATAATTATTTTAGTATAAAAAATTCTATTCTGAAAATTATTTGGTCAATGGCAAGAAGTAAGCTCGTTTTTACGGTTGCAGTGGGTTAGGTTAGGTTAGGGTAGTGTGCAAGGTTAATGTGCACTTAGGTTAGCTAGAAAGCGAATTTGGATAAGTTTTTAAGATACAAATTTTTCTTCACTGTAGGTCATTTTTTTAGTAGGTATAAAGAAAGCATATTTCAGTACAAACGTAACGAATACTAAAATGAAAATCTTCAAGGTCAGTAAAGACATTTTCCAACCTTGTTACGTACCATATTTTTTTAGCCTCGTTAAAAAATACCTTTTTTCCACTTTACTTATAGTTTAGAAACACGCATTTTCTAATAAGGCTAAAAGTAAACTTATTTTTCGCTAGAATATTGTTATTTTAATAAATAAATCTCAATTCTAAATCTTTCCCCAATAGCTTTATTTTAACCTCAACACCGTTTTTTTTTAAATATAACATAAATTATGGCTCAATAAAAGTTTAGAAAAGTGACTTCAAAATATTTTTCAAACAATCTTCCTGTTTGTTTTTCCGTCAATTATAATATTATTAACATCTAGATAACTACCCACTAGAATTTTAAAACAGTCTCGAGAAAATTGGAAAATAAATCATATTGAAATTATGGTGGATGCGCCGGTTTAACATTGATGGAAAATATCGCATCATCTTTGATCCTTTAACATCCTACACTTATTGTAAATTTAATCATCGTAAAGTTTATTTGAAGAGTGATAACGAATGGAGCAAAGTGTAGTTAAATTATTCTTCTCTCAAAGAATGTAAAAATATACAGGGTACCTATCTATATTTTAAAAAATGGAAAACAACATTTTGTTGTTGCCGTAATATGAAATCAATATACAGTTATTGAGAAATATTTATCCTTACATTTTCATCTATTTTTAAAATGGACAATAAATTTGAAATTTGCAGACGAACACTACTCGCTATAATAATTAAACTATAGTAACATTTTTGATTGCGTTATCGTAATAATAATTCCACTATCACAAATTATCATAATAATTTACTTAATTTAGTTCACAAGTTCATTTGCGCCCTAATTCCCAAATTACTTTTAAGACATCGTAAAAAACTCTAGAAATCTGGATAGACTAGATTAAAGTCTTCATTTAGATTCTCTCAGCATCACACGACATTACTACTTAGAATTAATTAAAAAAATGCACCAAATCTATTTCAATCCTACTGTGGCTTCTTTTCATCAAGTAAATCTGTAGAGTCCGAGAAAATAACTAAAAACTTCTTTGAGAGGTTGCACCGTTAAAATGTCCGCATCAATCGCCATGCAATTAATTTCAAGTAATTTCACTCTGGCGCTTTTCACTACCTTAGATTTATTAAATTTGTCGCCAAAAGAAAAAGAAACAGTGCGCTAACAAGAGGCCCAGCAGAATTCCTGCTGGAAACAAATTAAATATTCTTTTTACGTTTCTTTTCATCGGCATGAAAATTATCTACGTTAGACAGGAAAATAACGTTGAAACAATTATGATCATCTCGCTGTTTCTCACTGAAACATTGTTCGACAGTGCAAAAATCCTGGTGTTAATCTTTTCTCTAACTTGAAAAGTAATTAAAACTTTCGAAACACTTTTAACGTGTTTAATTTCGAAATGACACTTTGGTAATTGTTATAGCAAAAGCACCGGACGCAGCGACAAAAAAAGCTCATAATGAAATTCATAAACAAAAGTTGGAGAGGAGTAACTACATATAGAAGAATCCACTATGGAATAAAGATTTTTCGGTTAAACTTTGCAATATTGAATAAAAATTGTCCCACAAGGGTTTGCGAAGTTTTCCTTCGCAGTCGATCCCCAGTGACCTGTCGTTAAAACATGACTTTGCCACAAATTGACTACTGGTTTTTTGCGTTTGGGAGTGTGTGTGTGTGTGTGTGGTGGCGTCAGCGATTTTCAGTTGCCTTTGCTATTGTAAATAATGGACCACCGCACTGACCTTAGGATCGTAAAAGTACCCAGTTTAATATTACTATTTTTCTGGAATATAGCCACAATGGCATAACCTTCGGACACTTTGTTGCAGATAAATTTAATATTTAGTATTACTTTGTAAACAGACAATTCGCCGAAGCGCGGAAAAGTTATTTACCTACTGAGTATATGATATTTTTCTTTGTGGTAAAGTTTATTGCATTAGGCGGCAATCAATATTAATTTAATTAATTAATGAAAGGGTGTATTGTCAAGGTATAAGTTGACTTTTTTGTTCTATCTACTATAATGTAGCAGGCAATGTTATAACAACAACAATGTAAACAATTCTGATATAGGAAATTAGTTACCACTTTAGCAGTATATCGTATAGTCAGGGGCGTACCTAGAAATTCCCATTAGGATGAAGACAGAATTTAAAATTCAAAGTTATAAGAGCACGTTTTTTTGTGCAATTTGTATTTTATCAAAACCCAATATTTTTAGCTATTTACTTATCAAATTAACGTCCAATTATTTAATCAGTAGACGACCTTAACTTATAAATTAAATACTATCTACTTAAAACAATGGTAAACTATGGATTTAAAAAAAGCCCCCGTAAAATATTCATAGTTGTAGAATGGGTAAAGTCATATGCTCACTAGTTATTACACTATTATATTACCATCTATTCTAATCCTAATAGAATTTTTTTAAGGGGAAGAATTCTAATTCGAACGAATGATGCAAAATGTATCACAACAACCTTTTGATCCAGAAACCAAAAAATTCTGAGAATAGTTCGAGAGAATGAAAAAAGAAGATTTGCTTCGCAATTTAAATTATAAAAACCGAAGGACGAAGGACGAAGGCCAACCCAATTACTCGTAACAAAATTATTGAGTTATAAATAGCTTCGTATTAAATTAATAAAAACAACAAAATAATTTATTGAATACAATTAAAATTGCTTCATTTCGTAATATTGTACAAATATATTTATTTTAATTTAAAATTTAATAAATGAATGTCGGGTATTTAACCCCAGCTCAATTTCCCTTACAAACTAATGAAATTCATAACGGAAATCCAGCCCAATTTTTTGTGGTGTCTCTCGTGTACCTCAAATCTATTTTTAGAAACCACGCTTATTTATGCTTGTTGATTATTTCACGTATACTAATCCTAAGAACGAAGGCGGTAAGGCAAGGAAGGCAGATGGGGCCGGTGTGTCTCCTGTCTGTGTCGCCAGTCGGGCCAGGCCCGCTTCCCCGCCCCCGCATATTGATTCGCTCGTCTCCCCGGGACATCAAACTGCACCTGCACTATGCACCACTCAACTTTCAATATAATAGTATTGGAGGTTAGATATGTTTTTCCCAATAAGTTAGTGGTCTGTTCACCAAAACAAACTCATAGTTGTGTAGTGCTTTGCACGAAAATAATGTCTGCCAGAAATGTAATTACAAAATTTAAGGATTAAGGAAACGCGAGTTGTTTTGAAAGTGCAGCGAAATAGTGAGAACGGTGAATGAGGCGTGGGGAAATGTGAGACAGAATGGGGGTATTTGCTTCGGAAAGCTGTAAAAATTTTATTGGTTTTATGGGCGAGTTATACGGGAGGTTTTATACAAATGTATGATTAAAAAATGCTCAGGTGACATAAATTATTAGAGTTGTTTCCTTATAGCCGTGCTTGATTTCCAACAATTGTTTTATATTTGCATACATAAGCGTCGACAAGGGGGGATTAGTTTGATTTTGAACTGCATATTAAAACCAAAAAAAAATATATAGTTATTAAATTTTAATCCATAAAAGGTGAATTAGGTTAGATAAGGTTCATATACCAAAAATAACAAATTTTTAATCATATCGTTAAAAAGTGATGAGACAGTTTAAATAAATTTTTCTCTTCTGTAGGTATAAATTATGTAATTATAATATAAACAAAATTTTATGTTATTTTGTACGATACATATTATTTATTTTATTATATTGATAAATAAAATTTATAAAAATATAAAGCTTCATATCGGATTAATTTCAAACATCTTTCAAAATCACGTCTTGGAAAATTAAGAACCTATATTACACCCACACACCATGATATAATATTGCGAAACCCGACGACGTTATCTAGATAACATCAATCAATAAACCACCCTGATTACTTCCGCATTACAATTACATGAAGCCGCACACATTCCACGAATATAAGAGGAATGTAATAATAGCGCCCAGAAAAGACAGTTCTGATTTGCTGCGGAAATCTCGACAAGGCATATCGGATCACCGGCTAATCGCATAAATCCGCATTAAAGAGGCGAATGGTGATTTATAGACAGCCAGTGCCAGTTCAAATCCTCTTATAATAATAGGGCAGCTTAAGCCGACAACACCATCTCAGAAAAAGTTTTTATTGGATCGCCTTTATCAAAAAATACTTTGTGTAGTTGTTGCAATAGAGGAGTTTGTAGTTAAATGAAATTCGTGGTTTACTGCAGGAAAATGTCGACGGTTTTAAATCTGCCTCCTATTCATAAACTGTCGTTAGAGTGAAATGCTGATTATTTACTAAAATCTGATTAAGAATTTTTTAAATGGAATTTTCAGCCAGGGACCTACAAGAGTTTTAATCCGGCCCTGTAGAAATATTACAACCCTACTAAAGAATTACGTCCCTATTATAACGTATTTTTTGAAGAATTTTGCTCGCAAATAAGTAATAATAAAATGACTAAAGTGTTTTTTTGGTAATATTTTACAAAACCCATAACACTTGGAAACTTCAGTTCAAATGAAAATTGGAAAACAATAAAAATATATATAAAACTTTTGTTTGTAGGTACTTGAATCGGATAAGACGATTGCCCCACGTCGGTCTCGTTTCTATAAAAATGTAGTTAAGTCTTCTATTCAGTCCTAAACAAGTTATATATCCTAAAAAAATAACTTTGTGGTTGTGATTGCAACATCAACTGAAATATGTTTTATTTTTGTTTAAAAGTTAAAAATCTTATTTGATATTGAAGGGTGACCGCACGAGGCAATTTATTTTCTGTATAGTTTGATGCCCACGTGCAATATAAAGAAAATCTTTGCTTTCGGTGGAAAATTATTAACTTTAAGAAAATATGAATATTTGACCAATTTTCTATAGCATATTGCTTTATGAAATTGCTTTGAAATATCGCTGATGTATTTTATGGAAGTGCAAAGTTCATATAAATATTAAAATTACGTTGTAGGTATATTATATTTTGAAATTTGACGTTCAATTTAATTATTTTACATACAATTAATGGATATAACTCAAGTTAAAAATGAAATATTCCATCAATCCATATGTTTAAAATTTTCTATTAATCATACGTTAATTTTTTATATTCGCTTTTAACATTATCATAACTAAAATTTAACCTTACTTACTCTAAAAGCTTTGTTTAAAATTTCTTGTTTAAATATATCGGGTGTAAATTAAAATAAACGATTAATGTGAACACTTATTTTAGTATTTTACATAACACAGAAAACTTATACCTATAGATATTTTAAGATAAATTTAATAATTCGTATCTATTTTATTTTAATGTTGTCAAAAAATACTTAAAAATGTTAGGAAATAAGAAACAAATCATTCACATCTATTATAAAAGTTTCTAAAGCTAAGTCATACAATTTCTTTCCGATTAAATCTCTTCCTATAATTGTTATTTTTTCTATTTTAAGACGCACCTGTTACCCCACAATCGTTTTCCTGGCAACACTCTTCCCCATGGTCATTCCGATCTAGATCAAATTCGTGTGGATGGAGATCAACACATATTGATTTTTTTCAGTGACGTCAAGAAAACCCATAAATTAAGTTAAATCAATTGAATTACAAACGGTTCAGCACTTAAAGAATAGCGGCAGTAATTGCGAGGATTCTATTTAGGAAATGCTGATGGCGAAGGATTTTCTTGTGTGCGCGATGTGTTTTTTCTCATTAAATTCATGTTGTAAAGTTGCACTTGGTGAGTTTTTCAAAGCTGATCCAAAAATAATATTGTTGGTTTGCTCAGGCTTGATGCTACTTGTACTTCCGCACATTCCACTCGGCGACTTAAATTGTTAATGGACTAAAAAATCGATGCCATTTAAATAAACCATTTCGTTCAGTTCCATGTATTTGTTGGATATTATTTCGAATTACACCCAGTTTTGAGTATTATATTGAATGCATGTATGTGTTGGGTTAAGTTCAATGATCTTTCTATAGCATTTTGTGATACAACATTAAGGTTGTTTATGAACCACACATTGGCATGCCATTCCGAAATTTCAATGCCTCGTCTGCGCAGTTTACAGAAAATCATTGATAAAATAATTATTACAATCCAAAGTTTTTTTACAATAACCAATTTGCATTTGTGAGAATGTAAACAAGATTTTCTATAAGTATAACAAATAGTTTAATATTATGCTGGTATATCGTCAATAAAATAAGATAAAGCGAACATCAAAAACTCGATTTGGCATATTCTATTGAGAATTCATTGTACTTTTGGCAAACGTTTTTAGTCCCGCCGTTATACTAAAATAGAACAAATCAATATCAATGTGGTGTGTATAGGTAAATTTAAAAAGAGAACTAAAACTTTAAAAATTTAGGTCGTTGTTTGCGCCACTATTACAAGAAACTATAAATCACTAGGTAATTACAAAGGTGGACCTATAATTTGTTTATAAATAGCCGGTGCTTGGAGTAGGTATATTCATTGAACAATGCGCGTGGCGGCATGCTATAATAAATAAAACAAACACAAACTGAGTTAACGAAACATATAATTTCGAAGAAATAAATAAATGATTGCAGAGTGTATATTAGATTTTAATATGTTAGTTTCGATGTGTGATATTTAATTTAAGCAAAAAATTCCGCAAGGGAGTTTTAAATTATCTTAGAATAAAAAATTTAATAAGGAAGTTGCTTTGAAAGCTTTTAGAACTATTTGAGAATACAAGGAGGTTAAATTATATGATTAAAAAGTCAAGATACTGCCGACGGTGTGCATTATAGCATACAAACTTTTGAATAAAAGTTGGAAGTTACACAGGAAATTTGCTCGTGTGGACCCGGCGACTTCGCCATTTTTGCTAATATTAAAAATACCAACAATATTAATGAGTACCTAGCAAAACAACTTAGCAGCCAATTACAATATAATTTTTAAACTATTTAATTACAAATAAATATCACGTTGCGTTGGTCAAAATCATAATAGACATTTTTGAAATAATAATCGGCGTTAAAATTTATTTTCAAATTGGTTTGTCCTTCATAATTTTTAAACAATTGACTATAATTTAAGGCAATGTATCTGTTAAAAATATTATTTAAAAAGAACTGACTGCACTAGGTATATCTTTATCCAAAAGGTTAGTTACGTCAGGGATTTCTCTAGTATAATAAAATATTCCTTTTAATTTTGTCGGTTTGGTTGCCTACTATGGGGACTCCCTGTATATTGTTCAATAACATTTGGTAAAATTTAGAATTTTGCGAACATTCTGAATATTTTTTGAGAAACAGTTTAGTTTATTCATGTATAAAAGTGTGAGTTTTCTTCAGAAAATTTCTTCATTTTGCTGCTTTTTATATTAGTCTTTTCATATCTATTGAGATCAGCGGCTCGTAGTCATTTAGTCGGGGGAGGCAGTTAAAAAAGATGCGAGCGTAGCGAGCCTAAAAGCGCCGCTGACAAAATGTTTTTCGTGGTTCAAGGTTATCCTTTTTAAGGGTACTTTTTGCTTAATAATTTTGCTCACGTCCCATGCCTAGTTGCCTTGATAGGAAAGTTTTTTATCATATTTTTATGAAATTTAGGAAAAGGAGCTATACTTGGTCAGTAAAATATTTTGCATAAGTACCTACTAAATACAAACTCTTGGTTACAAAGAAAGATACAAATATCGATTAATCTGTTTAAAGTTTCTCTATTTATTCTGACTGAATCATTAAATCCTTGAATTTCGATTTGACGAGCTGAATCTAGGACGGTTATTATTATTTTGTTTGCCTAATAAAAGTTGTAATTTAGACATAGATCTAATATGCTCTTGACTTTTTGAATGTCTCTCAATCGAGAGACCTAAATTTTTCAGGCAGTAATAGCCAAATTTGGACCAAACTTCTTCACCCCGAATTGAAAATAAAACACATGGCTAACAAAACAATTTTTTTAAAATGAAACTACCCGTTAACCATTTACATTTACTGTACCAATGATTAACAAAACTACGAGGCGGTTACCCTGATTAATTAAATACGTACTTAGGTCTGGATGAGGAACCTCTAAATCTTTGACGAACAATTTATCATCGTAACCGATTAAATTTAAATTTTATTAAAAAGTCAACAATGTCTTCACAATTTTTTATATTTGTTACATTTTAAGAATAAACTTTTATTTGCACATAAAAAAAACACAAATACCTAACCTGTTTCACCTCACAGTTGCACACGCAAACACACAAACAACAACTGTTACATAAAAAATGCAGGCGTAAACGCTTGTTCCTTGTTCACAACAGTTTCTTTCGTGTTAAAAAAGGTGTTTTTGCCTCCAACTTGAATGTGCAATGACAAAAAATAGTAGTAGTAACTAAAACGCAGGCGTAACAATCGTAACACATGTTCACCAGAGTTCCGTGTTTAAAAATAAAATCGAAGAGCGCCTCGCAGTCCAGAGCGCAAGTGCGAGTGAGTGTGACAACAGCACAGGCAGAAGCGCGATTCGAGTCGTAAGTGGTATAGAACCACAGATGAGAGAAGTTAACGAATATTTCGAGCATTTCAACAGGGTGGCGGTTAATTCAAATTCTGATTCAAAATATTTATCTGTAATAATTGTTAAATTAGATCTATCTAGTATCTATATTTTGAAGAAATTGAAAAAAACATATTTGTAAAATAAAAATAAAATAAATTAATCTCCATAGAGTAGGCACTGCCTCCCCTATTGTCTGGTAGTTTTAAGGGAATATTAACATTTCTATAATTCAAATTTATTATTAAAATTTTTACTCCATCTCTTTTGTTACAAATGTTTAATTAAAACATGAGACTTTGAAGACCTTTATAACTATATGCATTTACTAAGCTCGTATTTTTAAGAGTGTTTTAAATTAAACTTGTAACATTCTTCTTGAAAGATATTATTCAACTTGAGTCGACATGCAGTTTAATATAAATTTTATGATGATATCGAATATGCCATCTCTAGTTTTACTCCGATAAGTACCTAACTACTCTATAGGGATAAAATTTACATCTTGGTTAATAAATATAGATTAAGTTAATGCAGATTTAAATTTGTTAAAAAAATCCTTTTAATTCGTATTTAAAATTTTGCCTTTTCTCCAATAAATGTACAGTTTTTAAGAATATGCATAAAAAATATTGGTAAAAAACTATAAAATCTAAAGTAAATTAAGGTTGGATCAACTTTCTCTAATATATTGTACCTACTTAATTTTTTATAATTATTTTGTCAAAAGTTATGCAACACAACTGAAAAGAACTAATTTTCCCCTTTTGCGATTCACCCACATGAAAATGTTTCTAGAGCAATCGGTCGAAATAATAATATATAAAAATAATCCTATAATTACAGTGTGAGAGTTTCGCGGCTGCATTGTACAATAAAAATAACCGGATATTATTGGTCACAAATGAGTACGATGAAATCAACAAGTTAATTAACTCAAACTGAATACTTCTCTAATTGCCAATTACATACAACTACCTCTGGCTCATCACCATGCAAAACTAGCATTACCATTCGCGGTACTATACCTTTCTATTTATAAACTGACTCATAATCTTTCCTGAAAAACAATTTAAACGCGTGCACACGAATTAATTAATTAAATAACACCGCGGAAATGACGCACAATTTTCCAAATGATTTCAGTGCCTGGGGCAACATCAAAAAGTAAATATGTAGAATTAAAATTAGTTAGACAACGTTTTTTTTATAACCTGCTGCCGTTTAGAACACGACAAAAGATAAACGATGCAAATTATTCGGAAAAGAACGCCGAAAACAAAGAAAGTTTTCATTGCTTTTTTATGAAACACGAACCGTTTTCTTTTTATGATAAAAGCTCCAGTGTGGCTCGCCGTGGATATCTATAATATGTATGTTGAAAACTTTTATATGTAATGTATAATATACCATAGAGATATTTATCTGCGAGACTCCTTTGGGCAACGTCTGCAGCACGTTTACCAACAACGCACCAGTAACTTTATCCTAGTGGATAATAGTGCGTGTAAACAATGGCTGCGTGACAATTTGTGCCTGTTAGCAGAAAATAAAATACCACGGATAAAGGACAATTGAGGTCTGTAATTGGACTATACAGAACCTTAATAAATTACAAGGAGAAAAACTTGGTGTTGCTTAGTTTTATCATTTGGACCGAACGAATCCCCCATGAAATGAAATTTAATTATATTACCTATGTTGTAAATTTTGAAAAATTATATATACACAAATCTGGTGATGAGTGCCGGAAATAAATTGTTTTTTCATGTGCAAAAATATTATCTCTCTAAAGGGCTATTCAATTTTTCTATGGGTTATATTTTACGGAATATGCACTCCAGGGCTTGAATAAAAATATTCAGGGGTAATATTGTGGGATGTAATCCAAGAAAATAACAGTTGTGGTTCAAGTTTATATTTTTAGAATTTGCTGGAAACTGGAAAAGGAAAGCTTGACAGTTATTTCAAGTTCAATCAATTTATAAATATAAAATGAGTTTAAACCCTTGAAAACAAATATAGATATGAAAGTTATTATAATAATTAATATTGCAACCTTTTTTTAGAGCTGATAAAAGATAAAAGTTTAAAGAAAATATATTTTCAGAGCCACTAGATTAATACAATATAAGATACAAGTATGGACCATAATTAATAAATTAATATGTTTGAGAAATTTTCGTTAGAGTTTTTAACGATAAATTGAAATTTTGCTGAAATTCCTTATTTCAAGGAATATGGACATAATATTTTACTTATTTATTTAATCGTCCCAAATAATTATTAAATAAAAAAAATCATTCTAATTATAACCACCAAGAATATCTCGAGGATATAGTGACACTATAATACTAAATAAATTCGTTAGAGTTTACAAGTAGATAATCAAACTTTCTTATTGACTGGTGTAATCGAACCTCATCAAATTTCACAATATTATAATGTTAGAAATTCCGAAGCAATTGAAGACTGTGGGTGCGATGTAAAGTGTAATAATCGAGCCGTCTATATTCTATTTATAGCTACTTAATAAAACTAAACTATTGGATTTCGAGCTATTATAAGTAATATTAGATTTGTTACTGAAGTCAAAACATCGATTTAACTAATTCAAATAATTAAATAGGTGAATTTGAATTTCTACAGGACATGCTAGTATAGTAATAAACCCAAAACTGGAAACTATATTTAGATTTCTATATTATATACATGCATGGGGTTGTATTAAATTTATGTAATAATTAGAAATATTATTCAGGTGTGGTATTTCAACTATTTTACTTACTGCTTAGGTACAAATACGTATATTTAGATATTCCTCAAAAAAATACAATTCTCCATTTTCCTTATTGTTCTTTGTATTATTTTCCTGTCAACCTTTCTACCATAAACACGAAATTTCCTCGGATAATTGCTGATTGGCCTGGAAATTCGTATTTGTGTGACTGTCTACTTTGATAATGTTTTTTCAAGATATTGTTTCCAGATCAACAACAAATAACATTAGTAAAAGAGAAAAACATACTGCAAATAAACACAGATTGTTTGCCTCGTTGCATCGAATAGGTTTTGTCGTTTATTGTAGGTCAACTAAAAATTTCCTTTAATTGTCTCAATTAAAGAGACAATGTTTTAAAATTTATTTCGGTTTAAAACAGTGTTAAACATAATTTGTATAAAAAACGGTAACAGTGTTTGAATTATGGATTTGTTTTCAGAAAAGTACTTTTATTTGTGAATGTTGGATTTAAATTCTCCTTGAAGCATAATGAGTCACTGTGTCTCTTGTTACAGTAATATTATTATTCTAAATGACTCGTCATTTCATAAAAATATTAGATTATGTTCATATTATATTCAGCGGTTTTATAAAAATAACGAACTTTACTTTTATTACAGTTAATGTTATAGGTCAAGATTTTAGTTTAAGTGAATTTATTAACACATGCAGGTTTCGTTAGAAATAGAATGTCAACATGATACGGTAAATTCAGGAGAAAAAATAATAAATCTACCGATATTGTTGATAATAAATCTACCGATATTGTTGAAGGTGATTTTCCATTTTTTTGGGTATACCTATCTACAGGATGGTTTAAAGTAGATATTTGGAATTTGGTGGGTTAAGAGGATCTCAGTAAACTATAATTTATGATATTATACAAAAAATATTGTTAATTAATGTACAGGGTGTCCCATTTTAGACACTTTTAGGGGGTATTGGCGTTATTATCAAAGCGTGAGTGTTGCGGTTTTCACCTTCCTGTCCTACTTTCTTACGAATCGAAAGATTCCGGGGTCAAATTTGTCATGACTCTCTTAGTTTTTAATCTACAGAGTGATTCTGAAAATCTTTGTTTTTTAGACACCCCTCGTATTTCCGTTATGCGTCTACTTATCAAAAAGGTGAAAACTGATCTTGATAGAGTTTTTTACGTAGAATTTAGTGGCGTAGGCAGTTTTTGTGTAAAAGGTTTAGTTTTAGAGATATTGCAGTAACTTATGTTTTTTTTAAATGGGACACCCTATATATATTTTTTATATTGATTAAGCAAAATTTGGGCTTTCCAAAAATATATAATACTTAATATATATTTTGAAAAACGAGCTCAAAATTCGATATTTTTCATAAATTTCTTTATTTATAACAGTAGGCCATGGCTAATTTTTTAGAAACAAATGCAAAATTTTCACAATGCGTAATTATTCTAAAGCTAAACACTTCAAAAGATAATTTTAATGCATTGTATAAAACATACCAACAATATAATACTTCTCATAATTATCATAAACGGCCATTGTAATAAAAAATTAAAAGTAAAATAAAAACACCTACGTAACAAAAATATTTCATCAATAATGGAAGTCTGACAAATCTGTCAAATTTTGCATTTGTTTCTAATAAACTAGCCATGGCCTACTGTTATAAATAAAGTAAATTATTAAAAATATCGAATTTTGAGCTTGTTTTTCAAAATAAATATTAAGTATTATATATTTTTGGAAAGCCCAAATTTTGCTTAATCAATATAAAAAATAATATATACGGTGTCCTATTTAAAAAACATAAGTTTGGGCAATATCTCAGAAACTAAACCTTTTACATAAAAACTGCTTACGCCACGGAATTCTACGTAAAAAACTCTATTAAGATCAGTTTTCACCTTTTTAATAAGTAGACGCATAACGAAAATACGAGGGGTGTCTAAAAGACAAAGATTTTGAGAATCACTCTGTAGATTAAAAACTAAGAGAGCCATGACAAATTTGACCCCGGAATCTTTTGTTTCGTAAAAAAGTAGAACAGGACGGTGAAAACCGTAACACTATCTCTGATAATAACGCCAATAACCCCCAAAGTGTCGAAAATGGGACACCCTGTACTTATTGATGGATGATTTACTTTTATTGGTAATATCTTTGTAAGATGCCAATTTTATAAAAATAAAATATACTCAAAATTCATAAAAAAGTTATTAGACCTTAATGTAGTCTTTCAGTATAAGATACATTAAAATTTAATGTATTTTGGTTTTCGGAGGATTGATATGATTTTTTTTCTCCTGGACATTTTATAAATTTTTCGGTTGACTAAAGCAACAAGAAGCCGAATCTTGTTCATCAACATTATCAAGTTTTTATCAAAATTAATATACTCCCTACTGAGATTTCAATTGCATTTGCCATTCGTGCACAAAGAATTTTATAATAGTAATAAAATGAAAAAAAACCTAATATTTATTTTTGTTACTTTTCTTTACTGTTTTATTTTATCTTTATCATTCTATTATCGCGTACCATGTTGTCTATGTCCATACAATTTTGTAGGGTGATATTTTGTGCTGCCACCATTTAGACATCTTATTAAAAAAATCACGATTACTATACTTCCTTATACTTCGTATAAGAAAGTAAAAACTTGTCAGCGACACAATAACGAATGGTCATTTTCATTAAAGGCCAGTTCCATAATCAACTAAAAGTCCACTTTTATTTTGATTATGGAACTGACCGTAATTTGGACAGAAATTATATAAATTTATTCTCCTCCGCTCCGCATAATTGGTTCAAACTCCATCCGCGAGGAATTAAATTACACATCGTATACGAAACCTTTTTTCCTTACAAAACATCCTCCATCACCGTCAATATTTCATAGATTTGTCACGTCAAAAAGCAAATTTATGACCAGAGCAGCGGCCGTTGTATCATTACTTAACAAATAGTAACACCGGTAAAATTGGTTGGGTACATTTCGGTGTAGCGTTGAGGATGGCGTGTCGGATAATAGAGCCGTTTCCGGGAATTAGTCTGCATTCTCGAGGGGGCTCCCGTTCTATGTGCAACGTTTGCCGTGCCTTTCCAATCGATTAAACTCGCACCACTGTACGAGGCAGGAGAGTATACTTTTCCACGTTATTATAACAACAGGTAGTATTTTTCAGATTTCTTTTTGCTAGTCTCACGGATTACCCGCAGCTTTATTCCGATTGTTTAAAACAAATGGGAATTTATGTTACCGCGTGCAAGTATAAGGAACAAATATTTTCCTTGGTAAAACACGATTTTTGACCAAGTTCAATAAATGGCGGATGCGCCGGTTTTCCACTCGTTTGATGTGTGATATCTCTTAGATTTGCCGGCATAAAACCGTTGAAAATGGCAAAAGGTCAGCCGATGGGGGCGATTCAAGTAAAAAGCGTTTTGTTTTACTATCTGTTATGAGATCATAAAGACGGGGAATCACTGTAGTTTCCATCCAAATGGAAGATTGACTCTTGAATAATATCACCGAAGCCCGATGATATAAAAAATTATATTACTAGTAAACACATAACCTTCGGTTGTTTATCAATAAAAACAAGACAAGAATATGTCACTAAAGCCTATTAACGGCTCTATTTATAAACATTTAATGGGCATATCGTAAATGCTGAATTAGAGTGAAGATATGATAAATAAGTGTGAGTTTTCCATGGAGAAATCATATGCAAATGGAAATATTCCCGTGTGGATAGTGTTATGTTATACCTTGCTGGTATGTGTGTGTGTGTTTGGTTTTTATGCGTCTGCTTTGTGGTTTTCATAACCTTGCACTGTTTAGCTTGGCTCAATTTTCTAATAAATTAACTGGAACAATACAGCTTTAAAAAAGAATGCTGAATAAAACTCTCAGTTAATATTCAGGGTGTTTTTCAGTCTTCTCTGGAGATATGTTTTTATTTGAGTGATTTATTTGCGCATGACTACAATGTGGATTTGGTTTTTAAGTATTAATAATAAAGCTCTGACTGTGTACACTGGAAAACACTTTAATTTTTTTATAAAGGAACGTAAAGTGCGCCTATGATGGGTTGGTATTTTTTTGTATTGTTTAGGTGCGACTGTACCATTATATTATTGCAGAAACCGACAGTATAATGGTCGGATTTAAGACCGCTTTATTCCGGGAAATTTACTGGGAAAAGTAACTTAAGATTATAGAGGTTTATTTGTTGTGTGTGGGTGGTTTTTTATTCTAACAATATCTTGGAATTAAAGGCACATAAAAATTTAACAAAGGGATCAAATAAAGTTTTTTTTGTTATATGAGACAAATTCCAAGTGAGACAGTAAAATACTTATTGGTCTGCTGCTAAAAGTTCAAGACTAAGGAAATGAAATATGGAAAGGCATCAGTTGTGCAATATAATAAAATTAGATTGTGTGCCATAATTTATGTGAAACTTTCGTTGCTTATATTGGATTTGTATTTTTAACTGCAGGACAGAAACGAGATATACAAGAAAATTCCGATGGCGGGGAAATGAAACTTATTTATTATTATTTTGGTGAAGAGGCATCGTGAAAAAGCAATGTAATATACCGCATCTTAGAGGTTTTCTCTTGCATATAATTTGTGGCATTTTTGTCTCATTGTTATAACTGACTTTATTTTCTCAGTTGCGTTGTTTTAACTAACGTCAAACAACGAACTTTTTAAGTATTTTAATTTTTTACAAACGTTCTTTCTCCAAAAGGATATGCCAAAAGGCACTCTACTATAAGTACATGATTAAATATTATGTATATTATGTAATGCCATAAACTTTATAACCCATAAAATTTTAAATTTCTATCTTAAATCGTTCATATAAATAATAAACTCATGTTGAACTTATGTTTATAGAATACTCTGTACATGATATTAAATTTGTTACATGAAAATATTATTCTAATAAATTTAAAATAATTTTCCCATACCTACACGAAAATGGCCACTTTATTTGCGTGAAATGCGGGTACAAAGTCGCCTTTTTAGGGTAGTCGCGGAAAATAAGGAGTGGGGGTAACATTTCTCACTTGGGTAGCCATTCCCTCGCTGATATGCGGGAGTTATTTGTGTTTGTTTATGGTTGTCAAGGTGATTTGCTCACCGCACAGTATCAAGCAAAATGTCAGTGTTATGCTGTTTTAATTTGTTCGCGCGTTTCACGCAAAAGAAGTGGCCATCAAAAATTTTCTCATGTAACCTTTGTAAATTTTTGGAATTATTTTCAAATTACCTTTATTGTAATTTCAAATTTGCCATTTTCTGACTAAATATGTGTGCTTACACAAACCAGAATTTTATTTTAAGAATTTTTGAATAAAAGTATATTTCATATAACTAATATTTAAAAACATAACTGTAATATACACTGCTAGATAAAAAACAAACACAAGTCGTTGTTGAGTTTTAGTTTTGCCGTTGGTTTTGTGCAGTAAAATAAGATCGATTTAGTTCAAGTAACAAAATTTGACATAATTTTTAGAATATTTACAAAATGAGGTTAGATTCGACGTTTACATATTTACAATTATTCAGGTTAGATAAAGTTTGAGACAAATTTCACACTTCGCAAATATTGATTATTATTATTGCACTAATTTGTCACGTGGTATAAATAATAGACCACCGACTTTTATTTATCTTTGAACGATTGTTAAATCAGAGTGAAATTAGGTGATAATAGCTCAATAATGAAACCGCATCAACGTGACAATTGCACATTAAAAATTAATTTGATAGTTTAGTCAAATATAATTAACGTTATCACAATTATCGACAACAAAATGTCAATCCATTTATTATATTATTACAGATATGTATATTTTATACATATTAGGTTAATGCCAACTAGCCGACTGCTAAGACAAGGACAGGACGCATAGCGCGTTGTACTACCGTACGTTGCTCTCTGTCTCACGCAATTTTGGACTAGTTGCCATTTGCTTATCTGTATAGTATAAATGTTGTTTAAGAGGTTCAATGTTTCTATTTATAGCATTTTTACAATACAACACCAGGTAAATAAAAACCTTCTCAACCTTAACGTTCTTCAATTTGTTATGTAAATAATACGCACTCAAGCTACAATTCCTGTACATACATTTATAAAACGATTCTTAAATTGTAATTCCAAACAACTTAATAAGCCACCACATGTAAACGCATTGTACTCAACAACAATAAAGCTAATAGGCAACTCTGTCATTTTGTTGCCTTCTCAAATTGACTGATATAAAGTACCCACATTTAAAATAATATGTCCAAACAAATATCACGGTGTAAGTAAAAATATAGGTAATGTGTAAATACATTAAGCATAAAAATAGCTGGCTATGGCAAACAAGAGATTTGTAGTTAATGTATCTATGAACTAACAAAAAGTGAGAATTTTAGTTAGTTTACGGTATAGATACAATTTATTGTAAAAAAAGTTTATTACAAGCTTTATGTTTAAATGCCAAACATAATTACAAGATGATAAATAGTAAACTCTTAACTATATTATAGAGCAACTAAATACCTATATAAAATCAATTTCGTTGATGACAAGGAATTATGCGTCTGATCCCTAATAGTACCTTTGAAAACTACCTGTGGACTACTCCTTCTAATATATCAAAAACAAAATCAATACTGTGTTTACAGGCAAAGGTATTTAACTTGTTGCCAGCCTATTGCGGTTTTGCGTTTTCCTGCTGACTGCAGGATTAGTTGCGATACGTTAATTTTCATCAAAAGCAAGAATATCAGACAATAATCTAGTTTATTATACAGATAATGTGCAATGGGGCTTTAACTTGGGGCAAGTGCAACCATTAATATAAAAAGGGTATAATAATTTATAATTTTTGTTTCTAGAACTAGAAGGGTATTTTGGGTTAATCAAAAGGCCAGTATTTTATGTCGAAATCAACAATAATATCAGAATATTAATGAAATGATGTTGATGATAACATTATAACCTACTACATCGTTTTATTTATATGGGAAAATTGGAAGTGCAATAAAAAAGGCAATTTTTATGCGAGCCACACTATAAATCTCTTTGTAATGCAAACTAACGGTGGATGTATAACAAATTTTGTGTTAGATGCGTTTTATGAGATATTAATTAACACGGCTGCAACAATTTACATGAAATAAATTTTCAAGTTAAAATATTCATTAACTTTGACATTGGCGGATTATATTTTTAACGCTATTTTTCCAACATGCAGTTGCAGATTTTCTTAGTTGAGCAAATAAAATATTTAATTATACAAGCGACGTGAATAATAATTGCATGAATACATTATCCTAAGTCTGTTTGTGTGGTTATTTTCCTTTTCGCAAGAAAAATATGAAAACGCCACAATATCGAAAATCATTATTAGACTAGGTAGCAAGCTAAGTTGTAAGCATAAGTTTTTTTTCATTTACTTATAAATATTATGAACACGGACAAATCTTCTCCTATCCGAATTAGAAATATTGTAATAAAATCACTCAAGTAAATGAACATTTTGTTCACTAAAAGTCATACCAAGAAGTATAGCATCATAAGTTGGGATCGCGTTATCGAGATAACCCAATAGCAGTAAAGAAAGTCGCCAAATCTAAGCTCCAAATATAACTGATAAATGTATGTGTAGTGAACAAACTTGGAGCGCCAAACTTGAGAAATATTCCGTCTCGCTGAAGCAAACTGGTGGAGGTGCGGGGAACAAAAGAGAAATAGTTTGATACCTTGTTTTTGACACAAACATGTAGATAGCATCGATCTTCTCTTTAATGGCCAATGAACTTTATCGCGGCAGGAATTTATTTGCAAATCCTAGAAAGAGGCGCGCGCGGAAACAAATGGTTTCAAATCGATTCCTTTTTTTGGTTGTTTAAGTACTTGAGTTTGTCGGACATTTCTATCAACTCAATTTACCTACAAGTTTTTTCAGTGGGTGGTGATTTAACCGCTAAATGTGTTTGTTTGCGACATTTTAACTCGGGATTTAGCGACGGAGCATTTTCGAAGTTTTGCGGTGATTCAACTCCTTGGAGGTATAATTATATTTGATAATTAAATCTTCCTATTAAAACTAATTCGTCGCTTTGATTCAAGATATTTACAAATGCAGATTGATTGTTCTTTACACCAGATTGAAACTATTAACAAATAAATGTAAATGTTTTGGGGTAAATACAACTTGTCATAAACAGCTCGAGTTGAAATGTTATTTTTATAGATTTGTTTTTCCGGAGTGATTCATGCACTGAAATTTTACAGTAAAATTACTCACTTTAATACAATTTGTCAAATTATTGATTAATATGTAATTTACTTAAACGGTTACAAATCTGTTTTGCAACATATTTCAAACAATATACCGAATTAACACGTTATTATAGCAATAAAATCCCAGATAAAACAACATTAAATTTAATATTGAAAATATAAATTAATTGACACGTGCTTTTATCACTTCCACCGAAACTAATCCCAACTTATATAAATAGCATAGAAACTGGTGGTGACTAAACAAATCCACTGTACTAAACCTTCTCAAGCCAGTACCTTATTTTTCCATTAAAGTAAAACTTTTTAATTATCATTTCCTTGAGAGACGTTATAATATAGAAAGTTCTTTCCGCAAAATCATTTTTGAACGAAATTTCTCAATTACAAGATTAAAGGAATTTGTTTGTTGTTATACCATCCATACAGAGATGAAGAAAAAAGAAAAAGAAATATATGATAATTGCTTTTTTAATGAAATTGCTTCCCTCTGAAATCTTTGATGATTCTCCAGTCTCCTACAGTTAAATTCTTTACGAGTAATAATGCTAAAGTTTTATTAAATTTTTAGGATATGCGCGCGGTTTTCTATACTGTTATAATTTCGTAGGCAAAATTAATTAAACAAAGTGTGTTTGCCGCACGGCATGTGAAACATGGTTAGGTTAATTTAACTTTGAATAAATAATGCATGTGTTGGAGGATGAGAAATTGTAAGACGGTGTACTGTTTATGCATCAAGGGAGGGTTCTAAAACACCGAAAAATTTGCATATTTGTGAAGTTTTGACAGGGTGCAATTTCCGCTAATGGGGAAATTTAGTTTTCATTAGTGAAATATTACAGAAAAGTTAAACAAGTTTTCTCTCATTTAACCAATACCGCAAGAACTTATCACTTAATTTAATTATTATTGATTCAAATATTTTAA
Source organism: Pediacus dermestoides (assembly GCA_963942485.1). Taxonomy (NCBI): domain Eukaryota; kingdom Metazoa; phylum Arthropoda; class Insecta; order Coleoptera; family Cucujidae; genus Pediacus; species Pediacus dermestoides. Next base: position 33,766,853 of record OZ012626.1, read on the forward strand.
TTTTTCAATTCTTAGTAAATTATGGAATCTAGAATTTATTTATAAAATTCCAATATTCAAAGCGAGTGGGGCAAGTGCGTTCAGCTGCAAAAATGTATAGTTTTTGTTTAAAAAAATCTCTGGTATCTTTAGTCATTTTGCAATATTATTTTTAGTTCATCTAACCTAAATTACATTCCGTTTCTGTGATCTTATCTTTTCCAAGCATAATTGTGGCTATTTCAATATTGCCGAATTCTTCTGTAAATAAATCGGTCAGTTTTTTATGACATTTTCTTACATTGAGTTATTCTTATTACCATTAAATCACCTTTTTAAATTACTTTTAAATATTTTTTTGTTCCGGGTTAAAATTTGTTATTTTACAATTTCCCCAGTTTAACTCTTTGTTTCGCCCTTTAATTAGGATCTTTTTTTCATGGATTCTAGCTTAAAGCTTTAATTTGTCGGCTCTATAAAATACATTTTCTACCCGAATACTGAAATTAATGGTTTTTGTAGTATATGACTTCATATTCATTTTTCCCTTAAGGTCACACTTACCCCATTTTATTTACATTGTGTCATTAGTTAATTTATGCAAAATTTGAAATTTATCTTAATATTCATTTATTGCAACATAATAATTTTACAAATTAGAATATTTTGATGTTTTAGTGACATTTTTTGAACTTATATATTTATATATATATTATATATATTTTCGCATTGATATTTTGCAATACAAGGAATCTTAGCATTAAAGCGGGAAGTTTTGAATCTTTTTATCTAAATCTAAAATACAGCTCCATGTTTCCGGTTTTACTTAATTTTGCATTACTTTAGGGTCAAAATAAAAAATCCTTTACAATTTTAGTTTTAACTAATAATAATTAAGAACATGTTGCTTATTTTTTGGTAGTGGTGTGAAAGGGGGTTTTTTCGGCGACTTTGGTTGCCAACAATTTGCTTAAAAATAATTGCTCTGTTTGGATACGGTGATTTGGCAAGTATTATACTTCTGATTAAGTAGATGATGAATATTCCAAGACAGGTTTTAGTTGTAATTTGAGCAAGAATTTTCTGTTATATAATAATTTAGGTCCAGGTGTTTTTCTGGACCAAAACATAGAAATTGTGATGTTTTCTTACCTATTTGAGGGACGTCATACTGACGCGAGCCCCTGGGTGAGCGCAGCATGAGCTGCGAGTTGACAGCGGCTAGTTGTGGTAGATGTTGTGTCAAGTCTTCGCCGGAAGGGTTGTGCTGGTCCGTTACTCTTTTCTGCCAAGCCGTCGGCCTCCTAAACGAGTCGCGTTCCAGGTGCAGCGGCTGCGGAGTGGCCAGAACGCACACCCACAAAGCGGCCGCTACAACGACCCACATAGCCGCATGCACTCTCAAACCATCAGGTTATCATCTTGTCCAACCATCGAACCTGACACTGCGCGTCACTTGTTGCTCTCTCCCTTATAGTCGTCTGAGGACTGATGGCGAGGCGGCACTTGTACTTCGCTCCTCTCTTTTAGCGATTCAACGCCTTCTCCGTGGTGGAGTTCGCGGGATGTTGTGTGGTGCGGCGTCAGATGGCTGTTTTCGACGCTGGAGACGGCTCGCGACTAATACAAAACGCAGGCGAACATCCAAGTCTCGACCGAGTCCGCCTACGCGCGACCACCCCACCACCACCAACGCTGCTCGCCGCTCCCCATTCAATTTTACACCAATTCATAATGCCTATTTAAATTTCTCATTAAAATTTTATCTAGGATTGTCGCAAATTAGACGCCAGCATGCTCTTTAACCCCATTGTGGGGTAAATCTGGGCCACATTTGAAGATTCCATGAAACTTCCAGGATATAGTCTTTCAAATTTCGATATTAATTTTGTTCAAAGATTGTTCTAATTAATAATTCAAATTCAATTTCAAACTAGTCCATATGCTTGATAATTATAACAATTATGTACAGGATTATTCTTAATATTTTGACCACATCTTAACTCTGTTATTTTTGAATAATACAAAGAAGAGTTTTGTACAAAATTTATAGGGTTATGCCTATAAAAAGGAGCAGTATAAAGCTATCCAGTAAAGAAAATATATCAAAGCAGGCAACGAACTTTTGTAATAATTAATATACACTGAGATAATAATCAAGATTTGTATGAATATAGAGAACCAAATATTATATTAATATAACCAAAATATTTGTTTGGTGAATATCTTGACAATAAAATTAGCAAAGATTTTGTTAGTCCAACATTCTTGTATGTTTATAGTTAGTTAGTTACCTAAAGAATACTATAGATATTTTTACTAAACAAATACTTTGATTATATTGACACAATATTTGGTTCTCTATATTCATACAAACCTTTGGTTATTATGACCAAATCGTTTTCTCTGTGTATCCAGTACCCACATACAATTATAATTAACCTCCACTTATTAGGAAATCATGCTGTATTTATTAATAAAGCACATTTAGCAAAACAACTAGAAAATTCCAAATGTAAAAATAATACATATTAAGCAATAAATTAAAGAAATTTTTCAAAATGATCAGCATTACCTTTAACTTTAATTAATCAAAATTACTATAAATAAGTAGATACCCAGAGAAAATATAGTATTCTCTAGGTAACTAACTAACTATAACCATACAAGAATGTTGGACTAACAAAATCTTTGCTAATTTTATTGTCCAGATATTCACCAAACAAATATTTTGGTTATAATAATATAGTATTTGGTTCTCTATATTCATACAAATCATGGTTATTATAACCTAATCGTTTTCTCAGTGTATACACTTTTCCAATTTTTTAATATTTCAAGAAAATTTCCAAAAAAGAATACGGTATTACTAAAATATTAACTCTTTTGCTTTTTTTGAAACGAAAAAACTCGAAGAGAGTTTACTACAAGAACTTAAAACCGTAGGAATTTTATACTAAAATTAAATCTAAAAGCGTAACAATATAGAAATACATGGCTTTCCTCCCTTGTTATACAAATAACTATTTATCTTCGTTTTTCGAAAAAGTTGTTCTTGGTAAAAATTTTGAGACTAGCGAGTGTTATTTAAAAATTACTAAAAAATTATTTTCTTAAAAAAAATAAAAGATTTCTTTTCCAAGCTTTCGAGTATAACTCACATTACAGTGGCTTAAAAAATATTTCATTGAGTTGTGGGAAAGTGAATTAAAAGCGTCATTCCTATTCTTATAGTGCCATGATTTAGTAATGAATTATAGTTAATAATTTTGGCAAAGCAAAGCAATTAAACCATCTCAACGGAGACAAAGACATAGACGTTACACTGCAACGATTACTAAAACAAATAACCACCAGTCTATACTCTGCACGTGTTTTCGTCCTTAATATTCCAGACAGTTACTCCCACAAGAGCAGAAGTAAGATTTAGGATTGCATTCTATTCACTCGACTGGAATGACTACTGGACTACTGCAACAGTAAAGCATCTGTTTACAGGAGAGCAGGACTAAAATCCAGTAACTACTCAATCTCCCCCTAAATTTAATACAATATTTTGATAAATAAGTATGTAACCAAATGTCATATGACGATTTAAAATGGAACGTTTATTATTATTATCGGGGCGGTAGTGCCGAAAGCATTGTTGAGGTCGAGAATGCTGTTTAGAAAAAATTTAAAAAGTTATGAGTTAATCCTTTCCAGAAGTCAACATCTTTTACGAGTCTTAGACGTCCGAATTGAATAGAATGTTTATACACATAGCTTAATGCGAGGTAGCCGACTGCTAAGACAAGGACAGAGCACGGTGTACGACCATGCGTTGCTCTTCTTCTCACGCAATCGTTGGGCTAGTTGGCTTTAGTTGCCTATATAACCTAAAGTTCGCATTTAAAGAAGAATGTAAAATGAAAAAAGCTCAATTATGTCTTCCATAACTATTTGCTCGTCTCTTTAGGTTAGGTAAACAATTTTTGTTGAAATTATTTGCCTGAATCGCTACCTCTTCTTGGTGTTTTAATGATGTTTAGTGCCTCTCGTACCCAACGCCCCGTGTATTAAATATTATATTAATGTGAACATTTCGGTAATTATTTCAATTTTTTGGATGGAACTATTTTATTATATTATGAAAACTGATGCCCATATAGCGTTTAACTTAGATACTTAACACAAATCACACTTTTCTACGGAAAATCTAGACACCTTGAGAAATTCTATTATATCCTTAATTGACCAATTCCCGAAGCATGTTTTCCTATGAGATTCCTCACGAATGTTTATTGGTTTTCAGCGAATTTAGTTCCACTGTTATTCAGATAAAAAAATAATAAATGTCTGAATGTAATTGGGACAAGCATTGCAAAATCACTTCAATAAAACCTGGCATGTCCATTATGCCTTATTAAATCTCACAATTAGACAATGTCATAAAATAATAATTTCAACGCGAATCAAAAACAGCTTTATCAAATAAATTGTATTTCGTGCGTAACATAACTATTTTTCCAAGTTATGTATAAAGCCGATAAAAAATACTAATTTTTTAGGATTATTATTTTATTACAACGCACCATCTGTCCATTACTCAACTAAAATTAGACATTCTTTTTTTGCCACCAGATATAAAAGGTGTACACATAAGAAAGTGACATAATTTGGATTACCTAATCTGTATAATTAAATTAACTTACCAACTTTATAAAAACTTCCGGTGACACCGTATATTCCAGTAAGTAACAGCAACAAGTGACAAAGAACTATGCAATTAAAGTAATGGTACGTCATTCTCCTGCCGCAGAATTCCAATTACTGTTAAGTTTTCAGTTTTTTTATAATAACAAAAATGCTGCTGCGACCAAATTATACTTTGTACCCAAAACCGATTCGTATCTACTTTTTATAATATTGCTTATCAATTTTGTTAAAAAATACCGCTAATACAACCGAGAGCTCCAGGATTTTCCATTTAATAAAGCTATACCTATATTTATATTATTTGTAAGTTCCAAAATTATGTAATAAGTCAGAAATTTAATCGGAGGATGAAAGGGTTTACATGGTAAAAATAAGAATGACGTATGAAATTAAGACCTATAAGCTGAAGGGATTTTTAATACAATTATCTCTATACTATACAGATCTAATTTTATATACCTAAATATTTTTGTTCCTGATATAAATAGAATTCATTTATGTACTTTGAACACACAGAATACTCCAAGCTTTTTATATGTTATTAAAAAACCATTTCCATTTCCGCAAACGAGATATGTGAAGAAGGAAATGGAAATTGACATACAGATTATTTTTGTATATTTGTATCAATAAGTGGATATTGAATATAGAAGTTTAGAAATCCAATACAACAAAAAAGTACTCGAGTTGTTCGGTGGGAGTTGATCAAGTGTGTGCTTAAATGCTCGGAACCCAGAAATTTATTTTGTATTTTTTAACAGAGGGTTTTTGTAAATTAAAAAATATTTAAAGGTTTGTTTTCCCACAAGTATTTCAGGATATGATCGAAATATGTACTTACTTATAGTAAAAACATTTTTCAATTTTCTTCTAGTTTTACAATTAGTAATAATAGCTTGTATCACATTTTAGTATCAAATCTTAGATTAAAACCTAGATCAAGTACAGCAGGATTTAAATTGAAATTTCAGGAAGACTAGAAACAGAAGAAACTCACTTGGAAAGGGAAGACCGATATACGGCGACAATTCTCACATGACAGGTGCGCAGTACAGCAATTTAAGAGCCCTGCGCACATGGCGAGTGGCGATTGAGAGGAGAGCTATCGCCTAATAGCATCCCATCGCTGTATACAGGGCAACATGGGAAGTTCGCTCTCCAGTTTCTATTCTTCTTGTGAAATTTGTTATGTACTTATTTTTTACAATATGGGCATAAAAAACTAAGAACATTGACACAAATTCACTTATAGTAATGTTTTTTCTAACCGCAATTAATAAAATTAACAACATCTTGTGTAATATTGTGAATACTTTACGCAAAGTAACACCAGACACAGCATAATATGAACTTCAAAATATCAAAATATAATATTGTGAGGGTTGTTAGGTTAGTCACCTACATTACTGGACAATATTTTGCCACAATCCCACACTTCATACACAAATAAACTCGATTTTTTTCTAGAACGAATCAAACAACTAAATTTCATTCTTTAACACAACACAACACAAAATATGTTTGTTTTCTCTGTAATCTCTTAGGTGTGACGTAATACGCACGAGCCTGATTCTTGATGTGTAAATAATAATTTACTGTAAACAAAAATGATCCTTTAAGATATTTTTGACGTAAAAATATAGGTACATATACAAAAATTTCTCCGAATATAACTCTATAAAAATATTTCCTTAAAAAAATTATTTCTCGCGATAATTTTTTTATTGCTCAATAGATTCTAATATTTTTACGTCAATGACCAATTAACTGAAGATTTTTCAATTAATATATTCGAACTTTGCAGAATCTCTTGGGGGTTCGGAGGTAGAGCATCATTGGGTTTACTAACCTCAAAAAAAAATTATGTATTCCCAAGTTAAGAACTGATTGACCAAAATTTTCGTGGCATTATATCCATATGTGTAATACTTATATTGCTAGCACTAAGAAGAAAGGGGATCACGATAGTAACTTCTCGCTCGCACAGTCGAGAGACCGTTTGTTGTGCGCATGCGCTCGCTTGAATTCTAATGATAATCAAACACGCATGCGCATTAGCGAACATTTATAGATGTTATCTCTCTTTTATTATATATTAGTAGGTATTACCTACATATATGATTTTGATTATATCAAACTTTATAATATTTTTCGACAAATTTAGTCTAGTTGACTTACGCTGACTAAGTAATCCATTTTACAACATTTATTTTAATAACGGTTGTTTAAAAAATCCTCGTTTTTCGTTTTATGGTTAATAAGAAAGCTGCTTAATTTACTGAACTAAACAATTTGAATTTGGCGCGTTTTAAAACTCCTGCATCGCTTAAATACTTATTATCCTATTCTGCATACCCATGTCCCTGCATTTTCGACCAACTGGACTATTCTAGCACCATATCCAAGAGGCCTTCCAAGGAAAAACCGTAATTTCAGTTTTTCAGTCCTGAAAACCACAAAACTCCACATGGCGAATTGGCCAATATTTTAATATTTTGTTCTCTTTTGTCAATAGGAAAATATGCTGACTTTGTACAATTTTTTCAAGATTTCACTTTCTTAAACCGGCACCTTCGCCAGATATTTAATTACAAGAAAAGGAATACTGAACAGGACTATGTTGTTTACACGGATTTTCAAATGGAATCTGTTACAGAGTTGTTGATATTTGAATGGTGACGTAACAACGAACTCAAAATAACAGCAAAATTATATCATCACAGTTGTTGTGTGAGATAAAGTTATTTTTATTTGTGATAATAAACTAAATATTTCAATTATTATTTGGCACGAAAAAAGTTTTTCTAGTCACACTGTATTATGTAAATTCTTGTAATTTAACTTTCAGTACATAATTACAATCTGGACTTTCCGTAGAGAAAACCACAATTCGTCAAAATATAGCAGCCTGTCTTGGTCAAATTTATATTGCAAAGCAGCCTCAAACATTTTCTGCAGAAATCTTTACATATACACTTAACTGTGCTATATGTTGGCTTTTACCCCACATCCAAATATAGACGAGCTTGTATGCAATTTCAGAAGGTCAAAAGGCCACCACTTCCCATATATCCATTGCACAACGCCTCCGTATAAAACACAGGAACAAACACCATCATCAGCTTGACTTTGTCATCTTGTACGCAAAATAATTAAAAGCTTTGATACGCTATTATTATGTTAAAATACCACGACGGGAAGTTTGTTATAATATCGTGTGGGGTTGATTAGTTGAGTTTCATAAGTTTTGTAGGACGACGAAGGACGAGGGGTGAAAAATTTGAAACGAAAGATGTAGTGTGATAGAAATAAAACATTTTGTCCCTACTGGGAAATCAAGTCGTGACCAGATCTGGCACCGTTTCATTAATGTATGCTCCCAAAATAATAAAATTAATAATATTATACAACTAACCTAATCGTTAGCTACATACAGGGTACACAAAAATGATTTTCACTCGGCGGATAGGAGCGATATGAATGAATTGCCACTAACGTCATTATCCAGATTATTTATTTTTAAAACTGTTATTTTGTACATCATCAAAACCTTTTTCTTAAATCTGCAATCGCTTGTTAATTAATTAAAACAATTCAAGTAGCGCCGGCTTGTTAGGCAACCTATCAGCTACATTAGTTATGAGAGTTGAAAAGATTCCGTACTACCTTAAGTTCGGATTCATTTTTAAAAGGCGGCAAAGTATTGACGAAGAACTCTACTTATTCCGTCTTTCGATTAGAGGAACCAAATTTAAAGTTGCAATAATCGAGTTTCTTATTGAGAATTTGTCTTCTGACACCAAGTCGTGCAAGAAAATTACATTTTTATGACATCAAACTTAAAAAAAATGTGATTCAAAGTTATAATAGAAAATCAGTTTAAGTACACTGTGTCCCAAATTGCTTGTAATTGCAGGGTATCTCTGTAATTTGTAAAGATAGAACTTTGCGGTTTTCGCGAACCTTTGCCACTTTTTCGTTAAACTTTTAATGCCGCAAACAGAACTAAGCTAACTTATTTTGTTTCTGAGATACAGGGTGAAAAGGAAAATTTTCACTTTCTGGGGTGCTGTCATATCTCACACACCGTATAAGGTAGAAAAAAAGTAAAAACTGTTCTAGATAGATACTTTTGCGTGGAATCCAGTGGCGTACTCGAAAAAAATTGATTTGCACCGTTTAAGAGATATGACTTAAACTAGGTCTTTTTTAAATGGAACACCCTGTATTTTTTAATCTCATTAAATTTGTCTATTTTTTCTCATTAAAATAATGTAAACAGTAGGCATTTTAAAATTTAATAAATGCATTAAAAAAGCAAAAAACCTCATTATAAGTCAAATAATTTTAGTAGGCCTTGAAAATCGGGGATAAAGAAATGTTTACAAGCAATATGAGCCACTATATTAAATTAAAAACTCTTAACATTAATATTATTTTTATTTTATCTTAGTAAAAAAGAAACAAAAAGCGAAGTACATTTTTTTAACGGTCATATAAATAAACAATGAAACTTAACAAAATATTTTACGTTCTTATTTTTTTTATGAAATATAGTGTCTCATGTTTCTTGTAAACATTTCCTTATCCCCAATTTTTAAGGTCAACTAAATTTTTTTGACTTATAATTGGGTTTTTTGCTGTTTTAGGGCATTTATTAAATTTGAAAGTGTCTATTGTTTACATCATTTTAATGAGAAAAAATAGACAAATTTAATGAGACTAAACTATACAGGGTGTTCCATTTAAAAAAGACCTAGTTTGGGTCATATCTCTTAAACGGTGCAAATCAATTTTTTTTCGAGTACGCCACTGGATTCTACGCAAAAATATCTATCTAGAATAGTTTTAACTTGTTTCTAGCCTACACGGTGTATAAGATATGACAGCACCCCAGAAAGTGAAAATTTTCGTTTTCACCCTGTATCTCAGAAACAAAACAAGTTAGCTTAGTTCTATTTGCGACATTAAAGATTTAACGAGAAAGTGACACAGGTTCGCGAAAACCGCAAAGTTCTATCCTTACAAATTACAGAGATACCCTGCAATTACAAGCAATTTGGGACACAGTGTACATTTCTCTCGCTTTTAAGAGTTAGACAAAATCTGAAACTAACATAGAGGCGTTTAGTTTATTTTAGTACTGCCCCTTTTCCGGTTGGCGTTTGCACTATACATAGAAAAGGGATTAATTTTCTATTAATTATCATAGTTATGTTGTTATTTGCTTAAGTAATCCGATGCCAAAAGTAATATTAATAAAGATAACCCACGCTAGAACTTTCTGGATTGGTAGTGAAAATGTAAACCAGTGTTTTATGTGTGTGAACAATGCATCCCACGCATCAGTGTCATACAGTTTAACTAGTTTCATATAAATGAAAATTTACGAGGACATTACAAGATTTTTTTCCAACTCCCTCGATTTAATTGGCAAGCATTTTCCCATTGGAAATTTCTCCCGAAACAAACCTCTACAAAACGTGTTTTATTACTTAATCTAATAGCTTCTTATCTGCAAGTGTGCTGGTTGCTGGATCATGGCTGAAATACGAGGACCTACATTTGCATTTAAATTACTAATCCTAGTAAATACAGTTTGGAATAACTGACCAGATTACCACTCCAATTCTATTAGGCCAAACGTATGGTAACTTGGTAACATACACGTCTCTAGCATACGTATCCTGGCACATATAATTTCAAATGGTACACAATGTACAGAAATTATTATTGTGAAGCAAAGCTAAACTCTGTCAGTGCTCAGTGGGGTGTTAAATAACCTCGGAATCAATATGTAATAACTGATTAACAGGATTTGGCAACTGATTTTGAAAGAGAAATTGCAAAGATTTACAGATATTGGATATCCAGAGATTTACAAAGACATTTTGTTGTAGTCTAATACAATGTTAATATAAAAATGTAAATTTTTTTAATATTTTATGAATTTGTAAATATCCATTAGAAACCATATTCTTTGTATAAAATACATAATTTGTCTAGAAGAAAATAAGTTAGCGTCTCTTATATTTATGATGGAGTTTGGAATTTAGATAGTGTTCCATTTGACTTTCTCCATTACAATTATATTAATCTTAGTAGCTAACAATTGACAGGATTTATTATCTTCAGAATGTGATTTTAGACTAACCTTGGTTAGTGGCGGCTCGTAGTCATTTAGTTGGGGGAGGCAGTTAAAAAAGATGCGAGCGTAGCGAGCCTAAAAGCGTCGCAGGCAAAATTTTTTTCGTGGTTCAAGGTCATCCCTTTTAAGGGTACTTTTTGCTTAATAATCTTGCTCACGTCCCATGCCTGATTGCCTTGATAGGAAAGTTTTTTATCATGTTTTTATGAAATTTAGGAAAAGGAGTTCTACTTGGTCAGAAAAATATTTTACATAAGTACCTACTAAATACAAACTCTTGGTTACAAAGAAAGATACAAATATCGATTAATCTGTTTAAAATTTCTCTATTTTTTCTTACTGAATCATTAAATCTTTGAATTTCGATTTGACGAGCTGAATCTAGGACGGTTATTATTATTTTGTTTGCCTAAAAACTGTAATTTACACATGGATCTAATATGCTCTTGACTTTTTGAATGTCTCTCAATCGAGCGACCTAAATTTTTCAAGCAGTTATAGCCAAATTTTGACCAAACTTCTTCACCCCGAATTGAAAATAAAACAGATGGCCAACAAAACGATTTTTTTAAAATGAAACTACCCGTTAACCATTTACATTTACTATACCAATGATTAACAAAACTTCGGGCGGTTTACCCTGATTAATTAAATACCTACTTACTTAGGTCTGGATGAGGAATCTCTAAATCTTTGACGAACAATTTATCATCGTAACACAGTCGATTAAATTTAAATTTTATTAAAAAGTCAACAATGTCTTCACAATTTTTAATATTTGTTACAGTGTCACTTCCCTTCCCTTCCATTTTAAGAATAAACTTTTGTTTGCACACAAAAAAAACACAAATACCTAACCTGTTTCACCTCATACTTGCACACACAGACACACAAACAAACAACAACTGTTACATAAAAAACGCAAGCGTAAACGCAAGCGTAAACGCTTGTTCCTTGTTCACAACAGTTTCTTTCGTGTTTAAAAAAAAGGTGTTTTTGCCTCCAACTTGAATGTGCAATGACAAAAAATAGTAGTAGTAACTAAAACGCAGGCGTAACAATCGTAACACATGTTCACCAGAGTTTCGTGTTTAAAAATAAAATCGAAGACCGCCTCGCAGTCCAGAGCGCAAGTGCGAGTGAGTGTGACAACAGCACAGGCAGAAGCGCGATTCGAGTCGTAAGTGGTATAGAACCACAGATGAGAGAAGTTAACGAATATTTCGAGCATTTCAACAGGGTGGCGGTTAATTCAAATTCTGATTCAAAATATTTATCTGTAAAAATTGTTAAATTAGATCTATCTAGTATCTATATTTTAAAGAAATTGAAAAAAACATATTTGTAAAATAAAAATAAAATAAATTAAAGGCCATAGAGTAGGCACTGCCTCGCCTGACGAGCCGCCACTGGTTTGAATTTATTCTCATATAAAGACTTGCCTTAAGATTGGATCAGCTTTCGTTGATAGTATTTATTTTCTACCTACTAATTGCCCAATAGAGATTATTATACTTAAGTCCAATGTATTTCCTCTTATTGTTAGTGAAAAAGTATTCCTCCCATGTTGGTCTTCAGTCAAGGGATAACCAAAGATAGTTAGCATCTTCTTTTCACTATAGCTTCGTGCACTCTCTCTAACATTTACAATAATTTATGGACCTAATTTTTTTAAGTACAGAATAGTCGGATATTCGATAGTTTTACAAGAAACAAAATAATTCATTGTGCTAACAGTTATTTTTTTAACTAGCAGATGTTATGTATTTATGTTGTTTATTTAATATTTTTATATTTATCGGATTTCTATTAAAATATAAATTTATTCAAGAACTGTCATAAAGTACGTATTTGATCTCCTTATTTTATATCCATATTATTTCTAAAAATTTCAAATAAAAACATCTATTTAATAACAGTCATATAACTTGTACTAAATTATCCCAATTAATATTTCATTTTGTCCATTAGATGTATAATTTATTCAATGTAAAATATTTTAACATTAATAACATTACATTTTCATTCTTGTAACTTCCTACACGAAATTATTTTTCATTTTTCCTCATACATCTAACTAATAACCTTTGATCTTTAAAAGAAATAAATTGTCACAATTTCCCTCATAATTACATTCTTGTTTCTGATCGAGTACGTTTTAAAATGACTTGCTAATAATGAACTCATTATTAAGTTATAAGCGCTATAGAGCACTTTTAATTTTATTACCTTTGACACAAAAATTATACGAAATTATATAGTGAATGAATAATGGACTTATGAATGGATTATGAAAAATTATTGAATAAGGAAAAGGTGAGTGAAAAGAATCATTTTATATTAAGAATAATTTATTGTACCATTTCAGTGGTTCTTAGTAAAAAAAATGTTATCTCTTACATTAATTTTTTTAAATAAGACTTAATAGTTTCGATTTTCGTTGCTCTGTTTTCACGTCAAAAGTAAGCAGTATTTTTTACTTAAAAAAGTCGTTAATCTGTATATTAAACTGGTTTGAAATTAGATTTTCAATAAAGTTATTATAGAAATGTTAATAATTAGAAAATAATTAATTGTTTCATTATTTAAACATAATTATTTGATTTTAATTTCAAATTAATATCCGTATTAGACCTTTAACAAATTTTGTAATGAAAATGAAATTGAATGGGACGCTGATTTATTATCTAAATCGATTTGCCCCGTACAGTTCATATAAAGCTTTACAAATGAGCACTTATTGTATCCATTGAAAATTATCAGGTGACTTTTACGTATACCAAATTTAGAATTAACTAACTGACGCTTCAATTACAGTCTGTTTGTTTTCCAGTTATATAAATGAAAATATGTGGGTGGAAAGGTAAAGCAAAAACTTGAAAGTTCATTAGCACCCAGCACCAGACCGAGACTACAAATATAATTTTTTCTGTAAGTACACCCACATTTACAACCTGTTTAAAACAAATTAATATTGCTGAACACCGGAAGTAGCGAAATTAAGTAATTAACTGGGGCTTCTTCCGTATAATCTGAAGTTTTTTTTTTAATGAAGTCGGAAAAGAATTGAGAAGCATCCGAATACAATATGCATAATACATGTGGATAAATAACGAAACTTTGTTTGGTATTTGAGTTAATTAACAAATGTTGTTTAGTATTTCATCATGCATATTATATAAACGTTATTTTCAAAGGAAATTATCAAGTTCAGCGCCGTCCATTCAAAAGCTTGCCATAAAATGTTTATTTAATGAAATATGAGAGTTTCCGTTGATACAGCCAATCTCCAAAAAGCAGTGGGAAATAACGCAACCTCTCTTTGGAAAAATAAATATGTCACTGGTAGAAGCAAATATAACTGGGAAATTTAGTTAAACCGAAAAATTTAGTTCGCACATGTACAAGCCCTAACAACTAAATGTTCGGACAAAAGTAAATCTGATTGTCTTTTTTCCATACGCGCAAAAGTTATCTAAATTAACTTCCATAATATTGATGTTTTTTTTGTTATAATGCCAACATTTAGTTATATAAAAACGTAAATTTCGTCAAAATCCGCTTGGCGGTTCCAAAACTGTGGCACTTTAACCCAGCAGGATGGGAAAATTGTAGAAACAAAGAATTATTATTTTCAAAACGTTGGATCTATAGTAGTCGGATTTTGAAGAAATTTACTTTATTGCTAAACTGAATGTTGGTTTTATTTACAAAAAACTTACACTAGTTTTTATTTGGTGATTTTAGGCATTTATTGGAGCTTCAAAGTCGCATCTTTAAAAATGATAGAATATTCTAGTAACTGTTTTAAAAAATCACAGTTTTGAAACCGCTGGTTGGATTTGTTTCAAAAAACCTTTAAATCAAAGCTCAATAATCGTACTATATTGAAAAAATCCTGTAATGTTAATATGAATTTTTTTAAAATTTTTTTCGAGTTCCAAATTTCACTTTTCAAAAAACGTGTTTTTTGGGGGTGCTACCTACATTAAAATAATCACAGTTTTGGAACCGCTGGTTGGATTTTGGTAAAATTTACTTTATTTAAAGCTGGATGTTGGTTTTATGTACAAAAAAATCCCCAAGTCTTTATTTGGTGATTTTAAGCATATTTTGTAGCTTTAAAATTGCACTTAAAAAATGTGAGGCAATTTTCTAACGACTGTTTTTAAAAAATCACAGTTTTGGAACTCGGGGAAAACGACTAAAAGGTGCATTCATGGACTTAAATGTCATTGAAACTCTTTTTACTAATTATTTGCGCAAAAATTTCCAGTTCTCCATTCATACTTCAAAATGTTACTTTCGTCCGAACATTTAGTTGTTAGGGCTCGTATAATCCAGAAGAAATTATTAAGCAATAAATAACTAAAGAGTTTTACAATTCTTTTAATCGAAATGAAAATCAGTATTTACATAGAATAAGTGCCTCTAAACAAAATCCCCCAGCTTTCGGATTGATATTTTAAAAGTTACTGATTGGAAATTGTAGCTAGATAATCCGTCGATGAAAATTGGGGTTAAAATAATTGGCGCCAACCCTCTCTTGTCCATGACATTAAAAACTACGTGGGAGGCAAGTGATGCTACAAATTTTCACATAGATCTGTGTCTGTATGCTACGAGTATCTATTAATTGATAACAGCGAGGATTTTATCGTTTGGCTGCTC
The DNA here is from genome assembly GCA_963942485.1 of Pediacus dermestoides. Taxonomy (NCBI): domain Eukaryota; kingdom Metazoa; phylum Arthropoda; class Insecta; order Coleoptera; family Cucujidae; genus Pediacus; species Pediacus dermestoides. The sequence continues at coordinate 33,782,349 of OZ012626.1, forward strand.
GTTTTCATTCCATGATTAATCAATTAACTTTTAAAGAAGCGTTAATGGAGCGTTATTTTTAGTTCAGAAATACATTAAATTCAAATTAAATTGTTTCGAGATAATTTTACATAGAAATATTGGAGGTCGTTGCGCAAAAAGGTCAGAGTTTTTTAATAATACTTTGGTATGGATGATGGGGAAATTCTGGGGAAAAATTGTATTGTATCTTATGTTCAATGTATTTCTAATAATATTTTTATAACTGAAATAGACGTCAAAGTTTTGATTTTCAATCCACATTATTCACATGATAAAAAATACTTGAAATTTAATATTGTGCTAAATAATCAACGTTCATTTTCTATTAATCAATAAAAAATATTTACAATAACTATGTGTAAAAAACATATTCTTAAATACCGAGTTAATGGTTCTATATGATTTAACACATATTTTTATTTTTTCAAGAATTAGCATAGGTAAACACTACCTACTTAAAAACTTATACCTATAGTACTCTACCCATTAAACTATAACTAAGCTTACCTCGAGAGTACATTTAAAAATGTATATCTACATAAACTTGGTTATGTATTATTTTGATATACGTAGGTAATTTTAAGTTGAGTGCAGTTTTATTTCCACCTGCCTTATATTATATCAGTGAAGTAGGGAGTGCAAAAACATTCCTCACCTAAGAAATATTGTTATAAAGATGTAAGGCGTTAAGACAAGATGTGATTAGAAATATTAAAGAATTTGTATTATAATAACTAATTATACCTTGTTATATTTGTCTTCGAAAATTAGCAGTTAACAAAAGCAAACCCTCTACCAAAGCATCCATTTATGTGTCGCGTCGTTGTAACTTTACACGAAATAAATTTTTTGTGCGGATTATCTCTAACCCCCTTTATATACCTACACGGTGTAATTGAGTGATGGATTGTTGTAAATTATCAACGGTTGCATGAGTCTGTCGTTTAATTTGTGAGTTCAGCCGGCTTTCAAACAACGAACGCTGGAACTTTATCAAAATGTACGTTTTTATATTTATTGACGGCACCATATCAACTGTGGGTTAATCATGTTTGCAAATCAATTTAACTTGATTATAAAACGAGTGATCTGAAGTTAAACGGTTTATTAAATAATTGATTGCGTTTCAACTCAAGTATACTTTGGCAGATAATGACTTCTGCATTTAATGAAATATTCATTCAGGTACCTATAGATATGTAAACCTTCAGAAATAATTCACGAAATACCCGACGGAAAATATTCGGAATATTCATTCTTTTGTGTTATTTCTGTCGTGGTATTTATTTTTTATTAGTTAGTTAGTTAATACTCGTCGTTGTTGTCGCCGCCGGTGCGGGAAACTTTTTTTATTCATTTTAATTTTTAATCTGATTTTGTTTAATAACTTTGATAAAGTATAAACTTTGCGACATAAATCTATTGTAACGCCTTCTATACAAGCTAACATTACTCTCTCTGGGAAAGGATCTGATATAAATTTATTCGTTGACATAATAAACAGTTTACTTAATGTCAAAGTTCGTCATGAGACGTTAATTTACATTCTTGTGCCAAAACTTTTAGGGGAACATAATCTAATCCTACAACATAATACTCTAGTCGCACAAATGCAAAGTTCAAACAGAAAAATCAATGGAATTTGTGGGCGATGAAATTTTTATTAATAGACATTCCATAATGGTATTTCAAAGACAAAGTGGTTCTTGTGACAAAAAAAATCGGTCATCTTAAGATCTTTTAAAGTGCATTTTAAATGCTCACTTTAAAACTTCTCCAATGTGTTCTGACAAGCAAGCAGTTTGTCATACGCGGTAAATAATTTTATACATTAATTGCTATTCCCTATGCTAGATGATAAGCCACATAGACCATATTATAACTAATTACAATTGTAAATAACTGTTTGCCTCAAAAATTTTCCACAGCCCACACACATTCATTGTGTTTCTAATTGTCGTTTAGGAAAAATATACCTTCAACAACAAAAATGCAAATATTTGTTAAACCATTAATTTCCATTCATTACTTTATAGCATGAATATTTTAAAACTTGATATGCATTAACCATACATCGGTGTCCGGAAAGAGGAATGAATAATAAAGCGGCGTACAGTTGGAGAATAATAAATAAAACTACCGATTATATTCTATTCGATAAAGTTTTATTATATACCACGTGGCTTGGAAATTACATGCTTGGATATTGAAAGTTGATTTAAGAAAATTCACGAGGACAAGTCCCGGCGCATCCGCCCAAATTAAAAGTGGAGCTTTGAAGCATTTTGTAATCAGAGGATATTCAAAGGAAAGTTTATTACTTTAAATTAAGTAGATAACTAAATCTAAATTTTGTATGTTCTATTAAAAATCGTATTTCTACACCTAATATCTAAAATGTTTACAACCACAAAATATTCCTTATTTTATACCTATAGGTACAGTTCTCTTAATTTATACTAGAAGGTTCGCTGTTATTTTTAGTTTATTGTTTAAGCCATAGGAAAAGCAAATGCTCTTTCGTATACAATAAAACACTTTTATTATGTTAGTTTTTTCCATACATATCCTACCTTTTAATATTCAGTCCAAGATATCAGATGTGAGATAGGTACCTACGTAATTTGAAACATAATTTAACTAGGGAGTTGATCATTTCACAACTTGTGAACCAGATGGATATCGGAAAATTTTATTACAGCTACATACGATGGGGAATTAAGTACGTCTAATAAAATTGCAAAAAACCAATTCGTTTGTGTTACGAAATTTATAAGTTAGGGTTAAAGCATTGTGTAACAATTTAAATTGTGTGATGATGAGTTTGAGTTTTTCCAAGCGATGATATAAAATTGCACAATAACTTTGGCATCGATTTTTAGGTGATTCATAATGTATTTTTGCCTACACAACACGAAAACAGTTAAGAATGGTGATTAATTGCTACTATTTAAATCAGGATTAAGTTCAGTAGATTTCTTTCAGGTTGTTTAATAAACTTTATATCACTGTATAGGGTGTCGCATTTAAATGGGCACCAATTCTCTAATGGAAATTGAAAATTTTGTATACTAAGATCTTGTGTCTTTTTTGTGGCCTATCTATGTTTAAATTTTTTTATTATAGTTAGTATCGTTCCATCATTTTTGCACAGTGTTTTAAGTTTCATCACAGGTTATAACGTCTCGTTTATTATCTTACAGGGTGGCCAGAAGTAACCGGGACAATTAGTGTGTTCGAGAGCTAAAATTAAAACTTTCTAAACAGATTTTTACTTTCTTATACGAAGTAATAAGAAAGTAAGTATAGTAATCGTGATTTTTTTCGACTTCGAGATTTTTCGATAAAAATTGTAGGTAATATTTTGTTTATAGAGTAGACTAACCTCAGGAGCAAAAGTATTTTTCTCAAGTCTACAACCAGGAAAAAATGTAAGTAAATAGAATAAAACGAAATAAAGTATTAAGGTATTTAGAAAACGGGACACACTGTGTACGTATATGAAAAGTGGTTCAATATAGGCTACTTTAGAAAATTTAGTTGGGCTAAAAGTTTGTTTTTAGAATAAATTTAGAACATTTTAACGTCCGGTTTACATTTTACATCATCCGGTAGGTACACGTTAACTTGAAATCACGACCCTGGACAACTTAACCTACATAAAATACCCCCTTCCCTTGTAACTGCCTCCAGTTCCCGCGATCTTAATAAACCAAGACAAACCTCCATCAAAATAAACGTCAAAATAAAACTCGCCTGAAAATCTTTATATCTATATACTTGTATAATTCATCTCTTAACAATGTGTTTGACCTGTCTCTGTCTAGTTTTGTAGACAATTCTAAGCAAGACAGAGATGTTTGCAGAGAACCATACAGGATTTATAGTATAGGTAGCAGGATTTACAGCGTCCAGAAGAAATATTACAGCATAACGTAATCACGGCGCACTCGGTTTTGTTCGCAAGTCTTCGTCGTGTAAGGGTAAGAGAGGGCTTTATATGCTAAAAATAGATTCGGGGTTTTATGTTTCCGCATCTCAATAGAATTCTGGATACGTGTGACGTCCTCTCGCTCTATGTTTATGCTGAATATTGTATGAATAAATACTATAAATGTATTACGAATTGTATTCACTTGCTACATTTATTTATAAACGCTTTATCTCTGATGGTTTTATTTTTGTTTTTTACTTGTTCAAGGTTCATAATAAAAGAAATGTTTGTTCAGTGTGCATAATAAAAAACTCTTTTAAGCAAAATAAATCCTGTTGGGGTTTTTTGTAGGCAAAAATGTTTTATGTAGCACTACTAAAAGCTAACAGGCCCCACCGGACAAATTGGAGCTATTGTTAAAAAATCGTCCAGTTGTATGTAAACTTCTCAAGAGCAAATTTGCACTACTACAGGAAAGATCAAAGGTGAAAGTTTCTGCACAAGGATCTGTTGAACGATAGACGGAAGCTGTTACATTAATATTTTTTAGGAAAGTTTCAATTATTTTTATGCTGGTTTTCCAATAATTACCTATACCTACATATTTATTTGAACCAAATTTAGCTTAATTGATATTCGAGTGCGTCAATATGAATAATGAAGTAGTGTCCAAAATTAAAAAGATGGTTGTTTAAAGTAAGTAAAGTAAAACCTTCTGGAACTTTTTAGTCCTTAAAACTTTTATTATAAACAACTGTCGTGTTACCATAGCCAACGTTATGTATGTGTTTTATCACTGCTACTGCGATTTTTCATTACAAATCTTTAATAAAGGTTTGTAACAAAATTTGTCATATACAGGGTGAGTCGCAATTAGTGGGACATGCTTTACCTGTAAATACTAGCCGTAAAACTGAGACGATTGACGCAAAAAGTTGTTATACTAAAATGCATAACTAAAAAGATATAGGCGTTTGAAGTTTAAGAAAAAAAAAATTTTTGCTAATATCTTCTAAACTATGAATGAGAAGAACCAATTCTTGGTAGTTGCTAATGAATACCAAAGACCTTTAATTTGGGAAAATTTTGTTGAAATCAAACTTTAAGAAGATGGTTTTTTAAAGTAAGTAAAGTGTTAAACCTTCTGGAACTTTTTTGTCCTTAAAATTTTAATTATAAAAAATATTGTATTTAATAGGCAATTTAATTTAAAAACTTTTTGATTTCTTGTAAAGTTTTGATTAAACGCACCGTTAAGCTTTAAAAAATTAAAAACAAATAGCATGTTTTTACTAAGTTTCAAAAAACAGCATCAAGAATGCTGAGATTTAAAAGTTATTGACGGAGGACGGTCCTCCAGCACATTATGCACGTCCTGTGCGACATTGGCTATCTGTCACTTATCCTCAACGATGGATTGGTAGAGGCCCTGACGCTCCTGTTGCACGGCCTCCTCGTTCTCCTGACCTAAACGCAAATGAATTCTTTTCTTGGGGATATTTAAAATCAAAAGTGTATGCAACACATTTTCCTTCACTTCAAGAGCTTAGAAGGAGAATCGTTCAACACGCCAATGAAGTTCGAGAGGCAGTTTATATTAAAAAAAAAATTGGTTTTCAATGCAAAGAAGAGCTACAGAAGCGTCATCGTCAGGGCCTCTACCAATCCATCGTTGAGGCTAGGTGACAGGTAGCAAATGTCGCACAGGACGTGCATAATGTGTTGGAGCTCCGTCTTCCGTCAATAACTTGTAAATCTCAGTATACTTGATGCTGTTTTTTTGAAACTTAGTAAAAACATGCTGTTAGTTTTTAATTTTTTAAAGCTTCACGATGCCTTTAATCAAAACTTTACAAGAGATGAAAAACTTTCCAAATTAAATTGCCTATTAAATGCAATTTTTTTTATAATAAAAGTTTTAAGGACTAAAAAGTTCCAGAAGGTTAAACACTTTACACTTACTTTAAAAAACCATCTTCTTAAAGTTTGATTTCAACAAAATTTTCACAAATTAAATGTCTTTGGTATTCATTAGCAACCACCAAGAATTGGTTCTTTTCATTCAATTAGTTTAGAAGTTATTACCAAAAATTATTTTTTTTTTCAAACTACAAACGCCTATAACTTTTTAGTTATGCACTTTAATATAACAACTTTTTGCGTCAATCGTCTTAGTTTTAGGTCTAGTATTTACATATAAAGCACTTATTGTTATTGCGACTCACGCTGTAAAATGCTATATTGGAGTAGAAGTTTAATTAATTAGCGTCAGTTAATTTTTTGAGAGCTTCAAGAGTTATTGACAGCCAGGACATCTTTGCAGTTTTTCTATTTTAACTCGACAAATATTGATGCTATATTAAAAACTTTTGTAATAGGTATAATTGGTACTTGATTACTTGTTTCAATTTACGAATCAATCGAAAAAATAATCAACTATTTATAACAAATACTGTTGATAGATATTGCGCTTTAAAGAGACTCGGTGATTCACTATTCTATAAAGGAAATCCCACTTTTTTACATTTTCGTTAACAACTCGATTTCTGTTTCTTGAGGGGACAACATTTATAGGACTTTATTTCAAATTGACTGTAATAAGAAGAAATTGAGATTATTTTGAAGACTGCACGAACAGTAGTCTCGAAGATTCGAAGCGTTTAATCCGAATCTTGAGAATTGGATATCGTAACAACTCATGTTATCGAATGTCATAACATACTTCAAGGCTTAGAATCTTTGCGTCTGTTGGTCGCACACACTTCAAATTTGTCTTAATATCTTTGTTATATAGTAAACTTTAATTTAACTTAAATTTAGTTGTTGGCCAAAATGTAATAAAAATGCGTTTTTGGTAAAATCGAGAAATTTAAGGAACCTATTTAGATGGACATATCTGCGAAACTATTTGCCAAAAGGGCTAATTTCTGTGTTCCACTGGTAAATTGAAGAGAAATAATTTGTTACTATGAGTTTCTTACATACAGTCACTATTTTTCGAGATAAAATGGAAAAACTGCAAAAATTTCGAAGCCCCCAAAAAAGTATCCCAAATTAACTGTAATCACAGATTAGTTTATTGGTAGAAAGTAGAAACGAAATGCGTTTTCATGGTGCTATTGTTAATGAGCAGATAATCAAGGTTCCTATTTTTTCTTTATAATGTAAATAACTATAACCAAAAAATGATGATATATTTTAAGAAAGATTCAATTCAACCTTAAATTTGTTAAGAACTTATCATCAACATCAAAATATTAATGGAGCATCTCTGATGCTTACTTACATATTTAGATAAGAATGTTTCAGATAAAAACTACAACTTATTCTTATATTTCTAATGTTGGTTTAAAATGCTTCAGTTATATTTTCAGTAAATGTTAAAGATTAAGATTGGAATTTGAATTGGGAATGCTTCAGTCTGAGCAGGTATACACAACTGTCAACTGCTTTGTTTCACTCGTATCGTTTAGAAAGCAAACGTATTTTCTTTTTCTTCTAACCTAATATAATTAGGTATACTAACTGATACAACACATACATTATTAATGTAATTATCGTTAGAACAAACTTTGTAATATATATATAATTATATATATATATATATATATATATATTTTTAAAGGTTGATTTCAACAAAATTTTCACAAATTAAAGGTCTTTGGTATTCATTAGCAACTACCAAGAATTGGTTCTTCTCATTCAATTAGTTTAGAAGTTATTACCAAAAATTATTTTTTTTTCTTAAACTTCGGACACCTATAACTTTTTAGTTATGCATTCTATTATAACAACTTTTTGCGTCAATCGTCTCAGTTTTAGGCCTAGTATTTACAGGTAAAGCATGTCCCACTTATTGCGACTCACCCTGTATAACATAAAATAGCAATTTTTCATTTTTCATTCGCTTTTTCATACTAAACTTTATTTTTACTTTTTTGCTAAAGTGATGGATGTGCTTAATGACGTACAGAGCTTCTCAGAAGATATAAACTCTAGTGTAGATTCCTCTCACAAAATCTCCACGGACCCCTTCTGATCTGACCCCACAAGATTATTTCAAAAGTTCGAAATTTATCAAACGTTTTAAATTCCCCTACAAAAAACCCCCACAGATTAAATTTTAAAAACATTTGCCCTCTTATACATACATATATTTACTTTAAAATTCAAAATATCTAGTTTAGATGCAACGTGGTAATCCACAAGCAACTTCCCAGTAGTTTAGAATTTAAAATCTTGCTTGATGATGCCCCAACATACATTCGCAACACGTTTCCGTTTTTTATTTAAACTCGTTGTGTACCCGCACAACATTTTACACTGTTTTTGTTGTGTTTATTTGTATTGTGTATAAAATAGAGTTTCGTGTAAATTGCTATGAAACATCCCCTTGACATGTGTGACGCAATTTTGTCTTAATTTAAGTACATCATTTCATGTTAAACGTTTGTTTTAAAGTACCCAGTGGGGTGATGCTGTAAAATAAGTTTAAAAAAATATCGTATTAAACGCGCTTGGGTAATTTGTCGGGGGAATTCTGCACATGCAACAACTAGTTCATAGTTCATCCTAGAAAGTTATTTCTAAAGTGTAGTATAGTCGACTTATCCTAGTGTATTTGTTATAAGCAACCCTCAAAGACTGAAACTGAATAATAATTATTATAATTAAAAAATACTTATGTATATTTATGTTCAAATTGCTAAAAGCTCGTTCAGAATTTAATGAGTATCTTTGTTAATACATTAAGAGTTAGGAGATAATTTTCAGTTTCAAAGCAATAATACACGAGTAGACGAAAAACAAACAGATAAACAAACGTGAATTTGTTTAACATTTAATGTGAAATTAAACAGAAGTTTAGTAAATACCTGTTGTTTTCCAACACAAACATACGTAAATTAATTAACTTTAATACCAGCTGGTGTAATTTCTAAAATGACTGTATGATAAAAGAATCAATATTCTGGTGTTCTTAGAACAAATTAAGAATTATTCCAGATGTTCTACAAGCTAAATCGCCTGCATTTAACTTTTACTGTAAAGCTCTTTAACATCAAAGAAATAAATAATTAAATTGCGAGCTTTCTCTGCGCTTATGGCATTTTTGTGTTAGTATCAATTTTCCGTCTTCCTTTCTTGATGTGATTATAATGGAAAGCTGCTTTCGTTTTATCTTGAACTTGAGGATTATTTCAGGGGTAGGTAATAAAAAGTGCAATTTTATATACATTACATTATACATTTATTTACTTCTATGCTGTAGAGTAAAAATAATTATAATACATATTGCGTTTTGAGGAAGCTTCGAGAAATTCGTCGTGGAAGATTGATGAAAGTATTTATTAACTTCACGCACAAAAAAATGATAAAGTAGGCATGAAGATCTGTATAAACTGAAAAACTAAACAAATACCGTGTTTTCTTTTTAAAACTGTTGCCAGAAAAATTAATTCGATTCAGTTACTAAATGTAGTTAAATGTATATTATTTAAAAAGTAATTCTTTTTTGGGAAAAATCATGAGATTCAGTTACAACCGCGAGAAATTAGTAAAAAACTTGTTTTTTTTCTTATTTTTCGTTCTTTATCTTTTAACCTGTATTATTTTCAACTGACACACGTGACTCATTCTGATTCTCTCTCGTTTAAGGGAGGCGACCGTAAGATAGAAACAGAGCTAGTGTGACGTACCTGTCTACTTAAAATAATGTTAGTCTACATGGTGGATGAAATTCAAGGGACTAAATTGTTTTCGCTTATTCGAAGATATACATCGCCGTTCAAATTAATAAAAAATTGCGTAATTAAGTGTACAGGGTGGCCCATTTTCGAGCCTATTCATAGGGAACTCGGAAACCGTAAGAGATACAGGGTCGGTTAAATTATGGCAAAGTTGCACAATTTGATGCTTATCAAAATGCTGTGTTTTTAAAACAAATTATTACTTCCGACTAAATAATGTTAATAATAGCTTTTCATCAGTATCATAAATTTAAATATTTTTTTTTACCTAACTAATAAATTTAGAATGTTGAAAAAATAATTTGTTTTAAAAATAGTGTCGTATTAAATATTTTTAAAAATACAGAAAATGTCAGTTTTTGTCATCGAAACGTTTGAAAATCACAATTTGTGATGGGTCATAGCTTTAAGGTAGTCCAAAGCTAACAAAAATTAAAATAAAAAATCCAGGTCCGTATTTAAAATAAATAAGTTGATGATGGTTTCTGGAAGACGAAACGTCGGATTTAAAATTTGACAGCGCCATATTGTAGAGGATAAAAAGTGGCAATGACGAAGTGTTGTTTGTTTTAAAATTTGTTTTCAAATAACGTCAGAAAAAAATTAAAAAGATTTTATGAAATTTCGTTTTTTTCAGGATATTTCACAAAGTATTCGGAATTTTCCAAATTGCAACACAGCATTTTGATAAGCATCAAATTGCGCAACTTTGCCATAATTTAACCGACCCTGTATCTCTTACGGTTTCCGAGATCCCTATGATGAGGCTCGAAAATGGGCCACCCTGTACATACAACAATATTCTTATAACAAATTTAAGATATCTGGTTCAGTTTGTCAAATATCTGAAAACAACTGATAATTCAGGATTTTTCTCGTTTTCTGAGTTGGAGTTATTGAATTAAAAAGGTGTTCAGCTATATTTCTAAGGTTAAGAATATGTTAGGCAACTAACTGTAATCAAAGTTGTATTTCTTCAAAAATAGGTCCTTGTAGTGCTCCTCGAATTTCACGCACCCTGTATAGGGCGCCCTTCCTTGCTCTAACATTAACATATTATGAGAAGGCATAATATTTATTCTGAATTATTGTAAAAGGAAATTAGAGTATCTATGTCTATTTCTTTGGCCTTTTATATTAGTATTTTTTTTTACTTAGCTCTTCAGTAATTGGGTTTTATTAATTTTACGGTTGTGCATTTGTGTGTTTGTATAATATCATCATTTTTTATTCTGTCAGTTTAAATTTTTTTACCTACTTTCATGCCGTCTGAATTTTATTGTTTTTTAAGACTAAAATAAATTTTACTTTATTTATATTTACATGCATACATTCCGCTATTCGACGACACTAAGTATGTATTAGATTAGGACTTTTTTGTACGAAAAGAAAATTACTTATATAAATTGTAGGGATCTGGAAATAAATAACGAATTTCACTTATGATTAGTCTTATTTTCCAATATAGCCCCTACTACCTACTTAATTTAAATTCGTATTTTTCAAAAATGTTTTCATGACATTTTAATAATCCCTTTTTTCGTTATATTTATTTTAATTAAAAGTCAAATATGCAGAATTTATTAACTGGGATTTGTTAATATCTATATTTATTTGAAGATAAATCATCGGTTACAAATGTTACGAGTACAGCAATGAAAATCAACTAATTTATCTGCCAGATAAAATTAATTGGGAGATTAATAAAAAATTGTCTAGGTTAGAATCAATTTTGTGCAAAAATTGTTGATACTTTGTGCTCCACTTTAAATTAAATTAAACGAAGTAATGATAATTTACCATAAATTCATTTGCTAAGAATTTTGTTGCATACTATTTTTGAAGAACCAAAAACCTACCACTCATATTAGGAATACGAGCCCTAACAACTAAATGTTCGGATAAATGTAAATTTGATTGTCTTTTTTCCATACGCGCAAAAGTTATCTAAATTAACTTCCATAATATTGATGGTTTTTTCTGTTATAATGCCAACATTTAGTTATATAAAAACATAAATTTCGTAGCAGAATGGGAAAATTGTAGAAACAAAGAATTATTATTTCCAAAACGATGGATCTAGTAGTCGGATTTTGATGAAATTTACTTTATTGCAAAGCTGGATGTTGGTTTTCTTTACAAAATGTTACACAAGTTTTTATTTGGTGATTTTAGGCATTTATCGGAGCTTCAAAGTTGCACCTTTAAAAATGATAAAATTTTCTAGTAACTGTTTTAAAGAATCACAGTTTTGAAACCGCTGGTTGGATTTGTGTCAAAAAACATTTAAATCAAAGCTCAATAATCGTACTATATTGAAAAAATCCTGAAATGTTAACATGATTTTTTTTTGCATTTTTTTCGAGTTCCACAGTTCACTTTTCAAAAAACGTGTTTTTTGATGGTGCTACCTACATTAAAATAATCACAGTTTTGGAACCGCTGGTTGGATTTTGGTAAAATTTACTTTATTGTAAAGCAGGATGTTGGTTTTATGTACAAAATAATCTTCAAGTCTTTATTTGATGATTTTAGGCATATTTCGAAGCTATAAAATTGCACTAGAAAAATGTGACGTAATTTTCTAACGACTGTTTTTAAAAAATCACAGTTTTGGAACTTAAAGGTGCTTTCATGGCGCTCATCCAGTCCGGACTTAAATGTCATTGAAACTCTTTGGCATAAAATTAAACGTATTCTACGCAATAATCCACCAAGAACCATTGGGACCTTAAAGACCAAAATAGAAGAAATTTGGGACAGTTTCACGTCAGAATTGTACAAAAATTTGATAAATACTATACCTGCTAGAATATAGGCAGCTATTAAAGCAAAAGGAGACGTAACCTCTTATTAATGGTCCAAAATTAAAAATTATCCCAACATTTAGTTGCAAATTCATTTTGTAAAGTTTGCTAATTATTAAGGTTAAAATATTGTTAAATCCAATAAATAATTTTCTTCCATGCATAATATTGTTATTAAGGCTTTATCTTATTGTATTGTTAGGTGTTTACTAATTATTTGCGTAAAATTTCCAGTTCTCCTTTCATACTTCAAAAATTTACTTTTGTCCGAACATTTAGTTGTTAGGGCTCGTATATGCATTTCTTATAAAATTTATAAACACATTGTGAATTGAGAAAATAGATACTTCAAATACTTTTAAACCTACCACTGTTATTTTCCGTTTGATATATTTATGCCATCACCTTTCGTCTCATAAATAGTTGATAAGCGCTAATTTAAGAAACTATAACGGTAAATATTACATACGACACGTGAAGGGGTCGTGACCCTGACCTGGACAAGACCTTCCCTAGATCGACCTACTTCCGGGCTTTATACAGGTCCTCATCATCCTTGTCCGCGCGCATTGACAATGCACAACAGTTTATCCCTGAACTACCCTCTAAATTTAGTAACAAGTCCAAATCGCATTGATAATTCATTTAATTGGAGGAAATGTTAAAGGTGAAATTCGTTGGTGGATGTTGTTGACGGAAACAACAGAAGTCAGCGCACATTTTGTATCTCAACTAATTAATTTCGAAAGAAAACGCGACATATGATATTTGTAAATGTTAACGATTCCCTAATGCAATCGTTTAATGTTACATGTGGGAGTTGCTACACGTTTTATAATAAATTTTCTTGGCTCAGTAATTTTCCAAGTATACAAGTGCTTGATAAACGAGATAAATCTTGTAAAAACCTAAAATTTATATAGCAATTCGCAGTTGGTAATATTATTTTCACATCAGTGTCCTCAGGTAGTGAATGTGCAATCAAAATAAATTTTCATTTTGTAGTAGCAATTAAGGCAACAAGATACGCTTGTGATATACGGGATTGGTTTCAGTCAGTGTGGGAGAAATTTCATTTTCTTGAATTTGCGTATGCTGGTGGTATAATGAATTGCCATCTGTACAAGACACAAAATGTTCAACTGAATTTTCTTCGTATTATTTTGACCCAATAAAAATAAAGCGTCTGCAGGTCAATAAAAAGAATTAAACACATTTTCATTATTTAATGATGAACAAACCGCGTAATTCAACCCTATCAAGGCTATCTATTACATCATTAAGAGCGCAGTTGTGCCATACATTTTCTGACGCACAATGAAATCTTAATTATCAATTTTTTTGTTCAACTCAGCTCATGCAATTTAATTTGTAAAACGTGCGCTACAATGACCTCAAAGCCATTAAAAATTCCACAAAAAAGCTTTCAGGTAATTTTTTTAAATACACAAGAATGTGTTTTGATCGTTCATGCATTAGGGTAACAGCGGTGTATTAATTAGTTGCAGATTTGGGGATTGACCTTTTGAAAACAATTAAAAATTTACGTAGGGGCTCCTGGTAATTGCGTGCAAGATTTAATGGTTAATATTAAATTTGTTTAACTCGTTGGGGTTTTTTCTACTTGTATATCAAGGTCGGACATCTATATTATTGTGTTGAAAGTTTCATATTAAATATGGTGTAGGTAATAAAAGTTTTATTGCACTATTACACTCAGAGGAATAATCTTTAAATTCTTTTGTAAAAATAAATTAGGTACTAGGCTTGATACTTTCTCTGCATAACTTTATTTGATAGATAAGTTCCTAGGTTACAGTTGTTACAACAATGGAAATCGACAAATTTATCTCATAGTTAAAGTTATTTGGAAGACGCAAATACCGGCGGCGGCCCTAAGAATTTATAATTAAATTATATTTAGTTACATTTGTACTTGGTAGGTAGTATTATACGACGTTTTGGTAAAAATCTATCAAAATTAAATCAGTTGACAACTATTCCAATTTATTTATCTCCTTGGAATCCTTCCGATCTAGTTTCACGGCTATCTAGATTTATTTTTAAAAAACATAGAATAATTATTGTGCCTAAATATTCGAAGTTTTCCATGATTATGTTATTAATTCTAAAGTAATTTTTGGGCTCTTGGCATAATGAGTAACAAATCTACACAAGCATAAAGTTTAAAAATATTTTTTGTCATGGATTGTTTGACCACGCAACTATGAAAACAATGATATCTTCAATTAAAGTGTTAAAAATTATTTTTTATTCTTTTGGCAATAACTCTGAAACGAACGAAGATATCGAGCTGCGCTTTTGACGATTTTTCTTGCAAATTTATTCTACTTTCTGATTCCGACATCATAATTATACCATCTACTTTAAGTTTTCGGGAGAAAATCAAAAATACTGTTATTATTTCAAATTGCGCCCTCTAACAATTTTATTAGGAACTATCATGTAACATTGGATGCGATAATTAAAAGTACCTGCATTTCTCTTCCGAACAAGCTTAATTTTACTAAAATCGAATAAGTGGTTTAGAAGTTACAACGATTTAAATGAATACACTTTGAATAACTTCCCCCACTCTTATTAAGGTCGGTACGCCAATGAGCCTTAAACCAAAATGATGCAGAATTATCCAAGCTTTCTAATGATGTTACCAAAGGTATACCTTAATGTGGAAATTTTCGGAGAAATTTAGAATTTTAATATTTACTTTTCAGTTGCGCCCCCTTGCGGCGAAATGCGGAACTTAAAAATAATTTCCAGAATTTTCTCATTGCCACTTTAATAATGAAATTTTCACTGGATTTCTATGCCCAGTAGTTTCCGAGATATGGCCGGTGGCCACCCTTAATGAAACAGCCTGTACAAACAGTAACTGAAAAAGTCTGCTCTGTGCTCCGAAAAACGCAAAAATTCGAGAGAAATTTACTACTAAATTCGAAAAATACTAGTTTGTAAACTTTTGAAACTAATCGAAAAGTAATACAATGAAAAAAAATCTGAAAAATCCTGATTTTTTTAAATAATTTTAAAAGACGTCATTTTTTGCTTTGCGGATAGAGCTAGCTCATTTCAGGTTTTCAAACATCATGCTTAACCTACTGGGACAAATATTTTTCATCGAAAATATCTTTTTTATTATAATACAGTGTACATTTTTTGGCGGTAACTGTATAAAGATGGTTTCTCAAAATGTCGAATTTGGCAATAAATGACCGTACCACGCGATGATAAATTATTTAAAAATGAAAACCTTATATTAAATAAAGTTTCTTACTACTTCTTCTTCTTCCTACGTCGCTGCAGCCCTATACTGATCCTTCGCCTCCTTTAACTCATCCTTGATTTTCATTCATAAAACTTTTATAATCCAGTTAAGCCAGCGGTCCACACTGGTTTATACCTGTAAAGGAACATTATCCATTTGTAAACCTCCATTCATTCACTGCTTATTGTTGGTCTTTATTGGCCGCTTAATTTCTGTAAATAAATGTCAAAACTTTACATGTTGAAGTACCCAACTGGTTAAATTATCGCGGCTTTAGAGACAGACGGTGCAGAAGATGTACAATGCCTGTCCTCACACTCTACCCCACCACGTTATTTACATCCCATTCAAGAAGTTTACGATCCGTAAATGTTCAACCATAGTTTGCTAAAATAAGGATTATGGAGCGATAAGTATCCATATAAAATGAATGACCTCATCAGAATGGATAATAATTCTTCAACAATGACAAAAACATTGTAACCAGCAGCACTTCCATATTATATTATGATGTCCTTCACTTTATGCATATTAAGGATAAATAAAATGTGCGCGTACAGCCTCTGCGCGTTTATAAGTGTATATGTAATGAACTATGAAATCTCAATTTCAAATTTTACTGCGGCATATATAGTGAGGATAATATTTTTTATGGATTGTAAAAGTTGACTAGGAAAAAAGGGGGATATCTCAACCATTTGGGTGTTTTTGTTAAAGGTCATGCACATCAACCAGGGTGCTAAAGTAATGCAAACGACACAGTAAACGTGTTTCAGCAACTATTATAGAATATTTAAAATCATTTTTACAAGGGTTTGAAACCATAACATAAGATTGGTTTTAAATTTTTTGCACAAAAGTTGCTATTTTATTGATATTATTATAAAATAATATCCACAGTACATGTAGGTGTTTTCTTCTATTCCAGTTTTATTTGAAAATTCCATGTTTTATTTGTTTTTAATCACATTTTTGTATTTACACCAACATAAACTGAAACGTTAAATTATACGTATACACAACTTAATTTTGAGGGAATTTAATAAAATAATATCATGCTTTTCAAATTGAACTTACTGAATAGTTTTATTACACTATTTTTGTACAGATATTTTAATCAACGCTATAAATTACAGAACAATATTGTTATCTTTTACCTGAAATATTAAATATATTCCAGTTTCCAACCGAACTGCTTTAACTAAAAAAAGTGGTGAAAACAAACACGAAGTATATGCGCTATATCTACCGGTAATTATTTTCTTTTCGTTTTGATTAAACAAAATTAATATTTATCATTTTTTATTTCGTTTAAAACCCACACAAAAACAAGTGGTGGTGTATTTATTTTCCATTGAATAAATACCAATCAAATACAGTTTAAATTGGTACAAATTTTGTTAGAAATAAAGCATGGAAGTGGAAATAATTTAGTAGTCTCATAATTTTTTACAATAGAGTGAAGTATTTTATAATATTTGTACTTAAATTTTTGTATTAGATGCAGATAATAAAAAATAAACTGGTTAGTTAATAAAATAAAATTTATTCATTTTAAAAAACCAAACTCTGAGAATTAAATCATGTATACAGGTAATTAATCTTAAGTTAATGGTAATAGTGATATTAGATAATTATATATTCATCATTGTTTCTTAAATTACAAAAATTTGTTAAATATTTTTGAGTTCTTATGTACCAGCTTTCCTAGAAATTATTACTACTATTAGTATTACTTTTTTTGAAAATGAAATGTTTAAGCCTTCTATTAGAAATAATTATTTATCCTACGGTACCAATTAGTGTAAAGGAGACTTGAGCAAGAGTTTTGTTGTATAATTTCTCACTTTATTATTAACTAATTCAATAAAAACGTCATTGCTTGTGAAGCCAACAATATTTCGTATTACAGCTTCTATGAATTTCTTATTCTATAAGAACGATAGTGTGTTTATATCTTATATATAAAAGTGATAGTTTGTCCTCTATACAATTCTACACTGCTGTAGATATCCACGCCAAATTTTTCGTGAATGTTCTTTCGGCATCCACACGAGTCGTAGAAGTAATGAGAGTTTTTAATTTTGCGCCGTTTTTTCAATAATAATAATAATAATTTATTTATATATGACAGACACACATTCACGTCTTCAGCGCCATTATATAGGGTGAATCGCAATAAGTAAGACATGCTTTACCTGTAAATACTAGACCTAAACCTAAGACGATTGACGCAAAAAGTTGTTATACTAAAATGCATAACTAAAAAGTTATAGGCGTTTGAAGTTTCGGAAAAAAAAATAATTTTTGGTAATAACTTCTAAACTAATTGAATGAGAAGAACCAATTCTTGGTAGTTGCTAATGAATACCAAAGACCTTTAATTTGTGAAAATTTTGTTGAAATCAAACTTTAAAAAGATGGTTGTTTAAAGTAAGTAAAGTAAAACCTTCTGGAACTTTTTAGTCCTTAAAACTTTTATTATAAAAAAAATTGCATTTAATAGGCAATTTAATTTGGAAACTTTTTCATCTCTTGTAAAGTTTTGATTAAAGGCATCGTGAAGCTTTAAAAAATTAAAAACTAACAGCATGTTTTTACTAAGTTTCAAAAAAACAGCATCAGGTATACTGAGATTTACAAGTTATTGACGGAAGACGGAGCTTCAACACATTATGCACGTCCTGTGCGACATTTGCTACCTGTCACCTAGCCTCAACGATGGATTGGTAGAGGCCCTGACGATGACGCTTCTGTAGCTCTTCTTTGCATTGAAAACCAATTTTTTTTTTAATATAAACTGCCTCTCGAACTTCATTGGCGTGTTGAACGATTCTCCTTCTAAGCTCTTGAAGTGAAGGAAAATGTGTTGCATACACTTTTGATTTTAAATATCCCCAAGAAAAGAATTCATTTGCGTTTAGGTCAGGAGAACGAGGAGGCCGTGCAACAGGAGCGTCAGGGCCTCTACCAATCCATCGTTGAGGATAAGTGACAGATAGCCAATGTCGCACAGGACGTGCATAATGTGCTGGAGGACCGTCCTCCGTCAATAACTTTTAAATCTCAGCATTCTTGATGTTGTTTTTTGAAACTTAGTAAAAACATGCTATTTGTTTTTAATTTTTTAAAGCTTAACGGTGCGTTTAATCAAAACTTTACAAGAAATCAAAAAGTTTTTAAATTAAATTGCCTATTAAATGCAATATTTTTTATAATTAAAATTTTAAGGACAAAAAAGTTCCAGAAGGTTTAACACTTTACTTACTTTAAAAAACCATCTTCTTAAAGTTTGATTTCAACAAAATTTTCCCAAATTAAAGGTCTTTGGTATTCATTAGCAACTACCAAGAATTGGTTCTTCTTATTCAATTAGTTTAGAAGATATTAGCAAAAATTTTTTTTTTCTTAAACTTCAAACGCCTATATCTTTTTAGTTATGCATTTTAGTATAACAACTTTTTGCGTCAATCGTCTCAGTTTTAGGCCTAGTATTTACAGGTAAAGCATATCCCACTTATTGGGACTCACCCTGTATATGGCAAATTTTGTTACAAACCTTTATTAAAGATTTGTAATGAAAAATCGCAGTAGCAGTGATAAAACACATACATAACGTTGGCTATGGTAACACGACAGTTGTTTATATCGTAATTAATTATGGAGATCAATGAAGCAACTGGTGTACCGTGTAGAAATTTCTACCTGTCAGTAATTGCTGGAAGTAATTCAACAAGCTAATAATATAAGTATAAAACGTGATTCAAATACGAAACGTCGTGTTACAGAATCGAGTCTTGCGGCAAAATTATGACTTAAAATTTTCTAATAATTTAAACTAATCTTAATTTACACTCTTAGTTAGTGATATTAGTTAGTACTTAAGCTAGTGATATACTTGTAGCGAAGTCTATGGAAAAAATCCCCCCCCCCCCTTTCTCTTATCTTCATATTCTCCATCATTTACTCCCAAAGGATTAAAGAGTTAGATGATCTGGACAAAAGTAATAGAGAGTCAAGAGTGAGAGAGAGATGGACAGAGCCGACCGACCGACGGAGGAGCATCTAATGAACATTAACGCGCAGGTGAGAGACGGTGGTCTAGAGTCGGCGGCGCAACAGTGTCGCGGATATCCACAGGTAGGTCGGGGAAGTGGGCAAGTGGGAGCGGTCGATCGATGGCGCTACAGCAATGCCAGACGCCCACACAATGCGGCCGAGATCCGTTCTTCACTACCAGCACCGACTCACTACGCTTCTAGGACTACTACACTATATCATATCAAAGCACATAGTTCCGCCTTTGCAGGTTCGCCTTTTTATTGTTATTGTTCTACAATGCGATGTTTTAATTATTTATTGTTTCGTGATGTGAAAAACAAAATGGAAATGATCTTGAGTGAGAAGGACCATATTCCGGCTGTTATTATTTTGAAGTTTTTATGCTTCAACATCAACACATCTTACTAAATGAAATTTGTTTGAAATGCGAGTTTAATTTGCGAATCATAACTGTCACTATTGAGAAAATACTGAATAAACGGACGAAAATATACATGAGAATTGGCTACTGAATGAAATTTTAAAACTAACATAAACATAAAAACATGAATAGATTTGAATATCGGATAATACGGACGCCTCCGCCATAATTTAAATTTCCAGTTGTGTGCCAGAATTTCTCCCTTTGGTACACGAGTAGGTGTTAAGTGTACAGACCACAATAATCTAAACTATTATTAACTTCCTCATATGAACATAAACATACACACTTTATATCATGTTGTCACCGGCGCATCCGCCATAATTTAAACAATACATTAAAAAGTTAAAAGAGAAACGAGAATTTATAATCTAATTTAGATATAGGTACTAAATATGGACAACAGCATTTGTCATGTTATGTCCCCCTTTCATAGTTAGAACATAGTATAAACGGTATAAGAAATACCTACCTATTCATTAAAAGAGGAAAAATTTCCCTTTATCATCAACACTACTATTTTTATATTAAAAAACCTATACACACAGCTCTGGTGGATATAATAGTATATTATTTTATGAGCGATTATGATAGCCATTATTCACGAAAATGATGTTTGAGCCCACGAGCCGTAGGCGAGTGTCGCAATTCATTTGAGTGAATAATGGCCATAATCGCAAATGTAATACTATGCTTTTTCCACACCTATTAAAGAAATAAATTAGACTCAAATTTGATAATTTTTTTGACACTTATTTAATTACTGTGAAGCTAGTCGATTGTCAAGTGCAGAAAGACTTGATGGGGGCGATTTAAAATATCATTGGTTCAGCAACATTGAATTATGAATTTGTGTATGGCCGGATACACAATGAATAATGAAAATAATTCACTGTAGTGAATTATGGGCACGATTTTCCACGAAAACAATACGAATAATTGACATATAATTAAACAGATGTGGACAAAAATATTTATTTCTTACTGAACAAATTCAGTTGAATATTGTCCTAGTTACAGTAACTATACATACTCATAATTCCCTTGGGAATTATAACTAGGCTATTATGAATCCTTAATGTAATGTGGTAAAGGTTTATTTTTGATGTTTTATTTATGGTTAATTTAAAAAACAGTAAAATTCAATATTTTAAAATATAAC
Organism: Pediacus dermestoides; assembly: GCA_963942485.1. Lineage (NCBI taxonomy): Eukaryota > Metazoa > Arthropoda > Insecta > Coleoptera > Cucujidae > Pediacus > Pediacus dermestoides. The sequence goes on from OZ012626.1 coordinate 33,803,789, forward strand.
TTTTTACTCTTGTAAGAAATAAAATTATCTTATGTATCACGTAAATTTATTAGATGTTAATGACCGAGGGCAACGGGGTTACAATGCAGAGGGCCGTCAGGCCCGAGGGATAGTATGTTGCCCTTGATACATAAATAACTATAAATGAAGGATATTTTATTTCATAATAATAAATTAATTAAATATATTTTGCATATCAAATGCAAAGATACGACAACTAAAAATATTAATAAAAATTACGCATGTTGCTGTGACACTGGCGCATTCACCATATTTTGTATTGATTACTTATTAATGTAAATTACATAATTATATCAAGTTATATAATTATTTAGCCATGACATCAAACTTTTCCGCAAATTTCCTAGTTGTGGAGAAGCTTCCTGCAATTTCAGGCTTTACCTTTTAGCTAAAACTAATTACAGCTTTGTCGTTGCATTTAATAATTTTCTAGCTCCAAACCTCTTATGTACTAAGTACAAGAATAGACACAAAATTATCATAATAAACAATTCGCAGAACAGCACTTTAAACCACCGCACCGGTCCCTTGTTGACTCGCATGTTGTTCACCTGCCTTGATTACAGACAGAATACACGTCAAATAATTGTATTATCCCGAAAGTTGAAAAGTGAATTGGTAGAGGGATTTCAAATTGTACAACAGCCTCCTCAGACATGCACTGAAATAATATTGTTCAGTCAACAAGTTTCTCGCAATTCATATTTCATGAATTCATTTTGCTGTCTACTAAGAACTCTGTGTATATATACGTTATTTAAGTTGGAATGTTGACGGGCGATGGTTGGGATTTTTGCCCTTTTCGACGCGACTTCTAGAGTGCAAGCTACTGCTTAATTAGCAATTTTAATAAGGTTTAAATTTATTTGTTTTCGTTTGTACGATTAATTTTCAAATCTGGCGCCTTCGGTTATCACTTTATAATTCATGGAATTTGGTGATGTGGTTTCCTTGTTTCGCAAACAGACTCGTTCGATATTTAAGCGATCCTTCTGGAGCGATTACAGTCTAACGCCCGTGAAACTTTAACATCTCATTTAATGTAAATTTAAAGGTGGGATTTAATTTCACACCAATTAACGACAGTATACTTAAACCCCCGAGTTTTATATACGGTGCATATAAAATAAACTTCAATTATGATTAAAAATTCTGTGTTTTTCAGGAGGGTTTTACGTTTCGATGTTCGGGTTTAATAAATTGATTATCATGGGAAATATACGCGCACAGAATTGGCTTGTTTTCCAATTTCCATTAGAGGTAATTTTAATGTATGAGAAAAACATCATCAGTCCATCAAAACACAAATCCTATTGATTTATTGCATGAATACTAAGTTGTTGTTTTTTAAATAGAAAACCATTGAAGCTGAACGATTTCAGGTCAATAAGTCTGGGGGTTTCGGTGAATTTTGCAACTTTGGAAAAGAATCAAGAAATCGGTTGAAGATTTCTTAACAATAGAAATGATTTTATGAAATAAAATAAGGCGTGCATCGGAATTATTATATCAAATAAATAAATTACAAAAATTATTTTACCTCATGCAAAATCGCTAGTTTACTCTAGCTTTAAAAAATAATATACCTTTAGCCACATATAGTCAATTGAATTACTGCTATAATCCCACGTAGGATACTGAAATTCAAAGTGCGTTATCCTCGTAACGCCTGCACAATCTATTTTCGGTTTTTGCTCTTAAGAAATTTTAGTTTGTATTCATGAAGCAACATCCTATGTGTTCTGAGTCGATATGTAATTAATCTTATGAAGCATGGCGTGAAATTGGCTAAATCTCTGCTCAACTACCTTAATTATGCATTACATTGTACATACAAGTATCTAGATTAAGTATATTACGACAACCAGAACTGCAGTTAAACTTAATTTATTACCCACAGAGTAACATTTGACCAGGAGTGGAATATTTTTGGTAATTTCTGACAGGCATGTGGGCGCCAAAGAGGAGACACGAGGAAGAGCAGGAGTTACTTGTAAATTTAAATTAAAAAGTTTACGTTTCCATGGCATAAATTGCAAAAGTTTTCTAAATATTTATCTATAGGGAAAATCCTGTTTCATAATTATATGGTAATATTTTTATTTTTCCAATTTTGATTACACAAGTTTATAATTTAGGTATTCAGTTGGCATTATTATTTTTATAACTTTGTTTATGGAGGATATTATTTGTAATTGGAACAATTTTATCACATAACTAGCTCTATTTTTGTGTTAAATAAAAAATTCTTTGTATCACCAAAAATAATATCCAGCTATTCACGTGTATGAATTCTATAAATATTTGAAACAGTTAATTTATTTGAAATCGCTATGCATATGAACTTGCTTTAGTGGAAAAACGTCTAGGTACTGCATGCATAAACCAAAAAGGTTACCAGCCAAATTTGTAAAAAAAAATATAACCAACAGTTTTATATACGTGGAAATTGGAATAAGTGTAGTGACACTTAACATTAGAGTGGAAAAGAAATAAATTATTCAAACCTATATCATTCTGTGTTTCAAAAAAACATTAATTGATCCTTAATGATGTTCCAATTTTTTCTAAATATAGAAACCACAAATTCTAATGATCTCCTACCACCAACTAAGTATTAATATCAACAAAAAAACTTGTGTTACATCTATAAATAAACTACCTTCCAATCTATGTACATAATTTTAATCCATAAACGCAAATTCATTAACAAAACTGTGTTATCTCGTAACAATTTCCAGCTATATCTATTCTTACCTCTACCACTACATCAGGAATAAATATATTTATACTGCTGTTATTTGCAAACTTGCTTGTTATGTTAGTTATGAATTCAGGGAATGTAACGTTACAAAACCTTTGTGTGTAGTGTGTATGTGTATGTGCTTCGTCTCCATAGAGAAGTTCAGATACCGTTCCAGATCCTATTCACCTCTGGGGTTACAGTATCTCGTGTTGTTTGCATTCTTTAAATGTGACATGTAACATAAGAATTACGTTTGGATTTGGATTTGTCTTTTCTATAAGTTTGTCTCTTGTAATGTAATGGTTTTTTTGTACGAAAGGTGAAGTGTGTTTATTTAACAAATGTTATTTTACGGCAGCTCCTGAAAAGTGTTGGAAGTAATGGATTTATTGCATAAGAAATGTTACATATTATATTATGAAATTCAAAACGATATTTAGTAATTTCTTACTTTCATCTTTATTATTGATTAGATTCTCCTAAAGTCTAAACCATTAACTGAACTTACGATAGATTTCTCACTTCCAATTTTTTAAACTCTCTTAAAATCCACGTTCTTAAACTTTCATCTAATTCTAATTATAACTTTAACGTAAATAGACTTTTATTCCTAACTTGAAAGAAAACTCCTGCTAACCTTCATTAATTCTGGTACTAAGTTGATACCAAATTTAATATCTTGTTAACCAATTAACTTATTTTATAATATATAACGTCATAAAACTTTGTGCCGGCAAGATCTTATATTAGCGTTACACTTTCTTTATAGTGAACTGTCTCTTATAGCTACATCAGATTATAACTATTTTATCTACTACCAATTCATAATAGCCTTGATTTGACATTAATTTGAGTAAGGTAAGTCAGATTATTACGCAACATGTGTTTTAAAGAAATCATTACCACACTGAAATTTCAACAAGAAAATTCTTTCTTACAAGTATTTATAACACAATTTTTACAATTTAGTATCTTTATAGGAAAGTTTATATTTGTAAATGTCTAATTATAATATAATATATATTGTTTAATTCTTTAAAATTTGTGATTAACATTGAGTAATGACACTTCATACTCTTAAGTTTGATTTTTTGAAACCTGGAGAATTTTATAATAGCGTATCTACTTAGAAAAAACCCTAACTTCACGTTAGATAACTGAAAAAATTTGTAGTTTTATTTTTTTATAAATTAGTTTTATATTTTAATAATAAATATAACACGGTCTACGTCCCAGATTTTTTGGTGTATAAATTGTTTAATTATTTGAAAATTTATGATTCAAATTCATTGTTGTGTAGCGCTGGCTAGTTTTTACACAACTTAGGTTAGGTAGTCCAGTACGACAACTTGACAACAACTACTGAGCAATGTCGCTGGAGATAAATTCAAAATTCATTTTTAATTATTTGGACGGTAGAAGATAAAATCTTGTATATTACACGTGGGATATACACACATTAACATATTCGTCTGATTACAGAACTCGTCTACGACTCGTTCTGCAATTTCCAGACTCTTATGTTAATGATGTTCATATCCCACTTATAATATAAATAACTATTAATATATCTATACAGGGATATTCATGCACAGTTTTTTAGGACTATTCAAAATAGTGAAAAATAAATATTATGGCAGCTTTATCATAAACTAAGAAATTCCAGAAAATCCTAATGAACTGTCATTTTTAAAATTTTAAATCTGTCAGATATTCAGGGCAATATTTGATATTACTGTAATGTTGCATTTCTATTGGTTATAAACTTGTATCGTAATGAAGTATCATAATGATTCTCATTAAAGTATAGGTATTAAATGTCTAATGAATCAATTAAAGTATGGGAGTAAAAAAAAAATAGAACACTTCTTCACCTAAAATTAAATTTATAGATTTTGAAAATGCAATAATACAGGGTGTGTCACGACGAGTTGACAGTAGACATAACTCTATTACTAAACACAATTTAATTCTAAAAATTGGTACACACCCATTATACAATGTGCTCTATTTAATGAAAATATTGCCAACTTTCTGGTACTTCCGGTTATACCGGAAGTAGACACAAACTTTGTTATTTTAAATGGAACACACTGTATATTTTTGAATGTTTAGATTTTACACTTCATTTTAGGCATAAAAGTATTAAGGTTGTATGGTTCTAACATTAACGGTATTATAATTATTTACACTTTTTCATTTTTTTTTACAAAAACATAGATGTAAATAAAAATTCGAATCTTGACAATGACACATTTTTTCCAAAGTTTTTTTCTTACGTTTGAAGTAGGAATATACAAGCAATTAGCTGATATAGTTTTGGAAAACTAGCTTTATACAGGATGTCGGTGGTTGTCCGTTCATTTTTAAAAACTTCGATCAATGATAACTTTATTTTTTTAAATGGAACACCCTATATATTTCCACATTTTCGAATTCTACACTTAATTCTAGACATAAAAGTATTAAAGTTGTAAAGTCTTAAAATTAACGGTATTATAATTAATTACGTTTTTCAAATTTCCAAGGTTTTTACAAATTAACGATCAACCATAAGCACCCTGTAGATATAAAATAAGTTTTTCAAAACCATATTACCATGTTTCTTGTACGTCTTGTACGTCGACTAAAATTTGTTTTTATTATATTATATTTAATTTAATATTTTTATTTTTATTTTATTTATTATAATTAAGTAAGTTTCTTCCAATTTTTTCGCACAAAAACTTAAAGTCAAACATTTTCATATTTTACTAATGACACGTTCTTTCAAAGAATAAACCAAATTTTAATTGACGCAGAAATGTACAAGAAACATGGTAATATGGTTTTAAAAAACTTATTTTATACAGGGTGCTTGTGATTGACCGTTCATTTTTAAAAAACGAAATTAATTATAATACCGTTAATTTTAAGACCTTACAACCTTAATACTTTTATGTCTCGAATTAAGTGTAGAATTTGAAAATCTAAAAATATACAGGGTGTTCCATTTAAAAAAATTAAGTTATCATTGATTAAAGTTTTCAAAAGTGAACGGACAACCACCAACACCCTGTATAAAGCTAGTTTTCCAAAACTATATCAGCTAATTGCTTGTATATTCCTACTTCAAACGTAAGAAAAAAACTTTGGAAAAAATGTGTCATTGTCAAGATTCGAATTTTTATTTACATCTATGTTTTTGTAAAAAAAAATGAAAAAGTGTAAATAATTATAATACCGTTAATGTTAGAACCATACAACCTTAATACTTTTATGTCTAAAATAAAGTGTAGAATCTAAAAATTCAAAAATATACAGGGTGTTCCATTTAAAATAACAAAGTTTGTGTCTACTTCCGGTATAACCGGAAGTACCAGAAAGGTGGCAATATTTTTATTAAATAGAGCACATTGTATAATGGGAGTGTACCAATTTTTAGAACCAAATTGTGTTTAGTAAGAGAGTTATGTCTACTGTCAACTCGTCGTGACACACCCTGTATATTGTATAAAATGTTTCACTTAAAATAATAGAACAAATTGCCGTAATTAAACACCCTATATAAATGGTAGGTAATAATTTTATATTTTGGAGTAAGTACAATCAATTTGTAACAACTTCTGAAGAATTTTTCTATTTTTAAAGCTAGTAAGTTATAGAAGAATGCTAAGGTTTATATGAACTCCGTATAAGAAAATTAACTGGCCAAAACGTAACTTATCTCAAAAATTGTAAATTTAAAACGGTTTCTTAACATTGAATTTTTGGTCAAAACTAGGAGTTGCCGTTTTCACTGCATTTTAAGAGCTTTAAGAATAAGGATTTTTTTACGTCTGTTGTATTTAATGCTTAAAAGTGACAAAAACGATTGTTTAAACAATTGTAGCTTTGAATTTTAATCATCAGCTAAAGTTAACCGAGACAAAACAGTTTCGAAAAAATATAAATATTAACATTTCTTCCACAACCAAAAGTTTTCAAAATATTAAAAAATCTTGCTTGTGATCGATCCGTAAAAATAATTTCTTGATTTTTCAAGCAATCCTATATAAAACTCCCTAAACACCGAAATTAACTAAACAATAGAAAACTTGTAAATGTACAAACTTTTCAAGTAATTTCGATTTCCAAGTACGAACTAGAGAATTTCTTTTCCCAATCGCTTTTGCCTGAAATTGCCTGCAAAATAAACTGCTACAGAGAGCGCACAATAATAAACAAGTCTTTCAAGTCTCTTCAAATATTCAAGTGTACACTCTTGGAGATGTTCAGAAAAATTACACACCAGCTGTTGCTTATTTACCCAATTTTATTTTAATGTTTTTCGAACTTGTTGCATTCATGTGCGGTTTTAATATTCAGACATGTTTTAAATCTTTGAGGCCGCAAATGAATAAAATTAGAATTTAAATGGCGGTATAAATAACGAAAATACCTAATTTATTTTTAGCTTCGATTTGAAAAACAAACTTATAAATGTAATGCATTCAGCAGTAAAAGAAAAAAAATATTATGGTGAGAGTAGATGTATTTGTAAAATGCTATCTATTTTCCAAAATAAACAAAACAATTTCAATGCAACGAAAAAAGGTACTTGCGACGAGTAAAGTTCAAGGGAAGACGTGGTTTTATTTAGATTCACAATTTATTAATATTTATTCTGTTAGTCTTTTGGTTAAATAAATAAAGGAAGCATCAGATTTCTCAACAAAATTGGAAAATTAAACTTTCATGGAACAGTTTAACAATATAAACGTTCGATTAATTTTATTAAAACACTGATTTTTTTCAGGAAACTATCTAATAAAACTACAAATATAAAATAAAACTTTATTCGCCGGCTTTTACGAAATATACTTTTGAACATCCTTTTTTAATGGTATTGTAATTTATTAACTTTATTGTGTTTCAGTAACTTTTTTTACCTACAAACGCGCGTCATAGAATATTTAGCTCGTACGCTGTTAATTTTCCAGTCTGTGCTTGTCCTGGTTTTCCACTAAAATAAATAAAATTTACTTTAACTGTGCCACAAAAGATGAAAAGGAATTAAGGCGATGAAAATTATTCTACATTGTATAACATGGAATACGAAAACTTATTATGTTATGTTTTTTCTTATAATTTCTTTAAACATTATGAAACTTATTAATAAAATAATGAAGTTTAATTTCCAGAACATTTTCGTGCTCCTCGTGGTTTTTTAAATATCAAGTAGCTTTCAGGTTTTAGTCGAATAAACTAAATTATACTTTTTCCTTATGAAATTATCCGAAAGTGAACATAATGAGCTTAACTATTTCAGGTGCTCAACGAAACTATGGAGTTTATTCAAATTTCTATTGTAGTTCAAAAGTAATAGTGTTGACCTTTTCATAAATAAATTGACAACTCAATAGTTTTGTTCCAATAATTTTCTTTTGTAAGTGTTTTCGTCGCTTGCCTTTTGGAAATCACATCTTTGAACAAGTTACTGAAACATGAAAAAATAATGAAGCCTATTTACAATACAAAAGTTTAGTAACTCGATTTTCTGTCTGTTATTATTTACATCGTGCAAAATGAAAACATAGAAATATTTAGTAATCGGTTCTCGTTCTCAATATTATACGTTTAATGGAGGGACACAAGTTTTATTAATTTTTATTAGTAACGGCTTCCACATACGTGTGTTAAACTAATAATTAATTAATCTTTTGTTAAACTTATTTTACGAACTCTTGTTAGTCAATCGATAAAATATCTTAAATTACAGGATAATATATTTCAGTTAAGTATAACCAGATACACTGAAACTGTGACTATTAAAAATGTCACCATCGAAACTGAAATAAATTTTACAAATTCATTCTGCATGATTATATTTTTCGATATTCCTACTTTTTAAAATACTCAACAAATTTGTCAATTTTTAAACTGCACTTTAAGGATCTAAAAATCACATAAAAGAAGCCATAATTATTGTTTTTGAATATTAAATAGAATAGAACAAAATAATTTAGACACATTTTTTTTCTCAGTCGTCGTTTCGCCTATTATATTTCGGTTTCATCAGAGCATTTGAACACGTGGGGTGAAAAGTGACAAATTGAAGGATCTGAGAACTACATTTTCTATGTTTATGAATGCAGCTTCATTGTAGGTTATATTTTTTTGGAAAGAAGGCCTATATAACCACTGGCTTATTTTTATTTAAAAAAATGTGTTGATTTTTTGAAATTTTCAAATTTAAATCAATTTTTGTTGGATCTAAATAAAATACGACGTTCATAACAAAAATAAATAATAAAATCTGATGAAGCACCTTCACACCTGATGGATTAAATAACAAAACGTTGGTCCAAAAAAGCAAACTTATTCCCCAATGCATCACCTCCATAATATCCGTGTGGCTAATTTTAAATCACAAAGTAGGAGACATATTTTATAACTTGCTGCATTTGTGATGAAAATAGACTGCGGGGCTCGCGAAATAGGTTTTTGACACAGACTCCCGGGGTCTCAACTCAGTCGGTGTTAGCTTTCCAACGACGACCATGAGTGGGCCCTTTAAAAGACGGCCATCTCTGAAAACCCTGCCGGCCGTTGGGATAGGTTTGGGTAAACGCGGCTCCATCCGAAGACAGTCCTCCGTTGGATTAAAACCAATACCACCGTCTCAGCAGGAAGTTCCATGGGACGTTCTTGATCGATGTTTGTTGCCGGTGATATTTTGTCATGCCGCTGCAGTTATATTAAGTACGGTCCTTAATACCTTACATATTTCACAAGTGTCAACGCTCACGTTATTTATATGGTTCACCATAACCACGATAGCTGCGGTGTTGTTTTACCACAATCTGAAGGTAAGGGATTTTATTTTGCGACAGTTGGGAGAGGTTTGTAGGGCTTTTTAAGCCTCTTCAAAGTTGAAACTTGATTAATTTTTACATTAGAGTTTACTGCTTACGTAAATACCTAAAATACCACCAAATTAAGACATTTCTTTTAAAAGGCTAAAATTCTGCTCTATATGGAAAACGGCAATAACAAAAAAATTTGAAAAAAAATACTTATGATTCGCACTTTTGCAATTTTGAGGCTCCACTACTGAATATGATAAAAAGATATATTTACCACACTTTGTCATTTTATGTGTTTTTCAAATGACGATAATTGTTTGGCATTGTACGTCTTCGTCATCCTTTTTATTGCTGGTGTTCTATATTTTATTGAATGATATTATGTAGAAAGTTTTTGTAGCACTGTTTTTATTTCCGGACTTGTGCGAATGAATATAATTTTTTATCACCAATAAATCTATCTAACTTCCGAGGGCAGTGGACGACTATACGAGAGACAAAACCGGTGCACATTTAAAAACCTACCCACGCATATACTTAAGGCAAACTTTAAAAAATAAGTCTATGAAGAAGTGAATTCTGGATCCGAAAATTATTTCTTTTTGGGGCCGGTTCTTAATCGATCGTTAATCCTAACTAATAGTTAATTTCTTGGTTAACACTGTCAGAATTTAACTCATAGTTAAGACAGACTGAACCCTAGTTTAATAATGTTTTATTATTTTACGATTGATTTAAATGTTTTAGTTGCATTTAAAACTAGTGAATAAAAATTGGGGGTTAGATATCATAGCTGGCATATAAAAAGGATGCCATCAATTAATTACACCGTTTTATCAAAAGTGGCTTTATGACGTACATTTTACCTGATTATTTACCTCACCTATGTGTATAATAAAGTAAAATTGTTAACATTTTATATGCGACACTATCAGTTCTAATAAATTGAAAACCTTTAGATATTTCCCTATAAATTCCTGTCTTTTATATCGCGCGCATCATTTTATTGTTTAACTAAAAATTGAAAGCGTGTTTAATATAATAAAAGGTTTTTATTTTTATTGGCGAACGTGCAATGTTTGCCTGGCATTTCAACGTTACAAACATCCACCCCGTTTGTAACTCTAGAGCAAAGTCTAGCTGTAGCTTGTCCCTCGCACAATCAATTTCCGCTATATCTAAACGATGGATTAAGTTTTTTTCTAAATGCGACAAGTTTTTCCCCGATATAACGTATAGATATATGTGTTATAGGGACCACCTACACATAATTAAAGAATAGATCCTATCTCATTCATATAGAGCGTGAAAAAAGTTTCTTGTTGGGGAAAATTACGTGCTGTGCTGAAGTTTGTGTTATTGTACTGGCATAACAATAACAAATTGAATTTTTGGACTAAATGATGTTTTGGGCAGTCTGGGAACAGAGCCGGTCTGGAAATATTATAAGGTTTTTTGGGGAAAGTTTTTGTAAACTTTAATAAAACTATTATATATAAAAAGTAAAATATTATTACAAAAGGGGCGTCCGCTGAACTTTTCTTATACGGAGCAAATTTTTGTACCACACTTCATTAACAACATTTACATGTTTAATTGTAGTTACAGAATGTGCTTTTTCAGAAGACGCTAATTTCAAATTTTAAGTCGTAAATTTCACCTTATTTCAAAGTTAGTTTTTTACGAGCGGTTAATATTTTCACAAAATAAATTCCAACGATTCCGAATATTTCTAAAAATTTAGATTTGCGGTGTTTTAAAAATTAAACTTGTACCAAAGAAAATGTAAACATTTCGGAAAATTTTCAATTTAAAAAAAAAAATTTTTTTCTAAAAATCACGCAATTTAAATGGCATAAGTAGTTTCAAGACACAAAAAAATTTCGAGACGCAGGAAGCATATTTTCCTATCGCATACATGCACCCTCTAGGGCCCAGGCACGTAGGCCTATAGAAATATTTTTTTATACGAGAATTAATGATGAGCTTAAAACTTATATATAACTATTTGTGTTCAAATTTAGTAATTATGCTGTTATTCTAGAATTTACTTATTTAAACGAATAAATAAAATATGTAAAGCCGGTCCTGATTTCGATTCATTCTATACCGTATCACACTTTCTTTGTCGTATAAAGAAATCTAGTCAAGTTCAAAAGTAATTAACTTAGTTTGGTGTCCTCGCAATAATACTTTGCCTTGTGAGAATTTTACAAAATAAAAAGAAAATTACCTTTAAGCAGAACAAGAAAAAAATTAAAGAACTGAATGAATGGAAACGAATTTCCTTTACTTACATCTCTCACATTGGAATATCATGAGCAAGCAAAGAAAAAGTAAATATGCGTGGAGTTTTTGTCAATCAAAAAAGATATAATACAATTTCCAGAACACTCTGTGACTTTTATTACATTTTAATTTGGTACAAAAAGTTTTTTCATTTGATTCTTTGTATCAAGTTGTTTCACTTTTTGCACATCGGCAAATGAAATATTTCCGTTTTTAAAGTATAAGATTTTTTTTGTATTATATTCAAGACGCAAAGTTTAATGTACAAAAATCTCATATTCTTTATTACAAGAGATGAGGAAAAAACGAAACACCCCGCAAATGTGGTGGGTGGTGCGGGAATGATTTCTAGTTGGATATATTCCATCGTATATTTTCTTTTCTGACCTTTTACGGTTTATGTTGTTTACAATAAAATTCGCTATTTCTGAAAGAAATTTAATACGCGAGTAGCTTATGCAGTTTGAACATTATTTCCAAAGATAGAGGTACCTTCAATTTCGTTTTATGGCAGATAACAAACGCCGACAAATTTATCCTAGTTAACCAGGACTCTGGAAACTTAACTATTTTATATGAAGATTTCTTTTAAAGTTCCTAAAGGAAATTTACAACAGCAACTTTTTCAATTTACTTTAGTAGTCATTAATTTCTACCCACGGATCAACAATTCCCAGCGACATTTCATCGTAGTATCACACAAAACAGGAAATTGCGAAAAAATATTAGGAAAGCCTACGTTTTCTCAGAATTACTCGTACTTTTACTGACGGAAAATTAATAATTGCATTTTTCCGCTTCAATATTACCTAACTGAATACAAATCGCTGGCTAATGACGTAGGCTTAAGCTACAGGTATATAGTACCTAGTTAGGTACCAAATTGAAAATCACCTATTTTCCATCGAGTTTGTAGAAATGCTTCGCTGCTCTTTCAACACAAAAGAAATAAATAAAAAAAATAATGTTACATATATTCCGTCTGGGTAAATGAATTCAGAACACGAGCGTGAACAAAAACAATTTGAACTTTTGTCAAATAGGCCCAATTGAATAAAAATTGCACCTGCTGAATTCCGTCACAAATGTCTGACGCTTTGATGTTTAGTCGTCCTGTGAAATTGTTTTTCTCTACAATTTTCCACAGCTTACACTCCTATACCAGTCCCAACTCAACTCAAATTACTAAACATTGAAAAGAAAACAAAATAATTATACCTACTGTTTCAGGTTTCAGTGGGTGGTAAAGCCGTTTTAATAACCGGTTGCGATTCTCGCATTGGCAGCGCCCTCGCTAGGAATCTGGATGAACAGGGTTTCACAGTGTTTGCAGGATTCCAGAGTTTGGCTGGAAATACCATTGCCGAGGAACTGAAAGAGGTTTGTTCAGGCAGGTTGCATGTGTTGCAACTAGATGTCTCGTCTGAAAACCAAATATTGGCCGCCTCACTGTATGCCGTTGAACATCTTCCTGATGGAGCGCCAGGATTATGGGCGGTTATCCATGCCGCCTCCTGGGTGGCTTTGGGGGAAATCGAGTGGATTCCTCCACAGGTAAAAAATAGGATTTAGAGGATTTTTTGTTTCGCTACGAGATATTTCAAGGATTCTATTATAACAGTTTGATTAAAACTGGACAATTTCGTGAAAATAAGAATTTGAAAAGTAGTTAGAATTCAAGGTCCTTTCTCCAATAAGGACAATCTCAAGCTTATGGAAGAAATAAATAGAAATAATACCGATATGAGGTTTCATAGATAAAAGTAGATATTGTTAAAACTTAAAGTCATGGCATATTTTATATTTTAGATGATTTTTTGTAGAGTGGTGGCAGATATAAATAGGTACAAGATGTTTCAGAATATTTCAATCATTTACTTTCATTAAAACTTGACAACTTCATCAAAATAAGAATTGGTACTATATGAGCTGAGTAAAGTACTTAAAAAGTATCTAAAAATTATTCAGCTCCTTTCTTCAATAATTTATATTAAACTTAGGAAAAAAATTAAATGAAAATAATACCGATACAGGTTCCATAACCAAAAGAAATTAATAAAAATTAAAGCCATGACATGAAATTTTCACCAGTTGCTTTAAATCTATTTTTTTTTACATTGTCACAATTTGTAAAGTGTTAATTTAAGAAAAAATTGAAACATTTCGGATAAATATTCCACAATTTTTCAGAAATTCAAGCAAAATTTGGTTATAAGCCATACGTTTCAGCCGAGGTTCAACTCGGTTGTTGTCCATCTTAGAAACCTGTAAAACTTTGAAATAAGTAACACCGCCACAAAATAAGATTTTATTAGAAAACAAACTATTTATATTAACAGAAATTGCAATAAATTGATGGGCAAAAATATAAATAACATAAAAAATTGAACTGGATATAAAAGAATAATTCTACTTTTATGATCCACAAAAACCCTATTCATCCACAGAATCAGCTTTTCAAGTTTTTATTATTTCCAAGCAAACCACCATAACTTTAAACGACCAAATGAAATTAAAATTTCTATTATTTTATGCATGAGCACTTTTATTCCTGACTACTGTTCCAACAGGAAAAACATCACCTCTGGAAACCTAAACCTGACCCAGCTCTTTAATAATTAACGCCAGACCGAGTGTTTATAAATTTTTTATTTCTTTCTGACAATGTGCTTGTGCCATTTTGTTATGATTAACTTCCATGACATAAAAATGGAAAAGCATTGTGAATGTGCTATCGATTTATTTTATAAATACCGCACTAAATTAAATTTGTAGTAAATGATGCGAGACTATCGGAAATTACCAAATGGTTAAAGTTATCGTAATTTACGTTCATATTTGATAGAGACAAATTTAAATTGAAATCAAATCAGATGCTATTGAGAAGATTTTTTGGTTTCGGTGATTTATTACCATAAAGTTCCGTTCTTTTATTATATTCATCATTATCGTAATAGCTTTTCTTTGATTCGAGTTTAATTTTGAAATATGCCATCAGTTTTGCAATATATTATGATACCCACAGTTGGCGCTCTGACAAGAATTAATAATAACGTTACAGCATAAGTTTTCAAAAATTATTTTTTCCAGCATTAGAATGTGCAAACAAATTTAAATTTAGAGAACGGACCGAAATAATCGTTACTCTATACATTACTCTCCAGCATAAGTGCTTGTGAATTATTTACTTGTTATTTGACTATACATATCTACTCGTACATACAAAATTTATTTTTACTTCTGACTTGTTAAACAAATGTACCTACGCACCAAAAAACCAACTGTCTAAAATCTGTTTTAATTAAATAATTGCTTCGGTAATCCTCGTCCATTATTCATGCTAATTTAATTTACATGGAATTTCGATTGATCCAAATGTTATTTTGAATTACGAATCCAGATGCCCCGCAGGTGTTTAAGCGTTTCATAATAATTATTCCACATGAAGGAAGATTACAAGTGAATATAACAAACATCCCAATTTTAATTAAGTGTACAGAAAAACTAGATCAAACAGAAATATATTTTTGACCCAGATATTATAATCATCCGGGGTTTAATTTCGAGCTCAAACCCCAGTAAACATTCGTTTAAATATTAAGGTCACAGTAATTTAATCAAAACAAACAAAAATATTACATAATATCACAGAGGAAATATCCATAAGTTATCAAAATAAATTCTGTACCGTTAGAATTATAATTTATAATATGCCCGAAGCGTTTAGTTATTTCTACCGTCTAACTTCATTCTTTTTGATAAATTAATAAATTTTCTTCTACAGGTGATAAAGAAAGCCACCGAAATCAACTTTCTGGGCCCCACTCGTGTCACCCAAATAATGTTGCCGTTAATCCGTCGTGCCAAAGGTCGCATTATCTTCATGACATCCGGCCTGTGCAAAGTGGCATCCCCGGTACGTGGTGTCCATTGTGGCCTGCTCGCCGCCCTGGAATCCCAGGCTGAATGCCTACGAAAAGAATTGCGTTCACGTGGTGTGGATGTTGTTGTTGTTGCACCAGGGGAGTTCACCGCCGGTAATTCCTGGCTGTCGGACGCGAGTATTTTGGAACAGGCAAAGGATATGTGGTCGCAATTGTGTCAGGAACAGCGCACTGAATATGGGGAAAATTACTTTGAAACAGCTGTTAGAAGTTTGGAGAAGTATACTAAGTCACAGGTAGGTTTTAATGTAATTTGAAAAGTTGGTAAAGTTTTAAATGTATTCGCGTATAGTGGAACTGATGGTTAAATCCCTTTTTAACAATTAGTTTTAATCAAAGGATGGAAGTTCCGACTAGTTTAGTTCCCTGCTGCATTAATTTTAATAATGTACCTATACTTGTACTTAGAACTACAGAGAAAATGTACAAGTAAAGCGTTTTTAAAAGGAACTTCTCCAATACAGATAAGCAAATGGCAACTAGCTTAACGAGCAACGTACTGTCTTACCGTACACCGGCTCTGCTCCCAGTCTTTGTCTTAACAGTCGGCTAGTTGGCATTAACCTATAGAATGTAGGTATACACATTTGAACATGGAAAGAAATGTAAAAAAACATTAATTAAGAAATATTATAAAACTAGCATGATAAGTTGTACCAAGATAAAAGAATTTTATCTTCTGTATACTACGAGCCCTAACAACTAAATGTTCGGACAAAAGTAAATTTTTGAAGTATGAAAGGAGAACTGGAAATTTTACGCAAATAATAATTAGTAAACACCTAACAATACAATAAGATAAAGCCTTAATAACAATATTATACATGGAAAAAAATTATTTATTGGATTTAACAATATTTTAACCTTAATAATTAGCAAACTTTACAAAATGAATTTGCAACAAAATGTTGGGATAATTTTTAATTTAGGACCATTAATAAGAGGTTACGTCTCTTTTTGCTTTAATAGCTGTCTGTAGTCTAGCAGGCATTGTATTTATCAAATTTTGGTACAATTCTGGTGTGAAACTGTCCCAAATTTCTTCTATTTTGGTCTTTAAGTCCCCAATGGTTCTTGATGGATTATTGCGTAGAATACGTTTAATTTTATGCCAAAGAGTTTCAATGACATTTAAGTCCGGACTGGATGAGTGCCATAAAAGCACCTTTATGTCGTTTTCCCCAAGTTCCAAAACTGTGATTTTTTAAAAACAGTCGTTAGAAAATGACGTCACATTTTTCAAGTGCAATTTTAAAGCTACGAAATATGCCTAAAATCACCAAATAAAGACTTGGGGATTTTTTTGTACATAAAACCAACATCCAGCTTAACAATAAAGTAAATTTTACCAAAATTCAACCAGTGGTTCCGAAACTGTGATTATTTTAATGTAGGTAGCACCCTCAAAAAACACGTTTTATGAAAAGTGAATTGTAGAACTCGAAAAAAATGCAAAAAAAATCATATTAACATTTCAGGATTTTTTCAATATAGTACGATTATTGAGCTTTGATTTAAATGTTTTTTGACACAAATCCAACCAGCGGTTTCAAAACTGTGATTCTTTAAAACAGTTACTAGAAAATTTTATCATTTTTAAAGGTGCAACTTTGAAGCTCCAATAAATGCCTAAAATCACCAAATAAAAACTTGTGTAACTTTTTTGTAAAAAAAACCAATATCTAGCTTTGCAATAAAGTAAATTTCATCAAAATCCGACTACTAGATCCAACGTTTTGAAAATAATATGTAATTCTTTGTTTCTACAATTTTCCCATCCTGCTGAGTTAAAGTGCCACAGTTTTGGAACCGCCGAGCGGATTTTTACGAAATTTACGTTTTTATTAACTAAATGTTGGCATTATAACAGAAAAAACCATCAATATTATGGAAGTTTATTTAGATAACTTTTGCGCGTATGGAAAAAAAACAATCAAATTTACTTTTATCCGAACAGTTAGTTGTTAGGGCTCGTATATCTATGTTCAAATTATTGTTGTTGACTTTTCTTGGCCAAATTTGTCAAGAATATATGAAGCTCAAAAAAACTATATAATGAGCCTTTTTCAAAATGATAGAAAGTTTATTTTTTATCAAAACGTTTTCTTCCAGTATCTCCTGTTTAATATTGTCATATTCTTACCCATCCACTTACAAGTTTGTCTTAAACTATTAAAAGTTATGAGCACCTTATCCCTATGACAGAAACTGGCTATCAATATATAATGATGTTACCTTATCAATTCTTCTCGTAAGTAAAAAACAATATTGATGCAAAATTAATTATAAAGTTTAATAATCTGCCTGCAAAACCACAAATTAAATTTTAATCCAGGCAAAGAAAACAAACATTGTCTTTAGTCTCCACTCCCGTTTACTTTTTACATTCTTATTAAATTAAAGTTTGGAATATTTGCGATCCTTATAAAGGTAAAAGGTTACATTACTTAGAATTTATCAAACAACTTTATGTGATTTTTAAACAAAAATGAACTCTTGTACCTGTTATACCATACTGTGCAGAAGATCACTGATTAAAATTTAATTTGGAAATTGCATCAGATAACAACTCTGAAACTTGTTTAAGATTTTATTGGGAGGTATGCAAGGGTTTGTTCAAAGATGGACAGAAATTTAATTTCAGGAGTAATTTTACTATCTGCGCTCCTCAGGGTAAGAGTCTCATTTGAGTTTACTGCGTTTAGAAATGTACTCAGACTGGAATATAACTGAAACTGTGATTATTGTGTTGATTATGTTAGCGCAACGATTTTGTATTTGTCTAATTCAGGAATTAAGAAATTTTGGGCATTTAGAGTTAAATAATTGTGAACCGCTACTCGGGTTTTATGAACAGTCTAATTTTGAAGGTGACTGAATTATGAAACAAATAAAGTTCAAATTTCACTATTTTACAATTTTTTCTACTCAAAAAATGCCTAATTTTGTGACAATCTTTCGACATTAGTTTTAGAACTACTGTCCAAACATTCACTAAAACAACATTTTTATACAATTCAAGTACGAACACACCAGAAATTTAATTCCACTAGAAATTTTACTATCTGCTCTCTTCATTCCACGAATCTCATTAAGCTTACATTTACACTTACAAAGTACTGACTGGATAAAACGATAAAACAGTGATTATGTCAGCTTTATGCTGGAACTGAACGACTTTTTTTCGTTAATTACTTTGTCGATGTTGTTGTGTGTGGTGTTGTAACTCCGAACCAAACTGACACTTTCCTACATATCCGCTTATTAATCCCATTAAAACCATAATGAATTTATGTATGATTCATAAAGCAACATCCGCGCCCTGTAATACCCTGGTGGCACTAATTATCGTAACACAAATATGTTGGTTAAATATTATGGTTATGACCTAGTTATACCCTAAACACAATTTGCATGGATAAGTTGTTAAAACGGAAAAATAAATGGGACTTTTAGTTTGTTTAGTATTTGGGGCACATTTGTCTAGTTTTGCGCTATTTGGTAATAAATTTGAAGGTGTGAGAAATATATCAATAGGCTGCAAATATCCTTGTTTAAAATTATAGTAGGTACCTATTTTTCAATCAAAAATTATTTGTTGGGTTAGATTAACATCAAGTGATTTATATTTTTCGAAAATATCTCTATTTTAAATAAAGTGACAAAAAAAAACAGTTATATATTTTTTGTTGTTTATTATGTGTATTTTTGTCTCTTTGTGTTTGTATATGATGGTCAATAAATTCTTTTTCTTATTCTTATAGAAGTGCTAACCATTTGAATCCTTATTACTTATAGTAAACTATTTTTAACACCGGCGCATCCGCCAAAATTTTCGCTTTTTAAAGCCCAGTCTTTTCACCTCTGGATAACTTTATATCCTATGTTACAATGAAAATCAACAAATTTATCTGCCAGATAAGGTTATTTGAAAGATGCATTTTCCGATGGAAAATCACATCAAAAATTAGATTAACGTCACGAGCTTTTATAACATATTTTTATTTTAAATACAGTTACACAAAAACCTTGCTGTATAAAAGTGCCAATCATTTGAATCATTATCCTTGGAAAAATGTGCGTTTAACACCGGCGCATCCTCCAAAACTTCCACCTTCCAAAACTCAATAATTTATATTCACGGAATTTTTTCTCTTTTCAAAATTATATCATAAAATCAAAAATTAGTTTGTTAGGTTAGATTAATATCACGTGATTTCAGAAGACATTTCAATTTTAAATTAAAAATAAAACGTAAACATTGTTTTATTTGAATTTTGGAAAATGTTTTTAACACCTTCAAAATTTGTATTTTATGATTTTTTTCCATAAAATTATATCATGGAATTAAAAATTAGTTTGTTAGCTTAGATTAAACCTTGCGACTTATTCTTCTATAAGATATTTTGATTATAAATAAAGTTCTAGGGTCACAAAAATGTTATTCTATTATAGTGCTAACCATCTTAAGAATTATTGCTGACTGTTCAGAAATTTAATTTAATTTCCTACACATCACGCAGCAGTTTCCTGATGAGAATATGTACTTGTAACTGCTGAATTTCTGCTGATACAAGCACTAGGTAAAATTAATTGCCATTGTTTTGTTCGGATGCATTATTCTAAATTATCTGTTGTTTCCCAACACGTTACACTTGTCGTATAGGTTATGTGAACAATTCACCATAATCATTTCAGTAGAGAATACATCCGACATTGTTGCCTCAACTCCTCAACAACAAAAACTTGCTAAGTATAAGCACAAGTTCTTGGCATAGTTTGGTTTGCAACTGCAATAACGGATCATCACGTATGCAAATATTTTCGTAATAAGTTTGAATAACGGTGGCATATGTTGCTTTGGCATAAAATATTCCATATTAAATTTTTTGATTAATTATAGGGCTCACTCACTCGATGTCACTAGAAATGTCCCTGGAAACAAATCGATAAGCTTTGTGAATGTGAAAATTTCAGGAAATTAATTTAGTAAATCCACCGAGAAGAGTTCAACTGGAAATTTAAATTAATATGTTGGAAGTTTCCGAAGAAGCTATGAAAAAATTCCTGCAACTTTTAGGGTACATTATTCTTTTTATGGACGAGTTAGCGGAAAATTTGGTTTTATGTTCGTGTTAACATTTCCTACGCAGTTTGAATATGAAATGAGGTCTAAAGTGGTATTGAACAGTCGTGGATTTGGCCGGTGACAAACCTGGAGATCATCAGGGGAATGTAAATAAATCCCACAAAATTATAATAAAAATATTTCTCTGCGGATTCTCTTGCTTACAGTTACACTTTTACCTGATATGATATGAGTTCGCGGTAAATTTATGCTGATTTTATACAATTTTGATCCCCTAAGATCCACCACATAAATCCATTGATTCAAACGCGCATCATATCAGACAGTATAAAAATGAAAGGAATAAATTCAGTAACAGGTAGCCCAAGTCCCCAAGCATTACCATATGACTCGTGCATATAAAAATCCTTAACTTACAACATGTATATTCATGCTTCATCATCATGTACTCGACATTGGATTATCATGTTATGTATAAAGCAATCTATTAACTACAAGGTATTACGACATAGTAATCCCATTAATCATTTATAACCCGCATAGGCAGAGTTGATAGAACATTTACTGTCGAGTGTACATAGATCATAAAATGTGGCCCCTGGAGATAAATAAGACAAAAATAGCGTGGCGTGTTATGAGAATACCTGAGGTAAATAAAAGAAATTCTTAGAGAAAGGAAAATAAAGTGGAACAGGTATTGTGGTTTAGGTAGCAGCGTTGCGTTGACGAGAAGATTTTCCATATTGTAGAAAATTAAAAGCTTTGTTAGTAATTGGAAATAAACCAACCTATGCGTAAGGAAAATTTTATTTTCCGTGGCAGTTCACAAGGTAATTAAATGTTGCGTTATTACTTGTGATGGTAATTAAAACGTTGATTAACTATTCCATAAAGTTAATAATGAGAAATCTGTAAAAGAGCAGGGTAGTTTTGTTAAAATCAAGTCATGTGTATAATCATGACTAAAATCGAATTATTATTTTATTTCATATGAACAAAAATTGTAGTGGTTTATTATAAACAGAACTTGTAGAATACGATGCAATTCAGATATTTAAAACATCCTAGAAAACTTCTTTATTAACTAAAAATTCTACTACAATTTCGATGGAAAAATTGAACAAACTGAAGGCATAATCATTTAAATACGAATTACAAAATTAATATTATGCCCCGTTCCACATCCACATTCAAAAGGAAAAAAGTATTAAACCCAAGTGTAATTTATCTGTTGAGCTTATATTAAACATTGAACAAACTCTACTGGCCCATCATTAATTTCCCCCCCTGGGTACATCAGGTATGAAATAAATGATACGTTGAAAAAAAAACATTGACACTCCACAAATCCCACATTTCCCCAGAGCACCACCACGAGCTTACATCGAAAATCCTGTAATTTATTTCGAATATAATCCACGTTATGTTTTAGGCATTAGTACCTACACACATTATTTTTTGTCGCCGCAAAACTTATTATGTTTTATTTTGTAGGACGCCGATTTATCCCCGGTTCTAAGAGCATTAAACGACGCCATCATCCGCACCTTCCCCATGACAAGATACACCCCAGTGACGCGCAAAGAAAAAATTCAAGCCCTCGTAGCCGAACATCTGCCTAGGTCAGTTTACGACATCGTCTACTCGTAGCTTGTGGCTTGTATGGTTTTAGGAACAAAGCCTATAAACACGATCGAACTGTTAAAAGCGACTATAATTTACAATACACTCGAGGACCATATACATATCTCATGCATAATTTTATTAATTTGTAAAGTTCATTAGATATCCCATGCGAAAATTAAGTACCTACAGTCCCTGCAGAACCCATGGATAATGAGAGGGACACTCATTGGGAAAGGTTCTGCGGTTTGAATATCATCTCTCTCTGCATGAATGTTTAATTTTAGTTTCTAGTCCATTTACGCAATTTTCATTATTGTATTACAGCCAATATTGTTTGTTATTTAATAGTACCACAATTAGTATTTAAATAAAAGTTAATATTTAAAAAATGTTATAATTACTTATTATCCTATAAAGACTAAGTTTCCCAGTAATTCATTCCCACTGCAGTCTAATCGATTTAACGATAATAAAATCAGTCAATTGTATCCATGATGAAGCAATTAGTATAAATTCCAACTTTGAAATTTGATAATAAAACTAAGTGGATGTAATAAAATTTTGAAATATTAATTTAATTTTGTACTTAATCAAATGAAACTGCAATTCCAGTGTATTGTTTTAAGTGGTTTAATTAAATTGAAATAACGCAATTATTGTGTTAGATAAAAGCGATTATTTCGTTATTTCGCTTTTATTATGTTCAACAAATGTGACGATAATATTGGATGGTCGTTATTTTTATTGCAAACTATTTAGAATAATTGATGAGATGAGAATCATTGATAAAGGTAAAATAAAAAGTTATATATAACCACCATTTTTTGTTAATAATTAGATATAATAGTGTAAAAAAGTTTTGCCCTTTAGTTCTTTGTCTAGAATTTTGCAGCATCAGCAGGTCACAATCAAAAAAACCCACGTAAAATTAAATCATTCACATTAAATTTCACCCGCCTAATATTTTATGGATTACTATAAAACCCTTCACCAGATTTTTATTTGAATTTATGTGAAAATTAAAAAATGAATCGGAAACAATGGAAAGTTCGTAAAGCGAATATCCATGATTTTATGTCGTAAATTTTTGTATGACAATTAATTTAATATTTCAGCAATATCTCTAAACAAATTACAGTTGATAATTGAAGTAGGTAAACAAAGCCAAAAATTTAATTTTACAAACTACATAATAATGAAAGAACTGCCAAGCAACCACCTGTTTCATCCAAATTAAAATTTTACGTAGCAAAATCCCATTAAACTTTAATACCTACATTTTTTCTCAGCTTAGTCTGCAAGTAAAGCTCTGCAACTACCCAGAGAGTTCCTTCGTCTATAAATAGAATAATATATGAGTAAAAACTTCCTGTGGGAGTCCATTCCTTTTGCTTTTTTATTAATAATAAAAACGAATAATAAGAAATTTATAGCTTGGATTCGAATACCTACGTTTCATTTTCGTTTACCTTCATACATTTTCATGTAATTTTCATGAGCAACCAAGACATTGCTGGAATTTTTCAGCTAGAGAAACTAGAGACTATGAAAAATATATGATTAACCTAGCTAACTTTGTTGTTATTTGTTTAATAATATAATAAAATATGTTTACAATGCTCATCTAAACCGAAATATATCAATTCTACTTCAAAATATTCTAAAATAGTGCAGAGGACTCTAAATGGAGTGATACTTTAATTTATCTAAATTTTATCTATATATCTAAATCTTTTAACAAAATGTTGAAACTTTCTTTAAATAAAGTATTTAATAGTAAGTTTAATAGAAATTATTTGCATAAAAAAAGAATTGTTATGACATAATTATAATGTTAAGTGCAAAATAATTCAAGGAGTTTGTGTTGAAATTTCAAAGCAATTTATTGAGGAAGCTTTAACTTTATTGTAATGTAGTATTCCAATGTATAAACCCACCAGCCCTTTGATTTATTTGACCTAATTTTTTACTTTCTTAACCTTTTGTACTCAGGACCGCCCCTGGTCTCGCTCGCAGTCCATTAAAATCTATAAATAGATTCTATTATCGCTGAAAATGTGTCCCTATGTTCAGGTATATGATGATTTAAACGCTTTGTAATTTCATAGTGCTTAAATCATTTCATCAGTCAGGAAATTTTCTTTTCAGTCTGGATATAATGAAAAAGGTGGTGTATTGGAATATCGGCGATTTTCAACAAGGATCCAGAAAAAAATAGTAAGTAGATATACTCGTAATATAAGTACACCTACCTACATCAATTATAATCTATGAAAGATTCCAATTCTATAATAGGTATAGATACATACGTTACCCTGAAATAGTATCTACCTAATAGGATAATTTCAGTACCTACATTTTTTTCATACAGTGGAATATTTCTCCAACTCGAATTTTTATTATGAACGATGATGTTTTGTATCTTTGTGGCTTAAAGGCAACTTTTATGGAAAAAATGTTAAGAACAACAAATGTAGAGATTGTCATGGTAAACATTTTTTGTTTGGGTCGTTTTTTATTAATATGTACGGTTTTCGAATAAGGATCAGAAATGAAATTTTGGCCCCCATCATTTTCAAAGATGACAGCCATAACAAGTTTATTTTTCGAGGATTTTTAGTATGTTAGTTGGATGATGACCAAATTCTATGTAAGTAGGTAGAGATCAAGTCTCTAGCTTTCAAGAGTTTTCAATTAATTGTGCATATTTTAACTAAAATGACTAAGTACACTATAAGGATTTTGAAAAGAAGAAAAAGTGACCATGTATGGCATAAAAGAAAGTGACCGAATACTGTAATATAAATACATAATTATTTAAATGTTTTTTGGTTTATTTTGTTTTTATTTTTAACAAATTTAACGTATGTAGTTGAAAATTTATACCTAGCAAAACTTCTAAAAATAGCAGAAATTTTTTATAAAAACACAAAATTGATGTATGTAAATTTACTCATACAATATTTTATTACAAAACTGTGTTTATCTACAGTGTTATTTAGACGTGTACTATATAAAAATTAAAAAAGTATAATCGGACAGGGCAGGATGAAACTTTGTGGGCACTTGGCCAGTTGGGGCCTACAACACTAAATTTAAATCCAAGTTTTAGACTTCATCCCTGAACAGGTTTTTCCGCCATTTTGGATTTAAGAGTGCATTTGTTGCGGTTTAACTATGCACTTTGTCGAAAAGTACCTATGTCTCTTTCTTTGTTGTAGATCATAAAATTTCCCATCGAACCATGTATATTGAGTAACTAATTTATCCATAATTATGAGTATTTTAGTAAAAATTTTGTAGGTTGAAATAGTGTTTTTACTTTTTTAAATTAAATTACATTAGTAACAATAAAGGAAATTTTAGGGGTGCCAGGCTCTAATAAAATTGGGGGACACCACAGAATATTTTGAAACCCACCACTTTCCGCGTCGGATCCCAAAATGGCAAGTTTTTCGGATTTATTTCCTTTATTTTTGATAATTTGAATGTACTACGAGCCCTAACAACTAAATGTTCGGACAAAAGTAAGTTTTTGAAGTATATATGAAAGGAGAACTGGAAATTTTACGCAGATAATTAGTAAACACCTAACAATACAATAAGATAAGAAATTTATTTATTGGATTTAACAATATTTTAACCTTAATAATTAGCAAACTTTACAAAATGAATTTGCAACTAAATGTTGGGATAATTTTTAATTTAGGACCATTAATGAGAGGTTACGTCTCCTTTTGCTTTAATAGCTGCCTGTATTCTAGCAGGCATTGTATTTATCAAATTTTGGTACAATTCTGGCGTGGAACTGTCCCAAATTTCTTCTATTTTGATTTTTAAGTTACCAATATTTCTTGGTGGATTATTGCGTAGAATACGTTTAATTTTCTGCCAAAGAGTTTCAATGACATTTAAGTCCGGACTGGATGAGGGCCATGAAAGCACCTTTATATCGTTTTCCCCAAGTTCCAAAACTGTGATTTTTTAAAAACAGTCGGTAGAAAATTACGTCACATTTTTCAAGTGGAATTTTAAAGCTACGAAATATGCCTAAAATCACCAAATAAAGACTTGGGGATTTTTTTGTATATAAAACCAACATCCAGCTTTGCAATAAAGTCAGTTTTACCAAAATCCAACCAGTGGTTCCAAAACTGATTATTTTAATGTAGGTAGCACCCTCAAAAAACACGTGTTTTGAAAAGTGAACTGTGGAACTCAAAAAAATGCAAAAAAAATCATATTAACATTTCAGGATTTTTTCAATATAGTACGATTATTGAGCTTAGATTTAAATGTTTTTTGACACAAATCCAACCAGCGGTTTCAAAACTGTGATTCTTTAAAACAGTTAGTAGAAAATTTTATCATTTTTAAAGGTGCAACTTTGAAGCTCCGATAAATGCCTAAAATCACCAAATAAAAGCTTGTGTAACTTTTTTGTAAAGAAAACCAACATCCAGCTTTGCAATAAAGTAAATTTCATCAAAATCCGACTACTAGATCCAACGTTTTGAAAATAATAATTCTTTGTTTCTACAATTTTCCCATCCTGCTGGGTTAAAGTGCCACAATTTTGGAACCGCCGAGCGGATTTTTACGAAATTTACGTTTTTATATAACTAAATGTTGGCATTATAACAGAAAAAACCATCAATATTATGGAAGTTAATTTAGATAACTTTTGCGCGTATGGAAAAAAGACAATCAAATTTACTTTTGTCCGAATATTAGGTGTTAGGGCTCGTAATATTGAAATGCGAAAATTTATAGGTATAAAAATCCATAACATGTAGGTAAGTAGGTTTCCTCAAAAATTTTAAATTTAAACCATAATTGAATGGGATGGGCTGTGCCAAAATTTCGATAATGTAAACCGATGGTTCTAAAACTTGTTCACATAAGGGCGAATTTGTTAATTGAGTTAAATTTTACACTTCAGGTTTTTTCCTTCCACATCCTACAAAATTATCAATTATAATTATGGGAACTCACTATACATTTTTCAAAAATGTTCGGCTCTTAAGAAATTTTGTAATTAGAATATTCCCCTAATTTCCCAAAAATTCTGCAGGTGTGTTAATTTTTTATTGAATATAAATATAATTTCGAAAATTAATTAACATACGATTATTTGTATGTTTTGGTTTATTTTCCAACTCGAAGTTTCCATAACAGAATTTTTTTCTTGTGTCTTGAGATTCGACATAGGGAAGTTCTACTGTATTATAAAAAATATTCCGTTTAAATCCGTAAATATCAGATCATCATAATGAAGCTAGTTGCCAATTTCTTAATATTTTCAGATAACACCGGCACCTCCGCCATATTTTTTAAATTTTCTTAGCTGTACTTTAGTGCCCAATAAGAAATAAATTTATTTTAAGTTCAGCGATTTTCTACAAGGTTTTTATTCCAGAAACGTCCCAGGACCTTAACTACGATCCTTCCTGATGTATTTGACCTAATTTTCGACTTTCTTAACCTCTGTAATCGAGACCGTCTGCTGAAGGCTAAAGGTAACCCAGCCAGTATCACAGTCTATAAATAGATTCTATTACCCCTGAAAACTTTTTGTACATTGTCATTACCGTCTGAAAGATATTGCGTACCGAGAGCGTATGGTATGGTAATTATTGATTTCCAACATGACCGACGTTGACCCTTTGTTCGCCATGCGCACTGCAACCAACAATACGCGCGTGTGGCAGTGTGGGCGATAAATGGGCGGCAACCAGCCACCACACTCCAAACAAAGAAGCCGTCAAGGCAACATCGCACTCCACACCACTGTTAATGTAAGAAAAAACAAACTCAAAATTTTATACAATGGAAGACTGCATCAATCAAACGGGCAAACCATTCAAAATCACTGACGCCTCCAGGGAAAACCGCAAAGGTGTCGTAGCCACATCCCTCCAAGACCTAACCTCTAAAGTCCAAGAAAAACTCAGCCTCACCGGTGTGGTGACAGTTGTCTTGGAGGCGGACGGCACTGAGATCGACGACGAAGAATACTTTGCCACCTTGGACCCCAACACTAGTCTAATGGTGTTAAAAACCGAAGCTGAGGAAAAGTGGCTGCCCCCAGCACCGCCGTGCCGCCTCAACATGGACCAAGTGGACGACAGTAAAGGGGGTGCTGAATTAGCTGGACTAGTTGGTAAATTAAAACACAATTTGTGCCATGTCTCACTGCTAGGCGGAGCGGAATTGGAATTGTTAAGTGATATGGATCCTGAATCTTTAGTTGATATCACTTTTCCCGATAAAATATTCCTAGAGCAGTTGAAGGAGGCCTCAGGGAGGTTTCTTTGTGAGAAGAGACAAGCTCAGGATGCCATGGATTTGTTGAGGTTGTACGAGAAGAAGGAGGCCGAGTCTACGGAGACTGCGAACTAGGGGCCTAGGTTTTGGCTATTCTACATATTTGTAATAACTCCCTGAATGAAATGTAAGTATATACTAAAGAATATTTTAATTTTTATGGCAACAATACCTACCAATACATACAGGGTGTGTCACGAAGAGTTGAGAGTAAAAGGAACTGTATTAATAAATAAAATGTAAATAAATCTGTAAATTTGGACACTTTAATTACCTACATAATGTGACCTTTTTTATGAAAATATTGGCGACTATATAGTATTTGCGGTTATACCCGAACCAGACACTAACGCCGTTATTTAAATGGAACACCCTGTATATTATATTTTTGGATTCTACATTTAATTTTAAATATAAAGTCATTAAGGGAATATGTTCTTAAAATTAACGTTAGTCGAGTTTTTGTATTCTTTAAAAAAATTAATATAGAGCTCTACAAAAATGTTAATATCTTAAAAGAAAACCACTATTTTCGACAAAAACCTGTTAAAATTATTCTCTCCAAAATAGCATAGAAATATACATGAAAAAATAAAATTATCGAAGTTTTAATTTTTTAAAAATTAACTCTCAATTGCAAAAATTTGGTTAAATAATGTTTTCATTCATATCTCTGCATTGAAAAGAGATATCGACTTGCGGTTTTCATCAGTTTCTTTATTGTCTTATGTTCTTTCTTCTTAGCTAGTAATAATAGCACCATTCCATTTAACATTTGTGAGAAAATTACCAAAATCTTCGACTTTATCACAAAGCACCCTCTAGCGACCAGGGAAAAAATAAATTAATGATGTCAATCATTTATCCGAAGCCCTAATAAATGTTCTTTCAAACGATACCAAATATATCGAAAACGGTTGAGCCGAAAAAAAGTTATTACATTTTTTTTAAACAAACATTCACCTCTTCCCCTACTCGTTATTTGACAAAATAGAGAGAAATACTCCAAACCAAAAATTTGTCTAATTTTGCATAGATTACAACATAACTATTTTTGGCATATAATAACTCGAGATATTTTTGAGAAAAACCGTGTTTTTTATTTTGTTGATAGTGTTATGCCCTCTAGCGGTGGAGTTAGAAACTTGAAAATTATTTCCAACAATTTCTCTTGCCCACTTTTACTATAAATATTTTTTTCCGAAGGCTGTACGATAAATAGTTTCTGAGATACAGCCGGCGTCCTTTCTTATTTGGACATCCGGTACAATGGACGTCTGGCAGTTTTTAAATTTTTTTAGATTATATTCAGCTATAGAGTTACGTCTACTGTCTGCTCGTCGTGACACACCCTGTATTACTCTGTTATCTTTGCTTTGTTACTTGAAATCAGGGTTGGAAAAAATCACGATTTTTTTACAAAAAACATAAAAGTCGATTTTTTTGATTAAATCATGATTTATTTGATTTTATTGATTTTTTTTATTTTTTTTTATTTCTTGTAATGGTAATGCTTACAATGAATATATTAAATCCCAGAACCCAGATAAAGAGAATTTAATTATTGTTTAATTACCTCAGTGATTTTTTTTGACAATATAATTACATAAATCTTTGTCCGTTTTAAACTTTTAATAAATATTCTGTTTCGTTATACAGACTGGTCTCAGCTTTGATCTTAATATTATGTTAGAATTTTCTTCAAAACCAACAATTTAGCAAAAAGTACCTCTACTGACTCTACAAGACATTAACAAAATGTTATATTTTCAAAATTAATTTTCTCAGTAGTGTTTTATTAAACAGTGATTTAAATCAATGATTAAAATAAAAAAATCACTTGATTTAAATCAGTGATTAAATCGTGATTTTAATCAAAATGATTTAATCATGCCAACCCTGCTTGAAATTGAAGAAGAATTGGGAAATGATCGTGGTTATATTCATACAAAAACCGCCGAGTTTCAATACAACGGAAAAAGGAAATGAACAAGTTCCCCCGAATAAACTCACAAAAAGCGTTTTCATTCAAATAGTTTGTCGCCTTTTATTCGTAATTATTGTTTTAATCAATATGAGTATCTATATTGAATGGTATCTTTGGAAATAGTACTGAAATCCAATTAAAAGTTTTATTGTACTGACCTATGAAAATTACGAAATATTTAAATTTAAATAATATTTATTGGAAAATACTGGGATTTTTAATGTTAAAGCTTATTACGTAATAAAATTCAAAACATATCCTATGGCAGTCATGAATAAAGTTAATAATTCAATTTTTAACAAATTAAATGTGGTTGAAAATGTATCACAATTTAATCAGCAAAACACGTGAAATTTTAAATAAATGTTACAAAATTGATGTAAATATTCGTACAATGTTTTACAAAACTTTGTTTATCGTTTCAACTATCTACAATGTTATTTATAAGTGTACTATATAAAAATGAATATGATTATTGCGATATTATAAAAAAAGTGCCATGAAAATTGCATATTGAAATTTATGTAAAAACTTGTCCAAAAATTCATATTACGATTTTTGAATCGAATCGTAATTGAATGGGCAGTTCCAAAATTTGGATAATACGAGCCCTAACAACTAAATGTTCGGACAAAAATAAATTTTTGAAGTATGAAAGGAGAACTGGAAATTTTACGCAAATAATTAGTAAATACCTAACAATATAATAAGATAAAGCCTTAATAACAATATTATGCATGGAAGAAAATTATTTATTGGATTTAACAATATTTTAACCTTAGTAATTAGCAAACTTTACAAAATGAATTTGCAACTAAATGTTGGGATAATTTTTAATTTAGGACCATTAATAAGAGGTTACGTCTCCTTTTGCTTTAATAGCTGCCTGTATTCTAGCAGGCATTGTATTTATCAAATTTTGGTTCAATTCTGGCGTGAAACTGTCCCAAATGTCTTCTATTTTGGTTTTTAAGTCCCCAATGGTTCTAGGTGGATTATTGCGTAGAATACGTTTAATTTTATGCCAAAGAGTTTCAATGACATTTAAGTGAAAGCACCTTTTTGTCGTTTTCCCCAAGTTCGAAAAATGTGATTTTTTAAAAACAGTCGTTAGAAAATTACGTCACATTTTTCAAGTGCAATTTTAAAGCTACGAAATATGCCTAAAATCACCAAATAAAGACTTGGGGATTTTTTTGTACATAAAACCAACATCCAGCTTTGCAATAAAGTAAATTTTACCAAAATCCAACCAGTGGTTCCAAAACTGTGATTATTTTAATGTAGGTAGCTCCCTTAAAAAACACGTTTTTTGAAAAGTGAACTGTGGAACTCAAAAAAAATGCAAAAAAAATCAAAATAACATTTCAGGATTTTTTCAATATAATACGATTATTGAGCTTTGATTTAAATGTTTTTTGACACAAATCCAACCAGCGGTTTCAAAACTGTGATTCTTTAAAACAGTTACTAGAAAATTTTTATCATTTTTAAAGGTGCAACTTTGAAGCTCCGATAAATGCCTAAAATCACAAAATAAAAACTTGTGTAAGTTTTTTGTAAAGAAAATCAACATCTAGCTTTGTAATAAAGTAAATTTCATCAAAATCCGACTACTAGATCCAACGTTTTGAAAATAATAATTCTTTGTTTCTACAATTTTCCCATCCTGCTGGGTTAAAGTGCCACAGTTTTGGAACCGCCGAGCGGATTTTTACGAAATTTACATTTTTATATAACTAAATGTTGGCATTATAACAGAAAAACCATCAATATTATGGAAGTTAATTTAGATAACTTTTGCGCGTATGGAAAAAGACAGTCAAATTTACTTTTGTCCGAACATTTAGTTGTTAGGGCTCGTAGTAGGACAATAACAGCATAGGTACAGCACATTATGATTTGGGAAAAATGGTTTTAAATTTTGTACATAATATTTTTTTCATTTAAGTATACTTAGCGTTATTCTGTATTGAAATTGTTAGAGTCAACAGCCAAAAAATGTTATCATAAAACTCTTCACTTGAAATATTCTAATGAAACTCATTTTTAAGTCAATCTTTACATTTTCGTCTTTTTACTTTGCTAGCGAAGTAATAGAGAAGTTTTTTAATTAATGGATTTTCTTTTTGTCTATTGCCCGTTATTCGTACTTCTTTCGTACCAAAATTACCACGTTTAGTATTTAGTAATTATTATTATTAATTATTTAGTAATTGACCTCGTAATTGACCCTATATAAATGAAGGTAACAGTTTCGATTTTGAATTAAAATTATCTAAGTCTAGATAAAGATTTTTTTTTGTTTAGGTTTGGTTTATTATAATAATATGTACGTAGTTTTAATTTACTTCTGTATTTATTAATTAATTTTACCTCGTATAATAGGTACGACATCCCTTATATGAACCAGTCTTCTATCTGAAACATTGCTGAAGCTTTCGTAAATCCCTTAAGGGAATGAATTGAACGGGTTTATAATATTTTTGAGACACATCGCCGGCTTAACTTGTCAATATTTCGATTTCGATGGATATTTTGTCAAAGTAAAGAAAATTATTGGATACAAGAGATATGTTTCATATTACAAAAACAGCGATTTTTATTAGTTGTTCGTGTATTCAATATTTTTGTTTTGGATGGATATAAAGGACAAGTCGTCTAATCCTGAACATGTACAACCATCTATGTTCTATGATAAATAACAGTTTGAACAGAACATAATTTGAAATTGTAAAATCTGAAAAAGTATCTGATTTTCACCGCACATTCAGAACTCGAGGGCAGATTTGAACATTCGGAATGTAGAATCCTGACTGAGTGTGATTGAAAACGGCAATCGACAGATGTTGATACCCTAAAGTTTGTTTTATTAACCACACCTGTCCAAAGTTGAACAACAACCAAACCAGACACAACTAATTTAATTTTCTCTTCAACAAAGGTGACATTAACTTGGAAAATACTATCAAGATTGTTATTTTCACCACCAATAGAACGTATAGAGTATATTATTGTTACTCTACTGTTAACTCCCTCAACCTACTTTTTACTTTCTTATACGAAGTAATAAGAAAGTATAGTAATCGTGATTTTTTGCGACTTCGAGATTTTGATGGATGTTCACGTTTTGAGGCCCCTGATTCCATTTTTACCATTTTCGCCATGATGTCTGTCTGTCTGTATCCACCGTAACTCAAAAACGAGTTATCGGATTTGATTCAAATTTCATATTTAAGAGTTTGAACAAATTTGTGGGTGGCACATTAAATCTTTTTCATCTAGCACCAACACAAGTGGCACTTATCTGAAGACATTTTTAGGTTTTTTAGGAATATCTTGAAAAATAGACAATTTATGAGATTTTTTTATTCCTTAACATTGATTTAGAATTGAATTTTGAACAAATTTTGTTTGAACTTTTTTTTAAAATTCTGTCAAAAAAATAATCACTTATTTTTGTCGTAAAATTCTGTTATAATGAGTGAGACAATGACAGATTTATGCGTATTGCAATAAGTGCGAGAGAGACTTCCGAAAAGTATTTGAAAATTGCTGGAAACACGATTTACAAGAAATTTAACTTAATTTCTTTGGGAAAAGTAATTGTGGTACTATCGTATAAGAAAGTCATGTGTTGGACACATCAGATATTTTACTATATGACAAAGTAATTCACTGATTAATTGACTCAAATATTTATTTTCGAGTAATATAACTTCACATAGTGGATTCTCAGTTGGAAATGGTATTAATTTTGTCTAAATTTAGAACTACTCGTTTGTAATACAAATCCATAAAATTACTGAAAAGATTTATACCAGTTTCAGTTCATTTTAAAGCACGCTCTGGAAAGTGATGTACTTAAGTTCGGGAGGGCTATTTTTGTTCTTTTAATTAAAACAGCGAGTATGCACAGAACAGGAGAATTATATGAAAATGTCCTGCTAATATTAGAATCTGCAAGCTACTTCATCAAACTCAGCTAATATGATAATTTTTATCCACTTAAAAATTATCTCAACAAATAATCCTGTTTTAGAAATTAAATAAGTACTTTGGACAAACATATTCTTAATTTTTATAATAGAAATTTACTAAGTAGTAAATTTAATTTTTCAATTAATAATGTTATCAGGTATGTTAAAAAAATACTTCAAATTATTCCATAAAAATGAGTTTTTTATACCCAACCCTAACAAATGTACCTGATTTTAAAATTAATTTAAATTTAATAAATTTACGTTTAATATTCATAACTGTATTTTTTCCATAAGCAAAAAATTATGTGAAAGAAAACGAGGAAATTAAAATTTATCTGATTAATAAATAATAGCACACTGTACTATTAAAGTAGGTTTTACTTTTCCGCAGGGCCCCCGGTTTCCTGCAAACTTTCCTGAGGGCGTTTAACGTTAATATGTTTACCAACTCCTACAACTTGTCTTTATCCCACTAATTTGTATTGCGTTGAATAGTCATTTTATCCACTTAAATTGGATTTTTTATCGTGGATCCAAACAAAACGCTTGCACTCAAGCTTTATAATTATATTAGCTGTTAAATCTGCGACTTGTTGTTTCCATTGTATTTTAGATGGTATTTTCGGAATTTTATTATCCACCATCCGCCATGCTTCGTTAAAGTTTATACTAAAACTGTAAAACCATAAAATCCGGTGAGGGTCGTCAGCTGACAAATTTCAGTTTGATGTTATTACTTTCTTGTAATGTGAATCACTCCGTGTTATATTTAACTCTGTTAATTTGTCGTGATTAGTTGAATTACGTAAGTTTGAGTAAATTTCGAGTGACTTATTCAATTTATGGGAGTGTGTGAGCTAGGCGTGACAAATTACGACGTTCTTGTACACTGTAAGTTTATAGGGGATGAAATAGTGGTAAATTTATTAGTAAAGGTACGCGGTGAAACATTGGAAAATATTTTTCTATCCAAAATTTATTTTAGTATATTAAGACTCAGAAATATTCCAAGTTTTATTAGACATTTCTTGAACTTATGGAATTGAAAGTCTAACAGTTTTATGAGTTCAAAAAATTGATCGTAAAATTTCCCACATTTTTATGCACTATAGCAGACGACGTTATTATTTTTATTACAGACAGAAAGTCACTTTGGATGCCCGCAAGTTTAATTCTTAACTTTTTATCTAAAAGACCAGGCAAATTATTCCGGAGAAGTAGACAATTTTTATCTGTTTCTGAAACATAAAATCTAATTTTGAATTTTTATTGTTCCTTTTATGAACTTTTTTACAAAATGAAAATACCTGGATTTTACTTGACCAAGCAAATCATGGCAGTAGCAACACAGATAATCCAATAAATAAACTAAACTTCAGAAGAAAATATTCCTTTGATCTGTTAGAAGCTTTTAGACTTTTGTACACATTGTTACAATATGCCAAGAATTTTACAACCACAAAATGATATTCAAATACAAAAGGTATCGCTGCTTTGATTTAATCTCATATGCGAAAAATATGATACGTCCGTAAATTTCCATCTTGTTTTTTAGTTTAATAAAAAACAAAGTGGAAAATCCTCCCGAGTTTCCAGCAGGCAAAAGTCGATTTAGTTGGAATTGAATTCGCGCTGTACGACTTATATTTCAGTGTTTCATTCGTCAAATATGTACATTGTGTTTTTCATTACTGTATTTTCAAGTGCTTCATCATGTAGCGTCGTATCCAACAGGACTTAAAAAAATTGTTTCGTCGTTTCCACCTCACAACGAAAATACGACGTAGAAGGGTTCTGCAAATATTTTGAAAGGCAGCCACAATACATCCGGTAGCTCGCTCACAAAATTAGCTCATTTACCTAGTTTTTAAATATTAACAAAGCTCAGACAAGGAAGCTTTCCTCTATTCTATTTCTTGCTTGAGTTGATCTTTCATAATTAATTAAGCAACACCACCGGAAGTGAACGTGAAATAATAATGACTTTGACTGAAATTCTCAAGAGCTCGATTAATATAAACCGATTTATAATAACAATGTAACCAACCCCAAGATAATTGTTTCTCTAATTTAAAACCTGTGCATATTTACGAGCATTCTATCGAACGTATCACTCGTGCTGTAATTGAAGAGTTATGCAGAGTGCATATCGAATTTGGCTCGTTTCCAAACTGACGGTTTTTGATCTGGAGCAGGAGAAATGCTCAGATGTTAATTCGTTGCTTCCCTTGAAGTTTATTTATATTTCCATCATCGTTAAATTAAATTTGTGTTAGAGTAAATTTGAGGACAAAACTAAAATGTCCACAGAATGTTGGGAAATAATGTAAGGTGGAGTTGCTCTTGGGGATAAATAGAGGAGTTTCGTGGAGTTTTAAATAATTCATGAGTGTAGAAATAATTTGAAGAAAATACGTTACCGACGGCAAACCTATGAATATACATTGCTTTTAAGGAATAAGAAAACTTAGTTTAGTGGTTTATTAAATATTTATGGCACTTAGTCTGTGTGCTTGGGGATAAATTCATAATTATTATTATGATAATATTTTATGTGCATGGGTTATCGCCACGATTTGAAATGGTTTATTTTGTTAAAGTTATACAATTATTCTTTTGCTGATAGTATATTTTTTAATAAAGAATAACTAGATTATAATCGAAATTTACACATCCTTATTATAAATAGATTATTATTATATTCTGTACATTATTTTTTAAACAATTTTAAATGGAACTTGATTTACCTACTTTGAATTTTTGAAACAATTTCAACTAAATCCCGAGCTGAGCTCTATAAAATTGATATCGATTCTGTAGTATTTACGCTGCAGTATGAAACAAATCGGTCGTTGCCAATTATTTTCGGATATAAATTGAAACTGGGAAATTTTTTTATTTAAATAACTCACTCTGCAATGTTATTGTAAATTAATAGTGTTCTCCTCCCAGTTAATTTCAAACATTTCCACAACACTTAACAAAAACCATTATAAAATATACTTGTATTAGTTTTTTGGGTTGTTTTGTTGTGAAATTTAATGACTGTTTTCTAACAACAATTCTTTACAATAGATGACGTCCATAAATTGTGCAGGAACTCAGAGATTGTTTTTATTCAATTCGCTTTAAGTGCTGGTTGGACTTGATAACGAAATAGTTTCCATTCAGACGCACTATAAGTCTTCAATTGAGGGTCATACATTATTTTATAAAGCAAATTCAATATATTTTTGTCAAATTAACTTTGTTGCAAAGCTGAATGTTGGTTTTATTATAGAAAAAATTACGAACAATTTATATAAATTATTTCTAGTTATTTTGGGGTCCCAAATTGCACATTTAAATAATCGCGATTTTCTAGAGGTGATTCTTCTAAAAATAATCACAGTTTTGGTACCGCTGTTTAGATTTTTGTCAAATTAACTTTGTTGCAAAGCTGAATGTTTGTTTATTATAGAAAAAATCACGAACTATTTATATAAATTATTTCTAGTTATTTTGGGGCCCCAAATTGCACATTTAAATTATCGCGTTTTTCTAGAGGTGATTTTTCTAAAGTAATCACAGTTTTAATACCGGTGTGTAGATTTTTGTCAAATTAACGTTGTTGCAAAGCTGAATGTTTATTTTATTATAAAAAAAATCACGAACAATTTATATAAGTTATTTCTAGTTATTTTGGGGCGCCAATTTGCACATTTAAATATTCGCGTTTTTCTAGAGGTGATTCTTCTAAAATAATCACAGTTTTGGAATCGCTGTGTAGATTTTGGTCAAATTAACGTTGTTGCAAAGCTGAATGTTTGTTTTATTATAGAAAAAATCACGAACAATTTATATAAATTATTTCTTATTATTTTGGGGCCCCAAATTGCACATTTAAATAATCGCGTTTTTTTAGAGGTGATTCTTTTAAAATAATCACAGTTTTGGTACCGATGTTTAGATTTTAATCAAATTAACTTTGTTGCAAAGCTGAATGTTTGTTTTATTATAGCAAAAATCACGAACAATTTATATAAATTATTACTAGTTATTTTGGGGCACCAAATTGCAGATTTAAATAATCGCGTTTTTCTAGAGGTGATTCTTCTAAAATAATCAGTTTTGGTATCGCTGTTTAGATTTTTGTCAAATTAACGTTGTTGCAAAGCTGAATGTTTGTTTTATTATAGAAAAAATCACGAACAATTTATATAAATTATTTCTTATTATTTTGGGGCCCCAAATTGCACATTTAAATAATCCCATTTTTTAGAGGTGATTTTTCAAAAGTAATCACAGTTTTGGAACCGCTGTTTAGATTTTTGTCAAATTAACTTTGTTGCAAAGCTGAATGTTTGTTTTATTATAGAAAAAATCACGAACAATTTTTATAAATTATTTCTTTTTATTTTGGGGCCCCAAATTGCGCATTTAAATAATCGCGTTTTTCAAGAGGTGATTCTTCTAAAATAATCACAATTTTGGAACCGCTGTTTTAGATTTTTTTCAAATTAACTTTGTTGCAAAGCTGAATGTTTGTTTTATTATAGAAAAAATCAATAACGATTTATATAAATTATTTCTAGTTATTTTGGGGCGCCAAATTGCACATTTAAATAATCGCGTTTTTTTAGAGGTGATTCTTCTAAAATAATCACAGTTTTGGAACCGCTGTTTAGATTTTTTTCAAATTAACTTTGTTGCAAAGCTGAATGTTTGTTTTATTATAAAAAAAATCACGAATAATTTATATAAATTATTTCTAGTTATTTTGGGGCGCCAAATTGCACATTTAAATAATCGCGTTTTTCTAGAGGTGATTCTTCTAAAATAATCACAGTTTTGGAACCGCTGTTTAGATTTTTGTCAAATTAACTTTGTTGCAAAGCTGAATGTTTGTTTTATTATAGAAAAAATCACGAACAATTTATATAAATTATTTCTAGTTATTTTGGGGCCCCAAATTGCGCATTTAAATAATCGCATTTTTCAAGAGGTGATTCTTCTAAAATAATCACAGTTTTGGAACAGCTGTTTAGATTTTTGTTAAATTAACTTTGGTGCAAAGCTGAATGTTTGTTTTATTATAGAAAAAATCACGAACAATTTATATAAATTATTTCTAGTTATTTTGGGGCCCCAAATTGCGCATTTAAATAATCGCATTTTTCAAGAGGTGATTCTTCTAAAATAATCACAGTTTTGGAACAGCTGTTTAGATTTTTGTCAAATTAACGTTGTTGCAAAGCTGAATGTTTGTTTTATTATAGAAAAAATCACGAACAATTTATATAAATTATTTCTTATTATTTTGGGGCCCCAAATTGCACATTTAAATAATCCCGTTTTTTAGAGGTGATTTTTCAAAAGTAATCACAGTTTTGGAACCGCTGTTTAGATTTTTGTCAAATTAACTTTGTTGCAAAGCTGAATGTTTGTTTTATTATAGAAAAAATCACGAACAATTTTTATAAATTATTTCTTTTTATTTTGGGGCCCCAAATTGCGCATTTAAATAATCGCGTTTTTCAAGAGGTGATTCTTCTAAAATAATCACAATTTTGGAACCGCTGTTTTAGATTTTTTCCAAATTAACTTTGTTGCAAAGCTGAATGTTTGTTTTATTATAGAAAAAATCAATAACGATTTATATAAATTATTTCTAGTTATTTTGGGGCGCCAAATTGCACATTTAAATAATCGCGTTTTTTTAGAGGTGATTCTTCTAAAATAATCACAGTTTTGGAACCGCTGTTTAGATTTTTTTCAAATTAACTTTGTTGCAAAGCTGAATGTTTGTTTTATTATAAAAAAAATCACGAATAATTTATATAAATTATTTCTAGTTATTTTGGGGCGCCAAATTGCACATTTAAATAATCGCGTTTTTCTAGAGGTGATTCTTCTAAAATAATCACAGTTTTGGAACCGCTGTTTAGATTTTTGTCAAATTAACTTTGTTGCAAAGCTGAATGTTTGTTTTATTATAGAAAAAATCACGAACAATTTATATAAATTATTTCTAGTTATTTTGGGGCCCCAAATTGCGCATTTAAATAATCGCATTTTTCAAGAGGTGATTCTTCTAAAATAATCACAGTTTTGGAACAGCTGTTTAGATTTTTGTTAAATTAACTTTGGTGCAAATCTGAATGTTTGTTTTATTATAGAAAAAATCACGAACAGTTTATATAAGTTATTTCTAGTTATTTTGGGGCCCCAAATTGCGCATTTAAATAATCGCTTTTTTCTAGAGGTGATTCTTCTAAAATAATCAGTTTTGGTACCGCTGTGTAGATTTTTGTCAAATTAACGTTGTTGCAAAGCTGAATGTTTGTTTTATTATAGAAAAAATCACGAACAATTTATATAAATTATTTCTAGTTATTTTGAGGCGCCAAATTGCACATTTAAATAATTGCGTTTTTCTAGAGGTGATTCTTCTAAAATAATCACAGTTTTGGAACCACTGTTTAGATTTTTGTCAAATTAACGTTGTTGCAAAGCTGAATGTTTGTTTTATTATAGAAAAAATCACGAACAATTTATATAAATTATTTCTAGTTATTTTGGGGCCCCAAATTGCGCATTTAAATAATCGCATTTTTCAAGAGGTGATTCTTCTAAAATAATCACAGTTTTGGAACAGCTGTTTAGATTTTTGTTAAATTAACTTTGGTGCAAACCTGAATGTTTGTTTTATTATAGAAAAAATCACGAACAGTTTATATAAGTTATTTCTAGTTATTTTGGGGCCCCAAATTGCGCATTTAAATAATCGCTTTTTTCTAGAGGTGATTCTTCTAAAATAATCAGTTTTGGTACCGCTGTGTAGATTTTTGTCAAATTAACTTTGTTGCAAAGCTGAATGTTAGTTTTATTATAGAAAAAAATCACGAACAATTTATATAAATTATTTCTAGTTATTTTGGGGCGCCAAATTGCACATTTAAATAATCGCGTTTTTCTAGAGGTGATTCTTCTAAAATAATCACAGTTTTGGAACCGCTGTTTAGATTTTTGTCAAATTAACTTTGTTGCAAAGCTGAATGTTTATTTTATTATAGAAAAAATCACGAACAATTTATATAAATTATTTCTAGTTATTTGAGGGCACCACATTTAAATAATCGCATTTTTCTAGAGGTGATTCTTCTAAAATAATCACAGTTTTGGTACCGCTGTGTAGATTTTGGTCAAATTAACGTTGTTGCAAAGCTGAATGTTTGTTTTATTATAGAAAAAATCACGAACAATTTATATAAATTATTTCTTATTATTTTGGGGCCCAAATTGCACATTTAAATAATCGCATTTTTCTAGAGGTGATTCTTCTAAAATAATCACAGTTCTGGTACCGCTGTGTAGATTTTTATCAAATTAACTTTGTTGCAAAGCTGAATGTTGGTTTTATTATAGAAACGAACAATTATTGTTGTTTTATTACAGTAACAGCCATCGAGTTACAAAAACATTCCCCTGAGTGATCAAATTACTATATGATTATTGTGCTACACACAAAACAAACAGAAGTATTTTCTGTTGTTTACCTTAGTTATGTTTTGATATTATAAGCACAACAAACTTTCATCAAACCAATACATTGTTATCTAATGATTTTCTGTTATTTTTTTCAGGTGGTCGCCGCGCATTCCTAGAATATTGAATAAGACTGATTTGCCACAAAAAGTAAACTTGTCCTGGCATAACTGATTGCTCAATCACCGCACATACACACTTATGTCTATGAAATAAACACCAACCAACATCGGACACAAAATTCTAATAAAAACACAAGGCAAAAAATAAACAATAATAGCACTTAAATATCACCAAAAAACCCATATTTAATCGCCCTTTATTGTATTGTTATTGTCATATAATCGCTCTTATTAGTGAATTGTATAAAACGTATATTATATTTAGCTGTGATAAAAAATTTGGTTATAATAGCCACTAGAATTTGATTTTTAGTGTCGTTTGGCTGAGGATTCACTAACAAGAGATCAAAACCATTTTTTCTTGTTTATTAAGCCATACCTGAGTATATATTTGTAGTTTTTAATACAATGTAATCAAATTAATCTACCTTGTATACAAGTTTGAATAAACTTATAATTAGTTGGGAACTGATTTTTATTGTGGTTATTAATTATTGTAGTGTTTAAGTTTAAATTACGTTAAAAACTTTTTGACATCAATAAATAATGTGGCTTGAAGTTAACTAGTTTGAAATGAATTTAAAATGAAACAGTAACAATCAGGAAAATATTTTATTCATTTTCGTACAATTTAGTTAGCGACATACAATTATCTTTTACAAAGTAATACAGTCTTTCGCTTGTCATTTCTACTCAACAAAAGATAACATTAAAAGTAGTGGAATATGTGAAATATAAGATATAATTTATATAAATGCATGTTATTGTTGTTACATTATTTTAACACTGACTTAAAACTAAAGTATAATAAAGACAAGGTTGCAAAAGATAGGAGACGTAACCGAAAACGTAAACTAAAGAAAATTTACAATAAAAAAAGCAACATGTGGAAAACCTACATAGGTTGGTTGCACAGCAGTAGAATTAGGCTTTTACATTTTACATTCATTTTATTAAAGGACATTTAATGGTTCTATGTTTTAGTTTTACACACACATTTTACAACAAAGCACAGGGTGTTTTCTCACGAAACGGATTAACTCGTTGACTGGAAAACCCGACGAGCAGGCAGTCATCCTGCTCATGTTCGGTGATGTACTTGATGATATCTTTCACAGCCAAAGACACTGGCATACGTTTGATAGCGGCTTCGCGACGCAATTGCTCGGTTATGCCGCGTTGTTGTTGAAGATTTGAGACAACCATGTCCATTAATGCTGTATCGGAGAGGCCTATGGTGAATAACTGTGTAGCACGCAAACGAAAACAGGGTGCGGCCTTTATACCACACTAACACTTTCGTATTATCTTCCACTA
Organism: Pediacus dermestoides; assembly: GCA_963942485.1. NCBI lineage: Eukaryota > Metazoa > Arthropoda > Insecta > Coleoptera > Cucujidae > Pediacus > Pediacus dermestoides. Next base: position 33,847,594 of record OZ012626.1, read on the forward strand.
CACGCACACTGATTGTCACAGGCGATTAGGTTTGTTCCAAACAGTCAACGTTTTGTTAATTAAGCAGGAAGGAATTTGAATCAGTTGATAACTACCTCACTTTTTCCTGTTGATTCCACTATCCACTCTCCTAAACGTAAACTGTCAACTCATTTGGCCTTGAACTCAATGCTGCTTCTTCCACGAACGATGGAAACAAATTTGTGTAATCTGTTTTTCTGATAATATCTACAAATTATTGTATAATGGACACAAACCTTCGTGGAAATTGGAAAACTAACAGTTTCTTTATTATATATTTATGTAAAAATATTCTGAAGAAGAAAAATAATCAACGACATTTCGTATATCTAGATGTGAAATGGCACGAATTAGTTGCGCCATCTCGTAGATACCAAATAAACTGCTATTGAAAGCAGACCCATGGCGGGAAATTTTGAATTCCACCTAAATAATACAACTGGTTTCCGTTACTTTTAATACTTTTAAAGAAAAAGTAAATGAGTTCTTGGATAAAATAAAATTGAAACAAGCTATAGATTTTTAAAATGTTTATTTTACAGCCATTTGAATTAAGTTCATATTATTATAGTGAATAATTAGCGCAGGTTTTAGGTAGGTATTCTAACATATGGGATTTATGCATAAACACTACTAAGAGAAAAATTTTGCCTTCGAAATTACACATAATTTTCACCTACAATTATTAACTTTCACAAATATAATTTTCCGAAAATCCAAATATTTCGGTGGACAATTTGTACTTTTAATTACACAACAATCACAATCCATAACAATAATAATAATAATAAATTACGACTACGTAATAAATAAATAAAACGTACACTTTGTAAACATCTCATGCATAATATCAACTTGACCAAAGTATCGACATAAATTTTAAACAACAAACACAGGGTCCTTAATTATTTTTAAAAGTGTAAGTAAAAATCATGACACTGAAATTTTAGAATATTTTCCAATTAAAGCGCTTGCAACAGCAAAGAGAATAAAAAGTTTTGATAAAAAGTCAATATTGCACAAATATCGTAAGCTTAAAGTATTTTTTGGAAACTAATTTTAATTATCACAAAAAGACAATGTAAATTAAGTCTTTGAGAGAGACTTTAAGCTGTTTTATAATACTTTCTTTTTTATGTACCTATACTAAAATACCAAAAAACAGGATGAGGAAAGATTAGAGTACATCCAAAATTATCTAGGAAACTATCGAAAGACTACTTTTACAAAAGTTGTGTACTTTTCCAAAAATAAAGTCATTCTCCCCGATAATTTCCTCTACACACGTTTCCTGCTCTAAACCAGAGCTACATCACTCAGTGGATCCTGATCATTGGCATCCTCCAAACTCTTTTGGACAACCAATTCTGAGGAGTGTGTGACAATATGGGATTTTAAAGCGTGCGCTTGAATGAAAGCTTTATTGCAAACGGAGCAAACATGCGGTCTCTCATCAGTATGGATCTTGGAATGCACCCTCAAGGAACTGCTTCTGTTGAATGACTTCTGGCACACGTCACAAGTGTACGGTTTCAAGCCAGTGTGGATTATCGAATGGCGCTTCAGTCTTGTGGAGGAGGGAAACGCTTTGTTGCACTCCCTAAAAATGAAATATTGACTCTGGGGACTAAAGAAATTGTCTAGGATCTATTATTATATTACAGGATGTTGCGCTTTTTTGTAGCTGGACTTTAATAGAGATAGAGGACTTTTTTTAAGAAGAAAAGTTCCTTATAATAGTGCAGGCGCCAAAGGTACTTGAGTATGCATAATATGAGGACCGCCAACTATGCTCGGATTCTTATATCTGAGACCCTAAATAATGAAGAAAATCATGTTGCCGGCAAATCGGATGGTCCATTTCAATTCCCTCGCCCTCTTATTATGTTATCACTATTATTACAGTCAATCAGATATTTGAGATTCAAAAACTTGCGGGTAGGCTGAATTTTTAATATGTTGTTTCTGATGGTCCGAAAGGTAAAATCACAAGTTGGCGTATCCCCACCTGTTTCGGAATCCCCGTCATGTAGAAAAATTTTTGGAATCGATTTTTGGATTTGCCTTATGTTCTGTTGGTCGGAGGAAAAAAGTGTAAAGACAAAAATTGAATAGCTCAAAATTTGCAACATTTTTTGTCTTACGCTGAACTCTCTGTAGTTAGTTCCCAAGAAGATAGAGGGCGCCAAATTTCCAAAAATGCGCTGTACCTATGTGCCTGTTATATGTCAATGTTTTTCTGGTATTTGAGTACCTAAAAGTGTTTTATTCAAAAAAACGTGATAAAATGTCGTTTCAAGTGTCCAATTTGAAAAGAAGAAGACCAAACGAGTTAACGTGTTTGTTTTGTAATACAACAGGAGACTTAGTTAAAAAACCAAAATCTCATTCGTGGATGACTATTATAAGAGCAGCAGATTCAAATTTCTTTGCAATATATCCAGTGGTGTCGAAGATTGGAGGGGAAAAGTGGAGCAGTCCCCAGTATCTACGCCACTGGACATTTTTTTTATAAATAAACCCCATCATTACTTAGAAATATACTACATTACTCTGTGTACGAAATTTAACGAAAATCGATCGAGTGGTTTAGAAGTTATGGTAACAAAACGAGTTCTTATCCTATACTTTGACACCCTGTATCTTTGTTATAAAACATTTTTGAGCAAAGTTTTTTCATTAAAGTCTACTTATTTTTTGATGCTTTATCACCTCCCAAAGCTAATGAAGTTTAACTTTTAGCACCCTGTATATAAAAATATAAAAGGGGTGCGAAAAAAAATTGGACCATATGATGGAGCGGCAACATATTAATCTTTGAGCTGTTATGAGCTTATATCAATTGATAAAATGCGGTCCTCATATTATGCATACTCAATTCCATTCAGCTCCCGGTCTATAAACAGAATCATAGAACGCTTAAAATTTTTTCAAGAAATTTTTTTGGTATATCTCCGGTTTAAGATAGAAATCCGAAATTTGGTGGGTTAGTTAGTCTTTAAGTAAACTGTAAATCTATAGTATTACAACAAATATAATATGGTTCATTGGCGTACTTATGGGAGGGTTACATAACATTTTTTGGTATATCTTTTTAGAGATATTATAAAAGATAAACTAAGAAGTTATATTGATTGTTTCTTACGTGCACTTAAACGGCCTCTCTCCAGTATGGCTCCGCATATGCTGCACAAGATGACTCTGCATGGACATGGTCTTGCCACAAACATTGCACATGTACGGCTTTTCTTTGGTATGCGTCCTCTGGTGGTAGGTCAAGTCCGGCGCTTGTCTGAAGCCTCTACCGCATATTGAGCACAAAAATGGCCTCTGTCCTGTATGAATCCTCATATGAGCAGTGAGAGTTCCCGACTGTTTGTATCTCTTTCCACACAGTTTACAAGCGAAGGGTTGCTCATCTGAATGAGATCTTTGATGGTACATCAATGAACCTTGCTGCTTGAAACTCTTGTTGCATATGGTGCAGATGTAGGGGCGTTCATGTGTGTGATTTCTGAGGTGGATGCGTAAGCTGCTTGCGAATTTGTAGGTTTTATTGCACTTGTTACAATCGTATACCTAGAATTTAATTTGGATTATAAAACGGTACCTTACTACCTTTTGTGGAGTTCAGAATTTAAGTAAGTGGTAATGTTCCACTATTAGGGGTGTAAAAACAGATTTACCTTGTTACCATTCTCCGCCAATCTACTGTACGAATTCATGGATTTACCATTTTTACTCTTTTTCTTAGTCTTTCTCTCTTCATCCTCATCGTCGTCGTCATCGTCCTCCTCATCCTCCTCCTCATTATCGTCCTCATCATCATTCCTAATCTCCATTTTAACCTTAATTTTCTCATCATTGGGCACCACAAGCGATGTTCGAACCAACTCCATGTCATCCTCGGAAAAATAATCATCCTTTAGATTAAGTAACATATTATTTCGTTCCTCCTCCATGCTTTCGTTGATACATTCGTCGATTTCATCGCTTTGCGATAGCATCAGATCGTTGTTGGCCACTTCAGTTGCATCTTCAATGGTCACCCCATGGTTAATGAGAGCAAAATCCGCGTTGGCCAATTCGTTGTCGTTTAACTGGGCCAGAGCAGTTAGTTCGTCAGGTATGAATAGTATATCGTCCTGTGTTTGAGTAACGCAAAATTGGTTTATTTGGGCAACGCATTCGTCTAAAGCAGCTTGGGAGCGGTTGCATTGCTTTTGGAATTTGAAGGAATTGTGAGCGCAGCCTATGCATTTTACGCATATATTTGGAGGTAAGCCATCGTGCTCGTAAACCTAAGGAAGTCTTGTAATATGTTTGCAAGGGGATTTGGGTTGCAGCAAGTTACCTTCATTGAAGATATGCTCATTAAAATATCAGAAATACGGGGAGATTTGTCCAGAGGATTCTCCTCGCCTAGATGACTGTGTACAGGAAACATATAGTCCGATTCAATTAAACACACTCTACAGATTCTTTCGAATGTAATTGGCGTTATAATTATTTGCTCCATTTTTATTGAATTTTTTGGAATAGTTGCTTGAGGGTTATAGAAGCCTTGAATGAAGTTAGCCACAATTACGATATGGATTTTTGGAGATTTCTAAAATTAATGCGAGAACTAATTTTAAAAGACAAAATTTAATTATGCACAATAAGTTATTGCATAAACTGTATAAACTACGTATGAAAATTAGATACTTATTATTTATACTTCAGAAGAAGCAGGAATATTTTTTGAGATATGATATAGAGTGACATCTATTGGCATATAAAGAATTACTATAGTGGGGCTGCAGGATTCCCATTACTTGACCTTCTCGGATATTCAACTTCCTCAAAAACTATCCCTTTACTCAAGTTTAATTTGAATGGAAAAAGAACCATCGTCCATAAAATTTAAATATTTTTTGGATAAAATACTGCCAGGCTGCCAAAAGAAAAATTCAGATTTCAGAAGAAGAAGCCGCACTTAACCTAACTTTAGTATGAACATTTCTGAAGAAAATAATTAAACATGAGTCGAAACGATGTTTGTAGAACCTGTGTTAATCATAGCGTAATATCGACAAAAATTCAAGACACTTGCATAATTATGGACGATAACTTTATAACAGTCGAGGATCTATTAAAGTTGTTAACTAATCCTGAGGTAATAAACTTACATTTTCGTCTAAAATTCCGACTGGTTTAATTTCCAATGTTATTGCAGCCAACAGAACGATTTCCCGACAGTATTTGTAATGACTGTTTAGAGAAACTAGCTGAAATTTACAAATTTAAACTCCAATGCGAGAAATCATATCACTACTTTAGTAATCTAGATAATACTGTTCCTGAAAATAACGAGAGTAGTCAGCAAGAAGTTCAAACTGAACTGGATATGAAACCCAATTGTGATAACAACGACAACACTTTGAAAGCCCCGGTTAACGTAAACAAAAAACCTAATAAACCAAGTAAAGATTCCCACGAAAGTTTACTCGATCCCTTCGTCTGCAAAACCTGCCACAAAACATTCAAAACTAAATATATACTGAGTGTCCACCAAAAACGCCATATCCACAAAGGTCAGTTTCTATGCTACATTTGTGGTAAAGGCTTTAACTCTCAAGGCTGTCTAAATCGTCACAACAGAGTCCATACCGGTGAAAAGAAATACGAATGTTCTGAGTGCCTTAGAAAGTTTCCATCTGCTAACAACCTTAAAATACACTCTCGCACACATAATGGAATCAAACCGTACCTGTGCACTGTGTGTGGAAAAGTGTTTAGTCATCCAACTGGTCTAACGTACCATTTGCGGACTCACACCAAAGAAAAACCCTACATTTGTGATATTTGTAACAAACAGTTTAGAATTCATTGTCATTTAGCTAGGCACAAGAAAATCCACACGGGTAATTGGGTTTGTATTATAAATTTTTGTATATTAACAAATTGTGTGACCGTAGGTGAGAGGCCGTTTCCTTGTTCGATATGCGATAAGGCTTTCATTAAGAAAATCGACCTACAAAGGCACGAAGCTGTTCACAGTGGTGTAAGACCATACGAGTGCAGTCTTTGTAAAAAATCCTTTTTAAGGCGATCTCATTTGAATTATCACATGATGGTGCATACAGAAGAACGACCCCATAAGTGTTCAGTTTGTGGAAAGGGATTTATACGGAAATATTATTTAAAGGATCATATTTCTAAACATCATTCAGATACTGGAGAGAACTGCAATGATTAAATAAAAGGGTACTATTTTATGTATAATAATTGTATTATTTTTAAAATATTACAATTTATTTTCATAAAAAAAGGTACATGATTTTTTCCTTCATAAAAATGTTTCAGAAACAAAAAGACCTTTGCATGATCTTAATAAAATTATCTTTCTGTACTCTATTCACCGCTTTAATTTTAGTTTCACCAGGTAAAGTTTTTCCATTTAAATTCTTTGAAATTCCCATTTTGACACTGGACTTAATAATAGTATAATAAATATTATAACTGGTTGTAGTTAACCCAATAATAAAATAAATAAGACTTCTGTCCAGGTTAAGAGATTGAATTTGATAATTTTTTGTAACATTCCAACATCTTCAAGTTCTCTTTAGCCTCTTGTAAAATCAATATTTACTAAACTATTAGAAAACTGTAGGAAGCTATAAACGCCTTTGTACAGGGTGATTCTTTTATCTGGGAAAATGCGTTTTTCTCGTAAACGACTGAAGGGAATTAAATTTTGAAAAAAGTGTTATATACCTACTGGCTGTCACTCAAAATTAGGATAGAAATATAGACTTTAATATGCATGACGCTAGGCGTCGCGACGCTTCAAAAAAAAAACTCCAGCAACATACCACTTTTATTATATCACTGGAAAGGTCTTTTAATTTTGAATCTTTTTTCTAAAAACCAATTTTTTTTTATTCTTATTTTTTAAAAAGTTATGATCCAATTTAAATTATTTCTGTTCTAACTAAATTTTGAAATATTTTTAACAGTAGGCCGAGTTTTCCTTCAAATATTATTATATAAAATAAAGTAGGCTTAGAAAAAACAAAACCTGATATTTGTCAACATATTACAACAACAAAAAAATTATTAATACCTAAATTAAATTAAAAAAATGTGCCTCTTAAGATTAGAAGACATTTGTGGCTTCAACTAGATGGGGCTCCTTGTCATAATGCTGCTATTGTGCGGAATTATTTAAATATAGAATATGAAGACAGGTGGATGGGAATTTACGGGCCAGTAGAATTTCCTCCTAGGTCTCCAGACTTAACACCTCTCGATTTTTTCTTGTGGGGAACTTTAAAAATAAAGTTTACAAAACAAGGTCTAATAATATAGAATAGATCATTTAAAACAAAAGATTGTCGATGCCTGTCCTGAAATTAATGCTAATGTTGTAGGAAAAGTCACGTATAATGAAATAAGAAAACGTTATAATTTATGTTTAGATAACAATGGTACTCATATTGAACAATTCTTAAAATAATCAACTTTTTCATTAAATTTTTTGTTTAATTTAGGTATTAATAAGTTTTTTGTTGTTGTAATATGTTGACAAATAACAGGTTTTGTTTTTTCTAAGCCTACTTTATTTTATATAATAAGATTTACTTTAGTATTTGAGGGAAAACTCGGCCTACTGTTAAAAATATTTCAAAATTTAGTTAGAACAGAAATAATTTAAATTGGATCATAACTTTTTAAAAAATAAGAATGAAAAAAATTGGTTATTAGAAAAAAGACTCAAAATTAAAAGACCTTTCCACTGATATAATAAAAGTGGTATGTTGCTGGAAAATTTTTTTGGAGCGTCGCGACGCCTAGCGTCCTGCATATTAAAGTCTATATTTTTATCCCAATTTTGAGTGACAGCCAGTAGGTATATAACACTTTTTTCAAAATTTAATTTTCTTCATCCGTTTACGAGAAAAACGCATTTCCCCAGATAAAAGAATCACCCTGTACAATCGAATTCTCATTGATAAATTACTCTAACTACACGTAAATTTTCTTATACTATAATTATATTTATAATGGACTTCGGACAAGTTTAACTTTCGGTGAAAAAACTGGTCCTAGACTTATACACTATATGAATTCAGGCAAACTTAAAGAAAATATCTATTTAATTTATATTTTATTATAAATATTAACAATTATTTACTAGAGGTTTCCATTGCTTCTTGTTTCTTTTCGTTATTTTTCGCTGATTTTTTATTTTGAACATTTTTCTTATGTGTTGGCTTTTCACCAGTATTTCGAATTTTATCTTGTAAACCAGCTAACTGTTTATCAACCTCAGCAACCGTTTTTTTATTTTTTATAATCTAAAATCAAAGAAATTAATGATTAACTTAGTTCAAAACGCCTGGACTCACATTTTTTAGATCGCTCTTCACAGCCTTGGCTTTAGCTTTAAGTTTAAAACTTTTAGCACCAGCCACTTTAAAAATATCATTAGTTTTTCTCTTCTTCCCCATCACCACCTGAAACACAACAATAACATAAAAAATTATCTCAATGGTCTCAAAAGGCATTTACATTTTATTCTCTTCCGTAAATCTTTATCGTCCCCTTGTTTCCTTTTATAATCATCTCGTGCAACCAAAATATCTTTGTCTAATTTAAACGAAACCCTCATCATTTCCTTTAAAGAACTAACAGTCCTCACCCTAAATATTTCTGTTATTTTATCGCTTATATCGCAACCAATACTCTTGATAACTAAATCCTTTGCAATATTCTCATAGTCGAGTCCTTTAGCGAAACAGTAGACGAAAACCGTTGGGGGGTTTGTGATAACTTCAAGTTCTTTTTCATCATATAGCCCAACAAAAGCACTAAGAAACTCCACTGCCAGAGCCGGTAAGTTCATCGTGATGTAAATGTTGTGTTTGTTCAAATATTTCGGTAAATATTTCTTGATATCGTTCAGGATAAAATCGCGTCCATCTTTGTTCGAACTGGTAAAAAATTTCATATCTATTTTATTAGTTTTACTGTTGTGATTTAGCCATTTGAACGATTCAGGATTCAAATCATTAGCATACACAAAACATTTTTTCTTTGCAGCTGGCACAGAAAATGGGCCAATTCCTGCAAACACGTCGAACAATACGTCGTTGGGTTGCAGTTTTTCCACAATGCGTTCATGTTCAGTGCACAATCTTGAGTTCCAATACACCGTGGAAAAGTCCATACGAAATGTACAACGGTTTTCCTTGACTGTTGTTATCATATCATCTTCACCTTGCAGCACTTCCATTTGAAAATTCCTATAGGTGTTGTCGATCATGTCTAGTTTATTGACAACTGTTCTACATCCCTGAACTTTATCAAACAAAACCTTACTTATGATGTTTTTATAAGGTAAAAGGTGTTCACGTAAATTAACGTGGACTATGTGCCCAGTTTTGGTGAAGCTCGATGAACCCTCGGTCTCTTCGGGTAGTACTGCTTTTAACACATCAGCAGCAGGATAATTATCATAATTAACTGTTAATTCCTTGCGTTTGAAGCTGTTTTCGTCCACAGAGAAATTTCTCAGGGAATTAACAGTTTCTTCTGGTAAATTTTCCCAACTGTTAATTGTGTCGGGATTTAGGTAAACATTTACCTCGTTCGGGTTCACCGTTTCCACCGGTTTAAATTTCTCCATTTTCAGTAAATGCTGTTTCAGCAGAGGGATCACTTTGGCTAAGTTAATGTCTTTTAAGTTTAGATAACAAACATGTAGAAGTTTTTCGAACAATGTTTTATCGAGGGCTGTTAGTCCTCTTACTAATTCGGGGGGTTTGAGATACTTTGGCATGATAAAGATACAAATATTACTTACTTTTGTCAGTTAAAATTATACACGTGATAAATTGTTTGAAGTATGTATTGAAATTATAGGTTATGTATAGTAGAGGCTAATTTAGGCAGCCCAATATACTACTTTATGTTGGTGCCATCTAAGAGTAATGGATTCAACTAATAATCCGGATAAAACAGTAAACTGTATAAATTACTATGTTACATGTATTTGCATAATTATTAAATTAATATTTAATAGCGTCACGTATAATTTTCCTGCTTTAATTATTTTCCAGTTTCATTCATCTTAAATATTGTTGGAATTGATGTAAGTATTTATTTTCTAATGTGGAAAATAGTTCAAAAGGACCAAATTTAGTTGAAGAAGTAGCATTTACAAACAAATAAACGTCATTCACAATAATACTTATAGAATGTACATAAAAATATATATTTTTTTAAAATGAGTGTTGTAAAGAATACTGATGTTAAGTATTCATATATGGAAACAAGTTGTAGAATTTGTTTGGAGCATAATTCTGATTTAGTATCGTTTTCTACACATATTCAGTTTGATTATGAAGACATACTTCCTACAAGCATAACTGATATTTTACTAAAAGTGACGAATGAGGCTGTAAGTTCATAATTTGCTTGTGGTGTATAGTTTTTATATGCTAACTTTGTTTTAAGGTACAAACTCAAGCCGGATTTCCAGATTTGATATGTGCACCTTGTATAATTTTATTACAGTCTGCCTATATTTTCAAAATAAAGTATGAGTGGTCATCAGTGATTTTAAACGACTATTTTAATAATTCAATTAAAGCCGAATATAATACAGATGTACAGGCAACATCCAATGATAATTATGAGTCTGAAGAAGAAAAACCTTTAGTAATTGTAAAACCTAAGCCCCGGAAAAAAATTCAACGTGCTGCTAAGAGAACGCACAGCGAGGCTAATAAAGATATAGATGATGAAAAAGTAGTAGAAAAGAAAAGCAATGTTATTCTACATCCGTGTCCTATTTGTACAGTAGAACTCCCTGCCTTGGAACTTAGAGCACACGCTCACACCCACAAAGCCTTGAAAAACTACATCAGTATTCCCGAAGCAAACCAAATATCCACCAAAGTCCGTTTCGTAGCGAAACCTCGAAAGAAAACCGAATCGTTTTACTCTACCGCGGAAATACTTCACAAGTGCCCCTACTGTAACCAAGAATTCACTGCGCCAGCACTCCGAGTTCATCTTGATCAGCATCGCAAACAAGACGAATTTCATTGCGATAAGTGCGATCGAGTTTTTCGGAAAATCAACCATTTGAACACCCACCGCGTGCGACATCTGAAAGAATATCCGTACAAATGCGACCAGTGTGATAAAGGATTTGTTATAAAGAACAACTACGACTGTCATATCCTCACGCACAAAAACGAGGAATTACCACACGAGTGCAGCTACTGCTTGAAACGATTTTCAAACCCGGAGCATCTGCGGCGCCATCAAATCATTCACACGGAAACTGTTTCGTATTCAGTTAAATACAAAGTGTGTAAATGTTCGCATTGTCTGAAGACTTTCAAAGATCGCGACGAGTTGAATGGACATACGTGCATGCCGGTACAACAACCAACAAACGACCAGTTTCCATGTAAATTATGTAGTAAAGTTTTTAAGCGTGCTAGCAGTTTGTATAGCCACAAAAAATTTGTACATGAATCGAAAAGTGCTAAAGTTTTATGCTCGGTTTGTGGTTTGTATGTTTCCAATATTTATCATCACATGATGAGACACAATGGAGAAAAACCTTACGCGTGTAATCAGTGTGATAAGAGATTTACCGGTAAACCGCAACTACGGCAGCATTTGCTTGTCCATTCTGGTGTAAAACCGTATGTTTGTAGTGTTTGCGCTAAAGCTTTTAATAATCTGTATAACTTGCAAGTTCATGAGAGGATACATAAAGGGAATAAATGCCATATTTGTAATGTATGCAATAAAGGATTTTTGGAGAAGTCCTATCTTAAGAAACATATGAATATACACAAAAACTTATAAATGTTCATGAAAATTATAACAGTTAACTTTTTTATTTCTGATTATTTTCAGTGTATTTTATTTAATATATGTATGTTGTTTTAAAATAACAATTTTTTAAGGATGTAGACATGTTTTATTGCAGTTTTTATGACCTAATAATAAGTAAACAAAATTTATTTAGATTCTTCAAAATAGGAGATATGGAAAAAATTTAAAATTTTTCCTTAATATAGGCCACCACCATTACACCTGCTTAATAAAAATATTAAACATAAAAGAAAAAATCTTTCACTTAAAAAATGCAAGTTTATGTTACATTTAAGTCATACAGTTCTATAAGGAATACTTTTTTATCAATACTTAGTTAATTACTAATATTTATATATTGTGGTCTATAATTTATAATCCAGTCTACTTTTCATCTGTGGTTCTTCAGACGAGGAAGCAGAAATATAACCTTTAAATATTTAAAGTACACATAACCAAACATTTTTAAAAATGGCTCTACAGCAGATAACTCACCAGAATATAAACAAACTATGCAGAATTTGTTTGGAAGGTAAACCAGAATTATATTCACTGATTACTACGGTTCTTGAATTTAGTTCAGTTGACAACTTGTTTGATTCAAAAGTTTCAAAACCAATCTCAGAGGTTTTACAAAAAGTCACCAATACTGATGTAAGTAGCATAGAACTTATGTATATACCGTTTACTAAATCATTTGCAGATAAACTCAGAAAAGGGCCGTCCTAACGCTGTATGTACAAAGTGCATAGAGTTACTCACATCTGCATACATTTTCAAACTAAAATTCCAAGAATCGACGACAGCATTAAATAATTTTTTCACAAATGGCTTAAGTCAAGATCCACTTAGAACTGATAATCATAATGAAACCTTAATTAAGCAGGAATTAGCAGAGAACTTCTCGGAAAATGATGAAGCTACTCGTCTAGTTTCAAAATCAGAAACATCCGCTCGCAAGGCGCCATGTAAAAGTAGTAAAAAGAGTGCGATGTTGCATGAGTGCCCAAAGTGCTTAGCCAGAATGCCAGCTTTAAAACTAAGGGAACATGTTCGCACCCACTCAAACCTAAAAAGATACATTCAAATTCCCAAAGAAAAGCAAGTATCTTCTCTTGCGCGCTTTGTTGCAAATCCACGTGAAGATACTCCTTCGTTTTTTCAAGTTCAACCAATTCTCCACAAATGTCCTCATTGTCCACAGAGCATTTCAGTTTCTAAATTTAGAGAACATTTAGTGGAACACTATCATCAATCCATATACAAATGTGATAAGTGCTGCAGGGCTTTCAAGAAAAAGAATCATTTAAGTGTTCACCTCCTACAACATACAAAAAGTTTTCAATATTGTTGCCAGGAGTGTGGTAAAGAATTCATCCTAAAGCGGAACTATGACGGTCATTTATTGAAACATAAAGGGCAACTACCATATGCATGCAATGTGTGTGATAAACGCTTTTATAATCCAGAGCATTTGCGACGACATAAATTTATTCATACAGATACAATGTCCTTAGAGGGCAAGTACAAACGGTCATACCATTGCAGTGACTGCAACATTGTGTTTGCCAGTATAGCGAGATTCAATGCACATATATGCATCACTGAACATCCCGAAAAACGACTTGAAACCAAAATATACGCGATACCGCCAGGAAAAGACAAAAATATGGAAAAACGAAAGGCTTTGTGTACGGTTTGTGGTGCTTCGGTCTCCGACATAAAACAGCATATGATGAAACATACTGGTTTACGACCATATCCGTGTAATTTGTGCGATAAACGATTTGCTACTTCTCAACGTCTTCAGCGACATTTGATGATGCATTCAGGTTTGAAGCCGTTCATGTGTAGTATTTGTTCGAAACGATTCAACGATAAGTGTAATATGCAAGTACATGAGAGGTCACATACAAGCCCACAGAGGAGGAATAAAAAACATATTTGTAATATATGTAACAAACAATTTTTGAAGAAGTTTTATCTTAAGAAACATTTAGAAGAACATGCAAATATTATATAATGTGTTGTAAATGCATACAGGGTGTGTCACGACGAGTTAACACTAGGCATAACTCTATTAATAAATACAGGGTGTCCCATGATAGACACGAAATATTTTTAGGTGTGATACTTGAATAAATTCTGCATTGTCCTGTATCATCTCTTGAATGTTGAAAATTGTAGATTTAAAAAGTAAAATACTGTTGAATAAAAAGAAGCCAGTCTGCTAGATTATTTGATTATCGAAAAAAAGTTATACATGAAATTTGTAGCTGAGATGATTTGCGATTGAAAGTATCTTGTAGTTTTTTTGATAGTGTTAACGCTTAAAGAATTATTAGTGTCACATTTGGAATTTGAAAAAATAATTCATTATGTTCATGTTTCATTTAATTTATTTTGAAAACGAGTATTGAAAATAGTTAAAAATTTGATACATGATGAAAGATTGGTTTATTTTGAATCGAAAAGTTAAATTCCATTTTGAACATAAACGATGTCTACTCGGAATAATTATTAAATTTGTTAAAAATAAGTTGCCACCTGCAATGACTTTCTATGGAAATAAATAAAACCCGGATTGGAGATAAAGAAATTACATATACAGGACAATGTAGAATGTATTCAAGAATCATACCTAAAAATATTTCGTGTCTATCCTGGGACACCCTGTATAATTTAATTAAATTTGAAAAATGGGAAGGTATTGTAGTTATTCCCATTTTATTTAAATTGAAATAATATGTAGTTCTCCAAAAAAATTATTATTTTAGCAGTAACTTATCAGTTGTGAAAAATTAAATTAATAATAACAGAGGGAGGGTCTCTGGAATATTTTAAAATACTTACAGTAAAATTATTTAAAACAGGGTGTTTAAAATTGAGCGTTAATTTTTAGAAAATTCAACTGATAACTTTATTTTTTCACCTGGCACTGCCTGCATATTTCTACGCTATTTTGGAGAGAATTACATACTGAAACCTAATAGTTTAGATATTTTTATATCTGTGTTGAATATATTACAATTTTAAACAGTGAAGTTTTGATTTTTTAAAGGGAACTCTGAGCATTTCTTTTCTTCCTTATGCCTAAGTTGCAGATATTTTGAAATTTTTGTGTCTTGTGCGATATCCAACATTGTTATGTGACTAGATTACCACGGAAATAAATTATTTTCTATAGCACAGGATTTCCCATAACAAATAAAATTAATTTAATTTCCACAAAAGTATTCGGTTTAGGAATAAAGAATACTTAATGAAAAATGTAGGGAATTTAATTATCTACAATGTAGATGTAATGTTTTCTTTATTTGAAGGTCGCAATATTTAACAGAGATATAAAAATATCTACAAAACTCTTAAATTTGGGTACAGGAAATACTTCATGAAAAAGATAGGGAATTTAATTTTCTACAACATATAATATAAAGATACAAGGGGTTCCATTTGAGGAATTACCTTTTCACTGTTGGAACTGTTAGAAGTTTGTTATACAGGGTGTGTCACGACGAGTTGACAGTAGACATAACTCTATTACTAAATACAATTTGGTTCTCAAATTTGGTACACACCCAATATACAATGTGCTCTATTTAATGAAAATATTGCCACCTTTCTGGTACTTCCGGTTATACCGGAAGTAGACACAAACTTTGTTATTTTAAATGGAACACTCTCTATATTTTTGAATTTTTAGATTCTACACTTCATTTTAGACATAAAAGTATTAAGGTTGTATGGTCCTAACATTAACGGTATTATAATTATTAACACTTTTTCATTTTTTTTTTACAAAAACGTAGATGTAAATAAAAATTCAAATCTTGACAATGACACGTTTTTTCCCAAATTTTTTTCTTGTGTTTGAAGTAGGAATATGCAAGAAATAAGCTGATGTAGTTTTGGAAAACTTGCTTTATACAGGGTGTTGGTGGTTGTCCGTTCATTTTTAAAAACTTTAATCAATGATAACTTAATTTTTTTAAATGGAACACCCTATATATTTGTAGATTTTCGAATTCTACACTTAATTCGAGACATAAAAGTATTAAGGTTGTAAGGTCTTAAAATTAACGGTATTATAATTAATTACGTTTTTTAAAAATTAACGGTCAATCACAAGCACCCCGTATAAAATAAGTTTTTTAAAACCATATTACCATGTTTCTTGTATATTAATGCGTCCACTAAAATTTAGTTTGTTTTTTGAAAGAACGTGTCATTAGTAAAATATGAAAATGTTTGACTCTAAGTTTTTGTATGAAAAAATTGGTAGAAACATAATTACATAATTAAAATAAATAAATAAAAATAAAAAATATTAAATTAAATATAATAAAGAACAAATTTTAGTCGACGTAGAAATGTACAAGAAACATGGTAATATGGTTTTGAAAAACTTATTTTATATCTACAGGGTG
Organism: Pediacus dermestoides; assembly: GCA_963942485.1. Taxonomy (NCBI): domain Eukaryota; kingdom Metazoa; phylum Arthropoda; class Insecta; order Coleoptera; family Cucujidae; genus Pediacus; species Pediacus dermestoides. Next base: position 33,863,925 of record OZ012626.1, read on the forward strand.
CTTATGGTTGATCGTTAATTTTTAAAAACCTTGGAAATAGGAAAAAACGTAATTAATTATAATGTCGTTAATTTTAGGACTTTACAACCTTAATACTTTTATGTCTAGAATTAGGTGTAGAATTCGAAAATGTGGAAATATATAGGGTGTTCCATTTAAAAAAATAAAGTTATCAGTGATCAAAATTTTTAAAAATGAACAGACAACCACCAACACCCTGTATAAAGCAAGTTCTCCAAAACTATATCAGCTTATTGCTTGTATATTCCTACTTCAAACACAAGAAAAAAATTTTGGATAACACGTGTCATTGTCAAGATTTGAATTTTTATTCACATCTATGTCTTTGTAAAAAAAAATGAAAAAGTGTAAATAATTATAATACCGTTCATGTTAGGACCATACAACCTGAAAACTTTTATGTCTAAAATGAAGTGTAGAATCTAAAAATTCAAAAATATACAGGGTGTTCCATTTAAAATAACAAAGTTTGTGTCTACTTCCGGTATAATCGAAAGTACCAGAAAGGTGGCAATATTTTCATTAAATAGATAGTATAATGGGTGTGTACCAAATTTTAGAACCAAATTGTGTTTAGTAATAGAGTTATGTCTACTGTCAACTCGTCGTGACACACTCTGTATTTAACAACACCCTCCATAAACTAATTTTATTAGAAATACATAAAATTTTTCTTTGGACTTTTAACATGTTTTTGTCAAAAATAGTGCTTTTCGTTTAAGATATTAATATTCCTGTAGAACTCTATATTCGTTGTAGAATTCAAAAACAATAATATACAAAGTGTTTCATTTAAAATAACCAAGTTAGTGTCTGCTTCCAGTACGGAAGTTCTACAAAGTCTCCAATATTTTTATTAAAGAGCTCATTGTATTTACATTATAATGGAAGTGTGTTAATTTTCAGATTTATTTATTTATTAATAATTATTTACTGTCAACTCGTCGTGACACGCCCTGTATATTTTACTACTATATTCATATTTTAAAGAAAAGAAATAAACCAATGGTAATTAAAGTTCAATATATTTATTACACACCTCTTCCAACCAACAGCCATTGCACGTCAGGGCAGATAGACGATTTTGAAAATTAATAGCGTTTTCTACTCGTATTTTCGTTTTCATAACCTAATGTGATTATAAATAGGGCATCTGGGCGTTGACGAAATTATATTGCATTTGAACGGCACAGGAGGACTTTTATTTCTGTTTCAAATTCTTATAAAAATTTTCATGTCATTCTGAAAGGCTTAAAATTATGCAATAAAATATTGCATCGTCCATGTAGCACTTATTTATTTTATATGGCTATATTATGTATTGATACAAGTTCTGTTATTTGCTTTTTATTTAAAAAACGTGTTGAAATATAATAATTGGTAATTGGCAAATTACAATATACAATAAATATTATAAAATACCTTTTCTATATTCTGCTGACCTTCTGCATTCTTTCATTATTGAACCTCGTTTAATTCAAACTAATAAATTATAACTGCTAAATGAATTGTAATTGATTTATAGATAATTTATAATATGTACCAATAATTGTTAAATAAATGCACAAGGCCCCTTCTTTAAAGTATAAATTTCAAGTTTTGAACTATAGAAAGTAACGAGTAAAATTTTTAAGTTAACAATATTAAAAGTACGTGTGTATCATCTGCACAGCAGATATCTGAAAAGAATTACAAGTATCTACAAAAACTTTATATTAACTCGTCCATGCACTTTCTTAAATCGTTCTTCATTTTCTTGTGAACCATCGTTAATTTAGGATTTGAAGGAATGCCGGAATGGCATGTTGGCACAGATTTATGGGATTTCGTAACGGGGCGTTTATCAGGTGTTACAAATCCATGTTTTTGAACTTTATGTTTTAATAATTCCGTGTCTGTAGAAGCCTTCCACGTGCAATCTGGGCATGGCACTGGAACAATAAGCGTTTTCGTAGGTCTTGATGGTGCAATAAACGACTTTCTAGTTGGGACTAGTGCTCTAAGCGATCTTCTAGGGGAAGCAAATGGTCTTGTTCTGAAGGATAACCGTCTCATTTGTGGTTGTTTGAATTTAACACAACTCTGCCTCACGTGTGCATTCAGAAGAATTCTAGAATGAAACGCTGCTGAGCAGGAGGTACATACATGGACTTTGTGGATGTTGTTATGGCGCTTCAACTCTGTTTGGGTCACACAAACTTTGGGACAATGTTTGCATTTGTACATGGTCGTCGATGTGGAGGTTGATGCCTTTGTTATAAATTTCTTAGGAGATATAAGTACTGTACATGTATTTTTGACCATTTGTTCTTTGTTGTGCTGTTTTTTATGTAGATTCAATTCGGCGAGGCTCTTAAATATCTTCTTGCATAAATTGCATTTATTTACTGTTGATTTTTTCCCACACTCATGCCTACCGAGCAGAATTGTATTTTTAAAAATTTGATTACAATCATTACATTTATGTTTGTATTCAAAAACCGGTTTTTGTGGTTGGGACTTTTGGTTTCGTAAACTGTTTTCCAAGTTGTGATGTTGGATGTGGGTATTGAGACTATTTTCGCTTGGGAAGGTTTTAGGACAATGTGGGCACTTAATTTCTTTTTTAACGCATTCATCGGAATCCTCTGAGCGAGACTTCTTCAGTGGGATTTCTTCACTATCCAGATTAGATTTTGGTGGTCGTCCACGTCGGCGTTTTTGAGATGAAACCACAGTCTCTACTGGGGCTGGGGGTAAAGTGACGGAAGATTTACGTGGCCTACCTCTACCTCTCTTCGGGCTAGATTGCTTAGCCTCCTCATCGTCATCCGAGTCGATTTCAATGATACTGATATCGCTTTCCTCGTCAGTACTATCTGAATATTCAACTTGGCTTCTGGTTTTTCGCCGACTTTCCGATTTGCGGGATTTAATCTCTTTATTAGCGTCATCATCGGAATCAGTTAATTCAATCAATTCCAAATATTGTGGTTCAAGCAAGCGTCGTTTTTCCATGTCCTCAACAAAACCGTTTGAATTAATCATTACTTCTTTGACGATGATTTCCTCGTCTACACGCTCGTGTACCGGCTTGATCTTCTGCTTACGTGGGAGACGTTCCCGACGAACCGGTGCATGTAATATAGTAGTTTTACTGATGAAATTATGGAACTGCCTAGCTTGGATAGCCTGCTTATTACGAGCGAAGCGCTTATTCGTTTTTATATCCTCCTCAACATGCAGTGGTATTTCGGGTTTTTGGGAACTTTTCAACAAACTTCTAGGATTATGTCGGACTTGGTAAACGGTTTGCATCGAATTAACATTTTCTTTTTCAGGCGGAGAGACAATCACATACACCATCTGTTTCTGTTTTGGTTTATCCTTTTGATTACCAATACTATGAAGATTATTAACGTTTTCTTGTGTTGTTTTTTCTAAAACTTCTTGTAAAACTGTTTCTGGTTCATGCATGACAAGCGTTGATTCACTCTCGTTCTCCAAATCGCCTGTTATGTGTAAACCCTCAACAATTTCATAATCTTCATTGTCAGAGTCGTTCGCAGGATTTGTTTCTTGATTATCTGAGTCATCTTCATTGGTTTCTAAGGAGCTATCTGCAGGAACCTCGTGATTTTCTTCGACAAATATCTCCTCGAAATGATGCTTATCAGTTGTTAAATGTTCCTGTTTGATGCTTGATTTATTGGTAATTTTGTTAATAATTGCATCTTCAAATGTGTTATACTCGACGGTTATTTCGCTTTGCCTGGTAGTACGTTCAACGGTTTCGCAGTACAGATTATTAAATTGTTCACTGTTTTGAGACTCCTCATTTAAAATTTCCTTTTTGATACTTGTACTTTTGGAATTTTTAACATGCTCGATCAATCCTAAAAAATAGTTTTGTACTCTAGAGAAATCAATAGTTAGCTTATATCATACCTTCTTTGGAATCAACAGAAACTTTTAATTCTTCAGACTCCTCTACTTCCTCTTCGAGTTCCTCATATTGAACATGGTCTTCAACTTCATTACCATCAACCTGTTCATCTGGGAAATTATTAAAAATCAACTGCTGAGTTTCGTCCGATTCCTCAGTTGGTTCTTGGCTAATTTCGTAGTTTTCCAAAACATTATTGCTGGAATTCTCATCCGTTACAAAAATCTTCAATTCCCCGGGCCTATCCTCAACCTCACTACAAACTTCTGTTTCTTCGACATTTTCAACATCGTCATTCGGTAGCAGTTGTATGGATTCAGGAATCGGTTCCAACTGTCCATCTTCATTGGTTCTTAAAAAATCATGCGGATAAACATAAACTCTTGAAAAATAAACTAGAAGTAATACCTGAACTTAAATTGATATTTTTGGATATTTCCTTTATCGTCCTGGGCAATCTGAATGCCGTATAAATCATCCGATCCATCTATTGAAAACACTACCATATGCTGATTATTCAGATCCAAATCAGAATTCTCGATTGTTTCCTCCGAAACATTTTCAAAGTCTATGGTTTCCATTTTGTTACCCAATGTTAAATTTTGCAAGCATTCGTAACTTATGTCATTAGTGGTCTCCAAAACCGATAAATATTGAGTGGTGTTGTCTTCAACAGCCGTCACATAACTTTCGTCCATGGTTTCCGTTAAAGTTACTTCAGTATCGGTCACGTTGGAATAATCCAATCCGATGTTATTTTGGTTGTCTTCAGTCCACACAATACTTGTCTCGACCGGATGGTGCGATAACAAGGTTTTGTCACCACTAAATGGATAACGTTCAGACATTTTTTCAAACGATACGAAGGCACATCAAAAAAAGATTCCAACGGAAAAAGTAATTTGTTTGGTTATGTCGTACAAATCACTTGTTCACTGTTTTGTAAACAGCAAAAACGTTGATTAGTAGGTAGCAGCAATAGTTACAGATGGATTTCTTCAAGTACTTGCTGTTATGCTGTTAGCCCTTTAAATTCAGTTTACAAGTATACATTAGGAAATTTTGACAGATGTGTATTTTTAGCCAAAGACCGTTTACACGAACACGACGCAACATGCAACAAAGAGGGAAAATAGAATTGCATTGTGCTAAAAAAGGATAGACGATACAGTGTTGAAGTAATTATTTTATGATCGTACTTTAATAGAAAAAACAACTTATAATTGATAAGGTTGATTAATAATTAAGTATTTTATTTAAAAAATAATATAAACTGTAAATAAAAATAAATAAATGGTTTGGAAGTTTTCTGTACAAGCATACTTTTGTATAAGCATTACAGATGGCGACACTGAAACTTAAAGGGAAATTTAATTTGCAAATATACAGTGAGTCAATACAAATTACTTATTTAAAAATTTTATTACTTTTTAAGCTGTAGAAATATACAATTAATTTTGTGATTCTCCCTGATCGAGATCAAAGTATTAATTATAATACAGGTTTCTGTACTAATCGAAAACTAGTTATCGTATTGAATCACAGATGGCAGTATAAACTTTCACTCCTTGACATAGGCAACTTTCATTGCACATGCATAAAATAAACTGAATTTTATTCCATAAATTTTATTCCTATATCAGTATTAAATTAACAATATAAATAAATATAATTTCTCAAAAACCTGTAAATTACTAATAACTTATTATTCTTTTGGGATTTCCATTAGCCTTTACCATTAAACTGACCAACTGTATTTACCCCACTGTTACCAACTTGGTAGTTACCCATGTTATTTTTGTAAATATTTCGTGAAAACTTGCTAAAGTACACATTTAACAATAATAATAATCTCGTGTGTTAGATTACGTATTTGCTTATAAATCGTCTGAAGATAAGGAATTATCGACTGCGCATATCCATTACATCATCATACGGGGATTTTTCTTGAGTCCCCCCTGCTCCCTCAGCTCCTCGAAAACCCCCGTCGTATCTAACGTGGGGAAAAACCTACTCCAAATTGTGACGTAGTTGCAAGAACTCCATTCCAAAACAAAGCCGTGGTAAGTTTAGTTAGTTTAATTTGTCACAGCAATTGAACTAGTACAGTGTATAAACGTTAGTTTGTATAATTGTTATAAACAATAAGTGTATGATTAGTTAATTTGCATATTTATCTCAAAATGATTGCAGATCAGACATACGACAATAATACTTATGAACGGTTTACCAGTAAGTTTTGAACTAAATCACCTAATTTGTAAATTAATTGTTGTATTGTTGCAGATATGAATCCAATAAACAATTATCCGAATATTTTAACCCCGCCATCGAATGATAGTTCACCGAAACCAACATATTTTGTGGCTTCGCCCGGATCATCCAGTTTTGCATCCCCAGAAAGCAACTATGGGGTACCACAGCAAATATACACATCATATTTACCAATGGAAGGACGTGATACCGCCAAATTGCCAAGTACGTGTAATTCTCAAGGTTGTTTATATGTATTATTTACGTGTTTATCTGCAGCACCAAAATTACATTTCGTGGAGGAACCTTCAGACCGTTTCCGCTTCAGATACCGATCTGAAATGGCTGGAGCACATGGGAGCCTTAATGGAAAGACCTCCGATAGGTCACGAAAACAAACGTTCCCCACTGTGGAAGTACGAGAGTTTTGTTAGTTTTTGTTAGTGTACTTACTTAAAATTAACATATTTTAGTTGAGGAATTGCGAGCAACCGGCTGTTATACGCTGTTCGATATATCAGCACAATTTTACTGGACCACATGCCCATCGGCTAATCAAGAAACAAGGAAAAGACGAAATTGACGATCCACATGATGTTAGTGTCACTCAGGAGGAGAGTTACAGAGCTTGGTATGCGTGTTTAACACTTCTTTATTTATAAGTGTGCTCATACTTTCTTTCTATTTTAGCTTTCACAGCATGGGCATTATTCATACTGCAAGGAAAAATGTTATATCGGAGATATATCGAAAGAGGAAGCAGTTGAAGGAGGAGCTTGTAGCCCAAACTGAAGGACAGCGCCGAGAACTCACGAAAAAAGAAGAATTGGAGGTAAGGAACAATCTGTTTGTGTTCTCAAATTTTTATGTTGCAATATTTCGTCCTTGCAATTTTCAGGAAAAGTAGCCCGAATATTGGACTCTTAAATGAAACTTTCATCGAAGTTTCATTGGAAACAGTCCAATATTCGGGCTATTTTTGCTTAAAAAAGTTAACGACATTGTGTCCCAACTCACAAAACCCGTACTTAGTTGTTTTTGCCGAAGAACTTTTTTCTTATGCATTGTCCGACGAAAATGCATAAATGCATAATATAAAAGATTTGAAGTACATACAAGAAATGATGAGAAAAATGAGCTAAGGCAATATTAATAATACATAATAGATCACAAAATATGATGATTCAAATTTCAAAGTAGAGAACAAGTCGACGTTTCTGGTCTACGAGCCCTAACAGCTAAATGTTCGGACAAAAGTAAATTTGATTGTCTTTTTTCCATACGCGCAAAAGTTATTTAAATTAACTTCCATAATATTGATGGTTTTTTCTGTTATAATGTCAACATTTAGTTATATAAAAATGTAAATTTAGTAAAAATCCGCTCAAAACTTTGGATCTAGTATTCGGATTTTGATGAAATTTACTTTATTGCAAAGCTGGTAAGCTGGATGTTGGTTTTCTTTACAAAAAAGTTACACAAGTTTTTATTTGGTGATTTTAGGCATTTATCGGAGCTTCAAAGTTGCAACTTTAAAAATGATAAAATTTTCTGGTAACTGTTTTAAAGAACCACAGTTTTGAAACCGCTGGTTGGATTTGTGTCAAAAAACATTTAAATCAAAGCTCAATAATCGTACTATATTGAAAAAATCCTGAAATGTTAATATGATTTTTTTTTGCAATTTTTTCGAGTTTCACAGTTTACTTTTCCAAAAACGTGTTATTTGAGGGTGATACCTACATTTAAATAATCACAGTTTTGGAACCGCTGGTGGGATTTTGGTAAAATTTACTTTATTGCAAAGCTGGATATTGGTTTTATGTACAAAAATATCCCCAAGTCTTTATTTGATGATTTTAGGCATATTTCGTAGCGTTAAAATTGCACTTGAAAAATGTGACGTAATTTTCTAACGACTGTTTTTAAAAAGTCACAGTTTTGGAACTTGGGGAAAACGACATAAAGGTGCTTTCATGGCCCTCATCCAGTCCGGACTTAAATGTGATTGAAACTCTTTGGCATAAAATTAAACGTATTATACGCAATAATCCACCAAGAACCATTGGGGACTTAAAGACCAAAATAGAAGAAATTTGGGACAGTTTCACGCCAGAATTGTACCAAAATTTGATAAATACAATGCCTGCTAGAATACAGGCAGCTATTAAAGCAAAAGGAGACGTAACCTCTTATTAATGGTCCGAAATACCGAAATTAAAAATTATCCCAACATTTAGTTGCAAATTCATTTTGCAAAGTTTGCTAATTATTAAGGTTAAAATATTGTTAAATCCAATAAATAATTTTCTTCCATGCATATTATTGTTATTAAGGCTTTATCTTATTATATTAATAGATGTTTACTAATTATTTGCGTAAAATTTCCAATTCTTCTTTCATACTTCAAAAATTTACTTCTGTCCGAACATTTAGTTGTTAGGTCTCGTATAACTTCGAACCTATTAAACATAATAATTTTTCTGTAGCTTATTTTACTCGCCATTTAGTGTTTTACCACTCTTTATGTGCATTTTCGTCACCCAATGCACATAGAAAAAGTTCCCCGACAAAAAATTAAAAATACCGAGTTGTAGCTATATCTTTAATTCTATTGATCACACAGAGTTGATATACAGGAAGTATTTTGAGGTGTGATCCTTGAATAAATTCTGCATTGTCCAGTATAATTTTTTTATCTCCAATCCGGGTTAGTTTTCGAGCAATCATCTCTTAAATGTTGAAAATTGTAGATTGAAATAGTAAAACACTGTTGAATAAAAAATCCAGTCTGCTAAACTATTTGATTATCGAAAAAAAGTTATACATGAAATTTGTAGCTGAGGTGATTTGCGATCAAATTCAGAAGTAACTTGCAATTCTTTTGATAGTGTTAACCCTTAAAGAATTATTAGTGTTCAAATTTGGAATTTGTAAAAATAAATCATAGCGTTCACGTTTCATTTAATTTATTTTGAAAACTAGTACTGAAAATAGTTAAAAATTTGATACATGATGAAAGATTGGTTTATTTTAAATAGAAAAGTTAAATTCCATTTTTTTGAACATAAACGAAGTCTACTCGGAGTAATTATTAAATTTGTTAAAAAGATTTCCGTAAGTTGCCACCTGCAATTACTTTATATGGAAAATATTTTAAAAAAATCCCGGATTGGAGGTAAAAAATTTATACAGAATAATGCAGAATGTAGTCAAGAATCATACTTAAAAATATTTCGTGTCTATCCTGGGACACCCTGTATATTCCACTAATTTTACATAAAGGTACCAAAAAGGAATTATTAACTTTTGGCGTAGCTATAACACAGTTTTTTTCTTGCAAGAAAGGCAATCGGGATAATTTTCCTAAGCACCAACGCTTTTGTTAGGAAAGAGGGTTTTATAAAAAAAATATTAGAATCTAATCATCCAGCTACCAATAATAGCAATTTCCAGGCTTAATATTTATGCAACAAGTTGTTCATTCGCGTTTATTCAACTGCATAAGAGATATTTAATCGAGGCCACATCCACCGTGAGTCACTTCCGTGTTTCAAGGTTTTATTCCCCTCCCGACTTTCCCTAACCCAACACTATCAATTATCAAATATTTAGTTACATAAATATGTTACAATAACATGGGGTTGTGTAGCGTTGATTACTCCATGGAATCCGAGGGTAAGTTTGTTCATATTTCCCGTTAAATACATGTGGATATCTTTGAACGGACCTACTTTCAACATTGTTTTAGCTATTTTTCTCTTTGCCAATTATTTTAAAGCTATCTGCCATGTATTTAAAGCTTATATTAATTTCAGATTAAAGGATTGGCTGAATCGGAAAGTAAATCCATTAATTTGAATATTGTTTGTCTTCGGTTTGATGCCTTCACGGAATCACGTAATGGAATTCTGTATCCAATTTGCCAACCGTTATACTCTAATGGCATCAATAACTTGAGTAAGTTTAATTTTTATTTTATATAAACATATGTAGGTACGTATAGAGTATAAAGAAATATCAGATTATGAATAATTATTAAATTTAACTACCTATGTATAATCATGTTTTTGTTCCTACGCAATATAAAAAAGTAAACAGTTTATTGGTTTATGTAGTATAAATAGAATAGCGAAATTTTAAAGTTTTATTATTTATTATCGAAGCGTGTATATTGGTTGATTGATAAATATCTACAAATTCTGAGAATTAGTTCTGGGATTAAGCAATAATTTTGTCATTTTTACGTTGTTAAATGCAAATATAATATAACGAAATTATTAATTTTATTTTTTTGAGAAGGTGATAGTTTTTATTTATACAGAGTGTCCCAGTTTATATCGTCAGGATTTCACCAGTCGATAGTTTAGCGAAAATTAAAGGTGGTTTGTCTAATAAACTATGGTCTAATGTTGCTTCCTTTTTGACGTACAGGCCATTAAAAAAAATAAATTATTTTAAATAATTTGCTATAAATCAATAACAAAAAAAGTTAGTCTTCTGAAATTTGACATAGATCTTTTTTTGTATTCTCTTATTAACAGTGGTTGCAATTATTTTGTTTAGAACACAGAGGCGTGCGTACGGGTTTCTTCAAAAACATTTTATTGAATAAAACGTACACCACTGGTTTTTTTTGCAGCACCAATATGCAGATAGTATTTTCCATCCAATTTAGAAACTTTTTTGTATCTTACAATTTCTTGATACTTCAGCTTTTTTTTATTATTTATTAAAGAGGTTCTTCCCTATTAGATTTCCGAAAAAAGCATCAGTACAAAGTTGTAGACAAAAATATTTCCTACAACTTTCGTTTTAATATTTTTTTGATATTGTCAATATTTAAAAAGATATTCAACAAATAAATTGCAAATTTTAGGGAAATTTTTCTCTAGTTTCTTACTACTACTACTTACTACTCTTTCCTCAAAATTTGCAACTTATTTGTTGAATAACTTTTTAAATATCGACAATATCAAAAAAAGTTTAAAAGATAAGTTGTAGGAAATATTTTTCTTTACAATTTGTACTGACTCTTTTTTTCGAAAATGTAATAGGAAAAAAGTTATTTAATAAACAAAAAAATCCAACCCCAAAGTGCGGGCTGGTGAAGAAAGGGCGGGGTCTACGAATACACAAACTCAGTTTTAAACTTTCAGGGTGACCCTCTAGAAGATTCTACTAAAATTGGCTGTAGGGTAAAAAAAGTCTGTAGCCCTTTTTTCTCCCTTATTTACTGTACTATTAGGTTATTTTGAGTTAAGTTATCAAAAAATTATAAGATACGAAAAAGTTTCTAAATTGAATGGAAAATACTCTCTGCATATTGGTGCTGCAAAAAAACCAGTGGCGTATGTTTTATTCAATAAAATGTTTTTGAAGAAACCCGTACGCACGCCTCTGTGTTCTAAATAAAATAATTGCAACCACTATTAATAAGAGAATACAAAAAAAAAGATCTATGCAAAATTTCAGAAGACTAACTTTTTTTGTTATTGATTTATAGCAAATTATTTAAAATAATTTATTTTCTTTAATGCCCTGTACATCAAAAACCTTTAATTTTCGTTAAACTATTGACTGGTGAAATCCTGACGATATAAACTGGGACACCCTGTATGAGCAAATATGTATATTAATTTTAATGCAACTAAGTATAGCTAAATGTGTCTGGTTTATGATAAGTTCCTTATCTTTTCCAGTATTTGTGCATTAAAGTAGATAAAAAAAATCAGTAACATTTGCAATTTTGTATCATTTTTCTTTGTAAGTTATAAACAAATAATTTTGTGTTACATATTATTCATTGGAATTTATTCGGTGCTTGTTTGCTATAATTTAATAGTTATAAAATTAATGTTTCACAATGTGTCGACTATATTAAATGGAGTTTTAATAATACCATCATAAAAAAGATTAGGATTAATCATGCAGCTTTTGACCTTATCAAATGCAGGCATTAAGATTATACCAAACCCAAACCTTTATTTTCAAAAATCTAATTACAGTTTTTCCCCCAAATGAAGCCAACTTTTATGGATAGCCATTTATTTAAAATCGCTAAACGCAAAAGAAACTCCATGAAATAGTAGTCAGTCCGAATGATGAAAATTTATGTATAATACCTAAAAACTAAAATGAAAGCAAGATATATTGTATTTTTAATAGATAAAAAATTCTTCGGATTCGCTTACGAACCTTTGCTACTTCTTTATCTCATCAAGGTAATATTGTTTGGATACAGTGTGTCCATGGAAGGGGTTACATATAATATTGTAATTTTATCGTTATTAGAGTAAACGGGGTAGGTCATTAAAACACTTGATTAAACCTTAATATTATAAGAAATAGATTAAATAACTAAAGAAAATACTTGTGTCAGGAAGGGTACCATATCTTCTAGCGTGCTGACCTGCTGACTTCGTCACAGACAATATAAACATCCTGGCAAAACCGTGCAGATCGAATAACAATTAAACATTAATTAATAGATATAGTTTGATAGTCTAAATTCTAAAAGACTGGACTAGAGTTTAAAATAGAAGTTCTGTGTTGATACATGAGATCCAGTGTCTTTGTACGTCAATTATTAATAAAATGTCGTCCCTACACTTGTGTTCAGTACAAAGCTTCGGACTGGTGTACCCATATGGAAAATACAAAGTATAAGAAAGAATTGTTTGTAATTGTAAACTAAGAAAAAAATTCAAAATTTGAGATCAAAATCAGGAACTTCATTCTTCACTTTCTGCATGAGTGAAAAGAAAAACAGTAAATTCAAAATTCTATTCATACTTTAAGCATCAACGTTAGTGAATAGTATTTGTGTTTTTTGTCTTTAATTTAGTGTTTTTATTTGCATTTAGATGTTGAGAAACTAAAAAAAAAATAATTCCTGATTTGGATCTTAAATGTTTCAATTATGTTTCCTTTACAAATAATTTTTTTTAATAACATTTTTGTTGAAAATCAGAAATAAACATTTTTATTTTCTTAATTTAATTCTTCCCTGTATGACTATAGACAAATTACGATCTCAGGAAAAACTTTTCTGTATGTAACCTCTTTCGTGGACACACTGTATAACTTAAATAGTTAATCAAAATCATTTAGGGGTATTTATTTGATCAGAAAAAAAAAATTTCAAAAAAAATTTCAATTACTTTGAGAAATAATAAATAGTTTCGAAGGTAGTTATGGATCTAGAAAATCTTACTTCAGATTGATTATTTGATTTCAAAACTTTTTTTTAAATGAAATATCTTAAATTTTTTAGAGAGCGCCTTAACCGGCGAACTAAAGATCGTTCGCATGGACCACTGCACAAGTCCTTGTACTGGAGGACGAGAAATTTTCCTTCTAGTCGAACGCGTTACAAAGAGTAAGTAACATGGAAATTTATTTAGCTTAAAAACTAAGTACCTATATTTACTCTGGTAATTTGATAAATATTTTTTTTATTAGAATTTTTTTTAACTTTCAAAGACAATCCTTATTTTTTATCATTTTCAATTACAGAAAACATCAAAGTGCGCCTCTTCGAGCTGGATGACAACGACGACAGAATATGGGAGGATGAAGGCAAATTTTCCGAGTTAGATGTACACCACCAGTACGCAATTGTTTTCAAGTAGGCAAATTCTGATGCTTTCTTATTTTCATTTCTAATGCATTTTTTCTAGGACGCCTCCATACTCTCGTCCTGATATTACAAGCCAAGTTAAAGTATACATAGAACTGGTGCGACCTTCCGACAATACCCGAAGTGAACCAAAAGAGTTCGCCTACACGCCATCATCGAAAAGTTACCAACCTGGTTCAAAACGATCACGTTGTAGCTATAGTAGCTATGACAGTTCGAATTTTGGTAGCGATGAATTACCAACTACGATAAATCAATTTGTAACCCCTGCAGTTCCAAATCAACTAGAAAATCCTTGTGAAAACCTCGACATTAGTGTAGAGTCACTTCGAAGGGCTATGACTGATTTTAATTCAGAAGAACTAAATAAACTGTACGCTACTTTTTCAACTGACATGAAAGAAATAGATATGTCTGCATATACTATCCCTCGAGTAGTAGCACAAAGCGGTGATGAGAACATGTTTGTACGAATGGAGTGTTCTGTGGATCATGATGGACCTAAAATGGGTACTACAGGATCACAAACAATTGCCAATAGATTGTACAAAATGTAAGAATATAATTTGAACATTTTGACAAAAGAGTCCATTTGCCTAACGATTTTGAAGTCATCACAATCAGTTTTAGACTTCAAATAAACACAAATGGAAAGAGAATGAAATAATTTGGGTTTCCTTCGTAACACAATTTTCTGATTAGACTGTAGGTTAAAAGGCCTGAAAAAGGGTTCAAATAAGCATTTTTGTGCTGTAATATTCTTTGTTCAACAGTTTTGTTTTTACAAATTCGTTAGGCAAATTGATTCTTAACGTAAATATATTTTCTGTATTGAATTAAAACATGTTTTCGTTTGCAGAGATTCCGGCCAATTGCGTGGTGGAAATTTGCAAACTAGACGATCCGAAGGAAGTTTAGAGTTACTGAAAGCTAAGAAAATCGTTGACCAGTTACTTAGTTTTGTTAAAACAAACCCATCAGACGAGAGATGCGTGCAGATTTTGAATGTGTATTTCAACACACCGAACGAAACCAAGTAGGTTATTTATTATTTAGTATATTATAGTACAGTATTTTACAGTCATATGAATTTAAGTTATCCAGCCTATGTCGTAAAATTGTTTTCTAATTCTATTATTTGTTTTAGTGCTTTACATACAGTCATAGCAGACAATCAAACCGTTCCCGCACGTTTCATTTTGAAGTTCATGTTCAACCATAAACAATTTAACTTGGTAAATGTCCGCAACAGCGACAGTGAAACCCCTTTACATTTAGCCGTACGTGGCCACAACTCGGTCATTGTTAATTGTTTAGTCAAAGATCATAATTGTGATTTATTGTTAACGGATGCAAGATGCAACACTGCTTTGCATTTGGCTGTTGCAACTGGAGCTTCAGTGGAAATTCTCGAGGTTTTATTGTCTAGAGAAAATGTTTCTGAATATATTGATTTGACGAATACAGGTAAATAGAAGACAACTTTTTGAGATAGCGAGATTATGTTGTTGATTATTAGATGGTGACTCTGCGTTGATTATGGCAGTAAAAGGAAAAAATTTGGCTGCTCTTAAACTGTTATGTCTGAGGGGAGCCGATGTTAACATGCGGCATAAAACCAATGGATTCGTGCCTTTGAGATTTGCTATACAAACAGATTGTCCAGAAATCGTACGGTTTCTTTTAAGTAACCAAAACTTAAACGCTCTGGAGGCCGATTTTAATGGCTTTACTGTTTTCCAAGCGGCGTACCAGGAGGCATGTCCAGAGATTCTGGAGCTCATCAAAGCTTACATGGTAATTTTACCATTTATTGAAGCTTATAAATATCACGTTTACATGTTTTTTCTTATAGTCTGAGCACGATTATAAACTCGATCTAAAAGAGGAACTCTTGGAGTCTATGTCAGATGAAGAAATGGAGGTTCGATTATTATTTCGACGTAAATTAATCCAAATTAATAATTTTGCTTTTAGACCGATGTAAAAAGTGAACCAGTGGAAAGTCTGGAAAATCTTTACAGCAATGTTAAGAAGTTTACCCCCGAGTGTTTAGAAGAAGTGTCTCTATTTCTGAATGAAAGTGGTAACTGGGAAAATTTAGCTGATTTGTTGGACCTTTCCCATTGTATTCGAAGTGGTCTAATTGATACAGATCAGAATGTTTCCAAAAGTTTGCTAAGTTATGCAGTGGAGGTAACGCTAATATCTTAAGTAAAATTGTAGGCAAGTCTAACTAAATTATATTTTAGTTTCATAATGCTACCGTACTGGAAATTCGGAACTTTTTGGATGCTTTAGATGAAAAAGAAGCTGTCAAAGTTATTGATGAAATGGTTGGTTACCAGTCATAACATTTTTTATACTTAATAAATATTGTTTTTATTGTATCATTGATTATTTTAATAAACATTATGTGCCTGCTGTTAGTTAAGAACGACAAAATAGTATGTGATTTATATTTTACTTGTAATAAATAACTGTTATCATACTTTTTTCTTTGGTCACAATTTACCTGAGTGTTTTCAACATATGGAGCTTCTCCAAATGAAAGACGTGTGTAGTAATGTTAAGAAGTGCTTTCTGAGGGAAAGTGGGAACTGGAGAAAAGTTAAGCTGATTTTTTGGACTTTTCGAAGTGGTTTAATTTCCAAAAGTACAATTTATTGTAAACAAGTCTAAATTGTTTCAAAATAATCAAAATGCTACCGTTTTTACGGAACTTTTTAAATGGTTGGGTATGAATCAGAACTTATTTTAATTATTTTTTTTATAACGTACATTTTTATTATTCCATCGTTTATTTAAGGACTAAAACAGTATTTATTGGAATTATATTTTACCTATAATAACAATAAGTAAATGTTATCATATTTGTTCTGTGTATAAATATTCCCCTTGGTTGCAGTGCCTATTTTTAAAATACAAATAATTATGTATTTAATCTTAATCGACAGTTATCTTGTCGTGTTAGTTGATTAAATAAGCCTCTTTATAAATAACTGTTAAGTATAAGAGTGCCCACATTTTTTACGCAGCATTCTGGGTGTGCGCGTCTCCAGTTGGGTCAATTTTTACTTCTACCGTCGTTGAAATTAATTCGGTTAAAATGTCTTCTACTCCGCAGAGTTTTAAAATAAAATACACTAAGGTAAGTTAACTTAATAATTTTCTTTTGGTTTAAATAAATAATCTCAAATTATTAAAATATTGATTTTACTACAATCTATGTAAGGTATTTTTAACCGGCGTAAATAGACCGGTTTGTTTTTTATATAATTAAATATTGATGGGTAACGAAGTGGAATTCTTAATTAACTCAATAAAAATAAGAAATACAAGTATTGAACCATTAAAAAGTAAAACGTCACAACCACTTTCATTTTGTAGTCAAAATGTATATCCCTTCATAAGAAGAATTAGGTAACCAGTTATACAATACGTTGTATCTAGAGTCAACTAGGGGTGGTTTTGGTAGTTCCCCCAATTCAAATGTAAATGCAAATAATTGCAAGAAATTTGCTTGAAAACTTAATTAGTATTAATTCTCTATTAACGAAATTTATTATCAGCTTTAACATTATAAAGCATTTTTTTGCTGATGCAACAAATATTATAGCATGTAATTATTTATAACATTTTAACAATTATCATTATGGATAAATGTTATCATATACCAGAGAATCACTCTCATTATTATTAAATTAATCACTGAATATGTTTTGAAAATATCTAAGCAGTCGAAACAGGTTTTACTTTAAACATATTGTAGATTGTAGGTATACAGAGTGGTTATCTACGGAATTATTGAAGGTACGAATAAGTCGGTTAAAATTTTTTTTTTTAGCAAATTTTTCAAATTTGTGTCATTTTTCTGCAATTACAATGATGAAAACAGAAAAACAATCGTACCTCCAAGAATAATAATATAATAATAACTAGCCAGTTCACGCGAACATTCTGTATAGAAATAATAAAAATTAAAAATGCACATTTAATTTTTGAGTTTCTTTATGTACCTATATTAATTACCCGTGAACCCGAACTATGTACAGTATTAACATATCTATCTAATAATATTTGTTATTTTTTAGTAGTTGTTTGAAGATCTAAAGATAGGAATATCACAAATCCCCAAATTCATTGTAATTAGATAAAAATTTGTTTTCTAAAGGCAAACTTAAAATAAAATGTTGAAAGTTCAATAACACTATAAGAAATAAATAAATAGCACCACAATTACACAATAAACTATATAAATTATTAAAGTATCCACTTTCAAATAGTTTAAAATATTTTATTATTTATTTTGAAACAGTTTAATTAATCAAATCCAAATAGTCCTTAAAATTCTTGTATTTGAAAGAAAATTACAATAATTATCATATATTAAAATATTTTAACAAGTTAACAACTAGACATACTTACCTACTTAATAAAAATGAAACACAATTAAAAACATATACCATAAAATTTGTATAAACTCCAGAAAATCAGTAGACATAAGAGTTTTTTTGACACCATTTTATTTAAATTTTTAAATATTTCTATGTTCTGTAGGAGCTATTAACCCATAATCGTAATTTGATCTTAAAATATCTGATGTGCCCAACACATGACTTTCTTATACTTACGGATAGTATCACAATAATTACTTTTCCTAAATAAATTAAGTTAAATTTCTTGTAAAAATTTTGAAGGTTTCCAGCAATTTTCAAATAGCCTCTGTCGCACTTATAGCAATACGCATAAATCTGTCCTTGTCCCACTCATTATAACCGAATTTTACGACGAAAATGTGTTTTATTTTAGATTTTTGACCTATTACTCACTTAAAAAAATCTCCCGGTATGAAATTACATTTATTTATTCATTATTATTGTTTTCGGTGCCATAGAAACCAGTAAAATAAAAAAAAAACTAATGGTCCGTTCCTTCTGGGATTCGAACCCGAGACCTTCCGTTTGGCAGCCATATAATGAAACACATGGTCTACCTCGACCATCGAATTCAACTATCAACGCGCGCTATGAGAAATATAAAGTGTTTTAAGAATATCTAGTTTTTTTGAAATTTTTTTGACGGAATTTCAAAAAAAAGTTCAAACAAAATTTGTTCAAAATTCAATTCTAAATCAATGTTAAAGAATAAAAAAATCTCATAAATTGTTTATTTTTCAAGATATTCCTAAAAAACCTGAAAATGTCTTCAGGTAACTGTCACTTGTTTTGGTGCTAGATGAAAAACATTGAATGTGGCACCCACAAATTTGTTCAAACTCTTAAATATGAAATTTGAATCAAATCCGATAAGTCGTTTTTGAGTTATGGTGGATACAGACAGACAGACAGACAGACACACAGACAGACAGACAGACAGACATCATGGCGAAAATGGTCAAAATGGATTCAGGGGCCCTCAAAACGTGTAAATCCATCAAAATCTCGAAGTCGAAAAAAATCACGATTACAATACTTCCTTATACTACGTATAAGAAAGTAAAAATATTTAGGAGCTCAAGAAATCAAAATTATTTTCGGTAAACTTTTGTATAAAGGATGTCCCACAATTAGTCTGCCAAAATGTACCAGCTGATTCTACGTTCAAAAATAATGCAAAAAGTTTTAATAAATATAGGTTGAAAAGTGCTTCTTAAGGGAGCTACAGTCTCCCGAAAGGGGGGCCCCAAAGAGGAGTATTCTGTAATATCTCTGCAACTGTTTGAGGTAGATTCATGAAATTTGGTGAGTTTGAAGCTTTTATAATTTGCCACATATTTCTTTTTTCAATTTTCAGACATTTTGCCAGGGGCGTCACATAGAGGGTGGGTGCTGGGTAAATTATGCCCCATATTTTTTGTGTTTTTGGATAATTTTTAAATTTTTTATATCAAATTATGAAACTTATTTTTACACAAAAAAGGTCTCAGTCGATCTTTGAATCTTGAACCGTTTTCGAGTAAAATCGTTTTGAAAAAATCACGTCCATAAAAACTACACTAATAAAAATAATCACAAAACTAAAATTTATCAAAAGTAGACAATAGATTAAAATTTATAGGTATTTATTACTTCGTTTAGCATTTCTTCGTCAAATATTAATAATAAAAACCAAATATTACCTAAAATCAAATTTTTCTTTCAATTTTGTTATTAATTTTATTAGTGTAGTTGCCGATAGCCAGTTTGGGCGAACACCCTGTATAGAATATGTTTATTGTAAAAGCTGTTTTGTCCGCTTAAATATTTTCAAAATATATACACTAATTAATTTAATAATTACGAGTGGTTCTGTGGTTTGATAATACTTATCCGTAATCATAATTGTTACAATATTTATAAACAATTTGTTGCATCAGTCAAAAAAGTTATAATGTTAAAACTAATAATAAATTTCATTAATAGGTAGGTACCTAATTGAAGGAATTTTTATACCTAATTAATTTGTTTTTTCATTTATTTAGTTAGTTGATAAATTCCTAGGGCCGGTTGTATAAAACTTTAATCGCGGTGTTAAATTTTTATCCTCCAAAATATCTATAGTGACAATTGTAATCAACAATCGTTTCTATGACAGTTTATCCTTTTTGGAGGATTATCTTGCGATTAAATTTTTATATAACCGGCCCCTAGTCATGTGTTTTTAAGGTTGGCATTTTTTCCTTAGAAATTTGATGAAATACTGTCGTTGTACTCGTTGTCCAATA
The DNA here is from genome assembly GCA_963942485.1 of Pediacus dermestoides. Taxonomy (NCBI): domain Eukaryota; kingdom Metazoa; phylum Arthropoda; class Insecta; order Coleoptera; family Cucujidae; genus Pediacus; species Pediacus dermestoides. The sequence continues at coordinate 33,884,472 of OZ012626.1, forward strand.
CTAATATGTATTAAGAGTATTGCATTTTTAATAAAAAACTTCAATTAACAAAATCCTTTTTCTTTTTCAGCTATTCATCAACAATGAGTTCGTTGATGCTGTCAGCAAAAAAACATTTCCAACTTTGAATCCTACAAACGGACAGAAAATTGTAGACATTGCCGAAGCAGACAAGGTAAAGTATACAACGTATAACGTAATCCACATGAAAATAATTTAAAATTTGGTGTGTTATAAATAATTATCAGTTGACTGTAATCGCAGTTATTTGGAAAAGCCGGGTGTAAAGTGGTTGGTTTATGGGATAATTATATGCAGTATTTTTACTTGGGATTTAGATTTTCTTGTTTTGATAAACATTATTTTTATCACTTGAATTTACTATCAGTTGCTGCGCATGTTTTCTAAAGTTATTTATATGAGGCAGATGTACATACAATAACACAATTGCAATAAAATGAAAAAATGTGATAACAAAAATTCAGTCTTTATACAGGGTGTATCAGTTTTTATCGAGCAAACTTTAATGGTACATTCTCCTAGTCGTCCTGATTCGGAAAAATGTATATTATATACCTCTGTCTCGATTCCTAAGAAAGATACAGGGTGTTGAAGTTTACAAGAAAAAATCATTTTTTTGCTATAACTTCCATAAAAAGCTTGGATTCAACCAAAAATTTTGCATGCCTGCCTTCCTCTAGGACAATTTTATCAAGATATTTTCGATTTTGGGGGGCATCACTGGCGTGCTATTTGGTCACATATCAATTATTCTCAGGGATCGAGATGGAGGTATATAATACATATACATACATTTTTCCGAATCAGGACCACTAGGAGAATGTACCATTAAAGTTTGCTCGATTAAAACTGATACACCCTGTATACATACAGCAAATAGACATGGGAACAACAAAATATGAATACAAAAGATCCCACTAGATTTTTCAAAATTTCAATTTCCTATTTATACAGTGTGTAGGTCTGTAGGTAAAGTCCAAAAAAATTTGAGCAGTTTTCTCATTTAATTTTAAAAAAGCGAAAACATCAAAAATTACTTTCTAACCAAACGGGGTAAGATTCCAGAAAAAAAAACTGTGTAGGTGCACCTATAGTTGCGTGGATCCGGGAACACACTGTATATTGGTTTTAGAGTTCAACAGTTTTTAATTTAAAATCACAAAAATATGTAAGCATTTATTCTAAAGAAGGAAATAAAACTCAAATTTTAAATAATTTAAGACAGCACTTAAATGCTATTAGATTTTTTCGATATGAATAATTTGAACCATGCAGGCTATTTCGGAAACAGAGAATTTGGTGACAATCTTCAAACTAAATTACTTATTCCTTGATAAAAAATATTGTTCCAATTTAGCACACCTCTATAACTTACAATAAAATACTTTCTAGGCTGATGTGGACATTGCAGTAAATGCTGCCAAAGCCGCTTTTTCCCTTGGTTCCGAATGGCGAAACCTCGACGCTTCTGCAAGAGGAAAACTCCTCAACAAAGTACTTTAAAATTAAATTATCCATCAAACAATTTCCTAAATCGAATTTTGCAGCTTGCTGATTTAATTCAACGCGACACTGAAGAGCTTGCATACTTGGAAACCTTAGACAACGGCAAACCTTACACTGCTGCCTTGTTCGACATCCAACATGGTATCGACGTCCTACGCTACTACGCCGGATATTGCGACAAAATCCACGGAAACACAATCCCAGCTGGTACCTCAATCCTTAAACTCTTAAGTCATCACGAAATATTCTATTCTACCCATTTTTTCAGACGGAGGTTGCTTCACTTTGACCAGAAAGGAACCCATTGGGGTGGTAGGTCAGATCATCCCTTGGAACTACCCCTTGGCTATGCTCATCTGGAAATGGGCTCCAGCACTGGCTGCTGGTTGTACCATTGTAATGAAACCAGCAGAACAAACACCATTAACAGCTTTAGTGGCCGCGGCCTTGAGCAAAGAGGCTGGGTTTCCCAAGGGGGTTATCAATGTTTTACCGGGGTATGGACCAACAGCTGGTGCGGCGATTGCTTTACACGATGATGTTAGAAAAGTGGCTTTCACTGGGTCTACAGACGTAAGTTTGTTTGAGGTTCGAGTAGTTGGTACAAAAATTTTTACGTGTTTCGTAGATTGGACATAAAATTATGGAATATGCGGCTAAGTCTAATTTGAAGAAAGTTAGCTTGGAGCTCGGCGGTAAAAGCCCGCTAGTTATTTTCAATGACGTCGACTGTAAGAATTTTATTAAAAAAATTGTCGACTAAGCTAATTAGTTCAATTTCAGTGGATGAAGCAGTGACTATAGCTCATAACGCAATTTTCTTCAACCATGGTCAAAATTGCTGTGCAGGTTCCCGGACTTTTGTCCAAGCAGGCATTTACGATGAATTTGTTAAAAAGGCTACAGAAAAGGCTAGTTCAAGGAAAGTAGGTGATCCTTTCCAACGTGATGTTCAGCAAGGCCCTCAAGTAAGGTAAGCTTACTACAAAAGCATTGACAAAAAACTTAATTTCCTAGATTGACAAACCTTCTTTGGAAAAAATCATTCGTTTGGTTGAAACCGGCAAGCAACAAGGTGCCAAATTGCAGACTGGTGGGTCCCAAATTGGTACTGAAGGGTACTTTGTACAACCCACAGTTTTCTCTAACGTAACTGACGATATGACCATTGCTAAAGAAGAGGTGCGTGTTTATTAAAACGAAACTAAAGCAAACTATTTGTACATTATTTTTGTAGATTTTTGGACCAGTTCAAACTATTTTAAAATTCAATACCTTAGAGGAGGTTATTAAACGTGCCAATAACACAGCTTACGGACTTGCATCTGGCGTTCTGACTAAAAATATTAACGATGCTTTGAATTTTGCTAAATCTGTCGAAGCAGGATCAGTTTGGTAACAGTTCATTTAAACAAAAAATATCCTTAGTTTAATTTTTGATTTGTTCACAGGATTAATTGTTACGACGCTATAACACCGCAAACACCTTTTGGTGGTTACAAGAAATCTGGAATTGGACGTGAATTGTAAGGGAATTCCTCATTGAGTCTATCATTTTTTTTACATTGTCGTTTTCAGGGGCGAGGGTTCTTTGGAAGCGTACTTGGAAACCAAAACTATTGCCATTAAATTAACCGACGTCAATTTCGCATTGTCCCATCAGTAACTGTTGTTAAAACTATGTGTAATTACACATAATATATAAATATCGAAATATAAAGCTAATAAACACTTTTTTTTTTACCCACCCACATTTTAAAGAACTTCGGTAACGCCACACTTTTTTCACCTAGTTAACTTCAAAGCCCTCGCAAAGCTTATGCAGATAAGTCGACTTTACTGTTTTTAATAAAAACGTACCAACGGAAGCGCCGTGTGCACCTTTTTGACTGTGCCACTGATAATACTGTTGGCTTTGTAACTGAATTAAATGAAATCATAATAAAAAGAGTCCCTTTAGATGATATTGTTGCAGCAACGGCGACCTGCCGCTGAATTTTAAGGGGTTTTTGTGTGTGTGGGCTTTAAAAAGCTCAAGTTGATGAACAGCCGCCACGAAATAAAATACGAAAACGTGACGTAAATATTGACATTATTTTATGAGACACCCGCACTGTGTGTCATATCACACACACAACGTACGAGAACTTTTTTTACATTACAGTTTATGAATCTGCAACGAATGTAGGAGGAAATTAAAAAAGTTTTATCGTAAATTTGTAATGGAACCGCTTTTAGAAATCTATTTTATGTCCTATGCAGGTGTTGTTGATCTCGAAGTAAATTGTTGGTCTACTTTGTAGGTTGAAGAAGTTTTTTGAGTAGTTATAATTTCTTATCATAAACAGAAAATTTAGAAAATATGGATGGTTTTTTGTCACAATCTTCTATTAATCACAAATAAAATAAATTCATTTGAGGATATTTTTTCAAATAAGTAAAATGAAATAATAATTAAAGTTTTCACTAGCTGTAACTTTTCATTACAAGTTCAGGATCTTCTGCACACTTTAAATAAAAAATAATTCAAAAACTGTTATTGTAGTTAATAATTTAAGTAAAAGGGAAAGATTTTAGATTTTTTTAAAGTAAATAGGAAAGTTCAACTTAAACAAGAATATTTTATTTTGTTTAAAGTGGCTGATGTTTATTTCGGCAACATTTAAATTAGACATGATTTTTGTAGATTACAGAGAATTATTAAGTAGCTTGCCTTAAATTTTTTCGTACTTACGTGTTCGAAAAGTTAGCTCCTTATTTTCCAACAGATCTACAAATAAATAAACGTATGAAAAACTGACAATTACTAATTAAATTATCTAAATACCTACCTAAATAATAAAACAAATTTTTCACTCGATGTGATTTTTCTTTAGAAATTCAGGATCTTCAAAAAGCACACTTAAAATAAAAAATGATTGAAAAGTAGTTTTTGTAATTATTAATTTAAAAGTGAACGGTGTCATATTTAAAAAAAAATATGGTCTTAACGGAAACAAGAATAATTAATTTTTTAATTTAAAGGTTCGCTGATGTTTATTATGGTAACATATTTAAATTGGGTATGCACCATTTTTCAAGACTGCAGGGATTTATTAAGCAGTAAAAATTTTGGTATTAAATTTTTTCGTACCTACTTCTTGTTATAAAGTTCGAAAGTTTTCTCCTTTTTTTCCCAGCAGATCTATAAATAAACGTATAAGAAACTGATTAGTAATTAAATTATATAATTTCGTACCTCAATAATGGAAGACATACTAAATTTGTTTTTAATGTTTTTCGTTATAATTAGGATAAAAAAAAATTTTTGTAGCCTAAACTCTATCTCATTAAAATGTAGGTAGGTATATCAAAAAAGCAAAGTAAAAAAAATTTGTTTTGAATTTTTAGAAAACTAATGGGTATCATGTTTATACAGGGTGTCCCAGTTTATGTCGTCAGGATTTCACCAGTCGATAGTTTAGCGAAAATTAAAGGTGGTTTGTCTAATAAACTATGGTCGAATGTTGCTTCCTTTTTGATGTACAGGGCATTAAAGAAAATAAATTATTTTAAATAATTTGCTATAAATCAATAACAAAAAAAGTTAGTCTTCTGAAATTTTGTATAGATCTTTTTTTTGTATTCTCTTATTAATAGTGGTTACGATTATTTTATTTAGAACACAGAGGCGTGCGTACGGGTTTCTTCAAAAACATTTTATTGAATAAAACGTACACCACTGGTTTTTTTGCAGCACCAATATGCAGAGAGTATTTTCCATTTAATTTAGAAACTTTTTTGTATCTTACAATTTCTTGATAACTTAACTTTTTACTTTCTTATACGAAGTATAAGGAAGTATTGTAATCGTGATTTTTTTCGACTTCGAGATTTTGATGGATTTACACGTTTTGAGGGCCCCTGAATCCATTTTGACCATTTTCGCCATGATGTCTGTCTGTGTGTCTGTCTGTATCCACCATAACTCAAAAACGAGTTCTCGGATTTGATTCAAATTTCATATTTAAAAGTTTGAACAATTTTGTGGGTGCCACATTAAATGTTTTTCATCTAGCACCAAAACAAGTGACAATTACCTGAAGACATTTTTAGGTTTTTTAGGAATATCTTGAAAAATAAACAATTTATGAGATTTTTTTATTCTTTAACATTGATTTAGAATTGAGTTTTGAACAAATTTTGTTTGAACTTTTTTTGAAATTCCGTCAAAAAAATTTCAAAAAAACGAGATATTCCTAAAACACTTTATATTTCTCATAGCGCGCTTTGATAGTTGAATCCGAGGGTCGAAAAGTAATTATTGTGATACTATCTGTATAAGAAAGTCATGTGTTGGGCACATCAGATATTTTTTTCTTATTTATTAAAGAGGTTCTTCCCTATCAGATTTCCGAAAAAAGCATCAGTACAAAGTTGTAGAGAAAAATATTTCCTACAACTTTCCTTTTAAAATTTTTTGATATTGTCATTATTTGAAAAGATATTCAACAAATAAGTTGCAAATTTTAGGGAAATTTTTCTCTAGTTAGGTAGGTACTATGTACTTACTACTCTTTCCCCAAAATTTTCAACTTATTTGTTGAATAACTTTTTAAATATCGACAATATCAAAAAAAGTTTAAAAGATAAGTTGTAGGAAATATTTTTCTTTACAACTTTGTACTGACTCTTTTTTTCGAAAATTTAATAGGAAAAAAGTTATTCAATAAACAAAAAAATCCAACCCTTAATTGAGGGCTGGTGAAGGAAGGGCGGGGTCTACGAATACACAAACTCAGTTTTAAACTTTCAGGGTGACCCTCTAGAAGATTCTACAAAAATTGACTGTAGGGTAAAAAAAGTCTATTTGAAGCCTTTTTTCTCCCTTATTTACTGTACTATTAGGTTATTTTGAGTTAAGTTACCAAAAAATTATAAGAAACAAAAAAGTTTCGAAATTGAATGGAAAATACTCTCTGCATATTGGTGCTGCAAAAAAACCAGTGGCGTACGTTTTATTCAATAAAATGTTTTTGAAGAAACCCCTACGCACGCCTCTGTGTTCTAAATAAAATAATTGCAACCACTATTAATAAGAGAATACAAAAAAAAAGATCTATGCAAAATTTCAGAAGGCTAACTTTTTTTGTTATTGATTTATAGCAAATTATTTAAAATAATTTATTTTCTTTAATGGCCTGTACGTCAAAAAGGAAGCAACATTCGACCATAGTTTATTAAACAAACCACCTTTAATTTTCACTAAACTATCGACTGGTGAAATCCTGACTATATAAACTGGGACACCCTGTATTTTGAATATTCCACCAAAACTAGCTAATAATATTACAACCTACTTTTTGATAATAGAAACCGATTCTGTTTACCCAAATCTGCATAATTCTACGCCACCACGTATTCATGTGGGCGTTAGTAACCCAACCTGATTCCCACAGCTTTACCTACAAAATCGTTTGTCAATGAATAAGGGCAATGTAAATTTAGGATTTAAAATTAGATTTTTCCCGCAGTATACAAGCAAATTTAATACGAAAAAACCTCTGTGCTGTGTGTATATATTGCCACAGTTGATTTGAAAAGTTTTTATCCAAGCATAAGGGGGATAAAAGCACCCCTGTGTGTATGTTGATTATGTCAACGTCTTTCCATTTTCCTTTCAATGCAGATTTTCTTACATTTCCCGCAGAATTTCCTTGTCACATCATGTCAAGTTGTGTGAGAGTATATGGGAAACTTTTTATTAGTTTTGTGAGGTTGCGGGTCAGTAAATGTTGAACATGAACATGGAAAAACATTTAATAGAGACACAATAGGTTTTTCATGTTTTTTTTTCAGTAACTTCATCAGCTCCGGAAATCGCATGTTTTATTCTGATGGGTAGCAATCGATTTTTATATAATTGTGTTTTTCCAAAGTGAAATATTTAATTTACGGCAATAATTTAAAAAATAGTGGAGAATTACAATGTGCGTTTGTGAGAAAAGCCTTTTCCTTATTTATTCACTTAGAGAAAATGCCGTATATAAAATCTGATAGCTAAATAAAGGTTTCCTTCCAATTTCAACAAATGGAAAAATTCTTCCCTTTGTGAATCGGCGTGACTTTGTTGTAGCAACATCGTTGGGTGAAATTTCTTTGATCCCTTCAGCCACTTTGAAAAATCATCATTTCCTCGACGCATAATATATAAGTATCATTGTTCAATTATACATTCAACTGCAGCACAAAAGAAACGTTCAATGTTCATTTTGTCTTAATGTTTTAATTTCAGTTTTATGTTTTACTGGTCAGAAAAATATCTTATGCAAATTACTATTTTCTCTATTATAATTCAAGGTTTTTCATCAATAGTTTAAAATCCCTCATATAAAAGTTCGAAAATTATTTAAAAAATTACTATACATATTCACTTATCTACTAATTAATATAACAGAAAGTTTTTAATACTCATTTTTCCGCGACTTTCTTGAAAATGATTATTTTTCCAACGCCAGTTTCATACATAGGACAGTTTATAGATAAAATTTGTAACTAAATTTTTGAATCCCACGTCTATGATTAAGTGAACTAAATCATCATATAAAACTACCTGCACACAAGGCACACGATTATATAATTATCGATTAAAGAATCGATGCAGTCAATTTCGCTACTCTCTGCCTGGTATTATCTTTAATATGATTTAGTCCTGGAGCAATCCAGTAAAGCCCTATGCAATCAATTTCATCTCATCGACATCAGCCTCTTCTTACCCGCCCCCTTGTTCAACTCACTGTGCCACAGCCTTTATACTTTCATTCATTCTTTTCTAGCCCACCATCCGATGGATGGAGAGCGGTATTTTCTGGAGAACTGATCCCATTTAAAAATATTACCAAGATAATTCTCCGGGCTTCCTTTTAACTGCAGAAGAAAGCGAAAAACTTACTTGAAACTTGATATTGTGATTGCAAGCAAGCACTAAGGTCACGCGAGTTTAATTTTGGTTTATCCATCAGTTGGAGATGTTTTTATTTTTCAAGGTGTGTACGATATGGAATTTGCGCTCACGTTTTATCGACATGTAGTATGCGCAGTATTTGAAGCATATAAAATGCATTCCGCCCACTCAAAACTGCATTGCTATGGACAGTGCTGAATATAAAACCGGCATTCATATAAGTTGTAAACAAAATATCCAAATACCGGTCGGTTGGATTCGAAGAAGACTCCATGTATGTGTTCACTGACCCTTTATTGTATCAGTGCACAATCTCCATACAAAACTTTTCCGATATCATGCACACGAAACACACATGTTATGTAAATATTATATTATATCAAAGCGCATTAGGTGGTGTTTTGCCATGCAGAATTATTTGCTAGCCCTGGATGAAAAACCTCAGGTTAAATGAAAGGGTTTCCGGTTGAACTTTTTCCTGTTACCTAACAGAATTTCCATCGTGATTATGAAATGTGTGAAAAAAACTCGAGAACGGAAACAGTTCTTTTCACAGCACGTGATAATTATCAAGAGTAGTAGATGGACGTCAGGATTTTAATTATTTTGTTAATTTCGTGGTAAATAGCCAAGTCCACAGAACCAAAGATTTTACCTATCAGTCCAGGCTAGTCGTTTAAGTAATGCGACCAAGTGACAATATAATAAACTGGAGAGGACGTGACCTTAGACCTTCAAAAGGCCGTCTAATCTCTGAAACTATTTAAATTTTGAATACAGGTAATTTAATTTTAAAAATAGCACAATAAAAAAACGTTGTTTAGCGCTTATAATTTTTATACAGGGTGGCTCATTTTCGAGCCTCATAATAGGGATCTCGGAAACCGTAAGAGATACAGGGTCGGTTAAATTATTGCAAAGTTGCGCAATTTGATGCTTATCAAAATGATGTGTTGCAATTTGGAAAATTCCGAATATTTTCTGAAATATCCAGAAAAAAACGAAATTTCATAAAATCTTATTTATTTTTTTCTGACGTTATTTGAAAACAAATTTTAAAACGAATAACACTTCGTCGTTGCCACTTTTTATCCTCTATAATATGGCACTGTCAAATTTGAAATCCGACGTTTCATCCTCCAGAAACAATCATCATTTTTTTTAAATACGGACCTGGATTTTTTATTTTATTTTTTGTTAACTTTGGACTTACTAAAAGCTATGATTCATACCAAATTTTGATTTTCAAACGTTTCGATGACAAAAACTGACATTTTCTGTATTTTTAAAAATATTTAATGCGACACTGTTTTTAAAACCAATTATTACTTCTGAGTAAACAATGTTAATAATTGCTTTTCATCAGTATTATAAATTTAGATATTTATTTTTTACCTAACTAATAAACTTAGAATGTTGAAAAAATTATTTGTTTTAAAAATAGTGTCGTATTAAATATTTTTAAAAATACAGAAAATGTCAGTTTTTGTCATCGAAACGTTTGAAAATCAAAATTTGGTATGGATCATAGTTTTTAGCAAGTCCAAAGCTAATAAAAAATAAAATAAAAAATCCAGGTCCGTATTTAAAAAAAATAACTTGATGCTGGTTTCTGGAAGACGAAACCTCGGATATAAAATTTGACAGCGCCATATTATAGAGGATAAAAAGTGGCAATGACGAAGTGTTATTTGTTTTAAAATTTGTTTTCAAATAACGTCAGAAAAAAATTAAAAAAGTTTTTATGAAATTTCGTTTTTTCTGGATATTTCAGAAAGTATTCGGAGTTTTTCAAATTGCAACACAGCATTTTGATAAGCACCAAATTACGCAACTTTGCCATAATTTAACCGACACTGTATCTTTTACGGTTTCCGAGATCCCTATGATGAGGCTCGAAAATGGGCCACCCTGTACATTTGAAATGTTGAATTTACCATCATTGTAAAATATCTAACAATACATTATAAACTTAAACATCCTGTATAAGTTAATTTTACGAAAAGCATGTTCCTCAAATTTTTGTTTTCATAATTGTAAACTATTTTTTTTTTAAACATGGGGTGCTTTTTTTAAAAAATGAGTGCAACTAACTAGGCATTTTGAATCAATTCCGGAAATATAATAAAGCAATTTTGGAATCTCTGTCCTGGCCTGAATATCAACCTCCTTACTGATCCATAAACTAATTGGGAAATCGTTTAGACTTTTGATCGAAATCCATAAATTCGCAATCTTCCAGACCGTGGCAATAATTACAAAAACCGCACACAACTATTCATTTCAATTTACAATAAAAGAACTCCCTTCTATGCTGATCGTGCAAATCGCTTTCCCCCAATCTTAATCACAAGATGCAAATTGCGTTCGAGCAGCCAAAAGAGAACTTTGCTTTCTAATCATTGTAACGAATGCATCCCTATCGCATAAAAAACGCTCAAACTTTGCTAGATTTAAAATTAAACTTCTTTCTTGTTTCTTTCTCACTGGAACCTAGTCTATATAACTTTATTACCTACTGAAGAAGTTAACTGGTTTTAATCTAACGTGTGCTTGTTTGTTAATTAGATTATCGTAAGTAAACGGAGTGTTATATTATATCAGATGGGGGTTGGATTAACCGCCGTATATAACGACATTAAACTAGACTAGAAATGGGGGCCTCGGTAAATATTCTTGTGTAATGCTGATAAGTTATTACCAACCACAGACCGTAGTTGAAACTTTTAATGGGCAATATAAAGTCTCGTAAAAAAAATAATGTGTGTAGAAGAAAATGGTTCTGAATCCCAGCTCCTATTTTAAAGATTGCTTGTGTATAAACGTGCGGTGTAGTGGAGAAGTTTTAACAACTTTTATAATATTGCAACTTAGGCTTGGCTGCAGAAGGCCGGAGGCGAATCATTTTTTTACTTGTTGTGTGTAATTAATAACACGGCAGAAATTTCCGATTTAATATTGCTCTAACAAAGTATTTTTGACTTGGGGGCAAGTTTACAAGTTACAAAGTTTTGGAAATTTTGTTAAGGCAATAAAGAATTCCTTGTACCGAGTGATCAAATTTGTTTTTTTTTATATTGCTCCAGTTTACTTACTATATTATAAAACCTAACAAATAAATGAGTTGTTTACAGGAAAAACTGAAACTAAATGAAAAAAGACGTAATAAAATACAACTTGACATGAACCTGAACAGTCATCAGACAATACTAATAACAAAACCCACGATACCGGAAAATGCGTTTTCCTCTTTCTGGATTAAATTACCTTCGACCGTCACGAAATTCATTATGGAACTCATCATTATTTTATCAAATGTCAAATTGATACCAGTGATACCTGAGTTTGCTATTTCAATTGAAAGAATGAGACGCAAAAATATAGTTTGCGTATTAAACGAATTGCTAATTTAGTTGTTAAAACCTCGATTTTACATGACAAATTAAGTATGCATGGATTAATTGGGTTTCGCTGAACCTTTTCTAAATTCAGGACCACCTCCACCAGACAAGAAAATTAATTGATTTTGTGGGTTATTTATTTATTGTATATTTGCACAATTTAGATTTTATATATTGAATTCATTTGTCGATTAATTCTGGTACATAAAAATTTTTTTTAATGGAGGTGTATTGAATATTTAGGTATACTGAACTCTTGTTTCTTTCGAAATGCCACAGTTTTAGAACTACAGGTTATATCTTCAAAAAAACTTGCATTTTTTAGGAGATAAATTATAGCAGTCGTCATCACTACAAACTTGAACTATAATATAGGCAAAACACAATTTCTGAAGAAATTATTTAAAAATATTTGTAGGAGGTTTAAAAATTATGTGAGGGCCTAAAATTTGTACCAACGCCATTAGATTATTGTGTTTCTTGTTTTTTTTTTTGATTTGTATTTTATTTGGTCTGTTCATTAACCCGGTTCTTAGGTATATTGTTGAATTTCCGGAAATGGATACAAAATATCGTCAAACCAAATATTTAATATTTTTAAAATAGATACAAAAATATTCGTTTTTGAAGGTGGTTTGAGGTTTTATCTTGAGAATTTTACTAAAACGCTAAAAAATCATCAAAAATTCTCTCGGGTTGATTAACTAGAAACAATTACTTGTTATAAAATTGAAATGATGGAATTTTCTCGGTTGAAATATTTTAATGAAAAAAAGTAAAAATGTTTTGATCTTGTAGAAGAAACAAGGTATGGAAAGGTATGGAAATTTTACGATAATGATTTCCCCTTTGATTATCCTATTCTTGTTGCAGGTAGGACCAATGATGATTAAGTGAGGTCTATAGCGTAGAAGATGACAAACAAGATCGGAACATTTTTACTTTCTTACTTTAAAAGAATTCAATTGGGAAATTTTTATCAGTTTAATTTTCGTATAAATAACATTGTAGTAAATTAATCCGGCAGTTCAGAACTAAACTGCTGGCCAATTGAAACGTACCAAACGAATTTTTAGGTTGAATTTAAAGTCAAATATTTTAAAAAATAGAAAGATATAAACATTTGGTTTTCAGGATTTCAGAAACAATTTAATTGAGAAAACGATAGTGTTACCCGATTTTTTTACTTTGAAATACATTACTATCTACAGGGTATGAAAGAAAGTCTTCTTTTTTTTGTCAAATTTTATAACTACCGTGATTCCACAAAATTTTTTAAATATTTTTTTGATGTAGATTTTTTTAGTCCTTACTTAATGGGAGAACAACCTGTTTCTCAAAATTTTGATATCTCTGTTATTTTATAAGATACCGAATTTTTGCTGAAAATTTGATTTTTTTCTTTGTTTTTTGTCGTTCGGCCGTATTGTGTTTTGTAAGAACCAATCTCTGTAGTTGATTATGATACCTTATGAATGGCTTTCTTATAAAAAGTACATATTTTGTACTTTCATTAATTTATTGGTAACCAGTGGCTTATCAAAAATCGGTACACGTTCGCTAATTGGTAAATTTTTTAATTCATTTTTTGAGGCTATTTTCTTAATGGAATAGAATGGAATTTAGTTAGTTTATGTTCACCATTGGTTTAAGTGACTTATATCCTCGAAACGGGTTTTTCACTTTTTCAAAAATTTGCTCATATTCGTGTATACCGGGTGGCTACGAAATCGTTTTACAACCCCCACCATTTTGTTACATTTAACTGAATTAATTTGAAATTTGGCATGGTTTGATTGTTGAAAGGAATAATCATTTTGACGTTTAAAACAATCTGATGACACTTCTGGTTTCACCGGAAGGGCCACCTACTAACTTTCAAATTTTTTTAAAACAACCCTGTATATTTTTTTCCGAAAGAATTAGATTCTACTTAAAATTACCTTTTTATCGACATATCACATAATGACATTTGCTTTCAAAATGGCAGCATAATTATTATTGCAAAAACCTGTTCAACAATATTAAATTTAATAAAAAATTCTTATATCTTATAAAATAAGAGGGATATAAAAATTTTGAGAAATTGGTTTTTTCCTCAATAACCAGGGACTAAAAAAATCGACATAAAAAAAATATAAACATTTTTTTGTGGAATTCCGGTAGGTATACTTAAAGTTTGAGAAAAAAAAAGACGACTTTCTTTCATACCCTGTAGATAGTAACGTACTCCAAAGTAAAAAAATCGGGTAACACTATTGCTTTTGCAATAAAATTATCTCTTGAATCCTGAAAACCTCATGTTGATATCTTTTCTCCTTTTCAAAATATTTGACTTTAAATTGAACCTAAAAATTCGCTTGGTACGTTTCAATTGGCCAGCAGTTTATATCCGGATCGTATAAAAAACTCATGTGCTGAAAAATATCTGATGTGTCCAGCACTGTGCTGGACACATCAGATATTTTTATCTTAGCTCTTAGGTATATTTATTATTTAGGGACTGAGAAAATGTTTCAAAACTCTCTTCTATTCGCAGAAATTTAAAACCAGGGCTCAAAATATTGTTATTATGTTTATGTAATATTAAAAACACACTGTACATCATACGATCTAAAATAATAACCTAAAGAGGAATTAAAATTTGTTTGCTAGAGCACACAGAAGCATCCTCCGGCAATCTATACAAAATGAAAATTGACGTACAAAAAACAAGAATGTTAAATAAATAAGTACGTAAATATCTCAAGGGGATGTAGCAGCTTTGGCACATCGCAAAAATAAGTTTCCTAACGCAAATTTAAAATTAAATAAATGGGGGCGCCTGCAGACACAAAAAAATGCAGAAATATTAGGTATATGTATAGGAAGTTTCAAGTTGGCAGGCAGTGCGGAAATGTTGACATAAGACCGCCCCCAGGAGAGCTCATTTTCGATAAAGTTTCGTCGGTCTCGTTTTAGTTCCCAAACTAGCCCTCAAGACGCCCTTAGGTACTCCTCGTCGTTGGAGCTGCCACTGCCAAAGTGAAACAAAAGGAAATGTCCCATGTAAATTTCCGCTACACTGACAACTTTGCTATTACTGTTGTTAGCTGTGTTATTGCAGGCCCCCGACATGCCATTATTTGATTTTCACGTGTGATTAGTCAAAGCCAGACATAGGAGACATAGGCGTCCCTACACAATAATTCTTTCATAGGGAATGTCGAATAGAATTATGCTGGTTAATCACTAAAGGACAATAAGTAAGGTGCAGGACGGATGGGATGATGTTCGGAATAATAGCGCCAGATTAACAAGTGCTAATTGTGCCAAAGGCGTGAGGGCTTATTCTACACAATGGTGCGCGTTTTGGCCCTTCCGATAATTCCAGCCGCAATCACCAACACCACTAGGTCATGTTCTCCAGCCTGCTGGCTGCTGTTGCCGCTCTCTCATTTTCGTTTAATTAACTTGTGCGATTCCTGTGATATCATCTCTCAAAGTTATATAATCATTGAATTGTTATACCACCGGAAAATTTCACAGATTGTCCCAACTACTTTGATAATTGGAGGATAAAATGGGGCGCATTTTGTAAACTAGCAGTGCCATTTAAATAATTGTCGCACAAATTTTGTTCATCGGCACCATTTCGATGACAAAGAGAAAAGGAAATGGGGAAAATGTAATAATTATTGTAGCTTGTCTAATTAGCTGTATTACAAAATCTGCACAAACGGTTTGTCTAAATTCGTCTCTAATTACTAAACTGTATATTCTAATTTTCTAGCGGTAAAATGTTGGGTTTGTATAGGCGGAAGAAACATTGTCAAAACTTACGTGCCAAAATCATGTGCAGAAATATTGGCACGTTTATTTTAACCATTTAAAAAGATAATTCAGTTTTTGGTCTTCAGGGGCCCTCAAAACGTGTAAATCCATCAAAATTTAGAAATAAAAAAAATTACTATACTTTATTATTTCGTATAAGAAAGTAAAAATTGTAATAAACTAAGATCCAATAAATTATGACTAGGTACTTGCTAAAATAAATATCAGATGTGCCCAACACATGACTTTCTTATACTTACGGATAGTATCACAATAATTACTTTTCCTAAATAAATTAAGTTAAATTTCTTGTAAAAATTCTGAAGGTTTCCAACAATTTTCAAATAGTCTCTGTCGCACTTATTGCAATACGCATAAATCTGTCCTTGTCCCACTCATTATAACCGAATTTTACGACAAAAATGTGATTTATTTTAGATTTTTGACCTATTACTCACTTAAAAAAATCTCCCGGTATGAAATTACATTTATTTATTCATTATTATTGTTTTCGGTGCCATAGAAACCAGTAAAATAAAAAAAAAACTAATGGTCCGTTCCTTCTGGGACTCGAACCCGGGACCTTCCGTTTGGCAGCCATATAATGGTGCTAGATGAAAAACATTGAATGTGGCACCCACAATTTTGTTCAAACTCTTAAATATGAAATTTGAATCAAATCCAATAAGTCGTTTTTGAGTTATGGTGGATACAGACAGACACACACACACACACACACACACACAGACATCATGGCGAAAATGGTCAGAATGGATTCAGGGGCCCTCAAAACGTGTAAATCCATCAAAATCTCGAAGTCGAAAAAAATCACGATTACTATACTTCCTTATACTTCGTATAAGAAAGTAAAAAGGGATTACCTTCAGATTGAGTGGTTCATTAAAATACCTCAACCAATTCAACACTGCGTTACCTTTTCTAAGGCATTTAAATAAAAAACCATACAAAATTCCCAAACTAAAATTTATTACTTAAGATACATATTTTTGAGTAAGAAAAGCAGGAAACTAATAAATGTACAATTCGTTTGGTTCAAAAGTCTCTTCATCTGAGCTATAGAAATAATTGAAATCATCAAAATCATAATCCTCTTCATCATCATCGTCCCCATCATCCAACCCAAAATCGATTCCGTAATAGCCAATATCCATATCATCTGAATCGTCAGCAAGAGCTTGTATCATGAAATATGATGCGAAATGTTCAATCTCATCCACATGACTTCTGTTACGCCTTGGTGATGGTGGGCCTACATCGACCTGTTTCCCATCAGGTCCGGCATGTCGGTATAAGCAAGTATTACCAAACGGACACCTTCCTCTACCTCTCCTATAATATCTACAATCTATTCTCGCCATTTTTTGTCTTCGTATACTAATAAATTGTTCCTTTTCTTCTTTCACTTCTAACCACACAGGACTCGAATACACAAAATCAGACGCAACACGACACTCTGGACACGACTGCCTAACATCTAAATCAAATTCTTTGCTTTTCCGCCATTTGCTGATACAGGAAAAGCAGAAACAATGGTTGCAATTTGGTAAAATTCCGAAAGCTCTTTGCTTTCTCCCTGATATTTCATCTAAGCATATGCCACAACTTTTGTTTGGGCCGTGGGCCCCACTGGAAGAACTAGCAGCTTGCTCTGGTTGATCAACTGTTTTACTAGGGGTACCATTTGGTCTTACTGTGTTAAATGTACAAACAACTACGGGTTCAGTTCTTGAATTGTTTGTGTTGTTAACCGAATTTCTTATATTATTGCTCGAACTGGAACTATTTGTTGAGATAATATTCGATCGGGGATGGATACGATTACGATGATTACCATTTCCGCTGCTGCCTTGTTCTTTGGGTATGTGGAGGTTTCTGCATCTACTACCAAACATGCATCTGTCTTGTAAATAGAAGCGACAAACCTGTCTTTGTTGGAAACTCATACGACCTACATCCATTTTTGTTGCTTTAGTATCAAAATATATCTGACAGGCAGTTTTGACACCTAGTTCGATTGTTGACGGCCGTACTCTGGCTTGGCGCCAATTATTATCTGGAAACAATGATTACAATCAATTTTATAACCAAACCCAAAAATATATGTTGTTATTAAAGGAAATTTTTCCTCGCCATTTTTCTGTGATATAGTACGAGGGAAAAAACAAAGAAATCACGCGTTCTACCATTACACACAACCTTTGATGGGCCAACTCATCCATCATATTACTTTTTATTTATCCCTAGACAGTGCAATAATAGCTCCCAAAGTGGCGATTAGTTTTTCTTAAGTGTTGCAGAGGAGAGTCGGTTTTGTTTGATAACGAAAACAAAGAAAAGTACATAAACTGTTTGGTTAATGCTATAACTGTTGCAATATTTAAACCGGTATAGAACTAAATATAAAAAAATTCTGTGGAAAAAACATCAGCAATAATTTACAGGAAGATATTGGAAAGGACGCTAATAAGTAAACTATGTAAAATTTTGTTATCATCAAAGGAAAAAAGACTAATTCTTTAAATCAATTTTCAATTTCAAACTGAAAAAACTATCTACGAAAAGTAAGATAGGTATATTTTCGAACGTCACCTTGGTCAATTAGAAAAATACGTTTCTGGTTTCTAGCAGTTTCTTATTTTGCATAACAAAATTAGCTACAAATAGACACTTTTTATATTTGACAATATAAAAGTTACTATGGCCCGATTTTGGATAATTACTTTATTTGGCAGATAAATTCTTAGATTACAATAAAGACAATCAGCACATTTAAGTGCCAGATAAATTTATTTTTAAGTCCTAAGTTGACAATGACACATCAGATATGACTTAACCTAATACCTGAAAATCATTAAAGTTACAATTTAATAAAAAAATAACTCTAAATAAAAGTGGAGATATGTATTAACACTATTAACTAATAAAAAAAAACTAAAATAGAAGAAAAAGTATAACCAAGATTTTAAGCGATACTTAAGTATTCATTTGACATCATTTTGATAAGTTTAGATATAAATAATATTGTACCTACACTTCAAAAATCATAATTCAGTTTAGAAAGTTATATGTTATTGTTAATAAACAAT
This sequence comes from Pediacus dermestoides, assembly GCA_963942485.1. Classification (NCBI taxonomy): domain Eukaryota; kingdom Metazoa; phylum Arthropoda; class Insecta; order Coleoptera; family Cucujidae; genus Pediacus; species Pediacus dermestoides. The sequence goes on from OZ012626.1 coordinate 33,903,263, forward strand.
TAACTAACCTAATGGTATGTGTTTAGTTCACAAACAACCTTTAATGTTGATTTGTATATTACATATTATCAGTTAATCTGCAAAATAAAATTCTCCATTATTTGGATAGAAGATATTATCTATGCAGTTTAGACTGCACAATTGTGTAAATAAATAATTACATCAAAATTTTCCAATTTCTGCAAAATTAATACAGTACAGCTTCACTAATCCGGACAGACAAAATTTCCCCCTTGTCCGGATTGTTGAATTTTACGGATTACTGGAATATTTATAAAAAGTGGGCAAATTAAGCGAGAAGTTTATTAATGATAAACAAATAAAAGAAATATATTATTAATATAGTTAAGCAGTTATTTAAAAAATATTATATTAAGTTTTATTAAAATAAATATAATTTTTTTGTTGCTTTATGTTTTTCATATGCGAATTTACTTGCTTTTTCTCTTAATCTTCTTAGTTAAAGTACCTCTTCTATTGGCATACCTTTTCCTTCTATCCATTGATTACATTGGCAAAACAATTGTGCAGCATCCTTGTGTTTTAAAGCCTCTGCAACGCTCTGCAATTAAATCTTTATCTGTAAAGTTCTGTATTTGTTTATTTTGACCAATCGCCCAAAATCGAAAATCTGAATCATCGCGTTTAAATCTGTATTGTCCGATTCCTACAGGTTTTTAAATTCACTTAACGGAATTGTATCCTTATCATCGCATTGTTCTTTTGGCCAGAGAGGCGCCAACTTTTTTTGATAATTTTTTCCGTTATGCAATGCTATGATTCATGTAAGTGAATTTGTAGCTTTTTTAATTTAAATTGTTGCTTTTCAGAGCAATTGGTAGACCGTTGTCGATAGAAATGAAGTGAAATAATAATTTCTTTCTATAACCCACTTTAATATTTTGGTCCATTGGCTGTATTATTCTTATACAATTCGGGGGTAAAAACATAACTTTAATTTTGGATCAAAATTTAAAGCATCCTCTGTTTGATATAAGGGAGCGTTATCTATTAATAGAAGCGCTTTTGTGGTAAATTTTTCTGTTTTAAAAACTTTTTCACGTTGACTCAATGGGCTTATAAAGAGAACGCAAGCCAAACTAGAAAATTAGGGAATTCCCTAAGTTTGTTTATGATATGATGACGAATATTTAATGAATTTTAAATGTATCCTGGTTATAGAGGTAAATGGAGGTAAATGACACAAAACTGTCCGAATGACAGCAGTGTCCGAGCTGGCGAATGCCCGGATCACCGAAGTATTACATAATTTGTTTGATTTTCTATAATGTAAATTAAATGGATGAATAATTTGTAGTTACTAAGTATTTAATAATTAAACTAATAATCCAACTATTTTAGACTTATTGTTAGCCATTTTTCAAAATAATTTTTGATACATAAATTGCAACTATGTATTTTATTTATAACAATATTAACTTTATTTTATCTTAAGTGAGGCTCTTGTGAATTAGATACAGGTGATCAATAAGGTAAAATTTTGAGAGTGCAAATTCGAATAAACTTTTCGATTTCTCAGCGATGCCAAAAATCCAAATTTTAGCATAACTATTTTTTCAACCTCAAAAAATTGTATAATCTGCCTAGACGATCCTTGAATTTATTTAACTCGTAAGTAAAAAACAAATTGTTCTTTCAGACTTTAGAGAAGATTGAGCCTTTTACGGCCTCAGGAGTCTTCATTATTATCTACAATAAACATTAAACCACACTATGCAAAAAAGGACGTTAGCTACTAACTATACTATAACTTGGAGGTTAGTTCCTGCTTAGCTTTAAAGTAATTTCGATATTTGCAAATCTAGTTTGCTTGCACAGGTAGCAAGAATCATTTTTTCATGGGGGTGACAAACCCCTTTTCCTGGATATTCAGCTACAATTAGTTCTATACGTTAAACATTAATCTTGTGTACAATAGAATTTCCTACAATTTTTGTTTAAACAATTTTTGATAGGATCACCGAGTGTAGAAAGTTGCTTCCTTTCAGTTTGGCATCTTCGAGTTGAAAAACTAATAAAGGACTCTAGGCCTACAAGATTCACATAAAAACTTAGCTTGTTCAAATTATTTCTCAGACTACAGGTTGACTGGACTAAATCACATTTTGCCAAAAATTTTTACAATAAAGGTAGGTAGTTCAGAGTAATTTTATTTTCTTATGGCATTTGGCCTTGAAGAAGTTGCGCGTAGGGGCGGAGCTATAAAGTGGCAAAATGAAACCTAAATACATGGACTCAGTTTATATTTTTCGGGACTCAAAGAACGACGTTTGAGTGTTTTTTAACTATAAATATATAAAAACTGAGAAATCCAGGAAAATTAACAAACAGTCCAAATGCTTTGACAAGAATGATCATGGCATGCAGCATGTCAACTCGATGAACTTAAGCAATATGTTTTTAGGTCGACCAGTGAATGGTGGATATTTGACCCACCCGACGGATTTAAGATTTCTTCAAGACCAAATCCTATAAGAAAACAAAATTAATCTACCTAACATTGCTAAACTACATCGTCCTGTGTTTTATGTTGAACAATCTGATCTCATTTATAAAATGGAAATAGTATTTTTTGTTTTGTTTTAAGAACTTGTAAATTACGTAAAACATGAATATGATCAAGACACTAAAATATACAAGGTGTTTTTGAAATAGGTGGTCAAAATTTAGGAGCATGTAGAGCAAGTCAAATGATAAAGAAAACCTTTATAAAATTATTTTCTAAAGTGCTTTCTAAGGGAGCTACAGCCCCGTAATTGTAGGCCCCTAAGAATGGTATTTATTAAATATCTCCGAAACCGTTTATGATATAATAATAAAATTTTGTACAGCCACCAGCTCTTTTATGCTTAACAATGTGAAATTAGTATCATCTGAAAATTTTGTTCAAGGGTGTGTCAAGTTGGGGGGGCGGGGGGTAAATATGACCCTAACTTTTTTGTATGTTGTGTTTTCTTGTTTTTGACATGAAATTATTAAATGTAATAGTTTTTTATAAAAAAATGGTCCGCTTGTTTAATTTCGATGGCATGCGCCGTTTTTGAGTAAAATCAATTTGAAAATTTTATTATATCTTAAACAGTTTCGGAGATATTTAATAAAAAACATTCTTAAGGGCCTACAATTACGGGGCTGTAGCTCCCTTAGAAAATAATTTTATAAAGGTTTTCTTCATCATTTGACTTGCTCTACATGCTCCTAAATTTTGACCACCTATTTCAAAAACACCTTGTATTAATAATTTAATTAAGTAAAATTCTATGCATTTTAATATAGTTAGTTATTTATTTCTTAGAAACTGCTTCATAATATTTACAGCCTGGAAAATAGCGTATATATTTCTGAGCCAAATATAGGTCACAGGAACAACATGAATCTGTATTAATTAATGATTCCAAGCGCTGCCTTTCCAGCAGGGTAAAAACTGACACATACACATAGTTTCCATTACATAGAAAAGACGTAGACTAATATTTAATGTATAGAGCGATCTAGGGACATGAATAGTATCATTATTTAGCTTATAAAGAATTCCATGATGATATTCTCGCTGGAAGCAGTGATTTTCTCTCGTTTATCCACTGGATTAAAGTTTGCGAAACTCCATAGCTGGTAAATAAAAATTCTAGTTTACGTTATTTAATATTCATTTGTATTTTAAATTGGTTTTTCAATAAAAACGTGTACTTGAAAAGGTGAAGGATACAAAAACATCTTTGGAATTGAAGGGTCAAAACCAGTTACCAGTTTGGCAACGGTTTTTTGCACTGTATTTGACAGGGGTATTTTGCTATTTGTACTGCAAGAGGCAAGTTAACATCAGGAACCCAACATAACCTAAACTAATAACCTATGTGTAGTTGTTATATGAAACTTTACTTACAATCGTCAATAATCCTCACAAATGACTTGATAAAACGCAGTTTGTCTACATATGTATGTATCAATATAACCTCACTTTTCACGTACACACAGACTTTAGTCTGCTCCGTAACGAAAACGAAACCAATAATAGAAATCTACTGACTGCTACTGACGATGTCACCTCTGCAAACAATGACATGGAAAATATAACGTTCCTTACCACTTGAACTTTCATCGTTTATGAGCATGAAAAACAAACTTGTTGGTTTAAAATTCTTTGTGTCTTCCCTCTTTTCCCTATATTCGCTTATTATTAATTGTTGGCTTTGTTTCCAAAACCATGTTAGGGTAGTAAATAAAAAAATGTACTTACGTAATGAGAATCGATGCAGAAGGCACTTTATTTGTATGGAGTATAAAAAGTGTACAAATAAACGTTGTAGTTAAATCGTCGAGCTTTAATTTATTAAAACTTTAGAAGACTGTCTGTTTTCGTAGTGCACTGACCAGCTGGACTGAAGTCGATTATATCTGAATCTGTATTACCGGCTGAGTGACGCGGCGCGCAGACATTTTAAATTGAATTTAGCTGTTGTACTTTACAACAGCAATTTGGAAATTAGTTTAATACATTTCAAATTTAATAAGTTGTTTCTAAATTGTTGGGGTTCTTTTAACAATACAAATTATCATTGATAATAATATGATAAGGATATTCAATTGGCAATTATTTATTTAGAACTGGAAATTTCCTGTAATACAAAACTTAATTTTATTATCAGCTACAATTTAATCTAAACTGCTGGCCAATTGAAACGTACCAAGCGAATTTTTAGGTTGAATTTAAAGTAAAATATTTTGAAAAATAGAAAAGTTATCAACATGCGGTTTTCAGGATTTCAGAGATAATTTAATTGAGAAAACGATAGTGTTACCCGATTTTTTTACTTTGAAGTACATTACTATCTACAGGGTATGAAAAAAAGTCTTCTTTTTTTTGTAAAATTTTATAACTACCGTGATTCCACAAATTTTTTTTTTATATTTTTTTAGTCCTTACTTAATGGGAAAACAACCAGTTTCTCAAATTTTTGATATCCCTGTTATTTTATAAGATACCGAATTTTTGTTGAAAATTTGATTTTTTCTTTGTTTTTTGTCGTTCGGCCGTATTGTGTTTTGTAAGAACCAATTTGCTCTGTAGTTGATTATGATACCTTATGAATGGCTTTCTTATAAAAAGTACACTTTTTGTACTTTCATTAATTTATTGGTAACCAGTGGCTTATCAAAAATCGATACACGTTCGCTAATTGGTAAATTTTTTAATTCATTTTTTGAGGCTATTTTCTTAATGGAATAGAATGGAATTTAGTTAGTTTATGTTCACCATTGGTTTAAGTGACTTATATCCTTGAAACGGGTTTTTCACTTTTTCAAAAATTTGCTCATATTCGTGTATACCGGGTAGCTACGAAATCGTTTTATAACCCCCACCATTTTGTTACATTTAACTGTATTAATTTGAAATTTGGCATGGTTGAAAGGAATAATCATTTTGACGTTTAAAACAATCTGATGACACTTCCGGTTTTACCAGAAGGGCCACCTACTAACTTTCAAATTTTTTAAAACAACCCTGTATATTTTTTTCCGTAAGAATTAGATTCTACTTAAAATTACCTTTTTATCGACATATCACATGATGACATTTGCTTTCAAAATGGCAGCATAATTATTATTGCAAAAACCTGTTCAACAATATTTAATTTAATAAAAAATTTGATATCTTATAAAATAAGAGATATAAAAATTTAGAGAAATTGGTTTTTTCCTCATTAACCAGTGACTAAAAAACTCGACATCAAAAAAATATAAATTTTTTTTTGTGGAATTCCGATAGGTATAAAATTTGAGAAAAAAAAGACGACTTTCTTTTATACCCTGTAGATAGTAACGTACTTCAAAGTAAAAAAATCGGGTCACACTATTGCTTTCACAATAAAATTATCTCTTGAATCCTGAAAACCTCATGTTGATATCTTTTCTTCTTTTCAAAATATTTGACTTTAAATTCAACCTAAAAATTCGCTTGGTATGTTTCAATTGGCCAGCAGTTTATTAGACTTGACTTTATGTAATTTGATTAATAATTTAATACATTAAACCTGCAATAAGACAGTTTAAAATTGTTTTAATAAATTGTAGGAATTTTTCTAATAATTAACAGTATGAACACTATTTTGTTGTTTTATTTTTTTGTAATTCTGCAATTTTAATAATTTTATTATGAATTTCATCAACATTTTCAGCTTTGTTTACTATTTCTGGTTCACCCTATTGGGTGTCCTAAAATTAGCGTAAAATGATAAAATGAAGAAGAAAATTTCTATAAATATATGCATCATAGAATGCTTCGTTTCTAAAATACAGGGTGTTGGAAACTATTTTTACATCACTTCTACATTTTTATTATACTCGTATTTTATTTAAAAATGAAATTTTAAAATAAGGATTTTGCATTGATTTAAAAAAAAACGATAATATGTCTCAAACTTTTCTCTTACATTTTTTAACATACTTTTTGTTATTTTTTAATATTATTAATAATTTAATATATTTTTAACAGAATGTAGAGTTTGAGGAGTATAAATATTGATATTATTTTGAAATAGAAAAAAATTATGTAGATAGCAGTTTATCAGTTCGTGTAAAAAAATAAATAAAATACAGCGTGTCCCAGGATAGACATGAAATATTTTTAGGTGTAATTCTTGAATAAATTCTGCATTGTCCGGTATAATTGTTTTATCCCCAATCCGGGTTAGTTTTCGAGCAATCATCTCTTGAATGCTGAAAATTGTAGATTGAAAAAGTAATTCACTGTTGAATAAAAAGAAGGCAGTCTGCTAAACTATTTGATTATCGAAAAAAATTTATACATGAAATTTGTAGCTGAAATGATTTGCGATCGAAAGTATTTTGTAATTTTTTTGATAGTGTTAACCCTTAAATATTAGTGTTCAAATTTGGAATTTGAAAAAAATAAATTATTATGTTCTTATTGGAATAAATCATAACACTAGTTTACACTAAAAATGTACATTTGATGAGAGGTGACTTTTCTTATGCAATTTCTTCCACTGAATACGAAAATCAAAGTTAAAAATTTTTTTATGTAACATTTTTTGAGATATTGTAATTTTTTAATTTTTTCGACTTAAAAAGTCATATCTCGAGCTAGAAATCTCCGAATTGGTCGTTCTTGGTACCAAATGAAAGATATTAAGATGACAAACATGTACATGTAATCGGCTCTTTAATAGGTTAAGCGGTTCAAAAGATATCGATGAAAATAGGCCAGATTTTTTTTTAAAATGTTCCGATCTCAAACTCGTCGGCATGTTGTTTGGAATGCAGGGTGGCCTATTTTCACCGTATCTTCTGAACTGCTAAACCAATTAAAGATCCGATTACATATATATGTTTATCATCTTAATACCTTTCATTTGGTACCAAAAACGACCAATTCGGACGTTTCTACCTCGAGATATGACTTTTAAAGTAAAAGAAATTCGAAAAAATGAAAAAATTACAATATCTCAAAAACTGTTCCATAAAAAAATTGTAACCTTAATTTTCGAAGTCAGCGGGAGAAAATAGATAAGAAAAGCCACCTCTCATCAAATGTACATGAAAAAAATTTTATTTTGTAAACTAGTGTAATCATTTAAATTTTTTGAAGATTTATTTAATTTAATTACAATAATTAAAAAAAGCTGTTGATTCAAGTGATTATTAAAATTATCTGATTTAAATAAGACTTTACTAAATAAATTGCTTACTAATTTATATGTTGAAATGGAACAGCTTAAATAAAAAAAGTATTTTCTTGATTTATGCAGGTATACGTAAATAATATAAAATTAAAGTATCTCTGTCTATAGATAATAGATAAATATAGTTATAAAATTATTATTATTATTATTACGCTTATTATTGCATATTATTATCTATACTCGTGGGAGTATTATTATAACATAAAGGAAAAAATATATAATTATGTAGGTACCAGTGAAAGGGTACAATAATTTCTTTATTGAGTAGGATTTAAAAATATATTTTTAACAATATTGCCTTATGTTTTAAACCTTTTACAATCAAACATTTTAAATGTAACATTCGCATCAGGTAAATATCTAATTATTCCAAAGTTATTATTTTCTCTTAAACGGTTGAATTAACGCAAACCAAGCAAGTATAACTTTATTAATTTTGACCCTACTTTCTCATAATTTTGGTTATTTTTTTAGAAAATTTTAATTCCCAAAAATAATTGAGTCACTCTCACACAAGTACAAATTTGAAAGCAAAAAAAAAGATATTTAAAATGAGATCAAAGCCAACTATGGTTTCCATTTAAAAAAACATATGTTTGGGTTCTTTAGCAAAATCTAGCAGCCTTGGAAAAATATGATTTCATAATTCGTAATCTACATAAAAAACTGGCCAAATAATATTTCTACAGTTTTTAAAAATATTCATAAATAAAGAAGTTATGACGCTTCATCGAAATCGTCGAAATGTCAAATTTGACCTATATCTCTAAAATGGCAAGAGATATCTGAATTTGGTTAGCGGCATTACATTTGTAATAAAATCGATCACATGAGTGCGATATTAAATTGTTTCTATCTAGTGTGGAAATAGGTGTAACCCCCAAAAGACATCAAAAATGCCCCACCCTGTACTAGAGTAGTAAAAGAGTCTGCGCGTAGAATCGGGGGCTTTAGACCTGTCTACCTGTACGTCACTGGGTAATGTTGTTTGTATTATAATACCACACCATCAGTAGTTTAATTGAAGACTTATTATCTTAGATCTCAATCGTAAACCATTCTTTAGATACCTATACCTATAGACAAATAAAAATAATAATAAAATAAAAATTTGGTATAGATACTAGGTTGGACTATTATCTAATGAATCATATTGAAAAAATAATTCTGAATCACTTACAACTGGAGTAACCCTCCAGACAATCTAATATGGGTTGTTCCAATTTCAAGATATTATCAAAAAATCAACTACCTATACATCTTCATACCATCTTAAGCAAATTTAATATATTATTTAAAATGTAAAAGATTAAATTTGGATAAAATCCAAGAATGTTCTCTTTGGTGTTATTGTGAAAAAGGCATAATTATTGTTTAGAATATTAGGAACAATTCGTTCTTTTCACAATTTCAGAAACACAATAATATCTATGAAAGCATTATTAATAGACAGGTTGTCACGCTATCTTTCTCTCTACCTCACGTTAACCTCCGTTGGAGAGTATCACGTGCATGTCTGCTGAAAATAATTTTGTAATATCTCGTTTAAATTATGATAAAAGCGTTGACATAAATTTAAACTTTTTTGTCTTGAGGATATAATCAATTTAGTTGAAAATGTACTTATATGTATAATGGACAATCACCCATTTAAAATATTAATATCAATTTGATATGCAAATTTCAATTAATATGTTTTCCTTATTATACTTTATTTTATTTATTAATACATTACTTTTGCATAATAATAGCATAAAACTATTACAGCGTAAACAATAATTGTCATCTGTATAACTCTCACTCTTACAAACTGTAATTTATTCTTAAGAGTTAGTTGCTTTTTAATGCAAGCTGCAACTGCTCTTTTTGATTTTATCTATTCAACTCTTATGCATACCAAATTGCTTTTTGCCTCTATTTCTCGTATACTACTGACATTAACTACCTAAATACAGTTTTCCTAGTTAAAACCGGGTTTGTCTGCAAATCTCGTGGAAAAGCCCAGATAAAACTGCAATTTATTGTTTTACGTTTATGAATAAATTTATTTATTCCATATATCTGCACTTTGTTTTGTCGGCAGTTTATTCAAGTCAAAACAATAACAGACATGTACATTATAAGCTTCAGAGCTCTCATTTCCAGATTTTGTTCATTCATTCCATTCATCATCACTATTATGATAGAAACATTGTAGTAGGAATATCCGTTTGTGAACTGACAAGTTTTCGGTTCAAATTCACTTTAATTCAACTACAAACTGATTGAAATTCGCTATTTGCGACATAGATCCGAAGAGAAATTTTCGAGTTTATCCAAGCGAATTATTTGAAAATATCTTGAGAATTTGTGATAAATCGATGAAATAGAATGGTGGCTTTTAATGTTGTTTATTTGTGTGTGCAATCAGCAGTACGTTGCTAGTAATCTGTTTGTAATGTCTTTGTGGTTTTTTGTTGTTGAATTTAATCGGAACTACAAGACATTGGGACGACAAAGCGAACAAATAATTGTGTAGGAAATACAAATAACAAATTGTTTGTACGTTTTTCTAAGTTGTTGTTATTACTTCAAAATACTAAATAGAAAAAATATTCTACAACCGTCCTTAATATAGTTTGTGGTTTGTGTCCTGAACAAAAAGATCAAACCCAAATGCCCACATTTCCGTTTTCAAAATATACCACATATATTGTCGTAACTTATTCCATAATTGCATTATCTAACTATTCTGTAGATATGATAACAAAATTTCAATTTAAAGGCGTTGATTTTATTTGGGTTAAAGTGAATTAGGAAGTTCTGTTTGCTGCATTACGAGTAAAATTACTCGCTGGTTGTAGGTACCTAACTAAATTATCTGTTAAATAATCCATTTATCTTGCCGTTGCCATAACCTGCTTAAATTTTCTATTAATTAATTTCCACATAGTCAGATTGCTACGTGTATAGGTGTATCGATTTATAAGCAGACTGTTCATAAAAAATCCACTCGAAGCTAATAGAAACTGAATTAATTTGTGATTTTTTTCCTCTCGTGATTTAATTAAAGCCAAATTGATGGATGAAACAGTGGCGTAGCGCCAAAGTGGAAACGAGGGCGTATAGTGAGTGATACAGAAGCATTTTATCAATTTGTTTGATAAATCACTAGGAGTCAACAAAGTTACTTGGATCTTTTTGGAATATTAGATTTTTTAAGTGCATTATTTGCTACACTAAATATTCTTGTGTGAAAATAAATCAGTATACAGGGTGTCCCAGTTTATATCGTCAGGATTTCACCAGTCGATAGTTTATCGAAAATTAAAGGTGGTTTGTCTAATAAACTATGGTCGAATGTTGCTTCCTTTTTGATGTACAGGGCATTAAAGAAAATAAATTATTTTAAATAATTAGCTATAAATCAATAACAAAAAAAGTTAGTCTTCTGAAATTTTGCATAGATCTTGTTTTTGTATTCTCTTATTAATAGTGGTTGCAATTATTTTATTTAGAACACAGAGGCGTGCGTACGGGTTTCTTCAAAAATATTTTTGAATTAAACGTACACCACTGGTTTTTTTTGCAGCACTAATATGCAGAGAGTATTTTCCATTCAATTTAGAAACTTTTTTGTTCTTACAATTTCTTGATAACTTAACTTTTTTTTTTCTTATTTGTTAAAGAGGTTCTTCCCTATTAGATTCCGAAAAAAGCATCAGTACAAAGTTGTAGAGAAAAATATTTCCTACAACTTTCCTTTTAATATTTTTTTGATATTGTCAATATTTAAAAAGATATTCAACAAATAAGTTGCAAATTTTAGGGAAATTTTTCTCTAGTTAGGTACTACTTACTACTACTACTTACTATTCTTTCCCCAAAATTTGCAACTTATTTGTTGAATAACTTTTTAAATATTGACAATATCAAAAAAAGTTTAAAAGATAAGTTGTAGGAAATATTTTTCTTTACAACTTTGTACTGACTCTTTTTTTCGAAAATTTAATAGGAAAATATCTGATGTGCCCAACACATGACTTTCTTATACTTACGGATAGTATCACAATAATTACTTTTCCTAAAGAAATTAAGTTAAATTTTGAGGGTTTCCAGCAATTTTCAAATAGTCTCTGTCGCACTTATTGCAATACGTATAAATCTGTCCTTGTCCCACTCATTATAACTGCGCCACGGCGGCTTGTGCTAGAAGTGGTATTTGTTCTGGATAAGAAGAGTACACAGAATACTTTGCTGCTATTAGCTACTCCTATTAACTGTACATATTACAATATGACACAAAAAACACAAATCAACGACCGCGTAACAATCGGTGGTAGTTTCGCCACCACAATGCTGCGGTAGCCGTCGATCTTTTCAAATAATAATATTGCTACAATCGATGTCCTCAACGGTATAGATTTCTGTAATTTATATAAAGTACTTTTGTAACTGAGTGATAGATGGCGCTACTATATGAAAAATAATTAAAATATTTTGACGGAATTTCAAAAAAAAGTTCAAACAAAATTTGTTCAAAATTCAATTCTAAATCAATGTTAAGACAGACAGACACACAGACAGACACACACACAGACAGACATCATGGCGAAAATGGTCAGAATGGATTCAGGGGCCCTCAAAACGTGTAAATCCATCAAAATCTCGAAGTCGAAAAAAATCACGATTACTATACTTCCTTATACTTCGTATAAGAAAGTAAAAATCTAACCCTGAAACGATCCTAATAAATGAGCTAAACTCCATTTTTCTAAAAGACTTTCCAATGATTCGCATATTGTGCCCGACGCCATTTTAATAAAAAAAGTCTAAAATTAGTCTCATTTAGAAATGTGTACACAACTAATAATAAGAATAAAATCATATTACATATTCCTATATTCTTAATGTAATAATTACTGTAACAATAGGGTACTTACCATCCACAACACGATCTAAAAAAACTCAAAACTAGAACAAAACAGATGAAAAGAACTAGCTTGTTGTTCACTTATTGACAGGACAGTAAACGACGGTTTGTTTCGCGTTTGCTTTGTCCCAATAACAAACTGCGCACTCGCTATAGGTGAATCCCACAAAATATAGTAAGTGTTTCCAACACATTAATTCAAATTACTGTGCTCAAAAGTTTTTTGTACTACAGTTTATCATCAGATTCACATTTTTCATCGAAGTAATGATGATCTAGAAATTTTTGCAATTCATACAAGATTTTTGTAGTTTAAAAATCTATATAGTAAGTAACATTGACTATTTAAACAAATTATTAATACCGCCATTTAAAATGTTCTAGATTACCACAGAAATAGTACAGTAAATAATAAATTTTTACCACAAGTATATAGTATTATATGTCAATTAGGTGGTAATAGAAATTATGGAATGTATATAAGTTTACAGTATCTAATATTGGTATTAAGACCCACCAACTTCATACCACAGATGAATAGTGAGTCACACTGAGGCATTTTTCTCCGTGTAACGTTTATTTGTATTCTTGCACCAAAATTGAGGTAAATCCCCCAGTGTCAAAGAGTCGAAACTGACGTTGACCTTTAGATAAAGACCCAGAACTTCTTTGTTCGGCACTTTTTCTAAATTTTGATGACGCCCGATTAAAGAGCATCGAAAAATCTTCAAAAAAGATCCTCTTGCTGCATCACGATAAAACGAGTCGTTTTCGAGAAAAACGCCTTAAATGAATACCAACTAACTACAGCTCATTTTCAAGATTAACAAAGCAAGCAAACAGAAGCGCGTTTTTCTCGAAAAATACTCGTTGTATCGATATTCAACAAGAGGATCTCTTTTGAAGATTTTTCGATACTTTTCAATCGGGCATCATCAAAATTTAGAAAAAAGTTATATTGGAAAAAATTGATTAAAAAAAAACTTTGGGGCCTTGTAACCCCAATATTAATGAGCTTTCGGAAAAATTTTATAGGAACTTGTCACATAAACTTTTCGAGTATAATTCACTCCCCGAGTTTTTTGCTCCTTACTTCCGGACACCCTGTATAAAGATTTTTTTAATAAATAAATTCAACATCCAGCTTTGTAGTAAAGTAAATTTTACCAAAATCCGAGCAGTGACCTCAAAATGATAACGTTTTCAAAAGCAATTTTTTGTTTATACAATTTTTGTAGTTTATAGTGCCACGGTTTTAGCACCACTGATCAAATTTTTACGAATATGTATACTCTCTTCTACCCATTATGATAAAGATCCACAGGGCCTCAGTTAGCAACGGTCTAGTGGGACCATGGCCCCAGGATCTCCAGTAATTGACATTTGAATAGAAATTTTTTAAAATATATAATTATTGTAAAATGAATAATAGGGACTTTGCATGATTTTCAAAATAATTTTTTTTGAAAAGCTGATACCAAATTATCACTAACAATATTTTTGAAAAAAATTTTGGTCCGTACTTTCCAAGTAAATAAATAAAAAGTATTGTAAAATTTGAAATTTCCACGCATTGCCCGGAAACGCCCGAACCGGCCCAAAAGACTGCTGACGTCACGAATGTAGTTCCACAGTGCAGCACGCCGCATTTTGACTTATTTCGAAAAATGTAAAACGCGTAATAGTATATTGTAATACAAGTGCGGAAAACGCATCATGACAATACGAGTGTGAAATTTGCAACGCGAGCGATAGCGAGTGCTGCAATCACACGAGTATTGTCATGGGCCATTTCCGCAAGCGTGTTACATACGATTTTTTCTACGAAAACGTGGAATTCGTAAAAAATAAAATTATTTGTAAATCTTTTTCTAATTAAAAAAAACATCAAGTGAGTTTGTTGTCATAGAACTGAAAGCTCATAGCTGTTGACAGTTTATAAATTGTGTCCTGTCATCGAAATAATTTTGATTTTGAGATCAAATTACGTGAATATAAACATGGAGTTTCAAAACTAAAGCGAAAGCGATGAACTAATGTGCACTCCTCCGGTTGTTAGATATTAAATAAATGTTACAATTATAACTAAATGTAAGTACTTCTTTAAGTTTTTGTTTGCGTGCGGAAAGTTTAAAAAATGTGTGCGGAAAAAAATTTCCGCACTAGTTTTTCAAAAGCCTACTTTCAAGTTCGATTATCTTGTCAGAAAAAACGTCATTCCGCATTTTCGTAGAAAAAAAAATATTTAGACATGGCAATGTCAACTAGATTCGTGACGTCACACAGGACTCTCCGATCTCAAAGCGTTTTCGGCCAGCAATAATATATTTGAATTACGGTCAATTTATAATCGTTTTTTTATGTACAAATATTGAGTAAAAAAAATATTTTTGCTGTAGAGTATTATTAATATAGTCGTTTTACATTTCTAACAGATAAAATCGGGATTTTAAAAAAATGCATCGTCCCTATTGAGAAATAATTTAAAAATTCAAATCTGCTAAAATTATTTAAACATTATAAACATGTGTGTATATCACTAGAATTTTCATACTTACCTAATTCATCTTGCGTCCTGCATGACATATACTGTCGAAACAATTTGTGCAAAATTTGCATCAATTAGGCACGGCGAATAACACGGATCGCAAAAAAAATGCCAAATTTTGGGCCTTTTCAGGTTTTTTTAGAACGCATTAAATTTGTTTGGGCTCTTGCCGTTTTTTGGAAAAATCGAATTTTCCGTGGCCGTGTTGAAGCGACGTTAAGTGAGCACATACCTCATTCGGAAGCTCATTAAAGAATCTAACATCATAAAAGTAGATATGCTATTTTTAGGGCTTAACGAAATTTCGAAAATTGGTAAAACCAACAAAGACATTGATCAAACTTTGATTTACTGCTTTCTAGTTTCTTCTAGTTATCACAAAAATCTCAAAAGTGATGTGCAATATGTATTTACTCCAAATTTTACACCTAGATCATAAATTAACATCACCACATCCAACATATTTACCAATGAATCGTATTGATTATATATTTAATTTTATAAGAACGCAATTTATTAAAAAGCATTGAAAATAATTAAATGTAGTTGAGGCGGGAGGGGAAGGACCTCCACCTAGTTGGTGGCAACATAATTGCGGCCCTGATTATGTATATTTTTTGTAATATTTTCCACCTTACCATCATTTACTATTTAACAAATATTAACTTTTTGTTTCCGAATATGAAGAAAAATTTAAGATCCCTCTTAAAAAAAAACATTTTAAATTTTCGTCGCTTATACCGTTTATAGGTATGTATGTGCCTATTCGAGGAGAATCATTCATATATATTGACAGGAGAAGTCTTTAATGTGTTAACACTAGCACGACTAACGCTCCCCAAATGAATGAGAAGGAGTCATTTTCAATGTTGAACACACTATTGTTCGATATTAAGTTTCTTTGATTGATATCGGCATATCGGCATATCGGCACGACCATCACTCCTGTATTAGCAGGAGAGGTCTTTAATGTGTTAACACCAGCACGACTAGCGCTCCTCAAATGAATGAGAAGGAGTCTTTTTCAATGTTAAACACATTATTGTTCGATATTAAGTTTGTTCGATTGTTAAGTCGTGAATAGATGGAACAGTCCCAAAACCCAAAACTGACAAATGTTTTATGAATATTTGTCTGTGGCTCCTTGGCCATGGTTAGTAGAGGCCCTCCCCCTTCGGCCCCTCCCAAATTTTATAATTTTCAATGCATTTTTAATACTAATTATGTTCTTACAAAATTAATAGGTACGTATTAAATATAAATCAATTTTGGAAGTGTTGGTTCGATGTTAATTAATGATCTAGGTGCAATACTTGGAGTAAATGCATATATCACATCACTTTTGAGATTGTTTTGATAACTAGAAGAAACTAGAGAGCAGTGAATCAAAATTCAATCAATGGCTGATAATATTACCAATTGGCGAAATTTCCTTAAAACCCTAAAGCTTATCTACTTTTATGATGTTAGATTATTAATGAGCCTCCGAATAAAGTTCATGCTCACTTAACGTCGCGTCAGCACAGCCACGGAAAATATAATTTTTCCAAAAAACGGCAAGAGCCCAAAAAATTAATGCGGCCTAAAAAATCCTTAAAAAGGCCCAAAATTTGGCAGTTATTTTTTTGCGATACGAAATATTGGCCGTGTCTAATGGACGCAAATTTTGAACAAATTGATTTGACAGTATATGTCATGCAGGACGCAAGATGAAATTTTTTTTCCTACAATTGTTAAGGAATTGAGCATTCCCACACGCAAAATGAGTGCGGGAAGTGACCAATTCCCGCACTCATTTTGCATGTAGGAATGTTGAATTCCATTGTTTATTTGACATGTTTGTTCTACAGCAACCATTAACCATTCTAACTAGATTCTCACATTAAAAAACGCAAATTCAGATACAAAAAAATTCAAAACTAGGATGATTCTAAGCGATTGTAGGAAAAACGTTGTTCATAACATTTGCGGGAAGATTAATACAAGAGGTACTTGCATGAGTTTCAGAATCTCTATCTTCCCGCACTTGTTATGAAAATAACTATTTAGTGATATACACACGAAAAATGAATTCATATATACTGTATTTTTCAGACCATAAGATGCACCTTTCTACATAGAAAAATTGCCTTAAAATTGGAGTGCATCTTATGGCATTAAAATACAAATCTTTATACTGTATGATACCGGATGATAAGAGGCACCTCAAGTTTCTCAAATTTATGGGATTTTTAGAAAAGAATATTTTATAGGGTAATATTTAATATTTTGAAATTCTTATAGTTAATTTCTAGTTACTGGTAAAATAATTTAAGGTTTTCCAAACGGTAGTAGTAAATAGTATATTGTAATACAAGTGCGGAAACCGCATCATGACAATACGAGTGTGAAACTTGCAACGCGAGGGATAGCGAGTGGTGCAATCACACGAGTATTGTCATGGGCCATTTCCGCAAGCGTGTTACATACGATTTTTTTTACGAAAACGCGGAATTCGTAAAAAATTAAATTATTTGTAAATCTTTTTCTAATTAAAAAAAATATCAAGTGAGTTTGTTGTCATAGAACTGAAAGCTCATAGCTGTTGACAGTTTATAAATTGTGTCCTGTCATCGAAATAATTTTGATTTTGAGATTAAATTACGTGAATATAAATATGGAGTTTCGAAACTAAAGCGAAAGCGATGAACTAATGTGCACTCCTCCGGTTGTTAGATATTAAATAAATGTTACAATTATAACTAAATGTAAGTACTTCTTTATGTTTTTGTTTGCGTGCGGAAAGTTTAAAAAATGCGTACGGAAAAAAATTTTTCGTCGATCGTTTATTAAAGATCTAGTTAATGTAATAAAAGTAGTGTATTAATAACTCAGTTTAATGCATACATGCACATTAAAAACATTGTTGAGATTATGAGATTTGCTAGGTAACCAACAATATATTATATTATTGAAACATGCATTTGGGACTGACAGCTGCCGAAATTATTAGGTATTTTGACTTATTGCATATTATGTCAGAATTTTGATTTTGCCATGGAACAAAATTAAATTATTTTCATTCTAATAAAGAGCGATCGACGAAAAAATATTGTAATCAACATGAGTGTTAATCGGCGATTAATAATCTCGTTTCGATTATTAATCGCTCTTATTAACACTCTTGTTTATTAAACTACTATTCCGCACTAATTTTCCGTACTAGTTTTTCAAAAGCCTACTTTGAAGTTCGATTATCTTGTCAGAAAAAACGTCATTCCGCATTTTCGTAGAAAAAGTAGATTTTCATATTAATTTTTCCTTCTAGTCCAGTCAATTTGTCGAAATTTCTGGAAAAAATTACCCGGTAAACTGTCTCTTCATAAATCGTCAGGGGCTCATGTGGAAAGCTTAAATTCAAAAACTCGGGAAAATCCTCGGACCCATTTTTTGGGAAATCCAAGAAGTGTTTGGATTTGATTTTACGAGAGAACGGTGAGTTGCTTGCAGAAGAAAAGTTTCTTAATAAATATTGTAGAGGGCAATATTTTCTACAATTTATCTCAGAGGATTGATGCGCTACGACGAAAAATGACAAAACTAGGGGGCGCCAAAGTACCCAAAAATGAATTTTTTAACTTTTTTACAACGAAAAAAATTTTTTTACGCTCAACTGTAAATATAAATGTTGACAAGCGAAGAAAAACACACAAATTTTATTTAAACGTTTTTTCTCTACGATCCGCCCTTTCGTAGATACAGCATACAGAGTGGAAATGTTAATCGTATTTGCCTACTATTTTTACGATGTATTATTATTACTTTGAAAATAAAATGTTCTAAATTTACATTTAATCTCGCATTTAATCTTTTTTTCGTTGTTTTCAGATAAGTATCATAAAAAATATCATTCATTACACGTCCAGAAATGGATTCTTCTGCAACTCACCGTTCTCGCGTAAAATCAAATCCAAACAATTCTTGGATTTCCTAAAAAATGGGTCCGAGGATTTTCCCGAGTTTTTGAATTTAAGCTTTCCACATGATCCCCTAATGAATTATGAAGAGAAAGTTTAAATAATGATTGAACTGCTAACGTCAACAACTGCTAAATGACAAATGTCAAAGCCAAAATTTTCAAAACACATTAACTGAAAAAATCATGTTTGCAACACGTACCACGTAGGAAAAGTGTTTTTTCCGTTTCTGATCTCGGCTACGCCGCGATAAAATTCTTGCGTAACTAAGAACAACAATGTCTAATCAATTTTCTACTTGGTCCAAATTTTCACTTATGCCAGTTTCATAATAGCAAATTAACTAATTCTGAGGTTAACAAAGTTAAATCAACGTTGACAAAAATGGTTGCTATTGCTATAGTTTAACTTTGGGTTAACCTCGGAATTAATTAACTCGCCTTTATAAGGCTGGGCATTAGATTATAGTTTAGTCAAATCCCTCCAAAAAACATCAGAAATGTTAAATTGGCCACCCCTGTCCCCCGCCCCTTCCGTGTTATTCTGCGTTGCGACAAAAAAATGATATCCCCAATCGTTGAAGATGATTATTGACCACCCTGCAAGTAGAATGTGTTGAACATACACAAATTAATACTTACCCATAATCCAAAAAGACCGCCCCCCCTGGATTATGGGTAAGTATTAATTTGTATAGTCGCGGCGACCAAAAAATCGCTGTCGCAGAAAATCTGTAAGGTGCACACATTGCGATAGATAAATCGTTGTTTATGAGTAGTTTTCTTTTACTTCGGACGAGAAGTTATAAAATGGCGAAAGCTTCGTTATTGGATACATCCAATAATAAGCCAAAAATTATTGAAAGGCTAATTTTATGTTATTTGAAAATTTATGTGAGCACGCTACAAAGTGTTTCCAGTATTACCGAAGGACCAAAAGTAGTTTTCACCAATTGTTGGTACTAATTGGTCCATCAACAACATATACAGACATTTTATTATAAATTATAATATATTATATTAGCAGGTATTTGCAGTATTTTACACAGACACGAACAAAACTCAAAAGTCAGTCAAAACTACGATTAAAATATCACCAGTGGGTGCATGTTCATTCCTGCCCATGTAGTACACTGGGGTAGAGCGACAGTCGCGTCGCAGCAAAAATAGGACCAGTTGCAATTTTTTAATCGATGCGATTATTTAGTCGCATGTGTGTGCCAATGTATTTGTAACAATGAGTTTTATTTTTGCGACTGAACAATCGCGCGACTACAAATTTCAAGTGGAGTCCTGGCCTTACGCTTGTGTGTAAGGCCGGCCGCACACCACAGAAACATGAAACATAAAACATGAAACAGGAAACAAATACATATACCTATTTCATAAAATGTGTTGTTATTTTATGAAATAGGTATATTTCATGTTTCATGTTTCCTGTTTTATGTTTCATGTTTCTTTGGTGTGCGGCCGGCCTAAGGCCCAGTTTTTCAATTGATAACTAGGACTTAATGTTCTTAGATACCGTTATTAAGACCACGGTAATCAAAAAAATTAAATATTTATTAAGGTTAACTATCGATTTAAAACTGGCCGTTTTTATGGAATAAAACCTAAAAAATGTGGAGAAGTTGGGTTGTTCAGTTTTGGCTATCGAAATCAGGGAACTTAGTAAAATAAAAAAAAATGTTAGATTCACTAAAACTGTAATAAAAACTCGGATAGTGGATAATGTTCTAATTTCATCAGATATTTGCAGATGGTTATACAGGAAAACTCGAAAATAATCGAAAATAACCAACGCAACGCCTGAAATATTAACGCTTACATACAGTAAATACAACTTATTACTTATTGTTAGATTAACTAAAACTGACAAAAAGTCGGATAAAGTTGTAATTTTATGAACAAATAATTATCCACGTCTGATTTACTAGAAATAATTAACAATGTTACATGCCAAAATTCAACTGATTGAATCAAAATTTCCCTAGATTACAGCAAAACGAATTAAAATATTTAACAAAAAAAAATGTTCTGACCTTGTACGTTGTCTTCTACGATGTGGACCTCATTTAATCATCATGGAACCTACCTGTAACAAGAATAGGATAATTAAAGCCAACATTTCAAAAATTATCTGGAAATTTCTGTACGTTTGTTAAAATTCGTACCTTTTCTCTTGAAGCCCCTTTGCTTTGTTCCCGTCTCGTCTGTTTGGCTACTGATGATCCAAGGGAGACACTAATTAAGTCCACAACACAAGCACTGCAACAAAGAAAAGTCATTTATTGAAAGAAATTCTGTGAAGTAACCAAACAAAATTCGACAAATTTTTTTAATAAAAGGCAACTGTTCTTAAATCTTTTAAAAACTCATTAATTTGGCTTATACCTGTTTAATTTTGATTAAATGATAATGAATAAACTGACACTTAGAAATATAACAAACTCACAGTAATTATACTCCGAAAATACTGAAGAATTTTCTAGACAACGTCACAAAAAAAGTTTTTTCTCTAGTCGTTTTATATCTTCGAGTGTGCGGAGAGAGGCGAAGTCTGCATACCAACCAAAACGAACAAACTTTTTCTACTTGTTTAGTTTTCGGAAAAACCAAACATTTATTTTATTTAGGTACAATATTTTATATTAAGTAAAGGAAAAATTCAGAGGATTTATTCTTTTTCAGTAATGTATTATGAAATAAAATATGTAACGCAGAGAAATAATTATTTAATTAATCTACTTGTTGGGTATGAATTTTCTATCTCTCATTTTGTTTATTTACCTAAAATACGAATATATTTGTTAGAAAAACGATCAATTTTTCTTAAATTTGCTAAAAACTTATTAATCTAGCTTATACCTATTAAATTTACATTAAATGATAATAAATAAACCAACATTTAAAAGCTATAACACACTCACAATAATTACACTCCGAAAATACTGGAGAATTTACCAGACAACGCCACAAAAAAGCTGTTTTTGTTGTCGCCTAACTAATTAATGAATCTAATTAGGTGTGAATTTTCGATCTTTAATTTTGTTTAATCACTTATAAATACACTTATTTGACGAATGGCCCCAAAACGTTTAAAAATATAATAGAAATTTAAAAAGCAAGCTTAAATTACTGCCCAAAATAAACCAAAAATGAAGGGTTGTTAGAATAAAAAATTTCTGTGTGTTTTCCCAGATTAATTTTATTTACATAAGAAAGTTAATTTCATAAAAATCTCATGAGTTGTTCCAAAACTGTCCCAATGACACATTATAAACAAATAGTCTCTGTCGCACTTATTGCAATACGCATAAATCTGTCCTTGTCCCACTCATTTAACCGAATTTTATGACAAAAATGTATTTTATTTTAGATTTTTGACCTATTACTCACTTAAAAAAATCTCCCGGTATGAAATTACATTTATTTATTCATTATTATTGTTTTCGGTGCCATAGAAACCAGTAAAATAAAAAAAAACTAATGGTCCGTTCCTTCTGGGATTCGAACCCGGGACCTTCCGTTTGGCAGCCATAGAATGAAACACATGGTTTACCTCGACCATCGAATTCAACTATCAACGCGCGCTATGAGAAATATAAAGTGTTTTAAGAATATCTAGTTTTTTTGAAATTTTTTTGACGGAATTTCAAAAAAAAGTTCAAACAAAATTTGTTCAAAATTCAAATTCTAAATCAATGTTAAAGAATAAAAAAATCTCATAAATTGTTTATTTTTCAAGATATTCCTAAAAAACCTAAAAATGTCTTCAGGTAAGTGTCACTTGTTTTGGTGCTAGATGAAAAACATTGAATGTGGCACCCACAATTTTGTTCAAACTCTTAAATATGAAATTTGAATCAAATCCGTGAACTCGTTTTTGAGTTATGGTGGATACAGACAGACACACACACACACACACAGACAGACATCATGGCGAAAATGGTCAGAATGGATTCAGGGACCCTCAAAACGTGTAAATCCATCCAAATCTCGAAGTCGAAAAAAATCACGATTACTATACTTACTTATACTTCGTATAAGAAAGTAAAAAGTTATTCAATAAACAAAAAACTCCAACCCTTAATTGAGGGCTGGTGAAGGAAGGGCGGGGTCTACGAATACACAAACTCAGTTTTAAACTTTCAGGATGACCCTCTAGAAGATTCTACAAAAATTGGCTGTATGGTAAAAAAAGTCTATTTGAAGCCTTTTTTTTCCCCTTATTTACTGTATGTACTATTAGGTTATTTTGAGTTAAGTTATCAAAAAATTATAAGATACGAAAAAGTTTCTAAATTGAATGGAAAATACTCTCTGCATATTGGTGCTTCAAGAAAACCAGTGGCGTACGTTTTATTCAATAAAATGTTTTTGAAGAAACCCGTACGCACGCCTCTGTGTTCTAAATAAAATAATTGCAACCACTATTAATAAGAGAATACAAAAAAAAAGATTTATGCAAAATTTCAGAAGGCTAACTTTTTTGTTATTGATTTATAGCAAATTATTTAATAGTTATTTATTATACAAGACGATAACATTGTATTTTATCTTAGAGAGCGATTTTAGCGTCGAGGCGTCGGCCGAGACGCTAATAAGCTCGAGAAGATAATAAAATGTTATCGTCGTGTATAATACAAAATTTTTTTCTATAGCAAATATTAAAGAAAAACCAATTATAAAGAAAAACTACTTACAAATTAAATTATTATCAATGACAATTTAAAATGTCAGTGAATATTATGAGTTGTCACTATAGTGTCAAAATCAACAGTAATACGTTTTAATTCATTCATTTCGAAAAAATCAAATTTTTGTATCTACCCTTGCGGATAAAGTGCTACTTTATCTACCCTTGCGGTTAAAATGCTACTTTATCTACTATTTTGAGTTGATAAAAGCACACTTTAACATTTGCAATAGAAAAAAAAAATTATTTTCTTTAATGGCCTGTACGTCAAGAAGGAAGCAACATTCGACCATAGTTTATTAGACAAACCACCTTTAATTTTCTCTAAACTATCGACTGGTGAAATCCTGACGATATAAACTGGGAGACCCTGTATACTTAGTGTGTTTTTATTTTTGTAACGGTCAACGAACCTATAGGAAGTGATTTCATAAAAAGCGAAAGAAATATGCTAATGTTATTATTTTGTTGGTTTAGTTAAATTTACACAATTTTAAAAAATACCCCCAAGACATTTTTGTTACAGTTTATTCTAGTTACGCCGCTGAGTCAAATTTATGACTAATCACTAATTAAATACTAACGCATTACTTATAATAAAAATACCACTCCAACATTCCTAATTTGCATTCACACAAATTTTGATCTCATTTTTCAAGGTAGACATTTCAAAATCATAATTGATGTATCCTAGCCGAAATATGAATGCATGCTGGGTGTGTTGTAAATCACACGAAGAGCGATCTCATCTAAAAATCTTTAACAACATCCGTTGTAAATCCATTCTTAAGCGGTGAACATAAATGTAGGTCAAGATTATCGCGCTGTTCTGATATATTTCAGATTCATTCATTCACTCTTTCCAAAGTTCTATAATACTACATGAAAATTTAATGCAGACAACACAACAGCACAGCAAAGCGCAATTAATTTGCCATTAGTGGGATCTAAAGCCACGAGTAATGCACCTCTTTTGTCTCTGCTTATGTTGTATTCTCCATGAATGGCTTTTCGGCTTTTTTAGTTTTTGATTTATTTCGTCATATTTATTAAATATATAAATCATACGTAGTTTGTGCTGTGTCGCAGTTCGTTACGTTCTATAACACACTGAATAGTTGCAAAATAGAGACAATGCAATCAAAAGTCTTTTCAGACTAGAAAATTGATTCATGGGTGCCTGTTAGAACACAGTTCATGTTCATAACTTTTATATACACTTCTAGTCGAAGAAAAATGAACTGCCAAGTGTCTGGGGATGTCGTTCGGACACTATTTAGGATTGTCGTAAAAATAATATTAAATTGCTCTAGCCGAGGGCAGTTTACGATTTTTGCCCCGAAACCTATAAATTTTTTATTTTATCTACAGGGTGATGGGTCACTGCTCTAGGGGATTCGTCTATATGACTGCTGTTGTCGATGAACATAAAATTATTACAATTAATTGTAAGTTACAAGTTAGTAAATGTAAAAGGGCAACGATTTTTTGGGCGCCATAAAAGTAAAGTAAATAAATTCTCAGTTTACCAAAAAATTTCAACGTACCTATATAATTATGTGGTTTTATCGTATATTGAAATTTTGTAAAATATCATAAGGAAAAGTACTCAGAATCTTACAAAAGAGCCGCGAAATGATTAGATCGGAACCTCTTACACCATATCATAAAGAAGAAAATGACAAAATACTAAGAGTAACGAAGATATAAGCTATATTTATTTCTGACTTGTTCTGAAGGACCCATCAATATGTCTGGCGAAACGTCAATAATAAAAACTGTATCAATGTGCGGTGACATAAACCATAAGATGAAGAGTATTATTATAATTATCAATTATGCGTCTACTAATTATCCAGGGACCAGGATAACGCTGGAAGGCAGAAGGGATATAAGGTGGATTGGTTGACTAATAAGTATCGTGCGAGCAAATAAATTTGTAATCGAGTCATCCATGGATTTGAATCCGTATGTCTTTAACTTGAACCATTTTAGCTTTCAACTGACATTTTATTGTAATGCAGTTTAAGAAACGACATACGATTTCGCGTACACGGATGACTCGATTACAAATTTATTTGCTCGCTCTTTACTTAATAGGTCACTTTATTATAAGATCAGCAGGTCTACAAGTTGAAGAATAATTATGTTTCATAGAATTGAAAGAAACCAAAGAATGCATTTGCAGTGCAACAACAGATTTTTTTTATGAGACGATTACTTAGTTAATAATAAGCGTTTAATAAAAAAAACCTAAGAATGTTAATTCAAGACATACTAATGTAGAGGATCTAGGAAATGAGGAAATGAAACCGCTGAAGAATAGTAAATAATTCTGGAATATCATGTGAACATCAAAAATAATGAAGCGGGCATAATTTTTATTGATTATTATTTCTATAATACTAAAAATTTAAGTGTGATACTACTTAGAAATATGGGGGAAGGAAAATTGAAAGGCTCTGAAAGTCTTAATCACGAGCCCAGTGTACAAAGAAAGACTTCTTTAAGCACTTGTCGCGCCTAAATAAATATTGAAATTTATCATGCTTATAAATACACATTTGTTTCTTGTGGTCTAGAAACTTATACTAAAGATGTTTCAAGAGATTGAAAAATGATCAAAATGGGATTAAATTTTATTATCTAAAAATTGCATCTAATAGTTATTTAAAATAACGATATAAATTTAAACAATTTATGAAGATAATGGAAAAGTTTTCTAGTCACGATTCTAAAATCTAACTATACAGGTTACGAACACAATTCATAAATTCGAACAAGATTCCATTTCGCTTTCTTTCAATTCAACATTTTGATTTACTGGTAAGGGGCCCCGACTAATCCCGAGTAATTTTAACTTTGTTCCAAACCCGAAATGCTTTATCGTTGACACATTCGTCAATTTTTCGATTAACCCAACGGAAACACGGCTCACCCTTCCCACCCCTTCTACAACCTCATTTTATTTGCGCGTTATGAATTATTACCAGCACCTTGGTCTTATGGTCCTTGGTTCCCTCGTAATCGTAAGTGCGCCAAATTAATTATCGGAGCCAGATTATGAGAGGACAATTTATTTTTATGCTACACAATTAATCTTAAGCATCAGCGAAAAGGGTCGCCGAGGCCACTTCCGCGTTGTGCCGCGCCGCCTTCCTCGTTATACTTCCACTACATTGATTACACACTTACTTAGCGATATAAACCGAAAAAAAGTGGATGCGACAGCACAACCAACGAAAATTATTACACATACACATATGTGTGTTTTGGACCGTTTGGATTTGGGTTTGGACGATCCGACAAATCGCATTGCCAACAAAAACAGATCAATACTTGAAGAAGGAATCTCATCGTCTTGTTCTTGTTACTGCTGCAGTTGTTGTTGTTGGGGTTGGAATGGGGGTTCTCTCAAGCAATTTGCCACAATTGTTTTACATTTTCCTGCAGTTAAGATGCAATCATCTTTTCATCATTGCATTTGGAACGACAATCGTATCTCGTTTATGCCAAGGGAAATTCTGGCCTAAAGTGGAGCTTATCATCGTGAGGAGCTTAAAAATATCGGTACATATCTTTGGAGAGTGAAAATGTACAATGGATGTTTTGTTTCAAGAGACATTCGAGGTGATTTATCGCTGGAGTGGTCGAATAAAAATTCCGAAGATATGGCAATTTGGTATCTACTTTTAATATTTTTCTAATACAAAGCGTGGTACTGTTATTATCAAGAAAGCGTATAACATAAAGAATATTTTCGTATTTATTGATATTCTTACATGAGTTGAAAATGGCAATTTGTATGCTGGTAATGCATTGTGCTGTGTCACAAATGGAATTCCTTTATTGTTTTCTGCTATTTTTATTAGAATATAAGAAATTTCTTCGTGCTTTCGTTCAGCTGAAACAATATTTCATTTGATTTATTGTCTGCACGAAGGATGCTGAACAATGTCTTAACTTTAATTACATTGGTATATTTTCGAAAATCCGCTACAAAACAAGAAAAGTAATTAAGGAGTAGTTCATCTGTTATCTAATAAGATAAAAGCCACGTTAATTACAGTTACTTAAATGTAAATAAATCCAGAAAAATACTTAACTTTAATTTCAAATTTAATTAAAATATCCGTGATATGGCTAGCAAGTTTATGTGAGGTTAGATCTTATTAAGGTTTCATGGGCCTAGAATCGGCAATTCAAGCGTAGCAGAAATGAGCTTTTGTGTGCCGATTTATTGTCTACTTTTCTATGGTATTGGGTTTGGGATAACAATTAACTTTTGTTAATATTAAACCAGAACTACAATAAACAAAGACACAAGATTTTATAAATAATATTATTCTTCTGTTCTCTTTTATTTCAATCCCAGTTTTTCAAGCGACAGTAATCAGAACAGAACTGATAAAACTAAAGCGTTTCTGCTTATAAAATTATTATATTGACTCTAAAGGAAAAACGAAGTTAAGTGAATCATCGAATCAAAGAAAGTTTCAACGAATTAAGGGACAGAAAATAAGAAAAAATACAGAGCCCAGATATAAAAATATATGAATATACACAGAATATTTTTTCGTGAAAAGAATGTTTGCAAATTTTTCTTATAAACGACGCATTTCTTCAATAAGATGTATTAAATATGTATCTGCTTATTTGGAATCATATATTCTGTCGTAATTGAAAAATATTTCTCCGTTTAAATATGCTCAATACAAAACTTTCTGAAAGAAAGAAAATATGGAGAATTTACACTTTAAAAGCAAGTATTTGCTTGTAAACTTCATTCAACATTAGTAATCTCGATCTAACTTTATAGATATGCATAATTATTTATATACAGGGTTGGGCATATGTGTCGCAACCCCTAATTTCTGACTAAACGTTTTTATTATTATTATTACTCTTAAAATAAATATTTGTAGTTATTTTATTCTATTCAGTAACGTACTTCGTTGTTAAAACAGCTACTATTTTTTATTTAATTAATTTAATTTATTATTATTATTTAATACTCTTTATTTTATTTCTGTGTGATTTTATTTAATATTTAAAAAACCACATGTCGCACACCCACCAAACCTTATATCATTGTAATTGTTGAAATATTGTCTATTTGAAAACTAAAAATATACAGGGTGGTCCATTAAAGAAAACTGAAGATCACTTAATATCTCGAGAAATCGAGTAGCTCTTGGAAAACAAAGTACGTCACTGAATAGAATAAAAAAAACTACAAATATTTCTTTAAGACCAATAATGATAATAAAAAAATTTAGTCAGAAATTAGGGGTTGCGACACATATGCCCAACCCTGTATATTTAATTCGTAGAGAAAAAAATCCAGTCCACCTCTCGTATCTACATAAGTAGTAGTTGATGAAATATTTTATGTATTTTTCATTCGTCAGATCAAAAACTGCCACTTTACGCTTTTAATCCATAAATTACTATTATACACTTTGAATATTTTCCGACTCTGGATTCAATAAAATCGTTAAAGTAAAAAGTTTTTCAAGATTATCTAAGTGAGTTTAATAAATTCTTATGAATTGGACTATCGATATCGTATACGGTGCACGAAATGTACAACGGTTATTTCTTTAGTTAGTTTTATTTGTTTTTTTATGTATTTAGTAAATTTTCTAACTTTCTGGAATGTGTTTCCTAAAGTTTGTGATGGAAACTTTCTTTTCCTTATTGTTAAATGTCCTGTTTCTGATAAAGTCATATGTTCAGTAGATTTATTTTATTAGCTTTTGTACAAATTATTTTTAAATAAAACACCCAAAATCCTTCAATCTTACTGTTTTTCCTTCAGTTTCCACAACATCACTATCACACCTCCATAAAGCACTCAAACATCTCATACATCAACGTTTGTTTTTGACTTGGCAGATTTCCACAAATTCCATTAAAACAATCTCTCACTCGCCCCCTTGTATAACCCATCTAAACGCACACACTTCATGCACATCGATCGAAATTGGTTAAGGACTAAATAAACAGACACACGTGCAATTAATTTGGATTTAAGACAGAACGCGATGTGGTGTGGTACAGCAGGTAAGTGTATAACAACCTGTTAGGAACAATGTTGGAAAGTTCCTCTTTAGATTAGACATGGATTTGGAAGTTTCGCATTCTGTAGGCGTGCCGTGCCGTATCTTTGATTAAGCTAGTGTTTGTGTGTGTTGGTGTGTTTGTTGTTCATGTGTGAGTGTGTATCAAGCATCTCACTATGATGATGATGATAAACATACAAGCACATACACACAGTGCCAGGGCCGGATTTACATATAGGACAGAGGAATTAGCTTATTATAGGCCCCTGAAGACCGAAGTGGCCCTCATCATTCCTCTAACCCAAATTATAGTTTAATGTATGCATAGAACTAGCAGTTAGTAGATTTTTACTAAAAGTAGTAGGTTTCCTAGGATTTCGCTCTACTAGAATGTAAATTTGAGAAAAATCCGTCTGCAAGAATTTTCAGGAAATATCAGAAATTTGCTTTGGGTAATTTTGTAGACATTTTATTTTAAACTGCATAATAATTGTGTTACAAAAGAAGCTTTAGGTACGCCACTGACTTTAATCTAATCTTGAAATTTAGACAAAAAGGACGATTAATTTAGTTTGATTTACAACTTTGTAGACTATTTTTAATTATGAACATTATTTCCATCTTTTTTTAGAAAAAGGGATGGAACTTGTATCGATTACATATGAAAATATATTTTTTTATAATTTGTGTGTAAAAAACGAATAGGTATTCGTTTTTTCTAGGGTCGTACTTTCATAGAATAAATATTAAAAAAAGAAACAAATACACTTAAATATAATTAGTCTTATAATTATATTTTTCTATATTTCATAAGAATTTAAAAAGGAAGCTAAAAATTGTTGTTCTAACTGAAAAACTGAAAACAGAAATACCAGTGAAGGGCTAAAATATGAAAATAGTGGGGCTATGAGCCTCGTTGTCCACAATTTTTTGCCTTGACTGTGAAAAAGTCAAACCCGGCACTGAACGCACCCATACACAAGTATGCACAACAGAATTTAAGCTAAATACCAGTGAACTAGCTAATATCTTCCAGGACTAATTAGCACTATTGTTTGTATGATGTCTTAGCTCACCAGATATAATTGAAGTTTATATAGATGCCCGAGTAAATCCACAATAATTATATATGTGACGTGTGGGAGGAATCTCAAGTTCTCATAATAAGAATCACTACTAATAACTATAGAGTTTCAACAGGAGAACTCGTAGGAATATTTTATTACTCCCACTCACGTAACTGTATATTGAAAGCTCCTGAAACTACGCGCAAACACTTATGGATGCTCAATTCATCAAAGGGGTTAGCAGGGGTGACAAACTAATTTCCAGGAATTCGTTAGATTGTGCTTCTATAGTAAAATAATGCAGTAAATTATGGTGATTATAGGCTTTAATAATACATAAGTAAATTCCCACATCGTGCATAAAATCATCTAATGAGATGCTGATGGAATGAATGTGGTTGGTTGGCAGTTTAAAGTCCCCCATTGAATATATAGCCCCCACGATCGTTAAGTCGAGATTATATCTTGAAGAGATAGAATTGCTTCCTTGGAACAATTTAGATAGTTTTGGCAGTTTCTAACTGCACAGACAATAAATGTCCAACACCCGCTTCAAATACCATCAAGTTATAACCACAGGGACCCTGGTATAGTGATTACATAAGGAAAAATACTTGAATGCAGTTTCGTAATTAAGCGACAAGTGCACAGAGCGTCATGCTTCAAGTAACTGGAACAGAGTTGGTTATATATTCAGAAATGTTATGTGTGTAAGTTTTAGTTAAGCACCGGTAATCTTGAAAGCTTTATGTTTGTCATTTTCCATGTTCGTCTTACGTGTAATCCGTATGGGATTTACTTTCCTTTAGCCTGCGCCCGTCGCCTTAATGTTTCCCCCATTTAACAGCTGAAATGTTCTGCAGGCCAAACTTTAACGCTAAAATGTTAATATGCAATTTCCGGTGTGCCTCATGTAGATATTAGACGGTACATAAATGTAAGAAATTAAATTATCATCAAGCTCCATAAACACGCCATTATAATAATAATAGGCCATCTGTTATATGGAATTGAAAATATGGCGGATGCGCCAGGAACAGACTTTTTCAGCTGAAGTTTCTTGCCGATGGATATTAGAGCAAATTTGGATCCTTAAAGGTTTCATTAAGAAACTATCGTTATTTTTTATTATACAGGGTGTTTTATAGAAATAAGAAATCTATTATTATAATATTAGAGAAAAGTAGCATCATAATTATTATCACAAAGTTCTTATAGATAAGAATTTTCTTTGCATCAGTGGCGCAACTAGACATTTGCACAAGAGGTAGAGGGCATGACTAGTGTAATGCATGTACATATTTTACAAGATGTGACTTGTGACGAAAGAGGGCGTGGCCCATTTAAAATCCTTAAGGACGACATATTATCTATCATTTATGAATGCACCGACTCAAGAGGACTCGACATGATATGACATCTTTAAAATGACCAAAGTCAAAAAATATTCAAATTTCGAAAAATGCCAGCGCCTTTCATAAAATGAAACGATTTTTCGAAAAAAAAGTATTAAAAAAACTGAAGCTTCTAAAAATAGTTAGATTGTTCCAAAAGTTATTTCAAACAAGCTGATTTATTTTGGTAGTAATATTTTTCGAATTTTTTATACTCGTATATTTTTTGTATAGGAAATATAAAACGCTTCATATTTTAAAAAATTTAATAAGTGGGTGAGTGGATTTATAATAGAGCGATATGACGAAAAACAAATAAAGGTCACCGAAGAATATTGTGACCTACGAAGATTGGTAAAATAGTCGTACCTGGGGATCGCAATTTTTTTTATTTTTTTTTCTAGAACGACCAGTTTATTGCTGCTGTATTTGAACCAGAAGATTAATTAATAATTGGGCCACACTTATATGAGCATATTTTGGCATAAATTAATCTTTAGTTTTGATATTATCAATTATATAGCCACCGAGACCACCGGATTTAACTTGCTTGAATTTTTTTGTGGGAATTCCAAAGACAAGAAGAAGCCTTAGGCGATGGAAGAGCTAAAAGACATTTCATAAGATAATTGCAGACATACCATCTGATGATGAAAATGTGAAAGCTTCACACATAAAATATTTCGTATAAAACAATCTGTTGATTTTTACTTTCTTATACGAAGTATAAGGAAATATAGTAATCGTAATTTCTATATTTACATACACTATTGGACAAAAGTAAAGCAACAAATATTAATTTTGAAATAAATGAACAGAAAATGAAACTTACATTTAAAAACATGAAAAATATGATGTAATTAGTTTTCTGTAGTCAAAAACATTTGATTTGGAGATTCATACTTTTATAATATTTCTTATTATGTCTCCATTAAAAATGAAAACCAATTGTAGGAAAAAGGAGTCGGACAAAAGTAAAGCAACATTTTAATTTTATTGAACTAACTGAACACTGACACATATGAAACAAGTAAACAATAAATATAATATTTAGTAATTTATTGCATATCCATTATTTGCAATAATTTGAACGCCTCTTCTTAGCATCGACGAGATTAATTTTTGTATAACACCTTCCGGAGTATTCCTCCAGACATCGTTGATTTTGTCGATAAACGCCTGCTTGTTTCTAAATAATTCCGGATTATTAGCAACTACAATGAAAGAGGACATATAGAGACTGCACCAAAATCCGGACGACCACGGAAAACCACAATCCACACGGATAGATTAATTAAAAGAATTAGTCAGAATGACCCTTTTAAATCAGCTCCAAGTATTAAAGCAGAAATTGCGAACCTAAATATTAGTTGCAGGACTATTCAAAGGAGGCTGGTTACTGTAAAGCTGTTCAGTAGAAGACCTGCAAAAAAACCTTTAATTTCAGCAAGAAACAGGGCCGCCCGACTTGCCTTTGCACTTGCTCACTTGAACTGGACTGTGGACGACTGCAAAAAAGTATTTTTTAGCGATGAAACCCGGTACACTATTTTTAATTCCAATGGAATGCGTCGTATAAGACAACCAGTAAGTCAGAGGTTTAATCCAAAGTTTGTTACACCAACCCTAAAGCATGCCCATGGAAGCGTGTTCTTATGGGTTTTTTTTTATCATGGAATAGCGTCGGCCCCGTCCATTTCAGTGATGGCATCATGGATGGGCTTGCTTTAGGGACATTCTCCAAAACACAATGCTGCCTTATGCAGAATGGGAAATGCCCTTACACTTCATTTTCCAACATGAGAACGACCCAAAACACAAATCACGTATAGTAACAGAGTGGCTAATAAGAGAACGTGTTCGAATTTTGGACTGGCCAGCCCAGTCACCTGACCTCAACCCAATAGAGAATCTGTGGGAAGATATCGAGAGACGAACTAGAACGGAATTATTTAGAAACAAGCGTTGATTGACAAAATCAGCGATGTTTGGAGGAATATTCCGGAAGGTGTTATACAAAAATTAATCTCCTCGATACCAAGAAGATGCGTTAAAATTATTGCAAATAATGGATATGCAATAAATTACTAAATATTATATTTATTGTTTACTTGTTTCATATGTGTCAGTGTTCAGTTAGTTCAATAAAATTGAAGTGTTGCTTTACTTTTGTCCGACTCCTTTTTCCCACAATTTGGTTTTCATTTTTTATTGAGCTTAATAAGCAATATTATAAAAGTATGAATCTCCAGATCAAATGTTCTTGACTATAGAAAACTAAGTACATCATATTTTCCATGTTTTTAAATGTAAGTTTCATTTTCTGTTCACATATTTCAAAATTAATATTTGTTGCTTTACTTTTGTCCAATAGTGTAGGTATTTTATAAGTAATTAAAAAATAAAATTAGTGAAGTACCTTATAATAAAATTTGTAAAGTGATGCAGATTTTCTGTTCTGTAAGAAGTGTTTACTTAAAAAATGCAGTCGTGGTCGTAAGTTCTTGTAGTGCAATTTAAAATGCAAATCAAGAATCTGCATCTCGGGAAAATCTCTATTAATTTATATAAAAGATGCAGCACAAAATCCATTGTCACGTTTCTTGTAATACACCTCAGTATTTAAAAACCTCATCCCAAAGTATCTCTGGTGGAATTATTAAGAACATAATTAGTCCCGTATAATTTTCTAATTGAAACGTGAATTAAAAAAAGTTGAACCGTAAAATGAACAACCCTTTTGTCGCATAAAACACAATAGAAATTCAATTCAAGAACTTTAATTATTTCTGTCGAATATTTAAATGAGAACTGTGACTAATCAGGACCACTCTCTGCCGGCTTTTGTAAAATATTGAAAGTGAGAAGCAAGAAGTTTTAATGCAGCCGCATCAGGCAAGCACAATCCAGCCGTACTGCTAGTACATTTACATGGAAACGAGCTCAAAACTTCTTCATCGGTGAAAACATCTCAAAAAAGAAATTAATTTTCCACCATAAGCTTGCAGTGCTTAGGCGTGAAATTACAGAAAAAAGAACCTACAGCAACAATAACTTTCCAGCTCCAAAATGTATATAATAATTTTGAGTTAATAAGATTTTATAATGGCGGGTGTTTCGTACGCTTCGTTGACTTATTTTAATTAAACCCACAAAAAATGCTTTGACACTGAAGCAAAGGCAGAGTACATACTTATATTTAAAATAAAAAAATCCACTCCATCAGTAAGTGCGAATCGTTCTGCTCTTATTCTGCGGGATTACTGCCAAACTTGACAACATTGCAAAAGAGTTAGCTGACCCTGCCATCAGCAGGACATAATGCGAGCAAGAATTGCGTCATGCACGAACTGAACTGCACTGAACTGGTAGCCTCCTGCTGCCTGCTGTATCTGTATTATGACTGATCCAAAATCCCTAAATGATTCAACCCACCCCGACGACGCCCAACCAAAGAAACTTATTCAAATATTCATTAATCAAAAGACGTTTGTGCGCCTCTCTCTCGTTAGACTATTTGCACCATCCGGTAAGTCAAACGTGGATTATGTATCATCCTCGTGCCAAGGGCGTCGATTTAAATTGGAAATCGCACGACTATACCGAACCGACGGCGACGGTGTAAAATATATAGCTCCGGATTGTTTATTGTGTAATGGGAAAAAGGTCAGTGGAACATTCGTAATTTACCACTATAAAATACAATTGTTGCAAAATATTAATGAGCGCGAGTGAGTAATTCGCAATGGGATTGAATTTTAACACAATTAATTAAGAGTAAGACACACGAAAATGTTTTAATGGATGAGTTGGGACATGGATTGTTTAAGAAATGTGAAATAGAAACCGAGATTTAATATTCAATTTGAGGGATTTTTGCAAGGTGGTCTAAATTCATTGGGATTTTATGGCTTTGTTTAGATAATTTGGTTACTTAGTAGTTATAACTACTGAAAAAAGTTAATATTAAGTTTGTTTCTACATAAATTTCAAACTAAACTGCTGGCCAATTGAAACGTAGGTACCAAGCGAATTTTTAGGTTGAATTTCAAGTCAAATATTTTGAAAAATAGGAAAGATATCAACATGCGGTTTTCAGGATTTCAGAGATAATTTAATTGAGAAAACGATAATGTTACCCGATTTTTTTACTTTGAAGTACATTACTATCTACAGGGTATGAAAGAAAGTCTTCTTTTTTTGTCAAATTTTATAACTACCTTGATTCCACAAAAAATTTTTAATATTTTTTTGGTGTAGATTTTTTTTGTCCTTACTTAATGGGAAAACAACCTGTTTCTCAAAATTTTGATATCCCTGTTATTTTATAAGATACCGAATTTTTGCTGAAAATTTGATTTTTTCTTTGTTTTTTGTCGTTCGGCCGTATTGTGTTTTGTAAGAACCAATCTCTGTAGTTGATTATAATACCTTATGAATGGCTTTCTTATAAAAAGTACTCTTTTTGTACTTTTATTAATTTATTGGTAACCAGTGGCTTATCAAAAATCGGTACACGTTCCCTAATTGGTAAATTTTTTAATTCATTTTTTGAGGCTATTTTCTTAATGGAATAGAATGGAATTTAGTTAGTTTATGTTCACCATTGGTTTAAGTGACTTATATCCTCGAAACGGGTTTTTACTTTTTCAAAAATTTGCTCATATTCGTGTATACAGGGAAATCGTTTTACAACCCCCACCATTTTGTTACATTTAACTGTATTAATTTGAAATTTGGCATGGTTTGATTGTTGAAAGGAATAATCATTTTGACGTTTACAACAATCTGATGACACTTCCGGTTTTACCGGAAGGGCCACCTACTAACTTTCAAAATTTTTTAAACCAACCCTGTATATTTTTTTCCGGAAGAATTAGATTCTACTTAAAATTACCTTTTTATCGACATATCACATGATGACATTTTCTTTCAAAATGGCAGCATAATTGTTATTGCAAAAACCTGTTCAACAATATTAAATTTAATAAAAAATTCGGTATCTTTTAAAATAAGAGGGATATAAAAATTTTGAGAAATTGGTTTTTTCCTCATTAACCAGGGACTAAAAAATTTTTTTTGTGGAATTCCGGTAGGTATAAAGTTTGAGAAAAAAAAGACGACTTTCTTTCATACCCTGTAGTAAAAGTAAAAAAATCGGGTCACAAACTTGCTTTAGCAATAAAATTATCTCTTGATCCTGAAAACCTCATGTTGATATCTTTTCTCCTTTTCAAAATATTTGACTTTAAATTCAACCTAAAAATTCGCTTGGTACGTTTCAATTGGCCAGCAGTTTAGTTAGAATCAATTATTATTAAAAATTATGGATGGGTGCCATTTTGAGAATCTATAAAGTTTTTTACTTTAAAATAGTTTGTAATAAGATTTTTGTGTTAAAGGCACAGTTAATCCGCTCCGGATCTTAGTTTTGAGTTATCAAATTGGGTCACGTTCATTATTATTTCGTTTTTCCTTCAATCGATTTTATTAGAAATATTCAAGTTAAAAAATAAATTTTCTTGCGAATATAATGATTAAAAAGGGAAATACTGGTTTTTAAAGACATTTTAGATATTTATTCTGGATTCTCTTAGATAAAAATTAAATCCTAATCAGAAGAAAACTTATTTTCATTTGTGTATTTCAATTTTGTATCAAATTGATTATTAATAAATAAACGAAGTAGGTACAATAATTTATTCCCATTTTCAAGCACAGTAAATCCTGAAAATATATATTCAAGAATTATGGTTTATTTGACCTTCGTTAAGTAAGTTAATCATTTCCATAATGGAAATTAAACAATTCCCCCACCCAAATAATACGAAATTTCACCCTACATAAAATTTTACACAATTTCCCATTTTCCACAGTCAATCGAAAACCACCTCAACCACTCCCTGTGATTCCCTTTTTGCCATCTTCCCATATATCCAACAATCTTATTCTTATCCTGTGCAATCCCCTAAACGTCACTTGCAGGAGAAAACAACTAACTGACTGTATAATTCCTGCAGAGGTGCAGGGGCTCCTTTCGCATTGGCAACACTGCCACCACCACAGCTTCTGCTTCCCGATTTCAGTTACACGTTTTCAGTTAGTTCAGTCTCGACCGGATTGTCTTGCGTACCGCTTGCAGCAGGTTCTTCACTTTCTACTATACTACGTCGCAAAGTTACGTGCACCAGAAGGCGAGGGAATTGTTTACTAAAAAATTACTATGGAATTTTATTGAAAGTTCTCGTTGGAGTATAGTTGAATTATTTCCTGAAAAAGTGATTTTCTTGCAAATTTGTTTACTTTTAAGGATTCTAGGTGAAAACATGTGTTTTTGTTGAGGTGTGCTAGCTGCTGTTAAGTGCGGCGCTTGATTTTCGCTTTTAAGTGGTTTTGTGTTTGTTTATCCGGCATGCAGGGCCACTGTAGATCACTGTTGACATTATTGGTGGTAATTTCGGCTGTGTGCACCATTAAACTAGCGCAAGGTAAGACTGTAGCCAAAGATACTGTTTCTAAACATCATTTATCTTGTATCTTATCGGCGGATGCCATCGCAGTGAACACAATGGATTAATTTAATTAAATCAATGTAATTAATTGGGCTGCACCGGGCCAAGCTGATAACGCAATTATCCTAAAAAGGATTTAAGGACCTTTTAAACTAATATATTTTCCTGGAAGTATTACAAGAAATTGTCGAAGTTTTTGCGGAGAGAAATTAAAATTTTGGCGATGGAAAATTAATTCTTGTTGGTGATATCTAAGAACGCCCGCAAACTTTTGGTTTTTATCCATGTACCTTATAGAGCAGAAGCGTGATGAAAGATTTGAATACAAATTCAAGGTCTAATTGGAAAAGTTAATTTCAACATAATAGTTTTTAATTTCGTCACGTTTTTTTTAAAAAACTCATTTGAAAATAAATCATTACGAAATTCGGAAAGTATTTTTTTAAAGATTTTGGGTATTTTTTGACTTTTCTGGGCTAAGACGAAGAGGCAATCAAAAGCGAAAAATTTATGATTTACAAAAAATGAAGGATAAAAATTACTTTAATAAATTATGACAATTAGAGCTAACTGGTGATTAGTGTAAAATTACTTTGTATTTAAAAAGAGTGAAAGATTAAAGAATCAAGGTCTATTTGGGTAACTTCATTAAGAAAATACTATAGCAAATTTTGTTTTTTATTTTCAACTAGATTATGTAATAAGTTAAGAAATTTATTTAAAAATAGCTGAAGAAATTTGAAATTTTTTGAGAAAAATAGAAAAACAATCCCAAAAATAAAAATAAATATACTTTCTTATTACTTCGTATAAGAAAGTAAAAAGTTTATGTTCTAGTTCAAATTTAGTGTCAATTTTTACCAAAAACTTATTTTTTCCAATCCAAAATTTGGTTAGCTTATTTTGTGTATTTAGTGGCGTAAAAAATTATGTTTACACACTTCAATACTTATTCTGTATTTTAATGTTATCTCAACTCTCCCCCCATAACAATAAACCGACCTGGTGGGAGCACAAATTATACCTGAAGGTCATTTTTACCATCATCATTACCAACCCCTTGTTAGCATAGTCGTGAAATTTCATAGCCTCGACATTATGCGGAGTTTCCAAACTTACGCCTATAGAAAAAAATATAAAACACTCGTACATACTACCATTAGTCACCGTCATTATTACACCTGAATGAACATTGCGAAGTAAAAAAGAAGAAATTCCAATAAACACAACTTGTCATCATTACAGAACGAAGACACACAACACCATAATTTTTTGTTCCTTTTGCAACAATCTTGGCCTTGATGATGATGCGTTAGATTACACAATTATTCACACCAAAGACAATCTATAAATTTTTTAAGCGAGACAAATTTTGCCATAAATTGATGTCTGAATTTTTTCTCTTTGCTAAAAACCACGGTTTGTATTTTGATGATTAAAGCTTAAATGTAGTAATGTAGATTGCCTTGGTTATCACCACAGCACTCTAGATTGAAGCTTGTACAAAAACCACAGCCCACTTTGCGCAAATTGGAAAAGCATAGTAAACCAAGGCAACTTGAATGTCAATTTTAATCACCAAATTATGGAGTCTGGTTTCTGAAGATATTAAACGTGTTTTGCAGGAAAAGATGCATAAATACGTATTGTAATGTGGAGAACTTTGATATTTTAACAAGTTTGGAGAAAGCGAAAAACAGTAATTTATTATTATTTTTCTTTGTTTATTGTGACATTTCTAAATTGGCAACGGAAAAAGGTAAATTTAGTATGTAGTCGTAAATCAACATAATCTTGATAATTTATAGTTTGTTCAAAAATAATTTAATACCTATTTGCAGTTATATAATTTTTCTACATTCAAAATTTCAAAATCTGAAAAATCACTTTTTGAACACCATTGAATTTTTTTCAAAAAACTTGATAGTATGTAGATATTATTTTTTATTTTTAGTACAACCTTGAACTTTACGCAAATTATGTATTGTATCTGTTTTTGTTGTTTAGTTCAATGTTGAATTTATTTACCAAAATTTAGAAGTACATATTTTATTTATAAATTTTAGATTTTTTAATGCATTTATTAAAAAAACCCACATTGTTGTTTGTTACCCAAACGTAATACATACATTTACATAAAATGTTAAAATTTGAGGGGATAACAAATACTCCTTTCTCCCTTTGCCCTGGGTGCGCCCCTGATTACCTAAATAATATTACAAAATTAGCACTTCTTCCTACAGTGAGATAAAAAAAAACTTTTCAATTAACCCAACATGTTATTTTATTTATTAGGTACCAACATTCAAAGCACCTGAACCGTGGGTGACATACACTTTGGCTGTAATTAAAAGAGCCGTCATTAAAATGTAATCAAATCCAAATTAGAGCAGCAAATGCTGTAAAATTTAACACAATTTGTAAACGCTTCTACTAATGACTAAATAATACGTTTTATATAACATAACATTATACAAAACTATTTGGACGTTATTTGCTATGTTTATGTGAAATCCCCAGCAAACGCAAAGGATGCATACTATTTTAATTATTTATTTACACAAAAATATGGATGATAACTTGAAATCACGCTCCATTTCAGTAACCGGCGTTTATTTGTTTTCGTTTACGCTTTACTGATTTAACTTTCTATAAAATACTAACCTAAAATGTTCTAATAGCCATAATAACACCACTATAGACCATATAGGAACACTTGGTGTACAAGTTGGTGATGGAATCAATGATCTGTGTAGAAAGCCCAACCGTTTCTTAGTGCCATAGAGAAAAAAACACGATTTTGTTGCGGAAAGAATGCTTGCAATACCTAAATATACTAATTATAGAAAAATAGAAAACAGTGTGTGCGATGTAGTTTTTTTGTATTTATTTCTTTGCAATTATTGTATTTACTGGGGTGTTATTAATAGCTAAGAAAGTTTGTTTTGGTTTTCAACACTGCATCAATTACCACACTAATTCAGTGGCGTAACTAGTTTGGAGTGGATTCTGAAAAATATTTGAGATTTGCCACATAAGGAACCATTTTGCGGAAGTATGCATTATGTAAAGTTTTACCGGCTAGAAACGAGTAGGTATATTTCGAAAAAATAAAAATAATTATAACGAACGCAAGCATAGTTTACAAAAGCAGATTATTAGACTTTGTAAACCTGCAAATTAAATGAATATTCCAAATGCGCTTTAAAATCTTGGTCGTTTGGAAACTGATGTCACTATCTCTAAGATAATGTAAATTTAGCAACTACCAAGTTTGTTTTTAACAACTTATAGATGACATTAAGCGCTTAAACCTGCACATAGTACCTCAAGTAAAATTCACAGTTTTGGATTGTCTGTATTTGTGGTTTTTTGGAATGAATATAAATCTATATAATAAAGTATAATAATCGCGATTTTTTATGATATATGTCTCGTATATGCTGCTTCAAAAACAAACTTGCAATTTTGTAATAGCCTTGTATATCTTAATTACACTTCTGATATGTAAATATTAGTGTTATTAATTAATGGCAAACTATGTCATTGTAATATTCATCTTTTAACTGTATTACAACATAAAAAGTATTATTTTTTGCATATTTTCCAAGTGGCAACATCATTTTTTTAGTACCACATTAAATCACAGGCGTGAGTTGATGATTAAGTTTAGGTTTAGGTAGATATAAATGCGCCATATAAATAATTAAATAAATTAATATAATTTAACCTATAAAGTTCAACTCCTGTTTTTTATTTTATTTGTTTAACCTATAAATTGTGAATTGAGGCAAAGTGTGTTATTTACACTACAAAAAACAAGTTCCATCTTATTTTACACTTTTGATACCTACAACAATGTTGAAAAAAACTATAACAAAATGAAAACGTTTTTTTTATTTTGCTGGGAACCACAAAGGCCAGTCCATCTCTGCTGTCGGTAAACATTTGGAGTTTTAACTGTAATAATTAGCATATTAAAGTTTGGGCGCTACTTGAATTTTATGGTAAAATTTGAATCATTTTTCATCGATTTTTTCACTTATTTTAAGTTTTGGATTTTTGGATATATTTTACTTTAGGAACTATTTATTGAATTATTTTTTTAAAAAACGAAAAGTTGATAGATATAATAAAAAAACGAAAAATTATAAAATATTTATTTCAGCCTCTTGGGATTTCAAATTGAACAAATTGATCGTTTTTGGATCATTTTGTAAATTTTGATTTTAGTTTATTTATTTATTTTATTTATATTTTATTTATTTTAGATTAGTATCGAAATTTTATAATTTTTTTTTTCAATCTCGGAAAAACATTTTATAAAATATTTTTGAGTCATAAAAATCTACATCTCGTAAATAAGTAGGTACATCAAGGAATTATTCTTCATGGAGGCTTAAACAGACAGTGAAAATTAAATGTAATAAGCAATATGATTTGCACTGTCACGTCGACTGTATTATCCTTCTTCTTAACTATAATCTCTTGAATCATTCATCCTTAAAACCCAGTAAACCTCTAAATTGCTATTTACAGAGAAGTGAAGTGTCTAAATATGATAGTTAATGTCATCTTCTGATGTTATTTCTTACAAGTATAAAATTAATTTTTCTCGTTTTGATTGGATTTTTTTTACTCGTGAAGGTTAACAATATTTTATGTAGCGAAATAAATTGTTAATAAATTGGAAAAAAACAGTTTTCGGTCGAATGCTCTAATTTATTGTAGTTATAAAAATCATAAAATAGTGAGAAAGGACGAATGAGCTGTTTTTACTTCCGATTTATTTAAAAAAAATGGAAATGTTCGGTTTTTTTGTTTAGAATTTTGTTCCGCCACTGTCTGCATACCAAACTCACCAAAAATATTTACTTTAATTATTACCATAACGTCAAAACATTTCCCCATTGTTTTTTGTTAATTAATATCTGATTCGCGTGATAACTTTTATTGAGTGTAGTTTTGGACAGCTTTTCATTTAGCATCCTGTCGCCTGTCGTCAAATATTGTCCACGTTCGATTATCACTTTCGCGTCAAAGAATCACAAAAATTCAACCAAACACAAGCGAAAATTCCCAGATATATCGCAAAATTCAAAACAAATATGCTTCGATTATTCCCTATTTAAACGCGAGCAAATATTGTATTTGCGTTTGTACAAAAACGTTACATTATTTGCACGATGATAATTGAATTTTAATTCTTGTTTTATTTTTCGTCCAGTCTCTGTGCTGCAAGAATAACACAAATATGGAAATAGCGTATGCTACGCTAGTTATTTTGCTTTTACTGTTTTATAGTCGAGACAAACCCGAAGACAAAGCTCATATAAGTGTACACAAATTTTATTTACTTTTGTCTGTTCTCCCCGGCAGTTTGTCTGTTTTACTTAACCATCATCAGTATGATCGAACAAAAAAAAAACTGTATGATTAAAAAAAACAATTTTACAAGAAAATTGCATCAGACCACTCCAAGTCTTCCAGACCAAGTACTTTGTGTTTATAACCAACTATACGCTGCGGATCCTTGAACGATTTTGAAAGTGAACGTCGTTGTAAAAATAAAAGGTCGTTTTTTCAATCCGCTTCTGTATCAAACCTGGCTACTTAATTGTGCATTATGAGTATTTCCGTTATTTGTTCACATTCTACCTGATTATGTTATGATAAATAAAAATAAAAGATGCATGTCGTACACAACAAACACACATAGTAAAATAAGAATGTGTGTCTGTGTGTATGTGTTACGTTACACAATGTTGAAAGTGTATGTGTTTAATAGCGAAAGCGTACTTCTCATTAATATTTATGAAGATATTATAACAACATTTTATGGTTCAATGTAATGCCAGGTGTAATATT
Source organism: Pediacus dermestoides (assembly GCA_963942485.1). Lineage (NCBI taxonomy): Eukaryota > Metazoa > Arthropoda > Insecta > Coleoptera > Cucujidae > Pediacus > Pediacus dermestoides. The sequence goes on from OZ012626.1 coordinate 33,948,007, forward strand.
TTGTAAATATTCACGAATTTAATTGTTTTGCTTAATTAATTTGCTGCGTACATTTAATTATAACTTAAACCTAAAGAAAATTAATTACATAAAACATTGAATTTTTTAAACGAAATCGGTAAATTAGCCATGCAAAATTGACGCAATTTTACGGTCTTATTTAAACCGGTTACCGGACCACAAAATTTTTATATAATTTATAATAATTTGCATGGTTTATGCACGATATTGATTAAATTTTCAACAGTTCATGTAAAAGAAATGGTAGAAGTGGAATATAAACGACGGTTTTATATTTTTCTAGGGGTTGAAAGTAGGTTAGGTAATCTAAGGAACAGAGTATTAAATTAATTTTCTAGTTTAACGATACTATAAAGTGGAAAAAAGAGGAAAAAGCATCATTATTAAAAAGGGCACTATACCTTAAGCCCCTAAAGTCTGGACTCGTATATTCGTTTTTATTGCCTTGGTATTTGAACTTGAGAGAGTCACAATATGTTATAAACTAACACCGAAACTGGATCCGTGAAGATTTTGGAACGATAATTTTCAAAAATCATTACAATTTTAGTCTATTTGAAAATAGAAAAATCTTTTTGTGAAAAAATATTTACAACGAGCCATTATATTTTTGGCAAAGAATTTCAACTCAAAATTGGTCTCATAATAATAAGCTAGAAAATTGAGATTTCAATACGAGCCCTAACAACTAAATGTTCGGACAAAAATAAATTTGATTGTCTTTTTTCCCTACGCGTAAAAGTTATCTAAATTAACATCCATAACATTGATGGTTTTTTCTGTTATAATGCCAACATTTGGTTATATAAAAACGTAAATTTCGTAAAAATCCGCTCGGCGGTTCCAAAACTGTGGCACTTTAACCCAGCAGGATGGGAAAATTGTAGAAACAAAGAATTATTATTTTCAAAACGTTAGATCTAGTAGTCGGATTTTGATGAAATTTACTTTATTGCAAACCTGGATGTTAGTTTTCTTTACAAAAAAATTATACAAGTTTTTATTTGGTGATTTTAGGCATTTATCGGAGCTTCAAAGTTGCACCTTTAATAATGATAGAATTTTCTAGTAACTGTTTTAAAAAATCACAGTTTTGAAACCGCTGGTTGGAATTGTGTCAAAAAACCTTTAAATCAAAGCTCAACAATCGTACTATATTGAAAAAATCCTGAAATGTTAATATGATTTTTTTACTTTTTTTCCACAGTTCACCTTTCAAAAAACGTGTTTTTTGAGGGTGCTACCTACATTTAAATAATAACAGTTTTGAAATCGCTGGTTGGATTTTGGTAAAATGTACTTTATTGCAAAGCTGGATGTTGGTTTTATGTACAAAAAAATCTCCAAGTCTTTATTTGGTGATTTTAGGCATATTTCGTAGCTTTAAAATTGCACTTAAAAAATGTGACGTAATTTTCTAACGTAGTGCAGGCGCCAAAGGTACTTGAGTAGGCATAATATGAGGACCGGCAACTATGCTCGGATTCTTATATCTGAGACCCTAAATAATGAAGAAAATCATGTTGCCGGCAAATCGGATGGTCCATTTCAATTTCCTCGCTCTCTTATTATGTTATCACTATTATTACAGTCAATCAGATATTTGAGATTCAAAAACTTGCGGGTAGGCTGAATTTTTAATATGTTGTTTTTCTGATGGTCCGAAAGGTAAAATCACAAGTTGGCGTATCCCCACCTCTTTCAGAATCCCCGTCATCTAGAAAAATTTTTGGAATCGATTTTTGGATTTGCTTTATGTTCTGTTGGTCGGAGGAAAAAAGTGTAAAGACAAAAATTGAATAGCTCAAAATTTTCAACATTTTTTGTCCTACGCTGAACTCTCTGTAGTTAGTTCCCAAAAAGATAGAGGGCGCCAAAATTTCCAAAAAAGCGCTGTACCTAAGTGCCTGCTATATGTCAATGTTTTTCTGGTATCTGAGTACCTAAAAGTGTTTTATTCAAAAAAACGTGATAAAATGTCGTTTCAAGTGTCCAATTTGAAAAGAAAAAGACCGAACGAGTTAACGTGTTTGTTTTGTGATACAACAGGAGACTTAGTTAAAAAACAAAATCTCAATCGTGGATGACTATTATAAGAGCAGCAGATTCAAATTTCTTTGCAATATATCAAGTGGTGTCGAAGATTGGAGGGGAAAAGTGGAGCAGTCCCCCAGTATCTACGCCACTGGACATTTTTTTTATAAATAAACCCCATCATTACTTAGAAATGTACTATATTACTCTGTGTACGAAATTTAACGAAAATCGATCGAGTGGTTTAGAAGTTATGGTAACAAAACGAGTTCTTATCCTATACTTTGACACCCTGTATCTTTGTTATAAAACATTTTTGAGCAAAGTTTTTTCATTAAAGTCTACTTATTGTTTGATGCTCTATCACCTCCCAAAGTTAATGAAGTTTAACTTTTACCACCCTGTATATAAAAATATAAAAGGGGTGCGAAAAAAAATTGGACCATATGATGGAGCGGCAACATCCAAAATATTAATCTTTGAGCTGGGGGAAAACGACATAAAGGTGCTTTCATGGCCCTCATCCAGTCCGGACTTAAATGTCATTGAAACTCTTTGGCATAAAATTAAACGTATTCTACGCAATAATCCACCAAGATCCATTGGGGACTTAAAGACCAAAATAGAAGAAATTTGGGACAGTTTCACGCCAGTATTGTACCAAAATTTGATAAATACAATGCCTGCTAGAATGCAGGCAGCTATTAAAGCAAAAGGAGACGTAACTTCTTATTAATGGTCCTAAATTAAAAATTATCCCAACATTTAGTTGCCAATTCGTTTTGTAAAATTTGCTAATTATTAAGGTTAAAATATTGTTAAATCAAATAAATAATTTTCTTCCATGCATAATATTGTTATTAAGGCTTTATCTTATGGTATTGTTAGGTGTTTACTAATTATTTGCGTAAAATTTCCAGTTCTCCTTTCATACTTAAAAAATTTACTTTTGTCCGAACATTTAGTTGTTAGGGATCGTACTCTTAATACAAATTTGTTTAAATTTGTTCCCTTTAGTTTGAGATCAAAAAATGCTCCAAACAGATCTACTGGGTGTTGAGCTTCATCTTAACTATACAAAGGATACATTTTAAAGATTACTTTAAATTTTTTGTAGTAATTTGTTAAAATTATTTCACACCTAATTAATGCCTAAATAGTCGGACCCCAGGAAAATTGAGACAAAAATTAAAGGTGAAATGAAACTCACATGTTCATTTACATTAATTTATAAGAGAAACATTAATTTATTGCAGAGTAGGAATTCAAAAGAGTGTCTTTATGTGAAAAATAGATATTAACTTTGGAACTACATATTTTCGTGCTCAATTAGGTTCTTGATTTGACATCTAATCCCAAACTCAATTAGAACCAAAACTATCGGTAAACCAAAATCAAATATATGTAATAGTTTTTCTTAAGTTTTTCATAAATGAAAATTTCTGACTTCCGAATCGAATAATCCCCTTACCACTTTACTGAATTAATGTTGATGAAAAAAATTTAATTATAGGATTGTGCATCACCGACGCCTTTGAAAAATCGCAATAATATGAAGATTAATCTTATCCTTCTGTTGTCTAGGGAAAAACTGTGACAGCGCTCATTCGTCGAAATCTCAAATAGTTCCCGAAACAATGACGATGTTTTCACTCCAACTAATTAAATTTTAACCACTTAAACAGAACTTCCAGATCGACAATAAAAATCCGCATAGGTCCCAAAAAGTAATTAAAAGATAATATTGGTCTACTTGAGAACGCAACTATTACAATTATAGGTCGCAGTCGTCGTATATTACGACCCCTTTTATTTCCGTTATTTCTTTCGCAAAGTTGTCTGTTGACGAAGAATTATGTGATTAATTTCATTATGTTGTGCAGCACCACCACCACACCCACCCACAAAAACTCATCAACAACCAAATGTTTAATTTATACGAGCGAAATTATAAGTTTAGTATATCTAAGTGGGTTAGTTAATGTTGTAACATAAATAAAGATTTAAAAAGTAGCCTTTTTCCGAATTGGTTTATATGCAGGTTCCATTAATTTACGATTTGGGAGGGTTTAAGATCTCGACCCGGGCTGTAGTTGACGCGCATAAATCTCTGCTCATATCCCCAAACGTTTGGTAGATGAAAAAAGGCACTTTGCGCGTTTACCATTTCAATCGCAGTCGCAGCAAATTCTCATAGTCATTCTCGGCGATGATGACGGAAAGTTGCACTCTATTAATTAAAACAGAGGGACGAGAAAAGGCAATAAAAGCGCTCAACGGCTCTACTAATCTAAAGTAGGTGGATAATATTTTAATAGCCAATAACTGCAGGAAACATCGCACGGCGAAACTTGGATGATTTTATTTAGGGGGTCATTAAAAAATACTTAATGTTAATTGTGGCGCACAACTGTTTAATAGTTCGCACTGCTGCTGGTTTCTGATAATATGTAGGGTATAAACAATGCATCTTTGGAAACGCGTAATGGTATCTACAGTACCGTAATAAGCTACGGTTAACAGTCTGCATAAAAATTAAACGGGATTTAGAGATTCCTAAGTAAAAAAGTTAGGATAAGCTGTAATAATTAATGTCAACGAAAGTTCTGAAACATTTTATAACTGGAGAAGAAATGCGAAAAGACGGTCCATCCTAAACCAATCATAAATTGAATGGTACTCTGAAATAATAAATGAATAAAGCGTATTAGATATTTTAAGAAATAAGTATCTATCTCACAACAACCCATACTCAAAATAAACTTTCTTATTTGGACTTGTTTTTAAATTCCTACCAAAATTTCTACTACAAATAAATTTTAATACTGAAATCAAGCTTCTTCCTACATCACTAAATAAATATTATATAATTTTGTTTTAACAATTTGAAAGAGAATCCTGCAAATAATAATTATTTATTTTTTACTGATATTGTGTATTAAAGATCCAAGGTCAGAAGTGAAGGAGTGAAGAACTTTTTTGTAAAATTGTATTAGTTTTTTCATTAATTGTTTTGTCCTTAATATTTGCAATAACTATTAGTTTCCTTCTGTAAAAATGTAGGCTATTATTATTGTTGGAGAAAAATTTAAAAATATTTAAACTAATCAACGAAAATCTTTTTCTTTGGAAAGTTTGATTTTCCCTTTCCTTTTCTGCTATTTAATTAGACGAAACATCGAAAATATGGAAAAAATTGCTTCAGCTTCACTGGATTCAAAGAATTGCTTTATTAAATGCTTCAATGCTTTTAGAAAAGAACTAGTTCACATGATACTCAAGCATATCGTTTTCATCATAATTTTAAAACAAATATTTCTTATTGATTTTTTTTTTATTTTTAAATCGAATTTTCTCTGCTAGTTGATTTAATCTACAAATTTCATGTGATATAAAATCTGTGAAGATATTTTTTATGAAATTATCTTTTACGAGTATTAATTTTTGTTTCTGATTTACTTTAACTTTAAATTAACTTGTTAAAGTGTACTTGTTTTTATTATCAACGGAACTTTTGCTAAGACTTACTAATTGTTAAGTTTTCAATGATGAAATGTGGTTTAATTCTTATATATTATTTAAAACTGCGGTTGTTCGAAAAGTTTTAGAAACATTATTCCTGCATGATTTGCCAAAATATTGTAGGATTAACCTGACGAACTTAAGAATATTTTTTTTTCTCGATTCTCGAAGTAGACTATTAAGCAATAAAGCAAAATCTTTAGTACAGTATATAAATTTTGACATAGAACTTCTTATAGATGTTAATTAATTAATATTCCCATATGCAGCAGCTTTATTTTCAGTAGACTAATTCTGTCTCTATCTTAAGTTCGTCTTACTTGACAGTGGGAGGGAGGGAGAGGGTTACGGACAGGACTGAAAATAATTCTGATATATAGCTATAATTCTATGTCTCGGTATAGAGCACTGTTTCAAATAGTTTGTTTGACTTGAAATAGTTTCAAATTTACCAGACAGTTCGATAATTTGTTAAAATTAAAGCGCATTTCGATACTGATTCCAATGAAAGCCATATCATTAGTTGCTGCTTGATAAATTGTAATGAAATCTCCACGTGAACGATTTTAATGCACAATAATTGAAATATTATCTATTAAATGTCGTAAAATACTAAATGGAACATTTCGGTGTTAAAATAAACTTAAATGTTGCGAATTTTTTGCAATTGTTGCGCAATTTCTATAAATTTTCAAAATATATGTCATATTTATTTATGTTTATGTGTTTTTTTTTAAGTTTTCTTTTGAGTAGTACTAAATGTTCGGACAAAAGTAAATTTGACTGTCTTTTTTCCATACGCGCAAAAGTTATCTAAATTAAATTCCATAATATTGATGGTTTTTGACTGTTATAATGCCAACATTTCGTTATATAAAAACGTAAATTTCGTAAAAATCCGCTCGCCGGTTCAAAAACTTTGGCACTTTAACCCAGCAGAATGGGAAAATTGTAGAAACAAAGAATTATTATTTTCAAACCGTTGGATCTAGTAGTCGGATTTTGATGAAATTTACTTTATTGCAAAGCTGGAGGTTGGTTTTCTTTACAAAAAAGTTATACAAGTTTTTATTTGGTGATTTTAGGCATTTATCGGAGCTTCAAAGTTGCACCTTTAAAAATGATAGAATTTTCTATTAACTGTTTTACAAAATCACAGTTTTGAAACCGGTGGTTGGATTTGTGTCAAAAAACCTTTAAATCAAAGCTCAATAATCGTACTATATTGAAAAAATCCTGAAATGTTAATATGATTTTTTTCTGCATTTTTTTCGAGTTTCACAGTTCACTTTTCCTAAAACGTGTTATTTGAGGGTGATACCTACATTTAAATAATCACAGTTTTCGAACTGCTGGTTGGATTTTGGTAAAATTTACTTTATTGCAAAGCTGGATGTTGGTTTTATATACAAAATATCCCCAAGTCTTTATTTGGTGATTTTAGGCAATTTTCGTAGCTTTAAAATTGCACTTGAAAAACGTGACGTAGTTTTCTAACGACTGTTTTTAAAAAATCACAGTTTTGGAACTCGGTGAAAACGACATAAAGGTGCTTTCATGCCCTCATCCAGTCCGGACTTAAATGTCATTGAAACTTTTTGACATAAAATTAAACGTATTCTACGCAATAATCCGCTAAGAACCATTGGGGGCTTAAAGACCGAAATAGAAGAAATTTGGGACAGTTTCACGCCAGATTATACCAAAATTTGATAAATACAATGCGTGCTCGAACACAGGCAGCTATTAAAGCAAAAGGAGACGTAACTTCTTATTAATGGTTCTAAATTAAAAATTACCTATCCCAACATTTAGTTATTCATTTTGTAAAATTTGCTAATTATTAAGGTTAAAATATTGTTAAATCAAGGTGTTTACTAATTATTTGCGGAAATCCAGTTCTCCTATCATACTTCAAAAATTTACTTTTGTCCGAACATTTGCTTGTTAGAGCCCGTAGTATAACTTTCCTAAAATTTAAATCTGACAATCAAAACTTTTTTAATACTTCTAAGAAATTTTATTTAAAAATAATATACAGATACTTCTATCAATTCGCTTTGTACTTATAAAAATCGCTTAAATTCCAGCTGCCTATAACATTAAAATTCTACTTTCCCTTGACTTTTCTTTTAAAGTGCCATAGAAAGACCATGTTTCAATTTTCAAGCTTTTAACCTTTGCTTGCAAAACTATACCTTATTCTCCATTATCAGCATTTCGCCACTTCTCTATTTTTTCGTTTACGTACTCCACTTTTTCACAATACCTCAACAACTTATGCTGACTTTCATATTGCAGGCACAAAAATCGTTAATTCCTGTCCTGCATACATGAACGCAGTTACGTTATGTAAATGTCCAAAGAACATATGCTGTAGATGAATCACACCATAAGCAAAACGGAAAACGAAGAAAAAATGTACGGTTTGTCATAAAGCCGGCGTGCGAGCGCTACTAGTTTTATTGTAGCAGGAAAAATTTATTAAACAACAACAGCCGCGAGTACCTCTAAACAACATAAATTGAAAGTGTTGTAAAACATGACAAAGAGGATACCAGATAGCCATCGAGTTAATAGTTTTGCCAGTTAGTGTCACAGCTTGTAGTCACGACGACACCAACAAAAGAGGTGTGTGTACTAGTTTATTTTGGCTTTTCAGTGGTGTTTTTCCCATCATTATTTATTACGCGAAAAAGGCAGTTAAACTATACATAAGCGTTTTACTTGCAGTATTATTAAGTCATAAATGTTGACATAAAAGCTCTTTTGCAAATGTGTCGTTATGGAAAAATGTTTTTGGGTTTTATATATGCACATAAAATGCAGTATTGTTATTTATCTATGGGTCGTAAAATGTAAAGTGCGACGATATTACATTTTGCAATATAGGTTTCAAATCTATTCCCTCTTATATAGCCAATCATTAAACACATTTTCCAACATCAATGTTTACTATTGCCATAAAAATTATTTTAATTGCTGTTTTTTTTAACGGGATTCGAAGATTCGGAATTCAAGCTCTAGGAAGGCAATAACTCGACGCTCTGATGCTTAATCCGATGATGTCCAAGCCAGAGGTCAGATCGAAACCAGTCAGATATCCCTAATCCTACTGGATTGTAGTAATCAAACCCTTTTACAGATAATACACTTTTTGAGGCAGTCGTTCGGCGAATGATGGTGGCGATCGATATATTTAGAAAATCCACACACACAGTACACCAAAACTAGTTCAAATATGGGTCTACGCCCGTTTAGTTTCTGATTTTGTTTTTGGTCTTTGTGTGCCTCGCACGCCATACACATGCACATAGAGCCGCTTATCGAAATTGTTTCCATCAAGCCCTTTGAAGTGTGTTTCCAATATATTGGAAATTAAAAAACTGTCGCCCGATATTGAAGTGGTGGTTGTCTAGCTGGGATTCAATTATAAAATAATTACCTGGGTTCAGTGTATTAAGCATAGGAATTAAAATCAAATGGCGGGTTGGGCGTATTTTATGGTGGTGATTGGTTGGTTTTGTGCAATATTAAAATCACAAAGTTGGTTGTTAATAGAAAGGGTAGAGTTAGGAGGGAATAAATAATCAGGGGAAATTAAATTGTTTATCACTAATTAACAACGTAATATTTAAAATAAACTATTTGAACCATTTTCGCTTTACGTATGTAGAAGAAAAACAATACAAAATTTTTCTAGTGAATTTTTTTACTGATCAAATTATAGGAATAAAAAAATATTTATTAGGAATTGATAAAAGATTTTGAAAAAGTAAAATATAACAGAACAGGGTTTTTCAAATAAAATAAATGTGTTGATGGTCAAGCCAAGAAAAAAGACATACCCTCTGGAGATAAAAATATTTTATACCTAAGATATAAGAATTTATAAGAAAATAAAGATACTTTTTGTTGTACTTGATAAGATATAAATAAGATATTGAAAATCTACATACTAGAGGAGTATAAGTACTCGATATAGCCTCCTTAAAATTTATAACAAAAATTCCCAAATTTAATTCTAAACTTTGTAACTACTTCACCATTGTATATTTTTAGTCGACTTTATGAGCAGGAAGTCGAAACTAAGTAGGTATGTAACTAAACTAACATACAATAATTTTCTCTTTAGATTACCTACCCATAAATGTAAAAATTAACATCTTTAATTTTTTTTCTCAATATTTCCTAACCTCCTAAAATTTCACTTAAAAATAGTTATTTTACTTATTCCTTAGAATTTTTCAAATGTGACAAACATGAAATCTAACATTTGTTTCTTATTTTTCAGGTAAATATGTCATCTAATTTCAAAAATAACCGACGTCCGTGTCAAATACATATTTCCAGGTAGGAATTATTTTCATAACAAGTACCATGACAGCCTTTTCATATTAAAAAAGTGTCTTTTAATTCCGTATGGCGGAATTTAATTATTGACATGTTAAAACGTCTATTTCTGGTTTACTTTCATAAAAAGGATACATATTTTAAAATAAGAAACAGATCCCTCTAATCATTAGATAGATGATAAAAGAATCACTGGAAAAAAATTTAGGTTTTTTCGAGGGTTTTTTATATATAATTATGCCCGGTTCCCCAAACTTGCGATTAATTTGGATTTTACGCAGTCAATCACTTATCTTTAATAAATTTCATACAAAAAAAACAATAATTAGTGATATTCTGTCATTAAATGTTTATTTGATTTTTGTGGAATCGGGCATTAGTTTTAAAATTCTTTAATATTTAAGTAATACCGTAGAGAACTACTCTATTAGGCAAAGTTGAATATAATTTTACTACTAAACTTTAAAAATAACGTGGTGTTTTGAAAATATTATTACAATAACATTTGGTTAAAATTAAATACTTAACATAGAAAGAAATATGTAATATTATTTAAATCTGATGTTTTGGCTCAGGTTTTTACAAACTATCTAAAAAAAATTACACATGCAAAGCTAAAACCTGAAAAATAACCAAGATATTCAGTAAAAATTTCAAGAACCAACGAGTTTTTTAAATTTTCATGACACCAGTGCAAAATTATCTCTCAATTGTAATCTCATTGGTCGAAGTAACCTCAATTTTGATATCTAATTTGTCCAAGAATCAAATTCGACTTTGGACTTGATTTAATTTTAGACTAAATCAGGAATCAGTGTTGTATTTAAAATTTATTATCTCCGATATTTGTACAAAATGTTGTGTCATTCTCCTCTCGTTTAAAAAAATGTGCCCATATTGAAAAAATAATATTCCTTACAACGACATTTAATAATAAAAAAAAATTTTTATGAGTTGATAAATTCAGCTGTAACTCTTAATATGGTAGAAATTCTTACTTCTATTTAAAAAAATTAAATTCTACTCTCTCTAAATTAATAAATTTTCATAAAGAATGATTAACTTCCCTCGAGTTTTGCATTTCAGGATAATAGATTTTTAAAATTTAATAAAGGATTATGTTTTGGCTGAGGTTTTTACAAAGTATCTAAAAAATTTACACATGCCAAGCTAACACCTGAAAAATTACCAAGATTTTCAGTAAAATTTCAATAACCAACGAGTTTTTTAAATTTTCATGACACCAGTGCAAAATTATCTCTCAATTGTAATCTCATTGGTCGAAGTAATCTCAATTTTGAGATCTAATTTGTCGAAGAACCAAATTTGACTTTGGACTTTATTTAATTTTAGACTAAATCAGGAATCAGTGTTGTATTTAAAATTTATTATCTCCGATATTTGTACAAAATTTTCTGTCACTCTCCTCTCGTTTAAAAAAAAGTGCTCATATTGAAAAAATAATTATCCTTATAATGACATTTAATAATAAAAAAAAATTTTTGATGAGTTAATAAATTCAGCTGTAACTCTTATGTTAAAAATTCTTACTTCTATTTAAAAAAATAAAATTCTACCCTCTCTAAATTTATAAATTTTCATAAAGAATGATTAACTTCCCTCGAGTTCTGCATTTCAGGATAATAGATTTTTAAAATTTAATAAAGGATTATCCATAAAAGTTCCATAAACTATGCCCCCCAAAAATTACGCAAGCTTACATCCTTATCAGTCGTTTTCCTCCACATTCACCCCAAAAAAATTTTCTATGCATTTCAACGTAACCCTCAAATACAATTTTGTGATTTATAGAAACATCCACCTAGTAATCATAAACCAGAAATGTATGCGAATATATGCAGCTATTTTTGTTGATATCTATGCATGAATACCTGCACATATCCACCTACATGTGTACAAAACACCAGTACAATAATTTATCTGAATGTTTTCATATTTCAAACATCACGGACCCCTCTCATCGGACATGCCCGATATAGATATATGTATAATAAATAATATATTTGTGTTTGGGATGTTTGGATGCTGTATATGCGGATGGACAACGAGCCTGGGCTCTGCTCTGAGTATGGGGCTCTGTGCTTTTTTATTGATTTCGTATAAAACGCTACGAACACAATTTATGATAAATCCATGCATGCATTTGGACAAAAGTACAGAATAAACACAATTTATTTATGGAGCTCGCTTTTGGCTTCGACAAGCACTAAGGGGAAAGGGCGTAGATTGTTTTAAATCAATCGACCATAAGAAAGTAATTGAGGTAAAAAAAAAACAATAAGAGCCACTTTACTATACATATAGATACTAGATGATTCAAAACAGCTGCTTGATATTATAGCGTAGATAACGTAGTTTATCTGAGGAATCATCTGAAAAGTAAAAGTACAAAATGTTAAATCTATCAGACGGTGTAGTGTGGAACACAAGGTTGAAAATAGAAAGTTATCGCTTACCTTTTTTTAATCCATACAAGAAGAGAAATTATAATAATCAATAAACTAAAGAGGCATGTATAAGGATTTCAATTTGCTTACTTTATTACTGAACAATTAACATGCTGGGTAAGTGATGGAAATAGGGAAATGGAATTTAAAGCTAAAGCTGTACTTACAGTTTCTTTTTTCGTTGGTATGTAAATGATCGTACTTGATGTTATGGTGTAAAATGTCAATAGAGAAGCAATTACGAGATTCTTGGGTGTTGACGTGTGGAATAAATAATGACGATGTGTAGTAATCCCAAAGGAAAGGAGATGGGTCACATTTTTGCGGCGTAAATTTACACAGAAACAATTTATATGTGTATATCTCAAGTATGCAAGAAAAATATAAGGGAATTTTTCAAAAACAAATTGGGGTTTTTCTTCGCCACATCATCCTCATTTCCCCAAACCATCGCATTAATCCTTACTGTTTTCATTTATTGCCAACATAAACTGTAATCCACTATAAAAAATATAGATTTTTCGTTTAATGCCCTTTAGTTTCCCTTTTTTTTACTTAATGTTAAAATTTTTATTACGAATTTTATGGTATGCGGGAGGTTCCTGGCCGTCTGTAAATTTTTTTACGACAAATGTGGCACGTTGTGAATTTTTCTGGTTGTTTTTAGGCTACAAAAATTAAAACACCCTTCCAATGAGAAATAACGGTTATTCATCCAAGTGCGAAAAATATTTTAGGCCGTGGCACAAGCATACAGTTCCATCTGAGCGGAACGTAGAAATCAAGTGAACAAAGAAGCTGCTTTCGGTTATTTACACAATTTTGGTTTTGCGATACAGAGTGTTTCTGTAAAGCATCGGGATGAGATGGGCACGAGGGCACGGCCGAAGGTACAGCCACAAAACATTCAAGAGGGGTACAGCCACGCTAATTATCGTTTAATTGATTTTTTGAGAATAAAAGAAATTAATGGTTCATATTTTTATTTATTTTCATATTCTACAAGATTCTGGAAAATTTAACTGTACGGTAAAAAATACCTTTTTTCTCCCTGTTTACTGTATTATAGTCTCTATTAAAAAATGGACCACAAATTCATGCAATATAATTTTACTGGATTTTTTCTGCAGTTTATATCGTCAGGATTTCACCAGTCGATAGTTTAGCGAAAATTAAAGGTGGTTTGTCTAATAAACTGTGGTCGAATGTTGCTTTCTTTTTGATGTACATTAAAGAAAATAAATTATTTTAAATAATTTGCAATAAATTAATAACTAAAAAAGTTAGTCTTCAGAAATTTTGCATAGATCTTTTTTTGTATTCTCTTATTAATAGTGGTTGCAATTATTTTATTCAGAACACAGAGGCGTGCGTACGGGTTTCTTCAAAAACATTTTATTGAATAAAACGTACACCACTGGTTTTCTTGCAGCACCAATATGCAGAGAGTATTTTCCATTCAATTTAGAAACTTTTTTGTATCTTACAATTTCTTGATAACCTAACTTTTGTTTTCTTATTTATTAAAGAGATTCTTCCCTATTAGATTTCCGAAAAAAGCATCAGTACAAAGTTGTAGAGAAAAATATTTCCTACAACTTTCCTTTTAATATTTTTTTGATATTGTCAATATTTAAAAAGATATTCAACAAATAAGTTGCAAATTTTAGGGAAATTTTTCTCCAGTTAGGTACTACTTACTACTCTTTCCCCAAAATTTTCAACTTATTTGTTGAATAACTTTTTAAATATCGACAATATCAAAAAAGTTTAAAAGATAAGTTGTAGGAAATATTTTTCTTTACAACTTTGTACTGACTCTTTTTTTCGAAAATTAAATAGGAAAAAAGTTATTCAATAAACAAAAAAATCCAACCCTTAATTGAGGGCTGGTGAAGGAAGGGCGGGGTCTACGAATACACAAACTCAGTTTTAAACTTTCAGGGTGACCCTCTAGACGATTCTACAAAAATTGGCTGTAGGGTAAAAAAAGTCTATTTGAAGCATTTTTTCTTCCTTATTTACTGTACTATTAGGTTATTTAGAGCTAAGTTATCAAAAAATTATAAGATACGAAAAAGTTTCTAAATTGAATGGAAAATACTCTCTGCATATTGGTGCTGCAAAAAAAACAGTGGTGTACGTTTTATTCAATAAAATGTTTTTGAAGAGACCCGTATGCACGCCTCTGTGTTCTAAATAAAATAATTGCAACCACTATTAATAAGAGAATACAAAAAAAAGATCTATGCAAAATTTCAGAAGACTAACTTTTTTTGTTATTGATTTATAGCAAATTATTTAAAATAATTTATTTTCTTTAATGGCCTGTACGTCAAAAAGGAAGCAACATTCGACCATAGTTTATTAGACAAACCACCCTTAATTTTCGCTAAACTATCGACTGGTGAAATCCTGACGATATAAACTGGGACACCCTGTATATACAAAAAGTGGCAAAGTAGTAAGTAATTGTTTCTACATCCGTTAGATAGTAACCACATTATTTACTCGGTGAAATAGCAACATTCTACGGCTGATGAAATATTTACGAATCACAGTAAAATTTTCAAATTTTCAAATTAGTTTACATATCTTATCTTAAAAATTTTCAAATTTCTTCATCTTATCAAGTAAAACTTAAACTTTTAGCTCAAATTTTAAAAGTTTTGAAAAAATAGTAGGTAGGTATACGTGACCTCAGATATTTACAAGTAACGTAATTTAAGTTGTACGTATTCTTGCTAATTTTTCAACGAACTTATACCCGAACAGATAAATTACACTTTGTCGCATTTATTTCCATTGTATTCCCCTTTTAACAGCCTGATGCTTCCGTGAAAATCCAAAACCAATAAAATTTAATGTTTTCCGACTGCGGCTTTGCAACTATTTCATTTAATTGCGTCAATCCAGTTGTTATTTAAATTTTTTCGTATCTAATTCGCCTTCAACCAAACAAAAAGAATGTTATTCCACGGCCATTCGAAAACAATAAACGCACACGAAGTTGGAAAACTTTTCACAAAACCATTGGAATGTTAATTTGGGTTTTGTGCATCATCAAAAACTTTCGGACGGAATGTAAAAATTGCTGGTCTGGGATTTCACTCGACGACCAAAATGTCACTTTGCTGCTACTGAGAATTGTTTTCCATGTCACATCTAGTGCGGTCACCAGACACAAATGACCGCAGTTAGTTATTAAACTAAAAACGCGAGGGGCGGACGGGGAAGCTGCGTACGAAGGACGGGGGTGGGTGATTAATCTGTTTTCTCAAACAAAAATTGCCGGCCGTTGCGCGCTGCCTGTTAACTTGCAAACTAATTTCGTGTAGATAAAATGGAATATTTTTCGTGTATTCAGATGTTGTTACGGAAAATGGCCCCATAAATACTGATGAACTGCTCAACGGTAAAATTGCTCCATTACGGCAAATTGGTTTTGGATTCAAATTACTTAAGTGAGTATGGGGAAATTAGGCGGTTTAAATTGGCACATAAAAAATAATCGCTCCCAAAGTAAACGTGCGGGGGCAGAACTGGCCACTAGCATTTCTTAATTATCGCGCCGAGAGTTTCCTTCGTCATATAAAAATGATCTATTCGTTACATTACCTCATACACGTTTTACGATCAGCAATCATTGACAATTAGTGGTAATTTGGATTATAGCCAAAGCACACACAAATATTTAATTACAATTCGATGAGTGTGCTGTTTGTCAAATGGCCTAACGGGTGTAGGCGACCTAGAATGTGAACTAACTGCTTAGTACACACGTCGGAAAAAATGGAATTGCTGCAAGGCTTTATATTAATGGTAAAATCCTTTCACTTTTGCTATTGTACTCGACTGAGTATAGTTGATACAAACTTTGTGCCACTTTACTTTTTATGTTTTTTATTCGCATGTGTAATACTATTTATATTATAAAAGAAATATTACAAGTAACAATTAACTTTTCGCAAAAAACTGTGTTCGTTCAGGGAAATAAAAGCAAACGCAAGATAAGTAATTCATAAATTATAATACTTCGACGCAAATTGAAATCAAATTTCATGAATAATATGTAAATTTCCAATATTGAATAAATCTGGAACCGATTTTGCCATTCACGTTGATGAAACGATTATTTAATAACATTTCTGTTCAAGTTATACAGAGAGAGAGCGCACCACCCGGTGCGGCGTCAGACCGTTATTTTGTAATTTTCTCAAAAATAAGTATAAAATGGCAAACTAATTGAGACACAAAACAACAACAACAAACAGTCTGGGCGTGTTATTAAAGAGAATTTCTGGAGGACTGCAGAAAAGAGTAAAGGAAGTAACAACTCAGTGAAAACGAGACATAATCCTGCAGCCCAAGATCACTCCTGTCTCATTTGTTACGTTTTCTACTACTTCACTATCGTGGAAATTCGAATCCATTAATATTTAACGAAGAAACTTATTCAATTGCTTTTCTTTTGTTCTCTTACATCAATTTCCTTTCTTATATTTCTTCTAAGCATCAGCATCGCGCCACAGTGTTTAATATTACTTTGAACATTCAGCTCCAGCTTTAATAACTGTTATATTTCACAAGACAAAGAGACAAATGATATTTCTTAGCGTTAAGAAAGAGCTGCTTGCTGTTTTACTATTTGTCTTTTTTATATCCTTTTTGCTCCCTAGTTTCATACAGTAAAATACACCTCATCAGTTTGTTGTTTTCGTTCTTCGCTTCTTCCAAAGTTCTTTATATACCTGTCTCCACTGCAGCCCATTATACATTTCATACTAGATTATATCACACCGGGAGCAGCAATACAATTTTATGACTACCTTACTAAATAAAAAAATAGCGAAACTATAAATGCACTCGGTTTTATATTATTATGCAAACGACCAGAAAAAAATTTCTTAACTTACTTACTATTATCTCTCGAATAAATCATATTATATGCATACTGGAAAAGTAAAACCAGTTGAAGTAGATTTAGCTTGAAGCTAAATCCTGCCGCACGCAGTAAAGCGCAACATTTTTATTTTTATATTTGATGATCATGCGTTGGTGGGCAGTAAATATCAAGATCATTAACAAACAACTCAACAGCATGTCATTGATAGGCGATTCGAATGCAACTAGTCCGGGAATGGAGCCTTGGAAGACACCCAATGTACTTACAAGATTCGATCGGAGATAATCTGCATGTTGGCGCCCTGTCGTCAAGACTGAACATAAAAACGGTATTAGGTGAGTTGTAGTGAATAAATGTAGAGGGAATTGCAATTCATGTAAAGTACTTTATGTAAATTTTTGTTGGAACGGCTTTGTGTTTGAGTCTTTGAGTCAAGATCATTCGAATTTGTGGCTGCTAAATTGCTATTACAAGAGTTAGCATATTTATTATTGAAAATTTGTGTGCAAATGTCTATGTAATTAGAATTACTGTTTAAAATAACATAATTTCAGGAGCACTGGTCGGAATTTACGCAAATTTGCTCTTTAAGTTTATGTTTATCTGTATAAACATAATTTTGAACAATGTCAAGATTTTACTCCATGTAAAAATCTTCAAATATTTTCTCAATTTTGGAAGATGGAGAGTTTAATATTGAAGTTATAGAATCATATTTTAGTAAGATATAGTTATGAAATTTATTTTTGAAAAGTTTAATTACCTCATTTTTTAAAATTACTCTTTTCGACTTCGTCCAGTCAAATTAGATCAAACCTAATACCTATCTAGAAAATTGACACTATGGAAAAATTTTGAGAGCAAGTCGAGGGTCATTGACAAAGCAAAAACCGCAAAAATCCAACAAAATTTCCTTGTGCGTCACGTGATAAAGATGATTTTTTTATATCTTGGTCTCTACTGGTTGGATTTTAATGTAGTTTTTTTTTAAGTTTATTTGGAAAAATATTTCAATCAACTTTTGTTTGAAACTTTTTTTGATAGCTCTCTTAACAAAAAAGTTATAAGCAAAAGACTGCTCTTTTTTAGGGGGTGAGTTTCTTCATTAAACTATATATATATTTTTCTATTACAAATATGAAAAAAATATTCAAACAAAAGTTGTTGAGGATGTTATTTCCTATAACTTTTATTTCAAGTATTTTTTTGTGACACAAAAATTATATAAAATAGAGGGCGCAAAACACTGCACTTTTTTAGTGGGTTTTTTCAATAAAATGTATATGCTTTTCTATTACAATTACGAAAAAAATCTTTAAATAAAAGTTGTAGAGGATATTATTTCCTACAACTTTCATTTCGGGTATTTTTTTGTGAAACTAAAATTACATGAGGTAGAGAGCACAAAACACTGGTCTTTTTTACGGGGTGAGTTTATTCAATCAAATATACATAATATACTGTACAATTACAATAAAAAAAAAATAATAACGATGATTACAAAAAAACGCGAATTTTACCATTAGAAGTAATATTTTGTAAGCGCAGTTGACTTTGGCACCCTCTACCTCATGTACTTTTTGCGTCACAAAAAAATATACGAAATGAAAGTTGTAGGAAATAAGATCCTCTACAACTTTGGTTTGAAGATTTTTTTCATTATTGCAAAAGAAAAATATATAAGTATATTTTATTGGAGAAACTCACCCCCTAAAGAAGGGCAGTATTTTGCTTATAACTTTTTTCTTTAAAGAGCTATCAAAAAAAGTTTCAAACAAAAGTTATTTGATATATTTTTCTGAACAAATTTTAAAAAAGTTCATTAAAATTCAACCAGTAGAAACCGAGATATAAAAAAATCACTCTTATCACGTGACGCATAAGGAAATTTTGTTGGATTTTTGCGGTTCGGAGCTTCATCAATGATCTTTTTAAAATTTTGGCCATAGTGTCAATTTTGCCATTTTTTAATCTAATTTTACTGAACTAAGTCGATTTTCGAAAGTGGGCAGTTTGATATTGAAGTTTTCGAACCTTATTCTAGTAAGATTTTGCTATGAAGTTTATTTTTGAAAATGTTAATTGCAAGAAAAAAAGAAGGTAATTTTCCGTTTTACAATTCTTTTTTATCACCACTATTTCAATCTTACGCCACTTTTTTAAATGACTACCACTTCTTCCAGCTAACTGAAATAGCATTTGGGTTTTATTAATGAACATTACTACTGTGCTTAACTGCTTATGAAAAATGTATACACAATTACAAATCTCTGATGTAATTTTTTATTTATTCGTTGCACGCGTATTAAAGAACTTCCAACTGGTTATAAATTATTCTTTTATTATCGTGCTTATTCCAGTTGTATGCAATTCTTTAGAACAAACCCAAAGTCATTATTTCTGTTTGACTTCTGCAGCAGTTATTGTATATGAAACAGACAGCGCCACTGCATGCATTATGTCTGATTGAGAAATTTGGGAGTCTGGTAATTGAAATTTGTAATTAGCATTTAATGATACATAAGCCGTACAAGGAATAATTCACCAAAGACATGTCATGTTATGCAAGCAAGAAATTCGTTTCACATTTGTAACAAACATTAATACCCAAGTAATTACTTTAGAAGTTCGTTACATTTCAATCATTATCTCCTGACTTGTCTATTTATTACAACTTACAACTAGTGCAATTCTCTTTTTAGATAATTAGTTTTTGTGGGTGTTCCATTACAATTAAAACTCCTTATTAACGTTCGAATAAGTTGTCAACAAAGTAATGATTAACGATGACGGAGCTCCAGTGGATGATAAATAATACACCAGTCAAACTGCACTGATCCATGGATCCGCGTGAGCCCTCAACACATTTCGATTGGCGGAAGTTTGTGCCGCAATTGGTAAAAATGCCGGAGAAAAGTTTTATTGTCCGTACATGTGAGTCCCAGGTGAGCTGCAGATAAACACCACAGGAAAATGTGAGATGGAAACAACATACTGGCAGAGAAAAGGTCTTGAATGGCCCAAAGTTCGCTTTAGTAAAAAATGCATAATCTCAGTCCAAGTGATTTGCTGCAAACCATATTTTAGGTTCGCATACTGTTTCGGTGAGTTTGATCCCAAGTGCTTGCCTGTGGGGAAACGAAATTTATAATTTATTTAGTGGCAAAGAGAAAAAATCCAATTATGGGATAAATATCAGGAAATGAAGAAAAATGTTATGATGTTTTATGTAAGAAAGAACAAAGGTTATTTGGTGATTAAATGATATCAGAGATTTCGATTACGAGGTATAATTAATGGCATGAGTTTGTTTTAATACTGAACATTTCTCTACGAACAAGTTTCAAAAATATCTACTTACTAGGTATTATTAGAGGGGTTGACTACCTCTAAAAGGAAATTGCTTTTTTTGTACACAGTCCCTAAAATAGCTATTTTACGGACTCATTTCAGTCCGTAAAATGGCTCTTTTCGGGACTATTTTTGTTTTACGAACTATTTTTATTTTACGGACTAATTTCAGTCTGGTTACTATGATAACATGTTATTTAAAATCCGAAGTTCACTATTTTTGAGAAATATTTGCTGTAATGACATTGACATAAATTTTATTATGTATGATACGTCAATTACATATCATACATAATTAAAAGTTTGAATGTGTTTTAGGTGTTTTAGGGACCTTTAACAAAAAAATATTGTTTGTAACACGTACCTAAATCAATTTTTTGGGACTCATCTGCTATTCCAGACTCGGCTTCGCCTCGTCCGGAAACAGCGATTTGTCCCAAAAAACTTGATTTTAGGTAGGTACTTGTTATAAAAATAACTATTTTTTAGAGGATTTTTGTGAAATTATATGGTAATTGTGTGGATTTGAAGTTTTGAAGGCATTTTTGGAACTATATTTATGGCAAAAAGCATTTTTTGCCTTCTTCTAAGAAAATCCAGAATTTCTGCTAGGTTTATTTTGTCAAAATTAATCTGTCTATCATACACAAGAATAGACGAGTATAGATTTTCGTAAAAGCTACTCAAAATTTTCGATTTGGGCCAGGTTCTCTTGAAGTATCTGGACTAAATACCACTTGCACCAAAGGCACAGAAAAAAGTAATCAAGAACGAAGCAAAATTTATGAGCTTCTAATTAAATTTTCTTTTAAACTTTTGTATTACATCGCACATGGGACAGTACAGAATTTATTGTCAACTTTGGAGTTTTTATAGTACCATCTGCTGTACTTACATGAATTCAATGTAGTCAGAAATAAATATTATTGATATTAAATTCCTGTTTTTTGCAGTATCGCAGTCATGCCATGCATATTCGTTGCCAACCAATTATTTTCATCACACTATATTTCTTTCTTTTTGAAGTTTACCATTATTTTTAAAATCTCGGTTCATTGAGTTTTACTTATACAGCAGTAAAATAATCGAGATAAATAAAACATGAAATACGAGCCATAACAACTAAATGTTCGAACAAAAGTAAATTTTTGAAGTATGAAAAGAAAACTGGAAATTTTACGCAAATAATTAGTAAACACCTAACAATACAATAAGATAAAGCCTTAATAACAATATTATACATGGAAGAAAATTAGTTATTGGATTTAACAATATTTTAACCTTAATAATTAGCAAACTTTACAAAATGAATTTGCAACTAAATGTTGGGATAATTTTTAATTTAGGACCATTAATAAGAGGTTACGTCTCCTTTTGCTTTAATAGCTGCCTGTATCTAGCAGACATTGTATTTATCAAATTTTGGTACAATTCTGGCGTGAAACTGTCCCTAATTTCTTCTATTTTGGTTTTTAAGTCCCCAATGGTTCTTGGTGGATTATTGCGTAGAATACGTTTAATTTTATGCCAAAGAGTTTCAATGACATTTAAGTCCGGACGGGATGAGGGCCATGAAAGCACCTTTATGTCGTTTTCCCCAAGTTCCAAAACTGTGATTTTTTAAAAAAAGTCGTTAGAAAATTACATCACTTTTTCAAGTGCAATTTTAAAGCTACGAAAATTGTCTAAAATCACCAAATAAAGACTTGGGGATTTTTTTGTACATAAAACCAACATCCAGCTTTGCAATAAAGTAAATTTTACCGAAATCCAACCAACGGTTCCAAAATTGTGATTATTTAAATGTAAGTAACACCCTCAAAAAACACGTTTTTTGAAAAGTGAACTGTGGAACTCGAAAAAAATGCAAAAAAATCATATTAACATTTCAGGATTTTTTCAATATAGTACGATTATTGAGCTTTGATTTAAAGGTTTTTTGACACGTACAAATCCAACCAGCGGTTTCAAAACTGTGATTCTTTAAAACAGTTACTGGAAAATTTTATGATTTTTAAAGGTGCAACTTTGAAGCTCCGATAAATGTCCAAAATCACCAAATAAAAACTTGTGTAACTTTTTTGTAAAGAAAACCAACATTCAGCTTTGCAATAAAGTAAATTTCATCAAAATCCGACTACTAGATCCAACGTTTTAAAAATAATAATTCTTTGTTTCTGCAATTTTCCCATCCTGCTGGGTTAAAGTGCCACATCTTTGGAACCGCCGAGCGGATTTTTACGAAATGTACGTTTTTATATAACTTAATGTTGGCATTATAACAGAAAAAACCATCAATATTATGAAAGTTAATTTAGATAACTTTTGCGCGTATGGAAAAAAGACAATCAAATTTACTTTTGTCCGAACATTTAGTTGTTAGGGCTCGTATAAATAATGACTAAATAATCGAAACAAATATACACGAGATTTGTTTAGTTACCCCTTTTACAACTTAGAATTCCTACACTGAAACAATAAAATTCCTGCAAAATATTCGTGGGAACACCTTAAAATCCAAATGACATTTCAATCAAGAATTCTCCATATTTCGTGTAGACCTTGAGGTCTTGCCTTTGCTTTAAAGGTTAAACCAGTTTGACTTTCTCTTCATTTCGTTCTCTTGTTGTTGTTTGCCGGTGCTGCTGCTGCTGCTGCAGAAGGCGTAATAGCGAAACCAATTTTCCAACCTGAAAAAACTCAACCCTTTTGTGTGCAGGAAAAAAAATATCGAATGCATGAACTGTGTGTTATTAACGGTGGGCTTTACATGGAGCTGTTGGTTTGATTGTTTAATTATTCACTTTGTATTTACATTCCATACAGGGAAGCACTAGGTACGTGATGCCATAATAATAGCCGGCGGCATGTAGGCCTTCTGTTATGTAGGTAGTAAATAGCCGTTTGTGTATACAGGCAAAAAGTGTCTGTATACCGTTGGTTGCCAAACCAAATTCAGCAAACAGTGGGTGGAAGTGTAACTGTTATAGTTATGTAAAACAATAAAATAAAAAATACTGTTATATTAGTGAATTGTTTACTCGGAATAATAACAGTGCTCCTCACGTAACTCTATCAAAAACTGCATACATTTCTTGCTCCATTAACGGCGTTTCAGCCAGGATGCTCACATAATAAACGTTGGAACTTGAACATCAAAGTTCAGCATTGGAGCAAACGTTCCACCAAATAATGAAACATTAAGACTTATTTAAGACAACGCCAAGTTCAAATAATAATCAACCTTTTCATGTAAAATTACAGGCAACTAAAACGTGCCCCCAAAGCGATTACGAAGAAAAGTTGTGCATGTTGTCGCATGGGTAACTTATTGAACGTGACCAAAGAGTGTGGCGGAGGTCCAAGAGCAATTCAGATGGGAGCTAATTCTGCAACTCCCAGCACATCACGATTTCAGTTATACGATGTGGGATCACTAGTGAATGATAATAGGATTCGTCGAATTCCATTGGGCGTGATTTTATATCTTCCAAGTTGTTGCCACACTTTGACGCTCGCTGGGGTTGCACTTGTCCAACAGACAGGACTATTTCCCAAGCTGGAGGATCAATCCACAGATTACCACACGGAGAACTGTGTGTGATGTTTGTTTCGCAGAATTTATCGCGCAAAGCCACAAAACAAGACAAATATTCAAGAGGGTTCTATTGAAATTCATTGTATTCAGATAAAATGATTTTACTTTAATTTAATAGATTTCTGTTGGGATGTTTGGAAAATATCCGCATATATGCGCTAGCGGAGTTAAGCCCCTTCAGAGTCGAAGTTGTCGCAGTGATCCCTTTGTGGCATTAAAGTTTCAAATTGTTGACATGACCCAGAAGTATTTAATTATGAATTTGTCGTAATTTGCGCATGATGTGTTTCATTGTTTAGATACGAGGGAGGCTAGAAACAAAATACGATGGCAATTCAATTCTTCTGCAGATATATTCTTAAATTATCATAAATATAGTTATTCTACATTTATATCATTTTCAGACCGTCCTTAGTTATTCATATATTCAGAGACTTGTTGTAGTACTTCAATATTCATTATAAATTTTCCCACTTAATAATTTATTTTTCAAGATCGAAAAAATGTAAAAAAGTAAATCAACAATTTTGATGATAATTTCCACGTCATCAAAATTATTCTCACAAACTTATTTTAAAAAGCTCAGTTGATACTAGCATGACCTAGTCCCTAGAGATTTTTTCTTTTATATAAGAGTTGGGTGAAACCATTACTGTTATGACACTTCAAACTACACATCAATTACCGGAAGAAAATCAACCAATATGAGAGGAGTTCAACACACTTTGAACCTTAAACAAATATGGTATCTCGAGAAACAATAGACAATTAAAAAAGATTACGAAAGCCCATTTTAAACTTCAAGCTAAAATTGTTATATATAAAAATGATTGTATAAAATTTTTGTAAATACAATTGTAAACTGACGCTAATATATTTTTTTTGTAACCCCAGAAAAAAAGTTCTTGTTTTCTACACTTTAATTGTATATCTGATTTGAACAGTAAAAATGAAGCCATAAATCAGAATTAAAAAACCACCAGGAATTGCAACAATTATATCTCGTAAATTACCAATTATTTCCAAGTTGATAATTTATGGTCATATTCTTGAAGCCCCAAAAAAACTATTCCACAACAAAATTGAAATATTAACACCAGTTAACCACGCTTCCAAGAAACTATAGCAGGATGAAAGAGTCCCGCAAGGATTAAATCGCGGACCGCTTTTATTCCTAATGTACATCGATGATTTATGTGATTACAGTGATGCCAATGAACTGGTTATGTTTACCTTTGCTTTAAATTCGCAGAAAAGTTTCCATTTCTTATGTAAAAAAACACCAGAAGGTATTTTGTTATTGACAGTTTTTTTTGCTAAATGTGCGATAAAAATAATTCAACTGCTAGCTAACTAGCTCTAGTGGGCGTAGATCTGGTTTATTACAGACACTCTTCACTCTTGGACTTGGTTGTTTTTAGTTAGTGATGGTATCATTAATTTTTGTTCAAGAATGATGATAAAAAATTATGTTGTTGGGATTGAGTTGAGGAAAATTACTGACTACCTACGGGGGATATTAATTTATTTTTAAAATTATTGCTGTGCAAACTTAACATAGAGCATCACCTGCCACTCCTGCGAGACGTGTTGTGGCTTCCGCGCGGCACTTTTTTACCAAAGAAAATGTCTTCGGGGTAATTAAAGGATGGTTCGTCGCACATTATCGTTTAAATTACATTCATCAGGATCCAAGTGCAAATTTAATTAAACCTTATGTCTGTAGAAATTTGAAGAAATAATCGCAGAACTAATAGATAACTAACTTTTTGTACATTTACTAAAAACCACAAAAAATATTTTTGAAAAATATGATCGTTAGCTAAGCGTTATATTAGAATTTCGATCGCTAACGTCCAAGACTCTACCCTAAATAGTGTTTGTCAAATGTCAGCATTATAATAGTGAGGATATTTAAATGACTTTTTTTTAAATATGTTTAGCTGTCCCCTCCCCCGTTTATACCTTTCACAATGCAGAAATTAACTTTAAAAAATGCATTTTATTTTAAATTAAAATCGTAACTATACAGAGTTTTTCACCAGTGATAATGAGTCTGATGGAGTTGAAAATGCAACCCATAATACATTCGCTTTTGGTTAAATGAAATTGTCAAATTGTCAATTGTGACAAATAAAATTATTGGAAGTAAAGCTATCATGGATTCAATATTTTATTTTAAAACAATAGGATATTTAAAATAACCATGTTAACTTTGCAAATGTATAGTGGGTTGCATTTTCAATTCCGTCAGGCTCATTATTACTCGTGAAATACCCTTTATAGCACATAATTTTTTATTTTTGATAGTATATTGACAATATTTTTTAAATTTTATAGAAATCGAGTTTTTTACCCTTTTCTTGAAATTTTTGTATTAAATTCTTTATATTAATATACAGGGTGTCCCAGTTTATATCGTCAGGATTTCACCAGTCGATAGTTTAGCGAAAATTAGGGGTGATTTGTCTAATAAACTATGGTCGAATGTTGCTTCCTTTTTGATGTACAGGGCATTAAAGAAAATAAATTACTTTAAATAATTTGCTATAAATCAATAACAAAAAAAGTTAGTCTTCTGAAAATTTGCATAGATCTTTTTTTTTTGTATTCTCTTATTAATAGTGGTTGCAATTCTTTTATTTAGAATACAGAGACGTGTGTACGGGTTTCTTCAAAAACATTTTATTGAATAAAACGTACACCACTGGTTTTTTTTTGCAGCACCAATATGCAGAGAGTATTTTCCTTTTAATTTAGAAACTTTTTTGTATCTTCCAATTTCTTGATAACTAAACTTTTTTTTTCTTATTTATTAAAGAGGTTCTTCCCTATTAGATTTCCGAAAAAAGCATCAGTACAAAGTTGTAGAGAAAAATATTTCCTACAACTTTCCTTTTAATATTTTTTTTGATATTGTCAATATTTAAAAAGATATTCAACAAATAAGTTGCAAATTTTAGGGAAATTTTTCTCTAGTTAGGTACTACTTACTACTCTTTCCCCAAAATTTTCAACTTATTTGTTGAATAACTTTTTAAATATCGACAATATCAAAAAAAGTTTAAAAGATAAGTTGTAGGAAATATTTTTCTTTATAACTTTGTACTGACTCTTTTTTCGAAAATTTAATAGGAAAAAAGTTATTCAATAAACAAAAAAATCCAACCCTTAATTGAGTGCTGGTGAAGGAAGGGCTAGGTCTACGAATACACAAACTCAGTTTTAAACTTTCAGGGTGACCCTCTAGAAGATTCTACAAAAATTGGCTGTAGGGTAAAAAAAGTCTATTTGAAGCCTTTTTTTCTCCCTTATTTACTATACTATTAGGTTATTTTGAGTTAAGTTATCAAAAAATTATAAGATACGAAAAAGTTTCTAAATTGAATGGAAAATACTCTCTGCATACTGGTGCTGCAAAAAACCACTGGCGTACGTTTCATTCAATAAAATGTTTTTGAAGAAACCCGTACGCACGCCTCTGTGTTCTAAATAAAATAATTGCAACCACTATTAATAAGAGAATACAAAAAAAAAAGATCTATGCAAAATTTCAGAAGGCTAACTTTTTTTGTTATTGATTTATAGCAAATTATTTAAAATAATTTATTTTCTTTAATGGCCTGTACGTCAAAGAGGAAGCAACATTCGACCATAGTTTATTAGACAAACCACCTTTAATTTTCGCTAAACTATCGACTGGTGAAATCCTGACGATATAAACTGGGACACCCTGTTATATTTATATTTATATTAAAATCAATTTAGGAAAAAAAATTCAAAATTGATACAACAGTTTATGAGGTTATATCCAGAATTGATTACAGTTCCATTTTAATATTCTCAATTTTTCAATGTAGCTACCTAAAAAAATTCAAAAATGTAAACAAGACCATCTGGTGGGGGGCGTAGAGTTAAAAAAAGTCAAAATAATAAAATTTTTCACTAATAAAAAAACAAAAAGCATTAGAAAACTCTACAGGTAAT
Organism: Pediacus dermestoides; assembly: GCA_963942485.1. Classification (NCBI taxonomy): domain Eukaryota; kingdom Metazoa; phylum Arthropoda; class Insecta; order Coleoptera; family Cucujidae; genus Pediacus; species Pediacus dermestoides. Next base: position 33,976,247 of record OZ012626.1, read on the forward strand.
ATAAATTATTGGGGAACTTACTTTTTTTTTAAATCGTATATCTTTTCAGAAAAATGAGTGACAAAATCCTGGATGCGCTACTAGCATGCCCTAAATTTATCGAACCTCTCTGTATGAATGAGGAGCCTTTTGTCTACGGCCCTGTACAACAATGTAAATAAACCAGTAAAAGAAAGTCAGATTAGATTTACCTATACTCAGGCTCGGATCCAGAAAGAATTTTCAGGAGTGATAAAATTTTTCACAATCAATCTTATTAAATTATTGTAATTCTTTGATAAAAAATCATGAATCGTTTTAAAATGACCATCCCCAGGATGTGCTACTAATTTTCTGTCAATAATATCACTAAACTTCGACTAAGACTATAAAACTGCCCTCTCTAATCCAGTTCTTACATAAATTTGCATTAATAAATCAAAACTAGATTACGTTGCAACTCCGTATGAATTTTAAACGATAAACTTTTGTAACTATCTAATAGTGCGAAAACCATTACATGAGTAATATGGAAAATTTGTAAACAATGGCCAAAGTTATGATGTGTCTCTCAACTACTACAAATCATTGTCAAATCGAACATAGTGACATTGTACATCTTGCACAAATGCTGCAGCTGTATTTAATTATTTAGACACAATTACTAATGATTAACAAATCAAATAATTTATAAGCCATGTTTGGCAAACCAGCCCTAGTCAAATTGACCTATTCAGGTCACTTTACCGAATAAATATTGCCACATAACATCGAAATTGCCAACAAATTTATTATGTGTACACGAGTTCTAACAAAACGTACAAAACTTTACAGGATGGTTTAACAAACTGTATTAATTCATTAGTAGCCACAGGGTAATTTACTAGGTGGGTTCGTTTCAAATTCGTGCAAAACTTTTCCTTTTGTTGTAATCAGTCAAAACTAATATTTGCAGTTTGATGATGACTGATCCTTTACAAGTGGACAAAATTCTTCTGCAACATCATGCCACTGTGTTTGCATTGTAACCATTCCAACAACTAACAAACAAACAAAGAGAATGGCAACTAACCAAAGCGCGCAAAGTGTAAACCTTAGTTCCATAATAGCGACTGAAATAGATCATAATTAGATTTGTACCAACGGAAGACCGATAGATGTTCTCCATCTAGGACCAACATGAATATGCATCAAATTTTGATGTGTATGCTAATAATATTAACGCGTAGTATGTCCGTGACAAAATATATCTAACAGTCAGTGGTATTGGTCGGTTGTTTGGGACTGCTGCCCCAGTTCAGTTGGCCTCCCAATACATGCCCCATAGCCAGCGCGCACTTGGATATGCTCTAAATCAGAGCTTTGTGGTCTCTGTAGTGTAATTACAGAATGTTATTAGAGATACATGAGCCGCATTATTCTGGTGGGCCATTGTTAATGATTAATTACAACAACACTGCAAACCACATATGAATACTTCATCATCAAACGGGCGCTCTATTTTAAAAGCAATTGAGGGACCTACAGTCGAGGGCTTTTGGTTGGACGACCATCACATCAGTTGACTTCCAATAATTACGACAATATTGCTTTGGTGCTTCTGTCTGTATGCTGGAATTGCTATTATGTAAATAATGCAGTGTAATATCAAGAGGAGCTAAATGAATATTTATCATTTTTTAGTGTTTCAATTTGCACGGAAATGATCACCGCACCAGAGCGCATTCGCTTTACATTAACTTGAACATATTTATACAAATTTGTATTAATGAAGAGAGTAAAAACAAAGCAAAAACCCCCCATAGGACTGTTTGATTTGAATATCATACTCGTAAACGAACCCAGTTTTATATTTTTCACTTTTTTTAAATTTTATTCATCATAAGAGCGCATACTTCCTGTGTGTGTGTGTGTGACTGATGTTCATCAAACAAATTTAAATAACTGAATTGAACTATAACGAGCTCTCAACTTTCATACAATTAAATGTCTGAAATGTAATTACTGTTCGGCTTTTTTCTGCTGATGTAAATATAATTATTTCCAGCTGTGTCCGTCAATTAAATATGGAAACATCGCATCCATAATTTGATAGATATTAGCCGAGTACTGTGCGCGAGAGAAATATGTAAGAGAAAATTTAAATTTTAGTTGGTTGCCTCATATTTTTAAAGCTTGAATTGGACGAATTGTAAATGTTGGAACTAAAATGTGACAGCAGCTTCTTTAGGGGAATTTATGCGTGACCACGAACGGAAAACAAGTGCAGGGTGTTAAAGTTGATGTGGGGATTAAAATAATATATTTTGTAAATGTAATGTTTTCATTATTGTACATGCCACAAAATCGGAGTTTAAAAAATTCCTCGTGGTAAAAGAATTAATGGAAAAAACCTAAGTGATTGTGATGTAACGATGAAAACTTCCTCGTTGAATAAATTTAATCCGCCTTACAGAAAATAATCCATTGTCTTCAAGCAATCACTTCATATTTTGTTATTGTATAAGTAAGTATATGAATATCGTTTTTTTCACGAATGTATTCTGACCAAAAAGTTTGAAAACTGCAATTTTATATAGATTCAAATTCCAAATATTGATTGGTTAAAAAATGTTTACATTCGAATTTTATAAAGAATAAATCTCACCACAACATAGTAAAAGTATATCACACAAAAATCCATTGTTACATTCCTCTATAAGAGTGTGATTGATGACCATACTTTTTCTTATGATCGCAAAGATATTATAAAGCATCAAAGAGTTATTGTTAGTTTGATGTTTATATGGAATAGAAGTCGAATTCCGCAAAATTAAAAAAATTTCATAAACAATCGAATCTTTCAAATCATTAATTATATCATTGAAAAGTAATTTGACTTTTTCACAAAATTGTAGAATTTCTTTTTGATTCATTTCACCAACTGGAAAAATGTTATGAGCGAAATTTAACCTACTTTTCATTATGTCTAATGTTCACTGTTGGAGGTTAAATTTTGTAGAAAGAACGGGACGACCTACACAGTTCCTGGAGAAGTATATGTAATATAAATTGATGTACTTTTTTACCAGTGCATTTTGTTACAAATTTTGATTTTCAACAAAAACTATTTAAAAGAGACGGCTTTATAAATTCGAAACTATAAGTTTTTCAATATTTGAAATTTGAATATAATAATGCAGATTCCCCAGTAGAAATTTTAAAATCATTTAAAATGTAATAGACCTTTCCAAAAGTAAAAGATAGACATTTTGCGCAAAAGTTCTGTGTAAGTTTGGGCACTTGTCATCTACGTATTGACCTTTCTTAAAGTTTAATTAAACACAAGCTTATTATAAATTTTGATGAAATCATAAATCGTGTTTATGATTTCTCGTTTTACTGGCGCACCTTATTTATATTTATTTACTATTTCTTGGATTCAAAATATTTCGTTAACATTTACTTTTATGATACAAAATTTATTTTCAGAAATAACTCGGTTCTGTTGATGTTGTCTACGGATGTCGGCGCAAATGGATAGAAGTAACTTAAAAATATATGATTTTAAGACCGTGGAACTTTTAGATAAAATATTTTCCTTGAAAATATAAAATATGCTTAATATTGCTTATTCATATAAGTATTATAATTTAAAGAAAAATATATGAAAGAATATTTTCTTGTTTCAACAATTTAACGAAAATGTCAAATTTCTTTATATCCAAATTTAAAGAAATACCCAATATAAGTATTTTTATTTAATGAACAGGGTTAGCCAAAATTTATATTTTAGTAAATAATATACAGGTAGTCCCAAAATTAGCCTGCCAAAATGTACCAGCTGATTCTACTTTTAAAAATAATGCAAAAAGTTTAAAAAAATATAGGTTGAAAAATGCTTCCTAAGGAAGCTATACAGCCCCCCAAACGGGGGACCCCAAAGACGAGTTTTCTGTAATATCTTTGCAACTGTTTGAGGTAGATTCATGAAATTTGGTGAGTTTGAAGCTTTTATAATTTGCCACATATTTCTTTTTCCAATTTTCAGAAATTTTGCCAGGGGCGTCACATACAGGGTTGGTGTTGGATATATTATGCCCCATATTTTTTGTGGGGATAATTATTAAATTTTTTATATCAAATTTTGAAACTTGGTTTATTTTTACACAAAAAAGGTAGTCTCAGTCGATCATAGTATCTTGAACCGTTTTCGAGTAAAATCGTTTTGAAAAAATCACGTCCATGAAAACTACACTAATAAAAATAATCACAAAACTAAAATTTATCAAAAGTAGACAATGAATTAAAATTTATAGGTATTTATTACTTCGTTTAGCATTTTTTCGTCAAATATTAATAATAAAAACAAAATTCCAAAATGAAAAAAATGTTTTCAATTTTGTGATTATTTTTATTAGTGTAGTTTTATGGACATGACTTCTTCAAAACGATTTTACTCGAAAACGGTTCAAAATACAAAGGTCGACTGAGACGACCTATTTTGTCTAAAATAAAATCAAGTTTCATAATTTAAAATAAAAAATTTAAAAATTATCCACACAAAAAATATGGAGCATAATTTACCCAGCACCCACCCTGTATGTGACGCAAAATTTCTAAAAATTGGAAAAAGAAATATGTGGCAAATTATAAAAGCTTCAAACTCACCAAATTTCATGAATCTACCTCAAATAGTTGTAGATATATTACAGAAAACTCCTCTTTGGGGCTCCCCTTTCGAGGAGTTGTAGCTCCCTTAGGAAGCATTTTTCAACCTATACTTATTAAAACTTTTTGCATTATTTTTGAACGTAGAATCATCTGGTACATTTTGGGACACCCTCTATATATATATTTTTAATAATTTATGATTATTTTTCGGAACTATCTATGAAACATCAGTTATAGTTATTTTTGAGATACTTCAATTTCTTTTTAATTAGTAAACGAATAATTGTAGATTATTTAGCAGCATTTTTAGTTTACTTTTTGCTATAAAATTTTAAATATAACCACACATTGCAAAAAGATTGAATATGCATTTAAAAATGAGACCAAGTACCTACTATTTTATGACCGCTTGAAGTTCTAAAAAAGCATTTACTGTTTAAAAATGAAGGTCACAATAGACAGACAAGAATGCCAAAAGACTGGTGACATCTTAAATTTGTGCACGTTTTTTCTTCGTATTATTTATAATCTTTTACGATCAAGTTCTGGAAATATGCATCGAAATTTTTGAAGACGTGATCTTAAGCTAGGATAGCTACGCAGTCTTTGAATCTTGACTATTAATTTTTTGAGGATATTCTAAAAGAGATTAAATTATGCCAGATTTGAGCTCAGCCTTAATTTAAGACTAGATATCCTGGAAAATTTGGATTATGGCGCTTCGAAAATATATCTGTTATATCTAAGTTAATTTAATTTATAATATGTTCATAAAATGAGAGCTTTTTTACCATAGAGATGTTTAGATATATGGAATAGTAGACTTCCTGTTTTCTCTAAAAAATATAAAAATGGGGTGTACTTGGAAATTGCTTTATGTATAATATAGGATCTTAGTTTACACTAACCAAACTAATTCAAATAAATTAACTAAGGTCTTAAGGAAAATTTATATGGTTCAAAAATCTTGTACAACTTATTTTGTTATTTATCCTAAAAAGGAAAATTGTTTGTTAATTGGCTGTTCTGGAATTTAGGAAAACATGTTTCACAAACCACTTCTTCAAGTACAACTTATCCATTACAAATAATTAATAGTTACTCTTATTAAAAAAATATTTGACAATTTAGTAGTTTCTATTATTAGTTTATTTTCAAATACTTTTGTATAATTATTAGAAAATAAAATTAATCCCATAAACCAAAAAAACTAATATATGTACATCTGTTATTATAAAAAGTACTTAGTTACTTTCTACCTATTAAATTGTATTTTTTTAATTAAATCAATAGTCAAATAGATCCATATAATAGAACTGCGATGGTATTTTGGTCATGCAAAGCATTTCTAATCAAATGTTTCAATGTTCTGAATACAAAGCAGCCTATATCTCCGGTTTAATCCAAAACTATTTGTGTTTTCGTCCAAAATATCAACCCATCTACATAAAAATATCCTGAAAGAGAAACAATAAAATATTCAAAACATGCAAGCCTCCCTGCTGACGGCTGACAATGCCTATTTGTTATTTACTGCTACACAGTGGAAGATAAAACAAAACTGATGTCTGTTGCTTTGCACAACACAACTTGAGCACACAGTAGAAGCTAGAAGAGAGAATAATAATAATAATGGATGGTGGTGCAGCATCATCCCCCTCGTCTTCACCCTCTGAAGAAACTCTCTCTCCTCAACACTGTTGTATTACCTGGCTTTCGCCTGTATGCCATGATGATAAAACGGCTGCAAATGTCATCTCCAGCTGTGTAGGCGTTCCATTGCAAAATACGCGCCATCTTTCCTGTTATTGACTTTTACAAACAATGCCTCCACACTTTGTCTGATGCCTGCCTGCCGACCTGTCTGTGTTGGATGTTTTAGTCTATTAGATTTATCTAAATTAATTTCGTTTTGTACCAGATGACGCTGTGGATTTATTGGAGTGTTGTTGGGCGGGTCTGCACGCGAAAAATATCCATCAAGCACCAAAGCTCCACTGCGCTCTAGTCTAGGTATTCTTGTAGTTTTGGGAATAAAGGCGAATGGAGCTGCTTCCATGTAAATGACATAGGAGCAACTTTGAATATAAAGCAGATTTTTTGTTTGTCGGGTTTCCTTTTGTTTAGTTTTGTTTTATTTGATTAGGTCATCTTGGTTGAGTGGTGTTACATCATAAGTAAATCGTGCATTCCTTTGGCATTTTCCGTTTCAATGCAATAAATAATTACTTTGGTATTTTGTTTTTTAACTACACAGTTCTTTGGTATGCGAGGAAATAATAACAGATTGTTTCCAGTTTCCACATTTTTTTAAAAATGCCAATAGAATAATGGTAAGTAGATACATTTTATATACACCTACGCATTTTTTGTTTTGCAAATTATTCGTTATTTTTTGAGAAAAAAAAATGAAAATTTGCGCCTGTGATGGCACATCTCAATATGTTGGTATTACAGAATTTTTAGGTTAGGTTAGGTTAGAGACATAAAGAGGAAAAGAAGAAAGTAAGTTGTGAGGATTTATTTTTATTTCCAATTTAAAATTTTGAAAAGTTGTTATACTAATCTGGAGTTAGTTTGTATAAAATGTCTCTAAGAAAATGTTTTGTGCTATCCTGATGCAATAATTCAGGCCTGGTTATTCCGAAACCAAACTTCCTGTTGCTAACTTCTTGAGGTTGATTGAAATGAGTCAGATTATGGCACCTTTAATCAGCATTTAAATTTATAGCGATTTAAAAAAAATATGGTTAAGGTTTATTCGAATATTTTCACTTCATTACTTATTTGTACATATCTTTAGATATACCTAATGGTGATTTCCAATTTCTTTTCAATACTAAGCATGTATCCTATTACCTATTACTTTAAGCTCATACTTGAAAAATAATTTATATAACTTATTAAAAGGCGGTAAAAAATCTTGCAACTTCAAAACCCAATGGAATAGCCCTTCGAAACAAAATAAAATTAAAGGACGAGGACCAAAATATTTTCATATTTAATTTCCCAAGTGGTGTGACTTTGAAGTTATTTTACTACCTCGCTCGGTTGTATCTTATAGTTTAATTAAGGTAGGAATAGCCTTAATCCTTAAACTCATCATAACATAGCCTAAACTACATGTGTATGTATATGAGAAAAACTAGTTGTTATGCTTAATTTAAATACATATTTCTTCGTACAAAAATATGGAATGCTTTTCTAGAACTCTTTGAATTTTTTTTTAAATGATTAGTATATCGGGATTCGGGAACCTAGTAAAAAATTTATTATCGAAATTTAATTTCTTATAATTTTTGCCACCAGTTCTCCCAAAATGCAAGAGAAGCAAATTCGCTTTTGAAGAAGTTGTAACAAATATAAATAATGATTTTTGTTTTTAATATTTCTTTACAGTTGATTGTTTTTATCGTATTCTTTCTTCTACAAGTAATCGGAAAATCAAAAATATTCTAGAACTGTGCTATACATTGAAAAAAATACGGCAGTACGAAAAAATGTACCCTAATGATGATATTTCTAAAACGGGACGTCTATCTAAAAATGTCGCGGATAAGAAGTTGATCTAATATTTTTTAGACATCCAATCTTAAAAATTCTGGATTACTGGACAATTTTAAGTGGAAAAGTGACTTTTACACGAAAAATACTCCTTTAAAAATTTTTTGCTGTTCTATTATTATACATATTTTTACGAATACTGACCCCTGATTATTATGTTTATTAATTACATAAAAATATGCTAAAAATACAGGTGTCTAAAATACGGAACTCATCTGGCAAGACTTGCAGGCTTTCAGGCCTCGCCTTCGTTTTAAAATCCATCCTGTAAAGATGCTTTCCGGGCTTGTTAAAAGTAGAGTACTATTTTTGAATTAAAATCCGTTTAGAAATAACCAAAGGAAATAAATAAAAAATAAACGTTTTCAGTTTTTTGCAGGATAATTCAGAAACGAAAAGTGATATCACAATTTTTTTGGTAGATTATTTATAAGTACACATCAAATTCTGTCCCATTTAATCAACTCTGTATCTTTTACGGTTTACGACATCGTAAGGGTTAGAATCGGATTTGAATATATATTTGTTTATCCAGACGTTTGAATTTGATTACTTCTAACTTACCGCTGAAGCTTTAATTTTTTAATTGTAATTTTGTTCGTATTTTCTCACTATTGGAAGGGTGATAATTTTATATGGTGTATTTTTTAAAAAAATAAGTGTTTCACTTTCTACTTTATTTTTTATTATCTATTATTATTATTTCAATATATTGCAAAATTATTTTCAGAAGTCATGCACGTGACACTTTAGATCTCTCATGGCGAATATGAAGTACAGAGAGAGATAGTGAGACGACCTGTCCACTGAAAATAATACACACATATCATTAAAATTGAACTTAGATCGGTTCGAAATTTACCAACAATTTTTTTCAAATTTTCGTATGATTATCATTTGCTCACATTTGAAATCCGCAGAAATTTTCATCCTGATTTCTTGTTTACTTATTACTATATTATTTTAGGGGCCTTTACATTGTATATAAAAATGTATATAAAACGTTTTTTGTCTAAATTATTTAAATGTTTACCTAACCGCAGCATAAAATCCAGTGAAGAGTAAAAAATATTTGCGTGTATACTAAAATATTTTTATGGAAAAACGTTACCCTTGCGTAGCTAATTCATTACAATTTAGACATTTTTGTTATTAAATATTCCGCCGCAGGCTCAGGTTGTAAAAAATAAAATACAAACAAGCATCTGTAAAGTACGAATTTAATGTGCGATGGATACTTTTATATTTCATTTGCCTTGAGTACGGAAAACATAAAACAAGGCACCTACGTGACTTATTTTCTCGGTTGGAGTTATTTTCGTTTCATTAAACCACAAAGAATATGAGCGAAAAAATTCGGACAGAAGATAAAACAATAAAGCGCGCGCCCGGTCCCGTGGAATTTTTATAATGGGCGCTGGAGAGACATGCCATTTAAATAAAATTAAATGCGAAATATTTTTGTTGGGCGCTCAAGGCTGAGGGGGGCCAAGGAAACCATCCCATCGGCCGCACCATCCGTATTTCGTAACATATTTCAACATCTATTGTTTTATGTCACATTGTCCCCTCAGGAGTGGGTGGGTGGATTGTATACAGTCTGTGTGTGACTGTGGGAAATAATTTCTCCTTGCGGTCTTACATCAGCGAATTAACAGCACACGCACCTCTTCTGTGCAGTACAGAACAAGCTGCCATCAATCTGAAGATTACATCCGGAGATTCGCTAGGTGTACACTTGGAATTTTAAATTAACTGGAAAATTGTGGGTGTTAAGGACGCGGTAATGGCCATTTGGTTGTGGAAACTGAAATTGGAGATTTTTGGAACTGTAATGAAAATAATCTCACGCGGCTATTGAAATGTGTTTCACAGTTTCTTCGTTTTCTTCTATGTTAAAGTACTTTTTTTTAATAATACTGAACATTTTTTTGAACTTTTACACTTATTTATTCTTAGATAAATGTATTTTCTAACACGCTATCGCCCAGGCGCAAGCTCGTCCTCGACTGGTAAATATTACTTACCTCCCTCAATGCTTAAATAACTATTTTATCTTTCAGATTAATATGAAAATCCATTTCCATGCGATATTTACTTTCATTATCCAAATACATCATTTAAATTTAATTAGATATCCAAACTAGACATCTGATTTTGAAGGTCTCATTAATATCATGTCATAAATGTACATCGGATAAGTCGAACTCATTAAAATTATAATCAAATCTGAAATTAATTTCCTACAATGTACTCGATTTGTAAATTGACATGTCGAATGAAAATATTGTCGTACTTGTGAATAAAACTGAAAGTTGCTCTCATGGTTGAATATCAATGAATTCTGCGTATAATTTGAAACTTTTATTCTTGTAAATTAGTTCATGATCAAAAATGATTAGTGTATAAAACTCTTTTTTATATTTCAAGGGAATTAAAATCTTGGCAAGTTTTGATAAAATTTTAGTAGAAAAGATCGAAACTTTTATCGTTTATTAATGACCAATCTCTCGACTGTAAAAAACAAAAATCATGGTGATCTTGAGGGGAATTCTTATTAAAAATCGAAACATTGAATTTCAGTAGGTACATAGATATACAGGGTTTATAAAAATTCAAAGATCAAATGATTTCTTAAACAGTTTATTTTGTCATTTTTTGCTTGAAATTGGATGTCCTGAACTAGAGCTTTTTAAATAAGAATGGGACAAGAAAATTTATGTTTAAATTTATATAGGAGCTGTTCTAAACTGATGGCCACTTCGACATCTCATTAAATTTCAGCAAACATCTACTAGAACTCAAACGCATTAGTTTGATGAGATTACATAATTCTTATAATTGAAACTTTTATTATCCTTATTAACGACTATTCCTTTGAAAATTTCTGATAATTATTAATATTGATTAAACATCAGGGACCTTAATAAGAAGAAATTGATCCAGTTAATCAATTATTTTAGTAACAATGTATTAAAGGCGAAAAGAGTAAACCAACTTTTATATTTATTCTTAATTCTAGTCACAACTTTATTAAAAACTTACCTTTAATTTAATTTTTATGATGAAGTGTGATATTTGAAAGGTTTTAGTTTTTTTTTGTCAAGGATAATTCCTTAGCTTTAACACATCCAGCGGTACTATAATTAAAAAATTGGAAAACTTACATTCTCATTTCACATAGTGACGAACATAATTCCTTGAAGATTTTATAAAAACACAAAAAGTCTAACAATTATGTCACTTTGTTCATATTTCTCTATCAATTATGCATTGCGTATATTTTATTACAATTACCACAACCTTTTACAGCTTTAGCATAAATTTATAAATTATAAATTTAATTAAATATTAATAAATTATGATGTAACATGAAAAGCATTATAACAATATTTTCTACCTTATATGAACTAATATACATACATATTTATAATAGTAATAACATTATAGAATTTTTTCCACTGAAACATTTACTAATTCAAACCAAATCGATACATTTTGTATGCAGCGAATTAAATTGAAAGGTTATTAGTTTTTTAATTAAAACTACATTCAATGATACAAAATTATTTATAGTGAAGCACCTCTATGAAAAAACCACGTTGGAAATAAATTTTAAACCACAAATTTAATTTGTCCTTTTACCAGTATTTCCATGCTGGAAAACGCATATAAATAAATTAAATTGTGTCTTTTTACGCTGTTATGTACAGAGCTAGCCCCAACAGTAAATTAATAATCCAAAGCGTAGGTTGAAAGTCGTTCTTTTACATATTAATAAGCAACACAATGTTTCAGTTAGATAAGACAGTCCTGCCGCGGAAGGTGACGCTTCTAAGGATCTTCTAATATTAATCTGAAAGTTGCAAAGAGCGTGATCTAATTTAATTAACTAGTTAATTATTATTCCCAAGCTGAAAAAGCTCCGACACACAGCTCACGTTTCGAAATTTTCCTGGCTGTGCTGCAACTTAATATTAGAATTTATGCAAAAAAGCTGGAAAACTAAAACTTAGTCTGGCTTTGCGAAAATATAAGTTAGCTAACTCCTCCGTGTTTTAAATTTCGCACGCTGTTTCTCTGTATGGTGTATATGAATGTCTATCTGTGTGCGATTTTGTGTGTGTGCGTTATTTAAAAAGATATTCCGAACATGACGAAAGCTTCTCCCCCTCATCACTTTGAGGAATAAATTTACATGTAAATGCGATCAAGTAGATGCAGTTAGGCGAAGAAAAAAAAATGTATTTCAGAAGCGCGCCTCCCTATTTCCTATCTCCAAATATTTCAGTCGACAAAACATATTTATTGTAGTACATACAACACAAGTGCTGTAATTTATATATGCGAAATTTCAAAAGCGTTTTAAATAGCAATTCATTGTTTGTACATGATGATATAACATAGCAAACAAGCACTCATTTTAATAATTCCTTTGATCTTACATTTGGACCAGGTGCGCAGGGGGCGGGAAATGCATTTAAACTTTAATATTTAAATCCGGTTTGTGTTGGTACAAAGACAATCCGAAAGATGTAAGGGAATGGCAAAGAGCTTGCATGCCCAGAAAACAAATTACTTCCACAATTAATTTAATTAACTTCTTGATTTACATTTTTGTTTTGTTCCTTTATTTGGGACAAAGGGTTTTTTTGGTTAATTAAAATGGTTTTAATTAAAGTTTTGTGGAAATTTTCGGAAATAATCGAAGGAATTTAAAACTTTTACTCAGAAATCTCCAATAAACGTTCTCTTTTTATATTAGATTTATTAATAGCATTGTTATATTTCTTTATAAATGCTATAAAATGATATGAGTTATTAAATCAAGAATAAAAATCGCTGACAATGATGATTGATTATTATCTAATCGGAGAATGTTTAAAATCTTTCTAATTTCCTAGAGAAATCTTTTTTAATTTTCTTTTTTCCGCTTCGAAGGTATAGTAATGTTAAAGTAGTATTGCAATTCCTGCCACAAAAAAGTTTTTACTACTTTTATTGTATAGTCATAAAATAAATTTCATATATCAATATCGTGACCTTAGAAAGTATCTAATGCTATAACATAACCAAGCTCTATTCTCATTTTTGAGGGCCAAATTTCACATTGAAACTTTCTAATTTAATTGATTTATTTTTTAACATAACTGAATATGTCAATAATAAGATTTTTCAAGTTCAAGGTTCGTAGTAGCGAATAAGTATGATATTTTGGTTCAAATCATATGACATTTATTTATCAAATATTCATTCGTATAAAATGTCAAATGAAACTGATAGCAAAATAAAACCGTATTTATGGACTATAAAACACGATCCCATATTTTTATTTATAGCGGAACCAAAAAATTATAGAATATATAAAAATCATTTCAAATGTATTCGATAAAATTTGCCATAATTTTTATTGCAAATTGCAAGGTCAGGAAAAAATACCTTAATTTACAAAAATGGAAATTAAGAGTAGATTTTTGTCAATTATTTAAAATTTTTACATAACAGAAACAAAAAATATTTTGTATCTCAAGGAGTCAGGGCTTGTACGAGCCCTAATAACTAAACGTTCGGACAAAAGTAAATCTGATTGCCTTTTTTCCATACGCGCAAAAGTTATCTAAATTAACTTCCATAACATTGATGGTTTTTTTTTGTTATAATGCCAACATTTGGTTATATAGAAACGTAAATTTCGTAAAAATCCGCTCGGCGGTTCCAAAACTGTGGCAATTTAACCCAGCAGAATGGGAAAATTGTAGAAACAAAGAATTATTTTTAAAACGTTGTATCTAGTAGTCGGATTTTGATAACATTTACTTTATTGCAAAGCTGGATGTTGGTTTTCTTTACAAAAAAGTTATACAAGATTTTATTTGGTGATTTTAGGCATTTATCGGAGCTTCAAAGTTACACCTTTAAAAATGATAGAATTTTCTAGTAACTGTATTAAAAAATCACAGTTTTGAAACCGCTGGTTGGAATTGTGTCAAAAAACCTTTAAATCAAACCTCAATAATCGTACTAGATTGAAAAAATCCTGAAATGTTAATATGATTTTTTTTGCATTTTTTTCGAGTTCCACAGTTCATATTTCAAAAAACGTGTTTTTTTGAGGGTGCTACCTACACTTATATAATCATAGCTTTGGAACCGCTGATTGGATTTTGATAAATTTTACTTTGCAAAGCTGGATGTTGGTTTTATGTACAAAAAAATCCCCAAGTCTTTATTTGGTGATTTTAGGCAATTTTCGTAGCTTTAAAATTGCACTTGAAAAATGTTTTTAAAAAATCACCGTTTTGGAACTTGGGGAAAACGACATAAAGGTGCTTTCATGGCCCTCATCCAGTCCGGACTTAAATGTCATTGAGACTCTTTGGCATAAAATTAAACATATTCTACGCAATAATCCACGAAGAACCATTGGGGACTTAAAGACCAAAATAGAAGAAATTTGGGACATTTTCACGCCAGAATTGTACCAAAATTTGATAAATACAATGCCTGCTAGAATACAGGCAGCTATTAAAGCAAAAGGAGACGTAACCTCATATTAATGGTCCTAAATTAAAAATTATTCCAACATTTAGTTGCAAATTCATTTTGTAAAATTTGCTAATTATTAAGGTTAAAATATTGTTAAATCAAATAAATAATTTTCTTCCATGCATGATATTGTTATTAAGGCTTTATCTTCTTTTATTGTTAGGTGTTTACCAATTATTTGCGTAAAATTTCCAGTTCTCCTTTCATACTTCAAAAATTTACTTTTGTCCGAACATTTAGTTGTATAATGACCATGGAATATTTTGTAACATTTCTTTTAAAATTACCTTATGAAGAGTGTTTGCAATACTATACCTGTTTTTTTTTTCATCTAATTTATACTGATTAAAATTTTCCTTCATCTTTTCTAAATAGTTTCTTTAATCAAACTCAATTCTTTTTAAAATATTTGAAATACGAACATGTAATTCTAATATTAAAAAAAATACTCAAAATAAAAAAATAACTAGATTAACTATATAATTGGTCTGTGGAATTATCAGAATTGCATTTATTCTCCTACGAGCTACTCGTTTGTGACGAAACTATTTATAGAAACTGAAATCATTAAATGGCTGGATAGTACGCAGTCGATAATTACATTTCAACTATTTCTATACACCACCTGCAGAAATTTAAGTTAAAATGTTGTTGATTCATTTTTTACTGTTGATAAATTTGCAACTACATAATGAGTTTCTTGTAAATATCGCTTAGCAGTACCGTAACAGTTACAAACTAGTAGCTCAGCGTACGGTGAGCCTTAGAAACGAAACTGTTTAAAAATACAGAAAGGGATATTAAAATAGGAAATCACACACGTGGAATCCTTGTGTATACAATGCCTTATTTTAGATATAATTTCTGAAAATATTAGATTCCCTGTGGATTTGAAACATTCAATAATAAATATTACTCCCACATTTTTTCCTATTATGCAAAAATTTCATATAAAATTATTCATTGTTTATCATCAAAATATAAAAAATTCCAGGTTTTTATCCCCTTTCCACATTAAACCTCTTATTCAAATGTCTTCGGCCCCAAAAGTTTCCAACTACATCATTACCTTAATTATTTGCATAAGTATCTCAAACAAAATCACAAAGTTTCACCCTATTAAATTTTAAAATGAGTAACACCGACTTTCATCATAGTTTAAAAAATAAGTTATCGAAGTGAATTCCACCGTAGAGCGAAAAGTTTGTTAATTATTTAAATAGAGTACAACTAAAAGCACTCAACGCTTTTTTTGGCGTCAATGTTTCAGTGCTCCAGTGACTCATGAAGATATCAATAACTGCATACAAAAAATTCGAAATAATCCCCAAAGCTCACAGAAAATAAAATGCAAAATCCTCTAGCTTAATTGTGCTTTTATTTACGTCTATAGTCGAGATCAATACTGTATGATTTATCCCAAAAAGCAGTTATGACACTGTTATTCAGCTGACACAGCACAATATTGATGGCAGCCTCTTCTATAACAAAAGTTGGGATGCGATACAGGTTTATTGAATGCTTTATGCCTCCATAAGCCGGATGTTTTTGTTTGCCGGTCATTTTCAGACCAAGACCAAGCATTTCTTATAGATGATAAAGAGAGGGATAAACACAATCAATTCAACCCTTAAACACAGCAAAGATTTATCTTCTCGACAATCTAATGAAATAAAACGAATAGCGGACATTTGAGCTTGGAACATCAGTCAACATCTCGTTTTTTCGTCAGCTACATGCGCGAATAAAACCTAATAGTTTTTTATTGTTTCAGGTATGTCCCAATTTGGATCGAGTCTTTGATGTAGTGAGAGCGTAAGTGATTTTATTTGGTTTTCAAGATGTGAGAAGTTAAGAATGACGGAGAATGGAACAAGTTGTGAAGCTTATATAATTTTTTTGTTGAAGAGGGGAAACTACAAATATCCCATATAAATATAAAGGAGGTTTGACGTGTAAAAAGAGCGATAAAATCGTTTTATAGTTTTATGGACGTCTGGAAAAAACAAAACTGAAATATCGTCTTTTGCCATCATGAAACTTTATATTATATGAAAGCACCTAGCACGGGAAAACTTTTTTACTTACTAGGTACTGAGGTAAATTTTATATTTTATCGCAACTACTTGGGTTTACATTTTACATTTGTATTTACGGCTCTGTAATATGAGAGTTCGCGCATATATATTGCTCCAACAACAAAAAAAAAAGCAAATATAAAAATTTATATTCAAAAGCAATACATTATTTACAGTGGAAAATTCTCCTGGCAAATCTTTGATGATATATTCGAAGCCAAACTGTAACGAACCGTCAAAATTGTAATTAAAATTCCGTCTGTGTGATGTATACACACAAAAAAACTTTTTTATTGAGAACGTTTTCCGTTTATCAATTTGATGCTCATTTCTGTTAAGTTCTGACAATTAAAACTTTTTCCCAAGAGTTCATACAAATTGCTTTACTTCAGTGGATGACTTTAATTAAAGTCGTCCTCGCGTCTTTCAAAAATTATACAAAATATCTATTTAATACTTCTACATATTTTATGCTCATTAAAACTTTCTTGTTATACCAACCGACTTATTTAGATGAAATTCCGCGGGGATTAGAGCTATTTTAAAATAAAAACATTACTTTCCAAAGAAAAGCGCCGATAGCATCGAAGGACAAAAATTACTCGTGTTCTGTGTATCCTGTACAATTTAATCAGCGCAATGTTTCCATTATATTCTCTGTTGCTTTAGTAGTTCTCCATTGCAGTTGCGCCAAACAAAATATCACGTTTTGTTTATTTTACAATTAGTAAAATTAAGTTAATTAGCGCTTTTGTAAATAGCATATACAAACAGAAACTTATAATGTCATATTAATTAATGGAACACAATTGTGAGAATAGTACGAGAAAATTACGTTATTTAAACAGATTTGTCCTGGTTTATTTCAACGTTACCTTATAATATTCTCTTATTGTGGACTCAACGTTTTCAAGGAAAATTGTTACAATAAGAATCTAATTAAATTTAATTGAATATTGTTAAGTGCTTGAAAATTGGGTCCACTTTCGCTTTTTATTAAAAACTCATCGCATCATGTCTGATGTAGAGATTGAATCAATTTCTTCTCTTGTGTCTATAATAGGTTTCTGTAGCCTTATACAAGGTGATTCCAAATTAAAATATTTTATTTTTCATAAGAGGATGAAAAATTATAGAAAATATACAGTGTGTCCCAGTTTATATCGTCAGGATTTCACCAGTCGATAGTTTAGCGAAAATTAAAGGTGGTTTGTCTAATAAACTATGGTCGAATGTTGCTTCCTATTTGACGTACAGGCCATTAAAGAAAATAAATTATTTTAACTAATTTGCTATAAATCAATAACAAAAAAAGTTAACCTTCTGAAGTTTTGTATAGATCTTTTTTTTTATATTCTCTTATTAATAGTGGTGGCAATTATTTTATTTAGAACGCAGAGGCGTGCGTACGGGTTTCTTCAAAAACATTTTACTGACTAAAACGTACGCCACTGCACCAATATGCAGAGAATATTTTCCATTCAATTTAGAAATTTTTTGTATCTAATAATTTTTTGATAACTTAACTCAAAATAACCTAATAGTACAGTAAATAAGGGAGAAAAAAGGCTTCAAATAGACTTTTTCTACCCTACAGTTAATTTTTGTAGAATCTTCTTGAGGGTCGCCCTGAAAGTTTAAAACTGAGTTTGTGTATTCGTAGACCCCGCCCTTCCTTTACCAGCCCTCAATTGGTTGGATTTTTTTGTTTATTGAATAACTTTTTTCCTATTAAATTTTCGAAAAAAAGAGTCAGTACAAAGTTGTAAAGAAAAATATTTCCTACAACTTATTTTTTAAATTTTTTTTGATATTGTCGATATTTCAAAAGTTATTCAACAAATAAGTTGAAATTTTTGGGGAAAGAGTAGTAAGTAGTAGTACCTAACTAGAGAAAAATTTCCCTAAAATTTGCAACTTATTTGTTGAATATCTTTTTAAATATTGACAATATCAAAAAAATATTAAAAGGAAAGTTGTAGGAAATATTTTTCTCTTCAACTTTGTACTGATGCTTTTTTCGGAAATCTAATAGGGAAGAACCTCTTTAATAAATAAGAAAAAAAAGTTAAGTTATCAAGAAATTGTAAGATACAAAAAAGTTTCTAAACTGAATGGAAAATACCCTCTGCATATTGGTGCTGCAAAAAAAAACAGTGGTGTACGTTTTATTCAATAAAATGTTTTTGAAGAAACCCGTACGCACGCCTCTGTGTTCTAAATAAAATAATTGCAACCACTATTAATAAGAGAATACAAAAAAAAAGATCTATGCAACATTTCAGAAGACTAACTTTTTTTGTTATTGATTTATAGCAAATTATTTAAAATAATTTATTTTCTTTAATGCCCTGTACATCAAAAAGGAAGCAACATTCGACCATAGTTTATTAGACAAACCACCTTTAATTTTCGCTAAACTATCGATTGATGAAATCCTGACGATATAAACTGGGACACCCTGTATAAGTACTTTAAAAATTCTAATAGTATATTATGCAGTGAGTACCTATTTAATGATAGCTATTAAGACACGAGTACGATGAATACGAATACGAATATTATGGCAACTTTATCATAAACTCAGAAATGTCAGAAAATCAAAATGAACTGTTAATTTTTAAATTTTAAATCTGTTAGATGTTCATGGTAATATTTGATATTGACGGAATATTGCGGTAATGTTGCATTTCTATTGGTTATAAACTTGTATCGTTATGAAAAATCTCTATCGTAATGAATCCATTACAGTACGGGTACCTAGTAAATGTCGAATAAATCAATTAAAGTATGGGAGTAGAAAAAAGTTATGTTTATATTGAATCATGCAAAATTCATAATTTTAAAGGGATATCCTTTGATTATCATGTTAATTAATAAAGATATTTCGCCAAGCTCCAGGGTTTTGCCCTCTAGATTACTCCAACCCTGATAGTTAATGTCATGTAGATTTCCTACCTCTGGAAGGAGGTGTGAAATAAAATATGTCAGATTACATAAAATTTATATTAAAAGGACACGGGTCAGTTTCCTAAGATCAAATGGTATATGTTTTATTTTAGTAATAAATTTTCCAGAGACCATTTCTTATACCTACATTTCTTCAGAAATTACCGGAATAATTACGAAATTTCCTTTTCTTATTAATACCTTACTTTAGAATTTAGGTCACAACTTCGAAATTAATCCTGACAATCATTTGTCATGTAATGAGCGTTACTAAATTGTAATGGAACACCGCGAAGCCGCGCCACTCACAAAAGAGTTTTGTCGACGTAAATAGCGTTCTTCTTATGAAATTCAAAAGACCCAAAAATTATGCTGTAACATAGTCTGTGTACGTCTACACCGAATACGTGACGTTTATATTTTCCAGCCTCTCCTGTTGGCAAACGCGGCTCAGCGAACGAAACTAATTTTTCACTTTTGAATATTTTATAATAGAGATGATAGGAGAACAACATCGTTCTCGACGAGATTTACAATAATATTTAAATGCATATAAGAGGCAATAAGTCTGTGTTTGTGTTCTGAGTGTGTATGTGTGTGAGCCTTTCTGACATACAACAAATTGATGGAGAGAAGATGAGAAAAATATCTGCCAACAAACAAGAGGCTGAAAAAAACCGTGTGACGTATCATCATGATTCAACAGAATTGAGAAATTTTCCCGACAACTTGCCGTGTGTCTGCTCCGCTATAAACCATCGTTAACAATTTTTTTCTCGCCACTTCTTTCCGTTTCTTTCATGCGGGTTTTATAGCTTAGCAAAATGACAAGGTGGAGGAGATGAGGAACTGCGAAATTTACTAAATAAACCTAGTGGATAGTGGTGTCTTCAGTTCAGTCGTGAAAACATCAATTCCTCGTCCTAATTACAGCAGAACTTTACTATCACTTTCGTCGTTTTCTTGTGTTAATTCCATGTATTTGTTGCGTAGCACGTTTTAATTTAATAAGAGATGTTGATTCATCATGAAAATTATTTTAGTCGAAGAACAAAAGCTTTATTCAATCAAATGACAATTGATTATTTAGTTCAAATTGTTCATCAAATTAAAGGAATTTTCAAATTGTTATGAAAGGACGATCAAATTCATTGTGCTTTGTTTCGCTGTTTTAATTTGTATTAGCGTAAAATTTCGATGAAAGCTTTGATTTTCTCTTAAATTAAAACGGACCAACTAAACAACTAAATGTTCGGACAAAAGTAAATTTTTGAAATATGAAAGGAGAACTGTAAATTTTACGCAAATAATTAGTAAACACCTAACAATACAATAAGATAAAGCCTTAATAACAATATTATGCATGGAAGAAAATTGTTTATTCGATTTAACAATATTTTAACCTTAATAATTAGCAAATTTAAAGAAATGATTTTGCAACTAAATGTTGGAATAATTTTTAATTTAGGACCATTAATATGAGGTTACGTCTCCTTTTCTTTAATAGCTGTCTGTATTCTAGCAGGCAGTGTATTTATCAAATTTTGGTACAATTCTGGCGTGAAACTGTCCCAAATTTCTTCTATTTTAGTCTTTAAGTCCCCAATGGTTCTTGGTGGATTATTACGTAGAATACGTTTAATTTTATGCCAAAGAGTTTCAATGACATTTAAGTCCGGACTGGATGAGGACCAGAAAGCACCTTTATGTCGTTTTCATTGAGTTCCAAAACTGTGATTTTTTAAAAACAGTCGTTAGAAAATTACGTCACATTTTTCAAGTGCAATTTTAAAGTTACGAAAATTGTCTAAAATCACCAAATAAAGACTTGGGGTTTTTTTTGTACATAAAACCAACATCCAGCTTTGCAATAAAGTAAATTTTACCAAAATCCAACCAGCGGTTCCAAAACTGTTATTATTTAAATGTAGATAGCACTCTCAAAAAGCACGTTTTTTGAAAAGTGAACTGTGGAACTCGAAGAAAATGCAAAAAAATTCATATTAACATTTCAGGATTTTTTCAATATATGTAGTACGATTATTGAGCTTTGATTTAAAGGTTTTTTAACACAAATCCAACCAGCGGTTTCAAAACTGTGATTTTTTAAAACAGTTACTAGAAAATTCTATCATTTTTAAAGGTGCAACTTGAAAGCTCCGATAAATGCCTAAAATCACCAAATAAAAACTTGTGTAACTTTTTTGTAAAGAAAACCAACATCCAGCTTTACAATAAAGTAAATTTCATCAAAATCCGACTACTAGATCCGTCGTTCTGAAAATAATAATTCTTTGTTTCTACAATTTTCCCATTCTGTTGGGTTAAAATGCCACAGTTTTGGAACCGCCGAGCGGATTTTTACGAAATTTACGTTTTTATATAACCAAATGTTGGCATTATAACAAAAAAAAAAATCAATATTATGGAAGTTAATTTAGATAACTTTTGGACTTTTGCGCGTATGGAGAAAAGACAATCAAATTTACTTTTGTCCGAACATTTAGTTGTTAGGGCTCTTAAATTATACTATAATTTTAAAAGTTACAGAGCATCTTAAAGTTCCGCCAATATAAATCCTTTTAATTCTCTATTTTTCGAGGAAAAAGTGGACAAATTTTTAGAACTGGACGTTTATAAAAATGTTTTAAATTTTCTATAATAATCCTCAACTTATGAGTTGGCACCGAAACCACTTCATATTTTAAGGTGAGCAAGTGCAGTTCATTGTAATTCCCTCATTTTTATTAATGTTCCAACTGTCTGCTTCTAATATGTGAACTCTTATAAATACCAGCACATAGCACATAACTCGAGTTAGCTCCAGTAAACTATTACCGTAACTTTGCCTTTGCGAGCTCTCGACAACAAATTGACATATAAAACGAAACTGTGAAAAGTCCTTAAAATTAAATATCGCACACTCGCAGCTTATACGTACTTATCTTCAAACATATACAACGGTGTTTATTAATTAAAAGCCAAACCGAACATAATACGAATTAATTAAACTTTCAGCAAACATCGAGACCTTCGTAATTAACAAGTTAATAAATATATAGAACAAAAGTTTTACATAATAACACCCCGAATCCTATCCAGATATTTAACTGGTTGTTGAGCTGGTTTTCTATTCTATCTTGTGTGTTTAGTTATACAACTTTGGTATTACCACAGGACGAAGTTTTATACAGACAAAACTTTTAAAATGCAATATCATATTGAGAGTATGTGGGGCTGGTTATACATCAATTTTGTGCCATGAATTATGTATTATGGGGGCCAGAGCACAATATAACATTGAAAATTTAAAAGTTTTTTAATATTTTAAGCTGTGGTAAAGCCCACTCCCGCTTGTTTCGCAAAACAAGCTACGATTATATTTCTATAAATAGTAAAACCCAAACGGGTGATGATCGTTTTACGATTACTAATGGGTTTATATGTACAGTTTTATAACATTACTTCAACATCAAACATCAACCAATTATTATCAGCGTGGGTTCCAGTTTGAGTACCGTAACATACCTACTCGACCTTTAAGGTGTTACCGGTAGACAATAAAAATAAATGCTTGAAACTGGACATTTTTTTCTGACTCATAGTTCACCGGGATTGTTTATAAATTCAATGAGCAACGTCCTGTCAAGGTCACACGGTGTGCGTTATGTCAGCTTCTGGACAGGACAAGATTCAGTTCCGTAAACGAAGGTCGTCCAGCTACACCTCTGGAGCCCCAAACAACTAAAACAAACTAGAATTTTAATTGATTCTTGTAGGGAGGCTTTAGTGACAACCCTGAAGCATCCCGCTTTGTCCACGATTATATTAAATATGCAAGTTATTCTCCTGCTGCAATTTGTTTTTAAATTCAAGAGAAATTCGTTGCAGACCATCTGCTGCTTGTATCCATTGCGTTGAAAATTAGATTAGCAAAGTTTATAGTCTTGTAGATTTATGCGTCGTAAATTTCTGCAGAAAAGTGTTGAACAGGCTGCATTTATTTAACATGCTAATGTACAAAAGTTTGTTTCATGAGTTTTCTGCAGCGGATTTGTAATCGCTATAAATCAGTTATTGATAGAAATAAGCTGGTTTTGGAAAAAAACGTATTTGCGATGCTAATGAACAAGTTTAGCTTATAGGTTTTGTAACGGCAACAATATTCTTGTGGTAATTATAGCCATATGGTGTTTTTTTTTATTTAATGATAATGTACGCGTGTAGTATCTATTATTGAAATATAAATTACTGGTAATTATAAAATTATGCGTAAAACTTTTTTTAATTTTCACAAGAACTACCTATAATAGTACGACACAAATTTATCTAAAATTTGGCACAAGCATTAACTTTCCATGCTTTTCCGTTTCTCTATTCACATTTTATATAAAAACACGCCTACAGCAATGTTGTTAATTTAAAGAATACAGTTAAATTAGACTAAATACATAGCTACTTACATTATACTCTTAACTGTGTGAAATTAGTTTGAGAACAATTTTATTTTAGGATAAAACATTTATATGTTCATGAATTATGTACTTTCCTTTTTAAACTAAATTTGACTTACTATTATACATAAGTATATAAAATAATATCACTAAACGACTGAATTACATACATATATATATATATATATATATATATTATTTATTATTTTATTCCTTGATGAAGATTTTAATAAATTAGTTAAATGCCATGAATTTTACAAGAAAGAAGTCTACTAGGTACATCACTTCTCATAGTATTTAGTGAATTCCGTAAAATTCAAGGTGAGTTGTGGATGTGTTTTGAATATGTTCATATTTTTTTATATTTTTGGTTGAACAAAGTAAAATTTTCGTTTTTAATCGCACAGGAAACGTGATTTATTCTGTGAAGGAATAATTTATTGTTATCAATTAATTGCCCATAACTCAATCAAACAGAGGAAAAAAGCTCAAGTTATTTATTTACTTCCTCATGCAACTTTAAATCTCTTTATTCCTCCCATAATTATTTTCCAGTCCTTTAAGAAAAAAATTTACAGCGCGATTGGCATAAACATTTAAAAAATGAGGCAAGCAACTACCACTTTATTGTTCTTTTCTTCTCATTCAAAAGTCCATCATCTTTGACCTCCTGCAACGTAAACAATAGCATTTTTATTACTTTCTTTATATTAAATGAACACAAAAAGTTGCTAGTATATCTTCAGTGCTTGTCTATATGAAAGGAATTCACTCAACATATGTATGTTGAAGACCTGGCATTATTTGGTAAATAAATCTTATCTTGGTGTTAGAACTGTTTAAATTGTTCATTTAAATCCAAACAATAAGGCAGAGTGCCTTCGGGTTGAAACCATCAAAAGAAAAAACAACAATAGAGGATGAAAGTAATGAAAAGTAGCATTTATTATTAAGAATGTTACTATAATAATGTGGATAGTTGAGTAGTTGACATACATTAATAAATAATTTTTATAGTATTATAAATCAATTTGATGGACAAAAAAAATACTGTGTCAAAGTAATAAATGAGTGGTATAATTAGAAAACCCATGTCTTCACCCTATAATAGTACTAATAAAAATTTGCTAAAAAGTAGGTGTTTTAAAATAATAATTATAAAAAAATCATTCGTAAAAATTGAGCAAGTTTTCTCATAACTTTTCAATTGCAAATTGTGATTAACTTGAGCGTTTCCAAATTTTTATATCAACCATAAGGAAGATCCGTCGAAAATTATGTATTTTTTGGCTACTCAAAACTCATTTCAAAATTTTTTTGACTTCCTGTTCTTAAAACTGTCAAAAAATTGATATATTTATTGGCCACTTGCATTTTTATTAAGAGACAAGTTCGTTTTACTAGAAAACTCGAACATAATTAAAATTCGTCAAAATTTACGCATTTTATTGCCTACAATAAACTAATTTTCAAATTTATTCTAGTTTTAGACTTTTGTCCTTGGAACTTTTCATAAACTTTGAAAAATTGATGTATTTTCTTGCGATTTGATTTTTTACTAAGAGACAAGCTGGAAAATTGGAACGTAATAGAATTCCTTCGAAAATTATATTTTATTGTCTACTCTAAACTCATTTTAAAACTTATTAATTTTTTAGACTTTTTGTCCTTAAAACTGTCAAAAATCTTCGAAAAATGAACATAAATCTTTGCCATTTGAGTTTTTACTAAGGGGCAGGTTAGTTTTACTTGAAAATTTGAGTTTAATTAAAATCCGTTGAAAATTATGGACTTTATTGTATACTCGTAATTTTAAAATTTATTCTTTTTTTAGTCAAAAAACTACGATAAATTAACATATTTCCTTGCTATTTCATCTTTTACTAAGAGATAAGCTGGAAAATTGGAATACTTATAATAAAAAACTTATATTTTATTGCCTACTCTAAACTCATTTCAAAATATATTCAACTTTTAGAGCCTGAGTTCTTGAAGTGTCAAAAAACTTCGACAAATTGACAAATTTCCTTGCGGTTAAATCTGTTACTAAGAGACAGGCTAGTTCTACTAGAAAATTCGAACATAATGAAAATCTTGCTTTTGAGTCAATTTTTTTAAATTTTGTGTTCATAAACTTCAATAAATTGACTGATTTTTACGGTTGGCTTTGATACAAATAAATAATTTGGTTCTACTAAAGAATTTATGCAGAATGAAAATCTACCGAAAAATGTGTTCAATGTTATTACAAAGTCACCAAAAATTAATCTAATTTTACACTTTGTGTCCTTAAAATTAAAACTGTAAGATAATTTCGAAATATTGTCAGATTTTGTTGTGGTTTTTATATTAAAAAGAGAGAATTTAGTTTTACTAGAAAATTCTGGAATTATTGCCTTCTATCATACGCGCATTTTTTAAATGCATCCCATTTTACGTTTCACCATTTTGTTGGAATGAGAAAGAAAATGTAACTTAAAAAAACTTTCAATTTTTATATAGTCTCCCAAAATTGCCTCAAAAAGATTGACAGATTCCATGCGGTTTGTCTTGTTACAGGGAAGAGATTTTGTTTTACCAGAAAATGAAACAACAAAAATCTATCGAAAATTCTGTATTTTAGTGTCAACTTAAAATATGTCCTTAAAACTTCACGATTTGTGTATTAGAATTAAAATATATTGGAATTAAAGAGTTTGCACTATGTAATCATAAAATTAATAGATTTTTTATACGAAGTTTTTTCCACTTTTCGAGATGTACTCGTAACTGCATTCGTCCTCAAATTATACAATTTCAAATTATGTAGGTACTTAATATCTTCCTTTTAATCTACCACAGAGATTAGCTCTTCTATACTTAGCCAGTAAAACATTCAGAAAGTTTTGTTTTAAACTTAATGGAAATGTATTTCTTAATATACATAAATAACCGACAAAAACATAAATTTCCCCAAATAAATTAAAAAGATTGTGTCCCTCCGTCTAACAAACCCTAAATAAAAGGAAACGTTTCGTATTTAATTGGGTTGTGGAGGTTTCGGGTGTAGGTATTTAAAAAAAAACTTTAAAATTAGATTAAACTTTATTATCTTCGTTAGTAAACTTTTTACACGGTAATTAAAAGTCATTCTTGGGGGAGTTGGATGTAAATTAAGAAAAGAATTACACTTTTTAATTGCTTTAGTATTTTTTCGAGGGCTGAACAGAAAGCTCTTTAATATTCAATTTTATCGTTTTTTAAACTGGAAATTCAGTGAAAATAAAAAGAAAATCCACTTTAAAAACATAATTGGCCTGGTACAGTATGTAGGTATATAAATTTAGAAATTAATGTTGTTTTGGAACGATATTAAACCGGTACATTAATTTCTAATTTTATTATTACATCGATTTTTAGGGTTGTTTTATGAATTGAGCTCCACAAATTTATCGGAAAAATTTTGTACTAAATCGTCGGGCTCGATGTAAGCATGAAATGGACTGTATCATTTTTTATAATATGATCTCTGTTCTGTTACATTGTGATGACTACAAACATAAACCAGCAAAATGTTATCGTTTGGTTTCAATCTAATATTTTAATAATTATAGCCTGAAGTAAGAAAAAGAGAGACAGGTGGTAATTGGTTTTTAATTTATTGTACCGAATTAATCTTCTAGCGCTTTGTATGCAAATAACATAAATATACAAACAAGTGTTTGATTAAGTACATCAAATTGAAATGGTGAAAGTTTGCCAAAATATTAATATAATTTCTATTTTGGGTTTTAGGTAGGCATATAAAGCAAGAGGCTTTCATCGCCGTGTTTCATTATGAATTCTTCGTTAATTATTCATGTGTACATTATTTATAGTTGAAGCTGTTCGTACTTAGATGCAACTCAGAGTGAACAATTATTCAGTATTAAAACTGAAGTATACACAAAAATTGATGATGTCAGATCCTAATTTTTGAATATTACTTAAATATTTTTTGCTATATAAGAAGATGTTATTTATTATATAAATTGCGAAACTAGAGCAAAAATTTAATTCAAAATTTAAAAAAAATTGAAAACACATCAATTACACAAGATATTAAATTAAAATAATTATAGGTAAAAACTATTTTTAAACTATACATAACGTAGTAAATTAAAAATAACTTTTATACTTTCACTAAATGCTATTAATTTACACCATGCAAGAATAACACACATTTACTACAAGTATGTAATATTATACAGGGTATTATAAAAAATTGTTGATCAAAAAGTTATGTAATAAATTCCATATTTTTCATTCTAATTAGAATATAAAGCAGTTTTGTCACTAGACAAGTTCGTTCTACCAGATTTTCTGATTACGTAAGTACAAACACTGTCTAATTTT
Organism: Pediacus dermestoides; assembly: GCA_963942485.1. Lineage (NCBI taxonomy): Eukaryota > Metazoa > Arthropoda > Insecta > Coleoptera > Cucujidae > Pediacus > Pediacus dermestoides. The sequence continues at coordinate 34,004,844 of OZ012626.1, forward strand.
CCACTTTATGTAAGTACACTGTGTCCCAAATTGCTTGTAATTCAAGGTATCTCTGTAACTTGTAAAGATAGAACTTTGCGGTTTTCGTTAAACTTTTAATGCCGCAAACAGAACTAAGCTAACTTGTTTTGTTTTTGAGATACAGGGTGAAAACGAAAATTTTCACTTTCAGGGGTGCTGTCATATCTCACACACTGTGTGTTCTAGATAGATATTTTTGCGTAGAATCCAGTGGTGTACTCGAAAAAAAAATGATCTCCATCGTTTAAAAGATATGACCCAAACTAGGTCTTTTTTTAAATGGAACACTCTGTATTTTTTTGTCTCATTAAATTTGTCTATTTTTTCTCATTAAAATGATGTAAATAGTAGGCACTTTCAAATTTAATAAATGCCCTAAAACAGCAAAAAACCCAATTATAAGTCAAAAAAATTTAGTTGACCTTGAAAATCGGGAATAAAGAAATGTTTACAAGCAACATGGAAATTTTGTTGGAATTTTGCTGTTAGGAGCTTCATCAATGACCCTTGACTTGCTCTCAAAAATTTGGCCATAGTGTCAATTTTGCCACTTTTTAATCTAATTTGACTGGGCTAAAAGAATGATCACAGTCTACGAGTTTTCTTTGTTCTTTTTTTTTTGTTTTTTACATACTTAAATTTTGTTATATAAATTAAAATATAATTTGATGTCAATACAATTTTCAGTAATTCGAACATTTCGGTAATCCGACAAATCTCTTGCACGAGTATTCGGATTAAAGAGGGGCGGGCAGTGTACCATGTATACAAAGGTATAAAAAAGTTAATAGTAAAAGACTCAAACTAAAATATATAAAGTGGGAAACCCTGTATTCTATTTTTCGTTATCCCTAATGTATCTGATACAAAATTAATCTTTCAATATAAAAATATGTCATGGTTGAAAAGATCTCATAGTTACGACGCTAAAAGTATATCAATAATCGGTTTTGAAGCTGGACAAGAAGCAGAAACCATCGATTTAATACTCTCTCCGGCAAATATTTACCAAATATCCACCAACAAAGCCACACATATTACCAATTTCTGCAAAACTTCTACGCTCCAAGGAAAACTTATGCATGTTCTCCATATTGAGAAAACAAATAAAATAAAACTTATTTATTATATAACAAAAAATAAAGCATACTTTCAAATAAAACCAATACACTCGATCAGTTATTTATAACTTTAGGGAAAAGTTTTAATTTAAACTTTCTGGCTCTTGAAATATATTTGGCTTCCTGCAATTCTGGACAATTTTCTCGTTGTATCGACTGGCCCCCCTTAAAAGGCATGTGACAAACCAGAAACGACGCCAAGGTGCGCTAAATTCTAGGTGTGGCGTATTATTCAAGGCAAGTAACTCGACTAAATATATTTTGCAATTGAGATCAACATTCTTTTATCGATTGACACAATGTCTTTATAGTCCGTTATAAGTAGTGTATACGCCCCGGCTATAGTCATTTTATATTAGCAAAACAGAAAAATGTCGAGTAAACTAGGTATTTCTGAGGCAATAATAAAATAACTGAAATACCGCAGTAAATAAACTTGAAGACAAGAATAATAAATATACTAGCATAATGCATTGTATATAAACAATTATCATTACCATTTTATGTAGTTTTGTTTGAATAATATTGTTTATTTGTAAATAATATTGGTGGTGTAAAAACTGCGCAAACATTGGAGCTCATGTTTATTTTTGTATTGTGTGGGCTTCCGGGTAAAAATAATAAAAGTATTTATTGTCATATGGAACAGAAAATTCAGTTGGTGTTTTACGCTCCATAAAAAAATGTACAATTTTATGGCAAATGGTGCAACGAGGGACGCTTCGCAATTTTCAACGGTGCCATCATTCAATAGAAATACCAAATAAACAATGCCAATTTTACTTTTCTATAAATTAGATGTTGTGATAAAGGAGAATGTTTGTGGATGAACAAAGAATTTAAAGTACCTTAAAAGTTTAAATTTACTCAATATTTTTAGGGTAATTTTCGAGGAAAAGAGGAAAATAATACGTTGAAAAATTCTAATTATGTACCTCTTCTTTCATTTAAGGACAATGGTTAAATATTTTCCTTCGCACTTTCCAATTTCCCCCCTAATTTTTAACTTAATCCCTATTGATATTTCGCCCCGTAATCAAACGCAGTACTTATTATTTTCACCTCGAATTTCGTTTGCGAGTTTGGTTTATATTCAAGCCAGGGTGGCGCGGCGCGGCGGCGGATAGCTAATTTCCAATCCACGTGGAAACCTAGTCAAGTGTACTAGACTGGAAATAACCTAAATAGACTAATTTGATTGATAATTCAATCAGCATCTCTTTGATTCGCTTGATTTTCCAACGAATGTTGTGTTGGCTATGTACAAATTAAATCGTTGAAAAAATTCATAAAATGAATGAAAGAAATCGGGAAATTGAACGGTGATGAAGGTTTTTTTATTTTAACAAAGAAAGTTAGTTAGAACGGATTTTATTTTGTTGACTCTCATTAAATCACTTGTGTTTATTAAAAGTTTTTTTCAAATCTATTAAAGGATTAATTACTTATTTATTGATTACTTCCTTAAGTCGCTAATAAATATGTTGTATTTCAAAATAACTGCTAAAGTTTCCTAAAAATCTACGATGAATGATGAACAGTGATTAACCAGTTAATCGCAAATGACATAATAAATTATCTTATGGTATTTCCCGAAACTTCTATTTAGAAGTTCCACCACTGCTTACATTTTCCACGTGATAATTTCTTTCTACATAAATTTCGATTAGTTTCCCGAGGCTATTTCCTCTAAGATTCTTAAATTTTGATAAATTTTGTGTGGTTTAGCTCGAGGTTTCATGTGATTTTGAATGATGGTCTATTCATTGATCACTTGTTAAGTGACTGATGGAAGGCTAATTAATTAATTAGTTGACTGAGTGATTGCTAATAACAATTCACTGATTGACTCATTCACTGAATCTTATGAACTACGTAATTCACAGTCAGATGGATGCACTGAATGAATTTCTTATTAACTAACTTGATTACCTTACATAATGCACTGAAATTTTGTAAGATTCTGAACACGTCAGATTATTAGATGGCGAAATTAAACTAAGGTGGAATAATTTCACAGAGCAGATAAGTTTTCAACAAATGTAAAAATGAAATTGAATCAAATTTAATTTTGAAATTATGCGATTATTCTAAAATATTATAGAAAAGCAGATCATTAGAGCAGTTTCCCCTTTAATCTAACAATTTCTAAAAGTAATTATATTTTAAATTAAAACCAGCAAAAAAAAGTTTCATGATAAATATTTTGGAAATATGATTATGAATCTTATAAAAATTAGAATCCTATCATTAATTGTCTAGTTTAAGGCCGGTCCTTTTATCTTTATATGGCAAACAAATCTGCTAATCTTCATTGGGATTTTGCTGATAAACAAACTTATCCAAAAGTGAAAAGTTTGGGCTTTAATTTACAAATTTTATTCAAATGCGGTACAAATAAATTCTATTCGATGTTTTTTTCCGATACAGTGACGATCTCTCTTTGTAGAAATGTAAATTTTCTTATAATGCTATCAGAAGTTCCAAAACTGAAGCAAGTTTAGAAGAAAAGTTTTTCGAAAACCTGCTAGCTTCGAAATGAGCCAATAATCTTGGAACTACTGCTTGGATTTTAGCCAAATTCAGTTTCTTTCAAAGCGAAATATTGGTTCTGTCTTGAGTAGGATGTAGAAATGTAAATTTTCTTATAATGCTATTACAAGTTCCAAAACTGAAGCAAATTTAGAAGAAAAGTTTTTCGAAAACCTGCTAATTTTGAAATGAGCCAATAATCTTGGAACTGCTGCTTGGATTTTAGCCAGATTCAGTTTCTTTCAAAGCGAAATATTGGTTCTGTATTGAGTAGGATGTAGAAATGTAAATTTTCTTATAATGCTATCACAAGTTCCAAAACTGAAGCAAGATTAGGAGAAAAGTTTTTCGAAAACCTGCTAATTTCGAAATGAGACTAATCTTGGAACTACTGGTTGGATTTTAGCCAGATTCAGTTTCTTTCAAAGCGAAATATTGGTTCTGTCTTGAGTAGGATGTAGAAATGTAAATTTTCTTATATTGCTATCACAAGTTCCAAAACTGAAGCAAGTTTACAAGAAAAGTTTTTCGAAAACCTGCTAGCTTCGAAATGAGCCAATAATTTTGGAACTACTGCTTGGATTTTAGCCAAATTCAGTTTCTTTTAAAGCGAAACATTGGTTCTGTCTTGAGTAGGATGTAGAAATGTAAATTTTCTTATAATGCTATCACAAGTTCCAAAACTGAAGCAAGTTATTTAGAAGAAAAGTTTTTCGAAAACCTGCTAGTTTCGAAATGAGCCAATAATCTTGGAACTACTGCTTGGATTTTAGCCAAATTCAGTTTCTTTCAAAGCCAAATATTGGTTCTGTCTTTAGTAGGATTGTATGCATTTAAAATGATATTTTTGTTGTGTGTGCGGTAGTTCTGTGTAAAAAATATCTATAAATTTTCCAAATTTCTAAATTCAACAATCTGCGGAAAAAGTACAATTAATCAGATTAAACACATTCTTCATTTTCTTTTATTGCATAAAGTAGATTCAACTTTAAAACTAAGTACGTAAATTTGACCAAAATCCGACCAGCGGTTCCAAAGTTTGAAGTTTTGAACTATTGAAAGTTATTTAAAATAATGACAGTCAGTTTTTAGGATATAAAAAATAAGAAAATGACAGTAAATTGAGTTTCACAAGAAATGGCAACGTTACCGTTAGTAAAAAAGCAATTTTCAATAAATTCCAACTAGGGATTCCCAAATAATGCAGTAATAACGAAACTTCCTCGAAAAACTGTTTTTTTATATTACACTCGCAGTTTTGAAACGTCTGGTTGGAGTTGGGTCAAATTTGAATTTTTACAAAGGGCAATGTTGGCGTTATCTAGAAAAAATCTGAATATCTCCATTTTTTTACAGCTTAAATTATCTGCCTTCATTTGAGGTAATTTTTAAAACATCAAGTTTAGAAGCACTGCACTGGTTGGATTTTAGTCACATTTAAGTTTTTACAAAAAAAATTCCAAAATTAAATTATGCATCGTACAATATTAAACTATCTTACATTAAATTGTGTTAAGTACAGAAAAATCGCTGAATTTTTTCCAGTAAATCCTGTAATAATAGCCCAACTTCAGTTTTTCTAAACCAGTGAAGAGTTTTCGTAGTGGAGCTCAATATTAATTTCAATTTTTATTCAATGTTTACACCGAATCATTTATTACAGCCCGACATATTCTGGATTAATAATATAGTAGTTTAATAAACAAGAGTGTTAATAAGAGCGATTAATAATCGAAACGATTTTAACGCGTGAGCGCAGCGAGCGCGTTAATGAGTCGAGATTATTAATCGCCGATTAACACTCATGTTGATTACAATATTTTTTTGTCGATCGCTCTTTATTAGAATGAAAATAATCTAATTTTGTTCCATGGCAAAATTCAAATTCTGACATAATATGCAATAAGTCAAAATACCACTGACATAATTAATTAATTTCGGCAGGTGTCAGTTCCAAATGCATGTTTCAATAATATAATATATTGTTGGTTACCTAGCAAATCTCATAATCTCAACAATGTTTTTAATGTGCATGTATGCATTAAACTGAGTTATTAATACACTCCTTTTATTACAATAACTAGATCTTTAATAAACGATCGACAAAAAAAATATTTCTCACACGAAACAAGAAGACAAAACGATTTCCCCCTCGCCTCTGTTGTTATCTGGTAGAAATTGGATTATCTCCACTATAAAATAATGTACTTCTCCAGCTCCACTTTTATTAAAACTGCCAGCCTCTGCCCAAAAACCGGAGCACACATACAAAAGCCTCCTCCAGACACCCACACATACACACTCACTCTCAGCATGTACAAAACATCATCCTAGCCAGTTCTCATCCTCGAACAGCAATTTCTATTCGATGGGGGCCTCTTTGAAAACAATTTTACACTTTGGTATCCCACGGCCGGTCGGCCATCCAGCCTTCTCCTCCTCCACATCGTCCTTTCCCTCACGTGTCATGTGGATATGTGTGTGTGTGCTCCGAACTCGATCTCCACGAATTCACATTACGAAGCGTGTGGTCGGATTGTAAAATGGAAACGTGATCTAATTCAAAAGTCTATTTGATTAAGCTGGATGCCTTTTATTATTACGTTTTGTACAACATATCTAAATTAATGAATTCGAATGATGATGATCAAGATCATGATGATAATATGGTAGTGGTGTTTTGTGCACGAACGGCTTTTATCGTTGCGTTCTGTTAAATAAATTGGAAACAAAATGTTTGTAATTACTGTGTTCATACAATAAATTACATTTGAAAATTTAATAGTTAAATTGCATTGTTGTAAACATTATTCAAATTAGAAAGTTTTGATTTGTATTGTTTGATTCCATTTTGTATATGATGTGATGTGCATCTACTATTAGAATAAATGAGTCTATCTAATGAACAATCAATTACACTGAAAATAAACAATATTGCCTGGAAATTGTTGAACAAACATAATGCAGATGGTTGTTGAAAACAATTGGCGTGTAAAACATCATTACATGGAATGGTACTTTTATTAATATGTTAAATATAAAAACTTTGATGAATTTTAAATACAGCATTAAATGATTGTTATAAAATATGAAATATAATTATACAGGGTGTCCCAGTTTATATCGTCAGGATTTCACCAGTCGATAGTTTAGCGAAAATTAAAGGTGGTTTGTCTAATAAACTATGGTCGAATGTTGCTTCCTTTTTGATGTACAGGGCATTAAAGAAAATAAATTATTTTAAATAATTTGCTATAAATCAATAACAAAAAAAATTAGTCTTCTGAAATTTTGCATAGATCTTTTTTTTTGTATTCTCTTATTAATAGTGGTTGCAATTATTTTATTTAGAACACAGAGGCGTGCGTACGTGTTTCTTCAAAAACATTTTATTGAATAAAACGTACACCACTGGTTTTTTTGCAGCACCAATATGCAGAGAGAATTTTCCATTCAATTTAGAAACTTTTTTGTATCTTATAATTTTTTGATAACTTAACTCAAAATAACCTAATAGTACAGTAAATTAGGGAAAAAAAGGCTTCAAATAGACTTTTTTTACCCTACAGCCAATTTTTGTAGAATCTTCTAGAGGGTCACCCTGAAAGTTTAAAACTGAGTTTGTGTATTCGTAGACCCCGCCCTTCCTTTACCAGCCCTCAATTAAGGGTTGGATTTTTTTGGTTATTAAATAACTTTTTTCCTATTAAATTTCCGAAAAAAAGTCAGTACAAAGTTGTAAAGAAAAATATTTCCTACAACTTATCTTTTTAACTTTTTTTGATATTGTCGATATTTAAAAAGTTATTCAACAAATAAGTTGAAAATTTTGAGGAAAGAGTAGTAAGTAGTAGTAGTAAGTAGTACCTAACTTGAGAAAAATTTCCCTAAAATTTGCAACTTATTTGTTCAATATCTTTTTAAATATTGACAATACCAAAAAAATATTAAAAGGAAAGTTGTAGGAAATATTTTTCTCTACAACTTTGTACTGATGCTTTTTTCGGAAATCTAATAGGGAAGAACCTCTTTAATAAAAAAGAAAAAAAAGTTAAGTTATCAAGAAATTGTAAGATACAAAAAAGTTTCTAAATTGAATGGAAAAATACTCTCTGCATATTGGTGCTGCAAAAAAAAACAGTGGTGTACGTTTTATTCAATAAAATGTTTTTGAAGAAACACGTACGCACGCCTCTGTGTTCTAAATAAAATAATTGCAACCACTATTAATAAGAGAATACAAAAAAAAGATCTATGCAAAATTTCAGAAGACTAACTTTTTTTGTTATTGATTTATAGCAAATTATTTAAAATAATTTATTTTCTTTAATGGCCTGTACGTCAAAAAGGAAGCAACATTCGACCAAGGTTTATTAGACAAACCACCTTTAATTTTCGCTAAACTATCGACTGGTCAAATCCTGACGATATAAACTGGGGCACCCTGTATAATGGAATCATAAGCGATGAAAGTACTGTGATAATGAATATAAGCACAAAAACAAATTTATGTATGCAAAAACTAATAAAAATTGTGCATTTATATCCGCACACTGAAATTACAAATGTAAGGAAATGTTATATACTATAGTCCTTTATGTAATAACTATTATGTGGCTTTTATAACCTACCCATTTCCAGACAGAATGGAAATTGCAATTTTGTTCATTTTCTGTAAATAATATATTCAACATTTCTTGGTTATCAATCATTCATATTTTTAGATGCAACTTTTAGACTCCGAGGACTCATCCTTAAATTTTCGCTATTTTGTTTTGTAGAAATAAATAAATTTTGTCACCTTTATTCAAAGGTGTTTGTGGGGGCTTTTTGCTTCATTCAGAAGACAAGTGTCATTTTCCATTTAACACTGTAAATTTTATAGGAGTACATATTTTATTTATATTATTTTTAGAAAACAAAATGTGATGGCAACAACAAATCATATTTTCAAGTGTGTATCATTTTCCTCTGTTGGATAATGACTTGATGACTGCCCTTGCTTTGTTCGAGTATTAACTTTCTTCTGTGGATAAAAATGGTACACTTTCCTTCCTAGTTGCTTAAATGGTTATACTTAATTAAATGCAACATTTTAAATGTTTATTGTTGAATGTAATGTAGCGTAACCTTGAACTTTTGCACAAAGTTTAACAAATTCATATGGCTCTGCCTATATCTAATAAAAAATTCCATTATTTACGTTGTATTTAATGCATTATGTTATAATATAACAAAATGGAACATATATTATTTCGAGCATTAACAGTTGTAAAGTGTATTAGTTTTGGAGTGATTGGTGAAATTTTGTTGAAATTCATCTATTTCAAATTGAACGTGGTAATTTACATTTTACAATATTGCAATTTTTGGATACCTTGTTTAAATTTGTGTCAGTCTTGATCTCGGCGAGAGTCAATGGTCTACAAAAATCGTAGAGTTTATTTACTTGTTTGTAGGGTTATTTAATATAATTGACGCTGTTATTACCTAAAGATTTCAAAATAAAAAAATTCCCAAACGAACAACCGATTTCAATTAAATGAATTTTGCAACATAATTATGTTTTATTGGTGATTTCTCATAATAAATGTTATTGTATGTTATAAAATCGTAAACTAGTAAATTATAATTTTGATAGCATGAAAAAATTAAAATTTTAAAAAACGATTATAGGTATTTTATAAAATTTATATTTTATTACTTCAAATGAATATAAATTATTATTAGTGCCTGCCTAACATGAAATCACAATTATAAATTTATAAAATATACAGATGATTGCAATAAAATCTGAGATATTAAAAAAATTGACTTATTTTATAGGAAATTTTGTACGAATTATATCGTGAATTTATTTAATATCAGTGCCATTAAAGATTTCAAAATAAAAATATCTGATGTGCCCAACACATGACTTTCTTATACTTACGGATAGTATCACAATAATTACTTTTCCTAAAGAAATTAAGTTAAATTTCTTGTAAAAATTTTGAAGGTTTCCAGCAGTTTTCAAATAGTCTCTGTCGCACTTATTGCAATACGCATAAATCTGTCCTTGTCCCACTCATTACTGCCAGATTTTAGGACAAAAATGTGTTTTAGTTTAGATTTTTGACCTATTACTCACTTAAAAAAATCTCCCATTATGAAATTACATTTATTTATTCATTATTGTTTTCGGTACCATAGAAACCAGTAAAATTAAAAAAAATTAAAATGGTCCGTCCTTCTGGGATTCGAACCCGGGACCTTCCTTTTGGCAGCCATATACATGTCTACCTCGACCGTCGGATTCAACTATCAACGCGCGCTATGAGAAATATAAAGTGTTTAAGAATATCTAGTTTTTTTGAAATTTTTTTGACGGAATTTCAAAAAAAAGTTCAAACAAAATTTGTTCAAAATTCAATTCAAAATCAATGTTAAAGAATAAAAAAATCTCATAAATTGTTTATTTTTCAAGATATTCCTAAAAAACCTAAAAATGTCTTCAGGTAACTGTCACTTGTTTTGGTGCTAGATGAAAAACATTGAATGTGGCACCCACAAATTTGTTCAAACTCTTAAATATGAAATTTGAATCAAATCCGATAAGTCGTTTTTGAGTTATGGTGGATACAGACAGACAGACAGACAGACAGACAGACAGACACACAGACAGACATCATGGCGAAAATGGTCAAAATGGATTCAGGGGCCCTCAAAACGTGTAAATCCATCAAAATCTCGAAGTCGAAAAAAATCACGATTACAATACTTCCTTATACTACGTATAAGAAAGTAAAAACTACCAACTAATACCGATCCCAATTAAATGCCTGTTGCAATATATGTTTTTATTGGTGATTTCTCATAAGAAATGTCATTGTATGTTACGAAACCCTGAACTAATAGATGCATACGATTTCAAATTATAGCATGGAAATATTGATAATTTTAAAACGATTGTTATAACCTACGTATTTTGGAAAATCTCTATTTTTTGATTATATGAAAAGAAGAATAAAAGGATACAAATTTATTAGTGTCGTCCTAACATGTAATCAAAATTATAAAATTATAAACTCTCAAGAGACATATGGTTACAATGAAACTTGAGATATCCAAAAAGTGCCAAAATAGTCACTTGAAAGAAAAACTAATTAAGAGCTATTTTTAGAGCAGGAAATTTGGTTCCAATTATATCGTGATTTTAACTAGCAAAAACTTTACGATTACTTTAAGTACAACGAAGAAATATCTATTAAAACTGCGACATCGAGATCTATTAGATTGGTTCATATTATTCGAGACTCATGTCGATGCATACGAGATCGAGACTGAGATAAAAGAAGTCTGGGCGAAACGAGGTTAGACTGCATTTAGATTTTATTCAAATTTACTTTTTCAATGTAATTTTTATCATTTTAGTTATTATATTATTTATGGAATATTTTTAATAATCATAAGTTGACATTTGAATAAGTTACAAAATTTGTAAACTAATTAATACTACCTCGTTGTTTCCAACTTGGTCTTTTCCTGTCATTTCCGAAATTATGCTAAGGAATTTTATGTAATATGTATTGTTCAATTATTTTTTCTCATCCAAATTTTCCATAAAATTATTCGCAACTAATAAATTTTCCTAATGCCCAACTTTAGTGCTTAATATCCACAATTTTCTTCAAGTTAAATTCCTCGAGTTGTAAAATGCTCAAGTATTCTGTGTGACCCTCGATTAACATTAACAAAATTTCTCTTTCTATTAGTTAAATATTTAGCAGAAAGGTCAAAAAGCTAAATTAAATTCCAGTCTAAATTCAAGAAAAGTTTATTATGGAGAAACCGCAAAACACCCGGTCAGAAACTTCCAAAAGAAATGTTAACACATAACACACGATGTCTAATAAAAATTTATGCCTGGTGTTTTTATTTTCATTTGATAATAATACTTGACATATTTCTGGAAACAGTCTAGGTATATTAGAAAAGGCCACAGGTTGTGGTTTTATATGTGGGTGTAATTTAAGGCAAAAACCCATTCCGCATGATCAAACCCAAACTGTATATCGTTTTTATTCAAACAAAGATTTCTAATAATAGACCCGAAAAACCTCTGTTTCCAGTGGATTACCTTGAGTTACCTTGTTGCAGAAACCGAGGAATATAAACGCCAACGAACCCATAATATCCGAATGATTGTTGTTGTTCCAACGTAACGTTTCCTAAAATGTTTCATATGAATTATAATCGAATTACGGGGCGCACAACGCAATATTACGACACAAGAACAAGACAGACGCTTTAATTTAAGCAGCGTGGCGTGCTACAAAAGCAGACTGTTACTTTCACTTAAATATTACCTTTCTGCTGTAGTAATATAGCAGGAGGTATGGTGTATAGGCCAGGCAAGATTCTTCCTGTTGTGTTCATGTGCACGTATTTACATCAAGCGGTTGAAGAATTATCATTTGGGAAAGAACGCCGGTGCCGCCGACGCCGCGCGCCAATTTAATAGGCAGCGTGTTATGTAAGATGGGAAAACTCGCGGAGAAATTAATGAGAAAATTGCATGAGAAACATTGAAAAGCGAAGAATTGGTTTGTTTCCTTTTGATGAGCTAGCTAAAATATATAAATGTTTTGGTACACGTAAATTCAAGTTTCAATTTTCTAGTGTTGCTGTGGGAATGGGAAATAATTGTAATCGAGCGATGCTAATTCAATTATCATTCAAATTTGCTCGGTACCTATTTAGGTCTACCAAAGATTGTTGTGGTTGATTACTCATTGAACATAAAGAATTATTGCCTAAAATGTGGTAACTTTCTATAAACAAGATAAAATTTACTGAAAGAAATATGAATAAAAATTGTTAGTTTTTGTCCAGGTCAAGAAAAATTCATCGTTTTATTTAGACAAAGATTATTTTCTTACGTTTCGTATCCTCTGTACAAAATAAAATGCAAAAGTTTTTCTCTATCCAAAACAATACTATGATTCAGCTTTCCTGCTCCAAAAAAGCACATTCATAAAAAATATGTACTTAATGTCAATTTTACCAGATCTTTTTTTTTTCAAAAACATTTCGCTCTTGTCTGAATTCTGATTTATTGTACAATTTTTTCATACTGTTTAAATTATTGTTAACTTCAATTTATTCCACGCCCTGTATACAGCATAACATTTTGAAAAGAAATCAAATGATGTTAAAATTTGTCAAATTGTGAGGAAAAATGCAAAAAAATTAAGACACAAGTTCTGCAATCCATAGCCATTCAGGACTAAATGACTTTTTGTTTTTTTATAAAAAAAAATATTAACTGTGAAAAATGCAAATAAAAAACTTAATTTCTTAAGCGAAAGCTGATTTACAATACTAAAATAAGGGTACGTTTACCATAGTCCATATAGTTACCCAGGACTAAAAGACTTGGACGCTATAGTTACTAATAATAATAAGTAAAAGTTTACCAAAATATCATTCAATTTAAATATAAATGAAAATTAAATTAATCAGTGGCGACATTTTTAAAATATATTTTTTGAGCAATGTCAGAGTCTTTTTTTTTATATTTAATATAAAAAGGTAAATTTGTCAATTTCACATGAGCATTCCTAAAATTGATTATACGAGCCCTAACAACTAAATGTTCGGACAAAAGTAAATTTGATTGTCTTTTTTCCATACGCGCAAAAGTTATCTAAATTAACTTCCATAATATTGATGGTTTTTTCTGTTATAATGCCAACATTTTTTTATATAAAAACGTAAATTTCGTAAAAGTCCGCTCGGCGGTTGTAAAACTGTGGCACTTTAACCCAGCAGGATGGGAAAATTGTAGAAACAAGGAATTATTATTTTCGTTGGATCTAGTAGTGGGATTTTGATGAAATTTACTTTATTGCAAAGCTGGATGTTGGTTTTCTTTACAAAAAAGTTATACAAGTTTTTATTTGGTGATTTTAGGCATTTATCGGAGCTCCAAAGTTGCATCTTTAAAAATGATAGAATTTTCTAGTGACTGTTTTAAAAAATCACAGTTTTGAAACCGCTGGTTGGAATTGTGTCAAAAAACCTTTAGATCAAAGCTCAATAATCGTACTATATTGAAAAAGTCCTGAAATGTTAATATGCTTTTTTTTGCATTTTTTTCGAGTTCCACAGTTCACTTTTCAAAAAACGTGTTTTTGAGGGTGCTACCTACATTTAAATAATCACAGTTTTGGAACCGCTGGTTGGATTTTGGTAAAATTTACTTTATTGCAAAGTTGGATGTTGGTTTTATGTACAAAAAAATCCCCAAGTCTTTATTTGGTGATTTTAGGCAATTTTCATAGCTTTAAAATTTCACTTGAAATATGTGACATAATTTTCTAACGACTGTTTTTAAAAAATTACAGTTTTGGAAGTCGGTGAAAACGACATAAAGGTGCTTCCATGGCCCTTATCCAGTCCGGACTTAAATGTCATTGAAACTCTTTGGCATAAAATTAAACGTATTCTACGCAATAATCCACCAAGAACTATTGGGGACTTAAAGACCAAAATAGAATAAATTTGAGACATTTTCACGCCAGAATTTTACCAAAATTCGATAAATACAATAATGCCTCTTAGAATATAGGCAACTATTAAAGCAAAAGGAGACGTAACCTCTTATTAATGGTCCTAAATTAAAAATTATCCCAACATTTAGTTGCAAATTCATTTTGTAAAATTTGCTAATTATTAAGGTTAAAATATTGTTAAATCAAATAAATAATTTTCTTCCATGCATAATATTGTTATTATTGCTTTATCTTATTGTATTGTTAGGTGTTTACTAATTATTTGCGTAAAAGTTCCAGTTCTCCTTTCATACTTCAAAAATGTACTTTTGTCCGAACATTTAGTTGTTAGGGCTCGTATAAATAGCGTTTTTGAATTTTTTATCATAGTAATCATGATTTTCTTTTCATTAGTTTCCACTCTTTATATTTATTATCAAAATCTCTATAGATTATAGACAATTGGAATGGCTTTTAGTTCAAAATGTATTAAATGAATGTAATTTCTGTTTTTTCCAAAAAGTTCGTTCGGGAATTTTCAACAATGAAACTATAAAGCTGACCTAAAAACCCACCATCATTAAACTAAATAGACGCGTTTTAGATCAAGTAAAATTTCAAAATCTGGTATTTTCAAAGATTTACAAACTTGATTCTAGGATTTTTACAACAAGTTTTAATATGTATCTAGACCTATTCAACTAAGAGATGGTATTTCAAAAGCTCTGGAACATATTCCCGACGAAATAAATAAAATGCAGTATTTAGTCTATGAATAAAGAAAAGAACTTAGAACATAACATACTTCTATTTCACTGAGGCTTGGCGAAGAAAAAGGGAGACCTGCATCATAAACTAAGGACCAAAAGCTTCAACTTCAATATTATTTCACAAAAGGGTACATCGCGGTATCCAAATGTGAATTTTTTGTACGTTCACATAAAATTAAGGTATATTATACTCCACATCATTACAAAATTCATCCGCACAGCTCTGGAACCAAAACATTTATTCACACGACTTAACCGCTCTTACATCATCCACCACCAGACCAAACAAAATTCTTTTCTTTTATTTCACTGCTTCTTAAGTAACATTCAGCAGCATTTTAAAGACCCTTTTGCACGATAAATAATAACAATAAAACCTCCTTTTTTCTGGTCCAGTAAAGTCATGGGCATTGGTTGCAACTCTGCACAAGAGTGATTTTATCTTTCTAGTTTAGTACGCACGTATTCTGTTTGTAATCTAGATCTGCACACGTGCCTGAATGCTTTCACTTTCAGACAGTTTTTCATGGGTCGTGATTTCGCTTGCCAATGAATCGTTTATTGCAGTTTTATGTAGACTAATGTTGTGTAGAGCGCGGTCCCATGCGTGACCATAAAATTTATTTCCGCATTTTTCTTTCTTGATAGGCTGGTATGGCCACCCTAAACAGTTTTTGATGTTTTGTTGGTTTTTTCACGGTGGGGTTGCAGAGCAATTTTATTAATTATTGACGTAATAGCATGAAGATAATTTGTAGGCATTCGTTAAAATTAACAGTGAATGGTACGGGAAACGGTGCCCCGGGGGCTATGCGAAAACACCAATTTAAAAACCATTTATTTCTGGGACAATACCGACAGGTTTGTCCAACGCCACCACACAATAAGATATTATCTTACAGTGGGTATCTAAATGTCAAGCAGTTGATTAATATGGTTTTTGTTTGGAAACGTGGGCAAGGGTGGTAAATAAAATATACCACAAACACATACTCACACAGTTTAGCAAATAAGCAGCAGGCCGAAACGAAAAGTTGATGATTTGTTGCAGACAACTTGTTAAGAAAGTGTTTAAAAGTTTTCCGAGTGTACCAGCGAACATTTAGCTAGTTGAAAGAAAGCCCCAGGGGATGTCTTTCACTCTTGATAAACTTATAGCAACCACCACCCTCAAGCCAGCGGCAATCTGCTCTTTTATACACGCGGGATTAGTTGCAAATCGTTCCTGCCATTGTTGATTCTGTCAACATTGTAAAAAAGTAATTGTTGACACTGGGCCGCTGATCTCTGCCAGATTAACAGATACTCAGGAGATATTTTCTTTAGATAAGGGGATTGCATTGCTGGGGCTTTGTTGACTTTTTATTAACAAAAAATTGGAGCTCTGGGCTGGATACAATGTTATATAAAGTCAACACAAAGCGCTTCATCTTTTTAAAATATTATAAAAGAGAGAATGGGGTTTTAACTTTTGGATTTTCATAAGCGGAAAATAAAATAATATGCTAAATTAATTTCTGGAATTAAGCTTCATTCTGGACGAATACCATAAAATAAGGCACCAATTTGATATTACATCATACTATACTTCCTTATGGATTTAGTTGTTTCAATTATATCAAGATAACGAAACAGATACAATTTTAAAACGCTAAATTACGTAAATAATGCATTTACTAAATACCTTTCATGTCAATTTACCTCTAGGCAATACGTTCGAACTGAAATATGTAATAATAGCTGCGGTGTCTAGATAATCACGTCATCTATCGTCTGGTTTTAAAATTTAATTTTGGGGTTTCGGAATTGCAGCACCAAATTTTGATTGTAAATTTCTTATGGCAATACTTAGATGCTGAATGTCGAGAAATCAACTCAGCATTCGCAATTTAGTCGATACTAAATGGTGTAATAATTATTTATGAAACGAGTGCTTAAAATAGTACTTTTTTCCACGAATAGTCCGATAGAGCAAGCAAGATCGATTTGACTTATTTGCCACAACTTCGCATCTGCAGCAACCGAGGTCCATCTTATTTCAGTCTTATCCCAGCCATTGCTCCTTTTATCCTTTTAATTTATATAAACTGCTGGCCGATTGAAACGTACCAAGCGAATTTTTAGGTTGAATTTAAAGTCAAATATTTTGAAAAATAGAAATGATATCAACATGCGGTTTTCAGGATTTCAGAGATAATTTAATTAAGAAAACGATAGTGTTACCCGATTTTTTACTTTGAAGTACATTACTATCTACAGGGTATGAAAGAAAGTCGTCTTTTTTTTCTCAAACTTTATACCTACCGGAATTCCACAAAAAAATTTTAATATTTTTTTGATGTAGATTTTTTTAGTCTTTACTTAATGGGAAAACAACCTGTTTCTCAAAATTTTGATATCCCTGTTATTTTATAAGATACCGAATTTTGCTGAAAATTTGATTTTTTCTTTGTTTTTTGTCGTTCGGCCGTATTGTGTTTTGTAAGAACCAATCTCAGTAGTTGATTATAATACCTTATGAATGGCTTTCTTATAAAAAGTACACTTTTTGTACTTTCATTAATTTATTGGTAACCAGTGGCTTATCAAAAATCGGTACACGTTCGCTAATTGGTAATTTTTTTAATTCATTTTTTGAGGCTATTTTCTTAATGGAATAGAATAGAATTTAGTTAGTTTATGTTCACCATTGGTTTAAGTGACATATATCCTCGAAACGGGTTTTTCACTTTTTCAAAAATTTGCTCATATTCGTGTATACCGGGTGGCTACGAAATCGTTTTACAACCCCCACCATTTTGTTACATTTAACTGTATTAATTTGAAATTTGGCATGGTTTGATTGTTGAAAGGAATAATCATTTTGACGTTTAAAACAATCTGATGACACTTCCGGTTTCACCGGAAGAGCCACCTACTAACTTTCAAAATTTTTTAAAACAACCCTGTATATTTTTTTCCGTAAGAATTAGATTCTACTTAAAATTAACTTTTTATCGACATATCACATGATGACATTTGCTTTCAAAATGGCAGCATAGTTATTATTGCAAAAACTTGTTCAACACTATTAAATTTAATAAAAAATTCGGTATCTTATAAAATAAGAGGGATATAAAAATTTTAAGAAATTAGTTTTTTCCTCATTAACCAGGGACTAAAAAAATCGACATCAAAAAAATATTAAAAAAATTTTGTGGAATTCCGGTAGGTATAAAGTTTGATAAAAAAAAGACGACTTTCTTTCATACCCTGTAGATAGTAACGTACTTCAAAGTAAAAAAATCGGGTCACAGTATTGTTTTCGCAATTAAATTGTCTCTTGAATCCTGAAAACCTCATATTGATATCTTTTCTCCTTTTCAAAATATTTGACTTTAAATTCAACCTAAAAATTCGCTTGGTACGTTTCAATTGGCCAGCAGTTTATTTGGGAACAGAATAGAGTCTACAAGCGGTATAAGTAATTTGACGATAATTATTGCATTTGTAATAAACTTTTCATAAAATAATATTAGACTTTTCATAATTTTTCATCACAAAATCGACGTATAGTTTTAAAACTAAATTAATAATTAGCATAAAATCCGACCAGTGGAGAAGTTAGTTGTGTATAAATATTGAATACAACTGAGTGAATATTTATAATTTACCAGAGACAAAATCTGTGGCTAGAAAGAGTTTTAATTTACAAATTGAAAAAGTTTGTCTTAGTTTTTTTATTGCAAACAAATTGAAAATTAAGTCGCAATCTCTAATAAAACTTTAAAACGATTACTTCTGGTGTGCTTGTACAGCTTTCTGAACATTTTTAAAAGCACTCTCACATTTCCCCTAATTATTTCCTTTTGTGTTAAAAAAAGAGTCAGGTCGAATACAATCACAGACTCGAACGTTCCCGCGGGTGTTTTCTTTACAATCTGTTTCCCAGAAACTTATTGCAACTCCCATTGGATTGCATTCAGTGTTATTCAATTATCATTTGGTGTTTCCTACTAAACATTCGAATGCGTAGCAGGCAACCCACGAATGAAATACGATTTTCACAAGGCGACCCATAATGTTGTAGAAAATCTATTCCGACTACGTGACGTGTCGCCCATCCCATTTATAAGGATACTTATTTGTCGATTGACACCATCGGAATAATAATGAATTTAAAACTGTATTCTATACAAAAATAAATTTGCGCCCACTTCCCACTGTTTTCGGAAGCTTTTCCAGTCCCACTGCACGAGCGGTTTTGTTACGAAACCAAAGTCGTAAAGTTATATTCGAAGCCCGTTGAACTAAAGTGCAATTTTGATGTAAAGTAAAATTAATCAATTGGATGTGGAATAGTTACATGGGGAGAGCAAGTGTATAAATACACCCCGAACTCGCAGAGTTCATATCGGAGATAATTTAGTTAGGTGACTACATCCAAAACTGAAATTGGCTAGCGTAATTTGCTGAATTATTGAGGGAAGTATGGTCAAGAGTAGTTTCCTTTATATTCTCCCTGAGAACGTTTATTCTGATAACGGAAGTTTCATTAATCAATTAAGTTAGTACCCAGTATGTAAGGTTTGCTTTGCTATAAAATATGTTAGCTATAGGACACCTTTGTAATTAAATCTAGGAATCCGGTCTCAAGTAGGAACCATGTTAAATGGCTTTGTAAGGTAATTCTGATTGAGAGTATGTTAACCGTAATGAAACCCCACAAGGAATTTCTGTGACAATCCACTTTTTAAACTATTGCAAAATCTACTGTTGCATCTTAAAAATTTGTAACCTACGATTTTTATTTTTGTTTCAGCGCAAGACTACATCTTAACAGGCCCAGCCGACACCCAGTACATCCCAAACTACCAGCACCAAAACCAGTATGTGAACCCCCAAAACATCATTCCCTTCCGTCAGGTGCCACAAGGTTTCCAAAAGGACTCCTACTTCCCCTATCGAGATCTCCAAACTTCTGATCTTCCCTTGCACTTGCAGCAAACTTTACCCCAATATCGTTTCACCACGAAACAACCACCAAATCAATTCAACTTCCAACAACACAATGCCCCTAGTGCTTTTCGTCCACCAGTAAACCAATACCAACAACAGATAATCCCGTCCACCCATCGACCAAATTACTCACATCTATTTTCCCAGAATCATAATCGTGATCCATCGCAAACTGAAACTTTTCTTGGGGAAATCACTATAGAAAACCCGGTGGAGTTTCCACCACAACAACAGTTTGATAGTTTTAAGCCTTCGAAGAATTTCCCGGTGAACGAGTTTAATTCCGGACAAGCTCAAGAGGTTGCTTCGAACAAGTACACTAACTCTCACGAGAATATCAATCAAAACTTGGACTACACTGAAAGACCCAGGAGTACGGAAAACACTGTACAACTTGGCGGTAGGTCCAATATCCTTAACCATCGTACGAGGATATTTGCTCCGGACTCTAGCCAGAAGGTACGACCACAAGTGCGAGATTACTTCGTCAACACCAACGGTGATGTGTACATTACCACCAAAGTACCGTTTAGTCCTAAACCAACGCAAACCACCGTAGCACCCACGACTATATCTAGAAAAAACCCATTCAGTCCCGCAACTAAACCCACAGGGAAACCTTTGACCATCAACGTACGTTCCAATAAGAAACCATTCGCTCCAAAGAATGCTCCTACTACAACCGCAAAAGCCACGTTTGATTTAGACTCGCTTCTGGAGGAACCCATTAAGGAAACCGCTTTTAGAACTCATGATGATGATGTAGAAGTCATTAAATCTGCTCCGATTCAAGGTTCAAGTACACCAGAAGCTTTACCAGAAGAGGAACATGAAAAAGAAGTTCTTACAACCGTGGGCAACGAAGAGCTAACCACAGATTATGACTATGATACCGATGTTAACACTGCTCCACTTGCAGACGATGTTGAGGGATCTACAACTCATTCCGACATTGTAGATAAGCAAACAGATCAGTTTGATGTTGTAGATAAGAAAACAGAATTCAATATTGAAGATATGAAAACAGAAGTAGGCCAGAAATCAGTTTTAGATATTGAGGATCAGAAAACAGATGTAGATCAGAAATCTGTTTTGGATATTCAAGATAAGAAACCAGATGTGCTTGGTGAAGAAAACACAGAAACAGTAAATGAAAGTGAAGAAAAGGACACAAACGATGTAAACAGTAATGAATATATAGACGAAACCTCGGAGGAAGTAACTGAAAAACCCTTAGAACCAACTCCTTCAAACAAAAACAACTCTGCATACGAAGTACTGACCATGAAACCTTCGACTATGGTCAAAGACGACAATTTCAAAGAGTTCGTCGATACAGTCGTCATCGACAATAGTACAGATGAACCCCAACCACCTTTACCCGAGGTAGTCTCCAATGAACCAGTGACTACCTTACCGGACCTTGAGGAGGATTATCCAGAAGAACTTGTGGAAACTACAGTCAAACCAGCGGAGAAGGAATTGGACCCAGTGGTGTCTGTAGTCACTACGAAGAGCGTTATTAACAATACTATTGTTGCAACAGCCACTCCTATGCCAATTGTTACGGAACAAATGACGAAAAAGACAGTGGAAGGGGAGGAAAACTCCACGGATTCTTGGGTGGTGGTAGCCTCTGTACAAACAAGCAGAAGTGTGTCGGGTGCGCGGTACTTGCCATCGTCTGTAGTGGAGCAGGATGAACGCGTGAAATTGTTGAATGAGCACTCGGAGGAAAGCGAAGACACTAACGAGGGAAGTTCGGAGAAAAACGTGCTTTCCGATAGTGAAGAGTACGTGGAAGAAGACAGTACAACTGAAGTTATTACTACGATACAACCGACTTTGTCCAAACAGAAGACGTCAACTGAAAGTCTAATAGATAAACTTGACAGAGTACAGTCGGATTTATCCAGTGGGTTGTTGACTGGTGGGTTTAAGAACCAGGGTAACAACATTGCGGTGATCAACGAAAGCATGCAGGATAAAGTAGATGTTACCACGATTGTTGACTTGGAAGCAGCGACGACTACCACCAGTACCACAACTAGCACCACGCCTACACCTTCGACTACCACTACAACCAAATCACCCCTTCCTCCAGTTAACATCCGTAAATTCTCACCACATTTACGTCCCTCGACTACCCAAAGGGCTAAACCTCGATTGGAAACAGTAAAACAAGACGATCTTACCGGATTGTTACCTCCAGGTTTCAAACCAAAGTACCAAAATAACAGAAAAGTTACAAGTACTACCTCTAGGACAACTGAAGCTGATGGAAATGTTCAAGGTGATGAACCTTCTAAAGAGAAACCAAAGATTGTTGTACAGGATGTCACCGCGTTTTTGCCACCAGGATACAAGCCTAAGGCAGCAGATGCTCATAGTGCGAGTCTACTTGCGGATATCTTAGGAAAGATCAAGCCTTCAACAACAACTACCACAACCACGACGGAGAATCCGAAGAGTAATAGTACCACGGAATCTAATTTGTTATCCAAGATTAAATCTGACGATGTTTCGGCATTTTTGCCTGCAGGCTACAAAGCAAAAACGCCTATCTTGGTGAAGCAGGATGATATATCTGCGTTTTTGCCTCCAGGTTATAAACCAGGTAAAACCACCTCAACTACAGAGAAAAACAAAGATATCAGTACGTTGCTATCAAAGGCAAAACCCGTGGAGGATCTCAGTGCTTTACTACCACCAGGTTATAAACCTCCCAGAACTACTACTGGAAAGCCTCAGGAAGTTTCAAGTTTATTATCAAAAGTCATACCGGTTCAAGACATAAGTGCGCTTTTGCCTCCAGGTTACAAACCGCCCAAGGAAACTTCCACCAAAGCCAGTTTGCTTAAACAAACTATAACAGTTGATGATATAAGCGCGTTCCTACCACCTGGTTACAAAGCAAGAACGACAACACAAGCCACGTCTGTAGAACCACCCAAAACCAATCCTGACAACGTCCCTTCGGAGCCTCCCAAAAATTTGGATAGTAGCACCACGGAAAAACCTGCAGGATTCAAAGTTGTCTTCCCTAATAGACCAGGAGGGGGTGTAAGAAAATCAGCTACTCGAACCACGACACAGCGAAGTCCAGGTGCTGATTCTCCACAAAAAGCTACGGCTCCCACTATACACAAAGGATGGCCTTCAAGGTACAATATTATATTTCAAACAGCACAAGTTCTTCAAATTATTTATCTCACAGGGCTACCACGGAATTTACTGGCTGGCCTACACCATCTACCACACCGATTTCCATTGAGAAGTTACTGGAAGCTGCACGAAATGCAGCTGCAACTTCTTCAACTTCAGAACCGACTGTTGCGACTACCACTACGACCACCACCACAACCACAACTACAACTACAGCTAAGCCGACTACACCTGGTGTGTGTGAAGATGAGTGTGACTTAGCTGGTACTATTAAGTTAGTAGGGGGAGCTAAATGGGTGCCGGAGTTGTTGGATAGAAACACCAAAGAGTGGCAGATTTTGGCTAATGAAGTACAAACACAGGTAAGGGTTTCTGTAAATTTGGAAATAGTGGATGAGTTACAGTTTTTTTTTGTGTTTAGCTCGATGATGTCTTCAGCAAATCCGATGATTTTAACCGTTGGTACAAGAAAATTAGAATCGATGGGTTTAGGTAGATAATGGTACTAAGGAATCTTATAAGTAGGTTTGTTAATTTTATCTTTTTGTAGTAAGGGAAGTGTCTTGGTTGATTATTTGGTGGAATTGAATGATTTGGGGCGAAAAATCGATACAGCGGAAATAAAGAAAATCTTCCATGAGTCTTTGACTGACGCACTCAAAGCCAACACGAATCGAGAGGCAAAATCTTTGAACGAAACGAAACTTGAAGGCAAATTAAGTTTGGGAAACTTTATCGTTGATCCGATGTACACAGACTTCATTGGTAAGTTAATTATGACATGGCAAAGAGAACTAGGCACCCAAAATAAATTTTAAATAATAATAAAATTTTTTAACGATTCATTATTATTTTTCCCCGCAGTACTTCCAAAGCAAATGTATCCAACTGTCGGGTACGCCGAGGACAACGTACTTTTGCCCCAATGGGCCATAGCAGTAATCGTCATCGGTTTGGCCTCGCTCCTCTTCGTCATAATCTTCGGAGTCACTGTGGTAAGTTAGCAGAATCTTCCTACAAGCAGTTCTAAAATCTTTTCCTTTAGTTGGTGAATAGGCAAAAGAATGCCAAGAAGAAGGCGCCCACGCCCCTAACTGAAGACATGCTGAACGAACTGAACAAGAACCACATGGGTGGTTTCGACAACTATGGAGCTGACGATCTGTACAACATGGAAGATGTCTGGAATGACCGCGGATATGATCCAAAACTACCAAAGAAGGTGCGTTTTGGGTTGAATAGTGTAATTTCTGAAATTTATTCTGGTTTATTTTTCAGAGGTCCTCGGGTTCAATTCATGATAATAGTATGTCAAACTTGTATGATAGCTGGCGCTCGGAATGGAACGGCTACTACTACAACGCTTACTATGGGAATAACCCCGGCAGCAGCCACGGCGGTTATGGCAGACGAAGATCGGACTATGACACGAATTTTTAAATTATTGTATTATAGATGTTATATTGTATTAGCTGTTAACCACCTGAATCTGTGCGAGAAATGTATAGTTTAGTTCAACATTCCTTTAAAAGTTCGCCTGATGATTAAATTATTTGATCATTTGCTCAATTTTGAAAAACACTTTTTATACATTTTTGTACAGGCAAGAATTTACATTTTAAAACTGTACCTACCTAGTAGAGCTTGATGCGAACTTTTGCCAAAATCCAACGCTATTACTAAGATATTAAGAAAATTTAATAGTTGTAAGTAAGATAACGGCTGTATGACATTTTTAGATGTTAAGTCTGACCAGGTTTTTCTAGTCAAGCAGCCTATCAACTATCAGTGACACGAACTTATAATGCACTGTAGTGTAACGGCTGTGAAATCTACCTATCAAGACTTTTTACGTAAACATCGACGATAAACTCTCAATACCACAAGAATTTATTAGGGAAGCATTCCATAAATGATATTATTCAACTCCTGCATAAAGCAAGTAGATGTGTTGTTGAAACATAAAAGCGGCATGCACTTTACCGATTGCTTTAAAACAAAGTGTTTATTTTGTAAGTTATTTACGTTTAAGGTTGGGATCTTGTGATGCCCCCAGAACAATTCTAAGCAAATTAAAAACCCACGCGGTTTCTACTCCTAAATGGTGAAAAATCTACATAGTTTTAATGACGTTCAAAAAAGGTGCCAACCATAAGCGGAATTCGCGTAAAATGTAAACAGAATTATTTGTAACTTTAGTCATTATATGTAAATATTTGTACATATTACACAAGATTTTGTCTATTTTCCCATTAATTATTATAAATACTATAATACTTTAGGGCTATTATATAATATTATTACTGTTTGTTTATTACTTAAATTATTTATGTAGACTAGATGGAATTGATTGATACTTTTGGGATTTCTTGTCCTGATTGTAATGCAAGTTGATGCTAAAAATAAATAAATTTATCCCTGTCGAATTACGAGTTTTATTTTTTCCTTTCTACCATAATTTAGCCCTGATTTTTGAAAAATTTATAAAGGAAAAGTAAAGATATTGTGGGCCATATTTAATTAAATATTTCTCATAATTCACAATAGTTTTATTCTGATTTTTAGCAAAACTATAAGAGATATAAGTACACCGAGTTGTGTGGCTGTATTGCTTATTCAAATTAGATGGAATTAATTGATACTTTCGGTATTTGTTGTTCTGATTGTAGTGTAAGTCGACGCTAAAAATAAATAAATTTATCCCTGCGAATTGCGAGTATTTTCTTTCGTTCTACGATAACTGGGCAGTAATTTTTGAAAAATATATAAAGGAAAAGTGTGGACGTTTTGACTTAAAAAATCCATATTTAATTAAATAAACTGCTGGCCAATTGAAACGTACCAAGCGAATTTTTAGGTTGAATTTAAAATCAAATATTTTGAAAAGGAAAAAAGATATCAACATGAGGTTTTCAGGATTCAAGAGATAATTTTATTGCGAAAGCAATAGTGTGACCCGATTTTTTTACTTTGATGTACGTTACTATCTACAGGGTATGAAAGAAAGTCGTCTTTTTTTTCTCAAATTTTATACCTACCGGAATTCCACAATAAAATTTTTATATTTTTTTTATGTCGATTTTTTTAGTCCCTGGTTAATGAGGAAAAACCAATTTCTCCAAATTTTTATATCCCTCTTATTTCATAAGATACCGAATTTAATATTGTTGAACAGATTTTTGCAATAATAATTATGCTGCCATTTTGAAAGAAAATGTCATCATGTGATATGTCGATAAAAAGGTAATTTTAAGTAGAATCTAATTCTTACGGAAAAAAATATACAGGGTTGTTTTAAAAATATTTGAAAGTTAGTATGTGGCCCTTCCGGTGAAACCGGAAGTGTCATCAGATTGTTTTAAACGTCAAAATGATTATTCCTTTCAATAATCAAACCATGCCAAATTTCAAATTAATACAGTTAAATGTAACAAAATGGTGGGGGTTGTAAAACGATTTCGTAGCCACCCGGTATACACGAATATGAGCAAATTTTTGAAAAAGTGAAAAACCCGTTTCGAGGATATAAGTCACTTAAACCAATGGTGAACATAAACTTACTAAATTCCATTTTATTCCATTAAGAAAATAGCCTCAAAAAATGAATTAAAAAATTTACCAATTAGCGAACGTGTACCGATTTTTGATAAGCCACTGGTTACCAATTAATTAATGAAAGTACAAAAAGTGTCCTTTTTATAAGAAAGCCATTCATAAGGTATTATAATCAACTACAGAGATTGGTTCTTACAAAACACAATACGGCCGAACGACAAAAAACAAAGAAAAAATCAAATTTTCAACAAAAATTCGGTATCTTATAAAATAACATGGATATCAAAATTTTGAGAAACAGGTTCTTTTCCCATTAAGTAAGGACTAAAAAAATCTACATCAGAAAAATATTTAAAAAATTTTGTGGAATCACGGTAGTTATAAAATTTGACAAAAAAAGAAGACTTTCATTCATACCCTGTAGATAGTAATGTACTTCAAAGTAAAAAAATCGGGTAACACTATCGTTTTCTCAATTAAATTATCTCTGAAATCCTGAAAACCGCATGTTGATATCTTTTCTATTTTTCAAAATATTTAACTTTAAATTCAACCTAAAATTCGCTTGGTACGTTTCAATTGGCCAGCAGTTTATTTAAACCAAACATTTTTTCATATTTCCATTGGCAGTTTAAGCAATTTTACAACGTATACGATAAAATATTGGACGAATATAATATTTTTTGCAAATGTCACTGCTATTTATTTACTATTCACGAAACCTCAACTTTTTATTAAAACGGGCAACACAATTTTTAACAATTATTTATAAGTGATTTTACTTCCACTTTTTTGTAGCTATAGAGGACGCATTTGTGTGAGAAGATAATTTATGTATTGAAATTTGAAATCTCACAATTCACAATAGTTTGGTACTACTTTTTTGCAAATTTATAAAAGATATACCGAATTGTGTTTTTTTTGAATTACGACATCAAAGTTACTAGACAATATCCTGAACAAAGTTAGTAACATGTTGGAAATTTTGTAAAACTAAAAGAAGTAGAAAGAAATTTGAGAGGTTTCATAGATTTTTCAATTTTCTATACCATCAGCTTCAAAAATTTAAGACAAAACTTAGTCTAGACTCTAGACTACTTTTCTTGGTTTTTGTTAGATTTTTTACTACTATAGGAGATAGGTCCGAAGTAATCTGGTTTGAGGTTTGTTGCCATTCTGCTTCTAATAACTCAATACTTTTTTGAACTGTGACCAACATCCACAGGGAAAAACCTGCGTATGGTACTGAAAAAACATATTTGTAAATTTTCATTAATAATCAAATTATAGGTAGATAAAAAACATAATTGAAAATATGCGTAGGTTCTTAACAACAGACAAAACTTAAAATTTTTTCCCACTCTTCGACTCAATGTTTATAAGTTTATAAAAAAAGTAAAAAAACTACTTTTTATGTTTTATTAGTTTCAAGTCAGGTATTTGTTTCTGTTTACCAATCGCCTTTTTCCCATTCATAAACGGCCACAAAACCTCAGGTACACTAACATTTTTCTCACGACTATTCTGTCCACTTTCAACTAAAGCTATGAGCAACCGAGGCACTGCACACGCCGTCCCGTTAAGCGTGTGCACAAATCCAACTTCACCATCCTGTTTTCTATATTTAATTCCTAATCGACGCGACTGATAATCCGTACAATTACTAGAACTCGATATTTCTCCGTACATCCCCCTCCCAGGCATCCAGGCTTCTATATCGTATTTTCGATAAGCTTGAGCCCCCAACTCATGCCCTGGCATGTCCAACACTTGAAAATGCACCCCGAGGGACTCAAAGTTTTTCTCTTGGATCTCCCGGATTTCTTCCAGGGTTTCATCAGATGTTTCTGGCGTCGTCACCACAAACATCTCGACTTTGGTGAATTCGTGTACTCTATGGAATATTTAAATGAGAAACCACGTAATTACCTCATGTATTATTATTACCTGTAGATACCGCGTTCTTCTGCTATGCTAGAAGTTTCTGCGCGAAAGCATCGACTGACTGCGAGTAGTTTCATTGGAAGCTCCTCAAGGTTTAGGGTTTTGTTCATTAGAAGCCCTGCCAAAGCCATTTCTGATGTCCCGGATAAACACAAATCCGCCCCGTGAATTTCAGGATCTAACGCATAAACCTATGCTTAAAATTAGTACTTAACTAACAATAATTAATGATAAGTGTAATAAAAATCACCTGTGTTCTAATCCCTTTTGTGTTCATGCCACAACTTTCGATTATGTCTCTGTGTAAAATATCGGGCACAGACACAAGCTGAAAGCCGTTTTTTATTAGTTTTCCCACAAAATAACTGATCAAACTTTGTTCTAGTTCAGCCATTTCGCCGGTAAAAAAGTAACTTCTGCTTCCAGATAAATTACCGAGTTGGTCTGTACGAACCAAACGTAGCCTTTTTGTGATTTCAGGAAATTCGAGTGGTTTAGAGGTGAATTCCGGTTTCTTATTTACTAGTTTTACAACTTTTGTATCATCACCTAGTTGGAATACAGCCGGATGAGTTGTGTTTGGAATTTTTAACAATTCTTCATAGAATTGTTTTTTGGTTTGCTCGTAGTTACTTGCTGATAAATTGGTTTGATCTAGTTGAACTTTCAGCTTGTTCACCAGGCTTATATCACCGATTCCTTTACGATTCTGAATATTTTCCTCTATTTTCTGTAAGTTGTTTGTATCGCATATATAGTCGATGTCAAGCTCAGGAAACTGTTGCACTTTCCATCGTAGAATCCCAGATGTGCTAAGTTTTCTTAAAGCACACAGTTTCTTCAATTTAGTTTGTAGGATTATTTTATTCATTTTTGAAATATTTTGAGGTTATGTTGCGAGTAAGTTAGGCAACCCAACATACATCTGTAGACAAATATTTATACTTAATATCTTAAAAAGATTACTATGATTTTATGTTTATAGAAGAAAGATAAATACTATTTTCGATATTATATAATAACTACAATTTAATTTGTATTTTTAATACATTTATATAAAAAATTGTTTTGTTTTTTCGAGACATTAGAACTATTTTCAACACACTAATTAGTTGCACTTGCAGCTTGCAGAAGTAGAAGAAGTAACATAAAAGTGACAGAACTTATTTGAAATGTTTTTGGGAGTATAATACGCCGCGGTTTTTAGTAAATAAAATTTAAAATATTCATTGACATTTTGTGCATGAGTTCTTAGTTTATTTAGTGCTATCTGCGCCTTAATATGGATACGGATTCGTTAACCCCATTTGAGTTGTTGCATTATTATTCCACCGACAACCTTAACGGCCCTTCGAATTGCGAAAGTTTGCTTTCAACTATAAATGATAATCTTACAAATGAACAGCTTAGCTTATCCACAATTGGTATGCTCACATTACAAATAAATGTAGTCCTATAGTTTAGTACAAATTTTTGTTGCAGACTCGTATTTGTATCAGATTTTTGATGAACACAATGGACTACTCAGTTTTGTGCAGAAAGTTGTACCACAAAAAGTGTTTAACAAATCTGTACTAAGCACTTTAGAGATATGGTACGCTTTGATCAATAATTTCCCCTTGAAATTGAGTAAAAATATTCTGGAAATAAATGAAATATGTATGGTAATCGTCAGATCAAGTGCTAGTGCTTCAGAAAAAACCAAAGCTTTGGATGTACTCGAATTAAGCTTTGCAAAGATCGACAAATGTTTGGACAACAAGGAAAAATACCGAAATATCTTGGAGCTTATCTCCTTGATTGTCTCGATAAAAAGCAGTCCCACAGGTTTGTACCTATACCACAGTTAAAGCAGCGATTAATTTTACAATAATTGTAGTTGTGAGTAAACTCTATTCTGCGTTGGGTATGTACGCAAAGAAGTTCCCGTACATGTTAGACGAACCAAACAACCTAAAAGTACTCTTCACAAACAATTTGGAAACGGAAATGAAGCGAGCAGATAAAAATAAAACAGCGGCTATAGCAGGATTATTCACTGGATTCACGTACTTTTGCCAAAGTTTTTCTTTGGAACCAGACACTGACAAGGATTTAATACTACAATTATACAAATACATCAAAGATTTAGCCATACCAAAGAGCCGTGTTAAAATTAATAATCGAGGTAATTTAGCTATACCAAAGAAACTTATACAGGGTCCGTCAAAACCCTGGCATTCTTCTATAAATTCGTTAGGTTTGGAAATAGAAAAAAAATTTAAAGATAAAAGTTGTCAGAAATTTACTGCTCCATAACCTAAAATTAGTTCCATTTATACAGGGCTGGACAGCTACTTACTTCGTTATTTTAAATGGAACACCCTGTATATTAATAGATTTTCAGTTTCTACACGTAATTTTACATGAAAAAGTGTGAAGGTTTCATATTTTTATAATGAACGGTTTTCGAGATATTTACACTTTTAAAAAAGAATTCACAAAATTAGAGATTTCAAAAAACGCGTTTATTTTAGTTATACTTTGTAGTTTTTTAAAAATTATTTCGGAGTTCTAAAAAGTAAGGCCTAGGGAATATTGTGATACAAAAATCTGAAATTTATAGTATACAGGGTGTTTGAAATTGACCGTCAGTTTCTATTGACTTCAAACAACGAAAACTCTATTTTTTCAAATGGAACCCCCTGTATATTTCTGACGTAGGTTGTAGAGATTTAAATTCTCTACCTTTTTTATAAAGTATTCCCTATACCTAAACTTAATATTTTAGGAGATATTTCAAATAATTTATATCGTATGAGAAATTCTATTCTATTTATTGAATTTAGATTGCCATGGAAATAAAAAATGCTTTATTCTGTCATTTTAAGGTTGTAGAAAACTACTCTTATACTCCGTTTGCTGAACAAAATGCCAAAAATGTTTTTTTCAATACTGCTTTTCTATTTAATGGAGAGAGTAGAGAAGAGAAAATGTCGACATTTCTCAAGTCAGCAAACTTGGAGAGGTAGTTTAAGTACTTAATTTATGCCAAAAGTAAATCTTAATCGCTGTAGTATACTTAGTTTAAAATTATAAAAAAAAGATAAATAATAAAAATTTGGATGTCTGCAATTAATCATCAATTTTCAGAAACAAGAAAAGAAACCATTTCATAAAATCATAATAAAATTAAATAAAAACATTAAAAAAAAAACAACTGAAAGTCAATTAAGCAAGTGTTGAAAGTGACGTCCGTTCTCCTGAACACACATACATACCAATTCGACGTTTAAAAGAATCTTGAGTATTTAGGAGCTGTAGTAATTCATATTATTTGCAATCGTTGGAGGTTCCTGATACACTAGTTCTTTAATATAGCCCCATAAAAAAATCTATAGATGTAAGGTAGGGGGATATAGCCGGCTAACGTGTGGGTCCTCCTTTCCATAAAAGCATTTTTTATTTCCATGGCAATCTAAATTCAATAAATAGAATAGAATTTCTCATTCGATATAAATTATTTGAAATATCTCCTAAAATATTAAGTTTAGGTATAGGGAATACTTTATAAAAAAGGTAGACAATTTAAATCTCTACAACCTACGTCAGAAATATACAGGGGGTTCCATTTGAAAAAATAGAGTTTTCGTTGTTTGAAGTCAATGGAAACTGACGGTCAATTGTAAACACCCTGTATACTATAAATTTTAGATTTTTGTATCACAATATTCCCTAGACCTTACTTTTCAGAACTCCGAAATAATTTTTAAAAAACTACAAAGTATAACTAAAATAAACGCGTTTTTTGAAATCTCTAATTTTGTGAATTCTTTTTTAAAAGTGTAAATATCTCGAAAACCGTTCATTTTAAAAATATGAAACCTTCTCACTTTTTCATCTAAAATTACGTGTAGAATCTGAAAATCTATTAATATACAGGGTGTTCCATTTAAAATAACGAAGTAAGTAGCTGTACAGGCGTAATTAAACACCCTGTATAAATGGTAAGAATTATAAGTTATGGAGCAGTCAATTTCTGACAACTTTTGTCTTTGCAGAATTTTTCTATTTATAAAACTAACCAATCTATGGAAGAATGTCAGGGTTTTGGCCAACCCTGTATACATATAAAAAAAAATTTGTCTGTTTTTAGCTGCGCTTACTTTTTTCGCTAGTAATATTGACCTGTTTTCTGGAATCCTCTTAAAACAGTATGCAAAATGGCAAAAAGTTTTACTGAGTTGGTTGGAAATGGGGGCGGAGGAACGTAGGGTCGGTGAATCAACACTTAGAGCTCTTTATCGGGGTCTTGGCAAACATCTTGAGCAACAGACAGACGCTGACAAGGATATTATCCGGGTGAGAGTAAACTGTACAAAATAAGAAGCAACAATAACTATAGATTCATTATTTTTCTAGTTTTTCATCCAACAGTTCCAAAGCAACTTAAAATCCGATAAATCCAACACCATAAAATGTTTGTCCTTGCAAGGATTAAGCTCCTTTTCTGGTGCAGCCTACAAGCATCTACCTTCCAATGAATACAGCGATTTATTCACAACAATAAACCAAAATTTTGAACAATTGTTCATCTTGAATGAAGATCCATCGACAGATAATTGGGAATTCCTTCCCAACTACATCGAAACAGTGGCCTGCCTAATAAAATACAAAAACTTGAACCCAACCCACCAGCTGTTTACTTTGCAAAAAGCGATGATAAATTTAATAAAATCATTTCCACGAATTCACGTGTCGCAGCATTATTTGGTAATAGATGCCCTCATCAGCAGTTTATGCTGGCTAAAAGATAACAGACATTTTGATGGTTTTCTTGAAGTGGTTGTTTATCAAGGCGTAGTTTGGAGCTGCTCACATCAACATTTATCTGATGCGGATGTATTTGAGGGTGGCCCAGAGAAAATTATCACAATTAAGAACTACTTTCCCTTGTGGATTGGCTTGTTCAACCAGCTATACTCACACATTACTCGAGGGGATCGAAAGTATCTGGTGGCGAAGCTTTTAGATCAAATGATCAAAACGTTGATGGTCCTCATAAACAAGTTAAATGTTGAAGTGTCTGTGAAAGAGACAAATTCACATATGACGGAAATTCAGACGGCTTTCCACGTGGAACACGCAAGCGATTTTGCTATATTTTTAAACGTGGTGGATTTCTATGGTCAAATCTTTAAGAGTGTTGAGGCAAAACTCTTCAAGAATTGTATTGGACAGTTGATAAATCACCTGATAACAAAATGTTTGAAATATCCGTTGATCAGCGGTTTTTACAAATTGCTATCTTTTTGCTTGAGAATTACACAACAGCTGAAGTATTTTGAGGAAATTGGTTCTAGTCAAGATGCGGTAATTTGCGCTAAAAACGTTAAAAAATTCTTAGGAATCGTCCTGAAGAAGATGGCACATTTCAAAGACGAGCTTTTAATAGCTTGTCTGTCTGTCCTATTAGAAACCTCTCCAACCATCATCGAGGAAATTCTACCAGAATGCAGCACAGCTTTCATTACAGTTTTCCACGTGGGGCGTAGCCACCTCCCCTTAGCCGAAATGGGTTTAACAACCTTAGAAAATTGGAAAAGCTGCTTGCCTCCCAAGCCATTTAACGAGTTCCTCTCAAAAATTATCCCATGCTTAGACTCGTATTTGCGAAGTAAATTCATTGGAGGACAAAACATCACCAATGAGAAACGTCGGAAAACCAGTCAGTTATTAAAACGGCGCAAAGTTGTTGTGCAGATCGAATCCGATTTGGTGCAGTTCCAGAAGCGGGTGTTAAATTTTATTGGGCAACAAAACAATGAAATTTGTAAAGTATTTACTGCGTCTGAGCACTATTTGGAAAATGAGACGTGGGGGGCGCAGAATCACATGAAGGTGACGTTGCCGTACGAAGACGTGAAGTTGGAGGTTTATTTAGATGGTTTTGTGCCACGGATTGTAGATTTGGCTCTTTACTGCAGTGACAGGAAGACGAGGATTACGGCGTGTGAATTGTTGCATGGTATTGTCATGGTGTTTTTGGGGAAAAGTAAGTTTTATTTTATGGAAAAGAAACTAAAGTTTAATGTTTAATGAAACAAACTAAGAGTAAAATTAAGTATTTTAATTCTGTGATTTTTTTCTTAAATTTCAGCGAAACCTATGAGTCATTCCGGACTCGCCGATTTGGATGAGTTTCTTAGAAACATCTCCTTACCTTTGCTAAAACTAGGCTGCGACTTGGACCAAGTTGTGCAACAGCTTTTCCAGCCACTTTTCCTACAACTTATACATTGGTACTCCTCACGCATGCAGTTGCGCTCTTCCCATTCAGCCATCATAATAGAAACTCTTATGGTGAGTTTAACCACAAGTTAAGCCTTCTAGGAAAGTTGTCTTAAAAAAAATGAGTATAATAAAGAATGTGCGGAAATCCTTCTAAACTGCTGGCCAATTGAAACGTACCAAGCGAATTTTTAGGTTGAATTTAAAATCAAATATTTTGAAAAGGAGAAAAGATATCAACATGAGGTTTTCAGGATTCAAGAGATAATTTTATTGTGAAAGCAATAGTGTGACCCGATTTTTTTACTTTGAAGTACGTTACTATCTACAGGGTATGAAAGAAAGTCGTCTTTTTTTTCTCAAATTTAATACCTACCGCAATTCCACAAAAAAATTTTTATATTTTTTTGATGTAGATTTTTTTAGTCCCTGGTTAATGAGGAAAAAACCAATTTCTCAAAAATTTTATATCCCTCTTATTTTATAAGACAGTGGTCTCCAAACTTTTTCGATCTCGTACCCCTAAGGTAGAAAAAATAAATAGTGCGTACCCCCAACTAATTAAAGACAAATTTATTGTGCTAAGTACCATTGCTAGAAAAAATATCTGATGTGCCCAACACATGACTTTCTTATACGGATAGTATCACAGTAATTACTTTTCCTTAAGAAATTAAGTTAAATTTCTTGTAAAAATTTTGAGGGTTTCCAGCAATTTTCAAATAGTCTCTGTCGCACTTATTGCAATACGCATAAATCTGTCCTTGTCCCACTCATTACTACCAGATTTTAGGACAAATAAATAACAGAATACTTATCAAAATTCCACAGTGCGAAAAATGCTTGATATCTTTGAATTTGCTGTAGCTAAACTTTGAAGATTTATAAAATACTTCTCAGTTTTGGTCAACGTTTCACTCAAACAAACTGTACAGTGCACAATAATCCTTCTCATCAAAATATTTCGATCTTTTGCCTTTGACAGTTGTTTGACTAACAATCTCTTCTTCTTCTTCGTACTTGGATTACAAAGCAATGTCAAGTTTTTGGTGTTTGGCGATATAGCCACTCTCACCAGGATTGGATTAATTGGTTTTCACTTTTTAAATTTTTATAACTTTATTCGAGCTCTTCGTGTGTTTAATGCAAATAGAATCTTTAGTATAAAAACAAATAGATTTCTGTACTGTAAACAACAGCCACTCAGAGATAGATGGCATCTCTATATAAATATGTAAATAATTTATAATTATTAAAAAACGGCGCAAAATAAAACACTTTGTTTACTTTGTCGACACGTCTAAAAATTGAAAGAGCATTCACAAAAAATTTTGCGTCGATATCTTTAATGTAGATTTACATGCATAATACAATTTAACGACTTTATTGTATATATTAGAAAAAATTTTAATCGAGTTGCCATGATATCCAAAACATAAAACCGTAGCCGTTGTAGCCGTCGATCTTTTCAAATAGTAATGCTACAATCGATTTCCTCAACGGTATAGATTTCTGTATGTAAACAACATGTACTTTGTAAATCAGAGATAGATGGCGCCACTATATAATTAAAAAATTTTGACGGAATTTCAAAAAAAGTTTCAAACAAAATTTGTTCAAAATTTAATTTAAAATCAATGTTAAAGAATAAAAAAATCTCGTAAATTGTTTATTTTTCAAGATATTCCTAAAAAACCTAAAAATGTCTTCAGGTAAGTACCACTTGTGTTTGTGCTAGATGAAAAAGATTTAATGTGGCACCCACAATTTTGTTCAAACTCTTAAATATGAAATTTGAATCAAATCCGAAAAGTCGTTTTTGAGTTATCGTGGATACAGACAGACACACAGACACACGGACACACAGACACACAGACAGACATCATGGCGAAAATGGTCAAGATGGATTCAGGGGCCCTCAAAACGTGTAAATCCATCAAAATCTCGGAGTCGAAAAAAATCACGATTACAATACTTCCTTATACTACGTATAAGAAAGTAAAAATTACACAGTATTTTATTTTATTAGGAGTATTATTTTAATAATGTCGTATTCCCATGTATCGACTCGCGTACCCCTTGGAGACCACTGCTATAGACTCCCTTAAAAAATGATGTGTCCAAATTTAGTTTTTGTGTCATTAAAACTGCAATAAAACTTCGAAAAATTGACATATTTCGTTGCGGTTTGCAATTTTACAAAGAACCAAGTTAGTTTTACTAGAAAATTCAAACAGAATGAAAATCCTCTAAAAAATCCGGTTTTTATGGTATACTATAGACTCGCTTAAAAAATTTGTCCAAATCTCAGGTTTGTGCCCTTAAAACTGTCATAAAACTTCGAGAAATTGACAGATTTCGTTGCGGTTTGCAATTTTACAAAGAACCAAGTTAGTTTTACTAGAAAATTCAAACAGAATGAAAATCCTCTAAAAATTCCGGTTTTTATGGTATACTATAGACTCGCTTAAAAAATTTGTCCAAATCTCAGGTTTGTGTCCTTAAAACTGTCATAAAACTTCGAAAAATTGACAGATTTCGTTGCGGTTTGCAATTTTACAAAGAACCAAGTTAGTTTTACTAGAGAATTCAAACAGAATGAAAATACTCTAAAAATTCCGGTTTTTACGGTATACTATAGACTTGCTTAAAAAATTTGTCCAAATTTCAGGTTTGTGTCCTTAAAACTGTCATAAAACTTCGAAAACGTGACAGATTTCGTTGCGGTTTGCTGTTTGACAAAGAGTCAAGTTAGTTTTACTAGAAAATTCAAACAGAACGAAAATCCGTTGATAATTCCAGATTTTATAGCCTACTATAGAAATATAAGATACCGAGTTTTTTATTAAATTTAATATTGATGAACAGGTTTTTGCAATAATAATTATGCTGCCATTTTGAAAGAAAATGTCATCATGTGATATGTCGATAAAAAGGTAATTTTAAGTTGAATCTAATTCTTACGGAAAAAAATATACAGGGTTGTTTTAAAAATTTTTGAAAGTTAGTAGGTGGTCCTTCCGCTGAAACCGGAAGTGTCATCAGACTGTTTTAAACGTGAAAATGATTATTCCTTTCAACAATCAAACCATGCCAAATTTCAAATTAATACAGTTAAATGTAACCAAATGGTGGGGGTTGTAAAACGATTTCGTAGCCACCCGGTATCCACGAATATGAGCCAATTTTTGAAAAAGTGAAAAACCCGTTTCGAGGATATAAGTCACTTAAATCAATGGTGAACATAAACTAACTAAATTCCATTTTATTCTATTAAGAAAATAGCCTCAAAAAATGAATTAAAAAATTTACCAATTAGCGAACGTGTACCGATTTTTGATAAGCCACTGGTTACCAATAAATTAATGAAAGTACAAAAAGTGTACTTTTTATAAGAAAGCCATTCATAAGGTATTATAATTACCTACAGAGATTGGTTCTTACAAAACACATTACGGCCGAACGACAAAAAACAAAGAAAAAATCAAATTTTCAGCAAAAATTCGGTATCTTATAAAACAACAGAGATATCAAAATTTTGAGAAACAGGTTGTTTTCCCATTAAGTAAGGACTAAAAAAATCTACATCAAAAAAATATTAAAAATTTTTTGTGGAATCACGGTAGTTATAAAATTTGACAAAAAAAGAAGACTTTCTTTCATACTTCAAAGTAAAAAAATCGGGTAACACTATCGTTTTCTCAATTAAATTATCTCTGAAATCCTGAAAACCGCATGTTGATAACTTTTCTATTTTTCAAAATATATGACTTTAAATTAAACCTAAAAATTCGCTTGGTACGTTTAAATTGGCCAGCAGTTTAGTTTAGAAACATAAAAAATATTTCATTATTACGGCCTTTCGTACTCATTCAGTTTTCTATATTTCTATAGTTTGGTGAATACTTTAGGCCTACGTATTCCCCTCTTAAGACAATTCTCTTTGTTACTGGCGCTAAGCCAATATTTTTCTAATTCTCTTATCTTTAGGAGGGCATCTCCCATCCAACTGACTCAAGTCTCCGCGACTTCTCCGGAAGTTGTATAGAAGAATTTGTCAAATGGACGATAAGACAATCTAGCGAAGCCGGCCTAGCTCAAGACCCCACCAATATAAAAACCCTAGTGAAGAAAATGCGTTTTTTCAGCACTCATCCGGATCCAAACAAGAAACTCGGTGCCGCTCTAATTTTAAACAACATTTACAAAAACCTGCGAGAGGAACACGAAATGATTAGCATGTTCTCAATGGAAATGTTGCATATTTTCATCAGCAGTTTAGATTTGATTGAGTTTGATGATGATGAACTTATGATAGAGCAAATTAACCTTGCGCTTAAGCACCTGCAAAGAATTCTTGTAGAGAAGCATGATGTATTTAACAAAGACGACAACCAGAGGCGAGTTCCTAGCGATATTAAAGGTTCTACTCTCAAAGCTTTAGCAATGTGGCTCCTGGAACAAACCGGCAGTCGGAGCAAGTATTGCAGGGGAAAAAGCATGGAGCTGTTTTGTGCTTTAG
Organism: Pediacus dermestoides; assembly: GCA_963942485.1. Taxonomy (NCBI): domain Eukaryota; kingdom Metazoa; phylum Arthropoda; class Insecta; order Coleoptera; family Cucujidae; genus Pediacus; species Pediacus dermestoides. The sequence goes on from OZ012626.1 coordinate 34,044,277, forward strand.
CTCCATTAGTACCTGGATATGGAAACAATTTACCAGATTTTATCATTGGAAATTTAGGTAGAAAGAACTACTGGATTCCAGAGTATTACGAGAAATATTTAGAGCCAAGTTTAGATGTAAAAGGAAGCGGTGATCACGTAACAGTTTTACTAAAATGGCTACAATATTTTCTTTGTGCTTTAGACGGGTACAACTTCGTTATTAAAAACAATTTGGCTACAGTTGAAGTCACTGTAAATAGTAAAGTTTTCAAGGCGATGAGGTACTTTTTACAAAACCTCCAAACAGCTGATATACGCAAAGCTATTGGGCTCATCGAACCAAATGGTGTGTTCAACTCTATAGACAAAGAGCGATACAATATTCTAAAATCCAATTGCGCTGTGATGATCCTAAAACTGGTAAACTCAGTCATCAGCAATGAGTTGATATGTCAGCAATCTACGATATTTTGGAACGTTGATTTGTGGAATTTAATCGGTAATTTTGTGTTTGCACCACATGAAATTTCGTTGGAAGTGCTTCAAAGTCCAGATATATTAAAAGTGTTGCTCAATAATTTGCCCAGAAAAATTCCAAAGGAAAATCTCGTGGCTTTATCACAAGTATTAAAACAGTACTTCGAAGGAAATATGCAAAACTATGTAAACTTCTCTGATACGACACTGAAAAAACGGAATTGCGTTAGCGGTTTACTTCTGTTGGTTAACACGCCATTCCGCGATGGTTTACAACTGGAAAAAGTAACTAGTGGGTTAACTAAAGCTGTTTTAAATAGTATGTTTTCTACCAAAGAAGACAACAAATTTTTGGTGCACGTTCTAGAAAATACTGCGTTAAAACACTGTACAAGCCTGTTAGAGCTGGCTTTCTCTAACGAAAGAGAACTCATCCCTTTGTTGGAGTTTTTAAACAAACCCTGCATGGTGTACAGTATAAAACAAGAAAAAGATGTTAAATTTTCCGAGTATATCTTGGATTTATTCGAAGAGATCACAATGAAAATTCTCGTAGAAAACATAGATACATTCTGGTTATATTCTGGAACACCACAAGATACCATAGAACTCTCATATAAAATTTTGAATTATTTAAGTAAAAATAACCATAAATTTCGTCATTCGTTTCCGGTGATTGCCAAAGGATTTTTGGGAAAATGGCCAGAGTTTTGTGGATATTTTCAGGAAGATATCATCACAGGTTTATGTTATTTGAAGCGGTTGTTGGAAATAACCAAAACGGTTACTTCAAGTGATTGGATTGCTGTTGTTGATTGGTTATCCAAGTTGCTGATGGAGCAAGATGACTTGGATATAAGTGTGGAAGTTTTTGGTTTGCTTGTCGATCTTCTGGATGAGAGCAGTCATGAACCGGAAAGCTTAAGGTGCGTAGTAAATTTGACAGGGAAATTTATCGCTGTACTAAATCCGTAAAAGGAAGATAGTCTTATTGTTAAATTCTAAAAATACTTTCAAGTTTCAATTTTTTCATTATGTTTTTTTTTTTTAGTTTTGGTCTATTGAAACTGACAAACGCTCTGACCTCAGATACGAATTTAAACGAAACCACCAAATTGGTAACTTTCAATAAATTAACATGTGCTCTACCTCGCAATAAATCTTCAAAAGTTTTCAAATTCCTAATAGAAATTTATGTAAAGTTGTCTTTAGAGGTTGATCTAAAACCAGCAGTAGCCAAATTTATTGCAAGATCTAGCGATAGTTTGCAGGAAAACTCGCTTAATTTGGCTTATGATTTGTGCACAAGCAACGAATTATCGTGTGAAGAAAAATATAAAATTTCCAGCGAAATTCTCCCGGTGGTTCTACAGAACACCAACGTGAAAGCACTTGAATTGTTCTTCGTTCGTAATATAGCGACAATACTAAGCGATTTAAAAACACCCACAACCTTGGATAATCTAACTATAAAAACAACCTACTTCATACTAATCGAAGCTCTATTCTTACGGATCCCCTTTGACGGTGGCGCCAATAATCCCATAATAATCGAATCCAAGAATCCCAAACTGGTGTTCACTCTCTTAAAATTTGCTTTTGATGCACAAGTAGCCACGCTTGAGCTCGTTGAGCAAGCCCGCCTCTTCAAATGCCACTCATACAACGCCTCAGTTTCGATAATTTGCAACGCAGTCAAAAACTCCCAGCCAAATTTCTACCCGAAACTGTTTTCCCGGCTAAGCGATGATGTGGATGTTTTATGGGCAGGCGTTGTCGATACCACAAAAACCCTCAATTTCGAGAAAGAATTCGACACGCTTCCTAAGCAGCGGAAATGCCTTGTGAGCATTCGTGATGAATTGCGTGCGGAACGCAAACTGGCCTCAGAGACTAAATCGAGCTCACTACAATATATAGAGTCGCAGCGTTTGATTAACAGTTCGTTAGCTGAGGATATTTCGAAGTTTGATTTTAATAATTCTATTGTGAGGTACGAGGTTGAGGATAATGTGGAAAATGAGAGGAAGGGTGCGGTTTGTCAGAGTGAGCTGCAGTTGGATGCAGTTGAGGTTAATCATCATGAGTGTATGGGGAGTGTTTGTGGGCTAATTGAGTATATTTTCCGTGCGGGGATTAGTGAGTTGCCTGAAGAAGGTGATGAGGATGTTTTGCCAAACTGGATCAAAGGTGGGATTTGTGCCGCTTTTTGTTTATGTTCGAATGTATGAATTGATTTTTTTAGGCTTAAGAGACACACTGCTCAGCAAAGAAACCCACAAAAATGTCAAGATATTCCTGGTGAAAGTCATCGACAACCTAGCGGACATTTTCAAGCATTATGCCAAGTGGTTCCTGGAACCTTTACTGCTATTTATTACAGAGAAATGTGCTGGCGACACAATCAACTATTTTACTACAGATGTGGTAAGAAAACTTTTTTAATTTTTGATAGTTTTATACGTTTCGAGGACCTCTGAATATACAGAGTGTTCCAAAAATACTGCGAAAAATTTGAGGAGGTGATTCCTGAGATCATTCTAAGAAAAAAGTTTCATGTCAACATGGGTCCTAAAATACTTACCCCCTTAGTTATAGTCCCTTAAAGTTTATATCTGTCATTTCTTCATTGGTGTAATTAATATTATCCATATTTATTACCTTAACTAATAATTCCTTAGGAACAATATTTTTTAACTTGCGCGTACTGTACTGATGGTATCTACGTTTTGCAAATGTCTTTTTTTTGTCGTGAGTTTTATTTTGAGGCGGTCTCAAAACTATCAAACCCAAATATCTCGAAAACGGTGCATCTTATCGAAGTTGAACAAGATTACCTTTTTTTCGGAGAAAGCTTCATCATATAACAATTTCACATCGAAATTAATAAAAAAATAAACAAAAAAGTGGGTTCATTTTTACCCCCGCCCCCCAGGTTTGACCCACCACTGGAGGAAATTTTAAAATGATTTACACTCTATCTTATTGAGCATAAAAACATTAGTGGATGTGGTGAATTTTATAATTTTACTTTGAACAGTTTTGGAGATAATAAATAAAAACCTTCTTCAGGGTCCCAAATTTAAGGGGCTATAACTCGACGGGTAAGGATTTTCGGACCCATGTTCATATGAACTTTTATTCTTAGAATGATCTCAGGAATCACCCCCTGAAATTTTTCGCACTATTTTTGGAACACCCTGTATTTTGTATATTTTCATCATGATGTCTGTATGTTTTTTTTTTATCTTTTTTTTATTTATCTCCAATTTCTATATTAACAGATTAGATTTGGGTCTTCTAGTAGCCACAAAAGCGGTAATTACCTGAAGACATTTTTAGATTTTATAAAAAATTCTGGAAATTAAGGAAACAATGTTATTCTTTTTTTTCTCTTCATTGGTTTAGAATTAAATCTTGAACACATTTTTTTGTTGTAATTCCCTTAAAAACAAAATCAAAGTACACGAATATACGAAAGTTTTGTTGATAAAAAACGTAGACAAAATTCAGATAAACAGTATGTGATTATTTTAGTAATAAAAACTGTCCCTTTGCTTTGAAATAAATTATTTTAACAAAAATCCAACTAGCGGTTCCACAACTGTGATTTTTAAAACATTTACCCACGAAAAGTTCGATTTCAAAAGGGATTTTTTAAGAGAATCATATTATGTAGTTAGATGCGATTTTTGAAAGCGTGGAATTGTGGCCTCAAAATACGCAAAAAATCTAATAAACACTTATCAGCTTTCTCAATAATAATAATAAATTCGTCATTCCGCTTTAACATAAATATTTTATGACATAAATCTAACCAGATTTCCAAAACTGAGTTTAAAATAGCTGCTCGAAAATTCTGTTATTTTCAATACATTCAACTTTGAAGCCACAAAAAAACAAGCTGATATCACCAGATAAAAACGTCCCGATTTTTTTGGTCAATAAAACCAGCTTTTTAATAAAGTAAATTTCACCAACAAAATTAAAACTAGGTATTTAAAAGTAGTAGGACCCAGTTTTTTATTTGACCAATTTTCCTAGTTTAGATTGTCACAATTTTATAACCGCAGAGCAGATTATGATAAAATTTAATTTTTATATTGCTAAAAGGTCGGTATCCTCACTTTTGCAAAGTTTTTGAACAGTCAATTATTTCCAAAAAAACGTACTCAGTGAGTGTTTTAAAATTTTATCTTTATAGAACTAATGGTCGGTTTTTGAAAAAAAAATTAAAAACCATAAAAATTTAACATTATGAAAGGTACTTTAACTTTTTTTACGAATAGCAAAAACTTAAACTTCTTATCAAATCTTGGTCCACTTTGAAAATTCATAGTTCTACACCAGATTTTCGAGTTTTCACTTAGAATACAGTTTCGTAAACCTCAATATCGTTTTTATTAAGAAAAACTTCATCAATGTTATGGTAGTTAGTTTAGATAATTTTTGATGGAATGGAAGAAAAACTAAAATTTCTGACCAAATTTCAACACAAGCCACTTTGAAAATTCATAGCTCTACACCGGATTAACTGATTTTGACTAAAAATACAGTTTTGTAAAGTTTAATGTTACCTTAATTAAGAAAAAAATTGTCAACATTTCATTTCTTGCGTTTAAAGTAGGAAAAATAAAATTTTTCAATAATCTTCTATTTAGTCAAGTTTGAAAATTTATAGCTCTACACCAGGTGTTCGAATTTTCACTTAGAATACAGTTTGCCAAAGCTTAATGTTGATTAAGATAAGAAAAAAATAATCAGCACGGTGAAAGATAGTTTAGAATTTCTTGGCTCAAATAAAAAAAAAATCGAATGGATTTTTTTAGAAATTTGTAGGTAGTAATAATTTTAAGAATAAATCACGAATTGTGCCGAAATTAAGTTAGAATATTTCTGACCGTTTCGTAAAAAATCAACAATACAGGGTGTTCTCGAACTTGGGACTTTAAATATGACACAATGTAGTTCACATGTAAATAAGACTATCTGAGCATGAATAAACCTTAAAACTCTAAAAATAAAAAATAGGAAAAACCATTTTATTTATATGGAAATATTGAACTACGAACCTGACAGTCAAAACATTTATTGAGAATTTCTGCTGAAAATATGTTCTCTTTATCGCATGTGGAGTTTTCACAGCCCATATGTGAGTGTTGTATAAGTTATTAAAACCGTTACGAGTGAAAATCAACGGACACAAAAACACACCTAGTGAAATTTTCTTCCGCGATACTTTTGCGCAAAAGCCACTCACAAAATTGAACCCTTCTTGGGGTATCAAAGCTTGCACACGTTGCACATGAAATGGATACAATTGATTTCCTCGTATCGTACGCCAAACTTTTCTATGAGCAACACTCACATTTTCAGCAATTTGACGGGTGTTTGTACCTGGATCTTCTTCAACCAAATCCAAGATTTCTTCCTCGATGGCAAGCATGAGATGAGGCCGATCTCTACATCTATGTGCTTCACGATGTTCTTGAACATTCGCGGTATCTCGTGCAAACTGGCAGATGTTAATAAATCTACGTGGAGCGGAAATCTATCTGCGTACAGACGAGATGCTAAAGCAGCGTTTTGTCTGCTTTCGCTGCACACAAGCATCATGTCCACAGGTTCATTGTTACTGTACAAATGAGCTTTTTTCACACGAAACAATCTGTAGAAATGCACACAATCACTCACAGCAAGTATAAAACTAACTTCCAACATCAGTCGATATTATTCCAGTAAAAAAACGAAATTTTTTTGCTGCTAAATATTAGTCGGCACATACGAAAAAATGCGTTTGCTTTAAGAAGGCCAGAGTTGGACTCGCATATTATGAAAATTATAAATGCTAATTAAATTACCCGCTTATTTATAAACTTTTAGTAAAAACATTTTTGGTGAAATGCATTAGTTTTCTGTGCACTATCACGTGTTAAAACTAAAGCCCCAAGTTCGAGAACACCCTGTATAAACAGACTTTAAAAATTCATACCTTTCCACTTAAATTCCGAATTAACACGCATTTTTCATAAAATAAATTCGGTTAGGTTTGTATAAGAAAGTCACTGATTATTTTACTTTCCAGTTATCACTTTTGACATCTTGGTCGCTTCTAGTCGAACCCAAAGAACACGAAATCACTTTAACCAACAGCGTACTGGAATTCATAATCACCAACACCAATAACGACAGAAAAGATTCCTTCAAATATCATCTGGAGTTAGTTAAACTTATAACAGAGGTTTGGAAGAAGTTTATTGTTTTTCCCTTCGAATTAATTATTTCGAAATTAGAGCTTCAAACGAACGATAGAAAATTGGAAGTGCCGATACATTTGACGTCGATTTTCTTTGTAAACCGCGTTTGTCCCCCCAAACATCAACTGGATATTCTTGGTGAAAAACTTTTGAATATAATGCGAAATAGCACGGAAAAGTCCATTTATAGAGTCACTGCAGAAACTTTGGGGCTTATCTTAAGAAATTTGGATAATCCAAGCAGTCAACTCGGTAGTAAAGTCGACGATTTACTGAAAAAAATCGAGGATCCTGAAAAATATGCCTTTTGTTTGGAAGGAGTGACTCTACATTATCCAAGCGCCGCTGAGACCTTCCATTTATACAGAATTTTCAGTAGACTCAATGGTCCTATTATAACTTTGAAGAAAATCTATCTGAAAATCATTTTCCTTCGCTGTGACTTCCTGGACGACATCAGCGATTTCAAAGAGGAAAACTGGGGGTTGTATCTTGCAAGCGAAAATCTAGATGTTGTCTTCATAACTCTGGAAATACTCTTGAAGACTATTGAACTTCTACAGGAGACACTCGAGTTTCCCAGTTTGGTTACGTCGGTTTGCAAGAAGTGGAACCATCCCAATCCGATTTGCAGACGGCGCATGCTGGACTTAACAATGTTAATTTACGAAAAAGTTTCAAATGAAAACATACAAAATATGTGCAAAGATGTTCTGATTCAAGCGCTTATAGACAATGATCTGGAAATTCGGGAGAAACTGTACGAGTTTTGGACTAACAACAATCGAATGCCTGATGAAATCGCTAAGAGGTTTAGGTATATATTATGTGAGTTATACAGAACTAACACCGAGGATAATTTTCTGGGTTACTCAACTTATTTCCTACTGGAACGTCTTAGAAAAACCGGTGCTTATGAGGAGATTTTGTTTGAACATCCTTTAGAAGATTGCGATTTTGAGGAATATCGTTTGTTACTCAACTGGCGGTTGCAAAATCCCGCAGTTGTTCCAATGTTTGCAGATACACTGCAGTCGCAAGCTGTGAACATGGATTATTCTAGCAGTGATTTTAATAAAATTCGGAACACACTGCAAAGTTTTTCGTTCGCCCCGACGGAAAAAACGAGCGCTAGTAACCAGTATTCGCAGTATACGGCCGTGGAAAGTAGTCTAATGGTCGATGACTCAAAGATCATTAATCCGAATAAAATACAGCTGTCTCAAAGGTGCGTAAAGTCAAAAAAATAACACCACAGTCACAGTGTCATTTTATGTTTTATGAATATTTTAAAATCATATTTTTTTATATTCGAACCTCAGTGTAATTTTTTTTTGGATTTTGTCAGGTACCGTGTGCGGTTCATCAAAGACAAACGAAAAATTCAGAAGCAATTTGCACAGCGTGAGGTGACTAAAATAGTAACAAAAGTCCAGGCGCGCGTCGATTTGGCCAAAGAACGCGAGAAGAAGGTCAACATTTATCGGAGTTACCGCAAAGGAGAATTTCCTGATATCCAAATTGAGCTAGGAGCGATTTTGAAACCTCTGCAAATACTTACACTGGTAATTATAAACGTTGAATTTTAGTAATTTAATATTAGAGTTAGGAATGTCCAAAAATTAAAAGGATAAAGAACTCTTTTGTAATTTTAGTAGTAGTTGTTTCCATTTTCACTGTCAATTTTTTTCTAGCACGACAGCGAAATTTCCAAAATTTTGTACACTTCCATATTCAACAGTCTGATAAAGTGTGATCATGAAAGCTTCATGACTGATATCCCTAAAAGCATACAGAATATCTTCAGTAATTCTACACAATGCAACACAAATTTATTTAGAACTTTATTGGATATTGTTCTAAATTATAAGGAGAAGATTTGGAATGATCCTCGTCTTCCAATTCTTGTAGCAAATGTTTGCCAGAAGAGTGGTTTGTTATCTACTGGAACGTTAATTTTGGAGGAGTATTTGATATCGCATGATGGGGAACCTACTGGTGGAAAACAGGGTTGTGCTAGTGGAGATAATATGGAGACTAGTTTGTGGGTTAAATTGGCAGAGTAAGTAAATATTTTCTTAGTAAAATACTCCTATTTTTTACCTTTTTCCAACAGATTGTACAAAGACCTAGAAGACTGGGACATGGTTCAATCTATCTTCGTCGAAAAAATGAACTGCAAAGAAGAAGTGCAAAAAGCAATTAAATCCGAAAGCGTCTGCCAGTGGCGCGACGCCCAAGAGTGCTACATGTCGCTAATTCAAAATGATTTCTCATTGGAACGCAGGGATTTCTACCACGAATCTTACTTTAAATGTTTCGCAAACTTATCCGAATGGCACGAGTTACCAAATGCTATTACAACAGTCATTGATGTTCCGGATAACGAAAGCACCTGGTCCTACTTGTGGAAAGACAAATGGAAGCAAAAGGTTCTTCCATGGTATGTAACAGCCCATCTTAAAGATGCGCTGTTCACTGGAAAAGCTAACACAGAATTCCTTACGGAATTAAATACGAGTTTAAGAACTCCGAAACAAAGTAGTTATCTCCAGGATAATTTCGCTGAGGAACTTTGTATGCTTTGGGTGCACAAAAACGACATGGACGCCGCTAATCAATATTTAAAGAAGTACCTGGATAAATTCCTGGACGACTGGCAGTTTGTCCATCCACAGTTTGCTCAGTTGCGCTACCATAAACTGTTGAAGTTGCGTAATATTATCGATATAGGCACCTTTGTGTCTTTGTATGAAAACTTCGAGGAGGACTACGAGGAGAAAAAATGTTTATTGCAGAAATTTCTGTTAAATAATTCTTCGGAAACCCTTCCCACGTTAATGATGAGCGAAACCAGGCTTTTGTATAGGAAACAGTTTGTGCAACTTATGGAAAAGAGGAGTGCAACAGGGATGGATTTAGAGGATGTTAAGGTTGCGTTGAAGGAGATTAAAACCAAGTTGGACTTGGATTTTATTAACAATGCCGTGGGTTTCAAGAACTTCCACATAGCGCGCAAATATTTCAAATGTGTTTTATCCTACGTCAATTCTAAAGATCCATCAGTGACAATGACTCTGTGCAACGTCTTGTACCTCAAAACTCAAATGATTCCGAATCTCCAGGATAAACTTGCACCTCTATTGGAGATTTTACCAAAATTAGGTGGGGAATAACATTTATAAGTTTCATAATTTAACAATAATTTCACTTTTAGATCAAATTTTCGAAGCGTCAAATGATTCCGAAAAACTACCTGGTGCTCTAAAACTTCTGCAAATCTCAACTGACTTGGAAACAATATTTAATTCCAACGAAAGTCTACTAGTTGAAAAACAGTCAGCTCTAGGCAAAGTATTGGGAAGGACGGTTAAAAATCCTGACGACTGTTTGAAGTACGGTACGGAAAAGCTGAGGAATGTCTTGGAAACTTACGAAAAACATCTATCCGAGTTCATGGATTCTGATGATGTACAACCAAGAAAAGAATGCCTAAAAATTGCAAGCGCCTATGTAACTTTGGCTTATACGGAAAGGAAACACTCAGAGACCAGTGAAGGCAAGCGTAATTTTATTTTGTACGTCCTTCGCGCCATGAAATATAACTCACTGGAAGCCAAGCAGCTGTTTCCATGTATTTTAATGGAAGATGAGCTGGGTAACAGATACAAGGAGTTGTTTATTCAAGAGGTACGCTGTTATATTTAAGGTAAAAACGCAATTATTAAGAGATAATTTCAGACTGCCACAATTCCTACATGGATGTTTTTGGGCTGGATACCTCAACTGTTGGCTAATGTAGACTCGGCGAAAATTTTTGCTATATCCGGCATAATTTTGAGAATTGCAGAAAGTTATCCTCAGAGCATTATGTATGCGTACAGGCTAAGCAAGGAGAATTACGATTTTAGCACGGGGACGCCCGAGGATGTGGAGGGACAATTGTTGGTTGAAAAGTATTTTTTTACTTTTTTTACAATAAGGATTTGTAGTAATCTTGATTTTTTCGACTTCGACGTTTTGAGGGCCTCTGAATTTAAGAGTTTGACAAAATTGTGTAATATTAAATTTGGTTCTTCTGCTACCAACACAAGTGGTACGCACCTGAAGATTTTTCAGATTTTTTATAATTTCTTGAAAAGGAAACAATTTGAGAGATTTTTTTATTCCTTAACATTATTTTAAATTAAATTTTGAGCAAATAATGAACCTACTTGTGTGGATTTTCATAACCGAATAATTTTATTTGCCAATCGATTTTTTCAGCCGTTCTTCTTTACTTCTAAATAAGAATCAATTTTTCTACTAAACTGCTGGCCAATTGAAACGTACCAAGCGAATTTTTAGGTTGAATTTAAAGTCAAATATTTTGAAAAGGAGAAAAGATATCAACATGAGGTTTTCAGGATTCAAGAGATAATTTAATTGCGAAAACAATAGTGTGACCCGATTTTTTTACTTTGAAGTACATTACTATCTACAGGGTATGAAAGAAAGTCGTCTTTTTTTTCTCAAACTTTATACCTACCAGAATTCCACAAAAAAAAATAATTTTTTTTCATGTCAATTTTTTTTGTCCCTGGTTAATGAGGAAAAAACCAATTTCTCAAAATTTTTATATCCCTTTTATTTTATAAGATACCGAATTTTTTATAAAATTTAATATTGTTGAACAGATTTTTGCAATAATAATTATGCTGCCATTTTGAAAGCAAATGTCATCATGTGATATGTCGATAAAAGGTAATTTTAAGTAGAATCTAATTCTTACGGAAAAAAATATACAGGGTTGTTTTAAAAAATTTTGAAAGTTAGTAGGTGGCCCTTCCGGTGAAACCGGAAGTGTCATCAGATTGTTTTAAACGTCAAAATGATTATTCCTTTCAACAATTAAACCATGCCAAATTTCAAATGAATACAGTTAAATGTAACAAAATGGTGGGGGTTGTAAAACGATTTCGTAGCCACCCTGTATACACGGATATGAGCAAATTTTTGAAAAAGTGAAAAACCCGTTTCGAGGATATAAGTCGCTTAAACCAATGGTGAACATAAACTAAGTAAATTCCATTTTATTCCATTAAGAAAATAGCCTTAAAACATGAATTAAAAAAATTTACCAATTAGCGAACGTGTACCGATTTTTGATAAGCCACTGGTTACCATTAAACTAATGAAAGTACAAAAAGTGTACTTTTTATAAGAAAGCCATTCATAAGGTATCATAATCAACTACAGAGATTGGTTCTTACAAAACACAATACGGCCGAACGACAAAAAACAAAGAAATAATCAAATTTTCAGCAAAAATTCGGTATCTTATAAAATAACAGGGATATCAAAATTTTGAGAAACAAGTTGTTTTCCCATTAAGTAAGGACTAAAAAAATCTACATCAAAAAAATATAAACAAAATTTTGTGGAATCTCGGTAGTTATAAAATTTGACAAAAAAAAGAAGACTTTCTTTCATACCCTGTAGATAGTAATGTACTTCAAAGTAAAAAAATCGGGTAACACTATCGTTTTCTCAATTAAATTATCTCTGAAATCCTGAAAACCGCATGTTGATATCTTTTCTATTTTTCAAAATATTTGACTTTAAATTCAACCTAAAAATTCACTTGGTGCGTTTCAATTGGCCAGCAGTTTAGTTACTTTAAAAATGCCACAATTTTAGAACCACAGGTCATATTAAAAAAAACTTGAGATTCTTAAGAGAAATTAGAGCAGTGGCGTAGCAATCGATTAGCAAAATGGGAGGCCCTCAGCATAATATAAACAAAAACAAAATTTATAAAGAAATTATCCAAAAATGTTTGTAGGGTGCCCAAAAATTTATTATAAATTATTTTGTAGCTATGCCACTGAATTTTGGTGTTTTTTTACTTATAGAATCTTTTTTGGTCCAATAAATGAAAATGAATAAATACACTCAAAATTGGACAATATATACCGAAGAATTTTCTAATTTAGCATTTTCGTTTAATTTCTGTGAGTTTGTTGTAGTTTTGAAGTGTTGATTTAGTCATTATCATTTATTGGAAATTGAACATTAAGCTGGATTAATTAGTTTTAACAAATTTACTAAAAACTTTTGTTGGAATCTGTGCCTATTTATTGTTTTATTATTATTTTTTATTGTATTTGTTCGCATAAAAAAATGTACTAAATAATATAGACAGCAATAAAGATATATTTTTTTACAGGCTGGACAAACTTCTGTTAAATGATCCAACAGTTGACAAGTTTTTAAGTGCTTTGGCGAACGTCAGCGTTCCTGCAGTTAACTTACAGCATTACATAAAACAAATGTATAAAGCTGCAGCTCGGCAATCTTCAGAAAAAGTCTCCCAGTTGCACACTGTAATTTTGGATCAACTTTATGGAGGCGTTATAAGCTCTCGTGACACTGAAAGCATGAAGGGTCAAATGTTCAAACGTATAGACCCATTCAAGCGAGAAATAGAGCGACTACCACGTAAGAAATATTCTGTTATGGTTTATTAAGTAAAAGCTTTTAATAATGTTCGTTCCAGTTACGAATTTCAAAAAGTTGCCGGAGATTTGTAAACAAATAAACGAAAAACTCGACAACTTTATACAAGCTGAAGGGAACAAGCCCTCAACTTTGCTTAAGGACTATTGTCCATGGCTGAGCAATTTTTCCGCGGCGAAACTGAACACTGAGTTGGAGATTCCAGGGCAGTATGATGGAAATCAGCTGCCTTTGGTGCAACACCACATTAAAATATCAGGATTTTGTCCTAGCGTATTATGCTTGTGATTAGATTATTATCCAACATCTTTTACCCTTTGGTTTTTAGGTAAGCGTCATGTCGTCGTTGCGGAAGCCTATCAAAGTTACACTTCTCGGAATGGACTCCAAAGAATACCCTTTCTTAATTAAATTTGGAGAGGACATTCGACAAGATCAAAGAATTCAGCAGTTGTTTACTATGATGAACAATATATTCACTAAGAGGGAACAGAATGTTCTAACCTATCAAGTTAGTATTCTTCGCAACCAAAATCAGCAGCTTTATATAATCGGTTTTTTGTAGGTCATACCTTTAACTTCTAGTTTAGGTATAATACAGTGGATAAACAACACTGACTCGCTGCAGAATGTTATATTACGTACAATGAACATTAAAACGATATTAAACACGACTATGAATAAGTTTGAAAAATTTGTTAGTGGAAATAAAAACGTGCCTCAAGTTCAGTACTATGGACAAGCAGCATTGAAGTTGCACCGAAATAAAGTTATTCCCTTTTACCAGAGTTTAGTCAACATGGTGCCGCTGGATGCGCTAAAGTATGTAACAATAAACGCCCCAAATCCCAACTTATTTCGTTGAAATTCCCCAGGTCTTCATTTTGGTCTATCAGCAGTTGCACAGAAAACTTCATAGCACTACGCAATAATTTCATCCAAAGTTACGCAGTGCTTTGTGCAGCCCAATGGGTTCTAGGTATTGGAGATCGTCACTTGAACAACTCGTTAATTTGCATGAAAACCGGAAAAGTTTTAGGAATTGATTTTGGGCATGCCTTTGGTACTGCAACGCAAATATTGCCTATACCCGAACTTGTGCCTTTTCGCTTGACACCGCATATAGTGGCCCTTATGGAACCTTTTAAAGAACACGGATATTTCAAGCAGTTTATGATAAGTTGCCTGCGGGATTTGAGAGAAAACAGCGAATCCTTACTGGCTACTATGACAGTTTTTATTCAGGAACCATCACTGGATTGGCTGGAACAGGCTTTGAAGTATGCGAAATTAATTTGTGCGACAGAAAACATTTTCTCATATTTTTTTTTTTAGATTTAGCGACACCTCGACTAGTGAAAATATCACTTGGTATCCAATGCGGAAAGTGGCTCAGGCCCAACGAAAGCTTCAAGGTGCCACTTCAACTAGCATCCTAATTGAGGATCTTAAAATGGGCCATCAAAACAACCCTCAGGTTTTGGAGGCGTATGTTAAAATGGTTAAAGGCAGTGTTGAGTTTGATTTGAGAGCTCGCTTGGATAAAGAAGATGATTTAACTGTGGAAAAACAAGTGGAATGTTTAATTGATCATGCTACGGACTATAATTTGTTGGGAAGGATGTACTCGGGATGGACATCGTGGATTTAAGAGTTATTAAGAATATATTTTTGTTATTATTGCTTTTTATTGTGTTTAATAAATATAATACAATATTCCTTTGGGAGTTTTTGTAAAATACATACAACTTCAAACAAACAATTATAAAAATTTCTATATAGTTTTAAAAATTATAAAAGTCTGAACAAAATCAATATTTTCTAAAAATTCATAACTAATCGTGAAAAAAAAAGTGTTATCAATGTTGCACTATTAAATAAATCTTTATTTCTGAGTAGGTATAATCTTTATAATCAAATAAACTAATCCCCTGTCACTGCCTACACTTAATATAATTTATATGCTTTTAAACGAATTAGCTGAGGAAAGTACTGAAAGAGGATAATGGTTTAAAAATCTGAAAAAATTTATGATTCATCGTTTATATTGTTCTAACCTGCACAATTATACGATAATTTAGAAGATGTTTAGAAGATAATCTTTAAACGAGTATGAGACTCTCGAATTGCTGCTGTACACTTATACATTGTATAGAGGTAGTTTTTTATTATGCCCATTCCAATCATACCAGAATAAAGAAGAAAATAGATAATTAGCTTAAAATTGTAGGTATAATATTTTAAAAAGTACACTTATTAATAAAAGAATCATAAGTAAAGTAAATTTAGTAGTTTCCCATTCTCTAACTTTAAATATCACCAGTTCATCTGTGGAATGACGACCAGAGATCCGCTCTCTACTAATAGCGTTACGAGGACAGTTAGGTAGTTTTTCGCTCACATGCTACTGTCAATTTAAGTATCTATATATTTATTTTACTGATTGCAGGTGATATTTTATGATTTATTAGTTTATTATTTATTAAATCTAGAATTTATTCCTAATATTTAAACCGCAATCAGTTGCGATTATTGGATTAATCAAAGCTACTGAAGCAAATGGAACATTATTATCTATTTTATCACAATATCTATTGCAAAAATAAAATCAACATCTGAATTAAATAAATACCTACGTTTTTGAATAAACAGGAGAAAATAATAGGAGGAAGTAGCTTTAAAAAAACTGACAATATTTGTCCAGGATAAACACGAAAAAATTTTGTGGCAACTTACGGACATCTTTTTAATAAATTTAATAATTACTCCGAATAGACATCGTTTATGTTCAAAATGGAATTTAACTTTTCGATTCAAAATAAACCAATCTCTCATCATGTATCAATGTTTTAACTATTTTCAACTAGTTTTCCAAATAAATTAAATGAAACGTGAACATAATTATTTATTTTTTCAAATTCCAAATTTGAACACTAAGAATTCTTTAAGGCATAACACTATCAAAAAAATGACAAAATACTATCGATCGCAAATCATTTCAGCTACAAATTTCATTTATAACTTTTTTTCGATAATCAAATACTTTAGCAGACTGGCTTCTTTTTATTCAACAGTGTTTTACTTATTCAATCTACAATTTTCAACATTCAAGAGATAGATGATGGCTCGAAAACTAACCCGTATTGGGGATAAAAAAATTATACAGGACAATCCAGAATTTATTCAAGAATCACACCTAAAATATTTTGTGTCTATCGTGGGACACCCTGTATTTTATTTTTGGGTTCTATTATTTCTTGAATATGCGAAATATGACAATCTAATTGAGTTTGAAGCTTTTATGATATGCCACATATTTCTTTTTCCAATTTTCAGAAATTTTGTCAGGGTTGGTGGTGGGTATATTATGCCCCATATTTTTTGTGAGGATAATTATTAATTTTTTTATATCAAATTTTGAAACTTAGTTTATTTTTACACAAAAAAGGTAGTCTCAGTCGATCTTTGTATCTTAAACCGTTTTCGAATAAAATCATTTTGAAAAAATCACGTCCATGAAAACTACACTAATAAAAATAATTACAAAACTAAAATTTATCAAAGGTAGACAATGGATTAAAATTTATAGGTATTTATTATTTCGTTTAGCATTTCTTCGTCAAATATTAATAATAAAAACAAAATATCAAAATCAAATTTTTTTTTCAATTTTGTGATTATTTTTATTAGTGTAGTTTTTATGGACGTGACTTCTTCAAAACGATTTTACTCGAAAACGGTTCAAGATTCAAAGATCGACTGAGACGACCTTTTTTGTGAAAAAATAAACCAAGTTTCATAATTTGATATAAAAAATTTAAAAATTATACACACAAAAAATTTGGGGCATAATTTACCCAGCACCCACCCTGTATGTGACGCCCCTGGCAAAATTTCTGAAAATTGAAAAGAGAAATATGCGGCAAATTATAAAAGCTTCAAACTAACCAAATTTCATGAATCTACCTCAAATAGTTGCAGAGATATTACAGAAAACTTCTCTTTGGGGCCCCCCTTTCGGGGGCTGTAGCTCCCTTAGGAAGCATTTTTCAGCTTATATTTATTAAAACTTTTTGCATTATTTTTGAACGTAGAATCAGCTAGTACATTTTGGCAGGCTAATTTTGGGACACCCTGTATTTGCAGTGCTCTTAAACATGTGTGGTATGTGGCATTGAAAACTATTTTAATCACTACTGGAAAGTTGAATAAAATTTAAGCGTTTTTTCAGATTTTCGATATTATTGACACCCTGTATTTAAAACACACTTATGCGCTTATACCTATAGGTATAAATTAATGATAAGAATTATCAAGGTTTATGTTTCATTTACCTAAGAATTTATGATCTGTTTACGTTTATTGTATAATAATAAATTGGTACCTTAGTAGATAAAATCAAATACAAATAACTGATTTGTAATTTCCATGAAACGGCCACTTATCGAATCGTCATGAAACATGAAATTACTGATGCAGTGATATGATATAATAAAAATTGCGCTTTATCTAAGAGATCACTTAAAAACATATAAGTAAAGTGATTTATAAATAATATCTGAAAATGTCTCACTAATTATTGGTTTGATAATAATACATGATTGCAATTAAAAAATATGTTTAAGCAGCATCAAAGGTTACAAATATTTCCGACTAAAACCACAAACAAAACCATCTACAATTTTTTTCTATACGCAAAAATAAAAATTCCAAAAACTTCTTTTTAAATTTATTTATAACCTCATCGTGTGTTTGTCTAAACAAGTTACAATTTCTTAGGTTAATAAAAGTTTGTGTTTCCACATGTTTTATTGTGACAACAAAACACCATGAAACTGCATTTACCACAATTCCTACAAAACCTTTTCCATTCAAACCGAAAGAAAACCCCGAAACGATCCAAAAACCCCCTAATAGCACATCAACCGACAATGAGTCTTGATTCTTTCCTTACAAGTGAGGAATTTGACTCTCCTTCGTGGTCCTCTACTTTAAGAAGTCCAATTAAAAGTTCCGAAAATTCCTTTCAATTTCACACAAGATCTCCACAAACAACCTTGAAATTACCGGTAAGAAAAATCCCACATAGGCGTAGTAATGTGCCTTTAATGGGTAAAAGTGCGCTTTTTGAAAAAGCAAACAAAGAAAGGAACACGTCGGCAATAGTTCATGATCTGGTGTTGCAAAAATTTGGACAAGCTTTATTACGCCATCGCCGGCGTAGCTTGAGGAGACACCCTATAAAAACTAGTAGCCAAATATTGGAAGGATCCAAAGAGTCATGTTCGGATAGTAATCGAGATGAATCCTCGCAGTGTTGGTTTGAAGTTATGATAGATAGTGAACAAAGTAGATTAAATGCTTTTGGCGTAGAGGCACCCAAAGAAGTCCTAACGGTAAATCGATGTTCCAAATTAAAACCTCAAATATTTTATTAGTTACTTTGCAGGTTTTGCAAAACACTTCAAACCTCAATCATGAAGCACGTTCAGAAATAGTTGTCAGGGAAAACCACTATGAATGTCTTCAGTTTCAGGTGAGTCCTCCACATGTTTCCAATTCAATGTCGTTTCACAATTCTACTTCTAGGATCCACTTTTATTGACCAGTCGGTTTTCCGGAACAGATCGCAGTGTCCAATCTGGAGAAATATCGATTTTATTGTCTGATGTTCCTTATGATGAATACGAATTTGAATTCAACGACACCAAACTAATGGACGAGATTGCTAAACAGAATAACATAGTGATGCAGGCCTCCAAGGCATTGAACTTTTGTGACTCTATCAAGTATTTTGACTACTGGCAGGAGAGAATTTACGCTGAGAGGATTCTGCTGTTGGCCAGTGAGTAATTTTCGAAAAAATATCTTAAGGGACAATTTTGAAATGTGTGCACATAGGTATGTCAGATGTTTCCATTATTTTGTTCATAAATTTGGAAATCGAGGAAATAATAAAAATTAACAGTAGTTTGCTATTTAAATTAAACATACAGGGTGTCCCAGTTTATATCATCAGGATTTCACCAGTAGATAGTTTAGCGAAAATTAAAGGTGGTTTGTCTAATAAACTATGGTCGAATGTTGCTTCCTTTTTGATGTACAGGGCATTAAAGAAAATAAATTATTTTAAATAATTTGCTATAAATTAATAATAAAAGTGTTAGCCTTCTGAAATTTTACATAGATCTTTTTTTTCGTATTCTCTATTATTAGTGGTTGCAATTATTTTATTTAGAACACAGAGGCGTGCGTACGGGTTTCTTCAAAAATATTTTATTGAATAAAACGTACACCACTGTTTTTTTTTGCAGCACCAATATGCAGAGAGTATTTTCCATTCAATTTAGAAACTTTTTTGTATATTACAATTTCTTGATAACTTAACTTTTTTTTTCTTTTTTATAAAAGAGGTTCTTCCCTATTAGATTTCCGAATAAAGCATCAGTACAAAGTTGTAGAGAAAAATATTTCCTACAACTTTCCTTTTAATATTTTTTTGATATTGTCAATATTTAAAAAGATATTCAACAAATAAGTTGCAAATTTTAGGGAAATTTCTCTATAGTTAGGTACTACTTACTACTACTACTTACTACTCTTTCCCCAAAATTTTCAACTTATTGTTGAATAACTTTTTAAATATCGACAATATCAAAAAAGTTTAAAAGATAGGTTGTATGAAATATTTTTCTTTACAACTTTGTACTGACTCTTTTTTTCGAAAATTTAATAGGAAAAAAGTTATTCAATAAACAAAAAAATGTAACCCTTAATTGAGGGCTGGTGAAGGATCTACGCATACACAAACTCAGTTTTAAACTTTCAGGATGACCCTCTAGAAGATTCTACGAAAATTGGCTGTAGGGTAAAAAAAGTCTATTTGAAGCCTTTTTTTCTCCCTTATTAACTGTACTATTAGGTTATTTTGAGTTAAGTTATCAAAAAATTATAAGATACGAAAAAGTTTCTAAATTGAATGGAAAATACTCTCTGCATATTGGTGCTGCAAAAAAACCAGTGGCGTACGTTTTATTCAATAAAATGTTTTTGAGGAAACCCGTACGCACGCCTCTGTGTTCTAAATAAAATAATTGTAACCACTATTAATAAGAGAATACAAAAAAAAAATCTATGCAAAATTTCAGAAGACTAACTTTTTTTGTTATTGATTTATAGCAAATTATTTAAAATAATTTATTTTCTTTAATGGCCTGTACGTCAAAAAGCAAGCAACATTAGACCATAGTTTATTAGACAAACCACCTTAATTTTCGCTAAATTATCGACTGGTGAAATCCTGACGATATAAACTGGGACACCCTGTATAGTAGAATTCTTTTCAGTAAACCATACATCATACTGTCTATGTCCCTACCTCGTGTTCACCTCCGTTGAAAGCGAGAGAGAGAGAGAATATGATGAGAAGTCTACTAAAAATATTAGTCGCAGTAATTTTTGTATAAATTGATTTTTAGTCATTTTTAAATTTTAAAGTTTCAGCTCATTAATAAAAATAATGCTCGGGAAATGTTTGCAAGATATTTAAAAATAACGTTCTCAAATTTCAAAAAAACTACATTTTACAAGTAATTCAAAAAATTTGTATCACAAACAGAATAATACTGGCGTCAAAATTTTAGTCCATTTTTCATTTCATATAATTTTTCAAAAACTTCATCCATAGCACAATTCATAAAAAATATGTTGTTTCAGAAAAAGTTATTAATAAATTATATAGAGAAAAGACTTCAGGTTTTGATGTGTTTCAAGTTAAATTGTCAAATATTGAGTGATTGCAATTTATAGTAAATTCAAACAGTGAAAGCTTGTTTTTTCCAAAATAAATTAATTTATTACTATGTATATTATTTTCACAAATATTTAATTTCATGCAATAAATGTAGAATAATAATTAATTCTGCTCTAGCAAATCACTGTTACTATGCTATGCTAGAAAGCAGTACAAAGCACTCACTAAATATTTAGGTAAGTGGACATTTTAACTAAAATATTTATTAGCAGGTATTTAAAACAACAAAGTTTGTATAGGTAGGTTTAAGATAATATTTGAGTCCACGCAATTTTTTTTAAATGCCAATTTTGGTTTTATTATTCCGGAGTACTTTAAGTATTTACTATCTTAAAAAAATTCATTAGATTCAGAGATAGCAAGAGAGACTAGCGAGTTCTGATTTCTGAGAAATAAAAATTTCCAAAAGTCAAGAAGAATTTGAAATTTATGAAATATAAAATCTGTTTTTGCTCAACTTTTACTCACGTTTCTAAAATACGACTTTAATATCTTCATACAAAACTTCGCGACTACACACATTTTCTTATTTAAAAAAGATTTTTGCTTGTAAAGTTTGGACTTTTTTACAAACAATATTTAATAATATGACCCAAATCACACAATCACACAAATTAATTTTTACTTTTCGAAAAATAATTTAATTCTTCCAAAAATAGTTATTTTTTGTACACAGTCCCTAAAATAGCTATTTTACGGACTCATTTTAGTCCGTAAAATGGCTCTTTTCGGGACTATTTTTGTTTTACGGACTATTTTTATTTTACGGACTAATTTCAGTCTGGTTACTATGATAACATGTTATTTAAAATCCGAAGTTCACTATTTTTGAGAAATATTTGCTGTAATGACATTGACATAAATTGTATTATGTATTATGACATGTCAATTACATATCATACATAATTAAAGGTTTGAATGTGTTTTAGGTGTTTTAGGGACCTTTAACAAAAAAAATATTGTTTGTAACACGTACCTAAATCAGTTTTTTGGGACTCATCTGCTATTCCGGACGAGACGAAGCCGAGTCTGGAATAGCAGATGAGTCCCAATGTCATTAGAGCAAATATATTTCTCAAAAATAGTGAACTTCGGACTGTGTAAAAAAAATACGATGTTTGGCACGAGGCCAAATTTGGTGTTTTTCTATTATAATTTAATCTACCATTTCGATAATAAATTGATAAATGTATATTGAAGATATATGCCCGGTTGCACCAAGCTCTGCTAAATGCTCAATTAACTAATTGCGCGTTTAAAATTTAGCAGCGGCAGCTTATTGGGTCTTTTAAATTTGTTGCTAAGCAACGCAGCAAATAACAATCATTTAGCCAATAACATGCCGCTGCTAAATATTTACCACGCTGTTAGTTTAGCAGAGCTTGGTGCAACCGGACATTAGTTTATCTGATGAATTTTTTAAACAAAGACAAAATGAAATTTGATATAATTAATGTAACACAGTATATTTTATTTAATTCTCGATATTAGTATAAAATTTGTCACTTTTTTACATAAAATAGAAAAATTTCTATTGGCAAAATTTAAATATTACTTTCAAATACTTTTGAGCTATTTTGCTGGCCAATCGCAGAGCTCAAGATGTGAAACGATATTCAACTACATTCTATGTCTTCGATTTATTATGATCCACAATTCTAATCCCATAATTTCCTATTTTCAATTACAGGTTACGACGATATATTTGGATAATTTTAAAAATATTCATAAATTTCATATGGTTCCAATTTTTTTAAATTGATTAGAATATTTAAACCGTTTAAGAGTATTTTGAGTACATATATAAATTTTTGTATTTACATCCGGCAGTTTAAATTTAGTTAACTTAGAAGTCCAAAGAATGATTAAAATAAAAGATATAAAATAGTGTATTAATATCCATTATTAATATTTAAAAAAAAATTATTCAACAAAACATTTGTATTTTTTTTATATTAGACAATATTATAATTTACATCCTCCCGATTAACTTATAAGTAAATTTAATTGATAAATAACGCTAATTTCGCTATTATAAAAATTTTCCGTGTTTAAATCATATTTCTTTCACAAATTTGTATTTCGCATTAACCCATAACTTATTTTGGTTCATTCTTCCAGCCTTGAAATGCAATGCACTACAATCCCAACTCCACAAAGTAGCATACGATGAAATTTGTGACGCCCCCAAAATCATCGGCACCGCAGAAATCTACAACATATACCTCCCCCAAGTCTACAACCCCTCTTGCGAAAATTCCCACGAAACATATGTATGCATTTTAAGCCATAATACGAGAGTTTTGGCTAGTGAACTGGTCCAAGTCAAGAACACACAAATTCGTTTCCAAAACAATTTCGTTTTTAAAGACTTAGATGATTTCTTTGAAATCACCCTGGGAATTTACTGTATGCAAACACCTAGAACCCTCTCGCCGATTCTGGAAGAATCCAACAGAACCTGCTGCTTGTCTCCGAAGAAACTACGCCCTAAAAAACTGGAACCCCCAATGTTAGCGTCGACCGCACGTCAATCTTCTTTCGAATTGCTCGGGGAATGCCAAATCAGGGTTAATGATTTAATCAACCCTTACCAGCAGTACAAGTTACGCAGAACTTCTACCTTGGCGTCCACGACTCTGGAGCATGTTTTCTTAAAAATTAACAGCGCGGTTTCGATTAAAGACAGTAAACTGAAGGGGTGGTTAGCCGTGGGGGTGCTAACTGAAAAGTGCCTGTTTTGGCATAGGAGATGGTGCGTTTTAGATGGGATTGTACTAAAATTTTGGCGTTATCCAACGGAGGAAAACACAGCAATTCCAATGGACACAGTAAATTTGCAGCAATGTACCGTCGAAAAAATCAAACCAGTGGAAATTAATATATGTTCAAGAAAACGGACCTTTTTGATTCCAATATGTGATGGACCAACACTGACAAATTATTTGTTTTCAACAGATTCTGTTGATGATTTGAAAGAGTGGTTAGTTTATTTAAATTTTGTTTTAGGCATTTTGATTAAATGGAATAGTATAAGTCATTAACCGTTTTAATTTTAAGTACTATAATTTATAAATATTGTTAAAAAATAATGTATGTTTTCTTGTTCTAGTATATTATCTATATTGTATTTATTGACAGTTTTTTTTAAATAAAGATTATATGCATTTTTGTAAACTTTACATATAATTTAGTGGTTTCCTTCTTTTTTAGAAGTTAGGTATTATCAAAAAAATTAAGAAATTGATACAGTAAATTTGATAATTAATTTGAGTGAAAATAAGTTGTTAAAACATAATTTTTATTTTTTGCAGATGTACCTACTCGAAAAATAAATTTTCAAATTATATTAAAAAGCTCTCTATTAAACTGAACTATATTTTTATATATTGGTTTTCTAATAGTCTATCAACAGCCACTGAAATTTTAAATATAAAGAGAT
The DNA here is from genome assembly GCA_963942485.1 of Pediacus dermestoides. Lineage (NCBI taxonomy): Eukaryota > Metazoa > Arthropoda > Insecta > Coleoptera > Cucujidae > Pediacus > Pediacus dermestoides. Next base: position 34,068,745 of record OZ012626.1, read on the forward strand.
GACGAAGGTCTAATTATTATACAATATACAGTGCCCACAAAAATTAAGATTTTTTAATAAACCGTTTGAGCCAATAAATTTGTGCATACCAGAAACCCGAAAGTAAGCTAACTAAATCGAAATTACGATGCATAGTTTACGTAAAATACTACAAAAAACGAGAAAAATCAAGACAAAATTTCTTCCAGATTCGAAAACTATTTCTAAAAATAAATCTGTTGGTTTGAAATAAGTTTTTGGGTTAAATGTGAACAACTAACTAGTTTTAGGAGCTAAAACATACTCATAATTCAACACAATATGTACCTGACATTTTTAATAGAAATGAAAGGGAACTTAATAGGTTTTTATCAAATATTTTTCCAAGAAACAAAGATATCCCGACATTTTTTGCAATTAAAAAAAAATTCAAAATGATGATATCGAAGATAAGAAAAAAATAGTGTTGGCATCACTCATACAGTCTAAAAGAATTGTTGTGTAAATTTTATCATGATAACAAAGCTATCTTTATCAAAGTGCTCAACTTCAATTTTAATTATTCATTAGGTAGTTTCTGCTGTGCCTGCACCATGCAGAATATTGTATCACTTATTTGTTTATTTTTATTATTAACAAGTACGTATTTATTAGCTAAATCTTATATTTTAAAATTATGGTGGTGGCAAAAAAGTGTGTTTAAATATTCAAATTTATTTTCGGAATACAGAAATGTACAAAAAATCAGTGTTTAATTAAATATGAATAAAGTGCACAAGGTATTCAATTAAAAATCAGTAACAAATCAAATAGTTCAGTGCCAGTTCTAGTGTAATGTACCACTACCTCTATGCCCTTATTTCTGTTGTTTTTACTTGTTACATTCATTTTAAGTATTTTAACACATGCCAATATCTTAATGTGTGGCCTATGGCGTCAGTTTGACGACCCCCCATTGCTAGAGGTCCACTTTTGATACACGAATTTTAAACTTCTAATATGTAACTTGTAAGTAATATGTATATGTTTGGTCAAGACCAGTCGACAGATTTATCACCTACGGTTGGGACGAAAACCATGCACCCCGCCTTTTCAGGGGATGACTTTCAGGTCATCGAAACTTATCCTATTTTAAAAACAGTATATTTCCATCTTTCATACTCATTAGTTCAATTTTCATTTAACACATAATATTAACTTAACATACGTATTAAAAAGTACATTTTTGGACCAGTACAAAACTGATAAACCTGGTCTTGACTAAAAACCTTAACGGTTATTATTTGTAGTGTTTTTTAGTGTTTGTTATATCAATAAATAAATTGAAAGTCTCTGTTGGTTTCTCTCGACAAGTTCAATAATATCACCCAAAAGGATCTACGAGGAATAAACATTAAAACCATCCTAATTTCAATCAAATAAATTCTACACAATCACAAAGTAAAATCAATTAAACAAGAAAACACTACAAAAAAGTGGCGCAGTCGGTAGGATTCGACAGAATCCATTTCGCTGTAGAATTTATCTTGACATCGAGTGTGATAAAAAATTTTGACAAACAACAAAACAGTGACAGTGCTTTCAACAACATCCGGAGACCGTCTTCATAAAGTTTAATTTTCAACGACCAACAACCCCTACGAGAAGATCACCAGCATATCATCCCCAATAATATTGTACTAATTTATCTGCTACCGATTACCCTGCAATAATCACCATCATTGGAAACTTCTGCTGCAAATTTACATCATTATCCACAATCAACAATCGACAACCAGCAACCAAACAACTGAGGAGGAAAGACAATTCGTACATTTGATTCTCAATATAGCAAATCTGTAAGTGAAAAAATTTTCTTTTAGTTTCAATATTCTCTTCATATTAATCAAGTTTATTTTCCTATAATTTTTTATTATTTCTTATATTTGTAAATCAGATTTATTAAAAAACGAAAATGCCAAGAAATAATTCAAACGACAACGATGCCTCAGGCAATAATTTTGAACTTTTAACTTTTGTAATAAATGCTCTCACTAACGTCTTTTTTGACGGTACAAAAATTAATAGTAATTTAGAAAATTTTATTGGAAGTTGCAACCACGCGTTCGAATTGATTCCCGCAGTAGATCACCCTAAGTTATTAGCAGGGGTAAAAATCAAACTTTCTGGTGAGGCGCAAAATCGCATTAAAGACAAAGTACTACCTACTTGGAATGCATTAAAAACATTTTTAAGATCTGAATTCTCCACTAAATCGAATTTCCTACAAGCTCAGATTGAACTGAATTCGTGCAGACAAGATCGCGGTGAAAATCTAGAATCCTATATAAATAAGGTAGAAAAATGTTACAAAAATGTATTGTCTTGTTTGGACCACAACCTCAGTGCAGCGGAAAGGGAAGCAAATACGAGACTAATTAATACTCAAGCAAAGGGTAGTTTTATAATGGGAGTGGATAAAGAACTTAGTATAATAATAAGAGCACGCAATCCTGAGAGTTTAGAAGGCGCTATTCAAATCGCGAAATCAGAAAGCCAAATCTCTGAAGCATATTCAAATAACTGTACATCTTATTCTTCTTCAAATCAATACTGTCATATTTGCAAAAAAAACAATCATACCACTGACAACTGTCGTTTTAACTCTAAGAGAAAACCTCAATCGAATTTACGTACACCAGTACAATGTAGCTTTTGCAAAAATTTAGGACATACGATCCAGGAATGCCGGAAGAAAGCTAATCAAAATCGAAATCATTATTATCAAAATGGCTCTAACAATTTTAATTATCAACATAATAGGCGCGAAGGTAATTCATGGAATAATGGAAATCGAACCAATGTCTCACATCTAAATACCGAAGCCTACAGAAACCCTAACTACCCCAACCAAACCCGAAATTATCAAAATCAATCAAACCGCGTAAACACAATTAACGAATCGTCTTTAAACTCCAATGGCCCCGAGAGCCAAGCCGAACCTCGGGAAGCCACACAAGTTCAGGCATCTATACAATAAATGTAATAGGTGCAACGGCACACGTTAAGTTAGAAGTATCTGACTTAATCAGTACTTCTTCGTTTTTATTAGATACGGGATCCGAAATTTCACTAATTAAATTATCCAAATTAAAACCTCATACTCTTTGTTTTGAACATAATCCTATTTACCTTAGGGGGATAGGCAATGTTATAAATCTTATTAAAACTATCGGTTATTGCTATTTAAATTTTACATTCGGGTCCGATACAATTACTCACATTTTTCATATTGTTCACGATTCTTTTCCCATCGAACACGATGGTATAATAGGCAACGACTTTCTAAAAAATCACGACGCTATAATAAACTACGAAAATCGACACTTATTAATAAAAAATGCCATAATTAAATTAAATTCTAACGAAGATAGTAGCTCAGACGATAATCCTGACACTAATCATTCTAATCATCAAGTCGATAATACTAGTTCTACACTCAGTGCCAGTGTAACAAATAACACTCCAAGAAATCCAGTTCCTAAATTCAAAGTTACAAAACGCGACTCTCTTGCAGACTCGACAAGGAATCATTTTAGACCTAGGTCAACTTCCAGTTCGAGAATCAACGCGACTTGCGATTTTGTACCGGATCAAATTATTAAAGCACGCACCGAAACGGTAGCCCAAATCAGAATTTCAAACCCGGAGATTATTGAAGGCATAACACCAAATATAAGCATAAGCGAAAACGTCTATCTCGGAAATAGTTTAGTAAAAGTCAAAACAAATAAAAACGCAGATGCTTTAAGCAGAATAGCACAAGTAAATGCATTAACTTCTAAGTCACCTCGCGAAACATACGATAATTTTTTACAAACCTTAGGAACTTCCGTCATAACATATAGCAAAATCAACGATCTTAACGACGACATAGTAACCGCACGCGATAATATTGCAGTTTTAATCCCATTAGATCTAAATATAACAGATAATAATTTAAAAAATATTTTCAAAAAATTTAATCACTCGGATCATCTATCAAAAATAAATTCTAATCAATATGAAATTCATAATTTCAAGGAAAAAGCTAAATTTGTAATTTACGGATTTTATAAAATAAATCACTATGATTCCGCAACATATCAAGATTATTTCGAAACATTATTAAATTTACGTAGCTTTTTATTAGAAGAAAACATTGAAACAATTAGTATACCTCGTTTTACCGATGTTTATGATAAAACACAGTGGAACAAATTAAGATCAATGATTAGATACATTTTTAAATACACCGATATTACAATTAACATATTTCACAATATTTTGATAACACCCCAACGCGCAGACTTGAGTACAATTTTAAAAGAAAATCACGATATTCCCAGTTCAGGCCATTTAGGTGTACACAAAACATACCACAGAATAAAACAGGTTTATAAATGGAAAAATATGAAAAAAGATATTAGTAAATATGTGAAAGAGTGTAAATCATGCCAAAAGAACAAATTAATTAGGCGCAAAAACCGTATGCCTATGGAACTGACAACTACCTCTAAAAAGCCATTAGAAAAAGTGTTCTTAGACATTGTTGGCCCCTTGCCATTAACTGAAAGTGGTAATAGATTCATCTTGACATTACAAGACGATCTTACAAAATTTTCACAAGCATTCGCGATCTCGAACCACGAAGCCCTAACGGTAGCCCAAACATTCGTCAATAACTTTATCTGCAAATTCGGGATACCTACTTGTATTCTAACTGATCAAGGTAGAGAGTTTAACTCTAATTTAATAAAACACATCTGCAAACTTTTCAAAATTAAACACGTCACCACCACCGCATATCGACCGCAAACAAACGGTGCTTTAGAAAGAAGTCATCTAACGTTAGCAGACTATCTTAAACACTACGTTAATGATCAAGCAGATTGGGAAAATTATCTAGATTTCGCCATGTTTTCGTATAATACTTCGGTGCATGCCACTACTAAATTCACTCCATACGAACTCCTGTATGGCTACAAACCTGAACTACCATCAAGTATAAAAAACACACCTGAAATAAAATATTCTTACGACGACTATACAGAAGAACTGAAATATCGGCTAAGTAAAAGTCACGAAATCGCACATAAGCATTCGATTCAATCAAAAATTGTCAATAAGTCATACTATGATAAAAAAGCAAAGCCGATCACGATAAAATCTGGTGACATGGTTTATTTGCTCGACGAACAGTCCAAACCGGGTACATCGAAAAAATTAAATGCCCGTTACAAAGGACCTTACCAAGTTCAGTCCATAGATTCTAATGTAAACTGCACAATAAAGATTAAAAACAAGAATGTGAGAGTACACTTCGATAAACTAAAGTCAGTCATAGCATAGAAATAGAACCGATTATTTTAACTATAATCATCCCATAAGAAATTCGATTTATTAGCATATGGAGACGCCTACAAAAAATGTTTTTCTATGATATTACGGAAAGAAATACGTAACAAGTGGAGTTGTAAAACTTAAAAAAAATATCAGTTTTTCTCGTCTAGTATTGGCCGTCAAAAGTTTGACGAAGTGAGAGATTAATTAACAAAATTGGCATTAAAAGGAAAAATAATAAGATGAATATTGCAAAACTAAAATAAAATATGTTTCATTCATTTCATTCATGTTAATGTAGATATAGATATACAATAGTTACACTTAAATCAACTGTGAAGTGCATCCCAGGTTAAAATCCGACGAAGAAGACATGTTAGTGAAAAACGCAAATCGGTTACCTGAATGTGTTAATTCAGAATGTGTAGTGAAACAAAAAAAAAAAAAAACTTTAAATAGTACCTAAATAAATAAAATTTTGTGAATGTGCAGTGAAAAAAAAAATGACAAACAAAACTTTATAATACATTAGTTTAATAAAATTATTGATGAATGACTTTGCTGTACCTTTGTTCAACTAAAACATTTTTTATATTTAAAATACAATTTATTTTATATGTACTCTGAGTTGTTGTAGACATCGACGTTTAATTTTAGGAAATGTAAAAAAAAAAAATTTAAGGAAAGTGATTATTGTTTCAAATTGATATAATATTATGTACTTACCATTCAGTACCTAAAAACAAATTATAAAAATTTTGAATGAACAAAATTTTCATCTTTTAAGGGGGGGAGTGTAATGTACCACTACCTCTATGCCCTTATTTCTGTTGTTTTTACTTGTTACATTCATTTTAAGTATTTTAACACATGCCAATATCTTAATGTGTGGCCTATGGCGTCAGTTTGACGACCCCCCATTGCTAGAGGTCCACTTTTGATACACGAATTTTAAACTTCTAATATGTAACTTGTAAGTAATATGTATATGTTTGGTCAAGACCAGTCGACAGATTTATCACCTACGGTTGGGACGAAAACCATGCACCCCGCCTTTTCAGGGGATGACTTTCAGGTCATCGAAACTTATCCTATTTTAAAAACAGTATATTTCCATCTTTCATACTCATTAGTTCAATTTTCATTTAACACATAATATTAACTTAACATACGTATTAAAAAGTACATTTTTGGACCAGTACAAAACTGATAAACCTGGTCTTGACTAAAAACCTTAACGGTTATTATTTGTAGTGTTTTTTAGTGTTTGTTATATCAATAAATAAATTGAAAGTCTCTGTTGGTTTCTCTCGACAAGTTCAATAATATCACCCAAAAGGATCTACGAGGAATAAACATTAAAACCATCCTAATTTCAATCAAATAAATTCTACACAATCACAAAGTAAAATCAATTAAACAAGAAAACACTACACTAGTATAGATAATAGATTTAATATCAAGAACTACATACTTTGAAATGAAAACTCGTGGAAATTCAAATGTAAACTTCAAGTAAATAAGCGTAGTGTTTCTTCGATTTTAGAATCCTGTAAGTTGGATTGGTATCCATTATTATTTATAATGTTTTGCGTCATTCCAACTTTGATCTATTGGAGTATAATTATTCCAAACTTTATATAAGTAGACCAGCACTGACTTTTATATGATTTCAAATATTTAATTAAAAGATTTTCGATATTTTGTTTTTATGCAACTTATCAATTTTGTTTCCAAGCTTATTGAAGCGAAGCCTCAAATATGAAAAATACTGATAAAAATTAGTTTCATTATTTTATTAAATACCTACTTAAATTTAAATCAAAATATTAAATATTAACCTACACTATTATAGTTAGCAATGTATTTCATTAATATGTAATATAAATAAATACAAAATTAATAAAATATTTGTATTTGCTCCACAAAAATATTAACAAAAAGTCCTAAGATTCCCTAGCTCTGGACCTTCAATGTGAATATTGCCAGGATTCAGGATGTGACGCAGAGGAACCTGTCTTGATTACTTGCAATAAAAACAATTCGATATTACCATTTGGTTCAAAAGATTATAATGAAAACCTAACATACAGATGTTTATCTTTGCAATATAATAAAGGTAAATTACAATTAGAGTATAATAATTATTAATCATAATTCAACAACAAAGAATATTTACAGGTACGCAAGTAAAGAAAATAAAACAATGTGTCATAAATCAAGAAACCAGAGATATCTGTGAAATGATGAAATATAACCTGCGAATGTATCCAACTAATTGTTCAATATCAAATCCAAAAAAAGAAAATTTATATAAAATTGAAGAAAAAATCACATCAGGCAATATATTTAAAAGTTCATCTATACAAATAAGAACGACTATTCCAAATACATCAACTATTGTAATCCCTTCAAACTCTACCAGCACGTCTATTCCAACCAGTACATCAAGTACAGTAACAGCAGCAACATCACCTACTACTAGCCCGTTCACTCCAACTAGTTCATCAAGTACAGTAACAGCAGAAACATCACCTACTACTGGCCCCTTCACTCCAACTAGTTCATCAAGTACAGAATCAGCAGCAACATCACCTACTACTAGCCCGTCTACTGCAACTAGTTCATCAAGTACAGTAACAGCAGAAACATCACCTACTACTGGCCCCTTCACTCCAACTAGTTCATCAAGTACAGAATCAGCAGCAACATCACCTACTACTAGCCCGTCTACTCCAACTAGTTCATCAAGTACAGTTACAGTAGCAACATCACCTACTACTAGCCCGTCTACTCCAACTAGTTCATCAAGTACAGAATCAGCAGCAACATCACCTACTACTAGCCCGTCTACTCCAACTAGTTCATCAAGTACAGTAACAGCAGCAACATCACCTACTACTAGCCCGTCTACTCCAACTAGTTCATCAAGTACAGAATCAGCAGAAACATCACCTACTACTAGCCCATCTACTCCAACTAGTTCATCAAGTACAGTAACAGCAGCAACATCACCTACTACTAGCCCGTCTACTCCAACTAGTTCATCAAGTACAGTAACAGCAGCAACATCACCTACTACTAGCCCGTCTACTCCAACTAGTTCATCAAGTACAGAATCAGCAGAAACATCACCTACTACTAGCCCGTCTACTCCAACTAGTTCATCAAGTACAGTAACAGCAGCAACATCACCTACTACTAGCCCGTCTACTCCAACTAGTTCATCAAGTACAGTTACAGTAGCAACATCACCTACTACTAGCCCGTCTACTCCAACTAGTTCATCAAGTACAGTAACAGCAGCAACATCACCTACTACTAGCCCGTCTACTCCAACTAGTTCATCAAGTACAGAATCAGCAGAAACATCACCTACTACTAGCCCATCTACTCCAACTAGTTCATCAAGTACAGTAACAGCAGCAACATCACCTACTACTAGCCCGTCTACTCCAACTAGTTCATCAAGTACAGAATCAGCAGAAACATCACCTACTACTAGCCCGTCTACTCCAACTAGTTCATCAAGTACAGTAACAGCAGCAACATCACCTACTACTAGCCCGTCTACTCCAACTAGTTCATCAAGTACAGTAACAGCAGCAACATCACCTACTACTAGCCCGTCTACTCCAACTAGTTCATCAAGTACAGTAACAGCAGCAACATCACCTACTACTAGCCCGTCTACTCCAACTAGTTCATCAAGTACAGAATCAGCAGAAACATCACCTACTACTAGCCCATCTACTCCAACTAGTTCATCAAGTACAGTAACAGCAGCAACATCACCTACTACTAGCCCGTCTACTCCAACTAGTTCATCAAGTACAGTAACAGCAGCAACATCACCTACTACTAGCCCGTCTACTCCAACTAGTTCATCAAGTACAGTAACAGCAGCAACATCACCTACTACTAGCCCGTCTACTCCAACTAGTTCATCAAGTACAGTAACAGCAGCAACATCACCTACTACTAGCCCGTCTACTCCAACTAGTTCATCAAGTACAGAATCAGCAGCAACATCACCTACTACTAGCCCGTCTACTCCAACTAGTTCATCAAGTACAGTAACAGCAGCAACATCACCTACTACTAGCCCGTCTACTCCAACTAGTTCATCAAGTACAGTAACAGCAGCAACATCACCTACTACTAGCCCGTCTACTCCAACTAGTTCATCAAGTACAGTAACAGCAGCAACATCACCTACTACTAGCCCGTCTACTCCAACTAGTTCATCAAGTACAGTAACAGCAGCAACATCACCTACTACTAGCCCATCTACTCCAACTAGTTCATCAAGTACAGTAACAGCAGCAACATCACCTACTACTAGCCCGTCTACTCCAACTAGTTCATCAAGTACAGTAACAGCAGCAACATCACCTACTACTAGCCCATCTACTCCAACTAGTTCATCAAGTACAGTAACAGCAGCAACATCACCTACTACTAGCCCGTCTACTCCAACTAGTTCATCAAGTACAGTAACAGCAGCAACATCACCTACTACTAGCCCGTCTACTCCAACTAGTTCATCAAGTACAGAATCAGCAGAAACATCACCTACTACTAGCCCATCTACTCCAACTAGTTCATCAAGTACAGTAACAGCAGCAACATCACCTACTACTAGCCCGTCTACTCCAACTAGTTCATCAAGTACAGTAACAGCAGCAACATCACCTACTACTAGCCCGTTCACTCCAACTAGTTCATCAAGTACAGTAACAGCAGCAACATCACCTACTACTAGCCCGTCTACTCCAACTAGTTCATCAAGTACAGAATCAGCAGAAGCATCACCTACTACTAGCCCGTCTACTCCAACTAGTTCATCAAGTACAGTAACAGCAGCAACATCACCTACTACTAGCCCGTTCACTCCAACTAGTTCATCAAGTACAGTAACAGCAGCAACATCACCTACTACTAGCCCGTCTACTCCAACTAGTTCATCAAGTACAGAATCAGCAGAAACATCACCTACTACTAGCCCGTCTACTCCAACTAGTTCATCAAGTACAGAATCAGCAGAAACATCACCTACTACTAGCCCGTCTACTCCAACTAGTTCATCAAGTACAGTAACAGCAGCAACATCACCTACTACTAGCCCGTCTACTCCAACTAGTTCATCAAGTACAGTAACAGCAGCAACATCACCTACTACTAGCCCGTTCACTCCAACTAGTTCATCAAGTACAGTAACAGCAGAAACATCACCTACTACTGGCCCCTTCACTCCAACTAGTTCATCAAGTACAGAATCAGCAGCAACATCACCTACTACTAGCCCGTCTACTCCAACTAGTTCATCAAGTACAGTTACAGTAGCAACATCACCTACTACTAGCCCGTCTACTCCAACTAGTTCATCAAGTACAGAATCAGCAGCAACATCACCTACTACTAGCCCGTCTACTCCAACTAGTTCATCAAGTACAGTAACAGCAGCAACATCACCTACTACTAGCCCGTCTACTCCAACTAGTTCATCAAGTACAGAATCAGCAGAAACATCACCTACTACTAGCCCATCTACTCCAACTAGTTCATCAAGTACAGTAACAGCAGCAACATCACCTACTACTAGCCCGTCTACTCCAACTAGTTCATCAAGTACAGTAACAGCAGCAACATCACCTACTACTAGCCCGTCTACTGCAACTAGTTCATCAAGTACAGTAACAGCAGAAACATCACCTACTACTGGCCCCTTCACTCCAACTAGTTCATCAAGTACAGAATCAGCAGCAACATCACCTACTACTAGCCCGTCTACTCCAACTAGTTCATCAAGTACAGTTACAGTAGCAACATCACCTACTACTAGCCCGTCTACTCCAACTAGTTCATCAAGTACAGAATCAGCAGCAACATCACCTACTACTAGCCCGTCTACTCCAACTAGTTCATCAAGTACAGTAACAGCAGCAACATCACCTACTACTAGCCCGTCTACTCCAACTAGTTCATCAAGTACAGAATCAGCAGAAACATCACCTACTACTAGCCCATCTACTCCAACTAGTTCATCAAGTACAGTAACAGCAGCAACATCACCTACTACTAGCCCGTCTACTCCAACTAGTTCATCAAGTACAGTAACAGCAGCAACATCACCTACTACTAGCCCGTCTACTCCAACTAGTTCATCAAGTACAGAATCAGCAGAAACATCACCTACTACTAGCCCGTCTACTCCAACTAGTTCATCAAGTACAGTAACAGCAGCAACATCACCTACTACTAGCCCGTCTACTCCAACTAGTTCATCAAGTACAGTTACAGTAGCAACATCACCTACTACTAGCCCGTCTACTCCAACTAGTTCATCAAGTACAGTAACAGCAGCAACATCACCTACTACTAGCCCGTCTACTCCAACTAGTTCATCAAGTACAGAATCAGCAGAAACATCACCTACTACTAGCCCATCTACTCCAACTAGTTCATCAAGTACAGTAACAGCAGCAACATCACCTACTACTAGCCCGTCTACTCCAACTAGTTCATCAAGTACAGAATCAGCAGAAACATCACCTACTACTAGCCCGTCTACTCCAACTAGTTCATCAAGTACAGTAACAGCAGCAACATCACCTACTACTAGCCCGTCTACTCCAACTAGTTCATCAAGTACAGTAACAGCAGCAACATCACCTACTACTAGCCCGTCTACTCCAACTAGTTCATCAAGTACAGTAACAGCAGCAACATCACCTACTACTAGCCCGTCTACTCCAACTAGTTCATCAAGTACAGAATCAGCAGAAACATCACCTACTACTAGCCCATCTACTCCAACTAGTTCATCAAGTACAGTAACAGCAGCAACATCACCTACTACTAGCCCGTCTACTCCAACTAGTTCATCAAGTACAGTAACAGCAGCAACATCACCTACTACTAGCCCGTCTACTCCAACTAGTTCATCAAGTACAGTAACAGCAGCAACATCACCTACTACTAGCCCGTCTACTCCAACTAGTTCATCAAGTACAGTAACAGCAGCAACATCACCTACTACTAGCCCGTCTACTCCAACTAGTTCATCAAGTACAGAATCAGCAGCAACATCACCTACTACTAGCCCGTCTACTCCAACTAGTTCATCAAGTACAGTAACAGCAGCAACATCACCTACTACTAGCCCGTCTACTCCAACTAGTTCATCAAGTACAGTAACAGCAGCAACATCACCTACTACTAGCCCGTCTACTCCAACTAGTTCATCAAGTACAGTAACAGCAGCAACATCACCTACTACTAGCCCGTCTACTCCAACTAGTTCATCAAGTACAGTAACAGCAGCAACATCACCTACTACTAGCCCATCTACTCCAACTAGTTCATCAAGTACAGTAACAGCAGCAACATCACCTACTACTAGCCCGTCTACTCCAACTAGTTCATCAAGTACAGTAACAGCAGCAACATCACCTACTACTAGCCCATCTACTCCAACTAGTTCATCAAGTACAGTAACAGCAGCAACATCACCTACTACTAGCCCGTCTACTCCAACTAGTTCATCAAGTACAGTAACAGCAGCAACATCACCTACTACTAGCCCGTCTACTCCAACTAGTTCATCAAGTACAGAATCAGCAGAAACATCACCTACTACTAGCCCATCTACTCCAACTAGTTCATCAAGTACAGTAACAGCAGCAACATCACCTACTACTAGCCCGTCTACTCCAACTAGTTCATCAAGTACAGTAACAGCAGCAACATCACCTACTACTAGCCCGTTCACTCCAACTAGTTCATCAAGTACAGTAACAGCAGCAACATCACCTACTACTAGCCCGTCTACTCCAACTAGTTCATCAAGTACAGAATCAGCAGAAGCATCACCTACTACTAGCCCGTCTACTCCAACTAGTTCATCAAGTACAGTAACAGCAGCAACATCACCTACTACTAGCCCGTTCACTCCAACTAGTTCATCAAGTACAGTAACAGCAGCAACATCACCTACTACTAGCCCGTCTACTCCAACTAGTTCATCAAGTACAGAATCAGCAGAAACATCACCTACTACTAGCCCGTCTACTCCAACTAGTTCATCAAGTACAGAATCAGCAGAAACATCACCTACTACTAGCCCGTCTACTCCAACTAGTTCATCAAGTACAGTAACAGCAGCAACATCACCTACTACTAGCCCGTCTACTCCAACTAGTTCATCAAGTACAGTAACAGCAGCAACATCACCTACTACTAGCCCGTTCACTCCAACTAGTTCATCAAGTACAGTAACAGCAGCAACATCACCTACTACTAGCCCGTCTACTCCAACTAGTTCATCAAGTACAGAATCAGCAGAAACATCACCTACTACTAGCCCGTCTACTCCAACTAGTTCATCAAGTACAGTAACAGCAGCAACATCACCTACTACTAGCCCGTCTACTCCAACTAGTTCATCAAGTACAGAATCAGCAGAAACATCACCTACTACTAGCCCGTCTACTCCAACTAGTTCATCAAGTACAGTAACAGCAGCAACATCACCTACTACTAGCCCGTCTACTCCAACTAGTTCATCAAGTACAGTAACAGCAGCAACATCACCTACTACTAGCCCGTCTACTCCAACTAGTTCATCAAGTACAGTAACAGCAGCAACATCACCTACTACTAGCCCGTCTACTCCAACTAGTTCATCAAGTACAGAATCAGCAGAAACATCACCTACTACTAGCCCGTCTACTCCAACTAGTTCATCAAGTACAGTAACAGCAGCAACATCACCTACTACTAGCCCATCTACTCCAACTAGTTCATCAAGTACAGAATCAGCAGAAACATCACCTACTACTAGCCCGTCTACTCCAACTAGTTCATCAAGTACAGTAACAGCAGCAACATCACCTACTACTAGCCCGTCTACTCCAACTAGTTCATCAAGTACAGAATCAGCAGCAACATCACCTACTACTAGCCCGTCTACTCCAACTAGTTCATCAAGTACAGTAACAGCAGCAACATCACCTACTACTAGCCCGTCTACTCCAACTAGTTCATCAAGTACAGAATCAGCAGAAACATCACCTACTACTAGCCCATCTACTCCAACTAGTTCATCAAGTACAGAATCAGCAGCAACATCACCTACTACTAGCCCGTCTACTCCAACTAGTTCATCAAGTACAGTAACAGCAGCAACATCACCTACTACTAGCCCGTCTACTCCAACTAGTTCATCAAGTACAGTAACAGCAGCAACATCACCTACTACTAGCCCGTCTACTCCAACTAGTTCATCAAGTACAGAATCAGCAGAAACATCACCTACTACTAGCCCATCTACTCCAACTAGTTCATCAAGTACAGTAACAGCAGCAACATCACCTACTACTAGCCCGTCTACTCCAACTAGTTCATCAAGTACAGTAACAGCAGCAACATCACCTACTACTAGCCCGTCTACTCCAACTAGTTCATCAAGTACAGAATCAGCAGAAACATCACCTACTACTAGCCCGTCTACTCCAACTAGTTCATCAAGTACAGTAACAGCAGAAACATCACCTACTACTAGCCCGTCTACTCCAACTAGTTCATCAAGTACAGAATCAGCAGAAACATCACCTACTACTAGCCCGTCTACTCCAACTAGTTCATCAAGTACAGTTACAGTAGCAACATCACCTACTACTAGCCCGTCTACTCCAACTAGTTCATCAAGTACAGTAACAGCAGAAACATCACCTACTACTGGCCCCTTCACTCCAACTAGTTCATCAAGTACAGAATCAGCAGCAACATCACCTACTACTAACCCGTCTACTCCAACTAGTTCATCAAGTACAGTTACAGTAGCAACATCACCTACTACTAGCCCGTCTACTCCAACTAGTTCATCAAGTACAGTAACAGCAGAAACATCACCTACTACTGGCCCGTCTACTCCAACTAGTTCATCAAGTACAGTAACAGCAGCAACATCACCTACTACTAGCCCGTCTACTCCAACTAGTTCATCAAGTACAGTAACAGCAGCAACATCACCTACTACTAGCCCGTCTACTCCAACTAGTTCATCAAGTACAGAATCAGCAGAAACATCACCTACTACTAGCCCATCTACTCCAACTAGTTCATCAAGTACAGAATCAGCAGCAACATCACCTACTACTAGCCCGTCTACTCCAACTAGTTCATCAAGTACAGTAACAGCAGCAACATCACCTACTACTAGCCCGTCTACTCCAACTAGTTCATCAAGTACAGTAACAGCAGCAACATCACCTACTACTAGCCCGTCTACTCCAACTAGTTCATCAAGTACAGAATCAGCAGAAACATCACCTACTACTAGCCCATCTACTCCAACTAGTTCATCAAGTACAGTAACAGCAGCAACATCACCTACTACTAGCCCGTCTACTCCAACTAGTTCATCAAGTACAGTAACAGCAGCAACATCACCTACTACTAGCCCGTCTACTCCAACTAGTTCATCAAGTACAGTAACAGCAGCAACATCACCTACTACTAGCCCGTCTACTCCAACTAGTTCATCAAGTACAGTAACAGCAGCAACATCACCTACTACTAGCCCGTCTACTCCAACTAGTTCATCAAGTACAGTAACAGCAGCAACATCACCTACTACTAGCCCGTCTACTCCAACTAGTTCATCAAGTACAGTAACAGCAGCAACATCACCTACTACTAGCCCGTCTACTCCAACTAGTTCATCAAGTACAGTTACAGTAGCAACATCACCTACTACTAGCCCGTCTACTCCAACTAGTTCATCAAGTACAGTAACAGCAGCAACATCACCTACTACTAGCCCGTCTACTCCAACTAGTTCATCAAGTACAGTAACAGCAGCAACATCACCTACTACTAGCCCATCTACTCCAACTAGTTCATCAAGTACAGTAACAGCAGCAACATCACCTACTACTAGCCCGTCTACTCCAACTAGTTCATCAAGTACAGTAACAGCAGCAACATCACCTACTACTAGCCCGTCTACTCCAACTAGTTCATCAAGTACAGAATCAGCAGAAACATCACCTACTACTAGCCCATCTACTCCAACTAGTTCATCAAGTACAGTAACAGCAGCAACATCACCTACTACTAGCCCGTCTACTCCAACTAGTTCATCAAGTACAGTAACAGCAGCAACATCACCTACTACTAGCCCGTCTACTCCAACTAGTTCATCAAGTACAGTAACAGCAGCAACATCACCTACTACTAGCCCATCTACTCCAACTAGTTCATCAAGTACAGTAACAGCAGCAACATCACCTACTACTAGCCCGTCTACTCCAACTAGTTCATCAAGTACAGTAACAGCAGCAACATCACCTACTACTAGCCCGTCTACTCCAACTAGTTCATCAAGTACAGAATCAGCAGAAACATCACCTACTACTAGCCCATCTACTCCAACTAGTTCATCAAGTACAGTAACAGCAGCAACATCACCTACTACTAGCCCGTCTACTCCAACTAGTTCATCAAGTACAGTAACAGCAGCAACATCACCTACTACTAGCCCGTCTACTCCAACTAGTTCATCAAGTACAGTAACAGCAGCAACATCACCTACTACTAGCCCGTCTACTCCAACTAGTTCATCAAGTACAGAATCAGCAGAAACATCACCTACTACTAGCCCATCTACTCCAACTAGTTCATCAAGTACAGTAACAGCAGCAACATCACCTACTACTAGCCCGTCTACTCCAACTAGTTCATCAAGTACAGTAACAGCAGAAACATCACCTACTACTAGCCCGTCTACTCCAACTAGTTCATCAAGTACAGTAACAGCAGCAACATCACCTACTACTAGCCCGTCTACTCCAACTAGTTCATCAAGTACAGTAACAGCAGCAACATCACCTACTACTAGCCCGTCTACTCCAACTAGTTCATCAAGTACAGTTACAGTAGCAACATCACCTACTACTAGCCCGTCTACTCCAACTAGTTCATCAAGTACAGTAACAGCAGAAACATCACCTACTACTGGCCCCTTCACTCCAACTAGTTCATCAAGTACAGAATCAGCAGCAACATCACCTACTACTAACCCGTCTACTCCAACTAGTTCATCAAGTACAGTTACAGTAGCAACATCACCTACTACTAGCCCGTCTACTCCAACTAGTTCATCAAGTACAGTAACAGCAGAAACATCACCTACTACTGGCCCGTCTACTCCAACTAGTTCATCAAGTACAGTAACAGCAGCAACATCACCTACTACTAGCCCGTCTACTCCAACTAGTTCATCAAGTACAGTAACAGCAGCAACATCACCTACTACTAGCCCGTCTACTCCAACTAGTTCATCAAGTACAGAATCAGCAGAAACATCACCTACTACTAGCCCATCTACTCCAACTAGTTCATCAAGTACAGAATCAGCAGCAACATCACCTACTACTAGCCCGTCTACTCCAACTAGTTCATCAAGTACAGTAACAGCAGCAACATCACCTACTACTAGCCCGTCTACTCCAACTAGTTCATCAAGTACAGTAACAGCAGCAACATCACCTACTACTAGCCCGTCTACTCCAACTAGTTCATCAAGTACAGAATCAGCAGAAACATCACCTACTACTAGCCCATCTACTCCAACTAGTTCATCAAGTACAGTAACAGCAGCAACATCACCTACTACTAGCCCGTCTACTCCAACTAGTTCATCAAGTACAGTAACAGCAGCAACATCACCTACTACTAGCCCGTCTACTCCAACTAGTTCATCAAGTACAGTAACAGCAGAAACATCACCTACTACTAGCCCGTCTACTCCAACTAGTGCATCAAGTACAGAATCAGCAGAAACATCACCTACTACTAGCCCGTCTACTCCAACTAGTTCATCAAGTACAGAATCAGCAGCAACATCACCTACTACTAACCCGTCTACTCCAACTAGTTCATCAAGTACAGTTACAGTAGCAACATCACCTACTACTAGCCCGTCTACTCCAACTAGTTCATCAAGTACAGAATCAGCAGCAACATCACCTACTACTAGCCCGTCTACTCCAACTAGTTCATCAAGTACAGTAACAGCAGCAACATCACCTACTACTAGCCCGTCTACTCCAACTAGTTCATCAAGTACAGTAACAGCAGCAACATCACCTACTACTAGCCCGTCTACTCCAACTAGTTCATCAAGTACAGAATCAGCAGAAACATCACCTACTACTAGCCCATCTACTCCAACTAGTTCATCAAGTACAGTAACAGCAGCAACATCACCTACTACTAGCCCGTCTACTCCAACTAGTTCATCAAGTACAGTAACAGTAGCAACATCACCTACTACTAGCCCGTTCACTCCAACTAGTTCATCAAGTACAGAATCAGCAGAAACATCACCTACTACTAGCCCGTCTACTCCAACTAGTTCATCAAGTACAGTAACAGCAGCAACATCACCTACTACTAGCCCGTCTACTCCAACTAGTTCTTCAAGTACAGTTACAGTAGCAACATCACCTACTACTAACCCGTCTACTCCAACTAGTTCATCAAGTACAGTTACAGTAGCAACATCACCTACTACTAGCCCGTCTACTCCAACTAGTTCATCAAGTACAGAATCAGCAGATACATCACCTACTACTAGCCCGTCTACTCCAACTAGTTCATCAAGTACAGTAACAGCAGCAACATCACCTACTACTAGCCCGTCTACTCCAACTAGTTCATCAAGTACAGTAACAGCAGCAACATCACCTACTACTAGCCCGTCTACTCCAACTAGTTCATCAAGTACAGTTACAGTAGCAACATCACCTACTACTAGCCCGTCTACTCCAACTAGTTCATCAAGTACAGAATCAGCAGATACATCACCTACTACTAGCCCGTCTACTCCAACTAGTTCATCAAGTACAGTAACAGCAGCAACATCACCTACTACTAGCCCGTCTACTCCAACTAGTTCATCAAGTACAGTAACAGCAGCAACATCACCTACTACTAGCCCGTCTACTCCAACTAGTTCATCAAGTACAGTTACAGTAGCAACATCACCTACTACTAGCCCGTCTACTCCAACTAGTTCATCAAGTACAGTAACAGCAGCAACATCACCTACTACTAGCCCGTCTACTCCAACTAGTTCATCAAGTACAGAATCAGCAGAAACATCACCTACTACTAGCCCGTCTACTCCAACTAGTTCATCAAGTACAGTTACAGTAGCAACATCACCTACTACTAGCCCGTCTACTCCAACTAGTTCATCAAGTACAGTAACAGCAGCAACATCACCTACTACTAGCCCGTCTACTCCAACTAGTTCATCAAGTACAGTAACAGCAGCAACATCACCTACTACTAGCCCGTCTACTCCAACTAGTTCATCAAGTACAGTAACAGCAGAAACATCACCTACTACTAGCCCGTCTACTCCAACTAGTTCATCAAGTACAGTAACAGCAGCAACATCACCTACTACTAGCCCGTCTACTCCAACTAGTTCATCAAGTACAGTAACAGCAGCAACATCACCTACTACTAGCCCGTCTACTCCAACTAGTTCATCAAGTACAGTAACAGCAGCAACATCACCTACTACTAGCGCGTCTACTCCAACTAGTTCATCAAGTACAGAATCAGCAGAAACATCACCTACTACTAGCCCGTCTACTCCAACTAGTTCATCAAGTACAGTAACAGCAGCAACATCACCTACTACTAGCCCGTCTACTCCAACTAGTTCATCAAGTACAGTAACAGCAGCAACATCACCTACTACTAGCCCGTCTACTCCAACTAGTTCATCAAGTACAGTAACAGCAGCAACATCACCTACTACTAGCCCGTCTACTCCAACTAGTTCATCAAGTACAGTAACAGCAGCAACATCACCTACTACTAGCGCGTCTACTCCAACTAGTTCATCAAGTACAGAATCAGCAGAAACATCACCTACTACTAGCCCGTCTACTCCAACTAGTTCATCAAGTACAGTAACAGCAGCAACATCACCTACTACTAGCCCGTCTACTCCAACTAGTTCATCAAGTACAGTAACAGCAGCAACATCACCTACTACTAGCCCGTCTACTCCAACTAGTTCATCAAGTACAGTAACAGCAGCAACATCACCTACTACTAGCCCGTTCACTCCAACTAGTTCATCAAGTACAGAATCAGCAGAAACATCACCTACTACTAGCCCGTCTACTCCAACTAGTTCATCAAGTACAGTAACAGTAGCAACATCACCTACTACTAGCCCGTTCACTCCAACTAGTTCATCAAGTACAGAATCAGCAGAAACATCACCTACTACTAGCCCGTCTACTCCAACTAGTTCATCAAGTACAGTAACAGTAGCAACATCACCTACTACTAGCCCGTCTACTCCAACTAGTTCATCAAGTACAGAATCAGCAGAAACATCACCTACTACTAGCCCGTCTACTCCAACTAGTTCATCAAGTACAGTAACAGCAGCAACATCACCTACTACTAGCCCGTCTACTCCAACTAGTTCATCAAGTACAGAATCAGCAGAAACATCACCTACTACTAGCCCGTCTACTCCAACTAGTTCATCAAGTACAGTAACAGCAGCAACATCACCTACTACTAGCCCGTCTACTCCAACTAGTTCTTCAAGTACAGTTACAGTAGCAACATCACCTACTACTAACCCGTCTACTCCAACTAGTTCATCAAGTACAGTTACAGTAGCAACATCACCTACTACTAGCCCCTTCACTCCAACTAGTTCATCAAGTACAGAATCAGCAGCAACATCACCTACTACTAGCCCGTCTACTCCAACTAGTTCATCAAGTACAGTAACAGCAGCAACATCACCTACTACTAGCCCGTCTACTCCAACTAGTTCATCAAGTACAGTAACAGCAGCAACATCACCTACTACTAGCCCGTTCACTCCAACTAGTTCATCAAGTACAGTAACAGCAGCAACATCACCTACTACTAGCCCGTCTACTCCAACTAGTTCATCAAGTACAGAATCAGCAGAAACATCACCTACTACTAGCCCGTCTACTCCAACTAGTTCATCAAGTACAGTAACAGCAGCAACATCACCTACTACTAGCCCGTCTACTCCAACTAGTTCATCAAGTACAGAATCAGCAGAAACATCACCTACTACTAGCCCGTCTACTCCAACTAGTTCATCAAGTACAGTAACAGTAGCAACATCACCTACTACTAGCCCGTTCACTCCAACTAGTTCATCAAGTACAGAATCAGCAGAAACATCACCTACTACTAGCCCGTCTACTCCAACTAGTTCATCAAGTACAGTAACAGCAGCAACATCACCTACTACTAGCCCGTCTACTCCAACTAGTTCTTCAAGTACAGTTACAGTAGCAACATCACCTACTACTAACCCGTCTACTCCAACTAGTTCATCAAGTACAGTTACAGTAGCAACATCACCTACTACTAGCCCCTTCACTCCAACTAGTTCATCAAGTACAGAATCAGCAGCAACATCACCTACTACTAGCCCGTCTACTCCAACTAGTTCATCAAGTACAGTAACAGCAGCAACATCACCTACTACTAGCCCGTCTACTCCAACTAGTTCATCAAGTACAGTAACAGCAGCAACATCACCTACTACTAGCCCGTTCACTCCAACTAGTTCATCAAGTACAGTAACAGCAGCAACATCACCTACTACTAGCCCGTCTACTCCAACTAGTTCATCAAGTACAGAATCAGCAGAAACATCACCTACTACTAGCCCGTCTACTCCAACTAGTTCATCAAGTACAGTAACAGCAGCAACATCACCTACTACTAGCCCGTCTACTCCAACTAGTTCATCAAGTACAGTAACAGCAGCAACATCACCTACTACTAGCCCGTTCACTCCAACTAGTTCATCAAGTACAGTAACAGCAGCAACATCACCTACTACTAGCCCGTCTACTCCAACTAGTTCATCAAGTACAGAATCAGCAGAAACATCACCTACTACTAGCCCGTCTACTCCAACTAGTTCATCAAGTACAGTAACAGCAGCAACATCACCTACTACTAGCCCGTCTACTCCAACTAGTTCATCAAGTACAGTAACAGCAGCAACATCACCTACTACTAGCCCGTCTACTCCAACTAGTTCATCAAGTACAGTAACAGCAGCAACATCACCTACTACTAGCCCGTTCACTCCAACTAGTTCATCAAGTACAGTAACAGCAGCAACATCACCTACTACTAGCCCGTCTACTCCAACTAGTTCATCAAGTACAGTAACAGCAGCAACATCACCTACTACTAGCCCGTCTACTCCAACTAGTTCATCAAGTACAGTTACAGTAGCAACATCACCTACTACTAGCCCGTCTACTCCAACTAGTTCATCAAGTACAGTAACAGCAGCAACATCACCTACTACTAGCCCGTCTACTCCAACTAGTTCATCAAGTACAGTTACAGTAGCAACATCACCTACTACTAGCCCGTCTACTCCAACTAGTTCATCAAGTACAGTTACAACAGCAACATCACCTACTACTAGCCCGTCTACTCCAACTAGTTCATCAAGTACAGTTACAGTAGCAACATCACCTACTACTAGCCCCTTCACTCCAACTAGTTCATCAAGTACAGAATCAGCAGCAACATCACCTACTACTAACCCGTCTACTCCAACTAGTTCATCAAGTACAGTAACAGCAGAAACATCACCTACTACTAGCCCCTTCACTCCAACTAGTTCATCAAGTACAGAATCAGCAGCAACATCATCTACTACTAACCCGTCTACTCCAACTAGTTCATCAAGTACAGTTACAGTAGCAACATCACCTACTACTAGCCCGTCTACTCCAACTAGTTCATCAAGTACAGTAACAGCAGCAACATCACCTACTACTAGCCCGTCTACTCCAACTAGTTCATCAAGTACAGTAACAGCAGCAACATCACCTACTACTAACCCGTCTACTCCAACTAGTTCTTCAAGTACAGTTACAGTAGCAACATCACCTACTACTAACCCGTCTACTCCAACTAGTTCATCAAGTACAGTAACAGCAGAAACATCACCTACTACTAGCCCCTTCACTCCAACTAGTTCATCAAGTACAGTTACAGTAGCAACATCACCTACTACTAGCCCGTCTACTCCAACTAGTTCATCAAGTACAGTAACAGCAGCAACATCACCTACTACTAACCCGTCTACTCCATCTAGTTCATCAAGTACAGTTACAGTAGCAACATCACCTACTGCTAGCCCGTCTACTCCAACTAGTTCAGCAAGTACAGAATCAGCAGCAACATCACCTACTACTAGCCCGTTCACTCCAACTAGTTCATCAAGTACAGTAACAGCAGCAACATCACCTACTACTAGCCCGTTCACTCCAACTAGTTCATTAAGTACAGAATCAGCACCAACATCACCTACTACTAGCCCGTTCACTCCAACTAGTTCATCAAGTACAGAATCAGCAGCAACATCACCTACTACTAACCCGTCTACTCCAACTAGTTCATCAAGTACAGTTACAACAGCAACATCACCTACTACTAGCCCGTCTACTCTAACTAGTTCATCAAGTACAGAATCAGCAGCAACATCACCTACTACTAGCCCGTTCACTCCAACTAGTTCATCAAGTACAGCAACAGCAGCAACATCACCTACTACTAGCCCGTTCACTCCAACTAGTTCATCAAGTACAGCAACAGCAGCAACATCACCTACTACTAGCCCGTTCACTCCAACTAGTTCATCAAGTACAGAATCAGCAGCAACATCACCTACTACTAACCCGTCTACTCCAACTAGTTCATCAAGTACAGTTACAACAGCAACATCACCTACTACTAGCCCGTCTACTCTAACTAGTTCATCAAGTACAGAATCAGCAGCAACATCACCTACTACTAGCCTGTTCACTCCAACTAGTTCATCAAGTACAGCAACAGCAGCAACATCACCTACTACTAGCCCGTTCACTCCAACTAGTTCATCAAGTACAGCAACAGCAGCAACATCACCTACTACTAGCCTGTTCACTCCAACTAGTTCATCAAGTACAGAATCAGCAGCAACATCACCTACTACTAGCCCGTTCACTCCAACTAGTTCATCAAGTACAGAATCAGCACCAACATCACCTACTACTAGCCCGTCTACTCCAACTAGTTCATCAAGTACAGTAACAGCAGCAACATCACCTACTAGCACGTCTATTCCAACTACTACAACAACTACAGTAAAGCCATCATCGTCATCAAACCCGACTAGTCCAACTACACCAACTACAACATCTTCGAGAACTATTACTACTCGACATCCAAAGACGACTACCGTATTTCCAAAAACCACAAATATATTTCCACTACCTACCCCATCATCGGGAAAAGGATTGAACTTTTCAATGACCCTATACGCTATTATAATTATAAATGTGATAATGAAATATACTCGTATATATTAAAATTAATAGGAGTAATTAAGTAGGTGCTAGTTTCAAATATATAAAAAGTGTTGTCTTTTGTATATTATGTAGATTATAACTAATATTATTGGCCATCAGGATTTGCCACTACGAAATCGTTATTATTTGTTATTATTAAATGTTTATTTATTACATACCTACGTACCTACGTACCTATCATATTTATTACTATCAAGAGCTTTCTAGTCTAACAGGCCAATCTATTCTCTATTGTTTGGAAAACTTGAACATCGGTGGTACTGGGTACCTAACTGAGTAACTGTTATATCTACGCTACGTGTCTTATAGTATAGTAATGATCACAGAATAGGTGTACCCTCTTTAGTAATGATCGATTATTTTTTCTTTTAATCTTACAACTATTTAAAAGGGATTTGTAAATCCTATCCATATATTATGATGCATTATAAAAAAATAAAACAGCATTAACTACCTGTATAAGTATATCGTATATCTTTTATTCTTACCCCATAAAAAGGTACAATCTTATCCCTTCAAAGATTGTCGTTTATTTACCACACCCTGTATTTTAATGTATATTGTTGCAACTAAATCTTCTAAATATTTATGTAAATGACTAAATTAATAAATAAATAAATAAATAAAGGAAAGCATGAATGAATAATCAAAAGTTCACTCATTTGCTATTTTGCACAATTTGTACAATAAAGTAAAAACATCTGATGTGTCCAACACATGACTTTCTCATACGGATAGTACCACAATTATTTTTCCCAAAGAAATTAAATTAAATTTCTTGTAAAAATCGTGTTTAAATTTTGAAGGTTTCCAGCAATCTTCAAGTAGTCTCTGTCGCACTTCATAAATCTGTCCTTGTCCCACTCAATCGAATTTTACGACAAAAATTTGTTTTATTTTAGATTTTTCACCTATTACTCACTTAAAAAAATCTCCCGGTATAAAATCACATTTATTTATTCATTATTATTGTTTTCGGTACCATAGAAACCAGTAAAATAAAAAAAATAAATAAATGGTCGTTCAGGGATTCGAACCCGCGACCTTTTATTTGGCAGCCAAGTCCCTTTAGTCACTAGTCTATCTAGACTGTCGGATTCAACCTCTATGAGAAATATAAGTGTTTTAAGGATTTTTTAAAAATTTTCGTGACGGAATTTCATACAGACAGATTGGATTGGATACAGACAGACAGACATCATGGCGAAAGTGGTCAAAATGGATTCAGGGGCCCTCAAAACGTAAATCCATCAAAATCTCGATGTCGAAAAAAATTGAACACTGTATATTTGTTGATGCATTTGAACTACTACAACACTGCTAATGGGCCTACTTCACCTGTCATTTATAACCTCAAATGTTATGTATATTTCAGTTTATTAAATGTTTTAACGTTGTAGAGTTATGTTTAAACATATATGTGGGATACCATTTCTCATGCAGTCGTTATGACCCATTATTATTCTTTAAATAATCTCTCCTTAGAATTGGTAATTAAAATATGCAGATATCTTGATATTAGAGATCTGTGCAATTTACGGCAAACATGCTGGAGATTGTACGAAATCATCAACGAATGGGACCATGTATTCTTAAAACCTATTACGACTGTTGTTACAAACCAAATTCACTCGTTAATGTTACAGAGGTAAGGATTTGTAAGTACTTAGTTTTATTTTAGTAATGTACATTGTAAAGTTTCCAGATCGTTTGATAAATTAAGTTCATTGGAAAAACTACGGATATCTAGAAATTGGTTGAAAGGCAGATATGTCGAAAAGCAGATATTACAAGAATACGACAAATATAGACCATGGCTTCAATTAAGTAAGGATAATATTTGGGTCAGTCGTGGCAATAAAATTTTAAATCTGGAAAGAAATTCCCAGACAATTATTGCAGAAGAACCTTCATATCACTTGCAGGGGTCGTCTTCCTCAGATGTCACGCGATTTGTTTATAGAAATAATTTACTGGCAGCCGGACAAGGGTAACAGTTTGTTTAAATTTGTTGTAATTTCAGCTTAGGCTAAGTACACTGTGTCCCAAATTGCTTGTAATTGCAGGGTATCTCTGTAATTTGTAAAAATAGAACTTTGCGGTTTTCGCGAACCTGTACCACTTTTTCGTTAAACTGTTAATGCCGCAAACAGAACTAATCTAACTTGTTTTGTTTCTGAGATACAGGGTGAAAACGAAAACTTTCACTTTCTAGGGTGCTGTCATATCTCACACACCGTGTAAGCTAGAATAAAAGTAAAAACTGTTCTAGATAGATATTTTTGCGTAGAATCCAGTGGCGTACTCGAAAAAAAATTTATTTGCACCGCTTAAGAGATATGACCCAAACTAGGTCTTTTTTAAATGGAACACCCTGTATTTTTAGTGTCATTAAATTTGTCTATTTTTTCTCATTAAAATGATGTAAACAATAGGCACTTTCAAATTTAATAAATGCCCTAAAACAACAAAAAACCCAATTATAAGTCAAAAAAATTTAGTTGGCCTTGAAAATTGGGGATAAAGAAATGTTTACAAGCAACATGAGACACTTATATTAAATTAAAAACTCTTAATATTAATATTATTTTTATTTTATCTTAGTAAATAAGTAACAAAAAGCGAACTAAAAAATTTTAACGGTCATTATAAATAAACAATGAAATTTAGGAAAATATTTTACTTTTTAATTTTTTTTAATTTAATATAATGTCTCATGTTGCTTGTAAACACTTTTTTATCCCCGATTTTCATGGCCAACTAAATTTTTTTGACTTATAAAGGAAGTTTTTGGTTTTTTAGGGCATTTTTTTAAATTTAAAGTGCCTACTGTTTACATCATTTTAATGAGAAAAAATAGACAAATTTAGTGAGAGTAAAAAAGACAGGGTGTTCCATTTAAAAAAGACCTAGTTTGGGTCATATCTCTTAAACGGTACAAAACATTTTTTTTTCGAGTACGCCACTGGATTATACGCAAAAATATCTATCTAGAACAGTTTTTACTTTTTTTCTAGCTTACATGGTTTGTGAGATATGGCAGCACCCCGGAAAGTGAAAATTTTCGTTTTCACCCTGTATCTCAGAAACAAAACAAGTTAGCTTAGCTCTGTTTGCGGCATTAGAAGTTTAACGAAAAAGTGGCACAGGTTCGCGAAAACCGCAAAGTTCTATCTTTACAACTTACAGAGATACCCTGCAATTACAAGCAAATTGGGACACAGTGTACTTTAAACAGCAACATAACTAACAATTTTTTATATCTTTTGACAAGTACCTAAACTAAAAACTTAATTTTTGTAGTGACGGGAGCATATGGTTGTGGTCCAAAGAGGAAAACCAGTTCTTGCTCGACATTCCACACTGTCACTACTCGGACATAAATTGTGTAGAAATTTACGATAGAATTCTCATGTCTGGATCAAGGGACAACTATTTCAAAGCATGGAAAATAAAAAGTGATAATTTGGAACAAATAGGCCAAGTGGATTTGAATGATAGAATATGGTGTATGACTGCATTAGAAGAAAAACCGTTGGTTGCTGTTGGTACTGCCGCAAATGTGTGTTCTTATCCAGTGTTCATTTTAGATATAGAACGGTATGTAGGATAGTAGTTTAGGTCACTGTAATTTTACCTGAACCTCAGCAAACCTTATACAGGGTGTGTCACGACGAGTTGACAGTAGACATAACTCTATTACTAAACACAATTTGGTTCTAAAAATTGGTACACACCCATTATACAATGTGTTCTATTTAATGAAAATATTGCCACTTTTCTGGTACTTCCGGTTATACCGGAAGTACCAGAAAGGTGGCTATATTTTCATTAAATAGAGCATATTGTAAAATGGGTGTGTACTAATTTTTAGGACCAAATTATGTTTAGTAATAGAGTTATGTCTACTGTCAACTCGTCGTGACACACCCTGTATTTAAAAAAATATTACGTGATCTGCAATGATTTTTATAATTATAACATTTTTTTTATTGGTGATTACAAAACTAACTACACAATCACCTGCCCAGGAAAAAACCCTCGTATGACCCCCTGAAAAATTTAAGTGTTTAACTGTAGGAGACGTAGACTTTACCACATCTACTCTCTTTTAGACTCGAGGGATATTATCCACTAAACTGTGATCTTCCCCCATCTGGTGTATTAGATATAAAATGGGCCAGTCCGAACACCTTATGGTCGTGTGGATACGATGGAATAGTAAAATTTTGGGATATCAGATCTAAGATTTGTGAAAGTAAAATTGAAGATCCATTTAGCGAGAGTTTGTACAGTTTGGATTGTGATTATTTCAATACTGTGGTATGCGGCAGTAACATGCACGGCAGAGTAGTTTTGTGGGACACTCGGATGACAGAGCCTTTACAGGTAATAATTATTAAAATGTTAAATAGATCTAATTGTCTTGCCTTGACAAATTTTTTTATATGTTTTATACAAATATTTTAAATTGTATCTACCAAACTTCTTTTAAATTTTAAACTTTGTATTTCTTTTATACTGTGTACCTATATTGTTGACATTTCATGCTATTAACGATGAAATAAATAAATAAAATTTCGTATTTTTTAGATATATTACATGGAATCTTGCCGGCATCGTCGAAGTTCACCAGTTTATAGCCTAGCATTCGATCCCAAGTATTTGTTCGCTGCAACAGATCGGACGTTAATAAATATTTTGGATTTCTCTACTTGTGATGGTGTCTCGCGTGATTTTGCGTATTTTATACAATAATTATTTCCAATTTATACACAAAAAGTATGTGAAGCTTTGGTTTTTATAATTTTACCATTAATTTTAATTAATTGATATAAATTTAACCAAAATCATAATATACTTTTTACAATATTGTTTAAGTAAAATGTTCGCGTTCTAGTCAAAAAATTGTTTATACACATTGACGATAAGAACTATAAGTAAAAGAAATGCTAAAAGAAAATGTGAGTAATTTTATTAGGAAATTAGACGAAGGAAATGTATTTTTTTCTGTTGTTAAAATGTTATAAAAACAGTTGTGTAATTATTAATTAAATTATAAATATAATATGCAAATATTGTTGAAATGGAAGTTTTATTTTCAACACAGTGGAGGTTGAATAATTTTCAGCATTCAGATAACTCCACATTTAAATCACGATTTAACATTTCCGTCTGCACCAAAGACAATTTCCTCTTAGCAAGCTCCTCAAAAATCCAATCGTTGAACTTGGTAACATCAGTGTAAACACCCGGTACTTTAGCACTGCCACATCCAATTCCCCATGAGACAATACCAGCTTGGTAATAGTAGCCGTCAATTTGACACATCCGTGGACTACCTCCATCACCAACGCATGCATCTCGATCAGCTTCACCACCAGCACATCGAAACGATTCATCTAAATTGAAGTGAGTTCCTAGGCGGGTCTTAGTCAGTTGAGCTTGACAAACGTAATGATCGACAAGAGGTAATTGGACTTTTTTCATAGCACGTAACTCTAAACAAAATAAGCGGATATACAGGGTCCGTCAAAACCCTGGCATTCTTCTATAAATTCGTTAGGTTTGGAAATAGATAAAAATTTTAAAGACAAAAGTTGTCAGAAATTTACTGCTCCATAACCTAAAATTATTTCCATTTATACGGGGTGTTTAATTACGGCTGGACAGCTACTTACTTCGTTATTTTAAATGGAACACCCTGTATATTAATAGATTTTCAGATTTTACACGTAATTTTAGATGAAAAAGTGTGAAGGTTTCATATTTTTAAAATGAACGGTTTTCGAGATATTTACACTTTTAAAAAAGAATTCACAAAATTAGAGATTTCAAAAAACGCGTTTATTTTAGTTATACTTTGTAGTTTTTTAAAAATTATTTCGGAGTTCTAAAAAGTAAGGTCTTGGGAATATTGTGATACAAAAATCTGAAATTTATAGTATACAGGGTGTTTGCAATTGACCGTCAGTTTCCATTGACTTCAAACATCGAAAACTCTATTTTTTCAAATGGAACCCCCTGTATATTTCTGACGTAGGTTGTAGAGATTTAAATTCTCTACCTTTTTTATAAAGTATTCCCTATACCTAAACTTAATATTTTAGGAGATATTTCAAATAATTTATATCGTATGAGAAATTCTATTCTATTTATTGAATTTAGATTGCCATGGAAATAAAAAATGCTTTTAGGGAGAGGAGGACCCACAGGTTAGCCGGCTAGGTCCCCCTACCTTACATCTATAGATTTTTTTATGAGGCTATATTAAAGAACTAGTGTATCAGGAACCTCCAACGACTGCAAATAATATGAAGATAATAAAAATTATTACAGCCTTCAGATCAGAACGATAACTCCACAAGTGCTCCTAAATACTCAAGATTCTTTTAAACGTCGAATCGGTATGTGTCTTCAGGAGAACGGACGTCACTTTGAACACTTGCTTAATTGACTTTCAGTTGTTTTTTTTATTGTATTTATTTAATTTTGTTACGATTTTATGAAATGGTTTCTTTTCTTGTTTCTGAAAATTGATGATTAATTGCAACCATCCAAATTTTTATTATTTATCTTTTTTTTATAATTTTAAACTAAGTATACTACAGCGATTAAGATTTACTTTTGACATAAATTAAGTACTTAAACTACCTTCTCAAGTCTGCTCAGCTGACTTGAGAAATGTCGACATTTTCTCTTCTCTACTCTCTCCATTAAATAGAAAAGCAGTATTGAAAAAGACATTTTTACCATTTTGTTCAGCAAACGGAGTATACGAGTAGTTTTATACAACCTTAAAATGACAGAATAAAGCATTTTTTATTTCCATGGCAATCTAAATTCAATAAATAGAATAGAATTTCTCATACGATATAAATTATTTGAAATATCTCCTAAAATATTAAGTTTAGGTATAGAAAATACTTTATAAAAAAGGTAGAGAATTTAAATCTCTACAACCTACGTCAGAAATATACAGGGGGTTCCATTTAAAAAAATAGAGTTTTCGTTGTTTGAAGTCAATAGAAACTGACGGTCAATTGCAAACACCCTGTATACTATAAATTTCATATTTTTGTATCACAATATTCCCTAGACCTTACTTTTTAGAACTCCGAAATAATTTTTAAAAAACTACAAAATATAACTAAAATAAACGCGTTTTTTGAAATCTCTAATTTTGTTAATTCTTTTTTAAAAGTGTAAATATCTCGAAAACCATTCATTTTAAAAATATGAAATCTTCACACTTTTTCATCTAAAATTACGTGTAGAATCTGAAAATCCATTAATATACAGGGTGTTCCATTTAAAATAACGAAGTAAGTAGCTGTCCAGCCGTAATTAAAGACCCTGTATAAATGGAAATAATTTTAGGTTATGGAGCAGTAAATTTCTGACAACTTTTGTCTTTAAATTTTTTTTCTATTTCCAAACCTAACGAATTTATAGAAGAATGCCAGGGTTTTGACGGACCCTGTATATTCTACTTATAAATTATTATTTTATCCAAACCTTTATTTATTGAGTCCTTTTTTGAAGTTTTGCCCCAACCAGCAACAAAGCAATCAGAGTTTTCGATTGGGTAGTTTTGAGGTGGTAAGCAAATCACGTTCAAAGAACTTTTGAGCGTTGTGTCGTAGGATCCGTCCAAAAATAACAAAGCTATGTCGTTGAATAGATTCTTGGAAATATATTTGGGATGACGGACTATGTGAGAGACGCTTCGCTTATCTGCTATCGCTTCGTCTTCGTAGAGTTTCAGTTCCTTATTGCCATTTACTACGACCTTCAGTTGGTAAGGAGAAGCTCTAAAACATCAGTATAAACTACATAGCTTAATATCAATAATAAATAATAATAAATCAGTCCAAAAAAGAAATTTTTATTTCATGCAAAAAAAATTTTTCGTTCAATAATTTTTCAGATTAAAGCCAAAAATGCAAGCTTATACACCCTGATCTACGTTTACCCTATTTACATAACTGTTCTTACCCATTAATACAATGGCTTATTGTCAACACCACTTCTGGATGTATTAGCGACCCACTACACTTAAATTGGTACTGACCGGTTTCCAAACTACTTTGAAAAATAGCAGCAATCCAAGGGAATTCTCCATTAGAAACCGAAGAATTCTCCTCATCATCCGTGAAAATTCTCGGTTCAATTCTCGGCATTTGCTTACCACACTTTTGGGTGTTCTTATTAGCAGTCTCCGTTTTTTTACAACAAAATTTATTTCCACTGCACTTCTTCGCAGAGCTGCCGAAGGAAAATATATTAGAAAGTTAAATGATGTTTGATTTTACGCAAAGTTACGCTATTTCATCACACAAATAATATTCGACACAATGGCATTTATTAAACACTTCTATAATAGAATCTTCGTAAGAAATGTTGATAAGGGTAACTAGGTTTAGATAAATTAAAAGTAGTGTGAATGAGGAAAAGAAGTGCAACATTTTAAAAGGGTAAATAGTAGGTAGGTACTCTTTGAATAATTCTGGTTCTAAGAAATGCGGGGATTATATACTAGTTTTTGGTGTGTAAACATCTCTAGGCCCCCTCCTATACAAAAATCTCAGACTGAAGTGGCTCCGCAAAAAGCGTTACGTCGCATTTTTTCCAATTCTATATGCGACTATGACTGCTGTTTAAAGTGCGTGTATTTCCATACGAAACAACAGAATAAAATATGAAAGTAACAATTCCAATAGGCATCCAAAGAAATATGACTGTAAAACATAAAAAAATATCGGTTTCGCAGTTTTTTTAGATATTCCAGATAATTTGAACGACAGGATAAAAAAACCGACTGAAAAATCTCTACAGCAGATAATCTAGAAGTATAGTTGAGTGGAGATAATTAGTGTGAAGATTGAAGAATTAGTGATAACCGAAAACGAAGAAGATTTCCAAAAATTATTTACATAAAAGTTCAGAAATGATTAAATATCTAGGGATTCAAATTGTTTAAATAAATTTAAAAAATCTATAATCATAAATAAGGGAAAATTGTAAGAATTCCTTAAAAATTTCGTGGAATCCAAGTTGCGCACAGCCAGGTCAAAATTTTATTAAAACTGGAAGCTGATATGTTGTTATTTGAGTACGGAACTCGGACATTTTTTACAAAATTTGTGCGCCACAAAAAATTTAATATGGACCATCCCTAACTAAATATATTCTACGACAAAAGTTTACTACACTAAAATTGTATTGTAAATTTTTTGTTGTTGCACTTTTTTGGTAGAACGCACAATTTAAAAAAAAGTTAACATATCATATTTTTATTTTTTTTAATTAAATCGCATTTAATTAGGCAGAAATACATTTCTGAGTAATTCTGATCAAAAATGCTCCTTTGTTCCTTTCCTACCATTGCAAAATTTGCATAATTATTTTTAAGATAGCTATCGTTTTTTTTAAATACCTACGCGTCTATATTTCACATAAAAAAATTTGCAAAGTTTTTTTAATTAATTTATATCATTGTTGTTTTGTATACTATGATATACATATTTTAATTTTATTCCCTCTTAATTAGAGCCACTTACTTAAGTGTAATTTAAAATGATAAACTGTGTAATTATTTCAGACACCAATTACCTACCTCTAGATTTTGTCCTTTCCGCATTACAGAAAAATGTCTAGTAGTTAACTAGTATAGTATATAAACTGTAAAAGATGACACTAGTTCAACATTCATTATTAATGATTGAACTTGAACCGATATGGACAACAAAATGTATTGTGCGATTTTGGGTGTTCTTTGCCTTTCCCAACATTTATTCGGAAATGTTTTTTGCTTAAAAACACCGGTAAGAAATTATTATTATTTATGTTTGTTTTCATTACAATTATTTTATTGGAAATTTTCAATAATATCAGATTTAAACTTTTTTAGTTACTTAGTTGAAAATGATTTCAAATTATTCAGCTTTCTAGTATATAAGGTAAAAGTGAAGAAAAAACAATTAAATTATTGAGTTTTATTAAATTTTAACTCTGGTGTTTGTATACCTACATAATTTTTATATTTTAACTCCCAAAATAATCCAAATTACCTTATAGTATAGTAAAATAATCTGAAGACCATAGTTATAAACTCTTTAAATTTTGACGAAAAAGTTGTTCAAGGACGAACATTTTAATTTCGAATGACATTCTTAACCATATTAAAAGTGAAAATATTTCATTACTAAACAAAGAGCGAGCATAAAACCAATTCAAAATAAATTGAGGAACTAAACTTCGCAGCTCCTTTGTAAAAAATCACATCATTATTGTACCTACAGTTTATTCTATAATATTTTATATTAATTATTAGATCATAAAAGTTGTACTTTAGTTTGTTTTGATATCAGAAACCTATAAACATCACTTTTTATAATAAAGCTAAACATATAAATAAATAAATTTCAAAATACTTGTAAAACTTATAAACAAGGTCGGTGCAATACAATATACAGGGTGTCCCAGGATAGGCACGAAATATTTTTAGGTATGATTCTTGAATACATTCTGTATAATTTTTTTATCTTCAATCCGGTTTTTTTTATATAAAGTCATTGCAGGTGGCAACTTACGGAAATCTTTTTAACAAATTTAATAATTACTCCGAGTAGAGATCGTTTATGTACAAAATAAAATTTAACTTTTTGATTCAAAATAAACAAATCTTTCATCATGTATAAAAATTTGAACTATTTTCAATACTAGTTTTCAAAATAAATTAAATGAAACGTGAACATAATGTTTTGTTTTTCAAATTCCAAATTTGAACACTAATAATTCTTTAAGAGTTAACAGTACCAAAAAAATCACAAGATACTTTCGATTGCAAATCATCTTAGTTACAAATTTCATGTATAACTTTTTTTTCGATAATCAAATTGGCTTCTTTTTATTCAACAGTGTTTTAGGTACTTTTTTAATCTACAATTTTCAACATTCAAGAGATGATTGCTCGAAAACTAACCCCAATTGGGGATAAAAAAATTATACAGGAGAATGCAGAATTTATTCAAGAATCACACCTAAAAATATTTCGTGACTATCCTGGGACACCCTGTATATTATCTACCACATAATGATCTTAATATTGATTTACCTATACATAATTATACTATTTACATGTTAAGTTGTTAAGTAAAAATGACTATTTTCAGGTAGGTATATATTAACTTGCCTATAGATATCAGATGAATTATTTTCAGTACTACTATATCTTCCTGTTGTTTGCCTTTATCACGAGCAAGAGAGAGCGTGACGTGTATATTAATCTACTGAAAATACTCCTTGCATGACTTTTTTACACACACACTACATTAGAAAGCACCGACATCCAAAGTGTTCTTTTTAAAGGACATATATTTGACATTTAACCAAATTTCATTATTATAATCTGATCAATGTTTCTATATTTTTTCCGATATACTATCCTAAAAATTTTGATTTAACTCCTCAGATAGATTTAGCCAACCAACACGGCTACCCATCCGAGACTCACAAAATCCAAACAGAAGACGGCTACATCTTGACCACATACAGAATTCCCTCTGGACGAAACAGCATTAACACCAAATACAGCACAAATAAAACACCCATTCTTCTAGTGCATGGTTTGGGTGTTAGTGGAATAAACTTTTTGGATTCAGGTCCTGAAAAAGCTTTTGGTTTTATTTTGGCGGATTCTGGTTTCGACGTTTGGTTGGCCAACGCCAGAGGCAACAGTTACTCCCAGGAGCATGTTTCTATGGATCCCAATACAAACCAAGCAGCGTTCTTCAACTTCAGGTTAGTTATTTTTGGCATAGAAATGCAATACCTATAATGAGGTTGTGTTTTAGTATACATGAAATTGGGTATTATGACCTGCCAGCTAATATTGATTATATTTTGAATGTCACTGGACAAAGCAAAATGCAGTACTGTGGACATTCTCAAGGAGGGACAACATTTTTTATTATGGCGTCAACTAGACCAGAGTATAATGATAAAATTAGTTTGGCTTCGCTAATGGCAGCTGCAGCTTTCAATGTAGACACACCTAATGTAGTCCTTCAACTACTGTCAAGTCAAATTTATTTTCTAGAGGTAAAAATAATGTGCGTAGTACTTCAAGGTTGTTCCATAAATTTCGGCATCTCTTATTCATATTTACATACTTAATTGTTTTCCACGTTAATATCTCACAAAACTGTTTAATCATCTTTATTTTTATCTTGATTCTTAGAACATGGCAAAGACTTTTCATTGGTACCATTTGTCAAAAGTTTTGCTAGAGGTTGTAAGAGACCTGGGAGAATACTATTGTTCCCGTCCACAATTTTCCCCACTTTGTGCAACTGTTGTATATTCGTTTGCTGGATACAGTGATGATGCTCAGCTTAACACAGTAAGGATTAAATTTCGTTTGTCATATTAGTACTAAAATTTGGTTGGTTTTCTATTATAGACTTTCATACCTACTATCTTTCAAACTGTTCCTTCGGATATTTCATTGAGGCAGCTGTTCCATTATGGACAGAACATTAAAAGTGGTAAGTTGCAACGAAGTCATTTGGTACTGACTATAAGAAGTTTCAGGATTATACCTCTACATAAACTAAGATTATTTTAAGCAGTCATGTGCGTCACACTATACAGGGTGTGTCACGACGAGTTGACAGTAGACATAACTCTATTACTAAACACAATTTGGTTCTAAAAATTGGTACACGCCCATTATACAATGTGCTCTATTTAATGAAAATATTGCCACCTTTCTGGTACTCCGGTTATACCGGAAGTAGACACAAACTTTGTTATTTTAAATGGAACACCCTGTATATTTTTGAATTTTTAGATTCTACACTTCATTTTAGACATAAAAGTATTAAGGTTGTATGGTCCTAACATTAACGGTATTATAATTATTTACACTTTTTCAATTCTTTTTACAAAAACATAGATGTAAATAAAAATTCGAATCTTGACATTGACACATTTTTTCCAAAGTTTTTTTCTTGTTTGAAGTAGGAATATACAAGCAATAAGCTGATATAGTTTTGGAGAACTTGCTTTATACAGGGTGTTGGTGGTTGTCGGTTCATTTTTAAAAACTTTGATCAATGATAACTTTGTTTTTTATAATGGAACACCCTATATATTTCCACATTTTCGATTTCTATACTTAATTCTAGACATAAAAGTATAAAGGTTGTAAAGTCTTAAAATTAACGGTATTATAATTAATTACGTTTTTTCCAATTTCCAAAGTTTTTAAAAATTAACGATCAACCATAAGCACCCTGTAGATATAAAGCAACTTTTTCAAAACCATATTACCATGTTTCTTGTACATTTCTACGTCGACTAAAATTTGTTCTTTATTATATTTAATTTAATATTTTTTATTTTAATTTTATTTATTATAATTAAGTAATTATGTTTCTCCCAATTTTTTCATACAAAAATTTGAGTCAAACATTTTCATATTTACTAATGAAAATTTCTTTTAAAAAACAAACCAAATTTTAGTGGACGCAGAAATGTACAAGAAACATGGTAATATGGTTTTGAAAAAGTTACTTTATATCTACAGGGTGCTTATGGTTGATCGTTAATTTTTAAAAAACGTAATTAATTATAATACCGTTAATTTTAGGACCTTACAACCTTAATACTCTTATGTCATGAATTAATTGTAGAAGTCGAAAATCTAGAAATATATAGGGTGTTCCATTTAAAAAAATTAAGTTATCATTAATTAAATTTTTTAAAAATGAGCGGACAACCACCAACACCCTGTATAAAGCAAGTTTTCCAAAACTACATCAGCTTATTTCTTGTATATTCCTACTTCAAACACAAGAAAAAAATTTTGGAAAAAACGTGTCATTGTCAAGATTTGAATTTTTATTCACATCTATGTTTTTGTAAAAAAAAATGAAAAAGTGTAAATAATTATAATACCGTTAATGTTAGGACCATACAACCTTAATACTTTTATGTCTAAAATGAAGTGTAGAATCTAAAAATTAAAAAATATACAGGGTGTTCCATTTAAAATAACCAAGTTTGTGTCTACTTGCGGTATAACCGGAAGTACCAGAAAGGTGGCAATATTTTCATTAAATAGAGCACATTGTATAATGGGCGTGTACCAATTTTTAGAACCAAATTGTGTTTAGTAATAGAGTTATGTCTACTGTCAACTCGTCGTGACACACCCTGTATATGTCTTTAACTCTCGTTCTCTTTTTTTGAGAGTGAGAGAGATGCAGGGACAGAAAAATATTGCTCATGTAGACTACTAAAAATAATACATATATTTTTTTCCAGATGTCTAGTTTAAAATAATGAAGCTGAATTGCTTTTTTTTCCCACAAACTTTTTAATTTTTTATTCAATTTTCCTTTGACTTCTAAATTTTGAGCTGCCATATTCGATTTTTCTCTTCGTACACTCAGCTTCTGTTCTTTTCTTATAAAATATTAACAGCTGCTTTTTAGGAAAGTTTCGTCAATATGACTGGGGTCTTGCTGGAAACAGGCTTCAATATGGCACTGATTCCCCACCAGATTATAATCTAAGCTACGTTACAACGCCTTTGGCTTTGTACTATAGTCAAAACGACATGTTCGCCTCTGTGAAGGTAAAAAAGATAACAAGCAATTGAATCTAGTTTAATTTTTTTATTTTAGGACATGAAAAAAGCTCAATTGTTTTTAAACAGCGTGATTTTAGATTACAAAATTCCCTATAAAAAATTTAATCATGTTGATTTTCTTTATGGCATTGATGTGGTGAATATGTTATATGCAGATGTTTTGAATCAAATGCTGCAATATCCAGGAAACTAATAAGTATGATTTTTTTTAACTTTAATAAAATAAACTGAAATAATTTATGGTATATTGTAATAGACTTTTCCCAAAGAAAATGTTATTTTTTCTACTCCCATGCTTTAATAATTGATTTATTAGACATTTAATACCTGTACTGTAATGAGATTCATTATCATACAATAACCAATAGAAATGCAACGAATATTTTAAGCCTAATATACCATAGTTGTCAAATTTATAGTGTATATAACTCACATTTAATGGCTATTAAGACAAGCGTATTCATCACGACACTCAACTAGGGCTCGTGTCGTAATTCGTGTCTTAATAACTAGCATTAAATGCTCATTGCAGAATATACTATTATATTAGTGTGACGTCAGTATTCAATAGTTCTGTGTATGTTGTCCATCAGTTTAATTTTTTTGCTAGTTTAATTGACATTCTATGCTATATTTTTGATCGAAATTTTATGAAGCTGGGCATAAATAATTTTCATCCATGAATATAAATACTTTTACATATTTTTATGGTTCCACACATTTCGTTTCAAGTACAGGGTGGCCCATTTTCGAGCCTCATCATAGGGATCTCGGAAACCGTAAGAGATACAGGGTCGGTTAAATTATGCAAAGTTGCGCATTTTGATGCTTATCAAAATGCTGTGTTGCAACTTGAAAAATTCCGAATACTTTCTGAAATATCCTGAAAAAAATGAAATTTCATAAAATCTTTTTTATTTTTTTGTGACGTTATTTGAAAACAAACTTTAAAACAAACAACACTTCGTCATTGCCACTTTTTATTCTCTACAATATGGCGCTTTCAAAATTTAAATCCGACGTTTCGTCTTCCAGAAACCATCATCAACTTATTTTTTTTAAATACGGACCTGGATTTTTTATTTTATTTTTTGTTAGCTTTAGACTACCTTAAAGCTATGACCCATCACAAAATTTGATTTTCAAACGTTTCGATGACAAAAACTGACATTTTCTGTATTCTTAAACATATTTAATACGATACTATTTTTAAAACGAATTATTTTTTCAACATTCTAAATTTATGATACTGATGAAAAGCTATTATAAACATTATTTAGTCAGAAGTAATAATTTGTTTTAAAAACAGTGTCGTATTAAATATTTTTAAAAATACAGAAAACGTCAGTTTTTGTCATCGAAACGTTTAAGAATCAAAATTTGTGATGGGTCATAGCTTTAAGGTAGTCCAAAGCTAACAAAAAATAAAATAAAAAATCCAGGTCCGTATTTAAAAAAAATAAGTTGATGATGGTTCTTGGAAGACAAAACGTCGGATTTAAAATTTGATAGCGCCATATTGTAGAGGATAAAAAGTGGCAATGACTAAGTGTTGTTTGTTTTAAAATTGGTTTTCAAATAACGTCAGAAAAATATTAAAAAGATTTTATGAAACTTTGTTTTTTCAGGATATTTCAGTAAGTATTCGGAATTTTCCTAATTGTAATACAGCATTTTGATAAGCATCAAATTGCGCAACTTTGCCATAATTTAACCGACCCTGTATCTCTTACGGTTTCCGAGATCCTTATGATGAGGCTCGAAAATGGGCCACCCTATACATAATTATTAACTCACACCCCAAATTATAGATATTTTTTTATTTGGTTTTATTTACTTGATTTTATAAAATGCTGGCTGTAGTTTTCAAAATATTTTAAAGACATTTTGTGTGTTATTTCTAGAAAAAACCCTTTTTTAAATCTTGTCGAAAGGGAGAAAGAAAACTACTAATTTTTATAAAATTTTAAAAAGGCTACTTCAATTTTTTCTAAGAATTATCCAAAAAATATGCAAATATCTTGAAAAATACCACCAGCACTTTATAAAAATGTGTTAATAAAATAAATGATAAAATTTGCAATTTGTTCTCGGATTTTCCTATATAAAAAATCAACAAATACAACAGAACCTTTATCGCAAATGATTTCATCATCAAAATATACATATAATTAATTTTAAATGAAAAAGTGTTAAGGTTTTATATTTTTAAAATCAGCGGTTTTCGAGATATCTGCACATTTTAAAAAATATTGACCAAATTATACGTTTATTTATAAGTTTCTTATACATATACATAATTGTAAATTACCTAAATATTTTTTGTGACATATTTTACACATTCAAAATAACATAAATTTAAAATTTATTTACAATGCAGCAAACGCTACCCTAAAAATTTAAATTAAATTTTCCTAGCTCCTCAAAGATCCAGTCATGAAACTTGGTAACATCCGTGTAAACACCCGGTACATTAGCAGTGCCACAACCAATCCCCCATGCCACAATACCGGCTTGATAATAACTATCATTTATTTGGCACATTAAAGGACTACCTCCATCACCACGACACGCATCTTTACCAGCTTCACCACCAGCACATCGAAAGGATTCATGTAAATCAAAAAAGGCTCCCAATCGTGTTTTCCTCAACTGATCTTGACAACGCTGATGCTCCACAAGAGGCAGTTGGACTTTCTTCAGTTCTCGAATGTCTAAAATAAAGGAAATTCCACTGTTTGATTGAAATTGTCCTCTGACCAATACAAATCGGAATTTTTTATTTATTTATACAAACCTTTATGTGATCCTTTACCCCAACCTGCTACTAAGCATTTTGTGTTTTCGAATGTGTGATTTTGAGGTGGTAGGCAAATGGTGTTTAAAGGAGTCTTGAGCTTGGTGTCGTAGGACTGGTCCAATAATAAAAGTGCTAGATTGTTGTGTAGACCACCAGAATAATATTGGGGATGTTTGACTATTTGAGATATGTTACGTTCATCATCAGTTGATTCGCTTGGGAACACTTTTAGTACATTTTTTCCGTTTACCACGACTTTTAGTTGGGCAGGGTTAGCTCTAAAAAAACAACATAACAAAGTATTATAAGGAAATTTTCTTTAGGGTTTCCAAAACTGAATACAACAAAAAACAAGCAGGTTTTCCTTTACTGCTATTTAAGCTTCTAACTGACCTCACCTTTGAATACAATGATTAGCAGTTAACACTACTTGTGGATGAATCAGTGATCCACTGCACTTAAACTCGTACTGACGAGCCTCTGTCTTGCTCTGTTCAAAAATGGAAGCAATCCAAGGAAACTCCCCATTCAAG
This sequence comes from Pediacus dermestoides, assembly GCA_963942485.1. Taxonomy (NCBI): domain Eukaryota; kingdom Metazoa; phylum Arthropoda; class Insecta; order Coleoptera; family Cucujidae; genus Pediacus; species Pediacus dermestoides. Next base: position 34,111,558 of record OZ012626.1, read on the forward strand.
ACGGAGGATTCTCCCTCATTATCCGAAAGAACTCGCACATTAAACGTGGGCAGTTGCACACCACATGTCTTGGTCAATTTTTTTTTAACAGTTGAAGCTTCATATGTAGACGTTGTGACTTCTAATCCAGGTGTCCTCTCTTTACAGCAAAACTTAGTTCCACTGCATAAAATGCGCTTAACCTTCAAACTCCTTAACAAATAATAAAATAAATTTTAATAAATTTTTGATTTTACAAATAGTACAAACCTTATGTCTACCAGAGATACAATGTCTTTGGTAATGTAGTTGTCGGCATCGCACAAATAATATTCTACACAGTTGCACTTGTTAAAAATCTCTACTATAGCATCTTCAGTTTCTGCTGTTATATTTTGTGGAATCACTGATGGAAAATAGACTAACAGAACTATGGAAAAGTAGAAAAAATGCATCTTAGATAAGGAGCGAATGTGACGCTCAAGGTTTTGTAAGTTTATTTACTGGAAATTGTTCGTTTAATATGGTTAAATGTTGATAAAAAGCTGTAGATTATTCCAAACCGCATCCAACAATCCAATAAATAATGAGTGAATCTATAAATAAATTTGTTCTATTTAACAAGGTTCATGTCATTTACAATATCGGAGTCACAAAGACATCACCTTCGGTCTATGAATTGGTGCTAAGACTTACCTCAAAAAAATTATTAATTCATCTTAATCACAAGAAATTTATTTCAATAACTTTTATTTACAATTTTATTTTCTTATCTACCATCACGATTCGTCTGCAGAGTATATAAATGAGTTAGGAATCGCGTACATGCGCATTTCAGAATTTCCTGAGAAAAGATTCTGGGGAATTTGTTCTTATATTCCATTAAATAAGAATGTGAGATAAATTTATTTTAATTCATGAGGCAAATTATAACCGAATATGACTTGAAAAATTAGTCTGAGGAAATCCCTATAGCTACCTCATAGGTAATTATATTAAAATATCTTTTTTATAAACCGTGTGTCCCTCGATTGACTTTCCTTGAAATACTCGTATACTTTGTGAGAATAATTTTTGAATATCCCTTTTATTTTGGTGGTTCATCTCTGCTTATCTAAAAATTTGTTTGCAAATGCAATGGACTTTGACAGTCAAATTAAGAAGTCTTTTTCTCCATGTCCACATGATTGGCAAAAGTACAGATTCCACTTACAATTTTTTTAAAGGTTATAGATGATTTTTCAAATAACGAAATTAAATTCAAATTTTGCTCCATTTAATACAAAACTTAATCTGGGGACAAGGTTTCGTAGGAACCTTGATCGGGGTACACTATAGATTCCAGGATATAAGTACCTACGTACTTGTTAGTTTAATTTTATGTCATATCTAGAAAATATGTTTTAATTAATTATATATTAATAAAACATATTCACATAGATATGTGGTTGGTAATCTACCTTTTACTAAACATTTTCAGGGACATAAACAAGAAAAAAACTGATGAAGTCACTAAATGCTTAGAATATCTTCTATTTCTTTTGCAATAGAACTGTAACATTCTTGAAATAATATACCTACCTAATATTCTTTGATGTATTTCAAAATAGTAAACATACTTTAATCACGTCCTTAAAAAATATTTCTTTACCAACAGTTACTTATAAGATTAAAATCTGCTTAAAACAGTCTAAAATTTTCTAACCCCAGTACTACTAAAAAGACTAATGACTCATTAGCTAGTAAATTTTAAAGATCAGTATCAATAATATAAAAAAAAATCTTGACCGTCAAAACATCATCCGTTCCTCTGCAAAAATATTTCCACTTTGACTTCGATCTCTTACATCCCTTTAAATTGTAGAGGTTTTTAAAACCAAGATTCTTCCGTTAGTGAGATATGTAACAAAAATTAAGATGTTTAAAACCTTTGATTATTTTGTATATAAAGTATAATTTACTTATTTTGTTCTTGGCGAAATTCAAAAATTATTGATATAATTTACTGCAGCCTTTAAGCCTTGAATTATTCAAGTTATTACTTATGGTATTTTCCAATGATTGAGAAGAAAATTGAAACTAAGTGTGATGTAGTTATTATGTCCTTAGTAACTTTTCAATCATTAGAATAATAATATTACTATTACAAATTCTTCTTATAATAAACAAATGTACAAGAGGAAAGTGTCCAGTTCTTCCCAACGAAATAGCTATAAATATTCATATTTATATTGCATACACATTGAATTTAACCACCGAAACGTGATTAACTACTTTTATAAGTACACTTATAATACCTAATAAAAAAACATGAGAAAAAGTTTAAGACTTGTACACAAATATTTGCACAAATATGTTAGTTATTGCACGGTTTTTACAATTTTAAATAAATAATAGTAGAATGGTATTTATTTTGACTTCTGTGGGGGATTCTGAGTCATATGAGGAAACCCACTGAAATTGGAAGCTTACCTATTATATCATAATAAATCTAAATCCGGAACTAATCAAATATTTGGACGACAAAATGGTTCTATGATTGCAAAATGATTACGAGTTTTAAAATTGAGTGCCTGTGCTTGTAATTTATGTGAATTTCTTCTTATGACTCCGAAATTAAAAAGTACTTCTAAGCCATTTTGAATGTTTGCTTTACAGTATTTGCTATACCTACAGCGTTTTCTTGTACTACATAAAGAAAAAGAAAATATTCCGTTTTGGAGTGTTTGGTTTCGAAATTGCCTAGAAAATTGTTGACCACACAGTCAAATATTTTTTTACATTCCCAAGCAACACAGATCGACCAATACCTGACTAAAGCGAGACACTTTTTATCCAGATTTAGTCTAAATCAGTCTAGATAGTCTATTTTATTCCAAAATCTAGTCGCAGTACGACTTCTATTGATTAGTTTTGTCTGCGACGTCTGGAAGTCGTTCTTAAGACTTTGTAAAATGGTTCATCGTCGTAGTCGTAGAGTGGTCTCACACAGACGTCGTTAGGATGTCATTAGAAGACTCATTCTTTTCTCTTTAAATTAAATCATCCGGCGACGTCTTTAAGTCGTCTGGTCTACGACTTTAAAGACCTTGACATCCACATTTCATAACCTAATACGACTTCTATTTAATTTCCTCAATAACCACCACTTTAAAACCTGCCATGTTAATTTTCAAATTACCACCAATTTGTGTATAGGTTAGTCGTTCGTAGTCGTATTCTAGTCACATGTGGTCATAATGTAGTCGCATTCGTGGTCGCACAAGATAGAGCGGATGTCGTGACGTAGATTCGTCGGCAACGTCGTAAAAAAGGTCTGTGTACGACTTGCAGTCCAGATTTGGTCAGATTTAGTCTTTTCGTAAGATACTGTGGATCAGTTGAAGACTTATGTCGGTTCTAGTCGAATATACCGACTACGTCATATTTACACAATAGAAATAAGTATAAGAACGGCATCCATCTTATAACATTATAATTTTTTAACAAATTTCCCGAATTTTTTACCTTTTCTGTGTAGAAAATGATTGTATATTAAAATATCTGATGTGTCCAACACATGACTTTCTTATACGGATAGTACCACAATTACTTTTCCTAAAGAAATTAAGTTAAATTTTTTGTAAAAATAGTGTTTCAATTTTGAGCGTTTCCAGCAATTTTCAAATAATTTTTGGAAGTCTCTCTTGCACTTATTGCAATACGCATAAATCTGTCCTTGTTCCACTCATTATAACCGAATTTTACGACAAAAATTAATTTTATTTTTTTTGAAATTTTTTTGACGGAATTTAAAAAAAATGTTCAAACAAAATTTGTTCAAAATTCAATTCTAAATCAATGTTAAAGAATAAAAAAATCTCATAAATTGTTTATTTTTCAAGATATTCCTAAAAAACCTGAAAATGTCTTCAGGTAACTGTCACTTGTTTTGGTGCTAGATGAAAAACATTGAATGTGGCACCCACAAATTTGTTCAAACTCTTAAATATGAAATTTGAATCAAATCCGATAAGTCGTTTTTGAGTTATGGTGGATACAGACAGACAGACACACAGACAGACCGACACACAGACAGACCGACACACAGACAGACAGACATCATGGCGAAAATGGTCAAAATGGATTCAGGGGCCCTCAAAACGTGTAAATCCATCAAAATCTCGAAGTCGAAAAAAATCACGATTACAATACTTCCTTATACTACGTATAAGAAAGTAAAAAAAGTCATATGATAAGTATTCCAAAAGATTTTGTCTGAATATTAAAAATCAATGAAAGTGCTAAAAAAAAATTTATTATTTTTTGTAAATTAGGCATTGTTCTAAAAGGGCATAGTGAATTTTCTAATTTTCCACTAAATGTTCATCAGAATTTTTTTCTTTTCGTTTTAGAATATGAGCGGTAATTATGACAACACATTTATAAAATTCTCTATTAACTATACCTAAATATCAAATAACATAGCAATGGACATTATTATAATAAAAAAAGAGGACGACTTGTAGTATTCTCTTCATTTAGTACAAGTTTTGGTCATTTTAAGTCTACGGCAGAAAGTTAGTAAATATACTATCCTAATATATTTACTAATTTCGACTGAGAGTGGGAGGAGCATTCATTCACAAGTCGCAAAGAGGTCGAAAGTAGTCGGATTTCTACACTGATCGTCAGGTCTTGCGACATCTTCACGACTAAAATTTTTATTGCCCATTTTGGTCAATATAATAAGGGTCTTCAAGATGACGTTTCGACGTCAATAACTGACTACCAGTCGCTGAGATGTCTGTCGGTCAGACTAGTTTGTGTTGCTCGGGTTACTTTTCTTATAGCTTCTCGTAAGTCTAATATAAATATAAAAATGTTACCGAAATAATTTTAGCAATGGCACTACAATCTAATATTTTTCTCATCTTTAAACCATGCACTATGCCAGTGCTTTGCCTCCACTCTTCTCCACTACTTCTTATTTGAATAAAAGTTGGAGGAAATACTACAATTTCGTAGTTTATTCTATGCTATGCTATACTCAAAGCAAATGCAGAACGTTTTTTTAATTATACCACTCGATATATTATTTAAACTAGCAGATAAAAAATGTAACTAATACATATCACAGTATAATATATTTTTAAACTGTGCTAATATTGTCAATTAAAAAATCATTATATGAACTAATAAATATAGTTTTGTACATATTTTCCATTATTAAAAAAAGATTATATTTACACGAATTTGTTAAATGAGTTAACTAATTCACTAACATTCTTCAATAAGTTCAACATCTTAGAACCCTGCTTTCTGCTTTCCAATATTGCAATTTGAAAATTGTGGTATATTTAGTTAAACGCCATTAAATTAAAGTAATTGTTTTAAGTAGAAAATTTGTGAAAGAAAATAAATGTTACTGGCTAGATTTCAAATTTCTTTTAAAATTAAATACCTGTGTAAAAATTGCAACAAAATAGTTTGCTTACTATGTCCATGCAATTTGATTGGTTTGAAACTAATGAAACTGCTGCAGAAACAAACTTCATTTTTTTAAATTTCAGTTTAACTGGAAGTGGCACAAACTTTCTTACTTTAAATACAAGCATGCCAATATTTTTTATATGATTATTTTCTAATATTGCAACTGAAAATGTACCTACAATTTTTTGAAAATTGTGTTAACGATTTATTATACTGTTACCAGAGGCCCGACTTAGTGAGTGTTTTGAAGGACGGTTGATGGTAGGTATAGAATATAGAATAGAACGCATTTTGTTAATTACTTTGTAATTTGAACAATTTTTAAGATTTTTTGTTTCGGACCTACCTAAGCTTTTGGTGATAAAAATGAAAATTGAAATCGCTGAAAAAGATATATGTAATACAGCATATTATGTTAATTTTTAAATAAATTATTTTTCAAGGCGAAAATAATCCCAAACTTGACTGTTGTATCCACTTGTCTGTACAATATCAATAATGAAAGTTTAACAGGACTTCAAAATTAATCATTAAATGTGAAAAACCAAGCAAACCAATTTTTATTTACCTATACCTACCTTAGAAATGTATTAGGCAACATTCCTATTTTTTCTATTCACATAGGCAGTAATTAATTATAGTTCTTGTAATTCTAAAGAAAAAATTAAAACACGATATGTATTTCCAAATTAAGAATTTTATTTTATAATAATGTTGTAAATACATAATAAATTATAGATCATCCGTGGTCCATTTGTCTAAGTGGGAAATCCCATTTACTTAACAGAGTGTTATTTATTAATTATAATAATTATCAAGTATATCTACCCAAAGAAAACAGAAATAATTTTCGGTATAACCCTTGATAACACGAACAGGTTTTTAATAGCCAAAGTTCTTAATGTTTACCAATACAATAATTTTATCAGTCGTCATATTCTATATAAAATGAAACATTCCTAGAACGTCCATATTATTTTCTTAGACATAGATACTACATTTTTTAGCATTTAAGATGCTTTTACACTGCTATTTTTTTATCACCCTATCAATTTATTTCTCCCAAGCAGCATCCTTAAATAAAACAGAAAGCGAAATTGAAGATGCTAAAATAGAAGTGGCTAACAATTGCCATTGTGTCGAAAACTATTTGTGTGATGACGAAAACTTCATCATAGAAAATTATGTAAATATCTTCAAAGAAAGGTTTGTAATGTTTACTAAAATTTAGTTTAAATTTTAATTAGCAATTTTTTTAGGCTCTCCGATATAAAACGGATTACATGCAGTGGAACTAAATTTTGTTGCAAAAATAGGCCAAAAACCAATGGAGAAGTGGGCAATGTGGAGTGTCGATGTTGAATCCTAATGAAGTTGACGATACCGCAGTTTTGAATTGGGAATTTCCTTGGATTGCTTCCATTTATCGTCAGTTGAAAGATGGTCAGTACAGATATACGTGCAGTGGATCGTTAATCCATCCTCAAGTGGTGTTGACTACTAGTTCTTGTGTTGCAAAGTGAGTACATATATGAACTAGTAAAATTGTGAGGATTCGTTATAAAAAAATTTCTTATTTTTTCAATTTTGGAACAACAGATTTTTGGTTTTTAATGATCCTGCTAAAAATCAATGTCATATTGAAAATGTAAATTGAATAATTATTATGCAATATTACAAATTTTTTAAAGTTTTGGTAATATAATTAATATGTTTGCTTTCCCAAAAAAGTTTTATTCTAAAACGAGCCAGCAGTATGATTTGTTTGCCAATCTACTTTAATTTTATGACATTTTACAATTATTATAACATATTTTAACAAGATGTACCAAAAAGTTAAATCATATTTTTTTTTAATCAATAGATATTTATCAAATAAAAAAATAGATCCTCGCTCAGCTGGAATAGAACCTGATTTTAATTTTGCAAGAATTTTAATTTATACTTTATAAATGATTTTATTTTATCTTTTACCTTTTTTGTCTCTTCACGAAACATATTTTTTTAACTCTATTTTTTTGGTACGGTCAACTAAATGTCCTTTTCATGATCAGTTCTGTTTTATTTTTCATTATTATTTTATAAGGACCACCCAAATGAAAACTCGCGTTTAATAAACTATCGCCTATTCTATTCTTAAATCGAATCTCTTGAGTTGACCTTTGTAGAATGGCTCTACGTATATAACAATAATAAATTGATTACATTATAAATTTAAGCAATTAATCAACTAATAAATTTTTTTCAGAGTCGAATCTGACAAATTCAAAGTCGTAGTAAACGGCAAAAACGAAGTGACACGAAAAATTACAAGTGAATCCTTTGCTGGTGAACGCAACGTTTCACTTATACTCCAGCATCCTGAATATAATTCTACGACTCAAACAGGACGCAATCACATCGCCCTATTATTCTTGAACAAACCCTACAACATCAGCAGTGAAAATCCGATAAATTTGATTTGCTTACCATCCCAAAACCATAAATTCGAAAACTCCTCTTGTATGGTGGCTGCTGGGGGTCAATTACCACCTAATGAAGGTTTGTATTCAATCTGAGCCGAGAAAAAAAGTATTTCGGAATATGTAGAACTCCAGCATATTTGAAAAAAATGGAGTGTAATTAATTTCAAGTGCATCCTACTCTTTCTATCTCCACTTTGCAAATCGCAGGTTATAGTTTATTCCTTTCAGATATACGTAAACTGATAAAACTCCCCCTGCCTCTCGTCGAGCATGATCTTTGTCAAGAACAGTTGAGGAATATATTGGGTAATCAGTTCGAACTACATGATTCGTTTCTGTGTGCTGGTGGTGAAGGTCGTCCAGAGCCATGTGCTGGTGATGGGGGTAGTCCATTAATGTGCCAAATAAATAACAGCTATTATTTAGCTGGTATGGTTTCTTGGGGGGTTGGATGTAACCAGCATAAAGTACCTAGTGGTTTCACGGATGTTGCTAAGTTTCATGGTTGGATTTTTTCTGAAGTTACCAAAGGTAAATTCAATATGTAGAGATTGCTACCTAGCTACCATATGTTTCTAAAATATCTACTTGCTCTACAATAGAAGTTTATGCATGTATTACATTTAAATAATTCACGATTATTTTAAGGAGGTTATAATATGTACTTATTCTTAAGAAATAAAATATTTTCAGTTAACCGAATCCTAGTTATCAATTATTGTTAGAAGAAATTAACAAAAGTAAAGTCTACATGCTATACTTGTCGCATTACTCATATACTTACTTAGTGTTTACATTTACCCAAATCTTACAAAAAAATTTTGGACTTTTGCGAAGTTGATGTATTTCTAGAGCCAATTGCCTGAAATATATAAGGTAGTTTTTTGGAGATAGATTTTTCCAGTTTTCACACTTTATTGCATTATACATATTAGGGTGGCAGTTATTTTGGCGATGTCGGATTTTTTCATCCTCCCCTAAAATCATTGTAAAAAAAATTTGGATAATATTAACACGTGGCCCAGAGCGGTTGAAATTTTAAATGGGAAAATATATGTATTTTTTGCATATTTTACTTGAATATTTCTAACTTTTAGAAAAATGGACGGAAACATCTGAAACTTGGCAGAGTTTTAGTACATGATGGAAGGTACAACACCTAATTTTTTCAAATTTTTTCTCTATCATTATCAGTATGTCCCGGGCTCTTGCAAAATACACCTTGGTCATGTTTTATCATCTATCCTGTCATAGTGATAAAAAAAATGATCATGAAAAAATTAGATATTGTACCGTCTATCATGTACTAAAAGTCTGCCAAGTTTGAGACATTTCCGACCATTTTTAAAAAAGTTCGAAATATTCAAAAACATAATTCATAAAACATGCAAAAAGTACATGTATTTTTCCATTTTAAATTTCAACCGCTCTGGGGCACGTGTTAATATTATCCAAATCCTTCCAAATTTTACCCAAATTTTTTTTATAATACCTTGATTGATTTTAGAGGGGGGGGATGAAAAAAAATCCGACATCGCCAAAATAACTGCCACCCTAATACATATAAATTGGATATAAAGTGTCTCTAGAATTTATTAGGACAAAAAATATAAGTATTCTGTTTACTCTTAGTCAAGAGAGAGACAATTTTTGAAAATTATTTAGTGTAAGAAAATAAACAAGATGAAGGGAATATTAATTCGTAAAAACAATTTGTGATTTTATATACAAAAATAGAAACTGAAATGTACGTAAAAGGAGAAAAAATTCTTAGACAAGATAATTTTTAGTGACGTTTATTAGAGAATTATAAAAGAAATACAACCTCGATACTCTTAAGACAAATTGATTTGTTTTTTGGTGTTTTATTTGTGGAAACTTGCTAGAAATTGATAAAAATCTACTTATAAAATTTTCATTTTTGAACTGTAGGAGATAAAACTAAAATTAAAATATCTGATGTAGCCAGCATATTGTACAAACCTACGCTAATTAATTTTTTCATTTTTATTGCATTTATTTTATGTATCTACTAATAGTAGGTAAATGAAATATTTTAAAAGTAAAACGTAAATACGGAATTCAGGTGAGAGAGAATATTTAAAGTAGCTATTTAATTTTTTTTTTATTTTTAGTTAATTAAATTCTTCTCTCTCTTCTCAATAAAACTCTTAAATTTCAGTGACATTTTACAAATTTCTAAAAACGAATTAATTAAAACCGGAGACCATGACTATTTTGTCTCTACCTGAATAGTAGGTACCTCATTTAAAAACTACCCTTTACATTGAAAGTTGAAAGTGAAAATCTAAAAAATATTGGGAAAAAGTCGAGAATATCTCTCTCCAAATCAAACTTTGCTTGATGTCTTCCTCTGTTGGGGTCATTTGAAAACGGTAATTTACTCTGCCAGAAAATATTCAAGGACTCAGAGAAAATATAAGCCAAGAATGCAGGACGATATATTAAGAAATATTCCAAACAAATTCAATGGGAAGTTCCAAAATAGGTTGAATTATTTTAATTTTTTATTCTGAAAAACATTTCTCTATCAAATTTTGCTGTATCTCTCACAGAAAAATCACTTTATTTCAAAAAAACTGACCAAAAAGCACAATTCTGAATACTTTGCGGTGCTATAATTTGTGATATATTTACTATAGACATAATTTCAGGTAAAACTTGTAGGGAATTTGATTCTCTACAACTTGGTTAAACTCTATTGTTGTTTCAGAATCAATAGCAAAAGATAATAAAATAGTTTTCGAAGAGTTTTGTAATTTCTAAGCCCAAGATTTTTGCTTTATTCACTGGACTATAGTGAATTTTATAAAACTGTGATATAAGTATGTAAGTACCTAATTAATTTTGGTATTTGTACCTTGATTTTCCAATTTTTGACAATAATCTCAAACTTGTTCATAGATCGAATTGGATGAATCTAATTTTTCTACCTTAAATGAGGATGTAGATGTACCTATACGCACACAAGACAAAATTTAAAGAACATTTGTCGATTTTGCATAACTAGCTTTTTTTCTAAAGTACCTACATTAAAAACTCAAAGTTACTGTAGAAGTAAGTAAGATTAGAGGATGTTGTACATACTTCGAAATATAAAAATGGTATTAATTTTTTTCTTCATTGTACGCACTGTATAATACGTAGACTACAGTATTTCTAAGAATCATAACTTGTTTATAACTAAATGATAAATTAATAAATGATATTAGCGTCATGAGTAGTCTATTTGTCCAAGCGGGTAATCCCGTTTACTAAACAGCTATTTTTATTACTGTTCAATACAAGAATATGTCCAGTGTCCATGGTATATGCAGAGTTTAAAAAATAATCTTGGGGAAACCATTGATAAATCAAACAGGTTTTTAATAGCTGATGGTATTTAATTTTACAAACATTTATTTTATCAGACGCCAGTATATAAAATGAAACAATCCTTGAACGTTCATACTATTCGCATAGTTTACGCATTTAAAATGATCTTGCACTGCTTCTTGTTTATCACAATTCTATCAGTTTATTTACCCCAAACTCAAGCAGCATCTCTCAATAAAAGAGAAACCGAAATTCAAGATGGTCAAGTGGAAGTGGCTAACAACTGTCATTGTGTCGAATACTATTTGTGTGATGAGGATAACTACATCATAGAAAATTATGTGACTATCTTCAATGTAAGGTTTGTAATTTTCACTAAAATTTGGTATCAACTTTGATTACCAATTTTTGTTTAGGTTGTCGGAAATAAAACGCACTAGATGCAGTGGTACTAAATTTTGTTGCAAAAAAAGACCTAAAACGAATGGACCAGTGGGCAAGCAATGTGGCGTGTCGATAATTAATCCTAACGATGCAGCAGTTGTAGCAGAGCTCACAGTTTCGAATTGGGAATTTCCTTGGATTGCTTCTGTTTTCCATCAATTGGAAGGCAGTAATCAGTATAGGTATAAGTGCAGTGGAACACTAATCCATCCACAAGTGGTGTTGACTACTAGTACTTGTTTTCAACGGTGAGTGATTAAAAAAATTAGATTGTTTTAAGGATATATGTTATTATATACAGGGTGTAACCCGGGAGTTTACTCGATCGGTATATGAAAAACAAATAATCACAAATAAATTTTGAAAATTAGAAGACTAATACAGGCTGTTTCAAATTCGCTTCTCACTACAGGGATCTCAGAAACGGTAAGAGATACAGCTTTGGTTAAATTGGGGCAAAGTTGCATAATATAGTGGCCAATAATAAACCGTTAAGAAATCGAAAATATCTTTTGTAATTCTGGAGATTTTTTGAAAAAACCAAATTTTTGCCTTTTCGTTTTTATTTTTTTCTGCTCTTATTTTTCAAGATATCGAAAAACCAAAAACACTTTGCCATGGACACTTTTTGTGCTTTATAAAATGACGTTAAAATTTTCCTCACGCGACGTTTCGTTTTTCCGCTGACGTCATCAACTCCATTTTTTTAAATACGACCCTGTTTTTTTTTCATCGTTTTAAGTAGTATTTTTTATGCTCTATGAAATGGCGTTTCAATTTTTTCCATACGACGTTTCGTTCTTATGTGATCATCGGATCATTTTTTGAATGCCTACGGCACTGGATTATTTTTACAATTTCATGAGTATTTTTTTTCATTGTACAGCCCATTATCAGTATTGACGATTTCATAAGTGTTTATTTTATAAAATTATTTAAAAAAATTACTTCCATTGTTCTTATTATTACTACTAACAATAAATAATAGGTTAGTTTGATTTATTATAAAAGAAAATTTATTATTATTAAAGTTTACCAAAATGTGTGGATATGAGGAAGTGAGAAAAAATATTGATGAAATTGTAAAAAAAATCCAGGACCGTATTTAAAAAATGATCTGAAGATGATTGCACAAGAACGAAACGTCGTATGGAAAAAATTTAAACGCCATTTTCTAGAACACAAAAAATGCTACTTAAAACGACAAAAAAAGATACAGGGCCGTATTTAAAAAAATGGAGTTGATTACGTCAGCGGAAAAACGAAACGTCACAAGAGGAAAATTTTAACGTCATTTGATAAAGCACAAAAAGTGTCCACGACAAAGTGCTTTTAGTTTTTCGATATCTTGAAAAATAAGACCAGAAAAAAATAAAAACGAAAAGGCAAAAATTTGGTTTTTTCAAAAAATCTCCAGAACTACAAAAGATATTTTCGATTTCTAAACGGCTTATTATTGGCCACCATATTACGCAACTTTGCCCCAATTTAACCAAAGCTGTATCTCTTACCGCTTCTGAGATCCCTGTAGTGAGAAGCGAATTTGAAACAGCCTGTATGTTCAGGGTGCCTATTTATCTGGTTATACCGGAAATGGATGTGAACTTCATTATTTTAAAATTAAACTAACTTGTTTTAGTATTATATATATTTTTAGTTTATAAAGAAAAAATTAGCAAGTGATTAACCTTTTTGAGTTTTAGCCACTTTCCAATTTTTTTTAGCAATTTCACACATCTTTAAAAATTATAATATCCTACAGGGTGCGTTTGTAATGAAATACTACTTTTTAGGAAATTGGGAGTTTTTATATACAATTTGATTAAGCTTCTAGAGACAAATCAAAATTTTAAGCAGTACCTACCTATATTTGGTAAATTTTCTTACATTTTTTGAACAAATAATTTTTTGTTACAGTATTAAACATGGTAGGGTTAAAATGGACAACAAGCATGCTTTGTCTTTTAATTTAGGTTTTCATATGGAAATGTTCAATGTTCCTTCTTTTTACGTTAAGACATTTTAAGAATAAAAATAAACTTATTTTAAAGTTTTCTCTGTAACCCATATTTATCTATCAAAAAGTATGATATATTTTAGTTGATCCATTTGCAAATTATTATTGTGAAACTAGGCCTTTTGTCAAAAAGTTCTATTTTAGAATAGTATTTTTAAAACTTCAATAAAATCTTTTTAAAACAAAAAATACAATCAAATTCTAGGATCTTTACTTTAAACATCTGTACATCTATATCTAAGTTTCTTCGACTAATCATATTTATATACTTTCAGGCTGGAACTCGACAAAATCAGGATCGTAGTAAACGGCGAAAACGAACTGAACCTAAAAATATCAAGCGAATCATTTGCTAATGACCGTAAAGTTTCACTTATAGTCCAACATCCTGAATTTCACTCTAAATCTAAAACAAGACGCAATGACCTAGCCCTATTATTTTTGAACCAACCCTATAACATCAGCACCGGAAGTCCACTAAACGTGCTTTGCTTACCACCCCAAAACTACGTATTCAAAAACCCCAATTGCATGGTGGCTGGTGGGGGTGAATTATCAACTAGTGAAGGTTTGAATTGAAACAAGATAGGGAAAAGAAAAACTAGATGTACTTCAAAAAAATTGAGTCTCCATGTATATAACTATTGATTTGAAGTACATGCTTACTTTTTCCATGTCCACTTTACCTATATATCACAAGTTACAGTTTCTTTTTTTCAGCTACACGAAAACTTAAAAAATTCGAACTGCCCCTTGTCGGGCATCAACTTTGCCAAGAACAGTTGAGAAAGACCATGTTGGGCGATCAGTTCGAATTGCATGATTCGTTTGTATGTGCTGGTGGTAGTCCAGGTCGTCCAGAGCCGTGTCGTGGTGATGGAGGTAGTCCATTAATGTGTCAAATGAATAACAGCTATTATCAAGCTGGTATTCTCTCGTGGGGGGTTGGATGTAATCAGAATAATGTTCCTAATGTTTTCACGGATGTTACTAAGTACCATGATTGGATTTTTGCTGAAATTACCAAACATAAGTTCAACATGTAGTGTACTGCAAACTGGAAGCAAATTGTTCTAAAATAAAACATAAAAGTTTAAATTTTCTAAAAAATAAAAAATATTCGCAGATATTTAATTGTTGAACTTAGTAATGTGACATGTAATAACTGGGATGTTTACCCAAATATCACAAAAACTGCACTAGATTTTAAGCCAGTCTGTAGAGCTAAATAATTATTTACGTACCAGGACGGAAAGTGATAGTTTACTTGTTTGTTATACGAGCCCTAACAACTAAATGTTCGGACAAAAGTAAATTTGATTGTCGTTTTTCCATACGCGCAGTTATCTAAATTAACTTCCATAATATTGATGGTTTTTTCTGATATAATGCCAACATTTAGTTATATAAAAACGTAAATTTCGTAAAAATTCGCTCGGCGGTTCCAAAACTGTGGCACTTTAACCCAGCAGGATGGGAAAATTGTAGAAACAAAGAATTATTATTTTCAAAACGTTGGATCTAGTAGTCGGATTTTGATGAAATGTACTTTATTGCAAAGCTGGATGTTGGTTTTCTTTACAAAAAAGTTACACAAGTTTTTATTTGGTGATTTTAGGCATTTATTGGAGCTTCAAAGTTGCACCTTTAAAAATGATAAAATTTTCTAGTAACTGTTTTAAAGAATCACAGTTTTGAAACCACTGATTGGATTTGTCTCAAAAAATATTTAAATCAAAGCTCAATAATCGTGCTATATTTAAAAAATCCTGAAATGTTAATAAGATTTTTTTTTGCATTTTTTTCGAGAGTCACAGTTCACTTTTCAAAAAACGTGTTTTTTTTTGAGGGTGCTACCTACATTAAAATAATCACAGTTTTGGAACCACTGGTTGGATTTTGGTAAAATTTACTTTATTGCAAATCTGGATGTTGGTTTTATGTACAAAAAAATCCACAAGTCTTTATTTGGTGATTTTAGGCATATTTCGTAGCTTTAAAATTGCACTTGAAAAATGTGACGTCATTTTCTAACGACTGTTTTTAAAAAATCACAGTTTTGGAACTTGGGGAAAACGACATAAAGGTGCTTTCATGGCCCTCATCCAGTCCGGACTTAAATGTCATTGAAACTCTTTGGCATAAAATTAAACGTATTTTACGCAATAATCCACCAAGAACCATTGGGGACTTAAAGACCAAAATAGAAGAAATTTGGGACAGTTTCACGCCAGAATTGTACCAAAATTGGTCCTAAATTAAAAATTATCCCAACATTTAGTTGCAAATTCATTTTGTAAAGTTTGCTAATTATAAAGGTTAAAATATTGTTAAATCCAATAAATAATTTTCTTCCATGCATAATATTGTTATTAAGGCTTTATCTTATTGTATTGTTAGGTGTTTACTAATTATTTGTGTAAAATTTCCAGGTCTCATTTCATACTTCAAAAATTTACTTTTGTCCGAACATTTAGTTGTTAGGGCTCGTACATACAATATTTTTTCTACCGCCTTTTTATAAATAAGTATGTTGTTCATGTTCTACTTTTTGCTCAGATTAGAATATTGTTGTAATCAAAGAAAAAGGTACATTTTATAAATTATGTAAACATACGAGTAGTTTAGAAAAACGTAATAGAAAAAATTATTGTAATTCGAAATTAATTCATGCATCTATAGCAGATATTTGAGATGACGTTTTTAGATGTAAATAATAATAAAATACTAACCTTATATACCTACTAATTTTTTAATTAAGCTGTGTGATCTCTTCAAATTTCAATCATATCTGAAATAACTTCGAATTAAAATCTCTTAGACTGGCCTATTTATGCGAGGTTTAATTTCTAGATATTTTTTAAAATGCATATAATAATGTCGTTCTTATAGAGAAACTTATGTAAATATTACTCATTTATTAAACGATTTGTACTTTGATTATCGTTGTTTTTTTTAATTTTTACACGTTTATTAAAGTTACGAAATTAGTTTCGTTAAAATTTTTTGGAACAAGTTATATTAAACAAAAAACTGATCTGATAAATAGTCCAGTCAAATTAAGAAAAAAATCCGAATATGACAAAAACTCTAAAAGCGTTTTTCTGCTATTAACTCAAAAACAAAGAAATATAGACTTACGACGATGGAAGTTATTATAAAAAATGAAACTTGTAAATTTCTCTACACAAAAGATGTACATAAAGCAATTTTTTTGGTAAATATAGTTATTAAAAATGAACTTTAAATATATAACTTTTCTGTTGTTCCGAAAATAATCAATTTTTTCAAGTGTACCGATTCGTTTCAAATTTGGCACCCTTATCACTAATGTTCATTTGTATTCTTGCACCAAATTTGAGGTAAATCCTCAGTGCCAAAGAGTCGAAACTGACCTTGACCTTTGGATAAAGACCCAGAACTTTTTTGTCTGACATTTTTTCTAAATTTTGATGACGCTCGATTGAAGATCATCAAAAAATCTTCAAAAAATATTCTCTTGTTGCATTACGATAAAACGACTCGATTTCGAGAAAAACGCCTTTAAAAATGTGCATGTTCCCAGCCGCAATTGATAGGTCCACAGTAAAAAAATGTCCACACTAGAAAATTGTTTTTAAAACTCCATATGTGCACACCAAATTTGAATTTAAAAAACATCTAATTATTTTTTAGATTTTCATGAACCGGTTGTGTACTTGAGGACCACATGACAGTGAATTAATGTCTTTACGTGATGTACCAATATCTTATTTGCACATCTTTACATATTTAATTTTTCGACTACAATAAATTTTAAAATAAAATGAGTCAGGTTATCAATATTTTTTCTGCTTAGCGTAAAATAATCTACTATAATATAAACTGTAATCTGAATAATACATAGGTAGGTAATTAAAAAGAATTATTTTTGTAACAGGATTTGTGGGTCCCACAGCTACTTATAGAGGCTGTGACGTTAATTTTAATACATCTTTTTACGTAAAATGAAATCTTAGAATTAAAAAAAACTAAATTATTTATACGCGTATAAATTAATCACACGTCGATAAATATCCATCGTGTGATAACTGAATATTCAAACCGGATCATATCAAACTTATTAGCATATTTCCTCATATCAATCAATGCTTATACGAAAGACTGGAAATATCATCAATTGTTTATTTCCATTTAATAACTTTCTAATATTCTGTACGTAATTCCAGATTCCCCATTAAAGTACACTGCATTAAAAATTAAAATATCATGGAAAGGGAAGGAAATTAATAACAAATGTGTGATGTTTAAGTGAGGTACTATATTTTTAAAATCATAAATTCACATTGTATGCACTCACATTAATATTATATCATATAATATATAGGTATAGATAAAATCGATAGAACAGTGAAAACAATTATTTCTAGGATATAACAAATCATGATAAATCGAATCATAGAATTTTATCTTATTGTAAGATAAATAATCCACCAACATTAATAACCCAATGATTAACTACATCTATAATTTTTCTACATAAATTCTCAACTACAGAATATAAAACAATAAAAAAGAAGTAAAAAAGAAACATAACTAGTGCACAAAATATAAACATTATACACACGCACTTTAAAAAAATTAAACTGATTATCACACACTCAACATGCAAAACTATTTCTTAATCAAAATCTTAAACAAATTATTCCGGAAATTGGTAACCATCTTCTCCAATTCCTCCACTTGTGCCTTCAACTTAACATTCTTCTGTGTTAAAACATCCTGCTCCTGCTCCAGTCCGATTTCCTTAATTTTCCGTTTCAAGCGCGACTTCCTCGATGCCTCATTATTCTTATCCCTCAACTCCCTGTATTTGTACGCATCACCGTCTTTTGAACCACAATCTGACGAGATCGATGTGCTGCGCTTTGGAGGACGTCCACGAGGTCTTGGTTTAACCTTCTCTTCAAAATCACTATCGTCTGAGTCGTCATCATCGCCCAAAGAACGATGGTTCTGTTGTGGCGTTCTCAGTTTCTTCGGCGGGATATAATCTTCATCATCATCATCGTAGGATTTGCGCTTTCGTATGGCTTGACGTTTGGCAGGTGCAGGTGGTGGACTGGTCAGCGGTAGGAATATGGAAGACGTTGATGGTAAGATGGACAAAAGGTCTTCGGCGTTGACTGTGGTAATTTCCTGTAAAAGAAGTGAAATTAGTTTAGGTTAAGGAGAAATTTGGTTTGGTGGTGGTTTCTTACTTCATTGTCGTCGATGTCTAAAATATTGAAACCGCCGCTAGCTTCTAAATTGACAACGGAATCAAGAACATCTGGTGTGTTTAAAACAGGTGTAGTGCTTTTGAAATTAAAGTTTAGTTTAAGGTGGTGTGGTTTTCGCCTTGGTGTTTCCGGATTGGATGAAATTGTTGAACAATTGCTGTCGTCTGGTGTAACCACGCCTAAATTCGGCGATGTGATATTTGAGTATTGTCCGGTAACACTTAGCGCACCACTGCCTTCCAACATGTTGTTGTAAATCGACATATAGGTTTCGTCCATTTCTAAAGGAGACGACATTGGTGTTTCTGTTGTATCCTCATACGTATGTTGCACTTTTACTTCTGTATTTTCTAGATTATTATTAGGACTTAATTCACTAGTTAATAGATTATTTTCATCTGAATTCACTGTATTAATGTCATTAAGGTGGCTGACGATTGCACTGTTTTCGTAAATGTTGTACTCAAGTTTAAATAAACCTCCCTCAATGTTGCTGTTTGTTGGGTTTACAATGCCCTGACTGTTGGTGTTTGTAATTTGAGTTGCAGCTGTAGTAAAATTGAAAGCTTCCTTAACTGTAAAAAAAACAAATCATTACTAAATGAACTTTTAAATATTTAAACAAAACTTACTAAAAACAGGAGTATTAAGTTCATCTACAGAATTTATGAACGACTTGTCGGTTGCCGCAACGAACGCCGACAAATCGCTGAATTCCTCCATTTCCAATTTGATTTTCTTGGGTAGAATGCAGGTCTCCCCACCATTTAACATTTCCCAGTTTTGTTTTGCAACACTGGTCTCCTCCTGTTTGGGGAAAAACACAAGATGAAATTCCAGATTCAACAACCATACCAAAACATAACAAAAAAACCCAAAATAAATAATTTTCACACAACAAACATTCGATTGCTCTCTTTATTTTGTTGTAGGGTTTGTTGCAGTTTTCTACCAACCTGGAGGGGAATATCGGCAGTAATCGTGGTGCCCATAACGTCGTAAGGATTGACGCACAATAGCTCCATGTCTAGTGAATCGTATTTCTCCATTGTGTTTGAATTTTCGGAATTTTCCGTAAATTTCTCGCCATGATGCACAAGTGGCTGAGGCAGCACTTCCGGATACCATGTTGGCAACAACTAATCCAAACAAAAATCAACAACAATAGTAACGCACACACCACAAGGGGATTTATTTAGGATTTAAATTAGGAATATTTTCAAACTGCTGGGATCTCCTAAAAATGTACGAATAAGAAATGCTTAAAACTTATTGAAAATGTGTTCTAAAATGGAATAAGAGTAAGAATAGGAATTCATCACAAATAAGTAGTTATGTAGTCAGTTAATGAGAAACAGATGATTTTAACCGGATTAACTACAAGATATGTAAATTTTTTTCTTAAAACCTCACTGATTTATCGATGCCAACTTGTAAAAGTATTTTTTCAAGTCTTGCACTTAAAAAAGTCAAAAAAATAAACTACCTAAATTAAAAGCTGTTTTATTTACAAAAAATAACGAATAAACGCATAGAAAAAATTAAAAAAAAAATTTCAGCTTGAAACTTCACTTTAAATTACAAGTTTCACTACAATGTATCTATTTTATAGATAAACTTTGACGTTGAAAATTCACTTTAAGTAAACCAAATTATTTAAAATATTGAAAACATTTTTTAAATGTACTCTGCTACTCTGGAAACTAAATTAATTTTTTTAGAAAGAAATAAAACTTATCAGTTAAAGAACAAATCAAAATAAAAATTCAATATTAATAAGCCTAACTGAAAAAATTTATTTAAAAGCTAAACAAAATTTTCAGTTAAACCCGGTGTTTAAAAAAATTAATTCCATTTGAAAATTGTTGTAAAAAAATCATTTTTAATAAGTAGGTAAACCAAATTATTTAAAATATTAAAATATTTTTTTAAATTACTGAAAACTAAATTTATCTTCAGTTCAATTCAGCTTATACAATAAAGGTGGGTACTTAAAAAGTATAAGAAATTTCGCACAAAATTTTCAGTTAAAATGAACAAGTTGAAACTTGAAACAATGTAGACCTAACACAGCAAATTTGAGATTTAATAAATTTTGTAAAACGGAAATTTATTTATTTATTAAATAAATAAAATCGAAAATTAGGATCATTGACATCAATAATTAAGTAAATTATTAAACCGAAATTTTCTTCACAATCTCGACTCATTATAATTAAATCAAAAGTTGAAAACAATTTGTAGCAAATTGCAAAAGATTCAAAATAATCACAAACAAACACTACTTGTTTAAAAATAAACTTTTCTACAAGTAAAAGTCAATAAATTCAAACAGATAACTTTCTTAATTACCTACCAAACAAAGATGACTCAGAATTATAAAATATTCATCAAAACACCGCTGTAGTTAAATAACAGAAATTAAAATCATAAACTTCTCATTAACTTTTTGTTCCATATTCCATAGAAAAACACCAAACGCTCAAATTAAAAATTACTTAAACCGAAATAAATAAAATAAAAACGATAATAACTAGATTTTGTAGCCTATCGCTTATCGTCCCAATCTCGGATTCAGAATCTGACACAAATCTCCTAATTCTTGAGGCTGGATCATCTTCATCACGTATTGAATTATACTTTTTCATAATGAAAACTGATTAACACTTGCTCGAGTATAGATTTATATATGTGGAGGGTGAATTTTCAAGTGCGCATGACTGACTTCCACCTGAAGAGGGGATCAATGGAAGGAACACCGGAAGGAGGGAACATCTGCAGAAATTTGCAGATAAAATTCACAACAAAATGGAGGAATGGCGGTAAAATGTCCGCCATGCATAGGAGAGTTGGGATTTCCTAGAAATATTAAATAATAAAATTTGCTGAAAGTAGAATTGGATTGGTTGAAAATTAGTTAAGTACAATGTTACATTCGTTGTTCCAAGGATTAAAACAGTTATAACTAAAAATATTTGCGTAAATGCTGTTGAATAATAGCAGGATTGAACATGTTGAAACTTGAGAAATACTGAAATTATTCAGCTGCATCACTGAAATGATAACGAAGGTCGATAATTTTTAGGTTTTTACTCGTGTAAATTCATGATATAATTTTTTCCAAAAATTCGCAGTAAACAAAATTATGTAAGTATATGTACATTTATTTATTGTTTTATTGAAAACCGAAAGATTTTACTACTTTCGGACATTAGAAAAGGAATTTCCTGAAAATAATAATCATTGATTTAATCCAGTTCAAATGACTAGGTACTTTTGTTTTTTTCCAATAAATTATCTATCTAACAAAATTGAATGACATAAAAAAATAGTAAATATTACTTAATGTTTTTATTACACAAAATTATGCAACATTTATTTTTTATATTTCAAAAAATAAATACTGAAAATAATAATTTTTAATTTAATATGCAAATTAAATTACCTAGGTATGTAAAAAGATGTTTTTTTAAGTCTTATAGTTTATTGTTCTGCGTGTAAATACACAAAGAATGTTTGAGGAAACTGTACCTATTAATTACATAATTAAATTTTTTTATTCTAATTCAAACTTTTAAAATGTTTCCACTTTTGCAGAAACTAATTTCGGATTTAAAATAAAACTGCTATAAAAATTAATTATTTTCGTTTCTTTCCTTTAAATTTTTTTTTCAAAATTACATGAAATCAAATAAAATGAAAATTATCATAAATAGTGGCATTACTTCAATTTATGCTATAATTTATAATGTAATTAATAAATTACTGTAACATGTTAAATATTTATGAAAAGATTAAGGATTATTATTTTTAGATAAACGAACAAAGTAAACTGAAAAACTATAAATTAATTTTTATTTAAAATGACATGACTGATATCAAATAACCAAAAACAATTAAATAAAACAATTATGTATAATCTACACGCAGAGATAAAAGATTCTTATCGAAACAGACAAATTTCGCCACATAGAAATATGTAATTAACCTACTTAGCTGTATTTTAAATTTTTGAGAAATTTAAATTACATTTGCCTCTTATAAAATTATAAAATAAAAACGTATTTTGGTCTAAAATAAAACTAAGCCATCGTTGTCAATAATATATTAAATATTTCTATTATTTGAGTTCTATTGAATTTTCTACAATTAAAATTACTGAAGTTGGTATTAAATTTAAAACAGCTTAAGTTTGAATTATATTTTTGACGAATTGTGACCTGATTTAGAAAGAGGTTTTTAAAATTATTTATAATCATTGAAATCTATTAATTTTGGACAAACTCCCGAATACATACTTCTACGCACTTTAATCTTAATAAGTATGTACTTTCTTAATTTTTTAATCAATTTATTATCAATAATTGATAACTTCTACCCAAAAGCAGTATTTCCATCACATAAATAATTTTTATCGTAAAGTATCTACTTATAATCCTATTGTGTTAAAAAAATAAAAAATACAAAAAAAATTATATAGCGATAATTTCAAATAAACTATAAATTTAGAAAAAAAAAAGAACTTATAATTGTTAGCTACATGTTCCATTGAATAATTTTGATTCTAAAAAGGGTGAGAAACCGTTTTAAATGAAATTGGATTTTAACTAAAATAAATTTGCAAAAAAATATTTTTTCTATGAAACTCGTGATTTGGGGAAACTTTTTGTAATTCGAATCAAATTTACATAACAAAATTTTTTATTAAAAAAAAAACGCTACTAGGTTTTTGTGATTTATAAATATAAATTGGTTAAAAACTAATATAATAAATATAAATATAATAAATAAAATATTAAAAAAAAAATGAAACGAAAATTTAAAAGAATCTTATTTTGAAATAAAAATCATAGTTTTGAGTTTTGACCATTTTGAAGACAACTTTTAAAAAAATACAGTAAATTTGCGAGCCCCCGATAAAATCGATTTTCTTTTGTTTTGCTTAATACCTATAAATCTTGTAGAGTTATCCGCTTTAATTAAATTAAGAATGTTTTTTGTGAAATTTATATTGTTTCCGTTACAGCATAAATAAAAATTTAATATTTTGAGTCATTTATAACATTTTAAAATTTTATACTAAACGTTTATTTCTGCATCTGCACACGTACATTTTATCAATTTGGTGTTAAGAATATAATTTCTTAATTTCTGAATAAATTTGAAATCCAAATTAGAGAATTTATCAATGGAAATGTGTAAATAAAATTGGCGACCTTTGTTATCACAAAATTTGCAAATTGAGCTCTGAGTGTGCACTAGAAATTATTTCACAATTATTTGTGTCATCATAAAACTACAAATCCAAGGTCAAAATAAAAATTTACTTTAACAAAATAATTTAAAACCAAGTCCTCAAGGCCATACTTCCCATACAATTGTATAATAATTATGATTATTAGTGTCAGCTTCTCGCACATATTTCAGTAAAAATTCGCCGAAATACTTCAAGTAGATAACACGTTTCGACGCCAATTATCTAAGTTGATAAAAACGAGCGTCACAAAACTCATTTAAATCCATTGCAATGAAATTATCATCCGCAAATATCATAAATAATATTTGTTATTATACAATTGTTCACGCGTTGATAAGCTGCGATTACCGAAAAAAAAATCTAAATAGATAAAAATAACACAATACAAACATTTTAGATAGATAAAACGAAACAAGTATTAGCTACTTACATAAGATTCTCCGTGTCCGGTTTTGGAAATTGTGACTCCCTTCGGGGCCTTACCAGTTGAAGAGTTGAGTGCTAACAACGCTCAACCTGGAACCAAAATACCGAAAAAAAAATTAACATTACTGAAAGTTCCTGAAGCAAAACCAAATAATTACAGGAAAACAGTTTTGAGTTTTGTTACAACACCGGCATAGCACAAAAACAAACAATAATTGCTTGCTTACGTCACACAATCTACCGACGAGTTTCAACAAGTTAGATGTGCTGGGGCCGCTAATCGTCTCAAGGTCGCGAGCTCCCACACACTAAATAACGCGAAAACAGATCGATACGAATTCGAAGAAGCTATAAGGTGAGGCCAGTGGAAAAAATCGGTTTCTGCCTCGAAAAAACTTAAATATATTATTGGACTTACTCGGGACTTGCTGGAGTTGCGAAAACTATGCAGTTGCTTTGCAGGATACCACAAAGAAACTGTGAAAACAGCAGGAAAGTTGCACTGAATACACAAGAATACGCGCCGGTTTTTAACCAGGAATTACTTAGAAATTCTTTCAGAATACTTCAGAGAAAGCTTAAGAGTTTCTCTGTGTGAACACGTCTATAGCGAACAAAAATCTTTTTTCATATGAAAGTTCAAGTAGAATTTGGAATGTGAATTGAGGATGGAATTGGATGGGGATACGATTGTGCGCTCGACGTCCCTTCTATCTTTGTCCTACACACACTTAAGGCCATACAGCGATATTCGTTGATTTGTGATTGGATGTTGGTGTGTCATGGGCGGCCAATCTCGTTTGGGGAAAGTCATGGGACCCTGTGAGTCATCGGCGTCGAAGATGACAAGCGCTTTTATTGAATTGGGGATTTCTCGGAAAAGAAGGTATTATAGATAAAAAGTGCGCTATATTCGATTTCCAATTCGCATTATGAAATTTGATTATGATTTGTACATACTTATACTTAACAAGGTTTTGTGGGAATATAACGCTTTTTATTTTATTTATCAGTTATATAAAAAAATTCCACACATTTGCGGGTATTTAATAATTAATATTTCGTCCGGTACCTAAATATCAAAAAAATTACTCACATCCCCATGGTGCCTCTTCTTGTATAACACTTTTTTTTAAACAGTTTAAATTGACACGTTGTTTTTCTGCCAGACAATTTTTGGTTAGAAATTGTTGTTTGATGTTGGTGGTTAATTTTATGTAAATTCTGGCTTGTTTGCAAATTTCGCATATTAAGTTGTATAATCTCTTTGTTAACTATAGTACTTCTGCACAAAATTATGTAATGTAATTTCACGCAATAAAAGAGTAAATTATTATAAAACAAATTATCGCAAAAATTCAATCGAACCAACAATTATTTGGTAGTATCCACAAATTATTATAAATATTATTTATTAATAAATTTTTAATCAAGTTAGCTTAGCACTATTGCCAAAAACAAAGTATTAAGGACTGTACTATTCTCTTGCTCAAAGGATTCAATTTTGGAGCATTTTCCCATGCAAAACACTACAGTGGGGCAATATTCTCGTTTCCTATTGGCTAAAGCGTACACGTATGCGTTGGCTAAACAGAGACACTACATACCATCTTCCCAGTTCATTGTTCCAGAATCCTATCCGTTCGGCTGATGCAACATTAAAATCTGTTATAATAACTTGTTTGTTGTTTGAATAAAATATTAATGTCTACAGACAATTTTGGCAAAGCAAAATGATTTAATTTTTTCATATATTTGTTATACTTACAATTAGGTAAATATGGAAAAACGTAGCGTGCCGATAAGAATTCCATTGTGTTGCAAATATCAGATTCAGCGGCAATTATTTTTGTTTAATTTAGATAAGTGGATGTTTTGGATTGTTTGACGTAAATGTAATTTTTTACAAGGGAGTAAATTTGAAACATTTATATGTATATTATTATTAATTTTGAAAATATTTACATAACGTGGTTGGTACCTATTTGGTAGGTATAACAAACAAAGTATTAACGGGTTAACTAAAAATTTTCAGATTGGAGCAGGCGTTGTCTAATTACTTATTTGTCTAGCCAATTTTGATCCTACATAGTTATTTGCCTAGGTTCTTTTTTCCAGTTAAATTTTTGGTCACATATTAAAAAGAAAAGTTTAGATTACTTTTCATACCTAGCTCAGTTTTTACATATTCCATTATAGGATAAAACTGATGATGAAATTTAACTATAATAATTTACAATATACAGGGTGTCCGGAAATTAGGAGCAAAAAACTCGGGGGGTGATTCTACTTGAAAAATTAATGTGACAAGTTCCTATAACATTTTTCCGAAAGCTCATTAATATTAGACTTACATGGCCTTAAAGACTGTTTTTTTAAATCAAATTTTTCCAGTAACTTTTTTTCTAGTGTACCGATTCGTTTCGAATTTGGCACTCTTATCACTAATGTTTATTTGTATTCTTACACCAAATTTGAGGTAAATCCCCAGTGTCAAAGAGTCGAAACTGACGTTGACCTTCGGATAAAGACCCAGAACTTTTTTGTTAGGCACTTTTTCTAAGCATCGAAAAATCTTCAAAAAAGATCCTCTTGCTGCATCACGATAAAACGAGTCGTTTTCGAGAAAAACGCCTTAAAAAAAGTTGCTTGCATTAAATGAATACCAACTACTTAACTACAGCTCATTTTCAAGATTAAGCAGAAGCGCGTTTTTCTCGAAAACTACTCGTTTTATAGTTACTCAACAAGAGGATCTTTTTTGAAGATTTTTCGATGCTCTTCAATCGGGAATCATCAAAATTTAGAAAAAAAGTTATTGGAAAAAATTGAGTTCAAAAAAATTTTTTGGGGCCTTGTAACCCCAATATTAATGAACTTTCGGAAAAATGTTATAGGTACTTGTCACATTAACTTTTCGAGTAGAATCACTCCCCGAGTTTTTTGCTCCTAATTTCCGGACACCCTGTATACATACATATTGTACCTTGTTAAATAACAAATAATTAATCAAATGGAATTAAAATTAAAAAATCTTTTTGCGCCGTCTAGTTATCATAAAGGAATTACCTACTATAAAAACAAATGCAGCAATCTACGTTACAAAAAGTAATATTTCTTCCCCTTGGGATAAAAGATGGAAAGATGTGATTTCTGATTTAATAATTAATACAGTTAGACTTGAGAACATGAGAACTTTTGTTGAAACCATGATATGGACATTCCAGATCATGGGGAAGTCCGCTATACCTAATTGATTTTATGTCAATTTGACCGGTCGCTATACAGAGGGTTCGCACGAAGTGACTCACTATTGCTAACTTTGTTATTACTGGAGCTACAAAGTCGGTTCAATTAGCAAACTAGCATTTTTCCCGCGGATTTCTAATGGTGAAATCAGAAAAACAATTGAACATCGGGTTTACAAGTTATTTTAATATTTTAACTTTTTTCAATAGAACACCCTGTATATTTTTGCAACAATTGATGACAAATTAAATTCTGTACAAAAAATGTCCTTATCTTTTTTTAATAATCATTTAAAACAAGCGAGTTATTTTGAAAAAAAACTTTAAAATCAAGTAGCCATAAAAAAAATTTGAAAGTACATATGTATTACGGAAATAGGTAAAAATTGGCAAAATTAGGTATATTTCTGGGCTACTTGATATTAAAAATTAAAACTTTGCAAACTTTTTTCAAAATAACTCGCCTATTTTAAATAATTATAAGTATCGAAAAACGTAAGAGAATTTTTGGTATACAGTTTAATGCGTCATCGATTGTTGCAAAAATATACAGAGTGTTCCATTCTAAATATGATATATTTTTAAATAACTCGTGAACGCGTTACTCAATTGTTTTTCTGTTTGTACCATTATAATCAGTGGAAAAAATGATACTAGTTAGCTAATTAAACCGACTTTTTATCTCCAATACCAACGACGTTAACTTAACAATAGTGAGCCACTTCGGGCGAACACCTTGTATATACCAAACGGCTGGCCTGATTTTAGTGATTTTTTCTTAGTTCGATTCCAAATTTTAGTTTAAATAAAAAATGTCAAATCTATTTTATATGTAACTTAAAAGATACCCCAAAAAATTTGGAAAAAAATAGTATATTTTTTACTTCTATTTTTTTTGTAACCATACAAAAAATCTCTCTAAAAAAATTTGTAGTCTATTGTTTCAGCTACAAAATCACCTTTGAAAGGTTTCATTATTTATCGTAAAAAATAATAGACATATGGAGATTTTTGTACCTCACCGATACCTACTCCAGCTTGTTGTATGCCTAAGCAGGTTTACTTTAAATTATGTGATATAATAAAAATGCAATTTGAACTAACCATATGACCACTATCTGCAGCAGCTTCAGATATAAATGCTATCATTTTCTTATACGAAGTAATAAGAAAGTATAGTAATCGTGATTTTTTCCAACATATATACTTTTTTCTGTAGGTGTCTATTTCCATCTTGTAAAGAATTAATTTTTTTCTTTAGCTTCACTCCTGTTTTTCTTCAATAATTTAATCGTTCTACTGGTGCTTTTAGGTGTCATTACGAGTACATCTGCTGTAGGTACTGATTTCAGATTCATAACGCACCCTTTTTCTTTTTGAAGGACCTAAATGAAAGTGGAAACTTATTATCATTAGGTATTATATTTTATTACGACATTATTATACTTTGATTAACATAATACTTTGGGGTTTGATCTTTTTCAGTGATTCCAGATGACGAAATTTCTACTATGAAGGTATGAACTTGAACACATGTAGATGTAGATGATGCTTCTTCTAAAATGGTTTTTGTGGATGATTTTCCGCAGTTAAAGTTAAGTAAGGGCTCAATACATTTGAATCGTATGGTAGTAATAAAAACTTGATTACTTAAAAAAACTTACGCATGGAGGCTGATACTTTCATCATTATTTTTGTACGTTTACTTAATTGCTTAAATTCAAACAACAAAAGAAACATCAAAGGAAATAACCAACAGCAATTTGTAGGTTATCTTTCCTCTAGTTTATAAATTGAATACGGTTGCCTGGTAACTGTAAGCCAATCAGAAATCGCTCAAGTTGTGGTCGATTTTCATTTGTTATCAAAATATTGTTAAATACCTCATTATTTTAAACCGTAAGATAATTGTAGTAGTTTATAAACAATTTCTGGAGTTCGGATATCAATAACAATAATTAATAAACAATAATTCAGCAATTATTCAATTTCAGCCTTGTATGTATGGTTGCCTACCACCCAGACGATTCGCCAGTACCGTCACGGCAATTTTTGCGCCCTCTATCATCACCCATAAAGACTGTCATAACAACCACCTGTTAATTACCTGTATTACCAACATGACCGCAAAAAGTGTGTACTAAAATAATTATGCTAAACAGCTCAGCAGCCGCTCAACCTCAGCTCTGACTTCCACTTGACTAAGCTAAAAGTAAACCTTCAGCAGCAGTGGATGAGCTGCTGCGTGTTGAGTGTCTTGTGATCTGTGTGCTCTTACATCACTTTGGGTTGCTAAGGATTTAAGTGTGGTGTGTGTAGTTTTTTTTTGGGGTGTATAAACTGGGCGGTGTGCATACAAAATTCAAAGAAATGGCAGAAAGCCGGGGATCACTTATAGCTAAATCTGTACAGAAACATGCAGGAAGAGCCAAAGAAAAGGTCAGTGACTTTTTTACACTTAGCCCGTCTGTTAGGTTATGTATGTATATTTATTTTAAATGTCTTGTTGTTATTTATATACCTACACTACCTGAAAGCACTGAGGATTGGCACAAACCTGTTGTTGTGCCGGTAATTTGATATTGCTAAGGGAAAAACGAACACTTTGTAAGGAAATGAAATAACTGGGCTTGCGAGAGAGGAATTCGAGGTAAAATATTTTAAGAAGAGCCTAACCCCTAGGGGAAATGACAAACAAAAACGTGATAAATAAATTGGGAAAAGTAGCTCATCGAGACAGGTAGGAGATTTTTCGTTATGAATTAATTCCCTCGCAGCAATTTAAATTTTTTGTATTTACTATCCTACTTTCTCAAAAAGTATGTCAAACACCTCAACCTCAAGATTCGAGAATCAAAACACAAACTCGTCTTTACAACTAAACAATTTAGTTTCGAACATCAGTTAAGTACTTAAATTAATAATTTTTACTCACATTATTATTATTATAATAATTATAAACGACATAAATAGCTTTAGTCGCCTTTTGTCGCAAATAACAGCCTGAAGGTTGCAAATAAATAAATATCAATGATGTAAGCAAACTGTTTTACGCTAAGTAGAGTGCAAATATTTGCAATATAATACTTTATAAAAACACTAAAACAGCTTGGGTGTGCTGTATACAGAAATTGAATGAATTTCACATAATTTAAAAATCGTGAAATAATTCAGTCTATTTTTATTGGCAATTCTCTCAACTTTTGTAATAGAGTTTCTGAAGCGAAATAAAATAACTCGGCCTTAGAATAGACGCATCTTGGCACAAAATATTGCTTCGGCTACTATTCTATTACTACTGTAGACAGGAATTTTTTAACCTATTTGCAACGCACAATTGAATATCACAGTTAGTACACCGGGCTAATTTAAATACAAAACGCAATCAGAAATTTCCGGCTGAAATGCTTTAGTTATAGCTTAGCTAGGCAGTGCACTTTGATTAACATTTTTATTGTGAGGTATTTAGCTTTTAGTTGATTGGAATATACGAATGTTGCCAAGATTTTCCGTACAGGACCCACACACTCTATTAAATTATTTAAATATGCCATTTCGTGGGTATACCGGTTCCCTTCCTTGACTGTCTTCTTTAAAAATAGCTAAGGAGTTTGAGTGTGTGTGTTCTCTAATTCTCTAATTTTCTCAATCAATTTAATTCAATCTTGGCAGAATGTCTATCATAATAATCTGATTATGGGTAATGCGAAAATATTAATCTGGGAATTTTATTGTCATTATGATGTACATTGTCTCTATTGAATATTAAACTGAAATTTGTACCGCGGTTCACACAATAACCACATTTACATAGGTAGGTTTCTAATTAGTTTTATTTGTTAGACAAAATATAGGCGATTGGGCTTTTGGGAGCAATTTTATTTGAAAATGAAAATTACTGGGACAAAATTATACTCATCTTCTGAGTTTAATAGGTTACTAAATTTGTTGATTGTCATTAACCAAGATTGTAACAAAATTATGACAGAATTTCAAATTTCATGTGTCTAGAATTTTTTAAAATTTTATTTTGGGGAAAAATCCAAATTTCAAACATTAATTTTATTCGCACTTAAAATTTAGCAGTTAAGTACAATCAATTTAATTTCTTATCGATTTAATCAATTAATCTAAGATGTAGTTCCAGGTAGACTTACTATACTATTGCACTTTGAATAGATGAGTCATCCGGTCAAAAATGAAAACGCTTGAAAACCTGCTTGACGTAATCTAGAGGTAAAAAAACATTGAATAATTTTTTTTGAAACTCCAAAAGTTTATCCCGACCCCAAAATTTCAAATTGAAAAAAAGGTACTTTTCAAACACACCGAAAAGCGCGCCAGTGTCGAAATGTCAGACAATGCTAAAATTTGTATACAAACGACATTGACAGCTGAACAGAACATGGCTAATGACGTCACAAACTCTTCCACCGATCACGTCGTGTTTTAAATGGGAACTAATTTTTACGACTTTTAATATGGAATAATTTAAAATTGAACAATAAAAAAACACTTTTTTTGATGCTATTATTATTTTTGTCGCTTAATCTTTGCAATTAAGAATAAAAAAAGGTATCTCAAAAATTTCCGGACGACTCTATTTACAAATCTAGATAAATACTTGCATACTTGTAATCAAGCAATATCTAGGTACACATTTTTTGTGCACTTTTGTATCTAATCTACAAAATACCTACGCTCGAGAATACGTTAAAAATTAGTTGGTCTTTAGCTCACAGATAACTAATAAAAAAAATATATCTACTTTTATTTTCCGAGCTCCTTTATAGTTATTAGTAATGTTAAGTTTTACTCGTGAAGTTTTTTTTATACAAAATGATATCCTATATTATGTATATAATTATTATCTTTAATCAAAATCTCTTTTAGTTTTAGACTTTTCCTTAAATCTCTGTATATTAAATTTTTCCATATTTTTAAAACTTCACTTATACAGAGTATAAAACGATTGATCCACATTTCCAAAAATTTTGACAATATTCGAAGTCTCAAAAACACGTTTATTTCCACTCTGGCACCCTACTTTGCAGTTTCAGATAGTTCAAACAACGATAACTTACTTTTTTCTCGTATTTCTTAAAATTTGGTCTCCCTGTCAATCCTTATGTTGTAGGGGATTAATTTTTTAAAACAAAATCGGCTTTATTATAAACCAATTTCGTTTCGAAATAGACTTGATTTAGAGCTTAATTCACATCGTTTATCTTGTGATTTTTGAGCTATTTTTTAAGCTAATTCACTTTTAAATCCCCGAGATAAACGTACTCAAAGTTATAGATTCAGAACTTTTACAATTATTGGTTTCTATTTGAAACTTGGGCCCTATCATATACAACGTGTTCTAAAAAAGGGTCAAACTTTTAAAGGATATGTAGTATGAGCGGAAACAAGTCGAAAAGTCTTAATAAACATAGGTACGCAAATCCAATGTTACGGAACTGTGACAGATTTCATATTTCTACTATAGATAAAGAGGTCCTAAATCCGGATGGTATTTTGTCAATGGTTTCTGCAAAAACTTGCTGACACTCGCTAAGAGTCCAGCATTCCGTGCAAATATCCGTTTTACAGCTGAAGCTGGTTTTACTAGGGATGGGATTTGGAATTTCCACACTAGCCACATGTGGCCAGTCGAAAATCATCATGCTCAGTGGCGGATCCAGGATTTTACCATTTGGATTTTTATTTTTTATTTTTATTAATTTTTGCTAACATATCTCTTTTTCAAACCTCAGTAGAATAAAAACAACGATCTCCACGGGGGGGGGGGTTTGAACCCGAAACCCCCCCGTAAATCCGCCACTGCTCATGCTATTGGACATCAAGATATCAAGAACGCTTCTCGTTGAACATCTGGATGGGTATTTTCGGACACAGACTACTCGGTCCAGTAGATTTACCACCAAGTTAACACGAGCAGCGTATCTCAATTTTTTGCAAAACACATTATCCGCATTACTAGAGTATATACCAGCTACGTCAAATGTGGTTTATGCACGCCTGCTCATTTTTTCGATTGCCGTAAGGGAGCATTTGAACCAGACGTTCAATCACAGATGGATAGGAAGAGGAGAAGGACCTACTGCATGGCCTGCCAGGTCACCTGATTTAACTCCACTCGGCTTTTTTCTTTGGGTTATTTAAAAAGTTAAGAGTATAGCGTGCTTGCGTAAATACTCTGGAATAATTAAGACGTTGATCTAAGCGTTCAAACAGTTCGGTAAACGGCGGGAATTTTAGAAAGAACCCGAATTTCCTTGCAGCGACCCTTAAAAAGTGTTACCCTTTTATGTTTTCTAGTGTGGAATAGGTACTTATTATAATCCTTAATTATATAGAAAATTATATACCGCAAATTATCATTCCCAAATTTATGAATGAAACATCTGAGACACAGTCTATAAAAAATACCTGGAGCTGATGTACGTACTTAACGTCGAATATCGAACTACATATTTTATTAATGCACTAAAGCAGTAGTGCTTTTATTAAAGAACGTGTTTTGAAGAAGCCATAGTCTTTCGAGATCTTATAGACTAATGAAGTGTTCTCTTGAAGGACGCTCTATTTACCTTGCTAAAACTAAATAGGTACTTTTCTTATCACTATTTGAACATAAATCATTTAGAAATTTAATCCGACCCATTTCGTAGTTTTACTTTATTCAAAAACTCAATATCAAACCAAATTTTTGTGAATTATTATACCATATTATTTTGTTTGGTAATAGATTTTCCATCAGTTTAATTGAAGGAAAAAAACTTATACAATACAAAATTCCGGTATTATTATAAAAGCATTGTAATTTCAATAATTATCAATTTAAGCGCATTTCTATGTAAATTAATTTTAGCTAGATATCACCAGTAAATAGGTGATGTAAAAAGTAATTTTCTACTTCTGAGAGAGTGCATTGTACACATTGTCTTCAAATCGAAATTTAATTTATGTACCATGACCTCATAAAAATATAAAGCACCAGAGATAACAACAAAAACTCTAGACTATTAATGTGTCATAATGCGATAATTCTTCGACACAATAATTTTTACAACGAGAATAAAGAAAATCCAGTAGCAATGTTTATTTTTTCGCGCAAAGTGTACTACAATTCATTTTAAAATTAGCAACGGCAACTTGGCAGTAGAAGTGCTGTACAGAATTAACTCAAGTTCATTTGACTTTTAGAAAAAGTATTCAAGTGAATAAATACCGAACAAATTGAATTTGAAAAACACACCAGTCCATGCACCCGCATATGCAACCATTAATCAATAGAGTAAACACCATTAATAGGATTACAAGTGAGTGGATTATTATAGATGGATTCTCTTCGGGAATGCTCCCACTACCAACCGTAACAACAAACATACTTGTATTAGTTGTTTTGTTGCGGTTTTTTTATGGCAAACTTTAGCGCTCTGGGCAGTTTATTTTATTATAAACTTAGAATGACAATAAAATGGTGCTGTGGGTTTATTCCCGCAGCTAATGAACGAACAAAAGTCACCTATGTTATTTATTAACAAAAATTATCGGCAATATGCATGTTTGTTTACAGACGACGGGAAATGTCGAAAGTAACAGAACAAGAAATTGAATAATAAAACAAGAATTACACGATATTGACCTTGATTCTTATATATGCTATATTTTGTATTCCGTTAGGTTTTTTTTTGCAGAATGCATTCCACCTACCAACCGGGATTATTATATTAAGTTAGTCATATATAGCAGAACTTCAATTAGAATTTGCCGGCAGG
This sequence comes from Pediacus dermestoides, assembly GCA_963942485.1. Classification (NCBI taxonomy): domain Eukaryota; kingdom Metazoa; phylum Arthropoda; class Insecta; order Coleoptera; family Cucujidae; genus Pediacus; species Pediacus dermestoides. The sequence goes on from OZ012626.1 coordinate 34,147,250, forward strand.
AAAAATAGTTTCTCTAATAGAAAAAAAAATTAAACAGAGCATATTATGCCAATAATAACAATGATTATTATAAATTTGTTGCAGTTGTGTTGCTAAATTGGTGTAGATATTATTGTTAGCAGTCGTCATAAACCATATTAAGAAGAAATTACATCTAAGTTACATAAATTTGTCAATTTATAACGCTAATTTATTTAAATTACGACATAACCGTACACGGTCGTGAACTTTACCTTGATTTCCAACTTCCTAAAAAGGAGTGTACACATAACATGTGTGACTAAACAGTTAGCCAACATTTTTTTTGTAAATAGTTTTTCTTGCTAAATTATGCAACCCTTATATTTAATTAGGTAAATTATAAAAAATAAAATGGATTATTTGTACAAAAATAGGTAAATTTACATTTTACAGTTTATTCTCTGAACTCCAGGTCCAAAGCTTGCAGATTTATTTATTAATTATGCACAAGAAATTAGATTGATTATCTACTTTCTACAGTATAGAAAGGATCTGCTAATCTGTAGAATCTACAGTTTAACAGATCCTTATACCCAAGAGCTGTTTTAAAATATTACTGTTTATATCTTGATTAAAATTATAAGCTTCGGATTAAATATTTAGAACAATTTTTGTAGAAGGAAGTTTTCAGGAGATCTCAAGCACCCTTGAAAAAAAATTAGACTTTCTAACTGGTTATAGGTGCAGTACTGTACTCGGAAATTTCGTTTAAAAGTATCTATTTTCAAATGCTTATTCTAAAAGTCCATATGACCATGATTAGACGCTAAATGGCCTAGTTTTTGAAATGGAGATATTCAAGTTGTATATTATTTAAAAGTTGTGAATATATTTAGAAAGTGCAGATGCAGGTGTTATGGCTGATGGTTCTTTTCTTACCATCTAATTTAATTTTTCCCGAAAACTCGAATTTTTGTGTTTTACGCTAAAATGTCAGGAAACTAGAAAAAAGAGAATAGAATTTCCAATCTTAGACTTCAAGATAGAATTTTTCTAAGATTTTCTGAAATATCTTGGGTCACTTTTATTTTAAGAAGCAATTTTGACCTTTTTTGATACTTGGATAATTGGATTAACTAATTCTACGACTAAACTGACAAAAAAATGGTTTTTCTATAATTTTGTAATCTACTAACTTATTAATTACTCGTATTATTGAAACAGCCTCTAGATTTCTTGATTAAATTCTGAGATTTTAAAGTCTCCTCGATTTTTTTAAAACAGAAATTCAATCTACTGTAATTTTGGTTTAGGTTTTTGGATTTCTAAGGGTCCACAAAGATTTTTATGTGAATAATACTTCAGAATACAGTAATTTACAATTTGCTAGAAATGCGAACGAAAACAGTGAGTTAAAGAGAACGAACTTTCGCTTTGGTTCAAATTGATATAAAAGCATTATTTTCTTGAATTAATTTACAAGATTATTCATATCTTAAACTGACGACTCCGGAAAATGATTATTTAAATATAATAAAATTTTTCCATATCTACACGAAAAGGGCCACTTTATTTGCATGAAATGCAGGTACAACGTCGCCTTTTTAGGGTAGTCTTGGAAAATAAGGAGTGGGGGTAACATTGCCCCCTTGGATAGCCATTCCTTTACTGATATGCGGGAGTTATTTGTGTTTGTTTATGGTTGTCAAGGTGATTTGCTCACCGCACAGTGTCAAGCAAAATGTCAGTGATATGCTGTTTTAATTTGTTCGCGCGTTTCACGCAAAAGAAATGGCCATTTTCGTACAGGTATGAGAAAAAATAGAGTATGCTACACGGTAGGAATTGATTCTGCTTCGTGTTCTTGCGCCCTCGCTTCGCTCTGGTGGAATTTTAACACTCGTCAGAAACTCTCAATTCCTACCTTGTTGCATAAACTACTATTAATATAAGTTAACAAAAAATTGTAATTACATATTATTAATATTTACAGAAATTAAGACTTCCATTACATATCTAGTGCATATCCAGGAACTGAATTAATTACATAATTACTAGAGTTCATAAAGTAAATTTGCTCTTTTAACCTACTAGTAAATTTAGCTATGAATGGAGCTCTATATTCACTGCAAAGTAATTGGTTAGATAGACCTCCCTAGCTAAATTTGCATTTCCTGCTGAGTGCAAATCCAGAATATCAAAGTCAACAACGTTACAATATCTTTTCTTATCCTAGCTGGAAAAATAAATCGAGGCAAAAATTTTCTTAAATATTTTAACCTCCTACTAAAACCGAAATTATTGCTAATCCAACTCTGCTATCGGACAATCTTCAGCTATATCCATAAGAATTTTTTCATCATCATCGTACAAACGTACTAAGTTATAACTATTCGTGAAATGTTAGCACGCCGATTGTATGGTAAATGTTATATTGTTGTAAAAGAGAAGGAAGTAAAGGTATGCACAATCATAATCTTATGCCGGCCTTTCGTAAGAAATAACAATCACCTGTAAGTATGTCGCTGTACTACCAACGTCACTGTCATTAACATACAGGTTTACACCTTTGAATTGTTGTAGTAATGCACCTATATGTATAGTTGATGTTGGGGAATAATTAGGTGGAATAATGCGTAAAGGTGTGAGGTGTGATTTGTAATCTAATAGCATTGGAAATTGCTTGTAGTTTACAGATTGTTGTGTATTTAGCACGGAAGAATTGAAATGTAGACATAGGTGGTTGCTGTTGGTTCGTCATAACTTTTACTTTTTAATTTTGGATTCAAGTGAAATGATTAATGATGGTCTTTTAAGTGGAACACTAAATTTACTATTTACTTAATCCTAATAAAATTTATAAATTTGTTTTCGGGTAGGTAGTGGATAAAATAGTTGGCATTTGGTTTACATTATTGACTTTATTTAGAATTAATAATAAGTAGTTGACATAATTATGATATGAGGAAACCCACTTTTAATACCCTTTGGCAAATTTTGATGTTGGGTGTTACAGTTTTGTAATGAGGAAAGATATGTAAAAACACTTGTCCTTCAATGGCTAGTCCAATGGCTAGTTACAATTCATAAAGAGATTTTTAGTAGCAAATACTCAAACAAATCTTGTTAATGAACGAACTTTATCAGAACTTCTCAGGTACCTAACCTACATAAAAATTGGAAGAATCATATCTACCTGATAGTACGAGGATGGTAAAGAGTAGCTTAAGATTTTGTAAAATGTCGATGGAACCTAGATCAGATGATCAGCGGAGAATTGTGAAACCAAAGATGATGATGATGATATGAAAGATTTTATGCTGCTTATCTAAGAAATGTCAGCTAATATTTCCAGTTATTCTCTAGGATCCTTAAAATGATATTTACTTTTTTTTAATAATTCAAACTTTCAAAACATATGAGTTCTTGATTTAACTTGAATTAAGATTTTTTTAAGTTTATATAATTTATTATGTCTGTTGAAGTTGAGGCTCTTAATAAGAACTAATAATTTTCTTTGGCCTCCGTACATTTTTTTAATTTTACCAATTATTTCGAAAATAGTCTGATCTTTAATATCGAGCAATTTAATATGTTATAATGGTTTTCTAAATTTGCACCGCAGACGCTGTACTATTATTATTTTCAGTAGACATGTGCGTCACACTATCTCTATCTCTACCTCTCGTTCGCCTCCTTTGAGAGAAAGAGAAGGGAGAGTGTCACGTGCATGTCAACTGAAAATATTGTAATTCTACCAAATAGTTCTTTTATTTCCTGTGTCTATTACATAGTATTTTTTGAGTACCCTAGGAAAATATAAAATACCTGCATCAGCTATGTTTCGAAAGCACCTTATTGTACCAAGAAAGCAATAATGACTGCTTAGAAATGTACATTATATAATTTGTTCAGTATATGATTTATTCCGCATTATTACAAAACTCTCTAACCAAACAAAATAAAATATCTATTCTTTTTGCGGCCAAAATCATTTCAATTTCAAATACTACAAAACATACTTCGTGTGAAAGTTGAAATAACGATTGTTTTATTCAACAGCAGCAAAAATTCAAACGCTTGGTGAATTCACGTAGGCTGCTTATGTAATATTTACTAGTAAACTCTTGCTGAAACATTAAAACATCCATTTTGGGGCTAAAAGCAAACTACATAGTTTGATGTGGTGTTGATGTTATGAAGCACTGGGTTATTTATAATCAGACGTAGAGACAGCATTATGTATTCGTTTATGTCTGTATTTAGTTCAGTTCATGAAAGATAAGTGCACCGTCCGCATAATTGGCATTTTTGTCGTTATATTTATGCGACTGCCAACTGTGGCTTAAACTTATCTACAATTAGTGCAGATTATGATAAATAAAGTGAAACGAAATTTTTTTTTGGAAATTGTAATGCGACTGAATTTGTTTGAAGTAGTACCATACAACGGATTAACCATGAGGATAATAAAAAGGTGTATTAATTTATTTGTAGTTTTTCTAATCCCACGACCATCTGTTTCATCCAGTAGGCATGTTTACACTGTCGCCACTAAGCGCTGAACGCTGATAATAAATGATTTCAATTTGACGTATGGTTTATGTAACTACTTAACTACTGTAAAATAGAAGTTGGTGATTACTTGCATAGCTTAAATCCCATTTCAATTTTCCATTAATATTTATTGTGCGATTCTTCTTGCATGTACAGAATAACAAGATTCCTATGACTGTCATAACTAGTAGTTCACTAAGGCGTGGCCTATTTGTCATAAACTCCGCCCTTATCCATTTCGTTTCCTAGACTACTATAAAACGATACTTTAATTTTAGGAGTTCTTTTAAAAACCAACTAAATTTTAAAGAATCACTCTTGATTTGGTTTATGTACATACATCGTGGTGTTTCGAATTTAGTTTGCGATTAGGTTACGCATTTTTAAAGTATATGCTTATGCTGCAATAAAATGTTATTTGTTTTTGTTTTTATATGAACTCCTGAAACCAATAAATGCAAGTGTACTTGTATTCTATTTGTTTGGAGCTGTTTGTGGATGATAATGAGTCAAAACCACCACTACTCCATGTGCTTTTTCCTCACCACAATACGTGCAATAAAATCTTAATGAATATTGTTTACCGTGGTTAATTGTAAACTTGCCTCATAAATGTTTTTATTGCTTACGACAATACTAAATGTAATTTTTTCCTTGTTCTATTCCGCGTTCTATTCGAAAAAATCTAATATATTTAACACTATGAAGGTGAAACAAATCTGTCATAATTTCTTTCTATTGGAGATATAACGGCTTTTAATTGCAGCAGGATGTTAAAATATTACTATGTATTAATTGCTGCTGCTAATTGGTTTATTAAATCGTTCAAACATTTACATATGCAATAAATATTCAAAATGGTTGAGTTTCTATGTATACAGTATAGAATATTTTTTACAGAGTGCGAGAGTGGTATATTGTTCGACTGAAGCTAAAGAAAACAGAGAAAGACAAACTGTTTGGTTTTACTCGGACGAGGATTTTGGGGTTAGATAAAAAATAAAAATTTGTGGAAAAAATTTTTTTTCAGTAGGTAGTTTTATCATATACTTATGCAAAGACTGCAAAAGCTTCAATTTTGGAGAATCTATTTATAAATGATTGTATCCAAATTATTCCAAATCGCTATAGTTAAAAACAGTTAAGCAGAAATTTTAATTAGTGCTTAACCAGACTATTTAAGTATCTTTCAATTCGTATTTATTTGAACTCTGCATCTTTGGCGGTTTCGACAAAATAGCGTTTTACGAACACTAAAGCGACTTTAAAAGTTTGAAAGAGTAGCTATTAAGAATATTGATTCCAAAATGTATTCTTACAATAGTTGAAAGGGTCAGAAGCAAAGTGACTTTCTTTAAATTTTGACCTAAGTTTGTGCGGATTTCAAAGGTGGAAACTCAGTTCTCTTGTGTAGTAAAATATCCCAAGTGAAAATTACATCAAAGGCATCTGACGTTGCAGTGAAAGACAGTACAAAATTTTTAACACTGATTTTATAGTAGAGATTCAACTTTAAAAAGTTATATCTCCGAATGTTCACAATGTCACTTTGGCGCCTTTGCTTCTGACCCCTTCGATTGTATTATAAGGCAGTACTGTCGATTAGTCCAATCATTCTATCTATTTTATATTTGCCAAAATTCTGAAAAATTCAAAAATGGACTTTTAAGTCTAGATAATAACGTAATAAATAGTGAGAAAAACTTGTTGTCTTTATACACGGGGGATTTGCAAATAGAGGATGGTAGAATTTGCTCACCAATCTCGAAACTGTAAGAGATAGAAAATCGATGAGTCATCATTTGAGAAATTTCATGTGTAAAAATAGTGTCATCTGTGAAATCTTGTTTCGTTCCTAAATTATCTTGATAAAACTCAAAAGTCGATATTATATCTCTTATAATTTTATTTTATTATATACCGTTAAAAAAGTCGGAAATCGGTTTCGTCTTTTCCTAAACTTTACCGAACTTGATCGTAAAATGAGTGGGCTCAAATCTCAACTCAAATTCTACAAAATCTTTTTAATATATAAAGATGAAGAGGTGGTAAAAAATATGGTGAATCAGAATCCGAACTAATAACTCAAATTCTACCTACATCGAAAGATTCATGTCCACTTACACCTCGACTTAACATATTAGTTCTTACGTATTTTATTTAGTGACACTTTAGGTGGTTTCTAATGTGACCTTAAATTTGTCAAAATTGTAGGAAATTTCAACGAAACTGTACTTCTTACAGCTTACAGTACCTACTTAAGTGCCGTATTTCACAAAATTTATTGTTATAAAAGCCAAGAGACTCATATCATATAGAAAAAAATATCTAAATCTCTGAACATGTATACAGTTTATGGTAACCAAGCTAAGATATACTCCCGATCCTGTAAAAGCTGATAAGAAATCGAAACCACTTTCCTTGACTAGTCATCACCACCCGAACATCTGCACCTCTTCACATTAATTACTACAAGGATCCATTCATTAATTATTCATGAAACAGAACTAATCAGAACTTAATTATATACATCCAAAAAGTTTCAATTCGTGATCAACACCTACATTAAACTCACTTTCAAAGTGAACTCATACAACACCAAATAACGCAACTTTCAATGCTTGTCTCTTAAATGGAAATAAATTGTTGTATTTCCTGCTTTCAAACCAAGAACTATCGACACATGTATCATAAATAATAAGATAAAGGAGAACGTACTGCTTGTTTTTTCTTCAACAGGTCTCAATGACACTACCTGGTATGCTAACCAGAATATAATAAATGTGATGGTAATCTAAAGTATTCCAGACGAAAACTATTTTAGATGCACTAACAGATTTAGTTTGTATGCTCTGAGGAACTAGGGAAATGACCCTGCGGTACTATGTGTAAATTTAGTTTCGGTACAAGATGCAAAGTTTAGAGGTCGTCGTATCCTACGCTAACTGTTACTAGGTTTACGCACCTACTTGTTGTTATTAATTAAACAGCAAATTATATTTGAACAATGTGCTGGTTACGTATAAGGCTGGTCCAGATAATAAAATTGAAGGATTTTACCGGTACTGTTCTGTTAGAAAAAATCAAATTATTTGAGGCAGCCAAAGCTAAAATTAATTCATACACCGACAAAGAAAACTATAATTGAAGTTGTGTATTTAATTATAACTTACGAATTTTATGATCCGAAGTTTATTTATTACTACTAACTAACCAACAACCTAAATTTGGTGCCCTAGCGTTACACAGTGAATTAAATATGAAGTTCAAAGGCCTCCACTTGACTCCGTTTAAAAATGTTCAGTGTATAAAATTTTGTACGTTTTGAAAAATTTACAAGCTAATTATGACTTTAGTGTTACAAATCATTTGTACCTTGAGCCAAAATTAACTCATTGTACGGTTTGTTGGAGCTGGAAATTAAATATTTACGTATCAATCATAACTTTTACGACTCTGAAAAACAAACATAAACCTAGATACCCACTGTTTAATTCAGCAAGTCTACAAAATAAGCATTCAGTTAGCATATAGTACATCGATTTATTTGTCAAAATAATATTGTGAAAAGCACATATTTTTAGACTACTCCATCATCAGGCGAAATCAATTGGATTAAATATATAATCTAATTTTCTGCGCTGATGTATATAGCGTTTCGCTCGACTAAATATTTAATTTAGAAACCATCAAGGCAAAACAGACCAATTTTGGTTTTGCACGGGCCCCATTGACTCTTTATAGTAATTGAAATGTGGGCCGAGACGCACACGCAAATTCCATGAATGGTATGGACGGTATGGTGCAAGTTTAGTTGATGTGAGTGTAATGTCGGACAGGTAGATCTTTTAGTTATTTTTTATGTTGAATTCACCAGTATGGAAGATGGCGATAGTTATACTGACCTGAAGTATCATCAATTAAAATTTGGATTAAATTTGAGGATTAGTAAAAAATTAAAATTACCATGACGTAGGTATTTACAAGGTTACAGAACTGTTTGTTATTCAAATTTACGTATAAATCTAGTTAATGTAGGTTCTGTTTGCAATTGAGTAGAGCAGAGCTATATAAATGCATTATTGTAGTATAATTTGGCAATTTGGGCTTGACAACTAAGGTTAGGATATGTTAAATTTGAGGTTATGGTATGGGTCGTATAGGCGATGGTTCTAATCATCTGAATTTACTGACTTAATCTATGATACTAAAAGAAGACATATAGATATTTTTTACATTACCATCTTTATTATTTGCTAAGCAAAAAAATTGTATAGTTTTTTTCACAACCTCAAAATTCAATTTCTGATGAATAGTCTACAATGCAAGTGACATTTTAACCAAAATGTTCAATTGAATCAATAAAGAAAAGAAAAAAAATTGTAATAACCTTGTGGAAATATCGGAGGTAAATGTCCCGGAACTCCTATAATTTCCAAAGAATTCCAGTAGTTTCCAAAGAGCTCCAGTGATTTCTCAAGAATGTCATTAATTTTCAAAGGACTCCAGTGATTTTAAAGGAATTCCAAAGATTTCCAAGACATCTTCAATTTTTTTCGGTGTTCGCTTTCCATTTATTCTTTAGTGCATCACCATGTTTGTAAATAATCATGCAGTAGATGAGGTTAGCTCTCGTACGAGATGGTTTCAGATTTGCTTTTGGTTGCTCGTGTGAAGAGATTCAGTCTTTCGGATGAGGATTTCTTATGAATTTTTCTGGCTTTAATCCTTCTTATTATCACCCATTTTTAGCTTAAGAAAACGATCTTATAAATTAGGATGTTAGAAGCAGCGAGGCTGTCGAAAATGCTTTGGAATTTTTTAACTTCCAGGGGTCGCGGGATTTCTACAAAAAGGGTATTAACAAAATTTTCCCCGATGGAAAAATGTGAGGAGATCTCTTTTGATATAAACGTTACATGCAATATCGATATTTTCTCTGCAGTGGCTAAATTAAAAATTGCAAGGATTCGCCGTAAATCAAACCGGTATTCTTTGTTTTGCACCAAATTGTAAACTTGTATGTTTCCATAAACTTCAGGAGGTATTTATTTTTGTAGTACAGTTTAGTCTTTGAACTTTTAGAAATATTTTCACAACTTGTCTGAATATTTTTATGACTCACTGCAGCTAAGTTTTGTTGTTTTTGCATATACATATTGAGTGTACATGTGATATATCTACTTACGTTCCAAAAAATAATTTCTTTCAAGAAGTCGTGCAGACTACATAAAATATTTAGTTTAGCTTTTGAAATTGATTTTGATTATTCTCAAAAAGCACAGTTTAGATATTATTGAGAAAACAATTTTATAATTACTTTAACTATTTTTAGGTAGGTAAACAAAAGGAGACAATTTGTATTCTCTACAGATGCGCGAATTAAACCTAAAGAGTAGCTGTCTTGTATTAGGACATGTTAGAAATAGGCCATCAAGGTCATCTGGTCTAGTCTTGGTTCATAATTATATTCACCACTAAAGAGACAAATTTAAATAGCATGAACCTTTTTCTAAGGAATGTAGGAATGTATTTGTTTAACAAATCTTTAATATTTTCGATTTTACTTTAAGGTTTCTGTCTACTGCTTTTCTGAATCTTTCGAATAATGGAAGCAAATATCCATTTTTAATACTTTTATTTTTCTTCATCATTGAGTTTTTTGTCCTAATTTTTTAATGATCTTACATTGTTTGTAGATTTATAAGAATTTGTACTGGGCGATAAAATCGACAGTTTATCCATAATTTTCAGATATCTAAGAAGATAGGTGGAAGTTCCTAACCTAACCTAAGCAAATCTTTTCTAGGTGCATTTTGTTCCTTTCGTCAATTGTTGGGATGATTTGGTTATTGTAAGCAGGTCTCCTTCGAAGATTGATGACAAAGCAATTTTTGAATTAGATTTTGTTTGGTGCTACACAGAGAGTTCAAAATAAATTTTCTCCAATTCCAAAATCACTGACACTTGTCAAAATTACGTTCCAAAGTAAATTAATCATGTTTAATGGGAAGTAAGACTCTTCAAAAACACATCTAAAATGACATTCTCCCAAATTATCATTAAGAAACTGACCCGATAATTTAACATCAAGACTTTAAGATTTAATTGCTCCTGAGGGATGAAGGAAATATGTGAACCAAAATGTTCGTGTATCAGTGTTAAAAATGTGAGTCAAGTTAAGAACTTTTCATCTTTTTGTTTAAAATAATGGCTACCTAGTAGTTTAACTTCCATTTTGAGGAAAATGTTACAGTTGTCCTTGTTTTTTTTTCTGAAGAATTTAAATCAAAGTTTTTGTGAAGTTCTTAAAAATGCAACATTAATAGAATTACGATTTGAACCTACAATAAGTCTTCCAATAAGATTTTTTCATATTCATATTTTGTTAAGAATCCAGAAAAAAATTAATAATTCATGTGACCATCCAGAAAATATAAATCTTCCTCATTTAAATTTTCACTAGTTCATAAAAAATCTACATGATTCTACATAGGTACTTCTTTTTTATATGTGTTTTTTCCTAAATGAAAACATATCTGCAACATGCCCGCTAACCCAAACCAAAGTCAAAGGCAAACATTTCCACTTTGTTGCATCAATAAAATTATAAATTGCACTTCTGTTTGCCCGCAGTCTAAATACATCAATAAATATGTCTAACATTTAACATTTCAGACGAAAAATGACGAAAACCTAACGTAAAACTTTCGCACATTTTACTAGTCTGGACACTTTGCAATATCGGAATTTGCTTCTGACCTCATTCTAAATTGAGCTCAGAATAAAAAAATAAAATAAATTCAAAATTTACTCACTCGATTGTGTTGGATTTAGACGCTATCTAATAAAAACGTCGGTTGATTATCTAAGAACAAAACAAATCAAAGTAATTTAGATGAAGAATCTAAATTATTTTTATAGTGGTTCTGCATCAGCATTACATTACAATCGACCGTGGTTGGTGTTGTGCCAAAATCTTGAAAAAAATGGAAAAAATGGAGGCTGCACCCAACAAGCAAAACAAGCTGGTTTTTCATGGTTTACATATGTGGCTATTTTTGTATTGGTTATGTAATTGCACCGGAACAATACCGTAAATAAACATTATTTCATAATACAGTCACTTTATAATATTAATACTTTAATGATTTATGATGTAAAGTGCAAATGATTATTATGCATTGTGTATTGCATTGTTTACGTTTCAGCAAACTTGTAAAATGTGTAGGTATTATCGGAATATAGGCGAGATAATGGTTTAATTTTGTAACGAATTTTCTAATGTAGAATAAATGAGAGTTCTAGGGTTTTCTAATAGACAAAGTTTTTATGGGGTGAGAAAAATTACTTTATAATTTGATCACAGAATTAGTTTAGGTTTTCTAAAAAAATGTGCAAATATTATTCTATCAGAAGAACTGACACGTCAGTGGGCTAAAATTTTTCTCTTATTATTAGCAATTAAGTTATTGACATTTTTTTCTAATATTTTGGTTTTTAAATTTCTTAAAAAGTCACGTGACTATCCCCTTCCAAGTATGTATATGGTTAATTTAAGGTATGAGTCATGAAAATTAATTTAGAAAAAATTTAAAATTATATGTACTTTTTTCAGCTTTTTAAATGTGTGCGAAAAAATTAATTTATACTTTTGATAAAGTTAGTAGCGTAAAAATGATTGATGGGATGTATGTAAATAAATTTAGATCTTTTAACAATTATTCCCTCTCAAGTGCGACAGATGGGTCGTATACTGTGACGTAAATGCGATAAAAACTCTTCCTAAAACTGCATAATTGCTTGTTAAACGTGACATACAGCTTCCTGGCAAGGTAATTTGAGGAATTTTTTAGAATAATGTTGTGTAAACATCTAAATAACTTATTAGAATACCAATTTGGGAAAAAACTAGTGGGTTACTTATTGTTGTATTTAATGCGTGAAAACAGTAAATAATTGTTGTATAGCTAATATTAAACAGAGGCAATAATGTGTTATCTATCTTATAGTACAATAAATATCGCAAACGCAAAATCTACATTTATAATAGCGAAGAGAACAATGAATAATTAGAATTGTAATTCTACACTTCAGAGAGTTGTTATGTGTTAGGTAATTTATACTATCGGTAACCTTTTGTTGAAAGTTTGTAGGGATTCTTAATCTTATTAACTTTAGACTTATTCACATGTAGATCGCCACTTTTGAGACACAAAATTAAAATTATAACAAATTGTTAATTTTATAAAAACTGGATTAAACCTGTTATCTAATTCTCTAAAAAATTAAAATTGAGACAGTGCTAAATTAATACTATATAATTCATGTCCTGAGATAATATTGTCTTACTTGTCTTAGTTTTGAAAGGCTTAACATTGAAACTCTTCAGTAACCTGAATAAATGTCATATATTATAACTTGCATCATCTTAAAAACAGTTATCTATAACTCAACTACATAATAAAGTGATGGTTATAGGTAACTAAAACTCATTCTTAATACTATATTGATTCTTAGCAAATTCCAGCAAAATTATATTTTCCTGAATGTTTATTTCTGCATCTCCCATAAAACTATAATTTAGGCTATAAAACTTCCAGAGACTTAAGCTTTAAAATAAATATACACATTTCAAATTGTGGTTATACTAAAAAGATTAATTCCGAAACTTTTCAATTTCAGATCCTCCAAAATTTGGGCAAAGTGGACCGCACAGCAGACGAAATCTTCGATGAACATTTACAAAACTTTACAAGGCAACAGAATGCAGCCAACAGACTTCAAAAAGAATTTAACAATTACATTAGGTGTATAAGAGGTAAAGTGTATAATTTCAATTAAGTTATTTACCGTCGTTTAAATTGAATGAAAAGCACTAATGGTTTGTTGTTTATTAACAACCTATAGTCTGGTGACACTTTTCTATTTTTAATTTAAACATCGTGCAAAGCAAGTCGCATAGAAAAAATTATCAGGAATTTGCGTACACGATAATATTCAATTGGAGTGTCAGAGTCAGTATGCAAATTCCCAACAAGATATTTTTTGTGTGGACAGTCCAAATATGGAGCACTTGGTGCTTTAATCCCCAAGATCAAGGCCGTGAAGTTATTAGTCATTTCATGTTTTATGGTAGATATCGAATAAATGAACTTTGCATTAAATTTACCAGAAATAATGTGCAATAAAACCAAGTGCAATAATTTTGTCTTAAAACATCTTAACTAGTAGCATGAGTAAATGACGGATCTGGCGAAAGGTTAATTAAGTTCGTTATATTTCACTTCTTTTAGCTAAATTCACGAACATGTTTTTACACTTTACGTGTTGCGATTAAACTAATGTGCAAAAATCCATTACAAGTTTTACATCTACGTACTTAACGTTACTTTTTTGCCGTATTTATTGTCGCTATCAACTTTATGATAAGTGAATGTTTATTGATGTTTTCTGTTTTTTCTAGCTGCACAAGCGGCATCCAAATCACTATTAGAAGCAATTGGAGAAACGTATGAAAGTCAATGGACGGGTCATGATTTGTTGTACGTGCAAACTCAGTCTGTAGATATGTTATGGCAGGATTTTAGTCACAAATTAGCGGATCAAGTGTTGCTGCCTTTGAATACTTATCAAGGACAGTTTCCTGAAATGCGGGTAAGTTTCTGAAAAAGTTCAGTGGATTTGAAATTAAGGGAGATGATAAAAACAGAAGCTTTCATGGGTTTGTCTGTAAATAACTAAGTAATTCGCTGTTTTTTGTTTGTGCAGTTTTCACTTTGGTTTTTATTGACTAGAAAGTAATTTTTAACTTAATTGCAGTTTTATGTTCGACAATTTTTATACATGTTACATTTAACTTATCTAGATAAGCAGCAAAAGTTACTTAAGTATAAATACATACGGTATTTTGTAGGTAAGAGACTTTTAGATGAGTTCAATTTATTACTTGATTACTTTGATTACTCACTAATTACTTAACTTATTTTTTATGAGTATATTATGTCTGAATCGTAGTTTGGGAACAATTGATGTAATCTGTTCAAACAAAACGGAAACTCTGACGACACTTCTTCATCAGATTCGCTATTTCCTGCCGTTTTTGTATTAATCTAGAAATACTACTATAAGCTATTTATATCTAAGTAAGTGTGCATCTCAATATTTAGGCACATTGTTACCTGTATGATTTTTAGGAACAGAGGTCAGTAACAATTTTTAGAACACCTTTACACATAAAATTTTACTTTTGGTTTACGATGATTCATAGATGCTCTTTCAAGTGTGTAATGTTTCATTTACATAAATTAATTATGCACATACATAAATAATTATTGGAAATGTGCAACGTTTTGGTTCTAAAAAAATTTATACATACGTAGTTACAAAATGAAGAGCACATCTTGTTTTTATTGTAAATACAAAATATCTAATTTTGAAACAAAGAATTTTCGTAGGATGATTGTCACAAAAATTCAGTTTTTGTTAGGTTACTTTACAAAGATTAAAGAGTTTTCTAATATTATATGGGTCTACTACACAGGTAATAGTCGGTTAAACTAAACAAACAATTACCAATTTGAAGGAATAATACATAAGAAGCGCACTACAAGAAACCTGCTGTAAAATTTGACAGAACATTGTTGTAGAATGATTAATGAATATTTTGTAGGTCATTTTAGCCATTACAAAAAACGACAATAATGCAGTTGAATAACAATGAACTTTTTTACATACTTTTGTAGAATAAATAAAGCCCACAATTAATTGTGGAAAAGTGGCAGTTAAAACTAATTTTACAAAAAGTTTACATTCATCCGAGCATTCATCGGTGATTTATGTTTTAAAAAGACATAGAAACATTTTGTACTTCAGTAATCTTGTATACAAAATAAATGGATAGACAACAAATTCTTCAAAATTTCCTTTTCTTTCTAGGATAATTATTTCCTAAAGTTATGTTCAGTTTAACAATTCATAACAAATCAACAGCGTCAGATTTCTCAAAAAGTCAAAATAGAATTTTTTTACCTCAAAATTTCTCTACTGTTACCAGCGACAATAGAAAATTAATTTTCTTTACAATTTACTGCAAATAGTTATTAATGGAAACTTAAACAATGTGAAGTAATGATATCTGCAATTATAATAATTACCTGATTTTACCTGAAAATTTTAATCCCAAATTTTCCTCTTGTTTCTTATAATGCGATAATTAATTTCGAATTATTTGCATGTTGCATAACTCTGTTTTCTAAATTATCTTCTTGTAATCCAAGTACACAGCGTAAAATTTCTTAAAATTGAGTTTTTAATATCAAATAAAAAATTATGATTTACACAAAATAATAAATTTAATTTTGATTTTTTATATAAATTACATTTTCTATTTCTTACAACTTCAATACTAACGACTATAAGGAATAATATTCTTTACAATTTACTATAAATTTTAAGAAAACAATTTTATCGTTTTAAAGAAAAAAGAAATAATTTGAACATTAAACACAAGACAGTAAATAATAAATAATTCTTTAAATATTAATGTAAATTTAATCGTAACTAAAAATCCATTTCAATTTTTGCATTATCTTCAAAATTGCTAAAATTTTACAAATAATTAGGGTCTTCAATTAAAGTCAACATTCAGATCGAAAATCTATTTAGAAATTATAAATTTGGTTACGTCTACTGTCAAATTGTCTCTGGTACATTAATCTACAGGGTGTCTCTAAAAGGTCTTTACAAAATCCTACCACAAGTTTTTGGACTCAAAATAATTCGTTTAAATCAAACATACCTTAGTCCAAAAGTTCTTCCTTACTGAGTTACATGTTACATGTATTTATCTACTGAACAGTTTAAAGTAGAGATTTGAAATTTGGTGGGTTAATAAGTTTATAAGGAAGCTACAATTTGTTGGTATTAGAACCAAAATAATATTGTTCAGTGGCGTACTTATCGAAGAGGTCTCAGTGTTTTTTTGAATAATTTTTGTAGGGGATTAAATTTTTTTTACAAAATATTAAGACACGTAAAAAAGGTATACTTGTTTGATTTGCATTAACTCAACTGTTTGCGAGATATTTCACTTTGAAAAATTTTTTTTGCTATTGAAACGACAATTTGTTACACCCTATAAAGTCAAAAATATTGGGTCACTCTAATACGGCTCATTCTTCGTCCAAAACTAAGCATAATTTCTATCTTAAACCGTTCTGTAGATGTACCTAAAAAGATACAGGGCGAATAAAAAAGACAACTTTCAACACCCTGTATTTTAGTAACGAAACATTTTTGGGGGTCAGTTTCTACAACCATTTATGCTTAGTTTTGGACATAGAATCAGCTGTATTAGAGTGACCCAATATTTTTTACTTTACAGGCTAAGTCACAAATTGTTTTTATAGCACAAAAATTTTTCGAACTTAAATATCTCGCAAACAGTTGAGTTAATGCAAGTCAAACAAGTATACCTCTTTTACGTGTTTTGGGCATATTTATCATAATTCTTGTTATTTTGTAAAAAAGTTCAATACCCTACAAAAAAATATCCAGAAAAACACTGAGTCCCCCCCTATTACGACACTGAACAATATTATTTTGATTGTAAAACCATCACATTGTAGCTTCCTTATAGACTTATTAACCCACCAAATATCAAGTCTCTATTTTAAATCGTTCTGTAGATATACTTACTTAAAAAACGATTTGGAAAGATATTTTTTAGCGCCCTGTAACTCACTAAGAAAGGACTTTTGGACTAAGGTATGTTTGGTTCAGTCGAATTATTTTGAGCCCAAAAACTTGTGGTAGGATTTTGTAAAGACCTTTTAGAGACACACCCTGTATAATGTTTTTATTTTCTGGAATAATACCGTTAATAATTTTCATATCACCCTATTAAAAATATTAAATTACGTGAAAAAAACTAAATAGTAGTGGAAACTATCACCTGCTCAATAAAAGAGCAAACTTTATTAAAATCAAACCATATCTTATTTTCTTGAACAGCCAAAACCAATTAAATTATTATAATTAAAATTCAATGCCATCACATTGACCTCTGTCTTATTTTCTTATTGTCAGAGTAATTACTGGCAAGTGTTACGTAAAACCAACAGTAAAAACTATAATTTTTTCCAATATTGTTTGTTGCCTTGTGCATTATTCCAACCAAACAATACACAAATTTCCAAGTTTCATAATTATTTTGTTTGTTCAACTTGCAACGAAATTAATACCCAACCCGCAAAGCGATTTACTCGGACAATTACTTATAATCACGTTAATAAGATTTCTTTTTTCGTTTGAAAAACTAAGCGGGGCCCTGCACTTTCAATTTGTATTGCAGAAAAACGTGTTTGTTTTGTATGTGGTACAGATTAATCTAGTGTAGTGTCCTAAAATAGCTGCAGGAGAAAGTTTTGACCATATTTAGTAGAACCAACCAACATCTTTTAAAACAGTTTCTAAAGATCATTGAATTAGATGTGTGGTTTTGTATTAAAGAAAAACATTTATGGGAGATGTGTGGTGTTTTATTCAAACTACCCACGATTATCGTAATAATGCAATTTTAATATTTCGCCACAGGTTCTCACAGCGACAGATGAGTCTGTCGGATTAAACTCCCACGAAATTTGTGGGTTTTGAGGTGGTTTGCACTTTCTATTGATATTTGGAGGTGGTGGCATATAATTATTTTAATTTAATATTCCTAGTTAATAAAGTTATGTAACATTTTAGAGCCGTTCCAACCCGTTGCAATTTCTTTACATACATTCCCCCTTTTTTACAGTTAGACTAAATTATATGCTAAAAATACCAATGTTGGTTCCAAAAATAACCCAGATGACATTATTTTCTAATAGCTGTAGAGATTGCGCAGACCACACGCTTCTCACGGATTTTCATCCAATAAATCTTTGTTTTTGTTTAGAAAAAAATTGACAAGCGTGGAAGGAAGCTGGTGGACTACGACAGCCAGAGGCATAGTTTCCAAGCATTGCAAACCAACATGAAAAAGCGCGACGATACAAAAATCGCTAAAGGTCGTGAACAACTCGAAGAAGCCAAACGGACATACGAAATGTTAAACTCGGAACTGCATGATGAACTTCCAGCTTTATATGATTCCAGAATTCTCTTCTTAGTAACGAATCTCCAGTCGCTGTTCAATGCTGAGCATGTCTTCCATTCGGAAACGTCAAAGGTGAGAAGTTTGAAGAAAGTTGGATCTGAGTTGAGCAAAGTTTTTTCAGGTTTTTGGTGAGTTAGAAGCTATAGTTGATAAATTGGCAACGGACAGTCAGAGGGGATCGTATAGTGTTAAGAAAACAAATGGTGCTAGTCTTCCACGTCCAACAAGTTTGAAAAATTCGTCGGAACTTATTATTAATAATACGTCACCAGCCAATTCGGCCAGAGGTGAGTTTGGTGTTTTTTGGTTGATTTGATTGAAATAACACTTAGTGCTTTTTTGTAAATCGTTTTTTTAAAAATCACCGCTCACAAACTACATTTTAACGAAAATATGCATGCAATTAAACTCGGTTTTCATTTTTTTTTTGATAGGTTACCCTGTACAGAAAAAATTGGTTCGACGTAAATCTGTGCGTTAATTAGAATTTATTGAGTTGGTTTAGTTGGTGAAGATTTGATTGAGCTACTTGAACAACAACCAATATAAATCAATAATTTATTGAACTTATACACAAAATTATGCTCATAATTAATTTATTAAATATTGTTATATTAAAAATATAAAATATTGACAATATTTGTAATAAAGTCACGTAAAAAGAATATAATATTTAAAGACTTAATTCACCATACTATAAAAATGTAGAAACTTTCTAATAAATATAAGATGAATACATGTCCGCATGAATTTACTTTTACTACGAAAAATGCCGTATTTTAAATGTTACAAGTCAATTTTTTATACTTTGTTTTTTTCTACGTAAGTTTTTATTTCTACAAAGAAAAGTTAATATCGTATTAATTATTTTTCAGTGAACTAGCCGAGATTTTAAAATTGGAATCAGATTTAATCTTACGTTCAACTTAATTTAATATTTTCATATTATGCAGGTAAAGTTGCTTATGAAAAAACTGGGCCGCAGATATTTGAAATACCGTTTGAAATTTTATTTATTTTACGAGCATTATGTAGAAATTATTTGAAATAAGTAGTTTTTCTAGACCTAACAATTTTACTTTGTACCTACAGAAATAATTTGTAACTGGGTCTGTATTGCAAAAATGTAATTTTAATTGGAAGTTAAATCAGGTATAGCTAAAATTATAGGAATATTGGGACGTGAAAATCAAATTTTCTAATAATAATAATAACATTTAGGAAATAATTTGAAAAATGGCCAAAAACTAGCTAATTTTATGTTTCTTTTTCAAAATCGATTTCTAGACATTAGACAGCAAAATTGCATTGTGTTCATAATTTTATACATATTCCAACATACAGTAAGTAAAATATTTTTTGTTGGTTTAGGTTTTTAAGTTTTTTTAAATTTTATTGTATGCACTTAAATATTAGGTGTTTCATCAAACAAAAATTTGTGTTATCAACATGCGTTTTTGTTGTAAATTGAGTTTTGGAAAACAGTTCAAATAAATTGTTTTGGTTTTCCTACAGATTATTGAATAGTTCTTGTTTTTAATACTTGGCATGCGTAACGACATAATGGTATTTGCACATAACTGCATATGTATACGTAAAATGTATAAAGATGACAAATGTACTTAGCTATTATTTATCATTGATTTACTGCATAAACTCCGATTATCAGTTTGGAAAAAAGGAATTTGAAAACAACTCCATACTCGAGTTACATTCTTAACTGAGAAAACAAGTTAGAAAATTAAATTTATAAATAGTAACTACATTTCGCTATACTTGTGTTTCTATAACTATGTATTATTATTTTACTTTGGGTTAAATCAGAAATTAAATGCGATATTCAATCGTTTTTATTGAAATAAAATATAAATAATACTTATTGTAAAATTATTTTTGATGGTCTCATCTCGGCTTGGAAAAATTGAAAACCTTTAAAGACACCTTCTAAGTATAAATCGCAAATTCTCAGCCATTTATTATTAAGCCTAAATTATTTAAAAAATGTTTCACTGCTACTACTAGTTATAGGATTATTGTTGGATTAGAATGAAACAACCAAATATACCGAAAATTTAAAAGTTTTCGATGTTGAACGTGATTTAATAATTTTTTTATTGAAACACTCAAAAATCACTTATAAGAAAATTTAACTGATGGAATTTTCCGGATGAAAATGTTTTAACGGAAAAAAGTAAACAGGTTCTGATCTTGTATATTGTCTTCTACGATGTAGCCCTCACTTAATCATCATGGAATCTACCTGTACAAGAATAGGATAATCAAGCATAAAACTCCAAAAATTATCTTAAAATTTCTATACTTCAGTATTAGTACCAAAATTGAAAATACTTAGTTTCGTACCTTTTCTCTTGAAGCCCCTTCGCTTTTGTTCCTCTCTAGCAATCCAACGAAAACACTAATTAACTACACTAGGTACCTACACAAACATTGCTTAGAAGAAAGTCAATCATCAAAGAAAATTTTTTAAAATAACTAAGAAATAGTTAATTTCACGTTTACTATTAACAGCTTATTAACTATAAAAGAAATTATAGTAAGACGTTTTATGCTAAATAATTAATTAGTAATTAAACGTAAGTAGGTAACAAACCAACGTTATCTTACATCTTCACCATTTGTCATTCGTAACAAAACTGAAAACTGTTTAATTCTAAAAGTGTGTTTACACTATCTGATTTTCCGTCTGATTTTCAATTCGAGAATTATTTAATTTACAAATTTCAAAATTTCTCGATTGTATTCTATTTCAAAATTTACACTATCTGACTTAGCTTTTAAGTTTTCATTCATAGTGTAAATATTGAAATAGAATACAATCGAGAAATTTTGAAATTTGTAAATTAAATATTTCTCGAATTGAAAATCAGACGGAAAATCAGATAGTGTAAACACACTTTAATATAATATATTATAAATACCAACAAAATTAGTCATCCCTTATATGCCAACAGATATGTACAGGGTGGGCAAAATTCGATGTTTTTATAGGGTAACTTTTAAACCATAAGAGATATTGAAAAACTGACCGCGCATCGTCGAGTTCTTTTTTTGACAAACCCTTGATGGCGAAGTCAAAATTTAGCGATCGTCGTTTGTTTTCGAGTTATGGACGATAATTCGATTTCTTGAGATTTAGATTTATGTCTATATTTCGGTTGTTTGTGAATTTAGAGAAATGGCGTTTGCACGTTCTTAAGGCACTTTTTTGAGGAGAATGCAATGGCGTTAACAGATTTTGAAAATGTTTTTTTATTTTTAGGTTATGACATACATTTTTATTTTTTTATATGTAAGTCATAGTGGGCTGTCACTTTATTGAAAAGAGCATTTTTTATCTTTTCAAATATATATAATATGTAGGGTCTATTCCTTCAATTTCTTTTCAATAAAGTGACAGCCCACTATGACTTCCATTTAAAAAAATAAAAATTTATGTCATAACCTAAAAATAAAAAGACATTTCCAAAATCTGTTAACGCCATTGCATTCGCATCAAAAAAGTGCCTTAAGAACGTGCAAACGCCATTTCTCTAAATTCACAAACAACCGAAATATAGACTCAAATCGAAATCTCAAAAAATCGAATTTTCGGCCATAACTCGAAAACAAACGACGATCGCTAAAATTTGACTTCACCGTCAAGGGTTTGTCAAAAAAAGAGCTCGACGATGCGCGGTCAGATTTTCAATATCTGTTATGGTTTAAAAGTTACCCTATAAAAACATCGAATTTTGCCCACCCTGTACAAATATAGGCTTAGACAGGGTTCATGTTATATTTATTCACGTGTTCAATAAACAACAAACAACCACTCTTCAAAACTACAACAAACTCAAGAAATTACATAAAATATACTGAAGAATTTTCTAGTGAACGCCGCAAAATATAATTAATCCGGGATTAAATCAGAACTATCCCTATAGTAAAAGAAAGTCATGTGCTGGATACACTATATATTTTTATATAACCACTTCAAAGATTATTTAGATTTTTTGAACAAGCAAATTGTGTACAAGTCTATAAAAACTTGCTAGGCGTCAATTAAGTAAACTAGTTTTTCGGTAAACGTTATAAATATTTGTTTAGATATAGTTCAGATAAAACAAAAGTTTTTGAGCAAGTTTTAGGTAAAGTGGAACATTGAAATAATTTGGGGTAAATGGTACCTCTAGTTTATGTTAAGTTTATAATATTACAGTAAATGAAATAAATATTAATTAATTGATTCCACACATTTTAAACTTGTGTTTGCTAAAAAATATTTAAAAAAATACCTGCAGATTCGTTGGTTAAAAATAATACAAGCGACCCACTTTTTAGAGCTAACAATTCTTGTCTTAAAGTTTATAAACACCTTTCTAAGTTTCTTTGTAAGTTGTATGACAAAACTACAGGATTATTGTTCTACAATGAAACATATCACCTCAGTAATAAAATTAATTTCAGTAGAAACTAATCAAAACTAAATGCATAGTTTGTGATGGGTGATTTTTTAAAAATGTGCATGTTGTTGTCTACATTAGCGTGTGTGTTTTGCAGCTGAAGAACCCACAAAATCCCCCACTAAAAAAGACTCACCCAACTCGGACAAACCAAAAGCCATTTCTAACTCAATCGAAAACACATCCTCAAATCCCACCACACCAACAAAAACCGAAATTGAACCACCGGTTGCACCCTCAAGTCCTGTACCCAAAACCACCCCAACGCCCGAAACAAATGGAACTAGCACACCCGACGGCAAATCCCCATCCCCCGAACCAGCCACCCTGCAAGTCACTTGCGAGAAAGCAATTAACCATGCAAAAAATGATAATAAAAAAGTTGAGGAGCTGTATGACATTCCTGTGGGTAAGTACAATGGGGGCGCATGTGATTAATTTGTTTTATTGTTGTTGTTTTCTGGATTTTTTTAACTACTGACAAAAATTAAAAATCATTTATCAAAATTTCATTGTAAAACGATAACAAAACCAAATAAAATGAGGGTACAGGTTTTGGTGTTTGTTTAGGTGCTAGTACTGAAAATTTGCCTCCAGGTGTGCTCTATAGGGTGAAGGCCACTTACAAGTACAATAGGGAAGATGAGGATGAGCTGTCGTTTGAAGTCGGGGAAATTATCTCAGTCATAGAATATGATGATCCTGAGGAACAGGTAACTGTTTTTAAGATATTTTCTTCAGTAATTAGAGACGAAACTGTGGTCGAATTATTCTCAGTAAACAGCTCATCACACGCTCTCAAGGGAGGTAGGACAGAGATTGTGATGAGCTGCCTAGTTTATTTATTTTATATCAAAACAAGTATACTAATTTTAGTTGGTATATCACATTTAAATTGTAGCTAATTTACATTTTCCTTTTTTTGCAGGAGGAAGGTTGGTTGATGGGCATGAAAGACAACGGTGAAAAAGGAATGTTCCCTGCCAATTTTACGCGACCACTGTAACGGTTTTCACTGCCTATATTTTTGTAGAAAACGTCTGGTTATACTATACATGCTATAATATATGAAAAGTACTGTATTGAACTGTTTGGAAACAATTTTTCATATCTACATATTATATTATTACACATAATGTAAGATCAAGTGCCTTATAATTATTATTATATTTTTATAGTTTTTTTAAGTTTTATTTTTATGTAACAACGAATACTTACTTGTTAATTTATTAAAGTTATATGTTGTTATCTCGTTGAGAATTTTAAAAAAATGTATAAATACTCAAAAACAAAAATCTTATTGCATTCATCTATCTACATTACTTTTTTCTATATTATGTATATTGTCAACTATTATACTTGCATTTTTCTTTAGTTTCGTTTTTTCTTTCTAATTTTAGGTTATAACATTGTTAACAATAATTGGTAGTGTATAGTAGACTTTCACATTATATTAATGCATTTTTTAAAATTATCATTTGTTTTGGAAGCACTATGAACATTTTTAATTTCATAATTAGTTTGACTAGTAGGTATTAGTTCAAACTGTAAAAACGAGGAATATATTTGCTCAAATTTGATAATAATAAATAATTAAATTCAGATTGTGTATTTATGTACAATAAAAAAGGACAATTTTGTTCCTTATCTAGTCAATCAGTAGATTTTTTTTCGAATATTAGAAATTTGTTTTCATCAGCAATTTTATCTCTTTCTTGACCACTGTTGTTTATTATTTATTACTACGATGTGTTGTCACTGTTTCCATATTTGGAAATGTTCATAATTGTGCCTTAAATATACCACTTGTTATTATTATACTCATTATCAGTGGTGGCTCGTGTATTAAATGGTAGTATTGTAGGAGGGGTTTTTATTTTGTTCAATTTCATCTCTTCTAGTTTATTATTATTAATTATATTGATTTAATCTTATTGTAATTTTATTATAGGTATTGACTTTGTGCGTATAATCATTTGGCCGTTGGATTGCCTCAAATATTGAACGAAAACTATCGGCCCCCACTGGTGTTTATGTAAGATTGTATTTTTGCTATTTTGGCGAAGGAATGTTATTCTTCTATTATATCTTGTGCGATAGACATAACTTATTTTTATTCCTTTAATTATGTTGTAATATTTTATTAACTTATTAAGTAGAGTGTATGTTTGAATTATGTTAAATAAAATAAATATAAAAACGCTGGAATTTATTTTTAGACCGGGAGCTGAATGGAATTGAGTATGCATAATATGAGGACCGCATTTTATCAATTGATATAAGCTCATAATAGCTCAAACATTAATATTTTGGATGTTGCCGCTCCATCATATGGTCCAATTTTTTTTCGCACCCCTTTTATATTTTTATATACAGGGTGGTAAAAGTTAAACTTCATTAACTTTGGGAGGTGATAGAGCATCAAAAAATAAGTAGACTTTAATGAAAAAACTTTGCTCAAAAATGTTTTATAACAAAGATACAGGGTGTCAAAGTATAGGATAAGAACTCGTTTTGTTGCCATAACTTCTAAACCACTCGATCGATTTTCGTTAAATTTCGTACACAGAGTAATGTAGTACATTTCTAAGTAATGATGGGGTTTATTTATTAAAAAAAATGTCCAGTGGCGTAGATACTGGGGGACTGCTCCATGTTTCCCCTCCAATCTTCGACACCTCTGGATATATTGCGAAGAAATTTGAATCTGCTGCTCTTATAATAGTCATCCACGATTGAGATTTTGTTTTTTTAACTAAGTCTCCTGTTGTATCACAAAACAAACACGTTAACTCGTTCGGTCTTTTTCTTTTCAAATTGGACACTTGAAACGACATTTTATCACGTTTTTTTGAATAAAACACTTTTAGGTACTCAAATACCAGAAAAACATCGACATATAACAGGCATATAGGTACAGCGCATTTTTGGAAATTTTGGCGCCCTCTATATTTTTGGGAACTAACCACAGAGAGTTCAGCGTAGGACAAAAAATGTTGCAAATTTTGAGCTATTCAATTTTTGTCTTTACACTTTTTTCCTCCGACCAACAGAACATAAGGCAAATCCAAAAATCGAATCCAAAAATTTTTCTAGATGACGAGGATTCCGAAACAGGTGGGGATACGCCAACTTGTGATTTTACCTTTCAGACCATCAGAAACAACATATAAAAAATTCAGCCTACCCGCAAGTTTTTGAATCTTAAATATCTGATTGACTGTAATAATAGTGATAACATAATAAGAGGGCGAGGGAATTGAAATGGACCATCCGATTTGCCGGCAACATGATTTTCTTCATTATTTAGGGTCTCAGATATAAGAATCCGAGCATAGTTGCCGGTCCTCATATTATGCATACTCAAGTACCTTTGGCGCCTGCACTATTTCCTTTTATACTCAAAAATGTTGGGGGGTAGGTCAGAAATAAAACATGGTTTACTAAAAATGTGTATTTTAACTGAAGTACAAGAGAATGCAAATAAATTTGTTGAATATACAGTAAAATACATTACACAATATAGCATACTCTCCACTAACAATATTGAATGATCTATAACTAATATTCTAAAATCTGAGAATAGATTTAATAACAAATACTAATAATTAAGGAATTGAATCAGCATGTTATTATTTAATAATACGTTATTTATTGTGATGTTTCAACGATACAATAGAAAAATCAAACAAATTCCTAGTAATTAAATCAACCGCTATAATAATTATAATTTATTTATATTATAAAAATAACACATAAAATCTTTATTAATTAATTCATTAACTGATTATTATAGCAAAAATTCAGGCGCGCACTACCCCTAATTAATTTTATGTACAATTCTGATAATTTTTTGTTCTATCTCATAGTTTACTTGCAAAAATTACAGCCAATTTTTTACAATACTAGAGAAATTAATAAATCGGAACAACATTAAGTTCATTTGATTCTCTGCTTTTCAACAACACATTAAAATCTTATTTATTTATAATAAAATGCATAGATAAATTCCCCAATTAGTAATATATTTTCGGATAATAATTATATGTTGTAATATTAAAAAAATGGACACCACTCAAAAGGGTTTAATTATTATAGTCGATAGTTTATGGAAAAAATTACGTATTACGTTTAATAGAAAGAAAGGATATTTGTACTGAATTTAGATTACTCGGTGCAACCCTCGATTAGAAATTGAACAAACGTTAAGTTTTTCCATTAGATCACAAGTTTAGAACATTTCTACAAGAGTATAGGAATATATTAAATTTTGTCAAATAGCCATAAAAACGTGTGCAAATATAACTTTTTCAAACCAGTTCAAAGTTATGAGCAATTAAATTCTGGAACAACAAGCTGGTTTCCGAACAATTAATTATACATCTCATTTTAATGTCCTGATTTTTTTCTTAGTTTAATTTATAAAAGGATATTTTTTAGTCAACTGACCATAAAACCTGATTGTCTTTATTTCTATTAAACATACGTTTTCACCAGTTTCTTTATAATTTAAGTATAATGTAAGTTGTATTGAAATCAATAACACAAAATAAGAAAAATAAAAACAAATAACTTAGCTATTTTAGGTTAACACTCTAAAAACTACAAAGACATATTTTATCATCTATTTAATGGAACAAACAGTTCCTGTACAAAATATAATTCCATCATTGACTTACATTAATAACAGCTGGCTGTTATGAGGGATACTTTACAACCTATAATAACACTTACCACAAAATTCAAATTTTAATTTAATATATTAATTATTGTTTTCTAATAATTGTTTGTTTTTTCTCTGATGAAATTTAGAATATGAATTCATATGAAATTTTGCAAAATTATTATAGAGACACCAACACATAGTATGATGTTTGTAAAGTATGAAACCACAGCCAGGGGTGACGTCTCTTCTTATCTTGTTGGAGACACAATCATTGGTCAGTTTATAGTCATATCACTACTGTTAAATACACACTTAATTATCCTCTTCGTCTTCTAACTTTCTCTTTTTACCCCTTGAAACTGCAAAATAAAGCCACATTATTAAATCCGTTATTGCTTGCACTTCAAGTGCCAAAATTTAAACTTTACTAGACAGCGATTAACAATTAGTTAACAATCACATTTTGGATAGTACAGGGTGTCTCAATTTTGATGGGAATGGGGGGTTTCATCCATTTCTAGGCGAGATAGAAAAAAATGGTTTTCGCAATACTGTGCTCGACTTTTCTGAAAAATCGATTGGTAAAAACCACATCTTGATATTTCTAACCGTTATTAAGATATCTTTAAAAGTGACATTTGGCCGATTTTTAAGAAGTGTCATAACTTTTTTGTTTATTAAAATATTTTAAATCTGTAAAGTGTTTGTTATAGTAGTTTTTCACATAGAATAATGTGGACTAGAAATTTATGTTCTAGGTTCAATACATTTCCAGTTATTACACCTAACTTTCTTATTTTAAATGCAAACCATAGTTGGCTATGCCATTAAAAAATTGCTTATTTTTTTATATTTTCAAAAATATATATCTTGGTATACTTATTTTTATATCTCACTGAATTATACGTTTTTATATTTTTAAATTCGTAAATTAAATGTATTGAACCTAGAACAAAAATTTCTAGTGCACATTATTCCACGTGAAAAACTACTATAACAAACACTTTACAGATTTAAAATATTTTAATAAACAAAAAAGTTATGACACTTTAAAAATCGGCCAAATTAAAAAGTTAAAGATATCTTGATAACGGTTAGAGATATCAAGATGTGGTTTGTACCAATCGATTTTTCTTAAAATACGAGCACAGTGTTGCGAAAATCATTTTTTTCTATCTCGCCTAGAAATGGGTGAAACCCCCCCTTCCCATCGAAATTGAGACACCCTGTACTTTAATATTTAAGGTTTCTTTTAGTTCGGGTCGCTGAAATTTTTATTCCAGCATGAGCATCTCACTTATTACATGTTTAAATTTGGCACTGTAGCATATACCTAAAATTATTTGCTAAAAACGTCTTCGACACCAAGAAAAACCCTGTTAGGGTAGAAGTAACTTGAGTTAAATCAAGTTATTTTGGAAAAGCTACAACATAATTTTTTGTACAGACCTTTCAGACTTTCAACGACTGAAGGGGACGGAAAATATTTCAAAAAGATGGTTTATATTTTGAAACCTTAATTAGTTCATTATTTAGTAAACTAGCTATAATTTCAATGAGATATCTAGTAATATAACTAAAGATGTCTGGATAATTCAGGTTCCCGTTAATCCGAATGCCACAAAGTATTACAATATAATAAATATATAATTACATAATAAAAATATAAAATTTTGCTTATTCAACTTAGAAAATGATAAAATTTGGAAACAATACAAAAGTAGGTAAAAATCCTGTTCATTACAACAAATTTAAATAAGATAGCATCAAGATTTTATTACAGATATTAAGAAATTCCATTTTCTACGATTATTCAACTGAAAAGTTAAAAAATGATCATTCTACAAGTTGTTCACTATTAAATGAATATTTGAGAAAAACATAACGAAAAAAAATTCTATTTAGATATTTAGAAAAGTGGGAAAACAAAACTATTCGATTAGTTTTGAAATTTTGAATATAAGTGTAAAATAGAAACTATAACAAACATTTTTTCTTAGAAGTTATTTTCCATTTTAGACTTCTGGCAATTTCTATATTTTAAATGTTAAATTTGGTAAGGAAGGAAGGAACGCCACGTGACTTCCTAACCTTTAACAAATGATGGCACACTAGAAAAAATTGCAGTTAAAAATATCTTTTTTGAGATTTACAAAAGAGTTTTTATCCCTTAATCCCTAATTTAGGAATACTAGAAGAAAACTAAATTTTTTATACATTTCAAGTTTTCATCACTTGATAATATTTTTTCTTCAGCAACAGTGCACCACTTTCATACATCAATATTAAAAAATGTCACGGTATATGGTATATCACATATAAAAGATTTATAACCCGTCCAACTAACCTCACACGCCCTGTATAATTTAAACTAATTTAATCTTATGTAGGTCATAAAATGTGTATCCAAATCTTTGTGTCTAAACCTTTTCTATTAGCGGGATAATAACGGAACAAACGCCGATCATTAAAACTTTCAAACACCCTGTACAAAGCAACAAAACAATAAATCGTATGAACAAGCTTGAAATTATAACGCTGCCAGAAGCCTGTGAACCTGCTACGATTCGTCTTAATGTTTGTTGTTCAAGGCCGCTCACCTACATACATGTATATTAAAGTGGGTGTGCGTTGTTGCCGGGAAAATTAAACTGTTGCATCAAATTCGTCAACACAATTAAAACAGTTCTATCAACGCAAATCGTTTAGTTAACTTACCGTCAGGAGACTGTGCGTCTTCTTCAGTCCCATCCTCATCTTCCTCCTCCTCAATACACTCTTCATCCTCCTCTTCTTCTACAGCCTCATAATCCCCCTCGTCGGATAGTTCATCCAGATTTTCTGAATAAACCGCCCCTAGTTCTATGCTCTCATCTAACTCGTCATCTTCTTCGGAAGTTCCTTCTTCCTCGGAATCGTCCTCATTTCCGTTTACTTCCTCTTCAGCATCACTGTCGACTTCTTTGTCGTTTACGTCATATCTACAAACGTGGAATTTGTGAGTATAAATAATAAATAAATCTAAAGGATATTTATTACCCGTCGAGGTATTTCAGGCTGGGGATCATTTTAAAGATTTTTTCCTTGTAGTTCTCCACGGTGGTTGCCTCGTTATTGAACAGATCCAAGTTTTTCAAGTATTTGAAATTTTTTAGGGGTTCCAACGTGGCTAGATCTTTGATTTTGTTGCCACTCAAATTGAGGTGTGTTAGCTTTGGGCTGGTTTCCAGCAGATTCAGTCCATTATTTATTCTGGAATGAAAACTAATTAGTACCAAGCTAAAAACCAGAGATAGTTTTATTCGTTTTATTACCTGTTGTCACTCAATTCCAGTTTTTTTAAGTTCGGAAGCTTAGGGAAGCCTTTAAGGGATGTTAGACCAACATTGATCAGTGACAAGGTTTCCAAATTGGAAAACTCGTCTGTTAAACCCACTATGCATGGGCTGCGGCTGTTATCCAAATTCAATTCCTTGATCTAAAAAATATAGAACCACAACATCATGTTAAGTTTGTGCCCCAGCTATACATAGAAACAACTACAAGTAATAATTCAACAACGTTGAGTAATGGCGCCGGTACTGTTAATTATTAGTGTCCATCCAGTCTGTTTTCTTTATTTAACTACTAACAGCAAAACAGACTTTCTAGATAAAATGTCTCGGTTATCTTAGCCCATGTTTTCGTCCTTTCAGTCCTAAAGTCACCATCACCACGTTAGTCAACTTATGCTTCTCCATTGTATGCACAAGTGTTAGGCATTTTAAAAACGTGCAAGAAACCTCAACACAACATCGAAATTTTAAACAAAACCAGGCCATTTCGTACGAAATATCCGACCCAACCACTGGCTAATTCACGATTCTTTTTAGCAATTTAAACAGTGTTATCCTACTCACGTCTGCTGGATTTTTGCCTCGTTTTTCCAATTCAATCCGTTTCTCCATTTCGCTCGCCGTTCTTATATGTAACTACTGCAAAAATGCTTCTACACTATCCACAAAATCCGTTGATTTGTACCATGTAAATAGCTGGTAAGCTCGTTGGAATTATGCTTCGGAGCTTTTATAAACTTGTACCGCGAAGACAGAACAAACTCATCGATTAGCCACCACAGCGTTTACGGCAATTCAATGTCGCACTAGAGGGGTACCTACAATAACATTATGGACCTGGTGGCGGGAGAATTATTGACCAATCAAATCCTGGAGCGGCCTAGAGGTTATGGCAACGGATTTTGCGCATTGCTTCGAGGATTTATTTTGATTATTTAATAATAGTTTGAAAATCTTATTTGGTTTTTGTTGGCGGTGTTTACTTTGGACATAATATTTTATCAATGTTTTCATCATATTTGTTGCAATTTTGTTGAAAAACAACGGAAGAAATCTTGGATGGTTTGACAAAAAAAAAACTACGCAGAATTTAAAATAAACTGTAAAAAATAATGTTTAAATAAATAATGGTTGTACTTACATGCTGAGTTTGAAACACAACTGGTTTTTGTCCCTGAAAATGCTGAATTTGCCTGTTTTTGTAAGTTTACAAAACAAAATTAAGTTTAAAATTTATAGGTTTCGTAGTTATCGACATGGTAGTCTACTGGCGGCAGAATTTAAAATTTAAAAATTTTATATGGGTGCTTGAACGAGTATTTCAGGATTATTGGGTTAATTTAAATCAAATATTTTCTAAATTTGACTTGTATTGATCCAAGTATGAAACTGTATGAACACATAAATGACTGCTTGTTAGTATTTTAGACGAAAATTGTTCAGTTTCCAGATTTTACTATTATTAAGACACAAAAGTTATCAAAAATTTTATTTCCTATTCCTACCTAAACATTTTATTTTATTTTTAGAAAAGTTTCAGTCGCTCTTCTGTAGAACTCAATGTACAACTGTTGTTTAACCAATTTTTGTATGTCAATATTATACCAAATATTTGCGGGTTAAAATTTAAAAAAATGTCTTAGATTATGCAGATATCTTTGTTCTGGTAGATCATATGCAA
Source organism: Pediacus dermestoides (assembly GCA_963942485.1). Taxonomy (NCBI): domain Eukaryota; kingdom Metazoa; phylum Arthropoda; class Insecta; order Coleoptera; family Cucujidae; genus Pediacus; species Pediacus dermestoides. The sequence goes on from OZ012626.1 coordinate 34,180,056, forward strand.
AATATCTGATGTGCCCAACACATGACTTTCTTATACGGATAGTATCACAATAATTACTTTTCGACCCTCGGATTCATTGTATCAAAGCGCGCTATGAGAAATATAAAGTGTTTTAGGAATATCTCGTTTTTTTGAAATTTTTTTGACGGAATTTCAAAAAAAAGTTCAAACAAAATTTGTTCAAAATTCAATTCTAAATCAATGTTAAAGAATAAAAAAATCTCATAAATTGTTTATTTTTCAAGATATTCTTAAAAAACCTAAAAATGTCATAAAACTACTAACAACTTTTGTTTAAACAAATTTTTCGTAAGCTCGACGGTTTACGAGTTGCAGTGACTGAAATATCGATTTTTTGTCTAGTTTTTTGGAAATAACTCCATCCTGGTCAATTTTACTCTAAAAAAGGTAAAATCAATGTTGTAGAGACTAAAATTATCAATAACTATTGTTTAAACAATTTCTTCATAGAATTGATTGTTTACGAGTTATAGAGGCCGAAAGTATCGAAAATTTTTCGAAAATATGGCGGAAATCTGCGTTTTCGATAAATAATATTCAATAAATGCAAATTTTCCGATATATTTGAGTTACATTACATAAACAATAACCTCTGCAAATAACTAATAATTTTAAAAAGCAATTTTATTGGCTGGTGTTGTCTTTTTTCCTGTTAATACATACAGGGTGGTCCAGTTACGGTGTCCTCGTTATTATCTCAGAAACTATTGGGCCCAGGAAAAAAAGTTTTATATAGAAGTTGTACAGTCTATAGCATTCTACATTTTTGAAAATATATTACTTATACAGGGTGCGTCATTTTCATGTGGCGATATAAAGTTTAATTTTTTTAAATGGAACACCATGTATGTTACCCAAAATTTACGATAAAAAATATATAAGGTTTAATATGCCTATTATTGATAGTTTCCAAGATATTCGAGAAAATATCTAGAAATACTATGATATCTGCCGGTTTATATGAGCAATGTTAGTTCTATTTTTTACCTAGAAAATTTTATTTCTGGTCTCAAGAATCAAGTAAACTTTAAACTGATATCATATGTAAGAAAAAGTCGTAGTATTTGACAAAGAACTATTATTTTATAGAATAGACCTAGAAGCTAATAATAATGCTCTGTCAGGTAGGCATTGGAAAACAGTAATTTTTTTTTAAATATTTTGTTTTTTATTATAAACTAACTAAATAAAGAATATGTTTTGGTTGAGTATTTTTGAAATTGAAACAAATAAAATAGCTTGCTCTAACACACCTGATGGAAGCTACACCCACATAATACAATATTATTTTTAAAAATATTTTCTCGAATATCTTGGAAACTATCAATAATAGGCATATTAAGCCTTATATATTTTTTATCGTAAATTGGATGAGAAATCATAATTTGGGGTAAAACACAGGGTATTCCATTTAAAAAAATGCAACTTTATATCGCCACATGAAAATGACTCACCCTGTATAAGTAATATTTTTTCAAAAATGTAGAATGCTATAGACTGTACAACTTCTATATAAAACTTTTTTTCCTGGGCCCAATAGTTTCTGAGATAACAACGAGGACACCGTAACTGGACCACCCTGTACATTTTGGGTACCTACACCCACTTATTGATCACTAGTATCTTAAATAAATAGGTGCATCAGAAATGGAACAGATTAGATTAGCTACCACAAACACAGCAATACTAGAACATCAACTTTATTTTGCACGAAAAGTATTGCACAGAAAATTACAACAAACACAAAATCCAGGTAGCATTATTATACTCAAAATTTAATCTTAGCATCTAGAATTCAGTTTGCAACATAAATTTAGGCCTAATAAAAAAATAAAACAAAAAATATGTAAGTTACATTGAATTTAACAAAGATGATTATGATATATTTGAGTTATGTTAATATGATTGGCTAAGTCGTTAAGCAGCCAATCAAATAAATATATTTTAAATGTACTTAATGCGATGATGGGTCTCATCTCTGTAGAATTCATTAGTATTACATAAATATAATAACGTAACACAACTATCACAAAATCCTCAAAAACAAGATACTTAACCAAAAAACTAAAGTTAAATTTCCTATTTATCATTTTGACAAAAATCGAACATTTTAAAGTCGTCATCAGTCTCAAAATTAAATAACTTGTTATTAATATTATCACTTACATCGGTATCATTACTCTCCACAAATAAATGTTTTTTGCGCGATGTTTTTGGGTTTGTTGTTTTGACTAGATTTTGGTTTTTTAACAATAATTTAAATTCGTGATTTGCTTCAATTTCCACATTAAAAGTCACATCGTTTTGATGAGAATATTTGGAACAACTTGGACGAGAAGGCGAATGCTGGAAACATCTTAAGGGGGTGTTAAGAGTATTAAAAAAAGTGCAATTTGCAATTTCGTCAATTCTTGTGCGCTTCAGTGGCCTCGTTGGGATCAGCGGGGTGTAGCCCTAAGAAAAACAAAATCATGTAGATACAGGGTGTAATTTAAAGTAATGACAAGCGAAAACTGGAGATACTATGAAATAAAATTACGTTTTCCGAGTTTCAGTATTAATTCCCAATTCTTTAATTTTTTCGAATAATCTTAATAAGCAGATTTATACAGGGTGTCCCAGGATAAATACGAAATATTTTTAGGTATGATTCTTGAATACATTCTGCATTGTCCTGTATACTTTTTTTTATCTCCAATCCGGTTTTTTTTCTAATTTTTTTCCATATAAAGTCATTGCAGGTGGCAACTTACGGAAATCTTGTTAACAAGTTTAATAATTACTCCGAGTAGACATCGTTTATGTTCAAAATGCAATTTAACTTTTCGATTCAAAATAAACCAATCTTTCATCATGTATCAAATTTTTTAACTATTTTCAAAATAAATTAAATGAAACGTGAACATAATGATTTATTTTTTCAAATTCCTAATTTGAACACTAATAATTCCTTAAGGGTTCACACTATCAAAAAAATTGCAAGATATTTTCGATTGCAAATCATCTTAGTTACAAATTTCATGTACAACTTTTTTTCGATAATCAAATAAACTGCTGGCCAATTGAAACGTACCAAGCGAATTTTTAGATTGAATTTAAAGTCAAATATTTTGAAAAGGAGAAAAGACATCAACATGAGGTTTTCAGGATTCAAGAGATAATTTAATTGCGAAAACAATAGTGTGACCCGATTTTTTTACTTTGAAGTACGTTACTATCTACAGGGTATGAAAGAAAGTCGTCTTTTTTTTCTCAAACTTTATACCTACCGGAATTCCACAATAAAATTTTTATATTTTTTTCATGTCAATTTTTTTAGTCCCTGGTTAATAAGGAAAAAACTAATTTCTCAAAATTTTTATATCCCACTTATCTTATAAGATACCGAATTTCTTATTAAATTTAATATTGTTGACCAGGTTTTTGCAATAATAATTATGCTGCTATTTTAAAAGCAAATGTCATCATGTCGATAAAAAGGTAATTTTAAGTAGAATCTAATTCTTACGGAAAAAAATATACAGGGTTGTTTTAAAAATTTTTGAAAGTTAGTAGGTGGCCCTTTCGGTGAAACCGGAAGTGTCATCAGATTGTTTTAAACGTCAAAATGATTATTCCTTTCAACAATCAAACCATGCCAAATTTCAAATTAATACAGTTAAATGTAACAAAATGGTGGGGGTTGTAAAACGATTTCGTAGCCACCCGGTATACACGGATATGAGCAAATTTTTGAGAAAGTGAAAAACCCGTTTCGAGGATATAAGTCACTTAAACCAATGGTGAACATAAACTAAATAAATTCCATTTTATTCCATTAATAAAATAGCCTCAAAACATGAATTAAAAAAATTTACCAATTAGCGAACGTGTACCGATTTTTGATAAGCCACTGGTTACCAATAATTTAATGAAAGTACAAAAAGTGTACTTTTTATAAGAAAGCCATTCATAAGGTATTATAATCAACTACAGAGATTGGTTCTTACAAAACACAATACTGCCGAACGATAAAAAACAAGAAAAAAATCAGATTTTCAGCAAAAATTCGGTATCTTATAAAATAACAGGGATATCAAAATTTTGAGAATCAGGTTGTTTTCCCATTAAGTAAGGACTAAAAAAATCTACATAAAAAAAAATATAAAAATTTTTTTGTGGAATCTCGGTAGTTAAAAAATTTGACAAAAAAAGGGAGACTTTCTTTCATACCCTGTAGATAGTAATGTACTTCAAAGTAAAAAAATGGGTACCACTATCGTTTTCTCAATTAAATTATCTCTGAAATCCTGAAAACCGCATGTTGATATCTTTCCTATTTTTCAAAATATTTGACTTTAAATTCAACCTAAAAATTCACTTGGTACGTTTTAATTGGCCAGCAGTTTAGTTTAGCAGACTGGCTTCTTTTTATTCAACCGTGTTTTACTTTTTCAATCTACAATTTTCAACATTCAAGAGATGATTGCTCGAAAACTAACGCTTGTTTGGGATACAAAATTTTATAGAGCGATGCAGAATTTATTCAAGAATCACACTAAAAATATTTCGTCTCTATCCTGGGACACCCTTGTACATTCTATTTTAGACCACAGTATCTACCGTTTTTTTGAGGGTGATTTCAAATTTGACTACATAAAAATAGCGTCTGTTTCAAACTGTACACTTACAGCGTTACTTGAAAACGGGCAGAAATTTTCTTTATCCTCCGAGCTGACTGAAGGCCGCTTAATTTCGGCACTAGGTCCCTCGAAATTAAAAAATTTCTTATCCAAATTCAAACTTTGTCCAGCACGGCATTTAGATAAATTGAACGCCTCATCGTTGATCTCAAACACAGTCTTTTCTTTTCGCGTTGTATAAATTATAGCAGGTTTAATAGATGCGTCCTCTGGGTCTTGCAATCGAGCTTTAGTTATCTTTTGATTAGGTGGAGTATTAAAAATCCACTCGTTTGGACCGAAAAAAATGAATTCTGATCCAATTTCATTTTCGTTATTGTGACACGTTGGCTGTGGATTTTCTTTATCCTCAACTCCCAAATCAGGTCCTCGTAAAATACGATTGGTGTGGTGAATTTCTTCCATAATTTTTCTAAACAGAGGAGGTTCGTCTCGTTTGAATTTATTGATAATCTGCTCAGACAATTTTGCACAAAAATCACTCTTATCACTGATATGCAAGTTAACAAGGCTACGTTGTGGTGAGGATGTCGTGGGACTCAGAGAACTTCCTCCAGTCGGTTTCGATCCTCTAACATTCGAATTTACAGCACACAACTCGTTGATTTCCTTAAACAAACTTTTGCTTCGGTTTACCACAATATCAGACTGTGGCTTAAACAAATCGGCAGTGGGGCAGTGTTTCCATAAGTCTCGTTTCTGTTTAGAGAGTCTGGCGGATCGTCTTACAGCTCGCGAACTTTGAATTTTATTGTTCTGGTAATACAGACCATACGCGACTTCCTCGGGAGATAACTTGGTAATTTTCTTTGAATCTGTGTTGGGTAAACATACAATAGTGTAATATGAGTGAAATTAAGTTGTAGTTGTGCATTTACCCTGCCTTTCGAGAGTTGAAGTCGACTGCCTCCGATGAAAGTTGGGCGGGATCTGAAAGTATTGGCGGTTAATGGTGACAGATTATATTACATACCCGCCAAATAAAAGGATAAAACAAAATACAAAAATGATTCGTGGTAAGTTGGTAAATAATTAAAATCATTTTATGCCTATAATTAAGTAGTTAACTTATAACTTACTGTTAGCCTCTTCATTTTGGTGTTAGTGGTTAAATTTCGTATGTTTTTAGCAATATTTATAATTCTCCGTGATTTTCGTACAGGGCTTGCTAAAATTCTAGAAGTTTTGTACATTTTTCGCAGCAGATATTGAGGAAGTAATAAAGTTTTATAACTTATTGCACAATAATTCACAAATTTAAAATGTCATAAAAACCATATGATTTCTGTCTTATGCACAGCTGACTTGCCTCAATTTCAAGAAAAATCTTTTGCCGAACTAATTGCATTTTCTAGAAATGAAAATAGGAACAAAATGAATTACAAATGATATATGGATTTGCTTAAAATATATTTGTTTAAATAAATGGCAAGAAATTTGAAAATCCCCCTCGAAATACAATTTTCGTAGAACTTCGATTAGTCGATAAATTAGTGATCTGTTCATTTTCAGGGTATCCAATATGGAAAAGTTGAAATACCTAAAATTACAATTTTGCCAACAGTAGCAAAAAGAAAATTAAAGTACATTCTTTAAGCGGGAAATTCAAAATTACCAAAATTTTAATATTTATGCCGATTTCCACAAACTTGTGTTAAACTCAATTAACTTAATTCCCTGATAAATTTGTATTATACGGAGTAATACGGACTTCTAATATACAGGGTGTTCGCGTGAAGTGGCTCACTATTGTTAACGTCGTTATTATTGGAGCTACAAAAGGGTCTATTCTGTAAGCAAAATGTTAAATTTAACACCTGTTTATTTTTTTGTCTCTTTTTAACTTACTAAATTCTATAACAAACTGCGTTTGTTTCCTTGTTTAGCATTTAACATTTTAATTACAGAGGAGACCCTAAACTCGGTTAAACAAGCAAACTAGTAACATTTTTCCGCTGATTACAATGGTGAAAACAGAAAAACAATTGACTATCTAGTTTTCGAGATATTCACAAAAATAACATTTTTTTAAATGAAACACCCTGTATATTTTTGCAAAATAGATGTTTTTTAATTGAATTTTATTAGGTATATTAAATCAAATAAAAAAAATTAAATAAAATGATTAAATTTTAGTAATTATGTTATGTAGCTAGGTGTAAGTTCTTTCCCAAAATAAATAAAAATATTTTAAATATTTAATTTTTCGGGAAACATAATTATATGTATAGTAAATATTTATGTCCGATTCCACAAACAAATCAAATAAATAAATATATAAATGTTTAATCAGATACAGATAATAATTATTGTTCTAATATAAATTAGCACTTAACTAAATTCAAATTAATAAGAGAATAAATTTAACAAAAGAATCACTTCCATAATCAATTAAAAGTGAGTTTTAGTTTAAATGGTGTACAGGGTGATTCTTTTATCTGGGGAAATGCGTTTTTCTCGTCAACGACTGAAGGGAATTAAATTTTGAAAAAAGTGTTATATACCTACTGGCTGTCACTCAAAATTAGGATAGAAATATAGACTTTAATATGCATGACACTAGGCGTCGCGACGCCTCACAAAATTTTTTCCAGCAAAATACCACTTTTATTATATCACTGGAAAGGTCTTTTAATTTTGAGTCTTTTTTCTAAAAACCAATTTTTTTTATTCTTATTTTTTAAAAAGTTATAATCCAATTTAAATTATTTCTGTTCTAACTAAATTTTGAAATATTTTTAACAGTAGGCCGAGTTTTCATTTTTGATAGGTACATATTATAGACTAAACCTCATTTAACTAAAGTCCACTTTTATTGTGCTTATGAAACTTAATTATTTTTATATTTTAAGGCAATTTCTCCATAATATCTAAACTGTCAATAAGATTTCTAAATAATTCAAATCTACAATCCTATTGTGAGGATTTGTACATTATTTTTTTAATACAGGAGGGACGGAAATGGCGATATTAAAGAAAATCCTAAGCGGTCTTATCTCGTAGCCTCCTCGTATTGAGATAACTGGGGTTTTACATTAGGGCTCCCATCCATTTACTTATTTACTTTTTCTGATGGAAACCACGATTCTTTTTCTCTTAGCTATTATTTTTTACATAGTGATTGCAATCAACCATGCCAATTTATAAATAGCACCTAGGTCCTAGGTATTGTGAAAACGACAATTACCCTCTAATTTAAATTTACATACAGTACATAGGGACATATCTTATTATTTATAGAGCACACACACTTAGCTATAACGTCTTTATTTATTAATCACAAACTCCTGGTTACATTTTTTGTACGATTTAGGCAGACTCCAAATGTTCTGATTTTTGCACAAGTCTTGAACTTCCTCGATCGTCTCTGGCAGTCTTTGATTCAAAGTTTCAGGTAAAAGTACTCCCGGCAAACCTGCTATTATTCCTAGAGCTGCTATTAATAAGTAAGGATACCTTGAGTCTAGAGAAGTACCCTAAAAATAACAACTTAATTACCTATGTTTTTTTTTAAATAATGCATTGAATAATATTACTAAGTAAACGACGTAAGGACTGGCTAGCCCAAAAATATATCCAACTATAGTACCAACAGAAGTACCAGTTTGCCTTAGACTAGTAGGGAAAATTTCCAAACTTTGAAGAGATATCACGTAGTAAGCCATTGATACAGAGAATTTTAAAAACACCGAGATTATCGATACGACCATTGCATATTTTGCATCTACAAATAAATTTTCGATAAAGTAGCTCGCATTATATCATTGTAAAACTACCTTTAATGAAAAATATTATTAAAACACAACCCAAACTTGTAGCAAGGAAAGCTCCAAGTCTTAAGTATTTTCTACCAATCGTGTCTGCTAAGTACTTTCCAAGAAAATAACCGGGTAGTTCTGCTAAACCTTGCCAGAAAAAATTTAAAAATGGGTTTCCACCCAAGTTGGTTACGTTTAAGTACAGAATGGTGTAGCTCAACATATAGCAAGCCCTATAAAATCGTTGATTAGATTTGAGTTAAGTGTGTCACATAACAAAACCTACCACCCTAACATTGAAGCCAGCGTGACTTTCAACATAGTCCACGTGGAAAATAACGACAAAATTCCCACTCCCTCATTTTCCTCCTCCTCACTGTTTTCTTGCGATTTAATGAGCTGGGATATGTGCTGTTCCGAAACAAAGCTGTTGTTCTTTTTTGCCATTTTATTCAGTTCTTTAATGCATCGTTTGGTGTTGCCTTTACTTGCCAACCATCTCGGAGATTCTACCATAAACCTAAAAAAAGCCTGGGTATTTTTTAGATCCTAACCCAATGTTGAGTACTAACTTGTTCAAAAACAAAAATACTATAAGGGGTAAGGTGGTAATTAGAAGATATGCCATCCAGTGTTTGATATACCAAAACACAAAAGGCAAAATACAAAGGCCTATTGTCCAAGAAATACATTGAAGCAGTGAGATGAATGTTCGGTCTTCGTCCTTTGTAATTTCAATTCCGATGATTAGTGGTGCTTGGTTTATGGCGAGGGAGGAGAGATTGCCTAAGAGAAGCGCGAAGGCGAACAACGGGTAGATGTTGGTAGTGAATAATGTGAGGATCCTTCCGATGAATAATGTTATTAAAGATATGAAGAAAGTCGGTTTTCTTCCGTATCTAAAATTAAGGAAAACCTATAGGAACAGGAAGTTACATAATAAGTACCCACCTGTCGCCTAGTTGTCCAAAAATTAGGGTACCCACTATTTCCCCCACTCTATTAAAAGCAAAAGCATTGGTTACTTTTAGACTGTCATTACATACCCAGTTCTGCTTAGAGGGAATGGTTTCAATGTACCAAGTTTGATCGTACTCCCAACCAAATTTACATTCTGAAATATATTCTCCAATATTTTTTTGATTTTTTAACAAAAATGTTCGTATATTTACCAGATGTTGTTTTATTGATTTGATCCTCGTACATCATGCAACGATTAAACTCTTTTTCCCCAAGGGAGCTATTAGTCCTACAAGAGCAGTCCAAGATTCACATTTTAAGCCTTGAGGATTTTTTTGGAGACTTACCAAGGAATTGAGAAGGTTTTCCATTGTTCCAAGGTGTAATTAGTGGTTTCCCGGCCTGGTACCATGCACCAATGGTCGGGCACGGCCATCGCCAGGACAATATTAAAAGAAGCCAATGTGGCCAAAATAATAAAGAAGAAATTGAACAAATAGTTAAAGTTTCTTTGGAATTTGCCATCGTTTCCAACATGGAACAATATTTCGTCATACAGTTTGTCATTATTCACTACCATTTTTTCGTTGGTCATGTCTTGGACTTTAATCACTGCGATATTGTTGTAGGTAAAGTACTAAAGTACTTTGGCGTAAATCAAGCGGGTTTTATTTGGGATTTTCTTATCATTATTGGCGTGCTTAATAAAATATATATTTAAAAAAGATTTAGAGCAAATACTGTGTGCGATTTTGATGCCTGTTTGTGTTAATTAGTGAACAAAGCAATCTTTGTCATAAAACTATTTTAAACAATAATATTTTTAATGTTAAAATAATTTTCATTTGTTGTTTATTGCTGCTTTGTGCTAAGGGATTAGTGGAGTAAGTCAGTACTGCGTTAACAGTTAGGTAAGAAATCTTATGATTTTTTTTTAGAATAAGCCGTTTGTTTGCTATCTGCAGTAATATTAAGCTATTTTTATAATTGTTAGTAAAAATGCCAATAAAATGAATCTGTGGAATTTTTCAAATATCTTAGGTAGGTAAGTGTTCTGGAATATAAATCTAATCAAAATAGCTGCGGTTCAAGTTAAAATACTTGGTTGCGTAAAAAATAATTTTCAACATAAGGAAGTATTTTGTATTTATAATTACAGAACAAACCTAGTATAGATACATTTATGGTGATCCAGTATTTTTAACTGTAAGTCAAAAATGGTTCAAAAAGTCAAAGTTAATTTTCATAAGTAAAAGCATAAAATGTAGGTAAGTTAGACTAAATCTTTTACTTATTCATTTTTATAAAAACTGTAATAATAGTAGTAATAATAATAACAATAATTAATAATGACTTATTTGCTTTCATTAATTTTCATCATAATTTTTACGATTTATTTCTACTAATAATTTCATTATTCATGAATGACTTTTTATCCAGAAATAACTGCCAACTAATTTGTGCTTATCAAAAAAATCCGAACATCTAAAATTCTGAAACCGATTATTAATTAAAGTCTCTCATTTTTAAAATACACTCATCAACTTTTATACTGCATATTTCTTAAGCCGAAAATACACCATTCAATTTGGTTGAACAATTTGGTTGATTCAACCAGATTGAACCAATAGAATCATTGAAAGAAGTCGAGTGTATTTCTATTGGTTCAATCTGGTGGAATCAACCAAATTGAATGGTGTATTTCCGGCTTTAATTTAGAACGATATATTTAATTTTTTTATTTTTTGTCCAAGCTAACGTTAAAAAAGAACAAAAAAAATTGGCAAGTGGTAACCTTGAGATGCTCTCTGTTCGCACAAAATTATTGTTTAGTCAGTAGGGTATAGTTTGTTTATGCCGTCACTTTTATTAAAAATTGTGCTTTTGACTTTAAAATGCCTTTCCAAGGAATTTCAACTGTAGACAGGGATCGTATATTCACACTTGTTGAAATGGGTCATTCTCAAAGACAGGTTGCTGCACTTGTTGGGGTCAATCAAAGTGATGTATCGAGAACCTACCGGCGGTATCTAGAACTCGAAAATCTGGAAAATCGTCCAAGAGAACCTCGCCATCGCATTACAACCCCCAATCAGGATCGATTTATTGTTCAATTAGCCCGTAGGAACCCGTCCCTTACAGACGAGGCCATCAGGGAGCAATTTCAGGAGGCGCACCAAATTCAAGTGACTAGTCAAACCATTAGAAGATGACTTCATGATGCCAATTTAATGAGCCGTAGACCTTTAAAGTCCGATATTTCAGTGTCAGTTTAAACCAAATTTGGGTAAACTTCGTTTAGAATGTGCAAATTTAAAATGATAAAATTCACATTCTAATTGAAGTTTACCCAAATTTGGTTTAAACTGACACTGAAATACTGGACCTAAGAGTTTTGAAACTTATAAATGATCACAAGGTGACTCGCTTGAATTGGTGCCGTGAACACCAAAACTAGGGTTTGGATCAATGGCAGAATGTCATGCTTTCGGATGAAACTAGAGTTGGTTTAGTGTTAGATGATCGTCGGGTACATGTTTGGCGAGTTCCAGGACGTCAATCTAGAGCCACTAAGTACCGAGAAGTTGTCCCATTTCAAGATGGCAGTGCAATGTTTTCGGGAGGCATAATGTGGAATGATCGGACACCTCTTACTCTGATCCCTGGCAACATGACTCGCCAGGTATATATCGATTCCGTGTTAAACCCTGTTGTTCGTTTATGGAGAGGTGCTGTAGGAGAAAATTTTTTGTTTATAGACGACAACGCGACTGCCCATCGCGCGCAACGGGTTGATTTTAAGGAAACCAAAATATGGTCAGTTTACAGTGGCCACCGAAGTCTCCAGATTTAAATCCGCTCGAACATGCAGGGGACATGTTGAAAAGAAGAGTTCGCGAACAAAATAAGGGTTATGCGGCCCTTCCAGACCTTATTCATGCTGCCACCGTGACTTGGGAGAATATTCCTCAACAACTTATAAACAATCTTATAGAAAGTGTTCCCCGAAGAATACAAGCTTGTATAAGAGCAAGAGGACTATTAATTATCTTTTTTTAAGTTTTTTTGTAATAAAAGTTTAATTTTACCTAAGTATAAATTTTGTAATTATTGCAGATTAGTTTATTTCATTTTTTAATTCGGGAATAAAACATTTACTTAATATATTTTGTCCTTATATAGTTAAATATTAATTAGAAGTATGCTGACAATTTTTATTTTTCTTAAACACGTTTATTTTGGAAATATTGGGGTGATGCAATATAAGTGTTGATGAGTGTACTTAAAAGTACGTAATTGCTCGACCTTCACTCTTTTTTTTGAGGTCGAAAAAGCTTTAAATGTTTTGTTTGGAATTTCCTAAAACATATTCAGAAAAAAATATTTATTATTTCATTAACAGAGTTTTATGATCTTCTGATTATTTTTCCATGTGATTATTGTATTATTTTTTGTTTGATTATGTATATTTTTAGACTTTTATTATGATGTGTGATTTAAATCCCCCTTACTTAAAATTAATCATCTTGTATTGGCATAATTTAACAAAATTATGAAATGTTACTCTCAATAAGTGCATCTCGAGATGCATTATAGAAAAGTAACTACGTACATAATATGTAGTAAACACTTCGGCCTGATTATCTCACTTTATTCACATTCTAAGTTACAGTTACAGATACCTATCTAATGGATATCTGAAGGTGGAATAATCTGTCTTAAGCCTTAAGATACTAGTACATTTTTTATTTAAAAACTTTATTAAATATCAATATACAAAGAAGTGTAATAAATAAATCATTTCTAGTTATCATAATCCCTGCTGATCGTACAAACTGTTTCTCAATCCAAGAATTATAATTTACCACGTTCGTATAAACTCCAGGTTGGCTTTTAGCACATCTGTATCCCCAAGATACAATTCCTGTAAGTTGGTCGTTGCAAACTAGAGGTCCACCCGAATCGCCCTAAAAAAATTCTTCCATGGCAAATTTTTTTAAAAATATTTCCTAAACTTACCTGGCAAGAATCTTTATTTGGATCTGCTGCACATATCATATTATCACTTATTTGATTGTTATACATTATGGCGCATTTTAAATGATCTACCATATGGATATTGACTTTCATCATATTCTGACTAACAGTGGTCTAAATTTAAGAATAAAAATAAATATTGCTGGAAATAGAGTATAATAATTATGTAGAAAACGTACGCTTCCGTCATATAGTACACCCCATCCGGACACCACACAGGCTGTTTTGGCAGGTGTAGTTACGTTCACGGTTTCAATTGCCCAGTTTGGAAGATCTTTGGAGACCTGAAAGTTTTCGTTAAGACCAGGAGTCTATTTATTAACAAGAGTAGAGGATTTACAAAGCAGCAAATTATGGAGGCAGGGAGTAGATCGAAGCTACAGATAATTAGAGTCTTTATCAGGAACCGACCAAGTTGAGATACTGAAAAAGAATCAAGAGATTCTGAAATCTAATGGATTCCTTCTGCTCGGATTGTGGAGAGGATGAGATTCAATCTTCTCATTATTTGGGAAAATTTGAGGGGATGTGAAAGCTTAGACATCATGATGTCTTGGATGCCAACACACTTCAGAGCGAAGAGTTTAGTTTTCTGCTTAGACCGACTGTCTAGATCTGCTTTTGGTTCGATAAGGGAATTGAAGGCTGAAATGGGGGACAGATCTTGTAGTTGGTCCGAAAGACTGCCAAATTAATACTATTATTTTTCTACTATATCTGACTAAAAAGAAGGAGTTGTCACTCTACCTTTTCTGTCCCTCTGCTGTAATAGTGACTTGACTATAGTACTACCTACATCTTACATTGACACTAAAGTCTTAAGTGGCACAAAACTGCTTACAGGAAAAGAAAACTCTTACTTACCCTCATTACGGCAATATCATTGTCTACAGTCTCTACGTCAAACTTTTCGTGAACAAATACAGCCACCACTTGAAAAAGTTGTAATTCACGTAGCTTTGTATTTCCAATACCAATTTTATATTCAGATGCCTTCATGTGATCTCCTGAATCGATATCGACACAACAATGGGCCGCTGTTAATATGTGTCGTTTATTAATGATTGTACCCCCGCAAATGTGACTACTCCTGTATTGAACAGATACCTTAAAAATAAAGTGTTCTAAGTACATAACACATCAATTTTAAGTACTATTTGATAATATTAATAATTGATGTTTCATTAATAATAATTCTTCATGTTTACGGTTTTATTGAACGATACTATTTTACAGATTTTACTACTATTGAATATTTTATTATGAAAAAAAGTAGATATTTAGTATACCTACTTAGTACGACAGAGATATTTTAATAATTAATTCATTTAAATCGTTGCGCTTTTCAAATTACAGTTAGATTGTTAGTAGAATTTCCAATTTATTTATGCAACCAGCTATACAATATACAAAATTTGCCGCTCTTGAAAGCACTGGCGTAGTAACGGGGGTTTTTGAGGATACCCCCCGAAAAATTTTCGATGCTTAGCATCAAGAAGGTATAAAAATAGAGGAGAGAAAGCTTCCGGATGGGTGTAGGTACAAATCCGTTGCCAGTTGCTATGACAGGACAACCCAAAACAAACACTTGACCAATAACGCTCCTTATTGACTGCTGGCGCATGCGTAGAAACTACAAAGTACGCTTGAGTCCATTTGAACGTGCAACACTTTTTGACCCACGAATTCAACCCCCACCCCGGGGATCTTTCTGTCCTCTATTTTATACGTCCTTGCTTAGCATCTATCAATCGGAATACAAATAATTTCAGTTAATTCAGTTATAACAATACATCAACCTCCTCGAAAAATTTTCTTACTACGCCACTGGCTGAAAGTCTTTATACGACGCGACGTACAAATAAATAATCAAGAGGCCTCCACCAACTAATCTAAATGCGGCCCTGGATAACTTTGTTAAACAAATAATGTGATCATTAAATCTCTACTTGTATTTATCTCGGAACTTTTAGTTTGAAATTTTTTTACGATGGTTTATGACTAACAAACCTGATAAGAAAATTGCGAGAAATTTTTCACTTCATCACCTCCAACGATCCTTGGTCCCAATTTGGCCGCACTGGCGAAACCTTGTGCAGACCAAACTAACAGACAAATAATTTGATAAGGTGTAGTGAGTTTTATTTGAATATATCTGGATCAAATTCGACTTACCGCTCACTACTACACAGACACCAAAAATCCAGCAAAACATTCTTCCTCTTGTTGTCTAGGTACTTCTATTTCTAAATTGTCATGGAACTTGTTGCAATAGATTGTAGATGCGGCAGGTACACACTTGAAATGTAATTATTTTTAAGCGAGGAAAGTAGATATACTAGATTATAAAACATATTCGGTACATCAGAAAATATTGTGTAAATAAGATAATGATGATGGTGATAATAGAGAACAGCTGGTTTAAGATAATAACATTTTACCTATATATTATATACTACTATAATATAATTACTAAAATATCAGCATATGACTTTCTTATACATTTCTAAAAAATGTGCAGCAGCCTTGTATTAAAAGTTCTTTGTTGATCTAATATTTTCTGAGTTAAAAAAGTCTTTAAGTAAACTACAATACAGGGTGATTCAAAATTCGATGTAGATATTTTAAGGACGTATTGTTGGGATAAAAATAAGACTTTTTTTTCAAATAAACGTATCCTAAAATGCACCCTATCCGAGCTACAGCCACTGTAAGTTGCGTAACAAAAAACGATTATTTAAAATTGTGACTACAATAACGGATCAAATCTTCTGAAAATTGGTATGCCCCCTTTTTTTAGGCACTCTATTTTTAGCTTTAAAAATTATGTAAGCCCAGTTTTGGTGAAGTTTGGAGGGGGGTCCACACGTTTATTTGAAAAAAAGTCTTGTTTTGATCCCAACAATACGTCCTTAAAATATCTACATCGAATTTTGAATCACCCTGTATAATGTTATTATTAGAAAGACCAGTGGGAGGATCAGTGAGATAATCATGGGACATATTTTTGAGGAATTGAAATTTTGTAGAAATACCTAACCAAAAAAAAAAATAGGGTCAAAATACGCAAAAAGTTTTAATTATTTGTTTTGCGTTAACACAACTTTTTAAGAAAAAATTAGTTTTGAATTTATTTTTATTTTAACAAAAGTATCTAGAACATTCAAAATTTGTCACAGAAGTTCTAAAGACATAATCAATTTGATCTTAAAAATTGCAAAAAATTACAAGTCGACAGTTCATTTCTGGATCGTTTGGTTAATGCAAGTCCAAAATTTACTAGAATCCTTTTGAAAATCAGATCAAGGATGTTATATGTAACATTCATAACACAAATCATGTAAAGTTTTACATATATTTCTATGAATTTGAAAATACAGGGTGTCCCAAAATTAGCCTGCCAAAATGAACCAGCTGATTCTACGTTCAAAAATAATGAAAAAAGTTTTAATAAATATAGGTTGAAATATGCTTTCTAAGGGAGCTACAACCCCCCGAAAGGGGGGCCCCAAAGAGGAGTTTTCTGTAATATCTCTGCAATTGTTTGAGGTGGATTCATGAAATTTGGTGAGTTTGAAGCTTGTATAATTTACCACATATTTCTTTTTCCAATTTTCAGAAATTTTGCCAGGGGCTTCACATACAGGGTGGGTGCTGGGTAAATTATGTCCCATATATTTTGTGTGGATAATTTTTAAAATTTTTATATCAAATTATGAAACTTGGATTATTTTTACACAAAAAAGGTCATCTCAGTCGACCTTTGAATCTTGAACCGTTTTCGAGTAAAATCGTTTTGAAGAAGTCACGTCCATTAAAACTACACTAATAAAAAAAATCACAAAATTGAAAAAAAAATTTTGATTTTGATATTTTGTTTTTATTATTAATATTTGACGAAGCAATGCTAAACGAAGTAATAAATACCTATAAATTTTAATTCATTGTCTACTTTTGATAAATTTTAGTTTTGTGATTATTTTTATTAGTGTATTTTTATGGACGTGATTTTTTCAAAACGATTTTTCTCGAAAACTGTTTAAGATACAAAGACCGACTGAGACTAACTTTTTTGTGTAAAAATAAACCAAGTTTCAAAATTTGATATAAAAAATTTAAAAATTATCCACACAAAAAATATGGGGCATAATATACCCAGTACCCACCCTGTATGTGACGCCCCTGGCAAAATTTCTGAAAATTGGAAAAAGAAATATGTGGCAAATTATAAAAGCTTCAAACTCACCAAATTTCATGAATCTACCTCAAACAGTTGCAAAGATATTACAGAAAACTCCTCGTTGGGGTCCCCCTTTCGGGAGACTGTAGCCTCCTTAGGAAGCATTTTTCAACCTATGTTTATTGGAACTTTTTGTATTATTTTTGAACGTAGAATCAGCTGGTACATTTTGGCAGGCTAATTTTGGGACACTCTGTATAAGCCACTTAGTAATTTTGCGTTTTTTATGAGCACTAATATTTGAATCAAAATAATTTGCATTAACTTTCCCACTCAGGAAAATGACCTAGATCTTTTGACTCTTGAGCTTTTTTAGAAACGAAGACAGATGCAAATTTCGCAAAACCACAAACATTTTTTGTCCAAAAAATTTGATAGCTGAAATGCTCAGAGTGAATGTTTTTTTTTCAAAATCATATTTCTATAGTAGATAATTTAAATTAAGTAAAAAGCTACACCTTCTTTGAATTTTCATGAATACCACACCTTAAAAGATCATGTACTTAGGTACTAAAAGTAAGCAAGTTTTTCAGTTAGTTAAGCCGGGCTAGATTGGTAATCAAATCTTACATTACTATTACCCTTTTCATTATTTTTTTAATGTGCTGTTATTTTATAATTATTTTATATTTTAGGTGATTATTTTGGGATATATTATTTACTCCTAATAAGTAAATGTTAACTTGAATTAAAAACATAAAATTTTATTAGCTACCGTAAGACACAGTATGCTTGTAACTAAAGAGTACAAATTAGAACAATTTATTGTGGAGACACTTTTATAAGTGTAAAACTGAGATTCAATCCATTTCCTGTATTTGGGTACATTCGTATAGACGCCTGGAAATTTACCACAACCGTCCCCCCAGGAAGCTATTCCTGCCACTTTGTCATCACAAATCAAAGCTCCTCCGGAATCGCCCTAAAAGAATTTCAGTTTTTGAAAAGTTTTTCTTGAGGAAATTGAAAAACGATTCTTGTAGTATTTGCTCAATGCACAAATTATGTCGACATTTTTTTGCCGAATATCAATACCACAAATGTCACAATTTGGAAATTGTGACTCATAGCAATAAGAAAACAAAATTTAATGGCTGAGAAATTTTAGGAGTTGGTATGTTTGATTTTGATCTGTCGTCATTCCTCGCAGCGTCACAGATTTCAATATGAATCACTGTCTACATTTTCCGAAATATGCTCTACGTATTGTTTCTTTTCTACAACAATTTAATACCTGACATGAATCTAGGTTTGCCCCTCCTGCACATATCATATTCTCACTGATGAAGCTTATTGATTTATAGGCATGACCACAGTCAGCATGATTAACCGTTTTGACGCCCACCTTCATTAGACTCTTAGGATGTTCTTTCTATGCCACAAAGAATAGAAATAAAAATTATATAGCAATTCGCATGCTCAAAAGCCTACCTTATCATTTATAACACCCCATCCAGCTACCACGCAATCAACACCTGGATTAACAGTGTCATTTAATATTCTTAACGATGGAGTTGGGAGGGCTTTCTCCACCTGAAATTTAACTGTTCGTTTCATAGTTTACTTTTTGTATAACGTTATCACATACTCTTATAACAGCAATATCATTATTCCCGGTCGATAATTCAAAAAATGAATGTATTAAAATTTCTTGTACTGAATAGAATTCCAATGATTCAAGCTTAGTACTACCAATCCCAATTCTCATATCCGTGGGTGCATACGGAGTTAAATGCTTCTTGTGTATGCAACAATGGGCTGCTGTTAATACATGGTGTGTGTCAATGATTGAGGCACCGCAAATGTGACTCCCATAAATTTGGAGTGATGCCTAAAACAGAGCCCTAGGTTCTAGTCGGATATGAAGTATTATTTGACAGTTTAATACCTGAAAAGAATACTGTTTAATATCTGTTACTTCTTCACCACCTACGATTCTTGGACTCCATTTGCGATATATAGTAAAATCATCTGTTTTACCCGAAACTAAAAAGCTTATATTATATTATTTTTGATCAGGACTACAAATTATAAATAAATGTTTTGTGAGTTTCCCTTAAACTTTACATTTTGTAAGAGGTGATTCAGATATTACAACTTTTTTCTTACCATAGAGGAGAAAATTCAAAATTAGTATAAAATACATTCTTTCTATAGACCCACGCTTTTGTCAATTTGAAGTAAAAATACAAACTTTATCATTTGTAACAAGTTGCCTGCTAGGATTAATATTTTATATTAAAGACATCCGTACAATTTTATTAGAGATTAGTTAATTACTCCTATGAGTTTAACAAACGTTTGTGGATGGAACTGTGCATAAGATAGATTCATTTTTTAAGTTTTCATGATAGACTCCACAACAATTTATAGTTTTACATTCGGCGACAAATTTTTAAAATTCATGGAATTACCTACTAGCAAATGATAGATGATTTAGATATTACAACTTTTCTTATCAGAGACGAAAAAATAGAAAATAACTATAAAATACATTTTTGCACTTCCGAGACTAAAGGACTAACTTATAAGAGGGACCAAAGAGTCTCTTTTAGTCACTAGGGACATAAAGTGACATTTCTAATCTCCAGGGACATAAAGTGCTCGTACTCTCAATAATGCTTCTCTTCGTCCTGTAATAGATAATTTTCATGACTTGATAACTATTGCTTTTTTAATAATATAAGTACAGGGTGTTCGCGCGAAGTGGCTCACTATTGCTTACTTCGTTATTATTGGAGCTACAAAGTCGGTTAAATTAGGAAACTAGTAGCATTTTTTCCGCTGATTCTAATGATGAAATCAGAAAAACAATTGAGCATATGGCGTTGACGAGTATAATATACTTCACTTGAATTTGGCGTAAATATTATTTATATTTTATTTTAGTGATCTAGAAATTTAGAGTTTCAAGTTAAACGTTTCTCTTTTAATTTACCTGCTATAATATTTTACATTCAATTTTTCTCATTTTTCTCCTACTTATTCTATTTCCAATGGTATTTGCTTTAAAACTATTTTCTCAGCTGTTGTGTTTGTAGTTGAGTCTTTCATTTGTTTTTTGTTTATTTATGATAATTATATTTCTAAGATAATAATTTTACATTTACTATCCATCTTCAAATCCTTGAGCAGTTTGTTTTACCATAATGATTAATGAATAATTTAAAAAAAATGATGATTGATTTAGGTACAATTAGTGGTAGTCACAAATAATTCTGAGATTGGCACTTATAAATGCCTTTGTATGTATTGATATTGAATGCAGTTAAACTAAGAAATATTTTGGTGCATTTTGCAAATTTCTACTAAATTAAAAAGCACATGTCAGATCTTATTAGCTCAGCCTAGGTTTTCCGACACAATAGGCCAGTCAAATTAGCAAGGCACCCGGAAATAATAGATAAAGTGTTCAAAATTTGATAAAAGTTGTAAATTGATATGGAATGGAACTATAAATTTTTGCCCTCTCCAAAAATGACGGGAACATTTTTAAAATTGCAAAAAACTAAAAATTTAATTTACTCACTGAGAAATAATTTAAAAGAGGGGCAAAGTCCGGTAAGAAATTCTTCTATTTATTCTTTATTTTCTATTAATTTTGCCAACTTTTCAAACAACGGGAACATTAATATTTATTGATTTTTAATGTTTTTATTTATGACAAGAAGAGAACAAATTATAAAGATTGGCAAATTGCAGAACATTCTTCTGTCTAATATTTTCCAACTATCCTTGAATTTGCTCCCATTTTTTTGGCCGGGAAAGTAATTTTTTCGAATTTTTTCTTTAAAAATGGAAATTTTTTAATTTTTTGGTTTTGGAAATAATTATAAAGTTGCAATTTTTGGTGGCATATGTTTGAAAACGATTTTCATTGTGCGGTGTATAATTTGCCCCCTTTAGTTGCATCGAGAACTTCTCCGGAATTGCAAATTTTAAATTTCGCTTTTTTTTTGATAATGGAAATAAATAAAAAGTTTGGCAAAATTCACAGGTTGTATGAAACCACGGTTTCGATGCGAATACAAATTTGCTTCCTTCTCCATCAACGGGTACTTTATAATTATTTCCAAGACCGAAAAATTAAAAAATTTCCATTTTTAAAGAAGAAATTCGAAAAAATTACTTTCCCGGCCAAAAAAATGGGAGCAAATTCAAGGATAGTTGGAAAATATTAGTCAGAAGAATGTTCTGCAATTTGCCAATCATTATAATTTGTTCTCTTCTTGTCATAAATAAAAACATTAAAAATCAATAAATATTAATGTTCCCGTTGTTTGAAAAGTTGGCAAAATTAATAGAAAATAAAGAATAAATAGAAGAATTTCTTACCGGACTTTGCCCCTCTTTTAAATTATTTCTCAGTGAGTAAATTAAATTTTTAGTTTTTTACAATTTTAAAAATGTTCCCGTAATTTTTGGAGGGGGCAAAAATTTATAGTTCCATTTCATATCAATTTACAACTTTTATCAAATTTTGAACACTTTATCTATTATTTCCGGGTTCCTGCATTATAAAAGCTAATTTGACTGGCCTACAAGCACAATTAAAAAAATTCCCATACTGTGTATAATTTTGTATTACGAATTTTACTTTGTGACATCGTAAATTTTATCACACGTAATATGAGACTTTTGTGATGAAATCGGTAGTTCCGAGATCTAAAAATATAACCAATTATTAGATTAGGTAGGTATACTATTTTCCTTATTATGTTATTAGTTTGGGTATACTCACGTAATAAAGTAAAAACTTCTGATAATTATTTCCAACTTTGGTAAATATTGTTGAGCAAAAATGTTTATTTGTGACTAAGTGTTATACTTGTTGTAATAAAACAAAAACCAGTATATGACAAAATCATAAACGACGATTAATGATAAATTTTCCGAAAGGACACAAGGTAAACTTAAGTTTCTAATAGGATTATAAATTATTAAACCATAAAATTACTACACATCTATGATGGTAGAAAACTATTTGCTATTCATTTAACAATTATAATTATTCTTGTTACATTACTATTACTCTTTTCATTATTTTTTTAATGTGATGTTAATTTGTAATTATTTTATATACTCATCAGTGACATAGAAATTGCAACACCAAGAACAGGTAGGAATTTCTCTACCAAACTTGGCAGAAACGTTTAACTACTCAAAGGTAATAATTGATTAAATTTTCATTCAAATAGAGCAAGTGGTAATGGCATATCTGACGTTTCTTGTAGTTTTTACCAACGTTATTATCGTTGTATTCTTTGCTGAGTTTTGGTTGATTTTTTTATTGTTTTCTCTTGTGATTCTTTTGTTTACCGTGTTTTGAGGGTGTGATTATGCCTAGACTGCGACAACGTGAAAATTACCGCCAATTAAGCGAATTCGACAGAGGTCGAATTTTTGGCTTACGCGAAGGTGGTTTTTCGTTCAGGGCAATTACAAATTGTCTTAACCGAAACCAATCCACTATCATGCGATGTTATCAAACATGTACTAAGGAGGGCCAGGAACTTCGTAGAAGAGGAACCGGGGGGCGGAGACAAACAAATGAGGTGCAGGATCGCCATCTTCGACTTATGGCAATAAGAGACCGATTCTCCAGTACCAAATCAATTGCCTATTAATAGTTAGGTAATGAAGGTCGTCCTGTAACCCTTCGAACGGTTTAGCGTCGAATCAGAACTTTCGGCTTGCAATCCTATCGACCACATCTTGTGTTACCACTTACCGACAGCAACGTTTGGAGTGGTGTAGTAGGTGTAGGTTGTGACTGCACTGGAACCTGGAGTGGCATAGGGTGGTGTTCAGTGATGAATCCCGATACTGTTTGGGGATGCATGATGGTCGTATGAGGGTTAGACGAAAACGTGGGAAACGTCGCAGTGTTCAATTTTCTGTTGAGACGCATGTGTACCGAACTGTGGGGGTTATGGTATGGGGTTCTATAGCCTATGGGAGTAGGTCTCATTTGGTATTCGTCCCAGGCAATATGTTTATGAGTTAGTAGAACCCCATATCCTTCCATATCTTCAGCAGTTGGAAGACCCACTTTTCCAGCAAGATAATGCCCTTTTCAACATGGCAAGATTTTCTTTGAACCGTTTTGAAGAGGCCAAGGTCAATATCTTGCCATGCCCGATTTTTCGCCAATTGAACATGTGTGGGAAATTATGGGGAGAAGACTGAGGAACTTAGCGAATCCTCCGACGGCGCGGGAAGCTCTCCGGCATGAATTACAGGTTACTTGGGACATAATGTCTCAAGAGGAAATCGACACCTTAACTGATCATGTCGTACTTACTAAAAGTAAGCAAGTTTTTCAGTTAGTTAAACCGGATTAGATAGGTAATCAAATCTTACATTACTATTACCTCTTTCATTATTTTTTTCATGTGCTGTTATTTTATAAATATTATATATTTTAGGTGATTATTTAGGAATATAATATTTAATAAGTAAATGTTAACTTGAATTATAAACATAAAATTTTATTAGCTACCGTAAGACACAGTATGCTTGTAACTAAAGAGAACAAATTAGAACAACTTATTGTGGAGACATTTTTATAAGTGTAAATCTGCGATTCAATCCATTTCCTGTATTTGGGTACATTCGTATAGACACCTGGAATTTGACCACAACCGTATCCCCAGGAAGCTACTCCTGCCACTTTGTCATCACAAACCAAAGCTCCTCCGGAATCTCCCTAAAAGAATTTCAGTTTTTGAGAAGTTTTTCTTGAGGAAATTGAAAGACGATTCTTGTAGTATTTGCTCAATGCACAAATTAAGTCGACATTTTTTTGTAGAATATCAATACCACAAACGTCAGAATTTGACTCATAGCAATAATAAAGGAAACAAAATTTAATGCCTGAGACATTTTAAGAGTTGGTATGTCTAATTTTGTTCTCTCGTCATTCCTCGCAGCGTCACAGATTTCAATATGAATTACTGTCTACATTTTCCGAAATATGCTCTACGTATTGTTTCTTTTCTACAACAATTTAATACCTGACATGAATCTTGGTTTGCCCCTCCTGCACATATCATATTCTCACTGATGTGGCCTTTTGATTCATAAGCATGAACACAGTCATCATGATTAGCCATTTTAACGCCCACCCTCATTAAACTCTTAGGATGTTTTTTCTGTGCCACAAAGAAAATAAAATAAAATTATATAGCAATTCGCATGATCAAAAGCCTACCTTATCACCTTCATTTAGAGCACCCCATCCAGCTACCACGCAATAAACACCTGGATTAACGGGGTCGTTTCCTATTCCTATTCTTAACGACGAAGTGGGGAGGGCTTTCACCACCTGAAATTGAACTCTCCGTTCCATAGTTTATTTTTTGTATAACGTTATCATATACTTACTCTTATAACAGCAATATCATTCTTCGCGCTGCTTAATTCAAAAAATGGATGAACAATAATTTCTTGTATTGAATAGAATTCCAATGATTCAAGCTTAGTACTACCAATCCCAATTCTCATATCCGTGGGTGGATACGGAGTTAAATCAGTCCAGTTTATGCAACAATGGGCTGCTGTTAATAAGTGGTATGTGTCAATGATTGAGGCACCGCAAATGTGACGCCCATTAAGTTGGAATGATGCCTTAAACAGAGCCGTAGGTACTAATCGGTTATGAAGTATTGTTTGACAGTTTAATACCTGAAAAGAATACTGCTTAATATCTGTTACTTCTTCACCACCTATGATTCTTGGGCTCCAATTGCGATATTTAGTAAAATAATCCTTTTTTGCCGAAACTAAAAAGCTTATATTATATTATCCTTGGTCAGGACTACAAATTATAAATACAAAATGTTTTGTGAGTTTCCCATAAACTTTACATTTTGTAAGATGTGATTCAGATATTACAACTTTTTTCTTACCATAGAGGAGAAAATTCAAAATGACTATAAAATACATTTTTTCTATAGACCCACGCCATACACAAGTAATAATATTATAATATTATATTATATATTAATATTACTACTTGTGTATGACCCACGCAGTTGTCAATATGAAGTAAAACAACAAATTCAAAACAAATTTTATCATTTCAAATTGCCTGCTAGGATTAATATTTTATATTAAAGATTCAAATTTATTAGAGATTAGTTAATTATGAGTTTAACAAACGTTTCTGGATGGAACTATGCATAAGATTGATTTATTTTTATGTTTTCATGATAGACTCCACAACAATTTAGTTTTACATTCTGCGACAATTTTTTAAAATTTATGAAATTACCTACTAGAAAATGAGAGATGATTTAGATATAACAACTTTTCTTATCAGAGAGGAAAAAATAGAAAATAACTATAAAATACATTTTTGCACTTCCAAGACTAAAGGACTAACTTATAACAGGGACTAAAGTGTCTCTTTTAGTCCCTAGAGACATAAAGTGACATTTCAAATCCCCAGGGATATAAAGTAAAAAATTAAACTTTATAAATTTTAAAATGACTCTAGATTGAAAAATTGTTCATATAACAAACTCATCATAATGATTATTGTTTAAATTTATATTACTGAGAAGTGCAGAAAATACCGCATATGCTTCAGAACTAAAGTGATATTTTATCTCTTACATGATAAAAACACTCAGTTTAGTCCCTTAACAGGGTGTTCGCGCGAAGTGGCTCACTATTGCTAACTTCTTTATTATTGGAGCTACAAAGTCGGTTAAATTAGAAAACTAGTAGCATTTTTTCCGCTGATTCTGATGATGAAACCAGAAAAACAATTAAGCATGATGGCGTTGACGAGTATAATATACTTCACTTGTATTTGGCGTAAATATTATTTATTTTTTGTTTTAGTGTTCTAGAATTTCAAGTTTCAAGTTAAACGTTTCTCTTTTTATTAACCTGCTAGAATATGTTTCATTAAATTTTTCTCATTTTTCTCCTACTTATTCTTTTTCCAATGGTATTCGCTTTAAAACTATTTTCTCAACTGAATTTCCCTGGTGATATATTTTAGTTTGTACTAGTGTTTTGTGTTTGTAGTTGAGTCTTTCATTTGTTTTTTGTTTATTTGTAATTATATTTCTAAGGTAATAATTTTACATTTACTATCCATCTTTAAATCCTTGAGCAGTTTGTTTAATCATCGTGATTAATGATTAATATAAAAAATTGATGATTGATTTAGGTACAATAATTAGTGGTAGTCACAAATAATTCTGAGATTGGCATTTATAAAAGCTTTTGTATGTTTTGATATTGAATGCAGTTAAACTAAGAAATATTTTGGTGCATTTTGCAAATTTCTACTAAATTAAAAGGCACATGTCAAATCTTATTAGCTCACCCTAGGTTTTCAGACACAAGCACAAATAAAAAAATTCCCGTACTGTGTATAATTTTGTATTACGAATTTTAGTTTGTGACATCGTAAAGTTTATCTATCACATGTAATATGAGACTTTTGTGATGAAATCGGTAGTTCCGAGATCTAAAAATATAACCAATTACTAATAATTTCCTTATTATGTTATTAGTTTAGGTATACGCACGTAATAAAGTAAAAACCTCTGATAATAATTATTTCCAACTTTAGTAAATATTGTTGAGCAAAAATGTTTATTTGTGACTAGTGTTATACTTGTAATAAAACAAAAACAAACCATTAGGTATGTGACAAAATCATAAACGACGATTAATGATAAATTTTTCGAAAGGACACAAGGTGAACTTAAGTCTCTAATAGGATTATAAATTATAAAACCATAAAATTACTACATATCTATAATGGTAGAAAATTATTTGCTATTCACTATTTTCATTATTTTTTTAATGTGCTGTTAATTTGTAATTATTTTATATTTTAGAATTTATATGATTATTTAGGAATATATTAATTAATAAGTAAATGTTAACTTGAATTAAAAACATAGAATTTTATTAGCTACCGTTAAACACATTATGATTGTAACTAAAGAGTACAAATTAAAGCAACTTATTATGGAGACACTCTTATTATAAATGTAAAACTGCGCTTCAATCCAGTTCCTGTATTTGGGTACATTCGTATAAACACCTGGACTTCGACCACAACCGTGCCCCCAGGAAGCTACTCCTGCCACTTTATGATCACAAACCAAAGCTCCTCCGGAATCACCCTAAAAGAATTTCAGTTTTTGAGTTTTTCTTGAGAAAATTGAAAGACGATTCTTGTAGTATTTGGTCAATGGATAAATTAAGTCGACATTTCTTTGCAGAATATCAATACTACAAATACACAATTTGGAAATTGTGACTCATAGCAATAAAGAAACAAAATTTAATGCCTGAGAAATTTAAGAGTTAGTATGTTTAACTTTGCTCTAGCGTCATTCCTCGCAGCGTCACAGATTTCAGTATAAACCACTGTCTAGATTTTCCGAAATATGCTCTACGTATGTTCTACAACAATTTAATACCTGACATGAATCTTTGTTTACCCCTCCTGCACATATCATATTCTCAGTGATGGATCTTACTGATCTATAGACTTGAACACAGTCTTCATGATTCACCGTCTTAACGCTCACCTTCATTAGACTCGCAGGAGGTTCTTCCTATGCAACAAAAAAAAAAGAAATAAAAATTATACTTATAGCAATTCACATGCCCCAAAACCTACGTTAGAACCTTCATTTACAGCACCCCATCCAGCTATCATGCAATCAACACCTGGATTAACGGTGGCATTTCCTATTCTTAACGACGAAGTTGGGAGGGCTTTCTCCACCTGAAATTTAACTGTTCGTTTCATAGTTTACTTTTTGTATAACGTTATCACATACTCTTATAACAGCAATATCATTCTCTGTGGTCACTAAATCAAAATTTGCATGAACAAAAACTTCTTCTACTGAATAGAATTCCAATAATTCAAGCTTAGCACTACCAATCCCAATTCTCATACCCATGGGTGGATACGTAGTTAAATAATTCTTGTTTATGCAACAATGTGCTGCTGTTAATAAGTGGTGTGTGTCAATGATTGAGGCACCGCAAATGTGACGCCCATAAACTTGGAGTGATGCCTAAAACAGAGTCCTAGGTTCTAGTCGGTTATGAAGTATTATTTGAGAGTTTAATACCTGAAAAGAATACTGTTTAATATCTGTTACTTCTTCACCACCTATGATTCTTGGACTCCAATTGCGATATTTAGTAAAATGATCTGTTTTTGCCGAAACTAAAAAGCTTATATTATATTATCCCTGGTCAGGACTACAAATTATAAATACATGTTTTGTGAGTTTTCCATAAACTTTACATTTTGTAAGAGATGATTCAGATATTACAACTTTTTTCTTACCATCATAGAGGAGAAAATTGAAACTACTAACTATAAAATACATTTTTTCTATAGACCAACGCATTTGTCAACTTGAAGTAAAACAACAAACTTTATCCTATTGTAACAAATTGCCTGCTAGGATTAATATTTTTTTGCACTTCCGGAACTATAGTAGGTACTAACTTTAGTCTCTTATAACAGGGACTAAAGTGTCTCTTTTAGCTCCTAGGGACATAAAGTAAAAAATTAAACTTTATAAATCTTAAAATAACTGTAGATTGAAAATTTTTGTTGACACCGTTGCTATGACATTACCTACCGCGTAATTCAAATAGCACCATGTTCATTACCAAACTCATCATAATGATTATTGTTTAAATTTATATTACTGAGAAGTGCAGAAAATACCGTATATGCCTCAGGCCTAAAGTGATATTTTATCCCTTACATAATAAAAACACTCAGTTTAGTCTCTTAATATACAGGGTCCGTCAAAACCCTGGCATTCTTCTATAAATTCGTTAGGTTTGGAAATAGAAAAAAATTTTAAACACAAAAGTTGTCAGAAATTTACTGCTCCATAACATAAAATTATTTCCATTTATACAGGGTGTTTAATTACGGCTGGACAGCTACTTACTTCGTTATTTTAAATAGAACACCCTGTATATTAATAGATTTTCAGATTCTATACGTAATTTTAGATGAAAAAGTGTGGAGGTTTCATATTTTTAAAATGATAGGTTTTCGAGATATTTACACTTTAAAAAGAAAATTCACAAAATTTGAGATTTCAAAAAACACGTTTATTTTAGTTATACTTTGTTGTTTTTTAAAAAATGTTTCGGAATTCTAAAAAGTAAGGTCTAGGGAATATTGTGATATAAAAATATGAAATTTATAGTATACAGGGTGTTTGCAATTGACCGTCAGTTTCCATTGACTTCAAACAAGGAAAACTCTATTTTTTCAAATTTGATCCCCTGTATATTTCTGACGTAGGTTGTAGAGATTTAAATTCTCTACCTTTTTTATAAAGTATTCCCTATACCTAAACTTAATATTTTAGGAGATATTTCAAATAATTTATATCGTATGAGAAATTGTATTCTATTTATAGAATTTAGATTGCCATGGAAATAAAAAATGCTTTATTCTGTCATTTTAAGGTTGTAGAAAACTACTCGTATACTCCGTTTGCTGAATAAAATGTCAAAAATGTTTTTTTCAATACTGCTTTTCTATTTAATGGAGAGAGTAGAGAAGAGAAAATGTCGACATTTCTCAAGTCAGCTGAGCAGACCTGAGAAGGTAGTTTAAGTACTTAATTTATGCCAAAAGTAAATCTTAATCTTAAAATTATAAAAAAAAGATAAATAATAAAAATTTGGATGGTTGCAATTAATCATCAATTTTCAGAAACAAGAAAAGAAACCATTTCATAAAATCATAACAAAATTAAATAAATATCTACAATAAAAAAATTTACATCTGAAAGTCAATTAAGCAAATGTTCAAAGTAACGTCCGTTCTCCTGAAGGCACATACCGATTCGACGTTTAAAAGAATCTTGAGTATTTAGGAGCACTTGTGGAGTTATTGTTCTGACCTGAAGGCCGTAGTAATTCTTATTATCTTCATATTATTTGCAGTCGTTGGAGGTTCCTGATACACTAGTTCTTTAATAAAGCCCCATAAAAAAATCTATAGATGTAAGGTAGGGGGACCTAGCCGGCTAACGTGTGGGTCCTCCTCTCCCTAGAAGCATTTTTTATTTCCATGGCAATCTAAATTCAATAAATAGAATAGAATTTCTCATACGATATAAATTATTTGAAATATCTCCTAAAATATTAAGTTTAGGTATAGGGAATACTTTATAAAAAAGGTAGAGAATTTAAATCTCTACAACCTACGTCAGAAATATACAGGGGGTTCCCTTTGAAAAAATAAAGTTTTCGTTGTTTGAAGTCAATCGAAACTGACGGTCAATTGCAAACACCCTGTATACTATAAATTTCAGATTTTTGTATCACAATATTCCCTAGACCTTACTTTTTAGAACTTCGAAATAATTTTTAAAAAACTACAAAATATATAATTAAAATAAACGCGTTTTTTGAAATCTCTAATTTTGTGAATTCTTTTTTAAAAGTGTAAATATCTCGAGAACCGTTAATTTTAAAAATATGAAACCTTCACACTTTTTCATCTAAAATTACGTGTAGAAACTGAAAATCTATTAATATACAGGGTGTTCCATTTAAAATAACGAAGTAAGTAGCTGTCTAGGCGTAATTAAACACCCTGTATAAATGGAAATAATTTTAGGTTATGGAGCAGTAAATTTCTCACAACTTTTGTCTTTAAAATTTTTTTCTATTTCCAAACCTAACGAATTTATAGAAGAATGCCAGGGCTTTGACGGACCCTGTATAATATACATCCTAATTTTCTTTAGACCCACTTGTCAATTTGAAATAAAATATCAGCATTAATATTTATAATTTTTTAACAAATTGCCTGCTAGGATTGACATTTTATAACAAGGACAAGAATTAATGGGGGTGATTTGAACTGGATTATATCATAAGTAGTTTTCTATTTATTTAAAGTACATATATCTGATTTTGTGATATTTTTTATTATTAATTGTATAGATTTTACATGTTTATTTTATTAATTTAAATTTAATACAGATTTGTGAATTACCAAAAGGAATCCGGAAAATTCAAAATTTTTTAAATTAGCAACTTTCAAAAAATCGCACCTTTAACAGCCTATGTAGATTATTTTATCCACAAAGCTAATAGTATATTACTCCTATATACCTACTACGGGATTGAGGTAAAATGAGACTTTAATGATGAAATCGGTAGTTAGGTTAAAGTTCCGAGTTCTAAAATATAACCAATTATTAGATTAAGTACCTACTATTTTCCTTATTGTGTTATAGTTTAGATATAGGATATAGGTACCTACTCACATAATAAAGTAAAAAGCTCTGATAATTTTTTCCAAGTTTAGAGTAAATATTGTTGAGCAAAAATGTTTATTTGTGACTAAGTGTTATACTTGTAATAAAACAAAAACTATCATATGACAAAATCATAAACGACGATTAATGATAAATTTTCCGAAAGGACACAAGGTAAACTTAAGTTTATAATAGGATTATAAATTATAAAACCATAAAATGGCTACATATCTATGGTAGAAATCTATTTGCTATTCATTTAACAATAATAATTATTATTGTTAACAGAAACATACTATCAGTATACGTCAATATAAATAAAAAGGCGCTTAAGCTCAAACTTAATTGCCTACAACTACTCTAATGCTAATTCTAAGCGATTAACGTTTATTTTTACAGTGTTTATAGAAATAATTACTAAACATAATGTAAATATTTCTTCCCAATAGTTTACGTCATTCATTGACGATAACACAGTATAGTAGGTGTACTAAAATCAATAAAACAGTCCTCGCGACTTTCACAACTTCCAGTTTCATCATTTTCCTGCAAACGAAATTTGTCTTCCGTGTGCCAAAATATTGCAAATAATAATTACTGCAGTTCCTAGTGCAAAAAAATTGAAACAATAAGGTGCGTGCTGTTTTGTTAATTATGAATAATAATTATTTTCCTGCTGTGCTAGTTTTGTTGCCCCACATACTAGCAGAGTAAGGTTAGGTATGACTTGTTTGCTTATTCTACTATTTCAAAATAGTTTTTGCGTACTATTTTGGTCTGGTTTAATTTTATAATCATGTTTTATTGCTTCAAATTAAGTTTAAATGTAGGGAGCGCGCTTTCGATGTCTCGGATTTATCGAGGATTTGTTGTCTTGTTGGTTGCATATGGGTAATTTCCTGCAAGGACGCGTCGTTTGCAGGAATGGAGAAAACTGCTGGGTTTCTTTAAATTGTTTGGAAGCCCTAGACGTTTTTTAAATTAGTTTAATTTAATGATAATTAATAATTATTTTTTATTAAAAGATCAAAAATCTAAAAATAAATTATACATTTATTCAGGCGGACACTAGGTGGGTAGGTACCCCGAATAAAATTGAAAGATATTTTATAAATTATGATAAAATTTAGTTATACTGTACAATTGTTATTATTGAATTTAAATCGAATTATTATAGGGAATTATATCATATTGAAATAAAGTACTTACACAAATTTTGAAGGTATTTGAAAACCCGGACAATTATTGCAGAACTAATAACCCAATTGTAACTTTATTTCAATTACGTAGGTACAAACATTTTTTAATTAGGTACTTAATAAAATATAATTCTCAAAATACCTACCTCAACTTTCTTTCAAAATTTTTACAAATTTTAATATTCATATGCTAATATCCTTACAAAATACGATTTTTTTATAATTAAATGTACGACGCATTTAATTTATATTAACTAACTTACTGTAATTGCAAATATATTATTTGTTCAAACTTCGATATAATATTTAATTATAATTTGAGTTTACATAGGTAATATATTAATAATTATTAAATTGATTTGTGAAAATTGTTTAGTTGGCACAGGAAATATATTAATAATTTAAATTATTTTATATTTTTAGACAGAAAAATGCATTAACTAGGTAGCACTTGATACGTTTTAAAGTTATGCTTTCTCCGTAGTGTAAAGATTTATATTTTTGGGACGTTTAAGGTTACTATTTGTTCCTGTTCACACTAAATAACATTTTACATAATATTTTGGTTTACATCCAACGAAATTATAGAATTCAAAAAGTTTCGGGAATCTTGTATATACGATTACTGGATCACGAATTGGTAAAATTGGTAAAAATATCTCCAAACCGAACATAGATATTGGTGTTTAAATTTGACCATCCTGCAAAGGAAAATAGTACTTATGTAGATAATTATATGCTAGGCACACACACACAAAAATTATCCTAATCAAAATAAAATCTCGTCAAATATGAATTAGGTATAGGGTAGGCATTGAATCACGGAAAATTTCTTAACAGGCTAAACCTTGGTTTAATATGTTTATTTTGGTATACATTACATAAATTTTGATTTGTTACTAAATTTTCTCCATAGATAAACAATTTTATTAACAAGAAACTGTTTTTTTCTAAGTTTATATTCAATATCTCGAAAACGAATTGAAAAAAGTAACACGTCATACATACGTACCTTTTTTATAGATCATAAAATTTTCAGCGTTACGGTAATCGTTTGGTCAGTACGAGCCGCCAAAGTTGACGCTTTGATCTTAGAAATGACGATTAATAAAATTCTCCCTTTACCAATCCTTTGCTTAAAAAATCCGCATTAATCCGAATTTTTAGCTACATCTACAGGGTGTTTAACGGTAAATGGTAACACCTCAATAACTTTTTGATTCTTCGGTAAAATTAGAAATTTTTTTTCTGTTTGTACAACTCGCAATTCTCTTTTAAACGAGTAAAAAAATTTTGACCAAGAGTGAAAACCTAGCCTACTACGATAAAAAATAAACCGAAAAAATTGAAAAAACGTATTAGGCATTTTTTTCGAAAAATTTTATTAACAAAATTTTTTTTCGGGCTTATCTCAAAACCCCAAATCCCAATTTTGGCTGAAAACAAAAAAGGTTTTCACTGTTGGTAAAAATTTTTTTACTCGTTTAAAAGAGAATTGCGAGTTGTACAAACAGAAAAAAAATTTTTCAAATTTTGCCGAAGAATCAAAAAATTATTGAGGTGTTACCATTTACCGTGTATATGACTTGTTATGTTTTTTGCATTCGTTTTCGAGATATTTGAGAAAAATTGGTAATGACTTTTTATCTATTGCGAGCATATAGGAACAAATCTAAATTTGTATAATCTGCTCGTATGACAAAATGAATATTTTCAAACACGCTGCAGTTTGTTAGAACTATTTCCGAGATTCTCCTATAAATTTGTGTACAATGACTGGACTAAATTATTGTATGATTTTATATGGCTTGCTTAGTCCTACAACTATGAGGTTCTTCTGTTTTTCATATTGATTTTAAATGAACGAGTTTTTACATATTCAAGTGAAAAAAGTAAAAGAGGTTTTACTGTACCTATTTCTGAGAGAGTACCAAGAAATTTTGCACTTACTCAATATATTCATAGTTAAAAAATTGAATATTTATGTTTGTTTTTGAATTTATTGTAAAATGTAAGAGAAACGTAGATATATTCAATTATTTTTTAAATAGGTACTAAAAGTCTTCTCTATGGTCTGGTTACTTTCAATATCGCGCATTCTGTAACCTTTAAAAATATTAACACAAGATATTTCTGTGTAAATATAATAAAATATTTGTTATTTGTAGGGGAAATTTAACTTTATTTCTTTTTGCTTTCAGTTTTAAAAATGGACCTACTGAAATCTCTAATACTGGCATCAGAAAAAGCCGCAAATGTCGCCCGAATATGCAGACAAAACGAACACTTATTCCAACTCCTGGTCCAGCAGAAAAAACCCGACGAAGCCAATCCACGTTTTGTTGACGATTTCAAAACACTGGCCGACGTTCTTATACAAGAAATGATCAAACACGACATTGGAAATCAGGTTAATTTTTATCTCATCTACCATCTACTTCCATAAAATACCTTCATTCACTCTCTAATAGTTTCCAGAATTGGTCAACCACATACATGGCGAAGAAAATAACACATTTAGTAATAAATTAGGTGAAACGATTCGTGTGGAGGTGAAACCACACGAAGAGGAAACATCCGATTTGTTGGGAAAAGTGCTGAATGGTGATCGACGGGCAGCTGATTTGCTGGCAGCTGAAGTCCACCGGACAATCCAACTGGAAAATGTTAACACTGAAACACCCACCGAGGAATTTAGTTTGGATTTACAGGAATTAGGCATATGGATTGACCCGATAGGTACCTACGGTGCAATGTGAAGTGCTCTAGACATGAAAGCAGTTTTTTTACAGATTGCACAGCTGAATATATCAATGGAAATGCGAATGACGTGGACGAGGGAATATGCAAAAGCGGCTTAGAATGTGTAACAGTTCTGATAGGCGCTTACGACAAGAAAACCGAACTTCCTTTAATTGGAATTGTCAACCAGCCGTTCCTACATCAAGCAGATCCTGGAGAGTAAGTTGCAAAAAGCAATTCCACCACAGCTTCCTGTTTAACATTTTTCCTGCAAATTTATCCCGTTCGGTTTATCAACAGGTGGCGCGGTCGGTGCATTTGGGGAGTTTCAACCACCACCACTAAACAACATTCACTCATAAACAATACCAGTGCACCAAACAACGTAATCAGCTTGAGTAGCAGCGAAAACCAATCGGTTAAAGCCAAATTAAATGGCAATGGTTTTAAATTGGTGGAAGCTTCCGGTGCTGGCTACAAGATTTTAACGGTGATTAGCGGATTGGCGGATGGTTATGTATTGTCGAAGAGTTCGACTTTTAAATGGGACACTTGTGCACCGCACGCTATTTTACGTTCGTTGGGTGGTGGAGTGTTAAATTACGAAGAGGCGGTGGGAAATGGAAAATTTGTCGATGTTAAATATCCTTGGGCGGTTGGTGAGGCCAGCAGGAATTGCAATCGAGGGGGAGTGCTTGCCTATAGGCGTAAGGACGTTCTGGAGAAGATTGTTTCCGTTTTAATATAATTTGCTCCAGGCATAATCAAGAGTCATAAACTATTGGGAGAGTAATTTAACTGAATGTTTGGACAATTTTTGTAAAGTTTTTAAATGACTGTTATTTGATAATTTTATTCAAATTGTTATTTAACCTTTATGTGATAAATTTTCCACTTTGTTGAAAGAGTAAAGAAGGACAATATATTATATCTATGTATAGGAAATAATTAAAATATCTATGTAGCCAGTATGTGCGTTTCTTATTCAAGCCTAACCTAATTATACTTTTTACAAGAAATATTTTAAAAGAAAAATGCAAACTCGAAGTTTAAGTTGAAACCTGTGATTTTTAATTTCTATTGTAGATGTTTTTCTAAACCAATTTCTATATCGTTCCTGAAGTTTCTTGAATACGATTCTGTTTTATTATATTGAAAATACAAGACAAACTAGAAATGTCAGTTAGGTACATATTTTACAGTGTTTTTCAAGCACATTTTTTAAAGCTAACATTGAGTTTTGAAAATTATACATATACTAAGGGAAATTCCGGAAATCTGGTTTAGAGCCAGAAGATTGATAGGAAATTTTGGTTTTGTTCCATTCGCGTAAAATATTCAATATTGTTGAAGATTTTTTTCTTAATAAATAGATCATTGGAACTGATCTTTGTAAAATTATATTGTAAGTAAAAATATAGAAAACCGGTGCAGAACACTACGATTTTCAAAGTGAAATATGTAGAAGATTCATAAGACTTTCTCCATCGCGAAAAAATATTCTAAACTCACTTCCATGGTGTTGATGATTTTTTCTTAATATGGCCAGCTTTGAGTTATACAAAATTGTATTCTAGGTGAAAATCCAGAAATCCGATATAGAATTACGAATTTTCTAAATGGACTGTGTAGATGATCGATGAAAATTTTTAGTATTTTTTCTCTATGGTGCAAAAATATTCTAAACTCATTTCCATGGTATTGAAGTTTTTTTTCTTAATACAGCCAACTTTAATCTATACAAAATTGTATTCTAGGTAAAAATCCAGATATCCGATATAGAATTACGAATTTTTTAAGTGGACTGTGTAGATGATCGATGAGAATTTTTAGTATTTTTTTCTATAGTGTAAAAATATTCTAAACTCATTTCCATGGTATTGAAGATTTTTTTCTTAATACAGCCAACTTTAATCTATACAAAATTGTATTCTAGGTAAAAATCCAGATATCCGATATAGAATTACGAATTTTCTAAATGGACGGTGTAGATGATCGATGAGAATTTTTAGTATTGTTTCACTATGGTGCAAAAATATTCTAAACTCACTTCCATGGTGTTAATGATATTTTTCTTAATATAGCCAACTTTGAGCTATACAAAATTGTATTCTAGGTGAAAATCCAGAAATCGGATATAGAATTACGAATTTTCTAAGTGGACGGTATAGATGATCGATGAGAATTTTTAGTATTTTTTCTCTATGGTGCAAAAATATTCTAAACTCACTTCCATGGTGTTGATGATTTTTCTCTTAATACAGTCAACTTTAAGCTATACAAAATTGTATATTAGGTAAAAATCCAGAAATCCGATATAGAATTACGA
Source organism: Pediacus dermestoides (assembly GCA_963942485.1). Lineage (NCBI taxonomy): Eukaryota > Metazoa > Arthropoda > Insecta > Coleoptera > Cucujidae > Pediacus > Pediacus dermestoides. The sequence goes on from OZ012626.1 coordinate 34,218,325, forward strand.
ATTTTCTAAGTGGACTATGTAGAAGATCGATGAGAATTTTTTTTTCTCTGTAGTGCAAAAATATTCTAAAGTCACTTCCATGGTGTTAATGATTTTATTCTTAGTATAGCCAACTTTGAGCTATAAAAAATTGTTTTCTAAGTGAAAATCCAGAAATCCGGTACAGAATTACGGATTTTCTAAGTGAATTATGCAGAAGATCGACGAGAATTTTTTTTCTCTATGGTGCAAAAATATTCTAAACTCACTTCCATGGTGTTGATGATTTTTCTCTTAATAGAGCCAACTTTAAGCTATACAAAATTGTGTATTAGGTAAAAATCCAGAAATCCGATATAGAATTACGAATTTTCTAAGTGAACTGTGTAGATGATCGATGAGAATTTTTAGTATTTTTTCTCTCTGGTGCAAAAATATTCTAAAGTCACTTCCATGGTGTTAATGATTTTATTCTTAGTATAGCCAACTTTGAGCTATAAAAAATTGTTTTCTAAGTGAAAATCCAGAAATCCGGTGCAGAATTAGGGATTTTCTAAGTGAATTATGCAGAAGATCGATGAGAATTTTTTTTCTCTATGGTGCAAAAATATTCTAAACTCACTTCCATGGTGTTACTGAGTTCTTTAATGTTGCTGATTTTTTTCTCAACATTGTACTAATTAAAATCACAAATTTTATCAAAATTCCCAATTTTTTTTAAGTGGCCCTCCGCAATTTTTGCGTTTAAATTGACTGAGTTCAGTTATTTTTTTTTAATATATTGTAAATTATAATAAATTTATTACTCTAAATACTTTCATTATAGTTTCCTTGGTACCTACACCTACAAACCTTTACCTCGTTAATCCAAAAGTATAATCACAGTTTAAACGTGCAAACATAGTTTTACAACAGAGTTCGCCAAATAAACTACCTGCAGAAAGATAAGAGAATTGTAAAGGAAGCAACGAAATGAATCAGATCAACACGTAAAAAGGGCACTAAATCACAGCCACAATTTACAACCCCTCCACACGATAATAAATTTGTCAAAATATTTCAACAAAGTAAAATTATATTTTATATTAGACTTTTATAACTACCCGGGAATTTACACTCGTTTCTTTCAAAACAATTTCAATTTTAAAGTTTATATCTGATATAATAAATTTTAGAGTGTAGGAGCCATTTTTGTTTTTATCTAACAGGGTAGATAGGCTGCTCTCGTTGGTATGAATTATTGTGGCGTACCCTATTTTATATAGTTTTCTTATCACCTTTATTTATAGGTTATTGCAGTAGAAGCACAGTTAATGATGGACGATTATGTCATATTAGTTATATATACCATAACTTGTAAATTTATTGTCGCTCTTAAATGTATAAATTTTATCGTCGATAATAAAATGGAAAAACCGAAAAGAAAGCCATTTCCCACAAACATACACAATGAGGAGAGAATATTTCATTAGAATTCCAAATCTATATTAACAATAACTAATACAAATTCAATCTAAGCAAAAAAAACTGTATCTAAAAGAAAACGCGAAGTAATTATGTAGTTATTTAAACAAATCCTCTTTTCTTGCATAAATAATGTTCTATTGTTCTCGCCTTGTAACTTGTATAATTTATGTGGTATTCTGTAACATAAATGTCCATTATAATATTTTATATATGTCTACATTTTAATTATATTACAACTAAATGAAAGTTAAAACAAAGATAATTATCTTACCAATAAATGAATCAGTACAGCTGTAGAAGTTTTTCAGAATAAATAATAATGAAAACTGACACCTGTTGATTAGTTATTAGCCAAAGTGTTATTACTTCGGCATTTCTGGAAGAAACGACTTATCGAATGGGGAGATCAAAGGTGTAGAAAAAACTTTAAAACTATAAATTCTTCTGGTAAAATCTTGTTCACCTACTATCACAATTACGAGTGAAGTTGGAAAAATTGCCAGTGAAATTTCTGCGGTAAACTTTTATTGTTGGTCCATTTGAGTTGTATGTACCTAAAATAATCTATAAAAGTTATTTCTATCATCTATAAATCAGTTAAAATTTAGATCATAAACTTTTTGAAAAATTGCTATTTATTTCTATAATTTTTAATGAAATATGGGTCGAAAACACTTTTATTTTTGCTTAATTTCCATAAATCATCCATTAAAATTGATAATATGAATAAAATTTAAACTTTAAAACAAATGTAGCTTAAAATTAAGTAGGTATTCTTGAGTTTTTCAAATATTATACCATTTTATATCTACTTTTGACAATCAGATTTGAAGATGAAACAATCAAAATTTGGAAAATAACTAGAAAATAGATATATGAAAGAAAAATATACAGACAAATTAATCACTGTTTAGTGGTTGTAGATAAAAATTGGGATTGAGGATTTTTTCGAAGAATAATAAAAAATGTGTAGTCTCTAACTGATTTTATAATTTATTTTATAATATCTACAAGAAAATTGTAATATAGAATAAATTATAATAATACCTATAATAAATAATTGACTCGTGTTTAGCGGATTAATTAATTGTAACTAATGTATGTATCATAATTTGTTATGAATATTTAGACTAATGTTAAAACATGTATTTACTTTAACCCTTTGTGTCCCACCATACTAAATTTTTTATTTATTTCAATTTTGGCCGCTGTTTTTGCTTTTATATGGGTATAGTATTGTTAGTAATTTTTTAAAGATTTTTTCCACCACCCCCAAAAATAGCGGAGGGTAGGGACGTACACTTTATTTTTTCAACAGTCTAAATTTATTAGTTAGGTAAAAAATAAATATCGAAATTTATGATACTGATGAAAAGCTATTATTAACATTATTTAGTCAGCAGTAATAATTTGTTTTAAAAACCGTGTCGTATTAAATATTTTTAAAAATACAGAAAATGTCAGTTTTTGTCAACGAAACGTTTGAAAATCAAAATTTGTGATGAGTCATAGCTTTAATGTAGTCCAAAGCTAACAAAAAATAAAATAAAAAATCTAGGTTCGTATTTAAAAAAAATAAGTTGATGATGGTTTCTGGAAGACGAAATGTCGGATTTAAAATCTGACAGCGCCATATTGTAGAGGATAAAAAGTGGCAATGACGAAGTGTTGTTTGTTTTAAAATTTGTTTTCAAATAACGTCAGAAAAAAATTATTTTTTTTATGAAATTTCGTTTTTTTCAGGATATTTCAGAAATGAGAATGAGAATGATCATGTGAAGTATTCGTTGTTTATTTCAAAAGGAATACACAGAAAAACAAAACAAGAACAACTCAATAATTATACCTAGTTAGAAAATGAGTGTAGAAGACAGTACGACTTGCTGTGCATATTTACTACCAGAAAAGTCAAAGAAACGGTACGAATTATTAGATATATAAATATTCAAAAATTGGTGCCAAACTAACAACACGGCTTGGGTCTGGGAAACCGCACTGTTGGCATATTTTTTGGAAAAATCTTCAAGAATGAATCCATCAGCAAGTTTGTGGTTTGAATATTCCATGTTAAAAACCACAATTTTTATAAATGAAAGCATTGATATATCCAAATATTCAAAATTTCTTCTCCCTATGGACGTAAGTGAAGCTTCTTACGTCCCGTTGTCAATAACAACCCATAACATTTTGGTAAAATCAAATTATGGTTAGGTTAGGTTAGGAAAATATTATTTTGTTTCGAACATCGTTATCAATGTTATTGTAATTTATTAAGGATAAGAAGTGAAGATCTTAGAACACAATCTAATATATAAAATTGGAAAAGGAAATTTTGAAATCAACATGTACAAAATAAATGAGAAGAGGTTAGAAAAAATTGCAAAAAGAAGAAGAGGATCTCGTCATCACCTGTATTAATTGACGAAACAACTCACACCGAATAAGAAAAGTTAAGAAGACAAATAAAAGTTATTGAATAAGCGAAAAATTATAGTCCTCTACTAAAAAAAAATTTCAATTAAAGAACAAATTATTGCTATTATGAAAGTTAAAAATAATAATAGATGTATAAAAAACTTAAGTTTTTGTTATTCTTGTCTTATAATTTTTTGAATTAAATGTTCTATGAATTTCTCAGAAATATTGCACAATTGTTCCGCTTTTATTATGAAATGTTTAAACATTTGGAATGTGGCATGTAAGTAATAAAAGCTACATGTTCTTATATTAATGCTATAAAACTCGTTTATATCCGCGGTCCAGTAATTTATAGCAAAATTTACTATCCAAAATCCTGAGTTACAGAGCAATTAGCGAATAAAACGTTTCACTTGATGTCTACTCCTCATATTTTCAATCTCTAATATTTGACATATGTATGTGCTCTAGTGAAGATATAATAAAGTTGACAATATAAATGAGTCTCTAAGTTTTATTCGCCAAAGGGCCTTCTAATTCAGCGCCCACCCCTGGATATGTAAGTGCATAAATCATAACAACCAATCACCAATTCAAAAGAAAAATGTAAAACCACTCTCTATAAACAATACAAAAAAATAATGTCTCTATCTCATACAAGGTTCAAAGGTGAACAAACTGCAGGACAAAACCAAAGCAACCGCTGAAAGATTATGCATAAAATATCATATCACCAACATAGACCCGGACAACCATCCGCAACTCCATTATCTTTCCTTTCACAGTTTAATCCAGAACCAGCCAATTTATTGTTGTCATATAAATTGCAATGTGTCATTAGCAAAACACAGCCTTCCGCAGTGATAGCAGCCTGTACATGTCTAAGAAATTTTTCCAAACGATCAAGTTTAAAAGCGACCCAAACAAATTTTGCACTTTCTCCTCTAAGTCTGCACAGCACCATGTCAGAGTGATGGCGACCCCACGGTGGCTGTTTATCGTTCTTAATGCATCCTTCTACCTTCCACATCCTCTCTTCCACGACGTGCTTCCACAATGTGGGACATACACTAGATTCACTCTTACTGTCTACATATAGAAATTGAAGAGCACTTCACGGTCAGTGTGCGTGCAAGTGCATGTGTGTGTGGAGATTCCCAATCCCAAAGTAGGTGCCCTGAAATTATCACACAAACTTTGAGTGTTGGACTGTGGAGATTCGTGTTTTGTTGGTGTGACACTAGCAAGATGGTCCTTGTCAAGACTGAGGGTGAATTGGAACGAAAATGAGACGACGGGTTTTAGTTTTTACAGTATGTAGATCAGTAGGATTATTTTTATTTTTTGTTTCTGTGGTAAAATAATATTTTATCTTGTTTAGGGTTTTGATATTTTCTTTCATAAATCTTGCACTTTTAATTAAAATGCTGCTGTTATAAGGGGTGGGTCACGTAAAAGGATCTTATAGTCTTAATATCCTTGTCCTGTTACTGTATTATTTATTTAGATACGAGATTATTTTCCAGACAAGTAATTTTACAGCTTCTTCGATATACATAGGAGTATTTAATATTAATATACTTAATTAATTTATTCATTTACATATTATTGTAAATAGGAAGTAAACAATTTTGATGTCTTTATGTCGGAAACTAGAGATGGAGAGAGAAAGGAATCAGAAGGATTGAGTTGAGATTATTTAATGTACAACTAAATGATTCATGATTATACTTATCTTACTATTATCCTGAAATAGTTAAAAAATTCGATATTTTATTTGCCTTATTTTCTTCTAAAGAGATAAAATTAAAGCCGATTATTATAAGTACACTAGAGAAAATCTAGAAGGTTTTTCAGGATATTTCAGGAATATTATTACCTACTTATTGGGTAGCTGATTGATTGGGCCATTAAACCAATTAAAATAAGCAATGCAGCTGAACAAAACTTGTTAGAGATGAAAAGCGGTAATACCTTTTATTCCCACAATATAATTCTGTCTCAAAGTTTTATTTAAATCATGTCCTTCAAAATTTTGCTAGATAAACTAATTCTTAATTAACTAATTTGTATTTCAGTTAAATCATTCTATGTATTTAGCTCATCGCTTAAATAGGGTGTCCCAGTTTATATCGTCAGGATTTAACCAGTCGATAGTTTAGCGAAAATTAAAGGTGGTTTGTCTAATAAACTATGGTCGAATATTGCTTCCTTTTTGACGTACAGGCCATTAAAGAAAATAAATTATTTTAAATAATTTGCTATATATCAATAACAAAAAAGTTAGCCTTCTGAAATTTTGCATAGATTTTTTTTTGTATTCTCTTATTAATAGTTGTTGCAATTATTTTATTTAGAACACAGAGGCGTGCGTACGGGTTTCTTCAAAAACATTTTATTGAATAAAACCTACGCCACTGGTTTTTTTGCAGCACCAATATGTAGAGAGTATTTTCCATTCAATTTAGAAACTTTTTCGTATCTTATAATTTTTTGATAACTTAACTCAAAATAACCTAATAGTACAGTAAATAAGGGAGAAAAAAGCTTCAAATAGACTTTTTTTACCCAGCAGCCAATTTTTATAGAATCTTCTAGAGGGTCACCCTGAAAGTTTAAAACTGAGTTTGTGTATTCGTAGACCCCGTCCTTCCTTCACCAGCCCTCAATTAAGAGTTGGATTTTTTTGTTTAATGAATAACTTTTTTTTAATTAAATTTTCGAAAAAAAGAGTCAGTACAAAGTTGTAAAGAAAAATATTTCCTACAACTTATCTTTTAAAACTTTTTTGATATTGTCGATATTTAAAAAGTTATTCAACAAATAAGTTGAAAATTTTGGGGAAAGAGTAGTAGTAGTAAGTAGTACCTAACTAGAGAAAAATTTCCCTAAATTTTGCAACTTATTTGTTGAATATCTTTTTAAATATTGACAATATCAAAAAAATATTAAAAGGAAAGTTGTAGGACATATTTTTCTCTACAACTTTGTACTGATGCTATTTTCGGAAATTTAATAGGGAAGAACCTGTTTAATAAATAAAAAAAAAATTTAAATTATCAAGAAATTGTAAGATACAAAAATGTTTCTAAATTGAATGGAAAATACTCTCTGCATATTGGTGCTGCAAAAAAAGCCAGTGGTGTACGTTTTATTCAATAAAATGTTTTTGTAGAAACCCGCACGCACGCCTCTGTGTTCTAAATAAAATAATTGCAACCACTATTAATAAGAGGATACAAAAAAAAGATCTATGCAAAATTTCAGAAGACTAACTTTTTTTGTTATTGATTTATAGCAAATTATTTAAAATAATTTATTTTCTTTAATGCCCTGTAAATCAAGAAGGAAGCAACATTCGACCATAGTTTATTAGACAAACCACCTTTAATTTTCACTAAACTATCGACTTGTGAAATCCTGACGATATAAACTGGGACACCCTGTATAATTAATTAATTGAATTGATTGTTTTGATTGAATGGTTGATATTTGGATGAAACATGATAATTCACTGATAACGTCATGTATGTTTTCAGAAAAAATAATTTTGGGCTGACGCGCTGAGGTTTGGCTAAATCTTACTGTCAATTAAATATTGTTAATTTTTTATTTTGGTACCAGTGTCTTTTTCCCAAAATCGCTGTTTCTTTTGTATTAGAGTAATTTTTTGATATACTCGTATATATATTATATTTTTTATGGTTTAGTTCCATGTAATCGATGATTAGATTCTAATCATGCATTAAATTTTAAGTAAGGTGTAATTTAGTTTAGTTTATTCTTAGTTTAATGAAGTCAGCTGTTACAAACGACGGTTGAAATTTTTTACTTGATTAAAAATTAATTATAGTTAGTCTAATCAGGAATGAAACGTTACAAAATAAAAAAGTACAAATTACTTATATTTTAATTACAATTTGAAGATGAAATTTTTCTCGTGCCGTATCTTTATCCTTTCAGTTTTGTTCCTGATCATGTGGAACAGAAAATGGTCTATTGAGTTTACAAAAAACTATTTGATTTTCTCAATGAAAGAAATTACTACTAAATGCTAGTCTATTCGATTTTAAGGTTAAAAGAGAACCAAAAAATTTGGATCGGGTACCCAATTTTTAAATGATTCAGGTTTGTGAGTACAAAATTAGCTTCCCCCCAAAAACTGAGTCCGCCAGTTTTTTTATATCATCAATTTATGCTTGGCCTCTCCGCTTCTACTTAAAATTATGAAATTGACTTGCTGATGCTTAACTTAAAATTTTACTATGTACTAATTACTATAATTTTAAATTAACCATCACATAAGTCAACCTTAAATTTTAAGTAGAACTGGTGGGAACGAGTCTTAATATCTTTAAAAAAATTAAAGCTCTAAACCTTACAAGATGATTAAGTACGTTGTTCGCTCTTCTTCGAACGTAATATTAACTATGCTATTAATTATATTCTGATATAACGAATATTTAAACAGTCGCACAATAAAAAACATACACATTTGCATAAACATAATCATGTTAACAATTTTATGGTACCACAAATTTCCCTTACAATTTATAGTCCAGTTTTAGACACACCTACAAAATCAAAAATAAAATAACATGCTCTTCGTCTCGTAATTGCAATAATAAAACAACTAATTAAAACACCTAGTAAATAAAACAGTAACTGGAGCATAATTTATCAATATTAATTTTTCATTACGCTCATTTCTGTGTTAATGGCTGTGATATATGCAATAACCAAATTAATCTATTAGAATTAATTGGTTCTTAATTGCGTGAAAGTTATTTATTGGCAGGGGCATCGAATACAACAATTATAATTATCACTTGCCTATTGGCTTTCCATTCACATTGCAACTCATCATTATCATTAGTTTTGTTTCGCACATTCTCGTTTTTATGATAGTATCCATTAATTGATCTTGTTTTGCAGGTGGCACTCCTGCTGAGTTTTAGCTCTATACTAGACGTGACGTCAGCTGGAAGTTTACACAAATACAAACGGGAACACCCTTTCATCCACAGTATAAAAATCTACCACCCCAGGACAATTCGCAGAAAACCAAAGAACGTCTTCGCGGGTTACAACAGTATTAAAACCTACAAACCTAAACCAGTTTACGGTCCTCCATCAGGATCTATCCCGGAAATTAATTTGCACCATTACGTGCATTATTGCTCCCCGGGCTCGCCTGTAGAACAAGCAGGACAGTTTCCAACTGAAGAGTATGTTTTACAACCCCCGAAGCACTATTACCATTTTGATCACCCCCGCCAGCAGTTTGCTGAGCAGGATTTCGAGGAGTTCCGCAAACCTGCAGTGGAGTTTGAACCGCCGGTTCTTAAGCCGAATTCCGATGAAATCATCATACCTGAATCCACTGGAACTCTACTGGTAAATAACAAGCAAAATAACGTTTACGATTACGTGGAAATACCAGATGTCAACCCTCCTTTAGACTACTCCCCAAAATCCACCTATAACACCCCTGGTGCTGTCACATCGTACGGTACTCCAGCTCAAATAGACAATCACGAGCAACATTTGTTTGAGCATCAGCAGAATCACGGTGGTTTGTTTGAACCACACCATCGGGAGAAGACGAAAGTTGAGGATTATTTTGAAGTGGAACTGCAGAATAATTACGATGATTCAGCGGATTTTAGTCGCCGGCAGCGTCAATCAGATCTCGCGGCTAGTCCTTCTGTAAATTTAAATGTGTCTAGTCCAAGTTCAACGAAAAGTGAAAGCAATAACGGAACAACGGTAACATCAATGTTGGCGAAACATCCAAATCACAAGTATGAAGAAGGCGATGATGATCATAGTGAAATTATTTAATTTGTTTATGTATCTAGAAGCTACCTACTTTTCTTTTCCATTTTTATAATATCGCTAGTAATTTAGATTGTGTTTGTTGTTAAGTTGTAATTAATAGTTTAATAAATTATTGTTTGCTTATTGTCTTTGATTTATAAATTGAGATTTCTACTCTTGATGTGGAACAACATCCAGTGAAACGTCCTCTAGTAAAACCCTTATGACTAAATAATTTATTTTATTTTATTTATATTTCAATAGCTATTATATTGTAGTGGTTTTATAAAAACCATTGAAATTAAATTTGAAATTCAATTATTTGGACAATATGTTGTATGTTGTATAAAACAATATAAAAGCTTATTTACAGAACACAATGTAATGCAAAAGAGTACTATAGAACGCAGTTGTTTACAAGTGCCTAAAATTGAATTTAACAATACGGAAAATACACAATATACAAAAAAATTGAGTTATTTGTTCCAAATGAAAACATAATAAGGACGATTTGCAAAGCTATAATTAAAAAATTTAAACTTACTAACCCATCCTCAATCAATTCAGGGCCTCAGGTCATAATCGAAAGGATCGAAAAAAATTATAATGTACATAAATGTATTCAAGACCAAAACCCTCTTTCACTTGGTAGTTTTCCATAAAATTCTGGGAAAATATTGGATTTATCGAAATGAAAGTTATAAAATGAAAGGTTATTATGAATTCTGAATTAAAGAGTAGGTATGGTACATATAAGACAAAAAAATGAAGTGTTTTTCGAGATGAACGACCCAAATTTTATGTAGAGTTCGGGTAAGTCAAGTTTTCGAGCATTAAAAGAAAATAGATCAAATTTAGTACGAGCCCTAACAACTAAATGTTCAGAAAAAAGTAAATTTTTGAAGTATGAAAGGAGAACTGGAAATTTTACGCAAATAATTAGTAAACGCCTAACAATACAATAAGATAAAGCCTTAATAACAATATTATGCATGGAAGAAAATTGTTTATTGGATTTAACAATATTTTAACCTTAATAATTAGTAAACTTTACAAAATGAATTTGCAACTAAATGTTGGGATAATTTTTAATTTAAGACTATCAATAAGAGGTTACGTCTCCTTTTGCTTTAATAGCTGCTTGTGTTCTAGCAGGCATTGTATTTATCAAATTTTGGTAGAATTCTGGCGTGAAACTGTCCCAAATTTCTTTTATTTTGGTCTATAAGTCCCCAATGGTTCTTGGTGGATTATTACGTAGAATACGTTTAATTTTATACCAAAGAATTTAATCACATTTAAGTCCGAACTGGATGAGGGCCATGAAAGCACCTTTATGTCATTTTCCCCAAGTTCCAAAACTTTGATTTTTTAAAAAGTCGTTAGAAAATTACGTCACATTTTTAAAGTGCAATTTTAAAGCTACGAAATATGCCTAAAATCACCAAATAAAGAATTGGGAATTTTTTTGTACATAAAACCAACATCCAGCTTTGTAATAAAGTAAATTTTACCCAAATCCAACCAGTGGTTCCAAATCTGTGATTATTTTAATGTACGTAGCACCCTCAAAAAACACGCTTTTTGGAAATTGAACTGTGAAACTCGAAAAAAATGCAAAAAAAATTCATATTAACATTTCAGGATTTTTTCAATATAGTACAATTATTGATTTAAAGGTTTTTTGACACAAATCCAACCAGCGGTTTCAAATTTTTTAAAACAAATATTAGAAAATTCTATCATTTTTAAAAGTGCAACTTTGAAGCTCCGATAAATGCCTAAAATCACCAAATAAAAACTTGTGTAACTTTTTTGTAAATAAAACCAACATCCAGTTTTGCAATAAAGTAAATTTCATTAAAATTCGACTACTAGATCCAACGTTTTGAAAATAATAATTCTTTGTTTCTACAATTTTCCCATCCTGCTGGGTTAAAGTGCCACAGTTTTGGAACCGCCGAGCGGATTTTTACGAAATTTACGTTTTTAAATAACTAAATGTTGGCATTATAACAGAAAAAAACATCAATATTATCGAATTTAATTTAGATAACTTTTGCGCGTATGGAAAAAAGACACAATCAAATTTACTTTTGTCCGAACATTTACTTGTTAGGGCTCGTAGAATAGCAGTATTAAATAGAATAATTATTTATTTCCACTTTGAACTTGAACTATTTACATAAGATTTGATGTGAAGTTGCTGCTTTCACTGATTTTGTTCCATCTTACTTATTTTTATTACTGGTTTCGTTGCTATTTTCGTCCATGCCTGCTCTTTCTCAAAACTCGAAAAAATTTAAACAAAAAATTCAAAAACAGTGACAAAATCGAATGTTTCAGTCCGCCTTTTCTCCATGATATTGTTTTGATTTTAGTTTTAAGTTGAATCTATAGGATTTTTGAAATTTGAAATAAGGTCTTTTCGTTTACTTGAAAATCTTTAAGCTTTGCGAGACTAGAAACTGTATCTTTACGCGAGGTTAAACCTATGACGTACACAACTCGAAAGTAAAAAAATTTAGACGCAGTAAAATATGATTAAGTTAGAACATTACTTTTAGGGGAAAATGTTTAGTTTACATATATCTATAATACCAACACCAGAAGATCGTAACTACTTAAAAATATCACATGACTTTCTTATTCAATACGAATAAGGTTCTGATCTTTTGAAAGTATTGTACTTAAGCCGTTGCCAATAATCATATTTTAGCAAATTAATTTAGTTATTGTTTCAAAATTACAAATATTCTTGGAAATTCTAAAAAAATTGTAAAATGTTCGTATCGTTTCTCTTGAAGCCCCTTTGCTTTATTCCCATTTGGCGCTCCAAGGAAATCACTAATTATCTACACAACACTAGCACTTTTGAAAAAATAAGTCAATCATTGAGAAGTGACCGTAAGAAATATTTAATTACACACAAGATACGATTAACTACTAAAGAAATTACAATAATTCGTGTTACGCGAAATAGTTAATTAATGATTAAATGGAAGTAACGAACAAAACTTTAGCGCACATTCTTTAAAAAACAAAACTAAAAATTGACTAATAGAATAAAATATATAAATAACACATAAATTACTCACCCTTTACACAACCAAAATTTCCAATTTTATAGGCTTAGGCGGCGTTCACGTTTCTTACAAAATAATAATGAAAAAGTATTGTTGTGTTGAATTTGTGAGAAAGTGAACCCAGCTTAAGCCTTTAAATTGTATTTGTTGGAAAAAAGGATGAGTAATTTTTGTTATCTATGGATTTATTTTGTATATGAATTTATGAATCAGTTTTCAGTTTTATTTCGAATGCCAAACGGAGCAGACGTGTGTCTGGTGCTTACGGTTAATTATTAATTATTTATGTAATATAACACGTGTTATTATAATTACTTGTGTAGTTAATCGTAGCTTCGCTTAATTAATTATTTCTTACGGTTACTTTTCAAATTTTCTTTCAACGATGGACTTTTTCTACAAGTGTATTGCTAGTGTTGTGGATTGATTAGTGATTTCCTTGGATTACCATCAGACGGGAATAAAGCAAAAGGACTTCAAGGGAAAAGGTACGAAATAGTTTTAATTTTTTTTGCTATTACTAGTACACCGCTACTACTCATGATCTTCGCATGGTAGTGGACAGGGGACTCGGGGTCTAGGGGGAGGGGTGACCGCGTTGGAAGGAAAACAAAACAACTTTTGGCCGCCATTGTAGATTAAAAATTTTTGGAAATAGTTTTAATTTCTTTGGCTATTACTAGTACACTGCTTCCTATTCATGGTCCCTGCATGGTACTGGGCCTGGGGTCAGGGTTAAAGGGGGTCCAGGGTATAGGGGACTCCTTTAATTAAATTAATTAAAAACAAAACTTCGGCCTGCCTTGGTAGATTGATACATTTTCGAAATAGTTTTAATTTAATTTGCTACTACTATTACACTGCTACTACTGAAAAATTTTCAAAATAAAAAATATATATAAACACAATTCAAATCATCCTGCCCTTTCTGCCGCATCTGATATGTAAAATCGTAGATGGGGGGGATGCTGCTACTTAGTGTAAACATTTATAATTTTTTAAATTCTGCTTTTGATTGTTCTGTGTTTTGTTCTGGTTGTATGTAGGTCCCATGATGATTAAATGAGGACCACATCGACAACATACCAGGTCAGAACATTTTTAGTTTTCTGTTAAAATATTTCAACATTTTGGTGGAAAATTCCATCCGTTGAAAAAGTCTAAATATAAACGGACACATTTTTGTTTAAAACGATTTGTTGTTTAAGAAATGTAGCATTTCAGTTTCAATAATTATTTTTTTAAATAGTATTTTGAGAAAATTCTTGTTTTTTTTTGTTTGGAAACAATCACATACAACCAAATTATCATATAAAATTGCCAGTAAGTACGATAAGGCAAAACAATTATTTAGGGACAAATCACCTAGAAAACGTAAAAACCAGCTGGCAGGGCCCAACATTTTACAAAGGGGCACTCAATAAAATTAAAAACGATTATAATTTATTTATTTTTCGTGATAGAAACACGAAATTTATTTTGTTGTCTTAAGACAACATTCATACAAATTATTGGAAAATTTCAGGACATATAAGGCGAAGCACTGAATATTCTCACCACATTACAGGTGATTCGTTTTCTAATCTAGCAGCCGCTATTTTTTTTTAAGTTCTAGATATATAAATTTAATAAAAATTGTCGTTTTTCCAAACGCTTTTGTTGGATTTTTTGAGAATTTTAGCAATGACTAAGTCTATAGTTTGTAGATATTTGTTGCATAAGAGATGACTACTTTTTAGGAGTTATTATTCTCATTTATAATATTTATCTTGATATTATATTAGACATTTTTTAGTTTTGTTCCGAATGTGAACCGGTAAAGACGTGTGCTAAAGTTTTGTTTCTTACTAACGTTTAATTATTAATTAATTATGTCGTATAACACGTCTTAACTTAATGTAACCTTAACTAGCGTGTAATTTATTTATTGCTTAGGGTTGCTTCGCATATTTTTTCAGTGATTATCTTTGAAAGGTAGGTCCCATGACGATTAAAGGAGGAATACATCGTAGAAGACAGCATACCAGGTTAGAACATTTTTACTGTGTGGAAAAGGAAAATTACCTTAGTTGAATTTTCGTAATGTAACTTTTTCAATGGTTCTAATAGTAAATAAATCCAGGTTAATTTTGAATCAATAATTTGAAATAATTTGCTTATATAAACACTTCAAAATTTTTCTGCCCGGTGCTTTAAATATCAACGTGAAGAAATTCAAACAAGCTCGGGTAAACGGCAGGAGTAACTATGATACTCTTGGCGGTTGGTAGATTCGCGTGGGGTGACAGAGATGTGGTAGAGTTGTACGGGTTGACACCTAGGCATTGCCTAGAGCTGTTGCCTGTCTCTCAACACAAAGAGTCACAACTTGCGGTCTTCCCGGAAGCTTTGATTGTTCTAATGCTGGAGGTCTGGCCTTCCTCTGGGATTAGAACGGTTATAGTTGCGTTTGTGACGTACCTCCCATAGGTAACCGCCGGACAACGCTAATGTCGGATATATGTTATGTACGGTCTGTGAAAGCAGATTAAATGCAGGCATATGTTGGGGATTAGCGGCCAAACCGTCACACGTCTTGTAACAAAGCCAATTTAACAAAAATTTAAGTACTGTAATTTTGAAAATAAAAGTAAATTATTAAAATTCGGGTGGGTAAACGAAGCTGGAGCAAACTTGCGCTCCAGCTAGTGCTCCATCGCTCGAGGTGTCGGTCGTATTTGAACTGCTTAATTGCTACGACTAGAATCCAAGATGTCACATGTCAGACCACACGGCGTTTACCCTTTAACCTATTCGTATGCTGCCCTAATTCATGCAAAGCACCGTTGTGAGCAATGGATGCTGCGGATAGTGAGTAATGCTTAGATTCTTACGTTATACGATATAATGTATATGTATGTAATGGTCTAAGCAGTAATGTGTGGTAGAGGTTCGCGCAAGCGGCCTCGAAAGTAGCCCATTAAATGTGGTAAAGGAAGTAATTAATTCTTTCTACATGGGGTTCTCATTTAAAAAAAACTCGTAAATTAATTTATATAAGCAGTACTTTTTTTAAATAAAATTAGCTTTGTAACAAAGCCAAATGCGATCTTTTAAAAGTGTAATTTAGGGCCCTAAAAACCCGGAAATTATTTATGTATTTAAACAGTTTTTAATTTTAAAATGTCTAAAAACATTTCTTTCAGGCATGTACCTTATAATGTTTATTTTCAGTATTTATACATAATATAATTTATGTAGGTACTTCGAAGGTAAAATTTGTGGAAAATGTTTGGGGGCCCCAATTCTCAAATTCATATTAGGTACAATTTAAAAATAATTGTATCACCAGTATCTACTATTTTTCGATAAAACGACAAATGTAATAAATACCACTGGATATACCTATATTAAATGTTTTAGATAATTTTACTGTGAGATTATTATTATAATCCACATAGGCCTTCCCTCTTTCTCTTTTATTAACAACTTATTTTTCTGATAACATTACCATTTTTAAGAATCTGCATCTGAACAAATTTTTGGAGAAACTCCAAAAATCGAATATATGTACCTATGTTTTATTACTTATATTTTTCCCTTAGATCATACCTTTTAAGCTTTCCCCATTCCCATTGACACTGTAAAAGGTGCCATTCATATTATAAAATTTAACGACCCAAACTCGGGGTGAAATCTATTTTTATACAAAAATTATTGATATGAAACTTATCAAGTTGTAAATAATTACATACATGCTCTATAATATTGACCGTGGATTAGGCCTCCTGGGGACACCACGTTAAAAAAAAACGCTCCTAAACTCTACCTCAGTGATGGTGAGGAAATGAGTTGGTTGCATTACATGAGAGGGAAATATTCTTTATTATATTGCAACTAAAACTCCATAATAGTACTAATAGTAATCGATTATAGAAGATTTTACCCTTTGGGGATTTCTTGCAAGATAAAACTGTGTTATACATACATAAATATGTATGTTAGGTATAAGTACCCAAAATTTGTAACACATAAAACATGCAATTACTACACGATTAAAATTGAGCCTTGATTTTAACTGTGAATACCTCAAATACGAAGGGCCGAAAAAAATTGAAATTTCTTAATTTTTTTTTATTTGTTCTAAAGGCTGTAATTAATTAACAATTTTTTGGAGTAATTGTTAATTTGATTACAAGTTTGTGTTCTAAAAAACTTGTTCCGCCTTATATTCAATGGTAACTGACAGAGCCGCATTTAGCAAAGGCCCTGAAAACCTAGAAATAATTTACCTTCATAATTTTTCTGCCCGGTGCATTGAATATCAACGTGAAGAAATTCAAACAAGCTCGGGTAAACGGCAGGAGTAACTATGACACTCTTGGCGGATGGTAGATTCGCGTGGGGTGACAGAGATGTGGAAGAGTTGTACGGGTTGACACCTAGGCATTGCCTAGAGCTGTTGCCTGTCTCTCAACACAAAGAGTCACAACCCGCGGTCTTCCCGGAAGCTTTGATTGTTCTAATGCTGGAGGTCTGGCCTTCCTCTGGGATTAGAACGGTTATAGTTGCGTTTGTGACGTACCTCCCATAGGTAACCGCCGGACAACGCTAATGTCGGATATATGTTATGTACGGTCTGTGAAAGCAGATTAAATGCAGACATATGTTGGGGATTAGCGGCCAAACCGTCACACGTCTTGTAACAAAGCCAATTTAACAAAAATTTAAGTACTGTAATTTTGAAAACAAGTAAATTATTAAAATTCGGGAGGGTAAACGAAGCGGGAGCAAACTTGCGCTCCAGCTAGTGCTCCATCGCTCGAGGTGTCGGTCGTATTTGAACTGCTTAATTGCTACGACTAGAATCCAAGATGTCATATGTCAGACCACACGGCGTTTACCCTTTAACCTATTCGTATGCTGCCCTAATTCATGCAAAGCACCGTTGTGAGCAATGGATGCTGCGGATAGTGAGTAATGCTTAGATTCTTACGTTATACGATATAATGTATATGTATGTAATGGTCTAAGGAGTAATGTGTGGTAGAAGTTCGCGCAAGCGACCTCGAAAGTAGCCCATTAAATGTGGTAAAGGGAGTAATTAACTCTTTCTACATGGGGTTCTCATTTAAAAAAAAACTCGTAAATTAATTTATATAAACAGTACTTTTTTTTATTTAAATAAAATTAGCTTTGTAACAAAGCAAAATGCGATCTTTAAAAGTGTAATTTGGGGCCCTAAAAACCCGGAAATAATTTATGTACTTAAACAGTTTTTAATTTTAAAATGTCTAAAAACATTTCTTTCAGGCATGTACCTTATAATGTTTATTTTCAGTATTTATACATAATTTAATTTTTGTAGGTACTTCGAAGGTAAAATTTGTGAAAAATGTTTGGGGGCCTCAATTCTCAAATTCATACGTAATTAGGTACAATTTAAATATAATTGTATCACCAGTAGGTACAGGTACCTACTATTTTTCGATGAAAAGACAAATGTAATAAATACCACTGGATATATATTAAATGTTTTAGATAATTTTACTGTGAGATTATTAATATAATCCACATAGGCCTTCCCTCTTACTCTTTTATTAACAACTTATTTTTCTGATAACATTATACCATGTTTAAGGAACTGCATCTGAACAAATTGTTGGAGAAAATCCAAAAATCGAATATATGTACCTATGTTTTATTATTTATATTTTTCCCTTATATCATACCTTTTAACCTTTCCCATTGACACTGCAAAAAGTGCCATTAATAATATAAAATTTATCGACCTAAATTTGGGGTGAAACCTATTTTTATACAAAAATTATTGATATGAAACTTATCAAGTTCTAAATAATTACATTATGCTCTATGATACTGACCGTGGATTAGGCCTCCTGGGGACACCACGTTAAAAAAAACGCGCCTAAACTCTACCTCAGTGGTGGTGAGGAAATGAGTTGGTTGCATTACATGAGAGGGAAATATTCTTTATTATATTGCAACTAAAACTCCATAATAGTACTAATAGTAATCGATTATAGAAGATTTTACCCTTTGGGGATTTTTTGCGAGATAAAACTTTGTGGTATACATAAATAATTTCTAACACATAAAACATGCAACTACTACACGATTAAATTTGAGCCTTGACTTTAACTATGAATAACTCAAATACGAAGGGCCGAAAAAAAAATTTCTAATTTTTTTTTACTTGTTCTAAAGGCTGTAATTAATTAACAATTTTTTGGAGTAATTGTTAATTTGATTACAAGTTTGTGTTCTAAAAAACTTATTCCGCCTTATATTCAATGGTAACTGACAGAGCCGCATTTAGCAAAGGCCTTGAAAACCTAGAAATAGTTTACCTTCATAATTTTTCTACACGGTGCTTTGAATATCAACGTGAAGAAATTCAAACAAGCTCGGGTAAACGGCAGGAGTAACTATGACACTCTTGGCGGATGGTAGATTCGCGTGGGGTGACAGAGATGTGGTAGAGTTGTACGGGTTGACACCTAGGCATTGCTTAGAGCTGTTGCCTGTCTCTCAACACAAAGAGTCACTACCCTCGGTCTTCCCGGAAGCTTTGATTGTTCTAATGCTGGAGGTCTGGCCTTCCTCTGGGATTAGAACGGTTATAGTTGCGTTTGTGACGTACCTCCTATAGGTAACCGCCGGACAACGCTAATGTCCGATATAATGTTATGTACGGTCTGTGATAGCAGATTAAATGCAGACATATGTTGGGGATTAGCGGCTAAACCGTCACAGGTCTTGTAACAAAGCCAATTTAACAAAAAAATAAGTACTGTAATTTTGAAAACAAAAGTAAATTATTAAAATTCGGGAGGGTAAACGAAGTTGGAGCAAACATGCGCTCCAGCTAGTGCTCCATCGTCCGAGGTGTCGGTCGTATTTGAACTGCTTAATTGCTACGACTAGTATCCAAGATGTCACATGTCAGACCACACGGCGTTTACCCTTTAACCTATTCGTATGCTGCCCTAATTCATGCAAAGCACCGTTGTGAGCAATGGATGCTGCGGATAGTGAGTAATGCTTAGATTCTTACGTTATACGATATAATGTATATGTATGTAATGGTCTAAGCAGTAATGTGTGGTAGAGGTTCGCGCAAGCGGCCTCGAAAATAGCCCATTAAATGTGGTAAAGGGAGTAATTAACTCTTTCTACATGGGGTTCTCATTTAAAAAAAAAACTTGTAAATTAATTTCTATAAGCAGTACTTTTTTTAAATAAAATTAGCTTTGTAACAAAGCCAAATGCGATCTTTTAAAAGTGTAATTTAGGGCCCTAAAAACCCGGAAATTATTTATGTACTTAAACAGTTTTTAATTTTAAAATATGTAAAAACATTTCTTTCAGGCATGTACCTTATAATGTTTATTTTCAGTATTTATATATAATTTAATTTATGTAGGTACTTCGAAGGTAAATTTTGTGAAAACTGTTTGGGGGCCCCCTATTCTCAAATTCATACGGAATTAGGTACAATTTAAAAATAATTGTATCACCAGTACCTACTATTTTTCGATAAAAAGACAACCGTAATAAATACCACTGGATATATATTAAATGTTTTATATAATTTTACTGTGAGATTATTAATATAATCCACATAGGCCTTCCCTCTTTCTCTTTTATTAACAACTTATTTTTCTGATAACATTATACCATGTTTAAGGAACTGCATCTGAACAAATTGTTGGAGAAAATCCAAAAATCGAATATATGTACCTATGTTTTATTATTTATATTTTTCCCTTATATCATACCTTTTAACCTTTCCCATTGACACTGCAAAAAGTGCCATTAATATTATAAAATTTATCGACCTAAATTTGGGGTGAAATCTATTTTTATACACAAATTATTGATATGAAACTTATCAAGTTCTAAATAATTACATTATGCTCTATAATACTGACCGTGGATTAGGCCTCCTGGGGACACCACGTTAAAAAAACGCGCCTAAACTCTACCTCAGTGGTGGTGAGGAAATGAGTTAGTTGTATTCATGAAAATTACATCAAAATGGATTCAGGGACCCTCCAAACGTGTAAATCCATCAAAATTTCGAAGTCGAAAAAAATCACGATTACTATAGGTAATAGGTATACATCCTTATTACTTCGTATAATAAAGTAAAAAATAAAATTTCAGTGGTTCTTTTATGAAATAAAATTAAAAGTGACTGAAAAGAGAGGTTCCATTAGCTTTTGCGTATCCGAATCATCTTACCTAACACAAAGAATTGTTTTCTAGTACCAAGTTTAGGCTTCTGTTTGTTTCCATATTGTTGCTATATTAAAAAAGTTTTACTTACACTTAAAATATGAATTAAGAAATAATTGGACATAAATCAAATCAATTTGTATTCAGTGTTATATTATTGTAAAGAAATTCTATAAATATCTTTAAATAAAATTGTAAATATTACAATGGTCACTAAAACACCAAATCTGTAGCTATGAAGGGGAGGTCAGTAGCTTTCCTGAAATGTTATAGAAGGTACTTTTAAAACTTACATATTGCTACAAACTTTTTGAGTTAATAAACGAAATAATATTATACTCCACAAGATTAACATTCAAAGCATGACCATGTTAGTTTCATACATTGAAAAATAAACCTTTTAGAAATAAGATGTATAGGGTTGTATAAATATTAAGTATGTACTTTTTATGAAAGTTTAACTTTAGCGAAAGCTGAATACATGAGTAATAAAGATTAAAGAGTCTGCAGTTATTTTACTTACATAGTTTTTAAGAAGTGAAATATTTAACTGGCACTCTTTTAAGTCAAAAAGTATAATTTTGCAAGGAATTTTAAACCGAATGATATAAATATAATGAAAAAAGGAAAGTAAGTATATGACAATTTTAGAAATTTTTAAGTACGTTCAATTTCAAGGATACTGAATAAAGATTACTGATTTTACAGAAATAAATACAAAATTGGGAAAATATCTAAACAACCTAATATAGTTATTATATCCCTAGGCTGGAAAATGATACTTTAGTGATTGAGAACGCATATTTCAAAACGACGCTTTCCTCGCATGTTAGGTATTTTTTTAGAGCATCTTTTTAGAAAATACGTTTTTCTAAACTCTTTTTATAGTAAAGGGGAAAAGACACCATAATTTGTATTCCATTAAACTGCAACTATATCTGGTTTATTAAATCATCTCTTATATAAATAAAATTGTTTCAGAAATATAGCACGCTATTTAGAGACAATAAATCTTTTACGTAAAATTTTTTTCTTAGAAAATAACGCCGTAATAAACTACCCTGTACATTAAGCAATTCCTTATTTTTTCCAAATTCAAATTTTTTTCTTCTCACCATTCTAAAAAATAATAAAAATATAGCATAAAGAGAATATACCATATCAACGACATTTCCCGTCTGATATTTTTCAATTCTTTTTTGAATTATTTTCGGAGCTGCGGTAAAAATGAAACATTAATCTCTATGATGTTTCAAATAAATTCCGGCCCTGAATGTGGCCGAAGATTAATGATATAATTGTGAATGTTAAAAACCAGCTTTTACTTTGAATGCATTTGTATGCTGTATGCAACGATTTATAAGAAAACACACAAACATGGAATCCAACTAGTGGTAGAATGTTTTGTGCCCGAATTAATGGATGGCATGAATCACTTGTCCGAAAACTATTTATAAACTGGAAACTGGGAAGAGTTTTGAATTTCTCTAAAATTACTGCACGAAAATGTATGTTATGCTACTTTATTCACTTGGTCTGTAAAATAATCGTCGAAATTAATGAAAATAATTTCAAATGAAATAAAACAAAAATCTGAATGGATAGTGGTTGTTCAAGTTTGTTTACCATCGCTAACATTTAGTTTTGCATGTTGAGCAGAAAACCTCATATAAAAGGAAAATGGAGCGGATATGAAGGTCAAAATAACATCAAGTATGCATCAGTTTTATAGTTAACATAAAAAAGCAGTAGCGAATAACAATAAAACGTTTTCGGTACGTTTCATAAAGTTCGCAATTCACAACCGCACAAACACCTCCAAATCAATCAGTTCGTATAAGTGCCTCTCATACCCACATTTTTAAGGCACGAAAACAAACTAATGGGCGATATCAAACAGTTACTTTGTTGTGTTCGTTTGTCAGAAAACGATGCCATTAAAAATGCAGGCGTTGTTAAAAAATTCAAAAGCAAAGTGGTAGACATGGGTAACTGTTTTTCTGAAGGGGCCCGTCAAGAACTTTGCGGGACAAGCAAGACAGGGAATAATTCGCAAAGGAGCAACTAAAATGGTTTCAGGAAGCTGAGGTAATTAATCTAGATAATGTAAATAATAAACAGGGAAACTCATATATAAATGTGTTTTTTCTATATTTTTTGACTCTATATGTATATGACTCACTAACACAATTATTACTTACACAGGACGGTCAAAAATCCTGATCCTTATCCTAGGTAATTCCCGTTTTACTCCCCTTATTCCATCCAGGTAAGAAAACTTTGTCGTTTTCAAAGAATTTTTAACTATATCGTTGCTGAAAATCAAATGACCCGCTCGTTAGACAACTTGACGTTGTTAGCCACTCAAAGAGGGCTCACCTTTAACAAATCACCGTCTTTTAGTTTCACGTCTTTGTCGGGATATATAAGAAAAAAGTCGACAGAGAAAATTCAATAAAATCTATTCGTGTTCCCTTAAGGTCAGAATATTATGTAGGCAGGAGCAGCAACATAATTTATCTATTTATACAGTCTTCTGTTTGTCTGCATCATAAATGGGGAAGAAAAACAGCAGTGTATTTTGTATAGGTTTTTTTTACTTTGAGCTGAATGTGGATAGTAGATGAGAGGCGATATAACTAGCTTTGAAAGGTGAGGGTTTACTAAAAATAGATCTGATGAAGGAATAAGATGTATGTGTAGGTATATAAATGAAGCCAATTTGTGCTTTTACAATGAGAAAAACTATAAGATGAGTATTTAAAACAAGTAAGTATTTAATTACCTCTATTTATAAGTTCCTTGAAAAAAATACGTTTTTCATATGAAAGTATAAAAAAATAAAAAAAAATATTCAGTGGTTAGGTAAATTTATCATTTGCAGCCAATTAATCTAAATTTGTTCTCTTCGATGTCCTTTAAAATACACTTCTTTAATTTCTCTTTCTGCTTGTGCTAAACAACTTTCATTAATCAACAAAACTAAATAGTAATTCCATGCCTTAAGTAGTTGAATAAGTCAAGTTATGTGACATTCAATTTGATAAACTAACATGAGAATGTGCTGTTTCAATTCAAACTTTCAGTTCAGGTTTGAAACATCGACAAATGTACAATTTCATTATAATAATAACACTGATATTTGCTTCCTTATAATACATATCTGATGTGTTCAGCACATGACTTTATAATATAATTGTGAATTATTAAAAAAGCGCTTCAACCTCGCGTGTTTTTTTGACCCTTATTAATAAGATTTTCTTTATTACTCCAATTATTTTGAGCTATGAAAACATCTAATAATTTATAAATAAATCTAAAAAAACGAATACAAAAATGTCAAACAAATCACGTATCTCATTCCCGAAACCACTTTATAAGTAACCATCAACTTTCAGCTTTACAACCTCGTTTGTATTATTTCGTACAAGGAGCTCTTCCTTGACATTTTATACACACATTACATAATATAAAGAGACGTAGGTGAAAAAAGATGTAAAGCCTTGCACAGAATTCCTATGAGGCGGTGTATGTGTGTGCTTATAAATGGATTCGTGTGGAATTATTATCAAACTCATACACAAGAGAACCGAAGAAAAAACCCACGTCCGTTAAGATCTCATCCGTCAATCTCTTTATGAAATGTTACTTCTTTGGTTTAAATAGTATCTTGCATTTCTTTCGAGAAGTTGATGTTTTTTTAAATTTTTTCTTCGGGGTCTTCAGGAAGTCAAAAACGAGTTTAATAAAATTTTTTTAGATACATTTTTAATCAAACTTAACGATTTTTACATTTTTGAACCTTTCTAGCTTTGAAGTGCGATGACAAAATTGTTACCAGTTTTTTTAACGATCCTTTTCAAGGTGGAAGGTCTTGAGAAATTTGTATGAGTTTTTATTATAATTTTGAATCTTTTTATATAATTTTAAAATATAAACTGGTCCAGAAAGGAAGTTCCAAAAAAATGGGGTTGCTTTGAGTTGTTTAAAGAAATACCTAGTGAATTTTTACGGAATGATGGGCATTCTACATGATTTTTTAAGATTTTTAAAGTGTCCACTTTTAGGTGGTTTATAATTTTCTAAATCTAGAATGGAGTGCTTTTGTATACTGTTTTTATACAATTTTTTTAGGTACCCGATTTCAGCTGGTTCAGAAGTTACATTTCATATAAGTACTATTTTTCTAAGTTGAGTAACTTCATTTGGCAAGTAAATTCTTAGCTTACAATTGTTACAACAATGAAATTTATCTGGCAGATAAAGTTACTGGGAAGTTGAAAATACCGGCCTTAAATCTATTTACTTTTGTGCAGCAATATTTTTGTACAAAAAAAAAATACCAAAAGTGAATCTTGACATTAAAATACGAGCCGAAACACACTAACACACATACAATTGTGCATAAAACATAATGTTGCAAACATTATCCTGCTGAGATAAACGGAAAATGGTATATCTTTATGTCATGTTGGATTTTTTTCCTTCATGTTGTTCGGTCGGAATTTGCTACTTAGTTTTCCTAATAGATTTCATAAACAAGCGTGGAGTTTGTGATGCGAGTTCATAAAGTTTATGAGGCGTTTCACTACAGGGAAGTTAGTTTTAACTGATTGTGTAAAAATATGTATGTGTATCACAGAATTTATGGAAGTGCATTTAATAAATTAGTAAAGTTAGTGATGTGTAGATTAGAGTGGCATAAAATGAACCATTTGAGGCAGTTGTACTGTTTAATGTGCCACAGTTTTTTGGTAGGAAGTTGTAGTGGAGTTAGTTGATGGCGTTCCGGTATCTAACCTTCGTAGATGTTAGAAAATATAAATGAAACATTTCATATGAAAATATGACAGAAAAAATTACGTATAAATTAAAAAAAAAAGACATTTTAAATCGGTTAGTGTATAAAATTAAAATTAATGGAGTGTACTGCTTCTAAATAGAAACGAACATTTAATTAGACTGACATACGTTCCATATATTTTTAGATAAAGAGAGTATGATCTCGTTTTGTAACATTTTTCTTGTAGTTTTGAAACAAAATTTTACAGAAATTTGAGCTAAATTGATAAAAAATTTACACAAGTTACAAGAATGTATAAAACTCAGTATCGAACGCAGTCGTTAGTAAAGGAATCGCCAATACAATTTTTTATAGTTTTCCAAAAACATTTTTTTTATCCATAACAAGATAAATTTTTGTTTGCACCTATAGATAGAAATAAATTTCTGAAAGTCATTTTTAATATAAAATCGATCGCTAAAAACTATAATACCTAGAACCATTTAAAAATTATTAAATAATTCTTTTCAAAATATATACAGGGTGTTCGCGCGAAGTGACTCACTATTGCTAACTTCGTGATTATTGGAGCTACAAAGTCGGTTAAATTAGCAAACTAGTAGAATTTTTTCCGCTGATTACAATGGTGAAAACAGAAAACAATTAACCATCTGGTTTTCGAGATATTCACAAAAATAATATTTTTTTAAATATAACACCCTATATATTTTTGCAGAAATCGATGACAAATTAAATTCTGTACAGAAAATGTCCTTAATTTGTTTTGATTATAATTTGAAATAAGCGAGATATTTTGAAAAAAATTTGCATTTCTTTAAAATCAAGAAGCCATAAAATGGAATAATAATTTATTAAAACCAATCATAATTTTGAATTTAAGCAAGTTTAAAAAAACTTGAAAGAATTACGGAAATATTACTATTTTATTTAATATTTTTAATATACAGGTGTTTGCGCAAAGTGGTTCACTATTGCTAACTTTGTTATTATTGGAGCTACAAAGTCGGTTAAACTAGCAAACTGGTAGCATTTTTTCCGCTGATTATAATGGTGAAAACAGAAAAACAATTGGTTTTCGAGATATTCACAAAAATAACATTTTTTAAATGGAACACCCTGTATAGTTTTGCAAAAATCGATGACAAATTAAATTCTGAACAAGGAATGTTCTTATGCTTTTTTGACAATTATTTAAAATAAGCGAGTTATTTAAAAAAAAAAGTTTTCAAAGTTTTAATATCAAGTAGCCATGAAAATTATAATTTTGTAAATTTTCAATATTTCCGTAATTCTTTCAAGTATTTTTCAACTTGATTAAATTCAAAATTATGATTGTTTGGTTTTAATAAATTACTATTCCGTTTTATGGCTACTACTTGATTTTAAAGATTTGCAAACTTTTTTCAAAATAACTCGCTTATTTTAAATTATTATATCAAAAAAAGATGAGGACATTTTTTGTATAGAATTTAATTTACCATCGATTTTTGCAAAAATATATAGGGTATTCCATTTAAAAAAATGTTATTTTTTTGAATATCTTGAAAACCAGATGGTCAATTGTTTTTTTGTTTTCACTAATGTAATCAGCGGAAAAATGCTATTAGTTTGCTAATTTAACCGACTTTATAGCTCCAATAATAACGAAGTTAGCAATAGTGAGCCACTTCGCGTGAACACCCTGTATAGTATACTAAAATTGTTAAACGAACCTTATTGGTGTTAGAATTTTAAGGGCATGTACCTAATTTTATGCAGAATTTACGAATCAACATGTACCCACGTCATTTCGTTGTTCACGTGCCATTTTACTATCCTCCTTTTACAGATTTACTATACGACTTCAAAACGTCATATTGTATACTTAATACTTAGATAATAACAACCAAACAGTATAAAGGCAAGCTTGTAATAATAAATGAAGCTGCCCCTCAAAAAATATCCATCACACCCAATCACCCAAAGCTATACAAAAAAAATTGAGATCTCATTCAAAGTACTGTGCTGAATTTCGCTATACCTCTCTACCTATAGGCGGACGGTGGTTATTTTTATTTCTTTGCCAACACAAAACATTGTTTTGATGGTATAATATATTACAGCAATTTAGTTTTATCGATTAAACAAACAATAACAAACCTCCGAGCTCTTCTCACGAAAGTTGTGCTGCAACAAAAACATGATTTATTTTTTAATGCACGCTTCAACATCAAAACCATTCAACTATAAATTACCATTAAAAATATTATTATTTTATATTTTGAGCCACTTTGTGTTGTGGTTTTCTTCTGATAAAAACTGTATTTCATTTGTAACTGTATGACAGTTTATGTGAAAATATACGTAACATGATTTGTGCATATATACATCAGACACCACATCGTATCGTGTAATTTAATCTAAAATCACAAATGAACGGATAGGTACCCTTCTCATTTACATGTAAATTCCAGCATTTTCAAGTGCATTTGAATGTGAATGTGTGTTAAGTGTATGCAGTAAAATCAATTTCCACTATATGCACTCGACTGTTTCAGTTATATCACAAGGCGTATTATATATTCCTGGTGAAAATCCGGAAAATGACCCTATTATATTGCAACACTAGTGTGCCTCGCACACTATCAGCTCGTTTCAAGATAATGCAACTCGCTGTATTAATTCTATTGTGCCACTTTAGGAGTATTTGGTATTTGTCTGCAGTACAAATCGAAACGCAGTCTTTGGGGAGATGTTTGACGTCGCCTGGAGGTCAGAAGAGCAGTTTATAAAACTAGGAAGTAAATGAACCGATAGAAATGCACAAAAAATATTAGTCTACAAAACAGGACTCCGAATATCATTACATTTATTTTTCTACTCCCATACTTTAATTTATTTATTAGACATTTACTACCTGTACATTATGATACAGATTTTTCATTACGATACAAGTGTATAACCAACCAATAGAAATTCAACATTACAACAATATTCCGCCAATATCAAATATTGCCATGCTAACAGATCTAAAATTTAAAAATTGACAGTTCATTTTTATTTTCTGACATTTCTGAGTTTATGATAAAGTTGCCATAATATTTATTTTCTTATTTTTCATTGTTTGACTAGTCGTTGAAAAAATAGTGTATGCAACTCACATTTAATGACTATTAAGATCCATGCTTTCATTACGACACTCATCTATGTGTCTTGTCGTAATTCTCATACTCGTGTCTTAATAGCTATCATTAATTGCTTATTGCATCATATACTATTATAAAATCAACTTCCCCGCATTTATTACTAAGTTTTATGTTAAAATAAACCGATTTTGAAAAATTGCTAAATTTTAGGGCCATTTTTCTGAGAGAGTAGCTAAATTGTACTTTAACCTTATTTAGGAATTATCATGCTTATATTTCTTTTAATGCAATAAATATAACGTGTCTCATACTTTTGGGAACATAATAAAATAAAAACTTTATTTTTGGACCCAACAGAACCATTTAGGCCAAAAGAAATTAAAATTTGACTCCTGAATAAGTAATTTTTCTAATGGATTCTGAATAATGATGGAAATTTGAGAGTTAAACAGGAATCAGAAAGTGAAAAATTTTATACATAACGACCTTTTTTAAAATAGTCCTGTCGGTATTTTGTTCTTCATCGTCATATTTTATAAATCATAAATCAAAACTATCTTCAGATTTTAAACTTTTAAACTCCATCGGATTTTATTGGCATAATTTTGAAATGTCCTGTATAATTTTTGTATCATTTTTATTATAGCTCATGGTACCTACTGACGTGAAATATTGATTAGAAAGTTGTCAGAAAACTTTTAGAAGTTATGGTCCTGGGAATTTATCCCTAGAGTCACTTTTATTCTTTGGATCATGATGCATATTTTAACAGATGTCATAATATTTTGTTTCCTGATTTAGTTACCTACGTCAAATAAAAGCTAACAAAAAAAATTTTTTTGCTAAAGTTAGGCGGGCTGTCAGTAGAGTAGTTTAATATTGTTCGTAATACATTTCAGGGGCGTATCAAAGAGGAGGAACTTACATGATGCGTTCCATTACCACTGAAATTTTGTATTTCAATTGTATACAGGGTGTCCCAGTTTATATCGTCAGGAATTCACCAGTCGATAGTTTAGCGAAAATTAAAGGTAATTTGTCTAATAAACTATGGTCGAATGTTGCTTCCTTTTTGACGTACAGGCCATTAAAGAAAATAAATTATTTTAAATAATTTGCTATAAATCAATAACAAAAAAGTTAGCCTTCTGAAATTTTGCATAGATCTTTTTTTTGTATTCTCTTATTAATAGTGGTAGCAATTATTTTATTTAGAACACAGAGGCGTGCGTACGGGTTTCTTCAAAAACATTTTATTGAATAAAACGTACGCCACTGGTTTTGTTGCAGCCCCAATATGCAGAGAGTATTTTCCATTCAATTTAGAAACTTTTTCGTATCTTATAATTTTTTGATAACTTAACTCAAACCTAATAGTACAGTAAATAAGGGAGAAAAAAAGGCTTCAAATAGACTTTTTTACCCTACAGCCAATTTTGTAGAATCTTCTAGGGGGTCACCCTGAAAGTTTAAAACTGAGTTTGTGTATTCGTAGACCCCGCCCTTCCTTCACCAGCCTCAATTAAGGGTTAAATTTTTTTTGTTTATTGAATAACTTTTTTCCTATTAAATTTTTGAAAAAAAAGAGTCAGTACAAAGTTGTAAAGAAAAATATTTCCTACAACTTATCTTTTAAACTTATTTTGATATTGTCGATATTTAAAAAGTTATCCAACAAATAAGTTGAAAATTTTGGGGAAAGAGTAGTAAGTAGTCGTGGTAAGTAGTACCTAACTAGAGAAAAATTTTTCTAAAATTTGCAACTTATTTGTTGAACATCTTTTTAAATATTGACAATAATATTAAAAGGAAAGTTGTAGGAAATATTTTTCTCTACAACTTTGTACTGATGCTTTTTTCGGAAATCTAACAGGGAAGAACCTCTTTAATTAATAAGAAAAAAAAAGTTAAGTTATCAAGAAATTGTAAGATACAAAAATGTTTCTAAATTGAATGGAAAATCTCTCTGCATATTGGTGCTGCAAAAAAAACCAGTGGTGTACGTTTTATTCAATAAAATGTTTTTAAAAAACCTGTACGCACGCCTCTGTGTTCTAAATAAAATAATTGCAACCACTATTAATAAGAGAATACAAAAAAAGATCTATGCAAAATTTCAGAAGACTAACTTTTTTTGTTATTGATTTATAGCAAATTATTTAAAATAATTTATTTTCTTTAATGCCCTGGACATCAAAAAGGAAGCAACATTGGACCATAGTTTTTTAGACAAACCACCTTTAATTTTCGCTTAACTATCGACTGGTGAAATCCTGACGATATAAACTAAGACACCCTGTAT
Organism: Pediacus dermestoides; assembly: GCA_963942485.1. Taxonomy (NCBI): domain Eukaryota; kingdom Metazoa; phylum Arthropoda; class Insecta; order Coleoptera; family Cucujidae; genus Pediacus; species Pediacus dermestoides. The sequence continues at coordinate 34,249,567 of OZ012626.1, forward strand.
TATACAATGAGCATTTAATGATAGCTATTAAGACACGAGTATGAGAATTACGTTTTTTGGAATCTTAAGTCAAGAAGTCTCCCATAAGAGATTTCACATTTCTCCTGAAACACGCTGTATGTTTTTTTTTTTGTGTACCTATCCAAAAACTCAGCTTGTTTACAATTTTTGCCAGGGACTAATTTAAAATTCTAAAACTTAAAAGTCCCAACTTTCTAGAACAAATATATACCTGCACAATAAAGTTAAAATTTTGTTATGTTACTTAAATATATTTTGTAACATCTGAATTAGATAATATTATCTTGCCGTATTTTAACAGCTATGAAAATTGTAATTTATGCGAAAACTTCATAATAGGAAATAGAAAACAGATTTAATTGCCTTCTAATCCTGTAAAATCATTGGCCTGTATTCCGTATTTATATCAGCTTATAATCGCACCCTTAATTAACATTTCCCTGCCTAAAGCTTTGAAAATTATATAAATATCAATGCCTGTTGATTGCCCTAAAATTCCCTTATAACAACAAAGACACCCCTAAAACCATTGTTATAGTCAACCATGACGTATAAACACATTAAGTTAGGTGTTTTAATTTGGTGTGCTCTCATTCATAATGAATCGAGTTGATGATAACTAAAACTCGCACCTAGTTATAACAACTAATTAATTGAAGTGTGAGTAATTATTCTGTACGTGACTTTCCTGTCGAACGTAAATTTATATTGAACCAGCTACAATTTTAAATAGGCGGGTGGTGATTGTGTTGTAATATCTATTCGCCATTGGCGACAACGCAATTAAATGATAACATGGATTTTAGCCCTGGATGAACGAGAAGCGTTCTCACACAAACACACACACATATCCCCACACACATGTACACGCCGCCGACGTATCAGGACTCCATAGCATCAGCAGAGCCGATAGCCGTGTGTGTTATACATCCTAAACCCTAAACATAATCTGCTCGTATTTATAAATCCCGGCATAATAAACTTTTCATTTGGTCGATAAAAGATTGTCAGGGTAGTTGGAAATTAAACATGAAATTGCTTGTCGCCGTGTGTTTTTTGTTCGTGTTTTTTTTCCGGTATTATAGGAGATAAAAATTACGATGACCGGCTTCCTGAAGTAGATATGCATCGTTGGTGATCTGGGGGGTGGCGTGGTGGTCATAATAAAGTTTCGTTAATGCCGCAGAAAAAATTGTACGGAAAACCCGATGATTTGGCGCAAAAAGCGTTTGTTGTGTTTAATTTGTCACTTGTAGTTTAGATAAAAAGTTGATTCGTGTATTTGTGCAGAATATAATTTTAATATAAGGAGAATCTTTTTCAGAAATATTTTTCAACTATTTCTCTATGCAAATCAAAATCTATTTTTATTATGTTAATAATACAATGAACACAGTGACGGTTATAGGATTTCGCTAAGGGGATGGGGCTAGGATTAATTTACTAAAACATAACAGGGATTTATTTGATTGACGTTATAGTATGAATTATATATCTTAATTATAATATGTACCTCAATATACTAGTTATAATGTACCTGATTATAATAACAACGAGTTATTATGATAAGCTAAACACTAAAAAAATTATATATAAATTATAACATAATGGAAATTATTATAATATAATATATATATATTATTGGGCTAAAATGATGTAGGTATTAACCAAGAACATACTTGTACTGAATTTCCTGTTGTTTTTATATTTCCCTTCCTATCTTCCGCTCTTTTGTATGATAAATACTTTTAAGTCATGAAAGAGGTAGTGACTGAAAATGAAATATTTAGCAGTTTTTGAAAATATAATTTCATTGTTTTTATTTTTACGATTCTGTGAGGTCCTCTACGTAAGAAAACAGCGTAGAAGGTTAGAATTACATTTTAATAGTATTTCTTGGGAATGTTACTTTAGAATTAATTTACAATAATAACGAAAATACAAGTTTTTTTGGTCGGTCTTCTACTACAGTCCTAAAGATATTTGTAGAAGCATTTCAGGATCATTTCGTATTTTGATGGATTATTTTTCCAAATGTGATTTTTTTTTATTTTTCAGGTTGCCCCAATCGACATATTAAAAGTCCACAAGAATCTTATTGTGTAAAAAATAGTTATAAACAATTTAATTGAGCTCTGTAGCAAATATTATCGCTTGCACAGAAAATTTGTTGAAAGAAATGTGCAAGTTGTAAATATGAATAAAAATGACTTTCACTTATTTTTCGGTTTTCTGATTAAAATCTGGTAATTTAAATAATAAAAAACTTGTTGAAATCAAACTAATATCTTTTAAATATACCTACCTAAAAATGACAAAAAAATATGAATTACAGAGTTAATTAAAATCGATCTTGGAAACATAAAAAGTGTGATTTAAATATAGCAAACTTTTTCAATGCTATATGCTCATTCGTCACGAATACAAAAGGAGAAAATCTTATATTTCTAGACTTAATTTTTCCATATCCTATAACATATAAAAAGTATAGGTAAGTTTTAGAATGATTTTAATACAATTTTGATTATAAAAATTATTTCTATTCTCTTTAAAAGGAAATGTACTGACAGGTACTACTTAGAATTTCATAGTAAAACGTTTCTTATTTATCGATAATTTTTTGTACATTAAACAGAAATCACTCATACTTTTTTACAATAAAATTAGTTTGTGGTTAATGCTGGCAGAATTGATTTAAACCTCAACAAGGAAAAGTGAAAACTGTAACTTTCTTCTCTCTTTTCTTGTAAATATTACACTTAATAACATTTTTATGTACGAGTGCATCATAAAGTAATGTTTGTCGCATAGTTTTGCGGCCATAAAGCAAATAAATTTATTATAATTTATAATTTTACTAGATAATTAAAAGGAATTTTAGCAGTCGAGCATAAAGCTTTGTATGCAACTCGTATATAATCTGACTTTATTGACTCGTTCTATTTATCAGCTTCGCTCGCAAGCTCGCTTAAATATAAAACAAACTCGCCCACTAAAGTCGTAGATTATATACTTCTTACATAAATAGCTATTATTGTATAAGTTCAATTTTATTTGCGTATGTACAAATGAAAATGTTATCCACCTTGTTTCTCTCTTTTTTTAAATAATTTTTTAATCTTTGATATATGACAACAAATTTACCACATTATAATTGAAATTTGGTGGTAATACCAATTAGAATTTTTAATTTGAATTAATTTTCTTCATGAATAAAAATATACACAAAGTTGCCATTTTAGATTTAATTAAATACAGTTAGGTACTAATTAATTGATGTACCTACTTATTAAGTTGTGGGAATGGGAATGGGATAGGATAAATAAAAGTCATAAATATAGTTAAAAATTATATTAGATTTGTCAATAAATTCACAATTTTTTCCACATGGGGCATTTATTGTATTTATAGGTACATACATAAAAAAAATCAAATTTGATTTTCGTTCGTTTTGTTAAAGCTCCTTATAAATGAAACTATCAATAATTTATAACAATAAATTCAACAAAATGTGTTAAGATAAATTTCCTCAGTCTTTAGATATGATGTGATGATTTATGTTTGTTTTAAATTTTCTTAGCACTTTGTGTGTTTACTTTTTCTTTCGTTAGTTATTTGCTTTCTAATTCTCTCATTTATTATATTATATTATTCGAAAACGCAACGCTATATTATATTAATTATTGTTATATTATGTACACGTATATAAATATTTTCATAGTATTTTAACCTAATGAGGGTCCCACAATACGAATTTTCTCGTGTTGTTCCTTATATACAGCACTCGCACAAATTAAGTAACGGCTCACTGAAGAGAAATAACCCGAAACGATAAAGAAAAATGTAAAATTCCACATTATATCTGGATGGTTCCGTTCACGTCCAATTTAACAATGTGGCAGATAAGTCGCTACTTAATCAAACACGTTTCCATGTGACTGCATCAGACATTTTGGCAAATCTTTCATGATGTCATTAGGATCGGTATCCCTCGGGATGGGTGAAAGCGGCACGTTCACAGTTGCCGATTGCACGAACTTCTGTACGGCTGTTATGGTGTTTTCAGAAGGTGTCGTTAGTGTAGTAGCTGACGATGGTGGCGGCAGCGGCAGCGGCGGCGGTGGCTTTGACATTGGTATGGGATGGTGGGCCAAGCGAAAAGCTACACGTTGATGTATCGCGGCGCACTGTCGACGTCTACGTTGTACACTCAGATCCGAAACGAACCGGCTTTCACCTGCAAAGGAAAACAGATAATGAGCTTTTCTATAGAATAGTGATGGAAACAGAAACTGGGAAAGCGTACAGGGATTCTATTATTTACTGGAAATATGTTATATGGCCAATACGAAATCAGATTTATTGGGTTTTTGTATTAACTGTCATGGTATTAAATTGGATGGAAGAAGAATACGACACGCAGTTATATATAAAACTTTTTGGAATTCAAAGTTGATGTGGGGAATATTTCATTCGAAATTCCAACATACTAGAATATAATAATAAATGTGTCGTTTCAAAATATGGTGGATGCGCCAGGTCAAAAAATTCGAAGTCTTAACATACGTACAGAATTTTGTACAAATGACAGAGGAGGTAAAGAGGAATGTTTCTTGTAAATAAACAGATCGTTTTCAAAGCTGAGAAAAATCTGAAAATTTCCATCTCCATGAAATGATTTTGATCCAAATCGTTGACGTTTCGCCCAGAATTTATTTGAATTAATTAATTTTTTAGCTAATTATTGGAGGTAATGCATTGGTTTATATTTTTATTTAATTCAAGAAGTGCAGATGCTCTAATGAAGCTCAAGTAAATTCTGGGCGAAACGTCATCAAACGATTCTGTTAACTGACAAATCAGATATTTAAACTTTTTCTGGATATATTGTTGTAATAAATCAAAAATGCAAACCATTGCAAACATATTTATAATTTACCAACACGAATTAGTTCCAGGAACGCCATCGTTACTAGATTATTTCGAAATGATACAAAACAAATATGCTTCGCTTTCCAGTCGATTCAAAGCACATACATAAAATAATTTATCAAAGGTTAAAATATTCAGTGGGCAAACAGTTCTGAATAGTTTATTTGAACGTAAATATTAATAAAAAAAGTAGCTTAGTGTATGTTTAATGTTTACTCACCCGAGATGCGCAAAAACTCAAACAGAAACACACTAAAAGTAGGAGGACCGCAACAGCCAGCAGATAAACTGACCAGGAAAGTTCACACGTTCCTGCAATAAAAATAAAAGTTTAATTTTATTTACTTGCACATCATATTTCACGATGATTATATTTCCTAGATACTGCATGCACGAATTGCTATTATTTTATTTAGTTCCACACTGTACGTAGGTAACAATAAATTTTCATAGGGATTGTTATTGTGTTGCACAGTGATGATGCAGCAAATTGGATTAGAATTCCTTTCAGCGTGAGCCTGATTTAATTACCAGTGCATCGAAACTAAGAAACTTTCAAAACAAAAATAAACTGTTTGCAAGATTAAAGCCAAACAAAAATCGCAAAAGAACAAAGAAAATCCGTATGCACTCGTCATTCGGCAGATGGCTGGAAAAGCTACGGCAGAAAGCAGCTCAGCAAAATGCATTAACACAGCTTGAGTGGAGCCACTGATCCAGGAAAATTCAAGCTACGTGTTGAAACAATGAGTTATGCAGGAAAATCGTGCTTGACATTCCCCCATACCTTATATAGTACAACATGCATACACGCCCAACTAAATCTTCTGTTTTGCACTGTTTTCATGCATATAATCTTCGGCGTTATTAAGCCTTTAATGGCCTTTCAAAACACGTTGCTGCAGCCTCATCCCCAAATATAATACTGAGTAGATGTCTGTGATACACAATATATTGCACAATGCGAAAACCATTCGTAACGTTTTTGCGTTTTAATTAAGAAAAACGATTTTCATTAGAGACTTGAGCTTTTTTCTGTTTCTGTTGCTTATACACATTGATTTTGCCGGAGCGTTTCTCGATTCACTGAGCGAACCAAATTTATTGTTAAGCAAAATAATCAGTTTGTTTTCAGTTGGACAAATCCTATTGATCCCAGTCAGTGTTTTTAACCAAACTATGTAATATTAGGGCTAAACCGATTTGTGCTGTAAGTACCGCAGAAGTTTTCGTTTCTCTAAATGAAAAATAAATCATTCTACGGGCCAACAACAGTGGGTAATGTTGCGAAAATATTATATGTATAGCAGCAACTTTTACAGAAACTATTTAGGGAAGAGCGCAGCGTGATTATCATATAAATTTATTTTTAGGAGACGCGGATAAGTTTCGTCGTGGTTTATTAGCGCCATTAAGAAATTTTATTCACAAATTATTAAAAATAAATTGCGAGTTTGTTTGAAATGATTATTATTAATGGAAATTTTTAGCTGTATTTTTCTGGCAAAAGCAGTGCCGGTACCAGATAGGATTTGAAGGGCTCAAAGGACTTGAACTTAATCAACAATAATAAAATTATTTATTTTTTAACCCTACAGTGTCAAGTTACGTTTTGTGATTATTTTACTATAATCTAGATTATAATTGTATTTTTTTTTTATTACCACGGATACATACCTACAGTTATAGGTTAGACTTTATAGAAGCTTTTAATAAAATAAGTTTCCAAATATTAGACAGAGTAAAATAACTGTAATTATTCAAAACAAACTCTCACTTTTGTGGTTATTTTCTCAATAAAATATGCTAATACTAGATTACGGATTGGATTTTTTTCATTTTTCTTCATAAAATCAAATAAAATGTTACAGATAATAGTTCCATCGACAAAATTTACTTATAGATGAATCTTGAAGTTGGATACTATATTCAAATGCAAGGTACGTACCTCAACATTTCCCATTATTTTATTCAAATTCAAGATGTTCGTTAAAAATGACAAACGCTCTAAACTCTTAAGTCAGAAATATACTGAACTCTTTATGTATAAAAATGATTATTAAAAATGGATACCATTCCGTTATTACATGTTGCACGATGATAAATTAAAATCTCTACAAAAAATGTCTTTATCTTTTTTTGATAATTATTTAAAATAAGCGAATTACTTTGAAAAAAAGTTTGCAAAGTTTTAATACATTCGTACGAACTCAAATCTGTCAATACATTTTTTTAAAGCAAAATTTGTCAATTTTGTGACGAGATAAAATACGTCCGTCCTTTCTGCCCCACATTATGATAACTTATTAATAAAAAGCATTCTAGGGAATAAACTGAAATTGGTATTTGTTTCCTCGGATTCATTTAGGTATATTGAAGTAACTGAATTTTTCTGATTATGTTTGAGAGTAGAGTAGGTTATCTAGTTCAAATGCGAGATGGTCAGTCAAAATACCAAGCTAGGTACGTTAAAACTATAAATGGCCGGGAAAATTTTAAAAGTTCCGTAAACATTAAACAGTACACGCTTCAAACCTTCAAAAAAATACTAACGGTACAAACTAATTTACTAGAGCTCAGTAAAAATAGGTGCCATTTCTTTAATTACACACTCAAAACTTATTGTAGGAAATCAACTGAAATTCATGCATCCTGGAGTCTTTTATTTCTTGGTATTCATTTTTCCATGCGTAGGTAGATATACATATTTTATTACTAAATAAATGTCACAGAATTGAAATAAAAAATTTCTGAGCTCAAAAACGGAGGTCTCTACAAAATTAAGGACCCATTATTCTGAAATTATGATTACAAAAAAATATCTGATGTGTCCAACACATGACTTTCTTATAGCTACGATAGTACCACAATTACTTTTCCTAAAGAAATTAAGTTAAATTACTTGTAAAAATCGTGTTTAAATTTTGAACGTTTCCAGCAATTTTCAAATAATTTTCGGAAGTCTCTTTCGAACTTATTGTAATACGCTTAAATCTGTCCCACTCATTACGACCAGATTTTAGGACAAAAAAATATTGTGCTTGGAAATTACTTTTCCTAAAGTTGATGTATTTAGATTCTTTCGTATATTTTTAATTAAACCACATGGAAATTAAGTTAAATTTCTTGTAAAAGTCATGTTTAAATTTTGAGCTTTTTCCAACAATTTCAAATAGTTTTCGGAAGTCTCTCTCGCACGTATTGCAGTATGGATAAATCTGTCCTTGTCCTACTCATTATAACCGAATATTGCGACAAAAATAATTGTTTTATTATCTCCCGGTATAAAATCACATTATTGTTTTCGATACCATAGAAACCTGTAAAAAAAAATAACCCGCGACCTTCCGTTTGGCAGCCAAGTCTCAACGTCACTAGTCTATCTAGGCTGTCGGATTCGTATAAGAAAGTAAATATAAAGGCATAAAGAAATGGGAATTATTTTCGGTAAAAAATGCTACCATATTTCCATACCCCTAAATCTGGACAAAATTTGGAAAGTTTTGTACTCGGTGAGCATTGGACCTTTAGGAATACTTGAGACCTTGGCACGCACTTCTAATAGTTAAAAACTAAGCCAATTACATTTGAACACAGGAGATTGCATTTCTTTAAATATAATAATAGCTAGAGGATACATTTTGCCATCCACGTGACTCAAAAATGGCTCGGTTAGAACTGGTTCGAACCCTTCAACCACTATTTAATCTACATAAAATTTTAAGCAAAAATAGCTGGAAAATTAGAACAAAAAGTGTAATGAAACTTTTGTTTCAATTTTTAGGCCATCTCTGGCTAATAAAATTATCATAAGGATTCTAAAAGTTTCAAGACTAAATAGAATTTAAAAATTTACGAACATTAAAGAGAATCTTGCATTTTTACCTCATGTGGATGGCGAACTCCGTCATCTAGTTATAAATATGATAATTATATTAAAACTTTTAAAATTTTATAGGAACAATATACTATCTAGAATCTATATCATTTCAGGTTCCTGAAAATCCAGTTTCTTAAACCGTCGTTGATAACTTAATAAATTAATATCAGCTAAATAATTGCGTGCTCAAAGTATTTTTACCATACAGCGGCCCACAACGAACAGGTATATTATTTCGCACATCCATTAAAAAGTTATATAAAGTTATCACAAGGATAATATCTATTATATTAAGTAAATACTTTATGCTTCTACACAGCCCGCAAACTTTGTCATAACACAAACCCCCGTGTAGTTTAGTTATTTATACAGGCACCTGCGTATATAATAACAAAGGAAATTACTGACCTAGCCTGTATATATGACTGGTATTCCCGCAGGACTCCCGGACCTCTCGGTTGTCCCATCCCACAGGATATATGGCACCGCCCGCTATCACCAGAACAGCTGAAACAAAAAGACAAAAAAAACAAGTTAAACAAATTGTATTCATAAAAAATAATTGGTATTTTAAATTTCTTCTTTACTTTGTGTCTACTATTTTTTTTTGGTTTATTTACCGCTGGGCAGACACATCAAGTGGATCATAAAAATGTAAATAAAAACAATTCAAGTTTAATATACATGTGCATGTTAACAACTTTTGAAAGTGTGTTGGCACTCGCAGGTGAATTGTGGGTTTCTGCTAGCAAACAAAGTTCACATATGAATTAAACAGTGGGAACAGTGTTCGATATTGGAGCCAAAGATGGAAGAGTAGATTTGATGTTGAATCTAAATTATTACTTGGACGTTAGAGTGCAATTACGTGATTTCAAAATGGTTTTTCTTGCCATTAATCAAATTCTACTTTTGATGCATTGTTGCAAAAACATGGAAGCCTAAAGAATTTCAAAGCTAAATTTTGTAGGGTTAGGTAGGAAATTTTATAATTTCTTATAGTATTGCTTTATTATGAATACGGACTGTGACACATAAAAGAAGTGGAACAAATACAGCTGTGAGTGAAGTGGGAATGCTTCAGTATGAGCAGGCATAACGAACTAACTGGTAACTGTTGCCTCTTCAATATTCACTTTCTGAGTAATAAGTTAATACCCATAATTTACAAAGTGTGTCTAAAGAGCATATAATTTACCTATATGTTTTTAAAAACAATAATAATTAATACCCCTATTTGTCATGATGGACAAAGGCTGAATGGATTTTAGTGCTTAAGTTTTCGATTCAATCAACTCCAAACCAAGACTTGTGGTCCTAGCGGACAAGAACGGCAGTTATAGCTTATATTGATGTCTATGCAATTACTCGATATGCATATTGTTATGCCTTGCACAACAACAAACTTCATTATATTAGTATACGACTATACCACACACCCATAACAGAATTCTCCGTTATAGTTATAGCACTGGCAAAATTGCTTTTCCTCCAATTTCCAACAACTTGTTATCTAATTACTGGGATTAATAGCTGGAATCTTAGAGCCATTCAAGTTTTACAAATTGCACTTTATAAGAATAAAGTCCTTCATCATGCATACCGCCCCCACCCTCTGCGCGCGTCTTCCTCCAGCCAATCCTTAATTCAATTCACACACCAAATTTTTACCCGGATATAACCAGCCAAGAACGAATCTGAATGGATAGTAAAAGCAAAATTATTCTTTAAAAGATACAGAGAAAGGATAAAATGGTCCGGTGGAAAAGTGTAATCAAGCTAATTCAATATTGTCGGTCTGTGGCCTGCGGTTCTTTATTGATTAGAGTCTAATCAGATAAAAAGTTACTGTAAAAGTTTCTCAGTTGTCGACTTATTGAAGTGAAAAAGTGTTTGATGTTAACGAATTGAAAAAATGCACAAATTATATACTTTTCGAGCCTGCAACGCGGTTTTTTTGTGATCAATTTTCAACTCGATGTGTAGTTGATGCGAGATCAAAAGGATAAACAGATTGAATTAACCCAGTTTTAATACTTGTAATAATATGGTAATTTATCAAAATGCACTTGTATATTGAATTATTGTAAATTTAATTTGTCGAATTATTGTATACAGAACAATTTAATGTAAAATAGCACATAGTAGCATAATCAAAATAAAAATCGACTTTAGTTAAATGAGGTTTAGACTGAAAACGACAATTTCTGAAACTCCATTTAAACTAAAGTCTACTTTATACTTTATAAATGAATCAAAGTTTAAAGTTAATATTTTAAGCATTTTTTTCAATAGCTAAGAAAATATTTGCAAATATTGAATTAAAATGATATTTTTCAAACAGAGGAAATAACCGAATGTAAGAAATGAGGAACAAGAGAGATAGTAAACAGAAAGAGGAAAATTTCACCTACAATAATTTTACTCTCTTCTATTTTATGGACAAACAAAATCATCAGTTTTTTAGTTTTATATTTAATTTCTTGTACCCATGTAAGTAACTTTGATTCAATTTTTTACTTTCTTATACGTAGTATAAGGAAGTATTGTAATCGTGATTTTTTTCGACTTCGAGATTTTGATGGATTTACCCGTTTTGAGGGCCCCTGAATCCATTTTGACCATTTTCGCCATGATGTCTGTCTGTGTGTCTGTCTGTATCCACGATAACTCAAAAACGACATAACGGATTTGATTGTGGGTGCCACATTAAATCTTTTTCATCTAGCACCAACACAAGTGGTACTTACCTGAAGACATTTTTAGGTTTTTTAGGAATATCTTGAAAAATAAACAATTTACGACATTTTTTTATTCTTTAACATTGATTTAGAATTAAATTTTGAACAAATTTTGTTTGAAACTTTTTTTGAAATTCCGTCAAAAATTTTTATTTGTATAGTGGCGCCATCTATCTCTGATTTACAAAGTACATGTTGTTTACATACAGAAATCTATACCGTTGAGGAAATCGATTGTAGCATTACTATTTGAAAAGATCGACGGCTACAACGGCTACGGTTTTATGTTTTGGATATCATGGCAACTCGATTAAAATTTTTTCTAATATATACAATAAAGTCGTGAAATTGTATTATGCATGCAAATCTACATTAAAGATATCGACGCCAATTTTTTTGTGAATGCTCTTTCAATTTTTAGACGTGTCGACAAAGTAACAAAAGTGTTTTATTTTGCGCCGTTTTTTAATAATTATAAATTATTTACATATTTATATAGTGTTGCCATCTACCTCTGAGTGGCTGTTGTTTACATTACAGAAATCTATTTGTTTTTATACTAAAGATTCTATTTGCATTAAACACACGAAGAGCTCGAATAAAGTTATAAAAATTTATAAAGTGAAAACCAATTAATCCAATCCTGGTGAGAGTGGCTATATCGCCAAACACCAAAAACTTGACATTGCTTTGCAATCCAAGTACGAAGAAGAAGAAGAGATTGTTAGTCAAACAGCTGTCAAAGGCAAAAGATCGAAATATTTTGATGAGAAGGATTATTGTGCACTGCACAGTTTGTTTGAGTGAAACGTTGACCAAAACTGAGAAGTATTTTATAAATCTTTAAAGTTTAGCTACAGCAAATTCAAAGATATCAAGCATTTTTCGCACTGTGGAATTTTCATAAGTATTCTGTTATTTATTTGTCCTAAAATCTGGCAGTAATGAGTGGGACAAGGACAGATTTATGCGTATTGCAATAAGTGCGACAGAGACTATTTGAAAATTGCTGGAAACCCTCAAAATTTTTACAAGAAATTTAACTTAATTTCTTTAGGAAAAGTAATTATTGTGATACTATCCGTAAGTATAAGAAAGTCATGTGTTGGGCACATCAGATATTTTACAAAGTACTACAGGTTTCAATTCACTTATAATACAATAATTTTATTGGTCTAAAAATTCATTTATAGAAACAGATCTCCATTGGAAAAATCCTAGACCCGCTTAGGACATTTACTTTATTACTTCGCAATTCCTTCCACATAAATGAAACTACTTGTAACTGTTTAATTAATTAACTTACTTGTTCTTTATAACTCAAATCAGTTTGTAGAACTTAGGCCGGGCCCTAAAAGTGTTCTTGTACCACATATTCCCTCTAGGTCAATATTTAGTTAGTTCATAAGACGTGCACTTTGCAGAATGAGGGAATAGTGAATAAATAGGAAGAAACACTTTAATCATCTTTAAGCAAAGTTACAAAAAATACAGGAATTAGTTAATAATAATGTAGCGTACTAGGAGTTGGTACATGTATATAACCAATTTAATGATATTTATGATTTAATATTAAGGTAAGGTAATTTTATTCTAAGCACCACCACCAAATCTTTATTTTAAAATGGATTTTGCATATATAAGAACTATTTTCAGAAGGCGTGTGCGTCACACTATCTTTATCTCTACCTCGCATTCGCTTCACATGAGAGCGAGAGAAATAGAGAGTCGGAAACAGCGTGACTCATACGCCTTCTGAAAATAATCCTGGTATATCAATATTATACGATAATAACTAATATTAAGTGAGAAATTAAAATAAAAACTGATATTAAACATTATGTGTAGTTACAAAATAATATTGTTTATTTCAAAAGAAAGACACTTACGAATTCGATGTTTTTAATAATAAAAGAAACAATAAATAATCTAATAATAAAATTTCCTACTTTTTTATACACATCAGAGCAAATAAAGAAGTCATGAATTAAAAAACGCAATAAAAATATGAATTATGCTTCCAAAACATTATGATTTGATGACAGAAAACCTACTAAAAAGAGATATATTATAAACATAATTAAATAATTAATGGAATGACCTACTTTTTTCTTATTTTTATTGTATTATAAAATACTACAACAAGTACTCATAGGTGAATTATTACATTTTCATAAAAATCTTATATATAGCGAGAAGTAGACTACTAATAGCAGAATCATAGCTATTGCGAGCAGTGTCTTTTCCGAATTTCGTTCTACACAGAATGCAGAAACGGTAGGGTCAATTTGACCCTGAATCAAAACAGACAGCAATCGCAATCACGTTCTGGAGATCCTTTTCTTTATGATTATAAAACAACACTGTGTGATTTGTCGTCTCTTCGCTTTTGAAATCTCTTTTCAAATTACATCAGGCTAGTGCCACATCTTTCTCTAAAGATCGACATTTACGAAATGCCAAGTTTTATTGCATAATTTTAAATGATTACTAATAAATTATTCAAACGAAGAAAAACCAAAGTCCAACACACAAAATATATCTTATGTATAAATGTATATACATTTTATGGGTTGGACTTTGGTTTTTCTTCGTTTGATTTACTCACCCCCACTTTGATATGGACCAGTTTAACTTATTATTAATAAATTATTCTACAAAAGTTAAGGATATTTTTGTATTCTTCTGTATGTTTATAGTTAGTGGCAAAATAATTCCAGTGGTAAAATGATCGCACTACATCGTATACTAGTTTAATCCAGTTCAAATACCTAATACCTACCTAAAACTTTTACATCGTATAGAGAAATACTAGTTTCCAAATTTGGTGATTTTTATCACCCTAGCAATATAATGTCAGAAATCATAAATTTCCCCTTAAGTGGTGAATTTTGAGAGTATCTTAAATCGCTTTGTACACATTTCTTACCCCTAACACAGCTTAGTTTTCGTTTAAATGTTTGAAAGTGCATTTTTCATATATTTCATAGTGACACACTGCAAATTTCGTTCTGCAGAGGCAAATTTATAGAATATTGCTATGAATTTTTTTAACACAAAGTAAATTTAATGGATTTCTTATCTATATCAATTTTCCATCAAAAAGTTTTAGATACTTTTTTGTTAAAGTCGTAACCGTATGTACATATACAGGGGGCTGAAGTATTCACTCGAAATTTCAGATAAACTTTAAATTATTCTTTTTGTCTAGCTGTATAATGTCGAAAAATAAGAAATTATATATTTACTTTTTTATAACTTTATTTAAAAGCTTGTATTAGTTGATAATTACAGAAGGGGTTCATTTTCAGCAAAGAACCATAAAACAGACTGAAAAACAGCTAATTTAGTTACAATTGCTCAAAAGAGTCCACTTTCGTGGCCACCGTGTTCACCTGATCTTACCCCACTATATATTTATATGGGACCATGCAAGCCAGACAAAGATATTTCATTTTTCTTCTAGGACAGCACCCTGTATAGCAGTTTAAATTTAAAAAACCATTTCAATGTTTCAATATTATATTGGATAAGTTATTATGTTGTAATTAGTTTTGTTTTATTTTTTTGAATAGTTTATATTAAATATTTAATAATAAAATACCAATTGCGTTTCGCTTCGTTAAACAATTTTTATTACAATAACTGCATAAATAGTTTATAACATATTTATGTTTAAATAATTTCGAATGTTATTGTCGTAAATAATAACTATATCTTATTGTCATAGTTTAGCTCATAAAAATAACGATTGTTCTATTATATTTTAATATTAGTACCTTAAAAAACAATAAATATCTATTGATTACTTATACACTTTTTCCTACTTAAACATCAACGTCAATTAACCAACTTTCGCTATTTGTTTTTTCTTTTAGTAATTTCACCTTGTTCTAATTTTCAGCCGAAGGCATCACCACCACCCTAATGAAATTTCCATGTTACCACCACCTGTTTTGTTCTTGTAGTAAAACTCTTCCGTTTTTCATTCGGTTTTTGTTTTATTTACAACCCAAATATTTCTCCAGCATCAAAACCCTTAAAATACGAATTTCTTGTTGTGTAATAAAACTTACTCGACCCTGTATGACTTTTTCATGGAGCATCCAATCTCCCCGAATATATTTACCATGTACTGTACAACCGTATCTACACGGGGCGGGGTGCCAACTGGAAAATTCATTAGTTT
The DNA here is from genome assembly GCA_963942485.1 of Pediacus dermestoides. Classification (NCBI taxonomy): domain Eukaryota; kingdom Metazoa; phylum Arthropoda; class Insecta; order Coleoptera; family Cucujidae; genus Pediacus; species Pediacus dermestoides. The sequence continues at coordinate 34,265,330 of OZ012626.1, forward strand.
GTGATGAATATTTTGACGGGTTGTTTTGTACGGAAAAAGCGAAAATGCAGCTACTTTACATAAATTTGTTTCTCATAAATCTGTCGACAAATAGTAATTTATGCGGCTGTCGTTAACACAAGTATATTATGCTAATTACCTGCTGCATTTGTGACTGTAGTCCAAAACAACAATTTAACAATAATACTGTAAAATTAATGTGGCTGGAAAATTCGGTGTGATTAACTATCATCTCTACGGCCCTACAACGTGGAATTATACGGTGATTTATCAATATTGATAAAATAAACAAAATTGTGTTTGTGTTTCTGCTTTTCTACTGTTGCTGTTGCTGATAGAGGAAATAATGCCATGGAAAACCGTCACTTTTGTTCAACAAAATGCTAATCTGTTTCGTCGACAAATTTTTAAAATTATTTGCGGCGGCGGCGTCTGTCTCATCTTATAAATTTCTAACTTGTTTCCCAAGGAATTTAATAAGCGGGATTATCTGATTACACTTCGTTTTTTTGTTATAATAAAAGTTGGGGATAAGAAAATAAATAAATAAATAAATAGAAAGTCCCGTAACGGAAAGCTCGTCAGTACTTTTAATAAAAGCTTTGGATTTATTTGGAGGAAAAACTCCATCTATATGAATGTGTAATGTAATAAAAAAGGAAATAATAAAAGTAATTTTAATATTGAAATTTATAAATATTTTACATCTTCTTGTAACAATTTCGTCCCTAATGGACACAACAGGATATTATTAAAATATGAACCGGATAAAGATTTATAATGCTCATGTTTTGCTTCTTCAAATGAAGGTTATTTGATACCTAATTTTCTTTTGCGGAAAATAAAATATATAAAGCGAATTTGTGCTCGAAGAAATAAAGAAATTTCTTATGATTTGAAAAGAAAGATCAGAATCAGCATGAGTTACATTTTACTCATTACATATAAGAATTTGGTTAGGTTAAATTAGAAAAAATCATTATTTTAGATTTCCAAAAAATAAATTTTTATAATCATGATGGGGGAATAAACTCGCAATCTAAGATTAAAACCATATTTATAGTGCGTAAATGTGAGGCGTTAGTGTTCCCATGTTTGTAGTTGGACAAAAGACAAAATTTGTGTAAGAAGGAGTAAATTCACTTCTTCATTTATGTACATCTAAGCGTAGATTAATTTCTGTGTCTTCTATTCTCCAATCCCCCACAAATTTTGCAATTTCGTTGTTTACCCACATAATCAATTTTCTGAAGTTTAGCAGTCTTAATCCATGCACTTGCATTGTTGGTCTTCAACTTAACGCATACCACCCTCTCTGAAACGCGGTTTGAATTTCCTTAAACGCTTTACTTGCAATTATCGGTGTTATAAGTTATAAGGTCCACTTCACTTAGTTTCCTGTAATATAGAACCAACTTTCCGGATCTTGTAAACACAAAATTAAATTCAATCCCAACTAATTCTAATATAATCTCTTTAAGATCTCATAAACGGACAAAGTCTATTATGCACGTAATCTTTTATTTGTAATAAAATCCAGTCGTTACTAATGACAAAATATACGTGCACGTAACTAAAACTTAAGCACTAGGATCTTAGCTGGCTGGCAAACCCCCTTATATCGTTATTAAATTACTTTCGGAAAGTTGGTTACACTAAATTAATAAGACGCAACGTAATAAAATATTAAATATAATTAAATAGAAAAGCTCGTCGACGTTTCGTAGAAAACCTTTTATGGTAATTACGTAAGTCGTAGGGAATATTATTATGTGAGTGGCAAGTTTATTTAAAGGACTAATAACTCGACATGTTATGTTAGGATTATACTAAGCATTACGTTCTGGGAAATTTAAATTATTGTACAAACAACAAGGAAGAGATTCTCAATTTTTAACTAACCTAGGTTTTAAAAAAAAATAAAGTTCGGGTGCGTGAGGTTGTCTATAGCCTAGCATTTTTTTTCGAAACCCTTAGCACTAAAAGTGATCCAAAAATATGGTGCCAATCGTTAGTGTCTGTACAATTAACGTTAGTGCTTTAAATGTCTAGAGCTAAAATTTTTTTATGTAAGTTCAATGGATAAGCAGTTTAATGAGGGATTGCAGGAAAAGTAAAATGGCTGCAGGTAAAAATAGTATTTATGATTTTGTTTTATTTATGTAGTTAATAAGAAGTGAAAATATGAAAGGAAACAAACTTAATCTAAAAGTGCAATTAAAATATTTAGAAAACGAAGAGTACCTATACATGTTGACTCAAACTTCTGGCAAAGTGCAATAACTCGATTAAAAAAGGGATATTTGAAAACTATTCTAATTAAAAGAGTTTAGATTGCTGCTAGAACTTTGGAATACTTCTTATAAACATTAAAAATATTTACAGTAATTTCTCTTTTTCTTTTGTAGTTCTTCAAAGATATAACACGTAAAATTATCAATATGTATTATAATTTCGTTAAATTTTTTGTTCCTTTAGTAAAGTTTTGAATAGAGGATAAAATAAAGTTCCATATAATTTAAATTTAATCAACCCAATTTGACTTCTAGTAATGTTTTTGATAAAAATATCCGAGAAAGAAACTTTTTATATCTCTGTTTCGAGTTAATGTAAAAGTGACAACTTTTAACGTCCAGCGCCATATGCTGAAATCATCCGACAGCTTACCATGTATGCTGAAAAATTGCTTATTATTGTGTGTTTTCCCGAGTCTAAATAGAAATAATAAACAAGTAGGGCAAGTCCTTTTGTACATGAGAGAACGTTTAAAATGATGTAAATATTTATTTAATGCGAAATTGAAATCCACGAGCAGCCTTTCATATTTTAATTGAAATCTATGCGAATTGAAGCTGTTAGGGGCAATTTACAGAAATAAAAACCGTGTAAAGTTTCCTCCCTACAGCGCACACAAGCATTTAGTTTACATTTCATTTGTGCGATTCTCTTGCGCTGCATGTAACCAAAAATGAAATTGTTATTATAGCATAAAACTACTTGTATATATACAAATATTAATTAAATGTACGTTTTGTAAAATTATAATGATATACCTACTGGAAACTCTGTATAGTTTATTTTAAATATAATCCGGATGTGTGAATGTTTTATGAAGCACTATCTTCCGGCCTTAGTCTGGTCTGAAAGCAAATTTCACCTCAGGGAATTCGAAATTCACTGAGAAACCGTACAACGTATGCAGACCTAGGGATTCCATATGGGTTCAGGGCCACACACACCCAGTTAGTTTGATACTCTGTATATCCCTTTCTATGCATGAAAATTTATTCCTATGCCTGCCTACATCCTACAATCTCCTTGGGTAAGGGAATATGTCTGTTTGTATTTCTGTGTGTATAAAAGTTCTGAACAATCATTTTCTTTCACACTTTCCTTTTGTTTCTTGAAAATTTAATATTTATTATGTCGTTTTATAGATCAGCAGTCTCACTCTAGAAGGAATATAGTAGCAAATAGTGAACGGTTTTCACCTTTATCGTAGTTTAGTTTCATATTCGAGTATGTGTAGTAGAAAAACTGTAAGAATGTAGTTGATGTTGTTCTGTAACAAGATTTATAATTGGAACGGATTTTTCGCTTTCAATATAAATTGATTAAATGTATTTTGCTTGGGATAATTATTAATACAATTTGTGAAAGTGATTTTTCATTCATGGCACATCTAACATTAATTATATTTTTTCTGTGAACAACTTAATTAAAGCATGTTTGTGACGTATTTTTAACCTTAAATCATGTAAACCGTTTATGCGGTGTTTAAAAAATAATAAGCAGGTAAAGTAATTTTTTCTACTCATATATGAAAATAGTCATTTTTCCATGACATTCTCTACTTGAAACTTCTAAATTTTTGTCTACTGCGAAAATAGTCATATTCTCTCTAGAGTGAAAATGTCAAAATTTCAAATTTATAATTTTCTTCGTGATTTTTTTAATGAAAACACTATATGCACTAAATTTACATAAATTTTCAATATCAATTCATTCACTTTTTATGAAATATTTTATATATAAAGCTTAAAATAAAAACTAAAATATAATTTTGACGTTTCACTTGAAAATTGTCACCTTAAATAATTTAAAAAAAAATTGTAGTTTCTAATCCAATTTATAAATTACAGTATCCTAGAAAAAATAGTAGGTAATTACTACTCGACACGAAATACGTTTTTTTTTTCGTTCTTGAGATTGCCTCCCTCGCTGCTACACGGCTCGTGTACAATTCTCACCTCACGAAAAAAAAAAACAATATCTTCATGTCTTGTTGTAAAATATACTATTTTTAGTAGAGAGAATTGGCTATAATTCGTTAAACATTCAGTCAAATTAATATATTTTGTTTCCTGCCAAATATACAAAAATTTTAGGGTGATGCCTACATATTCTTATTTTAATGTACAATATTTTGAATATAGGGTGTTTCGTTTAAGAGCGGCAAACCCAACTTATGTTTTTTTTGGTACTTAAGTATTATTATTTTTAGATTCTAAGTATATTTTGTAGATATAAAGTTATTAAAGTCCTAAGTTCCTAAAGTTAGCGGTATTTGAGGTTATCTCCTTTAAAAAAGGGAGTATTTTAAGTATTTCAAGATATTCAACTGTCCTCTCTTCTATTATAAGTAATTAACTTTTTACAAAAAAGTAAGGTTTTTCTAAAATATTGACGATTTTTTATATTCTACATTTTTTAAATGAGAATGAATAACCCGAATACCGTCAACTTTAAGAACTTAAAATCTGAGTAAATTAAATGTAGAATCCAAAAATATACTATACAGGGTGTTCTATTTAAAAAAGACAAGTTGGGTCTTTCACTCTTAAAAGAAGCCATAGGTACATGTAGGGTTCAAAATACATCAAAATAAATATACAAGCTGCCCACCTAGTGTGCGTGTCTTCCATATCTCCTTTATTATTAATGCTAGCAAAAAAATTTTAAAAATATTTTCCACTATACAGAGCGTTCAGTTTTTGCTTATTTTAAATGGAACACCCTATATATTTTTACATTTTTGGATTCCCCGTTTAATTCAAACTACAAAAGTATTAAGGTTGTATATGTACCTAAAATTAATAGTTTTCCATTTTTATGAATTTTTTCAAAAATTTTCACGCATATGGATTTTTACAAAAATATTAGGTAATATCATAACAAATTCACTTTTTTTGGAAAAAAACAAAGTTAAAATGATAAAAGCAAAGTCCAGGGAACATTTTGATGTATTTTTGGTGTAAATAGCTTATACAGGGTGTTTGTAATTTTTATGACAAAATCATGTATTTTATATATATCTCAATATCTCAGACCGAGAAAAAGAGAAAGTTTTCGGTTTATCTCAAAATTCTATAGTGCCTACTGCTTATGTAGCGTTGTGTTTTACTCAACTTTTGAAACGAATTGCAAAAAACACCGAAACCGGCAAAGCCAAACAATTTGCATGCATTAACAACAGCTTCATTTTAATTTTCATTATTATGCTAATTTAAAATTAAATTGTGTATAATAAAATGTTGAGTTTATTTTAGGGGCCGCGAAACAAAAGTAGGAGACAACCGACCTGCGAGACTCCCTTGCTATCAGCTCATTAGCAAAATTGTGTTTTAGTTGGATGTTAAAGCAGATGTCGCAACACCTTATTCGGTTGCATCGCAAAAAAAGCAAAAACTATTTCACGGAAATCATTAGCATAAACAATTTTGTTCCATTTGTTTGTGTCAGGGTTTTGTCAGTTTGGTTAAATTAAAACAATTTTAATTAGGTATACAATATGCATATACGGAAAATTGCTCTTTATATTAATAAAACATAAATTATAATTAACGTTGATGAATGTTTTACTCGTAATTAAAATTATTCAAACGAACAATGTGTGGTGTCTGTTTCAGTAGGTACTTGTTCATAAAATTATACGTTTTTTGTTGTTGTTATTTAAGCAAGGTAACTTCTTCCCTAGATTAGCTGAAATTCATACGGCTTTTGCACACACAGTCGAATGCAAAACATAACCAAATAGTCAAACAAAATAATCACATTTGATATTCACCAAAGTGTAAAACATTTATGAGATTTCATTATTCAAAGCGGGGTTACTATCCAGAAACTTGTCTAGCTTTTACTTTTGTTGTTCGGGAAAGTTTAGCGAGTTAGTTGAATGTAACCATCTGTACATTTACGATAATACAATATGCACATGTACAATATGAACAACTTATCTATTGCTTCCCAAGTATTGGAAATACCGGAATGATTAACTTGCAAAACTTCATCGGAAAGTTGCTTCCAATTTCCAATTGTTCTTATGTTGGTTATACATGCATGGAATTTCGTATGTTTATAAACTGACAAATTAGCGAAAAAGTTCCTAATTCTACTAAAGTAATTTATCACTTCGGTCCTCAGATGACGACCCATGAAATTAATTAATTTAATTGTTAAGAACACAGATAATTCCCGGCAAACTTTCCTAATTACTCCAGCTAAATCAACATAATCAATCCAGTTTTTCTATGTTAAAAATCTCCACCCTCCTACCTATGCATATACAATGATTTATTCGGTTTCTTTCAACTCCCAAGCGATCTGGCATCGATTACGACAAAATTTATAGCGCAGCCTCTTCCAGATGGATGTTTTCCTTCACATAATACAATTAATTGTTGTGGTTTATTAAATCACCTTTTTTCAGCAAAGTCAGAATTAGCTACTAAATGAAAGCCTTAAGGCACAACAATATAGAATATGCATGAAATTCGTGTTTATAAATTGATTAAAACTAGTTTACTAAAGTCTGTGCCGCTTTAGGTTTATAAATTTTGGATTATATCTGTGAGATAAATTGTCTGTCCATTAACAGTCTCATGCATAAATTACGTTTAACTGGTCATTTGGGAAGGTGGTGGCAACTTGCAGCTACGTAGTCAATCATTGTTCATTTAGAAGTTAATATAGTAGAAACTAGAGTGTGTACACTAGCAGAAAGCAATTTCAATGATGAGCCACAAATTTAATTAAGTTTGGTTAATTTATAACAAATTTGTTTAGTATGTAGTGTAGTTATACTAAATATGTTAAAACTGTATGTTGTTGGTAATTAATGAAATATAAATTACGAAAATTAGCAGATATTAATTATGAAAATTTGGCGGATGCGCCGGTGTTACGTGGAAGTATTTATTATTCAGAGTCCGTCAAAAGTCTGGAAGCGTTGTCTGGATTGCATTAAAATATGAGCCTTAAAACAATGTTATAAAATGAAATGTGGAAGATAAAAAAACATCCGTCGTTCTTTTACAAACGTAATTTAATTTGTACATAAACAGAAGGGCCAGTTCACTTACTCGTAATGCCAGATAATTTGATTTAAGAGCCAACCAAATAATTATATATAAAGTAATTAACTGAGAATTAAATTTACTTTAAGATAGATCAACGGTAAGATTGATCATTTATTTTATCGCCAATTAATGTTATTAGTAAACGCACCAGAAATTACAGAAAAAGCTGCAGTTTTCATAAGTTTATTAAACATTTTTTTCTGAGAATTAGTTAAAAGTTTTTTTTTTGAGGATGGCTAAAATACTTCAACAAATATTTTTGTGGGTTGGATCTTTAGTTTACGGACAAAAACCCTTACACAAATGTAGAAAAACAATTAATTAAAAAAATCAGCTCAACAGGCAACGGTTTGGAACACCTTAACCCTTCTTTCGTTCCACCACTACTCTTTCATTGCGCTTTTTATGTTAATTTTTGCTTCTCTATTAAAACATTTAAGTGTCACTAATAACACAATAAGGCGGAAATTTTTAAGCTTGACATTCTTTGTAGTCATTTCTTGCATGAAACCATAAAATGTTAGCCTTTTTAAATGGAGCTTTATTACAATAAAACAGAGCACTTGTACGTGGTTTGTATGATTTTTTTTATCCTGTGTGCAACATGCATGTTTTACAGTATTTTTATAACTTTCGTCTCCAGCAGCAACAGTAATCCGCCGTCTTTTTTACTGTTTTCCTCAACTACCTGGAACGACTGGGCAGACCGATTGCAGACAGTAAACTCACAATTTAAACGCGGAAACATCTAGGTTTTGTTTGTCATCAAATACATCTTGGGGTTTCAATCAATAGTACAATAGATATGTCAAGAATTGAATAAGAGTAAATTTTATGGCATTGTAGTATCTAACAAGAAATAAAAGCCATGTGGGGGTTGTTTAATAAAATGTATCTGATAAATTTTTCAAATTGTCAAATCGCTTCTAAATCTTATGTTACTTATGCACAATAATTGTAGAAAGGTGAGTTAACTGAAAGATAAATTATATTGTAGAGAATAGTCGTTTCTATGCAAAAGTAAATTTGACTGTCTTTTTTCCATACGCGCAAAAGTTATCTAAATTAACTTCCATAATATTGATGGTTTTTTCTGTTATAATGCCAACATTTAGTTATATAAAAACGTAAATTTCGTAAAAATCCGCTCGGCGGTTCCAAAACTGTGGCACTTTAACGCAGCAGGATGGGAAAATTGTAGAAACAAAGAATTATTATTTTCAAAACGTTGGATCTAGTAGTCGGATTTTGATGAAATTTACTTTATTGCAAAGCTGGATGTTGGTTTTCTTTACAAAAAAGTTACACAAGTTTTTATTTGGTGATTTTAGGCATTTATCGGAGCTTCAAAGTTGCACCTTTAAAAATGATAAAATTTTCTAGTAACTGTTTTAAAGAATCACAGTTTTGAAACCGCTGGTTGGATTTGTGTCAAAAAACATTTAAATCAAAGCTCAATAATCGTACTATATTGAAAAAATCCGGAAATGTTAATATGGTTTTTTTTGCATTTTTTTTGAGTTCCACAGTTCACTTTTCAAAAAACGTGTTTTTTGAGGGTGCTACCTACATTAAAATAATCACAGTTTTGGAACCACTGGTTGGATTTTGGTAAAATTTACTTTATTGCAAAGCTGGATGTTGGTTTTATGTACAAAAAATCGCCAAGTCTTTATTTGGTGATTTTAGGCATATTTCGTAGCTTTCAAATTGCACTTGAAAAATGTGACGTAATTTTCTAACGACTGTTTTTAAAAAATCACAGTTTTGGTACTTGGGGAAAACGACATAAAGGTGCTTTCATGGCCCTCATCCAGTCCGGACTTAAATGTCATTGAAACTCTTTGGCATAAAATTAAACATATTCTACGCAATAATCCACGAAGAACCATTGGGGACTTAAAGACCAAAATAGAAGAAATTTGGGACAGTTTCACGCCAGAATTGTACCAAAATTTGATAAATACAATGCCTGCTAGAATACAGGCAGCTATTAAAGCAAAAAGAGACGTAACCTCTTATTAATGGTCCTAAATTAAAAATTATCCCAACATTTAGTTGCAAATTCATTTTGCAAAGTTTGCTAATTATTAAGGTTAAAATATAGTTAAATCTAATAAATAATTTTCTTCCATGCATAATATTGTTATTAAGGCTTTATCTTAATGTATTGTTAGGTGTTTACTAATTATTTGCGTAAAATTTCCAGTTCTCCTTTCATACTTCAAAATTTACTTCTGTCCGAACATTTAGTTGTTAGGGCTCGTAGTATGACAGTTTTTGAGAAAAATTATCGAAGACTTCCACATTATTATATGGATTTTAATCGAGTATATAGAAGATTTTTAAGGATATGTATTTGCTTTACTTTTAAGAACTTTTTGTTGCCCAGTCCCATCAGATTTGTTATTGTATAAATCAGCAGTTATGTTTAAAAGTAATTCCGATTAAATCCGTGATCTTTAAACCGAACATTCGATACAGGACGTTTTTATGTGGAAAAAATGATAATTCTGGAGTTGTTCAGCCGCAACATAAAATATTTCCCCCAGACGACATAAAGCAACTTTTGCTGCCATTGCTGCTGGTAAAAAACCATTTTATAGTATATAATTTCTAAGTTATACGGAAGAAAATTGGGCTTTGGCCACTCCAGAGCAACCAATCGAATAATTTTATATAGTCGTTGTGTACGGCAGTTTACGAGTCGATCTGTCCCTGATGTGTGATTTTTATCCTCTTTTCCTTCACCTCCATACATTCGAATTATCCTTCTAACGGAATATGTAGGCCCCACATATCACATCTTTACTTTTCACATGGCCTTTGGGAGAGCACGAGCTAGCGCAGAAGTTCGCTTTGATTTGCACGTATACGTACTTTACCTGCAACTGTTATATACTTTGCTATGTAAGTATAAAAGTTTATTCGCTTTATAACCCTTCGCAGGCAGGTAACAGCTCTGTGTGAAAGTTAACGTCATGTTTCACTGCAAACATGTTTCGTTTCACATTGTGAACTGAAAGCTCTTCAGTGAAACTGAAATGAATGTTGTTCGAATGTGTTATCTACGCACTTTAACAAATATCTCTCTGATGCTACGTGATATTATATAACTATTGCTTAATTCTTTTTCTGTTTGACTTCAAGGAGTAAAGCCAGAAGCTTACCTGCGGTTAATTGAAGAGAACCAGCCACTCGGGCTGTGCCAGAATGAACAACGTAGGTGATACAGCAAGCAGCTGTTGCCGTTACAGCAATTAATAAACTTATGGCACTGCCAGTTCCTACTAAAACGGTGCTAGCTTGCCACCAGGGACTTGGAATGTCCCAAAACCTGCAACAAAAGATTTCTTTTTATAGAAGACCAGGAGAAAATATGTACAATAAAATGGTGGTTAAGCTTCTATTTTCGGTGCGACAATAAAATTTAACATTATATTTTTAGTGGACTTTTGGAGGGTGTTAGGTAAACATAGTAAAAGTGAATTAGATATTTCGAAAGGGATTTACTTGGTGGAAATGTAAAGAATGTTGGGTTTATAAAGATGCGAAGGGGATTTGAAAATTATTGTGGAATTAAATAAACCATGGCAGGTTGAGTATCGTAGTTTCTACAGTTTAATTAGGTGGAGGATGGTTCATGATGTGAAATTGTCTTAATTTTACCTCATTTTATATGAAATGAATTCGACTTTTCACTACTAATATATACTGATATACTGACATTGAAAAGATTTAACTTATTTTAAGAAAATACCAAACTCTTACTGTAAATCATAAACAACAATTAAATTTTTTTTTATTTTGAAAAAATTCGCGTTTAGCATGCTTACAATGGGACAGTTGCTTTAGATAAACCAAACCCATGGTGTCCGAGTTGCACACAGCCAAATCAAAACTAATACTACGAGCCCTAACAACTAAATGTTCGGACAAAAGTAAATTTGATTGTCTTTTTTCCATACGCGCAAAAGTTATCTAAATTAACTTCCATAATATTGATCGTTTTTCATGTTATAATGCCAACATTTACTTATATAAAAACGTAAATTTCGTAAAAATCTGCTCGGCGGTTCCAAAACTGTGGCACTTTAACCCAGCAGAATGGGAAAATTTTAGAAACAAAAAATTATTATTTTCAAAACGTTGGATCTAAACTGCTGGCCAATTGAAACATACCAAGCGAATTTTTAGGTTGAATTTAAAGTCAAATATTTTGAAAAATAGGAAAGATATCAACAGGGTATGAAAGAAAGTCTTCTTTTTTTTTCAAATTTTATAACTACCGTGATTCCACAAAAATTTTTTTTAAATTTTTTGATGTAGATTTTTTTTAGTCCTTACTTAATGGGAAAACAACCTGTTTCTCAAAATTTTGATATCCCTGTTATTTTATAAGATACCGAATTTTTGCTGAAAATTTGATTTTTTTTTATTTTTTGTCGTTCGGCCGTATTGTGTTTTGTAAGAACCAATCTCTGTAGTTGAATATAATACCTTATGAATGGCTTTCTTATAAAAAGTACACTTTTTGTACTTTCATTAATTTATTGGTAACCAGTGGCTTATCAAAAATCGGTACACGTTCCCGAATTGGTAAATTTTTTAATTCATTTTTTGAGGCTATTTTCTTAATAGAATACAATGGAATTTAGTTAGTTTATGTTCACCATTGGTTTAAGTGACTTATATCCTCGAAACGGGTTATTCACTTTTTCAAAAATTTGCTCATATTCGTGTACACCGGGTGGCTACGAAATCGTTTTACAACCCCCACCATTTTGTTACATTTAACTGTATTAATTTGAAATTTGGCATGGTTTGATTGTTGAAAGGAATAATCATTTTGACGTTTAAAACAATCTGATGACACTTCCGGTTTCACCGGAAAGACCACCTACTAACTTTTAAATTTTTTAAAAACAACCCTGTATATATTTTTTTCCGTAAGAATTTGATTCTACTTAAAATTACCTTTTTATCGACATACCACATGATGACATTTGATTTTAAAATGGCAGCATAATTATTATTGCAAAAACCTGTTCAACAATATTAAATTTAATAAAAAATTCGGTATCTTATAAAATAAGAGGGATATAAAAATTTTGAGAAATTTGTTTTTTCCTCATTAACCAGGGACTAAAAAAATCGACATCAAAAAAATATAAAATTTTTTTTGTGGAATTCCGGTAGGTATAAAGTTTGAGAAAAAAAAGACGACTTTATTTCATATCCTGTAGATAGTAACGTACTTCAAAGTAAAAAAATCGGGTCACACTATTGCTTTCGCAATAAAATTATCTCTTGAATCCTGAAAAACCTCATGTTGATATCTTATCTCCTTTTCAAAATATTTGACTTTAAATTCAACCTAAAAATTCGCTTGGTACGTTTCAATTGGCCAGCAGTTTAGTAGTCGGATTTTGAAGAAATTTATTTTATTGCATAGCCGGATGTTGGTTTACATTACAAAAAAGTTACACAACTTATTATTTGGTGATTTTAGGCATTTATCGGAGCTTCAAAGTTGCACCTTTAAAAATGATAGAATTTTCTAGTAACTGTTTTAAAAAATCACAGTTTTCAAACCGTTGGTTGGGTTTGTGTCAAAAAACCTTTAAATCAAAGCTCAATAATCGTACTATATTGAAAAAATCTTGAAATGTTAATATGAATTTTTTTTGCATTTTTTTCGAGTTCCACAGTTCACTTTTCAAAAAACGTGTTTTTTGAGGGTGCTACCTACATTAAAATAATCACAGTTTTGGAACCACTGGTTGGATTTTGGTAAAATTTACTTTATTGCAAAGCTGGATCTTGGTTTTATGTACAAAAAATCCCCAATTCTTTATTTGGTGATTTTAGGCAATTTTCGTAGCTTTAAAATTGCACTTTTAAAAAGTGACGTAATTTTCTAACGACTGTTTTTAAAAAATCACAGTTTTGGAACTTGGAGAAAACGACATAAAGGTGCTTTAATGGACTTAAATGTCATTGAAACTCTTTGGCATAAAATTAAACGTTATTCTACGCAATAATCCACCAAGAACCATAGGGGACATAAAGCCAAAACAGAAGAAATTTGGGACACTTTCACGCCAGAATTGTACCAAAATTTGATAAATACAATGCCTGCTAGAATACAGGCAGCTATTAAAGTAAAGGGAGACGTAACCTTTTATTAATGGTCCTAAATTAAAAATTATGCCAACATTTAGTTGCAAATTAATTTTGTAAAGTTTGCTAATTATTAAGGTTAAAATATTGTTAAATCCAATAAATAATTTTCTTCCATGCTTAATATTGTTATTAAGGCTTTATCTTGTTGTATTGTTAGGTGTTTACTAATAATTTGCGTAAAATTTCCAGTTGTCCTTTCATACTTCAAAAATTTACTTTTGTCCGAACATTTAGTTGTTAGGGCTCGTATATTAATAATTAAAGTAAATTCTTTCAAACTCTATCATTAAATTACGAAATAATGGTTCTAACTTTTGATGCTTTTCTAAAATTTTTAGAGTACTTATAATAATTCTTTTAACCAATTTACATACGTATTAGGTAGAAGGTAATATCTTTCCAAAAACATATGTAAAAGGAAATTCCTCCGAAACCTCAAGCTACTACTTATATCTGAAAGTTAACAAAATGATCTTTAAAACTTTTAATAGTTTCTAAAGTTTTTTTCTATTATAATATGTAGTTTTATGCAAAGTTCAACTATTTGTATAACACACTAACTAGTCGAGCGAAGCCAACCAATACACAAATTTAATGATTTGGAAGAGATGATAAACTTTGGAAAAGCTTTACATCGTTTTTGGTGGTATAATACAAACTGGTGATTAATCATAAGTTCTCCCACCTTCCTATTTTTTCTTACACAAAAACTCCAGAGGCGATTCTGGATATTTCATTTAAAACCCCATCATCGCTTCCGGATTTTCATCAAAATTATAAATATTACAATAACATTAGTTATAGCAGATGCAATTTTGTTGAGTACACAGCTTTACAGTGATTAAGATAACTTGTGGTTAACCGCCACGCACAGATGGTTAATTAATCACGTTTCTGCCCAATTTAGTTTATTTTAAGATCGTACTGAACTGAGGAGGGAGCTTCAGACGCACATGCAGATGCAGCACTTAATTACCTAGACGCCCGAAGTCTGTGTCGAACCTTCCCAAAGTATTTTTAGTTAAGTTAGTTGAAATTCCCAGCGTAATTTGTTTTGTATTCAAAATGAACTGTACTCATAGACATCAGGGACATAGTTCGTAGTTCTTTCGCCGGAGTCTGGAAAGTTATGCAGTGACACGTCTTTTAAACTATATACTATATAGATATATATACGTATAGTAAATCTAGTAAGCGTGTCCCAAATTCAACAGACAAGGCTGATGAAACTTAGTCTTATCTACGACAGGGGGTTGTAGTAAGTTGTGAAGAGACATTCATCAAGTTTTAATCCGCAACCTTAACTCGTTTCAGTGATCTTCCATCTTCACGCTTGGCGAGATCCGCATCTCATGCAATCTACCGACACTAAATCATCAAATGAACTATGAACATTCCAACCCCCGAGCCAGATAAGGATGTGAGCCGTTATACCGGTAATTGTAATTGCTGCTGCACCAGCGGAGACCGCCGTAAACTCCGGTGCATCGTTCAACTTCGACGAATGTATAAAAATGTAATTTGCGGAATGCGATGGCGATTGATTGCGGTGATGGAGTTTGGGTGAAGAGAATGGGAAGAGGCGAGGCGCGAGAAGGGGTTGCCCGATTATCTTAAAGGATTTAGAAAATTCCTTTTAGGGGCGGTGTTGGAGTGGGTAATATTACTCACTTCTAGTCGTTATTAGTTTGTTCGAGGTTGGATAAAGATGTCGCGTGAAATTAGCAATGTTAAAGAGGACTTCTTTAGTTTTATAGTTCGTAGTTTAGTGTTGAACCACCTGAAATTTGGTTAGCAGGGGGGAAAATATTTTAACAAAATTTAGGACAAAAAAATATTGGGGCAATTTATTTTTTCAAGAATATTTGAACTTTACACAATTATAACTATAATTTTTTTTATCATTAATTTTTTAACTCTATAGAATTAATTTTTAAGTAAGCTTTTTTTAATATCGTATTTTGCTTACTTCCGGACCAAGTTCAAAAACCTCTTTTCTAGTATTTCGTTCCCAACAGCCACAATTATACTAAATAATCACTGCTTTTTTCGCATGTTCACGAAACTTTATCCAAAAAAGTCACGGAAACATTTTACAACGGTGTGGATTTCCAACTTGATGTACCTTGTGGTGTGTTCTCACCATTTTAACAACATCATTTAGATCCTCTCAAGACTTTCTTGTCTAAAACAAAAGCAAATTGTTTTTACCACAACAAAAACAAAGAAAATCATTACAGAATGTACTTCCATTTGAACGGAATTTAAAAATCATTTACTGATGTGATGTCAGTTGCGAAAAATTACTTTCTTTACAAGGCAGCAAAGTTAATTAAGAAAATGTCCTAAAGTCCTAAAAAGTTTTTTATTCACTTGTGTAAAATTGATTGAAGCCATAACATCTCGTGAAAGTTTAACCTTGGTCCTTCAAAGTAAATATTTAAAAAAAATTGAATATTCGATGAAGTTTAATGAGAATTTTTAATATCGCAACAATATATCGATTTATTGCTAAGTTAACTTTAAATATACAGATTCTACAAGTAGGGCGAGTAAACTGATTTAATAAGGGTAATTGTATATTGATCCAATACAGCACGAAAGAGGCTTCATAAACTTTACGACGAGAGACACTCATCGTGCTTATTTTGCGAACACTTTCCGTTGGTTTTTTTACGATGCGTCTGCCCATAACAATGTGACCGAAACGTTCCAGTTTTAATTAACGTAAATACCATAAACACAAAAAAAACGTAAGAAGCAAACAAGATGGACAGACAATTTATTTTTTAGACGTATTCCTATAATAAGCATCTTGAAAATATTCGCCAGCGCGAAAACATCAATTTATTGCATAACTAAGGGCCAGTTCCATAATCAAGTAAAGAATTTAGTTTAAATGGCGTTTAGAAATGGTCGTTTTTATTTTTAGTACATATCACAGTCTAAACTTCATTTAACTAAAGTCGATTTTTATTTTGATTATGGAACTGGCCCTAATGTCATTAGATTAGGATCTAAAGCTTTTTCAGTCAGCAGGACATGATCTCCATTTAGAACAAATATTTTTAGAATATCATAGATATACCAAAAATTAAAGGTATGCGTAGGTACTACATTCAGAATAAAGGGTAAAAATTGGGTGAGCTATATTTACTCTTTCATTAATTAAATGTAGTAGCTATAGACTGTGATGTGTTACACGTATTAAAAAATCAAATTCTAACCCTCATTTAAAAACCCTCCGAGGTTTGGTGGTTCCATAGTGGAACCGCAAATTTATATGTATATTGTATAAGTACATTACGTGTACTACGGTCCTAGTAAACGTCCACTGAGACTACACAATAACACTTGACATGAACTCCCTCCACTACTAGATATCTTATATTTCAGTAGCCAGAGATCGTCGGAAAATTGGGTCAAAATGTGAAATGAACTTGTATTCTTTCAGTTGACAATTTCGCTAGTCTAAACCAGCTTCACTGGGATTTATGATTAAAAGTACAAACATATTTATAAAAAATTATTTTATGTGCTTTGATGAATCTGGCTTAGACTAGCGAAACTGTTGGCTGAATTAACAAGTTTCACTTCATCATCTATCCCAATTTTCTAGCGATCTCTGGCTACTGCAATTATCCCAAGGACATAAATTGTTTCAAAGAAAATTATTCTTATGACAGTTTTACTGTAAAAAGTAAATCTGTATCTGTATTTCCATGTTTTAGATTTAGGTATTTAATTTTGGAATTCCCTTAATGATTTCTACTGACTGGTGATTTAAAATTTGTACAAAATTAGACATAAATAGTTGATCGTTACCGCTGGTTGTATTGAAATTTTCAAAGCTATGAGACAAATTTAATATTAGTGCAATTTTTGAAATCTAGATGAAATCATCTGTTTGGAATGGTTTAGATTTCTGAAAATTTCGTGAAAAATTATATCGGTATCAGCCCTAATGATTCCAAGAGGTATTTGAACTTAGCCCTTCAAGATTGCGAAAAATATTGTTTTTTAGCAAACCTTGATTATCACAGAATAAGAAATATGCAAATTTTTATCTTCTAACAAGAAATTCTGATGAACTAAATTAATTGAACACCTTACAATGAACTTTTACTTGTATAGTACGAATTATTTAGTTAATTGGATTTGAATAATTACTACAAGCCCCCAAAAGTGGTCCAAAAATGTTAAAATTAGCGTCAAACGCTATAGTGCTTCGTTAGAGAGTTTTATAGTGCCTATAAAATTACCGTTAGTAAGGGCCAATTCCATAATCAAATTCAATATCAATTATTACGGGTTTCTAATCTAACCTAAGTATCTGTAAATTTAAATTTTGGGTAGATTAATGCAGAAATGGTAATTTGGTATTAAATTTTCCATTTTTTATAGAAAGTGCGTAACACAAATGTCGAAAGAGGTTTTAATCTATTGACCTCATAACCAAATTTGGTTGAAAAATGCCAACTAGCCGATTGCTAAGACAAGGACAGAGAGCAGAGCCCGGTGCTACGTCTCACGCAATCGTTGGGCTAGTTGGCATTTCCTACTCAGGGAATTGCAACGAATTGGTTTGCTTTTCAAGTAAACCCCTAAGAAAATAATTGTTTTTTAGTTTACTATAATATATTTTCTTGCACAATTTATCAACAAAAGCCAGCCATTCGATGCTCCAAGGCACAGTTATCGCAAATTTGAAAAATAAACAATAGCGCGGCGTACAGTTCAAAGAGCTGTGAGGCTGTTTCTATTATTTATTTATTTCAGTTCAGCGAGTCTGTAACTGTAAGTCAAGTGAACCGACGCAAAAGTCATTTACACTATGTTGTTTGCATCTGGCTCTCGCTTTATTCCACTTACTTTGTTTTTCCAGCATCTGTATCTGGCCCCCGTATTTACGATTTGCTTAAGAGATTACAATTCTAAGTCAAATTTATATCAATAGTAACTGGAAGATATATTGCGTAACGATAATTCATTTTTGTGTATAGATATCAGGAGTTTTTGTAGAAGGGATATCGATATTTATTTTAGTCGAGTTCTTTGACAAACAGATCGTTGTGAGTTGATGAGGACGACGAATGCATAAAACTGGATGGTTACAAAGCTAGTGAATAATTTAATCCAGCATTTTGTTTTCCTGGCTGTACTTTCGCGTATTGGTCCTTTTAGATTTGTGTACCTCATTAATAATACATGTCATTTAGTATACATCACTTCCCACTGTGCGCTGTTTTACTTAGGATTTCCTTGCGAAAGCGCGAATCCTTTTTAATTCAGCTTATCAATATTTATTTTAAATTTGCCTCTGATTGAAGCTTTGTCTGCTTCCAAACTGAAATTGCTTTCAGGAAAACTTTTCCAACTCACACACTGATCATACAGCAAGTCAGTTTTCATGCGGATTGTAAAACAAAAATGCATACTTTCTATTTCAAGCTGGTTCAAATTTTATCGAATACCTACCGCTGTTTTTGTGAATGTTTATGCAAAAGAATCGGAAAATCTTCCATGATCTGCTTCCAAAGCTGATTACTTTACAATCCAGCTCCTCCCTTATGTAATACTTGTTTTTTCCGTGTTTGTAAACTATTTATTGAGCAGAAATGTTTGATGTTGACTTTCGTCAACCCAACAAAGGCTTACGCTTTTTTTCTATGAAGTGATTGAACTGGAAAAATCGTTTGGAAAAGCTGGCAGTCGGGGCGTCGCGCAGCTCTACACACACAAGTTTTAAATTTAATCAATGGAATGAATAATAACATTTATATGTCGTATAATTAAATAATTATTCGGTTTGGATGTATCATCCATTAGGTTATTACAAAAGTTTTTTTTCATTAATATTCCAGGTGTTTCAAATGGTAATGTAATTAAATACATCAATATTTTGAAAAGGGAAAAATAATACCTAAAACCTTTTATTCACTAATGAACATCTAATGAATTAAACAATGTTATTTATTTGTACAAAAATTAGTAACTAGAGATATTTTATGAAAAATTTTCATTGACGTTATTGTAATTTCCAGAAACAGAAAAAATATCAGTTAATTTTCTGTTTGGTTAACTCAAATAAAAAATTATAACTTTTTACGTATTTTGAACATATCTTTCATAATTTTGGATGTTTTTTACAAAATTTCAATTCTCTACTACGATATGTGCCAAAAAACTTAAGTTACGCTCTGATAAGTAGGTACGCCACTTAAAAATATATACCGATCTTAAACCATTTTATAAACTTCAAGAATAAAAAAAATGTTTTTCAACATCCTGTATTACAGCAACGAAGAACTTTTAGATATAGGTAAGTACAGTCCAACCCTAATATTTGAAATTATTTTAGGTACACCTTATGTAACACAAATAACTTTGGAAATGTAAATGGTCCAATTTAAAACCACCACGTTCGAAAATTGGACTAGAACCCCAAACTACAGATTGTCAGTTTAAAAGTGAAAAAAGCAATGAACTTTAAGAAAGATATAAATAAGCAAACAATGACTTATATTAAAATATCTGATGTGTCCAACACATGACTTTCTTATACGATAGTACCACAATTACTTTTCCTAAAGAGATTTAGTTAAATTTCTTGTAAAAATCGTGGTTAAATTTTCAAATAATTTTCGGAAGTCTCTCTCGCACTTATTGCAGTACGTATAAATCTGTCCTTGTCCCACTCATTACAAAAGATTTTAGGACAAAAAATATTATGCTTGGAAATTGCTTTTCCTAAAATCGATGTATTTAGATTCTTTCGTATATTTTTTATTAAAGCACATGGAAATTAAGTTAAATTTCTTGTAAAAGTCATGTTTAAATTTTGAGCTTTTTCCAACAATTTCAAATAGTTTTCGGAAGTCTTTTATTTTAGATTTTTGACCTATTACTCACTTTTAAAAATCTGTCTGTATAAAATCACATTTATTTATTCATTATTATTATTTTCGGTACCATAGAAACTAGTAAAATAAAAAAAAATAATGGTCCTTCTGGGATTCGAACCCGCGACCTTCCGTTTGGCAACTAAGTCCCTTTAGTCACTAGTCTACCTAGGCTGTCGGATTCAACGCGCACTTTGAGAAATATAAGGGTTTTAAGAATATCGCTTTTTTTGAAAAATTTGTTCAAAATTCAGGGGCCCTCAAAACGTGTAAATCCATCAAAATCTCGACGTAGAAAAAAATCACGAATAGTATACTTACTTTCTTATTAATTCGTATAAGAAAGTAAAAACCAATTTTTCTGATTTTACTATTTTATTTTTTTGTCTTATCTTTGCTTTTGATTTTAAAACTGTACATTGAAGAAAAGGAGAGGGGGTCCAATTTATGGGACCGCATTGTTGAGCACAAACCGTAAAATGAAAAATTTCTATCTAAATTTTGTGAAAAAACCAACTGTCAACAAGAGGTTAGTAAATTATACAGGAAAAAATGAAAGAAAAAATAAAAATACCAAATTTACAAATTTTGGAGCCAGAACTATTGCATAAAAAATGTAACTTTCCATAATAATTACATTAGTTTATCAACTATTTACAATTTTATATATTACTATTTAAGTTGTCTTCTTTCCTAGTAATTAAAAATTGGTGCTGTTATTCTGGATCACCCTGTACAGTTCATCAAATTTAAGTAGTTGATAATTTTCGTTAATTTCTGCACATTTTAGAATTTTTAAGGATTAGTACAATTTAATCCTTCGATAACATGAGAAATTTTGAAAATATGTTTTGAGATTATTGCAATTTTGAATGTAATGCCTCTTTTTCATTCAGTTTTAATCATGTACATGTATCCCAAACTTTTAGTTTTGAGGTTAAGTAGATAAGCGCGCTTCCTAATTTTAATTTATAAAATAGCGGGATTTCTATCGTTCTATCGTTCCATCACCTAAAGTCTAAAGTAACTGTAAACTAAAAACCATTTACTAGAAACTAGAGGATAAACTCACCACTGAAAGCATAAACACAAGAACTAATGTTGCTTGCATCCAGCTTTCACCACAATACCCATCAAAAGTTATTAACAATCCGATATAATTAATTAAAAGTTCCAGCACTAAACTCAACGAACTTCCGGCTGAAATAAGTACAGCAGTAACTAATCGAAATTAAACACTTTGAGTTTGATGCACCGGTATGAAATATATGCACATAATCTGCGGTGGTGGAGGCGATGCGAATACAGATGACGTTGCGCCTGGCCCAGATTTAACTTAGATGGTGGTTTTGTGGTCGTGCAGAAAGCAAATAGTTGACATTTCTTGGGGTAGATATAACAGGATGCACAAAGTGATATATCCGCGCTTGACACGGTTTAACTTTGATAGTTCATGAAGTGCAAGACTCCAGACAGCCATCAAGCTGCCTCATTTAGATGTTTCCTGCAAAGATGAATGCGCTGGATTGGCGCAGACCATTAATAACTGCATAGCGTATAAATTTGGATCAATTTTGGTGGTTGCGATGTTTTGGTTTTTGTTTGTAAGATGTAAGGGAATGCTGATTATGGTACATATTTCTAGTTTAAATTGCATAGTACACGAATTGTGTAAAATTTAGTTCAGATTTATGTTCAGAAACCAATAAATAAATTCTTAACACATAATTATTATTATTTTCAACATGTTTTATTTGGAACTTTGTGTTCGTGTGCTGTAGAAGCTCTGAAGAAGCTCAAATATACGTAGCGAAACGTCATCTGAATGAAATATTATTATTACTTGAATCCCTTTTGTCATAAATTATAGTTAACCTTTGACAAGAGAATTATATTTTACCTTAATAAAGATGATCAACTTTATAACTTTATCCACCAGAATCTGCAAATATGTGAAAAAGGTCTGGATTTACCTTAACAAAAGTTTACACGCACTCTTCTTTTACCAAATATTACGCTTGGCCAATCAATAATAAAAAATTCTTTTACTTTAATGAAGTAACTAAAATTTCTTAAAAAATATTGGACGTCTTTGTCTCATCAATAATTACACTAGTTTACACTAAAAATGTACATTTGATAAGAAGTGACTTTTCTTATGTATTTTCTCCCACTGAATTCGAAAATCAAGGTTAAAAATTTTTTTATGGAACAGTTTTTGAGATATTGTAATTTTTTCATTTTTTCGACCTTTTTTCATTTTAAAAGTCATATCTCGAGCTAGAAATGTCCGATTTGATAGTTCTTGGTACCAAATGAAAGGTATTAAGATGACAAACATATATATATATATATATATATATAATCGGATCTTTAATTGATTAAGCTGTTCAAAAGATATCGATGAAAGCAGACCACCCTGCATTCCACACAACAAGCAGACGACTTTGGTTTATTTTCATCGATATCTTTTGAACCACTTAACCAATTAAAGATCCGATTATATGTATATGTTTGTCATCTTAATACCTTTCATTTGGTACCAGGAACGACCAAATCGGACACTTCTAGCTCGAGATATGACTTTTAAAGTAGAAAAAATGAAAAAATTACAATATCTCAAAAACTGTTCCATACAAAAAAATTTAAGCTTAATTTTCTTATTCAGCGGGAGAAAATACATAAGAAAAGCCACCTTTCATCAAATGTATATGAAAAACATTTTATTTTGTAAACTAGTGTTATCTGTAAAATAATTCGGACTTGTATGTACTTTTAATTAAACGAATTTATGCAAAAAAAAATCCACAACCGAAATGATTTTAAAGTGCTGTTTTGTCTACGTTATATAGTTGCAATTTTCAAATTCTCCGGCAGACATAAACCGAAACAATATCAAGCTAAATTATCTTTTTCTGGGTAGTTGCCCGTACTTTTATTATTTGCCAAATGTTATTTGCTGAAATTGCTTTAAACTTTATATTTATTTTATTCGATAGTAAAAACTTTACTAACTCATATGTCCCTGAAGAGTATTAATTTCCAATTTCTATTGCTTTTAAAACTGGGTATATTTTCCTGGCAGACTTTTAAAAATACACCGGAATATCGTATACCTACCACAACTTTTTTATTAACTTTATTTAAAAAATAGCGATTGTTAAGCGTTGCAATTAAATATTTTAACTGTTATAAGTTATAACCCATTCACATTTTTTTTTGGTTTTTACCTTCCGGATGAGATAAATGGACATAAAGATAAATCAACATGTGGCTAGACATGCTATTCTCATAAACCATTTCGTATGTAGCTTATGAATATAAATCGAGGTTAAGCATATACTCGAGACGCTTTCCAGGGAAAATCATTCAATCTTATTGTTCATATTATCCCATATCCAATTTTCCAAAATCACGTTTTGAATTTTTAAGCGACAATTTACTTTTCCCATACTTAACCCCACTACTAGATATTTTTAATAAACG
This sequence comes from Pediacus dermestoides, assembly GCA_963942485.1. NCBI lineage: Eukaryota > Metazoa > Arthropoda > Insecta > Coleoptera > Cucujidae > Pediacus > Pediacus dermestoides. The sequence continues at coordinate 34,289,262 of OZ012626.1, forward strand.
ATTATCAAAATTGATTTCGGGTTCAAAAATAAATTACTAAACAATATCTTGAATAAACATGACAAAAGGCTAACTTCTCATACTCAACGTTACAGTTATTGAAAAAGTATTCCAGTAGAAAAGTTTTCGAGTCAAATAATTTCTCCACTCCAGTACACATCACAAAAACCAAACTTTTCGTTATTAAATTTTTACCTGCTCGGAATTCTCTAAAAGCTTTCCAACTGATTATATACACACCTATATACTAATAACGTATATTTGTACATTAGTTTGTAATAATTCACATGCACTAATTTCACATTGTATTAAGTTCGTTAAACATGATGGTGCATGTTAGTTGCTGTTGTTGTTATTGTTATTACCATCATTTAATCAAAATTGGAATATTATACTAGTACCTTTGAAGTTAAAGGAACATTATACTACAACGTATGTAGTCTGAACATCCGTTTAGCTTAAGTGCCTTGGGAAATCGGGGAATTTGTGGATTTAGGATCAGCTCCATAAACTGTGTTATGGTAAATCTTACGTTTGGCACAATGATAAATAAACTGTTAAATGTGAATCATGGGCTATTAGGAGTACGTAGCTATAATCCGTTTCGAATTTATTTGCATTCCAGTAGAGCGTGGAGGGATGACAGATTTTCCCACATTTGGACATTTCAACTAAAGTGTAAGAAGAATATTCAGGATATTGAGATTCGACGAAGAGTATTTATTTTTCTGCAATCTGAATAAATTTGCTAATAAATTCGTTAAAGAACCTCAATTTGAATAGAAATGTGTCTGTAGTTTTTACTTATGCCCAATTATTGTACCTGTTCCAAGGAATCAAACCTGCGTATTAAAAGTTCGAGCCTTAAAAAATGTAATAATGATAAAAGTTCCCTCAAAGGTTTGTGTAACTTCTGTGGTTTCCACCAGAATTAAATTAAATTCGTATCTAAAATTCGTTTACAAAAGTATGTAAATACACTTTATTTCGAAATAAAAACCAGTATAAGAAAAAACTAAATGTTTTACGCAAATATTTTGGGAAAACATTACCTTCTGCCACCTTTTAATTGCATTACATCTCACAATTTTATTCTGTTGGAATTTATTGATTTCTTACAGACGACAGCTTCAACCTACTGGAAAAATATTTGTGAAAGTCATTAAGCAAACATACAGCTTGTCGGAATGGTGGAATAAACCATCTGATTTTATCATACTGTTACCACCACAGCTATCATCACTTGTCAATGCCTTTAAAGCTCTGTGATACGGTGGTCTTAAAATATATATCGCAATTGAGGACATGACCGGTAATTATCATGTGATTGAGTACATTCCATTTGGCTCTGATGTTGATTTACAACAACCATCCATCACTAGACATGTTCGTTCAGCTTCACCATACATTGCGAACTCATAATTACATAATGCGATATGTTAATTGTCAAATTAGCTGGAATGGTTGCGCACTACCACAAAACTAATAATAATAGCAAAATAGTTTCGTATGGATTAATTTATATCTACTTATCGAGAGGGAGTTAAATACCTACTATTTAAGAATCTTCAGAAATATTTCATATTATCACCGTAAATCCGTAAATGATAGACTTTTTCAATCTATTTTACGTCGAGAAGGCGAAGCCAAACTAGTCTAAATCGGCAGAAATAATTTAAAATTGAGTTTTTGATAGTTAAATGAATTATGAGCCATTCACAATTTAAATGGATTTTAGAAAATTACGATTTTAATTTAATTAATTTCAGTGTTATTGCATTATTGAATTATTCCCTCGATGATAACTGACTTTTAGTAAAAAATCAATAAATTCAGATAAAAATTCCTGATCTACCAACGAGATAATCTATAAGTGCGACCATGCATAGAGAATAACTTACAACGTAAGAATTGACTAACCTCTTGAATTCCAGATTGAGAAGGAAATTTTCGCAGTTATTCTGACATCTTCTATTCTGTTCTTGATTTCTATTTCGAGATCTCGCAAGTTACTCCTTAGAGAGCCTCCATTACTTAAACTTTTTAATTGTTCATATCTATATTTTCAGGTTATGGAGGTAGCTTCTATTTATTTTTTTACTTCGATGTCAAGATTACTCAAAAAGATCATTTGGCGAATAGACCTTCTGGTTTCCAAATTCCTCTATTCTCCAATTTACATTTTGGAGGTAAACTTCTACTTTCTTCTTTTATACCCCTATCTCAAAGGATGCGATGTAGAAGTAAAAACAGAGACAATATGACGCGTATGTCTAGGTACTAAAAATAGTTCTAGTATATGTAGTATAAAGGGTGTTTCTAAATTATATGCGAAACATTTTAATATGTGATTCCTCGAGTAATTTCTACACCAGAATCATCAGTCGCTTTGTTACTAGGTAGGTACATTTTAAATTTCAGTTACTGCGGTTTTATAAAATAATTACGTAGTATATTATATGCAATGTGCATTTAATGATAGCTATTAAGACACGAGTATGAGAATTACGGCACGACCCTTAGGTGAGTGTCTTACTAATACTGAAAAATAAAAAAAAAATATCGTCCGAGCAAATAAATTTGTAATCGAGTCATCCAAGGATTTGAATCCGTATGTCTGTAACTTGAACTATTTTAGCTTTCAACTGACATTTTATTGTAATGCAGTTCAAGTAAATACATACGATTTCGCGTTCATGGATGACTCGATTACAAATTTATTTGCTTTATCCTTTATCATAAACTCAGAAATGTCAAAAAATCAAAATAAACTGTCAATTTTTAATTTTTAGATATGTAAGATGTTCATGGCAATATTTGATATTAACGGAATATTGCTGTAATGTTGCATTTCTATTGGTTATAAACTTATATAGTAATGAAAAATCTGCATCGTAATGAATCTTATTACAGTACAGATAGTAAATATCTCATAATTCAATTAAGGTATAATTAGGAGTAGAAAAAGCTATTATAATTAGCTTAAATTATGCTCAATTTTAATTGACGTTATTTTTATGTGCCCCTAATTAGAAAGAAATATTTTTAAAGTAAATTTTAAATTCACTAGTTACATCATTTTATACTTTTATAAATTTTTATCGGCTGATTTATATTAATTGTTTTGTATTCAACAGTTTGGAAATATAAGATAACTTCTCAATTCCCAATTAAAAAGGTTTAATCAGTGCTAGGAAGTTTCACAGGATGTTTCTAAATATGTGCGAAAAATGTAGGGTATGATCCATAAAAATTAAAAAAAGTTTTATGCAGATATATCTAAAACTGGATAGGCCCCTAAAATTTTTCGTACATACATTACATATTTAGAATTTTTTTAATTTACTTTTTATTATTAAACACCTTGTAATTTGAACACTGTGCGCTTTTGGACATACCTGCATCCGAAAACGTGAATATAGAGATAGATGTATGTAAAATGTATTATTATTTTGACCTGCAGCAAATTCCAAGGATGTTTACATTTTATTATATGTATTAAAAACATTTTTTCCTGAAGCTTATCATATTGATTCTAGTCTATCGTTTTATTTCCTCGAGGCATTGTTTTGGTGGCTTTTGTTGTTTACTTTAGATTCCAACTGGGGAAAACACAAAAATAAAAATTAGGAAAACCTCTTACCGCTAATATACTTTTGTAGGGATTTAGTAAATATATGTTCTTGTGTGGGCAAAAACCAACCGCACAACACAATTTACCAAACAATTTCATTTCCTAATTGTTTATTTTTCTCATCATACAAAAAAAACATCCTCCACCACACGCATTATTTTTGGGTGTAACCAAAAAGTTTCCAACAGTTGTTCTATTATTGTGTCCAAGTGAAAAGAGTGAGCATTTTATTTTATTAGATCCACAACCAACTATTTTGGTAATAAAGTTTCCGAGACCTGCTGAAACAACACCATCGCCAGCGGAAAATTAAATTACTCATCTTTGTAAAAGATTTGCAACATGTGAGACATGTAATTCTATTAGCAAGTAGGTAGTGTGTTAAAGAGTAAACTGTATATGTATAGAGTAGCTGCAAGGCACCGGAACCGTGTGCGTGTCCTCAATTTGTCTCACTTAGTAGCGCCGCACTGGGTGGCGGTGGTGGCGGCGGTGCTGCTGCACACTCTAGCTCACACACACTGTTGGGCGTTGAATGACGGTGATGTGGTGGGAATTATGAAGTTTTCCTTCACCGTTAAGCACGTACATGCCTTTAGCACACCACACCGAACCTACGCACCCTAGAGACAGTTTAATAACCCTTACATAACTTTGGCATTATGGTTACCGAGGCGCCGAGGAGCTTCATTTCAATAATACGTGTGATCCTTGAATTACGCAGATCAGCACGCGACCTTTATGTCAATATTTCAATTATACACGATGGGGATATTAGGGGCACGAGGTGAACGCAAGGATTTAAGCCCAATCCGTATTGTGATCGTTGATTGCTCGCCTGTCTTTCCCAGGGTGATGGCATTCATAACTGTTACAGAAATAGTTTAATCTGCATAATAGATACAGCATTGTGCAAAATCCCTCACTGCTTCGCTAGAGACTTTATCAAGATGATTTTGTCCGGAAATTCATTTAGTACTGTTAGGTTTTTTCTTGTGGTGATATTTCAGCTGGTTTGGGGCCACGGTCTGGTTTGGATGGATCAGTCGTTCCAGTACAGCTCTCATACTGATGTTTCTGAATACATCTGCATAATGTCGTGTTGTGTTGCTTTGTGTACTGTGTAATCTTTAATTGTGTGTTTCAGTTGTCTCGATAACCTCTTTTGTATATTTAGGCGCAGTCTCTGAGCGCACATGTATACAATAATCAGCTGCAAAGGGTACAAACGAGTTAAAAACTAAACAGAAATGTCCGGGACAAAAATTACTTATACTTGGTTACTTACACTGATTAAATTTAATCATTTTAGTAAGGTTGGCCTAGATGGAACAATGTTCTTGTTTGATATTTTTGTAATACAATTACATTACAGAAATACTTTTACGAAGATTATTTTTAATAGAGCACTGCTTACACAAATATTCATCATCATTCACAGTTCAACAGATGATGGGTAGGTACTTTTTACAAATTCACATCTGAATGTGATCCTCGCCATCTCTCTTACCTTCAAGGTGGGCGAAGGCGGATAGAGACAGAAATAGTACGAACACATGTCTACTGAAAATAATATTGCTATACTAGGATTATTATCTGTAATTTGCAAGAGTATAATATGAAGTTTCTTCAGTCTGATTAGGAGTTTTACCAAAAATCCGAAATAATGAAAAATTTTAATCTAATTTGTTATAAATTTATACGAATTATTCTTTTCCGATTTCATATTACATTTGAATCGATTGTACTTGTGTATTTTTCCACGTAAACACACAATCAAACGTGGAAAAACAACTCAATTTTCTCTACAAATCGAAGGTTTCAGTTTATATTTTTTTTCGTCTTATGTAAACAATATTTTATTTGTCGACGCGAATTATTTATAAATTCAGTTCAGTTCAATTAAAATTATTTGTTATCGAAGATGATTTGTACTCGCTATAAATTTTCCGAAGTTTACAATAAGAAAATATTTGTGTGTTCATGGAAAAATTCTACAAAATGTGTGTTGAAATTTTTCCTCTAATATCAGTTGAAATGAAATAAATGTATTAGAAGCTATATCTACAAAGATTAAAAACGATTTATTACTTAATTTTAGCACGTTTATTTTTTTGGGTTTTGAAACACTAAATCTAACCTTAAAATGACTCTACCATTAAAGTCGATGAAAAGTGAAAGTTTTTTTGTTATTAAATGGTAGATATTTGGCCTTTGTGTGGCAAATTTTACAATATATGTCTTCTGAATTATAATTATTTTATAAAATTTTATGACGTAAAATGAAATAACAAATTTAAATGAAGAAAATATTAATAGAGTAAATAGCTGGAAATTTTTGAAAAATAGTTTTCACTTTGAAGGATTTCCTACAGTAAGTTGCATCTTTAGCGAAAATTAAGATTGTTGTCTCTTTTTATTTAGGTAAGGAATATTCTCAAAAAAAACTGTAAATATAAAATAAACTGCTGGCCAATTGAAACGTAGCAAGCGAATTTTTATGTTGAATTTAAAGTCAAATATTTTGAAAAGGAAAAAAGATATCAACATGAGGTTTTCAGGATTCAAGAGATAATTTAATTGAGTAAACAATAGTGTAATCCGATTTTTTTACTTTAAAGTACGTTACTATCTACCGGGTATGTAACAAAGTCATCTTTTTTTTTCTAAAATTTTATACCTACCGATATTCCACAAATTTTTTTAAATATTTTTAGATGTTCATTTTTTCAGTCCTTGGTTAATGGGGAAAAACCAAGTTCTCAAAATTTTTATATCCCTCTTATTTTATAAGATAGGTATCGAATTTTTTATTAAATTTAATATTGTTGAACAGGTTTTTGCAATAATAATTATGCTGCCATTTTGAAATCAAATGTAATATGTCGATAAAAAGGTAATTTTTTTTTATTTAGTTTTATTACCCCAAAAGATCAGACATAGATCTATAACAGGTATATACATCTTAGAGCTATAAATAGGTAATACATTTCAAGTTTAAACTCACAACTACATAAAATCGACAAACACAGTCTAGGTTTTATTATTAAAGATATGATGTTTCAAAGATTTGGTAAATGATGATATTGATGCTTTTGATTTTATTTCATTTGGCAGATCATTGTACCACTCCACTGCTTGATAAGTGATTTTTCTGCGTCCTTGATTGGTAACCGTGGGTTGTATGTAATAATTTTCCCTTGTCCTTGTGAGATGCTGATGATTATCACAATTCCTTATTAAATTTTAAGTAGAATCTAATTATTACGGAAAAAATTTACAGGGTTGTTTTAAATAATTTTGAAAGTTAGTAGGTGGCCCTTCCGGTGAAACCAGAAGTGTCATTAGATTGTTTTAAGCATCAAAATGATTATTCCTTTCAACAATCAAACCATGCCAAATTTCAAATTAATACAGTTAAATGTAACAAAATGGTGGGGGTTGTAAAACGATTTCGTAGCCACCCGGTATACACGAATATGAGCAAATTTTTGAAAAAATGAAAAACTCGTTTCGAGGATATAAGTCACTTAAACCAATGGTGAACATAAACTAACTAAATTTTATTCCATTAAGAAAAAAAATTACCAATTAGCGAACGTGTACCGATTTTTCATAAGCCACTGGTTATCAACAAATTAATGAAAGTACAAAAAATGTACTTTTTATAAGAAAGCCATTCATAAGGTATTGTAATCAACTAGAGAGATTGGTTCTTACAAAACAATATGGCCGAACGACAAAAAACAAAGAAAAAATCCAGTTTTCAACAAAAATTCGGTATCTTATAAAATAACAGGGATATCAAAAATTTGAGAAACAGGTTTTTTTCCCATTAAGTAAGGACTAAAAAAATCTACATAAAAAAAAATTAAAAAAAAAATTTGTGGAATCTCGGTAGATAGTTTTAAAATATGAAAAAAAAGACGATTTTCTTTCATACCCTGTAGAGAGTAATGTATTCCAAAGTAAAAAAATCAAGTAACACTATCGTTTTCTCAATTAAATTATCTCTGAAATCCTGAAAACCGCATGTTGATAGCTTTTCTATTTTTCAAAATATTTGACATGAAATTCAACCTAAAAATTCGCTTGGTACGTTTCAATTGGCCAGCAGTTTACTCCATAATTTAATTTTTTCTGTAGTTGGATAATTAATTTTATCAGAATAATGATAAAAAAACCAAAATGATCCTTATCACTAAAACCATTTTCTTTAATTCACTAAATAAATTTAACGCTCTATAGCTTAACTACTTAACCAAGTAGTTTTTTATACCCGCAGGTAAAAAACTTGGTAACTTTTTGTATCTAGAGTCTAGACTTTAGATTTTCTTCATTAAGCACAATTACTTCTTTGCACACGGCATTGAACGAGGTTACTTCTCCCAATCCAAAGTTTCAATTCAACTAATCGAAAAATATTCACTTGAACTCAAAACATTAACTTGTCAAAACTATTAAAGATGTTGAAAGTAGTAGCGAAACTTCTGCCTGTATCAATATATTTTATTTCACTTAACTCTCAAGTAGAAATTCCTAAATGCCTCAGGCAGCACTTTAAATCTATCGATCATGCATCCAGTCGCGTACATTGAAAAGATAGTTGCTATCTTGCATTCTGTTAAATTTTTTTACATAACTCAAGAAGCATATCGCACACACCTGGCGTATCAAAGAAATTTCACATTTGCCTGATGGACAAAATTACGAACATATTTTTGTGTATTCATTAGTTTCCGCAGTGTTACGTGAAATGCAATATAGTACTAACCATTTTCCAGCCATTTATTTTCCGAGTAGGACTGACATTATAAATAATATAACGTTTCCTGTTGCTCTATTATTCATCACATTATCTGTGGCATGGTACAGTTAATAAAGTTTCAGTGCTATCAAGAAAAATAACGCGTTATTAAGACTGGAGCACTATACATCTTTTTTATTGCAACCTCTTGGATGACAACATAAACCATCACCTAAGGCTGGTTTGTACAGTTGAAATGGTAAGAACAACATCGAATGAATTCTTTTTTCCAACATTGACGTGGACGATGTCTATATTATACGGTACATAGAAAATATTTAGGCGGTTGTGGTGGAGGGTGTGCAACAGTAAAAAGCTATTCTTACCTCGTATACCGTCCGCATTCTTCCACAATTTCCAGTGCACCTTGTGAATTCACACGGGGATAATTACATCGCCGAAAAGAACTGAAATAGGCATCCACTTTCCCCAACAATCGGCCCTGAAATAGAAATATTATTTGAAAATTATGCAAAATACCTGTAACCGGATTGCCTTTATTGTTATTATTTTCAGTTATTTGCATATTTTATTAAAACAAGGGGCTGGGGCGAATTTTCATTTTAAAACCATATGCATATTTATGTTTCTTGCCCTTAAAGAAAAACCGGCAGTTTGTCATATTATTCAAAAGCCCGTGAAAAAATCTATTTTATTTTACTTGAGTAGAAAGACAGTAAAAACCCCTGGGAGAATTGAATTACTACTACACGATATTTATCAGTGCGCAATGAAAATTAATCATCTTTGAATTCGCTTACGGTGTAGCCTAAAACTTTTGACTTGCCATTTAATAAATGATGTTTTCGTTGTTGGATGTGCTGCTATTTCGAAATTTGGGAAGTTCATCAATTAAATGCCGCTCAGGCTGTATATGGGCGCAAGAATGTTAAATTCCACATTATTAAATCTTTTTTCATGCATGTGTTTTTAAATCGATATTATTAAACCATCCCATTCATCTTGACAGGAAATTCAACCAACTAATGAACTTTTTCTACTCGGTTGATTTGTACTTTCTGCGACAACTCTCCTCAACTATTTACTGGTGCATGGTCGACAACTTCTAATTACCACGCCAGTTGGACGAACTTTCCCAGTATAATCCACAAACCAAAGGTATCTGGGAAATCTTTTACACAGACAGCCGTAACCAAAACCCCCTTACATCAAGGTCGCGTGCGAAAATCCGACAATTCCCAACTTTTGCACGGAACTTTGACTAGAGAAAAGCACTTGCCTAGAACACCATCATAGCAGTCTTAATATCCTTTTCGCAAATTAATTCTGCTTCCGATGTCAAACAACTTAGAATCCTTCAAGCTATACACACAGTTGAGTTTAACTAGTACATTTCATTTGAACAAGTTTCGAGTTGGGAGTTGTTTTTTTCTTCGACAAGTGCGAGAGAACTGTTTTAATAATTTATGGGCACCAGTGGAGTAACTAGAAAATGATGTGCATGGAGTTATTGCTTTGGCCTCGGGGTCTAGGAATAGAAATGGAATGGTTATTTTACGGCATATATGTGAGTTATGTTCATTTGGCTTTACGTACCTACTCATAGATTCCGGAAGGAATATCAATTAGATTCTTGGGAAATATTCCCTTGTAGTATTTAAACTTACACAATTCATAAGCTTCCAGTTCATTGATATTCCTGTCGGAGATTACCAGAACATCTCAGAATGATATGTTATGCTCATATTATCGAAAAACGGAAGAAATTTGCAGTGGTCACTGGTTTCATGACAGTTTTAACGACGCAAAGTCTGAAATTGGAAAGTTTTTGAAGAGTCTGTAGTTGGCTATAAAATCAGGATTTTTTAATGGATTTTAATTTTTGTAGTAGAACTAATCTGTATCTTTGTAATAAAGTTAACTACAAGGAAAGCTGTGTGTTTTTTGAGGCTTTATTAAAGTTTTAAGGCCGAAAAGTCTAGAATTGTACAAATTTTGAAGACTATAGTTGACTATAAAATCAAGAAATTTTGGCTTTTTGCAACAAAGCAAACCACAAGGTAATCTGTCAATTTTTCAAACTGTTATGACAGTTTTTAGGACACAAAGTCTAAAATTGAACAAATTTAGAAGTGAGTTTATAGTTCTTTATAAAATCAGACATTTTCAACGGATTTTCATTTTGTTTGAAATTTTAAGTAGAACTAACTTGTCCGAAAATTAGTAACAAAAAGTTCGGGGAGTGATTTTACTCGAAAAGTTAATGTGACAAGTTTCCGAAAGCTCATTAATATTGGGGTTACAAGGCCCCAAAGTTTTTTTTATCAATTTTTTCCAATAACTTTTTCTCAATTTTGATGATGCCCGATTGAAAAATATCGAAAATTCTTCAAAAAAATCCTCTTGTTGAATATCGATAAAACGAGTAGTTTTCGAGAAAAACGCGCTTCTGTTTAATGCTTGCTTTGTTAATCTTGAAAATGAGCTGAAATTAGTTGGTATTCATTTAAGGCGTTTTTCTCGAAAACTACTCGTTTTATCGTGATGCAGCAAGATGATCTTTCTTGAAGATTTTTCGATGCTCTTTAATCGGGCGTCATCAAAATTTAAAAAAAGTGCCTAATAAAACAGTTCTGGGTCTTTATCCAAAGGTCAACGTCAGTTTCGACTCTTTGACACTGGGGGATTTACCTCAATTTTGGTGGAAGAATACAAATAAACATTAGTGATAAGTGTGCCAAATTTGAAACGAATCGGTACGCTAGAAAAAAGTTACTGGAAAAAATTGATTTAAAAAAACAAACTTTAACTTTCCGGACACCCTGTATACCTACAGGAATCCAAAAGGAAATCAGTCTACTTTTATAGTATTTATGGCAGTTTTAAAGACACAAACCTGAATTTTGTAAAAAAGCAATCCGCAAGAAAATCTGTCTTTTTTGGATATTTTAGGAGTCTTTTAAGGACACAAAGTCTAAAATTACCCAAATTTTGAATTGATTCTATGTATACTATAGTAAAAGCCGAAACTTTCGTTGAATTTTATTTTGTTTGATTTTTCTAGTAGAACTAATTCGTCTCATAATAACAAAGCAAACCTCAAAGAAATCTGTCCATTTTTTAAACATTTATGGGAGTTTTAAGGACACAAAGTCCCTTCTAAGGAAGTCTTTTTTACAATTAACAGGAACTCAAGTGAACAAAAAAAATTCTTTTGTACAAATTTCGTCAGAGGTCAGCCCCACGCATAAAATAGGTAAATAATCAGTAGTTCTAAAACTAGGGTGGTTTAAAACAAGTATGAAATATGTCCAAAAGTTCTAAAATTTAAATCTCGATTTAACGTATTATTATAAAGTCAAGGATTATCTACAAACATGAATGTATCGGAAAAACTCTGCGGTTCTAAAATTATATAACAAATTAAAATTTGAAATATTAAAATTGTCACATTCTTATATCATTATGTGATTTTTTTTTAAATTCATTAAAAAGTTTGAAAATAATGAATTGTATCCCATAGACTTACGTTGAAATTTTTATCAATTTAAGGAGCGTTTTTTTATAATTTCAAGATATATTATAAAAATATGTTTATAAATAAAACAAAAAAAATGTGTGATTCAATATTTTTTGAGTAATTTGGACAAAAATTGCTTCGTTCAAATCACTGAAATCTTGAGTAGTACAAATTAGAAAATACGAGTAGGTAACTACTTAAACTAAATACTTGTTTAGGTATTTTGTAAACAAGCAGTTTTGTACATTTCACTAAACTATGGTCAGTAAATAAAAACTAAGCATAATTTTTGATGAAAATATTTTATTTCCAAAAAAAGCTATACTAACCATCATATCGTTAGATAGGGATAATTATAAAAACTTAACGAAACCTATTAGAATAATAAGAGAAAAGTGTAATACACTCTTTAAACATCGCGAATTAAAAACCCTAATTTTGATTTTATTAAAATTTATTTTATGTATTAATTATCGCGAACATTTAATTCATTTTAATAAAATACGCCGTTCATTATAGTTGAATCCCCAGTGTCTCACTTCAAAGTTACGCCACTGTTACCACATATTTGGCAAACTTGTAAAGTGAAACGGGCATTATCTCGGGCAGTGTAATACGTCAGTGAAACCGTGTGATAATAAAGCAACTTTATTCTTGCCCATAAGTGCCCTTATTTGTCGCGTGTGAAGCTCGAAAACTTCCCCATTTTTTTCCATAATAAAATTATGACACCTACACTTGTAGGATGTTAGAAAAAATGCTTCCACTCAGGTATTCATTAATGTTGATTACACAGAGGTGTTTGTGTGTGTATGTGTGGTGTATTATGCAATAGAGTTTGTTATGAAAATTCGTTGAAACTAGCAATGGAATGGCGGAGAGAGTTCAGTTTGCACAGCATTTACCCTCCAAAAAGCTGATTAAGAAAAGCTCTTCGAAAGCGTTATAAGTTATTCATGGCAGCTTTCCTGTCCCTGAACAACTTTCAGAGGTATATGGATAATAAAATCAACAAACATTTGACTTTTCTGCTTTTGTTAGAAATATATTTATTTTATTTTATTTAAGACACAAATGTTTGGAGTGAAAAAGACAACAATTTCCGTTTCTTAAAAAAAACACACAATAAATTGCCTGGAGCTTCTTCTTCGAGTTGCTCCATTCCCCAACAATTATCCTTTTGAAAACATTTCTGAGATTCACGTATCTTTTTTTCAAGTTGGGGATTCCTTGTGGACTTACTGGGGATCATAAATAGCGTGCCAAGAGGATATTTATAGAATAGGTCAATTCTGAAATGGCTCACTTATAAAAAGTACAATACAGAGCACAACAAATAAAATAACAGATAAGGCTTTTTTTGACAAAATTACAGTCTATTCAGGTTTTTGCCCTTACCTTTCTTATTGTATCCTACACAATAAACATGGATGATCATAACTTACTTAACTTGAATGGACTAAGAGTTTTTTTCGGAATAATGAAATTTATATTATGTAGTCCTAAATGTTAACTGAAAACTAAAGTGCAGGGAATGAAATAAATTATCGATGAGCTGTTGCAGCTAAAATAGAAAGGCTGCTTTCATCTAACTAAAGAACAAAATTAGTGTTTATTCAATTACCTATCGATGCTGTAGAGTGAGCGTAATATATAAAAAGCTTTTCATTAAAAAAGAAATTGCTATTTTAGGTTGATTTTTACGGACATTTTCGGACAAATTTTAATCAATTGATACAAAGCAACTAAATTACATACCAATGCATGTTATATTGCCATACATAATATAAATGATGCAAAAATTTCAAATAATACCTATACATTTAACACATATTTTGTTTACCTACAGTACGCTACACAATATTGTTTATTTGCATTACAAAGGTTCCATCTATTTACATCCAAAATATATTTTATTTTGATTTATATCCGCGAATGAAATGTTTATAAATAAAACAACCGAATTTACATTTAATTCTGATTTATTAAATCCACTCATAAACAGAAAGCGCGGCTGAATATATTATTTTAACTAAACTTCAGCAGCAGGTACAAATAAACAAAAACGAAGTTAAGTTTAATAACTAAGTACGTTATTTTTTTATTCCAGTTGTACTTAAAAATTGGAAATTGGGTGGTAAAGATAATTTGCATTTATGTTAATTCGCAATTAAAGGAGTTGTGATTAATAATGTGAAATTTAATTTCTAGAGGTAGAAGGTAGTTCACATAACTTCGAATATAGATTAGCTGAAGCTTTACAACTTCATCTTTCGAGTTAGGGTTCAAGTACGATATTCATGGCATTATTTAAATTTAAACTGCCTTTTCCAATACCTTCGAACATTCATCCCAATCAGTACCAGTAACTACAATCAAGTGGACTTGTGTCAGGCGAGTATGCAGGCTACTAATTTTCTCTATTTTTGATTCAATAACAATGAATCCAGCTTTATAAAATTGTCATTACTGAGTTATTGTCTTCGAAAGGAGTAAAATTTGCTATCATCCTCCTGATTCGCCTTGATTATGATTGTCTTGGTCAACGAAGGTGCTAAAAAAAGGCCAACTATTTTGGGAATTTGCCCATGATATTCTCATGTAATGAAATATCTAGATGCATCCTTAAATCAAATAGTAACTAATGATTATCGATAAAATAACTTTTTTCATTTGCTCGAGCTCTTCTTTTTTGACAGTGTGTTTAGTTCAAACAATATTTTGTGATGATGCTTGTAAAATGACTGGCGAAACTTCTAATCAATATTTAAAAAATGTTTAGTTATTTGAATTATAATTCTTGTATATTATCCTATTCTAACTTAACATAACTTAACTTTTCACTTTTATATCAGACCAAGAACTCAACCGTCGCCTCTCTAACACAGCTTATAAAAAGTGACCTGGTGCAGCTTGAATAATGAATGTTTTATTTCCTTATTAAATGCTAACTCCAAGTGCCAAGATTCTACAAAACGACTTTTCATCCTTTATGCAATCAGAACTATTATTTTACCTAAATCCAGAAAGACAAATTTTAATCACTCCTGACGAATGCCACTCCCGACGAATTTATCCTCAAATGATGGGAAAAGGCACATAAACTCATATGTCACGTTAAAAGCAGTCAACTCTAGTTTCAGTTCCTGTCTGACCTGCAATTCTATTTCAACAGTGGATGGGTGCGACACCTGTCTGAATCTCGTACAGATGTGATACTGTAGCTTACAGGATCTTGTGATCAATCATCTATAAAACTGATGGAGAGTCGAGGATAATATTCGACATGAGAATGGTGTCGTTGAGCGGTGATCGTTTTAAAAGCTGAAAGCGACAGGTCAATTTTCTGTCCGCGACCATCATAAATACTATGAGGTTATTGTTTTAATAGTTTAATGAAATTTGAATGAATATTTAATTGGAAATGTGGGCGGCGACGAGGTAAAAATAATGCTGTTATGTAAATTTGTTGGCGTTTTGTATGCCGAAACAAAAACTTATAATAAAATATTAAAATGTTAATAAATATTAATTAAAATTGTTAAATGTTCAAAATACAACCTGCATTATAATGAAATTTCCAGTGACACAATAATGTAATTAAAAATTCAATTCGTTAACGTTAACCCGTCGAAACTTTAATAAATTTCCCAGGTTATAAACTTGCAGATATGCAACACCATCAACACTGTTTCTGTTTGGTTTTCCGCACTGATTTTCTACGCGAAGTGTCGCGAAAAAATTACACAGCCATATAATGTTAATTTAGCAAAGGAATTAGTTTTGTCTTTAATCAAGTTGGAAGCACTAAGTTGGGCCATAAATCACAGATATTAAATGGGCGCAAGCCGTAACTACACTTTTTTTATATTAAAACTTTAAGCCACCGTGTTTAATGTAGTGGTTAATTGCTGGTAATGGACCACATACATTTTAAGCAACTTTTAAAGTTATTTGTTTCTCGCAGCGGTATGCTGGTGGAAATTGATTTTATAACACAATATGAAATCGCCAAGTGTTTTTTAAATTTTGTCGATCATAATTTATAGCTAAGAGGAAAAACAAGCATTTTATTTACGAAGTGATGTAAAAAAAATTAAAAGTGGTAACCGAATGGGGCTGTCTTTTGCAGGGCTATTTATAACCTAATTTAGAAAATTTAATTAAGAAATCTAAAAATACATTGTTCCATAAAGAATTTTTTGTTTTCTTAATTTTGACTAAGAAATTTTTGCTATAATCTAAATAAAATATCTGGTATAACCAACTAGCCCACGATTTAATTTATATTTTCAATTTATTGTGTGTGATGGTAAATGAAAAAACAAAGAATTTTTAAAGTATGTTTAATTACATTATTTTTTTACGCAATGGTCAAAAATCTAATTAATTTCTGCCCTGTTCTTCCACCATGTTGATTATTTTGTTTTTATTTTAACCAAGATTGAGCTTTAAAAAACTGTAATTTTCAAACTGTATTATGTAAAAAATTTATGAGAAACTTTATTTTTCTTCCCATAAGCGCAAGATATTAATTATTTTCAATAATAGTGATGTTTTTTTTATTAAAGTAAAATTAATCTTTACAAAACTTTATTTTTCTTCCCATAAGCCTAAAGATATTAATTATTTTCAATAATAGTGATGATTTTTTTTATTAAAGTAAAATTAATCTTTACAAAACTTTATTCTTAGTCAAATTCAGTTAATCCGGTGGACCATGTAGAAACTTGATCAGAAATTTTAGTTTTTCTTCCATTTTCGCAAAAATAATCTAAACTAACGGCCATAATAATGATGACTTTTTTTAAGTAAAAGCGACAATCTGGTCTGGAACCATGAATTTTTAAAGTAGACCATGATTTAAGAATTAATTTTTCACATTAGTACAAAAATGATTTAATTTACCTTTCATAACATTAATGCTTTTTTTCCATTGGCAACAGTCTTGGCTATATAATAGTATATTATATACTAAGGGATTGAGGTGCATCATTTAATCCCTGAGGGTGAATTACATTTCAAGAGCGAGCAAAGCGAGCGAGGGAAATAAATTAGCACATTTAATCCTGGAAGTGCAAAAAATATATTTCAAGGCTGGATCTTCATTTTATTTATCCAAAAAATCAGTATGTTTTCATTTGGAGATTTTAGGCGTATTTGTGGTTTTAAATTGGAACTTATGGAAAATGAATTTTCGTACAGCTGCTTTAAAAAACACAGTTTTGGAAAAGCTGGTTGAATTTTTGTCAAAAAAGCTTTATGACAAAGCACAATGAGGGTTTTATTTTGAGAAAGCCGATAAACTGTTTATGAAAATTATTTGCGTATTTATGAAGCTACAATTTGCGATTTTCAAAAATCGTATCTAACAAGTATGATCTTTTAAAAATGGCAAATTTCAATTTTGTTAGGATTTTTTAAAAATTAACGCTGCAAAGGTGTATGATGATTTTATTTTGGAAAAAAACACGAACTGATACATTTGTTAATGTTTAAAAGTAGTTTTTGTTCTAACTAAAAGAAATAAAATAATTTTCGTTTCAGTAAGTGCAAAAATGTTATTATTAGATTAAAGATTGTCAGGAATTTGAAAAACCTCATAAATTCGTTTATTTATTCTGGAAGTTCCTTAACCTGCGAGAAACATAATTATGGAGTCAATCCTAGTTTGTGAATGCTATAGAAATAACAATGTAAAGTAGTGCAGTAATTTGTTTCATCAACCATTATAATCACTGTGTTCGTCCTCTGTCCACTCTAGCAAATTTATTTCGCTTTTGTCTAATCCTAACTACATTTCAACTGTCTGGAGCTGTTGGTAATGATTCAACTGCTAAATAAAAACCAAACCATTGCAATATTTGAGGCTGGCATTTCGCCTTTGAAACAGACAACTACTGCCAACTATTCCACATCTCACAACCTTCCACGTTTCCAAAGGAAGGTATGAGGAAGGTGCTAGCTAGTTGGGAATGAGTTGTTTAATAACGCAATAATTTATGCCGGACGCATCCTGTAGTTAAAGTATTAGAATTCCGCACCTTTGTCAGTCGGCCCTCACCCATGTTCCTGACAAATACTGTTGTGAACTTCCAGCTACAATGGGGTTTTCCCTCTGTGTGTGGTATCCATGTAGGATGCGGTCGCTGCCGCTATTCAAAGGAAGGTGGCAAAGGTGCAGGCGCCCCAGCGAATAAGGAAACTGGCTGGTCATGTTACGTGATATGAGTTGCAATTTGCCCTGGCCGACCTTACCCCTAATCGCTGGCTCTGAAGTCGCTTACAACGTAATGACAAGAGATTTAAGGTTAGACCTCTCTTCATTTGCTACACTTTATTGCCCAAAATTCACGGCGTGTTTTCCAGACACGTTTTGCTCTTTAGTTTATTTGAAATGGGATGAACGTAAATCATGAATATCGTTAGTTTAATAGGTAACAAAGCCAAAAATAAATAAAAGTGTTTAACAGTTGAAAAAAGGAAAAAAGCGTAGAAAAATTAAATGAAGCTAATACAGTAAACAGAAAGCTATAAAGTATAAAATTGTTCCACAAACACTTAAAAATAATTTCATCCAACATGGCAAGTGCCTTTCCACCAATAAACTTTATTAGAGGCAGAACTTTTTTATTGTTTTCGAAATGCGAGTTTTATAAGGACAACAATGTACACTGTGCTATCGATATAAGTCGTTTACTCAATTTTGTGGCTTCATTCGAAAGGCTAATAAAAACTTTCAAAGTTGTACTGTAGTGCCTGCTAACCAAGGAAAAAAGAATTACCTTAATTTTCTTTTAATACTTTCTTATATTCCATTTGCAAACAAACTACTCTAATTATCTTTTTCCTACAGACAATTATTACCTGTTTTATGTTAAGGGAAATAGTGGGGGTATGATGTGGAAATGTGTTCAGGGGCCATTTGCGGTTTATCAATTACAGAATAGTGACGGTAGCTACCTTACGGGAAATTTACGAGGTAGGTAGAAGAGGATTAAACGACATCCTAAAATATTTTTTCCCATTCGTCTTTAGATTTATCACCCTGTTCAAGGACCTTGCAGCAAAACGAATGACACGTTAATATTTCAATAGGAGTATTATTAGAAACGCTATCTCTATATTAGGAAACTTTTAACTGTGTTTTTTAATTAATTTTTGCATCCAATGTAACAAGAATAAAGTCTGATATGGACCTAAAAGCACAACTTTACACAAAGTATAATATTAGAGCATGCCCTCGCAACTTCATGATATATAAGCTTGTAAATAAGTATTTTAAATAAAAGTTGAAACGGATTCATTAGCGAATTTTTCTCGCAAACAGGATTAAAACTAATTACAACATGAAACAAACACAACTATTCATTGCTGCTTTTAGCTTGAATGAACAAATTTAATAAACTGACTTTGCAAACTAAAACATGTCTGGAAGTATGCATACTTTTTTCCACTTGCCAATCTGCATTTATTATACGAGTATATAGAATTTTACAAGAAACCCTTGCAGTAACTTTCATGTTTTCTGCTTGTTTTGTTATTTGTCTGTAAAGGATTTTATTTTATTATTTAACATACCATTCTATTCAATTGGTATTCATTAGCAATTTTTTTTGTTGAGAGGATTAAAACTAATTACCAACTGAAACAAGCACAGTTATCCTTTATGCTTTGAGCATGAATGAAAGAATTTAATATATTTACACTGGAAACTAGAATAAATGTGCAGAATGTTGTAGAAAATATAAAACAAAATCTTAAAATATTGAACGTAGAATGGTTAATAGATTTCCACTTCTTAAACATGAAAGTTTCGAAAAATTATTGTAAAAGTAAGATGTTGAGAAAGAAGAGATTTAATATTTTTCCAGGATTCTCTTAATATTTTTAACCGTACTCCTTCACACTCCATAAAAGCAATAATTGTTTAGGATTTTTAGAGTTTAACTAGCACTACTAGCAGCAATTTCAAAATAAAAAAAAATATTTGTTTCTTTAAATTTCAAATTTTGTTATATTTTTATATCAGTGGAAACTGAAAAATATTTTTTTCGGTCCAACTCTAATCAAAGAATTTTGATACCTAAAATAAACTGTAGATAGCGTAAAATTTTCCCATTTCTTTTGTCTTCAAAAGTGTTGGATTTTATTTGTTTCCTTTGGTCCTTTAAAAAATTTATATCGTTTTCAAATTTACGAAAGTGAAAAATATTTTCTCATCGACAAGCTTACTAAATAAAACTGCAAATTTCATTGCGATTATGAAAATAACTATGATTTCTTTTAGTTTCAGATTTCCTTTTTGAAATAAATTGGAGTAAAAATGAATTTTGGATTAAATTCTCGACCATCAGGAACTTTTAAAAAAACTTAATATTCTATTAAATAACAACAAAATATTCCTTCTCCTCAGTTCTAATTTGCATTATTCTAAATTCGAGTAAATAAATTGACTTCTTGGCCCATTAATTAATTTTCGAATTGTTATAATTTAACACCGGCGCATCCGCCAAAATTTGCATTTCCTGAAATTATATGTCCCGATTATTTTTGATTCAACACTAAATTTAAAACCGTTTGTAATTAATTATTTCATTAACTTCTGATTATATATAAATTTGCAAACAGCTTTAAGAATTCCAAAAAATAATCAGAAATTTAAAATATCATAAAGCTTAACTCAAAAAATGTTATAATTTTCAGTTAATGTTACAGTTATATGTCCAAATATAATTTATCTAATTTCTGACCTAACCCACAAATGGACAAAAAGTGATAATTTCGATTTTGCTACAATTTTTTTAAAATATTGCTTGTAAATTAAATCTTATTAGGAAATGGAAATAATGGAATGTAAGCTCTTCTTTAATGATGTACAGTTGAAAATTAAAGCATCAAATTACACTTTAGACGTTAGATGTTTTAGCTTACTTTTATGTATGTTGAATTACACTTATTTCCCTTAAATAACTTTAGTTTCTCTACAGAATTTTCCAAGGAACTTCTCATATACTTCTTTCATGTTGTCCACTCGTTTTCTTCTCAGTCGCATATAAGAGATTTTATTTTTTAATTTAACACACAATTGTACCCAGGCGGTATTTGTCGTTTATGCACTTAAATAGATGAAGTTTTCTCAAGAGCTTTGCATATAATATAAAATGCGATGTGTATGCAAGTAAGTACCTTGTGCTTTATAAGAAAATTCTTTTGGAAGTTCAAAGAGAACATTTTCTATACACAAAAGTATAATCTTCTTAGAAAATTGTGGTGTAGTAAAACTCGTTTGTACTTTGCGCTTTTATTGTAAAGTTTTACCTGTTGTTTTTGCATATACATATAAAATGCACGTTATTTGAAATATTTTTGAGCACTAAACTGGCGCCAGTAAACGAAAAATGTACACATCAGAATCAGGGTTAAATAATTACTAGGGAGATATTTTCCCTAAACTCGACATGTTCTGCCAATAACTCATACAAATGTACGTTTGTCCAAAAGTTGTTACATGCACATCTGTATCTACATCTATTTTCTGAACTGGAAGTTTACAATAAATAAATAAAGAGTAGAAATAAATCCCCAAGCGTTTACGTTACTTCTGTGTCAAAAGTTTAGCCCCTGTCCGATTCAAATTTACTGCTGACCCTGCCGGTGCACTTTTTTTATAAGTAAAATATATGTTTGTCACATATAAAATATTGCAGAGTGATTCCAATATAAGTAGGATGTGTTTTATTTCCTGTAAAATATTAAAAAGTTTTTATAACTACGGTTTTTAAATAATTGTCCAAGTCGAAAATTTATTTATTAACAATGGCACAATTTTCCAAATCGTGTTAGATAAAATTTAATCCCGCTTTAATTTGCCTAATTGTGCATAAAAGACGAGTAGAAAAAGCCAAATAACTTTTTTCGCAATTAAATTCGTACAACACAAAGCTAAGCCTGAAAATTATAACAGAATAAAAGAAACGAAGAGGTAAAGGGAGGTAAAGGGGAACGTGCGGTTCGGTTAATTATACAGATCATAAAAATGTTTTGTGGGCAGAGTTTTTGTAAGAAAACGCGAAGTAGAATCTGCGGGTGGTTGGTGCCGTGTCAGGAAATGCAAACGAAAGAAAGTCGGTTTTGTTTACCGCACCAATTATACGATGGCAAAATGCATTAAGTGGAATTAAAACAAATTTACATTGAACATTTTTTCGGGAATTCATCAGAAATATGTGAATTGTGGGGAATAATCTTAATGGATTTTCTCGAAGTGAAGCGAAGGTGAAATAAGGACAAAGGACATTGCGAAATACATATCCTTTGAAAATAATTCTGGTAGACGTATATCTACATAAGTTTTCATTAAAATTCTAGTTATAAAAATAAGTATTACATAAATTAAATTGCCTTATTTTTAACTATTGTTCCTTCACTACTAAAAGCACTTTTTATTGTAAAAAAATGTGTACATTCAATACAAATTTTATTTAAAAGCTCTGGGTTTTAGGTTAGGTTCATTTAAAACTGAGTTTATCAAAAAAAACTTCTTTATGACACTAAATTTTGCACAATTTCTCTTAAAATTGCGTCATTAATCTGTGATGTTTCACCTATTTAATTTTAGATCTTATATTTTTCTTGCCCCCCATTTTGATTAAAATTATTCTGTACACCAGACTTTCGGATTATTATTAAGGATTTTTTGAAAAGCTGTGTTGTGTTTATTTATAAAAAATCTTTAACGTTCTGGAAGACATTAAGTACTTATAGAATATTTCTGTGCCAATTAAAAAATTTTTTTTTTGATTCATGTTTAGAAATTTGTAAAATATCATTGAATTTCCGGATTTTTATAGAAACTGCGGTTTTGGAAACTCAAATTAAAACGTTTGTTTATAATGTATACAAATTTTAACCATCATGTAGAGTTTCGAATTTTTGTAACTTTAAAAAATTATATTTTTTATTATTCATCTAAATGGTCCATTTTTAAAATTCGTAGCTCTAAAGCGTTACAACGGATTTCTGAATTTTTACTTTAGAATATAATTTTGCAAAGCTCAATGTTGTTTTTATCAAAAAAAATCGTAAACATTCTTTTTAGTCGATCATTACAAAAATGGTGATTCATGGCCCCGTTTGACGTCGTAAACTTTTACTTTTTTGTACACATCTGTCAAATATTACTTTTTTGGGACAGAAGTGTCAGAAACTGAAATAAAAAGTGACGCTTAACATTAAATTTGACAGGAGATGCTTTGGTTTTTAGTTGTCTAAGGTAACTATGTTTTTCAGTAAAATGTCCAAAAAAAAAATTAATTTTGTGTTTTGTGAGTAAATTTTTGAATTCTTTCGTGATGATCGCCTAAAAAATGTTGTGTGCACCTCGGCCAAAAGTGCTTTTTTGGTCTCATCTGAATTGCAGCCTCGGACGCAAACAACAGATTCGACCAAAAAAGATCACCTTTACTACCTTGATACACAAATAAGTATTGTAGGTTAGCTTAGAATATTTTCCCGTGATTGAAAAACTAAATTTTGACTTACTTTTTAGAAATTTCTAAAATATTTGTAACAATAAATTAAAATTTGCTTGATAATATAAATAAATGTGAACCATGTGGTAGAGTTTAGAAATTTTTTGGACTTTAAAAATATTCCAATTTCTTATTGTCAACCATCTACACTAAAATTTCTTTTATAATGTGAAAATTTGAAAAAAATTTTTGGACGTTAATACTTGGCAATAATAATTAGGTATATACTGAAGTGGAGCAGGTGGTAAATCACTCAGAAATGTTAACATTTTCTTATGAAATAATACTGCTACTTTTAATTTATGAAACTCTTTTAACTCCTTATAACTCAATTCATCATCACCTCCCGGTAATATTCTTAAATCAGAAAAATTCAACCCCCTATTCATATATCTTATTTCCCTCTACGAAAATCCCTCGAAAGCACTGCGTGTAAACACAATTGCCTCCGTTTTGAATTCAAAGATTCCTCCCATACCCTCTACCCAAACACACACATACATACCAACACACCAGTATATTTTGATTAATTCCCCCAACACTACAAACATGCAACAGTCCTGGCGGAGGCATTCAGCTCCAACAAAACCCGAACATAAAGACACAACAACGCGGATTCGTTAATGGGGGATCTATGTAGTCTAATGTACAAATCCGAACGAGTTGGATCAGAAAGCGTCATGCATTAATTACAGGTCTCCAATGACCACCGTCCAGTCAGTATAATGGAGATACGGGAGGGGATTAGTAGAAACTAGACTTACGGTGCGCTTAATCGGATCGTGTACTTCAGGATAACAAATGACCGTATGAAGAATAAATTGTTTAACGCTTAGGGATTCGTTTTGGTCAAACACAACCCCAGTCCCGACCTGTCTCTGGGTTGCTGCACTAATTGATGGGGCTACACCTACACCTGACTTTTTGGAGCTGGGGGAGGTCATTATTTAATTTGTCATTTTCACGGAACAGTAGTTAAATTGTAATTTTTTTCGTAGGGATATGTCGTTATTTTCGTCTTATTGTGAAGGTTATTATTGGCGGCGCGTTGTTTTTCCTTTCATGCCGCTTTAATTAATGATTAATAATTAAAATCTAATTAACTTACGGCTGAGTGCTTTTTAAATCAAAATTGAAAACGCCGTTAAAAAACAATCTACATATACAGGTATTTTAGCTGTGTGAGCTCTACACGAAAATTGTAATTATGGAAAAGGCAATTAACTCTACTTCAGTTGAGGTCCTTAAAGTAATAAAGGGACAATTATATGATATATAAAACCAACTTATCATTTAGAAAGTTTGGGACAGAGTAGGAGTTTGTTTCGCATAACAAGAAACATTTAATCTTGTTTCTGAAAGTAATTAATTTAAACCCAAGATATAATTTACTGTATGGCCTATTCGTTACAATAGAAATATGGTTGCACTTATACAAATATGATTTTTTATATTTACCTAACAACTTTGTTCATCTCTAACTCTGTCTATTTAAAAAAAAAATAGAATAATTCTTTGTGAGTAATAAAAAATGTATGCTTCGTAATCTGTGTTAGGCAGTGGATATTTCTAACTAGAAGAGAGGCAAATCAAGAAGCTACGTCCAAAATAATGAAAGAATGTAACTAAAAAAGGGATGACTGCAACACATCCAACCCACCAGAAAACTAGACCCAACTGAAACACTGAGAAATCAAAAAGTGAATAAGTTCTCTGTAAAAATTGCTTAAAGGATTCTGGAAGTCGTTAGAGAAGGCTCAAAGGCATTGGTCATCTAAAATCGTCGATATCTCCGAAATTTAGGCATCAGAACTAAAAGCGGAGTTGATACATATAAAGAACCAAAAGACTCCAGGGAAGCATCATATCCCAAATAGCAAGGAGAAAGGTAGAAGGAGGTAGTAAAAAGAATCAGCCCAAAAATGGCAGCATTTTGAAAACTAGGGCATGTACTTAGAGAACCGAATATCCTGATTAACCACAAGCTGAAGCTACTTGACAGTTGAGAGTTCCCTATTACAATGTAAGGTTCGAAACGCCACTTTTACAAAAAAGAGTAGACACCATCAGTTGATGGAATAGATTGAGGAACGAAAAAATTTAGAGCAAAATCTAAGTGGTAGAGTGGTAAAGACGAAGAGAATAGCATGATGGAGAATGGAGAAGAATAGTTTACTGGCGAATGGAGGAGGCTTATGTCTAGGAATGAAAGTGTGTATAGGCTAAAGAACCGAACTATTTTGAGGAGGGAGGAATAGACATTTTTTCTTTGCCGTGGACATCAAGTTTTTGGATTAGAATTTTCTCTAATTTGTAACTAAAATTATTCCTAAATCTTCCTTTATTGGGAGAACACTTTATAATGAAATGTGTCCTAAGAAGAGAAAGAATAATGAAGATTAGCATTTGACTAGTTTCAAATTATTAAAAAATTGATCTTCATATGAATTACGTATAAAAATTATCTAGAGGTAAATATAAAGAAAAACTTAGATTAAGAGTCTAAATGAAATCAGTTTTTTGATACTTTAAACCTTTAAACCGATAGCAATACATTAAATGTGCTAGAAATATCTTATAAAAAGCGTCAAAATATTCATGTAGTTTCGCGATAAAAATCATGAGTACAGTTAATAAGCAAAAGAGCTTTTTAGAAGTTAGTAATAATTCCACAAAAAATACTTTTGCTTTGAGGAAGGATTATTGTAAAAATTCGTGGAGTATTTTAAAATATCTGGAGAATTTATTTAACAAATAGGTGACCTTCACGCAGCATTAATCTTAGTAGCCTCCTCATTCTTGTAGCTCCAAGTCTAGATATTAACTAATTTATCTTTGTTACATCTGGCGTGCTAAAAGCTTATATGTAAAAACAGAAGAAATTGTAGGTACATTTTATGGGATTCATTTTTCATACATTTTACTTATACATATTCTCATATTCAAACAGTGAACTTGTCAAGGTTGTACGATTTTTCCGAAGGACACCAAAGTAAATATTGTCTTTGGAAATCACTCGGTAATCTGGTCACGTTTGCTATTATAAAGCGACATTCATCATAAGATATATCAAAATGAAATTCAGGGAAATTATTGGTTTTCACTTCGCGCTATCTCAAATGGTCTGCATCAGATCAGATAAAAATGTTGTTATTTATGAGTGGTTGATGAAATTCTTATGAGTTACCCCCACAGAAAAAACTTGTTACTAAATAATAATTTGCAAAGAAAATCTTGTTGTGTTTCTATTTGGGGCTAAAGTAAAATTTACGGTCTATATTCTGCAGCATAGCCGCTGGTAGTATTATTAGTTTTTTTCGTCTTCACTTTAGCTGTGGATTGTGGTGCACCGCCGCATTAATATTTACCTATTATATTCCAACCCCTTCTTATCATCCAGGCCACGTTTCCAGTGCAGGGCTCCGGCTCCGGTACAGCGCCCAATGTTTTATAGTTTAATTTCCGTGCAACAAAATATGTAACGAGCATGGGTTTTTATTCATATAAACATACTCGTACATAACAGACAAGCCACCACCATCACTACAAGCGAGAGAATATAAACGGAAAGAGCGCTACCACACTAAAGCCAACCTGTAAAACGTTATTACAGCAAACAATGTAGCAAATTTGATAACAACACAATCATGTAATTTATATTTTGAATTGGGGCCGTATAAATTTTATGCGTGGGGGAAAGATAATGACGATTTTATTGTATTGTGCATTTGACACCTATTTCCGTGCGAAATGTTATGGCCCTGTATAAAGAGGTGCGCTTTGAAGTAAGGTATTAAAACCCCAACATAATTGATTTTCAATACTTTTACACCGAACGCATTTGCCTTAACTATTATTTATACAGTTTTCATGTTAATTTAGTTAGTTTCCTGCCTAGTTGAACGACTAAGCAACAAAGTGTATAGCAAACAAACGGCAGTTAATGAATTTTTAGACCGTTTGAAAAACTTCATGTAAATATCAACGAAGTTATATAAAGTTCTAATGGACCTTTAATTAAAATCATTTTCTTTGTCAGTGTTTTAAAGCAACTACATAAAATTAGTGTACAAAGCTCGTTTATATACATTTAAACCAGAGATTTAATCTAAATTTACACAAAACAGTATCTAGTGTTGTAGACAGTGTACAAATAAAAAAACTAAATCAAAACCAAATCCTCTGTGTCTGTGTTTGGTTTTTAATTATATTCTTTGATGTGAATTGGATGCAGTTAATGGGGGCGTGCTAAACAGGTGCAATAAATTTAACAACAAAAAGTTTTGTTGGTTTAACTATTTTAGTTTGCTAGCTTGTTGATATTTATTTGAGCGGATATAAATGGAATTGTTTGGGTTTTCCATTTTAAGGGGCTCTTGAGTGCTGATGTTTCACTGTGTAGATGGTATTATAAAAATTAAACGTTTTTATTCTTTTGGAATTCATAATTTTATGCAGATTTGCCAAAAGAGGTACCGTGACTTTAAACATGCTCGAGACATTTATGCAGATTATTTTCAATAGATAGCTCGTGATTCTATTTCTGCGTCTTTAAGAGCAAGAGAGATGAAAGGATTTGACGAGCTATATACTGAAAATAAAGCAAGTATAAGCGAATGCATGCAAAATACATCAATATGTCTCTCTCTCGCTTTCCTTTTTTCTTGACCAATTTTAGAATTTGTGACCTGCTAGAAACGTTTTAAAAAAAGTCACTTCTACTTAAAAATTGAAGGAGAATGGAAATTCATAGGAAACTTCGGATTATACAGGGTGTCCGGAAATTAGAAGCAAAAAACTCGGGGGGTGATTCTACTTGAAAAACTAATGTGACGAGTTACTATAACATTTTTCCGAAAGCTAATTAATCTTGGGGTTACAGGACCTTAAAGTTCGTTTTTTTAAATCAATTTTTTTTACTAACTTTTTTTCTAGTGTACGGATTCGTTTCAAATTTGGCTCACTTATCACTAATTTTTATTTGTATTCTTGCATCAAAATTGAGGTAAATCCCCCAGTGTCAAAGAGTCAAAACTGACGTTGACCTTTGGATAAAGACCTATAACTTTTTTGATGGGCACTTTTTCTAAATTTTGATGACGCCCGATTGAAGAGCATCGAAAAATCTTCAAAAAAGATCCTCTTGCTGCATCACGATAAAACGAGTCATTTTCGAGAAAAACGCCTTAAGTGAATACCAACTAACTACAGCTCATTTTCAAGATTAACAGAAGCGCGTTTTTCTCGAAACTACTCGTTTTATCGATATTCAACAAGAGGACCTTTTTTGAAGATTTTTCGATGCTCTTCAATCGAGCATCATCAAAATGTAGAAAAAAGTTATTGGAAAAAACTGATAAAAAAAAACTTTGGGGCCTTGTAACCCCAATATTAATGAGCTTTCGGAAAAATGTTATAGGAAGTTGTCACATTAACTTTTCGAGTAGAATCACTCCCCGAGTTTTTTGCTCTTAATTTCCGGACACCCTGTATACTACAGATATTTCAAAATTTGTCCAATAAAAAAATGACAACTTTACTTGAGGTTTGCTTTGTTAAAGAAGAAATACGATGATACTAGAATTTGAAACATAATCAGTCGAAAATTCCAGATCTTGTTGTGTACTATAAAATCACTTAAAAATTTGTTCAAATTTATACTTTGTGTTAATTATTCTACAAAAAATATTTCACAGAATTCATTATACAGCTGACAGCTCTAATCATAACGGATTACGTTAATTTTAAACGAAAAATTAAAAATAAAATCTCTATACAAACGTGGAAACGGACACTAATTTTTAACGGATAATTTAGAATTAAAGGACAGCGTTCCGAATAGGGTTAAATGTTAAAAAAACAAGTCAGATCAACTATAAAATAAAAAATTAAAACTGTTAATGAAGTTACTTAAACTTAAATTGAACAGAAGATAATAATATAATAAAATAATAAATAAATCAGTCGAAAATTAATAGTTATTATAGACTCACTTCAAAATTAGATAAAAAATTCCCAATTTTCAAACCTTAACATTTCATTAAAATTAGTACAACTATATAGAATTGAGTGGTAAATTTGAATATGTTAATTATAGTTTTGTATCTAATTTTGTTGAAACTATTTTGAAAAAATTTAATTTAATTTTTTTTCAGTTTTGCCACTTCAGCTATACAGGGTGGTCCAGGTTAAACGTCATTAATTTTAAGAGTTGATAGAGCATCAAAAAAAGTAGACTTTTTTGAAAAAACTTTGTTCAAAAATGTTTTTTTAAATAAGATAGAGAGTGTCAAACTTTAAGATAAAAACTCGTTTTCTTATCATAACTTCTAAACCACTCGATCAATTTCCATTAAATTTCGCACACAGAGTAATGGAGTACATTTATAGGTAATGAAGGGGTTCATTTATAAAAAAATTACCAGTGGCGTAGATATTGGGGGACCGCTACACTTTTCTCCTCCAATCTTCGACGCCACTGAATATATGCGAAAAAAATTAAAATTTTGGTTTATTTGTTTAATTTAAAGGAAAAAACATTTTAATTTAAGGCTTAGTTTTTGAGATATTTAAGTTTGAGAGTTTAGAAACACCATACCAAATGCAGTTTTAACTAAAAAAAATTTCGAGTAAATTTTCTAAATAGAATCCTCCGGCCTAGATACATTTTCGACCTCTTTTAGCCACGGATTTAATCGCCGTTAGGACTTGATGGCGATTTCCCCGATTTTTTTTTTAATTCAGCGCAGCATTTGGGATCTTATGTTTCTAAACTTTCAAACTCAAATATTTCAGAAACGAAGCTTAAATTAAAATTTTGTAAGAACAGCTTCTTTCTCTAAATAATAATAATAATCCAAAAATTGAATTTTTTTCGCAATATATGCAGTGGCTTCGAAGATTTAAATATGGACCACCTTGTATACATATTTTCGTAATAATAGAGACAATCCGATAAATGTTAACAATTAGAATAAAGTACATGAAAATGCGTCAAATTTTTCATATTTTTTTTTTTAAGGAAATTTAAGAGAAACGAAAACTTTATTTTTAGTATTATGAAATTATTAGAACAATATTATGAAAAACTTATTACGAATGTTAGAAATGGAATAAATAAGTATGTGCATTATAGTCTGTCTTAAAAATTGTTTTAACACCGGCGGATCCACCAATATTTTAATCGGCCAAAATCCTGCCCTTGTAATTGTAAATTTTATTAAAACCTAAATCCCCCCTATATAACCTAACCTTAACGTCACTAACACCCCACTTGGTATTGAAAATACACAAACTGATCCTACTGATATATTTAGTCATGTGATCTTAACCTAAAGAAAACACCTTGTATTTATATTTGACCATCAGCTAATACCCGATTCCACGAACATCAAATAAATATTTAATCAGAGAATAGCATCTCCTATTGTTCTTATTGGCTGAAATAGATTAGCGAGTGACGAACAGGAGTTCGTAAAATTCAAATTAATTAGAGAATAGTTCATTATAAGTTTACTATCAAACGTTCCTGGAAGCAGGCATTAGTCCATATAGTTATACAAATATTCATAATAAATTTGTAACATTGTCCTGGTTATAAAAACCTTTGCATGTAAGAGTTATATTACCTACAAAAAACAACTACAATTTTCCCTGTGTGTTCAACTTTGTTTATCTTGTCAACAAAGTTTGTGTATTCGTTGTACGTGAGAATTGTGCACAACACCAACCGAGGCGTACATTTATTTAAATAATCAAAACAATGTAAATCCTCCTATAGTGCCTATGGGCTATAGGTCTGTATTACATTGGATGCAACAGAGCTCCACAGTATCAAGTTTTTGCCCTATAATCTCCAAATGACCTCAACTATATTATAACTAAATTACCCTAAAGACATTACTGTGGCATTGTTCCATGTTTTCTCCGAACAAAGTCCTAAGGATCCAATCAAATCCCATTGTTTGTCAATAGTATAAATCTTGGAATATATTGCTTACAATGCCATAATCTAACTGAAGCTTAATTTCTACTAATTCAATCTACATTACACGAGTACAATTAATTGGGTGCCGAGTGTATATAACATCATGTTCCCATACAATCCCAGGTCGATTTAAATCCCATTGCGGAATGGGTTTCATGTATATGTTGTAAGCGGGTTTCAATAGTTCTCATGCATGCAATTTAGGCTATTAATTTCAATCTAGATCACGTGGAAAAATTGGAGAAATGTTATTGATGAACAAACGGGAAAATTTGCTTTAAAGCTGTAGCGAAAGAAATCTAAACAATTTTTTGTAATGGTTTAGGTTATTTTTTGTATAAACAGGAGTTCGCATCCATCAAATCAAATCAAATGGTCAATCGATGATTGAAACTTCCCCAAAACTCGTATAAGCTGTTTGTGTTTATGATGTGAAAAAGATTTCTTATATAGCCCGGTACGGTAAAATATAAAATAAAATCTCCAAGTTGCCTTTTAACTTGTCATTGTTGGATATAAAATCTAGATATTTTTTTGCACGTATACTCACAATGATTTGTTGTTGTAAATTTTATTGCATGTGGGCTGTGTGTGTATATGTGCAAATTAAAAACTTCGCATAAGAATATGTGATCATAAAAATGGATATAAAACGCTAAAGCAAATCCCCGGTGGATAACTTCTAGCTTTGTCGGCAGTTTTGGAGCTTTAAATTAAATTAATGTGGATTTAATTTGTCAACTTATCTTTGTGAGGATGGAAATATCTTTTAAAGCACAAAAATGTGTAACATGCTGTTTTGCAATTTAAAAATGTTTGTTTTGGGTTTACGCTGTTTTAGCTGGAACCATAGCACATTTTAATTATTCAAATACGTCCGGAGAATTACCATCCTTTATAAGAAATGAATAGAAGAGAAAACATTATTCTTGTTTGATTGCATCTATGTATACAGAGTCCAGCTTGTATGTAGGTAGGTCTTCTTAAAAACTCTTTTCACAGAAAATCACTGTTTTAGGATAAAACAAGTAAGATTTTTTTAAACGAAAGTCTAAGGAACATTTTGATGTGTTTAGCTTACTTCAGGATCTATCATGTAAGCAAAACATTACACTTTACATGTTATTAATTATACTTACACATTTTTAGTGAAATGAACCGGAAGTGAACATACCTGAAAAAGACAAGTTTTATTAGTATAAATCATAACAAATTTATGCCACATTTTAAGTTATTTTTTCTACCTCCGTTAGATAACGAAATTTTCATAACAATTTAAATATTAGAAATAAGGCACTAGCCTAAATGTAATAATTAATTTACAACATTATTTGTTTTCCCTTCATTCCCTCATATTGTAGACTATTCTACAAATTTTCCTGAACTATTTACAACATGTGTAAAAGTTCCAAATTTTACAAACTGAACTGTCTCTACTTTTATAATAAGCTTTTAATAACTTGCAAGAAAGCTCAAAATACGTCCCACATATTTCTGAAACTAAAGTTCTACTACATCTACCTGAAACTAAACTAATTAAATCACCTTCAAGCTCTAACGAAAAAAAATACTTCAAAGAACCCGTTTGTGAAATTTCATTCCGTCAGAATATTTTAGGCAGATGTATTGCAGCTACGTCGACAAATTTCATGCAACTTGTGTAATAATGTTTTTCTTCGCAAGCTAGAAATTAATTAAGCAAACAAAACGCCCTTGTAGTCTTTGATGTTTAGTAGTCAAATTATGTCTTCAGTGCCAGTGTGACGAATTAGGAATTTACGTTTTTGTGTACCTGTGTTGTAGACATAAAAAATAGCTCCTTCATACTTTGTTTCGATGAAGATGTTCGCAACAACATCATATTTTTGCCCCATAAATCACAGTAGGGGTGAGTATAAGATAATATTAAGATTGATTGCCAAATGTAATTTTCTAAATTGTGTTGATGCGCCTTAATCAATATCTATGATATGGAGTGAAGGGCATTCAACACCGTACTCGATTTCCGCATCAATAAATATTTAGATATCTGGTTTATATGTATATAAATATGAGTGCCAGGATATTAGGTTTTATATTATAAACCATTTCGTTTTATATGTGTACGAATCACCGCAATCGTCACGTTTTAGGATACATCAAATTTGATTTTCACACGTACATTTTACGATATTTTTTTGTGGGTTGCAATAAAATAAGCTCAACCAAAGCAAAGAACGCGCGCAATTTGTTGTCTGAGCCATGATATGCAACATTTAAATTGATTTTCTAAAAGATAATCCTATCACAGACGAGGATTTTTAATAATAACAACTACATTTCAACTGGAATGATTAATTACAACGGAACAAGGAAAAAATTTGTCGCTGCTTACATAATACGAAGAAACCACAAACGAAACTATCATCAATCTGCTCTCACCAAAAACAAGCACCAACTATTCTTAGATGTGAATGCGTATTTAAAACAGATTTACGCGAGAGTCCAGAACAATGTTATACGTTAAACCAAAGGATTTTGGAAAAGATAAATAGTTTATAGAACAATGCCATACTGGGCTTTGCAAGATCCGGGGGGCACCAAAACCGCTAATCTTTTAGGCCGCATTAAAATGTTGGGACCCCAGCATGATTCCTCTGCGGTCATTATGCAAACATCCCAGATAAACGTGAAAAAACAGAACCGAACACACACACATCAAACATCTGGAAGGACATTCTTTCAAAGCTTTTAATCACATCTTGTGAAATGAGTGATAGACGAATAAGAGCCACTCATTCAGGATTTATAAGGAACTGTTATGAGTTTATGACAACCTATCAACTGGTTGGACACGATGGAAGCGAACACCCGAAGGGTTTTTGTTCTTATATATTTATTTGAGTCTTCCACTTCCACTACATTATCCTTATTAGGTATAACGCGACGACAAGCAAAACTCAGTTCTGTTTCGAGTTTGACCTCTAACGATCTTGGTTTTCCCCACAAATGATCTATGTACCAGATGATTAAAAAGTCGATAAGTGGTTTGCTTAAAGGATTTTTTAAAGCAAAAGCTAATAAGAACCAGGGATATAAATTAGGTTGCTGATGTCAGAGCTATAAAAACCAAGTGGAAAACAGCTGGGAAACGAAGAGAAAAAACAGTACGAATAGAATTGGGTGAAACGACTGTGAACGGTGTGTGATGGTGTGTATTTCGACATATTTTTGTGCGATTTACAACAGAAAAAATGTGGGATGGTAAAAAGCAGGAATCGCATGCAGGGTTGAATGAGGTTTGTCAACGTAATAAACTGGGAGTTAATTGGTTGTTCGGCAAAAAAGTTTAATTTATTTTTTTAACAACTGCAGCGAATTCAATGAAACTGAGTGAAACGATTTGATTTTGCGAAGTGACAACTCGTTAACCGGTTTTATTTTATAATATCTACGATAAATAATTAGAATATTTGGTAAAAGTACATTTTTATTACAATTCAATCTGAAATTTTCACAAAATACAAATTAAATTTTACCTTTAGAACCAAGTTTAAGTGATGGTAAAAGTTTGGAACAAATTTAAAAAACCGTGAACAAATTTTGTTGTATGAAGATTCTCTGAAATTTTTGAGAGGTTAATAGAATTAAACATTTTTGAGAATATGTACAGGGTGTCCCAGTTTATATCGTCAGGATTTCACCAGTCGATAGTTTAGCGAAAATTAAAGGTGGTTTTTGACGTACAGGCCATTAAAGAAAATAAATTATTTTAAATAATTTGCTATAAATCAATAACAAAAAAAGTTAAACTTCTGAAATTTTGCATAGATCTTTTTTTTTTGTATTCTCTTATTAATAGTGGTTGCAATTATTTTATTTAGACGTGCGTACGGGTTTCTTCAAAAACATTTTATTGAATAAAACGTACACTACTGGTTTTTTTTTGCAGCACCAATATGCAGAGAGTATTTTCCATCCAATTTAGAAACTTTTTTGTATCTTACAATTTCTTGATAACTTAACTTTTTTCTCTTATTTATTAAATAGCTTCTTCCCTATTAGATTTCCGAAAAAAGCATCAGTACAAAGAAAAATATTTCCTACAACTTTCCTTTTAATATTTTTTTGATATTGTCAATATTTAAAAAGATATTCAACAAATAAGTTGCAAATTTTGGGGAAATTTTTCTCTAGTTAGGTACTACTTACTACTCTTTCCTCAAAATTTTCAACTTATTTGTTGAATAACTTTTTAAATATCGACAATATCAAAAAAAGTTTAAAAGATAAGTTGTAGAAAATATTTTTCTTTACAACTTTGTACTGACTCTTTTTTTCGAAAATTTAATAGGAAAAAAATTATTCAATAAACAAAAAAATCCAACCCTTAATGGGGGCTGGTGAAGGAAGGGCGGGGTCTACGAGTACACAAACTCAGTTTTAAACTTTCAGGGTGATTTCTACAAGATTCTACCAAAATTGGCTGTAGGGTAAAAAAAGTCTATTTGAAGCCTTTTTTCTCCCTTATTTACTGTACTATTAGGTTATTTTGAGTTAAGTTATCAAAAAATTATGTGATACGAAAAAGTTTCTAAATTGAATGGAAAATACTCTCTGCATATTGGTGCTGCAAAAAATCCAGTGGCGTACGTTTTATTCAATAAAATGTTTTTGAAGAAACCCGTACGTACGCCTCTGTGTTCTAAATAAAATAATTGCAACCACTATTAATAAGAGAATACAAAAAAAAAGATCTATGCAAAATTTCAGAAGGCTAACTTTTTTTGTTATTGATTTATAGCAAATTATTTAAAATAATTTATTTTCTTTAATGGCCTGTACGTCAAAAAGGAAGCAAGATTCGACCATAGTTTATTAGAAAAACCACCTTTAATTTTCGCTAAACTATCGACTGATGAAATCCTGACGATATAAACTGGGACACCCTGTATATTAGATTCGTAACATTTTGCACTTAAAATTTTACCATTTCTTATTGAACTACCAGGAATTGAAGCGAAGCACAACATTTCGTTTGTATCACAGTGAAACGAATGAAGTGAGCATTACTCAGTGAGCAGGCATAAAAAAATTGCTAACTGCTCTGTTCTTTTCTTTATGATACAAAAATTCCATCATGCGCCTCACTATCACTTACAGTCCAACAATTTTCGAAGATAGCACAACGATAGTACATACTCATTGATTTTAATGAAGATATTTTCCATTAATTTTAATTTTGTCATAGTTTTATAATTTCCACTGCGAAACGCTTCCATTTCCTGAGCGAAGTATTTCTCGGATTTCAAGTTAATCCTCCAACTAAATATAATTAAAGGTTATCTACGATTACACTTTCCACAACAATTCTCACACTTTTTTTTAATAACAACTCAAACGGCGAATTGTTATTTACGCAATCCTGTACGTATAAACATTTTGGAGTTGACCCTGCTGCTGCCAACAATTCGTTACTTGCTCGATTGCCCTGTCAAGCGATCTCTTTATTCTTTATCCTCGTATCGGTTTTGGGGCTCCGCAGCGCGTTTTCGAATTTCCGTATTTATAGTGTCGTTGTACTAAATCGTTTCATTCTGGATTTATCCCCTTCATTGCCTCAATTTACTGATCAATTGATTAGATTATGTTTTATTATAGAGACATACTATACGCACGTCTGAAACCCAATGGAATTTTATTTAGCTATACACATCTCTTGATAATGTTCCCGGCTCCAATCAGCTGGGCAAGTTGGGTTTTAAATGACACTCGTCACTTAACACGGTTTTTATGGTTTGGCTTTTTCCGGTGTTTGCAATTTCTTCCTTCCGGTTTATTTGTGTTGCCGTTTATCTCTCTTTATTTCTGTCTGTTTTAACTTGCAAATTTATGTAGAGTACTAACTGGTTTTCATCTAGTTGCAATCCACCTGTAGTTGTAGTTTGTCCAAACTGAAATTTACTATCATCAAACTCAAAGCGGTGGTAGTTTAGATTGCGTCCTGCTTTGGAGCTTTTGTGGTAAATATTCAGTACATGCTTAATACGGACTGTCAATTTAACAAAACTTGTGGTTTATTATTGATATTTGTTTAGGAAGTTTTCTTACTGCGCTAGTAGTTCTGTTTGTTTGCTTTGATTGCTGATTACTTTAAGTACTTATGAACTAATATAACATATTACATCATCGGCTTTCGTGGTTCTATATACGCTAGGAACACTAACAAATTTATCTTCCGCGAGAGGAGGAAAATTAACAGGTTTACTCCAAACAATCGATTTAATGGAATGAATTATCGCTTGATACTTTGGTACAAAAACCAATTTTATTTAAGAGTTCTGTTTTTCTTTCATTGATATATAAAATAAATACCCCCGTTGTAACGTTGTGATGTAATGCCGCGGGAGCAACTCCATGAAATATAGGAATAAAAACACAATAGTGCTGTTGTAAAATTGATACGATCGTTCCGGTCTTTAAAGGTTCAAAGCAAACGATATCAATCAAAGAGCTTCATTCAATGACATTTTCAGCCTAGTCGGGAAAAAAAACAAATATAGATTGCACATCCCAAATCCCACCCCGATAAGAGCCATTGAGAAAAAGTGGGAAGAGTATCGAATATTGACAAATCTTAGAGCAGTGAGGCGCTGTGGCTCTACCCAGCTTAATATAGAAACTGCAACAAAACACCACCACCCGTCTTTATATACTTTCTAAGTTATTTATTTGGACCATTCGTTATGTATGTTAAACAGTTTTTTCAGTTTGTTGTTTCTGGTGGGACAAGTTTTCGCTCCATTCAACCAGAGAATTTTGTTTATGCTCCTGCCGACCCTATTTTATATTGATGTTTAAAACAATGCGACCAGAGCAGTAAAAATATCACACAGCAGAAGCCATCCCTACACCAAAAGAAAGAAAAACTTGTGTGGCGAGCAGCACTGGTCGTATATCTGTCAATATTTTGGTCTATTGCTACTTCTTATGTATATAGCGGATCGCCCAAAACATTTTCGATGCATGTTTCAGAACTTACCCTCTAGTGACTGTGTTTATAACTTTACGACCGAAAACGAACCTTTATTGTCTTTTATTGCGAATAAATAAATATCCAATGATTTATATAATGCAAGTGCTTTGGCTTGAATGCGCTGCATTTACAATGGAATTTCAGTTTTGATGTGACTCAATAGCAAATTGTGCTGATGGTGGCAGCATCGTCTATTATACATGTATATGTCTTTTGCGAGAACGAAAAGAATGAAATTGTGCGAATGGGAATCATCGTATTTGCATTATATGTGTTTTGGTGCAGCTGTTGTAAAATATAAATCTGAAAATCGAGTAAGCACGTTTCGATTTCTTGTTAGGAAATAATAGACGAGTGTATAAGACAATAAATTTAAACCACGAGTTTGTTTCCGCGAATCAATTTGGGCAATTCTAGAACTATCTGCATAAATTGAACAGAAACAGTTTCTGCTTTTTGTTGTTGCTTTGAAACATGTACCAAGTCTTTATCTTGTTTTTATTAAAATTCGTCTGTCTGTTAGATGCGATAACACATTTAGTCGCGTTGATGGGCTGCATCTGTTAAATAGATTGTCGTTGATGGTAATTAAAAAGAAAAATGGTGCTGCAGTGACGGCGACAAATAATTACAGACGTTGTTTATATTTAAATCTTGCAAGACAAATTGAAAATGGAGATTACGACTTGTCTATTATAAACTGCTGGCCAATTGAAACGTACCAAGCGAATTTTTAGATTGAATTTCAAGTCAAATATTTTGAAAAATATAAAAGTTATCAACATGCGGTTTTCAGGATTTCAGAGATAATTTAATTGAGAAAACGATAGTGTTACCCGATTTTTTTACTTTGAAGTACATTACTATCTACAGGGTATGAAAGAAAGTCTTCTTTTTTATGTCAAATTTTATAACTACCGTGATTCCACAAATTTTTTTTTATATTTTTTTGATGTAGATTTTTTTAGTCCTTACTTAATGGGAAAACAACCTGTTTCTCAAAGTTTTGATATCCCTGATATTTTATAAGATACCGAATTTTTGCTGAAAATTTGATTTTTTCTTTGTTTTTTGTCGTTCGGCCGTATTGTGTTTTGTAATAACCAATCTCTGTAGTTGATTATAATACCTTATGAATGGCTTTCTTATAAAAAGTACACTTTTTGTACTTTCATTAATTTATTGGTAATCAGTGGCTTATCAAAAATCGGTACACGTTCGCTAATTGGTAAATTTTTAATTCATTTTTTGAGGCTATTTTCTTAATGGAATAGAACGGAATTTAGTTAGTTTATGTTCACCATTGGTTTAAGTGACTTATATCCTCGAAACGGGTTTTTCACTTTTTCAAAAATTTGCTCATATTCGTGTATACCGGGTGGCTACGAAATCGTTTTACAACCCCCACCATTTTGTTACATTTAACTGTATTAATTTGAAATTTAGCATGGTTTGATTGTTGAAAGGAATAATCATTTTCACGTTTAAAACAATCTGATGACACTTCCGATTTCACCGGAAGGGCCACCTACTAACTTTCAAAATTTTTTAAAACAACCCTGTATATTTTTTTCCGTAAAAATTAGATTCTACTTAAAATTACCTTTTTATCGACATATCACATGATGACATTTGCTTTCAAAATGGCAGCATAATTATAATTGCAAAAACCGGTTCAACAATATTAAATTTAATAAAAAATTCGGTATCTTATAAAATAAGAGGGATATAAAAATTTTGAGAAATTGGTTTTTTCCTCATTAACCAGGGACTAAAAAAAAAGACATCAAAAAAATATAAAAAAAAATTTGTGGAATTCCGGTAGGTATAAAGTTTGAGAAAAAAAAGACGACTTTCTTTCATACCCTGTAGATAGTAACGTACTTCAAAGTAAAAAAGGGGGTCACACTATTGCTTTCGCAATAAAATTATCTCTAGAATCCTGAAAACCTCATGTTGATATCTTTTCTCCTTTTCAAAATATTTTACTTTAAATTCAACCTAAAAATTCGCTTGGTACGTTTCAATTGGCCAGCAGTTTAGTTTCCATTTCTAAGCTTGTTTCGACAGAAAATTTAAAAAATAAGGTAAAGTGGATATTGTAGTTGCATTTGATAAATTAGCGTGTTTCTTCTGTTGACTTTGATGGACAAATTGGTTTTTACGCATGTATACAGGGATATTCACCGAAACCGTTGGTTAGACGTTTTAAAAGATGTAGTTAATATTTTTTTTTGAAAATTGGATTGTGCCCTTAAATAGCATATGATCTCTTTATTTAAAATATTTTCAAGTTTCTACGACTTCCGGTTATACCGGAAGTAGACTCTAACTTCGTTTTTTTAAATGGAACACCCTGTATATTATTACATTTTTAAATTCTACATTCAATTATAATAACATTTTGTTGAAACAATTTTTCTCTAAAGCATTTCGTTTAATAATTACAGGATGATATTTTAAAAAATGTCCAAAAATGGGCTAACTTTAAAATTTTATTTTCTAGCCTTCTAATATTCAAATTGAAATGCGGTTTTGGCAAAATGTTAACAAAAGTGCACTACTTGCAATTTCTTCATTGCAACAGCTCAATGTTCTACAGGGGGTTTATAATTTAGGTGCCATTTAGAAAAAAATCAAAAAGGAATAACTCATTTTTTTCAAATGGAACACCCTGTATATCGATACAAATTTGGATTATTCATTCAAATTAAAGGTAATTTTGTTAAATAAACTGTATACCCAACTCTTGCTGTTTTCGTGAAATTTCGTTTTTTTGGTAATATTGAAAATTATGCCAAACAATTCGATTATTGGATCAAGCAATCGATGTTGTCAGTAAAGTATCTTAAACAATATCGTTACATTAATCATTAATAAAAAATTAATTAAAAAAAACTTCTCTTTTTAATCATTATAGGTATTAAGTGTAAGTACCATAAAAATTTATATTTCACGAAAAAGAATTGGGTGTAAAGTTTATTTAACAAAATTACCTTTAAATTGAATGAATAATCCAAATTTGTATCGATATACAGGGTGTTCCATTTGAAAAAATGAATTTTGCCGTTTTGATTTTTTTCTGAATGGCACCTAAATTATAAACCCCCTGTAGCACATTGAGATGTTGCAATGAAGAAATTGCAAGTAGTACACTTTTGTTAACATCTTGTCCAAACCGCATTTCCATTTGAATATTAGAAGGCTAGAAAATAAAATTTTAAAGTTAGCCCATTTTTGGACATTTTTAAAAAAATCGTCCTGTAATTATTAAACGAAATGTTTTGGAGAAAAATTGTTTTAACAAAATGTTATTATAATTGAATGTAGAATTTAAAAATGTAATAATATACAGGGTGTTCCATTTAAAAAAACGAAGTTAGGGTGTACTTCCGGTACAACCGGAAGTCGTAGAAACTTGAAAATATTTTAAATAAAGAGATCTTATACTATTTAGACTATAAACCAATTTTTAGAAAAAAATATTAATTACATCTTTTAAAACGTCTAACCAACGGTTTCGGTGAATATCCCTGTATAAACTTTTAAATATATTTTTTTTTAATTACTGGATTTTCTATCTACAGAAACACTTTAATATAAAATGAAGGTCAAAAAACAGTGTTAGAAGTTATAAAATAATA
Organism: Pediacus dermestoides; assembly: GCA_963942485.1. Lineage (NCBI taxonomy): Eukaryota > Metazoa > Arthropoda > Insecta > Coleoptera > Cucujidae > Pediacus > Pediacus dermestoides. The sequence goes on from OZ012626.1 coordinate 34,331,364, forward strand.
ATTTCTTGGATTAATCTTTCGCAAAAAGTTTGCATAAACTCTTAAACTCTAATCTTCATTGGCTTATAGCTGTCTACCTTCTACAAAGAGTTAAAATTTTATTTGATTTTAAGTTTTTAGTAGTTTGCGGACCTGAATTAAACCTTTTCGTTATAGGACTATGGGCGTACTTATAGTTTTATCAATTATGGGTTTTTTCAGAAATAAATAACACACACGAGTGAAATATAGGTAGTAAAAAATATATTGTAGTTCATGCCATTTACACCACTACAGTTATATTATCGGGACAGTTTTAAAAATAAAAATTCAATTCACTGAGGTACTCGATGTAGAACATATGGTAGAACAAAGCAGTTGTTATTTAAAAATAATGTGAAATTAAAATAATAATAGGTAAATATGTAAGCACACCTGTTTTGGTTCCAAAAACAAGCCAACCTGTTTTACATATAGTTTTTCATCGGATAAATAGAGTTTAGCCCATATTGAACAAATAATAATCCTATATTCCGATATTTTAGTTATTAAAAGTAAACAGTAAAAAGCTTGTTAATTATAAAACAGATTTAGCATCAAGTTTTAGTACATTATAACAAACGTCAAATTGTTATTTTTGTTTGAAATAAATATTTATCTTCTGTATAAATATGTGTAATAGTTATATCTGTTATTGATCGTCATTATTTTGTGTAAATAACTATAACAAACCCGAATTGAAAACATGCATTTTTATGTAAAATACTTTCGAACAGTAAACTAGAACCTACCTAGGATTTTAAGTGAAAATAGTTTTATTTTTTTATCGTTTTTTTAATTATAAATTTTAAAATATAGTCTCAATGTCTACAAGTTGTTGTTCTTAAATTTTGATTAATTTAAACGAACTTTTTCTTAACAATAACATAACTTAAAAAAAACCTTTCTGTTTTCATAATTACCTCAATCAACTACTCCTACTTTTTATTGATTATTATTCAAGTTTAAGCCTCGCTTAAGATTCATCGATAAAACCAACAAAACATCTTTCCCAAATCTTCTGTTTAATTTTATTGTTTTATCCTGTTCCTTCACAACGTTTACCCGTAATTATTCGTCGTATTTCCCTCATTTGCCTCGACATCACCCCATTTTTTCCAACTCGATACAAATTAAAAATTTAAGCACTCAAAATTGTGTTTATCTTGTACATTTTAAACGAAACAATTTTTTTCCTTTTGTTTCCACAGCTAATTAAACGGAAGAGGGGCACGCGCGTGGACACAGTTGAATTCTTTAACATATAGAATATTTGAACAAGTTTATAACGTTTATAATTTCCAACTAGGTCATAAACATATAATTGAATCAATTGGCGCACAATTAATTACAAGAAGCAATCACTCGAAATAATAAAACGATATTAATAATTCTGATGCACATATACAGTTGATCAAAGAGACACACCCAAACTACAAACAGACCTCTCGAATATGTATTTAGTATCGTATTTACGAAACATTGAACTTGCGGTTCAATATTGATGCGTTAAATGGCTGTGAATACAATTATTATTGATGCGAACTTCTAAAACAAATCCAGCGCCCTCGCCAGAGGAAAAACCTTGTCCTTCTTTAAGACTACAAGACAACAAAAACAAACCCTGAATGTACATTGTAGTAAGACTAAGGAAAATTAATTTGGGGCGTCAACAGTATAACCACAATAAATACAAGTTTGAAGTTGTATTATGTTTGCCAGGGTATTAAGCTTGGTAATAACACTTTTATTAAGAGAAAAGATGTTGAAAGTTTCTTTCAATTTGGCCCCATGCTCACAACAACTTTCAGTGGATGAATTTGCTTTGTCCAACAGACTGTATACCTGTGTATATTTTTAGCATCAGTAACACACAGCACGAGATAAAATATAATTAAATTTGTGTCAAAGTAAATATAAAGTTGTTTGTTGGTGTGGCGTGAGTAAAATGTCCAGTAATTTGTGTGTGGTGTGGATCCTTTGTAAATACTGTGAGCGAGAGGAACTATTATGTTTTTTTTTGCTGTTTAATTGAGCCAAATATTTTATGTGCAACTCAATGACAAATGTAACACCGGCGCATTCGCCGAATTTCAAATTATTATTATACATTCTGACAAAATTAACGCTTATTTTTTGAAAAATTATACCACGCATAAATCTATTAGACTATACTAGGAGAGAATTTTGTTGTAAAAAAGTTTAAATGAAAAAACATTTTGCAAATCGTGGTATTAATACTTGCAAAAAACTATAGTGTTCTGGTTTTCGCCTCCTAAAGAAAAAAAGTTATTAAAATAATGTACATAATATAAATTTCTAGCGTTCACAAAGTGCTATCAAGCAAAGTGCAGTAAACATTCTGAGAGTCACTGTATCATTAGTCGGTAAAAAAGATTCTCTATAAACGGATTTTAGTCTATAAATGCTCGATGGAACTTAAGTCTGCAGTGCGAAGAGGTATAATAAATTGCTGATACTAGAAGTATATTTTATCGTGTAAAAAGTAGACTTGTGATGCTAAAAATAGTGCTTTGCTGCACAGCGTGCGCCAAAATTATTTTCTGCTTCTATTTAGTTAATAGCCACATTATTTCACTCACACAACATCATGAAAATGTCAAAAATACATAAATTGAAATACGCTTTTTGCATATTCAATATAGAATTACTTAAGCAAAATGAAAAAATCGTCTGCTCGTTTTGCAAATTTTGAATGCATGACATAATGCTCCCATTATCTTACTTGTTTAAAAAAAGCGGCTTCTCACATTGCTACATAGAATCGCCTAAAATTGTAATTTTTTTTCGAGGATGTTCGATATTATATAAAATTTTTTGAGAAATATTTTCAGCTGATATGTTTTTTGTCAATAAATTGTGCAAATTAACGATTATAATCTTTTAAAGTAATTTTTCAGATTTAGAGAGATTAATATTATAAGTTACCTAAGGAAATATTAAATTGAGCGCAAAATAAAACAAGGAAAATTACTGTTTAGATAATTGTCTTTTAAGTAATAGAAATGCATTGTTATATGAAAATCGGCAGATACAATAATACAATTTAGGTTCCGTTAGCACGAGTGGTAATTGAAAATTTTATGCTAAAACTTCCCTAAACCCACAACTCGTGATCCATCTTTTCAGTGCCCACACATGGTCAATGCAAAACATGATTGTTCAATTAAGCCAGGTATTATATCCGCCATACAGTCGCATCCGGTGTGGCAATAAATTTGTGCCGTACATTGTTAACTTAACAGCAACATCCGAAGTTCCTGGGGTATCTGATTCGAATGCCCGGAAACGACTGTGGTCAAGCGGTCGACGATCAGTACACACTACATTCTGTAGAATTTCTGACCAGAGCAGATCCCGTGTACTGATGTGGTTTATGGGGTTCCGTTCGTCTAGAGATCTCTCAGGTGCGCCTTGCCACAGGATTTCCCCTCATCTGCTGCAGCACCCACCCCTTGTCATGTCCGATTGCTCCAACTCTGCTATATGTGTGTGTGTGTGTGTGTGTGTTACACGTGCAAGATAAATATTTGCTAAGCTCGAATTTGATATGGTTAAACAGTCCATATATTTCACTAGAACAACACCACCAGCTAGATGTTTCGTGACTATGGCGAGGCTATTCGTGTTGAAATATTTACTTGTGAGTTTTGCCATGGCTTCATTTGCGGTGTGTAGGAAAAGTAAATAGCGCTTGTAAAAATAATGTTATAGAAACAATTTCAAATGTTGAACTTTTTTGGAGGATGTTGGGAAGTAAGTAATTAGAAATAAAACTATAACCATTACTTTATTCAGTGGCGTTCAGAGAAAATAGAGTGGCATATATATACATATTTTGTCTAGTCTCACTATAAATTGACCTTTTGAATAGTGTCTCTTCTAGTTTCTCTTTACTTTTAAAACGCCCTCATCTTCCAGATAAGCCAAAATATGGTTTAAAAATTTCAGTAAATAATATATAACTATAACTTTTGTGGCATAATTGTAATTATCAGGACAATTACAAGGACATTGGTTGAAAACAATTTTATTAAAAATTAAATTATTTCTTATTAATTTTATGACTAATTTTGAAAGAGTAAACAAGACTTAATAAAAATTACTAAATAATATTCTTTCCTCCGTTTTCCATAATCCCAGATAATTTTCAATTTATTTTCCCTCTCTGCGGTCGCTCATGCTATTACCATCTTTTCCAAGCCAATCATTTTCAATAAGCAAATCACCAAATCCCGAAATCGATCTCTGCCACGGTAATAACATATCTAAATGTCAAATCTGTTGTTTCCGAACTAATTTCCCATGAACTAAATGTTTGTTGTTCTTGCCACATCACAGGAACAGGAAATATACTGCCAGGAAGAAAAGAAACCCGAAAAAATCCAATTAATTTATACAAATCAGTTTTGTGTGTGGGATGGGGCAACCTTTCAGTGCACCATTAAGCAAAGTAATTTATTTTGAAAAATAAGTAATCCCCCTCCTTGTGGCGGCGGGCATCAATTTATTTTCTCTTGGAGGAGATTTTAAATTAATTTTAGAAAAATGTGTGATATTGGCTGGAAGAAAGAAATAAGCAATCTTGAACAAAGCCGCTGTAATGGCCTGCGGTATTGTAACGCAATCTGGGAGGATTCATATTGTGTTATTGTAGCGTTTGGTAACAATGGTGTAGAGGTTTAGACCATCCTGGAAATCCTCGGAGTGTATGTGTTTGTGTTACAACAACAACTAGCACAAAAATTCTTTAGACGTCAATCACGCGTCTTGAATCACTTGAGGAATGAACAATATCGGCTGATATTGCGACACGTCGTGTTTGCGAGGTGTCGGTTTTGACCTGATGATACTTAAAATAAATAAAATCCGTCACCAAATAGAACGTTTTTAGGTTGCTCTTGAATGAAATTCGGACCCCACTATTAGTTTGTTTTTAAATACTGTATATTTAGAACAATTTGTTAAAAGTTACTTACTTAAATGACAAAGAAAAAAATTATTAAAAGGAAGGACTGGAAAAGTTTATAAATAGACCCCAGCTCTCGTTAATAAAAAATCATGTGGGCGTGGTCCGAATGACTGAACAGAACTAAACATATTGGGGTGTGTTTTTCTTGTTCAACTTTCTACTTTAGAACTTTCTCATATCGCCCTTCAAATAAAACCTATTGTATATTGTTTTGTGTCTAGCACGTCAAAAAACTTTTAAAAATACTGTACAAAATATAATAATAACACCTATTTTTTCTTCAAAGCTAAGTTACATGGCGTATCTTCGATAATGAAACCGATTAGATGTATTTTGAGTCCTACACAAATTAGATATACATAGTAACAAATGACAACTAGCCCAACGATAGTGTGAGACGGAGAGCGTCGTATGGTCTTAACAGTCGGCAAGTTGGCATTCACGTATATGTAGATAAGTACAATACGTCATAATTAAAACGAAATTGTTTAGGTTTTTCGTCAAATTCTATAATTTTTCTGTAATATTCTTCATTTATTTCTTCCACTTGCACGAGATAAAAAAGTTAAATTGAGTACAATAGTAAAATTTTGATTTATTTCAATATTTGCAACGCCTCTAATTGATAGCAAATATCTTAATGGGGTTTAAAAATTAAAATAGACATGAACGAACTGTAATTTGAAATTTAAAAAGAACATAATTCAGAAAAAACATTTTATTGTTTGTGTCTTGGTGAGAAATAATTTTTCTGGAAAAATTGTACGTTTTATAATTATTACTACTGAGATTGAAAGAGGGTGAAATGATTATTGAAAAAATTAATCAGTCTGTAGATTTACTCTAGCGATTAAAAGTTTACTGCATTTTAAAAGTTTATAGTTTGACACCGGCGCATCCACCAAAATTTCAAATAGACATTTATATTTTTGGTTCTTTTTGTTATTTAGACTTTCGGAGTTTAGTAAATATGTACGTATTTTACAGAAATCTCATCTGATTTAAAAGACATTTACTATAGAAAATATATTTTTTTCGCAAATCGAACCTGTGTCTGATTTTATAATATTAACACATCATAGAAAAATAAATATCTAAATAATAAGAGTCCTAAAAATATATATAAATTAAAAATGCCTCAAACAAAAATTAACATTCTGCAATAGCGCACACATCCTTCAAGTCGATATACAAATATTCAAAGTTAGAAAGAGTAAATAAAAATCTATCCAGAGTGGTTTAATTTTGAAAATAAATACGGCGATCAAAAAAATTTGAAACCATAAATATTATACGAGCCCTAACAACTAAATGTTCGGACAAAAGTAAATTTGATTATTTTTCCATACGCGCAAGTTAACGAAATTAACTTCCATAATATTGATTATTTTTTTTGTTACAATGCCAACATTTCGTTATATAAAAACGTAAATTTCGTAAAAATCCGCTCGGCGGTTCCAAAACTGTGGCACTTTAACCCAGCAGGATGGGAAAATTGTAGAAACAAAGAATTATTATTTTCAAAACGTTGGATCTAATAGTCGGATTTTGATAAAAAAATGTTATTGGAAAACTAGATGTTGGTTTTCTTTACAAAAAAGTTATACAAGTTTTTATTTGGTGATTTTAGGTATTTATCGGAGCTTCAAAGTTGCACCTTAAAAATGATAGAATTTTCTAATAACTGTTTTAAAATATCACAGTTTTGAAACCGCTGGTTGGATTTGTGCCAAAAAACCTTTAAATCAAAGCTCAGTAATAGTACGATATTGAAAAAATCCTGAAATGTTAATATGAATTTTTTTTGCATTTTTTTCGAGTTCCACAGTTCACTTTTCAAAAAACGTGTTTTTTGAGGGTGCTACCTACATTTAAATAATCACAGTTTTGGAACCGCTAGTTGGATTCTGGTAAAATTTACGTCATTGCAAAGCTGGAGGTTAGTTTTATGTACAAAAAAATCCTTAAGTCTTTATTTGGTGATTTTAGGCAATTTTTGTAGCTTTAAAATTGCACTTGAAAAATGTGACGTAATTTTCTAACGACTGTTTTTAAAAATCACAGTTTTGGAACTCGGTGAAAACGACTTAAAGATGTTTTCATGGCCCTCATCCAGTCCGGACTTAAACGTCATTGAAACTCTTTGACATAAAATTAAACGTATTCTACGCAATAATCCACCAAGAACCATAGGGGACTTAACTAGACCAAAATAGAAGAAATTTGGGATAATTTCACGCCAGAATTGTACCAAAATTTGATAAATACAATGCCTGCTAGAATACAGGCCGTATTAAAGCAAAAGTAGACGTAACCTCTTATTAATGGTCCTAAATTAAAAATTATCCCAACATTTAGTTGTAAATTCATTTTGTAAAATTTGCTAATTATTAAGGTTCAAATATTGTTAAATCAAATAAATAATTTTCTTCCATGCATAATATTGTTATTATCTTATTGTATTGTTAGGTGTTTACTAATTATTTGCGTAAAATTTCCAGTTCTCCTTTCATACTTCAAAAATTGACTGACTTTTGTCCGAACATTTAGTTGTTAGGGCTTGTATAAAAGCTTCTTTCTGTTTTCAAGGAAATACCTAAATAAGAATGCAACAAATTTTACCTATAGATAACATTTACCTACCTATTTTATAAACATATTTCCAAGCTCAATATATTTACTAAGCTGGAAATTATCCGAGTGCATCCCCAAAATGTTATTGTTACTTATATAATCAACCCCACTGCAATATAATGGTACAGTAAAAACAAAGAAATGCCAGAAGTTTCGCGTGTTGAAATGTAAAGCTGCACTTGCGGTTAGCCCCATTGCTTTCCCGTCTACCCCAGTTTAATGTTAAGGAAAACAGCACACATTGTTACTTTTGCGTTAAACTTTGCACCCTCCGGGCACAAACAGCACAACCAAATATAATTTCACTACACCAAATAACACCAAGATCAGCAGCAACTCTGTCGCCTACCAAACACAAACACTTCCCTACATTCTAAAGCAGCTTATAACTAAATTTAATATTTAGCATATTGGTATTCTAAACGCTGTGGTGCGGTTTGACAGGAATATGTATATTAGCAGCGTGGCGGGGGCACCGTATGGATCGAATTATGTTTGATGCACAGGTTTAACTAATTTACTGCCGCCTGAAAGCCGAAAGCTGTTTTTTTCCCAATAAATTTGCGACCAAAGAAAAATTAGTTTATACCTTCCAGCTAGAGTGAATATTTTTCTTGTGTGGCGGAGTGTATGTTTCTGTTCTGAAAATATGTAAATTTGTTTAAGATATTAAACGGAACCAAACCCCGGAATTTCATTATCATCTATTTAAATACGGTATTTTACCCTGCAACCATCACACGCCACCACATCGAAATCAAAAGGATTTTTTACTGGTGTTTGAGATTTTTTCTTGTGTGCGAATCACGCAAAATCGTAAAATAATTTTATTGTTTGGTTCGTCAGTGTGTATTTTTTTTCTTTATGTTTTCACTTCATGTATTTTTCAGATTGATTTTTTTGTGACTCGTGTCCTGTGCGGCAGTAAATAACTAATAAAAAAGTCATTAAATAAGGGATTAAAAGAATATAAAATGAAAAATAAGCAGCAGCAAAAACCAGCCATAATATTACAAGGGATTATGAGCAGTTTTCTTGTGATAAGATAAAAAAAACCAAACTGACATTGTTTTATAACAACAAAGACAGTGTAAGCTCATATTGTTCCCGAACAGTTTTTATGTTACGATAATTAAATACCTTACATAAAGTTTACGAAAACAAAATTAATATGTTAAGAAATTCCACCGTAATTTCCAGCTATACTCTTTTTAAAATTTTTGTATCGAACCGAAGAAAAACCATCTTAATAATACAGTGGACAGCACAATAGCGAACGATAAATTACCTTTATTGACATCGCACAGTTTAAACAACATTTTTCTTCGCCCAGATGAACTGACAGGTGAAAAAGAATCGCACTTGAATCAAACACTTCCAAAGAGCCATTGTGTTTGGGCGAACTCGGGCTCTATGGTCAAGAATAAAAAGGAGCTTGCCAGACGTATAAGAAAGAAATACCGAATAGACAGAAGGGGAGAGTGCAAACTTTCGTACAACTACGTCAATAATGTAAAATATTTTGCGGGAATATAATAACGGGGTCTTCGAGAGAAGCTTCGGTGTTAATAATTTCTGAAATAACAGTTTTATATCTGGATGATCACGCGAAAATGGGCTATGAAGCAGATGAAAGTACTTTTGAGGGAAATTCTGAAGTTATAGGTGCGTTTCAGTAGGGTTAATCAACTGACATTTTGTTTTGTGGAGGTATATAAACAAGTTGGTAATTTATGCACATAAACTGCTGAGTAATTTATATCGCAATGTTGAAGTAAAAAAGTAGGAATAAAGCTAGATTTTAAATAAAAGTCGGGGGATGAAACTGAAACTAAAATAACCGTAATTTTTATAGTTTTTTTGTTCGGTTAAAATAGATACTTCGTAGATTTACTACATGCTTTGTTTTGTAAAATGTTCTATATAAATTTATCCCTGTTTATCATCTAAAACGAAGAGATTTCTTCTTACATTGTATATAAAATGTAATAGTAGGTACAAAGTCCATACCATCACTTAATGTAATTTTAGTATGCAATAGTTCCTACAACACTTTTAACTTTTAATTTCATAAAGTTGTGGGGAAATATGATGAACGCTGTACGTACATCCACCACCACTTCTTAAAGTTTCTCAAGTGACAAACTTTAAATAATTTCGCACAACTATTTGCACAAACAAGTAAAAACTCCACCCAGATAGTTACTAGTAGTTTTGCAGTGTACGTGATTTGAACTTTATTAACGTCTAGCTTCATATTCATGAGTTAAAAGTTTTCATTTAATTTTTTTCTGTTAGCTGCGTAATGTAGGCAGGAGAGTAAATTGATTGCTTTTTTTATAAACCATTCTAGAAATCTCAAGTAAATTACATTATGCAGTCATTAAGCGCTATTTTCCTGTTATTAATGCAGATATTATAATTCGGTTCTAAATTATTCCATAAAATCCGGGGTATTTTTATACCTTGGGGAGCCAGCAGTATTTGTCAAGGGAGAATCTCGTGAAATGCCTGCCGCATAAAATGCGCAATTCAATAAAGATTAATCATACTAACAATACCATATAAACAGTTACCTGTAGGTAGGCGAATGCTTTTTTGACTCGTCTACAGTTACATACACCGCGAATTTTATATTCACAAGTTTTTGTAGGAATATTATATTCAGGTCAAAGTGGTTTTGGTAAATTCGCAACTTTTGCCCTATAAACACGCCGTATCTAGTTTCAAAATTTATGGTACGCTTGGGGTAACACTAAAAGAGGTGTTGTTAAGATGTATAGTCGTGTGACAGTGTCGCGCCGAATAATATTCTTATAATATTTTTACTTCAACATATGATACCGCACACACTTGACATATCTATTAACTTTTATTACGCTTTTACTTACATCGCATCTTTTCATAACAAAACACCCATTAACGTTTTATACACAAAAATAATATATCTGGTTTATTCCCTATCCGCCATAAAACGAATCTTCGGGGGCGATACGATACCAATAAACACAAAACATAATTTTGCGGGGATTCATTAATTATTTTTCCGAGGGTATCGAATTGAATTTACAAGTTTTTCAGGTTGCCACTGTGAGAAAAAACGAAAAAGTTTATCACCGCTGGAACATGCTTCTTTGTGAAATATTACATAAGTAATAAAAAACTTTTTGTTATAGGTACGCAAAATCTTATTATTGCTCGTTTTCCAGTTAAACTCCACATTTTCTCTTTAGGCAACTTTATACATAAAGTATGCTTGGTGGTTCTGTTTCCTCACGGCGCAACATATTTTTCGGTTTAATTATGTTTTTATATAAATGTGGGGGCAAGTACATAAAGCTTGTATTACATCCAACAAAACCGTAAACATAATATTTGTACATTCGTAAAATTTGGAAGGTGCAGAAAAAATGTTTATTATCCAAACACTTCACATTTTCATAAATTATTTTAACCACAGATCAGTAAATAATAAATTTTCACTGTTTGGGGTTAGTAAAACTTAACAATAAATTTTAGTCACCCTGTATAGACTAAATCTATTAAAAAATTATATAAATATATTCTGAAGACTTGCCTTTTTATAATTGTAATTTTATTTTTCAGAAAAAAGTGGCTGTCTGCTAACCCATTCTATTTTATTTTGCTCATAATCATCTTCTGGGAGTTCACTATCTTGATAAACGTTTCGCCAGTCACGCTGCTGGCTTCCTCAGAATAAGTCTGATAAGACTATTTTGTATAGATTTAAATATTTTCTATACCCTTTAGTGGTGACCCTATACTGGGTGTCCCAGAGTCACCGCCAATACCGGAAACCATAGATTCCTCACAAAATTCTAAGACGATTTTTCCTTTGCAATTTTTTATTTATTGTTATAATTAAAAATTGCAAAGGAAAAATCGTCTTAGAATTTTGTGAGGAATCTAATGGTTTCCGGTATTGGCGGTGACTTTGGGACATCCTGTATATCAACTTACCCGCACAAAATCGTGCCAATTATCCGCGCCCAAACTAAAACAACAAGTAATCGAAAAATAAGTCTCCTTTTATACCCGCAACTAAAGTTATTGAAAGTTTTTATTATGTCTTACAAAATAAAATGTCCATGATGCGCGGTTTGTTATAAAGTTTCATATGTCGTCTAAAAATCGACGAGACGCTTTTTAATATTTTAAGATCATTTCGACATAATAAGAATTTGCAGACGCTGTTATATATCGGTGGAGACAGCAGCGAGTTTCAGGTTAAATTTTTAAGACCATATTGAAGTTGAAGTCGGAAATTTAGGCAATCAATCATCGCCTAAAGTTAGATGAGGGTATATGAAGGGCAAGCGAAGATTATTAAATGACAAGTTCATGACACTCCACAATGCCCTTGCTGCTTGTCTGATTCCCGTTACATACTAAATTGCTTTTTTGAGCATCGAACAAAATGCGCATTAGTTTAATTACACCAAAAAATTGACAACTGCGTCTAACGCCAAAGTGCTTATATAATTTACAGCAGAGTTAAACACAGAAAATAGTTTAGGTTTAGGTTTGAAGAGTAAAGTAATTAATTTCAAGTGCAAACCTGTATGTGTGAATATTCAAGGCACAAATCCTGTACGCACCCACACACAGACACAATTAAATGGTTGTCCTGAAAGTGACGCAAAAACAATTAAACCATTTAAATTGGATTCGCTAAATCTTGACAAATATGCACGGGAGGCGGTAAAGATTAATTCAACAATTTTTTTTCTGTAGGGCCATGGCATCAGCATTCCGAAACTAAAGCGCGGTAATTTCGTGTGTAACTATAGGAACGCGAGTTTTAATGCCGCTTGGGATATGAGCTCGATAAATTAATAGGTTCACCAATTGAAACAATGAAATCCATTATTCAAAAACTTTGTTTTCCCAAGGTAATAACAGCCAATGGATTTTTTATTAGGTGTAGTTGGTAGGGAGGTGGATAGACATGGCCCGATTTTCCATGATAAATTGTTTTCGCTCCAGGGTTTTATATGTATGTGTTAATAGTTTATTTATTGTCTCTGGCATTAGGGAGGATGAGTGAATTCGTTATTTGATGCCATTTAGAAATGTCGACTGTATAAAAATTAGCTTACACAAATTTCAACTAGCTCAGAAAAATTAGAAACCAAAATTTTTTTTTCTATAAACACACACAGAAAATAAAGAAATCCTCAAGTATTTATTTCTTAACAACTAAAAAGAAGTCTTTTAATTAAATTCTTTGAATTTGGGGATCTCGTAAATGTTCAGTAGATCAAATCTACTAGGATCCACATATATTTTATGTAAACTGATACACTTTTCAAGTAGGTATTATACAGGGTGTTTCACCAGTGATAATGAGCCTGATGGAATTGAAAATGCAACCCACAATACATTTGCAAAGTTAACTTGGATAGTTATTTTTTGGTTTAAAATACATAAAACTTAGCTGTGCAGTTTCGTAAATTTTAATATAAATGTCATTCGCTTTTGGTTAAATGAAATTGTGAAAATGTCAGAGTTGACAAATAAAACTATTGGAAGCAAAGGTATCATGGATTCATAATTTTATTTTAAAACAATAAGATATTTAAAATAACCACGTTAACTTTGCAAATGTATAGTGGGTTGCATTTTCAATTCCCTCAGGCTCCTTATTACTCGTGAAATACCCTGTATTTTAATGGTAATACATACTATTACTACTAATAGGTAATAATGATAAAAGTATTAAAAATGGTTCCATTCCTTTAAGTCTTTGTGGAGTTATCATGTAAATCAAGTACACAGTCAGTCATCATTCAGAATGAAAATAAGACCCAATACATTACAGTCATATTTTAATAAAGATGGTACTTATGGTATTCAAAACAAAACCTTTTTTAACAAAAAATTCTTAAGGGAATTCTTCAAAAATCGAGACAAGAAACATACTTAATTTTTTAAGGGGCTAAAATGGTAGTACTTTATTAAATAATTAAGTTTAGAATCTTGTGAACCTAACGATAAATTCTCCATTTGTCCATTAAATCCTTACTATTAAAACTAACGCTTCAGCGAATAAATAAAATCTTAGTTTTATAACAATCCTCCTTAGGAAATTGCTGAAACCAGATTGATTTCACACTTTGACTCGAATTATTAAATTGCCAAGTAATGTTTTAGAGTTACGTCTACAATAAAAATTTTACTACTTTAAGAAATTATTTGCAGGAACATATTCTAACTTATATTGGCTTTTAATATGATACAACGAAAATTCCTTTTTAGCTTCAATAGATGATAATCTGGAGCCACATGTTACCCACAAGTAATTTGGTCAAAGCAGAGTGTAAGCTTTGTACGTAGAGTTAGTAACATTGTTTTATTTGTAAGCAACTGTGAAACTCAAATTCACCAAGTTCAAACATCGAATTGAAATTCTTTGTTGGGCACCATAAAATTTATGTGGATGAAAAAATAGTTATAATGATCTAATTCCCGACAATAAAAAGCATTGTATTCGCATTGTTAACAGTAATTTCTTTTAAAATCTCTTTCTTTAATCAAAATTTAGCTCAACAATTTTGAAGGATTCAAATAAAATAAAAAGAAATTAATCCAGTAGTGATAAATTTCCATCAATTCCCTGATTTCAGTAAATAGAATCTTAAAACCCGTAAAATGTAATCTTCAATAAATTTCGTTTTGTTTTGTTGACATGTAATAAGACTGATGTTCAACAATTGACAGACGGAAGATAGCCTCGCTCTTTCACTGTGTGAGCTTCGTGGATGCCCTTCGGCTTATTTAATCGAATTTTCACAATAAAATGCAATAACTGTCAGCCATAAAGAAGACGAATTGTGAGAGGTAGGTATTCCTCTTCATATTTCATCAAAATGTTGGAAATTCGTTTTTATTATTAAACCGGATTATTTGAATTATTGAAAATTATTTTGTGTGAATGCGGAATATTGATGTGTAAATACTTTTAAATGCTCCCCCTAGTAATTCTGTTTGTATTTCAATGGAATTTTCACACAAATGCGGCATGTTATCCAGGTGTAGTATTAATCAAAACAAGTTTTTCCTTTCGAATGAGCCGGAATTTGTTGAACCACAAAACAAAACTAAACCAGTGATATGTACAAATAATTCCTGTACAATTAGAAAGATTATGCACTTCAATTTTCTAGTTAATCCTGGCAGTTTCCCATGCTGGAATGCATGCAAATAAGCAAGCGAGAGCCCAGAGCCAAACGCTCTATTGCTAAATTGCTATGTAAATGCAACCGATCCATAAAAGCTGACATAAGTATTAAAGTGAAATCATCTAAATCGCCGTTTAATTCACCAAATACATCATACAGTCATCTAAGTCGAATAAAGTGAATCCAACACGACCGGTCTTTTTTCACTTTTAAAGAGTCTTGTCGGTGACAGCTAAGTCAACATCATGGGGCAAACTTGGCACAGTCGGAAAGAGAGACTTTTGAATACGTGACAGTGGAGTGGAGGTACCCTCCACGATGACGGCGGTGGCGGCGACGACAGGAAAGGAGGTGTGGTCTGGAACAGTCAACCATCCGGAAGGAACTCGTACAGTTAATGGACGCTGAATGCGTAATATGGTGGTTGGTCACAGAGCAAAAGCCTGCATTATACATGAGGAGTTGAACGACGTAAAGAGCCTCGGTTAACTACCAGTCGAATTCTGTTTTATATGTCGCGTCGTCTGAGTTGGCAAAGGAAAACTGCAACACTGTTTTTGGGGTCCGCAAATTAATTTGATTAGCCAAATTGCCAAGTTGCGTTTATGTGGTCATGGACGACGTTTACTTGGTTTTGGTTTTCGATGCTGGGAAAAAGACGAGATGGGTAATTTGTTTAAAAAGTGTCAATGTATAGGGAATGTTCTAGTAGGATGATGGTGAAATCAGATCGAATTAACTTGGATTCAAAGGAAGATTAAAAGTGTAACTGTACCAAAATAAATTAACAATATGTAAGTATATGCGCAAGGGGCCGCACTTAGATTGCCTGTGACCTCTGGACCATGGTTGGCGTAGGTAAGTATTACTATTACTAAAATATTACTATAATATTACATTTTAGAAGAAACTGATGTCCATTGTCACAAAAAACCAAAGAAAAATATGTATTTTATTTTTAATTTAAATTGGGTGGATGCGCCGGTGTCATTATAATTTTTTTATTAATCCGCCTTCATTTGTATATTTATTTCCTATATCCTAATTTTCTCTATTATTTAAGAAATTTAAACGTGATATATTTTGACTTTATTTGCTTATTTAAATTATCAAACTTTATCGTGTTATCTCGTCTATTTTGGAAAATGTTGGTGAGCTCAAAATAAAGAAAATCTTGTATAAATTAAGTACGTATAATTTATACAGGGTGGTCCAGGTTAAACGTCATTAATTCTGGAGGGTGATAGAGCATCAAGAAAGAAGTAGACTTTTATTGAAAAACTATGCTCAAATATGTTTTATAACGCAAAGATACAGGGTGTGAAAGTTTAAAATAAAAACGCGTTTTCTTAACATAACTTCTAAACCACTCGATCGATTTCCTTTAAATTTCGCACACAAAGTAATGTAGTACATTTCTAGGTAATGATGGGGTTCATTTATAAAAAAATCTTTAGTGGCGTAGATACTGCGGGATCATTCCACTTCGTCCCTCCAATTTTCGACACCACTGGATATATCGCGAGGAAAATTCAATTTTTGTATTGTCTGTTTAATTTAGAGAAAATAATTACTCTTAAAAAATTTTAATTCAAGGCTTCGTTTTTAAGATATTTGAGTTTGAAGGTTTGGAAATACAACATCAAACGCTGTGCTAAAGAACATTTCGGTTGGGCCTGGAAAATCCCGAAAATCGACATCAAGTCTTGACAGAGATTAATTCCGTGGCTAAAAGAGCTGGAAAATGTAACGAAATCTATTTTGAGAACTTACTTGAATTTTTTTTTATTCAGAGCAGCATTTGACTTTGTGTTTCCAAATCGTCTACGCTACTGGAAATTTTTTTTATAAATGAACGCCATCATTATCTAGAAATGTACTACATTACTCTGTGTGTGAAATTTAGTGAAAATCGATCGAATGGTTTAGAAGTTATGTTAAGAAATCGAGTTTTTATTTTAAAATTTGACACCCTTTCTTATATAACATTTTTGAGCAAAATTTTTAATAAAAGTCTACTTTTTTCTTGATGCTCTATCACCTCCCAAAGATAATGACGTTTAACTTGGACCACCCTGTAGAACACATTTATCTCCTCTTTGTAACAAAGCTAAAACCACAAAGATCGTTCTTTCTCTCTTTTGTGACAGTTTTTAAAGGACAGAAAGTATAAAATTGGATAAATTATATATATTTAGGTATTCATAGTAGAAAAAAAAATCAATCATAGATAATGTTGTTGCAGTTATGGAACTAGAAGAAAATTATGATAAGTTTTAGTCTACCTAATGTAGCATGAGCAAAGAAATGTGATGATAACTGTATAAAACAACGTTTTTTTAACAAATTTCAATTTAATTGTCGTAAATATTAGACGCACTCAGAAAATATCCAAGTTTGATACAACAACATAAGCAGTTTTCAATTAATATTGCCAGGCGACTGACAGTCACTCAAGAATTAAATGTGTAGTGATGTTCAAGAAACTACTAAGTAATTTTAGTTGCTTAGCAGTCAAATTCCAATAGCTCCATGTACGAAGGGCCTAAGATTCTTGCAAAATGTTTCTTATTTTTATCAGTTTCACACCAAACACAATTTTCTTATTTCGTGATCAAATTTTACGAACAAACCTCATTGAAAATATCTTCAAATCTTTAAGAAAGATTCACGTGAATTTTTTATTTTATGATGAAATGAAAATAGCGTGTATACTATACCGGATTTAAAATTGCCTACTAAGCAAATTAAACCCTAAGACTTGTGCTCAGTCGCTGCTATAATATGAATAGTACCTACAAATAGATAAAACTTTGATTAAAGTTATTTACGGATATATTAACAAAATCTTTATATTTATTTATGAAATAAACAGAATATTTCATATACTACCTAAATTAGATAAATCAAAATTGCGGCTCCCCTATCCATTTGTGTGATTGATAATTACAAAAAAATAATCCACTTGTAACTGGATTACATTTCATTTTATTTCACTGATGGTTTTTCTGTTGTTTCCCGGTTTGTCTGGTTCTGTTTTATCCAAAATTAAAAACACTATTAATCCGCTAAAAAAAGAATGGTATGTTTACACGCAATTTCATGAAATTCTTTTGTGTAGAATTCCATTTATATTTTAAATTTGAATATAATATATTTTTACGTTATTAACTTTATGCTATACCTAATTCTACTCAATTAGATAAATTAAATACATTCAACATGGTATGCGATGAATTTTAATAATTAGTTAATAATTTAGTAATTTTAGTAAGTAAATATAAAAAAACGAAAGCTTAAAACTAAATTGATTAAATGTTTATTATCAAAAAGTATGTTATTTCTTTTTGTAGGTTTTTAACCAGTTTTAAATGAGAATAATACGAGAATATATAGTTATTTAATTCAATGTCATTTATATACATTTGGTGTCCTAGAGGAAAACGCTTTTTCTTTTATTGATATGTCCTAAAACCCCAACCGGATAAATATTTTTAAAACCATCTCAGAAACCCTTTCAGATATTTTCCCGTTATTATCGAAATATTTTCAATATATTCCGGACACACATCTGAACTAAACCACAGTAAATTATTGTTTAGCTTGACACCAAGCGACCCTTCTTTAACCCAACCAGCACACATGAAACTCGACCCAATCAAGCTTTTTAAAATAATCAAACTCGAACACTTAACAAAAGTGGACAACCAGCGTTTAACACAACATTAATAATTAAAACTTTTGGATATGAAGATGAAGATGAAGATGAAAATGTCATATTCCATTTCATTTGAAAGCTGTCGACTAAACTCCGCCTTGCAAACTTTTCCAAGTTAAAAGCAAAATCTGAAAGTAACAATAGATCATAGGTTCTGACGTAAAGTAAAAGTTTGCACGTCAGATCACGTAACTAACCTGTCCGTGAAGGCAGCAGAGGGAGTCGTGGGGTCGTTGCAGGGGATCAGTGCAGATTTAAGGCAGAGGAAGTGGGGCTGGCAGGAGACGGAAACCGGGAGAAGAAACTATACGAAAAGAAAACATCTAACACGCACCATCTACTTTTATCTACCATTGAAACTATACGGAGGGGGCTTTTGTTGGGGACTTGTTTACATAAACTGTGTATTATATTGATTGCCATCAACCACTTTATTTTAGATTATGTCTTCATACAATTTTTTACAATAAGTAAAACCCACGCAGTCTTTTCAGTGTTAATTTTGTTTGTCTTTCACAACAAAATATCGAAATAGAATGTTTAAAAGTTTATATGCAGAAATCGTGGACTAGGCAGGCCCTTCGTACCCAGTGCGGTCTGCCTAATTGGACGGTTGCCAAATCATAGAATTTACATGTTCTCTGGTTTAATCGCTTTCCATTGTTGGGAGGGTGTTTTCATGCAAAGTCATTTCTATCTAATTGTGTATGCAGGCATTATCCACTGCTCTTGTAATTCATTTAAAATCTAAGAAGCTCGCCTTCGACTTGAAAAAGAAAAACCTACCCCAAGCGTTTTCCCAGTGTGCAAATGTTTAGCATGATTGAACAAATCCATTTTGATTAGTATAAATGCAGCACTGTGACATTTTACCAAATCCTGATGTACGAGCTGTTAACACAAGAATAAGTAAACTTGTCATTAAAACACAACTAAAACAATGAAAATGGAATAACTCCTATGTCTGTTGGAACAAATTGAAGATTAAAGTATGGAAATTAGATTTGCATATTGGGTTGTCGGTCTAATTCAACTATAGAACTTTAAATTTTCTATTAACATCTTCTAATTTCGCATAACATTGCATTTAACTTAATTCGGAATTATTATTTGATTTTAACTGTTGAAATCATTTGCACATAATAGATTCGATAAAAACATATTTGTTTAAATTTAGCTGATAGTTTCATTTATAATTGATTTATTTTGTTGTAAATGCATGAAATGGATTTAATTAATGGATTATTGAATTTAAATTATCATGATTTTATTGGCGGTGTTGATGTTTGAGGGAAAAATTATACATATATCACAAAAACTACCATCAGTGATGATATTTCAGTGGAAAATTATAGTTCTGCATGGTGGAGAATTAAGGTCATTAATTGGAAAAAAATTTACAAAAAATCAAAATTTATTTGATTTGGATGGGAAAACATACAGGTCAAAATCGGTTCTTGGTCAAGAGAATTAATTGGTTAGGGTCACAGTTTGGGTTGAGATATCGAAAGTACCAGTTACAGTTTTGGACATTTTAGGAAAAATTCTATTTTTCCACTTTACTTTTTAATTCATTTCTATTTTTAGTTTTAAGGTATCCAAAAACTAAAACCACCATAGACATAGTTACTAAAGCTGTTGAGATCAAAATAAGATTTTTTTTCAAATAAACGTGTGTTCTAAAATGCTCCCCCTCCGAGCTACAACCACTGTAACAAAAAACTGACAACTAACAATAAGTATCAACAATGATACAAACTTCAATCTAGGAATCGCAGCCCACTAAGTTTTGTTAGTTTGATATTTTTAAAACGATTTTATGGCAAATGGTTAGTTGTATCAAAAAAAATGCATGAGACCGAAATTTTAGATTTTTTCATGACCAACAAGATTATGCTGTTTGAATTCAGAGTTTCTCCTTTTAAACATAAAATTTGGGCCAATAAAAAGTGTGGACCCACCTCCAACTCCCCCAAAACTGGGTTTACATAATTTGTGAAGCAAAAAATAAATAGAGTGCCTAAAAAAACGGGGGCACACCAATTTTCAGAAGATTTGGTCCGTTATTGTAATCACAATTTTAAATAATCGTTTTTTTTTCACGCAACTTATAGTGGCTGTAGCTCGAGGGGATGCACTTTAGGACACATGTTTATTTGAAAAAAAGTCTTACTTTGATCCCAACAATACTTCCTTAAAATATCTACATCGAATTTTAAATCACCCTGTATATGAATAAATCAGGTCCACATTTAAAAATGACTTGAAGGTTAAACAATACTGAAAAGTAGTCTGAAAAGTTTAAATGCTGTTTTGTAGAGTACAAAAGTGTCAATGATAAAATGGTTTTAATTTTTACATTTTTGAAAAAATGAGACTAGAAAAAATTCAAATGAAAGTCACATTTTTTAACTAAAGCTGAATTTCTTACAATCATTGCTATATTTTAGCCGTTTAAGTCCATATTTTGAGTATGTCTAAAAACCTAAAATGAGCTAATTATCTACGGCAAGCAAAATGCCCAAAATAAAATTTGTTATGTATTTTCTGAAATTTTTTTGAACGTAATAGTTTGTGTAGCTCCTAAAAATAGTTAGATGTTATAAAGAACTCCAAAACTTGCTAGATTTGTCCTAACCTCCGATTTTGGTGACTTTTTCTCTTTTAGAATCATAGTTTGAAAATAATTTTCAAAATGAAACTAAAAATTCCCAAAAACTAAAGACAAAGCAATAAAGTTATTATGAAGATTTTAGTATTTTTTCAGGGCATGAGACAATGATATTTGAAGTAGATTGTATAAAACTTGCTAGTGATAAATTTTTTCTTATGAATTTGTTTTATGCAACTCCTTTCATGTAATTAGATAATTTCATCAAAAATTATGTTGCAAATGCCTTTTTTATTTATTAATATTTTTTGTATTATATTTGAACATAGACCGCTGCAATAAAAAAATAATTTTCGATATAAAAATAAGGCTTCAAATAAAAAAGACTAGTTTTATACTAAACTGTAATGGTACATTTTTACTAGAAACTTTTTAAGTTTTCATTTTATTAAAAAAAAATAGGTATGTTGTAGACAAAAAAAATGTATATAAATTATATCCCGTGTTAGAATCATATTTAAAAATGATTAGAAAAAAATGTGCTCTTCTACCTTTATTTTGGATCTAACCTCACTTTAATCTAACCTCCCTGTTGATTGCGTAATAAAAATTGTAATTAGAGATATTAATGTATTTTACTGTTTTGTAATATGAATTCTTGACCATGATTAAAATTTATTTAATTTTCTCGTATTTTTCTTATAATAAAGTTTATAAATTTCATATAAAACCACTAGGTATAAGTAAATATTAAACATAATCTGGAAGTACAAATAGTCAATATGATCTTAAAGAAAAATACTGAATTAGCTAAATATCCAAATTTTTCAAACAAAGCCTTCTTAAACCGCAATCTAAACCTCTTGTCGACATTTTCTCGATGATAACAGACAGCATCATCATCGCCGACGTCTCCGAAAACTGTTTAAAGCACTTTGCATGTTGTACTATCGATTGCTGAATCATGAGAAACTAATGAAGAGGCCTCCCCTATACTATAAGAAGACATCTCCAATGCTACTGCAGCATATAAAAGAATCTGGGCCAAGTTGCTACAAATAAATGAAGTATAACACGAGGTTCACATCCGCTGGGGTGTATAGTGTTGCACTTTGCTTTTAGAATGACTATCGACTCGATGGCGTACTCTAGAAAATGGGTGGAGTATCGAGTTAGTCGGACTCAACGACCCTTACGTCTTTACGAAACGCTACTGATCCCCATATTCAGCATTCTATTTTGCTCATCCTCAAGAAGCAGTAGCAGCACACCAGAAACAGCAGCTTCTCTCTTGAAATCTTTACAAAATTTTACCAAGTCGTGAATTTTAATAAGGACTCTACAATGGTGCAGAGGAGCTTCCTTTAATAGGGATATAAATGGTTAATACCTACTTAATATGAACAGAAATTTCTAATAAAAAATTTACATATTCGCCACGTTAAAGGATTGTAAATCGCATTTGTGCGCCTGCTAGAACCAATTTGTTGGCACAAAAGGTGATTAAGAATGTGTGTCTTGGTTTAATAAGACGCCGGGGTTTTGTCAAGTGGGATTATGTGATAATATGGTAAGAAACATAAAAATGATGTGGTATTTTGTGGTGTTAGCACGCAACAGGGGAGTTAGTTAAACAACCAAGAATAAAACATCAACCCCGAGGAATTCCGTATTTTATCTAATAATAATTTTTCTAGTGCCCCCGTAGTTTCCAGCAACAAAATGTTATTACATTTGCGCTAGCTTGGAATACATCCGGCAAAGCCCGTTAAAATTTTAGTTGTATAAACCATAACTGCATTGATGAGCTAATAAACCAAGTCAATTTCGGTTAAATCCATAATTTATTTTATGAACTAATCAAATTTACGTTCAATTAGACATTTAGAGATTTACTACATTATTCATGTTATTATCCTCGTGTCTATAAACCAGCCCCAAGTTACTCTTAAGCCGGAATATATCTTCATCCATGTCCCACAATACACATATTTCAGTTTTAAAAGGCTGCTGTCCAAAACGCACACATTTGTATAAATTCCAAAGATAAAATCTACAGTTTCACATCTCCGCCGTCCAACAGCCCAAATCGCCATAAAACGGAAAAAATAATTACTTATATATGTTGCTTCTCTTCTGGATGCCATCCAAATAGGCTAATGTTGGTGAATTATGAAACACATAAGTAACACACCACACAAAACTCGATGGAAATTTTTCGGTTACGGAAAAATGTTTGGTTCTAAATTAGGAGTAATGGAGGAGTGTTATCTAACCCCAATATATCACAGAGTGATCACACATGTGGCGGTAGTGAAGGTCTGTTTAGATAAAATTGCAAAAAGAATATCAGGGGCTGTCTTCTCGTCGGCGGCTGTAATCATCCAGTTTGCACGTAGGAGAGACGACACAATCTGCATCATGACAAAAACCTGATGGCCCTGGGCGGGACGAAAAAAATCAGTGCGTGGGGTCTTAAGGCAGATCCAGCTTTGATTAGAATTAGAGGAATTAGTTTATCGTCACCAGAACTGTTTTGCTGATTACGGAAACTTATTGTAGATGGATTTATTAGAAATAGTCTGATCTACATTCTCTAAAAAAAAATTATTATTAAAAACAAGCTGACAAAATTTAGTAGATAATTTTTGCAATTTCTATTTGAAATTTATACAACTTTGGAAACCCTGCTCAGGAATTATACGTTCCAACTAGAGCTAGAAGTTCGAGAGTCGTATTGCGCATGCTTGGGTGGTATTTAGACAGAGACGGAACTAGGTATTTTTATATTTTCATAAAAAAAATAAAGTTGTTCCGATTCTGCGTTCTATATGCATAATTTGTTGGCGTGTTTTAACTCTTGAATTTGAATGGATTGAATCCAAGAAATACGAAGTTTCCATTCACACTTTTTTAGGAAATCATAAATAATAATCTTTTATTAATTTTAGTACCACCAAGTTTTTTCTGTATATTTTCAATCATCCCCCTTCAATCTAGTTCAATTAATCTAAACCAATTTCCAATTGAACTAAACATTTGCTTACGAATTCATCCTCATTAGTCCTAATTAATTCTCAAAGGCACTTTTCTATCGATCTAATCTCCTGAGCTATATTAATAATAACAAAGCATCACCATCGTAATAAGATAATAACATTAAATCGGATTTTGCTGTGGCATCGGATGCTCAAGCTACAAAGGTATAATATATCAATTTGCGCCACGACGTAAACAAAACAAAATTAAACAAATATTTACTGGGTGGTGGTTTTCGTCTCCTCAACGAATACAGTTCTCACCCCATTTCTCTTTCTAACACAGTTTTTTTCTCGCCAGATAAATATTAGTGAGTATTATATAACATGCCCATTTATAACCATTAAACAAGAAATGATTAATAGTCTAAATTACTAGGCTCAAACTACAATGAGGTTAACAAGGTGTTAAAGCAAATTAGAAATTATTATTACACAAAATTATATCATCCCTAATTGAAATCTAACGTTACAAAGGTTGCGCTTAGGAGGCGAAGATATTAATTATCTTAATAGGTAATCTTTTATATGCTGCTGTTACTGCTGCTGCTGTTGCATGTCAGCCGTCTTCATATCTGAAAGAGATTAGGTTACAACATGGTATATTCGAGACAAGCTGTTAGTAAAGTTGGAGAGGTAGTGGAAATTGCTTGGCGTTTCAGTAAGTACAGCAATGAGAAGTTGCTACAAATAGGAAAAAATGTTACATTCGATAAGGGGGAATGCGGATAAAGTTGGAGAAAATGTACATGCGGAATGTGTATGTATACAAATGTATTGAAATAAATGTTAAAAAGTGATATTTTGATATTTAAAGAGACAAAAATTGTTTTTGTATTTGAAGAAAATTATGTAAGATGGCTGAAACTCGAAGGACACTATAGGGAATTCAGAGAGAAAGAGAGTTTGGGTTAAGCTAAATATTCAAAAAAAAGAACTTAAGGTATATTGGTTGGCTTCTGAAATTTCTGAAATAATTTTCTTTTTTATATAGAATTTTTTGGAGATTATGTTGAATATCTACAAATTTGACAATATACTGATAATTAACAATTCAAATCTGTACTAAAGTATAGTTCACCGTTCACCGGAACATACTGATATCTTTACGAGTCTCCCACAGCCATCATATTCATTTTAATAACCAAATTTTGTGTATCACTATTCTATGAAAAAATTTATGGTCTGGTGTAATTTTTCAAAACAACGAATTTTATAGCATACCATGAAATTAACAATTTGCTATACCCGGTTTATTATTTATATTGCACGAATAAATTTAATATTTTTCAACTATAACATTTTTATGCAGCAATCATACCGGAAGTTAAAAATCATCTAGTATAACTAATCTAAATAGAGTAAATAAATTGTTAGGTAATATTACAAAGTTTTATCTATCATATAAACTGAATTCATTTCAAAACTTTCTTTATGTCTACCATATAGTGAGTGTTTGATTTTACAGGGTGGGAAAGTCAAAGGAAAAGCTTTCATGATGTTCGAAAAAAATGCAACGTAATAAGTATATTTATGTACCACTGCATCATAAAGTACTGTTCATGACATAGTTTTGCGGTCATAAACTAGCTCTTTATACACTAGTGTATAAAGTTACTTTATTTTACTGATACTCCAAATTATCTATACATCAGCTGTCTTATTTAAACTGAGACAACAAATTTGTATTTTTAATTGCTCAATCTAAAAATAATATCAAACTTATGAAAAAGCCCCTGGAATAATTAAATTCAATCTAATTGTGTCAAATTAAGCCCCTTACTTATTACTAGAAACGTGCCAAATTTTATCAAAATCGGCCAAGTAGTCTTTGAGATATTTGAAAAGAAAGTTTTTTTTATTAACCCTGTATATCGAAAACGAAGTTTTAGAACATACAACATACATATGAACTTTTCTTTTTATTTTTGCGAGTTCTATCGTCTGTTAAATTTTCCTGATTAAAACCTGAGACACTCTGTATAGTAAAATAAAATTGGGGCTTTATTTTAGATTATAAACAACTTTGTTTAATAAACATTTTGCCTAAAATAATAAATAATGGTACTTCTCTCTTAAAGCATTTTCATGTTTTCTTCGTTTTTTACACCCGGTACATCTGATCTAAGATATAGTAAACTCATTTTTTCGACAAGCAGGATTTTTTATAAAGAATGATTTTTCGTTGTAAAATCAATAATAAAGATTTTCCTCTTGTCTCTTGTCAACTCCATCCGTGGACACACTGTATCATATTGATATATGTTTCCATTACTTAAGAACCACCCTGTATATGTAGACATGTAGATAACGCACTTTATTTTTAGAGCCCACTCGAAATTTCATAATTTGAGTAGGTAAAATACTGACGTTTTTTCAATATTTCTCATAATTGTTAATATTTTTATGACGATTTTGTAGCAAAAATATTTTTTTCTTACAATTTTTTTTGTTTGATCGTCCGGATTTTAAGATTAAATTCGCAATTTTATTTTCCAATCGTCATTGCATTCAAGAACCCTATGGATTTCAACTTTATTAGAATTTTAATTGTAAATTTAAGAAAAATATTAAAATTTTGTATTTATTTACAGTTGGATAACTTTCCTCATTATGAAAAATTTGAGGACCACATGTTTGGATATTTTCGCGTCTATGGAACCATATCTTATTATATCCAAAGAAATTACAAGTAACTTTGTAAGAAAACATACAGTAAAATTGTTTTCGGTATATTTTATGAAAATTTTAGTCGTTATACAAGCCTTAGCTAATTTACATTTTGTATTTACAGTTCACCACACGATTACGATTATAATTGCGTGTAAAGTAAAAATATTCCCCAAGATTTACAATACGTAATATGATATGCATATCTAGAATTTGGCTTTTCAATTTTCCGGGTTATCCAACATAAAAAGTTCATTCGTCAAATATTTCGTGCGAAAATTTTCAACGCTAATCTATGTCATACACGTATACCGTATATTGATTTCAGTTAAATGCCAAACTAGATTATCCGTTGATTAGTCGTAAAAAGAGCACTGGAAATTAATACCTGAACCCAATATGCATATATTTTTGCGCCAGTTTTGTAAGAGAATATTAATTAAAAATCAATAAACCGTCAAACATCGGTATGATTTATTAAACATTACGTTATAAATGTCAACTCAGCCTCGAATTAATTCGTCAAAAATCAAATACATACTTAAATCGTTAAATATGAAGGGTGTGACCCAATTCTGAACGTGTTAAATTGAATTTTCTCTAAAATTATTTATACATCTATAAATTCAACCAAACAACAACGCTTATTAATAAATACAAATTTATTTCTTAATTAATGGTTTTACAGTAATAAAGCCATTAAACGCATTTAATAGCGCCGGAAAAGGTGTTAGCAACAAAAATTGGGTCCATTCCGGGTATAGTCGTATTATTAGTGTGTGTGCCTGTGACATGGAATCTAAAGTGAATAGGAGCGAAATGAAATGGCATTCCATTAATAGGAGGCAACTTCGTGTCGATTACATTCCTTCACTTAAATTCCGTCATTTTCTGTTCTGCTCGTTCTTGCACACACTGTAAACTGCACCAACTCACACAGTAATATCTTCATTCTCATGTCACATGAAAAACTTTTAGGATTGGACACCTACTCATGTTCAATTAATCAGGTATTAATCAGGTAACGTAATACTACTGTCTAGCTTAACTACACAATTAAATTAATTAACTATGTAAGGTAGATAGATAATCTATTATTATGAACAGTACATAATGCGGCGTTACATATTATTTAAGTAATAAATGATTCAGGTTTTCTTTCAACATCTACTATATACAGAGAATTAACAAAGATTCTTCTATTATTGGAAGTTCATTTTGCACGCATCCGGAACTAAGCGCAACCGACGGATATTACGACGATCCGAAACTACGATACAAACTTTCTAATATAAACTGAACTTAGACTAAAGCAAAGATATGATCATGCTGATAAAATAAATTCAAATTTGAACTAATGGACTGTGCACCATTTAGTTGGTGGGTTTCATTTGAGAAAAACCGAATATTTTCGAAGTGGATAAAATTGAATTGCCATAAATATAAATTCGTAAAACAAAGTTGCTACAAGAAACAAGAAGTTGTACAATAAATTTTATTTTTATTATGTTATTATTATCTAATTTTATTCCTTCTTTGCTTATCATAATTTAGTACAAAAACTTAAAGAATCTATGCATTTAGTACCTACCTAACTAATTCGTGGTACGAATTCATGCAAATATTTTTTTCTAAGATCTTTTATAAATTATGACTTGGTGCACTCATCCGCAAAGTTAATGTAGGATTACAATTTTCCACTTGTGTAAAAAGTTAAGCTTTATACGCCTGTTACATAAACCACTGAAATGTGAACTAAACTGCTGGCCAATTGAAACGTACCAAGCGAATTTTTAGGTTGAATTTAAAGTCAAATATTTTGAAAAATAGAAAAGATATCAACATGCGGTTTTCAGGATTTCAGAGATAATTTAATTGAGAAAACGATAGTGTTACCCGATTTTTTTACTTTGAAGTACATTACTATCTACAGGGTATGAAAGAAAGTCTTCTTTTTTTTGTCAAATTTTATAACAACCGTGATTCCACAAAATTTTTTTTATATTTTTTTGATGTAGATTTTTTTAGTCCTTATAATGGGAAAACAACTTGTTTCCCAAAATTTGGATATCTCTGTTATTTTATAAGATACCGAATTTTTGCTGAAAATTTGATTTTTTCTTTGTTTTTTGTCGTTCGGCCGTATTGTGTTTTGTAAGAACCAATCTCTGTAGTTGATTATAATACCTTATGAATGGTTTTCTTATAAAAAGTACACTTTTTGTACTTTCATTAATTTATTGGTAACCAGTGGCTTATCAAAAATCGGTACACGTTCGCTAATTGGTAAATTTTTTAATTCATTTTTTGAGGCTATTTTCTTAATGGAATAGAATAGAATTTAGTTAGTTTATGTTCACCATTGGTTTAAGTGACTTATATTCTTGAAACGGGTTTTTCACTTTTTCAAAAATTTGCTCATATTCGTGTATACCGGGTGGCTACGAAATCGTTTTACAACCCCCACCATTTTGTTACATTTAACTGTATTAATTTGAAATTTGGCATGGTTTGATTGTTGAAAGGAATAATCATTTTAACGTATAAAACAATCTGATGACACTTCCGGATTCACCGGAAGGGCCACCTACTAACTTTCAAAATTTTTTAAAACAACCCTGTATATTTTTTTCCGTAAGAATTAGATTCTACTTAAAATTACCTTTTTATCGACATATCACATGATGACATTTGCTTTCAAAATGCAGCATAATTATTATTGCAAAAACCTGTTCAACAATATTTAATTTAATAAAAAATTTGGTATCTTATAAAATATGAGGGATATAAAAATTTTGAGAAATTGGTTTTTTCCTCATTAACCAGGGACTGAAAAAATCGACACCAAAAAAATATAAAAAATTTTTTGTGAAATTCCGGTAGGTGTAAAGTTAGAGAAAAAAAGACGACTTTCTTTCATACCCTGTAGAGAGTAACGTACTTCAAAGTAAAAAAATCGGGTCACACTATTGCTTTCGCAATAAAATTATCTCTTGAATCCTGAAAACCTCATGTTGATATCTTTTCTCCTTTTCAAAATATTTGACTTTAAATTCAACCTAAAAATTCGCTTGGTACGTTTCAATTGGCCAGCAGTTTAGTTTTACAAAATTCATTCCATGCGATAGAATTTCATTTTCATCATTTTAATGTGGATCATATATGAACATTATAATCTCATTATTAATAAATTCGGTCATTTCCTTTATAGCTTTTAAATTAATTGCGAAAAAATTAATTACCATTAAAATGAACGTTGGCAGTTGCACTATAATGAATTGCATTAATAAATGTTGCATAGTAAATTTAATGATATTTAAATTGTATGCATTTAGTACCAGACGTATACCTACATGTAGTGTGCATGTAGGTATACAGGGTGGCGAGGAAGTCGGATATAAAGGGTTGTGTGTATTTCTACTCAATATTATATTTAGGGGTATCCTTAATAAAGTTTCTTTTTCGTGGTAAAATAAATTATATTGCGTAGATAAAATCGAAAATAAGTTAGTTGTCTGTTTAAATCAAATCATACGCACAAAATGTGCACCGAGTGTAAAATAATATATTACCTACCTCAAGCGAATTCCTTCTATACTTAATTAAATTGTCGCCCTGTATACTTTCCACTAGTGTCCCTCTAACAAGACACGCACACTTATTTAATTTTAATTGCAAATGTGGATACGTGTACCTACTGAAACCGCCAAAATACAACAACTCCTCTCACATACAGCGAAAACCTTTCTTAATTTGCTTTTTGTTGTCAGGACCAATTTAGAGTCAGTGCAACCGGAGATCATCGTATAAAGTTACTTGATGCCGACTTCCTGATGTATTATTACACAATTGACAGCGAAATTAATTTTCCACAATCACCATCCCCACTACTCGCCCCATATACGGTATTAAATTCCTGTAAATCACCTGATGACTTGTTCTATACCAAAGCAGGTTACATGAGTGTGCAATTTATATCAAGTATAAATTAACTGATAGCTGCATCAGGAGTGAATTAAGTTCAAAGGCATATTTAATATACTAACTAGTAAGTTGTGTAGGCATGTGTGAGTTGAGAGCTTTCATTCCACAATAATTCCAACTAATGCGAATTTGAGTTTCAGTTTGTATAAAACTTTGAACATGGAAAAATTGAACATTAAACAATCAAATAACTGATGGATGATGAAAAACTTTGTTTGGGTTAAATTGAAGGATAATCGACATATTTGTTTGTTTTTAGGCATGTCCGGTGTAATCTATATACATACATGGGGTAATAAATACAATCTGTTCATTAACATGTATTTTGGAAAACATGGATTTTCCGTTCCCTCCTGTACGTTGGCCATTTGGGATGGATCGTATCAATTTAAACTTAAATTACCGTATTCATTAGCTTTATGGAACAGTTTGGTGGGCAGAGAATGGTTACGGTGATGACTGGGACTGCGGCGGGAGGATGAGCTACAGCCACGTAATCAAACAATTAGTTTATATTGGTTGCTATGGGATTGGACCCTGAAGCCATCATCACAAGATTATTATCCAGGAAATATGTGTTTGGAACTAAGAACGGGGTGATGGATAAGATTTGAAATAACATTCAGGCGGAAACTAATTAACTGAATTTTGTGTTTTGATGTTAACTAGAGTCAAATTTGTGAAAGAATTAACAACCTAATTATTGATCACACTCATATCAGTCAACTAAAACTATTTTGGTTTGCTATCAAATATAATATTTATTGAACCTACATCTTTTATAAGATTTCCAAACCCTTCTAAGTAAATGGCTCAAAACCGCATACCTACACACGAACTTCCTCCGATATGCATCCCCAACAAGCATTCATTCCTCCGCAATTCTCAATTGCAATCAGTTGCATAAGTTCAAACCGCAGCCAAGGCACAGAGATCTAAGTTGGTTGTCTGTTCGTGTTGGTTGGGGTTCACCGACATGTCCGCAGATCACTTAAATGAAAATGAAACAACCACCCCTACACGACTTTTAAACAATATAATATAATAGTAGATGCAGTGTGGGAAATTGAATTTCCATTATTTGAAACCAAAAAAGGCAAGCGCGGGGTAATTGAATTTAATTAAATAGATTGTTTGCTTTTTCCCAGGTTTTTTTCGTGTGTTGTAGTATTATGTAACGGGCCAGGAAGAGTAAAGTGGATTTTCAATTAAGTGTATAGTGAAACGCGCACAGAATGGCGCTAGAGGTGGGGGTAATTGAGTTTGTTTAGATTTTATTTTAGATTTTGGTTTAAAAAAATGTATAATGGTGCTGTGGTCGTGATTTTAAGGTTAGTTGTAAAGTTTTAATATCAACCACAAGAATATTATCAATTGAAGAGGTTAGAAGATATTTTTTTAATTTTTATCGAAGTAAATTTGGTGTTTGGTGAGAACTGAATATTTTCGGCATCAATAAGAAATATAGTAATTTAGTAAAACTTGTTTGTTTAGGGAAGAAAATAAAATTTAAATATCTAATAGTTCATTCATTTCATTAAAATGTGAAGAACAGTCTTCCAATTTGATCAATAATCGAAAATGAACAATTTATATAATTCAAAATTTTGGAACTTGCATATGGATTTACTAAAAATTTTTGAAAACTTAGGAGTCAATGTATAAGTTCTAACAACCTAACTTCCCCCTTTTTTCCGTCATAATTTCCAAGTTGGGAGGTAAGCTGACCGTTAATGCCTCTCACTACTTAACTTGCCTTCTAACTCTAAACCTGTCACAATTTCGAGTCAGAAGGTGAGGATGTCAGGAGACAACTAGAATATTTCCTCCTGACACCTAACCTCCCTCTAAGCTCCAATTTTGTCATGATTTAGATTAGAAGGCAAGGAGATTATTAAAACCTAGCCTTCTTCAAAGCTAATTCTGTCATAATTTCGGATTAGAAGGGAGGCATTGAGGTTATTGCCTCATTTCATAATTTTAAATATTATTGTTAGGTTTGATGAGAAAATATAATAGGTACTATTTTCCTAAATCCTACTAAGGAAAAATGTATCTTCCTAGGCTATTGGTATCTGTTAAGACTAATGGTAATAAATAACGAGAAGTCCTTCACCTACAGACCTTGTGCCTGAAAAAAACATTTACCTATGACATGGAAACTATATTGATTTTTTATACCATGCTAGAGAGTATTTTCCGATTAATTTAAAAAATCCTAAATTGTTTTATCACGAAAGACATTTTTACGAGTACACCTTTGTTTTTGCTTAATCAAAAATTCGAATGAAACCTATTTTTTGTAATTACAATTTGTTGTGTTAGAATTTGTTTTGATATTTTATTCCATCTGTATGCATTATCATACGATTTAAATAAAATCTGGTAATTCAATACAATAATTCATTTACCAAGCACGATAGCGTTTCCTTTTTATCGATTAGTTATCGTTTAAGCCTCATATGTATAGAAAAGGGGAAGGAAACTTAATACAAGTCATTTATATAAAAAACGTCAACAGAAATTGCCGAAATGAAAGAAACGAAAAGTATAACTTAGTCATTATTCAAATTATTTCGTTCCTAGCAATTGAGATAAAGAGCTCTTTAAGTTTTTCGACAATCATAAATACCTATGCCTATTTTTTTCTTATATTTAATTGGCTCAGAACACGCCATTTCAAACACAGCACGCCAAAAAAATACCGATAGAATATCATTTTACATAAATCTCCAATTCTCTAACAATCCATTATACATTTTCCTTTTTTTTGTATAAACGAATTGCTAGGAAAAGCGAGCCCACAATATATAAACGGGACTTGCCGATTTCTTTGTAGTTTCTTTAATTCTAAATTAAATGCCAGCTCCAGGATATATGTAGGACTACAAGGGATTCCGACAAAAAACCAAAAAGAAAAATTCTAAACGAACGACTTTCATCTGAAACCTTGTACATCTGCTTTGTTTACTATCAGAAAATTTGCGGCGCTGGATTTTAGTTTGTATGCAGTGTGAAACAAACTTATTTCCTTTTGCAGAAGCTAGTCTAGAAGAGCGCCCAGTTTGCAAGTTAATTTATTTTAAGTGGGTCACACGGTCTCTATTTAGATGCCTTGCTCATTTGATGCGATCAGTTCCAATTTAAAATCCTTTATTCACAAAACACCATGAAACTTGTCTGGAACAAAAAAAACGATAATCCAGTAAGTATTGCTGCAGTAAACTGGAAAAAACCCCTTTTAATAGTGCAACAATGGATATATATCGCTGTAGCAAATCAACAACTGCAGCAGGAATTTAATTAATTCCGTTTGTATGCGCGATTTCCAGCCAATTTTTCCGTTTTTTGTTACGTATCAATTCAGACATCAAAGTGCGGAAGCCTAACCAGGAGTGGGTAAAAGAGATTTTGCTTGGAATTTTTAGACGAAAATTAAACGGAATTATGGAATAGTAATTTGTCAACAGTTAACTTTGATCTACTTTCCATATTATTGTCTAGATGTTAAATTGAAATAGATTGTCATACCTGCTCTAAAGCTAAAGGGTATAAATTTATCCGCCTCTTGAATTATGTAACGCCTACAAATATTCCACTCACACAAGAAGGACGATTTTCCATCTATTCAATGCAAGAATTTAACGCAATCGTGACAGAAATTTTAACGCGAAATAATTTATTTAAATTAAGTTAAACTATTATTCGTTTCGCTTATTGATTCTTTGGGCTAATAGCATCTTGTGAGACAAAAGCCCACAGAAATTAAGGCAATTAAACACCGTGTTTTGTGTACAGTATTAAATCCAGTTTATTACTTCTCGATGTCTAAACTCGACAGTATCTGGAACGATTACATTTGCACAATCCGAAGCATCTAATTCCACAGGACAGATATTTTTCCTGATATAAATGTTCAAAAGAAATCTTTGATACTTTGAAAGTTGGTTGTATGATTGTATGTATGTGGCGCCAGTTTTCATTGTTTTCCTGTCTTTTTAAGCCCGAGCTTTGGCAAAGCTGCAATTTTATGACAACTTGCATTAAGGCGTCAGTCCAATTTTGCATCAGCACGTTTTTCTGTTGTTTTTTAATAGAGGAGTATGGATATTTGGATATTTGAATATGAGACAGTTAGGCAGATTTTTTCCAATTTAAATCGCGCAAAAGGTGGCAGACAAAAGTCTTAACGCGGCGGTTGATTACAAACTTGGATGTAGGAAAACCGATAGTTTTTTTATGGGTTGAGAGAGGCATTTGAAAGTCGCTGCTCATTATTGCTGTAATTTTCTATTCAAAACATTACAGCTTTGATGTTCTTAATCTCTGATAATCCATTTGAAATTATTTTTGAATTTTAATATATCATCCAGTGTTAAATGCAAATTTTTGAATATTTAAAATGTCTATATTGAAAAGACCAAGAATTTTTTTAAAGATTTATCAAAAACTATAAAACATTATTAAGATTGACATTATCGTACAGTCAATTGGCTAAAACCAGTGGCTTAGAATCTTTTAAGTTAACCTTTTAAAAAAAGCCCGCTTTATTTTTTTATGGGTTTTAAAATTTACATTCCTACAAATAATATTATAATATTTTTTCCATTAAGTTATTGAAATAACTGTATTAATTTCTAAAATAATATTTCTATAACTGCACATTAAGCAAAAAAGTCTTATTTCGGGCTACAGAATCTCCAGTTCTCATTTATACAGGGTGTCCCAAAATTAGCCTGCCAAAATGTACCAGCTGATTCTACGTTCAAAAATAATACAAAAAGTTTAAATAAATATAGGTTGAAAAATGCTTCCTAAGGAAGCTACAGCCCCCCGAAAGGGGGACCCAAAAGAGGAGTTTTCTGTAATATATTTGCAACTGTTTGAGGTAGATTCATGAAATTTGGTGAGTTTGAAGCTTTTATAATTTGCCATTTCTTTCTTTTTCCAATTTTCAGAAATTTTGTCATGGGCGTTACATACAGGGTGGGTGCTGGTTATATTAGGGCACATATTTTTTGTGTGGATAATTTTTAAATTTTTTATATCAACTTTTGAAACTTGGTTTATTTTTACACAAAAAAGTTAGTCTCAGTCGATCTTTGTATTTTGAACCGTTTTCGAGTAAAATCGTTTTGAAAAAATCACGTCCATAAAAACTACACTAATAAAAATAATCACAAAACTAAAATTTATCAAAAGTAGACAATGGATTAAAATTATAGGTATTTATTAATTTGTTTAGCATTTCTTCGTCAAATATTAATAATAAAAACAAAAAATCAAAATTAAATTTTTTTTTTCAATTTTGTGATTATTTTTATTAGTGTACTTTTTATGGACGTGACTTCTTCAAAACGATTTTACTCGAAAACGGTTCAAGATTCAAAGATCGACTGACACTACCTTTTTTGTGTAAAAATAAACCAAGTTTCATAATTTGATATAAAAATTATAAAAAGTATCCACACAAAAAATTTGGGGCATAATTTACCCAGCACCTACCCTGTATGTGACGCCCCTGGCAAAATTTCTGAAAATTGGAAAAAGAAATATGTGGCAAATTATAAAAGCTTCGAACTCACCAATTTTCATGAATCTACCTCAAGCACTTGCAGAGATATTACAGAAAACTCCTTTTTGGGGCCCCCCTTTCGGGGGGCTGTAGCTCCCTTAGAAAGCATTTTTCAACCTATATTTAATACAACTTTTTTCATTATTTTTGAACGTAGAATCAGCTGGTACATTTTGGAAGGCTAATTTTGGGACACCCTGTATAATGATGACCAGGTTTTCTTATGAATCAATCTCTATTTGACAATTTTAAATATATAATAGAAATAAATATCCTACCTAACCTACAATATCACTTAATTTAACTTGACTTGAAATAAAAGATGCATACAGGCTGTGTACTCATTTGCTAAACATGGATTTCTTAAATGGCAATGTTGAATTCAAATCAAAGTATACACTAGAGTCTGGATGATAGCAGCAGGTGCCCAACTAAACTCTAGCTTATTTTATTATAAAACGCATATTCGATTCACTCAACCAACAAATTGGGTTAGTAAAACAGTAGGTACTTAGGTTAGTTCATAAACTAACCAAAAAGTTGGATAGTTTAGTTAAAATAGCCGATTAAATCGCCTTATTAAATACTTAGTTTAGTTTATAAACTGTTTTTCACAGAATAAAAATTTTCGTTCTAGTAATACAAATTAATAACGTGTTTATACAGTGTGTTCCAGAACTGCCACAAAATATTGTAATATCGCAAAACCTGAAGTGAAAATTAAGATTAAATTTGAAAAAAAATGTCGAGCGTCGTATAGTATTTAAACGGTCAGCGATTTAGCGACTAGTTTGTTAATTGTTTTCTCAAGTAAAATTTCATTTCTAGTTTTGTATTGTGACAAGCATGAAGATATGACTAGAGTGGAGGAAGTCAAAAGCAGACGCGGAAATTTGAGGCAGCAGGCGGGCTGGGGAGTCAATAAAAGTATGCAACCTTCACATTATGAACCATAAAAAAGCATTACTTTTATTTTTTTATTCATTTTAATAGAAAATTTTTATTATATACGACCCGCGACATTTTTTCTTTCAAACTTAGTCTTACGTTTCCCTTCAGATTTCTCTATTAAAATATTATGCGGCAGTTCTTAGTTACCAGATGTAAATCTACTAAATTTGGCCGTTAAAATCGTGTATGAAAATATCAGGAGGGGAGAAAAATTCTTCACGAAATATAAACTTATGGACAATTTTGCGTAAAATCTTAAACTAGACAAAATTTCTGAAAGTTGGGTACGTCTCTGTACAATTTTCTTTTTGTTAGTAAGTAGGTTTGATATGAAAGAGATAATATTACTTTTATTTATTTTTTACTTGAAATATTGAAAAAAGCATTAATTTTGTAAACAACTCTGTTAGAATATAAATTCTTAGAAAAAAAGTACAAAAAGTCCATTTCCAAAAAAAGTACAAAGGGACTTGTTCTTTCGATTTTATAAAATTATACATAGAAAAATGAAACTTAGCAATAATAATTAAACCATAAATGTTTGTTGAAATTTCAAATTTAAACAAAAGTTCAATCATGGAGGCACTTCGATAAATACCTTAGATCGCCCCACATGGAACCATCAGCTAAACGTTGCCACTTTGTCACCCCATCACATTGTCTGTATCTTCCTCCCCTTGATGTCTAATAATAAACATGAAAGGAAACACTTTGGAATTTGTTTCCAATTTAAGCCTTCACCAAAAAAGACGAACAAAACTCCGAAATCTTTTTCGGTGTGTCAACCGCTATACCGCCAAGCAAATCAAAACTGTTGAATATTTAATACAAAACTGGTAATAAATCAATCGAACCAAAACTTGATTTTGAATAAAGTTTCGCATTTGCATGTGTACAACATGACAGACAGTTAATACCACTAGACATGTTTTGAAGGCAAAATCGATGCAACACACATCAATGGAAGACAACTGAACAAGCAAGAAACGCTATTTGACACGGAAGTATTAATTATTTTACTTTATATACATCATCTCTCCCACCAGACAGTTTTGATTTGATGTAAATCCAGGAGGATTGCACCAATTATTTTAGATTTTAAAACAGCACGAGCAATTCATGCTGTAAAAGTGCTTTGTACAAACATTTTAATTAACGCAGTAGAGGGAAAAATTATTTACAAAGAATGCACGATGCAGTTTTTGTATGAGAATGAAAAAATGGACACGATCGTATTCTGTGTGCATATGACAGAAACAAATTGGAAACTCTACTTATAACTGTCCAAAAGATTGATTTATTGATGGCACGGTTGCAAGATTCCCGCCAAAATATTCCAGTGTCATCCAAAAATCAAACCGCTTTTTGCTCCCCTTATTGTTTACCACTCAATATAATTGCCAATTATAACCTACCTGTATCCAAAACGGCAAATAAAATCCGGTGCAACACAGTAAAGCTGCCGCCAGGGATAAAGTAGCCCACAGTATCCCAGTGGCTGTCAGCGATGTTGCCATTATTGTTATATCTAACTACTACAAATTCTGTTTGTATCACTAAAGCACTTTGAGATTTCACACGTAAAACATTTGTCATCTATAACACCAGCCATGGTAGTAGGAATACGCGAACGTCGCGCATTATTAACCAAACTAATTTCCGGCGTTGTCTGGAGTCTGGCACAGATACGATTCAGGTCTGGAACAAAAAAAAGTATATTTCAGGCGAAGAGTGAAATGAGGGCGAAAAAATAGAGACGTGGGAGATATGGGGGAAGCAAGTTTCCTGGGAGTTGGTTGTGCATAACAGGTATGCAGAAAAAT
Organism: Pediacus dermestoides; assembly: GCA_963942485.1. Lineage (NCBI taxonomy): Eukaryota > Metazoa > Arthropoda > Insecta > Coleoptera > Cucujidae > Pediacus > Pediacus dermestoides. The sequence continues at coordinate 34,370,581 of OZ012626.1, forward strand.
AAGTAGGTCTTTAGGATAAGTTATACTGGGGTTCAAGTAGTAAATGGAGGTTGTTAAAAATGTTGGAGGGAAGAAGTTTTTTAAAGCGATTACAGATCCGAAATTCAAAGAATTTCAAATTCGAACATAAGCAATATTTAAGACAATAAAAGACAGTCAATAAAATTTTACATATTCGTTACTGTGTGTAACATTATTTTTAAATACTGCACATGATATGATTATAAAAATTAATATTGTAAGCTAACCTAACCTTTGACTTAGCATTTTGCACATCAGTCCAAATGTTTATTGTTTTATAAAAATTACCCCCAAAAATTCCATTAGTCTCCTTAGTTTCCACCACTTTTTGTTGACCATTTTAAATTTTAAATCGCTCATTATACCGGGTTTTAATTGAAAAAAGGTCATCAGTCATCCAAACAGTAAACATGAAAATTATTACAACGAACTTTCCGCCACTACCCTCTCGCTTATTCGTATTTTTGTGCTTTCACCAAAAAATAATGACATCAAAAGCATGCATGACTCGTATAGGTTTATATGCAAATATAATTTTTTTAAACAATTTACATACAAATTATTTGTAGACGACGACATGCTTTTGGATATATGCGAGTAGGTATGAATAAATATTGCTTGAAGCGGCTTTTCAGATTTACGTCCATATCCCGGAGATTAATTAAGTGAAAACATTGCCCTAGTTATCGTGGATGGTTTAAAATCTTTTTAATTGGAATTGCAAAATAATATTGTTCTTTTATTATGCAAATTCTAATATGGAATAATAGACAATTTAACTTGGAAATTGCTAGATGATATAACAACGTGATGAATACCAACACTAAAATACCACGAAAGAGACTACGACGACGACAGTATTTCAATTTGTGAGCTGAAATTAGTTCCGAACACTCTTCTACTCTAGAACCATGCGAGGCGCGGTTAGAAAAACACAAACAAACAAAAGTGCTTTTAGAAAATCACAATAAATTTGAAGTGTTATTAGTCATCGGGGTAAATCGATTCCATTACCATCTGAGAACTGAATAGGCTATATATGCGCAATATAGTTTTGTGGAAAATTGTGAACGAAAGCTCCCAAAGCAGAATTAAGAAAGGCACAATCTTGTTCCAAGCTAACGACAATATCTGCTGGCGGCATACGGAAGTAATGATGGTAAACAACATTGAAATTATGTTGCTCATGTCCATACAAATGTGCCCTAAAGCGGATATAGACAGAAAAAATCTATATAAGATTCTTTTCCGGATATACCTAATTTTTATCGGTGCACTTCGGAATGGAAAGCCATTTTTCCTTTTTTGGTCCGTTGATAAAAAATGCAATATGGTGTTGGTTGGGAGGTTCAAATTCTCGAACTCATATCGCGTTGGGTTGCTACTTGATAAATAAAAAATGAAATGTGAAGTTTACACTATCTGATCTTTTGCAATTGACCTGATGGTGCTCGGCGCTGGATTCCTTTTCTATGTAATAAGGCAGGAATATCCGGTGTGATGCAAGATTTCCTTTGAATGGCTGAAAAGAAACCATTGGAGGATACTGTTTAAACTGTTCCAGAGTAAAGAGTATAATATGGAATATGAAATGATGTTCCAAGGTTTAACGTTTAACAACACTGAAATTTTCGTACATGTGTATTATTAGATTCTGTACATTGTTCAGGATACAAAAGCAAGTATTCAGGAAAATTGTTTATGCATAATTATGGACTCACATTGTAATTTAAACATACAAGTTAGCTAATGATAATATGTACAAAAATATCAAAAGTAAACCGGGTTACGAATTTCATGTGGAGAATTAGAGCATAAAAGAAAAAATTTCTAAAAATGGCTTTTTTAGTTTGAATAATGTTAAAACTTTTAGTTGGACACTTGGAAAGGTACTGATGATAATTTAATTTTATATGTACCGGGTGTCCAAATAAGAAAGGACACCGGCTGTACCTCAGAAACTATTTATCGTACAGCCTTCGGAAAAAAATATTTATAGTAAAAATTTGGTTAAAAAATGTTTTCATTCATATCTCTGTATTGAAAAGAGATATCGACTTGCGATTTCCACTAGTTTCTTCATTGTTTTATGCTCTTTCTTCTTAGCTAGTAATAATAGCACCATTCCATTTAACATTTTTGAGAAAATTACGAAAATCTTCGAATTTGTTACAGCGACCAGGGAAAAATTAAGTTAATGATGTCAATTATATATCCGAAGCTCTAATAAACGCTCTTTCAAACGAGACCAAATTTATCGAAAACGGTTAAGCCAAAAAAAGTTATTACAATTTGTTCAAACAAACATTCGCCTCTTCCCCCACCCTTTATTTGACAAGATAGAGAAAAATAGTCCAAACAAAAAAGTTTTATAATTTTGCATAGATTAAAACATAACTATTTTTGGCATATATTAACTCGAGATATTTTTGAGAAAAACCGTGTTTTTTATTTTGTTGTTAATGTTACACCCTCTTGCGGTCGAGTTCTAACTCGAGGACGCCGGCTGTATCTTAGAAACTATTTATCGTACAGCCTTCAAAAAAATATTTATAGTTAAAGTGGGCAAGAGAAATTGCTGGAAATAATTTTTAAGTTTCTAAACTTAAAAATTATTTCCAGCAATTTCACACCCGGTACTTGTATGGGCATAATTATGAGTGTTAAAATTGTGGAACACTCCACTACATTACCGAATCATTTTATTTACAAAACTTGATTTAGTTTAAATGTTTTTGATTAGTGAACTGTAAACTATAAACCTGAAACTTTTGTAATTGTATTGAACTGCGATTATAGTAATTACTGCTGAATTGTATAATGAATAGAAATTTGTGTATAGCTGACTGTCGGTTCACTTACATAACTAAATATAGGTAAAATAGTTTGAAACTAAAAGTTCATGCCTGATATGATTTAAAATAGAATTGTGGTTGTGGAGTGTGGATTTCAATTTATTCGAAACTATTTTATGGGAAATGCACTCTTTGCTTAATTTATACAACAAATGAAATTCCTGAAATATGTCTAGGAATATTGTTGTTAATAGAGGTATACAGTCGATAAAACTTTACGTGTGTTATTGTATATCTGATGACTTTGTTGTTTAATAAAGGGTGGATATATTTTATTTTTGCCTCAAAAGGTATAACTGAGTTGAATGAACTTTTTAAACTAGGTACGTGTTTACTGTTCTATGAAGAACTTTACAAAGATGTTCTTTTTATTTTACCCGTAGACAAGAATATGTCACACTAACGTCTAACAAGAGTTCTAAGTTGGAATGCATACAAAGGTTTTAGTATATTTAGTCAGGGCCGCACTTAGAATGGTTGGGGCCCTTGGGCTATTGTTGGCATCGATGAGAATCCTTTTGAGTACTAACTTGTATACTATACAAAACAAATTTACTGCAATTCGTCGTCAATATCACGAAGGCACGTAATTCAGTTTTGCTCATTTTACAGTTCAGCTTTTTGAAAATTATTATAGATTTCAAATGAGCTTTTATGTGAAATATATCCATTGCTTACTCACCTGTATAATAAACACTGTAGGAAATTCAGTTACAGAGCTTCGTGGAATTGTTAAGCTGACCATTTCATGCACGATTTGACGACTTATCTAAATTTTGGAGTTTTTTGAGTTACGTCTCTTCGTGATATTGACGACGAATTGTGAAAAAAAATAAAATGTTAATACCCCGAAAATTTCCATTCAAATAGATTTCCATCCAATTTATTGACAAGTGTGTTGTACCGTAAAATTCCCTTGCAAAACGCCCTCCACAACTAATCTAAATTATAATTATCATTAAATCAAACTACACAATGACAGTTTTGATTTTAATATAAATGTGATAACACAGCTCAACTTGTCACAGTTTGGCTATTTCAACCCCAGTTCAGCGAACCAAAACTGAGCAGGTAACAAAAATACCCCTTCAAAAAACACGATTATTAAATTAAACGAAAATATCATTGCTTGTTTGTGAAATTTTCTTATAGGATGGAATTAGCAGCTTTTCATCTTTTTTTTCTTGTCCATTTAGAATTATTTTTAAGCACCTTAGTGTTCATAAAGTTTCTGCTTGAATGCTGTAATTTATTTTCTTGGGCATGCCAACCAAGAGTATACTGTGTTTAATATAATCTGCATACTTTAGAAAATATTCTTTTAAAGTTTGCGCGCTTTGAAACTTTACGAAAGGAATTTCACCGAATATTAGAAGAGTTGCTGTCTAAAAGACATTTATTTTGCTTTTTTGTAATCATTCAGATTGTTTACCATTTGAATATGGTGACAAATAACAAAACTGTTAGCAATTCTGTAAACCAATATCTATGCATAAGTTTTTGCTTTGTCTGCATAAGTTTGCCCCTGAAAGGCATCTTGGGAACTATATTCATGAGAATATTCCACTAAATACAACCATCAGGCAGGCCTATTGTTCTGTTTTAATAATAAAGAAGCTAGTTGATTATATGGAACGGTAATTTAGCAGGAGAATTAATCCTGAGGCCTTAGAAAATTGGATAAATTATATTGATGTTCTCTGTTCCAAAATTAACGAGTAAATAATTAAGAAATTTAGATAATGTGAAAGGATGCAGCATAATTGTTATATTTCAATTAAATTCTCTAGATTCTACATCAGTTATACTGATATTCCTCATTTAGACAGAGAAATAATTCATATAAGTACAAGAACCGTAAATGTATTAGCAAGTTAACTGGAGCAAACTGCATTTAACAGTTTGTTAGTTGTAATATTCTTTATCTTTCCATCAGCTCGTTTGGATTCATTAAAATTGTCTGTTTGTACTGGAAACTCTGCTAATAGACACAAGACATCATTTTTTTATCCAGAAATAAACTTTGTTTACTTATCAGTTTATGTTCGCTAACCATGCCACGGGAAATTTCCCTTTTTAGTCACATGTCGCACAATAAAAATTGCACACAAAAGGATTTTTGATCCATAGTTATAACGAGATTATCCCCAACAATCCCTTTGAATGAAGCCGTCGTGGAAACACGCACTTTTCAAGTGCATAAAATAATAATTTATAATTAGATTATTTGAAGTACAGGGCTTTCCAACTTCCTGAAAATAAATTATTGTTAGACAAGATTTTGCTATACGAGTGTAAACAAAATCTACAGAAGAGGATCATTTAAAAATTTTCACAGATTTTCCATATTTTCTTGTACGATCGTTTCATAATTTTTAAAGCGACGCAACTCCGTATACCTTGAAAAAAAGAAACTACAGCACGTTATCCTTATACTATTTAATTTAAACAAGCACTTGGCGTTAGCTGTTTATCTTTCCAAGTAGAAGTATTTAATTTCCAACTTGAAACTTGCCTTGAAAACCAAGTAGGTATGCCATCCCATCCATTTCATGTGTATACTATATTTTTTAAACAAAATTATTCGGTCACGTAAAAAATGTACCCAAGCGTAGTGGTGAAAAGTAGTAGTGTTTATGGCGAAAAACATAATTTCCAAGGCACCAGTGAAATATTTTATAGTTGGTATAAAATGATTTAAAGGTTCCTAGACGCTTATAGTTATAAAGTATATGAGCTATGAGTCTATTAAGCAAAATCGCGTTATGCCTCAACACGGTTACGACAGATTATAAGAAAATTGATTTGATGTTATGAAGAAAACAATATACATGGGGTATTATAGTGGCGTTATGACAGGCTAGGGTTGGCAAAACAGCTTTGTAGCCCCGGAGGTTTTTGTGATTTATTTTTATAAATATATATATTTATAAAATATTTTTTCTACTCCCATATTTAAATTTGATTTATTAAACATTTACTACCTGTACTGTAATGAGATTCATTACGATACAAGTTTATAGCCAATACAAATGCAACAATACAGCAATATTTCGTTAATATCAAATATATAGCCATGAACATCTGGCAGATCTAAAATTTTAAAATTGGCAACTCGTTTTGATTTTCTGACATTTCTGAGTTTTAGTTTATGATAAAGTTGCCATAATATCTATAGGGACTTTGCATGATTTTCAAAATATTTTTTTTTAAAAGCTGATACCAAATTATCACTATCAATATTTTTGAAAAAAAAAATTTGATCCGTACTTTCCAAGTAAATAAATAAAAAGTATTGTAAAATTTGAAATTTCCACGCATGGCCCGGAAACGCCCGAGTCGGCCCAAAAGACTGCTGACGTCACGAATCTAGTTCCACAGTGCAGCACGCCGCATTTTGACTTATTTCGAAAAAATGTCAAACGCTTAAAAAATATTTAGACATGGCAATGTCAACTAGATTCGTGACGTCACACAGGACTCTCCGATCTCAAAGCGTTTTCGGGTGGCAATAATATATTTGAATTACGGTCAATTTATAGTCGTTTTTTTATGTACAAATATTGAATAAAAAAAATATTTTTTTTCTATAGCAAATGTTAAAATGTGCTTTTATCAACTCAAAATAGTAGATAGAGTAGCACTTTAACCTCAAGGGTAGATAAAGTAGCACTTTATCCGCAAGGGTAGATAAAAAAATTCGATTTTTTTGAAATGAATGAATTAAAACGGCCGACGCCTCGACGCTAAAATCACTCTCTAAGATAAAGTACAATGTTATCGTCTTGTATAATAAATAACTATTGCTGTAGAGTATTATTAATGTAGTCGTTTTACATTTTTAACAGAAAAAACGGGATTTTAAAAAAATGCAACGTCCCTATTTTCATTTTTTTCATTATTTTGACTAGTGGTAAAAAATTCTGTATGCATAATATACGAATAAAAACTAAATAATTAAAATTATTGACTTCTCAGATAAAGGTCTTCAAAATTTATTTATTTTCCTTGCACCATCAACTTTCGAATTTATTCTTTTTTGTCCCGTCTGTAATGAACTGTAGTTACCTCGTTCAAGATTCTTAAGTACTTTTTCTTATTTCATCTTCTGCGATCCTTGAAAGATGCAGTTTTCTTTCTACCAATATACTTTCCTTACCGTTTAACATAAAACTGTATTGTAACAAGTACTTACAAATGTTAACTTTAAATAGATAAAGTAGAGGATTCCGCAACTTTACTAGCTCAACACATTTTTGTCCAATATTCAATAAAGAAAAATTAAATCGCCCGTGTATGACAAGTATACTCATAAAAGTCTTATTCAGCTAGCATATTTTTACGATATTTTATTATGGATCTATAAATCTTAAATTTGACTACAGTTATTCCTATAGCAGAATGTATGTGAAAGAAAGGCAATTTATTATGTTTTAATAATCAAATTTTAATTATTCTAAGGGACAGTTAAGTTTGGGTTAATTGATACAACAATCTGGTCGACGGTTACTAGAAAGATAATTAAATCACAACTCTTAATTTATATTTTAGTTTTGTAGAAATCATATATATACAAATAATTCACGCAGTATCTCAGACAAAAAAATAAAGGTTACACTTCCTCTGCATTGTATAAAAAAGCAGCAAATAAATCTTTCAATATTCCGCTTATCGCAGGCCCACTTCCTATACGATGCATTTTGAAAATTTGTTATTCAGAATTATTCGAAAACCATTCCTACATCCAACACAAAAGGACTTGATAATGCCACACTGATTTGTCCTTCCCTATATTTTCACAATATGGCGCAACATTAAAGATAAAATAGTCAAAAGGCTGAAAAACAAACCGGAAAAAAATATATCCTCGGAAACCCCCAACGTATTTGTGAAATGAAACACCAGAGGCGAGATTCTGAATATCACGAGAATTAACGATACGACAGCCTATCAGATATTGTTTTGACAAATGATGCTTTTGTAATACGGAAGTGCTATCGAATTGTTTTAGGCCGGCACTTCGCTCCAAACCAATCCGTCGTGCCAGACTAATGGACGAGTTTTTCTACCACTACTTCGCACAATATGATGAAACACGAGCGCCGGACAATTAACACCACCATACAAATTGTCCAATGAATTCACTTAATTATTTCTATTGTCTCACGATGGGCTATACTAATTTATTTGATTGTGTGTTTGTGTGTTGAATCACTTGACCTAGTGCAACATCATGATAATGGGAAGCTAAAAAGGCTCCAAGTTCATTAAAAACGCTTCAGACCTGCTTTCCCCAGAAATAGACAGGAGATTTATCTTCTATTAATAGGATCCACCATTCGCATGTGATCGATGATAACTCACCCCGTGTGGAAGATGGATATTACATGCCATATTTTCCCAGAAGGAGAAAATTGCCATTACAATATATTCCGTGGAAGAAAATTGAGGCTAATTACTTGCATTTTTCATAAAACTAGTTTATAGGTGGCTGGGGTATACACTTGCACAGTGTAGAGACGCCTCAAACCGTGTATTTAAATGGAAATAATGAGAAACTAATGAAAAAAGTTTTCCATCAGTAGCACATAATTCTTGTTAGTTGAAAGCAACTTTTCCACTAGAACTTTCGAAACTATAACATATATACCGGAAGAGGAAATGTTATGCTTTTTCCAGTGCGGTCAGATTTACGTTCGATGCCAATGTCTATTTATACGCCATGGAAATTTTATTGATTAATCATAATCATAATAGTTAAAAACTAATTATGAATATAAATTGCGAATAGCGCCATTTGGAGTTTAACTACACTGCACGCTATAATCGAAATATACACAAAACAAGAAAACATAATAATGTGCTAAAATTTGTTACATTTATACATTAGTTGGTTTACATTTTTTTGTAAACTTCTGACCAGATTTCAAAGTTGAAATTGCTTTTGCTGTTTGTCTAATTAGTGAACATGCAGGTAGCACACGTTCACGTTTGATTTATTTTGCAGTTTTCCTGCCAAAAATCCTTAATTATATTGCTTGGGCTAAAATTAAAAACGATATCAAGGCAAACAGTGCGCCATCACAATTTCCTAATTATACCACTCACTCAGACGGAGAGATTTTCTGGGGAAAACACGAGAAAAAAAATCAAATCAAATTGCGGTTTTGATACATTAATTGTGGCTATTAGTTTGGATAACATTTTATGGTAATCGTTAATTTTCTGAAACGTTTTATTTATGTAATTGTACAGAATTATAAATATTATTGTTTTAATTCACAATAGCGCTATTAAATAATAACATAATAGTATATAATGCTACAAGTTTTATAAACGGCATTTTAGTAACGAGATTTATTAGACACGAGCGTAGCGGAGCGAGTGTTTAATAATCGAGTTTCTAGAGAAGTTTATAAAACGAATTGCATACTATACTTACTTTTTCTATGACCACCACAAAAATACTCAAATTGACGTATCTCCTGAGAGAAGAAAGAGAAACACTTATATGAAAAACTGTATGATAACACAGCGTAGCGCTATAGTTGTGCGATTCACCAGTGGCAGTCTGTTAGTTCTATTTATTTTGTAATGTTGGCGAACACGGCTGTCACTGTTAATGCTGCATTTTGGACAAAAACTTCAAAGTTAGTATTAGTATTTTAACATCTGTCAGTCAAAGATGACAGAATTGATGTCAAATTTGCATCTGCCCGCCACAGGATGCGCGCGCAGTCCAGGTGTATGGAGATACGTCAATTTTTGAGTTTCACTTGACTTGAAAGAATTCTGAATGCGAAACTGACAAACGTCAGTTAAGTCAGTTTCGCATTCAGATTTACGTCAACAAAATTCAAGCCGTGACTAAAACGCACAAAGCCACGGGCGTGTTTAAAAGAGTACTTAGCGTCATGGAAACATATGCAATAAATGGCATTTTAAACATGGGAGTAGAAAAACATTGTTATTACGAGTATAATATAAATTGAAATTCTTGCTTAACATACTCCGTTACTGAAAACTATATTAACAAAGGAGATTTACAAATAAAAAAGTTAAACTAATTACATGCAATCTTCTTTTTCCCAAGATGTATCTTCAATTTTGTTCACTGATGCCCAGAATAGACAAACGGTTATCATTTCGGTCTGCTGTATTATATTCCGTAGCGATTATATTCGTCGTCTCCTCTTTTGCCATTAAAGTTTCTCTAAGTGAGAAGTTGCAAAGTATATTTTTTAAATTTGCATAATATGATAGTTTTATAGGAAGTTAGGTTAGTGCTGTAGTTTTTAGATTTTTTGCCAGTATGTGAATATTTTCTGACGGAATTTTGGACGAATAAATTAATTTTTCTTTCTTCCTTTCTGAAACCGTCTCTTAAGAAAAATTGCCTCTTGCTATATCGATTTTAGTGTTGGATATACAATATAAGAACTGGAAACTAGCCCATATTTGAGACAAGGGTCACGTGCGAAGGAGAGCGACGCAGGATCGTATGTCGGGCTTTGCTCTCCGTCTCATGCAGACTTTGTCTAAAAGTATATAACTTTTTTAAAGAATACTTTGAATTTGTGGTTCAATAATCATTAAGTTTAAGGATTTACATTCTTTACATGTATGAAGATGGAATAACCACGCTTTGGGAATCACACCCATTTCATGAACTTGATTAAACAATTCTACTATGATTTCTGTAGATGCTCCTCTTCAATAAGCTTTTAAGTATTTTCTGATCAAATTAACAATTTCTTCCGTAAAGTAATAAAATACATGTAGTTACTCACAATATTTCATTGAAAAATCTTTTAGTCCTTGAAATATGTATTTTATAACAAAAAAGTTTAAATGTGTTACAATTTTCAGAAAGTTACTAGAAAAATCCAAAAATGTTCTTTTAAAATTCTAACGATATCCTACGAGAGAGGCAACTAATTCGTCAGGTAGCCAAAATTAAAAAAAAAATACATGTTATTGAAGATATTGCCTTGAAAAAAACAAAAAAATGTTTTTTTATTTTTATTTATTGTGTGGTGAAGGTACAGAAAATATGAACACAGTTTTTCAACTTTTGTTTCTAAAAAAATGAAGTTATACAAAAATTTCAATATAATATTTTATAATTATCCTTAAAAGAGTACCTTATAATAATGTGAAATTGTCCCATTATTATAGCGACATTTTCCCTACCAGTTGACCAATTAAATTAGTAAAAAAAACCAATATCCAAAATGTCAGTTCTTTATTAAGAACTTTTTTTGTAATTTTACAGAAATTATATCTAATATCTAGGAAGATGAGTGATATTTCTATAATTAACATCTGTACAGAGTGAAAAAATGACGTATTAATTTAGTATTGAGACATGATTAATGAGTTTAAAAAAAAATCTTAGTGCTGTATTGTTAAAAATTTTGTTGGATTTAATAAAATTTGATTTATTGTGATATTTTGCCCTAAACGACTATTAAATATTTATAAAGTGTAAGTATACAGTTTATTCTACACTATCGAAACAAATTAAAATTATTATGTATCATCAAATTTCCGCGGTATCTACTTTTTAATATTTCTTTAGTTGTTTTTGGTCGCTGAAAAATCAAACGATTTTAAACAATTTCTACACATCCCATAGAAATGATCTACATATGTTGAAGCTGCCCTACTGGTAAAGTAATTTTGCAATGATACAAAATCGAAAACATCAGATACTTAAAATAAAACCTGATACTTTTAATATCATTTGATGGTCTTCAGTTCGTACAAATTTATATAAGAGCTTCTAGTGATGTGATAATGTAGAAATGTTGAAACTTTCTGAGAAGTTTTATAAAGTTGTACTAGTGTTTCCGTAACTAAAGAAGCACTAATTGAAATTCAGTTTATGCAATAATATATTAAGTTTCCCTCGATAAAAATTAGCCATTTTGCTAAATCGTAACGAAACTTCAGAAAGATAATTAGTTATAAACCGAAAGTACCCAATTAAGTTGTTTACAACATTTTATTCAACGAATTTTCGGAATAATTCATCTGTTGAACTTTGAAGGCATCTATAAATATGTTCCTAGGCCCCTCCGGAAATTCCTGGGCGCATTTTAATAGATTTAAAATTAATATTAAAAAAAGGCACAAATTATGACTAAAAATAAAACTGAACTGCTGACATCCGTGAGTTCTATATCTTTGAAAAAAATTCAAGTTACATGAAGGGAATATTTGAACGCATATTTGGATGAGTTAAATGATTTAATTTTATGCTAGTTTTGTTTCAATATTTGGAAAAAAATGTATTTGAAAGTCGAATAATAATTTCACCTTCTGCAAAATGAATGAATGAGTGAATGTAGATGCTACTTCCTGTTTCTATAACTAAAATGAAAAAACGATATTCTGTCTCTTCGAATCAATAATTCCTGCATCTGAATAGGAGAGGAAAAAATTCGAATAATTTATGGTGCATGTTAATGTATTTTTGTTTTTTTCTAAAATTAGAATTCACTACAATAATTCCCAGATTAAACATAGATTACTTAGAAACACCGTAATAACATAATCTTATTAACTAGGAAGGTTGTGTTATATACCTATATATAATTGTGGCACACCCATTTTAAACAAATTAATCCATATTTTGCACCAATTAGCTAAACTACTAATTTTAACTAAGTAGAAATTCATCTGAGTAAAATCCTTGGAGAGGCAGCGTCTCAGGAGAAGGACAATATAACTCAAGTTGTACACGGTAAAATTAGCTAGGTCAGGAAACGGTGCAAAAGAATCAAATTGCAATTGAGGTCACAGAGTTATACGTGCTTTAGACTTTAGAAAATTCACGTAATTATATTACCGTTAAAGAAAAAATTTCTCAATTCCTCAGCAGAAACTCAATCCTCAGTCACCGTCAGAAGTTCAAATCCAGATTGGATTATTGGAAATGTTTTTTTGTGACTAAAACACGGAATTACCTTTTGAGTGCACCGAGTGGTCCTCGAGTCCCCCAATTTCTCCCACACTAAACTACATTTTCCAGTCTGTCAACTAATGGAACAGATGATTTTTTTATGCACAAACTTCTCTAGTAACACATGTTTACATGCGACGACAACACGAAAGCACGAGCGAGCGAGGGAAGCCGCCGTCAGCTCAAAATAGCTTCCCCATGCGGCGACCGCAACGCAACTGATCTGTAGTCATTCCTGCTGCAGCTACAGTGGCTGTGAACTGGCGCTGCTTCTTCCGCTACAATGCTGTACGCAACTGCTAGCCGTGAGAATATAAGGGTAGTTTCTTGCGTTTGACACTGGAGCTACTTAAAATAAATTATTACAAGCGTATTTATTAATGTGCGGTGGAGGGGTTGTATAGAGTGGGCATGGGGTCCAAGAAACCCACTAACCATCAGCAGGTTATTAGTATTAGGTGGGTCGGTTTTTGCATAGGTAAGCTGTAAATAATTGATGGTGGTTGGCTGAATAGTAAGTGGTTAGGTAAAGACAATTTTCTTATAAATTTGCCACAGCCATAAAATATATTCTCCTACTCGTAAAAAAGAGACATTTGTATATAGAATCGAAACCAACTTCTCAAAATGTTACAAGTTATGAAACCGTTTATTCGTACATTTGATTTATTTACTTTTTATGTTACAAATTTTAAAATTTGTGGAGAAAAGAGTTGTTTTATGGAGGTGCAGTGGAACTTCTCTAACTCGAATATTTCTGTAATTCGAATTAACGAATATTTCACTCGTAACTCGAATTTTTCTGGGAAATCCCTAAGTTTTTCGATGCCGATAATTTTAAGCATTTTTATCATGAAAGTTGACGTTTCGTATTATTTTTAATGCATTTATTTTATCTCCCTAAGTGGAATTTCTATAACTCTAATATTTCTGTAATTCAAACTAATATTTCATTCATAACTCGAATTTTTCGGGAAAGTCCCCAAGTTTTTCGACGCTGATAAGTTTTCGCATTTTTATCATGAAAGCTGACGTTTCGTAGCCTTTTAAGGCTTTTATTTTATCTCCCTAAGTGGAATTTCTATAACTCGAATATTTCTATCCCTAAGTTCTTCGAAACCGATAAGTTTCCCATTTTTATCATGAAAGCCGACGTTTAGTAGCTTTTTTAATGCATTTATTTTATCTCATGAAATGGAATTTCTATAACTCGAATATTTCTATAATTCGAACCAATATTTCACTCGTAACTCGAATTTTTCTGGGAAGTCCCTAAATTTTTCGACGCTGATAAGTTTTCCCATTTTAATCATGAAAGCCGACGTTTCGTAGCATTTTTAATGTATTTATTTTATCTCCATAAGTGGAATTTTTATAACTCGAATATTTCTATAATTCGAACTAATATTTCACTCGTAACTCGAATTTTTCGGGGAAGTCCCTAAATTTTTTTGCGCCAAAAAATTTCCTAATCAGTGTTCAAAAGGTAATTAGACACATTAATTCTAGTCCAAATCTTTAACCCCATATAAACCAAATCTGATAATTAAAACCCAATATTAGAAAATTAGGGTAAAACGATGAAAGTTCCTGAAGTCAAAGAAATAAACTGTTGGCCAATTGAAACGTACCCAGCGAATTTTCAGGTTGAATTTAAAGTCAAATATTTTGAAAAGGAGAAAAGATATCAACATGAGGTTTTCAGGATTCAAGAGATAATTTAATTGCGAAAACAATAGTGCGACCCGATTTTTTTTACTTTGAAGTACGTTACTATCTACAGGGTATGAAAGAAAGTCGTCTTTTTTTTCTCAAATTTTATACCTACCGAGATTCCACAAAAATTTTTTAATATTTTTTTGATGTCAATTTTTTTAGTCCCTGGTTAATGAGGAAAAAACCAATTTCTCAAAAATTTTATATCCCTCTTATTTTATAAGATACCGAATTTTTTATTAAATTTAATATTATTGAACAGGTCTTTTAATAATAATTATACTGCCTTTTGAAAGCAAATGTCATCATGTGATATGTCGATAAAAGGGTAATTTTAAGTAGAATCTAATTCTTACGGAAAAAAATATACAGGGTTGTTTTAAGAAATTTTGAAAGTTAATAGGTGGCCCTTCCGGTAAAACCGGAAGTGTCATCAGATTATCTTAAACGTCAAAATGATTATTCCTTTCAACAATCAAACCATGCCAAATTTCAAATTAATACAGTTAAATGTAACAAAATGTAACAAAATGGTGGGGATTGTAAAACGATTGCGTAGCCTCCCGGTATACACGGATATGAGCAAATTTTTGAAATAGTGAAAAACCCGTTTCGAGGATATAAGTCACTTAAACCAATGGTGAACATTAAATAACTAAATTCCATTCTATTCCATTAAGAAAATAGCCTCAAAAAATGAATTAACAAAATTTACCAATTACCGAACGTGTACCGATTTTTGATAAGCCACTGGTTACCAAGAAAATAATGAAAGTACAAAAAGTGTACTTTTTATAAGAAAGCTATTCATAAGGTATCATAATCAACTACAGAGATTGATTCTTACAAAACACAATACTGCCGAACGAAAAAAAACAAAGGAAAAATCAAATTTTCAGCAAAAATTCGGTATCTTATAAAATTACAGGGATATCAAAATTTTGAGAAACAGGTTGTTTTCCCATTAAGTAAGGACTAAAAAAATCTACATCAAAAAAATATTAAAAAATTTTTGTAGAATCTCGGTAGTTATAAAATTTGACAAAAAAAGAAGACTTTCTTTCATACCCTGTAGATAGTAATGTACTTCAAAGTAAAAAATCGGGTAACACTATCGTTTTCTCAATTAAATTATCTGTGAAATCCTGAAAACCGCATGTTGATATCTTTTCTATTTTTCAGAATATTTGACTTTAAATTCAACCTAAAAATTCGCTTGGTACGTTTCAATTGGCCAGCAGTTTATTTATTAATATAAAAATTGAGAATAATGTTTGCTTTTCTAAAGCTGGTAGGAATATCGAAGAACAATTCCAAAATACAGTACATCTAAATGAAGTCATTAACCACTTTTAGAGGTAGCATTCCAAAAAAAGGGAATGAAGGGCAAAACCTGCTAAATTGATCGTTGTCAAATTTAAGCTGTTTTACTCCAGAACTTTACTGTCAACTGAAACTACAGAATAAAATCGCTAATTTTTAGTAAACCTTAATAATGATTTAAGCTTTATGACCATCACTAATTTTAAAAGTACAAAGTATATAAAATATGTTATTGTTATTTTCTATAAATAAATTAATCATTGTTTTGTTTATTATCATTAACATCAAATTGCACTAACGCAAAACATTATTATGTAAATATACAATACTGGAATTTAATGTAGATATTATACAATAAATGCATAAATCACACAAATAACAAAAATAACAAATATTCGTGAAAATATTTATTGCATTTTATCCGATTTATTTACCAACAACTTCATATAGCTTGGAGCTATTAAATTTAAAAAGACCAACATAAATCTTTACTTTTGTATTTTTACAGAATTTTACAACTTTATTATAATGTTATTACGAGTTGAAAATCAAATATCAAACTTATTATTATTCCCTGAAAGTCAACCCCGTAAACATCATTTCAAGGAGTTTATTTAAAAATCGTAAAATTTATTGCACTCTTTAGTTAGATATGCGATGTCTGAAAAGTAAATCCTAAGTATAAGGTTTACGACACAAAAGGCACAATCAAACAATAAGTAATAGTCTGGTTTTGGCATATACACTAGGAGTAAATATGTACCTACTGTACGAAACAAATCAAACTAGTATATTGCGAAAGCACAAACTGTGTACTGAAGGCAATAATTTATCATTTATGGTATAGCTTTAAAGAACAATAATGGTTCTTATATAATATATATTGAAAATAAGACATTGTTGTTTGTTTTACAGAGAAAATTTTATGACAAAAAACAAGTTACAATGAATTCCATGGGCGTCGCTTACAGAAGCTGTTGAGCTTTAGTGCATTGTATATCTATTATTATTAAGGCATCAAGATTGCTTCATTTTCGTAGAAGTGACGGTGGAAAAATTACTTTCCTTTTCACTACAAATTTTTATTCCGTCATTTGCTTTATGTCTCCCTTCATCAGTTTGATCCTAATATTCCAAAAAACTTCAAAAACCATGTTTCCTTTAGCTTCCCTGCCAGGCATGCTGTCCCACGGGTCTATTTTGAGCCCTTCGCCGTTCCGTCGTCACAAAAGCACAATTATTTCAAAGTGTTTTAATTACTCGCGTTGACTAAAGTGAATGTTTGCCAATGATAATTTTGAAGGGTTTCCCTGTTATACCTCCACGATATTTACAAGTCAATGAGTTTAACCCTCCAATTAAAAACCAAATGTTTCATGATAAAAATACTGTTCAACATTTAGTCGACATACGGAAGCAACGGTAAGGTTCAATTGCGGAGTATAATTTGCGGATTAAATTTTCCTGTGGAAAATAGTGCATTTAATTTTATGCACATATACCAAATTCCTGTTGCAGCTGCTGTAAGGAAAATATTTCAATAACTTTGGAAAGCAACGCTGCATAAAAGACATGTTCCTTATTTGTCTTATAATGTATGAATAAGCAGCTTGTAAATATACATTATAAAGCATAAAAACACGCAATATCCATTTCCTAAGCTGCATAACTTTAATCCAGTGTCAGAATATTACATATAAAATAGAAGTTATGAGAGAGCATCCCGGTATTTGCCGGAATGAGGTACATATAACGGGTTTCAGTCTGCAAAAATGAGTTCCGCAGGGAAATCGAACTGATATTCCTCATGCAGGCGCTGATGGCACCACTAAACTCATGTCTTCAACCATATTCGGATTAAGAGTATAATTTAAACTAATTCAATTGAAGTTTGGCCATTAAGTCGCTCAATGGAAATTACTCTTTAATTACCGCACTGAATTTGTACTTTTCAGCCCAGAAAGTCAATTTATTGGGCAGTCGCCGCAAATTTGATTAAATTTGTCGGAACAATGCGCGCTCAAAACTTACAAACCCTGGTCTCATCACCCTACAACTAGTCTAGTTAGCAAACAAATTTCTTCTTGAGGCACATTTTTCCTTGGCAGTTGGTAACATAATGGTATCCTGGAAGCCCCTTGAAGCTTTGTTTTGATTATGCACCCACTACAGGCATATCTTCGGGATAAGACCAGGCGTAATGTAGTAATCTATACATAACCAAGTTAATAGTTTTCTGTCAGACTGTAAAAGTTAAATGTGTTTATATTTGCCGAATGTAATTGTTTTAAACTCGCAGAACTCAGGACCTGGGCGCTAAATAATGTGCCAGGAAACTAGTAAACATAAAAGTTTATATTGCGAATGAACAGAAGATAATCCCTGTTTTATATATTTCTTAGATTAGATAAAAATAAAGAGCAAAAATAACACGAAACCTGGCTCATTGTTTTACTATACAGGTGCATCAACTTTTAAATTGCATTGTAAACTAAACAATTAAAGCGGGATTAATTGAAAAATAACTACATTGTAGAACAAAGCCATATAAACACCGAAGCAACAAAAAGCCTCTCTCCTCATTATTCTATGCTTTTTAGTGGTTGTTCGAGACATTTAGGAGGTTTATTGCAATTGCCTGTCTAGTATTAAGAGAAACGATATGAATTTTAAATATGCCGCATTAAAAATTAAACTTGTTTTATTACTTTTTAATGACGAACTCGAAAATTTACGGAATTTTAAGTCGACCATCAATTAAATGTCGAATAAAACTTTGCAAAGCTCTCTGGGTTTTCGGTGGTTTATATATTTTATAATTGGTATAAAAGTGACAGAGTCCTATCAAAATTCAAGTAGACTCGTTATTTAATGGAGGCGGCTATATATACCATCAGGTATATAGAGTTTTAAGGGTGTGCGATGTTGCTAAAAATTTAATGTGGCTCGTAAATCGTATTATTGACGAATAATTGTAAAGGCAGCGGTGTGGTTCTTTTCATTAAATGTGGATTAGTTTAAATTGTAAAATGGAATAAACCCGTCTCGTTACAGTTGTTAAGTTTTGTTTAGATATTTTGATTAAAGAATTTTTCATATTTGAAATGTATTGTTCATAATAACTCTAACTAAGCATTTAAGGGCAAAAATTATCGATTCCCTTTGGGTTAGAATACCAAATAAGTTTCTTCCATAATGAATTAATAAAGTAATAAAAAAGAAATATTTATCTGAAAAAATATGTGATGTAGCGTGCGTGACTTTCTTATACAAACCGTTCTAGAGAATTGAAAAATTGGAAAAATCATCTTCAAAGCTTCTATAGTATAATTTTGCCGCGAAGAAGACTTTATTGTCTATTGTCTTGCCTAGAATACCAAAACAAGATTATTACAAAGTTTCGTCTAGGAACGTCAATAAAAAACAAGACTGTCTATGTCTATGCTAAGACAAGAGTTTCGGTGATTATTTTTAAAAGATTAACACAAATGGTATTTCATGTTTAATTGACGGCAGTTTAAACTTCCAGCTATTTAATTTAATTTATTCACTGGAACCACAACATCAGGATTAATTTTATTAGATATTTTGATACCTACAATTTATTGTATCATGTTGACTCTATATGCCTTAGTCATCCGAATAAAATAATGTTGCATTGTTCTACTGCAATTAAAAAAAAATTATAAGCACTTGAAGATATACAGTATGAGTTTTCAGTGGCATGTAATTTTCTTATATAGCATCTTCCGAAATTGGTGAATTTAATCAATACACATCATTATCTAACAAACAAATAAAATTTCGATCTGATTTAATCTCCTGCGAGAATATGCAAGGATTAGTAAGTTAGAGAGTAACAACATTCTTTTTGTACTCAGAAATGGAAATATTTCTCCAAATATCAGGGCCGTAGCAACCTATGGTAGAGAAAAAAATGAAAAACAGAAAAGATAAAAGAAGAAACATCTGAAGAAAAAAAAAATTAAAGGGCAGGGGTAGTTATTTTGGAAGAACTGAAGGACAGTCCTTATTTTGAGAAGCATGTCTTTTGTCCTTATCATGTACCGATAATAACGCTACCTATTTGTCCTTAGCTTGCACATTTACTCTAAAATCTAATTATAGAGGGTGTATCAGTTTTAATCGAGCAAAATTTAATGGTAAATTCTCCTAGTCGTCCTAATTCGGAAAAATGTATATTTTATATCTCTATCTCGATTCCTGAAATAATTAAGATGTGACCGAATTGCACGAAAATATCTTCATAAAATTGCTGTTATAGAGGAGGGCAGACATGCAAAATTTTGTTTAAATCCAAGCTTTTTTATGGGAATTATTGCAAAAAAATGATTTTTTCTTGTAAAGTTCAACAGTCTGTATTTTTTTTAGAAATCGAGATAGAATGTACCGTTAAAGTTTGCTCGATTAAAACTGATACGAAACCTAACTTTCGATTTGAATTTTTTGTTGATCGAAATTGCAACTTTTCATTTTAGCTCATTGACCTTGAAAAGCTCGAAGTTTTCGCTTGCGGCGCTTTTTCGGCCTAAAATCTGTCGGTCAACTTTTGCGTGTCCTTAATAAGCAATAATACAAATTAGCAACCCTACAACAGTAGAACAGATAATATTAAAAAAAAAACATAAAATTTATAATTTTTGTTTGCCTCTTCACAGAAAACAGAGTTGCTACGGCCCTGCCACAGGCACAAAATTTTTGGGCTATATTCAGAAGAAACGTTTATAATAATGAGGAAGGCATCCGAAATGGCACTTTTACTTTCTTCTGAGTTTTCACCGTTGTGCAGACTTTTCAGCAGGACGATTCCACCATAAAAGACTTAAAATGAGGTTAGTAGATGTTGTTATACTTCTTTTTAAAAATGCCTCGATTAGCGGATTGATAACAATTTTGGCTAATTCTTAACGATATTGTGTCATTTGTGGAAGTCTAGACCTGTCCAAGCTCTTTATTTTCTTAACTTACCTATGAGAATTTTCTACAACCTGGTGCACGTCACCCTTCTATATTTCCATGTTTCAATATGTGACGCATTCTGATCTTTTTAAATTGTATACAATAAATTTTAACTTCTCTCTCTGTCTTTGTCCTTGGGCAAATTTATAACGGATGTCCAATAAGTCTTTCAGTCAGGGTAGGTATGGAGTGTTTTGCTTTTCATTAATAAGCACAAAACTTAAACCGTTACAACCTCACCTCAAGCAAAACGTCATTTAAGACGACACAAGTACCGGTAATGTTTTATGAGGGTTACATGAAAATTATATTTTAAGTTTTTGTGTTTATTATTAATGAAAAGAAAAATACTCCTTGACTGAAAGACTTATTGGACACCAGTTACTTATATCGTGTGTTTTATTTTAAATTTTTCATAATGTCTACAACACTATTCTATTATTTGCCTTTGTTCTTATCGCCAAATTTTCAATTGGAGTAGCTCATATTTACTACTTACTTGAAATACTATGTCACTCCTATCTTCAAATTTCTTAACTATTTCCAAAACTATTTACTTAAACTCCAAAATCTGTACTTCAGAAAATATTTTTTTTATATCTTTGTCTTTATCTATAGAACCAATTCAAAAAATCTAACCAGATAGGTATACAACTGAACCTTACTATGCATCCCTTAATGACATTATTAATCCAATCCGAACGCTCTATAATGGTGTTTATTGTGGTGTATTGTTAACAAGGGTTATATGCTCTTATCATAATGGCAGCGTAGATGTGCCATTATCATAACCTTGTAAGGGCATGTATTGACATTCGCGGTAAGTACCACAAATGGGACGTTAGAGACTATCGTGGCGTCAATTCGACCCTCAAAACCACTGTATATAATATTTGTGGCCCAAACAGTATAAGTTTTAATGTGTATGGTGGATAATTACTGTTTATGGTACAGTTGGCTTTTTAAATTATTGATAATGTACTGAGGGGGTGGTGGGGTTAAAACGATGTTGTGTTTAGCATCATTAGGTTGCCGTTGTTTGGTGGTGGTTTATTATATATTTGGGGAAAGTTAAGTGTTTAATATGTTATGAATTATTTATTATTGTGGCCTAAACATACACATAATCATAATATGTATTATACACATAGATTTCGGTTTGACTTTATATTACTGTTTATGTTTCTAGTGTGATTATAGGTTGGTTAACAGCCCTTCCATTTCTCGTTTGAATTACCGAGAAACTTCATTTTAGGCTTAGGATGTGTGCTAAGACCAGCATAAGCTAATATTGCAGAAAAATGACGTTAATAATTAATTAGTCAAATTTAAAATATATGATTGCGACTTTGAGCTTAACTAAATTGATATCCATACTTAATACAGGGTAATTATAAGTGATTAATACATCCTGGGGTACGGTGCATTTGTCATGCATTAAGGTTTGCCGCCTCGCACAAACAATACTAATACTATGAGCGATATAAATAATCCATCACTAATGTCGTTGTTCATTTCGGCGTCTTATAATTGCATGTTTTCTCTTTGAGATTTCCTAGTGTCAATCGTTTGTTCTGCTGTTATTTTCATCAATTTTTTAATTTAACACAACACACATCAGCTTTTATCAACGCTATATAAACGCTGTTGATTGATCATTATTGAAACAAGTAATCATAAATTTGTTAAATAAAAACTTATTATTAAAATTGTTGTTAATTAAATAAAACCATCGTCGCTATGCTATGAGAATTGGGGAGATTAGCTTAGTATTGGTTTCATTTTTAAAAAGCGGCACAGTGTTATTAATTTCTCAACACCCCCACGATGTAATAATCATTTATTATTACACTGTACAGGGTGTCCAGATTTAGTTGTAAATGCGGGGTATCTCGCTTACTAGCAGAGACAGAGAGATGGGGTTTTCGCGACACGTTGCTACTTTTTTGTGAAATGAAAGATGCCGTCAACGATTTTTTCATAGCCCCCTTCGTTTTAAAGATACAGGGAGAAATTGAACATTTGTACTTTTAGAGCATACCTCGTATCTCGGGAATGGCTGAAGACATTGGAAAGATAAAAACTGCATCTTACACAGATTTTTACGTAGAATCCAGTGGCGTACTCAGTTTTTTCTTAGAAGCGATACATTTCGAGATATTTACTATTTTATGTTATTTTAAATGGAACACCCTGTATGTTTTTCACTAGTTGGATCCAGCTTGTCAAAAGCTTCACAAAAATATAAAACACTCTGTAGTTATTTTCTGTATTAAGCTAGAAAATGACAAATGTCAAAAATTTAGCCAAAATTTTTGTAAGTAGGCCATGAAAAACAACAAACAAAGAAGGAATACAGTCAAATTTTCACAAGAGCAAATAAAAGTTTGAATACGCTTTATAGAAATAGTTCAAATTGATTTCCGTTACGATGTCTTAGACACATTTCGCACATTTTTCTTATCCTGCGTAAAGCATTCAGAATTATGAGAGGTTGTGCTTGTAAATCCCTAAATTCTCTTTCTGTGGCAGCACGTAAATCTTCTATTGTATGAATAATAACATTTATTTCTTATTTTTCATAGCCTACTTATAAAATTTTTGGCTGAATTTTTGAAAATTGTCACTTTCTAGCTTAATATAGAAAATAATTACAGTGTTTTATATTTTTGTAAAGCTTATGATAAGCTGGACCCAACTAGTGAAAAACATACAGAATGTTCCATTTAAAATAACAAAAGTTTAGTAAATATCTCGAAAATTATCGCATCTAAGAAAAAACTGAGTATGCCACTGGATTCTATGTAAAAATCTGTATAAGATGCAGTTTTTACATTTCCAATATCATCAGCCGTTCCCGAGATACGAGGTATGCCTTAAAAGTGCAAATTATCAATTTCGCCCTGTATCTCAAAAACGAAGGGGGCTATGAAAAAACCGTTGACGAATCTTTCGTTTCACAAAAAAGTAGCAACGTGTCGCGAAAACCGCATCTCTCTATATCTGCTAGTAAGCGAGATACCCCGCAATTACAACGAAATCTGGACACCCTGTACTTGTAACAGAATCCTACAACTCGAGAAAATTGGGCAAATATTTATAACAATCGTTATTTTGTTATATGACGCCTAATATGCCAAAGATTTATTTGGCTCCCAAGTTTTCAATTATGAAAATTTTCGTAGATTTTAATAAATCAGTTGCAACTTCCATAAAAAAAAACAATACTTAATTGCATGCATTGCCAATATCCATATCTACCCAAATAGAAAAAGAGCTTATGTTCCACGGCTTGTTCCTCCCCCTGTATGATCATGTTACATTAAACGTTCCTTGAGACGTCATTTCCAGTCAGAGAGGCAGAATGGTTCTGTAGCAAGTAAAAGCAACAGGATAAGAAGGTAGGGTGAGTTTGACATGGTACAGGGGGGTTTGGGCGCTTGCTGCTTTCTGTTTCACATACAAATACTTGAAGCACATGTGACAGGCAACATGACAAACACAACAACACTAAACGGAGGTGTATTAAGGAGGTTCGTCGACTCACATCTGTAATTTGCAACTCAACTCGTATACTATGCCTTTAAACTATTGTTTTATTAATGGGGTGCATTTTGGAGAAGATGCAAATGAGGTGGAGTTGGGTTATATCAACTCGTTTTGCTTGCTTCGGGTTAACATGATATTTGGTGATGGCACATAAATATTAATAATAGTTTTATATATGAAATTAAATGGAAACATGGTGGAAATAAATATAGATTTGGGTACCTATTCTGCATATTGACATTGATATTATTGTTTGTATTCAGTTAACCAACATAATTATAATAGAACAAAATATTATGATGATCCACAGTAATTAATAATTACATCAAAGGTCTGTAAACACTAATGATGTGCACATTTTACACAAAGATATGTGTTATTAATCATTAGACCCTAATTACTGAAAGAAAACTACAAAATATTAGGTAAACGTGACATTTTAATAATTTGTATGTGATAAATTGTAGATATACTTGCATAGGTAATTAAATCATTAAAATATTATGAAGATTAAAGAAGACTAAAGCCCTCCTGAGACGCAAGTTTATGCATTTCTCTACCCTGTAGTGATACATGCAAATAGTGATCAATTTTTCCTGTGGTTCTAGGCAACGTGAATCTCATTTCTAGGGCGCCGCAGATTTTAACTTTGTCTTGGAATCTGTTATAGTCCTATTTCCAGGAACAAAAACAAAGTCAAAAACCCTAATTTCCAACGGATAATGCTAAATTGGATACTGCAGTTGCCACTGCAAAATTTTTTCCAGCACAAACCATAAATTCAATTCGATATCTATATTATCTATTAGGTACATTTAGTCCACTATAGTTAGTCAGACTCCTATGGGTATTATTGCAATTCATTGGGTAAGAAAATTTTGTTTTGCATAAATTCGAGTTTTCGACCATCAACCTCTTGCAGCTTTTCCGCCATCTTGAATTAAGTAGTGAATTCTTTTCTCGACAGAAACAGTCGTATTTTTGATTTTATCGAAAAAATGGCCGATACCATTTAACAAGAAAAACGTGTTCTACAAATTTGTATACTTGATATTTCTTCATATTTTGCGTATTTAACTAGTAGTAACGGATTAATTGAAAAAAAGGGAGTTGAAAAATTTTTTGCACGAATATTATTTTTCCTTCAGCGCTATCGCAGAAATGTTCATTTAAAATTTATTAAACACATAGTTACCTACAATTTTGATATGACAAATTTTTTTATGCGAGGAATTGTTTACTTAAGTTACTGTAGCAATGTAGCGCCTTGAAGTTGCGCGTATCGTCACTCGGCAGTATAGTACAGGGCATTTAGACCTTGCAGGGAAATAATTCCGAGACGAATTTGGCTTCCGATTTTCGAAAGTGTATGTATACAAGTCGGAAAACTCATTTTGCACAATTCTACCCGGTGGTGAAAAGCCGCCATCTTGCTTTTAAAGGTTATTTTAGTTTTTCGCGCATAAATCGCGTATTTTCAGTTTTATAAAAAAAAATTCTATGCAATTTTATTGAAAATTGAATTCTCCATAAAATTGCACTGGTAACTTTTTTGCTAATTGCAATTGTTTACAAGTTTGTTACACCTCCAATTTTCCAGGCTGGTGTTTGGTGCACTTTCGAGATACTCGCACTTTTTCAGACTGTCGCGTTTTTCGAGACAGGTGCACGTAAACGTAAACAAAACTATATGTGTTAATTTCAAAATGTAATCCCGTGTAACAAAATGCTGTAGGTATCTAACTTGTAAACAATTGGAATTAGCGAAAAAAGTCTATTTTGTAGAGAATTCAATTTACAAATTAATTTCATTGAAACATTTTCTTCTAAAATCGAAAATACGCGATTTATGCGCAAAAAACTAAAACAACCCTTAAAAACAAGATGGCGGCCTTTCACCACCTGGCAGAATTGTGCAAAATGTGTTTTCCGGCTCGTATACTTAAACACTTTCGAAAATCGGAAGCCAAATTCTTCTCGGAATTATTTCCCAGTAAAGTCTAGATGTCCTGTACTAATGCCGAGTGACGATACGTGCAATTTCCAGGGCGCTGCAGTAAGTAAACAATTGCTCGCATGAAAAAATTTTTCATATCCAAGTTGAAGGTAATTGTGTGTTTAACATATTTTAAATGAACATTTTTGCGATTGCGCTGAAGGAAAAAATGATAAGCGACCAGAAAAAATTTTCAACGCCCTTTTGTTTCAATTAATCCGTTATTACTCTTTAAATACGCAAAATATAAAAAAATATCAAATATATAAATTTGTAGAATTCGTTTTTCTCGTTAAAAATGGTATCAACTGTTTTTTCGATAAAATAGAAAATACGGCTGTTATTGGCGAGATAAGAATTCACCCCTTAATTCAAGATGGCAGAAAAGCTGCAAGGGGTTGATGGTCGAAAACTCGGATTGAAGCTTTCCATGTGCTACCCGAACAATGGAAAAAAATGTCTCTTATCCAATGAATTGCAATAATAAATACTAAATATACTGGACTAACTTAATTTCTTTAGGAAAAGTAATTGTGGTACTATCGTATAAGAAAGTGTTGGACACATCAGATATTTTATTTTTGTTTTAGTTTACATTTGGGGTCATTTCAGGAAAACATTTTTTTTTATTAAAAATCGATAATATTATTATTATAACAAACAAGTGCTTACCAATAATTTTCCCATATGTTTGTGCATTCACTGAGTGGGACTAATCAGATCAATAGCTCTTTACTAGGATTTTTAAATTAGTTTCGTTTTGTTTAGCAGAATATTAATTGAACTTCAATTAAATATCACTGGAATTTATATTAACTAGAAAAATGTCAAATGAAATCGGTAAATATTTTTAATACCTGAATTAGAGCGTAATCGACAAAATATTTCATTGCTAACAAAGTGAATAATTGAATATAATATTTCCTAGCGGAATTCAATTTAGTTTTTTATGGTCCCACAAATGGATATACTAAAAATACTATAATGTTCATTTACATATAAAGCGAACGCTGAGACTTGCAATTTTATATACATATCAATAAACCCCGGCTTATTTCCACTAGTAATATTTTTAACAACATTAATATTGTAGGTTTATTCCATCCCATCGATAATTTTCTGTTGATTTAGTTGTTAAATAGAACACTCGGAGCATTCAGGGGATAAATTAACTAAACGCCTAGAGAATCACACTCAGTGTCTTTTATGTCTCTACAATAAAGAAAAGTTTGGATGTGATTTTCAGCCTGAGAAAACTATCGGTGTTTATTTAAGCGGTAAAATAATACACTTTCCATTTTTAATAAATCTGGGACTTGAGTGCGGGTGAGTTAACTGTGTCACCCTCTAAGGTTTTTCCAATATATTTTTTACCGTTTCTTTATGTCTGCACCTATTTTTATTCGTCAAAGACACTGTTCCATTTGTGTATTTTCTAATAAACACAAGATAATCTATATAAAGAACAAAATAATGTGTCTATAAATTTCCCAAGTTTTACTATTATTATCATCATCATACACTGGTGGAGTGTGAAATACGCCAACGGCATTTTTCTTGGGTTATGATTGGTTTGATGCCAAATTCGCAACGACTTGTAACATATTTCTGCTGACTGATGATTGTCATATTGCATTGACACCCCATCATCTGGCGCACTTTTATTAAGTTGTAAAAACATCCACAAACCTATATGGATGGTGCATGCATGTCTCCTCTCACCTTAAACTGTTACTTTATATGCATTGAATAAATTTCATTTCATCTCATTCGATGAACAAACAAAAGCAAAAAAATTGTCAATGCAAATGCAGCCTAAAATAAACATTGTGGGATGTTTTAAGTGGGAATAGTTAAAGGCAGCGTTGTAATATGTAAGGCAAAAGCATTTTTGATATTACAAGCTGGTATTTACGATGGTGTAAAATAATACAAGATGGAAATTGTTATTTTACGACAGGTCATTTTCCAGCGTCATACTGTACGTTTTGGGGGGTTTCGAGGACCTTCGCTTCGTAAGGAAGGTATCAATATAATTTTATTATTAACGGATTTCGATACAGTAAAATTTAATTTTCAGTATTAGGCAGCGTCTGGATCTTAAACTTGCGGGTGATTTTCGCACTTTATCCTTTACGACTTTCGTCCAGATTTGCGTCATACTGAAATCATATAAGCTAACAATTCAAGTTTAATATTTGATATTGTCATATCATTTCCTGTTCCATCCTAAGTAACTAATTTATATCCAAAACTCAATTTCCTTAAAATCATGTTTGACAAAATAAGCATAACGTAACACACAACAAATCAGATTTTTCCAACTGCCAGAGACAAAATCCCATTTGTGCTGGGTTGTCTGACAGCGCGCAGTTGACAGGCGTCGTGATTTCTATTTTTCCTAAAGGAGCCCCGGAGTGGATGAGTATCGCTACAGGCGCCGGATGCGCGTCCTTTTGATAATTTCTTTACACACGCCACACTCTGAAACACTTTTAGATGTAAACACTCGCCAGTTTTGTAATGCAATTATACCGAAACAATATTATTTTAATTTCCTCTGTTTCAGTTTAAGAAAAGAAATGGAGGTTTGTGGAAAATCGTGCGGCGATGGTACGTAGTTATCGTTAATTTCAAACTATGATTTGTGAAAATAAAGTATTTTGATATTTTTTTGTTAGTTTATCAAATTTAAGAAAAAGATACCTTCCTTCAATTTCAAATGCATGGAAAGGCAAAGAAAAATGGAGAAATAGAGGCTTCACGCTTCAACACGCACCTTTTCTTAACAGCCGCAAAAATTTACATTTTGAATTTATTTACCCAATTAGTTCACATCAAGCTAGTCCGAACACGCTTACACTACACACTACACTAACGATTTATAAAGACGAGTATAAATTAAAAAAAAACGTTATTATTTTCTTCGAAGATCAGATGAAATAAAAAAGTTTTGCATAAAGGAAAACTCCATCTTGTAGGTGAAAAAATCCCTCTAAAGCTGTTTCTACAGAAAATCCTTCAAATGCATTTCTCTTCCAGCTTTATTTACTTTATACATCGTAATCAATAAGAGTTATTATTTTCAGTTACCGGCCCATTCGCCCGACTGTCAAAGTAGGTAAATAAATAGAACTTCCGGGTACATTCCACTAGCAAGCGAAATCCTTTTCCTTCGAACTTTCCTGTCGGTAACACACAAAATTAATAGTCGCACAGTGAATCTGACTGCAGCTGGATGCTGGAAATAATTAACGCAAAGTAGAAGCGAGAGAGGAAAGCCCAGTAGCTGTAGGTGTGGTGTCTCAATTCCGCTCTAAACTAGCAATCCGTGAGGCTGTTAATAAATGTTAATAGAACTATTAGAGAGATGCATTATCAATAAGTGAGTGTAAGTGGTAATAACCGCCATATGCGCTCGACTGCACGGATAAGGGAGGACAGAGACTATTGAATTATCCTTTGGACCGTAATATCCTAAACGGGATATCCTGTTTAACGCATCATTGCAGTTTACTGGACGCAGTTTTTTCCAGCAAAATAAGATATTACCTAGGATACGATAAATTCAAATTCCACATGTGCAAATAAGCTGAAATGAAAATATTGTGTTGTGCATATTAAAAAATTCCAGAAGAGATGGTGGAAAACGAGCAGTTTGCACGCTCACAAACACATCCCTTTTCGTCTACTGGGCTCTATTATACAAATCACTGAGCTCGTTTCAACTCGCAAACAACTATTCGTTATTAGGTACAATATAAAATGATCAATAGAATATCACACGCTCGCACACAGTCTAAGGACAAAACGATTTTTCTGTATCCATGCACTCTGGAATATTTTTCAATATAAGCGGTATGTGCAAACATCACATAAAGCTTTTAAACTTTAATTTTTGGTAGCAATACCGGTATTCGAGCTAACATTTAATTGAACTGGTTTCCAGTGTGCATTCATACATGCGACGAATATTTTCTTACACAGCAAAGCTCCGAACAATATTTGTATTGTTTGTCTTGGTCACTGTTGAAAATTTGATCTGATTTCAAGACGAAAACAGTTTTCATTCACAGTTGACAAAAATCTAATACTGAACACAAACTAAGGGCAGAAAGGCGACTTGCTGCTTGGTTAAAGTCAAAGAAAGCATCTTCGATTTTTATTGATGTCAAGATGCAATGTATATGTAAATCAACAAAAACATAACAATAAATGTAATATGCAAAGGGGATGACATAAAAAGAGTGCTAAAAGCAAAGCTGTAAAAACGCTGCATGTATATTAGAAAAAAATCTTTGCGTAGTATTTACATGTAAGAGGTTCCTTTGAGGGGAAGTGAAATGTGGATCAATTTTTAATACGTTTGCACCTCTTTGATAAATAAATAAACTGTAAGGTGAGAGTGGCAAATATAGGATAAGGCAGCAACATTACCGATTTGACGAATCATCTTGTAACTAAAAAAATTTGGCGGAACTTCATCGATCTTATATGTATAGAGTATCCCTGAAGATTTGTACTAAAAGTACGAATTATTAAGACTTTAAGTAAACTATAACCGATGGTATTATAACCACAATACTCCAATTGTCCAGTACCGTACTTGTGCAAAAGTCAGTTAATAGCTTTGAAATTTCTCCTAATAATTAGGTATACATTGAAAAAATAATATGGTTTCCAAATTGATTTAAGTAAGTTCATCAAGATATTCCCCGTCTTTTCTTTTCCCAGTGGAAAATGAAAGTGTAAAAGTTTTGCTGTGTAAATAATAAATAACGATTATTAAAGTGTACTTTGGGCTTGTTAACTAAAGTTCTTAACAGAATGTTTAGGTAGTTCAATATACTCATAATAAAGTCTAATATTTTGTTACGAAAATAAACAACGTAATCAGTTTTATAAAAATTGAGAGGGATAATGAAATTTAAGAATACTTTAACAATGATATAGAAAAATTACACAAAAATACAGCAACTTTCGGATTATACAGGGTGTCCCAGTTTATATCGTCAGGATTTCACCAGGCGAGGGTTTAGCGAAAATTAAAGGTGGTTTGTCTAATCAACTATGGTCGAATGTTGCTTCCTTTTTGACGTACAGAAAATAAAGAAAATAAATTATTTTAAATAATTTGCTATAAATCAATAACAAAAAAAGTTAGCCGTCTGAAATTTTGCATAAATCTTTTTTTTGTATTCTCTTATTAATAGTGGTTGCAATTATTTTATTTAGAACACAGAGGCGTGCGTACGGGTTTCTTCAAAAACATTTTAATGAATAAAACGTACGCCACTGGTTTTTTTGCAGCACCAATATGCAGAGAGTATTTTCCATTCAATTTAGAATCATTTTCGTATCTTATAATTTTTTGATAACTTAACTCAAAATAACCTAATAGTACAGTAAATAAGGGAGAAAAAAGGTTTCAAATAGACTTTTTTTACCCTACAGCCAATTTTTGTAGAATCTTCTAGAGGGTCACCCTGAAAGTTTAAAACTGAATTTGTGTATTCGTAGACCCCGCCCTTCCTTCACCAGCCCTCAATTAAGGGTTGGATTTTTTTGTTTATTGAATAACTTTTTTCCTATTAAATTTTCGAAAAAAAGAGTTAGTACAAAGTTGTAAAGAAAAATATTTTCTACAACTTATCTTTTAAACTTTTTTTGATATTGTCGATATTTAAAAAGTTATTCAACAAATAAGTTGAAAATTTTGGGAAAAGAGTAGTAAGTAGTATGAGTAAGTAGTACCTAACTAGAGAAAAATTTCCCTAAAATTTGCAACTTACTTGTTGAATATCTTTTTAAATATTGACAATATCAAAAAAATATTAAAAGGAAAGTTGTAGGAAATATTTTTCTCTACATCTTTGTACTGATGCTTTTTTCGGAAATCTAACAGGGAAGAACCTCTTTAATAAATGAGAAAAAAAAAGTTAAGTTATCAAGAAATTGTAAGATACAAAAAAGTTTCTAAATTGAATGGAAAATACTCTCTGCATATTGGTGCTGCAAAAAAAAACCAGTGGTGTACGTTTTATTCAATAAAAAGTTTTTGAAGAAACCCGTACGCACGCCTCTGTGTTCTACATAAAATAATTGCAACCACTATTAATAAGAGAATACAAAAAAAAACCTATGCCAAATTTCAGAATACAAACTTTTTTTGTTATTGATTTATAGCAAATTATTTAAAATAATTTATTTTTTTTAATGCCCTGTACATGAAAAAGGAAGCAACATTCGACCATAGTTTATTAGACAAACCACCTTTAATTTTCGCTAAACTATCGACTGGTGAGATCCTGACGATATAAACTGGGACACCCTGTATAGAATAATAGTTTTAGTTTTGTTAAGCTCTTATATTTGAATCTATTATAGAGAATGAGTTACTGAAATTCTTGTAATATAAAGCCTCTTATACTCCAGAACATTCTAACAATATTTATGTCTTTAATATCAACAGAATCTAGTTTTATTTTATTGTAAATTTAATCCAAAGCGGTGCACTCTAACCCATCCACCAGTGAATCAAGTTTAACATACACACACGAACACACCTACACCCTCACTAAATTACCTCTATTTTCACGCGAATAATATTAGGGGCATGCAAATAACTTCTAATTAACTTAAGCTACAATTACAATAACAGTGCTGTTAAAACAATTGTATAATTAAACACGGCATAAGTAAACTGCATATGTGCGAAAACGTGCTGCCGCCACCGACTTGTTTCATTTCAACAACAGAACGCGCGTTTGGTTTTGTGGAGGGTGGAAGGTAGGTACGGGGTGGCTAAAATTATCTGTACGTTGAGAAAGGTTTAAAGGATTTGTCGGTTTGTGTAGGGGTTCGTGAATTATCAGGTCACACAGTAACATTATCTGAAACAAATTATCTGTTCTCTTGGTTTATGTTTGCTATAGGGACAATCTGAAGAAACGAATTGTTTTTATATTGTGTAATAATTAAACGGTTTCACTGGGTGAGTAATTTAGTATTCTGTGCGTGCGGTTTGGTGCGATATTAAAGAAAATGATCTGTTGAACTTGGTGGGGCTGATGGTAATGAAAGGAATTTCTCACGTAGATTCTAATCAATATGTTGTGTGTTGAGGAATGCAATAATTAAAGTTTGGGCCCCATGGAAAAATTCGTAAATTATCTAGAGAGATTTATATTATTTCATTAGTGTGTTGAATGAGAAATATCAAACAACAAGAAAGTTGAAAATACTCATTATTTAGGTATTTATATTCTCAATTCCCGAAAATAACTAAATCAAGTATTTGAAATATTTTAAATGAATAACTTGTAATCTTCTTAGTTTCTTAAAGCACAATGGAATAAATGACATAACAAAGTTTTTGGCTTTTTTTTAGAAAAAACTGTAAAGAAAATATCTAGGTTAATATACAAAATGAATTCCTATATCTGTACCTATATGCATATTTTTTTATACCTACTTCTTTTGTATAATATGCAGAAATTTTTAGAAATTTTTCTTTGTATTATAGATATAAAATTGTAAAACACAAACAGATATTAGGAACTTCAAATATAAAAAATATTACTATTACTTGTGGTCTAAATGATAAAACAAATTACTTGTCTTATTTCAAAAGAGAAAATTTATAAACCAAAGATTCATTCCAAAATGAGCTAACTATAACATCTTCTGCAGCAAAATAAAAAGCAAAAATTTTGAGATCTTTAAGAACCGGTTTAATTACCTCTGATGGCAACTTTATTTGACAGGTTACAACAATTTATATCAACAAATTTATCTGGGAGACGAAGTTACTGACTGGCCCTAAAATATAATACCAAATATTCACTTTTTATCTGATTAGGTAGGTAGTACTGTTTTAATTATGACCCATAAATGAAAATGAGACTCTTTTTTGAAGGGCATGCTTGGCCACTGCTAAATATTTTACTTCCGTTTATGTGTTTTAAAAATGGGCCATTCTTAAATTTTATTAAAGATTTACGTATTACATTTATATAAAGAAAAACTCATCCAGAACGTCCTATAGGCCTATAGCTAGACACTAACCGCAATTTCATTAGCCAATGTAACATGCAAACCTAAGGCTAGTTCAGTTGTACCACCTAAATCCACCCAAAATAGCCTGAGGTTTACATTTAAACTCAAATTCCGATTATAGCAACACTCCAGTACTTTACCAGAACATATCCACCACACAGTCTCTATGTTTAAGATGGCACATGTGTGATATTGTCCTGTACCAAGAAGAAAATCGCAAAATCCCAAACATTGACATTCAGTTTTATTTTGCAATCCTGCCTCATTTCACATAAGTTGACAATGAGTTGCATTTCCAACATATTTTATCATCTTTGAACGTACAACTGTTGAAATCCTATTTGTAAGTGTAAACAGAGCAGAAGATATGAAATATACATACAGATGTGAGTCTTGAATGCACCTGTGTGGGACGCCTCCAGGCTCCAGGGAAATACTGTGGGTTGCGTCCGGAAGGAATCAAAAGAAAACACAACAAAAAATGATGAGATCGTTGAAGTATACCGTCACGTTTCTAATTATGATGTTGCGGTTGTACTACGGTTATATTTTACCTGCATACCTGTTTTTAAAAAGGTAATTAGCTGAAGGATGTAAGGTTTAGTGCTAAAATTCAACTTAAATTAAATTGTATCCAGTTCGTTGTCCTTGGCGAAACTTTTCGTTATTTTCCAGTACATTATTAACGTTGTTATCACACAGTGACACGTTTCAAAATAAGTTGGGCGAGTCTAAGAGCAAAGTGATTGTTATATACTTGAAGCAAAAATAAACTCACCGGCGTCAGCATCTGGTACATGAGGGTATATGCTGCGCCTGCAGCAGGAACAGCGATCGTTTCCTTCTTATTCGCAATGTTTGTTTTGGCATGGCGACCAAGAGCGCACCTGCGGCTCACTCTACTCTGTAATTCGGTAATACGTGACCCTGAAAACCACCAGACTATACACTAACTGAATTAGCCGTGTCTGGATCTAATAGCAATAAAATTATAGTTGGAGAGATATGTACTATTAATGGTGTGTGGTGCGGGTTTGATAGAAAATTTGGAAGAGCAAGAGTAGTTTAATTCAATAAAACTTACTTCACTGTTTCTGTGTGGGGACTTCAATATTGGGGCGTTTGGAAATTAGTCGGAAACAGATTTAAACGTAGGACTTGTCAGGTTCTAAATTAAATTGTAGAATGAAGTGTTAACCAAAGGCGAGGGCGAGTACGTATAATACTAATCCTCAAAGGCTCATTATTATCCTGATGCAATTGCTTATTACTACGTAATTTTTAACCTAACCTAAGATTTTTTCTTTTTACTTTCTTATACGAAGTATAAGGAAGTATTGTAATCGTGATTTTTTTTATTTATAGCATAGGTACACAACATAATGATACTGCATTGTTTTAAAATAAATCTGTCTACTACTTGTACTGATTTCCTCTCAGTACCTCACACGATTTCTGCATTATATATGAGGGTGACTACAGAAAATAACAGTCGAAATTAAAGTACCTTCCCATTAATTTTAAATTTGGCGGATGCGCCGGTGCCGCTAAACTTATCCACTCTCTCAAACATTCTGGCTCCACTTCTTAATTTTATGTCTACATATGATGGTGTAGTTTAGTTAATTAAATCGTACAATTAAATCTTATGTATTCCCGAGACGCGAACTACAATCCAAAGTCACACAGGTTTGTGACATAAACATTGGTTTACTTGAATGTACGCTGGAGGCCAACCAACAATATAAACGTCCCCGTATATAACATTATAAATTAACCAACTCTGGAATATCCGGCTGTGTCATTCACAAAATTGTCAACCGAGAAATAGACACAATATGCAACGATGTAATAAGATATAGCTAAATAAACAGTTGACTTGTGCTGTCTAGTAATGGCAGAGATTGTATACCATAGTGTATAAAATGGAAGTGCATACAAGTTGTAAGAAATGCATTATTCAGAGGAAAATGAGTTATTGCATAGAACTGCTGTGGTGGTCACAGATGAAATGTATTGCTTTATAGTTTTATAAATTCAGTTGAGTTTGGTTGAATATGGAATAGTTGGAAACTTAAACGAAACTGTAGAAAAAATGATAAAATTATTTCGGTTTTTATTTCACTTTGTTCGGTTGAAACTTTCACGTCATTAGAAATCTAATTTGGAAACTTTTCTTTTATATGAAGTTGTTTGAATGGAAGAACTGACAGAATAGTTTCATATTTTTCAGTTTGTCTTGTTAATGAAATCACTCACTTTTGATACAATTAAGGAAGTCCTTAAACTAATATTAATTGCTTACAGATTTTATATTTATACGGAATAGTAGGATTAAAGTATCTTTTAATTATTCAATTATTTTATTCAAAAACAAAAAACCAAAATATTAAAAAGCGTAAGTATATTATAATAGTATACAGTGACTGAAGTGTATAAGGTAGCCACTAGACGACAGAAATTCAATAAGCTGAGTGAAGGATGAAATGAGACAGACAATAAGCAGCAATTGGCAGCTGGTCGGTGAGTTAATGGTAATTTCAGATTTAGTATCATGCCAGCGGTGGATGGATGTACTTCAAGGAATTATGAACCGGCGACCAACAGGCGACAGCGCACTAGCTGGTGTCCGCCTCACCATGTGGTCGGTCTCGCTTGCTCACAAAATTCGGCTACCTAATGCAGTTCAATCACTGTATTATGCTATGAGCATTTAATGATGGCTATTAAGACACGAGTATGAGAATTACGACACGAGACGTAGGTGAATTAATTAATTAATAGAGATTAAATGTGAGTTTCTTACACTATTTTTTCTACTAGTCAAAATAATGAAAAATAAGAAAATAAATAAATATTATGGCAACTTTATCATAAACTCAGAAATGTCTGAAAATCAAAATGAACTGTTAATTTTTAAATTTTAGATTTATCAGATGTTCCTAGCAATATTTGATATTTACAGTATATTGCTGTGATGTTGCATTTCTATTGGTTATAAACTTGTATCGTAATGAAAAATCTGTATCATAATGAATCCCATTACAGTACAAGTAGTAAATGCCTAATAAATCAAGTAAAGTAGGTATATGAGTAGAAAAATAATAATTTGATATACGAGTAGATAATACAACAAAAAACTCGCGCAATACTAAACTAAAACAATATTATTGTTCGACAATTGTAATTTTAGTGTGAAATTCTTTACTAGACTGTGAGTGAGATCAAGATCAAATCACGTGACCAGTTTTAAATTAGTTTAGATTAGTTTTCATATGACAGAAATCTAAACTAACTGGTGATACTTTTCATTTGTAGTTTTATTTTTGCATCATCCCAAAATCAAACCATAATCCTAATTTTCATATTCCGCAGTTTTCAATCATTTTTCTCTATAAACTCGAGGAACCAAAGCTGTGCCGCAGTAAAACCAACAGCAACACCGATAAATATCCCATAACATAACGATTTTAACCCAGCGAAACTAGATGAGTGTTTATGTAGGTCAGTTTAGGGCCCCATTCGCTAGTTTATAGAGCGTTTTTTAAAGCGCACATTTACATAAGAGGTATTTGTTGACTTGCCTGTTTATATTTACTTAGGGGCTAGTCGTACAAAAGTTGCAGGCTAAAATATAAGAACACTCAGAAAAACGGATATATAAAAGGGTAGATATCCTTTTACCTACTGCTGCATGTATACTTTTGTTTCTGCTTGAGTTTTACTGAATAATATTCTTGTACGAGTTCCGGATATATTGCATAAACTCTACATGTGTAGGTACACGAATTTCCATTTTATTTTGTGGAGTGTAAAACGGAAAATTGAGCACTACGTTTCAAACAATATTCATGAAACAACCCACAGTGTGATGTAATAAACCCTAAAGAAGTTTTACCAAAAAAAGTATATAAGGTTTTGCTTGTAAATTCCCAATTATTGCTTGAAAAGTAAACTAAAGTAAACTTCCTCTTTTCTATTTCGATTTAAAAAAAACCTATGGCAATAATATATAAATTTACTTGGACACACCAGTTCGGAAGTTACAAAATAATACATCACTAGGGAACAATTTGATACAAATTCGATTGAATACACATGAAATAGAACTGTATATGTGGTGGAGGGCACGCCTCCTGAATTCCAGCGCCCGCCGTAAAGTTTTTCAGCGACCAGAAACATTCCACATAAAATTAAAATAAATAAATCTTTCTTTTTCCGTGATGGAGATGGGGAAGACCACTAGGAATTAAAAGCTGTGTGGGTGGTCTAATGCAGAAAAACCAGTAATTTATTGCTTAAAAATTGGTAAACAATTTTGTGAAAAATATATGGGTTATTTGAAACGAATTGTAATTAGATTCTGGATAATATTCGGATTGTATCAAAATGTTGTTAATGCTTGCACAGAGCAAAACTTGCCAGCTATGGTAGAATTATCTTAAGTTGACATGTATATGACACTCTTCCTCTCTCTGTTACTCAAGGGAGGTGAATAAAAGGTAGAGATAAAGATAGAATGACGCACATGTCTACTTAACTGTTCCATCAGAGTTCAAAGGTCATGTCTCTATTGTAAGTTATCCAACTAATGCAACTTATATTACCTACGTTATTCTGGAGATCAAGCCATTTGATTTTAATCAAATTTACTATAAATAGATATAAGGTTACAATTTTCGTACATAAAAACGTCTTTCTTTTATTCAAGAGTAAATGTAGCATTTCTCTGTACTCACATGAGACTTCTTCAGTATAATAGAATTTTCAAATACTTTTCTTTCAAAAAAATCTTGTGAGAATTCCACAAATGTATTCTACCTACAGCCTCAGTACAATATCATCCCAAACAATTAATAAGCGGTATTTATCATTCATGTTATATTTATCTAGAATTCGTCCGTACAAAATTCCGCACATACACCTACACAAAAAATTCCTCAACTCGTTGGAATATTATTTGTAATGGGAATTGAGAATTCTCCGCTTGCCTCTTTTCAGGAATATGGCCTGTTTGCCCTAGAGGTAAACGAATTTTCGCATACCAGCCCCTTTGTGTTTTGTCACCACACCAACTAATAAAATATTTTCACAGCTACGCTTTGTCAAAGATAAATTATTGAATATAATAAATATACTATAGCTTCGGTGCTCGTGCAGGACAAAAGGAATCCCATTCATTAATTTCACAATCTAAAAGCGGCCACACACAATCCAAATACACTACAAAACTACAGCTAGCATAGAAATGATTTTCTGTTATTATGTGGAGGTAAAAATAATATCTATTGTATTTGCTTTCGTTATTGGAGCTTCCAATGTGATTGTTATGTAGATAGAAATAAATTTGTTCGTGTCTGATGTGCATATATCCGTTGTAAGCTTCTTGTGCATTATTGTGAAAAAGGTGCGTGGGGTTTTGAGCAGCAGCATTGACAAAATTTGCTGCTGCCCTTTTTGTGCTCCTGCAAAAGTGTTTTATGGCTTTCTTATGTACCAGCCGTGTGTCCCACAACGCTTTAACACACTTTGTGCGTAAGTGTTTTGCAATATATGCTGTTAGAGATTTCATCCACTATAACACAATATTTTATGTACATATCCACGTTAAACTTTTATTAATCTTGGAAATTAACGCTCTGGGTAGTTTAAGGGATCTAGGAACATCAGTAGATAACCAACTACTATTCAAAACGGGGAACCATAGAATTACAACTTTATAATTTAATCATGACGCCATAAGACAAACACAACGATTCGGAGATAATTTTCCTCAATGTCACAGAGTAGGATATTCATCGTACGTATATATAGATATAGAGTAAGCTTTTCATTAGTGTTATTAAGTTGTTACGCCAAGCTGGGAGGCGTACTCAATGGAATTTTCTTGTTTCGGGTTCTACACATGTAGATCTTGTCGTTAAAATAGCTTACGGAGAGCAGATATAATTTTGTCTGAATAAGTTATAAGAAATTCTCTGCAGGACCAGACGATAATATTCAGAATAATCATGTGATTTGGGAAATGAATAATTTGTTATTGTTCGCAGAATATAAGCAATTGTAATTAATTTTTTTACAATATGTATTTTTAGATATAGATATTAAATAAATACAGAAATTATTTCTGTAAATTCATATCTATGGATTTTCGTAGGAATTTAATAATGAACGCTATTTGAATTCCAATTATAATAAACTTTCTCAAATTTCGTTTTCTCCTGGTAATTCAATGGATAACAGAAATTAGAGAATTTGACGTAATTATTGAGAAAAATAAGTTAGTGATAAATTGTAGTAGTAAATTATAAATTAACTAAACTGCTGGCCAATTGAAACGTACCAAGCGAATTTTTAGGTTGAATTTAAAGTCAAATATTTTGAAAAGGAGAAAAGATATCAACATGAGGTTTTCAAGATTCAAGAGATAATTTAATTGCGAAAACAATAGTGTGACCCGATTTTTTTACTTTGAAGTACGTTACTATCTACAGGGTATGAAAGAAAGTCGTCTTTTTTTTCTCAAACCTTATACCTACCGAGATTACTCAAAAAAAAAATTTAATTTTTTTGATGTCCATTTTTTTAGTCCCTGGTTAATGAGGAAAAAACCAATTTCTCAAAATTTTTATATCCCTCTTATTTTATAAGATACCGAATTTTTTATTAAATTTAA
Organism: Pediacus dermestoides; assembly: GCA_963942485.1. Taxonomy (NCBI): domain Eukaryota; kingdom Metazoa; phylum Arthropoda; class Insecta; order Coleoptera; family Cucujidae; genus Pediacus; species Pediacus dermestoides. Next base: position 34,411,722 of record OZ012626.1, read on the forward strand.
TATTGTTTTAAAAATCAAAATGATTATTCCTTTTAACAATCAAACCATGCCAAATTTCAAATTAATACAGTTAAATGTAACAAAATGGTGGAGGTTGTAAAACGGTTTCGTAGCCACCCGGTATACACGAATATGAGCAAATTTTTGAAAAAGTGAAAAACCCGTTTCGAAGATATAAGTCACTTAAACCAATGGTGAACATAAACTAACTAAATTCCATTCTATTCCATTAAAAAAATAGCCTCAAAAAATGAATTAAAAAAAAATTTACCAATTAGCGAACGTGTACCGATTTTGATAAGCCACTGGTTACCAATAAATTAATGAAAGTACAAAAAGTGTACTTTTTATAAGAAAGCCATTCATAAGTTATCATAATCAACTACAGAGATTGGTTCTTACAAAACACAATAAGGCCGAACGACAAAAAACAAAGAAAAAATCAAATTTTCAGCAAAAATTCGGTATCTTATAAAATAACAAGGATATCAAAATTTTGAGAAACAGGTTGTTTTCCCATTAAGTAAGGACTAAAAAAATCTACATCAAAAAAATCTAAAAAAAATTTTGTGGAATCTCGGTAGTTATAAAATTTGACAAAAAAAAGAAGACTTTCTTTCATACCCTGTAGATAGTAATGTACTTCAAAGTAAAAAAATCGGGTAACACTATCGTTTCCTCAATTAAATTATCTCTGAAATCCAGAAAACCGCATGTTGATATCTTTTCTATTTTTCAAAATATTTTACTTTAAATTCAACCTAAAAATTTGCTTGGTACGTTTCAATTGGCCAGCAGTTTATTTTTAAAACAACAATTTTGTTGTATGTACCTACGTAAATTCCATAATGAAAAAGAGAACACAAAAAATCAAAATGTTATTGCATACTGCCTTAGTTTTACCATACTACTTAAAGATTCTACTTTATGTTTTGTTTAAATTCTGGAGATCTAGATTCTAGAGGTCGTTTTTTAAAAACTTGAAAACTTCTTTCATCATAAAAAATGGGGGTAAATATCAATGACCTAAAAACATTTAATCTACCACTTTATAAACCTCGATAATTATTATGTAAATGACTCAAGCTACTCTAAATTACTTCGGAAAACTTTAATTAGCATTATCTTTTTTTCTATCCTTAAATATTTTCCTAGAAATAAGATTTTGAAGTAACTTACAATTAATTTATGGTTCTGATAAAGTGCAAATAAAAGCAACCGTTTCTTGAGTAAACAAAAAGTGATTATAACTTATTGCTAGTTGCATTAGTTTTGACTGGAAAAAAATTGGTTGAAATTACTGCCCATAAAATGGAATAGTTAATTTTAGAAATCTTATGCATTTCCTTTAATAATCTTTTCAATAATGTGTTTTATCTCTTTAACTTTAAAACTATAAATTTCACAAACACTAAAATTGAGCTTTTACCAAATATTTCTTCATTTTATATACCTATAAAAATGAAAGTTTGTCCTCTATACAAATCTACACCGTCGTAGATACCGACGCCAATTTTTTTGTGAATGTTCTTTCGGCTTCCACACGAGTCGTAGAAGTAATGAGAATTTGTGTTTTCAATAATAATTATTACAATTTATATACGACAGGAGACATTGACTCGTGTGGAAGCCGAAAGAACATTCACAAAAAATTTGGCGTCGATATCTACAACGGTGTAGATTTGTGTAGAGGACAAACTTTCACTTTTATATATAAAATGATGAAGTATTTGGAAAAAACTGTCTTTTTACTGCCTGTGAAATTTACCGTTCTAAAGTTAAAATTAAAGAGATAAAATAAATCAGAAGTACTCCATGGAAAACATACATAAGACTTGTTGTCATCATACACAGATCACAACTTTCTATATTAAAACTTTAATAGTTGTTCTTTCTAGATCAAACGATATTTTCGATATCAAGGACTTTACAATGTATCAAAATTTGTTAGACAATGTATGAACTGCAGGCTATAATTCAAAATTTAGTAGTCCACTTTCTGATTAAACATTATTTTGTGACAAATTAATATCCTTCAAACAAGATCCATTTAATCATTTAAATCCAAAAGGAATTAATTCCCTGGATGAAAGCTTGAAAATCTTGGGGGAATCTTAGCAGTAATAAAACATAAAGCATAAAACAACTTATTTGGTATTTTGCTTTGCATCTTCTATGTAGCAATTTAAACGTAAAATAAATTATAATGCAGCTGTCTGGTTTTATTAATTTGTAATATTTTTTGTGTGCTTAAAACACAATTAGTATTGTGGGCACTTCTTTTGAAAGGGTAGTAGGTATTTATAAATTAAATAGCTTAGTACTTCTAGTAGGTAACAACATTAAGTACCTACAGTGTGTCGAGGAGCGACGCGAGCATAAAGTATTTCATATTTAATTGAGTGTAACCAACGTAAATTATTCAATGCTCCAAGTTTGTAATGGCAACAGTGGTTGTATCTTGTATATAGTTGTAAATTAGAGTTAAAGAGAACTGTTTCGAGCTCTAATTATATAACTTTGTTAAAGCACTAACTTGGGAAAATTAATTATTTTAATTAGTTTTTATTCCAAAACTAAATAAGGATAAATTCTAACGTATTGTCTTAAGAACCTCTTTCAGGAGCACGACAACCAATGACGGAGATATAATTTGGAGTTGATCCTGCAAGACTCTGTGAACTAACCATTATACATTCATAACGAGGCTTGCATAGTAAAGTTCTTGAAACGAAAGCTCGTTGGAGACTATAAACTTTATCGCGATATGCTCTCTTACCACGTCCTCCGCAAGACAGATTACACTATTTGGATATGATTATCGCTTATGAAGATATCGGTTAGAATTCACGCTCATAGAATTTAAATGGTTCAATAACTTTTATAGTGTACTTGCGAAGCGCGACTATGGACGAAGCGGGAATATTCGGGATGTGTTTGGGATAAGGCACAACAAAAATTATCAAGAAAAATAGTTGCGGCGATGCAGTGTTATAAAGTGTAAGAGGCTGTTCCAAATAAAAATCACAGCGGCTATTTAGCCTGCGCCCCAAATAGCAACAAAATCTTGCGTCGTGATATAGACTTATAACATCAATTCTTGAACATATTCTGTATGTCCAGAAACAATAGAAAACTGAGAATATTGATTCTAAATTATACCTAAATAGTTTTTTTTGTCTGAAACATTTTTTCGCTTCTATTCATAAGTGACGGTTCTGTGTGATTCTTTATTATTGTATATATAACAATGAGTCACTGTCTACTATTTCGGTATTCTAGTATAGTTCTTGAACTTTAACCTCTTTAATTATTTAGACTGTTTTTTTTTAAATAGTAAAACGGGGACTTTTTTATACATATCTAAGTACATTTTCCATTTAAAATATAAATTAATTTTAACTGACGGCGTTAATTTTAAAATGCTTGAAATTGTTAGATTAAAATGCATGACGTAGCTGAATCTAAGAGAAAGACAATTATTTTCAAAGAATGTACCATTTTATATTTAAAGTAAATATTATTTTTCTTTTAACATTATAACAAAATTATAACTATTATAATAGTTATTTATATTATAAGTGGGATATGAACATCATTAACATAAGAGTCTGGAAATTGCAGAACGAGTCGTAGACGAGTTCTGTAATCAGACGAATATGTTAATGTGTGTATATCCCACGTGTAATATACAAGATTTTATCTTCTACCGTCCAAATAATTAAAAATGAATTTTGAATTTATCTCCAACGACATCGCTCAGTAGTTGTTGTCAAGTTGTCGTACTGGACTACCTAACCTAAGTTGTGTAAAAACTAGCCAGCGCTACACAACAATGAATTTGAATCATAAATTTTTAAATAATTAAACGATTTATACACCAAGAAATCTGGGACGTGGACCGTGTTATATTTATTATTAAAATATAAAACTAATTTATTATAAAATAAAACTAAAAATTTTTTCAGTTATCTAACGTGAAGTTAGGGTTTTTTCTAGGTAGATACGCTATTATAAAATTCTCCAGGTTTCAAAAAATCAAACTTAAGAGTATGAAGTGTCATTACTCAATGTTAATCACAAATTTTAAAGAATTAAACAATATATATTATATTATAATTAGACATTTACAAATATAAACTTTCCTATAAAGATACTAAATTGTAAAAATTGTGTTATAAATACTTGTAAGAAAGAATTTTCTTGTTGAAATTTCAGTGTGGTAATGATTTCTTTAAAACACATGTTGCGTAATAATCTGACTTACCTTACTCAAATTAATGTCAAATCAAGGCTATTATGAATTGGTAGTAGATAAACAAACTTACCTTTTGAACTATTAATCTTTATTTTTGATTTCTTATACTTAGTAATAAGCGAATTATACTAATCATCATTTTATTGAAAATCTTCCTGTTTTGGATTCTATTTTTATTTATACAGGGTGTCCGAAAATTAGGAGCAAAAAACTCGGGGAGTGATTCTGCTCGAAAAGTTAATGTGACAAGTTCCTAAAACTTTTTTCCGAAAGCTCATTAATATTGGGGTTACAAGGCCAAAAAGTTTTTTTTTAAATCAATTGTTTCCAATAACTTTTTTCTAAATTTTGATGATACCCGATTGAAGAGCATCGAAAAATCTTCAAAAAAGATGCTCTTGTTGAATATCGATAAAACGAGTAGTATTCGAGAAAAACGCGCTTCTGTTTAATGTTTGCTTTGTTAATCTTGAAAATGAGCTGTAGTTAGTTGGTATTCATTTAAGGCGTTTTTCTCGAAAACGACTCGTTTTATGGTGATGCAGCTAGAGGATCTCTTTTGAAGATTTTTCAATGCACTTCAATCGGGCGTCATCAAAATTTAGAAAAAGTGCCTAACAAAAAAGTTCTAGGTCTTTATCCAAAGGCAAACGTCGGTTTCAACTCTTTGACACTGGGGGATTTACCTCAATTTTGGTGCAAGAATACAAATAAACATTAGTCATAAGTGTGCCAAATTTTAAACGAATCGGTACACTAGAAAAAAAGTTACTGGAAAAAAGTGATTTAAAAAAACAAACTTTAAGGCCCTGTAACTCCAAGATTAATGAGCTTTCTGAAAAATGTTATAGGAACTTGTCACATTAATTTTTCAAGTAGAATCACGCCCCGAGTTTTTTACTCCTAATTTTTCTAAAGAAAACTAGAATCCTAATAAACTAGAAATTTTGAATTGTTGGGTCAAACGTGCAATTTTATTTTAATTTTAATTAATTTACACTCTTAATATGAAACATCCTAAGTAGAATTAGCTATTCTAAAAGAATTTAACATCGTAGTTGGTTGTAAAATTTAATAATAACGTGTCTTCTTTTAAAAATGATAGACCGATACTATTCATAATAAAATCATTTAAATGAAGATAGGTAGACAATTTTCTAAGTTGATGTATAGTTGGTTTTTCGAACAAATCAAATTATTATTGAAATGAAAAATTTTATAAATACATCATTCTATAAATTATGAGCTACTTAAGTTAACCAATCGAATGCTGTTAATAATCAGTAAAAGTATATAACTTTTATTTAAATTAAGCATAAACCACTCAAAAAACTACAATTCAACTGTTCTGTTGTAATAACTATTTGATCAAAATTTGTATTTGTGTGAAAGAACACCCTGTGTTACATGGTGCCTTCTACATTATCGTTATTTGCAGATGTTTTCTGTCGATACCAAAACACATCAGAAAAACAAAAAGATAGGAAGTTATTAATAAATGATGTATAAAAATACCGTCATATATATAAATTCAATTTTCGACTGCTATAACAGGAAAAGTTTCACTCTGGCTGCCATTTGTTCTTCTTAGTAAAAACCTATAAATCCTACATATTTTTCAGCACTCTTTAAATTTATGTCAACATGGATATAAAGTTTTAACAATTTCTGTAAAAGTTATATAAGTTTTTTGTTCAATATTTCATATTATCACAACATATGTAGATAAGTGTGAAAGTCAAAAATTATTCCATTTGGTTTTGGTTTAAAAAGCAAACCTCACAAACGGCACATTAATTATTGTAAAAATTTCTATATTAAAAATTCCAATAACAGTTATTGGAAAGCAGTGATATCAGACTGAATGCAGGATATAAATTCAATTATGTGAAAAGTTTCTATATCTCAACAAAGCCGATAAATGTAAGGTCCAAATTAAAAAGAAGGTTTATAAAGGGTTTAAACTCCGCTGGGAGTTGAACTTGATTAAATAGGGTTTATATTCTTAGTAAATCCCATGAATTATCAACTCAAATAATATTCAATCCAATCGACAATTGAACTGAATTTTATTTAACTCTGTGAATACATAAACCAAAATTTACATTTCCATCACAAACTAATGCATTAAACAACGTTTTAATTACTATCTGATAATTAACATAAAACATATTTTGTTACAATGCGTACCTAGAGGAGGTAAGTACACCAAACGAGAAATCGACTTTCAATTAAAAAGGCCCATCTTCTTAGTTAATGAAAACGACCGTTAAAAGATTGCGGTTACTTACCGGAAACTTAGTGAATTAACGGCTTTAGATCGCTGACGTATTTCCGGTGCGGTGGAACTTAGTTAACTTAGAAACAACTGCAATTTATTTTAAAGGTAGAAGTTATATAAGTACTGTATTAAAATCTTAGGGTCCATAGTGTTGCCCTGAATTTTAATATTGGCTTTTAATTACACTACACACCAATCTTGTGGCTTCAAATAAAATTTCACGGCGCGTGTTTTGATGAAGGAAAAATTGTTACATATTGTGTAAGTTAGTTTATTGGCGATGCGATAAACTACTTCAATTTGTGTTGAGTTAAAAAAGACGAGGAGATTCTATAACAAATGCAGACATTTAACGCCCACTCGTTTATCACTGACAAGTCGATGGAACATTTGCTTATTGCTGCCAAAGCTAAGTTGAATTTGAAATTCAGATAAATACATTTGAATTTTAATGACGGATTCTCTTCGTCGCGATGGGAGAAAAGAAAAAATCACTTCTATCTCCAGATGAAAGAAAAAGGCATAATAATATGGATTATTTAAATAATTTTCCTCTCCAGTGGATGTTGTCCCCTTCTCATAACGCACCAAACTGATTCAATAAAAGATGAAATTCCGGGCGTTGTGGGATTTTTAAAATGACCCAAATGAAGAAGTGAATGTCTCGGAGTCACAGCCATATATTTACAGTGGTTTATTAGAAGCAAAAATAAATGCTTCACTTAAAGAAATGCTTTATTTGAGAAATAAAATATTTGTATTCTAATCTTTTCAGTGGCGTATACAAGGGAGGGCAACCTGGCAATTTTAACATTCGACGTTTGAAAATGTAGGTAGTTATTTTTAAACTATCTCTGTAGTAGTATAATTTCAATGTTAATAACATCCGAGAATTTAAGAAAAAAATGGTTTCAAAAGTAGAACCAACAAAGTCCAACCCTCAAAATGTTTAAGTATACTTAAGAAACTTTTATATTATTCTATAATGGTATTCATTTATTTTTAAACTCTTGTACTTTCTAAATAAATATTGAATAGTGATTAAAAAATTATAAAAAATTATCATTTATATAGGTACCGATGCTTTTGGAATGAGATAATTTTAATAAAACACACAAAATATTTTTTTGAACATTATTTACTTGGAAAAAAATTATTGTATTAAAAATTGCAAATCTCTTTTATGTAAGAGCCATGATATTTCAGAAGATATTTCTATTCCTGTTAATTTACTTATTTGCCTAAGAAAAAAACCTGCGGTCGATCACGACCCTTCACAATTTATAAAAACAATAATTCCAAATTAAATTGTAGGTTCTCAGCTACAGTTACAAAGTTGTATTGTTATGTTATTTGAAAGCCTTTTGTGCTACATCACGATGAATCCGTAGAAAAGCTCTAATGGGAAATATGATAATCCACAATTTAGTTTACTTTCGCTATAATCCGCCCCCATTTAAGTTTAACGTGATGGCTAAATGAAGCGAAATCAAATTCACATCTGCAGAAGAAAATTTAGTTTGCCTACATTTTAAACCTAATTAATTACCAATATATTTCAATCTTTTACACTAAAATATCATTCGAATTTTCCATCATATTCCCGGGAGTCTCTCCGTCTGTGCTCTACTTTATTCGTTCCGAAGCAATAAATTGCGACCAGTTATAAATTCAACTTTTTTAATATAAAATTTTCCAGTCTCCACAAAATTTCTTGTCCGTTTTTGATTGTCTTACATAATACCGAATATATGAATCCAGCAAACGTAACATTAATAATATTTATGGGTCGCCCAAAGCAAATAGCTCTAGATTCCATTAAATTGCTAAATGATAAATGGGCTCTCGCTTATTATCAAATACATCCACAAAATAAAAAAAATTCAGATTTCAAATAATTTTAGATCCTAGTATTACGGATGATGGGAAAGTTTGTTTTAGTGCAAATAAATTGAATATTCAGTTGTGAATAATACAGATTTTTATAAAATGCAAGCTTTTATAAAACAACACTAACATAAGGTACTTTCTACCAATTTTAGTTTTTCTTCAAAAATAAACGCACAGTTATCGAAAAACGTACTATTTAATCGCTACAAAGATTTATCTGAGCAACTATTCGAAGTTTTAGCGTAGCGTGCATAAAGTGGAGGGGATAGCTCTAGTATAAAAGCTCGTGCGTCTCATAGGATAAACATTTGACCTGGCGTGTTGAGCTAGGTCAGAAGAAGGAAGGGAAGCTGGTGCAAGCAGATTGAAAGTTATTAAATTATATTTAATTCGTTACTAAAGAGTCTCAATTATATTAAGAGAACTATCGTTGTTCAAATTAATAATATTATATAAAATATAAATATTTTCATGACGTGTTTTAAGTAAAATCGCTAGAAAGTATCTAATTGCTATATTCACTTTATTTAAACCGAGCCTTATTAAGCGAGTCGAGACTTTTTTATTTACATTTTTACTTTCTTATACGAAGTATAAGGAAGTATAGTAATCGTGATTTTTTTCGACTTCGAGATTTTGATGGATTTACACGTTTTGAGGGCCTCTGAATCCATTCTGACCATTTTCGCCATGATGTCTGTTTGTGTGTGTGTCTGTGTGTCTGTCTGTCTGTATCCACCATAACTCAAAAACGAGTTATTGGATTTGATTCAAATTTCATATTTAAGAGTTTGAACGAAATTGTGGGTGCCACATTCAATGTTTTTTATTTAGCACCAAAACAAGTGACACTTACCTGAAGACATTTTTAGGTTTTTTAGGAATATCTTGAAAAATAAACAATTTATGAGATTTTTTTATTCTTTAACATTGATTTAGAATTGAATTTTGAACAAATTTTGTTTGAACTTTTTTTTGAAATTCCGTCAAAAAAATTTCAAAAAAACTAGATATTCTTAAAACACTTTATATTTCTCATAGCGCGCGTTGATAGTTGAATTCGATGGTCGAGGTAGACCATGTGTCTCATTATATGGCTGCCACACGGAAGGTCCCGGGTTCGAATCTCAGAAGGAACGGACCATTAGTTTTTTTTTATTTTACTGGTTTCTATGGTACCGAAAACAATAATAATGAATAAATAAATGTAATTTCATACCGGGAGATTTTTTTAAGTGAGTAATAGGTCGAAAATCTAAAATAAAACACATTTTTGTCGTAAAATTCGGTTATAATGAGTGGGACAAGGACAGATTTATGCGTATTGCAATAAGTGCGACAGAGACTATTTGAAAATTGCTGGAAACCTTCAAAATTTTTACAAGAAATTTAACTTAATTTCTTTAGGAAAAGTAATTATTGTGATACTATCCGTAAGTATAAGAAAGTCATGTGTTGGGCACATCAGATATTTTATTATAAACTTTCTTTCAATTATTACAATGTAGATAAGTTGCGGGACTATTCCACGAGTCCTCAAAAAACCTCTTACAACAGATCTGGATGTGACAACTCAGTTAATATTACCAAAGGTAAAACTACTACATTTCATTATTTGCCTAGATTTTTCTATTACAAAGTAATATTACAATTACTTTTCGTTCCTTGAAGCCGTTTTACATACAACGTATTTCATTTCTATATTAAACTTTACCGAGTCCTCACCTGCCCTTGGGCTAATGTAACAAGACAAGCCGCTGTGCTTTATCACTGTCACTCAATTATTCAGTTTCTTTAAGATGTCAACTTATTATAAATGAAAACCAAAGTTACTTTTGGTTATTACCCATTTCGTAATTCCTGATACGAAATTGCCAGAATAACGCTTGACAAATAATTTTCTTATAATTTCTACATAGAGCACAGTGCTTGTTTGGTTTGAACAGTCTAATTAGACAGTGCTGTAAACTCGTACATATCGTAATTTCTGTGCCAAAACGTTTGGCTGCATGTGGCAGATGCAGTGTGAAACACCCTTGCGGAAGCCATTTGTGGCCAGAATCGCTTTTTAATGTTTCCGCTTTTGCATTTGGAAAATAATTATTGTTTTCACACACATAACACGAGGATTTTATTATTTCAACTGGAATAAGTGGTAAAATTGTACAAGCTTTAATTGGAGCAAAAATATTTGTTCCGTTTCTGTCGGTTTCTTTTCCTGAAAATCCCCAAGTGTCAATTAACGGCATTAATTTGAATCTTGTTACGTTGCAATAAAACCGCACCCCAAAATCATTATGTCCATTCAATGTTGTTTAAATTACGAAAAGCGCCGGTCTCGTCGTATTTCTTGTGATGATTACGAATTTTTCATTAACTTTCATTAGTTTCTTTATGTTCCGGCTTTGCTCTTGGGAGTCTCCAGCTATTAATTAATTAATTTACATGGTGATAAGGCCAAGAAAATTGCTCATTTGCATTTGTACAACACTGGAGAGATACTTCAAGATAAGAAATATAAATGCCCCGCCTTATTTTGCTTTCTTATTATGTTATACGTACGAAAACGATATTTCAGGTAAATTGTCCCTTTTTAATTTGCTTTATGGAAACAATCCGCTTAATATGCGAGGAGTACAACTGAAAAAAATTGAAAATTTTCAAATGAAATACTGCGAGAACAAGGCTATAATTAAAACTGTACCATAAGTAATATCCAGCAGTCATTATATTATTTGAACGTCACCAGACGAAAATTATTTTTTAATCTTAATTAATCTTAAAGTAATTATACAATAAAAAGTCCTCAGACAAATGTCCTGAATTTTGTCACTGGAAACAATGACAAATTTCTAAGCCCTGAAGTTTAATTACACACCGTACTTTTGGAAGTTGATTAAATCCTTCAGAATATAAGAATAACGTAATTAGTAATAAACTTTTTAATTATTTTGCATTTTGTGTACCAGTTCAGTTGAAATTGTTCAAAATGCTACAGAAACGCGGATGATTATTCTTATATTATAGACAAAATACGTTTTTAGGGGGGATCGTTTTCTTTGAGCACAGCTCCAATTAATTCCGCATTTTCGTTGCGCCAGCACGGCATAAGGGCGAGTGATAATGATTATGATTATGGTTTTCGAGCCGTAGGTTGTTGTATTTTATATATTTTATTACCTGAAAAAATTTGTAAGGTACCAATTTATCTAATCATTACATTTTATGTTTTGTGTCTTTAAAGGAGGCGAGGAATGGGAATGGCTGCAAATTTTATAAACCAACGAGATGTGCAAATCCGTTAGAAAGGTTTGAGGTTATGTGGAAAATAATGAAAATTATTAAACACCTAATAAGTCAGTAATTTTGTATTGCAATTTAATGTATTATATTAACTTTCCCGCCAAATATTTTTCGTTCCATTTCCATATGTAGTTTCTGAAGCATCATCGAAAAGGGTGTAATCATTTTTTTTTTAAATATAAATTCAACAAAATCAAGTTTGATGAAGAATCTTTTGACCTTAAATTTGCCCACAGAAACCCGACTGCCTTAAAATAGATTTCCTGGCTCGTCACTGGAAACATAAATATGTAAGTAAAGTGCATCCATTTAATAGATTCACCCACGTGACCAGACAAACTTAGTAAATTGCACTGTTGTCAAACCTCTTTCGAATATATATTCATGCATTTAGAACGAATTATATTATCCTCTACAAATTTTGAAAACAAGGCATAAGATTTTATATTTGTCACGTGGGTATCTTCATAAAATCACTATAAGAGTAATGGGAGTATCTATTTTAAATAAATCAAATGAGTTCACCATTATTCATGTTTCCGAAATTTCATTAAAATTCAGTCGATTTGGCGCTCATTTAATTAAAACTATGCGAGTATATCACATCGAATCAATGCAAATTTTTCCGGTTACACAGACTAAGTCCAAAATAGCAATACAGGTAGATGATTCATTAAAATATACAACATTTAAGCGGGCATTTGAATCGTTATTAAAGCGCACAGCAACGCATCCCCATGGACCAATAATTTTACATAACCGAAGTTTCTTTGGTGCGTTATAAATGTTTCTAAGAAGTGTTGCTTATTTATAGAGAGCGAACAGTACTTTTGGGGGTGTACGTTATAAATAATGAATTCGCTTTGTCTTTGGAGCACTTTTATTTCAACGAATGTGTGCACATATTTCACAAAAGATTATCATCTCCGGAAAATATTTCGCCCCTTTGTTTTAAATTTTATAGGCAAAGTTTTTTTTGATGATCTATCTTATGGTGTTTTGGTTGAGGTGGAAATCGTTACCAAAGACTTTGGTCACAGTGTTATAGGGATGAAAGTGGTGGAAAGCTGAAATAAACCAACACACAGCTTATTTGAATAATTTATAAAAGAGTAATAAAGTTAAGTTAATCTAATCCGAGTTTCAGGAACGCAAAAGGAAACCGGAAAAAACGGAAACATCGTTACCCTTATCATACTATTATCTCCACTCTAAGGTGTAAGGAATGCACGATGATATTCCCAGCTGCGCTGGTGTAGTTTCTTCAGTGCCTTGGCACAGGGATTTATCTTTGATAGAAAAATTTACTATTAAAGCAAGGTTTGCATACGAACTGCCCTCAGGCAAACTGATTCATTTCTAATGCAAATCATAAACTGTACCAGTTCTAGTCTAAACAATTTATTTTAGTTTTGATGTTTGAAGCTTGATGGGTTTAAACCCAGAGACATTTCGCAGGGCAAACGCTAGATAAAGCTGATAATATTACGAACTTAGTAACATTATACAAAATTGGATTTGCGGATAATCCAGAGAAAGGATTTTCAAGTTCCTGTAACGAAACACAATAACAATTAACATCACACAATTTCCGATAAAAATTACGAAAAGAATTTTAGTCCATCAAATGATGGTCGGGTCATGTTAGCCTCAGTTCAATTAGCAAATGTAAATTAATTTTACCCTCTTTGGTATAATTAAAACAGACGAATTCCTGTAATACTTTTTATTAGTTTGGTCTGCTGAAAGTCATAAAACGAAGATAGCTGGAAACCCAAACCCAGACGTCGAAATTAAACCACTAATATAATATTACGAATAGACACAACCTCCTAAAAGGAATTTTGTAATAAACTAATTATAGAACATTGTTTGTTTCTGTTATATCTTTAACAGTTCATCACAGAGAAAATGGTTTTAAAAGTGAGGTGATAAAAGCTTAAGCTATATTGTAGTCACAGCACATACAAACCGTACCGTATATTTCTTATACTTTGTTTAAGGGAAAATGGGGTAATTCAGATTTAAGGGCACTTCAAGAGATGTTAAATGGGAATACAGTTTAGCATACAATGGTCGTCGTTGTTTAAATGTCTGGCAGTGACAGCAGGAAGATGAAGAACGCCATCATCGACGATAAAATCAGTCGTTTGTGCGTTAACGAAAAATTTACTGGAAAAAACTTTAATACACGCTATTCGCAATTACTTTAGTTTAGAAATGAGACAATTGCTGCAATGTATTCGTCTTGCATATGCTGTTTATTTTAAAAGTTTTAATGACAGTAAGAACAACAAACTGCAAACTTGTACACTATGTTCTGGGAACTTGGGATATTTGTTTCGCACTATTGTTGCAAAGTTTTGCAATCTCGCTTAATATACTTTGATTTATATTTGTAAAAGTTTTTTAATGTTAATCTTTGAAAATATTGCAAATATATTTAATTAAAAAAATTAAAACGGTTTATCTGGGGACATACATTTTATATATTTTTTTAAATCAGTAATTTACTTCTGTAAATTTTGGTCGCACTAGCAGCGCAATCTGTCAAGTAAAGGAGGAAGTTTGAACTTTAGCTGCTCTCCAAGTTGATGCCAGTAAAATAATCTCTTATGCTTTAGTTTCCCGTTTTTGTATCAGATGTCATAACTTGAAATTTGGTTTAAATCTTCTAAATAGAAAAAATACATTCAGGTAAAAGGTGTTATTGATTTTAAAGAAATGTTTATTACTAAATTACTATCTTCTACCATTACAATTAAATACCTGCTCCCTGCTCGTATAAATACCTTAAGACAAGCAATTATTTATGTATCTATCTAGAAGCCTACATTCATATTAATTACCTAATGGTAAATAATGTACTAAAAAAATAATTTAATATACCCCCCAGTTTATATCGTCAGGATTTCACCAGTCGATAGTTTGGCGAAAATTAAAGGTGGTCTGTCTAATAAACTATGGTCGAATGTTGCTTCCTTTTTGACGTACAGGCCATTAAAGAAAATAAATTATTTTAAATAATTTGCTATAAATCAATAACAAAAAAGTTAGCCTTCTGAAATTTTGCATAGATCTTTTTTTTTGTATTCTCTTATTAATAGTGGTTGCAATTATTTTAGAACACAGAGGCGTACGTACGGGTTTCTTCAAAAACATTTTATTGAATAAAACATACGCCACTGGTTTTTTGCAGCACCAATATGCCGAGAGTATTTTCCATTCAATTTAGAAACTTTTTCATATCTCATAATTTTTTGATAACTCAAAATAACCTACAGTAAATAAGGGAGAAAAAAGGCTTCAAATAGACTTGTTTTACCCTACAGACAATTTTTGTAGAATCTTCTAGAGGGTCACCCTGAAAGTTTAAAACTGAGTTTGTGCATTCGTGCCCTTCCTTCACCAGCCCTCAATTAAGGGTTGGATTTTTTTGCTTATTGAATAACTTTTTTCCTATTAAATTTTCGAAAAAAAGAGTCAATACAAAGTTGTATAGAAAAATATTTTCTACAACTTATCTTTTAAACTTTTTTTGATATTGTGGATATTTAAAAAGTTATTCAACAAATAAGTTGAAAATTTTGGGGAAAGAGTAGTAAGTAGTAGTAGTAAGTACTACCTAACTAGAGAAAAATTTCCCTAAAATTTGCAACTTATTTGTTGAATATCTTTTTAAATATTGACAATATCAAAAAAATATTAAAAGGAAAGTTGTAGGAAATATTTTTTTCTAGAACTTTGATCTGTTGCTTTTTTCGGAAATCTCATAGGGAAGAACCTCTTTAATACATAAGAAAAAAAAGGTTGTTATCAAGAAATTGTAAGATACAAGAAAGTTTCTAAATTGAATGGAAAATACTCTCTGCATATTGGTGCTGCAAAAAAGCCAGTGGTGTAGGTACGTTTTATTCAATAAAATGTTTTTGAGGAAACCCGTACGCACGCCTCTGTGTTCTAAATAAAATAATTGCAACCACTATTAATAAGAGAATACAAAAAAAAAAGATCTATGCAAAATTTCAGAAGGCTAACTTTTTTTGTTATTGATTTATAGCAAATTATTTAAAATAATTTATTTTCTTTAATGCCCTGTGTATCAAAAAAGAAGCAACATTCGACCATAGTTTATTAGACAAACCACCTTTAATTTTCGCTAAACTATCGACTGGTGAAATCCTGACGATATAAACTGTATTGTTGTACTTTTTACAATTAAGTCGCGTTAACTTATCAAATATCTATTGATATTTGATATATTGCATAAGAATTACATGTTTTCGTAAATTATAAAAAGCTGGACAGCAAAAATATAATTACTGTAGAATGAGGACTAAGAAAATTAATACAAAATAAAACTAGAAGAAAAATCACACAAAAATCACAAAATCTGTGCATTTTAGAATTTTGGAAAAGTACATATTTACATAATAAATATAAATTACAAGCACAAAAACTTTAAAAAGTTATTGATGAAATCAGTCTTGATACAATGTATATGAAGGAACAATGAAAATAAATTTAAAACGGGACTTTATTCATTATGTTCTGCAGATTTATTTAATGCATTAAAATATATTTGAGGTACATTTTAATTAGTAGTTTATCACTTTTTAAAATCCAGAACTTTCTCTATATTTTTTTCACGAAATTCTAGCTCGGAATTTCATATTCAGAACAATTATTATTATTCTATTATAAACGTTAAAAACATTATAAATAGTACAAGCTAAATTAGTTGATTTTATTGTGGATTTTTTCCTTATTTAGATATTTTATTGTACAGCGCACTTTTTTCTGCATGCTTCTTTACTATACTCTATAACAATTTCTTAATTTTTTTGTTAAGATTTTGTAGAAATATAGGTATTAAATAAACAAATTCTTGGGTGGGCCATTGGGTGTAAACAATTAATATGTTTAAATTAACTGTCCTAAAATTTCACAATCATTAATTAGACACTATGAGATTGACACAACTAAAAATTTATTACATGTTTATATTTTCTCACGATCTCACGTTTATTATATAATATTTTTGTCTAATAAACATCATTCATTTCATGTTTTTTACAAACTCAAATCGAAGTTATCTTTTCGTCAAAATTTTATATGGATGAAATGAAATTAATTAGTGTGAATTATCTAATGAAATGAAACCGAATTGTCCCACTTCAGATTTACAATATTGCAGGTTGAAATGCCATGTTAAAATATTTTTACAGAATACTATGTATTAGGTAAGTATAAAAATACATATTAATTTTTTTATTATTTTCATAAAAATTAGAATCATGTCTCTCTGATGAGTCTATTAAAAATTGGAGTCAAAAATTGTAAATTTATTTTCAGTAATTATACAATTTTAGAAAATTCACTATGGAGAATTGAATATTTTTGAAAATATAATATTTGTCCATTTTGTAAACAGATGGCCAGAATCTATATTTTTAGCATGGCTAGATGAAAAATTATGTGCTTTGAAAAATGTATCACAAGGTCGGAGTTGTTACTTGAAAGTGGAGGTTTTAAACCCGTTCTTTAATATTTTACTTATTAGACGTGATTTTGTTTAAATCAAATTTAATTAAAATTAATAGTTTTTGAGGCTGGTTAGTTTTGTTTATAAAATAGAGTTTCTGTTCTAACCCATAGTTGAAGTCTTTCGGATTTGTATTCAATTGTAATAAATTCTTCTCAAACACTCAGAAATCGTACTCGATTGAAAACAATTGTCTAAAAAGTATCTAAAGTATATAAAGAACCAACAGAGATTTAAATGCTATTTAGTTGAAATTAAATTAAATCGATATAAAAAAATCTCACTAAAAATATATATATTTTTTATTTATACACAGCAAACATTTGAGTTTATAACAAAACACAAGTAACATCAGTTATAGGGTTACACAAATAAATATAAAAAATATCCACTGAAGAACTGGCCAAGTACAGAAAAAAAAACAATTTTCGATACTTCATTTGTGTTAGTTCTAACAAACTTAATTTTCTAACATACTAAAACATAAGAAAGAAACAACAATATCAATTAGGATAAAAAAATCACATGAAACTTAAGTACATAAATATGGTTGCAGGTTGCAGCACATCCGAAACGACTTTCTCTGTGGTGTTCATGCTATCAGTCAATAAAAACCATCCTCTAATTAGGTACGGTAAGCCCTTGGGTACTGATACACATATTCGACATTACTTTCAGCAGTCTGCGGCCTGTAACTTGGTGATTTAACATACTCCACCTTTCCAACAACTGTCTGTGAAAGCTTGCTGGGTTCCCTCAATGCATTTGCCTGGGCCTGCTGTTGTTGCTTCAAGTACTGAATTTGAAGAATGGACGGAACATACGAATCCAACAAGCTTTTAGGCTCACGTTTCGGCACAAAGTCCAGTTTGGTGTACCTAGGTTTAGCTGGTTGGACGTATTGGGTAGTTTGTGGTACATATTGAGGGGTTTGCTCGACGGTTTGCGTTGTTTGGTACTCCTGTTCTTGTGGTGTATTAGAATAAACAACGTTTTCGTACGTTTGGCTTTGCTCGGCTGTCTGAGGGACGTAGGTTGGTATGTACATGATATATTGCAACCCGCCCTTTGGGTCCACCACAGTTTGGATTGAGGTACTAGGCGCTGGTTGTTGTACATAGTAATACTGCGGCGTGTAGTACTGCTGTTGTTCTTGCTGGTAATGTTGAGTTGATTGCTGTTGGATGCTATTATCGGCGATGTATTGCACAGCAGGATATTGGTGTAACCTTGGGGCTTGCTGGTATGCATAGTACTGTCTTTGTGGTGCATAATTTTGTTGCGCGGTATATTGATTTGTTGTGGTGTACTGTTGAGGTGTGGAGGTGTACTTGGGCGCAACGGGGTACTGCTCTGGAAGATTGTACTGTTGGGGGTACTGCGGTTGGACTTGTAGGTAATGTGGTTTCGGTTCCTGTTGGGTGTAGGAGGATGCCGTTTTCACTGGAACAAATCCGAATTGCGTGGGCGATGGGGATTGTTGTTTCGGGGGAGTTGGTTTGGTTTCGAGGTTTTTTATTTTTTTCTCATTTGACAAGTAGTCTCTTTCTATATCTTCTAAGCTAATTTTTCTGTCTTTAACTCCTGCTACAGCCAGTAGCAAACAACTAAATGTTACTAAGTGCTTCTGAAATATAAAAAAAGTTTGGTTAGTCTGGTTTTAATGTAGATAAACTTGCTAAAACTTGAAACATGAAACTTTTATAGAAATTTCATGGTCAACGGATATCTACGAGTAATTTAGCTGATATACGGGATAATAAATTAATATGCAGAGGAAATTACAAATACGTTTTGAGATGCATGATTGAAATGTATAATTGACCTTTATTATTATTTTGAAACTTTGAAGCGATTTTATCTAACAAAATTATTTATAAAATATGGTATTAGTTTTATTGTAAAACAAATTTAATATCGCTTTAGCAGATTTCGTCTAAGATACTTGTATATTTTATTATTTATTAAATATATCCGCGATGTGAAATTTGAGGTTAACTAAATTCGTGATTTGATAAAAAAAGGTGTATTATAACATTTAATAATACTTTAGTTTTAGTACTACCAAGTTAGGCTCCAATGTTTTCTCACATTGAATATATTTTTTTTAAAAATTATCCTATTTCATTTTCAAATTATATGTTTAAAAATTTAAGGAAATCTTCCACTTTTACTATAAACCGCATGTTTATAAGAGAGTCAGGTATAAAATAAAATAGGAAGTTAATAAATTTAATTTTCTATAAAAATACGCACGTCATCAGTCATTCTTCTCTATTCAGAGAGGCCAAGTGCTGAAGCTTCAGTGGGCAGGCATAAACTGTTGTGCCCTAATTACATTATGGCAAACAACCACGCGCAAAAAACTCAAATATTAATGGTAATTTTACGTCTTGCCACCAATTATGAAATATATGATAAATAAATATATGACAGTAGATATTTATAAAAGTACAGATCAAAATAAAAAAACTTTAACTTTTGCAGAAACTTAAACATCAACGATTAATTCCATCTTACAAGTTTTATCGTCCAGAAACTTGTCTCCCGAGGTGATAAATCGAACACAAAGTACCACAATGAGTTTATAAAACGATAAATCTTTTAACTAGTTTCCTGCTTAAGAAAATGGATCACAATTAGAAACCAAAGCCATTAAACTTTTTAACAGCACCAACTTTGGAATATTAAATTATTTTCCAATTTACATTTATTTACCTGAAAAACAAGAATACAAAGCAACAAGTTATCATATACATATTCATTTTACTAGATAAATTAAACAAATTCATCAGGACGTTAACAAAATAATTGAGTAGGTAAAATAATTAGTTTCTGGGTGAGACTTTTTAATTAAATTCAGTAGAAAATTATTTAACTATATTAAGAATTATTATAGCTCGTCTTAACATCCCATTAGGATTATTTATTATTAAACTGGAAGGATAGTTATTCTTACTCTTACATAAATTAATTACATTTTTTGACAAAAGAAACAACATTTTTGTCCTGTGAGAAATTGCTTTGTGGAGAAACTTTACATTATTTTTTACCGCCACCACAAATTTTATCAAATCCACTCATCGTCAAAACCAACAATGGTTAAACATTAATTTAGTACCACGAATTTATTAACATATTTAAAAACAGACCGTTTGTTTGCAAATATAAGTTTGGCTGGTTTTTATAGGTCCAAGAGAAGAACATTCCACTTGCAGAAATCGAGTTCAAGGAACCGGAATATGATGTTTTATTTGGTGTGATCTCATGCGGTGCACTTTAGCAGAACTTTTGCATTTTCCACCGTCAGTGAAAGTAAAACAAGATTAAATTAATAGTCAGCTTGAGAAAGAAAGAGACGCCGAGCCACGCCTTTTGATATCTCATACACAATAACTCTAATTGTTAAAGTATTGTTTATATTTTTATCTTAATTAGATAAAAGTCGTAATGTGTATGCAGGTTTTTTATGCTAATGATGTTTGCTGGTGCAAATTACATAATCGTCTGACGGATGTTATTTATTGTAACGATTATTATTAAATTATTTAGATTATACATTACATTATTGGCAGGAAGTAAAAGTTTCTAATATCATCTGCATTTAATTATAATTCGCGTGGTATTTATTGGTTGATCAAAACTGTTTAGTGTCTATAAACTGCATTATTAAGTTTATGGATGAGTAATTTAAAAAATTTCTCCACTGGATATGTAATAGGGTTGGTCATAAAAGTTTCTACTTTTTTATTTATCTATTTTTTTTCACACGGATATTTAATATAGAAGAGAACTGTTTAGTTTCACTCTTTTAAATTATATTTTATGAACCTTTGGAGTGCATTTACAAAACTATGCATTTTAAATATTTTTTGCACTTCCGGGAATAAATGTGCTAATTTAATCCCTCTTTACTGAAGTGACCTATTTAATCATAAGGGATTAAATTTACATTGCTACTCTACACGAGTATTTTTTGTCATTTTGGACAGTATTTTATTGTTGTTGTCGACATTTGTCACTTTGACAAGCATAAATTTAGAATGATTTCACATGCAAATGCTTCGAAAGTGCAAAAAATAGCGTATATGTATACCACGGGATTGAGGTATCATTTAATCCTTCGGGTGAATTATTTCCCTCGCTCGCCCATGAAATTTAATTCACCCTCAGGGATTAAATGATGCACCTCAATCCCTTAGTATATAATATACTATTACTTGGTATATATAAAGTACCTACGAGAATAATTATGCATTTTTTATCACATCTAAGGTAATTTTTTGACTCACTAATTTCCAATAATTGCACTAAGGCAATACAATTGTTGCCGTTATTTCTTTTTGCAACAAAACGCTTAGAAAAAATGTTTAATGAATTTTCTGATAAATAAAAAACTTAATTTAAAAGTCAAAGTACCAAAAAATAAAAAATCAGACTTTTTCTTAAATTTTATAGCTGAAAAATATTCCGAAAAATTAAAAAAACATAATTTTATAAAATTGTAATTAATATCAGAAAGTTACAAGAATAGTTTTAAAAATTAGGAGAATTTGGAAAAAACCTTTGTGGGAATTGAGTGACGCTACAGCAAGCACATCACAGTGTTAAGCTAAAAACATTTCAAATTCTATAGTTTAGACTTATTTCATAGCCTACTTTAATTCAATTCTTTTATCCTTTGGAACATAATGTACCCATTCAGAAAATAAATCGCTGTTATCTTGACCACTATTTCTTCAAATCTATAACATTAAATTAAAGTTTGATTTTAAATTCGTCGCCGATTAATTTCTTTTACGATCAAGTTGTATGATGTTAGATTTATTTTACTAGCTCTAAAATACTGTAATTACCGTCTTAAAAAAGTAATAAAAATTTAACTGAGTGTGATAAAGGGAAATTAAGGATAAGGAATAAAAGAACAGACTTTAATTGACGATCAAATTTGGAAACTCGAGAATAAGTATTTCACTAGGTAACTAATAAAATCTGGTGTTTGTACATGAACAAAGGACATTACTATTTAATACTTAAATTTAATGTTTGTGATGTTGATAATAATAATGATAGTTAATAAAAAAATATTAATTTCTCAAAATAAATCACCTCTTTGGAGAGAGTACTTTATCGTTTGTTTTTCATACTTTTTGGTTGAAAACAGTTAATTAAATTTAGAAACTTGTTTTAAATACAGTAAAACAAAATGTTCATTTACTCAACTAAAATATTATGGCCCTTTAAAATTTTTAAAAATATTGTAGATCTAATAAAAAATGGATCGATTTAAAATGTATTTTTTGACTACGAGCATTTGGACTAAAATATTTGGCAGTAGATTTAAGACTTTATTGACCAATCAAATTAATTAAAATTATCCGACAAATCGTTTTATGAAATTTTATAGGTATTTTCGCAAGTTATAACCCCTTTTAAAAGTGAGATATGAATCAGATGTTCAGTGTTTACTATTAAAAATTTGCTTCTATTTTTATTACATAAAAAGTACGAAATCAAACGTTATCTATAAGTACAGCAAATGTTAAGTTTGGTATCATTGGGAAATCGTTTTTCCTTTCACATACATCAATATAAATATTGAGTTTAAGAAAATGCAGCAGTGTGACGCTAAGGTCAGTTTACCACTTTATCATTTTAAAAATGAAGAATAACTTTTTTCGTAAATTGCATATTAAAAAAGTTCTCTCTTTGTAATTCCTTCGTGGATAGTTAGACACACTCCACTGAGAATTTTTCATAAAATTATTATTAGGTGTTAACGAAAAGTGTTTTGTCTAAATTTGAATAACTATTTGGTAGTTCATGACTCAAAAAAAATTAAATTATATTTATTGGTAGGTACCTAAACAAAAATTCTTTTAACTACATTTTTAGATTTAGAAAAGTATGATAATAAATCAACCAATCATAATAAATAATAACTATTGTGCTATAATTGAACAGTTTTGAGTGTCAAACTTCATCACAAAATTTCGCTAACATAATTAAAAAAATATACACTGAAGATTTCAATTTCCTATAAACTAATTTCAACGAAATGAATGAAAGTAATTTTTATCAGAAAAATCTATGATCGATTTAAAAGTATTGAAGACTTTGTGATTCACAAAAACTTTCTCCAAATTCTATTAATAGCACCCGTGAAATCTAAAACTGAAATTATCCCATCCCATAATCTAAAGACATAGAATATCTTAGTCATTATCTCAATTTAATTCTCATGTGACAGTATATTTTTCCCAAGTGGTAGATATATTTATTTAAAATCAAAACCAAAAATATATTTTAATAAATTGCACATATTTCAGACACGAATAATTTTTTGAAAACACAAGTGATTTATACGGGTGCGAAATTTTATTTTGAGAAGATAAGTTTGGACTTCGTGTAGTATCTGCACATATGCAAATCCTACTTTTTACAAAATATATTCGTAGTTTTAATTTGGAATATATCATTCAGATTTTTTTCACAAAGTAAATGAATAGGCTATTACATATCGACCACTTTCCGGCACTTAAGTTTTAATACCACTTGGGAAAAATAGTTCTAATCCACAGATATTAATTCGCACACCTTCACTTAAATACAAAGTCACTTCACACTATTTATTTGTTTATCTAAAACAACTTACCATTATAAATTGTGATGATTTGGTACAGATAGAAGAAAGGTCCGGCACAAATTAACAAACCAACGTGTGTTCAACTCCCATTTGTACTTTCGTTGGTGAACGTATAGTAGTAGAGTCCTCTTACCCTACCTTAATATAACTTGCACATTTATAAATTACGTATTATAA
The DNA here is from genome assembly GCA_963942485.1 of Pediacus dermestoides. Lineage (NCBI taxonomy): Eukaryota > Metazoa > Arthropoda > Insecta > Coleoptera > Cucujidae > Pediacus > Pediacus dermestoides. The sequence goes on from OZ012626.1 coordinate 34,435,822, forward strand.
TAAATGTATTTATTTCCGATGTTACCATTCAGGAATTCAAAGCTGTTTCATTTATTTATAGCAATAATCGCACAGAGTTCCCAGTTGTGGCCTGAGGCGGTTTATTAAAATGATATACATGACTAGTTTGAATGAAAAAAAACTAATGAGCATACGTTCCAGTAATTAAATTGGAGTTTTTAATTGTGGGAGAAAATAAAATAAATATGCTATAAATCAATGATTGACATAAAGTGTAAAAAAATTGTATTGTGATTGGAAAAGTTTTATTTCTGGTGTTACAGCTAGAATTCTCGTTGAATTGTTGTAATTAGAAAAAAATATTAAATAAACTAGTCAAATAATATCACGACTGACTAACACAGAAATTTACTCAACTGCGCAGGTAAAATTCTTACAAAAATTAGATATTGTAAATAACTCAAATAAACTAACACTAAAGTTTTATACATTCATCATTTTCATACCGAAGAAATAAGAGAAAATCTCTTAAATATTAAACGCAACGCTTTTGTAACAAATTATTATATCATATTAGAGGTCAACAGCGTGGGTCAATGATGTTAAGCCACTTGAAATTCTTACCCATGAAATCTCTTCCTGTTGTCCATTGAACCACATTACATCCTACGACATTTACCATCAAACAAAAGCTATTTAAATTCGGCGTACTTAAGTATCTATTTCAAAATAAACATACATACCTACCAATTATGTATTTTTAGTGAAAACAATAAAATTAGTGTTATACACTGGAAATACCTGTAATCATCACAAAAGCTACAAAGAAAACTCTTTGTTTAGTTCCTAGTATTTAAGTACAATTTTGTTAACCATTGTGTTATTGTAATATTTTAGGTAATTTACTATACACTCACTTTTCAAGTGCTTGTCCAGCTGAAGCTACCGAATTGCAATAAAACGAATTATCATCGTAACTAATTAGTTATTTTGCGGGTAACTAAACACACACCTTCACTTTTATTGTGTTTGAATGTGTGGGTATATTAAATACGAATTCGATTTGCTTTTTGTAAAATATACGCTGGATTGAAGGTTTATAGTCGATTGTATAAGATATTAGAACATCTGCTGAAGGTAGATTTTTCTTTGAAAAATTGAATTGTACGTTCTAAATCAACGAGAGGAAATAGAATGAATTGGTATTGAGCTTGGAATTTAGAAAGTACGAAAAAAAGATGTAAAGAAAACCTAATAAAATTGGATTGAATATATACTGGAAAAATTATAATTTCCGTTATAAACCAACACTTAGTGCAATTCTGCAGTTGCTAGTAAGTGATTTATGAAACATACCAACCTATAAATAAAAAAATAATAATAAAAATGTAATATTTTTCATTATATTTTTTTACACCGGTTTTCGTGAGTTAAAAGTAAGATTATGAATTTTGGTATAATAAAGCTCAATCGTAATTTTCAGTCCAACATTAAAACTGAAACTTTTAGCAAAGTTTAGCAAAGAAAAATATAGATGAAACTTTGGGATTGAAGAAAAAATTCTTAAAAAAATTACATTTAGTCAAACAATTAAAAATATTAGCCTATAATAAGTTCCTGTAAATAAGTATAGGTCGTAGAAGGCTTCGTTTCTAAAATACAAGCTGCTGAAAATCGCGTACTTCGGAGAGTGATTAAATTTTTGTAGCAAATTTTTGAAAGCATTTTTTCGTTATTAACAAGAATCCGAGAGAGCCAGGAGTAAAATTGGAAACGTTTTCGTACTTGAAATACTTGATTTTTTTAATAAGATGGTCGTTATAGCCAGAATAAGAAATAACATTTTTGAAATGATGAAAATAATGAAGTAAAAATTGTATGTAAACATCAGTAAAAATTTCGCTGTAAAGAAAATATTGGAGATATTGTTGTAAATAAGATTCTTGTAAGCAGGGGCAGATTAGGGCCTCTCCCTCGTATTAAATATAACTTTTGACCAAATATATAAAAAATTTAAATTATGATGCCGTTTTTTCCTATTTGACCTCTGGACAGTTGCCAATTGCCCTATTGTTATTCCGGTTGTGGTTATAAGGACACAATATTGTTATTTATACTGTGAATAAGTTTATTTTCATATAAACTGAAATTACAGTAGCAAATAAATAGCAATAATTAAAATAGAAGAATTTATTTGAACGAATAAAAAAATACCGACATTTTTCTTCAATGAATTCTTGAACAAAAGGAATTGTAGCTGCTGAAACAATAAAATTACAAACATTTCTCATTAGTACATTCAAATTAGCAAAAATAAGGTAAGTAAATCCAAAAAACTTGCCCTTTTGAGATCCGACGCGGAAAGTGATGGGTTTCAATATTTTGTGGTGTCCCTAAATTTTATTAGAGCCTGGAACCCCTAAAATTTCCTTTATTTTTACTAATGTAATTTAATTTAGAAAAGTAAAAACACTATTTCAACCTCCTAGTTTTTTACAAAAATACTCATAATTGGATAAATTAGTTACTCAATATACATGGTTCGATAGGAAATTTTATGATCTACAACAAAGTGCGTAGTTAAGCCGCAAATTGCAAAAAACAAATGCACTCTTAAATCCAAGATGGCGGAAAAACCTCCCAAGGGATGAAGTCTAAAATTTAGATTTAAACTTACTGTTTTGGATCCCAACTGCCCACAAAGTTTCGTCCTTCTCTCTCAGATTGCGAACTAAAGCATTGGAACTTGGATAGATTGCTTGGACTATATCCACCCTATTCTTGTAGTTTGAGAACCACTGTATATAAGAAAAAATGGTAAATACATTGTTAGTGTAGAATTTTATAAGGAGTATTTTTGTATAGAGGCTAAAATACGGAAGAGCACGAAAAGCACCTTGAGGGTGGCTTTTAAGGGTGCCAGGCTCTAATAAAATTTTGTATTTCATACATTGTATCATCGAATAAAAAGTTTGGACCACCTTGACGATTGTTACAGATGCAAAGTAGCATTTCAGGGTATTTAAAATCAATAATTAATGTGCAAAAACAGGTTTTAATTTTTACCGTAAATGGAATCTCCGTTTCCTAATTTCCAATTTCTGCAAATGACATGAATTCTTAAAGTTTTTTTTTTAATTAAACACAAGAATCGCAGAATTTATTACGTGAAGTAAAATCTACAACTTTCCTTACTCCCACATATAAATTTCACATTTTTTAATACATATCATGTATGTATATGACAACTATATTAAGCAAATTTGTAATTAAATTGCAAGCGGCTATTCCTAGAATAACTGCCATATTTTTAATTATTTTAATTAATCCTATATACAATAGAAAATAAAGAGAAATTTTTACAAATACACACTGCGATATACGAAATCTATTAAATAATATTTGATTGCCATCCAGATATTTTATAAAAAACAATATATAGGTATTAAGAAAATCGTTTATGTATAATTTAAATATTTTTTTATATGTACACACTCTCCAATTTTGTCAATCTAAGCAACACATTATAATTATTAGAGTGAAACGTATCCTTAGTTAGACTAAAAATAAATCAAAATCATTCATTTGAATGAACAAATTCCATTGTATCTATATTAAACATTCTATCTATTTTCTCACATTAAATAGGCGTGATATGCTCCACTTAATATCGTCTAAGTTGTCATATCTATGACAATTCGTAAGAAAATATCTTGTAGCCCACCCATGGTTATAGAAATTATCCTCTTGGATCTTCAAAAGACTTGATTGTATAACAAAATAAAGAATAATTCGAGTACGCACATTAAATCAAATTGCAATTACAGTGAATATCTAATATTTCAATTTAAATATACTTTAACAAAAGTGTTATTCATACTTTATAAAAGTTAAAAGCCCGTCAAATTAAATCCACGATTTTCTTCCTTGACATCGTATGTTACTGCACTATCATTAATTTCGGCTTTTGTACCTCAAGAACCCAATATAATGATCAAGACATGTTCCGGATAAGGTACAAGTATGTATAAAAAATATTTTGCGCGACCTCTTTTGTTCTGCAATGCAATTTCCGTACGTACTCGTTAATAAATAAGTGAAATAAAAAACCGTCCACTTTGCATCAGATATACTTACACCTTTCTCTTTAGGTACTTAAATGATATTTTATACGCATTATGTACTTTATTGACCTTTTAACAATTTAGTTTTATTTTCAAAGGAACTATTGTTAAGTAATTTTTCAAAACAAGCATGGAAATATAAGATTGGCACAATGCATTATTTTTTTCTTTCTGTTGGTTAATGTGACAAAAGAGAAAGACGATGAAGTTGCATCTGCAAGCGACCAGAGGTCAGTGTGTGGGCTTTGTGATTTTCAACGGAAAATCGTAGGTATTGTTTGTTATTCATAAAACCAAACCAAAACGAATATTTTACGATTTTACATGTTATCCTAGACAAAAAATATGTAGTTAGTGTCAAGTTATGAGTTTATGATTTATTTGATTTTTATTAAAAATTATAGCAAATGTTTGAAAGAAAGTTATTGTTATTTGCTAAGATAGAATGTAGTTTTGCTTTAATAGGGAGAATTTGCATAATGCGAAAAAAATTAAGATTATTTAGGTGTTACTTTTGCATAATAAATAATTATTTACAATGTCTTAAGATATTAGGTGTAGATTCAACTTGGGATCATTAAAAAAATTTCAACAAGTTTTGTTAAAAAAATAAACTATATTTTTATTTATTAAGACAAGAAAGTTAACTAGCAGTTAAGGATAACAACTGGATATTTTCAATTATTTCTTTATTATACTTTTCAGCTATACAGAAATTAAATTAAAAACTGTGTCACAAATGCAATTATTGTACGACAAATAAACTGGAAAAAAATTAACATGGTTAGGTTAATAACTAGAAAGTGAAATTTATTTTAATAATACATATGTAAGAGATTACTGGAAATTAATTTATACATGTGCCATCAGAATACAAAACTTTACATCATGTTTTATAATGATCTGATATCTGATTTAAATAGTATAGAAAACATTTCTAATAATATTATAGATTTAATGCAAGTATTCCAAAATAAACACTTGAATTTTTTATTAATTTTTCTTCGGGTAAGTATCGTCTACATTTTTGAAGATTGATATCTAATAAATAATAACAATAGAATACAAGAAAATACAAAGCAAAAAAGCCTAGAAGGGAATATTAAAATAAAAATATTTCTATTTTGCTTCTTACAGGTTTGGTGTCAACAACAGATTTACTTAGTAGCTATTACTTTTACTTTCTTATACGAAGTAATAAGAAAACGCGATATTCTTAAAACACCTATATTTCTCATAGTGCGCGTTGAATCCGACAGCCTAGATAGACTAGTGACTAAAGGGAATTGGCTGCCAAACGGAAAGTCGCGGGTTCGAATCCCAGAAGGACATTTTTTTTTATTTTACTGGTTTCTATCGTACCGAAAACAATAATAAAATAAATAGAAACTATTTGAAATTGTTGGAAAAAGCTCAAAATTTAAACATGACTTTTTCAAGAAATTTAACTTAATTTCTTTAGGAAAAGTAATTGTGGTACTGTCGTATGAGAAAGTCATGTGTTGGACACATCAGATATTTTAACTTCAATTTTAAGTTATTGAATATTTTTTTTGTATTTGCCAATTAATGGTGTATCTCTACCATATCTTTACTTTAACATTCAAATATAAATTTTAAATTCACTAATGTGGTGACTTAAAAACTACTATCACCAAATCGATTAAACTTACACATAAAAATTTTAGGACACAACTTGTTCGTGGTTCTTTATTGAGCTGACAGAGAAACACTCTATAGTTTACATCAGGATGCTTTTTTTGGTGTAGAAAGCAATTTTCCTACTAGCCTTCACAATTTATGAGACAGATTACCTCAAACTCGTATTCGATATCTATTTACATTATAAACTTGTGAAAAAACTTGAGTGGATTGTAAAAATTAAATTGTAAAACATAAATTCCAAAAATTAAATCGTATATCTTATCGACTATACACACATAAATTAGCGCTTGTCCAGATCATCGTGATGAATTTGTTTGGGTTAAACTTGAAGGTGAGAGGACGAATTACAAGTAATAAAAAACCTTAAATATCTTAGATCATTATAGAAAGCTGAATTATTCCATCACGTAAACTTTTGGTCAGCAAGTAACAAGTGTAATTTTTTATATAGATATTGAGACAGAAATAATTTAAATAATCATCCGCCTTATAAAATAACAAATCGAATATAATAAATAAAATTTGTTCTTGGATGCAGTAGATTATGTTTATGTGTTATTTATTGAATTATAATTTAATCAAACAGTGATACAGCTGTATTATCAAGCGCGCTATTTTCCTTTTTAATTGAATTTAAAGACAAATTGAAAGCAATTAATTATGATGTTGGTTTGATACACCAGTATGGGATGTTGTCTTCGAATTATCTGCATTAGAGAAAGGTGGATATGCGGTATTTCATAAGAATGATTTGTGCTATGCTCGCTGAGATTTGATCCACCTGGCTGAACTGGATCCATATAAAAGAATAATATAATATGTAAAAATAAACATACTCAGTTGTAGAGAGAGAGTTCTAAACTACCATACTTTAAGCTAACCTTTGGATAAATCATAAGTATTTGCACTTATTTGTTTAATTGACAATTAGATTTTTATTGAGATTTATCAAAAGATAAGGCTAAATCAGTTCGTGTAATGCTAATGTGAAAAATCCACTTGGGTTAAATTATGTTCATTAGAAAACACTTCCACATGTTTCACATAGTATATAGTACAGTAATTTCCTGGTGTGAGTTAATCAGTGCAGCAGTAAATATTAATACACACCATATTCGCATACTTTCCACATGTCTGTTGCAATATTCATGAACATGTTAACGGGATAAACCGTTTTGGCACCGGAACCTCCGCCATAATTCCAATTGTCCAGAAGCCACTCAAAAACAAATCAGCCTCTTTCCAGCCAACAAGTTAATTAACCGAACACTTCCGAGTGAAAAGAAAAATTAACATCATGGTGCATTGGTGCGGATAACAATACGCACATAAGTAACAGCGAACAAGAGATCGAGGAAAAGACGTGACTGTAAATGTAACAGTCAATTAATTCCACAAAGAAACCGCTTACACCTGAACTGAGTTGTGTGTAGGCTGTTTGAAAAGAAAATGTTAAGCAGATCGTTTCTAAACCATTCAAAATGTATTATAAATCATAAATCGATGGCTGATGCTGCAAAAACAAAAACAGAACTAATTACAGGTTTTGTTGCAGGAATTTTATTATTAAACGTGGGCAATCAGTGAGCTTGTGGGCTAGATTTGATGAATCTGTAATTATTGTAGGGGGCCACACAAAGCCGCACCTAGTCTAGAGTAGAAGAAATGCACCAGTTTTTTTATTTGTTTGTGTTTGTTTGTACTTTTACAAAAGCATTCGCAACAATGCTTTATGAAATTTTGTTATACAACAAAAGCGTGCTCCCGCTGATTACTTTATTAATAATCCTAATGAGGAATAGCAATTAGTTGTTTAGATGGTGGCATGTGGTGAAAATGCAATATTGTTAATAATGTTTATAATAATCACAAAATGTTTGAATAAGAAACTAGGTTAAAGGTTAAGGGAAAATTGCAGGGTAAACAACTAACATCGGAAAAATTCATTTTGTCTTCGCATAGGTAAACAGAATTACTTTGATTTTATTGTTTCGTTAATAACTTCTTTAAATCGAAGCTAATATTTTGCTACTTATTAGGTTCTCCTTATTTTCTCAAGTTCATTGGTTTTTGCTTTTTTTAAAGTATTTTTAACATTTCTTTAATATTTCCTTTATTTATAACACATGCTTTTTCCAAAATTTCTTCTTTTCTTCTCCCACAGTCCACTTGGAATTCATTCATCTCTAAATGTTGTTTCTGTTTTGTGTTCTGCCATTCTCCTCATCTTAAAAATGTCTTTATAGTAGTTATAGAAGTAGCTTTATTGGTCCTAGTCAGAAAAGGAACGTCAGTTTCTAAGTTAACAAGCATAAAAAGTCTGATGTGTCCAACACATAACTTTCTTATACGGATAGTATAATACTTGAACCTCCCCTCCACCTAGTATCCCAACATAGTGACGTCAGCATGCTATACGCGTGATCCGATTGGTGGTTTATCGACCCCACTTATACTTAGCTGCCTTAGAGCAGAACTAGTCTAAGTCACAAAATGGAAATTTTACACCAGCAGTTTTTTTACTTTCTTATTTTATTACATCTTGTAACAATTACCTTTTTATCGTGTTTTTTTCAAAATATCACTCTTAAAACAATCCAGTTTAGTACGTTTATTTTATTTACTATATAAGTACATATACAGGGTGTCCCAAAATTAGCCTGCCAAAATGAACCAGCTGATTCTACGTTCAAAAATAATGCAAAAAGTTTTAATAAATATAGGTTGAAATATGCTTCCTAAGGGAGCTACAACCCCCCGGAAGGGGGACCCAAAAGAGGAGTTTTCTGTAATATCTCTGCACTTGTTTGAGGTAGATTGATGAAATTTGGTGAGTTTGAAGCTTGTATAATTTGTCACATATTTCTTTTTCCAATTTTCAGAAATTTTGCCAGGGGCGTCACATACAGGGTGGGTGCTGGGTAAATTATGCACCATATTTTTTGTGTGGATAATTTTTAAATTTTGTATATCAAATGATGAAACTTGGTTTATTTTTACACAAAAAAGGTCATCTCAGTCGACCTTTGAGTCTTGAACCGTTTTCGAGTAAAATCGTTTTGAAAAAATCACGTCCATAAAAAATACACTAATAAAAATAATCACAAAACTAAAATTTATCAAAAGTAGACAATAGATTAAATTTTATAGGTATTTATTACTTCGATTAGCATTTCTTCGTCAAATATTAATAATAAAAACAAAATATCAAAATCAAATTTTTTTTTCAATTTTGTGATTATTTTTATTAGTGTAGTTTAAATTTTGAGCTTTTTCCAACAATTTAAAATAGTTTTCGAAAGTCTCTCTCGCACGTATTGCAGTACGGATAAACATGTCCTTGTCCCACTCATTATAACCGAATTTTACGACAAAAATAAGAGTTTTATTTTAAATTTTTGAATTATTACTCACTTAAAAAAATCTCCCGGTATAAATAAATCACAATTTATTCGTAATTATTGTTTTCGGTAGTACCATAGAAACCAATAAAATTTTAAAAAAATGACGGTGCATCTGGGATTTGAACCCGCGACCTTCCGTTTGGCAGCGAAGTCCCAACATCATTAGTCTACCTAGGCTGTCAGATTCAACGCGCACTATGAGAAATATAAGTGTTTTAAGAATATCTTGTTTTTTGAAATTTTTTTGACATAATTTCAAAAAAAAGTTCAAACAAAATTTGTTCAAAATTTAATTCTAAATCAATGTTAAAGAATAAAAAAATCTCGTAAATTGTTTATTTTTCAAGATATTCAAGATATATATAAAAATGTCTTCAGGTAAGTAGGTACCACTTGTGTTGGTGCTAGATGAAAAAAATTTGTTCAAACTCTTAAATATGAAATTTGAATCAAATCCGATAAATCGTGGATACCGACAGACAGACAGACACCATGGCGAAAATGGTCAAAATGGAATCAGGGGCCCTCAAAACCTGTAAATCCATCAAAATCTCAAAGTCGAAAAAAATCGCGATTACCTACTATACTTCCTTATTACTTCGTATAAGAAAGTAAAAATTATAATAACATCTGTTACTGTTTCTATGTTTCTTTCGGTTCTTATGTAATCTAGTAACAATTTTGCAATATTAATCTACATTCGGCACTATCTTCGCCAGTAATTACTCTCGTATACAATAAATTATTGAATACTTTTATTTTTAACATCAAGACTTTTGCGAGCTAATATTCTGAATATTTTTATTCGCATTCTTTGATACACACAAGAAAATATCTATATCTATACATTCCTAGCTACATTATAATGAATTCAATTTGGTGGATCATTTTTTACCTATTTTCCTGCACTATGTCTATATAGATCTAAGTGACGATTGCCAAATGTTTATAAGGTTCTGTTCCTAATTACTTTTCTATCCATATTAGATTTTCACATTCCACACTGTCATAAATTGTGTCTTACCCTAATTTCCAAGTAAACTTTGGTAGATTCCTTGTGTTAAAGTGAAAAGAATAGAGCGGGCATGCTTCAGTGGGCAGGCAAAAACCCCTCATGTACCTCACTCCCACTCACAGTAAAATAATAATAAATGTTAAATTATCAGTATCCACCAAAACAATACGGTCATTAATTAAGTAAATATAAATAATAATCCTCAAAATTTCTAAAAAAGTATTTAATAAGAATTACTTTCGTCTCATACTTTTATACTTTATTGTAAATTATTAATTTATGTCAAACAAGTTACTTTTAATTAAAGAGAAACATTTATGGTGCAAGTAAAAACCCTTCACATCTTTAATTCATTAAGTTTATTCAAGCTATTTCTTCTAACATGTTTTTATTTTGATAAGCTTAATTATTGCTTGCTAAACATACGTCGGGACAATTCAGATTAAACCAATTTTTCCTTTCCTACACCTCCAGGGAGCTTTCTATTCTGCAATGTATTCAATTGATAACATGCAAACTTTGCATTCGAGCAACAGTTACTTATTTCTATTGAATTTTTTTATCATATACACAAAAGATAAGTAAAAAATAATTAAACTAATGCAGTAATCACGTCTATACATACGTTACAGCATGTAGGAAATAAAAATTGAATTAGTTATGAATAAATTTGGCACGCTCATCATAATCCACATTTTAATTTAATTATTATAAGTCATGATGTATATTAATATGTATTTAATTATATTTCTGCATTAACAGCGGCAACTAGGAAACCATCATGTAGTAAAAAAATGTAGATGAGTAAAATCAAATTGCAAATTATTAATAATATCGTCGTTCCTTTCAGTAATTTCCATTAAAATACACAAATCCCATTGGGTGGGCATATAAAGGGATCTGAAAGTGCAAGTGAACGGAATGAACAAGTACAAAATTTCATTTGTGGTTACAAGAATTGGATTCCTACTCTAATAAAAAGAAAAACAACATGCTTATATAGAAAGGCAAACATTAAAATAAAATATTATCATACGAAACCAGCGCAATTATTATATGGTAAAAATGATGTAGGCGTTACTAAACGTCACGAATTTTCCGCACGTGTTATTCAACAATTTGTTAGAAGAAATTCGGTTGTTGATTGTTGTAGTTGATGTGTCTAAAGAAAGTATATTATTATCAACATTAATTAAGCTAGTAATTAATTGACAATATTAATAGATCCATACAGGTGCCGTTAGATCATCTGCTATTAAAAAGTACATGCCCATAAATTATCGTTAAGTGAGAGCTAGCGGTAAATACTGAAAAAAACTGCACACTCTCCAAAACGATTTTTTATACTAGTCTAATTTTTTATGTTGAGGTCATCCAAATCAGTTTTCATAATCTATTCTTGTCTGCATCAGGTGTCCGCATGGTATTCCCGCACCCAATGTTTTTTTAACAGTTTCACTGTCATCGTGGGATTTAACGCTTGGAATTTGATTGCCTACTCACCATCAAATTAGCGAGTAGAACTATTTGGACATAAACACGTCTAGTAGGATGTAAAAGTGTTAAGAAGGAAGTGTACAACAGGACTCATATATCAAAAGTGTTCCACGTTTGGTTTTATGAGCTACAACTGTTTAAATGTGGTTGTTATTTATGAGATTTGTTAATCCTACTGTGGTTTCAGGTGACAAGTAATTGCTATGGTTCGTTAGCGCTTTCGTAAAAATTATACAGGGTGGTCCGAACTTTACTTTCAATAATTTGGGAATCCATAGAAAACCTTAAAAAAATATCAGTTTTCTTAATAAACTTATATCGAAAACTCAACCGTTTCAGAAATACAGGGTGTTGAAGTTGCACATTTTTTTTTTAAATAAATTAAATATATCCTGAACCAAAGGGAATATTTTGTTGAAATTTAGTGGGTAGTATTTTCTTAATAAATACCATATTTAATCACCATAATTTGTTGTCCTACTTCAAGCAGTGGCGTAACCACGGGGGAGATTATTTCTTTTTAGAGAAAAAAAAAGGTACGCCAATGATATAGTATATTTTTTCTACATTTCTGAAATCAGCAGTCGATTTATGAAAAAAAAGTCCTCTTGTAGTTTTTTCGTAAAACTTATCATTTTATAGTAAAATTTTAATTAGATTTCATTGTGGGTAATAATTTATAGCAACAAAACATGTAGGTACCTATTTTAAACAAATAAATTAAAAATAAAACAACTTAATTTATTTTAAAACAGAAACTTAAATCATTGAAGGAACTGATCAAAATTTAAAAAAAAAGTTCAGGGGATATTAAATTTATTAAAAAAAATATGTAATTTCAACACCCTGTATTTCAAAAACGGTTGAGTTTTCGATGTAAGTTTATTAAGAAAATTGATATTATTTTAACATTTTCTATTGTTTCCCAAATTATCGAAGGTTCAATTCGAACCACCCTGTATACTTGTTACTTGTCTTATTGCAATAAATTACCTACTATGAATATGAAACCTAATTAAAATTTTACTGTAAAACGATACGTTTTACGAAAAAATTACAAGAGGACATTTTTTTCGTAAATCGACTGCTGATTTCAGAAATGTACAAAAAATATACTGTATCATTGGCGTAACTTTTTTTTCTCTTAAAAAAAAATAATCTCACCCTTGTGGTTACGCCACTGCTTGAAGTAGGAAAACAAATTATGGTGATTAAATATGGTACTTATTGAGAAAATACTACCCACCAAATTTTAACAAAATATTACCTTTAGTTCAGGAGATATTAAATTTATTTAAAATAAAAAGTGCAACATCAAAGCGGTTGAGTTTTCGATATAAGTTTATTAAGAAAATTTATGCTTTTTTAAGGTTTTCTGTTGATTCCCAAATTATCGAAGGTAAAATTCGGACCACCCTGTATAGTTGAATGTGATGCTGATGTGGAATAAAAATTTGAGAAATATACATACAGACCATTATAACGTAAATAATTTAAAGTATAGTTAAGGGGATGTCGAAAACACCCTGAAAAAGTAAGAGGAAAGGTTTGAACAAAAACTAATAAAACACGATGAGGTTAGGCGCCTCATCGATCATTCATATCTCTTAGAACCAAAAATGCACTTTGCAGGTTTACACAGAGTGTAGTTTAAAATTTGTACCATGAAATGTGAAAAAAGTTCTGATGAATGTGAATCTATTAAAGCTTGAAGTTATGCAGACTTAGATCTTTAAAAAAGTTGCTTTTTTTAGATATTCAGGGTTATTAAAACTATTTGAAATGATTGAGAATGAAATGTATTTATAATATCAAGCCACGTTAATGTTTACTTAAGCTGCTGTATCTGTTGCTATTATTTCACAAAAATTACTAAAATTTAATATAAATCAAGTAACATTTATCCAAGTTCTGCAACGAAAATATTTAATTTGGTCCCCTTTTATTGTCTGATTGTCTCTCTTAAAAAAAATGACAAATGACCTTATTAGGAACACAAGTACTAAATAACGCCATATTCCATCAAATATATTAAAGAAAAAGCTACAAATAATCACTACAAATCAATACAATACAAGTAACGTTTTCGTACAAAGACATAAACAAACACTATACATAAAAATTAACATACCACTACTTTAAACAATGAAAAATTAAACAGTATTTAAAAATTATGAAATGAGTTTCCGAAATTGTTATTTTAGGCATCCTAATTACGGCCTTGTTAAGCACAATTTACCTAAAAATGAAAAAAGCGTTTTCTTTTAAAGAATGATCATTATTGGTTGGATCAAAATAGGCGACTAAAAATATTTTCTAATCTCGAGACGCTCTTAAAAATAGTAGAAGAGGCGGCTGCAAAAACTTAGTCGTCATAAGGTGGACGAACGGGAAAAATAGGAATGATAGTTTAGACCTTTATTAAGAAGGAACGCTAAGGTTGTCTGCCGAAACAGAATTAAAAAAAATATTTACAAGACTCCTTTTTTTCCACCACAATGATTATTTTTGAAATTATTTATTTAATTAATAATTTTTTTAACCCTGTTTCGGCAGGATTTTCGCAGACAAACCTAGCGTTCCTTCTTAATAAAGGTCTAAACTATCATTCCTATTTTTCCCGTTCGTCCACCTTATGACGACAAACTTTTTGCAGCCCCCTCTTGCACTATAACTACATTTTGTGGGTTGGACTTTGTTCTACTTTTGATTTACTCACCCCCACTTTGATATGGACCAGTTTTACTTACATATAAGAGAGTCTAATAGCTCTACAAATTTTTTTAAAAATTTCTTAGAACACATCTTCCGCCTCGAATATCTTAACCACATTTTACTCTTTAACGTCAAATGTTAGCATGACAAGTTGAAATACATGTATTAGTATAGTCTAGCTACCTTCTACTTTTTTATTCGCTTGATTGAGTCTAACCATCCCAGAAGTGACTATCAAGAAGAGTTACATATCGGCGAGTACCATCTCTTAACACCTGCGCCAGCCTCCAAAAAAGTATAAGAAAATCTTGTTTTAAGCCAAAATTTTTAGTTTCTGTCTTGAATTCTCACAATTTACAATCTTATATACAGGGTGTTCCTTATCGTTATGTTCAAATTTTTGGAGTATAAAATAGACTTAATTCTAACACTCAAATCAAAAGTGGAAGGTCGATCTTCATTTGTTTTGAAGTTACAGGCTTTTGAAATTATTAACAATAAGTTTTCTTTTTTCAGTGATATCTCCTAAACTATTGTTTTTATCGGAAAAGTGGTTGAGAGCAACTTTGTAGCAAAAGAAAATATGCACAATTTTTGTTTAAACAATTTTTTTCGGCAGTCAAATGTTTAAACAATAATGACAATCATTTTATCATTTTAGTCATATAGTGACGATAAGAATGAAAAAGCCATACTCATCCCCGCCCTGCATTATTCAGTTGCTGCGTCATTATTGTTTAAACAAATGACAGTACAAAAAAAATGTTCAGATAAAAAATGTGCGAATTATTTTTTGCTACAAAATTTGCTCTGAACCACTTTTCTGATAAAAACAACGGTTTAAGAGATATCACTGAAAAAAGAAAACTTTTTGTTAATAATTTCAAAGGCCTGTAACTTCAAAACAAATGAACATCGACCTACCATTTTTGAATTTTTTAGTGTTAGTATTAACTCTATTTTATACTCAACATTTGAACATAACGATACGGAACACCCTGTATTGTTATATGTTATATTTCAATTTATATCTGATTATTATATAAAATGCCTCAGAGGCGCTTCATGTCCTAATTTTTTGAAAATTTTGCTAACAAGAAATATTACACCTAACCTCAGTTCAAATTCATTAAAAGTTTTAGAAAGCTACAGTCCATTTTTGAATAAAGAGAATTGGAACAAAAATATGTCACGGGAAATTTAAAAAAGATTAGTTTGATTGGGTCGCAAAACAATCAATTAAATTAATGCAAGTAGATTGCCCCTAAAACACATTTGTTTCCAATTTTCTCTACTCAAAAAATGAACCTTAGTAAATGCACCTCAGTTCACAAAATAAATGTTTATAGTAATAAGAAACAATAAAATATCACATCCATCAGACTTTTTAAAATTTTGAATTATCCATGGTGATCATCTCAGGATACTAAACTTTTTATTTATTAAATATACGAGTAAAATTTTATGATTTTTGTCTCACACGACGAACACTGACTTTGAATATCATAAAAATCGCCTCTGTCCTCCGATGAAATATTTAAAAACGAAAAATATACTGTTGATGTCCCGCTGCTATAGTATAAATTCAGAAATGATTTTAGAAGCCTTCTAATAGAATCATACAATGAAGTTTTCGGTAATCGGCGTTTTGATCCTTGGACAAAATATCCCCGACAAAATATCCTTGTTAAAATATCCTTGAGACAAAATATCCTTGAGGTATAATATTCTTGGACAAAATATCCTTGAGACAAAATATTCTTGGACAAAATATCTTTGAGACAAAATATTCTTGGACAAAATAATATTATACGTTGGTAGTTTTGTTTAGATTAGGTTAGGTTAAGTTAGGTTTTTTATTTTTCATTTTCAAGTTTTGTTTCAAAGTTTTAGCCCTGAACCGAAATAATTACTTAATATAAATAATATTTTTTAATGTTTATAAAGGGTTAATAAATCGAATTAAATTTAAAAAAAAATTTTAAAAAAATGTTAAGGATATTTCATCCAAGTATATTTTATCTTAAGGATATTTCGCGCAAGTATATTTTGTCTTTAATATCTTTTGTCCAAGGATATTTTGTCTTGAGGATATTTTGTTTCGGATTTTTTGTCGAGGATATTTTGTCCGAGGATTATAAATCATACAATGAAGTTTTCATTCATGAAAAAATCGTATAACCCCTTCAATAAAATTTTTATTAATTTTTTTATGTTTTATAGAAAACTATGTAGTATTTCTGTAACACACTCTCATTTACCCTGGCACCCTTTCAAATCGTTTCATTGAATTTTTTTTTATTTTCTTATTTTGGAATCTTATAGATGTATGTAAAAAATCTCAATCTTTTCTTCAAATGAGAAACCTAACTATAAATTCTCAGAAGCCAATTATGGCACAAAAAGGTAAGAATTTATTTCAATTTTGTAGAACTAATTAAAATGTTTAACACTCTCTAGTATAATAATACAGGTACTGTTTTTCTGATATAATTATAATTTACTGTATTGTTATATACATGTTTCTTATACTTAAAACTTAAAAGCCCGATGTAAAGCTGCATTAATTTTACAGATTAATAAACACTAAAAAGCCCCTTACTTTTCACTTTTTAACAAATCAAAATATGTAGATAGTAGATGTAGTAATTAAAACAAAACAATACAGTCGGTACTTTGAAAACCTCTAGTTACAAAGAACCTAATGAGTTGCCTCGCTTTAATCAAATTAAAACTGTTTGTTTCAAACAAAAATTGTTTGTACCAACACTAACTGCATTGTACACAGTTGTATTTTGTATTAGTAATAATAATTATAAAGTCAGTGTTTGTCGACCCAGATTTTAAGAACAGTGCTGACGACTTAAGTGATGGTCAAAGATACATAAATGTTTGCTGGAGAAATCTCAAAAGGGAATGGTCACTACACTGTGATATTCTGCTGTAGTAAATTGTAACTATCACACATGCCTAAGATTGTGGAGTAATAGAAGAAAGTTGATAGTCGAGGTTTAGAAAAAAAAGGACTTGGCGATAATTTATAACTGGCCGTTGGAATACTTTGCAATTATTAATATTATTATTAGGTAGAACAGTAACGGAGGTATGGTAAGGAAAAAACAACTTTTCCTTATAGATGCAACGTTTTTCTATTGGAATCTTGCAGTATACTTGCTGGTATAATTAAAAGGATAATGATATACTGTTTCTTATACATCATGGTATTAGTTTAGCTTAAGTTAGGAGACATATATAAAAATTAAGTACAAGATTATTTAGACGATCGTAAACACAAATCTTGTAAATAATATTTTTATTTAGATTTCATATTTAAATGAGATGATTAAACTTTAGAGTAAAAGTTAATAAAATCCATAAATTGAAACTTTCGTTGTATATATTTTATAAAGTAAACTTGTAAAAAAGTTATTGAATATTTGAACTAAACACTATAAGAACAATAACAATTTTACCAGAACATTCCAAAAACTAATCAAAATTTTCTTTGCGTACAAAATTTTATGGAAAGTATGTAATTAATAACTACAGTAAAAAACCTTTAAATTAATATGTAGTAAAAACTAAACGAAAATCTTTTACCTTCCTATGCCTTTTACTTTTGGGCATGCCCCCTTCAAAATTATTAATTAGCAATATATTAAACTTTGAATGATAGATAAGTTAATGATCATATACAGTTCGTGCATTGATGTATTGCGATTAAACCGCCCATAGATACGGCATTTAATCTTCATTTACACTTAGTAGTCACGTTTTTAGAGGTCTCAAGATGTGCTTTGAGCGAAGACCACCTTTTAACAGCCTGTGTAATATAGTCAGTATTAAGTGTTAATTTGCTATACCTGCATATATTAAACTACCTCGATTACTGTGTAAACTTATGGTTGATTTGAATTAATATTTGATGAAAACTCATCATTAAAATTAAGTCCCAATATAATAGTCCTTCAGCTAGGGGTCAAAAGGTAGGAAGTAAAAGTGGGATGAGACGACGCAGTGTTTTCGGAAGGTTTTTTGGTCGCTGAATCCGAATCCGTGCATCGTTTTTCAATAAAGTGGTGCAAACAAATGTTATTAAAAATTTTTTGTTTAAAACGCAATAACTCGAAAAGTATAGATTTTACCGAGCATTTTACCAAAAAAGTTTCAAACAAAAGTTGTTCAAAATAAAAAGACTCTCCGAAAATGTCATATGATATTTTGTCATAAAGTCGCACGGACAAAAGTTATTAACAATTAATTGTTTAAATGTTTAAAACGCAATAACTTGAAAAATATACATTTCTCCAAAAAAAGTTTCAAACAAAAGTTGTGCAAAATAAAAAGACTCTCTGAAAAGATCATATGGTATTTTGTCATGAAGTCGCTCGAACGAATGTTATTAACAAATTATTGTTTACAACGGAACAAACCAAAAAGCATACATTTTAGGAGTCTTTTTATTTTCCACAACTTTTGTTTGAAACTTTTTTTTGTAAAATGTACACTTTTCGAATTATGTATTGCATTTTAAACAATAAATGTTAATAACTTTTGTCCGAGCAACTTTATGACAAAATACCATATGACCTTTTCGGAGAGTCTTTTTATTTTGAACAACTTTCGTTTGAAATTTTTTTTGGTAAAATGTATACTTTTCGTTTTCGAGTTAATTTAAACATTTAAACAATAAATTGTTAATAACTTTTGTCCGTGCGATTTTATGACAAAATACCATATGAACTTTTCGGAGAGTCTTTTTATTTTAAACAACTTTTGTTTGAAACTTTTTTTGGTAAAATGCTCGGTAAAATCTATACTTTTCGAGTTATTGCGTTTTAAACAATAAATTGTTAATAACTTTTGTTTGCACCACTTTATTGAAAAACGACGCACGGATTCGGATTCAGCGACCAAAAAACCTCCAGAAAACACTGCGTCGTCTCATCCCGCTTTTACTTCCTACCTTTTGACCTCTACTGAAGGACTATAAGACATATTTATCATATTTTTATTCAATTCAATTTTTGAATAGAAATTTTATTGGCTCCACTATAATCACACTTGCAAAAATTATACACAATCAATTATTATTATTCTACAGAATATTTTAACACAACCAAGATGAAATAACCATTGCTATAGTAAAAGAAGCAAAAAAGTGGCATTGGATAGAGATAGCTCACTCTTCATCTATGAGGTTATTGAATTGAGTAACATATTATAAACATTTTATAGCGTTATAGAGAAATAATTATTATAAACATTTTACATGTGATTTACTTTATCAATAAAGTTAAATCATAAAATATGATGTAATGTGTACCAGATGTAGGGATTTTTTATGTTATACAAGGTGTTTCAGAACACTCACTTCTTGTTAATGACAAGTTTGCATTCACAATCTTCTGAGATCTATTTGATTTTTAATTAAACTGGGAGATCTATCTATTGGTTTCAAAGATATAAGCTGTCAAAAAGAGACCCTAATCTAATTATTTAATTTAGAGCATTATTGAATTTTTAAACACAAGCATCATTGTTATCCCCCCCTATATACAAAAAAATGAACAATCTATGAAAACATCAGCTATTGACTATTTTTTTTCTTATTATGGTGATTTTTCCGTCCATATTTACGTGTAAATAAAATTGCGAGTTTCTGACCCTCGGATGAACACCGTTCACATTGTATTTTTGGTGGCGTCGGAGTACGAAGTTGCGTACAATTTTTGTACTCAAATAACAACCTAACAACCTCCGGCCTCAATAAAATTTTGATTTGGCTGTGCGCAACTCGGACACCACGGAATTTTTTTGTTAGAGGGTCGTTGTAGTCAAAGTAGGACAGATGAAAATTAAACAAAATTCAGCTATTTTGTGTTTAAAATTCGAAAATTTACATAATAAATACTCCTATTTTTTACTTTCCCAGGTATTTATCTTAAATAAAAACAGAACTAACAGAAGTGGAGATGATTTTTGATAAACATAAATAATGATGTGCACCTGTTTTGCTTACCGTTGGTGCCCGGTAATTTTTTTAAATAATTTTTGCCTTAGCTGTTAATTTGGTGAGTTGATTTTGTTTGATTCTTATACATTTAATTGTTAATTTTGTAAGATTTTAGATCTGATGATGGCGTTCAACCGAAACATGTCATATTTTTTACAATAATTTTAATAATATACATTTTGTGGGTTGGACTTTGGAGTTCTTTATTTGATTTACTCACCCCCACTTTGATATGGACCAATTTTACTTATAAATATTGATATATTATATTATAGTGTTCAGCCGTAGGAAATAAAATAGGAGTAAACTTTTTTCGACATACATAAGCTTTGTTCCTATATAAATTTCAAACTAGTCAAAGTCAGTCAAATTTTAAGAAAAGTTTGCTGATTATTTTCTCACAATTGGATCTACTTTGAAATTTATCTAGGAACAAGCCTATATAAGAAGTGTATTGGAGTCCAAAATGTCTTGTCTTCCTGACATTTGAAGAAAAATGATATTTCAATTTCAAATTTCGTTTCCTGCTCTTAATTCGCATTCAACTACTCAATTTTTTTAATTTGAAGTTGTTCGTAAATACAAGCGAGATCTAGAACGCTAATTAATAAAGTCATCGTTTGTATTATTTTATACTCCACAAAATTTTCACAAATAAAAAAATCCGAGCTTTTTACAGGAGCTTCGATAAAAAATAAATCTCTATTTATATTTGAAAATACAATCTAGATATAATTAGTTCAATACATTGTTCAAGCAGCAAATTATAATTAATTAAAATAATTACATCTATTTAACAACCAATAAAACCAAATTTGAATTCGAGTTTATTGTACCGCAATAAATCACAGGAAAGCCCCACGTTTATTCTTGTGTAATTCCAATGAACTATAATCATAAAAATTATTTGAAAGCAAAAATTAATTACATATATTTGAAAACCATTCACATCCTTTACCTTCTTTTTTCAGATGTCGTTAGTCGAGCTACAAGACGAATATACCTACCTACCTCCTATAGCGATTATCAGATTATCATCTTGACATCGATGCAAACGACGCACTAATACTACCAGAAATTATAAGCCTGTCAATCCACTTGCAGTGAAAGGAAGGAAATATGAAGGCTCTTAAATGTGTATTAAGACATTACGGAGATTGACTGCACGAAATTCGAATTTAGATTGTTTTGGACGATTAAGTTTCGTGTGGGTTTTATGCATATTGTTCCAGAGGAAATATTTTTTGTGTTATGACAGTAATTATGGTTAATGTGCATGCGAATTTCGAAAATACGTTGGGAGAAAAAAAGATGGGAGATTGTGCAATAAGATATAGCAGCAGGTATTTTCGGACGCGACCGAAGAAAAATGGCAACGTCCGGACGTTGAAGTTTTTAAGGTTATTTATATTTGTTGTTAAAATCGAATTTATATGCATGAAAAATTGATTTCAGTTAAAATCATTAGATTTGGTTTTAAAAGTAGGAAAGCTCTTGTTTGCTCATTTAAAAATTATGATATTCTCTAGTAGTTAAAGTATAATTATAAGATATACAGTGTATACTTACATACAACAAAATCAATATAATCTTATGTATGCAACTTTTTAATTGCACATTAAACATGTTAAATATAGAGACATTTTAATTTTACACACAGCATAAGTTTCTTTATAGCTTCATGACAAAAATCGTTTTTGTTCCATATTATGACCATACATACTATAAATATGAATGACAACAATGTTGTCTTTTTATGAAAGTAAATCTGTGAATTACGAAGAAAGTGCAACTTACATTATTGCAAAATTATCTTAATTTTTTTGGTTCTGAATTCATAAAAGGAATTAGAGAGTCGACTTAAATTAAATTCTATGCCAGATTAGCAAAACAAATAGCTTGTCAATTATTATTAAGTCAATTCAGCAAGAGTTTATTAATAATGTAGTTAGTTTTATAGTACTCGTATATAATTTTACCTATGCTACACATTTTCTAAATTGGTTTTGGGGAATTAAAACTACTCAAATACAAAACAATATATTTATATAACAAAATCAAACATAAATAATATTTAATAAAAAAATCAATCCAACAACTACTTAACAAGTTTGTTTAAAGAAGAAGTAAGAAGAACAGTCATCAGTCTTTACAAGATAAAGGTAACCAAGTTGAACAGAAGTAAAATAGGCATTAAAAGCAGTGCTTCGAAATTTCAGCACGCCATCTCTAAAAGAAAATCCCCATGTTCGTCTAAAAACTCTACATTTTAACATACTGCGTTTTCGCATTTTCCGCCTGGTTCCCCTCACTTGCAATATCATTCTTTATCTGCTGACTAGGCACAAAATCAGTGCTAGTAGCCTGTGGAGCTTGATATCTAGAGGAGTATTGAGCCTGCTGTGGACTAGTGGCCACAGAATATTGAGCCTGCTGCGAACCCCCAGAAGCTGAACTTCCCTCCGAATACTGCGCACTTGATAACTGCGGACTACTCAAATACCCAGCAATTTGACTTTTGCTTTGAAGTGGTTGCAAAGGCGTGCCAAAATGCGCACTTAATTGTTGCTTAATTTTCACCTGTTGTTCGGGTGTGAAGTTCTCGAATCCAGTGATGATTGGTGGGGCGGTTCTGATTGGAGCAGTGTATTGTTGAGCTGCTAATTGAGCTAAATGAGCAATTTGACTTAGTTGGACAGGCTGTTGTTGGACGGTGTAGTGTCCGCCAATTTGTGGATTGTGCAGAGGACTGGCTTGGGAAAATGGAAGATGATTACTAGGGGATGCAATTAAGTTATGATGATGGTAATGAGCTGGGGCTGCCACTATTTGGTAACTGCCAATGGAGGGTGAGGCCACTGTGGCTGGTTGAACGTAGTGATGATGCTGTTGGGGTTGTTGGATGTGTTGTTGAAGGTGTTGTTGAGGTTGGTAGTTTCCATGAAGTAACTGGTATCTATTTGGGAGAGACAAAAGTTTTCAGTCGATGAATGAAACACTGTCATTATCTACTAGTTCTTCCACAATAATCAAACGAAAGTAGGAAAGATAAGAAAGATCTACAGAGAAGTGAGAAGAAGTATGAAAGGGTGGAACAACAAATTATAGCGGTTATTGAAGAAATAATAGAATTATAAGAAGAGAGACTTTCACAACTTTCATATTGAAAAATTAAGGTGGAGTTGTCAAATTATTTTAACAGAAGTTTAGACTGAGTGTAGTTTTTAAGATAAAAAGTCCAAAATGTGTATGAAAAAAAGTATAGGTACGCAAGAAGTAATAAGAAAGGATGGAATAACAAGTTATAGCAGTTACTGAAGAAATATTAATGTCTTTATAGTTGAAATATTAAAAAATATTCATACATAATCATAAAGGGATGATATTTATAATCTTGAACCTTAAAAAATTGGGATGATTGGATATGTCAGAATATTTTAAAGTTATATTACAATAGATTAGATTGAGTGTAGTTCATAAGACAAAAATTACAAAATCTATAAGAGAAAAAGCAAAAGAAGTACAGACAAGTAAGAAGCAAGGATGGAACGATAAGTTATGGTAACAATTGAAAGAACTATAAATATATAAACGAGAGATTTGTGGGAGAGGATATTAAATTTTTTTAAAAAGGCTCAGAGAGTAGAGCAGAAATTGTTGAAGATATAAGAATTTTTGTAGGTAATGAAAAGTTTTTTTTACAATTATTGTTAAATTATTTTTTTTAGATTAGATGATCTACTAAAATGGGTTAGTTGTAGTACGAAAACTAGAAAAATAGACTGAGAGTAGAATAGAAATTGTTGAAGGCATAAGAATTTTTGTATTGAAAAGTTTTTTTACAAAATTCTATGAGAGATTTGTACAATTTTTATTATTGTTATGTTAGATTTCATTAGATTAGAAAAATTATTAAAATGGGTTTATTTTGTAGTTTAAGTAATGTAAATATTGTAAAATAAGTTTACCGGAAAGAATATGTTATAAAAAATAGGAAAAAGTTTATAAGAAAAAGAGGGACGTCACCATTACTCTGCTAAATTTGAAGAGTTCATTTTAATGTGAAATTTTTTATCTCAAGAAATATAGTAATATATTTTTCCTTTCATTAAGTAGGTGTAGATTAATGTTAAATTAATTCATAATGTACGTAAAAGGGAAACAAGATATTTATACAGGGTGTTCGCGCGAAGTGGCTCAACTATCGCTAACTTCGTTATTATTGAAGCTACAAAGTCGGTTAATTTAGCAAACTAGTAGCATTTTTTCCGCTGATTACAATGGTGAAAACAGCAAAAACAATTGACTATCTGGTTTTCGAGACATTCACAAAAATAACATTTTTTAAATGGAATACCCTGTATATTTTTGCGAAAATCGATGATAAATTAAATTCTGAACAAAGAATGTTCTTATGCTTTTTTGACAATTATTTAAAATAAGCGAGTTATTTTGAAAAAAAGTTTTCAAAGTTTTAATATCAAGTAGCCATGAAAATTATAATTATGTAAATTTTCAATATTTCCGTAATTCTTTCAACTATGTTTCAACTTGCTTAAATTCAAAATTATGATTGTTTGGTTTTAATAAATTACTATTCCGTTTTATGGCTACTTGGTTTTAAAGAATTGCAAACTTTTTTTCAAAATAACTCGCTTATTTTATTATTATCAAAAAAAGATGAGGACATTTTTTGTATAGAATTTAATTTACCATCGATTTTTGCAAAAATATATAGGGTGTTCCATTTGAAAAAATGTTATTTTTTTGAATATCTTGAAAACCAGATGGTCAATTGTTTTTTTGTTTTCACCATTGTAATCAGCGGGAAAAATGCTACTAGTTTGCTATATTATCCGACTTTGTAGCTCCAATAATAACGAAGTTAGCAATAGTGAGCCACTTCGCGCGAACACCCTGTATAAACTACAAGAAATAAGACAAAAGCAAAAGTATTGGCCAAAAGTACCGATTTTTGGAACCCATTTAGTATAAAGGAAGCCTAATTATTTTAGATTGTGGTTAAAAAATCCCTTCAGTTCAAATTTTCAGGTACCTGAAAAAATTTTACTTTACTAAAACTGCAATTTATTGTACATGTCGTCGTTAATATTAAAATACAATTAAGAATATTCCCAAATATAAAAGACGTGAAACTAAATAGGTACACAAAATTATTTTTCAGTTTGTACCTATCTAATTGTTATAAATATAAATAAAGTATTTAAAAATAATTATATATTTTCTAAAAGGCAGGATGAAAGCTCTTTTTACCAATTCTAACAATAAATACAAAAAGGTACTAATTTTGAGAAATTTTCTGTTCGTGCTTTTATCCTACAATCATCGAAATCATTGTTTAAAAAAATGGTTGCCGTTTGCTCTAATTGTCTACGTGTTTTGCAACACTTTCCCACACACCACCTAAATCGCCAATAAATTACAGTTTACTACTGCCACAGAACCTGATATTAAATTTCTCCTTACCTAGCTTGCGGATTGTTATGGAAATAATGAAGGAGCTGCTGAGTAGCACTTCCATACACCACATTTGCTGGTAAATAAGCTGGTTGTGCTATAATTATCATTGCTGGCTGTTGATGATGAGGTACGTACACCGGTTTAGGTACCAATTGCACGTACTGTGTCTGAGGTTGCACATGGTGATATTGCATAGGCTGGAAGTACTCCTGTTTGGGAGCTGTTGGTAGGGAATTAAGGGTTTTTTGGGTGGGTTTCGGTTTCACATCCTGCGTGTTGGACGAGTCAGCTCTTACCAATGCAAAATATACAGTTAATATAACCTGGAAAAGAAAAAGGATTAAAATAATGTAAACAACATTCTATGATGCAGATTTCGTTTTTTTTTTGAATATTTGTGAAAAAGTTGTTTATGATAATTTGTTTTTTAGGACAGATATACGAATATGTAAAGCGAACTCAATTTGCAATCTCTATAGGAAAGTAGTTATAATTAAATCAATTTTATCGATCTTCATGTACGATAAATAAAACGTTTACCAAATAAAAGAACAGTAGTTCCTTACCTACGATAAACTAGTCTAAAAATAATAATAATTAAACTAACACACAGAAATTGTAAAAATCTACTTTCATTTTCAATTACCGTTTGAATTCTTGTTTTTAGAAATTATATCAACTGGTTTTTCTCCTCAACACATCGTAATATTTAATTCTGTATTAATTATATTAAAGTAAAAGTGACTTATCTGAAAAAGCAAATGCATGTTCTTTTAATGAGATTATCTAGATGAGTCAAGTTTGGTTAAAGTGTGAAGTATTTGTGCCTTAAGCTATTTGATGGCAGGTTAGCATCACTTACTTTTCAAAGAATCCGGATGTTGCGTTTGTTTCTCAATTAAAAATAGAATTAAGGATGGGCGTTTTTATTAGAGTTATTTGGGAAATTTTCTTGGGAGGAAATTAGATAATACACGTAATATTTGTTACGAATTATGACAAGAAAAGATTCGAATTAAATTTTTAAGGTTTTCTTGCTTATTATGTTCATGTGAAGTGTGAACTTCTAAATTAATACAAGGCAAAAAACAAAAAAATAATTAAATATTTTAAATTGAACAATCTACTAATTATATAATTTGTAGAAGAAACTACTATAAAATTCTTAAAGTAAACAGTTATGATTTTTCTTTACTCTTTTATATTTTTTAAAAAGTTATAAATAAATATCTAAAGAGAAACTTGCATCACATATTTTGAATCATTTATTAAAGTAAAAAACCCCATAAAATATAGTACAATATTTTTAGTAGACAGCTCGTGATACTATCTCTGTCTCTACCTTACGTTTGCCTCCTTTGAGACTGAGAGAGAGGGCAAGTGTGACGAGCTATCTACTTTTAAATATACCGAGTGTCCCATTCTTATGGGTTTATCCCAAACTGATGTTTTGGGCTCTTCAAACTAACATTTTTTCAGTTAGGTATTGGCTTTTGTTTAAAAACGAGATAAAATGGAGATTTAGTTAAACCATAAGAATGGGTCACCCCGTATAATTGATAATAATTTGAAACTGTGGCCTCAAAATAGAATTAAATAAAAAATCCGTACATTCAGTATGTTAATAACCGAATCTAAATGTTGCTTTAAAATTCAGAAAATAGTTCAACTTTTAGTTAAATCTCACGAAATTTTATAAGCAAATTTACCATGCAAGAGTTCCCAAAGTTTAGGAGCTTTTAATGAAAAGTTAAGTAAAACAGAACGCTACAATAATTTCATACATAAAATGCTATATAAGTTCCATTATTGTCTAAAATTATACTACGAATATGAAATTTCACTATTTTTTCGCTACGTAACTTACTGCAATGCAAAAAATCTAAACTAAATAAATGTTTAAGTTAATTCACCATAATTTCCTTCACATGTTACGTCACTTCAACCCCTGCTCATCGCAGACACCATCCACTTACCAGAAACTTCATGCTGCCCAAAATGTATTGAAGACGTCTGCCACACAAACGTCAATAAAACAATTCACTCTCACCTCTCTGAAGCAAATGCAGCCAAGCCAAAAGCCCCTCTCTTATTTATAGCTATAGATGTACTTTAGTATATTTTTCTTAAAATATTGCCCCAGTTTATGTACATATGAAAAGAGACGAATATAAAATTTCACTGAAGCTGGAAGTACTTTCGCTGAAGGTTATATTATCTCTTTCTCTCTTGGCTAATGCTTTTAATTGTCATTGCATGCTGCAGGTTGGGTCCAGTGTTGAAGGAAGTGAGTTCTGTACAAGGCGATGCACTGTACAGTTTTTTTATGCGATTAATTCGGTTTTTATGTAGCGCAGATAGAAACAATACGGCATACTAAATGAGAAAATAATTATTATTGTCGTAAAGTTTGCGTTATTTTAGCATAATAAAAAACGGTCGTAAAATTGAAAGTTTTTATATGAAAAACTGTAATAATTTTTATAATAATAACTTGAGAAATACAACTAAATAATTTACTAATTCATCAATACCTATATAATTATCGAAAATTAAATTTAAATTAGCTACGCTAATATTCAATATCAATGGATGTGTATTTTATTTTAATTAAAATTGTGCTTTAAAATATTTCACATGGTAAATGTGTTATATTATGAAACAGACAAGCACAGGCCATCTGTTACAGGAACTAAGCGGAAAGAAAGCACTTGTCCATAATGATGAAGCTTGAAATAATTAGTAATTTATGTGATAATAACACATAATTTTCCTCCTTTTTTCATCTTCGGTCAGCATTTGACAAAATGAAATAAATCAAATGTCATTTGTAGTAGTATAAATTAATAATGATGTACCAGTACCGAAACTTTCATGTTACACAGTGAATTATTATTAGTTATTTATTATCCTTAAATTATTACATATATTATTTTGAGTTACGTTTTCAACAGGTGGTGTAAATGTAAGTCTATAGATGTGTAGGTACTGTGAATTAAATGTATTAAACTATTAAATTCCCGTTTGTAAAAAATACAAGTTTCTAAAGTTAACGATTTGAAAGAAACTTGTAATATTTGCCCAATTCTTAGCACTAAAATATCAATTTTTCGCCAAGCTTTTAAGGGTACATTTTTAGGCTAGTCGCCAGAGAAATTAAATAACAAAAAATCATTTGCTGATATGGCGATTTAAAAAAGTTTGGAGATTTAACAAAAAATATATACTTATTTTACAATTTGGCCAATAACTCAATTTCTATTGCTTGGATGGATAAAAATTTTATGACTATTTAAATTTGACTAAATAATAAAGAAATTGAAATAAATTTAAGGTCTGTAACAGGCTTGAAAATTATTGAATATCTGGATACACTACGTCTTGGAATTTATAGTTCAAGGCTTCAAAACTTTGAGTCTCTTCATTGTACAGACTTCAAATTTATCTCCGTGTCTTCGTTTTAAATGAACTTTTATACATTTTGGCTATCCAAGCAATAAAAATCGAGTTGTGGACCAAAATGTAAAATAGTTATTTGTATAACAAGAGAGGAAAGCCATGTATTCTCTCCCGCGGATGAAGTTTAAAATCATCCAAGGGTGAGAAAAAAGCTTTCCTCCAGTGTTATACATGTGATTTTTTCTAGTCCTATTGTTAAGAAAGTAGGCAATGTCCTCCATAGGGCGGAAAATTTAATTTTTCTCCCTCAAAATTCTCTGAGGAGAAAAGTTAAATTTTCTTGCCTACTTTGGACCCTAATTTGAGGGAGCAAAAGCCTACTTTCGAAACAAGGAGTAGAAAAACAGTTTTTTTTTGATAAAATCAAAAAAATAATATTTACCAAAGTATTTCTCGTAGGGAGTTGATTTATTTCTTATTTATAGAAAAATATTCAAATATTAATGACTTTTTTACGCACCGTTAATATTTTTCGCGTTAATCCCAGAAAACTGCTAAAACAAAAAAAAGTAACTCATCTAAATTAACTGTAGTCTATGTACACCACCTCAATAAAACATTTTATAATATAAAATTGCTGTTTTTAATTTATCTGTGATTAATTATTTGAACCTACACTAGGACATTTTGTAAAAATGTAAAATCGAAACCGTCAAAAATACAGACTTCAAATAAAAATGACTAGAAAGACAAATAATGTGGTTTTCCTCTGTATCATATTTTTAATTTTATTAGGCTGTATGTTACACAGTGGAAAAAGATTGAATTTTGAATTGGCTCAACATGAATTTTTGTTAATTTTTTTTCATTTCAGCATTGTGAAAGTTTTATAATAAATAAAACTGTAAACCAGGTTTTCTTTGGGTTGACATTTTAATATTAATATCATAAATTACAACGCAAAATTGTTTATTTTAACCCTTTTCCATGGTCTGTAACATACAGTCTAATCAGAAAATTAAAAATATATCCCTGTTACAAAGGAACCTCAGAAAATCTTTCAATTCTTATTAACTTTAAATCTAAGTAAATTTTTTGCGATTTGGACGAAATATCGTTTTTACGAATACTCTAAAACAACTTTAAAATCATTAATCAAACGAACTCTTGAAGAATTCGTCAGATGGTCTTAAAATGTACAAATTGAAAACTGTTTTTAATGAAAATCTCCGTCTATAAAAATGTGGATAATTAAATTTAATAGTTTTCTTTCAGCTTACTGGAAATCTGCTCCTATAAAAATGTAGATAATTAAATTTTATAATTTTCTGTCAGCTTGGAGTTTTTTTTAAATAATTTTCTAAATAAAACAAATTAAATTGCAATGAAATGCATTCATCTGGTCCAAACTGCGACGTTATTAAAGAATATGATAAATTCATTCTTCTAATTGAAATTTATTTATTTTTTCACTTATTTTATATGAAATTTTTGTACAAAAATTTTGTGTGTAGTCCAACCAAATTTTTAAACAATGATTTTTAATTTTTGATCACATTTTATAAGAAATTACTTCTTTTCTACAGTGGTAACCCGGAAAAACAGGAATTTTGACGTGTATTAATTATAGAAATGTGTAACACCATTCTGAAAAACTAAATAACTTCATGGTTGTAAAATTATGCAGGAAAATAGCAAAATATACAACGGAGATTTTACGTTACATTCATTTTTAAATCTTCGAGTTCGAGATCACTTAACAAATTAGTTTACACATTTATTTAGTTAAATGTATCAGTTTCATAATTTCTCTTTGAACGACGTTCTAACAGCTCCAGGATTAAAGTCGATTCCGGTTGCCATCACATTAGCTGAAGTTTTAAAGCCGGATCGTGTCAGCTAGATAATGGATATGATAGAAAAAGTGTCCCTGTTAAATATTTTATTAATGTTTAGAATTATATATTAAGGAGCCCCAACTTGTAGACAGTCCTCGTATATCATTGTCACACCTGGCAAACAGCTCTACTTTTCTATAACATAAAGATTATTAATATTCTACAATATCACCTTTACTTCTGTCTAAGCGCCTACTATCACTTTCTTTTAATACGCTGTGATAACGCATTAACCTTTTATTATGACAGAAACGAGGTAGGTAAAAATTAATGTGTATAGAACAAAATTCTTAATTTGTTTAAACATTGAAAGTAGGTATTGTGATTTACTTTAAATTTACACTGTAGAATAGAATTGTTGTTTACCTTATTTGCAATGCAAATTCGGTTTTTTGTTTAACAACTAAAGTGTGAATTTTATAAATGGTTATCTACCGTATTACATCTACAAGAAAATTTCTTTGCAATTTTTTGTGGTTGTTTTAATATTAATGTAGCATGTGTAATTAATACAGAAAAGGAGAAATGTTTTGGCGAATTAAATATTTATATCTGAAGAATGTTCTTGTAAAATCCATTATGGTAATGATTAATAAATAACAAATTGAATTTTGGATATTGGAAAACAATGCAAAGATTTGGACACAGGGGTGGACTAGCGCTTGAATTTTTCTAATCTAACCTATTCTTCCAAATAGGTAGTAAGGTTTGTTGTTCAATATTCAAGATATTTCAGAAAAAGCCAAAAAAATGTGTTTCTTGTTTATAAAATTATTCATGAGGTTTTCTATATAATGTATACTTATACTTTTATTGTGCTCCAAACCAGAGTTATTTATCTTAGGACTATTTCCCTGGTTCCCTATTAATAAATCAGTCTAGGTTATATTTGGAAACCTATTGATGTAGTTAATTATTTGCTACAAACTACAATTATTAACTACAACGGATGTAATTGCTGGAAAATTTCAATCTATAATTGGTATAATTATACCAGTAAAAACTAAACTAGAATACTAAATAACATAAAATGTTTTCAATATGTATCACATTCACAGATTCCTTATAGTACAGGATATTAAATACATTATTAAAGCATTTTTCGCTCATTTACGCATAAAACCATCCATCCTATACATGCACACTTTCATTTCTCGAGTGATAAATAAACGTCCATGCCTTTTTCCTGCTGTTACAGATGCTCTGTTCTGTAATCAATATCCAAAAGCTCTGATGAGAAGGGATTTTACATTCACTTTATTAGAACAGAATCGTATGCATCAAAAACACAATTACATTTGTGTTTGTTTTTATTAGCAAATACTTAACAAGTTTTCTTTTTGCTTCTGGTGTGTTCAGATGAGGAGTCAATAAACAAAGTGTAAGGATACCTACCATTAAGTTTGCGTTATGGGTAGAGCAAGTAAAAAATCAAGTTCATAGAACCCACAATATGATTTTATACACGCTGAAACCAATCGAAGCGCAACAAATAAACTAAACAAAATTAGTACAGTAAAATTTCTTTGCTATTCATATTATTGACATTCACTAATAAAATGAATGTCGACACGGCCCTTCACTTCTAGGTCAGTAACAACAACGAATGAATACATTTGTATAGTTGATTTTAATTAATTAGTTAAATTCGGCACATTCGTTTGGATGTACATAATTGAAAATGGACCGAATATTTTTTAAACTGTAGAATTTATTGTATAGGGCTTGAAGATTAATGGTACGCAGAATAAAAGTAAAAGATTATGATGGTTGCGAGGAATAAATTATCATCTACTTAAACTGTCACTTTCATCGTGTCCATCAACGAGTAATTGTTCTTTAAATGTAACAACAAAGTAATATTGTTCGTGTAATAAGCATGCAACAAAGGTGCTTTATAACTTCTTGTTGGATGTCGTTTTGCAATGAAGAAATCGTTTTAGAAATAGGAAATTTCGACGTTGAAATTATCGCTTAGAGAATTGACTAGGAAAGAGAAAACCTGTAATTTTTTTTCAAAATAATTTGCTTGAAAATAATAAAAATAGAAGTTGGTTCCATTTTATATTCTTCTTTGTAAATAGATATAAAAATAAAGTAGTTGGAAGTTATTGTAAAGTAGTGTATGCATATGTATAAACCGCGATCAAATAAATTTGTAATCGAGTCATCCATGGTTTGAATCCGTATGAGTTTAACTTGAACCATTTTAGCTTTCAACTGACATTTTATTGTAATGCAGTTCAAGTAACTACATACGATTTCGGGTTCATGGATGACTCCATTACAAATTTATTTGATCGCTCTTTACTTTTGAAACCTGAGGCAGACTTTTAATTGACCAATAGTTGCCAAACGAGAAGATAGCTCGAATTATTGAGAAAGAAAATTTACATTGTTTTATTTTGACAACTATTAGAATCTCAGAACATTTTCCAAATTTTCCAAATATTTATGTTGATTTTACTCAATTTTAATAAGTTTTGCATAAGAAGAAATTTAGGATATGCGGTCACTGACAAGAAAATGTTCGTCTTTACCTGTTGTGTCAAAAATATTAAATTTTTATTACAGCAAAAAGTGGAAATTTACGATGTTAAAAAATTAAGAAACGGGTAAGTTTGTTGAAAATATAAACCAAACTAGAAAAACATATAAAAGGAAATTGCATGACATGACTGACGCTTAATATCTTAGTAGCTATTTATACCTAATTAGAAATGCTTACTCGTAGAACAAGTGGAAATAAGCGATTAAGTTATAGTGGAGATGAAATAAATGAAACTTGATATTTATGTTGAAAGTATGGACAAAAACATTGCAAAAAGTAAACTAAAACCAGAAGGAAATCTTAAAGATGCATAGCAATTATTGGTGATTAAATATATTAAATATAATTATAACTGCTATGGAATATTTATAATTAATATCTAACAACCAAAAAAACGTTTTTAAATATAATCAAAAATTTTATATAAGTTTAAATAAATTCAAAATAACTTAAATTTAAAATACAATATGACATTTGACCCTCATCAGTTATGAATCCAGACGACTGTCTGAACTCCGAATTCCCATCAAGCAGTATAATAAGCTTCAAAAATTGTCTAATGATGCCGCCGAAAAGAATAAAACATCAATATTAAAATTAGTCACGGATGCATTGAAGTGTCACATATTTAATGAACAGTAAAACGTACTTTGTTAGAGTTGAATTTTTTATTAAAAAGTGTTTTATACTTTTAATATTGTTAATCGTTTTATGATAGAAACTATTTAGTGTCTTTGTATTAAAAGAACTTTTATGCATTACATTAGCTTGAGTCTAGAAAGAAATGTTTTTTTTTTCAAATTAAATATGAACAAACTTAACAGTTCCACTTATACTGAAAATCATGAAACGCCTTGCTGGTATTTGAATATCCTTAATAATTACCTCAAAATTTTACCTGAATCTAATGAGACGTTACTAAATTATTACTATTATTATTATAGTATCTATATTTCAATAACAGCTCTTCTTAAGTGGCGGCACAATTTTCTTCTATTACCTCGTATTTTTTTAGATCTTCTTTATAATTCTAACTGTAAATTTATAGTTCTTCTAAAGAAAAGATTTGTATTGTTTACATTCTGAAGTGCACCTTCGCTAAACCCACATTGTGAATGTGAGGAATTGTTATCTATTATGGAAATCTAAGGTTTTCCGCCTCCCTCTAATAGATTCTAATATGTATCTGAAAGTTTTAGTTAGCAACATAAGAAGACAAGAAAATGGAAAGGCTGCAGGTATTAAGTACTGAAATATACTAGTGGATGTTGAAAGGCACTGATGGATTAGATCATAAATAAAGATATTATTTTCATATGGTGGATTTATGTTTAATGTTGCATTAAATTGGTGATAAAAATGTCAGTATAATAAATTTGTAGAGTCCACATCAGTGTAACATAACATATGGATATTCTGAAAAATAATATAAAATGTTTAATATTTTGTATTCATAATTTTTACACTAGGTATATTTTCCTCATATAATTTCTCTTATATTAGGAAGTATTCAAAAACCATACAGTTTTTTATATTCATCCAAAAAATAACACGATTTTATTATGTAATTTAACAATTTTATATTTATCTTTAAAATTGTTTGATTTTCGCATATCTATTCAAAAAATGAAAACATCTGCCTTTTTATTGCACAAATTTAAGTTGTCTGTTTATCACATAAAATTATTAGGTCAACAACTACAAAATATTTATATTTTTTTACTACTTAATTAGTTTATTATGATGAGCACTTAATAAAATTTAAAACTGTTACAAACCAATGCATTAGCCCAGTTATTAATTTTAATGTTTTAATACTTTTTCCATTAGATATGTTAAACTTAACCAAGCAAAGAAAAAATAGTGGATCTGAAGAAAGTATATCCAACAGTACCACACAATCTCCGCAAACCATAAACAAATTATATGCCAACAATTTTTTGCTCTTTTCCAATTGTTCTGCAGGTCGAAAGTATATTCCAAGCTAATTCAACTATTCCATTATAATGATTAAAACTCACGTTAAGAGTTAACTTTTTATCTATTTTCAATAATGTATATAAAATTAATGCCCTCTGAGCATGAGAAAATCGTTTTATTTTTTTTTGCCCATAAATTAATAATGTGAAGCTTGATTAGGACAACATGAAAAGCAAATTTCGCGGTCCATTGTGCACCAGTCGGATATCTGTAGAGCAATAAACGTGATTCTTAATTAAATCGCGCTAATAGAAAGGAAAATTGCCGTATTTTTTTATAATGCCCATCACAGTAATACTACACTGCCATTCATCAGCTGCTGTTCAGATTAATTTTAAATTATTTGTATCTAACTGCTTCAAACTTTTAGAGTAAGATTCATTCATTTCGTTTGTAGGAATATATCATACTAGCACACATTCTAATTTTAATAATAGCATATATGTATTAATTTTAATTAGCAAATTATAGAAACTGCAACAAAAATAATAAAAAACGAATTAGTTATGGTACACAATTTCAATTTTATGTGGTTGGGGAGTAGCTTTGGCAAAACGGACTGCTCCAATTAGTAGTTTTATTTAATTGTTTTTAATAAATTAAGCTCTATTTAGGTAAAAATGCTCTGCCATATTAATTTAAGAGACATTAATGAAAAGAAAGCTAAAAATGCGTTGTTGTAATGTTATAATAAAAGTTACCGTATCTTTGTTTTCTATCTAGAAAATATTTATAAGAACAATATGAATTACAGTAGTTCCATTAAAAAATGCGAATAGCAATCTGTATTCGATTAATAGGTAATGTAAAGTATAAAATATTATTGATTGTCGTAAGCTACTTTCATGTTGATGCTATTTAAGATAT
Organism: Pediacus dermestoides; assembly: GCA_963942485.1. Classification (NCBI taxonomy): domain Eukaryota; kingdom Metazoa; phylum Arthropoda; class Insecta; order Coleoptera; family Cucujidae; genus Pediacus; species Pediacus dermestoides. Next base: position 34,472,395 of record OZ012626.1, read on the forward strand.
TTAGACTACCAGGCACTTTTATCTATAGTCTGCTCTCAGGGGCACATGATTTTTATTCTAACAAGTCACCCGATATAAAATATTAATTAATTAGCACACATGTTAATAAAATAGCGAATGTGGACAATATGACTATTATCTACGGCTTCGGTACTTTTGAAAGATCAGAACTACTCGCATATCCGTATCATATAAGAAAATCATGTGCTGGACACATCAGATATTTAACACAGTGCAACTAATTCAGGGGTCATCTCATGGAACAAGAAACTGTCTTTATGGGATTCAAGTAGTAGTATAGTATAGTCAAACCCCCGAAGGGTTTATTCATATTGGCTCGAAAATTTAAGTTATGACCATTTGAATTTTTTTCGACAGTGACCAATTTTAGCTTATAATCGCTCATTGTTTTGTCTATAAATTGCATTTTAAGTTTATTATTTCTGGATAAATATGTTGGAACCCCAATAAAATGACTCATCTGAACATATCAAGTAGTGTAAAAAATATTTTTTTTGTATTTTTCGTTGAAAATAATCCGAAAAACCGCATTTTTTAGCATTTTTTGTTAGTATTTCGACTTTTATTCAGAATTTCTCATTATTATTTCTTTCAAACTTCAATGAAATTAAACTTTGAGATTAAATAGATAAATTTCATGCATATATCAATAAAGAAATATTTATTTTTTTGGAATTTTTCGTCGACCAGTAGTCGTTAGATCGCACTTTTATCGCATTTCTTGTAAATATTTCGAATTTTTTTTATTCAACCCAAAAAAATTGTGATGACGATGAAAAAAATACATTGATCTCTTGCAAATGAAAATACATGCATTGAATACCTATATTTACCATTATATTTTAAAGATATGAAAATTCATATGGACATTTTTATAATGAAACAAATCGATGTGTTGAACGTACCTACTCTCTTTGGCGTTGGTTTGGCTTCATCTGGTTCATCACCATCGTTATCACTCGAATCATCATCAGAATCCACATACTCATTGATCAACTCGCTTTCTTCTAAACAGCGTCAGGTGATTTTTTTTGTTGGAAAGAGCTCAATGTATTTTTTCATCATTCATCAATTTTTTGATAGATTAAAAAAAATTTCGAAAAATTGACAAAAAATGCAGTAAAAGTTCGATATAACGGTTACTGGTCGACGAAAAAGTCTCAAAAATTAATATTTCTTTATTGATATAGGTGTGAAAGTTGTGAATTTGATCTCAATGTTTAATTTCATTGAAGTTTGAAAGAAATAATAATGAGAAATTCTGAATAAAAGTAGAAATGTTAAAAAAAATGCGATTTTTCGGCTTCTTTTCAACGAAAAATACAAAAAATTATTTTTTTCATTTGATATGTTCAGATGAGTTGTGTATTTGACTGTTAAGAATCATTTTATTAAAGTTTCAGCATATTTATGCAGAGATAATAGAACTAAAATGCATTTTATAGACAAAACAATGCTAAATTGGTCACTGTCGTAAGAAAAATTCAAACGGCCATAACTTCAATTTTCGAGCCAATCTGAATAAACCCTTCGGGGGTTTGACTATACTATACTAGTACTTGAATCCCATAAAGACCGTTTCTTGTTCCACGATATGCTGTTGCACTGTGTAATACAAGAGATTACAATAAAATATAAACTTTTCATTAATATTAATAAAATACGGTTGTGGACAACACATAATTATTAGCAATGACTTCAGTACAGGTTTAAGAAGACTTATTAGCTTCTAGTTGTATAATAGTCATCCAAATTTTTATTAAAATAATAGAAACTGTCCATTCCTCACCTATGAAAGCTCCATTATTGAAGTGGTCATATAATTAGACTGATGAGGATACATAAAACATAAAATATTCATTCATAGACCTAAACACTTCCTTTTGCATAAACTTTATCTGAAGTTACTTTTTATTATTCGGCAAATGGTTTATTAAACATGTGTTTAGTTTTTTGTTGAATATCATAAAATTAATAACTTCCTTCAGACATAAAAATTGTTATACGTTCACCGTTACAACCATAATAAAATATGTTGGTAATTTCCAACGAGAAAGAAGTGTATTTATGCATAAATGTAATACTCACAACTAGGAGTTTTTAGGATCAAATTACAATAGTACTAATATTATTTATCTACCTACTATTTTAAGGTGACATTTTGCTAGGAACATATTCTTTAGTTGTTTTAAAATAATTTATATGAATACGGTGAATATGGTGGAAACTTTCGATAAAAATAAATTAGGTATTTTATTTTTATATCGCTAAAGTTGTAAATCATTCATCATAAAACAAATGTATGGAAAAGTAAAGTGGCTAAAATCCTAGGTAACAAATTTAAATGGTCAGCATTAAAATAAGTTACAAAACAACCTTAAAATATTTCCTTAAATTCTGATCTACAAATATTTTATTGTTTCGAATAAATTATGTGAATACCCCTAATCGGTACATAAATATCTGTGAAATTTGTTGGCACTTAACAAATTGCTGTAGTCATTCACAACATTTACATTGTTATAATTTCTCTTCCCATGGAAAAAATTATTAATAAAAAATTTACATAATTACTATTTTCGGAAATTAAAATGGGACAAATTAAGTACTATAACAACTAGAAGTAATAGTTGTCTCTTTATTGTAGATCGTTTATTATCGTGGTGTTGTTTCTTACACACTTAGCTAAGATATTTTGCTCAATATACAGGTAAGCAAATGGCAACTAGCCCCTGGAACGCGTGAGACGGAGAGCAGCATACGGTCTCTGTCCTTGTCTTAACAGTCGGCTAGTTAGCATTAACCAATATGTATAGTATAGTAGGTAGGAACTACATATCTTTCCTAATATGTAATATAGATCAAACAATCCATCTTAGTGGTAACTAAGTAACAAGGTAATGTTTGATCAATATCGTTGACTTAACTTCTATTTGTTACAAAACATTAAACGTCCTTAAGAAACTCTACCACCAAAATGGTTATAATTCAGATAAAACACAAAGACGAGCCGCAGTTTCTACTAGAGACAACCCTTAAAACCCCTGTGGAAGACCTAGTAACAACTGCTACAGCAATCTACAACGGCCGTTTGAAAATCGAACGGGTCTCCAGTGAAATTGAGGAGCTCGCCAAACACGGTACACTCTACCCACCAGAAATTCTGGGTTTAACTGAAGAGCAAGTGGAAGAACTGAAACTGACAGATCCTTGGGGTGACAAATGTATTCCAAGTGGTGGTCACACGTTTGAAAAAGACCCGATTGGCAGGCGCAACGGTAAACAACCACGGAAGGAAATGCAGGAGGTTTTGAATAACGCTGTGAGGGAGGCCAAGGAAATGATTTCCAAAAATTTGGTACCACTCCGTAAGTGTGACAATGTATGTAAATGCAACAAACTAGGTATCTTCTTTTCAAGGCAAATGCTTGACTATGAAAATTATACAAGAAGCCTTAAACATCCTCAAAGGAGCTGTGACCATTGTTTACCCAATGAAATTGCCACCACATGATATAATTCGGATGGAGTTTGAAAATATTGAGGATTTGTCTGGAACACAAGCCTCATTGGATGTTATTGATCCGACGTCTGCGCAAATGTGGTTTTGTGGTAAAGAAATGTATCGAGATGGTAAAACTGTTGGGGATTATGTTGGAAAAATTGAAAATTGTAAGGTAAGATATAAAATAAATTAGTGTGAAAATGTTTTATTTAAAAGACCTTGCTTGTTTCGTGTAGAGTGTTCCACAAATAAGGGGCGCTCTTTTGGATATAAATAGTTCTAGTAAAAATAAAACTTTTTATTAAGAAAATCACGTAGATACCCCACAAAAAATGGGTTCCTGATGTTAAGGGTATAAAGTAGATTTTTTACGATAACTTTTTACTTTCTTATACGAAGTAATAAGAAAGTATAGTAATCGTGATTTTTTTCGACATCGAGATTTTGATGGATTTACACGTTTTGAGGGCCCCTGAATCCATTTTGACCATTTTCGCCATGATGTCTGTCTGTGTGTCTGTCTGTCTCCTAAACCCAAACCTAAACCTAAACCCAACTAAACTCAAACCTAACTAAACCCAAACCTAAACCCAAACCTAAACCCAATCCTAAACCCAAACTCTAACATATGGTTTAAAATTTTAAAATATTTTTTTCGAGCGGCTTGAACCAAATTTTATATTTAAGGTTTCATTCGTCACCTCAGACATGTCTGAGGTGACGAATTATACTTCGTATAAGAAAGTAAAAAATGAGAAAATCAATCCAATTTTTTAATGATTTACTAAACCCACAATTTTCAGCATTCGAGCAGACCATTCAAAATAATTCAAATTTGTCTTCGAGTTACTATTAAGAACTAAATTTAGCCACTTCGATTAATCTAAACCTAAGATCTGCCTTTTATAATTAACGTGATCCCCAAATGGAATGTCAGCCACCCTGAATTAAAAAAGACCTATTAAAAACTAAAGAAAAATTTTTTTTAGAATTAGAAGTAGTGAACAATATGGTAAAACATAACTTCTTCTAAATGGTGGTTGCCTACTCTTATATGTTGATTATGAGAAACTTTCTTAGTGGTTCTACATTCAAGCCACCAATTTTATTTGTACTCTTATCTAGATGCTTTATTGATATTTTTCTCAGGTGATAATGAAATTATCCAAACGGGGTGATGGCCCTCCAGGTAGAGAACCAATTATGAGCGAAGACACACGCAAACAACTGATGTTGCATGCCTATAGACGACAGGAAGAACTTAAGAAGTTAAACGAGGATGATGACGATCAATATTTAAATTCGTCATGGGCGGATAATCAAAATTTGAAAAAGTCCTTCCATGGTTTGCATAACATTTCTTGGAGACCAGGAAAATAATTTGATGTAGTTTATGATTACGAGTTTATTCATAGTATTTGTGTATAGATTGTCAGATAATAAAGTGTGTAGGTTTTGAAAAATGACCAATTTTATTTTATCCCTGAACCGCTATTTCATTATACATAATAATTTTTTGTCCGTGAAATATGAGCCTCGACGCTTAACTTGTAATGGATCTAAATAGAAATAATAGTTATTGAGTATAAAAAATTGATTTGATTAACTTCTGTAGCTTAAAACGGGACACTATCACACGGAAGGCATCTCTTTAATAAAACGTTAGTATTAGTAGATAACAGATCACTCTATAATAGGTACCATAAAACTAATAGAAAATCGACCAACTCATAAATAAGGGTTGGTTAACTAAATTACCAGTACCTCCCTTACCTACCCAAACGTAACTTGACGCAAGATGAGGAATTCTTGCCCTGTGTATGTGTCTGTTGCAGGAGTTCTGATACTAATTGTAGCGATAATTACCGGATGGTACGCTCTACCAGTACTGGAGAATTATCTAATTTTGTCTGTATGTAAGCAAACCATTAAACCAAATGATATTTAATTGTTGTTTTGTTCAAGAACATAGCGTTAAAAGAAGGTAATCCCGCTTATGAGTTATGGAAGAATCCCCCGTTTCCGTTCAAATTGCGTGTGTATATTTTTAATGTTACTAATCCTGATGAATTTAATAATGGAGCTTTGGCGATTGTCAAAGAAATTGGCCCATATGTCTATGAGTAAGTTATAGGAATGTTACTAGAGATACTAGATTTATTATTTCTAGTGAATACCGTAAAAAAACCATCATTGAAACAAGTGAAGACAACGACACCATCACTTATACTCAAACAAGACAATATGTTTTTAACCAAAAAGAATCAGCATGCAGATCGCAAGATGATGTTATTACAGTAGCTAACATAGGACTCCTCGTAAATATCCCATTTTTTGTACTCGTGGGTATTTACCACACACTTTATTTTTCTATTTTTTAAACCAGAGCTGTGCTTTGAGAACTATTAATCTACCTGCGATAATGATGGCGATAATGAACAACGCACTACCCTTCTTATATCCAGGATTAAATAGTGTATTTATTAGAACTACCGTGAAAGAATTGTTGTTTGATGGTATAAAATTGTCTTGTGAGGCAAAAGAAGCAGGTAAAGAAGCAGAGGCTAACCTAAGATTACTTTCAGCAGTCTGGTGCTTCTCACTGTCTCTCGTATACGAGAGAGATAGATAAAGTGACGCACATGGCTTCTGAAAATAATTCTATTAGAGTTGAAAAATGTTTCAGCAATGGTGTGTGACGCAGTGTCAAAATTATCTGCACAGAGTGTGAGACGTGCTGAAAATGGTAGAGATTTCTTGGTTGCTATGTTTCATCATGTAAGAAGTTTTAACTATAAATTATACAAGATCTCCTAAAAAAAATCCAAAATGCGCTATTATAAATTGTAAAAAAAACTTTCCAGCATCAAGTTTAATTTTAGATTTGCAAATGTTTTTAAGGAATTTAAAAAAAAACTTATCCTCGTATTTTGTGCTTACTTTTATGAGATGAAGGACTGCTGTTCAAATAATTTAAGCATACCTTGTTTAGATGAATAACACTTTGGATGGTCCATATACAATGCAAAGAGGTATAAAAAGCACAGAACGAGGAAGAATCCTGGCATACAAAGACGATTACACCCTTTCGCAATGGGGTGATGATTCCTGCAACAGCATCAACGGTACCGATTTAACCCTCATTAGCACCCAAAGTATGCTCTCGAAAAAAGTAGAGTTTTTTGCTCAAGATATATGCAGGTCTAAAAATTTGTTTCTGCACATTTGTACCATTTAAAATTGTAAAAACTTGTAGATCTTTGCACGCTGATTTTTCCGAAATAAGCATCTACAACGAGCTACCAGTATACAAATTCGAAATCAAAGAACCTGTTGGCTCCGGATCTATAAGTGAAAAATGTTTCTGTGTGGAGAGTCGAGGAAATAATCCTAGTTTACCAGATTGTACTCCGAGTGGTACAATGGATTTATTTCCATGTGTAAACGGTCCAATAATCTTGTCTTTTCCACATTTTTATTTGGGCGATCCATCTCTTTTGGAATATGTTCAAGGCTTGAACCCTCAAGCTGAAGATCATAAAACTATTCTGGAAGTGGAACCGGTAACATAAAACAATGTATGGTAATTTTTAGTAGTTATTTTTTTTTAGAAAACGGGGACACCAGTTGTAGTCAAATCCAGAGTTCAATTGAATGTGCCTTTGGTGAAGATTTCCGGTATAACCGTGATGAAAAATGTCAGTGAAGGGATTTTCCCAGTGATTTGGATGGAACAAGTACCCAAAACTTTTATATCATCATACAAGACGTAATTAAAAATGTTTCAGGGGGCCGAAATACCTACAATGATATTTATTCAACTGAAGAACAATTTGGAGCATCTTCATTCTATGTTGGATATCCTCAAATGGCTGCTAATTGCTTTGGGGATCCTAGTAATGTTAATTGGAATTGGATTAACGTGCTTCAGGGAAAAATATTTGTTTACGAAGAGATCTGCAAGGAGTAGGATGTTTTCTTCGCACAAATTGTATCCAGCTTTGTATCCGCAGCTGGAAAACAAGAACGTGAATTATTTTTCGGGTCCTAAGTATATTGACGTGGCACATATTGATTGAGGTCTACATTCTAGAACTATCATTATTGATACCTACAGAATGGTCCTGAATATTTCAAAGATTTTATAAAAACGAAGAATATTTTAAAAATTCTATTATTCTGTATAATTTTTTTATCTCCACCGGTTTTTTTTTTAATTTTTATTTTCCATATAAAGTCATTGCAGTTGGTAACTTATGGAAATCTTTTTAACTATAATAATTACCCCGAGTAGATATCGTTTATGTTCAAAATTGGAATTTAACTTTTCGATTGAAAATAAACCAATCTTTCATCATGTATCAAATTTTTTACTATTTTCAATACTAGTTTTCAAAATAAATTAAATGAAACGTGAACATAATGATTTATTTTTCCAAATTTGAACACTAATAATTCTTTAAGGGTTAACAGTATCAAAAAAATTACAAGATACTTTCGATCGCAAATCATCTCAGCTACAAATTTCATGTATAATTTTTTTCGATAATCGAATAGTTTAGCTGACTGGCTTCTTTTTATTCAACAGTGTTTTACTTTTTCAATCTACAATTTTCAACATTCAAGAGATGATTGCTCGAAAACTAACCCGAATTGGCGATAAAGAAAGTATACAGGACAATGCAGAATTTATTCATAAATCACACTTAAAAATATTTCGTGTATACAGGGTGTCCCAGTTTATATCGTCAGGATTTCACCAGTCGATAGTTTAGCGAAAATTAAAGGTGGTTTGTCTAATAAACTATGGTAGAATGTTGCTTCGTTTTTGATGTACAGGGCATTAAAAAAAATAAATTATTTTAAATAATTTGCTATAAATCAATAACAAATAAAGTTAGTCTTCTGAAATTTTGCATAGATCTTTTTTTTTGTATTCTTTTATGAATAGTGGTTGCAATTATTTTATTTAGAACACAGAGGCGTGCGTACGGGTTTCTTCAAAAACATTTTATCGAATAAAACGTACACCACTGGTTTTTTTGCAACACCAATATGCAGAGAGTATTTTCCATTTAATTTAGAAACTTTTTTGTATCTTACAATTTCTTGATAACTTAACTTTTTTTTTTTATTTATTAAAGAGGTTCTTCCCTATTAAATTTCCGAAAAAAGCATCTGTACAAAGTTGTAGAGAAAAATATTTCCTACAACTTTCCTTTTAATATTTTTTTGATATTGTCAATATTTAAAAAGATATTCAACAAATAAGTTGCAAATTTTAGAGAAATTTTTCTCTAGTTAGGTACTACTTACTACTCTCCCCAAAATCTTCAACTTATTTGTTGAATAACTTTTTAAATATCGACAATATCAAGAAAACTGTAAAAGATAAGTTGTAGGAAATATTTTTCTTTACAAATTTGTGCTGACTCTTTTTTTCGAAAATTTAATAGGAAAAAAGTTATTCAATAAACAAAAAGATCCAACCCTGGTGAAGGAAGGGCGGGGTCTACGAATACACAAACTCAGTTTTAAACTTTCAGGGTGACCCTCTGGAAGATTCTAGAAAAATTGGCTGTAGGGTAAAAAAAGTATATTTGAAGCCTTTTTTTCTCCCTTATTTACTGTACTATTAGATTATTTTGAGTTAAGTTATCAAAAAATTATAAGATACGAAAAAGTTTCTAAATTGAATGAAAAATACTCTCTGCATTTTGGTGCTGCAAAAAAACCAGTGGCGTACGTTTTATTCAATAAAATGTTTTTGAAGAAATCCGTACGCACGCCTCTGTGTTCTAAATAAAATAATTGCAACTACTATTAATAAGAGAGTACAAAAAAAATATCTATGCAAAATTTCAGAAGGCTAACTTTTTTTGTTATTGAATTTTAGCAAATTATTTAAAATAATTTATTTTCTTTAATGGCCTGTACGTCAAAAAGGAAGCATCACTCGACCATAGTTTATTAGACAAACCACCTTTAATTTTCGCTAAACTATCGACTGGTGAAATCCTGACGATATAAACTGGGACACCCTGTATTTATCTTTCCTTTGTAAAAAAATATGGTATAATATTTCTTCTAAAATTCCAATTCCAATAAATATTTAGACTGCCTGTATCAATTTTTAGTGTTTTTTTTTATTTGAGTACCAAAATGAAAACAAGAACAAATAACAAATACCTAAGTAGAATGACGAATAACAAAAATATTTATTCATAAAATTATACATTTTGATCTGTTTTAATTCTAAATCACATCTGTAACTAAATCACACATATTAATTACTGTAACTTGTAACAATTTAATTCTATTTACATATCTATTGTTTTGTTCATTGAAACAAAGTTTTGTGAATAAAATGGTAATCGGTAATGAATGAAATATTTATGTAAAATATCTGTAAAACCTAACTGTATGGATGGATAAAACTTATAGCATAAATAAATGCACGATATTAATAAATAATAACTATGTAGGTACATATTACTAAAACACATGTTAATATCTGTTAGGTATTTTTAAAATTACAAATTTTAATTACCTAGGTCGCAATATTATACAAAAATTAACAACATAAATATACTTTTTTAAATCACAGCTTCATCCATTAAGTATAGTTCTTAAAAATATTACTCCTACCAAGTAGTTGTGAAAAAAGTACATAAAATAAATTGTCAGCATTGAAATTATTTTTCCATCACTAATAAAATACTGTTTACAGTTTCTAATTTTGTTCCCTTTTCCTAATTTTACTACATCTGCTAGGATTGATTTTCAAATCAAACAGTTAAATATGGCAACCAAATACAATTTTTAACTTGACAGAAATAAATTAATCTCTTCCTCGTAACAGTGAGGTACAGCAATAGTAATTAGCCTAAAATACATTTTTTTTCCTAATGTAATGCATGTGAATACGCCTCAATTTGCACAACAAAATACATTACGTAATGTTTCATTTATCACACACATGTAATTGCATCATAAAATAAATAGGTTAACGTTAAAAATAAAGGAACGGAACGTTTTTACTAAAGATAAGTGTCATTGTTAAAATAATACATATTATCATAATAATTTATGATTTATTAGTTGATGGGTTTCTATTATTTTTGCTAATTATCAACACAAGTGGTTTTACGTAAAAGAAGTTGAAGATATTAATAGTACTTGAAGTAAAGATATTATTTGTTCATCCGCTCCTAATAACAAACTTTATAACAAGTTTTTGGGTACAGTTGTTATATAAAAAAAATCTTAAGTATTGTATTAGAAATTAAAAAAATATTTTGTAAATATTACATTTTTTCTATCCACATGTGGATTTTGTTATATTTTATATTAATATGCTTTTTCCCAATTTCCTGTTAGAAAAAGCTCCACTGTAAATTCAACTATAACCTAATAAAGCAATTCTTAACTAATTTATATCCTTACTTCCTGCCATATTTTATTTATTAATCGCTAATCCCAAACCTGCGTCCTGCCTAAACCATATCCAATACAGCGTAGTAACTTCCGGAGCCCAATCCAAACAAGGCCAAAATAATAATCAGGATATTTTTTATTAACTTCCAGTAGCCAAATCCAAATCCTCCGTCTAAATTTACAACAATGTCAATAACAGCTGGAATAAGCAGTCCCAGCGTGGAAAAGAACACAGCCCCAACTAAAGAGATAAGTGGTCCCAAATTATTACCAGCAGCCGCGGCTATACCAGTGATGACAATCACAATTCCCGTCCTAAGAAGAATCTGCGCGATATTGTGACGATTTTCTGGTATTCTATGCGATATCCTCCTCCAGGTGATGTCCAAAGGTACGTAGAATTGTAGCATAAACGTGAAAAAGACTGCAATGGAAATGCAAGCTTGTGCAATAGTAGCTGGCCTACAAAAAATAAACATTAACATCTGCAGCAACAATAAATCACTCCACAAACTTACGTTTCGTCAGGAAGATTCATAGTAATACTCGCTTCTGTTCTGTCTCCATATGTGATGTACCCGAAGAATCCTATAGATGTATACAAAGCGACAACAACAACCATTGCAGAGTTTAACACACCAGGACATCCAATAAACTGTGGTTTGGTCATAGAGTTTTCCACTGGCATGATAGTACCGATACCCTCCATAGCAAACACCACCGTACTGAAGAACAACGGCAATCCCTCCACGCTTTTCGCCATGGAACGTTTGGACATGTCCACGTCTGGGATGGTAGAGAACATGTAGTATAAAGTGATGGCGAAGGCGACGATCATTGTCGTGTTGGCGAGGAAAGAAAAGGGCACCAAGTGCTTGAGCTCGCGGATTTGACAACAGAGAATCAGGGGTACCAGCAGGATTAGCTTCAGGTATTGGTCCCAGGCTGCCTCATCTAAATCCGGGTAGTGCTCGGCTAATAACTGCAAAAAATTATTTTTGTGGATTATTTTATTGAAGGAAAACTAGATATGAATGAAGATCGATTAAATGAGAATTATTGGGTTTGGTTAAAGGAGCATTTAGAATGGTCGAAATAAACTCTACTTCTAACATGCATTAAGTTTAGAGAAATAAAAAATATTATTAGTAGATAGTTATGTTGATGTGATCAATTTTATATAAGAGCATCTTCGGGGTCGATATCAATAATATTACAGAAGTGTTTGCATTATAAGTTTTAGTTAAATAGAAACTTCTATATCCAGTATCCATCATGTGATATTCTTCGAATCTTAAGAGTAAACATTCGGAAATACGAAGGACCTTATTTGACATAAGAGAGGAAGGATATATTTAGGTTGTACCCAAGATAAATCCCCAGTTTTAACTAAACACAAATCTACAAGAAATATGCATGAATTGTAAGGTCAATAAAGAAATGAACAAGGGTCAAAAATCTTATCTAATCATCATCATGCATATAAAAAAGCAGCTCCTTAAATTTTTTTGTAAACAAATCTAATTAAATTTAGCAAAATTTTACATCATGTTAAATCTTTTTAATATTAACTTATTATCTAATCTTATCACGAGTTAATTTTATTGACATTCTTTAATATCAACCCAGCATAGATTTTCGTATCTACTAAGAAGTAAAAAAAAAATCGTTTTAGTCAAAGAAAAAAATTATTTTGAGATTGTGTTTTAAGTCCATGTTTTCCATCTTAAGGTACCAGTTTTTCAATCTCTTACAAAAGCTATACCTTTTCACATCTTTTTGCATTAGACCTAAATCTTTGGACACAGAAGTAAACATTTTCTTATACAGGGATCCGGAAATTAGGAGCAAAAAACCCGGAGGGTGATTCTACTTGAAAAATTAATGTGACAAGTTCCTATAACATTTTTCCGAAAGCTCATTAAACTTGGGGTTACAGGGCCTTAAAGTTTGTTTCTTTAAATCAGTTTTTTCCGTTAACTTTTTTTCTAGTGTACCGATTCGTTTCAAATTTGGCACACTTATCACTAATGTTTAATTTTATTCTTGCACCAAAATTGAGGTAAATCCCCCAGTGTCAAAAAGTCGAAACTGACGTTTACCTTAGGATAAAGACCCAGAACTTTTATATTAGATACTTTTTCTAAATTTTGATGACGCGCGATTGAAGAACAAAAAAAAACTTTAGGGCCTTGTAACCCAAATATTAATGAGATTTCGGAAAAATTTGAGAGGAACTTGTCACATTAACTTTTCGAGTAGAATCACTTTTTTGCTCCTAATTTCCGGACATCCTGATTGAAGAGCATCGAAAAATCTTCAAAAAAATCCTCTTGCTGCATCACGATAAAATGAGTCGTTTTCGAGAAAACGCCTTAAATGAATACCAACTAAATACAGCTCATTTTGAAGATTAACGAAGCAAGCATTAAACAGAAACGCGTTTTTCTCCGAAAACTACTCGTTTTATAGAAGAGGAGCTTTTTTGAAGATTATTCGATGCTCTTCAATCGGGCATCATCAAAATTAAGAAAAAAGTTATTGGAAAAAATTGATTAAAAAAAAAACTTTAGGGCCTTGTAACCCAAATATTAATGAGATTTCGGAAAAATTTTAGAGGAACTTGTCACATTAACTTTTCGAGTAGAATCACTTTTTTGCACCTAATTTCCGGACATCCTGTATTTCGTAACTTTAAAGTGAAGAGACGTGGGAATTGAAAAAAAAGTATATAAGTAATGAAACAGATGCCTCGCAGATTTAAGATGTATAACCACAAGGATTTTTATTGCAGTCATTAATAATTAATTCTATTATTCCACAAAAGCAAAGAAAACATCTGATTTAGAATTACATTAAGATTTTGCACTGAATTTTGGTTTCTGAACAACCATTATCATAAATTTGTTTCATAAAGATAACATATTGTTAAAAATATGCTGATAGGTTACAGATAATTTCAATTTATTCACTACTTATAGTCGTAACGTAACACGTAATTTAGGAAATTTCTGTAAAAAATTCAAATTCATACAAAATGGTTTCTGTGAAAGTAGTTATTAAAAACTTTAATATATTCCAATTTCAACACATGTAGGGTTTAGGAAAAAACCACCATATCGTAATGTGTTTACTGTAACACAAAATATTGTTTACGTACCTTAGCTATTGAAGTAGTAACAAACACAACGTAGACAGCATTTCCAACATAGTATGTCAAAACCAAGGCAACTTCCACAAAATTTCTGAAAAATAATATTTAGATATAATAAATTTTCCAGCTTATCATTATTGTAATTTACACCTATACAAATTATTTACAAGTAAAATTTGTTTGTTGTTTACATTCCCAAGAATGTTGAACTTAGTTAATAATAAAATAAACATATTTAAAAACAGACAGGAAGATATTTTTTTATTATTCCAATTACAAATTTTATGGAGGTTACAGGATAATAATACCGGAAAATCCCCAATTTGGTTATTATAGTACCGTGTGGTTAAATATTTCAAGACATGTTTTGCATGCCGAATAAATTTAATATGTATAAGTAAATTGGAAAAAAATATCCTTTGAAATTTCCAAGAACTAATATGTTTGTTATAAAAAGCGAAACAAACAGGGAATTTGGAAGTGGTAATAAAAGTATCTCCAAGGTTATTAAAGAAGGATCTTGGAGAAATTCGTAAAGAATATTAGGAAGTTTTTCTACATAATTTTTGCAGTTATTTGTAAAATAGTCTTGATAAAAAAGTGATCGTGTAATCCAGGTCATATAAAAATTAATATATTTTTTTGCATAATAAAAAACTTTATGCTCGCTAATAAAATTGCACAAGATATCATATGTTATTTTGAATGTTTAAAAATTTAACAAAATATCTGCATATTTCCAAATCACGTTTATCTTTTGATAATGCAACCAAATGGATATCCTGATTATGACAGTGGCTGTAGCTTCCAAAGTAGCATCAATTTTATTTTTCGATTTTATAAAATAATCTGTTGATTCGATTTCATGGTACTTCCTATTGGAACTACCATGAAATCGAATCAGTTGTACCAAAGCATACTTTACGTTTTTATCGCTCAATAATGAAGCTCGTGTCATACATAACATTAATTTTAGTATCTACATTATTTAAATTATCTACAGTAAAAACATCCGTGAAATTTGTTTATTTTACTATTGTAGGAATACCTTGTTTGATCCAATGGATATGAAGAATATGTCAGGAAGGTCATTAAAATGAAGGCTATAGGTTTCTACCAATAAGGTAATGTAGTGGTGCAATTTGCAGTGAAAGGCTAAATATTGACAATGAATGCAAGTACTTAACCGGAAATGCATTTTGGTATCAGTTCTACTGAAAGGATGATTAATTTTGAAGATAATCCTGCATAATCCACAGATATTTGAAATTTTGACACAAGTTGACTATAGCTTATCTCGAATTATTTTTTTAATTACAATCCACTGATATCTACATGTAATTATGTTGTTGATTTCGTTTGAACAACAGTTAATCCCATAATATTTACAAATAGAACTTATTGATAAAATCAGATTTTTTATTAAAGTAGGATATGATATCATTCAACGAATATTCACAAATTCGCCATGAAAAAATTATTATTATTATGTAATGTATTAGCTAATTTTAATATCTAATTATACTTAGAACTATAAATTTGTTATAAATCAATCATGTGACAAGATCCTATCTGATAATATTCAAACACAAGTAGAATGGAATTCTTGTCACGTTCCATCATCACCACTACTGCACCTCTCTTTGTCATTTAAATAATAACAATATTGTATTTTAGTGGAACCTGTGAGGTCATGGCAATGAAAAACTTGGTGAAGGTTAGAATTGTTGTTGGAATAAATTGTTGGTTGAAGATCAACCAAGCATATAGCTGCATATTTTTGGAGATTGAGCTCCTGGAAGCGTGTTAGTGGTTATTCAACCGCTTTGTTAAGGTCACCTAACTTTTTCACATGATTATTCATAGTAATTACAACTTCCCGACTAGGTACAGAAAATGCGTGGGGGCGCAAATTTTAATCTCATCGGAAAGTGGAAGAAATACGCAACCAAAGACAGCTGAACGATTTTTAGTGAAAGCTAAGCAAACTGGATGATGCACTTGAAACGGTAAAACTGGTAAAAGTACCAATAATTATACCCATCACAAAGCAAATGCAATTATTATGATCAGATGATTATTACATGCCCAGAGAAGACATGCAGTCTGCTAGCGTCTATGCGGGGTAATTACACTTAATTTTCATAATAAAGTGCGCACCAAAGCAAACGCTCTCTCTGTTTAGCACACAAGAACCGGCTGGGATTTATAATACCAGGTCAGCTTCTTAAGACAAAAAACACCATCACACAAAACTGCAACCGATTAGTTAGATGCAATGGAAAATTTTCCAAGGGCGAAGAGGATAAAGTAATCTTCATACCGATGGATGTTAGTTATTTCAGTGGCAATCCCAAAATTCCTGAGTGTTTTTGAAAACAATCGATAAATTAATGTAGTTTTTAAACATTATACTGTTGGTAAATAAAACATCTACTTGTGATTTTTTTATGTATTATTGAAAGTGAACAACTACTTATTAGAGTAATGACATTTCATTTAGGTACGGTTTAATGTTGTGGATAATTACTTTTTATATTATTATTATTACTGTAGGTACTTAAAGCTTTAATTTGTTAAATATTTATTTACTTACTTACTTCATTTTATAGGTAATTGGCCTACAAATATTTGATTATATTGTTTGGGTGGACTGGTTATTTTGCAACTAAACAGTGTGAAATCATTTAGGTATTTGTGACTGAAAGGTAATAAAATACCGAAAATTGTGTTATGCGAGCAGCATTAAATTTTAAATTTGCAATTGGGAGTTTACAATAAAAACATATTTTTAATATTTGTAAAAGTACATTCTTAAAAAATATGTAGATTTAACAATTAGCCAAATATTTATACCCAAAATATATTTTAACGAACCACTGAAAGTTAACATTTTACTAAATCTTCGTTTTTGAATTATTTTGGAAGGAATATCCGCTTATGTTTCAAAAATAATATATAATAATTACCTATAGAATTATAGAAACTATTATAACCTATTGAAATTAATCCATTTTTTCCAATATTTTAAATAGCAAATGCCTGAGCTGAAATTTTACTTATAGATATGAATATGTCTTTTTTCCATACGCGCAAAAGTTATCTAAATTAACTTCCATAATATTGATGGTTTTTTCTGTTATAATGCCCACATTTGGTTATATAAAAACGTAAATTTCGTAAAAATTCGCTTGGCGGTTCCAAAACTGTGGCATTTTAACCCAACAGGATGGGAAAATTGTAGAAACAAAGAATTATTATTTTCAAAACGATGGATCTAGTAGTCGGATTTTGATGAAATTTACGTTATTGTAAAGCTGGATGTTGGTTTTCTTTACAAAAAAGTTATACAAGTTTTTATTTGGTGATTTTAGACATTTAACGGAGCTTTAAAGTTGCACCTTTAAAAATGATAGAATTTTCTAGTAACTGTTTTAAAAAATCACAGTTTTGAAACCGCTGGTTGGATTTGTGTCAAAAAACCTTTAAATCAAAGCTCAATAATCGTACTACATATATTAAAAATATCCTGAAATGTTAATATGAACTTTTTTGCATTTTTTTCGAGTTCCACAGTTTAGTTTTAAAAAAACGTGTTTTTTGAGGGTGCTACCTACATTAAAATAATCACAGTTTTGGAACCGCTGGTTGGATTTCGGTAAAATTTACTTTATTATTATACTAGTAACTGTTTTAAAGAATCACAGTTTTGAAACCGCTGGTTGGATTTGTGTCAAAAGACATTTAAATCAAAGCTCAAGAATCGTACTACATTGAAAAAATCCTGAAATGTTAATATGATTTTTTTGCATTTTTTTCGAGTTCCTAAGTTCACTTTTCACAAAACATGTTTTTTGAGGGTGCTACCTACATTAAAATAATCACAGTTTTGGAACCACTGGTTGGATTTTGGTAAAACTTACTTTATTCCAAAGCTGGATGTTGGTTTTATGTACAAAAAAATCCCCAAGTCTTTATTTGGTGATTTTAGGCAATTTTCATAGCTATAAAATTGCACTTGAAAAATGTGACGTAATTTTCTAACGACTGTTTTTAAAAAATCACAGTTTTGGAACTCGGTGAAAACGACATAAAGGTACTTTCTGATCCTCATCCAGTCTCGACTTAAATGTTATTGAAGCTTTTTGGCATAAAATTAAACGTATTCTACGCAATAATCCACCAAGAACCATTGGGGACTTAAAGACCAAAATAGAAGAAATTTGGGACAGTTTCACGCCAGAATTGTACCAAAATTTGATAAATGCACTGCCTGCTAGAATACAGGCAGCTATTAAAGCAAAAGGAGACGTAACCTCATATTAATGGTCCTAAATTAAAAATTATTCCAACTTTTAGTTGCAAATTCATTTTGTAAAATTTGCTAATTATTAAAGTTAAAATATTGTTAAATCAAATAAACAATTTTCTTCCATGCATAATATTGTTATTAAGGTTTTATCTTATTGTATTGTTAGGTGTTTACTAATTATTTGCGTAAAATTTCCAGTTCTCCTTTCATATTTCAAAAATTTACTTTTGTCCGAACATTTAGTAGTTAGGGCTCGTAGAATCGTAGAAAATAATATTTAGAGAGCGATAAAAGTTTAGGATTCATCCATTATCCATTTAAATCACCATTTTTATAATTTTGTGAGTAATCAACTGGAGTTACTACCAGGTGAAAATTTTCATAAGTTAGACCAATTTTCATTTTATGGTATTGAGAAATAATTATTATAAGGATTAGAAAACTTGGCAGCTCACCTAATATTTAAGGAAGACAGAAATAAATTATTGACTCTTAGTATACATACACTTAAGGACTATGAAAATTTGCAAATAATTTATTTAAAATGAGTTGGAGTAACTGAGGAACTCCCTTGGATTATTTTGTGTGGCGCACATGAAATTTTAACTTATTCTGATAAAAAATAAAAGAGGATTGTAACATGTAACAAGTCGTCAAAAAATTTAACTTTATCAAATTGTGAAACTGTGATATAAATAAATACGTTGTAACCTTCCAATGAGCAGTTTATTTACAAAAAATAAATACTTTTTATCTCGATATAAGTAGCAACGGAAATGATAGAAAAAACTTTTATTAAAAATGTTACAATTTAAAGGTCAAAACTAAAACAGGAATTAGTTTGTTTGTAACTAAATCCATTTAAAACTTTTATTTAGTGGGACATGAAAGCACATAATGTTCACATTAAAGCTCAAAAATGTTAATGTTACTTAAATTAAAAGCCCAACACGAATTTAGGATAGTTTAATTAGATCAACAAGAAATTACGTTTCTGTTTTCAATAATTTTTTAGTTAAGTGCTGCAATTAGTTGTAGTTAGGTACCTAATAGATTTTTATTTTCAAAAATTCAATTTTGTTATAAATAATGATGAATGCGGAATTTCTTAGGACATTATAAGCAAATAGATTTTTTCTTCTATTTATTTTTATTCTCATTAAAGTACACATCACAGAATTTAAAAAAATTGTTTTGTTTTTGTTGATGACTTCACATCTATATTTTTTGCCAAGAAATTAGATTAGATTAAATCTGTTTTAATGTTTTAATATCGATAAGAAACGTCTCCAAAAAAGTTGTGTAATGGAGACAACAGATCCGAATCTTTCAAAAGTCCTTACATTTTTAATACAGTGTGATACACTATAATTCGAAGTAAAAACTTAAAATCTGCTAATTGGAATTTACAAGTATGTGTAGATATTGTTTTAATTTTTATTTAAGTGGAAATAATCTCTTAATTCAGAGACAAAAACTAATTAAAAAACTATGTCAGGTACATTTAGTTTCTTAGAAAACGAAATTTTTACTTTATATTTCATAAAAAACCCAAATTTTTAAATTATTTAGCATCCATCAGGGACTTCCCGCATTTTAGCGTATATTTAAACACATATCGGTAAGTCCCCTTTAGTGCATTAGGTACAGTTAATCCTCGTATTCAAATAAAAAAAGAGTTATGGGTTTTTCCCACTCAATACCCTGACAAACAACAAACTCTTCAACAACCCATTACAAACCTAAGTGACGTAAATTAATTGACAAGCACAGAAACTCACTTGGCAAACCGGGACCAGCCGCGCAGTTTTTGCGGGCCATATTTAAAAACGGCCTCCGCCGTCTCAGCAAATCCTAAGCTCGGTACTTGAGATCTCTTACACATTTCTTGAGAAGCGACCACCTGTAACAAAACAGAAGTACCTGGGTTATAAAAATGCTCCAACCAGTTTTGGCAAACTGGCAAAAACTAGTTTATTTTTTAGTCTCTGGTTTGTGGACAATTTATTTGAACATCCAATCGACACAACGTATATAATTTTTGAACAATTTAATTAACCTTGATGTGGGACATGGCCGTTTATCCGAAATCCATCGTGAAATGGATGCGCATCACGCACCTGAATGTAAAAGCTACTGCTGTTAGTCCTTCAGGCAAGAAAGGAAGGTTTACAAAAAAATTAATGAGTTTTATATATTTGTTTTTAGAAGAAAGATTATTATTATTATTCGTTAGAAAATAGTTTTTTTGTTAAGTCATAGTTGTTAAAACGCAAAATCAATATTGTGTCTATTTAATATAAAATTTCTATAGATTTTTTTATCTCAAGTGAAGAGCTATTATATACAATTTAATAACAAAGGATAAAATGTTACAAGGTCGATAAATCTAGTTAATAAATTTATAATTTGTGTTATCTGGCTTTAGGTGCGTATCTACTTAATATAATAAATAGAATAATATAAACAAACCATTTAATTATAAGAAATAATTTCAGATCATTTATTTTTTTGTAATATCCCAATTTTACACAATACTGAAAAACTTAATTCCGACAAAAAGCAAGGTTAACTTCTTTTATTGACCTGTTCTTCTAATAATATTTACAACAATATTTTGAAATTTTATAGGGAAACTTAAAATGTAATTTGGAATATGAAAATATAGCAAGAATTTTGTTATTTATCAGATTTTCTATTATACAGTTATAATGATGTCTCCTCAAATTACAGGCAGTGGTTCCTCTTCTCAAAATAAGGACGAAAAAGCAAGCGTTTTCCAAAAATGAAATCTGTCTTTTCTGCAAGTCTTGAGGAACTTATTAAAAACTCTATTTTGTCTCACATCGAAGAATGTTACAAAAAATTGCGTTGTCTATCTTTATTAGAGAAATCTCTTCCTGAGCTTTAATTTAGGTACCTACCATAATGGTACCATTTTGGTAGAGAGTCATAATTCATAGACGAGACGTAATTAATTTGTTTTTGACATGAAAACTTTCCATAAATCTGCATACATTATGTAAAAAAGTATGCGTTCGTCCAAATTTACAGCAATAAAATATCAACAAACATAATGAAACAGCAAATCAAAATAATTCGAAGGATGAAAAATAGAATTTAAACATATTTTTCTAAGAATTATTATAAAACGTATTTATGAGTTTCTTTCCTAAGGTCAAGATTCCAAAAATATTAAGAAAACCAAAGAACTTGTTTAATAAACTCAGCAGCCTGAAAATCTTTTAATGACTCTGCAGGAATGGTTTGTTAGAATATCATCGCACTTCAATTTATAAAAAGAAAGCAACTATTGTATCAAAACACCATATAATAATTTTCACTCATCTATTTTAATTGAGTTATCAGTTTGTGAGATTTAACATCAGCATCCTACAATATCAGAGTGATCTCAACACATTAACATTAAAAAACCGTAAATAATACACAATTTAAAGAAAGTTTTATGGATTTTTCATAATATGGTTTGTTTAAGAGTTCCAGTAACTTGTTTATAAATTTATTATTATCATGAGTAAATACTAGTATAATTCTTTTCACCTTTAATCGAAAGTGGCATTTTCAATCGTTTGTTACAATATTTTCTATTCGCGAAAGTATTCGGTTTCAAAATAGAGAAGAAACCAAATAGAATTATTTTTGACACTCTTCTAAAGTGACTTTTGAGGTAGGTACCAAAAAATTTTTGAAACCTTTAGTTTTAAAATTTAATCTAAGAACATTGTTGAATAATTCATGTTCAACGTGTAATTTTCCCTCGTGAATCTGATTAGCAAAAGAGCTTAATCCTGTAGCCTTGAATAACTTTCAATTCGCAACTATTACAAAATGTGTTATTTGTAACAAAGTAGGTCAAAGCAATTTGGTATAGGCCATCGTATCACATTATTTGAAAAAATGGACTAGCATACAAGTTGATTGATTATTATCTACAGTTTTTCTGTAAAGAATAAATTTTTCTCTCATTATTTACCTACGTCAAATGACCTGACAAAATTTTTATAACGCATACTGAGGATTATGAAATACAGACAAGAATAACCCACTGAATTACTAGCAGCTTTAAAAGATTAGGAATAACAAATTTGTATAGTAACAATAATAATTCCCTCTATAAGTCTGTAATGCATTGGATAATTTGAAGCTTGTCCAAATTAGAACACTTTCTAATTCATAGTACCTACTGTTTCAAATAATTTAAGATATAAGTGCTAAGTTTCCGGTACAATATATGTATAGAAAGTATTTGTACGATAGGAGGAAAAAATAAGTTATTTACAATCTCTTATATGTGATTTTAATAGTAATTAGTTGGGTTTTGTTTACACGGATATTCTTCAAAAGTTTAATTTACATTTTGAACTACGCCTTGAGGAAAATGTATTGTTATAGTTTTATTATTATAGTTTTAAATACAGGGTCGCAGGGGCAGACATAAGCAAACATATTTAATGCATTTTTTATTTTGTTAGATGACATAACATCTAGTATGTAAAATCTTGTCGAATATATTTTATATAATATTTTTATGTGCAATTTTTTTTCTCTTAACATTCTAACATCAAGATGGATTAACTTTTCTATAACAATGTTACTGTCGCGTTTTATTTCAACATTCACTAAGGTTATGTAAGGTCTGTTTTTTTTATAAAACCGTATTTTAAAAGTCAATAACCTATCCAAGCAAAATATTGCAACACTCATTACATTATAATGCCAGTGTCGTTTTATCAAGGTAATGTTATAAAAGAAAGTTATTTTTGATGTTTGTTTGTATGTCTGCAAGTAAAAACGCCAATGATTTGATTTGGCTATCAGACATATGTCATGCAGTTTCCATCTCAGTTGGATTAAATTGCGAACAAAGGATTATTAAAAAGTAAATTCCAGTGGATATTCAGTTAGAACAAAGGTTGTGCTAGAAACATGTTAATAAAAGATTTTAGTTTATCCATTTGACATAAATCTCGGTTGCGAAGGTCAAGTATAATATTATTTGGATTAGTTATTCAAAAAAATCTGGCGGCAGATAAATTTTTTTGGTAAACAGATGCATCATGAACACAATTTTTATCTTACGATTATTTTATTTTGTTCAGATAAAAAAATACCTATAAAATCTTAAACTGGTGCAGGTAAATTTTATTGGTGCCATATAAAAGTACTCAAACGAAATCCATGTCAAATTCCAAATAATTTGCAAATAAATTGAATAAATTAAAAATAACGGTTTTGTACTTAAAAATAAAATCCTATAAGGATTTGAATGTGTCATAAAATTAATACAGATGTCTTAAACACACACAAGTTAAAATTATAAAACTGTTCAAAGTCACCTTAACAATTCGAAACAAATAAAAATGTTCATTTTCAGGTTGGGGGACCATATTTATATATAGACTAAAGTACAAACCACAAAAACTAATTTAAATATTATAAAAAATACAGAAAAATGATAATTTTTGTTGTTGTAAACTTACCAGTATGTGAATGGTGTGCGTACATAAAAATCCTATTAAAAGTGTTCCTACTAATCCTACTATTAAACCGGCATTTTTAAATGCCATGGGTATCGCTAGAATTCCTGTACCTAGAGAACTTTTCAGTAAATGGACTAGGGCACCAAAAAATCTGGAAATAAAGGAAAAAGTTTAAAATACATTGGAATAATGAATTAACACTGTAAAGTAATTATAATTTGATGATATCTTGTCTTTAGATGTACAATTTTTTCAGTCATTTGTTTGAAATTTACCAGAAAAAATATTCTGACTATGAAGAAAGTAAATTCAGTTTTTTATTTAATTCTTGATTTTAATTTGTTTGTTCAAGTTTATCAAATAATTTTGAGGATTTTAACGCAGAAATCTACAATATTTTCCGAATCAGATTAATATACAGGGTGTTTCAGGAGGAATAGTAGATATTTTAGGAGGTGGTAGTATGGATTATTTTGAATAAAAAAGTTCATATAATCATGTGTCCAATTTTGATTTTTTTTTTTATTTCCAATTCCAATTCCACTTCAATGAACTTTCAAACTCAAAGTCGTTGGTGAGATTTTTTAAAATCAACTTTAAATTTAATTAATATAATTTTTTTATTTCATTAATTAATAATTATGGGTTACATTTAAATAGCTGTATCTCTGTAATCATTAAGAATTGGACACATGTTTATATGAACTTTTTTATTTAAAATAGTCCATACTACTACCCCCTAAAATATTTACTATTCCTCCTGAAACACCCTGTATAGGGTGTTACAAATTTTCGGTCAATAGATTTAATGGGTGACATAAAACAAAACATGAAAAATACTTCCCAATAATACTTAGAATTTTTTTCAATATTTTGCCTAAACTTTGAAAAATTATTTTTGAATTCAGTAGCTAAAAAATGATGATAAGTTTTATTCAAAGTGTTCAGTAACGTTGATATTGGGGAAATCGACCAATTTTAACTGCGACTAATCTTTTCCTTGTAACAAAATTTGAAAAAACTTTCAATTTAAATTAAAATGAAATTTTACAATAAGCAGAATTTCTTCCGAATTTTACCAAAAGGAAGATTCTTAAGGGTCCATTGTGAAAGATCTGGAACTTTTCAATCCTGAGAAGGATGGAATCTGGTTTTGACTAAAAGGGAAGTACTACTTCCTTGTCTTAAAAATTTTTTTTGACTAATTGTGTGGTTGTTTACAACAAGTTTAGAAATATTTGAAGAACGGTGTGTCCAATCGAAAAAATACAAAGGATGATTTTATTTGCAGAATTAATCTAAAAAATAAGGGAGCAGCGTACATTTTTCTTTTTTTTTTAGAAATTGGCTTAACAGATTCTACGCCGCTAGTGGGAGATAGTTGACTCAAACTTACGATTAATTATTTAATATTTGGTTATAGTTATTTAGACATTTTTAAGTGTATGTAGTTATAGGTACTTAATCTAAGTTGAATATCTTTTGTAGTTTTTGAAAAATGAAAAACTTTCACAGTATTGCTATCAAATATACGGTGGTTCTTCGATATTTTTTTAGCCTATATTTTAGAAATCTCGTTAAATAACGGGTCAATTAAAAAGCATTCCCTTTTACTATAAATCCATTAACGAAAATGTACCTTCACTTGATCGAAATGTAAATCAAATAATTAATATAATAGCTCTTTAAAGCTATTGAGATAAATCCAATTGATGTTATAATCAAGTGCTTTCTTATGCCATAAAGCATAAAATATCGTCATTTCTTAAACTTGCAAATGCCACACCGAGTCGTAATTACTTCTAAGACAGAGTATATTATTTAGTTTTATTTGTCTTCATAACTAATTATTTCGTTTTCTATCAATTAGAAGATCATTTCAATGTTCTATCGAAAATAACTTCCTCATACAAAATTACATACAAAATTACATACAAACTCAAATAGGAAGTCTACTTAACATCATCATAAAAACATATTACGTACGCTTTGACATTATTTTTAATTATTAGGTACTTAAAATAATTTAACGATGTAAATATTTTATAGAAATGATGACAATCAAAGTCCTCTCCACTATTTTAATTACAACCAGCCAGATTATAACCTGTTGAAATTTTTCATGTCGTTTCATCAGTAGAATGGAATTGTAGTGATAACGAAGTAATTTTCTAATTAAATAAAATACTATAGGTACATTGTTGGAAAAATATGGAACAATGGTTCTATTACCTATTTGTTTATGTTATTGGAGATCATTGTAGTTATCTCAAGTGCTAAGTGTAATTAATTTTTATAATGGTTGAAATTCCCATACAAGGGCAATATTTTCGTAAATTTTTCAATACTAACTTTATGGAGTGATTATTAAGTTACGTGCAATAAAACTGCCGACACTGGGTCGTTTTAACATTTTACGATGGAAAATGTATTATTACCTTTCACTATCTTGTAAATATCAATCGTTTAATTGCGACATTTAATCAAAACACGCACATGTATATTTTTGCATATAAATCTATAAATTTACTATTTATGCATAACGTTAAAAGCTATAACAATTTTTATTCTTTATAAATTGTTCCAAATTTATTTTACATATCCATGTAATAAGTAATTAATATAATTAGCACGTGTGTTAAAGCGAGTTTGAAAACATGATTTGCAATATCATTATCATTTTATTATATTAATCTATATCAAAAATCAAAAAATATATTCCTATACCCGATAAAATATCAGATATCAGTTAATTTGAAATTGTGTAAATAAATAACTTACGTATTTGGATGTTCAATTTGCCGATGCTCATAAGGATTATATTCCTTTTCATTAAGTGTATCCACACTACCTATAGGCACTTTGATTTCATTGGTGGCTAAAGTGGCCCTGAAATTCAAGAACACATTTTAATAAACAAAGATTTATAAGAAAAAGGCGACTAATGTAAGTATGTAGGTGTGGTGTGTAGAATTTTTAAAAATTGTACTTACGTGGAACTAAAATTGTCCAGGGCGAATGTTGAAGGATATTTTTCCTTTTTTTCTGACGTCATGGTGATTCACTGAAACAAATGTAGACAGATATTTATATGAATCAAAGAAAGTGTAAGACATATTTTTCTATAAATCGTTGCAAAACGCTTATCTTATCCAGTTTCCTAACAAAAGCCAATCTTGGAATTGCAGAAAAATAAATTGCCAGTTATTGTACGAGAGAACTTTATGTAATTTTTAACATTCCGTCAAGTATAAGGAAGTTTTGTTTCTTCCATTAGCTCAAGAATGTTTATAACTATTTCTTTATACATTTTAATATAACGAATTACAAACAATGTTAGTCATACTATAAATTGTAGGTACGAGTAGGTATACTAATATCCTATAGTTAACTGTAATTAATTGTTCTTTTCATTCATGTAACATTTAATAACTGCCTCGTATGGTGACTCATTATAAAATTTCACATTTAAGCAAAAACACAGACACAATCACTTTCCGTTAGTTAGTTATTGTTTATTTTCTGATGGGAAATTCATAGAAAAACAGTGTGAAAAGTGACAATTATAATAGTCAATAAAACGGGATTGGATTAGCACATACGAAATTGACCTTCAGGTATGGTTTATTCACCGAAAATTATTTGGTATTTGGTATTTGACCACCGGGCATAGCAAAATAAATGATGGCACGAAATAGTTTTACGGTATATTGGGTGGCAGTGGCAGGCCCGTACTGGCGACGTTTGCGAAAGAATGATACTGAAAAAGTGGTAAAATCTTGGGTAATGTGTATGGGAATTCACTATATACCAGAATAAAACTAAAAAAAATAATTTAGAACATGTGATAATAAAACCATCATGCTGTAAAAGTTTAAAAGTTTTTACACAACATCCGTATCTATATTAAACAATTTAACAATAAATGTTGAAACAGTTTTTAAAGTTCATTTTGCATAAAAAGAAAATCGGCAGGTTCAGTAACAAAAATTCGACAGATGAAAAATGCTCTATAGAATATTACCTACTATAGACTCTTTTCTGAATCCAAATTGTTAGAAAATGCAATAAATTACATTCAATACATTTGTCATTATAATCGCGATTTAAGAATTAAAAATGGAACTTTTGGCAACATTAATAATTTTAAAATTACAAAGAAAAGATGCCAAGAGCTTTGCCTTGCTTTCAGAATCAGTAGACATGTGCGTCACACTATTTCTGCATCTCCACTTTTCTTACATGTGCCACACACTTGGTAAAAACAATCTAACCTCACCTTTGAAACCTAAAACAATGCATTATTTTTCAGTTTTAATGTGTAGTAATGGCGCTTAATTACAGTTACTTTGCTTCACCTCCAACCTCCAAGGGCTTAAGCAGTGACGTTACTATACCAACATTATTTTCAATAGATATTATCTCTGTCTCTACAACTAGTTCCCTTGAGAGAGAGTGAGATGCAGAGTGTGGCGCACATGTCTAATGATAATAATTCATAATCAAACGACTACACTAGGCTAAAATTTTACCTGAATCCAATCCTCATATGCACAAAATATTCCGTAGAACTTTTTATTTACAGAATAGACGATATTTTAATTTAATACTCTCTTATTTTCATATATTTGGTAAAACTGTTTAAAATAATTTCTCCTAAAAACCCAATGCGTAAACTTTATGTTTGCGGTGTAAACCCAGCAGCAAAATAAGACAGCATAGTTGTGGGAAAGTAGATAATTTAAAACCAAATTTCCTTAATTTCCTGTACCTACCCAGTTCCGACTAATCTCACGTCTTTTCCAAGCCAATAAACAATCCGGAATTTGTAGTAGGTATATTAATTTACCCAACCAATAACCACAAATTCATTATTTGAATCTAGTCTTGTGCTGAAGACAAATACATAGATAATGAGAAATTATAAAAAGTTTGTATCCAACGTCATCATGCAATTCAATAGGGAAAGTGAAAAGTGGTGTTGCTAAATCGTGAGCCCCATAATTTTGTTTCAATACACTTGTTGCTTCTAAGTCGTTAAAATATAATTAATAATTTGTAAAGTAAAATTAGATGCGTCTCTTTGAAATTTGCAAAAGAATTTTTTATAATTTTATAACTTGGAACAACTTGAAACGCGGTAAAAATTTTAACGCGTTTATTTTTATAGTTCATCTCGTTTAATGTTTTAGCATAATTAGCAATTTATTATTTGAAAATAGTACAAATATATATTCAAAACATTTCCAATAAACTTTGCAATTTATCCTAAGGCAGATTCCGCGGTAATTTAGAAATTATATAACAGACACAGCGTGTAACCTACTTCGAAAAAAAGTAAGAAAAGAAAATAGAAAACTTACCTGTTAGTGTCGAAGAAAAATAATTGCATCCAGTTAATAATGATTAAATTACCCACTAACACGAATGTACACATACATACATAACTTATAGCGGCAACGTAAAAGTTCCGACAGATTTGCGGAGCGCCAGCATACTAAAGTAAATAATAGTACCTGTGATTATATATATAATAAAACACAGAGGTCTACACTGTCCTCGGTGTCTTAACAAATCTGTGTATCTATTGTTGAAATTAGCAGTTAAAATTTGTTATCATTATCTTGCACTCCATCATCACATCCATTCATTAGTTTTGTATGTAGCTATCTACGTCACCAAAGCGACATCACCACATGCGTTCATGCACAATTTTAGCACAATTAAATGTATAAGATACAATAATGATTTGTATTTTGTATTGTTAATTTACTGATTCATTACCGATTATAAACTATACCGGAACTAACAAATTGTTTTTATTGATAATAGCGTGTGATAAACATTATGAAGTACAACACTTTCGGTGCTTTAGTCAAAGGACAAGTGTCCAGACAAATTGACAAGTATTTATCGAACAAGTCATTAGGCGCTAAGTTGAAAAATTTGTGGAATTTGTGTAGACAAGGGAACAAAATTAATATGAAATAATTCGATATCATTTCATATGCAAATTTGTGCAATCACAAAATGCAGTAATTATCTACTGAATGCATAATAATTGAAAAATAGGGACAAGGTGAATTATAGGTAATGAAGTGCCATGAATGCAGAGCATGAACATATTGGGGATCTAATCAAATTATAGACTAGAATCAGTGGGAATTGTTTTAAAAGAATATTAAATACAATTTTATTTTGGGCCTTAATTTTTTTTCTACGTGCGCCACTGCGTAACATCATAAATAAAAATAAGTGACAATTTAAACATAACTTATTTCGTTCCGTGCTACAAATCGCATCAGATTTTATAATTACATTACACGGATTAGAATCAGTGATACATCATTAGTATTTAAGTCACGAAGTCAAAATTAAGAGGGAATTGAAAATGCATTTAACATCACTCTTGAAAATGTATTTAGTACCCTTCCCTCCTCGCAGATATTATTTTCCATAATAATATTTGCTACTAATTATTTTAATGAACCAAAAAGTTTAGAGGTTTGTAGGTAAAAAAATTGCGACTTTTAGTAATATTTATTTTTGGTGAATGAATAAAAATGAAGGGCTCAAAAATTCCTTTTTAAATTTTTTCAAAATTTCGTAGGAATATGTAATTTTTCTCCTCCAAAATAATCCATTGGCCCGGATTTACATACTGATACCAAGATGCAAGATAAATACCAATTTTAAAATAATTAAATTTGGAATATTAGAAGTTGACAAACATAATGTTTTATAATTTTTGAAAAAGTAGCAGTTGAATTCCTAAAATTTGATTTCAGTGATTCACAACAGATTCTAAGACCAAAACTAAACCTTAAACCTTGGCACAGGATTTCTCCTTATTGAGATAAAAGAAGTTTTAAAATAGTTTGACAAAACTTTTAATTCCCTCTCTCTGTGTCTCTCTAAGGCAAGGCCTCCATTTGCTAAAGAAAATCTACAAGGTACACACACTGCCAGAGATAAATCGTTGTTTATCAGTGGTTTTCCAATGGATGCCACTGAAATTGGTTGCGTGATCGCTCTTTTAATCCGGGCGAGAAGTTATAAGCTGCGGAAGCATCGTTGGGTACAGTATAATTTTTTGCTACTTTCTAATCGCCGCGATTGTTTAGTCGCATGTGTGTGCTCCTGTATTTGAAACAATGAGTTTTATTTTTGCGACTACAAATCGCAAGTGGAGGCCTAGCCTAAGAAGCATGTATGTTTATTGTTTATAACAATTTCAATTAAGGCTTGGTTTTGGTCCTAGATTTTACTGAATTAATATTAGAGTGATCCATACATGTGACACTTTCTAGGGTGACTCAGAATACAAAATTAAAATGTAAATAAAACCTATTTTTCCGATTTTTGTGTGTGTTTTTTAGTCCAAGAGGCTGCTGCAAAAAGGTGGTCGTCATAAAGTGGACGAACGGGAAAAATAGGAATGATAGTTTAGACCTTTATTAAGGAGGAACGCTAAGGTTGCTTGCGAAAATCCTGACGAAACAGGGTTAAAAAAATAATTAATTAAATAAATAATTTCAAAAATAATTATTGTGGTGGACAAAAACGACATTGTAGGGGAGAGCGAAACGAACAAAAATAAATAGTTGCCTACACTCACCCTGTCGGAACACCCCGGCAGCCCCGTTTAAGGGGATGTTTTTTTATTAAAAACTGACGTCATAAGGCGGAAGCATAGATGAAGAGTACTTTTGGTGATACTTGATCTAAATTTAAGTCACTTTTGAAATTTAGTTGACCACTTCACAATACCCAAACATTTCACTAGTTTTTCGACAAATCTCTAAAATTTAGACTCAATTTACACAAATTGCGTTGTTTGACGGGAGAAGCATGCTGGTTCAATTTGTTATCCTTGATAAATAATCGAAATACATGAATGATAGAGATCTAAAACGTGATTTCAGTCTATGAAGTTTGTGGAAGTTGTAAATAATTTTTTTTTTAACCCTGTTTCGGCAAGATTATCGCAGGTAACCTTAGCGTTCCTTCTTAATAAAGGTTTAAACTATTTTTCCCGTTCGTCCACCTTATGACGACTAACTTCTTGCAGCCGCCTCCTCTACTATTTCCTGACTATTTCAAACCATGAAATTGGTTTTTCAGAAATTCATCGCAAAATTGTTTTTCCAAGTAAAAAGACGTTGCAGTTATAGAGACAAGCTCTACACTGGATTATTGCTCATGATCCTCTATATAAACATTAAATTAATATTCTAACAAAGATATTTGAAAAATAGGGACGTAAAAAAATATTGATTTTTGAGCACTATCTAAAGAGTCTTTCCCCATTACCTGTTTATGGAAAGTGTTTTCGACTTAGTATATTATTGGTTCCAAGCATAAGCTTACAAGAAATTTAAACAATTTTTTATGTATTGTTAGAAGCCTTTTAAATAGAAATCGTTATTCTGGTTTCGATGAGGGGTAAATCTATTTCGAGGAATAATCGAATCTAAACCGCCTTTATTCCATAAATAAAAATTTGTTGCCCTTGCATTGTTTAATAAATCAATGCTAGTTTTAGCCGCCACTATTTTTTCCTTGTCCTATTTCCACTGAAAATAATATCGACACCTCGATACAAATAATGATAATTTATTCAACAACCTGAGGAATTTAAAACGGAAATGCTTTATGACTTATTGTATCTCCAAAAAAGTATTTTATTTTAAATTTTTTTTTTATTCTCAGCAATTTTGTCAAAAATGAATTTTTTCAGTTTCATAAATTTTCGTTAAACCTTGGAATAAAATAACTTGCCAATTTTTTAAACATTTAACAGCTTTTTTGACAAATTTAATTAAAATAAACAATAAATTTAACATTTTACTGCAACAAAATTGAAGTTCAACTCCGTTTGTGTGCATGTATTTAAAAAAATAAATAAAAATGAGGTAAACCTTTCTCAATTGACTGTGTCTGAAATATGAATAATATATAAAAAAGTAGCTATAATAATTCCAATATATTAAAATTCCATATTTATACAATGGGATAGCTAGCGCAAAATTAGTGTAGAATTTGAAAGTTTTATAATAATTTCTACACTAATTCTGCGTTACCCTATTGTGAAGATATCTTTAGATTACTCGTACAATAGTTTTATTTAAGATTAGAAAGAAAAATATAATTAAGAAATTAATTTAAGAAAAATAAAGACGTTAATTCTTTTTCATAATTTTAAGAATTATATCTTTTCGTTAAATTAAAAGTAAAACAACATTATTGGTACTTTCCCTCATATTGTTCCGCACCCTATAGGCGGTAGAAAAAGTATATCCGTAACATGGGTTAAGTATATTGAAACACTTTCCACCCTAGTTACATAAATAATTATTTTTCTCCCTTCCTCTTAGGCAACACACAATACACGCGCTTTCACATTAGTCTAATAGAGGTCGCCACAGACTTACAAACTTCAATAGTCGTCATTCGTGAGTGTTGGTTCATAAATGTGAATAAAATTTGTAGAATTTTAAGAGTACATTATTGTGCTACTCTTTGTGTTAGTGTTAATTTTTACAGCCATAATTCTAATATTTTTACATAACAGTATAATTGTCAACTAGAACGTTTATAAGTAAATTTTTTGGTTATACTAAAATGTCTAACATTCCGATTTAAAAAAAATATTCATAGTTGTTATTAAATAATCTAATTGTACTATCCAAAATGTTGCCTCGTACGTATATTCTAGCTAAAAGCGTTTGCCAACATGCCACAAAGATTAAAAACGAAAAATCTTTTATTCCAATAGGCAAGTAATGTCAATGTATAGGTTAGGGTGATGGATTTTTTAATTCTTTTTTTATTGCAGACTTAGCAATACGACAGTTTAGTTTACTAAATAAAAACCACCAATTATTACAAACTGTAAGAATAAAAATATCTAAACGCACATTGCTTTGGACAAAAATACTGTCGAAAGACGACAAGCCAGTGACAGAAAAAATCCTATCCATTAAATCCATTAAGGAGAATGAAAAACCCAATGAAACAGCGACAGCAACAAAAGATAAAGCCGTGGTGGTGCTTAATAATGTTAAAGAAAAAAGCCTTGATAGTCCAGAAGAGCTAGCCGGCGTCGTAGCATCAGCTACAAAACCCTCCGAAATCTCCGTTAAAAAAACTACACCAGTTCTAGCTGTTATTTCTCCACAAACCCAGATTAAGGAACCAGCCGTTGAAAATGTTACAGAAAAAGTATTTCATAAACCTGAAGATGCAGACAAGGACAAGAGTATCATCTCCACAGAGCCCATTAAAAAACTCACGGAAAAACTTATCGCTAGTATAGACTCGAAAGATAAAAAGCAAGCACCAGGTTAGTTGTGTATCTGTTAGCCCAGTCAATAAAGGAAAATCAGGCGCAATAAATCATGTAGTCCGGTTTTTTTTTTAAGAGATAGAGGGGACCCCCACGACCAATATACTAAAAGTCCTGACCTGTAGGGTGTGAGCGTTGGGAGGGGAGGGGTTGGTAAGGTCCATTTTTTAAGTTTTTCGTGAATATCTCGAAAACTATGCCTTCTAAGGAAAAAGTCACTTTATATAAAAAGAAAGTAAATTAAATTCCATACAAAATGGTCCTATTCATTCTTTCGCTAGGAGCAATATTTAGGGAGGTGCGGGGGGTGGAAAAGTAAAAAAGTTATTTATTAAAAAAAGGTTCAATATCATTTGAATCTTCCTCATCATCGAGTTGATCTTGAGGAGGACTATTGGTGCATGCACCGTGGCAAGTGCCGCACACCATGGAACATGGAATGCCCGCTTTCCTGCATCCACAACCCGTTGAACATCTGCAAAAGATGTTGAGGATGTTTTCCGGAGCTACTGGGTCCGTAGTTGTGAGTGGGATGAACCATCCATCTTGCCCCCGGGTCCATCCCCAATCGGTCGGTTGTATGCCGTTATCAATTTCGAGCCATTGTTCGATTTGTAAATAAGAAAACCAACCACGAGAAATGTTATAAAAAATATTATACAAATCCAGTAAGAAAATATGTAAACATTTTTAATAAGCATTAAGTAAACATCATGATGTACCTGCAAGTAAACTCTGAACGAGTGTTGTCGAGCATTCCCTCTGGTTGGTGGTAGTGCGGCCAGGTCAGACTTTGGCTTTGTTGAGGCTTTCACAAAGGCAGCGTGTCGAACTTTGTTTAAATCGGGCTCTGGTGGCGCCTGGTACACCTCCAAAAATATCTTCTTGCCTGCCTCAGTCACCATTTTTGCTCTTGCCGAAGGGTTTGAGAAGACGTCGTATACGTGTTTTATTTGCCTGGGAAATTTGGTGAACATTTTTTCCATACCTCCCTTGCTTTTACTGAATATTGCAGATGTAGTGTCACACCCACTGAAGGCATGGAGCAGGATAATGGTGTCTGCGAACGGTAGTTGTTTGAGATTGTTTGTTGAGTACATTTTTGACTCCGCCTTCTCCCTGCTAGGCTTGAAGAAATACATGTTTCTCTCTGGTGGTGAAACAGCCAGGAGTAAGACCAATAAGTCTACATCTTCGATTATTATTGTTACAGTAGGGTGTAGGGCACCTTTCGCCAACCAACATCTTACTATAGTTGCATCTGTATCCCTTTCTGCAAGTACCGTTTGTATTCCTCTTGCCTTCATTTTGTCTGAGAGTAGTTGGATAAGCCTGATTTTGTTCTTTTCATTTGCAAGAAAAATGCTCCTGTTAAACGGTGTTATTCATGGTATTAAAATGAATGACCTGTACCAAACCTACCAGCTGAACGAGAAAATTTCCCAGGGGCGCACATAATGGGAGGTTTGACTTCGAGGCTGAACCTGGCCTCCCTCACGGAAAAAACTACGTTATTTAAGACTTTTTTACTTTTTACACCCCCGCATCTCCTTAAGTATTGCTCCTACCGAAAAATAAATAGGATCATTTTTGTATGGAATTTAATTTAGATTAATTTTATATAAGATGACTTTTCGCTAGGACGCATAGTTTTCGAGATATTTACGAAAAACTGAAAAAAGGGACCTTTCCATCCCTCTCCCTCCCAACGCTCACACCCCCCAGGTCAGGACTTTTAGTATGTTGGTTGTGGGGGTCCACCCTACAACTCAAAAAAAAAACCAGACTACATTATTTATTGCGTCTGAGCGGCATTTTTTGGTCTTCGTTGACTGGGCTATATTGGAACCTAGTCCTAGTCGGTATTCATTGAATTGTTTCAGTGAAGAAAAGGAAACGAGTGGATTTAACTGCACAGTCTCTGGAGCGAAACTTCATAACGCCCGTTAAGGCTATGGCAGATTTTTTGCTGAAACCGAGCGATTTGGAGGCACTGCCAAAGACCAAACGGCGTTCGCCCTATGAATCCGAACCACCAATTACAGTGTATTGGCGGAAGGACGTTGAGGCGAAGTCGTTGGAAGTGTGGGGGTCTAAAGAGGTTTTACAAAAAGAGTTGATTAAAAGGGATATAGAGCGAAGACAGCATCAGCAAAGTAATTAGGGTTGTTTTGTAAGGGAGCTCGAAATGTAAGAGAGTAAGTTGGTAAAGTAACTCGTTTAACTGGCTACGTGACACACCCTGTATAACTACAACTTAAATTACGTTAAAGTATGATAAAATAAAAGCTTCGTCGTGAACCAAATTCAACTTGGCGACTTAATTATCCTTACATTTCGAATTTCCAAAATTTTTCCACCCATAATAAAATTCCATTTTCATTCTCTTCATTTTCAGACTTATTTACTGTTAAAAGACGACTAAGGGACTACCGTAGGGAAATTGGCAGGTCTACCAATGCCGATGCCCAGGCCAAAAAATCCGGATTGCAGAGTAGATCTGGACGAGTCATTTTAACAGCCGTGGGAATGTAAGTTTTTATTATTAACCCAGTCATATTAGAGTTTTTGTTGGGAAAAATTACCACCTGGCTGGATTTTTGTGTACAGCTTCGCTTCGTCATTATAAACATTGGGTCAAAAGTCCCCATGTGTGCGACGCGAGCTTAATTTTTTATTTGGTAATTAGTCTACACATATACAGGGTGTTCGCGCGAAGTGGCTCACTATTGCTAACTTCGTTATTATTGGAGCTACAAAGTCGGTTGAATTAGCAAACTAGTAGCATTTTTTCCGCTGATTATAATGGTGAAAACAGAAAAACAATTGACCATCTGGTTTTCGAGATATTTACAAAAATAACATTTTTTTTAAAGGAACACCCTATATATTTTTGCAGAAATCGATGACAAATTAAATTCTGTACAAAAAACGTCCTTAATTTTTTTATTATAACTTAAAATAAGCGAGTTATTTTGAAAAAAAGTTTGCAATTCTTTAAAA
The DNA here is from genome assembly GCA_963942485.1 of Pediacus dermestoides. Lineage (NCBI taxonomy): Eukaryota > Metazoa > Arthropoda > Insecta > Coleoptera > Cucujidae > Pediacus > Pediacus dermestoides. The sequence continues at coordinate 34,509,676 of OZ012626.1, forward strand.
TCAAGTAGCCATAAAACGGAATAGTAATTTGTTAAAACCAAACAATTATAATTTTGAATTTAAGCAAGTTGAAAAAAACTTGAAAAAATTACGGAAATATTACTATTTTATTTAATATTTTTAATAAACAGGTATTTGCGCAAAGTGGTTCACTATCGCTAACTTTGTTATTATTGGAGCTACAAAGTCGGTTGAATTAGCAAACTAGTAGCATTTTTTCCGTTGATTGTAATGGTGAAAACAGAAAAACAATTGGCCATCGGGTTTTCGAGATATTTACAAAAATCACATTTTTTAAATGGAACACCCTGTATATTTTTGCAAAAATCGATGATAAATTAAATTCTGAACAAAGAATGTTCTTATGCTTTTTTGACAATTATTTAAAATAAGCGAGTTATTTTGAAAAAAGTTTTCAAAGTTTTAATATCAAGTAGCCATGAAAATTATAATTTTGTAAATTTTCAATATTTCCGTAATTTTTTCAAGTATTTTTCAGCTTGCTTAAATTCAAAATTATGATTGTTTGGTTTTAATAAATTACTATTCCGTTTTATGGCTACTTGATTTTAAAGAATTGCAAACTTTTTTTCGAAATAACTCGCTTATTTTAAATTATTATCTAAAAAAGATGAGGACATTTTTTGTATAGAATTTAATTTACCATCGATTTTTGCAAAAATATATAGGGTGTTCCGTTTAAAAAAATGTTATTTCTTTGAATATCTTGAAAACCAGATGGTCAATTGTTTTTTTGTTTTCACCATTGTAATCAGCGGAAAAAATGCTACTAGTTTGCTAATTTAACAGACATTGTAGCTACAATATTAACGAAGTTAGCAATAGTGAGCCACTTCGCGCGAACACCCTGTATAGGTTTTTGCGCATATCTCCGTATGATTTATACGAATGCAAAATGACTAATGCCAACCTGAGGCACAAAAAAAATGTTTTTTCCAACTGCAAGATTTAAAGTAGGGTTCAAATAGATATTTCACATGATTACTTTTTTTATTCATTAATTTTCAGCGGAGCTACATCATTAACAATATTTTTGCAATTAGCAAAATATTGTTAATGTTTTTATATCTTTTAAAAAAATTTTAATGATATAAAAATAAAATAATACCTACATTGAGTTGTTACCTAACTCATTTTGTTAAACAATCTTCTACGAGAGTTATGTAAACAATCCCGATCGAAATTCATTGATTATGATGAAAAATGCAATAAATTGTTCATCAGCGGTGCTAAAACACAAAAATACAGCCAGTTGGTAATTTTTCCTGACAAAACCCTTTTTTTTTGTAATATGACTGGACTATATTTCGAATTTAAATTTCCCCCATACTACAACCTTTTTTCAGCAATGCAACAAATTGTTTATTTAAATTGTTTGCATGGTTACACACTGGATCTCATAGTATGTTTTCTGAGTGCATTCACTCTTTAGCCGACACAATCAACCAGCTTATACTAGCTTATGGTATACACAAATCTGTACAGGTAAATGGAAAGCGTTTTATTATGAAAAATTTAGCACCAAAAACCATCTTAAGTCTCCTTCTTTCAGTTACCCGACTCGTACCATCCATATGGTTACTCCAACATGAAATATGTAGCATCATTAATCTCAGGAGTAGGAATTTTTTGTGTGGGAACCGGACTATCTTTTTACCACGGTTTCACCGGCTTACTGCATCCAGAACCCATGCATGACTTCTTTTGGGTACCAAGAATTCTTACAAAAATTGTACAACCTCCACTAACAACACTTTTTTAGGCCTATTTCATTCTGGGTGGTTCCTTAATCTCTGAAGGTGCAACTTGGCTAGTGGCTCTCAGTTCCTTACGCAAAGGTGCAAAGGAAATGAACATGTCTGTAAAGGATTTTAGTACGTAGGAAACTAGCCACAAAAAATTTGAAATGTTGGAATGTTTTCTTTAGTTTTCCGTGGTCAAGACCCCAGTGTGAATGTGGTGTTGTTGGAAGATTTTGCTGCAGTGGTTGGTGTTCTTATTGCCGGTGGTTGTATGGCTTTAAGTACAGCTAGTAACAGTCACATACCAGATGCCCTGGGTTCGTTGTTTGTGGGCTGTATTTTGGGTTCAGTGGCGTCTTTTATTATCTACACAAATGTAGCAGCTTTAGTTGGAAGGTAAGCAAGAAACCCAAGTGGATTTCTTTAAAATTGTTTACGTGGTTTCTAGGTCTATACCTGAGGAAAATTTAGAGAAAATAAACGCTGAGTTAGAAACAGATGTTATGATACGTGCCATCCATGATGTTAAGGGTATAGATATGGGGAGTTATTTAGTTAGGTATAAAGCGGAACTAGATTTTGATGGAAGGGAGTTGACTAGGGCCTATCTTGATAAACAGGATTTGAATGCGTTGCTAGAGGTATGAACAATAAGAGGTATGGTATGATTTAATCGAATCCATTTATTTATATTGAGCTTCATGAAAATGATTCGACTATTTCGATATCACATCTAGCATGTCTGTCTTTTTTCAGGTTTATTATATGTAATTGTGTTTACCTTACAGGAAGTTACAAAATTGGATAATATTGATAATTTCGAAGAGTTTATGTTAAAACATGGTGAAAATATAGTAGATATGATGGGAGCTGAAATAGATAGAATTGAAATGAAATTAAGGGTACCTAACCAACTTTTGTAGTATAGTGCTAGTTTTCAACTAACGTTTCTTTTTTCCAGAAAAAACATCCAGAAATACGACACTGTGATTTAGAAATACTTTAAGTTCAATAAAAATACTTTTTCAACGCTTAATTTGTACAAAATAATTTATTTTAAACAACTACAGTATTGTGAATACTCTGTTTTTTTAGAATGTAATTTATTTGTTTATTATTGTAAATGAAAACGGCTGATATATTTTTGCTATATTCGTTGCCTTGGTATAAGGAATTAAAATGAAGGGCTTTTATTTTATATAACAAAGCGGGTTGCCCTGTGGATGTATAAATATATAATGAGAAAAAGTGTGTACTGTTTCTGTGAATTTACTAGTTTTAATAGGAAAATAAACATTGAATTATTCTACTTTCTGCAAATTTTACTAAGAATACCTCGAAAATTTTTGTTTTCAGGAAATTGAGTTGGATTCGAAATAAGAATTCGCTATAATCTAAGTTAATCTAATATTTTAATGTAGAAAGTTTAAGTTTAAAAATGAAAAAGAAGTCATGCTGGTTTTTTAAAATAATATTTGAAGTAAAACTGTTATTATCCATAGATTATAAATCAGTTTAATGTTTAGTTATTCACAAAAAAATGAGTTCTCACTCCTTTTTAAATAATTTAATATGGTACAGTAAATAGGGAGAGAAAAAGGCCTCAAACAGACTTTTTTTACGCTACAGCCAATTTCTGCAGTTTTGTCGAGGATCACCTTTTATGTTTAAAACTGAATTTTTTACTAAACCACGTCGTTCCTTCACCAGCCTCTAATTAAGGGTTAAATTTTTATTGAATAAATTCTTTCATATTAGATTTTCGAAAAAAAAAAAGTGTTAGTACAAAGTTGTAGAGAAAAACATTTCCTACAACTTTTAAAATTTTTTTGCCTTACTAAGTTACTACTACTATTTACTACTCTACCTCCGTGGTGGCGTGGGAAAACGTTTTATCGTAAGAAATACAGGGTGTGTCACGACGAGTTGACAGTAGACATAACTTTATTACTAAACACAATTTGGTTCTAAAAATTGGTACACGCCCATTATACAATGTGCTCTATTTAACGAAAATATTGCCACCTTTCTGGTACTTCCGGTTATACCGGAAGTAGACACAAACTTTGTTATTTTAAATGGAACACCCTGTATATTTTTGAATTTTTAGATACTACACTTCATTTTAGACATAAAGTATTAAGGTTGTATGATCCTAACATGAACGGTATTATAATTATTTACACTTTTTCATTTTTTTTTATAAAAACATAGATGTAAATAAAAATTCAAATCTTGACAATGACACGTTTTTTCCAAAATTTTTTTCTTGTGTTTGAGCTAGGAATATACAAGAAATAAGCTGATGTAGTTTTCGAAAACTTGCTTTATACAGGGTTTTGGTGGTTGTCCGTTCATTTTTAAAAACTTTAATCAATGATAACTTAATTTTTTTAAATGGAACACCCTATATATTTCTAGATTTTCAAATTCTACACTTAATTCAAGACATAAAAGTATTAAGGTTGCAAGGTCTTAAAATTAACGGTATTATAATTAATTGCGTTTTTTTAAAATTAACGGTCAATCACAAGCACCCTGTATTAAATAAGTTTGTTAAAACCATATTACCATGTTTCTTGTACATTTTTGCGTCCACTAAAATTTGGTTTGTTTTTTGAAAGAACGTGTCATTAGTAAAATATGAAAATGTTTGACTCTAAGTTTTTGTGTGAAAAAATTGGAAGAAACATAATTACTTAATTAAAATAAATAAATAAAAATATTAAATTAAATATAATAAAAACAAATTTTAGTGGACGTAGAAATGTACAAGAAACATGGTAATATGGTTTTGAAAAACTTATTTTATCTCTACAGGGTGCTTATGGTTGATCGTTAATTTTTAAAAATCTTGAAAATTGGAAAAAACGTAATTAATTATATAATCGTTAATTTTAAGACTTTACAACCTTAATACTTTTATGTCTAGAATTAAGTGTAAAATTCGAAAATATGGAAATATATAGGGTGTTCCATTTAAAAAAATAAAGTTATCATTGATCAAAGTTTTTAAAAATGAACGGACAACCACCAACACCCTGTATAAAGCAAGTTTTCCAAAACTATATCAGCTTATTGCTTGTATATTCCTACTTCAAACGTAAGAAAAAAGAAAAGAAAAAATGTGTCATTGTCAAGATTCGAATTTTTATTTACATCTATATTTTTGTAAAAAAAAAAATCAAAAAGTGTAAATAATTATAATACCGTTAATGTTAGGACCATACAATCTTAATACTTTTATGTCCAAAATGAAGTGTAGTATCTAAAAATTCAAAAATATACAGGGTGTTCCATTTAAAATAACAAAGTTTGTGTCTACTTCCCGTATAACCGGAAGTACCAGAAAGATGGCAATATTTTCGTTAAATAGAGCACATTGTATAATGGGCGTGTACCAATTTTTAGAACCAAATTGTGTTCAGTAATAGAGTTATGTCTACTGTCAACTCGTCGTGACACACCCTGTATATAGAAATTGGTACAAATGAGACCTTGTTTTTATTTTGATTGTATGGTCTAGCTCAAAAAGTCACTATAATTTATTTTAATGACAACAATATGAAATCTATTAGAGACACAAACTTACCGTTAAGGAAATATTTAATGAAAAATCAAAATTTTCAACTTATTTGTTGAATAACTTTTTAAATATTGACAATATAAAAAAAAGAAGTTGTAGGAAATATTTTCTCTACAATTTTATACTGGCGCTTTTTTTTCGAAAATCTAATAGGAAAGAAGTTATTCAATAAATAAAGTTCAACCCTTAAGTAAGGGCTGGTGAAGGAACGACGAGTTCTAGGCATACAAAAACTCAGTTTTGAACTAGATTCTGCAAAAATTAGCTGTAGGGTAAAAAAGTTCTAATTTATTAATAATTGGAATAAAACTCTTGCAAAAATTCCTTTATCATGAATTTATTTCAGAAAATTTTTAACTAATACTTTTAGTTTAGCCAGAATTAATTACTCACACTATTTTGCAATCTAAACAGGAATAAATTTAAATGCGATAGTAATAGATCAATATTTCTCCAAAGTTTCAGTAAAAATATAAAACTTTCTTTTAAGATTTATTTTACACTTCGTAGGCACATTTTCCAATTTCGCATGTTGCCCATAAATAACCAAAAAACATCATTATGTACATAACATAGAACTACCTACTGAATAAATACCAACAACCGCCTGCCTCAAACATTGTCATTAACATGTATATTATTAGAAATTAAATTTATATTTCAACATTTTAAAGTAAATATGCTGTCGCCAACGTTTTACTGGTCAAATCACGATTTCTTCGAAGGTATCGACTACAGAACCAAGAGTAAGCCAAATTGTGTAGGTACTTAAAACACAACAGTTAGGAACAAATTATCCAATTTTATTTAATAGTTCGGTAAACAAACATATCTTCAATTCTGTGTGTGATTGCTGTGAGCGTATCTTGTGATTGATAACAAATATTATTGTAAACATTTTCCAATTAAAATTAAATCAGTTTCGTGCAATTGTGATATTTTATTCTGTTTACCACAGAAGCAAAAAGTTGTAAGTTTGAATACGAATTATGAATGAAAATAATGTTTGCATATTTATTTTACGAGTATTTATTATGTTACGAACAGAAATCATCTTGCAAATATTTTTTACTGTGCCCGTAAATACTGGCCTTATAATTTGTAAACTAAAAAAGACAAATATTATTTAAGAATAGCAATAAAATTAAAGTAAATATGCTTATGTACTTAATAGCAACTTGAATTAAGACAAAATATTTTTTTTCCTAATTTGTTTGCAGATTGCACAGAAGATGACGTCATATTTATTATTGCTGCTGTTACTTGTGCAATTTTCAGAAGAGGGAAATGCTGCAAGACCTCATATTGTGTTTATTATAGCTGATGATATGGTAAATTGTCTTGATTATATTAGACGGTTTATAAAATTGAATTTATCCTTATAATATATGCGTTATTGTAGATGTAAAGATACTGAAGCGATTAAAATTTCTTGGAGAATGTTTAGTCATTAATCATAATATTTATAAGAAAATGTGGTCTTATTGTTGGGCGGTAATTTTTTCGGGGATTTTACATGAACCATGGTATACATACTTTTAAATAATTAATTAAATATTTATTTTATCTCGCGAATTCTTACGCGATTTTGTTATAAAGTGAAAAATTAGAGTTATCAACTTTACCAAACCAAAAAAAGAAATTTTTGGGTTTTTCTTCCAGAAATATTAGGTAGGTATAGTTTCCATAAAATTCAAATCTATTTAGTAGGTAATAATTCGGAATTTAAGAGTAGAAAATTATCTTAAATCAAAAGATACAGTTCTAAATTTAGAGAAAAATTAAATCGTGTGATATGATTAGTCCCACATAAGTCAAGTGATTATGACTTGAGTGAATTATCGTAGATTATTTTTTTACTTTTTATAATATATTGTAGATTTTAAGGGTTTAAAATATTCAACTTGTACCAAAGTTGAGGTAAAAATTGAAATATGTGATTTAAGTTTTAGTAATTAATTATACATATTAACAATTTTTGGTTCTTAAGATAATAATTTAGTAAAATTTAGCAAATTCTTCCACTATTATAATTAAAATTGTAATGATTTTAAATCGAATTATTACAAAAAACTTGAATTTTCAATACTTGATTCTTTGTAAAAAAACAAATCACAAAAAAATCTGCTAATTTTTCAAAATTTCATGCCAGTTTCAAGTTTAAATTTGGGCACATTCGAAATTTTTAAGGGATTATCATTCTGTTTAAATTTTCGAGTAAAACTAACCTGCTCCTTTCTAAAAACGTAAACCGCAAGGAAATCTGTACATTTTTTGAAGTGTTATGACAGCTTTAAGGACACGAACTCTAAATATAGACTTTTTAAGTGCGTTTATAGGAAAAAATAAAAACCAAAAATTTTAAGGGATTTTTATTTTGTATGAATTTTGTAATAAAACTAACTTGGTTTTTTGAAAAAGCAAGTTTTATGACAGTTTTAAATTCACAAAATCTAAATTTGGACAAATATTTTAAGCCAGTCTTGTAGGTAATAAAAATTTTGAGGAATTTTCAGTCTATTAGAATTTCCTTCTAGAGCGAACTTGATTATTTGAAGAAAAAAAAAGCAACCCGCACGGAAATCTGCCAATTCTTCAAATTTTCATGCTAGTTTTAAATTTAAATTTGGACACATTTTTAAGGACACAAAATATAAATTAAGACAATTTTTTAGGTGCATCTATACTTTATTTCAGCGTCAGATCGATAGGAGAGGCAGTATTTCGAAAAACCTGGCAAGAAACACAATTTTTAGAATTTTGTGCCACTGTAACACGTAATTTCTGTACTTTAGAAAAAACTGTTTTAGATAAAGAAATTTAATTCTCTACAACTTTGATAACTACTCGTATCTATAAAATCTAAATTGAAAAACAAGAAAAGTGTTAAATTCACTTTTTTCTGGACCCTTTAGTTAGAATTAAAATAATAATTTTTTAAATTTAACGAATTCTTCCACTATGTATTATAATAATCGAAATTGTAAAGATTTTAAATCGAAATATTACAAAAAACTTGAATTTTCAATATTTGATTCTTTGTAAAAAAGTAAAAAAGCAACCACAAAGAAATCTGCCAGTTTTTCAAAATTTATTTCCAGTTTCAAGTTTAAATTTGGACACATTCGAAATTTATGAAAAATTTGCATTCTGTTTTAATTTTCGAGTAAAACTAACTTGCTTCTTTCTAAAAACATGAACCGGCCGAAAAATTTTCGAGGTTCTATGACAGCTTTAAGGACACAAATGTGGACTTTTTTTAAGTGCGTCTATGGGAAAACATAAAATCCGAAATTTTTAAGACATTTTCATTCTGTTTGAATTTTGTAATAAAACTAACTTGGTTCTTCGTAAAAAAACAAATCGTAAGGAATCTGTCAATTTTTCGAAGTTTTACGACAGTTTTTTAGAATAAAATCGAAAATTTTTTAGGGAGTTTGATTCTGTTTGAATTTTCTAGTAAAACAAACTTGATTTTCCGTAAAAAAGCTAACCGCAAAGAAATCCGTCAGTTTTTCGAAGTTTTAAAGAAACAAAATCTAAATTTGGACAAATGTTTTAACCCAGTCTTTAGTAGGCTAAGAAATTTGTAATTTTTGAGGAATTTTCAGTCTATTAGAATTTTCTAGTAAATCGAACTTGATTCTTTAAAAAAAAACAAACCGCGGAAGAGAATCTGCCCATTTATCAAAATTTTATGCCCATTTTAAATTTGCATTTCGACACATGCTTTAATCGAGTAAGCAATTAAATTCGAAATTTTGGAGTGATTGCCATTCTGTTTGAATTTTCCAATAAAACTAACTTAGTTCTTTCTAATAACGCAAACCACAAGGAATTCTGTCCATTTTTCAAAACTTCATGTCAATTTAACGCAAAATCCAAATTTTCACAGTTTTTTTAAGCGCTTCTATATTTTATTTCAACATCAGATCGATAGGAGTAATATTTTGAAAAAACTGGCAAGAAACAAAATTTTAGAACTTTATGCCACTGTAATTCGTAATTTATTTACTATATAAAATATCTGATGTGTCTTTCTTATGCGCTAAAAAATTAATTCTGATCTTTAGATTGTTAAATAAATGCATAAAAGAATAAGACTTCAGAATAGTAGAATTTAATATGAATAAAAAAAATAAACATATAGTGTACCCCATCCCAAACAATTAATAACAAATTAACCAACAAAGCACCCCCTTTCTTAGGGCTGGAACGACGTCGGTTTCCACGGTTCCAATCAAATCCCAACACCCAACATTGACGCTTTGGCCTACTCAGGCCTAATCTTAAACAATTACTACGTACAATCCCTCTGCACTCCTTCAAGAAGTGCCCTAATGACCGGAAAATATCCCATTCACACCGGAATGCAACACGGTGTCCTATATGGAGCAGAACCTCGTGGTCTACCTCTAACAGAAAAACTCCTTCCCCAGTACCTCAAAGAGTTAGGCTACAGAAGCCACATCGTAGGTAAATGGCATTTAGGTTCTTACAAACTGGATTACACACCATTGCATCGAGGTTTTGAGTCACATCTGGGTAAATATTTTAAGGTTTAATCTTAGGTGTTTTGCTTACGCTGTTTCGAAAGGTTATTGGACTGGTCATCAGGATTACTTTGACCATACAGCTGTGGAGCGACCTGGATGGGGTTTGGATATTCGAAGAAACTACGAAGTGGCGTATGATTTACATGGGAAATATTCGACGGATTTATTTGCTGATGAATCAGTGAGAATTATTTCTGAGCACAATGCAAGTGAGCCACTGTTTTTGTATTTGGGACACGCAGCTGTTCACTCGGGAAACCCCTACAATCCTCTTCCAGCCCCCGATGAAAATGTTGAAAAATTCCGGCATATCGAAGAGTACAACCGACAGAGATTTGCAGGTTTTCTTTCGCAAAATCAATTTACTACAAAATACGCACTTTTTTTCTTGTTTAGCAATGATGAGCAAACTGGATGAATCGGTAGGAAAAGTAGTGAAAGCATTAGGTGATAAAAACATGTTAACAAACAGTATCATAGTTTTTACAACTGATAACGGAGGAGCGGCTGCTGGATTTAATTTAAATGCCGCCTCCAACTATCCTCTGAGAGGAGTTAAAAATACCTTGTGGGAGGGTGGAGTTCGTGGTGCTGCTTTGGTGTGGAGTCCACTGATTGAAGAGTCATCTCGAGTGGCCATTCAAAGGATGCACATAACAGATTGGCTGCCGACTTTATTGAGGGCAGCTGGTGGAGATTTGAGGTAATTTAAACAAGGAAGATGAGAAGAAATGTTTATATTTTCAATGTTAAATTTAAATTAAAAGCAAAACCGGACGGCGAACGCTTCTGGTTGAAAGAGCTTCAGAAACTGAAGATGTGACATTATTTTTATTCTATTTTTAAGCGGTTTGCAAAATATCGATGGAATGGACATGTGGAATGCCCTGTCAAAAAATACAGATTCCAATAGGACTGAAATACTTCATAACATCGATGACATTGATGGAAATTCTGCGTTAACAATTGGGCCTTGGAAAATCGTTAAAGGTAGGTTACTCTAAGTTATGGTTCAATGTTTTCTGGGACTGAACTATAAACATGTTATCAGGTACAACCTACCAAGGGCAATGGGATGGATGGTACGGACCATCAGGCAGAACCAACGCATACAACACAACCCTCGTGGAAAAATCACCAACAGGCGAAGCCCTACAAGCAATAGGTAAAGGCACCAACACCACGTATATGGAAATTCTTCGTAGCCAAGCCGAAATTAACTGTAAAAATGTAACAAGCGACATTCCAATAATTCCGTGCAAACCTTTAGAAGCCGCTTGCCTGTTTAATATTCTGCATGATCCTTGCGAACACCGCAACGTTGCCCATATGTAATCTTTGCGAAATAATTTGTAAACAGTTTACATTGGAGTTGGTTTTGTTTAAGGTTTCCAGAAATTTTGAATAATTTGGAAGCGGTGCTTGAGAAGTACAATGCCACTGCTTGGCCACCAGGAAATTTACCGTTGGATCCACGTGGTGATCCGAAATATTGGAATTATGTTTTTACGAATTTCGGTGATCGAGATGAGGTTTGTGTGAAACAAGTTTAATGATATTGGTGTATAAATAAACAGTTGACAAAATCGGTTTTTTTAGTTTTTTATTCAAAGCTTTGGTGTTATTGTATTATACAAAATTACGTCACGTACTTTAGATAATCCTAGAATTCCTTTTTTATGCACCTGCAAAAGAAAACAATTGTTTTTATGATAATTGGCATATTTTGTCTCTTTTCATTTTAAAAATGAAACTCAAAGAAGATAATTTTAGACACCAAATATTTTTTTAATAATATAAGTATATTTACCGGCACTGTTGTTTTTGCCATATAGTTCCAGTTGTACAAATTTCTGTTCGAGTACAGCCGCAAGAGCACGTGTCCTCATCCCACAAAAACTTCTTATTTTGTCTGCAATCGGCTTTAGCTTTCTGAAACAAAACATAAAATATCAAATAAAACCAAATAAATAATAATAAATATCCTTAAAGTTGATCAAGGTAATTATTATAATATTCAACAAATTTTAAATACACACTTAATTTTATGGGGATTTTTTAAGAAACAAAAATACTGGTAAATGCCACATTCTTAATAAAGTACAACATTCTTAAAAAAATATTTAAACTGCCTTTTACAGATCGCCAGACCGGTTTTTTATTTTATAGAATCTATAAGATATATTCTCTATGATAAAGAACATTTCTTATAAAGTGAGACATTGGCTTTTTATACAATATTTTTGAGAAATTCAACTTATGGGAAACTTAATGATATCAATAGAAAGGTAAAATTATCACTAATCAGATGATACCAAAGACTTTTAGGTCTGGTAGCGACTTTATAAAAATATTTTTGCCTTGATTTAAGGTTATACGGTAACAATTATTTAAATAATCAAATTATTGGCAGTGTCCTAAAATGAAAATTTGAGAAAAAGTTCCTAAAAACTTTCTAGCTTGATACGATAAAAGCTACCACTTCTCAAAGGGGTTCAGTAAAAATGTATTTCCTATGGAGTTTTTTTGTATTTCCTTGCCCATACTCATATGAACTCAAATTTACATTTTCTACCAATGCCAATGGTATGGCTGTTTACTTCTGGACAGCCGTATATTGAAAATATCATAAAAAGAGATAATAGTGCTATCTAAAATAGATAAGTAAAGCTTCCGTATCTATTTGAAGGTACTTAAAACAAATTTGAACTTCAATAGTTTTTAAAATATGGCCTGAAATAAAATAATAAAAGTTTATGCACGAGGCAAAATAAATAATTCCTCCCGTGTAGCATACTCTATTTTTTCTTATACCTGTACAAAAATGGCCACTTCTTTTGCGTAAAACGCGCGAACAAATTATAACAGCATAACACTGACATTTTTGCTTGACACTGTGCGGTGAGAAAATCACCTTGACAACCATAAACAAACACAAATAACTCCCGCATTTCAGGGAAGGAATGGCTACCCAAGTGAGAAATGTTACCCCCACTCCTTATTTTCCGCGACTACCCTAAACAGGCGACTTCCTACCCGCATTTCATTCAAATAAAATGGCCATTTTCGTACAGGTATGAGAAAAAGACTTTTATACAGTCCCGAACATTTATAGATCATTCTATATATTTATTGGTGATTCCACGATGGCTCTGTCATGAAGTCTAGAAAATATAACTAAAAATTTTTGGTCATCGGTTCACTGATATAATAGGAGGACGTGAAGTTGAATTTAATTTTTTCTTGTAGGAAATGTGATATTTTTTAAACATTTTTTCCACAAACTACTAACTATCCCTTATCGTAGCATTTTTGAACTACCTTGTTTATTATATCACGAAACATAATATTTAATGATTGCAATGTGATAAAAAATTAAATAATGCAACATGCAATATAAAATAAAATAAAATAGTGGATTACTGATTTTTTAATTTCGAAAAATGTTTATAGTTTTCAAGCATGGAAACTTATGTAGGCATACCTTATTTGTACAAGAACATTTGCACTGTGTCGTATCAAGTTGTTGCTGTGGTGAACAACGACTTCTTGGGGTTGCACAATTACACAAACATTTCGTATCTTCAGGTACCATGATAAGGGTACATTTTGGCAGCTCATACGGATTCGCTGAAACAGTTCTAACAACCAGTGTCTTATTTCTAGTGCCAATTGACAGACAAGATTTTCCTCCATTACATAAACCACCGCAACGATTCACAATTACTTTCTTAGGGTTAATCTAAAACACTCACTTTTATAAATACTGCAAAAAAAATTATGTTAAATTTACCTGTATTCCTTGTGGTGGCACAAGATCTACGATGGTTTCCCTTGGAACGCATTTTAATTTTTTATTTAATTCACGTAGTTCAGCAGTGAAATTACTCTTGGAGCAAGGGACTAAAAAAGTTGTAAAATTAAATTGTTGGGTCTTGGAAAAAATGTAGTACCAAAATTCGGTGGGTTACCTGGTTCAGGATCTACTTTATTGCTCTTTCGTTTCTTTTTATGGTTTCCACTATTAGCGCTTACTCTATACATAGGATGTCGCACCATCACTTGCCTTGGAGATAGAACTGTAACTCAAAATTTTAACACTTTTTTCTACTTTCAACTTTTGAACCCTACCACGTCCTTCGTGCATGTGAATTGGAATCATGTACGAATAATATCTAATATGATAAAAATCCGCATTTTGGTCTATAGTATTTGAGGAATAACTCATCTTGCAATATATTAAAGTACATTTAAGGACTAGAACCAAATAAATCATTTGCACAAGTTTCAGCATTATTTCTATTTTCACTACTGGTAAAAATCTGAAACAGGTTGCAAGAACCGTCTATTGCGGTGTTTGAGCACAGAGTAAAGGCGTAGAGAAAAGCGCTTTGTTTATATTTCTTTAGTTTATTTTGTTAACAATGTTATTTACAGAAGTGCTCATTAACGTAGGTTGGAAATGGTCTTAAATTAAAAATTACGTCAACTATGGATAAAAACTGAAATGAACACTTTACATGACTTTATGATTTTTACTAATTAAAAGGGAAAATCGGGTTTTACGTATATTGTGGTTAAAATTACGATAATTACTTAATAAGTTTAGTTTGAAACTGTAAAGGAACGGCAATGGTTCTATCTAAATTAAACCACAAGTTTTTCCGGTGTTATCGATGGAGCCAACCACTAACGTCTTGCGAGAAAATAGATTAATTGCACTAGTATTGCTTTAGATTATAGTATATTTTACAACAAGAGTTGAAATTAACGTTTTTTTTTTCATGAGGTGAGAATTTGCTGCCTAGCAGCGAGTGAGGCAATCTCACGAATGAAAAAAAAACGTATTTCATGTCGAGTAGTAAATACTATTTTTTCTACGCTGTAATTAATAAAATAAGTTAGAAATTACAAGAATTATTTTTTTATTTATTCAATTAGATAAAGATTTCCAGTGAAACGTCATAATTATTTTTTAGTTTTTTCAAACTATAATCTATACTTAATGAAAGTACTAGCCCTAACAACTAAATGTTCGGAGAAAAGTAAATTTTTGAAGTATGAAAGGAGAACTGGAAATTTTACGCAATTAATTAGTAAACACCTAAGAATACAATAAGATAAAGCCTTAATAACAATATTATGCATGAAAGAAAATTATTTATTGGATTTAACAATATTTTTACCTTAATAATTAGCAAACTTTACAAAACGAATTTGCAACTAAATGTTGGGATAATTTTTAATTTAGGACCATTAATAAGAGGTTACGTCTCCATTTGCTTTAATAGCTGCCTGTATTCTAGCAGGCATTGTATTTATCAAATTTTGGTACAATTCTGGCGTGAAACTGTCGCAAATTTCTTCTATTTTGGTCTTTAAGTCTCCAATGGTTCTTGGTGGATTATTGCGTAGAATACGTTTAATTTTATGCCAAAGAGTTTCAATGACATTTAAGTCTGGACTGGATGAGGGCCATGAAAGCACCTTTATGCCGTTTTCCCCAAGTTCCAAAACTGTGATTTTTTAAAAACAGTCGTTAGAAAATTACGTCACATTTTTCAAGTGCAATTTTAAAGCTACGAAATATGCCTAAACTCACCAAATAAAGACTTGGGGATTTTTTTGTACATAAAACCAACATCCAGCTTTGGAATAAAGTAAGTTTTACCAAAATCCAACCAGTGGTTCCAAAACTGTGATTATTTTAATGTAGGTAGCACCCTCAAAAAACATGTTTTGTGAAAAGTGAACTTAGGAACTCGAAAAAAATGCAAAAAAATCATATTAACATTTCAGGATTTTTTCAATATAGTACGATTCTTGAGCTTTGATTTAAATGTCTTTTGACACAAATCCAACCAGCGGTTTCAAAACTGTGATTCTTTAAAACAGTTACTAGAAAATTTTATAATTTTTAAAGGTGCAACTTTGAAGCTCCGATAAATGCCTAAAATCACCAAATAAAAACTTGTGTAACTTTTTTGTAAGGAAAACCAACGTCCAGCTTTGCAATAAAGTAAATTTCATCAAAATCCGACTACTAGATCCAACGTTTTGAAAATAATAATTCTTTGTTTTTACAATTTTTCCATCCTGCTGGGTTAAAGTGCCACAATTTTGGAACCGCCGAGCGGATTTTTACTAAATTTACGTTTTTATATAACTAAATGTTGGCATTATAACAGAAAAAACCATCAATATTATGGATGTTAATTTAGATAACTTTTACGCGTATAGAATAAAGACAATCAAATTTACTTTTGTCCGAACATTTAGTTGTTAAAGCTCGTATAGTATATAAAATACTCCAATGAAAATGAATGAATTGATATTGAAAATTTATGTAAATTTAGTGTACCTATTTCATGTTTTAATTAAAAAAATCACGAAGAATATCATAACTTGCTATTTTCTTTCTAGAGACAAAATAAAACTTTTATGTAGAGTATATCGTGGGAAAAATGGCTATTTTCATTCATGCATAGGTACAGAGGTACAGAGTAGAAAAAACATTTTGCACTTCCTGACTGGATACCTATTTTTTACGAATTTGTATATTTTTACAAAGATTCATAGTGATTTATTATTAAATGTACGTCACGCTTATTCGCAGGAACCGGTTTTTTAGATTGATGATTCATTGATTGATAATTACCTACGTAATATCAAAATTATATTAAGATGCATAATTATAGAGAAATTATAAAATAATGTATAGAAAAATTAGTATTTTCTAAGAAAATTATCTGATTAATCTGGTTTCAGATACTTTCGGATAATTCTTTCTCAAAAATAATGAATAAATTATTTTTAAACATCTATTTATATTTACCGTATCTCAAATCCATAAAATAATTGAGTTGCTTTTAACCATCTAAATATTTTGATAATAATATTGATTAGCAGTAGTTTATATCCTTTGATCTAATCACGACATTTTTATCCGACATTATTACTAATAGTTCTTATTAATAAAATTATAAATTGGAATAATTGTAAATACTATAATTATTGAACCAAATTTAGTATCTTTACCATGAAAACGAATATTTATTCTTTCATTTTCAAGCATTCTTTGGATCTGTTAAATAAACAAAATCCTGCAATTCCGTGAAGCTCTTTTGAATTCTGAGACCAAGTAATGTAGATGTTAGTTTTTAATTTCATTTCAGCATCTGTTAACAACAAATTTAATTAAAACTATGCGCATGACATGTACATATACTATATTTAAGAACAATTTGAATATTTTTGTATATTGACCTTCCAAAATCCTTATCTTCTTTGCCCCCAAAAAATATCCAACAAATATTCTAAACATAAATTCAGGACAATGTTTAGTTTCAAATATCTACAACACATCGTTTGTATACTTAATATAAATAAAATCTGAAGCCTGGTAAAGTGTATTGTATAGCAAGTGTAATGTTGATCTTTATTTAAAAGTTCAAAACCATCCTCCTCTTAGGTATGCTGTAATTAAAATTCTTATCTACATTATTTGCTCCCTAAAGCTGATAAACCTCGGGGTTAAAATCGCACGCGCACATAATTTTCTATCGATCCACAACACAGAGTAGTTTCCTCGTACGGTATAAAGTGTTAGTCACCCAAATGCGCTGAATAACAAAATAATAAAAAAGGCCATATATTTTTTAAATATTTCAATGTACAAGTGAACGTTGTTCCATCTTAACAAATTTTCCACAAAGTGCTAAAGCTCAAACCACCTTTGGATGCCTAGAAATTCGTAAAAATAGACGCCAAAGGGAATAATGGCATTTGCGAACAATTCTGTTTTGAAAACACCCACTGTGCTGGAACAATTACTAGAGGAAATCAATTTTCAACGCACAAAGGAAATGCGACAGTTGTTGAAAGATGGTAAAATAATTTGTTGGAAAATAGTCTAGGCGAAACTTTTGGTAAAATTTAATCATTATTTCCAGAATCTGGATTTGTGATGTTACAAGGGACAACATATTGGACAGATTTGTTCGTACGACATTTTTTGTTCCAAAAGGAATCTACGATAGATTGCGATGATTTGCTGTTCTTTGTGAGGAAGAAACACGTTAAAGGTTCTCCCAGATATCTACCAAAGTTTGAGGTAAATTTAACATAAAATCAAAAATTAAAATAACAAAATAACTTTATTTGCATAGGAATTTTTTTTATTTTGTGGTTTTAATTTGGACTAAATAACTGCCAGTAAAATAAACTACATAATTTCAAAAAATTGTTATTTTTAGACTGAAGTGGACGTATTCCGACGAGACAGCAGGAAATTGCCCATAGGTGATCCGGATATCGATTGGGAGGAAACCGTCTACCTAAACCTTATCATCCACCAATTCGAGTACACCTTAACATTGGCCATATGCACTAGAACCAGTCCGAAAGAACTGCAAGTATTAAAACGACACTCCCAGAAGGTATATGCTTCACCCAGCCGCCGTCGAATGGACACCAAAGGAGAAGTCGAGGAAATAACTTATCCACATATATGCTTCATGGTGGATAATTTCGATGAGGTGTTCCATGATATATTGGTACGGGATGGTGAGATGGTGTGCGTTGAATTGGTGGCAGCAGACCGAGCTGGAACCGTGCAAGGGGTCATATTTTTGGGATCGATAAGATATGATGCTTTGAAGAAGGTCTACGATGCGAGGGTATGTATGTTATTTGAGAAAATTTTATTTTAAATAAAGAAATCCCTTCAGAAGGTACCTCTACCTATAATCTATAGTATCATGTTGTTTTAATAACAATTCAGTTGAATCTAAAAAGTAGAAACTGTTTTAAATTCGATGTGGCTCGCCTTTTTGGGTTGTTAAAACCAAAAAATATAATGTGGCTTTAGCTTCTAGAGTGTTTTAATTAAAAAGTGGCATCCATTTAAACTTTATTTGTAGATTATATGTTTATATAGTTTTACTAGAATTATTTTCAGTAGTCATGTGCGTCACATACACCTCTCTCTTTCTTTCGCAGAAGAGGAACGATAGAGACAAAGAGAGGCAATGTGACGCACATGTCTACTGAAAATAATGGTGGTTTGTAATGACTACACAATTATTTGGAAAACTTGATATATTTATCGATTCGCAAGGTAGGTTTTTCAATTTTTATGTTAAATTATGCCTTCAGTAAATGTGCCTTTTGATGGTTTTTCAGTTGGTGTGCTAAATTTTAAGATAAACATTTGCAAAGCAACAATAATTCAATAATGGTACTGATATCTTTCAGATGACGGAGAATATTTTTAAAGATCAAAATTTAAAATGATAGAGACTTATGCACGATTCCACAGACGTGAGTTATCTTATTATGTAATTTGAATTTTCGCACCTTTATTGGTCAATATAATAATAAATTTGAGCCAATAAGAACAATAATAATTAGTGCTATTCTCTGATTAAATGTTTATTTGACATCTAAGCATTAAGTTTACATTTTTTTATAATTAAAAGAAATGTTTCCGTTAAAAGATGCATGACTAATTTAAATAACAGATTATCAACAGATATTATTAGAAAGCTGAACTAATACTTGGCGCCAAGTTCTACTGGCGAAATGTTTTAGTCAATTTCTTGTTTGTAGATTTAATCTGAAAATAGAATGGCCACTTTAACTCATTTAAGGGTGTGTGCTCGCTACCTACCCAAAATATGTTTATAGAAGAGTTTCCAAGATATTTAAAAGAAAATTTTGTACATAATAAAAGAATCTGCAGAAAGTATCAGAACGATTTTTTAAATTAAGCTTTAGTTCTTCCTTGGTTCTTTCAACATTTCAAAAATGGCGGTCATAATTTACTATGCTTAATTTGCTTATGAATTTTTTCTAATAATTGTGTGAAATTAAATTAAAATACTTTTGAATATATAAATGCCACGGTGGCGAGACATAAAATAATATTGACAACAATTATTTTCAATTCTTACAATACAATGCAAATACTCTACTTTTAACAAAAATTCCAAATTTAGAGATGTTGAGATTTTCAAATTCAAAACACTTTTTTAAAACTGGCTACTACATTTTATGAATGTAAAAAGTGAGGAGACTGAATGCCAAAAAAATACTTTCGAAACTCGATAAGTGATGTATCATTTAAAATATCCTATCGAATTTATTACAAACATTACATACCAAAAGTACAAAATAATTATTCAAGTGAATCATTAAATGACTAAACTAAACTTGTAGCCATTAGTCCACTTTTTAATAATCTTCATCTACTTTTAACCATCTCGAATAAGCAAGAATTTCTCAGTACCCAAAATGTTTTCTTTAAATCTTCATAACTATGCAGAAAATAATTTCTATTTGAAGTCGAAAGAATTTTACGAATTTTAATTAAACACCTCTTGACAGAGTAGGTAAACATTAACGTGAAATTCAAGTTATTTTATTTATTCAATTGAAAAATAATCAAACATTCGTCGATACACTGCACCTAATCATAATATACGTACATTCTTTAAGCCTGATTGTGTTATGTATTTGTAGCAATTTATAAACTTTATAATTATATTAAAATGTCATTTTAAAAAACTCCTACAAATATTGATCTGACCTTTCCCTAACATTTCGCTCTTTGTTCCAGCAATCCAGTTTAAGTACAAAAATGGCTCAACGAATGACCTTCGGACTATTTTCCAATCCCGGTACGCAACGTTGTGAATTCGTACGGATGAAGGGACCTCAAGGGAAAGGTCACGCTGAGATGGCTGTAACCAAACCAAAGGGATCCGGTGTAGAAACGCCAACATCCGAACCGGGCTTTTGTGCAACAGACATGTGGGACTCGGATTGGGATGAGGACCCGGAAGATTTTTACGTTTATCGAAACCAGAGGCGTTTGAGCGATCCTAGTGCAAATATAAACAACTTCGTACGGGGTGGATGGAAGTCGAAGTTGGATGTGAAGGCACGATCGGAAAGCGAAGGACTCGACTGCATTGATAATGGAGTGAGTGAAATCGAAGCTGGAGACCTTAGAGATGGTAACTATAATTTTCAATAAATTGCCTAGTAGTTTCCGTAGTAGTATTTGCCTGTAGAGGTGAAATGACAAAATTTGTATGCTAGAGTCAATTCAAATTTGGATTTAAGAAGCAGGACTAGAAACTGTGATGTATTTAAGTAATCCTACCCTACTAACACTGTTGTAGAACAATTAGCTAAAATTAATTGATCTTTCTGATTGTAGGGAAGTCTGGTCCTGCTTCGGCATCCAAATCTGGTTGTTGTTGGTGTTTCCAAAGAAGAAAACGAGGTTCAATAACGCTTGTCGAAATGTACAACAGAACTTGCATTGATCCAGAACAGTGTGCCAAAAGGGCACCATTGGGCCCTCCGGAAAATGCGTGCACATGCACCCCACAAATTAACAATTTACTCAACCAGTCTGAATATGAAATTGGTAAAGAAAAATCTAAAACCAAAACACGTAAAAAACATTTAGAGTCCCGTACAAATGCCAATTATAATACTGAGTTTGAATTCGCGGACGATGCAATTAGTTTGAATAATGAACCAATTGATGACCGTCCGCCCAGTAGGACATCAATAAATAGCTCCCATTCGTTAAAAGACTGTGCTGTAACAGAAAATCCTTACATAACTGTTAACGGTAAGGAGGAATTGCCTTGTGTTGAGGAGATGAAAAAGTATCGCATATCCGACAATATATCAACATCAACACCAAAAGTATGTAGTAACCGAAAGACTGATAAAAATATGAAGAATGATCATGTAAATAACGAACAAACTAAAATTAATAAAAACTTTGATGGCAACTATAATAAACTGTCTGTAAAAAATGTATATAGCTATTGTACGTTACCTAAGAATAAAAAGGTACTAAACAACCAGAAACACTGGCTTAGGCACATCAGTCCACCAAAGAGAATCACGCCTGATGGCACACATATTTATTATTGGTGTGACCTACACAAAAAGTGCAATAACGGTAAGGAGTCACAAAAAAGAATATTGAAAAATTTTGATGTTTATAAATTTCGTGTTACCTAAAAACTAATGCTGGTTTTCTTCTTTTAGAATTGGACGATGGTGCTTACAATCCTTTGTGGACGATGCGTGGCTTTACCCAAACCTTTCACTTTTGGAAGGAAAACAAGAGAGCACAATCAGTTCCTTTAAACGCTTTTCTAACATACGTAACACTGCCTTGGTGGAGTATAGCTAAAGGTAAATTTTGAGTGACTAAGCGGAATCTTGAGGGTAGAAACAATCTTCTTGTATATTTATTTTAAATTAGGTACCTATATGTATATTGTATATAAAAATTTTGCAAGGTGGTCTACAAGTTTCAAAATTATGTGTCGGTCCACTCAAAGAAAGCCGCGCGGCTTGGAGGCCGCTCGGTTTTTTTAAACATAATGTGAATGAGACTTAATTTATTACACTAGTTTACAGCCATTTTGCCCGCCATATCTCACTATGATTTTCCCACGTATTTTGGCCCAATTTACACGAAAATCATACTAAAAATTTTTTTCATGGGCGCGTTTTCGAGATATGAATTTTCGGAGTTCTTTCGACGTTTTTGAAAGAAAGTCGGTTAAATTAGCAAACTAGTAGCATTTTTTCCGCTGATTACAAGGGTGAAAACAAAAGAACAATTGACCATCTGGTTTTCAAGATATTCAAAAAAATTACATTTTTTTAAATGGAACACCTTATATATTTTTGCAAAAATCGATGGTTATTTAGAAAAAAAAGTTTGCAATTCTTTAAAATCAAGTAGCCATAAAACGGAATAGTAATTTATTAAAACCTACCACTCATAATTTTGAATTTAAGCAAGTTGAAAAATACTTGAAATAATTACGGAAATATTGAAAATTTACAAAATTATAATTTTCATGGCTACTTGATATTAAAACTTTGAAAACTTTTTTTTTACATAACTCGCTTACTTTAAATAATAGTCAAAAAAGCATAAGAACATTCTTTGTTCAAAATTTAATTTTTCATCGATTTTTGCGAAAATATACAGGGTGTTCCATTTAAAAAATGTCATTTTTGTGAATATCTCGAAAACCAGATGGCCAATTGTTTTTCTGTTTTCACCATTAAAATCAGCGAAAAAATGCTACTAGTTTCCTAATTTAACCGACTTTGTAGCTCCAATAATAACAAAGTTAGCGATAGTGAACCACTTTGCGCAAATACCTGTATATTAAAAATATTAAATAAAATAGTAATATTTCCGTAATTCTTTCAAGTTTTTTTCAACTTGCTTAAATTCAAAATTATGATTGTTTGATTTTAATACATTACTATTCCGTTTTATGGCTACTTGATTTTAAAGAATTGCAAACTTTTTTTCAAAATAACTCGTTTATTTTAAATTATAATTAAAAAAAAATTGAGGACATTTTTTGTACAGAATTTATTTTCTCATCGATTTCTGCAAAAATATATAGGGTGTTCATTTAAAAAAATGTTATTTTTGTGAATATCTCGAAAACCAGATGGTCAATTGTTTTTCTGTTTTCACCATTGTAATCAGTGGAAAAAATGCTAATTTAACCGACTTTGTAGCTCCAATAATAACGAAGTTAGCAATAGTGAGCCACTTCGCGCGAACACCCTGTATATCGAGATCTAATTGGCCGATTTGGCCAAACAAGCACTCAAATTAAAGGTCTCTGAGCCTTCTACAACTTTCTATTACATAGTTTTGAGATCGGCCCAGTAGTTCAGATGCTGGCGATTTTAATAAATTGAAAAAATACATGGGAAAATCATAGTGAGATATGGTGGGCATAAAAATTTTTCGATTTTGTAAACTAGTGTTAGCGCTGGACATGTATTAATTTATTTTATTTATTTACAGATATTCTAGATCATCGAGAAGGGCCAATTTTGACATTCTAGTATTAGTTGTTTGTTCGTAGTTATCTGGGAATTGATCAAAAACGATGACTGATAAAATCTTCCAAATTTTAAATATCTCTTAGTTTACTCGTTTTTATTTATAATAAAACGAATTTAAAATGCTTACACTACACATTAGTTTAGTTGCGTTTGTTATAAAAGAACAGTTAAGTAAAGTTAATAATAAGTATTCAGGTACTCAATACGAATTAGATTATTTTCTGTTTAATACTCGCGAAATAATTGATCAATTTTCATTTAGTTATAAAAGTCTAAATATCTGTTATTAAATGTTTAAAAAATCTCATTTTGGTGCAATTGATATTTGAATGGAAATGTATTTCTTGTGAAGAATATACCTACTTAAGTATATTGTTATTTTCATTGTAATTTGTACAATTCAAACCTAATTATTGTTAGCCAGCAGGTTTGAGCTGTGATATTTTTTATGTAACGTCTTAATCATAAATGTATTATATTATTATTATTAAAAAAATAAATAGTTTAAAGTATAGATATTTTGCTTCATTCATAAATATTTTGAATCCGAACATTAAAATTGATGTTTATTTATTTTTTCTCACAAAGTTGTAAATTAGTAGAAAAATTTAGAATTCTGCAGCCTTCACATTAATGAATTTAATTCCGAAAAATTCTTTCATAACTGAAACCGCAGCTTTATCATCCCCAAAAATATCTCTTAAAAATATAAAAAATAGACATGCACTTAATTCCATTGTAATTCAATTGTTTATGTTATGTTATGACGAAGATGAAGACATTGTAACCTCTGGGTCATGAACCAAAAGATAAGCGCATTTCCAAGTTGATAACAAAAATTGGGTAGCAAATTTATCGCCAGTACTATAAGTGCTAACGAACGAATAAATTGGAATTTATTCGAAAATGTTCAAACTATTTATTGGGGTATGCTTAGTGGTATACTCCTTGGGATGTCCAAGAGAACCCAGTGTTTATCATTCACGTGTAGGTAAAATCCCCGGTGATAATGGATATCAAATTAAAATTAATGAGGACCCCGAAAAATATATCCCGGGAAAACTCTACAACAGTAAGTAATTTACGAAATATTTCTCAAAGGTTTCAAGTTGTTTTTTCCTACAGTGTACCTATTGGGGTCCAGAACCTACCGTACAGTACAACATTTTACACGTTTCACCATAAATGTGGAATCTGCAGATAATCCAGGAAATATCTCGCCACAAAGCGTGGGCAATTTCCAGTTGTACGGCGACAATTTATCCAAATTCAACGAAGAATGCGTTAACACTATATCTGAGACATCTGCGTTGTCCAAAACCGAGGTATTCTTCATGTGGTCGGCACCACCACCAGGTTCTGGATGCGTAACTTTCCGGTTGGAACCAAATTTATACAAAGATTAATATGCGAGTACAAGAATTTCCTTCTAGAGCCATGGTGTTGGAGGATCCCATGCATTGGTTCGCTGATGATGGTCTATTAAGCAAAACTTTCTGCGAACAAACGGACAAAGAAACCAAATTTGACGAACTAGATTGTTGTGCTTGTGACGAAGCTAAATACAATGTAATTTTGTATAATTATGAACTACGTGATAAAAATGGTACAATTATAAAATTTTAGATGATTTTCGAAGGAATATGGTCCAACAAAACTCATCCAAAGGACTTTCCATTCTCGTTATGGTTGACGCATTTCTCTGATGTTATAGGAGCGTCACATGAGCGTAATTTCAGTTTTTGGGGCGAAGGTCAAATCGCCTCTGAAGGGTTTAGAAGTCTGGCTGAATGGGGATCTGTTCGATTAATGGAAACTGAATTGAGGGCGAAGAGCAAATTTTTAAGGACCATCATCAAAGCTGCTGGACTTTGGTATCCTAATGTTAACACTAACACTTCGACGAATTTCAAGGTAGACAGAAGGCACCACTTAATATCTTTGGCTTCTATGTTTGGTAAGTGGAACAGTGGGAGGAATAAAGAAAAATAACTTCGTGATGCTTAATGTTTTAAGGTCCAACTCCTGATTGGGTTGTTGGTGTAAATGGACTAAATCTATGTCTTAAGAATTGTAGTTGGATTGAAGATTTAGTAGTAGACTTGTATCCATATGATGCAGGAACTGACAGCGGTGTAACATATATGGTAAAACTACGTCATGCTAACGCGGTAAAACATGTTTTAAATAATGTTTTATAGTCGCCAAACTCGGAAACGCAACCCAGGGAGAAAATGTATCGAATTACTACTACTTATCCTGAAGACCCTCGAGCTCCATTTTATGATCCAACAAAAGTCGAAGTACCACCACTAGCCAAATTGTATCTTAAGCGTGAGAAAGTCATACCTAAGAACTGCGATGAGAGCTTCTTGAATGCCCAGTTGGATGTTAGCGAAAATACTGAAGACACTGCCAGGGGTAAATAAGACATGAAAATAGATAATTCAAGAATTTATACAGATTTTCTTAGCTGAGTGCGCCGTTACTGAATACAATAACTGGAGTGAATGTTCTGTGACTTGTGGCAAAGGTCTTCGAATGCGAACTCGTGAGTACAGAATGCCACAAAAAGCGAAAATGTTTCAATGTAACAGACAACTGATATCCAAGGAAATGTGCGTTGCAGCTGTGCCGGAATGCGCAGGAGGGTAAGCTTGTCAAGTTTAATTCTCATCAATCATAACACATAAATTTAGGCAAACCAGTGACTCGGAGGAGGATAAAATCGATGACACTTTAGATGATAACACCGGAATTTGTGCCACATCCCCTTGGAGCCCTTGGACGCAATGCTCAGCCACTTGTGGGGTAGGATTTACAATGAGAACCAGAAGATTCATTGATAACATGGGCCGGAAGAAGTGCCCTCACATCTCTATAGGTGAGTAGTCAATTGAATCTATCTGCATCAGTGAAAAAAAGTTTAAATTATTTATTTCAGTGGAAAAAGAAAAGTGTATGAAGCCCGAGTGCGTAGGAGGTCAAGTGGAAGTAGCCGATCCAATGTGTCCAACAACCGATTGGAGTGACTGGAGTCCCTGCAGTGCATCCTGTGGAAAAGGCGTCAGATTCCGCACAAGGCTTCTGCTGGTTGAACCAGGCTTACAACAAAAATGCAGCTCTAGAGTGGAGTTAATGCAGCAAAATCCTTGCATGGATACCCCCGACTGTACTTTTGACATGGCGACGGCTAAAGGTTGCAGAGAAAATCTTGACCAGCCATTATTATTATGTTGCTTTGGTTTTAGTTGTTTGCATGCAAGATAGCGAAGTGGGACCATGTCAAGGGTACTTCAACAGATGGTATTTTGATGCAAGGAAACTGATGTGTTTGCCATTCACTTATGGCGGTTGTCGTGGTAATAGAAATAACTTTTTGACTACCGATGAATGCAATGAGGCTTGTAGTGTGGTTCGAGGTAAGTTCAAATTTATGTAATAGGTACTTTTTTTATCAGATTACTTTCTGTTTATACTACATATTTATTTTAAACGTAATATTTTTTTCACGAAACTATTTTTCAGACGCCTTATCAGGTGGTGCACCCTCACCTAATTCTTTTTCTGGAGCTGAACCAATAGATTGTATGGTAACACCTTGGTCAGACTGGAGTCCTTGTAGTGTTAGTTGTGGAGTTGGTACCTCTGAGACTTTCAGAATGATTAAAAGACCAGCTGAAAACGGAGGGCAGGCATGTCCAACTAAGCTAAATAGAAGAAAAAGGTGCTTTGGCCCATCGTGCTTCTAAGAACAAACTTTACATCATTTTTATAGATATTTTTTGTAGTAAGGATTTGTTAAGATGGAATAAAAGACAAATTCGGATATAACTTCATTTTAATTAAAAATAATTAATTCTACAATTAATTTACGGTTTAAACGTTTTAATTAATCCATTACAAACTTGCATATTTATATATGTATAACATTTATTACACTACGACTGTATTTTACAAGCAGTATTGCTTACGAACTATACGAACGATTTGAAACATATAAAAAACATCAAGAATAGGTAACGTTAATTAATCAGTTTGTAAACGTTGGTTAGATATAAAAAAAAATTAATGTTTTTTCTCCTGAGACTTTTTAGAAGAACTTGATTTTTAATTGTTCGTTTATTTGCTTATAGTAATTATTCTTAAAAATTAATTCTGTAGAAACAAAAGAGAAAAATTTAAAAAATCTTCAAAAGTGGATAAAAAAAAATGTCAGCAAACAATGACCAACATTTAAATGATATACAATCAAAAAACTCAAAATTTAACCTTCTACTAAGTTTTTGCATATACAGGCTGTTTCAAATTCGCTTCTCACTACAGGGATCTCAGAAACGGTAACAGATACAGCTTTGGTTAAATTGGGGCAAAGTTGCGTAATAATGTGGCCAATAATAAGCCGTTAAGAAATCGAAAATATCTTTTGTAGTTCTGGATATTTTTGAAAAAACCAAATTTTTGGCTTTTCGTTTTTATTTTTTTCTGCTCTTATTTTTCAAGATATCGAAAAACTAAAAGCACTTTGTCGTGGACACTTTATGTGCTTTATAAAATGACGTTAAAATTTTCCTTATGCGACGTTTCGTTTTTGCGCATACGTCATCAAGTCATTTTTTTAAATACGGTCCTGGATTTTTTTTCATCGTTTTTAGTAGCATTTTTTATGTTCTATAAAATGACGTTTACATTTTTTCCATGCAACGTTTCGTTCTTGTGCAATCATCATAAGATCATTTTTTAAATACGGCCCTGGATTTTTTTTACATTTTCATCAGTATTTTCCCTCACTTTCTTATATCGACACATGTTGGCAAACTTTAATAATAATAATTTTCCTTTTATAATAAATCAAACTAACCTATTATTTATTGTTAGTAGCAATAATAAGAACTATGAAATTAATTTTTTTAAATAATTTTATAAAATAAACACTTATGAAATCGTCAATATTGATGATGGGCTGTACAATGGAAAAAAATACTGATGAAATTGTAAAAAAAATCCAGTGCCGTAGGTATTCAAAAAATGACCCGATGATTACACAAGAACGAAACGTCGTATGAAAAAAATTTAAACGCCATTTTATAGAACATAAAAAATGCTACTTAAAACGATGAAAAAAATACAGGGCCATATTTAAAAAAATTGAGCTGATGACGTCAGCCGAAAAACGAAACGTCCCACGAGGAAAATTTTAACGCCATTTTAAAAAATACAAAAAGTGTCAATGGCAAAGTGATGTTGGTTTTTCGATATCTTGAAAAATAAGAGCAGAAAAAAATAAAAACAAAAAGTAAAAAATTTGGTTTTTTCCAAAAATCTCCAGAACTACAAAAGATATTTTCGATTTCTTAACGGCTTATTATTGGTCACATTATTACGCAACTTTGCCCCAATTTAACTAAAGCTGTATCTATTACCGTTTCTGAGATCCCTGTAGTGAGAAGCGAATTTAAAAGCCTGTATTTTACCATATTAGCTCATCAATTACAAAATTTACATTAAGAACAGCTTACAGTCTATAGATTATAATTAAGTCCTATTGTTGTATTACTGGTGACATTTCCGGAAATTTAAGGCTCGGAAAAATTCCGGCGGGATATATTTATTCGTATAAAAACCGATACTCAACTATTTCTTAAAATATATATATTTTTATGACTATAACTATTACTTTTCAGTCTATTTTTCAGACCGTGAATTATTTTAAAACTTTCAAAATTAATAATTAATGTAGTGAATCTACTTAAACAGTCGGCGAATGATTAAGAGTCCTTTTGGCAATAGTTCTCGCTAAATTCACACGACTGTATTCACTCTTTGGTGCATATTCCCAATTATCTACTAAACTAACAGCCTCATCATCTTTGAATATCTGATCTCTGATAATTCGTCTGGGTTTAATACGTACGACTCCTCGGTTCGCCTTCATGCATATCTTTGCATGATCTCTATACTCATCTGTAGTTAGAAAGGATCTAACGCAGTACACACATGACACAGAGGACTTCATGTGTTTATCCCAGTGATCTCGGAGTTTGAATCTATCTTTGAATTCTTTTAAACACATACAACAAAACACGGATGTTTTATCGTGGGCCTCTGCAATGTGAATTTCTAAATGTTGCCTAAACAGAAAAAAATTATGTTACATCGTAATGATTTTCGTACAGGCAAATCTTTGGTAAATTGAACGGAAATTCTAGATCCTTGAATAAATTGATTGGTCTCTTTGTATAAAATCTCTATAAAAAAAATGAATTTGCTCTGGTTTGCTGCTAATTTGCCTGTAGTATATATTTAAAAGTACACTACAACAGGACAAACATGACGGATGATGATGAGTACAAAATGGTCCAAACCACACAACTCTGCCACTCATGCGCCTCACATAATGCATGTTTATCCTGTCGGCCTGTAATGTACTCACTTTTCAGTGTATTTGTAACTAACAACGAGGTCTTCAACGTCGTCTTCACTGTCGACTTCATCGTCGTCTTCAATGTCTTTAATGTTGCACTCGTCGCAAAAATATAAATATCGATATTTGTGGTGCTTAACTTTATGGAAATCTAACATCTTTATGTCGTAGAAGTACCAGGGACAATTCGATTCTCCGCAATAGAAAACGCTTCTTTCTTCTTCGGCTTCAATATATTCTAGTTTGCTTACTGATCTGGTTAGTCCGCTTCTCAATCTCGATTTATTGACTACATTTCTTTTATGTGACATGGAAGATTTGCTTCTTGGTTCGTTCATTCTGAATTCTGAAGACGGCGTAAGGAATTTCCTTTTCGTACCTCCTATATAGAATATAGATTGTGATAATTTTTTATTAGGTTCTTGATTGTTGTAATAAACTGCTGGCCAATTGAACCGTACCAAGCGAATTTTTAGGTTGAATTTAAAGTCAAATATTTTGAAAAGGAGAAAAGATATCAACATGAGGTTTTCAGGATTCAAGAGATAATTTAATTGCGAAAACAATAGTGTGAACGGATTTTTTTTCTTTGAAGTACGTTACTATCTACAGGGTATGAAAGAAAGTCGTCTTTTTTTTCTCAAAATTTATACCTACCGGAATTCCACAAAAAAAATTTTATATTTTTTTCATGTCAATTTTTTTAGTCCCTGGTTAATGAGGAAAAAACTAATTTCTCAAAATTTTTATATCCCTCTTATTTTATAAGATACCGAATTTTTTATTAAATTTAATATTGTAGAACAGGTTTTTGTAATAATAATTATGCTGCCATTTTGAAAGCAAATGTCATCATGTGATATGCCGACAAAAAGGTAATTTTAAGTAGAATCTAATTAGGAAAAAAGGAAAAAAATATACAGGGTTGTTTTAAAACATTTTGAAAGTTAGTAGGTGGCCCTTCCGATGAAACCGGAAGTGTCATCAGATTGTTTTAAACGTCAAAATGATTATTCCTTTCGACAATCAAACCATGCCAAATTTCAAATTAATACAGTTAAATGTAACAAAATGGTGGGTGTTGTAAAACGATTTCGTAGCCACCCGATATACACGGATATGAGCAAATTTTTGAAAAAGTGAAAAACCCGTTTCGAGGATATAAGTCACTTAAACCAATGGAAAACATAAACTAAGTAAATTCCATTTCATTCCATTAAGAAAATAGCCTCAAAACATGAATTAAAAAAATTTACCAATTAGCGAACGTGTACCGATTTTTGATAAGCCACTGGTTACCAATAAATTAATGAAAGTACAAAAAGTGTACTTTTTATAAGAAAGCCATTCATAAGGTATCATAATCAACTACAGAGATTGGTTCTTACAAAACACAATACGGCCGAACGACAAAAAACAAAGAAAAAATTAAATTTTCAGCAAAAATTCGGTATCTTATAAAATAAGAGGGATATTAAAATTTTGAGAAACAGGTTGTTTTCCCATTCAGTAAGGACTAAAAAAATCTACATCAAAAAATATAAAAAAAAATTTTGTGAAATCTCGGTAGTTATAAAATTTGACAAAAAAAAGAAGACTTTCTTTCATACCCTGTAGATAGTAATGTACTTCAAAGTAAAAAAATCAGGTAACACTATCGTTTTATCAATTAAATTATCTTTGAAATCCTGAAAATTGCATGTTGATATCTTTTCTATTTTTCAAAATATTTGACTTTAAATTCAACCTAAAAATTCACTTGGTACGTTTCAATTGGCCAGCAGTTTAGTTGTTAATATTTTAATTAATTTAATATTAAAAGTGGTATTTCGCCCTGAGAGATTACAGTGCACATAACCAGAAACATTCTTAATATTCTAAATCTAAATGTTTTATCCTTTTCTGTGGGATTAACACTATATCCAGTTATCAATGTAAAGTAACTCATAACTTCGGTGGTATTTTGTAATACAACAATAAAATGCAAGATATTTTAGTGTGTTTATACTAATTTATTTGAGGAGAAAGAAAAAAAGACCCGAACTATTTTACTGTTTGACAAAACACTTTAATTACTAACGTCGAGTTTTACTAAAGCTTTGCTTTGCCTCTAAGCCATGCATACAGGCTGTTTCAAATTCTCTTCTCACTACAGGGATCTCAGAAACGGTAAGAGATACAGCTTTGGTTAAATTGGGGCAAAGTTGCGTAATATGGTGGCCAATAATAAGCCGTGAAGAAATCGAAAATATCTTTTGTAATTCTGGAGATTTTTTGAAAAAACCAAATTTTTGCCTTTTCGTTTTTATTTTTTTCTGCTCTTATTTTTCAAGATATCGAAAAACCAAAAACACTTTGCCATGGACACTTTTTGTGCTTTATAAAATGACGTTAAAATTTTCCTCATGCGACGTTTCGTTTTTCCGCTGACGTCATCAACTCCATTTTTTTAAATACGGCCTTGTTTTTTTTTTCATCGTTTTAAGTAGCATTTTTTATGCTCTATGAAATGGCGTTTAAATTTTTTCCATACGACGTTTCGTTCTTGTGTAATCATCGGATCATTTTTTGAATGCCTACGGCACTGGATTATATTTACAATTTTATCAGTATTTTTTTTCATTGTACAGCCCATCATCAGTATTGACGATTCCATAAGTGTTTATTTTATAAAATTATTTAAAAAAATTACTTCCATTGTTCTTATTATTACTACTAACAATAAATAATAGGTTAGTTTGATTTATTATAAAAGAAAATTTATTATTATTAAAGTTTACCAAAATGTGTGGATATGAGGAAGTGAGGAAAAATACTGATGAAATTGTTAAAGAATCCAGGACCGTATTTAAAAAATGATCTGAAAATGATTGCACAAGAACGAAACGTCGTATGGAAAAAATGTAAACGCCATTTTCTAGAACACAAAAAATGCTATTTAAAACGACAAAAAAAGATACAGGGCCGTATTTAAAAAAATGGAGTTGATGACGTCAGCGGAAAAACGAAACGTCACATGAGGAAAATTTTAACGTCATTTTATAAAGCACAAAAAGTGTCCACGACAAAGTGTTTTTAGTTTTTCGATATCTTGAAACATAAGAGCAGAAAAAAATAAAAACGAAAAGGCAAAAATTTGGTTTTTTCAAAAAATCTCCAGAACTACAAAAGATATTTTCGATTTCTAAACGGCTTATTATTGGCCACCACATTACGCAACTTGGCCCCAATTTAACCAAAGCTGTATCTCTTACCGTTTCTGAGATCCCTGTAGTGAGAAGCGAATTTGAAACAGCCTGTATATAACCGGATATAACTTACTGACGCTTCTTGAATACTCTCGTTTCTCAAACTTCCTCTCAAGCTCTTCATTGTATGGAGTTGAATATGATGGTGTCATCAAATCAGGTGACATGTTGTATTGTGTTCCTGTTCCTGTTAATGCCTCTACCTCCAAATCATCATCAAGCGAAATACTTCCTAAGACATTTCCAATATGCTCCAAGTACATTGGTTCCACATTAGCATAGTTTGTGCTTATACCCAAACTAATAAAGCGCCAAATTCGTTTCTTCAACTTGGCGGCACAATCCAAAGCTTTTCGACATCCATAACAAACTCCGCTATCCCTATTTAAATAAGCTTCAACCTAAACGGAGTGCGATAAGGATTCAAGTTTTATGGTTGGGTATATCATTAGTTTTGCTTACCATATCGCCTAAAAACTCCACCATATCATCTTTGGCAGAATTATTAAAGCCTTCGTATCTTTCGAATAATGCATAATTTCCAGCTTCTCTACAAAACATACACGGCCGCATTTTGGGTTTGTTGAGATACTTTTCTGTATTATATCCTGTACACTTAAAAACAACAAGAAGGTTTTTGATTAAATAAATAAAACTAAACAGTTTTTTTCCAACACAAAATAGCCGGAGAGGTTATGATTATGACATTTAAAAGACAATTGTTGCCAACTTTAGAAAACGGAACAACAGTTTTCATTTTCTGCAATGTCCAACATTTATGCTAATTTTATATCTAAATCAAAATGTCTTATTGTTGAAAAAATTTAACTAAAACACAAATGGGTATAGCTTAATTATAATACAGTGTGATCAAGAATGACTGAATCTGTTGGTATTGAAAAAATAACTAGTGGAATTGGTAATATTGACGCAAACAACCACACGGACGTTGGCACGCACATCTTACTGTCAACTTTTGACAATCTTGACAATCTCAACATAACAATACTTCACCATAATATAACCTTAGATTTTGTAAACTGACATTTTAATTGTGACAATCAGGTGTGCAAATCATACCACAAAAAAAATTCCTAATTTCGCAACTGTTTTAATACCAACAGATTCAGTCATTCCTGATCACGCTGTATTAAAAGAAGAAGCATCACTTCAGAAAAAGAAGAAGAATTATACCCCATGAATTTGTAGGTTATATTGTTTTTATCCAAGCAAATTAAAAATAATGGTTAAAATTGGACTGCAAATAAAAGCTACATTAGAATTCATTGAGGAATTGTACACTTGCCATCCAGATCATAGTTTTGCATTAAAACTGAAGTGTACAAGCTGTGGCGAAACATCCGAAAAGTGGCATGATGTTATCGAATCGACTAAATGCCAAGGAAAAACAGGAAAATCCGAAACTAACTATCTAGCCAAATGTAAATTGTGTGGCAGAGAAAACAGCTTGGACATTGTGGAAGGAAGTAACGGTAAAATAGTTCTTTGGAAACACTATTTTGATAATTGCAAAGTTGTCTACAGGTAAATACTCTAAAGATGACCAAGGTAAATTTAAGACAATTGTTGCGTTTGACTGTCGGGGAATTGAGCCCGTTGAATTTCTCCCTGGTGAAGGTTGGATAGCTAAAGTTGAGGAAAGTGGCAAAGTTTTTGACAATGTTGATTTGTCCGAGAAGGATTGGGTGGAATATGACGAGAGGAGCAAGAATTCTGTTGGAGTGTACGAAATTGAATCAAAATTTGTGCCACTCAAATAAATACATTTAATGTTAACGTTGAGTTTTGTCATTTTTGTAGTGGTTGTGTTATACAGGGTGATTCAGGTTTCAATGCACAAACTTTAACAAGGTATTCTATGTCACAAAATAAGAAAAAAAGTTCATATAAACATGGGTCTGAAAATTTTTACTCGTGTCTTCAGATAAAAACGGTAAGAGATACGACATTTTGACAAAAGTACAAATTTTTAGTAACTGAATCAGCGACTCAGAAAAATCACAACAACAAAAATTGTACAGGGAGTAAAATATATAAGCAGAAACATGGATGGGCCACCCCTATTCTACGCCTCTGGATTGACGTAGAAGTTTCAAATTTGTTCTGGTAGTTGATCTCATAAGGATACTATGGTTCAAATTTCGAATTCGTATCTTGTTTATTATTAGAGATATGTAATAAAATGTGGTTTTGAAGCGCTACTTTTATCACCCTGTATGTCAAAAACAAAGCATTTTCGGACCCATGTTCATATTAACTTTTTTTCTTATTTTGTAACGTAGAATACCCTGTTAAAGTTTGTGCATTAAAACCTGAATCACCCTGTACAGGGTGGTCCAGTTACGGTGTCCTCGTTATTATCTCAGAAACAATTAGGCACAGGAAAAAAAGTTTTATATATAAGTTGTACAGTCTATAGCATGCTACATTTTTTAAATAAATTTATTTATACAGGGTGCGTCATTTTCATGTGGCGATATAAAGTTTCATTTTTTTAAATGGAACACCCTGTATTTTACCCAAAATTATGATTTCTCGTCCAATTTACGATAAAAAATATATAAAGTTTAATATGGCTATTATTGATAGTTTCCAAGATATTCGAAAAAATATCTAGAAATACTATGATATCTGCCTGTTTATATGAGCAATGTTAATGTTAGTTCTATTTTTTAGCTAAAAAATTTTATTTCTGGTCTTAAATATCAAGTAAACTTTAAATTGATATCAAATGTGAGAAAAAGTCGTAGTATTTGACAAAGAACTATTATTTTATAGAGTAGACCTAGAAGCTAATAATAATGCTCTGTCAGGTAGGCATTGGAAAATAGATAAATTTTTTTAAATATTTTATTTTTTATTACAAACTAACTAAATAAAGAATATGTTTTGGTTGAGTATTTTTGAAATTGAAACAAATAAAATAGCTTGTTCTAACACACCTGGTGGAAGCTACACCTACATACTACAATATTATTTTTCAAAATATTTTCTCGAATATCTTGGAAACTATCAATGATAGGCATATTAAGCCTTATATATTTTTTATCGTAAATTGGATAAGAAATCATAATTTGGGGTAAAACACTGGGTGTTCCATTTAAAAAAGGCAACTTTATATCGCCACATGAAAATGACTCACCCTGTATAAGTAATATTTTTTCACAAATGTAGAATGCTATAGACTGTACAACTTCTATATAAAACTTTTTTTCATGGGCCCAATAGTTTCTGAGATAATAACGAGGACACCGTAACTGGACCACCCTGTACATTAGCAGAGGTGCTAAAAAAGTACCATATTTTATAATGAGCAACCAACAGAGGCTTAAGCGCCTAGTTTAAAAAAAGAACCATTTACGTCTACATAATATATTTAACATTTTTTTTACATTTACATAGTTTGTGTTTAAATGGTTTGTACATAACACCTAGCTACACTGATGAGATTATGTTAATTAATTGAGGTGCCATCTAGTCTTATTTAATATGCAAATGCTAAATTATAAATTTTGTTTTCAACCCATAACAATTACATATTTTACATACGTTTACATTTCATTTTCTTGTCCCGTTTTCAAAAAAAAAACACAAACATTAAAAAACTCAATATAAAATAATAAACGAATCGAAACCAAAACAAACATACATAATATATTACTTAACAATAATTATTAGCTCCAGACTAAATAAAAGGAATGAAATTTAAATTCTAATTTTGAAATATACATACATATAAGTATTAAAATCACATATTTTTATTACACGTATAGCAAGTGTACTAAAAATTTAGTACACTATTGAGAACGTTTAAAGCTTAATAGAAAAATAAAAGTCTTTCTTGATGACTGGCTGACAACATGTGCCATCCCCTTTTAATACTTAAGTACTGAAGAATTGCACGAATACATATTATGAGTCCTGAAACAAAAAGAAAATATTAAAAGTCCAAAAAAACTGTACAAAAAATCTATTACCGAAAGTCATAATTAACCACCACAACCAACTGTTGTCTTTGGAGGCTAATTCTGTTGAATGTTGTACAATAAAAGTCCACTTGGCTAGCGAGAGCCCGAAACCAGACAGGGCACCGTATCGAGACGCTATTGTATGGCAGAAGCACATCAATAACAAGAACCCGATCCAGTTGAAGATGAATGCAACTGAAAAACAATAAAAAGATTACAAGTATAGAAATATTGTGACTTTGGGAAATCGCATCCAAGAGGAAAAATTTATTTAAATCGGCATTATGTCAATTATCTTGATAATGGTTCGGGCCTTACATAGTTCGAATGGAAATTAAATTGTTCATGGGGCAGCATGGGATAGGCTAAAAAAATTGCAGGTGATGCAATTTAAAAATGTACCAATACAGAGGGTGGTATAGTCTAAGAACTCTAAGAGGTCGCGATGCAAACCCTTACCATTAAAAACGCAGTATGAGTAGTATGACATATTATTAAATATTAGTAGTAAAAGTGTACAGGGTGTCCCATTTTCGACACTTTTGGGGGGTATTGGCGTTATTATCAAAGATAGAGTGTTGCGGTTTTCACATTCCTTTCCTACTTTTTTACGAAACGAAAGATTCCGGCGTCAAATTTGTCATAGCTCTCTTAGTTTTTAATCTACAGAGTGATTCTGAAAATCTTTGCTTTTTAGACACCCCTCGTATTTCCGTTATGCGTCCACTTATCAAAAAGGTGAAAACTGATCTTGATAGAGTTTTTTACGTAGAATTCAGTGGCATAGGTAGTTTTTGTGTAAAAGGTTTAGTTTTTGAGATATTGCCCAAACTTATGTTTTTTTAAATGGGACACTATATATATATTATCTTTTATATTGATTAAGCTAAATTTGGGCTTTCCAAAAATATATAATACTTAATATTTATTTTGAAAAACAAGCTCAAAATTCGATATTTTTAATAATGTTCTTTATTTATAACAGTAGGCCATGGCTAATTTTTTAGAAACAAATGCAAAATTTTCACAAAGCTAAACACTTCAAAAGATAATTTTAATGCATTGTATAAAACATACCAACAATATAATACTTCTCATAATTATCATAAACGGCCATTGCAATAAAAAATTAAAAGTAAAATAAAAACACCTACGTAACAAAAATATTTCATCAAGAATGGACATCTGACAAATCTGTCAAATTTTGCAATTGTTTCTAATAAACTAGCCATGGCCTACTGTTATAAATAAAGAAAATTATTAAAAATATCGAATTTTGAGCTTGTTTTTCAAAATAAATATTAAGTATTGTATATTTTTGGAAAGCCCAAATTTTGCTTAATCAATATAAAAAATAATATATAGGGTGTCCCATTTAAAAAAACATAAGTTTGGGCAATATCTCAAAAACTAAACCTTTTACACAAAAACTGTCTACGCCACTGAATTCTACGTAAAAAAACTCTATCAAGATCAGTTTTCACCTTTTTGATAAGTAGACGCATAACGGAAATACGAGGGGTGTCTAAAAAGCAAAGATTTTCAGAATCACTCTGTAGATTTTTACTAAGAGAGCCATGACAAATTTGACCTCGGAATCTTTAGTTTCGTAAAAAAGTAGGACAGGAAGGTGAAAACCGCAACACTCTATCTTTGATAATAACGCCAATACCCCCTAAAAGTGTCGAAAATGGGACACCCTGTACAAAAAGCTCGGTCTGTCACGCCGCATTTAGCCGGAAGTTAAAGAAATTGAAGTATTTATGAGCTTTATTTTATTTATTGAATAACTTTTTTCTTATCAGATTTTCGAATAAAAACCGTCAGCACAAAGTTATAGAGAAAAGTATTTTCTACAACTTTTCTTTTAACATTTTTTTGATATTGTTAACATTTAAAAAGTTATTCAACAAATAACTTGAAAATTTTGGGAAATATTTCTTTTTCATTAAATATTTTCTTAACGGTAGGTAAGTTTCAGGTAATTTTGTTTCTAATGTTTTTTATAGAGCTCTCTCAGAGCTAAAAAAACGTATTACATATTTTTTATACAGATGAACTTTTCCGTTTATTCAACCTGTATCTCCAATAAATATCATATACAGGGTGTCCTAGGATAGACATGCAATATTTTTAGGTGTGAATCTAGAATAAATTCTGCATTGTCCTATAGGTATAATTTTTTTATCCCCAATTCGGGTTAGTTTTCGAGCAATCATCTCTTGAATGTTGAAAATTGTAGATTGAAAAGGTAAAATACTGTTGAATAAAAAGAAGCCAGTCTGCTAAACTATTTGATTATCGAAAAAAAGTTATACATGAAATTTGTAGTTGAAATGATGGCGATCGAAAGTATCTTGGAATTTTTTTAATAGTGTTAATCCTTAAAGAATTATTAGTGTTCAAATTTGGAATTTGAAAAAATAAATCATTATGTTCACGTTTCATTTAATTTATTTTGAAAACTAGTATTGAATATAGTTAAAAAATTGATACATGATGAAAGATTGGTTTATTTTGAATCCAAAAGTTAAATGTCATTTTGAACATAAACGATGTCTACTCGCAGTAATTATTAAATTTGTTAAAAAGATTTCCGTAAGTTGCCACCTGCAATGACTAATATAAAAAAATATAAAAATCCAAATTGGCGATAAAAAATTATACAGGACAAAGCAGAATGTATTCAAGAATCATATCTAAAAATATTTCGTGTGTATCCTGGGATACCCTGTATAGATATAAAAAATTAATAAGGATTTTAAAAATATGCCAGTACACAGGATGTTCTATCTAAAATAAGAAATAGTTGATATCTGACCAGACCCAACTGAATACTCTTCACTAATTTGTTATGCAACAACTAAAATAAGGTAACTGAAAAAGTAAAGAGGGAAACCGTC
This sequence comes from Pediacus dermestoides, assembly GCA_963942485.1. Lineage (NCBI taxonomy): Eukaryota > Metazoa > Arthropoda > Insecta > Coleoptera > Cucujidae > Pediacus > Pediacus dermestoides. Next base: position 34,550,065 of record OZ012626.1, read on the forward strand.
ATTTTAAGACGTTTTAAAAAGTAACAAAAACTGCTCAAAAATGTGGAGAAACGAATATATTTTCGGCAGCAAAGTACCTTAAGTAATTCGTGAAACTAGAGATATTGAAATTAACTTAGCCTAACTCAAAATAAAATATACCTCCAGGCCCGTGGAGAGGGGGGGGGTGAAGGGGACATCATCCCCGGAGTTATCAAGGGGGCCCGGATTTTCATTACCTTACCCCTCGCCAAAAAAGTTTTTTTATAGGGGCCCGGATTTTCCTCTCCACGGGCCTGTGTACCTCCCTTGGTTCACAAGTCTTGATTCACTGCCGTACTTACCGAAGAAAGCAATGTAAAACATGAAGTCGGTACCCAACAACGTGGTGTCTACGTCCTCAGGCGCCTCATTATCAACGACAATTCTATGAACATGCGGGCGGAAAGGTATTGGCTAAAATCGTAACAAAGCTATATAAAAGTGCCTTAAGACAGGACAGCGTTTAGGTACTCTTGCGACTGGCGTGTTTATAGGAATATCCTGTTCCTCCAAGTGCTTCTCCCTTTGCACTTCTTCGTAGGTGGGCAGTTTGGTGGTTTGGGTGACAACCTCATATGGTGGCGGTGCATAATAATCAGCTTTAGGGGGTGGAATGTCTTCAGTTGATGAGCTTGCAGGTACAAAACATATATTTGGAATCGGTGCTATTGGGGATGTGGGAGCAGTTGCTGCATTATTGTCATCAACCACTGTTTCTGTGGGGATTGCACTGGCATTCTTAAAAAAATAACAACTGTTATCATACTACTATCACTATCACATATTGTGCAATTGTCCCCTTTTTGTTCTCTTAAAACCCCACACAGAAGAAAATAATTACCGTGTCAAAGCGATTGTTAGACTCGGGCGGAATTTGTTCCATTTTTACTAGTTTTCATGCAGATTTTGCAAACGTTTCTTTGGTAAATCAAAATAATTCTCACTTGGAATATTGTAACTTGGCATCCATTTTAAAACGTTTTCAGTCGATATTTTATTTGTGTGTCAGAGTTTCGTTTTAGAATGCCAACAACCAATCAAAATGCTTAAATGAATGCAATTCTATCGTTTTAGAAGCGCAATGTAAACACGGCAGGTGATGCTAGTTGTAAACGTCACCACAGCCGGCGCCTCGGTCACACAACATTTTTTTTTAAAGAACAAGCAACAGTTGACAGTTTGCTTTTGTGTTGAGTGTGCGTGTTTTGTCTTAACGCGTGGTAACTTGTATGTTTGTATCAACAAAATAAAAACAGTTCACTTGGATATCACCAAGGAAACAAGCCAAATAATTTAAACAATTGCTAATCGGTATTAAATTAACATTTTGTTGCAGTGTTATTTATTTTTAAATTGGATTTTTTATTGTTAAATTGTGTTTTAATATTGTTGCACATCGTCGTTATTATACCTACTTGAATTAGTTTTTTAAAACTCGTTTTATACTCTCTGTGCTTTGTTATAAAATTAGTGTGTCGTGTTGGATTTAACAGAAATTTTATGTTTGTGCGTAGATTTGTTCTTTAGGTAAGTTACTTATTGTGTACTTGTCTTATTATTAGTTTAGTCTTGTTGTTTAAATCTGTGCATCAATTTAATTACTGTATGTTTAATTCTCACTGACCAACATTTTTATTTTATTTATTTTTTAATACTCTGCTCTGTTGAATTCTGTGCTCTGGTTGTGTTTCTATTCTAATTATTCTATAACCAGTTAGCCGTGTCATCGTACAGTTTATAAGTTTAAATCTGGATTTTTCCAAGAGTATTTTTGTAATAAAAATTTCACATCAGTCGTACCGGCATTATTTATTTCTACCTACCTACACCCCACATTGGAATCACTTGATAAAACTACTTCTTTTCATTAGGAACACAAAAGGGTTTTAAAGTGTTTAGATTTCACCACTATTTGAAAAGATTTAAAAAATGGAAGGTGTATTTTTTATTTTTTTTTTATTTTTACTTTCTTATACGAAGTAATAAGAAAGTTAGTCTTCAGATATTTTTTATTACCTCGTGGTTATGTTAACTGTTATCTGTTAATTGTCATGGTAACCTGTTTCCTGGGTAATTAAGTTAAAGCTGAAGATAATGATAAAAGAAGATTGAAAACCAGCTTTTTAAATAGTTTCATGTGATTATTCTGGATAATTTTTAAACTAACACTAACCTACCTGAAGAAAAAGTGTTTCATATAAAAATACGATTTATAACTGATTTTAAGTAGGTACCTACGTATTTAGTTGTGCGACTAGGGATGAAAGTGTATGATATTGTTAATGAAATAAAATACTTTGATACCTATAAGTATGTAAAATAAAAAGTACATACCTACTTATAGAGATTTGGTTTTTTCATATTGGCAACTAGACCATACTTTTTTAATCAAATCAAAATTACAAAACTTCAGTACCAAAACAATCAGCTAAGTCCGAGGCTAGGGCCAAATTTCAATGACAAAAAATCCCTTTCTTCCTCCAAATGCCACATAAATATCTGACATTTCCAAAAATGCCTTTAAGTTCCTGTCAAATACCTCAAAATACCCCAAATTCCAAAAAAAATATCTCTAAATCTGTCAAAATGCCCATAATGCCTCTAAATTCCTTTAATTTTCTTATAAGTACCTACCCCAATTTTAATGCATACGACACAAATTCCTCCATATTTTAATATTCTTCGAATTAGCTCACAGGGTATGGATGCACGTGTCCCATTTTCGACACTTTTAGGGGGTATTGGCGTTATTATCAAAGATAGAGTGTTGCGGTTTTCACCTTCCTTTCCTACTTTTTTACGAAACGAAAGATTCCGGGGTCAAATTTGTCATGGCTCTCTTAGTTTTTAATCTACAGAGTGATTCTGAAAATCTTTGCTTTTTAGACACCCCTCGTATTTCCGTTATGCGTCTACTTATCAAAAAGGTGAAAACTGATCTTGATAGAGTTTTTCACGTAGAATTCAGTGGCGTAGGCAGTTTTTGTGTAAAAGGTTTAGTTTTTGAGATATTGCCCAAACTTATGTTTTTTTAAATGGGACACCCTATATTATTATCTTTTATATTGATTAAGCGAAATTTGGGCTTTCCAAAAATATATAATACTTAATATTTATTTTGAAAAACAAGCTCAAAATTCGATACTTATCAAAAAGGTGAAAACTGATCTTGATAGAGTTTTTCACGTAGAATTCAGTCCCTTAGGCAGTTTTTGTGTAAAAGGTTTAGTTTTTGAGATATTGCGCAAACTTATGTTTTTTTAAATGGGACACCCTATATTATTATCTTTTATATTGATTAAGCGAAATTTGGGCTTTCCAAAAATATATAATACTTAATATTTATTTTGAAAAACAAGCTCAAAATTCGATATTTTTAATAATTTTCTTTATTTATAACAGTAGGCCATGGCTAATTTTTTAAAAACAAATCCAAAATTTTCACAATGCGTAATTATTCTAAAGCTAAACACTTCAAAAGATAATTTTAATGCATTGTATAAAACATACCAACAATATAATACCTCACATAATTATCGTAAATGGCCATTGTAATAAAAAATTAAAAGTAAAATAAAAACACCTACATAACAAAAATATTTCATCAATAATGGAAATCTGACAAATCTGTCAAATTTTGCATTTGTTTCTAATAAACTAGCCATGGCCTACTGTTATAAATAAAATAAATTATTAAAAATATCGAATTTTGAACTTGTTTTTCAAAATAAATATTAAGTATTATATATTTTTGGAAAGCCCAAATTTTGCTTAATCAATATAAAAAATAATATATAGGGTGTACCATTTAAAAAAACATAAGTTTGGGCAATATTTCAAAAACTAAACCTTTTACACAAAAACTGCCTACGCCACTGAATTCTACGTAAAAAACTCTATCAAGATCAGTTTTCACTTTTTTGATAAGTAGACGCATAACGGAAATACGAGGGGTGTCTAAAAAACAAAGATTTCACTCTGTAGATTAAAAACTAAGAGAGCCATGACAAATTTGACTCCGGAATCTTTCGTTTCGTAAAACAGTAGGAAAGGAATGTGAAAACCGCAACACTCTATCTTTGATAATAACGCCAATACCCCCTAAAAGTGTCGAAAATGGGACACCCTGTACATAAGAAGGAAAAGTATCACTGACAAAAAACCAAAAAAAAAAAAATCATCCCACATTAAAAATTGCCGTTAATGTGAATTCCACTTCTGTTTCCTTTTGGCTAATGAAAGTTTTTACTGTATTTTAAGTGATTTAAGCAACTAACACGATTATTGTGTTTTTTTTCATGTCCGGTTGACCTTTGTATTTTCATAAAAGTTTTATTGTTGCTCAAAAATAGACCCATTTAATGTGCGTCTAAAATAATTAAAAATTATAATATTAACTAAATGGCAAAGTACGAAAATACAAGTTACTTTCCCATTCCTATTTATATCCATTGTGATTTAACGGCAATTTTAATTAATATTATCGTTAGTTTCTTTGTCAGTTTAACTTGCAATTTACCTCGCAATTTACGTTATATCAATAAATATTCCAGGTGCTAGTTTATTTGGTATGTGGATTCGGAATAATTTATTCTAAATTCGCCAGTGTACCTACTCGTATAATAAATTAAAAGATTATTTTACCTGACTGCGTGTCCAAATTTTCAAAATGATTGCATCCAAAATTACACATAGTCCACGTAAATAAAAGGTACAGTTTGTATGTAAATTTATAAAAAGTCGATAGAATAATTTCATTAAATATGGCAAGGAAGGGTTTCTGTTCAAAGTAAGGAAATAAAAGTTTGACATGTATGTCAAAAAAAAAAGAAGAATACGGGGGTTAAAGGAACTTCCAGAGATCCAAATATAGACAGATTTAATCCATTTTCTTGATTCTTGAAGATTATTTGTCATATCCATACGGAATAGTTTAATAAGATATACAGGGTCCATTATTATCTATATTAAATCGTTAGTTTTATAATAAAATTATTTTGCAAGGATCAAATTTGCCAAAAATTAACTGCTTCACAATATAAATTTGTTACCTGTTATACAGAGTGTTTAATTACGCATATACGGCAAACTAATCCATTCATTGAAATTTAACATCCTATTCAACATTTAATTTTATGTTATGGAGATTATCGCACTTTTTCAAGAAAATAAGAGATCGCAAAAAAAAACGTTTATTTCAAATGTACATTGCAGTTTTAAAAGGTAATGTTGGTACTGTAAGCAGTAAAGTCCAGGAAAAGTGAACAAATCACACTATTATCTTATACAGGGTGTTCGCGCGAGTTGGCTCACTATTACTAACTTCGTTATTATTGGATCTACAAAGTCGGTTAAATAAGCAAACTAGTAGCATTTTTTCCGCCGATTACAATGGTGAAAACAAAAAACAATTGACCATCTGGTTTTCAAGATATTCAAAAAAATAACATTTTTTTAAATGGAACACCCTATATATTTTTGCAAAAATCGATGGTAAATTAAATTCTATTCAAAAAATGTCCTCATGTTTTTTGATAATAATTTCAAATAAGCGAGTTAATTTGAAAAAAGTTTGCAATTCTTTAAAATCAAGTAGCCATAAAACGGAATAATAATTTATTAAAACCAAACAATCATAATTTTGAATTTAAGCAAGTTGAAAAATACTTGAAAGATTAACGGAAATATTGAAAATTTACAAAATTATAATTTTCATGGCTACTTGATATTAAAACTTTTTTTCAAAATAACTCGGTTATTTTAAATAATTATCAAAAAAGCATAGGAACATTCTTTGTTCAGAATTTAATTTATCATCGATTTTTGCAAAAACATACAGGGTGTTCCATTTAAAAAATGTTATTTTTGTGAATATCTCGAAAACCAGATGGCCAATTGTTTTTCTGTTTTCATCATTATAATCAGCGGAAAAAATGCTATACTAGTTTGCTAATTTAACCGACTTTGTAGCTCCAATAATAACGAAGTTAGCAATAGTGAGCCACTTCGCGTGAACACCCTGTATACTTATAAGGGTGTTTGTAACTGACCATCAATTTTTTTTGCACATTTCTATTCTATGTAATAAAAAATTTTTAATGTCATTAAGTATTCCCTCACCAAGAGATCTTGAGATACCTACATACAATAATTGGAATCAGAAAAAAGCCATAAATGTACCCGAAAATGGTCTTTCAAAAACGAAACGTCGAACAAAAACTTCTTTTTATCAAGTCGAAACCATTTTGGTTGTAAACATACATTTTCCTCGTTACGCCACTACTTTTCGTATTCTACTCTGAACCACCCAACATGATTATTAAATATTATAATTTATAGTAAGTATCTTATCTTCCGAACCCAAGCAAACATTCTGCGACTAGCAAATAGTGTTCATATTTTCCCGATTAGCCATCCTTTATGTAGTAACATGCAAATGAAACATAGTATAATGGCATCTGTATTTTTTGCGTGGGTCTTGTTGATGAACTTGTATACAACAATAAACCTACGCACCAATCTACATCATCATAACTACAAATTAAGCATGTGTAAGCGGATCTTCCAACAATTTTTTTTTCTTTAAACTAAGTAATAGAAATTTAACGAAGCGTTTTCCTATTTTACAATGTGTGCATGTCTAAGTACTTTAGAATGGTTTAGCTAATTAGTGACCAAATGAACAATATTGTACTACACACTGCAGTGTAAAGTAGTTAGTTTCACCTTTTTGTTGTGCACTCATGGAGCATTGTGAAACTAAAATTAATTAAAAGGCTTTCAGTTTTTATTTTTTTGTAAGTAAATTGCCGGATTTCTTTCGTGAAACTACACTCAACGATTTTTATTAAACAAAACCGTTAGACTGCCTCTACTAGGCAATAAATAAATAATCTACTGTTCTGTTCGAGTTCTGATTTGGTGTCATCGATAATTCTCAATTCGAAACAAAGTAGGTTAATACAAAAACTAAGCAGACTTGGCTAACCTTTTAACCTAACCTAAGGCTCTAGCAATGTCACAATATAGGTTTATGGCTTTCTAAACAATGTAAAGAAAGAATCTATTACACCTCCCACAAGGAAAACAGTTTAGTTAAAATTTGAAGATTAATTATCTGGATTTTAGGCTAGAGCGTTCACCGAAGGAGGAACACAAGTGTGGGTCACGAAAAATATTTTATATCCATTTGAGAGAAAGATGATAATAATAATAATATGTAATTCCATACGGTTTTTTGGTACTTCGTACTCTTACCTGCATTGTTTTAAGTTTAAGGTCATTGTTACTTTGTATTATATTAGATAAGAAATAAGGAAATAGGAACACTTAAAATTAACCTTGAAATTTCTACATGCCAATTTAAAATTTCCTTTTTATTTTCTTATACGAAGTAATAAAAAAATAAGGATTTGTTCGTATAAGAAATAAGCGAGGAAATAAGTAAGTGTAGTATGATTATTTATTAAAATTATCCTATTTTCATGTAATTTACATTTTCATAAACCTTGAAATCCGTTATAGTAATAAATTAAATATGATGCAGGAATTTTTTATGCATTTTCAAAAACAAAGCATTTAATTTTCACGGTGCTGAATAATAATAAAATGACATTACTGCGTTTGTGCATACTACTTAAGATCATTATTTAAGTCGTTGGTTTAATCTAACCTACAGTTAAAATCCGAGAAAACAATTGTAACCATGGCAACGACTGAAATACTGACCCTAGGATCAGTTGTATCAAGAGTGGTCAAACCTTAATCAGCAGTTAATCATGGTTCAAAAACAGTAAAATACTGCTGTTTATTTTAGAAGCCAACTTTTTCTTAATTAAACAAAATTGCAGACTAGAAAGTAAAACTAAAAACTCAGATTTTAATTAACCTGAGTTGAAACTGGAATAAATTGTACAAGTGACCTTAAATTTAATCACCTTCTCAAACATGGTTCATTATTCTGTAGTGGCAGAAATATTAATGTCGGCAATTAGAAGTAATTTTTCCTGATGTCAGTAGTGTAAAAAAGTAATGGTATTTACAACAGGACCTATCAAAATCCAACCAGAAAGAATGTGGTGGCTGTTTTGTTGATTTTAACTTTAACCGGTTTGGTCTAAAGAGTGATCTAGTAATTTAAACTGATTAGTATCAGCTGGGGGCAAGTGCAGGCAAACAAACTAATAAGTGTTTTGAAACGTTCATCTCACTTTTAAGTGTCTATGGGGCAATTTCTTATCATCTCCACTTCTGCATGTTTTTACCATCCAGCTAATAAAACTGCATCGTAAATTCAATGTGATGTTGCATAAACTTACAGTATTAGATCCGTGTGGCCCAGAATCGTCTCATTGTTGTGGTCTGGTATTTTTGGAAACGCTTTTACGAGCACTTCCATCAACATCAGCTATCCAAACTAAATCATTAGACGTTTTGTGACTATTGCAATGAGAAGGGCGGTTATAATAAGAAAATATTTCGTTCTATTTCTGGAAGGGTGTTCTATATTTATAACAAAATGGTATTTTACGGAAATGTTTGAATATTAACCCGATTATAAGCGTGTGTGTGTGTGATTATGTGAAATTAGATGTCATTAATTAATAAGAATAAGATAATAATAGAAGATAAATGTTTTCAAGAAAATTTGTTTTGGTGTGTACCTGATGTGTTTACATAGTGATATAAACTATAAACTTTAAAGATTTATATATAAAAATATTTTTGTATTTAGTGTGATTCACGATATTTACAAAATGATTACACATGATGTTCTGAAGGGACACTTAATCTAACAGGATAAATAAGTTAATATGTTTTACAATTAGTAGAGGACTTAGTTATTAGATTTAAAAACCTAGAGCCGGTGCTGTATTTTACGTCATGAGGTTGGCGCAGTCCGCGCCCTCCACTTACAAGATTCCCACGAAACCTGTAAAAGTGTAAAACCATTAAAATGCCGTTTGCACATTATTTTATCAAATGTAAATTGCTTCCTAATAGTGTGGACAAATTTCCCCACTGATAAGCTAAGCATTTATGACAGCTCTGTCTATATAACACACTTTTAAAAGCCGATTTGTCTCACAATTGTATTTTTCTTTTCAATTCCGAAATAATAATAATCAAAGAAATCCAGCATACATACTGCATAGCCAAACTATAATTGCTTATTCATCGACTATCTCATAAGAAATCCCAGTCATTGATGTTCTTGTTCTTATCTCAGTGCATCCTTTGTCTACCCCCAAACAAATGTCGTGACTCACCCAGGGTAGGTATTTTGTTTGTCTTGGCTGCTGTAAACATGAATAACTTGAATAGAATAAAACGGAAAAATATATCTAAAGAGTTGAAACATCTCGTGACAGCGAAGAAATTCTTTGATGACTCATCACATCCCCGTTTTCAGTGTAGGCAGAGGCAGATTAAAAATGTTCCTTTTAGTGCTCATCCAGTTCTGTTTTTATTGTCACATGAAGGAGAAAAATTACTACCGGATGGTCTAGACTAGTCCAAAGTCTAGACCACGCCACGTTATGATTAAAGGAAAATTCCTAAGGTTTTCATGGAACAGGGGTATAAAATAAATTTCTGAGGAAGAGAAACTATTCTCTTTTTATGTTAATAGGAAAACTTGGCTTTTGGGAGTTTTATGCGTTTTCCAGGCACCAAAATCCCAATTAAGTAACTCTCTTGAATCTTGTATACATTTATTTTAAAATATAAATGGCTGGTTATTACTTGTTAACTTTTCATAGAAAGCGAAACTCTTCCAAGTTAATAACCAATTATTTATTGTTTGTCCATATGTGCCTAATGCTTCCAAGATTAACATTTTTTTCTTTAAACACAATAAACGATTGCACTTTTATTTTCACAAATACTCCAACATATGTTTTATTAAATTACAGCCATTTCTATTTCTATGTTTGCACAGATGTTATTAACAATAATAATATCGGAATGTGAATTCTCAATCATATTGGCGAATAATTTTAACTGATTACACACCCCATGTGCCACTTATACAAACATATTTCAAAATATGTACATATGAATTTTGATATTGTAATTTATATTTGCACAATTCTACGAAAATGCTAAAAATAATACATTCATTTAGTAACTTTTTCTGTGTTTATTAAGCAATGGTTTTTTTTTCAGATATTACAACAATGGATGTTAAATCGTGTGAAAACGTCTAGTAAAAGTATTAAATTGAGGTAAGAATTTATTTAAATAATTTAACGAGGAATATGTTTTGTGAATGTTTAAGTTATTTTAATGGTAAAAAGTAACAGTTTTAATAGAGAGGAGCGCACACAATTGTGTTTTTTTTTAAATTTTATATTTTTTATATAATGTATAAGTGGAACCGTAAAAAATATAATAAATTAAATAAAGTAATTCTAAATATGGCAATGTATAAGACGAAGTGACGTAATAATAAGTTTTGCTCATAGATTGTTCCAAAAAGCAAAAACTTTTTTCATGCAATTTGAAGATATAGATTTGGGCTCGTATGTACAGGGTGATTCTTTTATCTGGGGAAATGCGTTTTTCTCGTAAACGACTGAAAGGAATTAAATTTTGAAAAAAGCATTATATATCTACCTACTGGTTGTCACTCAAAATTAGGATAGAAATATAGACTTTAATATGCAGGACGCTAGGCGTCGCGAAGTACCAAAATTTTTTTTTACATCAACATACCACTTTTATTATATCATTGGAGAGGTCTTTTTAATTTTGAGTATTTTTTCTACAAACCAATTCTTTTTATTCTTATTTTTTAAAAAGTTACGATCCAATTTAAATTATTTCTGTTCTAACTAAATTTTGAAATATTTTTAACAGTAGGCCGAGTTTTCCCTCAAATACTAAAGTAAATCTTATTATATAAAATAAAGTAGGCTTAGAAAAAACAAAATCTGTTATTTGTCAACATATTACAACAACTAAAAACTTATTAATACCTAAATTAAACAGAAAAAATGTGCCTCTTCATATTAGAAGACATTTGTGGCTTCAACTAGATGGGGCTCCTTGTCTTTGCCGCTATTGTGCGGAATTATTTAAATATAAAATATGAAGACAGGTGGATGGGAACTTACGGGCCAGTAGAATTTCCTCCTAGGTCGCCAGACTTAACACCTCTGAATTTTTTCTTGTAGGGAACTCTTAAAAATAAAGTTAACAAAACAAGGTCTAATAATATAGATCATTTAAAGCAAAAAATTGTCGATGCCTGTGCTGAAATTAATGCTAATGTTTTAAGAAAAGTCACATATAATGAAATAAGAAAACGTTACAATTTATGTTTAGATAACAAAGTTACTCATATTGAACAATTGTTAAAATAATCAACTTTTTCATTAAATTTTTTGTTTAATTTTGGTATTAATAAGTTTTTTGTTGTCGTAATATGTTGACAAATGACAGATTTTGTTTTTTATAAGCCTACTTTATTTTATATAATAAGATTTACTTTAGTATTTGAGGGAAAACTCGGCCTACTGTTAAAAATATTTCAAAATTTAGTTAGAACAGAAATAATTTTAATAAAAATAATTTTTTTAAAAATAAGAATAAAAAAATTGGTTTTCAAAAAAAAGACTCAAAATTAAAAGACCTTTTCAATGATATAATAAAAGTGGCATGTTGCTGGAAACATTTTTTTGAAGCGTCGCGACGCCTAGCGTCATGCATATTAAAGTCTATATTTCTATCCTAATTTTGAGTGACAGCCAGTAGGTATATAACACTTTTTTCAAAATTTAATTCCCTTAAGTCGTTTACGAGAAAAACGCATTTCCCCAGATAAAAGAATCACCCTGTATGTACGTATATCTGTATTAATTAGTAATCTAACAATTTAACAAAACTGAACACCCTGAATCGTTGTCACAAATTTTATGTTAGGTAGTCGCCAAAATATTAGTTCACCCTGAATAGAAAATTTCACATTTTGAATCTTTCCTTTTAAATTTAAATTTCGATTTAGAAAATACCAATAAAAAAATCAAAATTATATTGAATTTTCTTATCTGATGATCTTGTAGTAACCTACAATACGTAAACGTTTAAAATTGATTTTTTTAAACATTTTGACCCATGGCAATTATTACTATTTGCCCTTGTAAATGAAAGTGTCATATTACGTTTCGTATAAATTAAATTCGAAAGTTTAGAAAAATAACAAGCTTACCTAACAGAAACAATTTTTGAAATTATTGTTTCAGTTATGTAACTCCTCTCGATTTATTCTTATCTCTGTCTGCAATCTGCATCGTATGCCGGACCCCTAAAATAATTAAATTATTACTTTTATCTTTTATTTCTATGTTGTATAACAACAAACATAATACATAATAACAATGTCGCGTCAAAATAAACCTAACATTCCATACACGGTGTAATCTGAAAATAAACATAAATTGTATATAATTTAGTTTTAAATATTTATTATGTTATTGAACATACTAAGTTAAGCTATGATTTATTCTTAAGTTTATTCAGTAGATACTGTTATAGAATCGTAAACATTGCTTATTATATGAATGCAAATTGTTTTCTTGTTGAATATTGTGATTATGGAAATTTTTTGGGGTCACTGATTTTATTTTGCAACGTGTATTTCATTTCTAAAATAATCAGGTAAAAACTATACCTACCTGTTTTTACATAATGTTTTTATTTTTGGATTCAGGAATGGAAATTGAGAGCAGATTGATCAAGATCTGAATTTTATTTTTTGTCTCAAATCTTACGTAAAAAAATATAAACAATATCTAGGAGGCGAATCGAGCCATCCTTATTACATCAAGCACAATATTTAACCACTAAATAGAATTAATATACCTAGAGCCGATCCTGTATTTTACGTCATGAAGATAACACGATCCGCTCTCTAATCGCAGTTACAAAATTAGACGCTATACTTACTATGTATTTTAGGGTTAGGGTGATGATTCAATACATTCTCGATTAATCTTGAATGAATTTTGTAGAGTTATTACCTACACACTGTGTACACAAGAAAATTGCTCCATTTTTTTATAAGGCGCATTAGGTTAGCTAGAAAAAATTTGATATAGGGAGTAATGTGCTGATGGGCGTACTTCTTGGTTTTTCTAAAAGGTACAAATGCAATTCTTCTTTAAACAAAAGCAAATGACAATAAAATCTAACCTATTCCAAAAACATAATATTTTAAAACAAGAATTGTATTAAAATTGTGATTTAACTAATAACCGAAAGTTACGTGAAATCTGTTTATAATCGTACAATAATTTGCAGCTAATCAAACAGTATTTAAATCCTTGAGGTGCCATAAATGTTAATATTCCACGAATATTTCACACCTTGATGAGTTGAGCAAACATGAAGGCAACAAACACAAGCGTCCGCTCTAAATTTTCCAAGTTAATTAGTGCAAACTTTCTAAAAGTTGACTGATAAAGAAACACGAAATAAATTCCTTTATAGTTGTTTTGTGACCTACGGTACCTAGTGATTAACTCACTAAAAATGTAAAAATCCATCCAGTTTGGCGTGGCGTTTTACCATATTTACGCTGTGGCACGTACGAATCATTTGATTTAAAATTAATCATGAACGCGAGGGTGAAACAACGCCGACATTGTGTACGGTATATTAATTACGTCATTAACTTATATGTACTCAAAAACTGAAAAATATCTCAAAATTAGTCGCAGTAAATTAACTGCTGGACTGGAAAAGTGAGATACGCAAGTAGAGGTGGTGTGTGAACTTGTGAGTGTAAAATACACATTGATCTGTTAAGGTATGTCCTTTACGGTTAAATTGTATTAAAAATTGAAATTTCGATAAATTCGCTCCGTGTAATGTGTTAGCAACTACCAGACATATCTGAATGAAATTCGAGAGTTCGTTGCGCTTGAGATACGTTTCGTTTTGAATCGATGCAATTTGACCTCGACCGTGAAGTCATGACCCGACCTTCGCCAACAAAAAAGGCACATTGCATTTTTCATTATTTTTTACTGGTTGTCTATTGCTGTAATAATTACAGCAAACATACCATGGAAACCAGTTTTGACTTGTGGCAGTTGGAAGAAATTACAAACAACTCCCGGATTAAGTTTGTCTAGGATTTTTGCCTCGGAATTTAGCGATAAATTGATGTTTGGGGAGTGATTTGAAGGAAATAATTAACATACAACACGTAATTCCTAATATGGGTTCACAAGAGGTAAGGACACCACTAATTGTTAGACATATTTAGTGTGTGACATTCCAAAGCTGTTTATCTAAGGATAATTTGTTGGTTCTTACTGTAAAAAGTGCATAGTTAATTTAGTTTTTATTCAAGGTTCTTTAACTAAAACTAAGTGTATTTTGATGGAAAATTGGAAGGTTCTTCTTCGTTTGTCAACTTTGAATGTCTTTCGCTCGGATTCTGTCAAGGTTTCAACTTAGCAAAGAGCAGAAAGGTTTTTTCAGAATCTGTATTAAACCTTGATGAGGCACAATATAGAGCAAAATAATATTAGAACTTTATTCAACAGCATCTTTTACTTTTACTTAATCATCTTGGCAAATTGGGCAAAAAAATATAATTAATGAGAATCCGTCCTAATTGATTTCTACCTTGAAAACTTCAGGAATCAGAAGTCCAATATTATGATGATTGTGATTTTATTCTAGAACGTTATTAAAATCTAATAGGGACTTTGTATGATTTTCAGTATTTTTTTTTTTTTGAAAGCTGATACCAAATTATCACTTAATATTTTTGAAAAACATTTTTGGTTCGTACTGTCCGAGTAAATAATAAATAAATAAAAAGTATTGTAAAATTTGAAATGTCCACGCATTGTCCGGAAACCCCCGAATCGGTTCAAAAGGCTGCCGACGTCACGAATCTAGTTCTACAGTGACGGTACGCATTTTGACTTATTTCGAAAAATGTCAAGTGCGTAATAGTATATTACACTAGAGGAGAAGGAAGTGACCCTTTTCCACTGAGTAGAAAAGTTGTTCTACGAGAGTGGAAAAGACTTTCTTCTCGAGTGGTGTATACTATTTTTTATTATCAGCGGCGCAGCCAACGTGAGGACAAAGGGGCGCCATACTTTTCTAAAGTATTTAGTAATCTCCATTCTTTTCCATGTTTTAACAAAAATTCGATTTAAATGTAAATGCTCGTGTAAAGATTTCGACTTTTGAGATCACCTTAGCGATGATAAGGTCCAGAATAAAGCGTAAATCACAATTTAGGGGCTTCAAAGCAAACTTCTGGATGCGCCACTGATTATTGTATTGATTATTAATTGTAAAAATTTATTGAAAGTTTTAACGTTTAATAATAATAATTTTTATATTATCTGTTCATTGCCTTAGATTGAGGACTTTATTATTTATTTATGTAAAGCAAATCCCTTATCGTCATCATATTTTCTCAAGCACCAATCTAGATAGACTTATTTTCTATTCATTTTTGATCGATTGTGCGGATAAGTTTATCAATTATTTTTCTTTGGCATAAAGTTATTAAAAGTACCGTCCACATGTTGATAGTGTGAGTCAAGGTTCTGTGTCCTTCTGTTCCTAATACGACTAATTTTTAATCGCTTTTATTGTTAATTGCGATATAACACCTATTGTACTTCTTTTATTTTCTTTAGTCTATCTCCATATTTTAATTTAATTTCATAAGGGATTACTCATATAAATTGAAAAATATGTTGTTATGATGGTAAGTTATCAGTACTTAGCAGAAGTCTTCTGGAAACTATAAATACAAGGACATAATCAAGAAGAAGCTAATTAAATTTATGTATAAAGGTTTCCACAATTTAGCAGTTATGAAATATATTAGAGATTAATTAACAGTTTCAGGGCCGGTTTAATTTTAATTATTCACTAAATAAACCGTGACACAAGAATACCTACTGTCAGGTTACTGGGTGTTCCGCAAAGTTCAATACTGGCTCCGTTGTCTCTAACTCGAGCACGTGCTTTTCAAATTATATAATCTGATAAACTTCAAGTGCTTTTTCTGGAGAAAATCAATTTATACGACTTCCTAATTTCTCCTTTGCAGTTAGATGGTATTACAAGCAAAAAACGGTGTAACTTAGGACAAGTCAATCCAAGTTCCATGATGTAATTTGTGTAATACTAATTGCAATTAACAGTGTTAAATCAGAAACAGAAATTCCAAGATGATGACTTTCACCTATCATCAGCATCGTTTAAATCTTCATTGGTGCTGTTGGACTTATAAGGCGACCACTCTGAATAAAACAAGATTGTTACATCATTTGACATAGAAACTCATGACGCCTATAATAATTGCATTATTGAATTAGTTGCATTATATCAATATGTTAAATGTACAAAGAATACAAATGTGTTCTGTATGTGTCCCGTGGTATGATAAATCATGTACACAATGACATACAATATGAAATTTACCATAATATGTATTGTTGGTTATTTATTGTGACTATGCATATAATGGTAAGGTTCATATTTTATGGTTTTATGGTTTTGGACAGGTTGTCAAGTTTACGAGAAAATGGGTTAGTGAGATTAGTATTTTTATATGCGTTAGACCCACATTTATATCTTCAAATAATTTTTAGTAGGTAGCAAAAAAAAACAATTTTGAATTTCACCCATGGTGACGCTTTTGAAGAAACCCCTTACATTGAGCATAATTTAAATACATAGTCTCCGAATTTGAGAAAAAACGATTACAACTTTAGTAGAAATCCCTTTAAAAATTCTTCAAACTTTTATGCACATTTTCCAATGAGTTGTAGAATTATTTTCAGCAGACATGCACGTCACCCTATGCCTCTCTCTCGCTCTCAAGAAATACGAAAGGGAGATAAAGACAGAAATAGTGTGACGGCTGAAAGTAATCATGCCATAAATGTTAAAGAAAAATAAATTTGACAATAACTAAAAAATTTAAGTCTTTGAAAAATGTTGTTTATGATCGAAATGTTTTATGGGAGATTGGCATTCTTATTTAAAACTAAGTAAGCTTGATACGGTGTTAATTTAAAATCCTGTATTGACACTAGATAAAAAATGTACATCACTTAAAAGTACTGTAACGAAAATTGTTAGGTAATTTTTTTGTATGTTCAACTTTGAAAACGTCACTGACAAGATTTTATTTGAATCTTAGTAATAATAATAATGTCCTTTTACCTCAATAGTAGTTTAATGCTATTTTTATAAAATAAATACCACGTAATTTCCACCATAACTTTCAGTATTTTTAATTCTCAAAAATAGCTAATAATAATGAAAAATGATATTTTTTATTTATTTTGAAAATCTAAAGGGTATGTTATACTATTATTTATTGAAAAGCGCGATTTTGCAGGAAATTTAGGCAGCAGAAAATACATCACTTTAATATTTCGTTTTGACCTTGGATTATTCGATGCAGTTTTCTACACGTAAACGTGTTTTATCAAAATCACACAGTTTTCTAGTACATTACAACTTTACATCTAAAACAAAACTTAACAGGTGGCGCCTTAATAAATCTAGTTAGTGGTTAACCTTTTCAAGAAATCCGTAAAGTAAAGACAAGACAAGAACTAAATCATGAGTAGAAAGATTTATGCATGAATATTTAAAAATAGTATCAAGAAATTGTCCATTTAATAATTTATTGTTTTTATAGGATATTTTTCACTTAATCCGAAATGACGTCATCAGCCTCTTCTAACTATTTACCACCAATTATATTGCTTCTTCAGTTACACGCAATTCTCAACAATTTTACGAATCTACAAAATATTCCTAAAACACCCATGGAATCTAAAGCAAAATGTGTTCTGCATTTTCTTTGTATGTTGCATAAACTGCGTCTTTTATTGTGATAGAGATAAACATTTGTTGAATTTGTATTCATATGCTGCTGTCAGACATTGAGATGATAAATATGTATATCAAGTGGAATCCTTTTTTTATTTGCAGATGTCATCTGCGGCTGTCGGGACTCACTCAGGGGCAGGACCTTTAAGTTTGATGTCCTGTGTTCGCGAGTCATCACCATTGCAGGATTTCGACTCGGACAATGAGAAATCTGGTAAGATAATTTACATAATATATTCAATGTATTCGTCACAGTTTAAGTAGGATTTAAAATAAATGCAGTTTGAGGGAGGAGTGGCGGGATCTTAATTTTAAATGTTGTGTTAAGATTAATTTGTGTTTCAACATTATTTTGCAAGATAAGGAAGCGGGAGCATGTTGAGATATTTATCTGAATGCAATCACATGAACATAATAATGTCAATGTGTAGTTGGTTCACTGTAAATGGCAGTCCATATGGTACAAGAGCTGCACCTCTAGCTATGTGGAAGTGCACCCACCCACATTCAATTTTACCGTTAGTGTAAACTCTCTTTTAACCTCATGAAATGGAAGAAGAAATACCGTTTTTAAATGATCTGTGACAACACATGAGTTGTGGACCATACAGTTGGTTTGTGGAGCAAATTAGACAGGATTCGGTGCAGACTGGCACCAAATATTGTTATTTTGATTGTTAATAAATTATAAATATTTAGAGAATACTCCAAAATAATATTAAAAGTTTAGAAAACGAATAATAATAAAAATAGTGATCTAGTTTTTCGAATTTAAATAAATTAAAATTAAGTACATATTACAGATAACTCTATACATATTATAGTATAATCTGGTTCGCGATCAATCTATAATTTATTTATTTCAAAGATTCCCAGATACCCCAAGCAATTTTTTACATAATAAATTGTTTTTATTACTAATTACATCACTAAACCGCTGAGATGTAGGCAAAAGTATAAAATTACAAAATAATTTTATTATCTAATGAATTTGTAAATTTGCATCAATAGGATTGTGATACCCATAATGAGAGTACTTCGGCTTCTGCATTTCATTAACCAGAACCAGATATAATATTACCGAATATTAAGTTGCAGTTTTCTAAAAGTGTCCTGGAACGCATCCAGTTCTATAAATACAAATAGTTCACACAAGAAATGCGGAAATTGGCTCTGAAATTATAATTGGGAAGACAATTATCCAATCAGCGATCTTCCTGTTGCTTCTACTCATCTACAGTTGCATTATTTATATCCGAGACTAAAAGTTAAGACCCACCTCAATATCACTTGAAAGGCCAATAAACAATACTCTCGATTGATCTATTTATTAATGACGGCAACGATACCCCAAATCCATTAAGGTTTTGCTTATTATTCATGAAGTGTGTGTTTAATCGTGATGTTTATTTTCCGTTCAATATACGTGGATGGAATTAAAAATGAAGTTGGTCGGGCGGGCGTGCAACACCAAAGGAATATATGGGCAGGTGTATGCCAGAATAAGATGGAAAAAATTACTCTCGCGGGAATTGCACGCAGGTAGCAAATTATGTGTACGAAATATTTCACGTGGTATCGCGTAAATATTTACAGTTAGCCAAGTTATTTTCGAACTCTTGAGAATTACCAAGGGAACATTTGCTGGGGTGGGGGAAGTTGGTTTTGTTGTGGTGGGTTCGTCTAGGATCATTTAATTTTGACGTAATATAAGTTTGTAACGTTTATAAAAGATTATGCAAAGAAATTCATACAAGTACCATCACAAGTTTTCATGATGTTCTTGCATTTTCAGTCAGATTTTAATGAAACTCAGTATTTCTGCTAATAATAAAAGTAATCGGGATGTTTTTCGATTTCGAGATTTTGATGGATTTACACGTTTTGAGGACCCCTGCATCCATTCTGACCATTTTCGTTATGATGTCTGTCTGTCTGTATCCACCATTACTCAAAAACGACTTATCGGATTTGATTCAAATTTCATATTTAAGAGTTTGAACAAAATTATTCTTTAACATTGATTTAGAATTAAATTTTGAACAAATTTTGTTTTAACTTTGAAATTATATTTTTTCATAGTCCGCGTTGAATTTGATAGCCGAGATAGACTAGTGACTAAAGGAACTTGGCTGCCAAACGGAAGGTCGCGGGTTCGAATCCCAGAAGCACTATTATTTTTTTAAATTTTACTGCTTTGTATGGTACCGAAAAAATAATGAATAAGTAAATGTGATTTTATACCGGGAGATTTTTTTAAGTGAGTAATAGGTCAAAAATCTAAAATAAAACACTTATTTTTGTCGTAAAATTCAGTTATAATGAGTGGGACAAGGACAGATTTATCCGTACTGCAATACGTGCGAGAGAGATGTCCGAAAACTATTTGAAATTGTTGGAAAAAGCTCAAAATATAAACATGACTTTACAAGAAATTTAACTTAATTTCCATGTGGTTTACTAAAATATACGAAATAACCTAAATACAACGACTTTAGGAAAAGTAATTTCCAAACACAATATTTTTTTGTGCTTAAATCTTGTTATAATGAGTGGGACAAGGACAGATTTATGCGTACTGCAATAAGTGCGAGAGAAACTTCCGAAAATTATTTGAAAATTGATGGAAACGCTCAAAATTTAAACACGATTTTTATTACAAGAAATTTAACTTAATTTCTTTAGGAGTAGTAATTATACTATCGTATAAGTAAGTCATCAGATATTTTCTAATATCACTACATATAATAATTGTTTGTTGCACAATTTTTATCTTAATTCCTACACCAACCCAAAATGTGGATTACTGCAATAATTTTGTTCAAATAACTGCGAAACTTTTTTAATTTGTTGAGTTTTGAGAACTGAAATGAAGTTAAGATCAAGATCAACTCATACGAAAAATGCTTCGTCAGTGTTACATAATATGTCTTCAATAAAGATATCAGACAATACGAAAGTCATGTGAATGGTCACATCAGATATTTTTATATAATGGGAGAGTTATAGACTTACTGTTTTATCGCGTACTAAACTTCTAAACAAACTCATACTAAATTAAAAAACCTTTTGAAACTTAAGCTAAAAGCTACTCGCAAACTTTCTTCAAAATTTCGAAGTGTAAACTTATAATCTCGGTTAGGTTTTTGAATAATAAATGCATTTATAGTAGATACCTTTGTATTGGTCGATACGCTTTCCCGATATTCTTTTACTTTTAAAGTTAATTTCAAGATTGGTTTTCACCCCAACAACAGCGAGATTAATTTACATGGGACAAGATACATCCAATCATCCTCTTCCTAGTTCGTGTTTCAAAACCGTAAGGCTTCTTTAATTTTACTTAGAGGTACTAAATAAATAAATTATCCCCAAAGTACTCAAATTTTATCTTGACAATTTATCTGTTTATCTATGAGTTAATAATATCGTCAAACACCGAATATATAAATATTCTGATATGATGGTTGATAAATATTCGGTTTGTTGTAGATTACAGGTTGTTCTGTTGTTCATTAATTAATAAGTTACAAGTGAAAATGGTTCGTTATAAACTGTATAGTTGGCCAGAATCTAACTTCGATGATTGTAAGTTGTAGTTTTTTTAAATAGCTTCCTGCTTTTTAATTGTAATTTTATAATTACACGCAACTTCGGAACTGCGATGAAGTTTTATAACATATTTTTTCGTTTTTCTCTCAGCTTCTGTTCAGATGCTCAATATTTATGTTCAAAGCAATTGATCTAAGGTCATTCAATAATTAACATTCACTTTGTATATAATTATTGTTAACCAAAAATGGTAAAGCTTCCTATTTAAATTACGAATTAATTGGACTTTCACATGCATATTTCAATATTAATTAAAATGAACTTTTTACGGTATGATCTTAGCATAAGATTATAATGCGGAACAAAATATTACCTACCTGTATCTGAAAAAAATCATACCTGGTAATGTATTTGAGTTTGCGAAAACGATAAAAGTAAAGCATTAACTATAACTATTGTTCGTAATTAGCATTGTCTAAATAAATAATGAATAATGCATAAAAGCACGCGCAAAGACAAAGTATGTATTACACGGGTATTTTGCAATTAACTTTATACCGTTGTATTACACCTGCGGTCCACATTTAGCCTTAATAAAAGAGTCATGTACCTGGAAGTTTATGGATTTTATAAAGTGTTTTTAGTTGAAATGTTTTGTGAAGAATACATGTTGCTATTTTATTTTGAGAGACTGTAATATAAATTTAGAAGTAAAGCCATGCATGGATATGTTACTATTTTTTTCTTGAGACTCAATCATATTACTAATCTACTTAAGTAACACGTTGAGATATCTTGGAGATTTTATCAGCAGGATCAAAGCGATAGTCTATCAAGTTTTTTTTAATTAAGACATTGTTTATTTTTCAAGTTTCTTTACTTCAGACGTCTCAAAATAGAGATAAAATTATCAAAACTGCACATAATATAATTTGTATAGACACAATTTTCTTAATATGTATGTACGAGCCCTAACAACTAAATGTTCGGACAAAAGTAAATTTTATTGTCTTTTTTCCATACGCGCAAAAGCTATCCTAATTAACTTATTGATGGTTTTTTCTGTTTAATGCCAACATTTAGTTATATAAAAACGTAAATTTCGTAAAAATCCGCTCGGAGGTTCCAAAACTGTGGCACTTTAACCCAGCAGGATGGGAAAATTGTAGAAACAAAGAATTATTATTTTCAAAACGTTGGATCTAATAGTCGGATTTTGATGAAATTTACTTTATTGCAAAGCTGGATGCTGGTTTTCCTTACAAAAAAGTTACACAAGTTTTTATTTGGTGATTTTAGGCATTTATCGGAGCTTCAAAGTTGCACCTTTAAAAATTATAAAATTTTCTAGTAACTGTTTTAAAGAATCACAGTTTTGAAACCGCTAGTTGGATTTGTGTCAAAAGACATTTAAATCAAAGCTCAATAATCGTACTATATTGAAAAAATCCTGAAATGTTAATATGATTTTTTTGCATTTTTTTCGAGTTCCTAAGTTCACTTTTCACTAAACATGTTTTTTGAGGGTGCTACCTACATTAAAATAATCACAGTTTTGGAACTACTGGTTAGATTTTGGTAAAACTTACTTTATTCCAAAGCTGGATGTTGGTTTTATGTACAAAAAAATCCCCAAGTCTTTATTTGGTGATTTTAGGCATATTTCGTAGCTTTAAAATTGCACTTGAAAAATGTGACGTAATTTTCTAACGACTGTTTTTAAAAAATCACAGTTTTGGAACTTGGGGAAAACGACATAAAGGTGCTTTCATGGCCCTCATCCAGTCCAGACTTAAATGTCATTGAAACTCTTTGGCATAAAATTAAACGTATTCTACGCAATAATCCACCAAGAACCATTGGGGACTTAAAGACCAAAATAGAAGAAATTTGGGACAGTTTCACGCCAGAATTGTACCAAAATTTGATAAATACAATGCCTGCTAGAATACAGGCAGCTATTAAAGCAAAAGGAGACGTAACCTCCTATTAATGGTCCTAAATTAAAAATTATCCCAACATTTAGTTGCAAATTCATTTTGTTAAGTTTGCTAATTATTAAAGTTAAAATATTGTTAAATCCAATAAATAATTTTCTTCCATGCATAATATTGTTATTAAGGCTTTATCTTATTGTATTGTTAAATGTTCACTAATTATTTGCGTAAAATTTCCAGTTCTCCTTTCATACTTCAAAAATTTACTTTTGTCCGAACATTTAGTTGTTAGGGCTCGTAGTAAAATCCTGCCCTCTTTTAGAATCCGTATCTTCGTTATTAAGATTTTTTAAAGCCACATTAGCAATTTTTTTAAAGTAGATCTTTAATCTTGAGTTTTAAAATAAAATTAATCAATCTTTAATACTAGTTACTTGTCATTAATTTTAGTCTTAAAAATGCGAGTCATGTTTCATTAGAAATAAATATTACATAAATTTTGCCTGAAATTTCAAACAATGTTTTCAAACTCCGCTCATTTACCATAGAATCTTTCAAATTCCAAAAAATCTTCAGATGTTGAACAAACTGATTCACTTGACCAATTGGAAGAAAAATAATTTGATAGAATTCTAAGCAATCGGGGCACCAAAGAAATAAGAAAATAAGCAATCATCGTAAGGCGAGAAATATTTGATGAAAAACGTATAAATGTAGGAAAAAAAGGTTAGTACCAGGTGTTAATAATAAACTAGTTACAAATGTCAAGATTAAGAAAAGAATTGATGATATAACGTTTTAATTAAATAAAGGATAAAACTATAATAAATAATACTAAAATAATCGCGAAAGGAAATATTGAAAAGAAGCAGGTGTTTATTAATGGAGATACAAGAATCTAACCTAACTTTGGTTTATGTGGAACGTGAAACAAAAAAAATATACTAAAAATCGCTAGGATTAATACTGAAATGGAATAAATGGAAATTGAAGATTAAAAAACTACTTCAAATAATAAAAGATAAATCTTTGAAAGTGTAAAATTAATAAAAAATAATTAATAGAAATTTCGAACCCAGATAACACAAAATTGGAAATAAATTTATACCGAAAAAAATAAAAATTAAACAAAATAAGTTTTAAATTTATTTCTACTAGTAAATTATAAAAGTATAAAGAATCTACATCCTCTCAAGACGACACGCTCTATAATTTAATTTTGAATTTTAAAACCTTTTAATATCTGATGAACCAGCTTAATGATAGCTGAAGAGGTTAAAAATATAGAAGGGAAAACAATACGTCAATCTAAATCTTTATGACTTGCGACTGAAGGGGAACTAAGAATATTCTTCGTCAGAATTGATGATGGCTGAGGGACTCTAGTGAAAATAACAGAAACTTCCGAGTCATACCATAAAATCCTAAATTTCCAGAGATTGCACCACATAAGTTGAATTTTCTCTAAAAAATAGTTGGAATTGGTTAGGAAAATCTTGTCAAACGTCTATAATAATTAGAAACTGTTTTTCTGAAGGATCCTAGGCTTTTATGTTAGTATAGGAATGTCGAGGATAAACCAACATTAAAGACTTAATCACGAAAGCTTTATTCAGGTTAAGGTTAAGGAAGTAGAACTGTGCCATAACAACCCAAATCTAATCCGGCATAAAAGGGTAGTCAACCCTTGTAAGGACAATTTTTAAGGATTTGTGTTCTCTTCCGTCCTTTATAGTCTTCAATTTATTTATTTGTAATTTGGAAGTGTCCTAGCAGAACTGAATACAGGAAACTATCAGTAAAATATCATGACAAAGTTTCAATTATTATATTATTTTCCCTTTCGTCTTTTCTTTGAGCATCGTATATGAGACCACCCACCTGCTATGTTAAAAAATTAAACTGGACATTACGAACCATAACAGGTGTTTAATTGATTTTCCAAGTGTGAGCAATAACATAAACAAAACGACCTTTGCGTTATCACCTTAAATCAGTGAAAATAAGTTACAGGTACCTAAATGAAGATCGAAATCACCTAAGTGTTATTTTGCTATTATAAAATAATTACCTAGACTAGGCGTAGTACGCAATTTTCTCAAGTCAGCTTTCTTATTTTTCGCTGAATGCACATAAATTCGAACATTATTAACTAGTATGCCTAGGTAAATGAATCCCAGTTCAACATTTGTTCGTTGTGTTGTAAACACAATCGTATTCAATGTTTTTATAGTGTAGTGAGTCACTCCCGACTGCGTCCAATCAAAGCGACAAATTAAAACTAACAATTGGATTTATTTACCCTCCCATCATCGCCGGTTGTGTACAAAAAAAATGTTTTACATCAAAATGAACTGCAAAAGGAAATACTCCTTTGGTAATAAAACCTCGTTTCCTCAGCGTTTGTTACAAAACACAGTTAATTTTGTTTTAGTATATAGTTGTAGATTTATTTTATTAATAATAGTTGTTATTAAATTATAAAGTCTATGAGTTTATGCTCTACTTGGTTTTGTAATCGCGATATGTTTAAAGTTTTAATTAATTATAATTACAGCTATAGATCTACTTAAGTGTTTAATATTAAGGATTTTTTGTTTGCTTTGCAGTGGCGTCGAAAAAGAAGTTTTGGAATCCGAAAAAGTGGTTTAAAAGGAAGAACAAAGTGTCCGAGGATGTTGTACCTGTTGAAGTTACCGATATTGGGAAGGATGTGCTTCGTAGCCGGTCTACAAGTGAACTGTCTGACGTGGGGGACGAACAACAAAGGAGGAGGTCAGTTTGAGTTTTTTAACGATTAATTTCAATTATATTTCCATTACATTCAAATTGACAGTCGCTATAAAATGTAACTGCAATAATATACGTAAATTCCGTATTGATGCAAAGATAATGCTTATGGGTTAAATTATCCGTATGTGGAACATTATAATTTATTATCATGCTACTGGTTGCTTCGCCTTATCTGGCCTTTGGTGCTTCAGTTCATTAATTGGAATTTTTTTAGGAATTTACGTTATTCCACACAACAACAGTTTTGTTCAGTATTATTAAATGATTTATTCTTTGCTCATACCGAGTTGATCAAATTTCTGTTTTATTACCTCCTGCTGACTTATTTTGCTCGTAAAATGTTTCAGAAGTGCGTCATCAATGCACCAAGGACTCAGTGTATCACATGACAGTGTTTTCCATTCGCCTAATTCCGGTTCGGACATGGAATTGGATGCTGCACAAAGTTCTTCATCATTGTCCATTTCCCAACCTCATGTCGACCATCGATTACAGGTAATGCAGATGTCAACATTCCAATTTTGTACTGAAATGATCCTTGATCGGTTATTATTGGAATAGTTGGACAATGGGGAAAAAAGTTTGGGTTTTATGCGAACAGAACAAACAATGAGTTTGAAAGGTTGCGAATTTCTATGGAATTCGGAATTGTTTTTGTATAATGGGTTTGATGTTTTATCTAAATTTGGGAAAATGATGGAATTTCCATGAATAATGAATAGTTGCATAATTTTTTTGCAGCAGTAAGTTAATCATTTTTGACGAGTAAGAGTTGTAGGTACGTGTCAATTAAATAAACTAATGATTGATCAACAATGCAAGCTTGAAAAATTGTGGTATTAAATTTGCAATTTAAAAGTTATTGAATCAACTTTCTACATACATGTTTCTCTACCCTGAAAATGTTTTGAAAGCACAAAATTAGCATTTTTGTAATCAAATAGTAGATCTTTTTAGTCGCTGAGTGCATAAAATTTTACCATTAATTATTATTTAGTTTTATATTCTTTTTTCTGTACCTAATATATTCACTTTATTATGACTGTAGGTATAGATAATAATTAAGAATTACTCAGTTTTTACCTTATATGGTAACATGATTAACATTTAAATTAAATTGTCCATTCTTATTCTTAACGAGACGTGCTTTTTGCTAGAAATTTTCTCCTCAATTTACTAACTTATAGTCCAGTCAATAGCAAAAAATTATTGGGCTCAGATTACAAAGTCTCTGGAAGTTACTTTATCTTTCCATTTTGTTTAGTTTTGTAAGGTTAAAAAAACATGTTTTCCACCTTAAGGGCCATATTAAAAAACATTCTAAAATATCTATTGATCCTACGACAAAAATAAATTTTATCCAAGTTGTAGAGAATGAAATTTCGATGATGTTTGATCAGTGGCGTAGCTACTGCATAGCAAGGGTCTGCAATGCGGAAGGGCCCACGAGTGTGGGGGCCGCGGTTTTGCCCGGGGCCCCCACACTCCTATCCAATGACAATTATACTGAGAAAAAGTACTTACATAATATAGAGAACACATGAGATTTTGAAAAGTAAGAAATAGGTCAAAAATCTAAAATAAAACACTTATTTTTGTCGTAAAATTCGGTTATAATGAGTGTGACAAAGACAGATTTATCCGTAATGCAATACGTGCGAGAGAGACTTCCGAAAACTATTTGAAATTATTGGAAAAAGCTCTAAATTTTAACATGTTTTTACAAGAAATTTCCATGTGCTTTAATAAAAAAAATATATACGAAAGAATCTAAATACATCGACTTTAGGAAAAGTGTTTTTGTCCTAAAATCGTTGTAATGATGAATGGGACAAGGACAGATTAATGCGTACTGCAATAAGTGCGACAGAGACTTCCGAAAATTATTTGTAAATTGCTGGAAACGCTCAAAATTTAAACACGATTTTCACAAGAAATCTAATTTACTTTCTTTAGGATAAGTAATTGTGGTACTACCGTACTATCGCTTAAACGGAAACTCGTTCCCGCTAATAATTACCTAGTTCATTATATCGAGATGCAACAAGGGAGGGGGTCCTCCGACCATGCTTGCGGAAGGGCCCGATATTTCTAGCTACGCCACTGTGTTTGATGCAAATCAGACGGACCTGGATATTTAGAATAGGTATTAAATTCCCAAAAGATTTTTATCTGCAATAGTAAGAATACATTTAGAAGTAAACAAAAATGATGTTGGAAGCCCAAATTTACATCTCTACTTCTTTTAGCAAAACTCCGAATTTAATTTTCGTTTTGTTTCGGTCAAACATTTTCAATGCAATTTTATCTTCAATTAATTCCTTCCTTTGCGAGTTCTTAAAAAGTGCAGTTACTTATTGTAAAAGGAAAGTGAACTCAACAATAACAAACTATTTTGTATTTCGTCTCTTGTTTTTCACTTAAAACCAGTGGAAAATTCCAAGAATGTAAATTATAAACTGAACCAAGTTTACATTTTTCATCCTAACGATGTTATGAGTGTTGTTTTGAAATCTCCTAAGCAATCAAATACGACGCCTCACATATTTTCGGGACTATTTCCAGCTTCTTTATGTTATCTTTTTCGTAGAAGCTGAAATAATTTTTGATTAATGTATTTATTTTATAGGATTTTTGTATTTATGGTTAGTTTGAATAGTTTAGTGGTAGCTAAAATCAACAAACATCACAAATACACAGATTGTGATTTTGATAATATTATCTTAACGGTTGTACAGACACACCAAACCTTGAGAACAAAACATTGACCTACTCGCTTTAATTGCTATTTTAAGTGCTAGGGTTACTCTCCTAAATCAAATCTTAACAGTAAGTGCAGAGGAAGTGCTTTAATCTATTGCGTTTTTTGTTAGTCGGCTTTAAGTTTCATCAGTGATGTTAACAAAACTAAAAATACTAGCAACTGAATTGTTAAATACTATACTCTAAGTTATAATTAAATCTTTACATCACAAGCGCAAGTTAAGCTTCAAGTACAATAAGTGATATTTGTCTTGGAATGTTAATAACTATTATCAAGTTCATTAACTGCATGCCACTGTGCCGCAACTTGGTGGAAATTTTCCTATATCATATTTCCACTGTTTTATTTATACAGGATATTTTTTTATGAACTCAAAAACCTACGCTATGTAAAATACACAAAGTGCAATCATGAAATCACTAAATCATCGGTCATGTTTAAGGTAATAAAACTGAGAAAATACACTTAAACCGGAATTGTGTAAATATGCTTGGAACGCTGGCAACATTTCATGCTTGCCATAAGTTAAAATCTCTTGATGTCGTTGAAAGAACGAGCTCTTCAACAAGTCATAAGTTTGAAAGAATTTCCTAGACAAGGGGAATTCTGCCGTATAATCGAGCAATTACTTTCTTACATATTGTAGAACCAGAAGAGAGGGTAATTTAGTTTTTTACGTTAATGGAGGAGCCATAAAAGTTTTGTACGAGGTAAATGTATTTAGAACAAATTATATTCCATACTGGTTTTAACAAGACTGCTTTTTTTACTTTCTTATACGTAGTATAAGGAAGTATTGTAATCGTGATTTTTTTCGACTTCGAGATTTTGATGGATTTACATGTTTTGAGGGCCCCTGAATCCATTTTGACCATTTCCCCATGATGTCTGTCTGTGTGTCTGTGTGTCTGTCTGTATCCACGATAACTCAAAAACGACTTAACGGATTTGATTCAAATTTCATATTTAAGAGTTTGAACAAAATTGTGGGTGCCACATTAAATCTTTTTCATCTAGCACCAACACAAGTGGTACTTACCTGAGGACATTTTTTGGTTTTTTAGGAATATCTTGAAAAATAAACAATTTACGAGATTTTTTTATTCTTTAACATTGATTTAAAATTAAATTTTGAACAAATTTTGTTTGAAACTTTTTTTGAAATTCCGTCAAAAATTTTTATTTATATAGTGGCGCCATCTATCTCTGATTTACAAAGTACATGTTGTTTACATACAGAAATCTATACCGTTGAGGAAATCGATTGTAGCATTACTATTTGAAAAGATCGACGGCTACAACGGCTACGGTTTTATGTTTTGGATATCATGGCAACTCGATTAAAATTTTTTCTAATATATAGATACAATAAAGTCGTGAAATTGTATTATGCATGCAAATCTACATTAAAGATATCGACGCCAAATTTTTTGTGAATGCTCTTTAAATTTTTAGACTTGTCGACAAAGTAAACAAAGTGTTTTATTTTGCGCCGTTTTTTAATAATTATAAATTATTTACATATTTATATAGTGTTGCCATCTATCTCTGAGTGGCTGTTGTTTACATTACAGAAATCTATTTGTTTTTATACTAAAGATTCTATTTGCATTAAACACACGAAGAGCTCGAATAAAGTTATAAAAATTTAAAAAGTGAAAACCAATTAATCCAATCCTGGTGAGAGTGGCTATATCGCCAAACACCAAAAACTTGACATTGCTTTGTAATCCAAGTACGAAGAAGAAGAAGAGATTGTTAGTCAAACAACTGTCAAAGGCAAAATATCGAAATATTTTGATGAGAAGGATTATTGTGCACTGTACAGTTTGTTTGAGTGAAACGTTGACCAAAACTGAGAAGCATTTTATAAATCTTCAAAGTTTAGCTACAGCAAATTCAAAGATATCAAGCATTTTTCGCACTGTGGAATTTTCATAAGTATTCTGTTATTTATTTGTCCTAAAATCTGGCAGTAATGAGTGGGACAAGGACAGATTTATGCGTATTGCAATAAGTGCGACAGAGACTATTTGAAAATTGCTGGAAACCCTCAAAATTTTTACAAGAAATTTAACTTAATTTCTTTAGGAAAAGTAATTATTACTGTGATACTATCCGTATAAGAAAGTCGTGTGTTGGGCACATTAGATATTTTTCATTTAAATTACGGGTTAATGTTGTGTAATTTATTTGTTATCTAAACAATAATAGCAAGAAAATGTTCATCACTTTTATCATTGCATATTTCCGTTTATTACCATGTTATCAAACCAGCAAAAATATGTAATAAATGTCGTACACAATTACACATATTTTAGTCGTTGCATAATAAAAATCACTGAATAATGAATGTTTAGTTTTGTTAACTTTGACTGAGGAACTGTGTAAAATATGTTATACAACTTTCACAAGGCAAAATATATGGTTAAAAATCCAAATATAAAAAAACTTGCCAATTTCCCTAAAGCAATTAATTTACAGGGTGTTTATAGAATAGAATAGAATAATGCAAAACTGCAGTGATAGGAATTTTCATTTCTATATAAACTGCTGGCCAATTGAAACGTACCAAGCGAATTTTTAGGTTGAATTTAAAGTCAAATATTTTGAAAAGGAGAAAAGATATCAACATGAGGTTTTCAGGATTCAAGAGATAATTTTATTGTGAAAGCAATAGTGTGACCCGATTTTTTTACTTTGAAGTACGTTACTATCTACAGGGTATGAAAGAAGCCGTCTTTTTTTCTCAAACTTTATACCTACCGGAATTCCACAAAAACTTTTTTATATTTTTTTGATGTCGTTTTTTTAGTCCCTGGTTAATGAGGAAAAAACCAATTTCTCTAAAATTTTATATCCCTCTTATTTTATAAGATACCGAATTTTTTATTAAATTTAATATTGTTGAACAGGTTTTTGCAATAATAATTATGCTGCCATTTTGAAAGCAAATGTCATCATGTGATATGTCGATAAAAAAGTAATTTTAAGTAGAATCTAATTCTTACGGAAAAAAATATACAGGGTTGTTTTAAAAAAATTTGATAGTTAGTAGGTGGCCCTTCCGGTGAAACCGGAAGTGTCATCAGATTGTTTTAAACTTCAAAATGATTATTCCTTTCAACAATCAAACCATGCCAAATTTCAAATTAATACAGTTAAATGTAACAAAATGGTGGGGGTTGTAAAACGATTTCGTAGCCACCCGGTATACACGAATATGAGCAAATTTTTGAAAAAGTGAAAAACCCGTTTCGAGGATATAAGTCACTTAAACCAATGGTGATCATAAACTAACTAAATTCCATTCTATTCCATTAAGAAAATAGCCTCAAAAAATGAATTAAAAAATTTACCAATTAGCGAACGTGTACCGATTTTTAATAAGCCACTGGTTACCAATAAATTAATGAAAGTACTAAAAGTGTACTTTTTATAAGAAAGCCATTCATAAGGTATTATAATCAACTACAGAGATTGGTTCTTACAAAACACAATACGGCCGAACGACAAAAAACAAAGAAAAAATCAAATTTTCAGCAAAAATTCGGTATCATAAAATAACAGGGATATCAAAATTTTGAGAAACAGGTTGTTTTCCCATTATATAAGGACTAAAAAAATCTACATCAAAAAAATATAAAAAAAAATTTGTGGAATCACGGTAGTTATAAAATTTGACAAATAAGAAGACTTTCTTTCATACCCTGTAGATAGTAATGTACTTCAAAGTAAAAAAAATTGGGTAACACTATCGTTTTCTCAATTAAATTATCTCTGAAATCCTGAAAACCGCATGTTGATATCTTTTCTATTTTTCAAAATATTTGACTTTAAATTCAACCTAAAAATTCGCTTGGTACGTTTCAATTGGCCAGCAGTTTAGTTTTTAAATATTTCCACTACACATATTACATTTTTCGAAATAACAGGTCCTAGAGCATAATTATTTTTATTATTATTAAAAACATGGGCCCTAGTATAGGGCCTCGGGGCACATCTCTTATAATAAGTTATACTTCCCTTGTTAAAAATCTTTTGCATCTTTCGTTAATCTTGGTGACGTATTTTCCTTTCCACTACAAAAAATACGTCATTTTCTGTTCTAATTATCCAGTAATATACAGTTAATTATTCGCTTATTATTTTAATCGTGCAATATACCTATGTAGGTGTATGAGCTACTTTAATGACTATACTTACTAGACTTTCGTAAGAGCTGAAAATTATTTATTAGTGCTTCTTTGTGTGATTTTTGGGAGGTCCACAAAAGTGCCTCCTACAAGCACATTCACTAAACGGATCTTATTTGGTCCACAATGTTTTGGTCGTGATTTCGTGCGTGACCTAATGTGAATTATAAATGCATTGACATGGTTTATATAAAAAATAATGGGGGGTTTTAGTTATATTAGTATTTTACTATTTTATGATTCTACTGGCGACACATAAAATATTTAATCTAGCGCCATTTAACAGAATAAACTATTGATTTTTCTCTCGGAATTTATTATAAATTCATTGCAAACTAAACAAATTTATGGAAATAAAATTGCAGCAAAATGCAATTGTTTCGTTTTATATGTAATCGGGCTAAATGTTCCCTGCAGATGGTTTATTATCATAAATAAATCGTAAACGTAGAGTTGGTATTATTTATTTATCCCGTTGAACTGAAAAGACTTTGCCTGGAGTGTTGTAAATAAAAAATATGTTAAAGGCATGCATACACACTTAGCTGCAACTAATTAAAATGAGAAATACGGGTTGTAAATCAGTTTGCAAACTAAGACGAAATAATTAGTTTTGGGAATTGGAAATAGATTTTGTTTGATGATGAGATGAAAAATTACGCCATTAATCTGCAGGTTTTTTTCCGGGTATTTTATTATTTAACAACTATTTTAAGTGTTTAAGTAAATTAGATCAGGGATCCGAGGTTCATAATTCAGTTTATTTTAGTCTGTTTTCCAAATAAATGCAGTCGAGCTCATTTTATGATTTCAAAATATGGGAATTTTGAAGCACACTAGTTTAACTAAAATGATTCCTTGGTATGTATCAAAATTTTCCAAATTGTAATAATTGGAATTAACTACTTCTCATACAATCCCTATTATCATGCTGTTCCAGTTACAGCCGTGTCATCCTGTTTTCGTCGATAAGACAGCCTTAAGAGGAAGTTTCAATGTACCAGTGTCACATTACTTCAATGTTTATTATTATCTGACCGAATTCTCTAGCTGCTTTGAACCATCATCATGTACATGAAATCATCTTCACTTGCAGTTCCTGCATTTATATTTAACTTCCCTCGAATGCACACGAATTCCACTCAAGCTCTAAAAATTATTTCGATTATCTTATTTTCTATACGGTTGATTAACTGATATCAAGCTCAGGAAAAAAAACAATTTTATTAGGTGCTTGCAGTTTATTATCCTGCAAAGGTCAAATCAATAAATGTCCTTCTTTAGTTGAGCATTTTTATGAAAAGCAAACACGTAAGATTGCTTTGACCTGCCTAAGCAAATGTTGGACTTGGTTTGTCTATACAAGTTTGATCGATTGCTGTGTTTTCTAATGTGTAATTTCCACGCGAAAATTTTCACTTTCTTAATGTAGGATTGCGTGAGGTGTGCAGGTGCTACGATATCCTGTGACAAGCAAGCTGCTGCAAGAACGATTTAGTTTGACATTTTACTGACCTATTTTCGTATTTCAAATGGGAGAGAAGTGAACTGTTTACATTTAAATTTCATGTCCGATTGAGAGAGGAATTTGAATAGTCGATGAGGGTAGTGTGTAGGTAATGGATGTCTATTACTAGCTATGTTCGATAGTTACTTAGTATAAAAATTATAACTTTGAAAAAATTTAATGATCGTTATTTTATAGAAAATTTTCTCAGATATTTAAGTACCTACAACTTTTAGTAATATAATATATAATAAAATATATTGACGCAATCTGAAAGGAATTTTGTAAATCTAAAAGCAATCACTCCTGATGCGATCCAATCCTTTAATTTTGATCGTTAGTATCTACAGTTCATACGCCACAACGTTTTAGAGACACCCTGTATTATTATTTTGATTTAATGAACATGGGATAGAGATATAGTGAGTGTAATTTAATCCAGTTTAATTTCCGATTAAATCGTTCGCGAAGATATAGGATGGGGCAATATTAACCCATGGTTGGGACGTCATAAGCCCAACGCGTTCCGACCTTTAGTTCATATGTGTTGTTCCTAAATTATTCAACGTGAAATATGGTACAGAAAAATTATTTAAATAATTGCATAAAAAGTTTAATAATAAATTAATAATAGGGACTTTGCATGATTTTCTAAATAATTTTTTTTGAAAAGCTGATACCAAATTATCACTATCAATATTTTTGAAAAAAATTTTTGGTCCGTATTTTCCGAGTAAATAAATAAAAAGTATTGTAAAATTTGAAATTTCCACGCATTGTCCGGAAACGCCCGAATCGAGCCAAAAGACTGCTGACGTCACGGATCTAGTTCCACAGTGCAGCACGCCGCATTTTGACATGGCAATGTCAACTAGATTCGTGACGTCACACAGGACTCCCCGATCTCAAAGCGTTTTCGGGCGGCAATAATTTATTTGAATTACGGTCAATTTATAATCGTTTTTTTATGTACAAATATTGAGTAAAAAAAATATTTTTGCTGTAGGGTATTATTAATATAGTCGTTTTACATTTCTAACAGAAAAAATCGGGATTTTAAAAAAATGCAACATCCCTATTTATTTCTTACATTGACTCAAAATTAAATAAAACTTTTCACAAACGAGTAGCTTCATATAATGGGCCTTAATCTTTTTTTGTAAACTATAACAAAGGTCAGTATAGAGAAGTAAGTTTTTGTTAATTATAATTAAGCTATAATGGGATTCCGTGATTTTTTTATTGGCTAGTTTTATAGGACACATGAGTTTATTATTATTAAATTAAATTAAGCAAATGTACACACGGTTTATTATTTATACCGGAACTGCGATGGTGAAACTTGACCACACTTAAACCCACTGTTAGATAAAAATAAAGATCTTACTAGTGATTTCTGAGAATCCTCGATTAGCACTTAGTGTCAACTTCGCTTTTATTGTAAAAGTAACAATTCATGTGACCACAAAATGTTATTTAAAGTATGATTATTATAATATATTTCTGATGACTAATAGATCCTCAGTGTGTTTAGCTGGACCTCGAGCCATTCGCCAGTGCCGTTAACTACGTGTGGTCGTTCGGACCTGATGCAAAGTTGCCAGACAAGTTTAAAATTTCTTAGCCGAGCCGCGTGTGTGTATCGTGTTAAATATGTTGCCGAGTGGAAAAACTGTAGTAGGCAAATTATTTGGTTTTCCACCTGTAATGTAATTAATCCCACCGGAAGTTCCAAGAGTTTAAGTTCTACGTGGTGTCTGTGTCGTGTTATTGATTGCAATCGTAATAACAATTTATTGGTTGTTTTGTGTGGAAAGTTGGATGGGTGAATGAAATTTGTTCAACTTAATTGTGGTTTATGTAGGCGTGTTGAGGTGTGAAGGAAATTTTGGATTTGGAATTGTACGTTTTTCCAAGTCCAAGCAAGATTCTTATTGTCATCATCAGGAAATTGGTGTAGTCGGGGTTTTGCGATTTAATTCTACTACCACGCACTTTTTTTTAAGTAAAACAATATAGCTTTAATTAACTATACTATAGAACAAAATATAAATAAAAGTGAACTCACAAGAAGCCTACAATTTAAATTAATAAGCGACTAGTTGGTAGGTGTTTGTTAAAGACAAAACAATACCTTTCTGCCCAGTGTGTTATGAATGAAACACTGAAAAAATCGTAAAATTTATTGTGTTTATCCACAAGTATAAAAATACATATTTGATTTATATCTATAATTTTAATTTAATTGAATGACCAAACGACTATATTATAAAAGTACACAAACTGTGGTTTTATGTTAAATTGCTGTTAATTCATTTTAAATTATGCATTATTACAATATTTACAACTTTTCGTGTGATTATCGAGAAAGGAAATGGTGACGTATTTCCATATTTTACACAAAATAATTTGTTACAAAACAAATCTTGATGTATGTAGGTACATGTGTGTGCAAGGCATATAATAATAATGATTATAATATCTCATTTACCGGCCAAGTTAATTTGCCTTGCTTAAGACAGTTTTGGTTACACTTTATAATTACAGTGGATTAACCCAATTTAGGTACCTAGTATTTTAAGTAGCGGAAAAAATACAATTATAATTACTATGCTTGTGTAACACACTTTCTACGTTTATAAATAAACTTAAGTAATGTAACAATACATAACTGTAAATAATCATTTAAGTTTATCATATTCTTTTTTATTGTTGTATTTTCTAAACATTTGAAAATATTTAGTTGGTGGAAAAATGCATTGTGTTTTGCTAAATAAATGTCTAAATAAATGGTTGCACTTTCTTTTTTTAAGTGATTTTTATATAAAATTTACTGTTGAAATAAATTAAAACGCGATGGAAATGTCTGGATTATTGCCAGCTTGAATTCAATGAAAACAACTTAAAAAACGTTGTTAAATAAATTTATGAAGACTTAAACTAAAATTTTGGTCGAATAAGTATATTTTGCTCATAATAACATGTCCTGATCTCGGTCCTGATTAATAACCACTTTAACTCACAATCAAAAGTATTGTATAATAATCCAACAGGTGAGGACATAGCATTAAAAAAGTAGTTTTTGTGTACTTTTACGATCTAAGAAATCAAATTTTATATACAGGGTGTTTCAGGATTAACTGGACAAACTTAAAATCTGAATTGAGGACCTCAAAATAAGGAAAAAATTTTCTATGGGGTTATGTCCGGAAACGGTTCGTTAAAGAGTTGCGCCCCTTTAAAGATGGAGGCTAAAATTAGGTATTTAATTTTTTTCTCAAATTTGGATAATGATAAAAAAATGAACTCTGGTAGGGATTTTCTACTAATGGAAACGCTTCTAAAGAATATTTTTTGAATCGTCCTTTATCGATAAAAGGGGTGAAATCAGTAACCCTTATTTAATTTTTTTATTGAAACTCTTTAACGGACCAGAATTTTGTCATATAAAAAATTGCTCTGGAAAGCTAGATTCATTTAGAAAGTATTTTGTCTCTTTCATTTTTTTCATAGAACTGACAGTTTATAAATAAAAAAATAAAATAGTCCCGATCCACATGGTTATTTTGGAAATAATTGCATTATTTAATAAAATGGAAAATGGCCAGCAGGCTGCTGTCAAATAACCGTATTTTATTAAACCTTTAGGAACGAGTTACTAGTAATTAATTATTACCTAATTATTAGTAAAACGGACCCTTTTAGTAAAAATGATTTTAATAATTTTCATTTGCTGAAAATAACCCGATGTTACTAACAATTAGGTAATAATTAATTACTTTACTAGTAACCCTTTACCATGATGTAAATACATAGGTGTGCTACGACGCAGCTTTCTTTTCTCAGCCAATCAAACGATTGACCCAATCGTGTCCATCTTTAATTTCGAACCAATGAGCGTACGAACTAGCGAGCGGTACTTTCGAAATCTCATACAAACGTTTCTAAGAGTTTTTTCAAAACATTTTGTATTTAAAAAGGTGTAATTTTAATGAAATTGAAACGGAAAAATACTTTTAATTTCATATATTGGAATTGACAATAAGCATTGTCAACAACTTTTCGTTTTAAAGAAAAACCAGCTACACTTAAATATTCCAGATTCCAGGATTTCGGCAAAGTCTTCATCCTTAAAATGTGCTGAACACACACGTGCTGTATGGAAAAAATTTGTTTCAATAAATTTTGAAAACATTAGCAAGACAAATATTGCGAAAAAGTGTTTTATTCTCAATAAAGTTAACTTACCATTTTTAAGATTCGCGATTCATTTATGGGCGAATTCCTCATGTTTGGGAAATCTAAAGTAACTAATATTGTAATGTTTGGTCTTTGACACCTTGGCAATATGGCGGTGGTTGGGCCAATGCGCAGCAAGTCGCAAAGACGAGCTCCCGTCGTAGCACACCTTATGTATTTACACTATGCCCTTTACTACAAATTTATCAAAGTATAGTTATTTGACAGCAGCCTGCTGGATATTTTCCATTTTATAAAATAATGCAATAACTTCCAAAATAACCATGGGATCGGAACTGTTTTATTTTTTATTTATAAACTGTCAAGTTTTATGAAAAAAATGAAAGAGACAAAATATGTACTTACTTTCTAAATGAATCTAGCTTTCCAGAGAAATTTTTTATATGGCAAAATTCGGGTCCGTTAAAGCGTTTTAACCCCTTATCGCATGGTGTGCCATATATGGCACAAAGCATTATTTTTATTGCACGTAAGATTTTCTTATGTATAAATAAAGACCGCAATTGTTTTCTACGTACTCATACAGAATAACCACGTGTAATCATATCTAATTTTATCGTTATTACATAATGTGCCATATATGCCCCAGATCATTTTTTTTTCAAAAAATTGAAAATTTGTAATTTGATTTTTTTTACATTTTTTATAAATATAAGCCTACCAAATACTATAAGAATTTTTTTTTCGTAAAAATTTAAAAAATCATGCAACAAGGGGTTAATAAAAAAATTTAAGAAGGGTTGCTGATTCCACCGTTTTTATCGTTAAGATATGATTCAAAAAGTGTTCTTTAGAAGCGTTCCATTAGTAGAAAATCCTTACGAAAGTTCATTTTTTTATCTTTATCCAAATTTGAGAAAAAAAATTAAAAATCTAATTTTAGCCTCCATGTTCTTATGAAACGTTTCCGGACATACCTCCATAAAAAAAATTTTTCTTATTTTGAGGTCCTGAATTCAGATTTTAAGTTTGTCCAGTTAATCCAGAAACACCCTCTAGATGAAAAAAGTTTTTGATAAACTTGGTTTATTGTGCAAGTTTTCACATTTTAAAATGGTTTCTAACTGCCACAGACTCTGAATATGAAATAAAATTGTTCTCTCTCTCTGCTATTCTGTAATAAATAATACTCCTAGGTGACAAATATTATTTCGAATATTTTGTATAATTTTCTCAAAAAATTAGTACGTGTTCCAAAAATGATAATTTTACTGTAATCTGTATATAAAAGATCAAAAGTGAAAAGCTAACTGTTAATTCCTAATTTTTTTGAAGAAGAAGTGTCTGTAAATATTAAAATTGGACAAAATTTCTAAATAAAATTAAAAATAAATTGCAGATGGTTATAAAAAAATCTGTTTATGTCTGTTGTTTTCCAGAAATGAACTTACAAGTAGATAACTACCTATAATTTATACATTTTTAAATTTATTTATGCTTATAATAAAGTCACATGTACAAATTTATTTCACACAAGACCTATCTAAGGTTTCCGTAACAGTTTCTGACAGGCGCACCAGACCATATATCATTCATTAAGTTATTTATGAAGAAACTACAACTCGGATATGCTCTACAATAGCAGGAAAATAAGACACGCACCTGACCATACTATAATTTAACATTTCCCAGTTCCTATATAAAAGTTTTAGTTAAAAATCAATAAATCCCCATTTTCCTTTGTTTTTTTCCAAAATTACAACGGCAAAACTAAACGGTAAATTGATTGGTCATAATATAGTTAGCATTTTATTGCCGCCAAGTTTGACCTCAAAACCGTTCGCGATAATAAAAAACCAAATGTGTTGTTTAGTTTTACCAATACTTCTGCCACGGGTATTTAATTTGGACAAACTCTACAAGAGCCACCTGATTATTTAAAACACGTACTTGTAGACATAACTGGAAAATGTCAGATGTGGGTTGTGTGTCTTGCAGCTAGTTTGTGGGTGAGTGCAGATTAATTCCCCCCGATAGGATATAGCGGTCCCATATTTGGGGTTCGTTTTTTTTTACATATGAGCTTCATTGTGATAGAACAAGTAAAAACCCGACTGGTTTCCTATGATGATGTGAATTTTGTTACATTTCCTGTGGTTTCAGTTTACTTTGATACCAAGTTAGTAGACTGTCTTACGTGAATGTGAGAGAAACACGTAAAATTTAAATATAGTATGTAGTTGTGACATGTAAGTGATATGAAAGTGTGTTCAAAAGGTCGATGTTGGGGCAGGACAAGCAGTGAACGTATATCTGCGATGAATGTACTCCGCAGAATTTGGGTGAGTTCATTTCGCGTTCAAGCTGACATTTTTCTCTAGTTGGTCAACTTACGTAACATGTGTAATTTTCGTACAACACCAGACTTGTATTTAATTAGTTCTTTTGGAATTGAAATGAAATGAACCACAGCATGAGAACTGCTGTGGGCATCCGATTTAGTTGTACTATGTGCGGCTTATGGTCAATAAAAACTTGTATCGAGCCTTGGATAAAACCACTTTGGATTCATAATTCCACATATTTATTTATCAGTTCGATCTTTCAAATGGTGTGGAATATATATGTAACATAAATGCACTTTATTAAAACAATAACTACAAAAATATTGCCTCCCAACCACCGCACTGAACTCTAAGCTACTTTATATAATGCAAAATCTAGACTACTCATAACAATTAACAAATTATATCTGAACTTGACCGGCGAAGTCGAACACCCATCGAAATATTGCTGACAGGGCAGAACCTTGGCGCTCCGTGAATATAAACAAAGCCAGAGCGGTCCGTCTAAGAATATTGCTTAACACGGCCAATTCTGACACTGGGGCGTCCTCGCACCTAATCAAACAGATAATACAAAAATAAACCCGATGAATGCATTTTTTTTTTTTGAACAGTTTCATTTTCAGTACTTTTTGGTTGAGACTCTCAACCAAGGCAGAGCGCACCTTGTCGACATGAATTAAACTGAGACTCTCAGTTCCAACACTACAGTGTTAACAGTACAAAATTCTGTGGGACTCCCACAAACGTTCGTTTTGGATTGAGACTCTCAATCCGGGCAGCGCACCCTCAACCAACAGTGAGCAACAGTCACTGTTTTCTCTTTTCACATGATTTGACATAATTGAAAACTTTTTCAATAAATCACATGGAGACTCTCCATGTTGATACTAACATACCAAAAACAAAAATAAAACAAACAAAACTCACCAGTAGTTGTGAGTCTTCAGTTACCAAGACTAGACCAACGCCTGAGTTGGTCTCGTGCTGCCACCGTGGTTCGCTTACCACCACGACTTAGGCAATAGCGATCATGTTCCAAAACTTTTTGGACAACAAACGGCCCTTTATATTTTGTCAACCTAGCGATTAGAACATTCTTTTGTTGCTCGTCCATGTCTGACCCTAAATTTTTATTAATTTGAACTGATGTAACAGTAAATGCAACACAACACAACACGTAATGAAATCAAATTTTCAGAAAATTACCTCAAATTAATTCTTTATGATAAAGGCACACAAGCGCAACTCAATCAGAACGCAAATTCTTCTGAAGTGATCATTAATTTGTTTTAAAAGAAACAACGAAAGTACAAACGTTTTAACTTACTGTTGGATTATCTAAGATAAACAAGATACAGTGTGCAAAAAAAAAACTAGCGAATCTGCAAAATACGGTCTGGATGTTTATAAAAACATCACGCACCATCACATTGGCCTTCGATCTATTTTCTCTAGGCAAGAAGAAAAATAATAAGATCATACCTGATTCCAAAGCATTAATTTCTCAAAATTAAATAATGCGAAAAATCAAGCCAAATAAATACCAACTTGAATACCCGTAGTAGATGCACAACACCAAAACTTGAACTTTTTGTTTATCGTTTTTCTATCAATTTAGGGCTTTAGGGCACAATCCCACTTCTGATGTAACATAAATGCACTTTATTAAAACAATAACTACAAAAATATTGCCTCCCAACCACCGCACTGAACTCTAAGCTACTTTATATAATGCAAAATCTAGACTACTCATAACAATTAACAAATTATATCTGAACTTGACCGGCGAAGTCGAACACCCATCGAAATATTGCTGACAGGGCAGAACCTTGGCGCTCCGTGAATATAAACAAAGCCAGAGCGGTCCGTCTAAGAATATTGCTTAACATATATATATATATATATCGGTTGTCCATGGGTTTACATTTTGCAACCAGAAGGAATTGTAGAGGAAATTGTAAAAAATCCGTTTAAATTGAAGACAGAACATTAATTCCAAATTAGCGCAAAATGAAAAAGTTTGTAGTATTCTAACCGGAAGCGTAAGAAGGAAGGTCTCGAAGATATTTAAAAAAACGGTACGCCACTGTCTTAAACTATTTTGCGGTTTTTTTCGACTATCTACGAGTAATATCTCATTGATGAAGTTTACTTGTAATTTTTTTATAAGATGCAAAGTCTCCGAATTAAACTAATTTTAGTAGTATATTATGCAATGAGCATTTAATGATAGCTATTAAGACACGAGTATGAGAATAAGAGTGTCTTAATAGCCATTAAATGTGAGTTGCATACACTATTTTTTCTACTAGTCATAATAATGAAAAATAAGAAAAAATATTATGGCAACTCAGAAATGTCAGAAAATCAAAATCCGTAATGTTGCATTTCTATTGGTTATAAACTTGTATCGTAATGGAATCGCATTACAGTACAGGTAGTAAATTTCTATTTAATCAATTAAAATATGGGAGTAGAAAACATCATTTAGGTCTCCTGATTTGTTTAAAAAATTACATAATTGACTAGGAGAAAAGCTAATAATCGTAGAAAAATATCATTTGTATAAATGGTAACTAATTGAAAAAAATCTATAATTGGGAGTCATTATTAATTTTTATGCCATTAATCATGCCAAGTTTCAGCGCGTTCTATGTCGAAAACTAAGCATTTTTGGCAATAAGTTTATGTAACAAATTATTATTTTGCAATGTTCTGTAAGTTTTCCGATTAAAATTTGGCACACCCTATACAGGGTGTCCCAGTTTATATCATCAGGAATTCACCAGTCGATAGTTTATCGAAAATTAAAGGTGGTTTGTCTATAAAATATGGTCGAATTTTGCTTCCTCTTAAAGAAAATACATTATTTTAATTTAAATAATTTACTATAAATGGAAATTTTGCATAGATCTTTTTTTTTGTATTCTCTATTAATAGTACTTAGTTGCAATTATTTTATTTAGAAAACAGAGGCGTGCGTACGGGCTTCCTCAAAAATATGTTTAATAAAACGTACGCCACCGATTTTTTTTTGCTACACCAATATGCAGAGACAATTTCCCATTCAATTTAGAAACTTTTTTGTATCTTACAAATTTTTGATAACTTAGCTCAAAACCAAAAAAAAACAACAAAAAACAAAATATTAAAAACATCGAATTTTGAGCTTGTTTTTCAAAATAAATATAAACCACTATATATTTTTGAAAAGCCGAAATTTTGCTTAATCAATATAAAAAATAATATACAGGGTGTCCCGTTTAAAAAATCATAAGTTTAATTATTATCTCAAAACTCAACTTTTTAGACAAAAACTGCATACGCCACTAAACTCTACGTAAAAAACTCTATCAAGATCAGTTTTCACCTTTTTGATAAAAAGACGCTTAACGGAAGTACAAGGGGTGCCTAAAAACCAAATAATTTTAGAATCACTCTGTAGTTTAAAAATTAAGAGAGCTGACTAATTTGACCCCGGAATCTTTCGTTTTAGTGAAAACCGCAACACTCTGTCTTTGATAATAACCCCAATACCCCCTGAAAGTGTCGAAAATGAGACACCCTGTACATCAAAAAGGAAGCAAAATTCGACCATATTTTATTAAACAAACCACTTTTAATTTTCGCTAAACTATCGACTGGTGAAATCCTGAGGATACAAACTGGAACACCCTGTATATTATCGCATCAAATGAAATCTAAGTCAA
Source organism: Pediacus dermestoides (assembly GCA_963942485.1). NCBI lineage: Eukaryota > Metazoa > Arthropoda > Insecta > Coleoptera > Cucujidae > Pediacus > Pediacus dermestoides. Next base: position 34,594,985 of record OZ012626.1, read on the forward strand.
TATTTTATTATTATTTCAACTCCCTATGAACTTGAAGTAAGCCAAAAATCATGAATTTCCCCTTTCAAACCTACTAATATAGAAGCCCAACCCTTAATAAATCCCCGACCTCTGAACAACCAATTTATCTCCACAATATCTACATGATGCAAAAATGTCTTTAATTAATACAAAGACCGCGCCTGAGTTTGCAAAACTCGCAGTTGTGAAAACCTTTCTCGCACTTTTAATGTCACAAGCAGAATATTGTGGTATAATATACAAGTAGTGTTGTGTAGTAGTCGACTGGTAGAGTGGTTTGTCCTTTGTTTATGTTGGTTTTGATTTTTTTGTTGCAGTCGGAGCTGAGTGAGAGGTTGAGACTGAGGCGGTGTCGTGGTGACACTAGCGAAGACGATGAAGGACTTCCGCATAGTCCCTGCAATTCACCGACTACCACAGATGGACCACTTGATAAGACTGTTAACAAAGTGAGTTTCATTTGCAGAATTATTTCCGCGACGAGGAAATTAATTAAGGTTTTAAGTTATTTAGGGGTTGAGTACTTATAAGAATTTAAAATTTGCACTCATACTAACTTATTTAATAATTTAAACAAATTTTTGACGTGACTCGTATACACATAATTAATTAATATAAGTTGTACAAGCGCGCTTTAACTGGAGCCAAAAAATATTGTTTCATGCGCCCCACATTTCAGCACTATCAGAATTTTCATTTTAGTTGAACTGTCATAAAAATATAAGTGCATAGCGATAAAAATGAAAATTGCCACATTTAGAACTAAAATGTCATATAGGTGCATAAAGTTTTATGGAACTCCACCTACATTAAGCATATTAAATCTGATTTTGCAATTTTACTAAGATATTGGTACAGTATACTCTTAGACAAAAGACATTTAAAATTATAAATATTGAAAGAAGCGCTAGTAAAAAAAACATCAGAAAACACACGATAAGATAATAAATCGTATTTTTGTCTAAAGTATATTTATCTGTTATGCTTTTAGTAATTGGTGTGATTACCTTTTATAATGTTTGCAGTAATAATCCTTAAAATAGCTTAGATATGATTTTTTCCGTCTATTATAACAAAATCTACAACCATTTTCGCTTAATAGAATCATTACTTTTAGTCATCATAATTTCATTCACTTTAGGGGTGGTGGTGGAATTGCCAACACATTAAATGAGTACTTACACGAAATAAATGTTTATCCATCATAAAACGGGCGTGTGGGAATGCTTAACGATATGTTGCCGGTGTAATTAACAACAATAAAATCTCCTTTGTTTTCTAAACGTTGAAGTATTACAAAAATCAAAACTAACGGTGATTAGACTGGATTTTTATTTCGAAAGGCTCTTGGAATGTTACTATAATTTTTCCATTTAAGATGACATGTGTCTTATGTAATATATTTATATATATTTTAATAATTATTATTGTTAAACACTCTTCAGTATGGAAATATTGTCAATAAATAGCCATATGCTTCGTACGTTTTTTTTTTCAATTTATCGTATCCATATTTTAACTAACTCAATTTGTGTGCAAACCCTGCACAAACTGCAAATTTATCACATCGCGAAAGCCAATTCTATAAAAAGTGCTGAAATTGATATCGCTCCGAAATCCTTAGATAAGGTCTCTCTAGGCCCTTCATCGATCTTCGAAAATGTCATTGGAAGTGAAACACCTAAAATGTGACCTTTCCAATAATGACTCGTATTAAATTAGCAGGTGTTTCTTAATCTTGCTGTCGTGACATTTTATTTACTACTTATTGATTTTGGTTGCACAAAAAAATGAGTCAAGTCAGTTAGGAATGTGTGATGGTGACAAAATGTTCAAATAAATCAAATACCTTCACCGGTAATGTGTAGAAATGCATTTGTGTGGCGGCTCACGAAATCTTTATAAACGCCAAGTCGGTGTTCGATCCTTTATGATTATTTATATCTCTACAAATAAAGTACAAAGTAATAATAACCGACGTTGTGTTGTTTTCACTTTCACAACGTTGCACTACAATGCATTCGGTTGTTGTTGTTTTGTAATGTGACTCCAATTTTCTTGTAAAGATAAATGACAACTTATATATATTTAACTGTAGTTGTTACAAATAACAAACATTTATTGATTTATTATGTATTGGATATACGCAGTGCCGTGTTAAACTCTGGGAAGCCCGAGAAAATAGATTAGTAAGTTTGATTAACGTTTTCAAAAATTTTAAACGGTTGCAAAAAAACTAACTTTTCATGGAATAGAAATTAGAGCAGTGGCGTAGCAATTGCTTAGGGAGACTGTAAGCTCTAAGCATAATAATAAGAAAAGCATACAAAATGTATGTGGAAATTATTCAAATGTGTTTGAAAAAATCGTTTTGAAAAAATCACGTCCATAAAAACCAGACTAATAAAAATAATCACGAAATTGAAATTTGTCAAAAGTAGGCCAAAAATTCAAATTCGTAAGTATGTACATATTTCCTTCGTTTAACATTTCTTCGTCAAATATTAATACTAAAAAAATTATATCAAAATAAAAAAAGTTTCAATTTTGTGATTATTTTTATTAGTCTAGTTTTTATGGACGTGATTTTTTCAAAACGATTTTACTCGAAAACGGTTCAAGATACAAAGATCGACTGAGTACCTTTTTTGTGTAAAAATAAACCAAGTTTCATAATTTGATATAAAAAATTTAAAAATTATCCACACAAAAAATAGGGGATCATAATTTACCCAGCACCCACCCTGTTTGTGACGCCCCTGGCAAAATTTCAAAAAATTGGGAAAAGAAATATGTGGCAAATTATAAAAGCTTCAAACTCATCAAATTTCATGCATCTACCTCAAACAGTTGCAAAGATATTACAGAAAATTCCTCTTTGGGACCCCTCTTTCGGGGGTTCTAGCCTCCTTAGGAAGCATTTTTTTTCGAGTCATGTTAATAATGTTAATATAAACTTTTCGTCATATTTTGACAAGTACAACCTGTCCTAGAAATATTGACCACTCATTTCGGGACACCCTGTATACAGAAATATTGTGAAAAGTTTTCGGTATTGAAGGTGGTTTGAGATTGTACCTTAAAAATTTTACTAAAACATTCAAAAATCATGATCCAAAATTATCCTGGATTGATTTATAGAACTCAAAATTGCAAAAATTGTCTTAAAATTTCCATCGTAAGTATTAGTACCAAAAAATGAAGCATTTTCATACCTTTTCTCTTGAAGTTGACGCCATTTTGATTTTGTTCTGATCGAAGGAATTACTACTAATTAACTACACAACACAAACACTCAACAAAGACAAAAAGCCAATCATTGAAAGAAAATTTGAGAAGTAACTGTAGAATTAAATAATTGCACGCAAGTTACGATTAACAGTTTATCAATTAAGTACTAAAGAAATTATTACAGTAACACGCGAAATAATTAATTAATAATAAACGGAAATAACGAACTAAAGTTTATCTCATGTCATATATTATATAGTAAATTCCAACTCACAAAAATTAGTCATCTCTTGTAGGCTTAAGCATAGAATCCAACAAAAGTGTTTGAAATAACGACACTTTCTTAAATCGATTTTTAACCAATTAAACTAGCTTATACCTGTACAAATGCCCAATTTTCATTAAACGATAATGAAGAAACCAATACTTCAAAAGTACAACAAATTTATAAAAATTAGACGAAACATAGTGAAGTTTTCTGCAGCTTTGACTAGAAAATTCCTCCTCCTTTAAATAATTTTACATACCTACATATTTACATTAAACTAAACTTTTCAAATTTTTCATAAAAAATATCATTTTATTCAAATAATAATTACAAATTTTCTTCATTTCAAACTGATCGAAATCGAACCAGTGGTTTTAGATTAGACTACGCGGTTTAAAATAAAATTCGTCCTTTTGCTAACGAGGTTTTAAAAAACAAATTTTATAGAACAAAATAAGTACCTTGTTTTTTTTTAATGTTTTAGTTTTTTACCGTAATACGTAAAACATCCACAGTTGGATTCTTTTAAGTTGTCCGTTTCGCCATCGTTTTAATTTTTCAAATTTTCGTTTATCTCATGAACGACGTTGGTCGTTTAGGCTCTAGGCAACTATATTCGACTCCCTAGCACTGTCTTTCTCGTTTAATTTTGTGAACAAAGAACGGTTAACAGCATACGTAATAAATATGTGACGAAACGGACAAGTTAAAAAAATCCAACTGTATAGAAAAAAGAATATTTTAAGGAGAACCTACGAGAGTTTGTAAAATTTTCATGTATCTATTTTAAAACTGTAAAATCGTATTATGTCATCCAATTTATAATAAACTTCAAGTTATTATAAAAGTACCGCAACAATTTCCGTGACTTATTCCAATAAAAGCCAGCGTTTATCTGTACAAATGTGTAAATATCATAAAATTATGAACAGCGGTTCTCATATTAGATTTAGACGAAATTTTACAAAACAACTTTTGATTGTCTACAGAACAATAAAACAATAAAAAGTATTGTAAACTGTGATTCCAAAACTGAGTTATATTGTTGATTTAATTACTTTCTTATACGTAGTATAAGGAAGTATTGTAATCGTGATTTTTTTCGACTTCGAGATTTTGATGGATTTACACGTTTTGAGGGCCCCTGAATCCATTTTGACCATTTTCGCAATGATGTCTGTCTGTCTGTCTCTGTCTGTATCCACCATAACTCAAAAACGAGTTATCGGATTTGATTCAAATTTCATATTTAAGAGTTTGACCAAATTTGTGGGTGCCACATTCAATGTTTTTCATCTAGCACCAAAACAAGTGACAGTTACCTGATGACATTTTTAGGTTTTTTAGGAATATCTTGAAAAATAAACAATTTACGAGATTTTTTTATTCTTTAACATTGATTTAGAATTAAATTTTGAACAAATTTTGTTTGAACCATTTTTTTAAATTCCGTCAAAAAAATTTCAAAAAAATGAGATATTCTTAAACACTTATATTTCTCATAGTGCGCCTTGAATCCGACTAGTAGATAGACGAGTGAGTTTGGGACTTGCCTGCCAAACGGGAGGTCGCCGGTTCGAATCCCAGAAGGACCATTATTTTTTATTTTTTTGTATTTTACTGGTTTCTATGGTACCGAAAACAATAATAATAAATAAATAAATGTGATTTTATACAGGGTGATTCAAAATTCGATGTAGATATTTTAAGGACGTATTGTTGGGATCAAAATAAGACTTTTTTTTCAAATAAACATGTGTCCTAAAATGCACCCCCTCCGAGCTACAGCCACTGTAAGTTGCGTAAAAACAACGATTATTTAAAATTGTGACCACAATAACGGATCAAATCTTCTGAAAATTGGCATGCCCCCCTTTTTTTAGCCACTCTATTTATTTTTTGCTTCAAAAATTATGTAAACCCAGTTTTGGGGAAGGTTGGAGGGGGTGCATTTTAGGACACATGTTTATTAAAAAAAAAAGTGTTATTTTGATCCCAACAATCGGGGTGATTCTATAACATTTTAATGACCGTGACTATGTAACCACTGTGGTTGTTGCTACGGTACGACGTTTTTGATTGGTAATTATCATAGCAACAACCACAGTAGTTAATAAACACGGTGGTTAGAAACTTACAGAATCGCACCGAATACGTCCTTAAAATATCTACATCGAATTTTTTTATTCTGCCAAAAAAATTTCAAAAAAATAAAACACTTGTTTTTGTCATAAAATTCGATTATAATGAGTGGGATAAGGACAGATTTATGCGTATTGCAATAAGTGCGACAGACTATTTGAAAATTGCTGGAAACCCTCAAAATTAAACACGATTTTTACAAGAAATTTAACTTAATTTCTTTAGGAATCGTCGAGGGAAACGTAATTGTGGTACTATCTGTATAAGAAAGTCATGTGTTGGACACATCAGATATTTTTTTTGTAATTATACAGAAATATGTATCCATACTAAAAAAATATTCGTTTTGATTGATTTACTGTATTTATTTATTTATTATCCTGTAAACAGACTAAACGAAAATATGATTACCTTATATTTTATATATATTATTTTGTGGAATTTCATTTCAGAAACCCTGTGAGAAACTACGGCATGGATTATTAAATTAATTGGACTTCCTCTTATCTCTAGTTTCTTTCATGGAATTCCAACCACTCGTATTTTCCCAGATTTAAATTTATAAAAGCCGGATTAAGTATAATGGCTGTATAAGAACATCGCACATACAGCAAGTTTTCTAAATAGAAATAATAATTGTAACATTGATTTAAATTTTTAACAAAAACTATAACATAATATCCCCTGCATGGTGAAACGAGGTGATAAATTACGCATACGTAACATAACCACTGCTTATTAAAATGATTCAATACACATAAAACGCATGTTAATCAAGGAAATGAAAACGTAGATTCCGGTGAATCGAAAGCGCTATATTACATAATAGACCTCGTCTTACAATTGCAATCTATTATTTGAAACATTTAGTGCTAGCTATACACTATACATTATTGTACCGTGCTTATAGAAAGTTTACTCTGCTTTGTGAATTACCATCATCCAGTTCCTAGTTAAGCGAAATGTGAATTCATTGTTGTTATTTTTTTGTTATGGTTGTTTATTGTATATGTGTGGGTTTTGTCTGCATTTTCCTGGATATGCTGTAGAAGATTTTTATGTAAAATGTTTTGTTATCGCAAAGAGTGCTTCAACAACGCTATACCTTGGATTAATAAAATTCGCATATTTTTACCTTATGAGACAATACAGGTAGAAAAACAATTATTGTTAGCAAAAACAAACCGAGGAAAAATCGATTTATATCGGATTAATAACCATCGCTAATTACTTAATGTAAACAATATTTCAATAGACTTTAGAAACGGTCAAATTTCCATTTTAATTTAACCAAACAATAACAACATATTTTTTTTTTTATTTTTCAGGATCTCCCTACAAAATCGCATAGTACATGTAGCGATGGATCCTTACTTAGCATGGGTAGTTCAGACATGGATGAGGTTTGTACTGTATTTTTGTATAACCAACATTTTTTTTTATCGAATTAAATTCTAGCAGGACTTTGGTCTACATTCAAGGCATTCCTCCAAACTGTCACTGCATGAAAAACGACCAGAATCAGGTACTGTTTCCTTAAAAGCTTTATAGAAAAAAAATTAAAATCTGTTTGTTGGTTGTAGACTCTGACCTAGAACTTGGACCAACATCCACAGCCGCACCTTTAAACCACAGTGCGGCGCATCATAGGGTTGCAGTTAGACCCAAGAGGACCCATGGGGCCCCCAGAAGAAAAAGAGGACCACCAGTAAGTAGTTTTATGATAAAAAAATTTATTTCCTTAAAATTATAAAACGCGTTATTTATGTTCGTATTTTTGTTAAGCTTTCATCTGCCCTACCAGCCACGCCCGAGGTAAACGAAGACTCCTCGTTAAGAAGTGTTTCACCCGAAGTTACAACAAGAGGTTTGTTTTTAATTCGATAACTCAACCACAAATTACTAATAAGTGTTATTTTTTTAGAAACCATCACCGAAATGTACGCTATGAGTTCCACGCAAATGCTAACAGAAAGTCAACTGAAATGTTCGTCTTTGCCACCGGGTTTAATAGCTCCTGGAATGGACAACAGTAAACTAAACAGAAGCAAATCGAATGCTGGTAGTAAGACGCACGACACACTCCAAGAGGAAAAAGAAGAAAAGTCCGACAAATCCTTCTTTGATAGAATATTTCCAAGAAAAAGTGCCAAAAAGAAAAAATCTAAAGAGGAAAAACATGCCAAACCTACAGACGAGTCTTTGGGGTTATTCACTGTTAATCCATCTTTTTCAAAAATTCATACAGTGGAAACCTCGTCATATTCTCGACATAGCGAAACAAAACCCATAGCAGCACCTCGATCTGGCCCCGCCTCAAGACAGAGAATCCAACCGTTGGAAATTCCGGCGTCTCCAGATGGTACCAGAAAAGATCCTGGTATAATTCTTCCAAAACCATCACCCGATAAATCATTCGCTGGCACATCGCCGTTGCAAGCCGAATTGGAAAATCGTTTTAGACAACGACAGATATCCTTGTCAACTAGTCCTCCGAAATCCTTACCCTTGCCACCATCGAGTGATACTCCTCCGCAATCCCCCAAAAGTCCTCGAACTGTGATATCTGAGCACTCCTACTACGCCAATAAGTCAAGTATTAGGAGTGAAATGAAAAAGGAAACCAGAACAGAAGATCTTAGAAGTAAGATTAAACTGGCGGGATTGTCATCTTTGCAACAGCGTGCTTTGTCTTTGAACGATGATGACTACGATAATGGTTTTAAGTCTTTAACTGATTTCCCAAATGAACCTAAAGTAACGAAACCAGTTTCCAAGTCGCATAGTTTTAAGTCGACTAAACAATCGTTTGTGAATCCTTCAGTTGCAAGCGAGGTGCAAAGAGAAGATATTGATGGTAGAAGAATGTCTGTTACCAAAGCCGCATCTTTGGACAGTGTGAAACATCTAGAGGAACAAACCCATCACTCGGAATTTACAGTTGAATTGAAGAAACCTGAGGATTTTGACGTTGGTCCAGGCAATTTCAAAACAGTTGTAGGTAGTGGTCTGGCTGAGGAAATAATGAGGGATTTAAGCTGTTTTGGCATAACTATATCAGGGCCAAGTCACACTGCTGTTGTAAATGTAAGCAATGTAAAACAAGAGCAAACGAGTACTGTTTCTAGTAGCAAAACTTCTTCTGTGATGTTAGAAAATGAGGTAGAGGAAGACGCTGGGAAGAAATTAGTTAAAGAAAGTCAGGTCTCTATAACGAAAATACAGTTGAAGAAAGAAACAACTCAAGTAACACAGGGTTTGGTTACCGTGCCAAAAAGTGCTATTCCGGAATTCATAAATAAACAACTGAATAAAGTTGAGGCTAGGCCAAGCAGTAACATAGTTTTTTCGATGAATTCTATGAATTCACCGCGAATCATCGAAGAGCAAAGTAGACCGAAAACTCTAGATATTGAGGCAGTATTTCCGGCTAGTCCCAGAAAATTTAGTAAGGACAATTTGGAGATAATCGACAAAACTGAAGAGCCTAATGAACGATTGTCACCAAAGACCCCTCCTCCAGCTATAACACCTCCCACTACAAGATTTAAAAAAAACGAGGTGAAAAGTAATTCCAGGAAATCTTCTATTGTGTGCATAACACCTGAAACTCCCAAAAAGCCATTTTTAAAAAATCGTTCAGTTAGCTTGGATTCCTTAAAAAGTGATGCCCATGAAGTTTCCGATAAATCCTCTCAAGACAGTTTGGATAATCTGGATGAAAAAATGGAAAATTCCACGGAGAAAAACAATAACTCCACTGGAGAATCTGTGGTTTTACGACGAAAGTCTCTGGTTATGCATAAGAAAGATGAGGAACCAGAACTAATGAAGGTGTTTGCAAGAAGATCTTTAAAACTCAAAGACCACGAAACCGATTCGTTAGGTCAGAAAATTGATGAAGCTGTCAGTAATAATGCCCGCGAAAGCGACAAGGAAAACCATGAGGAGTCACCCAAAGAAGAAAGGAAAAAATCAGTGACCACAGACAAAGAAAATATAATCGAACCGGAACCGGTTAGAAAGACATCAGTTACAAAAGAAACTAACAAAATTATTAAAGACGAAGTAATTGAATCCAAACCGCCACCGATAGTAAAGGAGCCGTTAATTGAAACGACAAAACTGACGGACTCGACGAAAAACATAGCGGTAAAAGATTCGAATTTTATTGAGACGAGTGAAGTTACCCTGAGAAAGCCCACGAATAATAATAATGTGTTTGCGTATCAGAGAGCTGTGAGTTTGGGTCATCCCAAAAAGGATATAGTATTAAGGAGTCAAACGAGTTTAATTGAAAACCGCAAGACTGACCAGTGGATAACGGTGAAAAATGATGATAGTGACCGAATTCCACAAGACGAAATTATCACGAACCTAACGCCAAAAAGCGAGTTTTTAAACGATGATTTTCTAACAGAACCGAAGAATTTCAATCAAAGGAAAGCGGAATGGGAAAAACGGGCACAGCAAGCGCAGAAGAAAAATGTACCATAGACGTATTGTTTTTTTCATAAGTTATTTATGATTTGTCCACGTATTGTATAAGTTTTACTTATCCTCTTCTAGTATTACCTATTGAATTTACGTAATTTTGGAAAAATATAATGCTTTGTATTCAAACATGTAATTTAAAAGTTCTGTACATAGTTCTGTGTTAACATATTATTTTAACATCACAAAAATGTGAAAATTTTAGATTGGTGCCATGTGATCAAACCGGCATTAATGAAAAATTTGTGTATTGTTTCATACATTTATTTTGTAGATATACCTAGTTAAGTGCCTTTAAAAGTTTTTTTAAATGTGTTGAATTTGAATACGAATGTGATGTTCTTTTTGATTGTTGACCAATGAAAGAAGCCTTAAAATGAGAGATTCGGTGCTTGAAAGAGAATTAGTAATTTTCGAAAAAGAACTATTATATGTTACACAATATGGGAATATGTATAATTGATATTACTTAATAAATGTTGTTGAAATAAAAGTAAAATGTTTATATAAAATGTTTCGTACTTTTAATTAATATTACAAATAATGAAATTAGTCCTTCAGCTAGAGGTCAAAAGGTAGGAAGTAAAAGCGGGATGAGACGACGCAGTGTTTTCTGAAGGTTTTTTGGTCGCTGAATCCGAATCCGTGCGTCGTTTTTCAATAAAGTGGTGCAAACAAAAGTTATTAACAATTTATTGTTTAAAACGCAATAACTCGAAAAGTATAGATTTTACCGAGCATTTTACCAAAAAAAGTTTCAAACAAAAGTAGTTCAAAATAAAAAGACTCTCCGAAAAGTTCATATGGTATTTTGTCATAAAGTCGCACGGACAAAAGTTATTAACAATTTATTGTTTAAATGTTTAAATTAACTCGAAAACGGAAAGAATACATTTTACCAAAAAAAAATTCAAACGAAAGTTGTTCAAAATAAAAAGACTCCGAAAAGGTCATATGGTATTTTGTCATAAAGTTGCTCGGACAAAAGTTATTAACAATTTATTGTTTAAAATGCAATAACTCGAAAAGTGTACATTTTACCAAAAAAAATTTCAAACAAAAGTTGTACAAAATAAAAAGACTCCTAAATTGTATACTTTTTGGTTTGTTCCGTTTTAAACAATAAATTGTTAATAACATTTTTTCGAGCGACTTTATGACAAAATACCATATGACCTTTTCGGAGAGTCTTTTTATTTTGTACAACTTTTGTTTAAAACTATGTTTGGAAAAATGTATATTTTTCGAGTTATTGCGTTTTAAACATTTAAATAATAAATTGTTAATAACTTTTGTCCGTGCGACTTTATGACAAAATATCATATGACCTTTTCGGAGAGTCTTTTTATTTTGAACAACTTTTGTTTGAAACTTTTTTTGGTAAAATGCTCGGTAAAATCTATACTTTTCGAGTGATTGCGTTTTAAACAATAAATTGTTAATAACTTTTGTTTGCACCACTTTATTGAAAAATGACGCACGGATTCGGATTCAGCGACCAAAAAACCTTCAGAAAACACTGCGTCGTCTCATCCCACTTTTACTTCCTACCTTTTGACCCCCAGCTGAAGGACTAAATAATACTGCAGCATTAACAAATTATTTTCCTTTATTATACGCAATCAATCGAATATAAATGCACACTGATACACATTAAATACATTATTTAGTGTAAAATTAAAACCTACATACTTAACACACAAAGAAATATTTGTCATTCATCAGTCATGGTTACATAGGAAAATGGCCACTATACACGATATTTTTACTAAAGATATCTTTAGTTAAATCAAGTCATGGGAATTATATGCTTAAACATTATAAAATAAACATAACATTATGATATGTTTCTAAAAGTCGACCACCACCACAAATAAATAGCAAATAGGTAACATATTTCAACTAATATTATATTGTATTACTAATTAAATATATCGAATAATTATGTTATTCATTTACGAGATTAAATAAAGTGAACACATTATGTATCCTAAAGAAAAAACTATACAAGTAGCTAAAGTAATTTCTAACAAAACAGTATTAACCTTTAAAAGGTGTAGAGATTTTTCGCCTAAATGCTAAATATATTTTAATTAAATCAATTTTCTAAATTATATGATAAACTATTTTGTTTCAATCCAACAATCGATAAATTGAACAAAACATCAATTAATAATCAATTTGCTTAACTTTCCGTCATGCAATCACATTTTTTACATAAAATCTACCAAATTATATTAAAAACATTGTGCTAAACTCATACAACACTAATAATTACCTAAATTCAATGTACATATTGCACATATCTGAAAAACCATGATATAAAAAATATTTTCAGTCTCCCAATATTTGTTCTATTTTTGTCATGCGTGGGTGTGCTTTAGTAAAAAAATACTAATCTAAACCCTACAAATTTTCTTCTATTACACAAATAACTAAATTCAACAATATTCAAAAACTTTCAACAAAACTTGCTGGAAACAGTCCGGTGCGCCCTGTGCGTTGTTGGGTACCTTTATACCAACCATCATCCCGCTTCTTGTGAACATAAATAATATCGCCAACTTGCAATTCCAATTCATATTCGCTATTTGGCGGATACGGAGCAATGCACCGGAAGCGCTCCCGAACTGTCTGAACACTGGTTTTCGAACGATTGCCCGCATCTAGCGAGTTGGATTTCTTATGTCGATGGACATCGGGGCTAGATCCAGAACTTCCAGTCGCATTTTCCGTCCTAAACCAGAAATAATCAGATATTTGTGCTCGATACACTAACGCAAGTTATGGTATGTTAAAAACTGTTAAAGCAGCAAATGGACAGCAAGCTAATTAGTTGTTAGAGCATTTGTGGCATAGAGGAAGAGTATCTGTGTAATGCAAAACGACAACACACCTGGGGCTACTGTACGTTAAAACACTAGGACGTTCTTTGTGTTTAAGACGCTGAGACGTGGATCCAAACATACGGTGGTGATCAGTGGGTTGAATTTGTAGTAGTTGACTGGGACATGATCCAGACCTAGAGGTAACAACACATACACACATTGCATGACATGCACAAGCATATTCGAATTGGTTAGGTACATGCAATCAAATGAATAAGTTTAAGACTGTCGGTTTCAAGTGATTTGAATCTATTACAGTTTACCAAGTATTCTTATAAACCTGAATTATTTCATTGAAACAATGGGAATCATGAAGATTATGTTATAATAAAAATGTAATAAACAGCAATAATTTGAGTCATTTGACAAATAGACAGTCATACTGCAAATGATGGTTTTACTTGCTAATATGTCTGTGAAGTTAAGGCAACAAATTCTTAATGGGTTGTAAACTCATTGAACTTGACCATTTCTTCCTTATTAAAAAGTTTTTCCATAGAAATGATTGATCTGCGTCTGTAGTTTATTTTTAAATTGATATACAGGGTGTTTCACGGTAAATGGTAACACCTCAATAACTTTTTGATTCTTCGGTAAAATTAGAAAAATTTTACCAAGAGTAAAAACCTAGCCTACTACGATAAAAAATAAACTGAAAAAATTGAAAAAACGTATTAGTAATTTTTTTTCGAAAAATTTTTCTGGTTTACCTCAAAACTCCAAATCCTAATTTTGGCTGAAAACAAAAAATATAAAAATTCTCCAAACATTTTTTTTCGTAATGAATTTTAATATTATTTTTTCAAGATTGCCGTGATTCATTGAACAGTACCTATTTATTATTTGTCAAAATTCTAATAAACCAATAAAAAAAAATTAAAAATAAATTTTTTTACTTTCTTATACGTAGTATAAGGAAGTATAGTAATCGTGATTTTTTTCGACTTCGAGATTTTGATGGATTTACACGTTTTGAGGGCCCCTGAATCCATTCTGACCATTTTCGCCATGATGTCTGTCTGTGTGTGTGTTAGTGTGTGTCTGTCTGTATCCACCATAACTCAAAAACGACTTCTCGGATTTGATTCAAATTTCATATTTAAGAGTTTGAACAAATTTGTGGGTGCCACATTCAATGTTTTTCATCTAGCACCAAAACAAGTGACAGTTACCTGATGACATTTTTAGGTTTTTTAGGAATATCTTGAAAAATAAACAATTTATGAAATTTTTTTATTCTTTAACATTGATTTAGAATGGAATTTTGAACAAATTTTGTTTGAACTTTTTTTTGAAAAAACTAGATATTCTTAAAACACTTTATATTTCTCATAGCGCGCGTTGATAGTTGAATCCGATGGTCGAGGTAGACCATGTGTTTCATTATATGGCTGCCAAACGGAAGGTCCCGGGTTCGAATCCCAGAAGGACCGGTCCATTAGTTTTTTTTTATTTTACTGGTTTCTATGGTACCGAAAACAATAATAATGAATAAATAAATGTAATTTCATACCGGGAGATTTTTTTAAGTGAGTAATAGGTCAAAAATCTAAAATAAAACACATTTTCGTCGTAAAATTCGGTTATAATGAGTGGGACAAGGACAGATTTATGCGTATTGCAATAAGTGCGACAGAGACTATTTGAAAATTGCTGGAAACCTTCAAAATGTTTACAAGAAATTTAACTTAATTTCTTTAGGAAAAGTAATTATTGTGATACTATCCGTAAGTATAAGAAAGTCATGTGTTGGGCACATCAGATATTTTATTTATATTTTTTGTTTTCAGCCAAAATTGGGATTTGGGGTTTGAGGTAAGCCCGAAAAACTTTTTTTAATAAAATTTTTCAATAAAAAAATCCTTAATACGTTTTTTCGGTATATTTTTTAACGTAGTAGGCTAGGTTTTCACTACGGGTAAATTTTTTTCCTCGTTTAAAAGAGAATTGCGAGTTTTAGATACAGAAAAAAAAATTCTAATTTTACCGAAGAATAAAAAAGTTATTGAGGTGTTACCATTTCCCGTAAAACACACTGTAAGTAACTAAATTTGTGTGATTGTACAAAATTTGATAATGTCGGCTTTTATGAGCGGTCAAATGAAATCTTCTAATTACTGACAAATATTTAAATATTTGGAGTTTAAAACGTAGGATAATTTTAATTTTCCTCTATAACATACATATATTTTCTATAAAAAACCGAATATTTTCGGCAGCAGAATAACTTTCTTAAATTTTGACTAGAAATCTTCAGTTTTTTCTAAACAAATTTTCTTAATAACATTTTGTGGCATCTTTAACCATAATAATTGCTAAAGCCTGTTTGATTTCAAGATTCCAACATGGATTCAAATTTTTAAATCTTAAAATATATATTTTGCTACGAATAAGCCTGGAATTATTAATACATTAATGTTTATTAATTTCATCGGTTAACAAATTGGTCCTGACAGTATTTCATATAAAACTATTTTCAAAACAGGAATGCGACTATTTATAATTACTATGATCTAAAGTTTCCGAAGCAAATATGTACTCATATTTTTAGTTGTCGCTAATTTAACACAATCCCAAAAAGAACGATAAATTAATTAAAAACAACACAAGCAACAAAAAACAAATCATGCAAAAACAAAAAACATAAATGCGTTTTTTTATATAACCCCGAGCAAATTGCAAATAGTTTCTTAACTAACCCCCCAAAAAATAGA
The DNA here is from genome assembly GCA_963942485.1 of Pediacus dermestoides. Taxonomy (NCBI): domain Eukaryota; kingdom Metazoa; phylum Arthropoda; class Insecta; order Coleoptera; family Cucujidae; genus Pediacus; species Pediacus dermestoides. The sequence continues at coordinate 34,610,743 of OZ012626.1, forward strand.
CAATTTAAATAATTATCTAAAACCAACACAGCTTTTTTGAGACGTACCTTACGTGCACTGGATGCGACGGTGAAGCAACTACAGGTATTGACGTATCCTCAAAAACCGGATTATCCATCGAATACGACGTTGGTGGTGGCGATTTGGACCTCTTCATGCTAGTTAAGCGACGCATTAGGCTTACTGTACCCTTTTCTTTGCGTTCCTTCGTCTGCCAATGCAACCAGATATTAAAAATCGCGTGAACCACACACACATATATTCATAATACATAATGAAACTTTCATTTGAAAAATCACACAAAAAGCCTTTTTCAGCTGAAAGCCTCTATAACACTTCGTAAGCATTTAAGCTGGGTAAGTAGACAACAAACAACAATAACATAAAACTCACACAAACCTTTTCGCTATTTTTTACGATAGTCACATTACAAGAATTAGCAGAAGCCATTAAGGCACTATTACTTCGGCCAATTGGAACAGCAGCATTGTCCTGCTGGCCGTGCCAACTGGACGATATCGTAGTAGTTGTAACAGCAGGACTAGCAGAACGGGGCGGTAATTTGGGAGGCTTGCGCTGCGAGGACACACTTTTACCACTCCTTGTTGAACTTACGGCTGACTTCGAATCGTCTTTTGATGAGGCATTTGAAGGATTATGCACCATGCTTACATAGTTTCCGGGAAACACGCCACATCTTTGTTTGCGGATGGATGTGCCTTTAAACCAACCATCTTGACATCTAAATTTAGAAAAAATGCAAAAACATTTTAGTACCATAGCACGCGCACTTACATTGCAAGTGTAATATAAGAAAAAATATTTTGGTTATAAAAGATAACAGGTATAATTTTCAGAATTACTAACAAATTAGATAAATAATTATTGATAGAAAATATTGTAAACTTTGGCTACCTTTCAGTAACAATGTATATTGCCCCCTTTTCCAACTCCAACTCATCAGCTTTCTTCGGTTTATACGGATACAAAGCCACATACGGCACTTCAATTAAACCTTTCGGATCCACATTAGCACTATGGCCATTTCTTCTAGACTTCTCCGTCGAAGCATGCTCATCACTAGCCGCAATTTCCGCCGAGTGTCTATGTGAACTTGTACTATGGTGCGAGGCACTCAATCCAGTAAAACTATGCCGTTTCTCCTTGTTATGATGATGATGTGACGAACTATGACCATCTCCAGAACGCACATGATTTCCACTACTAATATTTGGTGAGCGTTGAGGTGTGCTGCATTTATTAGAATTCAAATCCGGTTTCCTAAAACCAAAACAACTTTAAGTCAAGTTTCTACGTAATAATAAATACAACATACTGTGGAGCTGTACGTGATGGTGTTGGTTGATTTCTTGGAGGAGGCGATGCAGGTGATGAAGGCGCTGTACTGGAACTGGATGATGTATTGCTTGACGAAATATTTGGTGTTGTAGTCGAAGAACTACCACCAGAACTGACGGTGGAACTTGAATCGGATGTCACTAGAGCTGGGGTTTGAGGAGGAGGAGCAACTGTTTGCGATACGATGTTTCGTGTGTGGTCTGTGGGAATTAGGGGGGTGCTGTCTTCCGCTGTTGGCGTTGGTGGGGCTAGCCTCGAGGGGCCAGGTTGAGCACTAGTAATAAGTTAAAAAATGTTATGAAGCCAAATGTTGCTGCTAATCTACATCAAATCGCATAATCAAAGCAGATCATGATTAGGATTTAACAGTGTTGAAAAAATCATTAAAAATAAATTAGTGTGGGACACAAATTCTAAGCCGATAACATAATTTATCTGTAGGTAAAATCTACTTTTTCGTAGTAAACAAGTTTTAAGCGTAACGAGTTTTAAAACTTATTGACTTTGAAAACTAAAATGCGGATTTAATCAATTGTTCTTATCATCGCAGTTTGAATTGTGCCGAAATTTAATTCTATGTACAGGGTGATTCTTTTATCTGGGGAAATGCGTTTTTCTCGTAAACGGCTGAAGGAAATTAAATTTTGAAAAAAGTGTTATATACCTACTGGCTGTCACTCAAAATTAGGATAAAAATATAGACTTTAATATGCATGACGCTAGGCGTCGCGACGTCCCAAAAAAAATTTTACAGCAACATACCACTTTTATTATATCAATGGAAAGGTCTTTTAATTTTGAGTCTTTTTTCTAAAAACCAATTTTTTTTATTCTTATTTTTTAAAAAGTTATGATCCAATTTAAATTATTTTTGTTCTAACTAAATTTTGAAATATTTTTAACAGTAGGCCGAGTTTTCCCTCAAATACTAAAGTAAATCTTATTATATAAAATAAAGTAGGCTTAGAAAAAACAAAACCTGTTATTTGTCAACATATTACAACAACAAAAAACTTATTAATACCTAAATTAAACAAAAAATTTAATGAAAAAGTTGATTATTTTAAGAATTGTTCAATATGAGTACCATTGTTATCTAAACATAAATTATAACGTTTTCTTAGTTCATTATACGTGACTTTTCCTACAACATTAGCATTAATTTCAGGACAGGCATCGACAATCTTTTGTTTTAAATGATCTATATTATTAGACCTTGTTTTGTAAACTTTATTTTTAAGAGTTACCCACAAGAAAAAATCGAGAGGTGTTAAGTCTGGAGACCTAGGAGGAAATTCTTCTTCATATTCTATATTTAAATAATTCCGCACAATAGCAGCATTATGACAAGGAGCCCCATCTAGTTGAAGCCACAAATGTCTTCTAATCTTAAGAGGCACATTTTTTTGTTTAATTTAGGTATTAATAAGTTTTTTGTTGTTGTAATATGTTGACAAATATCAGGTTTTGTTTTTTCTAAGCCTACTTTATTTTCTATAATAATATTTGAAGGAAAACTCGGCCTACTGTTAAAAATATTTCAAAATTTAGTGAGAACAGAAATAATTTAAATTGGATCATAACTTTTTAAAAAATAAGAATAAAAAAAATTGGTTTTTAGAAAAAAGACTCAAAATTAAAAGACCTTTTCAGTGATATAATAAAAGTGGTATGTTGCTGGAAATTTTTTTTGAAGCGTCGCGACGCCTAGCGTCATGCATATTAAAGTCTATATTTCTATCCTAATTTTGAGTGACAGCCAGTAGGTATATAACACTTTTTTCAAAATTTAATTCCCTTCAGTCGTTTACGAGAAAAACGCATTTCCCCAGATAAAAGAATCACCCTGTACATAGTTAACATAACTAATTTAAATAATATGATAAATCCAGACTAAAATACTTATTTGATTTTCTAAAAATTGAAGTATGGTAGAAAATAAGAAAATTATTCAAAATGTTAAGATTTTAACTCTCAAACTTTATGTACCTACATCCTAATTTTGTTAAACTCGGCAAAGTGTGTAATTTTTTCTCAATAATGATTGTGTTAACCGTTCTTCTGGACTTAGATTAAATTTGGAGGCTTAGCTTCAACACTGTCAGTTTTATTTAAAAAAAACTCTCCATCACTCGAAAGTATAATCAACGTCTACTGTTTAATATCAAATCAAACAAAATCAGCACTACTACGTAAACTCTGCAACTAAAATAAATAACCCCATACTTACTTTGTAGAGAGCTTCATAAGCGATCTAGCCAGACTATTTAATTCCACAAAAGCCAACGGGAATATTCCAATCCGTCCATCCAGTTTACCCTCAGCCCAGTTCTCGTCCACTCTTCTAATAACATTGATAATATCGCCCTTGTTGAAAGCCAAACATCCCTCCTCTTCATCATTGGTCATACGAAAATCATACAGCGCCTTACATTGAGGTATATGGCTTGGTACAGGAGTGATTATCTGGAATAACTTGAGTGAAACCAATGGCGTACATTATAATTTCCTCGTTAATTACCTGCACGTAACTTAAAGGAAAAACCCCTTGTTTTCCACCGCACTCTCCTTGATACCAGTGGTTATCGATTCGCTTCTTTAATGTTATTACTTCTCCCCTTTTAAACGTTAGGTCACTAAAAACAAACGTTACTTACACTTTAGTTGACTAAGAAGCGCTTTGCTTGCTTACCCAGCTTCTTTCGATGTATAATCATACAAAGCTTTAGCGTATGGTTGATGAGGTATAAGGTGAGGGGAGGTTTGTTTATTGGAATTTATCCTGTGATCTGGGGTGCCATGTGGTTGATGTACAGGTGTAGCAGTTTGCACTATAGCTGTCGGTGGATGATTCGCCGAGCTCCTATTACTCCTCTGCACTTTTTTAGGGGCTGCATTTCGAATACCCTCCAATATCCTCATTAGTAAAACGTTGGGTGGTAGTTCATCCACTTTAGACTGCACCATCACCCGACATTCGGGACAACGCAATTCCTTGTGTTTATCCACAATTTCATAAAGGCATTTCGTACAGAAAGTATGCTGACAAGGCAAAACTTTACTGGATGTATCCAAACGTTCCAAACACACTGAGCACTCCAATAGATCGTTTAACGTACCCTCATCCATTTTTCCGTAATATTTTCACGTCACACAAAGAAATTTGATATATGGCGATAAGATTACTTAGATATCGTATATGGCACCGTGACTAATTCTACAAATTCCTCAAGCATTGTTCTACAATTTACCAATTTGAAATTTTTGATGAATATTTAATTAACCCTTAACTTCCGGTTCTAACAGATCAGTCATTACAGTACTTGGGTGCGGTGAGGAACTTGCAAGAACATGCATTCTTCTCTGCGCAATCATTGGCTTACGCGGCGTGAGGGCGAACGAGTTTAATCCCCCCAAAACATTTTTTATAGTCCTTTGGACAAGTGCAGTGCACCATGTTGGGGATTTTCGTGATAACTTTTTAATTTGGCAACACTGAATTTGTTTCTGCAATCGCCACAACAGCTTCTAAAGAAATACTTCTAGGACAGATGTATTGCAAAAAATGAATTTGGACTAAATATTTTTAATTACCTTACAAATTTTCATTCATAATTATTAAAATTAATATACTTATAATGCTATTGGTAACAATGCGTTCTCCAGTGTTGCCAATACTGCATGCATATTTAACCATAATTTTTTTTTATTTTAATTATTAAAAGTTTGTATAATTTTCGAAATAATCGTTAGTTATTTTTGGTAAATCACAATAACGATATTAACGGTTATGCTTTTTACAACTAATCTTATTAATATATTAAACTGCAACTAGATGTCGCCTAGTAAATCAGTGTCACCAACTTATTTATTTGAAAAAAATTTAAAATTTTCAGTAATTTCTTTTTATTTAATGAGTTTTGTTTAATATTTTTTAAACTTAATTGTCACGCTTCACATAATAGACATAAGTATATGTCCAATATTCATAGAAGCAGATCGCAGAATTTAATCCAAAAATATTGAGTAATGTTGGTTGCCTATATATCTAAACTTTTTTAAATTTAAACGATTTTAAATGTTTTTGCTTTTTAGAAATAACGAATTTGATGATTACCATAACTTTCCTCCATGTTCATGATATTTTGATGAATTCAAACACAAGGTTTTTTTACATACAATATTCATTTCCCTGTATGTGAAACAGTTCTTAGGTTGGCACTACCATTAAACTGAAATTTGCTACATTTCTGTATAAATCAATTTGAACCTAAAAACAAATACATATAATTTAAATTTAATATTTTTGACATTTGCTAGTAAGTAATATGTTATTTTTTAAATTTTTACTTTTTACACTGATTTATGATTACAGATACCTGTAACTATGAACAACATTTATACAAGACATTTTTCTTATGCGCAAACGCGTTAACCCCTCCCAACTAAAAAGCTTCGGCGGCATCACGCACAAAACAAACCCGCTTCAGTTTGAGTTTAGCGTTTATAAGGTGAACCGCTACGATGGAAAATCAATTTAAAGTTGGTGAATTAGTATGGTAAGTGATAAATTCTCTTAAAAACATTCAAAATTTGTGGTATACTAGTATAAATTCACTAAAATTAATTGAAATAATTTTAGGGCGAAAATGAAAGGATTCCCCGCCTGGCCTGGCCGCGTAAGTATTCAAAGCCAAGTTTCAACTCAACGGTTATTGGGTTATTTTATTCCTCAAAACGCACGCGCGCTCTACTCACTCTTGAAAATATAACCTACATCTTCTGTTTACTTTTCATGTTAAGTTTCTTCCATGATGTGTTATAGGTTGTTAAACCCGGTCCAAATGTCAAGAAACCTCCACGGAAGAATATGCAATGGGTTTATTTCTTCGGCACCTACAACCAGTAAGTATTCCGACTTTAACACCCCTAACTTTTGTAAGGAAGCATTTTGTCCTTTCTGGCCCCCACTTGAACGTTAAATAGCACACCCCATCTATCGTGCTAACTTTTCGATTATTACAGTGCCTGGATTGACGATTTCAATATTACACCTTACGAGGACCACAAGGAAAAGTTTACCAACGCTAGCAAAACGCCGAATTTTAAAAGAGCTGTACAGGACATCAGAGAGTTCATTGATATGAGAAAAGTAAGTAAATTTTATCTTATAACTTACCGCCTCTGTTAACAGGGAAAGCCACGTTACCTATTTTAAAGGTAGAGATGCGACAACCATTGCTGTGGTTTGATTTTAGATTGTATTAGGCTATAAGGTATTACAGAACATTGTTAAATATTTAATGCTACAACAATCTAATATGGGCAATACTATAAAGTTCCACAAATAAAATTTTACGGGGAAGCCATTTAAATTTCAGTTATCATTTGGTACTTTAGTACTCTGGCTTATTATTTGTCTATTTTTGAAGTATTGTGAGTAGGTGTTAAAAATATTAGGCATGAAAATCCTCGTACGAAGTAGGAAGTTCGGAAATACTGGGTGTTCCGCTTTTAGTATTACAAACTGAAACCTCTAATAGGGCATGTAATTTTGAGATAAAAATTTCCTGTGGAGGTATGTCCGGGAACGCTTCGTTTCTGAGATTAAATAATGTTTCCAAATTATTTTTTGGGTGTATTTAAAGAACGGTCTAAGATAAAGATCTGAAATTTTCTGAGTGAATAAGTAAACTACAATCTGTAGGTATTATTGTCCAGTTCCAGGGGCGTGCTCGTTAGAAGGTGACTCAACTATTTTTGGCATACATATCTTTTTAGGGAGGTGAAATTTTGTAAAAAAATATACAGGTAAATCGAGGCAGTACACAAAATACATAGTTATATTTCTTTGATTTAACTCACTCTAGAAAGAATTATTGAGTCACAGTAGTAAAAATAACTTTCAATATTCAGTATATCTGTAAGAAAGCATCTTATTTTACCGGGAATCCCGAATAGGGAATCTACGATATCCAATATTTTGCCGTGCGTTGGTCTCTCATTTTATTGAAAACGTGGATAAAACACATTGGTAATTATGTAATAAGAAAGCTTCTCAAATTTGAAATGGCATTATATCTGGAGTTTGTCTGAGTGGCATCAATGCCGTGGCGCCCTATGCTATGGCACCCCAAGAGGGACAAAATTTTTCGTTCGCTCATTTTTGAGAGCTAAAAAAGGGCATCACTTTTCATAAAAATCAAGATGATACTATTTTCCTTAAACCCACAGAATTTTTTGACTTATTCTCTCGCTCCTCATTTGTGAGACCTAAAAAAAAGTCATCACTTTTCATAAAGATCAAGTAAAAATAAATGTAACTATTTTGGCATCCACAAACCCACACAATTTTTGGCGCCCGCCTTCGCTCATATGGGCACTGGCGCATGTGAGGGGCATCAAATTTTCATGCAATTTTTGTTGTCCGAACACAAATTCACCCGCCCTTTAAGACCCCATGAATTATTGTCAACTTTGAAATTTTTTCTCTGAAACTGGCGAGTTTTCAGGAATAATTTTTTAAATTAATTTTTTCACGGCGGTTTTATCGTAAAATGGGTAATGCCTCAACCACCTTAAACACTTTAGATTTTTATTTAAAATATATCAAAACTTTTTTTTAACTCTTAAAAAATTTGTTTTTATTCCTGTTAAAACAATTTTTAGTGTTCTAACGTTAAGATAAAACAAAAGAACTTTAACATAAAATAGATAGAGTTACACATAATTCGATACCATCTATATTTTTTTATAAGTTGTGGCAAAAATTACTGATAAAGTAATCAAAGTTTCAAATGTGTACATCTTTATACAAGGTGGGGCAGAAAGGACGGCTGTTTTTTAAATCGTCAAAAATTGACATAAAAAAAAATTATTGGCAGATTTAAGTTCGTAATGAAATAGCATTTGATCAAATTATAAATAATATATACAGAGTGCAAAATAACTAGCTTATTTTAAATAATTATTTAAAAAATGACATTTTTTGTACATAATTTAATTTTTCTACGAAAATGCGGAATGACGTATTTTCTGACAAGATAATCGAACTTGAAAGTAGGCTTTTGAAAAACTAGTACGGAAAATTAGTGTGGAAATTTTTTTCCGCACACATTTTTTAAACTTTCCGCACGCAAACAAAAACATAAAGAAGTACTTACATTTAGTTATAATTGTAACATTTATTTAATATCTAACAACCGGAGGAGTGCACATTAGTTTATCGCTTTCGCTTTATTTTTGAAACTCCATGTTTATATTCACGTAATTTCATCTCAAAATCAAAATTATTTCGATGACAGGACACAATTTATAAACTGTCAACAGCTATGACCTTTCAGTTCTATGACAACAAACTCACTTGATGTTTTTTTTAATTAGAAAAAGATTTACAAATAATTTTATTTCTTACGAATTCCACGTTTTCGTAGAAAAAATCGTATGTAACACGCTTGCGGAAATGGCTCATGACAATATTCGTGTGATTGCAGCACTCGCTATCGCTCGCGTTGCAAATTTCACACTCGTATTGTCATGATGCGTTTTCCGCACTTGTATTACAATATACTATTGTCATCGATCTTTGCAAAAACATTTTTTTAAATGCAACACTGTACATTTTTGCAAAAATCGATTAGTGTCTCATGTTCCTTGTAAACATTTCTTTATCCCCGATTTTCAAGGTCAACTAAATTTTTTTGACTTATAATTGGGATTTTTGCTGTTTTAGGGCATTTATTAAATTTGAAAGTGCCTATTGTTTACATCATTTTAATGAGAAAAAATAGACAAATTTAATGAGACTAAAAAATACAGGGTGTTCCATTTAAAAAACACCTAGTTTGGGTCATATCTCTTAAAAGGTGCAAATCAATTTTTTTTCGAGTACGCCACTGAATTCTACGCAAAAATATCTATCTAGAACAGTTTTAACTTTTTTCTAGCTTACACGGTGTGTGAGATATGACAGCACTCCAGAAAGTGAAAATTTTCGTTTTCACCCTGTATCTTAGAAACAAAACAAGTTAGCTTAGTTCTATCTTTACAAATTACAGAAATACCCTGCAATTTGGGACACAGTGTACGTACATATTTATAATTTGATCTAATGCTATTTCATTAAGAACTCAAATCTGTCAATAACTTTTTTTTTAAGCAAAAATCGTCAATTTTTGTGACGATTTAAAAAACGTCCGTCCTTTCTGCCCTACCTTGTATTATGCGGAATAGAGTAAATATATGTTTCATAATATATTTTCTCATTAATTAACCTTTCTCTCAAAATGTATCTTTAATATTAAATATCTGGTATCAGGTCCTCATACTTTTAATATGTACAGATGGACTGATTACAATGAAAGTTATATGTAGAATAGGTAGCACTTCTCTTTAAATTAAATTAGTTTCTCTTCAATGATATTTTCAAGGCACCTACTAGAATATGCTCTATACATATACAATGGCACGGTAATTACAGACAAGGATTTTTTCGTACTAGGGAAATCTCATCCCGCGTCCAGGTTTATAAGTATGATAGTATAGAGCAAAAACAATTCTATTCGCTCCTAAAATACACTGAATATCAAAAATATCCATGAAGTGTAGTACATCATTGAATCCCAAAAAAAAAGCTAAAAAACATGACTTAAAAATGAATGATGTCTTCCTTAGAAAAAAATGGAACTGATAATGATATCTCAAAATCGAAAAAATTTCTCTAATAATGTTTAACCAAAAAAAAAAAATCGATAAAGAATAACTAAACTACAGAGAATTATTTAAAATCGGCTTTTCAGTTCTTGCAGAATAATTCAGGAATTAAACAAAATTTCACAGAATTGATAGCAGATTCTTTTTATACATAAATTTCCTCAAATTTTGTCTTTGTCCCATTTATTCGAACTGCTATCTCTTATAGTAGTATTCAAGATCCTAATGGTTAGGCATCGAAAAATTGACCATCCAGTATAAAGTATAACACTTGTTTATTAACTTAATTTTTTTCCAGGAGGATCCCAATTTTGAGTTGACTCCAACTGTCTTATTTGACAACAAGGGCGGCGAAACAAAATTGAAGGATGCCGTCCCAACTTCACCGGCTCCAATAACATCCGTTGAGGTCGGTTATCTATTTTTATTGATTTTTCGTATTTTTTTATGTGGCATTGTTTTCATACAGGTATCCAAAAAGCGTTCGATTGATTCTCCTAAAGTCCCCTCCCCCAAACGCAGGAAGGCAAGTTCAAAGAGTAATGATGAAAATGGAGTATCATCTGATGATTCTGAACCAAACAGAGTAAGTTGCAGTTGTTAGGTTAATTTTAGTTTTTTCACTGTTGTAGACTATTTAGTTTAAGAATAAAAGAACTATTCAATATGAAGACTTGATATAGGAGAAGCAACTCGAGTGGTAGGGGTTAGATAGTAGATTTCTTTTGATGAGATGTTAATGCCTAGTACGTCTTGCGCTTGCGTAGCGTAGAAATTATTATTCGTCCTAACTTGCTATGTGACTAAGCTGACCACGTTGCCTCTCCTGTCTTTAGTCTAGCTTCCACAAGTTCTTATTTTTTGCACAAGTTAAACTAGTTCTATTATGACATGACAAAGGAGCTTATTCTAATCTGTGCATATTTTATATTAAAGGAGAAGTCGCCAGAAACTACAGCTGATGGTGAAAATGGCTCAAATGATAAAGTGACAACATCGCCCTTGAGGTTTGGATTTTTGGGACTTGGTAATATTGGTAGTGCAGTTGTAAAGAATTTGATTAATTCTGGACATCGCCTTAACATTTATAACCGGACACCAGAAAAGGTATGTAACCTACTTTTTTATGAGGTTTTAAGAAAACCATAAAAATAATCAAATATACTGCCAACAACTGCAATGATCATTTTTATAAAAAATATATCTGCTGTGTAGAACACATGACGTTCTTATACGATACGGATTTCATTCTGATTTTTGGAAAGTAATGAAGCCGTAACCAATAACCGTACTCTCCACATTCGATATTTTATTAATATTAATGCAAATTAATTTATTTAATATATTATATCGGGTGAGGTCAGGTGTCTTCGTATTAATTCGGAAATATTCGCTTTGTACGGAAAATGCATCAGAAAAAAATTCAACTGTAAATTATATCAAAGAGTTTTTCACGTCGGTTCGGGTTCCTTCGGTAGAATTAAAAAATCTCCTAAATTGTTTCCTTTTCAAGATGATCTTAAAAAACCTAAAAATGTCTTCAGGTAAGTACCATTTGTGTTGGTACTAGATAAAAAAGATATAATGTGTGACGTACAATTTTGTTCAAACCGTCAAATATGAAATTTGGATCAATTCCGATAAGTCGTGAATACAGACAGACATCCTGGCGAAAATAGTCAAAATCGATTCAGGGGCCCTCAAAACGTGTAAATTTATCAAAATGTCGAAGTCGAAAAAATCACGATTTATATACTATAATTTTTTATTATTTCGTATAATAAAGTAAAAATCAGGAATACAGGGTGTTTCAGTTTTTTCGCGGGTAAATTTGGGAATCGATAAATTAAGAATTAGGGATGTTCATCGGTCGATCTGAGCTGAACGGTTGTCGGATCGAATAGCATACATTTTTGTTGATCCAGATCGAACGACTGAAATCGTTCGGCTCAGACTCGACCCCTGAAATTTGCTCATTATTTACTTATAAAACACCTGCAGGATTTCTGCGACTTTCTTTATCTTGTCAATTTTTAATCTTCTATGAATTCCCAAACTTACCAAGAAAAAAACTAAAATACCCTGTATATACAAAATGATTCACGTAGTTTGAAGAACACTACAATCAGAAGAATACACATGAACTTGATTAGGCAGTTAATGTAAAAGGCGAGTCTACTTTTGTATTTTGCGTCTAACCATGTTAGTTCGATTGGACCTTCTGAATTATTTTGACAAAAAAATTTTTGTTTAAATTTTGCGATAGAGTGATTCTCATGACGTTTGGCCTTGAAGACGCAGATATCTTAAATACTCCAACACTCCAACAATTCGATCGTCCTTTGAGCCCCGAAAAATATAAACTGAGTCGATGTTAAAGATTTTATTTTCCCACTTTATAGCTCCGCCCCTAGGCGCAGATTTCTTCAAGGCCGAACGCCATGAGATAAGAAAATCCCTTTACTACGTCTTATTTTGAGTATTGAATGTTAACAATATTTTAATTTCCACTTTTTTACCTTGATGAAAAATTCATTAATGGTAAAAACTTTCCTAAACAAAAGTTACATATACTAGAATATTAAATTTAAATTAAGGAAGCAAACTTATTGCCTTCTTTGTACTACTCAAACTGCTCTAAAAATATACAGGATGAGCTAGAAAAATTCCACAGTTTTATAACTACAAGTCATATCTTCTATCTTCAAAAAAACTTAAGTTAGCACAGTGGCGTAGCAATCGCTTAGTGAAATGGGAGACTTACTACTCATCTCTATAAGCTCTAAGCATAATATAAGCGAAAAAATACAAAATGTTTCTAGAAATTATTCAGAAATGTTTGTAAGGGGCAAAAAAAAAGTATGTTGTTATTTTTGTTGTTTTCTTAAAAACTATAACCTCTGTTTGGCCTGTTCGTTAATTAAGCCGGTTCTTATATTGTGGAATTTCCCAAATTCACACTAATTATTTAATATTTTTAAAATAGGTACTCCTCAATAATATAGTATGCATCACATCATTTCGCAAACTAAAAAGCTGATGTGTGTTTGTGAGTGACTTTCTTATACAACTTGAAATGTTGAGAAAATTTTAAAATGTGATAGATATTTGCAACTCACAATCCGATTTTATTATTGTTTGAACAGGAAGAAAGCAAATATACAGAAATATTCAAAGATTAATAGAAGATGGATTGAGATTTGACCTTGAAAATTTTACTAAAATACTCAAAAATCATGATGTAAAATTATCCCGGATTACAAGAAACAATTACTTGTTACTAATTCAAATTATGGAATTATGAAATCGTGTGCTGGATACACATATTTCTAAGAAGAAATGTTCCTATAAACACTTCATTTGTGAGATACAGGATGTGGCAAATACATTTTTTAATCAAATCAATAAAGACGCAAAACCAGCATTAATTGAACAAATTAACGTCGAATCCCTTATGAAAGCGTTAACGTTTTTCACTAACCAAAACCATGTATAATATTCTTGTCAGGATATTAATTTTTTGGCCCCCAAATCTAAATTTAGAAAAAACTATCAAAAATTTTTGTATTGGTATAGTTTGGGATTATTTACACGTTTTTGAATCTCTAGCTTAGATTTGACGCGGTAGTTTTGTTGTTCGTTGATATACAGGGTGCCCCGGAAAAAGTGGGAAATCTCTCGGATTCAGATAGGGCATGAAAAAATAAGATGACAAGTTCCTATAAAAATTTGTCCTACGAAGATATGTAGCCCTAAAGAGCGTCGCTGGAAATCGTTTTTTTTTTTTTAATAACTTTTAAAGTACTTAATAGAATTTTATAAAAAGTTAATATGATGGACACTACTAAGGACCTCTTGTTCTTGACACATATCTAATTTGTTTAGTTTACCAGGGGCAGACTGAGCTTTGCAACTTAATGCTTAAACTTTTAACACCCTGTGTGAAAAAGATTTAAAACAACAAAATCAGGTAGCTTGAACCTTAGTCTAAAGAAAAGCTACTCTTGTTTATTGTCGATAAAGTGGACCGTTTTCGAGAAAAAGATTAATAATTTTTATAGGAACCCTATCTAAATCCGAGAGATTTCCCACTTTTTCCGGGACACCCTGTATACAGGATGTAACAGAAATAAGTACATTAATTTTAGTAACAGAACTCGGCAAATTAAACAATTTTTCTATGCACCATTTTTTGCAAATCGTCTATTTTTTTTTAACTCCATCAAAACTCTATCAATGGGTCTTTTCGTTAAAATACTTAGAAACGGTCGCTACCCTTCTTTGACTTTTGACAATTTCAAAATTTCCTTACTCCAGTAGCGGGTAAGGAAATTTGTGGCAAATTTTTAAACAATTTTAGCTCTATAAGTAGAACGTTTATAACAAAAAAAAATGTATAGCAAAGTTGTTGCTCTTGACAAGTTTTATTATCAGTTAAAATTAATGTACTTATTTCTGTTACACCCTGTATACACGTGTCTAGAAAAATCCCAGTCCTTCGGATGTATTACATCTAAAACAAGAAAAATGAATGTTCAGAAGATCTTTCAAATAAGTAGAGGAGATGCAGAATTTTCTCATCAAATTTAAGTGTACTTACATTGCTTATTTTAAAAATTTTGGAAAAAGTAAAAAGTCTTATTTTGCTATTATTTGTGGAACGCAATTTTTGTAGTAATCTACACGGCTTGATTCCTGACATTTTTAGAATATTAATAAATGTTTCAGGTTCACTTGACACAAAGAAACTTATCGACCAAAAATTTTCTGAAAACTCGCGCTTGGGTAGAAAGCAATTTTTTATTTGATTTTTAATTAATTGTCTTTCTTTAAAAATCTTAAATTAGAAGCAAATAAAGTTTGTAGTGTTAAATTGTATGATTACATGAAGATATTACTCTAGTTTTTTATACTTTGTACAACATAATGTAAGCGAGGTTTATCATTCACCAGAAGAGGTCTTCAAATAAGTGATATTTAAAGTGAATTTGAAACAGCCTGTGATATTTTCATAATTTGTTTTACTTTTAATATTTCAATACTCTATTAAACTTTACGATTCGCCTTGAAGATAGTTTAGTTAGATTTAAACAAAGAACCCTATTTTTGCAAAATATTTTATTACGTTATTTAAAATATTTTTCATTTTCTGTTTATCAACGTAACTAAAGTTAAGCTCAAATGTCTAATATTTGTGCTTGGTATTTTGACGCACTTGGACTTGTACCAGCTGGTGATAGGGAAACAAAATATTCAACGTTTGAAAATTGTGCTATTTTTCTTAAACAAACAGTAATCAATCAGTTTTTATCGTAAGAAAATTTGTTGATAAAGACGAATTTAGATGTGATATGCGTTAAAGATGGAATATATTATATTTTAGTTAAAACTCTTTATGTCTAGCTCAAACAATGAATAATATAAACTCAAACACATAGTTTATGTCTTACAACTTTTATTAATGAGTAGCATTAATTATTTAACATTATAAAGAAATCACAATAACATTAACAAGAGACACTTCTTGATAATAAAAATAGTTTTATCTTATTTGGTACCCGCTTATAAAATTAAAACGTCCCTATACCAGTGTAGAGAAATAATTTGTTTACAATAAAATTATATCTAGAACTCGTAACACCGAACTGTCTTCAATTAGACAAGATATTATACTCGTACAATAATAAATTATCGTTGCTCAGATGTCGCCTGTACTTTCCGGTTAAGTTGTGTGAGACGGTGTAGATTGAAAACCCAAGACATCTGAACAAGGACTTAAAATTACATCCTATATTTCATGCTAATATTGGCATTATAATAATTATAACATATGTATTCGCTATTTTTAGTAGGTACAATAATTTATTTAATTTATGTCTAAACCAAATTGTTGACTATATGTTTAGAAGATTTAAGAACGTTCTAGAACAAAATGTGTCGAATTCAACAAGAAGAAAATAGTGTACACCAGTTTCACATATAGGATGTCGAAAGTAAAGCAGGGGCACAATTTTAGGAGGAAATTATCAGTCTTTGATTTAGAATGACTAGGTAGGAGTTAGTAAAATTATCTTTTTTCGGCATACAGAGTCTAGGGTTTTTTGTATACATTTCTTCTTTTAGTTGTTTTATGTTTTATTGAAATTCAAAAATACATATTTGGTTTTGGAGGAAAAACAAACTCTATTTAGTCCTTAAAATGAGTTGCTGCTAAATTGGCACTAATGGATAGCAGAGACTCTACACTGTGATAGTGTACTCACTTTATCACAGTAAAAGATCTAGTCAAGCAAGATTATAAGGCAGTCTCATGTTGCACATTTTCGCATGTTTCTTTCTCGTTGTCATCACAATCTGTTGATGGTGGTGGTGGGATTGGAGGTGCTACGGCATCGACACCATCAACTTCTGTATATGCATTTGCACTTTGATGAACTTTAACAATTTCCAAGTTGCATATATCACCGTTTCTGCGCAATGGTCGAAACTCCCCAAAATGTGTCTGTTTGGAAGTGGACGGTGCTTCCAACATGAGCCCATCCGGTTTATTCTCAATATAATTGATGTATATTCCAGCGAGTGGATCAGCTGGCATAACTCGAGAACCACCATCCAAGGACATATCAGATGGTGTATAATAAAGCGACATACGACTCTGGGTGACATCGGTGTTGGTCAGTTCGTCCAAATGGGCCAGTTTGTCTATTTTCGATTTTATATACACGTCCAAACTTTCCACGTCATTTGGATCGAACACCAAAGATTCGGCGCGACCGCAAGTTCCCGCACGGCAGTTTTCAAAATAGAGACTCGGAAGGTTTTCCAGCACCTTGTTGAGGGTCTGCTGTTGGTATTTGTAGGTTTCTCGGATTTGTAATACTTTATGGGCACTGAACTTTCGTATTTTGTTCCGCTGGAAGACGTAATTTTCTCGCACCCAATTCAGTTGAGTGGTGGAGTAGTCACGGACTTTTCGACACTAAAACCAAAAAAACCAAATTATGTACTTTACTCGAAAAATTATTTCGGGACGCAGATGTTTACCTGGTCGTAGTATTGGTCACGAAGAGTTGTCAAGTGCTGCGTTCCAATGTCTCGGAAGTCCTTCAAATGTTTCGCTTGTGATTGATAGCTGTTTTGAATCCATTCCATTTGTTGGGCACAATTATCCTTTATTCTATGAACCTATAACCAAGGCCAAGTATATTAATAGGTTTTTGGAAGCGCCCTGTGAACTTTACCTGTTGGGTGTAATTCTCCCTCAGTCTCTCCAATTGCTGGGACTTGTACTGTTCGATATTGTCTAGCATAGCGTAAATTTGCCGAGCCCTAGGTGACACGCGATCTCGCTTGCAGAAACTACAGAAATTGTTCAGAACTCCGAATCTAAAAATATAATCGTGGATGAAGGCAGTGGCAAAAGAAAATGCATATTAGTTACTCAAATAATATTTTTTTTGCTAGAACAACCGATTTTGTCTTGGTTAGCTAAAGACTCTTGAAGAAACTGAATCATTTCTTAATCTAAAGAAAACAAATTTAATTGTTATTTTTTGAGATAAAAAATTACGATACGTATGAAAAAAATGTTAATTAACCTGAACAATGTTCAAGAGAAAATTTTGTATACACTTCCTACTCAGATAAGTGTAGATTGTTGTCACAGCTTCAGTTTCGTTTTTAATTATCTCCTGCGTGTATTGAAAAGTACAAAGTTCAGAGTATTTTCGCACAACAATTTATCATAGAATTCGACAGTATCAGAATATCAATATTAAAATTTCAAACTTTTTGTATGTTTAACTGATGATTTATGGAATAGTGCAAACAAACGCTGGTAATTTTAATCCGTTTTTAACCTAAAACGTTTATAGCAGAAAAATAACGATTTTTTGTACTAATTACCAAGAATAAGAAACGTACTTCTTGTTAAATTTCATTTATTGTGCACACTATTAAATTTCATCATTGCTTTCGCTATTTTTGTGTCTGATGTGGATTTGGTTAATAATTGTACTAAAGTAGACAAAAATTTATTAGAAAAAACTGCCACACAAATTAGGAAGAAATTTTTAAAAAGAGCGATGAGAAATTGCTTTGGAAATTTAAAGTGAGCTTTCTCGATAAGAAAATACAACAGCAATTATTTACTTGTCAATTCTAACAAATATTAAAAGAAATGAGTTATGCAAGCAATTGAATAATTTTATAGATTTTTTCTTAATGACTAAACTCTTTTGTTTTGTCAATCGCTTAATAGCATAATTTTGAATCTTTGGTGTACTAAGTAGATATGAAGAGTCAATTTTAAAATTCTTTTTGAAGCAGTTATTTCCGCAAAGAAAAAGCAAAAGTCAACTTACTTGTTCAGAAGATACCGTATGAATTGCACCAGTAAGGTGAGCCCCAAAAATCCAGCAGCACTTTGCGTCCCAACAATCAAACTGATAATCCTCACATGGTTCCAGTCGGTTGGATCAATATGCAACAACACTTCTTCTGTTGAATTCGCCACTGGGTTACTAGCATAACAAGTGTATCGTCCACAATCCTCTCTGGTAACATTTTTAATCCACAATGTTCCATTATCCAGCACTTGAATCCTCGGGGGAATGATCCTTATGGGTGTCATGTGTATATCGTGAGCATGTGGATGTTTGTCGAATATTGCTGGCAGGGAGGGATCGGGGTTCCAATGGAACACCTCACGTTTGGGTGTAACCCATGTGATGGACGGTGGTGGATTAGCAGCATATCGGCATTCCAACAATGCATCCGATTTGAGTCTGTAGAGTTTTGTCGGGGTTTTGTACACAATGCGAGGGCTAGTACAGTTCAAGTGGTTTAGAGTTGGGAGCATGTCGTTGGGATATGTAAAGGGCCCACAACTCAACTCTGACATGGTGATATTTTGCTTACGTTTGCGTTCGGCCCATGGGGCAAACCAGAACATGCGGCAATCGCAAGCCCAGAAATTCTCGGATATGTTTAGCTTCTTTAAATGAGTTAAGTTAGCAATGGATGACGGCAGAAACGTAAGAGAGTTTCCACTGAGGTCCAACTCTGTTAACAAAGGCGTGTCAGCCAAAACGAATGTTTCAATTTCTCGTAGTGGTTTGTTGTTTCTAATGTATAGCTTCTGGAGCTTTGGCACGCCCAAGAGTTCGCTATTGTGGAGTGCTTCAATTGAGGTGTTGTCTAGAGTTAACGAAATTAACTTGGGGCTAAAATGCAGCAGTCCAAACGTTAAATGGGTTAGTTTGTTGCCGCTTAGGTTCAGATCTATCAAGTTGCTTAGGCCCCTAAATGTTCCACTGGCAACGTTTAAAATAGGGTTGTTGGCCAGGTTTAAGTACTCGAGATTGTTGAGAGAATCAAAGAGGCCCTTGGAGACCATTTGCAATGAGTTGTAGGATAGGTCAAGTCTTGTAAGTTCAGTCAGATCAGCAAGAGCATTTGAAGTTAGTTTGGTTATTTTATTGTTATTTAGTAATAACACTTCGATGTATCGATTGAATTTGAAAAAATGATCTAGGAGGGTAACGATGTAATTAAAGGATAAATCCAGGACACGCATATCCTCCATTGGAGCAAAAACCTGGAAGGGTATTGCTTGTAAGTTGTTGTGGGCCAAGCAAAGTTTCTCCAGCTTTTGGTTACGGAAAACATTTCGTGGAAGATCCTCGATTTGGTTATAAGATAAGTTCATCTGCACTAAGCTGGTGTAGTTTTGGAACTGGTAGTTTTGCAGATTTGTTACGTTGTTAAAAGTAAGATCTAAGGTTTTTAAGTTTTCTGGATTGACAATAGTTGTTTTGATATCCGTGAGGCCACTATAAATCCACACCAAGTGGTGAATGTTGGACACATCTAATTTGTCTTCGGTAACGTTGTTTAGTTCTAGATGGGTGACGGTTGTTGCAAATGTTAAACCTTTTGCTGAACGGTTTTGGCATTGGACTTTTGCCGGTTTGTGGTAAATGCAGTTGTTGGGTCCTTTGATGACTGCTCCATCGCCGTGACGGGTGTGAGCCGACACGACGAACACAAGAGCTATGTACACAATCCATTGAAGGATTTTACCGGCATTCGTCAGCCGGTTGATGTTGCCCATATTGTCAGATGCATTTTATTCTCACACTAGGTTCAGTTACCTGTTGGCAGAATAGCATTAGAAAAACGGGGGATTTAAATTTAACGATATTTTGGAAATGGAATTTGTACAGAGAGCAATAAAATAAAACATGTGGAGTAAATATTTGGAACTAAATACTTTATAGGTACTTTCGTTAACTACATACAGTAATTCACATGTTTTCCATATTGACGTCCAAATTAGAAACCGAGCGATAAAACATGATTTGCGTAAATACAATAACAATAATTTAAAACGTTATCGTCGTCAATGTGCGTTATTATTAGTTGGGCAGTAGTCAAGAAATTGTGTCCAATTAAAATTGCTGTTTGTCCAAACTCCAAACGCTTTCTTGTTTAGCTGTTTTAATTAAAACCAGAAAATGTTTTGTAATCAACTTAAGTATTCTGGCACTTAGCAAATACTACCATCTAAATAGAAACACTATAACCCTGGACCACAAATTAAAAAAATCCTCCACGTGTACCAGTTAAATTATGCATTAGTTGTTTTTCTTGAACAACTGTTTTGAAAATTGAAAGTTTTTTATGTCTAGATAACACAACAATACGTACCAGCCATGTATTAATGGTTGTAAATAGACGTTATGTAGTATTTAAATAAAATACTGTAAGGTACGTTTGTTTTATTGATTAAAATCGACACACTAGCACGGGACACTCACTAAGGTTCCGGAATACCCTTCTGTGTTGCACAAATTACATAAAATTTCATTTACAATTCGCCCAATACAATAATTAAATGGCTACAATTTAGAATGCCAAGCAAAATACTGCTGAACCGACGAGTGGCTTGTCAGTGGGAGATGAAGGTACGAGTCGACTCAAAGTGTTCCAGCTGTTCTGCACTTAGTGGGGACTGGTGTGGACGATTCCATTTATGTGGATCGGGGCAGGGAAGGTCGGCTACATCAATGAATATGCAGGCAGGATTTTACCCATTTTTCCTACAATGTTCTGGAAAGTGCATCAAATTGTGCACCCTGGGCGTAATATGAGTTATTATGAAAAACCTACGACCAGAACGCTTTTTTGGCTAATACTAGTCCAAACCGATTAAAACATGTTTTTCTTGGTTGACATAAAAAAAACATCGAAAGTTTGTTTTCATTTTAATGCTCGTTGAATTCCAAACGGTTTTGTAATCCATTGCAGTTGGTTATTTATTAATAAGAAATAGTTTCTTTATATATCACTTTTTCACGTGCTTTACAGTTACAATTTTGCTCTAGGTTGGGATTTGAGTAGGTAGCGATAACGATAACACCGTCTAGGTACTAACGATAAGATAAAGAAAAGTACAAGTACATTCAATTTGTTGTAATAAGACTGGTTTAGCGTCTTGTTTAAAGAATGTTTATCTGCACTGAACTGTAATAAAAATACAGATATTTTTATCAAGTTTGTTTACACAAAAGTATAGAAATAGGCGGAAATAAACGAATTTTTTCTAGAAATCTTATGAGTTTATAAGTAAAGTTGAAACAATAAATTTGTACTTTTAGTTTTGTTTCCTATCATTTCTCGATAATATCCATAATTATGCATACTTAGCTATAATATGGTAATCGCAGATAAATATAAAACTGCGTTTTTTACTCCTAAAATTATAATTGGTGTCAAGTGTTACCAGAAACTGATTAAGAATTTAATATTTATAAACTGGTTTTTATATTAAGTACTTATATAAAGAAAACATTTTTCGTTAAATACTGACTAAATTGATGTTTAAATATTCATGCACTAGAAATTTTGGCCCTGAAGGTTACTGCGAGTTTCGAAAAAAAAATTTACCTGCCTACGGTTTATAATTTTCGAGTAATTTAAGCGTATAATAATTGCTGTTATAAATGGAGGCAACGAATGTTCTGGTTGCGACGATCGTTACCATGGCAACATATATACCGTAAAAATTAAAGGTGATGACTGGGCCTTAAAATATCTTAACAATAAGTGTATTTTTATGAATGTTTTATGTATTTTGTAGCATATTCTTTATTTCATATTGGAAATCATAAATTCTGTCTAGTTTTTCTTTAGTTTGACCTTTTTCTTGTAGGTATGTTTATCCACAAGAACATAGCGCCAGTTTTCGCCACAGTGCAATTTAAACAGGAAGTTACGGTTATTTTTATTGGATTTTTATTTAATCTTATTAAAAGTACATGCATAGTATCAAAAATAAGGCGTTTATTTAATGACTGCGTTTAAAACAATAATGTTGTTGATTTATTTATCTTTAAAAATGTTTACGTAGGTATTTATCGGCTATTATAAAAATGTTGTTTATAGTCTTGAATGTATTAGATTATTAGATAATGGACAATAGTTAATGGCGTGGTGTCCGAGTTGCGCACAGCCAGGTCAAAATTTTATTTAGGCCGGAGGCTGTTGGTTGAGTGCGGAACTCGGACATTTTTTACTAAAATTGTGCGCAACTCCGACGTCGCCGGTTAATGGTAGTGTTTTTCAAACGTCAGCATTTTTCTTTCCCGGATAAAGTAGAGCTCAAATAGGAATTTTTGAAAAATGTTCTGGGTTGGCTCAAGATCAAACTGAAATATTTAAATTGAAACTATCGCGGAAGCGCATAAAAAATCGGAAATTTTTTTATTGAATGCCCATCTTTTTGATAACTTTCACAGCGACACAATTTGCTGTATATTTGTGGCAATAAGTAAAATCTTCTCACTGTTAGAAAAATTATGTCTTTCGCATGTCTAAAAAGTGAACACACGTATTCAATTACATTTACAAAAATTCAAATATGCGTGACGTAACATTAAATTAATGTCTAGAAATGAAAATATATAAAAATGCAAGACGTTCGATTTAAATATATTTTCATTCGGTATACAAAATAATTTATTTCCAATTTGAAGTGATTATGCGAGGCATGGGAATGTGCATCAGATATAAAAAAATAGCAAACAAATTTAAAACTGTCTTTAAACTCTTCACAACGTTAGAAATTGTTTTTCTGTGTTTTAAGGAACTTTATCCAGATAATTACTGTAATAAACTTACGTGAATCATGCAAGAGATTATTTTTATAAGCATGAAATTTAACCCAACTACCGTTTTGTATTTTAATCAGCAGATAGGTAAACCACTTATGAAATTAGAAACGGTAAAAATAAATTATGTCTATTTTATGAATACCTATTACTTTCCTTGGATTTACAAAATACGAATAAAATATTTTTGTAAATATTCCAGAATACGACAAAGAATAAATATGCTAATAGTTCATTTACAATTTAGTGACACTATCTTGCTTTCATTTTTTTTCTGTAACGTAAAATATTCTTCATGGGGGACTATAAATTATAAACGCTTCCTTAATGTTATTGATATTAGAAGCCCCAGCATGTATCCATGTTATTTTCATAATCCAACTTTCTAAGTTCTGCGCTATGGTAAATTAATTTAGCAATTAACTTTACTATATTTTGTAGTTCAGTTACAAGATGAATTGATATATTGGAACCAATTTTGCAATGACCTTTTAGTTTAGTATAGAAGGAGATAAGAATTATCGAACATTAATTTAGTAAGAAAAGGTCTGAATTAGAACAAAGGAGTAATGATAAATATTGGAATGTCTGTTTATCACATCTGAATTATTCCTGTTTATCGAAGATACGTTTTATGACGAACAGTCATAGAAAATCAATTGAAAAACATGTTGACTATTTCGTACCTTCAACAAATTCAATTTTGGTTATAATTATAAAACACGAGTTTCAGCAAACACGTTTTATATTATTTACTATTTACTATTCAAAAAGAATGCTTCGCTAATTCTAATTATTGTGTATAAAATTTTATTTGCGTGTAATTTTTATTCTAAATTTAGCACCGTGTGTTTATCTTGTTTTTACTACATCAAACTACTGGATTCATGTTTATATGTATACAGGGTGATCAGATAATGACAAAAATAAACTCGACATTATTTCGGGGGAAGGGAAAGTCCTCGAGGTCAACTGTTAAATAAGAAAGGTTAAAGTTCAATGTTGATTGATTTTGCACAACTTCTTAAAACTATTGATTATATAAAAACTTCTAACAACTTTTATTTAAATACTTAAAATCTAAAATTAAATTATAACTAAGTATAAAAAAAACCGAATCATAGAAATTTATAAATTATGCTAATATTTCATTTCATCTTTTGCAGTGCACGAAAATAAAAGAGTATGCCGACGCCAATGTGGCTGGACTGGTCACAATTTGTGACATCACCTTCGATGTAGTACAAAACTCAGACATCATCTTCAGTTGCTTGTCAGATCCAAACACCGCAAAGAGGGTAAATTAACCACTGGAAAGTTTTTAACCAGCTTTTAATCCTCATTCATTATTACAGAACGTACAAGGAAACTGTGGAGTAGTCCACATAGCTGCCGATATGAACGCCTTGGAGAAGAAAGGCTACGTGGAAATGACTGGAATCGATCCAGATTCCTCCAAAGACATTCGCGAAACTATCGTGAAATACGGTGGAAGATACCTCGAGGCCCAAATACAAGGCAGTAAAACCGAGGCTGAGAAAGGTAACCTCGTTATCCTTTGCGCTGGCGATAAGACACTCTTCGACGACTGCCAGTCATGTCTAAGGGCAATGGGCAAAACGGCCTTCTATTTGGGCCAAACTGGTTTCGCTACCAAGGTTAACCTAATTCTGCAACATATTAAGGGAGTTGCTCTGGCAGGTTTGGCTGAGGCTTTCGCTTTGGCTGATCGCAGTGGAATTTCTGCCAAAGATCTCTTGAATATTTTTAAAATGACCAATATGGCTAATCCCTACCTTGTTAGCAAAGCTGAAACTATTATTAAGACCGATTTTAATGAGGTAGAACAAGCAATTGAGCATATGCAGAAAGATATGACGCTTGCAGTGCAACTTTCCAATCAAATGAAGCAACCATTGTTGATGGGCTCAACGGCGAATGAGGTGTACAAGCATGCCAGGCGTTTGGGGCATGATGGTCGAGATGCTGCATGTATATACATGAGAATTAGACATTAGATTTGTTTTTTTTTTTGACTTTTTTACATAACAATATATTGTATCATTGCACCTAGTTTTTATATGTAGTGCAATTATTGTTTAATTTCTATTATGTAACCATTTAAAATCAGTATAGTTTTACAATTTAATTTTCAAGATTAATGAGTTCTGAAATGTAAATTATTTTATTTGGTATGAGTGACATTTTTAACATTTCATAAAATGACTTTTTTATATTTCATAGATTTAGAAATATACATAAGTCACGTTTTGTGCCTGTATATTTTAAGGTAATGAAGAATATTCGTCGTATATTTCTAATACTGTAACTAAGTATAGAGTTGTTTTATTTAAATCTACATAATAAGTAATAAATATATACTTAAGTTTAATTTGATTTTATTTTTTTTAAGCTACAATTAGAAAATTCGAACATAGTCAGTTTATACATATTGGTTAATGCCAACTAGCCGACTTCTAAGACAAGGACAGAGTGTACGACCGTACGTTGAGCTCCGTCTCACACAATCGTTGGACTAGTTGGTATTTGCTTATCTGTATACCAAGAACAAAGGACTTTCCTTTGTTTCAAGCTAGATATTTCATTTACAATGCGTTCCTTAAGATTTCATATTAAAGTTTATATAATTAGTTTATACAGGGAGTTTTTCAAACTGTCGGAAATATAACATACAGGGTGTTAAAAGTGACCCCTTAAAAATTCAGAAAAAACAAAATTTGATACAGCTCATCAAACTTCCAGTATTTTAAACTTTATTGAGGAAACAATAACATTTATTTTTTAAGATATGTATTTATAGTTTTCATAACTATATTTACTTATTTTGACTTGTATAAAAATAGAGATTGATACATGAAACTTTTTATACCTACAATTAATTGGGAAAACAGACTAGGTCCATATTTTTTGCAATAAATTTGGAAACACCCTGTATACGATAAATTATGTTAGCTAGCCAGCCAATCTGTATTTGAACTACAAAAACAGATACAATTTAATTAGTAAATTGCTCATTATTTTACAAAATAAAAACAAAAATTAAGTACAAACTATTAGAGTGGATGAAAAATTTCTCTTTAGCATTTTTCAGGAACAGCAGAATTTTCTCTTTAACAACATGATTAATAATAAATAAGTTAATAACACACTATGATTTACATTGATTTATAAATTTGTTTGTATTTTTTTTACAGTTAAAAATATTGAAAAAAATGTGTAGGCGATTTGTAGGAAAAATTTACTGTAAATATTTCGTTGTAAGTCGTGTAAAAATAAATACATATATAAATCTGATCATATTAGTAGTATTTTATGAAGCCATAATTGAATAACAGCTTGTAAATCCTTAATTAAATATCAAGTATCCTGCATTGTTCCTTGACAGTAGCCACTCTGGAAGAGAATTGCCCGAAGAATGTTGTTGGTTATTTAGTACAAAATATAATACCTATATTTTTAAACAGTTAATTTTCAATTACAGTCCGTACTTTTTGGAAAAAATGATTTAAATCATAAATATAGAAGGATAATACTGATAATAGTCGTAAAACTGGGCAAAGTCGTTGGAAAATTAACGATATTTTAGGGTCGTTGTAAATCCAGTTTACTTAAAAAAAATTGTTCCACTATACGTACTTCCATTTTCATTATTTTTAATGATATTTGCCTGTTACAATATAACATTATTTTATAACTTTTAATTTTGACCACCCACATCTTTTGAAGAAAAATAAGAGTACTTTTATTTCTTTTTTAAATTTAGACTAAATGACTCTAGAAGATAACAAAAAAGCCATAAATACGCCACTGAAGAAGAACAATACTGTTTTTGTAATAATACAATAAATTTAAAGTCTCATTTAATCCAAATTTCAAATCTTTGTGTCAAACCGTTCCAAAGTTGGAATGTCGGATCCACGGCAACTTTCTTCTTTTGAAGTGCCCAAAATATGTTATAAAGAAATTCAATAATTTCTGGCAAACCCTAGCTTATTTTTGAAAAAAGCATTAAAGCACACATCTACAAACACCAGTGAGAGAACCGTTTCCAAACTTTTAGCCCGCCCTGTATAATTTCTGAATATACCCAAAAAATTCCAATGGTTTCCTACATTAATTTAAACTAATTACAATTCGTAAGAATGTGACACAGATTTTATAATACTTATTTCCTGTCTAAAGAACCCACAATTTAATGTCTAAATTATCTTCTAGTCACTTTGTATAATACATCACATATAATATTGGAAAAATAAACAATTATGTACATTTATTTGTTTTAGTTTAAAACCTGTTTGCTGCCTCTCATCACGTAAAGTTCTTTTTATCAACACTGCTGATAATTATTAATTGCCCAAAGACTAAACGAGTTTTATGAGCACTGTAAATACCCATAGATTTGTCTTTTTTACCAATGGAAACTAAAGTTCAGAAGCGAACGCAAATAAATAGATTAGGTTCATGTTAAATCAATAGCGTATTAAGAAACCTATGAAGATGGACGAAAATTGAAGGAAATGTAGAAAAGGTCAAGGATGAAAAGGCCGATGAAATGGTATTAGAGACTGTATGCGAAATAAAGGTCATGGCTCACGTGCATGCGGTAATTTTAAGACTATGAACGTATGAACCATTGATTAGCGAATGCAAATTTTCCAAAAAGATGGCTTTTATTCAAGGGAAAATTTTAAGTAACAACCTAACAACCCACACCTTATGATACATCATTTTAAAGTTTAAATATCTCATCTACTCATGTTAAAATGTCTACTGAAAATAATTCTGCAAATTTTAATTGATATATTTAAGTATTGAATTGGTATAAAATTAGAATGCATTACAAATTTTCCCCTTTTTATTTCAATGTAGTATCAGGGCGATTTAAAAATAATACCATGT
This sequence comes from Pediacus dermestoides, assembly GCA_963942485.1. NCBI lineage: Eukaryota > Metazoa > Arthropoda > Insecta > Coleoptera > Cucujidae > Pediacus > Pediacus dermestoides. The sequence goes on from OZ012626.1 coordinate 34,638,906, forward strand.
CCATTTTGGTAATACCACTAATTATAGTTTACTAAAAAATAAATATATTTTATTGTATTAAATTTCTTTCACCAAAATCATAACATGAAATAAATTTTCTCTGCATATAAGTAGATACCTAAAAAAAATTTTAAAAAGCTTAGTTTTTACATATTGGCACTAATCCACTGATGATCAAGCAATTGTTGTTAAACTTTATTCTTTTTCTCGGGATGAAATTTTAAATACATACAACCACCTGTTGCTCTGCTTCATTCATAATTATAACTTTTTTACTATTTCCTATGTCTAGTGAACAATATCATTTAATTTTTTTTATCTAAAAACAAAAAATAAAAAATGCATTTTCCACATAACTGATATTTTTCCAAATTATAATAATTATACAATAAGTTTTCTTTTTCCGGGGAATCAAACGTTTTGTGTATACAATTTGCTGCACTTACGAACAAAATTTTTGGTTGACGGACTCTGTAAATAATAGATTATTAGAGTCAGTTTGCTAAAACCTGAGTCAGTAACAGAATTTTAAAGGTTATAATTTATTGTAGTCTTTTTGCAGTTTTTCAGCAGAATTTATTTCAAAATATTTCTGCAAAATCCGAGGCAAAATCAAAATTAAAAAAGTTAACATTTTTTCTTTCAGTAGCTACATAACGTAACAACAAAAAATGTTTGATATACAAGAGGGAGTCGAAACACGAAATTACAATAAGAGTAAAGTGTCTACCCTTATTTTTTCTAATGGAAAAAAATTAAAAAGAAAGCTGTTTCAAATCAAAAGTCATCCGCTAATTACCAGTAGGTATAAAAAAATCAATATGATTTTTATTTCCCTTTTGAATTTCTGTTAAAATTCATCAAATACCAACACAATATTTAATTATTATTAATAATGTAAACAAATTATGTATTTAGTTTATAACGTTATCTACATAGACATTCTTAAGCAGTCACACGTATATAAATAAGCATTAGTGAACATTTTTTGTGGTAATTTATTATAGAAAGTAGGAAAGTACCTAATAGGTAAGTACCTATGGATATTGTTAAGTTTATGATAAAAATCTAACAACAAAAAGTCATTAATAAGTTAATAACTTAATTTCACATAAAACAGAACAATCCGACAGACTATTCAAAAAGTATACATTTAAAAATTCATAAACTTCACACCTTTAATCTAGCTTGTAGATTGATGTCCTTTTCAAAATTTATTGTCTACCACTTTGTCTATTTAAGTTCAACAATACAAACACAAAAGTGCACATGCTGGCAAGGTCCTTTGAGACACCTAGTAAAACCCGTACCTTAAAAGGTTAATTGCCTCCAAAAATTTTTTTCATCCTTTTTGAGTTATTGCGGATACAGACAGACAAACATCATGGCGAAAACAGTCAAAATGGATTCAGGGGCCATCAAAACGTGTAAATTAATTAAAATTTCACGAATACTCAAGGTACCTACTTCCTTATCACGTCGTATACAGAAATATAAGAAAGCAAAAATTCATAAATTTAACACCATTAATCTATAGTGTCTTCTGTCTTCATTTTCAAAATTTATTGTCTCCATAACTTTGTTCATTTAAGTTCAATAAAAATAAAAGTACACATGCGGCCAAGTTCCTTATTTGTTCCTGTAGCCTCCACTGTAAAATCAGTGGGACCCTGAGAGGAGTAAAGGGGGTGATTGCCTCCAAAAATATGTTTTCACCATAATTTTAATCTCTAGATTTTCAATTTCTCAACAAAATTTTGTCCCGAATTAAATGTGTAAGTATGTAGGTATACAGGGTGTCCGGAAATTAGGAGCAAAAAACTCGGGGAGTGATTCTACTCGAAAAGTTAATGTGACAAGTTCCTATAACATTTTTTCGAAAGCTCATATTTCGGTTACAAAGCCCCACAGTTTTTTTAATCAATTTTTTCCAATAACTTTTTTCTTAATTTTAATGATGCCCGATTGAAGAGCATCGAAAAATCTTCAAAAAAGATCCCCTGGTTGAATATCCATAAAACGAGTAGTTTTCGAGAAAAATGTGCTTCTGTTTAATGCTTGCTTTGTTAATCTTGAAAATGAGCTGTAGTTAGTTGGTATTTATTTAAGGCGTTTTTCTCGAAAACTACTCGCTTTATCGTGATGCAGCAAAAGGATCTTTTTTGAAGATTTTTCGATGCTCTGCAATCGGGCGTCATCAAAATTTAGAAAAAGTGCCTAACAAAAAAGTTCTGGGTCTTTATCCAAAGGTCAACGTCAGTTTCGACTCTTTGACACTGGAGGATTTACCTCAATACTGATGCAAGAACATAAATAAACATTAGTGATAAATGTGTCAAATTTGAAACGAATCGGTACACTAGAAAAAAAGTTACTGGAAAAAATTAATTTAAAAAAACAAACTTTAAGGCCCTGTATCCCCAAGATTAATGAGCTTTCGGAAAAATGTTATAGGAACTTGTCATATTAATTTTTCAAGTAGAATCACCCCCCGAGTTTTTTGCTCCAAATTTCCGGACACCCTGTATACGCCAATGTAGACAGTAAATCATTTTTAACGATATTTACTGTAAACTAAACAAAATATTGTTAACATAAATTCATAATTAATGAAAAATTAAACCCTTAGCATAATTTTGGGATACAATTTTTTAATTTGCAAATCTTAAAAACCTATGATGTCCTTAAGTGAGTATCACTTTCATTAGTGCTAGATGAAATAGATTTAATGTGTAGCCTACTACTTTGTTCAAACTCTTAAATACGAAATTTGGATTAATTTCGATTAGTCATTTTTGAGTTTTCGCGAACACATGGCGAAAATAGTCAAAATGAATGTAGGAGCCCTCAAAACGTGCAAATTCGTCAAAATTTCGAAATCGAAAAAGTCACAATTACCTACTATACTTCATATAAGTAAGAAAGTGAACATTCATAAACTTCACATTTAATCTAGATTGTCTTCCTTTTCAAAATTTATAATTTATAGTCTCCACTACTTTGTTTATTGAAGTTCAAAAATAACAAAAGCTGCCAAAGTCTTCTCAGACACCCTGTAAAATTAGTGACGGGGTTTAAAAAAAATATTTTTTTATCATAATTTTAATAATCTGACCTGCAATTTTTCAACAAAATTTCGTTGTATAATATATTTTGTCCGGAATTAAACTTATAAATACAAACTTATAAATACGCGACTGTAGTCGTAAATAATATATAACAATATTTACGGTAAACTAAACAAAATAAAATATTGTCAACATAAATAATGAAGCATCAAACCCTTAGCATAATTTTCCGATACAATTTTCCAATTTACAAATAAAAAAAACTTATCTTAGCTCGAGTTTCCCTTGCGATAACAAATCAACAATAACATCTCCATTCGTCTGATAAAATCTTATTCCAACGAAACCGGAGCTGCTTAAACAAAATAGCGATAAAACAAACCTGTTACACATTTTACCTAAACAATTTACACTAATATTAATTTCATTTCAAGACGAAAAAGGCCCAAAGCGAAAAAACTAAATTAATTTATCATCAAGTGGTCTACATAGTCGTTTTTGCGCATCTTAATCACTGACCTCCGTCCTCGTGTCGACTCAGGCGCACGATGCTCTTGCTCTCTTGTCTGCTCGCCCCTCCTACTCTTCATTCTATCTAAACACCCTGTCGCCGTGACTATTGTGCCGTGTGTCGTAAAAATCTCCAATGAATTGTATTATTATAATTTTTCACCAATTAACTAATTAATCGAATGTGCTTCGCACCGGCCAGGAAAAATCTAACAAAACTTAAGTGACTGCTCGTGTGCTATTATTTATAAATATATCTTATTATAGGCAAGTAAATAGTTTTTGTGTTGTGATAAAATTACGTGCTATAAATAATTCTAAAAATATAGTGTGGTTTCCAGTGCGTTTTTTTAGATCCACATGGCCTAAAAATAAACCATCATAATTATTGCCACTGAGTGTGTGTGTGTGTGTGTATTTTTCTCACAACTCTCAATATTAACCACACAGAATTGCAGAAAATTAAATTAAAGGTTAGTGTTTCATACCTGTTTGTGCGCGCTAATGTTGTTGTTATATACTCATAATTAACAATTTTAATTTACATTAAATTATCTACAATTTTAAAACAAAACAAAACAAATTAATGTTGAAATCAGCCTACTGTTATTTATTATTATTGTCCTTTTGATTATCACTTGTTTAAATTTTAAATGGTGCACCAATGTTTCATCTTTTTGATTGTAGGCATGGATTAGCATCCGAGACTTCAATGGAACAAGCAGTTAGATTGTTTCAATTTGATGGGTAAGTTGCCCCTTTTTTCCGTATCAAGATTCGCAGGTAATCTGTGTTAGATTAAATCTTAATCAGTTCTTAAACTTGTTTTATCGAATTGGGATTGCATTACGTCTCCCGGCATTTTTTATTTTCGGTGATGCTATTTTAATAGATTTATCATGTAAGTCCTCGTATATCTACATTATTTGTTGATTTTTAGTTTATGGTTACAGATAAAAATTGGTGATAAGTTTGTTTTCCATGTTGTCATTTGTTTGGTAATTTTGTGGTTTTGGAACAATGTTTACATAGGTTTTTTCCTATGTAGATAATCAGTTCTAAAGTAGGTAGTTCCAATTATAGTAAATATAGGAAAATTTCGAAAATTATAGTTATCACTTTAGAAAAGAGTTAATTTTCAGAACACACCTTGGATTATGATTTCAGAAAATCTAACTTCCAAAACCGCAATTCAGACCTCAGAAAAACCAAAAAAAATTGAAATATCGTACATAATCATAAACGAGTCCTATGGCGAATTTTGAAATATTTTAATTTTTATTTCGGGTAACTGTATGCTATAGTTACTTCTGTCGAAAAGTTAACCATTTAAATATAAAAATATACCGCGCTTTTTTAAAATGTCAGCCGGAGTGAGTTAAGAGTCTATGGATCATAACCTCCCATAAATGTCAATACTTTTATTCAATTTTTAACGCTTTTCCGGAAATCTTTTGGCACAATTGGCGCGTTTCTCGACCAACACCAACTGTAACTACACATCTCTCGAACATACCGAGAGATCAAAAATTATCTTGGTCTAAGGTGATCATGGATATTAAATTAATTGTCGGAGCTAGTATCGTGTCAATACTTATTATGGCACATAACTTGATAAACTTCAAAAGGATGATACAAGCTAAGACCGTCGTTTTTCATTTCATGACCACCTTTGACCAAGATAATTTTTGATCTCTCGGTATAATTCACCTTTTTTTTTTCAATTTTCATTTGGTGACACTTTTTAAAAATTTTTAGACAATTTCTAGTACGTGTTCTAGTACAGGGTGTCCAGATTTCGTTGTAATTGCGGGGTATCTCGCTTACTAGCAGAGATAGAAAGATGCGGTTTTCGCGACACGTTGCTACTTTTTTGTGAAACGAAAGATGACGTCAACGGTTTTTTCATAGCCCCCTTCGTTTTTGAGATACAGGGCGAAATTGAAAATTTGCACTTTTAGGGCATACCTCGTATCTCGGAAACGGCGGAAGATATTGAAAAGGTAAAAACTGCATCTTATATAGATTTTTACGTAGAATCCAGTGGCGTACTCAGTTTTTTCTTAGAAGCGGTAATTTTCGAGATATTTACTATACTTATGTTATTTTAAATGGAACACCCTGTATGTTTTTCACTAGTTGGATCCAGCTTGTCATAAGGTTTACAAAAATATAAAACACTCTGTAATTATTTTCTATATTAAGCTAGAAAATGACAATTTTTTAAATGCGGCCAAAATTTTTATAAGTAGGGTATGAAAAATAAAAAACAAAGTCATTATTCATACAATAAAAGATTTACATGCTGCCACAGAGAGAGAATTTAGGGATTTACAAACACAACCTCTGATAATTCTGAATGCTTTACGCAGGATAAGAAAAATGTGCGAAATGTGTCTGAGACATAACGGAAATCAATTTGAATAATTTCTATAAAGTGTATTCAAACTTTTATTTGTTCTTGTGAAAAGTTGACTGTATTCCTTCTTTGTTTGTTGTTTTTCATGGTCTACTTACAAAAAATTTTGGCAGAATTTTTGAAAATTGTCATTTTCTAGCTTAATATAAAAACTAACTACAGAATGTTTTATATTTTTGTAAAAATTACGACAAGCTGGATCCAACTAGTGAATAACATACAGGGTGTTCCATTTAAAAAAACATAATTTTAGTAAATATCTCGAAATTTATCGATTCTAAGAAAAAACTGAGTACGCCACTGGATTCTACGTAAAAATCTGTATAAGATGCAGTTTTTACCTTTCCAATATCTTCAGCCGTTCCTGAGATACGAGGTATGCCTTAAATGTGCAAATGTCAATTTTGCTCTGTATCTCAAAAACGAAGGGGACTATGAAAAAACCGTTGACGGCATCTTTCGTTTCACATAAAAGTAGCGAAAACAGCATCTCTCTATCTCTACTAATAAGTGAGATACCCCGCGTTTACAACTTAATCTGGACACCCTGTCCCTGTACATATTTCTACTATAAAATACCGTTTTTCGCTAAGTTTAAGCTTCTTCTTACATAAAAATAAGCCTATTTTGCAAAACTATAATACACATTTACCGAATTGGCTCTTGATTTAATTAAATTCTACAAAAGAGCACAAATTTTACCCATTTATATTAAAATTAAAATTAAAATATAAGGTTACAGTTTGTTTTTGGATTTCTGAAAAAATTCAATTTAAATAAATTGGTAGGTTAGACAGTTTAATATTTATATCAATGTGAGTTTAACTCCAACCAGGGCCATGCACACGGGGGTTTGGGGATTAAAACACACATGAAATTTTTGAACTTCAGAAACGGGGTTTCCGTATTATAATCTACGAATTTCAGGGTGTCGAGCTCTAGCCAACCAAGAAATACTAGGAGCAAACGAGAAAACCCATTGGATTTTATGCGTTTTTCAATTCTTTATAATAAACTGTGAAGATGTTATTGGCAGAAATTTTTTTTATCCAATTATTTTTCCCAATATGAACAAATACTTATAGACTTGAAAAAATGCCTTAAAAACAGTTAAAAAATCGGGAATCCGAAGGATTAGATGTAAACCCCCTTGAAGAAATCCTGCGCACGGCTTTGACTCTTACCAATGGTTTTTTTTCTTTACAATCATATTATTTTGAATTACCAGCCCTAAGCTTTTTATAAAATACTTTGAAAGCTGTCTTCCAAAAACACAAAATTATGGGGTAGGGGTGGAGTTTCAATTAACAAAATCTATTCTATTTAAAAAAAATAAGATCATAAAACCTATAAATAATATGTCAAAATAAAGAAAAGGCATTAGCCTAATTGCACGGTATTTTTTAAGTCCTACTTAGCTATACCTAATGGTTACTATGGTAACAAAGCTTACACTTACATATTGCTAAGTACGTCTAAAAAATGTGGTGAAATTGGGTATAAATTGTCATCACAGATATTTTTCTTATTATTATCGAGCTTATTATAACGTAATAATCTACTTATGAATTGAACTGTAACACATTAAGATGAGATTCCTTGGTTTTTTTTATAAAAAAAAATTTTTCTTTGCTGGATTTAAGATAATAGATACAAAATTATTCAACCAACTGACGTTTCATTCACTGACAGAAGAATTTAAAAAAATTTCAAGCAGCTGATGTTTCGTCACAATTTGTTTGGGCTTCTTCAGATCGAAACATCAGCTCTCAGCTGACTGAACATTTTTTTTTTCATAAATGTATACTATAGCTATCCTAAATCCGGCAAGAGATATTTTTGGTAATTAATTTGAAGAAGTCCAACTTTTTAATTTTCAAAAAATGTTGAGAAAGCAATACACGTTTTAATTGTATGTACTAATTTTTGCCCCCAATTAAAAGTTTTTGAAGAATCGACCCCTTGGGGCAGTACTCACGTGTCTCATAAAAATTTACATATTCGCAGTTGCGCAAGTTAAACAAGAATATTTTTGATCTCTAATTAACACTTAAGCTCCCACGTTTTTATGACTTATTTAATTTCAATGGCAATAGAAATATGTTAAAGAAGGTAGAAAATTTACAAGCAACCATTTCAAAAATTCTCCCCAATCTAAACTTAACCTTAGCACCCGGTTGTCAATACATACAAAACTTTATTCCCCTTTCTTTTTCCAACTAACAGAACAAATTCCTCCAACCAAATTCAAGCATAAACAGCCGTTCGTCTGACAGTTTCCTTTTGTTTCAATTGGTGATAAGTCTGCCAAAATATCGTTAGTCCACAACGGGAGCTTCTTCAGATACACTCACTTCTTTATTGTACATGGTGCCAGATGTGGCTGGATATAATGCTAAAATATGATAGGACGATTGCAATGAACAAGTCTATGTTTCTGGCAACCAGCCGATATTTTTAAAATTTCATCACTAGAGAATCTTATAGACAATTTCCCTTTAATTTATTTCGTTCCAATTGCAATTACCGACATTGTTCGGATGGCACACCGACATATTTACTGCACATTTATTTATTTACTAACTCCATAAATTTATTGGCGAGTGTGTAGTTTGGCAGCCGGTATAGTTTTTCTGTTGCTGGCGATTAAAACGAAACATTTTCGAAATTGTTATGGCAACTGGTTACGTCACGTCCGCTCAAATAGTTTAATCGAATTAATAGAGTAACGCTGGCAATGTAACTGTAGGATGTGGACAAGCGAGATGATTTAATTGTGTCAGTAGAAAATGTTAATTTTATTGTTTTGTAATACCAGAACTTTTTCATTGTTTCAGGTATCAATAATTTGTAGAATTTTCTGAAAAGATTATAACGTATAGTCCAGTCATTTTAAGTTTTTAGTTCGAAAAAATTGAGGAATAGACGAAACTTCTTTTGTCCAACATTGGAATTTCGGAAACTATAAGAGATAGAAAATCTGTAAGTTGGACAAAATTCCATGCTCAAATAATATTTTTTCCAAATTAAAATCTGTTAAGATATAACCATACAGAGAAAAATAAAAAATCGACCTATTCACTTTTTTCAGGATAATTCAGGAACGAAATTTAATATCGCGATTTGGATGACAAATTCTTTTTACAGATTATTATAGTATTAAATGGTCCAAATTTAATGGCCCACTTTCTTACAATTTACTAACAATTAACAATTTATTATAGTCATCTTTCAACTGACCAAAACCCCTTATAAATTATTTTAGTCAAATTAAAACTGCACGCCTCTTAACCGCATTTTTTACATTTGGCAGCGATCCTTGCATTATTCGTTTCCTATATGCGGTGGATACGGTAAATGCGTGCATGAAGGATATGTCAGGAATGTGTTTATTATTGGCGGATGATTCAGGAATTTCGCTACATTTGACGGTCAACTGCGGAACAATGCTAAAGTAAATCTTTTGCTTTGAGAAGAAACACAAAATAAATTGTGTTTATTGGGCTTGTTATCTCAGAGGGGGCACAGCATGTTCTCGGTTTATTAAACGAAAAATTGTCAACACCCGAGTGGCTTTATGAAAACATCTTTGAAAGGTACATTTTTCCTTAAATTAGCAGAGATGGAAATTAAAGCCAACTGCAAAATAATGGAGCTTAAATTTGCATTTGCAACAGTTTGCTCTGTGATTAATTAGTTTCTTTTTGTGCACCAAATGCTGTGCATCGTTTTATTTGTCCTATTGCCCTCAATGTGAAATGTAAAAATTATAAAAAATGTAAGTGAATCTTTATAAATGGGGGACAGGGTTATGCTAATAAAGAACACATTTATTTCAGCATATCAAGTGCAGAATATTTTATTGCACAAAATGCATTGTCTACTTAATTTTTTTTCCGTGCATCTATAACTTCCTACTTTATAATGTGCAAAAAATTGTCCATATCATTACTTTCAAAGTTGTATTTATGTTACTTAATACAGGGTTTCTCTAAAAGATCTTTACAAAATCCTACCACCAGTTTTTGGGCTCAAAATAATTCGTTTAAACCAAACATACCTTAGTCCAAAAGTTCTTCCTTACTGAGTTACAGGGCGCTAAAAAAAATTTTTCCAAATAATTTTTTAAGTATACTTATCTACAGAACGGTTTAAAGTTGAGATTTGAAATTGGGTGAGTTAATAAGTCTATAAGGAAGCTACAATTTGTTGGTATTAGAACTAAAATAATATTGTTCAGTGGCGCACTTATCGAAGAGGTCTCAGGGTTTTTTTGAATAAATTTTGTAGGGGATTAAATTTTTTTATAAAATAATAAGAATTAAGGTAGATACGCTCAAGACACGTAAAAAAGGTATACTTGTTTGATTTGCATTAACTCAACTGTTTGCAAGATATTTCACATTGAAAATTTTTTTAGCTATTAAAACGACAATTTGTAAAGTCAAAAATATTGGATCACTCTAATACGGCTCATTCTACGTCCAAAATTAAGCATAATTTCTATCATATACCGTTCTGTAGATATACCTAAAAAAGATAGAGGGCGAATAAAAAATACATCTTTCAACACCCTGTATTTTAGTAACGAAACATTTTTGGGGGTCGGTTTCTACAACCATTTATGATTAGTTTTGGACGTAGAATTCGCTGTATTAGAGTGGCCCAATATTTTTTACCTTACAGGGTAAGTCAGATTGCTTTTATAGCAAAAAAATTTTCGAAGTAAAATATCTCGCAAACAGTTGAGTTAACGCAAGTCAAACAAGTATACCTTTTTTACGTGTCTTGAGCGTATCTATCATAATTCTAGTTATTTTGTAAAAAAATGCAATACCCTACAAAAAATATCCAAAAAAACACTGAGTCCCCCTCTATAAGTACGGCACTGAACAATATTATTTTGGTTGGAATACCATCACATTGTAGTTTCCTTATAGACTTATTAACCCACCAAATTTCAAGTCTCTACTTTAAACCGTTCTGTAAAAACGATTTGGAAAGCTATTTTTTAGCGCCCTGTAACTCAGTAAGGAAGGACTTTTGGACTAAGGTATGTTTGGTTCAATCGAATTATTTTGAGCCCAAAAACTTGTGGTAGGATTTTGTGAAGACCTTTTAGAGACACCCTGTATAAATATTTTCATGTAAAAGTATACAGGGTGTCCCAAAATTTGCCTGCAAAATGTACCAGCTGATTCTACGTTCAAAAATAATGCAAAAAGTTATTATAAATATAGGTTGAAAAATGCTTCCTAAGGGAACTACAACCCCCCGAAAGGGGGACCCCAAAGAGGAGTTTTCTGTAATATATCTGCGACTATTTGAGGTAGATTCATGAAATTTGGTGAGTTTGAAGCTTTTATAATTTGCCACATATTTTTTTTCCCAATTTTCAGAAATTTTTCCTGGGACGTCACATACAGGGTGGTTGCTGGGTAAATTATGCCCCATATTTTTTGTGTGGATAATTTTTAAATTTTTTATATCAAATTATGAAACTTGGTTTATTTTTAGACAAAAAAGGTCGTCTCAGTCAATCTTTGAATCTTGAACCGTTTTCGAGTAAAATCGTTTTGAAGAAGTCACGTCCATAAAAACTACACTAATAAAAATAATCACAAAATAGAAAAAAACATTTTTCATTTTGGAATTTTGTTTTTATTATTAATATTTGACGAAGAAATGCTAAATGAAGCAATAAATACCTACAAATTTTATTCCATTATCTACTTTTGATAAATTTTAGTTTTGTCATTATTTTTATTAGTGTAGTTTTCATGGACGTGATTTTTTCAAAACGATTTTACTCGAAATAGGTTCAAGATACAATGATCGACTGAAACTACCTTTTTTGTGTAAAAATAAACCAAGTTTCAAAATTTGATATAAAAAATTTAATAATTATCCTCACAAACAATATGGGGCATAATATACCCAATACCAACCTTGTATGTGACGCCCCTGGCAAAATTTCTAAAAATTGGAAAAATAAATATGTGGCAAATTATAAAAGCTTCAAACTCACCAAATTACATGAATCTACCTAAAACAGTCGCAAAGATATTACAGACAACTCATCTTTGGGGTCCCCCCTTCGGAGGGCTGTAGCCTCCTTAGAAAGCATTTTTCAACCTATATCTATTGAAACTTTTTGCATTATTTTTGAACGTAGAATCAGCTGGTACATTTTGGCAGGCTAATTTTGGGACACCCTGTATAAAATACATAATGAGACTGTGGATTATCGAATTGCGTAGTCAAGCCCATAGCCAGAAGAACTAAAAGTATTTGGCAAGAAATTTAAAATATGTTAATGTGATTGGCTGTTTTAACAGCTTAACGCGTTTTAAATTTTCCACCAAATATTTTTATCCAATTCTCTCTACTAAAAAATGAATTTTGTTATTTAAATATCAGACATCAATATCTATTACCACAATCACAATACCATAATTATTTAAAAGAAACTAACTTTTTTTTAATATTAATAATAATAAAAATCTAATGCATTAAATACACAGAATTAACTCAAAAATACAATCTTGCACCAATTTCCAACAATAAATCTTTTATAATTTCAAAAAACGAACACTGGTTTGTCGGTGTGGTGTGTGGTCATCATTATACTATATATTCTAGAACTATACAATGTTCATAATGTTTTTGGTTTTCATGAAAAAACGAAGCACTATACTTATTTTTTTTTATAATATTCAATCTTTGCAATAACTCGCCTGGTATGAAAAATTTAATATTACGAGTTTCCCCTCCAGAAATTCAAACTGGAAATCCCGATTATAAATTTAGATTTAAGACATTCATTTTAGAATGTTAACCTTAACGTAGGTATGTAGGTATCACATAAAACGAATTTCTTATAATCTACAATATTAGTTTTAAAAGTTTTTATTAAATTACAATTTTTTGTATAATAAAACGATGCTGTCACAAAACTTGCATTATTTGACCTACCGCAAAGCGTCTGCATTATATTTGTAAAACCTTGTTCAATTTTTACCTTATTATAAACCATAAGAAAAATGTAAAGTGACATAAGTGATTTAGGATTTGCCGGCAACTCATTGATCACTTATCTTTTATTTCAACCGCATTGACCACACCATGATTATTATTATTCCATACACAGGATGTCTTATAGAAAAAACTCAGAAACCAGCATGGTTCTTTGTCGCATCTTATTAGACACAATAAAACTCCACCGCATTAGAAATCGCCTTTTCTATTCCGTTAATGGCAATTAATCTGAAAAAACACATGAAGGTGATAAACTTGAATAAAATTCGTTAATGCCCACAAGAACCAATATAAACCAACGAGACAAAATGATGTAAAATACCCATAAAAATCCCAGCATTCGACTCCATAAATTTAAGAAACTACAGTTTACAACTCCATAGCGTGTGTAGATACATCTTATTGGGTGGTGTGTTTTATATTCCAAAGTTCAAGCTTTAATATTTAATTATCAACTAACAGAACAACACCCCCGAGTCTTTATTTTGTTGTTTTTTAATTTCAGCGGTTTAACTTCCGCTTTGCGTGTTTTTGTTTGTTACATTTTCAAAATCCTGCAATCAGTGCTTCCATATCCGTACAAATATTACACTAAAATTGACACAATATTATTTGGAACAAAAGAGCCCCCATTATTTCAAATTGCCTTCAAAAACACTGGAATTTTCGCTCAGCGCACGATTATTATATAATTTCACGTTGTATAATCCGAAATAAACATAACAGGTGCCATTAGCTTATCTAACATCATATATTTGTTTGAAAAAAACACTGTTTATCAACTTCCATCAATATGTTAGTGGGAGTGTCGGGCGTAAATGGTTAAATTGAGATGCAGCAGCAGCATTCATATCAGGCAAGTCTTTGTCCGTAGTGGTGGATTATTGATCCTAAGCGTGACGAGGTGCAACTTTTGATTAGATGCTTACCGAGAATCAATAAAAGTGCACTAGGGGATATTATTTACATGAAATTACAGATTAAATACTTTGTACTAAAGCTTTACTCAGAACATAAATGTATTTTAGTTATCTGGAAAAGAGTAATCAAAGTTTATTACTTTATTTAGATTAATAACATAAATATTGGTTTTATTTTCAGCTCTTTGCTTTTTGGATTATCATTCGAGTTGACCGGGAAAATTATTATACATTTTATATTTCTCTACATGATTATCTCAGTTAAATAAAAGTTGTATTACAAAAAAATGTTTAAGTTAAAAAAATTGACTCAAAATATGGTTAGTATTAATATTACAGTAGATCATATTAAAGTGGATCATGACCAAATTTTGGCATACTTAGAGTTTGCGTGCTCACAATACAACACATATTTTATTATTTATTAACGAATTTCGCCATATCAGTAATTTTGTATTTCCTTGTGTTAATTTTAATAAATTTTTATTATCTACAAAAGCACGGAATAATTATTTTTGTGTGGATTATCATAAGATAAATATTAACACAAAGATATTTAAATTTTCCAAATAAAAATAATTATTCAAAAACCTACAATCAAGTCCGATTATGGCGGTTCTATTAAAACCATACCTAAAACTAAAAAGCACATGGACTTAAATTTGAAATTTAAAAAATGTTGTAAGTACTTTTTTTCCGTTAGTTTAGGTTGAAATACTTGGATAGTTTTCAACTGGATGTCGTGAAACTTCCTATTCAAATACCTCATCACTATCAGAGTCACTAATTTTTGAATATATAATTTCGATTTTCTATACAATAGTGCAAGGTCTGCCTGCACTTCATTTCTGAAGAATGGATATAATAGCAGGTACCTCCGGTTGTAAATACTGTCTATATTTCGGACAGTTAGGGAAGTTAGTCACAAATTCATTCACGTGGGAAAAAGTGTTGTTACACAGAATAATATTGTAATATTATGTTATTTTTGTTAACAAATTAATAGTGTTTACCGCCTAATTATCTATTTCGCTTATGTGAAAATATACAATATTTATTGATCATTGATTCGTTGAACTGTTTAGTGCAAATTGTAGATGGTACCCCCTAAAATGGTGTGAAAGTAGACCTTGAACTACCGTTCGTCATAAATGTAAGTACTTTATATGATTTTATAACGCCACATTGGTATTTACACGAAAGCTTTTTGGTCAAAATGTGAAATTGTATTAGTAATTGTTTGAAAAGGAGAAGTAACTAAATTAATCGAAATAGTGAAAACGTGTGATAGAAAATATTATCTGCACAAAAATAAAATATTTATATTATTAAGGACATATTCGTGGTTTGACAGTTATAAAAATAAAACTTTTAGAAATACCACAATACAATAACCGCCAGTGCCCAAGGCGAAAGTTTGCTATCGAATTTAGAGTCAATTAATTTTACTAAAACAGAATGCCTGATTAAACCAAGTTCATGCTTAAATTAGGACTTGTTTTGGTTATTATGTACTTATTTTTCCATCGGCAATTTTTCAACAATTTACTTTTAAAATTTAATTCTTCTTCTAGTTCTTTTCCTATAAAGTTTAAAACAAGAAACAATTTTAAAAAAATATTATATTAGTACCAAAGTATTAAGATATTCCATTTCATGTGAAAATTTTACTTTTATCTTTTATCCAGCACGCAGAAACCTGGTCAAAAGCCGAAAAATGCAGTTTTTTTACTTTTAAGCCGGCGACTGACTTGTAACAGAACGTTGTAATGTAACGTGTTACAACACGAGCGGAGCCGCTCAACTCGAGCAATGGTGCTCCACTTGACTGTCGGTTTTTTGACGAATCCTTTTGATTTTAGAACCAACTGAATAGTAAAGCACTGCTGAGCCAAGCATTCAAAACGAGCATTCGCGGCGCCAAGAAAAAGGAACTTTGTAATGTAATGTTCGAAGCGAGCATTACATTACAAAGATCGGCTCAAGTCAGTCGCCGGCTTTAAAGTTTGAAAAAGTTTTATGGGTCCGTCGAGCGTCATTCAAAACCGATTTATTAACTTTTGACAGCATGGTAGCTCATTTTGTTTTCGGAGAGATGGAATTCAGATTCGTTATTCCAAGAAACCCCTTACTATCAAATTACATTAAAATACAATATTTTGTCAATAAAATGTCCGACACGTTGGATCCACCATTTTATTTTTGCAAAAATGGATTTCAGATCGTAATCAGTGGCCCCAAAAACTTGTATATCTCAATTTTTAAAGATAAAATCAAATCTTTAAATATTTTGACCAGGTTTTTGGACTTTTGGACCACAGCGTATTCAAATTTTGATTTATCATTATTGTAAAGTTCACCCTAACTTCCTAACTATACCCGGTTGGCCTCCCTCAGAAAAATTTAGAGCCAACACAATATTTCGAGCTCTAACTTTTTATAGACAGTAGGTACTTTTACAAAATTATCTCGGAATATATTTCAAGACTTTTATAAGAAGGGCGAGGATTACATTCCGATGTTTCGTATTTTAACATATCATGCATTTTTGGTACAGTGGGCCCAGTGGTAAGTCGCCGATGCTATGCACAGAAAATGACAGAAGCAGGAAACTGTTTTACCACTCTAGTACAATCGGAGGAAGCAATTTCCGTAAAACGCGAAGCGCAGAGTGAGTTTAAATGAAAATGCCACTGAACTGATGTTAAATAGTATTAAGTAATCGCTTTGTTTATGATTAAAAACCAGGAATGTAGGTAAATATGTACGTAAAAATATATATATATGCAAAAATTTTATTAAAAAATGCCCAAAAAAAATTTCTCTCCAGATTGTACCAATGTTTTTGAGGCAAAATACGCATGTTCTACATAATGGCGAAGGTGGGGAAAAAGGATGCGCACACAATGGGATCGGCGACTTACCACTGGGCCCACTGTACTTAATAGGGACTTTGCATAATTTTCAAAATAATTTTTTTTGAAAAGCTGATACCAAATTATCACTATCAATATTTTAGAAAAAATTTTTTGGTCCGTACTTTCCAAGTAAATAAATAAAAAGTATTGCAAAATTTGAAATTTCCACGCATTGCCCGGAAACGCCCGAATCGGCCCAAAAGACTGCTGACGTCACGAATCTAGTTCCACAGTGCAGCACGCCGCATTTTGACTTATTTCGAAAAATGTCAAACGCGTAAAAAATATTTAGACATGCCAATGTCAACTAGATTCGTGACGTCACACAGGACTCTCCGATCTCAAAGCGTTTTCGGGCGGCAATAATATATTTGAATTACGGTCAATTTATAATCGTTTTCTCATGTACAAATATTGAGTTAAAAAAATTATTTTTGCTGTAGAGTATTATTAATATAGTCGTTTTACATTTCTAACAGAGAAAAACGGGATTTTAAAAAAATGCAACAACCCTATTAGTGTTTTTAAATTTCCTTTTTCTGGATAACGAACATTTTTAATTATTTGAATTTTTCAAAAATAGAGTTCAATAATTTTTAAACAAACTTAAAAAAATAAGGTTAATAATAATAACTAAAGGATAAAAAGGATAAATCTAGACGGACATGAAGGAAATCTTAAAATCCCATTATCTGTATATTGGCTATTTATTTTGAAAGAAAATCTTCCACAGTTCACATCCAAGGTAAACCCCTCTTCAAGTCAGTGTGATCGCATCGTAATTTATCCTTAAGAACTTCATTTCTAAAATTACCCGGAAAATATGTGTCCTATTTCGTCTCATCATCGTTGATGATTTACTTATCCTTAAGTTCAGTAATATATAATTATATGTACATAATTGTTAAAAATTCGTAAAAAATAGGATATTCGATCATTCGTTCTTTAGTGAATTATTT
Source organism: Pediacus dermestoides (assembly GCA_963942485.1). Taxonomy (NCBI): domain Eukaryota; kingdom Metazoa; phylum Arthropoda; class Insecta; order Coleoptera; family Cucujidae; genus Pediacus; species Pediacus dermestoides. Next base: position 34,656,738 of record OZ012626.1, read on the forward strand.
CAACTTTCAAAAAATTATTTAGCAGAGTTGCCCAACTTTTAATTATGTTATCTTATATCAAAACGGTAAAGGATAAAACGAATAAATCTAGATGGACATAGAGGACATGTATTAAGAGAAAAAATCTTCCACTTTCCATCCGAGATAAAATCCTCTTCAATTCGATGTTATCGCGTTATCATTCATCCATTATAACTTAATTTCTAAAATTAGCCGAAAAAATGTTTCCTATTTCATTTCATCATCGTTGGTGATTTCCTTGTTCTTATAAGTTATAAGTTCAATAATAAGTAGGTATGTAATTGTTATAAATTCGTAAAAATAGAATATTTAGTCATTCGCTTCTTGTAATTGACGAATTAGTGAATGATTACAATTTCAAAAAAATTGTTCTGCAGAGTAGACAACTGTTAATTTTGCTATCTTGTATCAAAACGGTAAGATGTAGACACTAAAGGATAAATCTATATGGACATAGACAGAGGACATTTATTTATTAGGGAAAAAATCTTCCAGTTTACATCCGAGATAAAATCCTTTTCAATTCGATGCTATCGCGTTATCGTTGATCCATAACAACTTCATTTCTAAAATTAGCCGAAAACTATGTGTCCTATCTCGTCTCATCATCGCTGGTGGTGGTGATTTCCTTATCTTTATCCAAACCTTGGCTTTTTATGAAATTGCACCTGCGGGGGTCCAAATCCAAGCCACTACTCCAACCCCTTCTTCAGCCATCGAATTGTTGTCGCCTCTTTCATGGCCGTCGCCGCGAATAGCTCGACGAACAACAGCACTCCAATTGCCGAAGGAGTCGGAAACTAGGTGAACAAGTCAGTTTCAACTACGTGCTACGTCCGTCAGCGGGACACACACCGCTCGATGGTTCACTTGCTATCAAGGGCAGAGGCAGATACGAAGTAGTTCGCGTGGAGCGCAGTCGCTCGCGCTTTTGGTGGGGAAAAACACCTGTTTGACACTCGTGTTGCTTACTGTCAAACTCCTAGTGGACTGTTTACTGTGATTAGTGTTAAGATTAATTATTTTCTAAGTGTCTTCGAGGGTCAGGTTTTGCCCCCTTTGGCCCCCTCACGGTTGTGTTGTTGTGCGGTTGGTTGTTTTCTGTGTGGTGTTTGGGTTATTATGTTGTTTTTATTATCTGTTTGGTGATTATATGTGTCAATCAACCACGGATACCACTAGGATTACCTTTAGCCCTCTTCGACAATATGATCGGAGGATACTATGAGCGGAACCCACTGTTAAAAGGCACCCTTACTAGGTAAATACCATGAACAAAATCCAATAGGATGTATTTTTCGCTCGGCGAGGTCACATTATAAACACACTCCATGATTACAACTTACTTCTACTTATCTTAATACATATTTTGTTATTGGTGCTGAAAAGCGATAAAAACCACGACATACAGTATGGTAGGCATTGTTTTTTCTCTGTACGAATTTCTAGTGTTATTTTTAAAACGAAACTCTCCTTATCTGATTGTACACTTAATAACAATTAGTTGCAATTCAATTGAATTATTTGGAACTGTGTTTTGCGTATTTATTGACCTTTCAAAATGTGAAAGCGGATTTGAGGCGGTTCTTTGCTTGTTGTGTTATCCATATATTAACCAAAAAACCGTATGTGTTATTTTATTGGTTTATTTATAAAATCATTCATAGTTTCATCCACCTGCAAACTAATTACCAAATTATACTCTAAATAACGTATTCGGCATTTTTAATTAATTGGATATTTGCAGCTATGATACCAACTAATTAACAAAAAATCTGCTGAATATTTTATGCAAAAATATTCACCAAATGACATAAGATGTGATATAATTTGTTAGATATTAGTGGCAACTGTAAATCACTGTCCAGTTGAAATTGGTTTAGATGAGGGATTTTTCCTAAATATTCGATAAAAATATTACATCATATGTAAATAACTAAATATACAGCGTGAGGCAGAAATATGCGCTCAAATTAAATCAAAACTAACAGTAACTTTTACTTGACTATGGAACTGGCCATAAACTTTTCAGGCTTAATATGCAGGGTGTCCTAAAATTATAGCGACAAACTTAAAGGATACCAAAACAGCATTTTTTGTCGATACCTCCGTGACCGCAAACGAACTATTTTGGCTGCAGAGTGCAAAATGTGTTTGAAATTGCAATCTATTGCGGAATTTTCCATTTGCCTGTCAGAAATAACTAAAAAACTAGTACTAACTGTAAAATTAACTAGGTACCCAACAACCCAACTCATTTTAATTTTGAAAATTTCAGTAACATTTTAGGTTCGCTTATGAATATTTTAATTTAGTTTTAGCCCTTCTGACTAAACACTTGTAACGCCCCTGTATGTTTAATAAAAATATATCTACACATCAGTCTCGAGTTCTAGACACATTTATCGTATGGTTTATCATTTTTTATTATTATTGTTTATTATTCTCACTATTAAATAATTAACATTTCATTTGACTTGAATAAAAACAGTAATTTCTTAAAAACTTCACATATCAATCGGAAAATTTAAATTACAAGCTTGTAAAATTTATTATAATTTAAACCAAATTTCACCAATAAAATGCATGTTTCATGGAATTTATAATAAAATTATTGTGGGTCAAAAGATAAAAACAGTTTTCGCATGATTCTCCAGTTAAAAATATGTTTAAGAATATCAGAATTACTGATTTTCCTTCTTTTTATAACTTGAATTGTTTTTTTTTTAATATAGAATAAATTTTCCGGTTTGCTGTTGCTAGTATAGTATTTTTCTTTATTAAAAACGCGCTTTATGGAGAATCCTCGGGAGAATCATATGACAAAACACATCAAAGTTCAATTAGTCTATCTATTTCTTTTGATAATGTGTCTAAATACAATGAACACTAATTATACTTGCGGGTGATTTCCCTCGATGTCTTTGACACCTACAAAATGTCGCAACAGTGATTAAGCAATTCTCGACCAATAAATAGAAATTTTAAATTAAAAGTGTAATATTTTGAATTCAGTCTTGATTTATAAAAAAGTAATTAAAATAAACATCTGACTCCCCGATAAATTTTACAAAACGGTATTTTTTAAATTATAAATATCTCGGAAATGTTTGTTTTTTTTCAAATAATTTCGTCTTTGACTTAACCTAAAATAAATCTCAAATTTTATAGGCTATCCATTCCATAAATCTCACGTGGCCAGTAAAATTACCTTTATTACATTATACAGGGTGTACCAGCTTTAATCGAGCAAAATTTAATGGTACATTCTCCTGGTCGTCCTGAATCGGAAAAATGCATATTATATACCTCTATCTCGATTCCTAAAAAAGATACAGGGTGTTGAAGTTTACAAGAAAAAATTATTTTTTTGCAATAACTTCCATAAAAAAGCTTGGATTCAAACCAAATTTTGCATGCCTGTCCTCCTCCCTAAGGACAATTTTATGAAGATATTTTCGATTTTGGGGGGGCACCAGTGACGTGCAATTCGGTTACATCTCAATTATTTCAAAGAAAAAAGTATACCACTGTAATTTAAAAAAAATATTTTTTATCTATCGAATTTCTTGTTCAATTTGGAGTGAAATTTGCTATTACAGAACAAAAATTTAAGTTTTAGTTCCAGAGATAATTAATTTTTTCCAAAGACGTGCTAACTTGAAATTACAAAAAAATCCGGGAATGATGACAGATACTGTTAATTCATTAGATCGTCGTTGTCAGAAATGCATCGAGGCTGGTGGGTTGCATTTTGAACAGTTGCTGTAATTTTATAATTATTTTTTGTTACGTTTTGTTTTTTAATAAATTTCCTATTTGATTTGTGACTAATTTCAAGTTCAAGTCTTTCGAAAAAACTAATCTCTGGAACTAAAACTTCAATTTTTGTTCTGTAAAAGCAAAGTTTACTCCAAATTGAACAAGAAATTCAATAGATAAAAAATATTTCTTAAAAATTACAGTGGCATGCTTTTTTCTTTGAAATAATTGAGATGTGGCCGAATTGCACGCCAATGGTGCCCTCTTAAAATCGAAAATATCTTCATAAAATTGTCCTTAGGTAGGAGGGCAGGCATGCAAAATTTTGTTTGAATCCAAGCTTTTTTATAGAAGTTATTGCAAAAAAATGATTTTTTTTGTAAACTTCAACACCCTATATCTTTCTTAGGAATCGAGATAGATGTATATAATATACATTTTTCCGAATCAGGACGACTAGGAGAATGTACCATTAAAGTTTGCTCGATTAAAACTGATAAACCATGTATGTTTAATTATACTGTCAAACGTCTTTCTAAAATAACCAGACCTTTTAGGACAAATTGGCACTAATTGAGTTCAGTTTTAAAAAGATGGCATAATTATTATGTTCGCACAAAAGTACATATTTGTTACGTGAGTGCATTTATAAAATGGATGCCCTTTACACAAATATTCAAACTTAAAGTGAATTCATGAACACAATCTAACATCGTTTCCATATCGTAAAAGTTAGTTATGCTTATTGCTTACTGATTTGACTAGATGGCATTATAACTCAAAAGTTGCTGTTATTCATACCCGATATTATATAATATTTTTTAATGTAAACAAATTGCTCGAGGGTATTTCGTGTAATTATTTTTTTAGCGTACGTATCCAAACAATAAATTCTTTATGATTCATACATCACATGTCCTAAAAATATTATAAAGGACGAAAAATACAGAATTTAGGCCAATGTCAATTAATAGTTGAGTCTTGTACGTCAACCTATGTGAAGACAATGGCGGCGTCTTCTTGGAAAAGTGAACATTGCTTGGTTCTGCAGCAAATTGCCCAAGTTTTAAATTATGTAAATATTTTAATAATTTGTTGTTTGGGATAGTAATTTATCTGCGTAATAAATGATGTTTTACTACATAATTATTAGTAAAAATTGATAGATATACTCCATAAAATTGTGGTTATCACTACCATACCATATAGTGTTTCACATTTATCCACAACACTCAATTCAACGAATTCTCTCTTAATTTGGATACCAAATCAACGCCTTTAAAAACAGTTACATTTTCTATTTCGTGCCATCCTCAACGAGGTCACCATCAAATTCCTAATCCCATACCAACACAGTTTAAAATCAATGTAAAGTTATTCACTCTAATGTTCGGAAAGGAAAACAACAATAAATTCAATTTTTTTCAAATTAATAACAGGGATTGATGTACAAGTGGGAAATAGAGCGTCAATGATTTTTTTCATGATTGTAGCACTAATACTATAATTTTTTTGTGCAAATAATTAATGGAATCTTAAGTACCTGTGAGAAAGATGTCTGTATTATAGTCTCTTTGGGGATTTCCCTTTCACTAACGCTGCGATTTAATTCTAGAGAAAGATTTTTTTACTTGTATCCAAGTACACATCGATTATTTATTAATTAATTAAACTAGATTTGATTTGACCCCATTAATTATATTAACATATGCTATAAAACCAAATTTGAATATATTGCGGTGCCAGAAAAATTAGCAAATTTACAATGGGTGCGACTGCCAAACCGAAAGTTTCTCATGCTACGTTAATGCAGATATTCTATTCCATAAAATTATTTCAATCAAACAAAACAGACATAAGCTAGTCTCACGTAAACACTATTTAGTTGGGAAAGAAAAGGCGCAAGGTTGCTTTTATTTGCGGATGTAGGGATATAATTAATTAAATAAATAGTAAGTAGAGAGCTTGATGTATGTACCTATTATAAACTCAAATATTTACTAGTTTTCTTTATAATTTATGTAGATGTTTGCTTCAGTGCTTATCTTCCTGTGCTAATAGTTTATAAGTGACTGGAGAGGGAAATTAGTAGAATAAAATTATTGGCTTTCGAAAAAAACTTCCTACACATTTTTTTGTGAGAAGGAACTTTTTGTATACAGGGAAAAAGTGGGAAATCTCAGATAGGGCATGAAAAAATAAGATGACAATTTTTTTCCTACAGGCCCTCCCTACGAAGATATGTAGCCCTGAAGAGCGTCGCTGGAAATCGTTTTTTTTTAATAACTTTTAAAGTACTTAATAGAATTTTATAAAAAGTTAATATGATGGACAATACTAAGGACCTCTTGAAATAATGTCCTTGACACATATCTAGTTTGTTTAGTTTACCAGGTGCAGACTAAGCTTTACAACTTAATGCTTAAACTTTTAACACCCTGTGTGAAAAAGACTTAAAACAACAAAATGAGGTAGTTTGAACCTTCGACTAAAGAAAAGCTACTCTTGTTTATTGTCGATAAAGTGGACCCTTTTCGAGAAAAAGAATAATAAACGAATTCATGTTTTATTAAGTCATTAAAAAAAGAAAATTTCATTCCGAAAAAATTTGAAAAACGCCTGTAGGAAAATTTTTTATAGGAACTAGTCATCTTATTTTTTCATGCCCCATCTGAATCCGAGAGATTTCTCACTTTTTCCGGGACACCCTGTATAGATAAACTGAAAAAAATTATTCATTAACATATTTTCCAAAAATATGCAGGTTTTTTTTCAAATACTTAAAACTAATTCAACAATTATTGGACACAACGATCGTTTAACTCAATTCTAAAGAGGTCGTTACCATGGCAACTCCTTACGCTACCGTTAAATTTACTTCAAGGTGAATACATCGGGCTTAAAAAAATCCACAATAAATTATATAATATTACCATATTTTTATATTGGATTTATTTATCCCAAAAAGTCATCCACCATGAGTCCAATTTGTATATAATTATTTTAATTCAATACTTCATCATTGTTTTATATTTTCAATGGATTTTTTTCAACTATTACGTAAATGATTCCCCAAGTAACCAAAACAATAGTTTAGGAAAGTGATGTCATAGAAGGTACGTGTTAAAACAGTTATACCGTCTGACAGCAAAAGAGAATGGCAAACTCGAGGGCGAGGGAGTCGAGATTAGAAATCCTGCTTACGGTGAAAGTGTTCGCGATAATATTCCGCCATATTGCATGCCGATGTTTTAAACAACACAATATAATGTTTATTCAGCAATAAATTAGAAACCATCTTCTCGATTATTATTATTGATGATATGATTTCCTCGTAAGAATTACGCAGATATTTTTTGAACATAAACCCGTTTTCTGGATGTATGAGTATATTAACAAAAATTTTAAACTTATTAACCCATATTTTTTTCTAATTTGTCCCACTTGCATCATCTATAATGTCTTTGTTTGTTACATATTACGATACCTAAACGATTATTGTAAATTGTAGGTACCTACGTACATACGACATTGGCAAAACCAGTTATAGATTCTGGACATAAACATTCAATAGATTATCGATTAAGTATTTCCGTATTTAATGTAAAAAAAACTATACATATGACTATGTATAATATAAGCTAGATATGGGAAAAGGAAGGTATACAATTCATATGAACTGGTTTATATTTCTTGTCGGTTTGATTACCCATAGCCTGTTTATGTGCAGAAAATATAAACCAATCAATATGTGATCAGAACGGAAATAATGTCCTACCTAATTAGAATCGGGAAATTGAGGTGGATGTGGACACCATGGAGGCGAGCTAATCGGGAACATCTGAGGAAACTAAACGAGAGTTTTTGAGTTATTGTCTTGAAAGTTTTTCGTCACTTTATCGCACACAATAAAGATGATGCAACTGACGACACAAACTTGACATTAATCTTTTTAATGACATTTGCTGAACAGTTGGGTTAGGTTGAGATTTAGAATTTAGTGTGGTACCTGATATTGATGGTGGTTGTAGAAATAGCACTTAATTTTTTGTTTTAGGAACTTTCGATAACGAAGTCTTCTGATGAAGTTTTATGAAACTTTTAAAAATTGAATCCTTTGACATTATTTTATTCATGAATACGAATTATTTTTTTGCACAATTCTTAAAAGAAATCAAAATAAGGCGCATCAGGTACTTTTTATCAAGTTTTAGGAAAAGTGAATAACGAGATTAATATTGTTCTTTGGCCCTTTCAAAAATATCCAAAAAAAGCGGACTTTTCTAAAAATTCACTAAGAGTATAAAAAAAATTCACTCAATATTAAAAAATAAAGCCAGAATTTCCAAAAATCTATTTTGTATGAAGCTATAGATAGCGAGTCTTAATTATTTATCATGATAGCATAGACACAGATTCTAGAATTACTATAACTTTAATTTAAACTGTCTAGAGGTTTATAGTCGATAAATTTGGAAATTATTGGAATTTGGTCAAATGTAGAAATAGTTTTAAAATTTCCTTTATAAATTTTTCAGAAAACTATAACCTTTACAAAAGTAGTATGCTAATATTTCAATTTGTTTAGCTGCTAGTTATGTAAGTGGTATCTTAAGGAAATTAACTTAATATTTAAAGATAATCCCCGGTTTAAAAATTGGGCATTAACGTAAATTGCGAAATTTTCATGTTTTTTAATTTTTTGCACCTTGATCAAACTCGTCCAAATACTCCAAATAAAAAAATTCCATTAGGATATCTGAAACTGAAAAAATAAGTTCTGTTTTTTTTCATTCCAAAGTCAACTAAACTGCTGGCCAATTGAAACGTACCAAGCGAATTTTTAGGTTGAATTTAAAGTCAAATATTTTGAAAAATAGAAAAGATATCAACATGCGGTTTTCAGGATTACAGAGATAATTTAATTGAGGAAACAATAGTGTTACCCGATTTTTTTACTTTGAAGTACATTACTATCTACAGGGTATGAAAGAAAGTCGTCTTTTTTTTCTCAAACTACCGAGATTCCACAAAATTTTTTAAATATTTTTTTGATGTAGATTTTTTTAGTCCTTACTTAATAGGAAAAAAAACCTGTTTTACAAATTTTTGATATCCCTGTTATTTTATAAGATACCGAATTTTTGCTGAAAACTTGATTTTTTCTTTGTTTTTTGTCGTTCGGCCGTATTGTGTTTTGTAAGAACCAATCTCTGTAGTTGATTATGATACCTTATGAATGGCTTTCTTATAAAAAGTACTTTTGTACTTTCATTAATTTATTGGTAACCAGTGGCTTATCAAAAATCGGTACACGTTCGCTAATTGGTAAATTTTTTTAATTCAGTTTTTGAAGCTATTTTCTTAATTGAATAAAATGGAAATTAGTTAATGTTCGCCATTGGTTTAAGTGACTTATATCCTCGAAACGGGTTTTTCACTTTTTCAAAAATTTGCTCATATCCGTGTATACCGGGTGGCCACGAAATCGTTTAACAACCCCTACCATTTTGTTACATTTAACTGTATTAATTTGAATTTTGGCATGGTTTGATTGTTGAAAGGAATACTTATTTTGACGTTTAAAACAATCTAATGACACACCTACTAACTTTCAATTTTTTTTAAAACAATCCTTACATTTTTCCGTAATAATTAGATTCTACTTAAAATTACCTTTTTATCGACATATCACATTTGATCTCAAAATGGCAGCATAATTATTATTGCAAAAACCTGTTCAACAATATTTAATTTAATAAAAAAGTCTTATAAAATAAGAGGGATATAAAAATTTTGAAAAATTGGGTTTTTCCGCATTAACCAGGGACTAAAAAATGGACATCAAAAAAATATTTAAAAAAATTTGTGGAATCTCGGTAGGCGGCTAGGTATAAAGTTTGAGAAAAAAAGACGACTTTTTTTTCATACCCTGTAGATAGTAACGTACGTCAAAGTAAAAAAATCGGGTAACATTATTGTTTTTTCAATTAAATTATCTCTTGAATCCTGAAAGCCTCATGTCGATATCTTTACTCCTTTTCAAAATATTTGACTTTAAATTCAACCTAAAAATTCGCTTGGTACGTTTCAATTGGCCAGCAGTTTAGATATGAAAGTGGTTCACTAAAGCATATACAGTTTTTTTTAGTTTGAGCCTCAAAAACTTTTCAAAAATTGCACACAAAAACCTATTATGGTTTGTTTACAAACTTTGGAACAAATCGACAATCTCATTTTGCCAAGCTTTTGAACCGCATCGGCGATTATAGTAAAAGTGAAGTTGAATGTCACACGTCAATAGTACAAAATACAAAGCCTGTTGCAAAGACTTAATAAAATAATATTTGCGCGACTATAACAACAGTGTCGGAAAAGAAATCTTACTAAATAAGAATACTTTCTTACACGTTCAGCTCTAATAACCTTAATGAATTTATATTCTAGCTAATAACTAGCAAAATGCTATATATTAAACAAAGAAAATTGTATAACGAATCTGTAGTTTTGTTTAGTTTTATATAACGTGAAAATTTGAAAATGAAACTTTTCATCAGAACTATTAAAGTAAGAAGTAATCTCTATAAAGCGAAACCACGAACGAACGACGGTTGTATTGATTTAATAAACTCTTTGGAGTATTATAATTATGTTACTATAACCAAAAGTAAATTAGAATTGTTAATAAAACAGAACGAAATGGAACTTTTAAACAAGATTCAAACATCGATTTGAATACAAGTTTACATTCGCTTCTATTATCAATGTTGATGTCAAGGTTACAGAGACAAGATTTCAAATTTGTGCTTGCACAAATCGCGTTATTTGTGTAGGTATAACACACCAATATGTTGGACAAATTTTTCTAATAATGTTACAGTTACAGAAGTTTCGTATAGGCGACACACCTCAATTCTCTTTTACAGCTTATAATCATTCTCTACTAGAGTGATTCTAATTAAATAAAATTAAAATTATTGTAGGTCAATATCAATAATGTAAATTGTTGTGTGTTGGATAATTGTGTTTGCGGACAAATTAACGCCCTTGAATATGAATGCTAACGGCAGCATGAAAACTTTTCCCGTAGTCGTAGTCGGCAAGCAACAATAATTATTGTTATCAGTTTTTATTTTAGTCATTTGCTAAGTGTGTTTACTTAATATTTTAACAGATAATCATATGTGGATATTTTGCATGTTTTTAAAATTGTTATTATCAAAATTGAACAGGAGCTTGGCATTAAATGCGAAACTTCTACACTTTTGCTGTTGGTTCACTAATTAAAAATAATGTCGTGAACATATTTCTTCGTTATTATTTGTGAACAAGTAAATAAATAATCTTGTATCTGGCTCGCTGCTTTTTCCCTCCTTGGTGCTACATAATTTATTCAAAAAGTTTAAATTTGTATGCTTATAAACTTCCACCGCAATGATTTTAAGACGCGCTAAGGCTTTCCTGGTGAATTTTTTCCAGATGAAATTATAATAATTTAATCCAATTTCCGGTTATTGCTATAATAAATACGATGTTTCCTATATCGTTGAATTCCTGTAAATTATTAACATTAGCATATGTTTACTTCAAATTACCTATCTATTAACAATAAATTATTAAATTATTATCTAGTTAGCAAGAGCTTGCAAGTTAAATTACATTTGCTAAAGTAGGATAGACTCTGGTTTAACTACATATAGGCAAAGCTGGTATTCAGCTAAAACATGTCACCAACATTTTGGACAAACATCACATAATAAATCTACATAGACATTCATAATTAATGTACTGCTTGATTATGTAAATATTTCTTCAGAATTTATGACCTGCTATCTTTAAGAATAAATAATAAATCTGTTTTGAGATAGAGATATGGCAGGGAAACTGGAACTCCCAATTAATTAATCTCTTATTATAATCACATTCAATTCCAACCCATTTCAAATAATGGATTTAGTCACAATCACAATACACTAAATGATGATGTAAGACCCGATTATGAAAATTAATAAGTTATTGAATCGGTCCGTGAAGTTCAAAAAACGTTTCATGTTTCATAACATGTATAGAATTTCAAATTTCATGCTAAAGCACACCATCGCTTTAAAACTATAAATATTAAGCGAAATCAAGACAAGAAATAAATTCATAACAAAATGTTTTGATGCGTCAAGTCGGAATATTTAGGTAATTTAGCTTGGAAAAACGTTTCTAAATCAAATTATACTTGGTATTTGTTAAAGCACTAAGTTATTTATTGAATTTAACGACTTCAAAAGAGCAAAGGTCTAATTTAATGAGTGGCAAAATTAATACAAAATATTCACATGTTGTTTCGGGTAATTTTTTAGGAGAGTGGTACACACTAGAATACTAGAATAAATTTACAAGAATGTTTAAAGCTTCTTATAATAAATCCTAAGTGTGTGGAAAATTTCCAGTAAATGGATCATGATTTAAATTTATTCATACAGTCACAGATTACAATAATTATTTATACATATGAAAACTGTATTACGTACCTAAATTACACGTATTCTTTTTATCTTCTAAGTCACAAAGCTTGCAAGGATAGTCTATTAATTTACATACAAATATTTTGAAATTTTACTGAAAAATTATAGCTACATCCGGAATTGTATCATTTTTTGCTTATAAAAATATAGTAATTTAAAGAAACATCTCTGTGAAAAAATATCTTAAGAATTCTTTCATAGTGATTTAAATACAACTTACCATATTCCCACTCCATATTCTCTTTAACAGGTAGTTAAAAAAATTTGAATAGTACCAAATTAATTTTGGATTTCTACCAAATTTATAAACAAATATTTTGTCTACTTGATAGGCTTCGCAAGATAAATGTACACTTGCCTATTTTCAAAGAATTCTGAAAAGATGAAAGTCCATTATTTAAGTTAGGTTTGACTTACAGCCATATTATTTGTTAATTGTTTCTAAAAATAAATAATTTCTTTATTCTTAAGGTTTTTATAGGCTATAATTTTCTTAAGATTAAGAATGTTTAAGAAATCCTGATTTCTAGCAACATTTTTTATTTTCGTAAAACTGGAGATCGGCTTTCGGTCGTCATGCCAGAGACGGACTATTAACATTTAAACTTACAGTTTAGGTTAGGTCTGTATACCTTATTTGTTTTAAAATGGTAAAGTAACAGAGTAATGGTCAATTTAAAGTTTAAACTATGAAAATTTTAAGTTTAAATTATTAGTATTTTGAATATAATATCTGACATCTTTACAAAGAAAAATCTACATGTAAGACTCTTTTTGTAAAAACTGATATATAAAAAAATCACAAAATTAATTCACTTGAGGTTGTACATTAAATTCAAGTTGCTTCAATTAGCAATTTTACCAAATTTCAAGATTAGTACTTTACATCATGGTATTTTTTACTTAATACGAGCCCTAACAGCTAAATGTTCGGACAAAAGTAAATTTGATTGTCTTTTTTCCATACGCGCAAAAGTTATCTAAATTAACTTCCATAATATTGATGGTTTTTTCTGTTATAATGCCAACATTTAGTTATATAAAAACGTACATTTCGTAAAAGTCCGCTCGGCGGTTCCAAAACTGTGGCACTTTAACCCAGCATGATGGGAAAACTGTAGAAACAAAGAATTATTATTTTCAAAACGTTGGATCTAGTAGTCGGATTTTGATGAAATTAACTTTATTGCAAAGCTGGATGTTGGTTTTCTTTACAAATAAGTTACACAATTTTTTATTTGGTGATTTTAGGCATTTATCGGAGCTTCAAAGTTGCATCTTTAAAAATGATAGAATTTTCTAGTGACTGTTTTAAAAAATCACAGTTTTAAAACCGCTGGTTGTAATTGTGTCAAAAAACCTTTAAATCAAAGCTCAATAATCGTACTATATTGAAAAAGTCCTGAAATGTTAATATGATTTTTTTTGCATTTTTTTCGAGATCCACAGTTCACTTTTCAAAAAACGTGTTTTTTGAGGGTGCTACCTACATTTAAATAATCACAGTTTTGGAACCGCTCGTTGGATTTTGGTAAAATTTACTTTATTGCAAAGCTGGATGTTGGTTTTATGTACGAAAAAATCCCCAAGTCTTAATTTGGTGATTTTAGGCAATTTTCGTAGCTTTAAAATTTCACTTAAAATATGTAACATAATTTTCTAACGACAGTTTTTAAAAAATTACAGTTTTGGAACTCGGTGAAAAAGGACATAACGGTGCTTCCATGGCCCTTATCCTGTCCGAACTTAAATGTCATTGAAACTCTCTCGGCATAAAATTTAACGTATTCTACGCAATAATCCACGAAGAACCATTGGGGACTTAAAGACCAAAATAGAAGAAATTTGGGACAGTTTCACGCCAGAATTGTACCAAAATTTGATAAATACAATTCCTGCTAGAATACAGGCAGCTATTAAAGCAAAAGGAGACGTAACCTCTTATTAATGGTCCTAAATTAAAAATTATCCTAACCGATCCTAACATTTAGTTGCAAATTCATTTTGTAAAATTTGCTAATTATTATTAAGGTTAAAATATTGTTACTTAAATCAAATAAATAATTTTCTTCCATGCATAATATTGTTACTAAGACTTTATCTTATTGTATTGTTAGGTGTTTACTAATTATTTGCGTAAAATTTCCAGTTCTCCTTTTATACTTCTAAAATTTACTTTTGTCCGAACATTTAGTTGTTAGGGCTCGTATAAGTCAAAATATTTAATATTTTCTCATGCTCTAAATCCAAGTTTATAATAATTAACAAAATTATTATAACAAATTGTAATTACATAATTATATAATCATGTTCATCGCCTTATGACTATTCTGATCCTTTTATGCACACTATCGCCAAGTAGTTTTCCAGTAAAAATTAAACTAATTCCCAAAACGAACTTTCCCTTTAATAAAATGAAATTATCCACTATTCTCTTGAAATGTTAATTGCTATTATACCAGTAGTTCCAACTCGAACAATAAAAAACAATTTCTGGAATTAATACAATAATTGTTTGAAGTGCATTCGGCGGCGTGGGATTTTTCGACGCCAATTAATTGGATGCCAGGCGTCGTCCTTGGAAAGCTGCTGTAGCAACTCGATCTCATGTTTTTATATGCCTTGCCGTCTTTAGTGGGCTTAACTTTATTAACTCCTGGAAAACTGTTGTAAAACACCCGTGATGCGAAGCTTTCCCACCGAGAACCTAGTCGGGGAAAACAAAAAAATCACGAGGCTAAACTCCCTGGCTTCTGCTTTCAGAAACTGAATTTCGCAGTATTTATACTTCAAGTGAAGTGAAGCTGTTGCTCCTGCTGGGGTTTGCTGCGCTTCCAATTATGCTCTTCGTGAATTTCTGGGACAGAAAAAAATTTTGTTTTGGTTTATTTTCAAGGGAGTGACTGTTTAACTAGATTAAAAATTATAGATGAACAATTGTAGTTACATTGAGGCCACTGGGGGCTGTCTCAGCTTCAGCCAGTCTAGACAAGCTAAATTCGATTGTATCCCTCCGCATTTATCTGTGTAATGTCCTATTTAACGTGGCTAAAAAAATGAAAGTAAAAATAGTTGCAGGAAAAAAAGTATTGGCAGAAAGTAATGTTGCCACGTAAGTAGATAGTAGTTTCGTGCAATTATTAACAGTAACAGTATTATTATTAGGCTTCATTAAAATATAAATAAAACAGTAAATTCGCTGACATAACAAACTTCTATGTAATAATCTTGAAATTATTTAAGAAAGTATTTTTATAGGCCGCCTGAAGTTTTGTACCGTGCGCATCTTGTTAAATGCGTTATATTATTAGCAAGTCACTCTTTGGTATTTGTATTTGGTGACCCACATTCTTTATACAATGTTCTTTAGCCTAGCTTTAAAAGGTTTTGTTACCGCAATGCATCATGCATTTATTTAGGAAAAATTGATTTAATATTATCCTCATATTGCGCTTTGTGCGATATGTGATTTAGTTTATTCAACTGTGTTTGTGGGTATTAATAGACAACATCGAGCACACCAACATCAACACTCTGTAAAAGATTATGATAAATACACTCGCTGGAAATTGATCGTGGCTCGAAGGTATTAACACCGACAATTTGTATCACATTCCTTAGTGTCTTGATGATTTTGTCGTGATTTTTAATACACACTCATTTTAATTATGCTATTAAATAGTCTCTAGAAAGAACTACTCGCACAACAAAATGCATAAATTTTACTACGCCATAAAATTAAAAATATCCTGAACTGCTAACTCTTGCTGGAAAAATCCACAACAAAATTTGTCTTGTTAACTGTATAAAGACAATTCGGACAATTAAACAAAAACACTTACACAAATAGGAGGGGACTGTTGTGCCAAAGATTTTTATTACCATGCACAAAGCTTCTTAGTCACGTGGTGTTGTGGTTTAAGACTGGAATAATTTCGCGTGTTCAACTTTCCTTTCTTATACGGTTGCAACAAAAATGCATTTAGAATTATAGCGAAATTTTAAACGGATATTAAAGTTTTATGAGGAAGTTTACCACTCGGTTGATCTTAGTCATTTTCCTGCTTGGGTCGTTCAATTTTGTTTATAATGTCATTAACATGTTTGTTCTAGTAGGTTTTTAATGACATCGTTATGATTATCGATTCTTTGTTTTTTGTTTGGACTGTGATGATTTGAAGTAGGTTTGTAGAATAGCTTCGAAGGTTCGAACTGATCCTATAGTAGAATCGACTAATTTCATTGTACTAGAATCTAGGTATTAGACTACCAATTCTAGAATTGAAGCGTCTCTTCGATTTTAACAAATTTTTCTAATGATTCTACCACTGGAGACTTTTTATTAAAATTGATATTGTAACTCGTTAAAGTTAGCTTAAAATTAGTTATGCATATTTAAATGAATTTTTTAATCCATAGTTCTCTCTACTAAACTCAATTATCTAATTTCCACAACGTTTCTTAAAAAACCTGAAAATATTTTTGTAAAACAAGAATAATTATCGATTTTTCTTTTTAATGGGCAATTATTTCAAGAACCTTATATTATATTAGTTTGTTCAAGGTTGGTTAAGAACCACATTTTAGACCACTAGGGAACAGCGGAAAAGTATAATAAAATAAAAACTTATTTTTTAATAATATCGTCAATATTAATTTAATAGGATAATAATAACTATACGAGCCCTAACAACTAAATGTTCGGACAAAAGTAAACTTGATTGTTTTTTTTCCATACGCGCAAAAGTTATCTAAATTAACTTCCATAATATTGATGGTTTTTTCTGTTATAATGCCAACATTTAGTTATATAAAAACGTACATTTCGTAAAAGTCCGCTCGGCGGTTCCAAAACTGTGGTACTTTAACCCAGCATGATGGGAAAACTGTAGAAACAAAGAATTATTATTTTCAAAACGTTGGATCTAGTAGTCGGATTTTGATGAAATTTACTTTATTGCAAAGCTGGATGTTGGTTTTCTTTACAAAAATGTAATACAAGTTTTTATTTGGTGATTTTAGGCATTTATCGGAGCTTCAAAGTTGCATCTTTAAAAATGATAGAATTTTATAATTTTAAAACCGCTGGTTGGAATTATGTCAAAAAACCTTTAAATCGAAGCTCAATAATCGTACTATATTGAAAAAGTCCTGAAATGTTAATATGATTTTTTTGCATTTTTTTCGAGTTCCACAGTTCACTTTTCAAAAAACGTGTTTTTTGAGGGTGCTACCTACATTTAAATAATCACAGTTTTGGAACCGCTGGTTGGATTTTGGTAAAATTTACTTTATTGCAAAGCTGGATGTTGGTTTTATGTACAAAAAAATTCCCAAGTCTTTATTTGGTGATTTTAGGCAATTTTCGCAGCTTTAAAATTTCACTTAAAATATGTAACATAATTTTCTAACGACAGTTTTTAAAAAATTACAGTTTTGGAACTCGGTGAAAACGACATAACGGTACTTCCATGGCCCTTATCCAGTCCGAACTTAAATGTCATTGAAACTCTTTGGCATAAAATTAAACGTATTCTACGCAATAATCCACCAAGAACCATTGGGGACTTAAAGACCAAAATAGAAGAAATTTGGGACATTTTCACGCCAGAATTGTACCAAAATTTGATAAATACAATTCCTGCTAGAATATAGGAAGCTATTAAAGCAAAACCTCTTGTTAATGGTCCTAAATTAAAAAATATCCCAACATTTAGTTGCAAATTCATTTTGTAAAATTTGCTAATTATTAAGTATAAAATATTGTTAAATCAAATAAATAATTTTCTTCCATGCATAATATTGTTATTTAAGGATTTATTTAAGAACATTTGCAATATGATCACATCTATACATATAGCGTAATAAACTGCGAAATTATAGACCTGATCATTAGCAGGCAAAATATTTCGAGCTTTTTTAACGTAGATTCACAATGTTATGTAAGATGTTTACATTATACCGTTGTACAGTAGATGTCTTGAAACTCCTAGTGAAGAATAAATGTTCAATTTTATTTTATACGCGTTATTTATACCCATTTTCTAACTTTAAAAACCAACAATTCGTTCTCTGGAATGATGACCTAAGAACCGCGAATTAATCATAATAATTATGGAACAATTATAGTCAAGTTTTATTAAAATTTGCTATTCCAGGAAGTTTCACGTTCTCTTTTTTTCTAAGTCTTTAGTGTTACATATCTGAAACATTTGTTATCATTTAAATTCTGAATTTTAATTTCACAGCGTTTTGCGGCCTCTAGCAGATTTATATTATAATTTTAGTTTTTCCGAGAATTTTTCAGATAATTTCATGTTATCTCTATGTAAACTATGAGTTAACCATCATCACTTTAAATATTTTTTAACGCGTGTCAAAACAAGTTATTGCCAAATGAGGAAATAACTACATACAAACTTTTATTTGTTTGAACCAGGTCACAAAAATTGAATACAAAAATCATCAATCCCTTAACTTGCTTGATAAATGGAATTGCCTTCAATTTATTGTTAAAACTATTGTTTAGTTCTTAAAAAAGCAACACGGAAGCTCGTTAAAAGCAATAAAAAACTCTCAATAGCCTAGTTTTTAGCTAAAGAAACTAACCTGGTTCAATTTGACTTTAGCACTTTGTTGGAGGTCAATAACTAGGATTTGTTTTAAAAATTAGTTAAATGGAACTTGCAATTATATTTGCAACATATTTTCCTGTAGACTTTATATTTTAGTTTAAATGATTTTGAATCTGCTTCTTTAAAATTCAGTATTGGACATGAAAACGGGAATGTTACAACTTATAAAGATTTATGAATCGAAGAATAAGTTAAACACATGATTATTTAACACTTTTAGTGAAAAATTCGAAAAAATGACCAAAAATAACCACAATTAAAAAGTAAACCTTATTTATGGACTTCAATTTGAGAAAAAGTACGTCCCTGTTTATCACAATTTTACTTTATTAACATTGTTATTGACGATATTAAAAAGTTCACATTTTTCGATCTTGGCGACGTCATACCATTTATTCACGGAAGCAGGCTTTATACCGGGCTTTATACATTCTTTTTTTATTTTTTAAAATATTTATTGAAATATTTTATAGTGAATTATGTAAAAACAGCAAAATAATGTTGTAGGAAAATAGTGTGTGCATCTTGTATTATAAAAGTTTTTTTCACTATTTTGGATGTCGCGGACTGAACTTCGGCTACAGGCGTATGAAGGCTCATATTCAATTAACATTTTATGTAAATTAACATAACAAAAATTAAGCTTCAAGCAATAAGTACATAGCACATAGTCGCCAATAAAAATTTTCCATTGGTCGTATTTTAATTTTATGTATTACGTTACGTATCTGTTAAGTGGTTGTAAATGGACTTTGAACCTAGAATTTTCTTTTATATTTAATGATCAAACCAATTGTGACCAAACCTACATTAAATAAATCGTAAATTAATATATCACTTAAATGAGTTTTCTCATGAGTCTTTAATTAAATTTATTTTGAAATTACAATGTTTCGCTTGTAAAATATAACAAAATTTAAATTAATAGTTGAGGTATTTAAACAATTTGTTGTAATTACTACATTTTAGAAATATCTTTATTCTTTCTAATAAGGAACAATTTTTACGCGCTAATTATCAGGTTTTTCCAAAATGCAATAATTTTACTTTTATATTAGGGAAACAGGAATTTTGGTTTTAATTTAATTTAAATTCCCGTAATTATGACTAATACTTATTATTGTTGCCGCATAAAAATGCTTTCTGATTTTATTTATACCAACGAGATCAACTTTTTCTGAATCTATTGCATTCACCATTCACCACAGCATCAGATATCTGTCAATTCCCAATTAGAACCTATTCAAAATTTCAAACTACATCCCAAACCATTGTTCTGTTCTGAAAAACATTTTACTTGAGTGAACCTTAACCGGACTATTAGAAGATGGACGACAGTTAGAAAGTGATTAATCGTGTAATATTTTATATAAAATTTATAACGTTTAGCTTTGATAGTGTTGGTGTCGTGTAGCTTTAGAGCTAGAGCATTACAACGCAATGTTATAACTTTCACAAGGTAACTTAAACTCGCCAATCATCATAATCTAGAAAACGTTCCAACCAAACAACAACCTTGCCTGGAATTCGTCGACGACTCTAGAACAGACAGACATAAGCCCAACCGGATGTTGATACCAAATTCCATCATCTGTAAAACACATCAACTAACATTTTCCAAAATCAAAACAATGTTTGTTTTTGGAAATTTTTTTCATTAAATAACAATTAAAAACAAATCGTGTTGTTGTGAAAAAATACTCGTCGTGGTTTAACTTGTTTATAAACCGCAAATAACAATTGGGATTATATAAATATAAAACCTAAACATTTATAATAATAGAAAGTTAAGCAATTGTACATAAAATGAACTTATTACTTCATTTAAAAGTTGTTATTGCTGGATTTGCTTTCTCAAACTGATCACTTATTGCTTTGATGACATTGAGCAGTATAAAACATATTACGTTTTAAAAGTGAAATTGGTTGCTGGAAATGAAAGCACGAAATTTTCTATATACGACCATAGTTTTGTGGCGATATATTTATTAGAGATAGAGATAAATTGGATGGATTTTCGTCGTGAAGTTGGCTTTGTGTATGAAATTATCAACAAATCAAATGTCTGATCAATTAGAACAATGTTGCCAAATTGTTTTGAAAAACGCAATATTAATTGGGTAAAATTTTCCTGAAATTCGGATTTTACTCCAACACAACATCTGCAGGAATATAATTACAAAATGCGAAACCTCACATAATATACGCAACGCTTTCCATTTATTATGGTTATTAAATTATTAAAGAGTAATTATTTCAAATTATAATTACATAGTGTATAAAATAAGTAAATCCCCAGTTATATAGCTGGTGTTTTGCTTTTGCTACCGGGAATATAATGTGTTGATCCATTAAACAAAATAAATCACCGTTCATGCTGGTGTGGTACATTAACAGGATCAAAGTTATGGATTAAACCACATCCAGTTTGAGTCCTTGACTACATCGATGGCGTTTCTTTCTCGAATAAAGTGGTTTGCTATGTTTGCTAATATATACCACCTTTCAATAAATATCGATTTGGCATATTATTACGCACAGTTTAGACTTTGGTGAGCGACACAAAAACAAAAAGAAAATATGCTGAGTTTTTTACCACTTTGGAGCATTGAGTGTTTTGTCTAGAGGCACTATAAAAGTTCAAGCGATTAAAGTGTCTGTAACTTAGATGAAAATGAGTAATGAGGCTACTTTTAAAGGTGTTTGCTTTCAGTTTTTACCAAAAAAAAAACTATTTGAATCCCTACAACATTTGGATAGCTCCTCCACTTTTACTTGTAAGGATGTTCTACAAAATAACCCAAATAATATGCTGATGTTTTTATGAAATGTAAAAAGGTATTTGATTAGATGACAACGATTACAAAACATTTAAAGGAAATTTGGAACTTACAAGTTTCCAGAATGCTCTAACTTATTTTTATCACATAAATAGCCAAATTTTTCTAAGCAGATATCACCCGCAAGCAATTATTCCTCGAAAGGAAGTCACTTTTCTCGACCAAGACCAGTTCATTATTGTTATATTACAAAATCTGCACGTTTATAGTACACAAAATGGTAGCTATCCTGTAAATTGTGTAAACAATAAAATAATAATACATAACGCTCAAGGACACACGGATTCAACGCTAAAGCAATAAAACATCTTATAATGGTGAAAGTTAAAATATTCACCTTCCTTCTCACGACCATTCGCGAAATAAACTTTATCCAATTTGCCACAAGATATACGTAAGTTACTTGAATTGAATTTTTACAAGAAGTAGGTCAACCAAGCTATACGGAATATCACCCCTTTGTTCAGCCCACGATAAATATAGTGGTGCAGTAGAAGACACTTTTTTGCCTGTGAGGGATATAATTTCTTTTTGCACAAACAACAAGAAAAACTTTCGAAAGGTAGTGGTTAATGATGGACAATTCAGAATTCAACAGGAAGTTTGTGTGCGCAATAAATAGGTGGACAAGTTTTTTTCCTACATTGTTCGGCAGAAAACTTTCAATAAAGCATTTCTGCATTATAAATGATACAGTTTGTAAGTGAATTCACCGCTTCATATTATATTTAAAGGAACTTTGAGCTTCCACGTACATGAGATTTTGTCTAGGGGTCAATAAAAAATGTATATACCTTGTAGACAGGACACCTGTTAGGTGAGCAGGGGAAAAGGGTTAAATACGGCAAGAAATTGACACTTAGGTTTATGTGGGTAATTTGTTATTTTTGTGTTATTTATAAGTAGAAACATCTGCTCCAGATATAAAATTGATAGAACTTGTTTCTGAACTTCATCATGTGGAATAATTGTATTTTTCAGAGAAACCGTCAGTTCGACAATAAAGTTATAACTACTAGTCTGATGGATGATCTTTTATATCAAAATTTTCTGCTTGTTTTTACAATATTTCAACCATGTTTATTTTATGCTATTTAAAAAACTATTTTGAAAAGACTGATGTAGATTTCTGAATTGTTGTATTGAAACCTCTTCAACACACTTTTAGAACCACTGCACTGGTTAGATTTAATCTACTTTTGTTTTTGTGATAAAAATTATTATAATGTTGCAAAACTTACAGAATAATTTTTAATATTTCCTGAAAAAACTTTCGGAGTTACAGTAAAAGTAGTAAAACAGTTTTGGAACCATTACTGAATGAATTTTTATCAAATTAGAACAATTTATACCTTTTTGGAATATTGGGAAAATTAAAAGGCATTTTAATGAGAGCATTTATTTAGATTAGTTTTTCAATATTTTTGAGGTATTCGAACGGAAATTGAAGGAATCTGTGACATTTTTATGAAAAATTTTTGTCTTGGAATTTTTGAGATTTAAAAAGGCATTATTGGAATTTTTGAGTAACTTTCTGGAGAAATACTTTGAAATTTTGGATAATTTCGAAGATATTTTCGAGAAATTTAAGGGGAATTTAATTGGCATTAGGGAAATTTTGGTGCATTTGTTTGTGTGGTACAAGTTCCTGAAAAAATGTGTGATCTGAAATATATTAGCTTTTTTCCAGTACTTTGGGAGGCAAATTGTCGCTGATAATTTTTGAGGCAGGTAATCGAACGGAAATTGAAGGAATCTTTATGTGACATTTTTATGAAAAATTTTTGTGTCTTGGAATTCTTGAGATTTAAAAAGGCATTATTGGAATTTTTGAGTAACTTTTTGGAGGAATACTTTGAAATTGTGGAAAATGTCGAAGATATTTTCGAGAAATTTAAGAGGAATTTAATTGGCATTAGGAAAATTTTGTTTCATTTGTTTGTGTAGTACAAGTTCCTGAAAAAATCTGTGATCTGAAATATATTAGCTTTTTTCCAGTACTTTGTGAGGAAGATTGTCGCTGATAATTCGTAAATGTACCTATACGCTATACGAACATGTATTAGAATGAGGTTTGATAACAGAGTAATTTCACGGATTTCAGAGACCCCATTCAGAATATTTTTAATACCAAATTGAAACTTAATTTTAACTTAACTTTTACAGTTTAGGTTTGTATTTAAGTGATAAATGTTTCGTTATAATTTTATTTATATCTGTATTGTAAATTATTTTGTAGATATTTTACAACAAGGCAGGTTAAATATTTTAGTCTATTTTAATTTGATAACACATCTACTACTCAAATATAACGAACAAGTTCGCCATTTTTCCTATAAAACTCAAATGGTACAAAATTATTGTAACACAAGCTGTAAACTTTATTTAATAAATGCAAACCATTCTACATTCTACATATAGACTTAACTTCAAACTCCTCAAATAATTCCATACCTTACCAAATTTTATTAAATATAAAATGCTCATCAGGTTATTTCATTGAAATCCACTTTTTCTATTTCTGATCCACTCGTGTTCAATGAATTTCAAACTCAAACACATCTGCAGCCGGGATTGTGTACTTTGATAAAAGGTAAATTGATAATCGCCTACGTCACAGCCTTTGTAACTCGATTAGTGACGTAGGCTAGCACACACAACGTCACAGTTGCGGAGTTACGTCACAAATAGTGGAGAGGCGTTGGCTAAACCTGATCCCACGCAACAACGGATGATCTGTATCTTTAACAGCTTCATATAGCTGTGGGCTGCTGTGGATATGGATTATTATAATAACAGTAGCTGAAGTGGGTTTAAACTTTTTTTTATAAAGCCTACAAAGGGGATGTTTTGACCGGGGGAAACAAGAAGTTTAAGTACATATTCCTTTGATCATGAAAATTGAAAAAGACTGTAGTAAAAATGGAACGTTCTCATTGTTTAAGTAATTATAAATGAACAATTAATTATATTTTGTTCGGTCAATAAATTTGCGTTTTTATAGTTATAGATAATATAGATAAGATTTAATACTAATGTGCATACAAATAAAATGCAAGCTGCATAGTGTTTAATTCAAGATTTTATTACTTAACTAATCTTTATTTATACGTTACTAAAAAATTCAAGCATAATTATCAGCTTGTTATGTTACTAAATATTAACATTAATTTTTATAATTAGCAATAATAAATTTAATACATATACCTATACCTAATGATAATTGGCAATTAGACTATTTTATTTCCTTTGTTTTCTGGTACTTTGACGTTTCTAATCCAATAATGCATTTTTAACACCGTATTTCAATTTTAATTTATTCGGACAAAACAGTGCATAATATCAAAATAATGCATTTTTATTAGTTTCATATTTACAAACAAAGAAATAATTAATTGTAATGACTAATGATAATGATTATAAATTGAAGAGTATTGTATATGTAATTATAAATTTTATTAAGATGTCTGAGAAAATCCGGGGAAAATATAAATAAATATATAATACGTTTTGTAACAATCAAGTCGAAAGAATTTCCAGTATTTATGTTTAGACCATACAATTGTTCAATTCAAAATAAATTTTAATGGCAGGTGAAGTCGAAACCTTCAAGCAAATTTTATTACTAGTTATTAAATATAAATAAATAAAATATTTAATTTATAACACATCAATTGGTTTCAAGATGAAGAAATCGGGAAAAAATGTTGTTTATTTTTCGGATAACATTTTTTGGAAAAACTGTTAGTGAATCCGAAAAAATAACCTAACCTAACCTTTTAGTGAATCCGAGAAGAATAACCTAACCTACATTTTTGGTGAATCCGGGAAGAATATTTAAGTTGTATGCCTAAGTTTTCGAAAATATATTTGGTGACTATTGAATATTGTAGTGTGATTTTCCAGGTACACGTACGCTTCTTCTTCTCATTAGCTAGCGCCTGTTAAAATTTTTTGTTTTAAAAACCCTTCTTGGCAAATTCTCTTCTAATGGTGATGTATTCAGAATTTTAAATAAAAGATTTTCTTTACTTTCTGTAGGAATCACAAATTTCACAATAACTTTTTAAATTAATTTAGTTACTTTGTTAATCACATATTTCAGTTTCTTAATTTGGATTTTTGTCTAAATTTTGTAGATTGACGAGAATAATTATTTTTCGTGAAAATATAATTGAGTGTAATAAGAAGGTTAACTTGTACAAGATATTTAAATATTATATCTTAGTTATAAAGTACGACCCTGTGAGTCAGATTAAAGATCGGTAAAATCACAATATTCAATTAAGTATAATCAGTATAAAGAACTTATATATTTTCTAGAGGATATCTTATATTGATAAATTCATTACATCAGCGAGAATTTGGAAATTTCTAAGAAATACCATTTTTCTTACAGGCATTTGGCATGAATTTAATTAATTTATCATACACAAATATTTTTTTCTTGAAAGACTCTAATTCTAAAGTTTGTTGTTTAATATAATTTGTTCCCCCATTTTGTGATTTGTCTATTCCCAAGATAAAGAAACGAAATGTTTTCGTATGTTGTTAGACATTTTATTGTATACTCCTATAAAATATTTTATTGAACCCACGTCATAACTTTTATTAACTATGACTCCCTTTCTGTTTCAAAAGAAACGCTTTGTCAAGAATTTTCCACCCTTTGCAAATTTCTCATATTAATATTATTACTTTTCGGTCCAGAACCAAAAAGTTGTAAAAAACATTCCACGGCTGAAGTTGGAAATCTGACAACCCTGGAACATTTATCTATATCAGTGTTAATAGCATGATCGAACGGCTTTGGATAAAGACATGAGAATGCGATATAACTCCATTATACCTAATTAACCCCTAATCTAATCGGATAAAACGGTTCTTCCCAAAGACAAAATGATAATTTTGTGAATTGAAATTGTCCCGACCCAAAGGCATCCAGTGGCGACGCTCGTCGTCGGCTGGCGTCGAAAGAGCCGTCTGCTAGTCAGGACATTACCCTTCAATGTGTCAGCGCGGTTAAATCAATGACGTACCACCCCTATATACCGCGCTCAACAAGGGAATGTCTAGCTGGGCACCCTTGCCCTTGCCACTGCCTCTGTTGCTTCATTCTGGCGTTTATTATTATACACCCAGTAAACTATAGGCGTACAACAACGTAATAACGAGGGTATTATGTAATAGATATAATATGCGTACAAGTACCTGGTTTAATAATGATAGGTATGTACTTACTTTTGGGGTAGGATGATAAATTGGAAAAATGTTTTTCTAACATTACATATTATAATGAAACTGTTTTTTTGATTAAATAGTTACATTATTGGAATGATATATTATTGCCGCAGGTTTATAAAATAATGGTTTTGAAACATGCTGGGAAAAAGCACCACAAGTTTTATCAACTGTAATTTTTCCTACATCTCTTATTATCAACGTGGAGAGAGTTATATCTAACGCAAATATTTAATGTAAATTTTGTCTTCCATTGTTATTTAATTTTAGATCTTGTTTTAGACTAAAAGCACAGAATAAATAACTAAAAGATAAAAGTGAATCACTACTAAAAAGTATAGTTTAGTAAAATCAATGATAACAGTTGGTAATTAACAGAGCTATAATTTTGATTATTCTCAGAATATGCAGTATTATTTGCTGCGCTACGCCGTAACAATAATGTTGTATTGTAAATATTTGCCATAAACAAATATACATATAATTAAAGTTATAATATTATTAATTTATGTGGATTTTACATGGAACTTACAAATTAGTCAGGGGCGGACTAGAATTTCGATACAAGAAAATGTGCAATTTAGTTTCCGTAAATATGCCAAAATTTTTGTTTAAAAAAATATTTATCAAAATCCTAAGGCCCAGTTTTCAATGGTTAGTGTCCTTATTATTAAGACAGTGATAACCATAAAAAAATAACTTACAGCTAAGGTTAACTATAGGTTGAAAAACTGGCCCTAAGGATAACAAAATTATGAAGATGTTGAAAATCTTCTATTGCTAAATTATGTACTTAATTTTGATTACAATTTACTACTCTAGGTAGCGAAAAGTGCCACGAAAATTAAGTTTAAAATCTTTCTCCATACATAATAAATATAAACTTTTTATTAGCAAAAATAGAGATTTACATCTTTAAGTGAAAATAATGACGCATTTCCATGTTTATAGGAATTTTTTTTACATTTGCTGAAAGAACCAGTACTCGAAAGTATTTTTAGAACACCCAGTATACTTTCTAAAATTAAAAAAATTAAAATATACACATAGTTTCAATGACAATTAAATTTTGACTTCTTTGATTTAAAACAATCAATTTTATCACAATCTCTGGTATGTCACAAAAATACAAAGTTGGCTATATTCGCCTTGAAACTACCTTCCATTTAAAACAACTATTCATGACGTCACTGATCAATATCACGTGACCTTACCACAGTAACAAATATGGACAAATTTCAAATGTTTCTAATTTTTTAATAAAATGTATAGTCCATTGTTTATTGTCGCAGTTTCTATCAAATTTAAATTAATTTCTAAAATTGTTTTGATTTTACGTCAATTTAAAAAGAAAACTTTTTTAACAGGAAGTGCCTTGGAAACCGAATTCAAAATTTACATGGGTGACTTACATTTAGACGTCAGTTACCATGGCAACAAAATTGACTTTGATGGCTAGTGATTACAAACACAAATGTTAAATTGAAATTAAATTTTCTCAATTAACTAATTTGTATTTCAATTAAAAATCCAGTTTTACTTTTTGTGAT
Source organism: Pediacus dermestoides (assembly GCA_963942485.1). Lineage (NCBI taxonomy): Eukaryota > Metazoa > Arthropoda > Insecta > Coleoptera > Cucujidae > Pediacus > Pediacus dermestoides. Next base: position 34,685,303 of record OZ012626.1, read on the forward strand.
AGTTTTCAACAATCGTTAATGTCTCATTTATAAAAAAGAAAATCGAAAAAGAAATTGAAATTATGTTAATCGACTGTCTGGAAGCTTAATACTCGCTTAAAACTACCTTAAAATATAATTCAATTAAAAATGTCATGTTTCCGAAAAACCAAAATAATTAGCATTAATTTTGGTTTTATTAAATTAAAAAACTGTTATCGTGCAGTAGGTACCTACCTATTCCAAAATAATAAACTTGCTAAATTGACAGAAAAAATTATTTATTATAATAATTGATAACCATCAACAGCAGTTATTATTAATTATATTTTATTGTACAATAAAAGATTTTCAAGGTTGTCAATATTTCATTGTTAAATGTACCACACATAATTACACAGTTACCGTGCAGCGTGCACCAAGAACATAAACAGTACGTACTTAAATAAACATTACAATTTTCGACTGTTTTTTACCAGATTGTTTGCGAACGAATTATAGTTGCTAAACTTTCCTATCTTCGAGTGTACCCATTAAAACAAATTTATGGGACATTAGAGTAGTTGTCACTTGGGAGTAAATGCGGGCGACGAGCTGGCCATAAATCAAAATAATTTTAAGATGCCTCTTTTACAAAAAAAACTAAAATCCCTGGCTTTGTTTATCACAGCTTAAAATTCATCCCATTATCTAATTAATGCATAAGCAAGCGACTCGACTAATTCAAAATTCAATTATTTGTTATTGAAGGCAATGAGAGAATGTTTACGTGCCACCGCTAGCATAATCCAAACGCAAGCAGGCTTAGCTTAAACAGCTGGTAAACATTCTGGCCATCACCGCTAGGGGCCCCCACTTGTCCAATCGTTTTGATTCCATTTCTATTTCCCCTCTTTAACGCCGGCGACGACAAGCAATGGCTGAATTGACAATCGCAACATGGCTTCCGCTTGGCTTCCGATATACCATAAGTGGGAGTTAAGAGTCTTCAAGATTGCCTATACACAACATACATAGCGGCACCTATAGATACGGCCACCGGATAAATATTTTCAGATGTTTGTTTTGGTTTTCAGGATGAATGATGGATGTTTTCTCTTTCAGAAATCATTGTAGCGGTGTAATAATTCGTACAGAGTATTATTTATTCATTAATGGTTAATGGTTATATACATGTTTGTTTGTTTGTTTATTTGGGATATTCCGTGCAAAGAGAAGATGATTGGATTGTTAAATTCCGGTCCGGTTTAGATGGATGAACGTGGGGCGGACTTGTATGTGATAATTGGATAGGTCGGTGACAAAATTATAATAAAAAGTAGTTATGATTATTAATTTCCAAATTGTATCATAAATCATTCACTTTTAACAGTTAAGAATTAGGAAAATAAATGAGGATGGTATCTGTGCTACTTATGAGTATATGAAATATCACTTTTTTCGCACTAGTGTTGATTGAAATTTTTAAAATAATATCCTGTTCACTCGAATTAATAACTAAAAAAACTCTAGTTAAATTGTGAAAAATATTCTAGGTGCTATCTCTAACTTTACCTGCTGTATATTTAAAACATCGTTATGTGATTAAGATTAAGATTAGATAATCACTGTTGTTCCCTTATTACTTGCAAAACAAATGCAATCTCTGTTATAGTTATTTTCCAGATGTTCGTATTAAATTATGCAGTATAATCCCTGAGGTCTTTTATTCTCTTCCTAAAAAGTTATAAAGTGGTGATAAAAGTTAGTTGGGCTGTGAACTTTCTAATTTTTATTACATAAAACTAATTAATAAATTTGTTTTGTTTCAGGTATGTACCGCAAGAAGTTCTTTCGATCAACTATAAAATAATCCCAAACACAGTAAGAATTGTAATTACTATATTGTGTTATGTTAGCCAAGTTTTGATTACATCCAGGACAAAATCAGTGTTCAAATTAATCGAAATCCAGAACTGTGCCTTAATTAGATTTAAAACATTTTTATTTGTTAAGTATTTTGCTGTCAATAAAGGGTATATTTTTCAATTTCCAATACAGTATTTTTGTTTGATGTGATTTGAAAAGCGGAGAGAAAACATAAATAAACTGGATGCAAACTTGTTTAATTAACCACATGAAATAACAAGAGATCAAAACAACGTATATGAAATTTTTATTGAAAACATTTGTTTTTGGCAGGAAAAGCGTCCTTGAACAGGAACAATTAAAAATGCCACAATCATTTCCATGATAATCATTTTTTGTTGAATACCTTAATACCTCATAAATCAATAAATAAAATAAAAAAACTTATGCCATTTAATTTGGAGTACAATGTATCTTGGCAGGAAGGGTTTCAATTTCTACCAAGTTCTGATATTTCCATAAATGATCATAAGGAAAAATGTCATAATGAAAATAATAAAGGCATTCGTGTGGTAAAATTTATGGTTTGATTAAAAATCCAAATTATTAATATAACTTTAATTTATTATTAATTTTGCATCATTTTACATTCCTACTCTATCAAAAAATATTTTTTCCTAAGAATGAGAGCTAAATTATGAAACTATAAGTTACAGTATATTTTTTGTGCATTTTTTTATTTATTTGTAATTATGGTTCGTCCTAGAAATATTTCGGTTTCTCATAGAATATTTATTAAGGTCGCTTTTTGTAACACAGTGCTTCCAGTTTTTCTTTAATAAATGGTAGGTACCTCGTACCTCTGTAAAGAATAGAAATTGATATTTATGACCGAAGAGTTTCATCAGAAACTGACAAATTTATATGGGAGCTTTATGAGGCTGCAAAAAAATACGTCGGGATAATTCGGTTTAATTAACAAAAGTAACTAAAAAAAAACTCATATTCTTTCTCTATTCTTTGAATATCCATTTTATTGGTTCACCATTTATCAAACTATATACCTATTATGTAAAATTCAATAGAATATACAAGAACGAAAATAAAACCATCAGTGAGTTTTTAAAATTGCGAGATTTTTTAAGTAATTTGAGGTCACATCAAAGAATTTTTTTTAAATCACCGACAAAGGACAATAAGAAATCCAAAATAGACTGATTTTTACTACTTTACCTTTCTTACTTATTTTTTGTAAAAATATACTTTTAGATTTACTGTTTAATGCCGAAAGTAAAATCGTACAAAAATGTAATGCTTTTTGTGCAAATTTGAAAACTGAGTCCATAACTTCTGAGATTAGCGCCACGCCATAGGCGTCCCCTCCAAAAATTTTATAGGGGTAAATGACCACATCAATTCTAAAAAATTCCAGAAACAAAAATAATATCCAATTCTAGATCCTAGAGTTGTCCAAGTCAGTTAACCAAAATTTAGTACATTTTGTGCAAATTTGAAGTCAGAGTCCATAACTTATTCTGCGATTAGCGCCACGCCATAGGTGTTTCCTCTAAAATATTTTATATGGGGGGGTCTAGGACTATTCGCCGCGAGCAGTTTCGCCGCGGTCCATTATTTCGCCGCCGGGGACTTTTCGCCGCCGCGCTGTTTTGTTGTCGCTTTTTGAAGATACTTATATCGGGCGACCTAACAGGCGAGGAAGTAACAGAAGAACGCCTCTATTTCCAACCGAGATGTGGAATGTATAATACATGAACACTGGAGATTATTTGAGAGGCATATCTCATAATTTTGAAATGCAGCATAGTTAATTTATAGTTAGATTTATATTTTCTTTTGATAATTTTTCTTTCAAAAATGTTAACTTCATTAATGATTTAGGTTAAATAAAAAAATTATTAAAGCTATTCCAAGTGTGCTACTATTTTTTTTTGTCTACCTCTAAGATATAAATAATAAACGGCTGGCGGTGAAAAGTCTCCGCAGCGAATAGTCCCATCCCCTTATATGGGGTAAACTTGGAGTAAATAACCACGTTAATTCTAAAAAAAGATAAAATCCTAGACCATATAGAGTTACCAAAGACACTTAACAAAAATTTATTGCATTAGTACAAATATGAAAACTGATCGTATGTACATACATTAAATGTATATTATGCAATGAGGATTTAATGGTAGCTATTAAGACACGAGTAATGAATACGATTGTCTTAATAGCCATTAAATGTGAGTTGCATACATTATTTTTTCTACGACTAGTCAAAATAATGAAAAATCGAGTAAAAATAAGAAAATAAATATTATGGAGTAACTTTTTTTATACATTCAGAAAATGAAAATGGCAATATTTGAGATTGATGGAATATTGCTGTGATGTTGCATGTTTATTGATTATAAACTTGTATCGTAAGGAAAAATCTGTATCATAATGAATCTCATTACATTTACAGCTAGTAAATGTCAATCAATTAAATCAATTAAAGTACTTATGGGAGTAGAAAAAATTATTGAGATATCGCAATGCCATAGGCGTCCCCTCAAATTTTTTATAGGGAGTAAACTTGGATTAGAGTTACCAAAGTCAGTTAACCAAAATTTATTGCATATTTTTTGAGATTTCAAAATTGAAATTTTAGAAAGCAGTACAGTGGCGTCCCATATACTAAAAGCGCAATCTATTTCATTATACATCGATAATTTCGACTGCATACAAATCCGTGCCGGGTGGCATCGCACAGATAAACGCGATGCCGTGCGATAAAACCCTATAAACCGAACGGTGTAGCGCGACGTCGAGAAACCTGTGGTCCGTTCGGTGGCGCCTTCAAAGTACACGGCTTCGCCAACAAACATACGGTACCGTCCACTTTGTATAGAGGGGAAGACGGTTGTAAAGTGAAATCTTTATGTGTAAGCAATGTGAGTGCTCCTGGTCCGTGCGCTGTTCGTTTCTTACGCACTCTACTATTTTGATAAAATGTCAAACGGATGATGATGATGATCTGTTTACGGTGGTGAAATCGTAATGGAGTTTTCCACATTTATAGTGCCATTTTGCCAATTATAACAATAACAACAAGTGGTCGGGGGTGTTTTGTGTGCTGATTTGTATTAGAAATTCGTGATTTTATTAATGGATTCGGATTACTTACCACATAAATGAAGAAACCACCTCGGTAAGATTTGTTTGAATTTTTTCACACTATCCGGTTCATTTTATTTTGATCAGTTGGCAAAAAGTTGAAAATTGCACAAATGACCCTCTTAAGTAAAACCATATATTTTATGTAGTTTTTTACTTCCGCCTCTCTCAATCCCTCGCCTCATTCATACGCTTTTGCCTACATTATAATTATGTATTTATTAATTAAAAACAATTTGCGTACGGTACTGCTAGACAAACTTTCATAAAACCTGAAAGGTTTCACCGTTTTTCCTGCTACAATTTCCCTTTTATGTCCATGGGATTAACAGGGTGATTACCGTTGATCTCTTTTCGAGTTTTTGCTCTAATATCGCAATAAAATAAAAACATTTTCATTTGGGCCAAGGTTTTATTTACCACTGCGAATCTAACAATATTCAGAATGGTTTTATTGTCATTGTCATCTACTACGTGACGTCATATGGTAAAGACCTTGCTTCCTAAGGATTATCCCGTTAGCAATATTGGATCCTCCTCCTCCTATGAACACCTCATTACTGATTGTACGAGTAATTTAATTTTTCTTTTATGCTTATTGTAAGTAGTAATCACATCATGTATCTATCTAATAATTTTGTAGCACCAACAAGATAAGATTATGCCCTCTGTTTTATTTTATTAATTAATAATAAATAATTACTTTGATAAGAGTAAAGTTTCCTAGAGCTTTTACAATAATAATTGTAACATCTGACATCACATTGTTTTATTTTCAAATAGTAAAGTGAGAGTTAAAAGCTTTGATACCTAACAGATATATTTTTAGAACCACAATTGTTACTTTGTTTGTCATTGCATTTTAATATTTTTTCGTCAAACTGTTATTTACGTCATACCTAATCAATTGGGAAAAATTGTTCTATACCGCATCTGGAACATGCGCCATATTCAGCAACAAGTCGAGTTTTACCACAGCTTTTGTCAAGAAGGACGATTTGCTTTTGCTTGTTTTCTTCAATAAATTTTTTGGTTTTCCCATTTTTAAAAACTATTGGAATTTTGTAAACATTGCGGTTTGCAGTTGTGACGATTAATGAAAGTGTATTTTTTTTATTGCACATTTCGAACGCTTTGCGCATTTTTATATACCTAATTAGGATCTTCCCAACAAAACCGGTAATCGACGCCATTTACGGTGCTACCACCGGAAAATTGCTCGTCAGTAGGTATAATATTGGAATGTATTTGTGTTATAAAATGTTCGATTTTGTGAAGGTCGTTTGGTGGCTCAAAATATTTTGGCGGTAAACTAAATAATTGTTTAAATTAATCGTACTTGAATAGAATAAATAGATTCGCACAATTGTTTTTTTTGATAATCTCAAAAACCTCTAGTTTTTGTAAAGAATTTGCATCCGCCATTTGAGATACTTCTATCTAATATTAGTACGTTCCTTTTGATTTCTTCATATACAAATTGAAAAAAAAAATACTTTCCGAAATTTCAGATTTGACACCTGTCAGTTTTGACATAAGTATTGTTTTAGGTTAGGCTTATCAATCGATGGTTAATTTCCTTAGATACCTTTTGTTAAAACAATGGTAACCAAGACAGTTAACTAGCAATTAAGGATAACCATCGTTTGAAAAAAGCTAGCATTTTAATAGTTATTTGTGTATCAAGGCCGTAAAGCACTTTTGGCCGAGGTGCACACAACGTTTTTTAGGCGATCATCACGAAAGAATTCAAAAATTTGGTCACAAAACACAAAATTAATTTTTTTTTGGCCATTTTGCTGAAAAACAGTTACCTTAGACAACTAAAAACCAAAGCATCTCCTGTCACATTTAATACTAAGCGTCACTTTTTATTTCAGTTTCTGACAGTTCTGTCCCAAAAAAGTAACATCTGACAGATGTGTACAAAAAAGTAACATTTGACAGATATGTACAAAAAAGTAAAACTTTATGGCGGCAAAAGACGACATAAAATCAACGTTTTTGTAATGATCGCCTAAAAAGATATTTTTATTATGATATAATACAATACGAAAATCTTCCGAAATTAAAAAAAACAATCTTTAACTCCAGTTCCAAATCTCTAATTGTAAATTAATGTCAACGTTCTTTTTGTTTGACTATTGAAATTTTCACAATTTTATTCTATAAAAAATTTGTTATTTTTAACGACGTTTCAAAAATCCACCAAAATATTTCAAGGGGTGATTCCTGAAATTATTCTAAGAAAAAAAGTTTCTCGTGAAAATTTCAAAATGATTTACACTCTATCTCTATCATTAGTGGATGTGGTGAATTTCTCATTTTACTTTGAACAGTTTCGCATTTCGGAGATAATAAATGAAAACCTTCTTCAGGGTCCCAAATTTAAGGGGCTATATATATATATTCAGCGGGTACGCATTTTCGGACCCATGTTCATATGAACTTTTTTTCTAAGAATGATCTCGGGAATCACCCCTTGAAATATTTTGGTATACTTTTGAAACACCCTGTAGATAATATTAAACTGAAAAGAGATGCAAACATTAGCAATATGGTTAAAACAAGAGTCCAAATTAAAGCATAATTATAAAATACACCATACACCCCAATACAAAGAAACATTTCTATTTTTATAATATAGGACATACTATCTACACAATCGTTTAAATTTCTATGCTGTACAAACATTTTTTTGACACCTGCACGTTTATGCTTCCTGAGTAGGTTAATTGGTTAATATATTTTTTTAATTATCAACAATAAATTAGTACTATTTTTCGTGATAAATAAAATATATGGAGATGGCTTCTGCTAATTATTAATCTGACTCTCACACTTAGAAATTAGGAAATAAGGAAAAGACAAGACAAGACAAGAATTTCTTTTCTTCTAACTTTCCGAGTAAAAAATTGGTTTGTTTTTGCCCTTAATTTTTTACACTTTTGTTTTGAATACTTATCTCAATTAACAAAATATAAATATGAAACATATTTTCCCAAGAATATGTAAACGATACGCAAATCTACCAGATTTTCGTTTAACTTTGTCCGAAAACATTAAATAGATAACACCAGACAGAGCTTTATCACATAGACCAAGATAACGATAACTATGCATTAGTAATAGTAATTTTGTTTTAATCGTTTTGAAATCTGTGCTCAATAAGTCACATCAATCGGGTCTTATGAATTGGAAATTGTTCTTTACAACCTATTGTTGTAAAAATTAATCAGTAAAAGAAAATAATAAACTTCGTACGGTAAAGTTTTGTTATAAAAAATATGATTTATCGATATTGCAATCATACTAAATTGTTATAAGTGTGTAAGTATGGGAAATTTTAGAAAATTTACTCAAGCTGTTAATTAAATTTGCTCCATGTGTTTATTGATTGATATGGTAATTGTATAATTTTTGTATTAATCCATGATTTTGGTAACATAATTTAACAGTGGATTTTTATTGTAAGTAAACTTTAATCGCTTTTATATAGCAAATAAAAAGTTTGTAATCTGTTAAGGTCTATTTTACGAGTGTTAGGAAGCTAAAAAAATATACAGTAGGTACAATTCAATTTCACTACGTTTACGATATTTAAAAAATATAACGTGAAGCTTTGTTAATAATGTAAAAACTTACTCTTTATTATAGGGAATAAAAGTCAGGACAGCAGGGGGTTTCAAATAGTGAGGTGTAAACCCTCGGAATAATATCCAAAAGGTTTTCATGGTTGATGTATTAGGCTATTAGGCCTAGAACCATAATTTCTTGATTTTTTACGTAAGTACATAAGATATGAATTTATAATGTATCAAAAATTAAAGATTTTTCTTATTTTTTTCACGTTCACCTAGTATATTGTCGTTTGTGGCAGCTCTTTTAAAATACATGTAGTTCAATTCATAAGAGATGATTACATCATAACCAATAATACGTAAACAATAAGCATAAGACTTGAAGCTTTGACAACTTTTTTGTAAATAAATCTAAGACGTGACGATCTTCTGTACCTACATGTTAGTATATTTTTATGTAACTTAGGTATACCTTACTTATCCATAATAATCCCAATGAAACCATTGATATTATTTATGAGTGCGAAGAAAAAGGGAGTCTCACACAATTTACTATTTTAGGGGTGTGTAATATCGTAAAAGTTGACAATACTTAAAAGGCGATAAAAATGCTATTTACGGCTTAGGAAGTTAAAATATTGTTTTAATGTGAATATCATTACTTTGGTTGTTGAGAAATAGCTTTGAGTAGTTTTCTATCGATCAGAGCTCGCTAAAATGATATTTTTATTAACTTAGAGATTTTTAGAAATTTAGAATGTTTAAATATTGTAGACAAGTAAATATATGATTTTATTTCTACTTGTCTTGCAAACTTTGCAATTTAAAAATCAACACGCAAATTCGATATTAATTTCTACTATTATAGCTAAAGTTAACCGGATACCCAAAGTTTAGTAGTTCATTCATTACTTTTAATATCCATTTGATAACTTTATGTTAAAAATTTGGATACAAGTTTAATCTTATTGCATCAAATAAAAACTTTTGTGTGGTAGTATTTATAAACATATTTTTACTTTCTTATACGTAGTATAAGGAAGTATAGTAATCGTGATTTTTTTATGTATTAACACACTATAACAGGATAAAACTGTCATGTTAAATTTTTTTGTAAATGGTACGTGTCAAAATGAAATAGGTTTAGTTTATTACGGTTTACCTGGAAGAACTTTCAAATGGAAGGATCCACTTCTTAAAATTGTCGAAACAGGAAAGGTTTTAAATTTATATTGAAATGTTTCACAGTTTGACAGTTCACTACATGCAAGGTTCGTTTAGTACGAGGGTCATATTAAATATAAAAATGTAATTTTCTCTTCGAATGTAAATTTTCCTTTAAAGCGGATATTGATTAAATAAATTACTTACCATCGATATAATCGTTATTACACATGAAAGGTTAAATTGATGTACCCAATTATAATTATGATAAAAACGCATTTTTCCCATTATATTAGTGGCTAATCAACTAAATTTATTAGGTACTGCAATAACATTTCCTGCATTATCCTAGTTACATGAAAGTGTTATTAAAATATGATCCCTAACTACAAATTAAGCGAAATATGGCGTCATATCTTGGTGACGTATATACCTACTTATACGAAATCATCTATAGACTGTAGATTCAATATTTGAATACCTAATTCAGAAACTTAAAATTAATTTCTATTGAGTTAATGATAAGTAGTAACCTAAAACTAAATATCGAATAGTTTTGTCTAAAACGAAACGAAGTATTTACGTATTGATAAAATCATGATTCATGTGACAATTCGTTGAATAAATAATCTTTGTTTAGCCTAGAACTATTTGCTCTAAATAGTTTAAATACGTAAGAATTAGAACCAATCCAACAATTATTTCCGAAAACCTATAAATCTTGAACAATAATCCCAAGTAGCGGAAATTTCGGCTGTATCTTTTTTTTTATATGAATGAGAAAATCACCTGGGGGACACAAAAGCATTCGACCCATGTAAATTTTCTATTCATATTCACCATAAAGTAAAAGACCGGCTCGGCATGAACTCATTCTTCCCGGTCGTAAGCGCACCCCTCTTTCACCCCCAAAAAACAGTCTAGCCTCATTCTTTGCTTAGTTTTTATCTTGATGGCCATTGACATGAGCCCTAGTACAACACAATATTCTTATGTATGTAGGAAAAGCGTTTTGTCACCCATTTTAACCCGGTTTTTTTCTGTTGTTTAAATATTCTACGTTATCTGGATGATATCGTTTTGGAAGAGAATTTGAAATTTAAATGTATGTACGAGTATTATGATGATGTGGTTGTGGAGGATTCAACAAGTAAGAGTAGAAGCGGTGGTTTTTGAGGTTAGTGTTGTGCTGTTTTATATTGTAGATTCTTTTGCTGTTACCTGTTACTTCAAGGCTATACAGTGGGTCAAACCAAAATGCTGTACAGTTTTTATGGAATACTTTCAGTGTGTTTTGTTTATCTGTACACGGGAGGTTTATTATGATTTATGGCATTTTAAAGTTGACTGAAGATAGGTAAAGAAGCTGATGGGAATTGATGCTTTTGGACAAATTTCATTATGAAATAAGTCGACTGTTTATTATGATACATGTTCATAGGAAAAATACAAAATTTATTTAAGTTTTGTAGACAACATTTTAAATAAAATTAATTTTTTTGTGTACCTGTTTTATATGGAAAAACACTAAATAACTGTGACTTCTTGGGTTTTAACTTTTCATTGAGTTATGTGACAACGTCGCAATCTTTGTCAATATGCAAAAATTAAACAAAAGAATTACGTGATGAATAAAAAATATGTTTTCAAGGATATGATTTTAATTATGTTAAAATTGTTTTCATTTTTACCCGATTCCCTCATTTTCAAAACTGAAGTTACCCAGATGAATCGGTAACTGCAAGAAGGGGCCTTCTGATCAATTATTGTACCGTGAGGATTGCCAAAAATATTATTTTCTCCTCTCAACTAATTCTAAAATTTACAAATGTATATTATAATTAATTGAATCACTTCAGTACTTCTTTGCCTCAGTAAATTCCTATATTATTTATACAAATTGATAAGAACAGGTTCATTGGTGTTTAGCTCTATTAGAAACTTCATATCTATGTTATTAATTAGTCGTAATAGGTTCCTAATGACGAGACAGTGCATGCCTATTTGTCTTCACCTTCAGCATGAAATTCTTTACATTATTGCACGTGTATAATTTGGATAAAAAATGTCATGAATAAGTATCTACAAATTCTAAAAAGATAGCAGTTTTTGCAATATTTTACAATAGAAGTTCAGTACAAATAAAAGGGAATGTAAGTTGTATAATTGTTTTATGTGTCGATCTAAATTTGCAGAGTTGTTACTAGAATAAAATTAAAGCTGCATTGAGATTAAAGGATGGACTTTCTGTGGTCTGTACTTTTAAACCTACCTACTTAAATATTTTGTGATTTTTTAATAATAATATGAACATTACTATCATAACAAAGTCTTTATGGATAGCAACGTTTTTAGAGAATAAGGGTGAATATGACAACAATATGAAATTAATTTTATTCAGGAGATATTAATATAATTAACACATAATGGTGTAGACGTTAAACGTTAGTATTGTCGACTTTACTTTTCCTTTTACAAAATTTAAATATACAATAAGTGTTCCTATACTTTTAAAATGTGATTCCTTTGTAGATTTTTAAAAGCTATACTCACAAAATTATAACATGTGTTTTGTAGTTTTCGCCGAAAGTAAAGTACGTCATCGTATAGAATAATATTTTCCATTAATTAAGATTTTTCAAATCATTCCGATTGTCTGGTTTTTCGATATCTCACGAAACCAGTTCATAAACACAAACATTTATTTTGTTTCTAAATACTTTTTAAACACACAGATATTTTAAATTTGATAAAAATTTTACATTCAATTTACCAATTTATTAATTTAATGAAATAACTGGAAACTTAAATACCTACGCTTTATTATAAAATTGCTGAAATGCTTCTGAAGAACGATCTATAATTTTTCCTACAGTGCATAATTTAAAGCAGTAATTTTAATGACATTTGAACCGGTATACCTTAATCTACGGAATAAAAGGCATTGCATTGCTCCGAAAAATTAATAAAAGTAGCCTTAAGAAAGCGGTCAAATTCTGCACGTAATATCTCAATTAATATGAGTATGACTCCTATAAACCACGTCGTACAATCATGTTAATGCAAATCACAGTAATTTCGCATATTACTTCATTATAAAAAGCCACAAGAAACAGCAAGTTGAGAAATTGTCACTGCTGGCGCAAAAATCTTTAATAGTTTAGTTTATTGTATTTCATTTGATGACTGAATTATTGAAACTTGAACTGTATACCTAAACCTCAGAAAAATTTTCTCTAGAACACAAAATTATAAATTTTGTGATTTGTTTAATTTTACAAAAATCCTTATTTACTATAACTCTTTGTACCAGCATAATGTTCTTTACAATCAATGTTGTTTTAGTTTCATCATATATTTATTGCCCGATTTATTGCACAAGAAGTTTATTTCCTCAATTTCATAATTCGAGGAAATGTAAATTATTCATTGAATGACGAGGTTCAATAGACTTATTGTCTGACATCTTCTTTAAAATGTTTAAAATATTTTAATATTTAATAACAGAGAATCGAAACTTTATATTAGAGTAGGCGTTGCAAGAATATACAGTGTGTCTTTAATTACCTACTGTACCCCAAAATATTTTTTAAATCTCCACATTTTTTAATGTTTCTGCACTTTTTCATATCTTCTAACGAAAATATGTGCATATCACTATAAAATTCAATAATATGTTCTAACTACTGTTTAAATATTATTAAAAATACATCAGCATTATGCCATTGAGAATGTTATAATCTACAAGCCAAATATTTGTTCGTCAAATAGAGAAGCTACTCTACTTCTGCCATAACAAACAAGTGCATACAATAATTGTGTTGCATTATATTCTTATTATATTTACATATAAAAATAACAAGAAAAAAATTACATTTTTCAGTTTCAGAACATACATATTACTGAACGATTTCATTTCTGTGATGCTAAATTAAACACTGGAAACTGGTCCATTCCCCTAATTTCGCTTTAGTGACATTTCCCAAAGGGACTGTTTTCGATATTTATAGATTAGGTTGTTCACATGAACAGGGTTTTAAGTACCACCAGACGTACTTTGTTCTTCCCATAAAGTAACACTGCGGTGAAGGGTGTGATATTTAAATGTAGAATTAAAAATAGCAAATAGACTTAAATTTTTTCTAACTAAAGTATCTACCTAATTGAATAGTTTTAAATGAATTTGTTTTTGCTTTACCTTTTACCTTGAGGTAATGCACATTCCCAATGCCTAAAGAAGGATTTAATTAGCCTCACAATAAAACAACAAACATGACATTTGACTGTATGTAATTATACTCACAAGAAATATTAAATCATATTGAAGGCACACTTAGAAGTGCAATTAACACAAGAGAGTTATTGACCTTACCTTATTTTCTGTTATGCACTGCCTGAGACTTTGACTTTGGTCATCATAAGAAAGTAGATTCCAATGGTGTTGGTGATACAACTAAACAAACAATTTTAAAGTAGTTAATCCGCTTTAGGATCGTTTTGTATATTTTAAACGATGGGCTGGGTAGGATTGGATCTACAGACTCGTTTTTTGTTTTTGGTTTGGGATATTGAGAAGTAGACAGGAGATAATTGGTTGGGAAAGCGGTAGCGAGGACTAAACTCTCAACTCTTTTTATAGACTGCACAAGATTGTCAAAAGAAGCTTTTTCTTAGAGAGGCACGCGTCAATAGAAAAAAAAAACGTAGAACAATATTTTATCAAAATTAATAATTTTGGAAATATTTTAGGTACATAATTTTGCAAAACGACTGTACAAATAAAAAACTACGGACCTAATTTAATTCAATTTTGCTTAAAATAGCTCAATTCAACATTTAATTAGAGAAAATTGGATTCCGTAATCATCTCTTTCAAATTTTGTATACAATTTTTAGAGACGTAAAAAATTGTATATAAAATTTTCGACCAGTAACGGTTTTTAAATTAGACATAATTTTCATCATATCTGATCATATTTTGAATTTCGCGCCTAAACATACTATCTCGAAAGAATCCAGGAAGCAGGGGTTTTAAGCCATTTGATTGGATCAGAATATTTGACGTCATCATGGTGGGAAGTTCAATTTAATTTCATTGTGCAATATTCTATTTTTACATGTTATCAAATTAAGAATGTTGCAAATTTTGGTAAATCTAACCCCCATTTTATTTGTATATTTTAATTTCGAGTTGACGAATTAAATTTAGTGGTTTTCATCGATTCAAAAAGCAATTATTTATAAATAGTTTTGCTACATTGGGATGTTGGTGAGTGTATTTTTGTGCCAACAAACTAGTTCTCTTCCCATCGTCTCAAATCCAATTGACCTTATTTCCAATTTAATTAACTTGACAAATTAGTGAATTAACCTAATTAATATTATTTTAATTCGATTCAGTATGCAGCATGCAATATTGATTTACAATATTTTTAACATTAATAAATAATCTGCGTGGCTTCTGAAATTAATTTTTAAATCTCACTTTTTTTTTTAATTTGGGGATAGTTTTTTATTATCGTTAAATATTTGTTCTAGAAACCTATACATCGATACTGTATCGTAAATATTAGCATAGTTAAGTGTTGTTAAATTCAATTTAAATTTTGAATGAAACTAATTGATAATATTAATATAATGTTTTTTGTTTTACATAGAAAGTTGATGTAGATGTAAAATTATTTCAAATGAAACTTTCTCGTAACGATATTTTTTAATACAAGTTGCAAATTTCCTATCTAATCTTGTGTAGGGTAAAAATATATTATAGGCTGCTGCTGGTTTTCAACATGATTATTTTGTGTTATTTTTTGACTAGATGCGTGCTATTCAAACTAAAATATCTGATGTGTCCAACACATGACTTTCTTATACAGATAGTACCACAATTACGTTTCCCTCGACGATTCCTAAAGAAATTAAGTTAAATTTCTTGTAAAAATCGTGTTTAATTTTGAGGGTTTCCAGCAATTTTCAAATAGTCTCTGTCGCACTTATTGCAATACGCATAAATCTGTCCTTATCCCACTCATTATAATCGAATTTTATGACAAAAACAAGTGTTTTATTTTTTTGAAATTTTTTTGACAGAATAAAAAAATTCGATGTAGATATTTTAAGGACGTATTCGGTGCGATTCTGTAAGTTTCTAACCACCGTGTTTATTAACTACTGTGGTTGTTGCTATGATAATTACCAATCAAAAACGTCGTACCGTAGCAACAACCACAGTGGTTACATAGTCACGGTCATTAAAATGTTATAGAATCACCCCGATTGTTGGGATCAAAATAACACTTTTTTTTTTAAATAAACATGTGTCCTAAAATGCACCCCCTCCAACCTTCCCCAAAACTGGGTTTACATAATTTTTGAAGCAAAAAATAAATAGAGTGGGCATGCCAATTTTTAGAAGATTTGATCCGTTATTGTGGTCACAATTTTAAATAATCGTTTTTTTTACGCAACTTACAGTGGCTGCAGCTCGGAGGGGGTGCATTTTAGGACACATGTTTATTTGAAAAAAAAGTCTTATTTTGATCCCAACAATACGTCCTTAAAATATCTACATCGAATTTTGAATCACCCTGTATAAAATCACATTTATTTATTTATTATTATTGTTTTCGGTACCATAGAAACCAGTAAAATACAAAAAAATAAAAAATAATGGTCCTTCTGGGATTCGAACCGGCGACCCCCCGTTTGGCAGGCAAGTCCCAAACTCACTCGTCTATCTACTAGTCGGATTCAAGGCGCACTATGAGAAATATAAGTGTTTTAAGAATATCTAATTTTTTTGAAATTTTTTTGACGGAATTTAAAAAAATGGTTCAAACAAAATTTGTTCAAAATTTAATTCTAAATCAATGTTAAAGAATAAAAAAATCTCGTAAATTGTTTATTTTTCAAGATATTCCTAAAAAACCTAAAAATGTCATCAGGTAACTGTCACTTGTTTTGGTGCTAGATGAAAAACATTGAATGTGGCACCCACAAATTTGTTCAAAC
Organism: Pediacus dermestoides; assembly: GCA_963942485.1. Classification (NCBI taxonomy): domain Eukaryota; kingdom Metazoa; phylum Arthropoda; class Insecta; order Coleoptera; family Cucujidae; genus Pediacus; species Pediacus dermestoides. The sequence goes on from OZ012626.1 coordinate 34,702,048, forward strand.
TCTTAAATATGAAATTTGAATCAAATCCGATAACTCGTTTTTGAGTTATGGTGGATACAGACAGACAGACAGACACACAGACAGGCAGACACACAGACAGACAGACATCATGGCGAAAATGGTCAAAATGGATTCAGGGGCCCTCAAAACGTGTAAATCCATCAAAATCTCGAAGTCGAAAAAAATCACGATTACAATACTTCCTTATACTACGTATAAGAAAGTAAAAAGATAGCTGTACTTTTATATGAAAATAAAATGTCTAATTACTGTAGTATTGTATTGTTTTTGTACTATTATACAACGAGTTGTATGGTTCCAATAAATAATCGAGTTACCATCAATCAATAAACCTAATTTTTTTCTCAAGCTGTACTCGATGTTAGTACATTATATTATCTCGTAGTAATAATTTCTGGGTGAGTTATAAAATAAAATTGAATTCAATTATAAATTTTATTGACTAACGATAAAGTGTTGTCTTCATTTATTGTTTGTCGTCCAAGCTGAGCTAGCTGTGTGCTGTATGCAAATTTATGTAAAGTTATTTAAAAATTTTCCACTGAAGTGTATTGCCTGGCAAAGTAAATAGATTTAAATTTTTTCCAGTTGTTTGTAAAAATTATACCTACTATCTGGTTAATATACTTATTAAATGATGCGTCGAAACAAAAAGCTTACCTACTCCATAACAATAAATAACTGATATCTTGTAAAAACAAAGTAAATTGAGCTGACCTAAATTTTTACAGCAATGTTTATAATCTATAATGTGTTTTTGTTTCCCATCAAACTACACTATAATAAATTGTTGCATCGAAGTGATTCACGAGTTATTTAATAGCCGTTTATTACAACACTAATAATAAAACTGTATTAATAAAAGCGCAAATATTAAGTGTTTTGGGTTGATTCATGCGTATGTTGATGACGTTTTGTCATCAAATTTTGCTATTTATTAAAATGAATTTAGAGCAAAGAAATTGCATTTTTTTGAACTTGCGTTCTAAGTTAGGCTGATGTTGCGTACACAAAATTGTAAATGTGCCATTAAATTGTATTTATTTTATCTCATGGTTAAGTATCTAGATTTTTAATATATTATACGGATATTCATATTAATTCTTAACCTTATACCTCTGACCTGATTTTTTTAGTCAACTCAAATGTCATCTTGACCAAATATAGTTTTGATGTCTTTACTTTCGAACATTACGATTTTAGAACCATATTTCTGCATTTGATTCTTAATATGGATAAACTGTAAACAAGTTTAAAGCTCACGATAAAAAAAAACTTAAGAATAAAGAGGAAAATGGAGATTTGAAGTGATGAACACATTTTTATAAAATTTGAAAATTGGGCTTACAAACTGAAGAGTTCTGGTGTAAAATCTGCAATAGCTGCCACCTCACCAAGGAAGTTTTGTTTTCCTGACTATTCGCTATTAATTATTATAGTAATTAAAAGAAATGTTCCACCAAAACTATGCAGGGCAATAATTCTATGAAAAAATATTTGTTTTTAGATACCTACTTATATTACGACATATCAAAAAAAAATGTGCAGACAAATCTAAGCCAAAAAAGATTTATAAATCATACCTTTTTTTAAAGAACTACAATAATCTAAAAATCTATTATTCGTAGTGAATAAGTTTCAAGTTCACAAAACTTTTGACTAATTCAACCGATGATAATTATATGATAAGATTTAACTTTTCGAAATTGATACGATGTTACATCCATGTAAAAAGAATAAAATTCCTTTCCAATTTTTACAAATTTGACCCATGTTGCCATTTAAAAACCGTCATAATCCTGATGTCGGACAATATTAAAGTAAGAAAAAATATGTGCATTAGACTAGGAATAATTTTTTCTTTCAAAAAGTAATAAAAGTATTAATTATTTAAGAACTCAAATTTAAGGAATGTTCTCTCTCAAATGTTCCTTACAAATTTTCTTTGGCCGAATTCTGTAGGTATGTACATTGTTAGCTTACTTCTTCATTTCTTCATAATTTTTTGTCATTGTAATTTATCTGCATTTTATACCTACTTTTCAAAATGTTTGTCGGTGGCGCCTATGAAACACCAATATAAACGCCAGACACTATTGTAAATTTTCGATATTTCAAAGAAATAATACCCAAGGCAGTGTGCCTTTACCCAGGTGTACACACCGAACTACCTACGTAATAACTGTTTATTACACCCTTAATCTCCCCTCAAAAAAAAACTGGCAAGGTCAACTACCTACTACATCTCATTGATCTGCATTTACAAATTCTTGCGAAATCTGCTTAACTTAAACACTAATTAAGCCTTTTATAGTCTAATTTCACTTTTGCTGTCTTTCATGCCGCTTGTACTTAACACAAGAAGCTTGAATTAAATCATTGAATGTGTAATGTGCCCTCGTCAGACGTCTCGCATGTGGCGTCCAGATGTTTTTCAAGCTTCAGGTGAGCACCTGCCGCCGTTAGTCGTCGACTTCGCCACGATTTTACCACTGATGGGTACTGCATACTCGCACACTGTAATGTGATCATTATGACGTAGATCCATTATATTCGGGTTAGAAAGCTAAAAAAACGTTAAAGGAGGCGAGGGGGTGAAAAAGGTGAAAATCGGGGGTCATGTTTGAGGTCACTATACCCACAGCGGAAAATATGGTAGATCGCAGTTTGAAACCAAACTTGTATGTAGGTGTGAAAATAATTACTTGTACTTTTCCTTTCTCTAAGTTTTTTATACTTTAAAAGTGGTCACATCTTCCAGATTTCCCATTTCCTTCTTTGAACTTAGTTCAAGTCTAGTCAAATTCACCATCAATTCGAGGTCGTCTGAGGTTCCTTTGATCTTTCGTAATAAATTATAATATACTTTTGTGACAAATGTAACTAAAGAAGATGTACATAAAACCTCGTTCAATTGCAATTTCAGTGCACTTTCGTGTAACCAAGGAATGTTAACAAGACAGTTTAAAATACGATACTTTTAGAGTTGAGTCTTCAAATGGTCTACTGTAAAAATATCATTTATTTACGAATCGACGAAGAGAAATTTCTAGTTTTCTGTATACGACTTGTGTGGATTGGGTAGGTTTTTATAGTCAGTTTTACAATCTATTGTTCTGTGTAAAATGTTATATAAATATTATTAACCCATCCATGAAGTTGGAATTATTCAAGTTCACTGAGCGAATTTCCTTAAACGAACTATGGATTAAAATGTATGAGAAATCGGTTGGAATCATTCATGTCATAACCTACAATAATATTTCAAAATTTGGAAAATTAAAATAGTACCTACATCATAATTTTCAAATTTCGCCAAAACCATAAAAAATAAAAAAAGATGTAAAAATATGTTTTTATTTTGTAATCTATCAAAATTTTCGATGAAAGTAGTTTATAGTTGAATGAGGAAGGGAAGTGTGGAGAAAGAATTATTGATATACCATTAATGTCTGACTTGTATTGGGTACTACGATCTCTGCTTTATGTAAATTATTGTAAACATCTTTTATCTATTTTGCCCATGTCAAGTATGATCCATTTTATATTACATTCTTCTAGGTTATGTCGTATGGATACAGTTTTGCTTGTTGACGTTTCGCCCGTCTGAGACTTGTTCTGAAGAAGCCAGCAACATGTCGGACGAGACGTCAACAACCAAAACTATATCAACGTGATATGAATAATGTCGTGAAAATCTACAATCTTAAAGATTCAAATAATTATTCAACTGCCTCAAAAACCGCTTTGAAAGAACGAAATTGTCAAAAGTCATTGACTGGCGGAAAAATTAGTTTGTCTAATTTCCTAAAAAAACAATATTTCCTAAAGCTCATTTTCAGTGGCATTTGTTGACTCATTTAGGTTTCGTGCATGTGCAAATGTGCAATTTTTGATCAGTTGTGGCTAGTTTTATTGCTTTCTAAAAGTAGATTTCTTGTAATTGTATAGTAAGATTTTTGGCGTTTTTTACTGGACAGTTTTTAATGAAAATTTTAGCATGCCACTATATTTAATATGTCTATCTAAATCTGTATCTAATTTTTGAATACACGTGCACCATGTTAAATCCATGGAAACCTGAGTCAAAAAAAGTTGCAATCTAAAATATTTAACAAAATGTTCAGTGGAGCCTCAAAATTAAAGACTAGAAATAAACAAAGAAATCGTGTTGTTTTTTCAAATATCCTACGGTAGTAAGTAACAGCTTAATATTTTCATTATTTTGCAACAATATCCAAAATAATAAACGTCGAAGATGTCCACTTTTTGCACAAAACTACATAAACTTTCTCCAATTCCAGTCTTTGGACAATTATTTTATGTACTATTTTCTTATAATGTTTACATGACTTATATTTACGATAAGTACTAACGTAATTGCTATTTAATTGTGGCAGTTGAGTTTTGTAAATAATGTTAATTTTGTTTTGTACCAAATCTGGATACTAATCTGTTTGAAAAACATCTTTTATGTTATATTTTGCATGTCATCCAATTTTATACCTGGTTAAGCCCAATGAAAGGTATTTCCTAACAAAATACTTTATGCTTTTACCCTAATATCCCCGATATCAACTTGACGTAAAATCGCTCTTTCCACAATGCAGTTATTGCACTCTTGCATGCGTTTATCCCGCGTATTTGATGTCTTATTCAATTTAAATTGAGATGTTTTATCTCGTGTAGCGTTTGCATTTGAATCTCGCACGGTTTTATAGCAGCACACGCCTTCACCTCCTCCTCCTCCTCAACTCAACATTCTAGTACCCAGAGTGAGAGTGACGTCGGAGTTTCGTACGCGTCATGAATCTCTGACACACCGAAAGCTATTTGGATTTGGCACCAAGTCTAAACAACGATCATAGCCTAGCACCTCTATTTTGTTCATTTCGTTTCATTCAATTGTATCGTTTGATGATCCAATGGTGTTTGATAATTAAACCCAACGAAATTGTGGCTTTATTTGACCGGGGAAAGCCGGTGTGTAGCCGTTTGGGGACCCCTCCACTTGTTTGTGATGTAATTTTTTTTTATTGTTGTGTGTATGTGTTTGTGCTGTTTTATCTAATGGTGATGCAGCTATGTAAGATATTTATGATTGGAACAATTTAAATTTGTCGGTAGCTCGGAGTTGTATATATTTTTTTTACAATTGTTAAATCGCTTAATTGCGCTTTAGAGTATTGTAGAGTTGGGCGTTAGTCAGAGGATGCTAATATAGGCCGGGTCTACCTACTTGAATATCGGAAGGTCCTTGAGTAGGTTTGTTTCTGTTTGTTTAAATTTATTGTTCCATTATTTACTTATTATAATTATGTGGAATATTATATAACGTTTGTTTACACTCTCTACATAACTTGTTTAATAGTATGGATAGATATTTGTAATTTTGACCGAATCCAAGAGTATAATGAGAGGAAATTGGATTCAGGGTCGGCTCTAGGTATATTTACTAAACATTACTATATTTTATTTTAAAGTTTCTCTTACAGTAAAGTCAGCTTTTCACTTTGCAATATCAAAACAATAACATCATCATTAATGATAAATGTAAGGTTAGTGTACTATACTTTGCAAAATATTAGCATCGTAGTATAAGAAAGCCACGAGCTTTTTCATGGTTCATATAATGTGACAGATTGCATACTTTTATCGGGTCTCCCCCCCGCTCACTGCTTCGATTTTCCGAGTCAAGACCTGTTTTTCGGCACGCAAATTGCCAACCGTCATCAGGCACACATGGCTAATATAAATAAAATCACAGTCGACAAAGACATATTCCTACAATTCAAGAATAAAAAAGCGAGAATTACATCAACAGGTTGTCATTTTATTTGTAATTTTAACCTTTGGTGCCACTGACTACAATTTTTTTGACAGAGAGGAATCCGGAACGGAAGGTCAATTTGAGTTTCCTCTTCAGATTCTTCTATAATAATTACCCAAAACATTGGTCAAAAACATTGTAGGGATGAAACTGAAATATTACTCATGTATGGCCACCTTAATTGACAAACTTTAAATCTATTCGAGTTATTTTGGAACATTAGAGAATGACTCATACTCTTTCTTAATAATTTTGTAGGTCTGTTATCTTGTTACTATTTATACAACATATAGGTAATTGCTAGTTTTATTATTATGATATAGGGTGATTTTAAAGATGCTATCACTAGATCATAAATCATTCTGTTACAAATTACCTAAATTATTGTGATTTTTATGTTGCAATACATATTTCGTTGAAATGATTTTAAGCTAAAAAAATATTTCGAAAAAAGGCGCGAACTGTGAGCACAGTGAGCAGCCAATAGCAAAAGGGCTTAATCACGTGTCATGTGGTTTGTTACACTCCGTCCCTATAATTCCTACGCCGATGGTACATTTACAGTAATTTTGTTTTTCTTCTTCATTAATAACCTGAGGCACCTTGAATACATTGTAGATCTGAGCTCAACTAGTTATAGGTACTACCGCTAACTAGAGTTTCAAATTTTATTATATGAATACTACTTAACCCTTCAAAATCACCTGGGCATCTAAGGGTTACTTCATACTTCATTATGTGTGTCAAAATTTTTGTAGATAGTAGTACTTCGGTATTTGCATAGTGATCATACCTAAGTGTCATTCTCAGAGTGAAATTACTCTAGAACTACTCCCCTCCACTTCTTAAGGCGACATTGGACTTTGCGTTTTAACAGTGATCTGGTTTATGGGCACTATTAGACACCTAATAATCCTCCTTGTCTACTTGTTCACTTTGCATCTTAGGGTATCTGTTAGTAGGTACTTGCTTACTTAGTGGTGTAGTTGTGTTAGTAAAATGACGCAGTACGATTTGACCAAATTCAGATGGATGTTATATTCAGATGTAATTCAAAAAAGGTTCGTGGAATTAATTTCTATTATAATATCTTCGTTCGGTATACATAATAAAACTACGTTTTCTTAAAATCAACTAATTAATTTTTTGGGAAGTTGAATGTTAGGTTAGGTGTGAAAGTGAAGTGTTGTTGGAAAATTTCCTTTACTTGTATTCTTAGTGTGTGTGATGTTAAAGTAAAAAAACGAAAATTTTATAGAAAGCATGGGATCTAAAAATATAGTTGGCTACAAAAATCCTCAAAATTTTGCACTTATTTTGTTGGAATGTTGTATTTTTTTATCATTACGTGAAAAATAGCGTTCTATTATCATTTTCCGAAGTTTAAATAAATAATATAGCCTTTATTTTAACCTCGATGTTTCATGTAATTGTTTTTAAAGGGGGTTAAATCAAATTTCTAGGTGGAAACGTTTTACAACTTCTACTATATGCCTTAGACGAAACATACACAATTTATTAAATCGAAATCTTTAAATCTGACGAAAAGTCTAATTGAGGCACTTCCATTTTGTTGTTTATGATGAGGTGGCGTATACAACTTTCTAGATTTTAGCTTCTAATCCTCTTGATTACAGTCTTGGAATATTCCAATTTGAAATATCATGAAGTTAGGTAACTATTGATTTAAAGATACAAGATCCTTAATAAAAAGCAATGAAACCAAGTAAAACGTTTAACGTTATCATAATTTAAAGTAACAATTTAAAAAATGGCAGCTGAGAGAATGCGCATAACCGGAATGTGATGATGCCTTTCCGGTTTAATTAGTCTCAGTCTAACTGTTATTCTATGTGTTTTAAATTGAAAAATGAAAAATCCCATTATTTCATAAAATTATAAGAAGGAAATTAAAGGATATTCATTGAAACTCAAGTTGCAATTTTTGGGTGCTAACCAAGTTTTTTTAATATCGGTTGCGAAAGTATTTTTTGTGACGTTTAGGCATAATTTCAATACCGTTGTACTTCTCTCTTAGATCATTTCAATGTTTTCGTAGTTTTTGACCACCATTTACATTCATATATCTATAACAAAACTTATTTTTTTGTAGATAGTAAAAATAAATTAGTACCTGGGTATTTGCATAGTGTCATTGTCAAAATGAAATTACTCTAGAACTTCTCCCCTCCACTTCTTAAGGCGACATTGCACTTTGTGTTTTAACAGTGATCTGGTTTATGGGCACTATTAGACACCTAATAATCCTCCTTGTCTACTTGTTCACTTTGCATCTTAGGGTATCTGTTAGTAAGTACTTGCTTACTTAGTGGTGTAGTTGTGTTAGTAAAATGACGCAGTACGATTTGACCAAATTCAGATGGATGTTATATTCAGATGTAATTCAAAAAAGGTTCGTGTAATTAATTTCTATTATAATATCTTCGTACGGTGTACATAATAAAACTACGTTTTCTTAAAATCAACTAATTAATTTTTTGGGAAGTTGGATGTTAGGTTAGGTGTGAAAGTGAAGTGTTGTTGGAAAATTTCCTTTACTTGTATTCTTAATGTGTGTGATGTTAGAGTAAAAAAACGAAAATTTTATAGAAAGCATGGGATCTAAAAATATAGTTGGCTACAAAAATCCTCAAAATTTTGCACTTATTTTGTTTGAATGTTGTATTTTTTTATCATTACGTGAAAAATAGCGTTCTATTATCATTTTCCGAAGTTTAAATAAATAAATATAGCCTTTATTTTAACCTCGATGTTTCATGTAATTGTTTTTAAAGGGGGTTAAATCAAATTTCTAGGTGGAAACGTTTTGCAACTTCTACTATATGCCTTATACGAAACATACACAATTTATTAAATCGAAATCTTTAAATCTGACGAAAAGTCTAATTGAGGCACTTCCATTTTGTTGTTTATGATGAGGTGGCGTATACAACTTTCTAGATTTTAGGTTCTAATCCTCTTGATTACAGTCTTGGAATATTCCAATTTGAAATATCATGAAGTTAGGTAACTATTGATTTAAAGATACAAGATCCTTAATAAAAAGTAATGAAACCAAATAAAACGTTTAACGTTATCATAATTTAAAGTAACAATTTAAAAAATGGCAGCTGAGAGAATGCGCATAACCGGAATGTGATGATGCCTTTCCGGTTTAATTAGTCTCAGTCTAACTGTTATTCTATGTGTTTTAAATTGAAAAATGAAAAATCCCATTATTTCATAAAATTATAAGAAGGAAATTAAAGGATATTCATTGAAACTCAAGTTGCAATTTTTGGGTGCTAACCAAGTTTTTTTAATATCGGTTGCGAAAGTATTTTTTGTGACGTTTAGGCATAATTTCAATACCGTTGTACTTCTCTCTTAGATCATTTCAATGTTTTCGTAGTTTTTGACCACCATTTACATTCATATATCTATAACAAAACTTATTTTTTTGTAGATAGTAAAAATAAATTAGTACCTGGGTATTTGCATAGTGTCATAGTGTCATTGTCAAAATGAAATTACTCTAGAACTACTCCCCTCCACTTCTTAAGGCGACATTGGACTTTGCGTTTTAACAGTGATCTGGTTTATGGGCACTATTAGACACCTAATAATCCTCCTTGTCTACTTGTTCACTTTGCATCTTAGGGTATCTGTTAGTAGGTACTTGCTTACTTAGTGGTGTAGTTGTGTTAGTAAAATGACCCAGTACGATTTGACCAAATTCAGATGGATGTTATATTCAGATGTAATTCAAAAAAGGTTCGTGGAATTAATTTCTATTATAATATCTTCGTTCGGTATACATAATAAAACTACGTTTTCTTAAAATCAACTAATTAATTTTTTGGGAAGTTGAATGTTAGGTTAGGTGTGAAAGTGAAGTGTTGTTGGAAAATTTCCTTTACTTGTATTCTTAGTGTGTGTGATGTTAGAGTAGGAAAACGAAAATTTTGTAGAAAGCATGGGATCTAAAAATATAGTTGTCTACAAAAATCCTCAAAATTTTGCACTTATTTTGTTGGAATGTTGTATTTTTTTATCATTACGTGAAAAATAGCGTTCTATTATCATTTTCCGAAGTTTAAATAAATAAATATAGCCTTTATTTTAACCTCGATGTTTCATGTAATTGTTTTTAAAGGGGGTTAAATCAAATTTCTAGGTGGAAACGTTTTACAACTTCTACTATATGCCTTATACGAAACATACACAATTTATTAAATCGAAATCTTGAAATCTGACGAAAAGTCTAATTGAGGCACCTCCATTTTGTTATTTATGATGAGGTGGCGTATACAACTTTCTAGATTTTAGCTTCTAATCCTCTTGATTACAGTCTTGGAATATTCCAATTTGAAATATCATGAAGTTAGGTAACTATTGATTTAAAGATACAAGATCCTTAATAAAAAGCAATGAAACCAAATAAAACGTTTAACGTTATCATAATTTAAAGTAACAATTTAAAAAATGGCAGCTGAGAGAATGCGCATAACCGGAATGTGATGATGCCTTTCCGGTTTAATTAGTCTCAGTCTAACTGTTATTCTATGTGTTTTAAATTGAAAAATGAAAAATCCCATTATTTCATAAAATTATAAGAAGGAAATTAAAGGATATTCATTGAAACTCAAGTTGCAATTTTTGGGTGCTAACCAAGTTTTTTTAATATCGGTTGCGAAAGTATTTTTTGTAACGTTTAGGCATAATTTCAATACCGTTGTACTTCTCTCTTAGATCATTTCAATGTTTTCGTAGTTTTTGACCACCATTTACATTCATATATCTATAACAAAACTTATTTTTTTGTAGATAGTAAAAATAAATTAGTACCTGGGTATTTGCATAGTGTCATAGTGTCATTGTCAAAATGAAATTACTCTAGAACTTCTCCCCTCCACTTCTTAAGGCGACATTGCACTTTGCGTTTTAACAGTGATCTGGTTTATGGGCACTATTAGACACCTAATAATCCTCCTTGTCTACTTGTTCACTTTGCATCTTAGGGTATCTGTTAGTAGGTACTTGCTTACTTAGTGGTGTAGTTGTGTTAGTAAAATGACGCAGTACGATTTGACCAAATTCAGATGGATGTTATATTCAGATGTAATTCAAAAAAGGTTCGTGGAATTAATTTCTATTATAATATCTTCGTTCGGTATACATAATAAAACTACGTTTTCTTAAAATCAACTAATTAATTTTTTGGGAAGTTGAATGTTAGGTTAGGTGTGAAAGTGAAGTGTTGTTGGAAAATTTCCTTTACTTGTATTCTTAGTGTGTGTGATGTTAAAGTAAAAAAACGAAAATTTTATAGAAAGCATGGGATCTAAAAATATAGTTGGCTACAAAAATCCTCAAAATTTTGCACTTATTTTGTTGGAATGTTGTATTTTTTTATCATTACGTGAAAAATATCGTTCTATTATCATTTTCCGAAGTTTAAATAAATAATATAGCCTTTATTTTAACCTCGATGTTTCATGTAATTGTTTTTAAAGGGGGTTAAATCAAATTTCTAGGTGGAAACGTTTTGCAACTTCTACTATATGCCTTATACGAAACATACACAATTTATTAAATCGAAAACTTTAAATCTGACGAAAAGTCTAATTGAGGCACTTCCATTTTGTTGTTTATGATGAGGTGGCGTATACAACTTTCTAGATTTTAGCTTCTAATCCTCTTGATTACAGTCTTGGAATATTCCAATTTGAAATATCATGAAGTTAGGTAACTATTGATTTAAAGATACAAGATCCTTAATAAAAAGCAATGAAACCAAGTAAAACGTTTAACGTTATCATAATTTAAAGTAACAATTTAAAAAATGGCAGCTGAGAGAATGCGCATAACCGGAATGTGATGATGCCTTTCCGGTTTAATTAGTCTCAGTCTAACTGTTATTCTATGTGTTTTAAATTGAAAAATGAAAAATCCCATTATTTCATAAAATTATAAGAAGGAAATTAAAGGATATTCATTGAAACTCAAGTTGCAATTTTTGGGTGCTAACCAAGTTTTTTTAATATCGGTTGCGAAAGTATTTTTTGTGACGTTTAGGCATAATTTCAATACCGTTGTACTTCTCTCTTAGATCATTTCAATGTTTTCGTAGTTTTTGACCACCATTTACATTCATATATCTATAACAAAACTTATTTTTTTGTAGATAGTAAAAATAAATTAGTACCTGGGTATTTGCATAGTGTCATTGTCAAAATGAAATTACTCTAGAACTTCTCCCCTCCACTTCTTAAGGCGACATTGCACTTTGTGTTTTAACAGTGATCTGGTTTATGGGCACTATTAGACACCTAATAATCCTCCTTGTCTACTTGTTCACTTTGCATCTTAGGGTATCTGTTAGTAAGTACTTGCTTACTTAGTGGTGTAGTTGTGTTAGTAAAATGACGCAGTACGATTTGACCAAATTCAGATGGATGTTATATTCAGATGTAATTCAAAAAAGGTTCGTGTAATTAATTTCTATTATAATATCTTCGTACGGTGTACATAATAAAACTACGTTTTCTTAAAATCAACTAATTAATTTTTTGGGAAGTTGGATGTTAGGTTAGGTGTGAAAGTGAAGTGTTGTTGGAAAATTTCCTTTACTTGTATTCTTAATGTGTGTGATGTTAGAGTAAAAAAACGAAAATTTTATAGAAAGCATGGGATCTAAAAATATAGTTGGCTACAAAAATCCTCAAAATTTTGCACTTATTTTGTTTGAATGTTGTATTTTTTTATCATTACGTGAAAAATAGCGTTCTATTATCATTTTCCGAAGTTTAAATAAATAAATATAGCCTTTATTTTAACCTCGATGTTTCATGTAATTGTTTTTAAAGGGGGTTAAATCAAATTTCTAGGTGGAAACGTTTTGCAACTTCTACTATATGCCTTATACGAAACATACACAATTTATTAAATCGAAATCTTTAAATCTGACGAAAAGTCTAATTGAGGCACTTCCATTTTGTTGTTTATGATGAGGTGGCGTATACAACTTTCTAGATTTTAGCTTCTAATCCTCTTGATTACAGTCTTGGAATATTCCAATTTGAAATATCATGAAGTTAGGTAACTATTGATTTAAAGATACAAGATCCTTAATAAAAAGCAATGAAACCAAATAAAACGTTTAACGTTATCATAATTTAAAGTAACAATTTAAAAAATGGCAGCTGAGAGAATGCGCATAACCGGAATGTGATGATGCCTTTCCGGTTTAATTAGTCTCAGTCTAACTGTTATTCTATGTGTTTTAAATTGAAAAATGAAAAATCCCATTATTTCATAAAATTATAAGAAGGAAATTAAAGGATATTCATTGAAACTGAAAGCTGGGTGCTAACCAAGTTTTTTTAATATCGGTTGCGAAAGTATTTTTTGTGACGTTTAGGCATAATTTCAATACCGTTGTACTTCTCTCTTAGATCATTTCAATGTTTTCGTAGTTTTTGACCACCATTTACATTCATATGTATATCTATAATAAAACTTATAATTTTTAGGTTTTGAGGAGAGCAGATTTTTTTATGAGGATTTTCTCGTAAAATGCATATTAAAGTTTTTCCTATTGAATTCATTTTCAATTTTAAAGCCTTATAAAACAACCTGTAATATTAAGAGATATAATATTTTTTCAAAACATTTTTTTAAGCAGAATCTGCGACATGTACACTGTATATTTTTCCTAAATGCACTTGTTGAACTTACTCTTTGTTACAGTGTGGAAAGAGACCGCCTCCGTGAGCGGGATCGGCTGGCGCGGCGGGCACAAATGTCTTCGCAAATGGAAGAACAGGAATCTCCAGGTGCCTCAGGAGATGCTCTATTTAGTGCTCCAATTAAAGTAAGTACAAAACAATTATTTATTTATTATGCAACATGTTTTTATGAGCGGTACAACGCAATAACTTTCTGGTTCCCCACTTGATTTCCTTCGGACATCAACGAAACCAAACGAAATAATATTTACCAGACAAACATAACATCGACTTACTGTTTTTTATCGTCTCCTTCAAACTGAAAGCGATATGCACTTCCAAATAAATTCTTTTCAAGCTAATTATTAAATCTTAAATAGTTTGGTGCAGAGTTAGATGAAGCGAAAGTAAAAACCGAATGCTTACTGCTCTCCATTATTTGCGCATAAGTTTTAAACATGTAATTAATCACGAGCTAAGACTGAAAATCTAAAACATGTTAAGTAATTAATCCGTAAAACGGCATCAGAGCTCGAGTTTTCCTAATGAAAATACTCCGCAGTTAAGTTTTAAGTTGATCCTTTTCAGTTCAACTTTAGTTAATTGTATGAGCATCTTCGTAATTTATTGAGCAAGTTAATTATTCGATTTGGTCTCTTCGTGCACCATGATAATAGTATTCGCGTGATTTACTACAGTAAATAGCTCTCCCCCCACTGGATATATACAAGTTATAAACAATGTTGACAAATTGGTTGCACAATTCTACGTATTACTGATGGTACTGTACATGATTATTATTAATAATAATTAATATAATATGTATGAATTGAGGGGAAAAATAAACATAATAAACATGGGGTACTTCGCCGATAGGCGATAATTGTTGCTGAACAAACATTAGAATTATAATTGTATTCTAATAGCTGTACATTTCGTTGCATCGTGATAGTAAAAGAAAACGTCATTCTTGCGTCATAGTACATTCAAAGATAAAATTATTATTCTCTGTTGTGTTAATTATTGTGGATGTTTTGTAACAATTATCTGGTAACATAGACAGTTACGAAGTCAAACCATCAGATTCAGTTTTAATTAGAAGGGAATCAGAAGATCACGAGTTGTCGATGAAGTTCGAAAATTAATTTTGTCATTTAATAATGGCTCATTTGTTTTGTGTCTACAGTCAAGATGGAACACCAACTTCAAGATTTTTTATTAATATTACATTCGTAAACCATGAACCTTGTCATTTTTCATAAAATTATGATGATAAAAATTTTACCCTACTAGTTTTTGAATAGTAACTTATCATTTCTCACAACTTATAATTTTTTAATCTCTGATAAAATTCTTATCTCTGTTTTGGACTAACTTCAAAATCGCTCTATTCTTAGATTTAATGAATCGATTATTTTTTAAGTACAGATTACAAATTATTTACGGATATAAAATAATTTTCATGCATTGAAAGTCAAATTGGTTTTTGGCACTTACTTAAACAACAAAATTACCTATTTGATCGTTTAATTCGTTTTATTGAGATTATGTAATACTTTTAAAAGCATTTGATGGTTTGATTTCCAAAGATACTATTAGATATTCTGCGACACAGTAGAAAAAGTGACCTTCCTCACAAATAAAACTGTTGCACAGCTTTGGGAATTAACATTAACAATGTTTTCATTGTGTGTGGTTTTTTCTGTATAATAATGATATAGGAGTATTTTAGATTGTAATTAAATCGTAAATTTTATTGGAGCTGTTAAATAGCTCGTAATGTGTTGCAGACAGTGAAATAATCTAGCATACTTAAATGTTGAGGTTATTCGTTTAAGGTTTTATCAGTAAAGCAGATTTTTGAAAATTTTGATCAAAAACTCGTCAATTTTTATCATCCAGAAGTGGGTTTGAAAAAATTTTGTTTTTTGCTAATATTTCATATCCTATTATAGTTCTGGCGTAAAAATAGTTCCTGAATAACGTCAGAATATTTTAAGGCGTTATTCCTGAAACGATTTCAAGAAAAAAAGTTCCCGTAAACGTAGATGCGCAAGCGCTTCGTTACCGAGATACAAGGTGTTAAAGTTTCCGAAAAAAAATTTTTTTTTAATATCTTAACGGTAAAAGATATAAAAATGAAATTTGGGACATTTTTATAACTTTTTACGTACTTTGTATAGCTATTAACTCGGCTATTAAAAAAATTGTAAAAAACAGTCAGGGGCGAGAAATATTGGGGTAGCGTGAGCTCAATTTACCCATATTTTTTGAGGAGGAGGTTTTCGGTCAATTAAAATAAGATAAAAAATAAATATAAACTATTTAAAATAAAAATTGTCTCTTGATTTATCTTGATTATTCTAAGCGTTTTTAAAATAAATAAACTTAAACTTTTTAAAACACAATAATTTTAGAACCAATCGCTTAAATTTTAAAAATTAAGTGCCATGCTTTTTTGCATTGCTTTGTTTTTTAAATGTCAAAATTAGTTTTAGTTAGTATCTTCGGTTTGCAAAAAAAATTTGAGTATTTTGTTAAAAAGGATTTAAAAAAATATGGCTTATAGTAATGCCAAAATGGCAGATATCCATTTAACACCTTGTATCTCGGTAACGAAGCGTTAGCGGACCTAAGTTTAAGGGAACATTTTTCATGAAATGGTTTCAGGAATAACTCCTTGAAATGTTTTGACGTTATTCAGGACCTAGACTGAATGTAATAAAAATCTATACAAAAATAGTTCTTTATCTTGTAAAATCAATAATAATTAATAAATTAGTCCGTACTTAACTACTTATTTGCATTTCTCCAGGAAACTATTGTACTATTAATTTTGCAAGAAGATCACGACTATTTTTGTAAGTAATTCATCACGTTCAAGTTATGTAATAAGTAATTTTGCTGTGGGGCTAATAGGAAGAGAAATATTTGTAGAAAATCGATTTTTTGAGTCATTTTTGGCACCTGGTGGTAGCCGGATGTAATATTTGTTTTATTTGGGAATATCAAACTCAAGCCTCAAGCGATATCAACTATAAAACCCTTGTACCGCTTTTACTATCGTTCTTATTACTAGTTTGTTTTTATAGCCTTTTAAAAATGAAAAGTGGTGTTTTTTGGAAAATGTAGTTTGAATACTATTCTACATGTTTAGATTCAAAACATAATAAATTGGATCAAATATTTTTCAAATTCTCAACCAAAAATGCTATTGATTGTCGATCTCTTTAGTGATCAATTTCAGGCACGTTCATCATACTAGTTTTTGAACAATTTCTCTATGAAAATATTGAAATTTTGAATCAGTTACCTAATTTTTCCAAATTTTTCATTTTTCTGAATGATACCTACTCAATTTGTAAATTCTATCCTCCGTCATCTCATTTTACAAAATGAAGTTTTAATCCTACTTAGCTTTTCAGAAAAACAATTAATTATTATGTGTAAACTAAAAAATGTAATTCAAATACTGTGAATGTGTTTTGTTTTAATAACTAAAACTAACTAGTCAACATTTTGATTTCTTTTGCCTGGAACCGCCAACGTTTATTAAGTTGCCTATTAATAGGCGCAAGAACTTGGTACATTGTACACTATTTATGCATAATTACGAAACAGTTCTAGAATTTCTCGGAAATATTCAAATGAAGTTTACCATAATATTTTTTACTAATCCTAGCATAATTTTTAATCATAATAGATGTTGGTTTCGTATTTCTTCACTTGATCGTGCTGAATAAATTATTAATTAAGCAATTGTGAATTCATCTTAGTGTTTAATGTATGCAATGCATAATGAAGCACGTATAACAATTAGTTTTTATTTTATTGTTATTTTTTGTGAGAATTTTATAATGTATAGTTAATGTAGATACTACTACATCCATATGAAGTTTTAGTGACGCAAATTACCACCCAGAAATTAGAGCAGTGTTCTGAAAATTATATCCATTTCTCTAACAATCAAGTAAAGACGAATAATTGAAAGATGAAAAGATCGGCCCTCAAATGAATATTATTAACAGGGCCGCTTCTTGCTAATTAAATGCCCGAAGCAAAAATCACAAGATTCCTTTTTAACATTTTGATCAACAAGATTTTCTTAAATTATGAAACGAGAACTTCTAGACGTTTACAATCTACTTGAATATTCTTTGTATCTTGCATAATATTTTATACATTGTCTGTTCACCTTATTTTCCTAATTTTTATATTAAATCTCACTTTCTTGTCAGCAACTTTCCTAATTAACTTTGAACTTGTTTACTTTGTTACTTGTGTGTGTTTAAAACACATCCAGACAGGTATTGGAGCACTAGAACAATATTTCGAACAACATAATAATTAAATTGAAACTTAGTGGTACACGTTTGAAAATCGATGAATTTGCCCACAATATTGTGGGTGTATATGCAGCAATGTTGTCGTCAATATATGCATATGAATTGCTTTGGAACTCACGTTCCATACCATATACAGATAATTTGAATTTCTAAAATCCTCTAGTACAGTAAACAATTAAAGGTAAGCTTAAGTTAAAATATTTGCACAAAACCATATAAAATTATCAAATAAACTGTCGTTAAATATGTTTAAAACGGCAGTTTCGGAAATAAATGTGTGCGATAAAGCGATTGTTTACGTTTTTTCGTAATAAATTAATCTGTTTTGTGGTGGATTGCGAGGTGTAATGTGTGGAATAAAGATGGATGGAATTTTATTATCATAATTGCGCGTCAGTGATAATATGACAAAAAAAGAATAATAACAATAAATGTTTACTTCATTGACCTCTAGTGTTGACTTTTCTCTGGCAGGTCTAATATTTGGTTTGTTTTGTTTTTTCAAGAGTGTATTTTTAGAAATTGATCGAGAATTATGTAAACTTTCTATTAAAATTATGCAACCAAACTTACAGAAAATTGGGTAATAAAATCTACTTAATACATGGAAAATTCCACTAAAATAAACACGTTTTCCAAAATTATATTTATATGCGTTGTTTCTAAGTTCCCAAAGAACTAAACAATATATTTTGAAAAATTAGTATGTATAAATTTCTAGAAAGTTTAATACATATTTGAAATGGTAAATTTTGAAACGTTTTATTTTGGAAACAGCTACTTATCCTATTAAATGAAAATTAACTTTTGTTTTATTTGTTATTATTTTGTATTTGCATTGTTATTTACTTTTCCATGAATCGTTATTGACAGTGGCGGATCTAGAATTTTTTCAAGGGGGGGGGGTCTTAAAAATCTAACCTAACTTAGTCTATTAATTTTTTGTATATATTATATTACGAATAAAAAAGTGGTGTAGCTATATCCGGGAGGGACCATAAAGACGCGAGCGTAGCGAGTCTATAAGCGCCTCAGGCGAAAATTTTTCCGCGGTTCAAGGTCATCCTTTTTCCGGATACTTTTTGTTTAATAATCTTGCTCACGTCCCATGCCTAGTTGTCTTGATAGGAAGGTTTTTTATCATGATTTTATGAAATTTAGGAAAAGAAACTCTACTCGGTCAGTAAAATATTTTGCTTCAGCAAACATTTTTATGACTGGATCGAGATTATGCCTTAAAGCTTAAATCATTAGCAGTCTCGTGTTCTATCGCTTGTTATGCAGTTTTTTCTTATCGTTTATTGAAATATCATTTTAAGGCAAAGAACTCCTAAATGTGTATCTGTATCTATACCTACCATATGCCGATTTTACTTCTAATCTATTGATTCAATTGAAAAGTGGCGTTTTTATAGTGGGAGGTGGAGGTCCAATTAATAATTGTCAGCAAATTAATACAAAAATTTCATATTTTTATTCTACCAAGGGGGGGGGGGGGTCCGGACCCCTTGTATCCGCCACTGGTTATTGAAATTGGATCATTAACATGCCCATATGACAGGATCAAATGTTGCATATAAGATAATCGAAAGCGTCAATCTATATTTTATATATTGCTATAGAAATTAAAGTACTGTGTCATAAATCCTATCATATTACAAGATCGTGAGATAATATTTAGGTGAAATTACATGTGCACAAAGATGTAATTTTATCGTTTTCTTTGAGTCCTAAATACATATACAAAATTTGGCATTGACCTTTTTCCAAATTTATTTTTTAGTTTACAACATTTTTTTTCCTTATTTATACCTTCAGGGTACTTGTCAAAATCACCAGAAGGAAAAACAATCAACTGGAGAATTTATCATCCAAAATTAGACAAATTATTATAAAATGCTTTTTCTAAACCTCTAACCTAACCTAACCGATTTACAACTTTCCAAAAATAAGTTTTTTAAAATTACTGGGTTTTAATTTGATTAAGTCACACGTTCTTCTAGAGGTATTCACATTAAAATAGATAAACAGAAAAGAAAACTATTTTCTAACGATTTTTGCCTTACTTTGGATATAGATCTATTAAGTACTTCTGAAGTATTTCAGGCGTGAAGTTAGGCAGAGACGTCATTCTACATATTTCAATTTCAGTCAAGTACATTAGGTTATTGACGTAAAGAATACGTCACAGAAAAACGTTATTCTTTGTTTAATCAAACGATGATATAATTTTTTAATTAGTTTTAGTTTCAGTTGTCACAGTATCTCTGTCTTTATTTCACGTTCGCCTCCCTTGAGAGTGAGAGAGACGGAGAACGTCACGTGCATGTCTTCTGAAAATAATTCTATAATATAATTCAAAATTATTTTGAATTTTTCTTTATGTTATTGTAACAGCAGTTATATACCTAGTGCAAGTTTGTCGCCAATATATTAAAATTCCTTTTATTTTCGCCACAGGAGCATTATCAATTAAGCTAGAGGCGCGCACAAAATCAAAGGGAAAATATCCAGCGCTGGCGTTTTTTTCACCCAAAATCAATTTTCCCATAAATAAAAGATTAAAGGAAAAATACAGACGTAAAAAAACCACCACGTAAAAAATAACATCCAAATCATGACAGGGTGTTTAGGATCGATTCTGTAGCTGGAGCAAGAGGACGGGGTGATAAAATGGGGGTAGTGCACACACATACATACGTATGCCCACAGTTGTGCCACACGCGGCAGCTACCCCTAAACTTTCATTTCATCCCTTCTATAGCCCTCAATTCCCCGCATTCATCTAACCAAAAATACTTGGCACATTTACTTGATAAAATATCGACGTGGAACAGTTTATCGTTTGACAACAACGTCTTCGGATGAATTTATTTATTTACGATGGGACGGTTTATTGTCGCCTACAATAAATCTTCACCCTGCCAAGAGTGATGATAAAAACTGGAACTTGGTGGTTTATGTACTGGATTTCTGTTTGTTTTATTGATTGATTTGCGTAAATACTTTTGTGATGTACAAGAAATAAAGAACAAGTTGCTAACAAATTGGCAGGCGAGTGTTTTGTTGGGAAGGCTGATCAAACCACGATATTTGAATTTGACATGCGAAATCGTGACTTCACGTTTACTTACCGCGCGCTTATTGAATATGGTGGCTTTGACACTTCCTGTTGGCTGGCGCACCGTACGAAATACGATCTAGTGTAAATTATCTGCCCACATCCACATACTCTCCAGCTTCTGTGTACATTATGAGGAATTAAATAGCCGAGGCAACCACCGCTTAAACATAAGGTTAAATTTACCGACTTTACACAATCTCCAAATTAGTTTCCATCCAACCACCCCCTAGTTAAATATCGATGTTTCGGTTCAGTTATGTTCTGTAAAATGGTGTGGTTTAATAGTTTCGGAAATGGAGAAACTTACTGCACTGCCAATAATACTGAAGTTAACTAGTTTTTAAGAGTTTTGGATTGTGATTGTTGATGGTTCGATTTGGAGGAAGTTTCTGCTAGTTTTTTTTTATTTGTCCAAAACATGAACTAGGGATTAGGGATTTGCAGAAATCAAAATTAGAAGTTGAAAACTATCATCAGTAAGATGAAAAGAATAATTTTTTGTCCAAGTTTTTCTAATATATCAATTTTATACCAGATAATTATGAAGTAAAACAATTTTATTTCCAATCAGAAATATTTATCTTATCACAGAAATTCAAACAAAAAAGCTAATTAACTAATGAAATTGATTTTATACAAATCCATTGGAATTCCGTGTTGTTTCGATTGATAAAAAAACCATAACATTACTGTTTAAGTGTTTACACTAAAATTATTAGTTGTTACATTTTACAACCAATACTTTTAAAATTTTCCATGAAACGCTTGTCGTATCTCAATAATAAATCATGTTGACAAGAAAAGTACAATACTTGTTATGCGGTTTGTGCTTTGTCAAAACATGAGGGTGTTGAGGTTGTCAATTCGTTCCACGCACCCAAATAAAGTTGCTTCTTGACCCCCCAGGAAGTAACTGATGACAGGCATTTTTGTTTGGGTGGGAATAATTAAAAGTGTCAGGATTTTATCAGCGGAAACATGATTCCGTGATCAATTAGATTTTTTCATTCAAATTAGTTTTCGATGGAAAAAAAACATATAAAAAGAGTTATTTTACATTTAGTAAAATATCTAAATTAAAATTTTTGTTACACCAAAAATTAGTTTAAAAGCTGGATTATTTAGGTGTCTTTTTTGTAAATTCAGTCTGCAGATAAAATTATTGGGAAGAATAAAAGACAACAAGTAAAGTCGAAGTTTTGAAATAGTAATCATAAATTAGGTATGCCTATTCGTTATAACGTACTAATTATCTTAAAAAAGATTTTATTTGAAATATCTGTAGGAACATGAAAATTTAGCTTTCTATATATTTTTATACGTGATTCAAAGATTTGGCAACTTCTGGGAAGCTTTTTTGTCATTACTTTTCACAGAAGGTTAGCTGCATTTTACAATCCTGTAAATCCTGTTGAAACTCAGGTAATAATAGCGTGGGAAATTAGAAAATTTTCAAGGCGATGTAAGAATTTTTGTGAGTATGATATTGTTTTATAAAACCTATTAGAAAAAGCTCATTTTTTTACATGATCTAGTAATAATTCTAAGATAATTCTCAGAGCTCTGCATTTTAATTTGTAAATTGTCTTATTTACATAGTTTCAGTTTATGTATATTGTACGAGTCCTAACAACTAAATATTCGGACAAAAGTAAATTTGATTGTCTTTTTTCCATACGCGCAAAAGTTATCTAAATTAACTTCCATAATATTGATGGTTTTTTTTTGTTATAATGCCAACATTTAGTTATATAAAAACGTAAATTTCGTAAAAATCCGCTCGGCGGTTCCAAAATTGTGGCAGTTTAACCCAGCAGGATGGGAAAATTGTAGAAACAAAGAATTATTATTTTCAAAACGTTGGATCTAGTAGTCGGCTTTTGATGAAATTAACTTTATTGCAAAGCTGGATGTTGGTTTTCTTTACAAAAAAAGTTACACAAGTTTTTATTTGGTGATTTTAGGCATTTATCGGAGCTTCAAAGTTGCACCTTTAAAAATGATAAAATTTTCTAGTAACTGTTTTAAAGAATCACAGTTTTGAAACCGCTGGTTGGATTTGTGTCAAAAAACATTTAAATCAAAGCTCAATAATCGTACTATATTGAAAAAATCCTGAAATGTTAATATGATTTTTTTGCATTTTTTTCGAGTTCCACAGTTCAATTTTCAAAACACGTGTTTTTTAAGGGTGCTGCCTACATTAAAATAATCACAGTTTTGGAACCACTGGTTGGATTTTGGTAAAATTTCCTTTATTGCAAAGCTGGATGTTGGTTTTATATACAAAAAAATCCCTAAGTCTTTATTTGGTGATTTTTGACATATTTCGTAACTTTAAATTTGCACTTGAAAAATGGGACGTAATTTTCTAACGACTATTTTTAAAAAATCACAGTTTTGAAACTTGGGGAAAACGACATAAAGGTGCTTTCATGGGCCTCATCCAGTCCGGACTTAAAAGTCATTGAAACTCTTTCACAGAAAATTAAACGTATTCTACGCAATAATCCACCAAGAACCATTGGGGACTTAAAGACCAAATTAGAAGAAATTTGGGACAGTTTCACGCCAGAATTGTACCAAAATTTGATAAATACAATGCCTGCTAGAATAAAGGCAGCTATTAAAGCAAAAGGAGACGTAACCTCTTATTAATGGTCCTAAATTAAAAATTATCCCAACATTTAGTTGCAAATTCATTTTGTAAAGTTTGCTAATTATTAAGGTTAAAATATTGTTAAATCCAATAAATAATTTTCTTCCATGCATAATATTGTTATTAAGGCTTTATCTTATTGTATTGTTAGGTGTTTACTAATTATTTGCGTAAAATTTCCAGTTCTCCTTTCATACTTCTAAAATTTACTTTTGTCCGAACATTTAGTTGTTAGGGCTCGTATACTCAATATTCGCGTTGAATATTACATATCAATAACCAGAACATTTTTATTTACAATAGATATGATTGTACATAGTTGAAATTTCAGATTTCCGGTACATACTACAAACATTAAAAGTATTATCATTTTTATTTTAGAGATTACAATAAAAGCTGTGAAAATTAATTTATTGCATGCTGATAGGCAGAGACGGACTGTCGTAATTTCTTGCTTTTGGGGGGTTGTTTATAGATAAAATACCAGTCCGCTCCTGCATTAAGACAAATACATAAAACTCGCCTATAAAACAATCATTTATATCTTTTTTTCCACTATGAATTTATAAAAACCCATCACATCCCACCTGTTAGTTGTTTTGCAAACTACTAACATAATTTACCTACAAATAAAATCTGATTTAAGTACATTAAGCCCATCCACACTATACAATCCAAGGGAGTAATCTCTTCGCTTGGGCTAGTGTAAATAAAATCTTCCACTCATTTATTGGTGATAAATATTCACTATCAAGCACAGGCTTATTTTGTGTAAATATGTCATCGCACTGTTGCGTGACTGATGTGATAACTGGTGAAGCTACAACCGATAAAAAAACGTCGAAACCTCTCTCTCTCTTCTATCTATGTATGTGTGTTTGCGAAGTGGTTTCGAGTCAATTTAATTTAGCTTTGTAAAGAATTTGCGCCATTCCCAACATTGACACTGTCGCAAAAACTTGGAAGAATGAAACTGTCTAGTCAATTGATCATTTAGTTTTTGCGTAGGCAAAAAGAATGAAAGAAAGGTATTCGTTTAGTTGTCTTTGTTGACATGTACACTTTGCCAAGCGCATCATCATCGTCAGTTTCTTATTAAACACCACAACAAGCGAACATGGGTTAAACCGATTGGAAAAAGTGTTTTCGGGGGGAAAAAACGCTGATTTATTCTGGTTTGGTTAGGTTAGGAGGGTTTTTGGTGGTTGAATCAATTTTTGGCAATGACAGTCCAAGTAAAATGTGTGGTGTATATTGAACATATGTCAATTTATCAAAAATCTAATTATGTTTGGGCAAAATTCAAGCAATGGATTTTTTATTACAGCAAAAATTTGGTGTAAAAAAATTGTATTTTAGATAAATTGAAACATTCAACTTTAAAAAATGAAACTAAAATTGAACTAGTGGTCCCAAAACTATTTTTTAACTAGAAAGCCCAGTTTTTTTCAGTTGATAGTTAATCTTAACTAAAAACTTAATTAGGAAAAACGGGAGTCTTTTTAGATTATAAAATAGTTTTGCGACAAAATGATAAATTTTTCTGAACATGAAAATGTATTTTATTGTAAGTTTTTAAATTTTTACGGAATTGACAAACTCAATAATACTTAAAAAAGTAATAAAAAAGGTTTTGATCGAGAGCTTTTTATATCACAGCTTTTAAGGAGGGTTGAATAAAAATGTAGATTCAGAATTATGTGGATGTTTCAAAAGGTGGAAAAAAAACGTAATAATCTTATGTTTTACGATGAATAAATTGTATGTAAGGTTGCCAGTTTACTGCAATAATTTTAAGCGTTGCCCCCATAAAAAAGCTGCTACAAAAAGTATAAATTTAACGAAATAACAGTAAAAAAATTAAGGACGAGTGAAGTTGGGGCTTGGGGCTGGCAAAACACCGGACGTGCTCAGAATCACGTTCTTCCGTTCCTTCCATTGTTACACTTTCAGTTTGCCTGACGAATAATACATTGGTGCTGGAACAATCTTGCAGGTTCGCCGCTTCATATGATATTATTAAATATACACACACAAGTTGAATATATGTAATGTAATGGCAGGAATCGGATTGCTCGTTTTATAAATAAACGACTGAGTAATCTGTGGGGAACTTGATTCACTTGGTTTCTCGATCAGTTTAGTAATTTATTTGCCAAGTACAACCTTCCACACCGGGGGGATTCAACTGGCTCTGCGGCCACCATCTAACAATTATTCCCAGATAAATTTGAATTGTTAATGTCGGAAATTGCGCTCTTATATAAATGAACATGAAGAAGTAGCGAAGTTGCTGTTCGTTAAATGTTTCGTTTTGTTTAATGCCGGCAATTAGCATACATGGTATTTTATTGTTTTTTCTTCATTGCAGGTGAACTCTAACTCTACAGACAGCGTTAGGCAATACGTCCACAGCAAACTTGGGAACTATGAACTAATTCGGTCGTTTCTGGTGGACCAAAAGAGTTCCGGCCTTATAGGTGTTGATGGTGTACCACCTAGTCCGGGGGTGTCAACTTCCAGACATCATCCTTTGGATAACTTGCCTCCTGGTCCAGTCTCATACCCCAATACTAGGTAAGGAATTAGAAACCTCAAAAAATTTGTTAGGCTCTCTGATATCCATTAGATAAAAATGTTGGTTTTTCCTCTTTCTCTCGTTTTTCTTGTAGACAGAGGAGAGCCAAAATATTTTCTATAATTTTAGAAGTTCTATTATTGTAAAGCATGTAAAATGTTGGAACAATAAAAATTTTATTGATGGTATCTGTTAAGATAAAAATTAACCATACCAATTAGGTTACTCTCAAAACTGCATTAAAATTTGATTAATATTTTAGTTTACATAAAGAAATAATATTTTTGCGCCTCCTGCACAATTTCAGTTTTTGAAGTTCCATTTAATGACCCCGTTTTATTGAGACACTGATTTAATTTACTCTGTAAGTTTTCATCAGAATTTCCTTTCCATTTGATGCAATTTTTTGAAATTTGTAGCGTTAATTTTTTCCACACAAGACAAAATTAATATAATTTCCATTTGATGTTAATTCATTATACCGTTTGCAATGCTAACCTACATCATTATTTTTTACGCATACATAATGATTAGATACGGACTATATGGCGTCAGACAAACAGACTCTATTAAAGGTTCATATTCATACACATTTTTTATTTTGTAGTAATTTTAACGGTACACACACACATAAAAGTAGATCTGTGGATTTATATAATACTAAAGCCTCATTTAGAGTCCATTTAAATATTCTGTAGTATTTTGTAGTATTATTAATTTATATAATTATTTCTCATGTATGTACGAGTAGTAATTACGGAAATAACTTAATTGCTTGCTTATTAAATTGTGATGAGTTAAAACGACATAATTGAAAGAAGTATTTGTTTATATTACCGGTTGGTAAACAATAAAAATACTAGGGACATAAAAATGAATTGTTTTTTTATGTACGAACATCGGGGAATGGTTTTTTTTTATGAATTTAAATAAGGATAAAATTTGATGATGGGTTATCTGGAAACTGTTTATTAGATTTATACAGCTAATATTTACTCCAAACAAAAAAACATAAATATTTGTAGGGAATATGTATATCAACACTAATTCGTAAATTCTATAGGTTATTATAATATGAAATATGTAAACGACAAGAATTTATGCCATCATGTTTCGGCGGTATTACCATATTGTTCGAATAGATGGCGCTACGACCTCGACATTGTTTTTGTAGAAGCTCTATCATACTATTCCTATTATTAGAGATGAGATAAACTTTAGTTATTAATTGAAGTTTCACGTTTTTTATTTATTGTGTTTTTTATAGTTTTTCAAAATCTTGCAAGATAATCTTGATTAAAAAGTATATTTTGGGTTAAAATAGTTTTTTCAATGAATTAAAACACAATTAGAGCTTTTAGTACGTACTCTAAACTATCATCTGATTTTTTTTATCACTCGTTAAATTAATATTTTAGCCACAATGATTTTTAAAAATAATAGGTGGTATTTATAAAAATGAAGCATTTACTTTAAAGTATAAGGTAGAAGTAAAAGCTTTTGCTTCAATTCGTATTCACAATCTTTACCTTTTCCTTGCAAGGAAATACTTCAGATAAATGAAGTAAAAGGTGCAGAAGTTTCGCGATTTCAGACATGTGTTGTAACATTCTTATAGTTTAGTATGTGAAATTTGGACAATTTTTTAAGCGAGTCTTTAGTAGGCTATAAAATCCGGAATTTTTAAAGGATTTTCATTCTGTTTGAATTTTTTAGTAAAACTAACTTGAGTCTTTGTAAAATTACAAACCGCAAAAAATCTGTCAATTTTTCGAAGTTTTATGACAGTTTTAAAGACACTAAACTGAAATATGGACATTTTTTTATGCGAGTATATTGTAGGCTATAAAATACGGATTTTTTCAGGGATTTTCATTCGGTTTAAATTTTCTAGTAAAACTAACTTGGTTCTTTATGAAAAAGTAACCCGTACGTAAATTTGTCAATTTTTCGAAATTTTATGTCAGTTTTAAGCACACAAACCTGAAAATTATACATTTTTTTAAGCAAGTTTATAGTAGGCTATAAAATCCGGAATTCTTGAGGGATTTTCATCAGGTTTGATTTTTCTAGTAAAACTAACTTGGCTCTTTATAAAAAAGCATACCGCAATGCAATCTGTCAATTTTCCGAAGTTTTATGACAGTTTTAAAGACACAAACCTGAAATTTGAACAATTTTTTAAGCGAGTCTATAGTATGCTATAAAATCCGGAATTTTTGAGGGATTTTCATTCGATTTGAATTTTCTGGTAAAACTAACTTAGTTCTTTGGAAAAAAGCAAACGTCACGGAAATCATACAGTCCACATCCAACACGTTATTAATATAAAATCGATTTATATTATTTATAATTATATTATGTACTTGGTATCAATATCATAGAAACCAGTAAAAACAAAGAGTGATCCTTCTGAGATTCGAACCCAGGACTTTGGGATCCAAGCCCTTATTATGCCAATAGTCTATCTAGGCCGTCTGATTCAACTCGCACAATTTTTAGGAATATCTCGTTTTTTTTTGAAATTTTTTTTGGCGGAATTTCAAAAAAAAGTTCAAACAAAATATGTACAAAATTTAATTCTAAATCAATCTTAAAGAATAAAAAAATCTCGTAATTTGTTTATTTTTCAAGATAGTCATAAAAAATGTGAGATTCTCGCAAAAAAAGTTGCTGCGAACTAGATGCATTTATTCAGAAGCAAATCCTTCAGTTTAGAAGCAAATACTTCTTTTTATAAATACGAAAAAAGTAATAGCTTTTATTTTGAAGCAAAACCTCTCGCCTCGAAACAAAACCTTTTCCTTCGCTTTTTTTATGCATATAACCTGAAGCAATTGCTCCATTTTTTGCAAGCTTCTTTTTATAAATACTGCCTATTGGCAACAGTGCTGAAATAAAAATAATAAAAAGTTGAATTTTCTCAAAAGTATCTTGATTTCCTCCAGATAAAATTATATGTTTTACCTTTTACATTCGTAAGTTATTTGTAATTATGAGCATTATCTTATAAAAGTTATATATTTTCTACAAATTCAAATACAACCTATTTATTTCTTATAGTTGACAAAGCAATTTCATTAAATAGTAAAATTTAGGTCACATAATTCTTTAAATAGAATAACACATTCGTAAACCTAAATAAATACAGGTGAATGGGATAATTGAAAATTCCTTTAAATTTTTGTCAGTAAATAAAATGATAACGACAATTTCAGTAAAATGGGATCAAAATAAAAAATTGTTTTTGGAATTACTCATTCACATTTCTAGAACAACGAACTAAAACCTAAAACGCTTTTTTCCCACATCAAAGTCCTAAATAGTTTAAAAAAAATTTGTATTAAACCAATAATAAAAATTATATTGCCCGAGGAAATACCAATAAATAGAGCTAATCCTACTCTTGGCAAGTGCGCCCTCGCACCTCTCGATTTTCTCCACGTGTCAACCTCAACCTACGTGTATTCATAAAATATTTGTCAGTAAAACTATGACAATAATGCTCATAACAACATTGTCTTCCTTTATTCCAGACTGCAACCAGCTCCAGAATCTCGTACTGAATTTAAAAAGCCTCACCACAACCCCCAACATTCCCATCAACGGGGTGGTTACGTGAAACCAACTGAAGGTAAACCCCCGTATGGGGGTCGTGGAGGTTATCCCGGTCAACCAGCGAAACATGGCAGCAGTATCACGAATCACCGATCCAACGGGATTCTTCCTGCAAAGGGACCACCTGTACCATCTGCATCAAACCTACCATCAACTAGTGCATTCAATCGTGTACCTAACCCAGCACCAAGACCTCGATACCCAGTAGAAACGGTAAGCACAATAAACAATAAATACATTTGTTTGTTTGGGTTTTGTATCTGGTTATACGATCTGTAATGGAATAATTGTCTTGAAGTATAAATCATCATTACCAATGAGGTTCAATTTACCAATTGTATTGAACAGTGTGTTTATGTTGATATTGGAGATAGGTATCGGGCATTATACCAATAACACCTTATTACAACAACAAATGATCGAGTAAGTTGAGACCGGCATCAATCACGGTTATCATAACTAGGCACTTAAGAATTTATCGAACATCGTTTTGTGGCGATTCACGATTCAACAGCTTTTTGTTCGGGTTGGAGAAATGGAATTGTTTTCTCAGGTGCGGAATCAAATTGTTTGGAAGGTGGAATAATAATTTTTTATAAACTTTGATCAAGCAAAGAGGTTTGTCCAATATAAAAAGTTGATTAACAAAATTTATTGTACTTGGAAAAACGTTTGTATCTGAAATTAGAAATAATTTGAGTTTTTGCTTCAAGTCAAATATACAGGGTGTCCCAGTTTATATCGTCAGGATTTCACCAGTCGATAGTTTAGCGAAAATTAAAGGTGGTTTGTCTAATAAACTATGGTCGAATGTTGCTTTCTTTTTGATGTACAGGGCATTAAAGAAAATAAATTATTTTAAATAATTTGCTATAAATCAATAACAAAAAAAGTTAGTCTTCTGAAATTTTGCATAGCTGTTTTTTTTTTGTATTCTCTTATTAATAGTGGTTGCAATTATTTTATTTAGAACACAGAGGCGTGCGTACGGGTTTCTTCAAAAACATTTTATTGAATAAAACGTACACCACTGGTTTTATTTTCAGCACCAATATGCAGAGAGTATTTTCCATTCAATTTAGAACTTTTTTGTATCTTACAATTTCTTGATAACTTAACTTTTTTTTCTTATTTATTAAAGAGGTTCTTCCCTATTAGATTTCCGAAAAAAGCATCAGTACAAAGTTGTAGAGAAAAATATTTCCTACAACTTTCCTTTTAATATTTTTTTGATATTGTCAATATTTAAAAAGATATTCAACAAATATGTTGCAAATTTTAGGGAAATTTTTCTCTAGTTAGGTACTACCTACTACTACTACTTACTACTCTTTCCCCAAAATTTTCAACTTATTTGTTGAATAACTTTTTAAATATCGACAATATCAAAAAAAGTTTAAAAGCTAAGTTGTAGGAAATATTTTTCTTTACAACTTTGTACTGACTCTTTTTTTCGAAAATTTAATAGGAAAAAAGTTACTCAATAAACAAAAAAATCCAACCCTTAATTGAGGGCTGGTGAAGGCAGGGCGGGGTCTACGAATACACAAACTCAGTTTTAAACTTTCAGGGTGACTCTCTAGAAGATTCTACAAAAATTGGCTGTAGGGTAAAAAAAGTCTATTTGAAGCTTTTTTTTCTCCCTTATTTACTGTACTATTAGGTTATTTTGAGTTAAGTTATCAAAAAATTATAAGATACGAAAAAGTTTCTAAATTGAATGGAAAATACTCTCTGCATATTGGTACTGCAAAAAAACCAGTGGCGTACGTTTTATTCAAAAAAATGTTTTTGAAGAAACCCGTACGCACGCCTCTGTGTTATAAATAAAATAATTGCAACCACTATTAATAAGAGAATACAAAAAAAAAGATCTATGCAAAATTTCAGATGGTTAACTTTTTTTGTTATTGATTTATAGCAAATTATTTAAAATAATTTATTTTCTTTAGGACACCCTATATATAAAATATTGGCATACATTTTTTCATTCCACTGCCACGCAAACATTATTATATTATGTGAAAAAATATTACTTGTAACAAATCTAATGCTCTTTAAATTTTATAAATAATAATTAGCCTTTTTTGCTGAAGCATCATTTTTTGACACTATTTTGGGAAAACAATAGCAACTACGGCATTTTTCCCCATTTCAGTCAGGACGTCAAAATATAAAAAGTTGGATAACTTTCGCACTCTTTTGGATCATAACCTATGAAGAAATTATTAATTGTTTCAACATTGTCCTAATTCCAAATTGTGTTTTTGGAAACTTTGCTGAATAATTTCGGGCTCCATTCGATCAAAAGCCGCAATTTTTTTTTACGACGTGTACGAAAAAATTTGATTTCTTAGTCTTTCCAGCACATTTTACTTCTAGAATCGTGCCTAAAATAAATCAACCCACATAACGAATAAATTGGTGTAAATTACTGAGATTTTCAAAGGATCCAAACAGCTTGTCCCTTTTGTTCCGTCCTGTGGACCCGTAAGGTGTATAACAGAAAAACCTTTTTACTTGATTATTAGTGAGCAAAGGATGCTTACAGGATCGAGTAGTAGAATTAAGTGAATGCGAGCAGCCAATTTGGGGGAACTGTCCGGCGAAAAACTAATAAATCGCCTGCTCAACCCCCATATACCAATAAATCTCTCCCAAATTGTACCCGCTCGGACTCCAGAACGCTCGAATTCCAAATCACGACGAACTAACCTACGTCTAGAAATATAAATTATATTATTTTTTGTTTACATGACGTATTGTAGTCACAAGACGAAATTAATGTGTTGTAGCAGTCATGAGTAAACATTGTATACGAAGAGTTCATTAGCTTTTTATTCAGTGTAGCTGGAGCAATTAAATTTGTCTAATTAGTCGTGCAATAGAAGAAAGCTCTCACTTTTTTTACAGTCGCTTTAATTAGTCGGTCACGCGGGCCAGCAATGATTTTTATTTAATTGAAATAAATATCTCAAAGACGGGAAAAATGTGAAGCGCGTTAGAAAATTGACGTTAATTTGTGTTAATTACCTATCGGAAAAAAAATCGTAATTCATTATCTGTGTTTAAAAGCGATGGTGGGTGTGAGGAATCGCGAACTCTCAAGGACGAAGATAACTGAGAAAAAGGTGACACAATAGAAGGAATAAGTTTTGAATTTTTTGTCACCTTTGTGTACTAATAATAATATATTTGTTAGGTTTCAGTAAATTGGAAAATTCCGGCAATTAAAAGTTTTCCGGATTTCATAGAATTAATTTATCGGACCCTTAAAAAGTTGTCTTGTTATCTTAATTATCCAATTATTTAGCAAAAAAGAGTTAAAATACCTTGACAACTTAAGGACAAAGAAAAAACTTTGAATGGAGGACGAAATTTGCTAATTTACAGGGCGTTTGTAATATTGCAATAAAAGCTGTTTATAGTAAATACTAGGAGTATTTGAAGCACTTTACCAGAACCGTAAAAAAGTTTAAGCTAACTAGAATTTATAAGAACTACTCAGAAACATCACCAACGTTTCGAATTTATGGCGTGCACCTTCAGCCCCTTTCAATTGTGATAATTTCGTCCAAGCAACAAAACTGACTCAGAATCACGTGCATTCAAATGCCATCCTATCGTCATTTAGCCTCGAAATTCGATCCTTATTCGTGTAAAAACCCAATCATTTAAATCAATAATAATTCTTATAAATTCCTAGTGGTCGCTTTGTTTGAACGGATGGGATTTACTTTGCCATCCATATTGATTCCCATGTAGAACGTTTAATATAATTTTCCATTTTCCGGGGTAAACCAATTCAACTAGCGGATATTACAACAGCTCATATGATTACTGGCCTGTATATCTATTAAGTAAAAGTGGAACAGTAACCACGTTGGCAATCATTACAGTTTATGTTTTGTTTTACAGCCCCAAGGACCTGTAGTCCCAAGGGATGCACTGCCGTTTTCTACTCCGAATCCGGGTGACGTTGATATCATGATAAAGGTGAGTCGAGTGGAATTTTTAAATAGTTTACTTAGAAGATTTAAAACAAATCAAATATTGTTCAAGGTTTTATTTAGGATTTTAATTTGTTTTAAATCTTGTGCTATTTTACGCTAATTTAATAAACAGTGCAGTTGAGCTTTTTTAGTAGTGCGATTATGAAACTGATTAAATTTAATTCTATGGGAAACAGGTCGATTATTTTTTCAAATATTCTATGTGAGCTGCTAAAGTACCTGAAATATCCAGCAGAATAACGGAGAATCTATATTTGTTTCGTCGTCCATTTCATGTCTTAATTAAATTCTCTCAAAACAGCAAATTCGTCTTTATTTATGTTTACATAAGTTTTAATTACATCTGCTGGATTATAATGAGCGTGATTCGATTGATTGTTTTTGTGTTTCGTTTGTTTTATTGTATTTAAGCAAGGTCATAATGAAATAAAAAAAAACTGTTAAGGTGAGGTAATATAGAAAATCATTAAAACTGATGTTACCTTGTAAACAAAACCTTCATAAATCGCTTATTTGTTTCGATATAAAATTGTAAAATTATTATGCATTTTATATTAATAATTATTGTATAAACAGTTGTGATAATTCATTAGTGATGTGTTTATTTTACCGGAAAAAGTATTTTCTCGACAGCTTGTTTATAACACTAATAGGTAATTAAAGAAAAAAGTTTTGTATATTTATTTGATATTGGATGCGATCGATATGTAATTGTGTCGCAGTTGACTTTTCTCTCGGCTATTGTAAGAGATGGAGAGGTAAATTGGGAAAAAGTTGCGCAATTGAAAGGGAATCAACAACAAAAAACTCGAGATGTCTTTAGTCGTTCATCGAGTGTCACGAAAAATAAATCAGATAATTTTCCTTGAGAATAAGAAACTAAAATATGTATTTTTTTTATGAAGAAGTGAGTTGTGCTAGGGAGGGTAACAAATAGATATCTTGTTTATTGTGATAAAATGAAAATAAACATTTTATTGATTAGGACTAATTTATTTAAATAATTGAGTTTATTTACATTTCGGGAGGATTTAATATTTTATGAAATATCTATAAAGCCGATAATTTTTTTAAAATTATTTTAACACACTGCAAATTTGCAATTTTTAGTTGATGGTTATTTATAGATTAAATAAGGAAATTTCCTGTGATCCACGCTTTTATTTTCCTATTTAAATTTTCCATTTTCATGACAAAAATAATAATATAATCAAGGTAGAAAAACGTAAATAAAATTAATCACAAATTTGTCCTGTAAGTTTTGAAAAAAAAATCTAAAACTAAATTAGAAGGAAATTTTTGAAAAATTTAGTATTACGTAATTTTTTTTCCTTTAATGGGATATTCTTAGTTTTTTAAATATTTCCTGTTAAAGAAATTTAAGGCAGCCCTAAAAAAACTACACGTTACCAGTCCTTTGATGATTAGAGAACGAATTCATGGCATCTAGAGCTAGAGCCGATCCTGGTTTTGACGTCATAACTACCTGAAATCCGCTCTCTAATCATTATTATTTTTTGTTTTAAGTATAATTCTCTTCATAAATTTGGTTTTATTTTTAATGTACAGAAATGCTTTAGTTTAAACCTTTAAACGGGTCTGAATTTGAATAAAATATTAATTTTTTATTTTAGCAGAAATCCTAAAAATATTACGTGTTTTAAATAAAATTAAATATTTCCTGTATTATTCATAAACGTAAAAGCAAATTATCTTATGGTGATTTCAAGTTGCGGAAATTTGCATTTTAAGATGTAATATTCTCATAATTTATTCTAGATTTAAATAATTTTATTAAAATAAGGCAAAATAGTGTGTTACTTAGAAAAGTTTTGTCTTTTAATGATCCCAGTTGATCGTCTTAGTTTTTGTTACCTTTGGTAATTTAGCAAAACTGGACATAAGTTATTAGAATAAAATTTTGAATGCCTCTTGATTTTTCTTACCTCAATTCAATTATACGAGCCCTAACAACTAAATGTTCGGACAAAAGTAAATTTGATGGTCTTTTTTTCATACGCGCAAAAGTTATCTAATTAACTTCCATAATATTGATGATTTTTTTCTGTTATAATGCCAACATTTGGTTATATAAAAACGTAAATTTCGTAAAAATCCGCTCGACGGTTTCAAAACTGTGGCACTTTAACCCAGCAGGTGGGAAAATTGTAGAAACAAAGAATTATTATTTTCAAAACGTTGGTTCTAGTAGTCAGATTTTGATGAAATTTACTTTATTTATTGCAAAGCTGGTTGTTGGTTTTCTTTACAAAAAAGTTACACAAATGTTTATTTAATGATTTTAGGCATTTATCGGAGCTTCAAAGTTGCACCTTTAAAAATGATAGAATTTTCTAGTAACTGTTTTAAAAAATCACAGTTTTGAAACCGCTAGTTGGATTTGTGTCAAAAAACCTTTAAATCAAAGCTCAAGGATCGTACTATATTGAAAAAATCCTGAAATGTTAATATGATTTTTTTGCATTTTTTTCGAGTTCCACAGTTCACTTTTCAAAAAACGTGTTTTTTTGAGGGTGCTACCTATACTTAAATAATCACAGTTTTGGAACCGCTGGTTGGATTTTGGTAAAATTTACTTTATTGCAAAGCTGGATGTTGGTTTTATGTACAAAAAAATCCTCAAGTCTTTATTTGGTGATTTTAAGCAATTTTCGTAGCTTTAAAATTGCACTTGAAAAATTTTCTAGCGACTGTTTTTAAAAAATCACTGTTTTGGCACTGGGTGAAAACAACATAAAGGTGCTTCCATGGCCCTCATCCAGTCCGGACTTAAATGTCATTGAAACTCTTTGGCATAAAATTAAACGTATTCTACACAATAATCCACTAAGAACCATTGGGGACTTAAAGACCAAAATAGAAGAAATTTGGGACAGTTTTACGCCAGAATTGTACCAAAATTTGATAAATACAATGCCTGCTAGAATACAGGCAGCTATTAAAGCAAAAGGAGACGTAATCTCTTATTTAATGGTCCTAAATTAAAAATTATCCCAACATTTAGTTGCAAATTCATTCTGTAAAATTTGTTAATTATTAAGTTTAAAATATTGTTAAATTCAATAAATAATTTTCTTCCATGCATTATATTGTTATTAAGGCTTTATCTTATTGTATTGTTAGTTGTTTACTAATTTTTTGCGTAAAATTTCCAGTTCTCCTTTCATATTTCAAAAATTTACTTTTGTCCGAACTTTTAGTTGTTAGGGCTCGTATAAAATTTTAAGCTGTTTAGAAACTGGAATGT
Source organism: Pediacus dermestoides (assembly GCA_963942485.1). Lineage (NCBI taxonomy): Eukaryota > Metazoa > Arthropoda > Insecta > Coleoptera > Cucujidae > Pediacus > Pediacus dermestoides. Next base: position 34,739,235 of record OZ012626.1, read on the forward strand.
CTTCAAAGCGAAGAGATTTAGAGATACATATTATTTAATTTTCAAACAATTTTCATTAGTGAATTAAAAACATCGTAAAATTTCAAACAAATTTCTAAATACGAGTTTCTGGATTTTAAACCACGTGTTGGATTGAAAATTGGAAAAAACCTGAAATTATCTCTTTTTTTTATATTTCGAGACACCCACAAAGATAAGGATAAAATATGTAAATTTTAACAAGTAATTTACTTTTTTTGGTTTGTATTATTATCATTATATCTCCGATTTAATTTTTCATGAAGTTAGTTTGGAGGTGTTTTAGGTATTTGGTTGGATTTTTTTCATAAAAGCTTTTTGATTTATAATATGGTGGAGATTCCACTGGAAAATCATATTTTTAATCTTGCTGTTGTTATTATTTGTAGCGGATTCATTTTTAAAACTATTTTGCACATCAATTAAACAAACATAAGGCTTAATAATAATAGCCGAGTTATACAGAAAACTATTTTATCATAATGTTATATCCTATTGTATACAACACGCTCATTATCACTGTAAAATAGATTGTACCCGTAAACAATCTATAAATAAAAGTGTTTACTAAAAACATTTTCATACAGTTCTTGGAATATGATTGTTTAATTGTAACAGTTTTCAACCAGCAATGTTATGAGTTCATTTTCGCATATAAAACAATTTTAACACAACTTGTTTCCTAGTACCTAGTCCCCAAGTTAAAAAAATGGTACCCATTTTTAATAAAAGACAGGTAAATAAATAAGGGTTAGACAAACTGGGTTTGCACCTGGGGATATCCACGCACACATCAGTCCTGGCTCTAGATTCTAAAATATTCTCATAGGTAGTGCAGTAGAACAAGACAAAGTATTAAGATATTCCTTGTGGATTTTTTCTACATACGGTTGCTCTATTCAGTATTACCTACATACTACATGTGAGGTTTGTTTTGATATGGCTGCCACGTAAATTTTTAATTCGCTATATCGGTGCATGATATGCGTGTTTAAATATTCAATTATTGTAGTCACTCAATGGTTTTTATTTACTTTTCTAATAGCAGCAACTAACTGCGTACGTTGTGTTGCCAAAATTAATTGAAATTTATTGTTTGGTCGGACGATGCATAATTAAACTAAACAACTGGCCGAATAATAATGTAACAGCTTTTAGTTCATGTTTTCGTTGTATAATAATTTTCAATGAATTTTTTGCAGGAAATGGTGGAGCTTCCAAAAGCTTTGTCAGCAATGGCAGCAACTCCAAGGATTGAACTGGACAATAAGTATGCGTGTACCTATAATCCAGTTCTCAGTTCCACCAAGGTAATAAATAACACCAGGTTTAATTGCTTGGTTATTTTATAAACATTTAGCTTGGTATTTCTTTAGATTTTAATAGTCATAACGAGAGTCTCTTTATTGCCTGTACAGTTACTTACATCTCTCCCTCGTTTTCACATCGTTTTTATTCCAACTTTTGACAATCATAAAATTAGTTTGACACTCCGGACTTTAACACAATGTTGTTTGGTCGGTGCCATGCATGAACTTATAATTTAATCTGATAACTCATAAATCAACGCTAATTAAAGTTTGCGAATTGCACGATGTAATTTTCTACTAGGGAATATTTTATACAAGTTACAAGTAGCTTATATTTAATTAAAGTTGCAATCATCTCTGGTAAGTTGCATTGTTCCACGCATAATCTTAAAGTGTGTTAAAATGCGCCCACAGGCAATTATTATTAAGATATTAAGTGAAAATGGTTGTGGTTTCGTTTCATAGGAATATTTTAATTCGGAATTAATATATAATTTTAATATAAACATATTGTAAACTCGCACGTTTTTACCTGCGTTAATTAAAGTAATTATCGAAATGTATAAACCTCATTAACTTTAACTGTTTGTAACTTACTAAAGAAAACCAGTATCAGTCACTTATTTTCAAGGTGAATTTTTTTGTTTGTTGTTTTGCATTATTATGAATACATATCGAGTTACTGAAAGTAATTAACGTACGGAGATACCGAATTTACAGACATAAACTTGATTTTGAAGTGGAATTTTGGTACACAGCTCCAGTAGAAATTTTGGATTCGGCTTTCAAATCACAAATAGAAAACACAAAAGTTGTGGAATTAGCCACAGGAAAAGAGTAAAGTTGATGCTTTAACACCAAAAATAAATAATGCATTAGGGGTGGTTCATAAAAGACGTCCGCACTCGTTAGCGAAATCGGACGAATGTGGACATTTTATACATAATTTTGGACTAAAACATTTGTAGACTAAAATATCGACTTAAAAACTAGACAGTTTTTCATAAAAAAGTATTTGGGGATCATTCTTAAATTCGAACGTCCTTTAAAGTAAGGGGTCTCTAATTCGGATGTAATCGGACAAAAAGGGGGGGGTCGAAATCGCTCCAAAAATTGCGGACGTCTTTTATGAACGACCCCTTACTGCTCATTAAAGAAAATTTTTTTAAAGTTTTTACCCCCTGAAAATTTTTAAAACACCAAATAACCCTTAGGGCCGGTTGTATAAAAATTTAATCGCGGTGTTAAATTTTTATCCTCCAAAATATCTATAGTGACAATTATTGTAATCTACAATCGCGATTAAATTTTTATACAACCGACCCTTAGACTATAAGGCATAAACTACGTCACAGCCTCCGTGTTTTGTTAACAGGGATCGAGAAAAGGTACTAGCTGAAATTTGTCGGTAGATATGGCGGTTGTTCAAAATAATCAAAATATACGCCAAATTCTATACATTTAACCCTAGACATGGGTTAAGTCAACAATTCGTGGATTTTAAAATCAAAGATTTCACATAAACCCTTTTTTCGAACTTAACCCTCTTCCCTTTGATATTCTGGACCATCACCGCCATCTACGCATAAATTCTTCATTTATAGTAACCTGAACAATTCATCGGTACTCCTTTTTGTGAAATACGCTTTAAATTCGAATTTCTGATCACATTCCTAGCTAAATTTAAGCTAATCTAACTCAGCTACGTTTCGCATCTTAATAGTTTCGTAAACTTTGCATTTTGTGGTCTACAAATAATTGTTCTCAAGGACTCAGTTTGAAATTATTCTGTAAAATTGCACTTCAACTCACGTTGTACTTTCTTAGATAACCATCAGATAGAAACTGTATCGTAGTAATAGTCCAGTGGGGTCATGTTACCTAGCAATAATTTTTCCACCCCTTACAATGTCCAAGCAATGTGCACGAAAACCTAAAATTGTTATTAAAGAAATAAATCTAAAAGTGTTTTTATTTTATTTTCAGACTACAGAGGTGACACCTACGCTGTCTACACCAAAGAGTAAGTTAACTATTTTCTTTTTGTTCATCCTTAATGCCATATACTATATTATTATTGTATTCCGGTCGATTACGCAATAATACGTTTTGTTTTAATATTTAATTGGGATTGCGTGTGCAGCTTGTAGGAAGCATTTTTTTTGCCTACCAACAAACGATTTACAGTTAGTTTTTGTCTTTTGCCAGTAGATAATGAGGCTATTTTTTCAATTGAATTCTTTGGTTTGGTTTGCTCTAAGGCTCTAAAAATATTTGGGTTAATAAGAAGGATTGCTTGTTTTTTTTAATGTGTGCAGAGTTGGAACGAATGAATTGCCGAGTGTTTTTCTCTTTGTTGTTCGGTATGGCATAAAGAAGCTAATACCTACCTACCTGATGCAGTTAAATAATTGCATAGTGCGGTTGTTGGAGCGATAAAAAAATCGAGATTGACTTCGGCTGGTATTATACGAAATAATTAATCAAAATGTTAATGATACAGGGAAGTGAGTTTTTAATTGACAGAAAGTAACCATAGCCCCGGTCGTTTTGTAATAACTACGGAACTTACACACTAGTTAAATAGTTTAAAATAAATGGAGGCAGGAGGAAAAAAGTTTATACTCGTACATAGAGTAGTGAGTAGAATAGAGTAAGTGGGCGTTTATCGTGGAAATGGAAACAGTTACCAGTAATTTCAGTGTTTGAATTGTAGTGTGTTCGCGCTAGCAGTAAATTTACAACACTATCAACTAGTTGGTGTAAAATAAAGTAATTAATTTTGTCCGGTGATAATATGGGTCCCAAGTCAGGCCGCCCAGTGGCCTAATTCAAAGCGCGTGCTGCCGTGCGTGGTTGTCATAGGAACGTAATTGTACAATAGTTTAGATTCCCGCTCTCAACAACCAAAAGGGGGCCCCATCCCCTTGGACCCTATAGTAGCTTGGTTGGTGTGCGTTTCTCAGGGGGGTGAAGGGCACGGAAGCGGTACTAGTGCAACCAAGTGCACGACGGCATACTACTGCGACTGCAGTTCGCATACCGACAACGTTTCAAATAGACGTGCACGAAGCAACTTATGTAATGGTGGCCCTGGTTGTAATCAACAAAATGCCAGTTGGTGTAGTTTGGGTGTGAGCGCGCTTTAGTGTTGTTTGAGTACTGTGGTGCCAAATCGGCTTTTGGTGGATGTTTCATTGGTTAATTGGCGTTTAAGGGTTTTTGTTTATGTGTGTGTTTGTGTCTTTGTGTGGCGGTTTCAAACACATGGTTGCGTGGTAGTGCTTTGCGCAGCTGAGTACCAGCGCGGTAAGTCTTGAACGGTACCGTGTTTTCTTTGTTTCCGTCTACTTACCTCTCTCCTTCCGCTTACCTATGGGTTGTTGACACATGTCGAAATATTACCAACAATACTCACAGTTCAGTAGTTGTTTCTCTTTGCCAGTTTGCTTGAACTAATTGTATACGGCTTCCCTACAAGTTTACCTATTATTATGTATTTTTATCTATAAAAGGGAATTTACCATCACATTTATAATATTTATTTTTATCGCATATTTTTCCAATAATTGAAAACCAAACATCTTTGTTATAATGAAATAATTTCTCCTACGCATTTTATAACCCATAAGAACCTCTTTTGCCATTTTCAAAAATTTGCTACTTTTTCAAAAAATGGCACCTAGTTCCTTTCTATTAATGTCTTTTGTTAGACTAGCTCGGATTTTATAATGACATTCCGAAGTAAACGATAACATCTATTTCCGATAAGAAAAACAACGGTTGTTTATTAGAAGACCAGACTAGAATACTTTAAGCACATATTTAATACCTAATAAAATTTAATTGTAATTTAATACCGGCTCGGCTCTCCTCTATCATGTACGGAACTTAAATTTGTTAGGTTAGGTTATAAATTGTTTACTTGCTATCATTTCTACAAAGCGGACAAGTTGTTTGTTGTATTTTTGTAAGAATTTTCTATGTACATGTGTAAATTATTGTGCCACTTGCTGTTATACAATTAAATTGTCATTAGTATAATATAAATAAAAATTTTAACGATTTGCAATAAAATTTAGATTAACATTATTTTGAAACGATTTTCGAAGGTTAAAGTGAATTTAATTTTTAATAATTTATTATAACAGCATTGAATTTATGGGAATAATACCTAATAAAGTTTTTTGTATTTTGTAACATGTGGATCGTGGCTTTTTTATGAAAGTATTTAGGACTTCACGTAAATTTCTTAGAAACTAAGACATAAGATCTTGCAATGTTCATTTATGTATTTTATGGAAATTATTAGTAAATTGCATTTGAAAATCCTACAAAAGTATTTAACTTGGAAAAAATTGTATAAAAATGTTATTTCAATTTAAAAAAAATAGTTTCAAATGGACGTGCATGCAAATTACAAAATATTATTTTATTATTCGGTGGTGATGGCAGATTGATAATTATTATTGAAAACCGTGGCAGGATGTAGATTTTGTTTACCCTTCTTCCAAGTAAGCAAATACGGGGTGGGGTAAAAGTCGCTTCACTCAATATATTCATTAATCAAGTCTGCTCCTATTTTTCCCCTCGAGCTGCCTCTGGACTTAACCTTAACTTCCGCTTCAAGTAGATGCGACTTTTCTAGTAGAAATGATAATGGTACGTCCAGTGGCGGCTCGTGGATAAAAATTACGTGAAAATATGAAATCGATTTTGTTAGTTTATTACATCACCCTGTATATTCACAATTACTTTACGAGGTTTGTTATAACAACCTACGAAAATCCAAAATAAAACCTACCAATTGATGGAATATTTCTTTGTCTTTATTAAATTTTAATCAAGAATTCGCATATTTTTCCGCCTACATCCAAATTTGTCCATGAAACTTATTTTAGTCCAAGAACTGTTTTGATATATCAGTTTTAAATTACGAAAGTAGCCCGAAGTTCAAATGTGCGCTTTGTTAAATATTTAGCATCTAGCATCTAGTTGAATCGATCGAGTAAATAACCCTTGATAATTATAATTAAAACTGCGGGGAGTATGCAGTGGCCAGTATCGACTTAAGATATTTTAGAGCCCCCAACCAGAAGCTAATAAATTCGCAATTTTTTAAATCCTTATATATTCTCAGTATGTCTTATTGAAAAACTACAGTTTACATGGTGGTTTAGATTGAATAAAATAAATTTGATCGGCATAAATTTTTTCAGCCCTAAACTTTTATTATACAATTTTATAAAGTTTTAACAGTTTTTGAAATCATATATAATTGTCGCCTTAGTGTTTCCCATGTAAATTTGTCATTTTTTTGACCTTGTTAGCCACCCAAGGATTTTGGTGTTACTTCCGGCTGACTATAAAATAGTGATGGCAAACCCTTAAAATTTATTTGTTCCTACTTATCGTAATTAAATCATAAATAATACAACGTGTCTAGACCAGACGGAAAAATTCCGTGACTTTTTCGTTCACATTAATTTACATAATATATTTCTTGTGTGTTTTATGTTGGAACCTAACAGCGAACAAATTTCATGTTATCATAATAGTATGTCACATTTTTATTGTATTTAAATGAACTACCAGTTTTCAAACTGTAAACTATTAGACACGATAAGCTCAGGTAGACAATCCCTGTGGAATTTCGTCGATTTTTCCACAAGACTTAAATTCAAACGTCACCTGCGATATGCGATTTATTTCCAATACATTCTCCCTTACATTAACTTTGTCCTTCTCAATCTGAAACCATATTCAAATTAGTTGTGGGGGGTTTTGTTAGAGGCGAAAAAATACAATCTAAACAATGGAAACACAACCAGTAAAGGTAATTATGTGTTGGCCGTAAAATACAATAAAGCACTCTTTGTACTTTCATTAATCGAATTCCCACGATTGAGTGAAACATCGCAAGTTGTGATTGACATTGTTAATAGTAGCGTTCGTATTCGATTTTCAATGACGTTCGATCTGGAAACATGTTCACGTGCAATTTGTGTTCAATTTCGATTTTCGTCACACACAGTATGCGCTCTGTAAAAAGGGGTGTGTTGGTTTTCCAGTTATCAGATTAAATGCACAAAAAACGTAATAGAATATTACCTATTAGCCTGTGTGTAAAAGCATAATCCACCGTGTAATTAATGAACAGTTTATAGAATACAACTTCATTTATATTTGTAATTTATGTGCGATAACAGCGAAGAGTATGGTGGGTATGAAATTGGAAAATTTTTATTTTAATTTGCGATTTAGATACAGTTTTAACTTAAACGCTTGTAATTAAAGTAGATGAACCAGGTCCTAGGTGTGTTTCGGATTTATTAAGTAAAACTTTTAGAAATAGGACTCTATTGAATAAAATTTGTACGAGACGGACAAAGTTAACGTGCTTAATAAGCCCCGCCCATATACATCTCATTTATAAGGCTCGTAGCCAATAATTATTTCTTAATTCCTAATTTTAATGCTTGAAATAAGTCGATCCTATTTTATTATTAAAGCGTGTATGTTTTTCATTGATTAATAATTCGGATTTTTAAATTGTTTATGCTAATGTTAATTAATTACATTTTATGGATTTATTAATTGAATTAAATACATTAAACAATTATGAAGAAATTATTAGAAATTGTGTCAGACGTGAAAGTAAAAGTACAGTAACTTAATAAATTGTTTTCCAGAAGTTTTTGCAAAATAATAACATTGCCATCATCTCGTAAAGAATTTTATAAGAATTTTAGACTTTTTAAATTATTTTTATATTTTCTGGATTGGTTTTATACATAGTTTTATTTTATCTTTGTTTTTTACAAGGACAAGTTTTTTCTGGGAATTAAAAGTGAATTAACTTAAAAAAATCGACTCAAGAAAACGAGATAAACGATTTGAGTTAAGCTCTAAATCAAGTCAATTTTGAAATAGGCCTAATAAAGTTTAAGTCGTTCATCACGTGATTTTTGGGTCAATTTTTAAGTTAATCCATTTTTAATCTCCCGAGATAAACGTAGTCTATATTAGTAGTAGTATTTTGTTATTGTTATAAAAATTTATATAAAAAAGTTCAACTTTTTGGTTAAAAATAGTACGTAAAAAGCCTGCATTTTTATTTCATTGTAACGTAACGCATAATTCAGGGTGTCCCAAAATTAGCCTGCCAAAATGTATCAGCTGATTCTACGTTAAAAAATAATGCAAAAAGTTTTAATAAATATAAGCTGAAAAATGCTTCCTAAGGGAGCTATACAGCCCCCCGAAAGATGAGCTTTCTGTAATATCTCTGCAACTATTTGAGGTAGATTCATGAAATTTGGTGAGTTTGAAGCTTCTATAATTTGCCACATATTTCTTTTTTCAATTTTCAGAAATTATGCCCCATATTTTTTGTGTAGATAATTTTTAAATTTTATAAAAAAATTATTAAAGCTTCAAACTCACCAAATTTCATGAATGTACCTCAAACAGTTACAAAGATATTACAGAAAACTCCTCTATGGGGGGGTCCCCCTTTCGGGAGGCATTTTTCAACCTATATTTATTGAAACTTTTTGCATTATTTTTAAACGTAGAATGAGCTGGTACATTTTGGCAGGCTAATTGGGACACCCTGTATACAAGAAAAATGACTTCGTACATAAGATTATGAAATTTTTTTGGAAAATATGTGACTATAGCATATGTTTTTAAGTTTTAGTCACGTGACCTTCTGAACTTTAATATTTACAATTAAAAATGTCGTCTAAGAAAAACTGTTTACTATTTTGAGCCGATGTGGAAATTTTCTTATCAAAATTTGCAACATTATTATTTTTTCACTTCAAATATTTAAATTTGAAAACGACCACAATATTATTAAATCCTCCTATTTAGTAATTTTGAACTACCGGAAACCGGAAGTGACAAACTTTTCAAATGGAAATTGTAATAAAAACCATTGCATATTCATAGAAAATCTAGAATATTGTCCAGAAATACCCGGACTTCTATTAAATCAAAATTTGATGTCACTTCCGGTTACCTTCTACCTTGCTCCTAAATATACCATTCAAATTTCAAAACTAAATATGTAGGAAAAAACGATATTTAAAGATTTTGTGAAATGATATCAATACCACCGTGATTTAAGTCTGTACTTTGAAATTATTAACATCATCTTTGTCTATAAGCATTAGTCCATATTTCTTATCGATAATATTTTTTTCCTAGACACGTTATATTATTATTACTTAAAATTTCCAAATAACCATTACGTAGAAAGAATATCCTTAAGGTTCGTCTTTTCGCCTTCAGTTAACTTTACCTGTCAGATACCTTCTAGAAGATATTAATAAAATATCAGAAAACCGCCTGGTGAAATATAAGTTTCAACTCAAATGAGCTAAAAAACTAGCCCTAAGTTAAATAAATATACGCTCATCAACCACTAGAAGATGTTCCAAAATAAAAAACTAATCTTTATTGCCCCACAATAAAAAACTGCGCCTACTGCCAAAGCCCCAACATATTTTATTTTACCCAACCACCAGCTCTCTTCGTCTGCCCGTGCACGAATTCCCAACGAGGAAAACTTGCGCGTTTTTTCCATTAGGTTTGATGCTATATTGAACAATAGTCCCTTGTGTTCTGCCATATAACTTACACTCGTTGTTAGCCTATTACTTTGTTTTGTCGCATTCACCTGGCTGCAGGTGTTGCATCTAACAGGTGGGCCGCTTATAAATGTTCGCCGGAGAGCCACCATGTTACCCATAACTATCTACTGTATGCCCCAGGTTTCCTCCATATCTAACTCATGTGTTTTCTTTTGTTACAGAGCGCGAACGTGAGCCCGTTCATCATCCGTCAGCGTAAGTACCTCATCAAGTTAATTGAAGCAAACGATTAGCTAATACTTTAGTTTTAATGGTGTTACTCTGCGCTTTTTTAGTAGTTTAGCCAAAGAAAAGCCAGAGTGTTTGTGGAATGTTAGTCGTTTTTGTTATTGTAGTAGTGTTGTAACTGTTTGTGATATCGTTTAATGAGTCAAAGTGATGTGGTTTGTTGTTTAATACGCAGTGATGTTTGATTTATTGACTTGGCAACTTGCCTCCCCTGTAAGATGTTTTGCTATTTATATCGTGTTAACTCGGAGTTAAAGCAGATATCAATTGAATTTTCTCTGGGCAGAATGTTATTGTTTTATAGGAGAGAGGAGGGGGAAAATGTGTCACAGTAAAGAATGTGTTGAAGTTGAATCAGCCAGGAAATAGAGATAAAAATTAATTTTTAGGCCGGTTTAGAATTTACACATTTAATTCACATGGGAAATGTAGCGTTGCGTTGGGGAATTTGATTTAAGTCTGTACTTTGAAATTATTAACTTGAACTTTGTCTATAAACATTTGCACATTTGCATTATTAATTCTCAGTATTCCCCATTTTTTTCATAAACGAAGTAAAAGTGTTCAGTTTAAAATTACTAATTTTAGAACTAGATTGCCCATTTTATATACAAAACCAGATAATATGACACAAAATTGGACCAACTACCAAAAACAGTACTTCTCAGTAAAATATAGAAAGTAGAGGTGGACTGGCTATTTAAAATATTGTATTTAAACAAAAAAATAGATATAATAATTCTTTTTATTGAATTATAACCTTAGCAAACATCTTCAGATAGAAATGCGGCTTATCTCATTTTTCCACAGTCGTTTGGTTTCATATTGCGTAACGGTATCCAATTATAAATCAAGCTTTTAGTTATGACTTTTTTTCAAAAAAACATTTAATTTGTTCGTGTAATTCGGAAAGAAACGGTTTTTCTGGCGTTGTTGCTGGAGATTTGAAACAACCTATAAACAGTTGGCGTTATTACTATAAATTTGTACCTTTCAAATATCGAGTGATCAAATAGATTTGTAATCGAGTCATCCATGGATTTGAATCCGTATGTCTTTAACTTGAACCATTTTAGCTTTCAACTGACATTTTATTGTAATGCAGAAACTACATACGATTTCGGGTTCATGGATGACTCGATTACAAATTTATTTGATCGCTCTTTACATATACAGGAACTTACTCCTATTTATTTTTCAGTGAATACCTATAATATTACAACACAAACTACAATTAAAAGTAAATGCCATCAATTCAAAACCCATTAGACATTTTTATCGAAACATTTTATTTAAAGTCAAAAATTGAATAAGTACAGTTGACGACACGAAATAGTTTCCAGACAAATTGATCAAAGTAGCGGTTTTTGAATTTTTTTAGCATTATAAATCAGACTTTTTAATTCAAAATTTCTTTTAACGACAGTGGTGGAGACAGGCGAAGATCTCATTAGATTACATTTACTTGTTTACTTGACCAACTATCTTCTACCTGTGCCACAATTGCGCCTTTTTGAGCATCAGTAAGAAAATTTCTAGGCGTTTTACTTCAAATACTTTACATAAAATATTGTGACACAAATAAGACTGCTAATAATGCCACTAAGCAGTTATCGAGCCTATGAACATGATTTAATTTACAATGGAAAAAAATGCCTGGAAACTATTCCGTGTCGCCAACTGTACCTAAATAAAAAATAACTTTTACCTGAAATCGTCAAGAAAGTCAAACTTTCAAGGCTATTTTGGTCCAAGAAAATTGATCATTGCAAGACTATGCTTCACTTCGTCCTGTAATAGATAATTTTCATGACTAGATATGTAAATAACTATTTCCCACCCCGATTCAGTAAGTAGATTATAATGACATTGTTGAAAGGGATACAACTTCATTTTATCAAAATGTTATTAATTGTCATTGATAACAAGACGTAAGGAGCTTCACTTAGTCCCTAAGGAAGTGTGATGCTTGTAATGTAAAGGACTAAAAAAGTCTATTTCTTTTGACAGCTTGTGGTATATCCAATATAAATTTCTCAAAGAAAAAGAAAAGTTCTCACACAAAAATGAATTTTGGATCACTCTGTAGTGTATAATACAGTGATATAAATAGGAACTGTGTTTTGAGGTTTCTGTCTCTTTTTATTGTGTATTTTCGTTTTAATTATTGAATTTTTAATTTTTACTTTCTTATACGAAGTAATAAGGAACTGATTTTTTTCGACTTCGAGATTTTGATGGATTTACACGTTTTGAGGACTCCTGAATTCATTTTCGCCATGCTGTCTGTATCCACGATAACTCATAAAGACTTATCGGATTAGGTCCCGGGTTCGAATCCCAGAAAGACCAATATTTTACTGGTTTCTATGGTACCGAAAACAATAATAATGAATAAATAAATGTGATTTTATATCGGAAGATTTTTTTAAGTGAGTAATAGGTCAAAAATCTAAAATAAAACACATTTTTGTCGTAAAATTGGGACAAGGACAGATTATGCGTATTGCAGTAAGTGCGACAGATAGTATTTGAAAATTGCTGGAAACCCTTAAAATTTAAACACGATTTTTACAAGAAATTTAACTTAATTTCTTTAGGAAAAGTAATTCTGGTACTATCCGTATAAGAAAGTCATGTGTTGGGGACACATCAGATATTTTTACCTGGTTGAACTAAATAGATTCATGGACCCTCAAGAGGTGTAAATCCATCAAAATTCCGAAGTTGAAAAAAATTACTTATACTTTGTATGTATATGTAAGTACATGTCGTACTGATTGCTTTTCAAGTACCTGAACCCATGAGAATATCGTAAATAACTATAAAGGTGTTTATTTCCAAAAGAGACCATACTTGATAGTTTATTGTACCTGAAAAGTGAAGACAATTAGATTTTATGACTTACGCCCGGGGTCTTTACCTAAGTTACATTACTAGTATGACTAGGTACCCAACTGATGCTATTTCTTTTTAAGTTGCTCAAGATGAATAGACATCAACCCCCACCGTAAATTTGCATTTTGTAAATACCGAAAATCATTTACTTCTGTTTAGTCAGTGTCTGTGAACAGTTCGTACTATTATCGTCCTTAAAATAAATAAAAATGTTGCCGTTTGCTGGAATCACCCGTGCGCAATATCAAGTATGGTTTCCACCACGACCAGTTTTTGTGTAAGTAACCCATGGTTTTATACAATCATCGTATCAAGTTGATTAAGGGCCGGTTGTATAAAAATGTAATCGCGAGATAATCCTCCAAAAAGGATAAACTGCCATAGAAACGATTGTTGATTACAATTGTCACTATAGATACTTTGGTGGATAAAAATTTAACATCGCGTTTAATAGTATATTGTAATACAAGTGCGGAAAACGCATCATGACAATACGAGTGTGAAATTTGCAACACGAGCGATAGCGAATATTGCAATCACACGAGTATTGTCATGGGCCATTTCCGCAAGCGTGTTACATACGATTTTTTCTACGAAAACGTGGAATTCGTAAAAAATAAAATTATTTGTAAATATTTTTCTAATTAAAAAAAACATCAAGTGAGTTTGTTGTCATAGAACTGAAAGCTCATAGCTGTTGACAGTTTATAAATTGTGTCCTGTCATCGAAATAATTTTGATTTTGAGATCAAATTACGTGAATATAAACATGGAGTTTCAAAACTAAAGCGAAAGCGATGAACTAATGTGCACTCCTCCGGTTGTTAGATATTAAATAAATGTTACAATTATAACTAAATGTAAGTACTTCTTTATGTTTTTGTTTGCGTGCGGAAAGTTTAAAAAATGTGTGCGGAAAAAATTTTCCACACTAATTTTCCGTACTAGTTTTTCAAAAGCCTACTTTCAAGTTCGATTATCTTGTCAGAAAAAACGTCATTCCGCATTTTCGTAGAAAAAGTTTTATACAACCGGCCCTTATTAGTTTAGAAAAAAGTAAGGGGTTGTTTAATCCAAACATTTAGACCCAGGTTTCAATTGAGCTATTATTAAGACAGTGGTAACCAAGAAAATGAACTATTAGTTCAGGGTAATTATCGATTTAAAAACTGGCCGTTAGTTATCGGTTAATAAATAAGTAGTTAGTAATGAAAAAGAACTTCTATGAATTTGATTTTTACTGTTTTGTCTAAAATTTTAAATTTTAATCCTGTCACAAATATACGTTGTGCTACTCCTACTTTGATACGAGATAAAAATTTAACACCGTCAACAGAGTTTTAGAAGACTTTAGTTCTTTTTCGTAACCTAGTTTAATTCTTTTTATAATTTTGTTGTTTGTATTTTATTTATTATTATATAATGAACTGGTCTTAAAACGTTTTAATCGCAAAGTTAAAAAAATGCATTTCTGATTATGTTGCGGAGGCAAAAAGTTATTTTTCTGAATAAATTCAATAAATAGAAGGTGATCAACTAGACAATTTATAATATAAGTTCATGTGCTTTTATTAGAATTTATAATTCGAAATTATCAGTATTTTAACTGTGTTAGTCACTAGTCAGTACGGCAACACATTTTACTTAATGCAAATTAATTTGTAGAAAATAAATTACAAGGTTTTTTGTTAATTTACATATTTTTTGCTATTGGTAATCCATAAACTTGAGGATTTTATCCTTCTGTACTTGATTGTAATTATCTAATATTTCACATAATTAACACTCCTGGATTTATAGGAGAAAATGCTTGTTTGTAATTAAATTGAGATGTGAATTTGTTGCCACGAATCCTCCCAGTTATTTCGACTCGACGTGTGCTTGATGTTATCAAATGTGGGTATTTTTACGGTTTCTTATCTCCACTAGTATTCACTTGTTTGACCACCCACAAGTCCGTTACACGCGATACCTAAACAACACACAACAAGTCTATTTAATGAATTAAACAATTTTATTAGATGTTTCTGTATTTTTAATTTTTACTATCCAATCCGAGTGTTGTAGTTGAAGTCAGTCGTAACCAGAAACAAGAAACGTATTAATTTGTTGTGTTTGGTGTTAGGAACTTGATATAATTAAGCTGCAAACAGAAAGTTATAGTGTAATTAGTTTATTAGGTATGACACTGGCGTTACATAATTTACAACGTAACATAATAATTTAATTTGTATGTTGCAGTTGGCAAATCGAAAATTTGCGTGTGTGGTGTGTGTATGTGTGGCTTATTAATGAACTCTAACTTATTGGTGATGGAAAGGGTTTTAGTAATTACTAACTAGTTTATTTGATAACGAAGGATTTTCACGGCTATTCCATTAATCAGTCCATGTTTTACAATTTTATAATTAAAATTCAGATATGGCGTATACCTACATTCCAAACTTAATAAAATTCAATAATTAAGTTCGATGCTGCTATCTACATATTATCGATAACTTATCGAATAACGTTCCGAATAGCTTAGTCAACGGTGTAGCTGTTATATTTTTATCTCTTAAACCAAAATAACATAAATATAATTCAACAATAATAATTCAATTACATTTAGATAATTTTAATACAATAACCTAGCTAAATATTGATTATGTACCTAAACGTCATCAACAATGAGGCGCACGATACCAAATGGACTTGCAAAGTAAGTTTGTCAAAGGTCAAGATCTACTTATTATTACGTGCTTGATTTCAACTGGAAATTGCTCAAACTAAATCTGCAAGTAAATCATCTGCACACTCGAACCGTTTGCAATTATATGGTGATCGGTTTCGTGGAATCCATTGTTGAATGTAGGAATGAAAAGAGGTGTATATTGCATTTAATGTTTTTGATTGTTGAGAACGTCGTGTAATGTATGGTATGGAAATATTGCGGGTGGATTGTGTTGTGTTTATGCGCGTTCCAAACTTAGCTCAGTACAGCTGTGGTGCACTTGGTTATTATTCTGCAAATTGTTTTGTAGAATGTTTTTATTTTAGCGGTATTGGAAGTTGTCGTTTTTTTTTAATATGAAATGAGAATCGATTTTTTCCGTAAATATTATGCCGGTGTGCTACTTCTATTTCTAGAAATTATAATTCGAGTTCAGCGTAAGATTCTTAGCTATTGAAGTTTTAAAAATTGTCGTAATTTGTCATTTTTTGCAGGTTTTTCATGCATAATACAGACGAACAAAAAAAATTTGATACAATTTGCAGAGAAAAAACAATCCGGAACTCAGCAGGAAAATTTGGTTACCATTCGTTTTCCATTTGCGCCACCCTTCTTTATTTCATTTTCATGAAACAGATTATGGTTTATATAAAATCTATTAGAATAAATTTTTATACCGACTAGGGCCAAAAGATTTTTATACTTTCATCTAAGGGGTCTTGTAGATAATTTTGTAGAGAGGTTAGTGTCTTTATTTTTGATATGATGTATTGGGAGGGCCCCCAGAACCCATTTGAGGCCTGTAACCACCACTGGGCCCCACACTGTAGATCCACTGCATCTTATAAATTATTAACCGAATTAGAAAATTGTTCAAACAAAAGTAGTAGTAAGAGCGATTAAAACGGAGATATTTCCAAAAAACCTACAGTATGGGACCCAGAGGCAATCGGACTTAATTAGCTCCTAGGGGACCATCTAAAATTTGTGCAAAGTTACATTCTTTAATCATAAAATTACTAAGCTCCCCACTATTTCAAATTTTCAAATAAATATTTCTGCCAAAAAATTTTTGGTATTAAGACAAAAATAAAAAGAAAAATGGCACTTAAACCGTTCTCTTGAAATTAAATGTACTAATTTATGAAGAAATATATGCAAAGGTTTATGAAAACCAGTATTTTGATATTTTTTTGCATCTGAGATTACGTTTAGTTAGTGGGAAAATAAATTCGTTTTTCACAGAATTAATCCTCAGCATGAAGCACCAGAATCACTTCTTAGAATGAGAAGTTAGTCAGTGCAAATAGTAATAACATGAACATGCCATTAGAAAAAATTTCCGTTACGTTCTAAATCAGCCTTATGCAAAAAGAATGTATTTTCCATATAAACTAATGGAAAAGCCAAAACCAAATGAATCCTCGATTTTTAAAAATCATTAAATTTTTTCTTCTTTCGCAATTTGTCGTTTAAGTTCAACATTTACTAAAAACGAAAAGTTTTAAGACATTTTTCTAAATTTTTTCAAATAAATGTACCTTGTACAGAAAACATCAATGATTGACGTTGATATTAAAATATAAGAATTATTGGAAGCACCGTTAGTCATATTAAAATTTTTGAACCTGTGGTCAATAAATATACTTTTATCGCGTAATAATTCAGCACTTAATCTGTTTACGCTGACTTGAAGGAAGTACCTACTACTTGTTTACCAAACGCTTAGAAAAAGGTTTTTACATAAATAATAATTTCATAATTTTTGCATCTATAATTAATAAACAATTAACATATTTGCATGAATACATTTTATGGTATTTCGTACAATGCTTATTGAAGGCCTTTAATCGTCCAAAATGCCGTATAAACTCTGTAATCCCACAACACATTGCATGCAAATTTCTTGTATTGTCTGATTTGAATAAATAGCAATTTAGCATCGTTTTTATTATTATATTTGTTTCAGTGATCTAAGAGATGATCTCGATTTGTCGGAGACAAGCGATGATGAACAGAAAAGTGAAGCATTACATTCTTCAAAGTTGTCTGTAGAAAAGTAAGTGTAAATAATGTTCAAGGATTAATTATTTTCTCACTTCCACTTGATAATTAAACGCAATTATTTTTTTGTATTAATATTCAGTGATGATGAAATTATATTACTACGTTAATATTTATGATTTTGCTCTTGCCTATTATAATTTTTTCTGTCACAAACTAGTTCCATGCATTGTTATTTTGTGCTTTACCATAATCATGACGTAAGTCCCTGAGCATTCAGTACATATTTTATTTTTTGTTTATAGAATTGTTTCGCCAATTGGTGCAACTCCAGCAAGTTTTCCTGCTCAAAAAATGGATAGGCCCCCAGAGCCAGTTGGTCCGCATTCACCGCCTGCAAGTTCCTCAAGTGAGTCGGGATCGGACTCTGGTTCGGACAGCGATTCAAGCAGCGAAGACTCAGGTGATGAAAATGTAAACCCTATTAATTCAAGACAACCACCAGCACCTGTCGAACCGGCACCATCCTCCCCTAAACCGGAAGAGGAAAGTAAGCAGCTGCGATGGAATTTGGCCTCGTTCGTGCCTACTGTATCACCAAAATTAGAAACATCACCAATCACTAAGTCCGAGGCTAAAACGAGTCCGGATAGCAGGAAGCGTTTAATGGATGAATCGGACACTAGTGATTCAACAAAAGACTTGGATAGTGTGGTTGCTGCGGCGTTAGCTAGCACATCCGTGCCGTTACTGTCCAGTTTTTCCGACTCAGATGACAGTACAAAGGCGAAAAGCGCTAAAAGACGTAGGCGTGTCCCAAAACAACCAGTTACCAATTTACCCCTTAGTGATGACAGTGACAGTGAAGACGAACGGACGAGAAATATTAAACGTGTCAAACCTGTAAGCCGCCCTAGTCCAAGGACAAAGTCAGTGGAGTTACTCAGTGATTCGGATTCGGACGCGAAACCAACGTTTAGTGTAAGTGCCAAAACGAAACCCAAGCCAATTAAACCACCAACGGACATTGTAAAACCAAAATCTAATCGAGGACGACCGCGAAAAATCAAACCAAGTGGATCTGATACGGAAAAACAAAAGAAACGTGGACGTCCTCCATTGAAGAATCTAAGATCCCCCAGTGAGTCCGATGCAGAAGTGCAAAAACGCAGAGGAAGACCGCGAAAACACCCACCTCCGAGCAGCTCAGATGAAGATGAACCGAAAAAACCAATGAAACCTCCATCACGAAGTCGCACCAAATCAATTGTCGACACCTCAAGCTCTTCGGATTCCGATGTAAGCCGTTTGCGACGTCGGCGGAAGTCTAACAGCATCCGAAACGAGTCCGATAGAGATTCAAAAGACCCGCCAAAGAAAATCCACAAGCACAAATCGTCCAAGCCCGAGGAAAAAACCAAACGCGCGAAGAAGGAATCGGACGATGAGTGGGGAGAGAAAAACAAAAACAAACTTCGAAACCACTTCATGGATCGTTCACTAGAGGCCGAATCTAAACGCAAAGACTTACCTAAGAAAACCAATACGTCGCCGTTTAGACGGAAAGGCCGACCGCCACTGAATCAGTCGAAAAAACCGGAAATTAAGAGTATATCCACGTTACCAACGACTAGTGATTCAAGTGACAGTGAGGCTGATACTAAGAAACAGCAAGAGAAAGCACGTGCCACCAGGAAACCAAGTTTAATATCCTCAGGGTCTGATTCAGAACGCCGCATGAGCCATTCGTCTGACAGTGATTGTGATAAGAAGTCGCAGAAGGTAGAGGAAAGTAAAGCGGTCCAAGACAAGAAGAAAAGTGATACTTTGCGGAAGCTGTTTACGATAGGCCAAGGGGGTAAAGGAGGAGGAAAAGGCGGTGGCAAAGGCGGAAAAGGTGGGAAAGGTATGTTAACTTGAGATTTTTTTCATGTCATGTCACTCTAGTTTGAGTATTTTTATACATGTCCATTAAAGTGAAACTAAATATGATTGAAAGAAAAGCATTTAATGTAAAAAAAAACGGAAGAGGTTGAAGTTTTGTTCAGGTTACATTTGTGCAATATGCTGTTAGATATTTTTTCAAATTTATTTATTTAAATTTAAATCAAATTCGTCTCTAGTCCACTAGAGTATTGTGTCAAAAAAATCCAATCTATTTTACCAATTAGTTTTTTTGCAATTTTCTTATGCTTCGACTTTGACGTCTTAGCTATTTTTCTTTCAGTTCACCACTGAAATATTATAATACAATGGGGGTATTTATTACAGGAAAAGGTGGAGTTAGTGTGATAATGGTCGACGAGAACTACGAGCGCAGCAGTTCCTCGGTGGAAGATGAAGCGGTGCCTACCATATCAAATCCAAGATTACTCTCGCCAATTCCTAATAACGAAACCAAACGAACAACCAGCTGTCGTCCATCCACGCCTCCAGCAGTTCGTGAGGAACCAATCAAAATAAAAACCCAACTAAAGACTGATGTAGTTAGTGAAAATAAGCATAAAAATGAAAAATTCTCCTCATTTTTGGTTAAAATTGATTTAAATCGCATTGATTTAAACTACATTCCTGCGCTAAGGAAGCGCATGGAGGTTGCTCCAAGGCCCGATATAAAAAAATGTGATCCAACGGACTGTGAAATAGTCAAAGAAAGTGATGGCGAACCCAAAAAACCCCAAATCAAACTAGAAAAAGACCATCACTCGGATCGTAAACACAAATCAAAAAAGCGCAAACGACGGAATAGTGCCAGTTCCACGTCATCACGCTCAACAATTGGTAGTCATAGTAGTAGTAAGAAAAAGGACTCACATCACAAAGACAAGGGAAGTCACAAGGCCAAACGACGGAAGGAGGATTCCGATTCTACAACTAGATCTCAAACAGAAAATTACAATTTAACTAACGCCCCTCCAACGAACCATGAGCGGGACGGTGCCAGAAATATTCTACCGATGCCACCGTCTCCCTGTTCGAGTAAATCACAAGCTAACCGAGAGTACCATTCGTATTTTGAGGAACCCGATGAGGAGATGTCGGAATATCGGGAACGGTAAGAATAATTTTTGGTTATTTTAAATCTTTTAAGTTAATTGTTCTTGTATTATTTTATTTTTCTTCAGTTTGAAGGAATAATTATTATATTTGCATAAAAAAGACATTCTCACTACATCAAACACTTTTTATATTCCAGAGATCAAAACCAGTACCTGAGTGACGCAAAGCGTTTGAAGCACAATGCAGACAAGGAAAAGGACCCAATTAAGCAGTGTATGTTGTACCTGGAAGCTGTACTATTTTTCTTGTTGACTGGAAACGCAATGGAACATGAGACTGTAACTGAGAAGGCTGCATTTACCATGTATAAAGACACGCTCAGTCTTATAAAGTAAGTTAATTTAAAAAACAGTTACTTGTAAGAAAATTTTATCAAAACATGATAAAGTGCCCCAAAATTTTTTCATATTTTCTTACTATATTTTAGAGCGAAGGGTAGATTATCAGTACATTACGTAGCACTTAAAATGTGATATTTCCTCTTATTCAATTTTTAAAATAACCTCAAGGTTTGCTCTTCGTTTCTAACTTTCCTCCTCAATGTTTTGAGCATGGTTCTTGTCAGTATTTAGAATTTATTGGTGGTTATTGTCTCGA
The DNA here is from genome assembly GCA_963942485.1 of Pediacus dermestoides. Classification (NCBI taxonomy): domain Eukaryota; kingdom Metazoa; phylum Arthropoda; class Insecta; order Coleoptera; family Cucujidae; genus Pediacus; species Pediacus dermestoides. The sequence goes on from OZ012626.1 coordinate 34,760,723, forward strand.
CTTTTAGAGTGTTCTATTTAGAATATTGTTAATTTATGTTTTTAAAATTTTCTTATTTCCTACTTTGGCTTGATCATTACTCGAACGTAAATTAGGCGTATGAAATGTTAATTTTGGATCTCTCTTCCTTGTTGTAGGTACATTTCCTCGAAGTTTCGTAATCAACAGAATGTGTCCCCAGTCCAAGCCAAACTTGCTGTATTAAGGTAAGCATATTTATTTGCTGGTGTTATTTTATGAAACAAGAAAGTGCTCTAGGAGATAGTTCTTGATGTGTCTAAAGAGCTTCATCTTGAATATCAAAAAACTACACACTTTATTAAAAGGTTGAAAATGCATAGTTTATAAATCTAGCCTGAAAAAAGTAATGGTCGTTCAGACATTAATTTTAACCATTTCAAGATGTATTTGTCTAACAAAGTGTGAATAAACTTGAAGGTTAAATATTAATTATTATATCTTTTATGTGACGTTCATTACTGCGAACACACTTTCTATTCTATTAATTGAATTTTAATGAACTGTTTTTACTAATTTCTGTTTGTTTTTGTTATAGTTATCGGTGCCAAGCGCTTTTATACTACAAATTACTTAAAATGCGCAAACAAGAATATAAAGAAATCCAGAAAATAATCACGGACTTCTTCAGCAATCGGGTAAGTGTGCAAACGAGTTTGAATTTACTTTTTATTTGACTTTTTTACCAATAAGTACCAAAAAACTTTTATTATAATTGGTCAAAAAAATAGGAAATAAAAAATTGTTAAGTGAGTGAACAACATCTGATGTATTTTTTATTTTTAGCTTGCTGCTGTTCCGCAGGACCAACCCCAAGGTGGTCAAGGTACGCCATCTCTGTCGCCCACCCCATCACCTGCTGGTTCAGTGGGTTCAGTTGGTAGCCAATCGTCCGGCTACAGTAGTGGTGAATTGGCTGCCGCCAGAGGGAACAATGTACCTGTTCCTGCAACACATGCTCAAAATGCCGGTGTTTGGGTTCCGCTCTCTGTTTACAACGCCATTGCAAAGCAGAATCAACAGTATACATATCTTAATAGTTATCAGGAGCTCTGGGATACGGCTGATGCACTTGTGGTCAATGGCAAACATACAGGTTGGTACTATTTGGGTTTAAGCCGCGTAATTAGTCTAAATAGAAATAATCCAAATTTTAATCCGACAAATTCATCTGAAGGATCTACTGAAATGTTAAAAACTTAACATTTTTTAAAACTATTCTAGAACATTTCAGAAATTCTTTCTTAATGTCAGTTATCTTAGTTTTGTGATTTATCTAATTTACTTTAATCTAATCTACTTTAATCAGAAAATTCATAGTAATTTGAAAAATTGTCCCTTGCCTTTCTATTCATTATTTGAGGAATAGAAATTTTAAAATAATTCGTTGGTTTTATTTTAATTTTTTACATTACGAATTTTACAAGTTTATATGAAATAAATATACAAATTTTAGTGAGAAATAGGCACATAATTTTTTGCCTCCATCGTTCTGATTATTCGAGGTTAAAGTGAGGACTGAGGGCTCAATAAATTTGAATCATATACAGGGTGTCACGACGAGTTGACAGTAGACATAACTCTATTACTAAACACAATTTGGTTCTAAAAATTGGTACACGTTCATTATACAATGTGCTTTATTTAATGAAAATATTGCCACCTTTCTGGTACTTCCGGTTATACCGGAAATAGACACAAACTTTGTTATTTTAAATGGAACACCCCGTATATTTTTGATATTTTAGATTCTACAGTTCATTTTAGACATAAAAGTATTAAGGTTGTATGGTCCTAACATTAACGATATTATCATTATTTACACTTTTTCATTTTTTTTTACAAAAACATGGATGTAAATAAAAATTCAAATCTTGATAATGACACGTTTATTCCAACATTTTTTTTCTTGTGTTTGAAGTAGGAATATACAAGAAATAAGCGGATGTAGTTTTTGCAAACTTGCTTTATACAGGGTGTTGGTGGTTGTCCGTTCATTTTTAAAAAGTTTAATCAATGATAACTTAATTTTTTTAAATGGAACACCCTATATATTTCTAGATTTTCGAATTCTACAGTTAATTCGAGACATACAAGTATTAAGGTTGTAAGGTCTTAAAATTAACGGTATTATAATTAATTACGTTTTTTAAAAATTAACGGTCAATTACAAGCACCCTGTATAAAATAAGTTTTTTAAAACTATATTACCATGTTTCTTGTACATTTCTGCGTCCACTAGAGTTTGGTTTGCTTTTTGAAAGAACGAGTCATTAGTAAAATATGAAATTATTTTACTCTAAGTTTTTGTATAAAAAAATTGGAAGAAACATAACTAATTAATTATAATAAATAAAATAAATAAATAAAAATAAAAAATATTAAATTAAATATAATAAAGAACAAATTTGTACACGAAACATGGTAATATGGTTTTGAAAAACTTGTTTTATATCTACAGGGTGCTTGTGGTTGATCGTTAATTTTTAAAAGCCTTGGAAATTGGAAAAAATTTATTTAATTATAATTCCGTTAATTTTAAGGCTTTACAACCTTAATACTTTTATGTCTTGAATTAAGTGTAGAATTTGAAAATCTAGAAATATATAGGGTGTTCCATTTAAAAAAATTAAGTTATCATTGATTAAAGTTTTTAAAAATGAACGGACAACCACCAACACCCTGTATAAAGCAAGTTTTCCAAAACTATATCAGTTTATTGCTTGTATATTCCTACTTCAAACGTAAGAAAAAAGTTTGGAAAAAATGTGTCATTGTCAAGATTGGAATTTTTATTTACATCTATGTTTTTGTAAAAAAAAATGAAAATTGTAAATAATTATAATACCGTTAATGTTAGGACCATACAACCTTAATACTTTTATGTCTTAAATGAAGTGTAGAATCTAAAAATTCAAAAATATACAGGGTGTTCTATTTAAAATAACAAAGTTTGTGTCTACTTATGGTATAACCGGAAGTACCAGAAATATGGCGATATTTTCATTAAATAGAGCACATTGTATAATGGGCGTGTACCAATTTTTAGAACCAAATTGTGTTTAGTAATAGAGTTATGTCTACTGTCAACTCGTCGTGACACACCCTGTAGTAGGTAGTAGTTTTTATAGTTAGTTAATTTCGAATAACTTAAAATTGTAAACTGATTTAATTTAATTTTAATTTACGTGTATATTAATTTTTCTTTTGTTTGTTACAGAGTTTTTCATAGAATTGGACAGACAATTCAAGCCCCTGACTATGCATAGTTCGCTAATCGACTTGGTAAGACACGTCCGTGAGGGAATCAATCGACTTAGGAAGCAAAGTTAGGACAAACTACTGCAGCTGTGTATATAAGAAATATTAAAATATATGCCAAAGAAAAAGAACCAAGTCAATTTTACGTCAATCGGCATGTAATTTGATAAAAAATACATAAAAAATGAAGAAGAATTACACTTTAAATTGTATAATTATTACTATTCTTATTATCTTATTATAATTACTATTAATTTTAGATTAGCTAAATGACTTATTTACTATATTTAGGGCGTTATGGTGCCGTTAGATTGGTTTAAATGGTTAACTAGAATTGTTGCGTGATGATCCTAATGTGTTTCTAGTTAACTCACTTAGGGTGCAGTACATAATATTTTTACATATTAGTGAATTTCTCGTACATACTGTATATTTTTGTGTATATAATATATGCTAAAGTTATATATTAAAAAAATATTTATATCTGCTATATTTGTACAACGCTAAATATAGAGGGGGGCCTAGTAAATCAAACATTTACATCTCACATGGTTGTGGATGTTTTAAGTAATAAACAAAATAGTAGTCATTGTTATTTTTGCATATATAATATATATTTAGACATAAGTGTGCATATTTGTGTATATTATGTATATTTTCAATAATTTTAAATTATTTAATTTGTAATATTTAGGTGATTTTTAAGGCCATTTAAGAAACAAAACTAAAAATCAAATTTGTCTATAATATATAATTTTTGTACCTCTATATTTGTTATTAATGTTATTACTTGTGTTTGACTTGCCGACACGAAACGTTGATTTTCTTCCAGTATATTACGTATTTAATAAGCACTTGTACAAAGCAAAATTTCACTATAACATTCGGTTAATTTACAACATAACATTACATTTCTATCATTAAATTATATTTGTAGAATCATGCAATACACTTTTTTTTTAATATTCGGCATAATAATTTTCGAAGGACCAAACAAATGCTCAAATAATAAATTCAGCAATAATTTGTACTTGAAAAAAATATCAAACATCCCACCACACCCCCATTAATCAAGTATTTAAAATTCAAATGAAACATTTTGATTGATTGATCTCAAGAATTCAAACCAAAACCGTTTTTCGCCCTATGGTGTTATACTGAAAATTTGCTACTAAAAATAATGTGCAGAACAAAGTTTGGTTACAAACTTCTACCTAGACAGGAAACATTTTTATTTGTTGCACATTGTAAAATTAGTGGTGCTATAATTTATATTTTATTTGTTTTATTTACGGTATTGTTTTAGAATTACAAATAATTTGAACGAACGGAAGGGACCAAAAATGGATTAAATTTGAAAGTGTATACGAATTGGAATTTCTTAAAATAATTCAAACTTCAAACAGAAAAATTTTCCTTTAAATTACATTGTATAATTTTTTATAATCTCTTGTTTTCATCGTGCTCTCAGTTGATGATTGTTTTTATAAAAGGAAATTGTTGTTTACTATTAATTTTTGTTTTGTATCTTAAAGATATTCATTTATAATTTATTAAGCAATCTTTTTGGATATAAATAATGCAAAACGAACATATCGACTGATGGACAGTGTTTGTTTTTTATTTGTTTGAAATATAATAATTTATTTTATATTTTTTTTGTTTTTATTTTCTCCGGGTGTTGTAAATATGTAACCAAACTTAGGTCTGTTTTTTGACAACAGCAACTTTCATAGAAACTCCAAAGTAACTTAAAGTGACCTTGTCTAGATCATAAAAATGAATCAGTACCTTGTACATATTTATACATAAAGTTTAAAATCAGTTATACTTTTGAGGTGATGTGTAACAAAAGGACCCAAAAATTTTTTTTTAAATATATTATTACAGCATAAGCCACCAGTTTTTTACTCCTGTACTAACATCCTACGTGCAATCTCAAAAAATCACTACCATCTTTCAACTCGGTCTCAAATAAAAAATAAATAAATGGTTAAAAATTTATTATAAACAAACAATATTATACAGGGTCCGTCAAAACCCTGGCATTCTTCTATAAATTCGTTAGGTTTGGAAATAGAAAAAATTTTTAAAGACAAAAGTTGTCAGAAATTTACTGCTCCATAACCTAAAATTATTTCCATTTATACAGGGTCTTTAATTACGGCTGGACAGCTTACTTACTTCGTTATTTTAAATGGAACACCCTGTATATTAATAGATTTTCAGATTCTACACGTAATTTTAGATGAAAAAGTGTGAAGGTTTCATATTTTTAAAATGAACGGTTTTCGAGATATTTACACTTTTAAAAAAGAATTCACAAAATTAGAGATTTCAAAAAACGCGTTTATTTTAGTTATACTTTGTAGTTTTTTGAAAATTATTTCGGAGTTCTGAAAAGTAAGGTCTAGGGAATATTGTGATACAAAAATCTGAAATTTATAGTATGCAGGGTGTTTGCAATTGACCGTCAGTTTCCATTGACTTCAAACAACGAAAACTCTATTTTTTCAAATGGAACCCCCTGTATATTTTTGACGTAGGTTGTAGAGATTTAAATTCTCTACCTTTTTTATAAAGTATTCCCTATACCTAAAATTAATATTTTAGGAGATATTTCAAATAATTTATATCGAATGAGAAATTCTATTCTATTTATTGAATTTAGATTGCCATGAAAATAAAATTAAAAGTGTAAATATCTCGAAAACCGTTCATTTTAAAAATATGAAACCTTCACAGTTTTTCATCTAAAATTACGTGTAGAATCTGAAAATCCATTAATATACAGGATGTTCCATTTAAAATAACGAAGTAAGTAGCTGTCCAGCCGTAATTAAAGACCCTGTAAAAATGGAAATAATTTTAGGTTATGGAGCAGTAAATTTCTGACAACTTTTGTCTTTAAAATTTTTTTCTATTTCCAAACCTAACGAATTTATAGAAGAATGCCAGGGTTTTGACGGACCCTGTATAATTATTACATAATGTTTTTACATTTATTTGAGTTTAGGTTGAATTCCAAGAAGACTTCGAACTGCCTCAGCATATTTACTAACAGTATACTCGCTTTCCCCTTCGTTCATCAAATTAGTTACAGCTTCTGAATAAACGTTTACGTTGAGAATGTCTTCCGATTTCTTGGAAAAAATCGCTTCAATGCTCTGCTTGGATGCGTTATTTTCCCATATATAATGCTCCATGTCGGCCTCAGTTTTTTCTTGCTCCCATGCTTCTACATTCCACGACTCATGGAACAAAGCCGTTAACAAATACATTGCATAATTGTAATTTTGTATTTTCAAGGGGCACCTATCGGTAACAATCGTAACAGTATCCGTTTCCTCATTGTATCTTTCTCCAATCAGCCTTAAACACTTGTCTTTAGCCCTTTTGTTCAATTTCAGAGCAGCCAGTTTAAATTTTAGTGTCACAATCCTCGCCAAAGGGTTTCTAATAGACGGAGACGAATGACAATAATCACTAGAGATAAGTTGCAATGGGAAATGTTCTTCACACTTTTGGTCCGTGTCAAGGGCTTTCGGCCAAGGCGTACAGAACTTTTTCAATGCTTCGCACTGTTTCTTGATAATAGGCGGCGTTAGATGCAAGAAATTCGGTATTTTGATTAACTCAGCGTTGGCGAATTTGTCTGGAGGTACTCCGGCTTTTTCCACATAACCCTGTCGTAACGGCAATGGAACGGTGGCCGGGTGGAAAGTCCGTGGACCTGGCCACACATTACCCCAATCTTGCGTTACAGACATTTGTTTGCTTCGTGGTGGTAGTGGACTCAGTTTAGGGGCTAGGCGTCGTGGGCCCATTTGGCCTTTAACGTGCCGCAGATTTAGCACTTTGAATTCATCTTGACGGGAAGTTTGAGTGGAACAACAATACAGTAGTATGTGCTGCTCGGTTTTTCGTAGGAATAGTTTGTCGATGGTTCTTGCAAAAATCAACATTTTCGATATTTTTGATTCGAGGTTAAGGTACTTAACCTACAAATTAATTTAAACTTCCTCTTCTTCTACAAAAAATTTAAATAAATGTTCAAGTGCGAAATAGTTTGCGTTTATCGATAATGATAAAATTATAAAATGATAGTTTGTAGTTCATAAAGTATCATCATTCAATTTGTTTATTATTACATATTTATTAACATAAATTTTGAATGTAGGCGCTATTATTGTTGGTGAACCTGAAATATGGTAATCGTTACCAACAGCAAAGGCTTAAGTTGAATTTTCCGTCCATTGATTAAAGGACAAGGCTACGTGTAAAAGTTTAAAATATTTATCTTATTTTAGAGGGAAGAGCAAAACCATAGAAGCCAAATAGCTTGTTTTCTTGTATTATTTGAATTATAATTTAAAATATTTCTATTTCTACTATTGGCAACACTGAGGTATTATTTCATCTTTTTTCAACAAATTAAAATTTGCTAATTACGTCTCTTTTTAATGGAGTGACAGCGCATGCGTAGTGCGTACTATATATACCCGCCTTTATAATGCCGCATCCATATTGAATTTGCCTTTCTTCCGTTAACTCTACGTGAAAAAGGATCTAAACGTAAGTTACTTTATTTTATCGTTATTATCGTTTTTTTACCTAAAACAATTTATGAATGTTTCTTTTCTACCCTCAAATATTTATTTTTACTTAAATATACCTAAATAGTCTCAAATTTAACTAAATGTAGTCCACCACGTGGTGAGTTTTAAGATGGCCGAATTAATTTCTTGTGCTTCATTACAGAATGGCGGACGCAGCTCCAGCCGGTGGACGCGGTGGTTTTCGAGGAGGTTTCGGTGGCGGACGTGGAGGCCGTGGTGGTCCACGTGGTCGTGGACGCGGCCGTGGTAGAGGACGTGGCCGCGGCAAGGAAGACCAAAAGGAATGGGTTCCAGTAACCAAACTGGGACGCTTGGTACGCGATGGCAAAATCCGCTCTTTGGAAGACATTTATCTGTTTTCTTTGCCCATCAAAGAGTTTGAAATCATCGATTTCTTTATTGGGCCCGATCTAAAAGATGAGGTGTGTATCAAGGTGTTTCATTTATCATGAAATATTAACGGAATAATCTTCGTTTCAGGTTTTGAAGATCATGCCCGTACAGAAACAGACGCGTGCCGGTCAGCGTACCCGTTTCAAGGCTTTTGTGGCTATTGGTGATAGCAAGGGCCATATTGGTTTGGGTGTTAAGTGCAGCAAGGAAGTTGCCACTGCTATTCGAGGTGCAATTATCTTGGCCAAACTTTCCGTCGTACCAGTACGCAGAGGCTACTGGGGTAACAAAATTGGTTTGCCTCACACCGTACCATGCAAGGTAAGCGCAAAATCCAACAGTTTTATAAGCGCAATTTGTTATATTATCATGATGAATAACTCAATCCTTTTGCGGTTTCCACCGGAGGGTTTATCTCAGTGACGGCCTAGGTTAACTGATTAAACTTAAATTAATCTCATAATTGCACTGGAAAATGGACAGAAACTAATTGATTTTTCCTGGTTTAAGGTTACTGGAAAATGCGGTTCTGTAACCGTACGTCTGATTCCTGCTCCACGTGGTACTGGCATTGTATCTGCTCCAGTTCCCAAGAAGTTGCTGCAGATGGCTGGTATTGAAGATTGTTATACATCCGCCAGGGGTTCAACTGGTACCTTGGGTAACTTCGCCAAGGCTACTTATGCAGCCATTGCCAAGACCTACGCGTACTTGACACCTGACTTGTGGAAGGACATGCCATTAAACAAGACTCCTTACCAGGAGTTTGCTGATTATTTGTCCAAAAATCATCGTATTGTCACTGGACAACCTCGTGCCGAAAATGCTTAGTTCATTATGTTTTGTGATAATTGAATAAAGATGGATCGAAACGAATTTCTTTTAATGTGTTTAAATATTCCTGTTGCCTGTTGTACGAGGAATTAATGAATTCCGTTCTAAATATTTTATTTTGTGTCAGCTCATGATAAATTTCCCTTTTTCACGGAAATATTCAAATTTAAAGTAAGATATACATTATAAATAATTTAACACTTTGTCTATCTAGGACTTCAGGACAAGGCTATGATGATTTTACACGAATTGTTTGTCTTGAAACAGCGAAAAAGTTACCACTTCTTTGGAAACACCCTGTATATGAGAGTCATTTATGAATATACCAAATAATAATTTTAATATGCTTTAAAAATGATATTTTAATAAAAACTTGTTGCATGCAACAAGTTTAGGAACGTGCATATTTCATTTAAATTAAAAATTAACACAATTTAGAGCAATTGGCAACACTTTACTGATACCAACATAATTTTTTAAATTTGACGTAACCTATATTTGTTTTCTTATTTCTTAACCGTCAAAAGCAGATAAAGCGTCAGTTCAGAAAGTATTGTTATTAATTATGCGCTTTTCCTAAATGTTGTTTTTGGAATTATATGTGCAACCGAGTTTAATGTTCTAATCGTGCGAGCATTTTTAGTGTTACAATGTATATTAAACGAATTGTACTTGATGGCTTCAAGTCCTATGGAGTGAGAACCGAAATATCCGGATTTGATGAGCTATTCAACGCTGTTACAGGATTAAATGGCAGCGGTAAATCCAATATACTCGATGCGATTTGCTTCGTATTGGGGATTTCGAATCTCACCCACGTAATATTTTTAACAAATAAAATAATCCAAAAACTACCTAAACTGTGTTCGTAGGTTCGAGCCACAAATTTACAAGAACTCATTTACAAATCAGGCCAAAGTGGTGTGAATAGAGCAACAGTGTCCATAACATTCGACAACACAAATAAGAGCCAATGTCCACCTGGATTTGAAAATTTAAAAGAAATCAATGTTACAAGACAAATTATCATGGGAGGAAAAACTAAGTATCTCATTAATGGCTCCAATGTTAATAACAAGAAAGTGCAGGATTTGTTCTGTTCGGTGCAACTAAACGTTAACAACCCCCACTTTTTAATTATGCAAGGAAAAGTTACTAAAGTATTAAATATGAAACCAGCTGAGGTAGGTGGTTTTATTTCGTAGTAAAACATGTTTGAATGATGGGTTTTATTAGATTTTAGCCATGGTAGAAGAGGCAGCTGGTACCAGAATGTATGAAGTTAAAAGACAAGCTTGTTTGAAAACTATAGAGAAAAAAGATGCTAAACTGACCGAAATGACTAAAGTAAGTTGAACCTCGTAGAATAATGATATTTACTACGACAATTTTGCGATATTGTGTCTTCTAAAAACCCATAAACTCTGTAATAATTGAATTTTAGATTTGTACCGAGGAAATAGCCCCAAAATTGGAAAAACTCCGCCAAGAACGGTCACAATTTATGGCATACCAGCGGTTAGAAAGAGAACTTGATGACTTATTGGCTATTTATCAAGTCTGGCAGTATTTTGAATCACAGAGAATCACTGTAAACGCCAAAAAAATATTAGACGAGAACACAGCTAAGCGGGATATGTTAGAGCAAAAAATCCAAGAAAACAACAATAAAATTAAGGAAATCGATGAGCACATCGAATTAAGTCATCAATCAAACAAATCCGTAAGCCCTGTAACATTTAAACAAAACCCAAAATCCTGTTAACATTCTTTCTTTTTAGGAGGAATCCGTCAAACTGCAAGAACTAGAATCTCAATTAAAAAAGAATGAAGTCCTCGAGGCGAAAGCCACCACCGCAGCCAAATCCATAAAAGACAGTATTAACAGCGAACAAAAAAAGGCAAAACAATTGTTAAAAAGTATAGACGATGACGAAAAAGTACTGAAAGCAAAAGAGCAGGAACTTGGCAAGGTACAGTCATTGTTCGAAACACTGAAACAAAACGAGGCTAGAGACGAGGAGGAATTAAATCGCGCGGAAAAACGCTACGAAGCGCTTTGTGCAGGAATGGAAGTGAACGAACAGGGTGAAGCGGAAACCTTACAAGAGCAACTAATGAATGTTTTGCAAGAAGTATCACAGGCAGACACCGAGTATAAAAAGGCGTCAATGGAGATGACTGCCTGTCAAACTCAGCTGAAAGCCAAGCAAAAGGAGCTGGGTAATTGCAGTAATGTTGCTAAGGATAAAAGCGATTTGAACAAACTACAAAATGAAGTCAACACTTTGAATGTATTGTTTGTTATTATTTTTTAATTAGATTGTCCTCAATTTTATTTATTCTAGAGCAACATAAATAAAATCAACTTTAACGAGAAACATATGAATGAAGTGACCAATCGTCGGCAAGAGCTCCATCAAAATATTAGGGCACTCAGAGAAAAGATCGACAATTTTGAGTCTTACCGGCCTCAGACTCAGATACATTATTCTGATCCAGAGCCTAATTTTGATCGCAGCAGAATTAAAGGTGTGGTTTGCAGGCTTATCACTTGCAAGGACAAAAAAGATGCAAGAGCTTTAGAAGCGACTGCTGGCGGACGGGTAACTATTCTATTTTAATTTATCACAGCGGTCCATTTTTGTTTAGACCGCCCTCAAAATATAACCATTTTCGAAGTGTGTCTTTTGTCATTAGTGCAAATTTAAGACCTTACTCGTTATATTTTTATTCAGTTATGCAACTCTACATTTACAGCTCGATTAGGGAACCTCTTTTTTTTAAATTTCTGTATCGATAAATAAACAATTTTAAAAATTGCAAAATTTAACCATTAAAATTAAAATTGTTCCAAGAACAAATTGAGATATAATTAAATATAGTTCTGACCTTTTTCGGTATTTTCTTACGTAGAGGACTTCACAGAATCATCATGGAACCTACCTACATAATAACAACGAACTTATTTATTTAAAAAATCTAAATTTGCAAAATTTTGTCTTACTTTTATCTTGAAGTCCTTTTGCTTAATTCTGCTCAATCACTGCACAAAACTTTTTTTATGTTAAAACTTATTCACTGAAAACCGAATAAAACGACATAGTTGATTTCATTATTTTACGTTTGCTTATGATAAACTATTAGGATTAATGCAAATAACGTTAATCGCCAAGTGCACCCGGCGAAAAGTCTCGAAGAAATAAAAATATAATGAGGAAATTTTTGTAAACTTGTTCAGTTACAAAAAATTGGAATGTGGGCATCTTTTTTGTTGTTTTGTACAAAATGTAGATATTTAAATTTCGGTTACAATTTTTCCTCACAAAATATTTTAACAAAACAATTTTTTACTACATACTTAAGATAAATAATTTTGTAAGATTTCATGATCTCTCATATTTGAAAATAATATTTAATAATTTGTTTTAACAAAATTTTAATTTAGTCTAATAGAAATTATTACTTTATTTATTTTTTTGAGAACCCTCTCAAAATGGGGTTTTTTTAATTGCTCTTAACAACTTGTGATTTTTCCAAAATAAAACTTTTTTAAAACTGTTGCCTGAAACCTGAAAATGATGTAAGTGCCTGTATAAATCCGACCTTGCAATAAAGTAAAATCCGACCAGTAATTCTGAAACTGCAATTTTTAAAACTATCACGCTCGATAAATACGAAATTTGAGAAGTGCTAGTTAGGCCTTAAACCAAACGTGAAATAATTCAATTCAATAGTGATTTATGCTAAAATAAATCCATCATTTAGCTTTGAAATTCAATTTGTTGACAAACCTACAAACGCAGCAGTTCCAAAATTTATTTTTTATACACTCGTTAGAAAATTCAACTTTGAAGTTGCGATAAACGTACTAAATAAAGCATTCTGATTTTTATATAAATAAAACAACCAACATCCAAATTAAGAATAAAATAAGTATCAAAATCGGACCAGTGGTCCCAAAATTATAACGTATAATAATACGGCACAATTTTCAGTTTATAGAATTTTTCCATCAATTTAAAGTGTCAATATTCTTGGAACCACTGAACAGATTTGGACAAAATTTGCACTGTTATACAGCCATATAACCACAAATTTATAAAAATTAAAGCAATTAATTTCAAGTACATATTTTTGTATTAATGGAAAAAAATTAGTTTTCATCTCTCAAATTTGGGACACACTCAAAAGCCTTTCTACTTGTTTCAGTTGTACAACGTGGTGACAGACACCCACTTAACCAGCAAAGCCCTCTTGCAACGGGGTCGCATCCAGAACAGAACCACATTCATTCCCCTGAACAAGATCGAAGCTCGCCGCATGCATGACTCAGTAGTAGATTTGGCTCAAAATCTGGTGGGAGCGGATAATTGTCAACCGGCCCTGTCGTTGTTAAACTACGATAAGGGTTTGCAACCTGCTATGGATTATATTTTCGGAAATGTTTTTATTTGTAAAAATATTCAAGTCGCCAATAAAGTTGCCTTTAATAATCGCATTCATAAGAAGTGCGTGACGTTGGATGGAGATGTTGTTGATCCTGCTGGTGTTTTAAGTGGGGGTGCTCCACAAGCGGGCGAATCGATTTTGTTGCAGTTGGAAGCTATTAAGAAGGATGAGGTGATTTACTGATATTTCAATTATTATGTGATATGTGTTATGTTATTGTTTAATTTTTAGGAGGAATTGTTGATGAAGGAACGAGAATATCAAAAAATTGATGCTGAGTTTAAGAAGTTAAGTGCGGTGCATAATCAGTATGTCACCATGAAGCAGCAATGTGAAATGAAGGAACATGAATTGAGTTTGGTTAAACAACGCTTAGAACACACAGCTTTTTACATGTTACAAGAAGAGGTTAATAAATTGAAACAGCAAATTGGTAAGTCAATTTTAAAATAAGTAATTTCAGTTAATATATTTTTCCTACAGAGGAATACACTGAACACATGAAACTTAGCAAAGAAAATTTAAACAAGTTTAACAAGAAAGCCAAAGAGTTGGAATTGAAAATGCATGACAGCAAAAATAATAAAAAACAACAACTGAAAGATGCCGAGACCCACATGAAGAAAATGAAAACCCAACATGAGAAAAGTGGAAACGAGTGGAAGAAAAGGGAGCACGAATACAGAACAATTACACTAGAAATATCAGAATTAAAAGAAGGGATAAAAAACACGCATGAACAGATCAAAAGTACCGAAGAAGCAATTGTTGCCTTGCAACAACAACTGGAGGAGTCCACGTCCAACAACAGCGAAATAATTGTAAACCCTTTAATTATAATCCAAGAAAATATTGTTATTATTAAAATGTTTAATGTTTGTTTTAGAACAAAGTGCAAAACCTACAACAGGAGGTTAAAGCAGCTAAAAATATCATTGCGCAAAAAAATAAAGAGGTACAAATGAAAATCAAGGAAAAAGACCAATTAGCTGCTAAGAACCATGAACACGAAGTGGAGATTAAAAAAATGTCTAATGATTTAAAGCAGTACGCAATTGATGCCAAGCGTGCGTATCATGAGGTAAGTTATAGAAAAAAAGTTGTAAAAAATTTTAATCTTCGATTTTTAGGAAAAAGAACTATCGAAGAAAATTAAAGAAGACAACCGTCACTTCGACCGAGCCAAAGCCATGAGTCATAGAGAAGGTGTCGATATGGAACGCAAGATAAAATCTGGCACAGAAAAAAAGAACCAATTAGGTCGTACTATCAATGCGAAAGCTCAAACTATGTTTGAGCAGGAAGAGAAGCAGGTTTGTAGTAGAGTTTTGATTATTTTGTGGAGCGTCTTAACTTTTTATTGTAGTTCGAGCAATTTTGTAAGAAAAAGTCTATAGTCCAAAACGACCGAAAACAACTTCTCAAAAGTATGGAGAATTTAGACGAGAAGAAGAAGAACTCACTGCAGTTAGCTTATGAGCAAGTGTCTAAAGATTTTGGTTCCATTTTCAGTACGCTTTTGCCTGGAGCTAACGCTAGATTAGTAGCACCGTTTGGAAAGACAATTTTGGATGGTTTAGAGGTAAGGGTGTGAGAAATTAAAATTGCAGTAAAATTTATTCGCGTACTACAAAGTAAAAGCCCCAATGCTAACCCCATCACTAAAAACACCTTTTCTTAGATTAAAGTTTCCTTGGGTGGTGTATGGAAGGAAAGTTTGACGGAGTTGAGTGGTGGCCAGCGATCATTGGCTGCACTTTCACTAATTTTGTCCATGTTATTATTCAAACCTGCGCCGCTGTATATTTTGGACGAAGTGGATGCTGCTTTGGATTTGTCACACACTCAAAATATCGGTCAAATGCTCAAAACTCATTTTAAAACATCACAGGTTAGTTGGTAGTTTGGTTGTCTAAAACTCTAACTTATTTCTTTTTTTTTTCAGTTTATAGTAGTTTCTTTGAAAGATGGCATGTTCAATAATGCAAACGTTTTGTATCGTACCAGATTTATTGATGGAAACTCTACAGTAACCCGAAGCGTCAATAAACATTAATATCAGTTTGAAAATGTATGTGTTTTTTTATGAAATAATAATTAAAGAGTTACAAAAAATTATTGTGTATTTGCTATCCCTTAAATGCTGCATCTTCCAATGTTCTCTTGTGTGAGAAGCATCAAATTTAGAAAATTACAGACAAAATCTGCTCAGTACCAGGAATACTTAATCAAAATTTAGTTTTGATTAATAAAATATAACATATTTTTAGAAACTATATTATTGTAATATTGAAGGATATTTCTGGGAATTCAAAGTGTAATGGAATGTCTAGGATTTTTGTAGGTTTTAACTGCAAAATAATTCTCGTATTAATATAACAAACTGGCACTTACAAAATACTTTCAAATTTTTTCTGATAGGTAACACGAGACAATCCAAAAAAATTTTCCTGATGGTAAGAAAAGCTTATGTAATTTTTTTTCAGAACTAGTGCACTTTCCTTAAGAAACTTTGGAGATCAGTCGATCTTCTATAAACTAAGATAAAACATGACTGGAACGATAAAAGTTTTCTCAAAAAATTGGCACACCATTAATTAAAATCAGAACTCGCCACAATAGAATGTGCCCAAGAATGTATCCGAAGAAATACTAGAAGGACTAACATTTATATTGCCAGATAGACAAGCAGCTCTTAGAACTCTGGGATCTTACAACTTTGAATCGTGGCTCGCCTGGGACTGCAGACAAACTTTCAATTCTCTGGCACGTTACAAGAATCTAAGGGTACCAGGGCATGAAGGAGTCGAAGAAAATGAGATCGCAGACAACCTGGCTCGTACAGGATTTAGATCTCAAAAGCCCACAGAAAGGCGGAAATATTAGCATGGGAAAATGAGTATAAACTGGAATAATCTCTCTGGACTAAACCAGGCGAAAAGACTCATCAAGCCTTACGCCAGTAGAAGCGTAAAATTGCTTCTCGACCTTCCAACACAAGAAATATTATCCATTAAATTAACAATTTGGCATGAAATAAAATTCCCTATACAAAAACTGTCACAAAACATTAAAAACTGAAGTGCAGGCGCCAAAGGTACTTGAGTATGCATAATATGAGGACCGGCAACTATGCTCGGATTCTTATATCTGAGACCCTAAATAATGAAAAAAATCATGTTGCCGGCAAATCGGATGGACCATTTCAATTCCCTCGCCCTCTTATTATGTTATCACAGTCAATTAGATATTTCAGATTCAAAAACTTGCGGGTAGGCTGAATTTTTAATATTGTTTCTGATGGTCCGAAAGGTAAAATTTCAAGTTGGCGTATCCCCACCTGTTTCGGAATCCCCGCCATCTAGAAAAATTTTTGGAATCGGTTTTTGGATTTGCCTTATGTTCTGTTGGTCGGAGGAAAAAAGTGTAAAGACAAAAATTGTATAGCTCAAAATTTGCAACATTTTTTGTCTTACGCTGAACTCTCTGTAGTTAGTTCCCAAAAAGATAGAGTGCGTCAGAATTTCCAAAAATGCGCTGTACCTATGTGCATGTTATACGTCAATTTTTTTCTGGTATTTGAGTACCTAAAAGTGTTTTATTCAAAAAACGTGAAAAAATATCGTTTCAAGTGTCCAATTTGAAAAGAAAAAGACCGAACGAGTTAACGTGTTTGTTTTGTGATACAACAGGAGACTTAGTTAAAAAACCAAAATCTCAATCGTGGATGACTATTATAAGAGCAGCAGATTCAGATTTCTTCGCAATATATCCAGTGGTGTCGAAGATTGGAGGGGAAAAGTGAAGCAGTCCCCCAGTATCTACGCCACTGGACATTTTTTATAAATAAACCCCATCATTACTTAGAAATGTACTACATTACTTTGTGTACGAAATTTAATGAAAATCGATCGAGTGGTTTAGAAGTTATGGTAACAAAACGAGTTCTTATCCTATACTTTGATACCCTGTATCTTTGTTATAAAACATTTTTGAGCAAAGTTTTTTCATTAAAGTCTACTTATTTTTTGATGCTCTATCACCTCCCAAAGTTAATGAAGTTTAACTTTTACCACCCTGTATATAAAAATATAAAAGGGGTACGAAAAAAAATTGAACCATATGATGAGCGGCAACATCCAAAATATTAATCTTTGAGCTGTTATGAGCTTATATCAATTGATAAAATGCGGTCCTCATATTATGCATACTGAATTCCATTCAGCTCCCGGTCTACATGGGAATTTAACTAAATTTCGTATTTTCTTTATTATGTAAAATAAGATTAGTAGAAACTACGACACTTACTCTCTTACTATTAGGTATTATGAATTTTTTCAGTCATACCCTCTAAAACTATTAATTGGTGTTAGAAAGTCACGTGAATGGTAACATTAGATATTTTAAAGTACGATGACGGAGTTCTTTTAATAAATATAAATCAACTTTGTTAATAATAGTAACTCCTTAATATGCTGATGGTGCTAAATACGTTTTTGCTTTTTTTTGCTAAATTAGATTTTAGTATTCGTACGATCGTACGTACGGAATTTGGAAAAAATGCTAATAAAATTCCGTAAAATTCTTAAGAAAGGATTGGGAAAATAATCATATGATGCATTTCAAATTCCTGCAGTAACGAATTGGGAAAATAAAACAATTACTTAGAACCAAATGATAGAAGGTAATTCCAACAAATAAAAATATATCGTTTTACACCTTGAATTAATTTTCATTCTATTCACTTTATCGCGTATTTCATAGGACGATAATCGCGTTTCTATGAACGGTTTCTCTTCCTTACAACTTATTTCGAATACAAATTAACTCCCAATAACCAAGAACCCTACAAATAATAATATATGGAAACAAATTTAAAATCTTAAGCACCTCTCAGTTCGGAAATATTAATGTGGGAGAACTTGACCTGGTCGCTGTTGTTAATAAAGGAATTTTTTTGGTCATTATTTGTAACAGTACATACACACAACACGGAGTCAGATTCGTTTTAATTGATGTTTACATTTGTATCTGTGACGATAATTTATGTATAAACTTTAGTGGACCATTAAAAGAACGATTTGGTGGTACGTACCGGTATAAATAGCGGTACTACACTACGTTCTCATAAATACTGAAACTGATAGTCTATATTGATAAAAACTGAGATGATGACTTTGTAACACAGTTTACGAATGATAAAAAATAGTAACCAATGTAAAATAAAAATCCCATAGGTAGGTATTCCTATTTATATAGAAAAAAATAAATGTATGCGCATACTAGGGATGAGTTGTTTTGTTACGGTGAATAATAAACAATTTTAATTTTACACAAAATTAAAAGCTCTGTCACATAATTCGTTCTTTATGATTCGATAAAACTTTATTTTTTCTCCATGTGGGAAATTGCGTCTCGTATTTACAATTCTCTACTCAAGCAGAAGATATATTTACTGAACCGAACAATAATATAAACAAACTTTTCCTATAGTAGTCCCTTATTCTTATTCCTGTCGTTAAGTGCTTTTACGACCACTGCTTGGAATATTCCAAGAAAATTTATATTGTCTTTGTCTGCGGTTCCAGAAAGATGGGGCGAGCCTATTTAACATACATGACAAAATGTTTGTTGTTGACAATACCTTAAGTCATTGGCATTAGGACTATCCCAGACGACTCAACATTCTTTCCAATATATTTTCTGCAACATCATCAAAGGCAGTAATTTTTTTCCAAAATCGTTTAATTAATTTGTTGTGATTGGGTTAATAGATTTAATTATCCTAGTCAAGTGCGACTAATTAGATATTTGGAAAATCACCTAGTTGAACATAATGATATAATCGGAACACAATGGAAGAGTTTAAAATATAATACTCGCTGTTGGTAGAGGAATTTAATAATATAAGGATTTTTATTTTGTTTTTCTGTACCCCCGTGCATTGGTTTTTGGTCGATGGCCGCGATGACGCACCTTATATATAAAAGGAATAGGCGCGAGGAAGAGCACTTCAAATCAAACTGTATATTGGTGAACTAATTGTGCATATAATTACTGTATAGATAGAAAATACTGGGTATGTATTACTTTAATTACGTGTAATTTATTGTGCTGTTTTTACGTAAAAAATCTTTATATTTACTCACTTAAATAGTAGAAAAGAAAAATTAATTTTCAAGTTTTATAAGAAAATTAATGTTTTTTATTTGAAAACATCGTATGATAGCTTTGACATTTTGGAAGGCTTGTATATTTTGTGAATAATATCAGGAAAAATGGTACCGCTTTTTCATAAAATCTAGTTGGATTCAGAATAATATCAAAATATTTTATTTCGGTTCTTATAGAATTTTTGACTAATTTAAGGTTGCCTTCATATAGAAAATGAATTTTGGAAATAACTTAACCGTTTTAACCATTTGGATTATTTAAATAATGTAAATTTACAACCACGTAAAATATTTTGTTGTTTTTTCAGTTTTGATTTAGTATAAGTAGGTAATTAACATTGAATGTCTATCAAAGGGATCCAAAATAAAATCATTTTTGGAGTTTTTAGAGTTTTAAAATAGTACAAAAAATTTAAATTTGTTATTTAGAGGAGCTAAAAGTCGACTTTAAATTGCGTTTAGAAATTGTCGTTTTCATTTTTGACACATAGAACACATCACAGTCTAAACTTGATTTAACTAAAATAGACTTTTATTTTCTTTATAAAACTGGCCGTTAGTTATTGTATATGTATAAAAGTTGCAATTAGTTTTAGATTTTTAAAATTTTACTTAAATTAAGGCTTCTGTCTCAAAAATCGACGTTAAAATGGAATATTTTACAGTTTTTCTTACGTGGTAAGAAATAATTTACGCTTCATTGAAATTATAAATTATAAATAAAATTTTTTTAATTTGTGATTAAATTGTATCAGAGTTAAAAGAAAATCCTAAAATTTAAGATTATATCTACTTAAAAACGGTACTCTCTATAAAATATAAATTTTTTTACTTTTAAACCATTTTATAATGAAATTATTATTAATTTCAGGAAATGCATTGGTTCCTAATTATTTCAAGTATATTATTTGCACCGCATTTAATCGGTAAGTAGTTTTTTGACATTTAAATTTATAAATAACTAGGTATAGGTATTTTTATTATCCCCTAATAGAAGATTTATAAGAAATTTGTAAAATATGCTAGAAAAAGAGTAGATTGGATGGAAGAAAAAATATCATAGTGTAGATTTCGCAAGTTATAAATTTTCTATCACCTTTAAAAGAAAAAAAAAATCATTATAATTTGTATAGGTACATAATTTTTTTAACAATCAATAGCAAAAGAAATCTGTTCTAAGGTTTTTGTATTAATTTCATATAACTAGGTAGCGTATAAATAATAATATGCAAGACTTGGTATAGCAGTACAAAAATATTGAAAACTAATCTTTACACATACAAAAACCTCTTGAATATTTTTAAACTAATTTACACTTCTAATTGCGAATTCAGACAGTGTACCCGATGACTGAAACTGAAACCAAAACAAAACCTTTGTCCTCCAACTCTTATATGGGACGGTTCGTACAAGGAACTATTTTATTGTTAATACATGATGATTTATCGTCTAATAAAATGAGTAATAGGAAAAATTTGAAAGAAAATTATTGAACTCTCTTCAAGGATAATTTTCTACAATGAGATTAGGTATTTGATAATAATTATAGTTTTTTTTATTTAATATACAATTAGAATAAATTTACGAAATTGTTCAAATTTTTTAGAAATGTCCATAATTTCCTAATTTTGCTATAATATTTAATAAACTTAGAATTTCTTAATTTTTACGATTTTTCTTTATGTAGATGCGTCACCGTCTCGAATAGTATGCTACTTTAGCAACTGGGCAATTTACCGACCAGGACTTGGAAGGTACGCCCTCGAAGATGTTCCTGTGGATTTATGCACACACATTGTATATTCTTTCATTGGGGTAAACGATGCTGCTTGGGACGTTCTTGTAATCGATCCAGAGGTAAGAACAAAGTAAATTTGGTTAAACAATTAGAATAAAAAGATATAAAATTTAAAATAAAAATATTTAAAAAAATAAATAAAACATAAAAATTACCTACATAATTTTCCATAATATTATTTTAACAATAAGAGTAAAATTTAGACACTAACTTTATTTCTAAACTACTTACTCGTTTTGGTTGTAATTTATCCTATCATATCCCCTCATTTACTGTATAAATTTATATTTATCGCCTTCCGTTTTTTAAAGTTTGGCACATTAACCAAATAATCTGGTTCTGCTTATATTAAATCAAGTTTTTTGCAATCTTCTGCAACAAAAACTTGTAACAACCTGCGGATATACAGGCCTTTGCATCAAAAATATAATCGGTCGACGAACTCAAAGTCACTGTTATAACTACTGTTAAATATGCAAAAAAACCGAGACTTCGAAAACGAGGGCTTCGAAATAAATTATAATATACTGGTTGTTAGCTTGGCCACAACGGGGTTTCCAGTGCCTAAGAAATGCAGTTCATCACGCGAAGTATTTACGTTGTTTTATTTTTGTGTATTCAAATCAACTTTCCTAACGGAATAATCCGCAATTTTTTCTGTTTTCAGCTCGATGTTGAAAAGAGCGGCTTCAAGAACTTCACCGATTTAAAAAAAACGCATCCAGATGTTAAGTTTCAAGTGGCTGTTGGTGGGTGGGCAGAGGGCGGTTCAAAATACTCTGCTATGGTCGCAGATAAATCCAGACGAGACTCATTTATTCGCGCCGTTGTTAGTAAGTGAAAATCGCGCAAAATTTAATCGAAACTAAACTGGTTTGTTCTTGTACAGATTTTATGAATCAGTATGGGTTTGATGGTTTTGATTTGGATTGGGAGTATCCTGGTGCTGCGGATCGTGGTGGCAGCTTTTCAGACAAAGACAAATTCTTTTATTTCGTGGAGGAGCTTCGCAGGGCTTTTGATAAGGAGGGCAAAGGATGGGAGATTACCATGGCGGTGCCAGTTGCTAACTTTAGATTGCAGGAGGGATACCATGTACCGGAACTTTGCGAGTAAGAATTTTGAATTAATCAATAAGAAAATAATTATATTAGTAGATACAAAAATAAGGTTTCCATCTTTAAAATTGGAGTCACCAATAAACTCAAAATTAGAGAAACTATTTTAATTGTATCAGAAGTAAAATTAGACAAAATTGGAGTCTATCATAAAGGCAAAAATTATGTATTTCATAAATTTGTTTATTTATTTAACTGAAAAATTTTCAGTTTTCTAACAAAGTTTACTCATCAACTATACTAATTAATGAGTTAAGATTCCTGTTAAAATATTTTACTGCGCCTGAAATTTGATGAACACTTTTAGAACTGTAACCATTTTTCCATTCTTTCCAACTATAACAGATTACTCGATGCAATTCACGTGATGTCATACGATTTGCGAGGCAACTGGGCCGGATTTGCAGACACACACAGTCCCCTTAACAGGCGACCACATGACCAATATGCTTACGAAAAACTAAACGTGGTAAGACAAACCTCCTTCCAAAATTCCCACAATGAAACAGCTACACTATTAACTTTTTTCCAGAACGATGGACTGCAACTGTGGGTGGATTACGGATGCTCTCCAAAGAAACTAATAGTTGGGATTCCGTTCTACGGACGAACTTTCACTCTAAGCAGCAGTAATAACAACTACAATCCTGGAACTTACATTAATAAGGAAGCAGGTGGTGGTGATCCTGGTCCATACACGAATGCTACAGGATTTTTGGCTTACTACGAGGTAATCATGTTAAATAAACTAAATAAACGCAGTGGATATTAAATTTTCCTTTGCAGATATGCACGGAAGTGAAAGATAAAGAAGGTGGATGGACCAAAAAGTGGGACGAGCAAGGAAAAGTTCCTTACGCATACAAAGGTAAACTTAGCTCTAAGTCACAAGCTTAATTACTTTAACTATTTTGTTCAAGGTAACCAATGGGTGGGTTACGAAGACCCAGTGAGCGTCCAAATCAAAATGGATTTCATCAAAGCGAAGGGTTACGGCGGTGCCATGACGTGGGCCATCGACATGGACGACTTCCATGGTCTCTGCGGTCCCAAAAACCCCCTCAGCAATCTTTTATACGCCAACATGATATCCTACAACGTTCCCGAACCTACAGTCACAACCACACCAAGAGTAAAGCAAGCTAAATAAATTTATTTCTCAGTGTAATTTTTTTTTCGTAGCCTGAGTGGGCTAGGCCTCCCAGTACACCCTCGGCAGATGGCTCTAAACCTATGGTAACTACACCCAAACCAGGACAATGGGTTCCTCCACAATCTACTTCTTCAACCATGATGCCGCCCATGTCATCAACAACAACAACAACAACGAGGAAACCTGAAACTCGACCAACAACTGAAACTAGTTCTACGCAAAGTTCCGGGAATGAGGTTGATGGTGAAGTTGAATGTACTCAAGATTTTATGCCGCATGAAGACTGTGATAAGGTAAAGAGATTTAAATAACTTGGGGGAAGTGGGATGGAGGTTTTATTGCTAAAATAATAATGGTTGAAGATATCTCAAGCTTTGTTCCATTGTCTACGGAACTGATCCCTAATTTCCTGTAGAAGAATCCTGTCCGATTCCACAAACAACAAATAAATATTGTTCTTACTGGCTGAAATTATATAAAAATTAGCAACTGACCAAAAGAAGTTCCGGGAATTCAAATTAATCAGGAACAGTTAAGACTAACATACGTTTGTGGAACCGGCCATCAGTCTCTTTTATGCACGTTTATTGGTTTTTGATTTATATTTATTTTTTAGTATTATCGGTGTGTCCATGGAAAACAAATGAGTTTCTCGTGTAAACCTGGAACAGTTTACCACACCGCAATGCATATTTGTGATTGGCCAGAAAATGCTGACCGTGAGAAGTGTAAGAAAAAGGCATAAAAGAAAATACTGGCATGGGAAGTTTGGTGTTTGTCAAGTAATTATAGTGAATAATTGATATAGTCTGAGTAATCAATTGAAGGTAATATAGTTTTATATAATTTATTGTATTTTGACTACGTAAGTAGGAATAAAAAATAATTTAAGAAGGTTGTATTATTTATGGATATACTTACAAAACTATTAACCTAAAATTAACGAATAGAGAAAAAATTGGTTATAAAACGTAGTACTCGTATATTTACCCCAAAACGACCTCAAAGCGGTTGCGATGGTTTTTTGCACATATCTGCAAAAAGTTACACGTACAAAATTTTATACTTATAAAAAAATCTAATGAAATTTTCTACGAAAAATATTCTACATGTTTTCAATTCACTATTTTTTCATTCATAAAATATTGTTGTTGTATGTTCACTCTTACATCTGATTGTCCGAAAAGCGTGACCGTTTCTTCAGTTATACAGGGTGTTCGCGCAAAGTGGCTCATATTGCTAACTTCGTTATTATTGGAGCTACAAAGTCGGTTAAATTAGCAAACTAGTAGCATTTTTTCCGCTGATTACAATGGTGAAAACAGAAAAACAATTGACTATCTCGTTTTCGAGATATTCACAAAAATAACATTTTTTAAATGGAACAGCCTGTATATTTTTTCAAAAATCGATGATAAATTAAATTCTGAACAAAGAATGTTCTTATGCTTTTTTGACAATTATTTAAAATAAGCGAGTTATTTTGAAAAAAAGTTTTCAAAGTTTTAATATCAAGTAGCCATGAAAATTATAATTTTGTAATTTTCAACATTTCCGTAATTTTTTCAAGTATTTTTCAGCTTGCTTCAAAATTATGATTGTTTGGTTTTAATAAATTATCTACTATTCCGTTTTATGGCTACTTGATTTTAAAGAATTACAAACTTTTTTTCAAAATAACTCGCTTATTTTAAATTATTGTCAAAAAAAGATGAGAACATTTTTTGTATAGAATTTAATTTACCATCGATTTTCGCAAAAATATATAGGGTGTTCCATTTAAAAAAATGTTATTTTTTTGAATATCTTGAAAACCAGATGGTCAATTGTTTTTTTTTGTTTTCACCATTGTAATCATGCTACTAGTTTGCTAATTTAACCGACTTTGCTCCAATAATAACGAAGTTAGCAATAGTGAGCCACTTCGCGCGCACACCCTGTATACTGGGTACCAATTTTCATTCAAAATTAATTAGAAAATGATCAAACATCAAAAAAAGATGACGTAGAAGTCTAACTTTTTCTTATTCAAACAAGAATATTTGAAATGAAATAAAAAAAAAATCTTCATATAACAGTTACATTTTTATTACTTTAATACATAAATAACAATTGTAGTGCATGTTTTATTTTGGAGACTAAAAAAAAGATGACGGTAGAAAACATTAAAACTAATAACATTTAAACTAAATGGAATTTAACGCACAGCCTATTATAACAACTAAATACTTTGACTTGTTTGTTTTTAATAAGGCACATTCACTGTACTGTAGAAACCATAAAATTATCTGCAAACCTGTTAAAATGTGCTTTTACATCCAATTATGAATTTCTGAGCAAGTTATAGCCAGCTCCTAAAGCCCAGCTGATTTCATGTCCATCGATTTTCTTATAAAGCTACAAAAATATGTTAAAATAAGGTTTATAGAAGTTGGTTAAAATAACTTACGTAGATAGTTGTGCTGCCATCTAAACCGAAACCTTTTTCTAGAAGGGCCCAAATGAATGTTAGATCCAAACACATGAACGGCTGATCAACGTTGGCCTCATGACAAGCTAAAAAAAATATTATTGGAGGTTCACAAGAGAAATTTTCAAGCCCGCATATTAGTTTCTACTCACATTTCTCGGCAGCTTTCTTAAAGTCCTTCACCAAAACCTTCCCTCCAGTAGTCTCATCTATCAATCCAACCTCCGTTGCTCTATCAAAGTAATAACTAAAAGCGAAGATCTTCTTCAGGGGCAGCTCCTCTGGGGGTTTCGCCTTACCAATCACGTAATTCACGACGATTTCTGAACACTTTTTGAAATTGACTATAGGAATCTCCTCGCCTTCCGTAAAACTATCACCCAGTTTCTTCGATGTGGGATAGTCTTTTTGTAGGCCGCTCACAAGATAATCCGTACCAGCAAAGTGGAATTTCTTATTTTTTATCACGGGATTAACACATTCGCTTATCACAATGGGTGTGTCAGTTTCATTAACTGTTATGATTTCTTTGCGTGCTGCCATTAAGCCCAGGCCGAGGTAGCTGTGCGTGTAGACGGGGATGCGACCATTCGGGGAGATGGCTTGATGGATGAATTCGGTTTGTTTTAGACTGGCTGGGGTGGCGGCGTAGTAGGTGACTTGGGTGGAACCACCGCCCAGGTCCAGCGCTGCGACGGTGTTAGATGGATTGCCGTTTATTTTTTCTGCAATAGCACAGAGGGTTCAAATGGTTTTATTTAGAATACTAGTAATGGCGCCGTCATCTCCACCTCAAAGTTAGCATTCAATATTTTTTCATTTTAAGAAACTTTTATTAAAACACATTTATAATATAAGAGATTAGAAATCGTAAAAAATTATTCATCCTAATTTAGGTAGTACAGTTTTTTTGTTAAAATAATTTTGTTAGGAAAATTTTTAACCGAAATTTAAATACATATCTACATTTTGTACAAAAAAGATGCTAAGTCACGCCCACATTCCAATTTTTTGTAACTGAACACTTTTACAAAAATTTGCTGATTATATCTTTAGTTCTTGAGATTTTTCGGCGGGTGTATTTCGCGATTAACGTTATTTGCATTAATCCTAATAGCTTATCATAAACAAACGTAAAATAATGAAATCAACTATGTAGTTTTATTGAGGCTTTTAGTTTTAGTGAATAAGTTTTAAATAAAAAAGTTTTGTGCCACTGTCATTGAGCAGAATTAAGCAAAAGGGCTTCAAGATAAAGGTGAGACAAAATTTAGCTTTTGGAAATTGATAATTTCGTTGTTGTTATGTAGTTAGGTTCCATGATGATTCTGTGAGGTCCTCTACGTAGAAAACAGCGAAAAAGGTCAGATTTACATTTTATTGTATCTCAATTTACTCTTGAAAAAACGGTTTAATTTTAATTCCTAATTTTTTTAAAAGTTCATATTTTTTAATTTTTTTTGATAGGTGCGTAATTTTTGATATGAAAATACCATTGTAACCACACGCTTTTTTGCAAATGGTTTCTATTATTTTTCCCACCTACATACGAGTTTTATATTTAACCAGTAGGCCAAAAAATGTCTAAAAATGCAACGTACAAAATTTTCCATTAAAACAGTTACACTACCGCAATTACCATAAAATTAAATTAAGTGCCTATCCAGTAATAGCTTTGGAGATCGAGTCTGATTCTAATAGAAACAAAATTACACGTTAAAATCAATTACCTAATACAAAATACAAACATTTTTAATCAACTATAAAACAAATATACGAACCCTAACAACTAAATGTACGGAGAAAAGTAAATTTGATTTTCTTTTTTCCATACGCGCAAAAGTTATCTAAATTAACTTCCATAACATTGATGGTTTTTTTCTGTTATAATGCCAACATTTGGTTATATAAAAACGTAAATTTCGTAAAAATCCGCTCGGCGTTTCCAAAACTGTGGCACTTTAACCCAGCAGGATGGAAAATTGTAGAAACAAAGAATGATTATTTTCAAACCGTTGGATCTAGTAGTCGGATTTTGATGAAATTTACTTTATTGCAAAGCTGGATATTGGTTTTCTTTACAAAAAAGTAACAAAAGTTTTTATTTGGTGATTTTAGGCATTTATCGGAGCTTCAAAGTTGCACCTTTAAAAATGATAGAATTTTCTAGTAACTGTTTTAAAAAATCACAGTTTTGAAACCGCTGGTTGGACTTGTGTCAAAAAACCTTTGAATCAAAGCTCAATAATCGTACTATATTGAAAAAATCCTGAAATATTAATATGATTTTTTTTTGCATTTTTTTCGAGTTCCACAGTTCACTTTTCAAAAAACGTGTTTTTTGAGGGTGCTACCTACATTTAAATAATCACAGTTTTGGAACCGCTTGTTGGATTTTGGTAAAATTCACTTTAATGCAAAGCTGGATGTTGGTTTTCTTTACAAAAAAGTAACAAAAGTTTTTATTTGGTGATTTTAGGCATTTATCGGAGCTTCAAAGTTGCACCTTTAAAAATGATAGAATTTTCTAGTAACTGTTTTAAAAAATCACAGTTTTGAAACCGCTGGTTGGACTTGTGTCAAAAAACCTTTGAATCAAAGCTCAATAATCGTACTATATTGAAAAAATCCTGAAATATTAATATGATTTTTTTTTGCATTTTTTTCGAGTTCCACAGTTCACTTTTCAAAAAACGTGTTTTTTGAGGGTGCTACCTACATTTAAATAATCACAGTTTTGGAACCGCTTGTTGGATTTTGGTAAAATTCACTTTAATGCAAAGCTGGATGTTGGTTTTCTTTACAAAAAAGTTATACAAGTTTTTATTTGGCGATTTTAGGCATTTATCGGAGCTTCAAAGTTGCACCTTCAAAAATGATAGAATTTTCTAGTAACTGTTTTAAAAAATTACAGTTTTGAAACCGCTGGTTGGAATTGTGTCAAAAAACCTTTGAATCAAAGCTCAATAATCGTACTATATTGAAAAAATCCTGAAATATTAATATGATTTTTTTTTTGCATTTTTTTCGAGTTCCACAGTTTACTTTTCAAAAAACGTGTTTTTGACGGCACTACCTACATTTAAATATTCACAGTTTTGGAACCGCTGGTTGGATTTTGGTAAAATTTACTTTATTGCAAAGCTGGATGTTTGTTTTATGTACAAAAAAATCCCCAAGTCTTTATTTGGTGATTTTAGGCAATTTTCGTAGCTTTAAAATTGCACTTTTAAAATGTTACGTAATTTTATAACGACTGTTTTTAAAAATCACAGTTTTGGAACTCGTTGAAAACGACATAAAGGTGCTTTCATGGCCCTCATCCAGTGCGGACTTAAATGTCATTGAAACTGTTTCGGCATAAAATTAAACGTATTCTGCGCAATAATCCGCCAAGAACCATTGGTAACTTAAAGACCAAAATAGAAGAAATTTGGGACAGTTTCACGCCAGAATTGTACCAAAATTTGATAAATACAATGCCTGCTAGAATATAGGCAGCTATTAAAGCAAAAGGAGACGTAACCTCTTATTAATGGTCCTAAATTAAAAATTATCCCAACATTTAGTTGCAGATTTATTTTGTAAAATTTACTAATTATTAAAGTTAAAATATTGTTAAATCAAATAAATAATTTTCTTCCATGCATAATATTGTTATTAAGGCTTAATCTTATTGTATTGTTAGGTGTTTGCAAATTATTTGCGTAAAATTTCCAGTTCTTTCATACTTCAAAAATTTACTTTTGTCCGGACATTTAGTTGTTAGGGCTCGTATTATCTGATGCAGGGTTGGCATGATTAAATCATTTTGATTAAAATCACGATTTAATCACTGATTTAAATCAAGTGATTTTTTTATTTTAATCATTGATTTAAATCAATATTTAATAAAACACTACTGAGAAACTTAATTTTGAAAATATAACATTTTGTTAATGTCTTCTAGAGTCAGTAGAGGTCCTTTTTGCTAAATTGTTGGTTTTGAAGAAAATTCTAACATAAAATTAAGTTCAAAGCTGAGGCCAGTCTGTATAACGAAACAGAATATTTATTAAAAGTTAAAAACGGACAAAGATTTATGTAACTATATTGTCAAAAAAATCACTGAGGTAATTAAATATTAATTAAATTCTCTTTATCTGGATTCTGGGAATTAAAATATTCATTGTAAGCATTACCATTACAAAAAAATCAATAAAATCAAATAAATCATGATTTAATCAAAAAAATCGTGATTTTTTCCAACCCTGATCTGATCGTATCTGTTTATTTAAGTCACCTATCGAAAATTCACAAAACAATTCATTACTCACCCAACAGGAAATTAACAGTAAACCACGAAAAAATTCCCTCATCTGTGCCATCCATTATTTCCACTGACTCATTATTCGTCAAAAACGGCGTCTGTTCAAACAGTTCCTTTACAGAATTCAATAAATTCTCCGCCTGTGCTGCTGGCAATAATCTTAAACCAGCCGTCGCTTTTAGTATTAAAGGAGTCCTCGTCCAATATTCTTGCGGGATTTCCCTTTTAGCTTCCTCCAAAAGATTGGCTATAGTTGCCACTCCCTAAAATTATGAAGAACATAGTTGGATTCACAATACAACTAGGACTAGGCACAAACCTTCTTTGGCTCCTTGGCAAACGCCGATAAACCTGGTTTAGTGTACTTGAAGAGTTCTTTGTCTAAAATTAAGTTCCCTCCTAAAACAAATCGAGGATATTCTGGGTTCAAGTACTCCAGATGGGCCATTCTTACCAAAATAGGATTCGTGGAATGTAAAAGCTAAAACTCTAGACCCTGTACTGCCGGCATCTACAACTACTGCATGTAGCGGTTTATGGTAGCCAAATTTCTTTGCTATGTTATCAACAGCACGGTGCCCCAAATGCCAGGGGATTTGGTCAACATACAATACTACAAAAGGGGGTTTTATAGCGTGTTTACTAAGCGCTCAACTGGCCTATAACTTACTTATAAAAAAGGTTAAAAGGGTGCCGCTAATAATAAGACATAACAGCGATTTATGAATGGATGATGCGGGGGTGGTGCTGGTGTCTTTCCGCTTTTTGCTGGTAGGCACATGCTTACCATTGTTGTGTTCTCGGTTCTAAAAAGAAAACAACAGCATAAATAAAGCGTAATCAACGAACGATGTTACAATAAAATTAAAAAACATGCACAATTTTAGGTTAGGTTATAAAAAATTGTACTTATAAAAAAACTTACGAAATTATACATGAAAATATCAACAAAAAGTTCTACATTTGAATGGATAGAATAATTAACCAAAGCTAAATGAAATAAAATGCGTAATGGATAAACGTAACACCACGTACAAACTCCCTGTTTACTTCCACGTTTACTTTTAGATTCGCGTAAATAGTTTACTCAAAATCTCACTTACCTTTCGTTTACGTAATTCACTTGTACTCATCGTCATTATGTTTTCGTTGCGGTTTGTTTATGCCTCGGATCTAAAGGATGAAAAGTGAAACTATTTTCTTTCGGATTATTGATTGTTTTCTACAATTATTTAATACTATGTCCGCGCACTTGGGTGGCACACACAACCGTAATGTATTTGCCGATTAAATAATCAAATAAATAGAATCAGTCGAAGTTTTAAAGATAACAACTTTGGAATGACAAAACTGCCTCATCATTTGTTGTCCTTCAACCAAAGTATTTTTTCTTTGAAGTAACATGAAACGACGTGTTTTTTGTTGGGTTTAGTTAAAAATAAAGTTTTTATCGCTGCGATTGTATCGGGTTTTTTTATTACGGTTTTAAGAGGAATATAGCGTGTATTGTTTATGAAATAATCGAACATTAATTGGCATTTAGCTCATTACATCAAATTGACAAATGTCAAGTTGTCAAGATTTAGGTTATGTTTCAAGTTCAAGGCAAGAGTCGTTTTTATGTAGGAAAAATAAGGACAAAGTTCGTGAGGAAAAATTTTTAGAACAAATAATTTTGTAAATTTTTTTGGGCATAAATTTCTACAAAACTATGGAGATATTTTGTTATAAAATCAAACTCTAATTGCGTAGTTATTTTGAAAGTAGACAAAACTCAATTTTAAAAATTAGTTGGGTAAAAAAAATTAGGAAATGATGTAAAAATTGAGACATTTCCACTTTCTTCATTTTTGATACTAGGTGGGAAAAAAAGATGCCTTAAATAGACTTTTTTTACCCTACAGCCAATTTTTGCAGAACCTTGTAGAGGGTCACCCTGTAAATTTAAAACTTGTACTCGTAGACTCCCTCGTTCCTTCAGCAGTCTATAATTAAGGGTTGAATTTTTTATTTATTGAATAACTTCTTTCGTAATAGATTTTCGAAAAAAAAGCGCCAATACAAAGTTGTAGAGAAAAATATTTCCTACAACTTTTCTTTTAAATTTTTTTCTATATTGTCAATATTTTAAAAGTTTTTCAACAAATAATTTGAAAATTTTGGGGATATTTTTCTCTACTTAATATTCTACCTCCGTGATGTAGACCGGGAGCTGAATGGAATTGAGTATGCATAATATGAGGACCGCATTTTATCAATTGATATAAGCTCATAACAGCTCAAAGATTAATATTTTGGATGTTGCCGCTCCATCATATGGTCCAATTTTTTTTCGCACCCCTTTTATATTTTTATATACAGGGTGGTAAAAGTTAAACTTCATTAACTTTGGGAGGTGATAGAGCATCAAAAAATAAGTAGACTTTAATGAAAAAACTTTGCTCAAAAATGTTTTATAACAAAGATACAGGGTGTCAAAGTATAGGATAAGAACTCGTTTTCTTACCATAACTTCTAAACCACTCGATTGATTTTCATTAAATTTTGTACACAGAGTAATGTAGTACATTTCTAAGTAATGATGGGGTTTATTTATAAAAAAAATGTCCAGTGGCGTAGATACTGGGGGACTGCTCCACTTTTCCCCTCCAATCTTCGACACCACTGGATATATTGCGAGGAAATTTGAATCTGCTGCTCTTATAATAGTCATCCACGATTGAGATTTTGGTTTTTTAACTAAGTCTCCTGTTGTATCACAAAACAAACACGTTAACTCGTTCGGTCTTTTTCTTTTCAAATTGGACACTTGAAACGACATTTTTTCACGTTTTTTGAATAAAACACTTTTAGGTACTCAAATACCAGAAAAAAATTGACGTATAACATGCACATAGGTACAGCGCATTTTTGTAAATTCTGACGCACTCTATCTTTTTGGTAACTAACTACAGAGAGTTCAGCGTAAGACAAAAAATGTTGCAAATTTTGAGCTATACAATTTTTGTCTTTACACTTTTTTCCTCCGACCAACAGAACATAAGGCAAATCCAAAAATCAATTCCAAAAATTTTTCTAGATGGCGGGGATTCCGAAACAGGTGGGGATACGCCAACTTGAGATTTTACCTTTCGGACCATCAGAAACAACATATTAAAAATTCAGCTTACCCGCAAGTTTTTGAATCTCAAATATCTGATTGACTGTAATAATAGTGATAACATAATAAGAGGGCGAGGGAATTGAAATGGACCATCCGATTTGCCGGCAACATGATTTTTTTCATTATTTAGGGTCTCAGATATAAGAATCCGAGCATAATTGCCGGTCCTCATATTATGCATACTCAAGTACCTTTGGCGCCTGCACTAATGGCTTTCACACTTACCGATAACTACGATAACTTAAAAAAATCGAAATTTTGTTTTAAAACGCATGTAAAAAAAAATATGTAAAAAAAATGCAAAAAATCACCGTTTCGGGTAAAAATCAGCAAATTTCATGAAAAATCAGTACTCAGAGCCAAGGGTCAAAAATTAGCGCGTCTGGTAACCCTACCCATAACTATAGCAGTCCATAGTGTTGACATTAAATTTACAAAAGATAAAGGAATATCAGAGCATGAACTTTGCATCTGTTGCCAAATGGAATATTTTATCTCCCTCAAATTTTCCTAAAAGTTCCTTTTTAAATTAATATTTTCATTTAAAAATCTCTTCCAATAATTTGTAAAATTTGTGGTACGATCGACAGAAAAACACTCGCCTTTAGCATCACTTATTTACTTTTTAATAATACAACAATTACAATAATTATTATTCACAAAGAAAAATTAAACTTAAAACACATTAACGAAAGATAAAATAAGTATATATACAAATTATTTACATATAATACACAAAAAATAAAAAAAATATTTATTATTTAACTGATTTGCGATACACCACGTGCAGATTATTTTTCGTTAGTCACAAAAAATACGTCTATATAAAATAGAATTATCGCTGCCATGCTCATTTTGTATTAAATTTGATTTTAATTAAACAAAAAAATCAAATTTAAATTAATGGTAAACATACAATAATAAAATATCACATAATACAAATGTGTACGTTAAAAATAATACTCTTAAATACATAAATGTTAACAATTATTATTAACATAAAGCCAACAAGCTTTATTATTGTATAAAACGTAAATAAAATCGTATGCAATAGGAGTAAATAAAATAAAAGGTAACTACTGATTTATGTTTATCTCACGTAGTGAGATAATTGGTGTTTCTGGGAGATATGGTCCCGTAAGATTAAATATAAATTATTTAATGCGCCTAAACAATTGACAATAATGCAAGCAGCACATTTTGGTTAAATATATAGATAAACGAAACAGGGACAAGTTACACAAAACTTATAATCAGCTACAGGCTCATATGTCTTTTGGTGGGTTTTTCTCTCTCTGTGATTGTTTGATGAAATTTACATGTTCCAATAAATAAAACGACAAAAATACTTGCGCAATCTCACACGAATTGTTAAATATAAACTATTTTATTATAATAAACATGCGTAAAACTTTTCAGGACAATAAAACAAAAAAAATATTCAACAAAAAAAATATAAAATAAAAACATTTTCATTTCTTATATTAATTACACAGTGTAAGTTTCTTTATTTCTTTTAAATAACTATTTATATAATTATGGCTGTAGATAAAGAAATATATTTCTAATGAGCCAGTCTGTTTCACTATCACAGTACGTGTGTAACACTAAATGTAAAAACTATCATATAGACTAGTTTTTAAATTTTTAAAATTAAAAATAAACATGTGATTACATGTTAAAATAATAATAATACACAAGCAAGGAAAATTGTTTCAAAAGGACAAAATTTATTCTATGCCATAATACGGTGATAAAGTCAGACTCTTCGATAGTAGGTTTAAGTAAAAAAATATATTATCCCGTACGAAACACAGTCTAGTCAAAGTACAGAAAAAAGGAAAATTTCACTCTAAAAATGACGAGGATTATCTCGTGTTTTTAAGGCTTTTTCGCACAGACGAGCTGTGGTTTACAATTATTTTTCGTGTAAAACCCGCAACACTAAATGAACTATAACAAAGCAATTCATGGCATATTCTGTCAGGTATATTGATAAAAACAATTTATGTACTAGAAAAATCAGACCGGCGTCTGGGTTATGTGCATTGTTAGGTACATTTTATATACATTTTACACCGCAACAATTAGATTTTTGATTCACATTAAATTCCCGTTTTTTTTTTCGTGGAGTTAAAGTAAAATTAATTCGACTTGTTTGTACTTAATTCAATTTACTGATATTATTTTATATTAGAATAACAATAAAAACATGATAAAAAGATATTATCACTGAGAACAATTGATAAATAGTGTGTAAATATAATAACAAAAAACTCCACTTAATTTTTTTTTATAAATTTTTTTGGGGGACATTTAATATTTCTTGAACATTGATTGACCTTAAAACCACACAATCACATTAAATTTGTTTACTCGGTTGTTTGTAATCCTAAAAACCAAACGGTCTTACTGTATTTTCTCAAAAACGTAAAATCTACAACGCTACCCAAATTTATGTATATCCAGGACAGATAATTGTACATTAAATTTCATTTTTGGATGATATCAGGTGATATGTACGGTTTAACATTGAATTGGGCGGTTTAGGACATTAAGTTGAACTTTTCCTTTCGAGACTAGTCTGCCTTAGGAGTGTCCTAGTACTGTCCAAACTTTGTCTATGCATGTTCAATCTTGAATCATACCCGGTGACATCTGGCTGGGAGTTGTTCAGATGTAGGGCTTTGAAGAGGCCGTGTCGCAGCGATGTGGAGATTTTTGACAAGGAGCCACTTTGTCAAGGAAGCATTTCCACGTAGTTCTCCGGTATCAGACCGGTTTTGCCGTTGAGGGTGCCTTCCAGCCAGCCTGGCTCTTGGGAGCTCTTCACTAAAACGAAATAAGAAACTGGCTTAATAATTATTGGAAAAATAATTTATAAATTCCTCATCAATAGCAAATTAGGTATTATTTAAGATGAGGACTATTATAATTCATAATTATCTGAATTCTGGAAAAACTTTCGCTTACCATTAGTGATTATCTGATTTGGTTCGAACGAAAGTTCTCCGTCATTTTCCCCTAGACAAGCATACACTGTTCGTACCCTCCTGAAAAAACTGACATTACTAAACAGTTATATACAATTTGTTAAACTCGTGTAATCCCACAAGCATAAAACAACGGGGTATTTTATTGTGGAGGAATAAAACCCACGCTGATTTACTCGCCTTTAGGGTTTTAGTACAGGGTGTCCCATTTTCGACACTTTTAGGGGATATTGGCGTTATTATCAAAGATAGAGTGTTGCGGTTTTCGTGTTCCTGTCCTACTTTTTTACGAAACGAAAGATTCCGGGGTCAATTTTGTCATGGCTCTCTTAGTTTTTAATCTACAGAGTGATTCTCACAATCTTTGATTTTTAGACACCCCTCGTATTTCCGTTATGCGTCTACTTATCAAAAAGGTGAAAACTGATCTTGATAGAGTTTTTTACGTAGAATTCAGTGGCGTAGGCAGTTTTTGTATAAAAGGTTTAGTTTTAGAGATATTACAGTAACTTATGTTTTTTTAAATGGGACATCCTATATATTATCTTTTATATTGATTAAGCAAAATTTGGGCTTTCCAAAAATATATAATACTTAATATTTATTTTGAAAAACAAGCTCAAAATTCGATATTTTTAATAATTTTCTTTATTTATAACAGTAGGCCATGCCTAATATTTTAAAAACAAATGCAAAATTTTCACAATGCGTCATTATTCTAAAGCTAAATACTTCAAAAGATAATTTTAATGCATTGTATAAAACATACCAACGATATAATACTTCTCATAATTATCATAAAGGGCCATTGTAATAAAAAATTAAAAGTAAAATAAAAACACCTACGTAACAAAAATATTTCTTCAATAATGGAAATCTGACAAATCTGTCAAATTTTGCATTTGTTTCTAATAAACTAGCCATGGCCTACTGTTATAAATAAAGAAAATTATTAAAAATATCGAATTTTGAGCTTGTTTTTCAAAATAAATATTAAGTATTATATATTTTTGGAAATCCCAAATTTTGCTTAATCAATATAAAAAATAATATATAGGGTGTCCCATTAAAAAAACATAAGTTACTGCAATATCTCTAAAACTAAACCTTTATACAAAAATTGCCTACGCCACTGACTTCTACGTAAAAAACTCAATCAAGATCAGTTTTCACCTTTTTGATAAGTAGACGCATAACGGAAATACGAGGGATGTCTAAAAAACAAAGATTTTGAGAATCACTCTGTAGATTAAAAACTAAGAGAGCCATGACAAAATTGACCCCGGAATCTTTCGTTTCGTAAAAAAGTAGGACAGGAACGTGAAAACCGCAACACTCTATCTTTGATAATAACACCAATACCCCCTCAAAGTGTCGAAAATGGGACACCCTGTACATAGCATAAACACATTAAAATTGTCACAAACAGGCAACATCCCATCTTGTAGAAAACATAAGCCAACAAATATTTTCCTACACGAAGTCATCAAACACTCAAAGCATTAAATTTTGTATGTTAACCATCCTTACCGAACTCTTGGTATAGAGGGACTAGCTCTTCCAGAAATAGCAGAATTAAGAAATGCAGATTCTCTAGACAGCTGCGTCCTAATAGTGGTTTAAGTGCATTCAAAGAAAAGTTAATAAGGTTAGTGAGAACATTTATAAAGGTAAGTAGGCTAAAATAACCATCTAAATAGTAAACATTTAAACAATCATTCAACTAGAACTAAATAGATGTATTTCTACAGTACTTACACATTCCCTGGTGATTTGTAGTTCTTCGGTAAGCCCATGTACAGGTGGGAAGATCTTTCCGATTTCTTAGGCGTAGAACCATCTCGCGATGTGGAAGAAACTGATTCATTACTGCTGCATGTACTATTGGTATTGGTTTCTAGAAATTAGCATATTAATACAACGAATTTCATCACTTGATTAAACTTACCAAGTCGCGTGTTATAACCTCTTATAGGCGGCGGACTATAACTTTGTAAATTTGGTATATTGCTTTCGGACTGGGAGCACACAGTGGGCAGAAATTGTGGTTTGTACACGGCGGTTGGTTTCCTATTGGAACTCACATGCTCACTTCTGGTTAGCGCGTAATGTGAACCGCCGTTTGTCGGTTCGTGCACACTGTATAAACTGGAGGACATCGCTGGCTCCACAAAGGTTTTCACCGTCTGAAAAAATAAGTTGATTATAAGTAAAAAAAGTTATTATGAAAGAGAGTTTTACGTACAAAAGTATACGGCGGTGCATAGCTTTGGTTCCTGTAGCTGGGCGAAATATGATTAGAATAAACCCTGGAATTACTATCTGGTCCATTATTGTAATACCCTTTGTGATTAACAGGCGACATCTGACCAGCCCCGTTATTAAAAACCGGACCATTACTACTATTATTTGTTGTGTGCGTCACACTATTCACTTCCACAGCTTGAGGCTCCGTAAAGAAAATTTTCTCGTAGTTTTCAATGAGGATCTCCACAACGATATTGTAAAATTTTAGGTCCATTATCGATGCTACTGTTTCTTCTTCCGGTCTAAGAAGTGTTGGACCGAAACATACGCCTAGGTTGCTGATGGTCATGAAGTTCTTGTCGCATTTGATGACGACACTAAAAATAAATATTACTGTGATGCGGGTTTTTTTAAGGGGACAATGTGGGGTATTACTGGGTTAGGTGTTTCATCAGGATCTTTAGCACTTCGAAGTTGGTTTTTGGAATCCGGTAAATGAGGGTGTGCACGTCGTTTACTCGAGTCTGTTTCTCGTCGTGCTCTGGAATAGAGAATCAAGTTAATTGGGACAGAAATTTACGGAATATTTTCAAACATTTTTTCTTCGAAATTTATTATTTATGGAATCGTTTTAGTGGCCAATTTTAGAGTTAAAAATAATAATAATAATAAGGTATGGTAAAAAGTTTTAAAAGATTATTTGAAAAAGCAGATAAAAAATCAAAATTTTCCAAAGTTTAAATACTCATAGTTCTAAAATAAACTGCTGGCCAATTGAAACGTACCAAGCGAATTTTTAGGTTGAATTTAAAGTCAAATATTTTGAAAAATAGAAAAGATATCAACATGCGGTTTTCAGGATTTCAGAGATAATTTAATTGAGAAAACGATAGTGTTACCCGATTTTTTTACTTTGAAGTACATTACTATCTACAGGGTATGAAAGAAAGTCTTCTTTTTTTGTCAAATTTTATAACTACCGTGATTCCACAAAAAAAATTTTATATTTTTTTTATGTACATTTTTTTAGTCCTTACTTAATGGGAAATCAAGCTGTTTCTCAAAATTTTGATATCCCTGTTATTTCATAAGATACCGAATTTTTGCTGAAAACTTGATTTTTTCTTTGTTTTTTGTCGTTTGGCTGTATTGTGTTTTGTAAGAACCAATCTCTGTAGTTGATTATGGTACCTTATGAATGGCTTTCTTATAAAAAGTACATTTTTTGTACTTTCATTAATTTATTGGTAACCAGTGGCTTATCAAAAATCGGTACACGTTCGTTAATTGGTAAATTTTTTTAATTCATTTTTTGAGGTTATTTTCTTAATGGAATAAAATGGAATTTAGTTAGTTTATGTTCACCATTGGTTTAAGTGACTTATACCCTCGAAACGGGTTTTTCACTTTTTCAAAAATTTGCTCATATTCGTGTATACCGGGTGACTACGAAATCGTTTTACAATCCCCACCATTTTGTTACATTTAACTGTATTAATTTGAAATTTGGCATGGTTTGATTGTTGAAAGGAATAATCATTTTGACGTTTAAAACAATCTAATGACACTTCCAGTTTCACCGCAAGGGCCAACTACTAACTTTCAAAATTTTTTAAAACAACCCTGTACATTTTTTTTCGTAATAATTAGATTCTACTTAAAATTGCCTTTTTATCGACATATCACATGATGACATTTGCTTTCAAAATGGCAGCATAATTATTATTGCAAAAATCTGTTCAACAATATTAAATTTAATAAAAAATTCGGTATCTTATAAAATAAGAGGGATATAAAAATTTTGAGAAATTGGTTTTTCCTCATTAACCAGAGACTAAAAAAATCGACATCACAAAAATATAAAAAAATTTTTGTGGAATTCCGGTAGGTATAAAGTTGGAGAAAAAAAAGACAACTTTCTTTCATACCCTGTAGATAGTAACGTACTTCAAAGTAAAAAAATCGCGTCACACTATTGTTTTCTCAATTAAATTATCTCTTGAATCCTGAAAATCTCATGTTGATATCTTTTCTCCTTTTCAAAATATTTGACTTTAAATTCGCTTGGTACGTTTCAATTGGCCAGCAGTTTATTTCAAAACAGATTAATTCCAAAATTTGTCATAATTTTAAGTTAAATTAAACAAAAAGTTCAGTTTTTCCCAAAACTGGCGCAGTTATCAAATTTTCTTACGATATTTATAAACATTTTTACAATAAAACAAAAAGTAAAAAACTATTACAAAATATTCATAATGTAATTAAAAATAAAATCTGTTTACTTCTTCATTTCAAGTTACATAATAATTTTTATGTCCAGTTGATTGTAGAAGAATTTAATTAACACCTTTAATAACTACTACATTAGTACATTTTATATTTCTGTCTGATTTGCTTATATTATATTAAATAAGTTATTAAAAATATTCTTGTTATTATAGAGTTTTGTTCCCTATACAGTAGTTTGGCAAATGTAATAAAAATTATAGTGCTTGGAATAAAATTTCATAACTTTCTATTCCAGTTGAACAAACTTGCAAATGCATAGTTATTAATAATATTAATATTATTCGTGATATTTTGGAAATTATTTGAGTATATCCGAAGTTTTCTATTAATTTTTATGTAATTGTAGCCTTTTTCTTTATAATTTCATTAAATATTATTAAACAATATTAAAATTTCCAATTTTATAATTACCAAAAAATTTAGATTGAAAAAGTTTATTTTTGACATACTTTTTGTGCAATTTCGAATTAAAATACAAACCGCATAATTTACGTAAATTTAGTAATTCCTCTATTTGCAGTATTTATTCTTATTGATGTAATAATCAGAAACTTGCATCATGCTATTTCAATTACAGACCAACAAAAACAAAACACCCAACAAACAATTAATCAACAAGAAAAACGCTACTCACTGACTGCTGCAATAAATCCGTTATGATATCTGTAGGTCATAAGCGGCTCCGGTAAATTCCTCAAATAAGTCTTCAGTGCACTTGTAATAGTTTTCGTTTCCCATTCATGCGGATCATCCAGCGCTAATTTCTCATTTTTTCTCCGGTCCAAACCCATCGTCAACAGTTTATTCACTTTGGAACTAACACCTACCACTCTATAAATACCCTGTTCCTCAAGGCCCCTATTTTCTAATACTTCTATACATCTTTTTACAAACTGAATACCCGTCTCATCCAAGACACGTTCCTCTGAGTTTGGTATTTTATTTACATTGTTTACACTAGGTGTTGTATAAGTCTACAACAAACCAACCGATTTATAAAATACTGTTAGAGTTGGGGTAATAATTAAATTAACTTACTGGTTCTTTTCCATCCATAATATCAATCCAGGCCTTGCGGTCTTGCTCATTCAGGGCTTGAAATGTAAAAACGACACCAGGCTTGTTTTCCAACTGAATATCGAAACAAAAACGTTTTTCAATTGAATCGGATGTTCGTCTCACACATGATGTGAGTACCATTGTTTCCGGTTGTGGAAGCTACAACAATTTAATTCAAGCCAA
This sequence comes from Pediacus dermestoides, assembly GCA_963942485.1. NCBI lineage: Eukaryota > Metazoa > Arthropoda > Insecta > Coleoptera > Cucujidae > Pediacus > Pediacus dermestoides. The sequence goes on from OZ012626.1 coordinate 34,803,255, forward strand.
CAGCTTTGTTTTATGGTAAAAAATCCATACCGATTTGCTTGTAAGTTGGTTGTAAGGAAGCATACTAAATTCTTTGCTTTCTTTGTCATATTTGCAGTAGTATTTGGTCCAAGTTGTTCCGAAAGCCTCTGAAAAAACCGCAAAGATTAGAAAGGGTTTTCAAACGAACCTATTTGATCTACAAATAGTTTTATTAGACATCAAAGAGCAGAGTTAATGACTAGTAAAGTTTAACTACCATCCGGGAATTACTATAATAAATTGGTAACTGTAAATTACGTGAGTTGCTCCAGATTATAAAACAATCACACTTGCTTAAGTTTACTCACTTTTCTCTAACAAATACAAGTAGCCCTCTCGGCAGCCCTTGAAATTCCTTATAGGCTCATCCTGCTTCTTTTCCGACATTCGTTTCTTCAGCTTTTGACTGAAATCATCAAAATTTGTGCGTGTTTTTTGTATTTTTTGTTGCAAATCTGCCATATACGGATCAAAATCCCTTTTCACCTCATACCCCTGCACAAAACAATCATATTTGTTAAAAAGACATTTCGAAACAATGCTGTATTATCTAACCTGGTGGTAGAAGGTCAGCCATGAGTACATAAATGTTAGCAACGTTTCGACAAACTCGAATTTTTTTCGTTCGTGTACTTCCTGAATTAGGAACACATAATCCATGCTAGCTGCGTAGAAATGGCGCTCTGCCATGCCAACCGAAGCATCGGCCTGTAAACAAACAATTCACATGTAATTAGGATAATTGTTGGGGATTTTCACTGGCGCATCCGCCAAATTTTCAACACAACAGGATTTTTTTATTTTAACAAGTCTTACAAGACTGTAAATTAATTAACAGGAATTGGACATTATGAAGGAATATAACTGTATTAATTTTTAACTTGTACATTTGTAACACCGCAATTTCTTCTATTTTTTACACTTCTTTGAAATGTCTTTATAAACGATCTAGTACTTTTCGTCCTTGTCCTATTATATACCTTTTCTGACTTCTATACTTCAATCATCCTGTGCTAGAAATAGATCTTGAGCTTATGTTGACAGTATAATTCTTTTAGTCCCTTGGATGAGTTTTTAAGTTAAAGTTTTAAACTAACATGATTAAAACTTTTCCAAAGTTCTGATTTAACTTCCTGGAAAACTTTTTATTAAACTTTCCTTTACAGAATATTCATTCGTTTTAATTTAATTTTAACACTTTTTACAAGTTGTGTATAAAAAATATATAAGCCTCGATATAAGCTAAAAATTTATCCTTTTTAGCTTCTCAGGAACATGAAAAAGAATTTATTAGGAAAAACAATGTTATTTAAGTACGAATATTTAAGCATAAAGATAAGTTTCTAAAATTTTTATTACTATCCTGTCTTTTTACTTCAAGTTATTATTATTATTGTGTATTGATTTCAAAAACAACAATGATTTTCAAGTACACATCTTTTTACTTCAAGTTATTATTATTATTGTGTATTAATTTCAAAAATAACAATGATATTCAAGTACACATACTGCTACGATAAAAATATGAAGCATTGAAACTATTCAACTTATCTCCATGTTAATGCCGTCAATATTAAATTTCTAGACTATGACCTCATATTAATAAATAAAATAAAAATTTTACATGCTTTATTGCTATTTTCATTTCTTTAATAATACAAAAAGTGCGTCATTATTAGTATTAGTTTTGTTTTGGTTCTAGAAACTGATGTGATATTATTTTAGAACCCAAAAATTGGAATTTAATTTACAGAAATAAGTAAGAATTGATTTGCAAAGAAAATTATGTTGATGTTTGTTTCTTGCGGTTTTCTCATTATTTAGGGTAACGTAACTTTTTTCCGAATATATTTACGGCTTAACGGCATAAAAAAATTGTACAAAATATTAGGGGTACTATCCTATTTATTTAAATTGTATCTAAATTCCCGAAAATGATATTAAAATTTTGAAACCTCCAATCCATTTCAATATCGAAAATTGAATAAGGGAAAAGAAAAATCAAACAAGATAAGGACAACAAAATGTACAATCCTGACTAAAATAATAAACAATGTAAAAATATTTTCTTGAATTATTTTTTATGTGGATCATTTAGGTACATTTTTTAAATAATGGACGAATTCTTCTAACTTGATATTACAGAATTTCCTTTAAATTAATTGAAGATAGCAGCAATTTGTATTTTTTTAATGAAGAAAAAAAAACTATAGGGAAAATTCCAAAACATCGCAATCAACTTCGGCCAGGTCTTCGCTTGGTAAAAGTGATATTTAAGTCAAAAACATAAAATCTGGCATACCTATTCGCTAGATATTTACTCTAAATGTTTGCGATTTTTTTTAAATACCTACCTATATCTATGTATTTAATTCAGATTTTTATCATATGAATAAGTTATAATTAACAATTTGATTTAGCCCTCGAAGTCCATTACAAACGGACTCCACTGTACACAGGGATCTTAAAAATGATAGAGATACAGCTGCGGTTAAATTGGGGCAAAGTTGTATAATTAGGTGCCCAACATTACCCTGAAAAGAAATCTAAGGCATTTTGTTTATTTCCTGAAATATCTGAATAAAACTGTGAAGATATTTGGAGTTAAAGAGTTCAAAAAGGTGTAAGATTTGTAACGTTACGTCCGAGTGAGTCATATTCTGTGTTAATTTATCAAACTCTTGATGTTAATCTTAAAAACACAACTTCTTAATATTGAGATCAAGAAGAGCAGAGCTCTTGAATTTTGTAGTAAAATATTCAAGTCCATATTTAAAAAACAGAAGCAAGTTGAAAATGGTTGTAAAAGTTTGAAACAACAGACTGTACAGGATGTGTAAAGGACAAAATATGGCAGTATAAATGTGCTTTTGATTTTTCGTTATCTTTCCTAATAATCTTGCAAAATGAGAAAAAAGATGCTGAAATTGCAGTTTATTTTAATATTTCCAGAATTAATCAGTTTTCCTTAGATTTCTTAAGCAATTTTGCCTCAATTTAATCAAAGTTGTATCTTTGTTTTCGAGATCCCTGTATTGAGAAGAAAAATTGTTACACCCTGTATACAAGGTAATTCGCCATATTTTTTTTACAATATGATCAGACAAGAGTCTGCATTTTTTAATGTTACATATCAAAATGAAGGTTATATTAATATGTACAACATAATAACAAAAAAAGTGGTTATTTATTTTAATATTTTATTCCTTTTCTAATTAATAAAAGGACCTTTGTATTTAGTCCAAAAATCGCATTTCTTACAAAAAATTCACCTCAGAAATGGTGCTCATTATTGTGCCTTTTATTCAGATATTTAAATTTGTTGGTGAATAATTTGGCTTAAAATGTACCTACTGTACAAAAAAAATACTACTGAACGTTTATCGTTGGGTTTGTGACCAATTTTATGTTCCAAAATTAGACTAAAAATTCAAATCCTATAATTTAGAAAACTTGGGGAAAATTGAGAGCACATATTTCTACAATACTTTCAACAATAAACCCACATAAAACTACTTGTCTTATTGTTAAAACAACCAAAACCAAAATATCCCACAACACAACGCTGTCAAATTACATCTACGATGTAAACATAACTTTCGACACAGAAATCGATAATATTTTATATAAAGCCTAATCAAGAACCCGTACAAATCCCGCAAATTCCCTCCAACATTCCCACAAGAAAATAGCACAGTTAAACCGGAATGAAACCTGCAAACAAACTACCACCTACGCATACCGCTTAACAATTATCCAATCCATTTCATTCATGAGTAATCCAACAAAAATCACGTGGCAATATAGGAAGCACCACAAGTCCAAAAACAAATAAAAAAAACTCCTGGCTTGCATCCAACAAAACGCACAACACTAAATTGCTTATTTGTTTACAAATGCATTTTATATCCGCATTTCATAACACCAAATAATAAACATTTGTGTGGCCCACATACTCTCGCGCTTTTATAAATTTATGTTAGTGATTGAAGGGTGCAGGTGGATTGCGCAACCTCACGCTGTGTGACGTCGACGGTCGATACGCAACCCCCCAAAATTGTGACGTCATATCGTAAAGTGGACGACAATCCAATTATGGGGGTACGGGGAATTTCATTATTAGAATGGAGTCTGCGACTGATAACACTTTAGTTAAGATAGCACTAATACTAAAAGAAAAAAAAAACAGTTTACGGGACTATAGGCTATAGGGGCTGATGGGAAAGGAATATATTATTTCAACAAAATATGTGTGTGGGTATGTGTCTGGGTTGACGGATAATTATCGATTATTTTTGTAAACAAAACAAATATGTGAGAAGTCATCGAACTGGCATTAGTGAGTGATATTGATATGGTAATGGGCATTGTAATAAACACCAACTCGTTGAAAATAAATTAAAAACTGTTTGAGTAAACTCCTATAATCAGATGATGGTTTCTGTCAGTGATCGGTTTAGGTTTAGACAGTAGGAAAAAATGAGGCACCCGATATTTATTAACTAAATAATAATTAGGATAAATTTACATTTTTAAAGATTTTCTTGGAATTCGGAAAACTTTCGAGACCCTTGGATTGTTATAAAAATCAACATCGAAATTTCTTACTTAAATTATTATTCCATAAAAAAAAATCACTAAATTTTATTTCACAATAACTAAATATAATTGAGGTGACATATGAAAAAGAGATAATTTCAAATACAAGCTTTTCCCAAAATGTTTTCGCTTATTGAATCTAAAACTAAATCTTTTTGATATTTTGACAATTCATTATTACCTACAAATGATTTCTCATTTTCTAGTTTTCTTTGAGAATAAGTATTTTGGCGGAAAATACAAAAAAAATTGAAATAGTGCAACTTTGCCTCAATTTAATTGAGTGCATCCCTTCAAAAAAGCCAGATCACTGGTATGCCTCGAATTTCACCCACCTTGTATAAAATTATTCATGAAAATTTGGTACAGAATCATTAAGCCTTTCTTCTGACACAATAATTTTGTTCCGTGTAAAATTTAATATCTTACACCTATTTTTTAAAAAATATTTTACATCCTAGTTCTAAACATGAAAATCGCGTATTAGTTTTATTAAATTATTCGAGTATAGAAGAAGAAACAGTCTTCATACCCATAATAAGAATGTTATTGTTGGATTTGTTCAACATTTTCAACAGTATTTCTTAACTTTGTTATCTGAAACTTAGAATGTAACTCAGTACACAAACAATAATAATAACAGAATTCACATTCTAACTTTTGGACAACTATCTAACGGATATCTAAAATGGAACAACCAGAACTTAAAATAATACTTACACCATAAAAAAATAATTAAAACTATTGTAAATTCAGTCACTTGAAAAAATTAAACAATTACCTCCTGAAGTGAATTGGTGTTAGACTTCTTCGTTGTAAGGCTCAAATAACGTTCTTGATTTTGACAAAATTTGGCTGTTTGTTTTTCAAATTTCTTCTTTTCATTTTTAACACCTCCAATGTACTTTTTCCGGAACTCCTCTAATGGTTTCACCACCGACGAGTAGGCATTCTCCAGCTGAAAATAAATAATAGAGTTTAGAAAATGAACCATTAAATCATTGCAATTTCTCATACAGAAAAACACAAATTTAATAAACGATATCCATATTTTCGATTAATCTAATTTGGCTGAGATAAACGACTTTAATTTTTTTTTTATATTTCAGATTTGGGGATTTTTCATATTTTTTCAGACAAAACTGATGTGATTCTTTACATGAATATCTTGTAGGTACTACTAGTGTTAACACTATTAGATAAAATTGATAAAAAAAACTTAATTTTTAAGAAAAATCACAATAAAATAATTAAAAACTTTCTTTATTTTTCCATTCTGAAATCTCAAATGTAGATATTTTTTTTAATTAACGTTCGCTGAGGATATTTTAACAAATTTCTGATACAGAGAACATTTAAACGCTACTACTTTTCTTAATTAAATATTTTTTTCTGATTTTACATTTAACAAAGTAACTGAAATAGCCAAGATGAAAATTCCACTTAAATCGATTAAAATTAGTTTCCAATGTTGAACTCTTAAAAACAATCAGCCTATCAAACAGATCTTATCCAACAACAATCATTAGAGATATACCAATAATTACAAGGTGGATAAACTTGCGTAAGTTTCGATTTACATTACACCGTTCCGTTCTTCAAAACAGACGTCGGTGGAATGGAAATGTCAAGGGAAATACATTCCGATTACTATCCACGAATAACCTTAACAGGTTCACTTATGGAGATCATTCTTTTAGACAGTCGGTTGTATATTTCAATTTGGCGTTACCTTCCTAAAACGATTTAGAAATTTGTAATATGAAATGTTGTTGTTGTCACACAGCGAGGCGCGTGTGATGGCATGGCATGACATTAGGGTTCGTGTCTGGCAGCTAACACCCACTAATTTCGACAAGTATGGATAGCTTTGATTTCTAACCAGACGTACTTTCTATAATAGCATCAGTGATGGGTTTTTTAGTGTGCAAAAAACCGTTGGTGATATAGTTTTGTTGGCATGATTTTATTATTGAGCGGTGACAATATCTAAAAAAATAAGAATTATTGGAGTGTGCTAATAAAACTATCTATACGAGGAAATCGGTATGATATATTATTAGTATTAGATGTGGGATTGACTCACCTAAACGTTATTAAGCTAATTAAATATTGTGAGAAAAACCAACAATTTACCTACATTGAAATACTGAATAAATATTTGTAGTTTGATAGTTTGATACATACATAAACACTGAATTAAATGTGAATTTATTGGCGATTGATTCTATAAAACTCTAAACTTTGAAATAACGATGAACATTCTAAAAATTCTAGATTAGAAACTTCACAAAAGCATTTTTTTCCCATTATATTATTGACGTTCCAATTAAATGAAAAAAATTATACAAAAAGTTGTATGTATTAAAATGCAGGTTTTGTTTTTTCGTAGTTAGAATAAAATCTATACCCCAGTTGCAAAATAGAATTTTTTTAAACGATTCCTAATAAAATTAAAATTATTTAAATAATATTAATCTGAATCACCTAATTAAATCTCATGCACTTAGGTTAGAAACATTTTGTACCTGACTGATAAAAAATATGACGCATATAAGTAAAAAAACTGAAGTTCATTTTATGTACTTTACATACATACAGAGGTAGGTACACAGTTTATTTAAAGTACAATCATATGTGTTCAGTTCAAACTCCACATTGCCAAAGCATTTATTTATTTTGGCATTTTAGGTAGGTTTGAGAGTAAGGGTGATGTTTTTCTATTTTTAACACCCCTAAATGGTTCTTACACATCCTGTTCTGTTTCTGATTAAGCTGGATGTACTAAAGACTTTTGAAGATTTTCCCATGCCAGCTCTACTTGTTTTTTGCTAAGTAAAAAGTTTTAATAGAAAGAATTTAATTTTTTAGCAATATTTTAAATATTAATTATGATAAAACTACAAAACGCAATAAATATTTTGGACGGAAAAAGCAATTATGTACAAAAAAAATGATGCAATCGCTTGTTTATTTAAAATAAATTATTATGTATTTAAGTATAGGCTGAGTTAGAAGTTCAAGGCAGACGTGTAACTTTTTTTTGAAATATAATTTTGACCTGAAAACTGAGACACATTTGTATTATTTTTAACCATCTTTAGAGAAAATTCTCATGAGCTTCAAAAGTATGGAACTGAATACATTTCTTTATGTCGAACTTTAATAAACCAAAATAAAGTTTTAGCAATTCAATTCAAACCTCCCAAAAACAAAATCTATAAAATTAAAAAGATAAACCAAAATATACAGGCTGTTTCAATTCGCTTCTCACTACAGGGATCTCAGAAACGGTAACAGATACACTTTTGGTTAAATTGGGGCAAAGTTGCGTAATAATGTGGCCAATAATAAGCCGTTAAGAAATCGAAAATATCTTTTGTAGTTCTGGAGATTTTTGGAAAAAACCAAATTTTTGCGTTTTCGTTTTTATTTTTTTCTGCTCTTATTTTTCAAGATATCGAAAAATCAAAATCACTTTGCCATGGACACTTTTTGTGCTTTATAAAATGACGTTAAAATTTTCCTCGTGCGACGTTTCGTTTTTCCGCTGACGTCATCAACTCATTTTTTCTTAAATACGGCCCTGTATTTTTTTCATCATTTTAAGTAGCATTTTTTATGTTTGTTGTTGGCGTTTAAATTTTTTCCATACGACGTTTCGTTCTTGTGCAATCATCGGGTCATTTTTTTAATACCTACGGGACTGGATTTTTTTTACAATTTCATCAGTATTTTTTTTTCATTGTACAGCCCATCATCAGTATTGACGATTTCATAAGTGTTCTTTTTATAAAATTATTAAAAAAAATTAATTTCATTGTTCTTATTATTACTACTAACAATAAATAATTGGTTAGTTTGATTTATTATAAAAGGAAAATTATTATTATTAAAGTTTGCCAAAATGTGTGGGTATGAGGAAGTGAGGAAAAATACTGATGAAAATGCAAAAAAATCCAGGGCCGTATTTAAAAAATGATCTGATGATGATTGCACAAGAACAAAACGTCGTATGGAAAAAATGTAAATGCCATTTTCTAGAACATAAAAAATGCTACTTAAAACGATGAAAAAAAATCCAGTACCGTATTAAAAAAACTGACTTGATGACGTCAGCGCAAAAACGAAACGTCGCATAAGGAAAAATGTTTACGTCATTTTATAAAGTACAAAAAGTGTCTACGACAAAGTGCTTTTAGTTTTTCGATGTCTTGAAAAATAGGAACAGAAAAAAGGCAAAAATTTGGTTTTTTCAAAAAATCTCCAGAACTACAAACGATCCTTTCGATTTCTTAACGGCTTATTATTGGCAACATTATTACGCAACTTTGCCCCAATTTAACCAAAGCTGTATGTCTTACCGTTTCTGAGATCTCTGTAGTGAAAAGCGAATTTGAAACAGCCTGTAGATCTAGAGCCTTCTTCCACAGAATTCAAAATAAACAAATACATCGTAACAAAAATCTCCTAAAACTTAACTGATTCTGTTAGTTTTTGTCAAAAATCGCACTGAAATTTTCATCTTTATAATTAAATCCTGGCAACGTTTTACTACTAAATTAAAGTTTATTTTTTTTCCTAGTGAGAATTGCAATTTAAATATTTGGGGAGAAATTTCAAATATATTAATTTGATAGATCGAAAAAGAGCCAATAAAATTAATGTATTTTAAATTTTATACCACTATTTCTAGTTCCAATTCTCTAGTACTAAAAAATATCTGATGTGCCCAACACATGACTTTCTTATACGGATAGTATCACAGTAATTACTTTTCCTAAAGACATTAAGTTAAATTTCTTGTAAAAATTTTGAGGGTTTCCAGCAATTTTCAAATAGTCTCTGTCGCACTTATTGCAATACGCATAAATCTGTCCTTGTCCCACTCATTACTACCAGATTTTAGGACAAATAAATAACAGAATACTTATCAAAATTCCACAGTACGAAAAATGCTTGATATCTTTGAATTTGCTGTAGCTAAACTTTGAAGATTTATAAAATACTTCTCAGTTTTGGTCAACGTTTCACTCAAACAAACTGTACAGTGCACAATAATCCTTCTCATCAAAATATTTCGATCTTTTGCCTTTGACAATTGTTTGACTAACAATCTCTTCTTCTTCTTCGTACTTGGATTGCAAAGCAATGTCAAGTTTTTGGTGTTTGGCGATATAGCCACTCTCACCAGGATTGGATTAATTGGTTTTCACTTTTTAAATTTTTATAACTTTATTCGAGCTCTTCGTGTGTTTAATGCAAATAGAATCTTTAGTATAAAAACAAATAGATTTCTGTAATGTGAACAACAGCCACTCAGAGATAGATGGCAACACTATATATATAAATAATTTATAATTATTAAAAAACGGCGCAAAATAAAACACTTTTGTTACTTTGTCGACACGTCTAAAAATTGAAAGAGCATTCACAAAAAATTTGGCGTCGATATCTTTAATGTAGATTTGCATGCATAATACAATTTCACGACTTTATTGTATATATTAGAAAAAATTTTAATCGAGTTGCCATGATATCCAAAACATAAAACCGTAGCCGTTGTAGCCGTCGATCTTTTCAAATAGTAATGCTACAATCGATTTCCTCAACGGTATAGATTTCTGTATGTAAACAACATGTACTTTGTAAATCAGAGATAGATGGCGCCACTATATAAATAAAATTTTTTGACGAAATTTCAAAAAAAGTTTCAAACAAAATTTGTTCAAAATTTAATTCTAAATCAATGTTAAAGAATAAAAAAATGTCGTAAATTGTTTATTTTTCAAGATATTCCTAAAACACCTAAAAATGTCTTCAGGTAAGTACCACTTGTGTTGGTGCTAGATGAAAAAGATTTAATGTGGCACCCACAATTTTGTTCAAACTCTTAAATATGAAATTTGAATCAAATCCGTTAAGTCGTTTTTGAGTTATCGTGGATACAGACAGACACACAGACAGACATCATGGCGAAAATGGTCAAAATGGATTCAGGGGCCCTCAAAACGTGTAAATTCATCAAAATCTCGAAGTCGAAAAAAATCACGATTACAATACTTCCTTATACTACGTATAAGAAAGTAAAAACTGCATGTAGTTTAAAAAAATATATTTTAATGCAATTGTACTGAACCTGGTGATGGGAAACCAAATCGAAAAAACAATTTGTTCAAAAAAACGCAGAATATTAATTTATGTACAATAAATTAAATACTCTTCAAGTATATGTATATTCTGTGGATTGAGAACAACACTTAAAGCGTACAAAATATTAACTCGCGCTGACCTACCTTAATATAAAAGGTAATTGAGGTGTGAAATGCAATTTGCATACTTAGTACTTACATCTCTACCTTTTGTTTATCGTACTTTGTTTTCACTTCCGATCCCGCCGGAAATTGAACCTTTTCAAATCCCAACTTTATCCTAATTTTTTATACTTTTCGCTCTGTTTGACAAAAACATCCTTTACTTGTATTGCTACAATATAAGTCATGCACACGTTATCACAACGGAATATGTTGTGTTTGGATAAAGGAACAAAAAATATTTTTATCATTTAGCTTAAGTTTTAGTCACCATCATGGTTTTGGTGTGTAGACGATTGTAGGTCAGATGTTTCGGTCGTTCACTTTGTCATCAAATGGAACAAAAGACAAATTACTGGGGCTTGTTTAATACATAAGCAAACACATATAACTACAATCACATACGTGAAAGTTAGTTAAATGAATAGGTTGTGCACTCCTTTTCGTACAATATGCTTTTGTTCGGTGTATGGTTTAACATTAATTTTGATGCTTTGGATGGTCAATAGCGGATTTGCCAGGTTGAGGTTGCTAAATTTGTTTAGAATAATTACTTCTTTTTAGCATCATCCGGATTCCACTATGTTGTATGGTGCTTTAACCGGAACACAGTTATTAAATTATAGTTTACCTAGATTTTTTATGACAATATCAAAAAATCATTTAGTAGCTGTAGGTAATTAGTTAAGTGAGCATGACCACTATTTTTTATTGATTTGTGTAGGAGTACATTTATTATTCATGTCAGCAATTGAAAATCTCATCATTTATTTATTTGTAGAAACCTAGTGACATACAAGGTAGATTCGGTGAATTTTCTTAGTAACATAATGTCCCAGGATAGACACGAAATATTTTTAGATACGATTCTTGAATACATTCTGGATTGTTCGGTATAATTTTTTTATCTTCAATCTGTTTTTTTTATTTTCCATATAAAGTCATTGCAGGTGGCAACTTACGGAAATTGTTTATGTTCAAAATGGAATTTAACTTTTCGATTCAAAATAAACCAATCTTTCATCAAGTATCAAATTTTTAACTAATTTCAATATTAGTTTTCAAAATAAATTAAATGAAAAGTTAACATAATGATTTATTTTTTCAAATTCCAAATTTGAACACTAATAATTCTTTACGGGTTAACACTATCAAAAAAATTACAAGATACTTTCGATCGCAAATCATCTCAGCTACAAATTTCAGGTATAACTTTTTTTCGACAATCAAATAGTTTAGCAGACTGGCTTCTTTTTATTCAATAGTGTTTTACTTTTTCAATCTACAATTTTCAACATTCAAGAGGTGATTGCTCGAAAACTAACCCCGAAACACATCTAGAAATATTTCGTGTCTATCCTGGGACACCCTGTATATTTTGTTTATTGAATTTCTATAATTACTCCATTAATTATTGAATATGAATATTTTCAAAAAATTTATGGATACTTTTTTCCAATTTCCATGTTATAATTAATTTTCCTTCAGTTACCTACTTTTTCAGACCCACAAATGTGGCACCACCGCATTAATAGACGAATCAGAACCCGCGGCAAAGACTGACGCAGTATAAACATCCTAACTTACATTAGCTTTTAAAAAAATAAATAAAACCAAAAAAATTTGTAATAAATTGACATAAACCAAAATATATTTCCATCAGATTTAATTTAACTTGGTCAACTTTATAACAGCTACAATAAGTAGTAATATCAACAAAAATCCCATTAGAACAGACATAACTTCACATCAATCCATTATTTACATAGTCAATTACAAGTTGTTAAGACATTGCTTGGTACAAAGGAAAATTATGCCAAGCTCATTGATTATTTAAGAAAAAAACATTTGTGGAATTTGATGTCATTATTTTGTTTGCTATGAAACACATGTAGATATATTTTAGTACCTACTGTTTCCATCTGGTTGGACATACGAGGAAAGGTGGTACAAAAAGTGTACGTTTACTCCATCATATATTTTATATTAAGCTACTTTATTTTAGTTTGTTTATATTGTGGAACTGTAAACAAAATGCACTTCCGGGTATATGCTAATGGCATAAAAGCTTAGATTGTAGAACAAGAAGATATGGAAGATCTGGAACGAAAACTTATATATTTGGACGGTTAGAGATTTTTATATTTTTTTCTACGAAAATGCGGAATGACGTTTTTTCTGACAAGATAATCGAACTTGAAAGTAGGCTTTTGAAAAACTAGTACGGAAAATTGGTGTAGAAATTTTTTTCCGCACACATTTTTTAAACTTTCCGCACGCAAACAAAAACATAAAGAAGTACTTACATTTAGTTATAATTGTAACATTTAATTAATATCTAACAACCGGAGGAGTGCACATTAGTTCATCGCTTTCGCTTTAGTTTTGAAACTCCATGTTAATATTCACGTAATTTCATCTCAAAATCAAAATTATTTCGTTGACAGGACACAATTTATAAACTGTCAACAGCTATGAGCTTTCAGTTCTATGACAACAAACTCACTTGATGTTTTTTTTAATTAGAAAAAGATTTACAAATAATTTTATTTTTTACGAATTCCACGTTTTCGTAGAAAAAATCGTATGTAACACGCTTGCGGAAATGGCCCATGACAATACTCGTGTGATTGCAACACTCGCTATCGCTCGCGTTGCAAATTTCACACTCGTATTGTCATGATGCGTTTTCCGCACTTGTATTACAATATACTATATTAACACTAAAGTCCATTTTTGAATAGAGAATTAGAAGTAAGAATATTTTGTCGAAAAATGTATTTTTTTATATTTAGCTATTTATAAATTTATAAAATCCCGCAAAATATTTTAGTTTCCGTCTCTTTACTGAAAAAACGGACTATAAATGAAGATAATTTGAAGAAACTTGAACTGTATTTCCAAAATCACAATTTCTGGAAACGAAATTTAAGTTGGCACCAATAAAATTTGATGTTTTTATAAAAAAAATACATATTTATATAAATCCGAATAGAATTATTAGAATATTTTCACATGCCAATGTTTACATTTTTATTGTCGTTACTACAATGAACCATTTTTATTATAGAAGAATATTGACAAATTTTAAAAAGAATTTTAAATGTTTTTGATTATGGTTCAATTATTTTTAATAATCGTACCACGAGTTAAGAACCGCTAGTTAGACACTGAAGAAGGCGCTACTTATGACTCACTCAGATAATTTTAGAAATTTAATTATGTATTCATAATTATATTAATTTATTCTCTTAAAAAATCGACGATTAAAAGAGATTAATAAAAAGTTTACGAACACATTTCTATACAACCAGTTATAACATAACCAAAAACAATTTTATAATCATGCAACCATCATATAACTTTACAAATTTTCTATAAAAGAAAAAACCCGACAGAAAGTGAAATGTCCACAAAAAACACCTCGATCGTACACTTTTACAAAACCAATCTCCATATTATACATTTTTTTTTGCTTCCGTCAACAATCAGGATTTAGCGATTTCATTTCAAAGTGTTGTATATTTTTTTGCAACAGATAGTAAGTTGTTACCATTAGAAACAAATAGCGAAAGTAAACTGACCGGTTTTATGGTTTTTAAAACCATTTTATTTATACCTACACAAATGAAAGTAAAACAAACAAATTTAGTATACAACATTTTAACGGACCAATAAATAATAAACTACGATATCAAGGTTACTTAATAAAATTACAACAACCACTTTTCAATTCAATACACCATAAAAACAGAACACAATGAGTCAAGTAATCATTGAACAATAATTGCGTAACCAGTTTAGAGTTAGGGCACTTGATCTGTTTGTCTTTATAATTACAACATAAACATAACTAAAGATTGGAAGCATCTTAACTGGTGTGGTGAATCCAGTGGATTTTCTGGATGACAGAGTCATCGGTGAAATAATATTTGCTTATTAGGATTTGAACCCGAAAACTCTCCCCATGTAACCGCCACTGGTTATATTATAAATAGGATAAAATTACTTATATTTTTATTCAAAATAAAACTGTCTTTATTCGATTGATACAATAAAATAAAAGTCTACACTCCCACGGAACTGCAAAACAAAAAACGCAAATAAACCAAAACAGGAACCAGCCAATTAACTAAATTACTATTAAATTTTACGTCCAAATTTGGAAGTATATTTTTGAAGGTTGTCCGTTTATGCAATCTTTATTATCCTACAATAGTTCCCACTAATCGGTAACATATTTGATGAAGGTAATTAAATGGAAAACACACATGGAAATAAAACATCTCTCTGATAAGATACTTGGATTCAATGAAAAAAGACGCAGGAGTGGACATTTCACATACATCAAAAAGACAATTAACCGTAAATCAATTTGCTCTTGCCTTTTGACTCTTGCGCCTTTGGCATTGTAGTTAAAACACAATTTACGACTGCTTTGTTTGAGAGTCCTAAATATTATTATTATTGACATTGACACTGAAATATATATTAACATTATATTGTACAAATATAGGCATATTTTTTATTGGTGCTTTGTTGTCCTTACAGTTATAAAATTGACCTTGTCTCCAATAATACTGTTCATTAAATATATCAGACTCATTAATCAGGTAGGGTATAGAAAACAGATAGTTATATTAATTTCACTGCTCTTATATAAACGCACATGAATGATTGTTTCAAATCGTTACCCAGCTAATTACATCGATGTTAAAACAGATAAAAAGAGACTGAAATTATTGATATTTTCCCTTACGATTTTTTCCTCATTTAGATAGAAATTTCATGGGCAAGGATTTAAAAGTGATTCAGACTAATTATTGGCATTTGCACTCATACATTTTAAGTATCATTCAAAAACAGTCCTTATATCTAAATATGGTTTAAGGAAAAAAGGTAAAACTTTCTTATTTTTATTATGATTAAATAGCATCGCGCAGATAAAACTACACATAAAATTTGCCGATACCTTGTGCGGTTTTATGTCATCATCATTTACATATTTCTATCTTACCAAGAATTTTTGTCAGTTAAATTTTTTCCGCTTATATCCACCATATCTACTCCTTCCTATTCCTAGTTAATAAAGTTCGAATCATCGCAGCATTCGCTCATCTAGCTTATCTATGCAAAACAAATTCCTCAAACACCAGACTCATCATCCACTAAATATTTTATAAGCCATATACCAGAACCAGTTTCCATCTATTTTGGAAAAGGCTGATATGCACATGTTTTCTGTTCCACAATGACGTCAATGAGATAAACATTTACTTAGTGATATTAAGTGGTACATCAAGTACCCCCTTATATTTTATTGTAAAGACTCAAACTTTAAAAAATCGAGGTTAAATACAGTGAATGAAAGCGGTTATTCAGCCAGTAAGGGTTTGGGGGATGTTTAGTCTGAAAATAGTTTAAGACCAATAAACTCTATTCAGTTCTAGTGTTTTACTCAAAAATTTATAGCTCCTAAAGCATCCAAACCCTTTTAGGACGTGGTAAATAATTACATTGATTAGGGTACACGAGAATAAAAAATTCAATCTGAAGCACTCTGAAAATCCTTTTATAGTCGATTTTCAGAGCAGAACTTAATTAACTAAAAATTTCGTTGCACTGTACGAAAATTCCTTCAAATTACTGTTTATATCATTGAAATAAAATAACCAACAATCAAAGTACACTTTTAGTCAGCAAATCTCCTACATCCGGGATAACATTACCTTGATTATTACGTAAACCTCAACCAACTTTTTTCAATCTTCGCACGCTAAACATGGAATTTATATTATGTGCGAGTGTTGGATAAAGTGTACAAATTAATGTACTTCTTTTATACATATAAATACATTAATACATATTTAAACAAACACAGTTTTTATCTGGCGGGTGATTACAGATTATTAGGATAATATGTTTAAAACAATTGTTAAAATACGTGTGAGATTGTTGCATATAAAAACGAAACGTAAGTTTGATAAGTGATAAAACAAAACAATGAAATTTATTAGGAGTATTCTTGATTGCACGTAAATATTAAGGAGTAGGCTGTGGAAAACAAAACACAGGACCAACATAGAATTTCTTTTAATGGTCACAGGTTACTATTTGTTGTTTAATAATATTTATTATCTTAAATTAAAAAATATAATTATATAAAAATAAATATTAATTTGTTGATTTTTCCTCAAACCTCAAATAAGTTTGTCAGCAACGCCATTTAACGTCTTAACCTCGCTGGTGGTGTAATAAATACTTAATAGTACCTTTTATAGACAACTGTAAGGACGATTTAAAACCCATCAACGTAAAACCAATTTAAACAAATTACATTTCCAATATAAACAACTCCAACCAAAAATTAATGATTTTCAGAAATCTAATTTTCAGGATTATTATCCAATAAAACATTTATAGGACAGTAAATCACACGTGCCCTAGAAATCCGGTTGTAACTGATTTGCCAATATTACTCCGGGTGTAACCGTTTTTTTTCCACATGCCAATTAGGTGCTGGCTTGATTCCAACTCCCCAATAAAAAATTTACGACTGCTTTTAGAATTGTTAGAAAATTTATGGGAAATCTAGTGGAGCACAAATCAAAATTTTTATAAACAGTTTGAGTAAGATGTAACCTAGAAATAGCTCACCGGAAGACATAATCCAGGGTACTCTGTTTTGCATCAATCGTTTTGTGCAATATTTATTTATTTACGTAAAAAAATAATGAAAGGTAACGTCGTTCTTTCATCGTGAGGTTTTGAATTTGGACGTGGTCCAAACTCGTTTGAGGGTTTTAATTGTCTAGAAGTGCAAGTGCAAGTTTTAAATGAAATATTTTACAACCAAATTTTAATGTTAGTTATAAATAACCACATGTACAAATGGGCACTGAGTTATTACCATTCTATTTTAATTAGCCATGTACGTTTTGACAGTACGAATGTATACGCTGAGCAGTTAAAGTAAATAAACCGTAAATTTCCAGCATGAGGGTATGAATTCGTGTCCTTTCAAATGGTTAAACGTGCACATACACTTTTTATTTTATTAGGTTATTTTGTGCTACAGCTATAAATATTTCAATTTACAACTTTTTCAATTTTGTTTCTTTTTAAATATTTCACGCTATGACGTCACTAAACCAATCTCCAGTTAGATCTGACAGTTTGCCTTGTAATTTTTCCATTAAAATTCATTGTTCAATTTTACACATTATTTCTAGACTGCAATTTGAATGTTAGGGTCACTTTACGTAAGACCAATTTTAATTGCAAATTCTGAACTAAATTTAGTGCATACCTTATTATAAATATTTGAAACAGAAACTGTTATTATTATGAAAATATGTATTAACTTCATGATTTAGAATTAAAACCAATTTTCTGCAAAACATTCCATTCTACTTTTCGCACCCCTGTAAATTTACAAATCTATCTAAATCTTTATATGATGGATATTGTAGAAATTTTTATTAATTTTTTCAGGGTCACAACTTGGTACTAACATCTCCTATAGTTCTGCAAAAAATAAGATCAGAAATACCTTTCACTTTTACAAGAAAATTTTGTAATTATGTATAAAAATCATTGAGTTATTAGAAATAGAATGTGAGGAAGTGAAAAAGCAATAAAATTTGATGATGAACTCGATGAACTCTATCTCCAAATTTTGTAAAAAAAAGTTTTACAAAATGTATCCTAAACTAATAAAAGTAGATTATGCTGTAAATTTTGCTTAAAATTATTATAAAAGTTACAAAAATCATTGAATTATTAAGAAATAAGAACAGAAAGCCACATTCATGATAAAACTAAACTAAGCTCACAAATACGTTTCCATTTTCTTTCGTATTTTCTACAGCAACGCAAAATACGCAAAGCTGATGTGATTCTAAGAAAAAATATTATATGAATGATATATTTTCGATAAGAAATTACAATGCTTTAAATTTTCATTTTCAACATCCATTTGGACTAAGGTCGTAATATGTTTGGTCTCCAAAAATCTGTGCTAGTTCTACAGTCAGGACATTTTGAGACACTCTGTATATCACTATAAAGGTCGAATAGAATCCACGTTAATATATATATATATATATATATTTTAAATCACATCAGCTTTTGTCTGCAACAGTTTGTCATGGAGCTAATATATCACCCAGTATATAAATCATACAGTTTGGTTCGTATATCACATAGTTTGCAAAAAATCAGAACGAAACTATTTTGATTTCTGAAAAGAACCTTCATCTTTAATTGCAATCATTATTTTTTTTTAAATACCATTTTTGTAAGTTTTAAGTTTCTGTGTAAATGCAAGTAGATCACTTAATTATTTAATAGTATATTATGCAATGAGCATTTAATGATAGGTATTAAGACACGAGTATGAGAATTACGACACGAGCCGTAGATGAGTGTCGTAATGAATACGAGTGACTTAATAGCCTTACACTATTTTTTCTACGACTAGTCAAAATATTGAGAAATAAAAAAATTAAAATTATGCCAACTTTATCATAAACTCAGAAATGTCAGAAAATCAAACTTAACTGTCAATTTTTAAATTTTAGATCTGTCAGATGTTCATGGCAATATTTGATATTGACCGAATATTGCATTTCTATTGGTTATAAACTTGTACAGCAATGAAAAATCTGTATCGTAATGAATCTCATTACAGTACAGGTCGTAAATGTCTAATAAATCAATTAAAGTATGGGAGTAGAAAAATAATTGATAAAATGTTTGTTTTAATAAAATATCAGAAATTTTTAGACGAATAAGTATTTGGTTTTACTCGTATATTCGTCGAAATGAACTTTCTTGCTAATGGCGTGAAAAATTAAGAAATTATATCGAAAAATGTTGATTTGTTCAAATTTGCCACAATTTATACTAATTTAATTTCTAATATTGTTATAGAGCCACAGAGGAAAATTTGTTCAAATAGATAGATCTATCTCTCAGGGGTGTTAGAAAATTAAAAGCACCTTTCCTGCATACGGTCTTGACGACGGCATTAACCTAAAAACAGCATATTTTCCAAGTTAATTAAAATCCTAAACCTAAACCAATACCGAAAGGAAACGTTCAACTACCTCTCGATTTTTCAATTTAAAACAGATTAAATCCGCCTTAACTCACCTGAAAGACCATTATTATAATTAATATTGCTATTATTAACCTCATACCCACGCCAAAGCTGACGTAACTGTTTGCTCAAATCACCTGAACTTTACATCTAAAAGGTGAGTATTGCGGAAAAAATCCGAAGATTATCGTTGTAAAAGATGAGAACAAAACTGCATGATGCCTCAATCAAACAAATTAACTAGGAGTAATTTCGAATCCGGCGGGATTAACTTGCAACCAGTTGATTTAAATCCCGCTTAGATGGACAGATCCCCAATATATCCGATCCGGAAAAGCCGCCAGAATTGATAGGTGTTCATTGTAGCAAGACAAATGATGGAACACTTACAATCAAGATAAATCAGCTTCTCTGCGTGTTGGAATGCATTACCGAGCCACATCGGGTAAAACTCTGATGCTAAAGCTACTACCACTTTACTAGTCAAGCCAGTTTTTACTTTTCTTACAACTTGACGCCTATCCCGTATAAATAAATATACAGGAAATGAATATTTCAATAATATATTTCTAGGTTTTAATTCACCATCCCGAATTAATTTCTTATACAAGTACGAGTTTGTAAAGTTCATCTTCTTACCATTCGATTACGCTCCTCTTCCACATCGTTGATCAACTTGCTGAAGTTTTTCAATGATTTGCAAATGACACGTTCATCATCCGTTTCTGTCCCACCGATACATTCAAATGTGAAACCTTGAAGACTTGCTGCTAGTGACATTTGCGCTATGCTTAGCTCTGGAAGGAAAAAACAAAGCGTAAATACAAAAATATTAATTATTGCAAACAAGTTTATTTCAAAAACATCAAATATTGAATAATTATTTATCTTCTTGCTATCATAAAAACCATCAGTTGTTCAAATATAGACATTTGTTGAAATAACATCAAAAAAATCGAAGAAACACTCGCTTAGTTTACAGAGATTTTTTTCCAATTTTATCTGACAACAAAAGCTAATGTTTGCACACTTTTAGACTTGTTTTTATTTCTCGAGGATAATAAATCTTATCGTAAAACTTTTGATATTCCAAATAAAAAACGGTACTGCACACAAAACCAATTAAAATTTAAATTGATTGTTAAACCATTATTTCCAAACAACAAAAGCATTGATTATAAACTATTAACGAAACCGGACGGAATATCATGTAGGAAGGATTTACGAGGACGGTTCAAAAATAGCACAAAATAGTCGTAAAAAGCTCATAATAGTGATGCATTTTAACACCCTGTATATATGGTAATAATTTTTATAGTCAATTTCTAACAACTATTGTCTTTGCAGAATTTTTCTATTGTAATCTGTATATTCAATATTGTGAACAATTTATTTGACGAAAACTATTAATATATTTTTATTTTGATAAAAAATTAAATACTTTCGAGGTGTGGTAAATATCCTTATCAGTTCAATAGATTTTGTTGTCAAGGTAAACTGCAAACTATCACGTAATCTAATCTTATCTCCTTAATTACAATATGCATTTTTATCAGGCGATTCTTTCTACGACTACAAAAAAATTCAATTTTTAATTATTTTGAGATGATAATCCAAAAAAAAAAACTAACTATTGAAAAGCTTAAGAATATTCATTAAACTCTGTATAGGATTTATTAGCATCATAATAGACCTACTCAAAAGTGAGAGATGGATGAGTTGTGCGCATATTGTGAATGTTGAATGTCATTGTTAGGAAAAGAGAGTCAGTCAATTTTGAATAGTTCTATTACCTCAGTTTTTTACTCTAACCTCAAAGTCTAAATTAGAAATTTTATAATTTAAAATATTAAACGAGGAACGAAAAATAAATAATAAAATCAACACTAGACTAAAAGTTTATCTCTACAGTTTCTTCAATAAAGAAATTCTCCATTGGTAAACGTCTCATTGTAGTAATAATTTTAAAGTTAGCTTAAAAACACTTCAATAAAACCAAGTCTATTATCACATTAACGACATAATGCAAGGCTGTTTTTACGAACCGTTTTTAATAAATTTTCGATTATCATCCGAACATGCAATCCAATCTTTATGGTACTTTCGCAAAATTACATAAACAGATAAAAAATTAATTTGTCAATAAAAATAACAACGTCTTTTGAAATTTTCAATTTAATTAAAAGTTTACACCTGAGAATACAATTCAGTTATTGCACCTAATAATTTATTTTTGATAAAGAATACATTCATCTCATGAAAAAAAGTTAATTCCTTTTGAGGACCTTGAAACCTAATAGGATAATACACAATCGTGAGGTATTAGAATTGGACCATGGCCAGACTCCGTGGTAAAATGCATTCAACCAGTCGAAATTTACTGTGTGAAAACAATGGGCCAAAGGAATATAATTATTTAACACCGAAAATTATGCAATCAATTAATAGCGTTAGAGTTTATACGAGCCTTAACAACTAAATGTTCGGACAAAAGTAAATGCGATTGTCTTTTTTCCATACGCGCAAAAGTTATCTAAATTAACTTCCATAACATTGATGGTTTTTTTCTGTTATAATACCAACATTTGGTTATATAAAAACATAAATTTCGTAAAAATCCGTTCGGCGATTCCAAAACTGTGGCACTTTAACCCAGCAGGAAGGGAAAATTGTAGAAACAAAGAATTATTATTTTCAAAACGTGCGATCTAGTAGTCGGATGTTGATGAAATTTACTTTATTGCAAACCTGGATGTTGGTTTTCTTTACAAAAAAGTTATACAAGTTTTTATTTGGTGATTTTAGGCATTTATCGGAGCTTCAAAGTTTCACCTTTAAAAATGATAGAATTGTCTAGTAACTGTTTTAAAAAATCACAGTTTTGAAACCGCTGGTTGGAATTGTGTCAAAAAACCTTTGAATCAAAGCTTAATAATCGTACTATATTGAAAAAATCCTGAAATGTTAATATGAATTTTTTTTGCATTTTTTTCGAGTTCCACAGTTCACTTTTCAAAAAACGGGTTTTTTGAGGGTGCTACCTACATTTAAATAATCACAGTTTTGGAACCGCTTGTTGGATTTTGGTAAAATTTACTTTATTGCAAAGCTGGATGTTGGTTTTATGTACAAAAAAATCCCCAAGTCTTTATTTGGTGATTTTAGGCAATTTTCGTAGCTTTAAAATTACACTTGAAAAATGTGACATAATTTTTGACTGTTATTAAAAAATCACAGTTTTGGAACTCGGTGAAAACGACATAAAGGTGCTTCCATGGCTCTCATCCAGTGCGGAAACTCTTTGGCATAAAATTAAGTAAACGTAATCTACGCAATAATCCACCAAGAACCATTCGGGACTTAATGACCAAAATAAAAGAAATTTGGGAAAGTTTCACGCCAGAATTGTACCGACATTTCATAAATGCAATGCCTGCTAGAATACAGAAAGCTATTAAAGCAAAAGGAGACGTAACCGCTTAAAATGGTTCTAAATTACAAATATCCCAACATTTAGTTGCAAATTCATTTTGTAAAATTTGCTAATTATCTCGCTAATTATTAATGTTAACATATTGTTAAATCCAATAAATAATTTTCTTCCATGCATAATATTGTCTTATTGTATTGTTAGGTGTTTAGTAATTATTTGCGTAAAATTTCCAGTTCTCCTTTCATACGTCAAAAATTTACTTTTGTCCGAACATTTACTTGAAATTGAGAGGGTTCTCCAGGGATCCGTCGTTGGTCCTCACTTTTAAATGAACGACGATAATAAGTACCTAAGGTTTATTTACCTTAATAGACTAATACCGAAATTGATTCCGGATTTTAATAAAATCCCTTCGCCCACTCACTAAACAATAACCCAAAAACAACGATTCTCTCCACAACAAAAACGAGCCAATTGAAAACACGCATGCACACTTATTCCTTTATTATAAAATATACAAGTAGCTATATCATCTTTTTCCCCGGCTGTTACCCATGTAAAGCAATATCTTTGAGCAAGATGAAAGCACCGGATAATTGTTTTGGATCCACCCCTGATTTGATCAATGAAGCAAACTGATTCGTCCTGAATAAAGTTGTGTGAATGTGTGGGCTGCACGAAGGATCGTTGTGTGGGTGTAACATTAATAATGAGGGTGTTTCGCATAAGAGCACCAGGGGTGAATATTGTCAAATTACCGTTTGGAAGTTTTCAGAGTGGAAAATGAAACATTTTGTGGGAGATGACCTCGTTTTCTTTTCTTCCAGATGTTATTAATGCTTCTCAAGGATTTCCATTAAATTTGGCCGAGATTATGTTTAAGAGCCAATTAAATCATACTTAAAGAATAGATAAGATTTAGGCGCCCTTTTACAGTTGACAGAATAGCGAGAATCTGTGCATTCTTAGTGTCAGTGAAAAGACCCAACCAAATTAGCGTATCTTAAACTTCCTGCTAATATTTTTTAAAAATGATTTGTAGGTACCTAATAAGCCACCAGATTTAATTCAAACTTTACTTTATGTTAAGGAATCGAAAGTATTGTAAATAACGCGACCATAAATCAAAATGTTTAAATAAAGAAGCCGTCACGATTTTCTCTGTTCAATTAAGCATGACAAGTTATTGCCAAAAAAGCTTAATGTTTAAGATCTATGTATATAAAAATATAGTCGAATGTAAATCATAAAATATATTAAAAACTAGACTATATACAAGTTTATTTTTTTAAATTGGGTAAATGGGTTTTTAACAGTTAACTATTGCAAACATTTGATTTCACGATAACAACAACAATTTTACTCATATGTAACAGTGGGTATTATAGTGCTCTATTTCTCACATATTTTTTCTTAATTTATGCATATAGGTAGTCGTGTGTATATATTTAAGCCTGTGCGTGATATTATCACTCCTACTTTACTTTCAATGAAACTTTTAATTAGGCTTGATTATTTTTATGAATACTTAATTAACAATAATGCAAAACTTAATTTCATATGACGCCAGTATCATTGTAGATCTGGTAAAATGCATAAAATTTATATAACCACCAACAATTATTATTTATCTTTGGATTCAGATCCATCTCGAATAAATGGCTTAATGATGTAAGTCCAGTGTTTAGTTATGTAAAACATTGTATACATAAATTTGATAATGCCCCAAAATACACTCCGAGCTGTTGCAGAATGCAGTCTGCGAGAGAAGGGTCATCAACCCGCTGCAATCGATATAGTCCTTTGCAATTTCACACAGTGAATTTGAAGACACAATCCCCCAATGTTATCCTTTCATCTTATCATACTCTACCAGCTTCCACCATGGAATATTTTTATCACGAAATTAAATATTTCCATGTGTAGTACGCCCATTATTTCTTGTTGAGTGTTCTCGTATCTTATTACCAGTTTTTATTTCACTCCCATGCTAACAGAGTTTTAGTTGCATAGTATTGTTTGGTAATCACGTGTTTAATTATGTGACAGGGTGTAATAATAATAATAATAAATTTAAAAATAAAATTACTATTAAGATATTATTATGAAATTCATGTTGAAAACCTCGTTAAAACTGGAAACAGGAAGTTAAGGGCACTTGTAAGGAAATTACGCTGCTACAAGAAATATTGAACTTCTGGAATAAATCTACATTTTAAGTTTAAAGCTGTGGAGAAGTTTACTGAAGAACGCCTACTTTCATAAAACGCGGTCATTGAGACATGAGTCCTCAAAGAGTGTAGTTTTTGTCGCTAAATTTTGGTGAATTGAAAAAGAAAAAAGTTTAGAATTCATATTTAAGAAAAAAATCTTCAAAACTTTACTGCGATGTTTCTGAATACAGCTATTTTCTATGACCGCTCATATTCTTACCCTTAGCCACGAATGTACAAAAGACTTTTGTTACGCACTTGTATCATAATAAACTATTATCATCGCCTTAGTAAGAAAAACGAGTAACTTGTGTTTTAAATACTAGTTAAGGTTAACTATCGGCCATTAGGGAACTAAGTTATAGTTATTCTATGTAGCCTACCACTAGAGTGGTTCTAATAAAGTAATAGTATATTATGCAATGGGCATTTAATGATAGCTATTAAGACACGAGTATGAGAAATAATAACACGAGCCGTACACTGAAAAAACTCTATGTACTTTCACATATAATTTACATAACTAGAACTGTAGAAATTACTCTTTTATTGTAGAATTTACAGTTTTTTAGTATTTCATTGTGAAAATTACATTTTTGTTGTAAAGTATAAGTAAAAGTCCAAAAAATTGTAATATTACATAAAAATGTAAAAGAACATGATTATTGTACTTTATTACAGGTTTAATGTATTTCGTTGACTAATCACATATTTTGTCTGCGAGTTATCTGGTAAAAGAACAATATTCCTGTAATTTTAAAATAACATATTTTATGTAAAATTCCGTGAGACATGTAATTTTACCGAATTACGTACTTTTACTATGATTATCATTGGTCACTTGGTGGCCAATGATTATCATAGAAAAAATACACGTTTACTTTTTTCAGTGTAGGTGAGTGTCGTAATGAATGCGAGTATTTTTACTATTTCATAAAAAAATTAAAAAATCTTCTCTTTTTCACAAATTTTAATGTGTTATCTACAATATAGGCATGCAGATATTAAATTTCATTAAAAAAAGACTAAATTCTGGTCAAAAAAAATCACGATTTCAATACTTCCTTATTTAAGTACAAGAAAGTAAAAAAAGCACTGGACACCAGATAAATCTATCAATAAGCAATTATTCTAAAATTTGTCATCTAGGAACTTTTACCAACATCGTAGTTTAAGCCTATTCATACAACCTCTAACATCGCACTTCTTTCTCAAATCAATTCCTCAAATGGGACAATCTCGTGTCCAAACACAATAAAAACCCGATATTTGATACAATAATGCTATATAACCTTCTAAGGCAAACTAACTAAAAACGGATCATTTTATTGTAGTTTCGATCGGCGTTTATTACGCACATTCACCAAACATAAACAAAACCGATCAGATGACCAAGAAGTATATCACCTGCATCTGGAATTCCATAGCGGGCAAACGAGTGAGCAGGTTAAGCAGGTTACCCGCGTGTTGGTGGACGAACACAGGTGATTCATAACATAACACACACCACAGATATCTTTCTTTATAATAAGTACTCGTACATGCACACACGTTTTGATTTCTTTATCTGACGACGATGGAGTGGCGACCTTCGTCTTATTATTTCTCCGCAGCAAAAATCACAAATGCACAATTCCATCCGGTGTGTGTTATTATGCAAAACCACTTTACCATGTTTATGCCCAGAAGGTTTCGATCCAATCAAGATCAAGGTCTCAACCACAAGAAATCGAGATTAGTTTCAAGTTTCGGGTTTGTAAAACACGCCAACCACGGAATATTATGAAGTGAGTTTAATAGGGAAATTTTACTAGCCCCAAAAGTTTTCGCGAATCACGCAACAATTATTCCATGCATTTTGCTCAAAACAAAACCTCCTATAAACCTTAGTGCAATTTACAAGAAATACCTCGAAGTTACTTCTTGGTTCTATAACCGCTACGGTCCAATGACTGGCTTATTCAAGGTGCGGTTCTATTTTTTCGTAATTTCCATGTATCTGTCTATATAATATGTTCAATAAATGTCGCATCAGACTTTTATCTCGTCATTTCTGCTCTATTAACATTCGATGTCAATCTTACTGCTTCTGAATAATTTTCTCGTCTAATGAATGGCGATTAAATTGGTTATTGTCATGTGTAATAACACACATTTTCAAATTGCCAGATATTAATTTGCAAAATTAGAAAACACTAAATAAAGTTTTTGTGGATTGATGTCCTCGAAACTACATGGAGTGAAACCGCAAGAACTATTAATTTATTTATTGGATGCTTGTCATCAAGAACATGACGTATAGTATAGTGCGAACGGTTACTCATCATTTTTAAAGGAAATCAGCCTGAATGTAGGTACAATTATAAGACGGGGTAAAAACGATAAAGGAATTTAAAATTTGATGATCAAGTTAACATTTTTAGAGCCAGTTTTTCAATCTTAACTGTGAGTTAATTCTCTTAATCTTCTTCATTTGACGTTAGAACTCTTGGTGTTTTTTTGACAATTTTCCTCTACATCCTCTTGTTCTGTTTCTGTATTTTGTTGATTATGGGAACACTAAAAGACATTTTATTGGCAAAATTTAGAAGACTCAAAAACTAGTCAAATTATTATTTTATAAACAAAATTCCAAAAATTGGATTCCAATTCCAGCATTGTCCATTTTCTATTTTTTATAAGGTAGGTAAATAAGTTCTCTGAAATTGACCTTTTAACTTGTTTGTTCAGTTTTATTTCTGTTTCAGATTAATTGACGGTCATTCGGATACAAATTACAGAGATCGAACATAATTTAGGTCAAAGACTCTTGATAACATATTTGTTTACAATTATTTAATTTGTACTTTTTCTTTTAATTTTTATGACAATTCTTGTATACTTTATCATAGAATTAAATCTATTTTTTTTATCGAAAATGCTATTCGAAATGTTGAAAACGTCAAACCTTTTTTAAAAATTAAATTACTTCAATTTTGTTGTTGTTTTGAATAAATATCTGATATTTGAAAATTGAGACATCAAAATCATTATTTAGAATCATTAAATCCAAAGTATAAATATCTGATGTGTCCAACACATGACTTTCTTATACGATAGTACCACAATTACTTTTTCTAAAGAAATTAAGTTAAATTTCTTGTAAAAATCGTGAGCGTCCAGCATTTTCAAATAAGTTTCTCTCGCACTTATTGCAGTACGCATAAATCTGTCCTTGTCCCACTCATTACAACCAGATTTTAGGACAAAAAAATATTGTGCTTGGAAATGACTTTTCCTAAAGTCAACGTATATAGATTCTTTCGTATATTTTTTATTAAACCACATGGAAATTTACGTTATATTTCTTGTAAAAGTCATGTTTAAATTTTGAGCTTTTTTCAACAATTTCAAATAGTTTTCGGAAGTCTCTCTTGCACGTATTGCAGTACGGATAAATCTGTCCTTGTCCCACTCATTATAACCGAATTTTACAACAAAAAAAATGTTTTATTTTAGATTTTTGACCTATTACTCACTTAAAAAATCTCCCGGTATAAAATCATATTTATTTAATCATTATTATTGTTTTCGGTAGCAGTAAAATAAAAAATAAAAAAATGGTCGTTCTGGGATTCGAACCCATGACCTTTTATTTGGCAGCCAAGTCCCTTTAGTCACTAGTCTATCTAGGCTGTCGGATTCAACGCGCACTATGAGAAATATAAGGGTTTTAAGAATATCCCGTTTTTTTGACGGAATTTCAAAAAAAAGTTCAAACTAAATTTGTTCAACATTTAATTCTAAATCAATTTTAAAGAATAAAAAATCTCGTAAATTGTTTATTTTTCAAAATATTCCTAAAAAACCTAAAAATGTCTTCAGTTAAGCACCACTTGTGTTGGTGCTAGATGAAAAAGATTTAATCTGGCACCCACAATTTTGTTCAAACTCTTAAATATGAAATTTGGATCAAATCCGATAACTCGTTTTTGAGTTATGGTGGATACCTCGGTGGATACAGAGAGACATCATGGCGAAAATGGTTAGAATGGACTGAAAACGTGTAAATCCATCAAAATCTAGAAGACGAAAAAATCACAATTACTATACTTCCTTATTACTTCGTATAAGAAAGTAAAAACTTGCAAAGAAAAGATACATAAAAAAGTTAAATGAAATGAGAATTGTTTGGTTCTTTGGAATAAAGTCGAAATGTTTCCAGATAATCCTTAGAAGGCTTCTGGTAAGGTTTGCCTAGAACCTGAATATTCTGTACCATTTTAAAATATAATATTAAATTTTGGTTATATTTTTGAAATTAAATTATAATTCTTTGGAATATTTTTTCCACTTTTGATTTTATGGATCAGGCTTTTTACATAATCAGGGAGTTTCAACATAGTACCACAGAGCAGTATAATGTACCTAGTCTTCATTAAAGACTTTTCTGTATAAATTCACAGTTCACGATTTCCTTCGAAAACTTAATTCTTCTAAAATAACTTTTCCTAATAATCTTCATACTTTAGTACTATCTACTCAATTACAGCAAAAAACCCAAATTCCAAACATATCCTAGGAAAGTCCTTCAGGCATTTTTAACTTATCTAATATCTAACCATCACCTTCCCCAACAATTTGTATTTGCAATCTGTCAACGACTCACGATAAAATACGACCATGCACTCATAATGGTGCTCGTTCCATAACGCATCTAACAAGATATAATTTAATTTAGCGTTCACATTTTATTATAACTGTATTACTGTTGTTGGTATTTATTATACAGTGCGTGGAGAGCCGAATGATGTCAGTTCGCTTAATAAGGAAGTCGGTTCCAAAAGTTAACAATGGCATAGTTAGCCACTTCTGGGCTGGGAGAGCATAGAAGTGGTTTTATCATTCATCAAGTTCATCGAGTTTTTGTTAGACATAATGTTAGGAAAACTGGAATAATTTAGGTTCAGTTGGACTAGTTTACTAATACCTGGTGATGTAGTTTTTTTCTGGCTCTCTCTTCAATAAATACAGGCGTATTTTTCAGAAATTTGTAGTTACATCTGGTCAATCTATAGTTTTTTTAAATATGTTATTCCCTGCAATGATGTTAAGAGAAAGCGCGAGCGCACGTGGAAAATAAAATCAAGATTTTTATAATACGAAAAAACCATCATAATAATAATAATAAATAAATAAAACATAGCGAATAGCTAATTAATACATTTTCTTGGCTTTATGTGCCTTCGTTTCATTTAGTATGATTGTCTACTTTCTCTATTAATTATTTATTGTCAACTTTTACTACTAATACAATTTTAAACATCACAAATTATATCAATATCGGTTTATATCGAGCAGTCATGTGAAATGGCTGGGAAAATATAACAAATACTCGGAATTGTTGCAACAGTTGAGGAAACTAAAATTAAATACACAACACTCTAGGATATGATGTCATAACATCGATGTGTTTTACTTTACAATTGTTAAGTTCACCACCCTTGTGGTCTATATTGTAATTAGTATTTCAGCTCTGGAGGAATTTTCATTTATTTTCCTGATAATTTTGACTTGACTCAGACACGATTTCAATGAATAATTTAATGATGCCTTGTTGCCTTGGCCCATTTAGGTATCAGTTTGTGGTTTTTATTTCCTTGAAAGTTGATAACAAATGGTTGTTCTCAAGTCAATATATTATTCATAAATAAAGTGCGTACCTACTTTTCGGAAATTTTTGCACATTTAAAGTATTGAGGAAACTATACAGGCTGTTTCAAATTCGCTTCTCACTACAGGGATCTCAGAAACGGTAAGAGATACAGCTTTGGTGGCCAATAATAAGCCGTTTAGAAATCAAAAATATCTTTTGTAGTTCTGGAGATTTTTTAAAAAAACCAAATTTTTGCCTTTTCGTTTTTATTTTTTTCTGCTCTTTTTTTTCAAGATATCGAAAAACTAAAAGCACTTTGTCGTGGACATTTTTTGTGCTTTATAAAATGACGTTAAAATTTTCCTCATGTGACGTTTCGTTTTTCCGCTGACGTCATCAACTCCATTTTTTTAAATACGGCCCTCTATCTTTTTTTGTCGTTTTAAGTAGCATTTTTTGTGTTCTAGAAAATGGCGTTTTTCATTTTTTCCATACGACGTTTCGTTCTTGTGCAATCATCTTCAGATCATTTTTTAAATACGGTCCTGGATTTTTTTTACAATTTCATCAGTATTTTTCCTCACTTCCTCATATCCACACATTTTGGTAAACTTTATTAATAATAATTTTTTTTTTTATAATAAATCAAACTAACCTATATTTATTGTTAGTAGTAATAATAAGAACAATGGAAGTAATTTTTTTAAATAATTTTATAAAATAAACACTTATGAAATCGTCAATACTGATGATGGGCTGTACAATGAAAAAAAATACTGATGAAATTGCAAAAATAATCCAGTGCCGTAGGCATTCAAAAAATGATCCGATGATTACACAAGAACGAAACGTCGTATAGAAAAAATTTAAACGCCATTTCATAGAGCATAAAAAATGCTACTTAAAACGATGAAATAAAAAACAGGGCCGTATTTAAAAAAATGGAGTTGATGACGTCAGCGGAAAAACGAAACGTCACATGAGGAAAATTTTAACGTCATTTTATAAAGCACAAAAAGTGTCCATGGCAAAGTGTTTTTGGTTTTTCGATATCTTAAAAATCTTAAAAATAAGAGCAGAAAAACATAAAAACGAAAAGGCAAAAATTTGGTTTTTTCAAAAAATCTCCAGAATTACAAAAGATATTTTCGATTTCTTAACGGCTTATTATTGGCCACCATATTACGCAACTTTGCCCCAATTTAACCAAAGCTGTATCTCTTACTGTTTCTGAGATCCCTGTAGTGAGAAGCGAATTTGAAACAGCCTGTATTCTATTCGTAGAATTCAGATTTCTCACGTTAAAATTAATATTTTATTTATATTATTTTAAATTAATTTTTATTTGAAGCAAAACAGTTTTTTTCTTATAATAAATCAATATTTTCTTTCAAAATATTATAGCACGTACACAATTCCGTTTCTTCTACTTATTTATAATAATAATAATCAATTCACGCCATTGTAAACTTTATATTATAGATTATAGTATATTTCCATTCTTAAACAGCAAATAAATTTATCACTCAACCAACAAAAAAAAAACAAATGTTTTTTATTGAACATCCAAACCAAAGAAGAAAAAACCTACAACTTACCTAAATAGGAACTCATTGTAGTTTCCCCTGACAATGGTTTCTATTATCGCATCTCGTATAATAGCCATCCAACCAACATCTTTTTGTGCTATGTACTCTGGACTATTTGATATTAAAAATGATTTGCAAGCTGGACGTTTAGTTTATTTCATGTACAAAACAACAAAGTCACAAAGGAATTGGATGACGAAGCCCTTTTGGTAAAACGTGATAATCCGAAACCAGACGAGATTTGCTTACATGCATAAAAAGAGATTAAAAGGGTGTACTTATCGTTTTTATGTTTTTTAAATAGCCACGATTTTTGTTAGATTTGACTCATAGAAAATGTTCGCTTTGCCTTTGTCTATGATTTGAATTTGGACGAGTAGTGCGCACTAAAATCAGGATTATAGATGCTTGAATATGATTTGTTAACTAATGTATTATTTATTAGTCTACTTGTATTTTTTTACTATAAGTTAGATTCGTTTGGGTGCTGAAGAGTACGTGGGTTTTATTTACTATCTTGTATTTTATGCGCAATTTACTGCTCGGTCAATAAAAATAATCGAGTACAATATATTATTCAAGTATACAGTAAACACCTAAATAATCATATTCGGTCCATAATTACTCAGTTAAGCGAGTTCAT
Source organism: Pediacus dermestoides (assembly GCA_963942485.1). NCBI lineage: Eukaryota > Metazoa > Arthropoda > Insecta > Coleoptera > Cucujidae > Pediacus > Pediacus dermestoides. The sequence continues at coordinate 34,836,805 of OZ012626.1, forward strand.
TTCAGTCTATAATTATTATTGATGAAGTTTAATGAAAACTATTTTTACCCATTTTCTTAAATATTGCGTTTAAAATTGCACCCCAACCTCTGTATATTTTTAGGCATGTTGTATACGGAGGTACTGGTTTATAACTGTTAAGAAACTAAAATCACTTACCAGTCACTAGATCGTAACGAAAATTGTTAAGCGTTTTTTAAAATTTTTTTCTGTTTAAGTAGTTATCGATAAATTAAAAACTGTTTTGGGAAATTGTACATTATTATTAAAATTGACTTCTGGAAAAATATGTAAAACACCACGCGGATCTTGTTGCAAATAAATAAATATATAATTGCTTAATTTATAAAAATATTTGCTAATTTAATTAATTAACACTGTTTGGTAAATATTTATCACAAATAATATTAATTTCCAGTTGACTTGATATTTTTGATAACCTTCCTTCATAAATTAATATAAAGTATTTGTAAAAATGTATGTGATTGGAGCGCCGACACGTTTTGTAACCTACAATAAATTACAATTCTCAAAAATTTACTTCTTCAGAAGGACTTAAGTACATAAAAATAAAAATTGCTGCCAAATCGGTGTTAACTCTAACTAAATACAGTGTCGGACTAGCAATACTTGGGGCCGTCTGATTATTAAGGCCACCTTCAAAAAGTCAAATTCAATAATACCTCGATTGAACGGTCAAAATTTACATATAAGTTACTATGATTTAGCGAATATGGCCATTGGAATTCGGCACATAGAATCATCATCATCCACACCAGTAAATATATAATTAACAAGACAAAGTGATGAATCAATTAGATGGAATATTGGTTTCGGATTTTTTTTTTGTATCTTTCTCTTCACTCTAGTCTTTAGATACTCTTGAGATAGGGGTAGGTTTGGTTATCACGAGCCCTGACAATTTATCCTCCATAACTCTAACTCCAGTTTTTAAAATTAGATTTTAGAAGTAGACAACGAATAAAACCTAACCTCTCTTATCCCTCGAAATTATGAATTCTGCCCTACAAAATATCATTTCTTAGAGATAAAAATTTATTTTTTCTATTTTGCGTATGTAACAGCGTCACTATGAAACTCAAACGGGTTTCAAATTATATTTATTGCTTCGCTCGTCGTACTTCAAAGAACTTGTGCCCTTGTGTCATAATATAGCGTCTTATAAAACTCGTATAATAATATACTATTTTCTACACCGCACCGGTGTGAAAAGTGGCTATTTTACATATTAGTGTAAAGTACTTTGCAAGTACTTCTTACTCCATCTATTCACTGGTCAACATGAATTTTGAGTCTGGGTTCTGCATATCAGATTTTTATGTCTTCCACGTAACTAAATACAGAAAAAATAGTTTTAACCGAAAAAGTTTGCTTTTGTATTTATCAGAATGAAATCAAGGATTTTAAGAAAATGTTCCTATTTTCATACCTTTTTTGCATATTGCATGTAAAAATAAAACAAACTTTAGTCATAGAATTGAACCACTCATATTAAAAAAAAAATTAACAAACATCTACACATAAAAAAGTTTAGAAATGAATATTTTTCGGATTTCTTCTGTGATTGTATGGACTTTCTCATATTAGCTCTCAAGAGTCTCAAGTATAATCTCAAAGCAAACTTTTTCAAAAATAAAAGAAGATTTTGGTTATTTTTCGACATAGAGAATCAGAAAATTGTCATTAAAATAAAGACTCCAAAAAATTTTTTTTTCTTGACCTATGATATGTATCAACTTTATTAACTTTATCTAATACAAATCATTTTAGTTAAGCAGAAAATTCACGTTTAGAGGTAATTTGGAAACAAAATTTGTATTCTGAAAAATACATTTGCAAAATTGCTCGAAAACTAACCTGGGTTGGGGGTTAAAAATGTATACAGGGCTATGTGAGATACTCTTAAGAGATTTCACATTACTCCTGGGACACCCTGTATAGAAGGATAAATCTAGATTTACTACTTACTGCGTCTTACAGAAACACGAAAAAATTTTTTTCGCGTACCAGTGTTTAGTATCCGTTGCGTCACAAACCAGTAGCAAATACAGTATGATATTTCCTCGATACAATATTCCTCCTTGATCCAAATAACAATAAGAAATATTTCCTAACATCACTTGCGATGTTATTCATAACATTCAACGCAGAAATATTTAATAAACCTTCAGAACCATCCAGAAATAAAACAATTTATCATGTATAATTTATCATCAATAATATTATAATTATTTTTCCACATTCTTTGTTTGCTTTTCTTGCTGAACAATAACACAATCGATTATTAATATTATTCACCAAGTTTACATTATAATTATAAAACTTTCCAATAAAATTCAACATTTTTTGATACAGTAATGTTTAAATTCGAATCAAGTAGAAAGTTTCTATTATTGTATTGAACATTATTTTTTATCATGACTGGTTCCCATCATCGCCCCAGATGGCACGAATATTCCGGATCAAAAATTAATGTTGCAAATATATTCGTGGCATGCACTAAAATTAAATTCGTTAATATATGCACCCCTTAAATGAAGATCCCCCATATGGGATAATGGAAAGTGTAAACGTGTGAAGCCTATCATTAGTTTGTTTACACCTTGGTGCTGCTGCTTATAAATCCACAGTTTACCTGAGGCCGGCATTCCATTGCTGGATGAAACACAATGATGTCCATGGCAGCTGCCTCATATAGCTATAGCTATAGAAAAATGTGTGTTTACATGACGCAATTGGAAGGCTCGTCCTAAATTGAGCTGACAACTTTTCCTTTGTTCCATTCTCACTTGCATGCATTCGATTATTGTTAAATATCCAAACCCAATCTAGTTTCATTTCAGTCCATATATCGACTCGGTACTGTCATTGACTGGACAATTATTTGTTAAATAGCACAATACGTGTATTTGTGCGAGAAATTAAATATGACCTTCATCTCGAATGTGCTTTTTTCTGGTACATGCTCTCTGATTTTATTTTAGTTAAACAAACGGTTTTTCTTAGATAATCACCCAAAATTTTCCACACTGTTTTAGTTTTCATAAAATGATATTGAAAGGTCGTGAACTAAACGCAGGACATTTTGTATGATATCGGTTCTATTGTCGTTCAGTTTGCTTTTGTAGTAATTAAAAAATGTTTGTTTATACGTTTTAAGGTGTTTACTATTGATAGGATATGATGTGCCCGTAATGGTACGCAGTATTATCACCGAATTATTCTGTGGTTATCCTGTTTAAATATGATGTTGATTACCCATCATTGTAATTACATACAAAAGTTGCTCAATTTTTAATTGGTTACTTGAAAAAAGTGCATTACTATGTCGACTAGGTGCAACATTTGTTATTACTATGCATGATTCATGGTTTGGTAATTGGTAAGTAAACAACACTATTTGTTGACAAATTCCCTTCCATCGGAATGTAATAGTTTTCAAAGATTAAAAGACTGAATAATGAAGTTTAGATTATATATTTTTTGAATAATTATGTACTTTTCGTGAATAAACTTTACATACATTTTAGTTTGTTATACAGGGTGTTTGATACATCGATAGAACGTTTCCACTAGGTGATAGTTAGGGTCGTTTGGAACCTATATGACAATATTTACCCTTATGCAAAGTGTCACCGTTTTTTAAATCTCGACCTTTTTAGATAGATATTCTTTGTGAAATAATTGACTTGTTACTAATACATATTATTTTTTTATACCTACTTTCAGCTTTCTCGAGAGCTTTCTGATATGTTTCTTTTTGGATATTTTTAATATGCACTTTGACGAAACAATACAAAAAGAAATGCCTAAGTATTAGTATAAATATGTAAAAAAATTTGTGTTAAAATACATTGATTCGAATTTTTTTTTTTTTAGAATTTATTCTTTGTAAAAAACTGTGAGACTTTGTATAAGGGTAAATATGGTCATATAGGTTCCAAACGACCCCAACTATCACCCAGTGAAAACTTTCTGTCGATGTACCAAACATCCTGTATATAGCCTTTTGTAAAAAATACTTATCGCGGGGTCTCGTAGGTATTCTGCTAGCAAAACCAGCAAAACTTGTACTTGATATTTTAAATATTTTTACTTTCTTATACGAAGTATAAGGAAGTATTGTAATCTTGATTTTTTTCGACTTCGAGATTTTGATGGATTTACACGTTTTGAGGGCCCCTGAATCCATTTTGACCATTTTCGCCATGATGTCTGTCTGTCTGTATCCACCATAACTCAAAAACGACTTATCGGATTTGATTCAAATTTCATATTTAAGAGTTTGAACAAATTTGTGGGTGCCACATTCAATGTTTTTCATCTATCTAGCACCAAAACAAGTGACAGTTACATGAAGACATTTTTAGGTTTTTTAGGAATATCTTGAAAAATAAACAATTTATGAGATTTTTTTATTCTTTAACATTGATTTAGAATTGAATTTTGAACAAATTTTGTTTGAACTTTTTTTTGAAATTCCGTCAAAAAAATTTCAAAAAAACTAGATATTCTTAAAACACTTTATATTTCTCATAGCGCGCGTTGATAGTTGAATCCGATGGTCGGGGTAGACCATGTGTCTCATTATATGGCTGCCAAACGGAAGGCCCCGGGTTCGAATCTCAGAAGGACCAGACCATTAGTTTTTTTTTATTTTACTGGTTTCTATGGTACCGAAAACAATAATAATGAATAAATAAATGTAATTTCATACCGGGAGACTTTTTTAAGTGAGTAATAGGTCAAAAGTCTAAAATAAAACACATTTTTGTCGTAAAATTCGGTTATAATGAGTGGGACAAGGACAGATTTATGCGTATTGCAATAAGTGCGACAGAGACTATTTGAAAATTGCTGGAAACCCTCAAAATTTTTACAAAAAATTTAACTTAATTTCTTTAGGAAAAGTAATTATTGTGATACTATCCGTATAAGAAAGTCATGTGTTGGGCACATCAGATATTTTTATTTTTTCTTCCAATTGATCTAATAGATAGTTAATCCTGCCCTTTGGAAGGTAGGAAAACATGACGCCATGCATGACCTTTTCTAGCTGAACCGACTTTCAGAAGCAGAAAATTTGTTCCTCAATGGATCAAATCGGATCTTCCTTGGGTTCGTCAAATTTGGCTGGAAAATTAGGGGTCGAACTCATTTTTTTTCAGTTATAATTTCTCTTGTCCTCTAATTCTCTAAGTGGTCATTTTTAACCATGGAATACGAAGAAGATTCACCCAAAGTCTTTACCATGTCTTCATGGATTGATGGCGCCTTTAAACGATATACGACTTGGATGCTCAATATTTACTTAAGTAACTGTAAATAATCACATACACCAAAGTTTTCCACTTCTGCTAAACCAATTTTATTGACAATGGAAATTTTATGGCAATTGTAAACCTCTACGTAAACTATTACCGAAATATTAATAAAATACTCATAAAAAAGAATTTTCTGTTAATTTTAAAGAACAATTTTGGATTTGGAGTAAGATATGTTTGGATAAATCAATTTTATGGACATTACTTTATAACTGGAGCTATAGCCTTTTTTGGTGGCAAAGTAAATGCTGAATACGCCATGGAATCAAATGAAAAAAACTAATCTTGTCCTAGTTTTCGGAATTTCGACCCTAAAGTCCAGCGTAGGAATAACAAAAAATATTTTTTGCAATCTTCAAACAACAATGATAATAGGTAATGCCAAAGTTTCTTTTGGTTTAGAAAATGTTCTAATGGGGATTATAATCGGACTTTCGAGGTATTCTTGCTCTCGCTCCGATTATAAGGCCTTTAGAAAAATTTCAACTTTCAATTTACATATTTATATTCTAACGTTAATTAGTTTTCTGTAATTTAAATTAAATATGAGTTTTAGAAGATTTTTATATTACAATTTGTGAAGCAAGCGTTATTTTGTTACCTAGTTGGATTTTATTGTTTTTTAAAGCCTTTAAGTGGATGCTTTTAAGTACAATGCGTTTAATTTTTTATCGATTTATAAAAATGCATAAAAATTTGTGGGAAACTTTGATTAAAATACATACATTCTTATGTAATTTTAAAACAGTAACTTTCAATTTCAAGTCATTGATGAATTTATAACCAAATCTGTATAAATTTAGCTATGCTTTGTGTAATCAATAATCATCATCAAAATATATGTTAATCTTTAAGACAGCTGAGTTTTTTAATATTCAAAATAACGTTTATCAATTTTTGAAAAATTAAACATTGCAAAAATACAATTGTTGATTGCAATATACTACAATTTACTCCAAAAAAAAAAATGTTGATTTTCCGAGGCAAAAAAATTAATTATAAAATTTTTATGGCAATCTTTGTAACGTAGGTGTTTTAAAAATTCAGTTTTGGAACCACTGTTGTGTCTTTAAAACCTAATGGATCTCTGATGTATTCAATAAAAACTAAAGTGGATCCTGGTAATATTAAATTTATTTAAATTTTAAAGGTACAAAATGCCGAAATCTCCAGCGAAATCTGGGTTTATTTCAGTGATGTTTTTAACGCATTTTAAAAAATATTTTACTGTGCATTAAAAAACAAATATACCTAAATGATTAAAACTTGTCTTTGACTCTATGACATAAATACAAGACTTTGTAATAATCTGCGGTTATTAGTAATTAATAAATTGTGTTCTCAATAACACAACTACCTAGGTTAATAATTATCACAACAAAAACCTGCATAATTATCAATATCTAGGTAGAATAATATAATTTATTAACTGTACAATAAATAGTACTGTTCATTTTAAGGTCACTAACTAAAATATGACGAATAGTAAACATTGTTTAACATACGTTTGGCTGCAGCAAGCAAATCCTTGATCTCCTTAATAATCCTCTTAATTTGTTGATTGGTCTTCTCCAGCTCCCGTTCATGTTTATGCAGATTTTCCCTAAAGTACGGACTGTCATTTAAACATTCGGTAAATTCTAAAGGGGGCAAAACGACACCCATTGTAACACAAATCCAAGAAAAACACCTCAACTTTCTTCACCGATACATCAGTTAATTAACCCCACACAAAATTCCTGCCACAACAACACCAATGTTATTCACGAAATATAAATAAATACCATTTATCTCAAATCGTACACCATAAGCGCTTAACTGTACCACAACAGTTAACTCAGTAAACTGATCCTCGTTTCATATAAGAAAAAAACAACCTGTATGATTTACATGGGTTCGAAGGCATGCGCACCAAACCAAATCAAACCAAAACAATTTTCATTTTGACAGATGTAAATTCCGATGCTACTTTACAGGATTCTGTAGTCGGTATTACAGGTAACATGGCGCTTTTAACTTACGTAATTACAGAAAACTATAATAAAATGTTATGATAGTTTACGTGGAGATTATATTGTTTGTACATCTTCGATTTTGATTCAGTCAACCAACCAAATTGTTTCCTGACTATTTTCTTGTAATTTGATTAATTCTTGAAAGTGCTGCTGGAAAAACAGCGCTCTGCATCATTTACACTTTACAGATTTCTGCAAACGCGAACTGAGTCAGCTGTTCGGCTTCTCCCTCGCTTGTCAGTGGTCATAACCTTGAGAATTTTTAACCAAAACAAACCAACTGCGAACGCATCTCTTGTTCTCTTGTTCTCCTGTAAGTTTTTATTTTGCTTGTTAAAAATAAACTTACAACAATAAATTCGTTGTGATTTAGTTTAGTTTTATAGTCTGCGTCCAAAATAGTAGTGATTGTTGTTGTGCGTGGTTAAGGTTTTATTGACCGCTGTTTCGTTTAATTTTAATTTTTAAAAATAAAATGATTGTTCCTGTGGAAATATTAGAAAATATTTTATCGAAATGTGATGGAAAAACATTGTTGGCTGCCAAAAAAGTGGATGATGATTGGAATAGCATTGTGGAGTATCTAACAAAGGTTTTAGTGGAAATTGTTGTACTTAATTGGCATTATTTACCTAGAAATATTTACCTATAGAAAACACGAATATGGGAGTGGTGTTGTAAAGAGGAAATACCAAACAATGAACTTATAGAGTATATTGCTAATTACACAGGCGACGATAAATGGTTGGGGATCTACATGAATTGGGTGTCGTGGAAAGACTGTAGCAAAATTAGCTGGGACATTATTTTAAGTCCTGTGGAAGTGCCAAGAATATGTTGCATAGCTGTCTCAGGTATTTATTATATCAAAAGTATAAACAGGCAACTAACAATAATGAAATTTCTAGGAAACTTTATCGCTGTGGGGTCCGAGGACGGACGATTGCGAATTTTCAACACTCGGTGGGAGCCCATATATGCTGCCCGACATTTAGCAGTGAAGATAACAAATATTACCTTCATAGACAGTAAGAGGCAATTATTACTGTTGTATACAGTAAATTACAAAAGTATTTTTCAGGTACAGAATACACTTTGTGTATAGTGCTTGCCTACTCTAGAGGTTTAATTATTTTCTGTTTTGATCGCTCAACGTCACATAAGGACGAATTAGTAATCCACGATGTAAAATCCCACAGGTGTGAAAGTCGTCAGCGAATTTACTATAGCACTATATACAGGGTGTTTTTGAAATACACTACCAAAAAAAGAACGGTAATAGGTGATGAAAAATAGATGCCATTGACAAAAAAACCTTGAATAAAAGTCTTTTCGTTTTCGAACTGAAATTAATCGAAAATTTGGTCAAAATTTCCAGTGCGCTACTGGGTTAAAGGTAACTACATAATTCAAATAGTAATTATTTTGGTTGTTAAGTAACAAGAATAAAAGGTAGATGTGATTTTTTCTGTCACACAATTCAAATTGTCACCGTATAATTGTCAGTTTTGAATTTTGAATTTCCATATTTATTCTAAATGGTTTACACAAATTCCGAATTGACCGATATGGTGTTAATGTATGGGAGACCACTGGGAAATGCTCGTGAAGCACAGCGTCTCTACAGAGAAGCATTTCCTAGACGAGTAGTACCCGACCATCATACATTTACTACCACTGTGCAGCATCTCAGAGACAACGGTGAATATCATCCCCAAACTAGATATAGAGGCCGACAGAGAACTGCAAGGGTATTAGATGCTGAACCTGATATATTAAATACTGTGGAAGAAATCCCCGGAATTAGCGTAAGAAAAATGTCGTACAGAATTGGTGTTTCCCTATTTATTGTTTGGAGAACATTACAAGAACAGAGGCTTCATCCCTACCATTTGCAGCGTGTACAAGCACTCAAAGAAGAAGATCTACCCACAAGGATCAGGTTTTGTGAATGGATATTTCAAAAAAATTATCAAGATCCACAGTTTGTTGAAAATTTCTTTGTCAACAGATGAGGCAACCTTCATAAGAGATAGAGTCTTTAATTCCCATAATTCTCATTGTTGTTCGGCAATTTGAACAATTTTTATAAATAAATTATTATGTATTTCACTACGTATTTATTGGATGCTTGAACCATAATTTAAAATCTACCTCTCAGAATTGACTTTCCACTTGTCAGTTCTGACTTTAATGGTTACTATGGCTATTTATTCAAAATGATTTAATTTTAGTTACCATGGCTTTTTATTGAAATCGAACGCACTCAGTTTTACGTGTATTTTCTTCAGTGGCGTTCTGGTTTTATAAGTAAGGGATCAGAGGTTATTTTTTGTTATCGAAAAAAAAAATAAAAGGGTCCATTCGCCTCCTTGAAAGTCCCAGAGACTCCGTTTCACTTTTGGTAGTGTATTTCAAAAACACCCTGTATACGTTTTTTTTAATATAGTGCTGTAGAATTTACTGATAGTAGAAGAGGCGGCTGCAAAGAGTTAGTCGTCATAAGGTGGACGAACGGGAAAAATAGGAATGATAGTTTAGATTGTCTGCGAAAATCCTGCTGAAACAGTGTAAAAAAAAATTATTTATTTACAACTTCAACAAACTTTATAGACTGAAATCACGTTTTAGATCTTTATCATTCATGTATTTCGATTATTTATCAAGGATAACAATTTGAACCAGCATGCTTCTCCCGTCAAACAACGCAATTTGTGTAAATTGAGTCTAAATTTTAGAAATTTGTCGAAAAACTAGTGAAATATTTGGGTATTGTGAAGTTGTCAATTAAATTTCAAAAGTGACATAAATTTAGCTCAAGTATCACTAAAAGCACGCTTCATTTATGCTTCCGCCTTATGACTTCAGTTTTTAATAAAAAAACATCCCCTTAAGCGGGGTGTTCCGACAGGGTGGGTGTAAGCAACCCTATTTCTTTTCTTTCGTTTCGCACTCCCCTACAACTTTTTGTCCACCACAATGATTATTTTTGAAATTATTTATTTAATTAATTATTTTTTTTAACCCTGTTTCGGCAGGATTTTCGCAGGCAACCTTAACGTTCCTTCTTAATAAAGGTCTAAACTATCATTCCTATTTTTCCCGTTCGTCCACCTTATGACTACTAACTTTTTGCAGCCGGCTCTTGGAGTATTAGCTATTGTGCAGATATGGTGATAAAAGCATGGTATTCGTTGATGCCTTAAGCGAAATTTTAATATTGGGCAAACCGGATCTGATCCATGAAGGCCGAGATAGCTATTTTTCCAAAAATGTCCGAAAATGTACCTACAGGCTAGAGAAATGTTTTGAAATATTTAAAGAGGCTTTTTATTTGTTGATAGATAAAAATATATGTATAGAGAATGCGTTACATTACAGGTCTAGATTTTATGAATTTTGAGTTAACTTCTCTTTAAGGTTCATTTTTAGAAGCATAATAATTATTTATTTAGTAGCGTGACAAAACGAAATATGTAAATTTGCTCCCTTTAAAGTTATTTTTCAACCTCAATTTATGGAGAATGGCAGTTGCCATAAACAATTTAAACATAGTCGTAAAATAAATGTCTATTTTTTGAGCACGTAGGTACATTTTACTCAAGCTCAAAATTTACAAAGGAGACAAATTTTCTTAATTTTATCAGATTATTTAAACAAATAAATTTCCCAAAATAAATACAATTACAAGAAGAGCTAGTAGATAAATCGCTGTCCATTTTGGCCTCGGCCTTCATCAAAAGTGAGCGGTTTATGAGAAATTTCATGCTTCGTCATATTCTGTATTTTCAACATTTTAACATTACTTCCCACTAATCGTAATATATTTTTCAGTATATTCAAAAATTATATCTGTTATGAGAAACTGGGAGGTAGAATGACCATTGCTAAGCTGTCCAAAAGGGGGGGCAGACGAGAACTATCCGAAATTTGGTTTTCACGAATCTACTCTCCTAAAAGTTTGTCTTGCATGAACATGTGGAATGGAGAGTGCATATTTTTGTTTGGTCAGAGAGTCAATTTTATTAATTATTTAGCCAAAAATCTGTCTGCTATGAGGACAATGGAATTTAGAACCAATCTAAAGTACACTTTTCCTTCTTCTCAATGTCAAAATAGAATTTTAAGGAACGATGTAATAATTAGCTTATGTAAGGAATACATTGCATAGTATAGCATGATCTTCTAATGTTATAGTTTATTTTTTTTTTTTTAGATAAGGATAAAAGTTTAAATGGCGATTTCTTAGAATTTTTTGTAATTTGTGGCAGCAACACTTACAAGAAAAAGTTATTCAACACATATGAAATTTTCCGTTGTATGATAACTTGCATATTTGTCTATGGAAATACTCTTATCTTGGGCGTGGATATAGGAAATGTGTGTATTAATATTTGGATGTCAACACAATTTTTTATAATTTTTTTCAGATTTACATCTACCATGTTTCCGCTTGGACAAATTTGAATTTGCGAGAATACGACAAGAAATTAATTATAGGCAAACACCCAATTATTAGTGTAGCTGTAAAGGAAACGCGACAAGAACGTAAATTTTACGTTTCGTCGCCTTTTAACATCCACGAAATAGTGGGATTTTCTATTTACTAATTTCAAGTTAAACTTAGGTTAATGAATCTTGGTTATATACAGGGTGTTCGCGCGAAGTGGCTCACTATTGCTAACTTCGTTATTATTGGAGCTACAAAGTCGGTTAAATTAGCAAACTAGTAGCATTTTTTCCGCTGATTACAATGGTGAAAACAGAAAAACAATTGACCATCTGGTTTTCGAAATATTCACAAAAATAACATTTTTTTAAATGGAACACCCTATATATTTTTGCAGAAATCGATGACAAATTAAATTCTGAACAAAGAATGTTCTTATGCTTTTTTGACAATTATTTAAAATAAGCGAGTTATTTTGAAAAAAAGTTTTCAAAGTTTTAATATCAAGTAGCCATGAAAATTATAATTTTGTAAATTTTCAATATTTCCGTAATTCTTTCAAGTATTTTTCAACTTGCTTAAATTACAAATTATGATTGTTTGGTTTTAATAAGTTACTATTCCGTTTTATGGCTACTTGATTTTAAAGAATTGCAAATTTTTTTCAAAATAACTCGCTTATTTTAAATTATTATCAAAAAAAGATGGGGACATTTTTTGTATAGAATTTAATTTACCATCGATTTTTGCAAAAATATATAGGGTGATCCATTTAAAAAAATGTTATTTTTTTGAATATCTTGAAAACCAGATGGTCAATTGTTTTTTTGTTTACACCATTGTAATCAGCGGAAAAAATGCTACTAGTTCGCTAATTTAACCGACTTTGTAGCTCCAATAACAACGAAGTTAGCAATAGTGAGCCACTTCGCGCGAACACCCTGTATAGTTAATAAAATACGACTGTTATATTATTTTATGAGACTGTTTCATAATAATTAATTTATTGTTTAGCAATTATTTAACGATCTTGTGTTATTTTGAAAATTAATTTCAGTGTTAAGCAATAACATGGCAGCTAAATGGCAGCTAAAAAATGTGAGAGAAAAATTGCATTAAACGGCTTTTTTTACTTGTTGTTTGTTGCATATTTTCAATAAATCAGTTTTATACTTACGTAATAAATATATGTCTAATAAACCAAAAAAGATGTTGCTTGTAAATGTATTTTATAATAAATTTGTATTAATTTATTTTACTTTATCAAATAAATTTTAAATGCTATTTTTAAATGTGTTTATATTTCAATTATCAAAAGATTTTTATAATTATTATTTCTAAATAGTAAACAGAGAACATTCTTGGTTTGAATTTTCATACAGATTTGATAAAACGACTTTTAATTTTTACCCTTTCTAATTTCAGCTTGCCATGCCTGAAAGAAAACGAACTTTTTACTAGGAGGAAAAACATGTTTATTTCTTATTTCATGTAATCAGTCATTTAATCAATAGCATAAATTATTTACAAGCATTATAGGTAAAATTTTAAAACTATAACAATACATGTGTTCATAATAATAATATTTTTTTTTTTGTACATTTATACAGTTATCTTCTCATATTTGTCCCAGAAAAAGTCAAATGAGTTCATCACATTCAAAAGGCACAACTTTGTCACATTTTTATTATTTTAGAATTCATTTACATAAAGCAATAGTTACTAAACCATATTATTTGAACACAGGAAAATTCTCAATGTCGTGATACAGGTAACTTATCTTAAGCAATTAGCACCGTAAAATATGTTACTTATTTTACAGAAAAAGTAACAATAAATGCTTAAATCCATTTATCATTAGTTTTTCTTTTGCTAGTCGTATACTTACTATTTTTTTAGATTTGTCTTTTTCTGAGTTTAATTGCTTAGAAAAATATGTAGCTATTAATGGTTTAGTTTTATTTTATACAGGAAAAACTTTGAAATAACGTTTATCCATATATTATAATTTAATATTTGTAGGTATGTAATTAGGTATTAAAATTTTTGGAGGACATATTCAAAGAAACTTAAAAATTTTCTAGGCAAAACGTTAAAAAGTTAGATTAAAATAAAATTATGGTATGTGGTAAAAAAAGTAGTTTCCTACGTAAATTAAAAATAATAAGTACCTAATGATATACTGTAAAGCACCACTTAACATAAGTCAAAAAACTTAAAAACTAATATATCACAAAAATAGGGATTCGGCAGTCATAATATAAATATTGCAAAAGATAAATAGTCCATAATTATGCTCTATCAACTATATTATCACTGTTTAGCACTTCTGAACTGTCTATAGAAAGCACCTGCTGCTGTATTTTTGTGTTGTTATCACAACTTTCCGTTGACGTTGATGGTTGATGTTGTGGATGTTTGTCGGTGTTACTTGGATTATTATTCATTATCGCAGCTGCAGCTGCAGCTTTTGCCGCTATACAACTAACACAAAGTTCTTGTCGCACTGGCGGAGGAAATTGTCTTTCTTGTGACAAACTTGGCGTCATTTCATCAGGAGTTGAGGCTCTGCTGCTGTCCTCATCTGCTGAACTTTCGAATAGCCTTTGTCGCTGAAACACATTTAACAAATCTCCAGGATCACTTATTTGGTATAAAGGGCTTTTAGTTTGTTTCTGGAAGATTCTGTACATTCTTTGAAGAAAGGAAGGAAATAATTAAAACCTTTTTTTATACACACAATTTGTTGTTTCATCAACATAATTATAAATATAGAATATTTTGAAAAATTCCCAAATTCTATTAACATGAAGATTTGAAAATAAAAAATTTAATGACCAGGTATTTTGTTTATTTATAACATTTTTTAATATATTCTGCTGTTGTTTACAAATATTTACGTTTTTACATAATGTTTATTGTAATAATTAACACATTTTTATGTTTTTTAAAACCTGACATGCAAAAACTAGTCTTTAATAGTTGTTTTAGATACAGATGGATTATTTGATTAAAAATTTTCTTGTAGGATTAATAATTACAAAAATGTAAAAATTTGTGTTTTTTCCATTTTTTTGCCAATAATTTAGATCTGGTAAGTGATACGCTAAAAATAGGTATTACAAATCTTGTACAGAATTAATTTACCAATAATATTTATTTGAACAACTTTTTCCTTGGCTTAAGAGTTTACGAGTTACACCGGTCCAAAGTGTCGAAAATTTACTTCATCATATTCTTTGAAAATTTTTCGACACTTTAGACGCCACTGTAACTTGTAAAATATCAATCACACGGAAAAATCGTTCAAATTAAATCTATTGGAAATTTAATTGTCTATAAAAAAGAAAACTATTTTCAGCGTAGGATTTATCAGAATGAAGATATTTGCAAAATATATGCTAACCAGAAATTTCAACTCTTTGTAACTTCTAAATTATGAATAGTATGAATAAATTGTTTAAATAGAAGTTGTTGGAAATTTAATTCTCTACAAGATTAGTGACTACTGTTTTCAGCGTACGATTTACAGAAACAAAGATATTTGCAAAATATATGCAAAACAAAAATTTCAACTTTTTGCGATGTTGTAACTTCTAAACTATCAATAGTACGAATAAATTGTTTAAATAAAAGTTGTTGGAAATTTAATTCTCTACAAGATTGCTGACTACTGTTTTCAGCGTAGGATTTACAGAAACAAAGATATTTGCAAAATATATGGAAAACAAAAATTTCAACTTTTTGCGATGTTGTAACTTCTAAAGTATCAATTGTACGAATAAATTGTTTAAATAAAAGTTGTTGAAAATTTAATTCTCTACAAGATTGCTGACTACTGTTTTCAGCGTAGGATTTACAGAAACAAAGATATTTGTAAAATATATGGAAAACAAAAATTTCAACTTTTTGCGATGTTGTAACTTCTAAACTATCAACTGTACGAATAAATTGTTTAAATAGAAGTTGTTGGAAAGTTAATTCTCTACAAGATTGCTGACGACTGTTTTCAGAGTAGGATTTACAGAAACAAAGATATTTGCAAAATATATGGAAAACAAAAAATTCAACTTTTTGCGATGTTGTAACTTCTAAACTATCAACTGTACGAATAAATTGTCTAAATAAAAGTTGTTGGAAATTTAATTCTCTACAAGATTGCTGACTACTGTTTTCAGCGTAGGATTTACAGAAACAAAGATATTTGCAAAATATATGGAAAACAAAAAATACAACTTTTTGCGATGTTGTAACTTCTAAACTATCAACTGTACCAATAAATTGTTTAAATAAAAGTTGTTGGAAATTTAATTCTCTACAAGACTGCTGACTACTGTTTTCAGCGTAGGATTTACAGAAACAAAGATATTTGCCAAATATATGGAAAACAAAAATTTCAACTTTTTGGGTTGTTGTAACTTCTAAACCACCTATCAACTGTACGAATAAATTGTTTAAATAAAAGTTGTTAAAAATTTAATTCCCTACAAGATTGTTGACAACTATTTTCAGCGTAGGATTTACCAGAACAAAGATAATTGCAAAAAATATGGAAAACAAAAATTTCAACTCTTTGGGCCGTTGTAACTTTTAAACTATCAATAGTACGAATAAATTGTTTAAATAGAAGTTGTTGGAAATTTAATTCTCTACAAGATTATTGACAACTATTTTCAGCGTAAAATTTACCAGAACAAAGACATTACAAAATATATGCTAAACAGAAATTTCAACTCTTTGGGCCGTTGTAACTTCTAAATTATGAATAGTATGAATAAATTGTTTAAATAGAAGTTGTTGGAAATTTAATTCTGTACAAAATTGCTGACTAGTGTTTTCAGCGTAGGCTTTACAGAAACAAATATATTTGCAAAATATATGGAAAACAGAAATTACAACTTTTTGCGATGTTGTACTTCTAAACTATCAACTGTACGAATAAATTGTTTAAATAAAAGTTGTTGAAAATTTAATTCCCTACAAGATTGTTGACAACTATTTTCAGCGTAGGATTTACCAGAACAAAGATAATTGCAAAAAATATGGAAAACAAAAATTTCAACTCTTTGGGCCGTTGTAACTTCTAAACTAACAATCGTACGAATAAATTGTTTAAATAAACTTGTTGGAAATTTAAGCACCTATAAAACTGAATTAGACTATTTTTAGAGTTAAAATTGTTTACTCTTCTTAAAAATTAAAATAATTTTCGGAAGGCTCTTTCGCATTTATTGAAAAGGATTGCAAAATTTTTTGGTTACTTTGTCCAGAAACATAAAAACATTTTAGATAATTATATTCTACACAAAATTGATAATGACTATTTTTATCGTAGAAGCGACTTTACTGGTGAAATGAGTGTTACATTAGGGCGCACATCTTTACAACACGCAAGAAATGATTTGGTTGTTCTAGTTTTTGGGTCGAAAAAAACAATGACTCGTTTTATGTATGTTATTTACCTTAAAAATTAATGGACCTCAACAAAAGACATCTTAAGATTACTTAGCGGTAAAAATACAATTAAACCAGACCTTCCAGAAACGTCCAGATTTCATTAAAAAACAAAAATAATAATAAAAAAATCCTTACTGTATCAGAGATAATGACCGCTTGTATTTCAGCTGCAGCGCCAGCTCCTCTTCGATTTGGACTAGACTGATGATTGGCCATTGTGTCACGAACAACTTCCTCTCCATCAATTTGCAGTATACTTTCTTGGCTTCCAGTAAACTGTAAAAACATTTTATTTCCCTCGTTAATTAGTCCATTTCCACCACGAAATGAAATTGGTTAATTAATTTGTTTTTAGTCAAACCACAATAAAGTTTAATGAAATCTACACAGTGGTTTTTTTTATATGGGCCCCTGTTTCCATAATATGAATGTATGAAAAACACAACGCGAGAAAGAGGGGTTAATTAAAGCTGTAATGAAACGCAACCAACCACGACGTTTTCCATTAAATAATTAGAAACAAACTTATGAGGGTGACAAATGGAAAAAATTATGATGGATTTAAATTTGAAAATAGCAGGGCGAGTCCAGAGTCAGGGGTGGATAAACCATTAGGCACTATGTAATTAATAGTAAGGTTTTAGGACAGAGATAAAATAGGTTCAAGATTTTGAAAGTTCATTTAAATTAATTAGAAAAATTTGTAGACGAAAAAACTAAGTGAACCGCCGAAGTTACTTATCAAATTTCTACGTCCTGTCTAGAAAACTAAGCACTTTAAGCTACAACTTCACATCCAAATTTTTGGAATTTTGAATTGTTTCTCATAGTTTCCCGATTTAAAGTAAAAAATATGTGCATGAAATAAAATATTTTATAATTTTCTCTAAGAACAATAATAATTATTGGCTTACAAAAGATTGGGAATTTTTTTCGTCTTACATATTTGCTTCAGTTTTATAAATTTTAGGTCCCTGGAATAAAAGAAAACTTTGAGAGGCTGAAATCTCATGACTCATGACCCGCCACTGTTCTTACGTTATTCAAGTTAAATTGTTACGTAAGCAGAATATCATGCGTATGCCCACGATTAAAAAACATGAATAAAAAATAAACTACTCCAATTTACCTCCACCTTATGGATAGTGCAAACTTGAAACTACATGTAGCTACATATAGGATAAGGCAGTATTGTGTGCTATCACAGATAAATAGAATTGTTTCTATTATTGCTAGAAGGTGTATCTGTGGGGGTATAGTGAAACACTGACCACAAATCCGTAGTGCTTGAGGATATCCATCTTACACATTGGACATGTTCGATGTTCCAGTAACCAAGGATCTATGCAGCTCTTATGAAATTCGTGCCTAAAAATAAACATTTTTTACAACATTAACTATTGTATGTAGCGCAAAATACTGTACAGTATACAAAATAAATTAGTGGAAACGTGTGCTCATTAGAAAATTTATAATCTGTGACATAGATAAGACACGTGCCAGTGCCCTAAATTAAGTTAGCTAATCGTTTTACCTACCCGCACGGTAATATTCTAAGGGTTTCGCATAATTTATATGGTTCAATACAAACTGCACAACATTCACAGTCCCCTTGTACTTCCTGAAACAGCAAACTTTGAAGCAATACGAAAATATTCCAACAATTCACTTACTTTATCCTCAGACTTTAAATTCTTCGTTGGAATTTTCGATAAGGCTTTTTTGGCCGCGTTGCCGAGGCGTCTCTGAAATAAATACAGAAATGTGTCGATTTCCTTCAGTTTCAAGTTAGTGTTCCGGTGATAAAGTTTTATTGTACATACCGAAAGTCTGTCTTTAGCGTGGATATATCTGAATCTTTGAACGTAGTAGAAGACCAACCATGCTAAAGAAATTATCATTAGGACTATGAATGTTATGGAGACGAATAGTACTGATGTTCTGAAACAAAGAAAGAAGTAAATTTGCTTGTTTGTTTGAGTAACTTAAGGGAATAAGCACAAGTCTATTATTTTGGTATAAAAACATGTGATTTTATTTTGATTTTTCTGAAAAGCGTTTTTTGGACACAGGCCAAAATCAGACACTAAAATAATCGTATGCATCTGAATTATTCTGCTACATATCAGACAAAACAAATTTGTTAAATAATACGTGTCATATTATTATAAATGTAGAAAATAAAATATTAACATAATTTTACTATTTTTATTAGTTTTTATTGCAATATAGGTTAGTATCAAAACGATTGCATTCACAGTTTAGAAATTATAGATTTTCTCATTTGAACGTTATTTTCTTATTTTTACATAAATGGCCTTTATGAAGAACCATAAAACTTTGCAGGATTATTATGTAGAAAAATCAATTTATAGGTACTGAATTATTGAAGTAATATCTTTTTCAGGACTTCCGTAAGGTTTATAAAAGTTATTGCGAAAAAAATTGTTATAATAAAAAAATATTGTGACAAAAAAATTCTGCTTCGAAATCGAAACAGTCTGTGAAAAAAATTATATAAAATTTTGAAAAACTGATCGACATGTATCGACATTTTGGACTCTACCAGAAGAAGTTCGAGGAGGAGGGGGTATAAAAAGGGTTTGGCAGGATGACCTTCTGATCTAGGCTTAGGCTTAGGTCTCTTCATCTTTTGACCTTTTTTTACGAATTAAGTCGTAAAATTAACATTGCATATTTTGTAAAAAGTGCGTACCTAAGCCCAAAAATTAATTTTTTGTACAGGGTGATTCTTTTATCAGGGGAAATACGTTTTTCTCGTAAACGACTGAAGGGAATTAAATTTTGAAAGAAGTGTTATATACCTACTGCCTGTCACTCAAAATTAGGATAGAAATATATACTTTAATATGCATGACGCTAGGCGTCGCGACCCCTAAAAAGAATTTTTTCCAGTAACATACCACTTTTATCATATCATTGGAAAGGTCTTTTAATTTTGAGTCTTTTTCTAAAAACCAATTTTCTTTATTCTTATTTTTTAAAAAGCTATGATCCAATTTAAATTATTTCTGTTCTAACTAAATTTTGAAATATTTTTAAAAAATCTTATTATATAAAATAAAGTAGGCTTAGAAAAAACAAAACCTGTTATTTGTCAACATATTACAACAACAAAAAACTTATTAATATTTAAATTAAATTAAAATTAAATTAACTCATCTGCTATTCCAGACTCGGCTTCGCCTCGTCCGGAAACCGCGATTTGTCCTAAAAAACTTGATTTTAGGTACTTGTTACAAAATAGTTTAAATAGCTATTATATGTCAAATTCAAACCTCCATATAAGGCATAAGAACGATACTTATTTCATAATAAATACTATAAAATGAGTAGGTTCCTAGTGCAAAAAAAAGTTGGGGTCTTGAACCTTTTACACAGATTATAATTTTGAAATGAAATTTACTCCAATACTACTTCTATATTTCATGAAAAGAATATTTTGTTTTTAAAATAATATAATTATTTTTCAGTTTTTGTTTTATAGATTTTTTATTTTCATAAAAACCATAGTTATCTAAAATAGTTTGTTGAAAAAAATCGATCTAACCTCACAAATTCGCTTCAACTTAATGCAATTTTGCAAAATATCCAATATAAATATTTCTGTCTGATCTACTACAGATGAATTATTTCTATTTTAATGTAAATTTATGGCGTTGTTCTACTAAAACTATTGAATTTTTTAAAATAGGATGGCAGAAATTTGGAAAAACGAAAAGTATAACTCGCCAATTTGTTCATATCTTATGTAGTTTTGGAAAAAAACAAAGAATTATGGAAGAAACTGTTTCGTTTAAATTTTCACCAAAAATTGTTGTACTTAATTATAAACATCATTGTCAACTAAATATGACACAATTTTTGTGCAGAGGTCAAAATTGAAACCATGCTAATTACAAAATTAGTCTCTTTTATCTTTAATTAAAAAACTTACATTTTGCTTTTGTTATCAAACTACAAAAATTGCTAAGACAGATTAATATAATTTTTAAAAGATCCAGTGGCGTAACTACAACCAAAGTTTCTACGGTAATATTTTTTAAAATATAAGTGTCACTTTTCGTTCAAGAATATTTAATTTTATGCAAAGAATTGACTTCAAGCATCCTGGAATGGAATTATTTTCATTTTAATGTAGCTCATAGTTTTTTTTAAGATGCGCAATAATTAAACAATAATAATCAATTTGGATATTACGTTTTATGTTGCAAACGATGTACACGAAATAGGAAGTTTTCATATATGTTAACCTTTATACAAGTTGACCTAGCCTCTAGGAGTCTCCTAAATGTAAACAATATAAATGTAAATCAATATTTACAAAATGCTTTTGCTTTCAATGCCCCATTCGATGCAAATAAGCCCCCTCCGAAGCCTTGGTACACACACTTTTTCAACATCCACTAAATACCAAAATATTTATTGCAATGGAAACTTAAAACGTGCAGATTTCCGGTGTGTATATAACCAAAATTAATTTTTTACCACAAGTTGTTTAATTTCCTGTTAAATAAATCAAGATTGTGAACCGGCCTTGTCGCATTCTGTTGCTTATACACAATTTCCTTGAACGCACGCAATTTCCAAATGCAAATTCATTTAAGGGACATGTTTTATTCCATAAGCTTGACCTCTCTTTCTCCGTTCTTTGTGTTAATTAAACACCCAGTGAGATACATTAGATGCGCTTCGATTTTATGTTCGATATATTCAGGGCCAGTTTGTGTTTTTTACAAATGGTAATTTATTATCGAAATGAGTTTGTGTCAATAGTGTTTCCGCCATATCGTTTTTGGTTTGTGCGTTATTTATTTATACGCTTCATTTAAACACGGATGACGTATTTGGTTGATTCATAACATGAAGGTACTTAATCATGCACAGGGAGATGGGCAGCTGATTCACGACAGTTTTTGCTAAGTTCGGTGAAAGTGATCAAAAAACTTTTCATTTATAGTTGACATTGGAAAAGTTATTTTATTAGAGGCAGATAATTTATAATAACAATATTTTTTCAATTGATGGTTATCCTTAACAATAAGTTAGTTTCTTTAGATTATACAATTAACTAACAGTAAAAGATAACCATCATTGAAAAACTGGCCCTTCGTGTTTGAAAGAACTTATTAAAATTTTTCATTCAAAAAACAATTCTAAAATTTACCTTATGGACATAATCACCGAACACTTTAGAAGTATGAAAATATATATTAAATAAAACTGATAATATGCACAAATATAGTAGAGGAAAAACTGTATGTCATTATCATCTTTTTGTAATTGTTGTAGTTATATCACAGGATTTATCTAAAATTTCACGAGTCATGTTGCTTAAAATCTTTGCGAGATAATATTTTGTAAATATGGCAGAGAAATTTATATTTTTTTAAATAAAAAGTCTCAGTTAAATGTAATTTTCTATTCTTACACGAGTTCCAGTGTAGTTATCAAATTTACTCCTTCTCTTGAAAATATTGTTATGTATTGGCCGGATGTATTTTTTTTAATTCCATGTTGTGCTTATATTTCGTTGAAAAATTAATATACCTAATAAGACGACAAAAAACAGTTTTAGTTTTAGAAATTTTTATATGGAAGCAAAGTTCTATGGCAATATTTTATTTGAAATTTATAATGTATAATAAATTAAAATAAGGAATTTTTTAAACCTCTCGGATTGGCCCTAAAATCAAAACAATTTTGGTCAGAAGTCCAATATGATTCTTTACAAGTTCTAAGTTTAAATTTTAATGAAAATTTCGGACTGTATTTTTTGTATGCTTTCTGTTTATATGCCAAATTATGTACACATAAAACCATTACAAATTGTTATTTAATTCCTTCATTGAATTTTAAATAATACTAATTCTCTTCTAGACTAAAGTACCACTCTACAGGGTGTCTCTAAAAAGTCTTTACAAAATCCTACCACAAGTTTTTGGGCTCAAAATAATTCGATTGAACCAAACATACCTTGGTCCTTCCTTACTGAGTTACAGGGCGCTAAAAAATATCTTTCCAAATCGTTTTTTAAGTATATCTACAGAACGATTTAAAGTAGAGACTTGAAATTTGGTGGGTTAATAAATCTATAAGGAAGCTACAATGTGATGGTATTACAACCAAAATAATATTGTTTAGTGTCGTACTTATAGGGGGGGACTCAGTGTTTTTTTGGATATTTTTTGTAGGGTATTGCATTTTTTACAAAATAACTAGAATTATGATAGATACGCTCAAGACACGTAAAAAAAGTATACTTGTTTGACTTGCGTTAGCTCAACTGTTTGCGAAATATTTTACTTCGAAAATTTTTTCTGCTATAAAAACAATTTGTGACTTGCCCTGTAAAGTAAAAAATATTGGGTCACTCTAATACAGCTGGTTCTACGTCCAAAACTAAGCATAAATTGTTGTAGAAACCAGCCCCCAAAAAGGTTTCGTTACTAAAATACAGGGTGTTGAAAGATGTATTTTTTATTCGCCCTGTATCTTTTTCAGGTATATCTACAGAATGGTGTAAGATAGAAATTATGCTTAGTTTTGGACGTAGAATGAGCCGTATTAGAGTGACCCAATACTTTTGACTTTACAGGGTGTCACAAATTGTCGTTTTAATAGCAAAAAAAATTTTCAAAGTGAAATATCTCGCAAACAGTTGAGTTAATGCAAATCAAACAAGTATACCTTTTTTACGTGTCTTGAGCATATCCATCATAATTCTTGTTACTTTCTAAAAAAATTTAATCCCCTACAAAAATTATTCAAAAAAACCCTGAGACCTCTTCGATAAGTACGCCACTGAACAATATTATTTTGGTTCTAATACCAACAAATTGTAACTTCCTTATAGACTTATTAACCCACTAAATTTCAAATCTCTACTTTAAACCGTTCTGTAGATATACTTAAAAAATTATTTAGAAAAATATTTATAGCGCCCTGTAACTTAGTAAGGAGGAACTTTTGGACTAAGGTATGTTTGCTTTAAACGAATTATTTTGAGCCCAAAAACTTGTGGTAGGATTTTGTAAAGACCTTTTAGAGACACCCTGTATATGAAACGTTTCTTAAATTAACCATTTTGAGTCTAAACAGTCGATTTAAGAATAAAATTGTAAATTTGTAAAACCATGCAATAAAGTTTCTAAGGTTATTTTGTATCATTGTCTGATTATAAAAAGTTAATATGTAAAACAGTTTCTTATTATTACATATTTTTTCATATTTCTGGTAGATTTTTTTCAAAAATATTTTTTCCTCCACATTTATTGATATTAGATAAACTTCGATCATTGCTTACAAATGTTTGTATTTCGGTAGCAGTTGCTTAAGTTTGACACATAAATAATCCTAGATCAGAGATGTGAAACATTTTAAAGAAAATATGTATTAGACAAGCTTAAGAATGAATTCATCCGACACAAATTTTCCGGCCCCAACTTTAATGACGCAACATCCACATAAATAAATTACTATTTCATAAATGTGTTAATGTGCCCATAATTAGATATTGCATACACTCTCTTGAGGCACTATTTAATTTATTACCTACAAGAAAAACACATTTGAAGCTCTGTCGTAATTTAATTACGAATTTCGTAAACCCACATAAAAATTTATTAACTCAATGAAAATATGAACAATACACCTTTTTACAAAAAGAAAAAAAAACGACAAAACCCACTCAAATTTCTTGTGTGGCGATTTTTGCTGCAGAAATGGGGCAAAGCTCGTCTGGCCTCTCTCTAGA
The DNA here is from genome assembly GCA_963942485.1 of Pediacus dermestoides. Classification (NCBI taxonomy): domain Eukaryota; kingdom Metazoa; phylum Arthropoda; class Insecta; order Coleoptera; family Cucujidae; genus Pediacus; species Pediacus dermestoides. The sequence goes on from OZ012626.1 coordinate 34,861,849, forward strand.
CCAGTATGTTGAACTGCTCTGTTTTTGGCTCGCTTCCAACAAACTCGGTGTATCTACTGATATCTTGAACTGAAACTAGGGGAAATCTATATTGCACATAGATAATGCCGTCTCTAAAGCGTGTAGGACTTAAACATGAGTTTATAAAATATTTCGTGGACAGGGGCGGAGTGGCCCGCCAATAGACGTCTGGGCACAATAAATATGTGTGGTGTGGTATATTTTGTGCATATTAATATGTATTATAATTTTTTCTTTTAGTTATTTTCAGCGAGGTTATTAACGCGGCAAAATGAGACATATTTTACGTAGATATATTCTTCAATTCCTGATTCCTGGGCCGTAAAATACCTTTGAGCGGTCCTGTTCTTACTGTGATTTGTTGTGAGAAAACCTTCCAATTGCTTAAATTGACATGTGTAATCACAATTAAACGTTTTCTGCGGGAATAGTATAAAAAAATCACAATATAAATTAAAGCCAAAGCATGATTTCTTTGGTAAACAACTAACTGTTCGATTATTTACAATTACAACAACCACTTAATAGCTAATCTATAACATAAGTGATACAATCAGATATCTAATTTGTCCTTGTTCCAAGATCACTTTTTACCGGAAGTACAACAAACTCAATCTTATCGTCAATTTGTTTTTGAATAAATCCTACCCACTGATTTGACAATTGACCTTAAATAATTTATGAAGAAAAAAATAGTTTAATAGATGTAGATGTGCGTGGCATGTTCCAAGGTTAGAAAAGATCCATAATCAATTACATACTGCTTAAAATATTTATCTTTTATATCAGGTGTAAATCGAACTAGAATTATTTCAAGCTATCAGTTCATTTTGATTTAATGCAGGTACACAAAAAAAAACTAACAAAGAAATTTGTACACCTAAAATAGGTTACTGTCCGTATCTTATCATAAAAGTAAATTAAACAAAACTTATGTGAAACTATAAAGAAATTAGGTTTGAAAATAAAAACACCCTTAACCCAGAAAAGCAAGGGCAATCGATACCAACTGGGGAAAAGCAGAATGTGACATTTGGTATAGCGAGCCAAAAGCTCCGTGTCCTCAGACCACACTGCAGCACATTTTAAATTAGATGTATTTTATCTATTTTATTCAGTATAAACATTCGTGATGAATAATTGTTGTAAATTAATTTCCTTCACTTCCTGTATGCCATGATACAAGATTGGCAATTAAAATGCTTATTAACGCTTTGCATCAGACGGCTGGCGTTTTGTTCAACATTAATTTTGTATTCAATGCGAGAAGTTTTGTTTGGGTTTTCGGTACTTATAACAAAGTGTTTTGAAAGAAATTCCTGAAATGTTGTCTAGATTATCGTAAGTACCGTAATGAGTTGAGTGGTAAAATGGTTATGGAAGGATACCGAATAAATATAATAATTACATGTTTGTAAAAGTGTTAATTAATATTTCTAATATTTATTTGGGTTACTATTTACATTTCGAAAGTAAACATAAAATTTGTCACGTAGCGTAAGTGACAAAAATTTAAATAGCTTTGAATTTTGCATTATTCATTCATACATTACACACATTTCAAGGAGTATAAGAATTTTCATTCCAAATGATTATAAATTTTACTACAAATGAAATTTCATAGTAGGTAAGTATAGCTATAGATAGATTTTTTTCAGGATTGATTTCTATGCATATACAGAGTCATTATAAAAGAATATAACATCTCGGTGGGCTGTGAAATTTAATTATCATTTGAAAAACAGTAAAGAAAATTAAAATCCAAAATTAATGTCCGGTTGCACCAAGCTCTGCTAAACTAACAGCGTGATTAATATAGCAGAGGTATGTTATTGGCTAAATGAATGTTATTTGCTGCGTTGCTTAGCAACAAATTTAAAAGACCAATAACATGCCGCTGCTATATGTTAATCACGCAATTAGTTAATTGAGCATTTAGCAGGGTTTGGTGCAACCGGATCTAACTGTTTCATTTTTTGTAAATATGATTTTTTAAAGCGAAATATGTATACAAAAATAACATTTATAAATGAGAAGATGAGATTCTGAGGTTCCTAAACTTTTACAAATACTAAGAGTTCTAGTTTTACTTCTAAAGTTTTAAAATTTTTGAAAAAAATATTCAGATTTTTTCAGCTTAATTTGGCAATCTGAGATCTTAATTTCAACTACGAGCCCTAACAACTAAATGTTCGGACATAAATAAATTTTTGAAGTACCTATGAAAGGAGAACTGGAAATTTTACGCAAATAATTAGTAAACACCTAACAATACAATAAGATAAAACCTTAATAACAATATTGTGCATGGAAGAAAATTATTTATTGGATTTAACAATATTTTAACCTTAATAATTAGCAAACTTTGCAAAATGAATTTACAACTAAATGTTGGGATAATTTTTAATTTAGGACCATTAATAAGAGGTTACGTCTTTTTTTGCTTTAATACCTGCCTGTATTCTAGCAGGCATTGAATTTATCAAATTTTGGTGCAATTCTGACGTGAAACTGTCCCAAATTTCTTCTATTTTGGTCTTTAAGGCCTCAATGGTTCTTGGTGTATTATTGCGTAGAATACGTTTAATTTTATGCCAAAGAGTTTCAATGACATTTAAGTCCGGACTGGATGAGGGCCATGAAAGCACCTTTATGTCGTTTTCCCCAAGTTCCAAAACTGTGATTTTTTAAAAACAGTCGTTAGAAAATTACGTCACATTTTTCAAATGCAATTTTTAAAGCTACGAAATATGCCTAAAATCACCAAATAAAGACTTGGGGATTGCAATAAAGTAAATTTTACCTGAATCCAACCAGTGGTTCCAAAACTGTGATTATTTTAATGTAGAAGCACCTCAAAAAACACGTTTTTTGAAAAGTGAACTGTGGAACTCGAAACAAATGCAAAAAAAATCATATTAACATTTCAGGATTTTTTCAATATAGTACGATTATTGATCTTTGATTTAAATGTTTTTTAACACAAATCCAACCAGCGGTTTCAAAACTGTGATTTTTTAAAACAGTTACTAGAAAATTTTATCATTTTTAAAAGTGCAACTTTGAAGCTCCGATAAATGCCTAAAATCACCAAATAAAAACTTGTGTAATATTTTTGTAAAGAAAACCAACATCCAGCTTTGCAATATAGTAAATTTCATCAAAATCCGACTACTAGATCCAACGTTTTGAAAATAATAATTCTTTGTTTCTACAATTTTCCCATCTTGCTGCGTTAAAGTGCCACAGTTTTGGAACCGCCGAGCGGATTTTTACGAAATTTACGTTTTTATATAACGAAATGTTGGCATTATAACAGAAAAAACCATCAATATTATGGAAGTTAATTTAGATAATTTTTGCGCGTATGGAAAAAAGAAAATCAAATTTACTTTTGTCCGAACATTTAGTTGTTAGGGCTCGTACATACAAAATTGAACTAATTTACAAATTTTAAATATGCAAAAGAACAAAAAAAAGTATCAGTTTTTTTAAGAAACAATACTTATTTTAACTTGCTAATTGCTTGAAAATTTGAAAGTAGTTGAGAAATGTGGCACTAAATTAAATGCAATATTTTTCTTCAAGTTTAGAAATATTAGTGAAAAGTAAACAGAATGCGCAGAGGTTCCATTGCGCAGAGTCCGGCTTTGTTCGTCCTTCATTGCCGACGTATTTTGAGTCAAAGCTCTCTACCTACAGCGTAACATAGGGAGTCTCATAATCTACTCTTTCTAGTATCCATGCTTCAATTAATTAAACCGTTTTACTGTAATTGTTTAATTACATGAAATGTAATATGTAATTAAAATAAAAACACATATTAACAACTCGGACATGACTAACTTTTGCTACCAGTTTAAATATTTCAACAAAAGTTCGTTTGAACTACACGAATACAAGTGTTTTTAATTGTCTTTATAAATAGAACTTTAACGATTTTATCTATCGTATTGTACTTTAGTTTTATTTGTTTCGCCAGCGCACACAACTTGAAACTGCATTGCATGTTTTTGTAAAAGTAATGGTACAAGGGAACACTAAATCCAAATTAAAAGCAGTTCGCAGACACGAGAAAAATGGACACAGATTATTACAGTTCTTATTTTTTTACAATTTAATTGAACCATTCATCAAGCCAAATCCGCCTGTTGTTACATCCAATCTTAAGCGAACACTTTTTTCTGTTTATCCACACTGAAAAGAGCCACTTAAATTAAGTTTTCCAGTGGATACGCTTTCAGTTTTCAGTGTATCAACATCAACCAACAACTGTCTAAATTGTCCTGAAATTGTAGAAGTGGAAAAACGCGGCGCAAAAAATTTGTTATTCAAATTCAAAGCAAGGGTCATAAAAATAAACTAGTTTACACAAAGACAATTAAGTTATTAATTAATTTCAGTTTAGGACCGAAGTAAATTTAATAGCTGGTTAAGTTAAACATCACCAGTTAGACAATTGTAGGTAAATAAACTGGCATTTGCAAAACAAACTATAAAAAAGCAACAATAATAAAGGTAATTAAACGTAGGTGAAACAAAACTGGATACATACAACATAACCTTCATAAAACATAAATTACTCCGTAGATATACAGTCATGAAACATCGCATAAAATAAAAATATGAGTAAATTCTGCAGACGTTTTAATCGAACATTAATTTGTATCCCAAGGTCCACTAATTTCCGCCAATATAAAATTGTGTGACTGAAGGTAAACCATATAGAGAGCTTTTCCTAAAGAGAAAATGCCTTTGTACAAAATATATCAACACACATATCCTACAAGGCGAAGTCAATAATTTATATGCAAATAATGGTATTGTCTTTTCTCAACAAACAAGTATTGAGTATTGTTAATTTACTGTGTATGTAGTTGAAATTAATATTAAATGGAAACTGTAACTGTATAAAATAACTTAGTTTAACAAGTAATGGCTTGGTTTTCCAGTACATATTGGGAATTTTATTTGTTGTTAAGGTCACTACATAACTTATAATACTGATATAATTATATACGTATTAACGTAACGATTTATGAAAACTGAAAATTAACAAAAATTAAAGAATTGTTGGTAGAAAATGTAATGCAATGGCGGGAAATATTGATCATTGTTCCTAGTAAATAATTTTTGAAAACGGAGCTCGATTTTTAATTAGAACCTATTAGAAACTATTCAAAAGGAATATTATTTTGATGCGGCATATTATTTGAACTAAGGAAGTGCAATTTTTCTTATTTTTGAGTCAACAGTACTATTCATTCAACTAACAGAACTACAGTCCATTTTTTGAGTAGGGAACTAAAATATTTGCCAGGAAAATTAAAATACATTATTCCAACTTAAGTTGTTGAACGGCCAATCAAATTAATGTAGGTAGTTTATATTTTTTATTAGAAAAAAAAAAAGAAAAAATCTTATTGGAAGAAGATACAAATTTATAGTTTGAAAGTTTTGAAACCGCCATTTTGCAAGGTAAAAGCAGATAAAAGTTAGTACACGAATTTAAAGAGGTAAAGAGAGAATCAAACGATGCTGACGACTACATTTCCAACTGTAATAATAAAAAACTGTAATAAATAAAAATGACAACAACATACTGACTCATTTTATAGCTCCTCGTTTAATTCAAAGACACTCGATGAAACATCCTTCTCTGGTTGCAAAATTTTAAAGGATATAACCTCAAAAACAATTAGACAATCTAATTAGCATTTTTCTAATGCATCCAAACACTGATTAGAAAGCGAAATTTAATTCAATAATTTTATTTCATAATTTTCATAATTGTGACGATTCTGTTTTTAAAACTTTAAAGTTCATTATAGGTACAATAAATAAATTTTGTTGAGAATAACCCTAAAGATGATGTAATTGTAAAGTGATACCAATTAATTTAGAATAATTTTATTTTTCAAATAAGAACGAACTTAATGTCACATATTTCTTCATCTTTCTTTTGTACCTTTCCTTATGTTGTTGTTGTTGCCTTGGTGGTGCGGGCCCCGAGGGTGAATCCCTCAGTTCCCGCAGGCACTGAGGCCAAAAAGGCCCATTGTGCACAGCCACCTTTATGCTAGTCTTCGTCCCAAAGGCCAGTCTTTATACTTCAACATGTTTTTTGAAAGCAAATATGTAGTTTATTTTTGAATAGTAGTTTTTGTATTTTTTCGAACTTCACCAAATTTTTTTTCTAAAATTACAGTCACTTACAAATCAAATATATCTAGCTATTAAAAAATCTAACTACAGGAAGTTTTTGTCAATTTACTGGAAAAGACGTTTTTGGTCCTTATCTCCATATAATTCTTATCAGATATTCATAATTGGTACTATTAATATAGCGAATTCTTGGAGTGCAAAAAAATGTAAACTTGGAACTTGGTACAAATTAGCTCCCTAATACACCAACCCAAAAACGTTACTATTAATGAGATTATTTAACGGGTGTTTTTTACAAAAAGGCATCAAATTGGCTTTGACTTTATTTTTTAAAAGACAACAACATCGTAAATTAAGTTGGTTAGACAAAGATAGTGACAAAGATCAAAGCCAATTTGACGGCTTTTTTAAAAAACACCCGTTATATCTTCATACATATACAATCTTCATAAAATTGAGTACCTAGGTATATTACCTCTCAACCTCTCATTGTTTTAAAGATAACTTTCATAGCACATTTTTTCACAATGGCCAGTTTTCAAATTAATTAGAAGACTTTTTTATTAATACCAATATCTACGCCACTGGAACTCTCTTTAGATTTAAATTAGACAAAAAAAGCACAATATTTTGGTTATGTGGACCGCCATGTAAAAATCTAGTGAATAAGGTAGGAAGTAATTTTGGATCTACAGCTTTATCTTTTATTACTTATTATAACGTATGTTTCATAAGTTTTGTCAAAAAATTAAAAATCAAATATTTTTAAAACAGTAAACTTGTTATTTCGGACATTTTTGTCTTTTGCGGTATTTTTGACCACTTCTGGCCAAAATTCTAAAAATAGTGCTGCCAGAAGTCCAATTCTCCCTGGCTAGTTTCCTGACAGATACACCAACTCCATTTTTAGTCCTTCTTACCACTCTTCGGCACTGCTGAGGAGTTAAAAGCCTTGGTCTTCCACTTTTTGAAAGGTTCATACAAGGGATACTCTATTCGCATTCCACTATAGTTCGATATACTAGCTGATATATATTGGTTTTGAAAAATAGCCACTATTTCAGGTCTTACGCATTTGCTCAACTAAATTATAAATACTTTTTGTAATTTCCAATTTGTACGACATTTTTCGCAAACCGAATAAAAATTTCCATGTGCCAAATTGAAGCCTAGTAAACAAACATACTTTTGTTTTCAAAGCCATCTCGATAAGTTGCATAGGTACCTCATTAGCGTACGTTGAATTTTTTGACAAAACTTATGAAACATACGTTAAGCTTTTTCATATATTTCACGATTAAATCAAATGGTTAGTAAGAAACGTTTATTCTTATTAATTATAGCGTAGAAAATACCTTGAGGTCTTTTATTCGACCTAAGATACAAAAATAACATATTGACCGTCTAATAAAATTATTAAGGTTTTTTGTTAACCTCTCAATCTATTAGTGTATTTAAAAAAATCACGTAATGAATATTAAGCACTTGCTTCAAAATAAAATATCTTCGAACCTCAAACAGTTTTTCGATATCAGCTGTAGCCTGCAGCTATAGAAACTAACTAGGTACTTGAGGGTATCCTGGGTATCACATTCATTGCCTCGCCGTGAGAAAAACCATTTAATGGCACGTGGCAGAAAAAACTCATAGCAAAATCGCTATTTTATATAACATATCAATAAAAACCTACGGCATTGACAAAATATAATACACAACATTTAATAGTACATATATTTGACATTTATTTCAGCTGCAAAAAAATCGTATTTCTTTTGGCTTATTGTTCGTTCAAGGAAAAAAGTCATTAATCTCGCAGTACACACACATAGAAACGCTTTTATTGTGTTGCACCTAGACAGTAGCAGTTCTAGATTTATTGAGAAACAAATTCAAGGTTGGTAATTTGAAATATACGTGCGGAATAGCAAGTCAAGGTGTTTCTGCATATAATTACCATTAACAATTTCAAATGAATCTCACCTTAATCGGAAAAGAAAAACCATTATTTTCGTACAATATTCGCACCAATAGACTATTATGTGTATGCACCAGGCCAGGGGCGGTTTGAGGAAAGTTAAGGCCAAGCAGGGTACAAATAATTTTAAGAATATAAGATTTTGATTATTTTCTAATTTAAGAATTCGTCTGGTTGTGTTTCAGTTAAACGTTTTTTCGTTAGAGTACCAAAAGCTTGATTTATTTATATTAATTTGCATTGAAAACCTGTACTGGATTTTTCTTTTTATACATTCGACCTCGTTTTGTATTTGATATTATATTTAATCATGATTTAATTACTTCTACAGTGTATCAGAACAAAACGATAAATAACCAAAAGTAAAAATGTCTAGAATCTACCTCCTTTTAAAATTTTTTTACATGCTTTTCTCTTAATATTAATTAAGAGGACGCTTTAGAAGTAACTCAAACACCAAAATGTTGTTACTTAACTAGGTTTTTGAGTGTAATATATCGAAAATCGAATCACAAAACGTGCTGATAAAATGACGAAAAGCAAACACACGTGAAGTGGAAATTGAAAATTATCGCTTCCATTTAATTGTTTAACTACCTATACTAAAAATCATGTCTTGAAAAAATGATATTAGGTGCCTCTGGTGGTCCAACGAACTCTCAGATTCTATTTTATAAATAAACTAATTGCACGCGCCTATTATTTGAAACCGGTCCTGATAACATACGTAAACATATTTAAACGTTAATTGATTTTAATTTTAATAGCGTGATTTTGTACAATATAAATATAATATACATACAAAATACAACAGAAATAAAATGGGATTTATTCTGCATGCAAACGACTGCATAATTCAACATAATAACTTGAATATGTAGGAAAAATAAATTGAATAATCCCAAGCACAATATAAAAGAAAATTGCTCACTGAAAAAATTCTAATGATTTGTAGTGTACAACTGGCAGCAACCAAACCATCCCACTTGTGAAAAACAATTTTATTGTGGGCTGCTGCATGTTTTCCCCAGTATTAAACAACATTTTTTTGCATAAAATTTGTGGGGAACAAATTGAAACCACAAATTCAGTGGAAACGGTTTCAAATTTGTGACTAAATTCACGAAAATTATGCAATGTTTGAAAATTAATCAAGCAGAAAATTTTGAAAGGTTGACTTAATTTGAACACCCATAAAGTTTTTACCCACAATAGGCACTTTAACAATTTAATGTTTGTATAACAATTACTTAGTGTGAGAAAATCTTCCCAGTAGCAGTTCAAACTGCATTAAAATTAAATTAAATTTAATAACAGAGCTGTTCAGTAAATTGGAGCCAATATATTGATTCGATTGGGTTCATAAATTTTCAGTTCGTTTTTTTGTTGTTCTGTTCACTATAAATAAACCTCTGTTGTTTGTCTTTGTTTACCCGTCATCCAAGGATAACAGCACATGAGAAAGGACGTCGTTTTGTGTAGCAAGTTTCGTTGGTACACGTCGCGTGCTTCAATGGTTTGTTTAATTGAATTCAAAAGACCAAATCAAATAATCCAAGTTAACAAACAAAAGGGTTTTTGATTTTTTTATATTAAGTAATATAACTGTGTTTGTGTTTGCTAAGGCAGATTTCTAAAAATCTTAATTTAACGGAACAACTAAAGTGATTTAATAAATATTTAAAATGACGAAAACGCAAAGATATTCCTTTTATATTCAGAGTAAATTATGTAGAATGCTTGCAATTTTTGTCTAAAAATATTAGCACTTTCTATTTCCGCTCTGGTAGTTCTACCTAAGACTGAAACCACAATCTTAATGAAGAAAAATTTTCCAAAAATCCGTTGAGGAATGTATCATATTATGAAACTTCCGAAAATTTTTATTTCACTTAGTCTGAGTTTATATATTTTCACGCAAGGACTCAAATACTATTTTAATAAACTTTTGTTGAAGAAGATGTCTGATCTTAGGCAAATAAAAACGAAGATGCACAACTGCGTTTAAAAAAGACAAGACCTGAACTCAGTTATTTACTTTGGCTTTGATTCTAGAACAACAACAGAAATTAAATTTAAAAATATTAATTAATAATTTATATATAAAATATTTGGAAAAGTAATGAAGGATGGATTTGTATCTTTTTCTTGAAGGAGTAGTAGAATGGATATAAGAAGAGATCTACCTCTTACTGTTTGTTTTATTAAGCTTTATTCATTTTTTACACTCATTAAACAGTATTCATACACATATCCAAGAAATTTGACAAAGCACACCAATAAATTCGAATTATATGGAATGAGGAGTTAGCATGGAAACTCATGGTATGCTTAAAGCGAGGAGCACTCTAACTCTGAAACAAATTGAAAGGGAAAAGTATTAATTAATGTGAACTTCAGGGTTCAACGTTGTACCTTATTGCACCTGCTTCAAACTGAGGGCTTACCTTCTATCATAGATGAGAGAGTGGTTATGTTTGCTTGTAACATCTTGTTGTTAGTACGCGAAGTTGTCGATGAAGACCTAAAAATAAAGAGAGGAATATTTCCAAAAAAATAGATTAAAACCAAACTTAAATTTTTCATGCAACAAAGTTTCATGCACTTAGAACATAACAATCTGTAAAAGAACTAAATTTGTAACATGAACTTTACAACAAACTTACCATCTATTAGTCGGATAGCGATTCAGGTACAGCGTAACCTTCTGAGCAAACCCTTCAGGTTTGGAAGGGGTCTTTTTCCTACAAAAGAGATGTATTAGATCCATTCTTCAATTAAACATCAGCACTATACATCGATTTGAAAATTATAGACAGTGACAGTATAAAAAAGGGAAAATCTCTTCGTGGTTTTTATTCCCTGCAGCCGGCTCTCAATATGAATCACTCTCTATGTTTTCCGAATCGAATTATAGTTGCAAACATCATTTTATACAACACCAAATACTTACCCTTACATCAAACTTAAAGATTTATCAGGCAATAATTATTGTTACCAGAAATAAATATCTTTGTATCGAAAATGGCAGGAATCACAGTATTAACACCCAACAGAAAACGAAATATCGAATGAAAATATAATTTTCCCTAGGTATCTTAAAAAAAAATCATTCATTGGCTGCGATTTCTTCCGAATCGTTGCGAATGATTCCATTTCGATTGGTATTTTTCGTAGTTATTTTGAGCGAATGTTTTGTTTAGCGTTCAGGACCTTCGTCATACCGAATGTTCTCAAACATTCGCGACAAAACGCAGAAAATAATAGCAATTGTGAGCATAATACGCCATGAAAACCTCTTTATGTTAATAGTTAATTTTATGCAGAGGAAACTTTTTAAAATGGTACCAGAATGGACAAAGTTTAGGAAAAAGAAAAGTCATCTATTAGCACCTTATGCCTTCCATAAAAGGTGTTAAGATCCAATTCTTCCATCATCAGATTTCTATATTAAATAATTATATGTAACTTAGAAAGTTATTAAACACAAATGAATGACGTAGAATTCATATTCTAAGTTATAGATAACTATTTAGTGGATATCTTTCTCTTTTTGCTAAGATGTCCTTTGGCTGGTTAGGCAGTATAATTTCCTACTTCTTCCGATTTCTGACGAATCGAATCGAATGAAAATACAGCCAATGGACGATCAAACTTAATCAAAGTTTGGTATCATTTACCGAAAATCATTCTATAGAAAACGGAATTAGTTATTATTAAAATGGTTAAGAAAATATTTTTATTTGTCTATGATTAGAATTTTTGAATATAAATGTGAAATGTATAAAATGTATTTTTTACATTACATTTTTTTTCGATTTGAATTTTGTATACATGATGATGTTATAGTTTTTTCTATTTTGCTAAAATATCTTTTGCAGTTTTTATTGTATTTTCTATTTTGATGCTGCTTTGAATTTTTTTTCGAGTTGTATTTGGTGTACATGAGTTTAGTTGTTTCCATTTTGCCGAAATGTTTTTTGCAGCGTATTGTATTTTCTATTTTGATGTTTTATTTTGCATTCTTGTCTCATTTCATTTTACATGTTCTATTTTGTTTTATAGTTGAATTTTTAGTACACGAATGAAATAAATAATTTGCAAAATATACAAAATTCTAAAATTCTTACATCAAACTTAGAATACAAAGTTAACTTAAAAAATTCATAAATTAAATTCTATGGCTCATATTTCTTCTTTTTGATCAAAAATCATTGAGCCACCCTGGATACCTTTAGAAAATCTCTACCCGCTTTTTGAAAAACCTGACAGCATCCCGTTCGAAAACGGTTGAACGAGTCTCAATATAATTGTACTAAAATGTTTTCTTCACCATTATGAAGAATTTCTACAGTATTTTTATTAAAAATACCTACATAAAACGGTATTAACAAAAATATTGTTTATATAAAATAGGACATTAGAATAATTAATCAAACCACAAAAATATATGGTTTAAAAAAATGTTAAAATGTCAATAAAAATCTAATAATTTTTGCCTAAACTCAAGACATATTGCCTCATACAGTGGAACAATAATTTTTGCACCAATATATTTTTCTAAGCATTAAAATTAAATTTTCATAATTTTTTAACAATACAGTTCCACAAAGAAACTCTCCGCAAGCAAAATTGTGAATGTCAGCTGTTTAAATTCATAAGATATGGTCGAAGCTTAGTTTTGGAAAGCATATTTTCTTCATTTACTTTGTTTAATTTTTGTAGAAGCTCCAGGAATTTAATTTAAAATAGATTTAATGGGCTAGCCGAAAATAGCCAGGTAAATTATTGTAATACTTTTATCCATTTTCCTGTTTTTGCATCTTATACGGCTAAAACTGTTTAACATAAATCATAAATATTCCAAACATGAGTAAAATTATAAGTAGCCTAGAATTTATTGCTTCAATCTGAGATACCAACACGACAATTTGTTGTATGAAACAAAATAATACGATTTTAGAATTTTCATTCAACTTTAGAACAGCCTTCAAATAACACATTTAAATTTTAAACATTTTTTAACAGATTCTAGCTTTAATTTAAAGTGCTATACAGGCATAACTAATTTTAATTAGCACCTAGTTAATTACTAACAAAATTGACCTTCATAATTTTGCCCAATCTTTACAAAGCATCCACTGTACAGATTCAAGTTACCGAAGTTCAAAAGTTCAAATCAATAATAGACGAGTTTTTAAAGTAACAAAACAAAAACTTTGTAAGAAACAGAACTTTTGTTTGAAACACCTAAGTTTTCCAGATGACACATCACGTAGGATTAAATAAAATGTAACATAAATTTACAAAAATAATCCTGATGAGAAAATAATTTAACACATTACTCACCTATTTATATTAGCTGATCTTGAAGCAGTTTGGCTAGCTATTGTGATATGAACGTAGACTTTGGGATGTTCTTCTATCAATCTGGCTAATTCATCGCCTTTCCATTTGTAAATGAAAACTGCACTGATGTTCCCTGTAACAAAGTAAATTTATGTTAATTCCACTTGATTTATCTCTATACGTAACGTAGATGAATGTTTAATTTTTTTATTAAATTTGAGGAACTCCCTAGAAAAATAGTGAAGAAACCTGAAGAATTATTTTAAAATAAATGGAACAGAACAGAAGAAATTAATGTATAACGGACAAAAACATATTATTTTGTATAATTAATCATTTTTCTATTAATTGTCCCAAAACAAAATTTGAATTAGCCGCCTATAGTGACGAATCAAAACGCGTGTGTTTGGCGGGAGTTTCAAAAATTGTCCAATTATTTTCAACGGCAAGTTTCAGTACTTAGATATGCATAGATATAGATTATAATTTCCATTTTTAGTACATTTTAAATGATTTATTTGTCGTTTAGAAATAACAAGTCTAAAAATAACATTATAATTAAAAAAATTGTATATATTTGTTTGCACAGCATAACGACGCCCTTCGCGTGTTAACATTTTAGCACATAAATGTAAATTAATCCCTGTAGTATAATTAATATTACAGTATAAAGTATAACCACCCAAAAATAAATTGTCACTATTGCAACTGTTGACCCTTGCAGAGTATCGAATTTCCATTAAAGTTGCGCATTTCTCATCTAATTTACACTGACAAATAACTGCACTGCAAGGGTGAATTGTGTTTATTTTTTCCTTTTTTTTTGTGGCGACTGCAAACGTGTTTTTCATTCAGACGTCAGACGTTGCAGGTCGACAACCGAATATCTGAAGAGAATGGATGAAGGAGACGCATTATATTTACATGTTACCTGCATTATGGTGTGGTTTATCGCCGTAGTCGTTAATAATAAAAATATGAAAGAAAAACAAACAAATCTTGCACAACGTAGCTTTCCTTTGTGGAAAATAGCTTTGCGTTGTAATATTCATCCTTAAGAAGTTTTTAATTATAATTTATGAAAGTTAAAGTTTATTATTATCATGCTAAGGAAAATTTTGAATTTCGGAAAACCAGGACAACAATATTTCCAGGTAAACTTATGTCTGGTTAGACAAACAAGGATTACAATTTGTTTTTCCAACACAGATAAGAAAATTCGTTGATTTATCACACTCACAAGCGAATAATTACTGGAAAATTTTCTAAAAATAAAAGCTTATAAATTCGGTGCATATAGCGTAAAGAATTTGTCACACTATGTAACATGAAACGTTCAAGCGTTTAGACAACTATCAAAATTTTGTTGTTTGGATAAACCCATCATGGCCAAACAAAACGAATTTACAACATTCTCCGTGATTACTAAACTTTTAGTTTTTATTTTTACTGCAGCAACAGGAACATGTTTTCTTTGGTTGATAATCAACATTCACATCAAGGTTCATGATTTTAAGCAAATTATTTTTGATCGATGTTGAGGATAAGCCACGAATGTCGAATAAATAATAATATTGTTTTTGCAATATCAAAACAACACGATTTAAATTCAATGAAATTGCTTCCAAATTTCAATTATCGGTTTAAATGTGGACCGTTTTATTTATATATTTTTTAATAATAATGTGAAATATATTTCATTATTTTTTTATTTTTTTGCGTTTAAATAAATTTTAATTGCAAATTCAAACTATAAAATATCGAAATTACAATGGAAAAATGTTACATTATTAAACGGCAAGTATATTTAAATTATGAACCAAAATTAGCAATTTCAGGAAGTTATCTTTAATGGTGTGTTATCTTCTTTCTATTTTTAATTCTTATTATTCTTAAACTAAAAAAATATAGTTTTATTATCAATTTAATTAAAATTTAAATATATAAATAATTTAGCAGTATTGACCTTGATATTAATAATTTTTTTTGTGTAAGTTAGTAGATAGCAAGCTAAAAAGGCACACAGGAATCGCATGAACCCTATGAAAGCTTGTACACTAAATTTTATATGAATCAATAGTGATATTCCCAAAATTCCAGTCTAACTACGCCACTGTAGGATTCTAAGCAATAAAAAGTCCAAAATTACATGCTTAAAGAATTTCAGTTTTTAGTTTCGAAATAAATAGAATGAAATCACCATCAAGTTTCAACATTTTTTGAGGCATATCGAGTACAAGGATTTCTCGAAAATCTAAAATTATATCAAATCTTTCCAAATTTAGTTCTAGTATTCAAGAAATCTTTAAAGAGAGATAACTAGTTCAAATATTTTAAAGTTTTTGGCGTGAAATTTAAAATAGGTACGTTAATTATTTTTTCAAGTACATGTTTTAATTTCCCGCTAAAATATTTTTAATTCCAATTCTCTTAACTTAAAAATGGATTGTATAATAAAGGATCAGAAGTTTAAAAATAGTATATTATGCAATGATAGTTATTAAGACACGAGACGGCTCGTGTCGTAATGAATATGAGTGTCTTAATAGCCACTAAATGTGAGTTGCATACACTAATTTTTAAATAATGAAAAAAAATTATAAAATTTTTATATTCTACACTATCTAAAAACCTACAAAAATTGTTATTTCCATTTTCCAATTGCCTACATAGTTTTCCAGTCCGTTTTTTCCTCACCCTCAATAGATAATCCCACAGACTCGCGTGTTATTGAAAGTAAAAAATTCAGGACATTTTTAATTAACTCACAGTAATTTCACAAAGAGTGAAAGCAATTTTTATACAAAACTCATAAAAGGGTAGGTGTGTTGGGAAATGACTATCTACGAATTAATCTTGATCAATTTGATATTAGAGAATTTATAACAAGCTGACACCGTAAATATAAATTAGAATGCATTAATCAATTTTTGCCAGCAATTTAGAGAGTACGAGCAATTCCACTATTTTTCAACTCCAAAACAAAGATTAGCCAGTTAATCACCATATTTTCCACTCACTTTTGACTTTTTGCTCATATTTAGTTATTTATTAGGTGTAACAACATTTTTTACGACTGTTAATTTTGCTGCTCATGGAGAGTTAACTGCCGGATTACTTCAGCCGCTTGTGTTTAATCCCCCTTTGATTAATCACAAACTTTTCGTATAATTATATTATTAAAAATTCGCTTTACACACGAATTAGCCGGCAAAAACAACATAATCCGCTTCGAAGTTTTACAACCGAGCCTTTGCCCCCCTTTTACTGTTTAATTGATTTGCGGTCAGTTAGAATATTTTTAGGTCATGCTTTGTTCAAGTTCTTTTAACATTGACCTTCGTCACAACGAACGAACCGAATTAATTCGCTCAGTTTTCGTGTAAGAATCACATAAACCGCATAGAACTAGACAATTAGGTTTTGGGTTATTTGACATCATCACCACAGTGATATCAGATTGAATCGTATTCCTAATTAAGTAAACTCGAGCAAATGGGGTGGAAACGTCTTTCACAACACCGCGTTAACCTGCAGGAATAAAAAATTAAATATGCATATGCCCCTCTGGGTTTTGAAGTGAAGTTTAAGGACGACGGTTGAAAGTTTTTATGCAAATTGTTCGGGCGAGTCGTGGGAAATATTAGAAAAGTCATTTGTCACATATCCGTGTCCCCAGAGAAGAGATAAACGAAAATTGCAGCTTAAAGAACGACAAAATGTTTTTTAAACTAGGTGGAAATAAAACAGCGTCGAGGAAATTTACACAATTTAATGCAGATGGTTTTGCTTTCGATTTGCATGTAGCAGGAAATTTGTGGTTGCAATAAAGATAGTGAGTTTTGTGAAATGTTGGAGTTTGTGGAAGTTACAACTAATACGAAAGAGGTTGCGATTGGGGTTAGTTTTATATCATTATTTAAAATGAGGTCGTGTGGAAAACGGATGTGAAAAGTAGAGAAGAAGCAGGAACAAATAGTTCTAAATATGGAAAAAAGGAAATTTAAATTATATCATTTCCTGAATATTAGAAATTTTAAATACGAGTCCTAACAACTAAATGTTCGGACAAAAGTAATTTTGTTTGTCTTTTTTCCATACGCGTAAAAGTTATCTAAATTAACTTCCATAATATAGATGATTTTTTTCTGTTATAATGCCAACATTTGGTTATATAAAAACGTAAGTTTCGTAAAAATCCGCTCGGCGGTTCCAAAACTGTGGCACTTTAACCCAACAGGTGGGAAAACTGTAGAAACAAAGAATTATTATTTTCAAAACGTTGGATCTAGTAGTCGGATTTTGATGAAATTTACTTTATTGCAAAGCTGGATGTTGGTTTTCTTTACAAAAAAGTTACACAAGTTTTTATTTGGTGGTTTTAGGCATTTATCGGAGGTTCAAAGTTGCACCTTTAAAAATGATAGAATTTTCTAGTAACTGTTTTAAAAAATCACAGTTTTGAAACCGCTGGTTGGAATTGTGTCATAAAACCTTTAAATCAAAGCTCAATAATCGTACTATATTGAAAAAATCCTGAAATGTTAATATGATTTTTTTTGCATTTTTTTCGTGTTCCACAGTTCACTTTTCAAAAAACGTGTTTTTTTGAGGGTGTCACCTACACTTAAATAATCACAGTTTTGGAACCGCCGGTTGGATTTTGGTAAATTTTACTTTATTGCAAAGCTGGATGTTGGTTTTATGTACAAAAAAATCTCCAAGTCTTTATTTGGTGATTTTAGGCAATTTTCGTAGCTTTAAAATTGTACTTGAAAAATGTGGCATAATTTTCTAACGCCAGAATTGTACCAAAATTAGATAAATACAATGCCTGCTAGAATACAGGCAGCTGTTAAAGCAAAAGGAGACGTAAACTCTTATTAATGGTCAAAATTAAAAATTATCCCAACATTTACTTGCAAATTCATTTTGTAAAATTTGCTAATTGTTATAAGGTTAAAATATTGTTAAATCAAATAAATAATTTTCTTCCATGCATAATATTGTTATTGTTATTGTATTGTTAGGTGTTTACTAATTATTTGCGTAAAATTCCTAGTTCTCTTTTCATACTTCAAAAATTTACTTTTGTCCGAACATTTAGTTGTTAGGGCTCGTATAAAAGAAATAGTATTAATGAAAATATGTATCACGATACTAACCTACAAGGAATCACTTTTATAATAAAAAAAAAGTACTGATTTCAAAAAAGGTTTAACAGTCAATATGTCAATATCTTTTCGCAAATTAAAATTTGAGAATTTCAAAACGCTGATTCTTCTAGGAAGACGCTATGGACTTATAGACAAAGAACAAAGAAATCGTGCCTAATTTGTCAAAAATTAGGAACAAATGCAGAAAAACTTCTAAGCAGAACGTCTTCTTGTCTAGGTTTCTGTAAATTATTCGACATTTGATTGAATGTTGGTAGGAAATATAGATTAAGGAATTTGAGTTCAGCTATTTTGTGTGTTATAATCTCGCATTCCAGGATTTATTTAGACTGAGATTGAGCTTAGTTGCAGTATCATAATTATGTAGGGCATAATAGGAAGAAGAAATCCCCTTCTGGAACGACTTCTTTTGGAATACGTAGGAGTTTTGATAAGGTGTTAATCTAATTTTTCTTCCTTAAGCTAGGAATTTCTTCATGTTTGCTTAGCCTTTTCTATTCAGTCAACGATGAAAACCAACTCTGTGTCCACTCTTGGAGCATCGTCCTCGTGGTCTTTATTCTTATGTTTTACAACTTCATCCTTAATTCTCGTTATCTAACATTTTTTAAAAAACTTTAAGTGTGCGATATTTAAGAAACTTGTAGATTTTGATTATCAGTTTTGTTTTTTTAGGAATTGGACGAAATATCTTAAAGGATACTGTTACAAAAAAAAATTATGAGAAGAAACGTTATAGCAGGTAAAAAACGGAAGGAATAGGAAACTATTAAGAATGCTGTACGAGGAAATGGAACGAGAAATAAAAAGCAACTATAAGTCACCAACTGTACGATAGATTCAAAAGCCGGATTCCTGAGACAATCAACGAGAACAATTTCATGTCAACGAAATAATCAGAGCGGCTAGTACAGAAGAAGCTACCATATCAATTTTTTTTAAGAAGAAACACAATTGCAAGCTAAATACATACATATTTATAAACTCACATAATACGTTTTAATGGATATTAAGATGTATTAAAGAGAAATTATTGTACTTACTCATACAATTAAATGATTGCGTACAGTTTTATCGTAACAAGTAATTAATTAAACAATCATTGTTTTATCTTCCCTAATATTGCCCATAAAAATATCCACGTCGAGAAAACATAAACGTTGAAAAATATTTATTTATCCTGCACTCGTACTTATATCTGACTTGGTTCTTCGATTTAAAGAACAAACTTCTCTAAAAATTTCATGTATATAAACTTGCCGCCTTCATTTTTAATAATTCCACCCTTTTCACCCACGCAGAAAATTACAATAAAACTTTTGTTAGCTTTTAAAATTACATTATACTTAACTGATTTATTATCTACATAACAAAACCCCTAGAAACAAATATGTAGCAGGTTTTCCAGCAATATCACAGATAATACTAATTGTAGTTAGTATAGTAATTATTTGTTAGCAGTTTTCCGAATTATTAATTTCGTAATGGTGTTTGGCTGTTCTAATCCAATTCAAGGTTGCAGATAATACCTTCAGCTGGCAGTGTTTTTATGGTAATGTGGATAAATGCAATTTTATTAACATTATAACTCTCAATTATACAATTAGAGCAGAAATACTAGAACATTTTGTTTGTAATATTATATTAAATTACACAACTTTAAAAACAAACTAATAAAAATAAATCCAATAATAATTTTGTTGCAAATTATATTTTTGAAGGGTTAACTTAATTTTAATCTTTGTTTATTGACCGTGGATTTTAGTTTCATTGCCAAGTATAGGATAAGGATAAATCTTATCTCTATATTTATTAAGAACAATAACAAGTAATAAATGCAAAATATATTCTAGAGCCAATTTTTCTTTTGCAAACAACTTCATGTTGTTTTCCTCTTTTCCACAAGTGCAAAAAATACAATAGTTATACATATAGAGTTAACTACAGAGATAAGGTACCACATCACATGATTATCGCCATAAAACATGACTATCATTTCATAATTTAATGTCTGGTGCATTTGACGGTCGCAACGAATAAACTTTGTTATACTGACTTTGTAACATGCAACCACAACTTTATTCTTCGCATGGTAGAAGCTATAAATCTTATGGAAGAGCGACAGGCAGATTAATAAAAAGAGACATAGTTGCATGGGTTGCATTGGCCTCTTATCATATTTTTACCCAAGTAGTAAATCTTTTCACTAAAATGCTACCACAACAAATAACGATATAACATGTTGTAGAAGCTGTTTATTTATTTATTGCGAGTCTGAAAGTCTAGGGATAATACCAAATTATTATGGATTAGATATAGGTACTTTATCAAAAGGTTATTTATAAACAGAGGTTGCTTGGAGGTTTGAGACTCAATATGAAATAGTGGTTTCTAGTTTTTAATTTAGCAACTTCATTAAAGCATTTTTTTCATAATAAATAATAATAAAACTTATTGATGAAATATCTCAAGTTTTAGTTTTTGCTCTTGACAACTTGTTTCACTGAATTAATGGATTTTGATCTGAACTAACACGTTCTCTCAAAACAAATCTTAGATTCCCGAAGAATAACCGGATCAGTATGTAATTTGGATGCATTTCTTCTGGGCTCTGTTATTTTCTTTTTTATTTATTTCTATTATTCTATTAGAGCATCATCATCCAAAAGTGAAGCTTCTCCCTTTATCCCTTTATCCATTTTTGTACTAACATTACATAGTTCTAGAGAACGCAGGTAGGTAGACTGTATGGTAAGGAAGACCATGATCATCTTATGGAAACTGACCTTTAGATCATTTCTTGTTCAAAAACTTAAACAGGATCAGCGACTGGGAAAAATTTTGCAAAAAATTCGAGATTTCTTTTAGATCTAACTTTTGTCTATTATCCACTAGGACAAATAAAAAAATCTGTGATGAAATTGAAGGGTGCTCTAACAACAAAATTTTTCATTTTATATGGTAAAATTTAAGAGTAAACTTTAATATATCGAGTTTATCCGGATTTCTTTTTCTTTAAATCCCATTTTATCATGTTCCTAGTGATAATTTTTATTATTTCTCAAGTCAGTCATTTCTATCATTAAAACATGATATCACACCGTTCCCTAATAATAAAAACCACAAACTTGAACCCAAAATAATCTATATTTAGGTTTATCATTGCACTTATCTTAAAGGAAAAAAAACATCCCAATTGTGCAAATGAAAAAAATTATACACAAGAAAAAATTGGGGAAAAACCTCGGATACGTAGAACAAAACTGACTTAATATTCTTAGACCACAAGGGTTCTTTGTATTATGTACAAAAGATAATACAGTTTACTTTAAAAACCACCACGTATCACACCATGATAAACACACTAATCTACTGCACTACTTCTTAAACAATGCACAAAACTGGATTTCCGTAGGTTTGTTTATTCTTGGTTTACCTCCTTACTTTGTAAAAGTGGCGACAAAAGGCACAATGCTTTTTCAAACTACTCTAGAGTCATATTCCAAATATAAATATGGTAATTTTTACTGTGTTTAGCTGATTAGGGGAAGGATTCTAGAATTGATGGCCTACCAGATCGCCAGATCTCACACACCTTGATTACTTTACATAGGTTAAATTATCAACTTTAAACCATTACTTAGTTATTCGCTTAGAATTCTTATTTGTACTTAACAATTTCTTAGCCCTAAAGAATAAAATTTGTTACGAAACACTCCATGTATTATTAATAAATTCAAACAAAACCGTTTCAAGAAGATAAACAATATTGAAATTTTATAGGTGACAGTGGGCTTAACTGGCGTACTAAAAACAACTTCGGGGGGTTGAGAACAAAGTAATACGATGCGCGCCTGTTGGAGGAAGAGGATCCACTTTACGATTAGGATCAAGTTTATGTACGCTGTACGCTAAAAGTTTCCGATCAATTTTTGTGTGGGTATTACACAATCTATTGTTGTGGCTTAATTTGCCCCTTTAAATCAGACTGAAAGTAGGTCAGATGGAATTTATTTTTTAAGTTTAAAGGTTCACCCCCAAAAATTTCTGGATTAATTCAACTCAGCAAACAATAAACGGATGTTTCGTACACACAACTTAATAATTCTCACATGAAGAGTGTTGACATGTTTGCAAAGTTTTCACAAGATATTATCGTTTGGGTTGCTCAACTTACAGTAAAGTAAAACACAAAAAGTAGTAAACGGTAGTAGTGTACATGAGGATGCGTGAAGAAAATCGGTAAATATTTGTAGGAGAAAACAAATATTCTCTAAGATCCTAAACGAACAGCTGTTTACTCTTCAAGTGGGTATTTTTGTCGCCACACCAAACTGATGGCTTTTAATATAATTTCCAAAGCTATTTTTGATCGAAACCTCTACCACATCGGAGGGAGTCCCACTTATTTTATTGGAATGTAGAAATATGGTTCATTTGGAAGAGAATCAAAGTAGGAGAATAGGAAAATTTTAAGAGCAGGGTAAGGGGCGAATAGTATTTATAGAATTTTTCTACAAAACAAGGCAGGAAGTTAAATCAGTACACATTTTTGAAAATAAAAATTTGGAATAAAAGTCAAGTGATTGGAGACGAAAATAATCGCATACCTTATACGAGCCCTAACAACTAAATGTTCGGACAAAAGTAAATTTGATAGTCTTTTTTCCGTACGCGCAAAAGTTATCTAAATTAACTTCCATTATATTTATGATTTTTTTCTGTTATAATGCAAACACTTGGTTATATAAACACGTAAATTTCGTAAAAATCCGCTCGGCGGTTCCAAAACTGTGGCGCTTTAACCCAGCAGGTGGGAAAACTGTAGAAACAAAGAATTATTATTTTCAAAACGTTGGATCTAGTAGTTGGATTTTGATGAAATTTACTTTATTATAAAGCTGGATGTTGGTTTTCTTTACAAAAAAGTTACACAAGCTTTTATTTGGTGGTTTTAGGCATTTATCGGACCTTCAAAGTTGCACCTTTAAAAATGATAGAATTTTCTAGTAACTGTTTTAAAAAATCACAGTTTTGAAACCGCTGGTTAGATTTGTGTCAAAAAACCTTTAAATCAAAGCTCAAGGATCGTACTATATTGAAAAAAATCCTGAAATGTTAATATGATTTTTTGCATTATTTTCGAGTTCCACAGTTCACTTTTCAAAAAACGTGTTTTTGAGGGAGCTACCTACATTTAAATAATCACAGTTTTGGAACCGCTGGTTGGATTTTGGTAAAATTTACTTTATTGCAAAGCTGGATGTTGGTTTTATGTACAAAAAAATCCCCAAGTCTTTATTTGGTGATTTTAGGCATATTTCGTAGCTTTAAAATTGCACTTAAAAAAAGTGACGTAATTTTCTAACAACTGTTTTTAAAAAATCACAGTTTTGGAACTCGGTGAAAACGACATAAAGGTGCTTTCACGGCCCTCATCCAGTCCGGACTTAAATGTCATTGGAACTCTTTGGCATAAAATTAAAGGTATTCCACGCAATAATCCACCAAGAACCATTGGGGACTTAAAGACCAAAATAGAAGAAGAAATTTGGGACAGTTTCACTCCAGAATTGTACCAAAATTTGATAAATACAATGCCTGCTAGAATACAGGCAGCTATTAAAGCAAAAGGAGACGTAACCTCTTATTAATGGTCCTAAATTAAAAATTATCCCAACATTTAGTTGCAAATTCATTTGGTAAGATTTGATAATTATTAAGGTTAAAATATTGTTAAATGCAATAAATAAATTTCTTCCATGCATAATATTGTTATTAAGGCTTTATCTTATTGTATTGTTAGGTGTTTACTAAATATTCGCGTAAAATTTCCAGTTCTCCTTTCATACTTCAAAAATTTACTTTTGTCCGAACATTTAGTTGTTAGGGCTCGTAGTAGGTTTGATTTTTAGATCTCTTGAAAAAATGGCGACCTATAAAAGCTTTTCGCAATATCTCCTCACCAAGCTTTTTTTAAATTAGGCGAAAGAACTTTTATCAAAAAGGTATCAACGCATAGGTACGCATCTAAAGGCATTCTAACATTGAGATGATTTGTCGGCGGTTTTGCTCGCTACTCACCCCTAAATATTTATCTCAGTACATCCATAGAATTAATTAAAACTTTTTAGATATCCTTCTGTGTCTGTTTTTATCATAAAAGCCCAACTTCTCCCCAACTTAATCGTCTTTAATGACCGAGATCTCATTAGTTAAAAGCAAAATAGCTAATATTGCTCAAACGTAAATTGTTTAATTTTTAATTAGTGTTTTTTTTGTTTTGCTAATTAATTAACGATTACCTAATATACATTTAACGGTTGTTTATTTATAAAAGGCAAAGAATTTTATTCGATGGGCGTCAGCTTCCTGTGTGTAAATTAACAAGAATATAATTAAACTCATTCAAAATTTGTACGCAAATAATTACACGTTAATTAATTTAGGTATAAAATTATTAGTAATATTTACATTTCATTGTAGGAGTTAACGCAATTATTTTCATCAGCAGGGAGTTTAAAAATTATGTAGGTGTAGTTATAAGAATTTATTAATTTGTGTAATTTTTTGTGGTTATTTATAAATTTGTGTGTGGTGCAACATGCCAAAAAATTTCCTATGGGTATTCTATGAATAAATCAATATTAGGCTAGGCTAAATTTGTTTAATCACGAACTTTGAAGAAATTAAATGCAAAAATATATTATTTTCTGTCCGAAGTTAAACCTTGAATTCGCTATTATGTCTCATTATAAGAATTTTGTTCACTCTGGTTATAAAAAGCAAAATTTTGACTGTATTGATTTGCTTTGATTGTAGTAATTATATACACATAATTCGCCCACATGTAGTTTTTATTGAATTTTCCATTATCATCCCATGAATTATTAAACCGTGGGTCAGTAGTGATAAAATAATTACAAAAGCAAAAGAGCACATGCAATCATTGTCATATAGTAGAAATTTCCGTAATTAACAGCATTTCCTAGAAAGTTTCATGTAATTAATTATTCAAAAAATAAAGCAAAACGAATACCCCGATAAAAAACCGAACAGTTCCAATACACGTATGTACATGATGAAAGTTAAATTAAAAAGCACATGTTCATTATCCACATGCACTTCAGCCCCAATGCGTTGGCCCCCACACATAAAGACTATAAACCTCTCTCACACTTTAAACCCGCACGAGTTGAAAATTTAAATATGGTTTTTTTATGACATGTGCACGCCGGACTCATTGCCATATGGACACATTATACATTCATCTGGCAAAAAGGAAATCGCATATCAAATTACCAGCCTACACCCATTAACTGCCGTTTATTAAAAGAGGGAGGGTGTCGCGGTATGTAACAGAAACGAATAATATACCTGTTGGAAAGCATTAAAATCAACCACAAAGTGGGGTTCTTGATGGTTTTGGGGTTTGGCGAATTTTGGTGTTGAGGAGTCGTTAAAATGTTCAAGGAATAAAATTGTAAAAGTGAAACCGAGTATTGATGGGTATGAGATTTATGAGGTTTCGTTTCGTGGAAAAATGTCTGGATGCGGAATTATTCGATGTGTCAAGAGGGTTAAAGAAGTAATTTAATAACTGAAGTTGTTCTTGGAAAACTACAGATATTAGGTGGTATTTCATTGAAGCCCTATATTATAAGCACTTTTTCCATGAAGACTTATTATAAGTACACAATCTTCAACCGTGAAAATATTACATTATTTCTTGTGGTTCCGCGAAAATTCAACATTAATATTTATACCTACAAAAGTTTTAATAACAGAACCCGATTCTGTCTGATTCTAATCAGAAACATAGAATCTATTAATTAATTATAATTTTGAACAAATATTCATTTTTCCAACTTGACAATGCTAAAAAAATTGAAAAATTACATGGTATAAGGTGTGATGATAGTAAAATGAGATTTTTCAAAATATCTTTAAGACTAATAATGAATATGCGGCAAAAACAAAGGCAGACACCTCCAAGATTATGCCGACTATGAGTAATATAGGAAACCATCAAGAGTCAGCACACGAGTCGAACAACTACGTGAACAGAGTAAGAAAAAGAAAAATACCTACTGGAACCATCATGTGGAAAGAATGCCTAGCTAAATGAAATAAGCAAAGCAAAGCAAAGATCAGTATTTAGTATGGATAAAATCATAAGGCATCAAACTCGTCAATAAATAGAGAGAATGCTGGATTTCCATTTGAACTGAGCTAAATAATGAAGTTTTTTGATAACAACAGGAATTTAATTTTCGTTAATATTTTCAAATTTCAATAATGGCTTCCAAAAAAGGTATGGATTCTTCAATAAGAGTAATTTTTTGGAGATGGCAAGTAGAGGAAATTCTTAGGATCCATTCCTGATCACACATAAGGCTAAAAAATAAGTTTCTTACTAGATAAAATATTATTTATCTCATATTAAGTGCTCTTAGAGAAGTTTCATTGTCATATAAAAGGAACATGAAATTACCAAGACCAAAACAGGCTTCTTGGAGGATGGAAGAAAGAGGTACAAGTAGCAGGAATTTGGTAGTAAATTCAATATGAAGTCGAAGAAAATTCTCTCAATTCGAGTTTATTATTTTGAAAAGGAAAAAAATAAAAAACAGCAAGCAGAAGCTACAGAATTAAAGTGAATTAAGAGAAAAGGAGGAAGATTTTAATGATAATTTAGTGGTCCAGTTGATATTATTTCCGTAAATTGTGTAATTTTTCTATATAAGTTGACACAGAACATAATATAACTCTAAAAAAGCAATGAAGGTTTTTCTTTTAAAATTTAAATTTAAAAATAATTCCATCATTATGAAAATTGCCAAGAAAAATGAAGACTTAAAGGCAAGTTGACTAAATTTACTTGGACTGCAATCTCTGGAAGCCTGATCAATTGATTGAATTAATTTTGGTCAAGACATCCTCGTTCAAAAAGAAGATATTTGCAAGACCAAAGATCGAAAAGTGAACGCTATTAACCGTATAATACGGTCCCATCTGTGATGGTTCATAAAACTGTATGAGACGAATTTATAGCACATAATAAAATAGTTTTATTTGGATTTTAGTAGACTTTTCCTTCATAAAATATCGACATTATCAACTAAAAACACGCCTGTAAAATTTAAGCGAAATCTATCTGAAAATTTCATGATAAGCTCGAGTCGTCAGAGACTTTTTATAAAGAAATTTCGATGAAGTTTATGATTGATATGTGTTATAATATACCTAGTCCATCAGACGATTGATTGTTTTTTGTCAATTGCATAATGCATTGTAAACATGACTACAATACAAATTTCAAACGATTTTCCGCTTGATTAAATATGCAAATGGTTATTAACTACCTATTGAAATGGTAAACTAAATAAGTATGGAAAATTTCTAATATTATAATAGAAAACCGGCTAGTAACTGTTTTACAATATTGATATTGAATATGGATACCTAAATATAAACACGTTTGTTGTAGACTGAAATAATTTTTATAGTAAAAAGTAATACAGGCGTAACAGATCAATGGAAAGAGGATTAAATTAATACATTATTACGATCACGCTTTAGATAAAACATGATAAAAACTAAATGTACTATAATAATTTTAATTGTTATTAGACCAAAGTAGAATAATATAGATAATAAAAAATACCATAATATAACATTCACTCACTGCTGATTCTCAATTTAATTTAATCAATGCAATGTTTTTTTTAATATTTATCCATCAAATCCAGTTTAGCAGTCAAACGAGATTTGCGTTGTAAATACTAGTGAAATCCAGAAGACGTTTAATTATTGCAAACGAAACTAAAAATAATAATTACAAATAAATAAATTTATGCTTATACTATTCAGAATCTAAGCAGAAAAACATAATTTTTTATTAAGGTTAGATTTATTGTTAAGTTGTAAGTTCTAAACTTGTTAGCAGATTTGCAGACTAACAGACTAGCATACTATAATGGAGATTAGCAATATTTGTATATTAAAAGTCCCAGTAGTACCTTACAAGCCTTGTATTGTGATAAGAAAAACAACAATATTACGAGGTGTGATATTTTATTATTTTTTGCACAATACAATATAGGGTTGTTGAACTTATTAGAAGTGTTACAACACGTAGGTAATTTGCACTGGATAAAACAAGCTGTATAAATTACCAAGATGAAGACGTATATAAGAATATCTCGAAAAAGTTTCGACTTCTTTTTGAAAAATTTATTCGAATCACTGAAGGTTATAAATTAAATTAAATCAACTAGGTCATTTTACAATACGCGGAAGTCCTGTCGCTTATGCAATGAAAATGTTACTATTTATAGAAACGTAAACCGGAATATTAGTATTTTGACAAAGACCAAGATCAGAATTTTGATATGTTTATGGAACTAAACAAAGATTTTGTTGTGTAAATAATACTACCTATTAAGACATACATATATGAAGCTTACACCTATTTCGGAATAATGCATATTTGTGAACGCTTGAAAAGCATACACATAGTTTATTTCCGATAGCAGATATGAACAGAGCCGAAACTATAGGAAAGTTAGCCTTTGAAATTTGAGCTTCGAATAATGTTAATCCGTGGATGATTTACGTAATACATAGTTAATAAATAATAAATTTTTAGTTTTGTTTTTAGGTGGTTTAATAGTGGGGTTGATATTAACAGGACCGGAAAAGTAACAACCAAATTTGAGGGACAAAAAATTCCATTATATCTTCTCTAATGCCAGAAAATTCATCAAGTAAAAAAAAATTCAAAAAATGCGTCTAAATTCCTTAAATTTTGCCCTAAATGTACCCAATTTAATGCATTCAACTTGTAAGATACCAACTAAATTCAACGGAAGTGCCCGTTAAGTTCCCCATAAATCCCTCAAAACTTTCTCAAAATTCTCCTCAATCGAGAAAAATTCCTCGAATTGCCTTACAAATTCCCCGCAAATGTCTTCGACAAGTTTTTAACTATAAAATGTAATTATCTTTAAAAAAAGTATCTTTCATTAAATAAATAAACAAAACGCAATCTTTAAAGATCACAATAAAGCACCAAATCATTAAGACGTTTTTTTTAAATAAGTAGCCTTCAATTTCCTGGACGTTTCGAAAAATTATCTAGGCTTTTGGTGCCTATGATAATCCGTAAAATATTTTTTGCACTTCCGGGATTAAATGTGCTAATTTAATCCCTCTTTACAGGGACTGAAGTGACCTATTTAATCCCAAGGGATTAAATCTACATTTCTCCCTTACACGAGTATTTTTTGTCATTTTGGACAGTATTTTATTATTCTTGTCGACGTTTGTCACTTTGACAAGCATAAATTTAGAATGATTTCACATGCAAATAAATGCTTCGGAAGTGCAAAAAATAGCGTATACACCACGGGATTGAGGTATCATTTAATCCTTCGGGTGAATTATTTCCCTCGCTCGCTTTGCTCGCTCATGAATTTTAATTCACCCTCAGGGATTAAATGATGCACCTCAATCCCTTGGTATATAATATACTATTATGTACGACTGCATCATAAAGTGCTGTTTATCACGTACTTTTGCGTGCGTAAAGTGGCTCTTTATACACTAGTGTATAATGGAATTTTTTTTACTATTATTGTAAAATATCAATATATCAGCCGTCAATGTCACAATAAATACTGTCAGAATGAATTTATTACTGTCATTTATAATTTTTCTAAATAATTAAAAGGTTATTTTCGCAGTCGAACATAAAGCTTTGTATGGAACTCGTATTTAATTTGACTTTATTGACTCGTCCTATTTATTAGCCTCGCTCGTCAGCTCGCTCTGCCATAAAAACAGACTCGTCAATAAAGTCCTAGATTATATACTTGTTGTATAAATAGCTATTATTTTTTTTTAGAAAAGAATAAAGTAAATTATTTTATAACTATTCTTTTGTCATAATTTTTATCTAAAAACATCAGAATTACTATACTCGTACTTCCTTATTATACTTAGTATAAGAAAGTAACAATACCGTGAACATAAACAAAAATCGTTCACTTCCTTCCTGTGCCATCATGGAATTCCATTTCATTTACTCGTACTTCATCTAACAGGTCTTATGAGAACAAAAAAATCAATTACTTAGCTCCTTCACTTTAAAATTTATTTCAGATTGAAAAGTGGCACATTGTTTTAGATGACCCTTTCAACTACATTGTTGAGTTTGGAATTTAATTACACAAATTGCTAAACATGTTAGCACCCTTTTTAGTCTGGCATTCTTGTCATTCTATTAGCAATTGTATTGTCATAATAAGTCTGCAGCTCCGCCTCCAGATATTTGTAGATACTTGTAACCATCAACTAGAAACATTTAAGTATGTTTTAGGCATAATTATCGAGGGCTAAATTCGGTTAAATGTTAGGTTAGGTTGATAATAAAAAAATATTCTCAGTAGAAATGAAATTGTTTATGCAGTTAGGTTGTTCTTAAGACTTTTCTTGCTTAAGATGTTTAGAATATGTAGTGGCAAACTAGTGTTTGTTCATTATGTATAATATTTTCAAAAAATATGCGTTCGTTTTGTCGGTCAGTCTTATAAAATTCAAAATGTGGCAGACATTTGTATTTTTTTAATGTGTCCTAATGAAGGTTTCATCTTAAAATCTTGTTGTCTATCACTTAATACAGATTCCCAAACTTTTTTAGGTACTATATTATGGAGGCCACATTAAAAATATTATGGCAAGCCACTTTTTTATCGGCCTCCATAATATTTTTCTATTAAAGTTCAGATATTTTTATGCGATATTTTTATCAGTTGTAGATAATCTCTTTAAAAAAGGGATTATCATAGAATTTTATAACCAAATGGTTATTATAGTCGCATTTTTTTCTGTATTTACTTAGATTATACAAAGTAAAAGAAAAGTAGAGTGTAGAAAATATTTTTAGGCTATTCAGCTACTTCGTCAATACAAGAAAATCAAATTTAAAAATTGGAGCCTCATAAACTAAGATTTCAATTTGAAATATCTTTATCAGTTAATTTTAAGTCACTCAATTCAAATATTTTCTGTTTACATTGTATTGTAAAATTAATTAGAAATCAAAGTAAATAATATCTAACGATAACAAACATCCGTGTGTCAAGATGCGATGTTTTGTATAATTTTAACCATGGATTCCTTATATAAAAAGTGCGATAAAAATCAACTGCTGTTATTTTTCTAATTCAGAGTCAGAATTTTCAATTATTGGGTAATAAAAATAATTAAATTTTGTAGAAAATGTTAGAGTACCTACGGCCAGTTTTTAAGCACTATTATAGTAAATTTTAATAATTTTGAGTTATGTTAATTTCTGAAAATAGGATTTTTATAGGTAATGATGTAACGTTGTTGTTAGTTATTTCAACTCCTACGAAAATAATATTATCCATAAATCATTATGTGTTGAGTACCTAACCATTTTTACGTAATTGCAAATAATTACGAATAAAACAGATAACTCTGTAATTATTTTTTTATATAAATAATATAGAGAGTAGTAGGTCACTTAAACTAATTGAAGTGCGTCAGTTTAATTAGTTTCTAGCCACGAATGAACAACCTTACAAGTATTATGAAAATGATATTACATTGTCCATTAAAAGACGTCTAATCATAATTCAACCGTTTTCCTCTACGATAAAACCGAACTATGGATGCAATAAATTCTATAGGCTCAGAGGATTAACCACATAAAACTAAATACCATAAGCACATTATTTGTGGATGATTATGATGAATATAATCGGATGTTTGGGATAATATGAATATTTAGATTTAAACTAACCGCAAGATCAATAACTCGAGAGCATGCCTTCCAACGCGTTGACCTCGAAATATCTTCCAAAAAGGACCTTTAAGGGATTAACCACAAACATTTAGGCGTTCATATTACATCGATATTGAGATAGCTCAGTTTTATATCGATTTCAACCTCAGCTAACAATTTTTCAATGCGCGTCTGTATACCCAATTTATTAAGGTCATGTGAGTGAGCAATTAAAACATCAAATATTCAAATATTTAAAAATCAACACAACCGCATTATATTCAAATATGAATTGTGCTAAATTAATTTAGGTATATGCACAAATAATATTCAAACTAAATATTTGTTTGGTGGATAGTGTCATAAAAACTGCTTCTGCATCAGCAGGAACAATAAAATAGAACAAAGTGTTAATAAGTAGATGACGACACTGAAACTCAAATGAGTATTATTGTAGTGGGTGTGAAGTTATCAATATTAGAGATCAACAAAATTATTAAAAACAATGATTTATCCTTAACCCCTAGCGTATTTCTGCTAAACGCTACAAGGCTAAATAAGCAAATTTTTTTATCAGTAGAAACTTACACAAAACAGATATATTTGTATAGTATATGCAAAAATAATTATATCAATTATATATGACATTGCTTTTTGCTCTTGCCAATAATTAAGCTTGTTTACTAGATTTATTTTAAGTCATATTCTAGGTGCCGTCTTGTACCCTTCAGATTAAAATTTAAAACAAATTGCGTTTTAATATGCAGAGCTGGGTTAAAAGGAATTTGGGATGAGCAAACATCAGTAGCGTAACTAGACGAAATATAAGATTCCCTGACAATGGGCCCCAATATATTATACGTGAAATTTAGATTTTACCCGATTATTTATACTGATTTAGTAATAAACAAAAAATTTAAATAAAACTTAAATACAGCTCTAAAATTAAAAATTATTAATATATTTTTGACTTTTTGAAACTATTTCTTTCTTATAAAACGAAATAATCAGATTGAAGTTTTTAAAACTATATAGAAAGTGTAATTCGGAATTTTTTTTGTCAACTTGAAAAAAGCTTTTTCATATATGTAAAATTTTGAGTCCTTCGTTTTTTGAGTTATTTTGTGTTTTGGGTGCGCTTGGCTATTATTAAATAAATAAATCAATCAATCAAAATCTCATTTAAATTTCGATTAATTCTACATTTTTTTAGTAGATACAAACAATAACCAATTCTGTGTTTTACAGAATATTTTAAGTTTTTCATACAGCAAGTTAGTCTACAGTGATGTTTGGTAAATGAGATCTGTGTGGTTTTATGGCTATTTCAGTCAACGTTCTGCTAAAAAGTTATAATTGAGAAAAATTTCATCATTTTTATTTTTTTTTCTCTTTAGAAGTTTCTAATGCGACAGAAATCTGGAAAAAGTACAGTGAACAATCCGGATTATTTTCCTGATGAAAAAATTGATTTTTTTAAATATGCTGTAGATGAAACTAGAATCATCATATGTAATAACATTATTTTTTAATATTTTAATTTATAATGTCCTGAAAGTAGGAAGAGCAAAGTCAGCAGAATCATAAATTGACACATGGACAATTAAAGACTCATTAAAGGCTAATTAAATGCACTAATCAGAAATTAAATGCTTCGGCCATTTTTTCAAAGATTGATGTCCTGCTACCTTAAAGTTATTAAGTCAGCAGAACATGAACAAAAAAATTGTTTAAATAATAAAATAACTTTTTTGTTTAGACAGTTCATTTTCACTAGAAATGCGAAGAGCATTTAATTTCTAATCGGAGCAGTCCGAAAGCCTTTAAAGAGCCTTTAATTACTGTCTAAACAAAAAAAGATATTTTATTGTTTAAACAATTTTTTTTATTCATGTTCTGCTAACTTTTTGTCCAAGTCGCGAAATTGTTAATTTTCACGAGAAATACGAAGAGCAATTAATTTCTAATAAGAGCTGTTCGAAAGTCTTTAATGAACCTTTAATGACTGTCTAAACAAAAAACCTATTTTATTGTTTAAACAGTTTTTTCGTTCATGTTCTGCTAACTTTTTGTCCAAGTCGCGAAATTATTAATTTTCATGAGAAATACGAAGAGCATTTAATTTCTAATCAGAGCAGTCCGAAAGCCTTTAATGAGCCTTTAATTACTGTCTAAACAAAAAAACTATTTTATTGTTTAAACAATTTTTTTGTTGACTTAACAACTTTAAGGTAGCAAAACATCAATTTTTGAAAAAATGGCCAAAGCAGAACAGTCCGAAAGCCTTTAATTACTATCTAAACAAAAAAGCTATTATATTGTTTAAACAATTTTTTTGTTAATGTTCTGCCAACTTTTTGACCAAGTCGCCAAATTGTTCATTTGCACTAGAAATGCGAAGAGCATTTAATTTCTAATCAGAGTCTGAAAGCCTTTAAAGAGCCTTTAATTACAATAAACAAAAAACCAATTTTATTGTTTAAACAATTTTTTCCCTCATGTTCTGCTGACTTAACTTTAAGGTAACAGAACATCAATTTTTGAAAAAATGGCCGGAGCATTTAATTTCTGGGCACTTAATCAGCTTTTAATGAGCCTTTAATTGTCCATGTGTCAATTTATGATTCTGCTGACTTTGCTCTTCCTACTTTCAAGACATAATTTAATAATACTAGGAAATCTAAAATAGATTTCGTTTGTTATTTGATAACATTCTTTGGTACTACTGATTTTGAGGAGAAAAATTCTTAATAAAAGACAAATTCATAAACGACTTTTTCCTATAAACCAAAAATCGAACGAATTTCTTCACAATAAATCAATTTTCATCAAAAACATTTTTACTAGTACTGAAACTTTGAATTTGTAAGGAAAATAACTTGAAATTTGGAGACAAAAAAGATTTTTTCAAAATCAAACAATTTTCGCCAAAATCACTGTTATAATAATAAAATCGGTACCATTGTGATGATGTTTATACGACGTAGATCCGATCCTGGTTTTGACGTCATGAATACCTGAGATCCGATCTCTATTATCAATATCTAAGACGAACTGATTTAATTGTGACCTTGATAAAGATTGTTCAGTCGTTATGAAAATTATTTCGTATAATAAACTGACTAAAAGTTTAATATCAAGAATGCAGCATTTTATTTCAGATTATATCATTTATTTTTAATTTGTTATTGGTATGCTATGCTGTATTCGAGTTATTCGGCCTGACTACACTACCTAGGACTACTTATTTATAATTCAATGAAATTGTAATGATGTTTTCGGTACCAATTTCAATTTTTAATTCATAAATCGTTTAATATTAATTGTTAAAACGTTGTTAATTAACCTTGTTAAATGTTAATTATTTAATTACGACCCGGTTACCTATTTTTCTTCTATTGTACTTTGAAGATGGCAATATTGAACAAATTACAAATTGATATGCATCATATTTTTTAATGCAGTTTAGTAGGTACCTAATTATTTTCAAAACCCACTAAACCCGATTTCTGATTGTTTTCCGGTACCACCCAAACAATATTAAAAAAAACAAGTTTATTTTGATATACATATTTAATTCGCATCCACAACAAATTCTATTTTTACTCCCAACAACTAGGAAGCACAAATCTTCTATGCGACCAGAAATAGAAAAATTAGAAATAAAATTTAATAGTAAAGTGGCGTGTCATTAAACTTGTGTTCAAATAATTCTTCCTTATTTCTTTGTCCTTGTTGTTCATTTGCACTGCATTAAAATGGAATGTGTGCCGGTTGTTGTATCATACATATAAACTAATTTAGATATATAAATAAATACGCAAACTTTTCCTTTATTATTTATATTCGCACTCATCTGTAGTACCTACAGCACCACAGTATTTTTATTTTTGTATAAGGTACACCACATGCGTATAAATTAGGGTGAGAACTTATAAATTTTTTATAATCATATCGCATGTTTCCGGCTGTTTGGGTTTCGATTTCAGTCGAGCTAAACGTGAACAGTTTGAAGAAACAAGCAAATTAGTTACTGGAATCAATTTCGATATTTTGTGGAAAGTCTATGAGGAAAACTCGAGGTGTTTGTGTTATAACTGAAAGTTATTTGGATAGCTGGCAACGAGCTAATTTTATATTCAACTACACCTATTATTATCTAGCGTGATGATTTTTTTATTCGATTGCAAGCCGCGAAAAAATATTACAGTATAATCTCATCTTTAGGTTTGTTACTGCTCACTGTCACCATAAACCCAGATGACAATAAGTAAACCTATTAAAAATATTTTTCTTCACCACAACCACCACAGTTGATCTTGCAATAATATTGATGTTACAAACACAATCTGCCACCATAAAGGCTGATTGGTTCTGGTCTGTTTACGGACTAAATCAAATAACAAAGGATTCTTGTTACAGTTTTATGAGTAATTCCAACCTCCCATGTGTTAATATTTTATAGTTTCCAATCCGTTTTAAAAACGAATTATTACCCAAGGAGCGATAAAATTCTTTGCAATCATAATACAAGTTTTTTGCTCTGGTGTTAGCACCCAGGAAATTCATTTTTAATCAACAATGTTTGGGTTAGATTAGTTAAACAGTTAAACTGATTGTTTGAATTATTTTAATCTAATCGTGTGAATTTCAATGTAAAAGGTTCGATAACCTTACCATTTCGAACGATTCAGATTGGAGAGCCCACAGAAAAATATATTTACTAAGTCAATGTCATCAGGTGTGAGGTGTGAGGTGTGAGAGGTGAGAGTAATCTGATGCAGGAAGGAACCTTCCTCGTTTTCTGTTAATGATCCAGTTGAGGTCTTCCTAGTTTCGATTTATAAACATCCGGTTTTACCCGGAATTTATCCGATGTATCAGTTTTTTTATTTTATTATTGAAAATTAATATTCCCTTTGAATAAAAATTCTAGCAGCTAACGGTGTTAAAAAAATAAGAAAATATCAAGTAAATTAATGTACCGTTTATTTGAGTTTTGCACAGTAGTCTTGTAAATTGTTTTTCTTTGAAATATGTATACAGGGTGTTCCAGGATAGACATGAAATATTTTTAGATATGATTCTTGAATACATTCTGCATTGTATTGTATAATTTTTTTATCTGTAATCCGGGTTTCTTTTTAATTTTTGTTTTCCATATAAAATCATTGAAGGTGGCAACTTACGGAAATCTTTTTAACAAATTTAATAATTACTCCGAGTAGACATCGTTTATGTTCAAAATGGAATTTAACTTTTCGAATCAAAATAAACCGAGCTTTCATCTTGTATCAAATTTTTAACTAATTTCAATACTAGTTTTCAAAATAAATGAAATGAAACGTGAACATGATGATTTATTTTTACAAATTCCAAATTTGAACACAAATAATTCTTTAAAGGTTAACACTATCAAAAAAATTACAAGATACTTTCGATCGTAAATCATCTCAGCTACAAATTTCATGTACGTATAATTTTTTTTCGATAATCAAATATGTTAGCAGACTGGCTTCTTTTTATTCAACAGTATTTTACTTTTTCAATCTACAATTTTCAACATTCAAGAGATGATTGCTCGAAAACTAACCCGGATTGGGGATAAAAAAAATATACAGGACAATGCAAAATTTATTCAAGAATCACACCTAAAATATTTCATGTCTATCCTGGGATACCCTGTAGAAGATAAGTAGATACAAATAAGTATTAAAATATTTAAAATCATAATTTATTCCTAAAATATTTACTTACAATTAGTTAGGCGGAAAACTAAGAAGACGAAAGGTTAGGTTAGATAAGGTTAAGTTAAGAGGTTATATTCACACTAGAACTTTAATCTTTAAATGCTGAAAATAAATAATGATATAAGTACCTATGACAGGTTTAATTTTATTTTTCGAATCGCCGCTTTAAAAACGGTTTGAAGCTCCTCCGGTGATTTTTGGAGACCCGGTATATTATGTAAAAGACAAATAAAAATAGGTAAAAACTGTCTTTATGATTAAAATAAAAAAAACTTTTTTGTTTGTTTTTAAAAATAAATAAGCTTTTTAATCGGTCATTAAATTTTGGGAATTTTTTATCTAAACCAATAGAAATAAAAAAGCGGCCGATTTCAGTGGTAGCCCCTTAAATTTAGATGAAGACTAATTATAAAATAAAAAGTAACTTATCCTATCTCTTTCTACAATATGAATTATATTTTTAACTTTTGTAACACCATTCGAGAAGTAAATATTAAAAAATATGTAGATACAAAGTATTCGGAATTTTAGTGATTTCCAAGAAATTCCAAATTTGTGATATAGGACTCGAAATTTTAATGATGTCCAAGGAATTCCAAAGATTTCTAAAAAAATATCCATCAGGAATTTCAAATAAAGTGTACCCAAATTTTTCCGGATATTGTCCCCTAGATTGTTGGTTTACAAAATTTTCACATAAACACAACAATTTTGTGGACAATGTTTTTGATATTTTGCGAAACTTCGTTAAAGCTTCTATGTTATGGGTTAATAATTCATTGAAAAAGAATAATTGTGTATTATGTAATAAAAGAATTTTAATAATAAGGATAATTCCGAATAATTATACTCTTGAATGGCGAAGAGCAAATTACTTAACACTCGATTTAACATTAAAAATATTATCGCAAATAATTAAATCAAACCTTGACCTTGACCTAATCTTTGTTTCCATATTCCGAAGAAATTTAACATCGACAACTTATATAAAAAATAAAGAACTCCGTCGATATTATTGGGCAACAAAAAAAGCGAAATTTCAGTTATAAGCGATTTAAATATTATACAGGGTGTCTACAACAGTTTTGGGCTATAATCATCGAGTAACTATTTTTGATATAACTGTAGGCACCTACTAATTGACTTTATTTCAATTTAATTTTCTTTTCACTAAAAATAGACATAAAGTTCCATCTAAAAATCAACATTATACGAAAAATTCGCAACACAAAGAAATTTGTTATTTTAAAAACTGATTAAATTTCTTAATTCGTCAGGAATTAGCTTTGGAGGGTGTTGTAAGGAGGTAAATCTATTTTACAATCAGATTTTCACGAAAAGTTATGGGAAAGCGCAATTTATATCATATTGATTTCCACTTTGAGCGTTATCACTGTTATTAAAATGTATGTATTAAAATGCGAAATTAAAAAATGAGATTATACATAAAGTTACCTAGGATTGAAAAATTAAAAATAATTCGATATTATTGTAGTTCAATACTACAAAAGTCCAATTCGCGTGGAAGCATAGAAGATCGTCTATAAGCTTTTACCAAATTGTCAAAACAAAAAATATTTTCATTGTACACAAACCAAATAACGGGTAAAAAAACTCAATTGGTACTTACGCCTGGAGTCGCTGGACAGTTTCATTTTATCCAACGTCCCGGAATCCCTATCATTGTAAACGAGCACCCCTGCGGCGTTGCTCCTAAAAGCATTCTCAACCTTCATTTCAAAATTACATCGACCTCTCTTGATCAAGGCGATCCACGGCTCTCCGGGCGGTGGTAACTGGCCATCGGGCCGTGAACTGTCAAGCGGCAATTGGCATCCTGTGTGGTCATCGCGTTTCACTCGCGACGCCACATGGACCAAAACACCAGAAGCTGGCCCCGTATAACTGCTACCATACCGCCCGACCTCCGTTTTATCCCATTTCCAACCATCCTCGGTGATAAAGGACACATTCAAATACGCCGAGGTGAAAATGTCTGCACGACTATCATCAGGGGTGAAGTGTGAAAAGGGCGAACCGACCCAGTCCTCCTGATCGCAGGATGTTTGTTTTAGCACTTGTGTCAATAACACCACCAGGATCAGGTGGGTTTGTCTGATAGGTAGGTGGTGGAATGGTTTGCGCTTTTCTAGTAGCAACATGTTTCGGTGATGTGAGGTCGATAAAGAGAGAGCACGAATTTTTTTATATTTAAAGCGATTTGTTGTTTGGACGATGGTTTGTTTAGAATCTCATTAGGCAATCAACTGAAATGGAAAAAAACAAGGAATTAGGACGTTTGAAATTATAAAGCGGAAGAAAGCTATTAATTGGTTGGTGATAAATTGCAAATTGTAACATGGATTTTGGAAATGATTTCCATAACGGAAATTTGTGTGGATCAAAACATGAAACTGAGGGAGAGATATACAGGATGTTTCAAAATGTGGGCCGCATATGGGATTGAATTTTAAGTGTATAAAAATGGCTCTGCGAATACTTCCCTAAAGAGTTAGTAGGTATACAGAAGAAGTTGAAGAGAATGTTTTCCTCAAGAATCTGATGTACGCCACTGAACAACAATTTTCTTATAACACCATCTGATTATACAGGGTGTCCCAAAACTAGCCTGCCAAAATGTACCAGCTGATTCTACGTTCAAAAATAATGCAAAAAGTTTTAATAAATATAGGCTGAAAAATGCTTCCTAAGGGAGCTACAGCCCCCCGCAAGAGGGGACCCAAAGATGAGTTTTCTGTAATATCTCTGCAACTATTTGAGGTAGATTCATGAAATTTGAAGTTTGAAGCTTTTATAATTTGCCACATATATCTCTTTTCAATTTTTAGAAATTTTGCCAGGGACGTCACATACAGTGTGGGTGCTGGGTAAATTATGCCCCAAATTTTTTGTGTGGATAATTTTTAAATTTTTTATATCAAATTATGAAACTTGGTTTATTTTTACACAAAAAAGGTCATCTCAGTCGACCTTTGAATCTTGAACCGTTTTCGAGTAAAATCGTAAAACTACACTAATAAAAATAATCACAAAATTGAAAAAAAAAATTTGATTTTGATATTTTGTTTTTATTATTATTATTTGACGAAGAAATACTAAACGAAGTAATAAATACCTATAAATTTTAATCTATTGTCTACTTTTGATAAATTTTAGTTTTGTGATTATTTTTATTAGTGTATTTTTCATGGACGTGATTTTTTCAAAACGATTTTACTCGAAAACGATTCAAGATACAAAGATCGACTGAGACTACCTTTTTTGTGTAAAAACAAACCAAATTTCAAAATTTGATATAAAAAATTTAAAAATTATCCACACAAAAAATATGGGGCATAATATACCCAGCACCCACCCTGTATGTAACGCCCCTGGCAAAATTTCTGAAAATTGGAAAAAGAAATATGTGGCAAATTATAAAAGCTTCAAACTCACCAAATTTCATGAATCTACCTCAAACAGTTGCAAAGATATTACAGAAAACTCCTCGTTGGGGTCCCCCTTTCGGGGGGCTGTAGCGTCCTTAGGAAGCATTTTTCAACCTATGTTTATTGGAACTTTTTGTATTATTTTTGAACGTAGAAACGTAGAAACATTTTGGCAGGCTAATTTTGGGACACCCTGTAGATTAGTTAGTCTTATTAATGCATTTCAATCATTATCTTAAGCCGTAATATAATAAATGAAAAATGGCAAAACATCTTCAATCTATCTTTTGGAGTAAGTTGGGTTCAGTCAATATATTTTGGTCGTAGCAATACGTGGTTGCTTTTATATAAACACCCTGTATTCTCCAAAAATACTATGCAAGTTTGAATTTGTTACGGGCCTCCAAATTGGGTACAAATTTAATTATAATTATGAGAAATTCTTCATTAATTTTGTTTGAGTAATAACTTTTGGATTTTTTTTAGAATATCTTCACTCAAAATTTAAAAACTATTGGATTTAATTTAATTGATTGTTCTTATTGACTGACCTATTATTTTAGTTTAATTATGTATTTAGGTAAAAATAAGAACCTTCAAAATCAAATCATTTACAAATTTTTGGAAATATTATAAAGAAATATTGAAATGTTATAGATTTTAGAATATTTAAAATAATGTCATTATTTGAAATTACGGACAATTTTGATTAATTTTAGCTTGGAAGCAAATTAGTAATAAAACGTTTATATACAGGATGTTTACCTAGTTATCATTAGCTCTTTAATTTTAAATTTTTTTGAAAGTATATCAGAAATCAGAATTAATTTGTTTTTCATTCAATAATAAAACATAGACAGGAAGTCATCTTACATATTTATAGATTTCATAATTACAAAATATTTTACGTATTTGTGATTGTTATAAATTTCGAGTATTTCAGATTATTAATACATTAAAAATTCCCATAATTAGATCACATTTCCGAAGTTTATTTTCAAATAATACTTGAGAAATTAGTCATTTAAACCGAATTAAAATGAATTGTTTTCATATCTTACGCGTTAGAAAAATTATTCTTAGTAGGTATTATTTTTACTGCTGCACCCAAAAACTGCTGGATATAAATTGAGCCTGAAGGTCCGCAAGCAGCTACTATAGTATTTCCTATAAGTGACATATTTAAAAATAAAAACGTAATATCATTATGTTTACAACGCGGCGTTCTAATAAAATATAAATAAATTTAGAGAAAACTGTGTATTATTTTATTCATCCGAAAACAAACAATGCCATTAAAACCGTGTGTAGGTACATTTTTATCTTTGTGTGCCGTAATAAATATTTAATTTCGAGTAACTCCTTATTAAGTACAATAACATTATAAAACTTAAGCAAATTTATATACCTACAGCCTACAGGGCGTAAAAATTGTGGTGTACATAGGAGTATTTAAATATTAAAAAAACTATTTGGAATTTTGTGTTAATATATTTTTATTAAATTTTGGTTCATTTTAAAAAACTTACAATATTTTTAGTTTTTGGCATTGCTC
The DNA here is from genome assembly GCA_963942485.1 of Pediacus dermestoides. Lineage (NCBI taxonomy): Eukaryota > Metazoa > Arthropoda > Insecta > Coleoptera > Cucujidae > Pediacus > Pediacus dermestoides. The sequence goes on from OZ012626.1 coordinate 34,905,103, forward strand.
GCAGCCAAATGCCTGGTATTATATTTTATGGTTTTACGACCAAAGATTGGCGTAAATTCAACCTAGTTTAGTAAATCCTGTGTAAATTGACAATAAAATTATTTCATTTGAAAATATCATATAAAACGTTATTTCCAGTGTGTTAGGTAATAAAAATCGTATTTCAATACGGACAATAGGTAATATTGATTCTTATAGAAAGGTCGCTATAACATGGCATTTTCTTTGATTTTTATGCAGTTTCTATAAAATGTTATTTTCAAAAATTTATAGACTACTTAAGTGTAAGTAATAAAAATGTTAGAAAATAAATACTTAATACAAACAATGTTTTCTAAGTATAAGTACTCGAAACCTTCACATAGATTCCTAAATACTAACATATTTTCGAAAAAATGTTTTCTATATGCTGCGAGGGAAAACACAAAGAACAACAATTTAGGAGGCGCGCGCGTAATATAATCAATTTTCAATTTTGCCAAAACACATCCACAGACAGTAAATTTATACAATGGAGAATTTTCCACTGTTCGCTAAATTATTAATACTATTTATTTATCCCATTTCCATTATTGAAATCATTGCAAATCTCCTAACAAAAATATTGACAGGGACAACAAACTTGCAAGGGCAATAAAAATTGATTTGGTAATTACAATAATCATCACATTGTATGCGGAGCGGTTTTTGGTTTCAAATGTTGGCGGTTGATTTTAAACACTGTTATGATTAATCACACTGAAAAGTGATGTACAAATAACTTGCACTTTTCCTGTGAACGAAGGAAATTCACGCGCGCACGGTGCTTCGGCTACACCGTCTCGCTTCTAACTGATTCTGATTCATAAAATTCTACACCGCATTGAGGAATACTCCGGGTAAACATTCAACAACGCGCATACGCACAGGTGTTTTTTATTTTGGTTTTTTACAGATTTTATCGCGATATTTTCGTTATAGTCGCCCTTCAAAAAAAGCAAATAGTCTAGCAGACTGTAGTGACATCGTTGTGATACGAACGCACAATTTTTCAAAATTTCTCTAATAAAAATAATTCGCAGTTATTCAGTGAGAAATAAATAGCTTTGCGTTTGTATCCCATTATTATTTATAATTAAGCGAATATAACATATTTTTCTATTATTACCTCTGGGAAAGCTTAGAAGTTTCCTCGAGATTTCGTAAACATTTTTTGTGAACTTATAATTTAATAAAAAGATTACAAAAGAATCCATACATTTTATTGTGGATTTTTATCAGCATGGTTTTACAAATCACGTGTTATCCAAAGGAATTCAGATAAAATTTAGTTCAATTTTCTAATGATTACGGAAAATACCCCTGGTTGATTTTATTTATTGTAACAATAAATATGCCTTTAGAACCAATTGACTATAATTTATTGTCATAGCTTATACTTAGGTATATTATAAAACAATATTGTCAACGTTTATTGCTCCTAAATTGCCAGCAATTTAACTTTAATTTTTAAAAAGGTGGATCTATTATTATCTAACAATAATTTAAAAGCTTTGCAAATGATTAATTTCGAAAAAACCGAGCTTATGCAACCCGCATTTAACCATTCGAATTTAATTATTAAAGCACTCGCTGTTATAGTATAAATAATGTAGTGGGTTGTTATAATTATTGTTATAATTTAAATACAATGATTTATTAGAATATGTAGCAGCAATTTAATGCGAATTTACATGAAAATTTTTAAAAAATGCGCCAAGTTAGGCAACCAACAAAACATAACACTATGATGAAGTTGGCTGCAAATTAAAATAAGCGTTGGATCGTTAACGCACAAATACAATTTATCACTTTATTAAAACAATTGAACAATGAAACAATTCTTTATTCTTATAAAAATATCTATGTATATTTTAATTAAATATGAACGTGCAAAATATCCCGTAAAATTATTTACAAATTTCTTTAAAATTCTATGTACAAATTTCCGCCCTAAAACTATTTTATCTTAAGTTCATTTCTCAAAATTTTCCCACTTGGATTCCTAGGAATTGATTCCACAAAACGTACACCTCCAACCAGCTTCTTGTAGTGTGTAACTTTTGAATTTACAAACCGCTTAATCTCATCTTCACCCAAACTAACATCCTGTTTAAGCACCACAAACGCTCTGGGAACTTCACCAGCAAGTGTGTCAGGTATCCCCACAACAGCCGCATCGGCAACGCCCGACATTTCTAAAATTAAATTCTCCAACTCCGTCGGTGAAACCTGAAAAAAAATTTTGGAAAATTAAACGCACGTTAACGTGTTTTGTTGGATGGTTGGTAGACATGTTTTAAACGTCATGTGGCGCTTGTGTCGTGAGCTCGTGACGCTGACTTCATTATTGTCAAACGCTTGACGCAGGGCGATAATCTTTTGTGTGGTCAAAGTTTCACTTCAATTCCAAACACAAAAATGGAAAATCCCGAGGAAATACTACATAGCTTAGAGGAGTTTTCCAAAATGAAACCGAAGGACATCCCTCGCGAACTCGAGGAGTATTTGTGTTTTGTGGCAAAAACTGGTGATCCAGTTTATCAGTGGTCGACGATTAAAAGCTTGTTTCGTGAAAAACTCATTAAAGTAATCACCGATTTTTACGAATCTTGTCCATCAGTTGAAATTCCACCGTGTCCAAATGTAGAATTGTTTAATTACGACTCAATGAAGAACTTTATTTTAGAAAAATTAGACACGTTTGCTGCTGCCCCTTTCACAGTCCAAAGAATATCTGAATTACTAACAACACCGCGGAAAGAATACAATAGAATAGACAAATATATGCGAGCATTAGAGAAAAACATTTTAGTAGTAAGCACTGTGGAGCCAGGTGATAATTGGCGAAGCACTGAAAATGGTGAGAGTATAATGAATGGCATACAAAACGAAGTGCCGGAAACCAGTCATGAAATTAACGTAGAGGAAATGGATGATTCCCCGGCATGGCCTAGAGTAGCCCAAACAGCCACGGTACCATATCAGAACGAAAACGAGGCAGACAAACGAGATACAATAGAAAAAATATTCGGACCGCCAGTGGAGTCTAAACCTAGTGATTTTGTCGGAAGTTCTAGTTCTACCACACAAAACACTGTCATCACCTGTAGAAATTCGGAGGAGCCCTATGTGTCCATCGAGCCAGTTCCATCGAACACTTGCACACACCAAGAAAATGCTGAACCTGCCGAAGTTGAATCGGTTACAATTACTGCTATTCCTGCTGGGGTGCAAAAAAGACGAAGCAGTGTCGAACCAGTTGTGACGGCTGATTCGACTGAAACTGAACAAACACCGACGGAAGCTCCTGTGGAAGAAGGCAGCGAGGCTGTAAGTCAGGTTTCAGGGTTCGCAAAATTCATGGAATTTGTCAAAAATCTAACAGGGGGGTTTTTGGTGGACCTTAAAAATAATTTTTACGCTAAAGCTCTAGAAGTTTTAATAGGTATTAACCATTAGTAAGGTTTTTTTTTAATTTAGAATTGCCGTTATTGCTTTATACTTTATTTTACTTGGAAATCCAACTGGAGGGAGTAGATTTATTTTATTGTTGACTTCCACAAGCAAAAGTATTTATTAAAGCTGTAGGAACAATTTTACGATTGGTTTTTGGAATAAGGAAGTTTTAGATAGTTTTGACTATTTTTTATAACTTTTCTTCTATGGAATATTTATAATGGTCTATTGATTTTAAAAAAAACTTCACCAAAAAAAGTTTTCTCAGTCTGTGTATAAAAAATATAATGAGGTTTAAAAATAAATCGAGGAAAAAGATTGTTTTTAAAGTTGATACACTGGAGTTTTAATTTCTGAAAAATAAAATCTTTATGGGCCAATTCTGCGCACATTTAGAAGCAAATTTGTTTTTTTTTAATAAAAATTTCTAACCTCATATGGAGAATGTTTATTGAAACAGAACCAAGCGCCAAATCGAAAATTTGTATAAGGGGCACCAAATAGTTAAGCAGACTCTAATTTACATTGCATAAAAAGATCCAAACGCCAGCCTTAATGTAACACCCTCTAGGGGCCAAAGATCTAAGGCATATCTTTAATACAGTGGTTATAAATTAAATTAAAAATTAAACATTTCGTAAAACATAAATTGGCGCTTGGTTCTTTTTCAGTAAACATTATCTATACAGGGTGTCCGGAAATTAGAAGCAAAAAACTCGGGGAGGGATTCTACTCGAAAAGTTAATGTGACAAGTTCCTATAACATTTTTCCGAAAGTTCATTAATATTGGGGTTACAAGGCCCCAAAGTTTTTTTTTCAAATTAATTTTTTCTAATAACTTTTTTCTACATTTTGATGATGCCCGATTGAAAAGCATCGAAAGATCTCCAAAAAAGATCCTTTTGTTGAATAACGATAAAACGAGTAGTTTTCGAGAAAAACGCGCTTCTGTTTAATCTTGAAAATGAGCTGTAGTTAAGTAGTTTGTATTCATTTATTGCAAGCAAATTTTTTAAAGGCGTTTTTCTCGAAAACGACTCGTTTTATCGTGATGCAGCAAGAGGATGTTTTTTGAAGATTTATTGATGCTCTTTAATCGGGCGTCATCAAAGTTTAGAAAAAGTGCCTAACAAAAAAGTTCCGGGTCTTTATCCAAAGGTCAACGTCAGTTTCGACTCTTTGACACTGGAGGATTTGCCTCAAATTTGGTGCAAAAATACAAATAAACATTAGTGATAAGTGTGCCAAATTTGAAACTAATCGGTACACTAGAAAAAAAGTTACTGGAAAAAAAATATTTAAAAAAACAATCTTTAAAGCCCTTTAACCCCAATATTAATGAGCTTTCGGAAAAATGTTATAGGAACTTGTCACATTAATTTTTCAAGTAGAATCACCCCCAGAGTTTTTTGCTCCTAATTTCCGGACACTTTAAAGTAAGCTACAGATGTTCAAATTTCCAGGAATAATGCAGAATTGGCGCATTCATTTTGTAGTAAAATTCCATGTTGTCTTACCCACCAAAAACGAATTAGATTAATGGATTTTATGCGAACACTGCGCTGGTTTAGCCACTTTTAAAACTGTTTTCTTTCAGAAGAAACCAACCGAGGTAAGTGGGGAACCTGCGGATAAACCAGCGGAACCTACAGAAACGACCAATGAAGAACCACAGCTTAAAGAAGTTGAACCCGCACTCGAAGTTAGTCAAATACCAGTAGATGCCTGTCCGATTTTATCATCCGATAGTTCAGGCATTGAAAACATTTCCCCCGAAACCAGCACATCATCTCCGGAAAATCTGCAAGTTGACACCCAAATCGTTGAAGTAGAAACGTCGGATAAACCTACAGACGTTTCCCAGTCCTCGGAAGTGGATGTTGTGGAGGAACCAAAACCAGCGGAACAAGCAACTATGGAAGAAGTCACTGATACCACCACCAAGTGTTCTGAGGTCCAAATGGAGCCAAGCCCCACAGTTGTACAACCTTCAGATGAATCTGAGATAACGTCAACTTTAGAAGAACCAAAACTGGAGGATACTGTCGCGGAAGCTCCCTGCACAAGTGAAGTGGATGTTGTAGAGAAGACAGAAGAAGCTGTGATTGTTGATGTGGTTGAAAAGAACGAGGTGGATTCAAGCGAAGCTGCTACCACTGAAATTGTAACCGAATCTCCTGTGGTGGAAGTAGTGGAAGATAAACCAGTCGAAGTGCTACCGGAATCGACTGAGACGCCGATGGATGTTGACGAGGTGCTGGCTGAGAAGCCTGAAGAAGTAGTTGCCAACACCGAAGTTGCCACACCTGATTCCTCTTAATAATAATAATTACAAACTACAATGTATAATGGTTTTTTATTTTAGAAGATTTAACCACGTTTGTCCTGTTCTACTTTTGATAACTTGTTAAAATGGCCACTTTAATTAATATTTAATCTATACTGCTAGTTACGCTCATTATTTATTAGAAATTAACCACTGAGATGCAGTGTTTATCATGCTACGAATTATTGATTCAATTTTTTATTTTGGTATGTAAACAAATAGAGTATTACAATGATTTTTTAATCTTGTTTGTAGACATAAGAATAATTTGTATCTTTACAGAACTGATTAAATTTATACCTAAATAAATTATTTTTTAATTCCGAACATTCGTGATGTTACTTTAGTGAACTATTTCAAGTGTTTCGAGAACAGCTCGTCAGAATTTAAGGTACTATCACCATTATTTTAATTCTAAAGTTGCAGTTTAAAAATAAATTAGCGAAACAAATATCTTTGATAAGAACTTCTAAAATTTACTTTAAATTTTAAAATAAGTAGGTACAGTAACTCCATTAAAAATGCGAAAATTTGAAAAAACTGTCGAGTACGAAATCTTTGAATCCACAATTTAATAATATTTTTAATTGGAAACTTTAATTTTTTTTAGTATTTTGCCACAAGTTTAATATTTTTAGTAGTTTCGTCTTTTTAAATATTAAGCCTTCATCAACCCCCCTTTACCCCATACTTACTTGGTTACCTTTCACCTTGATAAGCTCTTTACACCTGTCTACGATGTAAAAGTAGGCATCCTCATCGAAATACGCCACATCACCCGTATGCAGCCACCCATCCTCATCTATCGTCTCCGCCGTCGCTTGCTCATTATTCAAATAACCCATCATCAACTAAACAATCAAAATTAATCCAGAAAACTTTCTTGGAATGCTTCTGTACCTACCTGCGGCCCCCTCACTAACAACTCCCCAGATTGATGAGTACCTAAAGTCTCTCCCGTTACAAGACTTATAATCTTGGCTTCTGTACTTGGATATGGAATGCCTATGGTGCCGATTTTGGACGGAGGAGTCAGTTTGGGCATGCAGAACGTCACAGGAGCGCTTTCAGTCATACCATATCCTTATAATAAAATATTTTTTAATCTTGTTCCATCACAACAAAATTTTATTACCTTGTCTGATTAACACATCAGATCTTCCTAGTTTCTCTCGGAATTTCTGCAGCAGTCCTTCGGTGAGTGGTGCAGCTCCAGACTGAACACTTTCAATGGACGCTAAGTGATCCTTGGTGACTGCTGGATGAGTTGCAAGGAAGAGCAGTAAGGACGGTACAACAAATAAGAATGTCGGCCGGTACTCCTGCAAGGCTTTCACGTACTCTTCAGGAGTAAACCTAGGAATGGTTATGAGGTGGGCACCGTCTCTCATGCAGATATTCATAATTCCATTGAAACCGTATATGTGGAAAAACGGTAATACTGTAAGGACTTTGTGTCGGCTACCATCTAGAAATCGAAGTTAGTAATAGCAGGTATGGTTAGCTTTAGATTTTTTATGTACCATTGGAAAGCAATCCGGTGATTGCACTGTGGTCCCCTTGAACCAAATTAGCTACGATATTGTAGTGCGAAAGCATCACCCCTTTGGGTAAGCCAGTGGTGCCACTGGAATACGGCAAAAGTGCCAATTCTCTCGGATTTATCCCTGGTAGTTCGGATTCGTGTCCAGCAGACAGCAAACTTTGAAGACCGTGCACATTGTTTTCCAAGTCATCCTCGCCTCCAATGCAAATAGTTGATTTGTAGTTTTGCAAATGAGGGCCAATTGTCGTCGCGATTTCCAACAGAATTGGCACGGTGATGATCATTTTTACCCCAGCATTTTCAAATTGTCTTTTAATCTCATCTAAAAGAAGTGACTTGTAAATAATCACAATAAAATAATTTGTGGGAATTTACCTGGCGTGTACAGGGGGTTAACAAAAGTCACAGTTAGTCCAGCTTCAATAGCACCATGACAAACGATTATAAATTCTGGAATATTCGGTAAGAGTAGGCCAACAACATCTCTAGGTTGGAGACCACAGTGTCCGAGTAGAGCTTTAGCACATCTATTTATCAACATCCGGAGCATTCCGTAGGTGTAGCTTCTTCCTGATACAGCACATGTCTGAAAAATATCCACGGCAACAAAATAAGATTTTTTTAATTATTTTTATTTTCTTATATTATACCAAGTAAGTATATAATTAGATAATAAGATTATCCCCCACATATTTAGATTTTTTTGTATTACTTTTTCTTAATAAACTTGAAAACTATACAGTTTTGGAAATACGTGCATGTGGAGTTTTTTGATGGAAATTACTTGAATAATCACCATCAGATTTTTCGCACATACATAAAAATCCCTGTACACAGCCCCGTAAATCTAGATTTTTTCAACCGATTAATTCAGGCCAAAAAATTCCGCTTTTTCGTAGAAAAAATCGTATGTAACACGTATGCACTCGCTATCGCTCGTGTTGCAAGTTTCACACTCGTATTGTCATGATGCCTTTTCCGCACTTATATTACAATATACTATTCCATTTAAACATATGACTTATTTGTGACAGGAATAGCGATAAAAGTGGAAAACTGCTTCCCAGCCTCTCTTCCTGTGCGTTTAAAGCATATTAATTACATTAACAGTTTTTTTTTGCTATTTTCATTAGCATGCATTGGTAAAGAATTTCATGCTCTACAACTTTGGTAATAACCTTTTTTATCGAGAAATGCAAAATAACCGAGATAAGTAATAGGCAATAAACATAAAAATAAATAAATTCAAGATGGCGGAGAAAGCAATTACTTTATTAGTTGTAAAACTGTATCTTCCACATCCCCAGGGTAGGGGACACAAAACTGTATTAAAAAATTTTTGTCCTGAATTAATCGGATTCTTCGGTCCAATTTCACGTAGATTCACTGGGCTATACAAGTAGGTATAGGTATATCAATTCTAGCAGTTTAATTATTATTTAAATTATAGAATTATAAAATTTGTGTTGTAGTTTTACGAGACTTTTCGCCGAACATACTTGTACTTTTAATTAATATTATTTATGTTATTCCTCCTATTTTATCACAAGCAAACGTAAAGTAGTAAAATAATAAAATGTAGTTTTAATGGTGGCGTTCAGTGAATTATCTTATAAATACAGGGTGTTTCCTAAAGTGCATGCAGATAACCTAAAGCGTATTCTTTAGCTAAAAATAATGTTACTTTTTCAAATAAATATAGGGGCTTTAAGCTTTCGTTTTCGAGATATAGGGTGTTAAAGTTTACAAAATTTTATGGTTTTTATTTTTTATTTTCCAAACCACGCAAGATATTCTAACATAATTTGGTATAGGTACCATTTGTCCTAATTGAGTGCCATAATGAGCAAAAATATCAAATTCGGTAATTAGTCCGTGGCGGAGTATAGTTATAATCAAATTAAAGGGTTTCAAGATAAAGTGAGATATTAATTTGTCAGTTTTTGATTTTTGAAAATTTAATAATTTCGTTGTTCTGTATGTAGGTCCATGACGATACTGCGAAGTCTTCTACGTAAGAAAACAGCGTAAAAGGTCAGAACTATTATTCCATCACAATTTGTCTTGAAAAAAACAGCTTAATAGTTTAAGTAGTTAAAATCTGCCATTTTTTAGAAAGTATAAGTACATAAATGCATACTAGAAATATTAAAATCGGGTTGCATAATTAATTTAATTTTTATTTAGAAAACGCTTTAATAACAAGGGATATTCTGAAAAATATAAAATTATTTTTAAGGTGGAATTTCTAAAAACGTCCAAAATAATAAAATAAATGAAACGATTTTGCTATAATTTCTTCAACTAATAAACGTGTCTATCAACCGATTTTTATAAATTTTAATTTTATTTTTTGGTGACGAGGTATGTAGGCATTATAGGTACAATTTATACATAATACCAGAGGCGGATTAACCAGTAAGCAAAAGAAGCTAGCGCTTGGGGCGCCAAAATTTGGGGGGCGCAAAATTTTCTGCAATTTTTTTTTATTATTTAGTTTTAAATAATTATTATTTGATCATATTTCATGAAATAAGTGAAATCTCAAAAAAAGTTAAAAAATATCTCTGCAAGTCTGAAAAGTCGGAATATAGATAGCAGATACGAGTACCGAGTGCTTTTATTAGGATATACATGGTATACAGGGTTGGGCATATGTGTGGCAACCCCTAATTTCGGAATAAACGTTTTTATTATTATTATTACTCTTAAAAGAAATATTTGTAGTTTTCTTATTCTATTCAGTGACGTACTTTTTTGTTAAAACAGCTGTCCTATTTTTTATTTTATTAATTTAAATAACTATTATTTTATACTCTTTATTTTATTGTTGAATTATTTTCTTTAATATTTAAAAAACCAAAAGTCGCACACCCACCAAACCTTATATCATTGTAATTGTTGAAATATTGTCTATTTGAAAACTTAAAAATATACAGGGTGACCCTTTAAAAAAAGTGCCGATCACTTAATATCTCGAGAAATCGAGTAGCTGCTGGAAAACAAAATACGTCACTGAATAGAGTAAAAAAAGCTACAAATATTTCTTTTAAGACCAATAATGATAATACCAAAGTTTAGCACATATGCCCAACCCTGTATAATAACAACAAATTGTTTTATTTTTCATTTAATGTTCTTGTTACAAAAAAGACAAATAATGTCAAGGGGGGGCGCAAATTTTGGTTCAGCTTGGGGCGCAATATACCCTTGATCCGCCTCTGCATAATACATAGGTACAGGATAGAGGGTGTGCATCTAGTACAGTACGTGGTTCTTCGATACCTCTTATTATTAATTTTAGTGAAAAAATTCTAAATATGCATAAATTAATAATATTTGTATTATAGTTCTAAGTTTAGGTCACTAATAATTAATAAATAAATTGCATTAAATCAGTTTATTTTGACAACTATAGAATCGATCAGTCATTGTTTGCGCCGCTGTACTTTATTCATGTATACAATAAAATATGTAATAATAAATTATAAACAGAAGTTATACGTACATTTTTTCATTAACAATAAATGATATTTATTGTATAATAATAATATACTTACATTGACATTTATAAATAATTAGGTAGGTGTTTACTGAAAAAACCATATAAGTAGCAGATATTTATTTACGGATGATAAAAAATAGAATAAATTAAATAGGTGCATTCAAAATATGTAATTGAAAAAAAGTATTTATTACTTAGTTTTCGAGGAGTATGTGTACCAAAATATTTCATGATGACAATGTTTATATTTTTATCGCAAAGATAAAAAATGTTTTCATTATGTCTAGAGCACAGACAAAATTGTGTCTGTAATAATAAGGAAATATTTTTATTTTGCTTGTTTAAATTTTTGTTATTTAAACCAGTACTTGACATAAATTAAATACAGAAGCAAAGAAATATTGGAATTTCCCAAAATGTTTGTCTATAATATATAAGATTAGAAGAGTGTCATCATAAATTTAATTTTTAATGAATTTTCAAGTAAAAATTGTGCGAAAAATTCGATCTATCAGGCGAGTACAATATCAACTGATGTGTCATCTTGATTACAGATTAAAATCCCTTAATCGATCTAGGTCGTTGATACCTTGAACTCATGTTGCAACCATTTCAAAAGGTGTTAATCATAAATAACGCGCATTTTTGCGATTAAACGTAATTTTAGCAAAGTCCAGACATTTACGTGTTTAGTCATTTTATTTAGAAAATGACGCATACTTGTAAAATTTTTTTCGACCTCCAAGTTTATTTCTTAAATTTTTGGTACTCACAGCTGCTGGGTCCTCAATCCAATTATCAATTTTCTTGTAGATGTACTCCACCACATTTTCACTGGGAATTTTCGCTGAAGGTCCTAGAGGCGACTTGATAACACCTGTACTATTATAGCGCTTCATCACATTATTTACTAACAGTCTTGAGAAATTTTGAGTGTTCTTCCTTCGAGATCCATCATTCGCTATGGTATAGTTTCTGTTTCCACTGCCAAATCCTATCGAGTTGACAGACAATATTCTGCAACTTTGGTACTGTTGAATTGCAAAGGATTTTTGAATTAGGCGCGACATTTTTGTAGATAATTTTCAAAACTCGTATCACAGCTGCACCTAAAAAATAAAATTTGTCAATAAAATGAAGAAAACGTGTTGTGTTACATTTTTTGGTAATGTTCCGGTTTTTATCACATAAATAGAGTGTAATCTTGAAGAATGCTACAATAGTAAGTTGTTACGTTTTGGTTGTCGTAGGTTTGTTTTATTTTTAGCGAATACTGACTGAATAGTGAGGTATATTACTACAGTGCGCGGGCTTGTCGCACAAAAATATAATTTCAACGAAATAATTTTAAAACCCAGGTAGGTTATTATAGTTTAAGTATTTGTAGGAGCTCTAGGAGATTATCTCAAAAAGTTTCACCCCAAAAAGTTTTCATTCATTCTTTTTTAGTATCAAATTGATATTAATAGTTCAAGGTTCATAAATTAATTTTAAACGAAAACAAACATTGAAAATCATAAACAGTTTCATTAAATATTTATTGGTAATCTGGTGCTTGCACGTTGGATTTATTTATGCACAATAAATTTGTGTTTTTTTAACTACAACAACAAATTAGCATAAGCAAATAAGGCACTAACCTTATATTATTCAAACTGTTAGTTTTATATTTGAGAAGACGCTCAACACAAAAATCACTAGTTTTAATTATAATTACAACAATTCGAATTATATAAACACAAAAACTGCGGTCGTCTTTATTCCACCCAATAGTTTGTTTTAATGATGAGCGCGCTAAATAATATATTAAATGTAGATAGATTTATATCTGGTAACGAGTCCAATACAAAGTCCAAGTTTCTCTCAAACTGATGTGGTGCTTTGGGTTTCTATCAAAACATGGAGAAAAGTAAAAAAAATATTTTTAACATAAAATGCATCGGTTGCTGTTTTAGCACTAGTTGCAGTTCTAACTAACAACTTTCACAGAGTGCACTCTTAGTTATTGTGAGAAAGAAAAAGAAAACCTGTTTTATAAAATGAGATTGGATAATGAATATTAATAATGGGCATTTTTATTTGTTTATAAATGTTTCTTACATTGAAAGTAATTGTTTTTACTTATCGGTTTTGCATTTGTAATATGAATACTAAAGCGAATTTTACTACTTTGTTAATATTAATTCCATTAAAATTTGCGCATAAAAAAACAATATATTTTTATTGTCAGACGAATTTTTATTTTTTGTATTGGCATGGGGCAGGGGCGTCTAAATGAGAAAACAGTTTTAGAATGTTCGACAGGAGATATTTTTTACACATTAATGAATTAATTAAAATATTTTCAAAAAAATATATAAATAATTTATTTTATCCAAATATGACAAAGTAGGTAGATATACCAGGGGAAAAATACGAAATCTCTTAAAGGGTGGTTCTGTACATTTTCCCATACACAAGTTCGTTTTCGAGGAATCATCGATTTATTTTTTGAAAATGCGTTTTCAAATTTCGTCCACTATAAAAAATATTTTGTCGTATTTCGATCAAAATCTGAATTTTCGTTAATGTTGTATTTTTATTTAATTTTTTAAATAATATAACTAGCCAAAAAATTACAAAAATAAAATTAGAGGTGGGTGAAAGAATAAGCATTTATTTTGAAAAAGTCCCAATTACTTTTAAATAAATAATAACGGTTTTTTTTTAATTTGGCGTCGAAGTTGGCGTTAAAGAGTCTTTTATGAATGGAATGACGCGTCAGTTCATTCATAATCGACAGTTCAACGCCATCTTCGACGCCAAATTTGAAAAAACACACTATACAATGAGTTATTGAACCAAATTCACGTTTAGTTGGATTTCATTTTTTCGTTTTTGTACTTTTGTCGCGATGTCGAAATTTATTGGGACGAAGTACCTGTAAGGTCGATCGTAATCCCAAGACGGTCGAAGAAAAAAGAGACTGATCAAAAAATTTGGCCACTATTTATAGGTGCTACCCCAGAAGGCATTTTCGAGCGTGGGATTATTTTGCATTGATGTAAATTACTAGAACACGAGGTGAGATGGGAGAAAATATGATTGTCGCCACACCACCCCCTTGCCAGTGGTAAAACAAAATTTTGAAATAGGTAATACATAAAAGTATCAAGGTTGATATCGTTGGGTAAAACAGACTCTTCTTCCGAAGCGTGTCGTGAGATTGTCGTTGTTATGATGTCGGTGGGAGTCTGTGGATGATCTGCAGAGTCGCTATCCTCTTGTGTGGATCGATTTGTCGTTTCGCGTTCTTGTTGCTGGTGGTTTCAGTCGCTCGAGTGATGGTTACCTACTGGTATTTCTCGGTTACGTATTTTAAACGTAGTGTCGAGAGTGCCGGGAAATTACGGGAAAAGGGCCTTCATATGGGTTTTCTAAAGGACCTTTTGGAGCGTTGCGGTTATTTTGCATTGATGTAAATTACTAGAACACGTGGTGAGATGGGAGAAAATATGAGTGTCGCCACAATATTATTAATAAAATAGAAATGCAAAAACCATGTTTTTTGGATACTTTGATTTAGAGCCAATGCAATAGAAAAATTAAAATGGTGACTTCTTCTTCCACCCTGTATACATGACCCAATTATTCTTTTCTTTGACTTTTTATGTATTTTAATATTTATGCCCTCTCATAAATCTGTCAATAAAAAATAGATTTTTCCTATTTTTTAGTACAAATTTATTAAACTCCAAAAATATTTTTAGCAATTTCTAATTTAATGGTGGAATTGGATTAATAATAATTAATAATTAATAAGCTAAATTTTGTAAGCTGGTTGTAGACAATTGGATGGCCTAATTTTTTTTTAATATTCTTATATCTTATGAAGAGTTCCCAACTTTCCGGACTACGTTCTTTTCTCTTACATCGACGTCAGAAAATTTTCAATTTGGATGCATCAGTATAGATAATCATTTTTCTGTTTTACTTGACTATTTAATTAAACTTTTGAGTTTTGAAGTTCAGTATTCCGACTTATTGTAATATTTTTAACCAAATTCGAAAAATTAGGTTTTTTTTATAAAATTTGTAACTAAAAAGTACTTAATACCTATCTACGGTTTTTTGCAAACTACTATGAAAGAATGGATGAATATTTGAAAATTTTTTTAAAGACCAGTTAGCTTGAAATTGAAACACTTTTTTTCTGTTTTAAATAATACACATTTCATCATTTTAACCAATAGCCCACTCAAATTAGACTAAAAATTGGCAAATTTGACATGATGGCCAAATTTTTGAGAGGGTCATTGATGAAGCTCCGAACCGCAAAGATTCAAATAAATTTCCTTGTGCGTCACATGATAAGGATGATTTTTTATATATCGGATTCTACTGGTTGGTTTTTAATGTAGTTTCTTTTAATTTGTTCAGAGAAATATTTTAAACAACTTATTTTGTTTGAAACTTTTTGATAGCTCTTTAAAAAAAGTTATAAGCAAAATACTGCCCTTTTTAGGGGGTGAGTTCTTTCTATAAAATATATACTTACATAATACATTTATGTTACAATTATGAAAAAAATCCTCAAACAAAAGTTGTAGAGGAACTTATTACCTACAACTCTGGTATTTTTTGGGACGCAAAAAGTACATGAGGTAGGGTAGAGTGCGCCAAAGTCAACTGCGTTTACAAAATATTACTTCTAAGGGTAAAATTCGCTTTTTTTTGGTAATCATCGATATTAATTTTCTTTTCAAAATTGTTCAAAAAGAGGTAAAAGTTTTTAAGGATATGTAGTATGGGCCGAAACATAGGTACGTAAATTTACGGTTACGGAAATATGAGCCATTTCATGTTTCTACTACTTTAGTTAAGAAGAGGAGGAAGGCCTGTTGCATGGCCTGCGAGGTCACCTGATTTACTCCATTCGGCTTTCCTCTTTGGGGTTATTTAAAAAATTTAGTGTACCTATATCGTTCTTGTAAATAACCTGGACGAATTAAGACAAAGGATTGATCTAGGCGTGTAAACAATTCAGCAAACGGCGGGAATTTTAGAAAAAAACAGGATTTTTTTACAACGACGATGCACTGCTTGCACAAAATGGAGGGAGGACACTTTGAACATCTACTTTAAATTATTTTTAGGTAATTTAGTTATTTTGTCACAAAATTTATTACAAATAAAAAACGCTTAACTAAAGTATTAGAAAAATGAAATCGCTAATATTTTCGTAAACGTAGATTTGCGGACCTATGTTTATTAAGACTTTTCGACTTGTTTCGGCCCATACTACATACCCTTAAAAACTTTAACCATTTTTTTTTGAACACCCTGATGTATATTTGACCCCTTAAAAAACCAGTGTTTTGCGCCCTCTACCTCCTATAATTTTAACGTCACAAAGAGATACCCGAAATGAAAGTTGTAGGAAATAATATCCTCTACAACTTTTGTTTAAAGATTTTTTTCATAATTGTAATAGAAAAGTATGTATATATATTTTATTGAAATAACCCACTCCATAAAATGTACAGTGTTTTCCGGCCTCTATCTTATGTAATTTTTGTGCCACAAAAAAATACCCGAAATGAAAATTGTATGAAATAGTATCCTCTATAACTTTTATTTGAAGATTTTTTTCATAATTGTAATATATAAGTAGGTAGAAAAGTAGTAGAAAAGTAGGTATATATATTTTAATGAAAAAACTCCCCCCTAAAAAGAGCAGTACTTATTTTGCTTATAACTTAAAAGAAACAAAAGTTGTTTGAAATATTTTTCCGAAGAAATTAAAAAACTACATTAAAATCCAACCAGTAGAAACCGAGTTATAAAAAATCACAAGGAAATTTTGTTGAATTTTTGCCGTTCGGGGCTTTATCACTGACCCTCGAGTTGCTTTCAAAAATTTGGCCATTATATCAACTTTGTAGATATTAGGTAGTTTTTGATCTAATTTGACTGGGCAGAAATATTTTCAAATTTTTTTCAAAAAGGTTTACAGAGCCATCTAACGGTGAAATCGCAAACATAGAGTTGCAGAATTCTGCAATGATATGTGTTCAATATTGGGGTATTGGGGACAAATAATAATTTATTTACAATAATACACATACAATTTATATTTAGACACTTGTTATATGTTGTAATAGTTATTATTAAATCTTTGGCATTTAAATATATTTTGAATCTTAAGTTATTGGAGTAGTTCAGGGTCAGATCAGCACATCCGGTGCAACCCAACCGACACTTCTCTAGTGTTGTGAAACGTCACTTGTTAAGTCATTCAAACCAAAGTCACTGAAACCTAACCACAAAATTTAGTGATAATGTTGACCTAACAATTTAATCTAGTCCAACACGACTTAACAAATTTTTTTATAATTTATCATTGCCCGTATATTTTTCTCGCTTATTTAATCGCTTTAGTTAGCTTTAATTCGAGTTCAAACACAACAAGAATGATTGTTTATTCTTTAGCGATAACACGACACAGCATATTTACAACATCATTAAAATGTTTCAATCAGTTGAACAATGGAATTTATTTACATAAGAGAGCTGCTGTAAGAAAATTCGGCTATATGTCACAAAAGGTGAATCAAAGTAAAACTTATATATCGATAAATATCAGTGAGAAAGCCAATAATGGAACTGGCAGACGAGGGTTTTTGTCGTTTTTCCGGCGGAATAAATCAACAGCTGAAAAGAAGCCTGATGCAAAAGAAGGTATAAAAAAATCCGAGCTAACTAGGTTGTTTTCCTTAGCCAAACCAGAGAAATGGAAACTCATAAGTAAGTATTCCTTGTAACCCCCACAAATTTCCCCTGAAACAACCTTTTGGTACCCCACAGGTGCTGTAGGGTTTCTAATGGTGTCCAGCACAGTTACAATGGCGATACCTTTTAGTTTAGGCAAAGTATTAGATATTATTTATACCGGAAGCGAAAGCGAAAACGCAGAAAATGCACGAGAAAGATTAAATAAATTATGCGGCGTGTTACTTTGTGTTTTTGTCTTGGGCGGAATATGCAATTTCGGCCGAGTTTACCTAATGGCAGCTGCAGGTAAGTAACACAACTACCCCCGATTAGAAACCGAATTTTTGGTTTATTACAGGATACAGGATGACGCAAGCCCTTAGAACAAAAGTATTTAATTCGATTATGCGACAAGAACAAGGCTGGTTCGACAAGCGTTCCACAGGCGAATTAGTCAACAGATTATCCGCAGACACCCAAATCGTGGGCCAAGCTTTGTCCAGCAATATTTCCGATGGACTTCGGTCTTTGGTTATGGTTTTTGCAGGCACGGGAATGATGGTAGTTATTATAATTAAAACTAAAACGAAGAGCTTATACTTCAATTTTTTTTAGTTTTATATGTCGCCCCAACTGGCTTTGGTTGGCTTGGCTATTGTGCCCCCCATAGCTGGAATTGCAGTGGTTTACGGACGATTTGTGCGTGGGATCACCAAAAGTGTTCAAGATTCCCTTGCGGAGGCGTCAAAGGTTGCAGAGGAGCGAATTGCTAATATGCGAACTGTTAAAACCTTTGCGCAGGAAAATAGGGAAATGTTAAAGTACAAAGGTACAATTAAGGATGTGTTGCAGTTGGGGTATAAGGAGGCGAAAGCCAGGGCGTTGTTTTATGGAATGGTAAGAATGAGAGTGGTTAAAATACCAGTTTTGTTCGAGTAGATATGAAATTGTTTGTGGTTGCACAAGGTTGTTTACTCTAGTTAATTGTATACTAGGAACTGATTTAATCCTTAATTAAATTTGAACGCATGCTTTTTTGTTGAGTAATGTTGCATGTCATTGTCATGAAACCTTGATGAAAAAGGTAAATTTGCAATAGATTATGTACCTACATAATGTAGAAACGAGTGTAGAATTAATTTTCTTGCATAACTCAATTTAGTCTGAATGAAGATCAAGGGACAGGGTTAGCAAAATACTTTTATAAAAGCAGTAATAACAAGAAGTAATTTAATAGGTTTAAAAATTCAGTTCTCGAACTGCTGATTGATTTTAGCATAAATTTGCTTGACCCACTAAATGCTGGTTTTATTTATAAATCAACAACTTCCCGGCTTTGTTTTATGGTACTATCTAAATAAAATTAATTTTGTTGTAAATGAAAACTTTAATTCTGATTTTATTTAGAAAATAATGTACCATTAATTGGTTTGTTTTATGTATTTTTATAGGGTTCTTTCAAGCCACGTTAAAATTTGAATATCCGTCAAATCGCTACAGTTTTTATTTTATAAAAGAAAGAAAAACCTTTTCTACATCATTTTATGGGATATTTTAAAAAATCGCTGTTATGCTCATATTTTATCGGTATGCCATTTAAAACTTTAATCTATTATGGTCTTTGAAATTTTTTGACCTTTCTGACTTCTAAAAATATTATTGTGACCAACTAAACTGCTGGCCAATTGAAACGTACCAAGCGAATTTTTAAGTTTAATTTATAGTCAAATATTTTGAAAAGCAGAAAAGATATCAACATGAGGTTTTCAGGATTCAAGAGATAATTTTATTGCGAAAGCAATAGTGTGACCCGATTTTTTTACTTTGAAGTACGTTACTATCTACAGGGTATGAAAGTCGTCTTTTTTTTCTCAAATTTTATACCTACCGGAATTCCACAAAAACAATTTTATATTTTTTTGATGTCGATTTTTTTAGTCCCTGGTTAATGAGGAAAAAACCAATTTCTCAAAAATTTTATATCCCCCTTATTTTATAAGATACCGAATTTTTTATTAAATTTAATATTGTTGAACAGGTTTTTGCAATAATAATTATGCTGCCATTTTGAAAGCAAATGTCATCATGTGATATGTCGATAAAAAGGTAATTTTAAGTAGAATCTAATTCTTACGGAAAAAAATATACAGGGTTGTTTTAAAAATTTTTGAAAGTTGGTAGGTGGCCCTTCCGGTTTAACCGGAAGTGTCATCACATTGTTTTAAACGTCAAAATGATTATTCCTTTCAACAATCAAACCATGCCAAATTTCAAATTAATACAGTTAAATGTAACAAAATGGTGGGGATTGTAAAACGATTTCGTAGCCACCCGGTATACACGAATATGAGCAAATTTTTGAAAAAGTGAAAAACCCGTTTCGAGGGTATAAGTCACTTAAACCAATGGTGAACATAAACTAACTAAATTCCATTCTATTCCATTAAGAAAATAGCCTCAAAAAATGAATTAAAAAATTTACCAATTAGCGAACGTGTACCGATTTTTTGATAAGCCACTGGTTACCAATAAATTAATGAAAGTTCAAAAAGTGTACTTTTTATAAGAAAGCCATTCATAAGGTATTATAATCACCTACAGAGATTGGTTCTTACAAAAAACAATACGGCCGAACGACCAAAAACAAAGAAAAAATCAAATTTTCAGCAAAAATTCGGTATCTTATAAAATAACAGGGATATCAAAATTTTGAGAAACAGGTTGTTTTCCCATTAAGTAAGGACTAAAAAAATCTACATCAAAAAAATATAAAAAAAATTTTGTGGAATCACGGTAGTTATAAAATTTGACAAAAAAAAGAAGACTTTCTTTCATACCCTGTAGATAGTAATGTACTTCAAAGTAAAAAAAATCGGGTAACACTATCGTTTTCTCAATTAAATTATCTCTGAAATCCTGAAAACCGCATGTTGATATCTTTTCTATTTTTCAAAATATTTGACTTTAAATTCAACCTAAAAATTTGCTTGGTACGTTTCAATTGGCCAGCAGTGTAGTAAATATTGTTGATTTGCTACCCTAACACTATTTTTATTCAAGCTATATTATCTTTTTGTCCTTTATTTACGTCTTTCTTGTCTTATATAATTTTTTCATTTTTCAGACGGGTTTTAGTGGCAATGTAATAATAATTTCTGTGTTATACTATGGGGGTGTCATGGTGTCATCGCACACAATTACAGTAGGAAATTTGTCATCTTTTTTACTGTATGCAGCTTATATTGGTGTGTCAGTGAATGGATTATCGAGTTTTTATTCCGAATTGAATAAATCACTTGGCGCAGCCAGTAGAATCTGGGAAATAATCGACAGAGAACCAGTTATCCCCAGTAAAGGTAAAAGAAAACTGTTTTATTTTCTGCCATGATAGTTTTGGTCTATGTAAGGATAATAATATGAAAATAGGATTAAGCTTTTGTTTTAGTTTTGTTATGTAATTTTCATTATTCTAGGTGGACTTGTACCCATGACTCTACCCGAAGGTCACATCGAATTCAAAGACATCAAATTCAACTACCCGGCTCGAGAAGACATCCAAATATTCCAAGACCTAAAACTAGAAATTTCCCCCGGAAGAATGGTTGCGGTAGTTGGTCCTAGTGGTTCAGGTAAAAGTACTCTAGCGGCCCTATTACTTCGACTCTATGATCCAGTAGGAGGCTCAGTATACTTAGACGGTACTAACGTTAAAGACTTGGATCCTTCGTGGTTGAAAAAGCATATTGGGGCAGTTAGCCAGGTAGAATATAATATAGTTTTTCCTGAAGATATCTTGAGTAAAATTCGTGATTTTAGGAACCAGTTTTGTTTTCCTGTTCTATCAAAGAAAATATTTTGTATGGAGCAGAAGAACCGGAGAAGGTTACAGAGGAAGAGCTGATTCGAGTATCGAAAGAAGCTAATGTTTACGAGTTTGTCCAGCAGTTGCCTGAGGGCTTCAATACTTTAGTAGGGGAACGGGGTGTGATGTTGAGTGGGGGGCAAAAGCAGCGCGTGGCTATTGCTAGAGCCTTGATTAAGGATCCTAAAATCTTGCTATTGGATGAAGCCACCAGGTTAGAACCTTCCTCATAAATTTGTTGTAAAATTAAACCTGTTTGTCTTTTAGTGCTTTAGACGCCCATTCGGAGCATTTGGTGCAAGAGGCTTTGGAGCGTGTAATGAAAGGACGAACAGTATTAACTATAGCACATCGTTTATCGACAATACAAAACGCAGATATAATTGCTGTGTTGCAAAATGGACAAATCGTAGAACAAGGAAAGTACAATGAGTTGTTGAATCGTCAGTCTGGTGCGTTTAAGGAATTGATCAAACATCAGACTTTCCAAGCTGCTGTTGAGGAACCAGTGGCGGTCAATGCTTAGTAAATGTGATGGTTTTAAATTTGTACAAATGTTTATACTGGTAACTTAGAAATAAATTATGATATTGTTGAGTTTAACGGAGTGTTTGAATTGGAGTACTCTAAAAAAATTCGTAGGAAAATAATCAGATTTCTTATTTAAAATCCAAATTAAAATTGCATTTTATTGCAACAAATTTACCAGTTTCACAATAAGAATATTTTCATGTCTCATTCTGGTTGAATATTGATTTTATTTCAAACTTTCAAACTAATTTTCTTGGCAGTTTATTTTAGGGACAGGCAATAACTTTATGTAATGTAACAATTTATTGTATTATTTCTATACTAGGATCATTTTCAATGGACATGTGCGTCACACTATCTCATTCGCCTCCCTTGAGAGTGTGGAGAAAATGACGCACATGTTAACTGAAAATAATTCTACCACATTTATTATTACCCAAAGTACAAAGAGCACATAATTAAAATATCAATAAAATTTAAAAACACGTCAATCTAAAGACAATTAAAACTTAATACTTATACGAATACAAAAATATGCTTCACCCTCTGTGCTTAATAACAACAACATATTTTCTTATTTTTGCTCTTTCGCATATTGTTCTTTCAACTGTCGCCTCATAATCTTCCCCGATGCATTCTTCGGTATTGCCTCCACCACATTAACCCCGCCTCTCAACTGTTTATACGGCGCTACTTTCTCACTGACAAATTCCGCCAACTTCTTCGGATCCACCTTAGTACCGCTTTTGGCTACCACATAAGCCCTCGGTACCTCCCCATGTGACGCATTCGGAATTCCAATAACAGCCGCATCAGCAACATTCGGATAATCCCGGATAATCTCCTCCAGTTCAGCCGGTGCCACTTGGAAACCCTTCACTTTAATCAACTCTTTAAGTCTATCAGTGACGAACAGTAAACCATCTTCGTTGTAGTACATCATATCGCCGGTTCTCAACCAGTCTCCAATAAAAGTTTTAGCGGTTTCTTCCGGAAGATTGTGGTAGCCTTTCATAACTTGTGGTCCTTTGATGAGGAGCTCCCCGGGTTGGTTTGGACCAAGAGCAGGGCCAGTGGGATCGTCTACTGAGACTATTTTGACTTTGGTGTTGGGGCAAGGTCTGCCGATGGAGCCTGATATGTTTTTCAGGGATAAAAGGGATAGTCTGGAGCATGAGACTAGGGGTGATGTTTCAGTCAGTCCGTAACCTGTGGCAAAGAAAACAAATTGGTTTAAGAAAGTTAATAAAGGTGATGAAATTACCTTGTAGCACGTGAATGTGTTTTTCGGCTTTTTGTAGCAGTTTAGCCTCGTCTAAAGCTCCAAGAGGGGCTGCGCCGCACATAATTATTCTTATGCTGCTTAGGTGGTCTTTGGTGATGGATGGATGGTTTCCTAAGAATATAGCTGGAAAAGAAGAACGGTGATTGCAGACAAGAAAATAGATGGAACAAAGGACCAAAAAACTGTATTTTATCAAAATTGTGTTAGTCGAAAGAATTGCTTTTTGTTTGACTAAAAATAAGAACAAGCAAATTCTTATGGGACCCTAATTATCTTATTCCTTTTTTTTTAGATGCACAGACTAAAGAAGTATACTTTCATCTGTGCTAAAATCCACAATCTTGAAAGAAAATTAGGTTGAATTTTTTTTAATTACAACTTTTCCAATCGATTCTACGCTGAAAATAGCTATTATTAATTTTGTGTGTTATTTATTTAAACTACTTTTTGGTAGGTTTAATAATAATTATTTTACGAATTACAGTGGTCGAAGAAAAGAGATATTTCCAAAAAACAAAATTTCGTGCACAAAAATTCGTCAACTATCCGACCTACGAAAAAATTGTTTAGATAAAAGTTGCAGATAATTTAATTACCTACCTACAAGATTTGTATTACCTAACTATTTTCAACGTAGGACTCGCCAACAAGTGCAAAACAAATCTGGAACTTTTGTAACAAAATGAACATTAAGGGCCGGTTGTATAAAACTTTAATCGCGGTGTTAAATTTTTATCTTCCAAAATATCTATAGTGACAATTGTAATCAACAATCGTTTCTATGGCAGTTTATCTTTTTTGTAGGATTATCTCGAGATTAAATTTTTATACAACCGGCCCTAATAGTTTTTATAGATTATTTGATATATTTTATGTATTTTCTAAAAAAATATTTTCTTATTTGAAAAAGTAATTTGGAATTAAATTAGTATTAATTTTATTGTTTTTAATATTATATTTAGAGGGGAACATTCGATTAACCTTTACTGTCAATTTGCTATAACTACCTCAATTTAAAATGATTAACTATACGATTTTTCCCTCGCTCATGAAGAAGGAAATTAGAACTCATTTAAAGCCTCCTTGCTAAAGCTTAAACGTTTGTTGGGTGTTGTATTTCCCTAAATCACTCAGCAAAATTGCACGCCGATTTAAAAAAGATTTATTTCAATATTTGCAACGTTCTTGTGGTTCTTGTAGACAAAAGAAAATGTAAATAACACAAATAAAATAGATTTTTGGTATTATATACAGAATCATCCACGTAAATTTCAGTAAGTATTAAAAAAAATTCATAAAAATGACTCATACTTTTGTTCATCATTTTATCGCCATATTTTTTGTTGTCTTATAAAGTAAATATGTACCTATTCTGGAAATATTTGAGTTTTTGATAACAACTTATAGACTATTAATCGCAGGGATTTCCTAAGAATAAAATAAATAAAATCATACAAACCTAATGGTGGTGCCAAAAATATAACTTGTGGTTTGTGATTTTTTAAAACACTCGTGTACAAATCGGGCGTAAATTTTGGTAAAGTCACAATTTTGCAACCCTTTCTAAGTAAATGCAGACAATTCACTGTGAATCCGTATATGTGAAACTTCGGCAGGACTACTGGAGACACATCTTGATGACTTTCTGTAATTCAAACCACTTTAATTTCATACTTAGATGAGATGATAAAAATAAATTGCGTCACCTGTAGGTGTCCTACAAAGCGCAATTTTTGGATCATCCAATTGACACAAATTCGCCACAATATTTAAATGTGTCAACATAACACCTTTGGGCAACCCAGTGGTCCCACTAGAATACGGCAGGACGGCAACGTCTGAAGACTGTATGTTAATATTGTCGGAAATATCACATTCATTGTCCGTAAATTCGGAAAAATTGATTGCACCTTGTGGTGTGGATTGTTGTTCCTAAAATTAACTTGTAATCCATTTATATTTATTATTATCGTATAGGAATTTTCTACCTGGGTTTTTATTGTAAGTATAGGAAGTTGTTGTTTGGATTTTTGAACTGAAGCGGTGGCCAAGAGAAAGAAATCGTTAAGGGTTATCAGGGCTTTGGCAGAGGAATCTAATAATTGGCGTGCAATCTCATCTGAAAAAAATTGGATATTTAAGTGGGCATGACAGCCAAAAATATTTTCCAACAAAATATTATAGAAAGATTACAGGAAGTTTGCTCCACTAACTAGAAAATTTATGTATACAGGGTGAGTCGCAATAAGTGGGACATGCTTTACCTGTAAATACTAGGCCTAAAACTAAGACGATTGACGCAAAAAGTTGTCATACTAAAATGCATAACTAAAAAGTTATAGGCGTTTGAAGTTTCAGAAAAAAAAGTAATTTTTGGTAATAACTTCTAAACTAATTGAATGAGAAGAACCAATTCTTGGTAGTTGCTAATGAATACCAAAGACCTTTAATTTGTGAAAATTTTGTTGAAATCAAACTTTAAGAAGATGGTTTTTTAAAGTAAGTAAAGTGTTTAACCTTCTGGAACTTTTTTGTTAAACATTTTACTTACATTAAAAAACCATCTTCTTAAAGTTTGATTTCAAAAAAAATTTCACAAATTAAAGGTCTTTGGTATTCATTAGCAACTACCAAGAATTGGTTCTTCTCATTCAATTAATTTCGAAGTTATTAACAAAAATTATTTTTTTATTAAACTTCAAACGCCTATAACTTTTAGTTATGCATTTTAGTATAACAACTTTTTGCGTGAATCGTCTCAGTTTTAGGCCTAGTATTTACAGGTAAAGCATATCCCACTGTATAAAAGTTATAATATAATCAAATTTTATTCACTTTGTGCTGGGTCGGATTGTCATACACAGTTATAATAAATATGTAATTACAAAGTGAATGTGTAATTTAATCAGCAGATAATGAAACAATGACATAATATCACCAGGAAAACATTGAGTTAAAATTAAATATAACTTTACATGACAAACACAAAATTAATGTTATTATTTCTCAAGGTTAAAAACGAAACGATATTGTAAAATTTATTATAAATTAGAATTCTAATTTGTATGGAGAAAAATATGATTCTCAAAAATTTTAAAATGTCATCTAAGTAGTTAGATGACATTTTAAAATCGATTAGTAGTTATCGATAAGACGTTTTAGTAACAGTTTATTTGAGACTGGAGTTTGATCCTAGTTTAACCTTGATAATTTTGAAATAATTAACTTCAATACAAACATTTATAAGTAGTAATAACATTACTATCAGATATCAAACGTAATACCTAATCATTACTTTAAAACTTTCTTGCCATTGACCTGTTTCTTAGATGAAAAGAAATTAAACTCAATGGCAATTTTTATATTATTATTATTGTTACTTTCTTACCGGGTGTGTAAATAGGATTAAGAGTAGTGACGATCAATCCAGCTTGAAGAGCCCCCAAAGCAGCTATAGGAAAATCTGGCACATTTGGCATCAAAAGCGCGACACAGTCGCCTTTGTTCAATTTTAATTTTTTCCTAAGTGATCGGTTTAAGTTTCTTGTTTTGGCTCGTAGCTGATCGTAGGTAAATTTTCGTCCAGTGACTGAGCATTCCTGAAAAAAAAAGTCAAAGAGACTTTAATAAGAGAAGTTTAGTACAAAGTACAAATTCGGTTTTATTAGAATTATTTTTACGTAAAATAAAATAAATTTTGCGATATTTTCAAATAACTAAATAATAATCACGTTAAATTTTGCTTGCAATAATTTATACCTAATTAACTAGATGTTAGGACAAGTCACAGGTAATGATGTATAAGTTGTTTTACATCAAAATATTGTATACTGAAAATATGTTAGATTTTGAAAAAAAAGCGTCTTTTTACAAGAGATGCAGCTTTGGTTAAATTAATTAAAAGTTAGATAATTAGGTACATAACAAGAGACATCCTGATAAGAAATCTAAGGTCGGTCTTATTAACTCTTAATATATCGAAAAAAAAACCTGTAATTTCAGGACTTCTTTATTCTTATAATTTGGAGTCTAAATTTTTCCCCTTTCTCTAAAATCGCCTTAGAAGTGACAACAACAGTCCATTTCAGTTCTACAGAATCTAGTGAAACCAAAAAAATTATAGTAATTCACTGTAACAAAAACCGTGCCAAAATTTGGTTACTTTTCTACAATAAAAAAATCTGAACTAACTTCAACTGGATTCTTAAGTGTTTCCATAGTAAAGACAAAGGGAAATTGGGTTTCACTCAATCTCGCTCAGACCTAGTAAAAAATGTCTGTCAAATCGTCCTGATCAAATGTTTCCATGGGCGCAAAAAAAATAATGAAAGGATTTCGAGATATTGGCCGCCGAAGGTGGAGATTTTTTAAACGGCGAAAACCTGATCTGGCATATAAACTTCATTATTATTGGAGCTACAAAGTCGGTTAAATTACCAAACTAAATAGTAGCATTTTTCCGCTGATTACAATGATGAAAACAAAAAAACAATTGACCATCTGGTTTTCGAGATATTTACAAAAATAATAAAATTTTAAATGGAGCATTCTGTATATTTACATTTACATTAAATTCTGTACAAAAAAGGTCCTTAATTTTTTTTGATAATATTTTAAAATTAGCCAGTTATTTTGAAAAAAAGGTTGCAATTCTTTAAAATCAAGTAGCCATGAAACGTAATAATAATTTATTAAAACCTACCATTCTTAATTTTCAATTTAAGCAAGTTGAAAAAAACTTGAAAAATTACGGAAATATTGAAAAACCAAATTATATTTTTCATGGCTACTTGATTATTAAAACTTTGCAAACTTTCAAAATAACTCGCTTATTTTAAATAATTGTCAAAAAATGATAAGAACATTTTTTGTACAGAATTTAATTTGTCATCGATTTTTGCAAAAATTACAGGTTGTTTAAAAAATGTTATTTTTGTGAATATCTCGAAAACCAGATGGTCAATTGTTTTTCTGTTTTCACCATTGTAATTAGCGGAAAAAATACTACTAGTTTGGCAATTTAACCGACTTTGTAGCTCCAATAATAAAGAAGTTTATAAGCCACATCAGGTTTTCGCCGGTTAAAAAATCTCGACCTTCGGCGGCCAATATCTCGAAATCATTTCATTATTTTTTTTAGCGCCCATTGAGACATTTGATTAGAACGATTTGATTGACATTTTTCACTAGGTTTGAGTGAAACCCAATTCCCGTTTAAAAACTGCGGGGTCCTTTGTTTTTTTGTGAAAACTGAAATTTCAATCATTCAGAAAGAATTAAGTTTATATTTAATTTGACTGTATGGATATACATACAAAATAATACAAAAGTAATTTTCCCTAACAAAAAGTGAAACATCGACATGTAAACTACCAAAATAAACCGACATTATCATTATTTAATAAACCTACAATTGAAGTGGTTTTACTAACGCAAATAATTTTTTTTTGATATGGTACGTACCTGATAAGCAAGAGCTAAAATAATAAATCATTGTTGTTGTTTACAAATTTATTTGTGATTGCTGCTATTAAGTAAAAAAATGTATACATTTTATCTTAGGCATAAGCGTGACAGGTAAAAGTCCAAATTAGTTTGGAAAATCATTTTTACTAAACTTAGATTAAATAATTTATTTAATAGATTATCTAGAAATTATGAGTTGCAGTTTTTATATTAAAACTTTAATGGAAAATAAAACATTATGAAAGTTTCAGGAAAAAGTTTTTAGTTTCATAAAGTAAATAATAATATAAGAATAAATGCAGTTCAGGGTAATAATTTTATATTAGAAGCTTGGAAGTCGAATAAATTACAATTACATATGCAATAAAGCGCCATTATCTAATTATTCTAATTCAACATTTCAGTAAAATGATTTGAAATAAAGCTTCACACACATCCTTCGTAAATACAAATTTTAATACTGTAAATTTAGCTAAATGATGAATTCATTACTAAAACTACTTACCGTTGCTATTTTATTTCCCCATTTTCCAGAATTTTCAAATACATACTCATCAATGGGAATCTTCGGAATATCAATATCTGGCAAATCAGAACTCAAAATATTTTGATCATCAGTGGAAATTGACCGCAAACTATTATTTTTATGACTTTTAATGGCACGAAAAAACACATTGCTATTTTTATTTAATAATCTACGTATCACAGACATACTTAAAATAGGTCTAGACAAAAAATAACTACAAAAATTAAGCTATTTCTTAGCACGCACTTTATTATTTTATGTGGATATTTTCTAAGCGACCGAAGTGGTAACCGATCGGTCGATGCCTAGCTGTGTGGGAAATGACGATAATGAAACGAGAGACCAGTTGAACTCCGCCCCCTCCTGCTGATCCAGCAGCAGCAGGATTTCATTCCGCACAGACTCAAGTTTTCCTGCAACCAGCAATGTTTGCCTATATCGCACCAGCACGATAAGTGTGTAGATTAGATATCTAACAAAATATGATTTCCAGAAAAGTTATAGGATGTAAATAAACGCTTTTTAAAATGTAAACCTTATAATATAAATAAAAAATATAAAACTGTAAACAAATTGATCTTGATTTAAGAAATAAAAAAGCTTCCTTCACATTTTGCTCTCATACGCAAGTTTCAGTTGTCGTCTTAAGATTTTCCCCGACGCATTCTTCGGTATACTTTCCACCAGTTCCACACCGCCCTTCAATTGCTTGTACTGTGCTACTTTTTCCGCCACATAATCCTGCAGTTCCTGCGAGTTAAACTCAGTTTTGTTCTTCGGTACCACATAAGCTCTAGGTACTTCTCCATAGGTGTTGTGCGGCACTCCAATCACCGCCACGTCAGCCACGTTTGGAAAATCCCTGACAATCTCCTCTAGTTCAGCAGGAGCAACTTGGAAGCCCTTTACTTTGATTAGTTCTTTCAATCGATCGGTTACGTAGATAATGCCGTCTTCGTTATAGTAGACCAAATCGCCGGTTCTTAACCATCCGTTTTGGAACGCTTCTTTGGTTTCCTCTGGTTTGTTGTGGTAACCTCGCATCACTTGGGGGCCTTTCACCAGTAGCTCTCCTTTCTCGTTTGGGGGTAGTGGAGTGCCGGTGGGGTCGTCGACAGCCACTACTTTGACCAGAGTGTTTGGTACTGGCTTGCCTATGGAGCCGCTGCAATTGAAGGCTTTGATGAGGTTTCTTGAAGTGAAAGTGACCACTGGTGATGTTTCGGTTAGACCATATCCTGCGTAAACAAAGAAGGGAAATTTAAAGATAACTGAAGTAGAAGAAAATATACATAGTGTAAATGTGATTATGGTTCTGTGTGCGTTGTTGCTATTTATAATTGTGAAATAAATTTATTTAAATTGAAATGTTGATTGTAGAAATTGGTTTAAGTAAACGTTTAACCCCTAGTTCATTTTGATTTTATGAGGTACTATTTGTTTCTGTCACAAACATTTAGTTTAAATATAAAATATTGAATTTTATATTATTTATTTTGGGATCTTACGTTATATAAAATAACTTTTTTTTTATTTTGTTAGTACATCTCCAATCAGTTCTTTTATTCTAAGGCTTTTTTGTACATTGAAAAAAAAAGAAGATACTTTCTTTTGGACGTTATTTTTTTGTTTTAAAATATCGCAATAAAATTTTTTCGAGATATTTACCTTGCAAGATCACCACGTGTTTTCCCGATTTTTCCAAAAAGCGTTCCTCATCCAGAGCTCCCAGGGGGGCGGCCCCACTCGACACCGCTTTGCAATATTTAAAATGATCTGGTTTCACACTTGGATGTGCCGCAAGGAATAATACTAAAAAAATTTAATTAATCAGGTCCGACGATCCTGTTAGACTTTTACCTAGTGGAGGTGCAGCGAAGATTATGGTAATTTTATGTTTTTCTAAAGTTGATATGAACAATTCTGGAGTAAATTTGGGTAAGGTGACGATTTTAGAACCGTTAACCATAGAGTTTAAAGTGCAGACAGTGAAACCGTAAATATGGAACATTGGCAGTACAACGGGAAGTATGTCTTGGAAAGTGTCTGAAAGAAATATTAAAATATTAAGGTTAAAAAATGAAATAATGCAATTAAAATCTTAACCTGTTGGCTTGTCGATAAGATTTATATCTGGCACGCCCACTTGGCACAAATTTGATATAATATTGTAATGTGTAAGTTCTACTCCTTTTGGTAATCCTGTGGTACCACTAGAATATGGCAAGAAGGCAAGATCGTCTGGATTTATTGAGGTAACATCGGCAATGTCTACTCTTTCATTTGTAAATTCTTCGAAGTTTATGGCACCTTCTGGAAGAGCTTCGTTGGGCTAAATACAATAAAAAAATGTTACATTATCTGCGGGTTAAGGACTTTCTGTATTTTTACTATTATATGCGTACAGGGTTTCCCAAGATAGACACGAAATATTTTAGGTGTGATTCTTGAATAAATTCTGCATTGTCCTGTATACTTTTTTTATTCCCAATCTGGGTTAGTTTTCGAGCAATCATCTCTTGAATGTTGAAAATTGGGGATTGAAAAAGTAAAACACTGTTGAATAAAAAGAAGCCAGTCTGCTAAACTATTTGATTAATCGAAAATAAATTATACATGAAATTTGTAGCTGAGATGATTTGCGATCGAAAGTATCTGGTAATTTTTTTTGATAGTGTTAACCCTTAAAGAATTATTAGTGTTCAAATTTGGAATTTGAAAGAAGATATCATTATTTTTACGTTTCATTTATTTTATTTTGAAAACTAGTATTGAAAATAGTTAAAAATTTGATACATGATGAAAGATTGGTTTATTTTGAATCGAAAAGTTAAATTCCATTTTAAACATAAACGATGTTTACTAGGAGCAGGTAATTATTAAATTTGTTAAAAAGATTTCCGTAAGTTACCACCTGCAATGAAATTATATAAAAAAAAAATTAAAAAAACCGAATTGGAGATGAGAATGTATTCAAGAATCATACCTAAAATATTTCGTGTCTATCCTGGGACACCCTGTATATGTAGTAATTAATATTATGCATATTAGCTTATTATTTTCGAAATTTAAATCGTGAGATAGCAGAATTAATGATAAAAACAAATAAAATTGAGAATAGCACTTTTTGAGCTAAAATACTTTTATATTTTATGTTATAATATAAATTAATCATAATAATTTAAATCACCACAAATAATTAAAAATAAAAATAAAAAAAATTATATTTTTTACTTAATTTGTTAAATTTTAGTTTGATTTACTGATTATGTAGTTTGTAGTTTATTAAAATCTTGAACTATATGATACCACTAGTCAAAGGTCGTTTAATTTTTATAAATTATTATCTCAGAATCTCATATTTGCTCAAATTGCAGTAAAAAATTATATTTTCGAAACAGGATATTTGGTATTGCAGTTGAAACAATTTCTAAATTTCTATAACTAATTACTAAAAATAATTTAGCTTGTTTCGCCCCACCGTAACATTTAAAATAATTACATATTCCATACATAAACTAATAATAATCAACACTTGTTATCATTATTGTTTACTTATTTTGTCATATAAGTAACTGGTTTTATTTTGTATCCATGTACAACACAAAATTATTGTTTGCCTCTTTTTCCTTGATAACGATATGATGGTTTTTTAATGTTGAGGTTCAAAGTCTAAAAAAACATTTCCCTGTATAAAGTCATTACAGAGTACTAATGAAATCTTTATCATCAAATAACAAATACTAAAATTCTATTATTATTATTATTTACAGATAAAACAATTGATTTTATTTATTATGCGTAAAATTATTTCATTAAATATGTTGTTAATGAATTAATTACGCTGAATTTCGCTTGTTGTGTCTCTAGCCATAAACTTAAAAATATTTACCTGTGTTTTAATAGCTAGTATTGGTAATTGTTGTTTATTTAGCAAAGTAGCAGATTTTACTACATCAAATAATAGAGGTAGAGTTATTATAGCCTTAACAGAAGAATCTTTGAGCTGCCTCGAAATTTCCTCTAAAAATATCTCCAAATTAACCATATTATAAAGTGTGCATTTCAAATTATTACCTGCAGTATACATTGGATTCATGGAAGTTACCACTAATCCTGCGTCCAAAATACCAAACGTAGCAATAGGATATTCGGGAATGTTGGGTAGTAATATAGCCACAACATCGCCCTTTTGTAATTTCAGTTTTTTTCTTAGGCATTTTCCGAAATTTCGTGATTTTTGTACAATATCGTTGTAGGTGAATTTTTTTCCAGTTATGGAACACTCCTAGAAATCCAAATTATTTCATCCAATATAAATAAATATATTTTTTGCGACATCCGCTTATCTTTTAAACTAAGAATTTCTACAAGTCATTCTTATCATTGTGTATTATGTAAATAAAAGTTAATAAAACTTATGTGTGTATTTGTTAAAAAGTGTGGTACAAAGTCCGCTTTTAATGAATTTGCAATTATAATGGAAGATTGATTGATATATTTTTATTTTTAGTTTGATAAAACTATAAACAAAAATTAATTCTGTACTTCATTAATACGTATAATAAAAGTTAAAAGTGTAAAAATAAAAAAGTTGTGTTTTTTACAATGTGGGTACGTGCCAAAATTGCCTACCAAGAACTATTAATAAAAGTCCAAAAGGCATATTCTAAACTGACCGAAATAAAAAAATATTTCAGCAGGTAAATAAACAATAATTACTCTCAAGGACAAATAAACTCACCGTGGCGATGAACCTTGAATATTCTTGGCATTTAGGAAACACATAATCATGTATGGTAATTTTTGGTATTTCTACATCTGGCAAAGGAGACCTCAAAATATGCCCTTCATTTACACCCCCTATACACCGAATTGAGTTAAAACCATTCAAAACTCTTCTGCTTAATACTTTGCGAATCACAGACATTATTGATAACTAGTTTGTGCACAAACATTTGTTTACAACCGTACGGACAAAATGTGATTGTGAATAAAACGAAAAGTGAAACCAGTTTTATTTACTGGCCGCGAGAATATCTACTCTGTGATCGCTGTGTTATCTTGTGTACTGGCTGATTTACAACTAGCTTTTCTTTTATGGGCGGTAAAAATTATAAAAAAATTGTTTGTTCAATTTATTAGGAGTAAATTATTTTAATTTGATAAAAAATAAGATAATTCGTATGTTTGTAAATAAAATCATTAATAATACACTGAACTTTGAGGTGCTAAATTTACTATCAAGGTTTTTTTGTAAATTTAATCAGATGATAATGTTTGGAAGATTCGTGATTTAATCAACTGTTGAGCTTTGGTTTCGTTGATTGTTTAGTAGAAATAATATAATAAATATTTCTACTACATATAGTGAATGCGAAAATTTTCGGGGCTGATTTCTGAGCTTATTCTAAGAGAAAAAGTTCATATGTACGTAGGTCCTAAATGGCATAGTTTACAAGACACAGGGTGTTAAATCTAAAATACTCCAGACATTTTTAAGGCTCATTTTCAACAATTAATTCTTTTTTTCCGTGTTTTTTAAAAGAATATTTGGAAATTTTGGCGAAAATTACATTTCTGTAATAAACTGCTGGCCAATTGAAACGTACCAAGCGAATTTTTAGGTTGAATTTAAAGTCAAATATTTTGAAAAATAAAAAAGATATCAACATGCGGTTTTCAGGATTTGAGAGATAATTTAATTGAGAAAACGATACTTTACCCGATTTTTTTACTTTGAAGTACATTACTATCAACAGGGTATGAAAGGAAGTCTTCTTTTTTTGTCAAATTTTATAACTACCGTGATTCCACAAATATTTTTTTATATTTTTTTGATGTAGATTTTTTTAGTCCTTACTTAATGGGAAAACAACCTGTTTCTCAAAATTTTGATATCCCTGTTATTTTATAAGATACCGAATTTTTGCTAAAAATTTGATTTTTTTTTTGTTTTTTGTCGTTCGGCCGTATTGTGTTTTGTAAGAACCAATCTCTGTAGTTGATTATAATACCTTATGAATGGCTTTCTTATAAAAAGTACACTTTTTGTACTTTCATTAATTTATTGGTAAACAGTGGCTTATCAAAAATCGGTACTCGTTCACTAATTGGTAAATTTTTTAATTCATTTTTTGAGGCTATTTTCTTAATGGAATAGAATGGAATTTAGTTAGTTTATGTTCACCATTGGTTTAAGTGACTTATATCCTCGAAATGGGTTTTCACTTTTTCAAAAATTTGCTCATATTCGTGTATACCGGGTGGCTACGAAATCGTTTTACAACCCCCACCATTTTGTTACATTTAACTGTATTAATTTGAAATTTGGCATGGTTTGATTGTTGAAAGGAATAATCATTTTGACGTTTAAAACAATATGATGACACTTCCGGTTTCATCGGAAGGGCCACCTACTAACTTTCAAAATTTTTTAAATCAACCCTGTATATTTTTTTCCGTAAGAATTAGATTCTACTTAAAATTACCTTTTTATCGACATATCACATGATGACATTTGCTTTCAAAATGGCAGCATAATTATTATTGCAAAAACCTGTTCAACAATATTAAATTTAATAAAAAATTCGGTATCTTATAAACTAAAAGGGATATAAACATTTTGAGAAATCGGTT
The DNA here is from genome assembly GCA_963942485.1 of Pediacus dermestoides. NCBI lineage: Eukaryota > Metazoa > Arthropoda > Insecta > Coleoptera > Cucujidae > Pediacus > Pediacus dermestoides. The sequence goes on from OZ012626.1 coordinate 34,941,020, forward strand.
TTTTCCTCATTAACCAGGGACTAAAAAAATCGACATCAAAAAAATATAAAAAAATTTTGTGGAATTCCGGTGGGTATAAAGTTTGAGAAAAAAAAGACGACTTTCTTTCATACCCTGTAGATAGTAACGTACTTCAAAGTAAAAAAATCGGGTCACACTATTGCTTTCGCAATAAAATTATCTCTTGAATCCTGAAAACCTCATGTTGATATCTTTTCTCCTTTTCAAAATATTTTACTTTAAATTCAACCTAAAAATTCGCTTGGTACGTTTCAATTGGCCAACAGTTTAGATCAAAACAAAAATAATTAAAAAACATTTATTCCATTAACATATCACATTGTTGTATCTAAAACTAAACGAGAATTTGCTGTAAGATTTTCCATCTGGCCATGGTACATTAATTCATTGGTTAGCCTAGCGGCTATCTTCCGCTGTTCCTCTGTCATTTCCCGCAGCTTATAAGCTACGTTTCGACCAATTGTATCATATATATCTTTATCATTTGCCAACTTGTCTGTAGAATCATGTGATCCGTCATTGTCGAATTCTTCCTTTTCATCAACATTAAACGAAGGCTCCGATTCCTCTTTTTTAACATAGGTTATCTAAAAATGTTGTTTGTTATATTGTAGACAGATGGAAATATTGTAGCTTACATTTAACATATCTTCTAAGATATCTTCGTCGCCAGAATAATCTGATGAATCCCTTTTGTTTGATTTGTTTCGGTTTTGCTGAAAACCACCCATAAATAAACTACTTATTTATAAATAAATAAACTATAACTACATACAACAAAACGTTCTTTACGAGTTTTTGGTACATGTACATTTCCCTCAAGAAACCCTAGTAGCTCATAACACCAAAGCGAGGGTGTGTAGTCTGCTATCCCATCGGGACTTCGTTTGCTCTCTTGTATTTTCTTGTGTTCAACTCTATATTGCCCTTTCAGTAACTGTATTTTCCGTCGTACATCCCCAATTTCAAACAGTTTTCCTGTGTCCTTTATTAATTTTGTGGTAATGGTTTTAAACGCTTCATATCGTTTGATTTTTACACCGTAATCCGGATGGCAAATTCGATACAAACAGGGATGATTTTTCAGTAGATCTATAAGAGCAGCCGAAAAATCTCTGGACCAAAACGGTATTTTCTACGAAACAAGATTGTAGGTACATTTGCTTGTAATTACCTTCAATTACTAACGATAAGACTAACACCGTCGGTGTTTATTTCTGAACTCATTTCTAAGTCTTGTTCTGGCTCTTCGCCCACAACAAACAACAGCAAGTTATAATACCAAAGACTTGGCTGGTACACATCCGAAGCGTTTTTCAATTTCGAGTCGAGGACTTTTTTGTATTCCTTACGGAAACATGCTCGCATAGACACGATTTTTGTGCGCACAAAATCCTCGTCGGCATCCGGGTAATATTCTCTAGTTTTTTTCAATAACACTTCGATTGCTTCACATCTTTCGGATCTAACATTGTAATGTTGGTGGTTTTTATCCCAGAGTACTGTTTGTTCTTTGTATATGGCTAAAAATTCCCTTATAAAGCGCTCCTGCTCTGTAAGAGCATGTACTTGCATTGTTATTTAAAATAACAGCAAGGAAAAAGTGTATATTTAAGAAAAAATTTTTTCTTAGGTTAGATTGTGTTGGTGAAGTTAGCTTTTGATTCTAGCGCCACGAAGCTAGGGGATGTAGATTTCGTATAGTGGCAACAGCGATACTCCAACATTTTCCGTTACAAATTTTCCTTCTTTTTAATATAAATAACAATGACAAAGGAAATAAATACATTTGTAATGGATTTAAAAGAACTATTTTTCCTTGGTCTTAAGCAAATAAATTTTAATTCTAGTGTAATTTTGAACACATTAAATACGTTGGCAGCACTGTTCTTAACTGAAAGTTTTAAACTTTTATAACCTAAAATAATTCAAACACTACATAAACATAAATATTTATTTTACTTTTTCGCCGGTACATAATGGATGATAAACGAAGAACTCCTAGTGAATTAAAGACGAAACAATCAACTTCTGCTCACAACAAATTAACACCAAATATAAACGCCCGAAATGATCAGAGGAAATTAACACCAAATACAACGGCCCGAAATTTGAACTTGACGATGAACACAACGATGAATACAACTTCGAGACAAGGACCCTTTTTTAAATCCAATTTATCAACATTAGTTTCAACTGATTGGCAGTTAGAATGTGATATTGCTTACTATGAATATCTAGAGGCAGAAATGAAGAAAGTTGTTGCTACAGAGCAAATAACTGACAAAAAACGTGTCCTAAAACAGCAAATAATTATTCAAAGAGAGATCTTACATAATATGGAAAAATCCAGCAAAGAAGTAAAAGAAAATATAGATCGATTACAAAAAGAAACCACTGTATTGGAAAACGTCCAGCCCATACAAGAGACTTTAACAGAAATACAGGGCTTCTGCGATTCAAAGGACTTGGGTAATTTACTGGTGAGCCTTCTAAGCCAATTAAACATGGAAAGTGATAAGATTGCGTTGAGAAATGTCCAGCCACTTAAAACTCAACAAGACTATGATAAGTTTGTGGAAATTCTAGAGAAATGTAATAAAGTTATGGAAAGAATGTTAACATGTGGCAGAGATTTTGCTGGAGTGAATTCCCTAGCAAATGCTGTAAGAACTTATAATAAACTTAAAGTTAAGACCTTGGAAGCCCAGAAATTTGTTAGTGGTTTGCAAACGAGAGCTGCTCGAGAGTTTCTGCAGAAGACATCAGATATTTTGGCTGCACGCGATGGTGGTGAGGGTATCCCATAAATGTTATTAATACTGAAATTATATTTGCTAATTATTGTTAAGAATAAATTTTGTACTTTAATTGTCTTGGTTTTTCTTCGTTGGTAATGAAAAGACTTGGAGTACCTTCACTTCAATTTAATAAGAGTCCCCTCAACTTAATAATATTGATGTTAACTTGAGTGCAAACAATCAAACTTTCAGCAGACAACCAACCGACGACGACGTCATCCATCCTACTTTAAAATCCAATGGGCTAGTGCGAAAAGACGCCGTTGCGTCCTGAAACTGAGCGCTGGTATCAATTTCGATTTTCAGCATTTCAGTTCCTTTTCAGTCTGTAAATTTTCACCGGCACCGTTGTTTACAACGTCAGTATCGTGCCACATATCGTGCTAATATGTTGTTGCATTTGTCGCTAATAAAGCTAATTAAAAATGGAACACCGACAAATTAATTCAGTAAAAATTTGTGGTCAAATTTCCGCTTTTTTAAAGTAGAAAAATATGGTAGAAAGTTCAGTTTAAAAGTAATGTAAAATGCACGTGTACATAAATCTCATTGACAGTGCTCAAAAATTGCGTTATTTGAAAACATGTCGTCAAAGCCTAGCCACAAGGACTCTGGTTAACAGAAAAGTGTTACCAATTTGGAGTTCTTCGTTCAACAGACTTTTGTAATGTCACACATAGAAAGATGACAGACAAGAACAATTACTGCTGGGAAAACTAGAAAAATCAAACAGTTGAAGATGCCTGGAGGTAGAAGAGGCCTGGTGGCCCCTCAAAACACATTTTTGGAAAACATTATACGGAGATCGAATTCACAACGTAAGAAACCATGTTTTTTATCTTGATTGTATTTTATTTGCTGTTGTGGCAAAATCGATCTGTTTGTTATTGTGTTATTTCGATTACCAATTGTAAAATGTTATAAGTCGACCGGTATTACCCATCAACAAATATAAATGATTTTATAGCTACAAAAAAATTGGGGCAATAATTTAGTCCTTAAACCATTCAATAAATATAGTGATTCTCTAGTTTTAATATTGAAAATTGGAATTTAATTAAAATCTATTTACAATATTTATTTGCATAAAGAGACATCCTGTATATAATAAAATCTTTTATCCAATACATATATTATTACTTGTCTTTTACTGTTGTATTGTTTTATTATAAATCGATATGAAACTACAGTTCCTTCATGCAATTCAAATAAAATTTATTGACATGCAGACGTAAAATATTGTCACGAATAAAATAAACGATTAAACTGTTGGTACATTTGATATACAACTTTGATTGTGCAGGTACTTCAACCTTGTTGAACTGCTAATTTATTCCATCAATAATTTAAAAGTTAATTATGTTTACAAGTCCAATATTTGTCGCCAATTTGTGCAAAGCCAAAACTAAAGGTAGTTTGGGTTGGTATTTTTTCAAGGCTTTCGTAAACCATCAAACCAGACTCCCTGAAGCAAATATGAACATATAGAAAATGCCAACGCAGCATGTAACATTTACTTAATTTAAATGCTGCCCTAATTGAATTTAGGTGTTAGCTGCTTAATGAGTACTACAGTAATTGCAGTTTTTTCCTGTTACCACCTACTTAAGTATTCCCTATGCGCAGCCATACATTTGTTTAGGTGTGAAAAGTCCTTTTAACCACCTACACAACTACAACGCCTAAATTCCAACAAATTTACGTGGTGGGTGATTTATTTTGTGGAAAAATTTTTCCGTTGGTAACTAACTAGGTAGCATCAATTTGGTTTTAAATTTGATGATTTGTGGAAACTGGTAGAATTATCTGGGTGAAATATCGCAGATTTCGCATGATGACATTGTTTATTTAGGATGTTTTGGCACAAAGCCCTCGAAATGTTCAATAATTAGCGTATGACCTACTATTACATACACCGGACACACATGCTATAAAGTTAAATTACCTAAATTCAATTTCAAATCAGGGGTTGTTTACATTGGCTTTATTTAAGCGTTTCACGGGGAATTGTGCGATTTTGAGGAGCTGACAATTTTCACAAAACGAAGGTTAATATTAAAAATAAATGCCCCGAAGGATATATTCCTAAGTAGTTGAATAATCATTATATTCTAATATAAAACATTTTTTCGGACATTTCCATTGGAAGTTTCCGTTTTGGAACTAAACTGCTGGCCAATTGAAACGTACCAAGCGAATTTTTAGTTTGAATTTAAAGTCAAATATTTTGAAAAATAGAAAAGATATCAACATGCGGTTTTCAGGATTTCAGAGATAATTTAATTGAGAAAACAATAGTATTACCCGATTTTTTTACTTTGAAGTATATTACTATCTACAAGGTATGAAAGAAAGTCTTCTTTTTTTCGTCATATTTTATAACACCGTGATTCCACAAATTTTTTTTATATTTTTTTGATGTAGATTTTGTTAGTCCTTACTTAATGGGAAAACAACCTGTTTCTCAAAATTTTGATGTCTCTGTTATTTTATAAGATACCGAATTTTTGCTGAAAATTTCATTTTTTCTTTGTTTTTTGTTGTTCGGCCGTATTGTGTTTTGTAAGAACCAATCTCTGTAGTTGATTATGATACCTTATGAATGGCTTTCTTATAAAAAGTACACTTTTTGAACTTTCATTAATTTATTGGTAACCAGTGGCTTATCAAAAAATCGGTACACGTTCGCTAATTGGTAAATTTTTTAATTCATTTTATGAGGCTATTTTCTTAATGGAATAGAATGGAATTTAGTTAGTTTATGTTCACCATTGGTTTAAGTGACTTATATCCTCGAAACGGGTTTTTCATTTTTTCAAAAATTTGCTCATATTCGTGTGGCTACGAAATCGTTTTACAACCCCCACCATTTTGTTACATTTAACTGTATTAATTTGAAATTTGGCATGGTTTGATTGTTGAAAGGAATAATCATTTTGACGTTTAAAACAATCTGATGACACTTCCGGTTTCACCGTAAGGGCCACCTACTAACTTTCAAAATTTTTTAAAACAACCCTGTATATTTTTTTCCGTAAGAATGAGAGTCTACTTAAAATTACCTTTTTATCGACATATCACATGATGACATTTGCTTTCAAAATGGCAGCATAATTATTATTGCAAAAACCTGTTCAACAATACTAAATTTAATAAAAAATTCGGTATCTTATAAAATAAGAAGGATATAAAATTTTTAGAAATTGGTTTTTTCCTCATTAACCAGGGACTAAAAAAATCGACATCAAAAAAATATAAAAAAAATTTTGTGGAATTCCGTTAGGTATAAAATTTGAGAAAAAAAGACGACTTTCTTTCATACCCTGTAGATAGTAACGTAAAAAAATCGGCTCACACTATTGCTTTCGCAATAAAATTATCTCTTGAATCCTAAAAACCTCATGTTGATATCTTTTCTCCTTTTCAAAATATTTAACTTAAAATTCAACCTAAAAATTCGCTTGGTACGTTTCAATTGGCCAGCAGTTTAGTTCCTCCACTTCAACTATTTCTTTCATTTTAGAAATAATGGAAACTTAAAAATATTAACTAGTTGCTGAAGACAAAATATTCCTAGATTCTCCATGTTCTGCTACCTCAATTATTAGTTGTAGAATGTGTACTATGCTGTTATACATATATGTATAAACAAACACCTATGTTCACACAAAATAGTATAACTCAAACAAAGATATAATATCGCATTTTCCCCAACATATTCGTGTAGACATGTACACGGAATACAAAATGTGCTGTAACGTTACTATACAATTTTCATTTCTTTGTTCAAACCAGAACAGTACATCTTTCCCATGTTGGGGCCATTGTTATTATCTCTTGTAAAATATTACCAGTATGTGTCTTGCAACATACAATTTTCCTTTTAGGCATATTTTCTTTATTCTATTTGTAGAAACGGAAGGCGAAAGTGAACATATTTAACGGGAATGTAAGTCTATGGGTCGTTTATAAAATTGAACATTTTTTCTGGTTTTAAAGGCACTAAGTAATTTTTTTAAATATTCAAATTAAATTGTAAAATATTGTAAAAATAATTGCGACATTTTTATTACTTACTTCGTATATTAGTTTGATATTCATCCGTTCTTTAGTTGAAAAATAAACATTTTTTGCAATATTTTTGAAATAACCAAATGATTATTATCACACTGTTAGTGTGGTGGTAATTAATAATGATTTTCATTTAAAATAGTTCAATATTTCGGTTATTTTTCCTTAAAATCATTCCAAGGACGAATATTGCAATATTGCAATAAAAAAAATATCTGATGTGTCTAACACATGACTTTCTTATACGATAGTACCACAATTACTTTTCCTAAAAAAATTAAGTTAAATTTCTTATAAATCGTGTTTAAATTTTGAGCGTTTCCAGCAATTTTCAAATAATTTTCGGAAATCTCTCTCGCACTTATTGCAATACGCATAAATATGTCGTTGTCTCACTCATTATAACCGAATTTTACGACAAAAATAAGTGTTTTATTTATTTTTTTTTGACAGAATTTCAAAAAAAAGTTCAAACAAAATTTGTTCCAAATTCAATTCTAAATTTATGTTAAGGAATAAAAGAATCTCATAAATTGTTTATTTTTCTAGATATTCCTAAAAAACCTAAAGGGGCCCTCAAAACGTGTAAATTCATCAAAATCTCGAAGTCGAAGAAAATCACGATTACTATACTTCGTATAAGAAAGTAATAATATAATTATACTCGTAATAGTAAATAGTAAATATTACTAAAAAATTTAAAAACCAAACATGGGCCTTAAGAAATCAAAAGCTTCTTTAGGTAACTGAAATATTCTGCATGTTTTTTGTATGTTCCAAAAATAAATACAAAGAAGTGTCAAGAAAAATGAAAAATCAGAAAAATAGAAATGCTGTTAACTCAACAATTTTCCTATTTTTATGTGTATGTTGTAAATGGGGCAAATTCAAAAGCGAACACCCAGTGGATATCAGACATATTTCTGATATAAAAAATCGAGAATAAAATAAAAATACAAATAGTAGAGGAGTAGGTATTCTTAAAGAATAAATATAAAATTTCATAAGGAATTTCTAATATCTACTACGTCCTTTATTGCAATAAATTTAGGGTTCGAGGATTGAACGTTTTCTATTCGAGGACTTAAATTTAATTTATAATTTATATAGGAGTAAAATTAGTGACGGAACTTGAAAAATGGTCCACCACAAATATTCATGTAGTGGAATTTTAAAATGCCTTGCAATATTTCTATTCGTTTGGAACGAATATTAATTTTGCAAAGTGAAAAAATTAAGAAAATGATCCAAGACATGGTTGTTTATTTCTTCTAACTTTGCTGTATTATTTTAACACATTTTGGAGACATGAGATATTTTAACTTTCAATCTATAGACGAAACAATAATTATGTAAAAAGTATTTTATGTTAAGTTATATGCTGTACTGAATAAAATGTAAATTAAATTCATATAATTATTTAAATTGTAATTTATGTAAGGGGTCATTAATTTTTCCCAAACATTCTTCGATTCATTGTTTTTAACAATACATGTAGATATGTAAATTATAATTTGTTTAGTTTCATACTTAAATATTCACTATTATTCTAATTTAAAACACTTTTTTGGACATTTCGGAATTTTTCGTTCTGAAACTAGTTTTTAGAAAAAATTAGGGTGACAAAATACATTTTACTTAGGTACGTTTGTGAATTTAGATTATTTTTGCAATTTTAAGTTACTGCACCTATAGCCGGGTTTAATATGAAAATCTCTGTTAGTAGTAGTATAGTAGCTTTTTGATTTACTGTTTTTATTAATCAGTTTCCAAAATATAATTTCCTATAGGTATTAAAGCATTCACTTTAACTCTCAGTACTTACTAGGTTTTTTATATTTTTAATGCTATATTCTATAGGACTATTTAAACAAGTACTCTCTTATTTATTCCACCCACCCAAAAGTTCATTAGCTATTCTAGTAAAGTATCCAAACACTCAGTTCAACAACTTTGTAGAAATTGCTCAAACGATGGGTGGAATATTTCCCCCTAACAGATTAACAAAAGCAACCAAAATTCAATTGACACGAGTTTTCCACTACTAATTATCATTTAATTGTGTCTTGTATAACCGCATGATTAACGAGGTTGGTTTTAGAAATGTGGTAGCTATTATAACAAGCAGAAAAACCACATCAATTTTTGTTAAGGAAACTTTTAAAGCGTGTCGTTCCATTAAATTTACAGATTGCAGTTTGAACTTTTGTTATATACTCGCTATATAATACAAAAAGTTAATCAGAACATGAACAAAGTTTCGTCCTCGATAGCTGGTAATGTCGCTACACATTAAAACGTGCGGGAATATACTCGTATACATACATATCTCTCAACCTACGTGCGATGGAAAATATCTACTGTTTTCCAACTGTGTTTTCTATAACGAAACCAATAAAAACCCTCTGCTGTCGTAAAACTACACATCAGCTTAGTGTTCAATAAATATTTCATACTAAAGGAAAAAAAATGAAAACCAAGTTTTTATGCCTCGTTATAACTTTGTCATAATCTGATGATTTTCAACGTTTTTCCAGTGTCGATGAACTTGTTTCCATGCACCCTACACGGTTGTTAATGAACAAAGGAAGCATACTTGCAAAATTAGCTAAAGCGTTCATATTGTCCTCTTTTACAGCTATAACAAACACAAACAAGCACCGACCGAACTTTGTCGAATTAAAACCCCTATCCTGATGATGAGCCTCTGTTTAACTCTTCCCACTCGCCTTGTTTCCTATTTTGTTTAAAGTGGATTAATTTTTCCCTTGCCGGATGGAAACGAATCCAATTTTCCAGCTGCACTCAGAGTACACTGCAACGGAAATTGCTCTTGGATAGGCATCGATTTGGCGATTTAAATAAACCACTTATAAAACGAAACCGTTTGACACCTGATAAATAGTTGGTGTGACCTCGACTTCTCTGCTCTGTGGAAACCGCCCCTTTAACCCACATGCAGGGATTCCGTCAAGGGCAACATTGCAATGTCTAAAGTCTAGACTAGTGTGTATGTGCAAAAGTGCTGTTACATGCCTCGCGAAGATAACAGATAGCATTTGCATTCGCGCCCACCCACCAGTATCATTAACCCGTTTGCAAATCGATTGTATACCACCCACCCCCCACACAGGATTTATGTACGGCTTCCTTAATGTAACTTCCAAGCTTTTAACCTCGAAATTATTTACCTAAGACAAGCTGAGAGAAGATCAAAGCATGTTGAGATGTGCTTTATAGGGATGATAATGCTGTCACGGGGAGGCGAGGATTTACTGGGGAAGTATGTGGAGGATGGAATTTTGGTAGCATGTTTTTTTTTGTATGGAAAAGGAATCAGAATTTTCTTGTAGGGGATTTGAAGGCGCGAAGTGATTTATGGGTTTTATTACGTAAGATATCAGAGGGTGTGATTCCTTTTGCAGGCTTAGCCGATGGCTTGGATATTTGTGATAGAATACGGACGGTTTCGGTTTTGTCTCGTAACTTTTGGACAAAACTCGAAAAGTAAATTGGACTATGAGGCTTTAACTTTACAATTAAATAATTGAAAGCTTTAGGGAAAACTCACGGGTTTGTAGAAGGCAATAAAGCCACCAAAAAAATTTATGGAACTTAATCTATAGTATCCAAAATGGTTTTTTAAATAATTATCTAACCTGTTAAATATAAATTTGATCGTATAGCGTATTTTGAAAGGTATTTTGAAAGGTTTTTTTAATAATTATTTTAAGAACTTATTTTAGTACCGACTAAAATTTGTACATAGGAAACTTTTATATTATACGGGTTCCATTTAAAGTAACAAAGTAATATCTATTTCTGGCATAATATTTTAATTAAATGGACCTCGTCTGCAAATTTTAAAAATTCTAATATTAATAGTTTTCCATATTATAGCTCCCAGTGACAGACTCTGTATTTTCTGCAAAAAAATTGGATAAAGTTACGTCTTTATCTTGTGCTCACCTTTACACTAAACTTGGAAACTTTTCTCATACTTGATTTCATGTGACCCTTTTTTTCATTTTAGTGGATAATACCGACTCCTAAACCCTTGCCAAAAGGTTAATTTAACCTCTCAATTTCTTTTTGACCTTTTCAACTACAGTTTCAGTGCTGTTGTTATCTTATGATTGATCCTATTGATTTACAAATTTTCTAATTAATAACCCTTGCACTATTCAATAGTGAATGTATTGGGAAATTTTTAATCAAGCATACTCCGGCTAACAAGATATATTAAATGAAGTGGAAAGATAATTTGAAGTTATGGCGAATGCGCCGGTTATAACACCGGGCAATCAATATTTATTAACTACTTAAATACAAGCAGGGGAAACAAACAGGTATGTGCACGAGTGCGTTAAGATAATAAATATATTTGTTGGTATTGCGTTGTTGTTGCAAAGCGCCGCCCCCAGCCTCAAACGGCAATTAAACCCCTACAAAACTGAATAAGCGGTTAATACCCATTTTACGTGGACAAGCAAATGAAGCGAATTTGTATGCTGCGGGCGTTGCATCGCGGGTCCTCGTTCGCGCGACTTCACCTACATCCACCATCAGCCCCCCCTGCCACCGGCAACATTGTGCACGGGTCTGGTAATTGGGAAATTTTAATTAGGATCGTATATTACGTTAATGTCAAACAGAGAGACGTAATAATAAATTCCATCAACGAACGAGAGGCGCATTATCATCCCCGTTAACAATAAATAATTATTTTTTGCATGTCATGTACATTTTCTCTGTCACGAATAAAGCAAAATTAGGCCAACGCTAAAAATAACTACAGAAAGCCTTACGACCTGTGCAGCGCCCGTTCGGGGTAGTAGTGCAGTGAAGGGGATGATGGTGGAGTAGAGCCGGAGTTATCCGGGCTTATGCGAAGCAGGTCATTCACTTGCTATCTGATCTTAAAATAGACCTGAAAGTTTATTTATACTTCAGGTTGGCTGGCGCATCGAGGTGCAACTTCCTTGTCAATATTCTGCATTTACGAGCATAAGGTTTTTTAAATTCATTTTTCAGCAGGTGTGGTGCTCGATTGTGTTCCGCAGAATGCATATTTTAGTTTGCCTACTGGCACATATTCACGGTTCTGTATTCATCGTTCCAATACGGGTAAATTTAGGGTCAATTGTTAAATTTGCGGCATGAACTCGCGTTCTGCTTTGAAATGTCAGATTGAAAGTACAAAATAAATATTGGAACAGTACAAAAATTCGTTTACTCATACACACACATTTGAGAAAAAATCGGGTTTTAATTCACATTTTGTAGGGCGCCATATTTTTAGAAGAATAATTAATTTATAAAGTTTAACGTTTTTCCCGATAAAATGGAAATTAAAATACGCTCCTTGTAACTTATTTAACGCAAAAAGCCATTTGAAACAGACATTTGCGCCACATTATTTTTTCCAATAAAATTTAAATAATTTTTTTATAAAAATAATCCAACTTGCAACTTTAGTTTACGATGAAATGCACTATATTCGAAAAAATTTAAAAAGTAGAAAGCAATATTAATTTCAGTTTTTGTTACACTGTATGAGATTTATCAGTTTATTAGGCCACTTTTTATAAACTGTACCGTTTTCAACAATAATTAATAATAATAAAATAAATGAGAAACAAGTATGTAGGTATTTCTATAAGTTTATTTCTAAATAATAAAATAATAATAACGAATCTTTTATAGTAACCCCACTCCACTCCCCATTTGGGCGTCCATGTAGAGCAATATAATGCAGGAAATTTAAATAAATATTCCTTGTTTAAGGCCGTATACTAAGATCCCAGAGCTGATACATTTTTATAGTGTCAGGGCCATTTCATCGAAAACCCAATACATCACTTTATCCTTTTTTCTGTTTATACATTTATGAAAGACATAAGTAAATAATAAATTACCTTCTTCAGAAGAAAAGACTACAATATGGCCATTCCAATAAGTTTTTGATGTGTGTACTCAATAAAAATAAATACGAAAGAGGCTATATCTATATTGAGATTGAAAAATGTAATTCGTTCAATCAATATCGGACAGCGTCGCTGCATCAATCGCAATTTATTACAAGTATCATCAATCCAAATACAGATACACACTCTCTCAAGCCGGATCCTCTGAGAGGTCCATAACCATTTATAGGATTAATATTTAATAACAATGCTTGTGTGTCATCGCAGCAGTTTTGGTAGAGTGTCCTGCATCAATCATAGTTGGGCGGTGTGGAATAATAGTTCAAGGTTTAAAATTTGAAGAGATAAATTTCGTGGAAAATGTTTAGATCATTTAATATCAACAAAAACTGCAAAGGGTAATTTTATAGGATTTTCAAGACTATTCAGACAAATTATAATGGTGTTTTCACAGAATTAGTAGCTAATTTGGTGAATGAACCTTTTTGTCAATGTAATCAAGTTATTGTGCTCTTAAATTTAGTTTATTAGGGAAGAATAAGGGCTCAGCTAATAACTTTTATAAATTTGTGTCTTACTTTTGATTTTTAAAAGCTGTGAGGCGCGTGATCGTGATTTTGTATCAAACTGAAACGAACTGAGCGGTTAGTTAGTGGTTTTTGCCTGCCCACTGAAGCATTTCCATTTTGCAATTTTGGGCTTTCCTATCTAGTCCCTTTATGTCATCGGGCTAACTACTTGGTGGTCTACTCTACTTTATCTTAGTTTTCATTTCTCACAAATTACTCTACTGTCCTTTAAATTTTATTTAGTGTCCAATTTATAAATACATAAATAAATCATATTAAATTATACAATGATAAACAATTGTACATAAATACAAATTATATTGAAAAATAGGTCAATAATGCAATACATAACGAAATTTATGCCATTTTATTGCTATTCTGATTATAGTAAGTAAGTACATAATTATTTATAAAGATGATATTAAAACCCGTAAATGTGAACTGTCAACAAACAAATTTTCCGTTAAATAGGTACATTTATTTTGGGCGTGTTCGCAACTTGTAAGTATGTATGATGCCCATATTCCAAGATAATAGCACGTATATTGGAAAAGTATACTCAGTTTTTATAGCATTGATATTTTGTATGTCAGTCATAGTTCCTCTTACGAAACCCAATATTTTAAGTGCTCTATTTACAACACGCTATCTACGTAGTATATACAATCTAATTGGTTCTCACAAAAAATTTAAGTAATTCTGGAAATCATTATATTGAGGATGGAAACAATCAACAATGTGTAGTTTAATTTATTTAATCCAGAAAAACAAACAAAAATTTAATTGAACAATACCTACAAAGAATGATTTTAAAAACAAATATATAATCACCGTACGCGGAATTTGATAAGAATAACAATGAAAATACAAACCAACAGCATTATTTCATAACTAGACCAAAACTCCAGAGGATGCTCGCAAAGTAATCCCATGTGCACTCTTTGGGGCACCGTAGGGAATTTTTCTATTAAATTTCAAGGTCAGGCTCATTTTCCAAGCTTTCAGAATTACAATAATTACATGGTTCAATGTGGCCCATTAGTACTGAATCGGTTTTAACGAACATGTATACATATCTGGATTTCAAAAAGTTTTAGTACGATACGATTGTGTGTAATTTAGAATTGTTTGGGATGTTTAAATGACGCCCTTAATTCGGTTTCCTTGATGTATGAAATCGAATAGAGAGAAGGATAAGCTATTTTTTTGAGATTAAAAATTGTGGTTTAACTTTTATAAAAGTACAATAAAACATAAACCGTATATTATAAAAGATAACCTTACTTTATAGTTAATTCTATACTGGGTGTGCCAAAGTCACCGCCAATACCGGAAACCACAGATTCCTCACAAAATTTTAAGACGATTTTTCCTTTGCCTTTTTAAATTTTTTTTTATTTATTTTTCCCGGCCCAGAGCAGCTTAGTTGTCCCGGTGGAGGGGAAAGAAGAAGGTGAAACTAGAAAGAGAGGATCTCACGTAGCTGTCTCCCCTTCACCGGGGAGCTGCTCTGGGCCGGGAAAAAAATATATAAAATTTTGAAAATTAAAAATAAAAAAATGGAAAAGGAAAAATCGTCTTAGAATTTTGTGAGGAATCTATGGTTTCCGGTATTGGCGGTGACTTTATGACACCCTGTATAGAAAGTGACTTTCCCTGCTGGTCTACGGTCAAATTATTTACAGAATATACTGTAAGGAACGATTTTTGATCTATTACTTGTAGATATTTCGAATAGAAATATAAATTTTGACGAAAATGATTTCAGGGTCAAAATAGTGAACTTATCTCAACATTTTACTTGTAGGAGTTAAAATCCCATGCGCAAAAATTGTGTAAAATTATAGGGAAAAGCAAATATGTACTTTATGAAGGTGTCTTGAAACGAATTAAGAGTAGATATAACTTTAATAATTGCAATATAGTTTAGACAGAACAGTAGGTAAAACATTCGTCTTTAATACAATTGTATAAAATGGAAAAAGTTTAGTACTTTCCACGAGAAAATGTAAACAATTTTAAGATTACATTAAAAATGAGTTAAAATCCCATGCGCAAAAATTGTGTAAAATTATAGGGAAAAGCAAATATGTACTTTATGAAGGTGTCTTGAAACGAATTAAGAGTAGATATAACTTCAATAATTGCAATATAATTTAGATAGAACAGTAGGTAAAACATTCGTCTTTAATATTTATAATTGTATAAAATGATAAAAGTTTAGTACTTTCCACAAGAAAATGTAAACAATTTTAAAATTACAATAAAAATGAAAGCAAAATGTAGTTGTAGCTGATTCAGAGAAAATCTAAATAAACGATATTGAGGAAGATTAACTCAAGATTTATGCAATTTCCTGATAAAACTATTTGCAATTCAAGAAATTATTCTCATTTATTTACACGAACAATTGTGAATTCAAGTTCTTTGTCTGTTATTATTTTTAATCAATACAAATCACCTAGACTAAAAGTCTAAAACTACAAGTTGTACTTTTGGTTAAGACAATTTCTAGTGAACGTGCTTAGTTTAGATTCCAAAACGTGGATTATTAGATCTACCTTAAAATTTACTCTTTTCTTTTACCTTTATAAATGTTTCATGATGAAATATTCCCAAACCTAAAATATCTTAATATAATTTTATTTTTTTCGAAATACAATTTAGAAATTTTAAATTGTGCATTAAAGAGATAAAGCACATTTGGCCCACGTACAATTACTAGTGGTATATTAAGCTGAAGCTCTAAGCCTTAAAGTCTAAGGTCTAAGGTAAAGCGAGGTGCAAAGGCACTCACCGATTAGCTGATAGTTTCCTTAAGTCCTTTAGTGACTCCCTTGGTTTTGTGTCAATTCGTTCAATTTGTAAATTAAGTTTTAATTTAATTTGTAAAAACTATTGCCTAGAATGTTTAAGAAAATTAGAAATCCAAACCCAATAAATTATGCAAATATTAACTTTTAAAATTGCCAATTAGAACTGTATAAAACTTCAAAATAAGTTTGTTTTAAAAAGTTTATCAGTTTGAAGTAATTGAGTAGTCAATCTAAAATTTTACGGCGTAATAAACAAAAATTCCCAAAACCTCATTATATTGATCGCATATATAATTTTAACACAAATAACAGTTTTTTCCTTGTGTAATATGCTTGGCAAATATATTCCTAATAGCATTATTTCGTGCGGGATCTGTAGTCACGCATTTTTGTTACGGTTTGTGTTTGTTGCCTGGTCAAGGGTAAAAGAACTAACTATACGCAGATTTTGCTCTTTTTACTAGTTCCACTAACCTGCTGTTTGTTGTGATCAATCGGATTTAACCCCAGAAACCGCAAACTAGCAATCGAATTGACATAAATTGAAAAGCGATTGGTTTGCGATTTTTTTGTATTGTTGGGTGAATTTCATTGATAAAAAAACCCTAACGGCCCTGCTGGGGTTCTATGGATGCCAGTTGTGACTGTTTGCTTGCGTGCTTGTTTCGGACGGATTTAGCTTACTTCATTCTATTTCGAACTAAAGGCTGGATGCGATCGTTTTGTGCGATATTGTTTTCTATCCATCAAGGACAGTAAATTTACATTGTCCTCAAGAGTTTGCAGTGGGATGTTTTTATTGCATACATCTTGAAAAAAATCGATAGCTGAGTTATACTGCGATGTATCTTTATTTATATAGTTCCTATTCACTTGTTCTAAAATTAACCGGAAATATATTCGCATTCTTGTTTGGCGATGTTATAAAATCGTATAAAACCCACACACGTCAAATTAAAATGTAACAAAGTATGTCTCTTCAAGTTTTATATTTGAATTTTACTTCCGGGTTTGTCTTCCAGTGCGCCTGGGTAATTTTAAAAACATATACTCAAAAACTTGAAGCTTAAATAAGATAAAACAGATTCAAGAGAGAAGCTTGAAAGCGCTTTTGCTAGATTATGCAGCAGACCATAATCATTATTCAAAGCTAACATCCTCAACCACCTACATTTTCAGCATGTTGCCTCTGAACGACATTTTGTTTGCATTTGTTCTATTTCTCCGGGAAATAAACACTTCATTTCAATGATGTCGTTGTCGTTTACATTTTTTTAAATTTAATCCAAACAAACTTCCGGGGTTGTAACTCAAGTTAGTCTAATTACGTCTGGGAAATCTGAATATTCACGTAAATTATATTCTTCTTTTATCACTTTTACTTTTCCTTGTTTTATGGAAGTAAAGTTGTGTAAGCTGGGCAATTTAACCAGTGACCTTACGTGAGGTAGGCAAGGTTAGTAGCCGCGCGCCTTGGTTATCTTTAGACGGTAAGTTCCGGTAGAGTTTATCGCTTTTTGCTAGATACGTAAAACCCTTTGGGAAATTGATAGAAACTAATCACTAAATCAAGGAGGGAACTGTACTTTGTATTTAGCTCAATTTGTATTCAAACGCGATAAGTTTTATTCACATTCCTAAAGAAAATATTAAATAAAATAAAATAAAACATATTAATCGAATTGCTGTGGAAGTTAATTAAAAACTTGGCAAGTTGCTGCAACATATGCAGCTGCTTCGCCAACAACAAAAAGCTAATGAAGTTGTAATTTTCACTAAACAAGTGTTCTTTAGTAGGAAAAAATCTGCTTAGTTCAAGGAGCAAAACAGACAAAGTCGACAAGAACTATTAATTTCTTCCAGGATTACATAACTGTACTACATCTATAATAAAATCGTAAAAAGAAAAAGTTTTTGTAGAAATAAATATCCCCAGAGAGCACACAGAGGGGTGCGTTGTATAAAAAATTATCCTTTTTCTTTCAAGGACAATGCGGCTCCCTGCTGACCTAGAAAACGGTCATCAGACGAAAAATTACCTAAATTATAGTTTTTCTATTTCCTTGGGGATGTAAGTTTTGGTAATTGAGTGAAACGCGAATTTTTATTAAATTCTAATATCTTATTATCAGAGAAAAGTAATTTCGATCTGTAATTAAAACCATGATAAATTGGACAACAAATTTCAAATGAAGGGAAAAGATTAAAAAACTTTTATGATTTATGTATTAAATTTATTTCGAATATTCAAGTTTTCCCACCTACTAAGCAATCTGCAAGAAGAATATTATAGCTGTTTTCAATCTTCATAATGTATCACCTAAAACCAGTATTATTAACTGTAAAATAAATAAGGCAGTAGGAAGATTATTTTATGTTATTTGTAGTAAATAAAATGTCATGATTATGTGTATTACCGTATATAATAGTTAAAAATGTATATAGGTGAAGTAACGAGAAGGTGTTGAGGTTATAGAGCTATGAATAATCTAGTACCTGCATGATTTCTTTAAATTACATGATTCCGACAGGAGAAATTTTAATAAATCTGAATAAACTTACTCATTTATGGATTTGTAAAAAATTATAGCTGAATGTTTAACTTGTTAAGGATTCTTTCAGGACCTTGAAGTGAAGTTCGTTGAAAATAAAATAAAACTCCTTACCTGATTAAAGCAAAGTGGATGTGAAAAGCTGACATATATGTTGAAATTTATGTAATTCACATTTGGAAAATTTGTCTTCTGTAACAACAAGCATATTAGAGAAATTTCTATTAATATACTTAGTTATCATAAATAAATATTTTGAATTCAAAGGTGAAATATTTAAAAATTGTTCTATTGCTATAATATTTTGAACTTCATTATTATTTGAATATAATAGAGACAATATATTCGTATTTTTAATAAAATGAATACAATTATTTTACTTGCTAGTTGAAAATTAACTTAGAAAGAGTGGTAAAAGGAACAAACAATTAAAAGCACCTGAAAGTTTGAAACTTTTGCACAAATTTAATTACCATTATTCCTACTGCCTGATAGAAACGTTGGAAATGACAGTCTGAGTTTTAATCAATTGAAATGTAGGCTGGTACATCTGCAGTTTGGTTTATTTTAACATAAATAAAAAAATGAAATATTTTTAGAGTTCCGTAATTAAAAATCAAATTAGCAGTCCAGAGCTAGTAGAAATGGATCTGAATTTTTATTTATTTATAATCATAATAAGGAAGTTATTTGATGTAGCTCTAGGAAATATTAAAATTCTGTGTTAGTTATAAACACTAATATATAAAAATGTTATGATACAACATCTATAAAATTATAAAGGGGATATACTTTCAAGAAATAAAGTTTCATATTATGAAATTTATCTTCGATTATAAAAACTTTTAATATATATTCTCGTTTTAATCATTTCAGTATATTTCATATTTACTTTTTTGTACAATAGAGATAAAATATATCGTGCGAGCAAATAAATTTATAATCGAGTCATCCATGGATTTGAATCCGTATGTCTGTAACTTGAACCATTTTAGCTTTCAACTGACATTTTATTGTAATGCAGTTCAAGTAACTACATGCGATTTCGCGTTCATGGATGACTCGATTACAAATTTATTTGCTCGCTCTGTACATTAAATTAAAAGTGTATAGTAATTTTGATATTAAATTAAGAATTTTTCTACCATTCTTACATAGGATAAAATACGTTTAAATTATTTTAAAAAAATTGTAGACGAGAGCTGTCTATATCAGGACAATTTTAAATTTAAAAACTTATTTAATAAAATACCCAGTAAAATTTTATTGATCCTCAAATTGTACTGAATTTCGCTCATGCATGCATAACGGATACACCAGAAAAATATAACAGCTGAAGATATTCTAGAATTGATTGTGCTCCTTTCCCGAACTTCAAATTCTCTGAAAGGGTTTAATTTCTCACTAAAAATGTGATGACCTGCTGCTTCTATGTCACTATGTCAAAATCATTAAACGATTCGTTAATAAAACAACCAAAAGATTCCTGGTATTTTTCAAGCACCATCAAGATAATTTCTTGTATACACAAAATCTTTTTTACAATGATAATGAATAGTCCGGAACTAAAATTCGTTTATTATCAGGTCAGTTATGTATTAATTTTGTTGAAATTGAATTTGTTAGTTTCTTTTTTTTTAATCTGATTTATGTACCTAATTATTACCATTTTTTCGAATTTTATGTGCCTACGTTTTTTGCAAGATTTTTTAAACTATTCTCTAGAATAGAATTAGGTGTACAACTTACACTAAGTCCAAGTAAATTTTTATAGTCGCTAACCATTAGCAGCTTCTCCTAGTCCTCCATTGTTCGTTGGTTCTTGAAGGATTATCTACAACGAAAATACATTTGGATAGAACTAGGATTAGTTCAATTATCCTAGATAAATTCCCTGGTAAATGAAGGTTACAGACTGTACTGGCTGTAAGTTTAAAGTAAAAAACAATTTCACCCTCAACACACCTAAATAATTGTTTTAAAATTAAACACCTTGATTTATTCACATGCTCAACCAAAGCGAAAATGATCCTGTTACATTGAAAATAAGCCAACCATTTCACATTTTGCCCCACAGTAAATAATAAATGCTACTTTGGATACGTCTAATCTTTAAAGCAATTCGCTAGACAAATTTGTTTGTTGTATTATTCAACAGCTTGCCCTCCACTGAGCCACTTTGCGCAACCCAATGGAGGTCAAAACCTAAAAGGGCACCGCACACAAGAACCATATCTAAATTATAAAGACGGTTAAAATTATATTGGGGGCAAAAACGCACCTTCTACAAGGATTGCACTTAAATTTAAACTTATTTCGCATCTCTTTAGTATTCGGATGAGGAAACACATTTGCTTCTTGGATGAACGTGATGTTCCCAATGACGCCGACACGTCTATATATCTACTGAGACATTTCAATCGCTGTTTCAGAGTAATAAATGAAAATACCTCAATTTGTCGGCGGGTGGGAAATATTCTATCTCTGGTCCACCCCCGCAGTTGAAAATTGGATTTCGTCTATAAGTACCTACGATGTTTATTGTTTGTTTTCTGTTTCAGCGGACAGTAGTTTCCTATTGGCCAACGCACAGATAGTCGATTATCCAATAGTGTATTGCAACGAGTCCTTCTGCAAGATTTCTGGCTATAACCGGGCAGAAGTCATGCAGAAATCTTGCAGGTGTGCCTTTATGTTCGGTGAACTCACCGACAAGGAGACAATCAGTAGAGTAGACCATGTATTAGAGCAACAACTGTATGATCAATTTGAGATTCTTCTCTACAAGAAAAATAGTGAGTATTCAAACTGATTTCGTTTGAATTTTTTTGTCTAAATGTATCCATGTTCTAACCCAAATGAAAGAAGTCAACTGAAAGGCTAATGTAAAGAGAAATTAATTTTTAAGGAACGTATAGTTTAGTTTAGTTGGGTTCTTTCACAAAAACCAAATAATTTTCTTTTTATTCTATTTATCTTGCTGGAGTGGTCGCTGTTATCTAATGGTTAACTTAAAAATATATTGCTAACTGTTTTTAAAGATTGCCTTATGAATTTTTCTTAGTTTTTTGTCAGTTTGTTACAAATCTTTAAGAAATAGTTGCAGAACTTAATTAGATTAAACAATAATAATTTAAATAACGAAATAAAATAATTGACAAATAAACATCTCTTCTAATTACTATTGTTAAAAGCGGAAGTTTTAAAAGTCGCGCTTCGATGATTTCCCCCACCCGAACCGAGGGTGATGACGTAGTCCAACACGTCAGTCAGTACACTCTGGTTACAAATTTCTAATACAGTTTTTCCACACAATTTGTTTATTTGTCAAAACTTTCCACAATTACTCTTACAAACTAAATAAACAATAATTCAGACTAATTCTAACGAAACTACTGTAAATAATTTATTTGTAACTGTATCTGTGTGTTTGCCTCGGTCCGTTCGCCCGCACCGCGCATGATCTGTATAGAAAACAAAGGTATGTAGCTTTCACTAATTTGGGCTGCAAAAAACCGGCTTTTGTTATTAGAATAATATGTTAAAAAGTACGAATCCTTCTAAGGTTATGGTTATGTATATGTGTTCATTGGCTGATTGTTGTTGTTCTCACAGTGATGACGAAAATGAAATTTTTTATTGTTAAAAATAACAGCGGATGTGAAATGATATAGATGATGCATGAAAATTAGATGTCACAGCAAGAACACCTCAACAAAAACAGGACATGGGGAAGATTCTTCGATGGCAGCAGGAAAAAATATTTGCACCCACAATTAGGGCATGTTGTGTTAACAGAAATATTGTGAAAGGCTTGTGCATTCGTTGTTTAAATGTTTCCGAATGCCTTTGCTATATTATGAGTTTATGTATGAAATTTATTTGCAATAAATGTTTTAACGAAGGAAAGGATAATGTATACATGTATTTAATTCAACCTTTTATATTGGGCTAATGTTTCTAGTTTATACTTGCAATTATTATGTGAAATTTCTGAAAATAAATTACTAAAAGAGATTACATTTAGAAAGGACAAAGTACTAATTTGTCACAAATTTAATATAACATGAAATTTTAAATTGTTGTGTGAAACATAAAAGAAGAATGATAAATGAGCAACATGTACTTATGCTTGTCTGGAATAAAATAGCGAATAATACAACTGATAAATATCAGTACATAGGTAGTTATTTATTACGCTGTTATAGATTAGCGAAAGTGAAGAAATTAACAATTTTGTATATTAAATAAATCTTTTTAATTTGTATAAAACTAACCCTCCAAATGGAGCTGGATTAACTTACCAAAAATTCAGCATTTTTGTTTATGAAATACAAAAAATGTTGAATATTTAACATTTTTCGTATTTCACCGAATAAAACTCTGTTATGCCCAATTTCATCCCTTCGATAATTTACCCTAACTGCCAGTTAATTTTCGTTATTGGGACAAACGTAATGAAGAAATATGTGTATCGGTTTCAGTCCAGTATAGTATACGAGTATAAAACTGGCGCTTACTTCACAATTTCAATGAAATTAATTACCTAAATCCACTATTTTCAAAAAAGGACGCAGTTTTTATTTGCCGATTCATTTTTCCCTTTATGCAATTTCTTCATAGATGTTCTAAAAGCTTGACTATTTTATCCTGTCTTACAAATAATCGTAAAGTTTAAACCAGGCTAACATCTGTTTTCTTAGTGGAACAAGATTTCCTATTTCAGTCAGGGAAATTCTTAGACTTCCTTTTTTACACTTTGATAAATATTGATGATCTTTGGAAAACACACTTAACCTCGAAAGGTTTCGAAGCAATTACTCAAATTTACTAGTTTTATCGCTAACAGAAAAAGAATGTAAATTGTGTAAAAAAATTACTTTTTCTGAAATTCGTGCTATTTTAATGTTATTCTGATATTTTCTAGTTATGATATGTGATTATAATATAATTGTATCCATTTTTGGAGTTACTCAAAACCTCACAAAGAGAAATTTACAGGGAAATTATATTTGGTATTTTATATAACATAGAGATCGTTTATAAGGACGGCGAAGGACCAGAGGAATTTGCTTGTTATATCTGTGAAAGGTATAAACAATAAAGAAAACAACGTTTATTTATAGAAAGTAGCTTTTAAGTATTGCAAATGGATTTTTATATTGCTACAAAAAAATACGCCGATAAATTGGTATTGTCTAGATAATTTAAAATCAGTTATCCTTTATCCTGTATGTTTAGAATGGTTCCAATTGTTGAAAATGCGTTAAGCTTCATCATTATTTATTTTATCTTCCATACCCTACATCTTTCAGATTCAAATTTGTTTAAAACGTTACGAATAATGTAAAGTTTTGCCAAATTTAATCAGTGGTTAGATTTTTATAGCATGCAAAATCCTTCTGCCTTCTAACTGAGGATTGTTCTTTTAAATTCGATCAGGAGAAAATAGTTTGTCTTCTTTAGTTGAATACATTAGTATATTCCTTCTAAACATCAAATAAGTGCAAACTTTATCCTTCTCGTTTTTCCAAAAAGTTGATAATATTCCTGTAGTTTCTGGAAATTTTTCACTGCTCATCATTATACACCATTGGAAAATTTATCTTTTCTTATGACTCTGCTATGAGTTATAGTGCAAAGCATAATAGATTCTTTGTAACAGGGAGAAACCAAGGGATGCTTCAGTGGGCAGGCTTAAACGACTCACTAACCGCTCTGTTCTTTCCATTTAAATATTCATATTTATAATCAATATATCACTATATTCTAAAGGCGTTATTAATGATGAATTACTACACATGATATTTTTACCGAAAAAAGCTTTGAATATATGGTTAATATTTGTGTAAATGTAAAAAATTATAGAGAGTGAGCCAATGCTCAATCACTTAATTCTATACACGAATACTAATGCGGTGTTTTATTATATTATTATTACATATTATATTTTACAAAATAAAACTTCAAAATGTTAACAAATCGGTTCCTTCAACATTATCTATAAGAATTTTAAATTTAAAGGCAAAATTTCGTCAAAATATTTCAGTAATATGTATTTCAATAAAACATACTTAATGATAGCGATATTAACCTGAGTTGATTTTTTTTTTTTGATTTAGTAGCCACTATACAAACTTACCAAATTTTTATTTTTAGAAACTACATTGAATTCGTTGATGATGCATGAAATATGAGAAATACAAATGATTTGAAAACTGTATTGTAGTAAAATTTTCTACTGTTAATTTTTTCATTTCTATTAAACAATTTAGTTCGAATAGCTATTCCAAATTTTGATTTCCGTATTGCAGTTTTAAAAACATTCGATTTCATTGAAAGCTTTATGGCTTTCCACTATCCATTAGTCGATATTTGTCTTCGCTTCAAAACCAAACCCGCAAACGCCCATTCCGATTATTTCTCTATCTCATTCTGTTATTGTCTACTAAATAAATTTCCGAAATAATAATACCATTACAATTGATACCCTCAAACGAAAAACCACTCTACCTAAAAACCAAACTGCTTCTGGTAAAGCGCCAGGGTGACTTTCCAAGTTGTTAAGGTCGAATAAAGATGATGGATCCGTTTCAGGCGGCGTGATATTCTCCAAAGACTCCTCTCGTATATCAGTTGTGTATCCTCTTGGAGTTTTATCGACAAATTTGATGAATGTAAATCCGATGTCATCTGATGTGGGAGATCTGGATTTTTTCCATCATAATCTAGCGTTGAAATATAAATACTGTTGCATTATGCCATGCGCAAGCCAAAGGAATTATGTTTATGACATCCACCATATTCCAACTGTATTATAATCTGAGTTCGCTGGTTTCTTGGATAGTTAATTCTTATCTTAACGTTTTTTTCTTGATGTTTTTACATTGTAATCCAAGCTCATTTTCGCTCGTGACCTTTGCTTTTCATAGATATTTGGGTGGTTTCTTTGTGAACAACAAAGTATAATCAACATCGCTCCCAAACAATACGATTGATGCTCTAGTTATAATTAAGGCTTGCGCCAGTTGGTTCATCTTTCTTAGTCCATCAATTAGTGGATACGCTTTTTGTAAATTACCTGAGACTATACTTTCATAAGCCAGAGATTACATCTTTTTAAGAAGCATCAACATCAGTTCATCAGTGCTTTTAATACAAGAGAAAAACTAGGTGTTATCTAGACCAGCCCAGCCTAAGGGTTTAGTATAAATAATCACTGTTGGTTCATAGTACTTAGTTAACAAGCAAGAGTTATTGATTTTACAAGGGACATTAGTTTTAATTGACAGTTTGTAGAATCACGTAACTTCCTCGAAGTAACTTTGTAGATTTTGGCGGATGCGCCGGTTTAAATCCGGGTGAGAGGAAGGAAACATTTTATATTATTTTTACCATCAATTATGCGTGACGGGGAGTTTTGATTGAAAACGTCTGGAGGTAATATACATAGGTAATTTGATACATTAATCAATTTTCCCGAAATCAATACCGACAGGGATTTGATAGTAGTTTTAATATACATAATTGAAAATATCATATCCTCTTTATGTTATTGTTGGTGATAATAAAGCTTTCCGCTTTCCAATGCAATTTTAACAATGACAGTGTCAATTTGTATATAAAATATTGTTACAAATAAAATACAAATATAATACAATATTATAATATTAAACATAATACATTATTTTGAGTTTTATCTATTACAAGTTACTGATACAAACAAATTTTATTTTCTGCAGGTACACCGGAAGGTACGTAATAATTAAAGGCTTAAACTTTTATTAAACTTCTTAAGATTTTTTTTGCTTTCCGTAGAAATTAGTCTGTAAAATATATTCTCCTTGCGTACAGTATTTTGCTTTCCTCCAAATTAAACTGTATATAACAACATAACAAGATTTTCAACGCGGCAATTTTCTTTATTAATTTAAACATTCACGTGTGAAGTATACTTATGTTAATTTGCTTTCGGCTGTTTAGACGATACAATAAACTTATGTCTGCGTTCCTATTTTTAGATATTATTATTATTTGGATAGTTTTCTGCGCGCGGGTTAAATTTTGCTGTAGCAGAATTCTAAATTATTCAAGCAACTATGGCAGCTAATCTGGTTTTATTACTTTAGAGAAAAAGTGATAAAAATACTCTGCACCATTCTACGCCAAAACAGAAACTGAACTAATTAATCGAACAAGAACTGCAAATTTGCTAGACAATAAAAAGTTATGGTTGTTTGCATTTGAGAAGAACATGTTCTAAAATTAACTGTGCATGTTTTAGTAGCGCCCCAGGTAAATTATGAAGGTTTATTTGCATCATATCGAAAAGTTGGAGTAAAATTTGAATATTCAATGAAAATTTTTGTAAAAGTTTCAACGAAATTAATAGTTTGATCTAAAAGATCAATAGTGTTGCTTAAGGATTTTTAAATTTAACAATAAAATATGATCAGTTTTACAGTTTTGACTGAAAGTTAATGATTTGTGCTTTATTTGTTTTAATTACGTAATATATTCGTGTTTGGTAAGAAAATGAAACTAGCTCCTTTAAATCACCTTTCTTATCGGTTTCTACAACTGCAAGAAATTATTCACAATTTGGCAACAGAAAATGGTCACAATTATAGTTTTGTCATAAAAATTTTGCATTTGGTCTAAAAATTAGAGATAATTTGAGATTAAAACTTCAAATTATATAAATATTTAGTATTTTCTGTTTTGACTTGCAACTAAACTTCAGGTTTTATAAGATTAATATTGTATTTTGAAGTAACAAGTTAAATAATTAGAATGATGGATCCGAGCAAAGTAATTGCTAGTTCATTTGTAAATTAAATGTTTTTTTTTTATTTTGACCATTTACTGAATCGCTTGCCTAGCACAAAGGACCTTTGAAATGTTAAAATTTTGTTGCTGTTATCGAACATTCATGAAAATTACCAGGTACTTATAATTTTTTCTCTTAAATTTGTTATAAAATTAAATGCCTATGATCTAATTATGACGGTACAATGAAAATAATAGTATATTACACTATAAGAGAAGAAAGTGACACTTTTCCACTGAGTAATCGCCTCGGGTTATAATTCTACGAGAGTGGAAAAGACTCTTTCTTTTCGAGTGATGTATACTATTTTTTCTACTGCCTTCCGAAATGTGCTAAACTTATATTTACTAAAAAAGTTAGGAATTTTTCAAGGAAAAATAGTAGATAAGTTTTATCGTATCCTTAGAAACGCTGCAAACAGAAAATAATTAAATTTTTCTACAATCGCTGTCAACTCTGTCAAAACTGCCAACTTGTGATTTAAATGATTATAAAAGGTATTTATTGTTTATGTTTTGGAAAAGGATTTAGTATAAATAGTAGTGATGTAGGCAAGGACATTGAAGAGGCCGCAAATACGGCAACTCTGAAATTGATAACTATAAAAAAATTTTTCATTCACCACTCATTTTTGTAAATGTCAACTTTCTTCCTTCAAATATCTATAGTAATAGCGTACTTTCAAACAAGGCAGTAGAAAAAATAGTTTTTTTCAACTCAATTAAAAATTGATTCTTTACATGTATACGTAAATATTCTATACCTACTTCTGCTTTGTAAGAATCCCATCTTTGCATTTCATTCTTAAACAAAAAAATCATCTGCACCACGAAAACACAAACAGAAAAATGAATCGTTCATCAACCAATTTTTCCCTCTTTCTATCCTAGTTATTTCGCACAGCTACAGACCAAAGGAAGAAATGAAACTAATAAAAAACATCCCAGCTGAATGGTCCCCAACATTATTTGATTCGGTTATTCCACACCAGCATAAAAGCAACAAAAGGCCGGCATAAAAAAATAACTAATTTATTTATTCGAAAACTCTAAAAATATGCTCAACGCATTCAACGGCTGGAAAATTAGATTTTGTCGGTGTGGACTATTCACTTGAGATGAATATCAAATGGGTTTAAACGTGTTCTCTTCATTCATACCTTAGTGATAAGAACTTTATTTGCACGAGGAACACAAAAGTGCCCACCACAGAAATTAAATCACTGCAAATATTTATGTCTGTTAAATGTGAAAGGAAAGTGGTGGTAACGTAGTTAGGCTTAGTTCAGGTATCTAAGGCCCCAAAAAATTCAATAATTAAAATGGCAAAAATGAAAGTTTTTTAAGCACGAAAACATATTTTTCGTGTTAAAAATTAATGTACGTTTTTTTTTCAGTAATTCAATAGTAGGTACATCTATCCACAAAAAATGGTTGTAAATAAAATAAATATTACGATTTTCTAACTGTACCCAATAATTGGAAATAATGTTTTCATACCGACAGAAACTGGCCATAAACCCGGCGTGCTCATAATTATTTCCTATGCCTTTTCACCTTTATCTTTTTTGCCTTATTCAATCCTGCGTTATTGTTTTAAGGCACCGGCAAATGCAGTGGGGTTCTGATATTAATTACGTGATCTAACCCATATTCGGGTGTGTTACGATTGGGATATGAACACAAAATAATTCGAAAATACTGAATGAAATATCAGTGGCGTAGCTACAGGGGAAATACTAGTTATCTTTAGGAAAGCATAATTAAAATAAATAAAAAGATTTAAAAAAATATCCAGTAATAGTAAAAAATAGTCGATACACGAGTTAGAATCCGTTTTGATTGTGTATTATTTTTTATATATTTTGCAGAGAATTGACACGAATTTTGTAAGCGGCAAAAATGTTTATGTATCAATCTCAATTTCTAAAAAATTTGCTTATTTTTTCTTTGTTCGTGACTAAAGTAGCACTTTATCCACTAAATCCATATTTTGAAGATTAAAAATGTGATTTTTATTTTAATACTTATTAATCTAGTGCCTACAAAAAAATAAAACATAATGATATAACAATTTTCGTTCCTATATAATAATCAGGTGGTTAAATTTGAAAATTTCTATTTAATTTAAATAAAATGAAATTTTATACGAAAACAATCGCTAAACAAATAAAAAACAACATTATTATGTTTGAAAATAATTTACATGAAAATATTCCACGTATTTTTAAAAAGTATCTAATTTTAGTGCATATATTAGTCCATATTATTTTTACTCGTATAATTACGTAATTCAATTATATATATAAATATTGAATTTAATAATGTACTGGATAATAAAGTCATGTTATAGTTATAGCCAAGCTAAAGTTCATGTAATAATAATATTCAGCTATTAAATAAGAAAGATCATAAATGAAATCAGAGCATCAGAATAATTTATCAATTTACTGGCACCACAGACCACAGGCGTACCCTAAACTAGTTCAAAGGGGCACATAAAAATTAAATAAAATACAATAACTTAAAATTGATTAAAATTCAAGCTTTTTTATAAATATATTATACATTTTAGATAATAACCGGTATTAATAAATTTTGTTCTTAAGTATTTCAAAATAATTTCTGTGAAATCTGAAAGCCATAAATCTTGTCAAAAATTAGTAGGTACCTATATAATGCATGACAAAATTTCTAGAACTTTTATGTAGAAAAAAGCTTGGGACCATTTTTTGGTCAAATGGATTTCATTATTTCTTAAAAAAAGAGCATTATTAAACCACATAATTTTTCACTTTTTTATATTATATTATATTCCAAAAAGTTATTAGTCAAAAATATTTAAGTTTCTTGACTTCACCTTCAACATTCTAAATTACTGAAGTACCAAATGATGAGTTTGGTACTTTTATGTTACAGTAAAAATCGAAGCTTGACAACCATTTAAGAAATTGATGTTTTTTTTGTATAAATTTTTAATAAAGTGACAATAACTCACTTACCAAATTTTAAATATCAAAAAACAGGATTCTTTGAGGGAGGGTATCCTCTAGGGTGCGACACTGACTGTCACGTTAATTAAAAGTAAAATTTACAAACATAAAACACTGAATAAATTTCATTATCAACCCCAGAGGAATCATTTATTTTCTTTGTAATCTTCGTCATAAATACAAAAGTTATGAAAATGCATTTATTTATATAATATCTTCCTCGTCCGCAGATACCTCTTTCATCATAATAAATTACAAAAATACTATAGTTCTAAACGACTAGAACTTTTTCAAATTACCATTTTTAAGACTCGTTCCGCTAAAGATAAATCTTTTATTTACCTGTGCATTTCAGTCGTGATATCTGAATCTTACTTGTATCACGAACACTATACAATACCTATTCAAATAAAATAATACCCACACGTAAAACTGTTCTTTTTCGAATGTGCGTAAATCACGCCAAGCGCATTATGACGTTTTTATCTGCCTTTAGTTTCTTCTAATTATTAGAATTATACTAATGGTTTGTAGAAAAGGTAGGTAATTTTATGCATATTAATTATGCGGTTAAACTTCCATAGCATTGCGAGGTGTCACATTTGCCATCACGAACATAATTGTCTCGTTCTGTGGAACAGAGGTATCGTGTTAAATTTGTAATAACGATTAAATTTTCCCCTAAAGCCAGCAAAAGGTTGGAAATATTGTCGGATAAAAATAATGGTAAACCCTTCGCGCAGTACAGTTTCAATTACGAAATAAAGCGGATTAAGTTTTGTATGAATTCAGTTTAATTTCTTAAGGTCTAGCGGGGGGGATAAAACGCTATTAGCGCAGAATAGCGGTTTTAGTTCAGGGAAAAATGAAAGAATTTTAGTTTTGAATTCGCATGTTCATCCTCATAGAATAGTTACGAAGGATTTTTAATTTTGTAAAGGCAACCCCGATTTACGACACGAAATTAAAGCTTTTGTTTAGTTTATCAAGAATTTTTTAAGGGTTGACATACTAAACTCTTCGCAACTATTCGTTTCTCTCAACAGTATCGCAAAGGGAATTTGCACGTTTGAGATTGTGTTTTTAGCCTACACATTCGTATTTTTTCCAAAAACAAATCCCATACAGAATGCTTCAACAAAATACTACATTTAACCAAAATAAGCCATAACAAAAGTCTCTATAAACTTATACATTATACAATAATTGCTTTCTAGAAGTTTTGCAGCACGAAAGCTACTTTACCGCTAAATTGTAGTTTAACAGATTGTTGCAAGTTTTTTCCTCCTCCAGCTTTCCGATTGGCTGCTTGATGCAGTTTTGCATTTTTCATCCAGTACACAATATAATATAACAACAATACAAAATATTTACAAAACGTGTGCATTTGATCTTTCGATTTTCTAGAAACACCACTATGGCTACTTCTACAGATATCGCCGATAAAAAACGAACGGGACTTGGTCGTGCTTTTTCTTCTCACCTTCAGGGACATCACAGCTTTAAAACAACCAATCGAAACAGACGATGCAAAAGGAGGTACGTAAACCTAAACTGAAAAGTTTTTATTGGCTATTGGCTAAGAAGTGTAGATAGGTAATTACCAACTACTTGATGAGGTCTTTTATTGCATTACAAGTAAAGTGGGTACTTTGCGCCCTTACTTTTCAAGAGTTTGCTCTCTAAACACTAACCTAAACAATTGTGTTTCATTTCAGGTTTATCAAAATTTGCAAAACTTGCTCGTTCAGTAACCAGAAGCCGCTCGGTGTTAGTCTCCCAGTTCTCCTCTCACTTACCGAACTTAAAAGATACAACAAAACAGTCACATTTGGCACAAGTCAGTTGAAACATAGCACAAGAATTTAATTTAACTGTGTTTTGACTAATACCATGTTTTCTTACACGCTGCCTTTTTGGAAATGCCCTGTTTCTCTTTGTTATATTATTTAATTTCCGCTAGATGATGAGTTTAAGTGCAGATATAATGCCCCAGTATCGACAAGAAGCTCCGAAAACACCTCCACACATTCTCCTCCACTACTGCGCCTTCAAAGCAATTTGGGACTGGATAATACTTTGTTTAACCTTTTACACAGCCATTATGGTTCCTTACAATGTAGCTTTTAAGAATAAGACTTCAGAAGATGTTTCACTGTTGGTTGTGGACTCCATTGTTGATGTGATATTCTTTATTGATATTGTTTTGAACTTTCACACGACTTTTGTTGGACCCGGTGGGGAAGTTGTATCCGATCCGAAAGTTATACGAATGAATTACTTAAAGAGTTGGTTCATCATCGACCTGCTAAGCTGTTTGCCTTATGATGTTTTCAACGCGTTCGACCACGACGAAGACGTAAGTTTGCCCAAAAGTTTTTCTAATAACAATAACTATTTGTTGTTGAGGATGAGCTTGCCTCTATGGAATTTACGCTCTGTGGGATATTAACTGGATTGTTGTGTTGTTGTAGTATCGTTTTTTCAGTTTGGTCTTTATCGTTTAGGAATGAAAGTTGAGGAAAGTGATAAAAAGTGGTGCATCTGTTTGTACTGAGAATTTTTAAACTTTCAAAGCTTTTATTTTCACAAAGCACACAAGATTTGAAATGTGAATTTCCTAAAAATTAATTTTAGAAAAAGCTCGTGAACAAAACGGATTAAATCTAACACGAAGCAATGTTTCGTTTAATCATAAAAGTTAATTATTGCAGAACGAAATATAACGGTGTCTCTAAAGGCCCATAATAAAGCTTATCCCAACTCATGTAGCATCCCATTATTATTAGGTTACTGATGTTACTTTCAGGGTATCGGCAGTTTATTCAGTGCACTAAAAGTGGTGCGATTGCTCCGTCTTGGTCGAGTGGTTCGCAAATTAGACCGCTATTTAGAATACGGGGCGGCAATGCTCATCCTCCTGTTATGTTTCTACATGCTGGTGGCCCACTGGCTGGCGTGTATTTGGTACTCAATTGGACGATCAGATGCCGACAACGGTGTACAATACAGCTGGCTTTGGAAGCTGGCCAATATCACGCAAAATCCTTATTCGTATGTATGGCCTAACGATTCCAGCACACCCGAACTCATAAATGGGCCCTCGAGGAAGACCATGTATGTAACTGCCTTGTATTTCACAATGACATGTATGACCTCAGTGGGGTTTGGAAATGTTGCGGCTGAAACCGACAACGAGAGGATTTTCACCATATGCATGATGATTATTGCTGGTGGGTGGAATCTGGATTTATTTTAATCGATTTCCAGAGCTTTTCTGCCATCGTGCACCTTTTTTAATGTTTAACTTTCAGCTTTGTTATACGCGACGATATTCGGTCATGTAACGACGATAATTCAACAGATGACATCAGCCACGGCAAAGTACCATGACATGTTAAATAATGTTAGGGAGTTCATGAAGCTGCACGAAGTCCCAAAAGCGTTGTCGGAGCGGGTAATGGATTATGTTGTATCAACATGGGCCATGACGAAAGGATTAGATCAAGACAAGGTAAAAAACGAACGAAATTTTCTGGTGAAACGAATGATGAACACATTTTTTGTTACTGCGTCAATTTACACCATTTTCCAGCTTAACTTGTAAATTTTGTTGAGAACAAAACGAGGAAAAAACTTTGATTCGGGTTTGTCTTATTTTTGTCTTCCATCCACATTGAATTTGCATTTTTATTAAACAAACAGACCAAAGTCAGCAGCAGGAAAACAAAGTGGTTTTCTCACAAACAAGTTTGACATGTGCATCTACCTAAAAAAATCTTATATTAGCACTCATCCATCCGTATCTTCTCCACAAAACTTTCAATCTGAATTCCACAATTTAAATCAATCAAATACAGACTATTTTTAAACTACACAGTCTACAGAATTTGAATTGGTTTTCTTTTGGTTTTATGTTTAATGGGATCATTTCTTTTTAAGGTTTTAAACTTTTGCCCAAAGGACATGAAAGCAGACATTTGTGTCCACTTGAATAGAAAAGTATTCAACGAACATCCTGCATTTCGTCTTGCATCAGATGGTTGTCTAAGGGCGTTAGCGATGCACTTTACAATGTCGCATTCTGCTCCTGGCGATCTCCTTTATCACACAGGAGAATCCATTGATTCTTTATGTTTTATTGTTACTGGATCTTTGGAAGTAATACAAGACGATGAAGTTGTCGCTATTCTAGGTTATAAATAATAAAGCAATTTCCTTGGAGCATTAACACGAAATTAATTTGTTTCCAGGTAAAGGAGATGTGTTTGGTGATTCATTTTGGAAGGACAACGCCGTGGGTCAATCGGCTGCAAATGTGCGTGCTTTAACATACTGTGATTTACATACAATTAAAAGAGACAAACTTTTAGAGGTTTTAGATTTCTATCAAGCTTTTGCAAATAGTTTCGCAAGGAATTTAATTCTCACATACAATTTAAGACATCGTTTAATCTTTAGGAAAGTAGCGGACGTTAAACGCGAAAAAGAGTTGGCGGAACGTCGAAAAAACGAGCCACAATTAGATCAAAACCAAGATCATTTAGTTAGGAAAATTTTTTCGAAATTTCGACGAGATCGCTCTCAACATCCTCCAGCAACTCAACCATCTGACGTGGAAAAAGGTGAGGACAACGCCGACAAAGCAATGACTAGAGTTGTGTCTACCACTAAACTGTCTTCAGTGGCGGAGAAAGACGACAGCAGTGGGGGCGGTGTGAAAACAACAGTTGCGCGTCCTGCCACTGTACGTGGTAGCAAATGGGGGCGCTTACTAGGCTCAGCTAGTTTAGATTCCAGTTCTGAGAGCTCTGCACAGAATGTTCAAAGTTTCACTAGGAGTTTAAGCGCAAAAGATCCAAAAGACCGTCCAAGCTCTTCATCATCCGGAAGTTCCGGAAGCCAACCAACACCTGGTTCGGGTAATAAAATATTTCCAAAGCTACAAAAAGTTTCATCTACGACAAGTCCAGGGATAACCCGACAGGATACTATTGATGAAATGGTGGAAGTGGAGCAACCTCACTCTAGAAACTTGTCTCTTAGGAAAATGCAAAGTTACGACTGTGGACTGAGAGACCCCTCAACAGCTTCAATGTATCAAGTAGCCGTCCCCGAAGCTATCGCCCCACCAGAATACAAAGAAATCATCACAAATCTAATGGACTTTAAAGTAGACGTAAAACTCGAAATACAGAAACTCAATCAAAAGTTCAATCGAATGGAGGAAATGATGGGAGAGCTGTTAAAACGTTTAGGCCCAGATAGTGGTTCCAGTTCTCAGTCGCCGCAGAACGAATCCGATAAAAAGTCTTCCAGTGCACCAGAACGACCTAGTGAATTGGTACCAAGATCGAGCATATCGGAGGGCACAGGCCTAGGACCGATTATACTGAAGAAACGCCGGTCGAAAACACGAATGAAAGGCTCAGCGCCGCAGGTACCAACACCCACCAGTGGCAAGGTAACATCACCAGAGAGCTCAGCGAACAGTCCCACCGAAACGACGAAGATGCTGGATGATCCAGTGCAAACCCCGTCCTCGCGAAAAACTAAAGACTTTCTTTAACAGTAACTTATTTGCGATTTTCGTGATTTAGATTATCATAGTCTGCCTGCCATTAATTTAGCAAGTTTAAGGTTTGTTTTTAGAGTGTAGGGTTTAGGGCTTAAACTGTTTTTAAATGAATTTGTACATAGTGAAGCTCGACGATATTCCGACGGCCTATTACGAGTTTTTTGACTTATTGCCACTCGTTCGATTGCAATTTTTAATTTTATTGCGGGTACAATGTGTACAGGGTTACATAGAATGTTTATGTCAAATATTAACCGTGGATTCCTTCGGAGGAATTAAATCAAAATTTTAGAGTACTTTGTTTTTGAAAGTTACGCCTTCTGGAAAAATATTATTTAAGGGCAAAAGAGTGTACCTAATTTAACATACAGGTATTATGCTAAACATATCAGTTATAAATTGTAAAAAAAATTATAAAGGACAAGATGGTACGGTATTTCGAATACTATGCTCATATGATGCATATTATAAGCTCAAACCTTAATTTTCATATTTTTCGGAATCTACCTTTTAACTTTAAGCCCTTCAATTATGAAAAAAATGTTATAAACCCTTGAAAATAGAAAGTAGTTTCTGTTGTAAAAATATGGTTATATCCGAATAAGTATGAGCTGAAATGTGCCCATCAAAATCTCAAAATTATACAGATTAAGATTTCATAGGTTAGTTCAGATCCAGTTACTAAAATTTCGATTGAAATATAAAAAATTATTGGACTGCACATGATTTTCGATCGATTTTTAACATTTTATCCCATATTTTTCAAAATTTATGGGTTCTCTTCTGTTTTTATCAGGAATCCATGATTACGATTTGTTGTAGCTTTTCTGAGTTTCCCTGTATACAAAGATTGTTGAAAATTTTGTTAATATTTGTATTGTACACACACAGGGTGTTTAGGTGAAGGGATTCAATTAACATATGAATTAAATTCAAAAGATATTTACCAGCGGTTGTGATAAAAAGTAAAATTGCTATTTTATGTTGTTATCGGAAAATAATATAATATCATCAAATGTTCGGTTTTACAGAAATTATATGCAAAATTTTATGCATAGTATGCGCTTTTATATTTGTACCTACAAACAAATAAAAATATCTTATGATGCGTCCATGAAAAATACAATTACTGTGTAAATGAGGCTTATAAAAATTTTAGGAGTTGTAAAAACGCAGATTTTAACCACCACATTAAAACTGTAGAAACATTGTATATTGTAAAATATTAACGATTGACTTGCAAAAGTTAACTTTGCATATAGCTAGAATAAGATTTTTGTACACGAGTCTAAATTTTATACGTAGGACCCTATTTTTACGCATATAATGAATGAAAATCGACAAAACAGTCCCTGGTAGGAAATAGCTAATACTAAGGTACTATAGATGAGTTTGAAGTAGGGCCCTAATTTATTAGAATGCTAATTATACTACATATACCTTTGCAGAATTGGCCTTTTGCTCTAAAAATTAAAAAATTTGAGAGCTTCTTAGTTTTGAAAAAATCACGCAAATAGCGCTCCCTTATATATCTAACACCAATAAGGCACGAAGGATATAACTTATAAAATATACTGTCAATTGAACAAAATAAAAAATGTATCTAAATAATATTAATATTCTCAAATTAGATCTCTTATAGAGAACGAACGCGCGATGAAAGAGTGTTTTACCAGTAAACAATTATTTTTTCCGTATATCAGGTAAAATATGTTATGTAGCCAAATACTTACAATTAGCCAAGTATTATTACTATTATATTATAAATAATTACCAAACTTAACTCACTATGTAAATACTTGTTATTGCATTGTAAAAATATACTTACTGTTATGACTTTTACAATTACAACGAATATATTGATCAATTTTTACTGAAAAATGAGAAGGAATTGTCTAGTTTTTAAAACAGATAATTTTTATCAAACCACGTTGTATGTTCGCAATTTCCAGTTTTATTTCGAGGAAAAGTGATTTATGTAAAATTAGGCAATTCTCTATTGTAGTGGTTTGGGTTTTGTAGCTTTTCTAAAATAATTTATGATTTTTTTTAAGCTGGAGTAAATCCCCTCAAAACTTTTATCTTTTTCTAAACTGTTTAATTTGAAACAGGACCAATATTTTTAAGCAAAACTTGTACAAATAATTTTTAATGTTTCTGGTAGAATATACATATTATAATATAAATATATAAAACAGCAATATATTTAGATACAAGAAAAACACAACTATAAATGATGACCTAAATGAATATTACTGAACTCTATACAAATTGTCCAGAAGAAAAATTATAAAAAGTATTTAAAAACTGTTAAAATCTTCTTTTTCCATCATGTTGAATTTTCGGTAGTTTATTTGTAAATAAATATGGGTTTATCTCTATAATAGTCAAACATAACTATCATTATCTTTTTTACGACTGCAATAAATATGGATACATTTTGTATTTATACATACTTATTACCTTCACAAAAACTAAAAACAATTATACTAAAAAGATCTTATGTAATATTATTGTTATAATTAGTGTTAAAATTACCATCAGCAATAATTAATTTTAAATCTTTTTTACTTTATTACATAATGACTTTGTGATATTATCTCGTTATAAATTTGTAGTTGGAAATGGGCTTTATCCGGTCTTTCCAACTGCAAATATACGAAAAATTCTGTACCTATTTGATACTATGTTATAATTTAACGTAAAAATTAAAGCTTTGAACTGAATTTAAGAGAGTTTATTTTCACTAGCTAGATTTCCCAACACGTCACAGGCGCCGGGGTTCTTAATTCATTAAGGGATCAATATACAGGGTTTCTTTAGTAAACTTTTGTCAACACCCAAACATTTCTGAGATGAGTTGCTAATTATTTATGGTTTTTGTTAAATATCGAAAAAATTGAGACAAGCCAAGTAAGTGCTTCTTAAAAACTATTATAAATTATAAATATTTTCTGCTACTACTAGTATAAATCCTAAAAAGTTTGTAGTATTTTTATGGGCACCAAAATTCATGCTAGGGATTTATTTACCAAAAAATTACATTATAGGCATTAAAATTATATTATAGTCGGGAGAAAATAAATTGAATTAATTTTCCAAATTAAGAATTAACGGAAACAATTACATTTTTCCCAAGGACTTTATATTTATCTAAAATTTCGTCCAGGTTTGCAAAAATCAAACAAATTTTTAATAAAATTTAAATTATATTACAGAAATCCTCACTTCGCTTTACACCCTTATACAGTATTCTATTTTTAGAAATATTCTTTCTCCTGACTTGGAACCCTAACAATTAGATGGCGCCATCCACACCATACCAAAACATTTTTACTCAGGCTCAAGTGAGCAATCATAAAATTAAATGCATGCAATATTTAAGTTGGTGTGATCCAGAAAATCTAATTATAGAGCTATTTTATGTTTTTGATGTTTTATTATTTACCATAAATTCACGATAACTTTTATACGTACATACATTCGCTTAAATAGTAAAGATAACAAATCATATAAATGGAATAAACGATAATTGGTGGTATCGGTTATAAAAAACAATGTTTGGCTTTATTTCATTAGATGCAAAATAAATGGTTTTAAAATATTTCAAAGCTCTTTAGTTTTTGATTATCGACCCAGTTGCTAACCATTACGCTTAATTAAAGCACATACACTAACTACAATATTAAACAGAAATATGGAATGAAGGAATAAATAGACTTTAATATTTTAGGATGCCATTTAGAATTAGTCGAGACGTGCTCCATGGTATTACAACCGAAACTTCAGCTCTAGCCTACTTTCTCCAAAGTGTCCATTAGTGCGGAACATTGTTAACTTAAATTTTGTAATAATTAAATTTACAATTCTTCAACACACCGCTTTAATTAGCTGAAAACTTTATATACACTCTGTGTTAAATATGTCAGCATATTTTACATTATAATGTATGGTTCTTATCTTCACAATTATCTCCTAAATGATTCACATTCAAAATAATATAAAATAAATTGCAAAGTGCAAAAGATCACAATTAAATCAACATAAATTACGTTTGAGAGATAAAAATGAAAATCAATTGGCAAAAAAAAGAAAGTAATGTGAAGAGCGGCAACAAAATATGTTTGCTATTTAAAATGAACTTTGGTTCTCTTTTGGTTTTGACTACTGGAGGTCGAGATTTTATCTGAAAAATTTCTGGGGGGCAAACAAAGCCTTTTGCGAGGATTAAAGGGCTCCAGCTCATTATTAGTTTGGTCCGTCAGCTCCAGATGAAAACTGACTGATATAATTCAATAGTCCAATGAACAAATTATTTCCTTTATGGTACAACTGACACAGAAACCGAGTTGTTGTCTGATAGATTAAACAATAGTTTAAATAATTTATAAAATAAAGTCTATAAGGGGATTTTCTGTAATTTTTATGAGTTTATATAACTATCTAAAATTTATACATAAATTCCCTCTCTCCTATTAGCTATGTAAAAACATGTGGTCATCGAAGGAAAATCCTATAACACACTTACCTAATGAAGTTAGTCATTTGTGTAATTAATATGATTATAACAGTACCTAAAGGTTACTTATTTTAGATTTACATAATACATTCCCACAACGACACGACATAAGTCTAAATAGAGTTTACATCGTACCTAAAATCTGTAACATTTCTTACATGAACATGAAAGGCTGATAAACTAACGGCTACGTATATTTATACTGGATGTTCCAGTTTATATCGTCAGGATTTCACCAGTCGATAGTTTAGCCAAAATTAAAGGTGGTTTGTCTAATAAACTATGGTCGAATGTTGCTTCCTTTTTGATGTACAGGGCATTAAAGAAAATAAATTATTTTTAATAATTTGCTATAAATCAATAACAAAAAAAGTTAGCCTTCTGAAATTTTGCATAGATTTTCTTTTTCTATTCTTTTATTAATAGTGGTTGCAATTATTTTATTTAGAACACAGAGGCGTGCGTACGGGTTTCTTCAAAAACATTTTATTGAATAAAACGTACGCCACTGGTTTTTTTTTGCAGCACCAATATGCAGAGAGTATTTTGTATTCAATTTAGAAACTTTTTTGTATCCTACAATTTCTTGATAACTTTTTTTCCCTATTTATTAAAGAGGTTCTTCCCAATTAGATTTCCGAAGAAGGCATCAGTACAAAGTTGTAGAGAAAAATATTTCCTACAACTTTCCTTAAAATATTTTTTTGATATTGTCAATATTTAAAAAGTTATTCAACAAATAAGTTGCAAATTTTATGGAAATTTTTCTCTAGTTAGGTACTACTTAACTACTAGTACTTACTACTCTTTCTCCAAAATTTTCAATTTATTTGTTGTATAACTTTTTAAATATCGACAAGTATCAAAAAAAGTTTAAAAGATAAGTTGTAGGAAATATTTTTCTTTACAACTTTGTACTGACTTTTTTTTTCGAAAATTTAATAGGAAAAAAGTTATTCAATAAACAAAAAAATCCAACCCTTAATTGAGGGCTGGTGAAGGAAGGGCGGGGTCTACGAATACAAAAACTCAGTTTTAAACTTTCAGGGTGACCCTCTAGAAGATTCTACAAAAATTGGCTGTAGGGTAAAAAAAGTCTATTTGAAGCCTTTTTTCTCCCTTATTTACTGTAGTATTAAGTTAGTTTGAGTTAAGTTATTAAAAAATTATAAGATACGAAAAAGTTTCTAAATTGAATGGAAAATACTCTCTGCATATTGGTGCTGAAAAAAAAATCAGTGGCGTACGTTTTATTCAATAAAATGTTTTTGAAGAAACCCGTACGCACGCCTCTGTGTTTAAATAAAATAATTGCAACCACTATTAATAAGAAAATACAAAAAAAAAGATCTATGCAAAATTTCAACTTTTTTTGTTATTGATTTATAGCAAATTATTTAAAATAATTTATTTTCTTTAATGCCCTGTACATTAAAAAGGAAGCAACATTCGAAATTCTTAATTTAAATGAATCCAGAGTTTTTTGACTTTTGACCAAAAAAATAAATTAAATTAAATATTAGTTTAATAAGTAGGTAACAATAAGTCTTTAAAAAGTTAAAATCTAAAGTGGAAACAATTTGTTGTTTATTAATGAGTATTTTATGATTATTTATAAAATATGGTACTTTGTAAGATGATAAGTCTGCGTTTTTCTATGATGGCCTTTTTACTTTTACCTACAGATTTTTTAAAAGTAAAATAATTCGTTTATCCTTCATTTCAAGGTTTTTAAAATCAAGCTGAAATTATATTGCTCAAGCCAATAAATTGTAAGTAAACAAAAATACAATTAAGAATACTTTTTAACCCATTGCCAAATAAGGTTTTTTGGAATTCAGAAAAGTTGCACAATTCGAATAATGTGACCAAGAACGAAATAAGAGAAACTGCTACATTAATTTTAATAGTGACAGCCTCAACAATTATAATGAAACAGCATAAATTTACAAGAAAATATAACAAAAATTTATGTTGTTTCTTAACAAGTGTTTATTATCATAATTCTTCTTGTTTACCAATATTTGTTACTGCAATTTGTTTTATTAAAAATATTTCGGCTATTTTTGCTTAAAAAATTGCAATTTTTTAAATCTTTTTAAGTAATAATGTATCTTTCTATTTTATTTCATCTTTCCTATCAAAAGTGAATTTTTATTGTTTAAATTGTTTAATACCTACAATCGGTTTATCAAAGAATGGAAAAATTAGGCCCCTGGGTCATGGTTTACATTTTTTTCCGCTTTTTTGCAATTTTTTAAGAACTGAAGCAATATTTGAGACTTTTTATTTAAAATCAATTAATAATTTACTGGCTTATGGTATCTATTGTAGAGTTCGTATACTTCCTGTATCCTGTTAAGACAATGAGAAGTTCAACTTTCGGAACATTAATTATTTCAGAATAACAACCAAATTCTGGTAAAAAAATTAATAAGAAAACTCCATGTTAGTCAAACATCACAAAACATTCTTCTTTAATTTATTTATTAAAACAAGA
Source organism: Pediacus dermestoides (assembly GCA_963942485.1). NCBI lineage: Eukaryota > Metazoa > Arthropoda > Insecta > Coleoptera > Cucujidae > Pediacus > Pediacus dermestoides. Next base: position 34,984,196 of record OZ012626.1, read on the forward strand.
TAAATTTATTGGGAAATAGAAATAAAGTTGTAAGAAAATTCGTTTTCCACAGGATGTTCTTAAATTGATGTACCAGCCATCAATCTAGAAAATAAAATTGGAATTTCAAAAATATAACTTTCGAGTGATATATTTTAGGATTTTCTTTATTATACGAATTTTTTTCTTATTTCGCAGAAAATCTTATAGACAGACCATACAGAGTGGTAGTTTTTTCAATGCACAAACATTGCGATCTTGGAAGCTTTAAGAGATAGAGGAAAATATCTAAAGTGCTTCCGTGGCAAATGAAAAAATTTAGTAGCTAATTTTTTAGATTTTAAATTATTTTCCTCAACATACTTTTAACCTCTTTTCCTAGTAGTTAAACAAGCATAAGCACTTCTAAAAAATTATATCCATTTATTTTCATTTGGAGGGTACTATAACTTTAGAATCACATTCAGGAATAAAATTTAGGACCACAATTATTTTTAAACAGTAAATATTCATATATTTGAAAAAACGCCGTCAATTAAATCCAGATCCACTCGCGATTTGACTACAAAAGCACAAAATGGCGCATCTGACATCACACTAATATAGCTACTTACATAACAGTGTCAAATCTCCCCAAATAAATTATATTGTTCCGCGCCCACTTTAAACTCATGTCCTAGTCCATTATTTCCAAGTTCCCTACAATATTTCTTATACGCATCTTCATTACATACACATACACTCTACTCTTTGTTAATTTTCAATGAAGCATTCCACATTTAATATGCAAACTGTGCATAGACCGTGATTAGCATGCAATTCTCACCTAATTACAGTTTTAATCTCCAATTTTAATTATTATCAATAAAACTACCAATAACCAATAAATTCTTAGATAATGAATTAAAGAAATGCAACGAACGATTTAATTATATTAAAATATAATTAATGTGTGCAGTTGTTTTGCAATAGATGTGTGTTTAGTTAGAGAAACAGTAAACTCTATCAAAGTTAATTGGGATTTGTAAGCCTCCAGATTGAGTACTGGAATACATTACATATACATTATTATAGACAGACCTCTATTCAACCGAATTAATTACTAATGAGCATATAAACAGATTTTGAAGTTTGTGTTTAACTTTGCTTGAAAACTGGATTATAGTCGGGGTTGGATGTACTACAAAATAAATGCAAATTTCAAACATAATCCTAAAATGGTACAATTATTGACATTTAGTTATCGTCTATTAATCAAACTATTGGGCACACATCATCATCATCCTCGAGTTTTTGTTGCGATTTCACTCTAGATAACTACAAAACACAGTAGGGTTGGGCACTTAAAGCTAATTGCTTCACATATGCATCTAATTAGAACCCTAATTTATACATAAATCAATGATTGACTATAAATTGATAATATATCAGATTAGGCCGCGATATTGGGCAGGTATTGAACGCAGAACATTGTGGCATAGTGTTAGTCCGCCAGTTGATAACGGTGTGTTGTAAATTATTGTTAAAGGGATCATCATGTCAAAACCTCCGGATCACGTTACTACATCGCCAGTTGGTGGTGGGATCGATAAATTGTATAATGTAATGGTAACTTCCTAAAGCTCCAACCGTAACGCCTCTTTGGCTAGATTAAAATATAATTCTTTTCAGTGGTTGAGATTAGCCATGTCCAACACGTTTTCCCCGTGAATTTGCCGGAAAGAATATCGGCCTACTGGGGGGCATAATCATAATGAAGCTTTATTATAGATTATTCTAATCACTAACTCACCGATGTGCTGTATTATTTGCTTTAGTTGTGATTGGTTTATTTGTATTTTGATTGGATATGTGAAGCACTCGATTTACTTGTACAAGTTCGATAATATTATACGCTGATATATTCATGAGAAAATCGTGTTTCAATTCACAGACTAATGCGAAAAAATTTGTTCTAATTTTAAGTGCGTGTTGTAACTGTTTATAAGTAGAGACCACACTAACGGAACTAGTGGTACTTGTTTAGCTCAATCTAAGGAAAAGCCTGCGAAACTAAAACTAAATCAATTCTCAATGTGCAACAGGGATTTTAGATGAACATAACAAACATCGTGTGTCTATCTTTTCCTACTGAAAATAGATTTAGATACAGCTCAACTTCCGACAACACTATTATTATTTCAATTTTAATCATCTAATCATCTAGCGCTAGTGTATCATGTTTATATTTGGGCGTTTCATCCGATTGAATTGACTTAATCCGATTAAACAATTTGATACGAACGCCTTTAAGTGAAATTTCAATCAGAGATAACCCGGGTTCATTCGTTCCAATAACATTTTCTACTTGATTTAAGATTTGAGATCGAAAGTATCTCGTCCTAACGTTATGTTTTCATGTAGTAGCGATTTTCAAAGAGAAAGTAAGACAAATAAATATTTCAGTTAACTGTGAGGACAATAAAAATAATCTTCATTTCATACACAAAAAGATACAAAAAAACAAAAAGGAAAGGTGTTTACGAGAGACTAATATTTTATGCGTAGAGTATTGATTTAAACAAAATAAAATAATTTCTGGTGTTTTTAGAATTACTAATACGGCGAGGTTAGTAACAGAGTAACAGAGTAACAAGTTCATTAAAGCTTTATGCCTGAATTGAATTTTTTTATTTATTAAAATATAAAAATTACCAATTCAACAAACGGAAAAAATAGAAAAGATATCAGCATGCGGTTTTCAGGATTTCAGAGATAGTGTTACCCGATATTTTTACTTTGAAGTACGTTACTACCTACAGGGTATGAAAGAAAGTCGTCTTTTTTTTCTCAAATTTTATAACTACCGAGATTCCACAAATTTTTTTTATATTTTTTTGATGTAGATTTGTTTAGTTCCTACTTAATGAAAAAAACCTGTTTCTCAAATTTTTGATATCTCTGTTATTTTATAAGATACCGAATTTTTGCTGAAAACTTGATTTTTTCTTTGTTTTTTGTCGTTCGGCCGTATTGTGTTTTGTAAGATTCAATCTCTGTAGTTGATTATGATACCTTATGAATGGCTTTCTTATAAAAAGTACATTTTTGTACTTTCATTAACTTTCATTAATTTATTGGTAACCAGTGGCTTATCAAAACTCGGTACACGTTCGCTAATTGGTAAATTTTTTTAATTCATTTTTTGGGGCTATTTTCTTAATGGAATAAAATGGAATTTAGTTAGTTTATGTTCACCATTGGTTTAAGTGACTTATATCCTCGAAACGGGTTTTTCACTTTTTCAAAAATTTGCTCATATCCGTGTATACCGAGTGGCCACGAAATCGTTTTACAACCCTCACCATTTTGTTACATTTAACTGTATTAATTTGAAATTTGACATGGTTTGATTGTTGAAAGGAATAATCATTTTGACGTTTAAAACAATCTAATGACACTTCCGGTTTCACAGGAAGGGCCACCAACTAACTTTCAAAAATTTTCAAAACAACCCTGTACATTTTTTTCCGTAATAATTAGATTCTACTTAAAATTACCTCTTTATCACATGATGACATTTGCTTTCAAAATGGCAGCATAAATTTATTATTATTGCAAAAACCTGTTCAGCAATATTTAATTCAATAAAAAATTCGGTATCTTATAAAATAAGAGGGATATAAAATTTTTGAGAAACTGGTTTTTTCCTCATTAACCAGGGACTCAAAAAATGGACATCAAAAAAATATTAAAAATTTTTTGTGGAATCTCGGTATGTAAGTATACAGTTTGAGAAAAAAAAGACGACTTTTTTTCATACCCTATAGATAGTAACGTACTTCAAAGTAAAAAAATCGGGTCACACTATTGTTTTCTCAATTAAATTATCTCTGAAATCCTGAAAACCGCATGTTGATATCTTTTCTCCTTTTCAAAATATTTGACTTTAAATTCAACCTAAAAATTCTCTTGGTACGTCTCAATTGGCCAGCAGTTTACTATTACTGCAAAAGCCATTAGTTTATTATCAGCTTAAAACAAATTTGAATTTATAGGAAATCTTATTTATATAAAAATATTAATAAACTGTCTTTGTCCTGAAAATAACTGAAAATTATAGGCCTGGATATTTTCTAAGAATATATGTGCACATTCTCATTCTCATTCTCATTCTCAAAATTTGATCATTTAGGTATATCAGGGTCACATTATTTTATACTCCTTTATACATATTCATATTTTTTTTGCAAATTTAAGCAATAAAGGAAAAAGAAGCCCTAAATTGACTAACTCACTGAACCCCTAATGATTCCCGATATATCTGGATTGTTGAATGATGCACTAAAATTATAATATCTTAACTTTTCCTGGAATATTCAATTCAATATTCTAGAGTAACAATTAGAGCCTTATGAAACCGAGAAAAGTGAAGCCTAATGGACTTGTTCATAGTTGACTTCAAGTGTCTTCAAAATCAGAATTACAAAAATTCTCCAGGTAATTGCTTATTCCAAATGTAGAGCGAAAGCCAGTTCTTTCGGTTGGTAAAAATCTCCAGGTTTGTAGTAAATAAATAACTCTCAATTATTCTGGTGATTCGTTGATAAAAATTTAAGAGGCAGTAGACTGTCATATTTTGACTGAAGATGCAAAAATGAAAGAGTAACACAATTCAAGTCAAGTTTCGTCCTATCTAAATGACAGGTTTCAGTCTATGGTATTAGTTGTCAGCAGTAAAATTCACTTATGGGGTGTGTACCTTTGTAGATCTTATGTCTTATTTCCTTTCTTGTGAAGCAAAATGTTGACTGCAATGTTCAGTTTAGGTATTTGGTATGGTGCCGTCGTGAATGTAGGCAAAGGCTGAAAGGAGTCTTGACTCTCTATCAAAAATAATGATTGAATCTGTGACTATCTTGTGTTTGTCAAGTGATGATGTGACGAAAAAAACTATAGGTATAAAAATTGAAATGTTCCTTCTTCTGTTGATAAATGTAAAACTGTAATAAATAAATATTCTTGGTGATGAATCGAAGAAAAAAGGGTTGTACACTGCTGCAATAAATCCACCTAGTCAACATTTCCCGCCCATCAAATATTTTCCTTTTCTGCACCATTTATCCACCGCCTCTCTATTTTAACAAATAAATTAAAAATGTAACAACCCTCGAGGCTCGAGGCAGCGTCGTGCCGATAAACGCCGACAAAACTACCATCCGTGTGGCCCTTCCGAGTTCCGCCTATAGGTAGCACCAACGGCACCATCCCCTTACCGGCCCAACATCGAACACTTGTCAACATAATTAACATTTAAAACACTTTAAATCCACAAAACCAGTGTTCAAATCAGGCCCTCGCTTCTCTTCTACTTATCCGCAATCGTCCAACGATGACTTCGGTCCGATTTGTGAGTGCAGAGGAACCACAGCTGGTCCACTATACATAACCTGTTAGTAGGCAAATGCTGTTCTGGTGTTGTTCAGTTCGGTAGCTGGCACAATTGCCCAACACACAAAGAGGAAGTCGCATCGAAACGGTTGGATCGTTGGAGTAGATATTGCTACACAAACAGAGCTCAGTATGTTAGCACCAAGTTAGCGGGGATGGAATTACTAATGGATACTCACATACATGTTTAATGCGATACGGGGGATCGTCAACTTTAACAGCCCTAATTAATAAGCGCTCTAGTAATGAATTATGCCAAAAATATTAATAATGTTTTAAATGGTGTTAATTATGAAGGGATTGTGGTCGAGCAGTTGGACCCAATAATAAAAGATGTTGGCGTTTTGTTTGAATTTGATGCTCCGAGTTTAAAATTTCATTCCTGTAAACCATTTTTTCCTCTAGTGAATTACATTGGAAACTTCGCTTTCCTCTTCCGCTTTGGCACGCTATTCTCATGCACATTTTATTCACGTTTTTTATTGTGTTTTACAATATAAAACCAATTAAAGACATTTTTCCTTCATCGTATTCTAAAAGTAACAGGATTTTTTCCATGACTTAACGCTCATTAATCACCCGGATTTGATTTAATCGTATTATAATCTTTCTAAACATTTAACAAATTGAGATATTTATCCGCTGCACTTCTCCACATAGTCTTTTGTGGCTTCCAGTAAAAATCTAAATGGAAACCTGTGGATATTGGCTTTTGTGTGGGTTAGTAATTAAAAGTGTGCTCGCAAAATGTTTAAAGAATTTGTTAAATGAAATGAAAAGAATATTGGGAATATAAATTTAAGAGAAACCGGTGTGTACATGAAGCGCAAGGGAGAAAACGAAAAGGCGAATGTTTTCCCACTTCAGTCTCCGTCGCCCCCCGCGCTGGAAAGTTAATTAAAACTAAACGTTTTTTTATATAAATTTTTAATTTACTCTTTTAAGTTATACTTTTACTTGACATGATTTATATTGCTTCATTATTATTAGAAAAACGTACCTACGCAAAAAGTTCGTTATCTTTCTAAATACGTCAGTTTAGCTTTATTATGGGCGCATTTTTTCTTATTTTAAATTTCCGTAAATGATTTTAAATAATTGATACATGGAACTTGAAGAAAATATTCAAACAGGTGGTAATTATTTCTTTAGGTGCTTTAGGGACGACTGGTATAAAAAGTGTTAGTTTTACGGCAGCTGTACCAAAGTAAGAATGCAATTATTGACAATAATTATAAAGTACTTCAATTTATATCCTGATTCAGGACTAATTTATAGTAAAAACTTTAATAATTGCTTTAATGAGCAGAAGCACCATTCAGACAAATTTACAGGAATATTAGATATTGGAAAAAATATACTACTGTATTAATATAGGACTTTATTTTATATAAAATTTAATCACGATGTACTTGAAGTACGTATAGGGCCCAGAGCAATCGCCTCATTTGCATATATGCAAATGCAGGACTGATTTAAAATATGAACAAATCTATTATAAATATTATAATAGAAAATATATTTTTGTAAAGTTATTGAGTGTTAATCTCGGAGAACAATGCCAATGAAAAACGAACACAAATTAATTTTTCTCGTTAACTTTCTTAATTGTGTCGTAAACTAACTATTAAAGAAAGCTCACAATTAATGGTTTAAATACTAATTCTGCAAATATAATTTGACATATTAAGCCTAATACGAGCCCTAACAACTAAATGTTCGGACAAAAGTAAATTTGATTGTCTTTTTTCCATACGCGCAAAAGTTATCTAAATTAACTTCCATAATATTGATGGTTTTTTTCTGTTATAATGCCAACATTTGGTTATATAAAAACGTAAATTTCGTAAAAATCCGCTCGGCGTTTCCAAAACTGTGGCACTTTAAACCAGCAGGATGGGAAAATTGTAGAAACAAAAAATTATTATTTTCAAACCGTTGGATCTAGTAGCCGGATTTTGATGAAATTTACTTTATTGCAAAGCTGGATGTTGGTTTTCTTTACAAAAAGTTATACAAGTTTTTATTTGGTGATTTTAGGCATTTATCGGAGCTTCAAAGTTGCACCTTTAAAAATGATAGAATTTTCTAGTAACTGTTTTAAAAAATCACAGTTTTGAAACTGCTGGTTGGATTTGTGTCAAAAAACCTTTAAATCAAAGCTCAATAATCATACTATATAGAAAAAATCCTGAAATGCTAATATGAATTTTTTTGCATTTTTTTCGAGTTCAACAGTATACTTTTCAAAAAACGTGTTTTTTGAGGGTGCCACCTACATTTAAATAATCACAGTTTTGGAACCGCTGGTTGGATTTTGGTAAAATTTATTTTATTGCAAAGCTGGATGTGGGTTTTATGTATGAAAAAATCCCCAAGTCTTTATTTCTTGATTTTAGGCAATTCTCGTAGCTTTAAAATTGCACTTGAAAAATGTGACGTAATTTTCTAACGACTGTTTTTAAAAAATCACAGTTTTTGAACTTGGGGAAAACGACATAAAGGTGCTTTCATGGCCCTCATCCAGTCCGCACTTAAATGTCATTGAAACTCTTTGGCATAAAATTAAACGTATTCTACGCAATAATCCACCAAGAACCATTGGGGACTTAAAGACCAAAATAGAAGAAATTTGGGACAGTTTCGCGCCAGAATTGCACCAAAATTTGATAAATACAATGCCTGCTAGAATACAGGCTGCTGTAAAAGCAAAAATAGTCCTAAATTAAAAATTATCCCAACATTTAGTTGCAAATTCATTTTGTAAAGTTTGCTAATTATTAAGGTTAAGATATTCTTAAATAAAATAAATATTTTTTTTCCATGCATAATATTGTTATTAAGGCTTTATCTTATTGTATTGTTAGGTGTTTACTAATTATTTCCGTAAAATTTCCAGTTCTCCTTTCATACTTCAAAAATTTACTTCTGTCCGAACATTTAGTTGTTAGCGCTCGTATATTAAGTAAATTTTGTATAAAGGGTACAATTTGGTTTATAGTTCTGTGGTGTTAAAGATAATCTAATAATTTTTGTTTTAATTTAAAAGAGCGTTGTCCAAATTTATTCTTTTCTTTTTGAAACTCGATAAATCAATTATTATCAGTTTCAGACTTTTGTAAAGCACGTTATGATCTATCTATGTATGTAAATATTTTCCTCGGTTCTTTTTGCTTTGTGTCATATTCAGTATTTGTTTGTGACCATGCCAATGGATACTTAAAAAACGAAATTACCTTTAGGGCTTGCTGGCTTGAATAATAAATACCTACGGAAAGTATGAAAGACATATATGACTACTTTTATTATCTATGTGGTAGTTTATGACATTTTCAATAACTTGCAATAAAACGAAGACAGTACGAAATCGATTATGTACCTTGAATGAAATAACAAAATGCAAAATATAAAACCAATTTTCTACCGGTAAAAAATTTACGAACATCTTCAAGCACACATCTAGATGATTTTAACACATCTTCCCGCCGGAAACTTATAATATATTTACGCTTGTTATTTCTCCAGTGACAATCAACTAACTTTTTCTGCCCGGTGCTTTTGAGGGGACACAAACCAATATAAAATGAAAAAGCATAAAAGTAATCCGGGTCAAATAGGGTGCGTTAGATTTAATCTTTTTGGGTTTATCGATGTGAATGTGTCTCAAGATTCCAAATGATATTTGCGTGTTAACGAAAAAAAAAAAACTCAACGCCATAATAATGAAAATCATACTGTATGACAATGACAAACATTTTCGTTTCGGCACTTTTCTAATCTAAAACATGTTATAAAAGGAAATTTAGTTGTAACCTTCAGAATTTCACGTTGCTTAACTAGCTCCACAACAAATTAATGTAACTCATTATTCATCACCTAATTACCATTAATGTCTTTCGTGCATGGAACATGACTTGTGTGCCGGTATTAATAATGTTCATGATCAACTGTATATGGAAGCAGTAAATTTTTCATTGTAGATTTTACGTGTGTTGAAGAATGAATAAAAATGCGGCACTGATGCGCAAGCTCACACGTTTCTCTCAAGTATAAACGAATTCAAATTTAATTGTATAGTTTTATATGTATTCGAGTTTGAGCACTAACTTATTTTAACTTACATGTCTCAATATACTTTGCCACATCCGACAGGTGTTAACATGTTCTATCCAACCAGATAAGCTGGTTGTTAATGATTTATTAAAAAATTATGAGCTACCCACCAATATATAGATATAGTAGAGATGTGATTTATCACTAGTAGATACTCTATTATCCCTAAATGCCTATACACCGTGTTGATAAATGTTTCGCGCCCATGTAGATTATTGATTTCATATTTTGCTTTTATCTTCATTTTGTGCACCTACATAGAGCGCACAAACAAGCCTAAAGTATCTATGCATTCTAAAACAGGATGTTATTTAGTTGAACAAAAAGAAAAAATGTATAATTTTCCACAAACTTTATTTACATTAATATAATTGAATTTATTTTTTGCCTTGATGCATGTTAGATTAGTGATTATGAAATCAATACAAGGGTAGCTGAAGCGAACTTTGGTTTTTATGAAGGAATTTTTAATTTTAATAAAAACTGTGATGTAAAAGTACATTCTTGTGCTGTATTGTATTGGCATAGTAAAATGTGTAAAGATTTATTAAAATATTTTCAGTAAAGCATTAAATGGATCTAAATCCAAAAATAGCCTTTGTTGATCCTAGAATCGTTTTATTTTGATATACTACGTCTGTGTCTGTAGTGTTTTTAAACTGGTGAAAACCAATCAAATTTAAAGAAAATAGTCAGCAAACTGCTTTCTTGCAATTTGATTGGTTCTGACTGGAATGAAATTGCTGCAGAAACAAACCTATTAAAGTGTCTTGAATTTCGTACTTTTTTTCAGGAAAATAATTGAGGAAATTATATTATGTTAAAGCTATATCTACTTTAAACAATTCAGATTTAATTAAAGTGTAGTTTTAAAATTGATTTTGTACTTAACTTTATGTAAATCTCAAAATGTAATAATTACTATTTATTCGCTTTCTTTTCAGCTTTAAAATAATAATAATATAGTCGCTTATAATGGAAACTCGCCTGTAATGGAAGAATTATGTAAGTCCCGTTTCAAATACGAATAAAAACCTCGGTTATGATGGACCCGCTAATAATAATAGACTTCCATTTATAATGTTCTAAAAATCGTTATTGTGATCTAGAGGGATAAGCGGATTCGTTATCTGGTAAATCCCCTATAAACGACTATGAGACAAATTATAGATAACGTTTATTTATGAAGCTTTGACATATGTGTTAATGTGTCCCTATTTTAAAGTGTAGTAATTTAAAAATAATGTCTAAAAGTAAATAAAAACGCGTTAGATATGAAAAGTTTAGAATTATAAGTAAAAATAATCAAAGGATAATTTGTAGAGATTTATGGTGTATAAAATCAAAAAAATCCTATAGCTAATAGATATAGGCATGTGAATTTCTTGAAAAGAAGATACAAAACTAAGATATATTAAATTGAACTGTGATGAAAACCGTGAAAGAAGAAAAATTTAACTAACAACGACTGATTTTTTCTTTGTAAAAAGAATTTTTCCCTGTAAAACTAAAATATAAGACAGAAACCGGGGATTCCCTTAAAGATCAGCACTTATAATCAATTCTCATAATCTCTCGAAGTCCATTATAATTTATAAGTTTATTCCATGCACTACTTTTGGATTTGTTAATATTCGTCTCAAAATTGTATAGAGTTTTTCGAGTTTTTTTCGCGTAGCAGAATTTCAAATATTTCAGAAAGTTATAAGATTGAATGGATAAGATATGAATTTACGTACGTTAAGTTCGCATATTTATTTATTTTGACTGCTAGTAATGTCAATTTTGGCTTTTTTTAAATCTTAAAAGACAATACAAAATAACGAAAATAAAATTATTTTACGGGAATTTAAAGTATTGTAATTTTTCCAGCTATAAAAATAGTATATTATTTTATGAGGAGCTTAAGTAATGCTTTATGTGTTGAGGCTGGTACGTGTGAGTCAGACAAAAGCAGCCGAAGCACAAAAGCCACTTAAGCTCCGAATAAAATATGCTATTTCTTCTTCAAACACAAACAATTAATTAAATTGTAAGATTATTAATTGAAATTTTAATAAATAAACTTTGACAGTTAATTTGACTTATGACCAGCGGTGTTTAAGTAGTACTTAAACGCCGGCGGCAGATAAAGTAGTACTTTACTTGTCGCCGGCAATAAAGTAACACTTAAACATAATCAGTACAGCAGGGTAATGTCACACTTAAATGACGATTGAAGAAAAAAGTAGATATACTTAGATGTCTATATTTAAACGACAATTGTAACAATAAAAGACATTTATTGAGATTAAGTCTCTACTCTCTACACACCCATCAAGTCTTTTTATACATAAAAACTAGACATATATTTAAATAGACTATAATGTTTCTTTATCTTACACTTACGGTCTTCGAATGTTAGCAAAAGTGATCAAAATTTTAAGATTAAAGTTCTTAAAAAGCGAATTAAAAATATACGATTCTCTAATTAATTGTAAATTGTAAAGGATTAATTTCTTAATCGATAGTTAATTTTTTTCCAGATCTAATGCTATGATTGGTTCAAGTTCAAATTAATAGTAACTAAAAGGAACAACTGATCGGAGAGTTCTCTTGTTACAAAAAATAATAATTTGGATAAAAATAAGTATGTAGTTTTTTTATTTTGAAACTATTTATAATCCGATCTTCTAATGATTTTTTGGTGGTCTTATTCTGAGTTGGATCAAACCTTCAACAGCCTTCAAATATGGAGATTGAGTTGACCCATGAAGAACGTTTATTGATTATATGTATAGTAGTTATATTATCCTGCCAGAAGATAAAATTAGAGAGTCATGTAAGGATTCTTATGAATAAAATTATTGCTTTGTTTCTTGTATAACTAATTTGTATATGAGAAAATTACACACGGTTCACGGCCAGCCCCTACAGCATGCCAAATTTATTAGTATTGTTTAAAAATAATTTTATTTGTGTAAAAACATACCCGGCCAGGTCATTTAATTTTCTGGTGCTAAAACGTGATAATGCAAAAAAGCATCATACAGGTCCTTGTGGGACTGCCATTTATGTAAACATGGAGACAAACACCAAAAAGTAATTTAAGTGAATGTGAAACCCGGTGTGGGTGGTTTAATTTATTAATAAGTTTACAGTACCTACGCACAACTGTAAAATCAATTTTGTGGAGAAGTTGACTTCTAAACTTGGGAAAAGGGTGAAAGGGACCCGATGCACCGTAACTTGTACAAACATTAAACGGTAAATTACAATATTGAACAAAGCGCACGGGTTAGCCTATTAGAGGGGTGTTGAGGTAAATCACTCAACACACACACAACACCAAACTTGAAAATATGTCAGACAGATAACTTTGCAAAATAAATCTGAAATAGTGAATTGCCGTTCGTTTTTCCAGATAACAGTTTTGTTTTGGAAGAAAAAAAATGTTTGAGCAAGCAGCACACACCGTTTGGGGGGATGTGGCGATAAGTGCGACAAACGTAGACTGACAAGACGATTGGTTAGAAAAGGAGCGAAATTAATCGATAAGAGCACTTCAATATATACGAAGCCAGAGTGAGACAGACAAAGGCAACTTTGGTATGAGAGAACAAATTACAGCTACGGACCAAATGACTGTTACTGTTATTGAATACCCCCATACATTGTTTTCTATTTAAATAAATCTAAATGTGATTGTCGGATTTGCAAATAACGCTTTATTATAGACACGAAATTATTATTCTATTTGTCATCATTTATTTAATCACCACAAAAATTTTATTAATATGGAAAACTACAGCAGCTTTTCCGAGCTTTCAATAATTCATGAGCGGCATCATAATAATAATTTATTGAGAGACTCGATGAATATCCAACCGATTTTGTAGCCCAAAACAAAATCAACAGGAACATAAACTCGTTTTTATAATAAGTATACACACACAAAAACACAATCAAATTAGCTACACTGTTTTATTCCTTCGGTGTATAAGCTGCAACAAGATAATTGGTGTTAAATAAGAACAATTCCACAAACAAACTTCAGTACAACAGGTTGTCTATTTTGGTAAGATTCCTGGGAAACCAACAAATAGTACTTCAGAAACTTAAACGACAGTTTTTTGTGGAATGGTGACAACAGCAAATAATTTAAACAATGCAGGTAGCATTAGCGTCCTTAAAAAGATCATAAAAATACAAATGGTCGGTGAAATATCCACTTCCTCTGAGTTTCCTGAATTAAATTTAACGATTTGAAGTTGCAGGGATTTTATTTTCTGGATACGATCAAAGGTTTTCCGTCGAAAATATTTAACTGTGCTAAAGGATAATTTTGTTCTTATATCTCAAGAGGTCAAATATTTTTCTTTTGATGCAAAATTTTCTTATGACTTTATGTAAAGTTTATGGTAATATAACAGAATATTATTTTACTCATAATTTCTAAGAAATATGCCAGTGAGTATGCCAAAGGTTAAGATGTATGGCGAATGATTTGAGACCAAAATTAAATAGCAGAAGGGACCTGGATCCAAACTGCTCAATGTAGACGTGGAAAGAATTGAAAGACATGTAGATACGAACACAAAGTGATAAGAGAAGCAAATTTATATGCATTTGTTGAGATATTTTAGACTTTGACCATTTAGGTATTTTTTCTTTTTCATAATTTATAGGAATCATATTTTTAAAGCAGCCATATTGGATTCATATTGAAAGCAAAGTGTATGTAAAAACGAAACGTTTGTAAGTAACACCGTGTTCCATTTTGTTTGATGAAGTCTGTAGAAGAAACTTTTTTTACGAATTATATTAGTATTCATGATTTTTTAACAGGTACTCGGTATTTTTGGTGGTACTTATTTAAAAAATAGTCATGTTATAATTCCAAACATAATGATAAAAACTAGTGAAGATATAAGCTGTAGGTTGGACAGATTTGAAAAAATATTAGACCTCGGTCTCTCAATTTCGTACAAAATTTGTTATTACAGTGCAACTTCTCCATGTAGAATCTCAAGGGACAAGAAAAGGATCGTGTTAGAGAAACTTCGAGTTACGGGAAATAAACAAAAAAAATATTTGTACCTATTAAGTAATTTTGTTTTGTGTCGTACATGACCACTTTTCCTTCTCTACAAAATTCTCAACAAAATTAAAAATGTATGAATATCATCAGGAATTCCATTTCTAGATAATTTCAAAGTTCTTAGGTTTTCAATAGACAAATAAATTTGTTTAAAGGTTAGGTTAGGTACTTAGGTACCTATGAGATATTTCGCCTTCGTTCTCATTTTCATCCTGATTCTACAAAAAATATTTTTTCATTTTTTGTAAAAAATATAGAATATAATAATAAAAGAAATGGTTAAGTAATAAGAAACTTTGTACAAAACTTTAAGTGTGACTTAATGTGAATTACCTTTTCTAACACAGATTAGGAAATTTGTCGACGTCCAAAAATTTAGCAACTTCCCTGAAAAATTCGAGTTACAAATAAAATAATAATTGGGATTATAGAAATATTCGAGGTATAGAAGTTCGAGATAGAGAAGTGCCAAAGTATATGATAAATTAAGAACTTCATTACAAATTTTAACAGTCAAGTAAGATACCTAACCTGTCACTATTATTCCTGGAAAAACAGTTAAAGAATCGTCATTGAAAAACTTACAAAACGAAGTTGGAAAATCCCGCTGAATTTTAAGTGTCAAACCGTCACTGATTGTAATAAAATTAACTGTAATTGATAGAAAATTTCCAAAAATCTTTTTTGGAAAGCTTTAAAAAAACTGCACAATGAGAATAAATTCAATGTTTGCAAGAAGCCACTAGTGAAGGAAGGGAGAGTAATTTACATCAATTTTGTCATTATTTCGAGTTAGGGGAAGGTTAGATTGTTATGAGGCAATGAGGCTTGCTGTTGGTGGGCAACCTAGCCTCCTGTTCGAAATTATGACAGTATGAATTAAATCTTACTTTACAGATTTTATGTTAGATAGTTTTACTGATAAAGACAGTGATTTCTTAGAGACATTGGTGTATGAGAACAAAGTAATTCTATGTTTTCTAGGTAACAGTTTAGTGAGGTTATTTCAAATTTTATATAATCCCAGAAAAATGCCCCTACAACGTTGATTTCATAATGGGTCACTTTATGCACTTTATTTAAGAGGTTTTACCAAGCTTTTTGCAGGCCTTCTCTTCTCGCTCTATTTATGGCAAACTCCTTGTTTAAAACCAAAATCAAAAGTTGCATTGCTGTTACTATACGGGATTACTTAAAAAAATTCTTTTGGATATTCTGCAAAAACATATCCAAGTGCGACGGCGCCCATCAAGATTATAACTGGTGCTCCAGCAATAATAATAAACTAACTAACTGGCCATTGCAAAATATTTTATAGACTTGTTTTATTTCACCCGATAAGAGATTTACAGGTCAACGTCGAATTATTTCATTTCGTCGGGAGCTGCTGCTGTTGCTGCTGCTACGGCATAATACAGTACATTCTAGTGAACGTTGAACCAACGAGAGTGAGGTTTTCGACCGGCGTATAAAAATCGCGAAGGTCGTTCGTTGCCTTGCGGGCTCCGAACAGTAATCGTTTTATTAGGTGAATTATCTGATTCTCACTTTTTTATATACTGTTCGGAGCGAATATATTAACTTCTATATTATCATTAAAGGCTATGAAAGCCACAATAAAGAACCAAATACCATTTATTGGATTGCATATAATTGCTTAGAAATGACAATGGGATATATGAGAGTGTTTTACGGTTTTTGTTACTTTGGGTTGGTTTCTATTTATCTTATAGCCAATTATGACAATCTGGTCAAACTGTACATTGATTGAACGGCTGGGTCGTAAAATTGTTATACCATTACGTTCTGAAATGAAAAAGGACGTTCCTCGTTAGTATAAATACAATACTCATTATTATTTCATTAGTGACTGTTAATTTTTCCAATTAATTGCAGACAAAGATGTACTATTGATATAGACTTTAACATATCATAAAATCCTAATTAATTCGAGAACTAACAACTAAATGTTCGGACAAAAGTAAATTTGATTTTCTTTTTTCCATACGCGCAAAAGTTATCTAAATTAACTTCCATAACATTGATGGTTTTTTCTGTTATAATGCCAACATTTGGTTATACAAAAATGTAAATTTCGTAAAAATCCGCTCGGCGTTTCCAAAACTGTGGCACTTTAATCCAGCAGGATGGGAAAATTGTAGAAACAAAGAATTATTATTTTCAAACTGTTGGATCTAGTAGTCGGATTTTGATGAAATTTACTTTATTGCAAAGCTGGTTGTTGGTTTTCATTACAAAAAAGTTATACAAGTTCTTATTTAGTGATTTTAGGCATTTATCGGAGTCTCAAAGTTGCACCTTTAAAAATGATAGAATTTTCTAGTAACTGTTTTAAAAAACTACAGTTTTGAAACCGCTGGTTGGATTTGTGTCAAAAAACCTTTAAATCAAAGCTCAATAATCGTACTATATAAAAAAAATCCTGAAATGTTAATATGAATTTTTTTGCATTTTTTTCGAGTTTCACAGTTCACTTTTCAAAAAACGTGTTTTTTGAGGGTGCTACCTACATTTAAATAATCACAGTTTTGGAACCGCTGGTTGGATTTCGGTAAAATTTACTTTATTGCAAAGCTGGATGTTGGTTTTATGTACAAAAAAATCTCCAAGTCTTTATTTGGTGATTTTAGGCAATTTTCGTAGCTTTAAAATTGCACTTTTAAAATGTGACGTAATTTTATGTTTTTAAAAATCACAGTTTTGGAACTCGTTGAAAACGACATAAAGGTGCTTTCATGGCCCTCATCCAGTGCGGACTTAAATGTCATTGAAACTCTTTCGGCATAAAATTAGACGTATTCTACGCAATAATCCACCAAGAACCATTGGGGACTTAAAGACCAAAATAGAAGAAATTTGGGACAGTTTCACGCCAGAATTGTAACAAAATTTGATAAATACAATGCCTGCTAGAATACAGGCAGCAGGCAGCTATTAAAGCAAAAGGAGACGTAACCTCTTATTAATGGTCCTAAATTAAAAATTATCCCAACATTTAGTTGCAAATTCATTTTGTTATTGAGACTTTATCTTATTGTATTCTTAGGTGTTTACAAATTATATGCGTAAAATTTCCAGTTCTTCTTTCATACTTCAAAAATTTACTTTTGTCCGAACATTTAGTTGTGAGGGCTCGAATACTGCTATACTGTCTGTACATGCATTAAAATTATCAAATTACAAACTAATTTTGTCTAATTTTAAAGAAGTAAAATATTCCAGATTCATACATTTCATTAATCCTTAGAAATTTTATTGTAGATTATATCTACTGAAAAAAAAAACGATGAATGAAGTGGGAATGCTTCAGTATGGTTAATAACTAAACTCTTATGCTATTATGCTCTTAACCATAGAAAGTTATAAATAAAAAAAATAGTTTTTGGCGATTATTTCAGAGAGGAGAGGGTTACGTTAGGAGATTTCCAACTTTGCTGGGTTCATAAAGAAAATATTACAACTTTAGCAAGTCTAAATAGAAAAAAATATATCTTCTTAAATTCCACCCATGAAGATTTACAAAAATTTTAGAGGTTTTAAGTATAATAATTAATTTATAAAAAAAATATTGAGTGTTGGAGAGAAGCTTTTACTAAAGTCCCCAATTTTAACTAAAATTTATTATACATAATGTAGAATGTAGTTATAAATATTTTTGGTTCCAATAATCAACCGAATCAGAATGTCAATCTCCTAACATTAAACATCAAACCAATAAATTAACCCATTATGTTGTATATATAATATTTCCTAAAGTTAAAATCAATAAATTCCAATTAGACTAGCTAATCAATTACCACTGTACACACTCCACCGGTTAGTAGATATATATGCAATATTGCCGAAACAAAAACCAAACCAGTTTCACTTCAAAAATGTTTCATTATTTTGTGGCATTCATTTTTAATAAACTAACCACCAAAACGCACACACGTTCGCTTTGGCGCTATTTGCTATCACTGGATCAATGGGACAAAACAAAGAAAAAGGAAAACAAAAACAACCAACAATTAAATGTAATTCATTGATGATATGGTTTGTTTTTTAGTCTTTTTCCGACCATGGCGTGGAGACCTGATGCAATAATTATTACAGAACCAACGCGGAAATTTATAATAACAACAATAATTTAATTAGTTCATGTACATATGCGGTTGTTTTTCTGCAGTTAATAAAGTGCAGAGTATCAATAGCATTATGAAATAGAACCGGCTATTCAACGCTACGGGATATTAAATTGAACAGTTTGATGACAAATCAATATTATGTAGTTAAACAACTTACAGATTTATTTATTTTCTATATTTTGGAATATATTTTAACTGTTTATGGTTTTGTTACTTTTTTAACAATTTATTAATGAACATAATTCCTTATAAATCTTATAATCATAGAAAAAGTTTATATCTCATAAATAAACAGCAGATGAATGGAAATTCGCACAAGTTAGAGTAGGGCAAACTGTAAATTAGCGAGATGATCTTTCTTCAAAAAAAGTAATGTAGAAGATGAACAAACCAGCGCATTATTTTTTATTTATCTAATAGATATTTCTAAAAGTAAGAGATAGACACTGTGCGTAAACTTCTGCGCAAATGCAGACCGTGTATAGTAATTTCAAATAAACTACAAATAAACTCACAGACTTCAATATTTGCTAAATATATCCGCATATTTTTGTTTCATATTCCATCAAGATAACAAGAAAAATTTAATATAGCATCTAACCTTACAATAAATAATTATTTAATATTCCAGGCTAACACGCCCTTGTCGTCCTCCCCCGTAATAGATGATGTTAAGATGAAAGTACTTTACCCAAAAATATTCATGACAGAACATCAATTCAAATCTAAAAATTGTGATGTCCACACGAGATAACAGAATAATCATAAAAACATGACGACATTGTTAGCTAATGATTCCGGGCCGATGTTTCTTTACAATCTGACAGTGAGGGCGCATAAAGGCCTCTCAAATCGTTTATATACCATGGCTCAATCCAACAATCTTCCAACAGCTTTTCTTTCAAACTTTATATACAACAACATCGATTTCCCACTTAACGATTGCCAGTTATAAACTTTTCAATTATCACATTATTTTCTTTTTGCCCAGTTTTATTGTTATAATATTTTGTTATTATATTGGGGTAACGGCTTAGAAAATCGATAAGTCGTTTTTGTACGACTCACTGCGTTGAGACAGACGGAAAGTTGTGTTGTTTTAAAATATCTTCGCCACAAGCAAATGATATAATTGTACTTACAGACAACAACAAAAAAGTGTTTTCAGCGCATTCGCAGATTTCTTTTTATAAATTCAAAGGCCCGTCAACAACAGATCATCATCAAGTCCACACATAAAGTATGTATATTTCTACAACTGGAATTTCTGCAACAAACCGATATGAATTTGTGATTAAATTAACCTCATCAGGTTTCCTCTTACATATTCAAAAAGTAATTTACATGAATACAAATTGTAAAAAAGAAGTTTAGAATTATTTTTCCGATAAATATGTAACTGGGGTTTGATGAACACAAACAATCTGGATAACAGGAAAACTTTTTCGGTTTGGAATTTATATTTTCAACTACATTATTGCTTTTACACCTGGTATATGGTATCAAAGTTTTATTATTTATTTATTGAGCTAACAAAGAGAATTTCATATCATAAAATTGTAATAACTTCATTGAGTTATCGCTTGGAACACTTCTCTTGTAGATTATAATACGCCGTATGAGAATGACGTCACGATCTCAATTTTACGCATTTTATTATTTATAACATTTAAGCGAGATCGGTAGATGAGATTCAGTGTCATTTTAATGATTTATCTAAAATAAATAATATCAAATTCAGTATGAATTGTAGAGAACATGTTGATAATGAATTATTAATTTGTAAAATGTAGGCATCTACGAAAATGTCTTCAATTTAAAACATGCCATCCATATTTTGCAGCTTTCCTGTCATCGCATTGGTTTAGATTTTGATTTTGTTGGTTAGAAAAAGAATGCAAAATGGTAAGACATTGTAAGTTATATCAATAATTTTTGTGCTGGATGCTCAGCCACCAATTTTGGATCATTGTTGGAAGTTGGAAATAGTTGAAAGAACTTATTCAGGAGCTGTGGACGCTAATCTGAGTGAATACAAAATTCAGGTTATAATGGCGGGAAAATTAATTAAAATTCAAGACGCGGTGTACAAAATTATGGTGCATCATTCTTGACAGACATGAAAGAACCAGAAAACATTTTTAAAAATATAAACTCGTTTTCAAAAGCGCGATTTTTACAACAGTCTACCAGAAATATTATAAGAGATTTGACATTCGTACAAAAAGTTTCATTTAAGCAGTGGTGGCTCGTCAGGGGAGGCAGTGCCTACTTTATGGCCATTAATTTTTTTATTTTTATTTTACAAATATGTTTTTTTCAATTTCTTAAAATATAGATACTAGATAGATCTAATTTAACAACTTTTACAGATAAATATTTTGAATCAGAATTTGAATTAACCGCCACCCTGTTGAAATGCTCGAAATATTCGTTAACTTCTCTCATATGTGGTTCTATACCACTTACGACTCGATCGCACTTCTGCCTATGTTGTTGTCACACACACCCGCACTTGCGCTCTGGGCTGCGAGGCGCTCCTCGATTTTATTTTTAAACACGAATCTGTGGTGAACATGTGTTACGATTGTTACGCCTGCGTTTTAGTTACTACTACTATTTTTTGTCATTGCACATTCAAGTTGGAGGCAAAAACACCTTTTTTTTAAACACGAAAGAAACTGTTGTTAACAAAGTTTACGTTTACGCCTGTGTTTTTTATGTAACAGTTGTTGTTTGTTTGTGTGTGTAAGTGTGAGGTGAAACAGGTTAGGTATTTGTGTTTTTTTGTGTGCAAACAAAAGTTTATTCTTAAAATGGAAGGGGAAGGAAGTGACACTGTAACAAATATTAAAAATTGTGAAGTCATTGTTGACTTTTTAATAAAATTTAAATTTAATCGACTGTGTTACGATGATAAATTGTTCGTCAAAGATTTAGAGGTTCCTCATCCAGACCTAAGTAAGTATTTAATTAATCAGGGTAAACCGCCTCGTAGTTTTGTTAATCATTGGTACAGTAAATGTAAATGGTTAACGGGTAGTTTCATTTAAAAAAAAATGTTTTGTTGGCCATGTGTTTTATTTTCAATTCGGGGTGAAGAAGTTTGGTCAAAATTTGGCTATGACTGCCTGAAAAATTTAGGTCGCTCGATTGAGAGACATTCAAAAAGTCAAGAGTATATTAGATCTATGTGTAAATTACAACTTTTAGGCAAACAAAATAATAATAACCGTCCTAGATTCAGCTCGTCAAATCGAAATTCAGTAAGAAAAAATAGAGAAATTTTAAACAGATTAATCGATATTTGTATCTTTTTTTGTAACCAGGAGTTTGTATTTAGTAGGTACTTATGCAAAATATTTTTCTGACCAAGTAGAGCTTCTTTTCCTAAATTTCATAAAAACATGATAAAAAACTTTCCTATCAAGGCAACCAGGCATGGGACGTGAGCAAGATTATTAAACAAAAAGTACCCTTAAAAAGGATGAAATTGAACCACGAAAAAAATTTTGACTGCGGCTCTTTTAGGCTCGCTACGCTCGCATCTTTTTTAACTGCCTCCCCCAACTGAATGACTACGAGCCGCCACCATATATAATTTAAATGCCTTATTTTTGTTATGCTATAATTATAAATAACAAAAATTTTAAATATCGATGTTTTGGAATCACATTGGGTAATTTTTTCTGTACCAGCAATTTCCATTTACTGATTGTAATAGTCCAGGCAAAAAGTTGTTGCGATGAATAATGTAATTTTCATATGTAGGCAATAAAATTATCGATTAAAACGGGTATATTTCAGAATGCCTGTTGCACGTAAATAACAGTTAATGTTCTTCTAATAGGTATAATAATTAAGATTTGCGCCAACGTCAAATTAGTAATTTGCATTTTACTATTATTAAATAATATATAATAAAAATATTTTAAAATTACTTACTTATTCAGTTATACTTATAAACGCATAAAATACAGAAGACGTGACCACAGTAGAAAGTAAGTAGTCATCTGATATTTTCCCATAATTATTTTTCAAAAATCGCTTGTCCTCCTTACAAGAACAAGTAAACCGGTTTAATTACAATGTCAACTGAAAATCATAACTCACATATTTTTTTCAACAAAATTAAAACCATATTTGATAACATCTTTACCATTTTCCCCCGTGTGGAAACTGTAAACTATCTCGCAATAAATTAAAGAATTATCTCAGTTGCCATCATGATGAATGAGTGGAAATGTTTAAACATTACCGTCATATAAAGGCACCTAAAAAAAAGATATTCCAACATATTAAAAACGTTCAAGCTTGAACGCGGAAAAGAGAAATCTCACATCACCGCAAACCAAATGCCTTTTTTCTCACATTACACTAAAACTATTTTATATTTTATTTTATGATATTAATCGAATAAAACCAATAAAAATATGTCGTTAATTTTTATTGCGCCGCCGTTTTCATTTTTCCGTCAATCGTCAACGCGTTACACCATAAATGACATCGACTCTACGCACACAAATATCTAAATGATTAAAAAAATACAAAAATTATGTCTCTGGCGTAGTTTTTCGGTTTGGCTTTTGATGCATCGGGGGCAAAAAGCATGTTTATAATTGAGTTTGTTTTGAAATACAAACTACCAGTTGCCAATGATTAATGGATTGGACAATTTAAAGTGCAAATTGTGTATATGGTCGATAAGCGCGCATCCCGATAAAACAGCAATAATTATATGTGCAGAGGAATTTAATTATATTTTACAGTACAAATGCTACAAATATTTGCCTACAAATAATGAAATTACCAGGAAAGTAATTATAACATTATAGGCGCTGATGATAAAAAAAATGCACGCATAAATATGGGTGGGTTAAGGGATATAAAAGAGACATAAAAATTTGATTCTGTTTTGGAAATGCCGTACAGTGAAGTGAATAAATTCAAATGTGTCATACGCAATTCGTCTTTACGATGGAATAGCAGAAGGGGAACAGTTAAGGGGGGTATAACTTCCCATCAAGCCCGGAATATTGACGAGGCTGTACCCTCGCCAAGAATAAATCAAATTCTAGCAGAGGCTGACAGATGGCAATGGAACAAGTTTCTAATAGATCCGACAATAAAAAACGGGTGTTAGGTTATTAAAAAAATCGAAGTAATGTCGTAAATCTTTTAAGGAAGGCTGTATAAAGGGGAATTGGGGAAATTTTGGAAAATTGCAAATTTCGTGGTCGTTGATTGCAGACTTTTACTTAAACGACTTTTGGAAATGATTTCAAATTAAACTGGAGGAAAATTTGTCTTTCTATTCAATTATATGTTATGATCGCACAATTTTTGTTATTTTCACACAAATAATTAAGAAAAAGATTTCAAATAAGATGAAATATAATTTATATTTAATTTTGAATATGGATACTTAATTGGCGCCATTTCTAAAATGTTCTGGCTAGTCCTCATTTCTATATCCTAGTCCAGTTTCTGTTTGATAACTTCATCAACTTCCGACTAGCGTCAGCACAGGTTAATGAGGATAAGGGACGACGTAATAATAATTATTAAACTAATGTTTTAACTGCCATAATACCAGGTATGTGTGCACAATTTCAGTATAACAGAAATTAAATTGATATTTTGTATATTATTATTTGTAGTATTAATAATAATAGTGAGAAGATATCAGTCGAGATTTGAGGGATACTTACACAAAAAATTAAATAGATTTGAGGATGTAATTCTGGATATCCATTTAAATTAACCAAAGATTAAAAAAATGTATGTACTGAAAATTTTATGTATAGGTAAACTGTATATACTTTATTTTTAGACGCCGACAAAACTAAACTCCTCATCTCATCATGTATTAAGAGCCTTAAGGCACGAATTAAATATGTTGATTTTCTTATTTTCAATATAAGCCAAAATTTGTATTTCGAATTTACTGAAAGTTACTAAATCACGATTCAATCTTTTTGATATGATATAAATCCGTTTGACCTTAAAGTAAAACTTTAAAAGGTAAACTGCAACGGACTTGAGCTCATCTATAGTAGGATTATTTTTAACAGGCATGTGGATCACACTGTCTGTTACGTTCGTCTCTCTTGAGAGCAAGAGAGATAGAGCGGTTAAAAATACTCTAGGTTCAATACTTTATGAATTCTGACATCCAAAGTTTTAAAAAGTTATTTTGCGTGTTTTTTTTGTAATGTTGTAGAACACAAAATCACTTACAAACTTTGTATAAGTAAATAATTTTCCTGCCTTTTGTATCTATCAAACTTTCAGGGATTTGGGGTTTTGAGATATTTCTGAACAATTTTCCTTAATGAAACTTTTTCATACAAAAAATGTCTACTTTTATTTTCTGAATTTTCGAAGTTGTTTCTTTGGTATAAATCTTACAATATTGACCCTAAATAATGAAAATAGAGGAAATTTTATAATCTACAACTAGTACAGTAAATAGGGAGAAAAAAGGCTTCAAATAGATTTTTTTTAATCTACAGCCAATTTTTACAGAATCTTGTAGAAGGTCACCCTGTAAGTTTAAAACTGAGTTTTTGTATTCGTAAACCCCGCCGTTTTTTCACCAGCCCTTAAATAAAGTTGATTTTTTTATTTATTAAATAACTTCTTTCCTATTAGATTTCCGAAAAAAAAAACATCAGCACAAAGTAGTAGAGAAAAATATATAACTTTTCTTTAAACATTTTTGGATATTGTCGATATTTAAAAAGTTATTCAACAAATAAATTGACAATTTTGGGGTAAGAGTAGTAAGTAGTACCTAACTAGAAAAAAATTTCCGAAAAATGTTCAACTTATTTGTTGAATAACTTTTTAAATATTGATAATATAAAAAAAATGTTAAAAGAAAAGTTGTAGGAAATATTTTTCTCTACTACATTGTGCTGATCCTTTTTTTCTGAAATCTAATAAGAAACCAGTTATTTAATAAATAAAAAAATCAACTTTAATTAAGGGCTGGTGAAGGAACGGCGGGGTCTACGAATACAAAAACTCAGTTTTAAACTTATAGGATGACCCTCTACAAGATTCTGCAAAAATTGGCTGTAGGGTACAAAAAGTCTATTTCAACTCCCTGTTTACTGTACTAAACATTGAAAATACCTATTTTAGCGTAGGACTAACCCACAAAGAAATTTACATATTATAAAAATCGTCGCTAAATTTTTTTTTTATTTTGCATCGCCATAATTCCTGAAGTATTGACCATAGAGATAAAATGTTAGGCCAATAATATAGAAAATGTAATTCACTACAACTTTTTTTAGCATAGGACTTTCTTAGTTTTCGGTTTTTCAAGATGGAAGATGGCGACTTGAGCACAGGGCCCTCACATATGACAACTTGGATTTCTCACTAAAAGCCCTTAATATCCTGCAGTGCCGTAGAAAAGTCGCTTGCAGTTTTTTTATAACCTGAAACGACATTTTTAATAAATTATTATTACTAAGATTTTATTCATTAGCTTAGAAGTTAATTTCTTAATTTTCGGCAGTGGTGGAAGGCACATTTGAAATAATAAGAAAATAAATTAAGAGAAATCGAATCAATAGTATACCGATCACTTTAAATTTTAATTTAGTTATAAAATTCAAAATAGCTGACCATTATCCAAATGACCCCTTTAATTTCAACTACTTGGTCCTTATATATACCAAAGTTCTGAGGTCACAATTCCGATACCTATATATTTACTTAGTAGGGTGGTATATGTGTTCTGGGAGGACTAATAACATTCACCTTACGTCGTCGAGTTCATTTCCTATTTACCTATGCCTTATTTTGTTTGTTAGCTAGAACAATTTCTCAATCCTACGATTTTCCTGACCTAGCAATAACAGATTAAGACTCGGTCCACCATATAATACGCATGCCTTGATATATCTACAACCTTCCGACTGAAATTTATAAACTTTCAGTAACTATTATAATTAAATATTCATGGTCAGTATCGGGCCTTTCAAACTTTATACGAACTTTGTGGCTAGATCAAATTGAACCCTTTTACCTTCATTAAATTTGTCTTAAGTTGGAAAACGTTAAATAAGTACCTAACCGGGTTTTCTTATTACCTAATATTAAAAACTGTGGTGGGAGGTTTAATATTAATTTTGGTGCACTAAGTGCATGAGGACGGTATTCATTGCGTGCTGTGCAAATGTTGGATGTTCATTTTCCTGCAGCCCGTCAGAATGTGATCGTGTGTTTGTGTGTAGGTAGGTAGTAGCTACATATCGATTTGCCACAAAATTCGGTTGTAAAGGAACCTATTTACAGTTTGAAATAGATAAATAAACATTTGCTTTACTACTAACAGAAAACCTTAATAGTCTATGAACAGATAATTTTCGTCGAATGCGACAAGTGGGATTAGGTTATTTCATTTTCCACCCTCCTTGTTCCGTCCACAATTCCGCATCGCTTTATGACAGGGATAAGAGAGTTTAGATAGATATGTCAGCGATAAAGTGTATGTTTGGTATGCTTCCTATTTCCACTTCACTGTATAGCACTAAAGGAAAGGCTATTTTATCGTATATATTTGAATTTAACTTTACAAAACGGACAGGACAGTTGGTTGTTGTTGGGCAGCCCGAACTGTTTCTTCATGTGTACAGGATCGCTTTTGGCCCCTCAACTCAACCCACAGCCAATCAATATGCTTTTATCAAAGTTCCATCAGTCACTGATAAACTTGTTTGCGTGCTTATAGATATTTGAGAGCTGTCTTATAAGCCCCTTTTTGGACAGTGGTTCAAATTGATTTTTTTGGAAAATGTTGTGATGAATGTCCAATGTTTTAGGGTTTGGAAAGGTTAAATTGAACATATAGTGGTTTTGAAAGATTCTCAGTTGGATGTGAATAACTTTCTCATAAATTTACTCCCTGATGTATTGCCTTATTCTTATAAATTGTTTCAGCACGCAAAGTTTATATTAGAAGAACTAAAGCATGTTATATGCGTTTACTGAAATATAGTTTTCTTTCCGTAAAATGGATAATATAATAGATTTTGTAAAAGCAGGGTATTTTTATAAGTTACGTCTTTTATATACTGTGTTTATAACTGGATTAAATGAATAATAATGGGGTTACCTAAATGGAAAATCAGCATTCAGGAATTTCGGTTATTATTATTAATGTTAACCATAAACTCTGCATGAACATTAAAAATAAACAGACATATTTATTAACTGTTAATTAACTTTATGAATTTCATTATTTTTAAATAAGTTTTTTGATTTGGTTTTCAGCTTAACTCACTTAACATCAAAATAACCTGTATTCCAAAAAATATCTTATTCATATGTATTAATACCTATGCAAGCAATTTGAGATAAGAAAGTGCAATTAGTTTGCAGATAGATAATCTGTTTTATTTAGGGTCGGTTCTACGAAGCAGGAATAAAGTTCGGATAAGTTAAAATTGTTTCCATGGTAACTATACTCATACTAAGTTATCCGAACTTTATTCCTGCTTTGTAGAATCGGCCCTTAATAATTATAAAGATTAAAATTTATGGAGAACAGTACAACTTTTTAATTTGGCAAAAAGTCACTTATTTTTATAAAAAAATATACATATTACCTTGCTTTACTTATTTTATAATTATATCGCAAGGTATTTCTAACGTTCGAAACAATTTTAAAATTCCCTCTGAACGGAGCAGAAACAATACAAAAAAAGCAATTTTTTATAAGGGCAAAACTGAAATTTTCTACTTGTTAAATTTTGTTTCATTTTGCTGGCATCCCCCCTAATCGGCTTCTGTTCAATGCTCTCCTAATCATTTCGATTCAATCCTTCAGGTTGATTCAACAAAATTGCGAGATTTATATGTGAACAAAGATTTTTTTATAACTTCTACTACTTGATAATAAAAGCATCTTCAAGCATTCGTTTTAGCCATTAGTAGAATTTAGAAAATATTCAAAATTATCTATATTTTAAAATTTATTTTGTCAATCAAATGTGATATGCTACACAATTACAGTTGATAGGTACTTGTAAGAAAATCTATAATTTAGGAAATCAGAAAAAGCAGAATTTCGTAGAAATTATGGTCGATCTAGAATATTAAATTTTTGAGAGATTATTACTTTAATAGGTACATAAAACGAAATATTTCCCTCTTTTAGAAAAGTGTAATGAAAGTTGAATCAATTTTTTAATTATGATGATGGAAAGTTTTTGCTTTTTGAGTAGGAATTGCGATCAGATTTTAGTCAATTTTGCATCTTAATATAGTAGAATCCAAAATTTTGTCTGTTTTCGTTTCATAGTTTTATAGTCTCGATATCTGTAGTATTTTTCAATTTAAAAATCATTCAGGTGAATTAGAAAATTCAAGACATATTCCAAAATAGTTTTACAGTACATAATCATTAATGGTTTCAAAAAAGGACAACTGATTATGAAAAAGTTTAGAGGTATTTTGTTTTTGTGATTTGAAAATTGATATTTTCTGCTATATTTTTTGTTGTAAGTTAAAACAAACTATGAAAGAAAATTTGTAATCCATTTGCTCAAAGCAGAAATTTTATTGTATAATCAACAAGGGTAAAAACGGTAAAAGAGAAGAAAATACTAAATAAGTAAGTTCCTATAAAAAATTTAAAGTAGCGATGAGAATAGCAAAAATAGAGTTTAAGATTATTGAAAAAACGGATTTTAGGTGAGCAATAATAATAATTGCTGATGCTTATATTCAGTCATTCAAGCAAAAAAGGTACCCAAAATTCCAAAAGTTTTGAAACTTGGACACAAGTTTGAAAACGCTAAAATAATATTAAGTCAAAATTTGCAAACCCGTCCGGATGACCGGAACATTGTCAAAAATTGAAAAACAACAATTTGCAATATCTTTTTGTACAAAATTACAAAAGTTATGCAAACTTGGACAAATGTTAAGTGGCCTAAACAAATCTTCCATTGAGTTTGCAACCTTTCTTGCTAAACGGAACATCAATTTTTATTAAATAATTAGCAAATTTTGTTGTAATTCTTCGTATTTTTTAATTTGCAACCTCATAGCAAGTCCGGAAAATATTTTTCCTGATTTTTATTTACACTAAGTTAGTAGCGAATAATAGTGAGAGAGCAAGGCACTGTCTTACCTATACAGGGTGATTTTTTTTAAGGCGCCCATTAGAAAAATTTTAACTTCTAGTTGAGCTAGAGATCTGAAATTTGGAACCTAGGCATAATAGACGATTACGAGTCAAAATGAAATATTTCCAAGATGGCGGCACATTCGAAAATGGCGGAAGCAGACGCCATCTTTTTTTAAATGGCAATCCCGAATTTTTATTTCATATTTGGATCCGGCACTTCATTCTGAGTACAATGAACCAAGGTGGTCATTACTTATCTGTCATAATCAATGACATATGTTCATTTTTCTCTTAAAATTTTCAGAAAAAAGGGTTAATTAAAAAATTCATATCTCAGGAACCGTGAAAGATAAGTTAATGAATTTTTTTTAAGTCGATTCTCTAAATTTCGAGGAATCTTTCTAGCAGTAACCCATGTCTGAGCGAGGTTTCCTGCGATTGCTACGATTTTCTGAACTTGAGAATAACAAAATGTTGAAAACTCAATTTTTTCAAATGGCACCTACCTATTCTTAAGTCACCATTGGATGTAAAATCGAATTTTAAGGGGTATTATACTAGCATGTTATAAACCTAACTCGTATCGTTTTGGAATTATTTGCATTTTTTGGTGGTTATTACATTGTTACATGAGGTAAGATCAAAACAAAACTTGCACTTTTTTGAATTTTTTTCAAGATGAGCTCTTTAATCTTGCCTCGTCCATCTTGTTTCATACAAATTTTTATTTTTTAAATAAGCCAAACATTTTATTATATTAACTAGATGATAACATTTAAAATTAAAATATATGGTAATATCCTAACCTGAGGGCTCCACCTGATTTTGACACCTTAATACCCAACGAATCTTTAACGCCACCTTTTAATTAAAACGGATATGATCGATTTTGGTGACACCCCCCAATCAATAAATATACCTAAACTATCTGCTAGTCTAGAACTAGATGGATGGATAAAATTAAATAACCCTATCTACTTTTGTAATGTTAATGGAATAACAGAGTGTTAGCGTTCACTCATCGAAATCGATTATGTTCGGAGTGGAGTAGAGTTTAAAAGAGCAAGAGAGACAAATTGACTGAATAAGTGAGACAGAAAGAGCAGCAGGTCGGTAAATCTGCTGGTTCTACTACACTGCAGCTGGGTGTCACAAGCCGGAGCCCAGCTATTATTAAAATAAATATATATGAACATTGTAATCTATGCTATTTTGTAGGTTTTCAAATTGTTTGTGATATTTATATTAACGTTCCCAAATCGTTTTGTTAGTTAGCTGGCATGCGAAAACCGTTATAAACATTAATTAAATATTTGCACATCCACTTTATATTTTATTCCGGGATTTTTATTTCAGTGTTTCGGGGGTAATTTGTATTCATTCGTCGCCCATTTGGTCGTACATAATAAATAATTTACAAAAGAGGGAAAATGCATTATTAAATTTTATTAACACTTACCACTTATGGGCTTAATATAATGATATGTTGAGTAGTATAATTAACTAACAATTAAAGGTGAAAGTATGCTGGAGTTTATTAATTTTAATTGCCTTCTGTTTGAATGTTTACCGATACAGTAAGTTCGTACTGTTCTAAAAAATGTACAGGGTAATCGGAAATCTTTATATCAAAGGAATTACCACAAATATTTTATTTTTCCAACTTATGTCTACTAAAACATAATTATTTATGGTCGTAAAAACTAAATACTTAATATGCATGTAATTTATTCAAGTGGTAAAATAGACACCACTATACATACTCATTATACAGAAATGTTCATCCATATATAATGCGCCAAGTTAATGTGTACTAGGCCATAATACAAAATATTTTCGATGATTCTGACATCCATAAACTAAATGATCGAAACCTATTTGACTTGTGGCGGTTAAACACTTGATCATAATGTTATTGTGCAACTATATTGTCTATGAGACTCGCATTGTAGCTCTGTTAGTATTGTTTTCGACGATTAACAAGAGAAAGCACTCACACAAAGATATAAGGGGAAAGGGTACCTACAGATATTACATTTACAATTCATAACAATAACTGTTTTATTGCACATATTTAAAAAATGATCACAATTTCATATAATTTTTTCTGCTGTATCTGAAATTAATTTACTACTTTGACTTTTTTGCTCAAGAACGAAACCCAGCCAAGGCAATAATTAATGATCCAAGACTTTTATAACTGTCCAAGTGCTAACAGATTGGCGTCTAGTTAAATTAATGAATTCGTTTGTGTATCACCGAAATTGTCAAATTGTCATATTAACAACAAGTAATTGGTATTTATATTGTTAATTCAATCGACTTAGATATCGCGTATTATAACTTCTGGAAGAGTCTTTGGAAAGTTTTGGAGAGTGCGGGATAAAAGAGATTTATTTCGTCCCTATGTCATTAAAGGATATAGACGTGCGGTATGTGGTCATCTAACTCTGTCATACTTCCACAAAGGTGGCAATATAATCATGTAATATTCGAGACATTTATTTGATTGCTCGTTTGGTGTTTCAGACAAGAATAAATGATTCTTCGTTATGAGTTAAATAAAGACAGATGTCAGAGTATTTATAATAAGATGTGCGAAAATATAAGTAGATTAGATGGAATTTCATAGATTAGTAACAGCAGGTCAGTGGAGGTTTGCCACAAATTTTATTGAGATGCTCATAAAATAAATCTAGGAACTTAGGAAAATCAGTTTTAAAGTCCGAAAATCATAAAAATAGTGTGATGTAACGTTTTAAAAAGTCTTTGTGGTTTGTTAAACTTAATTCCAAAAATTAGATATAATTCCAACGCAATTTTCCATATAGTAACAAGAGTAACTATTTTCTGGAACAGACAAAATTTCGTTTTTTCTCAAATTCGAATAACTTAAACAAATTTTGGCCCATCTGAAAATCAATTTGAGTAAAATTCAACCATACTAAGCTTGTATAAGGACGATAAGAACAAATTCACGTGATCAGCATGTATGAAACTTATTGTCGTTTGGATTTGAAGAGGATATAATTCTAAGATTTCCAAAGCCTTATTAAATCATCATGTGTTCTACGTGCCACGTGATTTTGTGGTGTACATTGATATAGCGGCATTTATTACTATCCTCCTTTTACGGATTTAGTATAGTAGTTCCTAAATTGATTTGAAACCAATTCTTATAAAAAGTTTAAGCTCAATTTATCTTTTAATAAAGGAAATGAAAATTTCGTCAAAATCTGGCAACTGATTAAAACTGTAAATATCGTGCCGCACCTAGAAAGTAAAGACGGTCATTAAATAGACTAATTGCTGGTAGCAAAGTGAACTCAATAACATAATTTTCTAGATTTAAACGAAAAAAAAAAGTTGTAGGTATTCTTAAACTATTTTAATATTTGAAACATTTATACGTGGATTAAAAGTAAATTTAGTTTCGTTTACATATGACCTAATTTTTTAAATGTCACAGTTTTATATGACTAAGGACACAAAAGCTATTATGCAACGACCTACAGTGCTCAAGCTTTGTGAGACTTATAAGGGGTACTGTCAAGGGATAGGGGGAAAATAATAACAAGGATGCAATAAAATATGCTTGGTGTTTTTGGATACGTATCTAAAATAAACTATTTGTGGAATCCTTCTACAAAGGATTAACTTATAATGGACGAATTCTATAAACAGCAAATAGAATAAATGTAAAAATCTCGCTTATAATAGACTTTCGCTAATTCAACCGGATTCAATCAATAATTAGTTGTTTTTATATCATGCATATTTTATATTTACCAAGGATTGAGATAATTTCTAGCCTAATAAGGTTAATAAATATAAAAACTAAAAATTCTCTCTATATATAAGTCCAGTAAAAAATATTACTAATTAAATATTTTAGTAACTTATACTTTCAACTTGAAGCTGTGGTTCAGGTATACACAAAATCCAACATTTTTAAAATTAAGACATCGATATTTTGTTACCGCTGTTAGTTTGCTTATTAATGTGGAAGAATTTTTTTGGGAAATTTTAAAGACTTCCCTAGGTTTGGTACCTTAAAGAAACCTGGCTAATGGCATTGACAAGGAGGTTGAGCACATCGAAATCCGTATGCCCTGTGCCAAAATTTTCAATTTTTGGGTAGGATTTAAATGTGCTAAACAGCTAAACACGACACTTAGCACATCATGCATTGTAAAAAGGAATTAATTATTCCAGTGTCACCTCTTAAGTCAACCTTTTAAAAATTACAACTGGGTTTTATTTGCACGAACATTCCACCTCGTTCAAATCGATTTATCACACAAAATACAATCTGTAAGTGTACTGAAACAAAATACACTTCCTAAAATCTTTTGTAAAAATTTATTGTGGAACAGACCGAGCGTCCCTCACGCGCCCCGATGGCAATTTAATCGAAGAATGTATTGATTTTGTCGTTTATTTTACAATTTATTTGATTGGGATTAATAGTTCAACGGAGCAACTTGATTTGGTAAATCAAGATTAATAAACTTTCGAACTGGGTGTTTCCGGTCAATCCTTCGTACCTTATATACCTCGAGCTTAAAGCTGACTTACACAGTAGTCTCCAGACTAATTCAATGAATAATAAATGAACTCAACTAAATTAAGTTTTGAGAGAACCCCATATTAGATAGACATAGTCGAGCATGTACTTAAAATTTATGGAACAAATAGCGCATGCCTTGATCTGAAAATCAAGCAGATTAAAGCACAAATCGTAAACACACCCACATTCTATGTATGTTCTTTCTAAGCCCTAAAATTTCAATTTTCCTCCCACATACTAACCAAGAAAAGAATCACTGTGCAATTTGAAGTAAACTAAACTAAACCCAATACAGGCGCCGTCCCGCTCTATTATTACACTACCTGCTTACTGTGACGTTTTAATTAATAAAAAACTAATTAGCTAAAGATGCCAAACACCCAACACCAAAAGCTAACAGATTATAGGACGATAATCCCATTATTGCCTCTTCTACCAGTTCCGCAACCGGCATCATGAACCGAGAGTCGATGATTTATTTGTTTTCGTGTGCGCATAATTCACATCCCGAATATCATGTCTAATATGTCTCTGAAATAATTGTATGATGTAGTGTACATCTAAGCATTGCAATGTTGGATGATAAAAGTTGTAATCAAGCAGCTGTTTCCTGCTCTGAC
Organism: Pediacus dermestoides; assembly: GCA_963942485.1. Lineage (NCBI taxonomy): Eukaryota > Metazoa > Arthropoda > Insecta > Coleoptera > Cucujidae > Pediacus > Pediacus dermestoides. Next base: position 35,019,288 of record OZ012626.1, read on the forward strand.
GTCACTTCCGAGTTACGCACTGTTACACTTGCCAACTTCGATTTAATGGACTCAAGGTGGGCCCCGCTATTTATTTTATTAATGAAATACCACAAATTCTGGGTGACTATGTATGTGTGGCTCACATCCTGTAATGTACATGTTTTTGAGATAAGAAAAAAATGTATTTGTTTAACCGCAGCAGGATTGTTTTTCGTGTAAATTTATAAATAGAATCACTTGCGTTTTGGTATGTTGTATAGTTTGAAATTATAAAGCGCATAAAAATCGGAATCATATATTATTAGAAAGTTGTTTAAGTTATATTAATAAACCCAGTTAATTTTCTTTTAATTTAATAACTAATTAAACTAACGATGCGTTTAATAGGTTTAATAGATTAGTTCGCAAAAGAATTTATTAAAAACTGCACAATATTTTCACCGCAACTGAAAATGAAACATTTCAGTTTCAGCACATTGTACTATGTATATGAATGTTGTCAAATCAATTTGATTGATATGTTGTTATTTAGTGTTTTAGTTTGTTTTCTAATATTCATTTGAAAGATTGATAGAAATGCTGTGTATAACTTTATAAGTTGAGTGTAGCAGAACGGAATACATTGGATGAAGTAAAGAGAATATCAAAGACATAAAGAAAATGTAGATGGAAATATCGATAACTTCCTTTATGGTATTAGCACAGAATATATATTATATTGTTGTATATATTACATACATATATTATTCTGTGGTATTAGATCAAATCGTTTTATAAAAAATATGTAGGAAGAAATGGATTCTCCGAACTGTTGGAATTGGTAATGAAAATTTCGTTGCGTCGTTAATTCAATTATATTATAAATTTTTGATATTAAACAGGTTTTTTTTAAAGGGGGTTTGGGTTTCAGAACGTTGCAGAATTACCGCATTTTACAGATGCGTTGTGTGTTTGTAGGTTTTTCTGTAAAGTACTTCTACTACTTTTATATTGACAGAGATTTGGAAACCAATATATTGTCTGAAGTAGGGTACTTAAATTTCAACTAAATAAAAATAGCAATTATGAGTGACTCGTGTTTATATTTTTTCCAAAACTTTTATGAAATATTAGATAAGCAATGAATGTAAAAATAGTTATTTAGATATCATGTCATGAAAATTATCTATTACTGGAAGAAGCATTATTGAGAGTACGAGGCCGTAAGGCCGAGTACTTTTAAGAGTTTTAAGCTTCCTGACTCCTGGAATAATAATTTTCATGACGTGTTATGTATAATATTTTACTTGAAACCTTTAAGAAAGTCAAACTCTCAAGACTATTTTGATTCAAGAAAAGTGATCATTGTATCACTAGTACTGTAATATTTTACATGACGGTTATTACAGTACTACTTCTAAAAATAGTACCGTAATGACCGTCTTGTAAAATATTACAGTACTAGTCTTGCAATGATCAATTTTCTTTGAAGCAAAATAGTCTTGAAAGTTTGACTTTCTTGACGATTTCAGGTACATTATATTAAAGACTATTTAAAATAGAATACAATTTAATGGGTTTATTCCTTCCTATTCATATTAAAAAAACAATAAAATCTTCAAATATACATATTTTTGTGAAATGAGAAGATCGATTTCAGATCTCATAAAACTTTTAGAACTTCCGTCCAAAATAAAATGAATTATAATATTTTTTTGAAATATTTTATTTCACTAATTTAATGTGTAAGTATATTAGGATTTAAACAAGTGTGAATTTATACAATTTATATTATAATGCAAAATAATAAACTACAAAAGTTTTCTCTAAAGTAAAATTTTACGTTAAAATAAAATGTTTATATGGCACAGCTATTATGCGAAATTATCAGCAATTTTTTAAATATTCATGGAGGCAGTAAAAATATTTAAAAATTGGGTAATTAGAATATCTGGGAACATTTAAAAACAGTTTTCAAATATTGATGAGGCGATTCAGCTAGAGATTTGCAGCAAGTGCATTGAAATTTGAAAATTTAACCTAAGTAGGTACATCTGCTGCATTTTGAAAGCCATGATTTTTTTTTAATTTAAATTTAATGAAAATATTAATACATATAAATAATTTTATACCTAGAACTAAAAGCTAAAAATTATACAGAATATACTATTTAATATAAAGAATTTAACTTCCATGTTCTGTGTAACTGGCGATGTTTTTCTTTTTCTATTTTCCACCCATTCAGGGCATCATGTTTTTCTATAAGTCCCCATTGTCTTTAGCATTCCTTCATTTTAGGATTTTTTAGACTTTCCGTATTCCTCTTGTCAGGAGGTTTTTATTTAAAATATATTTTGATGCCATTCATCTTTCTTCCTTATTAAGTGACCATTTTACAAAACCCTTCATCCCACAATCATATTTATTAAAAGTATACAAAATGTTTCATTTAAAAAATGTAAATTTTGGTTGAAATTTGAAATCATAACAACGCGACACGCTGTATGATTTGAATTGTGCTGCAAAAGACTTGATACTCAACGGGAAAAAGTTTTTCAAAATATGTTTTTAATGGAATTATTATTGTACTCTGCCATCCTGTATAATAAACTTTTGTTTTTGTGAGGATCCTGTTGATTTAGAAAATACATTATTTTATCTTTTACCGAAATTTGTGAAAAAATTGACTCATAAAATATAGAAATTAATATCACTTCGAAATCAATTATTCCATTTTTCATTTATTGCCGATTATAATTGAAAACACAAAATGTACAACAACTAAAATTATTGATACAGATATCAATATATGAACTGGAAATGAATAAACCATACTTTATTAATTAAATATCCATTTCAATTTGCTAGCCATTAGTAAAAAATATCAAAAAAGTTTATTTGATAAATAGAATAAAAAATCCTAATTAAAAATTTACAATTAGTAAATATATTCGAAATGAAATAAAGTAGGGTTGGATTAAACTCAAAAACACAAATAAACCTATTTACTCTGTTTCCTTAAAACATGATTTTCACGTAATAATATAGACAACTCCCCAAGCCTTTGACAGGTAGGTAAATAAGATTTTTCAACCTTTTCACAATAATATATCTGTTAGGGGTAGCAACGCCCACCAAGTGTTTTCCTGTGTTATTTTTCACCAAATCAAAACATTTTGTCAGGTACAATGGTTCAGTACACCTAATCTGTCTTCTAAAACCAGATGAGTCACGTTTAGTCAGTTTCTGTCAGTGCAACGGTTGGAACTAATGATAAAGATAAGATAAATAACCGGATTACAGGAAAATAAATACCGGGCGTTTGACCCAACAAAACAAAGTTTCCTTTAGCGTCAACTAGGTAATCTTGGTTTGTTCCTTGAAGGGATTAACTCATCTATTTATGTCAATTATTCAGTTGTAATACTGGGATATGAAATAAAACGCTAAAACACTGAAACGTATTTTTAGCCCCCCATTACGTTAAATATAAATTTCTTGACAATTTTGTAAAGTCTGGAAACATTAAACAAGTTTAAAAACATCATAAAATGTGTTTTATTGTGTACTCGATGCCATTTATTTACGAAAACCAGTTTTCTTTTCATCACAAAAGATAATAAATTTCAAACAGGGTTCTGAGGGATATGATATTCTTAACCGCAGCAAATCACATGGACCGCGTCAGAATAGAAGAGAGGGTGTGCTTTCTCTATGTGTCTACGGTATCGAACTCGCAACCATATCTCCCTATTTGATCTTTCCATTTGCCACATTTTTCTCTCTGTCTTTCACCCTGAAACAGCTTTAAAATTTCATAACATCCAGGAAGTTGGGAGTTATTTATTTATTTATTTTTTTAATATTCTGCTGTTTAATATTCTTGTAACATAAATTTTTCGAGTTTACTGTATAGGATTTCGCATTCGAAAATTTGTTTATGATTTGAATTTAAATTATGCTCATGAGGTTTTTAGTGACATTTTTTTCGGAGTCAATTTGGTGTCACACTCTATGCTCTTTTCAAATATCCGATACTCTTTACGATATTTCAGTCGGTTCTTATATTTCTTTTTTTCAGTACAGTTCGATTTTGCTTGATATTATTGGAAAGGCAACTGGCAAAATAGCTTTTCCAATGTTACGAAATGGATATATTGAATTGTAGCTTTTAAATAAAAATAAGTTTTCTTGAAATATTTAACATTATATAAAACGATATCCTCATTACTTACAGTTGATATTCCATAAAAATAAGTACCTATCGATATTGGAAATAAAATGATAGACCCAAGAAGAAAGTTAATTTTGTAACTAAATCAGTAAATTATACTATACTATGCATTTCCTTTGCTTTGATGAAATTAATTAAAAAAGTTGTTATCAAACGAGAACGGCAAAAATTCCCCTTACTAAATCTGCTGTCTCAATAAAGATAGCTAAGTTATTATATGCACAAAGTAATCAAACTCGTTGGTGGCAGAATTGACATTTAATGCCTGTAACAACGCCACCTGTCACATTTATTTGAGCTACTTGTTGACATAGTAACAACTGGGATAAATTGTGAACATTTCCATGTCTGTACATTATAACATTTGTATGTACTGAAAGTTTGTTTAGTATATTTTGTGAAATATGTCGCGGAAATTCGATAACGAACTCTTCGTCATGCTTCAATTAATGAAATTAATGAAACAAAGCCTCTATTTTCTAGAAAACATAATTTGGGAAAAAAAGGAACCAGTGCAGTGCTACTAAAAATGTGGAAATTTTAACAGAAATTTTATGGATATTTTGCAAAATAATGCTGGGTTTTTAACATATTTTTGCCACCAAAATCACCGACGGACGACGGTAAATGGTTTACAAAATCACAGAAGATGAAATTGTGCTTCACATCTACTGTATTTACCTTTCATTCGCCTCTCCTGAGAGAGGGAGCGAAATGGAAGACACGGGATAGATGGATATCTACTACAAATAATTCTAGCATATGACAGAATTATTATTAGCAAACATGCACGTCTCCCTCTGCCTCTCTCTTGCTCTCAAGGGAGGCTAACGCGCAGTAGAGACATAGAAAGTGTGACGATCTGTAAATAATTCTGGCATACCTCTAATTAATGCCATTTTGACTCTTGTGTATATTAGTGAATGAAAAACTTCAATAATTAAGCATCGCCTCCATTAATTTGCAGTTTCATCGAATAGATATACAGGGTGTCCCAGTTTATATCGTCAGGATTTCACCAGTCGATAGTTTAGCGAAAATTAAAGGTGATTTGTCTAACAAACTATGGTCGAATGTTGCTTCCTTTTTGGCGTACAGGCCATCAAAGAAAATAAATTATTTTAAATAATTTGCTAGAAATCAATAACAAAAAAAGTTAGCCTTCTAAAATTTTGCATAGATCTTTTTTTTGTATTCTCTCATTAATAGTGGTTGCAATTATTTTATTTAGAACACAGAGGCGTGCGCACGGGTTTCTTCAAAAACATTTTATTGAATAAAACGTACGCCACTGGCTTTTTTGCAGCACCAATATGCAGAGAGTATTTTCCATTTAATTTAGAAACTTTTTCGTATCTTATAATTTTTTGATAACTTAACTCAAAATAACCTAATAGTACAGTAAATAAGGGAGAAAAAAGGCTTCAATAGAATTTTTTTACCCTACAGCCAATTTATGTAGAATCTTCTAGAGGGTCTACCTGAAAGTTTAAAACTGAGTTTGTGTATTCGTAGACCCCGTCCTTCCTTCACCAGCCCTCAATTAAGGGTTGGATTTTTTTGTTTATTGAATAACTTTTTTCCTATTAAATTTTCGAAAAAAAGAGTCAGTACAAAGTTGTAAAGAAAAATATTTCCTACAACTTTTCTTTTAAACTTTTTTTGATATTGTCGATATTTAAAAAGTTATTCAACAAATAAATTGAAAATTTTGGGGAAAGAGTAGTAAGTAGTAGTAGGAAGCTAGTAAGTAGTACCTAACTAGAGAAAAATTTCCCTAAAATTTGCAATTATTTGTTGAATATCTTTTTAAATATTGACAATATCAAAAAAAAATTTAAAGGAAAGTTGTAGGAAATAGTTTTCTCTACAACTTTGTACTGATGTTTTTTTCGGAAATCTAATAGGGTAGAATCTCTTTAATAAATAAGAAAAAAAAAGTTAAGTTATCAAGAAATTGTAAGATACAAAAAAGTTTATAAATTGAATGGAAAATACTCTCTGGATATTGGTGCTGCAAAAAAAAACAGTGGTGTACGTTTTATTCAATAAAATGTTTTTGAAGAAACCCGTACGCACGCCTCTGTGTTCTAAATAAAATAATTGCAACCACTATTAATAAGAGAATACAAAAAAAAGATCTATGCGAAATTTCAGAGGACTAACTTTTTTTGTTATTGATTTATAGCAAATTATTTAAAATAATTTATTTTCTTTAATGCCCTGTACATCAAAAAGGAAGCAACATTCGACCATAGTTTATTAGACAAACCAAATTTAATTTTCGCTAAACTATCGACTGGTGAAGTCCTGACGATATAAACTGGGAACTAACTTCAATTATTCTACATATATTTGGAATATCTTATAACATAATAAGATTTCCTACGTAAATTGAAACATACTTTCTGAAGTTAGTTCTTTATACGTTTTGTATTAATTATTACAATTTTATGTTAAGTGTGAGGGGTAAACACGAAAGCATTATTGTGAAATTTGTGAATAATATTGAATAAAATTAAGAATTGTATGATTCTAATATTCTAATAACTTGATTATGTTTCGTTTTTATAACGTCAAAATAATCTGCATTCTCCCTCAATATCTCCAACATCGAGCGAAAATACACAAGTGGAAAACTGGGTCTGTCTCTATTTATGATATCAAAATATTTAGCTAGATAACAAATTTACGACGCCTGAAGAACATGAAAGGTATTTTCTAGGGTTCCGGAACTAAAATATCCATAAAATTTGAGGCTATAAAATAATCAATATTTCTTATTTACTTGAATTTAGAGGGGTGCTACAAGCATAGTAAACTTTTAGGGTTTCTTTCATAAAATCTAGTAAATAATACTTTTATTGTGATAAAAGTGAACAAGTGCCCTACTGTCTGGTCCAAACACAGAAACACAAAGAAAATAGATTAGCTCCGACAAACGACAGAGTTACTTTAATAGGAAAATTATAAAAACTTTTGTTACAGCAACTATGTGTTTAAAAATTATGTTGAAAAGATAAAACTATTTATGTGTCATGTTGTCAAGGTTCGTATGTTATAGCGATGTAAGTTATTTATATTTTCAATCTCTTCAACCTCCAGCTTCTTGATCAAACGTTGAACAACTTGAGAATACATCAAATACCCAAAGGAATAAATCAAAAGCAGCCAGAAACCTTTAAAAACGGAAGGGAATAAGTTAGTTGTCCCAGCACCATTCAAACACGCCAATAAGACGTGAACAAAATACACATTACCCCAAGAATATTTTGCTAGACATTAGGGTGGGTTTTTAATTAAAAAAAAAGGAAAAGACAAAATCGAAGGAAAGCTTATTTTATTAGATAATATTATAAAAGGTTTTGTTAAAGATTTAATCGTCTGTAACCGCTATATTAATAATTTCCATAAAAATCAATTTACTTTTATTAGCAGCGCGGCTCACACACAATTCCGCCCCGGCATAAATATCTTTCAAATAATAATAAAACCAAGTAATTATAATATTTCACGGGTTTATGGAGTAAAAAATAAAAAGAGTAACATGAAACATTTTATGTCTTATCTGAACAGTCTAATGTAACAAAGACATTCTGTTTGGTATGCTGCCAAAAAAGCATATATTTGACCTTAGTTGTATGCAACTCTAAGAGATTTATACTTGATTTATTTTATGACGCTTTTATAGTCGTCTTTATGATTCGTTTTATATTATTGCATTTCGTGTTCTATTAAACATATTTATTAGACGGCTTATATGACATTTTGTTAAACCATGCAAAGAGTGCATTAAAATCAGCGACCAGCGAGAGAACTACAAAAGGCTCTCATCCTCATTTTCCACGCTCAAATTAGTTTAATAACAATGTATAAACGACAATCGAGGGTTACACATGTTATAAAGCAGATTGGATTTTCGGGTATTTTGAGTTTTATGGTGTTTATGTCGGCAGTTCATAAAAATATTTTAAATTTCCCGCCACCATGTGCAACGCTGTTGCATTGATCGCACTAGCGTGCAGTGAACGTATTTGTGTGAACAAATAGTGATATTCATCTGACAGCAAAAAGTGCTTGTGGTTTATGATTTTTTGTGTTTGTGTCTTGGATTGCGTTAATGGGAGACTCAAAAAACTGTTTATGTTAAATAATGTAAAAGTGCTAACAATAGGAGAGAAATTTGAATGTGGAGGTTTTAATTTTTGGGTATGTACCTACCTATACATTTAAATATTGAAATTTTGGGAATTTATACCCATTAAAAGGCACTGAATGATTATAAATTTGAAAATAACCAATTTCAAGTTCTACAATAAGTAATTATTAGAGAAAAAATTTGTTCTCTTAATATTTAGAATGCGCTGAATTATAATTAATAATTTGAGTACTAAGCCAGCATTTCGCGCACTAGATTAACAAATAACTATTTCTACGAGGGCTTATTTCTTTTAAAACTTTAGTTTAACCATGTTATTATTTCGTCTAAAATTAACCCGCCTTAAAAACTCTCGCTAAAATACTCCACTTTTGCATCGCACCCTGTAGGATAATATATTCAGTTATTTGACAACTTTATTACTACAAAGCTACTGTATAACTAAATAAAATTCCATTTATTTAGATGGAACGTTAAAAATCCACCAAATTGAGTTTTTATCTTAGAATTCTTATAATCTTATAATTATTATAGTATACCGGGGAAGAAACTACTAAAAAAACTAACCCTTTTACATAGTAAACATTCTTTAATAACGCTTGTGCTTTCGATAAAATACAAGAATTTTAATATCTTTGTTGCTTTGGTAAAGTCGAAGCTTCAGGTAAAATATATTTGAAATATTTTGATAAAATTACAAAGGGTGATTTTAATCGTAATATTTTATTACAGTTCGCTAGATAATTAAGTTAGTTAGGTTACATTCTAAACATAGTTAACTAGTTCTAAGAACTCACGCAACTTCATAATTTTTTTCTATTATTATAAACATTTCGTAAAAATTCATTTAAAATTTTAAGATAAAACTTTTTATAATCAGATATTGGACACTTAATAAATTACTTGCCTTTTTAGTTTTTTTATTAATTACTTAATATTGAGTTCTACATCTTAACAAAAGTTATCAATCTGTTTCATTATACATTATTTTTACTTGTCGTATGTCGCTATTTACGAAACAAGTGGGATATGACACTGTTTTCGCACGCATGTGAAATTATGTAATCTCTCAGCTTCGATCATCCAGAAAATTAACATATCCTGTTGAATTTATAATTCATTTAACATTTATTCTTGTCCTGTAATTTTCTTTTATCGCACGTGTGTGGAAAAACTTATTGTGGTACATGTGTAAGTCATTACTTATCGGTCGGAGATAAAACGTATAAATCCATTAATATATTTTTTATCTTTGTGCCCCCCAGAATCAATATCCTGAGACATTTACTTCCCAAAAATAATATTATAGTTATGACAGATAATCTGTCACATTTATCAAAATAAATGGTTTAGCAAATGAACAAGATGGCGAACATTACGTCACACAAATATACCTCATTGTTAGCGACTATTATACGAATTAAAGTGATTTGTTGGCTTAATTGTAAAGTTCTTTAGATGTTCATCCTCTTGAAGCATTTCCACTATGCCAACCATACTCATATAGTTATAAAGACTTTAATATGCCCTCGAGTTAATTTTGGTCTCCCTCATAATACTGAAACGCAACACTTCTAAGCCCTGCATGTGCCAGCCATCCTCACCCCAAATGTCAGTGTAAGGGTGATTTTCAATTCCTATTAGCAGAATCCATAAGGGCACAATCAATACTATTTGCCACAAAATATCCAAGTGCAAGTTGGAATGTTTATTAATCAGTTAATATGTATTGAAACAATCAATATCATGTGGATAATACAAGGTGGAGAATTTCCGCATGCAACGTTGAATGTGTTTTTTGAAATATGATTGTGCACTTTAATATGTAAGTATGTGTATACTGCAGTAATTAAAATTTTAATTGTAATTTGCGATATTTATCTAAAACCAGTTTATAATTACTTAAAATAATCAGATCTGATGTGTAGACTGATGGCAGGGTTGGACTTAGCAACTTTTGTAGTAGGCCCCTCGAATTTAATGCTTTATTAAGGGCGCCAAATTTAAAATTGCCAGATAATTTTGTTAATATTCTAGGTCTATTACAAAAATTTGCTGTAATATTTGGTAAATTCTCTTTTGACTGTAACAATAAACCCTTTATCGATTCTAGATGCTGTAAAATAACAATGTGGGATTAGCTCTCACCCAACTAAGCACCTAACAGCAATGTATTTTTTGTGACAGTAACCAATTGCTTTACATCTTTTATTAGTGGTTTTGGGTTTAATCGATGCAGAGGCTAATTGACCAAAGCTTCATTCACAACCTCTCAATTTCCAATTTCACTTTGAAATTTGCATCGGATTCTGTTTGTGTAATCCATAATTGCCACTACGTGAGAGATGCTTATACAAGAAGTCTACCATGCAAATTGCAGATTACACTTTTCGACATTTTTGTTATTGGTTGTGTATACTGTAAAACTGGAAAATGGCCAGAAAAAGAGATTCAATTTGTGTTCCGAATAAAATCTGATAATTTTGGATGGAAAGTAGGGTGAATGGGAAAATATAAGGTACATAAATATTTCCGTTTTTGAGTAACAACTGCATTTAGTTATAAGAGAGGAGGGCGTTTACTCTATTTGTTCAACTCTGGCAAGCGCACGAACCCCAATATGTATATTTCCCGTTGTAAAAGCGGGCAAAGTGGGGTTTCTCTCTTGTGTTTCAGGTCGCCTTGTCACAGTCCCTGTTTCGGCTGAGATGCTGTAAGCACATAACACGTGACACTACATCACAGACCATTGCATTTAGGCCTTGGGTAAAACAATTTTACACAAACATATTAGGTCCGTAATTTGCAAGAGTCGTTAAATTTGCCGAGATTATTTTACACTTTATGGTTAGGCTTGAATAACTTCACTCGTATTATTTGCAGAGACTTAATAAATTATATCTTTGCGCATTTAATACTGAATTATTCCTCTGCCTAACCGCTCCTTTATAATTAGAATCTAAAAGACAGGAATTAATATTAAGTTATTATTTAATTTATGTACAAAAAGAAACTTGCAGCAAAGGAACTTCTCAGGGCATTAAACCAACTCAATATTAGAACCCATTTCGTTACGTAATAAATAAAAACAATTTTTCTATTGATGTTAATGCTGATTTATTTCGCATGTTCCACCCAACGCACAACGTTTTTATTGTCATCACCGAACTGGCGACCAAATAAAAATCGTTTTGAGTTGAGGGGTAATTACATAAAAAAATAATACCTACTGACAAGTTAAATATAATTTTCCTTGTTCCTAATGAATTGTTGCGTTGCAGAAGATTTATGGTTGTAGGGGAAGTGTTTACGAAACGATCATAATCTAACTACCCTGTTTAACTAGTTCATAGAGAGGATACTTTACACTTGTTTGCTACATTGCTAGTTCGCTCAGAAACAGTTTCACTTGGATTGAAATTTACAGGCTAATTGTGTTAAACCGTTTGTTTTGTTTTGGACCAAATTGGAAACACGACCGACGGTTGTAAACAGCAAACGTTTTAGAAATGTTGGGGAGATTACCGTGCCAGAAAAAAAGAGTCAGAAAAACGTGGTGATGTTTAGGCAACGTGACGTGGAATAGATGTGTATCAAATTTCTGGAAATTGACGGAGAGTTATTAACATTAATTTATAGTTTTTGTTGAAGGTTTAGAGCATTTATAATATAACATGTGCAAGCTTAAAGACTTGAAGGTATAATAATTTTCATCTCCTTATTTTCTGAAATCGCCTTGTATACAGGGTGGTTCAGAGTTTACCTTTCAAACTTCAATAGGTGATAAAACTCGCCAAAATAATAAGATTTTTCATTGGACACTTTTTTTATAAACGCCTCCTTAGCAAGTTACAGGGTGTTATGAAATGAATAACAGCATACTCATTTGTGAAAAGTTTTGGCATATTGGTATACTTACCTACATAAAATAACTGTTTAAAAATTTACTTACACCAATTAACCGATATTATTTTATTTTTGTTTACATTTTATCTTTTCAGAGGTCCCAATTTTTAAAGGAAGCTAAATTTTAAAAGAATGCAGTTAGAGGAAAGGTCTGTCAATTTTAGTACTTTATTAAAAATACTCAAAGGAATACCTTAAAAAAGTTAGAGTCATTAAAAGCGTATGGCCCACCAGAAAACAAACATCCAGTACATAAAATATAATCAAAATAGCCTTATCTGATAGCAATAAATATTCTTACTGTTCGTATCAAATTTGAAATCAATAGCCTTTTCTATTTTCGAGTAATTTCAAAAAAACTGATAAAAAATGTGTCAAGTTTAACACCCTGTAGCTTCCAAAGGAGGCGTTTATTTGAAAAATGGCAAATGAAAAATCTTTTTATTTTGGCGAGTTTCATCACCTATTGAAGTTTGAAAGGTAAACTCTGAACGACCCTGTATAATCTTGAGCCACTGCGATATTTAATATATTATTTTTATTTAAACTTGAAATTTTCCGTGGATGCACTAACTTTTAATTTAAAACAACCCTTAACCAAGGATTATACTTTGAATTTAAAGTTGGTAGGTATACCCCTGTACTATAGGCTGAATACAAATTAACATTACAAAAAAATGGCAGCTTCTCCTTTACCTTTTAACGATTAATTATTCACTTACAACTTTATAACTTTTAAATTCAAAAATTCCTGAAGTTCGCATACTCACACATACACACAGGAACACATACGGCTCCTATTGATCGTTGTTTCTGTTAGTTTAGTAACTTGATTGTGTTACATTAAAATGTTCAGGCCAAGCGTATGTTTTAAAGTGTCATATACATAAACTAGTAGTTTATTATACATGAAAATACCCGAACTCAATGAATTTATTACAATTCTCAAACGGTTCAATCCGACGTTCAACTGAATAAGTAATTAAGCTGGAAGAGATTATCATCGCGCATTACGCCCGAGAAATTGATTTCGAATTTCCAACAGAATTTATCTTCCAAGGATTTGCTAAGTGAATTTTGTGCATCTTGCAACAAAATAATGTGAGGAATTTTTAAAGTAGGTCTAGGATGTAATTTCGGTTTTAAATGCCTGGTAACCTACTATACTCAGTATATTTACTTGCGAAAGTAATTTATTCCAAACAATGGTGATGTGATGTGGTCTGAAACAATTTTTTTTTTAAATATAGGATGAGCTCATTGCGCACGTCGTTCACATCATGAATATGTATGACAAACCTCAAAGAGTTAAATACATATTTCAGTTCTCTTTGAACTTTGCAGCGAGATTCCACCTTTTGCATTTAGAGCCTGATTTGTGGCGGTACCTCTACCATGCGTGACGATTTTGTTATTTTGCCTCTGCAACTGTAACCCAACTGGGTATTTACCATTAGAATAAATCGTTTAGTCATATGCAACAAACATAATTATGACAGTGATCTCATCGATTAAAGGGATTTAATAAATTTGCATCATGCTTCCTTTTCTTATTTGTTTTTATTCTAGGTAGCTAAGGGTTCTATGGAAACGCCACTGGTACACATTCAAGACTAAGTTGCAACCCTGAATGCTACTTGTGGTTATTTTGATTGAATTCAAAACTACTTTCTTAATTAAGTTATTTAATTGCCATGCACAACTTTTTCTACATGATTTTGTTATGTAATGAAATAACGACATATTTGATTTGATTTATCTAATCGTACGTAAATAAGGAATAAAATAACACAACATGAAGGTTTGTAACTGTAGCGTAACGGTTTGAAGTTTAATTTAATTTCACGCTGCTAGAATTGTGTTCCGGAATAGACTGGGTGCTTTGGCATTTCGGTAAACCGATAACATAAATAATTAGGCTTTTGATCATATACCAAAGCATCAAGGATTTTATGTTTACTACTTTATAAAATTTTATTGTGTTATAATTATAAAATAAATCCGTTGCCACAATTTTTTCTCTCACTTTAAGCTTATATTATATCTTATTGCAATTTTAGATGTCAAGCTGAGCAAATCCATTGAGTCCCTTTTAATGACGGTAAGAGCTTCCGCTATTTGCTTTTTTTTGTAGGAGTTAAACTTCAAGTGTCTACCTGCCTCAAATAATAATAGGTTGGGCTTGCAGATAGTTTATCTTCATGTCTGTCTACATACCTCGATATGTAGATGTGGAATAATCCGGAAGTCGTTTTTCACTTTTAATATTCAGGACAAATTACAATATATTTTCAATGTAAACGAGAAAAGGTTTATGCGATGAGTGGTGGAATTAAATCAAGACGAAGGCATTTATTTATAAGAGATTGTTAGTAGTGGTTTTATTTTAATTATCTTTGATATTAACTTGTCTATTGAATAATAGACCTCCAACTTCTTTCGACTCGCATCGGTAAACTAGCTTCGCGTAGAGTTTCACGTTATCTGAGCTTAGTTTGGTGTAACATGTTGATAATTATTACTTTGTGAGTCTTATTTTAAACGTTTGAAATGCTTACAATGTTCATGGCATTATTATGTCACAAAAATATTTCTGTTAAGTTTATGAAAATTCCCTAATTGTTCTAACAATATTTTATAATATTTCATACATTTTTCTAGACTGTATTGAGTTTATGAGATGCGGGGATTGATGGTTAAAAATGGCTGAGGGCCATTGTAGATTCACCTTATTTTAGCAGCCCGTTTTCAAGCAAAAATTTACAAAAATTGGTATTTGACTCCCTATCGGTCCTAAGAGTATATTTGGTTGCCTATCTCTGATATGGTCGTTTAACCTCAAAATTTAACTCTCAAAATCACTGAAGAAGCTTTCTAATTCTTCATAATATTCGGAAAATAAAATTTAATCGTTTTCAAGCGCGGCATGTTAAACTTGGGAAAAAAGAGCGTGACTAGAAATTTATAAATTTAGGGTAAGGCGCTGGAAACTTTTGAGCATTTATCGCCCTATCTAGGGTTGCCAGATGTCCCGGTTTTCCGGGATTGTCCCAATCTGGCAATCCTAGCCCTATCGGAACTGTTTTTACATTGTTATGTTCAAAATTTATTGTTTAATAACTAAATTAATATAAATAGCTAGCCATATTCTGAAATTTTAACAGCGCCTCGATTGAAATTGTGTATTATTTTTGTCTCACAATATTATTTTCAACATTAAAGCTCCTCTAATGATTTTGGGATACTAGGCAAAAGTAATTTGTAAATATTTTTATTAGTCCAGAAACATGTTTTAAAAATACTTTATGGAAATAAGAAGCAGCCCCTCAAGATATACATTCTGCTAAAAGACAGAGTCATCCAAAACATAATATAATTTTTATAAAATATTGTGGTTTTTTACCGGAAAAGCACATGCTGAAAACCGTTTCCCTCTTAAACATGAAAATAATTTCCTGATGTTATCTCCAGTAGACATCCTATAAAAATTGATAGGTTATTTAGACATGTTTCCCCTTTTAAGCTGTTTGGGTTGTTCTCCAACTTCAATTAGTGGTAAAGCCATCTGTTTACAATAATTCGTCGAAACAGTTTATCGGTATTTTGGCTTGTGTAGACGCAAACTTTGTCAACAAGTATGTATTTATTTCAGTGTAAAAAATATTACAACACAAAGCAAAAGGGACAGTGATTGAAAACAGCCATCATTCACAGCCGTAAGTTCACTCAATTAAGTCGCGTAAGTGTCCGTTTAATATCCAAAAAGTTTTTACTAACTTACAGATAAATATTACAGAGTTTAATCGCGGTCTCAGGTGAGTTGTTTGCTCTATGATGTATTACCCAGGCCCAAAGATGCTCTCACTCTGTGTACGCACGCTTATACAACCTGAGAAACCAGATGTTCGATTGTGAGGTGTATTGTGTGTGTATTATGCACCCTGTGGTTGAACCGATTGTTACCTAAATTAAGAAACATTCAATGCAGCTTGTAGACTTCTCTCTCACGCTGCCACGAAAAGTCCTTTGGGACTGGATGAATATGGAGTGATTTTAAAATGACGAAAAAATACTTTGTGGGCACAATGGATGTCATCGATATAACTGTATTGGAAAATTGAAGTAAATATCGGATGACAATAGGATAAAAATCTTATACAAGTTTACTTTTTGCGAGTTTGATATCTATGTAGAAATAAAGCCGAAAAGTGACACGAAGATTAAATAAAATAAATCCCCGAAGATGATCTAATAACATAGACAAACATATTTGAAACAAATCGTTGCCTCTGTTATTGCATATCCTATTTCCCGTTTGTGAGATTTATCATTTAAATTTCACCTTATATACTTGGTGATATTTGTGGTAAATAAATCGATCCATGAAACACATTAAACTAGAAGTTATTCGACTAACCCCCTGCGCTTAACTTTGCAGTAAACCAAACAGCAAAATGAAATGTGTGTTTTGGTACCATTTCTATTCACCGAAAGGGGAGCAATATTCGCGGCCATCATACCAATAAAACTTGCTTAATGGAACATTAATTTGTATTTATTAAATGCAGAATATATGAAACGATAATATTATTAAATAAATGTGGAGATTATTGTTTAATTAGTAAACATTTAACAAAAACCTCACTTTATATTATAACGTTCTGTAACTACAAATTTAATTAATAATTTATAATTAATTAAACTAATACAAAATGAGATGATTGAGATGGAATAAAACCGTTTTACTGTCATGTGTATAAAAATTATAAACACAACATACACAGAATGTGTTTATTAATTAAAACGAAAATTTTATTTGTTTGCTGTTTTATTAAACTAATAACGCACAGCGGGCAAACAAATTAATAAAATAAATAATTAGTTTTTTATTGCGCCCTAGCATATAAATATTACATAGTTAAAAATAATATTTAATGACAATCGAAAAGTATTCTACGAAAATCATTTATTATCACTGATGATAATATTAGTATGGAATTTATGAATCAAAATGTAAAGTTTCTAAATTGTCCAGATACTTCTTCTTCATTAATGTTAATGTACCGTAAAATAATTGTTTATCGAATGCCACATTTGCGGTTCATTTAAGGTATAAAGAGAGAGAATTGTTGAAAAATTCAATTTTCTGATTGCCTGAAAAAAGTTTTAAAAAAAATTAATGCATTTAAGCGAAACAAATTTATACTAATTCTCTACCCACATTTATAAAGAATATAACGATATGGCGACGTGTTTTGGATAAGATACTTGGAATATAAATTTTGCAACATCGACTTTTAAAATTTTAATTTCCCAACTGGTAAAATTTTTGTACGGTGAGTGATATTAACTGCAAATTATCAAAAGGCGAAAAGCCAACGGGTTTATAATCAGTTCTCAATTCTTTTTAAAGTTCAGTAACAATAACAATATGAACTAAAAGCTTTTTGATTTTCTCATAAAATATTTTTACCCAAAAGACTTTCACAAAAACATGTTATTTGTATCTATAAGTAGTTTTTAAATTCTGGTTATATGCAGAGAGGTTTCGCCCATTTATGTCCAAATTTTAAAAGCATTTATTTATAACTTTGTGCATTTTTCAGATAAAGTATTGGTTCTCGAATTGGTTTATCGAAATAAAAACGTATTTTTCTCATACCTACACGAAAATGGCCACTTTATTTGCGTGAAATGCGGGTACAAAGCCGCCTTTTTAGGGTAGTCGCGGATAATAAGGAGTGGGGGTAACATTTCTCACTTGGGTAGCCATTCCCTAGAGTATGCTACACGGGAGGAATTGATTCTGCCTCGTCTTCTTTTTCACACTCGTGAGATGAGAACCTCTTAATTCCTACCTTGTTGCATAAACTACTGTTTATTTTTGTGTCTTTTTAGTAGTTTTTCAACATTTCTTTCCAAATTTCTTGAAAATTCTGCAATTTCAAAAGGGTCGGAAGGGACAATTTTAAAATCCTCTTCTTTTCAAACGAAGACACATTAACAAAAAAATTGTTTTGTTAAAATGAAAGCTAGTAGTTTTTCTTTGAGTAGAGACGATTTTTTGGCTCTGAATAACTTTTGAAGGCTGATGAGGACTGAAATTGAGGTTAGACGGACTTTCTGATAAGCGGACTTGAGTAATAAAGGAAAAAAATTAGAGAGCAGTAAATTTTTGAAATATTTTAGTAGAATTTCCTTAAATTTTTCAAGGTAGGTACTAAAATATTTTTGCACTTTTTGGTCTTCAATATTACAAATATGCAGAGGGATTTTGAATTACACTGTGTCCAAATTTACTGGCACCAAAACGCGTTTGTAAAAATTGTATATTACAAAATTCCTAATTTCAAAATACTAACTCATGAACATAACAATGTGTATAATTTAAATCTCTTTGAAGAACAGTTAAGAGGATCTTATATTGACTTTAAATACCTCTGAAATCATTTTTACCTGAAAGACTTGTAAATTAGTAATGATGCTACGTTAGAACTTTTCAACCTTGACGTACCTAAACGTAAAATTATAAAGTTTATTAATTGTACAAATTCAATTTTGTTTGTATCCTATAAAAACAATCTTTTTTCAATTATTTTTCCCCAATAACGTAAATATGAAAGTATGCATTAAAATTTATGACTTATGTATAGAAAGTGTAAATAATAAATTAAAAATTTAGGTTAAAGCAGCATTTTCTTCGTGTTAAAATATTACCGATTCCCGAACTTTTACTCCAAAATATTTTGTGAAGCACATATCATCATCAAATACGCTTCTGAAAAAATGTTAATAACCGTTTATAGGAGCAGCGTTGCCTCAACACAAACGATCATAATTTTATAACAGTTCACACACACTTACATTATGCACCTGTAAGTGAAACATAACAGCACGCAAAGCCCAAACAAAAACAATACGAACGCGCTAACACATCGTTATAAAATTTTAATAGCCTGTGTTCACTTTTTAAATAGGCAAGTTTAAGGCGTCTTTAATTTGGTCGTTTATGCAAACATGACGCCTATTTGATGGTTGGCACGTGGCCAACAACTCACTTCAACACATCTGCATGGGGCCAGGAGAATCGTGCATCTCGAACCTGACGGTCTCCTTCAAGTACATTTCTTCCTTAAATAGAGGGCATCCCGCATGTTGATCCGCAGGTAGAAAGGTAAAAGTCAAATATGAGTGTATGAGTAGGTATGATGTAGATGAAGACGTCTGTTTGTTTTAGTGTGTGTCAGAGTCGTGCTCCAGGTGGTTTGTTTTTAAATGCACTTGAGGGGAAGCCGGAAGGAAACTGTGCAAACAAGTGTAATCCAAATCCCAATCCAAATGAATTGGAAAGCAAAAACCGTTGGGTTAGAGAGTCCTGAAATTTGTCGGGCGAGTCTATTTAATTAATATAGAGCGTCGAGAGGTAGCGATAAGTCAACTTAATAACATTTAAATGTGATAATAGAACAAAGATAGCAAGGAAGCAAGGCTCTTTGAATCTCCCCTCTTTACACATCCGCCCGCGCGTCGATCATCCTAAACTATTCTATGGGCTTTTCGGTTACCACTTCGCAAACAGCTGTACAAAAAACCTTTTTTTATACAATGCAAATATCTAGTACTTTAGAACTTACTGTCTGAAATTTACTCATAATAAATATCTGCTTTTTTCCGTGCCTTTGCATGGGAAAATGTAAATAATGATCTCCATTCCTCGCGCCCTTTTCGTAATTATACAACCCACCATTTGTTACCAAGTAAAATGCTAAAGAGCCGCTATGAAACAAGACTGACAAGCTACTATCACCAAATAATTAATGAACACGTTTTCAAATTTAATATTGTAGCTTTAACCGTACACACACACACACACACATACACTTATGATGCATCATTTAGTTACAAGCTAATATGTGAAATGTAAAGTTTAGTGGTTAGTGAAGGCTATTTTTGTTCTAATCCAACAGGATGTATAAAAATAATTGTTTATCTGTCGCTAAAATAGTAAGACGGCGCCCTGAGTAGATAAAGTTGTAATCAAAGTAAACGAGAATGGAAAACTGGAAATAGTTTCGCTTTCAGTTATTTTTAATCGACGATTATTTAGATAAATTTTAGACGAATAAGGAGCTTAATTCACAAATTTATTATTATCCTTTATAATGTTATTTGTAGAAGTAAAAAAATGTTACACCAATTACAACTTAATAGTTTTTACAAAAAAATGGAGGCGCATTTAACTAGACAAAGTAGCTTACGAACAGAATCTTGTAATTATAAAGATTAAGTATCTAGCTCTAGCATATATCTAAAAGTTATTGATTTTACACTTTTGTAGTTTTAGCCCCTCAGAAAGAAATATAAAAGCCAATTCCTAATACGAAAGTGAAATTGTCTAAATAGTACAGTCAACAGCGTAATGATTACGCCCTATTCCTGAAAATAGCCCAATAGAACTGTCTCACTGACGCAGTTTTGACGGAAAATTTTTTTTCCTGTCTTCAAATTTGTGCAGGTTTTTCTAAAGTGAAAAATAAAACGTTGTATGAATCGCGGCCATAACTTTCCCTTTAACATTTTTTTGATATTGTCAATATTTAAAAAGTTATTCAACAAATAAGTTGAACATTTTTGAGAAATTTTTCTCTAGTTAGGTACTACTTACTACTACTGCTTATTACTCTTACCCCAAAATTATTGTCAACTTATTTGTTGAATAACTTTTTAAATATCGTCAATATCGATAAGAATTTAAAAGAAATATTTTTCTCTACTACTTTGTGCTGATGTTTTTTTTTTTAGAAATCTAATAGAAAATAAGTTATTTAATAAATAAAAAAATCAACTTTAATTTAGGGCTGGTGAAGAAACGGCGGGGTCTACGAATACAAAAACTTAGTTTTAAACTTACAGGGTGGCCCTCTACAAGATTTTGCAAAAATTGGTTGTAGGATAAAAAAAGTCTGTTTGAGGCCTTTTTTTCTCCCTATTTACTGTACTAAAAGATTCTTGAAATTTATCAAGATTTTACAAGTTTTACTCGAATCAAAAGAATACTGAATGTTATTACCTATTTGGTGCATTTTAGCTTAACTTTTTAAATATTTTCAAAATAAAGTCAATAAATGTTCATTTTCTAGCTTCTTTCAGGATCTTTCTCAGTAACTATTTTTATTACAAGCCCTAACAACTAAATGTTCGGACAAAAGTAAATTTAATTGTCTTTTTTCCATACGCGCAAAAGTTATCTAAATTAACTTCCATAATATTGATGGTTTTTTCTGTTATAATGCCAACATTTAGTTATATAAAAACGTAAATTTCGTAAAAATCCGCTCGGCGGTTCCAAAACTGTGGCACTTTAACCCAGCAGGATGGGAAAATTGTAGAAACAAAGAATTATTATTTTCAAAACGTTGGATCTAGTAGTCGGATTTTGATGAAATTTACTTTATTACAAAGGTAGATGTTGGTTTTCTTTACAAAAAAAGTTACACAAGTTTTTATTTGGTGATTTTAGGCATTTATCGGAACGAAAATGATAAAATTTTCTAGTAATTGTTTTAAAGACTCACAGTTTTGAAACCGCTGGTTGGATTTGTGTCAAAAAACATTTAAATCAAAGCTCAATAATCGTATAACTATATTGAAAAAATCCTGAAATGTTAATATGATTTTTTTGCATTTTTTTCGAGTTTCAGAGTTCACTTTTCAAATAACGTGTTTTTTGAGGGTGCTAAACCTACATTAAAATAATGACAGTTTTGGTACCACTGGTTGGATTTTGGTAAAATTTACCTTATTGCAAAGCTGGATGTTGGTTTTATGTACAAAAAAATCCCCAAGTCTTTATTTGTTGATTTTAGGCATATTTCGTACCTTTAAAATTGCACTTGAAAAATGTGACGTAATTTTCTAACGACTGTTTTTAAAAAATCACAGTTTTGGAACTTGGGTAAAACGACATAAAGGTGCTTTCATGGCCCTCATCCAGTCCGCACTTAAATGTCATTGAAACTCTTTGGCATAAAATTAAACGTATTCTACGCAATAATCCACCAAGAACCATTGGGGACTTATAGACCAAAATAAAAGAAATTTGGGACAGTTTCACGCCAGAATTGTACCAAAATTTGAAAAATACAATGCTTGCTAGAATACAGGTTGCTATTAAAGCAAAAAGAGACGTAACCTCTTATTAATGGTCCTAAATTAAAAATTATCCCAACATTTAGTTGAAAATTCATTTTGTATGGTTTGCTAATTATCGAGGTTAAAATATTGTTAAATCCAATAAATAATTTTCTTCCATGCATAATATTGTTATTAAGGCTTTATCTTATTGTATTGTTAGGTGTTTACTAATTATTTGCGTAAAATTTCCAGTTCTCCTTTCATACTTCAAATATTTACTTTTGTCCGAACATTTAGTTGTTAGGGCTCGTATAAAAAATCATCCCTAATTTTCTTACTATTTAATAAAATGTAAGGGCTAGTCCTTCCCACTGTGCCTTTATTTTAGTTTGTTTTGTCTCAGTTTAGGAAAATTATAATTTTACCAGTAGTGAGATACTGAAAGACGTTGCATTAAAAAATATTTAAAATTGAATGAAAATGTCACACTAATTATTTATTATTACCCGAATAAGCAGGTGAATTTTTAATGAACTTGGAAAAAAATTTTACGACAATTTTACATAATTAAAAACTGGGTAATTTGCAATTAAACTCTCAATATATCTGTGCTGCGCTCATAAGATATAAACTATTTAGAAATGCCAAACTGTTAAAATTAAACAATTTATCCAGAACAAATTGAAATGAAATGAAATATAATTCTGACCATTTATGCTGTTTTCTTACATAGAGGAGCTCACAGAATCATCATGGAACTTACCTACATAACAAAATTATTTTAATTTCAAAAATCAATATTTGGTAAATTATTATCTCACCTTTATCTAGAAGCCCGTTTGCTTTATTCAGCGCAATCACTGCGCAAAACTATGATTTTAAATAACTGCAATGTCACAAGATAATTCACTGGAAGCCACAATTAAAACAGTATATATTATTACTTTGTTTGATTAATACAAATAATATTAATCATCAAGCAAGTACACCCGGCGAAAAGTCTCGTAAAGCTAAAAATACAGAAGCAATACTCAAATTTTTGCTTATTTTTCATCTACAAAAAATTGTTGTAATGACATATTTTTTGTTGCTTTTAAATGAAAATATTTAGATTTCGCTTAAAACTTTTTCATTCGAGGCAAAATTCTTCTAACGAAACACAAGAGTTTCTCACTACATAAAATAGGATAATTTTGTAAGATTTCATACTTGCTAATTTTTGAAAATATTGTTCTATCAAAATTTTAATTTAAGTCATTTCTGTTTTTCAGGCTTTTAATAATAATTTTTTTATGAATCATTGATAATAGTTTATTGAAAATCAGCCTTAAGTGCTAGATCCTATTTGGAACAGTAAAATTTAGAAAATTTTTGATTTTATGACATGACTAGATGATTATTTTTCATTATTAGAGACAAAGTGAAATACATATTTGCAACTTCAGTAAAGGGCAATGTACTTAACATGTGGCACCCTCATAAACCGTCCCCACTTGAACCAAACAACAATAAATTCCCATACATCATTTATTTAATTATGCAACTTGCCATTAAATATTTCAAATTTTAATTCGTGCTCATAAAATGGAACTATAACACATCATATAGACAAAACAACCTGAAAGATCATGAAAATAATTCGCTCCTTAAGAGAGAGCAGCTGATTTAGTTTTATATAAAGTGAACAGTAATTGCCATGGAAACGAACCAATTTCTACTGGTTCAAACTTTAAGAGATCGTTACTATGACGACTAGTGCATAGTTAAATTTAGTTAAAGGTGCGTCAACCGCCCCTAAAGATTCACAACCAGCTTAAAGCAAATCGTCCTGAAAATTTTTTACAGTTTATATTTTAGTTTAAGGACCTTTCTGCTTTAGAAGACATTTTGCTCTCGATACTCTACTTTTAGTACACCATATTAAACCAATGATGCAATTAAAACAACGACAATGATAAACCTCAAATCAAGCGTACAAAATATTGTCATAAAAGTTACGGCAATCTTTCGAGTACGGACAGCGGCGCCCCTGCAAAGTGCTTAAATAATGTTTCGGTTTCCCCTTGCCGTCATAAAGTGTAAATATTTCTAAAAGGTTTAACTTTTGAACAACCACCATCATGAAGCCTTCAACTAACGTACGTAGATATGTTATTTATATAATGAAAAATTTAGTAATTGGCTTGTGTTTGTTGCAATATAAAGAAAAAATAAAACCGGATAATAACATAATTATATTACCATCAATAACATACGGAATTCGGCGGGTTGGTTACATATAGTCCTGCTGTAGGTACTACAGATTAGATGTTGTTGGTGTGTTAATAAAAATAATAATAATAAAAAACCACATCAGACGACAGCTGTTAGTGTATCAAGCCACACAGGTGAAAGCGGGAGTTCAGGCGATCATACAACCCTCGGTTATTGTCCTTTTTCCAAGCACCCTCCGCATCAGCACAGTGCTCCCCTGCTCCCCCTGCTCCGTGCGCACTTGTACAGATAAAATACATCCCATCCAAGATGTGTATATAGTTTGTTTTAATTTAAACGTTTGACTTGTTTGAAGTCGTTTGTAAATGAGTTTCAAATGACATCTTAATTATACATTCATAATCTAATGGCGACTGTACTGTTACTGTTGTAGTTGTAGGTGGGTGCGCATGTTTTATGAAAACAGTTTTTACTTTGTCACAGACATGGCATAATCTTTTGTTTGAATGTATTGTAGAATGCCGTCTTGCAGCGCACAGGCAGCAGTTTGTTAAAATAGTTAAATGAAGTTAAAGTTCCGGTTTCAACGGATTAAAATTTGTTCTTTGTGCAAATATTATGGAACTGGTTTGGGATTTACAATCAGGGGCTTTTCAATTCCGGCAACCGTTCAATTTTTCTAATTGCATTGTTAGTGTTCCTTAAGGAATTTCAGATTGTTTTGGACATGTGAGCTGGTGGAACCGAATCATATTTTAGATGTATTAGAAGGTGAATGAAAGGCTTTTTAATTGCGAAAACGACTCAATTTAGTATTCTAGAAAATGTACTCCAAATTAATACTGGTTAAGACATGCTCACTGATTTTTAGAACTCGTTAGATTCAATTCCATGGAACTTGAGCTTAATTTCCAGTGCATCTGCACTATTTCACCCCCAATCCAAATTTAAAGACAAATATAACATTGATTGTTTCCAAAAAAAGTAAGAGAATGTTACTTTTAAAATATGACCCAATTTTTAGGGAACAATCTGTATATGGTCAGAATAATATCACTATATAGGTATTTTATTTATTTTTTAGACAAGTAAATTTTGTTCCTAATTTTTGGTACCTCAATTTCAGTCACTGACCTCCTTAAGTTTATGAATAGGGATTATGAGGTTTTGTGATTTCATACATTCTTGAAAGAATAATCTTAGCACTATGGCTAAAGCAATCTTTACAATAGGTAAGCAAAATATAATTGTCCCAGGTGGGGAACAAATCTAGGATACTAGGTAGTTTACCCTTTAGCGGCAGAGCTCAATGATCCCAAAATCTAAAAACTTAAAATAACAGACAGCCAAAGTTTTGCTATAATTTTAAAAGGTGATTCCAGTAAAAATAAAGTTTTAAAAATTTGCTCCACATTTTTTTACGTTCTAGTGCAAATAAGAGTTTTTTCAGTTTTTCAAAATATTTAATAATTTCGATTTCATTAAAATAATAAAAATTATAAGGTTACATTAGTTTGACGATAACAAAATTTTGAAGTTTGTAAACAATTTTATCATTTCACTACAACACCACTAAAATATTCCATTTTCAAATTCTAAAATTAAAGTCGTACTTATGAATATTCGACAAAAATATTTAAAGAGTTTAAAACTGAAAGAAGTTGGCGCAAAATTATTATTTTTCGATCATCTTTTTGTATAGTTCCTGATACTGTGACCACCGATTTTTACTATCTAAAAACTTTGTGTTGTTAAATTAAATTTTCGGGGCAGGATTTTATTTGCTCCGCCACTGTTGCATTCAAAATGACTTTACAGAGAGTCTACAGGCGCTTTTTGACTGTAATACATATTGTGAAAGGTTAAATATTTTAAATTGTGTTTAAAATTAATATAGGATTCTTAAAAATTTTGCTATCTTCATTAGGCTAATTAAAAAATGTTGTTTAATTTATTTCTGACATGGCTGAATTTTTACGTAATTTTTCACTGGATTGCAGTAATAATTTTAAAAGTAGTATAATATTCAGAAATATGTATGTGAGCATATGTAGCAAGCAATTAAAGTAAAATTTGTGACAAACAAAAAGCTCATAAAAAACATGTTATCTCAAAATTTGTCTTCTTATTCTATTTTTATAATGAAGCGTTAGAGAATAAATTTTGTGTGTTATTCGAAACTATTTAATTTTTATACAAGTACAAGAAATCAATTAGGCGTTAGAGGTAAAAAAGCAGGCTATTTAAAATTTAAATATAACTCGAACTCTGAGATAATGGATTTTTTCAATAAATAAAATAAATACCCATCTTTAAAAACGTCTCATCGATAAGATTTTATTAAACCACTAATCAGTCTTTCTTGTAACTCATCAATATTACCCGCTTTAATTCCTGCACTCCACAGCTGAAAATACTAAATCCCCGGTTTCATTCCATTCAGCAAACTATCCAATCCAATACCCCATCATCAACCCATTTTCAATCGTAAATATTTTATGTAGATAAACCCAACTAAACATTAACTTCGCTTTAACATCATTAAACTAATCACTTTGTTATTTGTTTTCTATAAAATGTTTCGTTACTTCAACATCATGACATTTAGGGGTTAACTGTGTGTTTGGATAAGGGTCGTCCCCGAAAAACCCATACCTATAATACATGTAATACCCACACACATACGATATTATATTAAACGTTTCGGTTCACCTTCAAGCAGCGGAAATAGATGAAAGCGCCCCGCTAACAGACCGGCGACGATACATCAAACCGGTATTTTAAATTCACAAACCTTTTGATTCGCCATCAGGTTTTATTGGTTATCAGGTATAGAACAACGAAAGTTGATTACTAATGAGGGGAATATGCAGGGAATTTGTTTTGGGTTTAAACCACAGGATAGACAGACAAATTTCTTACAATGTGTGAGAAAATAGTGAGAAATGGTGAGGTGGAGTGTAAAATTAGAAGTTTTAAATTGGAAAAAAATGGGAAGAAAATTTAGTGCATAATTTCAAAGGCTTTGATTTTTTGTAAAACTTTTATTTTTATTTAATAGTATGTACCATATTTTTAATATTTTCTAAAGGCCCATCATGTAGGTCTCAAGACGGAAGTCGTAAACCATAAAAAAATACTTTTGTACATTGTAAAACTAATTTTTTTGTATAACTGATATAAAACTGGTTCATCTTGCAGTAAAAAAAACTGTAATTTCATATTGACGCTGTAAATGTTGAATGTACAAATTCGGCTGAAGAATAAATGTTAACCAAAATAAACGAAAAATTAAATAAATATTATCTAATTAGCATCCATGAAAGCGTATGCGATACACGAGAAAGTTAAGATTATTGTAATTAAAAAACTTTATGATTATTGAGATTATATTAACCTCACCCTGTATGTAACCTAAAAACCATTTAAACATTTTGCATTCAAATTATTTATTAATAGGCACAACAATTATTTATGTTTGCGTCCATGAAACACTTTAACAACTTTTTAATTTTTTTGTTTTCGGATTTGTCTGGCTCAATGGCGTTCTCCAAGGATTTGCTTTCATAATCCCTCTGGCCAGTCAACCCCTAAACAAATAAGGGTTCGTAAATTTTAGACAAGTATTGTTATCAAGCCGTATTATAGTCGTTTCAGAGACTTGCACAATCTTTACCACTGAAAAGATATTTAACACGATAAATAAACTTGTAAAAATACGGTTTTATAGTGATGCCTGCATCATATACGGTATATTTTGTAAATCATCAAAATGTATTCAACAGACACAAGTTTACTCCTCGAAATTTATGTAGGCGTAGGGACCAATGTAATCCCCCTCCTCTGTTTCATTCTCTTTATTACCGATATAAATTACTTCTACGATAAATTTAATTATAGGGATTGGTGGAATCGAAAAGTTTGAAGTTGGAACTAGGCACGGGCTCCGATTACATTTTTATTTCACCAGAATATTTTTCGGCTAAACAACGTGCCTCAATATGTTATGTGGGCATTATTTTTTAATCGTCTGGATCAATTTACTTTTCTCATAGCTCAGCGCAGTCGTCATTAACATATTATGGGACATGAAAAAAATTTATTTCTGTTGATAATAGTTTGTCACGATGGATAATATGACAATTTATGAGGCTTTAAATAATTTATTTAATGTTGCGACTGTTAGTCCAGTCTAGTAAATAAGAAAGCTAGTTGGTATAACTTCAATCCAAATAAAATCTTGACACCGTTATACTGGCATATTTTAATAAAGTTATTAAAGTAATTGGAGTGTAATTCAGTACAAAATATTCCCACATATTTTATGTTTTCTTGCAAAGTTGTATCGCCATTTCCATCACACCAGGCTCATAAATTTCTTTCAATCCATTATTTTAATATACGATGCGATATAAATGTTTGTAAAACGTTATAATTGAAATTACCGTCAATCCATTTACAAGAAATTTTGTTATTTACAGAAAATTTGATGGTTTAGAACCAATTAACCTCCCAGGTAGCATTTTACAGTTTAAAGAGATAAATCTTCTAAAATGCAGCCCACCTGTGTTGATTTCCGACTTTGTGTTAAACCGTCAAAAACCCATTTTGCAGAACTGTGAAACTAGGCACTTTCGGCAAAATACTTCTAGTCAAATGTTTCTGTTAATAGATGTTTTGTATTATATCCATTAGTACCGCAATATCTTTACGTGGTACTTCTGGGAGGGCAAACACATCTTTTATGCAAATACCTAATCCTTTGATTTATGACTGGTGATGTTCGTGAGCATAATGAGTTCTTACATTTTAGCGAACGCGAAGTTTATGGTTGCCGAGTTATTTGTCTTATAGGAAAAACGATAATTCTATAAAATAACTCGTAATAATCTGGTAATTTAACAGGTATTTTAGTGAAGCTACTAAATTTTTTTAAACAGTTATGTTGATGAAAATTACATTTAAAATGTGAGCACATAGATGTTCAGTGGCGTAACTAAAGAAGAGCTGAAAAAGAATATTGGATTTTACGGGAATTTAATTCTTACAAAATGTAATGTGGAGGAAATCTCTGGTATTTTTACTCACGTTTATTTCCTGTACTTAATTCCACAACCATTGAGTTTTTCAGCATAGTTTTATATATTTCTAGAATTCAAATACGCCCAAATTTCGGTATTTTTGTGGTAAAAGGAGAAAATCAGGGTTCTTTTGAGTTCAAATAAACGAGTTGTTTACACGAAAAAAAGTGGACTAGGTTAAAAGGACTACATAGCTCTTTTTTTAATATATTTGCTTTTTGAAGATGAAATTTCTAAATTGTTTGTGATTAGACGTTTTCCAATCCTTGTAAATCTGGCCGCCGCGCAGGACACATTTGGTACTCATTTTGTTGTGAATCATTCAAGTTAGATTAGGTTAGATTGTCTAAATTCGAACCTACACAGTTTCTAGTTGCGGATCCAAGATTTTGTGAATAGGGGGGGAGGGGGTCCAGAATCAAATAATAAGTAGTAGTTTATGCAACAAGATAGGAATTTAGAGATTCTGACGAGTGTGAAAATTGCAAGACCACGAGGCAGAATTAATTCCTACCGTGTAGCTTACTCTATTTTTTCTCATACCTTATACGAAAATGGCCACTTCTTTTGCGTGAAACGCGCGAACAAATTAAAACAGCATAACACTGACATTTTGCTTGACACTGTGCGGTGAGCAAATCACCTTGACAACCATAAACAAACACAAATAACTCCTGCATATCAGTGAGGGAAAGGCTACCCAAGTGAGAAATGTTACCCCCACTCCTTATTTTCCGCGACTACCCTAAAAAGGCGACTTTGTACCCGCATTTCACGCAAATAAAGTGACCATTTTCGTGTAGGTACGGGAAAAAATAATATCCTCTTCTCAAACAAAAAAATCGAAATTCTCAAGGGGAAGGAGGGTTTGAACGTAAAACTCCCTCAGAGTCTTAAATTTGTAAAAAAATTGGGCCCAATTCAGCAGTTAGGTAATCATAACTTAATAACGTAAAAACCGGATTAAAATTGCATCGAAACATATTGTGACAAACTCATTAAACTCAAGAGATAAAAAAGTTGAGGTAGATTATGCAGCACCATTTATGAAGAAGAAATTGAATTATGGAGACAATTCATTCCTTTGGTGAAGAAAAATTGATATAAAAATATTTGGTCAAAATTTTAAAATACTTAGCGCTTTTGAAGCCGCTAAACAGTCAATCAAATTAATATATTATTAAATTTCCCGCCAAATATTTTAGTTCCAATTCTCTGTGAGTTCTAAAAATGGACTTTAAGTTTTCATCAAGGATTTAAACAACGAATATATGATTACACCTTAACACCTTCGGGTATACTAAGGTTTAACGATTATATATATATATATATATATATATATATATATATATGATTACAGGTTACAGCAAATTCTTATACTTTTATTAAAAGTGAAACGAAAATTTTCTAAATTTTATGTATTGTTTAGTCAATAAACCTCTCAAATGCCATTAATAATTTTTCTAATTTTCCAACCCTGTTTGCACGTTTTTCATTAATTAATTTAGCAGCTGGCACTTAAAAATAAACTTAACCAAAGTTTTTTACACCCAACCTATTCAACACTTTATGTTTGTATTTTAAAAGATTTCAAAGTTTTATGTAATGACTCATTCGTCTGAACAGGTAAATCTTTCAGAAGGGCGTTCATCTATGAACACATTAAACCTTTTACTATGTGTAGCAAAGAAATAGTTTCAAAATTCCGAAAAGGTCATCCCAATGTATGGTGCGGCTAACTAATTGTTGTATCATTGAGATGAAAATGTCAAATTTATCCTTGTCTGCTCTAGAGAAAAATATTGTTCAAAGTAATTTTGTATATCTGTCTGTGCTTTATACTCTAGTGACCTCATGATCTATCATTTTGTTGGTACAGATGTAAACAATCCTTTACAGCACTCCGCCAATAATCCTGTCAAACAGCTTAAACCGAACTGATTGATTTACATCGGAAAAACAACCCAACAAATATTTTATTTTTTAAAGATTGTTATCCTAATTAATGCCGATTTTTTCTGTTGCTGCTAAAATATGCTGTCTGTTTAAATCGTCTGTTGTAGAACCCACTCGTTGGGGATAAAGAAAAAAGTTTATGGCGAGGCGATATTTTTATTTCTTTTTACCTGGCTTCTGAACCCAAACGAAGAAATGTGGTAGCATATAATACAAGTCCTTTATAAGCACGTGTCAACGGCTATTAGAATTTTAGGGGTCTCCAAACTGATTTTTATTTAATTTTGTCTGGATGTGTGTGCCACAAATGAAATGCCATAATTCGTTGCTTGTTGCTTATTTGATGAAAAGTTGTAGATATTTTTTCAGTTTATTTTTAAAATATGTGGCTTTAGTTTGGTGGTTAACTAAAGTTACCTGATCAATTAGGGCCTAATAACGTGTGATTCATTAAATTTCCATTCTGAGTTGGCGGTGGAAAAAAAATTCATGTCTTTGATTACACCTCACTTCTTTAAATGTCAAAAAAGGTTAGGTTTTCAGGTTGTTGTTTGAAACTGACAGCAACAGAAGAATCAATTGGGCGCACACGTTCAAATTCTAAGGCTTACCTAGAATGGAAATTTAAAGAATCACACGTTATATCGTATGCTTCTTTCCATTTTATTGCATCACAGTGTCAGTAAGTTGGCAAAATAGAAGTTGCAAAAGGGAAGGAAGTAATCTATTTACGAAACTAATAAATTGAATTATTTTGACCAAAATCTTATATGTCTAGTTAGAGTTAGGTTTTCATTTTAATTATTTTTACTTCAACTAAATTGAATATTATATTAAGTTCAAGAAAAGTATCCTATTCTTATTTTACAAATGTTTACTTAATTTACATAATTATGTATATTAATTGTCACAAACCACATTCAAAATTTTCTTATTTGACTTTAATAAACTAAATCAAGTGTTGCAAAGTTTAATTAAAATAAATAGGATGACCACAAATAAAACTAACTAAACGTTTTTAAAAGCTTTGTGATAAGATTAGGTTTAGATTAGATTCTAACAGCGTTATCGTTTATTCGCCTATTTTCACGATTACACAAACTCTTTTTTGATCCATCCGATTTTTATTAGTTCATTAACTCCAAATAAGTTTTGCAGATACTGGATAAGAAGTTGCAAATGTAAACTTTATATTTTCGGTTCGTTTTATTTCCAAATGAAACCAATTTTATAAGGTATACTTCGAGGGGTTGGCCGCAGTATAAAATTAAAAAAAAAACTCTTTTGTAAGGAATTCCTCTAATTTGACTTCCTCGGAAATTATTGTGAGCTTCCTTCGACTTCCTCGGAAGTGTAAAAAATGCGTATTCGTAGTAAACAGCAATTTGTTATTGCTATCTCCGACGTCCCCCTGAATTCCTTTGATTTCTCCCCGAATTCTCCTGGTGTGTTTAAAAAATTTTTCCAGCAGACAATTCTTTGGTATCCTTCCTTTAGTTTCAGGTCTAGTTGGATGAGTTTAATCTGACCTATTTATCCAAGAACAGTAATTTTCTTGCCGATTTTTATACGTCCCTAAATATACATATAACTTTTGGTGGTTCCACAGATTGATTTTGGTCAGATGCCTGGATTAGTCAGCCTTCGTAACTAAGCGATCGTTTTTCCCTTTCTTCTATCTGCCATATCTTTAAACTCACATGTAAGAATCTTTTTTGGTTTTTCTGATTACGCGTGATTAAAAGTGCATGAACTATTACAGTTTTTTTAACTACCATCTGGTTTCTTTTTCATCAGATTTGCTTCTGCAAGGAGCCATATTTGATGGTTTCTATGACCCTCAAAATGTAATTTTTCTGACAAAATTTCTAAAAATGCTGTAAAAAACGAAGTTATTTTAGGAAAATGGCAAATACTTCTAAAATCTTGAGGTTTAGAGGTTTTTTAATAACTGGAATAACTGGAAATGAATTTAATAAAAACCGGGTTATTAAATCTATTTGCCGAGCTTTCAAAATCCTAAACAACTAAATGAAATAAACTCGTACTCTGTGATACACATAAAATGTTAATGGATTATGGCTAAACTGCTAAATTTTCGCTTTATTTAGACAAGCTACACTTCATGAATAATTTAGTATTAATTTTAAAAAATGTGTTAATATTTTAGGCATTAATAAATAATGAAATAATAATTTTGAGCTTGTGAGGAAAGTATAACGCAATTATTACCTACAGCATAATAAAAAATGTAGCTAAAGAATTCATTTTCATTCGCATGTCCTTTGTTCATGGTTTCTCATTCCTGTATTTATGAAGCATTATTTAAATTTTCTGTTTGCATTTACAAATTAGAGATAATTTTAATAATTGTGCAATTATTTGTAATTTATTAGTTTATAAAAGTAATGAATTATTATAATTTGCATATCATTAAAAGCTACATATAGATCTTTTTTAATTGAGGATCGAGAAAAAATTACAAATTATTGAATTTACTTGTTAAAACTCGGTTACTTTAATCTTGTGAGGACTCGTTAGAATGCACCTACGTAAACATAGACAAAAGGAACACCGCCACTTGTAAACTAGAATGAATACGGTATTGAACTGTTTACAGGATTAGTATGCAGCATCCCCTATTGTCAAATATTAAGTTAAAAGAAAGTCATATCTCCCCACTTTGAATTCCAAAGACATGACTGCTTGTTCAATCCAATTGAGAGCTTCCGACAGGTCAAAGAAAGCTGTTTTTTGTAGGAGTTTTTACTTTCCAACAGTAGCAATTTTATCGAAACTTGGCGTCAAATTCTCAAATGTACCACGCAGAAAAGTGATTTCGTGTAAAAGGGCTCCAGTTCCATCCATTTATGATGCAATTAGTAAGATTGAAATGTGTGCTCTGGATAAAAAAAATGCTAACGTAAAGCATAATGTGTTGGAGATGATTCTTTTACAGCGTTTAAATCTGGATATTCAACTTTAAAAACATCAGCTGATTTGTGACGGCCGGCTGTTCACATTGTAGGCTGTAACAGGTATTGTGTTGTGCTGTTGTTGGGTGTATATTTTCCCAACGACGACTATCTGTCTCATTCTATAAGACAGTTTACCTGCCCGGTGCGGAAGCATTTTATAAATACTGAATGTTTGAGGCCATGGTGAATGAATAAACCGTGGCAAAAATTTTAAAACCATAATAGAGGACACAATGTGTATACTCTCTTTGTGGGGGATGATGCATTTCACCAACTAGTTTATCCTTGTTTATCATAAAAGCAGTAAATTATCCTCGCAACTTGTAACAATGTGCCGAGTAATAAATAATAATGTTACAGCAGAAATTTTCAGAGCGGATAGAATATCAGATATAATGGATAATCGAATGAAAAAAATTCGTTTATAATCTTTTAGTTGCTTCCATGTCAATATGGAAACTTCTGGGGTGATATATGAGGACTGATTTTATTTCGTATGAGTTTTATGGTTTTATTAGCAGGAAAATGAGGTTTATGATATGATTTACTATTTGAATACAGTTTTTTTGTTGGTTGTTGGCGGGACAGGACAAGAGGAAACGAAAATTCTAGAAACATGGACACCAATATAAGTTTTGCACTAAGTACGGTCGGCGCCAACCAAATTTGAACGAATTTCTGTTACCAGGGCAATTTGGTGCGATTTTTACTAGATTAAAAACGGCTTTCGCCAGTGGTGTATTACTACAGTAAAAATATAAGCAAGCACTATTTTATATAATAATTCTTCAATTTTCTTTTTCTTTGTAGTTCATTATAATATTTTTTTTTAGCAGAGTGTCGATATACTCGTAGTCTTCCACTATTACAGGACTGGAAAGTCTTCTCATCAGAAAATACAACGGTGTTCCAAAATTCCTCATTAATGTTCAAATAATGATTTGCAAATTGTACTCTTCTCTGTTTGTGTTCAGCAGATGAGAATATTTTGCGTGCGGCAACGTCGTTCTTTAAATGAGACTCTTTGAGACGTCTCTGTGCTGTCCTAGGAGATCCTGGAATGTGTGTTTCTTCTCTAGCTCTTATAGCGCTGTCAAAAGGATTCTAGTTAAGATATTCAATTAACGCATTGTCTTCAACCCCATTAGAGATTCTTCCGATAGCCTGTCTGCAGCCTTTAGACACGTTTAAATCAGCTGCTACTTCACTTAACGTCCAGTTTTCTTCTAACTTGGCTATGACCTTGCTTTTTCGGTTTCTGTTAAATGTCGTGGCTTATTTTTCGGCAAATTTATGGAATTTTTTGATGACAGATTAATTTTTGCAATGTACCAATTCTGTCACATTACAGTACGCCTATGAAGTTACAATAGAAAAATTAACCGTTCAAATTTGGCTGGCGCCGATAGTACATACTTATAAATGACCTAACTAAAGATTGCTTAATTGCCAGAATTCGTGATGAAAGTCTTATTCTCGCATTTTTTTGAACCTATAACGTCTTCATCAAATTTGCCTGATCACACTTCAGTGGATTTCCCTAAATTATCTAACTTAATATACATATGTATAAATCATTTAACATTAAAAGAAGATATCCTGTAGAAATTTTTAAAAGAAAGTGAGTAGCCAACCTACCGGTAGGTTGATTAGCTGCAGGTCTGCATATCTGATCACACTACATAATAATGAAATCATCATCACTTGAAGTTGAAGAAGACATCATTTTTCATAAAACCGAAAACTAATTCTGAATACTTTGATATAGTTCATAGAAATTTAAAAACTGTATTTCTAGAACATTGTTTCCTAATTATATTGTTCTTCTTTTGGCCCAGTTTTAAATGTTTTCACAAAATTGATGGGAGCACATTATCTTGGAATTATATAGATATTATCGCTTATCCTTATATACATTCATTATCGTTGAATTATAGCACACTCATATTAAACAAAACGTATCATTTCTATGGACTAAAATCAATACAAGACATAAATATCATAATAATGTAATTCAAAATTGTAGAGGTCAAATGAAAGTAGACATGTTAAAAACAAATATAAAATTTGGTGAATAATAAAAGACATTAAGCGAGTGTTGAGCTGTTAAATCTATTTGATGATTTGTAAAAATTGCCTTTTACAATCTATTAAGGTATTTTTCCATATAGCAAAATGAAAGCTTGTGGACGACAATATAGGGAGTGGCCTTTATTTAATATGATTAGGTATTTGTGGATTTAATAGCAGAGGAAAATTAGTTACAGTCTTATTTAGCCAAATAATGAAATGTGCTACTACGCACAACAGCACGTCCAACAGTTGACTAAAATAAAACCCAACTTCTCATTTTCATTACATATTTGATTAAATCAATAATGAGTTATGGCTGCCACAAAAAACCGAAAAAGTCCCCCATATGGTTCCGCAAAGCTATCAGTCTATCACCTACCCAAATACTTGTGTTTGTGTGTATGTGTGGGACGACCGACACGGAAGATAATTTAGCTTTAATAATAATTACACAAGTGCTAATAATCAATTTCTGTTCTAGCGTAAAACAAGGGCCGAGTTATCATGGGCGAACTCTATCAATATAACGGTAAGGTTCCAAGTTTACTTCAAACTTTCCATCTTTATCTTGCCCACATTAACATCCAGTCCTTTCCTGCTTGAAAGCAATATCCAACATCGTTCCCCATCCATCCTGCTCCACAGCGTAGCAAACAGTCCATACACTGGGTTATCTCTTTCTGGCAATCCTATGAATGCCATCCGCCTTCTGAACACCGTCCATAAGAACCACAATTGCCTAATAGCTTTATCTCTGTAGGACGATAATTTGTAATGTCAGATCTGTTGTTAGGTGGCTCGTTTTTAGTTTATCTGCGAATTCTTGTATCATCATAAGATAAATAGAATTGTTCATATTGAAAAATCATCTGTTGAGTTTTAATGAACATGACCGGGATTGTAGGGTGTGTGACGACGGGAGGGCGGGTGGACGATGTTTGATGTAATGCAGTTTAACGATTATGTTTACTTTATATCTAAAATAATATGTTTTATCATTTATTGCTGTAATAATTTACGTTTTTCGCATAATAATTAAAACGTTGGTGATATTAATGGCATAATAAAACATACCAGTATATTATATTATTAAATAAATAAATCCTGTTATAATAAAGTTGGTGTAAAAGCGGTAACAAATATTGTAATTAAATGAAACATACGTATTATTACATACTATTAATTTGTATTTGCTATAGTATTGCGTAACACTTGCGTTTGTTACTATTTTAACACTTTTCCTCATAATTTCAATTCACACAAATACATATACGTTTTTTATTGAGTACATAATTCTCTAACTGCATTTAAAATAGTTGGATTTGAAAATTTTTAGAAATATGTACATAGGTAGGTACACGTAAATTTCCATTCTTTTATTATCCTTTTTTAAATCGACATTTGCTTGGATTTTAATTTTCATGTCCGAGAAAATATTCTGGAAATTCTTCAATTTTCGCTCAGCCGCAAACTCGTCCTCTACTGGTAAATATTACTTACCTCTCTTAATGCTTAAATAACTATTATTGGAAGCTGAATAAATGTTGATTTTAATTTGTATTAATGCCCGACAAGGTTACTACGTTTAGTTCTGTTTTTAACTATGATTTTCCCAGAATTTATGGCACTACAATATTAAACATTAAACAATTTATCATTTAGTTTACAATTACAATTACAACAATTGCGATTAATAAAACTGACATTCCCCGATAACTAACACTGATGTGACGATGTCAGCAAAAAGAAAACAATTTGAAAAGGGCACGAAGAATCCAATAATGTCTTTTGTGGCGAGCCCATCAGATTTGTACAACACAAATAGTCCCCACTAGGTAAATGCTGTCTCTTTCAAATAAACATCTCCACTTTATCAGTACTTCGTGTTTTGGTTAACCACATTAGGGAACAATACGGCTGGACATTACTATAGGATGATTGTATAAAACCTCACACGTTAATATTTTTCAGTGATAACAATCCAGTTTGTTTTTAATAATTTGTCATAACAACCCAGATAAAGTTTGTTTTTCTTGTGTGAAGGTATGAATATGATGTTTTTGTTATTATGTAGTATTCAAGTATTGTTTGAATTAATATAATATAATGCAAGCCGTAATGGGTCAAAAAGTTTGGTTCGACTTTGTTATCTAGATGTAGATTAGTAGATAAAACATTTGGTGATATTCACTGATTTGATTAATAGCTGTTTTTTTCTGAAACTGTGTAAATACAAAAATTGGTCAGGGTCAGATTTTTTTAATTCAATCTTGATTTTTTTATATATAAGGTGTATAATGTATGACAACCGTTTTGAAAAAAATGTTAAGGAATTAAAATGTAAATTTTAAACAGTGTATATTTCTGAATATGTAATGCTTTTATTTATAATACATTTCTATCATTTGTCATTTATTTATAGCACATTTTATTTGATTAATTAATAATTAGTCTCTTTATACTCTTTTTATGATGTGCTAAAGAATTAACAGGTGTTAAATAACTAAATCGAAATTGTTTACCTACTAACAATAAATTAACTACGTTCATTAGTTCCTAGAGGGTTACTTTATCTACCTGGTACCTATTTTTTACAAACTTATCATTTCAATGTAGTTGTATTGTTAATTCTAGACTTGTATTGGTGCATGGAACTGTGTAGTTTGGGGCTTACAGTAACAGGGTACCTGAGTGTTATTGAAAAAGGCCCCTAAGTTAGCCCTGAGGACAATTACAATGAGAGCTAAAATGCAAATTTTAACAAATGTATACATATTTGAGTTTGTGTTCACACAGAATAGTTCAAGCACGATTTTATTAAAATTCATTTACGTTTTCTTGGAGTTCTGATAGTTTACTGATTCTTTTTATCAGTGGTCAGACTAAATATTTATTCAAGATAGCAACTTTATGTGGACAGGATTTCAGTATCTAATCACTAGAGAAATGTCCAGAGCTTATGCACTGTTTTTAGAATACCGGGTGATTTTTTTAACCTGAAACTTTCAAATATCTCGAATAATAAGCACTCTACGAAAAAAATATCCATAATCAAAATTTAATCATTCCGCGGAGGAAATACATTAGTGCTAAAATTAGTCCCTCTTCTCCCCTCCTTGTAGGTTAGGCGGGGGGTAACTTTGAAATCTTAAATGGGAACCCCTATTTTTTATTGCAGATTCGGATTTTACAGCTAAAAATACGTAGGATTTGTCTGAAACATTTTTTTCGATTTGTGATAGATGGCGCTGTAATTTTTTTATTGCATACGTATTGCAGAATCCTCCGCCCCACCTATAAGGATTTTTATTTTAGCACTAATGTATTTGCTCTGCGGAATGATTAAATTTTGATTATGGACATTTTTTTCGTACTCGAGATATTTGAAAGTTTCAGGTTAAAAAATCACCCGGTATACAGTAGCATAAGGAATTGTTTAAAAAATCAATTACTGAGTCCATTTGAAACAAATTTGGCATTTTAAAAAATGTTACTTTTCATCTAAAGTTATCTATAGATGTAAGAAGATCAGACTTAAGATTTTTTGTCATTTTTCTGAAATGAGAGAGAAAGTTTCAGATCACTCTCAATTTATCTCCAAAATGTTTATGTATATAGGATCGAATATAACATGAAAAAGTTCAAGAACCATCCAATAATTTGTCCTAATGTACCGACGTAATAATACTTAAATATTTAGTTTTTGAAAATTTTATACATTTTTAAATAAGTTTGCCTCTTTAATATCGGAACTTTCTGGCAATCTGTTTTTTTATGCAAACGGAGAGAATCATATCACTGCCACTTAAGTTATCTTTGACAGGCACAAAAGTTGTTAAATCTACGAGATCCCCCTGGATTTTCAATTCTAAACTTGTATTTTCCTGTTTTATTGTGGACAAGAAATCTATAAGAAGCCCCGAAACATTTGCATAATACTGATGAAAGGAATTTAAAAAATATGACCAATTTTTGAAAAAATTGTCCAGGCCCTTTGATTCATTCTCTCAAAATCTGTTTTCTTTTACTCTATCGGCTCAAGTTCTTTAAGTATTCACTTTTGGGCCTACCTCTTTTGACCCTGTTTTTTTTATAGATTAGAAGAAAAAAATTCGTGAATCAACTGTTGATACAATTTATTCAGGAAAATATTTATATCAAGTCAATTTTCATCATCAAAAACTTTCTACAATAAACTTTATTCTACTATTTATACAAGGTTTGCTCTAATATGACACTTTTTTATTCATTCGTTAATTGCTCGATGTCATCAGCACATCAGCGAATTATTGGGTGCCATCTATATTATTATTATTATACTAGGAAAATTCTTTGAATATTTCCTCCAGATTTTTAGTCAAAGTGAAAAAGTTGGGAGGAATTGAATCTCGTTTGATCTCAGTTCAAAAGTTATATCTAGAAAATACTGGTGACCAAACAGAAACAGAACCTCTTGAAAATTGGGATGCAGTAAATGGCAAAATTAGCTACACAAATCGTAAAAAATTAAACAGGTGTTTTTTTTTTCAAAAATGTTTAGAGGAATCCCTGACCTAGAATCCTAGACAAGTCCGTCTCTGTAGTACAAGCATCACATGATGGAGCACTATTTACTATTTGTATATGTAAATATTAAAGTACAAGCACTTTTACAATTACGTATGTTATTTTGTTAAATTTAATAAACAGAGTTTATTTAATAGAATCCTGAATCCTAACAAATTACAGCAGTTGTGTGGGATACGCCACAAGTGAAACATTAAATACAAATTTAATACTCATTAAATTTAATGACACGTTATTCGACGACTAATTAACATTTACATTATTTGAAAATAATTAAAACTGACAATAACACTAGAACAAAAAATTCTCAATAATATGTGAACAGAAAAAAAAAGAAAGGAAACCCCGGAAAAACCATATCAAATAAACGGTTTAAAACACACACAAAATACTTAAAACGTTTATTACAACACAAACAAAATTTACCGTAAAACATAATAATCTGAACAAAAATCTGTCTCAAATACGGAGTTTTCCACTTAATACTGTTGAAAGGGACTAAAGGATTGATATGGGATCAAAAGCAGCGTTTAGTTAACTCCACGTGCACACAAATTACAGCTCAATAATGTCTTCTACCACACGTCGCTTCGTAGAATCCAACTTTGATATCGCCCAATAAGCCCAAATACATTGAAACGTTACGCTGTTATCAATATTTTGTTCCGCCGTAAGCTCGAAAAGCTGTAGTAATGGGTTGGATAGTACGCGCAAGACAGTCGGTTAGTACTACGCAAGTTCTTGACTGTAGTACATCGTGCAGCGTGTTCCGTACGTATGTTGCGATTAACAGATCATTTAAATTTAGTGCACACCTTGACATTTTAATGTAGTTGCGTTGATTGTTTACGGTTTTTTTTTCTATTAATTTTTTTTAATTTTCGACAACGAGTGGATTTTTTATCTGAGGACACTAGTAGTAGAGTGATAGTGTGTGTGGTTTATTGTTAATTGGAATAATTGGAAAAATATTTAAAAAAAAAGTGTTGTACAGTTTTTCGCACAGAAAGTGATGCTGGAGAAATTGTGATTTTTTCCTTAACCAAATTAATTGGATTAGTCTTTTTTAGACACACTTCCACTGTGTTAAGGTAAAGACATTAAATTATTGCCCCGTTGTAGATTTTATCAGCGTGTTAAATTAATAACTTTCTTTTTAATTGTTTAACCAATAATAATTGCGTTTTGTATCATTTAATGAACCTGTACATACAGCACTTGCAGCAGTTACATTAGACTACTACTTACTTAGCTTAAAAACTTAAATACTTCAAGCGCACTTAAGATATAATATTGTTGTTTCTAACGGTATTATTATTGGACTGCACAAAATAATGTTGTGTATTATTAAACACCATATATCCACATTCTACAGTCAGAACTAGAGTGAGAGACATTTTAATTAAAATGTTTCGTGCGCAATGGTCTTTAAATTTTGACCCAATAAAACTATAGTACAAACAATACAAATACAGATCATCAGTGTTAATATTAAAAACAATAATTAAATTATCGTCCACATACAGTTTTTTTTCGTTGCGTAAGCAAATATGTCTTTCTTTGTGTAAAACGCGATTCGATATGTCGATTACAGATAACAAGGCCGTTTACATTCACTTCGAAAACTGATTTCTTTAATGGTTTTTGTCTGTTAGTGATACCGCGGAAAAAGCAGTGAAGCGCTCGCTATTGGGTTTTTCGCGATTATTTTTATAAATTTTTCCGGCTGATCAAAATTTTTAAACAGGATTCGCGGTGCGCTTTTTACAGCTTTGTACTTACCCACGCGTCATAGTTTATCTAATTAATTATGTCTCTCGGAATTGATTGTTTAGCTTTTATATTAGAAATTCCAATTATTTTTATTGGGTTTTTAAATATTCTGTAAACAAGTGGAGGCTCGCGCGCGCACACAATAATACATAATTGAAGTTATGTGGATTTAATATAGGTTTGCTCTCGAGCTCTTTGATTTACTACATCTGCCCCATATTATTAATTTTCCTTTGTGTTCTTAAAGAGCTCCACGGACATTTTGATATTATAGGGTTTTTTATCCGGCCTAATCACTGAAAATATCCTTTGTTTAATTACAACGCAAACTCCTTTATTTTCCTCGTTATTTTATTAAGACATCCACATTTTTAATTGTGCACTAACCGATAGAAATCTTACCTAAAAAAATATTTATAACATCTAGATTAGTTTTATGTTCGTGAAATTAAACAAAGGACTAAACGTAGGATAATAAAGAAAACATTACAATCACAAAGTCATTTAAGTTATTTACAAAATATAAAAAGCTTTCTTTGGTTTAAAAACTCTGGGACAGCTTTTAAATGTTTTTGTAACGCTTAAAAGCTTAAAAAATAAATTGTCAAGGGGTGTCAGTTTAAGAATAATTTGGTTTGGCAGAATTTGGAGGTAGAATTTACCCATACAAAGACTGTCAGTACGCATTTTATGGGTACTTAGAGCCTGGTGCAAAAAATAACCATTATATTTTTTGCTTCCCTCTGTTTAATTGTCAAAACTGACGGTAATCTTTATTGATGGCATAGTTGGTCTTTGTGCATACAGAACTTTAATTTACCTGAAAATAGCCACGTTTAATTTGTAAGATCTTAATACTATAATTTTTCATAATTTTAAATTGTTTCCCATAGTTTTGCCTGTGGTGAAATGCTTTTCTAAATTCTAAAATTGATACTTTGTTATTCAAAAACCCACGTGAAAAGGGACAAATATGAATTTCTTACAAGTAGAAGTTTTAACAAATTTCAACAATGTTTCTACTACTGGTCTAGAAACGAATACCAATGGAAAGTTGATTTTTTAGCCAAAAGTTAGCTAAGGAATTTCACAAAGAAAAAATGTAAAGTTGGCGTCTGTAATCCACAAAACAAATGACTGGCAACAATTTCAAGTTTAATTAACTTTTCAGCAAGTTCAGTTTCCAGAGTTTACACCTAATGACACTCGGGTATTGAATTTTTACGAAAATCCAGTCAAATGATTAAAATAACACAAGGATTTACAATTTTGAGAATTTGTATTTATTTTTTATTAGATATAACTTCCACTTAACAAAGTAATACTACATATACAGAGTGTTTATAAATAATAATAATAAGAGACGCAGTTGCCTGTGAAATCACAATAGTCATGTGGAGAAAGGGTTGCGATTGGTTGAATGTGATTTCACAGCCAACTGCACCAATATGTATCAAAAATAAGGATAAGAAATAACAAAGAAAAACTTACCTACATTTACTTAGTTAGGGAAATTAAAGACACGAACCGTAGTTATTCATAGAAACTTTAAAACCCTATTTTAACTAAAATGCACTTAAACTGTGATTTATTAAATCAGTCTATA
The DNA here is from genome assembly GCA_963942485.1 of Pediacus dermestoides. Lineage (NCBI taxonomy): Eukaryota > Metazoa > Arthropoda > Insecta > Coleoptera > Cucujidae > Pediacus > Pediacus dermestoides. Next base: position 35,063,929 of record OZ012626.1, read on the forward strand.
ATTATGTATTTTTAATTAAAATGGTTAAAAGTTTTTATAAGTAACACGGTAACAATAAAGAGTAAATAAAAAATGCTTGTAGAAGACTTGAAAAGTTACTAAAAATCAAACAAACAAAAATTTGGCGCAGTCAAATATCTCCTTGTTCCAAGTAAACTGCATATGTTCTAAATTAAAGCAGAACAAAATAACAATTATGGCCTCAATACTGTTTCTTTCCTAGAAGCTCCTTTTAAATATCACTGGCATAAAAAAACAGGAAATTACTTGTGTATTTTGGCACACACGTCCTATAAATGCATTTTTATTAGTGGGTGTGATAATCGTGCATTACAAGTTTTTTCTGAGAGCCATAAATAATAATAATAATAGCTGAACAGAAAATATTTATAGCTAATTTTTTCTATATTTTGTTAGGAAAAAGCTGTTTAGGTATTACTAATTTATCAAAACAACACAAATGATTTGCGTTTATTGTCTGCTCTATTTTCTAATAGCACTCGTGTATAATGTATTATTATCATCACATATATCGAAGTGTGCGTTCATCTTATATTATAGTACAAACAGATGTTAATGTTATTATTTAATATTGCACTTTCTTTGCTTGATTATTTTGTAATAATCAATAAAACAGATTAGCAAAAAAATTAATTTATATATACGAATATTATAAGAACATGTTTACAAGTTATAATAATCTTGTCCTTAAACTGTATGATATAAAAACAATCGTTGTTGTTTTGTATAATAAAACCTTGCAGTTAACGTTATATAGACAAGTGTGTAAAAAATAAATAAATAATACAAACAACGTGACAATAGTGCTTCATCCGAATCGTGCAGTTGGATTCAGCGAATAATTAAATTATTGATTCTTGAATAAAGAACAGTTTAGCAATCTTAATAATGCGTCTGTAAATTTAACATTACATTCACAATTAATCTATCGGTGTTTATCAGTGTGACGTCAGAAATACCATTTTGTGCAGTAAATTATCTAGTTGAAATACTTAGTTGTAGTTTGTATAAAATGAATATTTTGCAAGATTGAATTTTTAAATTTTGATACCAGATTTTTGTTGATTTTTACGAAAACTTTAAAATCAGTAATATTTTTTCGGTAAGATTTAATAATTTTGCAGGCATTTTTAAATATTCACTGTATATTTGCTATTATTTATTATTACGTAATTTCAATAGTTCTTGAGATACATGGAGTTATTTATTCCACAAGAAGCAAATTATTCAAAATATCTTCAAAACTCTAGCCTTCAAATTGAATATTTTATTTAAACAAGCAGTTTAGTTCTCACCGATCTATAGTCTTACTGTACAGGGTCCATTTAAAAAATAATAATTTGTTGTCATTTCTATAAAAATCATTTACGATTGTTATTCCTCTACCTAATTAACCAAATTAAATCGAATTTATAACCTTTCATGGTGCACAAATTCCTCTACAAGATGAAAACCATACAGCGTGACGTCACCACCCCTTATACAACGTAGTATTCTCGTAGGGGTTAATGTACAAAAACCGTATTATTTACGTAATGTTCGTTGTGATCCAAATGGCACTGCTATTCAATTTAAAAGTTTGAAATTCAAACAGATGCATGAAATTATATCCGTTAACAAACAGATGACTTAACACAACTTAAGTTTTGTTTACATTTTGAGCTGGGGAGGTGGAATATATATATACATACCACCATAAAGTGTCGCCGCGTCTGTCACATTACATTGGTTTCAAATTGAACGTGTGGGCAGAAATAATTGTGTTCTTTGATAATTAGTTATTAAATAGGTAACTGTCTGTTACAATATATTAATGGTAAATAAGAGAGTTACATTAGATGAATGTTTATAATATATTATTAAATAAATAATTATGTGATTAAGCAATACGTTGTGTGGATGTCGGATGTTGGTATATAAACATGGCAGCGGTGCCAAAGCTTATTTTATTACTTATAAATAATTCACTAACAAACACTTTCTTCTTAACTAACTAAATACCTAGATTTGCATAAGTAAGTCTTCTCATAGATACTGCTTTCCTACGGTTTTTTTACTATTGTTGGTTTCTTATAGGATCAAATTTTCCTCCTAGTACCCAAACAATAAATCTGATTATTACATTTATCAAAGAGCTACTGTTGCAATTTCGTATCTAGTTTCAATGTAATTAACTCGGTACTTTGTGTAAATTATCAATCGAATGTATTATTTCCCAATCTGAGTGTTATAGTTAATTTGTGGTGCATAAAATCAGCCTTAATCCATTAACCCGACAATATAACCATGTAAACTTCCGTATAATCCACCAACACTCTCAGCCAAATATTTACAGTGTTATTAAAGAGCATCAGTGGATTTTTTCCGTCTATAAATAAATTATTAACTGCTAGTCATTAAAAGCGTTTTATAAAATTTTCTAAATGGTTTCAATGATGTTAACTTTTTGTTTGTTTATTTTTGTGTAACAATCTTGAGTGGTGGAATAAAATGATGTAAATGAATGTGTTAGGAAATGTGTGAGGGAAATTTTTATTAACAAATTTTGTTTATAATAATATTCTTTAGGGTTATGTCGGGTTAGTTATGAATGTTTTGCCAGATAAGTTGCTGTTCTGAAGAAGTCAAGCGAAACGTTGACAACCAATACTATTTCAAGGTGATAAAAGTCAGAAGAATCTGATTATAATAATCGCGGTTGTTAGAATCTATAATCTAATTTAGATTTTGTTAAAAAAAATGTTAAAGTACCAAAAAATCTAAAAATTTAAACTTTGGACTACGGGAAAATTAATAAGATAAGCCAAAATATTTGTGCGAAAAATCTAAACTTTAAGAGATCTATTTCAAGTATTTAAAAAAATTATAAACGAGTTTCAGATAAGTATGGGTCAAAACTGAAACAGTACTTTAGTACTCCTACTCCTACATAATTGATATCGAACAAATAAAGAATATCCAAAAATTGTAATTGTGAAAATTGTGTTTATACAAAGTAGATACCTCACAAAATTCACGGTTCTTAATTTTTTCTGGGTTCTTAATTCAAAAAAGAATCACTTCTTGTCTTTTTGATTGACTGACTACTCGCAGGTTTGAAACTGTAGAAAATTGAAATAGAACTTCAACTGTTAATAACTTCCACTTAAGACCGCCATATTCATATTTGAGGTTTACGACTGGAGACCGCGACTTGAGATCCACATAGACGGGCCTTAATTGTCTGGTCTCAATCTAGTTGCAACTAAAGAGATTTGAAAAAAAATTAGTCAGTATGTACATACTTCTTAAAGCACATTTTCTGTTTTTAATTATTAATTTATAATCATTTATAAATATTTTCTATGAAGTATTTTCTTTTTAATCTTATTAAGAAGACGCATATTTTAGTTATAAATTGAAACAAAGGTGGCGGTTCATCTATTTTTCAAGATTTTCATGCGAAATAAAAGGAATAAGTTTCCCAATATAGTAATTTATGCGTTTGGGGCGTTGTGGCTTCTATAAGAAATATTCGAGGACATGTCGATTTTTTAAAATAACTTTGTCACATAACTTGCCTTAACATTTTTATACCTCCAAGCTCCAAGTCATAAAACAGTAATTTTCTAGGTTATATTCTTATTTCAATTATTTAATTAACGTTGTATTATTTTCCTCATTTGTACCTTTTACCTTCTTTGTGCGACTGTAATTACACAAAATATTTTTTCCATTTCTGAAAGTTGTGTTTAAAGCAACATACTTATTTTTATTTATTTTACGTAATTGTTATATCATAACTAATAAACTCGTGCCAGTCTCCAAGAATTAAGTGATTTATTTACTCTGCTTTGATATTATTGTGAATTTTACAGCCCACCAAATACTTTTCCAAGTGAGCTAAACGAGCTAATTGCCACATTTAAAAATAATTTGTTGGCACTTTTTATCGAGTAGTAAATCAAAACCACTACTTTATTCCGTTTTAAAACCAACCTTTCCATTCTTTGCGTCTTCTTGTAATGAAGTATAATTTCCATTACACACAAAATATAAAATTAATACAGTACAAAGTTTTTGCACGCTCGCTTTGATGCAAATTAACAGTCGTACAAGAAACTGAAGTTGTGTTTATGTTTTACAAAAGCAATTTATTATTAAAATGTTTTGAGGATTTTATCTAGTAGTGTTTTTATGTACTTAGCGTTGGTTATTTCTGCAAAATTGCGTTAAGGAGCCGTCAACTGACAAATGTAAATAAAATTTTAATTTACGATGCAAATTATTAGAGCTTAACAATAATGATGTTTATGATAAGAGTGAAAATGGAATAAAAAAGCCGTAAAACTGCGCGAGAATCAATATTATTTATACTGTTATACATTTTTAGCCGATAAGCGTTTGAAAATTTTCGGTGCGACTATTAAATTGAAATTCGGAGTGATGTAATGGTTCGTGTGTGTATCTTTCAAGTTTTCCAAGTTTTATAGTTCCGGCTGTTTGAATAAATTTGAAAGAAGCGCTACTTTGCAAAATTACCAAAAAGATTACCACCCAGTTTTGTGTATGGATATTAATAAAACACCTGAACAATAAAATTAACTGGTAAATTATTCGCGCGCCAGCTTATACACCTCTGGATAGCAAAGTGTATAATCAGTGCATTTGCAGATTAAATTGGTGATGTATATGGGGGCTGAATATTTCAGATCACACCCTAAATTCCCTACTAAAGTCGGGCTATAGTATGAAGTTTAGAATCCCCTCGGTAGATTATTGAACCCTGGAGTGATCTCGAATGACAGCCCCTTTGCTTATACACATGTGTGTTTACATATGAAATAAAGTTTTGGTTGTTTCACATTTTAAGACGCTCTCGAGATAAGCATAAAGTAAACTTTTTTATACTTTTTACGATTGCTAATGAGTATAAACAACGCCGCACGTGGTTCGATATCAATAACACATTGGAATATTTTTGTTCCTTTTGTAAATAATGTAGACGAGTTGCGTCAAAATGTGCAAATAAATTTTGTCCACACGAAATAAGTCTATCTGGAACTGGATGACGTAGCCAAGTGAATTGTGGCATGGTTTTACTACACATTTACCTAAATAAATTTGAATGAAATTAAAAGCGTTTGTTAAAGGAAATCACCTATAAATGTTAATTTGACTATAATAGATTTACTTAATACCAAAATGGAAAGCTTAATTATATTAACAAGATTTTATTGGTGGAAAATTTAGGTTCCCACTTACTAAAACATGCTAATTTTACCTTGAAACCCTGGACTTTCAGTGGAAACGCACTCACTTAAAATCCTAAAATTTGTGTTAAAATTTAGAGCACGATAAGTATGTAATGTAATTCATTTTTTTAACCTCGGTTGTGGAATTAGCAAATAAGACACCCGTATAATTAACTATATGAATATATATAAGAGCTTTGAATTCAGAACATTATTACTAATTAATCAGAGTAATTAACCCGATTGCAATTTGAAATTAAACACGGAATTAATTAAACTGTTAAGTTCGTTAATCATTTTTGTGCAGTATTAATTGCATTTGGAATAAAAAGATTTTTTATGTCGAAAATATCGGTTGATATTAATTCATTTTGGATTTACCATTGAAACCCAAGACCAGGGCCGCACTTAGATTGCCTGAGGCCTGGACTATGGTTGGTGGAAACCCTAAAGAAAAGGCCCCAAATTTTGTCAATTAATATTTTGCAATATGAAATATTGGGTTAGGTTAAGGGCCTAATTTGGAGGACAAAAAAATCTTATTTTCATAAAAATGTCACATAAATACAACAAATTTCCCAAAATACCTCCAAATTCCACTCAATTATCACAAAATCCAGGAAATTCCACAAATACATATATTCCTCAAAAAAAACTGAAAAAAAACGGATTCACTTTACACGGATGCAACCGCGTGTTTTCACGAATTTGAATTTACTATGTACACAAATTTCCTTAAATTCCTCGAAAGTTCCTCCAAAAATCCAAAAATGTATACTTTTTCTATACATTTTTACATTTATAAATTATATGACATCTTTTCAATGTTCCTGTTGTTTCCTCATATGCTAAGCTTTAATGTGACTCTGGAACGCCCTACGTATATAAATTACTTTCCAATTCCTATTGTTTCCTTGCGTTTAACCAATTAATCTTTTATAACAACATTCATGATGGTTATTAATGCGTATGGATATGAAACTTTATAGTGTGAACACTACAAAGCTGTCAGAAGATGGTAAACGTGACGTCATGTCTACTACATTTATTCTAGTACCAGTGATCTCTCATAATATATTAAAAATTTTATGAAAATACACATTTTTAATAAAGTACACAATGCAATAAATTATGCATTAAATCCTTGTAGTTATTTTAATGAACCGATGAAACTAGTAAAATGCTTATTTTTATGCATGCGTGCAGTGTGTTGCCTGGAAAATCAGCCCAACCTTCGTCGTCATAATTTAACTTTCTTGTGCCAGCATTATAAATAATGATAGAAACGACGATAGAATTCACTTAACACAATTTCCGTGTAAAAATTACTTGAAATTAAATTTATTGCAATAGTCCCTAAAGGTTTTATATTTCACATTCTCTTAACATATTCAATTATATTTTCAGTTTAATATTGTAGCGGAAACGCCGCCAGACACTCAAGTTTTCAGCAGTAAACTGGCATCCAGACCTGAATTCAGATATATAGGACAGTGGATACTAAAATTTAATTGCCCCATACTTATACAGCTTGTTTATGGTGGAAGAAAATTCATTAATTTAAGCTTTTTTACAAGAAGGATCTGAGATTTTTACCCGCAGCTTCAATAATAATAATTAATACCTACCTTTTATAGATTTTTCGGGGTTGGGGGAACGTTTCATTTTGTTCCATTGTCCAGAGAGCTTGAGGTCCGTCTTAAATATTTTCTCCCATTATATCGTTTGATTGCCCCAAATATATAATATAAAAAAGTAAAAATGAAAACCTTTTGTCAGGTTCTAGTAGGTAAACCGTTTGAATTGTATCGAAGACAACCACCGGGGGTAGCATAGTATGCCCTTAGGGGTGAACCGAATGCGGTGTTCTTTTTCTCTCTGAATCGTTTTCTAGACAGAGCCCGACAACACACACGTCTAGAGCTATAGAGGGCAATAATGCCGCCCCGTCGAACTTGCTATTAGACACAATGCGTGGTATAATTCCCCCTGCTTTGATTAAACTTAAACAAGTTGTTTAAATTATTTATCAGTAGATTTATTTGTGCTTTATGTTGTGTCTTTTAAGGGAAAAAGACAGCAAAGCGTAATTTCTGATGTATGTGTAGGAGTATTTTTATCACAACTAGATGTTTACTTATTTATTTTGTGTAACCGTGAATTCTAGGAAACACTTGAATATAAACAAATTGACGTCTGTTAGTATAATGTAATATATGTTGGGTTAAGATCAGGTGATGGTGAAGGCTAATCGAAAGCACATTGGTTTGGATTTTTCGCACTTTTTTGTTAACAAATACAAGTTGGGATGGTCAGGAATCTGGACTAGAGGCTCAAGGTTCTAATTAACGCTACCAAAATCATGTCTAAATCACTTATAATTACGCATTTTTGTAAGTATTCTGTTTTGCCTTTAAAATTTTTGAAGAAATAAGAAATAAAGAAACGATTGTCGCAGCTGAAGGTGTAGCTTTAATTATTAATTTAACACTTTAAATTCCTCACTAGATTTTTAACATAAATAGTATTAGGGTTTTTAATTCTTTAAATTAAGTCTTTTTGAGTTATTTGCAAAACCATTTTTGAAGATAGAGAAAAGAAAACCTTTCTGCTTCTGTACCATTGCCTGTTGCACCTAGAAATTTGAAATTTTTATAATTAAAACTACTACTAATCTTGGATTCTTCATCCGTTAAAACAAAATTTTACTTGTATTATAATCTCATAAGGAATATTACATTTTCTTTCCATAAAACAAACTGCTTTCCAGACATATTTTAGTCCATCTTATATATTTTTTATAGGTAGATCCTTCACACTGATTTATAACTTTCAAGTAATAAAAATATTCCCAAGATTCTATCTCGCATGGTTTACCTTAAACATGTCTATTACAGACCATAAACCCTCTTTGACTTCTCCTATTCTATTTCCAAAAAATCTGGATATGTTCCCGCGACACCTTTATACTATCTTAACGTATTCCAGGACCGTAACATCAAACGTTTTACAATTCTCGCTTACGTCATGAAATTGATGTTTGATTCCAATAAAAATTTAACATGGTGGCAGTGCTGTATGAACAGAAAAATAATCTCGCTTTTAATGTATTCAAAAGTATAAACCATTGTAAACGGAACTAATAGAGGTCACTGTAATTCGCAGTAATTATTCACTTATGCTTAACGGCGTTACTCAGCTGTTTAACTGGTATTTAAACTTGAACAACAGCGAGAAAACTAAATTACTGATCTAAATTTGTATTGTTCTCTCGGAAAAAAAGAAGCTATATTAATAGCCCCTCTCAACATTTTATTCCAGCTCGAATTTTATTGCGTCCATATAGACAAGCTAAATTATTTGTATTACGCTTCGGCGTTTTATTAAAGTGGTCTGTTAGCATTTAACCTAAATTTCAATCCAAACTTTTCCAGTTGATAATAGATGATGATGGCTAATAAATTTTTAAGCGTTTAAGGAAATGAGTTTAATTCAATATTGAATAATGTGCAAGTAAATAGACTATGTATAATTTATTTTGATAGTATACCGTAAATCTCTGATAATCAATTTGGAGTAGCCACAATTTGTATGTTAATTGAATCCCTTAATTAGTCTTTACGTCAACTAGTGTTGTTTCTGTTTCTGTCCCCAATATGATAAATTTAGCGCAGGGTGTCCTGTGAGCTCTCACTCGAGCAGTAATCTTGTTTTATCGGTTTGTGACTCATGGACCGATTGTCCCTCGAAAAATTATAATGAGTACAGTGCGTCTGGCGATCATCCCCTATTTTATACCAAACGAGTTTTATTCGGCTGGAAATATTAGAAAGAAAACAAACAAAGAGACACCTCAATGATAATTATGTGGTTCGTCGCCATAAAGAAAGATTTGACAAAGTTATTTTGGTGAAAGCATAAAATTAAACTAACGGGGCCCGGTGTTTAATTAAATGCCCAGCGAACGAAGACAATAAAATACTAAACTGGATGAATGTTGGAAGTAAATATATGTTGCTTAATCGAATTCCATATGAAGGGATTCGAAAATAAACTGCTGGTTATATGCGGTAGCAAAGTCAGAAGTATTTAAGGGGTAAAAGTTTTAAGTTTACAGAAGGACATAACAAACAAAAATCTCCATTATTGTTGGGAACTTTCTGAATATTTAAAGAGGAGCGAACCCACTAATTTGTTCTGCATGAAAGTTGAACTTCTGGCTGACATTATTGCTTTGGATTCTTGCCAACTTAGCAAAATTGAAACAATTGCTTACACAAATTAGTCGCGGGACATTTTTGTTTCGTATAGTAAGTATGTGATTATTCAATTCTGTTTCCCTGTAGTAAAACTCGAAAATGACAACACGACGACTAAACCGTCTGTCTGGTTTGTATTTTCACAGTATTAGCATTTAAAAAGTAAACTATCAAACGCACAAACAAACAAAACATTATATGAATTAATTATTTATTCAAGGTTTTTCAGGCCAGTTTAGTAATAACGGTTTCATTTTCAATTCTATGGAAATGGAACAGGCGGTCTATATTTTACGAATCATTTTAAGTTTGTTCAATCATAAAAAAGAGGACAAAATGGATATGAATTTTTTTAATTTTATATGTTTAATACATAATTGAAAACAGTTTAATATTTATGTAATACGAGAAAATAAAACAACAAATTCAATGCCAAACTTAATTTTAAAAATATTGCTGTGTTGTTAAGATAGTTCCACACTACTCGCGAATGATGTGCCTTAAGGCTAGGCCTCCACTTGCGATTTCTAGTCGCGCGATCGTTCGGTCGCAAAAATAAAACTCATTGTTTCAAATACAGGGTTGTTGCGATTATTTAGTCGCGTGTTTGTTCCCCTCTATTTGAAAAAATGAATTTAATTTTTGCGAATGAACAGTCGCACTACTAGAAATTTGGCAAATAATCGCACAAATATTTTCACTGCAGTTTTGCTTCCTCACGACTCGCTAAAATTGCCAAAATGTTAGCATTTTTTAATTTAGCCTCATTTTTGTCTAGGGGGAACATTGGTTTTGATAATTAACAGAGTCGTATTTTTAAATTACTAAAGAAAATTAAAAACAAATGAACGAATATTATATAAATATTAGTCTAAAAATATCGTTGGCCCAACAACAGAAAATTACGTCAGTTTTTTCAAGTGCAATTTTAAAGCTACGAAAATTGCCTAAAATCACCAAATAAAGACTTGGGGATATTTTTGTACATAAAATCAACATCCAGCTTTGCAATGAAGTAAATTTTACCAAAATCCAACCAGTGGTTCCAAAACTGTGATTATTTAAATGTAGGTTTCATCCTCAAAAACACGTTTTTTTTAAAATGAACTGTGGAACTCGAAAAAAATGCAAAAAAAATTCATATTAACATTTCAGGATTTTTTTCAATATAGTACGATCCTTAAGCTTTGATTTTTTAAAACTTACTAGAAAATTCTATCATTTTTAAAGGTGCAACTTTGAAGCTCCGATAAATGCCTAAAATCACAAAATAAAAGCTTGTATAACTTTTTTGTAAAGAAAACCAACATCCAGCTTTGCAATAAAGTAAATTTCATCAAAATCCGACTACTAGATCCAACGTTTTGAAAATAAGAATTCTTTATTTCTACAGTTTTCCCACCTGCTGGGTTAAAGTGCCACAGTTTTGGAACCGCCGAGCGGATTTTTACGAAATTTACGTGTTTATGTAACCAAATGTTGGCATTATAACAGAAAAAAATCAACAATATAATGGAAGTTAATTTAGATAAATTTTGCCAGTTAGGAAAAAAGACTGTCAAATTTACTTTTGTCCGAACATTTAGTTGTTAGGGCTCGTATATGATGAAACAATCACAAAAATCTGTAAAAATTAATTTTGGATATATTTCTATGTACTAATAGAAATAACACTTAATATACAATTATACTGTTTCTTTTGTTTGAACAATTACTCAGGTAAAGTTCAAATTAAAGAGACGTACCTATACTTATTCAAGATAAAGAAAGTTCGATTAAAACGAAGACCTTTTTAAGGGTATAGGCCCCTGTAATTGCGTCTGCTATATTTTTAAGTTTATTATTGTCTTTGAATTTACGTTATGTATCAGAGATAAAGGAACATCAAAGATATTCGACAGCAAAGATTTTAAAAAAATTATAATTTTGATTAGGGACAACAAAAATTACATTTTTGGGAAGTTTTGTCGATATTTAATTCCTCTGTATCTATTTGCAGGTAATAAAATTGTATATACCTCTAACAACGACATATTCAGACTGTTGCTTATTTTTTAAAATTTGTTACAAGTACTGATAACTATTATGTATATTGAATATTTCAGTACCAATGAAGTTATGTTAGAAAATTAAATATCAAATATTAACTTATTATTTACTTTATTAAAACTAATTGTAAGTGACATACATTTTGTGTCATATGATAACAATACAGGTACTCATTTATTTGCACATAATTTGCAACTAAAATCAAAGGAAACTGTGGGAAATACAAATAGAGTTAATAGAGTGCTTTGCATAATATTACATTCACAAATATTTAATTAAAATATTAAATTACATGTAGTTTTTTTAAATAATAATAATCCACGCATAATCTGCGTGTTTTTTATCGAAATGTCGTGGAATCAGTAAAAGTTGTTCCAAACTGAAGGCGTTCCCTTTAAACAAAATAAATTTTGCAATGCGATTTGTTGCAGTTTACGCAATGAAAAAATCATTAGTTAATTCGTCTAGTTCTAGTATTTTATCATAATTAAGACTAGGTAAATTTCAGTCTTAACAATTTACATTTAAGCATATTTAATTATTTAAATTTCAATTAATTCCCTTTTGAATATTCAAGATGTTGAGGCAAGCACAGGGCCCTTTACAAACTTATGCTTTATACACCGTTATATGACTTTGTAGCCGCTATTTGTTCAATTTTGCACAAAGAATAAAACCGTAGAGTGCACTACTATAAATATGTGGGTCTTTAAATTCTGTCCTTACCTCTATTCCTTGTAAATTTCCTGCCTTGCTACTACACCACTGCCGTATGAATTTTAAACTCGAGGCTCCGTAAAGTGTGTGTTTAAATTTGCTGTGAAACTACCTAAGCCTTCTGGAATTAAAATTGCCAGCTGGGTTGTTTAAATATTAAAAATGGCTTTAGGTAAATTATTGTTTTTGTGAATATTTTACTTGATTTTAAGTGCGTATTAAAACCGTTTTATTTACATTGACACCATAATTAACACTTTCACTTTTTCCAACTCTAACCCATACAATGTTATTTCTATTGTAGTAAAACCAGCTAATTATGAACTTTTGTTTTAATTATAATCCCGTCATTGAAACTGCATGCGTAATCATTTATTGGTAATTGGTAATATATTTCCAACATAATAAAACAAGAGGAGCACAACAGTACATTATAAATATCCTTCTTCGTTCTTATTAACTACAATAATATACTTCTCACTTCATAGCGTAGATATACATTAAACAACAGGTCCGTAATTTACAATGTACGGCGGCGAGTTGCAATGTGTAGTAATATTTATGGTAAATGCCTCGAACAGTTAACACTAGCGCACAGTGTGAACCCTGTTTTGCAAAGAATCCTGCTCTTGTGTAGACCAATGTAATGTTCATTTCGATAGAATACCGGATAGGCTCACTAAACACAATCTGTTTACAAATTTTCTTCGCTAAAAATCTGCAAACGCGCCAACAGTCACCAATGCCAAATTCGAATCGTGATTATGTATAATGCAAATTAATATGTGTGTAATTATCTTGTAATTATTACGATTTAATGGAAGTTTATGCAAATATGATGTGTTTGTGAGACACGTAGATATTTTACTCTGTCTACAGATTAAATAATTCTAACTACAAGCTAGTGACGGTTTTTAATTTCATTTTACTCTATTCTGTTTAGGGGATGTTAGCTTATAAAGTCGAAATTATTGGTCTAGGATAATTTTCATTAAGTTGACAGATTAAACCGTTATAAATGGGTATTAGAGTCCTTATATTTGATAAATTATTGTCAATATATTTTGACAGGTTCAAGCAATTAGCTAATGAACTAAGACAGGATGAGCAATTTATTATGTCTTCAGTTTATTCCCACATAGGTTATATTTTTCAATAGATTTATAAATCAATACATCACGTAACATTTTGTAAAGCAAATATGACTTGGGATTAATCACTATTTATAATTATAACATGTTTTGTTTTATTTAAAAGTTAAAGATAAGATTTGACTGTCTACTACATACTAAATTACCAGAAATTTTCGTTATTGTGATAAAAGTTTCGGAAACTTTTTAACAAACTGGAAGGATCATATTTCAATTAAATAATATTAAAATTAAGGCATATACTTCATTGTTATTGCTATACAATAGGCGGCGCTGATGTAGGTACTTAGGTTAGGTAGCTAGTTTGTACGACTGTCTTCTTGAGATTTCATTCATTTAGGATTAAATTTATTTGACATAATTTTAATCGAACAATCTCAGGAAAAGTGCCTCTACTTATTTGTTATAAGTTTGTCTTTATTTTTTTAATTTCAAATAGTTAATAGACACCAAAAAAAATGTCGTCGTCCCTTTTAACAAAATTTTGGACTGTAGAATAGCTTTTTTTGTAAAAGTGCAGACCCAAAATCGAAAACTTGAAATACCCAAAAAGCTCTTATTTTCAAATTGATGATAAATTATTCTTTAGTGTCAAATTCTTACTTTCGTATACGAAGTAATAAGAATCCACGATTTTCTACATACATATTTTTATTTTGGCGATTTATGATGTAAACAACTAGAAACGGACGTTAGTTTGTTTTAGACGTCAAATACAAGGTTCACAATACAATATCTTACTTTGAGTGTAGACAATAGGGCAATGACGTTATTGATCAGGCAGCTTCTTTATAAAGAACGCAGTAAAATTTATCCTATAGGAAAAGAAAATCGGCATATCTTATTTGTTTATCATAAAGTCCGTAAACTAAAAAATAATCCGGTCAATCTCATAAATTACAAAAATTTTAACCTTAACTGAGACCAATATGTGCTGATGTTTGGCTCATTTCCATTAAAAACCATTCTTTTAACAGTAATCAATGATTGATGTATGAAATATAAATTATGTTTTATCTCTTTAATATTAATTTTACCTGCTGCAAAAATAAACCTTTTAAAATGTTCAACAGTTTGTCTGCCCTCGCATTATTTTTTTTCACAACATTTAACATTTCAAACAGGAGGCTCCCACGATATTTTTTATCACAACTTGTTATAAAAACGAAATATCTAGATCCAGAGGCATATTACTGTATGATATAATTTAATCTTCCAATTTAACAAAAATTTTCAAATTCTTCTCCCCCTTCTGTGTGATTTACTTGTATGAAAATTAAACTACCACAGTATGGTATGGATCATAAAACCAAATCTGTGGCGGTTTACATTTTACTATTATCTCACACTCATACACAGTTTTTAATCACAATAAACTAATTACAGTAATAATATTTATACAGTGCGATAAGACGGCAGCAGTGTTCACATTCATACGGCTGATGAGTGCTGTATTTTAAACACTTAAAAATAATCACGTCGACAGCATTGTGTTTAGTCAGAGAGTGAATTTCACAATAATTATTTTTTTACGTTACGTATCCACTGTCCAATTTATTGGCTTGGACAGAGCTGTCTTGTAGTGTTTTGGAGACATCAACGCGGTAGATAACATCATAAGTGTGACTCAGATCCTATAAGGTAATGCAAGTGCACTAGGCTGCAGCTGTGCGTTTAGTTGTAAAGGAAGTGGAAATTTTAAGCGTGCGTAAGCTGAAATGTGCTTTATGAAAAACAAAGAGATCATGTAAAAAATTTATAATGTAGTGGTTTCGGTTTTAAATATGATTGGACGACGAATGGTAGAGGAATTTGCTTTTATCTTTTGTGTGTTTGTGAGTGGCTGGGGTTCGTTTAAGAGATTAAATTTTAATAAAATAACTTTAAATTGTTGAATGTGATGAAGGTTTATAACAGAAGGTAGTCTTTAAGATAAAGAATTTCAAGTTTGTGGAGATGAAACATGTAAAATTATGACAGAGAAATCGCACAAGTACAAGAGGAATCCACACTTGTGACAGTCTGTTATGTTTATTTTGAACTACTAGAATAAATTGTGATAGTTCCCAAAAAAATTACGGTTTTGAGTTATTTTGATTATTAAAAATGGTTTACATGCACCGCCAAAAAATTCTATAGACATTGAAACTTATTTGTTGCTTTAATAGACACATAGCCGCGTAATTTGTACCGTTTCCTAAATTGGAGGTCCAGTATTTTAATTAGAGAGTTGATAGCTATCGTAGGGTCATCTATTGCTATAGGTTAAAAGTATATAGTTAAGTCGCTGTCGCTATGTTTATTACCAAAGGACGTAGTGTAATCAGTAATCTTTTTAAAAAATCTTCTGTATTTGGATACTTACCGTAAACGTGACAATTGGCAGGTTCATGGATCAATTTTCATGTAAATTTGTAAATCTGTAGCTTTTTTAAACTGTAACTGGCACATTCTAATAATAATCTATCTAGATTAATCTTGTCATTACATATTATATTATAATTATGCTAAATAACAAAATATTGTCATTTTATAGAAAATAATCTGATGTACGATTTTATTCAATAATTCTCGGCAATAAACGAATTTTTTTAGAATATTTTTCAGCATGTTCAATTTATCACAGTTGAGGTTTCAATAAATATTATCAATATTTTTATAGTTACTTAGTTCTAAGTTTGAATTAGTTTGCCAAACAAAACAAATCATACTAGGTACAGATAACAAATATTTTTCCTTGCAAACTTGAATGATACAAAAACAAAGCAAAGATAAATACAGAGAACCTCAACACAATTGTAACAATTACAACAAAAACCAGAAACCTACTTGCAAACATAATACACTTAAGCCGTTTTTTTAGTGTCCCCCCAACATTAAAAAACTAGTCGGATTTGATTTTTAAATAAATAGTTGCGCAAAATCAATAGACCATGTTAAATATCGAGTGTTTTATACCAAACGTTAGGTAAGAACACCATTTGTAAGGTCACCTAACCTACTTTACTATGTCGGCAAGCTTATTGTGAACGAGTTTATAAAAGTGAACAATTATCATTTCCTGTTGGGAGTACTGTTTCTCACAAATCATCGAAAAAACATTTAATAAGGAATATTATTGTCACACAACTGTATTTTTTCTCGAACCGTATCAGACACTTCATTAAAATAATAAGCATTTTTATTTCCGGTTTGTTCTGTGATTAACAGTAACGTAACAAACTTTCTTTCTACGTGTTTGTAATTGTTGTACAGTCAAAGTCAAATTTGCATCATGTTAAGCTTGACCTTTGCTTGTGGTGTTTTGCCAAAAAACCTAGTTAGAAAATTTAATTAATTGTTTAAGTTTGTCCAAAAACAATAAAAAGAAACTGTACAGTTGACAGTACAATAAATAAAGCACATTACTCAATCTGCAAGCTACTTTACCATTACTTTTGTGTAACTTATGTTAGTTAAATCCATTCATCGCGCGTCATCATTAATATAATGTTGTATATTTTAAGAGATAGCATTCTTATCGGGAACAAGATAAGATAAACACGAATATATACGGTCAGTTCATTGTATGTTTTGAAGTGATTAAAATGCAACTGTTGTAGTTCCTCGACCTTTTGTTACATACTGCTCTCAGTTATAAATTCAAGGTATAATAATCGGCTTTTTTACTGGCTTTTTTCCTGAAACATATTCTAATTGTTTGTTTTTATCTTTTCAGGTATGCCGCCGTGGGTTTTATGTAATTCAACCTAGTCAAGTAAGCGGTAACAATATAATATAAAGTATTTATAAACATGAGAAACGGTTTTATCTGTTTTCGAACACAAAAGGTTGTTATAACAGATTTTATTAAGTCTTTTAGTTTATTGTAATTAAAAAAAGGACCGAGCTGGATTGATTGGTTTTTGTCGTGGAGAGATAGCACAGTGAAAAGTGAAAGAATTGTGTGTGCATGATGGTTATGTAAAATAATATGCTAATGAACAAAGAAAAAAATATTTACAAAAAAATATAAAAGTAAAATCTGTGTATGTTTTGAATTTAATTATTAGTATGAATGTGGAATTCATTAACTTTCTTCTTTTATTGAGGTTGAATTTGAAATAGTTAAATGTTATTCAAGTAGAAATAATATCGACAGATTCATTATTTGTAGTACATTGGAACAAAAATACCATTGTTAACGGAATGGAATATAATCGTAAAGATAACAAATATTTTCGTAACTGGGTGCAATAAAAATAAAATACATCATTTAAAAAGCGTTTACAAATTTAGGAAATTATTTGAAATAAATTATTGCAGAAATCGATTGCAGGTACTTATTTTATTTCCATAAAATAATAAATGTTATAACCTTAGATAGAGATAAAACTAATATGTACAACTTTATTTAATATTAATAAATTTGTATATCGCTGCTCCAGTTAATTAAAATATTTGTTGGACAGTAATTTGTTGGCGTTTATGCAAATTTCACTAAAGTCGCATTTCCGGTCAGTTAAATTAAATTTAACTGAACAGGAATTGCCATGGTTATGATTACATTTCTTCACACTTCCCTATTGATGTGGTTACCATGGTAACAACTGGTCATGCCAGGATAAACTTAATTGACCAGGCCGAAAAGTTTTAAAGTTGCTTTAACAAACTTCATTGATAGATCATAAAAGATGCTAAAAATGTTGAATAACCCAAATAACAATTATAATTTTATAAATATGTATTTGCTTCTAATTTATTCGGTTAAGTTATAATAATAATAATAATAATAATAATAATAATAATAATAATAATAATAATTCAAATAGATCATTTTAAAGTTAATTTAATTAGGTCACGCTTCCATTCAGACTTTTTTGAACAATTATTAAGATGGCAACGTTAAGCATTAAGTTACATTTACATGAAGCTGAACAGACCGGGCTTTACTGTTACAAAATTTCGTATTAAGAAATGTTTGTTAAAAACTTAGTATTTTTTATGTTGATATGACATATAATCTTTAATTGTATGTAGTATTGTGTTTAAAACATAACCACAATTTGTTAAACCATAAAGTAGGTACCTTTTATTTTGTAATTATGTTGATATCCATGTTAAATATAAATAATTATGATGTAGTATTTTTTGTAAACAAACTTGAAACACCCAATTTTTACTTTTCTAATTTATATTTAAAAGTATCCTATGCAAACGGATCTTAATTGTTATTAAATATGTTTATGTAGTTATCAGTTTTCATTTCAGTTTATGCAGTATATAAAATTAATTTTAAAATGATTTTTAATGGCACTTTTAAAGTGGAATATTATTGAGTTTTTGTTTTGATGAAATTATTGGAGATTAAACTATGTATTTGACAGAAAGTTTACGTGTATTGTATTAAAAATTCTATATGAAACAAAATTATTTAAAACTTATATATTTTCCAAGATTTTTAAATATATTTGCTCAAAATATGCAGGGTTGCGTAAAATTTCTTGACACTCACTTAGAAACCTAATATTGAATTTTTGAGTCCGCTCTGAATTATTTAACTAAACTAAACATAGTTTAGAGTTTAGATAAAGGTATTAGGTATTTGTCAAAAAAATAGTGTACTTAGGTAACACGTAACATACGAGAAAAATGTCTTTACTGAATTCAAACACCTGTATTTCTGCGTTCGGTAAAGTACCACTTTCCACTCTAGGTACGTAAATAACTACTTCAACGATTTTGCCAAGAGTAGTAAGAAGCTTTACTTTACCCTAGAAGTAAGTAATTGGATAAGTTGTTTAATAAAGCAAGTCTACAATACCAGACTTTATTTAGTAGATATCTTTATTATTTATATTTAATTACCCAATGTGTAAAAAAGTAATTAAAAAAAAAATGTGATCTGAAATTCAGTCGCTTATAATTTTGTGAACATTATCATTCTACGGGATTATTTGAGACTAAAGGCAAGCCAACATTTGCGGATGTGACGTCAGTCTAATACAATATAATTGAACCCACATTTGACCCTTAAACTTGTAAAAGCTTAAAATAGGTATTAATTTTCATTGAAATAAAAGTTATGTACGAAGATGATTTCCGCCATTCTGCTTTTTATTAATTATAAAAACCTATATCGCATATTCGAATACATAACAATTTAACCAAAAACGTGTTAAATAAATAATTATCTATTTGGTAACAACATACTCGCTGCAATGGAAATTGGCAATTTAAAGGCTTTTAGGTATTTATTAGCAATAGCGGAAGAAAGTTTTTAATTGATTTTGTTTGACTAAATGTGTATAAGCACTTTGGGAATTATTTACGCTGTTTTTTGTTTCAAATGGTTTATTACACCAAACACAGAAATACATTGGGCAATTTAGGTGTTCCAACAGTTCTTTGTATAATAACAAAAAGCGTATAGACTAGCACACGTTATAAATTAAAAACAATTTATAATACAAATCACGTGTAAGTACACAGCAACGAACACAATTAACGAAATATTATGTTCCATTGTGTGCGTTGTTGTCTCTTGAATTGTGGGGAGTTTACAGGAAAGCGATTCAGTTTTTTTGCCCATTAGTTGATTCCGTTTTGTCCACTACTAACAAATTGTTTAAACTATAACAACAAGCGAGATTCTCTTCTCTTATGTAATGATAGGAAACTGCAAACACACATCTATCTCCAGTAAATCATATAACCCACTCATGTGTTAGCTGGGAATCCAACAAGTATTATTAGGGTGTAATTGTTCTGTTCGCAGAACTAAGCATCCCAAGACTGGCTACAAAGCAAGTATCTGCACATAGCTAGGAATAGTGTGTGTGTAGGTGGTTCTCATCAAAAGCAGGTATCGATATGTTTATATAATCTAATTCAAGTGCGGTGTCAGTGAAGTGCGCTAATCTTAGACTTTCACTGCCAGCGCATGCGTGCCTATTTGCGGCCCACTTTGGCGCTTTATATCGGGGTCGACCAAAGCGGACCCCAAACACAACGGTGTCTCGTTCACTTTTTATTACACACACACATTCCCGCATTTATTCTAGTCAAACGGCGAAGATGAAATTTATGCTAATTCTAAAGAACGGTATAAACTAGTAACAAAATGTTTCTTTGTTTGAAGTTGGAACTATTATGCGCGCGCTGTAAATTTCGGTACGAAGAAATAATGATGATGGCAGGCTGACGACTTGGTTAAATGGCAGATGGACAAAAAAAGTTTGTGTAAACTTGTTGACATATCCAATATTTCAAAAATTATCTGCTGGATTTTTTTCTTTTACTGTAAAAACCGTTGGAAAGAAAAGTTCCTTCGGGTTGAAAGAAGGCTGCATTATGTTTCAGCACAAATTAGAAAATGCCTTGCTTAACTTGTAATGTAAACAATATTTAAAGTTATTTCATCAATTATAGTGTAAAGTTTTAAATCGTATTTTAATGAGATAGGAACATTATTTATGATGATTAATTGTGTAAATAGTGTGGTTAGCTTTAAACTTATTTGTATTTTAAATTTATTAGAATTACAGGAAACAAAATATTTATTTTACGATTTTTGCCGAAAATATAAGTTTTTAAATTACTGAAAAATTGGGTAGGAGATTGCCTAAAACCAGGGTTGGTCTAAGGAAGATGTGGACTTTAAAAGAACATGTTTGTGTAATTCTAGTTAATTAAAAACTATTGACGATCAAATAAATGAAAAAATCTTTAAATTTTGAGGCCTTCAATGATTTTATTTCATGGAATGGTTTAGTAATTTAAAATTTCACTTGGTATTGTATTTTTTCATGTAGATCCGGCACTACTTAAATCTGAACCAATAGAAATGATTATACATATAGAATAGCTGAATGCCAGCTAGCCGACTGCTAAGACAAGGACAGAGACCATGCGTTGTTCTCCGTCTCACGCAATCGTTGCGCTAGTTGGCATTAGTTACTCTGTATACACCGGCTCTTAGTAAAAATACGTAAGTTTAACAGAAGTACTAAAAGCATGCATTTTCCAAATATTTATGAGTATGGACTTTAAAAAAATTCCAGTTTTTCCAATTTCATTATTCATTGGTGATGATCTTAAAAAGTTAAAGAGTAAACTTTTTGAAATTTTGGATTTTCCAATATTTATCAACATGTAAATATTAAGTTGTGCAGGATGTAACAGTTTAAACAAAATTACGTTGATAAGAATAAAATTAGCCAATGTTACGTCATATTTGTTATTTATGTTGAATGTAATAAACAAAGATAAACAAAATGGTTAGGTCAAGAAAAACTAGAGGGGTTCAGACTATTTTCTGAATCATGTGCAAATTTATAATTTTAACCCGACTATATAGGTATGTATAATTTAAGGTCATTATTTTGAATGCATTGTATCCGTAACACTTTAATCTAGGAAATAAAAGCCGTTGCAGCGTAATTACTGCAAAATTAGCAAAGAAATTAATTAATGTAACTATAACCTTAATTTTTAGCGGTCACTTTCTACACGTAATATCTCACTTAATACAAATGCAACTTCTACAAACCACGTCTTGCAACATATATATAAAACACGATTATATCGTAAACATAATTTCTCCCGTACCTGCATTATTATTGTTGAAGCTTAAAAAGTAGAAAAATCATTGAATACAAATTTATATCCATGAACATGAGTATTGAAGCAGAAAAATGTAGCTCCTTAAACAAAAGGATTATAGATTTTTCTTTTATAACCTTGACATAAACTGGAATGTCGAAAATTTGCTTATAAAAATGTTGTGACATTTCTGTGTAAGTAAACATTGAAAGCAGTGGGCGTTAACATGATGACATCAGTATTTCGACCAATTTTCCAAATTTCTCATGGATCATTTTCCTCTGTAAGAATTTCTCCGGTTTTTCCAGTTTTAGCATTCTAAATTCGCCTCTAATATCACTGTTTTAATTAAACCAGAGGAATTTATTTATATCCGGAATTTATAAAAGTTTTTCCGCGCAATGATGCTCATAAATATTTTTGAATCCCCTACTGAACGAAATAAAAATGTATTCTTCCCACAGTCAACATTCACAACAAAGTTTTGAACCCGAGACTGATTGAAATGAATGATTTTATCTCAACCCTCGCGCTATTATTATTATATCAAATTATTATATTCCGTGTCCCCTCTAAATTCCGTCCACCTACATTTTCATCCCTAATCTTCGCGGCATGAGCTGGTTGTGCTGCTGAATTTATTTCAGCGAGAAAGGCTTAACCATTTCCATTATTATTTATAGTACAACATTGTATAGACGTGCTCCTGAGCATATATGTTTGACTTTAAGGTTATCTTGTACAAGATTATTTAATAATAATAATTTTAACAACAACTGTGGAGAATTATACAACTGGAATACAGATTAAATTTCCAAGTAATACATGCCAGCAATGAGGTTTATGTTTGTTTAACCTTAAATAAAAGTAAGTTGAAATAATAATAAAGTGTACAAGAAAAGTTTTATACTCTGCTACATCAGTGGTTAATCTACATAAAAAACGAAATAAACACGAAAAGTCCCTCAGTTTTTATTATTGTAGTTTGTGTGGGTTTTTTGTAATAATTACTAAAATAACTCTGACTAATTGAAATTATAATAGTTATTTATGATACAAGTGTTAAAAGAAAGATTTTATTTTGAGAGTGGGGAAGATTGCGGAACGAGCGCAGCGAGTGGAGCAATCCTACGAACAAAATAAAATCACTTTTAACACGTAAATCATACACTATTTTTTCTACAAACACAGTAAAATGCATTTCAAAGTTTTAATATTAAAAATTCCAAAAATTACCTAAAAAATAGTAGTCTGTGACATTTATGGAAAAATCTTAAATGTGACATGCTTGTCAAAAGTAATCATCTCAAAAGTAATTAAACTAAATATGAGTTCCAACGCAAATGTATTGTTAGCATAAATTTCAAAGAACATTCCAAAACATGTAAGTCTTCCAGTTTTCCACACTTGGGCTCATTAATTGATAATAAAGGCAATGTTAAGTCATATAACCTAACCTCACACTTTACTTTTAACACTGGTGTTAAAAGTAAATCACGTGATTTACTTTTAACGCGTTTTCAATTTAATATGACACTTTTAATTGCAGTGGGCCGTGTAGAAAATTCAATTTTTACTAACGTTTGTAGAAAAAATACATTAAATAACTGAATTTTGTAAAATATTGTGTACAGCAACATAAATTAAAATTTAGGTTGTTTACAAAGCGCCGTAATACGACCGCATCAAATAACTTCTAAAATTTAATTTAGTTTAGTTGTTGCGCCGCCGATGAAACATTTTCACAATTAAAGATTAAATAATGTAGCTTGCCTTGGTTTTAACGGATTTTTCATCATCACAGTGAGCTCTGACAATTTACTAAAGAAATTTGTCATAGGCTACTTTGCACAAATTGAAAAACACTTTAGACCAAGGCGAACTGGATGTAATAGGCAAATTCGGGTTTGTCAAGGCATTTTGATCGATAGGAACATTTGAGGATTTCGCAGTTTAAAATTAATGTTCTTTTTTGGTTTTGTGCAACTTTAATTAGATTTTTAAAGAGTAAGTAATTGTTAATGTGTTTGGAGTGAATGTCAAGAGTCGCGTATCTAAAATCAATAAACGCCAATCTTGAGGTAATCAAATGTGGTTTTAAGTTTTGACATTCACACTAGTACAAACGAAAAAAGCGAAAGTTTGTACATTGTATGATGCCACGTGACCCCAATCAAGTTTTTACCTATAGATGAAAATTCATTGGTTTTTAACCATCATTAAATTTATTTATAAATGTTTTTGTAGTTTTGCTATTTGTCATCTATCTGAGTATTTCAAAATATAATTATAAGGTAAATCAAAACTTCGCTTTGTGCGCTTTGTGAAAATTTGCACAATTTGTTTACCGAACAAAAGTGAAGACAGTTAACTAGTAAAAATAAAAATTTACTATACTTTATAGTTTTTGCCGACACATTTTTCTATTTTTATGCAAATCTTTTCATTACGTTTCGGCGAGCCATGTTTCAGTAGAGCTTACGAGAAAGTTGGGTTGAGTGTGTGCGAGAGAAGTTGAATGCTGCTGCTGCTTACTGCTAGAGCTGCTGGTAGACTTTATGCCTCAACTTGTTTGCTTAAAAGTAAATTGCCCCATTCACGGAATATATCATTTCGTTGAAAATATATTTTATGCTTTGTAAATTATATATTCCTTTAAAACTTATCACGCTGTATCTCATATTGAAATAAAAATATATTTTACGGTCTTTTTTATTACAGAACTTTGATATAATTTCACAAATGGAATATGCGCACCGCACCAAGTTAATGACAGATAAACTTTGTTGTTTGGTTTATTTTTCGTTTGGGATTATTTGCGGTAAATGGTGTTTGTTTGCTTGGGACAATAAAATGTTCAATTTGTAAATTGTTGACGGGGTGGTTTTCGCTAGTACAGGCCTGATATTTCCGTAGAATGTCCAAAGGTAAATATCCTATAGTTAGTTCTAACCTTGTAAAATTAAATAAACTAACGATCATTTGAAGACAGTAACAACTATTAATTTGCAATATAATTCCAGAATATCACTGGCGCGCAGCCTATTATAACGTATAGTAATATGACATTGAAAGTTTATTTAGCTTTGTAATAATAACTTCAGAAAATTATGTATATTTTATTAGGATAATCAAACAGTAAGGTGCTTCTGCGCCACCGAAATATCCAAAGTTTTCGGAAAACTAATCTTGCGTTGGTAATACAAACCGTTTTGAATTCTGTGTAAATATATAAATATATTAACCTTGTAAATATGGAGCCAAGTTCAGGATCGCTACAATGTAGATTTGATATGAATGCTTAGAGGTACATTCCTCAACAAAAGTAAAGTTATTCCAGATGCTTTGCGAATCATATCAATAATCGATATGTCTTGTTTATTTTGGATAGTGAACTGATGAAATAATTATTATTTATATGTATATTAAGTAACTTATTAAAAATGCTTCTCATCAACCAGTGTGCATTTGTAAGAGAATTATTGATAGAAACATCATCGCACGTTTATTCAAATGGTTACAAGGTTGCCAATGATTAGATATCATCACTTAAAATAAATCTCTGGGTTTTGCAAGGAGAAGCTAAGAAAATAGAACAATTATGCGGTGGTTTAATGGAAAGCAATGAACAATGTACAAATTGCGGGAAAGTGTTAAATATTTTTGGCAATGTGTCAGATCGAGGTTAGATTCACTTTTGTAAGACAGTAAAATGCGAATTTATATATAAATACTCACAAATTCTCAAATTTTTTATTGTAATTATTTGATGTAAAATTTCGATTATGTAACATGAAATTTAACACAATGCTTATAAATTTAATTGGTGATTATTGATGGAATTATTCAAATAAACATTGTGAATACTGTGCGTAGCGATAATATTGTTTCAAGTAAATTAGCGAAATGTACATTTTCGCTGTATTTTTAATTTTTTCTTCACCGGCTCGTAATTGATATTAGACAATTCCCTCTTTTAAATTTTCACGCTACATTAGCTTGTTCAAGTTTTAATTACCCAATAATCAACTTTTACTTCATCATTATATTCTATCCGAAATCATTTTATATCTGTAATTATAATCTCGATAAAAATGCTCTTTAACTTTAACTGTTTTTATGCAAAAGTGCGTTTTTATTTAAAAAATAATACATGAGAAAGTTCATAAAAAATCTGGCTTATTTATTTATAATATTGAATAGTTTTGGGCCAATAAATAAATTTTAAAATAAATTACACACTTTCATCTTGGATAAGAATTTATGTCGAACGCCATAATTTGTAACTGCATTTTCTCTTTCAAAATATATTATCAATTATGGGATAACATCTTTTTCGTCATTATATAAATAAATCTATCGCGCATTTTAGCTAATAATAATTATAATATTAATCTGAATGTCGCATTTATTCTGCATATCTTTGCGTTTTGAATATATATGACGAAAGATTCACATTTTGATAACCTTTCCTACTATTTGTCATAAAATACATAATAATGTTTATAAATATTAAAAAAAATAAAATATCACACGTAGACATTGTAGTTTTTTTAAATATTTTCCAAAGCCTTCAGATTTTGGTTTTGTAGACTTTAAATTTTGTAAAAAAACACCGTTGTTGACCTTGATCTCAATTCAAAAGATATTTAATTTGCTAAAATATGCACTTATCCTCTTATATGATATGCACTTATCTTTAAAAATTATCAAATTACTGGTGATAATATCTTTATGTCACAAATTTAGTGTACTACTACTACAATTTTCTTTATTAATCAAAATATTATCATGAGTTAATGTCGTGTTACCGAAAAAGTGAATGAAAAGATACACACAATTATGACAGTACCTACTTAATTACATGCCATCTCTATCATCTATGGCACTCAAGACTTTTTAATGGCACCCTAAGTTGTCTACTTAACCACCTAAAGAAATTTTCCGAAGTCGAGACCTAGCTTAATCGCTTTCTCGCACCCGAAAACCACAAAATCACCCCCTTTCATCAAATAGTATTTGAATTTATTGACTCCCTATCTAAAAGTGTATGTTTAGTTGCCTAATCTCTAAGTAAATGGCGCCGCTAGTCTATGGTCCTTCTAAGAGTAATTAAAATATAATTTTATTCATAGTCTGGAATGCTGTATGCTGTAATTTATTAATTAAGGCTTTACACTACTAGATGAACAGTATTTATTAAATCAGAAAAGTGTAAACGTCACAGACGTAAGTTTATTTTTAGTTAAAATAGTAGAAGTATTTTTTCAGTGTGTATGTGTTGAAAATTTGCAATACTTAGTGGCGAATGCTTCAAGTTCAAATATTTTTGTTACTCGAACAACAAAGATGGCGATAGGGAGTTTCTTTACTATAAGTTGTTTATACTGTTTTTTGAACCATGTAAACTCTAAAAATACCGTTTCCTTTAAATCAGTTTCTTAACGCCGAAACTTATATTTTAAATGACGGAAGTATAAATTTGATTCGTTGTCATAAAAAGGCATTACTATAATATAAAAAGATTTTAATTGCTTTCATGTTGCCTTTTAACGTTGATTTAAAATCACTTTGAAATGTTTTAAAACGCAATTTGAACAATAGAATCGTCACCGATTCATTTTCTTAAGAATGCAGATAAAATTAAGAGAAGCACGCACATCGCCCATCCGAACAATAAATCAACATGTTTTTGTTGAGTTATTGAAGGTTGGCCCAACAGACGCACCTCAGGAAAACTGTATAAAACAATATTGTATTATATACGCAAACGCAAGTCTCCCGAGCTTTACTACTTTGATATATCGTATTACCAATTATTATTGCATAAGCTCGAAACTGTGTATCGGATCTACATATTTACATGTGTTTAAGTTGTAATCCTAAAATGATTCAACTTGATTAAACAATTGTATCTGCAAATGTTATTTGAAAGATGTGGTGTTAGTGCCACAAAATAACTGTAAAGAAACCGCAACTACTTTACTTGGCATTTAATTAACGTTTTATGTAGAAATGTAACCATAAACGCATTATATATAAAATAATTGGAAATTGCAATCGAACAAAAACCAGTTAGGCATGTCAAGTACGATACAGCCTACAATAGTCTTCCAGTTTGGAAAAAATTGAATTTGTTGACATTTTAAACAATTTCGCCGAGTATTTCATTCAATTATACGTGTTGGCTTTGAAATTTGTTTTGTTTTCCAAAGCCTTCTAGTTAGTTTTTCGCTAGAATGCACGTACTTTTGTAATGTATGTCTTTTACCTTGATATTATAACATTAAACCAAAACAACTTCTTTTTGTTGTAATTAATTTCGATTTGAAATTCTCTGCCGCAACTCGGATGCTTAAAGTTAATCATATTCTTTTTGAACTTTTTTTGTATCGATTGGCTTTTGCTGCTCATGTTACATTACTGACAGTGTTTGGAAATGGAAATTCTGTAGAATATCTTGTTGTTGGAATAACTGAAATGTACATTTTCTAGGAAATAAATTTCGATTTTGCTTTCTTGTGACGTTCGTGTACAATTTGGATATATTTATAAATAAAGTATTTATTTATATTTGATGCGATGCCACAAAAACAAGATTGGTTGGTTGTTGTGTAGTTTGGATGATAATTGTCACATGCGTTGCGCAACGATTTTAATTGAATTTTTCATCTAGCATAACACCCAAACAAAAATATTTACATTTATCCGGTTTTTAGTAAACAAATTACCGGGACTCGCACAGTAATTATTAATGTCAGGTTTAAACATTTTATTTTATTTGAATAATGAACATTTAATTTCTTTTAATTAGCAGTAACTACAACTCATGAGTATGTTACAAAAGTACAGTAGGAAAAAAGAAAAGTGACCCAATTTCGCTGTACAATTATTTACATAACACTTGCTTGAAAATTGTTTTAAGGAAAATATTTCGCTTGTACCTGCTAAGTGCGGCTTGATGATATGCAAGTGCGCAGGATATGGAAGTGAGCAACTAAGACGAAGAAAAAGCCAACTGGAAGAACAGTTATAATGCTGCATTAATAATATTGATTAGGCATCATGAAATAAAGTTGTAGTGCATTACTTAAATATAATCTAAATGGTATCCCAGTGTAATTGAAGCAATTGTACCGCTAATAAAGAAAAGATTATATCAGCAATGGTGTAATTAATTAAAATCTAACATCGCGCGCGGCCTCGTACAAAAGAGACGTTCGCTTGGTTCGCACTTTCTCCTATTTGACTTTCACCCTTGAAGAACGGATTACAAAATAAGAGAATGTAAGTCATAATTCCGAGAGAGGCGCAAGCCATTTAAATTTTTGTTCATTATTCAATATAGTGTACAAATAAAATGTCTGATCGGAGGAAAAGTCGAGCAAAGAGAAAAAGTGTTCGTTAAATAAAATTATTGTGCTCAGGCACTTTTAATTATTAATTATGGGAATTAAGTTGGAAGAGGAAGTGGCGGAAAAAGGAAAAACTAAACAATTTTTATTTTTAATTATGAAGGAGGTAATGAACGTGTTGCTTTTAAGTTGTAGCTTTTAACAGGAATTTTTGGTTTCTTTCTTTGTAGTTTATTAGGCGAATGACATCGAGAGTTTTATTAGAAACTTCTTAAAGTTGTCGGTAGTACCATAAACCACAATTAAAATATATAGCCAATTTAGTAGATATTTTTCAAATATTAAGAATCAGAAATTTCTTTGTCATATTTAAAAAAAAGTATTTGGTTTTTTAAATTAATCGAATATTTATGTTATAAATTGTTTAAAAGTTGACTTTAATCAGAAATTTGAGTTTTATTTTAATAAATGCTTAAATTAGGCCTTAATTAGTCTTACAATTTGGTATATTTCAAAAATATTAATAGAGCCAGTTAGCTGTAGAATCGGGGACATACTGAAATATCTATATGAGTGCAAATAATTATTTAAACTGCAAAATGCCCTCGTTTGATTAAATGAAAAATTTCTAATTCTAAAATCTCAGTGGTTACATAATCTTTTATACAGCATGTTTTCGCTGCGAGACAAACAGAAAACTAAAATAAAACGAACCAAATAAATCTGTAAAAACTACAAAATTTCATCTAGGAAATTTCTCATTATTTATGTTATTATCAACACCAGTGCAAAGCAATATGAGTAGGTACTTTTTAATCATTAGATATACATATAACGCATTGTTTTAAATAACAAAGGATCCCATATATTTATTGTTCGAATAAACCCGCATCAAATATGAAAATAGAAACATAAAAATGTGGCTATACCTACAGATTTATATGTTTTTGTAAATTGCCTGTTTTGTTGTCCAATAAAGTTATTTTTGGGACCTTGATGGCCACACATCTATAATGATCTAGTCAAGGCTATTTAATTTGGCGGTAGACACGTTAGTAATTACAATTACATTTTTGTTTATTATTAATAAAACGCGCAGCACTCAACTTCTACCTTAACAAACTGCAAAAAAGCACGTAGTTTTATTTCAAAACAATAAACACAATGTTGAGTTCCACACTGAAAAACTCACACGCTTGTAATGGTACAAATAATATTTAAAAGTAATTCAGTAAAATAACTACGACCTTGTACAGTTTTCGCTTACTAAATGCACCGTTAGATAAGCAAAGTTAGAAACTGGAATTTATATTGTGAATTCAAACCGTGAAATAAACTTAACAGTAAAATATTATTAAATGAAATGTTTCTTGTAGCAGCAAGTACACACGGCTGAAAATGACATTTTACAGCAAGCAAATGAATAAAATACTATAAATGGTAGTCAATTTATATGTTAGATGGATTGATTTGTACAATATTAGTGTTGGCGCAGAAGGTTCGTTCGCAATGTTATGTAAATCATTGATTGATTAATTTGTTGTACAATATAATATCATATAAATTGCGAGTACACAATGGATTTGCTTGTTTTAATGGTACAGGATGTTAAAGTTTTATACGTGGGTTCTAATATACTGTTAGGTGTTGGGTGGGATCGGATGTATAAAAAACTTGGTTTTGTAAGGTTGGATATGCATTTTTAGGAAAGAGAATTTTCATGTGATTTCAGCATATACAAAGACGTCTAAAAAGCCTGCACCTTATGGGAAATATTTTTATTTTTGATATTAATAAACTATTCGCGTCAGTTGTTCGTTTTTCTGAAAATATGTTTTGAAACGAGCAAAACCAAAAAATCTTAATATTTCGAAAAGTATCAGCATTTTTGATAAAATGTTGGTACCACTCGTTAGATTTTTACTAAACGTAACGCCAGGTATGAAAATTGTTTTATAGAATATCGAAATTAATAAAATTTTATTGAGTTACATTTGAATTTTGAGTAGTTAGCTACAACGGTGTAGATGTCTATAAAGGACAAACATTGATTTATATACATAAATTGTAATAATCATATTATTATTGAAAAAACGGCGCAAAATAAGAAAACTCGCATTACTTCTACGACTCGTGTGGAAGCCAAAAGAATCGTCACAAAAATTTTGGTGTCGATATCTACACCGGTGTAGATTTGTATAGAAGACAAACTTTCACTTTTATATAAAGATGTACATACTATTAAATTTTGCTACTGTTCCAGAGGTTCCGACATACCAATTTTATCTTGCAGTTTCGAAAAAAAAAATTCAGTTCTGAATTCACTATTGATTTTGTATACATTTCTATGTTAAGCTGAACTAAACGTAAAATTAATTATAATTTTCGAGAAATACTCGAGAATCTAAGACAGAGATTCGCTGTTTTCAAATGTAACTTAATTTTTGCTTGATTAGAAAGAAAGAAAGTATTAATTAGTATACATTTCTTTTACATTTATTAAGTAAATTTATTAAAACGTTATAATCAAAAATGTTTTTATGACTAAAGTAAATAATTATTGTAGGTTGTAAAATATTTTCCTGGAGAATCTTGAGGCATTTAATGATTAAAATACAGTAGTACTAAATGAACACGCTGGGAAACAAGTTAATAATGGCAAAGCAGTATTACAGTGGATGCCTATTATTAATAAGTATAATAAGAAAAGCAATTTAATTTTACCTGAAAATGAATAAAGTGAGCTAGAGGCAAAAAGGAAATACCTAATACTCGCGTTTGAATATGAAATTGATAAAATAGATCACATTAAATTTTCATATATTAAAAACTCCGGATAGACTGCAGAACTATCGCGTGCCAGAATTTAAGGTCACGGTATGTTTTTGATTGTCAACATAATTCTACAAGTTTCTAATGTAAATAGATGGGAATCTTTCAAAGTATTTCTATTAGATTTATGATTAAGATTGCCAGCGTAATTGTGTGTTGCACTTGTGATGATTCCGGGCAGAATGCAATTACTCTTGCCATGTCATTCAAGATTTACTTTATACTCATTTTCGTTCGTTTTATTGGAATATTATAAATACTTTGCAGCCGTTTTAAAAGCCTTACACTGACTGTTTTATTGAATTAATTTCGTAGCGACGCTACAAAAATTTTCGCAGGTTTTGTAGAAGCAAACAATGTTTAAACATTATGTAAATAGGTTTGTCCACATGTGATATAAATGATTGTAACTACTTAAATATTACAATATTTGTCAATTTAAAAACTATAAAAAAGCAATTTAAATAAAGGTGTTCCGCCCATTTTTTAACCAACCGGTTCGTGATAATAAAATTTATATTTTATGTAGTGGCACTGTAAAATAGCGCTAAAAGACAAAATCCTGCAGATAACACAACAACATATGGAGTTTTCTTTACATTTTATGTTATTTTATTGCACGAAATAAATTATCGAGTTGGTGCGCGCTTTTCAAGAGTCTACCACAGCCTCTCTCAAAAATGTTATCTTATTTTATTGAACCTTTGACACAAGCAGTATGTTATTTTAATTCAATTCACAGTATTAAATTTGTGTTTTGGTTTATTTCCATTCCCATCCAGGTAACAACGCCGAACAATTCCAAACGATGACTAAAACCTTTGTTATAAATTACTTATTGATATGATAATCTTATTCTTTTGTTTAAAGCAATAGGGATCATTTATAAAGAACGGTTTTCGCATTCAGAAGACAACCTCCTACAACGAATTTACTGTAATTTTAGACGATTATTATGATGCCTGAAAAGAGGTTTCATCACATCCAGGTTAAGTGAAAGTAACACACTCACACACACACAGAAAAACATCATAAGGTTGTTGTTGCTTGGGTAGAGAGGGGAATTGTTATAATTGAAACTAATGTTGGCATTGGGAAAATCTGCCTTGACCTTCCGTTACAATTTTGAAGGTTATTCGTACGGATTTATTTGCCTGTAAGTGATTTTAGTAACGGTGTAGATGTGTGTGTGTGCGTGTGTGTAGCTGAATCTGCATCATGCAACCTTCGAACGGATAGGATCTTTTTGAAAGATGACTGAAACGTTTTTTTCAAGCCTTTCACCTGCTAGAAGGAAGGTTGGGAGCAAGGAAGAATAGATTGGGATGGCGTAATTGTAGAAACGTTTCTAGGTAGCTCTATCATGAAAATTGTGTCTAAATTTATGAAATATGTTCAGTAGAGACAAGGTATTGCAGTCAAAGTTTGGAAATCTTTTGCGTTATTAGACCAGTCATTATATTTTTTTGCTATTCCAAAACGAGACCGAGTAAATCGTTCCTTGTATATATTACAAGAATGTAAAACCCCAGTTATCCTGTGTATGCTACGTCCGCCATCTTGAAAATTGCAAAAAAAACATTTTTTTAAATATCTCCATTTCAGTCGCGCTTACGATAAAAATTGTTAATTGAATCTTTTGTAGAATTTATTTA
Organism: Pediacus dermestoides; assembly: GCA_963942485.1. Lineage (NCBI taxonomy): Eukaryota > Metazoa > Arthropoda > Insecta > Coleoptera > Cucujidae > Pediacus > Pediacus dermestoides. The sequence continues at coordinate 35,097,785 of OZ012626.1, forward strand.
TCTACAACTTTTCTCTTAACATTTTTCTTGTATATTATTAGTTTATATTTCTACAACAATAACTTTATTTATCTATAAGATAAGACCAATAATGAGATATTTCCACTTTTGGCTGATATCACTCGAAAACTATCGAACCTACAGCAAAATTGTTTAAACAAAAGTTGTTGGTAATTCAATTCTCTACTAGATTTATAATATGTATCTATTTTTAGCTTAGGACTGACCGGAAGCAAGATAATATTAACAAATAATAGATGCAAAACAAATTTTCGTTAATTTGGTTACTTTCAGCCGAAGTGTCTCGTAAACAATTAATCCTGCAAGGAAAATATTCAAACAAAAGTTGTAGATAATCAAATTCTATACAAAATTGATAATAACTCTTTTTATCGTAAGAGTGACTGGAAGGGAAATATTTTAAAAAAAATGGCAGCTCTAGTGGAGCCGTTCCATAACTGAGATAGCTGAGGTTTTACCTTAGAGTCCCCACTAACTGCGCGAGAAATGATTTATTTGTTCTCATTTTTGAATGACAAAAAAGCCGCAATGATTTGAAATTTATTAATTGTAAAGTTAAAGGTTCTAAAAAGAATGTTGCGTTATTTGGATTTTTATGACCCAAAACTTTGGTAGGAAGAACATCCACTTTTGTAGTTGTAGATTCCTTTTTTCCTCGTACTAGTACGTCAAAGAAATAAAGAAAGTATCGTCGATAGCATAACAGTAAGAAAAATTGGCGATAAAAAAATAACCAACACAACTAAGGTTGCAAAACATGTTTTAGTCTTAATCGCGATTTTTTAAAAAGCTTTTTACAGAATCTTGAAATTGGAAAATAATTTTAAAATCGTAAATTGACATTAATTTAATAAAGTGGTATTAGTTTTCTGTTTTACTTCGATCATCATCTGGCGATCTTCTTAAGTACTTTTTTTATTCACTATAATTAAATGAGAATCCAGTCAGAATTTTTTAGTATTACGAGGCAAAATTCTACTTTTTAATTTTAGCTACTGTATTTAATTTCGAATTTCGGAAGTAGACACCTAAATCATGCTGATATAAAGATAAATTCGTCGTATTTTCATAAATTTGCAAGTTAATTCAAAATAATGATAAGGAATAAGTTGATAGTTTATAGTTTATATGAACAAATTTAAACGGAAGCTGCGAAACTACTTAAAAAGGAGCTAGAACTGATACAACATAACAAGACTTAATGTCCTTGGTACCAGTGAAATTTTTTATAAAAACTCTGAAGTAAATTATCCTATTTGAGGTTAGAACAGGTTACGGAGGTGCAAGAATCTTTGTCCTAAAAATCATACTGAGATGGGGAGATGGCGATAGGACACAAAATATTGTTGTTACGATATCTCGAAACCATAAAGACATTGATAAAAAATACCAATGGCCATACTTCAACTATAGTTTAACTATTGATCAAATTCCCACCCATAAACACATTGATAAAAAAAATACCAAGGGCTATACTTCAACTACACTTTAAATATTGATCAAATTCCCAAAACCACTTCGAGAACTTGTAAATTAAAGAGATATTAATGGATTAAGCTCCTGCGGACTCCAACTTAATCAAAAGGTTGTTGCACAATAGCCAGCTAAATAACAGTAATATGTCACAACAAAGAGATGTTCCATATGGTTTGAAATCATGCTTTGGGTTCTTCAACCAGCAACATATATTTTAGATTTAAATGTGCAAATTTACAATTCTATACTTTTTATGTTAAGCGAACATTTTCATGTCATATTCTACAGGGTGGGCCAAGTTTTAATTAGTTTTCGAGATAGCGATGGCGTTGAAATTTTAATTTATTTTCAGTTACGGAGAGGTCACGAAGATATTCTTAAAAAGTAAACAATACGCCACTGACCTAAACTATTTTTCTCTTCTTTTCGGCCAGTATTAATAAAGAAAAAAGTTTCCTTGTAATTTTTGGATAAGATACAAAGTTTCCATAGGAGACTCATTACAAAATCAAACGTTCCTACAGATCAGTTGGTTAATTAATAATACTCAGTTACAAAATTACATAGTCGGCTATAAAAAGATATAAAATAACATTTGTATCCATAGTAACTCATTGACAAAAGCCAATAATTAAGACTCATTGTTAATTTTTATGCCATTAATCATGCCAAACTCTAACGCTGTCTATCTCGAAAACTAAGCATTTTTGGCGGTAAATTTATATGACAAATTAAATGAAAATGACTTAATTTCTAATAACCCTGTACATTATAAGAGTTTTTGTAACATCATAATTTCTTTATGCATTGGTCCAGCTGTTGCATAGAGGCAATTAAGTTCGTTAATACGACCACAATAAATGCGCTTTGGCAATGAATTAGCCTTCAATCAATAAAACAGTGGATTCTTTGTTGTGAAAATGGTGAAGAAAAACCTGTGCGGAAGTGCTGGTGTAAATACGAAAGACCGGCGGATTTATAGCGTGCCGCGCTGTCTTAGAATAACGGTATATAATGTAGTTATTTCATCATTCCAATTTTCAGCAAATAATGTTCCGTGTTTTCACTAAGATTAGTACATAAGCCTTCTAATAAAATTGCCTAACCAATGTCCCACTGACCTACATGGTATCGTCATCATTTACTTGAGTAGTTGACTGCCGTATTAATTAAATCAAATAGCGGTATGTTGCCGGATAATTTAATTCAACTCGACGGAAGTTTATATAAATATTTGCACAATTTATATTTTAAGTCGTCGCGCGCGCTTAGTATCTCGAAAATATTCCTTTATAATTAAAGTTCATATCCCTGGCAGTCAGTTCAAGGGTCTTATATGTTAGTTTGGAAGTTTCCCAATTAACTCGCAGACATTAGTCGGATTATTATTTTTCTTGTCGCCGTGCACTGGTAAACATTTTTATTTATCAAATTTATTGAAATAATCTGAAATAACTACGAAAACGAAATGGCCGGGATTTGGATGCTAAGCGGCTTTAACCTTCACACCGTTGGGCTTGTGAAAAATAGGCGCATCAACCTGAAATAGATGTGAAGAATAAATTATTGGTTCAATTTGATCCAGTGAATTACGCTGGAAATTACGCGGTGTTTTTATTTTTATAGAGAGAGCCACCTACGCGTGCACTCTTTAAATCTCGATGAACAACGAATAGAATAGAAATATTTGTAATTGTGAATACGTTGACGATATATCTTAATTAACTTTATGTCGGGTTCACAAGGGATAATTTGTAAATTGCACCTCCAGGTGAAATTATTTAATTATGTAAAGTAGGACAAGGATAACAAAATATACTCCCAAGATCTACACTTAAATTGTTGTTTTTCTTAAATAAATCCAACTTTCATCTAGCTTATTAAAGCTCATTTTTTTAGTAGAGAGGATTGGAACTAAAAATGTGTAGCGCGAAATTTGAAATATATTAATTAATTTGCTGTTTAACGACAAAAATCTGAAAAAACCAATCAATTTCATATATTTTAAATTTCCCGCCAAATATTTTTTGACAGTAACAACTTTTAAAAAAGTAGTGAAGGGGACGGTTCTCTATTTCTGGTTGCGTAACGTTTTGTTCAGTATTCCAAAGTTTGTTGTGTGTGAAGAAAGTAATTTGATATAAAAAATCGCCAGACTGTCAAACTTTTAGTTTCTATTATCTCCGATAGATGCGGAAACAGTTGAAAAACCCAATTTCCTTGCGAATGCCCACAAGAAAACTGAACAATTTATAATAAGTAAATATTGCTAACAATATAAAAATTACTCTTCTATTTTTTCCATAAACTACCATAAAAACTGAAAATTCAAATAGGAAAAGTTGACGTAAATTTTCGATACTTCTCATTGCTGGCTTAGCCGAGTGAACAAGTATTTGCCTGTGGTACCGAAGGTTCTGGGTTCAACTCCCGGCTTGGCGATAACTTTTACGATTAGTTGTAAGCTAGAAAAATCTCTAGAAGTTCATATTTATCTTTAAAAAAAATACTCCGATTATTATCTAAAATTATCTTTAAAAAATTGCCAAAATTCCAAAAAATGGTTCAAAAATACAATAAAATCGACCATAAATCACGAGATTAAATATCACTTCCAAATATATCCATACAAACCTCACAGATATTAAAAAATAAATACAATTTCCACAACTCTACAGGTGAGTAAGTTTACACTAAAATCTTCCTTGTGAGTTACGTATCGATTATACTTAATAATGCTAACTACTTACAGCTTACCAAAACTCCCTGATGGTTTCCAAACAGTCCTTAAATACGGTCGGTAGGTTAAAAAACATGAGATAAAATTGTCTTCACCACTATAAGTCCAAAACTAACCAGATTTCGAATTTTACGGATGTTTCTTCGATCCTTGCAACTACCTTCGACAAAAACGAACAACATAGATTATAACAAAAATACTAAAATAGCTTGTTAGTTACTACATTACCTGTTGTTGGTACTATAGGGTTATATCTTCCAGGATTGAGGTCACTACATTTATTTTGTTGTTCGAAACAAAATAAATAAAAGCACTTATAAGTTGTACCATATTCGTTTAAAAATGAAACCAAGATTAAATCCACAGGAACAAGATCCACAGAACAGCCATTTTGAATTCTTCAGTACCAAACAGCTTGACATTTGTCAGATAGTCATTGGTCCAAATAATTATATGTATATAGGACTTTGATTATCTTATAATATAACCTAACCTCTTGGTTACAAAAGAAAAGCATTTTTTTCATGTTCCTTGTGTAGTGAACCAAATTTTAAAGGGCATTTCCTTTGGATCTACTTGTCTTGGCGCAGTCTCATCGCTTATGCGCAGTTGAAGAAACTTCACTGTTTCAAATGGAAACGATATGTAGGAAACCTAAATTTTAAACTTGCAATGATTTAAAAAAATTAGTGAAGATATTTTTCGACCATTTTGGGATAAGTGGGGATTTAAGTTTATTTCATAACACAATTTAGAATTCACAGCACATAAAATTCATAAAATGCTTTCGGGACGCCATCTTCTCTCTCCCGTTTCCTCCAACGTGACAGTTTTGTGTGCTACGAACATACAATTTTATGGAACCTAGTTAAAAAAAAATACTACAATATTTTTTTAAAATATCAATTTCAGTACAAAGTCTAAAATTTCTCGACGACTTAGTAGTTTTACTGCGTATAGTTTGAATTTAAATTTGTTATATGTAGATATAATTTCTGAGAATTTTTAAAAGCTTGATTCAAAAATAGTTCCTCAAAAATACATTAATATTCAAATTGTAATAAATATAAACTCTTCCGGAAAGTTGACTAATTCTATGTAACTTATAATAGTATAATAATCATGTATATAATTCCATTGTTTAAGTTCTTCAAAAAAAGGAATTTCAAGTGTTAAGTTTCTCGAAATAGTAATACTTAGAACTGAGATAATTATAAGAAACTTGCTATATTAAGTTGAAAAAAATTATGATGTACCTACTTAATTTATAAATAGTATTATCTAGATTCAAATAAATAAGTGGAGAGATAACATAAAAATAGAGGTTAGGATATAGAAGAATAAAAACACCAATATATTTTTATTCAATCTCAAATATTCAGTTTTTGAAAATATTTCATTTCCCAAACTTCCATTAGAATCTGCTTGAGGACCCCCTTTGTTAAACATGCCGTCAATAGAAAGAAAAATAGCAACAAACTGGAGAAGTTACACACACAAACAACAGCCTTGAGATGTACTGTCGCATGTTATTGATGGATTTTTTCAATTCATTCTCTCCCAGAAAGGAAAGTTTTATGCCATGCATCATCACCCGCATAATCAATTACATCGACATATAGAAATCATAGTCTAGATCGTGTTCCACTTGCACAACCATATGTGTAACATCAACACTTGCTTATGGGGTCTCCTGAAAATAGCTTAGATATGCCAAGAATCCAAACAGCTTGAGTTGCCTTGTGAGTTGTGAGAGATGGCATATGATGATGATGCTTCTACCGTCTATATACTGGATGCTGGGATGCTCAAATAATTCATGGCGCTTTGATTAATCACCTACAGTTATCCGAGAAATTAAAACAAGCGGAAAACAAATCGAGAAAACTAGAATGAAATGTTGTTGTGTACGTGGGCATATTTTGGCATTCTACTGTCAGGATTTGGACGCCGGCGCACACACAACAAAAAAATGTACGAAAATAAAATAAATATATTGCTGCTTCAACACGGCGATAAGTGTATATAGAATTGAATATAAACCAACTTAATTTATCACAATTTTGAATGTGTTTGGAAACCGAGCCAATAAATCAACTGTCTCGACTTGTTTAACTAAAAGCTCGTAAAATATATCGTTGAGGTTAAATGGAAAACTCGGTTCTATATGTTTGAGACTTGAGTATGATTAGCTCGGAGCTTACACAGAATTTCCCCATGCACATAAAATACGGAGCTAATCAAATAATACCAAGGTGACTCTCTGTTGCACATAGTATGGAAGTTTGCAGCGTATACCTGGACCTACGTTAATTACCTACTTGAGATAGCTGTACAATAATTATCGCGAATTGTATCGCACAAACAACTGGGAAGTGAATTGCGAAACTAGCTGGATCACCTTATTATCTTTTACAGACGAGGGATGCGGAATGAATTTGAAAATAGCAACTGGAAGCATAGCCGATTGTGACTCAAAAGTTATGGCAGCATCAAGTCATATGAAAGTACCTATAGCAGTCTTAATTTTTAAATTCATCAACGATATTTTGATTAGTATTGAATTTCATCATAAATTTTTTAAGTTCCACAACGATATTTTGATCAGTATTAAATTTCAACAAAATTTCATCATGAATTTTTAAGTTCTACAACGATATTTTGATCAGTATTAAATTTCAACAAAATTTTATCAAGAATTTTTAAGTTCCACTACGATATTTTGATCAGTGTGAAATCGTAGTACTTTTTCAAACGACAATTTGCAGTTGGGAACCCTGCTGAACATATTTATATATTTTGATATAAAAAATAAGAGAGCGATGATGCACATCAACTAATTCTAGTAGGTATATGCACAATCGGACTTAGTACTCATTCTTCATACCTACATAATTTTTCTTTTGCAAATTTGTTTCAATATGTCATCGGTACTTATTTACTTATTTTTCGAAGTTGGTAGTACCAATTTGACTGTCAATTACAGCAATTAGTAAACGACTCCCATCCCCACCCCGTTATTCGAATTTACGGCAGTTCCTTGCATATTACCTACTTCAGCAAGTAGTTGGCAGTCTGGACCTTACTTATCATTGTTTCTTAATAAGTACCAAAAAGTTTAAGTTATTTAGTTATTATATATATTGTGCTAAATTTCAACAAAATGGATGAATTCGCGGATTTCGAAGGTAGCGATTTTCAAATCGATCCCAATACGTGGTAAGTTTTTAACTTATTTTTATTTTAGTGGTGATAGGAAACACAGGATAAACATAATGCGGTTTATAAATTTTTTATTAAATAACAAAAATATTAACTTGAATTTTACAGTCAGCGCCTATTACGGTACATTGTTTATTAGGAACCACTAATTGTTTATCTAAATTAGGTTTGAGGTTCGAATAGACTTTTTAGTAATTTTTTCGAAAAGCGCTATTATATAGAGTTTGGAAACTTAATTTCTTCGATTTACTGATTACTTCAAAGATTTTTATCTGTAGGTAGTAGAAACATAATTTGCAGTATACCGACTATATTTAAGTATAGATTATTCCATTATACTATCGGGGTGTGAAATCTATACTCTTTAGAAATGACAATTTCAATTTTGTTTCTCAACTTTCGAATGTACAAACTAAAACTTGGAGATGTTTTAGGCAAAATTAATTTACTGATTTCATAATCAAGAAAAAATGCTTTAAAAATAATGGCGGTCCTCAAGGTTATTTCCAATGGATACGTGAAGCGTCACGTTCTGTCTCTCTCTCGCATTTACTCTGAACATAGGCCTCTCTTGTTGTAGAAAGAGGAAGATTGTATTGCACATATCTATATTATCTATATACTAAAAATAACTGTAGAAAATGCAAAATGAGCTCCAATCATATCATAAAACTATTTTTGTATTGCAAATCTGTCTTTCAATCGATCATGGATTTTATATTTCGAAATTGGTAGTACTGATATAATTACTGCCACCTCATCACCCCACCCTCTTATTGAACTAGTCCAGTAATAGCTGACAGTGTTAACTTTACTCTTCATTGTTTATCACTAAGTACCAAAAGACTTAAGTTGTTTCATTATACCAATCTTGAAATTCAACAATATTGTATTTTATCATGGATCCTGATCTTAGTACTGATGCGATCTGGTAAGTTTTTTCGAATGATCATTATTTTACTTGTTGCATTTTTTCTCGAATTACAAAATTTTTAAAGACTGCGGCAGAAATAAATTAATGTCCATATCACTTGTTAATCTTGTTATATTATTTCGTTATATCACTTAAATTGTAAACGTCTCGTTATTGCTCTCAAAATATTCAGTTTTCTATATTAGATTTTTATAGAGTCAGTGCTTCTTATTAAACTAAAAGGGCGGTGTCTAGAATGTCTTGACTATAGAAGTTTTCATTGCTTTAGGTACACGAGTGAGCTCAATTTAAATTGCACCTAAATCAAGATTTTTTTATTAGTATAACCAAATCTTAACTTATAGGAGTATTATTTAATTAATATTAAAATTTTAAAAAATATTTGAAATAAAATTTAACTGAACAAGTTTTGAATTCAAAAACGAGTGTACATTAAGTTAAAGTTAGGTTAGGTTACGGTAGAATATCTCCTAGGAAAAAATTAGTTATTATTCATTAAGGCGGAAAATTAAAATTGCATCTACAAATTGCAAATAATTCTACATCAGTTTAACTGAAGGGTTTCTATTCTTTTAATAAATTTGAAACTTCCTTCACGGTTTCTTTTTTTTCATTGTAGCTTCGTTTCAGTATTGTATTGCACATATCTATACTGAAAATAACTTTAGAAAATGCAAAATGGGCTCCAATCATATAATAAAATAATATTTTTATTGCAAATCTGTTTTTCAATCGGTCATGGGTTTTACATTTCGATTTCGAAATTGAATAGTACCGATGATAACTTCCACCCCTGCCCTTTTATTGCACTAGTCCAGTGATTCTATGTGATTAAGCAGTTGATTGCGTATTCCCCGATTAGCAGCTAGTTGGCCGTTTTGACCTTACTTATCATTGTTTATTAATAAGTACCAAAAAGTTTAAGTTATTTAGTTATTATATATATTGTGCTAAATGTCAACAATATGGATGAATTCGCGAATTTCGAAGGTAGCGATTTTCAAATCGATCCCAATACAGGATAAACATTGCGGTTTCTAAATTTTTTTTTAAATAATAAAAATATTAACTTGAATTTTACAGTCAGCGCCTATTACGGTACATTGTTTGTCTAAATTAGGTTTGAGGTTCGAATAGATTTTTTAGTAATTTTTTCGAAAAGCACCGTTATATAGAATTTGGAAACTTAATTTCTTCGATTTACTGATTACTGCAAAGATTTTTATCTGTAGGTACTAGAAACATAATTTGCAGTATACCGACTATATTAAAGTATAGATTATTCCATTATACTATCGGGGTGTGAAGTCTATACTCTTTAGAAATGACAATTTCAATGTTGTTTCTAAACTTTCGAATGTACCAACTAAGACTTGGAGATGTTTTGTTGCAAAATTAATTTACTGATTTCATAATCAAGAAAAAATGCTTTAAAAATAATGGCGGTCCTCAAGGTTATTTCCAATGGATACGTGAAGCGTCACGTTCTGTCTCTCTCTCGCATTTACTCTGAACATAGGCCTCTCTTGTTGTAGAAAGAGGAAGATTGTATTGCACATATTTATATTATCTATACTAAAAATAACTGTAGAAAATGCAAAATGAGCTCCAATCATATCATAAAACTATTTTTGTATTGCAAATCTGTCTTTCATCGATCATGGATTTTATATTTCGAAATTGGTAGTACTGATAATTACTGCCACCTCATCACCCCACCCTCTTATTGAACTAGTCCAGTAATAGCTGACAGTGTTAACTTTACTCTTCATTGTTTATCACTAAGTACCAAAAGACTTAAGTTGTTTCATTATACCAATCTTGAAATTCAACAATATTGTATTTTATCATGGATCCTGATCTTAGTACTGATGCGATCTGGTAAGTTTTTTCGAATGATCATTATTTTACTTGTTGCATTTTTTCTCGAATTACAAAATTTTTAAAGACTGCGGCAGGAATAAATTTATGTCCATATCACTTGTTATATTATTTCGTTATATCACTCAAATTGTAAACGTCTCGTTATTGCTGTGAAAATATTCAGTTTTCTATATTAGATTTGTATAGAGTCAGTGCTTCTTATTAAACCAAAAGGGCGGTGTCTAGAATGTTAAAGTTAGGTTAGATTACGGTAGAAAATCTCCTAGGAAAAAATTAGGGAAAATTTGGCAAATTTAGCTAACAGGGATTTTGGAAATTTTTTGAAATTACCTTATTAATTAAGATTTCCTGATTACGAAAATGCTAAAAATAAGCGGCGGTCTCCAATATTTCCAAAGTAATAGCAGTTTGAAAACTTGAAACATCCAAAGTATGGATGTGTAAATTAAGCCCTTTTATCAACTTTTATTTACTAAAAATGCACTCAATAGAATCTATTGCACTAACTAATGATTAATTAACCATTACATTTTAGTAAAAATGATTTATTATTAGTCTATTTCGGCACGTTTATTTTGAAACACTAAATCTAACCTTAAAATTTAAAATCAAGGATCGCTTAATTTCTTAGTAAGGGGAAGGGAAATTCCTTTGACAGCAAAACAAGAAAAAGAAAATGCTTTAAAAATATAATATTAAATGTTTATGATTAATTCATTAATAATTAGTGCAATAGGTACTAGTGAGTGGATTTTTAGTAAATAAAAGTTGATAAAAGTGCTTAATTTACACATCCAAACATTGGATGTTTCAAGTTTTCAAACTGCTATAACTTTGGAAATATTGGAGACCGCCGCTAATTTTTAGCATTTTCGTAATCAGGAGATCTTAATTAATAAGGTACCTAATTTCAAAATTTTTACAAAATCGCTGTTAGCTACATTCGGCAAGTTTACCAAAATTAGTTATTATTCATTAAGGCGGAAAATAAAAATTGCATCTACAAATTGCAACTAGTTGCTTTGAATTCTACATCAGTTTAACTGAAGGGTTTCTATTCTTTTAATAAATTGGAACTTTCCTCACGGTTTCTTCTTTTTCATTGCAGCTTCGTTTCAGTTAAGTTTTTGTCAGAACTTTTTTAATGTGTCAGTCTCAAGCATATTTTCTTGTATTAGAACCTTTGACAATTAACGCTTTTAAAATATTTGCTCTTAGATTTCGAAGAATTAGTAATGCCAGCACTCTTAATCTAAAATTTTATGTGGCGAATAGATTACTGAACTATCCTATTCAATTTCATATTTTCAAACAAAAAAATAACAACTTCAAAAACATTTTTCCGGACCCCGATGGCATTTTTACTAACGCCGCTGCTGGTGTTGTTGATATCGTGTACCCCAATGCAATCGTGTACCTGCCAACCCAAAACTATTCAGCAAAGGCATTTGTTCTAGAAAATCGTAAATAGCTTAAAGTGGTTACTCACTGGACAATGTGGTGCTATTGAAAATGTTACATGATATAATAACGGTAAATAACATTTCAGGTGAACACACACCATTCATTAATTATAACTAATTGAAAATTGATCATGGTTTGCGGGGCCGAGGTTGTAGTTTTAATAAACATAATGTTTATTATGATATGTGGATGGCAACTATTATAATTAAATTTAATGCAGAGCAGATTGTTGTGAAAATTGATATGCATATCAACAAATCATGCATAAAGGCGAAAAAGAATTTCGATTTTGTTGGTTTGGTTTGGTTTGGTTGGAGTTTAATTAAAGCGGGCACAACGTTTTGGGTTGAAAATGTATATTATGGCGGAAAAAGCCAACTGGTAAAGTCAACTGCCCATGAACTTGAGGTTGAATGGTGTAGACAGACAATTTAAAAATCAGATGTGTATCTAAATAATTAACATAATTTTAAAAAACTTTGGGACACTGTCACCTTCTTTTACAGTGAATAATTTATGTGATTTTATGGGCTGTGCTGATAACATCATTTGACTTTTAAACTATTTTACGTACAGGCATTATATTATCGTGACGGTTATTAAAAAGGGTAATTTAACTGTCACACCGTTATAACACACCACGGATATATCCACCCTTTTTGTTTGAATTACTAGCGGAGTAGTTTTTATCCAGTTGTTCTTTTTATTGATTACGCGAGCAAAAATTTCATGTACCTACTTATTGGAGTTTAGTAGCAAAAGTTTTAATATTTTATTAAACCGTGCCGTGTATAATAACGTATAACTTGAACATAACCAGCGTGAGTTTAAAAATTTATATTTTAACACAACACGGCGTTACTTCCGTTTTAACACGAAAAATAAAATCCTGGATTATAATTGGCAATTGTATTAGTTGGTGTGTGTATGTGGGTATAAAATGTTTTTATCATTAGCACCTTAACAAATTAAGAACACACAACGATGAGGTTATTAAACTTGGTTTTGGATTAATTCAACCACACCCACGCTACGGATAAAAACAACACATTAGGATTTTATAACAAACTGAAAATGGAAAAGGGAAATATGGTTTTGAATTTTTTATATCCAGCCTATTAATTGTTCCTATAATAGTTTATCAAAGTAATACGCGATTAGAGTGTAAACAGAACTGTCCAACTGACCAACAAAGGGCGGATTAAACAAGTTATAATTATACTGGGGAATATATACCTATATATTGAAATGAAATTAATCCATTATGTTGACGTCATACAAGTAATTTATTTGATTAACATTGTCCTACTCCTACACGGTAAAATTAGAATGAATTTCCGAATTACAAATAAAATAACTTTTCGTTTTCTCGACGTTAATTATGTTAATACCGTGTGCTTATGCCCATATTATTTGCCGGTGTAAACAGAGAGGTTATTGAGGGCGGGTTAGATAAAATGATGTGTAAAATGAAAATCGTTATACCGCATCATGTTTAAGAGCGGAAAAGGCTTTGTTGGCCGGGTTGATTCGCTCCTCCATTATAAGAGGGGAAAAAGCCATTGCGGACCCATAACCCTCATGATTTATATTTTTTTATATTTGTTAATTTAAAGCGTGACTATCATCTAGAATTGTGTTATCAAGGGTTTCTTTTGCGTGTTGTATACGAAACAAATTTTCATTCGTTCTATTTAATGTGTTATAAAATAAAACATTAAAGAAAGTTGTTTTTGTATCTTGTTAATAAATGAATGTCCCATGCTAAATTTTTGTTTTGTTACAGGCAAGCGATACTTGAAGATCTTGACCTTGTTCCGGAACCAACCATGGTATCTCCTCCTCCCACCATAATAAATGAAGAGTGTGATGACATCTTCGGACCACCACGAACTTACCCCATGGGCTACAGCCCACCCAGAACTCGCCCGTCGATGATATCACCTAAATATCGCCAAAAAGAAGAGCGTAGGAAAGTTCTGAAGATCAGTATGAACAAAATGAACAAAATCGAAGATCCCGAAGCCTCCTTGCGCAGATCAGTTCTAATCAACAACACAATGAAACGACTGCAACAAGAAGCAAGGGACGAAAAGCTACTACGGCAACAATTTAACTATCCAATTACATGTTCCGACAACGAAAGAACTGGAACGACCAGCTTCAACCCCGTTAACACTCCCGTAGCGAACGATTTCACCGAAGATGACTTTTCTGTGAAACTCGCCCAAGAGTTAGACACTGTTGGACCACAAGATCTGGAAGTGTTGCACGGTTTGGTAGAGCAGAATCTAAGCGGACTAAATACAACTGCATTTCCAACAAACGAAAATCATTTGCCATCACTTCCTCAGACTGACTTTGAAGATAATAATACAAAAAAGCGATCTTTTGATGATTTGGACGATTGCGATGTGCAAGATGTGTTATCACAATTTTATATGCCACCGACGCCTCGTATGTTGACCTGTATCGATGACGATGAAGAAGTCAGTGCAATTGAATCAAGTCCTAAACGAGCCAAGGTCGAAAACGAAACTATCAGTGACCCTAAAATGGACACTTTTACGGTATGTGATACTAAATCGACGACGGACTTTAGTGTAAATAGTGTAAATAACTACATCAGTAACATTCCTCCATCACCTGAACCAAGATTAAGGTACCTAAATCCCTCACAAAACGTTGAAACAGACTCGAACTCGTTTAGTTGTGGGCATGCTTCTATGTTCAGTGAACTGCAAAATAATGTTTTCCATAATTTAATTGCTTCTTTGGAAACGTAGTGCACCTCGAAACAATCCTTAAACAACGACAGAGGATGTTGATTTTTGTGATAGTGTGAATGACTTACTTAACTGCGTGCATTGTTCCAAAACACGTTTGTCAAACTTTTTATTAATCATGACACTGATGGCGCTATTGGACGAAGATCAAACAGATTTTGAACATCTATAGTAGATGCTGTTGAAGTACTACTCGTATCTGTGTAACTATAAATTTGAATGTCATCAAGACAAATTTTGTAGTCAAAAATTTTATCTGGAATTTTATCCAATAGTTCGAATTTTCACATCATGATAAGATGAAATGCTTCTCTCCTCTCTCTGTGCAACTATTTTGTTTAATCAAAACATTAAGATTAGTTAAAAATTATTTTGTAGACCAAGTCAATAGAATTTTTCAAATATGCAGCTGACAAATTACAACCAAGTTAAAACCAAAATAGTTGTTGAGAGTTATCGTCTGTGATATTATAAAAATAAAGCAAATGTGTTACAAACTTAGATCAATTTTAAAAGCCTGTAAAAAATATAAATAGTTTATATCTATATAGAATGTGAAGCCAGAACTATGTGTACTAATGCTTGTTCTGTAGATTAAGCTGGTTGTCTTTTGAAGTCGCCACTCTGTTTTCTTAATCATGAAACGTAGATGCAATTATGTGTCTTTTGTGGCTTTAATAGAAAAAGAATGTAAAACCCTAAACTTTTCACACATCATATCGGTATGTAAAAGCAGCTTGTACTAGATGAATATTTTTGAAAAAATAAACAATTTTTATAAGATTTTTGAATTTTTATATACCTGCCAAAAAACCGTATTTTTTGACATAGTAAACGACAGTCCGTAATAAAATTAACGCTACAAGGCATTTAAGCTTTTTTATTATTATTGTTTTCGTTAAAAATTTCTTGTATTTTTTATAGTATTTGTGGTTTAATTAGAATTATAAAAAACGTTATGCATATACATATATTTTTTTGTATTATATTTGATGGGCTATGCCATATTTTAATCTTATGTTCTCTCTTTTTTCTATTATAACATAAACATCGTGTATATTTTTTAGGTTATAATTTTCTAAAAAACATCTTGTTGCTGTTATAATTTAGTTTTATCGATTTATTTAACTACAGCTGTATTTATTATTTAGTAACTCAAAGAATTATTGTTAATTATTATTATTATGCAATTTGTTTGGTTCTTCATTACTACTGTTTTCATGCCAAATTGGAGTCAATTTGCATAGTACATTAATTAATAAAAAATTATGTTTGTTGATAAGATACCAAAACTGTGTAATGTTACCGCAAAACTTACCACCTTGTAAAATATTAATCTTATATGAATTATTATTATTATTGTAATGTATGTACATTAGGCATTATCTAAAATTGGGGTAATGCAATAAAGTACCTGAAAAATGTGCCATGTGTTTCGTTTTTAGATCCTTAAATCCGATCCTAAAAAATATAAAAAAAAATTGTGATTTCCTTTAATAATTTCGTAAGTAATAATTTTTGAAAGTTTAGGTCAAGAAATTCGATGTAAAATTACCAAAAAATTTAGAGTAAAAGACGTTGAAGGTAAGTGAAATTTTTAACACAAACTTCTGGCTAAGGTAAGTGAGAAAATGTGATTTTGTCCAGAAAAAGCAAAGCATAAATAACTTGATAAAAGTAAACTCGACGATTAATTCAAAAATAAGTTCACATAAATCATTGAATTTTGAGTAGGTACCTCCAAATTATAGATATTTTTATAGACCGTGACGAAAATTAAAAGTTAACACGAAATGGATGTAACTATTTACATAAATACATTAAATTAAAATTAATTAAACAAAAGTTTTAAATCTGATGAATTAGTAGAGAGAGTATTTCATTCACTTAAGCAGTTTCTTCTCAATAAATGAATCTATGAAGTCCACAATAATAATTTTTTTGTAAGTTAAACACTACTAAACTATTGTAATATTAAATAATGTAAATTATATAATATCTCGTTATAAAGTTGCAATTAATCAAAAAGAAGTTTTTATTGTATGATTCGAATATTTTAAATTTTTTTTTTATTTCGAGAAAAATCACGCTTCATACAGACGATTTATTTAGCTAAATCATTTGCTTATTACTACATATTTGTTTAATTGCCTTTAAGATTGCAAAACATTCTCAGGACTTCTCTTTCGGAGAAACCCGGTATACATACCCGCGTCCTTAAAGTGATAATTAATTTGTATTTAATAGTCACATTCTTCCGCGTAGTATGAATTTCGACTAACCTTCAGTTTTCTTACACAAGAAAATCTCTTTGGGAAACAGAATATTAATAAAAAGTTTCTATTTTTCTAGTAATTTTATAGCCAAAATACGTGATGTTTCTTTTTCCCCGGACCATAGAATTTAGTAATATAATTATGATTTATTATACCTAGGTATAGTAGGTAACAGTATCTTTTAGTGGTCCACTATACTGTAATATTTTTATGATCTTGGAATTAAAAAAAAAATTGGAAAGGCCTGTAAATGTTGTAAAATAATAGTTTCGATTTGATGGATATAATAAATAAGAATTTTTACCCATATTTTTTTTGCTAAGAATAGGCAAAGACTTTGTTTTTATTCAAACTACCAACGATACTGAAATTTCAGTCTTTGCTTTAAAATCGCCAATAAAAGCTTGTGATAATTTTTATTCACACTACCGACTAGCTTTTGAGAGCGTCGAAATGTTCACCAAGTCATTTTCGTCTGCGATATCCGCCTCTAGTCTTGAATCTCGAACAGATACAAACTTAATTTTAATCGTTTAGTAAATTAGCGTGTAGCAAACCAAACCACTTTTCCCTCAATATTCAAAACGCTCATCAATAATTTTCTGCATAAATTTACAAAAATATCGTCCCGTTTCACAGATATTCCACCAGCATAAAAAATCGACCATTTCTCAACACAACACTCCTCATCTTATCCTTGCGTTTCGTTTTACGAGCAGCTTTCCCCAGACGCAAGAAATCATAAACATATACGGAAATTCATCTGTTGCAAAGTGTAAAGTTTTAGGGGTAGTACATAGTAAGTCAAGATGGGATTACTAATTATTAAGTGAGCGCACGCGGACTGAACGGCTGAGAAAGCTTAGCGCCATGAATTTGTCGGTAACCTGTAGCCTCGGGATGCATGAGAATGAACTGTCAAGCCACCCTAACCATCGAGGGAAAACTGCTATTGTATTCGTACACCACCGACATTCTCTTTCTCTCTGTTGTCAACTTGAGGGCATGTCTACTAATATCACTCGTTACGTTCAACTTTATATTATATCGTTTTGTTTTATACATCATATTGTGCTAACGTTTCTAAAACAAAGTATATATCACAAAACGCGAATATAAGGCATTTTAAACTTGATATATTTATTACATTATGTACGATGTACGCCTTGCTGGTTCATGTTTTGTATCTGTTTTTGGGTATATAGGCCAAAAAATTATTCACATTTACGCTTAGTTATAGCTCTATGACAAGTAAATTTTATAGGCAATAATATGAAGAAAAAATATGGTCATCCTTGGCCAAGTACCCCATAATTGTTGCAATTAATTTAACATCCCATTCAAGTTTCAATAAAACGCAATAATTTTATTTTTATAACAAAAGTCATTAGAATTTGGTACGCTATTTGCTATACAGGGTGTTGAATAATGCCTGTTTTATATAAATGGTGAATACTGGGTTCCACTAATGGGACCCTCGACATTTACAACGAAAATTTTAAGAGCATTTTAACTTGTTACCAATTTAAATGACTAAAAATATTTTAAAAATAGTATTTTTAAACTTCTGGTCTAATTTTATTCATTGTCGGTAGTTTTTCATACATAGTACCTTTTGTGGATCTAAAATATTTGAAAAAGAACCCAAGTGAGCCAGTGAAATAGATTTATAGTATAGGTCACCACTTCTGTAGCAATACTCTCATTTTCAAAATTGAACAATCATAGTAAAAATTCTAAATTAAAATATCGACCTTAACATCTTGTAGGTATGTCTTTTAAAATCAACTTTTGGACTAAGATATGTCTGAAAATTCGCGTTCATATAAAGGTGACAAAAGTACACTTCAATTGGAGTAAATTCCGAATTAAAATTGTTGACAGTTTGTGATATTTTATAGCTATATAATTTTTTTCTATTTTGTCGGAATATTCATTTCGAAAGTAAGAGATGTAGGTGGCGAAATATTGAATTGTTCGAAACTTACTTCCTTTATACTGAAAAATAAATTTACAAATAACATTACAATGTACTTAGTAGGAAATTGGGATAAAGGGTATAAATTTTAAACCCTTGTAGGGCTGATTGTGGAATGGGCCAATAAAACCTTAAGCCAACAAAACCCTTTAGTGAATCCGCGTGCACGTTTATACACGACTATGCTTTATTTATAATTGAAATTAACAATATGAATGGTGGGCATACTCGTTACATAAGTTTCGTAACGATATTTACAAGTGTGAATAATTTTCGTTTAATATTCAATGGTCGAGAAGTCGAGATGGTGTTGGACAAGGATTTTATGGACAAATATAGGCAAAATCAAAGGAACTTGTGTGGGGGCGGGCGTTGACTGGTTTGGTTGCCTTTTTCAGAGAAGGCTTTGCTAAAGAAAAAGTATTTTTAGAGATTTTTTGCAGTTTAAAAGTAGACTTAAGTTATACGAGTATTAAACATTTAATTAATTAATATCAAGAGATAAATTTAATTATTGTAGACAATACCTAGAAAAAGTTATACCTATCTAATCTCAATTTTACAGTATAATCTCGACTAACATTAGATAGACACAAAACAAACTTTTTCTGCTGATGGACGTTATTGTAAAACTGTTCTCAACTTACTATTACTAAAACATCCGTCATACTTAATATTTACATGGAATCAAATCCATAAAATGAGATTTCACAGTTGAAATTTTGATCGGAAAAATTTGTAACAGTAAACAGAGAAAAAGTACCATTTCTATTGTGTTTCAGGATGTTTTTGTAAATAGCCATATCATGTACACATCTGTGCAATCTAGTTATTTTTATAGACGTTGTATCTAATCAAAATTATTAAAACTGTAATTAAGTAAAGTGCAGCTATGAGAAAATTTTGATGTTTTGACATAATCATGAAAATGTACTCTCTTAACTAATTAATTAGGCCACTTCGTTTACGTTTGATTTGAAATAATTCACAAACGTTTACATTCGGACCTGTTACATAAAAAATTCATACTATTAACTAAAAGTTCCTGTAATATAAAAATAACATCCTTTCAAGTATATTTCTACAAACCCTTATGCATTAATCATATTTATTGGCAGCAGTGGAGAGGAAATATCTAAAAAGATATCAAACTTAACGACAAAAGTTTTCAACAAATGCAACAAAAGAAACATTTATTTTTTATCGAGTAAATATAACATTAATTTATAATTGCCAAACGCGTTCAATCAAACAAATTTAATTGGATAAAAAATAAATTTTACAAAATTATTTAACAATTTAATGCACCTAAAAGTTATCGAAATGTGAATTTCAGATCAAAACTTTTTATTTGTATGATAAGTAACAGAGTTGTAATAAAAGTTTCTTAGCTAATTTGTATATCCAATTAATTTATTTCGACTGAAAAATTAGGCCATAAAGACAGTAGAATAGAATAATCTGCATTTTGTAAATGTAAATTTAATTGGATTAATTTTAATAAAATCCTGTTGCAAATAAATCCTAAAACAAAAAATTAGTTTAATTTTAAGCTATAATCATACTGCATATTCAGAATATTGATTGCACAACATTTTTTTACATTATTCTACAATCTGCATTAAAGAATTGCCATAAAGGTGCCAACAATTTAATATTAGTATAAACTACACCAAAAACAAAAACAAATATAAATCAACAATTTCTTTATGTTTTCAGGGTCAACATAGTCATAATACTAACTACTATGCCATTATTTTAGTCAAACTTGCAAAACTACGTTTCGAGTTTAAACTAAATTAGGAAAAAAATTAACTTTAAATATTAAAATAATAAACATCGTCATACATACGAAGCTTCATTTTTGGGAATATAAAGTATAGCAGGTAGGTAGAAGTAGCTAACAAAACTACAGCGGATCAGCCACTATAAGTTTACAAAGCTACAGTTGTAAAATATAAATTCGAAGAAAAGAGTACAATAAATACTTGAACTTGTACAGTTTAGAATAATTATGGTATAAAACTAATCATTTGAAAAGTGCGTCAGGAAATTTAGTAATTTAGTTTAGATAGATATATTTATGATATCCAACTTTACAGAACGAAAAAAGTTTTTTAAAATATATACTTAAGCAGAATATCTTAGATTTTTTTGAAGTTATTGTTGGGTATTTAATAATCTAATTATGCCTCAATTTAACCAAAGTTGTATCTCTTCTAGGTCTCAAACTCCCTATAACGAGAACTGAATTTGCAACAATTTGTATATTTGAATGCTTTTATAATATAAATTAAATAGGTATATTTTAATTTTTTTACTAATTTATTAATGTAAATAAATTGATGTAATTTTAGCGTTTTACTTGATTTGAGATATTTTATTTTTAATTAAAGTATCCGCTGGATACATCACATAATTAGGGATTTTCAAATTTTTTCAATTGCTCCAATTTTTTTTTTACCAAATATGTATAATGAAATTACTGTGTACTGACCTTTAACATTGTTGTCTACGAAGCGCCTTCATTTTATTATGTTATCATAGAATCCACCTGCAACAAAAAATTGTTTTGAACATAAATTATTCAAAATATGTTTCAGCATAAATTTCAAATGTCAAATTAACTAAACTATAGCAAAAAAGTATGTGCGAATCTTTATTTGGTAATCGTTTTTTGTTTTCTCGATTGTGGATCAAAGATGCATAAAAATGCAATATGTAATTATAATTACCTAATAGGAACAATAAGACAAAGTGCATTTGAATATTAATAGAAAATAATAATTAGGTAGGTACTGTTTGTTGCAGACACAAATCTTCTAGCAATAATTTAATTTAATTTATTATTTAATTAGTGATTTATTCCAAATTTTTTTAGGGAAATAATGGGTTAATTGTACTCCCAAAATACATTCACTTAAATACATGTTAACATTTTTGTACTCTCTGTTTTTGATATTTTCATAATTATATAATATTTTTTGCTGCATTCTTTTTAGGTTTTGGTTGTCTCGCCATTCCATTTATGGAAACGTAAATGAATAGTAGGTATTACTTAGAGTTAAAAAAATATGGATTGATTTAAATAACTTCTAATTACTCATTAACAAATCAACTCAGATTTAACCTAATGAACACAACATTTTTTTTGGGGTCACATATTTTTCTATTAAATTTTTAGCATGTTTTTACAAATATGGTTTCATTTTCCAATTTAAATAAAGTTAACCGGACATGAAAAGATCGGACTTAGTCAAAAAATACTAAAATAATACCCATATAGAAAACGTTCCTACAACTTTTGTGAAATTTGGAATAAGTTATATATTATAAGATTATTTATAAGTATGTATATAAAAGTGATATTTGTCCTCTGTACAAATCTACATCGTTGTAGATATCGACGCCAATTTTTTTATGAATGTTCTTTAGGCTTCCACACGAGTCGTAGAAGTAATGAGAGTTTTTTATTTTGCTCCGTCAATGTGCTTCTGTGATATATAAATTGTAATAATTATTATTGAAAAAACGGCTCAATATAAGCACTGCCGTGGCATCGAAGCCCGCGGGCGGCTGGCGACAATTCAAATTTAAAACACAATTTTAAAAATGTTCTAAATCAAATAAAAATAAATTATTGAAATATTATTTCGAAATTATTAGAAAAAACCTATTTTTCTCTGCAAAAACTATAGGCTGGTAACTTAATATATAATGTACCTATTATAGTATGAATTTTTGTCATAATATCATTTCGGAACACCTTGCATGTTAAAATTATCGCCCCATAATAATAGCAAGATTTACTTTTCACATAATTCACAGCCACTAAAAAGTTTCATATTTGTTTTTCCGGCATTTCCTCGCCAAACTTCCGGTTTTCCCTATCGAAATAGAATAGAAGAAAATAAATTAGCCACCTATTTACCATACACTTGTGCATAATTTAGATTGTGGGTTTTTTCTAAGTTATCTCTGTATGAGGGAAGCTTTTGCCTCCTAGTTCCATCGGCAGCTGGTGCTACATATGCTGGGTGCTTGCTTGTCTATGGCAGGCGTGTATTTTCAAAAGGCACGCTTGGTGTGAGTGAGAACGGAGCCGAACCTCATTACGAGTGTTTCTATAACAACCGCGACCCTTTAGAAGCAGATTGTTGGCTGCAAGTGCGACGAGGCCGGCGCATCTAAGACGAAGAGGCCCAATCACTGCTATCATTTATTATCCGGAAAATTCATGCATGAACTGAAAACGGTCGGAACTTTTCGTTGTTCTCGATTAGGACCGATACCGTTTAGTTTTACTTACCCCTTAATTAAAATTGCGTCACAAGAAGAGGAGGCGCGGTGAACCTATTACAGCCCCCGTGTTATACCCACTACTTTATTTCGCTTCATTTTGAATTCAATCTGTTTTGATACGAATCAATTAACGCGCTCCTATACCTCCTGCCGCCAACAAGTAAAGAAAATGTCGTTTGGATTTAGACAACACTGCCATCACCATCATCAATGGCTTTGCAGTCCGTTTGTGATAGGGGTGATGGGCTATTTTTTCAGTACAACACACGCACGAATCGATTCATGTTATAAAAAGGTCAAACTGTTGTTAGTTAATGTAATAAATACAAGACAGTTTGATCATTAATGTTTTTTTTTTAGAAAAAAGTAGTGGAGGATGGGTGTGGGCTCATTTCCTGCTGTAATTACAAGTTATTAAAATGGAGGAAGGGCTAACTAACTGGGCACTTAATCGCTAATTGTGTTAAGTAATTCACTAGGTGACACAGATATTCAGAAAACAACAAACACTACAACTCAGTTTTTTACAGTATAATATTAAAAAAACCGTTGTACATCTTCCTATTTCCTGTTAAGGAAGTATTTTAGTTATTCATTCCCATTTCCTATTTTACTAGAACTGATAATTTTTAATCTATCACGCTAACAACTTTTTTGTCATCCAAATTAAATACATAATCATTAAATGTGACTGAAATCTTGTTAATTACCTTCGCAAATTATCTAATTATCAGATCATAATAATATAAAACCATTGATTTGGGTTGTGTTTTATGGGGGAGACTCAATAGTATAGCTACTTAAATATCAATTGATAACGAATTACATTGATTGGATAAAAAGAGTGTTTATCATTAACACCCCACTAGTCGCTAGTGTTTATATTGAACGTTATAGGTAACGTCATAAAATACGCCTGATTCAACATAACTATCTTATTGACTTTTTGTTGTTAGAATTTCTGCACTAACAATGACTATTTTTAGTTTGACGAGAATAATTTGTATACAATTTTGATAAGAAACTATTTTTTAAAATATTTATTAAATTAATTTATAAAAAGTAAGTATTTACTGAATATAAGGACATTAAAAAAGGCGACATATTGTACAATAAAGGGGGTACATAATTGTATAATAGACTTTTCGAAGTTTAAAATGTGTACGAATACTTTGATAAAATAATTTCCACAGCAGACAATTACAGAGTAATTTGCATATTATTAAATCAATAACAAAATATATGTGTAATTGTGTATCGAGATCGAGAAAATGTCGGTAAATACAATTAACTAGGCCGCAAAATTTTTTCTATACATTTCTTTATCCTTCTAGTACCTAATTATAGAATTTGAACAAAATTTTAATTTCCTGTTATAGGTACATTCCAGACATTTAAAATGAATATCAAAAGTTGAGGTTCTATAATTGTGATGTGTTTGAGTTTTTCGATATTTTTTATACTTTTTTGAAACTTAGTATGTATCTCTATAATAAAAATATCCAAAATCTTTAAAAACACTCAAAATATCCTAAGGCAAGTGCCACTAGAGTTGATGCTAGAGATCTAGAGAAACCAAATTTAATGTGGTACCCACAATTTTATTCATGAAATTTGGTTCAATTCCAGTAAGTCATCGTGAATTAAATGAACATAGGTAGTAGACAGACAAATAGTTAAAATGAATTTAGACACCATCAAACAGTGTACGATAAATGAATCAAAATCTCGAAATTAAAAAAATCACGATTACTATAGTTACTTTCTCATTGTATAAGAAAACAGCCTATAAAGATTGATTTGTTAAAATTCATATACATAGTGTTAAGTAGGTACCTATACAGGGTGTATCAGTTTTAATCGAGCAAACTTTAATGGTACATTTTCCTAGTCGTCCTAATTCGGAAAAATTTATATTATATACCTCTATCTCGATTCCTGAGAAAGATACAGGGTGGAGGGTGTTAAAGTTTACAAGAAAAAAATCATTTTTTTGCAATAACTTCCACAAAAAGCTTGGATTCAAACAAAATTTTGTATGCCTGCCCTCCTCCCTAAGGACAATTTTATGAAGATATTCTCGATTTTGGGTGAGGGGTAAATTTTGGCCAAATTTGACTCCTCAGGTTAAGACGCCCCTGACTAAATTTTTAAAATTAGTTTACAGAAATTTGTTCAGTATTTAATGCTTATTCATCATATCAAATTTCATGGCTCTATGTCAATCCATTTCGTAAATATTTAGAAAAAAACTCTGTATATGTAATTAATAAGTATTTCTGTATTTTTGTATCGCACCAAATAAATAATATTTTCAATACTTTTCTATCTAATGCTCGGTTCCACAAACATGTGTTAAACTCATGATTAATTTGAATTTTAGTCAATCGCTATAGGTATTTATTATTTTTATTGAATTCAGCAAATAACAATAATTAATACTATTCTCTCATTAAGTATTTATTTGACGGTCATGGAATGGGGCCTAACCTTTTTACTTTCTTATACGAAGTAATAAGAAAGTATAGTAATCGTGATTTTTTATTCCACACTCAAGTTGTATAAGATTGCAATTAAAATACAAGATATTTTTCTTCACATTCCTTTTTTTCGTAGTCCATAGTTAGATACATTTCGCAAAAGTCAGTAAACTTTTAATTGAAGTTTCTTCACTATCAGGGCAATAAATTTGTTCAATAATAATTAAAGAGAAAAAAATTAAACTACACATATTTTGTTTTTAATTATTTCATAATCATTTTTCTTCACTTTAATAAGTATAATAAAGAAATGGATTATAAATTTTCGAATGGTTTCGTTGTTTGTTGTGGTAGCCTATTCTATATCTTAATTACATTATAAACTATAGTTAAAATTTAATTTTAAGCATCTTGTAGGATTTCGAGGGCATTATCATGCATATAACATTTTCTGCAAATTTGTGATTTTTGGTAAGTTTAATAAAAATCTGTAGGTAGAAGTGAATCTACCAAAAAATATGAAAATGTCAGTTACGCCTTTACATAGTTTGCCTTTCCTATTTACATAATTATAATTTATAATTTTAGATATTTGTTGAAATAAAGCCTAAACTCTCTTTATGGTGTATAAAAATCACTTTGATGTTTTTTTAATAATTTGTGCCACTTACAAGATTGCTATTAATTATTAAATAAATTAAATATCATTAAGCCATTTGTCATCATTAGCACCAAAGAGGTTCACAAAACCGGCTTCTACATTTCTTTCATAGATTATACGATAGGTAATATTATTATAATCACTAACTAATGATAATTCTTCAAGCATTTTTTAATTATCTCAAATTACCTGTTTATTTCGTTATTATCCAAAGATTCGAACAACAATCTCCAACGAAATTTGCTAAAACTTTTGCAGAAATTAACTTTTGGAAGTAAGGGAGAATAAGCGTGCTAAATACTGGCAGGATTAGGATTATTACAGCGGGTCACCAGAATGAAGGCAAAATGTAAGCGAACCCTCCTCCAGGCTCCTCATTTCTTTAACTATAACATTTTATGTGTGTTCTTCTGTATAGCCTACACATTATTAACAGATTAGAACTGTGTTATGTTTGTACAACTTTCAGAAATCCCAACATGTAAAATAGATTGAGGAATTCGCAAACAAGAAAATAAAATAATAAACAGTGGGTTTTAAGAAGCTGTGCTAAATATATTGTAACTACAGCTAAATTGATGATGTATTTGCAAATTCTTCATTTTATGGTGTTTTAGAAATTAGAGTTGTTGAGTGTTCTTTTCTGTAAGTTAACTGAAAAATTCTGAAGCTAAAATAAGATGTTGAAAGGTGATCCATAATTTATGGACGGGTACCTTCATTTTACGACTAATTTTGTTAATAGCCCAAAACGTTAAAACTGTATAAAAATAGCTTGATATAGGTAAACGACTTCTTGAAACCATTTACTACACCCAGAGAAATGTTTCAAAACGTATTTAATTTATTAGAAGATTACTTAAGAAGAATGATAAATATTTTCTATGAGTCCAATTTGTCGTGTTTTTACGTTGCGAAGTATAATTCAATGGTCGGCATTTTAACTAACAGTAACTACTTTAGCTTGTGCTTTTTAGCACAGAAATTCTTGCGTATAAAGTGAAAATAATTTGAAATTAAATGGAACACTCGTGACATCTAGTGTGTAGGTAAAGGTATATATAACAAAATTTTAATTTTAACATGTAGAAGCATGTGGCGACATCTTATAAAAATATGCAGAAGTAAAGTTTACACTCATGTATAGATTTCTATGTATTTATGCGGACAGTGCGACATCTACTATATTTCTTCAAAACTAAACATTATAGGTAGCTTCTATAATAAATAGCAGTTTTCTGTAACAGCTTGTGCCATCTATTAGTCACAACAGCAAACAATCATGTATAGATTTCTATTTAAACGTACACTGCGACATCTACTAAATTTATTCAAAACTAAACATTATGGTAGCTTCTATAATAACAGTTTTTTGTAAAAGCACGTGTCATCTAGTAGTCATACCAGCAAACAATCATGTGTAGATTTCTATTTAAACGCACAGTGCGACATCTACTATATTTATTCAAAACTAGACATTATAGGTAGCTTCTATAATAACAGTTTTCTGTAACAGTTTGTGCCATCTATTAGTTGCACCAGCAAACACTCCAATTGATTTTTCAACCAATGAGAGCTCGCCACACCTGACGTATGTTTCTGGAGCACCGGCTAGCGTACTTTTTACCAGCTGTAAAATAACACATGGAATTTCTGACGTGGACTTTAATAACCGAAGCGTTAAAAAGGTTTACATTTTATTGAAACGAACTCGTATGTACCAAATTGGTAAGTTATCACCATTAACGTGGTAAATCACGTTCGTTTTGATTCATCACATTAATTCGGTAGAGATTTGCACCTAACCTTATTTTGTAAGTGGAAAAAATAATTTTTAACAGTAATTGCAACGTGTTAAAATGTTACAATTGGATAAGTTGTGGTTTTCCAAAGGGTTTGTTTTAGTCATTTTTGTGCCACGCAGAATATTTTCGTGACAAAGTGTGATTTTCGTGAACTGTCAAACTTGCCAACACGAAAATTTTAATTAATTATTCCGCTGCAGATCAATCTAAATTTGTATTTTTCTGTTTTAGATTAACAATGAGACTGTCAATATTACTAGCAGTACTTGGATTATTATATAGTGTAAATGGTTTGGCTGTTATGTCAGTGGATTTGGGCTCCGAATGGATGAAAGTTGGAATAGTTTCACCTGGAGTACCAATGGAAATCGCCTTGAACAAAGAATCAAAACGAAAAACGCCTGCAGTGATAAGCTTTCGAGATAATGTCCGTTTATTCGGGGAAGATGCTCAAACAATTGGAATAAGATTTCCGAAAAACGCATATAGTTATGTCATAGATCTCCTGGGGAAAGACATAAATCACCCAGTAGTTAAACTGTACCAGCAGCGTTTCCCTCACTACGAAATAGTGGAAAACAAAGAGCGTGGTACAATTCAATTCAAACACGACGAAGAAACATTTTACACTCCTGAGGAACTAGTGGCACAATTTTTGGTTAAAGCTAGGGAGTTTGCAGAAAATGGCGCACGTCAACCGATAAAAGAATGTGTTTTAACTGTGCCAGGATTCTTTAACCAAGTAGAGAGAAAAGCGCTGCTGGAGGCCGCGCAGTTAGCCGGATTAAAAGTATTACAACTAATCAACGATTACACAGCTGTCGCCTTGAATTACGGTATATTCAGAAGCAAAACCTTCAACGAAACTGCTCAATATGTTATGTTTTATGACATGGGTGCCTCCAGTACAACCGCCACGTTAGTTAGCTACCAAACAATCAAAACCAAAGAACGTGGTTTTGTTGAAACTCATCCACAAGTATCTATTTTGGGTGTAGGTTTTGATCGTACTTTAGGCGGATTGGAAATACAAGTAAGAGTACGGGATTACCTAGCGAAAAAATTCAACGAAATGAAGAAAACCAAAAGCGATGTATTTAAAAACCCACGATCTATGGCTAAGTTGTTTAAAGAAGCTGGTAGGGTGAAGAATGTCCTCTCAGCAAACGCAGAACACTTCGCTCAAGTTGAGGGTCTTTTGGACGAGCAGGACTTCAAAGAACGTATCTCAAGAGAAGATTTGGAAAAACTAATGGAGGATATGTTGGATCGCATCGGAAAACCCGTAGAACAAGCTTTGAAAGCAGCACATTTAACCATGGATGTTGTTAATCAAGTTGTGCTGGTAGGTGCTGGAACTCGAGTGCCAAAAGTGCAAGAAATGCTGCAAAAGGTGGTGAAGCAAGACTTGGCGAAGAATTTGAACACAGATGAAGCAGCTGCTATGGGTGCTGTGTACAAGGCAGCAGACTTGAGCACTGGTTTCCAAGTAAAGAAATTCATTACCAAAGACGCGGTGATTTATCCGATACAAGTGACTTTTGAGCGTGAAGTCAATGGTACCATCAAACAGGTTAAGCGCACCCTCTTCGGTTTGATGAATCCTTACCCGCAAAAGAAAATCATCACCTTCAACAAACATACTTCGGATTTCAGCTTTAACGTTAACTACGCGGACTTGGAACATTTGCCTGAAAACGACATAATCAATCTTGGTTCCACGAATCTAACAACCATTTCTCTACATGGCGTTGCAGAAGCCCTCAACAAATACATGGGAAATAACATAGAATCTAAAGGAATCAAAGCGCATTTTGCCATGGATGAATCCGGTTTACTCAACTTAGTTAATGTTGAATTAGTTGTGGAAAAAACTAGTGACCAGACCGAAGAAGACGAGGAAGAGGGTACGCTTTCGAAACTTGGTAGTACCTTTAGCAAGCTTTTTGGTGGCGAGGAAGAGAAACCCGTGAAAGAAACTTCTCCACCCCCAGAGGAAAAACTGATGGACCAGGATGAGAAAAAAGACGATTCTACTAATTCTAAAGATAAAAAAGCAAACGCTACTGACGGTGCCAAGAACGCAACTAACAAAGAACCAGTGAAAGAAGCCAAACCTAAAGTTATAACCCTTAAAGAACCGATTAAAGCCTCAGAGAATATTAGGACTATACAGGGATTCAATGCAAAGGAATTCGAAGCGTCTTTGGATAAACTAATGAAGTTAGATAAAATTGAACAAGATATAAACCGCCGAGCTACAGCGCTTAATAACTTGGAAAGCTTCGTTAATGACGTATTGAACAAACTACATGAAGACGATTTTTCTAAAGCAGGTACTTCGGAAGAAATCGAAAAAATCAAAGCCTTCTGCACTGAAGTATCCGACTGGTTATATGACGATGGTTCCGAGGCAGATGCTGACACCTATGAGAAAAAACTAGAGGAAGTCCACGCCCTTACTCGAGGTTTATTCTCGCGCGTATGGGAGCATAAAGAACGACCAGAAGCTCTTAATGCACTACATTCAATGTTAAATCATTCTTCACACTTCTTGCTTACGGCCAAAAATCTTACACAAACCACTAATCCGGAAAAGGATGTTTTTACGGATTCTGAAGTGGCGGCGTTGGAAAAATTGATTAAAGAGACGACAGAATGGCGGGATAAAATTGTCAAAGAACAAGACAAACTACAGAAACATGAACCAGTGAAGCTTACAGTGAAATTGCTGACTGATAAGATGTCCGCTTTGGATAGAGAGGTGAAGTATCTTGTGGGTAAGATTAAGTTATGGAGGCCGAAAAAGGTTGATAAACCCGAAGAGAAGGATAAGAATGAGACGCAGAATGAGGGGAAGACTGATGAAGAAGAAAAGCCTGAGGATGTTAATGCAGAAGAGACGGTAGATATACCAGATGTCGAGCAGGAGGAGGAGGAGGAGAACGAGGAAGAGAGTGTTGTTGAACCAACTGAATCCAACAAGGGGAAAGAGAGTCATTCTGAATTATAATTAGAATAATTTATTAGGATATGATTATGAACAATTTTAGTGATTTTGTGTTCGAAAGGATCATTGTGGTTTAATTACCGTTCTATTTTACTTAGCAAGAATTCTATAGATTTATAATTTTGTTAATTAAGTTACAGGAAACAACTGTTTATATGTTTTGTTATTTATTATGTATTTTAAATCCCAGTATCCCATATTGTTCTAATTTATTTGCGTTCGATTAAAATAGAATGGCAATTAAACGATGTTTTTTCTGTTTGTTTGTATATTACGTTCATATAATTTATTGTGAATTAATTGGTGAGACTTAAACCTCATGATTTTTGCAAAAAAGTTTTATCGTGGGTATCATATTTTGTGGCAGTGTTTCAATTCCTTTTGTGTGGATTGTATATTTTCATATTTATTTATAATAAAATTGTGATAAATTCTACACAACTACAATTTGCATATATGTTTTATTTATTACTTAAATAACACGTACTTTCCAAAGTCCAAAGGGAACAAATTGAAATAAACTTAGAATAAATTTACTTACAAATTTTTATTTATT
This sequence comes from Pediacus dermestoides, assembly GCA_963942485.1. Taxonomy (NCBI): domain Eukaryota; kingdom Metazoa; phylum Arthropoda; class Insecta; order Coleoptera; family Cucujidae; genus Pediacus; species Pediacus dermestoides. The sequence continues at coordinate 35,129,380 of OZ012626.1, forward strand.
GTTATACATAATAATATAATTGGTACAAACTACATTAATTTGACAACATTAATAAAATTTAATGTTGAGACTTATCAATATCACAAATAGTGGAAAGTCCCACTAAATTAGTTTTTGTAATACCATACACCGATTATACAACAATAATATTGATCTGGCCCAGGAAACTGAAAGTTCTACATTTAACGATTAAAATATTCATTAGGCCAGATTTTTAAAAGAACTATTTCAACATTAAGAAACTAGGAAAACTACATGGCAGTTTTTATTTACAATACAATATTTTAGCCAAATAACATTGTAGAGTTACCGGCAAAATTATCACAATTTACTAGACTAAGAAGCTGTTAAAATTAGTATATTAGTGAATTAAAAATAATACTTAATAGTAACGTTAAGGACAAATGCAATCAAAAGTATAGTGCCAAATTATCGATCGAGGTTTGAGCTCAAGGAAAAAACGTAAAATAAAGATAAAATTTTAAATATATGCCTACTACAAAGACGAGGGTTTAAGTATTTTTTATCACAAATATACTGTCACTAATCCGATAATGAATCACAATGAGTTTATCTACATAAATGTAGGTTACAATATTTCTATTGGTGTCTTACTAGGAATAACGAGTTCAACATACAGGGTGGTCCAGTTACGGTGTCCTTGTTATTATCTCAGAAACTATTGGGCCCATGAAAAAAAGTTTTATATAGAAGTTGTACAGTCTATAGCATTCTACATTTTTGAGAAAATAATACTTATACAGGGTGAGTCATTTTCATGTGGCGATATAAAGTTGCCTTTTTTTAAATGGAACACCCTGTGTTTTACCCCAAATTATGATTTCTCATCCAATTTACGATAAAAAATATATAAGGCTTAATATGCCTAATATTGATAGTTTCCAAGATATTCGAGAAAATATTTTGAAAAATAATATTGTATTATGTGGGTGTAGCTTCCACCAGGTGTGTTAGAGCAAGCTATTTTATTTGTTTCAATTTCAAAAATACTCAACTAAAACATATTCTTTATTTAGTTAGTTTGTAATAAAAAATAAAATATTTAAAAAAATTTAACTATTTTCCAATGCCTACCTGACAGAGCATTATTATTAGCTTCTAGGTCTACTCTATAAAATAATAGTTCTTTGTCAAATACTACGACTTTTTCTCACATATGATATCAATTTAAAGTTTACTTGATATTTAAGACCAGAAATAAAATTTTCTAGCTAAAAAATAAAACTAACATTGCTCATATAAACAGGCAAATATCATAGTATTTCTAGATATTTTCTCGAATATCTTGGAAACTATCAAAAATAGGCATATTAGACCTTATATATTTTTTATCTTAAATTGGACGAGAAATCATAATTTTGGGTAAAATACAGGGTGTTCTATTTAAAAAAATGAAACTTTATATCGCCACGTGAAAATGACGCACCCTGTATAAATAAATTTATTTAAAAAATGTAGCATGCTATAGGCTGTACAACTTCTATATACAACTTTTTTTCCCGTGCCTAACTGTTTCTGAGATAGTAACGAGGACACCGTAACTGGACCACCCTGTACATAAGGTTTTTATATATTTTGTTGTTTCTATGTCAGAACTAAATATTTTTCGACAGTGACTTCAGAAAATCTATACATATTTATATAAGTAGGTAATTGTAGTTTATAGTTCGTACATATTAGAAAATTTATAATATGGCAGCATCAGTATTAGTTTAGCCTCTTTACGGCGGTGTAATAAAATTGGCATATTTAAGTAAAAAGTCTTCTATTTGATGCGAAGACCAAGATAAAAATCCTGAGAAACTATCATAAAAATTTATGTGAACTAATCGATTGTGCTTATAAATTTTGATTTTCGTTTTGATTGCTTTTGAAATAATTTCTACAAACTCAGACACAAAAATATATTTTCATATTTAAACACTCTAATCTACCATTATTTTGTTTTTAAATTTCTTGTGTATTATACGGTTCCGTAGTCATTATGTCTACAACATGTTAATCCTCTTCGATCTCTTCTAAGCTACATTTATAAATAATTATTGTTAGTGTGAATACGGTAATACGGAAACGTTGGGGTCAAAGCAAATAGATTTGCTCGTTACACTAAAGCTAGAATTTACATTTTAGCCGAAAGGCTCAAACCCTTCTGTAATCTTTCAAACACTGTTAGATCCGGATTTATCTGCAAATCTAGCTTTAATACTCCGGTTCAATTTGCTTAGCTCACGTTAAAATAAATTATTTACTTATCATTAATTTTCTTTTTACAGTCAATAATTATTTCGTCCCCTGATCGAATGTTATAACTGTATAGTTGCTTACTTGGGTACTTCATTTCCTCGGGACCCTTAAAAAACAGAATCAGTACCTGTCAAATATTGGAAAAGAACAAAAAGCTCACTTGCATGTCCCGCAATTCTTGGTCCACGTAAAACAGTCTCATTTTGGCTGCTGAAAAACCGGCAAATGGTTCCAGTTTTGATTTAAGATCGCTCACTGTGCGGTAGACATCCACAGATCGGACTTCACTGTTATTTCCACATGTAAATGTGACTTTAACGCGCTTTTCTGGTCTGAGGTCCACGTTCACTAGGGGATCCAGTTTACCGTGGATTTGGACGAGCTCAAAGTACCTTGAAACGAATTAAGAATTGAAACTTATACTCTAGATTTCGCAGAAATAGAAAAAGTATGTTTTTCGTTTTTGGAAGAATTATAATTGATAAGAGAAAAAATTTCACTAATCGTAAGTCATAATTTGTCATACGATTTTTTTCACTAAATTTTCGATATATTTTTAACTTTTTGTAACAACTCAAGATAAAATTGGGGTCAATTTTACAAGAACATCCATATGAGTAGAATTAAAGGCCGAGTACGAATTTGTGATATTCACCTTAACATACTTAGGTACAGAAATATTTGTTAAATTTACCTATCAGGTCTGTCACTTTCAGGCTTATCCATGTAGTATCTAATGAAGGCTCTTTCGGCATCCTCTCTTTCATCTGGAGTAATCCTCCCACCACCATTTAACATTTCAACATTGGGCAACCGTGCAATCAACAGCTGCCTTCTTTCGTGTTCTGTGTATTCGTTGCTTTCCCAAAGTGGACAACCCTGGAAAAATTTAACTAAATAAAGGAGGTCCAAAAGTTTTAGAAAAATAGTACCTGTACTCTAACGCACTGCAACGCTGGGAATTTCGACAATCTTTCAATATCATCCCAAGTAGCCAATTGTGTAGAGTTTAAATTCAACACTTTTAGTTTCCTGAAACTACCATGTGGAGACTCTCTTCCTGGATCATTTCCAGATTCACATTCGCTCTCTGATCGCTCATAGTTTCTATTACAAGCTGCACCATTAGCCTCCTCTTCCACATCCAAAGATTTAATAGGACAATCAGCCAAGACCAACGATTCCAAATTCGGAAAAGCATAACCCAGTTTACTAACCTCCTTCCAGTTGTTCACCGGATTCCCAGTGAAATGCAATATACGTACTAACGAGTGTTTGTGTTTCAATTTATAGCAAAAGCATTTTTCTTTGTCGTTGCAGTTTTCCTTGCAAGCGCATTCAGTTGACTCATCTACTTTACACAAGCAAACATTGTTATAGTCGTTTAGGCTTAAGTGAAGCTCTTCCAAACCCGGAACGAAATCAAGGATTTCCTGCACGCTATCCCAGTTGATGTACGTGGAGTTTAACACAATGTTCTTCAATTGCTGCCATTTGATGCTCTTGTCCAGCTCCATCTGACGAAGTGGGGTGGACAAGACATTGAAACTTAAGTTGACGAATTTTAGACGTGGCATTTGTTGGAGGATTCCAAACACCTGGAAGAATCACCTATGCAAATTTCCAAAAATAAGAATATTTGGTGATTTTACCTCAGGCCAATCGCTGAGCTTGTTCTTGGCCAAATCCAACTCTTCAACGCCGGCACATTTGGCGACGAGCGCATCTCGCTCGCCGGCAGTGGCAATATCGCAGTCATTCAACACCAACAAGGCTGGTACAACAGCTCTGGGTGATTTACAAGGCACGAAAATAGACACGGAAATTCCTTCTTCATCGGATCCCTCAGACTCAGTAGAACTCTCTCCGTATTTTTGCTCAAGAGCTTCTAGTAGAGAAGGCATGATTGGAACTGGAACAAATAAGTAGTGTTAGATGAAATGTTTGTTTGGTACCAGGTACAACACAATATGTTGTGGTAACAAAAAAACATAATTATTTGGTTGAAGAAACTGTATGACCAGACAAGGTCACCCCAAGTTAATTGCGCAAAAGCCGGCAGAGAAATAATTGTGAATTTGAACAAGTAATTTTGTTAATTGGTTTGTGTAATATCAACAGCGGGTATTATAACCAACATATAATTTTTCATAATAATCGTAATTTTGAGGTGAAAATAAAAAACAGAAGGTCGAGGATAAACTGAGATATTAGGTAGTTTATATCATCAATTATTATAAAAATTATCAATTGCGTTGTCAACTTAACCAATTGTATCTTCTTGAAAAATGTCTATTTTAAAAGTAATTCACATATTTGATTCTTTACAATAACTTGGAATGTCCACTTTCAACATAATAAAAGAAAATAATTTGTCGTCAACTTTTCATAATTCTTTACTGCAATAATAACTAATACTTGATGAATTATTTAGATATACAAATAAAAATGTGTCACAAAACACAAAAATAATAAAAACACATTCTGTTTCCCAACCATTAGTAAAAAATTAATAATAACAGCGGTTCTCAACATGTGTAAATCGAAACATCTGTGTTTAATTTAGCAATTTGTTCAGCAACAAATGTATTTTAGATTTTCTTGAAATATCTTTGTTCAAGCCGGTCCCACAATAAAAATAGTAGTTGTCAATCTTGTGTAGAATTGGATTACCTACAACTTATGTTTGAATAATTTTCTTGTAAGGTTATTAGTTTACGAGATACAGCAGCCGAAAATACCAAAATGGGGAAGTATACTAATCGTGTTTTTTTAAATATCTCCTTTCGGGTGAGTTCTACGCTGAAAATAGATATAAACAATCTTATAGAGATACAATTTTTTCGTAGGTTCAATATTTACCGAGTTACCGCCACCAAGAGTGTCGATTCTTTTTTCTAGATGTTTTTTGGAATTATCTTTTTTCCCGCCGATTTAACGCTAAATAAAAATAAAGTCAGTCTTGTAGAGACTAAAATTACCAACAATTTTTGTTTAAACATATTTTGCGTAGGTTCAATATTAACCGAGTTACCGCCACCAAAAATGTCGAATCTCTTTTATTTAGGTTTTTTGGAATTATCTTCTTTCCCGTCGATTTAACGTTAAATAAAGATAAAATCAATCTTGTAGATACTAAAATTACCAACAACTTTTGTTTAAATGCTTTTTTCCTAATATTAATAATTTACGAATTACAGCGGCCGAAAGTGTCGAAATTTGTAAGTAAAAAGTAAAAAATTTATAAAATTCTGTTTCTTAAAACTCAGATGCTGAAAACATGTCTATAGGTATCGTAAATCTGACAGGGAATAAAATTATCAACAAATTTTACTTTCTTATACGAAGTGTAAGGAAATATGTATAGTGATTGTAATTTTTGAGTTAAGAAACGAGAATTTTCGATGCTTACCATCATTTTGTAAAATTTAAGCCAAACTATTGAGTCTACGTAAAAATATTGAAATAAAAATTGCTGCAAATATCATTATTTACAAGATTGACAGTTTTCCTTGTTTTTGGATGCAACCAGTCTTTATTGATTGGATGATTATAAAAAAAATCCTCTATTTGTAAAATATTAAACTCGTATTAATTACAGTACAATAAATATTACACCAGGGAATAAGTTCTTGTTCTTGCTAAGAAAATATTAGTACCTAGAAGAAGTAAATAAAAGAAAGATACTATCTAATTAACTTTTGTAGGCACGTAATTATTTTATTTGTGTACATTCTAGAATTTCAAATTATCGACAGAAAATTAAGATATCGTGTCTAAGTTTATAAAAATCCTCACTTCTCACTCCTGCCTAAAAAGCTTATTAACAAAGACAAAACCAACACTTTAGATATTACTTATTCATACAGTGTCGATTACAAATTACATTTAAATATTTCACATTAGACTGACGTCAGTCCCTTCCATTGTCCACTCACTCATGCTCAAATAAAACCTCTACTACAACAAAAATGTAACAATTATTATTGTTTTCTTGCATGAAACTGTCTCCTTTGTCAAACCATAAAAGTGTAGCACATCCACTACTACATGTACCTTGTCTAGGTTTAATGCACAATTGCAATTCATTGCATTTCCTAAGGTCATTAACTTGAATTTTGCGTTTTAATGTAATTACTTTCATTTTAAACTGGGATATGTTTTCCGACATGCGCACCTTCATTCATCTTGGTTTAAATAATTTATTTTAGATTGAGAAATACCAGATGTATATTTGGAATTAAAAAAAATGTGAAAGATGTATGTTGAATTTATTAGAACAAATATTAATAACTCGTATAATTAGAGTTTAGAATTTTTTTTTAACTTTATGATTATGAAACATACGTTTGAAGGAGATAAAATTTATTTTGATACACAAATCTAAGATAACAGAGATATACAAGAGGTTCTTCAAATTTACTTAAAATAATTTTAAATATTTATTTCTAGATATCATACAATATAATAAGTATGAGTATGACAGCCTTAACCTTAAGTAGGTTCCAAGTAAATGACGTGATTCCTTGATCCTTTTATGAAGAAAAGTTTAAATAAACTGATAAATTAATAATCTAATTTTTGAGATACACAGTGTTCAAGTTTCATTTTTTCATAACTTTGAAAACACTTTAGGATATTTTATTGAAAATCGGCGTTAAGTAGTTGAAGGACTAATTTTTGCCTCCAAATAAATAATTTAGTACTTAGTTGCCAAAAGACAAAAAACTCTGTTTATTCCTGTGATCCTGTAAATAAGAATCTTGGCACAAAATACAAAAAAAAAACTCAAGAGAAAAATCTTAAAAACTAATCCGCCAAGGAATTATATCCTTAATTTATGAAATGTACCTAAGGACTATTGTATATGCATATGGAACTGTCATGCGAAAATTTAAATTTTATTTATCACTTACACTAAAAAGCCACCAGGACCAAAAATCTGTTTGAAACTTTTTTGAAAAAAAAAACGCAATTAATAAATTAAAATAGGATAAAAATAAATAATTTTGTAACAAAAATTTGGTTAACCATTTGGATTCGCTATTACAATAAATTATTTAGTCGCTGCTTTTTACAGTTATTTTTTAATTTGTAAAATTTTTATGTTCATTTTTTAACTGGTTACAGATTTAGAACCCCTGATTGAGTTTCTTTATTTTTCTGATAAAATTGCATTTCTATTAAGTTAAACTTCATAATATTTCGTAATTTCGACGTAATTGGGTTGGAAGCTCAATTGGAAGCTTTTACAATTTTGGATTAAAGCTTCAATTTGGCAACATTTACGAGGACTTATTTTCGAAAAAATGAAAATATTCGAAATTTCTTGAAGCTGACTTCTTTATCCGGAACCTAGTTTTGAAACCGCTGCTGGGATTTTTGTAATTACAGACAAATTTACAGTTTTATGAAATTGTTGGATTTATTTTTTTTAATTATGGAATGTCTGATACTTATATTTGTGTGTAATTTTAGTTTAAAGATAAAGGTTTTGTTGTAACTTTCAAAATATGTGATTGTGTTAATGGTTAGCTTAGCTATTAACTAAGTTGTCCCTACTTTAGTTAAAAAGTCTATAATTTAAGATTAATTAGAAGCAGGTCATTCATCTCTCAAATAACCTTATCTGGTAGACAAATTCGTTAATTTTCATTGTTGTAAAATAGTAACCTAGGAATTTATTTGTCAAATAAAGCTATCCTCCAGAGATTAAAAATCGCCAGGCATTAGAAACTTATTGAAAGGATAAATCCGAGGATAAATCTAAATATAATTCTAAAAATTATAAAATCAATTAGGTACCCATTTGTATTTTTTTTTTATATTCAAGTTTACGCCAAAACGTCATCTATAACTATGTAAAATCTGACCATTTTTTTAAAACGACCCAGGAAACAAATCTGACTCATACCCCAGCAGAAAATTAAGTAATCCTGTTTCACTTATTTTGTTTACTTTACGAAGTCCAAATTTTTTGGCACGCATTCTCCAAAAGTATTTCCTAACCATCTCAATAATACTAGTGCGCCACAACTCCCATATAAACATTAGTGCCATCCAAAAATAACCGAATGATGTAAATGGGCCACACATGCCTGCCTCTACATTATTAGTTGCAACCTGGCACATATTCCCGTTCAAATTTATTGCGTTATCTAAATATGTGAAGGACATTTAATTTAAATAATTCATATCGTACTCCAATCGGAAATTAATGAACTTGGAACCTTGGGCACCCCAAAATATTTTGAGAACGTGTAGTGATTAGCCGTAATATTCCGTTTCCTCGTCAATTTGCATTTTTATTTTGCAATAGAAATTTTTAGTAATCGATGCGTGAAGTAAAATTTATATTATTGTTGCATCACTTTTGCGCGATTGAATACCCACAACAATAACATTTATTACAACTATTATAATGTAGCTACGGAAAATGAAAGTTTTATCTAGTTCACTGTTTTTTCGATATAAATTTTGTTTTATTTTACAATAACAATTGAAAAAAGTTTATAGATCTAGAAGGCCTGACTGGCCGTCCTACGTAACAAATGTTTACATAACAAACCGTGCAAGCGCGAGTCCAAGCCGACTAGATCCGAGTGCACTTCACCTGCACAACAAAGAAATGTCAATACCTACTTTAATTGGGAAGAAATTCTCAAAAACCAGTCATTGACAGTCACTTTTCGGCACTTAAAATAATCCAATATTGGCACACCAAACAGTTTCAACAATAATCCGTTTTTTTCAAAACACTGAAGAATTGCAACCTGTTTCTGTGGCTAGCAGGAATTGAAACGCATTTAGCGCGGTGCGCACTATCTAGACGGCGCGCTTGTCTCGCACTGCGATCGGGTTTTGTTATTGCAATCAGCTGTAGGTAGGTAGGTTGTTTCCACAGCACAGCTGATCCAGTACAAACTTGATTTGCTCCCACTTGGTTTTTTCGATCCGATCACATTCACAGTGATTCGTCGTCCGAAATTTGCGTATTATTCGATCGGAAGGCAATAAAATGTAAATAAATAAATACAAGTTTCAGGTTTTTAGTCGTGTCTGTCCTTGAGAACAATTTTTGTATTGTAGCAAGGTGAGACAAAAAAAAGTCGATAATTTGTGACTGGACCTGCGGTTATAAATTGCGTCTTTATCACAAATCAATCATGTGACTATGATTGATATAATCTCAGATAAGATAAAACGAAATTAAATCAGGGGCACTAGTGAACTTACTTATTGCTCTATGGTCGTTAATCTACGCGATATGTACCTAGTTCTTTAAAAAAAACTACAAATTATTAAATTTTATTTGAGTAAGACATCCACATGAATCCAAATATTTCAAAAATATCAAAATAATGTTTTATCTTAGAGAATTTGTTATTATATTTGAAAGAAAAAGTACTCACTCCACTGAATGAAGTAGAATTGCGATATCTCTCCGAATAAAATCTTCGATAGCAGTTAAAAGATTGAGGAAATGATGCTTTTTATTCCGGAATTTGACACTAAATAATTAAACCGCCTGTATGAAAAAAAGTACCTAAGCTATTTATAACAAAGAAATAAAGTAATGACTCATTAGATTGTATGCAGAATTTCAAAAGAAAATTTTTATTCAAAAAGGTATGAATTTTAACAAAATGACTGAAATTATCAAAATTTTGAAAAGTGTGCTAAAAATGTAAAAGTACCTACTAATTTTACCAAGACACCAAGCCTTAAGCATACATTTTCATACTAAAATTTAATAAGGATTCTAAAAATGTACAATGTTTTATTTAAAATATGAAAGTTGATGTCTGGCAAGTCAAAACTGAACACCCTGTATAGTTGTTGTTGATGTTGTGTAGCAGCTAAAATAACGTATAACACTGTCTATTGGAAGAAATCCTTTCGGTTTAAGGTTTAAGATTATAAAAAAACAAATCTTTGGATTAAATTAGCAAAATTCTAAATATTAATTTAACTTCAGAAGAAATGTTACCTTTATACTTATAGGCTAACAATATTATGGGGCTCTTAAAATATGAAATTAAACACTGACGTTTATAACTAAAAAATAACTAATGAAATTGTAAAATTTTATAAAGTGAAAGTTATTTTGTCTAAGAAAATCTTACAATCTATATCTATAACAATAATTTATATTTTCGTTAAAGAATGGGGCAAAGAAGAAGAAAACATTTAACTGAATAAACAACTTTTTTCTTCAATTAAGTAAAATAAAAAGAGTTACTTAGTTAATGCTTAAAAATTCGAACAATTAATAGATTATAATACAATTATTTTCAGCAGACATGTGCGTCACACTGTTTCTGTATCTCTTTCTCTCTCAAAAAATAAGCCGAACTAAAAGTAGAGAAGGATAGTGTCAAAAACGTGCCTACTGAAAATAACTGAGGATATAAGATGTTTTCTAATTCTATATCGTTTTTTCGGGAGGGAGTGCTGAACAATAATTTTTCAGTAAGCTGCATGTGCATTGTACAGACATGGAAAATTTTTTCAAATTCAAAATTCAGGTGCTAAAATACTCTAGCAATGGCAAAGAAGGAGCCGGTGCATGTCATCAATTTACATTTAATTAAAATACATAAATTATTGGCTCTTGAACTTTTTACTGCAAGAGGTTAAATTTTTTAATGGTTATCAAAAATCACAATAAACGCTCTCCAAAGTGGTCAGTTGCGTCACAATAATTAAAGTTACATTTGGAAAGAGGAAAAATACTAATTATTTTTACGTTTAATCCATTTTTAACGTTTCAAAAATAGATAACAAAAGTGTCATTTTTACTCGTAATAAAATAATATGGTACTGATTTGAAAAAAGTTCAGTCCATTTCAAACTTTATATGTATAATTTTTTTCAAAAATGGTGACAAGACCCGTAATTTTGAAACTAAAATGTCTAGATATTTTCATTTTATGATTATTAATTCGTCCCGAATGTACTTAGATATTTTTAATTTAAATAAAAACCATTGACCTAAGTTTTTATAAAGATGATTCCCTTTTCAAAGAAATAAAATAAAATAAAATCAACTCATTGTATCATTAATCATCGGAAATTAAAGCTACAAAAACAACACCTCTCATATTAGCTATTTATGTTCAGTGTTCAGTTCCATTATTCTTTTAAACATCATTACTTTTTATCCATACGAGTATTAGCAATTAATTGGCATTCACCATACAGACAAACCTTTTACCTTTTATATTTTTTTGACCGTGAAAATCCCAGTATAACCAACTAAAAGCCATACACACTACAACACATTTTATTTATTGTAACTTTAAACCTATAGCACATTCCGACAGTGTTATTGTTTGGTAAGTTCAAACGGTTATTTTCCCGATTTGGAAAGACTGGTTTCTCGCTGTGGAGGTCGTGATTTTTATTTTGTAAAATTTTTTTATGTATGAGTGTGCAAATGCCGTTTTCCTTTCTTTGTGTGCTCTACTCTCTACCTAAGCTACTAGCCAAAGCAGACAGTTTAAAGCGAAAATATATTCACGTAATTTTATACAGATATTTCATGGAAACTAGTAATTTACGAAGTGCTAAAATGACAAAATACTGTTGGTGCCATTGTTGGAAATGAAACCCGAAATATTTTTCCCACAATTGTGATTTATTACAACAGTAACAAAGAGTGCAAATTTTGATGCAATTTATGCGGAACAGAATTTATTGTTGTGTGCCACTGGATTATGGCTTTGTTTAATTCAATTAATTTACCATATACACTAAGGCTTTTGTTGTTGGATAACTGTATGTAATAAATGAAGAGGAAAACACTTTATTTAACAAAATAGAAAATAGTGCATAATAATCAATAAAAAAAAAAGAAAAAAAATCTCAAAAAATCCCCTAATATAATATGTGAATAATTATGACTAATAGAGAAACTTATTAGTATTTTTAACAAATATTTACTATAGTTTCTCTTATGTGAACAAATTTTGTTTTACATAATTTAAATGTGGAGCAGCAATTTTATTATCTTACAATTAGAACAAATTACCTTACAATAATAAACACAGATAATATACATAGAAAAAGTTGTTTCAAATATTCCGTAACCCGAATTTGAAACACGAATTTCGATCTACGGTACTTACATTTTTGGAAAGTCAATTAAATTTGCATATTATTGCGTTCAGACCAACCTTGTAATTTAAAAAAAAGGATAATCCCTCCTACGGTTGGTATTTGAAAAAGATTTTTGCATAGGAAAAACGAGTGATTATAATCATATTCATATAGGACATGCCCTTCTTTTTAATGTTGCAATTTCGAGGAACAAAAGATAAATTTCATTATCAATAACGTTTTGAAATATACTGAAACTAGTTTCTGTTGGGGTTTGGTGTATATTACTTAGAAAACCAATGGATTTTTTACTGGATGTGAGTGTAGAAATCGTCATTACAATGCGGAATTAATTCGAACTACATACTGCTAAAGAAATCCATATTTATAATGAAATACATAGTTTAAATTGAAAAATAATTACTTTTATTTAATGATAATGGTAAACACGCACAGCTGCTGATTGTCTAGGAAAAAAATTAAAAAGTAAACGAAAATGATTTCCATGGATAAACTGGGTTGGTATTTTTGGTACGTTTGAAAATAAATTCCAAATATAACAAAAAATTCCATGATTCTATCATCAAAAGGTTTAAGTAAATATAAGCAAGGATCGTATATGTTCAGAGTGACTCTCAAGTTTAGTTTCAGTCACAAACCAGTAGCTTGATCTACGGTAGGCCGTAGAAATAGGCAAAAAAGTCGCTTTTATTAGATACATATACTCCGAAAATTGTGGAAGAAACGAAGTTTGGAATATAAAAATATTTTTTCACAACTTTCTGGAAAAAACGGTCGTTAAAGGCATAATAATATAACCTAATAATAAAATAAAGATTGCCTTGAACCTAATATAGAAAATGTCCTTGCACCATTCCAACAAAGGGACAAAATTTTCCTACACCAAATTACAATAATTAGAGAAATGCATCAACTTTGAGTTCTATTTTTGGACTCTCCCTCTGGCACGTTTATAAAAGTATACTTTATTTCAATACTCATAGTGGACTAGAGCTTCCTTAACTCCATAGTTTGGTAAATTTTTCAAAGAATTAGAAGCTAGTAGTTCGTGCTCCTTCTTGGTTCAGCAGCGCACAAAATTGAAAGATTCCTATTATTAATTAAACTGTCTGTCTGCAGGATCTGCAAACGTGTGGGTAGCAGTAATTACTTAACGACGATATGGAAAACAGACCGCCTACAATAATAAACATTTTTATGTGTCAATATTAATGCGCAGTACAAACACGAGGATACTACACCATAAAGATAATGGAAGATTTATGAATATATGTAAATAAAATTCGCATATTTGTTAGTACGCATTTGTACAGATTAATATAAATTATTTCGCATAGGAGGAAGATTCATTGCAATGCAAAAATGTGGTGTGATAAATTCTTGCGAAAGCGAAAGAAAAACATCTTCCTGAAAGACAAATATATAGAATGAGCACCAGTGGCGTATTCAAAAGGACAAAAGTATTTTCCAGATGAAATAATTTAATATTAATACTTATAGCAAAATTTTTCCTTGTACCTACATAGAAAGAAAAATAATTATCTACCTTTCAGTTTCATATTATTTATTTGAAAAACGTTAGAAAGTTGCCAAGATTTCGTAAAGTAAACTTGTAAGTTATGTAGTGAAACGTCACATGTAATAATAAATCAGGTCACGTTAATTATTAGACAAACACTTTTTCATTTCATTTCCTCTTCGTATAGGTATAAGACAAATTTATGGTAAATTTTGCTTTGACAGAAAATCTAGGTACTTAAACTTATACAATGCATCATTTTTCATTTTTAAATATCAACACTTCCGCTGCCTCCACTTGAGTTTTATTGCATATCATGAATTTTCTACGCATGAAAATCCAGAAAACAACTTTACAACCTTCAGCCTTTATTCTAGTATCTTAACTCGTACTTTTTACAAGCCATTAAACCGTATTGGTTTAATTAGCGGCATTACAAATTGTAATTATGTTTAAATCCATGACTAAACCAAATATAACTTGGAGTTTTATTGGTGGAAATGTTATTGCAAAATTTTATAAAATCTACGCATTTATTATTGAGGATGTTTTTAGATAAAAATAATTAAGTAGCAAATATTCAACTGTACTGAGGTGACGAAATTAAATACTTATTTGTAAAATTGTTCGTAGGTTTAGAAAAATTATGGTAATAGTGTGAAAGTATTTAACAATAATAAATGAAAAGTGATGTGGAGCTTCATACGACCTAATATTTCGGGGTTACGCAGGTGCAGGTAGTGATTATTCGGGGAAAGTGCAACCCACGTTTACTTCGTTTCAACAATCATTTATGTATCTATTTTATTATTGATTTCTAATTAAAATTCGAAAAGTTGTAACTGGTATAAAACTTGCAAAATAACTTTGGAAGATTTTAGATTTTCGTTTAAATTAATTTTGAAAAAAAAAAGAATAATCTGACAAAAACGCAGTCGCTTCCTCTCTATTCAAAAGAAAGGTGTTTGATCTATAGCTGCTTTTCTGCATATAAATCTCTACCTGAGATGTTAGATTCCACTTTAAAATACCTTCCAGTCGTTCCAATTTACGGGTAGATATCCCTTCAAACATATTGCAAACTAAACTACCCTCGCACCTCGCAGTTATCGAGTGGACTTGATGGGTTCATTATTTTCCACTTTGTCATAAAGATTTTCTCAGTGAAAATGTTGGAATTAAAGTGTAATAAAATGGTCAGGGTGAAATATGCTCCTGTCCAAAAACAATTCATCTTGGCGAATTATATTCCATTATTCAAAGGATAAGGAACTTTAACACAACTCCATCAATGCCCACAAACACTAAAACTAGAATTAGATTGAGTTTAAGCTAGGACAAACACAGCAAAGCTTTATGATAGACACAAAATTATCATAAATTTTAAAATCGTTTGATCAAGAAATAAACAAATTTCAACTAAATTCGCTTTAGTTTTACGGAAATAGGTACATATTTATGACAAAACTTATATAACTTGAGCAAATCTAATTTAAAATTAAATGTCCCAGATATTTTTCCAAGTCTAACAATAGAGAAAGAACAAATCTGGCAAAAATGTTAAAATCAATTTCTTAATACAAGTGAATACATTTCTTTGCCGATAACCATTTTGAAATGTATTAATTTTTGATATTAATTTTTAATTTCTGCCATGATTAGTATTAGTAACCGAAATTTGAGAGGCGAAATAAAACAAAATTTTATTTAATATTATAGTAGAAATTTCGTATTGCATCATTTAAATTAGGTATTAAAGTTGGAATTAATTATTGTACATTCGAAATATATGAAAGGACAAACAGAATTTAATAAACAATGTCGGAATATAACCAAAATTCTTTTCGCTTATCCATAAACCTATAATTTCATTGGGGTTAGAATAACAATAATTGCCTTCATTATTTTTACGATTTCTAAACTTTACAAAATGAAACAAATCGATTTCTTAACTATTTATTCAATGGAAAAGTGTAAAACAAAATAGAAATAGGATTTAATCGTCTTTGTTAAAATTTATGGGCCAATCATCTACGACAACAGATAATTCAGTAGTTGCAAAATCTAGTTAGGTAAGTAATCGAAACTAAAGCTTATAAAATGTTAATCACTTTAACTCCTGCTATAATTGTTGGTTTGGAGATTAGATAGTAAAATTCTGCTCTAGTTAACGCACCACAAAAAAATCTGCGGAGGAATAAATCCTATAGGATTATTTAGTTATAGGATTAGGTAAAGTTCAGTTATATCTATAGTTTATAGTTTCTCACCCACTTGGGGCCAGTTTCACTTAAATCTCGTATCAATTTCTACTAGACATGAATAATATTCTCATTCAATTAATTTTAGATCACCTGAATGAAATTCCTTCCTCCAAAACAGTGGATTAACTCCAATTTTGCCCACACAACCCAAACATCCAACTCTAATGCCGTTTGTATAATTAGACTGCCTTACTAATTTCAGAATACTCACAAACTAAAACAGTATGTTGCGTATGTTAGCTTGAGCTTTGGTAATAACCGCATTAACATTCTGGAGTTGAAAATAGCGAGGGTCCCACAAGAGCCCTCCTGACCCAATACCGGCGATGTTGGCCCACATTCGCCTGATTGCGGTTTTCTTCGAGTAAAATGTCAAAGTAAAGTCCACTATACCATATCCACTACTGACCGTCACGGCTAATGAATTTGAAAGTGATATTATTGCTGGTGTGCATTATTACAAGCAAAAGGTTCTATCTAGTGTACACATCCTGGTTAATTGCAGTTATGAAACATTAGAGAAAACTTTATAAGAGAGAATTATTACTGACATCAATGAAAGTGCGGTTTTTTCTTTGTAAAACGGAGGAAAACCGTGAATATACGAGACAATGGAATACATTTGTTTTGTTGGAAAACTAACTTTTAAATACATTTGTTCAATAGCAAACTCTTAATGAATGTCATCTAAATCTAATTAAACTGTTTTTCCACTTACCACAAATTCATATCCATAATTTCATTGTGTGAATGGTATACAAGTTTTGAGAAACTTGACACAGATTTATAATTAGTACAGGAGCTACAACAAAAACATTTTAATAAGGTATTTCTAATATTTTAAAGTTTAGTTACAGTTCAAGTAATTTTTGTGTGCGATTTACTGAGAATTTTTTATGTGACAATTTTAACGTCATTTTATTATAATCTCCACATGAAAGTGACAAGGTTTCTAGTCTTCTTGGTGACAAGTATGTATTGTATGCAGTTTTTACTAAGAGGAAAGTGTAGGCTAATTATTTTATACAAAAAACTAAATTGTAATTCACGGACTGAAGAGGTAACAAAAAACATAAGCATATGTACTGAATAAATTTTATTTTTTATTTATCTCATCATAATGTCATATTTTATTTCTCTTGATGTTGGTGGAATCTTGCAGTTCGAAAAGTTTCTTTATAACAATTTGAAAATGTGCACTAATCTAAGGCGCAGTATCTCAATATTATTTAGTTATTTGTTCATATCAATAAAAATGATTGGTGCTTCTTTTTCAATCGATGATGATTATCTTTAACTGTTAGTTAACTGTCTGGGTTACCATTGTTGTTACAATGATATCTAAGGCCAGCAGTTAAGGATAACCACCGATTGAAAAACTGGCCCTTAAGGTCCGGTATTTCAGTGTCAGTTTAAACCAAATTTGGGTAAACTTCGTTTAGAATATATAAATTTAAAATGATAAAATTCACATTCTAATTGAAGTTTACCCAAATTTGGTTTAAACTGACACTGAAGTACCGGACCTTAGAGTATATTTAAAACGCCTAGTAATTATACAAGAATTATTTTCAGTAGACATATCTCTGTCTCTAGCTTTCGTTACTTCTTAAGAAATAAATAAACATTTTCAGATGCTACTCATAGACATTTTAGCTTAACTTTTCACAACGCAGACTTATTTTACTTCGACAGATTACAGACACCTACACTTTATGTATATACAATATTTCTACTTTTTGTCATAGTATATTAAGCGAATTTGTTTTATTATTCTGAAATATTGAATGTAATAATAATATATCCCATCATCCTAATATTAAACGAAAGTTTCCCAAGAATAATTAATATGTTCGTTTGGTTACATTTTTGTTAATATCTGTAATTACAACAAGTAAAAGCAATCATGTCATGTGTTTTGATGTAAATTTTAGTTTCTAAATTGAATTAACTTTTTTGTCAATTTTAATTTATATGTATACCGGGTGTTGTAGTTTCCAATCTCCTAATCCTTACCATACGAAATAATACTGTTTTTGTTTTCCAGTTTCATGCTAGTCGAAGGAAATCTAAATCACATTGATTTTTTTACGGGAATCATGATCCCCTATCTGTCCATCATATTTCCTAAATCGCCTAAAAATATTTTTTTAAATAATAAAAACCACAGAGAGTCTAGTTGAGGGACTATAATAGATTAAAACCAAAATCTTCAATATAAAACGAGCTCTGGAAGAATTATTTTGATATAAGATTTTATTTGGTGCTCGAGATTTAAAAAATGGCTGAAGATAACTTTTATTATTATACAGAGTGTTTCATGGTAAAAGGTCTCTCTGATGTGGTAGATAACTAAAATACAAACTCGAAAAGTCCTTTAACGATATACTAGTTTTTGCTTCAATTTCGAGTGAACAAAAACACTAAAAGTTAAATAAAAAGTTAAATAACTATAAATATTAATTTTACCAAAAAATACCTCATTTGCTTATCTGTCTTAGTCATTGTTGTGCAAAATAATAATCGTAAATTTTTTGAGTACGGAGAATTAAAACTAAAAATATTTGGCCGAAAATTTCAAGGCGCTAAATGGCCAATCGAATTAATTTATTTTAAATTTCCCACCAAATATTTTTAGTTTTAATCCTCATTATAGTCAAAAAATCTACTTTAGTGGGTTGATTTTTGTGTACGGATTTGGCATTGAAAATGTTGACACTGTTTTTGCTGTGAATACGGAATTTCGGACAGTAGAAAGAACTTCTTCCTATATATTTGGGTACTTTTCAATGTATTTCATAATATCACATCGTTTTTTTTCAAAAATACTATGCAGAATTTTTTGAGAAAAAATAGTTAACAAACCGTAGCGCCGCCACTGTTGTACGTATGGAAATAAATTCTATGCCAAATTATTAGTACACTCTTAGAGAATATAAAAGAAGGTTTTAAAGATTTTTTTACAAAAAATTGGTTACCGCCATAGAGCTACAGAGACGAAAATGTGTCTTTCAGTGGAAGTTCGCCTAATAATTCATATTAGAAATTTTACTAATTTTAGATATCTACCCCGACACCACATTTATTGCACCTCGTATATTATAATTTAGTTTCAGATGTAAAACTCCTACTATTATTATTTATCATTATGTACTAATTTTTTCTAATCAAACTTTTCTTAACTCCAAAAAAGTTTCTGGGTTTTGGTGAATTATAAATTTAATTTCCGAAGTTGGTGCAAATAAAAATGGAAAAATCGTTCTTCCGTGTTTCACTTCCTGCTGTAATGAGTTTTTTAAGCCTCCCATTGATTATCTTTCTTAATTCATTGCTATTCAGCGGTGCGCTTTTATTTTACACGCATCAGTCAACATACACTGCTTACTTTGTAATGGAAAGAATAATTTTAGTTTAAAAAATAAAAAAGGATTATTTTATTCAGGATAAAATAAATAATATTTTTTGAAAAAAAAACAACTCTTTTGTGCAATTAGAATTATTTTTATTAACGTTAAATAAATTTTATAAAGTTGCAGGCACCACCATCTAGCAGGAATTTCGTGAAATATCATCAGTTTCCTGCTGCGCTACGCTCAACAATTTATTGGGCAAATATCAACAAAATTATGCATTTGCAATATCTTTTGAATACCTCATAGATAAATATTCGAAAAGTTTTAGTAGATAGCCATCTGTCATCCGTCCAATTTTACAAAATGACAAAAATAACACCCCAGTAAGTATACAAGATAATAATTGTAATTAATATTTTGTTATTTTTTAAATGCAGTACATATGTGATTATGTGTTTGTATAAAGTAAATAAAGCGATAATTACTATAATTTATCTAAAGGACGATGTAATAATTTATAGTTTAGACTAAAATAATCTCATTATTTACCATAGCAACAAACAATATACACAATAATTGTTATAATTCCTAGAATCTAAAGTACTGAATCATTAAAAAAAAAGTTACTGTTTAGTTATGTATTTATTTTTGACAGTTTATTCCTGCGGTTACGCTATTTAACATCAATGGCTTCGAAGACATGCAACGAACTGGCTGGAAACGTCACCCGCAACATTATCTTCAGACAGGTAAACAAATCCAACAAAATAAAACTATACAGTGAATTCCTGCTGGTTTTTCTTCCTGCTGTTAACCTAAATGTTGTTTCAGTTATTCGACACGGTGAGCAGCACCTACACATATCTTTTGGGCGACGTTTCTTCTCGAGAATGTATTCTTATCGATCCGGTTTTGGAGCATGCTAAGCGGGATTTTCAACTTACGAAGGATTTGGACTTGAAGTTAATTTATGCCGGTGGGTTGATGGGGTTTGAATTTTTAAGGTAGCTTAGTGGTTGGTTTGTCGGATGGTTGCATTATATTTGAATAATTAATGCTCAGGTGGTTATTAATTTTAAATTTAAAAAGTTACGAATTTAATTTAGGAATTTGCTTGGAAAGTATATCATGTAATATTTTCGCTATGTTATAAAAAAACATATATTCTAGACCCGTTTTGTTTGTCCAATACAAAACGTAGATATTAAAAACAAAAACAAATTTGCTTTGGAATATTGTGTTTGATTTGTGAATTGTATAAAGTCCAGAAGATAAAGCATATTATTATTGACGTTAAAAAAGTATTGGGTTTAGGGCGTTTGTGGCTGCTAAACGCTGATAAGAAACACATCACCACACTCACCACAGAAAAAATTACCATTTAATTTCATGCGATTTTTTTCTAACTTTATCTACACGAACAATTTATAAGTGTTTGCATTTTAAACAGACACTTAAAACCGTATTGCTTATACATATCCTAGTCCAGTAAATAAACATATATTTACTACTAAGTAATTAGTTTGTACATTACCTACATATTATTCAAAGCGAGTTTAATTATTTGAAATCCACTCTTCTCTGTCCTATGCCATATCTAACTAATCTACTCTAACTTTAGCTAGGTATGTGAGAAGTCCCAAAGCAAAGCCACATATTACATACACATACATATTTAATTTATGTGCCAATAGTTTTCGTCGACGAAATTCCGTTTTGATTTCAGTTAACACACATATGCACGCAGATCACATAACAGGAACCGGATATTTGAAGCAGCTTTCGGGATGCAAAAGCATTATATCTAGCGCCAGTGGTGCAAATGCCGATATCTACGTTGAAGAAGGTGATTACATTAAATTCGGTACACATGGTTTGAAAGTTTTGAGCACCCCAGGACATACATGTGGATGTTGTACTTTTTACAGTGAGGAACAGGTAAATAATTTTTTTTAGTCGATGTTAATATTTATAAACAAATCCAACATAGTTTAGTTTTACATTGATCAAAAATATGAAACTTTTTTTCAAACAAGATGAATAATAGATGAGCTTTTTTTTCAAACAAAACTTTTTTTGTCGTCGCCTTTATTGTAGGTGTCCTAAGTAAAAGATTGTGATGTCTTCAAATAAATTTATGTGGATTTAACTCCACTATACGCCAATTTCAGTAGAGCTTTCATATAAAGGTACTCTAGTTAATAAAGTTAGTGACATAAAATTGAAACAATCAGCAAAGATGATATCTGATGAAAAATAGAGGTTACCTGGTAAATAAATAGCTATTTATGTAACAAGTATACAGGGTGTTCGCGCGAAGTGGCTTTGTTATTATTGGAGCTACAAAGTCGGTTAAATTAGCAAACTAGTAGCATTTTTTACGCTAATTACAATGGTGAAAACAAAAAAACAATCTGGTTTTCGAGATATTCACAAAAAAAACATTGTATATTTTTGCAAAAATTGATGATAAATTAAATTCTGTACAACAAATGTCCTAACTTTTTTTTGACAATAATTTTAAATAAGCGAGTTAATTTGAAAAAAGGTTTGCAAAGTTTTAATATCAAGTAGCCATGAAATATAATTTTGCCAATTTTTAATGTTTCCGTAATTCTTTCAAGTTTTTTCAACTTGCCTAAATTCAATGATTGTTTGGTTTTAATAAATTACTATTCCGTTTTATGACTACTGGATATTAAAGAATTGCCAAGATTTTTTCAAAATAACTCGCTTATTTTAAATTATTATCAAAAAAAGATAAGGAGTTTTTTTGTTCAGAATTTAATTTATCATGGACCAGATGGTAAATTGTTTTTCTGTTTTCACCATTGTAATCAGCGGAAAAAGTACTACTAGTTTGCTAATTTAACCGACTTTGTAGCTGCAATAATAAGCAAGTTAGCAGTAGTGAGCCACTTCGCGCGAACATCCTGTATAATCTATGACTATTATTGTATTATTGACGAGTCTGTTTTATGGCTGAGCGAGCTTGCGAGCGAACATAATAAATAGGACGAGTCAATAAAGTCAGATTATACACGAATTGCATACAAGGCTTTATGTTCGACTGCTAAAATTTTCTTTTAATTTTCTAGTAAAATTATAAATGACAGATTGACAAAGTAATAAATTTATTCTGACAGTGTTTATTTGGCACTGACAGCTGATGTATAGATAATTTAGTAACAGTAAAATAAAGTAACATTATAGATTAGTGTATAAAGAGTTACTTTATCATCGCAAAACTATATCATAAACAGTACTTTATGATGCAGTCGTACATAAAATCAATTTATTGTTCGAGCTTAAATTATGCATTTTTTCAGTCATCTTATTTAATGAAGGAAAGGTTGTAGCTTCAGGTTCTGTTCTCTGTTAGGACATGAAGAAAGTTAAATCTACCACTGCACCCTATTCTAATTGTATGTGGAATTTATACATATTTTTTTATAAATTTATGACCGGAAGAAGTTAATACAGAAAAGTTATTACAATTCCTCACACATAAACAAAATTTAAAATACAAAGTTTCTTTAGTTCCTAAATTTTTATCACATAAATAACCTTATAAATTTTCTGATAAATAGAGTACAATATTTCCTATGTAACGTGGCAGTAAAACGAATTATCTCATAATTTATATTTAAAATTACAGCTTGATATACTGTAATATTGTAACAACGCTTAAAATGTGATTAATATTTGTAAAGTACTTACAGAAAGATTTTTTCTACAACAAGTAAATTAATTAAATCACAAATAAATTATTAAACAAATAAATGTATATTAATGTAAATTTTTAATGGACTTCTTAAACTGAAACCTTTTATTTACAGTGCAAAAATTTAGTCCTACCTAAAGAAAATATTGTGGCTCATTTTAGGTTATATACAGATATTCAAAAATGATTACAATAATAAAAAATCGTTTTGAGTAGTTATTTTGAAAGTAAATAAGTAATTCATTTATTTAAAATTTTACTACAAGACATTAAAAGCGTTGAAAGATTGGAGGTAGTCGTTTTAGTTAAATTAACTTTAACTTTATTATTTTCGGATACGTTATGAAACAACTCAAAATAAATTCTTTTTCTATCGAAAGTAAACATGAACCCAACTGTTTTCATTCAACCTTAAACCTGTTATAAGGCTATAACCATCAAATGCTAGCAGGAAAAACGGAGAATTCCTGCAATTTAGCACGAAGCAATGTTAATGTCAAGGAAGAAGTAATTCTATTAAAGTTTTAACTGTGAAAAAAGTAGGTACATGGAACATTATACGTTGACTTGAAACAAAGTTTGCATCACGCTTCAACCGTTTCTTATCATAGAGTGTTTTATTAAAATTTAACATCGCGAATCTGATATAAACGAGTTTACACGTTAGACGTGTTAGCTGGTTTGCTGCAATATGAAAAATCGTAAAACTCCAAATTATACTCGTGTAGGTTTTACATTGACGCAAATTGGCATTTCTGATGATTTCCTTCAGAGTGTCGACTAGCTTGTAGAATGTTCAAGTGGTAAATTACTCGGTTTTTCTTCACAGGCCGAACAAAATGTACCTATAAGAGGATGATGATTTATTTACGATTAAGGCAAGGACAAGTCTCGGGTTTGAAGCTTGAAATTGTTAGTTTGAAACTTTTCGCTTTTTCTTTGGTGAGATAAACTGCTTTGTGTATAAGAATAAGGTAATCCCAACACGTAAACTTCCCTGACGTGACAGGTTCAAGTAGAAAATGTCCTCTCTTTATGCAGCAAATAAGTTCAACTGTCAATTCTGCATGATGTCCACTGGGAAAGTGCAAAGTTGGAAAATCGATGAACGGAACATTCAATATAGTCCGTTGGATACGTTATTTCATTTAAGTAACATTTTATTTAACTAGTTTATTTTGAGGCTTATTATTCTCTTTGTGAAATAACTGACTGAAACAGGCTGTAATTTTCTATTAGAAATTACAACTTGGCTCATTTAGCAAGTTCATTTAGTGGATAAATTTTCTATAAGATAGGCCTATGTGCGGAAGTTAATAGTGGATCGAACGCTGGCTCAAATTCCCAGTAAATTATGAAGTCTAAAGGAAGCCGCCAACCGTATTTAACAGGCCTTATTGCTCGTATTATTATAGGTATTTGGAAAATAATACATCTTCGTAGAACCGAAGCCTGAAGCATTTCCACCATCAGATATTTAACATAAAATATCGCACAGAAATTTGTCTACAGAAAACAAAAACAATTTTTTATATGTATTTTACTTTGTAGTTTAAATTGTTCATGCTGTGCAATCGCGACGGAAAAAAATAAGCAAATTTACGTTGATGCTGCGATAACAAAGCCCTTAAACAACCCGGCTATTAATCATAATATAAAAGTTTAATATAAATTTATACGCAACCATAACAGCTCATTAAAAACCCAATTAAAAAGACCGTTGTAAACTCGACGAAAACAGACACAACATCGCAGCTGTAGCTTTTCTTATGAGATTGATGACAATGATGTTTAACGATAAAACACCCTAAAGTTTTTCTGAAAATTTTAACTGTAATTATATAAACGTTTCCGCGATTTCTATAACGCAGATTTCCGTCATTTTAGGGTATGGCATTCACCGGAGACGCGCTCTTGATACGAGGCTGTGGTCGTACAGATTTCCAGGAGGGAAATGCAGAGACATTGTACAAGAGTGTACACCAGAAGATATTCACCCTTCCGGAATCAACACAACTGTTTCCGGCTCACGATTATAAGGGTATGACGGTAACAACTGTGGATGAGGAGAAACGTCTCAATCCACGACTGACAAAAACTCAACAGGAATTTGTTGATATTATGAAGAATTTGAATTTGAGTTATCCCAAGCAGATAGGTAAGAGTTTACTGGGAGGGGTTAAAGTTTAAGTTTTTGCTACAGTGATGGTGATAGTGAATTTAAGTGAAATATTTTGAACACTGTTAAGCTAAAAGATTACATATTTTAATATCTAAGGTGATATGACATACTCGTAAAGTTACAGTGTCTTTACACTACAACTATTTTTATGGAACTTTTATTTACTCATTTTTGTGATAAAGGAGAAATATGTAATGGATATTATTAAAAATTTAATAAAAGCGTAATACAAATCCCATAGTGTAAACAGAATAAAGGACAGGGAAAAGTAATGTACGTATTATAATAAAAATCATTCCAGAGAAGCCAAAAAACAATTTGAAAGGGCCGAAAATGTACAATTATATTTTTGCTACCTTACGAACTAATTTAAGCTTTTAATCTGGTCTAACGGCATCATCTTAAAAAATATACGAAATAATCTTTATGGGCATTATAATTTAAAAAATAGTTATTTATTATACAAGACGATAACATTGTGCTTTATCTTAGAGAGCGATTTTAGCGTCGAGGCGTCGGCCAAGACGCTAATAAGCTCGAGAAGATAATAAAATGTTATCGTCGTGTATAATACAAATTTTTTTTCTATAACAAATGTTAAAAAAAAACAATTATAAAGAAAAACTACTTATAAATTAAATTATTATCAATGTCAATTTTAAATGTCAGTGAATATTATGAGTTGTCACTATGGTGTCAAAATCAACAGTAATACGTTTTAATTCATTCATTAAATTTCGAAAAAATCAAAATTTTTTATCTACCCTTGCGGAAAAGTGCTAGCTACTTTATCTACCCTTGCGGTTAAAGTGCTACTTTATCTACTATTTTGAGTTGATAAAAGCACACTGTAACATTTGCTATAGAAAAAAGCATATTTTAATTTATTAACCAGAAAAATATTGTTACAATGTGTCCAAGAAAATTGCTGTCGTATAGGAAGGATTTTTATTATTAGATTTTTTAAAAACATAATTTTGTTATCAATATTCGTGGTCGTTTGCACAAGTTAATCGAGTTAGATAAAGTATAGTCACGTGTCAATGCTTTCCCTAACCAACGCAATTGATTTTTTTAGGTTAAATGGTCTTTATAGTCGAAATAGAACCATAAATCAAACAAAATCGTTCCTTCAATTTAATTGATTAAAATCCTATCAGCTCAAAAAATCAAGTATTTCAAGGACAAAAACTTTTCCATTTGTAGATAAAATTTAATATTTAAAATTAAACATTGCTAAAAATCGACTTTTTATTGGAAATGTCATAAAATTGTATTAATAAAAACTATATACTTAAAAAATTTATATAAGTACTATGTTCTGTTATTACTACTGCGCTATCTTAAAGACCCCAGACACTTCAAGTTCTAGAACATTGATAATACTTTTTAAAACACCAAAGCGCTTGTAAATAATATTTTTAACTCTGCTTCTAAATCGGTTAATTTGAACTAAACAGTCGCTTTTGCTATAAAAGGATTATAGTGGCACCGGCGCCTTCGCCATATTTTACATCACATAATCGTACTTAGTTTATAACGTGGACAAAAGCACTAATTGGCTTTTGATTTTATCTTTAACTGCAACAACCCCCGCATCCATAAAATACATAATTCAATTCATCATGAAAGAAAATCGTTATGTAAATACTTAATGAACTGATTTCATGTAACCATAGTTAAATCTCATCGGCGCCTCGTCCAACGAAATAATTTCTAGAATAAAATGAAAAAACGCACCGAATCGAAAAATCCGGGACAACCAGAGCCAACACAAGACTTATATTTAGATGATTTGGGTTGGCGAACATCAATGTACATGTGACACGCTTTCGCTTTAATTTTTATCGAACCACCCACCGGTGGTCGCCCCGAAAAGGTCAAGTCTTACAGTTGGGGCTTTATTCTGCTATGATGGCAGCGCCCGCTTATTACACGCTTCGCTTGATAGACAATATCCGAGCGGAAGTTTATCCAGTTTCATGGGCCAGGCAATCGGGTGGTGCTCCTAATATTCCAACCATGCAACTCTCGATGGGTTTAGGGTTATAGAGTTAGCCCATCCAAACATTATATTAAACAACGGTGATGGGGGATGGTGTGGTTCAGTTTTGTTGTTGACAGCTAGATCCATCCTGAAATGTCTTACAGCAGCATAGATATACACACAGATTTACTTTTGACGGAATACAAAACCCACCACGAAGGGAATAATGGGGATTTACAGGTCAAGCCCGAATTTGGAAGTTTGTCAAAATCAATAGCTGGAGTATAATGGATGACTTGCAAACCATTGTGGGTGGGATGGCGGGTGATGATGCGATGCCGGTTCTAAACATTGTACTGTACATTCAACAAACCAAACCAAACTAAACGACAGATCAGTTTGTTTGCTGTTAATATAATTTGAATATGCTCTCCGTCCAACAGTCGCATATAATTTATGATGGGCCTTCTGATATCTATACGAATTTTGTTTGAGTAAATGCCTGCAGGAAGTGGTAACACAGACTGCAGAAAGGTCGTTTAATTTCGATTAAAGCCATGGAGCAAGAAAGTGCGATAAGACCGAAATGTAGTTCTGGCAAATAGATTTTTTTTTACCAAAGGAGCAGATTCTGCGAAATTTATGACCAGTTTTTTTCTTGAAGGAACCAAGATAAATTTCAAAATAACTTTTGATAAATTTAAAATGCATTCATGGGGATATTATTTTATCAGACAATATTGAACTTTAATTTGTAGGTTTTAATGATGAGTATACTTAATCAGTTTTCTTGTATGTTTCAGACAAAGCCCTGCCAGCCAATAGAGTGTGCGGTTTGCACGACATCCCACAAGTTTAACTACAGGCTACCGAGCTTTCAGTGTGGTTAATTAAACAAACTGGGTGTTACAGATTAGACTTGTATTAGAGACACGTATTTTTACACTAATAAATATTAAGTTCATTCGCAGTATTTTTTTTAATATACCTACCAAATTATTAAATAATTAATTATACCTACTTAAATATGTTTTAATCTGATAAAATTTAAAATGAAGTACTCGTCGATAATTCGCCTTTCAAGTTAATAAAGCAGTAAAGAAGTTAATCGAATATTCTATTTATAGAATGGTCTTTAACAGCACTTCGAGTTAGCTATAGAAGGCAAAAGCAGGAAACTCACTTGTAGCAAATTTCAGATTACTTTTCTTTAATTAATATGTTTTAGATTTTCTTGAAATTTAATTTGATGGTACAGAAAATAACCCTCTATGACTAAAAATATTTCTCTTGGGAGGTAATTAAAAAAATGCATTTAATTCCGACTAGGAAATCTGATTAAACACTTTAAGCTTACGTATGACAAGTTATATTAGGTACTTTTATGTGTGTTTGAATTTGCTTGAAAACAAATTATTGCAAAAGTTTTACTTCAAAATTAATATACATATTAAACTCTATAATCGTAAATATCAGAAAGTTATGCAAATCTTACCAAGTGAGAAGTAAGTTTATATCAAAGGAAATAAAATATCTGATGTGCCCAACACATGACTTTCTTATACGGATAGTATCACAGTAATTACTTTTTTTGTCGATCGTTTATTAAAGATCTAGTTAATGTAATAAAAGGAGTGTATTAATAAGTCAGTTTAATGCATACATGCACATTAAAAACATTGTTGAGATTATGAGATTTGCTAGGTAACCAACAATATATTATATTATTGAAACATGCATTTGGAACTGACACCTGCCGAAATTAATTAATTATGTCAGTGGTATTTTGACTTATTGCATATTATGTCAGAATTTGGATTTTGCCATGGAACAAAATTAGATTATTTTCATTCTAATAAAGAGCGATCGACAAAAAAGTATTGTAATCGACATGAGTGTTAATCGGCGATTAATAATCTCGACTCATTAACGCGCTCGCTGCGCTCACGCGTTAAAATCGTTTCGATTATTAATCGCTCTTATTAACACTCTTGTTTATTAAACTACTATTCCTAAATAAAAATAAGTTAAATTTCTTGTAAAAATTTTGAGGGTTTCCAGCAATTTTCAAATAGTCTCTGTCGCACTTATTGCAATACGCATAAATCTGTCCTTGTCCCACTCATTACTACCAGATTTTAGGACAAATAAATAACAGAATACTTATCAAAATTCCACAGTGCGAAAAATGCTTGATATCTTTGAATTTGCTGTAGCTAAACTTTGAAGATTTATAAAATACTTCTCAGTTTTGGTCAACGTTTCACTCAAACAAACTGTACAGTGCACAATAATCCTTCTCATCAAAATATTTCGATCTTTTGCCTTTGACAATTGTTTGACTAACAATCTCTTCTTCTTCTTCGTACTTGGATTGCAAAGCAATGTCAAGTTTTTGGTGTTTGGCGATATAGCCACTCTCACCAGGATTGGATTAATTGGTTTTCACTTTTTAAATTTTTATAACTTTATTCGAGCTCTTCGTGTGTTTAATGCAAATAGAATCTTTAGTATAAAAACAAATAGATTTCTGTAATGTAAACAACAGCCACTCAGAGATAGATGGCAACACTATATAAATATATAAATAATTTATAATTATTAAAAAACGGCGCAAAATAAAACACTTTTGTTACTTTGTCGATACGTCTAAAAATTGAAAGAGCATTCACAAAAAATTTGGCGTCGATATCTTTAATGTAGATTTGCATGCATAATACAATTTCACGACTTTATTGTATATATTAGAAAAAATTTTAATCGAGTTGCCATGATATCCAAAACATAAAACCGTAGCCGTTGTAGCCGTCGATCTTTTCAAATAGTAATGCTACAATCGATTTCCTCAACGGTATAGATTTCTGTATGTAAGCAACATGTACTTTGTAAATCAGAGATAGATGGCGCCACTATATAAATAAAAAAAATTGACGGAATTTCAAAAAAAGTTTCAAACAAAATTTGTTCAAAATTTAATTCTAAATCAATGTTAAAGAATAAAAAAATGTCGTAAATTGTTTATTTTTCAAGATATTCCTAAAAAACCTAAAAATGTCTTCAGGTAAGTATCACTTGTGTTGGTGCTAGATGAAAAAGATTTAATGTGGCACCCACAATTTTATTCAAACTCTTAAATATGAAATTTGAATCAAATCCGTTAAGTCGTTTATGAGTTATCGTGGATACAGACAGACACACAGACACACAGACAGACATCATGGCGAAAATGGTCAAAATGGATTCAGGGGCCCTCAAAACGTGTAAATCCATCAAAATCACGATTACAATACTTCCTTATACTACGTATAAGAAAGTAAAAATTCAACATGCGAATGCAATTATTAACTGAGTTTTAACTTCGATGTCAATAAAAACATGTCAATAAAATTACGATTCAATTAAATGTTCATGAAAAATTGTAAAATTTAAATTAGTATTATGGTATAAAAAGAAACTCTCGTTTGATACATTATTGTAATTTATTGGACAATAAATTATTAGAAGTACAAAATTTAAATTTTGGTAATCTGGACAACTATAAATCACACTTTTAGAAATGCTGTTATAGGATTTTTCTTACTTTTTTGTAAAACTAACCATGTAACTTCACATTATGAGTGAATCTAAATTGTGAAGATAGAAAACCAAAATTTATTAAAAAAAGTGATTTCTAATGGCCTTTTGCGAAATTTCATAGATATATCTTGACAAATATGATTTTTTATTTTTTCTACCACTTTTGTTTATACAAAAAGACATTATGTGTAATTTTATTAGAAATCCTTTTTATTATTAATTTGTGAAATATTATGTAAAATTTTTCTCTCATTAAATGTGGAATTCAGAAGTAGTAAGTTTATTAAAATATCGACAATTTTAAGATTATACAGGGTGGGTCGTAACTATTCGGACATAGAGTAGCTACAGATAGTTCGGACCAAAATATGAGGATTAGACCAAATGTGCCTTAGTAAAATGTTACTGTGGAAAAAAATACAGGGTGTCAAAGTTGAAATATTTTTTTCATTTTTTGGTAATAATATCACAGCATCTTTATAAATTGTTACAAAATTTGGCAGAGGGGTATTACCTACTTTAGGTAAGGAATATTATTTTATTTATTATTTTAAATTTTGTTATAGGTGGCGCCACATGAGCGATACCTGATGATGAAATTCGATCATTACTTTTTTTGATGAACCTTTTCAGTAATTTTGACTAAAAAATATGTTGTAAATATCATTCATATGTAAAATTGCTGTACTTGTTTGAACTTGATAATTTTAACCGTTTTCGAGAAAAACGCCATTAAACCAGTTCAGAGTCTCGAAAAGTGTTATAAATGAAAAACGTAAGAAGGCTTGTAAGTGTTTGTATTTGATCAATAAACAGGAATAATAAACAAAACTAGCTTAAAAAAATAGAAACTCAAAGTAAATGTTCAACGTTGTTGTTTCCTCCTACATCTAAAAAAAAAAAAAATATTTCAACTTTAACACCCTGTATCTTTTTCCACAGCAACATTTTACTAAGGCATACTTGGTCAAATCCTCATATTTTGGTCCAAATTCTCTGTGGCTACTCTATGTCCGAATACTTATGACATTTATAATATTTATTTATAACACTTTTCGAGACTCTGAACTGTTTAATGGCATTTTTCTCGAAAACGGTTGAAATTATCAAATTCAAGCAAGTACTACAATTTTACATATGAATGATATTTACAACATATTTTTTAATTAAAATTACCAAGAAGGTTCGTCAAAAAAAGTTATGATCGAATTTCATCATCAGGTATCGGTCATCATGTGGCGGCACCTATAACAAAATTTAAAATAATAAATAAAATAATATTCCTTACCTAAAGTAATACCCCTCTGCCAAATTTTGTAACAATTTATAAAAATGTTGTGATATTATATCTAAAAAAAGAAAAAAATATTTCAACTTTAACACCCTGTATTTTTTTCCACAGCAACATTTTACTAAGGCATATTTGGTCAAATCCTCATATTTTGGTCCAAACTATCTGTAGCTATTCTATGTCCGAATAGTTACAACCCACCCTGTATATGATTTAATATGACTGTTATGTAATAAAGTTAAACATTATTTTTTGAAGCGTTATTAAGACAATCCCGAAAATGCCATTCATAATTTGATGACTAAATTTAACTAAGTTATATAACACTGAAAACTATACAAAGATTGTTTACAGTTTTCCTTGAATATTGTTGCAGAACCTACAAACCTACCCTACTTTCTTTTCGTAAACTTCCTTCTGGGCTGGGAAACTTTCCAAAACTCATTTATAGCATCTTATTACCTCCAAGTAGTTTCACAAGTAGATTTGGGAAAATAAAGCGAAATATACATAATTTTACAACCACTTGACATACATTTTTTCCCCAAAACAGTTTCAGGAATTACAGAATTCCCCATCATCATCCCTCTCCAACTTAACTAGCGCGCTCAGTAATATTCTGAAAGACTAAAACCCCGCCATCAGGCGAGCAATCGCATTAGCACCAAATCGATACAAATGAATTCCACATTAATTCCAATAATTATACTTCCGTATTTTTGCCTTTAATGCCATAACGTCACATTACCGAGGTTATTGCCATAATTCATAAAGACATTTTCAAGTGGAGCATCCGGTACGACGCAATGGCTGTATAGTCGTCATATTGGCGGATCGATTGCACGTCGCCTGGCAACGTCGTCGTTCCTACCAGCACGAAACAGCGGGCGTCGCGGCGGCGACCATGGCCTAGCGCGCGATTCTTGCACTGCCACCCATCGCAAGCACTAGCAGACCTCCGGAGAGAGATTGGGATCTTAACTCTGCGACTACTAGACCATTTCAAATATCTTAATATTCAAGGCTTGCACGTTGTATGAGTGTGTGGGAGACTTCAAGTTATCTTTAAGGAAACGTCATTTTGGGTTTTATGTTCATTTTGCAATGTTATTAAGGGAAACGATGCTTTGTTGAATGATGACGCATATTAAGCTGGGGATGGGCTAAGGAAGCATGATGCGGGTTTAATTCGAATGTAATTGAAAAATGTCAAATGTCTTCTTAGCTAGATTTGGAAAGAAGAGTGGTCACGATGTGGTTATTTTTCCTTCATACTCGGGCTTTTAAATAGGATATTACAATAGGAATATTGCTACAGTACAGGAACAATGGAATTGTTTTCTGGATTAATTAAAATAAGACCAAATTTTCCATTGTTCTACAAGCTACAGGTATTTCTCTCTATGTACATCACTCGGATGAGAATTCAGTGTAATACAATAAAGGAAATATGATATCTTAATTTATCTTCTAGTTACCAAGCTTAGCTATAACCGTAACATTTTCATATAGCAATTACTGTAAGAAATATTTACATTGACGAAAGGAAACAAAATGTACAAAAAAGAGAAAATATTAAGCACATGGATACGCATTTACAAACTTAATAAATTCAAGTGTTTGAAAGGTTTTATTAATAATTAAATTATACGAAATTCTTTGTAATATTCCAGGCCTAAAGTGGTTAGGAAATATGCAAATAACGAAACAAATTGTGTTTTTATTGCATTCATTTAAAATATTTAATTATGTTTTTGCGTCTATACATCATACAGTGCGGAGGAGATTTTTTGGCCCTGGGCTGTTGCGATTCAGTTTCGCACAGGAGTTTATTTATAATGTGAATGATTTTGCTCTTCATTTTTTTTATCTTCGTGGATAGACATAATTTCAGGCATGTTATGAAAATCGCTTTTTGTGCGAATAAACAGAATGGCGATTTTTTTTTTGTATAAAATTTCATAAAGATGGTAGGGGCGCAGCAGGCTGTAAAAGCAACTAACCAATAAGACTGTTTTCGCACGAGTTTTATAAAATTGCCATTGATGATATCACAGCCAACCGAGGTGCTACAATTTATTTATAGACATCCCTTCTAACGAAATTGTAGACAATTTATTTCTATGATTCTAGACTCTTTGTTGAAGTTCCTTCTTAAAAGTAGAAATTTTGAAAAATGCAAACAAGGTCCAATTCAATCGATAATTAACATTAATTAATAGTTAATTTTCTTGATTATAATTGTCTTAGTAAGGTATCTAATGAAACTAACTTGTAGTTAAGGTTAACTACTGACTGAAAAACTGGACCTAAACACTATTTGACAAACGAATTTTGGGTTTTCCTAAATTTTGAAGCAATTTTGGGACCACTTCTTGATTTTTTTATTTTCATTTGATTTTAGACTTAATTTTATTATGGACTAAATAAAGGGTGGCCAACGAACACATTAGACGAAGTACCACGGAGCTCTTTAGGAGCCTATAATAGGATCGACAATCAACAAATTGATACTTATAGATTACTCGTGGGTCGAATAGACTATGAAGAAATTATGGGCAGGAAGTAGAGGCCAAGAAAAACGGACAAATCGAGGCTCATGGGAAAAATGTATAAGAACTCTGAACTGCCTGATAGGAATCCTAATAGGGTCTTACAGGCTCAAGAGGCATTTAATTCCAAAAGGAGTAGAGAAGGACGCTATATTGTGCAGAGTTTAGTTAAATTT
Source organism: Pediacus dermestoides (assembly GCA_963942485.1). NCBI lineage: Eukaryota > Metazoa > Arthropoda > Insecta > Coleoptera > Cucujidae > Pediacus > Pediacus dermestoides. The sequence continues at coordinate 35,164,391 of OZ012626.1, forward strand.
GTAGTAGCTAATAGATAATCCTGAGCCAAAGGCAAAACAATATTACTTTAAATTGAAAAAAAGTGTATTATCATAGTCCTTTCTCGGTCCTTCCTTATGAGGAAACCTAATAGTCTGCATCCCATCCAACCCTAACAACTTTTAAATGTATTTATCGACATGACAATTAACGTTGATTTAACATTTTGTTTCAAACCCTCCAACATACTCGTAATATTCCAAATAAATTAATCCACACACATTTTATTATTGCTATTCATGGACAATTATTTTAAATTGCACTCCCCAAACCCACCCGTTATTTTAATATAGTAATTCAGCAAAATATCCAATAAATATTCTATGATGCACTTTGTAATGGTGGAAACAGATCATTTCGATGTAAATTTTATTTGTCACATTGAATATAATTGTTATTCAAACGCAACGTGGTGGAAACAAAGAACTGTCTTTTCTAGAGTGAAAAAACACATTTGAATAAAATTTGTCACTTTCAGGTCAAAAGGGATAAACAGCGTGGCGGTGTTTATAAATATGTGCCTGTCAAAATAATTTATTGTTTGTTTATCCGTTTTTGTAAATAATTAACTATACGTACACTACACACGAAATGCATTTTATTTCTAGATAAAATATATGTAGAGTTTCAGTTTAGTGCAGTAATAACAACAGAGTACCTACTAAAAGAACGAGGCTTATAGGTAGGTAATATAACTTCATTGAATTACGTTCCATAAGCCGAACTTATGTACACTATTCTTTCTATTATATAATCGATGAAATTAAGTTTTGTAGTGAGGTAAGTATCCACACAAAATTTTACAATTCGATTATATCGTAGTTGTATGTACAGCAAGCAATGTGCATTATATGCGATTAGATCTTCATTGCTATGCATTTTACATAATTATCAGATAGACATTATTAAATTGAGTTGTAAAAATGTTTCATAAAGTTGCATGCATTTTGAGCAAATTAGAGCAATTAAATTATAAAAGCGATTTGAGTGAAATATTTTTTTTATGTGGGTGACATCATCGTGCAAGGCGAGATTAGGGGGCCATTTCAAGGAACAAGGTGATTGAATATAATTTAAATTTTGACAAAGATACTGGGATTTGAGGAAGTGGTATTAAAATCGTATGAATGGATGCATACTCGTATGTTTGAAGAATAATTAACAGAAGTCCATAAAAAACTATATTAATTAATTACGTGGATCTATAAAACGGTATTAGTAGATAACTATGTAGATACTACATACAAAATATATTTTGTATATTTTTAAAACATTTTGATTATAGACATTTTTCTCCCCTTAGGCCCTTACGTTAATTTCTATTCAGAAAGGATGTAGCTTTAATGTTTTAAAAATATTTTCTATTATTTTACATTACACCCATAATTTACAAAATGATGATTTTTTACAAACAAGAGATGTTCTTATTTTGTAATGTATTATAATTTCTGTTCGCTTTTTATTTTTTGCAACAAATCCAAAAAATCTAAAAAATTGTTTAATTTTTGTTTATGATGAAAGTTTTGCGAATTATATAGCAAAACTGCAGGAATATTATTAATATAATTTCTAAAAAGAAGAGAAACTTAAATTGCTATCGAAAAAGAACGTTTTGTTTCCCTGTATTTTCTTTCTGAATCGTTGAGATAATTTTGATTTTTTTGATATTCAATTTGTTACACTTTAAAAAAATAGGTAGGTACCTAACTAGATACTTTGTAGCTTGTTACATATATAGTATGTAGTGCCTTTTTATCTTAATATTGATGTATTTTTTTCTTTGGTTGTTATCGACTTTTAAACGAAGAAATTCTGTCAGTTTGTTGCCTTATATAAAAGAAAATAATTGGTTTAATATCTTCTTTATATTGCAGGATAGGATAAGGTTCCAAACACAAAGGGAATTGTTGACTACGTGATATTTGACACTTCTGCTAGAGACGCAAGGTTGCATCTTGCACCGCGACTCTGTCTTCTGTATTAACTACAGCATTTTTTATATATCCGATATCAAACCCAAACCCATTATTGTTTTATAATTTTCTTATATCTAACGATATATTCGAGGTTTACCTAATATCTTTATATTCTAGAAATGCACTTTTATTATCAACTAGTTGATTCCTGGACTAGCAATTTTGCAAAGATTTCCAAGAGCTTTTAACCGAAAATTTTCAACTGGTCTTGTAGCATCTGCCCAATAGCCCAATATGCGGTTCTTCTAAAATGCATAAATTAAAATGGTAGGGCTTTATAAATAATAACACCTGCAATGCAAGTTGATTCCCGAACTTGCAATCTTACGAAGATTTTCAGGATATTTCATTTCGAAAATTCTCAGCTGATCTTGTAACCCCTGCTGCCTACATGCGTTTGTTTAAAGGGATAAATTAAATTTACTTTTATTGTCTACTAGGACTTTATGAGTAGTAATGCAAGTTGATTCCGGGACTTGTAATCTTCCGAAGGTTTCCAAGAGCTTTCACTTCGAAAATTCTCGACTGGTCTTATAGTCCTTGTCTAATATACGGTTGTTTTAAAGGCTGTAAATTAAATTGAGTTTTATTGTCCACTACGACTTTAAAAGTAGCAATGTCTGCATGCATGATTCCTGGACTTGCAATCTCAGTAAAGCTTCTAAGAGCTTTCACTTCGAAAAATCTCGGGTGGTCTAGTATTTCCTGCCCAATATGCAGTTCTTTTAAAAGACATAAATGAAAATGGCTTTTTTAAGCGATCATTACAAAAACGTTGATTTTATGGCGCCTTTTGCGGCAATAAATTTTTATTTTTTTCTTTTTTGTTCACATCTGTCAAATGTTACTTTTTTGTATACATTTGTCAGATGTTACTTTTTTGGGACAGAACTGTCAGAAACTGAAATAAAAAGTGACGCTTAATATTAAATTTTGCAGGAGATGCTTTGGTTTTTAGTTGTCTAAGGTAACTACGTTTTTCAGCAAAATGCCCAAAAAAAAACTAATTTTGTGTTTTGTGGCCAAATTTTTGAATTCTTTCGTGATGATGGTCTAAAAAACGTTGTGTGCAGCTCGGCCAAAAGTGCTTCTTTAGTCTCATCTGAATTGCAGCGTCGGCTAACCCCCACGGACAAAAACAACAGATTCGACCAAAAAAGATCACCTTTACGGCCCTGATACACAAATAACTATTGTTGTTAACCAGGACAAGTTGACTCCTGGTCTTGATGCAATCTTGTTAGGGTTTCTAAGAGCTTTTATGTTGAAAATTCTCGATTGGTCTTGTAGCCTTTTAAAATGCATAAATTTATATGACTTTTATTGCCAATTATGACTTTATAAGTAGCGATGCAGGCATGTAAGTTGATTCCTCGAATTACAATCTTGTCAAGGTATCAAGGAGCTTACACTACAAAAATTGTTGGCTGGTCCTGTAGCCCCTGCCTAATATGCAGAGGTCTTTTAAAAGGCGTACACAAGACTGTTATGGTCAACTAGGACTTTGTATGGGAGTTAACTTGCATTGATTCCTGGACTTGCAAGCTTGCAAAGGTTTCGAAGAGGTTTCACTTCGAAAATTCTCGACTGGTCTTATAGTCCTTGTCTAATATGCGGTTGCTTTAAAAGCTGTAAATTAAATTGAGTTTTATTGTCCACTACGACTTTAAAAGTAGCTATGTCTGCATGCATGATTCCTGGACTTGCAATTTTAGTAAAGCTTTTAAGAGCTTTCACTTCGAAAAATCTCGGGTGGTCTTGTATTTTCTGCCCAATATGGAGTTATTTTAAAAGACATACTTAAATGAAAATGACTTTTATTGTTAACTAGGACAAGTTGACTCCTGGACTTGCAATCTTCTAAGAGCTTTAACGTCGAAAATTCTCGATTCGTCTTGTAGCATTTTAAAAGACATAAATTAAAATGACTTTTATTGCCAATTATGACTTTATAAGTAGCGATGCAGGCATGCAAGTTGATTCCTCGTCTTGCAATTTTGTCAAGGTTATCAAGGAGCTTTCAGTAGGTACAAAAATTGTCGACTGTTCCTGTAGCCCCTGCTTAATATCCAGGTATTTTAAAAGGCGTACACAAGACTGTTATTGTCAACTAGGACTTTGTATGGGAGTTAACTTGCATTGATTCCTGGACTTGCAAGCTTGCAAAGGTTTCGAAGAGGTTTCACTTCGAAAATTCTCGACTGGTCTTATAGTCCTTGTCTAATATGCGGTTGCTTTAAAAGCTGTAAATTAAATTGAGTTTTATTGTCCACTACGACTTTAAAAGTAGCTATGTCTGCATGCATGATTCCTGGACTTGCAATTTTAGTAAAGCTTTTAAGAGCTTTCACTTCGAAAAATCTCGGGTGGTCTTGTATTTTCTGCCCAATATGGAGTTATTTTAAAAGACATACTTAAATGAAAATGACTTTTATTGTTAACTAGGACAAGTTGACTCCTGGACTTGCAATCTTCTAAGAGCTTTAACGTCGAAAATTCTCGATTCGTCTTGTAGCATTTTAAAAGACATAAATTAAAATGACTTTTATTGCCAATTATAACTTTATAAGTAGCGATGCAGGCATGCAAGTTGATTCCTCGTCTTGCAATTTTGTCAAGGTTATCAAGGAGCTTTCAGTAGGTACAAAAATTGTCGACTGTTCCTGTAGCCCCTGCTTAATATCCAGGTATTTTAAAAGGCGTACACAAGACTGTTATTGTCAACTAGGACTTTGTATGGGAGTTAACTTGCATTGATTCCTGGACTTGCAAGCTTGCAAAGGTTTCGACGAGCTTTCACTTCGAAAATTCTAATATTTCCTTCCAAACCCCTAAAATTAGTCCAAATTCAGTCCCTAATTGAATCCAACCTCCACCGCCCGCCTCTCTGCATTAACCAAACCACAAAAAACAATTTTTCATATTATGTCAGCATAAAAGCACACAAATACACACAGGAAAAAGGTTTGACTAACCACGTCTCTCACACGCCTTGTGACAAAGACGATAAAAGAGACGTCGCGAACCAAGCCGCGAGTCTAGACACTCACCTTACCCCGTACAGGCAGGCCATCCTCTGTCTCTGCTCTGCACTTGCACCTCAAGCGAGATAACAGATCGGAGCCCGATGACTAAGTGGACGCAAGCGCACACACTTCCTGGTAGGTGGTGCTGGTGTCAGTAGTGAATCCACCCAAGAAGAATCAAGTGTGGTTGTGTTGTGCGATCGGTGGTAAATTCAGCAAAATGTTGCGTTTTGCGACATTAATTTGTGCTTTTGGTATATTCAGTGGGATATTAAATGAAACCTCGGTAAGTCGATGATTTATTTGTTGGATTAAGATTGTTTTAAGACAAAGAAATTGTTGGTTTGCTTGGCATGAGGTAAAACATTGATTTTTAGTTCGTTTATCCCGCTGTTTGTATACATTGTAAAGGCACTTGAAAGGTCTACAAAAGATATTTTTCTTGGCGGTGCTCACCCTATTTATAATAACCCTTGTGGAATTAATCGCTGGTTAACAGAATTTCTTCGGGTTCGATGTTGAAACACCGGCAGAACTCTTCGGCAAAGAAAATTTTTGCGCCCGGTTTTTTTTCCAAACGACAAATCGATTGCATTCTAAAAAAAACTACCTAGAAATTGTGCAGGTGTTCCTATTTAATAACAAGCGCTGAAGGTATTCTTCGCTAATTAAAAGCGCAGATGTGGGTTATTGGAGAGAAAAACTGTTGGACAGGCAGTTTTATTACATTTTATTTTGCTGACGAGAAAACAATTTTCATGCTAGTAAGTAAATTTCGTTTAGGTAATTCATATTATAATCTCTAGACGAATGCGATAAATTTCCATTTGACAAACAATTTAATCAGCAAACCAACTGTGGTGGGATAAATAAAAAACCAAACTGACACTTTTTAATTAGATTGGAAAATTCAATAAATTGAAACCTTTACCATGCCGTAAGCTTTCATGCTTATTTTCTCGTAGAGCTGAGGAAAGTGTGTTTATTCGATAATTATCCCCTATTTTTTCTGGGAAAATTAATATCGAGAATTGTGGGGTGGAATAATTGGTCATTTCATCAATTATTTAAAATCTATACCCCTCTAACTTTTTCCACAATTAAAACATGAAATGTAATTTAATAAAACTGGAAAATTCACGAAACAATGCAATAACAAAATATACAATTTAAATTGAAGTATGCAATAGTAAGAATAGTAAATCTTTGTAATTAGGAAATGTGGTGTATTTTAATAATAAATTAAATCACATTGAAGCACAATAATTCTTGTAATTTAAAATCAACCGATTTTCTTAAGTACGTATCTCACAAAGAATTATTATTAACTTATACAGGGTCCGTCAAAACCCTGGCATTCTTCTATAAATTCGTTAGGTTTGCAAATAGAAAAATTTTGTAAAGACAAAAGTTGTTAGAAATTTACTGCTCCATAACCTAAAATTATTTCCATTTATACAGGGTGTATAATTGCGGCTGGACAGCTAGTTACTTCGTTATTTTAAATGGAACACCCTGGATCTATTAATATAGATTTTCAGATTCTACATGTAATTTTAGATGAAAAAGTGTGAAAGTTTAATATTTTTAAAATGAACGGTTTTCGAGATATTTACACTTTAAAAAGAAAATTCACAAAATTAGAGATTTCAAAAACACGTTTATTTTAGTTAAATTTTGTAATTTTTGAAAAGTTATTTCGAAGTTCTAAAAAGTAAGGTCTAGTGAATATTGTGATATAAAAATCTGAAATTTATAGTTTACCGGGTGTTTGCAATTGAGCGTCAGTTTTCATTGACTTCAAACAACGAAAACTCTATTTTTTCAAATGGAACCCCCTGTATATTGCTGACGTAGGTTGTAGAGATTTAATTTCTCTACCTTTTTCATAAAGTATTCCTTATACTAAAACTTAATATTTTAGGAGATATTTCAAATAATTTATACCGTATGAAAAATTCTATTCTGTTTATTGAATATAGATTGCCATGGAAATAAAAAATGCTTCAGTCTTTCATTTTAGGTTATGGAGCAGTAAATTTCTGACAACTTTTGTCTTTACAAAATTTTTCTATTTCCAAACCTAACGAATTTATAGAAGAATGCCAGGGTTTTGACGGACCCTGTATATTCTATTTACTTAGATTTTTGCATTAACCTTTCCCCCATATGAAACAATAATACATTTCTAAGTAACAGTATACAATTCTTATCAATCAAAGGAATTCTGCTAGTTAATTTTATAATTAACTATTCTTGTAGTAAGTATATTTATGTTTTAATTAATTTAATTGTTCCATTAGCTATAAAACGCAAAATAACCACCTAATTGAATATTTACTGTTCATTGAATTCTTCATAAAAAAAACTGCAATAATACAGGGTGTCCCAAGATAGACACGAATATTTTTAGGTATGATTCTTGAATACATTCTGGATTGTCCTGTATAATTTTTTATCTCCAATCCTGGTTTTTTAAATTTTTTTTTCCATATATAAACTTTAGGACATATTTTTAACAAATTTAATAATTACACCGAGTAGACATTGTTTAATGTTCAAAATTGAATTTAACGTTTCAATTCAAAATAAACCAATCTTTCATCATATATAAAATTTTGAACTATTTTCAATACTAGTTTTCAAAATAAATTAAATGAAACGTGAACATAATGATTTATTTTTTCAAATTCCAAACACTAATAATTATTTAAGGCTTAACACTATCAAAAAAATTACAAGATACTTTCGGTCGCAAATCATCTCAGCTAAAAATTTTATGTGTAACTTTTTGTCGATAATCAAATGGTTTAGCAATCTGGCTTCTTTTTATTCAACAGTGTTTTACTTTTTCAATCTACAATTTTCAACATTCAAGAGATGATTGCTCGAAAACTAACCTGGATTGGGGATAAAAAAATATACAGGACAATGCAGAATTTATTCAAGAATCACACCCAAAAATATTTCGCGTCTATCCTGTATAAGTGGAATAAAAAGGAAAAAATTATGCTGTTCCGTATTTTGTTTATAGCACAGTTTATGCAAAAACAGCCTTTGGTTTTATAGTATTGCACATACACATACATAGACATTTCTTAAGTACTAAAAGTTTCTGTTGACTATATCTAACAATTGCATTTGTTATGCCTCATTATTCTAACATTTGTTGACAAATGCTTCGAGTTAACAGTAATTTCTGTGGTAATAATAAATGCAGAGTTGCCATTGGTTTGTAGGCTTGTTATGGAAGTTAAAGTCAATTTATTAATAGGTTAATGCACCGGTGTATAGATAAGTAATAATTATGTAACGTTTTCCGAAATGTTTCAAAATTTCGTATTTTTGGAATTTGTACATATACCAACATCAGTTTCAGTAGGCAGGTTTCTGCTTTTATTTACACGAGAGGGAGCCACTTGCATGTTTTCTGAAAATAATTCTGCACTGAAATCAATCAAGTAAAGAAATATTATTTTTGATATTTAAGTAATTTATACTTCTGTAAGATTCGTATATCTTTTATTTTGTATTTATTCTATACCTCTTTATAGAATGCTAAAGTGTACCTACCTTCCTTTGAAGCTTCAAATTTAGAATTAGGTACCTTTTTACGTGTTATTTTATTTACGATCCATTTGTACGCCACATTTTCTGCTTGGTATTGACCATAGAAGTTTCTTGTTACTTTTCACAGCTACTAAAAGTTTATTACAGGCAAACAAATTATTTTGTATGAATGTATTTGGCTTTTGTTGAATTATTCTTGCAAAACGTGATTTTTGAGCAACTGTCGACAAATCCAGTAAACCATAAATAAAACTGCCCATCAGTACCAATAACTATAAAGTATGATTGTCCAGATGTTGTCAAGATGATTTTATTTATGATGACCGAAGACCGAACCCCTATTTTGCATGAAGCTTATTTAGATGACTGTATATTTATTGTTGTAAGTTATTTGTTACAATATTTATGGTTTAAATCTTTATGATTCGGTTTTTCTTAAATCGTATTTTTTTTAGAAATAACATGTTGCTGTTTTTACTTTTTATACGAAATGAGATGTATGGGCTATTGAGGATATTTTTTTAGATAATTAAAATTTTTCAAAATTTAGCCAAACTTACCTTAGTCCAAACGTTGATAAGAGAGTGTTAACAGGTACCATTTTAAATTACTGTAATTTACATACTTTCCAAAATTTGAATCTGAAAATTAGTATGTAGTTTTTTTATGAAATTTCTAGACAATTTTGATTTCAATTTTCCGCTATTTTAATTAATTTATGTCGCTTTAGCAATTTTCTCTATAATTTAACAAAATAAATCAGAAAATTACAGAATTAATATTAATTTTGATTAATTAATTAAAGAATTTAGGAAAACTTGACATTAGGTAGGTATTTATTTTATATAATAAATATAATGGAAAAACCAGAAGTATTTTTCACCTGATACAGACCACAAATAAACCAAACATGTGATTTTGTTTTTAACCATTTTATTTGCTTTTCTCTAAGATTTAATGACAATAACCAAAATCTCTAAATTGTTTATTTTTGTATCATCCATCATCATCAGCGTTCGAGTACCTACTTCCAAAATTTGTTGGGAAATCCTAATACGTAGTAATTCCAGTTTTTCATCACACTTTAATATATCACTCTAAATATTTATTTAAAACGTAAACTAAGCTAATAAACCTACCTGTAAATATCTAAAAATATACCCACACTAATGCATCCTAATTTATTTAAGGCATGGAATCATCTTTCATTAAGGTGCCTCTAACATTAATTAGCTGAAGAAAAAATAAACGCAAAGCTCGTAACTTTATTTTTAGCTTTTACAGAAATGACAAATTGAGTAACTTGCTGAAATTATCCATCCATCTACTTAGAAAGAAAACTTTAATGAGACAAAAAACAAGCAAAGTAAACCCAGTTGTATGTATTGATTTAAATGGAAGGTGCTTCGGATTTTAATTATTTAAAATCTAGATGAATAATCGAGTTAAAAGAAATTGGTTTAGTATCTGCGAAAGAAAATGCTTGTATAAAGATAAAATTCCGTCAAAATTTAACTGGTGTAACATAATTAATTCTGATTACAACAAGTAAAACTTGTTTGATTAGCTCGATATAAGATTGGGTCAAAAAACGATTATCTATGCTGCAATATCTAGCTTATCTGGCCTACCTGAATATTTAGTTGTAAATAACTCGGAAACATCTCTTGAATGACACATTGAGATCTAAAAATCTTTTAGGGATTTGGCACGTAAAGAACAATGATCTGAAAATGTCGATGATTTTATGATATCCATAGTAAATATTAGTACACAAACACGTTTTTCCACGCTTTCGACAATTTGCTTCTATTGTTAATTCACAAAATAAAACGTGACCAGTGAATGTTTTTAATAAACAAACACTACAGATTCTCCCCCACATCTTCAGCACATTAAATTGACCCTCTTCAAGATATTCCGATTCAATCCAGTGACTAAATGGACTTTTCGCGTTTGCACAATGCTGTTAGCTATTTGGGATTTCTCCAGTCACATATATGCGGATCTCAATGGAGATATAAAACTATGGGGGACGGTCTTACTGCCCAATATACACACTGCGGGCTAGCCCTGGGGGTGTATTTGTTCTGGGCCTTTAAATAACACTCCCTGTGAGCATGTAAATACCATTGTGACCTCGGTAAATGGGAAACCACAGTAATTATTGTCAGTTGTAAGATGACGGTTTAGATTTGGTGGGAAATTGGATGGTTTCGCGATGATGGGTTTCAATATCCCACAGACGATTTGAAGCCCCAATTTGAAACGTTTGTTATAATGGCAAAGGCTAACATAATATTATAGCCTAAAGAATTTCCTGATGCAATACTATCTTTTAAAAATCCGATTATTGGTCAGAGTTGGATAAGGCCGCCATCGCTATCTTGAAAATGTTTTAAATGGAAAATTCTCTTTAAAATCAAAATTATCGTAATATTTATTGGCCTTAAAGATCATTGGTCGCTTACACTAAACACTTCTTATGTGGGTTATCTATAAAATTTGCGTCGTTTTCCATTTTTATTTTCCTAAACAACAATCACGATCCGACCAATATTCACAATTTCACCGTTTCTATTGTTTGGAAGAAATTATCTGCAGTTAATTCGTTTGTGAATTAAATGCGACGAATTGTTCATTAACAGCCAATATACTAATCTGACCTCCATTGTACACATAAAAAACGATTTGTATATACACAAAGCCCAAGGCTTTAAACTATTCACATTCTCATAATTGGGTGTCATCCGTTTATGAAGACTATGGGACGATAAAGCATAATTTATGACTGCGACTAATATGCCCAGATCACGAAAAAGGTTTTATCCCAATAAGATGGGAGCTGGTGTGTGGACTTATTGGATATAACGAGACTCGTAGCCACACAGTTGTATAATTTTATTGTGAATTATCGGTTTCAGTATTAAAATAAAATGAAAGTGGGAAATGTATCAAGGATTTGTTGTTTTGGGGTTAGGTTGTGATAAAGTCAACAATGAGTGGCACAAATTGTTTGTCGTTTAAGTTATTATGAGTTTGTAATGTTATTTTTGTAAGAAAATGCATGACCTTAGAATGAGAGTAGTGCTGATTTTATCAGTTAATTTAATAGTGCGTGTTTAAGAATATTTCTAGGACTTTGGGATTTCTGCACAGTAATGAAAATTAAAATGATTTTGTTGAACACTATGTTATTCATCCGCACTAGAATATCGACAATTTATGGTATCTTCTTCATTTAAACAATAATTACTACTGTATTTTTCAAAAATGTAGATAATTTCGGAAGAGATTAATTAATAAACCTTTAATATTAATTTTATTTACAAAATTCGTGATTTTGTTTAATTTATGTATCTAAATTTTTCTTACCTACTTATTAAAACTTGTTATTGCATGGAGCTACTGGTTTGTGACTGAAACTAAACTAAAATCACTTAGCAGTCACTTAAGCATCACCATACAGGGTGTTCTCGAACTTGTGTGTGTTGTGGAAGTTATTAATACCGTTACTAGTGAAAATCATCGGACACCAACACGCACCTAGTGAAATTTTCTTCCGCGATATTTTTGGCAAAAGCCACTCACAAAATTGAACTCTTCTTGGGGCATCAAAACTTGCACACGTTGCACATGAAATGGATACAATTGATTTCCTCGTATCGTACGCCAAACTTGGCTATGACCAACACCCACATTTGCAGCAATTTGAGGGGTGCTTGTACCTGGATCTTCTTCAACCAAATCCAAAATTTCTTCCTCGATGGCATGAGATGAGGACGATCTCTACCTCCATGTACTTCATGATGTTCTTGAAAATTCGCGGTATCTCGTGCAAACTGACAGATATTAATAAATCTACATGGAGCGGGATGAGCCCTTAAAGGAAATCTATCTGCGTACAGACGAGATGCTAAAGCAGCATTTTGTCTGCTTTCGCCGCACACAAGTTTCATGTCCACAAGTTCATTGTTCTTGTACACATGAGCTTTTTTTCACAAAAAAACAATCTGTAGAACTGCACACAATCACTCAGCAATCATAAAACTAACTTCCAACATCAGTCGATATTGTTCCGGTAATAAAACGAAAAATTTTTGCTGCTAAATATCAGTCGGCACATACGAAAAAATGCGTTTGCTTCAAGAAGGCCAGAGTTGGACTCGCATATTATGAAAATTATATTTTTTAATAATTTATGTACCGGGTGTCCAAATAAGAAAGGACGCCGGCTGTATCTCAGAAACTATTTATCGTACAGCCTTCGAAAAATATTTATGCAAAAATTTGGTTAAAAAAGTTTTTATTCATATTTCTGCATTGAAAAGAGATATCGAGTTGCGGTTTTCACCAGTTTCTACATTGTTTTATGCTCTTTCTTCTTAGCTAGTAATAATAGCACCATTCCATTTAACATTTTTGAGAAAATTACCAAAATCTTCGACTTTATCGCAAAGCACCCTCTAGCGACCAGGGAAAAAATTAAATTAATGATGTCAATTATTTATCCGAAGCCCTAATAAACGTTCTTTCAAACGAGGTCAAATTTATCGAAAACGGTTAAGTCAAAAAAAGTTATTACAATTTTTTCAAACAAATATTCACCTCCTCCCCCATCCTTTATTTGACAAAATAGAGAAAAATACTCTAAACAAAAAAGTTTTCTAATTTTGGATAGATTACAACATAACTATTTTTGGCATCTATTAACTTAAGATATTTTGAGAAAAATCCTGTTTTTCATTTTGTCGTTAGTGTTACGCTCTCTTGCGGTCGAGTTAGAAACTTAAAAGTTATTTGCAGCAATTTCTCTTGCCCACTTTAACTATAAATTTTTTTTTCAAGGCTGTATGATAAGTAGTTTCTTATTTGGACACCCGGTACAATTTATTTTTAGAAGAATTTACTAGAAAATGGATAGTTTTGTCAAATCTTTTTAACTAGGTACTTAGCAATACATTTCTTCTGTTTCTTTTTTTGCAGTGTTTCATTAGAGAAATTTCTAAGTAATGCTGCATTTTATGTTCAATATTTGTTAAGAAAATACAGAACATTGAGTAACAACAGGTAACTCTATAACATTTCTCCATTTGCCTTATGCAAATTACCTCAGTAATTATGTATTTATCATATTTATTTTAGCTGTTTCGTCAATTTCAAAACCAATATCCAACCCAACTTGTCTTTTAACCTTCCGGGTCGCCGTACATTATACACCAATAAACCTAACACCATGCATAACCAAACACAATAAAATTATTCTGTTCCCTAGGACCCTAGGCGAGCAATACCAAACCCTTATTCTAACATGCTTGTTTACTATGAACACTGCTGTTGCTGCCTAGGCCTCTGTAAATTTGACAATTAAATATTGCAGCAACTTAAAGATTATACCCAGTCAGGCCCAGATGTTGGTGCAAGGAATTACCGGCGGCCTTTAGGTTTAAAACGGTACTTCGAGTCCCTTTTTCCACTTGCCAATTGCTAAGTGACACGTCCACGTTACAAAAGAATAAGAAAATACCAGGATAATGGGAAACCCGTCTAAAGCCTCTGTGTAACGTAGACGTATCGAGCCGAAGAAACGTCTCCAATAGCGTTATAAGGGTTCTCCAGGAAAATCCTTTAAAAAGCTAGATTTTGTTATTGTGCTAGGTTGAAGCGAAATTTGTCCTGACTAGAGAAAAAGTATCTGCGAAAAATATATAAGTAATTTTTATAGTATTCATATTTGAAGCTGTTGTATGAATTATTAAATAATGGCTTGTCAAGAGACAGAGGAGCATTAGGTTGTTTTAAATTCCTCCGGTGCAAGCCAACTTCCGCTGCTTGAACTTGAAGTCGTAATAAATATTTAAATGCAGGATAATATTAGCCCCTAAATGGTACGAAAACTCAACATAAAATAGTTGTGTAAGAATTTAATTCAATAAGTTAAATTTAATGTTAATCATCGCCCATATTTTGAGACAGAAAGTTTGAATACGTATCTAATATTAATAACATTAATTTAATTTCGAGCTTAGATCAGGTGAACTAGCAGGCCAGGCAAAAACCAAATAGGTCAAACTCGTTTTGAGGCACTATATACTACATCATTCCATAGTATTGTATCTAAAACGCATACAATCAATGAGGATTTTAACTATTAAATTGCTTTAAATTGAACAACAGTTATTATTGCCATAAACAAGCATTATAAGATGGGCTCTTTATAATTTGTCAGCATAATGCGAGTCAATGGCATGCTCTAAAGCTATTAAATCGATTTTTAATGTCTATTGTCCTTAGTGAAAGGACTTTCCTCCATAAAGCCAGGAACATATTGCACGACTCCCCTCAAAACACCTCAAACTTATTGCAGCCACAGCTGCTACAAACAATTAATCCTTAATAGATGACGTTCTTTTTTCCGGGCCATATTAAAAAGAAATCCTTCTCATGGCAACAATCACCAGTGGAAAAACTAACTGATAAAACCGAAATTGTTTGGTATAACATTACCAGGAACCTCGACAGAAACCCTCGTAATTATTTTTTTAATTAACTAAAAATGTGGAATTTAGCATAAATTTCGGCAATAACTATTTGAAAGAATGTCATTATATACGGGGGGTAATACAGCGAACAAACGAACTCATTTAGATGGAATGGTAGTTGAAAACAAAGCGGAAAAATGAACAAACCATTTAAACTTCTCGGCGGGTAACGAATGAGCCATTACGGTTCCGGTCCGGCAAATGTTCGTCTCATGGTATGGCAGAGGTTATGGGTTCTTACATGCATTATAGAACACACACGAATTTGCTATCTGAACTTTCAACATGTGATTTGAACACATTAAGTTGCAGGATTATCATGTTTAATTCCATTCTTATTTTTAGATGGGAATATGGGAAGAGTTTTAAGGGATTAAAAAAATTTTTTATAAACTGCACGATAGAAGTAATTATTATTTCTTCAGATTTCACAATCGGATGTTCGGTTTTGGTCCAAAAGGCATCGGAACTTTTGTCTGTTCAAAATAAGAATGTAAAAATGTTTTCTATGGCATGTTTCTTTTTCTTACTACAATCCCGGTCATGATCAATGAAACGGATGGTCCAACTATTGTCCACATGTCACATGCCGATCACGCACTTTTTACTACAATGTCGTTTTGGGATATAAAATGAAATATATACGAGACATTGTGGACAAGGGGCTTTTTCTGAATTGACATGGAAATTTTTCGTTTAAATTATATGCAATTTGTTATGTTTTGTATGCGAGTTTAGGAAATAGATTGCCAAAATTATATATTTTATTTACAATCAACGTATAGGTATTTTTGTACAACTATAATTTAAAAAATTGAAATAAAAAAGACAAAATCAGTTTTTCTACGATCGTGAAAAAATATACAAAATCAGTAAAGTCAAAAGTCAACTACTTAGATCAAAATATACTTACACAATAAAAAGTAGAAGGCGGATTTCATCATAATCATGACGTAAAAACACAGCATTTTGTCTAAGGTTTCTAAACAAAATGACAATTTTCACGAACAACAATATTTTACTTTGTAAATTTTATTTGGTCGTTAAATCGTGACTGAAGGATTCTAAACCAGGCAATTTTAAACTCATGAGGATGGGGAAATTCGCCCAGATAAAATACTTTTATTTAGAGGTGGAGTCAGTAAATAAAAAAAAAAATTGCCATTCAAAATTATGGGACAATTTTGCATATTTTTCGTTCAATCTGCTTTATCTGTATTGATTGTACTGATTTATCTTTAAAAAATGTTGCAACTCCTTTCTCTTAAAAGTGCGTTTGACGCCCTTTTGTAAAAACAGGCACTTTTTGCACTAGTGACATAAATAAATATTATAAGCTAATTTCAACATTAAAATCGTATAAAAGCAGAACAGCACTATTAATTAATTAGTTATTCCTTATAGAACTTTCAAGTCCAATTGAATTGATATTCCTAATACAGAATATGAGGAAAATGTTCATTATAGGTGTAGTTTTTTGGGTATAAAATTAAATTTATGATTTTATTCAAAATATTGCTAATAGAAATGTGTTATTAAGCCAGGCGTTAGCAAGGAGTAAAAATAGGATATTTATTTACCTAAGCGTGAAAAATATGGTGGTAAATCCTCGATAAAATAATTTTAATTCCGTTTTGTATAAACCTAAATATTTCAGAAATTATTAATGCCTAGATATATACCGAAATTATAAAAAATTTTTAGGTCATGCAGTAAATTTTTTTCTAAATAATGGTTAAAAATTTAAATTTATTATTGAGCACACTCAATTATAAATTTTTTTATGAGACATATTTGAAACTTGGTATTTCAAATGTAGTTAAAAAGTTATGTAGCTACACATAGTTTAATTTTTTAATAATATCCACAATTCTAAATCATGCTTAATTGAGAAAAACGTGTTTTTTTAAAAGATAGTAGGACTAGGAATAATAGTCTAAAGTAAGTAACGTTCGAATAAAGAAGAACTGGAAGAACACACACACTACACTCATACTGAAATCTACCTTCATCTTCGTTCAATATTTAGTGTAATGTAAATATCTAATATTAATTCATTCCCAAGATTTTTTTTCTGTATTTTATGGATTATTTTACAATATGTTGTAGTTTTAGAACTATTCCTAAGATTTTTTCGACTTGCTGTTGACGTTAAAAAAATCCACAGTATATCTATCGTTTTATTTTTAAAGTTGTGTTCATAAGCAATTAAAAACATTTCTAAAACAGCGAGTGTTCCTAATACTATCGCCTTGATGAGTTATAAAACATTTTAAGTATAGGTACCTATATCAAAATGTGTAAAAAACTGTGTCTTCGTCCATTAACCACCCGGTTTTGATTTTTCCAAAATGTAATAACATTTACAATGGTATACTAGCTTTAAATTTATGTTCTTTAAACTATCTAATTTAATTTTTATGTCTCTGGATCCCAACATTCTTCCTGTCACTTAGAATTTGCGCACAGTTCTAAAGATCTCATTAGGAATTTACGACGCTTCAAAATATCTGACGTAATTAATTGTATTTAAATACATGAGCAAAATAACGAACGTGACTTTATACTATAATGCGTATATTAAATAACGTCAAGCTCGGGTGTATTTTCCAGACAAATCCATAAATCGATCGCCATTTTACAAATTTATATTTTTCGTTGGAGATACATTCGATTAAGCACAGCTAATAAAACTGATTGAAACTCGCCTTTCGGACAAGTTTCACATCAAATTGGAAACAGAATAAGAAACATAAATTTCAGTTGTGTGCTACCTTCATAAATATTGTACCAAAACCGTTTTGAGCACCCATTATAATACTGTAAGGTAATATGGAAACACCCACAAAAATTTACGACGGATTTTCTCTTATATATCCAAAGAAACAAATCCATCCGGCGACAATTTTTAATAAACGAAATCACTGTTTCGTGTTTTATGTTTTAGGTAGGTTAATACAGTCGTTTGCATAAGTATACAAGCTATAAAGTTACGAAAAAAGTAACATTGAACGAGTGGGTTGTCGTGGTGAAAATAGGTTAATAGAACTCTCCCTAATTAGCAGCAGCACAACAAGCTTTTTGACGTTGACTACTTTGTAATTAGTACATACAGTTCAAGTAACAGTGTTCTTATAAGTAACAACACACAGATGCCAGAAAAAATTCGTTTTATTACACAGTCGTAACAAAAAATAAATACAATTCAAATTTAATTGTCAAGTTTATTGTTTGGGAATGTTTACGGCTGCCGCCCACTGCATAATTAGAATTTTAAAGTTTATTATTATGTGGCGTTTAAAAATAAATTGCTGAATATATACTGTGTGCATTTGTTCATTTGTCGTGTTTGATCCTTTTCCGGATTATAGTAGAAAAATCTATATTTCTCTCTCTTACTTATGTAACAAATTTCACATTTCATCGAGATAAAAATAGAACTAACAATTTTCTTAATGAAGGCAGTGATGTAATAAATAATAGATTAAGTGTTGTTCTTTTAGAATCTGAGTAAGATGTAATACGAGTTCCTGTAAACTTCAGAACTTTTGGAAAATCTTATTTATTTTTAAGGAGTGTCAATCTGTTTTTTAAAATTGTTGTAACCTTCAGAAAAAAACAGTAGTTTAGTGTTGATGTAGTAGCTATATAGTTGCACATTTTGCATTGACATTTTACTAGAAATTTTGAGTATTTTTAATTTATTTAATTGAACCTGATAGCCCGATGACGGTGTTATATAAAAACGAAACGTCGCGTCGTAGAAAATATTGTCAATGCACGAAGTAAAAGGTTGCCTTACAATTACAAAACTGAATATTTCCTTCTTTTCTCATCCTTTCACATGTAGTATAAATATATTATTGAATCCGAAACTTTAATCGTTTGTACACGAATAAAAATAAAAATCATTCCGCAGATCAATAAAGTTTTCCGTTAATTTCCTTTTGCATTATGCAGTTCCTGGCTTTGTTAAGTTGTAACTTTACAACTCGCTGTTGTGACTCCCACAACATGGCACAAGAAACCAACTGACCCCAGGTAAACGACCTGTTTACTTGGTGAACTTTGAGGGGGTAATATAGTAATGCAACTGACAAAAACATTAGGTAGACTTTTCCGACGGTTTACAATCTAATATACATACCTACTCCAGTTGTGATGATTATAAATATTAAATTATTCGTGCGCATAAATATTCCATCATGTAATCTATGAAATGTAAATTTATACCCTCATATTCTGTTATGTATAAGAAGCGAATTTATTCCAGGGCAGAAAAAACTGGAATGATATTCTGCGAAAGTCGTAAAAGTTGTCATCGTTTTATGATTGCTTTATTATTTTGCATCATATCTGAGAGCTGTATCGTAAAATTGGAGGTGCTATTGGCTGGTACATGATGGAGAAGAATGGATATCGCTCAGACACTCACATGCAAAATATTTGTAAAACAAAGCGATAAAACTAGGCTGGAATGTATTGATAAAAAGCAGTTGACTAGAGAAATATGGTAATTTAGTGTATGGTGGAATGTTGCAGTAAAACGCACCCGTCACCCTCACTTTTGCTCTCAACAGCTTTCTTGCATAACTTCAGCGAGAATATTTTATTCACGTCGAACATGTGTTCCGCAAAGGGTAATTTATTAATAATATGTTCCAATTTTTTATCCGATGTTAAAATCGGTTTGACGCCAATCACATTTATTTTCCATTAGATTATGAAAAAAATTGTTTGAGAAAAACCTCGACTGATAAGTTGGTATTTGCGTGGAAAAAATCGATGAGGCGCCTATAGGCGTTTCTTATTTGCCAGTTAGGCGACAAGATAACATCTAGCATTTCCTGGTTTGGTTTAGATTATATATTTGCAAAAAACACATTAATCCGGTTTTCAGACGGATTGGCTGGAAAATTTCTAAAAGCCTATTTAACATTAAACTGTTGCTTTTCTGCTGTAGCATCAGAGTCCATTTTTTATAAAACAGTGGCTCTAGTTACGGAGAATTGATATACAGAGCGTCCTCGGATTGTCTGCAAAAAAAAATTCTACTTGAAATTATTTGATGTGTGGGGCTTCAGACCTGCTTTATTAGAAAGTAGGTACTTGACTTTTTTCAAATTAATAAATATCAAATTACTTTCTAATGAAGCACACCTCAATCCCCAAACATAAAATTTTTACACCTATATTGCAGTTAATTAGGGGAACGCCCTGTATAATAAATAGCTTTTAATTTTCTTTAAATGATCTATGAAAATTCCAGAAAAACTTGGGTTTCGATACCCCAAAAAATAATCTAGGGAGGGTTAAGTCTGGAGATGTTTATGGCTATGACATCGAATAAGCGAGGATAACCAAATATTTATCTCAATAACCGACATCACATCATATTATTTCCTCTTCTTCAGTAGCTAATAAACGCATTTTTTAAATTGCTTACTATTTTCTTTTTATATTTTTTATAATATGTCCATGCATACCTACAATATTCATTCATTTGGACACCTTCCGTTTTATTAACAAAAAATATATGGTAGAAATCCTCAACAGTAACCAGATTACTCTACAAGATAACTAAAGAAAATTAAGTATTACACAACAAACTCTGATTATTTTCGTGACTAAAAAAGTGCATGCAACCGTTCTTAGATTTCCTGCAGATGATATAAAAAAAATATTTATTCAGAAGGTTCTTTGTTTGTATTGCCACCTACATAAACTGTTTAGAAGACGAAAATAAATATTAACTTTAACTGATTTTATAGGCATACAGATAATACGAGTACAAAAGCTATAATTTTATGTTTGTAGTTAATTCGATGTTAATCGATGTGGGTCAAGGCGAAAAAAACATGACGTGTATTATTAGGATATTGTCCTGTTGCTAGTAAAACTAAAATTATTGTGACATTTATTAAAGGAGGAATAATGGTTTTTATACTGATGATGTAAGTTTACGTTGTTCATTTTAGTTTGTTGTAGCAAAACTCATTATTTTGAAAAGAAAGAATCAACAGAGGAAATTATTAATAACGTGGAAAACTATCAATATGTAGGTAATTGAAAATTTAATATCTATCCAACAGTTGCTGTTCTAACATCTAATAGAACCAGTATCTTTTTTTTTCAAATGGATTACAGCAGTCCTACCATGGTGTCATGAAGCATAATGAAATTCCGCACTTCTCTCTCTTCAGCTAACACTTCTTTGCTCTAAAGCCATGTGGGCGTTTAGAAGTATGGGCGTGAAGCTGACATCTCTACTTGTATATGTATGCAGTGGTAATGTGGTTATTTTATCTCGACAATGCAAAAGTAAACCAAACTAAAAGCCAAGCAATTTGTACAGTCTTGTGGTTATTTGATGAAACAAATGTTTCTGTACTAATTTACATTGTCACAAGAACTATTTAAATGTTAATGAATGTCGTTCGAGGATAATCGATAGTTTCATGTTGTGTTGAAAGCTAGATTTACAATTTCCTAGATAGAGTATATTTTTTCTATGCACCGACTGTTTTAATTACTGGTTTTCAAAGTTTGATTGTCAGTGGTAACAATGTTAGTTAAAGGCGCTAAAGCAACAGAAAACACGTTTTGTGTTAGTTTACACCGAAACTTGTGTGCTGCGGCTAACACTGATAAATGTAGCCGGAGCTCCGGGCAATGAACGTGTTATCGGTCTCTACATAAATCAACAACCCTCTCTTTTATTCTTCTATTCTGCCCCCACAATCTTTACACACTGAAACCGGGCAAACATTGCGGTTACTTATGCATCCAATGCTCGAATTATTCTGAAGTCTAGAAGCGAATTTTCGCCAACTATATCTGATGTGGGTGGCAAAAGTCAGTGGGGATGCTATACTGGAAAATCCATTTCTCCCGGATTGTGGGTTATTTAGTTGTACCACACCCTCTGGAAAAAACAATGCAATTTTCTTACGTATTCTCATTTAGTAGATAGGAAATTATCTTATTTAATAATATAAAATTCTGAGGCAAATTTTCTTAATCCTTAATTTTAAGGCGGTAAAAGCGCTGGGAAGTAAATACAAAAAGAATACCAAAAGAGAAAACTTGGAAAATGGAAAAACATTACAATAGAATATGTTAAAGATTTTGCTGAAAAGATAAATCGTGAACAACGCCCCACCAAAAGAAATAGTGCTTTGTCAGAGAGGCTCTTATATTATTTTTATTTCTATATTATTTTTATTTTTGGGTAATGTCACGCATATATTTCCATATAAATATAGTTTCTTATTATGTGTGACACTTCAATGGCGTGAATAATCAAAAAACGACATGCAAATTAGTGTATATGGCGCAAACTTTCCCATGTAATTTCGGATTTAGACATAAGCTCATTCTAAATCAAATGAAACACGCTGACTAATCGATAATCTGGACAGAAAGAAATTTGTGGGGCTTACCAGAAAAACGTTAATTTATTAGACATCATTGTTAGGGTGGTTTTCGTTCTATAAAGTTGAGGGAAAAAGCTAAAATAATTATTGAAGTTTGTGAGTGCTAACATAAAAGAGTCCTGGTGAAGTCTAAATCCCAGCCAAAATGGACAGTTGGTGTTGTTACGCTTTATCTAAGGGTCATCTGATGCTTTTCAACGATGTCACTTCCACAGCAGCAACATCCATTAGACAACGCCATCCATTGGACTAGATTGATATCGCCATTTATTGTTAGAACAAGTGCAAAGAACACGCCTTGGTTTATTTAGACCAAAATACAATTTCCAGGAAAATTTGTTTTGAGATAAAGTAATGGGTGGTAATTTTGTATGTGGTTGTTTCGGTCAATATTTATTGTAGCACTCTAAGAAGAGAAAGTAAAAATACAATTCCCATTTTCAGAATGTGTAATGGTGCAATTGCTAGTGAAATTACAAATACGTAGATCGTAGACGCACTTTAATTTCATTTTTTTAAATATACCATTTTTAAAATAAACGCTATAGCCAATTGAGAACGTAACAGAGCAATCAATGAAATGGGACAGACATTGCTGCAGAAGTGGTGTCTATAAGTCCATTTGGTTTACTCACTTGATACAGGATAGAATTATGATTTAAATGCTGAAAGGTCACGAAACATTTTTTGTCCCTCACCATATTATTATGGACTTAACTAATTAATTAAAAACTGAATATTATTATTTACTTAACAAAAACTGACTATTACGCTTTTCTAGCTTATATCAAATAAACTCTGTTCACATAGTCGCATTTATTTCTGTCGCACTATGCTCTCAGTCTCCGCAAAATTCCAAATGCACCCAACCAATTAAATAGCGCACATAGCCGCAAGTAGTTATCATTAAAAATGCATTGCCTTGCGGTCCACTGCATTTGCATATGTTTTATTTAAACCAAAAACTGCACACGAAAAAAAGTTTTATATTTGAAATCGTTCATTAGCATGCATGGTTTGATCCCTCTGTCCCGGATGGTGCGTTATTGAAGGACACAAATTACCACAAACCAGGAATATTCATTTTAGGCCGTAGCCCATCAGGCCGCTCTGGCAATTACAATGAAAGGAATTCCAATTATTGCCTGTTTTCAACTCTGCTATCAGGGCCATATACACCAATAAATGAAATAAAATGGAACAACCGCGCAGAATATTGTGAGACAATTTAAAAATTTTATTTTACGTCGTGTTCCCCCCTGACCTCGCCCGCGCATACTCTTCGTACTTATATAAGAAATTCCCGACGTACATTTCTCACTTCACTTGGCAAGGAAAATAAACTCCTTGAAAACTGGGACGCTTAACGGAATTGGCCTGCTGCTTCCGGGCTGCAGCTAGGATTTGCTGCTGGGCCCTTATTTCACTTGGCAGATTTTAGCTTTAAGTCCATTTTAACTCGCTGGATCCCATATGATCCATGTTATAATCCGTTAGCCGGGCAGAACTCAATAAAATATTTGTCCTCATCACGATTTTTCCTGTAGATATAATAGTGGAAAGTGGGACTGTGTCCAGGATCTAAAGGATTAACCAGAACAAATACACACAAGAAAAACATAGGGCTTTGGAGTTAGGTTTGGTATGCGAGGATAAAGTACAAGTACGGGATATAAAATGGTTTTATTGTAAATTTTTGTTTGGGGAAGTGAGGTTACTTTAAAAAATAAGCCTTTGAAATAATAGGAACTTATGTACAAGTATTTGAAACGTTCGAAATATCTAAACAAAATTGTTTGTAATCCTGAAAGATAGAAGAGTTTTGTTTCGAGTATAAATTATCGTTTTATTTTAGCTGTTTTAACTAGCATTTTTGTTTCGAAGTATTTTACGCTTATTGAAAATTTCCGGCATTTCGTTTAAATCACCATTTTCCAGTCGTGCCGAGTGCTTTTCAAATTAATAGAAATGTTATAAACTCATACCGACGTATTTTGTGATACATATAATGACGCTCACGTAAAAGATATTGGTTTTGCTCGGTTTTGACAATTATAGTTTTTGTTGTGTCACGTGGTGAAGAAGATTAAAACCCTTCAGCTGTTATTTAACTACTAAATACAATTTATAAAGTGCATGGAAATTATCATTTCGTTCACAAACTATAAAGTAAATTTTGTGTGCTTACCTCATGAGTCATGAGACTAGCGAAAACCGCCTTATAATCAGTCAGGATTATATATATTTTAACTGCCACTCCCTAATGAATATAATAAATGAAATATTTATTATATTTTTTTTAAATTTATATTCTATTTTTTTAATTTCACAAAAATATTTATGTACGGCTGTACAACTCGTCCTATTTATTAGCTTGGCTCGCAAGCTCGCTCAGCCATAAAACAGACTCGCCCAATAAAGGCGTAGATTATATACTTGCTACAGCTATTAAAATAATAGATAGACCCAAACATTTCCAAAAATATTTTTTTCTGAAGTTTTAGATTGGATAAAATTATAAAGAGAAGGACTATTATTTACGTAGTTTTTCCTTCAAGCTTCCTAAAAATCCAAAATAGATAACTTATATGGGACCACTACTTCTCAAACTAAATATGATAATTTAACAGTTAGACTTTTTTTGTAAGTTTGAGAGAACAAAGTTTAATGTCATACCGCTGTAAAATTTTATATAATCCAAAGTTTAAGATGAAAAAAAGATTAGTTACAAAGATTATTTTTTCTCCTGTGTATCTGCGATAACTCCAAAAGGAACATTTTGATTTTGAAGAAATTTCATATTACATATTTTGAATAAAATTGTAGATAACTTTAAATATGGTGGATATGCGAACCACAAGAAGTATTACTGGAAGATTTTTTAATTTATTAACGAATCTATCAGTTTTTTTAGAAATATCTTAACATACTTAAAGTGATGAAAATTTCTACTCATAGTCGTAATATCAATGTATGTATAAGAAAGTCATACGAAGGGTCACATCAAAAGTACAAAAAGCAATTCCCTAATCCTTCACACTAAAAAACTGTAGCCTGTGTTAATAGATGTGTTCAACGACCAGCTGATTTTAGTTTTCTCCACTTACTGTTGGTGTACCATTAATTTTTCCCGTGACAAAAATGTATGGGTCCCGACTTTGCGAAGGCGTTCAAAAGTATGGGCGTGTGAGCTTGACATTTCCACTTATATATTATAGTAATATGGTTTCATGTCCACATGTTCTATACCGAGTTTTAGCTCTACTAGAATTCCATTCAATTTTTTCTCGCTATCGCACATACATAATATAACATGTGCAGTATGTTCTACTTTCAACTTAAATAAAACTGCATTAAAAATAAGATAATATTGCCTGTAAATCAAACAACAGTTTGCATTCCATTAAAATTTTATTTCTTTTTCCAACGTTATCAGCTGAAATAGGTGTTCTTAATCTCAAAATATATGCCTTTTTAGTTTCAATACACACACGCCATGTAGTGATGATATCATAAATTATTATTAGTTTTACACAAAAATTTCTGATGGCTGTATTTGAGTCTAAAAATTTTATTTTCCAAACCGGATATTACGGTGTCAGTTTTATCAAATCAAATTAAATTAGTAGATAGCGCTCCGGAATTTGATATTCAATAAAAGGTTAAACAGGATACGTTGAATTCATATGCGTATAAATTTAGAAAAAAATATATTGCATGAAATACGCCACATGATGGAATAAATCATTTATATTTACACGCCATATTAATCATCACCGAATAACAATCCAACTGACATTTTAGCAGATTTCAAATAACTCAGATTTATTTTATTATGATGAGGCTTTTTTGCAGTTGTCGCATCCGTTTATATGTATCCTATTTCCGCCACTTTTTATTAATTAAAACTAATAATCTCGTTTTTTTTTCAGGTAAGGACATCTATAATTTATTCATCTAATTGTAAGACAGTATGTATACAGACTTATTATTGTATCCAGAGACGGTGGAGTTTGTAAAAGAGAATTTTGTGTGTAAGGCCGGTTACACACTGGGCGGTTTTTGCCGCGGCGGTAAATTAACCGCCCAGTATGTAACTGCCCTAAGAAAAATCTATTTTTGATAAACTACATCCAAAGCTGATACCTGATGATCATATCATATTATTTTCGTCGCTAGTGAAATCTATCGTTGTGTTTAATCTGCACTAAAATATTCATGAAAATCTTGGCCTATGCATGCTTAGTTACCACTAGGACAATATATTTTGATATTTGCTTTGCATTCAAAATAATTCATGAATAACTTTATTAAATGTTCACCAAATTTAGAAAACTTGAAATAGCTGTGCCATATTTTTGATATAGTTTATAAATAAATTT
Organism: Pediacus dermestoides; assembly: GCA_963942485.1. Taxonomy (NCBI): domain Eukaryota; kingdom Metazoa; phylum Arthropoda; class Insecta; order Coleoptera; family Cucujidae; genus Pediacus; species Pediacus dermestoides. Next base: position 35,191,342 of record OZ012626.1, read on the forward strand.
CAACGTACTAATTGTGATCAAAATGGTCCCTTGAATAGAATGGTAAATAATGTAAATTGTATTTATTCCCAAGTGGATGATTATAATGTTAACGGTAGGGCTTTAACTGCGAATTAACAAATATTATTGAATTGTGATATGTTCGGTGTTTATTTTGTTTTAATTATATCGGTATATTTTAAATACGTGTTTTGTGATATGAAATGTATTTTCAATTTTTATTGTACGAGTGTAAAAAATTGTCCAAAATTTGCGGGAATCATAATAGTAATTTTTGTAACACAACACACCTGTTGTCTGTACATTTTAAAAATAAGAAACCCTACAATTTACAAAAACATAACCCGCCTTAAAAATCATCATCAATGAAATTACCTCCTCTTAACAAGTAGCTAGTGTACTAAACAAAGCACTGAAATTGGAACATGTATGGCATTCTGTCGTGTACAGGGTGTCCCATTTTCGACACTTTTAGGGGGTATTGGCGTTATTATCAAAGATAGAGTGTTGCGGTTTTCACCTTCCTGTCCTACTTTTTCACGAAACGAAAGATTCCGGGGTCAAATTTGTCATGGCTCTCTTAGTTTTTAATCTACAGAGTGATTCTGAAAATCTTTGTTTTTTAGACACCCCTCGTATTTCCGTTATGCGTCTACTTATCAAAAAGATGAAAACTGATCTTGATAGAGTTTTTTACGTAGAATTCAGTGGCGTAGGCAGTTTTTGTGTAAAAGGTTTAGTTTTTGAGATATTGCAGTAACTTATGTTTTTTTAAATGGGACACCCTATATATTATTTTTTATATTGATTAAGCAAAATTTGAGCTTTCCAAAAATATATAATACTTAATATTTATTTTGAAAAACAAGCTCAAAATTCGATATTTTTAATAATTTACTTTATTTATAACAGTAGGCCATGGCTAGTTTATTAGAAACAAATGCAAAATTTGACAGATTTGTCAGATTTCCATTATTGATGAAATATTTTTGTCACGTAGGAGTTTTTATTTTACTTTTAATTTTTTATTACAATGGCCATTTACGATAATTATGAGAAGTATTATATTGTTGGTATGTTTTATACAATGCATTAAAATTATCTTTTGAAGTGTTTAGCTTTAAAATAAATACGCATTGTGAAAATTTTGGATTTGTTTTTAAAAAATTAGCCAGGGCCTACTGTTATAAATAAAGAAAATTAGTAAAAATATCGAATTTTGAGCTTGTTTTCAAAATAAATATTAAGTATTATATATTTTTGAAAAGCCCAAATTTTCCTTAATCAATATAAAAGATAATATATAGGGTGTCCCATTTAAAAAAAACATAAGTTACTGCAATATCTCAAAAACTAAACCTTTTACACAAAAACTGCCTACGCCACTGAATTCTACGTAAAAAACTCTATCAAGATCAGTTTTCATCTTTTTGATAAGTAGACGCATAACGGTGTCTAAAAAACAAAGATTTTCAGAATCACTCTGTAGATTAAAAACTAAGAGAGCCATGACAAATTTGACCCCGGAATCTTTCGTTTCGTGAAAAAGTAGGACAGGAAGGTGAAAACCGCAACACTCTATCTTTGATAATAACGCCAATACCCCCTAAAAGTGTCGAAAATGGGACACCCTGTACAATTGCAAACTAGTTATTTGCACCAATAATAGTGCCAATTGTGCAGCCGATATATTCCACTGTAGGGTGAACATCGGCTGGTGGAATGAGAGTGGTGGCTCCAAAATAGGATCACATTGGACAGTTTCTGTGTGTGAGAAGCGGGGACTCCTTTATCCAACTTCGAATACAAGTTATTGTTTTCGAAAAGGTTTCTGATATCAATTAAACTGCCGCCACCATTCAGCAGAATTTATCTTATTAGTTGGAAATGTTAACAATGCAGCGCGCTGCCGGGCGCACAAAACGTCAACTAGAGCTCACAACTCTATTATGAGTTTATCTCGTTCCTGCTGCCGTTTCACAAGCAAATATTATTAAATTGCATTTTCATATTATATTGTTTTGTAGCTTTAAATCTGGTTTAAAACTAAATTATTTCCCAGGAGATAAATAGATTCCGCTTAAATACCAAACTGAATGTAAACAAAATCTAATAATAATTGTTTTGCGCCATGAATAATACGGCTTAAATGGGAATGTATCAAACATGCAGTTAAAATATACGTATTCATTAAAGTTTAATTTAATTATCAGTTTCACACACTGAACTTCAGCTAATCACACATAATAGAAAATAGTGCGTACCTATATCTATGTTTATTCATGATGCCAACTACCAACGAACTAAAAGTCCTTTTGTGGATTCGTGGTTTGCCCATAATTACCCACGCAGGTAATGACCGAATACTTGCTTCCAAATTGTCTAGGGACTTGTACTTAAACCTGCGAACAGAGAGATAATTTCTGGTTTATATGAAGATAATAAAGATACCTCATGGGCTTCATAAAGAAGCCACCAGGTCCCAAGGATTTGCCTTCGTGGCAATGAAAGCGAATTGCAGACGTTATTAACCGCATTATCGTAACAATTATTGTATCTCATTATGCATATAGTAATAATTTTAATCGCGTTTGGAATCACCGGGTTTTATATTTCTCCTATGTGAAGGGACTTTGTTGTAGTGAAATTGTGAATGTTAGTTTATGGGTTTACCAGTAAACAAGATAAGCTGGTAGGTAAAAGCGGTTTGCTAGTATAGTTGATGGTTTTTGGAACACAATAGTTTTGTTGTAGTTTGTAGTTAGGGCTAGACAAGATGTGTGATATACATAAAGCGGAACACAAATTTAATGCTACCTGTGTTTCAGGATTAACTGGACAAACTTAAAATCTGAATTCAGGACCTCAAAATAAGAAAAAAATTTTCTATGGAGGTATGTCCGGAAACATTTTGTTAAAGAGTTACGCCCCTCCAAAGATGGAGGCTAAAATTAGGTTTTTAATTTTTTTCTCAAATTTGGATAAAGATTAAAAAAATGAACTTTGGTAGGGATTTTCTACTAATAGAAACGCTTCTAAAGATTATTTTTTGAATCATCTCTTATCGATAAAAGGGGTGAAATCAGCAACTCCTCTTTAATTTTTTTTATTGAAACTCTTTAACGGACCCGAACTTTGTCATATAAAAAATTGCTCTGGAAAGCTAGATTCATTTAGAAAGTATTTAGTCTTTTCATTTTTTCATAGACCTGACAGCTTAAAAATAAAAAAATAAAGTTATTTTGGAAGTTAGTGCATTCTTTTATAAAATGGAAAATGTCCAATTATCGTTGAAAATCATTGGAAGTTCGAGTTCTGTGGTACACAAATTTGGAATTCCGTGTAATTTCGAGTCCTGTGCACGCAAATTTTTCTGACTGTATATAGAATCACATAGAAGTATTGGGTGCTACAGTAGATAATTTGTATCGAATAACACATTAAAATAGAAGAAAATAACATTAAGCAAAAAAAATGTAATCAATAAAGAATGGGCGTTTCATAATTTAAAAATAAATTATTTTTATCTTATAAAAGAAAGGCGAGGGAGGTTATATGTTGTAGGTAAATGAACTGGTGTAGAAGCCTCCCCAATAGAATTCTATTTTGCTGACGTCACGTTGCTTAGCAACGAATCAAATTCTCGCAATGAATACTAAGTTAAGCAACGTGACGTCAGTAAAATAGAATTCCACACTTTTCTTCTTTTAAAATAATAAAAAATCAAAAGTGCTAATATATTAAGATCGGAGGAAAGATAAGGACGAAGTTTGAATATTTTTCAATATTAAGTACCAATAACATGAGATAAACGAGTATGCGGTTTCCCAATTTTTGACAGTATTCTAAATTAAAGAAATATGGAAGCGATAAGCGTGAGTCAGATTGATCTTAGCTTGGTTCCAAATGCTCACGAATTAGAAAATCTACTTTCATTTTGGGTCGACGTATTTTTCATTATTAAATTTTTTTTGGTCTTTAGGTCTGCTTCTATCTTTTTAGGATAAGACCTTCTCTTAAAAATTTATATCGACGCGACGGATGATTATTGATTTCCCTAATTTTACAAAATTTCAAAAAATCTTGTAATCAAGACACAAAAAAGTAATTCCTCCTTTTTTACCAATGTAATTTTAACAATTTGATTTAAAAACTTACTTTTGCATAAATTTATATTATTATTTATTGTTCTTGTCAACTAATACTTAGTAGTATATTATGCAATGAGCTATTAAGACACGAGTATGAGAATGTCTTAATGAATACGAGTGTCTTAATAGCCCTTCAATGTGAGTTGCATACACTACTTTTTCTACGACTATTCAAAACAATGAAAAATAAGAAATATTATGGCAACTTTATCATAAACTCAGAAATCTCAAAAAATCAAAATCAACCGCCAATTTTAAAATTCTAGATCTGTCAAATGTTCATGGCAATATTTGATATTGACGGAATATTGCTGTAATGTTATTGCATTTCTATTGGTTATAAACTTGTATCGTAATGAATTTCATTACAGTACAGGTAGTAAATGTCTAATAAATAAATTGGGATGAGAAAAAACAAATTATGTGATAAGAACATTAATGATAGTGTCATAATGTAGTTTCTTATCCTGCCTAACGAATTCTGTGACAATCTCCTCAACCCCACTTTGGACAAAGAGTTTTTCCTACAATGAACTCCACGAAGCAATTTTTGCATTTTTTATAAATTGCGCTTTTCACTATATTGCCCTGAGTACCATTAAGTAGACACTTTCTTCCAAACAATTTTGTGTATACACTTTGCTCCAAACGACAAAGTCCATTGGGATAAATTCAGTACACGCCACGGCCTTGGTACAAATCCGTAACGTCTTTGAATTGATCTGCTACACGAGACAACACCCCATTTCGCCCCAAACCACAAATTTCTAGAAGCATTGTTTGTTTTTAATTATTTCACTGGAAATTTACTGGGACTGAAAAAATTTCCACATAATAATTTGAATGCTGCGAGGTTTATTGTAACATTTTTTCTGCAGTTCTTTTCAAACGAATAATCTAATTCGTTAATGAGAATAACAAAACAATTTCGTTTTGTTTCTTTGCTGTAACAAACATTCTGAGCCCTTAAGCACCATCAATCAGCAACATAAGGATGTAAGTAAACACTACCAACTGTTATTCTTTATGAGCTTCTCTTTAATTCTTTTTTGATCAAAAGCAGAATGTTTTATCAATAACGTTTGCACGAGAACGAAACTTTTCGTTAGGGGAATTATCGAAAGAAAATATATCCTTACATAATATATATTTTATAATGTTGTATAGGTATAAAAATACTTCAGTCATTAGCAGATCATAATATGGTGTGAATTCCCCTACAGTGTCATGTTTACATTGTAATCCCCTTGGATACCTTCCTGCATTAGTACCAACGTATTGATCCATAATGTATTGCTCATTCTGTAGCAAACACCCGATCAAAATATTCAAATTGCAATTAGAACATTTAGGTGAGAATTTGATTGGCCCATTACAATAATAGATTTATAATACATGCAGGATAGCGTTTATACACCAAAATTAATTGTTGAATTATTTATGGTTCCAACACAGAGCTCTTAATTATTATGTTAATAAATATTAGGTGAGATCTGCTTGTGCTTTTGGCAAGAATTAATCGGTTGAGTGTTTTGTACATAGAAAATTAAAACCAAATTATTGATGATTAATTTTTATGCTAATGGATTTTTCGTGGGAAAGTTTTCTTTGGTATTTGTACCGATTTACATTAGTTCGCGAATAGAGATATTTGTCAAAGCAATTGATGTAAACTATATTGTGTATCCTTCTCTACCATTTTATTACCGAGTGATTGATCAGTAATCAAGTTAATAGCACCGGTAGTTGGTTCAGTGTGCCTTAGCATCAACTCTCAATATTCAAAGCTCACGGAACATTTTGCTTAACCACTCCCAGGAGTAAATACTAGGCTCTAAGGTTTGGTAATCACAGTAGTGGATGATGTCATTTGCTGTTAATAACAACTCCAATTTGTGGAGAATTACATTGTGGTATTTGGAAAATTGGTGTATATATATTATTTTCTTCCAGTTTCTATATACAAACAAACTGCATAATTTAATGATTTAAGCTTATTAAACTACCCGGGCAGTGTATGCGAGGGATATTTAAATGAGTTGTTTTGGAGCTGATTACCAGAGCATTGTTTATTGTGAAGAGTTGTACTTCTGCGAATATTAACTCTAAAGTGGTATGATTTGTTATGGTGCAGACTCTCTTGACGAGTATCATAAATAAACACAGAGGAAATTGTTGTTTTCCAAGAAGAAATTTAATCGGATTGGATTTTATAACTGTAATTAGTTTTATTATACGGATATAAAAATTTCGAGAAATTGGCAGAAATGTGATTAACTATATGTTCATGGAATGTTATGTTTCCTTTAATACAAAAACATTATTATAAGTGTTGTAACTTTTCTCTTTTGATAAAGTTTAATTAAGAAAGGTATATGTTTCAAATGTTTGTCATAACATGTGAATTGAATAAGTAATCTAAATCTGATTTTTTCGGTAATTTTTCACGTTTCATAAGCTAACTCCTAAAAAACTACATATATTTTAATACTACATATAAAAGAGTTAATTTTTTTGTACAGGATCTTTCACGCAAAAGTAACACACCCCCTATTTTCTTACCTATTGAAATATTTTAATTTTTCAAAATCATATTTACTGTAGTTTTTTCTGAAGTTTTCAAATATGCCATCAAAACTTTTTTAACTTAAGAAATACCTATACAGGGTGTGCTGAAAACGGCATTTTTTCTTATGGAACACCCTATATATTTTTACATGAATGGATAGATCTTTTAAAGCTGATTCCGAAAATATATATGACTTTGACATTTGAACGAAAAGTGACGGAGATATTAAACGTTAAATTTGTAAAATTTGAGAAAATTAACTTTTTTTTTTTACCTTTTAGGATATTTTAATTTTTTGAAAAAAGGGGGGTGTTACTTTTGCGTGAAAGACCCTGTACATAGACCTTATGAATTTATGCATAATAGAGCCGTAAATTTTAGTCCTGTAATCTAGAAAATGTAACGGGGGAGTCCAAGTCATAACTGAATATACATTTTTCGATATTTGCGTTTCTATAATATCATGTACAGTATACTAACATTAATTTCAATAGACATATGCGTCACACTCTCTCTCTTTACACCTCGTTCACCTTGGAATTTTAAAAGTGAACTTTCCGAATAAATCAAATCCAAGAAACCTTTAATTTCAGTCGCCTTATCTTATCAATAAAGGAATACCCTCCTCCTATAGATTACACCGATATTGCATAGTTGATATTTCGATGAAATCGAGTTTCAGAATACAAGAAACTGTAAATATCTCTCTTTTTAATGAAGAATAGTAATTTATAGACTACAACCCATGTCAGTGAAACTTCAATTTTTTATAAGATTGAGTTCAGAAATACGTGTTTAAGTTTAAATATTATCCTGAATTTCACTACTCCAACCAAATAACCCAGAAGAAGCAGCCAATTGGATTATTTAAGTGGTTAACTTTTAAAAAATAGTGTTAATGTCAAAATTTTGTTAGTTTCTGATAAATTTATATTGGGAGGGATTGAACAGAGGACAATCTATTGGTAGATTATCTAGCTTCATGGTTTGCTCAACCGACCATTCTAATCACATAAATATCATGTTTGGGTGTCCTCAAGCGGTTAGCTGGAGTAGTGGTTCGAATATCGAGCTCATAATCTGAAGGTATTGGGTTCTATTCTATTTATACCTACTTGTTTTTTAATTTTTGATAAAGTACCAAAAATTTAAGTTCTGGGAAGGTTAGGTAGTCACTCAATGTTTTTTGGTAAAAGAACTGAACATTCAAAATTTATATAAGTATCGCTATTCCAGACACACTAACGCAAATCCAAAATTTTGTAAAAAAGAACCTAACTGTATAGGTAGAACCACAAGCATCAAGTGCACATTGTCTTAATGGTAGTTATGGTCTTGGCCTAACCTAACCTAACATATTCCTAGTGCCAATACCAAACATAACCGATAAAGTAAAATCATTTCGTTTTTTCTTCTCCTGTAAAATTCCGTCAACAACAAACTGGTTGTATAGACCAGGAAGCTAAACAACCTACCGGTAGGTTGTCTAGTCCCTCCAGTTTTCTTTATATTTCCTATATCTAACAAATTTATGCCAGTATGAAAAGTTGAGTTGTTTCTTGAATCTTATAGTCTTCTAAAATACCGTAAATATCTTGCAAAATCAAGACCAAATCTTTTTAAATATTTTTTTTTCTATACTGAGAGTTTCCTTATATTTTCTTATAACGAATCATCAGTTCACATTTAATAACGTGATTCTAGAACACCCTGTATATACTGTTTTGATTTAAAACGAAGTAAATCTCACTAATATTTCCCACGATTCCTTTTCTAATGATGTTGACACCACAAATGCTCCAAAATTTTTGATGGTAAAGTTGCAGAATATAAATTCGTTTCTTTATATAAAATTGTTAAAAGAACCAAGAAAACTCGTTTTTTTTTCATTATTTCCCTATAATTTATACAAAAATTATCCATTATAATATTATTGTGATGGTTCTATTATCTATTGCCCTTCAAACTTATTTGATGCGAAATTAATAAAATCAAATTTACTGGCAGCCAACAAATGAGAATCCAGAATATAGGTCATAAAAATCGTGACAATTGATTGAACTTGAAGGAAATAATGGAATAATCAAATAATCAACGAATCGACTATAAAACTGATTAATAGAGTATTTGATTAATTGACTATTTTATCCACTCGTACATATTCTGTATAAATTTCCAACTAAATTGTTTCTAAAATTATTATTTAATTTCCATCAACTCCCTTTAGTTTGCTTGACGTCAACTTCGACACCAATCTCGGAAACCCTAATATTATCAGGAATAGTATATGAGTTGTTTTTTATTTATTTTCCTATAAGGGTTTTTCATTAAACCAATTTTTTAGCAGGCTCCGGCACCATCATAAAATGCTTTTAATACAGATAAAATCCGGGATTGCAGCATTTTATGTAAGAGCGTATATATTCAATGTTCACTGAACCAGTAAAATATTCAAATAAATTCGTCAACCAACCAGAAAGTCGGATGTAAAGAAGACATTGTAGAAAGGCAGAGAGAGGCTCTGACAGAGTTGGATCTTATGTTTAATCCTGTCATTTGCCTTACTTGCCCTCGGGCTTGTGTTTTATCATTGTTTTCAGGCAATTTATAGCAATGTACAACTTCGTATATTTCGACATTTACACTTGCGTGAGGAAATATCGTGCGACAAGACCGCGATTTTAACTGACTCATATACACATTCACATTGAGTTTATTTTTCCCCGGTTGAAGTACAGCCATTATTTCTGGTTTAAAACATCGTCCATTATTTACAAAGCCGCCAATATATGACAAAACAAAATGTATTTAACGTTATCTGGAGAGTATTGCTTTGTGTGCTGAAATGTGTGAATGTGAGAGCTTGTATAATCCACACCCACTCTGTATATTTGATTTTTACAACAAAGCATAATTTTACAATTAGATTTGTCAACAGTTCAAGCAGGGAACAATTATTTTGTTACATCATTCGATGAAGGCTTTTGGCATGAAGTCACTACACTATATTTAAAACCAAATGAATGAATTTCATCTCAGAAATGTGTGAATGAGCCACAACTGGCTTTAAATAGTCTAGGGTTAGATCTATTACAGTTAAATGATCCTGAATCTTGATATTTTACAATTCACCATTTATTGGTTAATGAATCGCATTGATCTTTATATAAGACAATTTAAACTGAAACCTATTGTTAATATTGGAGGGAATTGTTTGAGTTGCTAACAATTTCCCAACTATATTTTGGATGAATGGAGAGTACAGAAACTATACACATATAACACTGGATATACCATTGTATTGATCAAATACTTGTTTATTTCGACAGTTTCAAGTTAAACCTACTGTAGTACATTGATGTATCAGTTTTGTTTGAAATTGCTGCTGATCGACAGATTAAGGCTGAAAGAACTGTTTACTCGAGAAATCGCGATTGTTGATGTAGCCACAGAAGGTATAATTAATATTTTGTAATGTAGTTTCATAAAACTTGGTAATTATAGGCTGAGCTTTTTAGTAAAGATTTTGGCGATATGAGATTGGAGGAGAGTAGCAGATGTAAATACGGTTATTTCACTTGTGAAGAGCATGTTTTAGAAGAAGGCAGAGGCTGGGAATATTGGACGAGCTAAAAGGAAAAAATACTAGACAGGATTAACAAGATTATATGCAAATAATCTTATAATAATTGTTATATTATGCAAATAATTCACAAAGCCTCCGTTTCCGATGTCTCTAATTTACTAATTTATTTAGATGTTGTGATTTTCCAAATAAACCAACAAAAGTTAGATATTAAATGTGAATAACTTCATTAGAATAAAGTGAATACTCTTGATTTAAAACATCACAGTCTCCTCCATGGTTATGAATCAAGGAGCATCGATGGAGGGACAATCTTACAAGGGACTAAATGTAGGCAAAGAATACGAAGTAATAAAACAGACAATTATGCTTATATAACGAAGGAAGTAGAAGAAGTTATCAATACACCTACAGATTTCTTATCAATGGATTTACTTATAACTAAAAGTGATTTACCACTTATTTTGAACTTTGTTAAATACCTACTTTCTTGTCTCTGTTCCAAACCTTAAAGATCATTGTCTTCTTTCGTGTCTAGCTCAGAATCTTGAAAAATAATTTTTACTCCTGTTATTTCTGTGAAATTGGAATCACATATATTAACTATTCCTTCAAGTGGCAAGTGAAGACGAAACAGAATAGAGTTGGTGCAGTTAAATTATTATTTTGTACCTTTTTACGCTTGTCAACACATACATAAAATATAACACTAGAGACTATAAATTTACGATAATATCAAACAATTCGCATGACAGTGACTGTATCGACCCCATAATAACCCTTCAGGAAACCAACAATGCTATAGAATGCAGTTCTCAGCTACTAATTATTTGCTGTTGGAGTTTGCCATAGTTTAAGAGTACTACTATATTTTTTATGAAACATGCACATTTTTGTCCATGAAACTAAATTTATTCATCTCGCATATTAGAATAGTTTTATTTTCTAAGTACACGGTGTAAATGTCTATTCATAAATGGCTTTTAAAGGGGTGTTTGTCTAAATCGAGGTTTAAATAGTGAATAAATTCTATTCTTTAAAAGTTTTTGGTCTCTCCAACTTTTCAAAAAATACTATTCTGTGATTTGTAGATAAATTGTGAGAAATGTTCGTAATAAAGCCAGACTTTTGATAAGTAATCAATATAGGTATAGTGTGCGGAAAGATACAAAGACCCTCTGCTATTATTGAGGGTGTGGCATTAGTATGTGTACTTTCCCGAAAAAAATCTCGCTTATATTCACTGTTTGTAGGAACTTTATCATCTATATTTTGATATTTTCAAGATATCGGACATTGAATTGGAAAAATTGAAACAATATTTATATTTTTCCTTAACAAGAATGTCTTTAATAAAAATTCTTATTTGGTGTTACATCTTATCATTATTGAAGTACATCATAATTATAAAGATTTCGATGCCAACCTTTTGGATTGTTACGCAAATATTTTTTCATTATAAAGAAATAACATCTGAACAGACGCTAGAATTCCCATCAAAAATCACTCCATGAAGTAATTTGTATCTCTCTTGTGACTCCTTGTTTTCCTACTCAAAAATTCATTTTTCATAAAAATGGCATTTCCAAAAATGCTTTAATTTCTTTCAGATACCACAAACTACCTCAAAATACAGCGTGATCAGGAATGACTGAATCTGTTGGTATTAAAACAGTTGCAAAATTGGGAATTTTTTTTGTGGTATGATTTGCAAACCTGATGGTCACAATTAAAAATGTCAGTTTACAAAATCTAAGGTTATATTATGGTGAAGTATTGTTATGTTGGGATTGTCAAGATTGTCAAAAGTTGACAGTAAGATGTGCGCGCCAACGCCCTTACGGATGTTTGCGTAAATAGTACCAATTCCACTAGTTATTTTTTCAATACCAACTGATTCAGTCATTCTTGATCACGCTGTACTTAAAACATCTCAAAAATAACTCTACATTTTTTTAAATTTCTCTATAAATTCGTCGAATATGCATTGAAAGTTCCTCTCAATTCGAAAAAATTCCTTCGAGAGGGACAAAAAAAATTCCTCAGGCAGTCAACTCCTCATCAAAATATTTCCCTGAAATCATGGTTTTAATATAATCCATATTTTTGGGTGGATTTTGATATCATATATTTTTTCCACACCTGTTTAATAATATGTCAATTAATCGTATTTTTTTCGTGGAAAATCGTGCCCATAATTCACTACAGTGAATTATTTTCATTATTGTTGCTGAACCAATGATATTTTAAATCGACCCCCATCAAGTCTTTCTGTACTTGACAATCGACTAGCTTGACAGTAATTAAATAATAAGTGTCAAAAAAATTATCAAATTTGAGTCTAATTTATTTCTTTAATAGGTGTGGAAAAGGCATAGTATTATATTCGCGATTAGGGCCATTATGGCTATCATAATCGCTCATATAATAATATACTATTAATAAATAACCTTATTCTTATTTTGTCTTGTTTTATGAATATCTTTTTTTCAATTTATATGGAACTCTGAATTTAGTCATGTTTTAAGTTTTCAAAAATAGGAAGTTGCTCAAAGTAAATAACGACAAAAATTAAAAAGGTCTCGTCAAATTTTTATGACTATGACTGTATTATTCACATTTCTATGATGAAATACTTTTTGTCAAGTGAAGAAATCAATATTTTTATTAAAGTATAATAATGGATAATAATTAGATCACAAATCAGGGATTAAAAATGAAAAACTCTAACCTAGTTTTCCGTGCTTTATTTGCTGTACAAGATACCACATTTTGCTCGAATACTCTGATATACGAGCCCCCAGATGTCAATAACAAGCAAACTTCTTAACTGACTAATAATTTCATCAGATTTCCGAACCAATAATGTACAACACACCGTCGGAGTGTGATTACACGTAATTTCCGCCGTCATCGTGTGCTCCCGCACTCTCAAGAAAGTACATGGGGGGAAAATCAGCAACCCCAATTGCACTTACAACTCTCACTCACGCCTAATTTACGTCAGCAATTCACCAGGCCCAACAGCCAAATCGATTTGACACGCGACATCAACACACAAACATTTTCACCAACTACCACACAACGCATGTTGTATAAATACCCCCCCCATCACAGAAAATAAAATTATGTTTTGTTGGAAATAAAATTCGAAATTTAATTGTATAAGAGAAAATTTGTTTGCTTTGATATTTCGGCTGCTGCTGAAGAGAGCCACTTTAAATTTACAAATATATTAACCGTCAAAAACAGAATGCCCTGGCATATAAATCTACTTAATATCGGGGTTTAATTCGTGTATTCGGTTTTGTTTTGTTATTGTCTGCAGGGGAAATTTTGGCTTTTTTGTTGAAATTAAATGCGGAATTGGCGCAATATGTGTTAAACGCCAGATTCTTGACGAGACAATACAGTGAAATAATCTTTGTGTTCATTGGGTCTTAACTTTAGTCATAACAATATCAAATTACGAAACCTGAACGGACTATCGTATAAAATTCATGTGATGTTCAAATGCATAAAGAGAGAAATATAATATTATTATTGTCGATTTGCATTTCCTCCGGCTATTGTCCAAGGTCTTTTTGGCATTTTTACCGACATTTTAGTATTCAAGTTATAGGAATATAATAATAAAATATTCATAAAGTGGCATAGTACTAAAAATAAAAGATAAATTTTTATAATCGCAAATTAAAAGAAATATGAAAAGTATATAGTATGGACCATAACCTTAGTTAATGCATATGGATGAAGAGTTGAACTTGAAAACAAGTAAATCGAGTAAATTGTGTGTTGGTACAAAAGGAAAAAGAATTAAATTTTTTGGTCCAGTTGAAGTACAACTTTTTTTTATTTAAATATAAAATCTGATCATCATTTGCCGGAGGATTCTTTTAAATGGGTTTTTTAAAAATAGGTGGTTAAAGAAATTTGATCGAATCGTGACTTGACCGTGACCTGATGCTCAAGTGTGAATGGGCTTAAAGTTGCTTAAAAACGCATTAAATTTTTTTAAACAGTCCTCATCAGTCTTCATTACAAAATAGAAATTAAACAATTTCTAACTTTCTCGTTATCCACTCTTTCCTTTCTAATTGAACTCTTCTCTCAGTGTTTATTGAACATTCCTCGTACGTCTTCATTATTTAGAAGTTGTTGCTCCTTCTGTAGCTTAGTAAGTACCTACATATAAAATGTTTTAAATTAGAACACTTGGGAGTCATACATTAGCCAATATATATCGCAAGAACTCATAAAACAGATATAAAGTGCTGCAAAATTACTTTTTCTAAGCCCCATCAGGGTTGTAAGGCGGAACTGAGATGGATGTTGAGTTAATATTACTTTGTCTTGGTGGCCTATGTGTGTTATAACCACTATAAAATTATTAGTTTATGAAAACGTGACTTGATTTTACTATGGACGCGTTATAAATATTTATTAATAGATTATGTAAGGAGAATAAAACTACTTTTAGTTCTAGGAGAAATAATTATGGAAATAATGGTTCAGTTTCGTGATGGATTTATTAAAATCTTCTTGAAACTGAAGGAAATTTGCGTAAACACTGTAGTAGTTATGATATAAAGTTGATGACAGACAATCACCGAGATAATATTTATATAGGAAGTTTTATTTCTTTTTTAAAGATCATACTCTATCGTAAAACCGGAAGCAATTCAAAGAAATGTAATTTCCTTTTTGAACATCATCCTATAAATAGTCTCTGTAATGGAGTTCGATTTATTATTGATTGGATTTTTTGTCATAACAGCGAGATTTCCTGAGTGATACCTAAATGACATTTTTCCTGCAACTCAAAACACCAGCAAATTAATATAATGTGCGTTTCAGTTTCAGCACCAAACCCAAAGAGCTTATTACTTAAAGTGCCTATGATGGCAGTAACAAATTCATAATAATATAAAATGCTGTTGTGAACATAAAATAATAACGTGAAATAATTTGGTCTCTGACACACCAGCCACTTAATTATACATCTTCATTGGCTTTAAGCAAATGAGCAATTTAATTTAAGGGGGCGCGTTGCCTGAAACAGTTTACCAAGCGAAACTTTTTTATATTTTTACTTTTAATATAAAAGTTCGTTATGTAGGCTAAAATAACAGCGTTTTAAGAGCCTATATCTCTCTGAGCGCCTATTTAATTCCTGCTCTTATCCTTTGAAACAAGCACAAAAATATAAAACAAACACAATTATTTCTGAGTTGCTTTCAAGTTGAAGTTAAAGGAAATTTATTGAACGTAAAATTATTGTAAACGTGCTGATTTGAAATAATGGAAAAACTATAAAAAAAGATGCGACAATTTTATCCGGCGATGGGAAAAAAGGTTGAAATTTCATTTGGTTGTTTGCATTAATCTTTAACTATATGACCGAGGTAATTGTTTGCCTATAATGTCACTTCCCAGGTTGGATGGAATCGATAATTTCATTATGGATGCCCTTGATGTTGATCTGAAATGTTATTATAAAGTCATATACTTCACTTGGAGCCATCCAGATTGATATTTTACAGCTCATTTACTAGACAACGTTCTGTTGCATCAATTTTTTATATCAACCGGTAATAATCTCGCGCTGTACAAACATTACTATGTTGAAATCATTTTAATTCCGTTCTTGTTCACGCAAGAAATATTCGTGTTCAAGCTGTCAACGTATCAGTGAAAATGCGTTGTTCAGAAACGGACATGACAGCAATACCAAAAGAAAAACCGTATAGTAAAAACCAATTAGCACAAAAAATAATGGAGTGTTAATTTATCAGATACTGAAACTTGGTTAACGAAACGTCTCCGAAAACTGCTGACAGAAATCAATATTGCCGGAGGAGTGACTCATAGTCGTCAGAGCTTCTATCTCGCTTACTCCCCTGAAACCCCCAAAACACACTTGGCTTTCATAAAATATTCCTTCTAAGTCGTAGCCAGTTTATCCTTTACAACCACGATCGAGCATGCTTTCCTCTCTCTAAATATGCGTGATGCAAATTTCTCTATGATTACACAAAGTGCACCCCGCGTTTTATTAAATTTGTTAAGAGCTGAATCATGCCCGATACTCTCAGATGTATTGCATTTTCCCAAAGAAATTTTGTTAGTGGATTTGAAAGGAATCTTTCATAAAGTAGCTTTCTTCATTTCGGTTCGCATTTTACCCGAATATATAAGGATTTTTAATATACCTGTTGTTCAACTCCGCTTCATACTCTGGGTCTACTTTATTATTTGGCTTTGATATAATATAAATGCATATTATTTATCTACAGAAGGAAGGAACAGAATTTTGTTTAATCTTGTCTACTATGCTTTGTCGGTATTTATATTTGACTAAACCCCTCAAAATAAATAGTAAATATATACTCTTTATACATCAATGATAAATATCGATTTATAATTAAGCATGTACTTACTTCAATTTTGTGACATCCTCTTTTTATTTTTACTTCCTTATATACTAGTCAGTACCTAATACTAAGTAAGATAGTATGATAGTAATGATAATTTTTTTCGAACCCGAGATTTTGATGAATTTATGAGTGCTTGAATCTATTTTGTTTTGTCATAAAGAACTTCACGGATTTAGTATTAATTTTTGAACATAATTCAACTTGTTTTTAAAACATCAAAAAATGTCCACAAAATTGGAATAAAATTTTTAGCGTTTGTATTGGAAATATTACAACAGGGATTCTTTCAAACTGTGAATTAATGAAAAATTATGCTATTTTCAAAGTTTCATTTAGACCCTTGTAACAAAACCTACATTCCGCTTTACAAAAATGCAAATTACTTTAAAATCTAATCAGTGGTTCTAAAACTGTGACACTACCAAATCCGGAACCACATTCAAGGTTTCATTTTAAAGGCGCATGAAAAATGCTTAAAAAGAGCCTTTAGAGGTTTTGAATGTTTTCTTTAAGAAAACCAACATTCTGGTTTGTGAGAATATACAAACCATCTTAAAATCTGACCGGTGATTATAAAACTGTGACACTAAAGCTGGCAATCTACAAAAACTGGTGCCATTTTCAATTTGAACGTCTGAAAAACATGAAAAATTTGGCTATTAGGTCCTTTAATCCTTTGAACTACAACCATCAATGCACGAAAACTGGTGCCAAGAAGACTAGAAACAGGAGGGCGAAGTTCCCATGTTGCCCTGTACACGCCACTCGCCATGTGCGCCCTCCTGTACTGCGCATCTCTCAGCCACTTGGCAGATGCGCAGTACAACAATTTAAGAGCACAACGCACATGGCGAGTGACGATTCAGAGGAAAGTTGTCGCCGTATATCGGTCCTTTCCAAGTGAGTTCACTCTCCCGTTTCTAGTCTTCTTGACTGGTGATATTCAAAAATTTCAATTTAATCGTCCGAAAAAAAATTAAGAAGGCGGCTATTACCCATTAGAGCCTTAGAACTGTTTGTTTTTGTAATAAAACTTACATTTCATTTAGTAAAGATGTCGCTTTACTTAAAATCTAAACACTGGTTCTAAAACTATAACGTTAATACTGTCACCCTACGAAATCTGGCACTATTTTCAAAGTTTCATTTTAAAGGTCTGAAAAACACAACAAAAGTCTTTAGAGCCTTTAAACTAGTGTTTGAAACCTACATTCCGCTTTGTAAAAATGTTAATTATTTTAAAATCTGACCAGTGGTTATAAAACTGTTAGTTTATGAAAATTGGCGCTTTTTTCAAAGTTTTAATTTGAATGTCTGAAAAATATACAAATCAACCATTGGAGCCTTGGAACGATTTTTTTTCTAATAAATCCTACAGTTCGTTTTGTAAAAATGTAAATTTCCTTCAAATCTGTTTAGTGGTTCTAAAACTATGACATCCACTAAAACACTATGAAACTCAGCACTATTTTCAAAGTTTCACAGAAAACTCCTACCACATTTAAAGTTCACGTTAAAATGCACTGTAGAAAAGTGTTCAAAAACTATTTTGAAGAAATTCGAATAAGTGATTGTAAAACAATAAATTTTCAAGTTTGCACATTTAAAAAAAATATCGAATAAGGGCCGTAAATTAGCCAAGTACTAGTAAATGTGGTGGTGGTGTGTAGTCGAAATTTACAAAATTCGACTAAAAATGAGTTACATAGTTTAAATTGCTCAAAATATTGTCTAGTCTACAGATTAATTAAATCTTGTCCCAATTGCATTTACTAAACCAAACAATATTCTCCATTCAATTCCTCCCTTTGGGTAGCAATTACAGTACCACCCTTCAATTAGGCCCTCATTATACACCGAATTCTCATTTTTGTCTTCTGGTCCCTTTGTGATCCGCAACATTACTCTTGTGCGTCAACTGACATATCCCAATGTCGCGCATCAGCTCTATATTTGTCTTTTGCGTTTTAGCAAATGTTTTGCTCTAGTTAATACATATTCCACAGTTGAGTAAATGTGAAAGCACCCTTTGCGTTTGATGTCAACCCCTCCTTTGTGCGTGTATGTGTGTGTCTTTTGCCTGTATCTATTACTATATACTAAGAATCCTGCACGTCATTCGTTGGATGAACACATACAAAAAAAGTGTTTTGATAACTTGCGGCAGTTTTGACGCAAAAGACTCAAATGAAAAAGCGTTGTCTGTTTTTTAATTGATCATTAAAAGTGGAAAACAATAAAAACAATGTAATAGGTTTTTATATTGTTGAGGAGGATGATTTAGCTGATGGTACCAAAAGTGGTAACACCGAGCTGCGTCAGCGCTCTACTGTAATGACTGTGTAAACAGAACCAATAACTTTGAGCTTCAACTATATTATTGCAGTATTAAATTTCAAGAAGCCGCTTTATGCATCGTGCATTTGATACAGTTGTGTGTTGCTTGGATGTACAAACATGCAAGCTTAATATGCTGTGGACTTGTAGATAAGAGATAACAAATAGCAATAACTTAATCAGAAATTTGATGTTGGAATTTATAAATTTGAGATGTGCAATTGTATGACAAACTATGGCATATGAAAGCTGGACATATTCCGAAAAAAAAAAACGATATATGAACTTGGGTTCAGAAGTTTGGATAAAAAAAATTGTTTTATCTACTATTACACAGAATTTTCAAATTGATGGTTTCGTCTGAAGTAAACGTTTCCAATAATTAGTTTACAGCGATGAAAATTAATTTGAAATAATAACTGCAATCTTTTTATGGCAAAACTTTATCCAGCTCGTGGCTAACGTAAATGTTCTTTCTAATAACATAGTAGTTTTGTAGTTGTTTGTAAATGTCTAAGAAAAATCCATTAGTAACTTTAAATTTACCCGTTTAAGTGTATAAGTAATTTAAGTTGTAAAGCACCGCGAGTAATTTACTGCCAAGGTATATTTTCCAAAGCTTATGTTACAAATTTATTAATTTTTGATCAACACGGTTTTCCGTTACAAGATTTTCGTCGCATTCATGTATTTTTCCTGGTTAATTAAATATACATTCCGGAGTTCCTTAGTTTTTATTATTAATGTGAAGATCTTTTTCATTAAGTCACATTAAAATTTATGCTGTGCACAACATAATTTTAATTTTAGCTGCTTAAGCACCAGAGTGTACTAGATGTCAGATAAATTCTCCTTTAAAAATAATAACCCCCAACATTAACCGCGGTTATTCTTAGACAAATGTATTTTGAACTAAATTTGATATTTATGAAAATTACCAACTTCCTGCAAGAAGCTATTTCAATTAATGTAGCAGATAATAATAAAACACTTTGTGAATCAAATTCATGCTTTGCAACTAACTCCACCCTGGCGTGCCAAGACAAAAAAGATTAAATTTCAGTAACTCACCAGTGCAGTCTTAGAAATAGAAAGACTATTTGTATTTGAGGCAATTTCACCTGATAGATGGGTGGAAAAACCTCTTTCGTTTCCATTATTTAAGGTAAAACGCGCGCGCGGCTTAGAGCGTTTTTTTCGGTCTCTCGTATAAGGATAGTGTGATATATTGCTTCTGTATTCCATTTCATGAAAGATTGCACTTATTTAGCTTTTGGGAAAAGCGAGCAAATATTCATAGGACCGAAGGCAATACAATCTGTAGCCATTTTTAAGATTGGGGATTCGACTTTCTCACGCGATTCCACATTATTTAATCTTTAAATATTCATTATGTGGATCCTGACAATCGATTCGTCTATAAATTATTTATTCCGTATGTTACATATCGGTTTCTGTTTTATTTTACTTCGTGATGGAGGTAGCTTATTTTTATTTATTGCCGGCAATTATCTGATTGGATGAAAAAAATGTTTACCCAAAATAAACTGAAAGTTTTATCGATAAGTTGATTTTCATATTTTGTTGCTGTTTGTTTGAAATATCAATATAATTTTAAATGCATAATTATGTAAATATTTTAATATGTTAATTTCACAAAGATTTTACAGTCCGACCGAAAACCAGAAGAAGAAAAGATCTAGAAGTTGTAGTCAAATTGAAACCTGGAAAGACTGCAAATCAAAGCAGGAAAGTTAGAAAAGGTGTACCGCAAGGAACCATATTAGGTCCATTATGTTTTGTCTTTTTGAAAATGAACTAGCATGGAATCTAGAGCTATAAAAAGACGGAAAAAGACAAATATAACTAAAATCAAAACGGGGCAAAAGATCTTTAGCTAAACACAGTTTACAAAAATTAATTTTGACCTTGAAAAAACCAGATTTAAACCAGTAAAAATGAACCTTTTGAGATAAATACAATAAACTACTATTACTACATCCCGGATAAAATGAATATCTCTACATTCTGCTAAGTAATGTTTTCTCCCTCTCGAATAATGCGGTTTAAAAAATTTGCAGCATCCCCTGATTAAATATGAAGTAAATAAATAACCTTTAGGGTTAGCGCGAAGAGAACAAGAATTTATCGCGGACAAAAACTAGAGTACGTAAGAAAAACGTAGAAAAAATTCGTTTACATTTAATAATAAATTTCCCATTTCTTTTTTCCTCTCTAATTGTAGCTTTCTATAAGCTGAAAGTAATGAGATGATTTAATGAAAAAAAATGCAATTAAGAATAGAATTACATTACAGTTGATATTAGAGATGCTTCACTTCTTGGATGGATATAATTTACATTTTCAGTTGGCAATAAAAATCTAATAAATTCCTGAAATTTGCTGGATAAATCCTCGGATTTCTTAACAAACTCCTACTGGAATGCAACGCCAGCAAAAATAGAATTTCGGCTGTATAATATAGCGGTGAATTATTAAAAAATAAAACGATTTATAATATACGAGAGTTGCTGCATTGTATTGTAATAATAGCTTCATAAATTAATGCAACTGAACTGTCGTTTTGTTTATG
This sequence comes from Pediacus dermestoides, assembly GCA_963942485.1. NCBI lineage: Eukaryota > Metazoa > Arthropoda > Insecta > Coleoptera > Cucujidae > Pediacus > Pediacus dermestoides. The sequence continues at coordinate 35,213,015 of OZ012626.1, forward strand.
GGCGGTTACATTATTTTATTACCAGCAGATTTAATACCAAAAACCAAATTAACGGCCATAGTATCACACCATTAATAAAGTTTTAGCACTGTACCAAAAACCAACTAGTATTTTAATTAATTTTACAAATTGCGTAGTGTTTTATTGGAAATGAATAATTTCAGGTCTCTAGACTGTATTTAAATCATCAATAACAGTGAACCTGTTATATTGTGTTTGTAATGGGTGCTGAATAATCCGGTACCAATTACATATAAAAACTTTCCCAGTTATTTGTGAGATTCACTCAAAATTCAACGAGCAAAACTTTGGAAGTGCTTTAAAATCTTTGGAAAGGGCATTAAAATTTTTGTGCTCAAAGTTGAAAACCCTCATTAAGTTTAGTTGTATATAACTGTTGTGTAATACTTTGCCAAGATTGAGTCGTTAATTAATATTATATGAGTAATAAGCCTTCAGCGCTTTTGGTATAATGTATGGCAATAATTACTATCAACCCCCAAATTAATGTTCTCTATACTACACACACAATAGACGTAATGTGAAACTGTGAAGCACATGGCTTATACTTGTAAAGATTCTCTGTGTGTAGTAGCATTAACATAAACAAGAAGTTGTTTGTTGGCGGGTAGGATTTTGGTGAACGGCAAAGCAGCAGCAGGCAGAAGCAGGACCCTTCCTGTATAGTTAACTCGGTTTATCAGAAGGCGCGCCTGTTCACGATAGATTAGAAGAAGAAGACATCACAATCGGAATAACTCTATTATAGTAATAATTAGATACTATTATACAACAGGCGAGGTAAAATCATCTTAGAATCAAATGGTTTTGATGTCTAATTAATGAAGTTCACTGGGGGCTCTTCCAGAAATTTGTTCGCATAACCGCCAGTTTTTTCGTTTTAATTAAATTTTAATCAAGTTTACAATGCTGATGTCGCCGCGGAGGTTGTTCCACAAAAAAATTCTATAATAAGTTTTCACTTAATTAAAATTAATCAAATTTCCCTCCCACACAACCTTCAAAAACCAACTGTGCACACTTGCCATTTCTTTGTTGAAGAAAAATTATATCAAATCCATCTCGTTCTTTCTGGAACAATATGCGGTAAGCATCGGCAAAACAAACAACTACAAAGATCAAAGTAAATCTGGACCAACACCGCACATTTTTGATAGCGAAATCGCGAAATATACGGGAGGATATTGGTTTTCACCTCATGGGAGCTTGGCGTCGCCTCCTGGTTTATCAATGTCCTAGATATGTTTTTTAGAAAATGTGTTTCGGTTTCCAATCGGCCACCTGGGGTTTAGGAAATGATCGGACAAATAAATATAAATTAATGTGGGTAGAGGTAGCGACAGGGAGCGGAAGTTTTTGGACAACTGATTTTACCCAAACAAACAAAATTTCGTCATTTAGGATAAATATATTTTCAATAATTGTCTGATAATAATAAACAATTATTGTGAAAATACTGAAAATACTTTATACAGGGTGGCTGAAATTCCGTTTCCAGCATGGGGATCTCGCTTATTATAATAGATAGACCATAGGTTTAAATTTGGCAAAGTTGCTAAATTTAGTGAAAAAAGAGAAAATTCTCGTACCTATAGAGAAGCAAGACCACATCACCGATTTGGTATCAATTTTTTTTCTGGCCCAATAATGTTCATTATGACGATTGAACATACCCAAGTTGGTGAATGAACATTCATCCGTCCAAATAATATTTTTCAGAAAATCGTCGTTACGTTGGTATTTATCAAAAAACTACTCGTTAAACTGGAGTTTATGAACTTCGTCTCCGGGTCTCAATGTCTGTGTCACATGGTTTAAATCCTTCCTCCCTAAAATTTGAAATTGTTTATAAATTTTGGGCTGCTTGATTTCAGATGATTGCTGTATTGGACACATTTTTTAAATTTTAACAATTAAAATAAAATCTGAATACCATGTGTAGCACATCGATGAATTTGGAAAAAAATGTACTATCCGATGATGTGAAAAGTAGAAAGTGCGCCCATAAGAAAAACTGAAGTAGGCGTTCAAAAAACAAAAACGAATCGATGTTTGAAGAAACGACGATCACTGATCGATAGAGCATAAAAAGTTGCTTTGAGAATGTTTTTACAGATTTGAAAAATGTTCATAAATAAAAAAGTTATGGGCGATTTTCAAAAATTGTAATTTCAGTTTTTTTCACTTTTTCAGAAGACCGTTCAAGATAATTCAAATTTGTTTTAGGATTATTACTGAGCACTAAATTTATCAACTTTGCCAAATTTAAACCTATGGTCTATCTATTATAATAAGCGAGATCCCCATGCTGGAAACGGAATTTCAGCCACCCGTATAAAAAATAAATTTACAAACATGTGAAAAAATACAAATAAAACAAATTATTTTTTAACATGTCTAACGCTCAGTGTATTTGAATTTTTGTTAACAGTTAGAAGCTCTGAAGAAGCTCACTTATATTGAGCGAAACGTCAGCTAAACGAAACATTGATTTCAATTTCTCCTTGTGCAAAATCGGTTAACCTTTAATCAGTCTTTTAGTTAAGAAAACTCATTTTGTGTACATATACACAGTAACAGTTTGTACACTCCTAGTCACCCTGTATATGTATATATGGAGATTTATTATGTTCCTGTCTACTTCTCCCATAACATCTCTCTCTGCAGACCCTTAACTTTATTTCAAATAAAAATCATTGTGTAAATTAAATTATTCCTCCTGTCCCTCGCACTAAAGCACGAATATGCATTCTTTCATATTTTTTCCCGGGGTCTCTTTTGTGATGTGTGTTGGGCAAAAGGCGACTGCAAATTATATGCGCATTGAAGCAGGCGCGTATAAACATCGACCAGGGACTTTAATTAACCCGAATGTAATTTAACTTGGCTCTAGAGAGGGTGTGTTTACGTCAGGGTCCATTAAGCTAGGAAAGTGAACCTTAAAAACATTCCAATAGAGCTTATTTAAACTCGAGTCCAAGTTGGATTACACTCAATGCATTCACTTGACCGTGGGGGCGGCTGTTCTCGGATAACACTGCATTTATCAGTTCTAAAACATTGTTTTCTGTCTAATTGCGCTTTAAATATCAACCTTAGCACTTTTACCGTATATTGAATGGTCGCGTGGGGAGAAATTCTATATAAACTCATTATTAGTTTTCAATTTTCAGTATACAACGGAACTTGTTTGTTTCAATCATAGTTTATTGCTGCATGTGCAAACAATTTCGTTAAATTGTAAATAATCCGGCTGTCTTTACTCTTTTGCGCTTTGAAATCAATACAAGCTTATTTCCCCGTTTTTTTGTGTGTGATTTTCAATAATTTTCAATTTGGAGGAAACAACGGCAAACATCAATTACATGTAGGTGTATCCAGTATTTATACAAGCAAATTTAAAATGGAATGTGGAGAGAATGTGGATTTCATTTGGAGGTTGCAGTGATGTTGGGGCACTCTTATGGAAGTGAAATTACAGTGCGTCATTCAAATTCGTTTTCCGCATTTAGAGCCTAAATGAAAAATGCAAATACTCGTTAGTTGATGTCCTGTTTAATTACCACTGTTTATGTGCATGGACTATTAATTTATATTATCAGAACTTAGATTAAAACCAACCACAACTGTTTCCATGAGCTTTAAATTATTTATAGGAGTTTAACAGTTTTCCATTATTTGTCCGCAGTTATTATACACCGGGATTGTTTTATTATTTTTGCAAGAGATAATACGGTGTAAAATATTTTACAATTTGTAAAATGCTACATGATAAAACACACACTGTGACATTTTTTATTTTTGTAATAATATTTTAGCACCAATGTATCTGGAAAATATATTTTCTTGGAAAGGATACAATACGATTCAAGTATTATGGATGTAGTTGTATTTCAGAGAGTTGGATTTTGAAATCTTGCCAGTAACATGAAAGAAGAAACCAAAGTGGGTTAAGTTATGCTAGTGGGCGAAATTTGTTCTTGAACTAGTGTTCTATTCGTAAATTATAATTGGATGTTTTGTTTTTGTGTGTCTAGTTGTAAAATTGTCCATTTTCTGAAGACAAGAGATTTCAAGCTATTTTAACAAAATCGTCCATATTTATCGGTTGAAAATAAAAACCAACACATTTTTCATATTGTTTCCCACCATGTCAGTCACAATTTTGCTGTTATTTCTCCACTTCATCCAAACTAAAAACAGAAGTTAATTTATTTTCCCATAATAAAATTTTTCATTTGACTTTTTTAAAACAGCATGTTTGAAATTTATGGAGCACAGTCCACGGAAGTTATATCATTTTCCATACTATACGTATATTTTTTACCGTCTTCGCCTTCACCTACACACCTGAATAAATCCCTGAAGCTGAAACTCTCAAGTATTAAGTTCCAAACACGAACAAAACGATAATCTTATTATGTCTTGATAATAATCAAACACAGACATGTTACGAAACCAGGATTAAGTACACAGAAATTATAATCCAAAGAAAATTTCTGTTTACTCTAAGGGGTACCTCAACTTGTATATTATTTTTCCCCGGAAGCAATTTACTTTAACCTTAAAAAAATAAAACACAGAAATTAGATTAAATTGTTTACGTAGGAGAGCAAGAATTTTCCTTATATATTTAATATTTTTTGCTTGGATTTTTATGTTCCAAATTTCAAGCAATCAAAAACCTAATGAGAAATGTTTTATCCCCCGCTCTGTTTGTTATTGTACATCTGCACATCAACAACTGAACATACGCGGAAAACAAAGTGTGTGGAAATTCACCACATGCTTGTCCGAGTAGATTAACTTGTACAAACAATGTTTATGAGGTTCATAATTCTGAAAAGATTGCAGTTTCACAGGGTAATAATAAAGCGGTTTATACACATGAAGATAATGCGGACAATGAATTGGGCCATAAACATAGAACATAGAGAGAAGTAACTGTTGCCTATTGCTAATAATAATAAATTTGGAATTATACCTAGTGGAATAAAGTAGTTATGACTTTTAAAGTTATGTGTCTAAAATATTTGAGTTTTCTCATAGAATATCTTTAACTTTTAAAATCGGCGTCAAAAAGTAAAGAATATCAGAAAGGGACTAGTTTTTTATTAAGAATAATGTCGAATTTATAATCACAAATTTGTTCAATAACTTTTTCGGAGAGAATCCAAGTAGTAGCAGAAGTTTTCGTAGTTAGCAATAATATTATTTTCTATACTCTAATAGAAATCAGTAGACATAATGCGTCAAACTCTCCCTCTCTTTTTCTCAACAGAGGCAAGAGACAAGGACATAAAAAGGGAGAAAAAGAAAGTGTGACGCACATGTCTACTGAAAATAATCTTGGTGTGTCTGAACTGTTCGGTAAATAGACAGTACTCTTTGAGAATATGCGGAAAGGTGCAGATATGAAACTGGAAACCAGAATAATATTATATTTATATTATAATAGTACCTGTATACAAATTTTGCGCCTTTTTATGGAGTCCATCTTTCTCTAGTAATCGTCAACAGTTAGCGCCACCTTTGACTTAGCTTTAGAAACCTATACAGTTACGAAATCTATACTTTATACGTAAGTATTCCGTATTACAATGAATTATAAGTGATAAACTGATAAAATAGACACAATATGAGTAAAGCTTTGAATAATAATTATTTGTAGACAGAAATTCAATTTCTAGGTTGGAAATAATAGTAATTTCCTACAGCTGATAATAAGATATGTTTATACACGAGTTTTCCATCATAAATAAGGTGATTTAAAAGGAAGCGCACAACCAGGTTTTTTATTGATTCTGGTGGATATATAATTTATAGCTCATTAACATGTATAATGGATAATTTCATAAATTTACTCATTCATTAAATAAATCGACTGTCACTTGCAGTTAGACCAATTTAACCTATCCAATCATACAGAGCTATCACCAATAATTAATAAACGTAATTAATAAAACAAATATTTGAGGAGATATTTATTTATTTATTTATTTATTTATTTATTTAAAATATGGTAATAACATCATGCGTTTGATTACAACTTATTCTGTCCGGATATTAAAAGAAATTGCTTTGTTTTCGGATAATTCAGAAATAAATGTTTGTGATCAATTTTGCTTAGCTGGGTCTTAAACTAGAACAGATTCACTCTATCTTAGCATATACATCTATTTGAATAATTACTAAATTATTCAGTACTCAGGTGATGTTTCCCGTAGTTTAACTTTCATGGAGTTAGACTGAAAACGGCAAAAAAAGTTTGATATTCAGAAATGTGCATTTTCCTTATCAAATAATTTACCACAAACTGGATTTAGCAAATAAAATTCCAATTATAGAGTTATACCGATATAAAAAATAAAAGTATCTGTTATTGGGGAAAGGCCGAGATTTTAATGCAATTATATTAGCGCTAATGGAAAATTCCTCAGGAAAGTGGAAAAGTGTTCCAGAGAGACCACACATGAAATTTAATACTATCACAACACAATAACATTAAGGTGGCGGCTTTAGCCGGATTACTGCTGCAATAAAATACAAAATCCGTCATAAGCACTGCACCGAATTTGTGTTTTATCCTCCAATACTTCTGTATTTTTATCCGACAACGATGCGGATGAATTAATGATATATATCCCCAATATTTACGTTCAATTTGTCTGGCTGACGGTGTACCAACCAACATTGTTTATTATTTTGGTGTATGTTGTATATTCGCACACACACATTATATGTCTATATATACAATACGGCCAATGTTTGTGAATATGGTTATGGAGGTTGGATATATAAACCATATAGCAAACATGACATTCATTTTCCAATTGTTGTTCCAGGGTCTCCAGGATAATAACGGTTTAAATAGTGGCGCCGTATCCCACTTTGAACCGCAGGTGGCGATGCTCTGCGACGCTGGACCACATGGCCAGGAGGCGTATCATCCCAAATATATGACCGAACAAGGAGAATGGGTGTCCGACCTTTACTCCAAAGCTACGTGCTTCAAGGATAAAATGGATATACTCAACTATTGCAAAAAGGTAGGGTTGAGATCATTATCATTTTGAATCCCTCCTCGTGAGACTGATGAAGAGGCTGCTTCTGCGAAATTATCTTGAATAATATCACAGTAATTTGTATAGCTTTTTTGTGTGAACGAAACCTTATGTCCACTTTGGCAGTCCCTTAATTCAATGACAAAACTGGAATAATAATAACGATAACAATTGTAACACTTTTCGTGATCAGAACCTTTATTACCTATATAGGATATAATTGTATTTTGAGATATACTAGAACTAGAGGGATCTCATTTATATAAAGAAGCTAATCGTAATTAGATGCCCAGCAATATCTTGAAAATAAACCGAAACTATTTTGATTAGTTCCTGAAACATCTGAAATAAACTGGAATTTCGGAATTTTTGTTCCTGTTTTATCAGAAGAAAAACGTATTTGACAATATGCTCCACTATATCTTGAAAATAAATCGAAGCTAGTTTAATTAGTAACAGAAATAAACTGGAATTCCAGGATTTCTTTTCCGGTTTTATTAGATGAAAAACGTATTCAACAAGCTTAGTGAGGTTAGGTCAGATTCTCTGACTGTTAACTTGTTGAACTCATTCATTTTGCTCAATACAAAAACGGAACTCTTCACTCAAAAAAGCTCTCCAGGATCATACTATGAAAATTCATGTTGAAAATGAAAATAAAAGTCTTTCTGGCGATGAGAATGGTCAGAAGTTTTGAGTTTTCGAGTGGAAATTCCAGGTCCACATTAAAAATATGATTTCCTTTCTTCCTTATTACTTCGTATAAGAAAGTAAAAATAGTTGATGATTGTTGAATATTATAACACATCAGATCTGAAATTCGATCTTGATAGATGACAAAAAGTTGCTGTGTAAATCTGCTTTTAGTTTGCTTTTCTCTTGATAACCTCATGAAATGAGAAAAGAAATCTTGCAATTTCAGTTTTTTTCAAGTATTTCAGAAACATAGTTTAGATTTGTTTTCAGGATATTGTGAGGATCTAATGTTTTTAATATTAATTCAAGATATTTGTTATGTTCATTATTTCGATTTTAAGCCAAATAGCCGGAAAATTTTTTCATATTTAACAAGATAATTTCGCTCATTTACGATTGTTTCTTCAGAGCAGGAATTTTAAACATTATTAAACATTTCCTTAAGAGGACTGTCCACAGAATATGCAAAACATGCGTTGCAAGAATCCTATTTTCTAGTTTAATACATTACTGTATAAAAAGTGAAATATTATAGTTAAAAAACCATTCTATGTATCTATGGTACTATTTTTTAAATATTTTAGGTAACCACTGATAATTGATGAAATCTGGCCGCAAAATAACATGAACATTTAAATTCGATATATACAATTACAAAACTTCACAAAATATTATTAATGGACAATTTTACATTTTCAGCAGTTAACAATAAATTATCACAGTAATCTTTTCACCCAAACCAAACATTTTTTTGAACATAGTATATGGTAAATAAATCTGAAAAAAATCAACTACATATTATGTTTTCATTTACATAATTTTCAATGTGATTCATTTATATCAAAAATAATATTTCTACTGGTTATTTTGTAATTTAATTTCAAAGCACAATGAAACACGAATTATTAGTCTGTGTACAATCGAGTACATTGTAAAGTTAATTAAAGAAGTATATGAACAAATCAACATTTTTTATTTGCTGTTTGAAATCCACAGAATGAATTTGACATAAACATGGCTTTAGCTTTAGTTATTTAATACAATGCTTTGAAAAATAAACATCACCCCATAAACGATTAATTAACGAAGATTGATCAAATGTCAAAGGATGAAACAACCACACAACTTTCAAACGAACCCACCCTGATGAGCTAGAATATAAAAAATAAAAAACAGGATTAATATTATATCTCCCCACTAACTTTTACTTGTCCAATAACCAGATTTACAGATGTGTCAATATACCTATCGCCAGAGTTAATAATATATCTTAGTATACATAATTGTAGGTAATACATGCTACACAGCATGTGCATACACCTAATATACCTCGTTATTCATATTACGATTATAATTCCAATTCAGCGACATGCAATTGATCTAAATCCCCGATAATATATTCGAACTGTATGCTACATCGATTAGGGTTTAATTTTTTATTTTGTATCCGGATCTAATTACAATGTTGTCGCATGGAGAGCTGCTATCACTGGCACGGGTCCTTTAATCATGACAAATAAAAAACAGACGCATCTGCATCGTGTTGGGATTATTTTCCACTACCAGTGCATAGTTTATTTTAATTTGTTTGCAGTTTGTTTGTGTTGCTTTTCCTCGATATATGGAAAATTAATGTTTGATTTGGTTTGCACGATTCAGGTAAATTCGATATAAATGGTGTAATAATAATTATTTTAAGTACATATTAGGTTCAGAATGTTAAGAGGTTTTTGAATAATTCGCTTAATTTTGCATAATTATCTTGGATACAAAGATTTTTTTCTATTATTTATTTTTACTTTTAATATGTATTCGACATCGCTAACAGACTTTTGATAAATGTTCTGCATACCTTCGTATGATTCCACAAAAACATTTCTCTATGTAGATTATATGGAATTTAATAACTCAAAGATCAAAATTAATGAATTTTTTTTTTATTTTTAACGACTCAGTTTCTTTTATAATTCATCAAACTTTATCTCATTGATATACAGGATGTCCCAGTTTATATCGTCAGGATTTCACCAGTCGATAGTTTAGTGAAAATTAAAGGTGGTTTGTCTAATAAACTATGGTCGAATGTTGCTTCCTTTTTGATGTACAGGGCATTAAAGGAAATAAATTATTTTAAATAATTTGCTATAAATCAATAACAAAAAAAGTTAGTCTTCTGAAATTTTGCATAGATCTTTTTTTTGTATTCTCTTATTAATAGTGGTTGCAATTATTTTATTTAGAACACAGAGGCGTGCGTACGGGTTTCTTAAAAAACATTTTATTGAATAAAACGTACACCACTGTTTTTTTTTGCAGCACCAATATGCAGAGAGTATTTTCCATTCAATTTAGAAACTTTTTTGAATCTTACAATTTCTTGATAACTTAACTTTTTTTTTCTTATTTATTAAAGAGGTTTTTCCCTATTAGATTTCCGAAAAAAGCATAAGTACAAAGTTGTAGAGAAAAATATTTCCTACAACTTTCCTTTTAATATTTTTTTGATATTGTCAATATTTAAAAAGATATTCAACAAATAAGTTGCAAATTTTAGGGAAATTTTTCTCTAGTTAGGTACTACTTACTACTACTACTACTTACTACTCTTTCCCCAAAAATTTCAACTTATTTGTTGAATAACTTTTTAAATATCGACAATATCAAAAAAAGTTTAAAAGATAAGTTGTAGGAAATATTTTTCTTTACAACTTTGTGGTTGTGCTGACTCTTTTTTTCGAAAATTTAATAGGAAAAAAGTTATTCAATAAACAAAAAAATCGAACCCTTAATTGAGAACTGGTGAAGGAAGGGCGGGGTCTACGAATACACAAACTCAGTTTTAACCTTTCAGGGTGACCCTCTAAAAGATTCTACAAAAATTGGCTGTAGGATAAAAAAGTCTATTTGAAGCCTTTTTTTCTCCCTTATAGTAAATAAGGGAGAAAAAAAGTAGTACTATTAGGTTATTTTGAGTTAAGTTATCAAAAAATTATAAGATACGAAAAAGTTTCTAAATTAAATGGAAAATACTCTCTGCATATTGGTGCTGCAAAAAAAAAGTGGCGTGCGTTTTATTCAATTAAATGTTTTGAAGAAACCCGTACGCACGCCTCTGTGTTCTAAATAAAATAATTGCAACCACTATTAATAAGAGAATACAAAAAAAAAATCTATGCAAAATTTCAGAAGGTTAACTTTTTTTGTTATTGATTTATAGCAAATTATTTAAAATAATTTATTTTATTTAATTAAAGGAAGCAACATTCGCCCATAGTTTATTAGACCAACCACCTTTAATTTTCGCTAAACTATCGACTGGTGAAATCCTGACGATATAAACTATGACATCCTGTATATTATATGAGAACGATAAATTTAACTTTGATGTGTATACAAAAATCAATCTTTGAAAAATGTTGGTATTTTCTCATATTTAAAAAGTATTTTGCTAAAACCTCCAGAAATATTTTTTAAATATTAAATTAACAGTAATTAATGCAGCATTTGACTTTCTAGTTATTAATTTAATAAAATTATATCAGAATATACCAAATTTTGGAGGCGAGACATTTTTTAAATCATGTTAAATATTTTTTTCTTAAAATGTATATGGATCAAATAAATTTGATAAAAATTCGGCTGTATGAGAAGAATATAGGTACTTACATGATCGCAGAACATTTAAAATACGTCAGTTTAATTGGCTGGATGTATGTAAATAACCAATCAAATTGTGAGTCTAATATACAGAGCGTTTATAAATGATTGAGAGGCGTTTGAATTTCCCGCTATTTCCATTACGTGTTTTTTTGGTGTTATAGAAAGACTTCTTACTCCATTTTTTCGATACTCCATAAAACCAGATTTTAATAATTTTAAAACTATCTCAGATTTTTAGTTGTCTCCTAAAAATTGTGTCAAAAAAGACATCTTTAAGAGAAAAAATCTAAAAAGATTAATTAATAATTATTAATAATATTTTTTCTTGATAAATACGATAACTTTTGACTTATAAATAAAAAAAATCGACCGTTTCCACTAAATTTTAACATAAATTTAATTAGAGTTGTCAGTTGAAATGGAGTATGTTTTTATACGAGTGTTTGTACTAAGTTGTAAATTGAAAAAAATGCAGATCTTGAACGAAACCCAAACACGTAAACCTTTTAGTTATAAAAACCTAACCATAAGCTTGAATCTTAACAACACAACTAAGAAAATGCCCTAATAAAATGTTCGTATATTAACCAGGGACCCACACCTTAAATTTTAATAATTTATATAAATTACCTCCCACGTAATAAACTACCCGAGAGCTTAATGAATACCACAAACGTTGTTTATTTGTCTATGCATACAGCAGAATTTAATAATCTACAGAATCCACCTATAACTTATCTAGGATTTGGCAAATTTATGACGGTGTAAATTGTTTCTAAGTTAAGTCACGAATTAGTTCATCTCTATTTGAAGTAATAAGACGGGAGGCCCGCACACCAGACGCGTTTTGTTAATAAACGACAAAGGTCGATTTGTAGCAAAATTTCATTTGTTGGAGTAATAATAAATTAAAGGCATTGGGCGACGTCGTTCGACATATATTTAAACCAATTAAGCGTACACGAAATAGGCAGGGAACAACTTATAGGTCTCTGACAGTTTCAAGAGATGTTCCCGAGCGTTTAATTTAATTTTCTTACCACGTAGTTACTAACATGAATTTCCCAAACTATATGGTACTATATAGGAAACTTTCCTTATTCCCTTCTTGCACACATACACATCCAAACACACACACATTCAAATAACTACGCCTATAGTACAACTTCTTCGTGCAATATTGATTTGCCATTGGATATGTTGTGCCATTTTACTAAAGTTCGTTCGTTTAATTAGAGGCCCACATTTGACGGGGTTTATTTGGTTGTTTTCATGACCAGTCACGAACATTTTAGACTAATCTGTTGCTTTAATTCTGGAATGGCAAGCGTCAAAGAGATTATGGCGTACTTAGATGGACGAAATTATATGATAAATTTAATTAACAGCTTAATCATTTATTTCACATCACACAGGTGTGCGCGTTACTCACAGCAACTTGACTTTTAATGCGATATTAAAACATGCAAATGGTTGCCTATTTGAATATTATTCATTCATTTTAGTGTATATAAACATATAGAATATTATTATGCGGTGATTTAAATTGTAAACATTAAAATAGCATTTATGAAATGAGCTACAAAGTGGATACAATTTTGAAAAAAAAAAAGAAATTGCAACCCATAAATTAAGTGCAAAATTTCTTGACACTCTGCAGAATGCAATAAAATTTAAATAAACCAAAAAATAATTATTGGTAATCAATTCACTAAAGAAATGGACTCATAACAAAAAAAAAATTTAGTTTCTGGCTGAGGACAAACTTAATAAATGTTATGCTTTCAATTTTCAATGGGAAATAGTTTTTATAAAAATAATTAAAATCTAGTACACTAAACTTTGATTTATTTTGAACTCAAGAGGAGCCACTAATTTTTCCTTTTATATCACTAGTAGACTAAAATGAGATGTAGTTGAATTCTAGAAAAAGAGAGTTGCACTTTTAGACTGTAAAATTATATGGAAAAACTGATTTTTAAATACCCACGCGGATAAAGTTCAATTTAAATAAGATGCTCTTCTTGTTTAGTATTTTTTTAGAAATGTCTACATAATTTCTGTCTTAAATTTTACTGTTTAAGTAAAAACCGTTTTTACTTAACTTTCCGAAAACTGCCGTCCATCTTTAAAACAAAACTTTTGAACTTTTCAACTGAAATTTAATATAAATTAAATGTTCAACTAATATAATTTTTAATGCATCTTTCTGAAAAATTATCTTCCGGCGACAAGCTCGTCACCGTTAAGTTAAAAGCTCAATTTTTAATTTTGTTTCATGTAATATTTAAACCGGCGCATTCGCCATTTTTAATAGATAACCATGTTTGTTACTTTTTACTCACCAAGTACTTAATCCTTAATCCGCGAATATTATATTAGCTAAATACACATTTACCGGGTTTCTTCTAGTAGAAAACACGCTTAAACCTGTGGAAATAATAAAGCATTTATAAATGTTAAATGAAATATGATCTTCAACGTAGAATTTTAAATTGTGTTATGCAAAATTCGCAGAAGGTATTTCATAACAAAATTTGCTTTTAATTTTAAGTGGATCACACACCAAATAATTGCGTTAGGGTTTGTTTACTGCAATGAGTATTTTGTCTAGGGCCATGAAAATTAAAAGGGTGCGGTTGCTTAATTTAAATTTTTAATTTATTCTAAGCAATTACGGTCAGGAAATTTCTTCATCACCAGCGAATCTGCTGGCAATAAATTCAACTTTAGTCGAGTGCCTAAAACGATTTTAATTTCTAGACAAATTCCCAACAAAAACAAGTCTTTAGGGCTAATAAGTATAAAAACTCGTGAAATCAATACGCGTACAGGGACACACCGTAATTTATTAAAACATAACCTTTTAAAGAATTTATAGCTCATTGAGTAGAAAATGGTTTAACTTGTAACTTTTGTCTTAAGCACTTGAGTTGAATAGCTCCACTGGCAGTATACAAAAGTAAGCGTTTTTCAAGTTTCTTTTTTGTAAATGAGCCAAGTTAACTTAGTTTCAGTTTGAATAAAGGGAGTGTTGGAAGTGCCGCAATCGAAACTTTAAATTTTTAGTTTATTTTTCATGAAGTTGCTGCGCGTACAACTCGCACCCAAATTCAATTATGTACGTTCATTTCCCACTGTAAAAGTATGATATGATGCAAAATTACAAAGTTGAACTTAACAGATTTATTAACAATTAAAAGCTTGTGAACTAACAACAAAAATGCCGAAAAGAACTTTCCATCAGCAGTTAACTTTTCGCATTGTAGGGAAGTGGAACAAAGAGGAAATTTCTGGGAAAAGCAGCATAAACGATACAAAAATATAATTTTATTTAATATGGGGGGTATGAGGAATTTTGTTTGCTTTCACTCGCTTTAAACTTCCAACAAATGTAGGCATGCTTTCCAAAATTGCTTTGAATCATCTAAACACGTAAATTTATGCAACAGAACTTCCAAAGGCCCTTTGGAATACCAAATGAAGTAATTCAATTCGGAATGTTTAATATCCAAGTATTTTGAATACAAATCTTTTAATTATTAATAAATTTCTAACGCTTCAAAAGACCGATGATATAAAATAGAGTTATTCAGTTGGAATACAAATAAAACAAAAAAGTATCATTCACAAATATTGTATCGGTTTTCATTATAGTATGTTTTAGCTGTATGAAATCCAATAAATCAGATAATCTATTATCATTTCGTATATTCCAACCGTGAACTTCTTTGTCTAGAAATCAATGTGCCCAACAATAAATGGCTGGTAATCAATCAAGTTCTCCCCCTTAGGCCAAATATCATTTACAGTGATTCCTTAAAACATTTCATCGTTTGTGAAACTTTATCTGTTGGATAATAGAGGCACTCTTTCAAATTATTATTAATGTTGCAGATGCAACGAGATGAAAAATTAGATTCGTGTGTTATTGTTTCCTGTTTGATACACTTAATAGACTTGATGACATGAAAGCTGTTATACGGATACTGTAGACAAGTATAAAAACCGGATTTTTTGAAGTAGAAAAAGATTTTATTATACGTTTGCGATATAGGTAATTATATACTTTATTATTCTATTTTTTTTTCTTATTTCGGTCGAAAATACAAAATAAATTGAGTTATAATAATTAGCATTAGGTTAGTATAATAATAGCATTTTTAGTTGTTTTTTTAGTTTTTTTCTAATCATTGGTATGTGTTCTGTTATAGCGAGGTCAAAATTCCAATCCCGAGTCTAGAACATTGGGTTACGTAAAGCACAAATAAAAAAATGGCCAGACATTTGGTTCCAAAGTTGTGGTATTTAAAAGAAAACTTTACTTCCTTTAATGTGCCTTATAATTAAAACAGGTAGCTTGATGGTTCGACTTCTCAGCGTAGTAATTCTTTTTATTGTTTTAGCCTCACTGTTTCAAATTTGCAATGTTAAGCTCATCAATTTTCCATTTTTCCCGTTTTATATCTACTTTAATTACACTACGTTTAAATAATTGTTGAAATTTGTGAATACGTGCACGTAAATTTACTTGATTTGTTTGTAGATGTTCTGAAGGAGCCCAAATAAATTGTGGATGAATCGTCATCTGACTGAACAATTTTAGTTCATTTATCTATTGTCCTTAAAATCTGTCTAAGGAACCTTTTTTTATAAAATTGAAGGACACGAATACCATTCAACATTATCTATAATAATTTTATATTAATAGTTTTTATAGAAAATAAAAGAATATTATCCTTAAAGTATCCAAACTATAACTATTAAAAATATCTGTTAATAATTAATTCCTACTAGTAATTTTTCACTTTCTGTGGATGTTATCTAATTGCCAACTTTCTTCCTTCCTGCCTCAAATAGTTTTACAAATGTTAAATTCCCCGATTACTTCAACAATTTTTTTAGTGTAAAATTTCCCTGCAGTTCTTAAGTAATCATATGCAGAGTGCAGAGATTCGTATTATCCTGCCGTCGAGTTATGTAAATTTTGGTATCTACAGAATATACATTATAAAAGCATATTTCCGAGAGTGGAAACAGACAAAAAAAAACACACCCTTATACCCTGTATTATATCTACAGCTCCCTCTTTGAAAGTACATGCAATACTGGCGGTTGAAATTTAAAATAAATTAACTTAAATTAGAAGTTGTATCCTAATTTCGTAGTGAAATGTATGATTACTTTAAAATTGCTGAAAATAATATTGTTCGAAAAACGGGGATATTTTTATATAAAAAATTGTGTTTATTTCGTTATTTACGTAGTAGTCTACAGTTATTTGTATTATAGCTTGCGCTTTAATTGTTTTATTTAATGGTTTTCCCGCAATTTGATAATTGTGGTTTGTATAATAATTTGTATACCAATACCAGTGGTGTAGTCGCGGGGACTCGAGGGAGCAATTCACGTGAAACTATTTAACAATAATTTACCTCCGTATTGTAAATTGTTTACTATTTTAAACTCTACTACTAGCAATAACACATACCACTAATAAATAATTCAAATAGCTTTATTTCCAAGGAAATTTGTGGATACCATCATTTAAATTAATGCAAATCTCCTTTTAAAAAATTCCAAAATATTTGTTTCTTTTTATTAAAACCCTGCAGACTTTCTAAAGCAAATTAAGTATTTGATATGCATGCTGTTGGAAGTTTTCGTGTATATCTACTAAAACTTGTGTATAAAACATCTGTCGATACGGCGCAGCATAACTTTCCGAAAATATTGTAGACGTTAAATTAAAATTTACTTTTATAACCCAATCATAAAACACAAACTCAAGCCATCGTACAGGAGTATTTGTGTGTAAACGAATTTTGTATTAGGTTAATTTGTAATTTAACTTTGGGGTCACGTGTTGTGAATAAATTCTAGAAATAACAATGGTTTCATGTTTATTATTAAATGAAATAATTTGTATTGGGGGCGTGGACTTTACGAGGTTGAAATTTGGCATATAGACAGGCAACCGCAACATCTACAAAGGTGGATTTTTGGAGAATTGTCAGTTTTGTGTTCAACTTATCTTCTTATCTATTACAACACATTTCTATTAAAACAATTTCATGTTACTGTTCGTATCTACAAATTTATATACATCACCTAAATCAGTTCCTTATATGCCCAATTTATCTTCTGTTCCAGGTATATCCGAAAAGAGATATAACCAACATCGTAGAAAGCAGTCACTATCTAAAGATTGGATCCTGGTGCAGAGCAGGTTCCACACCTGGCGCCCAATCTAGAGGGAAGTGCAAAACTGCAAGATGGGTTAAACCCTTCCGTTGTTTAGGTAAGCAATGATCTGATGCCACATGGGTTTCCAATACTCGCTTCAAGAGCGTAAACTGTTCAAGTTGTCAGTATATAGCTCAAGTTTGGTTTTATTGTGGAGCACAACGCGCCCCCATAATAGCGCTTGTCTGTAAATCCATTTTAAACATAATTTGTTAATTAGTATTTACTCGCCCAATTTTAGTTGGCAAACTAAAGTTTTGCCTTCGAGGCAATTTGTGTCAAGTAAGTTTACGGACAACAACAACAACAAAGTTATTGCTAATTATTATTAATGAATGGTTATAATTTTACTTTAATTTTGATGGAAATTACAAAGAATTGGTCAAGGAAAAAGAATTTAGGTACAACAACGCCTTCCTCCCACAAACATCTCCTTAAACCGCACTAAAATATTGATCCGTGACTTTCAAGTTTCACTTGACATGATAAATTCATGCTCTTGATCCCTCGCTATTATTACGTTTTTTTTCTATCACTTTACAATGATAATAGAATTTATGTCTAACATATAACATTAACTTGGAACTGGAGGTAGGTGTCTGCTGGTCTAAAGCATGAACACACACGTTGGTGGTGTGATGTATAATTTATAACACGTTATCATCATAGCGCGCAAGAAAGACAGAAAGGAGTTAAAGTGACATTACCTACAAGAAAAAAATATGGCATAATAAGACTGGGGCCTTTTCTATGCAGTGTCGCGCACGCTTATATAATATGGCGACCAACACAAAGGAAAATAGGAAACATATTTCTTCGCGCGACACCTGCTGCCTTCCGGTTGTGTTTTGATGGATTATCAAAAAGGAGAAAACGAACCTCAGACATATAGTGACAGTGTTATGAGGAGGGACGTGTCGGTTGTACACCCTTTTTTTTTACCAGATTAACCGAAAGGTAAGCGGAAAAAGTTGTGCTGTTGAACTGGTGGATGGTGTTTTAAATTCACGACGAAACATGTCTGCTCCTCGTCAGGAATTTAATACCTGATAAAACATAATAAAACGAGAATATTTTACGAGTGGAAATATGTACATATTCGTGGTGCTTCACACATTATATTTTTGAAAGTTTCGGTATTTAATATTGTTCAGTGTAGAAAAACTGTCCGGGTGTTTTTTGGGTACTCGCTTGATTTTCGGGAATTATGATAAAAAATGTGGGGGTGACACAAATTAATTTAGATGTAACATTCCTTCGACTAGGGATTATTTTTTGACAAATTTACGTAAATGTCTCTACATGCACACGTCAGAATAGCAAAATAAAATGTAATTCACTGAAAGGTGAATGTTTTACATAAATATACGCAAATAAAACAATAAACTAAATTTTTAAGAAAGATTAGAACTAATTATAATAATGCTTAGATTTATTTAAATATAGAACCAAAAATTAATCCATTCAAGTGTGATTGTTTTATGATATGCCAGGAAGTGAAATTGTTGCTACAAAGAAATTTTATCCTTATTTGTAGTATTTTATGTGCTACACTAAATCATATTGTTATTTTATCACAAGATAGTTTCAGGATGATGATATAGATATTGAAAATAATAAATTGTGTCTTCACTGAGATTAATTCAAAATTTATATTGCGAATAAGAAAACCATGAGATATTCCCATTTTTTTAAAAGAAAATTAGTTTTATTCTTATATTACATAAGATTACATATTGGTTGGTTTCAGAATCATAAAATCATCAAAAACTGCATCTACATTTTTGTATCATATACTCCTTAGTGAACCTAGGCGAATTAGACACTCCGTATATACTATACACTGATAATGTCCTTAAATTCGTTCGTTTTATTTAGTCTAAGTATGGTTTTATCTCCAACAATTATTGTCAGGCTATTAGTATAAAACCACGCAACCCTCGCAAATGAAGGGCTTTGATAAATCCAGTGGAATCAAATAACTGCCACAGGATTGATATTATTATTATTGGTGCGCATAAAACGGCAATTACCATTATTTATCTGTGAAATAGCAGACATACGGCATTTAATAGGAATAAAAGTCACAGTGGTGGAGAGTTTTTGTTGTCGCTAAATGTGAACATTTATCAGTAGTTTGCAGCTATTAATCTGCAGAGTGGCTGTTATAAACCAACTGGACCGAGTCAGGCTGCAAATACCTCTTTATTAACACCGCGTACATTGGTTGCCATAAAACTAAGAACTGGAAAAGAGAACAAGAGAAGAAATTCAAAAGGCACACGGGGGATATTTTATATGATATAATTCCTGAATACGTACGTATTATGGAGGTTTAAACGCAGAATTATATTACGTATATATCTGAATAAAATAACTTGTGACGGAGATAGCGGCTCAAAACTTGGTTGGTGTATTATTAGAGCTACAAAACGAAATGCGATACAATAGACAGGAGGCAGTGGGATGAAATTGTGCATAAAATTATTTCATAGAATAAACAAAAGCGTTTTCTGCAACGTAATTTATTCAAATTACATGCAGATTTTATTGTCTGCATTTTTCGTGAATGTATGTACACGATAGTTTGTCGATCTTTTGCGTTATACTAGTGGATAGATTATATTTTTCTTTAAGAAATAAGTTGTTTTTCTTAAATGTGATCAAAACCAAAGTGGTGAATCTTAAAAAGAACGTATGTAGAAGCTACTCAAAAAGTTTGTTTGCAGTACGAGCCCTAACAACTAAATGTTCAGACAAAAGTAAATTTTTGAAGTATGAAAAGAGAACTGGAAGTTTTACGCAAATAATTAGTAAACACCTAACAATACAATAAGATAAAGCCTTAATAACAATATTATGCATGGAAGAAAATTATTTATTTGATTTAACAATATTTTAACCTTAATAATTAGCAAATTTTAAAAAATGAATTTGCAACTTAATGTTGGGATAATTTTTAATTTAGGACCATCATAAGAGGTTACGTCTCCTTTTGCTTTAATAGCTGCCTGTATTCTAGCAGGCATTATATTTATCAATTTTTGGAACAATTCTGGAGTGAAACTGTCCCAAATTTCATCTATTTTGATCTGATGGTTCTTGGTGGATTATTGCGTAGAATACGTTTAATTTTATGCCAAAGAGTTATAATGACATTTAAGTCCGGACTGGATAAGGGCCATGGAAGCACCTTTATGTCGTTTTCACCAAGCTCCAAAACTGTGATTTTTTAAAAACAGTCGTTAGGAAATTATGTCACATTTTTCAAGTGCAATTTTAAAGTTACAAAAATTGCCGAAAATCACCAAATAAAGACTTAGGGATGTACATAAAACAAATATCCAGCTTTGCAATAAAGTAATTTTTACCAAAATCCAACCAGCGGTTCCAAAACTGTGATTATTTAATTATTGTAGGTAGCACTCTCAAAAAACACGTTTTTTAAAAAGTAAACTGTTAAACTTGAAAAAAATGCAAAAAAAAGTCATATTAACATTTCAGGATTTTTTCAATATAGTACGATTATTGAGCTTTGATTTAAAGGTTTTTTGACATAATTCCAACCAGCGGTTTCTAAACTGTGATTTTTTAAAACAGTTACTAGAAAATTCTATCATTTTTAAAGGTGCAACTTTGAAGCTCCGATAAATACCTAAAATCACCAAATAAAAACTCGTATAACTTTTTTGTAAAGAAAACTAACATCCAGGTTTGCAATAAAGTAAATTTCATCAAAATCCTACTACTAGATCCAACGTTTTGAAAATAATAATTCTTTGTTTCTACAATTTTCCCATCCTGCTGGGTTAAAGTGCCACAGTTTTAGAACCGCCGAGCGGATTTTTACGAAATTTACGTTTTTATATAACAAAATGTTGGCATTATAACAGAAAAAAATCATCAATGTTATGGAAGTTGATTTAGATAACTTGTAAGCATATAGAAAAAAGACAATCAAATTTACGTTTGTCCGAACATTTAGTTGTAGAATTAAAATTAGAATCTTGAACTTCTAAAATTCTATTATGTAATGAAATAATCTTTCTTGCTGTTACTCTTTCCTGTGAGAATTATTATAGCCATTAAATAACTTTCTGTAACCTTGAGGAAAAATTTTCCAACGCCCATCAAATTAGCATTTCAAAATGCAAACCCTTTGAGCACCCCTAGATTATAGGCTCAAGTTCCGCCCATGTTTATGCAACAGTTTACGTTCATGATACACATTTTTTTATTCGAATTTTATGTGTAATTACTACGATCTAACTCTGCAACCACTTCATTGTAAATTTCCATTGTCGTGCGTACTCCTGCAAGAAACCCAACCGAAAAAGGTTTTTTGCGACACCGTTGAATTCAACGGTTGGGAAACATTTCTAAACAAAAACACGCCAATAAAGGCCTTGATTCAGTAATTATCGTTGTGTTGGCGTGTCACTAGTTTAATTTAAATCAGAGTAGACAAGTTGTATTTCATTTCGTGTACAATAATTCCTGAGGAATTCCTACAAATCGATACGGGAAAAACAATTTGGCAAATTAGCAAGTTTATATTCTGACTAGCAGTAGTATAATCATTAATTTGCATAGTAATGGGAGTTTATTCTGCTTTGGTCGCCCTCTTGTGCCTTAGTGTGGAAAAAAGTAAAAGCGAATGAGAAGTGATGATAAGAATTATCGACGCTAGTGTGGGACATTTGGAATTGGCGTATTTCGAAATCTGTATTGTCGATTATTTTGAAAAGTCACAAAAACTCAAAGGGCATTTTTATACGTTACTTGAGAAAGTTGCTCTATTATTTATTAATTTACTACTATACGTAAATATGTACTTTTCATTTTACTATTCGCAAAAAAGACAAAACTTAGCTAAATGTATACTAAATCTGTTAAAGGAGGATAGTATTGTATATTGTATAAATGTATAATTATATAATTATATCCCCTTTAAATTCAAACATCAAATAAAAGACGCTGTTGCATTCGTTGATCACATGCTTTTTTACTGTCCTCCTTTTACAGATTTAGTGTAGTCTCCGAGTATTTTTTGTACAAAAACCTATTTTCTGTCTAATAAATCGATTATTTCCGAAGAGCTTCCAAAAAACTCGTCAAAAACGTATTTGTTATAGGTGTGCCTTACAATGCGATAGCAGATGATAAAGTGTAAACAATTATGCATGCTGTCATCTTGAGGGGTGTAAGCGAGACATGGATTTATTGCTTTTACCACAGGCAGGGTGTACTGTATTAAATTATTTCACTAAATCTTTTAGCCCCAGAGAAAAATGCGATGTAATGTCTGTTTTTGTGCCAATTCAATTTTTTTTGTTCAGCTCGAACAACACTTCAACCAAGCAAATAAAAATAAATTATTTGTTGGTTTACGAAGTTTTATTTGTTTAAGGGTTGATAATTGCTAAATTGTGTTTATGATTTTGGAGTTTTTCAAATTAATTCTATGGAACTGTTATTAGAAATGTACGATTTAAACTTTTATAAAAAGTTCTGGAGGCAAAAAAGGACGACTGAAAATTCTCATTATAAAATTCTGAAAAGTTGCATATTAGTTTTTATACAGAACCTCATCACCTGCTGTACCCGAATATCAGACACTTGCATCAAAAGTTTTCATGAAAAATGCAATTAAAAAATTGTTTATTCTAGCAGAGTATCATTCGTACTAAGTATGATGATTATATTATTTAGGAAAATAATGTTGATATTAAATTACGACAGGATATAATGGAATTACGTCAAAAACAAAGCAACAAAGTACTTTAATGCCATCGACAAAGTGTTTCCATATAAAGGTTTCATATACATATAAAATCTAATAAAATAACATGAAAGTGACGAACAAAAAAAGGCAATACAGACAAACTCAATTCCGTTATTTACATACTTTGCTGTGTAAATTAATACTTTTTTAGTCTTCACACAAAACAAGTTGGAAAACACTTTAATCGATTTTTGTATTTCCAACAAAATGATATATACTTTTTAATATACTCCAGTCTGAGAATCTTCAAAAGAATTTCTATTTGTTTTATTTTGATAAAAAGAAAAGATGCTAAACCGTAGGAAAACTGTGCTTAAGAAGCGGGAAAAACAGTGTGCGGAAAGAAAAAAAACGAGTATTTGCACAGGGAAAAGTTGAATCTTGATTGACTATGCGGTTGTGTTGTAACTTTTCAAATATTTAAAAGCACCTGGCAAATCCTACGGGAACGAAACGCCAGGATATAGATTCCTGCGTACAAACTGAAGTTTATTGGGTCAATACACAATTTTATCGTTCATAATTGACACATTTATTATGATTTGCATATCAATTTTAATACGTCAATTTTGGAATAATTATTACAAAACCTAATGAGGTTTTGTGGGGAAATAAAACCCTGAAGTGAGGACAGAATATATCAGAGAAATGTTCGTTTATTGAAAATCAACACTTGTTAAATTGGGAAATGGTTTAGGAAAATAATTTATTAATAAGAAAATTGGAAATCGATAAAGCTTAGTAAAGATATAACATATTTTTAACATTTACCTTGCGGTAATTTTGAATATTTTAAAGAAAGTCTTCAGGTTTCTATTTCTGTTCTTCCTTATACACAAATTAGTTCAGATCCCAGAAAAGATTTTGATTTTGATTTTGATCTTTCACATTAAAATCTACAGATGATACAAAAATTTATTTATTGTGACTGATCGCGTGACGCAAATCTATAGTTCAGGTAAGGTAATAAAATGTGGAAAGTTTTACTAGTGAACATTTTTTTTAAAGAGTTTTTGATAAAATGTTTGGTTTCCGAGATAAATATGACAAGCGGAATTTTGGCCACGATTTTCTGTAGCATAACTTTATTTTTCGGGGACTTTTAGTATGTTAATTTTTGTAACTAAATCTATTCTTGATTCTAGAGTTTTTTTTAGCTAATTTCCATCAAGTGATTGCAGTATTTTGACTCAAAACCCAAAATAATATACGCTTTCTTTCAAAAAAAATGCAATAACTTGAGTTTTATCCCTAGTCCTGCGGAACGACTTAAC
The DNA here is from genome assembly GCA_963942485.1 of Pediacus dermestoides. Lineage (NCBI taxonomy): Eukaryota > Metazoa > Arthropoda > Insecta > Coleoptera > Cucujidae > Pediacus > Pediacus dermestoides. The sequence continues at coordinate 35,237,761 of OZ012626.1, forward strand.
ATTATAGAAATATGGAAAAGAAATAAATTCATATTACCTAATTTATTTCAAATTTCACTCATAGCAACACCATTCGTATGCAAATCAATAGAAAAGGCTCTTTCGCATTAATACAATTGAATATTTGCGAATACGCATAAAATTCGATGAAAAAATACCTTTATGAATTACATTTGTATTGGGTTCAATTTGCATACGTTTTTAAATTCCAAGGAGTCGAGAATATAGCCAATAAAACAGAATAAATCTGTATGGCGTAAAGTTTTCCCTCGCCAGTCTAAATCTTTTAACAAAGTGCTCAAATATGGAAATTAAAGCTTTTTCAACAAAAATAATTCTTCTGACTAATTAGTTGCACTAAATCGTTACATTTTGTACACAAAACGAGAATCTTATGTAGTTTTCTGCAAATCTGCACAAAACACTCAAGCCTTCCAATAAATAGCACATTAACTGTACAAAAAGGTGTTTTATTACCTCATTGAACCTTTTAATTGAATTTTGGTGCATCTAAAGCGATAAAAGCGCCAGGCTCCAGCTTGAAACTTTTATTTACCCAACCTATTGATCCTACTTAGTTTTTATAAACCCTATACATCACATCCAGCATAAGTTACCCAACATTCCACTAATAATTTATTTTGTTTGCAGAGGGGCCGTTTCAATCCGACGCTCTTCTAGTACCAGAAAATTGTCTGTTTGATCACATCCACAATCAGAGTAACTGTTGGACATTTGGTCGATGGAATTCAACCGCAGGCACTGCTTGCCAAGAAAGAGGACTGCAACTTCGTTCATTTGCCATGCTGTTACCCTGCGGCATCTCCTTATTCAGTGGAGTTGAATTTGTGTGTTGTCCTAAACACTTTAAAGGTAGACAGGAATTTCATTCTATTATAATATGACGAAAGGACCAAAGTTTAAACTATTTAGTCTGTGTGAGTGTGTGTGCACTAGAGCGAGCGAAATTCTCTTAAAACCATAAAGTTGGATGAAATAAAATCGTTTTTTCGTTCTGTTAAAACGTTTTAGGTGTAGTAGCCATAAAAAAACACCACATTATTATCTGTTGGGAGTTTTGTGTAAATATTGTGACATTATGCAGTTAATTTCGTTTAATTTAAACAAAAAGTAATCATGTATGAAAATGACCGTGGTTGGATTTTAATTTCTGCAATGTGTTTTTCCTGACATACGGCAATTATTTAATAAAGGCCACAGTTCATTCACACATTAATTACCAACTCCATTACGGTGGGTACTTATATAATAATTGATTGAACTTTATTGCCCACAAACAAGTTTTATGCAGCCGTATTCAATTTTTCATCATTAAATACAAAAATTAAATTCGATTTTATCTAGCTTCTAAAACACACGATGCATAAAATATGTCGTAAAAATATAAATGACATCACGAGGTTTTTTTAATGCGCAGTAGATATTAAGGGTGCATCCGTAATGCATTATCAATTTTGCTTTATGAACTTAGCAGGCAATTGCATTATTTACGTGCTGATTGGTTATTGCTTATGGGGGTGTAAATGTGTCAATTAATTTGAAAAGTCCAGGTTTTATGTTACGAATGCTTGTGTATAAGATTTAATTTAATTGATGGAAAAGTTATTGGAAGATCTAAGGTTCATAATACATCACCGATTTTATAGAAATTTTTAGAAAAAAGGGTGTTCAAATTTATAGAATGATTTTTTTAGGTGTGGTTTCAGTTGACTGAAAATTGGAACTTAGAGCCGTTTGCCACGAGGCTAATTTTAGTACAAAATTTAGTACTATTTAAGCGCGCGCAGATTTAGTAAACTTGTTACAATAAATTAGAACATGTTCTATTTTCTTTTATACAATCTGACTAAATATACGTAAATTTGGTGCAGTATAGAAGGGATTTAATTTAGACCTATTGTTTATTATTAATTTTTTAACCAAATCTGCACTCGCATAATTAGTATTAAATTTTGTACTAAAATTTGCCTCGTGGCAAATGGGTCTTAAGCAGAGTTTTATTATTTATCTAACTGAGTTAGAAATAATATAATCGAGTTTTATTTTAAAGGAATAAACCTAAACTAACAATCTCAATTTGAATTTCGTTGGTTTTAAATTGAGTATTGCGATAAAATGGTATTGTTACTTTAGTTGGCGATTTGATTATAAGTTACAAGTTTTCGATGGCAAAAATGTGACGTTAACGCAATTTTAAACATCACCTTGCTCAAACAGTTACTGAATTTTTTCTCATACAAAATTTTTAATTATTTTTAAGAAAATTTTCAGTAAATTTACTCAACACTTCTTTTTGTTAATCACCAGTTTGTGAGTCTTATAAAACTCTATTATCTTTAACATGATACCGCTTATCAAACAAAGATTTTTACATTTCTTGCTATTTCTTGTAGATATAAAAAAGTTAGTAGGTAATAAATTTTTTCTTAAGAATCCGCGAGAAAATTATTTTAATTCAAATTTTTTTAACATTTTCAATTGAAATATCGAATTTTTGTAAGCTGAAAGTTGACAGAGAAAAACTAAAATTAATACCATTATTTCTTTGTAACTCGGGCTTTTTATCTCATTTTTTATATCGTCTCAAATATTAACAAATAGTATTTAGATTTTTATATACCTAAAGCACATTTAAAGTGTACCCTACATCAATTTCCTAAGAATCATCAATTTTTATCGAAAAAAACTTTCGTCAATAACATAATTTTAGTTACAGATAATTTGTTGACGAAGTAAGGTTATTTTTGGTTATATGAGTATTTTTGTTCATATAATTTATAACAAAATATGATCTAAAAGCCAAATTTAGTTCGTCATAATTTAGTCTAATATCAATTTTATCATCACTCATTGTTTGTTATAAATTTTGGCGGATGCGCCGGTTTAACAAAACTTTAGTTTAATTTTAAGTTCTAGTTTTCATTGGTAAAGATGTGACGGTAATAAAGTTTTAAACATTACCATGCTCAAACAATTATTAATTTTAAAATCTTTGTTTTCATGCAAAAAGGGTTGTTATTTAAATTTTTTATTATTTGTATAGAAATTTTTTGGCTTTTCAGCAAGTTTGCTCATCATTATTTTTGTTAATCGCTAGTTTGTAAATCTTGACAAAGAATCAGGTACAAAAAAGTTAGTAGGTAATAACGTGTTTCTTTAAAAAACCTTCAGAAAATTATTATACATATTTAAAAAATTATGTGATTTTTTAACGCTTTCAATTGAAGTTTCTAATTTTTTGAGCCGAAATTTTACATACAGAAAAACTAAAATACTAAAATTAACACAATTATTTCTTTATAACTTTTTACCTCGTTTTTTTTTTAATTTCTCAGATAGAGCTAATGTTATTTAGATTTTCTAATAGGAATCATTATCAATTTTTACTGAAATTTCTTTCGTCAATGTCTGCATAATGTAGTTTTAGTTACGGATAATTTGTTGGAACATGCTTCTTAAATTAAGCTAATTTTGAGTATTTTTCTTCTCATAATTTGTAGCACATGATCTAAGGGCTAAATTTAAATCTAATTCGTCATAATTGAGTTTAATATTAATAAAAAAAATTTAAGAAAATAAAATTATTTAAATTAATCGTCTGAAATATAGTTACCTAGTATTAATAGTATATTGTAATACAAGTGCGGAAAACGCATCATGACAATACGAGTGTGAAATTTGCAACGCGAGCGATAGCGAGTGCTGCAATCACACGAGTATTGTCATGGGCCATTTCCGCAAGCGTGTTACATACGATTTTTTCTACGAAAACGTGGAATTCGTAAAAAATAAAATTATTTGTAAATCTTTTTCTAATTAAAAAAAACATCAAGTGAGTTTGTTAGAACTGAAAGCTCATAGCTGTTGACAGTTTATAAATTGTGTCCTGTCATCGAAATAATTTTGATTTTGAGATCAAATTACGTGAATATAAACATGGAGTTTCAAAACTAAAGCGAAAGCGATGAACTAATGTGCACTCCTCCGGTTGTTAGATATTAAATAAATGTTACAATTATAACTAAATGTAAGTACTTCTTTATGTTTTTGTTTGCGTGCGGAAAGTTTAAAAAATGTGTGCGGAAAAAAATTTCCACACTAATTTTCCGTACTAGTTTTTCAAAAGCCTACTTTCAAGTTCGATTATCTTGTCAGAAAAAACGTCATTCCGCATTTTCGTAGAAAATTTTTTTTATTAGGTTTACGATTTATTTGTATGAAGCACATTAAAAATGTATCCTACATTAGTTGTCAATTTTTATCGGAAAAACTTTCGCCCGCGTCTGCATAGTTTTAGTTTAGTTACAGATACGAGTATTTAGTTGAAAAAATGCTCCTTAAACCAAGCTAATTTTAATTTTTCGATCATTATAATTCATAACAAAACATGATCTAAACACTAAACTGAAAATTCGTCAAATTTAGCCACTTAAAATCAATTTTCTATCCATGTATTACCTGCAGTAATTTTGGCGGATGCGCCGATTCAACACCACTTTCTAAAAGTACACAACTTCCTATAACTTCGCGCACGTATATAAGCAATAAAGAACATTAACAAGTGAAATTAGACGTTTAAGTGTGCAAGAAAGACATTAAACTTAAAATGAATGTGTTGTAGGTGAGAAAACAACAATAAACCGAAGGGCTACAAAGAGTAGCAAGTAACAAGTGACGTTTTATAACTCATATCAACAACTTTTAAGACTTACCCAATAGAACACATAAAATCTAGGTTGGGATAATTTAAATTTATAACGATAATTTCGTGTATTTATGCGCGTTTAGGGAATACAACTTTTAGTTATATTTAATACTAAATGACCCCCAGTGGATACTTGCTGGAAAATACTACTCTCTCTCCAGCTCTATAACTACACAGTTTAGCTTATTGAGTTTTCTGCTGCTAAAGCACTTTTACATAGAAAGGAAATCACTAAAACATTACCTCTAGTCACTTTGTAAGGTGCAAGTTAAAACACGGGTATGGTTTTAGTGTACTCGTATACTGGTCCCAAATAAATGTTTAGGTATGCAAGAGGTGAAATTGAATAAACATTGTTTTGGAGTGGAAACAAGCGATGCGGTCATTAGTACAAATGGCCTGCAAGCTAGGGGTTATTTTACAATTATTATGAACTATATGTTTTGTCCGAATTATATATTCGTGTCCAATATGCAATGTTAATTTAAATAACAAATATATTATTATATATTTATTGAAAATCGGGATAAGCTAGAAAAGGACACAAATTAAATGTATTGTATGAGGATAATTTATTGCAAATTAAATGTGTTGGGGTTGGAAGAAGAGGAGGGGGTCGCAACAAATAAATATGCATATGTGTTGATTATATACAGGGTGTTTCAACTCAAAGTGGACAACGTAATAGAGGTTGTAGATCTCATCGAGACTAACACTTTTTTCAAATTAATATTTTTCATTTGAGCTTTTGTTTTCGAGTTATCGACCTTCTTTTGTTTTTACATAAACCTCGTTATCTTCATTATTTATGGCCGGATTTTAAAAAATTTAAGTTTTTAAAAATTGTCAGTTTGATATCTACAATTATTGCGTTAAACATTTTTTCAAAAAATATCAACAAACAAAATGGCGACCAGTTTTCTTTTTTATACTTGGATAGCTCTAAGTCTGCTCCAAAGAAAATTGGTCGCCATTTTGTTTGTTGATATTTTTTTTTAAATTTTAACTCAAAAATTGTTGATATCAAACTGACAATTGCAAAAAACTTTAATTTTTTAAAATCCGGCCATAAATAATGAAGATAAAGAGGTTTGTGTAAAAACAAAAGAAGGTCGATAACTCGAAAACAAAAGCTCAAATAAAAAATAATAATTTGAAAAAAGTGTTAGTCTCGATGAGATCTACAACCTCTATTACGTTGTCCACTTTGAGTTGAAACACCCTGTATATAATTGGAATCGAGAGCTGCAAAACAAAAAATTTGCGGATCTGTATAAGGAGCGTTCGCTTTCAGCTGATGTTTTTATTCCTTGCAAAGAATTAAGGACAAACTCCTGCCAATTTTTTAATTTAATCTTGCTAACGGACAGTAGAGTACAGTTCAAAAATATTGGCAAGAACTATACCATATATATTTTGTTTTTAATTTACAACACGAGTACCAAAAGAAATTTTTCTTTAAATCTCTACAAGTAGTAAATAAAACTTGCATGTGTGCCTACCATGAGTATTTTTAAAACTTTATGTATCTGCATAATTAATCTGATTAACCAACTACTAAAGACACGCAAATAATATATTTGAAACACAAAAACAAAATTTAGTTCTTGTGATAAAACACATTTAAAGATAATTCGTCATTACGCCTATAAACTAACGTTTTGTTTTCTTTTTTTCCTCACTTTTTGTACTGTTTTAAACAGATCATGTGAAAATGATTTTTTTATATAAATTTCAGGATAAATATATAAATATGTACCAAGAAAAAAATATCCCGATGCCTTTCAAATTTTTGTGGACGTAAAAGCGCAAAATGAAAACTCCATCCTCTTGCGAATTGTGTAGATATTATTAAATAACCAATTCTTCACCATGCAGAATACACCAATATTGATAAATTAAAGACAGTTATTATTTCACATCTGCTAAAGTCTAAACGACTTCCTTTGTTAACTTTAAGACGTCTAGGGAACAGTACAAACTTATTTTCGGTGATTAAATATTAAACCCAAACTTATCCTGCATGCTAGCACGCTTTCCTTCCCCTTTATTATTTAGAGAGAGCCTAATTGTAAAACATTGGAAATAAAGTTTTTATTAAAAAAAATACAGTAGTCACAATTTCGGTGCCAAACAAATTGCTTAAATTTTTAACAATAAAGAACTCGTGTATAATTACAAAATAATAAGTACTTAATTTTGTGTTAAATTTGCTAATATGTATGTATAAAATTTGACTCTTCAAAAAAATGTGGGTTTATTTTATTTCAAGTACGTATAAATTTAACACATATACAGAATAATTAATTCTAGATTAGTTGAGTCAATTTATATTGTACATCGTTCTAATTGATCCTGTTTTGTACTAAACGCATTCAATAATAATGAAGCCACAAAAAATATATTATCAAGAGAAAAAAAACATACACATATAATTGCTAAACTCTAAAAAGCTACAATACCCAGCGAAGCATTTAGTCTACCCTACCCAGCCTGTGGTTTTTCAACAGTTGGTCATATTTTCATATAAATAGTCCAGCAGGTTCTATTGTGGATTATTTGAGCGGTCAATTCATATGCGCCAGTGGCGACCAATAAAACATCGAATAGTAATACAGTTGATGGCCGAGCACCGGATTCGAAATTCAATCTAACGGAAACATAAAGGGAGTTGGTTCACTCTGTCGTCGTCAATATGTGCCCAGATTGCTGTTAGAGAGTTAAAACTTAGAGATAAATCCCTGCCAGCCAGACTTACGGATATTGCTGGAGTGTTTGCTTCGAAAAAACCCCCATTTCATTTTCATAAAAATCGTAATATTCACTATTGTGCAAAAGAACTGGGACCCAATGAGATTGTAGAACAAGTCGAGGTTGGTTGCCTCAGTTTGACTTTGATTACTTCTGAATAGGAACAGCCGTTCCCCTAACATACACACAGTAAATTTGTACAAAATAGGATTACTACATTTCATTTGATGTCACTGCTGAAATTATTCCGATTTAATGTTCAGTTTGTGCCTTCATTGAACTGTAAATTAAATTTATCTCGCGTCAGTTCGTTTGCTTTTCCAAACGTGTATGTTGGATCAAACAGATACTGTTATCATATTCATTGCAAATCTTCAAAAACTTGTGCCTCGATTATCTAAATGCGAATTCAAAGAGCCGCTCTAACAGTTCATTAGTTGTGGTTTCATAAAGACCCTTAGTGGATCTTTGTTTACTCTAGCAGAGAAACGGAGGTATATCCCACATTTGACGCAGATAGATGAGCAACACTTTTGCCCTCGAGAAATGTGAACTAACCCGAAACATAAGCGCACCATTTACAAGAAAATAAGAACATTCTAAAACTTGATTAAATTTTCTGTTTCCGAGTTTCATCTTGTATTTTATTCAAAACGTTTTTATCTACTTATTTACTGAATGTTGAAACTAATTTACAAATTCAATTTTATCAACACAGATAACATGAAACCGAAGAAACCAATGGATTTAACGATACTAAAGAAAGAGCAAGATGTTTTCGATGCAATCGATGATGTTGACGAGGATTCCGATGAGGATGACGATAAGGATGATCTGGATGACCTTGCTGATGACACGGAATTATCCGATGATCCCAACATTGACGACGATGATGAAGACGAGGACGACGATTATGATGAGTCGGATTGGGACACAACTCCAGCAAGTACAACCAGTCCATCCAAACTAACAACAGCTTCCACCACAACTACTACCACAACAATCAAGAGTACCTCAGTCCCCACCCCTGATCCCTATTTCACCCACTTTGACCCTCGAAATGAGCACGAGAGTTACAAGCAAGCTCAGGTAAATTTTAATTTTCTACATATATGGGAATTTGTGTTTACTTCTGTTTTTTAGGAGCGTCTTGAGGAGACTCACCGAGAGAAGGTAACAAGGGTGATGAAGGATTGGTCAGATTTGGAAGAGCGTTACCAGGATATGCGGCAAACAGATCCAAGGGGAGCCGATGAATTCAAACAGAGGATGACACAGCGTTTCCAGCAGACTGTACAAGCTTTGGAGGAGGAGGGCGATGCCGAGAAACATCAATTAGCTGCCATGCATCAGCAACGAGTTCTTGCACATATTAATCAAAGGAAAAAGGAGGCCATGTCGTGCTATACACAAGCTCTGAATGATGTTCCACCAAATGTAAGTTGTAGGGAGAGGTACATTAATAATGCTGAATTTAGCGTCACTGAAGTTATTTTTAAAACTAGAGGAAATATTGAATTCAAGGATACTCGTCCTAAAATCAGGGTTGACTGGAAAACACAATTTTTGCCCAGTTTATGGTCTAGAATCAAGGGCAGATAACAAATAAAAAATAGCAAATGTGATAAGAAAATTGAATATTTAATTAAATATTATATTTATTTTACATAAACTCCTAAATCTTGCATCAGAACTAATTCAATTTTGATACGTTAGGTTAAAAGCTTCCTGAAATTGTAGAAATTAAGGAATATTTACATAAAATTTGTATACAGTTTAGGAATCCTTGAAATTGGTTTTCTAGTTCCAAACCTATTTTTTATAGAGACTAAAAGTTAGAAAAAGGTAAATTTCTAGAAAATCTGATCGATTTACCTCCTTCTTTTATCTAAAATTGTGTCCATTTTTCCCTTAGACTCATCGCGTCCAGAAATGCCTACAAAAACTCCTACGCTCTCTGCACAAGGACCGCGCTCACGCCATCAGCCACTACCGCCATTTGTTGGCCAGCAGCGTGGAGGCGGCTGCCCGCGAGCAACCCCGCACCTTGGAGAGACTCACCGACATTGACCGCACCGTGAACCAAAGCATGCAAATGTTGAAACGCTTCCCAGAATTGGCAACCAAAATCGGCCAACTCATGGACGACTACATCCAAGCTCTACGCTCCAAAGACGAAACTCCTGGATCGCTTTTGGCCATGACGACTGAAGCAGAACAGGCAATTTTAGACAAGTACAAGACAGAGGTTGCCAGCAAGCAAGCAGAACGCGAACGTCAGAAAATGCAGGAGAAGGAACGGAAAGAGCAGAGGAAGAAGGAACGGTCTGAGCTTCGTGAGGAGAAGAAGCGAGTTGAGGCAGCTCTTGGAAAGAAAATCAGTAACTTTGATGATGAGGATATGGAGGATGAGTCTTTGCCTGAGGATAAAGCCGTAAGTTTAGTTGGGGAATGTTGAAAGTTTTGTGGTACAAACTAGTTTTTCAGACAACTATTGCGTCTACCAATGGAAGTACCATGTCTGAAATCACCAGTAACTCAATTACAGCCACTGCTGAACAACATAGGGAAGTCGACGATGCTGCTGTTCAACAAGCTGTTGAAGAAGTAGCTGCTGTTGCCCATAGACAGGATATTATTCGAGTTGCCCATGTTTTGAGCCACGACATGAGTCATGGAGAACCAGTAAGTTTTGGATCACAAAAAATTATTATTGGAATGATCACGTACTCGTATGTATGAGTAATAACGATAAAGACATTTGAAAACGTCGTGTGAGATTATTACTGGCAATTTTTAATCAATTTTAATTTCCCACAGAATTTGTGCTCACTTTTCTGTTTTTTTCAGACTTATTCCGTGAGACGAGAGATCTATGGTCGTAAAGACGGCAAAAGTGTGTACTTCACACTAGCATTCGCAGGGATGGCCCTTATGGCAGCAATAATCGTAGGCGTAGCTGTAGCTAGACGTAGATCAGCAAGATCACCTCAAAGTCAGGGTTTCGTAGAAGTAGATCAGGCAGCAACACCAGAAGAACGACATGTAGCTAACATGCAAATCAACGGTTACGAGAACCCAACTTATAAATACTTCGAGGTTAAAGAGTAAGCTGTAAAGTGAACTACAAAGAAAATATGGACGTTTATTTAATTTCAAACGTTGTTTGGCTTTTGGCAGCATTTAATTTTCTAAAGCAATATTACTTTGCTAGCATTTCGTCTTTTTTTAAGTATAACCGTTTTGATATTTGTTAAGTTTGATTTTTGTCTAGGTTTTTAATCATTCCAATATTTGTTAATTATTTATTGTATTGTACTTAAACTTAACTTTAACGCAACTTGATAATAATTCTACATATGCAAAATCTAATATAAATATTTTGGATTATGAAAACTTTCATAGTAAGTAATAATTTTTGCATATGACAGTCCATGTTTCATAATAATTGTAATCAGGCCATATCACCATGTCTAAACCAACTGGCTAGTTCAAAAATATCCAGCAAAATAATTGCTAAACCAATACAAATCTACAAAAGAATAAAGCGCCAGCCAGACAAATCGGTAGGAGACATTGTGACATGCTCTTTTAGATAGATATTGTAATGTGACACCAGACACGTGCCGTATTGCGATAATTTAGATAGATTGCCATAATAAGTGTACCATTACAATATCGGACGTAGCTAGATGTATGGTACCCTCCATATTATACTTAATAAATAAAAACTAGATTATAAAATGCATGTTAATCAACAAGCTTTTTGTACAAAGTCTTATTTTTGTTACGACTTATCAGCTTTCAAATCACACGCCCTATACATCAACAGTTTGACAAATAACCAAACCAAAATGTTTGGGCCAGCACAATAATTAAACTGAATACATGTATATCTATCTTTTTTGAACAATTGTGTGTTTGATAAAACCAGTGTAGTTTTGTGGCAAAAATACTTGCGTTATGTTAGATTTAAAATCATGGGATGCAAAACATTTGTTGCTACTAAGATAGTAATACAATGTATTCATTTTGGCTTTGGAACGTATTTTGTACTGATAGTTTCATATCAGATTGGAGAAATTATGTTAAGAATAAATGGTAGAAATTACGTTTCAAATGTTATTATTTTTCCGAAAGCTTATAATAAATAAACATTTGTAGATAACACATTATCCAGGAAATGAAGGTAAAAAGTTGTTGTGTTCATTTATTTTTTTAGGAACATAACAATTTTGTAATAATAAATAATAAAAAGGCTTTCAACAGCTTAATGTGTACAGTCTAGAATACAAAAATTTTAATATTAATTTTTTTCCCCACTGTAGTCCACTTTTAGCATATTATGCAGATGTAAAATTGATAAATAAGCGTGTTTGATGTGCATAGTTTAATATATTTAGAATTTTTTCCAAAAATTTCATAAAGAAACTATAATATAATAATTAATTGTACCTTTCTTTTCTATGAATAAAGTGGTTTATTCTAATTAGTATTCTGATATCTAGATTAGTTTTAGTGTAGTACTTATATGTTTTGTGGCCATGTAATTTTAAATTTAATGTAATAAAAAACTAAATTATTATTTTATTTCGTTTTTGTTTCACTATTAGTCCTTCAGCTAGGGGTCAAAAGGTAGGAAGTAAAACCGGGATGAGACGACGCAGTGTTTTCTGAAGGTTTTTTGGTCGCTGAATCCGAATCCGTGCGTCGTTTTTCAATAAAGTGGTGCAAACAAAAGTTATTAACAATTTATTGTTTAAAATGCAATAACTCGAAAAGTATAGATTTTACCGAGCATTTTACCAAAAAAAGTTTCAAACAAAAGTTGTTCAAAATAAAAAGACTATCCGAAAAGTTCATATGATATTTTGTCATAAAGTCACACGGACAAAAGTTATTAACAATTTATTGTTTAAACGTTTAAAACGCAATAACTTGAAAAGTATACATTTTACCAAAAAAAGTTTCAAACAAAAGTTGTGCAAAATAAAAAGACTCTCCGAAAAGGTCATATGGTATTTTGTCATAAAATCGCTCGAACAAATGTTTAACAATTTATTGTTTAAAACGGAACAAACCAAAAAGCATACATTTTAGGAGAGTCTTTTTATTTTGCACAACTTTAGTTTGAAACTGTTTTTGGTAAAATGTACACTTTTCGAGTTACTACATTTTAAACAATAAATTGTTAATAACTTTTGTCCGAGCAACTTTATGACAAAATACCATATGACCTTTTCGGAGAGTCTTTTTATTTTGAACAACTTTCGTTGGAAATTTTTTTTTGTAAAATGTATACTTTTCGTTTAATTTATTTTTTAATTTAAACAATAAATTGTTAATAACTTTTGTCCGTCCGACTTTATGACAAAATATCATATGAACTTTTCGGAGAGTCTTTTTACTTTAAACAACTTTTGTTTGAAACTTTTTTTGGTAAAATGCTCCATAAAATCTATACTTTTCGAGTTATTGAGTTTTAAACAATAAATTGTTAATAACTTTTGTTTGCACCACTTTATTGAAAAACGACGCACGGATTCGGATTCAGCGACCAAAAAATCTTCAGAAAACACTTCGTCGTCTCATCCCGCTTTTACTTCCTAAATTTTGACCCCTAGCTGAAGGACTATATAGCTAAGAAGAATTTGAAGTACGGATCCAAACACTTCAGTCGACCCTGTGTGAAAAAAATCACTTTTGAACAAGCCATCTCCCATCTTGAGGATATTTCGGAACTCTCGAAGGAGGATAATGAAATTCCGCATATTTTTTGTTTGTAACATTTTTTCATATTTCTTATTGTTTAAATAATATAGCAGCGTGTAAAAAAGGTATGTCGAATTTATTGGCATTTTTATCTTAGTTTTATGAATGAACCGATTCCTCATTGAATAATTAATAATAATTATGCAATTTGCAATATTTATGCAAAAAAAAATTGCAATAACAATGAAATTGTCACCACGAAAACGAAAATTGACCCAATTTTCGCAGCGAAAAATTTGTCATTTGTCTCGTTTTGTCCTTTCAACTCTATTTCTTCTAAAAGCGAAAAGTGGATAAAGAAATCCTTGCAGTTATTGGAAATAGATTTTGTGTTATACGGAGGACAAAGTGATGAAACTCTTGACTTGCGATGCAAATTGTTAACAAGAATGCGTTCGCAAAGGTCAAACAAACCTCGCTAATTTACTCCCAACGTCCGATGCAAGCAAGCAACACAATTTGAGGGCGTACCACCGGGTCTAGGGATAGTTAGGAAATTATCTTGACCCCGCAGAACCCACCTAAAAAAATAGTAATAAAATTAATAAAAAATGATACCACAACTGTATGCGAATCTTTTGCAGAAACTGAAAAAACCACCGATATACAACGAGGTCGCTTAATTGTTTATTAATTATTAATAATAAAAATTTTTCCACAGTAAAAAATGGCACTGGAATGTTTTATGTGTGTAGCAGCGATCAAAATTTCTCTTGGTTCAATTTTCGTTTTCGTAGACAGTTTTATTTGCTTAAATGTTATTGAAAAAAAAAATTTGAATAAATATTGCAAATCGCATAATAATAATTATTAATTATTCAATCGTTCCATTCATAAAACTGTGATAAAAATGTGAAAAAATTCGATTTACCCCCTTTTTCCCAGTTTGCGCTGCTATATTATTTAAACAATAAAAGATATGAAAAAATGTTATAAATAAAAAATATGCGGAATTTCATTCTCTGCAAAATTGCTCTCGATCATTTTTTCGAAAAAAGTGACGAGTTCCGAGATACCCTCAAAAGTCAAACTCACTCTTATTTTCAAGATGCGACTAGGATGGCTCGTCTAAAAGTAGTTTTTTACACTCAGGGTCGATTCCCCTTCGATCGTAAAATTTTCGAAAGACCCGAAAATTTTATCACAGAGAAAGTCTAATGTTCTTGTACAATAATTTGAACCCACAATAGTCAGATTTCTTTCAAAGAGCTTAGAGTCGTTTTTCTCAAGATTTGACTCGTCGACTCTCCTTTCACTATTCTTTACTAAGCGTTCTAGAAATAAAAGTAACAGTCTGATTTCATTTAAAGAAATAATTTTCCAACATTGCCCAATCTAACATTTTATTTATTGGGTTTGGCTTTGGTACGCCTCTATTTTGCAATAAACGACTTTTTAACAATTTCTTTTTAGTTTAGTATGTTCTTTATTGAAACCTACATAATTAACAAATATTATATGATAGTACATAATATTCAATTCATCAGACAACTCCAAAAATGAAGCACATTTTACTTGAAAATAATTGTATAAAATATTTTTTTAATTTAATCAAACCGAAAATCATTACTTATGTACACAAACCAAAAGATTATCCTCAAGCACTCAAATAAATAAAAGTACAGGTATAAAAAATAGAAGTTACTACATTGGAACGCCAGTTCCCATCCCTAAATCATGAACAAAAAAAATTAGGTCATTTCATACCATAGTAGTAAAATATATACATTGTATACTAAAACTGAAATTATGTACAATATTATGTCAGTAAATAGTATCACAAAACTGATAAAGATCATATCGCAAGTTATGACATAAATAAGTACAGCACATCACTGTAAATAAAAATTATTTGCAAAAATCATTATGTTCCTCTTATAAATAAACCATAAAGCGCCTTTCATGGAATCAGCAAATCACTGCATAGGTGCAACACTAGTCATGCTGCCACTAATATGCGCCGAGCTGCCTAAAGTTGAAGATAAGTCTTGAAAACTGAACTGTGGGAAATTTGTTTCCTCTTGAATAGCACCTAGTGGACCTTGATCTGGTGGCGTTAGCTCTACACTTTCACCTGTAAATTCCGAATCGAAATATCTCGTGTCTGTATCGCTTGTCACCTGGGGTTTAAACGGCGGCGGTATCTGGAAAAAACAGATTAACTCCAGTAAAAACCAGACAAGATTTTTCTACCTTTTTCTGCTCTAGGTCTCTCCAGTTTATACTGCTGAAGAATGGGTGTGCCATGATTTGTTTTGCATCATCTGGACCACCGCCAAGTCGAAGCATCGGATTTTTCACTAGTAAACCGGCAAGAAGGTCTTTTGCTTCTGCAGAAATATTCCGGGGGAATTTGACATCTTCCATCAGGATTAGGGTGAAGAGTACATCGTGGTCGCGGTTGTAAAACGGTAACCGACCGCACATCTGAAAAAATAATAAATTAGATACTATTCGAAAATTTTACCAACATTTCATTAGCTATTTTACTACTTGAAAAATATGCAACTTTATGAGAACAAAATAAAATCAGTTACGAGTTAATATAAATATTTTGCGAAGCAATACTTTTCTCTAAAAAATACAAACCATTTCATACATCACCACACCAATTCCCCACCAATCGACCGCTCGTCCATAGTCGTTGTCCTCCAAAACCTCAGGCGCCAGATACTCCGGCGTTCCACAAAAAGTCTTTGTTGTTGTTCCATACGTGATTTTTTCTTTACACAACCCAAAATCGGCAATTTTTATGTGGCCATCCTTATCTAATAGTAAATTCTCTAATTTCAAATCTCTATAAATAATGCCCTGCGAATGCAAGTATGCTAAGGCAGATATTATCTCAGCACCATAGAATCTCGTCCGTTCTTCGGAGAAAACTCGCTCACGTGACAGATGAAAAAACAACTCGCCACCATTTACATATTCCATAACAAAACACAATCGGTCGTTTGTTTGAAACGAATATTTGAGGGACTAAAAATGACTACATGAGAAAATACAAAATTGCAACAAAACGTTCTATTTACGGTAAGGAAAGGATGATGCGTGCTTCGTAACACACGATTTTCTGTTTGTGTGTGCGCCACTTCATCCTTTTGTATAATTATTTCCTTTTTCAATATTTTAATAGCGAATAATCTACCGGTTGCTTTTTCACGACACAAAATCACCTTGCCAAAAGTTCCTTTACCTAATACTTTTAAAAACTCAAAACTTTCTAATGTAACTTTCCGCTTTCCTGTTGATTTTGATATTGATGTACCCTGTAAGGAAAATTTCTCGCACAGGTCTAACATGGTGCCCATTTCCTGATTAGCTGGATTCATTTCGACATCCTCACAGTCTCCGACCAGTCGTTCAGATACCATTTTAATTGCTTCCACCCATTGTTCCCTAAAAGATGCAGATTTAATTAATGGCATTGATCAATTAGATACACTATGTTATTTATAAATTAATTACTCCACTGGATAAATACAACAAAAATATTTTTATTTACAATGCAGTTTAATAAGATTAAAATACTAATGACGCATTTCCTTTTTCAAACAATTACTCACGAAAATCTAATAAAAACAATTCAACTACTAAACCAACACGTTCCGGAAATCATCCTAAAAGACTAAAATAGATATTCCATGTCATAAGGCAAACAAAACATATTTTTATAGTCATATTTGTTGCAAGTAACTACAATGAGTGGCGTTGCACATTATTACTAATTTTGTTTACCACACAAAATAATATTTGCATTACAAGCCAAATTTCAATAACAACAGCAACGAAAAACTCGTAAATAATATTTTACGCATTGGTTTTTAAGTTATTTGTATAATATGTCTCACCTCTCTTTTTCGGTTTCTACGTTGAACATTCTTTCTATGACCGTGGTCCATTGTAAACCCCTAATAATAAATGTATATGGTTTAGGCCTATCTGTGGACATTATCTGGCAGCCCTTAACAGTAAAATTGTTTAATGGATCGTTGTAAGAAGTCATTTCTGGTTTTGTTTTAAAACCTATTAAGGAACCGTTGTCGAGGAGCACGAAATATCTGAAAAAGGGGAAAAATTAATGATGTAAAATTTTAAAAACTAAAACTGGTTTCAAAATAAAAATAATCTAACAAAGTAGATATTCATCAGTTCCATTTTTGTGCGTTTTTTAATCGACGTAAAATAAATCAGTTTTTGCAGGTACCTCAAGACATATTTAACTGAAAATTAATTTAAATCAGAGACACGAATTTTTATGTAAATGTGGTTTAAAAAAAAAGGTAAAAAATTTTATCTTCGAGTTTTGAGTCAATATTCTTTAATTTATAGTATGTACCGGGTGTTTAAATAAGAAAGGACGCCGGCTGTATCTCAGAAACTATTTATCGTACAGCCTTCGAAAAAAAATATTTATAGTTAAAGTGGGCAAGAGAAATTGCTGGAAATAATTTTTAAGTTTCTAACTCGACCGCTAGACGGCGTAACACTTACGACAAAATAAAAAAACACGGTTTTTCTCAAAAAAATCTCGAGTTAATATATGCCAAAAATAGTTATGTTGTAATCAAGAAGGTATAAAAATAGAGGAGAGAAAGCTCCCGGATGGGTGTAGGCACAAATCCGTTGCCAGTTGCTATGACAGTGACAAACCAAAACAAACACTTGACCAATAACGCGCGTTATTGACTGCTGGCGCACGCGTAGAAACTATCAAGTACGCTTGAGTCCATTTCAACGTGCAACACTTTTTGACCCACGAATTCAACCCCCACCCCGGGGATCTTTCTGTCCTCTATTTTATATGTCCTTGGTTGTAATCTATGCAAAATTAGAAAACTTCTTTGTTTGGAGTGTTTTTCTCTATCTTGTCAAATAAAGGGTGGGGGAATATGCGAATGTTTGTTTGAAAAAATTGTAATAACTTTTTTTTGGCTTAACCGTTTTCGATAAATTTGGTCTCGTTTGAAAGAGCGTTTATTAAGGCTTCGGATAAATAATTGACATCAATAGCTTAATTTTTTCCCTGGTCGCTAGAGGGAGCTTTGTGATAAAGTCGAAGATTTTGGTAATTTTCTCAAAAATCTTAAATGGATTGGTGTTATTATTACTAACTAATAAGAAAAAGCATATAACAATGAAGAATCTGGTGAAAACCGCAAGTCGATATCTCTTTTCAATACAGAGATTTGAATGAAAACATTTTTTAAACAAATTTTATTTTTTTCCGAAGGCTGTACGATAAATAGTTTCTGAGATACACCCGGCGTCCTTTCTTATTTGGATATCCGGTACATACATTCAAATTAGACGAAAAATGGGCTATTAAGGGAAATAAATCCAAAAAATTTGCCATTTTGGAATCCGACGCGGAAAGTGGAGGATTTCAATGTTTTATGGTGCCCCCCAATTTTATTAGAGCCTGGCACCCCTAAAAGCCACCCCAAACATGCTTGTTCGCGTTTTTCGCATTTTACCGTAAAACGGTCACAGTTTCGTAATTTTAGCCTCAGTACAAAAATAATCCTTATAAAATTCTGCACAAAAAATGTATTTACCACTTTTTCTTATATAGAGTGGTTCTCAAACTACAAGCGCCTCAATATAGGGGTAGAATATTCAAACCTACTATTTTCTGTTTCGGCAAGTTTTTTTGGATTTTTTTCCTTTATTATTGCTAATCTGAATGTACTATTATATGCTTTAGTTTAGAAGAAAATAAAATAATTGTTATTCTATCAAATACGTATTTCAGATTGCATATTACGATTAGTTAAGAAAGCTATTTAAAGTATTTTCAATTTCGATTATATCCGTATTTTGATTAAAAAAAGATTACATATTAAGTATTCTAAAAACCATACAAAATATTACTACGAATAATACAATAATAAATTAATTATTGTCTTAATTTTAAACTCAGTTCCTTTTATTTATACCTACTTATCTAAAAGTAAAAATATACGTCTTGAGACATTTAATTATTTTTAATTACAATACTGGGACTAAAAATTTCTAAAAATTCCTGTACAAACTCCAGCAGGCCTAATTCTAGCTAAAAACCAACTTTTCCATTCTCACCTAGGTCTCCAATTTTTAATATGCTCTCCTCGTTTATAGAGCCATCCTTCCTTCACTATTTGGGCGCCATTCAGCATTTGCGGGCTCAAAGGCTCTGGATTTAAATTATTCATAATGAACCTGCAAAAAAACACTCAGTAAAATATTTTAAGCATGTAAATAGTATTATTAGCTAACATATTACGCCGTCTGTGCGAATTTGTCAGCGAGGTGTCGCGCTTGCAGTAAATATTTTGGTAAGCAATAATTTTTTGTGTGCACTCTTCAAGCTTCAAGCAGCCAAAAGGGAAAAACCCACTTGGCCTTATTAGAGTAACGATGACGTTACTATTTCCTCTGTGTTTTTCGCGTGGTAATTTTACGTTCTACCGGCTGGCGAACGACCGCCAAGTACAATCGGAAGTAAACCTTTTGGGTGATAATTATGAATGAACAATTTAAAAATATGCGTACAAACAACTTACAAAACTGTACAAAGAGCTCTTTAAAATCAAAACTAACGCTTCTGCTTACTGTTGTCTATTTAGAATAATATAACAGCTGTGTCTGCAATATTAAAACTGGACCTAATAGCGTTTTCTCGCAAAAATCCAGTGCACAAAACAAGGACAGAACACCAGGCATTTAATGACAAAAATTGACAACTGACAATATTTCCGTCTGTAAAACCAAAAAAAGTTTGCGAGGATTTCGTCGCTGAATGAAATTTGGCTGGGAAACAACAGGAAAATCATGCGAAATACTCGCTCGGAGGAATTCTGATAAGGTCACTGAATTTAGTGACGTAATGTTTGCTTTTAAAATCAAAACAATTTTCTAACTTGTTTAGTTTGTTCAAAACACTTGCAGCTGTAATTTGTAGATTAATCCAATCAAATATATTTCCAGTTTTATCTTTGTTTTTCTGGTTTAATTCGACTAGAGCGTAATTTGTGAAAAAACTGAAACCAAAACTAAACGGGCCGTTTTTCTGTCACGCTGCAAAACCAGTTATTTGCACAAAACGCTAAAATAATTTAGTTTTATCATCACAGTAATTAATATAGCACACGCAAGGATTTGTTGTTATTTTGTAATAATTTCACCCAAACAAACAACTCACCTATTTTTTCCAGTTAAAAATAAATTAACAAATAGTTTGTTCTGACACAGTTATCATTTTCTGTAGAAAAACACCAACGTCCTTCAGACCAAATGTCCACTACACAATTTACTGATATACGCATGAATTTACAAGGACATGTTTTGACGCAGATATTTTTGTCAAATCCTGGTTCATTACTCTACGCTACACAAGCTAACTGACTGGAATTGAATGTATTTTTTTTGTAATGTTTTTGTCTGCAGTGTGCCAACGTACGGGAGGCTAGGGAGAGAAGGAAGGTTGGCAGTGCTGCGTGCCGCGATAATTTGAAATTTGAAATGAGGACTTGAGTTGAACCAGTAGTTTTATTGGCGTTATTTTTGTGGAAAATATGTAAGGAATACATCCCATGAAATATTTTAAATTTTATTAGGTAGGCGCTTTACACCTATAATAATTTAAACGCAAATTTTGAATTTCTAAACATTTTAACATAATAATAATGTGCTTTTACATTATTATTATGAATGTAATTAATTTATGTCTCTAATGACACAAAATTAACAGTTAATTATACATAATTTTTGAAAATATTTGATAAGGTGGTTAGAGGTAATTATTATACCTTATTTTATAATACCTACATAAAATGTAAAATAATAATATATTTTTTTTATTCTCAAGCATAATTATTTCTGTAGCTGATAATGGTAATTGTATAAAACTATTACATTTCCATACAAAATCTGCACCTGACAATAATTAAAAAATCTCTGCTTTCACTATTATCTACAAGAAAGTAGCGTCAAAAAAACAAATTTTAAAACATCACGTCGCCATAACTGGAAACTGCTTAATATAAGAAAAACTGTTTTATATAAAAGATGTAGAATATTTAATTCTCTACAACTTTGTTAATATCTTATTTCAACGACATGCCGATAAGAGAGCCGGTATTTCGAAAAAACTCTCAAAAAATACAATTTTCTAAATTTCACGCCGCCATAACAGATAATCTATTTATTATAGGAAAACTGTTTTACCTAAAAATTGTAGAAACTTTAATTCTCTACAACTTTATTAATACCTATCTCATTTGAGGGACAGGCCGATAAGAAGCCGATATTTCGAAAAAACTGTCAAAAAACACAATTTTCATAGCATCACTATTTATTATAAGAAAAACTGTTTTATATAAAAGATGTAGAATATTTAATTCTCTACAACTTTGTTAATATTTTATTTCAACGACATGTCGATAAGAGAGCCAGTATTTCGAAAAAACTCTCAAAAAATGCAAATTTCTAAATTTCACGCCGCCATAACAGATAATCTATTTATTATAGGAAAACTGTTTTACCTAAAAATTGTAGAAAATTTAATTCTCTACAACTTTGGTAATACCTATCTCATTTGAGGGACAGGCCGATAAGAAGCCGATATTTCGAAAAAATTGTCAAAAAACACAATTTTCAAAGCATCACTATTTATTATAAGTAAAACAGTTTTATATAAAAGTTGTAGAAAATTCAATTCTCTACAACTTTGTTAATATCTCATTTCAGTGACAGGCCGATAAGAGAGCCGGTATTTCGAAAAAACTGTCAACATGTATTTATGTAATTATAAGATACGAAAAAGTTTCTAAATTGAATGGAAAATACTCTCTGTATATTGGTGCTGCAAAAAAACCAGTGGCATACGTTTTATTCAATAAAATGCTTTTGAAAAAACCCGTACGCACGCCTCTGTGTTCTAAATAAAATAATTGCAACCACTATTAATAAGAGAATACTTACAAAAAAAAAGATCTATGCAAAATATCAGAAGGCTAACTTTTTTTGTTATTGATTTATAGCAAATTAATTAAAATAATTTATTTTCTTTAATGCCCTGTACATCAAAAAGGAAGCAACATTCGACCATAGTTTATTTGACAAACCACCTTTAATTTTCGATAAACTATCGACTGGTGAAATCCTGACGATATAAACTGGGACACCCTGTATATGGACAGATATTATATGACCTATGTCGTTCCTGATTTCTTCCAGTTCTTCAAAAATATTTATTTTTCAAAAGCAGTATAGGAATTTCGAAAATGATACGTATGTTCGTAACGCTTTTCTAAAATACAAAAAAAAACTTATTGTTTATTGTATCTAATAATAGTTTCATTAGATTTAACACTGTAGTGGAAATTTAGCATTCGATCCCGAACTGCCTGAAACTAGTCCTAGTGTAGCCAGTAAATATGGCATTTGCTATATCAGTCAATCTTATTTTCAAAATATTGAACACTTTAATGAAAATTTCAAACTTTGCCGCATCAATCTTCTGTATTTTTCTTAGATTTGTAAATTAGAAAAAATTACTAATAATCACTTTTGATCTGAGTATTCAAAAAATACGTATAAATAATAAAAATGAGACAGTTTGTAAACAAATTGAAATGAGAGACTATTTAAGTGGCACCATTCAGTTTTATTTAATTATTATAGATTGTTTACCTATACTTAAGATGTTGTTTTGATGTGTTGGTTGAGTTTGATTAATAGTTTTTCTTGGAAAACCCACGTAGGATTGGTTGTTTTTATATTCTATTATTATGGTATTTTAGTGAATAGTATAAATGTTCTTAGCATTGTATTTCTGTAGGATTAATATCGTACTAATAAAATAAAATTGTATTCGATTAGTGAAAACACGTATTTCCTGAGAAAAATAAGTTTTAATAATAGTCATGTATAACAAGTGTAGAAAAAGATATTTGTTTGAACATCTAATAACTTCCCATATTTACGTAAATCTTTACACTTTGTTGTAGAAAAATTTGAATTCTAAAATCATAATTTTGGTTTTGGATATTTTGTTATAGCAACGTTAGTAATCTAACTTTAAGAGGAAAATCTGGTTCATATATTTTTTTTCCTAACTTTTTTTAATTGATATTGCAAACGTAGATAGGTAGATAATTTTAAGGTAAAAAGTAGGTATTTAATACCTATACCGATAGAGTGCACTAATTTCGAAAAATGCAATTTAATGTTTCTGGAAAATACATATAAATATTTATTAAGTTAAACATACCTAAGTTCAAATTCAGAATATAGTTTTATAACAAAATTGTAATTTTTAGTTCGAACTTTTAACTCGATTTTCATATAATTATTTAGCTATAATAAAAATTCACTTCATCTACAATAAATTATTTAGTATTTGTCAGCGTTTCATTAAGATTTAAGTTGACCCAAATTAGCTGGCGACATTTTGGCTTATACTTAACGCTCAACGTACTTTAAATCCAGGAATTTCTTACTCCCTTATCCTATAGGTACACATTTCGAGATATCAAATAATGTGGATTGTGGATACAATTTCAGATTGGCTCCTAATGAAACGAATACTTAGTAAGAAAATTAATTATAAATTCCGTAAAATTAAATATACAGGAATTTTAAAAAACACTCAAAAGAATTGGTAGCTGATGTTACTGGATTTTTCTTAGTAACTAGTTTAAATTTACATGAATTACATAAATCTTGTCATCGTAAACACCACCAGCTGATGTGCTTCTTTCAAACAATCTTTCCCAGTTTAAACTTCCCGCTCATCAACTTATTCTATCTCAACAGTTTTCTTAGAATTATCCTTTTATCTCAAATAATTGGTAAAAGGAAATTGTTTTGATTGACCACACAAAATTATGAAAACTGAAACCGGCACCTCCGCCAAATATTGAACCATAGCTAAATTATTCTATTATTTGTTTTATGAAGTCTTAATCGGTGAATTCTGTACACGTAATAACAAGTGATGAAATGATTAATGCATATTCAACTTAAATGATTCGGTTTCGAAGCCCTATATGCATTTTTCCGGTAGGTAATCCTAATCCTATCGATCCGCAGTACCAACATCAACCTCGCCTCTAGGTAGATATAATGTATTGAAATGGAAATATTGACCTATAAAATCACTTTGATAGACTTCATTCAGGAACATATTTACATGTTACAATCTGTTAGATCCCACATGCGACACATAGCTCGGTTTATATCTTAAAGTGTCGTTGACCAATTGAGAATATTGATTTATCTTTTGCATTATCTCTACGCGCTCGCTCTGTTGGTGAGGGTAACAACTTCATCGTTTTCATCCCCCACTTAGATGTGTACCTACATATCGCGGCGCCGGAAAATCGACGTGCACCAAACGCGCCTAGTACTACGTACGATTGTCCTAGTGTAACTTTTCGGGGGAATCATGTTACAATTATTATGTCCTTAAATAGTTTTGATGTCGTATTGTTAGGAAATATGCACTTTCTAGGCTTTATTTTTTACGTAACGTAATAATAGTTTAATAGAAAAAAAACGTGTGATATAGTTTTATTTGGGGATGGAATTATAAGGGGAAATGTAATTAATTTGTGCCAGTAAATTATCGTCGAAACAATCAGGTGAATATTGTAGAACAGATTTGTGGAGTGCACTTTGTTGTTTTTTCTTTATTTATTCATTCGGTTGCATTTTCTTTGCTTTCCTTGAACTGTTTTCAGCTTAACCTATCAGATTATCGATTTTATTTGTAGTTTTATCCAAAATAAACATAACACCGTTTATGCTAGTTCTAAATAGATGTAATAACACCCAAGAGATATTTTTATGTAACTATTGCAAATGTTTGAACTAGGAAATTGTATTTCTGTTATGCGACAATATTTATTACCACCAGCATGAAATCCAAAATGAATTATTCAGATTTAATAATCGTAAATGGGAGAGACATTAAATTCCAACTTAAATGTTTTAATAAAAATGTAATAAGTTGACTATGACTAGCTAGTAAGCTATAAAAGTTTAATTTCAGTAATTTAATGCATTTCTTTCAGTGATTTGCACCGAAAATCAAGAATTAGTTGGAAATAATAAATTTATTTCCAACATCAGTTTTTTGGTAGAATAGTAAAACTATTGGGAACAATAATAAAAGGAAAATATTATTTTTAATAAGTTAAAAAGCATATTGATGTTAATTTATCATCATTTCACGAATTCTGCAGTAATTAATAAAAGTAATTAAAAATACTTATTTAACATTTTATTTTTATAGAGTGTAGGTACTGTAGATAGAGAAAATTTTGTTATGGTGTATTTTACTTTTAGAATCAGATAAGAGATAACAGCGTATAGTGAAATTGATTACTTTTATGATTGATTTCAACCGAATGAAAATTTATTTTTAGCATAAATCGAACACTTTTTCTTTCTATATTTATCCCTAACAAATTTGTAGTAATAAAAAGATTTGGATAAGCGCAGTTTACTATACCAAGATTTTCCTAAAGAAAACTTTCTCAATTTTCTTTTCTTTTGAATTTATTGTTATGTTTACTTTTCATCCTGGTTTATTCTCAGTAGTCTAATTTGAAAATCCATTTGTTGCTTGCCAGTATAACCC
The DNA here is from genome assembly GCA_963942485.1 of Pediacus dermestoides. Lineage (NCBI taxonomy): Eukaryota > Metazoa > Arthropoda > Insecta > Coleoptera > Cucujidae > Pediacus > Pediacus dermestoides. Next base: position 35,263,638 of record OZ012626.1, read on the forward strand.
AGTAGTATTCAACATGACGTCACCTGGCCCTCCTCCTGGCGCGATAAGTCAGCGTCAGAAGCGCATGGGACCTGCCCCCTTCGCCTCCTTCGAGGACCTCTCAGATGAGGTGAGATCTCGTGTACGTATCACCTTTGTAGCTTAGAGCTCCCACTTCTGACGACCACCCTCACATTGCCCAAACTGCATCTAACTTATCTGTCATGGGGAACTGTTTATTACAGTTGGAAAGTCCAGACGACAAAAACCTGACAAGTTCTATCGTACGATTGCCAGGGATACGAGAAGACGCCACACCAACACCTACCACGCCAGCATTAGCGGAAAGAGTCTCACCAGTTTTTGCCTATAGTGGGATAAGTCTGATAGGAGCTGTTAATACATATTCCGCGCCGCCAAGTAGTAATGTAATGTCATCGTTGTCCACTTCACAAACTAAAACCACAACTATCAAACCTAGCACACCTCGAATTGACATCTCGAGGGCGAGCAGTTCATCGCACCATGATAGTCGAGACAGTACACCAGATAGAGAACTCTTCGATAGTCACGATCCGAACAGTGCCAAACTTGGTCTGGGTTTCAGGGAGGACGGTGCGTTAGACCTGCGATCTTCCACAGAAGAACTGGATTATCATGGGGAAAGTCAAGAGAAGAAAAAAGGTAAAGCACGCCCTCAGTCACCATCTTTGCACGATGAATCATATCATATACACCAACGAAAAGATTCACAATGTTCAGACATAGTGTTACTGTCCATCTCCGGTAGAACATCACGATTATCAAGCATTGGCAGTCAAGGTTCTGCACAAAGTCGTTTATCTAACGCTAGTCATCTTTCTGTTATGTCAGGCCAATCTGGCATCTCTAGATCCTCATCACCACATAAAATGGTATTGGAAACTTCCTTCTGTGGTAACAAACCATTTGAACAAACTGAAACTACTGTAGTGCAACCAGGGACCAAGGTTGAATCAGAAGTATTAGAAAAAGTATTGTTATCCAGAAAACACGATCCAACTGAGGCAATTCTAGCTGAAGGCATATCAGTGGATGATACACGTAAATTATCAAAGCAACCACCTGAGAAACCCGCTCGGAAAACTGATAAACCTATACAATGTGTTAAAAGTGATATTACTATTAAAGTAGACAAACCTGTTAGTGATAGCAATAATACACCAAAACTACCGAAAAAAATTATTTCTAAAAGTGGTATAGAATATATTTACATACCACTAAAAGGCCCGCTACCTGTTGATACTGATTCCCCCGCCACTACCTCCAATACCAAACCCAAGTTACGTGAAGTTAAATCTGCAAATTTCCAGTCCCACACTGCAGGTACAAGCAAGCAGGCTGACGTCAAACAAAAATCAAAATCGGCAACACCATCACCCGTAATCCGTAAGAAAGAAGAAGAACCGAAATACATTCGTATCAAACTGAAGCCGGACTACATGTACAGTGACGAAAAACCAGACATACCAAAACCCGATAGTTTGGAACTGGAAGGTGTCGAACCAAAAAAACTTCCAGCACCCCCACCCCGTTCACAACAAGCAGATTTAAATGAAATTCGCACAGAATCCACCATACAAAAAGCAGAACAAGGTAAAAGCTTATCAAGCACACCAAGTGCTAGCCCAAAATTGTCCCGACACACCTACATAACAGACACAAACACTGAAAGCATAACACCTTCTCCTTCCGTATCTAGGAAAAGTTCCTTTGCGTCCCTCTTCAAAAGTAAAGAAGCAATAATCAGTCCGGAATCACCGACGATTCCATCGTGTAAAAGAAAAAACACCTTAACCGGCATCCTGAGGGAGGCCAGTGACAATCTCCGTGAACGAAGCAGAAGTAGATCAAAGAGCAGGGACCGCGACAAAACATCTTTGTCAGCTGCTCCTTCATCCACCGAAAGCATCGACAGTAAATCCAAACACAAATCGGTGTTGAGCATCTTCAAATCCAGTAGTAGAAAATCTAGTAAATCCGAAGCCGAAAGTAGCTCACAAGAAACATTACCTAGCATAGAAGGAATTGGCAAAGTTGAGTTTAAGTTCAATGACGGCGAAATTGTTGTTGCAAAGAAAAGTAAGAAATCCTACGAATTGCCGTTGGACGGCGACAGTATTCGTATTCCGCTTCATTCACCCACATACTACGAGGAGCGAAGTGTCCTACAAGATTGGAAAACATCTAGTCAAGATTCGCAAGAAACTGTTATAGAAGCCACAACTAGAAGCGTAAATGTTGTTATTGAACCTGTACCTCAAGAAATTGAAAGCAATACGAATGAAAAAAATTCTAAACCAATTGTTAGTAATAAGAAAAGTAGTAGACAGAGTAGTACAAGTAGTGAAAATGTGGTATTTTCAACGAAAATAGGTAATAACAATGAAGTATTCTCAACTAAGTTGCCTAAACATAAACAAACTGAAAAAGTCGTAATCGAAACACATGTAGAAATTAACGGGCACGAAATCGAGGAAAAGATTACAAGAAAAGACAAATCAAAGCTGACAAGAACGAAAAGCATACAGGAGATGCCTTCGGATGTTAAAGGAAAGAAAACTCCAACTACCAGTGAACCGAAAACAATTGCCAAGGAAAAACCACCACATTCACCAGAAAACCTGCCAACTACAAGTGAGATACCTGGTGAAGGTACTTATAGAGAAAAACGTGTATCTCAACTGTCCCAACCCGGGGCAACAAGCAATAGAAGTTCCATTTTAAGTTCTAACGCCGATGATGACCATAACTCATCCGAGTCTGAACGCGACTCCGAAGTAGACTTTCCAAGACACAAAAAGGAAATTGATTTAAAATTAAACTTGGACGTGTCTGAACCTGAACGAAAAGGATTAGTGCTGCAACAGGACTCTTACGAGGACGAACTACCGTATGTACCCACTACACTGCCATTAGAACGATCTGCAGCGATTCCAATAGTTCCAGTTAAACAAAGATCCACATACGAAATGAAAACTTGTCCGATCGATCGACCACGATCAACCACTCCAATAAATCCCAGCTGCCTGGAAGAATACTGCGAGGAAGTGATGGGTTCATTCAATGTCGAAAGCGTTACAAAAACCATAGAAAAACTGAAAATTTCCTTGCCGCGCAACGACTCCATGGACAAAGTCAGTAAAGTGAAGTCACCGAGAAAAGGCTCGAATACAAATTGGGCTGATTTTGCTGGTATGGGTATAACAAGATCGCCCCAAACGCAACCTGGTGATACTCCACCACCACTTCCTCCAAAAGGTGTTCAGAAAAATTGGATAAACTTTGAGGAAATTCCAGAGAAACGGAAACCACCCAAGAGAATACAGACGATTCCTTCCAGGGGTCATATAGAAGTACCAGATAGTGTTTTACATGAGAACGTGGTGTACAACTACGTAAATCCCGAAGAGTGCAAGTGCGAATGCCATGAAGTGAATTCCAAAGCGCGTACTCAAGATGCACAACATGTTCCTGTGCAAGAAGACGAACTGCCGCTGTTAGAAGATGATGCCCATGATGATGAAAAAATTGACGCTGAGGTAGCTGAGAGAAGTAAACTTGAAGTTGGGGTATCAGATTGTAGAAGCATTGTTAGGTGAGTTGGAGATTTAAACACACACAAAGACCAAAATTAATATGAATAATGACGACTTTTACAATAGTGAAATGTTTTAGCGATTCTTCTGTAGATTTAAGTACGAGTGTGGAGCAGCCTGAAGCAAACGGTGTTGATTCAACTTTACGAACTCCTTTTACTAGTGATTTAGGAGTGTCAAGCAACAGATCCAGTATTGTGTCCCAGGTAACTACTAATATTTTTTCTACGTATGAAGATGTTATTTATATTTTTTGCAGGATGAACCTCAGTCTCCAGGATCGCCAAATGCCTTTCCCAAAATTTCTTAACCTTATTAGGGTGATATAGCTAGTTTAGGTTTCGTATTTTGTTATTATATTAAGAAAATACTCTACTGAATTTATTACTTTTAATTGAATTTAACAAATTCTAGACAATTTTATTAAATAAATTTTGATGTTTATCATTATAGGAGATGTCAACATCGCGCCCGATTCCTTACAATAAGCCTTTGTATCTGTGTGTACGTAGGCCTATCTCTCATGTCCAAACGTTATCAAATTGTTATATAATTGTACCTATTTCTTGTTACCTTCATGAGACTTAGCTTCGATATTGTTATTACTATTTAATTATAAAATAAAATAAAATAACTATTAGGTATCTACCTATACTTTTTCTTGAACTTGTTTGTATCAATATTACATCAGTGTACAACATTAAGAAAAATTATCATAATAACATTTGTTTTTACGTGTTTATTAACTCTACACATTATACTTTTTATATAAATTTATAAAAAAATCATTCTCGGCATTTTGAACATGCCGATAACTATAAAGTGCAATATTTTGCTTGTTTATTTATAATAATGTTGATTATATAGTTAATCACGAAATTCTATTGTACAGTAAATATTCAGTAATAAAAATATTCGTGTTTAAAAGGAGAATTTTCTTTAAATTTTTTAAACAGCCTTTTACCTGAATACGAACATTTATTTTTATGAAATCTTTTCCATCACAAATCATTAAAGGCTAGTCATAAGAATAAATGGACCTACTGTTAAATAACCAACAATGCAGAGCATAAAAGTTGCTTTTGAATTATTTTGTGAATTAAATTTTTTTATTTTAATAAATTCTGATAGAATATACAGGGTGGTCCAGGTTAAACGTCATTAATTTTGGGAGGTGATAGAGCATCAAGAAAAAAGTAGGCTTTTATTAAAAATTTTGCTCAAAAATGTTTTATAACAAAGTCAAAGTTTAAAATAAAAACGCGTTTTCTTAACATAACTTCTAAACCACTCGATCGATTTCCATTAAATTTCACACACAGAGTAATGTAGTACATTTCTAAATAATTTACAAAAAAAATTCTCCAGTAGCGTAGACACTGGGGAACCGCTCCACTTTTCTCCTCCAATTTTTAACGCCATTGGATATATTGCGAACAAAATTCAATTTTTGGTTTGTCTGTTTAATTTATAGAAAATAGTGACTCTTGAAAAATTTTAATTTAAGATTTCGTTTTTGAGATATTTGAGTTTGAAGGTTTGGAAGCACAACATCAAATGCTGTGTTGAATTAAAGAAAATTTCGGGTAGGCCTAAAAAATCCGGAACATGGCCATCAAGTGCCTTGGCAGCGATTAATTCCGTGGCTAAAAGAGCTCGAAAATGTATCGAAGCCTATTTTAAGAACTTACTCGAATTTTTTTAGTTCAGAACAGCATTTGAGGTTGTTTCCAAACCGTCAAACTCAAATATCTTAAAAACGAACCCTTAAATTAAATTTTTTCAAGAGTAACTATTTTCTCTAAATTGAACAGACATTGCAAAAATTGAATTTTCTTCGCAATATATCCAGTGGCGTCGAAAATTGGAGGAGAAAAGTGGAGCGGTCCCCCAGTGTCTACGCTACTGGAGAATTTTTTTTGTAAATAAACACCATCCTTATTTAGAAATGTACTACATTACTCTGTGTGCAAAATTTAATTGAAATCGATTGAGTGGTTTAGAAGTTATGATAAGAAAACGAATTTTTATCCTAAACTTTGACACCCTGTATCTTTGTTAGGAAACATTTTTGAGCAAAGTTTTCTCATGCAAGTCTACTTTTTTTTGGTTGCTCTATCACCTCTTAAAATTAATGACATTTAACCTGGACCACCCTGTATATGTATAATAATTTTGAAATCGGATTTTTGCAAGTAGAACATGTGCAGTTGAATAATTATTCATTATATTATCATATTATTAGGTCGATAATTTTTGTGCTTGGCTCTTTTAAATTACCCAAACCAATAAATTTTAAATAATTCGCGCTAGTTGCTTTTCACCTCCTATGACAATGTCGCCAACCTTAATAGTTACATCGAAAAACTTCTTGATCACATTCCATCTTTGTTTCGCCTATGAGTGCAACAAAGAACAAAGAAGTCTGGGCGCTGATTCTGTTATTTGTTATTGTACCTAATTTCCGACTAAACACGCTGGAAATGTCATTTTTTGTGAGATGACGCTTGTGAAATTGATTAAATATTTGTTTTAAGGTTGATAACCGATTTTGATACCACTTAAGGTAAGATTATCTAAAACTAGATAAAACAAATAATCACATGGAGGTTTAGTATGTATCTAATGGTGTTTACATTTTTGTAGGGGAAACAACAACACCACCATGGCTCTTCCATCAAATTATAAACAAGTGGCATTACAGATGCCTAGCCCTCAAACAACCAACCGTAAGGAATTTGTGCAACAACTTTCTTTTATATAAAATAAATCGCGTAGTAATACTAGAACCTACCTATGAATTTAGTTAAATTATATATTTATTAGGTCAGCTTGCCTATCGCATGAGTATATTATGAGAATCTGTTTTATTTTATTTTGTTTAATTATTTTAGCATCTCATACCTTTATATAATAAAAGCATGAGTTGTAATTTAAGTAAGCCTAATCTACTGTAATTCGTACATCCGTAAAACTATAAGAGGCAGGATAGGGTGCAGTATGTCGTTAATTATGTACGAATCGCAGTAAATGATTGTAGAATAGTGCTGATGATATGCTTTGTTTGTGTTTGTTGTTCAGATTTGCTGTCAGCAGGCGCTCCAATGACTTTCAACATTTTGAAAGGTAACTGCCCACTTCGTTCGTATTAACACTTCTTTAAGTTACTTTTTCGCTTATAAATTTTATATGAACAATTTATATCTAGTCTAGTTTATGCTTCAAGCTTTACAAGTTACATGCAAATAATTTTTAGACAGTATTCCACTTAAATCCATAACAAATTTAACAAACCTCGCTATCGATTAGCGAGCTATTCTCTTATCAACAAGTTCCACTTTTTGTCTGCACCATTTTGTGGCTGAATCACCCTTTGAACTGTTCGAATCTAAATTTTACACTCGATGGTTATTTAATTTTGAATCCAAAATTATTAGCACTCTGAAATTTCGTTTAAAAATTCAGCAGAACCGTAGTTCCCAATTCGCACAATAAAATAATAGATGATTAGGTAAGTTTGTTGATTAGAATGGATTTGTTTACCTAATTGTGTTTTAGTGTTTACCTAATAGTTGTTTTTTGCATGATTTATTAGATTAGCGTTAAAAAAATTTTAAAATAACTAATACTGTTTTATAGAGCGTCTTAGAGCTTCTGGGGGTTCAAGTTCCAGTGCTAACGTAAGTTGTGCTTTTATATGAAGAAATTTTCAATGTAAAGTAATTGAATTTCATTTTACAGAAAGAAACAAATCCGTTTATTATTTCTGCGAATGGACATTCGGGTTTCTTGCCGCAGAAAATTGGGAAAAGCGCCGCAGTAAGTAAACATTTTTAATAAGTTATTTTACATTTTTGAAATTTATTTGTGGGTGTGGTGGGGATTGTTTAGACACGGTAGTACAGTACTTAGATTTAAGCAGTTTAAAACTATATGTATTTAACCTTTTATTTGGACAAGTTCTTCCTTATCCTCTAGACTTTATATCATTTTTAATCTTTCATACATCAAAAAGTTTTCCCACCAATTACAATCTTGGAAACCTACTTTATTGTTTTTATTTTAATAAATTGAAATTAATTAGTTTCACAGGAATTATCAAACTAAAGAATTCAAAATTGCTACATTTTAAGTTATGCAGATTTTAAAAATTGTGAAGTTATTTTTATGTTCTAGGTAACTAAAATTTTGATATGATTTGAGTAAATTTATTATTATTTAATGTACATGGAGTCAAATAACTTTAGTAAAACGATCAAACATTAATTTATGTGTCTATACCAAATTGTCCAAAAATATAAATATAAATAAATAATATACATTTTTTTATCCCCAACAAGGGTTAGTTTTTAAGATCATCTCTTGAATGTTGAAAATTGTAGATTGAAAAAGTGAAACACTGTATAAAAAGAAGCCAGTCTGCTAAACTAAACTGCTGGCCAATTGAAACGTACCAAGCGAATTTTTAGGTTGAATTTAAAGTCAAATATTTTGAAAAGGAGAAAAGATATCAACATGAGGATTTCAGGATTCAAGAGATAATTTTATTGCGAAAGCAATCGTGTGGCCCGATTTTTTTACTTTGAAGTATGTACGTTACTATCTACAGGGTATGAAAGAATGTCGTTTTTTTTTTCTCAAACATTATACCTACCGGAATTCCACAAAAAAATTTTTATATTATTTTTATGTCGATTTTTTTAGTCTCTGGTTAATGAGGAAAAAACCAATTTCTCAAAAATTTTATATCCCTCTTATTTTATAAGAATCCGAATTTTTTATTAAATTTAATATTGTTGAACAGGTTTTTGCAATAATAATTATGCTACCATTTTGAAAGCAAATGTCATCATGTGATATGTCGATAAAAAGATAATTTTAAGTAGAATCTAATTCTTACGGAAAAAAATATACAGGGTTGTTTTAAAAAAATTTGAAAGTTAGTAGGTGGCCCTTCCGGTGAAACCGGAAGTGTCATCAGATTGTTTTAAACATCAAAATGATTATTCCTGTCAACAATCAAACCATGCCAAATTTCAAATTAATACAGTTAAATGTAACAAAATGGTGGGGGTTGTAAAACGATTTCGTAGCCACCCGGTATACACGGATATGAGCAAATTTTTGAAAAAGTGAAAAACCCGTTTCGAGGATATAAGTCACTTAAACCAATGGTGAACATAAACTAACTAAATTCCATTTTATTCCATTAAGAAAATAGCCCCAAAAAATGATTTAAAAAAATTTACCAATTAGCGAACGTGTGCCGATTTTTGATAAGCCACTGATTGCCAACAAATTAATGAAACTTCAAAAAATGTACTTTTTATATAAAGCAATTCATAAGGTATCATAATCAACTACAGAGATTGGTTCTTACAAAACACAATACGGCTGAACGACAAAAAACAAAGAAAAAATCAGCACAAATTCGGTATCTTATAAAATTACAGGGATATCAAAATTTTGAGAAACAGGTTGTTTTCCCATTAAGTAAGGACTAAAAAAATCTACATCAAAAAAATATAAAATAGATTTTGTGGAATCACGGTAGTTATAAAATTTGACAAAAAAAGAAGACTTTCTTTCATACGCTGTAGATAGTAATGTACTTCAAAGTAAAAAAATCGGGTAACACTATCGTTTTCTCAATTCAATTATCTCTGAAATCCTGAAAACCGCATGTTGATATCTTTTCTATTTTTCAAAATATTTGACTTTAAATTCAACGTAAAATTTTGCTTGGTACGCTTCAATTGGCCAGCAGTTTATTTGATTATCGAAAGAAAGTTATACATGAAATTTGTAGCTGAGATGATTTACGATCGAAAATATCTTGTAATTTTTTTGATACTGGTAACCCTTAAAGAATTATTAGTTAAAAATGTGGTACATGATGAAAGATTGGTTTATTTTGAATCCAAAAATTAAATTCCATTTAGAACATAAACGATGTCTACTCGGGTAATTATTAAATTTCTTAAAAGTATTTCCATAAGTTGCCACCTGCAATGACTTTATTATGGAAAAAAAATTGATAAAAAAACCAAATTGGAGATAAATAATTATACAGGACAATGCAGAATGTATTCAACAATCATACCTAAAAATATTTCGTGTCTATCCTGGGACACCCTGTATACACACCCTATAATTTATCTGTCATATCAACAAATTATACAAACAAACAAGTTTCATATTTGGTAATAACTGCCCTGTTAAAGATAAGGTTAAGCTCCTAAGCTATGACTAACAAAAAAGTAAATATCGTTTATCATTTTTCTCTAACATTTTATCTTAAACAAATAAAACATCTAAATCCCACTCTACTAGTTTATCGCCTACATTTGACATGTACAGACAAACCTATTATACCACACACCAAGTACGTTTAAGCATTTTGTTTTATTTTTTAAAATTCCATCGAAACCAGTGTTCACTTTTATACCATAATGTTGTTTGTGATTTTTTCCACTTTTGAAGAACGATGCTCGTACTCCGAAACCGCCAAAAGCCCCCGAAAAACCCCTTATGCCGTACATGCGTTACAGCCGCAAAGTATGGGATACAGTCAAAGCCCAAAATTCCGACCTAAAACTGTGGGAAATCGGAAAAATCATCGGACAAATGTGGAGGGATTTACCCGAGGACGAAAAAAGCGAGTTCATGGAGGAATACGAAACTGAGAAGGTAATGTAAGCAAATCTGAACCAATGTTTTATAATTAGTTTTTATTTGTTTTCGTTTAGGTGGAGTATGAGAAAACGTTGAAGACCTACCATAATTCACCGGCGTATTTAGCGTTTATAGCAGCGAAGAACCGTGGAAAATCCAGTAAGTTCTTAGTTGGTTGTTGCATAATCACTCGCAATCACACAGTTTCATTTCACACCACCTTTACATCTTTAACAAACTAATTCTAGCTGTACAAGGTGCTGATACTGAACCTCATGAGAGAAGTAGTAGTTCCGCCAAGCAACAAGCTGTAGACAGACGAATTGAAATCCAGCCTGCTGAAGACGAAGATGGTAAGGTAATCCTACTATTTAAATGTCTTAATTTTAAACTAGTAATTGTAGATCAAGACGATGGTTACTCAGTTAAGCATGTGTCCTACGCGAGGTATCTGAGGAACCACCGGTTGATCAACGATATTTTTTCGGAGTCTGTTGTACCGGATGTTAGATCTGTCGTAACGACTGGTAGGATGCAAGTTTTGAAACGCCAGGTACAATCACTGACAATGCATCAGAAGAAGTTGGAGGCTGAGCTGCAACAAATCGAAGAGAAATTTGAGGCAAAGAAGAGGAAGTTTATTGAAAGCAGCGAACAATTTCAAGAAGAATTAAAAAAGGTTTGAGTTTTGTGTATATCGAAAACGATGTTCTTCGTATAAATAATTATGTTAAACTAATGTTAGGGAAACCCGTAACTACTTCATTTGACTTAATCCTAACTTCTTTTGGTTCAAATGTTTTCTTTTCAGCATTGTAAGCCAGCTGTGGATGAGGAGGCATTCCAGAAAATGGTGGAGCGTCAGTACGAAGTGATTCGTAAGGAGCGTTTGAAAATCCAAGAGGAACCTAAGCCGAAAATTGAGGAAAATGGCACCGACACTTCAACGTCAGCACATTCGCCTACTGCCCAAGAGAATGGTCCACCTCAGCAAGAAGTACGTACTATTTATGATAAACTGAATAGTCATTCGTTCAGGAATGTAATATTTATTGATTAGTAAATTTTGATTTTTGATAAGAGAAAGTCCAAAAATCTAATCTAATAGATTGAAAAAAGATCCTGAAAATTCTTTTTAAATTGCTTTAGAAACTTATGTCTTTATGTTTCAATATCAGCTAGTAGGGTTCCACTATATTCAGGTAAAAATATTTCCTACTTTGCTTTTGGTCTAAATATTTTAGTGCACGACAAATAAAATAAAAAAGCTTCCAGTATTTTTTATTTAATCTGAACAGTGGTGTTTTTTTGGCATGAGTAAATAATGTAAATGTCTGAAAAAAGTATTCATGTCGTCAAATTTGGTTTTGTACCTCGTTTCTTATAAACAAATTTAAACTATATTCGTTAATAATTATCAATCATCTTAAATTGTGTAATATCCACAGCCAATGGAGCAGGATCCTCCAGAAAAAGTTGAAAACACACATCCTCCACCAGCTCCAACTGTTAATTGTACCAACACGCCAGCAGAACTTAAACACCAAGAGCCACAACATCCGCCTCATCAACCACCGCCACCACCACAGCAAAATCATCCCGCCCCGCCGCCTCCAACTTTTGTTAATCACCCTCCTCAAGAGCAATCACCACATCAAGCTCCCCAAGCCCCAGAATCTCAACCACCAATTTCTAGTGGACCGCCACATCAAATGCCTCCACCTCAACATAATGCTCCTCCAATTCAAGCTCCTATGCATCATAATCAACCACCAGTCATGGGACCTGCACCTGGTGTACCAATGCCAGGTGGAAATGTTCCTCCGCATATGCCACCTCAAGGTGCACCACCGCCAAATCTCGGCGGACATGGAATGCCACCTCACATGCCGCCCAATGCACCTGGTCATCCGCCTGGCGCTCCCCAAGGTGCTCCTCATCCCAACCCTATGATGCCTCCAGCTCAAGCGCAATATCAACAGCAGTATCCACCACAAGGTAATCCACAGTCGGTTCCACTACCACCTAGACCGCCACATCCAGGTTATCCGAATTATCCACAACAGCAAGGTTATCATCAAGGATATCCAGGGCCAGGACAGTATCCTCCTCCACATGGTTTCTATCACCAGCCACCGCAATCTTACCCGCAGTATCCCCCGCATATGAACCGACCGCACCCTTATCCACCACATGGAGTTGCGCCACCTGAAGGACAACCAATGCCTGCTGATGGAGCTGCTGGGCCGCCGCAAATGTATGGAGGACCTGCACCTGCAGAGGCTGAAAGAGTGCAAGGTGTTGGTACGGATGATGGGAGTGGAGAGGACAAGCAAGGTAAATTTTGTTTAAAATCGGTGTTAAGGCAGATATATTTTATTTTGTTTTATAGACTCAAATACAGACCCAAACCAGGAGAAGGAAGAAAAATAGATTTAGGATTACAAGGATTTGATTTAGATTAATTTTATTAATTCATGACAATTCATTTGTATCTACATTTTATAATAATAATAAAATAAACATAATTTTAAGGTGCGGTTTTATTTTAAATATCTCATTACATTTCTGTAAAATTTATAAATATACTCGTAACAAATCAGTTTATATATTTTTTATAGTCGACTTTAGAGAATTCTTATCTCTAAATGATCTGTTCGGTGATTCCTTTGTTAAATAGATAAAAAATTACTAGAGTTTGCATTAATGTTAGTCTCATATTCTCTAAATGTAGGCAAAAAATATATTACCGTGTATTCTTGGTTGCATATACCAGCTAGTTATAGTGATTATAAATGTTGTCACCAGAGGGCAGCTAGTTCGTTGATTTTTGTTTTTGACAATGATTTGTACCATAACCTTACTTTCTCATGTTCGTGTTTTGTGCCATTACTGCCATCTAAATATTTGCAAATTTACATACACACTTCTGTAGTTACATAGTTAATAAGCCAAGTAAGTGTATGTGTTTAATACTTAAAAATTTAATCAAGCACTTAATCCTTTTTTAGCATGAGCAGTTTTATACCAACGAGGGCCTCCCTCAATAAAAGCAACTGTGCTGAACAATTACAAGTAGTGACATTTGAATCATATAAACCCAAAGCTAAAGTGGGAAAAATAGCAGAGCAGGACCAAACCCCCAAAAAACCCGAAGCAATATTTAATATGAGGCAAGCACGAAACCAAATAATCAAGTTTGGCATATCTGGTTTTGATCCGGAGAAACGAGAGCAGGCCATCATCGAGCAAGCAATAAAATTAGGTATGATAGTAAATATTGATATTGAAAAGTAAAACGTCTAATTACATTGTGGATTTCAGGGGCAAAACCACCAAAAAAGAAGCCTAAAAACTATAAATTATTGTTGAGTGAAAAAAATGCCAACAAGAAGACAGAGCAATCGGAAAAAGAGTTCCAGCAGTTGGGGAAAAATAGTATTGGTAAATCGAATGCAAAAGGTAAAAGTTTTGATAGGAAGAGGAGGAAAGGGAAGGACAACAGTATTTTAGATATTTATGGGACAGTGAAGGTAAATAACAAATAATTAAAGTAGAGATCGTTTGTTTTTAATTGCTTTGTTGCAGGCTGTTAAAAAGCATAAGTAAAAATCAAGTTCCAAAATTAGCGATTTGAAACTCCCACGTATTAATATATTTTAGATGATTTTCATAAATTTGTTATATTAATATTACAGTTCTGTAAGATCGGATTTTTTTAAAATATATCAGATAAGAAAAATGCCAATAAATATAAATTTCTCCTGAAAAAATTTCAATTTTATTTCCGAATGTTTTAAAAATGATACAGATAAACTTTACGAAATCTCAGTAATAATAAAATCGACTAAAAAGTCGTTGTGTGTGATGCACCGGTTATAAATAATAATTTAATTTAAAAATAAAATACTCAGTTTTGTAATGTTGGTTGCATAATTTCTACATTTTGATTTTTATTAGTGGTAACACTGCGGAGAATTCTAGTTTCATGATTGGCATTCCTGAGGCTATTGATTGTAATGGTGGATGGCGTTCTTAAAGTGTGGTTATTGGCAAAAATTAAATCTTATTTATGAACGTGCGACACAACTTGTTTATGATCATTTAACATAAACCTTCAGTTGAAACATTGTCCAACATAAAGCGATATTGTAAAATTTGTGAGTAAAAACTACCTATATTTAGATAGTGGTGCACAAGTTTAAATAGGTAGACACCGATTCAGTGCAAAAAAACATTTAAACTTTTGTGTTGAAAAAGAACATGATGCCGCTCGACACGACAATTCCAGGCCACAGTACTACAAATGTACCCCAAAACAACTCAGGCACCCCCGCCAGTAAATCTAGTGGCACAGTAAGTTTTTCCATATTTATATCCACCATCCACATGTTCGTATAAATAACACGTTTTTCAGAAACCGTCATATAATTTAAAATTCACATTGGCAGGACACACAAAAGCAGTATCATCTGTAAAATTTAGTCCAAATGGCGAATGGTTAGCTAGCTCTTGTAAGTAATTAGGATAATAACTTTTTATAATTATTAAAATGATTTTTTTTATTTTAGCTGCGGATAAATTGGTAAAAATTTGGGGCGCTTACGATGGTAAATTTGAGAAAACTATTTCGGGGCACAAATTGGGTATTAGCGATGTGGCATGGTCTAGTGATAGTAGGTTATTAGTATCAGCAAGTGATGATAAAACCTTAAAGATATGGGAGTTATCATCCGGTAAATGTCTGAAAACTTTGAAAGGCCACAGTAACTATGTCTTTTGCTGCAATTTCAACCCCCAATCGAATCTCATCGTGTCTGGATCGTTTGATGAATCTGTACGAATATGGGATGTGAGAACTGGTAAATGTTTAAAAACGCTACCAGCTCATTCAGATCCTGTGAGTGCCGTCCATTTTAACCGCGATGGCTCGCTGATTGTTACCAGTAGTTACGATGGACTTTGGTAAGTGCTCAAACAAAAATTATCGGTTTATTTTACAATTAAGTAATTGTTTTCTAGTCGTATTTGGGACACAGCTTCAGGTCAATGTCTAAAAACACTGATAGACAATGAAAATCCACCTGTTTCCTTTGTGAAATTCTCACCAAATGGTAAATATATTCTGGCAGCAACCTTAGATAACACATTGGAGTTGTGGGATTATGCCAAGGGGAAATGTTTAAAAACTTACACGGGGCATAAAAACGAAAAGTACTGTATTTTTGCCAATTTCTCAGTGACAGGTGGGAAGTGGATTGTTAGCGGATCAGAAGACCACATGGTTTATATTTGGAATTTACAAACTAAAGATGTAGTACAAAAATTATCAGGGCATACAGGTAAAAATCTAAAACACTTTATGTTATGTTGCATTAATTTAATATTTTTCATATACAGATGTTGTTTTATGCACAACGTGTCATCCAACAGAAAATATAATCGCATCAGCTGCTTTAGAAAACGACAAAACTATAAAACTTTGGAAGAGCGATAACTATTGAAGAAATAATATTAGTTAACTTATTTAACAATTTATTTTTTGTACAACGTATTACTTTTTTACATTAACGAATATTACGGTGTTTAGGAAATGGATTCTGCAGTTTTATTATTTTGCACAAGTACAAATGATTTTGAGTTACATTATCAAATTTAGCAAAAATCAATTCCTTAACATCTTGAAGAATACAATAAAAAATACCGTATTTTTATTATAAAAATAATACATTTCAATAAGATTAAATCGTTTTTGATGTGACTTTCGGCTTTTATTTACTTAAAAGACGATATGAACTTTATTTTTAAAATAAAATGACTAACAAATTATTTATGAAAAGTAATATTTAAAAATGGATTTCATCCGAATCCTGGGTTTATTTTGAAAGATATATTACTGATTTTTTGACATAATATTTAGAATTGCTTATGCAAGGCTCCAGCCGTCAATATACCACTTTTTATACAGGGTGTTCGCGCGAAGTGGCTCACTATTGCTAACTTCGTTATTATTGGAGCTACAAAGTCGGTTAAATTAGCAAACTAGTAGCATTTTTTCCGCTGATTACAGTGGTGGAAAAAGAAAAACAATTGAGCATCTCGTTTTCGAGATATTCACAAAAATAACATTTTTTTAAATGGAAAACCCTATATATTTTTGCAGAAATCGATGACAAATTAAATTCTGTACAAAAAATGTCCTTAATTTTTTTTTTATTATAAATTAAAATAAGCGAGTTATTTTGATAAAAAGTTTGCAATTCTTTATAATCAAGTAGCCATAAAACGGAATAGTAATTTATTAAAACCAAACAATCATAATTTTGAATTTAAGCAAGTTGAAAAAAACTTGAAAGAATTACGGAAATATTATTATTGTATTTAATATTTTTAATACAGGTGTTTGCGCAAATTGGTTCACTATTGCTAACTTTGTTATTATTGGAGCTACAAAGTCGGTTAAATTAGCAAACTAGTAGCATTTTCTCCTCTGATTATAGTGGTGAAAACAGAAAAACAATTGGCCATCTGGTTTTCGAGATATTCACAAAAATAACATTTTCTAAATGGAACACTCTGTATATTTTTGCAAAAATCGATGATAAATTAAATTCTGAACAAAGAATGTTCTTATGCTTTTTTGACAATTATTTAAAATAAGCGAGTTATTTTGAAAAAAAGTTTTCAAAGTTTTAATATCAAGTAGCCATGAAATTTATAATTTTGTAAATTTTCAATATTTCCGTAATTTTTTCAAGTATTTTTCAACTTGCTTAAATTCAAAATTATGATTGTTTGGTTTTAATAAATTACTAATCCGTTTTATGGCTACTTGATTTTAAAGAATTGCAAACTTTTTTCCAAAATAACTCGCTTATTTTAAATTATTATCAAAAAAAGATGAGGACATTTTTTGTATAGAATTTAATTTACCATTGATTTTTGCAAAAATATATAGGGTGTTCCATTTAAAAAAAATGTTATTTTTTTGAATATCTTGAAAACCTGATGCCCAATTGTTTTTCTGTTTTCACCATTATAATCAGCGGAAAAAATGCTACTAGTTTGCTAATTTAACCGACTTTGTAGCTCGAATAATAACGAAGTTAGCAATAGTGAGCCACTTCGCGCGAACACCCTGTATATTTTTTATAAATTCCTAGAATATTTCTGATATTCAATGTAAATGTTTCAGATAATTTTTTTCTTCAGGATATTAGTTAACTTTGTATACAAATATAAATAAAAATAAAAATTTTACGAAATTTTTGAAACAAATCGAATTTAAAAACATAAATTGGCGGGAAATATCCCGGCATAATTCAGGCTAGCCACAGTAAGGATAAGAAATTACTAAAATTTATTTCTCTCGATACGTGAAGTACTGATTTTTATAAGTTTTCTCGAAAATATATTAATTTCTCAGACAAAATAATCAAAAAAACTCGTTATAGATTAAAAATAATTAAATCCTCCAACTTTTGTGTATTGTTGGTTGTATAACTTTGACTTTTAATACTGTTGGCACTACTGAGTCTATCGATTGTATTGGCGGATGGCGTTGTTAAAATGTGGTTATACGGCATTAATTTTATATTTTAATTATGCGCGACATCCAATACATATTTATAAGTAATAACTAAACGTTTAGTTTAAGCATTATTTCGAGTTACAAGGAATATTCCAAAGTATAGTGAGTAACCACTACTTGCTATATTTAGTTAGGTAGTACGCATAAGTTTACCGATATTGCAGAAAAAATATTTAGCTTTGAAAAAGGACATGATGCCGCTCGGTACGACACTTCCAGGACACAGTACTACAAGTGCACCCCAAAACAACTCAACCACACCCACAAATAAATCTAGTATAGTCGTGAGTTTGCCATATTTTCCTTAAACTACATGTTCGCCTATACCGCGTCTTGTTTTTAGAAACCGACATATAATTTAAAATTCACGTTAGCAGGACACACAAAAGCAGTATCGTCTGTAAAGTTTAGCCCAAATGGTGAATGGTTAGCCAGCTCTTGTAAGTACCCAAGGAAGACTTTCTACAAATTGGAACTAATTGTTTTTCTGTTCAGCTGCGGATAAACTGGTAAAGATTTGGGGAGCCTACGATGGTAAATTTGAGAAAACTATTTCAGGACACAAACTGGGTATAAGTGATGTGGCATGGTCTAGTGATAGTAGATTATTAGTGTCTGCAAGTGACGATAAAACGTTGAAAATATGGGAGTTATCTTCGGGTAAATGCCTGAAGACGTTAAAAGGTCACAGTAACTATGTATTTTGCTGCAATTTTAATCCCCAATCAAATCTTATCGTGTCTGGATCGTTTGATGAGTCTGTACGAATATGGGATGTAAGGACTGGTAAATGTTTAAAAACCCTACCAGCACATTCCGATCCGGTGAGTGCCGCACATTTTAACCGTGATGGCTCACTGATTGTTACTAGTAGTTACGATGGACTTTGGTAAGTTGATAAAACCAGAATTTACTTTACAAGTAATTGTATTTGTAGTCGTATTTGGGACACAGCTTCAGGACAGTGCCTAAAAACACTGATAGACAATGATAATCCACCGGTTTCTTTCGTGAAATTCTCACCAAATGGTAAATATATTCTGGCGGCAACGTTAGATAACACATTGAAGTTGTGGGATTATGCCAAGGGAAAATGTTTAAAAACTTACACGGGGCACAAAAACGAAAAGTACTGTATTTTTGCCAATTTCTCAGTAACGGGTGGGAAGTGGATTGTAAGCGGATCAGAGGATCACATGGTGTATATTTGGAATTTACAAACTAAAGATGTAGTACAAAAATTGTCAGGACATACAGGTAAAAAATCTAAAATAATTCATGTTATTCTGCATTAATTTAATAATTTTCATATACAGATGTTGTATTATGCACAACATGTCATCCAACAGAAAATATAATCGCATCAGCAGCTTTAGAAAACGACAAAACTATAAAACTTTGGAAGAGCGACAACTATTGAAGAAACATGTACATCACATATTAACTCACGTTTATACCTAAATTATTATTTCTTAAATTTATTAATATTAATTTATATTAATCAATCGTGTTTTGGCAATGGTTTTTTCCAATTTTATATACTAAGGCAATATTTAAAAAATGATTTCTTATCCAATTTCACAAAACCAATACCTCAACACCTTGGAAAATATAGTAAATAAGCTCGTATTTTTATTATAAAATTATTACATTTCAATAAATCGTTTTTGATTAGAATTTCTTGTTTTATTTCAATTGTTTTATAACAGTAGCATTTTCTTGACTGATAACGTGTCAACAACCTGCCAAAGATTATTTTTGAAGACACAATGACTACTCCTGAAAAATATCCCTTACGAATGCCCATTTGGCATATTCCTTACTTAGAGAAGCACCGAATTTACGAATTGTTTCAGGTATGTTACCACTACACGAATCAAACGTGAATCGTGAATAGGTCAAAATCGGAGGGACGAGAAAAATTTTAAAAATCATGGGTTCATTATGTCTATTTTAAACCACTCACCAAAATTTGAATGGCTATCGGCCTTAAGCATCATTCCCTTCGACGTCGCTCCACCTCTTGTGAGCAGACAATTTCTTTCTTTACTTGTTTCATAGGTTGTACTTTTTCAGAATAACTGTTAATTTGATTAGAAATTTATCCTCTAAAAAGAATTTTCGTCTTATCACCAAAGGTAACTAAACAGACGCGATGGCACTTTTTTGCAAATAATAATGAAAATTTTGGACAAAAAATCGTTTAAAAAATTACCACATGTTTAAAAGATATTCTTCATAACACTGCAAAATTTTACATGAAAATAATAAACTGTTTCCGGAATATGACCATGTAAAGTTTAATGTTATAAAAATATCGTTAAAAACTGGTACTTTTTTGGTAGAAGCGTAGAAGTTAATCTAAGTTATTCAAATTTCGGTGAGTGGTTTAAAATAAACACAATATTTCAATTATTAATTATTCTTCCAACTTTTTCACCGATTTTCCTTTAAGTTAATATCTTCTAAACTTAACTGCTGGCCAATTGAAACGTACCAAGCGAATTTTTAGGTTGAATTTAAAGTCAAATATTTTGAAAAATAAAGAAGATATCAACATGCGGTTTTCAGGATTTGAGAGATAATTTAATTGAGAAAACGATAGTGTTACCCGATTTTTTTACTTTAAAGTACATTACTATCTACAGGGTATGAAAGGAAGTCTTCTTTTTTTTGTCCAATTTTATAACTACCGTGATTCCACAAATATTTTTTAATATTTTTTTGATGTAGATTTTTTTAGTCCTTACTTAATGGGAAAACAACCTGTTTCTCAAAATTTTGATATCCCTGTTATTTTATAAGATACCGAATTTTTGGTAAAAATTTGATTTTATTTTTCTTTTTTGTCGTTCGGACGTATTGTGTTTTGTAAGAACCAATCTCTGTAGTTGATTATAATACCTTATGAATGGCTTTCTTATAAAAAGTACACTTTTTGTACTTTCATTAATTTATTGGTAACCAGTGGCTTATCAAAAATCGGTACAACGTTCGCTAATTGGTAAATTTTTTAAATCATTTTTTGAGGCTATTTTCTTAATGGAATAGAATGGAATTTAGTTAGTTTATGTTCACCATTGGTTTAAGTGACTTATATCCTCGAAACGGGTTTTTCACTTTTTCAAAAATTTGCTCATATTCGTGTATACCGGGTGGCTACGAAATCGTTTTACAACCCCCACCATTTTGTTACATTTAACTGTATTAATTTGAAATTTGGCATGGTTTGATTGTTGAAAGGAATAATCAATTTGACGTTTAAAACAATCTGATGACACTTCCGGTTTCACCGGAAGGGCCACCTACTAACTTTCAAATTTTTTTAAAACAACCCTGTCAATTTTTTTCCGTAAGAATTAGATTCTACTTAAAATTACCTTTTTATCGACATATCACATGATGACATTTGCTTTCAAAATGGCAGCATAATTATTATTGCAAAAACCTGTTCAACAATATTAAATTTAATAAAAAAATCGGTATCTTATAAACTAAGAGGGATATAAAAATTTTGAGAAATCGGTTTTTTCCTCATTAACCAGGGACTAAAAAAATCGACATGAAAAAAATATAAAAATTTTTTTGTGGAATTCCGGTAGGTATAAAGTTTGAGTAAAAAAGACGACTTTCTTTCATACCCTGTAGATAGTAACGTACTTCAAAGTAAAAAAATCGGGTCACACTATTGCTTTCGCAATAAAATTATCTCTTGAATCCTGAAAACCTTATGTTGATATCTTTTCTCCTTTTCAAAATATTTGACTTTAAATTCAACCTAAAAATTCGCTTGGTACGTTTCAATTGGCCAGCAGTTTAGCTTAGTTGTAAGAAACCTCCTCCCAAATAAAAAATTCTGTAACTTACCTTAGGAACTGGCCAAAGAACTAATTATCCAACAGCCTGCCGATCACATGATGTTCCTGAAACAAATCCTGCTAAACGCTTCACGCAGCAGAGAAGTAGCTCGCGTCATTTTGATTTGTTCCCCAAGAGTTAATTTCATGGAGGTAGCAAAAGGCATCGCCAAAATCACTAAGCAAGTTGTAATAACTGAGAGTACGCTAGTGAAATGCTCAGGAAGAGTATGTATGTGGATAACTTTGTGTCATTTTGTAAAAATAAATTTTGCAGGCGAACAGATCGGAATTGACACCTCCTTTAGTCGCGAAACTTTTGTCGTATCTGGTGCGTACTGAAAACGCTTACCTCGCAGGATGGATCATGGTTGGTACGTTTTCCAGTCTCAGATAAAAAATGCTAGTTTCTATAACTTTTTCTGGAACTAGATTGTATTCGTGACGAAAAGGAAGCAAAAGCTTTGCTTAAACTTGGCATTCTTCCAACGCATGTTATCCATCTGATCCCCCCATTTTATCCTAATCTAAATGAACTGCTTTATTGTAATGTGCCACTAAAGTGGCCAGAATATCGCAGACGTATCACTAGTCTTAGAGCGGTTTATCACAACAAATTAAAAGTAAGTGTTATATTTATTATAACAGCCTTATAATTTTGAATTATGTGGACGATTACAAGGAAATTTATGTGCAACACCGGAACTTGCCGGAAATTATATCCGATTGCGTGGAAACCATCCGCATTCGTCCTGGCTTGGACTTCATCAAACCCCGAGTGCTGCTCATTGGTCCTCGAGGCTCTGGCCGAAAATCCCAAGCAAAATTATTAGGGCAAAATCTGAACTTAGTCCATGGTGCTAAGCTAAATCCTGTTTTTTAATTAACATAAAAAATAACTGTTATCTTCAACAGTCGATTTCGAGTATCTAATATGTCAGGCATGGATGAGCGAGACCGAACTTGGTGAGAAATTGCGCGCTTGCAGAAGAGAAGTTTGCTTCCATTCTGAATTGTTGGCTCAAGTTATTAACAAGCGGATTTTGGAGCCGGATTGTTTGAATAATGGATGGGTATTAACGGGGTATCCGTACACGATCACAGATATGAAGTACATTGATAGTTTGGACACACCCCCCAATAGGTTTAACATTTACTCTTAACTACCGGAATAATACCGAAGAATTTTTAGAGTCATCTTTTTGGAGTGTGAGTTGACTGTTTGTAAAGAACGTTTATTCTACAGAAGAATGAACGCTCACACGGCTTCATATACTTACGTCATGGACAAGGACACACCCGAAGAGCAACAAAATGAGGAAAAAACATTAAAATTACATCCCAAGGATTCACATGACGTGGTTGAAGCTGAAGTATGAGATTGCGATTTTCTGAAGACATTAATCGATTTTTTTTGTGTTGTACTTAGTTGAATTTCTATTGTGAAAATTATGGAAATTTACGCAAATATTGTGGAGCAACAGCAAGTACTGTTAATGCTGATCAGTGTGAACGTTGGGTCTACGAGTGCATCACAGCTATCATCACAAGGGCAGCACCGTCTAGTCCCTCAAGAAAAGGTTTGGCTGATATGGGTTCCTTGCCGTCAGTTGCGACTGGTTCTGTATGTGGATGTATGATGGTTCCTTCGAAAGTTATGGACTGTTTTATAAGGAAACTTTGAAATTATTGAGCAAAAATAAACTTTTTGATTCTGTCAGTATTTTTTACTGATATCTAAAATAATTTTGTTTTCCTATCCAATTTTTACACCCCTCTTGTTTACTTTTAAATGAGAATCAAGTTTTCTACAAGTTTTTTTCGAAATGCCACAGTTTTTAGAATTAAAGGTCATATCTTCAGAAAAACTTTCTTAGGAGAGAAATTAGAGCAGTGGCGTAGCAATCGCTTAGCGAAATAGTAGCCTTATTAACTATTTAAGCTTCAGCAAAATTTATGTTCAAAAAGTTTGTAGGGCCGCCAAAAATTATGCAGAGATGTTTTCAGTATTCGACTGGTTGCCTTTATTCAGTGCTTGTATAATTAATTAGTGATTTCTTGGATGGGAACAACAGAAAAGGTGCTCCAAGAGTAAATTTACGAAAATGTTACCATTTTTTGGCTACTAATACTTAAGTATGGAAATTTTAAAATATTTTTGCAATTTTATATTTAATTATCCTATTTTTGTTGCAGGTAGGTCCCATGATGATTAAATGAGGTCAAGTCAACATACAAGGTCAGAACATTCAATACTGAGCTGTTCCAAGGGAATAAAATAGAGATAATTTTCAAATAATATTATTTCCAATTCTGGGAGTATTTATAAACGTTTCAGCAAAAAAAATTTTAAAAAAAATTAGTACAGCCAAATAAAATTGTTTCATTTTAAAATAAAAATTGACCTATTTATTAAATGTGTCCTTAAGAGTGTGTGCCAGCTACAAAAACATTTTTATAAAATTTTGCCCTTAGTTGTCAATTACATTCTTTCTTCTTTACATTTACGAAAAATAAAATTGCTTTTTTCTTTGCTACTTTCAACATAATTTCTAGTACCGTATGCGAATTGTTTTCTAATAGCGATGTTGCATTTTTTTAAAATCCCGTTTTTTTCTGTTAGAAATGTAAAACGACTATATTAATAATACTCTAAAAAAATAATTTTTTTTACTCAATATTTGTACATAAAAAAACGATTATAAATTGACCGTAATTCAAATAAATTATTGCCGCCCGAAAACGCTTTGAGATCGGAGAGTCCTGTGTGACGTCACGAATCTAGTTGACATTGGCATGTCGAAATATTTTTTGCGCGTTTGACATTTTTCGAAATAAATCAAAATGCGGCCTGCTGCACTGTGGAACTAGATTCGTGACGTCAGCAGTCTTTTGGACCGATTCGGGCGTTTCCGGGCAATGTGTGGAAATTTTAAATTTTGCAATACTTTTTATTTATTTACTTGGAAAGTACCGACCACAAAAATTTTTCAAAAATATTGAGTGATAATTTGGTATCAGCTTTTCAAAAAAAATTAACTTGAAAATCATGCAAAGTCCCTGTTATGCAAAAAATCCTCCAAATATCTTGGCAAATAAGGCTAGCATATTTAGTCCTTCAGCTAGGGGTCAAAAGGTAGGAAGTAAAAGCGGGATGAGACGCCGCAGTGTTTTCTGAAGGTTTTTTGGTCGCTGAATCCGAATTCGTGCGTGGTTTTTCAATAAAGTGGTGCAAACAAAAGTTATTAACAAATTTATTGTTTAAAACGCCATAACTCGAAAAGTATAGATTTTACCGAGCATTTTACCAAAAAAAGTTTCAAACAAAAGTTGTTCAAAATAAAAAGACTATCCGAAAAGTTCATATGATATTTTGTCATAAACTCACACGGACAAAAGTTATTAACAATTTATTGTTTAAATGTTTAAAACGCAATAACTCGAAAAGTATACATTTTACCAAAAAAAGTTTCAAACAAAAGTTGTGCAAAATAAAAAGACTCTCCGAAAAGGTCATATGGTATTTTGTCATAAAGTCGCTCGAACAAATGTTATTAACAATTTATTGTTTAAAACGGAACAAACCAAAAAGCATACATTTTAGGAGAGTTTTTTTTATTTTGCACAACTTTTGTTTGAAACTGTTTTTGGTAAAATGTACACTTTTCGAGTTATTGCATTTTAAACAATAAATTGTTAATAACTTTTGTCCGAGCTACTTTATGACAAAATACCATATCACGTTTTCGGAGAGTCTTTTTATTTTGAACAACTTTCGTTTGAAATTTTTTTTTGTAAAATGTATACTTTTCGTTTTCGAGTTAATTTAAACATTTAAACAATAAATTGTTAATAACTTTTGTCCGTCCGACTTTATGACAAAATATCATATGAACTTTTCGGAGAGTCTTTTTACTTTGAACAACTTTTGTTTGAAACTTTTTTTGGTAAAATGCTCGGTAAAATCTATACTTTTCGAGTTATTGAGTTTTAAACAATAAATTGTTAATAACTTTTGTTTGCACCACTTTATTGAAAAAAGACGCACGATTCGGATTCAGCGACCAAAAAACCTCCAGAAAACACTGCGTCGTCTCATCCCACTTTTACTTCCTACCTTTTAACCCCTAGCTGAAGGACTAATTATAACTAAAATACATGCGAAAAAATTTTGTTGGTAGGATACATAATTTTTAATAGTTTTAAATAAGCCCAGAATTTTACAAAAAATCTCCTTTGGACGACGGTAGCGAGCACACAGCCTTAAGTGGTGAATTGTTCGTTATAATAAATTAAAAACCAAAATTTCTTCGGTCATGCTGAAATATTATTAACACCGACAAATTAATATTTAAAATATCACAACAAAACACACTTGGTTCAATGAAATAAGCGACTAATTTTACATTTTTTCTTTGACACAAAACATTTATTAATCAATTATTAGATAGTTTTTGTTACCGTATTTGCTAATATACAATATCACATTTTAAAGAGCCTCTCTGATTCTAACATTTAAATATTTTGGTTAGGTATATCAACAGGTAATTTGTTCATAATAATTAATAAGAAAGTTCTACGCTACAATTGCAGCAATGTGATGAAGTCTATTTTGGTTTTTATTGATTTATTGAACAGAAATTTTAAATAGAGTCGGCTCTAGTCCTCTAGTATTATAATTTTTGATATTTTTATTATAATAATTATGGCACTTCTTTCAAGCTTTTAAAGCAAAAACACTTGCTTGTTTAAAATTATTGACAAATTACCTTTTTAGTAATAATAATACATAATCATATCTGTAAACTAGTTTTCTAGTTCTAGTATACTGTAAAAAAATTGTACTAATTTGTATTTATTATTACATCGCATAATGATCTTGTCGTGTTTTAATTAGAGTTAAAACACACAAACACACACAAATTGGCAGATGGGTTTGTCGTCTAACCAAAACCATTATAACATAAATAAATAACATTTCTCTAAATATTGTTCCATAAAATTCTCTAAACAATAATACTTTTTTGGTACCTATAATACGCTTTTAAAGGTAGACTACTCCACATAACAACTAAGAAAAGGTACTAATGATACGCAAAGGATCACGTAAGTTCATATTGTTTCCTGTGCAGAGAATTCATATCACTCATCTGATGCTGATGTTGGTTCCGCACAATTGGAATGGTCACACTACTCTGGTAATTCCTAGGAGTACTTCTTGCATAAGGAGGTGGCGGAGCTGGTTGTTGCAGTTGATGTTGCGTTAGAACTTGTTCCCTTGCTTCTTTGTACTGTTGGTATTGCATTTGGTGGTGATGGTGGTTGTACATTTGCTGCTGTTGCTGCTGCTGCTGCTGTTGAACCAACTCACCATTGCTATACATCGGTTTATTAACCACTACTTGTGGTCCATATAATTTGTGGCTGGGACTGTTATAGCCCGGGGGCGTAACGACTGGCTGTTCGTATGAAGGAATGTGTTTGGGGGATGTGTTGACTACGTAGGTGCGGATGGGGCTGCCGTGTTGGTTGTAACTGGGATATTGGCGGGGTGGGGGCGGTTGGTAGGGTGGTTGGGGTGTAGAGTACATGGGGCTGATGGCTTGGTATTGCAGCGCTGATGGATATGATGCGATTTGATGATGTGCTGGACTTTGGGAGATATAGTTCGGATTGTTGTAGTTTACTTGTCTGTAAGATACTTGAGTGACGCCGTAGGATTGGTGGATCACGCTTTGGGGTATCTGGAAAGAGAAATGACAAAATATAATTATATTAGGAGTATACATAGGTATATAATTAAAAAAATGCGACGGGGCATAATTTTGGCCCAAAAATACAAATGCTTTGTTTTTATGTATACGAAACAGTACTACATATTTTATGCAGGATACGAAGACAAAATGCAAAACAATATTTAAAAGTTCAGGCTACAGTAGTTTTAAAAAATATAATATAGCAAGTTGTTTTTTTTTTGTTTTTTTCTAATAAAATCTAACCTTTCCAGGTAAAAATTCACGAATAAAGTACTCGTAGGTACTGTTATCGCAAAAAAGAGCAAAAATCTAATACTCTGATAGTTTTTCCAAAATCCAGATTTGGACCAGTCATGAGTCGCAAAACACTTAAATTGTAGATATATAAAGTTTTCACTTAAAAAGAAAGAAATTAATAAGGAATGACATAATTTCCATAATATCAAAAAGGACGACTTGTATCTTGTATTTATGAGGTACAATAAGCCAAGGAATCACATGTCCTTAATTCAAGAATGTTCTTAAATATCCTAGAAATCCCCGTTATTATTTTAATAACGAATTTTGGAGTAAACCTAAGACTATAAAATTGAAAGAAAATTTGTTAAGATTTCTATATGTGATGATGCTCAAATATTAAGAGATTTTTAGTTAACCTATAAAGAATTTATACCGACATAAAAATTTAAAAGTCCTGATTTCTCACGTAAATCGTTCGATTTATTTCCGAAACTACTCATATTTTTGTAAAATTTATTGAGAGTTTAGCAATTTTATTCCCTACTTCAGGTTGAACATTATTCTGATAGATTTCCTCAGATTAATTAAATATAAGTTGTTTCCTGACATCTAGGTAATAGTAATTCGCAATTAAAATTTCACACAGTTATTCTCGAAGACCCTGTATATAGCGGTATACGTATTAAAAACTAACTTTGCTTTTTAATTTTATTTATTGAGAACATTTGAAGCTGGTCCAAGGAACGGAGGACCAACTTAATGCAATAAATAAAACTTGCGATATAACTTCAATAAATACTTTAAACTTTTTCCTTTTTCTTTATCTTTATAAGGATTCGATGAAATAGTGTGGATATCTATAGAGAACAAACTATAAATTACAATTATTATTAAAGTTGAAAATATAATACATTCCCTCTTCATCAGTGTCGTAAACTATAATTCTGTTTCCTGTTTATATTTTAACTATGTATGTTGTTATTATTTGAAATTTTCAGTAAATTTTTATAGTTATGGAAATTTTTCAGTTCAAGAAAGAAAGTCCTTTGCTAATGGTTTTGAAATTTCGAAATACACGAAATTATACGTGTAGGTATGTCAAACTATCTCTATCTCATCATCGTTTATAAATTAGCAGGACCATATACTTAGCGGATTTAGGTACCTATATAATACAAATTTTGCAGGAAGACATACAGAGTGACCGGCAGAAAGTGTGCACCAAATGGGAAATATTTCTATCTTTAGAATTACCAAATTTATTTTACGGTGGAAAGGTTCTGCATGTCATCAAACAAAAAAGAACCCAAACAAAATCAGTAAAAAATGCATCCTATACGAGGGAGGGGTGAAAATTTAAAATTCACCCAAGAATAAAGTACCCTTATTTTGCACCGTAGAAAAAAAATTATTAGGAAAAGTTGTTTGTACTTAAAAGTTATCTCTGAATATCAAATTTGGACTCTGTAGACAAAAAATGAACGTCTTTCCTTTTTTTCGGCGCGCCCCCGTTAGAACTAATCGCTAGAAGCTATGCAGCGCATAAATTCAGTTTTTTTAACAGTTCTTAGGTTAATACTTACATAATTTACTTAAATTGGTTTAAATGCGCGAAAACGGGTCGTTTAATAAAATAATAATAATTTTATCAGGAAACTGAAATTGACTTATCGGTAGGTACAAATAAAAGTAATTCCTGAACGAATAGATTTAAGTTTTTTAAAAAAGTAAAAATGGCAATAAATTGCTAAATATATCAAGTAAACCCGCATTTGTTTTACATTAAGTTGTTTTACTTATCCATAAAATAAAATACGGTGTGCACCAAAAAAATTAGATTATTTTGGCATTATTTTATTAACCGCCCTGTTTTCGCGCATTTAAACCAATTTAAGTAAATTATGTGTTTAATTGCCCAAGAACAGTCAAAAAACTGAATTTATGTGCTGCATAGGGGGTGGGTTCAAAAAACGGAAAAATGGTTTTTCTTTGTCTACAGAGCCCAAATTTGGTATTCGGGGATAACTTTTAAGTAAAAACAACTTTCCTAATAACATTTTTTTCTATGATGCAAAATAAGGGTACTTTATTCTTGAGTAAATTTGAAATTTTCACCCCTCCCTCGTATACGATGCAATTTTTACTGGTTTTGCTTATGCTCTTTTTTGTTTAAGAACATGCAGAACCTTTTCACAGTAAAATAAATTTGGTAATTCTAAAGATAAAAAAAATTCCCATTTGGTGCACACTTTCTGCCGGTCACTGTTGTAGGTACTCGTACATTTTATAGTAAATATGGAAAATATATACTTTTGGCATAAACAATAAAATGTATTAATATTACAAAAAAGTTAAATTTAATCAATGTTTACTCAAATAATACAACATACGATATAAGAGTATAAAAATAAATGCTGTTGAATTATAGATTATGGAATCTAATATGAAATAAGTTTCGAACCATTTTGATGCGTAAAGCAAGCAGCAAAAGAATTCGAATGTATAAATAAACTATGATGTTCATTTTGTTGAATAATGGATAAATAGTAAAAAGAGACTTAACTATAGAAATCCCTTGAAAATAATGTACCATATCAAACATCGTTATAATTCACATCGCTCACTTTTATTTAAAAATATTGGCACTGCATAAAAAATATAATAAAAACTTATTATATAGTTGTAGCTGTACGATAATATTCTCAAATTACATAAATTACTGATTATATTTACTCTTCCGGATTTTCATGCACTGAATTTTGTTTTTTTGTCACATACCGATTGTGTGGGCGTATATTTAAAATTATCCAATTACTGTGCTTGGTTTCTAGCAATATGGGATGTAATTAATTAAAAAATATATATTTTTCCATTTTGTATATTAATGAAGTGTAATAAAAAGTTTTCTGTTAAAGGAATGATTGTGAATTCACGTGGTGTGGGTGTTTTGTGCCAACCTTTTGCATTTCGCCGATAATCAAGGTAGAAGGAGTTTTACAAAGTAAAGTCTTATTTTAAATAATAATTATAATTGCAGCAACTCGAAGCATAGATACTTATACATATTTAAAACAACTCAATTGTTTGAACAGTTTTGTTAATATGAGTAGTTTTTTTTTTTAGTTTTACCTCTAGAAAGCATACGGTAAAAGGTCAGAATATAAAATATTTAATCAAATATCAGTTCAAAAGAATTTTAAATAAATCAAGATTGAATTATGAGTCATTATAATTTAAGTCAATATTAATTACATTTTTGAGTTGTATTGGAACTAACTAACAAAAAACAAACCCAAAAAACGGAATTATTTTTAGGTTAGGTTAGGTTAAAATTCTCGGAAATTTCAGTTTTGTACTTATGATTTTTTTACTTTAAAATATCGGAATAGTTCAGAAGTTCAGATGATAAATAATCTAAAAATATGACAATAATTAAATTTGCAAGGATTTAAATTGAATTAAATAAGAGGGGAAAATATTTTCGGTTTGTTACTAATTTAAAATGTTAGATACACATTTATGTAACTTTCCACGATATATTTATTTGTATCAGTAGAGAAGGAAAACACGGAAAATTACCAGTATTTTATATGTATTAAATTATGTTTAAAAGCAATTAGAAGTTAAAGAGAAATATGTTTATATAGTATACACATAAAACTGACATTTTGTTTTAATTTATATAAATAATTTAATGTTGCAAATTCTGGAAAAGATAAAAATTTTATGGATTTCAATGGGACTGGGAAATTAAAATATGAATAAGCTATAATCTTCATACTTGTTTTTATGAAAATAATAAAACTTAGATGTAAAAAACTGGCAAAATTATTCAATATCTAAAAAATTTAATATTTTACTGCTAAAAAAATGGCGACTACTTATTTATTGATTTTATTCACTCATTTGGAGGTCCATAGTCCATAGACTTTTTAGTTTTGTATGTATTTGTATATTTTTCAGGCGAAACAAGACTAAAAGAAAAAATATTCTCCAGTATTATGTTTAAGTATACGTTATTTAATAAAATAATAACTTAAAAATGGGGTTTCAAAGATTTTAATAATTATTTTTGATTCCAAATAATTATAAATTGTTAGTTTGGTTGTCTACCTTAAGGGGCAAAATTGGACGATACATATCAAATATAGTACCATAATCCAACGGCAACGACCATACCACATTGATACACCGGTTCTCGTCCGATCACCGAAGTTAAGCAATGTCGGGCGCGGTCAGTACTTGGATGGGTGACCGCTTGGGAACACCGCGTGCCGTTGTCCCTTTTTTTAATTTAAGCTTTTTTCTACCAAGAAAAACCTCTGAGCAAACCTGTTTTTGTTGAAAATGAGTTAAAAAGTGTTTCTAATGGCTGTTATAAATTATTATAATTTTTTTATCAAAATATTAAAAAAAAATTTGATACCGCAACTTGGATTCGAATTCGCGCTTTTGATATTTACGAATATTTTTCAGAAAGAAAATATTTTTGAAGTCAGATACTTTTATTAAGTTTATTTTTTCTTTATAAATTGCATATAATTTTAATATTGAAATGTGAAACTTGTGGAAGCCTTTCATACCAAATGAGCGTATAATAATAATTGTAGAATATTAAAATTTAATGATTTACAGTTATTTAAAAGGTGAAGTAAATGTCAGTCCTGATATTGAGGATAACAAATTGATTTTAGGGCTAAAAGTTGCGATGTTTTGTAACCAACATTAAAAAATATCTAACTAAGTCCTGTGGCTGAAAATGAAATGCAAACTATGAACTATTTGCTTGTTTCTATAGGTATACATCTAAATAGCCAATCTCTCAAATATTTTCTTTGCATACCAAGCAAATTTGTATACGAAAAACCTCTTGTCAGTTTTAATTATGTTTACATTACCTCCTGGAAAGAAAACTTTTTTCTCGCCTTAAGGCTACATTTTACAAAACACACGTCATATAACAGTTATTTTTAGCATGCAACTTGTTCTTCCGCTTTGTTTCCAAACAAACAAACAAACACAAACTGTATCCTCTATCATCCTGCATGCTCTCTTGTTCCTGCTTAAAATTCGCACAGGGGCATTGCGTGTGTGCACTTGACAATTTGACATATTTACGAGATACCCTATGTACCCACCTGCGAAACGTACGCCGCCCTATCAGGTGGAGGTCGGGGCATTTCCCTGACAGCCACTTCGGCGGAGGCGCCGCGTACACCATCCGAACAACGCACCGCCATCGGCATCTTGGGGCGACGTTTGGGGGTGGCGGGTAACGATCTGGAACCAACACTGGCCGTTTCCCAATCTTTAAGTAAAGCGCTCAATCGCGCCGCCTCAGCTGCCTTCTCAGTTTCGCTCTCGGAATTGTAGTCCGGACCCTGCGGCCACAAATTATTTATATTATATCAAAATCCACACAAGCGGAAACATCACACAGTGTTAGACGTCACAAAATGTGCGCAAAATAAAAAAATGTCTGTATGTATATGTATGTGGATTTGATTACGCTGAGGAATAGACAACAAACAATAAGATAGAATGGTTTGATGTTGAGTATAATTAAACTCGAGTCTAGGTGAATCCCAAGAGCTTTTTTTATATAAAATATTTGAAGCTACATTTAGGGCTTAAATACTTTTAAATACGAACGATGTTCAACTGACGGTTATAATATAATTGAGCTAAATGAAGTTGGGTATTTGAAAAATCATAAAAAAGGTCCGTAAGCGCTTTATGAAAGCTTTCAGAACTGATGATAACGATTTTAATTAAATTACAGAGATAGTTGGGAACATTTGTAAAGGAAAATAGTCTAGATACCTGGGTACTCGTATTTTTTTAAATAAAAAGTTGTAGGTATATATTTTTATAGGAGAGAGACTTGGAAGCTTGAAATATTAAATCCTGTGATAATAAGGCAGTTTCTACTACCAAAAAAGCATCAAAAATTGAATCCGCTGTAATTACTTCATAACCAAATCTTGTTAATATTTTTACAATATTTATTAGCATATATGTATGTACATAGAAGCTAAAAAACAGTCCATTATTATGGATTAGAAACGCAATTCTGAATGTTAAGAAAATGTACAAACACAGCCTAGAATTTATGGCATTTAAAACATATGAATAATGTTATTAAAATAGTGGAACACGAAAAGCGTTTTCAGACAGCTTTAGGGAGCTTTGCCATGCCTTGGTTATTCAGTGTCATAAATATCAACATTTTAGATGTATATAAAGTAAAAGATAAGATAAATAATAGAGTTTTAAGTTATGCTATATTTATATCATATCGTTATAATTTTGTAGTTGCTTAAAATTTTTTGTTTGTTAAATTCCTATATTTTAAGTAAAACAGTCATAAATCTCTAGTAGCAGAACTTTATTGAATAATTAGCCTTTGCATTTGTAATATAATCCTGTAACTAAATAGTACTAAATCTAATTTACTGGTTGTACGTAATCTGTGAACCTAAATTATCCATAATAAGTACTTATATCAATTATCGACATTGCGTTCAGCTGATATAGTAATGTCCAATTGCATCGTATTTTTTTAGCAAGTTTTTTAAGCAATATTATTGACACGGCAGAAAGCTTCACTTACAAGTATACTTAAAAATTTTGGTGTGTTGTACGCATAAAAGTATAAATTATTTCTGGTTTATGGTAATTTAAAATTATTCAGCCTAAAACTTTTCTCAACCATTTTCAAACAGAATCTAATGTTATCATTAAACATTGTATAAACTCAAATTGAGCAAGTGATTTAGTTTCTGTACTGAATTCTTTTAATAAATTTTTCCACAATTTCAATTTATTTTATGAGAAAAAAGGGTATAAGATAATTTCGACTAAGAAAATCCTCCCGCGTAAACCACTTGTAAAAGTGGCTGTAACGATACAAAAAGTCTATAATATCACCCAGCTTTACGCATTAATGATCGTTTAATGTTTAATGTAAAGACCAGAACTTTAGCAGTTCTAACATCCGTTTTACTTTAGCCGCTATTAATTGACAGGTTATTTTTTCATCCCCTGAACTTCTCCAGTTTCTTATATATTTTATTACTAAATAACACGCTAACTTTATCGTTACAAATTAGAATATTTTACAGTATTTTGTAGCAAATATGGATAAAGATAACTTACATTCTCAATTTTATCATCCAACATTTTAAAGAAATCCTGCTGGCTACTCGAAATTTCTCTGCAAACATTACAAAAAATTGTTTTGAATGATAATGAATGAAAATTTCTACTTACGTTTGGGCCAGAAGTGGTCCTCCAAATGGTTTAATCTTTACAGTTTTTTTTAGGTCATCTAAACATTCAGGAGTTTCACTGTCGCTCTCAACTGCAAGTCCACCTTCGTCAGATTCAGTTACTTTTTCTTGGGTCTCTGCAAGAAGTGATGTGAAATAAAATTAAGTACTTAGGTACTATTTATTATTATGTATAATATAAAAGCAAAGCAATTTTGGACAGAAATTGTATTTAACTTTAAAGATCTGTCGAGAAACAGCAGCTTAAAAGCATGCGTGCTTAAGAAAAGAATATTAAGTGGCAGTGATCTATCAGTATGTTTTTATTGTGTAATAAAATACGTATAAAATAATCTACTGAAAGCTAAAAAGTGTTTGTACATATTTTTATTTAAACTGAAACTCTACTTAATGCTATATTCCTTTCACATCAAAAATTTTGAGTCACGAAAATTTATTTAAAGCAGCTTTACATTTTTTCCCCGAATCTTTACATATATTTCAGGTCAATCAACCCAAAAAAGAAACGAAAACAAACGCCATCAAAGCGATTTGTATTCGAATTTTCTTTTCAACTGTTACAAATGTCTTATCTTTCATTTCCCTGTCAATGCCAGACACATTAACTAACATTCCGGGGACCCGGACCCGAACAAAAACACAAACTATATACAACAACACATCATTTGACGAACAGCCAGGGAATGTGACAGTGCATGTGAATGAGTTGTCTACACATTACATCTAACAAGGATTTGGCACTTTGCCATACTATTGAAGCGCCCCAAGTTCCACTTTAAGTTACCCACATACTGATATTGCTTTCAGAGAGAATGATGCACTTCTATCTTTGAGAACAAGGCGAAAAAAACACGATGGGAGTGTTTGTTCTTCCTTGTTGTATCAGAGTTTTTTTTGTGTGTTAAATATGCGGGGGATGCTGTGTTGGTACTTAGGGGTGGTTCCTTTGTGTTCCGGTTTTTAGTTAATTCGCATCGTAGAGTTTTAGGATCGTAATAGGTTGGAATGGAAAACATTTTTAATGCAAGGAGACTGTTTTACGGCAATTTGCTTCGTTTTATTACCATTTTTAGGTGATCCTGAATTTTTAATTTATGGACATTTCCATCGTTACATTTTTAACTATTTAAATATCTTATACGTAGAGCTGAATATATTGGATAAAGACTAAAGAGCGGATCTGGGGTCGTCAAAACCAGGTCGGGAATGAGGTGCTATAAACATTATGACTAGAGGGCGGATTTTGGCCTCTTCGTGACGTAAAAACACAAAATTTTCTCGTTATACTACATATTAAGTATCTAGGCATCCTACAGCCAATATTTGCAGAATCTTGTAGAGGGTCACCTTATTATAAGTTTAAACTGAGTTTTTGTATTCGTAGACCTCGCCATTCCTTCAGCAGCCCTTAATTAAAGTTGATTTTTTTATTTATTAAATAACTTCTTTCCTATTAGATTTCCGAAGAAAAAAGCATCAGCACAAAGTAGTAGAGAAAAATATTTCCTACAACTTTCCTTTTAACATTTTTTTGATATTGTCAATATTTAAAAAGTTATTCAACAAATAAATTGAACATTTTCGGGAAATTTTTCTCTAGTTAGGTACTACTTACTGCTACCATGGATGTCCTGAAAGTAGGAAGAGTAAAGTCAGCAGAATCATAAATTGACACATGGACAATTAAAGGATCATTAAAGGCTGATTAAATGCCCTAATTAGAAATTAAATGCTCCGGCCATTTTTTCAAAAATTGATGTTCTGCTATCTTAAAGTTAAGTCAGCAGAACATGAGCGAAAAAATTGTTTAAACAATAAAATTGGTTTTTTGTTTAGACAGTAAATAAAGGCTCTTTAAAGGCCTTCAGACTGCTCTGATTAGAAATTAAGTGCTCTTCGTATTTCTAGTGAAAATGAACAATTTCGCGACTTTTTTGTTTAGACAGTAATTGTTCATTTTCACTAGAAATGCGAAGAGCATTTAATTTCTAATCAGAGCAGTCCGAAAGTCTTTAATGAGCCTTTAATTACTGTCTAAACGAAAAAGCTATTTTATTGTTTAAACAATTTTTTTTTCATGTTCTGCTAACTTTTTGTCCAAGTCGCGAAAATGTTAATTTTCACGAGAAATACGAAGAGCATTTAATTTCTAATCAGAACAGTCCGAAAGCCTTTAATGAGCCTTTAATTACTGTCTAAACAAAAAAGCTATTTTATTGTTTAAACAATTTTTTTTGTTCATGTTCTGCTGACTTAACTTTAAGGTAGCAGAACATCAATTTTTGAAAAAATGGCCGGAGCATTTAATTTCTAATTAGGGCACATAATTAGCCTTTAATGAGCCTTTAATTGTCTATGTGTCAATTTATGATTCTGCTGACTTTGCTCTTCCTACTTTCAGGACATTACTCTTACCCCAAAAGTGTCAATTTATTTGTTGAATAACTTTTTAAATATCGACAATATCGATAAAAATGTAAAAGAAAAGTTGTAGGAAATATTTTTCTCTACTACCTATTTTGTGCTGATGTTTTTTTTTCTTTGGAAATCTAATAGGAAAGAAGTTATTTAATAAATAAAAAAATCAACTTAATTAAGGGCTGGTGAAGAAACGGCGGGGTAAAAAAAGTCTATTTGAGGCCTTTTTTCTCCCTATTTACTGTACTACCTACTTCGTTCTTTATAATTTTGAGATAGCGAAAAATTTGCGTTTTAACAAAAAACAATTTGGAATTGTATCTATAGAGAAAGTACTAGGAAAATTAATTTTGAAAATAATGCAGTAGGTAACACATTCTCGGTTTAAAAAAACTGATCTACCTACAGAGAAATTTATGTTTCAATTCTCATAAAGTTCAAGGTTTAACTTTTAAGTATTCGATCCCAACTTAATGCAAGGAAATTTTAGAGGTCTCTTAATTTTAATACTGCATTAAATGCCTACGTACTACGTTTTAATCATGCATTTAATATTTTCAGGTATGTAAACTTTTCAGTTTGTAATCATAATCAATAACTTGCGCTTTTTTTGCTTTATCATGTATGTATAACATAGAACACAACGATGTAAAGCTATAATTATTATAGTCTATAGTTAGTAGATCAAAGAGTTTCATCTAAGTACGTGGATAATTTTATATGTTTACATTCGAACCCAATTATAGATAATTGTTAATAAATAATAGCATCCTGTTTAGTTTCCAATATCCAACATGAGTTTTCCACGTTCTAATTAGAATACTCCACTTAGCGTAAATGAAAATTCACCTCCAGACGAATCAGCTGCTACCATTTTAATGCTTTATAAACAAGCGCGACACATTTTCCTTAAATTGAGTTTGAATTTATGTTATTTGGTGGCAAAAGGCAAATAAGCGTAAAATTCCCGATAACTACTTGCCAGGGTGCAACCACCCTCTCTCTCTCGTTGTCGTCTGACTTACTCTTGCTGCATCAACTGTTGAGCTCACTTATTTGAGTCAGCTAAAATTAGAAAACGCAAAATCGATGCTATAATTCCTAAGACTAGATATAATAATCGTCATCGGAAGTGAACATGCTATCAACTTGGGAGTTAAAGGACAATAAAGTGGAATTTCTACTTGTTGAATTATGTAATTATTATCTTTTCAGCACAATAACTGTCTTAATTTGTTTTAAATTATATTCTCTTGTACTTAATTGCTACAAAGTAACATTATTTTAGCTAAGCTGTTATCTTAATAGCAACACCAGTTTGTCTTGTCGCGTTATCTATGAAAGACGCACATTCAAATCAATATGATGAGTGCTATTTTGGGATTCCGTTGGATTCTACAACAAATTTTCTTTCCCGCGTGTCATTTCCTGACCAGAATGCTCACTTCCTGCTGGCTTTTAGTAAAGTATACCTACAGCCAGTTTCGAATAAAGCGTTTTGAAGTTGAAAAATTAAATATGCTTAGGTTTGATTACCAACTATGGCGTTCTTTAAGGACGAGTTCCTCGATATTGTGTTAAATATTTATGACACTTTGAAACTCTTCGGTGTAATATAATTTGGGAACTTTAGGAATATTTTTATGGATGATTGAGTGACTTGGAAATCTAGCTTCAAATTGATGCTGATGGGAGGTTTTTACAGAATACTTTTTCAGATTTCAGATCAAATTGGTTGAAATAGTGAGTTGAAGGGGAAATTGTAATTAAATGAAATATTCTAAGAAAAAATCGTGTTATTAATTCCGATTTTTTACTTGGACGCGGGTTGTGTCTTAAAACGAACCAAGATTTGCCATTTAAATTATGTGAAATTATATCAGTTTGCTTTACTAGAGATGTTTTAAATGAAAAACTCAAAGCTATATAAAAACAGGAATGGTCGTCATCAAGAAGAAGCAAAAGGGTCTGAACCTTAGGTTTAATTTTCCCAAGTTATTTTTGTAAACTTTTCTAAATTTATTATTTTAGAACAGTATTTAATTATATACTTTAGCTTTCATATTGATAGTTTTGTGATAAATAAAACAATAACTTCTATATCTTTCTAACTATCTCCAAATTTGTTGTATTTTTCAGATGTATTTATTATCTTTAGTTTAATATAAATTCTATCTTAGAAATTATTTCTGTAAAGCAGCCAAATTATATCCCAAGTTGGCTCCCCTCTACGAAAACACCCACAATTGAGAAAAAAATTTTCTTGTGAAGCAATTTGAGTAAAATTAATTAAAATTTAGTGCTAGTAATTCCTAAATAATTCACAGTTTGGAGACCACTGATAGAAATCTAAGTTTCTTTTATAAAATCTAGTCTTGAAATTTCCTTATAGTTAAATTTGTAAATTGGTTGGTAACCCAAAACCCAAACACAAGAATCAATATCGACCTCTTATTATCGTTTCATAAAGTATCAGTTTCCTTTCTCTAGTTATACATATTTTGCATATAAAGTCAGAGTGGAAAGTTGACTGCTTGCCAAATTTTATAATACCTACACATTTTCCTAAAAAATTCAAATATCTAAACCAAAGAAATAAATAAATATCGACAATTTTATGTGTGAGGAAAGATAATGGTCAATGTAAATTTGTACGATAAGACGATAAGATAAAAATTTTATGCAAATCGAAAAAGTAAATTAATACCTCAATTTTACATGCTATGAGTTTTTCAGAAAAAAATTCCTGTCAATATGTTCTATATTGAGAAATCTAGTAAAATAGTAGTAATTTTAACCATAAAAGTAAAATCTTGAGCCTAATTAACTCAAAAGTAGGCATAGAATGAATATTTTAAAGTTATAAGGATAGTTCTAATTTTTTTCGAATTTTTCTTTGTATAGAAATTATTTTAAGACTTTTTGCTTAACGTGAGTACTGGAATAATTTTTGCACGAATTTTCAAGACTGAGTAGGCAAGGTATAAGGTATAAAGGTATAAGGTATAAAATAAAATAATAGATATTTATTTTATTAGGAGTATAAGCGAAACTTTTATGTGACGAAGTATGGAGGTGTAAGCGCCGAGCGGAGCGAGGAGAATTAACTCCATACGGAGTCACATAAAAGTGCTTATACTCCGAATAAAATACAATATTTTATTTTCAAATGGAATCATTCTAATCGTAATATGACAATCAATTTAATAAGTAATTTTGCAACTGTCATGCAACTGTCATACATTTTTGCAGATAATGATATAACTTATACTCCGCCGGAGTATAAGTCCAACTTATACGCCGCTCAAGAGTGGTGTCATAGAAATGAAACTTATACCTTGCCTACTCAGTCTTATAACACCATGGTATACGCCGTTTGAAAATAAATAGAATTTATAGGTATATTCAAATTAACTTTTTATTTTAAATTAGTAGTGAAAATAAATTATTATTTTTAGAAGCTTTTTTCCAACGAAATAGTAAAGTAACTTCCTCATTAATGTTATCTTCAGCTGGCCTAATTGAGCCTGAATTGTTTGTTGTTTTACAATACCTAGAAATAAATGACAAAAAGATATTATTTCCATTCGCCCTTTTCAAACATTTCATCCTTTTCAAATTTTAAGAAATTTACCTCAAGTCGTCTTATCATCTTGCCAGCACTTTCGAAATTAATCCGATTACATTTTGCTTGTTCCAAGACCAAATCTAGCGAGGCTCATTTCATATTTAAATTGATAGAAAAAAAACAATTATAAGCACAGCGCTTCTCTGTGGAAATAAAACCCGATGTGTTTGAATTGTGTATGAAGTATAAACAGAGTACGGGCGCTGTTTTTGCTGAGGTGGAGTGTACAAAAGCCAAATTCAATTTTGCAACATTATACAAACAGAAGGGCAGAAAAACTTCCAAACCAATTGAATTTGTATAAATACAAATCTCTAGCATGCAATATATGGAACAATTTTATTTTGTGTTTTCAACAATAACAGGAAAATTGTCGCTGCAGATTTATTTTATATTATTTTACCTGTTTTTTTAGTGCTGATTTTATTTCTGAATTTGTACTTGCTGAGTCCACAGCCCATTTCTATACAAAAGTAGAATTCAAGGAGGGGTTGTTTTATTTTTGTTCAACCACCGCCTCTATTAGAGATGACGACGAAGCACCGTCGAGAGACAATCACATATTATTTTTCTGCGGAACTCATCCCATTTACCATTAACATTATCATCAACCACTCGGTTGATGTTGTTAGATGACCGTAAAACAGTATTAAAGCTGCCATCTGCAACAAAAAAATCGATATAAATATTACACATATCATTGGATCCTCGAGAAGCATATAACACACTACAAACAATGTAATTTGATATTGAGGTTGAACAAAAAAGTAATAATAACTTTCATCTCAAATAAATCAGAACATTTCCAGATATTATAGGAAAAATGGATTGCTCTGGATGTCTGCATTATTTTATTGATTTATATCTTCAACTGTACGAATCCGGAAATGTTAGACATGATTAAATAAAATTGAAGAGGCAAAATTATTATTAACTAAATCTATGTACGTTCCCACTACAAATTTAATTTGCGGTACATTCAGCGTTTATTTATTAACCAACTGGTTTTCTTGTAAATGGGGAAATATGCAAATCT
This sequence comes from Pediacus dermestoides, assembly GCA_963942485.1. Lineage (NCBI taxonomy): Eukaryota > Metazoa > Arthropoda > Insecta > Coleoptera > Cucujidae > Pediacus > Pediacus dermestoides. Next base: position 35,305,748 of record OZ012626.1, read on the forward strand.
AGCATGAACATTAATTTTACGCTAACAATAAAAATTTATGCAAGGAAAATATAATATGATGGTCCTTGCTGCTCTAACTTCATTTGCTCACCAACAGCACAGTTCCCTTGTAGGATAAACATTTTGGTGAGAAATTTCAATAAAGTTATTTTACAAATGTATACTAACTATTTTATCATTTTATTCGATTATAACATAAAATATATTTTCCTCTGCAATAAAAAACACATTTATTATTTCACAGGGCATAAAATTAAACAGGTTGTTAAATTTTAATAATCCATAATTATTTTATATGAACTACCATCATTAGAAATTATTCTTGCCATTTAAAATATTTCAAAATTTGGCGGATGCGCCAGGTAATGAAATTTTAGTTCTTTATCAAAATTAGCCAACAAAAGCGCTTTTTGTGTATAATTGATGTCAAAAGGAGTTCATATAATGAAAATCTCAAGCACAGAAAACCAGACAGAATCAGAGTGACGACCTGGAAAATATGCTAAGGACAAGTTATTAGAAACGTGGAATATCAGAACCCTTTCTAGCATAAAAGTTGCTACTTGATATGGGTAATATATAAGACAAATCTACTGGCAATGTATGAGGTTAGATGGACTGGAAAATGTACTATTGAAAGACGACAACATTATAACCGTCAAGTTCCGAAGAATTTTATTTGAGAGGAATTCGTAATGTACAAGAAATTACCTATCAACTTTGAAGCTAATAACTGCAGAGTTTGTATAATCAGAATCATAGCAAAGTTTTGTATTTACTCAATATAAGTTTGTGCTCCTACTGGAAGCAAAACAGATTGTAAAAAAAGAATTTGCGTTATGAAGAAATGATGGAAACCTATACCGAATCATACTTGGAAAGATGAAAGGAAAGTCCTAGAAAGTAACAAGAATAAAGATCGGTGCTTATAATAAAATGCAGAGACGAAGGTAGATGATTACAAAACATAAAAAAAGTAATTTTTATTGAAAAAATGAAAAGAGCGTTTATTAACAAAGAACTTCAGGATATAAAGTCATAAAGAAAGTAGACGCAGAAATATTAAAAAAATTACCATGCAGCTACAAGAAACGCACCCTGAGAACTGCAACCTAACCTAAGGATAGTATGTCCAATTTACATAAAAAGTTGTATGGAAATGCACCAACTACAGGAATCCTAAACATGGATAGTTGGATATTCTTCCTTCTGCTCAAAACTGTCACCATATACTAAAAAGGATAAATAATTAGACAATATGGAACCGACTTCTGATCACATTTTGACCCTTAGGCAGGCTGTGGAACAGACTCAAGAATAAGATATAGACATCTATCACATTATTAGACTAATCACTTCTCTATACTTAGCAATGACTAAATTTGGAATACCAAAATTATTTGGTAAGATTTTGGTTAGAGTAAAATGTAAAGTACTGTAAACTATAATTGCAAATGACAGTCTAAGGCAGAGAGAAATGCATTTTCTTATAGACTTTTTAAACTCGATTTGGAAATAGTCATAAGAAATAAGAGGCATGATATCCAACAAAAGTATGAAGTATGGAAAAATTTTAAACAATGCTACTAAACCTTTTCCAGTTACATTTGCAAGAATCAGGTGGAATGTAGGTGTATATGCAAGTAAATGTGGAGGAATTTACTTATGACAAAAACAACAATATTTTGAAAAAGAGATCCTGAGAAAAATGCATGGAGCAGTATGCAAAAATGTGAAAAATTATATTTATGATTGACACAAATTATTTTCTTGTAATAGTTTGAAATCAAATTAATAACAAAATACAAAACTGTTTGTTTAACAAATAATATAATGCAGTTTTTCCAACATCTATTAAATAAATGAAAATATGTCTGCAGTAGTAAAACATCAACACTTTCCATTAGAGTACCTACCCAACTGTTTACACAAACGTCAGTTTGTATAGTAGGTACTTAAACTATCAAATGTAAAAAAATAATAGATTGGTAAATAAACTAAAGGTAGTAAAAAAGTAAATACTTATTAAATTTCTGGGATAAGTTTGAGGTATAAGTGTATTTAAACTGTTTTTTCCATTTTATTTTATATCTTTATAATAGTGACTGGTGTTGAAATAGCAGCAACGGAAAATGTAAGTAGAGACCAATAAATTTATGCCATTCTGATGGTCATAAACTTTATAAATAATTGCAAATAACCCAAACATTGCTATAACACTCGAATTACTGCTAGCTTTCGACGTAAACATTAACTATAAATATGTATTCGTTTTTGAGATCTAAAATATACCAAATGCCAAATTTTAATTAACGATAGATTTTTTAGTTACACGTATAAGAGATACTTAGGTTGTATCGCCATAATAATTTTATTTTTCGTTCGCCTATAGTTAAAAAGGCTCCAAGGGCAATAAAGAACTTTTCTCCCTAGTTACGTAAATTACTCTTACAAAGCACTATGTATATTTTTTTAATATTAATGAATACGTTATGCTACACTCTATAATAATTATCTAGCATCACACATAGACAAATCGCTTCTCTAAATCTTATTTGAAATTCTTTCAGTTCATTTCACATATTTCACATTGCGGTTTGAATATGCCTTTCTTGATAAAAATAAAATAATTGGAAGCATATTCCTCATTATATTTGCCATAGGATAGATCTAAGCTGAAGGAAACGAAATAAAATCTCCAAAAGGATCCTGCGTCTCTACGAAACTGCTTTATAGGTGTAATGAATGAAATCTAAAAATGGAAATCGGAGAGATGCGGTGGGATGAGCCGTCAAGACAATAAATCAATAACCAAAAGAGATTTACGTAGATAATACGAAAAAAGTTGTTTTAATTTTAGCCAGAAAGCTCTCCCTAATACACCTTGTGTTTTACAATATAACACTTAAACTAAAAATTTTATAGGGTAATTTACTCGCTCATTATTTGGAATAAAAATATTACAATAATCAACAACTGTAATACAGCTGCCTCGGGTACATTTCCAAGACCGAGTTCTTTTTAACAACACGTATAAATGCTTAAGGTACATAAAGTATGTAATAAACCCTTCTCTGGATGTAACGTCGCTCAGATTAATTAAATTCTAAAGCATCTTTATGTGTGTGTCAGTATGTAAGCTAACACTCGCCGTGCAATGAAGCTCATAGAAATAAATGACCATTCTATATAGTTGTTATACCATGTAATCTGCGTGGTGTATTCTGGTTTCATCAGGTTCCGCATGTAATCATCTCGTCTAAATCCCGGTAACCTATTCCAAGAGGACAGGTACAAATCACATGGGGGAGTTGTGTGTGCGCTGTCAAATCCATATTTTCTTTTGTACCACCCGGATTGATGGATTGAATGCTAATAAATGCGGCCGTTCATGTAGGAAATATCTATTAGAAAAACTCGTTGAAATGTAGTAAAAATCCAGTTAAATTAAACTTTGTAAGCGTTTAAAATGGATGCTTCTATAAATGCATTAAATTGTCTTTATTCATTATTCTCTAAGATCTAATTTTGCTATTTTAAATGTATTTCCGGGCGTGAATTTTCTACGGGTGAAGCTGGACTAGCTTTTGACCCAATTTAGCTTTTAGCTGGTGGAGAACAAGATGACGGCATTTCCAAGGAATGCATATTATTTGCTCAGCTTTTTGATAGTTGACACGAAGCAATCGCATCTTGATCCTGAATTTACGGATGTCTATTTCAAATATTTGAGAATAATCTTAACCTTAACCTACGTTTATTTTTATGTGGTTGTGCGATTTGATGATTTGAAAACCACAATTTGCTTTTAAAAGAAAAAGATGAAATTGCAGTGGCAGTTTATCCTACTGAGCATACATATGGATATAAAGAAAATCCTGCGAGACACTCCTAAACCAGAATGTCCTTGGTGTTTACAACAAAAACAATTTTTCCTATATTTCACCTGAGCCTGAGCTTTTTCCTAAGGAACTGAACAGAAATACGCAATATTTTTAGTGCGAAAGCATTTTAATTTCCGTAATTTAAATGTGTGTTGCTACCATAAATCTAATTTCAGTTGCAAACATGCAGTACTAACATAAAATGATTTGTAGTGCAATTTACAGATTTATAAATTGTATTAGTACGCGTATTTTCATGTTATGCAAAAATAGAACCGGAGTTTTGTCAACATAAAATAATGAGATGAAAAACAGAGCACATTTTGTTGCTTTCAGAAAGTTGTAAAACATTTACATGCTGTAACATTTTATGGTTGTCAAAATAAAAATATCTACTTTTTACTCAGGTTTCAAATGAACTGATGTAGCATTTTATACGAATGAGGTCTTTCATTTAATAATTGTACAGCTTCTGCTAATTCTCAGTAAAAATTAAAGAAAACATTCAAATGAAATATTTCGAATGAGAAACATCTCGTTTAATTAAAGTTTGGCAATTCGTGTAATATGAGTAAAATAACAAATATTTGTACAAAACTTGGAAAATTATTTCTGCATAAAAATTTCGATGTTACGGAATTTTCATTTGAGAAAAGTGCTTCGTTAATATAAAAGTACAAATATGAATATTTACATTTTAAGAACTAAAATGATTGGTATGAATTATTATAGAGCGTGTCCTACAATTCTACAATTTCCCACCAAACTATTAACTAAGTATCGCTATATTTTAATCATAAAATACAGGGTGTCCTAGTTTATATCGTCAGGATTTCACCAGTCGATAGTTTAGCGAAAATTAAAGGTGGTTTGTCTAATGAACTATGGTCGAATGTTGCTTTCTTTTTGATGTACAGGGCATTAAAGAAAATAAATTATTTTAAATAATTTGCTATAAATCAATAACAACAAAAGTTAGTCTTCTCAAATTTTACATAGATCTTTTTTTTGTATTCTCTTATTAATAGTGGTTGCAATTATTTTATTTAGAACACAGAGGCGTGCGTACGGTTTTCTTCAAAAACGTTTTATTGAATAAAACGTACACCACTGGTTTTTTGCAGCACCAATATGCAGAGAGTATTCTCCATTCAATTTAGAAACTTTTTTGTATCTTACAATTTCTTGATAACTTAACTTTTTTTTTCTTATTTGTTCAAGAGGTTCTTCCCTATTAGATTTCCGAAAAAAGCATCAGTACAAAGTTGTAGAGAAAAATATTTCCTACAATTTTCTTTTTAATATTTTTTTGATATTGTCAATATTTAAAAAGATATTCAACAAATAACTTGCAAATTTTAGGGAAAATTTTCTCTAGTTACGTACTACTTACTACTACTACTTACTACTCTTTACCCAAAATTTTCAACTTATTTGTTGAATAACTTTTTAAATATCGACAATATCAAAAAAAGTTTAAAAGATAAGTTGTAGGAAATATTTTTCTTTACAACGTTGTACTGACTCTTTTTTTCGAAAATTTAATAGGAAAGAAGTTATTCATCAATAAACAAAAAAATCCACCTCTTAATTGAGGGCTGGTGAAGGAAGGGCGGGGTCTACGAATACACAAAATCAGTTTTAAACTTTCAGGGTGACCCTCTAGAAGATTCTACAAAAATTGGCGGTAGGGTAAAAAAAGTCTATTTGAAGCCTTTTTTCTCCCTTATTTACTGTACAATTAGGTTATTTTGAGTTAAGTTATCAAAAAATTATAAGATACGAAAAAGTTTCTAAATTTAATGGAAAATACTCTCTGCATATTGGTGCTGCAAAAAAACCAGTGGCGTACGTTTTATTCAATAAATTGTTTTTGAAGAAACCCGTACGCACGCCTCTGTGTTCTAAATAAAATAATTGCAACCAATAAGAGAATGCAAAAAAAATATCTATGCAAAATTTCAGAAGGCTAACTTTTTTTGTTATTGATTTATAGCAAATTATTTAAAATAATTTATTTTCTTTAATGGCCTGTACGTCAAAAAGGAAGCAACATTCGACCATAATTTATTAGACAAACCACCTTTAATTTTCGCTAAACTATCGACTGGTGAAGTCCTGACGATATAAACTGGGACAACCTGTATAATACAAGCAATTGGTAAAAGTAGGAATAACAGAAAGTAAATGCTAATGAGTAAAAACGAAAAGAAACATCTAAGAACGTTTATTTTATTTTCCGTAGTCATTTTGCCTTTTAATATGAATCACTGTCTACTATTTCAATATTGTTATCAATTTCTAAACGAGTGGGGCATTTACATACTTGAAATTTTGAAAGAAATATCTTGATTTTTATGGCGCCATTAGTTATTAAATATAGCTTTCCCTAATACCTTGGAAAGGGCGCTTTTTAACGCAAAAAAATTGAATAAAGAAATTCCTATCTTAGAAGCATTTTCACTCATAATGTCCTTATATTTTAACAAAATTCCATCATCTAGGTACAGTTAGATTGTTGCCGTGTCTCTATACTTTTTTTCGATCTTACAGTTACCACTTGCCATTATTTGTATTTTTAGTAATCCGTCTTGTCTTTCTTTGTAAGCTTCAATATTTAAGCTCCATAAGTTAATAATGTAAGAATGTATTGATCGAATACCTCAGATTCCAGATGTTGTTTAATGTTGCTGTTCTTTAATACAGATCTCAACTTTCTGAAGGGAGCCCACACTAATTACCTTAATTACAATCTAGGTATAATTTACGCCCATTTATTTTCATTGCCCAGTTTTAACATTTGCCCAAATATACATATTCGTTCACTTATTCACGGCTCTTTACTTTTATTTGAATGCTTAGCTTAGAGTATTTCTCCACTTCGATTTTCCTTTACGTTCATTTTCATGAAACTCTTCCCTGCTCAAGATCACAGATTATTCGTCTTAGTAGCTTTTTCTGAAGAATGTTATTACCATTAATAATGATGCTGTCAACGTACTTCAGATAATTCAATCTCTATGGGTTAATTATTATCGTCCTATAGAAATTGCTTGAATTAATAGTGAATAATTTTTGAAGAATCATATCACCTCTTTGAATATCTAGGTACGTTTTGCATTCGAAGGATTGCATATCTATGATCGTTTCTGGAGTCTCATGAAGCTTTTTGTACTGGTCAAGATTCGATTGAATCGAAGGTTTTCCCGTAATTTATGAATAGAAGTCAAGATGATATTCTTTTGTTTTCTCTATTAAGGTTTTCATTGAATCTAAATCTAAACCAAGAAATTTACAGCTGAAACAGAAGGTTTTCTTCTTCAACTTATTGGTATTTTGCCCACATGATCATTGATCATAGCCTCACTTTTTGCTTCAGTTGGTGGAGGTAAATATTTTTTTCCAGATAATCTACTAGTCTCTCACCTTCTTAAACTTTATAATGATCTGCATTATCTCCAGCAGCTTTTCTGTTTTTCATTTCGCGCAAAGCAATTCTGATTTCTTCCTTATTATTCATCTGGTTTATTTTCTGAAATTACGTTCATCACCATTTACTTTCTTTGTTAGTTGTTCAAACATGTTTTCAGTTGCTGTGCTCTTCGTCTTGTGCAACACTTGGTAAAATTTTAATTATGGTCTTAACGAGCATCTGTCTATTTCTGTTTTCCTTTCCAGTTTTATCTCTAATGTAGATAAGTTGTGGCTTTGTTAATACTATTCTGAGTTCTCAGTCACTTCTTGTTGCTTTTCTCTTTATTTTTCGTTCTTTTTTGTTCTCACGGTGTTTTTTGGATTCACGCAGTACTAAATCTTATTTTTTCTCTTAAAATCAAAATTCTTATTCTTAAGAGTTATTTCTGCTTTTAGCCATGTTGGCCCCTTGATAATTATTTATTTTTCCTCCTTTTATTTTTCTAAACTGTCATGAATCCAAAAAAAATTATCAACCAAGATTTTCGAAATTGTCAAACTTCATTATACAAGGTGAATCAGCTTTTTCTAACAGGACTTTAACGGTTAATATTGGATTTGAGATTTTCAAAATGAATAAATTAGATGAGGTTTTCAAATATTTTTTTAAAGAAGACATGTTTACAGAGTGAGTCAGAAATACAGGGTGTCCCAAAATTAGCCTGCCAAAATGTACCAGCTGATTCTACGTTCAAAAATAATACAAAAAGTTCCAATAAACATAGGTTGAAAAATGCTTCCTAAGGTGGCTACAGCCCCCCGAAATGGGGACCCCAACGAGGGTCTATATATCTTTGCAACTGTTTGAGGTAGATTCATGAAATTTGGTGAGTTTGAAGCTTTTATAATTTGCCACATATTTATTTTTCCAATTTTCAGAAATTTTTCCAGGGGCGTCACATACATGGTGGGTGCTGGGTATATTATGCCCCATATTTTTTGGATAATTTTTTGGATAATTCCAAAAATTTTTATATCAAATTTTGAAACTTGGTTTATTTTTACACAAAAAAGGTAGTCTTAGTCGATCTTTGTATCTTAAACCGTTATCGAGTAAAATCGTTTTGAAAAAATCACGTCCATAAAAAATACACTAATAAAAAAAATCACAAAACAAAAATTTATCAAAAGTAGACAATAGTTTAAAATTTATAGGTATTTATTATTTCGTTTAGCATTTTTTCGTCAAATATTAGTAATAAAAACAAAATATCAAAATCAAATTTTTTTTCAATTTTGTGATTATTTTTATTAGTGTAGTTTTTATGGAAGTGACTTCTTCAAAACGATTTTACTCGAAAACGGTTCAAGATTCAAAGGTCGACTAAGACGACCTTTTTGGGTAAAAATAAACCAAGTTTCATAATTTAATATAAAAAATTTAATAATTATCCACACAAAAAATATGGGGCATAATTTACCAAGCACCCACCCTGTATGTGACGCCCCTGGCAAAATTTCTGAAAATTGGAAAAAGAAATATGTGGCAAATTATAGAAGCTTCAACAAATTTCATGAATCTACCTCAAACAACTACAGAGATATTACAGAAAACTTCTCTTTGGGGCACCTGTTTCGGGGGGTTGTAGCTCCCTTAGACCCTTAGAAGGCATATTTCAACCTATATTTATTTAAAGTTTTTGCATTATTTTAGAACGTAGAATCAGCTGGTTCATTTTGGCAGGCTAATTTTGGGACACCCTGTATAAAGCCACTGCTATTCCGAAATAACCATTTTTTTTGTTTTTATACGTATCTATAGAACAGAATAGTTTAAGATAGTGATCTGAAATTTAGTGGGTCAATAACTGTTTAAATAAATCATAATCAATTGTGTATTATATCAAAAATAATATTGTTCAGTGGCGTGCATATTCGAATACTACCCAGATAACATTTTTCGTGATTTTTTTAGAGATATTAAGAATACTTAAAACAGTAAAACCTAATAAAGAAATAAGAAGCTTTCGTGTTGCATTTAATATCCCAAAAACACATCTAAATCCATGATGCTTTTTTATTTTGTACAAAAAAATTCCATCTTTTGTAAAAAACTACCACAAATTATTGTTATGTTGTCCTTACAATTCGTTCCAACTTGGTGCTCCCATGAAGCATGAAAACCGATTAAAATCGGTCTGGTGCTTTTTGCTTCACATTTTTTTCAATTGGAAACCACAATATTTCTGTCATTACTGTTTTGTCTCGCATCAAATTAAATTAAATGTACTAGAAACACACAGCAAGGAAAACAAACACCAAAACCTATTAAACAGTTAATCTAAACAAAATTTCTGCAGGAAACATCGAAAAATGATTTACTGCAATTATACGTCGAAAATGAATAAATAGCTTGTCCGTTTTATTACAACAATATCCGTTTTTTACTGCAGTTTCCGATATTAAACAGGTTTTTTAAATACAGCGTTTGTGTATTATACAGATCATAAAGGTCCATATTATAAATATGTAATATGTAATATTTTTTCTATAAATACATTAAATAGATTTCGTGATGATAAAATTAGCGTTTCAATATGAAATCAATTAATACGAATGGAATTAAAGTACGTACCTCATATTAAAACGGGGTATTATTGGAAACCGTGTGTGTCATTTCACACGCAACTAATATATTTTTTCATTATTTCCAAACACATAATAATAATGAGTGAGAGTGTTTTATTAAAGTAACAAAAATAAACAATTTATTTATAGTTGAACTTTATGCACAAAAACACCACTATATTTTTAAAACATTTTATTTATTAACTGTCGCTGTAAGTTCTGATCCAAATAAATTCATATTAATATTTTTTTAATTTATTTATAAACCCACTGGATGTCACATCGGATATTTTTCCTTAATTATGTGCTTGAAAATAAGCCAAAAAACTCAGATGTTTGAAATTATAGAAAAACAGCGTGCATTTGACAAATTTTAAAAACGAATTATTTTTTCTAGATAATTTTGTTTGGTTTAGAAACAAACCAGATGAATATCCGTTGATAACAATCACACGAGAACAACACACTAAAATTCCGCTTTTATTTATTTTAAACCCCAACAAATTAAATTTGTAAATTGAACACACAATAATTAATCATATAATTGTCAACACTCGTCAATTATTATTTGTCCCTAGTCAAATTATTTGTTTATTTATTTATGTGGTTTAACTTGAGTAAAATCCTACTACCCCAATCATACGGTCGACGCGCCGCGACGCCGGCTCAACACTGGCAGAGAGTGCGTTCGCTTACGAGTTTAATCGGAGGTAGTCGGAAACAGATCGACCCTTAGCTGCGTCCGGGGGGTTGTAGCGTAGAAGCCACCTTCTACATAAATGGGTACATCCAGCAGCCCCTCTGAAGCCCTCGGCGAAAACGCGGTCAAATGCAAAAAAAAACTTTATATTTTTATTTAAACTTGAGGTTGGAGAATATTCTGAGCTTCTTATCCCTCTTTTTTAATAGAAAAACTTTAGAATCGATTGCTGATTGTGGGGAAAGTGTTAGATAAAAAAATCGGACAGGTAATAAAAAGGATTTGATTTCATTTGAATTGATTTGTTGACAGGGTTAAATCCAAACGTGAAGGAAAATAAAACCTTTCCGAGGGTGGCTTGTTGTAAACATTTACGTTGAAACGCGGGAGGTAAAAACAATATTTTTAATAGTTATCAAAACATTTTGGATGTGATAAAATGTTTCTGTTGGAAAAATTAATTATGCATTCAAGGATTAGAGGATTTAGAAGAAAGTCAATACTTACCAAAAACGTGTTCTTGAATAATTTGTTGCGTCTATGGCTGAACATTTTTTCAATTTGTGACACCGTGAATTTATTATGAGAAACATATATGCAGATAGTATAATAAGATTTTTTTTAAAATAAATTCTAGGATTTTTTATGTGAATAGTTGACGATGTTTTAAAACGCGGAATTTCCCTTGTAATTTTATTAATGGTAAAATTTCCTGTCGTTTATTTGTTTATTGTCTTGAATATTTTAATTAATCAGTTTAGTATTTTGTAAAGTTAGTAGATAGTAGATATCGTAGCAAATACAGAGCGGATGTGGTTGTCATGACGTCAAAATCAGGGTCAGCTTCAGGTCTTATGAACAATATTTCTATTTATTCATATTTGTATAAATTACAACTACACAACATAAAAATAGAATTATTGATAAAAATTGTTTAATTTTAAAATAGCGTACGAATTGAAAATTTTAAGCAAACAATTTCATTGTTGTTCTTCTACTTATACTTATCCATGTTGTCGAAAGTTCTAGGTTTATCATTAGAAAATAGCTCCTGCTCTCCAGTTTTTGTATTCTTTTTGCAAGATAGCACTATAATTGCTGTCGACCATTCTTCTCTTATCTTTTTATGCATGCAAAATGGTCATGTTTTTGTAGTTATTATTTTACTTGTCTTTTATCTAAGATTCTTCTGGTTAGTAGAACTCATTCCAGAATATTATCTTTATTCAAGATTCCATTTTATTCAAGACAAAACCAAAAAAATAATTAATTTACTCTGCTATGAATCTTAGAAATAATCTGGTATATACCTACAGACTTTCATTAAAAAAATATACGAGTATGAGCGTGGAGGAAAGATGCTTATTTATGTCAGTCCTGTTTCTAATCTCCTTTTCCCCTTTTCTCTATATTAAAATGAGGAATGAAAATGTTTCGTCTCGATATAACTGATAGGGATAGGGTAATTACAATCCAAAAAAGTCCCAAACGAAAGTTATAGAAAATTTATTTACCTACTATTTTTAAGAGCGGTTATTCACCTCTTGTGATCTTGATAACTTTATTTGGCAGTTAAAATCCTAAGTTACTATAATTGCTAGAACAAGGAAAATCAACAAATTTATCTGGGTAAACTGTTTTCTCCCTCTTTTATTCTGCATTTTCAACCTTACACAAATTGTATAGGTAAAATATTTTTAAAATCTGAGTAGATATTTAACTATTTTTGCCGGAGTAATAACCGAAAAAGAAATATTTCGGAATAACAGTTTCCCTTACCCTTTACATCAAGATGGATGCTCGAAGCAAACATTTTCGACTATGGAAATTTGGGTTTTTCACTCGGTTTTTCATAAGAGCTTGGGATAAATATTTTTGAATATTGTTAAAACTGATTAGAATTTTACATTAACGACTGGTATACAACTTGTTAAGACTGTGTGTTCGGTATTAGCGCAAAAAATTGATGAATGAATTTAGCTATTAAAAATTTATTTAATTATAAGATGCTGACCGTAATTTTCAAGATATTTTGATAAAATTAGTTGTATATTTCTTAGAGAAAAATCCACATAATGTATCAACGAAATTTTATTGAAAGGGCTAAAGAAGATTTTATGATATTGAAAAAAAAAACGTTTATACAAAAAATGAAGTCAGATATCAAAATTTTGCTCGACCATCTTCCTCCTTTAAATTGATACTATCTATAAGACATTTTAAGTAACTTTCAATTACTTAGAAAATATGAACCAAAATGATTATTATAGTTTCGCAACTAACTGCTTAATTCGAATGCCTGTGCAAAATTTTAGCAAAATCGATTGAATGGTAACAAAATTATTTTTGGAAAAATACTAATTTTGAAGGACTACATACAGGGTGTCCCAGTTTATATCGTCAGGATTTCACCAGTCGATAGTTTAGCGAAAATTAAATGTGGTTTGTCTAATAAACTATGGTCGAATGTTGCTTCCTTTTTGATGTACAGGGCTTTAAAGAAAATAAATTATTTTAAATAATTTGCTATAAATCAATAACAAATAAGAAAGTAAAAAAGTTATTCTTCTGAAATTTTGCATAGATCTTTTTTTTGTATTCTCTTATTAATAGTGGTTGCAATTATTTTATTTAGAACACAGAGGCGTGCGTACGGGTTTCTTCAAAAACATTTTATTGAATAAAACGTACACCACTGGTTTTTTTGCAGCACCAATATGCAGAGAGTATTTTCCATTCAATCTAGAAACTTTTTTGTATCTTACAATTTCTTGATATTTATTTATTAAAGAGGTTCTTCCCTATTAGATTTCCGAAAAAAGCATCAGTACAAAGTTGTAGAGAAAAATATTTCCTACAACTTTCTTTTTAATATTTTTCTGATATTGTCAATATTTAAAAAGATATTCAACAAATAAGTTGCAAATTTTAGGGAAATTTTTCTCTAGTTAGGTACTACTTACTACTACTACTTACTACTCTTTCCCTAAAATTTTCAACTAATTTGTTAAATAACTTTTTAAATATCGACAATATCAAAAAAAGTTTATATAATATTATATATAATAAATAATAATAATAAATATTTTTCTTTACAACTTTGTACTGACTCTTTTTTTCGAAAATTTAATAAGAAAAAAGTTATTCAATAAACAAAAAAATCCAACCCTTAATTGAGGGCTGGTGAAGGAAGGATGGAGTCTACGAATACACAAACTCAGTTTTAAACTTTCAGGGTGCCCTTTAGAAGTCTAGAAGATTCTACAAACATTGGCTGCAGGGTAAAAAAGTCTATTTGAAGCCTTTTTTTCTCACTTATTTACTGTACTATTAGGTTATTTTAAGTTACGTTATCAAAAAATTATAAGATACGAAAAAGTTTCTAAATTGAATGGAAAATACTCTCTGCATATTGGTGCTGCAAAACAAAACAGTGGCGTACGTTTTATTCAATAAAATGTTTTTGAAGAAATCCGTACGCACGCCTCTGTGTTCTAAATAAAATAATTGCAACCACTATTAATAAGAGAATACAAAAAAAAGATCTATGCAAAATTTCAGAAGGCTAACTTTCTTTGTTATTGATTTATAGCAAATTATTTAAAATAATTTATTTTCTTTAATGGTCTGTACGTCAAAAAGGAAGCAACATTCGACCATAGTTTATTAGACAAACCACCTTTAATTTTCGCTAAACTATCGACAGGTGAAATCCTGACGATATAAACTGAGACACCCTGTACATATATCTCCTTTATTATGGATTTCACAACCTACGTTACTTTATAGTAACTATTTTTCATCCTTTTTTAAAAATTGAGGGACTTGAAATTGATAATACTCTGTATGTTGTATAAACTTTTTGGCCTGAAAAAAGCGAGACATACTGTATCATTATTATAGAAATATCTTTATACATATAACAAAAAAACAAAGTTAAGTATTCACAATCTCCCTTGTGAACTCGTAAAAAAGTAACTTTAGCGATTTTGGTTTCATTTTTATAGTTTATTGATTGAATCAGAAGTTGTAAAGAATTTTTATAGAACTTATTTACGTATATTTGATATCTTTTGTTTGTAAATTTAAATATTGATTTCATTTGAATTGACCTATTTTGGCAGGATGATTTCAATCATTCTAACCGAGCATTTGTGGAAGTCCCATCAGCGTTTTAGTAACCACAATATTCAATCATTCTCCCTATGCATAAATTCTCCGCTATTTATGGAGTACAAAAAAGACTGTAGTAGGTAAAGTTCACTAGGAAATTTCAGATATGTAAACTTTATTTGATAATAAAGTTATTTACAGATTCTATATAATATGCTTATTAGATACCTAATTTAGTCGCTCAAAATATTGATCTTTAGGTGGAAAAACTTACATCAACTAAAATAAAATGTCAAACAAAAGATTTTGTACGTCAAAACTTTGACCCATAGGCTAAAATTTTTGCTTTGCTGGTACCTATGTAGCACGACTTCACAGAAAATTTAATGTAGGTACATCTCACAATTTTGATAAACAAATTTCAATATGAGGATCCCACACATTATCAACAAAAACACGCTTATCACTTACGAACCGTCTCCACTCAGCTTGAATCTAATTGGAGAGGATGAGCGTAAAGTTATAGCCGAAAATTTGGACTGGGACAATGACCAATGCCCCACATTAGTCGACTACTGCGTCCAAACTATAAGCAAGAACATTGAAACAAACCCGATTTTGAATGATTTACCTTGCCAAGACCGCGTGTATTTATTAGAACTGTTATCTACAAGCTTACCTTTGGAACTAGCCATCCCATTAATAAACGTAGTAATCCAAAAAATCATTAGTAGATACGTAATTGTTGAAGTTTTAGGATGAGTACTACTGGGAACGCAGATACAAAGACAAATTTGGTACACTGTTGTTTCGAATAAAGCCGAAAGATTGGACATGGAAGCTGCTGTATATTGAACGCCATATTCAGGATCTTGTAGAACATGCCGAGCCGCAGTACTCGGATGAGGATAACATGGATGATATCCTGCAGCTTTGTAGTCCGTATGTGAAAACTTTAATAGCCACACAACTTAAGGCTTGGAAACCGCCGTTAACTTGGGACAAAGAGGAGATTCCATCGGAATATCCCATTCAGCACATCAATTTTCAAAATATATTTGAAAAATTGCCACTCATCGAGGAGTTTAGTTTAGTGTTTGGTAAGTGAAAAAAAATATATAAGACAAAGAATATAGGTTCCTATTTATTTTTTAAGTATTTTACTGAAGATCTGATAGATCCTATAGTGTGTTTAGTTTCTGTAAAATAAGACTGAAAAAATTTTAGCACCTGCTAATTTTTTTGTCTCTACTCTTGGTTTTGTCAGGCGTTAAAATTTAGCATTTGTCTGACAAAATAATTACTGAAGTCTGATGAATACAATAAAAAATCCAAGTCTCTCTTCTCCATCTACTCCTAGGCATGAACGACCTTGGCGAAACCTTCAGTTTCAACAAATTCAAAGTATCCATAGCCGATTGTCAAAACCTAGGCAAAGCCTGCCTCGTACTAAGCTCCCTAAGAGTCCTCCGAATCAACCGCAGTAAGCTCGAAGACCCTCACACTCAAGCTCTAATGAACGGTTTGCTCAAAAACACCACCATACAAGAGCTCGATTTATCCAACTGCCAAATCGGTGATCACGGAGCTTTATGCATAGCCAAAGTACTCCAAGTTCATCCTAACATTAGGATACTAAAACTGACTAATAACTTCATTGGTGGGCTTGGTGGTGAAGGAATTGGTTTTGCTTTAATGCACGATCATTGTGCACCACTCGAGACACTCGATATGCGACTGAATCCATTGAAGCATAAAGGATGCATGGGTATAATGAGAGCTTTAGTACGTGTGGATAGAGTTAGTGAGTTGTCTTTAGCTGGTTGCATGTTCGAGGAAGAAACCCCTAGAAGAGTGGCGGATATGCTTAAGGCTAACATTTGGATGAAGAAATTAAACGTCAGTAATAATTGGTTCGATGAAGCAGGGGGAGAGGTAAGTAGGTACCGAAACTAACCTGGTGATACTTCATTAATTATTGAATCTATTTTAGAATGTGCTGAGAGCAATGGATATAAACAGAACTATTGAGTGGATAGATCTAAGGGAAACTGACATAACGACTGAGCAATTGGCGAAAATAAATAGAGCGTTATTGAGGAATCGCACAGGAGAAGAATTATTAGAGCTTTATAGCTCAGAAGGTAGCGATGAGGGTGAAGGAAGTCAGGAAACTGTTGGTTCAAATATTGACGAAAGAATATATCTTGAAACAAGTTACATGTCAGTAGATGAGAATCCTGAGGAGGAAACGGTAATATACATACCTTCGGAGAGTGATGAGGGTGTAGAAGAAAATGAAACAGTTGACAGAAGATCTAGCAGTAGTGAGAGTAGTGAAAGTATATCCCTGTAGAAATATCTCAAAATTTAGTGTCAAATAAAACTACTTTTTTTGTACACAGTCCCTAAAATAGCTATTTTACAAAAAAATAGTCCGTAAAACAAAATTAGTGCCGAAAAGAGCCATTTTACAGACTGAAATGAGTCTGTAAAATCGCTATTTTAGGGACTGTGTACAAAAAATGACTATTTTGTGTGTCATTTGTTGCTTTAATCGTGTCTTTCGGATATTTTATCATTGTTTGTTGAGAACCCACTCTTGGAATAACTTTTCCGGATGTTACTAAAAAGGATATTTTGCACAACGTGCAAGCCAAATTTGTTTCACGGGATGATAGAAATTTTGAGTCTAGGATAATAAGAGTAGAAATAAAAGAAATATATAAAATAAAGAATACATAATTTATTTATTATGAAAAATAAAAAAAAATAATTTACGTACATGCAAATAGGTAGGTATTATATTTATCTCTAAAATCATATATTGAATTTATAGATTATGTATTATTTTAACCTTATTCGTTGCCTGAATAGATTTATTTTGTCTGTGACAAAATAAACTATAACTTAATTTATATTGCTCGGTATTGTTATGGCATTTTTCTCTAACTAATACTAACTGCTTAGTAAAAAGTGCTGAATGCTTTAATGCAGAAAGATCCCAACATTTATTATAGTGAATTTGCTCATTAAAAATGTCGGACGTTCGGTAAGTGGCGTTCAGTACACACACGTTTATTTCTTAGTAAGGACCACTTGCAATTTTTTATTTTATTTAATTTTACAAATTTTACTAAGCGTTAGTAGTTTTACTGAGAACCGGAGTAAAATAATAATACGTACATACATTACATTTGAATTCAATACCGAGCAAGTCTATTATATCAAAATAATGATAAAATTAACTACTAACGTACTAGGTACTAAGATAAGACTAGGTTGAGAAAAAAATTTAGCCATTAAAGGCAACTCACTATTCAATAAGTATCACATACTGTTAAAGTCTGTATGATTAACATAGCACACCATAAATAGTCGTTGTTTATTTATCATATATAAAGGTAATATATATGTAGTTTTATTGAGTGCAAGTGGCACTTTTTATGACACTTTATCACAGTACAATGTGATCGTAACATATTCTTCATTTTTAAAGGCAGGATGTAGTCAAATTTGAATAAACAAAAATAGAGTCTTGTTATTTATTTTTTACTATTGCATACGTAATATTGACTACGTCCTCGTCTATTGAATTTGGTTACCCAATTTTGAAAAGTGACATAAAATTCAACAGTTTTGTTAAGAAAACTGCATCTAGCATAGTAATACCTCATGGCCTAAGCCAAATTTCTTTAAAAGCCACGCTGTAGGCATTTTATTTTAAATATAAATTGCCTTAGAAAATTAATTAACAGTAGGTACATAATACAAAATAATAGTACAGCATGAGCAGGAATGACTGAATATATTGGTATTAAAACAATTGCAAAATTAGGATTGTTTTGTGGTATAATTTGCAAACCTCATTGTCACAATTAAAAGTGTCAGTACCAATCCCACTAGTTATTTTTTCAATACACATTCTGGCTCACACTGTATATTGTGTTATTAGGAGAAAAAGTGCCATTTTGCGAGCGAAGCACACAAAATGACTTTTTCTTCCAATAGCACATTTTATTTTTTCTTCGAATGCAGCAATTAAAAAACGATTCAACAAAAACAAGGACACAATGTCATCTTTTTGTGGCGTTCGAAGAGAAAAATATTTTTCCCAATTTGGTACTTTATCACGAGTTGAAAACCGATATGCGAAAGTTAGACTAACGAAGCTTTGAACGAGTCAACAATAAAAAATATAATAACAAAATAAAGGACCAATAATGTCCTAAATGCACATCACCTTAAAGATACGTTATCTGGAAAATCAGTGAAGTGCAGAAAGAATATTTTGTCCTAGCCTAATTTTTGGGGCGCCCTGTTTATATTTTTTTAATAAAAAATAAAGTGTGGCTGCTTCCTCTTAATATGTGATAAATTAATATAAAATCATTAGATGTTTCTGTATATTTTTTTGAGTGCTATTGTTATAAGAATTAATAACCGACAATACTATTTTGACTAAAACATATTAATAATTATTTTTTTATAATTGTTTAAAAATCAGCTCTAATATTATTTATACATATAAAAAAATAATTATGTAATATTCGATAGTATTGTAAACGTATAAAAATATTTTTTGTACTTAATTTATTAATGCTTTTTTTCTTAATTAAAGTGATTTTTAGTAAACCTCAGCTATTTTATTGTACACTGTGTCCCAATTTGCTTGTAACTGTAGGGTATCTCTGTAAGTTGTAAAGATAGAACTTTGAGATTTTCGCGAACCTGTGCCACTTTTTCGCTAAGCTTTTAATGCCGCAAACAGAGCTAAGCTAACTTGTTTTGTTTCTGAGATACAGGGTGAAAACCAAAATTTTCACTTTCCACACTTCACACACCATGTAAGCTAGAAAAAAAGTTAAAACTGTTCTAGATAGATATTTTTGCGTAGAATCCAGTGGCGTACTCGAAAAAAATAGTTTTGCACCGTTTAAGAGATATGACCCAAACTAGGTCTGTTTTAAATGGAACACCCTATATTTTTTACTCTCATTAAATTTGTCTATTTTTTGTCATTAAAATGATGTAAACAGTAGACACTTTAAAATTTAAAAAATGCCCTAAATAAGCAAAAACCTCCTTTACAAGTCAAAAAAATTTAGTTGGCCATGAAAATCGGGGATAAAAAAATGTTTATAAGCATCAAGAGACACTATAATAAATAAAAAAAAATATTTTCTTAAATTTCATTGTTTATTTACAATGACCGTTAAAGATTTTTAGTTCGCTTTTTGTTTATTTTTTACTAAGATAAAATAAAAATAATATTAATATTAATAGTTTTTAATTTAATATAGTGTCTCATGTTGCTTGTAAACACTTCTTTATCCCCAATTTTCATGGCCAACTACATTTTTTTGATTTATAATTGGGTTTTTTGCTTTTTAGGGCATTTATTAAATTTGAAAGTGCCTACTGTTTACATCATTTTAATAGGAAAAATTAGACTGAAAAGTACAGGGTGTTCCATTTAAAAAAGACCTAGTTTGGGTCATATCTCTTAAACGGTGCAAAATATTTTTTTTTCGAGTACGCCACTGGATTCTACGCAAAAATATCTATCTAGAACAGTTTTTACTTTTTTTCTAGCTTACATGGTGTGTGAGATATGACAGCACCCCGGAAAATGAAAAATTTCGTTTTCACTCTGTATCTTAGAAACAAAACAAGTTAGCTTAGTTCTGTTTGCGGCATTAAAAGTTTAACGAAAAAGTGGCACATGTTTGCGAAAACCGCAAAGTTTACAAATTATAGAGATACCCTGCAATTACAAGCAAATTGGGACACAGTGTACAGTTGATTTTACGTAATGGAAATAACATATCAAATTACTAAGTAGCTTAGTTCAGTTCGTAGTTTGTATAAAGAAAGCGCCCAAGACAATTTTTTGTTTATTTTCGCTGACCCTCACTGACTTTGCCAAATAATCCCTTATAGGGTCGACCCGCATATTGAGCAATAATAACGAGCATATGGTAAAACTTATTAACTATCTGGTAAAACCTCATTCATTAAATACACTCTCCCTGCCACATCAACTGCAGCAAAAGACTTAAAATCCACCGAGGGAGCTATGGTTTTAACTCTAGCCTGTAATTTAACAGATGATTTTAAATACTTTTTTGCATTTGAGCACCCTCGTTCATCACCACGGCAAACTCTATCCACTACATCAGTCAAAGAATCCATACTTCTAAAAATAAACATCATTTATACTTAATTCTTATGAGAATGATTCATTTTAGTACCTTTCGTTTAAATTCCAGAAGGCTATGAAGTTACCCACTGAAACTAGAATACTTTGGGAACAAAACAAATGTTCCACAGGAGCATCGTGTAGAACCAGAGTAATAGGATTTCCTTCAAATAATTTGTTCATCTGGAACAACAACAATAACAATAATGTGCCGAAATTATGTTACTTTGGTTAGTACGTACCTGAATTTCTCCTGAAACCATTCCAATGATTAATACAGTATTGTCATGAGAGAAACAAACCGAACTCGCTTGTTTTTCTAATATCATACGTGTGTCAACCATATCTGTTGTTGAACTATCAGCTATCAGTATGTCTAAAGTGAAACGACCACGGTTGGTTATACAAATAGCCAGATGTGTTCCGTTTGGCGATATAGTGGCGGCAGTGACTTCATTATCCTCAACATCGCCTGTAAATTGAAACCAGGTGTGCATATTCTTATATACGGTGCCTTTCTTATCAATGATAAAAAACTGCTTGTCTCTATGGTAGAATACACGAGGTGATGTTCTTGTCATGTTGTAAATAATTTTTGAATTATCGCGTATCGCTAATGTATCATCTTGGCAAGTAATCGACAAGTATTCAGTAATCAAGTCGTTGCCACTCTCTTCATGGAAACAGGTCAAGCTAGTGATAGCACTGTCAAAATTCTCCAATACCACTTCCCTCAAGTTATTTATGTCACAGAGTTTTACCTCTCCGTTGTTCAATCCACAATATATTTTGTTCATGTTCCGCGACATACAAATTGCAGTTACTATCAATTTTTCTGTGTCTTTAGTTAAAATTAAGTGGGTTCTTTGGAAGACTTTTATTTTGTTTCTTGGACTGACAACGGCTGTGTGGGGGTCAGAGTTGTACCAAGTTATATCAGCGGTAGGTGAACTTGGGACATTTGGGCCAGTACCATCTGACTGAATATTACATTTTTGCAAATTGTTGTTGTTCGACCTGATGAGCAAAATGTAGAGGTTGTTATTCGGTTCGAAGAGAATGTCAAAAGAGCGGGCTAATCTGAAAAAACAATACACGATTTAAGATTATTATATAAATGGTAAAGTAACATGGCATGTTAAATATTAAATATATCACTATTTTTTTCAGTGATATAAAATTTCATCATTTGTAGGTATAATAAGCAGATAATAAAACAGATAAAACAGCTTTTTTCTACTCTTATACAGGGTGTTCGCTCGAAATGACTCACTATTGCTAACTTCGTTATTATTGGAGCTACAAAGTCGGTTAAATTAGCAAACTAGTAGCATTTTTTCCGCTGATTACAATGGTGAAAACAGAAAAACAATTGACCATCTGGTTTTCGAGATATTCACAAATATAACATTTTTTTAAATGGAACACCCTATATATTTTTGCAGAAATCGATGACAAATTAAATTCTGTACAAAAAAGTCCTTAAGTTTTTTTGATAATAATTTAAAATAAGCGAGTTATTTTGAAAAAAAGGTTGCAATTCTTTAAAATCAAGTAGCCATAAAATGAAATAGTAATTTATTAAAACTAAACAATCATAATTTTGAATTTAAGCAAGTTGAAAAAAACTTGAAAGAATTACGGAAATATTACTATTTTATTTAATATTTTTAATATACAGGTGTTTGCGCAAAGTCTTTCACTATTGCTAACTTTGTTATTATTGGAGCTACAAACTAGCAAACTAGTAGCATTTTTTCCGCTGATTATAATGGTAAAAACAGAAAAACAATTGGCCATCTGGTTTTCGAGATATTCACAAAAATAACATTTTTTGAATGGAACACCCTGTATATTTTTCCAAAAATCGACGATAAATTAAATTCTGAACAAAGAATATTTTTATGCTTTTTTGACAATTATTTAAAATAAGCGAGTTATTTTGAAAAACGTTTTCAAAGTTTTAATATCAAGTAGCCATGAAAATTATAATTTTTTAAATTTTCAATATTTCTACAATTCTTTCAAGTTTTTTTTCAACTTGCTTAAATTCAAAATTATGATTGTTTGGTTTTAATAAATTACTATTCCGTTTTATGGCTACTTGATTTTAAAGAATTGCATACCTTTTTTTCAAAATAACTAGCTTATTTTAAATTATTATCAAAAAAAGATGAGGACATTTTTTATTTAGAATTTAATTTACCATCGATTTATGCAAAAATATATAGGGTGTTCCATTAAAAAAAATGTTATTTTTGTGAATATCTTGAAAACCAGATGATCAATTGTTTTTTTGTTTTCACCATTGTAATCAGCGGAAAAAATGCTAATTTAACCGACTTTGTAGCTCCAATAATAACGAAGTTAGCAATAGTGAGCCACTTCGCGCGAACACCCTGTATATGAAAATAGCCATTTTTCCATGACATACTCTACATGAAACTTCAATATTTTGTCTACTGCGAAAATAGTCATATTCTCTCTAGAGTGAAAATATCAAAATTTCAAATTTATGGTTTTCTTCGTGATTTTTTTAATGAAAACACTATATGCACTAAATTTACATAAATTTTCAATATCAATTCATTCACTTTTCATGACATATTTTATATATAAAGCTCAAAATAGTTAAAATAAAAACTAAAATATAATTTTGACGTTTCACTTGAAAACTGTCACCTTAAATAATTTAAAAAAATTTTGTAGTTTCTAATCCAATTTATAAATTACAGAATCGTAGAAAAAATAGTATTTACTACTCGACATGAAATACGTTTTTTTTTCGTTCGGGAGATTGAAAAAAAAAACGGTATTTTCATGTCTTGTAAAATATACTATTTTCTAAACTTATGCACGATCTGTTCTACACTACCAACCAAGTTTAATTACTTACCCCTTATTACGGAACGTGTACACCTTGTTCTGTTGTTCAATACCCCATACCGTAATGTGCTTATTGTCACCGCTAACTATCAAATATTTGTGATCATGTGTCTTAATAGCACACACAATTTTACTGTTTAGTCGTTGTTCCGTCATGAACTGAACTTGTCGTCTGTTTTTATAAAAGTACCTTGTATTTTCAAACATAATAATCTCCTCACTACTAATAGCAAACAATTTGGTGTCTTCCAATATTAGCTGCTTAATATCGTAGTTACTGTCTAATTTCGTGTAGTAGCTCAACTTTCCTGCGTTATTCTTATAAATAAAAATATAAGTTTTGCAGGAAAACACTACATAAGTATCTTTTTCGGAAAACACAACATTCAAGGCTTGTCGATCCTCCCCTTGTTCACCGGTAGAATCGATCTCCATACCAGTTTTCGTGTTCCATAAAACTATTTTTCCTAATTTTGTGCCAGTTGCAATTATATTAAGACTGCGATTGTTAGTGAAGTCGTTTGTAAAAGCAGCAGATACAAGTTCGTCCATTTTTACTTTAAATTCTCCAATAGATAAACGTTTGTGTTCAGTGGACGTGATGTTATGCCATGGGGCTTGTTTGAATTTTGGTGATTCTATAACCAAAACGTATTATGTACAAACATTTAGACAAGAAAGTACATTCATCAAACCTGGAAAGGTACTCCTAGGTGCATTTTCGGTAGTATTTCGGGAATTGCTTTTGTTGATACGCCACAAAAACACTTTGCCGCCTTCATCCACACTCAAGAAGTGGGTGTTGGTTGTGTTAATTTTTAAACTTTTCACAGCTGCACTATGTCCAGAAAATACATCCATAACTTTTTCATATCGTAAGTCATATATCTGAAATAATATTAAGAAATTACTATGTAAATAAAATAAAATTTATTTATTCTATAATCACCTTCACATCTCCCCTTGCAGTACCATATGCTATTCGATCTGAATTGTCAATGAAACATGCTGTTGTGATTTCATCCGATATATTAAAATTGTTGATATTACTAAAATTTGGGTTGAAGCATCTGCAAGAATTAGATACGAAGAAAGGAATGAGCATGAAGTTACAGAAAAGTTCAAGACATTTATAGGAGATCGGTGAAACTGAATCTTTATAGTCTATCGTAACAGATTATGACTCGCTTATAATGGAATATCGTCAATAATGGACGAAGGAAAACCGCTTATAATAAACTTTTTTATATTTTCGTCCGCTATAAGCGGATTTGTTCAGTAAATTCCCTAAATACCATACACATTAGAGTCACTACCATATCATTACATCAATTTTCAATTTTTAATTAAAGTCGAATAATATTTTTAAATTTTTGTAGAACTTTGGAAAATGCTTCAATTTCATTACGGTTTCTTTTTTATTGACAATTAATAAATGTTAAGCTGGAAACTTTATAAAGGAATGGAATGTGTCACCAATTTGCCATTTTATATTGCTCTCTTATTCCTTTTTTAATTTTCATTGATATTATCTTAGATTCTTAGAATGAGAAACAGTACAGGGTGATTCTTTTATCTGGGGAAATGCGTTTTTCTCGTAAACGGCTGAAGGGAATTAAATTTTGAAAAAAGTGTTATATACCTACTGGCTGTCACTCAAAATTAGGATAGAAATATAGACTTTACTATGCATGACGCTAGGCGTCGCAACGCTACAAAAAAAAATTTCCAGCAACATACCACTTTTATTATATCATTGGAAAGGTCTTTTAATTTTGAGTCTTTTTTCTAAAAACCAATTTTTTTTATTCTTATTTTTTAAAAAGTTATGAGCCAATTTAAATTATTTCTGTTCTAACTAAATTTTGAAATATTTTTAACAGTAGGCCGAGTTTTCCTTCAAATACTAAACTAAATCTTATTATATAAAATAAAGTAGACTTAGAAAAAACAAAACCTGTTATTTGTCAATATATTTCTATCTATTGAGTAACAGCCAGTAGGTATATAACACTTTTTTCAAAATTTAATTCCCTTCAGTCGTTTACGAGAAAAACGCATTTCCCCAGATAAAAGAATCACCCTGTACAGTAAATAGGGAGAAAAAAAGCTTCAAATAAACTTGTATTACCCTACCTACAGTCAATTTTTGAAGAATCTTGTAGAGGGTCACCCTGTAAGTTTAAAACTGAGAAGGTGACCCTCTATAGGTATCTATAAGATTTGCAAAAATTGGCTGTAGGGTAAAAAGTCTATTTCAACTCCTTGCTTACTGTACTAAAAGGAGCAAAATTTCAATGCAAAAACTGCAATATAAGTTTTCTCAAAGTGGATTTTTCTGATCTCATTAAAGTCGCTAAAACAATTTAGATATGCAATATTTAATTTAAATTAAAAAAACTTAAGAACCTGAAATTTACCAAAAAAAAAAACAGGACATCCGATGGAATCTCCTAAATACATACACCATCGGTTGCAATGAATCAGTTTTTTGGTCAATTAATTACTCAAATTTGCTTAAATTAAATAGGAATACAACTTACTGTATTTCAAAATATAACTTCTGAGATGTTCGTGCCTCCTGTAGGGCATTTTGGTAAATTTCTCTTCGAGCATCATCATCCAACTGCAGGGCACACTGAAGAAAATCAGTAGTAGGATAGTTCTGCAAATCGGGACCAAATAATTCCACAAACTCTTTCAAACTCTTCACTTTCATTTTTAAACCTTGATCCTAAAATAATATGTTACAAAATTAAATTGTCTCACGAAAAATATACAGGGTGTTTCAATTCAACTACTATTGACAACTTTTTTACAAGGAATAATTCTATTTTTCACAATTAAAGAATCTTCAAAATAAAACTTTTTCGTCCCGTTTATTTTCAACTGTAAACTGTAAAATGTTGTCGGTGCATAGTTGAAACACCCTGTACATGATTTCAACGTACCTTCTTCGTAATACACTCAGAATACTTATCGAAATCTCCAAGTGTATCCCATACGCCCGCCACTTTAATCTTCTGTTCAAGAAACCGTGGATCCAAATAAATGGAAAAATGGTCATAGTACTCGGCGTTCTTTAGATGATACGCTATGAACTGATATGAATAATTATCGTTGGGCAATTTAGCAAAATTGCCCTCGCTTATTTTTTTATAACCGTCAATCAACCGTCTGTGGTAGGATCTCTTACTTTCGCGACTACACTTCTTATGTAAGTACTTAACAAATATGTTATGCACTCCGTAAATGTAGGACTCCCCATTGTGGAACCGTACCACCAATGATCGGTTGACAAATTGTAACATTAAAGCATGCACTTGATTGCGATCCATACCAAATAAAATCTCCAAAACTTCAGGTTTTATGTTGACTTCTTCCTTAAATACTACTAGTCGATAGAAGTTGTCTTTTAAATTTTCAGGCACTATGGTATCCAAACACATGTCTATTTTCTTCGTGATATCAGAATGATTAAAATCATTTAACCTAAAAATAATATATTTAAAGAATTTAGATGTATTCAACTATATACTTACTTAAAATCGCCTGTTTTAAATTTAGTTATGACGTTTTTCCATACATCACTTCTAACGTTAGCGTCTTCCTTATGGTCAAGCAAATGTACTAAAATCAGGCTTAATAACATCGGATGTCCACTACATAAAGAATGAATATCCTCCATCCGCTCCTTAAAGTCGTGCACTTGGTTAAAATGTGGCGAGTACAAAGCAATTGTCTCCTCTTGAGTAAAAGCATGTTTTACCTAAAGGATAAAATTTTAATAGTTTACAATAATTTAAAATTCCAACTTACGTTGAGCAGCATTAAATTACGAACATCAATCTCAAGTTTGTGCTTGGACGTTATCACAGTCTTGCATTTTAAATCAAAATCAGGCCATAGATCTTTAAAACTTCTAAAAGAAGCTTTATCTATCACCAATAGCGGATTTCTCAGTTGTATAAAAATTTCAACTAATTCATTTTTTAGCTTCGACTTTTCGTTAGGACACTGAGAAAACCGTGGACGGTTTGTTAAAACAACTGCTTGGTTGTATAAACTAAAAGAAAATAAATTACAAACGATAAAATAAATGTAAATGTGAAACCTACGTCCATAGTAACTCCATGGTATCTTGCTCTCGGAGGTTGACCCAGAAGATGTGGTAGTTGAAATATAAACGAATTATTGGGTCGCTTAGGGCTTCCAATAGCAAAAATGACTTGCCGTAGCCAAACATTCCGTAAATTAACAGAATACCATCGGCATCCAGTTCTAGCAGTTTATCCCGTATTCCCGTAACCTGTAAATTTGCAGATTTTTTTAAATATAAATTATGATGAATGCAATTTAGCAGATTGTTATCCAGAAAATAAGGTGGGGTTTTTTTCTGGGATTATGGAGCACTAGATAAGAAAATCCTGTAGTAAATACCGAGAACCAAGTTAAAGAATTCTGCAAAATGCATTTAGGAATTTTTTTATTTCGATGATGGATTAAGAAATAAATAATTTACCAGGTTTACGACACTTTACTACTAAACCTAAAGGTACGGAGTCATATAAAAAAATAAATACATGAATAGGTTGATGTAGATTGTACAGGAACAAAAACTCCAGAATATGATACTTATAATATCTAATTACATAATTACATCTGAGGTTCTCCCGAGGGTTCTCCACAGGATTTCCTTAAGTCCGGACCACATTTCAATTTACATGCAAAACAAAATAATATTTCATCTTATATTATATTAAGAATTAAAACTTATTTCTGGTAAACAAAAAATGTTAATAAGATTCATCGTATCAAAAATCCAAAAGACAATAAAAATATTATGAGAAGTCGTAGTTCTTATTTAGAACGGTGTCGACAACAGGGTGTTAAATTTTGTAGTAGTCCTACTATTTTTACTTATTTGTTTGATTGCCATTTTAAGGGTGTAAATCGAAACTGAGTTACACTAAAACAGGATAAACATGACGGATGACGATGAGTGAGCACTGGTGAAAACCACACTTCCCCCATTACGTAGAACACGCGCGATTCGCCTAAAACATTCTGGAGAAAAATTCGACATTCGACAACCCCCATCGAAAATTTTAAATTAGAAAAGGCGTCGTTCGAAAGGGATTTTGATTCTCTATTCATCCGTATAAAGTTTTTTAAATTTAGGGCATTAATTACTGAGAACATTAATTTTGATAATGTAAAATTTTGTTAATGTCTTGTAAACTCAGTAGAGATAGCTAATTTAGCCAAAAATACCTCTACTGAGTTTACAAGAAAAAATCTTTTTAAAAATTAAATGTCCCAAATAAAAAAAAAACTGTATTCTGTTGAATAAAGAATCAAAGTCTCTTTCGAACGAGGCGCCGCACGACGCATTTTATGAATTTAAACTTTTCTTGGGACTGTCCGTAAAAAATTATGCGTTTATAATTTAAATTTTAGTGAAAATCTAAGTTGACTATATTTATTTATTCTATTTTAGACACCACATAATCTACTATATAGGCTCGCAAATGCGGGCATAAAGTGGACTTTATGTCATGTATGAAACCGCCGCAATAATTTTATCACGCTCTGAAAGGACGGTTCAAAACAGTGCCAATAATCGCCAAAAAACAGTTCTAGACAGCACTAAAATTCGTATCGGCACAACTGTCACAAACTTGCTGGAAATATTAAATATTTTTTTAATGTTTTAGAAACTAAAATAGAATAAAACGTTGTATGTACCACGGGCATATTTGTCGATAATGGCCCTCAGGAAATTAAAAGCCCTACGACATTCCCTCATGCCATAATCTCCTGATTATGCCCTTAATATATAAATAACTACTGTGTGTCTATTATAAACCGCTTAGCAAAATGTTAATAATTTAGACTAACATATTATGAAGATACTTTAAGTTATACCAAAAAAACGTACCCATTTTAAACGATATTTTCATAACAATTAAGTTTACTACATATTAACTACACTTTGCAGTGATATGTAAGAATATATTTTTAATACATATTATTTATAAACATGTTGCGCCGGATGATAATTATCTGTTCAGTTATTCTGAGATAACGCCAAAGTTCTTTCTAGTCTAGAACATACTATTCTACTAAATTATTTTTCCGTCGATTGTTTATTAAAGAGTCTAGTTAATGTATTGATAGGAGTGCATTAATAAGTCAGTTTAATGCGTATATGCATCATATTATATGCATATTAAAAACATTGTTTTGATAGGTAACCAACAATATATTATATTATTGAAACATGCATTTTAGTCCTTCAGCTAGGGGTCAAAAGGTAGGAAGTAAAAGCGGGATGAGACGACGCAGTGTTTTCTGAAGGTTTTTTGGTCGCTGAATCCGAATCCGTGCCTCGTTTTTCAATAAAGTGGACAAAGTGGTGCAAACAAAAGTTATTAACAATTTATTGTTTAAAACGCAATAACTCGAAAAGTATAGATTTTACCGAGTATTTTACCAGAAAAAGTTTCAAACAAAAGTTGTTCAAAATAAAAAGACTCCGAAAATTTCATATGGTATTTTGTCATAAAGTCGCACGGACAAAAGTTATTAACAATTTATTGTTTAAATGTTTAAATTAACTCGAAAACGAAAAGTATACATTTTACCAAAAAAAATTTCAAACGAAAGTTGTTCAAAATAAAAAGACTCTCCGAAAAGGTCATATGGTATTTTGTCATAAAGTTGCTCGGACAAAAGTTATTAACAATTTATTGTTTAAAATGCAATAACTCGAAAAGTGTACATTTTACCAAAAAAAATTTCAAACAAAAGTTGTACAAAATAAAAAGACTCTCCTAAAATGTATGCTTTTTGGTTTGTTCCGTTTTAAACAATAAATTGTTAATAACATTTGTTCGAGCGACTTTATGACAAAATACCATATGACCTTTTCGGAGAGTCTTTTTATTTTGCACAACTTTTGTTTAAAACTTTTTTTGGAAAAATGTATACTTTTCGAGTTATTGCGTTTTAATCATTTAAATAATAAATTGTTAATAACTTTTGTCCGTGCGACTTTATGACAAAATATCATATGACCTTTTCGGAGTCTTTTTATTTTGAACAACTTTTGTTTGAAACTTTTTTTGGTAAAATGCTCGGTAAAATCTATACTTTTCGAGTTATTGCGTTTTAAACAATAAATTGTTAATAACTTTTGTTTGCACCTCTTTATTGAAAAATGACGCACGGATTCGGATTCAGCGACCAAAAAACCTTCAGAAAACACTGCGTCGTCTCATCCCACTTTTACTTCCTACCTTTTGACCCCCAGCTGAAGTACTATTTGGAACTGACAGCTGCCGAAATAATAATTAATTAAGTATGTCAATAGTATTTCGACTTATTGCATAATTATGTCAGAATTTGGAGTTTGTCATGGACCAAAAGTAGATTATCTTTATTCTAATAAAAACCGATCGACGAAAAAATATTGTAATTATATATGAGTGTTAATCCGCGATTAATAATCTCGACCCATTAACACTCTTGTTTGTTACTATTACATTCACGGACAATTTATTTTAACTGTGAAGTAATTTAATTTTATTTATATATAATTAATAATATAATAATAATTTTATTTATATATAATTAATAATATAATAATAATTTTATTTATACGATAAAATTTAGCTTATATGTAATTTTAATTACACAAATTTCTTACCAATTTTATCCAATTCTTTATCAGCAGGTACAGCAGACAGCAGCATAATAAAATAGAATAAGATAAAGGACTGTGTACTTTACGTATTATACCCACCCACACACTTAGGTACACCTGATAATTAACAAACTTTAGATGTTTAAGCAACTAGTTTCACTTTTAAATAATAAATTTAACTAGTGTTGGTAAGTAAAAAAATATTTTAAATTTTATTAACAAATTAAGTAGCAAAATTCTTTAAGATGTTGGTAATTATCAGGATTATGGGAGAATTGACACCAATCAAGGTTAGCCAAAAAATTTCATACTACGCAATTAGGTATGTGGTACCTTATATTATGCAATAATGAGTAGTATAAATAAAAATTAGCTTAAGCTTTTATTTACTGATAATGTTTTATGCAAAAATTACGGTAAAGCTTCCGTATTGCGGCTTTTCCTAAAAATTGCCTAAAAGCAAATTGATTTTTAAAAAAACGGCTTATATTGGCAAGAAATTGTTTAAAGTCGGGGAGCATGTTTTTTTAAGGCCATTCGAGGGTTTTTTTTATAAAAAATGAAAAAAAAAACAGCCCGTTACGACTGAAGGGAATTAAATTTTGAAAAAAGTGTTATATACCTACTGGCTGTCACTCAAAATTAGGATAGAAATATAGACTTTAATATGCATGAAGATAGGCGTCGCGACGCTTCAAAAAAAATTTCCAGCAACATACCACTTTTATTATATCACTGGAAAGGTCTTTTAATTTTGAGTTATTTTTCTAAAAACCTATTTTTTTTATTCTTATTTTTTTAAAAGTTATGATCCAATTTAAATTATTTCTGTTCTAACTAAATTTTCAAATATTTTTAACAGTAGGCCGAGTTTTCCTTCAAATATTATTATATAAAATAAAGTAGGCTTAGAAAAAACTAAACCTGATATTTGTCAACATATTACAACAACAAAAAACTTATTAATACCTAAATTAAACAAAAAATATATGCCTCTTCAGATTAGAAGACATTTGTGGCTTCAACTAGATGGGGCTCCTTGTCATAATGCCGCTATTGTGCGGAATTCTTTAAATATAGAATATGAAGACAGGTGGATGGGAACTTACGGGCCAGTAGAATTTCCTCCTAGGTCCCCAGACTTAATACCTCTCGATTTTTTCTTGTGGGGAACTCTTAAAAATAAAGTTTACAAAACAAGGTCTAATAATATAGATCATTTAAAACAAAAGATTGTCGATGCCTGTCCTGAAATTAATGCTAATGTTGTAGGAAAAGTCACGTATAATGAAATAAGAAAACGTTATAATTTATGTTTAGATAACAATGGTACTCATATTGAACAATTCTTAAAATAATCAACTTTTTCATTAAATTTTTTGTTTAATTTAGGTATTAATAAGTTTTTTGTTGTTGTAATATGTTGACAAATAACAGGTTTTGTTTTTTCTAAGCCTACTTTATTTTATATATTAAGATTTACTTTAGTATTTGAGGGAAAACTCGGCCTACTGTTATAAATATTTCAAAATTTAGTTAGAACAGAAATAATTTAAATTGGATCATAACTCTTTAAAAAATAAGAATAAAAAAAATTGGTTCTTAGAAAAAAGACTCAAAATTAAAAGACCTTTCCATTGATATAATAAAAGTGGTATGTTGCTGTAAAATTTTTTTGGAGCGTCGCGACGCCTAGCGTCATGCGTATTAAAGTCTATACTTTTATCCTAATTTTGAGTGACAGTTAGTAGGTATATAACACTTTTTTCAAAATTTAATTTCCTTCAGCCGTTTACGAGAAAAACGCATTTCCCCAGATAAAAGAATCACCCTGTACATACATTTAACTGGTTAGGTTGTTAAATAAGGTTTTTTTCCATTTTACATGAAAAAAAGTCTCGAAGTTTTACCTAAATTACGATTTTAGAGAACTAGACAACAATAAGTTATTATGACTAATACTACAGGTAAACTTGCTCTTTATTCAGTCTACCCAGTTCCCCTTAGTATTAACTACTAAAACTGTAAGCTTTGTATCAAAACTACCAGTAAAACTGTAAAATATAAAAGCTAATTTTTATTCCCATTCTTCATTGCCCCCTGTCCCAAATTAATTTATTTTGTACTTACAATGTTGTTTCTTTTGAGGTAGTACATAGGAAATCTGGGGAACCCCCCTGCTTTGGAACAATCCTCATAAAGTTTATTATAATCCGTCTTAAATTTCTCAAGGAACACCAAACTAAGCTCTGGATAATAATTTGGGTTTCTTCTACTATTTTGAGACATCTTACGGACCAGGAAATTCCAGCGTTCAGTTGAGGGCTAAATTTTTAAAGATATTCTGTGTAGTAAACGATTACAAACAAATCTTATAAAATAAACTAACCAGTTTTCTGTATTCACGATAGGATTGTATATCCATTTCTTTTGTAGATAGCAAATGGTCAGTTATATCATCACTGTAAGGTTTTTCAGGGATTTTCTGCAGGTGTCTGCCGACGGTTGCCATTTAGGAACACTTTTATTGCACAAAGGAAATTAAAAAGATAAGGAGATTTTCTTCAGTGGTGTAAAAGGCCATCACATCATGTATATGCATCACACTACACTACAAACTACAACTAGTAGACATGTCTAATCTTGCTGTAGGAAGTAAAGGCACTAGTAAATGGCAGTAAAGGGTGAGATCATATGAAGAAGAGAGAACCACTGGAAGTAATGCACAATACACACGGTGCAAACTATAGACAACTATCTAGACAGCCTAAACAAGTAAACAGAAATGAGAACTGGAAGTGGAAATTGTTATTACATTAGGTTAGTGTAGTTCAAATGACTCATTTCCATACAGCAAGCAAACCTTTCGTGAAGACTTCGGTAAGTTTCGGATGTTGTTACAACAAAGAAGTATAAAGACTACACGACGATATTGTTTTTGTAAGGATAATGTCAACCTTTTTTAACGGTTTTTTTTTAGGAAAGATCCCGCCATAGATATACAATATACAAAATATTAATTAATACAATGCAATGTGTATTGTGTTTAAAATTATTATGTCTGTAATATTTACGGCATCTATCAAACAGTAGCAGAATCTGTAGAAGTGTTTAGTTTGAATATTAAAGATTTCATCAGATGCCTGTGGCGCCATCTATCGAATTATGATGGAACTAAGCATTTGAATAGTAAAGTAACAAACCGTTGAGAGTAGGTATATTTTTGCACATTTTTACTTTCTTATACGAAGTAATAAGAAAGTACACTGTGTCCCAAATTGCTTGTAATTGCAGGGTATCTCTGTAATTTGTAAAGATAGAACTTTGTGGTTTTCGCGAACCTTTGCCACTTTTTCGTTAAACTTTTAATGCCGCAAACAGAACTAAGCTAACTTGTTTTGTTTCTGAGATACAGGGTGAAAACGAAAATTTTCACTTTCTGGGGTGCTGTCATATCTCACACACCGTGTAAGCTAGAGAAAAAGTAAGAACTGTTCTAAATAGATATTTTTGCGTAGAATCCAGTGGCGTACTCGAAAAAAAATTGATTTGCACCGTTTAAGAGATATGATCCAAACTAGGTCTTTTTTAAATGGAACACCCTATATTTTTTAGTGTCATTAAGTTTGTCTATTTTTTCTCATTAAAATGATGTAAACACTAGGCACTTTTAAATTTAATAAATGCCCTAAAACAGCAAAAAACTCAATTATAAGTCAAAAAAATTTAGTTGGCCTTGAAAATCGGGGATTAAGAAATGTTTACAAGCAACATGAGACACTACTTATATTAAATTAAAAACTTTTAATATTAATATTATTTTTATTTTATCTTAGTAAAAAAGAAAGAAAAAGCGAACTAAAAATTTTTAACGGTCATTATAAATAAACAATGAAATTTAGGAAAATAATTTACTTTCTTATTTTTTTAAATTTAATATAATGTCTCATGTTGCTTGTAAAAACTTTTTTATCCCCGATTTTCTAAATTTTTTTGACTTATAAAGGAGGTTTTTGCTTTTTCAGGGCATTTTTTAAAATTTAAAGTGCCTACTGTTTACATCATTTTAATGAGAAAAAATAGACAAATTTAGTGCGAGTAAAAAATACAGGGTGTTCCATTTAAAAAATACCTAGTTTGGGTCATATCTCTTAAACGGTACAAAACAATTTTTTTTCGAGTACGCCACTGGATTCTACGTAAAAATATCTATCTAGAACAGTTTTTACTTTTTTTCTAGCTTACATGGTGTGTGAGATATGGCAGCACCCCGGAAAGTGAAAATTTTCGTTTTCACCCTGTATCTCAGAAACAAAACAAGTTAGCTTAGCTCTGTTTGCGGCATTAAAAGTTTAACGAAAAAGTGGCACAGGTTCGCGAAAACCACTAAGTTCTATCTTTACAACTTACAGAGATACCCTGTAATTACAAGCAAGTTGGGACACTGTACAGTAATCGTGATTTTTTCGACTTCCAGATTTTGATGGATTTACATGTCTTGAGGGCCCCTGAATCCATTCTGGCCATTTTCGCCATAATGTCTGTCTGTCTGTTTTTATCCACGATAACTCAAAAACGACTTATCAGATTAGATTCAAATTTCATATTTAAGAGTTCGAACAAAAGTGTGGGTGCCACATTAAATCTTTTTCATCTAGCACTAACACTAGTGGTATTTACCTGAAGACATTTTTAGGTTTTTTAGAAATATCTTGAAAAATAAACAATTTACGAGATTTTTTTAGTCTTTAACATCGATTTAGAATTAAATTTTGAACAAATTTTGTTTGAACTTTTTTTAGAAATTCCGTCAAAAAAATTTCAGAAAAACTAGATATTCTTAAAACACTTAAGTATATTTCTCATAGTGCGCGTTGAATCCGATAGACTAGTGACTAAAGGAACTTGGTTGCCAAACGGAAGGTCGCGGGTTCCAATCCCAGAAGGGATTTTACTGGTTTCTTATAGTATACCGAAAACAATAATAATAAATAAATGTGATTTTATATTAATAACGTATTGAATGTCGACTGCATGTGATTATTGGCTACCGCTTCAGTATTTTCCAAAGATTAAAACTTTATCATGGCAATAATGTATAAGAAAGTCATGTGCTGGACACATCAGATTATTATCTTAGGGGAAATGGAACAAAAACAGCGAAAATTAATTTATGAGAAATACAGAACCTTCTTTTAAATCTTCAAAAAATGAGTAATACATACCTACCTATATAAATTATTTTCAGACTTTGAATATTTATAAAGAAGAAGGAAAGCTATCATCTAGGTACCTACTATATTTTTATCCTACGGGAAATGGGACAAAAACAGCAAAAAATATATTCATGCGAAATAGCTTTTTTTTCTCAAAGAAAAATTAAAAATATTACTTGCATATATTTTCTTAAATCTCCAAAAAATAATACGTACCTACCTATAAAATTTATTTTCATATAAAAATATTTCAAAACAAGAAGAAAAGCCACCGTCTAGGTACAATATTATTATCGTACGGGAAATGGAACTAAAACAGCAAAAATTGCATCAATGAAAAACACCTTCTTTTCTCAAAGAAAAATTGAAAAGATTACAACGTATTATATTTTGTTAAATCTTCAAAAAATTAGTCCTAAAAGTAGGTACTTAATACCTAGGTACATAACTTCTTATACTTACAAACAAGAAGAAAACCCATCATCTAGGTACAATACTTTTTTTATCTTACGGGAAATGGGACCAAAACAGCAAAAAATTCATGATCAGATTTATTAAAAACAATAAAGTTCATATGCTTTTATTACCCACGCTATAACCCTACATATAATGAGGGTTCAACTTAATATTTACAAATATAATAAGAACAAAACAAAAATATAAACGAAAGATACATTTAGAATGATATTACACTGGCACAACTGTATCTAAATAACAATAAAATATTTCTTTACAATGATGTCACTGCAAAATGTAAAGTATCAAAAGATATAAAACGTTTATACCGTCAAATTTCCTGAATATAATAAATAATAAATCTCAATATGTTTGGATGAAAATTAGTTAAGGTATAAACGTTCTTAATATTCTATATAATACTTATAGTCTACATAATATGTTTGTTTTTATAAATATGAAGACATTTCCTGTTTTACCATACTACAATAATTAGGTAGGTAAATAATAGAATCTATTATAGTAATAGGTATAATATTAAGTAATCAATTTCTTTTATTTAATTTTTAAGCTATAATATCACTTGTTTGAAGTACCTATGCTTATCCCGTTTGTAGGGCGTTGTAGTTGAAAGTTTTATACAAGGTATAATATAATCTATAACACATACCCTTGATGATGTTTGACTTAATGGAAATATCAAACTGAATTTTTGGTAAACTAGAACTAAAATCTATATATTATTTATAGGATAAATTGCGACATTCTTTTTATCTACATAGTAATATAATATGTATTAATAATAATTAATAATAACTAGGTACAGAGTGTTCATAAATAGGCGTTTGAAATTCGCGCGTTATTATTCTTCTCGCAATGTTACCTCCTTGCTAGTTTTGGCGGTTATTTTTTTACAAAAACTGAAACAGCGGGAAATTCTAACGCCTATCATTCATTTATGACCACTCTGTATATTCCCCTACACAGTTGGTTTAATCTTTATATTATAATATTTACAAAATACCAAGATGTGTTAAAATTTTTGATATATTTTATAACATAGTATTCAATTATTATTAGTAATAAACTTGCAGGAACATACATTGAGGAAAATTGATTGTAAAATAACGCATGTTGACAGTTTTCATGCATTTTTCATAATGTGTTTTCGCCTCACCACCACACACATCACCACCATCATAAGCAACAAGTATTATTATTAAATAGAAAAGAAAAAAATTTCCGATGTAGATATTCAACAACTAGCGCAATGCATTTATTGCTACTAAAATTGGCGTTTCAAAATTGCTTATATGGTCTAGATATTCCGGAACACAAATAATATTACCTCAAAATTAGGTCTTAATAACAATCAGCAATGCATGAATCTATTATTTGCATGGAAGTTTCTGGGAATATTAATAAAATTATTCTGACATTCTCTGTGTTATGGAAATGAAAATAATATAAATTACGTTGGAATATAAGTATATTAATGCAAGCATTTGCGCCCCATATTATCCGCAAGAAAACTATATACGTGTTCCAATTTGTCACTGGCTTTTCTTTATTGTGAAAACTTCCGGTCAAAGCACACAAAGAAAGAAACGCGGCGGTGGCGGTTAATTCATTTTTTATTTATTTCATTTGTGATGCTAATATATTCACTTCGTTTTGTGTAATCAACCTGCAGGTTTATACTGTTTGTATATTTGAATGTCCTTTTCAGGTTTCCATTTTATAAATATTTATATAATTATTATTTCAGCTAAAACGAATAATTATGTTTTTGTATCAGTTTGTTTGCAAAGTACAAAATTATTTATTATACATTACATTATTTAGAACGAAAACATGTTTGATTTTTGTAGGTTTGAATACAAATCATTACTAATAAAAATGCGATATGAAATGTGTGTATTTTTGTGTGTTTTAAAAAAAGTTTTGGTCATACACAGCATGATGATGGAAGTACTACTACTCTCGCACGAACACAAACTCATTGTAGTGATTCCAACGGTTTTCTTCGGCATCCACTCCTGGTTTGAGTTCAGCAGCAGCACCACCAGCAGTGCCAGAGCCGCAACTGCCCACCAATTTGAAGCCTTGCTCAATCAGCATATCAAACGCCTGCTCTAAAAACGAATGTTTGAGGAAGAACCTGGATGTATATCGTTCCGATTGCCCATGATCCGGATCCCTACTTTCATTCAATGTTTCCCCAAACACTTCCCTACATAGAGCCACGCGACCACACACCAGAATCCTGCTCAGCTTCCTGAACTTAACATCAGCCAATCCATCTTTGCCAAATTGAAAACTTCCTCGATACCCAATTGTGATGACTCCATTGGCCGGTCTGTTACGGTTGTCGTTGGTAATGGCTTCAACCAGTCCATGCAGCAGGTACTTTTCAGCCTCCCGTCGCAGCCGTTCGCGCTCGCGGAAACACTCTGGAAGGATAACGTGGCCGTCGCGTAAAAAATCCAGTATGTAGCGAAAGAGGACACCGTCGCGGTCCAGAAAGTAGCGGCCTTTTGTGTCTTGAGAAATTGGCTCTCGGCCGGTGAAGATGGCGTGCAATTGCGAGTCGGGGTGGTTTGTTAATGTTCTCAGGGTTGATGTGTAGGGCACACCGCCGACATTGAGTTCGATCACGGATGGGAACGCCGCGGATCCGTCCGACATTGTGACACACTGACACTGGTGGCAGTGTGCGTGCTGGGGCCAAACTGGGCTCCTGCTTCCTGCTTCTGACTATGACTTGAACGCCGCGACGGCGAGTGTGCTGCTCCCCCACCATATTCCGTTTTACAACGGACGGCCCTTCCAGCATTGGCGTCGATTCATCCTGCCCGTGTGTCTGCCAAAGGGAAACTTTCCGGGGAAAAATTTCATTTTCGCACATTTTGTAATTAGTTTATTGACTGGCATTGCGAAAATAACGTCAATTTTCCGCAAACTGGTACTAACAAAAAATTTAAATTGAAATACTAAAATATCTATAAAACTTTTAAGACTTTGACTCTATGCCTAATGAAGCTTTTTATCCCGGCGCATCCGCCAAAAATTTAAGTACATTTAGTAAGATGAGAACAATGACATACATCTGTAATTACGAAAGGATTAACCTTGAGCGCCTTGACAAAGTATAGGAACAATGTCCTTTCTCCAGTCACAAGATTAATCTTGCAAAGCGTTCATATGGTTTTTCTAGGGATTAAAAATTTCAATAACATTAATTCAGTCGTTATATTATTCAGGCAAGTTGTAAGCATTTTATAATATTAAAGTTACATTTTGGACCTCAAGCACAAAGTGCATTTGTTAAATAGATTTAGAAGCTTTCTTATACATTGAGATTAGTTGACTTACAAAATGTGTTTAATGCAATGTACTAGTGTTCTTTACAAAACGCTCCAACTTATAAAGTATGTCGATGTTCTTGAAATTTAGTTTTATTATGAATTACTTCACATTTTGCGGTATTTTTTACAGAAAAGCTAGTTCACTGGATAAGAACTTGTTGGCTATTTGCTCAAGTCTAATATATTTGTATAAACCTCACTCAACATTATTTTTATTCCAAATATGAAAAGTTGAAAAGGATATTAAATTTTTTGTAGCAACACACTTTTTATGCTACTTAATGTAGTTATAATGACGTCGTTATTGCACTAGACTTTCTTAAATACTTATATACGAGCCCTAACAACTAAATGTTCGGACAAAAGTAAATTTGATTGTCT
This sequence comes from Pediacus dermestoides, assembly GCA_963942485.1. Taxonomy (NCBI): domain Eukaryota; kingdom Metazoa; phylum Arthropoda; class Insecta; order Coleoptera; family Cucujidae; genus Pediacus; species Pediacus dermestoides. The sequence goes on from OZ012626.1 coordinate 35,346,704, forward strand.
TTTTTCCATACGCGCAAAAATTATCTAAATTAACTTCCGTGACAATGATGGTTTTTACTTTCTTATACGTAGTATAAGGAAGTATAGTAATCGTGATTTTTTTTGTTATAATGATAACATTTGGTTATATAAAAACGTAAATTTCGTAAAAATCCGCTCGGCAGTTCTAAAACTGTGGCACTTTAACCCAGCAGAATGGGAAAATTGTAAAAACAAAGAATTATTATTTTCAAAACGTTGGATCTAGTAATCGGATTTTAATGAAATTTACTTTACTGCAAACCTGGATGTTGGTTTTCTTTACAAAAAAGTTATACAAGTTTTTATTTGGTGATTTTAGGCATTTATAGGACCTTCAAAGTTGCACCTTTAAAAATGATAGAATTTTCTAGTAACTGTTTTAAAAAATCACAGTTTTGAAACCGCTAGTTGGAATTGCGTCAAAAAACCTTTAAATCAAAGCTCAATAATCGTACTATATTGAAAAAATCCTGAAAAGTTAATATGATATTTTTGCATTTTTTTCGAGTTCCACAGTTCGCTTTTCAAAAAACGTGTTTTTTGAGAGTGCTACCTACATTGAAATAATCACAGTTTTGGAACCGCTGGTTGGATTTTGGTAAAATTTACTTTATTGCAAAACTGGATGTTGGTTTTATGTACAAAAAAATCCCCAAGTCTTTATTTGGTGATTTTAGGCAATTTTCGTAGCTTTAAAATTACACTTGAAAAATGTGACATATTTTCTAACGACTGTTTTTAAAAAATCACAGTTTTGGAACTCGGTGAAAACGACATAAAGGTGCTTCCATGGCCCTCATCCAGTCCGGACTTAAATGTCATTGAAACTGTTTGGCATAAAATTAAACGTATTCTACGCAATAATACACCAAGAACCATTGGGGACTTAAAGACCAAAATAGAAGAAATTCGGGACAGTTTCACGCCAGATTTGTACCAAAATTTGACAAATACAATACCTGCTAGAATACAGGCAGCAAAAGGAGACGTAACCTCTTATAACGGTCCTAAATTAAAAATTATCGCAACATTTTGTTTGCTAATTATTAAGGTTAAAATATTGTTAAATCAAATAAATAATTTTCTTCCATGCATAATATTGTTATTAAGGCTTTATATTATTGTATTGTTAGATGTTTACTAATTATTTGCGTAAAATTTCCATTTCTCCTTTCATAGTTCAAAAATTTACTTTTATCCGAACATTTAGTTGTTAGTTGTTAGGGCTCGTATACTGGCTTAAAAAATGTTTGATAAAGTCCTTAGACAACAATTTTCTATTTTATTCTTATTTGATTGCATTTAATGAAATATTCTATAAATGATGTTATTTAGAATAAAAATTTTAGTATAAATATTCCACAAGCACTAAATTAAATTCAATAACACAATCTTTAAATATGCACAATTATTTTGAATTTTTTTTTACATAAGTATTTATATTTTAACAAACAAACAGACAATCCTTCCAAGAAGATAAGAAGGATTTGCATGAAATTTAACGCCTCCCTCCTAACATTAATACTGGATGGAAATATAAAATTAAATATTTTTTTATATGTATATTAAGTATATTATAATAAATTGTTGTCATTTATTTTTAGAAAAAGCAGCAATATTTCCCAAACATAATTTTATCTTTAGTTTTGTTATCACATAAATTCACTTATTTTTAGAACTAAATTTCATTATCTAGTTCTGGGTAAATTTGATACTAGGGCTAATAACTTAACCCAACATAATCTGCGATGCAATTTTCCTTCTCTTCTCCTTGAATTACCAAAATAAACAAATACTTCGAATATCGAGTGCTGATTTCAGTGATTTCGTCGAAATTTGTACCTCATTGCCACAGGAAACTTTGAAATGTGCTTCCTTCAGTGCTCATAAAAAGGAAAATATGTATTTTAACTGACGTGAATTTTTCTTGAATAGAAATTTTGTGTAGGTCGACATTTTAATATTGGTTATAAAATCTAAATTGATGTAGAAATGTCAGCACAAAAAATATGTTAGGGCAAATCCTTGTCATATTTTACAAAATTTAATTTAAAAGTCGTAAGTCCTTTTAATAAAATAATCATACAGGGTGGTTCGGTGGTACACAATGGGATATAATAGAATTACGATGGATTTATATTAAATTACAACCGCTTATCCAAACTGAGCTTAGCGCAAAAGTTGATATTAAAAGATATACTTAAGTACTTATTTTTATTATCATCATCACTTCTATTTATTCTAAAGAACGTCCTTTTTGGGTCACGTATTTTTTTGGTATATATGAAAGATTATTACATTTCCTGGATATTTTTCATTTTAAGGTTCATCTTTGTTTTTATTTAGTGAACCACCCCTAAATATGCGACACAATTTCCGTTGTTTAACATCCTAAAACCACACGCTTTTTTCTTATATAATATATTTTTCGTCCCTAAAATAATTTAAGTTAAAACCGATTATCTGGTTCTGTAAACCATCGGATTTACCAAATCCATTTTGCCAGTACCCTAATTTGTATACCAAATACAAGGGATGAAATTTTATAAGTCGACAAACCTTACTTTATCCACATATACACACAGAAACAATCCGTCCTATCTTATTTCTACATCTTTTGCTCCCCACATTTCGAAAAGGAGTTTAGCTTCTGATATTTAATCAAGTTTGTTGTCGATTTTGGCATCAAAGTTTAATAACTTTACATATTATCCTATACGGGAAACTGGGGCGCAAAGCAGATGTGCAAACAAAGATAGAGAGGTGTCATACTTAATTGATTCCAGTATATTAACATGACGTTATATTATCATTATGGTGAAATTAAAACATTAAACAGGAAATGTGTAATAAACACCGACAGGTTACAAAGTATAAATACAAAACGATTTTTACAAATGTTGGATTAATTATTGTGTGCATGGTTGAATCATTTGTACAAAATTGCTTACATCGTTTGTAGTTGTAATTGTTGCAATTGGATATTGTAATACAAATGCTGTTCTACACAAAACGAGAATACTTCAATTGTGGTAGGACAACATGAATGAGATACAGTCGTATTATATTTAATTTAGAGTGGTAGGTACAGAGGTCTTTTGGTAAATTCACAAAAGAATATATGATTCATATAACTTTCAGTACATTAATTAAATTGTTAAATACTAGAGGTTAAAAATTGTGGTAAAAAGTGTTTTCTAAGCAGTAATCTATTTTCATATTTTTTTGCATCGTATTTTGATTCACAGTGCAACAAATTCAGGGGACCAATTTTAGCTTATAATCGCTCATTGTTTTGTCTATAAATTGCATTTTAAGTTTATTATTTCTAAATAAATATGTTGGAACCTCAATAAAATGATTCATCTGAACATATCAAGTAGTGTAAAAAATATTTTTTTTGTATTTTTCGTTGATAATTTTATTTATTGTAATTTCGACCAATCATAATGCAGTATTGGACCAACCTACATGGTTTTCCAGCGATAAAATTTCGATAAAATTAATTGTAGGTTTTCCATAGTAACAATATAAATAACAAAATTTGTATAAGAATTAATTTGTAATTAAATATTAGTATGATCTAATATTTGCATTAATATGAAATAAAATAAACTGTTGTGTACATTCATAAAATTATCTTATCGAATATAATACGTGCTTTGGATTTTCCGATGGTTAAATTCCTCAAACTTCCTGCACAACAACAAATCGTGTCAGTTTGACAGTAGACTGTCAAACTGACACTCTTTGTTGCTGTGCAACAAGTTATCGTAATTTAACCGGAAAATCCAAAGCACTTATATTACTATTGAAAATAATCCGAAAAACCGCATTTTTTAGCATTTTTTGTTAGTATTTCGACTTTTATTCAGAATTTCTCATTATTATTTCTTTCAAACTTCAATGAAATTAAACTTTGAGATTAAATAGATAAATTTCACGCATCATATATCAATAAAAAAAATTTTTTTTGGGAATTTTTCGTCGACCAGTAGTCGTTAGATCGCACTTTTATCGCATTTCTTGTCAATATTTCGAATTTTTTTTATTCTACCCAAAAAAATTGTGATGCTGATGAAAAAAATACATTGATCTCTTGCAACAAATGAAAATACATGCATTGAATACCTATGTTTACCATTTTATTTTAAAGATATGAAAATTCAAGTGAACATTTTTATAATGAAACAAATCAATGTGTTTAACGTACTCTCTTTGGCGTTGGATTTGCTTCATCTGGTTCATCACCATCGCTATCACTCGAATCATCATCAGAATCCACATACTCATTGATCAACTCGCTTTCTTCTTCTTCCTCATTCGAAATTTTGAAGAGATTCTTGCTCCACCAGCAAATTTCAGCCAAAACAGGTGATTTTTTTGTTGGAAAGAGCTCAATGTATTTTTTCATCATTCATCAATTTTTTGGGTAGATAAAAAAAAAATTCGAAAAATTGACAAAAAATGCAGTAAAAGTTCGATATAACGTTTACTGGTCGACGAAAAAGTCCCAAAAATTAATATTTCTTTATTGATATAGGTGTGAAAGTTGTGAATTTGATCTCAAAGTTTAATTTCATTGAAGTTTGAAAGAAATAATAATGAGAAATTCTGAATAAAAGTAAAAATGTTAAAAAAAATGCGATTTTTCGGCTTCTTTTCAACGAAAAATACAAAAAATTATATTTTTCATTTGATATGTTCAGATGAGTTTTGTATTTGACTTTTAAGAATCATTTTATTAAAGTTTCAGCATATTTATGCAGAGATAATAGAATTAAAATGCATTTTATAGACAAAACAATAAGCGATTATAAGCTAAATTGGTCACTGTCGCAAGAAAAATTCAAACGGCCATAACTTCAATTTTCGAGCCAATCTGAATAAACCCTTCGGGGGTTTGACTATACTATACAAGTACTTGAATCCTATAAAGACCGTTTCTTGTTCCACGATATGCTGTTGCACTGAGTTATTCGATATTTAAATAACTTATAATAAAATATTTTTCGTATACAAAGGAAATGTTAAAAAAACGTATTTTAAACTGAAACATGGAAACGCTTCAATATAAAGTACCCAATATATTGAGAAAGGATTAATGCAAAAATTTAACTTAAATTAGCATTTCAAAAATAACCGCAGTTTAGGTTAAATTATTAAACGTGTACCTACCTCATTTCTACGTCAAAATAATAGATATTTTAAAAATAAATTTTAACAACCAGTATCTTCAAATGATGAGGATTAGAACAAAATGTAGTATATACCTGTCGCTTTATGTTGACATGAAGAATTCACAGCATCAAGCTGGTAGTTTATTTTGTCGACCCCATGTATATTTGATATTATAATTCAATTATTATAAGTCTGCGGTTCGCTCGTTCGCTATGTTCATTATTAACGACCTACAACGAAACAGGTATAATCTACATTATCCCCTATAAAGGTAGATAGTTTTTTATAAAAAAATCGGTAAAGTTATAATATACACATGGGAATAAACAAAAATGTCAAGAGTGGAAAATTATTATCTTTATTATTTACTTTTTTAAAGCTCAAAATGGAAAAAGTTCTATTAGCAACAAAATAAAAAGGGAAATGTGGTCGAACCATTCAATTGGCTAGATTTTTGTCTAATTTATAACTTTGAATATTGCATTATTGCATAATGACATTTTACGTTTTTTTAAGGAAATTATGTTACGAAATTATAAAAAAATTACGCGTACCCATAAGTTGAAAATCACAGCAGTAAAGTATATAAATTTCTGTTATACATTTGATAAAATGCCTCCCACATCTACTAACTAGTCTTTTTTAATTAACGTAGAAAAAAATAATTGCCCTACTTATCACATTTAACCCCTGCGTTTACGCAATCTTTGTCATGCCGCTTTTCAACTTCGGAGCTATGACATAAACACAAAGATAAACCCCCTGTATAATATACTTAGTGGAAAAGTTAGACGCAGTATTGCGTAATATATCATTTAGGTAATATCTGCTAGAGTAGTTTAAGATTAATTGGATTAAGAAGTAATAGGTGTGTCAAGATTAACGATTAAGTAATAATTCAACCCGTTATATTAACACGAAGAGTCCTGTTGGATAATATACGAGTACATGCGGCCGGTGGAAAATTTAATAGAACTCAAACACACAAAACTAAAGACAAAATCCCATAAATTTGGTTAATCGCTCCAATAGTAAAATCAAATCAAGTGAAATACTTGTGGAACCTAATTTACTTTAAAGTGGCGTCAAGGGCCTGGATCAACTATCAATTTGTTCGATAAAATTGCGGACGTGTGATTGAAGAATGTTGTAGCTGCGGCGGGGGCTGGTAAGGGAACAAGTTGCCTTCAGGATAACAAAATGCAGGATAAGAACATTATTCACAAGTTTATGAAACGTATAAATGATGACGGGATGGTGTTTTCTTGTAGTAAAGTTGTAATGTAGCTATAGTCTGTTCACGATTTTTTTATGACCTATACTCAGGGCAGGGTATGTCAATGATAGTGATTAAATGGTATAAATTATATTTCAATATTTCCTCGTCAGGAAAAAGTTGTGATCCGATTATACAAAAAATTAAGCTATTGAAGTATAAAATCAAGTTTAAATTTGTTAATCTGCGCGTATATGTGGTATACGTTACCTAAATAGTTAATGAACCGTGAAATATACTTTGACAAAATGAGATTATATAAAAAAACAAAAATGGGAAATTTGATTAAAAGACCTATAAAAGTGCTGTATTTATTTTTCCGGTTTGTTAAGCCACTCCAATAAAAGTTGTGTGTCTGTGTGTTTACCCTTTACATTTATTTTATACAACAGTCCTGAAACATGTCTAATTAGTCCAATTTCCACCATCGCTCCTCGACTTTCCACACAATCTTCACAATCTACTTTTTTGCCAGCTACTTGTTTTTTGCAAATAATTAAAATGGTGATGGTCATCCACAACATTAACCAGCTGGGTTAAACCAGAGTGTATGTTACAGGTTTATTTATAGTGCATTTCGGGTACAGAGCTGCGCGCAAGAGTTTGCGCCCCAGAGATCTGTATTGATCATCATACTCGTACGTACGCGTACACACAGGCAGGCACCAGAGCACCACCAACATCCACATTACTATTTACTCAAATATTTTACCCTCCAATGCCATGCAATGAATTTCCCATTCCATTGTTACCCTAAATATAACAACGACTGGATTGTTACTGTAATTTCTACGCATACGGAGTCGGTAATGATGAAGAAAGAAGTGAAATGGACGAAAAGGGATATATTTTAATAATGAGGGTGAGATGGGTGGATTTAGGAGGAGTCGTGGTGTATCAACAAGTAGATAAAAACACTAAAGGGTGGAAATTTTGTTTTAAAATCGATATACTTATCAATCAAATGGTTTTTCTAAAGAAACTGCAGCACTGAAAGAGGTTGATGGTTTTCATGCAGGCAGCTTTTATATAATGGTGGTAGCATCGTTAAGCGATAATTAAATTATAATTAAGAGAAAAAGTTCTATTAATTTTAAAACGATGGGCGTGGAAGAAAAATCTATTAGCACGATTGATTTAAACGCTTTAGAAGGGTTTTTTATAAACTGGGTTGGTTCCGTACATCTCTCAGTTTTTGCATTCACAAGAATAAAGAACTTTTCCTTTATATCTAATTATATCCAGATTTTACGATATTAAATATCTGATGTGCCCAACACATGACTTTCTTATACGGATAGTACCACAATTACTTTTCCTAAAGAAATTAAGTTAAATTTCTTGTAAAAATCGTGTTTCAATTTTGAGCGTTTCCAGTAATATTCAAATAAATTTCGGAAGTCTCTCTCGCACTTATTGCAATACGCATAAATCTGTCCTTGTTCCACTCATTATAACCGAATTTTGCGACAAAAACCAATGTTTTATTTTTTTTTAAATTTTTTTGACAGAATTTCAAAAAAAAGTTCAAACAAAATGTGTTCAAAATTCAATTCTAAATCAATGTTAAAGAATAAAAAAATCTCATAAATTGTTTATTTTTCAAGATATTCCTAAAAAAACCTAAAAATGTCTTCAGGTAACTGTCACTTGTTTTTGTGCTAGATGAAAAACATTGAATGTGGCACCCACAAATTTGTTCAAACTCTTAAATATGAAATTTGAATCAAATCCGATAAGTCGTTTTTGAGTTATGGTGGATACAGACAGACAGACAGACACACACACAGACAGACATCATGGCGAAAGTGGTCAGAATGGATTCAGGGGCCCTCAAAACGTGTAAATCCATCAAAATCTCGAAGTCGAAAAAAATCACGATTACTATACTTGCTTATACTTCGTATAAGAAAGTAAAAAGAACTTTTTCTAAAAAGTCCTTAAGAATCATTATTATCTTAACAAAACTTACATATATTTATTTTAAAGCTAATTTTGCAATTGTGATGGAAAAATTCTAAAAATATATTTATCTATTGAATTAAATTAAATAAAAGTACTCATTCATGTTTAGGTTTAGGCTTCTCTCAAAAATGAATCATTGGATCGTACTTTTTTACTGAGTACATAGAGGATCAAAAATTCTGTTTTATAGGTCAAAGTTATAAAACTCCCAAAAATCCTCCCTCAATTTTGGGGTACATCTAGGCGAGAGTAGGGAACCACACACAATCTGACAATCTATAACTTCCTCTCTTTATCACCTCAACTCTAATCCTGTCAACCTGTCATAATATTCACGTGGATGGAGATTAAAGGTGCCTGAAATATCTGAAAAAGCTCTTTCTGTCGATTTTGTGAGGTTATTTGGAGAGAAGTCAATAAAATAAAATATATTTTCACAAGATTCTTTTACCTATTAAGATATGCCATAAGTTTTTATTAAATGCGGATCTGGATTTTCAAAATCCAAAGAAAAAAAGATAATGCCTTAATCTTGCCGAACATCTTCCTATTTTGATTTCTGCAAATAGCCCCACAAAAAGAGCAAAAACAAATTCTGAGATGATTTTTTCAGACATTTTAAAATCTCATAGCTTAGATTTGATCTGATAATATTCTTGGGCAAGTAATTAGCTCACTTTACCTAAATTTAAACAACGCTGCTGAGATTTCTCCACTTAAAAAGGATTTTCCCTTTTTAGATTAATACGGTACATATCTTCTGAAAATAATTGTGGTATATGCAAGTTATGATTATAAACTTAAAAAATATGTAAAAAATTTCAAAACATTGAATGAGGAGTTGACATCCTGAATGTTATAAATTGATTGTTAAATTTTATTATTACAATTCCAGATTACTTAGGAAGTTTCCACGTAATCTTCTTACAAAAATAGAAATTATCGCTATTAGTGCTTTAAGTTAGCTTACTCAAATTAATAAATTTTTCTTCACATGTCCCCAGCATCCACGCTTTATTTGTGCCAGAAATAAAAGTAACTTCCACTGCCTTCAATCTGCTATTCTTGAAATTTTTATAACAAACTTTAAGCCAGTGGGAACACTTTCCAACTAAAATCAGAAAACATATCATTTTTATCCCTTTCGTGTTTTCGCTCCTCCTGCAAACTTTACGAATATAAGATAAGGTTTCCTTTACCTGGCACGCATCACAAGTTGTGAAGGTTACAAAAAATAGACGCCCTTCAATCATGAGTCATAAATTTAGAAAGGAGTCGAAAATAAAAATATGTAAAAAAGATACTGAAAGAATTGATTTGGGTGCAAAGTATTTTTTTTACGAAGATGGGAAGTTTATTTTCACATATTTTCACCCTTATTTCTAGACAATTGTATTATTTTAGCACAAAACCTGGGTAAAAAGAGAAATGTCTATATTTTAGTCGACAAAAATTTTTATGCCATTTTATTGAAACTTAAATAAGAGCATTTTATTATAACTTAAAACTTTACCTTCGACTATAAATCCTGATACACTGCATCATGCTACTTCATACTATTAATAAAGATAAAAATTCGCCTTTCCTTGGATATTTTATGTGAAGCGTCGATAATAAAAGTATATTTTAGTCGTTACTATAAAGAGCTGATAATAGGCCTGTAAAAAGTTCGTAGATACTAATTTATAATCTTTTTCACGGATCATGGAAAAACATCAAAATGATAATATACTTGAAAAATGGCAATATTATCAAGTGCTAAATCCAAAAAGATACGATACATTCCGGATAATCATTTCGTTTTATTACATAAAATTTTCAGTTATTTATCATCAAAATATTAGATTACTTAAGACTAAGTATTTAATTATCGTTTCCTGTTGGATTTTACACCTTTGAGATAACGACCGAAAAAAATAAATTATCCAAACAGCACCAACTTATAATAAGCATAAAAAAATATATTTTCTGGTCTTTTAGGTTTTATTTTTATGTGGCACTATAAAAGTCGGCATAAATGTTTCGAGCAATGTCATCAGAATTTATAGGATGGCTGCCACTTTATTCCACCTATAGCACAATATATCCAGAAAGAATATAAATTCTGCATTATTTATTACTTTTTATCCCAAGACAACCTCACAGGTGTAAAAATAGATTAAGTTAGTTGCCTGTAACGATCATTGTGCGATTGTCTGCCTGGTGAAATGAGCTTGTTTATGGAAAATAGTAAAACAAGTTTTCTATGTAATAATGTATCAGGTCACTGGAGAAATGGGGCTTAAATTTACATTTTTATTGGAAAACATTAGCGAATTGCTTGTTTTCATGTTTTCTAGTCTAAATTTAAATGCGAATACATTTCCTGTGTTTCCTTTTGCGAGTCTAACAAAAATACATCAAATTTTTAAAGCTTGTTTGACACAATCATCGTTTCTATACCAAGTAATAATTTGTTCAAATACCAATAATATTTTGCTCCGAGCACTTGGAATATTTCATCGACAAATCAATCAAGAGCACAAATATTGCGTCAATTAAAACCACACATTATATTAGAAAATAAAATTGATATATGACTGTCACGGTTTTCTGCTTAACTGAGTAGAAATAGAATTTGATAAACCACACAAGCACGTGTTATTGTGGGGCATAATTATTGAACTGGATAAATTTGTTTTGAGGATGACGTAAAAATACGGAAATTCGATCGATGATCTTTATGCGATATTTTTGTAAGAGGATAAATAGAATCACGAAAAAACTCTATTTGGCAGAAGCTGCAGTTAATATTTTTCTTGCATAATAAAATATGATGGTTGTTGCATTCCATGAATATGAACTTTGAAGAATAAAGAAGAAAAATAAGGTTGTACATTTTCCGGTTTTATAATTAGAGCCTATGCCTGTGAACCATTTATTTGACCACATTTTTATCTTTCTTTTAGACAGTGTGTCTCCGGAGCGACGCAGAGTTTATCTTTCTGGAATCTTGTAGAAATGGGACAGTGGAACAGGTGAAAATTTCTTTTACTACGTTTCAAGTTCGTTCAATTCACAAAGAAAAACCAAAATAAAGTTCTTAAGATGTGTATTTAAATATCACTCTAAAAATATTCGTGCAAACTCCTTTTTATTTATGTCCATGACAAAAAAGCAAATTATTTTAAATATCTGTTTTATCCATTTAAATTGTAGTGAATCGTGAATCACACACACACACATCATATACAAATAAAACACCCTTTGGGGGGCAGCAGGTCTTCTATATTATATAGCGTGACCATCACCAACACTCCCGCCGTGTAATCACAGCTAATGGCACATGTCGAGTGGTTATTAAATTACATTTTACACCAATAAGTACACGATATGGAAAAAGCGGAACCGGAATTCGGAAATGTCGCTTTTATATATTAATCATCTGCAAACAAATTACACGAGTTTGTTTTAGGTATGTTTATTTTTTATCAAGGCTTGAATTTTTTGCAATTAAATTTGTACCTAGTTAGTAAAGGTAAAATATTGTAACACGTAACATTTTAAATTTACATCCAACAGAAACCATACTGGCATTCTTAGCTTAGCTCGTGTTAATTAAAAACGTAGCTGTTTTCGTTCCCTCTAGTTTATTTTCCAGACAAATATTGATTCCCTTGATGATGCTGATATACAATCTAGCCAAGAACCCGTAAAACAAAATGAATGTATAATTTAACACCGTCGTTATCTATATGTATAAACTAGTACTGTATCATATTTTCTGTTTTAAACAGCGACACGTTTTTAAATTTAAAAAGCTGTTTATTAAGTTGAAATGTTTAACCCGGTGACATTTTGTCTCCATTTACGTGATGTACAGTTCCACACCCCAAAAACCAAGAAAACAAAATGCGACGGCATGAATTGAAACAGATGTGCTGTTGTTAAATCAAACGAAATTTACATATTGTAGATATAAATTCCAGTCCCCAGGATCTGATGTGATGCATTAGTGAAAATCCATGTTTAGTGTCACATTGCTATTAGCTTGGGAATATCCCTCGAACAACTTGTAGAATTCGAAATGTTGCACAGGACGTATTTTTATATTATGTACAATTGGTGAATTTAAGGCGGATACATTTGTGAAAAAAGCTACTTTACAATACAATTTTCGATTAAAAATATGATGAAATTTTGTACATATAAAATGGCAAGGATTTATTACAATAATTTCTCCTTTTAAAATAAAATAACAGAATATTCGGTTTGACTCGATTAAATTTAACTTTAGCACATCCAACAAAAACTGAAAAGCTTTTTTGTTACCTTTACGTAGTTCTTTTCAAAGAGCGTCAGGTGTAGATTCACATTCCAGCTTCATAATTTTTTATGGTTTAGCTTGTCTGATGATTTTATCAGACGTAACCTATTTTTTTCTCATTTAAGTTTGTGAATAAACCAAGCGTGGTTCACCGCAATGAGATACTTTAATAAAAAAATAAGTACTTATATTTTCAAATTTTTTATCCTGTTTTATAAAAAACAGACAAAATTATAATTAGGTTTGTAAAAAATGCCAGTAATAAGGATGTAATAAGACTTAAACATTTATTGATTAAAAAACTATTTAAAATGGCCTAATATAAAAATAAATTGGCTGTCGTATGTTGTGATCCTTGATAAAATACGAATTCGATTTCACATCTTGTCCTGTTTATCAACTAGGAGAAAGTCAAGCTGATTCTGATCTGAAACGAGATCCATCACTCATCCATATTTCATGCATATCCTACAGAAAATGACAAGCCCACACCACGACATTATTTTTTCAGTCCAGTTTAACACCTCGAAGATTCACTGAATGATGGTATTTACGCGATATCCTCAGATACAAATTTCACAAGAAAATGCTTTAACAAAATGTAGGAAACGAAAGAGAAAGAATTGTTATAAGAATATAAAATTTACAATAACACTTTACGCTAGAAATATGTAACTTTCATATAATCTGAGAGAGATAGAGAAATACTTTCCATATTTTGAAGTTTGCCAGGTAGAAGAATCAAGAAGTTACGAGAAACCAGTGTCTCTCCCACTAGAGACTAAGCACTAGACTCTAGACATAAGAACTTCCAGCAAGACATACAGTGCTTCTCAAATAATTGTTTCGTTGGCCAGATTTATTTTTTTTATCTAAAACTCTTTATAAAAAGAGAGGCGCCCTTCTAAATTTAGACAAATGTCAAATTTTCATTTAATATAATTATTTGATCTAAACTAAGTAAGATTAGATATTGGTCTGAATTATGTTTTTAAAAATCTGATGTGTCCAGCAAATGATTTCTTATACGATATGAATATACAGGGTGATTCAGGTTTTAATGCACAAACTTTAACAGGGTATTCTACGTCAAAAAATGAGGAAAAAAGTTCATATAAACATGGGTTTGAAAATGATTTGTTTTTGACATACAGAGTGATAAAAGTAGCGCTTCAGAACCACATTTTATTACATATCTCTAATAATAAACAAGATACGAATTTGAAATTTGAACCATAGTATCCCTATGACAAGCTCAACTACCAGAACAAATTTGAAATTTCTGCGTTAATCCAGAGGCGTAAAATAGAGGTGGCCCATGCATGTTTCTGCTCATATCTTTTAAACTCCTTGTATAATTTTATTTTTTTTGTGATTTTTCTGAATCGCTGATTCAGTTACTATAAATTTGTACTCTTGTCAAAATGTCGTATCTCTTACACGAGTAAAAATTTGTGAATTTTAAAATGGTACAAAAAGTACATAATGTATAATGTATAATATTCTACGCCTCTGGATTGACGTAGAAATTTCAAATTTGCCCTGGTAGTTGACCTTGTTATAAGAATACTATAGCCCAAATTTATAATTCGTATCTTGTTTATTATTAGAGATACCCATGTAATAAAATGTGGTTTTGAAGCGGTACTTTTATCACTCTGTATGTCAAGAACAAAGCATTTTCAGATCCATGTTTATATGACCTTTTTTTCTTATTTTGTAACATAGAATACCCTGTTAAAGTTTGTGCATTAAAACCTGAATCATCCTGTATATGTATGCAGTTACGATCTAAAAATCGAAAACATTTAACTATTTCTATTTTTCTTCCAATTTATCTAATTTGAAATTGCATATATTTATTACATTTTATGAACTGATGAATCAGCTTTTTACTTTGAGAAATAAAGTGATTTATAGTGAGGTTAGGTTACTTAAATATTTAAATTGAAGTTGTTTTTCATCCATTCCGAAAATACTACAATATAAAAACCGGATTAACGAACAGAACAAAGAGAATATAAATGAAAGAAGAACAAGAGAATTTTTAAGGAAACACCATAATACAGTGGCGTAGCTACAAATTTTGAGTCCCCCGACCCCCTTAAAATTTTTTGGCTTTCCTATAAAAAATTTAAAATAACTTCTACTTACATAAATTTTGCATGTTTTCGGTTATATTTTGTTTGGATCTAGCGCTGAGTAAGCCTCCTCTTTCGCTACGCCACTGCCATAATTTATCTCCTAAAAAATGCATTTAGCATTTCGTTAGAACCCACTTGTATTTTTTTTAATGAAAATTACTGTATTTAAAATAACGCACTATCCCCACTTAATTAAAATTACTACTAGGATTTAATTAAATTATAAAGCATCAACTAAAATGTGTATAATTTTAATGATCAAGTTAATTAATTAATATAGTTACCTATGCAGTTTCCGCCCATTAAAACTCCGTTTGCTTTTGCTCTTTATTCTATTATAAAATTACTGACTTGAACTTGTGTCAGGGTATAATGTGGTATTTAGAAATTTACCACACAAATCACTTAAAAAAGAAAACTAAGGGGGAGCCGCAATGCATACATTTAAAACATCAGCGTGGTGATGATGAAAGTTAGAATTTTTATTATGAATCATCGGTGCTGCGATGGATTAAACAAGCTGCGAAAGTTTTAATTCAATTTCACCAGGTGATGAAGGGCAACTTATAAATTATATTTACGCTTTTTTTAATGGGGGATTTTGTTTGCAAATATTTCTCAATCAATTACACCCACACACGTACATTATAATCCTCCCATCTACAGCTGTGAAATTGGGAGCCATCCACAGGATAACTTTGAAAAATGAAAAATTAAATGCGCGTGTTCGCTGAATCAGCATAAAACATTTGTTTGACTATTAATCTTCATTCAATGTCGCCGTTGGTAAAATATTGAAAAAGTTACACAGTATGTGCCATAGATCCAGCTACCAGCTTCAACGGCATTTGTAATAAACGAGTTAAAGTCAGTCAATCAATCGCCATATTGAATCTATCATCATAGGCGCATCCAGAGCGTCTCTCGTTCATTGATCTGGAACGACGCTGCTCGCCGCACCAGCGCCGCTCTTTGTGTGAAAGAGTGTGACAGAGGAATGAGAATATCCACACACATAGAATGTAGGTAGTATAATATGCGTTTCTTCAACTATACAAAATCTGTTCAGCGAAATATATTCAACTCTAAAGAAACATTTTTGAAATAGACAGAATTTTCTACAAGAGGCATACATTATTTATAATGAATCCGCTATAGTTTTACATGCAGACGGAATTTTACATGACAGGCAATTCTGAAGAGTTCACTGGAGCTTTTCGGAAAATTACAAGTAATTGCAACGAAATTCTCGGTAGTTTCCAGGAATATATGCAAATCAAATTCATCAAAACTTGATCCAAATTATACAATTTTTCATGGAACGAAAATAAATTGTAGTGTGTTTCAGTAAATAAACTGAAAATAACTGTGTTGTGTTATATTACGTCAAATATATTTTTTTTTTTGATAGAGAATTAGTGTCACTTCCTGAACTGGAAAAGGTAAATGGGGTTTTTCAGACTTTGGCATGGATGAGAGCACGAGGCGGCAGCGTCGGCTGAAACTGTCATTCATGTCCTCTTTAAAGCAGGATATTCCTTTCAGGAACTTTGATAACTGAAAAGGACATTAGTTACATAAGTAGGGGACTTCCACACCGGTTATCCATTAAATATTCAATTTATGGAGAAGAGAAACGAGTAATACACGCGTCGGCGTCCATTTCACCAAGAGCACAAACTCTCCGTCTCTTCTCTTTAATTATTTGCTTTCATACTTTTAATTGCTTTGTAATTTTACAACTCTCTTTCTCTGTGTGTGTATGTGACAAATTACTTTGGTAATTGTTTTTCGGAATTATTTTAATTAAATTTCGCGCTTGGTGTTGGGAAATGTCATCACCAAGACCAAATGTTGGTTTGTTTTAAAGGTCTTGCAGAAAAATGTGTTAAATTTAATTTAAATTAATTTGTTGAAATAACTTTGGAATTTATTTAAATAATTCTAGGGGTGCTGAATTGTTATTTTAACGCAGTTTGGAAGGTCGTTTATATTTCAGTAAATATTTAAATTCTTTAAGTATAAAAGTAAAATTGACTGTACCTACTTCTAAAAAAGGTCGGACGCCATATTAGAAAATTAATTTAATCTCTTTATAACTATTTAAATATTTTGCAGGGTCAGAAAATAAATTAATATTGTAATTATTCAAGTAGAGGCATCAAAATTCAAATAGAATCAACGTTACCAACATTAGGTTAGGTAACATTACTGTTTTATTTACTTGCTTTCAAAGTTCTATAGTACATTTAAATTAAAAACAAATTACGGAAAATTGGTCACGCTAACTAGCTTTACGACTCAAATTATAAACAATTAAAACATCGAAAATTGGTTGCGTTTATATATGAACTGTTTTTTTTTTAAATGGAATACTTTACAGTAGAAGAAAGTCGATAGTTTGTGACGTAAAACCAACTATTTATATTAATTACTTTTGCGTAGCTGAAATTTCCGAGATTTCGATCTAGAACAGAAACAATAATGGTTATTGTCTTTCGGAAATTAAAGTTGTAATTACTTTTATGTGTTTGGTGACTAAAAATATACCTGGTATTGGGAATATTTATTCTATAGAATTTCTGAATGTTTTTACACCTATAATAAAGTAACTTTCATGACATATTGAGAATAGATCTATCTACTTCAAAAGGCTATAATGCGAACTTGAAATTTTTGGCAATTATTTTGTGCCATCGAGAGAAAATTCAGCTACTCTTCTTTTCACTAACTTATTTTTCTTTATTTTGTAGAACATGAACCTGTTTTTTCAAGCTTTTGTGATGCGGATGTCCACTATCCTTTATTGACCTCTTACAGCATAACTCCAGCGTATTTTAACTGCCCAAATTTAGATTTTTGGTATAATTTGACACTCTAAAATTGCAAATCGAAATTTCTAAATTTGAAAGACGATCTATCCCAGACTCTGCCTACAGTATCTACCTAAATGGAAATATTCAAATTGTTTACATATCCAGACGGTAAAAATAAAAGAGAGTTTACAGTTCTACATCAGTTTTCCTTTCCTATAAAATCCTCTACAAAATTTAAATACCCATGAATATATCCAGTTTCCAATAGAAGAACAATTTGTTCCAAAGTTAGGTTAGTTATGACATTCGATATTTCACCTTCGTTTTCATTCTCACTGTCCCCATCGTGATTCTACAAAAATATTTCTTTTAATTTTTTGTAAAAAATATACCTAGATTGTAGTAAGCAAAAGAATACCTCATAAAAAGCTTTAAGTTTAGATTAGGAAACTTGTCGGCATCGAAAAATTTAGGGAGTTCCCCGAAAAACTCGAGTTACGATTGAAATATAAGTTTGAATTATAGAAATATTCGAGTTACAGAAATACGGAGATAAAAATGCATTTAGAAATGTACGAAGTATCAGCGTTCACGATAAAAATTCGACTCGAAGAATAATACGAGTTATAGAAGTTCGAGTTAGAGAAGTTCCACTGTAGTTTAATTTCGAAGCTCCACAATAATTGTTCGGTTTTCTTAGGCCCACTTTTTTGGTAGTTTTCCTTAATTGTCAATTAATTTCCTTATTAAGACAATAATGGTAACCAAGACAATTAAGTATTAATTAAGGATAGCCATTAATTGAAAAATTGTCCATTATTTCTATAACGAGATCATAATTTTTTAAATTATACTTTTGATTTTACTTCAGTTTTCTATAAAAGTAAATTTGGTTGTCAGTTCTAAAAATGTATTTAGCATTTAGCATCACTTTTAGGGCCAGTTTTTTGTGCGTCGGTTAACTTTATTTCTTGATTAAAAGTTTAGATTATATTTTGAAGCTGTTGTTAGATGTTGGCACAAAACAAATACTAATATTATTATTAATTTTGAGACCTGTGTTTATTTAGGTATTGCGAACCCTTCGTGGTTTACTAAAAAAACTTCCATTATTTTTACCCTGCTACTAAAATTTTATTAAATTGTAAAACAGACTTTTTCATAGAAAACTTGAAACATTTTACGATTCTCTAGCACGATGTTCGCACCACCACATCCTTGAAAAACATGAAGAGATTTCACGTTAGGACTCACGTCCTTATTCCTCAAGCAGAAGCATGCCATTATCATTGCCTTTCGGCGGAAGTGAATACACGCAAACCAAATGCCCCCAAAAACCCAACACTGACAACACGGCACACTCTTGCCCATATCTACACACCCGCCATAGTAATGATCTGCTGAAAAAGCCCCAGGCACAACCGTCCCCAAACCCCAGCCGACGAGCCTGGCATAATGTTCCACCACGAAACGTACTCCTCTCGTTTACTCTACAACACCACCACCACACCATATTACTACGCCGGTTTTGCCTCGTCGTTCAATAGTATATAGGCTTGTGGAAGTGTGACTCGCATATTTTCCATTGAACAGTTTACGACCCGCCGCTAGGTATACGCATTCCGAAAATATCGTGCACTATATTACGAATTACGAGTACATCCCGCATCATCCACCCAAAATCGTATATATCAAAATGGTTGAAGGGTTGATCTATGTGTGTGTGTGGGTGGGAGTATTCTGAGCTAATTTCACCAACTGTGGAAAAACGAATTTACTTTTAAACCTACTTAGCTCCAGCTTATTACGGTTAAATTTATGCAAATTGAATTATCTTCGTTTTGTTTATTTAATTATCTTGAAAGGACTTTTGTGGGTTGTATTGTTCCGGAATCCGGAACACAGAAAATGGTTTTGGAATTAACATGTGAAACGAATTCAATAAGAGTTTCTTATATATCGAAAAAGCACTCAAACGCTGATGTACCTATTTATATAATACCTACATAGTTTGTTTAATCAATTACTTCCAAAATTGGTGCATGCGCCGGTGTCACAAGTTATAATGACTATATTGACCTGATGAAATTACATTAGATATTGTACTATTGTCTCACTTCGTATAAGTTATATAGCTCTTACTTCCAATTGTAGTTATCCTTAACTACTAGCTAATTATCCTGCTAAATATTGTCTTGTATACAAGGAAATTAACTGAACTTTATTTTCAGGTTTTAAAACAGCCTTATCTTAGGAGGTGCACACTTTTTATACATGAAGTGATTTAATTTGTTCACGCGAAAGGATATTGTGTACAGGGTGTAGCTGATCCAACAGTTTACTATGGTCTAGAAGATACAAATTTGGTTAGATTACAGAAATTGATAAATAGTCGAAATGATAAAAAAATTATAATTTCATATAGACTTTTTTTATCCTACAGCCAATTTTTGTAGAATCTTCTAGAGGGTCACCTTGAAAGTTTAAAACTGAGTTTGTGTATTCGTAGACCCCGCCCTTCCTTCACCAGCCCTCAATTAAGGGTTGGATTTTTTTGTTTATTGAATAACTTTTTTCCTATTAAATTTTGGAAAAAAGGAGTCAGTACAAAGTTGTAAAGAAAAATATTTCCTACAACTTACTTTTAAACTTCTTTTGACATTGTCGATATTTAAAAAGTTATTCAACAAATAAGTTGAAAATTTTGGGGAAAGAGTAGTAAGTAGTAGTAGTAAGTAGTGCCTAACTAGAGAAAAATTTCCCTACAATTTGCAACTTATTTGTTGAATATCTTTTTAAATATTGACAATAATATTAAAAGGAAAGTTGTAGGAAATATTTTTCTCTACAACTTTGTACTGATGCTTTTTTTCGGAAATCTAATAGGGATGAACCTCTTTAATAAATAAGAAAAAAAAAGTTAAGTTATCAAGAAATTGTAAGATACAAAAAAGTTTCTAAATTGAATGGAAAATACTCTCTGCATATTAGTGCTGCAAAAAAACCAGTGGCGTACGTTTTATTCAATAAAATGTTTTTGAAGAAACCCGTACGCATTCCTCTGCGTTCTAAATAAAATAATTGCAACCACTATTAATAAGAGAATACAAAAAAAAAATCTATGCAAAATTTCAAAAGACTAACTTTTTTTGTTATTGATTTATAGCAAATTATTTAAAATAATTTATTTTCTTTAATGGCCTGTACGTCAAAAAGGAAGCAACATTCGACCATAGTTTATTAGACAAACCACCTTTAATTTTCGCTAAACTATCGACTGGTGAAATCCTGACGATATAAACTGGGACACCCTGTGTACAGGGTGATTCCTGAGTTGATGCTTTTCATTTAACAGTGTATAAAACTCACCAAAATATACACATAATTCAAATATTTTTTTTTAATTAAGTTAGAAACAAAGGAGATACAGTTTCAAACATTTAAAAAAAAATTAGTTGGGTCCTATTGAAAAATATTTACAAAGTTTTAGCTACAGTACCTTAGGAATCACTCTGTATAGAAATGTAATTTTCAGATAAAAGTGATCAGTTGTATCCAGACAGTATCTCTAGAATGGAATGTACTTTTTCATGAAAACTGAAAACTACAAATTCAAGTGCATAATTCCCAATTGAGACCTTGTGATACATGTATTATCTATACAAGGATCATGTTCATGTATCTCTAAAACAAGTAATCTTGCTAGCACTTGAATTTTAAACATATATCTGTTTGATATTCAGGTTTCCTCCTATGCACTTATTGCACGTATTGAATAATTGAAATAAACCACGGTATTTAATATCTACTAAAATTTTTAAATTTGCCGCTTTTTCAAATACAAAATTTAATTAAAATCAATGATATCTTTTTATGGTCAAATAAATTATATGAATACTAATTCTGTTTTAGACATGTTTGCAATTATTGAAAACTTGTTAGCGGTGATCAAATGCCATTGGTGTGCATGCATGATAATAATCAATAAATCCGATTGACGTAGTTGTATAGCGAATAAACAGTAACATGTTTCGAATTTATAGTCATCATATATTTCGTAAATGGTTACCATAATTTTTATTTAAATTATTTAATGTCATGAAATCTGGGTATACATACAATGTGTCAAAGAAAGTTGGCTTATTATTAAATTAGGTTTAATGGGTAATTATATGTAGATATTCGGGAGACGTTTTTTCATACAGAAAAATATTTGTTCAATTGGCAGATTAAGCCTCCATAAAGAACGCAACATCAACTGAATAACGATTTTGTAAAAAAGCCAATTAATTAAGCTTTATGAACATTTCTCGATACAAAATCCATGACTTCGCTCATTCAATCCTGAACATTGTCACTATAGGATGTAAGTATTTTCTGATGGAACTCGATCGTCATTAACACTTAATTTATAGAATCGATCCGTATAGATGTTTTTTATATTAATTCTAAACTCCCTAGTTGATCAATACGAGTTATATTTCAATTAATTGTTTTCCGCTTGATGGTTTTTAAAGCATATTTTCTTCAATTTCAGAGAACTTTGTTTTCAGCTTATATATGTTTCGTATTTTTTACGTTATTCTAGAATCTATAACTAATCACGTACAAAACAGCTTTTTATGAAACTTTGGCCAATATAATTAGGTAAGTATACTAAGGTAAATAATTTTATTGAAACTCCCTTACTTCCATAAACAAGCAAGAAATCCCCTTGCTCCAACAATCCCAGTTGAACATACAGTATAAACGCGTAATCTCCATCATTTGTGCGTCACTGTTCCTCAGCAAATCCCTTTATTTTCCACCTAAACATGACATCATTTCATTTTCCTGTAATTTTGGCTTATACAACTCATCTACTAGCAGAGTATGTTGTATGTATGTATGTATGCGCCTTGGCTCCCTGTGGTCAGGTGTAAGTAGAATTCGCTTTAAGGGTCCTTCCCCGGACCATTCTAATTACGACCTTCTCTCTAGTTTAGTAGGTATAACAGTTTTAGGGGTTTATTACCCACCGTGCTCCACAGCCAGAACACTATGTTATGTTCTGTAACATTATGACATGGAAGCAGAGCTTATTTATTACCGTGACTAAGATATAAATTTGTTTTTTTTTTTCGTTATGGCGAAATATAAAAGTAGTCATCCAATTTTGTTGTAATAAATGGAAATTTCCAACACATAGGAACTGTAATTTAATCCATTAGATACGAAAGAAAAGCTCGTTAAGTCCAGCTTATAAATAGTCGGCCTGTAATAAACTGATTAAACTATCTAACGGACCCATACACACCCATAAATTATATTATTAGAGATGTGTTTGATAAAATGATTTGTGATGCATTTA
Source organism: Pediacus dermestoides (assembly GCA_963942485.1). Lineage (NCBI taxonomy): Eukaryota > Metazoa > Arthropoda > Insecta > Coleoptera > Cucujidae > Pediacus > Pediacus dermestoides. Next base: position 35,369,763 of record OZ012626.1, read on the forward strand.
ATAATTGTTATCTAATTTGTACGCTACCGCGTGATGCCAGGCATGTATGAGAACGCTAATATAAATGTAAATTCATTACACTAAATTTGCATTTTCCTTCAACATATCATACCGATTTTATCGTTGATAGATAAAATATATGCAACTAAGTTTTAGCTGTTAGAAAACATTTACTATGTTGTTCCTTGGTTATGGATATGCTAGAAACTAATTAAACCTGAATAAGTAATATGTTTCAGAGCACATTGTTAGTAAATAGTAAGTTGGATTTATGCAGCACTTAGCTTATCAGTAAGAAAATAAACTATCGTAAAACCAGCACAATTGCATTTACGTTATAAAAAAGTCCAAGAGCTCGTTTCATTGCATCTAAAATTAACTACAAAACTTCTTGCACGTTTTTTTCACTGCAGGAAATATAAACTTATACGTGCCTTCTTCACCTTATCTCCCACACCTCTTATAATCACTGTTACTCTTAAATTACTGCTTACGCCCACCATAGGCCGTTAACGAGATTAGAAAATTAAACACCACAGCGCCCTTAAGTTTCCATTTATAATTTGGTTATTGCTAACAAGTTTTTAGGCCAACAAAGCCATGAGTGCGAACTGAAGTAGAGTGCACGTCCTAATATACAATTTGCTAGATAACAGACAATATTGTTCTTGTTTAACTAACCGAAAAGTTGTTCGGGTATACAGAAGCTCGTAGTTAATGTGAATGATAAGGAAATCTGGAAAATGGTAAGAGTTGCGAAGTTGATTACATCAGGCTTTTCGAAATATCATTAAGCCTATGTTACAATCAAAGCATTGGCCTTTCGTAATAAATAATATTTTCATATATTTAATGAAATAACTTAAAAAATAACCTATATGAACTGATATTTATTTCTATAGTAGTTCAACTTGATTCATATAATAATAAAAATATAAATGAGTCACGCATATTTTAACTTAATAAGATTTTTAACTAAAACATAGGATTAGTTTCCAACAGAAATGAATAATTACAAAATTAAAGCTAGATTGCAACATGAACATTTTTGACAGTACTCCACAATTAAAAAAAATCAATTTTCCATGCATGCGTAGGTATTTATCAACCAAAAACAGTTTTCCGCAATATGAAGTCGAGTTTCGCAAGTTTTTAATTTTAAATTTTAAATTTGAGTAATTTCATTTAACTTGGCCAAAATATTTTCAAAAAATACTCTACTCATATCAAAAAATAAAAATTTATGTCATAACCTAATAATAAAAAAACATTTTCAAAATATGTTAACGCCATTGCATTCTCCTCAAAAAGTGTCTTAAGAATGTGCAAACGTCATTTCTCTAAATGCACAAACAACCGAAATATAGACATAAATTGAAATCTCAAAAAATCGAATTTTCGTCCATAACTCGAAAACAAAAGACGATCGCTAAATTTTGACCTCACCATCAAACGTTTGTCAAAAAAAGAGCACTATAAAATGATAGCTTTTTTCCCATTTGGTTTTCGTTTGTAGCTCTGAAGAAGAGATAGATAATATTCTGATAGTAAATCTCGAAACGTTAGCTGAAAATTGCTAAAGAAAAAACCATCTTGCTACCTAATATGGAGTATAATATAATTTTAATATAAACAAAAACTAAGAATACCGTAAAACTATTAACTAAACATACTCTACGAACAAATTAGAAGTTACTACCAGAAACTTAAGTCATAGTAATACACAAGAAACGACAATCTGTTTATATCATATGGGGCCACTAATAACTGTAATTTCGACCATAATATGTGAGCTTATGGATTGATCACGAGGTATTGGGGTGTAAAATTGAATTTTGACCAGTATCATATTATAGAGATTTTGGAGATCGGATGAGGGATAACTTAAGGATTAAATTTGAAATATTATTTACTTTATATTCCATTAAAAATACCGTGATGTACTTATTACAATATAAATTAATTTAAACTAAATTGCTCAGGTTTTCATGACTAAAATTATAAACAAAATATAATCTCCTGGAATCTGGGTGGATTCGGTATAGTTTGATTAACGTTTCGACAGTCTGACTTCATCAGAGTCTTATTGTGAAGCCAAGTCTCATTCAGGTTATTTTGAATCTAATGCCAGAGAACCCAGAAGATAATTAGGAAGATAACTAGTTTAATCGGAAGATCCTAATCTTATACCTGTAGGAAAATATTTGGGATTTAGTATTATGGGTTTTTTGGTTCGTTGGGGACCTAAATTTTAAATTAGGCCTTTTTATCTTTCTAGTTGCTTTGTGATGAATGAAATTCTTCCGTATGAAAGTAATATATTTCAGTTTATTTAATGAAATACAGCAACTTTTTTTAAATTGTCACTACAAGAAAAAGACATTTTTTCGTCTAGAATTTTTTACACAAGAAAAAGTTTATTATAATTTTTATTGTAAGTGCAACCTATAATGACAGTGTCACATAAAACCAGGAATTGGATATTATATACATTTTATTTTATTTATTAGTGTTAAATTGGCTTGAAAAAATCTAATCATGGATCACACTTTTATTTATTTCATTCTTAATACTACGTCTTTTTTAACTTTTGGTAACCAATTTTCATACATTTATATTTATAACTTAAACCAACATATTTAAAAATTAAATTAAAAATTATTTTCATTGAAATTACTTTAGCAAATTAATTTTGTAGCTTCGGTGCCTGTTCAATGTTCAAGTTTATAACACCATAAAACCACTTTTAACTTTCGGTCCATTTCTCATAACACAACTTTAGAACTACATAATCATAATGAAACTTAACTCTACACCCACGCTACTGATTCTCTTCTTCATATCTAATAATTTATGTTAGTTTGAAAGTTAAAACTATATAAGCTACGTGGTTAGTTCAATGTCTATGTAATAATTGAGTCACCTATTATAACTACAAAAACTTTGTTCAACCTACATTTATTAAGGAAACTACATCGTTTTTATCTTATTGTTTTTTTGTCCAAACTGCCTTTTGTCCTGTGCCTATACTGTAACTGGATTTTATACGTCATATTCAGAGAACCCCTGCAAAAACACTGCTCCGAAACTTTTTGTTGTATGCGTCAGTGAAATCCTGAAATTCAGAACAATACAATACGCGCGTGGATTAATATTAGAAACGTTTTTTTATGTTCGGTTTTTTTAGTTCACATCAAACGGGTTAGTTTTGAAACAAATGTCTCGAGTCGTGCTCATACCCAAAAAAGCTGTATCGATTCTACATACCTTATCTGCCTAGAACCTAGATTCGACTTCCTTTGTGCCATTAATTCCAAAAGCAAATCTTAGGACATAAGTACTCTCTAACAAGATTATCAGACTAGGGAAATGGTGCTTGGTATTTTAGTACAAAGTAGGGACTTAACGTCCAAACTAATATAACAAGGTTCTTAAATTCGCTTTGTGCTGAAACATTTTTTCTCGTTTTGTAGATCGTTTGACCGAACAGCGTTATTTAAGACTCTGGGAATTTAGACACCCCACCCATCACCAAATCATTATCCGGTTAAATTTAAGCAAATGAAACTGGTGGAAATGAAATGGATATTTGATGGTGTAATCTGCGCTGGCTGGCTGATAAATTATTTGCTCGCTTTAAAAGACAAAAGCAAGAAACAAATTGCACGGAATAATTAATCCTTGACTTTGTTATTTTTTAATCGAGAATAAAAACATAGATTAGAAGGGAAAACCTTTTATGGTTAATGTCCGGTTTTTTGTTTGCTTTAATATCATCATCGCATTTTGGGGTGTATAGCAAAAAATGTTCATTCACTAGGCAGCGTTTATTATAACTTTCAATTAACAATATCATAAAATAATGCAATTTCTAAAAGTCTTCACGACTTTCCTTCTTACTATCTACACAAAGGCTCATACTAGATAATCACAGAAGTTTCTAAATCAAATTTGCGCTTTATTCGCTTTATATCTAACCTACCAGGAATTTAATATGGAATATACGAGCATGGCTAATTGGCAGGTTTGTCAATATAAGCTCCTCTTTAATACAGTAATGATGTTTATACAGTGTTCGTCTTCTTCGATCCTTTAAAGTTGGCCGATCGCCCAGATAATGAATGTGCTGCTAGCTGCTAGTTTGAAGATGATTAATGCTGGGGGAAAAACTTTTATCAGCTTTTGTAATATGATAATGATTTATTAATTCTGATGAAAATATACGTTGTTAATTTGTCCGTGCACTCCTCGTATACAGTTTATCAATATGTCAGCTATGATGAGGTTTACCTACTAAACTAAGTTATATTGGTGAAGAAAAATAACCCATCAGAGAGATGTTAATTGGTGTGTCGGTTGTTTATCAATATTTGATGATTGTGGACAGTTTTCCGAACTGAAGTTTTTTTAAATTAATTATTTATGGAAGTGAACACACGGTTATATATGATAAAATAACTACCTAGAGCAGAAGAAAATTTGTCTTCGATTTTTAAGAGATATTATTTCTTATTTTTCGTATAATGGTTATTGATGGAGGTTAAAAAAATTATTAGGGATATGCATATCACAGAAAAGATTTTCTTGGAGTATTACAAGTTGGTGTTTTGTGATGGGAGAATATTTCGTCAAATTCTCACATTTTATGGAACAATCGAAATTTCTACAAACCCATTTTATGCCATAAAGTAAAATAAAACAAAAAGCAATAGAATTATTTCCCCGAACGAGAATATAAAAATCAAGATGGAGTTTTGTCTTTGTCATATTGTATTTATTGTATATACGAGGCTGCGAAAAATAGTAATATTCTAAAAAAATACTCATATTACCTAATTTTCAAAGATGTTAATGTTAACACTTTTGTAGCAAATAATCTATGAAAACTTATGTTAAGACAGATAAAGATCATTATCTAGTAGAAAAATTCGAGGAAGTAATACGAAAGATTGACAAAGCGATATCCCTTTGTTGTGTCATAGAATTCTGGACAAAACCTAAATCGGCAAAATTTAAATTTTTTTTTGTTGATGGACAGTAATTGTAGGATGTTTGAAAATGCGCCTATGTGCTATTAATATTTTTATGATTCAATGCTATAGCATAACATTCCTGGAAATTACTTTAGAATTAATATTTCCTTTTTGTAGTTGTGGCAAAATTTTCAAAAGTGAAACTAAATATTAAAACTTCACTTTCTTGTGATAGTAATAAACTGACCATTTTTTTTCATAAATTATAGTTTAATCAAAATATAACTTAATCTGAAAAAACCAAAACAGTTTGGCACTTATTTTATATACCTAACTTCGATAGCTAGTAATGTAGCAACGCACTTTTAAGGCAAAGACCTTTATTGAGTATATTCGATAATACGAGCCCTAACAACTAAATGTTCGGACGTAAGTAAATTTTTGAAGTATGAAAGGAGAACTGGAAATTTTCGCAAATAATTGGTAAACACCTAACAATACAATAATATAAAGCCTTAATAACAATATTCTGCATGGAACAAAATTTTATAATTAATATTAATTTAATAATTAGCAAATTTAAAAAAATGAATTTGCAACTAAATGTTGGGCTAATTTTTAATTTAGGACCATTATAAGAGGTTACGTCTCCTTTTGCTTTAATAGCTGCCTGTATTATAGCAGGCATTGTATTTATCAAATTTTGGTACAATTCTGGCGTGAAACTGTCCCAAATTTCTTCTATGTTGGTCTTTAAGTCCCCAATGGCTCTTGGTGGATTATTGCGTAGAATACGTTTAATTTTATGTCAAAGAGTTTCAATGACATTAAAGTTCGGACTGCATGAGGGCCATGAATGCACCTTTATGTCGTTTTCCCCGAGTTCCAAAACTGTGATTTTTAAAAAAGTCGCTAGAAAATTACGTCACATTTTTCAAGTGCAATTTTAAAGCTACGAAATATGCTTAAAATCACCAAATAAAAACTTGGAGATTTTTTTGTACATAAAACCAACATCCAGCTTTGCAATAAAGTAAATTTTACCAAAATCCAACCAGCGGTTCCAAAACTGTGATTATTTTAATGTACGTAGCACCCTCAAAAAACACGTTTTTTGAAAAGCGAATTGTGGAACTCGAAGAAAATGCAAAAAAAATTCATATTAACATTTCAGGATTTTTTCAATATAGTACGATTATTAAGCTTTGATTTAAAGGTTTTTTGACACAAATCCAACCAGCGGTGATTTTTTAAAACAGTTACTAGAAAATTCTATCATTTTTAAAGGTGCAACTATGAAGCTCCGATAAATGCCTAAAATCACCAAATAAAAACTTGTGTAACTTTTTTGTAAAGAAAACCAATATCCAGCTTTACAATAAAGTAAATTTCATCAAAATCCGACTACTAGATCCAACGTTTTGAAAATAATAATTCTTTGTTTTCTACAATTTTCCCATCCTGCTGGGTTAAAGTGCCACAGTTTTGGAACCGCCGAGCGGATTTTTACGAAATTTACGTTTTTATATAACTAAATGTTGACATTATAACAGACTAAAACCATCAATATTATGGAAGTTAATTTAGATAACTTTTGCGCGTGTAATAAAAAAGACAATCAGATTTACTTTTGTCCGAACATTTAGTTGTTAAGGCTCGTACGTAATTTTTCATCAATTTACCTAAACAAATAGTTTTTTATTATAACTACATTGTTCAAAAAATTATTATCTAGAACTAGCACTATATTCTGTCAATTACTCTACAATGAGTCATTCAGTGCACGAGTCCAACAAAAGAAGAATCTATTGCGTGCACATAATGTCAGAATGAACTCATACAGTCCCATTGTTTGCACTCGATTATTATCGGGTTCAATTTAATTAGTGGTTAATGAATGATTACTTAGTTAGCGTTATAATTCTCTCAATAATTAATATAGAAACACTTAGATTGCTTCAGTCTACATATTATAAATTAATGTGGGTTTTAGGGTGATAATACATTTGTTTACAATAAATTACACGACATTTAGACATAAAAAAAGTTTTATTGTAGCAAAATATCAGCAATAATAAAATTTCGATTTTAATCCTATAATTAAAATCACATCATAAAGTTACTACAAGATTAATTATTTTAGGTTTTGCATTTATTATAATTCGACTTGTGTGAGTCGTTCTCATCTCATTTACTTCTCATCCTCTCTTCGCATCCTCCACACCACCAGCAGCATGATTAAAATTATGAATTGATGACGACGGTTTGAATCCATTTCAAGTACCTTCCAACATCCACCACAAGTACTGTGCTTGACTGATTGCATACATATTTATTTTGAAGGGCCATGCCAATGGTTACAACACCTCTCAACTCCCATCTGCCGGTCTTTGTGGTTTGTTCTGACGTCAAACCGCTACCGGAATCGCCTACGCACGGAGCCTTGTCTATACACATGCGGAAACACACAAAAAGAAAAACATTATGCAAAGTAACAAAATAAGTGTTTAGTGGTTGCGTGCCTTGGCGTCAGCAAGATATTTATTTTATTACCACAAACACATAAAGGAAATGGAAAAAAATTGGAATCGATGCGCGAGCCGAACAAAAACAAATTGTCTTGGAACGTACCTGCTAGATAAGCTGCACAGTAAACACCATCGCCGATCAATGGGGCCAATTCGGGCACGCGTTTGATACATTCATCAGCACGTATTTCTTTAACAGCCGCCTGCAACATCCCCTCTTTCCATGAGTTACCATTAGCCGCCAACTCATACCCTCCAATCACACCCTGGTGATTTGCCTTATCACACTCATCATCACTCTGAGGCAAACAAACCGGTCGCACAAAATCATTCAGCTTTACCGATGTCGCCAAGTGAACGATTGCCACATCGTTAAAAAGATTCGCCACCTCATAACCGGGGTGCACGCTAACTCTAGCCACTTTGACTTTTTGCTCGCCTAGATGGATGGTGAGTAATTCTTCAGGGATGGTTAAGCGGGTTTGTGGCCGGGTGACACAATGAGCGGCTGTTAAGAGGTGATTGGGGGTAATGAGGGTGGCTTCGCATGTACGGTGCTCTTTGTCATCGTTTCTAACGTAAAGATCAGCGTGCCATGGTTGGATGGACGGTCCATTGGAATTGGATGATGGTAATTTGCCGCATTCGAAGGAGTCTTGAATGCGATTGTTGATTTGTTTTGATGTGGACAGCACGGCAGATAAGAAATCTCTTCCGTTGCTGCTAATGGAGCCCATAAAGAAATCTGTCTCTCTGGAAATTGGAAAAAGAAAGTAAATTGATCGGGAAATCACGGAAATTGTTGCAATATTAATGAACAGTTTTCAGTTTTTATATAAATTGTTTCGATTTAATCATAAAGGATAATGGTCGTAATATTATGTTTTCTAATTTCCTTTTATTAAGTAGAAAACATATTTAACAAATTACAGGGTGCCTTAGCAAAGATTAAATTTTATATTTATAAAAATTCCTCAAAACTTTCGTGAGTTAAAAAAAATATTACGAAACAAATGAAAAAACTACCCTGTATCTACAACCTGATTTAAAATTAGGAATAGCGTTAGACTTTAGACATGTTTTGAATTTTTTGATTATTACATTTGTGAGCAGGTTTACAGGTGAAATTTGGAGTATGTACACTCTACAACAAAAGTTCTTTTTTCTGGAATTTTTTTTAATAAAGGGCATGCTAATTTGGCACAAATTTTATATGGATATATGAAAAATATGAAATGTGAAAGAATGAAAGACGTTACCAAATTTTTCACATGCAGGCCAGTGTGTCATAGATTTTTCTTCCATAGCTACATTTTATATTTTTGGTGGGTTACGGTAAAAGTGCCTACAGCGGTACATGTGCACATTTACCGGAGGAAGTGCACTGTCGCCCTCCGCTTTGGTGAAAGTGAGCAGATCTATGTTTATAAACCGCTATTTGAACATTAACCGATGCATATGGGTGATAGTGCACATTTGCCAAGCAGGTGTGGTAATAGTGAGATTTTCTTTGGTTTGTGAGGTTACTTATGTTGAAGAAAACAGACGTATATTTTTGAGGTGCCAAAGAACAAACTGCTAATAAAGTATTTAAAGTGCCTTGTGGGCAAAGGCAATCTTACCTCGAATTGTTGAACTTTTCGAGCTAACCTCACGCTTTCCCAAATAATTTTAGGTATTCTTTCCACAAGGAACTTAAAACACTTTATAAACAATTTCCCTTTAGAAAACCATGCTCCCCCTTCTTTAAACAATTTCTCTTGCCAAATTTATGATCATCTTTTGACCTCCTCCTCCTAATTTAGCATACGTATTCCTGTATTTTCAGTTTTACCACAGTACAACGGTAAAAGTTCACTTGTGCCGGTTAAAGTGAGAAAGCACATCGTGTGTGCTTACTATGCTCACATTCACCAGTCAATTTGGCGGTTGTTCACTTTTACCGGAAAATGTGCACATTCGCCGAATATACAGTTTTACCGTAACATATACACTTCTTGATTAAGAATTTGTTTTAACTCAGCCCAGAAATTTGATACTCAAATATACGATTTTTGATATAAATTTGTAAATATCTCGTTAAAAAAATAAAATAGTTATTGCGAAATCATGGCACTAAAATCAGTGTTATGCAACATTAATGAAAACATTTAGAAATAGTTAAAAAGTCATGTATTAAATTACGTTTGTGGTTGTAATACTAAACCTCCACTTACAGTCAAAAACTTAGATATGAAATTTCTTGACATAGGCATCTGGGAAAAAGAGAATCTCTTAAAATCCCAGAAAATAAATCCTCCTTATAAATTGTATATTTAGGTAGAAATACCACACTACTGACGGACTATGTATTCCTTTTTTGCCAGCTAAAAAATGACGTTAATATGCTAATACTATTCTTTTACGCATTGCCATAACGTTTCTTTTTTATTAAATCCTTAAATCACTTTTTATGCATGTATCTACCGTAAAATTACTAACTAGGTTAATTAAATCTCCAAAGCCAATTACATGGAATTTCATACTGTCTGGCAATGCCTTAATTCAACTCTATGAACTTTTAATTACATTTTACATTATCACAGATCCTGAAAAATTTTAAATGAAGCGCAGCTGCTTCAGAGGGATTTAAAATTATACTAAATGAATGACCGTGTCACAGTTCTTTTTATTCAGTTAGTTATAATGCACCAGGACACTGAACACACATTTATATTTTTGTATGAGGTTTAATATTAATTTAACGTTGTAGAAAAAATTGTATTAAAAATTTAATGGGATTGGTCCAAACTGCAATAGGTCTATAAAATTATATTATTGGCGCAGCGCGTTTTATTTAATTTGAAACCAACCAGGCACTCCATAATATTGTAATAAAATTTAAAAAGCCATCTATCTAATAAGGTTAAAGGGAAAATCCAGCAATGAAAACATGACTTTATATATGCATTATTTTATAAATAAATTGAATTATTTTAAACGAAATTATCGATAAAAAAGAGGAAATTTACTGGAGACTTATAAATGAATATCCATTTCCGGAAAATAAAAGTAATTTGTGAAAATAATGTGTTTTATAAACAGGGGGGGGGCAGTAAATTATAAAAAAACTTGACAATTATGATTAATAATTAGAGAAATTTAGTACAGTACAGAAGGTTTGTATACAGATTTTTTACAGTCGACTTTCTTACAAAATCAGGAATTGTAGATTTTTTGAGTTTTCATAAAATTGTAGACACTATACTCAAATCGCTTTTTTGCAACTCTGTTCCTAAGATTTTCTGATGAACATTTGGTCTATCAAAATTTACGATTTCTCGGTGTAAAATGAAAAAATTCAAAGAAGTTTTGAAAATGAGAATATTCAAAACAATTTTACTCTTAATATGTAGATACGGGTGAAAAATTTAGAGCAGTGCTTCCCAAACATTGGTAAATTATTCAACATTATATAAAAGTAATTTTTCTTTAGATATCACGACTTATTGGGTTTTTGGGAGCTAAGGACTAAAATTGAGATACGTGTTTTATCCAAATAAAGTAAAAACGACTTTCTGAAAAGCGGTTTTTAATAATGAAGGAAAAAGTTTCAGAAGTTCTGGTCTAGACATTCATTATTAACCATCAATTCTTTTTCAAAATCAATAATACGAGTAATGTTAACAAAAACATTCAAGTATTAGAAATTAAAGTAATCCCGTGTGTGTCCCTCAAATTAGTTTTTCAAAGCGGAAGAATAATTTTAAAATTGAATATATGAAAGCATGTATTTTCAAAGAGCTAACCTCCTAAGCCAGACAAAATATCCAGATATTTGAGACCTACTAACACATTTATTTCAGCTTCGATTACAGTCTAATTTTCATAAATAAGAACCGAGGATATAAATTTTTCAAAGTATCAAAAGTTCCAGTCGCCATAAATTTTTATTACACTCTCGTAGATGTTTTGTTTAATATTCTGTCGTTTCTAAAGAAATAATTTAATTTTCGAGAGACCTACCCTCCCCCTCCTCCATGGAAAATACGACGAACAGGACCAAAACAGTCAAAGAATAATTTTTATTGGAGCTACCTTTTACCTACAGCTCAAATTAATATTGTTAACTTGGTATTAGGTACCTAATAATAAATGAAAGGGCAAGTGGCAAATGATGGTAGGATCTTTGAACTTACTTGTTTGATTTAACTGGGCATACAGTCCTGGCGTTCAATCGATAACCAATTAGGCTGGGCACTTTACTACCTTCATATTTAACAGATATTTTCACGTCTGTCAGCACGCCAGCTTTCAAATAATAATCTTTGTTCTTGATTAATATTTCGGTACTGTCCCATGTAACAACCTCCCCGAAGTTATTCTGAAACAAAATCAAAAATAACACTTATATAAACAATTAACTCGTTGATTGTGTACTCTATTTAAGTTTTATCATCATTAATTAAGCCGATAGAAATCTGTCAGAAAGAGAAGACAATTACCAAAGATGAATAATTAATTTAATTGAGATTTATAAGATTAAACTTCGCTTGTGGTGTTTTGTGCTTCAAATTTATCAAATCAAACTAGCTTTAGCAAGTTCTAAATTAACGTTAGCTACCTATTCCATGTTGTTATGGGGTACTAACTACTATACCTTCGTGTGTGTTTGTGTCTGAACTGCTTTGCCTCCATGTGCAAATTCCCCAAACTTCCTAATAGTTTTGGCAAACTTACTTTGACACTAATTAAGCTAAAACGAATGTACCGTGTTATTTGTTAGATTTAGTTGCCTTGTTTCGTTCGCAAAAGTTAGAATAGGTAATGCACATGAAGGCAATAGGCTGGTTTCAGAACAGAAAAGCATATTTGAAATGTTAATAAAAGTTTTATGATATATGGCCTGAAAAACCGGATGTGAAGCATAATTTCAAAATATTTATTTATAGAACTTTCCATTCTGACTAAACAAGGGTTGATTTTATTACAAGTAATTGAAATTTAACCAAACCCTCTCTCTTTAGATTAAGGAACATAAAAACTTTTAGTGTTCCAGAAAAGTTTCCTGCCATATATTTTCATTTCTTTATAACCAACACAAAACTGGCACAATTAATCAAAACTCCTTGGGAGCTGTTTTATAAAAAATAGTTTTTCTCAGTTTTTTATTGGCTTTTGAACTTACGGCCACTGTGAGTTGACTCAATTTATCATCGAAGATTAGTCTAAGCCAGACGCCGTGGAGGTCAGCATCAGATAGAAGTGTGACGGTTCCGTCCCACTGACCATTCCCTTGATCCTCAGTAGTGTAACGGAATGCTTCCGGACAGGGAGAAATTCTTTCAGCTGAAACTGACTCAAATACTGCTGCCGCCACCATACAGATGGCCATGGAAACTGCTAGACGTACCATCATCTGTAACAGGAAACTTTATATTAATATCGGTTTATTGCAGCTTGGGTTTGCTGTCCCCCATTCACTTAATTTTGGTTGGATTTGCTCTTTTTACAAACTCAAACTTAGTTTCCATCGGAAGGATCAAAGCACCAAAAAGTTACATTGACTTAAAGTTGAACAGTTCAACCGTAATAAAATCCAAAGTTTCATGAAAGAAATTGTAGATAAAATTTTTACGAATAAATGTGTTTTATTATTTTGGAAAGCTTTAGAATTTCGAAACAATTCAACTAATGTCTTCTGCTTACGCTCCTTAAATACCATTACTTATTCCAATAGAACTTTTTATTAAGCGAAAAACTTTACAGTTGTAAATTTGTTAAGAAAAGTAGAAAACTTGCACCTGAGTTCGAAATTCGAACATTTGGAACAAAAGCGTGGTATAAAACATTTGTGTGGCAGTTAGAGAATTCCAGAGATGGAATTACAATAATCCCTGAAGGAATCCTCAACAATAGGAGAGAAGAGCGTCGTTCTCGTCTTCGTTGCACGAATGCCTCTATGTATGGAAGGACAAGAATTAGGGGGAGAGAGCGCCGTCTTCGAGAAAGTCTATTAAATGAACGTTGCGCGTCTTAAACGCCACAAATTCAATCCTAATCATAAAATCGTGAACGAAATTGCGCTGGAAGGAAGAAAAAGGAAAATTCTCCTTTTATAAGTAAAGTTTTGTATTGATTTATTTGCGCTGCAGGCTGCATCAGGTCGGGTTTAAGCTGGTCCAGTCTGATGGTGTTGCAACAAGGATTTTCAGGAGATACCAAAACGAAAGGCTTCAATTATGTTCTTAGATAAAGTAGGAATACAAGTTTAATTTTTATACTGGAAAAGTAAGAGAAAGATCTTATCAAGACAATTTAATGAACCCATTGTTTATACAGGGTGGCCCAAATTTGAGGATCACCGAATATAATCATCGATTGGAAAGTAGTAATACAAGCCCATAAAATTGTGCTAACTAATAATTATTGATCCTGACTTTTTAGAATAATTTAAATAAGAATAACCGTAATAAGGACTAACAGTTTAGTTTTATGAGATCATATCATTTTATTCATCCAGGGTTTAGTTATTTTAAGGTATACTGAGTAGTTAATTATACAATTCAAGCTATAAAAACTTTTTACACGCTCTATAAGTGAAGTGATTTCAGGAACTCGTTTATCTTAAATTTTCAAGGATTCAGCAAGTCAATGCACTGTTTAAGTCTCTAGGGAGTCTCGTTTTAATTTTAATAATAAAAAAGTTACTGATGAAGCTAAAAATTCATACGCTTAGGTAACATTTTACCATATATGGAATAGTAATATATAGCACCAAGAAAAAAGGTACGCAAACATTATATACGGCGCAGACGATTGCAATCTCTCTCGAACACTCGAAAGAGCGTTCGTTGTGCGCATGCTCTCGCCCGTATTCGAACACGCGTGCGCATTAGGATAGGATGTTAGCAATATATTAGTGTTACATACAGGATATTCCAGTTTATATCGTCAGGATTTCACCAGTCGATAGTTTAGCGAAAATTAAAGGTGGTTTGTCTAATAAATTATGGTCGAATGTTGCTTCCTTTTGGATGTACAGGGCATTAAAGAAAATAAATTATTTTAAATAATTTGCTAATAATCAATAACAAAAAAAGTTAGTCTTCTGAAATTTTGCATAGATCTTTTTTTTGCATTCTCTTATTAATATCGGTTGCAATTATTTTATTTAGAACACAGAGGCGTGCGTACGGTTTTTCAAAAACATTTTATTGAATAAAACGTACACCACTGGTTTTTTTGCAGCACCAATATGCAGAGAGTATTTTCCATTCAATTTAGAAACTTTTTTGTATCTTACAATTTCTTGATAACTTAACTTTTTTTTCTTATTTATTAAAGAGGTTCTTCCTTATTAGATTTCCGAAAAAGCATCAGTACAAAGTTGTAGAGAAAAATATTTCCTATAACTTTCCTTTTAATATTTTTTTGATATTGTCAATATTTAAAAAGATATTCAACAAATAAGTTGCAAATTTTAGGGAAATTTTTCTCTAGTTAGGTACTACTTACTACTACTACTTACTACTATTTCCCCAAAATTTTCAACTTATTTGTTGAATAACTTTTTAAATATCGACAATATCAAAAAAAAGTTTAAAAGATAAGTTGTAGGAAATATTTTTCTTACAACTTTGAACTGACTCTTTTTTTCGAAAATTTAATAGGAAAAAAGTTTTTCAATAAACAAAAAAATCCAACCCTTAATTGAGGGCTGGTGAAGGAAGGGCGGGGTATACGAATACACAAACTCAGTTTTAAACTTTCAGGGTGACTCTCTAGAAGATTCTACAAAAATTGGTTGTAGGGTAAAAAAGTCTATTTGTAGCCTTTTTTTCTCCCTTATTTACTGTACTATTAGGTTATTTTGAGTTAAGTTATCAAAAAATTATAAGATACGAAAAAGTTTCTAAATTGAATAGAAAATACTCTCTGCATATTGGTGCTGCAAAAAAACCAGTGGCGTTCGATTTATTCAATAAAATGTTTTTGAAGAAACCCGTACGCACGCCTCTGCGTTCTAAATAAAATAATTGCAACCACTATTAATAAGAGAATATAAAAAAAAAGATCTATGCAAAATTTCAGAAGACTAACTTTTTTTGTTATTGATTTATAGCAAATTATTTAAAATAATTTATTTTCTTTAATAGCCGGTACGTCAAAAAGGAAGCAACATTCGACAATATTTTATTAGACAAACCACCTTTAATTTTCGCTAAACTATCGACTGGTGAAATCCTGACGATATAAACTGGGACACCCTGTATGTAAATGTAAGCATTAAAAATGTCGGTAATTGTAATAGTTTTATTACTATTTATTCCATACAAACTAAACGACAATAAATAACTTTTAGATTTAAATTAACTTTCCAGAAATTCAAAAAAGGCGTTACCAAAAAGAGATTAAAATTAAACTAGAGTATTAAGCTTAACTATGTATGATTTTCCTTGAAAAACTCCCTTTTTCTTGTTTTCTCTCTCTTGCGGAGGTATTTACCTTTAAAAATATTTCATAGCAATTTATTTATCCTCAATCCACCCTCCCTAAATCTTCCTAACAATTTCTCTCTTATCTGGTGAAATGCCTGGTTCCTTTGGTAAACAAGAAAAACGTACGAAAAGAAATACCAAACATACCAAAATGCCAAGCTTAAATTCTAACATAAAAGACCTTAAAATAATTCAGCCATAAAATATTTATAACATTCGTGAAATATAAAATGAAGTATATTCCAGCAGTACAATAAAAAGAAAATTACAATCTAAATAATGAATTACATTGCAGGAACGACTTTTGTCCCTTTAGACTTGAAAGTGAATTAACAAAATGTTGATTAAACGTAAAATGGAATTGTAGCTGAAAAAATTACGTTAATTTTAATAAGTACCTGCATATTATTTATTTGCTAAGTGCCTTTAAAATTCCAACCATCTTACCTTTAATACTTCTATACCAAACAATAATTCACTACAACTTATGTCTTCACACTAAGCTGAGCTCAGCTTTGTACTGCTATAAGAACAACTTTTGTAAACAAGAAACTTGTATAAAGAGTGTTATGTTTTGGGCCGGTCAAGGTTATTTTCTATAGTTACTATACGAATTTGCAGGACTATCGTTTGTGGAATCGTCACCTGCTTTTTCTATCTATATCATTAAATTATTACTCATGATGGTATTGGCTTGTTGGGGAATTCCAGAGGTCTGTTTTGTTTGTATACAGACAAAAAAACAACAATACTCGTGTCGTTTTTGAATAAATGTATTATAATTAATAAGGGGTTTTCATTAGTCCCAGTAGAGTTTCATTCAATAATTACTTTATAATATATTACTGAGAAAATCAAATTTATGTTTATTAGTTTAGATTTGCATATGATTATTGTATAATCGTTTAGTTTTTACAACACTATTTATGTTAAATTATCAGGAATATGCGCAAAATGGAAATGCTATTGAAAGTGTTTAAAAATTCAATGATTTACAGTTAAATTTTTTAGTGTTATGAATAAATATAGAAAATACTATAAGAAACAAACTAAATCCCGAAAATAGAAAATGGAAATACAAACTATAGTTTTGATCTGGAAAAACTGTCTGTACGTGGAGCTTATCAAAACTTAAAAATTTCTATCTAAAGAAAGTAAACCTAAAGAAATAGGTAGGTAAGTATTTTTATTTATCTTCTTTTTTATTTTTTTCTCTTCAAGATGCTTGAAAATTAATTGCCTACTGATGTGCTGACTATGGATTGAAAAAGAATCTTCTTAAAATTGTGTAGGATTTTGGATTTTTTCACTGACACCCAGGACATCAAAATCTACTCCTAAAGTTTGAAAACCTCTGCACCTCTTCGAATCGGAACCTACCCATCCACCGATGAACTAAGGCAACATTTGACTATATAAAAATGCAAATTAGAACACAATCTGATCTCTGATTCTAAAATTATGTTAATTTTAAACATTAAACCTTGACAGAAATTTGAATATTTGTTGTTAAAAAAGTAAAAAATGACCTCATGAAGTTCACAAGAATAATCTTATGGATTAACTTTGTATAATATAAATACTCAGATTTTGAAATTTGCGTAAAATTTAGCCGGCCACTTTAAAAATGTTATTATTTTTTGTTTTTAGAGAATTATTATCTTTCGGAATCCAGGATTTGATGAACCATTCAAAAGTTCGAAATGCATAAAAATTGGTATTCATCATGTAATAAATTTGGAGAACTGAAAATTTTACTAAAATAATTAGTAAACACCTAACAATACAATAAGATAAAGCCTTAATAACAATATTATGCATGGAAGAAAATTAATTATTTGATTTAATAATATTTTAATCTTAATAATTAGCAAATTTTACAAAATGAATTTGCAACTAAATGTTGGGATAATTTTTTATTTAGGACCATTATAAGAGGTTACGTCTCCTTTTGCTTTAATAGCTGCCTGTATTCTAGCAGGCATTGTATTTATCAAATTTTGGTACAATTCTGGCGTGAAACTGTCCCAAATTTCTTCTATTTTGGTCCAATGGTGGATTATTGCGTAGTATGCGTTTAATTTTATGCCAAAGAGTTTCAATGAGATTTAAGTTCGAACTGGATGAGGGCCATGGAAGCACCTGTACGTCGTTTTCACCGAGTTCCAAAACAGTGATTTTTTAAAAACAGTCGTTAGAAAATTGTCACATTTTTCAAGTGCAATTTTAAAGCTACGAAAATTGCCTAAAATCACCGAATAAAGACTTTGTACATAAAACCAACATCCAGCTTTGCAATAAAGTAAATTTTACCGAAATGCAACCAGCGGTTCCAAAACTGTGATTATTTAAATGTAGGTAGCACTCCCAAAAAACACATTTTTTGAAAAGTGAACTGTAGAACTCGAAAAAAATGTAAAAAAAATCACATTAACATTCCAGGATTTTTTCAATATAGTACGATTATTGAGGTTTGATTTAAAGGTTTTTTGACACAATTCCAATCAGCGGTTTCAAAACTGTGATTTTTTAAAACAGTTACTAGAAAATTCTATCATTTTTAAAGGTGCAATTTCGAAGCTTCGATAAATGCCTAAAATCAACAAAAAAAAACTTATATATATATATATAACTTTTTGTAACGAAAACCAACATCCAGATTTGCAATAAAGTAAATTTCATCAAAATCCGACTACTAGATCCAACGTTTTGAAAATAATAATTCTTTGTTTCTACAATTTTCCTATCCTGCTGGGTTAAAGTGCCACAGTTTTGGAACTGCCGAGCGGATGGTTACGAAATTTACGTTTTTATATAACCAAATGTTGGCATTATAACAGAAAAAACCATCAATGTTATGGAAGTTAATTTAGATAACTTTTGCGCGTATGGAAAAAAGACAATCAAATTTACTTTTGTCCGAACATTTAGTTGTTAGGGCTCGTATTATGAATCCTACTTATCGCATTATTTGGGAGTTAGGGCACAATCCAAGGACGTCAGCCACGCATATCCTAACTGAAAAGCATTGATATGATGGGATTTGGTATGACTCATCATCAACCCAACTTTTCTGAAAGCAGTAATCGTAAAGATCGTAAAGACTTTTTGAAGAACAAGAAGACTAGTAGGGACTGTAAAAGTCAGTGCCCTACGCCCTGTAAAAATAAAATCCGCGACAGTATGTAAGTAAACATTTTGAAGTTTTCTCCTAAAAATAATCTCATCACATCACGTTGACCACGTTGTAACGGCAAAACGATAAATAAGTAATAACAAAGCCTCTTAACTAGATTATAAAATCAGGTATGTAATTTTTATAATAACAAAAATTATCAGTAGGTACATTTCATTATCGATAGCTGTTTTTATTTGTGCTTTGTCAATCACTTTGTAGAACATGGAACATCATTTGGTTATATTGGAATAATGTGAATTGATATTATTCATAAAAATATGTATATCCAGCAAAATATACGGATAGTAATCTAATGGAAAGATAAGTGGAGATAACGCACTTTTTTATACAATTTTGATTAGTAAGTAGTTGATATAATTTTCCAATTATTTTCACCTTTAATTGTATGTTATTACCAACAGTAAACTAATTAAGTGAAAATGTGGGAGCTACAGATAACTAAATAATGGGTTGGTTTAAGATCCACTATTGGCCTATACTTACCGCAGTTTGGTTCACACTAACCTACATCATCTCGTAAGTACTCTATTATCTACTCTACTCCCTACTCTAATCAACATGATAAATTTAATTATCGATAATTCATTTACACAGGTACATATTAGCCTTAAGCCAGGGCCATGTTACTTGTCTTTTTCCATATATTAGCGACACGGGCACAACATCGCCCGAAAGTTGCGTCTTTGGACAAATGCTCAACATTGCTGCTGTTTTCTGTAAGGCACCTCCAATAAATTTAACTTTAATCTTATTGTCTTATTGTTTCACAGTGTACATAACGCTTTTTATCAGATATGAACAGGTAAAACTAATTCTCCAAAATACCACAAGCAATAAGTTAAAAAAGTGTAATTGTTTCTCGAATGGTTGTGGGATTTTTATAGCACTTGGTGTTAGCTTAGTAGGAAATTTTCAAGAAACCAATGTGCTTGTTGTTCATCTTATAGGAGCCTCACTGGCTTTCGGTGTTGCTAGCGCCTATGCGATCATTCAGGTGAGTATACCAGCTTTATTTTCAGTAGACAGCTCGTCATAGTATCTCTGTTTTTATCTTGCGTTCGCTTACATTGAGCGCGAGGGAGATGAAAGGAATGACGATGTGTCTACTGAAAATAATTCAAGTATAATATTATACACTTTAATACAGAGGAAGAGTTTTCTTCGGTTTTACAGACATGGATTACATGGCAAACTGACGCTAGCGCTAGCAAATTTATAAAATATTCCAGATTAGTGTTCTGTATTCCCATGGTGCCCTTATTTTTTGCTATAAATGGATTTGGTGCTGGTTCTTTCTACTACTTCGAAGGTATTTAAATTATTGTAGTTAAGAAACGATGTAAATGTTTTATTTCAGGAGAAAATTTCTTAATGTGGAAGAAAGATGATGGAGGTTATAGTTTTCATTTAATATCAACTTTTTCCGAGTGGACTTTGGGATTTATCTTAAATGTATTTATTTTGACTTTTGTGCATGAGTTTAAATACGTAGAATTTGAAAGTTTTGGGTTTAAAAGTACTCGCAGGGTCGAATAACAATTTATTTCTTAATAATAAACTATTATAGAATTTGTTTCATTTTTATCAAAGCAATTTTCTGATAAAATTCATCTAAACATCTCCCTTCAGTCGGAAGAGTTAGTGCACAGGATAATCAACACTTTTGATAAGAGACAACTGAAATTTCTACACACTCGTAAGATTTTTAGTTGCTAGTGAAAACGCTAGTTCTTGAAGGAAATCTCAGGTTCTTCAAACTGAACTTTGCTAAATTCGCCGGAAAATGACGTAAGATAGAACATAGTACATATCGCTAAAATCCATTCTGTTATGGTGCTGATAAGATGAAATGTCCATCCGCCGTCTTCTTTAGTCCATTTAGTTATATCTTCACCTATAATAAACAACAAGTGTTAAAAACTATAAAAACCATGCATTCAATATAATAACATGCAATAAAGGAATAATAAAACACGATTTTTAACAGAGAATTTACTATACAATAATTAGTAATTGCAAATTGTTGCATGCTAACAATAATAATTTTGTTTACGCTACCAAAAATAAAAAACTTAACACGACATATGAAAACATTAATATGAATTTTTCTGCGTAATAATAATAAATTTGTATAGGCTAATTCCAGGGGCCTTGAAGTAAATTTACCATTGTATAATTTCCGGTTTAACTCGATGTGTTTAGATAGTGTCTCTTACAGAAAAAAATTACTGACTGGTAAAATCATAACAATGATAAATTAAAGTTATGCACCTGAGCTGATTCTAAAACTTTATAAAAATTGGAAGATTGGAATAACGGTAGATTCGCGTCGTTCTTGATTGGTTTCATCGATAACTCATATCGGGCTTTGATATTCCAACATTTCAACCCACGATTGAATTGAATTTGTCTTGATGAGGAGAAAGAAGCTCGCTTATTATTTATTCTGCCAAATTCTTTGAGTTTGATAAATTGATGGTTTCCACCAATTCAATTTCCTCGTTAATTACTCACCTTTTTATATTAATTATAATAATGGGAGCAACAATGAGAGCGCTTTGAGTAATATTTATTTAGACGGAAATTGAAAGAAATGGCTGTCAGTACTTTAGTAGGAAAGCCGTCGACTCAATAACAAAGGAGGGATTTTAATTCATAATTGTAATTAATTGTACGATTACGTTTTCGTTTAGTAAAATAAAAATGTAAGTATAGTAAGTATGAAATTTTTAATTTTTCAAAAATATACCAAAAATGTAATTATTTATAAAGTAAAGTTTAGTACATTCTGTAACTGCTGTAGCGCATAATAGACAACAAAAAGAGGCAATATTTCAAAAAATAGATTATGGCCCTTAACTACTCACCTGTAAACTTCAGGTAGGATAATCCGCCAAAAATCGTACATGAATTAAATGTTAAAGCACACATCAACGCCAGAACAGCCCTCACACTATTAATCACCTTATTACCCAAGATTGGATATACCATGAACGATATACGAGCCTGGAAAAATAATATTATACACTTTTCAGCAATCAATTTTACAAAATTCCTTCACACCTGAATTCCCATATAAATATATCCCAATCCAAAACACAGTCCTGCTCCAAAGCAATGTACAAAAAATGCGTTAGTTTCCTGAAAATTACCAACAATAACCACACCAAAAGTTGCAGTTAATCCCATGTAAAATGTGCGTTTGTTCCAGTTTGGCACAAAGTCGTCGAAACTGTTTCGTTCGCACAAATCTCTCAGTTGTCGATAACGCACATAGACCGTAATTGCCACTGTAATGAGATTAAGTTTATTAGTAATTGGCGATTGGCGCCGATGAAGTGAAGAGATGGATTCTGTATTCTAAAAGTAGGGATTTTTATTTTTGTGTTTTTTAAGTTTAATTTTTATTTCTGTAAAGCAATTAGACGGTAAAAGTTATGCTCATTTATTTATCAGTAAAATACCAGAAATATTTAGGGTTAAATTTAACGTCTGCATATAAAATTTCGCATGAATGTACCAAAATTAACAAAAAACTATTTTGAGAGACCGAACTTTTATATTTTAATCATCATACAAGGGCCTAAAACTAAGACGATTGACGCAATAAGTTGTTATACTAAAATGCATAACTAAAAAGTTATAGGCGTTTGAAGTTTCGGAAAAAAAAATAATTTTTGGTAATAACTTCTAAACTAATTAAATGAGAAGAACCAATTCTTGGTAGTTGCTAATGAATACCAAAGACCTTCAATTTGTAAAAATTTTGTTGAATACAAACTTGAAGGAGGTGATGGGTTTTTAAAATAAGTAAAGTGTTTAACCTTCTGGAACTTTTTTGTCCTTAAAATTTTAATTATACAAAAAATTGCATTTAATAGGCAATTTAATTTGGGAACTTTTTCATCTCTTGTAAAGTTTTGATTAAACGCACCGTGAAGCTTTAAAAAAGTAAAAACTAAATCATGTTTTTACTAAGTTTCAAAAAAACGGCATCAAGTATGCTGAGATTTAAAAGTTATTGACGGAAGACGGAGCTCCAACACATTATGCACGTCCTGTGCGACATTAGCATATTGGCTATCAGTCACCTATCCTCAACGATGGATTGGTAGAGGCCCTGACGATGACGCTCCTGTAGCTCTTCTTTGCATTGAAAACTGAATTTTTTTAAAATATAAACTGCCTCTCGAACTTCATTGGCGTGTTGAACGATTCTCCTTCTAAGCTCTTGAAGTGAAGGAATAGGTGTTGCATACACTTTTGATTTTAAATATCCCCAAAAACAGAATTCAATTGCGTTTAGGTGAGGAGAACGAGGAGGCCATGCAACAGGAGCGTTAGGGCCTCTACCAATCCATCGTTGAGGATAGGTGACAGATAGCCAATTTCGTAGAGGACATGCATAATGTGCTGGAGGTCCGTCCTCCGTCAATAACTTTTAAATCTCAGCATTCTTGATGCTGTTTTTTTGAAACTTAGTAAAAACATGCTGTTAGTTTTTAATTTTTTAAAGCTTAATGGTGCGTTTAATCAAAACGTTACAAGAGATCAAAAAGTTTTTAAATTAAATTGCCTATTAAATGCAATTTTTTTTATAATTAAAATTTTTAGGACTAAAAAGTTCCAGAAGATTAAACACTTTACTTACTTTAAAAAACCATCTTCTTAAAGTTTGATTTCAACAAAATTTTCACAAATTAAAGGTCTTTGGTATTCATTAGCAACTACCAAGAATTGGTTCTTCTCATTCAATTAGCTTAGAAGTTATTAGCAAAAATTTTTTTTTTAAACTTCAAACGCCTATAACTTTTTAGTTATGCATTTTAGTATAACAACTTTTTGCGTCAATCGTCTCAGTTTTATGAAAACACTTTCTCATATCCAAACTCTGCATAGGTACTATTTCCAATATCTACGTACTAAAACTACTAATATCCTATTTGTTTAAAGACCAGATAAATTATTCTCTATTTCATTGATTAATGATTAGCCTGTTCTATATAGCTCTTATCATGATTTGAACAATAGTTTTTTTATCCAGCACATTAATGTGAACTCAACATTTGATGCGAGTTTTTATTGATGCTATTTTATGGCCAGTTCCCAATATGTACTTAAAGTTAGGGCAAATACCTTGATGGTTCCATTAAGAAAATTAACTTTCACTTAACGCTATCGGGGGATTGAAAACTGATACATAAAAAACTTTATAAATCTCGCCTGGAGTGCTACAAATTAGTAAACGAGCAATTTATCTCATTTTTTAATTATTTGGTGTAGGAATTTTGTTTACAATGCAAAAACTAGAAAATTAAGAAAGTGTTGGGAATCGAGTTAATAAGTACAAACTTTGAAACTTTTTTAATTAAATTTTCAATGAATTTTCTTTTCTTTTCTTTTCAATGATGTAGTATGTATGTCGTATTGAGTATTTTGGGCTTGACTGGATCTAACCTAACTCCATAACTAAGAAACTCTAGCTAGTATGCCTCAATTTAGCAAAAATATGTCTTACTCGATTCTGGATTAAAGTGGTCGAAAATAATTTAGTTGGAAGTATCAATATTTTAACTATCGACTAGATGCTAAAGTAATCATCATGTAAATTAATCACGTTCTAATGACTATCTCCTCTTTAGCCAGTTCACGATTTTTTCATAATTTATTAAGATACCTATAAAAAAAATGATGTTCGTTGCAAATAGACCAAATACAAGCGAGCAATTAAAGTAATTGAAAAAAATTTAATTGTAGGTATCACTACTTAAATAATCAACGAGATGATAAAATATTTATCATTTAAACTATTCATGTTTCTATGATAAATTCCTTTAATTCACGGCAATATTTTTCTAGGTTAATAGAGTTTCTTTTTAATACAATCATAAATGTTCAAATTACTGTCGTCATTATTGCTGTAGTCATTATAAACGATAAAACCTGCATAGTAATATGATTGGTATTCATGTAGGAATTTTCATTGTTTAATATTTATGAAAACGAGAATGTTAAATTTTATTTCCCGAAATTTTTAGATATTAGTTTTTTTAAATTTTATGTATACCGATATTTTTTTATGTAATTGAGTTTTTCTATAGAAAAGTTTCCAGCAATAATTTAGCAATATAAATGCAAAATAATGTCACTTCGGTATTGATCAGACATCATTTTACCACAGATTTTCTGTAGACGATGGAAGCGAAATTAATTACCTACTTAATATTATAAGTTTCCCTGGAATTTTGATACCTACATAATTTATGTACGTCTATACAAGCCTCATTCATTTTGAATCACCGACCATTTAATTAAGTTTGGACTACGGTTTTTTTTAAATGATATAATCAGTAGTAATATCACAAGAGCATAGAAAATAATCGATTATACTTCCGAGTCACTAGACGTATTCTGCGAATACGTCGAGTGACGAGGTTAGTATAACGATTATTTTCGTTTGCTCGAGTGGTATTCGTTACGATTATATAAAGAATTAACAAACAAATTGTCTTTCTGACGTTTATTAATAAACATCAAAAAAATGTTACTATGACAAAATTCACATTGTTTGAGGAGCGAATATACGAAAACGGTTATACCACGTCGTCAAGGGGTATATTCGCTTATCAATACATAGTAACTATGTAAAACTTGTAATTGCTATTGGATAAATTTATAAAGAGTTATATAATCATAATCACCTGTAATCTTGTTTTTGTCTACACAAATTGCTGTAAACTAAAGTGAACGAGGTAAATGAAACTATAACAAACAAACAGCAACTTACTGAGTATTGACCCCATGTTAAGCATAAGACCAAATACACAACTTTCCGGCGACCAGGTTCCAGTGTCGCTAATATATGGAAAGATGGGAACAACGTCCTCGTTTGACACAGCCATAATATAACTTCAGGGATAAATTCGTTACTAGATTATTGGTAAATCGGAAAATATACTTACGTTGCGATAAAAGTTGCAGGATACCAAATTGCAAGTAAAATTGGAAAAATATATACGTGTCTGAAGACCATGTTTTAGCGAGAATTTAAAATTGGAGTTCTTTCTGGTAAATATTGTGGAAATTACTGAACGAAGTAAGTTGCCTTGCGAGGACAAAATATAATTCAATACTAATAACTATTAAACTATATTTACCCTGTAAATGTATATTAGTGAAACATTAGCTTGTACACGATCTCTAATTAAAAATCTATATATCTACAACAATTTATAATATATTTCTACTTATCCATTATTGAATTTCTAAAGCCATTATAATTTGTCCAAATTGTACAACTAAGGATTAACCTAAACAAATAAAGGTAATAAATAATTAGTACATCGCAACAAGTCTTTTTATTATAAATTATTTAACAATTCCTTTATAATTTATTATTTTCCATTGGATTATGTTCGATATTAACAGCATATGATACATTTTCCTGTACGAATATCTCGGGCTCGTGTATAATAATATTTTTAAAGTCGAACACAAAACATAGAACATAAAACATTGTGGACGAGGCACAAATCCATTCGGAAACGGTGCTCACTATATGAATCGTAAAACCGCCCTCTTCTTTGCTCCACTTGGTAACATCCGCTCCTAAATCAGAGACACAAAAATTGGCACCGGGAAATTTGTATAAGAGTCTTCCATTCCCGATTTACTAATTGATACAGAATAGATATATCGAGAGATATACGAGCCCTAACAACTAAAAGTAAATTTTTGAAATATGAAAGGAGAACTGGAAATTTTACGCAAATAATTAGTAAACATTTAACAATACAATAAGATAAAGCCTTAATAACAATATTATGCATGGAAGAAAATTATTTATTTGATTTGACAATATTTTAACCTTAATAATTACCAAATTTTACAAAGTGAATTTGCAACTGAATGTTGGAATAATTTTTAATTTAGGACCATTGATAAGAGGTTACGTCTCCTTTTG
The DNA here is from genome assembly GCA_963942485.1 of Pediacus dermestoides. Taxonomy (NCBI): domain Eukaryota; kingdom Metazoa; phylum Arthropoda; class Insecta; order Coleoptera; family Cucujidae; genus Pediacus; species Pediacus dermestoides. The sequence goes on from OZ012626.1 coordinate 35,396,906, forward strand.
CTTTAATAGCTGCCTGTATTCTAGCAGGCAGTGTATTTATCAAATTTTGGTACAATTCTGGCGTGAAACTGTCCCAAATTTCTTCTATTTTGGTCTTTAAGTCCCCAATGGTTCTTGGTGGATTATTGCGTAGAATAGGTTTAATTTTATGCCGAAAGAGTTTCAATGACATTTAAGTCCGAACTGGATGAGGACCAGAAATCACCTTTATGTCGTTTTCACCGAGTTCCAAAACTGTGATTTTTTAAAAACAGTCGTTAGAAAATTACGTCACATTTTCCAAGTGCAACTTTAAAGCTACGAAAATTGCCTAAAATCACCAAATAAAGACTTGGGGATTTTTTTGTACATAAAACCAACATCCATCTTTGCAATAAAGTAAATTTTACCAAAATTCAACCACCGGTTCCAAAACTGTGATTATTTAAATGTAGGTAGCACCCTCAAAAACACGTTTTTTGAAAAGTGAACTGTGGAACTCGAAAAAAATTCAAAAAAATCATATTAACATTTCAGGACTTTTTCAATATGGTATGATTATTGAGCTTTGATTTAAAGGTTTTCTAACACAAATCCAACCAGCGGTTTCAAAACTGTGACTTTTTAAAACAGTTACTAGAAAATTCTATCATTTTTAAAAGTGCAACTTTAAAGCTCCGATAAATGCCTAAAATCACCAAATAAAAACTTGTGTAACTTTTTTGTAAAGAAAACCAACATCCAGCTTTACAATAAAGTAAATTTCATCAAAATCCGACTACTAGATCCATCGTTTAGAAAATAATAATTCTTTGTTTCTACAATTTTCCCATCCTGTTGGGTTAAAGTGCCACAGTTTTGGAACCGTCGAGCGGATTTTTACGAAATTTACATTTTTATATAACCAAATGTTGGCATTATAACAAAAAAAAAACATCAAAAAAGACAATCAAATTTACTTTTCTCCGAACATTTAGTTGTTAGCGCTCGTATACTATTTTGTAAAAATATGTTTTTGAGATTAGTTATCGTATTTTTGGTTTTTTATGGTGCCTATATGAAGTTAAGTTACTTTTAAAAATAATGTAAATAAAGGATGTCTTCATCTTAAGAGAAAACCTCTGTATTTAAGCGTTCATATAAAAATATTATTTTAGCAAAATAAGAAAAGTTACAAAGTGTAACAATTTACTGGACAGCTTTTATAAGAATTTTATACAATTTATATTAAATTATTTTGGTGACTTTCTGTCTAATATCGCTATTTGTACAACTTACCTGTGAATTGTTTGTACGCCGCCATCCCGCAAACAAAAAAAGAAATAAAGGATAATACAGAAACGACAGCTACTACCGCCCGGAAAATCGTAACAGTTTTTTGTCCAATAATTGGCTGCAACTTGAAATATTGCACCGTCTGAAAATTATTCAAAGAAAACACAATTTCGCGGCGAAATTAATGTAAATCCTGTACCTGTAAACACTGATAGATTGCTCCAAATCCAAACGCGAACGTTGCCCCAATCCAATGTATAATCATCACGGAAGTTTCCTGAAAATTGGCCACCAAGCTAACCCCAGCTGCTGCCAGTAAACCAACATAAAAAGTTTTCTTATTATATTTTTGATTTTTCTGAATGAATTCGAATCGGGTGTAAATGTCTCGCACCTGTCTGTATTTAATATACATTGCAAAAACCACTGGAAATACAGGTAAATGTAACAAATGTGCGAGTTATTTCTGCAAAACTTACGCAGAAACGACACCATGTTTAACACCTGTCCAAATATACAACTTTCCGGGGGATAAGTGCCGGAATCGCTTATGTATGGCACGAAATATGTTACATGTTTGTAGTAAAAAGCAAATGCAAATCTGAAAAAACCGCCTGAAACATTCTCAACATATTCTTAGACATAATAATACTTACGTGATAATTAACGTTAACGGTAAAGCACTAACAATAATTACTGGTAAATATTTTAAGTTGATATGCATAATCAAATGGAAAAACTGCTTTCTTTCACGTATTCGCATATTAATATCGATGAAAAAACGATGTCTAACTTGGAAAAACTTTTTCACTATAACATTAATAATTGAATGAAAAACGTTTACTTAAGTGCATGTTTTATTGGTTTAAACATTATGCATTGTGCATAAATTTTTTCGTCAAACTATTCCTCAAATATAGTATTATAAAACGTCAATTGATATAATTTATATTATTTATGGTAATTTCATGGCCGTTTAAAGTTTGCAGTTTAATAAAGGAGATTAGGCGAAGGAATAAATAGCAGGTATCGAATCAATCGCACTGGTTTTTCCTCAATTTGTTTATTTGCTAAACACTCCAAGATTATTGCAAATTCAAGGTTCGTTTAGCGTTTGATTTCTAGAATTGTCTAAAAAACTACGTAAAAAATGATTTTACATCTTTTGGGTAAGTAAAAAGCTGTTTTGTTTGGTGAGGTGAGAAATCATGACATGAGGATGTTTTAATGCAATAGAAACTTTTTATACCTGTTTCGTTTTTTGGATTATGTAGATATTTTAACACATGTTTTACGCGATGTCGCTAATATTTTTTAAAAATTTTCATTCAATCAACTGAACAGCAATGATATTTACAACTTATGATCTAGGAAGTCATCTTTTTGTGTACTGGACTAATGAAACACGGTCTTAACAGTGCTTTAAAAAGTTAAGTTCTAAGCAAATATCTATTTATAGCTTATCGTCTCAATTTTGGGCAAAATTGTGGATGAACGTGACATTAAATTATAATAACTATAACATGAATCACTAATAAATCACGCTTATTTCTTCAAAATTAAATTACGGAATGCTCTCCTACAGTCTTATACAGGGTGTCTCTAAAAGGTCTTTACAAAATCCTACCACGAGTTTTTGGGCTCAAAATAATTCGTTTAAACCAAACATACCTTAGTCCAAAAGTTCTTCCTTACTGAGTTACAGGGCGCTAAAAATATTTTTCCAAATAATTTTTTAAGTATATCTACAGAACGGTTTAAAGTAGAGATTTGAAATTTGGTCGGTTAATAAGTGTATAAGGAAGCTATAATTTGTTGGTATTAGAACCAAAATAATATTGTTCAGTGGCGTACTTATCGAAGAAGTCTCAGGGATTTTTTGAATAATTTTTGTAGGGGATTAAATTTTTTTACAAAATAATAAGAATTATGATAGATACGCTCAAGACACGTAAAAAAGGTATACTTGTTTGATTTGCATTAACTCAACTGTTTGCGAGATATTTCACTTTGAAAATTTTTTTCCTATTAAAACGACAATTTGTGACACCCTGTAAAGTCAAAAATATTGGGTCACTCTAATACGGCTCATTCTACGTCCACAACTAAGCATAATTTCTATCTTATACCGTTCTGTAGATATACCTTAAAAAGATAGAGGGCGAATAAAAAATACATCCTTCAACACCCTGTATTTTAGTAACGAAACATTTTTGGGGGTCGGTTTCTACAACCATTTATGCTTAGTTTTGGACGTAGAATCAGCTGTATTAGAGTGACCCAATATTTTTTACTTTACAGGGTAAGTCACAAATAGTTTTTATAGCAAAAAAAATTTCGAAGTTAAATATCTCGCAAACAGTTGAGTTAATGCAAATCAGACAAGTATACCTTTTTACGTGTCTTGAGCGTATCTATCATAATTCTTGTTATTTTGTAAAAAAATTTAATACCCTACAAAAAATATCCAAAAAACACTTAGTCCCCCCTATAAATACGACACTAAACAATATTATTTTGGTTGTAATACCATCACATTGTAGCTTCCTTATAGACGTATTAACCCACCACATTTCAAGTCTCTACTTTAAACCGTTCTGTAGATATACTTGAAAAATGATTTGGAAAGATATTTTTTAGCGCCCTGTAACTCAATAAGGAAGGACTTTTGAATTAAGGTATGTTTGGTTCAATCGAATTATTTTGAGCCCAAAAACTTGTGGTAGGTTTTTGTAAAGACCTTTTAGAGACATATGTATGTATACAGATTGGGAAATGGCAACTAGCCTATTTTTTAGACAGAGATCGCGTGGGGCGTGGCTAATTACCACCACTGAGCTGCATTCATAAAAGTCGGTCTCATTTCATCGTACACATTCTCGTATCAATTGTTTCAGTAAGATCTCCAGTTAGTTGCCATTTTCAAAGTTGTATATTTGCAAAGTAAATGTAAAGATAATAAATTTTCCAATATAAACTACTCCATTTTCCTTTTCATTTTTATTACACCTAGCAATAACTATGTAAATATTTTTCTTTCAAAAACTAGAATCGCTGATTGTTCAGTTGCACATTGACGGGCACGGTGAAGTTATCCTGCACAAACACTTCTGGTTCATTAACACTTATCATCTTGAAATCGGAAATGAACAACAACAAATAGGTCATTGTGCCACTAGCGCACATCCACTCTGTGGTCGTACTGATTACATGTAACTCAAAACCACCATCTTCTCGTTTCCATTTAGTTACATCCGATCCTAGAAAGGACACACAGGAAACAAAAACAATTATATAGATGGTCCAACGCTGCTGATGATATTATATGAAAACCCCACAAACCTCTGTATTGTTGATTGGCGACAAGTCCAGTCGATAAAAACACCACAAAAGAACAAACTGAAACTACTGAAAGTACTAAACGAAATCTGTTTGTTTTTATTGTTCCTACAATTGGATACATTTTGTAGTATAGAGCAGTCTGAAAACAATGCCTAAGACTTTTTTAATTGACTTATGGGAAAAATCACCTGCACACATTGATATATGGAACCGAAGCCGAAAGCTAATACGGCCCCGAACCAATGCACAGGCAACAGATCGAGTTCCGGAAAATTAGCCACTAAACTGATGCCAGCTGAGGCTAACCAACCGATAATTATCGAGCGTTGATTTAATCGATGGTTTTTGTAGGAAAATTCGTGTCTAGTGAATATTTCCCGAACTTGTCGAAAGCGCACGTACATTGCAAATGCCACTGAAAATATTAGTTAGTTATTAAGTACCGAAAGGTTTTTATATTAAGTTACTTAAAACTGAAACTATATTTAGAACTTGCCCGAATATACAACTTTCCGGAGGAAAAGCCCCGGAATCGCTTATGTAGGGCAGGACATAAGTTACATGCTTGTAATAAATTGCTAGGGAAAACCTGCAAAGAAAATTTTATTACTTAGCTTGCTGTATAAGTGATTTTGATTTAACGAAAAATACTCACGTGACAGTCAATGTTATAGGTAAAGCCAAAAATATTATTACGGGTAAATATTCTAAACGCATATAGATTTTATTTTTTATCCTTTGTAAAAGACGTTTGAATTTACGACCTTATTATACTCGAATTTTTATTTCAAGGTAATATTAATATAGACAACTACAGTCTGCAGTGGGAGTCGAGGTATAAATTCCAAGTGCACATCATTTGCATTTACCAGAGGTATGCTTTTTCATCATAATATTTTAAATGGGCTTTTAAATATGCACACACGCTTTTTTGCATATGACATGAAAACATGAATGGTAAAACCGTAGAATGTCAACTGCATATGCTCTTCAAAGGGATTGTTACAGAAAAAACATGCAATTTGCTCTTTAATTACATTATATGAATAAAAAGTATTGAAACGTGTTTTAAATTTATTCTTGTTTTGTATAAATAGGAGAAATATGCGGGAGTTCTTTTGAAGGTTTCGATTGAAGCTTGAAGCGAATTTCAAAGGTTTGAAATGTCGATTTAATAGCAAAGCTAGAGGTAATTAGGAAAAGAATAGTGTTTAAAATTGCCTAGGCGTGGGAGGGAAATGTACTGCCTATTCAAGGTAAATTAGGACTTTTTTCCTGTATTATACTAATTTAATTTATTGAGTCCTCAACAAATTATGTTAAATAAACAATTCTGTAGATAGTTCCATCTATACATATTTATTTCAATGTTAATTCTTATCCAATAATTGTAAAAATACAGAACCAATTTAGATTATATTTACATAATTAATATAAGAAATTTATAGATTTTAGATGTGATATTTAAAATGTATTTACTTGAATATTATGAAAACCTTGATGTTTTATGGAAAACGTGCATTTCACCTTTACAAGGAAAATATATTTAATTATAAAAAATATACTACTTTTTTGAACCGATAGTCTTGAATATGAAGGTTCAATAAAATCTCCAAACTTGAAGTTTATGGTAAATCTTGTGTTTTGTGTTTATTAAATTTATTTAAGAACAAATATTGTGCATTTTTAGGTTCCAAGTTTACAAAAAATTTGATCCTATAGAGCAAGTTGAAATTGTTGATATGTACACGAAAATTATTTAAAAAGCTGCAATTTTTGAATGCCAGATATCGAGCGTTGCGTCAAAATCACCTTAGAATCCTAGAAGACAGTAGAAATACTAGAAATAACACTAGTCTACAAAATAACATTTTTTCATGTACATTTGATGAGAAGTGGCTTTTCTTATGTATTTTCTCCCGCTGAATTCGAAAATTAAGGTTGCAATTTTTTTTATGGAACAGTTTTTGAGATATTGTAATTTTAGCATTTTTTCGACTTTTTTTTACTTTAAAAGTAATATCTTGAGCTAGAAATGTCCGAATTGGTATTAAGGTATTAAGATGACAAACATACACATGTAATCGGATCTTTAATTGGTTAAGCAGTTCAAAAGATATCGTTGAAAATAGGCGACCCTGCATTCCACACAACAAGCAGACAACTTTGAGATCGGAACATTTTTTAAAAAAATCTGGCCTATTTTCATCGATATCTTTTGAACCGCTTAACCAATTAAAGATCTGATTATATGTATATGTTTGTCATCTCAATACCTTTCATTTGGTACCAAGAACGATGTTTCTAGCTCGAGATATGAATTTTAAAGTCAAAAAAATGAAAAAATTACAATATCTCAAAAACTGTTCCATAAAAAAATTTTAACTTTGATTTTCGAATTCAGTGGAAGAAAATACATAAGAAAAGCCACCTCTCATCAAATGTACATTTTTAGTGTAAACAAATAATATATTCTAAATTCAATAGGTAGGTACACAAATAATTTCTATAGGTTAGTGCAAAAAATTAAAACACTGTCCTACAATTGTGTGAAAACGAAATATCTTAAGATCTAACAATTGGCCGAACCAAATGTATCAGTACCAGTATTATATACAATTTTTCAAGAGAAACTCGAAATTATAACAGATTTTGTGTTCCGGGACTTGGAGGAGGTTAGGCAGTTGACAGGAAGCAGGAGTAGGTAGGTATTATTTTTTCTTGACTAACCTCCCTTCACTAGGCTATTTAGATTTAGAACCACCTAATTTCACCTTGAATTTTAACTTTGAATACATTTTTTTAAATATAGACTTCTCCAATTTGAAAAATTGAAATACAGAAACTTTTCTCTTCGAGTAGTAATAATCCGAAAATTCATTGTACTTGCCTATAAGATAATTTTTCACAAAGTTATTTGGTTTATTAAGAATTTTGCTAATTTTTATCTAAATAATTTCATTACAAATGAAAAAAAATTTCCTCCTATACTTATTGTTTTTCTAAATTTAGTTCATTTTTTATATTTTCTTTTTAAAATTGTAGGTAAATAAATATTAATAAAAATTAGGAAAAGAATAGTGTACGTTTTTTTATGGGTATGAAGATAGTCTTCTAAAAAAATGTAACCTTTTAATTAAATCAAAATTTCCTTGATGTGAGAATCAAATTAGTCAACTTTTTGTATGTACCCTATCTGACGAATTTTTAATAAAATATGGAATGGAAATACATTGGTTTTATCATTTTTCGTAATTTAAACTCAATGCCTCTATCTGTTCATTAACAAGCAAATTAAGAAAAATGAATTAACGTTATCTGTAAGCGACGAAAATTTCCAGTAAACTCAATAGGAATCTGTAACTACAACATATTTAAATTCTGATTATGTGGTTGCCTATTTTTGGTAGTACCAAACGATTACTTAATAATTTCATTAAAATATTCTGAATTTTGTAAAAATTTCTTTATTTCCTAACGTACTTTTGTAGCTACAATACACACATTTTCTAACGATATGTTTTTGTCAACATAATAATGTAAAAAACAAGTAAAACCCAATTTTTCTAGATAAAATAACCGCCCCCAGTTTAGAACATTCTTACATCGCCTTCCAATTTCTTCTTTTTCTTCTCTAGTCAAACCCAATTCTTTATCTCTGAAATATAAAAATAGATCAATCAATAACCAATAACAATAAATTTTAAACAAAAATCTAACTCACCTATTATTGCAAATTTCCTTTTCTTCTTGTGTACATTCATTTTGTCTTTCACGACTAAAACCAGAGCCACAAGTCGCCCAACTAGCAATACCACACATCATCTCAAAATCTGTTTTCGTCATCCCATTTTCCTGAAATACAAACAAATAACTTGTTTCAGGAGGAAAATATTGTACTTATTATATACTTGGAAAAATTCTTTGCCTGTGTAAGGAGTCCACCGACATCGGTGGTGGCAACAGAACGTCATTATAGCACCTGATACTTTTTCTTTATTTATTTGAACGTTGGTCAAACAACGAATCGCCAGATCTATAAGAAATAAATCAAATAATAAAAGCAAAAGTCGACTACGGTTAATTACCAGTGGCTTCGCCGCATAAATGTTTAGTTACCCCAATAATATTGGTGGTGTTTGAAATTATATCCAATTTATCCAGGACTAAGTCGGAAATATCAGCTCGGATTCTTCGAACTTCGTCTGGGGTTTTCGACAATTTATTATCGCGTTTGTGTTTAGGGGAAGCTCGCTCAACTAGTAAAGCAGTTATTCCTTTATTATTAGATTCTGTGGCCTTCATTACCCAGTAACTTAGTTGTCCTAAAAAGAAACAGTAAACAATCTGACGGAATGAGTCATAATAATAATAATGATACCTCGACCCGCTCCGAATTCGATATAACAAGTTTGGTCCCCCATCATTTGATAATTTTGCAACAAACCCAGGATAGCTGAGGCTTGTTTTAAATGCTTCTTGGTCCTGTCGCCGTACTCAGGCTTCAACATTTCTTCCTCAACCACTTCATGCTGTAGTAGTTTTTCAGTTATTTTCCCATCAACGATTTCTGGTAAACAAAATAATAATACAACAAATACTTATACAATGAAAACTACCCACCACTAAACACTTTGTTAACTTTTGCTATAACTTCCTTTATTTCCGTTGTACTAAAACTTGACAACAACTTATACGAATCACTGGGTTCTTCATTTGAAGCCCTTCCAGAATTTATACCTTTTTCTATGTAAGCTTCTATGGGACCTTCTCTAGCATTGCAAATTTTTAAATGTTTCTTCAGATTGTGAGCATAACACGTACTGGAAAAGATATGAGATAAAATTTTAAACAAACCGCACCCGTATAAATTACTGTTTTCGATCCAATGGACAAACTATGCGAATTTTTGTCCCAACATCAGTTTCATTTTCTTGGGGTGTTTGGTGTTCACCACAAAATTTCTCACCAAGTTTCGGTTGTATGCGACAGAAGCGTTTTTTACGCACCACAAAATAGTTGCAATGACTTGCTGGTGGGTTTGTTCCAGTTGCAGACATTTTTTTGGAAGATTTGAAATTATTTACTTAACCTAATTTTATACTGTCGCTGTCAGATCCTCAGATCCAAATCGTGCTGTTCAAAATCATTGTTGCCAACAATAGAAAATGTTATAGTGTTGGATATACTGATCAATGTTTTTGTTACAGCATTTTTATAATTATTACTTTTTAATAAGCTGTTTAAAGGTGTAGTTTACAATTATTTTGAATTTTTATACGTTTCTAATGTAGAAGAATAATTAAAATGAATTATACGTAATTCTACGTAATAAACGTGTTTGGTATAAATACAGGATTGCTTTTGATGCTAGCTATTAATTAAGCAACTGAAATACTGTTTACAATTATGTGATGTTTAACAGGTGAAACTGCAATGCGAAAATGCAAAAATTTTATAACTAATCAAACTTATTTTTTAATGAGCAATGTTTTTATGTTGACTAGTAAACGAAAACTTTGTGAATACCCCCTAAGCAGAACGATATCACTAGCTGACTTGCCGATACAAACAAGGATGACAAATAGGCAGCTCGATGTGTTAAACAGAGATAACACTAGTGGTGAAATGACCGGCAAGCGAGCGAACATAAGCGAGAGGTACTCGTTTCGTATTGAAAGCACAGACGCCATAAGTGTCCAAGTGAATTTATTTTAATTTACACGCATCCCCAGCAAACAATGAGCCTAAGTAAGTAAAATCATGTTTAATTGGTAATCAGTGATATGTAGAAGATATACACAGTGAAGATTGGTGAAGCTAGTTGTAATTTCCGGGAAATATTCAGTGTTTGTGTGTTGCACTACCCCAAGCTGTTTGTTTTAACCGTAAACAACCAGAGAGGTGCTGCGTTGGGCCCGTTAGATTTTCCCAATTTAATCAAAAAGTGATGTTAAATAAAAGTGAAAAACTTGTTACGTCGGCAGTTTTATTGCAACACGCTTTCGTTTGTTGTGTTTTTGCTCTGCTCCACCGGCCTCGAAAACAACTCACTGTTTATTTCAATATGTAAAAGTGAAACTGACACACCAATAACACAGTTATCTCGCCAAATCCCAAATAAATTGCATGCGTTGTAATCTAAACCGTTTACGGTTACGGAAATTATCCTCAAGGACATTGGTTAACTTTTTTTTTGGTTTCAGGTCACAGCTGCATTGTTTTCTGAGAGACTATAATGAATTCAGCTTTGAAGCCGGTGCTGTCGTCGTCTGGTCCACAAAACCCCCAAGTACCCACGCAAGTAAACAAACCTATGCATCCGCAAGGGGCTCCAGCTACCTACGGGCAACCCCCGACTCACTTGCCGCAGAGTTTGGTGAACATTGCCCACAATACAAATGTTGCCCACAACGTCAACCAGAACCATTACTCATTGAATGTACCTAATGCCTCCCAACACTACCTGGGTGGCAACAACCCCCAAATACCGATAAGTAACCATCCAATTGGACAAGGCGCTGGACAACAACCGGCGTACAGCCCCCCGAAAAACGTCACGTACTCGAGTGGGTATCAGCCAAATCTCGGACATCCTCCAAACGTGAGTAACGCTGCCGGGTTATAACTATATCCAACTTATCGGGGGGCAACCTGGTTTACTTTAAAATGTGTGAAATTATGGAGTGCAAAAACCTCTCACTTATTCGCAAGTTTACGTAAATTCAATTAACAGGGCAGGTTCAAGGTCACATGCTTTTGTGATGCTTTAGGGTGTAAATCTAAATGAATACCTGTGACATACCTTCAAGGTTAAGGTAGAGGTATACTAAACTAATACACTTCTTAACTCGCTTATTGTGGACCTATAATATAATAATAGTTTTTTTATTTGTTACAATTTTAATACTTTACACAATATTTTCGGTAGGTAATTTTGATGATTTATACACTTTTTTTTATTTTTGTGTTCTCTTAACTTCATTTTCTAAGTTAAATAACAAATTCCTCTCAAAAGGTTCACACAAAGATGAGAATTTATAGTCAAGGCGTTTTGCATTTGGGGGCCATGAAAGACATCAAAATTTCCTCTTTCCAGAAAGTATCCCCACTTCCTATCTATGCTAATTAGATATACAAATTTAAAAGAAAATTTTTAATAATCATTCAACAAAGGTAATAAAAATAGTAAGCCAAAGGGGCGCCCCCTCTAAAATAATTATGTCTATCTTAACCAATTTCTTTGTTTTTTATTGTAGCAAAACTCACTACCTCCAGTTAGTCAAACATTGCCAGCTACAACTCCAGTACAGCAACAGACACCTGCCCAACAATCGCCAGCTCAACTTTCCTCGTCGTCATCGTCATCTGAATCAGCGCCGTCTGAGAAGCCCCAATCAAATGGTACATCTGAAACTAAATCACCTGCGAAATTGGAGCAGCAAGGAAATCATGTTTCCTTGGCTAAAGACAAGCCTCCAACACCAGTTGCCCCTCAGGTTTGTTGGGTTTTGTAATGATTTATCTTTAAGTAAATATTTACGGATTGATATATAATTATGTAGAATAGTTACAAAGCAATAAAACTGTACAAGGTCGTAGAATGAGTTTTTGGCATGTTTAATCATCAAAATTATCATTTTATTTTGAGAGTTGAGTTGACAATGATTTGCGGAAATTTGTCCAGAAGGTGCCGTGAGTAATAACTGATAACACAGTAAGCTGATTTTGAAAATGTTTACCATTAATTTAGAAGCACGTAATTTAATTTAAATCATTTTATGTATTAATTAATTCTTGGGGTAAGAAAACTCGGTTAAATTGCCAAACTTTAGGATAGAAAAACTAACTTAAAATTGATTTTTTTTGCATCCCTTTCAATAGGGATGTTTTTACCTACCTCACCATAAAAATCTGAAAAAAATAGTTACAAATTTAGTCAAGGTTGTAAAGCAGGTACTAAATATAATATGTAGTTGGGTAGGTTCTTACCACACAATAGATAATAAACTTTCTTAAGCCATAAAGTCATCAGGGCTGAAAAAATGTGGTTTAGAAAGATTATAATAATAATATAACTTTCAGCAGTTTATTATGCAATTATTTTTGTAATGACGTTTATTATACTTACAGTGTACATTTGTACACAATTTATTAACAGTTTAAAGCTATTGAGATGGTTTCATCTGGAATTCTTCTTATCATTTGAGATTACATTTTAAATGGGCATTTTTAGATAACCCTTGTTTTTCATTTTAGTTTAGTGTTTCAGTTTCACAAGAAAATGTTTTATACCCTTTCGCAGTCAAATAATCTATACTATTAATTAACACTGATAAGGAATAAACTAAATGCAATGGTTATCATCGAATAACTTAATAATCTTATATTATCGACGTTACTAACTTCAACAAAAGTTCATTATTTTAATTTTTAAAATTTTTCTGTAGTGAAAATATTGATAGAATAAAATTATGTATTTTACGTGTAAATAAATTATTTCCACTATTTTATCTACTACATAACTATATTTCTGGAATATTCACATATTATTCGTATTCATTATTTATTACAATTTATTATTGACAGATTTTTGTTAATTTACTGTCATATTGCTATTATCCTCTCATGTTATAACTCAAATGTCCTTACAGACCTCACAAAATACAGAAAAGCTACCAGAAAAACCGAAACCCGCAGCACAAGATTACAAACCACCAGAACCGGCTAAAGTTCCAGAAGAAACGAACGTGCCAACCCCGCCCACAATTGCTGAACCCAGTGCACCCTCAAGTGCCGCCGTCGTACCTCCAACGCCTCCGGTGATAGAAAAACCGGAGAAACCAGCAGCTCTACCTGCACCAGCTTCATCAACACCAGAAAAATCAACTGCAGCTCAACCGGTTAACGCTGAAGCATCGCATACAGCGGACGCCGAACACAGTGCAGAACCTTCAGTAGGAGCCACATCAGAACCCGCACAATCATCACCGCCGAAATCTAAGGAATTGGTAAGATGGAAAAACAAGCGTTGATGAAGACTGATTAGTTTTGTTTAGGTACAACAGAAAGTGTCTTCAGGATTAACATCGACAAAAGCCTCACCTGTCCCTAGAACGCCACTGCGAAAATCAAAAACGCCCAAAAGTGATGCCGAATCGCCGAAAACTACTAAATCGGATAAAATCACTACAACTCAAAAGTCACCCAGTTCAGGGAAAACTAAACGGCAGCGTATTCGGACCCAACCCTACCAGAGTCCTTTGCCAGAGATGGAAATCATTTCCAAGATTAGTTCGTCCGCCCCTAGAAATAAGAATAGTGACGACAAATTGATTGTCTTCTACAAGTGAGTTTTTAGAATTGAGGTTCAGTTTTCAGTACATTAAAAAGTCTAAAACCCGTTTTGATGTCAAGGTTATTTTTTCAAAGAAACTGATTTTAATCTATATTGTGACTCTCATCTTTTATGCCCGTTTGCACCGATTTTATGTAAATCTGAGTTTAACTAAACGTCGTTTAAATTTAAACTAAGATTAAAATGTCATTCGATTGCACCGCTTCAAATAAATCTAAGATTAACAAACTGGAGTTTAATTGTAGAATTTTAGGGAGTTTTTGTCTTACATGTTTGCATCAAAGTTCATACCTCTGATTTTGACAGTTAGTGCACACATTTTACTTGTTTATGCGAGGGTATTCTGTAGTTTATGCAGAAGAAAAGTTACAGTTGACATCTGTGCTACGGATTTCGTTATACATACAACTATTTTATAATTTTATTTAATTTTGTAGTTTGTTAAATAAGAGGTTGGAAATAGCTGACATTAAAAAAATCGTTAGAAAATGCATTAGAAAATGGAAAAGAGGAGCATAAATTAAGAATGCAGTTATTAAATGTAGAAATAGAAATTAAGAAAAAAAGAATTAAAAAAATGCAAGAGGGCAATTTGTAATGTTAAACGTTCTTTACTTATATTTCAAAGTTATAAATAAAGAAACAATATTTAACTAGAATCTACTTATTTTTGTTAGAAATTCAGCTAGGTATCTACATTATTTTATAAATTTGCAAAATACTCCAGGATTAACAAATTTTGTGTAGAATTTTGAGGCATATCTATAATAGGAAAATTCGCCAAATCGCCCATATTAATTAGGTAATTCAAGTCATTGTTTCAAAGTATTCAGCGCGAATATTAATAGTTCTGGGAAAGCCAAAATCTATTATTTCAAAAATTTCAATATTGTCGTTAAAAATGTCCACATCTTCAAAATCCATTTCTTCACACAATAAAACTATACACTTTCGGATGTCGGTTAACTTGCTTTATATTCGTAAAGCTTTTGACATTTTATTAAAATGTAGGGAAAGGAAACTTTACTTGCCATGCGCAAAGCCTTAGTTAGAGCTAAACTTTGTTTAATCCGTAAAAATTGGAGGATTAAATAAAGCGGAGTTTAGACCATATTAAACTAAGCTTTAATGGCGGTGCAAACAAAATTTAAGATATAAACGACGTTTTAGAATAAACCACGATTAAATATTGCGGTGCAAACGGGCATTAGATGATTAAGTTTGGAATTCAGTTTAGAACTATTGCATAAAATTCAATGTCTTCATATATTTAGGTTTTCTATGAATAACTTTTGTTTTTTTGTTTATAGAAATGAATTTTTGGCTGTAAGAAACTCAGAGGGTAGTTTTTTTGTTTGCCAAGCTGTACAGAATATTTACAAAACGTCGTCGAAGATAAAAATCCGTTGGTTATCACAGGAAAAATCGGACAAATCAGGGGAGATTTACACACCTGATTTCTACGATTTAATAGACTTTGATTGTATATTAACAAATCTAAATTTGAGTCGGGTGGACAAAGGTAAATTTCGGCTGCCGACAGCTGAAAAAGAACGAACCGACAGTATTCTAAACAGATCTCTAGCAGTAGAAAAAGGCGAAGTAACCTCACCGTCTTTAACAGAAGAACATCCTGATGGTTGTAAGTACTTATTTGTCATTATTATCCTTTTTACTTACCTCACACAATTTCAGTGGATTTATCATTGTACAAAGAGGAGAGCCAACTAAACAAGCGCAAAAGAGGCGGTAAGCGTAAAGGATCTAAAATGAGAGCAAGTCGCAGCACCAGCCCTAATAAAAAGTCTCCAGATCAGGCGAAAGTCCGCAGAATCGCGCCGAAACCTGAAAAGAAACCAGTGAAAAAAACGTTGAGCGCAGCTAGGAAAGCACCGGTGGTTGTTGAGGTGAAAAAACCGTCGACTAGTTCTACAAGAGCTAGTAGAGCAAAAAGGCGAACTGACAACAGTAAAACTAGCCCGGTGCTGGACTTGAAGAAAGCCAAAGTGTTGGCGAAAGTTGCAAGGAAAGGCGCTGTGGTAGCGAGTAAAGCGTCGTCTTCAACACCGAGCACATCCAAAAGTGAGTTTGCGAAAATTAAATTCAGTATTATAAATTATAAAAAATTGAAAAAAGTTCTTTAGTTAACGAGGTTTTTGCTTTTAGGTTCAAAAGTAGGAACGAAACACGTTACAAAAGCTGCGGCGAAACAAGCAGTTGCTTCTGCATCTGGATCAAAAGCAACAGGCGGCAGAAAACCCAAACGGTCCTCAAGAAAGTAACCGCTTCAATAATAAACTTTAAACTATTATTTTTAGATAGTACGTAAAATTTAATTGTGTATATTTTCATATTTTTTCATTTAGTATATATTTGAATGATTTATTATGTTTAGGGCAATTTCAATTTGTATATCGTATCAAATTTATGATAGGTATGATTTAATTGAAAAACTATTTACACAACTCGAGGAAGAGTTTCAGCACTCGTTTTTAGATAATGTTTTTTTGTTGGGGAAAAAAGACAAAATATGTACCATAGGTTAGAAACCAAACTAGGCCTTAATAACTTAACTTTTTGGTTTTATTATCGAAAGGAGTGCTGAAGGTTTTCTGTATCAAAAACTCGTTGCAATGTTTATAGCTATATAAATATATAACTAACTATATTTGGCCATTACTTTATAATGGAGAGGAAAACACATTATTTTGTGTTATATTATACTTATTATTTTTATTATATCATTGGAGCTAGTTGGACGTTTTCCTATTTATTTCTTTTATAGTAGTAAAAGCTCTCATTATTTCTTCCATTAAAAACGATTGTTTTCTACTAGCACTTATAGTATAGTATTACTTATTTCTATTACTTTATATTATATTATATTAATTACTCATTTTATATGTACATTACATAAAACATAAAGTAAAAAATGAACTCTTAGATGTAAATTCAAGTGAGTGGTCTTAAAAATACCATGTAACGATAATATAGATTTAATCTATAAGTACATATGTTTCTCGACAAAAATAAATTAATACAAGCAGATGATTTTAGATGCCTACATAAAAGTTGATAACATGACCAAATTAAATTAAAATATATTGTTTTAATGTAAAATAATTAATAATACATACAACCAAAAAGGAAATGTACCCCCACATCCAGAGATAAACACAAAAAAGCACATTGCAATTCTGTTTTCAGTTTGATTTATTACAATTGTTTTGTAGATTGTAGTTCATATTTATGTGTTGTGCTTAAAACAGTTAGGAATTTAAGGAATCATGTGGAGTGGATGTTTGTGTATTAGTCTTGTGAAAACTGTGGAAAAATTTTGATCTGAAACATTAGATTCTGAGGTTATTATTTATAATAAAAATAATATTCATTATAAATGGTTTTTTGAATAAAACATAAGAATTTATAGATTTGGTTTGGTTTTTGATCTGTGGAAATATTGTTGATCCCTAGCTGCGAATTTTGAAATAGAGGTCAAAATAATAATAACTCAAACTCGAAATTGAGTAAAGTTCGACTCGTGTATCTAATAGATCTTCATGAATTCTCGGTGAGGTTAAGCATGATGGTCACCAATTTTTATTGTTGTATTGTAATAACTAAAATGTAGGCATAATATAAAACACTATTTTTTAATAAAAGTTATTTGGAGGCAATAAATACGCCTCAATTTTTATTACAATCAAATCACTGTAATTATTAATAGATGATGATAAGAGAAATTATCGTAACAAAAGTATACAAGCGGATACCACAATTTAGTTAACATAGATAACAAGCTTTGTCCTAACTAGAACTGTACAAAACTGGTATATTGTATTGTTTTTTACAGTTAAGAGTTGAGCACTACATAAATAGTAGGATTTCTAGTTTAGACAAATAAAATTGCCATGAGAATTGTGCAATATTTAAAATTAACATTTACACTTATTTACATTCGAAACTTTTACTGTTGTAAACTGCTGTTCAAAATTATCGCACCACTCAAAATTCAGTAAAAGTTTGATGTCAATTTTTTTCTGAACCGTTTGTCCGATTTGTATGATTCTTTCTTTAAATTGTAGGTTGATCCTTCAGGAATGTAAATGTGCTACTTATTTTCGGTCAATTCATTTTGGTTGAATACTGGGTGTATAAATGATGTTGACTTTTTTTCCCAAAATTCGTAACACCCTGTGGAGTGCACCAATAATAATATCAAATTATAAACTAGGGCTAACAATAGTCTTATCTTTTCTTAACATTCTCCAATTTGATTAACTTCAAAATCACTGTTTTTAGAGGAGATATACAGGTTTATCGAAAAACATGTTTTTATTGGCGAATTTTCATTAGAAAAAATATCCAACCAAGTGTTGATACCATAAGGAGGCGTCTTACAGAACAGGATTTACACATAAAAATACCACCGACAAAATCCGCCTTAAACGCTGAACATCGCAGAGCCAGACTGCAATTTGCTCGGGAATATCTGGATTGGAACTTAGAGGACTGGGAACATGTTTTGTTCACGGACAATGAATTGACCTGCGCGTAGCCCGGATCTCAATCCCATCGAGCATCTTTGGGATATTCTTGGTAGGAAGCTGAGAGACCGTCAACCGCCACCTGTTTCTCTTAATGAAATTGAACAAACATTGGTAGAAATATGGGATCAAATTAGAAGTTTGATTTCGAGTATGAACCGTCGTTGTCAAGCAGTTGTAAGAAGTAGGGACGGAAATACGCGTTATTGAAACTTTATTACTTATGTTACTCTCTAAATGATTTGTAAAAGAATGCACGAGTAGTCATAAAACTCGCCAATAAAAACATATATATTTTTCGATAAACCTGTATATCTCCTCTAAAAACAGGGATATTGAAGTGAATCAAAACGGAGAATGTTAAGAAAAGATGAGGCTGCACTTAGCTCTAGTTTATAATTTGAGATTATTACTGGTGCACTCCACAGGGTGTTACGAATTTTGGGAAAAAAAGTCAACATCATTTATACACCCAGTATTCAACCAAAATGAATTTTGACCAAAAATAAGTAGCACATTTACATTTCTGAAGGATCAACCTACAATTTAAAGAAAGAATCATACAAATCGGACAAACGGTTCAGAAAAAAATTGACATCAAACTTTTACTGAATTTTGAGTGGTGCGATAATTTTGAACAGCAGTTTATATTTATAATTAATATACTACAAATATCTTCGCGGTTATCCAAAATATGGCAAAAAATACGATGGAACTTCCAGTAGAATAGGAACTTATTGCAGAAAAAATAATTTAAAAACTCACTACTAACTGTTCATAGAAATAACACTTTTCTAGGTAGGTAGTTGCCGTGACAAGTAGTACTTATCCAGTACCCTCAACTTCTGCTGGTGGCGTTTGAAACACTGCCAGATTAAAACTCAGTGGATGGCTCTTCAATAAAGAAGCATCCAAACTCACTGGTCGCGTACTATTCTTCTGCGCTCCAGACACCAACTCAAACTTATCATCAATCTTCCCCATAACTTGCTCCAGTTTCTGCTGGTGTTTACCCTTCAACTTACATCTTCTATGCGGCAGCGCATAGTGAAGCTTATTCCAGAAGTACGGTTCGCCCCATTTCACGTAAGTATTGGTTTTGAGGTATGACTTCAAATCATCATCTAGTTTCTCCTCGTCTAATTCTCCGTAAATCACAACCACTACTCGAGCTCGTCTGTCTTTCATAGCCTGAGAATGCGCTGCCTTGAACTCCATTTGCCCCCAAACACTCTCCACGAAATTATTGGATAAAATCACCAAAGTTCTTCGCGACTCTTCTACAGATCGTATCACTTGAGTATCGATGAACTCACCGGGTGTAAAATCCCGCACATGTACACACACTTTATATGGTCTAGATCCAGATTCCAATTCTTTTAGGAGTTTGTGTTCGACGAATTGCTCGTCTTGGTGCGAGTAGCTGAGGAAGATGTCGTAGGTTTTGTCTTTGTCCAGCTCTTCTTCAGTGACGAACCATAGGCATAAGTTTTTGGCGTACAGCCACACTTTGATTTCGTTTTGGTAGTAGAAGTAGGTAGCGATGAGGACTGCTAAGGCACACACAGTGCAAAGCAGGGCGATGATGACTGCCAGGATTTGAGGGTTGAATGGTGGACATACGTCTTGGTTGATGAGCAGTACCTCCGAATTCTTGCACTGAACTTTAGTAGAATCAACCTGCAGAAAGAAGGAAAATAAAATGAAATGATGGTTTTTAATTTTTTTCTGAAGTCTAAACAATCATTAAGAAACAGAACTCATGAAAGAAGTATTGGTTTATTTTATATGATCATATTTCGGAAATAGTTTATTAGTTTTATGTAAAATTTTGTATTTGTTACGAAATAATATCTTTTTAAATTTTTTTTCCAAAATCTTCGTTATTAAGTCCAAAAATGTGCCGTGGTATGGTAAAAAGTGGGACGTTTATAATATAACAAAGTTCTATAAAATCTTGTAAAGATATCAAAAATTTTTCGTCATACCCTCAAGTTGTTCTCCCGAAGAAACCCTTGCAACTCCCCTGTACTACATTCACACCTCCAAGGATTATTTGCAAGCGTCAATTTCCTCAAAGAAGACGAATGGTTCAAAATCGACAAAAAATCGCTGCTTAACTCTTCAATTCTATTGTAGTCCAAATGTAGAACCTGCACCAAAATAAAAATTGTCACATTCCCGAATTATGCTCTTTTTAATATAGTCCAGGAAAAATAGACTAAAAAAAAAGACTGAGTTGGAAAAAAATTGTAACAGGCTGAATTTTTGCATGCACCTTAGTATTATAGCCCTCAACAATGTGTGAAAGTTCCCCATCGATTTGATGGCTGCTAACTGAGTTACTCGAGGTCAAAGGTCGCGATAAACAGTTTTTTGCAAAAATCTCGAGAACGGCAACCTTTATTGAAAAAAATATAGAGAGTTAATTTGTAGCTGAGGCGATTTGCTATAAAAACTTATTCAGAAGTTTTTTTGTAGCGGCAATCGTTCACGAGATATAGCGTTTCAAAAACTATATATTTTTTTCAAAATATTTGCAAAAAACTGTTTATCGCGACCTTTGACCTCGAGTAACTCAGTTAGCAGCCATCAAATCGATGGGGAACTTTCACAGATTATTGAGGGCTATAATACTAAGGTGCATGCAAAAATTCAGCCTGTTACAATTTTTTTACATGTTAAAGTCTATTTTTCCTGGACTAATACTAATCAAACTTACACTAATTTCTGGTGGAGCCCATTCGATTCTTCGAATTCTGTTCCTCTCCAAATATAATTTGGTCACATTTTCATAACCATTTATATCAGGAGTTGGTGCCAGTTCCAACATATTACCCTCCAAATGTACCTCAGTTTGGTTGTAGTTCATTTTTAGAGCTGGATAAGTTATTATTGGAGCATTTTGGAAATTTCTATAAGAACAATTAACTACTCGTGCTGTGTCGTAAGGTCTGTAACTACAAGAGCAATTTCCCGGACAGTTTTGGTATGTTTGATTCCAAGCACATGTGAATTGTTCTGGTTTTAGCTGTGGTAAATATTGGTTTTTGAGTTGTTCGGGTCCAGCACATTTTAACTTATTATTTGGTTCAAATTTTATCTTGCTCATTTGAGTTGATTTTGAATATTGGTAATAAGTGAATAAGTCATAATTATGGCAGTCACAGATTAAAGGATTGTTTTCTATGCTTATAGTTACTGGAGATATATCGTTAAGAAGGTCACGAGTATCCAGTGGGATAATATTTATAAAGTTCCTGTACTCTTCGGACGAAACAGGAGTAGCAGATGTAAACTAAAAAAAAATAAATAAAATCAAATTATAGCTTGGTAAAAATACAAAAAAATTAACTTACTTTGATATTCTTGATTAAATTGTGATCCAAGTTCAAATTGCTCAAATTTAACATTTTAATCATTGCTACAAGAGAACTCGAGTTATTGATTAAATTATGACTCAAATCCAAAGTATTAATATTATATTTCGAAATTCTGTCTCCAAAATAAAACGCGTTGATAACATCAGAAATTGAAGATATGTTATTCTCAGACAACTTTAACGTGTTCAGCGTTTCCAAAGTACCAAATAATCCTGGTGCAAGTTCACTTAAATTATTTCCAGAAAGATGCAAAGTTGTTATCGCAGTTAAATCATTCAAAGAACCAGCTTCTAATTTATGTAACCGATTGCGTTGTAGGTATAGCTGCTCTAATTTTTCTAACCCTTTAAACAATCCTGCAGGTAAATTGCTCAGATTATTATCCCTCAAATTAATCACCCTTAAATTGGTACAATTCTCAAAGAGATGTTCTGGAACTGATGTTAAATGTGCTTCATACAACCACACTTCCTTCAATTTTCTCAAATTTGCAAACAGATAATCATCTACTGTTAAATTTGGCTGTACTGGAAGACGAACCAGCTCCAACTGAGGATTGTTGATGAAAACGTCACGTGTTAGTTTTTTTAACGAATTATTATTTAGATACAACTGCTTCAAATTGGGCAATTTGCTAAGACTCAAATCCAAGTCCGCGATGTTATTTGAAGTCAAATCTAGCAAACTTAATTTGTCTAAGCCCTCAAACATTTCGCTGGATATTTCGGAAAATAAATTGTTGTCTAAATCCAAGATCTCCATTTGATTACTGTTCTTAAACCACCCCTTTGGAATGCTAGAGATGCTGTTACCTCCCAAGTTTAGCTCTCTCAATTTCGGATTTTTTTTAATATTAAAATTAATGTTCTTTAGGTTATTAAATGTCATAACCAATTCGGTTAAATTCGGAAAATTTTCCAGAAAATCCTCAGGAATACTTCGGTAGTTTTGTGTAAAAGTAAGTTTGTGGATCGATTCGAAACCAGCCAAAGTATCTCTAGTAATATTTTCAATACTTGTACTCGAATCCTTAATATAACTCACTTCAAATACCTTGAGATTTTGCCGGTTTAATCCCAGTTGATTCAATAAACGTGGAAAATCCTGATTTGGAAGCGTACAGTTTTGTAAAATTAAACTGCCAAATTCTCCAGCAGTAATATTTGGGAACATGTTCGGATTTCCGTAGTGAACATCGTCGGTACGGCACTCAATTTTTATTTCCGAATCATTGGGCTTTACATGAATCTCAGTTTTATGGTCCTTTTGAGAAGGACATTGGAACTCTAAATAGCTGGGATGTTTAATACAGGTGCAGTTGTTATTATCCGAAGGACATAACAAATCGGTGGAGATACTTAGAACTCCTGTTAGAAGCAGGATGTAAACTAGGAGATTGGCGATGTTGGGACTCATTGTCATCTGGAAAGTAAGCAGTAAGATTTTTTCGAGGTGTGCGTTTATACTTTAAATTTAAGAGAATATTTAGCTTGATCTAAAACTACAAGACATGCTCAAAAACTAAAACTATTACTATCATTTGTGAGCTGTATTAGCTTTATAGCAATTTTCAAAAAAGAAATATGATTTTTTAATGACATTAATCCTGATAAGCTCATTCATTTGTACAGATTTTAAGAGATAGTAGGTATAGTGGGAAAGGCTCTAAATAATTTAAACAGAAAAATTTGAAAAATGTTTGATCGGTAATGGAAAATAGTTTTTGCATACACTTCAAAATTGAAAAAAAGATTTAAATCGCATTTCCAATCCACAATCCAACTGTGTTTATTAAACAATTTGGCAAATTTATATCAGCAATAACCAAAAAATAATAACATTTATTTTTACGTCTTCATGATATTTACTATTTTGTGGAATTGTAGGGAATTTAATATTATTCACTTTTATTTAATTACATGATAAACTAGAAGTTACCAACATATTTTATTGAGAATTCCCACTTAAGAGTAATCACCACAAAACCACAAATAAAATTCTTTTTAGTTAAAATTACAACAACTAATTCAATGTGTGAATATGTAGTATTTTCATGAAAAATAATTTGTATGTAGATGAAAAAATACTTAACAAATTAAAATGATAGAATTGAATTACTTTCAGTACGCAGCTCATCATACTCCCTTTCTCTCTCGCTCTCAAGCTAAGCGAACGCAAGGTAGAAACAGAGATAGTGTGAAGAGCTGTCTACTGAAAATAATTCCACTATACATTATACCTATAATCTTTTAGTGCAGGTACACTTTATATGCGACTTCAAATTATGATAATTGTTTATCAACTAAATCAAAGATCGAATAAGTTAATAGGTCGCGGGCAATAAAATACTTGATAATTTATAGATACGTCACGACAGTAGCTTTTTTTCTCATGTTTATCAAATTATATTAGTTTCTGTTTCGAATATGTAATGGAGACTATCAGCTTCATTTATTTGTAATAACTAACTGAGATATCTACATAAAAATGAATATTACTATTTTTGGTACTTTTTATTTAAAATTAAATAAATCTTTTTTAAAGTACCTACGGATAACTTTGTCTTAGTTGTACAGCTCAATTTTCCAGTTTTTATTTATAGTTAATTCTAAGATATCTCTTAAAATAGCTCTGTTATTATTCGATATTCAAAAATCTTTTTGGTAATAGTTTAAAATTATGTAGTTACTCATGCATTTTGTGGAATATTTTGAAATATGTATCAAAATATTATTATTATTGTGTGAATTGCTCATGACAAAATATCTCGCAGATTTTTTACTTTCAGAACTATTAATCAACAAAATATTTTCGGAAGGAATACGTTTTTGCCAAAATACAAAAATTCCAAATGTATAAAAAATAGTGTTTAACATGCGATGTAAGAGGCCTTCATTTCAGTATTCACATATTTTCCTTCTCGTTGAGTAAAGTATCACTTTTCATGCTAGGCACGTAAATAACTAATACCATACTCCTATTAATAGAAAAAGTTTTAAAGTTTAGAACTTAGAACTTGGAAGTTAGAAAGATATCTGCAGAAATAACGTATAAATGTAAAGTATGGTAAATTTAATATCGCACTCAGGGCCGTAGCGACAACTCAAGGGGCCCTGGGGCAAAAGATTTCGGGGGCCCCAAATATTGTGACTACTGAAAACAGAGTCTTAGCAATTCTGTTTTTTATGAGGGCGCAAATAAAAATTATACATTTTATGTTTTTTTTAATATCTGTTGTAGGGTTGCCAATTTTTATTATTGCTTAGTAAGGTAGTAAGGATACGTAAAAGTTGTTTGACAGATTGTAGGGCAAAAATGCGCCGCAGGCGAAAATTTCGAACTTTTCAAGGTCAATGAACTAAAATGAAAATTTACAATTTCGAACAGGAAAAATATTCAATTCGAAAGTTAGGTTTCGTATAATATAATTAAATTTTAGAGTAAATGCGCAAACTAAGAACAAATAGCGTCCTGTAATTTGGTACATATAATTGTATAGATAAGTATACTTGTGGCCGGGGCCCCCTCGCGGACGGGGGCCCCGGGGCGCTGCCCCGGCTGCCCTATGCTAGCTACGGCCCTGATCGCACTTTGGAAATAGAATACGCCTGAGATATCCTCTTCTAGATGTTTATATGCTGCTTAGTGCTTTGTTATGATCAGAAGAGCAAAAATGTTAAGTTTGTTATAGCAATATGATACGTATTAAAGCAAAATAATGCATAACTTGGCAAATTAGCTTCCTGAATATTAAAAAAATTCTGGTCATTTTCTAATTTATTTTACAAAACATGTTTACCGAACGCCATTGTTAAATAACAATTTAAAACAAAGTCTTAGGTACCTTTAAATCCTGAAAGTTTTCCTAAGATAAGGAGGCAAGATACTGGAGTCAGAGGTCTGTCTCAGGACCTACAGGTTGCACTGTGTAAACATTAAGACAATAAAATGAATAATTTTACATGATTTGTATAAAAAACTACAACAATTGTCAATAACATTTAAAAAATGTATCTGAAAATAAAAAAATGTAGTTGTAAATAAGCGTAGTTTACAATAAGTGGAAAGTGTGAGGCCATTCACTCAAATATTTTCGTTATATTATTATTGTTGTCTAAAAATCATGTAGAAACGCTGAAAATGTTTGAAAATAAAATCTATCATCTAGAAAACGTTTTTTTACCTATCAAAACTTGTCATGGAAGGATCTTTGTCTGTGGAAAGTTACACCATTCTAAACTGCTGGCCAATTGAAACGTACCAAGCGAATTTTTAAGTTGAATTTAAAGTCAAATATTTTGAAAAATAGAAAAGATATCAACATGCGGTTTTCAGGATTTCAGAGATAATTTAATTGACAAAACGATAGTTTTACCCGATTTTTTTACTTTGAAGTACATTACTATCTACAGGGTATGAAAGAGAGTCTTCTTCTTTTTGTCAAATTTTATAACTACCGTGATTCCACAAAAATTTTTTTATATTTTTTTGATGTAGATTTTTTTAGTCCTTACTTAATGGGAAAACAACTTGTTTCTCAAAATTTTGATATCCCTGTTATTTTATAAGATACCGAATTTTTGCTGAAAATTTGATTTTTTCTTTGTTTTTTGTCGTTCGGCCGTATTGTGTTTTGTAAGAACCAATCTCTGTAGTTGATTATAATACCTTATGAATGGCTTTCTTATAAAAAGTACACTTTTTGTACTTTCATTAATTTATTGGTAACCAGTGGCTTATCAAAAATCGGTACACGTTCGCTAATTGGTAAATTTTTTAAATCATTTTTTGAGGCTATGTTCTTAATGGAATAGAATGGAATTTAGTTAGTTTATGTTCACCATTGGCTTAAGTGACTTATATCCTCGAAACGGCTTTTTCACTTTCTCGAAAATTTGTTCATATTCGTGTATACCGGGTGGCTACGAAATCGTTTTACAACCCCCATCATTTTGTTACATTTAACTGTATTAATTTGAAATTTGGCATGGTTTGATTGTTGAAAGGAATAATCATTTTGACGTTTAAAACAATCTGATGACACTTCCGGTTTCACCGGAAGGGCCACCTACTAACTTTCAATTTTTTTTAAAACAACCCTGTATATTTTTTCCGTAAGAATTAGATTATACTTAAAATTACTTTTTTATCGACATATCACATGATGACATTTGCTTTCAAAATGGCAGTATAATTATTATTGCAAAAACCTGTTCAACAATATTAAATTTAATATAAAATTCGGTATCTTATAAAATAAGAGGGATATAAAAATTTTGAGAAATTGGTTTTTTCCTCATTAACCAGGGACTAAAAAAATCGACATCAAAAAAATATAAAAATTTTTTTGTGGAATTTCGGTAGGTATAAAGTTTGAGAAAAAAAAGACGACTTTCTTTCATACCCTGTAGATAGTAACGTACTTCAAAGTAAAAAAATCGGGTCACAATATTGCTTTCGCAATAAAATTATCTCTTGAATCCTGAAAACCTCATGTTGATATCTTTTCTCGTTTTCAAAATTGACTTTAAATGCAACCTAAAAATTCGCTTGGTACGTTTCAATTGGCCAGCAGTTTATTTAGTTTCCTGTTTACTTTCAACGATCACATTGAAACTTCGGGAAATCAACAAATATCTCAAAAACTTGCAATTAACCCAAAATTTTATAGGTCTAGACTCTAAAGTATAAAATCCGAAAGGCCAGTTTAATTCTGTAGATTATGTTTAAAACCTTTATAAGCAAGGAATTTTTTTAGAATTTCTTTAGGATTCATTTTAAACAATTTTCTAGAATTGTGATTATTATTAAAAACTACATTTTCATGAGTTACAAAATAAATTCGTGGAAATATTTGTAATGTACCTATTTTATGAATACAATTTGTAATTCGTCAAGGAGACATACTTTAACCAAATATTATTACAATAAATATTTAATAGATCTTGTCACTTTGCAAGAAGCTATCCTACTGGGTGATTAGCTTGATTTGTGGTTTTTCTGTTTATATCTACATAAATTTAGGAAGTGGGTAAATTATTCGATCATTCAAATATCCATAAAATTATAATGGGAGTCTATTCCGAAACTTGCAAATTAGCATGAAAATAAACAAAAATCAATAATTTTCTGTTATAGTATACCATAAAGTGTGATGCAGATTCTATTTCATAGTAATGATAATAATCAAAAGATAAATATTCGTGGTATAAATTATAAAAACTACTTTTCGGCTGAACTTCCGCCATGATGTGTTATTAGATTAACTTCTTCCTGAAAATCAGGAACTGCACAAATATCTTATCAAAATTATCTGAAATTATGCGCGTGAATTAAAATACACTCGAAAGTACCTATGCATATTTTCAAAATTCATCAACAAGTTTAAAACATGTGACCCGGAATGAAGAATCAGGTTTACGGACCGAAACAGAGTTTTCGAGAAAAACAGTTTGGAGGGCGGAAGTAACAAGTAATCGGTTGTTTAAACTGTTTTAACTTTGATTTAATCTATTTCTCGTACCCTTTTCTACAGACCTGAAATTGGATTTTTCGGTCCGTAACCCTGATTCCTTCATTCCGAGTCACATATTCTTAGCCTTACCATTTTTATAATATGCGTAACAGAAAACTAACACATGTTTAAGTTTAAATGTTGATAAATTATTGTTATACACTGTTTAGTAATTCATTATGATTCATTATTTCACTTTCACATATTCCAGTAAATTTTTGCACAACACAAATTTTCCTCATGTATTTTATTTTTGATGTCAGCTCACAAATGCGTATCAATCGCACTAAGTAGCGAAGCAAGGACTGCAGAGACCGGCATTTTTTCTCATTTACACTGTTAAGTGTTCCCCCACTGTTAATTAAAATATAGCGCTGAGTAGATGTTATTTATTTCAGATACATTTACGCGACTGGTATCAACATTTTTATATTGTATCTAACAATAAGATTTCTTATAGGAATGCATAATGCATGGTGTGTCCTCTGGCATAGATGTTTGTGTGTGACGTGGGGAAATTATGGAAAACTTGATCTAACGCATGTTAATTAAGACAATGTTATTCTATTGACTACAGGTATACGGTATACCTAGGTGATTATATTAACAATTTATTTTATGGATATTTCTACAGGTTGGTTTTCATTATAGGTACTTACCAATTACTGAATAATGTACGAGTATTTATTTATTCACATTTTTTTTAATTCACCAATTATTCGAATTGAATATTATAGATCTACATTTTAATTCTTACGGAACCACGAAATAAATATAACATTAAACCTCAGAGTTCTTTGCATAACTGATTTATTAAGTATGTGTTTCATGAATCAGCCGTGCCTTCAGAAATCCCCATCTTAAACAGGTCTCAAAATTCTTGACGGAATATTTCTTTTAAAACTGGCTAATGTATCTATTTTAGGTGAAGAATAAATAATAGGTATTTGGTAGAAAATTTAATATAAATTTAATTGGCTGTAGATCAGTAAATAACCAAGCAAATTAATGTGTTTTGAAATTCTTATTATTTTTTTGTACCTACCTACTAGACGACGAGGTTTAGTAGCAACGTATTTTTGACTGTCAATGTTAGTACCTACCTAGATAGGTGACATCTTGTACGTGCTTACCTACCACTGATAATACTTATTTTCACCAAATTTATTTTTTTGAAATTTGCGTTTTGTGATATATTCATCATGTATACATGTATAATATGCAATAAGTTTTATGATGGATACACAAAGAAGTTTTTGCAATTAATGCTTTTTTGTTAGAAACTTTATCAATCCTTATTTAAAATAAAAACAATTTCATGAATTATATCCATAAATAAGACATATTTATCTATTACCAAAATATAAACATTATAAGATAAAACCAATATGTGTAATTTAAAAACGAGCTGAAAATAGGCTTATCAATACTCAATTTGAACTTCTAATCAATTTACTAATATGGTCAACATCTTCGAATTAATGGAATTTCCAGTCCAAATGTCAACTTTAGATAAGACATTACCAAATCATTATGTACTACTTTTATTACAGTACCAGTTCAGATTCAGATAATACTTATCACTAGTTAGACCTTCAATATCTGTTGGGCGGTACCTACACACTTTTTTTAACATCTTGATCTTGTATTTATTCATTTGTCTCCAAAGACTATGGTTGGACAGCACCACCAAAGTTCTGCAAATCTTGAACGGACTAAGTAATTTAATGAAACTGTATGAATTTGATCCAGAGCTGCACCGCATTTCTGACAAATTGTTCATTATTTTTGTGTTTATCCAGTTCTTTTTCAGTATAAGTTCAGTGGAGTACAACCATACTTTAATCTCGTATTGATATAGTAGGCACCTACAGCAAAAAATCCTTTATTTTTACCGGTTGGATATGTAAACCACTAGTTTATTTGAACTCAATAGAGAATCCCGAATTTTTGCTTCCACCGCGCCGGCAAAAAGGCTGAGGTTTGTGAGTATTTGAATTCTAGAATTGCATAAAACCATACTGGAAAACTGAATAACCTCTGGTTGTGAAGAAATAAGAAATGACAAAAGAATTAGATGAAGTCAAAAACTTATGTTAATTGTGTTATACGATTGATATTTCTTTAGGAACGAGAATTTCCTCGAAATTCTTGCACCGAACTCTAGTAGAATCAACTTTGACATATAAAGACATATTTCTCATTTAAGATTTGAAATAAAAGATTATAAATGTAAAAACTGAAAGTAGGTAAAGTAAACTTTCGTTTATTTTATGGACTTGATGTTGATGGTCGGTAGAAGCAGAAAGTCGGGGTCCCTCTTGAGTTCAAATAAACAAAACATATCTGGGCGTTAAAAATAAGCGAGTTTTAATAAATCAATTTCCGTTCAAGAAAAATAACATGTCTGATTGGTATGAGTTAAAAAAATATCAGCTATCAGCTGATGTCACATACATTATGCAACTTTATATCCACATATTAATACTACTTATTGTAAGACGATATAGATTTATAGAATATATACTGAACCCTGAAGCTGTAATATTTTATTTCAATGAACGAGTTTACCTCACCCTAAAAGAGACAATTCTCTACGACAGTTTAAAACAGAAATCCCATTTTTCTACAAGTTGAGCTCATATTGTTTATAATTATTTTTGATTTTGTTGATTATCTGATTTTTCATACAACGTCTCCTTATATTGAGCTTCAAACGGTTTTTTTGAGAAACATTTTCAGTTGTAAGGTCACATTCTTAGTAGTAGGTGTAGGTGATATATTAAAATTATATCTCAGTATTTTTAAGTAGTTTTGCCGAACAAATCCTTGCAACTCCGCTGCCTTAAATTTGTACTGAAACTTTACGATTTTTATTTTATAAGCAGTTTTAGTGTTGAAAACACTTATCTTACGCAGCATTCCCGATCTGAAAGACACGCTCAAGCGTCACACAGCGCAGTTAGATGAGATAGATAGGTTGAAAAGCACCACGTACGATCAGTGTCCAATGTTGAAATGTTGCCGTTTCAGTAAAATTATTGTATTGATCAGAGTGATGATTATGATGAGATGATGGTCACCTGGATGGGTGGGATGTTCCTGTATCGTTGTAATATTAACAGACTGGGTAATTTAAATGAATGAAAAAATTTTAAACTAGTATTTTTGAATAATCACAGCGTATAATCTATTAATCTAAATTCCAAAGCTGAAAAGCACTAAATTTGAGTAAGTACGATTTTTACTTAATAAACATTTCTAAATGTTATTTAAATAATTATTTAAAAAAAACTTAAAATTTAATAACAGTAGAATTTTCTCGCTTTAACATGAAAGGGTTCAATGCAACAAACTAGACCAGGTAGTTCTGAATTTGTTGAAAATATATAGAAAACAACACAAACACGTTTATACGATTACTATTATACAGGGTGGTCCGAATTTTACCTTCGATAATTTGGGAATCAATAGAAAACCTTAAAAAAACATCAATTTTCTTAATAAACTTATATCGAAAACTCAACCGTTTCAGAAATACTGTGTGTTGAAGTTGCACTTTTTTTTAAATAAATTAATATCTCCTGAACCAAAGGGAATATTTTATTGAAATTTGGTGGATATTATTTTCTTAATAAGTACCATATTAATCACCATAATTTGTTTTCCTACTTTAAGTTGTAGCCCTCATCTATCGCCTCGGGCTATAAATAAGTTGGTTAATTAAGAATGATTTTTATTATTTCTTACTACCTAACTCGTAAATTGAGATGTGTATAAGAAGTATTATATGAATCAGTACTACTTAAGTTTTTCAAAAATAAAATGCTAAAAAATTCTATGTTTATAATAATCTTGCGTGTATATTAAACAGTTAATTATGTTTCAAATATGGTGTTATGATTTCCAATGTTTCCGATGGTTGCAAGGATTGCGAACATTTTTTATCATGATTATATATTGTGTTTGTTTTCAACACCCTCCGATGGTTGCAAGAATTGCGAGATCTGTGAATTTTTTATTTTTATAATCTAGGTACTAGTTTTTAGGGATCAAATTCGTTAAAAAATAAAAGACCCATATAACATGTCTCCTCTTTATTATAACATAATTTCAATTTAGGACATGTAGCATGTGCTAAAAATTCTTGTCTGTAACACAGGCACGTTATAACAATTTTTGTACTCCTGACTAGATAAAACAGTCACAATTCCATTGTCTCCAGCTTTAGACTTAAAAGAATAATATAGTACTTACATATACATATGCCTATATTTTTTATTATGTACAAAATTATAGCCGAAACCTTTTTTAAAAAAATAAAAATGCACCAGTAGGTATTATAAAATTATATAACAAGGTCAAATTACTTAAATAATATTTACATGTTTATTTCACAATCGAGAATAAAATCACAAAAATATAAAACCACAAATCAATAAAAAAATGTTTTGTCAATTTAACCAACACTTTTATTCATGAAAGTCATCAATTTATTAATTAATATCATATCACCAATATTTTTATAACCATTGGAATTTCCAGTCTAATATAGGAACAAATGTCAATAATTTTGAGCAAAACTTAGATAACAAGTTGCAAAATTATTGCAGTTCTGATTAAGAAGTTCACAACACAAGCACTATATAGTTTTATCACGCTATTTTACATAACTGTTGTACCTAGCAGACGTCCAGTTCCAGCTTCTGCTGGTGGTGTATGATACACACCCGGATTTAAACTCAGCGGATGGCTCTTCAATAGAGACACATCTAAAACCACTGGTGGGGTGCTGTTCGTGATACCCTGTGAGCTAGACACCAAGTCAAACTTATCATCGATCTTCAACATAACCTGCTCCAGCTTCCTCTGGTGTTGGTTCCGGAATTTGCCTTTGCGATGTGGCAGCGCATAATGCAGCTTATTCCAGAAGTATGGCTCGCCCCACTTCACATAAGTATTGGTTTTGAGGTACGCTTTCAAATCAGGATCGAGTTTCTCCTCGTTTAATTCTCCGTAAATCACAACAACAACTCGAGCTCGCCCGTCTTTCATAGCCTGGGAGTGCGCTGCCTTGAACTCCATTTGCCCCCAAACACTCTCCACGAAATTATTGGATAAAATCACCAAAGTTCTACGGGAGTCTTGGACGGATCGTATCACTTGAGTAGCGATGAACTCCCCCGGTGTAAAATCACGCACATGCAAGCATACTTTGTAAGGCCTAGATCCCGATTCCAATTCATGTAGGAGTTTTTGTTCGACGAATTGTTCGTCTTTGTGCGAGTAGCTGAGGAAGATGTCGTAGGTTTTGTCCTTGTCCAGCTCTTCTTCAGTGACGAACCAAAGGCATAAGTTTTTGGCGTACAGCCACACTTTGATTTCGTGTCGGTAGTAGAAGTAGACGGCGGAAGCGGCGGCTATTGCAAACATTATGCATAGTAGAGTGATGACGAAGCCTAGGACTAGACTGTTTGGTGATGGACATATGTCTTGGTTGATGAGGTATTCCTTGGAATTCTTGCACTGGATTTTTGTGGAATCCACCTGCACAAACAAGAAAAATAAATAGGACTGGTTTGGATAAAAGGATTCTAAAACTCAAGGGTAAGTTTTTCCAGTAATTTTTTTTCGTTACCAAAATATTTCTGTGGATAATTAAATTACCGATTTTAACCATGAAATAAATACTGGATGAATTTGGTAAATGAGAGATTTCCTAAAATGTACCTACTTTAACTATCCTAATCCCTTCAATTGTACTAAGAAATTATATTATGAGATGAAATTGGTAAAATGGTTCACATGCACTTTTCAAAAGGCGAATAAATTCTAGAATACAGATGAATCAGCGGCTTAATTCAAAATTTTATATGTCTATGAATAGGGTGGTATAACAGGGAATGATGCGGTTCTAAGAGTCGATATACAGGGTGTTTTTGAAATACACTACCAAAAAAAGAACAGTAATAGGTGATGAAAAATAGATGCAATTGACAAAAAAACCTTGAATAAAAGTCTTTTCGTTTTCGAACTAAAATTAATCGAAAATTTGGTCAAAATTTCCAGTGCGCTACTGGGTTAAAGGTAACTACATAATTCAAATAGTAATTATTTTGGTTGTTTAGCAACAAGAATAAAAGGTAGATGTGATTTTTTCTGTCACACAATTCAAATTGTCACCGTATAATTGTCAGTTTTGAATTTTGAATTTCCATATTTATTCTAAATGGTTTACACAAATTCCGAATTGACCGATATGGTGTTAATGTATGGGAGAGCACTGGGAAATGCTCGTGAAGCACAGCGTCTCTACAGAGAAGCATTTCCTAGACGAGTAGTACCCCACCATCATACATTTACTACCACTGTGCAGCATCTCAGAGAAAACGGTGAATATCGTCCCCAAACTAGATATAGAGGCCGACAGAGAACTGCAAGGGTATTAGATGCTGAACCTGATATATTAAATACTGTGGAAGAAATCCCCGGAATTAGCGTAAGAAAACTGTCGTACAGAATTGGTGTTTCCCTATTTATTGTTTGGAGAACATTAAAAGAACAGAGGCTTCATCCCTACCATTTGCAACGTGTACAAGCACTCAAAGAAGAAGATCTACCCCGAAGGATCAGGTTTTGTGAATGGATATTTCAAAAAAATTATCAAGATCCACAGTTTGTTGAAAATTTCTTTGTCAACACATGAGGCAACCTTCATAAGAGATAGAGTCTTTAATTCCCATAATTGTCATTGTTGTTCGGCAATTTGAACAATTTTTATAAATAAATTATTATGTATTTCACTACGTATTTATTAGATGCTTGAACCATAATTTAAAATCTCTCAGAATTGACTTTCGACTTGTCAGTTCTGACTTTAATGGTTACTATGGCTATTTATTCAAAATGATTTAATTTTAGTTACCATGGCTTTTTATTGAAATCGAACGCACTCAGTTTTACGTGTATTTTCTTCAGTGGCGTTCTGGTTTTATAAGTAAGGGATCAAAGGTTATTTTTTCTTATCGTAAAAAAAAATAAAAGGGTCCATTCGCCTCCTTAAAAGTCCCAGAGACTCCGTTTCACTTTTGGTAGTGTACTTCAAAAACACCCTGTATTTATGAACAAAAATTTTGTACTGAAACTATAATGGTTAATGAACAAACTTTTTGGAAGCATGCAAATTCTTAAGCAAAATTTTTCACAATCGCCGTGTTTCCAATAAACTGATGAAATTTGCTGCTGTAAATTGTTGCATTTTTACTAAAGGACATAAAAAATCTATACATTCCGTTCTTGTAAAACTAGTACAGCAGATGATCTTTGCGACAGGCTGATCTGGCTTAAGACTATACTTATAAATCATCCAGATTTGTATGATTTGGTAAACATATAAAAAATTACCTGCAAATAGTTCTGACGAAGAAATCCTTGCAATTCTACTGCGTCACAGTCGCACTTCCACGGATTATTGGCAAGTGTTAAATTTCGCAATGAAGACGAATTCGTTAAAGTATTCAAGAAATCGCTGCTCAACTCTTCAATATTATTATAGTCCAGATGTAGAATCTGTAGCAAATAAAAAATTACTACATCAATTTACATGTTTTAAATTCAGCAAACTTACACTAATTTCAGGTGGAACCCATTCAATGGTTTTGATTTCGTTGTTCTCCAAAAATAATTTAGTCACATTCTCATACCCAATGATATCAGCAGTTGGTGCTTGTTCCAACATATTACCTTCCAAATGCAACTCGGTTTGATTGTACTTCCAATTTACAGTTGGACTTTTTTTAACATTGATTACCGGAGCAAAGTGGAAATTTCTGTAAGAACAATCGACTACGCGTGCAGTATCGTATGGTCTGTAACTACAAGAACAATCTGTTGGACAGTCCGACATCCAAGCGCATGTGAATTGTTCTGGTTTTAACTGGTCTAAATATTGGTTCTTAAATTGTGTGGGTCCAAAACATTTTAAATGATTCTTTGGCTCAAATTTCAACTGGCTGGTTAGGTTTGACTGTAAATACTTGTAGTAAGTGAATAATTCATAGTTGGTGCAATCACATATAATTGGATTATTTGCAATGTTTATTGTAAATGTTGATAATTCCTCAATAGGATAAACATTATCCAGCGAGGTAATGTTATTAAAGGACAAGTCCATGTAGAGTTTCGATGAAACAGGAGTGGCATATATCATCTGAAAAAATAAAAATGTGTCAGTTAGGTAAATCAAATTATTAATATTTAGTTAAAAAAACTTACCTCAAATTGTTCGATTGCGTTGTGGCTCAAATTAAATATTTTCAATCTAACAAATATTTGAACAATTTCTATCATCGGATTTTCGATTAAGTTGTAACTTAAATCCAAATGTTCCAGAGTCAATATACCAGTAAAAGGGTGGCGATATGACTCATAACTACTAGAGTTAATTTTGTTATGTGACAAATCCAGTGTGGTAAGCTTATTTAAATTAATAAATGCGTGATTGTCAATGGTTTCTATTTTATTACCACGCAAATTAAGCTGAAGTAGTGAACCAAGAAAGTGGAATAGTTTCGGCCCTAATACAGTTAGATTATTGTACGATAGATCCAAGATTGTTAATTTGGTTAAATCTTTAAAAATACTGACTTCCAAACTTTGAAACTGATTATTTTGCAAATATAGCTTTTCCAGTTTGGTTAACCCTTTAAACAGTTCCACAGGCAACTCTTTCAGATCATTCTTCTGCAACTTAATTTCTTTCAAATTAGTACAGTTTTCAAACAGATGTTCTGGAATTGATGTTAGATGTGCTTCGTGCAACTGTACCGTAGTCAATTTCACGAGATTTCCGAACAAAAAATTGTCTAAAACCAAATGCGGCTGCCGTCCAAGTCTAATATTCTTCAACTGACTGTTGTTCATAAAAATATTCGGTGGGAGATAATTCAATAAATTATTACTCAGGTTTAGTTCCTGCAGATCGGGCATTTGAGAAAATGTTGTATCATCTACATGTCGGATTCGATTTGAGCTCAACTCTAACAGACGCAACTCGTGTAAACCTTCAAACGTATCACCGGACAACTCAGTTAACATGTTATTCCACAACTGCAAAACACGAAGCTTGTTGGAATGTCTGAACCATCCTGTTGGAATGCTGGAAATATTATTGCTGACCAACTCAAGTCTTGTCAATTTCGGATTTTTGTTCACGTTAAAGTTAAGGCTGCCTAGGTTGTTATGATTCATATCCAATTCTGTTAAATTTGGAAGTCCTTCTACAAAGTCGTCAGCCATAGTTAAATAGTTGTTTAAAAAAAGTACCTCCTCAAGCGATTCCAGACCAGCTAAGTGTTCTCTGGTAAAATTGGAAATAGAGCTAAACGAATTATTGCTGTTTTGCATCTTGAATACTTTGAGATTCTCTCGGGATATTTTCATTCCATCGAAGAGAGGTTGAAAATTGTGAAGAGGTATTGGACACAACTTTATGGTTAACAACCTGATTTTCCCAGCAGTAATATTTGGATATATTTCCGAATCCTCATAATTAATCTCATTGCTGTAGCAATCGACCATAACGGAATCGTTAGGCTTCACATGGGTGACAGTTTTTGGATTTTTAGAGGGACATTGGAACTCTATGAAGTTTGTAATTCGTTCCGCAAAGCAGTCACATTGTTGATGGCTGCCAGAAGGGCATCTTATTTCTGTTGGAATACTCAGCACTGTTGTTAGAAGTAGGATGTTGACTAGGATTGCTTTACTGACGTTGGACTCCATTGTCATCTGGAAAATAAATTAGTAGTAGTTAATATGCGAACCAAACTTCAATAAAAAATTGATGTGATGTTGCGAGTATTTATCTGGTATTTCCTACCGAAAAAAACCTTGGAAACCACAAATTCTAGTTGGAGTAATTATGTTTTGTTATTAAATATATTTATAGGGAATGTAACACTAAAATGAAGTAAAAAACCTATAATTACTCGTACATAGATAATGAAAGTATTGCTTGTTACATCACTACTATTAAAATAAAGTTTGTAAATGACAATTATTTTTAAGACCAATTTCAGTGAGTGTAATTAATACTAATTACTGGAAATTAAGAGAGCGGTAAATCTTAAATAAAATGTAGCCATTTAGTA
Organism: Pediacus dermestoides; assembly: GCA_963942485.1. NCBI lineage: Eukaryota > Metazoa > Arthropoda > Insecta > Coleoptera > Cucujidae > Pediacus > Pediacus dermestoides. The sequence continues at coordinate 35,435,455 of OZ012626.1, forward strand.
TTTAACAGTAATTCAGGATTTTATTGGAAAATCCCATACAGATGTAACCACAACATTATTTTCCTTTCGGGTCAAAGTATTACTTAGAAACTGTTTCAAATCTTCGAACAAGATTCCTAGAATTAATTTCGCGTTATATAAAAGTTTAAACAAATAATTAAGAGTTTTATTATCTGATTTTTATTAATTAAATGTGATATTTCACTAAATAATATCATAAAAAACGAGCATAAATATCGAAACGTAAAAACCAGCACCCAACGTGACCAAGAAAACAACCATCGAAAAAGTGAAGAAACCTGATTAACAGGTACGAACGTACTAAGATATGATAAATAATTTGTTTATTATCCAAACGTGGAATCAAACCAGACAGGTCACTGGCAATGGCAAATATGTGAATAGCTGTAACTACATGTTATATGCCTACGATTTTAAATTAATTTAATATCTAATATTTATTTATGTGCTGGATGCCCCACTTTTTTCGCGTAAAATTTATTTTTAAATAGTAAATTAACTCACACCACAAATCTAATAATTACTGCTTTATTGTTTCCATATTATTTAAAATTGTTATAAATAAGGATTCGAAAAATAATATCCAAAGTCCAGAAACATTTTTCGATCATAATATTTACTATCTAATAATAAAGTTAATGGTAAAAACCAGACACCTTAAGCATGTAATTAGTTAAAATGTGGTTGGTATTTTTAAAATAAACCTCGGAAATATTTCAGGTAATTTCTATTGTAACAGAATAGAAAAAAACTGAAATATTTTCGTTTGAAATTTTTATTATATCGGTTGGTAAAAAGAACGACTATAGTACAACTTTATTTTATTTTTACGTCCCTTACCTAAATTAAAAAACCAAACTCGAACGCAAATTTCACTAATACAAGCCTAACAATATATTATATCATATTCGTGTAATTAAAAAAAAATATATAATTTTCAAAACTCATTATAAAAATATTCTGATCTTACGTTACAATTGGTAAGTTTATTAGAAGTACCTAGTCTTTTAAAGGGATAAAAATATTTTGCTTTCATTATTATATCGATGATATTTTAGTTTTAAGGAAATGTAGGAGATACAGAAAAGTGTATGCATTGAAAACAACAAAATTCACACGATATCTCAAAAAAAATTATTACTTAAGTAAATATTCAAAATAAATAAACTTAAACACTTGGATTGGTTTTTATTAGTTTTTAATAGTTAACATGCTAGTGCTTAGTTGATCTAAATATTACTCACTGCGGCATAGCGAAATCCTGGAAATGAAGATATAAGTAATTAAGTAGCGGTTTTATTTAAAAGATTTCTAAATATTTTTTTAGGATTTGGTTCGTTGAAGCAGATTTAAAAACTTTCACACTCAATAGATATAAATTCACCATTACGAACAAATGATGTGAAATATCTAAGATAAAATTTAGACCACAATTCTGACAACAAGTTTTTCTAAGAATATTGATAAACCTATTTATTAAAGTAGGGAACATCTTTTGGTTGTTATTTTAATAATCCTATATTAGCAAAAGCTGCGTTAAATTTTTATTTCGGATTTGTATAGGTACAAAAATATTTTACGAGAATTTAACAAAACAAATTTGTTTTCTCTTTAAAAGCCCATTCACAATCATTTAACGTACGTATAAATTAAGATAAAAAGTTAAAATAGTGGACAATAATAAAAGACAGTGACAAATGTTTAGATTTTTCTATTGGTCGTACATCAGTTTTATACGTTATGTTACGTACGTTAAGTGGTTAAATTTTTAAATAAATGTTAATTATGTAAGCAATTTTTGTAATGATATAATTTTACGTTACTGAAAAGTACCGAAGTAAGAGTAAAAATAGATAATAAAATTATTCGTATATCATTATTTTAACAACCAACAATTATCTTTAAACCTCTCCTCGCTTGTTTTAGAAATTGTTTTTCTTGTCAAATTATCAAAATTCGTTTCGCTTAATTTCTTCAAAAATAAGTAAGTATAGATACATAACCTAATATAAACTGTAGTTCTTGATTCTGGTTGATATGGTACAGATAACGTTTTATAGATTTTTTCACCTAAAATATCTTGCTAAATATTTGTTATCAAACAAGCAATAAGCGGAAAAATGATAAAAAAGTCGACAATATTAAATATAGCATTGATTCAAGGGCGAAGGAAAGAGGTAAAACTAAAAAAATATGTAATGCTAATTTAATTTTTAAATATAATATTCAAATTAACTTTTTCCACTTTAGTAAAGTTGAACTAAAATATGGTTTAAAATTTAACAAACGCTTAAAAAATTGAAGAGTATTTTTTTTATTTTAATAAAACTCTTTTCATAGTATGTAACACATATTTCCATCTTAACTGATAGGTACATTTTCTCCATCAAGAGACGCCTATGCATTCTCAAATTTCTTCTCTGCAGACTCAGAAAATACATTAGACTTTTTATTTTTTTATTTCTGCGGAAAAATAAATTTATTGTGTTATAAATGTACGAATTACGTCATTGCTAAAATAAATGTAAACAATATGTACCCAATTTCTTTCAAAATTTCCACTGGAGGTATTCAGGGTCAGGTTCAACAAATTTTGTAGGTTGTGGGAGTACAGATATCGAATATTTTTAAATAACATACATGTACCAAAAATGTAAGCATACAAATATTCACTATGGACAAAATTTCGTAGAAGTCTGTAGGAGGAAACTATCAATGTAGGTATAGATTTTATGTACAGTACGATAAGGACTAGAAATATCTCTTAAGTTAGACATAATTTTAAGCGAGAATGAAGATCTAAGATTAATTAGGCACCTTAAAAGGCTCATGTTTTTTGTTAAATTGTGAAAGTTTGTACGATGACGGAATAGTAAATATTAATATAGTGTGTCCCAAAAAGTTGCCTAGATAATAAGGCAAATTTTTTATTATAAATTTTTGGGAAAATAGTACTGTTTATAAAATTTTTGGCACCGCTAAAAAATCAAAATGCACTATAAATTTTAAAATATAGCATTTTGATTTTTGGTAGATGAAAGAATTTTTATTTTATACTAAATTTGGACATTTTAGTTTAAACTATGGGCTACTAGTCATAGGAATTCTGCATATTTACTAGAAAAAACGCGGAATGTCCAACTAATTTACGAATTATTCATTGTCGAGAAAGAAGTTTTATTTCGACTGAGGTTCGATTGTTAGGAAGCAGAACTTGATTATTATGACTGCCTCCTAACAACCTAGCCTCCCCCAGAGTCGAAATTACGATAGAATTGCGTACTTCTAAGTTCTAAGTGATTTAATTCATTTCTAGTTTTCCTGAAAGTATCAGCTGTAAGATCCAAACTGCAATGAAGGAAAATTTAATTCGAATAGGACATAAAACTATGTACTAAAAAATGTGCGATGTAACGGATAAGAGCAATTACGACTAATGACTAATACCAAGTTTCTGACATTTTTTACTTTCTTATATCCATTTTGACCATTTTCGAAAAAATGTCTATTTCTATGGACAGAGGATGTAAAAATTCGTAATATTTCGTAAGTACAGTACAGCTTCGCTAATCCGGACAGTAAAAATTTCCCCCCTTGTCCGCATTGTTGAATTTTAGGGATTAGTGGAATATTTAAAAAAAGTGGTCAAATTAAGCGAGAAGATTATTAATGATAAACAAATGAAGAAGATATAGTACTAATGTACTTAAGCAGTTATTTAAAAAATATTATGAACACATTATTAAGTATTATTAAAATATAAGTAAATTTTTTTCTGCTTCATCATCGTATTGTTCTTGTAGCCAGAGAGGCATCCAACTTTTTTTGATCTTTTTTCCGTTATATGTACTATTCCATGATTCATGTAAGTTAATGACACATTAATTTAAACTGTAATTTTTCAGAAATTGGTAAATCGTCGAAAGAAATGAAGTGAAATAATAATTTCTTTCTATAACCCAATTTAATATATTTTGGATTAAGTTTTGGTCCATTGACTGTATTATTGTTGTACAATTCGGGGGTAAAAACATAGATAATTTTAAAGTTTGGATCAAAATGTAAAGCACCCTCTGTTGGATATAAGAAAGCGTTATCTATTAATAGAAGCGCTTTTTGTGGTACCTAAATTTTTCTGTTTAAAAAAACTTTTTCACTTTGCCTGAATGGACATATAAAGAAAACGCTAACCTAACTAGAAAATTATAGGGGAATTTCCTAACTTTGTTTATGATCTGATCATTTTAAGAAATTGAATGTTATCAAATAGCCTGATTCCAAAGTCAATCAAACAATGAAAACTAATTAGTAATTGCTGATGGAGCAATTAATCAGTGATAAAAAATGAATAATTTATACATGAAATTAAGGAAAAACTCTAAAAAATGGGTTATTCCTAGCCTAAATTAATAAAAACATGCTCTGGGTTAACTTATTTGTTACTCTAAAAATAGAGTAAAGTTGCTTAACATTAAACAAAAACGGAATTTGTTCGTGGATTATTAAGTCACAACAAATTTAAAACCAATATATTTTTTTAGAAACGAAATTTTCTAAAACATGAATTTGATACCTACATGAACTTTCAAAAATAAGAAAAATTATTACATATCATATATTCCGGCTATAACGAACATGTAACCTAAAGTCAAATATTTTAAAACAAAAAGTTTTCCATTTATAAAAAATTAAGTTAATTTCATTTTTCTTCATATATTTTCCGAAATTTTGCCACATATTTAATGTATGTTTTTAAAGCATTTTTTATGCTATTATATATAAATATTTCTTTGAAATTCCTTGGTAGGAGTATTTTTTATTGGCAAGTGTAGGTACAATGTGTAAATTTTAACCTCGATTTGAACTTTTTTGTACTCTCTTGAGCATGACATTAATATGTAAATTTCTAGCTAATTCAAAATATGTATAAAATCTTCTATACAGGGTGGTGAACGGTCCAGGTGTACATAGGGATTTAACATGTAAAATCACATTTATGCAAATTGCAACAATACTTCCCTATTTATTTTTCTGGAAAATTACTAGACAAATATTTGTTGAAATTTTTCAACGCAAAATTTGATTAATTTTCGTATTTGAAAGAATTTTAGTACGAGAGGTCATTTGAAGTACGAACTACAAAAGACCCTAAAAATGTCATTCAAATAATCTAAAAAGGTCCAAGTAACCTGAAATGAGCTCTTGAGGCTATTGCTCAGGGGGACGCAGTCAGCGAACGCTGAATACTGATCTGTTCAATCCGCCACTGGTACTAATTATTGTAAGGCATTATCACGATTTTTGTTGGATTTGAAGACTATTTGCAGATCATCACGAAAAAGATAACTTAAATAAATCTTGTAAATTGGCTATATACGGTATAATGTTATAAACCAAACACATTTGCTAGATAAAAATTAGTTTTGTAAACAGTTTTCGTGATTCAGGTAAATTTTATCAGTTCTCGCTTATCTGTCCAAATATTGGTTATATATCGGATAATATATTATATTTTCTAGATTTATTTTATGTAAACATTAGAAATTTATGCATAAATATGGAAATAGGAATGAATTTACTTAAACATTTTTTGACTTTATAAGTATGGCATAAAACACGAATTTTCGAAATTTTAAAGCCTATAACAGCTTTCTTATTTACAAAACAGCAGACCACTCCTTACCAGTTCTCGGAATAAATAAACAGCACGCTAATACAACACTTCCATATTGTTAATAATTTATTGTTTATAATTATGATACTAACAAAGAACAAATATTCTTTTTCACTCGAGTCACTCAGCTGAACTTTTCAACCTGTACGTATTTTTGATTACACAAATATCACATCACGTAATTTGTTTTTGTAAATAATGCGTTACAGTTAGTAATCAGTCATCGCATATATCAAATCAAGCACATGATCATAGCACTGAGGAGCATGGGCATGGGCAAACATTTTCTCTTTTGGAACATGCAGATCCCCACTATTTACAATTTCAAACAAGTTTACGTGGACTACGTCACGATTTATTCCAAAAGCACAGAGTAGCATTAAGTTTATTTATGCGGATAGAATCACAGAACTGTTTATGTATTTTTATATAATCCTCTACACTACAACACCTACAGTCTACAAAAAAAGAAACATTTCTAGTGCACAAAATCTGAAATTTATTTTCGAATTCTCACACACTGTAATATTTTTGATTACTTATCGAATAAACTATATAAAAATTATAAAAAAATACCTACCCTGAATATTCCAGGGTATATTTAGAATAAAAAAATATATGCAGGGTGTCCCAGGTTACACACGAAATATTTTTAGGTACGATTCTTGAATACATTCTGCATTGTCCTGTATAATTTTATTTTATCTCCAATCCGGGTTTCTTTTTTTATTTTTTAAGTCATTGCAGGTGGCAACTTACGGAAATCTTTTTAACAAATTTAATAATTACTCCGAGTAGACATCGTTTATGTTCAAAATGGAATTTAACTTTTCGATTCAAAATAAACCAATCTTTTATCATGTATCAAATTTTTAACTATTTTCAATACTAGTTTTCAAAATAAATTAAATGAAACGTGAAGATATTGATTTATTTTTTCAAATTCCAAATTTGAACACTAATAATTCTTCAAGGGTTAAGACTATCAAAAAAATTACAAGATACTTTCGATCGCAAATCATCTCAGCTACAAATTTCATGTATAACATTTTTTCGATAATCAAATAGTTTAATAGACTGGCTTCTTTTTATGCACTTTTCAATCTAAAATTTTCAACATTCAAGAGATGATTGCTCGAAAACCAACCCGGATTGGTGACAAAAAAGTATACTGGCGAATGCAGAATTTATTCAAGAATCACACCTAAAAACATTTCGTGTCTATCCTGGGACACTCTGTATATATCTGGTCAAGTTAAATTTTTTAACCAAATGGTACCTAAATTATATTGCACAAATTAATAATTTTCAATCTCGCCTACAATATTCCATATTCCAAAATTATGTAAAAACTTATCTGAATATCCAAAAATTATATATGCACCTATTAACAGGGTGTTTCAGTAATGTATGGTAAAAATTCTAATATGTATAAATATAAAAAATTTATTCTAAAAAACCAACATGATATTTTGAAATATATTTTCCCTATTCTGCATCAATACCACAAATTATTTACCAATATATCTTTTCAAATAGAAAAATCTTAAAAGTATGTAATAGGTACTATGGGCCCCAAATTTCCCAATACACATCTGTTCTAAAATTCTTGATCTGTGTATGGGAATTTACATAATAATGTTACAACCGTACAGGTAGTTGGAGAATTAATAAGTACCTAATTAGCAGGGGAAATTATTAACACAGCTTTAGAATAGTCTAACAATAGCAATTAAGTTTTAGGTAATCTTTTCAAAACGTAAATAAAAAATTATTATAATAAGGCATTCATAAATCCAGTTCCGTAATTAGATAATATCTATCTTTATTAACGCAAATAAATATGGAAAATTTCTAAATTATTATTTACGATTTTTTTTAGTTTGAAATAAAATAAGCAAATTTTGAATTTGCTTTAATCACTGCTATCTACAAACAACATACCAAACTAAGACAAATACTTCAGCTTCTCATTCATAGATGCCGCATTCGCCTTCGAGCGATTGTCTTTTTGCTCTATCTTTCTGTATCTATAGCATATAAACGTCACTTAGCCAAAACATTAAAAGTATAGGTTATAATAAATTTTTTTTCAATTACTTTCCGAAATGACGGGAAGAATCAACAAGGGCACAAGAATCGAAGTGGATATCGAAAGAAGTCGTGAAGAATCCAACTGGCCCAAAGTCATAGAACTAGCTGAGCAGTTACGAGACAAATCACCTGAACTTGGTTGGGGTCTGGAACTCTTGAAGTCCAAAGTTTATTTATGGTATTTTTGTAGTGTGCTTGTCGGATTTTCTAATTGGCGAGGGTAAACTTGAGAATTACTTAGAGGAATGGCCCCCGATCGAGGCGAATATACACACTGCTAAATTAGGGCTGATCGAGGCAAAACGTTTCCTAAATTTAGTGATAACAGATTCAGGAATAAAAGTGAGATGTTATGTCGTAGACAACACAATGGTAGTTTAATGCTGTTGGTTTTTAGGCTGGTGTTGCAATGGATGCACATTTATTATTGGGGAAGTTGCAGTATGCATGTGGACAGTATGCAGATGGTTTACTGCATTTTAAAAGAGCTGATTTGCAGAATTTATCTGAGAAAAAGTTACCATTGTACGAGCTTCCTTTATTTACCAAAAGCACACATTTAACTTGTATAATTCCAGGCGAAGCCTACGAATTGTGGCTGAATCATACGCAATTAAAGGATTATGTTTGCAGAAAGACTGCGGCGCTTCCAGCAAGTTTAAAAAAGCCGAAAAAGGCGAAGAACTTGCCAGATGTTTCGATTTAGCTTCGGATTTAAGTCTCTTGTATATGCAAAAACTCGAACGGGAACTAAACCCCCCAAACCTTACTACAGGTGAACAACCACTTTTCTCAAAGACTTTAACTGAAATAACTTAATAAGTAGGTACACATTCCCCGCAACCACCAGCTGTTCAGAAATCTCTAGGCGTGGTCTTGGAGCAGGCTCTTCAACAAGCCCCAGTGGTCCTCCTACAACAAGGCAAAGCCGAACAGGCCCTCGAACGATACCGCGCGTCTTTATGCGCCATTGAGTCCCAAGGTGTTAACACCATCCGGCTGAAATTCATGTGCCAAATGGCCGAACTGCTACTTCAGGGTTTAGTCGGTGATGAAAAGTACAAAGCACCTTTGACGACGCCTATAAAAAGTTCGTTTTGGAAACCCAAACATTACGCATCTTTAAATCAAGTTAGTTTGGTTTGGTGTTTTAATTATACCTAGTTGAGTTAATTCTTTGGGGTTTTAGTTTATACCTCGGAATGAGTTTGAGGAAACTATCTTGTTGCTTTTGGTGGCTGAGTCCATGGCTGTGAGAAATGCGGTGTTGTCACAGTCGCCGGAGTTTAAGGAGGCTCGACTTAGCGCGTATCAGGAAGCTGCCACTGTTTATGATTTGTTGACTGTTGCTACGGTTCGATGGGGTCAAGTAACGCTTCTGGAGGAGGTATTTTATTTACAAGTTTATTTCTGTTTATTTATTATGTAATAGAGTAGTTTATCATATGAGTTTGTCAAGGGAACCCAGAAGAATATTCTTACATACTGACGTTAATTAGTTCGTTTGTTATAACTAGAACCATTAAGGGTTGTTAATTTATGCATAATTATACAGGCTGTTTCAAATTCGCTTTTCACTACAGGGTTCTCAGAAACGGTAAGAGATACAGCTTTGGTTAAATTGGGGCAAAGTTGCGTAATATGGTGGCCAATAATAAGCCGTTTAGAAATCGAAAATATCTTTTGTAGTAATGGAGATTTTATAAAAAAACCAAATTTTTGCCTTTTCGTTTTTATTTTTTTCTGTTCTTATTTTTCAAGATATCGAAAAACTAAAAGCACTTTGTCGTGGACACTTTTTGTGCTTTATAAAAAGACGTTAAAATTTTCCTCATGTGACGTTTCGTTTTTCCGCTGACGTCATCAACTCCATTTTTTTAAATACGGCCCTGTATCTTTTTTTGTCGTTTTAAGTAGCATTTTCTGTGTTCTAGAAAATGGCGTTTACATTTTTTCCATACGACGTTTCGTTCTTGTGCAATCATCTTCAGATCATTTTTTAAATACGGTCCTGGAGTTTTTTTACAATTTCATCAATATTTTTCCTCACTACCTCATATCCTCACATTTTGGTAAACTTTAATAATAATAAATTTTCTTTTATAATAAATCAAACTAACCTATTATTTATTGTTAGTAGTAATAATAAGAACAATGGAAGTAATTTTTTTAAATAATTTTATAAAATAAACACTTATGAAATCGTCAATACTGATGATGGGCTGTACAATGAAAAAAAATACTGATGAAATTGTAAAAATAATCCAGTGCCGTAGGCATTCAAAAAATGATCCGATGATTACACAAGAACGAAACGTCGTATGGAAAAAATTTAAACGCCATTTCATAGAGCATAAAAAATGCTACTTAAAACGATGAAAAAAAAAACAGGGCCGTATTTAAAAAAAATGGAGTTGATGACGTCAGCGGAAAAACGAAAGGTCGCATGAGGAAAATTTTAACGTCATTTTATAAAGCACAAAAAGTGTCCATGGCAAAGTGTTTTTGGTTTTTCGATATCTTGAAAAATAAGAACAGAAAAAAATAAAAACGAAAAGGCAAAAATTTGGTTTTTTCAAAAAATCTCCAGAATTACAAAAGATATTTTCGATTTCTTAACGGCTTATTATAGGCCACCATATTACGCAACTTTGCCCCAATTTAACCAAAGCTGTATCTCTTACCGTTTCTGAGATCCCTGTAGTGAGAAGCGAATTTGAAACAGCCTGTATATACATACCTATTTGTATTGGCTTCATTATGTAAAATAGGCAAAAATTTAACTGGTGAAATTTTAATATAAATTTTTTAATTTGTCATAGGCAATAGTCTTAATTTTTATTTGGATTTCTTGTTGCTTATGTCAGTACCAAACCAGAACCATACAGCCAAATATTAAAATGTAATTAGAGACTTTGAAACTGTTCCAATTACTAATAAAAAGGTCAAAATTTGTTTTTTATAAAACATTTTTTTGATAAACTAAAAATTTTAACACAAAAATTGGAAAAGTGTGATATTTTGTTATAAATCAAAGCAATTTCTTCGTAGTCTCTGGAACGCTCCATGAAATTTTCCTTCGAAGAACCGCACCTATGGAAACAATATGCCCTCAGCTTGTTATCAATAGGCAGCTATAAACACGCCTTAGCTGTTTTCAAAGAAGTGATCCGTTTAGAGCCCCACAACTCCATTAATTTCATTCTAGTAGCGAAACTATGCTACGAACATTTGAATTTAGCACAAGAGGGCCGCGAGTACAGTTTGCAAGCATTGAAGCAAGAAGTGAACATGCCTAGTGGTTTATTGGGGCGATGTCATTTGTTTGTTGGCATTGGGTATCATCTACAAGCCGAGGCTAGTCAACTGAAAAAGGACAAACAGGAATTCCGCGATTCGGCATTGGAGAATTTTAAAAGGTAAACTAGACACTCTCAGTTTGTTGACGATAATTATTCTTTTTATAGTGCTGTTGAATTGGAGCCCAACGATCATTTATGTCGCTACTACTTGGGATTACAACTAGCTATCGGAGGCCACATCGAAGAAGCTCAACATCACGTCCGAATAGGACTCGATTTACAACCGGAACATTCCTCAATGTTACATTTATTTATTCTGTTATTGACAGCGGAGCGTGAGCACAAATGTGCCCTGATGGTTGTAGACAATGCGCTCGAGGAGTATCCGGATTGTTTGAATTTAATGTATGTGAAAGCTCACCTGGAACTTCACGAAAAAGGTGGCGAGGTAAGTTTTTAGAGTCGTTTATTGATGAGGTTGAATTTAGTTTGTTTGGTTTATAGAAAGCTTTGACGACAGCTAAACAAATGTTGGAATTGTGGAAGAATCTTTATGAGGGCCAGACGATTTCAGATGTACCCGAGTGTGATAGGAAAAGTGACACGCGCTCCGTCTTCCAGTTGTACACGTCGGAGATGTCTGATAAGGATTCCAGTAAGTTGTAAAGTGAGGTTTGAGGATAGTTAAGATTTTTTCATAATATCTTCCGATTCAAGGGTAGATATTTTTTTGAATAATTATAAAAGTGTGCTAGTGTACAGGGTGGGCAAAAGTCGATGGTTTTATAGGGTAACTTTTAAACCATAAGATATATTGAAAATCTGACCGCGCATCGTCGAGCTCTTTTTTTGAGAAACCTTTGACGGTGAAGTCAAATTTTAGCGATCGTCGTTTGTTTTCGAGTTATGACCGAAAATTCGATTTTATGTGATTTCGATTTGAGTCTATATTTCGGTTGTTTGTGAATTTAGGGAAATGGCGTTTGCACGTTCTTAAGGCATTTTTTTGATGCAAATGCAATGGCGTTAACAGATTTTGAAAATGTCTTTTTATTTTTAGGTTATATGGAAGTCATAGTGGGCTGTGACTTTGTTGAAAAGAGCAGTTTTTTCTCTTTTCAAATATATATAATATGTAGGGTCTATTCCTTCAATTTCTTCTTAAAAAATAAAAAAATCTAAATTTTTGGGATTAATAATAAGTATTTCGCATATTTATCACAGTAGACGAATGTCATGATGAGAACCCTCGGCGCGCCATTGAGATCCAAAATCAGGGTTGGTTTGGTTTTGGTCTTTGGTGTGCCTTAATAAAAAATCAAGTTTTGGCATATAAGACTTATGAGGGAAATCTAACTGGTGAACGGTACTACCAATATTTAAATGAGAAAATTGTTGATGAATATTTGGACAATTTATCGTTCAGCGATAGAAGTCAGTTCGTCTTACAACACGATGGTGCACCACCTCATAATACGAGATCAGCTAGAGAATTGCTTAACTCAAAATTCAGAGATAATTGGTTTGTTACCAATGGGCCAGTTAGATGACCACCAAGGTCGCCTGATTTGACACCTTTTGGGACATATTAAAGATAATTCAAATAAAACTAAAAGTAGAAATACAGAAGAACTCAAAGCCAAGTTTACGCAATGCCTTAACTCCGTGTCAAATATTCACATTTCGAATGCGCACAGAAGTGTCATGAAAAGTGTATTGCAGTTAATAGACGTAATTTTGAACTTTTTCTTTAAGGTGTTTTATATAGATATTCATTTTAGATAGTGTCGTGTTTATATGTATGTCGTTTGTTGTATTTTCATTTTTATTATAAGATTTTTTTAAATTTAATTTCAAAAATTTAGATTTTTTTATTTTTCAAGAAGAAATTGAAGGAATAGCCCCTACATATTATATATATTTAAAAAGAGAAAAAAATGCTCTTTTCAATAAAGTGACAGCCCACTATGACTTCCATATAAAAAAATAAAAATGTATGTCATAACCTAAAAATAAAAAGACATTTTCAAAATCTGTTAACGCCATTGCATTTGCATCAAAAAAGTGCCTTAAAAACGTGCAAACGCCATTTCTCTAAATTCACAAACAACCGAAATATAGACTCAAATCGAAATCACAAAAAATCGAATTTTCGGCCATAACTCGAAAACAAACGACGATCGCTAAAATTTGACTTCACCGTCAAAGGTTTCTCAAAAAAAGAGCTCGACGATGCGCGGTCAGATTTTCAATATCTGTTATGGTTTAAAAGTTACCCTATAAAAACATCGAATTTTGCCCACCCTGTACCTAGTGACCCACTTTTTGAATAAAATGAAATATATTTCACCAAAAACTCGAACATTACCACATTTTTAGCATAATCCATTCTAGGTTCTTTGCAATTGCACAACACGGCGGTTTCCCGAGTGGAACAAGCTCTAAGTGAAGTAGCAAGCTCCTTAAGTAGTTTCAGTCCACGACCAGGACCCCAACGCGCCTGGATGCTGCAACTGGAGGTGTGGTTGCTTCTGGCCGAACTCTATCTTGCTTTGGATCAACCAGCTGATGTGCAACAATGCATCCAAGAGGCCACGCATATTTATCCGCTTAGCCATCACATAATGCACATGGTAAAATTGTTTCTTACGAAAATTACTTGTTCTATAACTGTTTTTTTTAATTTTTAGAAGGGGTTGTTGCACGTGCATAGACAGGAATGGCCTGAGGCTAAACTATGCTTCCAGAATGCAGTGGCGATAAATCCGCAGCATGTTAAATCGCTGCAACAGCTGGGGTTAGTGTATCACTATTTGGGCCTGCAGGGGTTGGCGGAGAATACTTTAAGAGAAGCTGCGAAAATTGAACCAAAGAACCATGTAACTTGGTAAGTACTTACACTTTTAAGTTATAAGAAAAATTTAATATAAATTGTAATTTTTAAGGTACAACTTAGGAAAGGTACTGGAGGCGCTAGGCGAGTTTGAGAAGGCTAGTAACGCCATGGCGACGTCCCTAATGGAAGAAAAGAATAATCCGATTCTCCCATTTAATTCAGTTCCACTAACTTTCGAATAATTTATTTGGTTTTTGTTTTTAAGGTGATTGATTTAGCTGTGTTATTAGTTAAGTTAGATAGTATTATGTTACTTCCTGGAAGTTTGGACAAACATTAAATTAAGAGCACTACAATAAAAATATTTCTGTAATGCGTTAGGTGGCAAACATTTTCATAAGAATAATTTTTATTATTATAATATTATTGAACAGTTTTGTGGAATTTACTAGGCTATTTCAGGTTTCGAGTTATTTTTTTATCAATTTATATTTTTATGATTAACGATAAATTGTTCAGCGTGTCACGCAATAATTTTTAACTAGAAACGCAATGTACTATAATAATTTTTCTATAGGTACATTGATAAAAAAAGCCTTTATCGTTTTATTGTAGTGCAAAAACTCAAGTGTACTATTGTACTTAGACAAAAATTTTCATGTTATTTATTATTCACATTCCCTTGATGTTATTATACGAGTAAACTGCTGGCCAATTGAAACGTACCAAGTGAATTTTTAGGTTGAATTTAAAGTCAAATATTTTGAAAAATAGAAAAGATATCAACATGCGGTTTTCAGGATTTCAGAGATAATTTAATTGAGAAAACGATAGTGTTACCCGATTTTTTTACTTTGAACTACATTACTATCTACAGGGTATGAAAGAAAGTCTTCTTTTTTTTGTCAAATTTTATAACTACCGAAATTTCACAAAAATTCTTTTATATTTTTTTGATGTAGATTTTTTTAGTCCTTACTTAATGGGAAAACAAAATTTTAATATCCCTGTTATTTTATAAGATATCGAATTTTTGCTGAAAATTTGATTTTTTCTTAGTTTTTTGTCGTTGGGCCGTATCGTGTTTTGTAAGAACAAATCTCTGTAGTTGATTATGATACCTTATGAATGGCTTTTTTATAAAAAGTACACTTTTTGTACTTTTATTAATTTATTGGTAACCAGTGGCTTATCAAAAATCGGTACACGTTCGCTAATTGGTAATTTTTTTTAATTCATGTTTTGAGGCTATTTTCTTAATGGAATAGAATGGAATTTAGTTAGTTTATGTTCACCATTGGTTTAAGTGACTTATATCCTCGAAACGGGTTTTTCACTTTTTCAAAAATTTGCTCATATCCGTGTATACCGGGTGACTACGAAATCGTTTTACAACCTCCACCGTTTTGTTACATTTAACTGTATTAATTTGAAATTTGGCATGGTTTGATTGTTGAAAGGAATAATCATTTTGACGTTTAAAACAATCTGATGACACTTCCGGTTTCATCGGAAGGGCCACCTACTAAGTTTCAAAAACTTTTAAAACAACCCTGTATATTTTTTTCCGTAAGAATTAGATTCTACTTATATAGGGGATATAAAAATTTTGAGAAATTGGTTTTTTCCTCATTAACCAGGGACTAAAAAAATTGACATGAAAAAAATATAAAACTTTTTTGTGGAATTCCGGTAGGTATAAAGTTTGAGAAAAAAAAGACGACTTTTTTTCATACCCTATTGTTTTCGCAATTAAATTATCTCTTGAATCCTGAAAACCTCATGTTGATATCTTTTCTCCTTTTCAAAATATTTAACTTTAAATTCAACCTAAAAATTCGCTTGGTATGTTTCAATTGGCCAGCAGTTTAGTTGGATAATAATTACTTGTTTTGTATAACAAACTGGTCTTCCATTTTCCAAACTGCTTTATAAAAAATGATTTTGTGCAAGTTTCTCTTTTTTCTGTAGCGATTTGTAAATTTTAAACGCCCTTGCCAAGTAAATTAGTTGTAAATTATTGGAAATACATATTAGCATAAAAATTTATTATTCCGTTAGGAAAATTGTTTAATGGTTTTGTTTGAAATATTTGTTATGCAATAAAAGATCTAACCAGATAATCATGTTTTTTTTTGTGGAAACTTAGAATTTTCAGAAAAATGTCAAGTACATGAGTAGTTTTATTTATTTATTTAATTGGAACACGATCTATTTTCTAGACATTATCACTTATGATAATCTTAATTAGGTTCATAGATTATTGGTACAATGTAAATTTCACTTGAAAGCGTCATCGCTGAAATTTTCCAAAAAATTGAGATTAATTAAATATTAATGTAGCGTAGAGTTTTATGATTTTGTAGCTCAGGTGTGGAAGCATTGAGGTATTTACGAGTTAGAAATGAAATTTCCCAGTAATAAAAAACAAACAAATCCAGTGTTTATTATATTTGTTAAGTATCCTATCCACCAGCGAAAGAACGTTCCGTAATCGCTAGTTAAATTGCCACAAATTTTATTTGTTTGCTTATACAAAGTTACCGACGTAAGAAAAATATAAACAGGTGCAAGGTGGCCCATTAAATATGTTATTACGCATAAATATGTGCACCTACGTTGATGGGTAGATTTCCGATTCAAATTTTAAATTTCGGCATGGGGGGAAACGAAATACTCCGGGGAGGCATTTCCACACGGAGACATCAGAGGATTTATCATCGCATTTGTTGGGGTGTGATCCGAAGGAGTGGTTCAGAAATCTTGCCGCTGAAGAAATCGATACGATTTATTATTATTGTTACCTAAAATAAAACTGCAAAATTAAGTGGATTTTTCCCTGGAGTTCCCCATAATTTTCGTTTTTTGGGCGGTGGCTTGTATGTGGACGAAATTATGCAGAATTAATAATAATTAGAAAATTGAAGTTTGTAGGCGTCGCAGTACTGCCGCACCCGCACATCGGCAAAAGGCGTCCCAAAGACGACGCAGCGCGTCGTTGTAAAACCGCGTGCGAGAGACAGAACCCACCGTCCACCGCTTGACGCATTGCAGGTAGAACTCAACCAATCACGGCGTTCCATTTTACGAGTATACGTTGTAAACAAGCCGCACCCGACATTTAAATCCAACATTCATGCTCGGTGGAAAATAGTTCTAATATATTCTACTGGAATTTCCAGGATTTTCACTGTGGAACTCCGGAAAATTCCCAGGGCAAACCAGCAGCGGGCTGACGGTTTAAAATACCCGAAGCAAACCCTGGGTTGTGTGGACGAAAAATTCAAATCCGCGGCGTATGAATACTTTTACTGGTTTGTCATAGCCGCACTATTGCGCTTTGGCGGTAGTGGTTTCGCAGTAGGCCCCCATCCCCTCTCCTCCACAGCCCGTTGTGTTCCTAAACAAAACGAGAAAAGACAGTTGGCTGGTGCACTTAGACGTTGAACGTTGTGAGTGAGCTTGTTGTGTCGACATTATTTCGTTGTAGTAGAACCAAAAAAATCTTATAATATCAAAATGGTAAGTGTTCGTTTTTAATCATCGGCTTACGCAAACTAAACTACAAGGTTGCTGGAACATTTTCCACGGGATATTTTTGGGAAAACATCGCCGTTTGCATTACAATAGATGCCTGGCTGTCAAAAGACAAATTTCCGTTTGGGAACCGGTCGGTCGGTGGTAATTTTGCTGCAATGCGGAACTTTTTTTTGAACGCTTGCTTCGTACCAAACAAACTAAATCCCACACCTCGATAAGTTTCTGCTTGTATTCAACGGAAATCTGGTGGTAGTTACTTTGGAAAAATAACTTATGTATTGATCTGTTGCACGTAGTAGCCGTGCCAGCCTAGGGTGTTTACTTTGCGTGAAAAAAATTGCAAATTGACTTCCCAGCTACACCACACAAACCACGATACACCCATGTCATGTTGTAAACTTTATTTTAGGCTGACCAACTCACCGAGGAACAAATTGCCGAATTCAAAGAAGCTTTCTCATTATTCGATAAAGACGGAGATGGTACAATTACAACCAAAGAATTAGGCACTGTAATGAGATCTCTAGGCCAAAATCCAACGGAAGCAGAATTACAGGATATGATCAATGAAGTAGATGCTGATGGTATGTTCTGTTAATTAATTTAACAACGCTACCCAAAGCTAATTAAATCTTAAATAGGTTGATACGCGTACAAACGCAAACAGTTTAAATTTTGCACATAGTAATCAAGTTAGTAACCCCCCTACGTCGCCCCTTTTAAACTAATATTAATCAAAGACAAACGTTTAGAAAAATTGTTGTGGCGTTGCTGGGGCAACTTGTTTACTTTTGCAGTTTGCATGCAAAATTTTTTATGTTTTTTGGCAGTTACAAACTAGATTGTGTTGTGGTTTTATTACGGTAATATTCCCAAGTGATATTCCGACCCTTGCGTTGTTATATCCTCGGAAATTACCGTAGCGTTGCTTATTAGAGTTAACCTCGAAAAACAAGTTGGTGCATTTTTCCGCATACAATAGGCAAATTCAATTTCCTTTACGCTGGTTTTGTTTAAATATTTCTCAAGTTACTCATCGCCATTCCCAATACACCGACAGTTTAGTCACACGGTTTTTTAACATATGTTTATGAGCCAGGCGTTGTTTATTTATTTTTCATTAGAATATTCGCATATTTTTTATTTGTGTCTATGAATAATTCACATTTAATTATCGTCGTTTACGTTAGCAAAAAATGTGATGTAATCGTTTTGACTCTGGATTTTAAGATCATTGTTTCCAATTTTACTATACAGGGTTTAGTCTAAATCACCGATAACAACTTATTATATATTTTCCACAAAATGCCTTTTTTGGACCCAACAAACTAAATTAAATCCACCACACTGGAATACTGTTTTAACCTTGTACTTTCTTAAGTAAAATTCGAAACAAGTTTTTTAAAATTATTTTAGTTTTTTAGATTTCGCTCTGTATAGTAAAGCACCTTTAATATAATCTTTATCAAACGTTATTAGTACAGCAATAAGTGCCACTTCCATTATTAGATCAATATCATCGTCAACAACAACAAGATAATACTAATTGTAATTGATCTTTTTATTTCTATTGCTATAAAAAAAATTAATCTTCCTTTGGCGTATTATGCAACCCATCAGGGGTTTTATCCTATTGTATTCATAATAAGCATTTAATTGACATTAAAATTCATACAATTGATTAAAGCTTTAAACGTCAATATAACTCGGTTATCAAGTCTAATCTATAGATTACGGTTTTATCTGAGGTTTACGAAAACTCCCCCCTGGTTCCCCCCGCTTACGCCCCCAATGTTTTCCAAGGCAATAAAACGAAACCGAGTACGCCACGCTACATTTTTGTCATACAAACTGAAACATTAATTTTGCAATATAAATTTAAATTTGCCGACATTGTACGTAATTGCTATTCCTAATGTAGCAGAGCTAAATTTGTAGTTTGTTATACGAGACATGTACAGAGTGTTTATGTAGAATTTGCGAAATAATTGCAGAATTATGTAGTGGATTTTTTTGCTTGTAACCGAAAATTTGCAGAACTTGTGCTTGATTTATTTATTGTTATTCCAATCTTTTCCTAAATATTGGACCTTGTATTTTAAGTAAATTGGTTCACTACTTATGCAATGTTCTAATGAATTAGTTCTCGATGTTTTACAGTTGTTTTTTTATGTATCTGATCATGTATACTATGAGTGCCACGGAACATTACTTTGGACTTTATTATACTATAATTCGGATCAACCAACTGTTGTGCATACTAAAACCCGAATAATAAAGAGCCACACACAAGTAGTCTCATCTTCTATCACAGTTCCTTCCACAACAGTTACAATCACTCGGCGTTTTTCCTTTCATTTCATTTATTGATTTATTCGCGCCATATTCGTGTACCATACCCCATTTTTGGTTGACCCCCAACACCAACACGCAAATACTGTTCTAATTTTTCCCGTTTTTATGTTTCTAATTTAGGCAACGGCACAATTGACTTTCCTGAATTCCTAACAATGATGGCCCGCAAAATGAAAGACACAGATAGTGAGGAAGAAATTCGTGAGGCATTCCGAGTATTTGATAAGGACGGAAATGGTTTCATTTCGGCGGCCGAACTTCGTCATGTGATGACCAACCTTGGTGAGAAACTAACAGACGAAGAGGTGGACGAAATGATTCGGGAGGCAGATATCGATGGTGATGGTCAAGTCAATTACGAAGGTGCGTATTTTTGGGGAGTTGTGGGTGGTTGGATGTGGTTGGGTTGTGGTGGTGTGCGAGGTTCAGATTTTCTTTTTTAATTAATGATTTATGCGGGGAAAATTTGGTTGGTAGATAAATGATTGGTTTTGAAGGAGTTATTTTTCGAATATCATACGGCAACAAAGCGATTGAAAATTCAAGAAAACAGGATTAATATTTTATTGTTGTTCTTAAAGTCTGCTGACATTGACTGACTTTCAGTCTAAGTTTATGGAAAAACTACAAGTAACTCTATCATCCAAGTGTTTATCAAATTTGCTAACAACTTTGGTCGAGTCTACTTAACTTTATTTGACATTTAAAGTTAGCTTTCAAATACCAGAAGTTGAATTGAAATCAATGTTTTAAAGGTCTGCTCAAAACTATTTTGTACATTTTCCAAGACTTGTTTCAAAAATGTCAAACTATGTATGGGCCATGTAATTTTGAGTTTTCGTACCAAATTATTGCTTAGTTGTAGGTATAATAAATATGTAAAATATTTCATGTAATAAGTGGGAATTTTCGTCGAAGTTTTTATAATTATTTATTAATTTATAACACTGTGTCCTTAATAGAGTTTAACTTTTTTTAACAAAGCGGAAATCAACATTGTAAAACCATAATCTGTATGTTTGTTATCCAAACTGAAAATTCCCTCGAGAACACTAATAAAACATGTTTTTCTAAACCAAATGTACAGGGTGTTTGTTCATTAATTGTTAAAGAGTGCATTCATCTCGATTTCCTCTACAACTGTATTATTCAGCTTACTTTTTTGTTATTTTCTGTAATGATTACGACTTGAATTGTGTATTTTTGTTTTTCTTGTCTTGTGAATGCCGTTTGACGATAAAATCTGATGAAATTGTTATGATGTGTGTGTAATTAGTTAGGTTTTAGACCACCACCAGGAAGGTATGACTGGTAGTATTCCTTTGCAGATTTCCGAGCTCTTGCTCTCATAGTTTTCAGTCGGTACTCAGCCACACATGCTTCGAGCTGGTCAGTTTGTAGTCTTGCTTTGGGAATGTGCTTAGTTGGCATGAAGAATTTCTGTTTCTTTATCTGTTTCCACTCTACCTTTATTTTATTTTATTATGGCACTTTTGTTCTTGTTGGATGGTCTATATGTCGAAAATGCTTTGAATGTTTTGTTAACTATAATACTTAATTGGATTTGGTTTTTTTATTCTTGGGAATAAAGCACATTTCCAAAAAGATGTCTCATTTTTCTATCATTTCGCTATCGTCTCATGAATAATCATTCTAATCATTTTAACAGTTGTATGTATGTGTGTCAATGTTGTCTTTTTTGTTCATTACTAATGTAAAAGTGTTTTTAACAATTTAACACAAACATACAAAATGTTTTGAGAGATTTTTTATCTAAAATAGTTTTTGTTAAGGTTTAAATAACGCAGCAGAACAGTAATAATTATTCATGATGGAAAACTAGTAAATATTTGGTGTGTAAAAGAGTTGAAATTGTTCTGGTGTCGTTGTAGTGTGTCCATTATTCATTCACCTTTCGGTGTACCTACACTGCACCTAAAAGATGCAACAGACGTTGAGATGATTATTTTGTTTCAACGTGGATGTGTCTGGTGGATGTTGGTTTGGATTATAGTGATTGATTTGTGGTGTTTTGTTTCTTTTGTTACAGAGTTTGTCACCATGATGACCTCAAAGTGAAGAAGCCAAGTGTTTGCATTTCAGCTTTCCATTGTTTCATCCCGGCCCATTAATCTACATTTTCAACATCTCGAACTTTTTGCTTGGCTGCCGGGCCACTAAAGTGAATAACTTAATCGTTATTTAATTTACAAGACAACTTTAATTAATAATTAATAATATAATAAATATTTATAAATTAATATAATTGTGTAAATTTTTGTAATATATTTGTTCTTTTTTTCGGTTATTTTGTGGAAGGTGCAACACCAAGCATCCTCTACTGTACTGTAACAACTTCTGTGCTACAAACACATACTACATGTCTAGTTGAATCGTACCTATTCGTTATTATTCACAAAGTATGAAATTAATTAAATAATTGATAAGGATAAAAAAACAAGTTAAACAAAACCGTACTGTACTTACTTATAAGCTCTCGCTCGTTCTATTTGGTGTAACTAGTTAGTTTTTTAGGGGGGATACACAGTGTTTTAGGGCAAAGTCAAAAATCACCTCATTTTCATACTTTGTGATCCAAAACAAAAATAAAACGTACATCTGTGCACTTACTATTACATAGTATGGGTATCCCCTTAAATTCTTTTTGTTTACTTGTTTGTTATTCTGAAGAGAAAAGTTACTATTAAAATATTAATGAATAATTCTATTTTATGTTCCACCATCCCATTGTAATTATTGTATTTGTAGGTTTTACATTTTTATTAGACTATAATCATAGTATCTTAAAAATATTGATACAATCTGGGGTTGGATTTTTCTAAATCTGTTCCCTTTTACAAATTCTTTTCCCACATTTGTTTCTTAATTTATTTTAATTGTTAAGACAAATTATTGGTTATGTGAAATGATTATTAGATGTTTAAATTTGAAATAAATGTGTCTAAAAAAAGATTCTTCTTGGTGATTCGTTTTATGGTATACCACCCAATATTTTGTAGGTTAATAAGTATTCAGTTAGATTTTTTATGTTACAATTATTACTCTTTATTTTAAAATAAACAAAACTTTCGTAGAAAGGCTTTATTTTTTTTATTTTGTATTTTAAATTATTTTTAAAACAACGTAAGTAGGCAGTACCTATAATATTAATATGGTCAACCAATTAGTACACTATCTTTGTTAAAAATTAAAATGTTTTGGAATACAAAAATTAGTCCAGCGGATATAAAAAACTAGCTCAATTTTTGCTTATTACAAGTTTTCTTGTATCGGTTGTGGCTCTTACGATGGCCTAAAGAACTACATATGTTAGAAAACTATCTACTTCATCCGTTTTTTTCATCTCACTGCAGAACGTCAGATTGATGCATCCATCACCAGTGGTTCTTTAGTGAATGTAGTCCATTTAATGATTTCATTTTTAACATTCTAAAAACTTATGTCCCTACTTTACTTCTTATTTTTTACATGCATTCGTACTGATGAGATTTGAGATCACTTCCGCATTGGCACTTTCTGGATCGTAGTCCATAAATCGTAATTTTAAAGTTCAAAGCAATTGCATCTTCCTGTTAACACTCCATGCCTTTGTGGTAAATTATACCTTAAGGGAAAGTTTTAATTTTTGTCCAAGCCAAGTTTAAAAAAATATTGTGCAATTTATTCGTGAAGTTCTATGATTTCTGTTAGACATTTTTTAAAATCGTTTAAATATGAGTTTGCAAATTTAATGAGGATATCTAAAGACCGTAAATTTAATCGAATTTTACACTTCAATCCACGTCCCTTGAGAATGTGGAAAGCGAACTCCTACGCATCTAGCAATGTGAAATTATAATTTGCTGAAAATCCTGAAAGAAATTATGCCCCTTTTATTTCCTTTTCTTAGAAATGGAGTTTGATATTTATTGTCAATTTAAAAAAGAAATGGAAATGCAATAAAATTGTCCAATACTAAAAGACCAAAAATAAAATAAATTGTAGGTTTACGACTATGAATATTAAAAAGAGGCTTTATCTATCACTATCGTAGAAAATATTCAAAAGTCCTGTTCTTTCATGGACAAAAAAGTTTCATTAATATTTATATAGGAAAATTTGAGTAAGAAGTTAATGTGGAGGTTTTCAAAAAATTGAATTTTTACAAAATTATTCATAGAGTTTATTACCATTGCCCATTTAGTGTACTAGGACGACTAGGGCACTTGCATAATGTAGGTACATCTTTTTTCATATCTCAAAAATAGAACACATTAATGATAGAAAAAATCGTAAAAGGATCAGAAGGATATAAGGAAAGGTAACACAAACATACATAAATAAAATGTGGTATTTTTATTTGAAAATTTCGGTGGTAATTAGTTTACTAATTACTACAAATAATTACATAAATAAAATGTGGTATTTTTATTTGAAAATTTCGGTGGTAATTAGTTTACTAATTACTACAAATAATTACTATAAAATTCAATATTATTTAAAAAACTCGAACCTTGTGAGTTAAAAGTCTACTAGAAAGTGGCCGTTCTCTTTCATAAGTTTATAAAGTTCATACCTACAACTTTACAGTTTTTTTAAATCTATGACACTATAATAATAGGTAGGTATTAAAAAAATAAATTTAAGGGACACAATTACTCACTATTTACTCACTTCCTTAGTTATGTTTCATATTATTTTTGTAGTGATGCCATATGAGCTGCATTTTATTACTTTGATTTTCATAATTGTTTTAAAAAATATCAAACTATAAAAATTATATTTGATTTTCTTCCCCATAAATTCATGACATTCCAGCATTTCACTGATAAATATGGTGACGTTTGCACAAGATTGTATTTAATTTAAGAATAAAATCAAACTTTGTGCAATTGTACATAGAAAAAGCGTTGCATGCTTTAATATTTTATGAATTGAAATGGAATGCGGAAACATTCGTTTTAAAATTTATTTAAAAATTTATGATTAATATTGACCAAACATTTAGAAGCACGTGGAAAAGAGTATGCATTATTTATATAGAACCTCCTTTGAAGGATTGTCGATTAGATTATTGCTTTCAATAAACATTTGATTCTAGTCTATTAGCATATTTAGGCAATGAAGTAAACGTACCTAGTTAAAATAATAATAATAATAATATAATAATAATTATATTAATAAAACTTTTAAATAGTCAAATGTTATCGGGAAACGTAGAGAATTAACAGAACACACCGAAATATACAATAAACTTATACCTAGTTAAACATGCTTAGTTTTCGAGATAAAGTCGTTAAAATTTTTATTCGTTTTCGTTTCTCTGGAAATAATTGAGATATTTTGACATGGTAACTCACTGAGAAATCGTAATAAATAGGAGTTTCATTTTTCATTTCAGATATTTGGAAAACAAAGCATTTTTAGCAATAAACTTCTAAGCTTCCCTTGTGTTTTGATAGCTTTTCAACAAACTGGAGAAGTCTAAAATTTTGTGATGTGTATACAGGGTGAGTCACTTTAATAGATTATTATCCTTCTAACGTTTATTATAATCAAGATTCTTCAAGATCTAGGTAAAATATTTTACTAAGTGCTAGGCATCGATACCTACTACTAGGCCTCAAACCGCGAATGAGTCGCCACAGAATAGAGCAGTCGCCACTTTTTTATTCTATGACTTTGTCTCTCTAGGCGGTCAACCGCTAAACGTATAATATGCTTTAACAACTAAATTACGGTGGGTGCGGTTTCTATTTTGCGACGGCCGATTCGCGGTTTGCGGCCTACTATGTCATAGCACTAAGCTAGTACAATCGGAGGAAGAAGTATTAGTAAAAATCAAAATATATACATACGAGCCCTAACAACTAAATGTTCGGACAAAAGTAAATTTTTGAAGTATGAAAGGAGAACTGGAAATTTTACGCAAATAATTAGTAAACACCTAACAATACAATAAGATAAAGTTTTAATAACAATATTATGCATGGAAGAAAATTATTTATTGGATTTAACAATATTTTAACCTTAATAATTAGCAAACTTTACAAAATGAATTTGCAACTAAATGTTGGGATAATTTTAAATTTAGGACCATTAATAAGAGGTTACGTCTCCTTTGCTTTAATAGCTCCCTGTATTCTAGCAAGCATTATATTTATCAAATTTTGGTACAATCATGGCGTGAAACTGTCCCAAATTTCTTCTATTTTGGTCTTTAAGTCCCCAATGGTTCTTGGTGGATTATTGCGTAGAATACGTTTAATTTTATGCCAAAGAGTTTCAATGACATTTAAGTCCGGACTGGATGAGGGCCATGAAAGCACCTTTATGTCGTTTTCCCCAAGTTCCAAAACTGATTTTTTAAAAACAGTCGTTAGAAAATACGTCACATTTTTCAAGTGCAATTTTAAAGCTACGAAATATACCTTAAATCATCAAATAAAGACTTGGGGATTTTTTTGTACATAAAACCAATATCCAGCTTTGCAATAAAGTGATTTTACCAAAATCCAACCAGTGGTTCCAAAACTGTGATTATTTTAATGTAGGTAGCACCCTCAAAAACACGTTTTTTGAAAAGTGAACTGTGGAACTCGAAAAAAATGCAAAAAAAATCATATTAACATTTCAGTATTTTTTCAATATAGTACGATTATTGAGCTTTGATTTAAATGTTTTTTGACACAAATCCAACCAGCGGTTTCAAAACTGTGATTCTTTAAAACAGTTACTAGAAAATTTTATTATTTTTAAAGGTGCAACTTTGAAGCTCCGATAAATGCCTAAAATCATCAAATAAAAACTTTTGTAACTTTTTTGTAAAGAAAACCAACATCCAGCTTTGCAATAAAGTAAATTTCATCAAAATCCGACTACTAGATCCAACGTTTTGAAAATAATAATTCTTTGTTTCTACATTTTTCCCTTCCTGCTGGGTTAAAGTGCCACAGTTTTGGAACCGCCGAGCGGATTTTTACGAAATTTACGTTTTTATATAACTAAATGTTGGCATTATAACAGAAAAAACCATCTATATTATGGAAGTTAATTTAGATAAATTTTGCGCGTATGGAAAAAAGACAATCAAATTTACTTTAGTTCGAACATTTAGTTGTTAGGGCTCGTACTACTAAACAATATTACATTTTATTTCTTTAGTTTCAAGCACAAAAATTCAAAAGATTAATCATTTTTAGATTATATTGTCTACATAAAATGTGATAAAAATACATTTTAAAAAATCAAAAACCCATAGCCGAGGTCCATAAATTTAATTTCAAAAAATTCATAAGAATAACTTTTTCTTTTTGATACTTAGAACAAATTATTACTGTATTTATTATACGGGGTAGGACGATTTAGTTATTTACTTATTTAACTATAGATATACAAGAATATTTTTTGGTTGAGAATTTTGTCTTATCACACAATCATGGCAGTATTGCAAGTTTAGGGAGTCAAAACCGACCAAAATATAAAATAACACATTTTAAAATTTTATCAGTGTTTCAGAAAACCAAAAGCTTAACTTTTACCCTGGCGCATCCGCCAAAACTCAAATATCCATTAATAAATCCCTTCTAGGGTCCTATAATTACTATACGTAATAAAAACATAAATTTAATTGTCATTAACAACGCACGTGTACAATGTACAACCCTTGTTTAGTAACCACTACACTATCTACTAGGTCATTGGGTGAGTCTCTCTTGCCGCCGCAAAGATGACATTATTCCCATTATACTGACCCGCTTGCTATACACCTTGTCCGATTCGCATGTGTAACCAATATTACCGCGCACCTACTAATATAAATAGGATGGATTCGTCCGTCCGTCGTGTGCCGTGTCGATGAAACGGGCAAAAACTTTTCAGCCGTCGTCGTCGGCACCGTCGGGACGTCGCACAACTGACCGTCGACATAGTGCTACAAATTAACATCAACACCAGCGTGTGTCGGTGGTTTGGTGTATGCGTCCGTTGATTTTCCGTTTTTGTGTCGCAAACCTACACAGACCCTTAAAGATGACTGAGCCCTAATTGTGCCTTTTGCTGCGACGCTCTATAATTCTGCTATCACCACCACCACAGGGGGATTCATTTGGCACGGAACGAAGGTAACGTATATCGATTGATGAACGAGTCCGTTTTTATTTGATAAAACCAACATTTAGCTGCAGTGGATAGATTAGAATTCGAAAGAGAAAACATGCGCGCAATTCACTAGAGAAAACATTGCCCATAAAATTGTTGAGATATGCCAGAGAAAAAAACTGTTTCCCGATAATTGTTTGTACACTGACACGTGTGTGTAGTTAGATTGTTTGAACGGAACGAATTAATGGAACTAACCTACCGAATAACAGAACAAATTGTTGAAATTTGTTTTGTAACATTGATTTAAAAATAGCGCCGGACTTAAAAATACTATTTTGTATTATTCCAATTTGACACTGACGATGGCAGTTGCTGATTTATTTTGCAATGTGTTTATGTCGTATTTTAATTTCGCACCCAGACACAATAATAATGCTGAACTAAAATAGATTTTGCTAATAGAAATTCAAAGCAAATAAATTTCTGATGAGAGCCATATAACATACCAATAAAAGTTCAGATAAAATTAAACAGTTTATTGGCTGTAACTGACTCAAATAAACGCATATCAAATAAATTTACGTCTTCTGATCGCACGTGATGAAGAAATAAAAACCAAAAAATACTTTCAGGTTTTAGTTCTAATACCTAGAAATTTTTTTCAGGGGGTAGAAATCACAGCTGAACCATGAATTTGATGTTCAGAAAAAATTTTCGGGAGCAGAAGAGTAGTGGAGTGACTGGTAAGGGGTCTAAGGGTGGAGCCGCGCGGCATGCCAGCAAACGTTCTAGGGAGCAGGGTTACACAGCTATAGAAGAACACCACTACAGGACTCATTTATTTTTTAGTCCGCCACGAAGCAGTTACAGTCAAGAGGAAGCAGACGGTAAATACTAAATTTGGTGGTTTCATTTCTGAGATTTGTTTGTGGATTACTTTTTACAAATTCAATAGAGACTGAAAATAGCGTTTTATCTAACTAATTTCAAATTATTGGCTCAGATTCAAATTATACGATTGAAAGATTTCTTTTTCAAAAACACAAAACATGACAACCAAATTTTCAACAGTACATGAGTATAAAATAGTTTTATTTGCGTTGGTTGTAGGTACATTCACAAACAAAATTTCATTAAATTTTCTATTTCATAACAAACTGTACACATACACAGCACACATATACAGGGTGGTTTAAATTAGAATAGGCCAATTACGACTTGATTCTCGAATACAAAAAATTGCATGATAATATTTATAATTAATATAAGTAGATATTACATTATTATTTCTTAAAAACTCAAAGTTTAATATAAAGTAATGTAGTTAATGGCTTTTTTAAATCCTATTGAGAATGTGCATCACGTGACCAACTTTAATGGCAGAAGGGATCACAAAGTAATGAATACTTTATATGCGGCCGGAGAACCATTTAAAATTTAAAACTCTTAAATTAATATTTAAAGAAGTGCTTTATACTTTATAACGGGAGCTGGAAGCAATTTCTAATTTCGGTTTTCGAAGACTATATAATGAGTGATCTTAATTACGTTCCATAAATTGACGACATGATTTCTGAAACATGTTAAAGGTTCATTCTGTAAATATAAATCTTCAGTAATTTTACGGTATTTTATAATTTAAAAAATGTTTTGTTAGTTTCAATTATGAATAAATTTTAAACGAACGCCAGCAGAAAAATTTATTTGAATAAAATATTAAGAAGGAATTTTTCGAAGTATGTTTCTGTAGAAAAATATTTGTCTGAGAATTTTCACCAGAATTAAAATTATTTATTGTATGTTCGATGTGGATACCTCGAATGTGAGAAAATAGGAATTTAATTTTTTTCTTTACAGTTTTTACAATATTTCTTAAAATCATAAATGCAGAAAATCAAATTCTAAAATAAGAACATACGAATGTTTTAATTTAAAATTTTCGTTGTCTAACTGGAAAGTTTGCTTTTTCACTAAACGAGATAAACACCTATTTCTAATAAGCAATTAAGGAGGAGTTTCTAAAATTCGTCTTTATTTAAATAAACAGCATCATAAATTAAACAATATTTGATATTTTTTAATCAGGTTTTGCCAGATTTCTTGTATTATGTAAAAACAACTTTAAATTTCAACTTATAAAACCAAAAACGAGAATGTTAAGAAAATATATGCGATATCGTAGCAACCGCAACCGTAAAAAAATCAAAGTTATGGTAATTTTTTTGTGGCGTTAATTTTATGGAGCTATATTTATATTTACCACTACCGAACTTTTTAAACACACTGTATATCTATTTTTGTTCTAAATTTAAGACTCGTTAACGTTATTTCAATAATATTTAGTCATTAATTTGGGTCAATGGTGTATTTCTTCATTGAACTAATGAATCCCAAAATATTTTCCTTTGTTGTAAAAATAAAGCAGGTTTGAGTTAAAAATATACTCTGTGCATATATTCGGAACGATAATAGTACCAAAAATAAAATCAAATATCCAAATAAATTCCCGTATTAAAGTTTATTAAACCTTCAGTGGGTTATTTACAAATAATTTTTATTAAGCAAAACATCTATTGATTGAATATAAGTAAAGTACATAAATGTGCATATATTTGAAACTATAATAATACCGAAATTTCCCTAATAAAAAATTCCCGAAATAAAGTTTCTTTAACGAATACCTAGTCATTTATTTATAAATAATGGTTAATTACGAAAACATCAAACGAGGACTTTTGTAAATAATTTAGGTGGAAACTAAACAGGCAAATGATGATAATTTACCAGCATAAACAATGCTGAGTAATTCCATAATAATGTCAACGTTTAATAAATAACACAAACAAAATTTGTATTTTATTTTCAACGAATACAAATTTTCCCTCATTGTTTCCCTGGATTTTTGTGCTTGTATGTGGGAGCAGTTTTCCCAAACTTAAGCCTCCACTACCCTTTGTATAATTTTCCACAGGAACCACTACAGGTAAACTTTGGACTTAATCCTTGTTTCCCAATATTTTCTCATTAAGGTCGGTTGGTTTGGCTTTAATTACTGTAACAACTAACTAAATCCTGATTAATCCTAATGTGGAACAATAGTTTTGTACAGATAACACAAACACACCATTATCGTTAATTCCGAATGTTTTCTGAGTTTTTCATCAAAATTCCTCAGGAGAACATGCACAATGTAATAAAGTTTATCGGTTTTTTGTTACCTACGTTTTATTCTTTCACGAGGAGGTAATAAAAGCAAGTTGATTGTTTCCTAGTTTATTTCACGTCAATTTGCATTTTGGACACAAATATAAATGAATGAATAAGTGGAAATAGACAGGTAATCCTTGAAGCATCTTTTGGCTGCAGGGCACACATGTTTGTACCAACAAAACATTAGTCCGATATACATAAGATATTGACACGCGTACGGCTTGGCTCCGGGTTCATACTTGCTCCATTTTTAGATTCATGTACGAGTACAGTATGCGATATTTTTATTAATAATCATCCAGATATTAGTATTTGAATAACAACACCACACCACTTACCAGGTATGACATGTGTGTTTAATATATTATGACACCAGAAATTCGTTTGAGCTTTTGTGTATTATTATTATTGTAATATGTTTTGTACACCTCGGCTTCCTTGTTTGTCCCCACTTGACTGTTGTGTGCAAGGTTTGGTGCCAAAGCCACGTCCATATATTTTCAGAATATATGAGCTATCATATTTTTAGATTTTTGTCACGTTCAACTACTAAAACACGGTTTAACCATTAAAGTGTTGGTGGTTTTCAATTAATATTCTGCCTGATAACTAACATTTTTCCAATAATTACAATGCGAGGTGAAATTTCGAGGATTTAATCTCAAAAGTCACAAATTTAGAAATCTGACTTGGAAAAAATCATCTGATTTGTCTATAAATTAACCTGAAAACCTGCAAAAGTTTTGGTATTTATTTTGGCCTTAGTAATTTAATATAATTTAATAATGGTTACACTGTACATACTGTATATTTGCATTCAAATTTCAAATAAGCTCGTTGCATATTTTATTTTTTTGGAAAATTTATGTCATACGTATTTCCAAGAAAGCATTAATTTTTGTTAACCGGAATCTAGACTCCCCTTAAAATTTCAAAGAAATGGAAACTAACCAATCCTGTGACAAATCCGATGAAAATATTTTCAGAAAAAGTATTATTCTAATGACTGAAACTCATATAGTTACGTGACGCACGCTATTATTATGTAAAAAATAATACATCACATTAAGTACAATCTTTTGCATCAAGTGTAAATAATTAATTGTTTGTCAATTATTTATTACAAGCTATTATAATAAATAAACTAATTACTTTAACTTAACTATCATATTTTAACAGGAAGGAAATTAAATATTTAAACAAGGTCAAAGTTTTAGTTATTTTTCCACGTGTTTTTTGACACGGACGGAGCTGCGTGTACGCTCTTTTTCTGAGGGAGTGGAAGATGGAATTTTAATCGAGTACTTTGTATATCAATTATGCAATGAAGCTATTATTTATTAATTACTATTGTGCGTGCTATTTTATCATACTCTAAATTCGGGACAAATCTGGTTTAGTCTGAATTAGAGATCGTTGCTATACAGGGTGTCCCAGGATAGATACAAAATATTTGTAGGTGTGATTCTTGAACACATTCTGCATTGTCATGTATAATTTTTTTATCCCCAATCCGGATTCGTTTTCGAGCAATTATCACCTGAATGTTGAAAAAATTGTAGATTGAAAAAATAAAACAGTGTTGAATAAAAAGAAGCCAGTCTGCTAAACTATTTGATTATCGAAAAAAAGTTATACATGAAATTTTTAACTGAGATGATTTGCGATCGAAAGTATCTTGTAATTTTTTTGATAGTGTTAACCCTTAAAGAATTATTAGTGTTCAAATTTGGAATTTTAAAAAATAAATCATTATGTTCACGTTTTATTCAATTTATTTTGAAAACTGTATCGAAAATAGTTCAAAATTTTATACATGATGAAAGATTGGTTTATTTTGAATCGAAAAGTTAAATTCCATTTTCAACATAAACGATGTCTACTTGGAGTAAATATTAAATTTGTTAAAAATATTTCCGTAAGTTGCCACCTGCAATGACTTTATAAAGAAAATAAAAATTAAACAAAAACCCGGATTGAAGATAAAAAATATATACAGGAGAATGCAAAATATATTCAAGAATCATACCTAAAAGTATTTCTTGTCTATCCTGGGACACCCTGTATATTACATTTCTTTTTTAATTTTTGGAAGTTTCTCAAAAATTCCAACCTAGTCCAATTTAGTCCAAAATTGGTTTTTATAGTTTGCTATTTTGAAAAGCTACATTTTCAAGATATTATAATAACAAAACCCGGTTGAAGTTCGAGTTTTTATTTCTTGTAACAATTTAAAGGAGTTTTTTTAATTAATTTAGTAAGAGTAGTTCTAATTTTAATGCTTTTACCATTTTACCTTTTTCTAATTATAAATTTTAAACATTTTAAGAATTTCAGGCAAGTTTAGTTGAATTATTTTCAGTAGACAGCTCGCCATACTCTTCCTCTCACTTACTCTGAAAGTGAGGTTGAGACAGAGATACTGTGACGAGCTGCTTTCTGAAAATAATAATTGTAGACGTAATATGTCACACAAGTTGATAAAATCAAATTCTCTAAAATCTCTATCCTCTAAGAAAACTTTCTATTTTCCACTAAATTTTTATCTTGCTTATAATCTACTGACTTATCACCCTGTACATCATGTACATGTACATCCCACCGCAATTATTTTCTCTTCATTTTATGGTGTTAGAACCGCGTTGCGGTCCTATGACTGGAGCGGGAGGAGAACCACTGCCGATGCAGGCCAGTATTTCTCCCGCAATGACGGAGTCCGATCTGCCCCAACCTCTAGTGGTCCGAAGTCCTTCTGTGTCGCTGAAATGGCCCAGTACACCCTCACCTACCAAAACCACCCCCACGAGACAGGTACGTGGACAGTTAATTAATTATTCATTTAAAGCGCCGGTTCAACTTAATGATGACATGAATTTATAATTTTTTATGCTGTCTGTATTTTTTTCTTTTTGATTTATAGGGGCGTTATGCGACAAAATATTGTATTCCTATTCCAAATGCAACGGTATGATTTGTGTAAAATTTACATTAATTGTTGTTGTTGCACGAACTGTTCAACAAATTAATGTGCGTGTAATGATTGATGTGATTAGATTACTGTGAAAAAAATGTACGTAATGGATAAGTTGCTTTTCATTATAAAAATTTTGCATAATTATTAATTTGTTTCCCTTATCGTAACAGTGTTATTAGCAAATTTGGCTTTATGCTATATCGGAATGACAGACATTTTAATTTTTTTTATATAAATTTGTAAACGACCAAAAAGCCCATCTAATTGTTTAAAAGTAAAACACTCCAAATTCAATATTATAACTTTGTTTTTGAACAAATTCAGCATTTTTATGCAATGTTAATTAACAGAGTTATCATTCATTGAATTGGGATCGTTCTCTAAAGGAACCCCTAGTAAATTCCAATTTTTTTAGGTCAGCTTTAACTATGGAAGAGAAGACACAAACCGAACATTATCCGGTTTAGATAGAGATTGTTTCATAATTCCAGTCCACAGCTTAGACCGATTTCTTCCTGCTGGAGTTCCAATGCCAGTAGGTACAACAACATACCAAAAACACACCCTAAAACTACAAAAAAATGATTTATCACTCACAGGAACTTTATACATTTCAGAAACCACCCACAAACGGTAATTCCTTAGACAGAAAATCGCAAGGGAATTTACATGTTATGGAGGTATAAAACCGTAAAAAACGTGGACGTTGTGGCTTAACTCGGGTGTTTTAGGTGCCTGATCCGAAACTATGTGTCTTATGTCATTTAATGAGTCCACTGGAACCAATCGATCCAATTTTAGAATCGCCTTTGGTACAACCGCTTTTCAAACAGAGAGTTACCGCTGGTGAATTGGTGAATGAAGTGGCACAAGCCAAAACAGCGGTAACTGGAATGCTGCTGGCGAATATGGAACGAAATGGTAAAAAATGTTTTTTTAATATTCTAAATTTAACTACCTCAGAACTATCTTCCTAGATAATATAGTTAGTAGTTGTTTGTTTGAATTTATGATGATCACTAAAAAACTTCCGTAGGACCATAAGTTTTAAAATAACTGCATTTGAGTTCAAAAATTTGTTGAAATAATAAAAATAAAAATTAAATTTTCTGTATCTTAGAATCTAAGCATTTTTGGACACATGTTTATAGAAACATTATTTCTTAAAACAGGAATTGCGCCCTGAAATTATGGACTGTACTTAGGAAACACCCTGTATAGCAAGTTAGCAGTGTTGTTTAGCTTTTTCGGAGGGATTCGGTTTCCACTTTTGGTGAATTTCATTTTTCTTGCACAATTTATTTCCTCTGTTTCCTTTTTTGAGAGGATCTATTAAGAATCGCAAGAAATTCTTCGTGGTTATTAATGTACTCTACCAAAATCTCCACTTCTTCCCTAATTCTATATGTTTCGTTTATTTTGGTGATTAAAATGTAATTTTTCAGTAAGAAATATCCTTATAAGAAATAAATTAGCCATACTAGAGACTGATTGTTATCAAGTTTCAAACTATAAGAGAAAAATGTAATAAACTGCTGGCCAATTGAAACGTACCAAGCGACTTTTTAGGTTGAATTTAAAGTAAAATATTTTGAAAAATAGAAAAGATATCAACATGCGGTTTTCAGGATTTCAGAGATAATTTAATTGGGAAAACGATAGTGTTCCCGAGTTTTTTACTTTGAAGTACATTGCTATCTACAGGGTATGAAAGAAAGTCTTTTTTTGTCAAATTTTATAATTACCGTGATTCCACAAATTTTTTTTTATATTTTTTTGATGTAGATTTTTTTAGTCCTTACTTAATGGGAAAACAACAGTTTCTCAAAATTTTGATATCCCTGTTATTTTATAAGATACCGAATTTTTGCTGAAAATTTGATTTTTTCTTTGTTTTTTGTCGTTCGGTCGTATTGTGTTTTGTAACCAATCTCTGTAGTTGATATAATATATATATATATATAATATAATAATACCTTATGAATGGCTTTCTTATAAAAAGTACACTTTTTGTACTTTCATTAATTTATTGGTAACCAGTGGCTTATCAAAAATCGGTACACGTTCGTTAATTGGTAAATTTTTTAATTCATTTTTTGAGGCTATTTTTTTAATGGAATAAAATGGAATTTAGTTAGTTTATGTTCACCATTGGTTTAAGTGACTTATATCCTCGAAACGGGTTTTTCACTTTTTCAAAAATTTGCTCATATTCGTGTATACCGGGTGGCTACGAAATGGTTTTACAACCCCCACCATTTTGTTACATTTAACTGTATTAATTTGAAATTTGGCATGGTTTGATTGTTGAAAGGAATAATCATTTTGACGTTTAAAACAATCTGATGACACTTCCGGTTTCACCGGAAGGGCCACCTACTAACTTTCAAATTTTTTTAAAACAACCCTGTATATTTTTTTCTGTAAGAATTAGATTCTACTTAAAATTACCTTTTTATCGACATATCACATGATGACATTTGCTTTCAAAATGGCAGCATAATTATTATTGCAAAAACCTGTTCAACAATATTAAATTTAATAAAAAATTCGGTATCTTATAAAATAAGAGGGATATAAAGATATAAAGGTATAAAGTTTGAGAAAAGAAAGACGATTTTCTTTCATACCCTGTAGATAGTAACGTACTTCAAAGTAAAAAAATCGGGTCACACTATTGTTTTCGTAATTAAATTATCTCTTGAATCCTGAAAACCTCATGTTCATATCTTTTCTCCTTTTCAAAATATTTGACTTTAAATTCAACCTAAAAATTCGCTTGGTACGTTTCAACTGGCCAGCAGTTTATTTTAAAAAGCTCAAATCTAGGTTCGTCTTATCATAAATTATAGATTGAGTCTCTTGAATCTAATTTTCAGATTGGTTCATCTAATTATTGGAAATACCTACTTAGATTTGTAAAAAAAATAAACACTCGTAAATTTTGGGTTTTATGATTAATATTAATTTATTCTATTACACACGATACAATTTGTTACTAACTTCTTTTAAAATTATCCATGTAGATTTGTCATTAAGATAGTTCTAAATATATTTTATTACGCAAACTACTAAAAAATAATTCGAAAAAATTACTTTCCCATCGTTAAGTAAACTGACTTGGACCATTTTTTACATGTAAATACATATATTAATTCTGATATGTGGTTATCGGATTTTTTGACCAAAAATAACCTCCGTTAAGCTAACGTTTCGTGATTTTTTTTATATTATCTTCTTTATTTATACCAAATTGTGACATCATAAAATATAGTGGAACATGTTTCATACTTGTTATATTACGAATTTGCGGTACGCAAATATGATATAATGAATACGTCTGTAACTGACATTTAATTATTTTTTTAATGATGCAGTTACGTATCTAGTATATAACATTATTTTAAATGTTATGAGTTTTACGGTCCGTAATTAGGATATAATGAATGGATATAATGACACAACATAATTACAATGCAAAATATTTTTATAACTTCATCTCAAATTTTAGTTTATTTATAGAAAATTGAAAATGTGTTAAAACATTGCTATATTTTTCACGTGAATGATGAGGATGCTCAATACATAGTTATGACATTTATGACTCATTCCTTACTGAAATAACCGCCCTTCGAACTTGAAATAATCCGATTTCTCTTAACATTTCAGCGGAGTTCCCATTCATAACTTATTATGTGATAAACACCTCACAAACGAACCCTGTGATGTTTTACAATAATCTACGCACTGCCAGTTTGACCAAATTCGATCCCAGAGCCACCAGATACACCGCCGCCCACACCCTGGACCTCTACACCGAAGTGGCATCGATATGCAGACCGCCAATCCACGAAATTGGCATGTCTTTGACCAAAACCCATTCACCGACGACCGGCTACATGGTGTCCGTATACAAAGTGTTTGAGGGGGACGATCGCGAGAAATTCGAAAGGAACTGGTTGTATTGGACGGGGGCTAGGATGATATACAGATATTTACCGGCGGCGGCGGGACTGCGACGGATATCACTGCATAAGTCACTCAGTCCCAAGGGTGACAAAATGTATATTTTACTGTGTGAATGTTCCAATTTGCTGGCGGACGTTACGGTGTGTGCTTTGCTTTTGCCAGCACTAAGGGCCAGACTGACAGGGTATACCGGAATATTTCGACCACTGCAGACATTCTAAATCTATATG
The DNA here is from genome assembly GCA_963942485.1 of Pediacus dermestoides. Lineage (NCBI taxonomy): Eukaryota > Metazoa > Arthropoda > Insecta > Coleoptera > Cucujidae > Pediacus > Pediacus dermestoides. Next base: position 35,473,763 of record OZ012626.1, read on the forward strand.
GAATAAGGGTTTTTCCTACAAGTTTATAGATATCTAGTTCATAGAAAATATTTTACCATATCTTGTTTGGTTTCTAGTCGTGGATGTAAACGCCCTACATAACAAGATCGTCGTATTTTTCTCATATCATAGAAAATCCAATAATTAACGCAATATTTTTTTGGTTATTTGTAGTACCTATTTGTATTATAATTGCGACATATCAAATAATTGAATTGGAAATATTTTAACATAAGTAGGTAAATTTTCGCCTTAAATTTGAACAAAATATAAAATTGTGTAATCATAATATTGATTGTGCCTGAAAAGGGGACCCAATGTACCCATCTAAAAGTGTAATAATTGTGTAACTGTGGTACCCCTATTTGTTATTCTATTAGGTAAGAAATAGTAAATAAAAGAAGAGAAAAATATCGACTGTTAAATAATCTTATTATAAATTTTATTTAGTTATTTAGTTGTCGTGGTCTATTCGCCAAAGTATTGATCATAAATCACTTTTGGCTGATTGTGAGCTGTTAATAGTTTTGAAATAAGTTGCATATTTTTTTCTTCAATGTTATACAGCTCCTTTTAGAAAAGGTTTAAGTATTACCCAAGAGTTATTTTTGATAACACATTTTTCCTTGTCTTTTAGTTGAATCTTCAAATAATCCATCTCTTCTTAAATGGACTGTAAATACCTTAAATTGATGTTATATAATGTGTAAAGTGTGACGTCGGACGTACCTATTTGTAAAGAAAATGTGCGTTAAAATTTGTTATAGCAGAGGGCAACCTTTTTTGTGTTAACTCTATAAAATAATGTATTTGTTACAGTTGCTAAACAAAATTATTCATAATATAAAGTCTGTACAGGGTGTCCCATTTTCGACACTTTTAGGGGTTTATTGGCGTTATTATCAAAGATAGAGTGTTGCGGTTTTCACCTTCCTGTTCTACTTTTTTACGAAACTAAAGATTCCGGGGTCAAATTTGTCATGGCTCTCTTAGTTTTTAATCTACAGAGTGATTCTCAAAATCTTTGTTTTCTAGACACCCCTCGTATTTCCGTTATGCGTCTACTTATCAAAAAGGTGAAAACTGATCTTGATAGAGTTTTTTACGTAGAATTCAGTGGCGTAGGCAGTTTTTGTGTAAAAGGTTTAGTTTTTGAGATATTGCCCAAACTTATGTTTTTTTAAATGGGACACCCTATATATTATTTTTTATATTGATTAAGCAAAATTTGGGCTTTCCATAAATATACAACACTTAATATTTATTTTGAAAAACAAGCTCAAAATTCGATATTTTTAATAATTTTCTTTATTTATAACAGTAGGCCATGGCTAGTTTATTAGAAACAAATGCAAAATTTGTCAGATTTCCATTATTGATGAAATATTTTTGTTACGTAGGTGTTTTTATTTTACTTTTAATTTTTTATTACAATGGCCGTTTATGATAATTATGAGAAGTATTATATTGTTGGTATGTTTTATACAATGCATTAAAATTATCTTTTGATGTGTTAAGCTTTAGAATAATTACGCATTTGTTTCTAAAAAATTAGCCATGGCCTGCTGTTATAAATAAAGAAAATTATTCAAATATCGAATTTTGAGCTTGTTTTTCAAAATAAATATTAAGTATTATATATTTTTGGAAAGCCCAAATTTGGCCTAATCAATATAAAAGATAATATATATAGTGTCTCATTTAAAAAAACATAAGTTTGGGCAATATCTCAAAAACTAAACCTTTTACACAAAAACTGCCTACGCCACTGAATTCTACGTAAAAAACTATATCAAGATCAGTTTTCACCTTTTTGATAAGTAGACGCATAACGGAAATACGAGGGGTGTCTAAAAAGCAAAGATTTTCAGAATCACTCTGTAGATTAAAAACTAAGAGAGCCATGACAAATTTGACCCCGGAATCTTTCGTTTCGTAAAAAAGTAGGACAGCAAGATGAAAACCGCAACACTCTATCTTTGATAATAACGCCAATACCCCCTAAAAGTGTCGAAAATGGGACACCCTGTACGTAGACTGTTTTAATAATCAGTAATCAGAACCAAACTTGCTTTATAAATTTTGTATGAATTTGAATCAAAATATTATTTAAAGTTTTAAAACATTCAACTCATGACTTTATAATGAAATGTAATCAATATCCAAATATTTTTAGCATAATACAAAACCAGTATTTTACGTATTTTATCACAATGTGTGTTGTTTTTATCAGTATTAAAAACCCGTTGTATTTAGTATTTCTTTTCTAGTGTATTAGTTATAGTTCTTTGTTTAATAATGTTTGTATGTTAATGGTTCTTTTTTATTTCTAGAGCTTTGAGACGGCATAAAAAGCAAATAAACTAAAAAGCAATACTATGCCAGTCTTCCATTCAAACAAAACAGCTTTGCATCAATTTATAATACTTGCTTAGCCACTACCACTAAAAGAATATCTTTTATAATTAATATATTTTTAAATAATAACAAATACAAATGCTCAAACTAAACTCATACTAACATTTATTTACACAAGTCCTGTAGGTTGTAGGTAATATTTAGTATCCTTTCCGTCCTCTAAACCTCTGTCTTGCATCTATCTGTTAACAAAATGTTACCATTGTATATTTCGATCAATAAAGCATCTATTTTATTTACCAACGATCTTTTACATTCGAAGAAAGTATTTCGGAGAACTTGGCACTCAGTTGGAACACTGCCATCATTCGCTCTTAAACATTCCTTGGGGGTTCTCTTTTGCTACAAGAACAAAGGTTATTTAACTAGGATTACGTACGACAATAAGAAAGGTGATAAAACACACCAGTTTACAGCAATCACTTTGTAATAAACACATTTTTAAATCGGCCCGGACACCAGCACAGGCGGATTTGTCGGCTAGTTTTTCGTTTTCTTCTTCGTATTGCATGGTTTGGACCAGGGAAAGAAAATAGAAATACACTGAAACTTGTTTTAAGGGGCTGTTTTATACTTTTTGTATTAGGGATTGAGTAATTAAAGTTTAAAAGTAAAGCTTAGTTGCTGACGGTTCTTTTACATAACCTACAATTTTGCAGGTACATTTGAACTACGAACATTTTAATCTACTATACTACAGGGAGCAGTTATTATATTTTGTGCCAAATTCAAATTTTATGCTCGAACAAATCAAAAATATTTCTAATACAATTTTAACTAATGTGGATACACAAATAAAATTGAATTTACGTTTTGAGAGCACCTGAATCCATTTTGACTATTTTCGGAAAAACTTCTGTATCTCAAAATCGACATTAAATCGATAGAAATTTCATATTTTTTAATTATTTAAAAAAATTGTGGGTAACTCATTAAATTTGGTGCTTCTAGTTATAACAGAAGTGGGAGATTCTTTAATTCTTTAACATTTGTTTTGAATTAAATTTTGAAGATATTTTGTTGTAAATTCCTTCAAAAAAAGTCCTATCCAAAGGACCCGAGTATACGCGGAGCTTTTGATACAATCATGTATTAGGTAATTATTACTTTAGCTCTAACTTTTTTCCGTCTTTTCCGTACAACTCAATACAGGGTCTGTCACGACGAGTTGACAGTAGACATAACTCTATTACAAAACACAATTTGGCTCTAAAAATTGGTACACGCCCATTATACAATGTGCTCTATTTAACGAAAATATTGCCACCTTTCTGGTACTTCCGGTTATACCGGAAGTAGACATAAACTTTGTTATTTTAAATGGAACAGCCTGTATATTTATGAATTCTTAGATACTACACTTCATTTTAGACATAAAAGTATTAAGGTTGTATGGTCCTAACATAAACGGTATTATAATTATTTACACTTTTTCATTTTTTTTTTTACAAAAACATAGATGTAAATAAAAATTCTAATCTTGACAATGACACATTTTTTCTAAAGCTTTTTTCTTACGTTTGAAGTAGGAATATACTAGCAATAAGCTGATATAGTTTTGGAAAACTTGCTTTATACATGGTGGTGGTGGATGTCCGTTCATTTTTAAAAACTTTGATCAATTATAACTTTATTTTTTTAAATGGAACACCCTATATATTTCCACATTTTCATATTCTACACTTAATTCTAGACATAAAAGTATTAAGGTTGTAAAGTCTTAAAATTAACGGTTATATACTTAATTAATTACGTTTTTTCCAATTTTCAAGGTTTTTAAAAATTAACGATCAACCATATGCACCCTGTAGATATAAAATAAGTTTTTCAAAACCATATTACCACGTTTCTTGTACATTTCTACGTCCACTAAAATTTGTTTTTATTATATTTAATTTAATATTTTTTATTTTTATTTATTTATTTTAATTAAGTAATTATGTTTCTTCCAATTTTTCCATACAAAAACTTAAAGTCAAACATTTTTATATTTTACTAATGACACGTTCTTTCAAAAAACAAACCAAATTATAGTGGACGCAGAAATGTACAAGAAACATGGTAATAGGGTTTTAAAAAGCTTATTTTATACAGGGTGCTTGTGATTGACCGTTAATTTTTAAAAAACGTAATTAATTATAATACCGTTAATTTTAAGATCTTACAACCTTAATACTTTTATGTCTCGAATTGAGTGTAGAATTCGAAAATCTAGAAATATATAGGGTGTTCCATTTAAAAAAATTAAGTTATCATTGATTAAAGTTTTTAAAAATGAACGGACAACCACCAACACCCTGTATAAAGCAAGTTTTCCAAAACAACATCAGCTTATTTGTTGTATATTTCTACCTCAAACACAAAAAAAAAGTTTTAGAAAAAACGTGTCATTGTCAAGATTTGAATTTTTATTTACACCTATGTTTTTATAAAAAAAAATAAAAAAGTGTAAATAATTATAATACCGTTAATGTTAGGATCATACAACCTTAATACTTTTATGTCTAAAATGAAGTATAGTATCTAAAAATTCAAAAATATACCGGGTGTTCCATTTAAAATAACAAAGTTTGTGTCTACTTCCGGTATAACCGGAAGTACCAGAAAGGTGGCAATATTTTCATTAAATGGAGCACATTGTATCATGGGTGTGTACCAATTTTTAGAATCAAATTGTGTTTAGTAATAGAGTTATGTCTACTGTCAACTCGTCGTGACACACCCTGTATTAATAAGATACCCGGACTCACTATGTCCGAAGATATTTTATCATGTAAAATGATTTAGCAAATATTAAGTTTTGACATTACAAAAAAAAAGAATTTATTAATAAGAGCTGCAAGCAAGATATTGATAAAAAAATAATTGCGTACGAATATAATAATAAGTAACAAACTTTATTATAATTTACTAACAAAGACACAGCATATATAAAACAAAAATATACAATCACTATTTTACATTAATATCCGTGTAACTTAATCCAGTTTTCAACTTGTTTCATATAATTTTTTGTCCATCTTATATTTCTATCCATTTTATCAATGCTATGTTTAACAACATTTCCAAAAATAATTCCATACTTGTTGAAGCATCGCGCTTCGAAAGCTGACACCTATAAAATAGTAAAATAATATACTAAGTACTTATATACCACTTGGGAAATGACAAGTAGCCGGAAATCTTACTGAAACAACTAATACGAGAATGTGTACGATGAAATGAGACAGACTCGTACATGCTGCAGAGCTGCGTTCATCAAAAGCACTGTGTTTCGAAGGTTATCCAATTGACTTTTATGAACGCAGCTCAGAAGTCGCGGTGATAAGTCACGCCTCACGCAATCTCTGTCTAAAAAATAGGCTAATTGTCATTTTCCAATTTGTAGAAACAACTATTTGTAAAATACCTCTAATCGCTTTGTTTTGGTACTAAAACGACTTATAATCTTTCCAATAATTTTTTCATACTCCAGATTCATCGCTAAAGTTTCGTCTACGAACAGTTTTTGAAAGTTTTCTCTGAAACAGTAGAGTTAGCATGAGTATTTATTTAATCTAAAAAAAACTACCGAACGTAGCTCCAAACAATAGAGGCACCATGGGGTAGATCAGACATATAATCCAGTAATTTATAAAAGTCCTGCTTTGGAATTAGTGTCTCGTTTTTCGCGTAAGAAAACAATCTAAAATAATTTTTTGTGAATAAAGCAAAATTTGTTTAAGTTTCTTACTTTATAAGTAGATCTGGATGACCAACACTTGCCAAACCTCGAAGGTACATCCAACTGGTTTTGCGGTCACATTCTTTTTGATATAAATCGAACATTTGTTCGAACTGATCTTTCGTGGCTGTGAACATGCCATATTTGAATGTTACTTTGTCATATCCTGATAGTATCGTTTCTAATTGCATCTGCTTCCGCTTGAGGAATATTTTCACACCGTCTAAAGCATGTTCAATACACTTGGAGTGTCCCACCATACAAGCAATTTCTGTAGATACAATGCGTGTCATTCTATTGAAAAAACAATTTTTTGAAATTAGAATTAAAGGTAGGTAAATTATTTAGTGTGTACCTGTCTTGTGTATACGACTGGAAGTGACTATAACGCCTATGAATTATGTGCCTGAAATATTTCTGCAACAACAGAAGAATCGTCAATATTTTCATAATAAGTTTCCATATGATATCGCACCTGAAACGCCTCTTCTTTCTTGGAATTTGACATACAAATTTGTAGTTCTTCAAGAACAACTTGTAAAACTCTAAGTGGATAATAATCCTCTTCATAAATAAGTTGTTTCGTTAAACTCAAAGGAATATCATAACTTGTATGATTAGTTTTGGCTAAAGCGAATGTTTCCTCTATCATATGCATTCGATCAGATACGCTCATATTTAGGTACTGGTTTATAAGGACTCGCCAATGAGACTCTTCATAATTTACACGATAATATCCTACTTGTCCAACGTTGAGTTTAAAATACAATCTGGCTTTATCTATATCCAAATTAAGTTGTTCTAAAAAGGATTTATTTGTTATTTATTTTGTATGAATATTGAATAGCTATTTGTACTAGTGCGCGAATTGATACTTTTTTCACAAGTTGACTAGGCACAACCATCTTAAAACTTTCATGCTTTATTGTTGAAACTGTAAATAACCAAAAAATATTCAGTAGTTTTCTTTTTCTCGAATTTCGCCCTACATGGTTTTAATTAAAATTTCAATAGAACATAATACTAAAAATCATTTTCAATAATATGAGAATGTGAAATCCTAAACAAAACTATCCTAGCTAATATAGTACAAATTGTATTGTGTTCTGTTCAATAATCTGTTGTAGTTTTAATTATAATCTAAATACTTTTTGTACACAATAAACCAACAACCAGAGTTTTCTGCCTTGGAATGTGAACATAATTTACCATATTTTATTGTTGATGTTTTGGAAATAGATTGTGTACAAAAAGTATTCAGAAATTTTTTGTGTAAAGGAAAAGTATTAAAACTATACAGTTATAGTTTTATTACTGATACGAAATAGTAAAGACGATTTATGTTTAGTTATTAATTATATATATTATTATTGTAGATATATTAATTATTTTGCAATTAATAAATCGCGTTTTGCGTGTAATTCGTTGTTTCCTACATTTTAGTATAAATATCTTAAATGTACAATAATGACAAAGTTTTTAATAAAAAAATAGTTTTGTACAGTGATTGTACAGTGGGTGTGTAGTGATTGTACAGAATTAATCAAAAGAGCTTCAAGACAAAGGTGAGATAAAATTAAGCAAATTTTCATTATTGATATTAACAATTTCGTTGTTATGTTTGTGAGGACATCTATTATGTAAGTAAACAGCGAAAAAGGTCAGAACTATATTTTATTAAATTTTTTTAAATTTATCCGGGAAAAAACTATTTGGGGGCTTCGTAGTAGAGTAGGTACCAAAGTGTAACAATTTGATTTTTACTTTAATAAAGGGAAATTCATACCAAAAGTTAGTTTATACCTGAAAAAATATTAGTTTTCCTGTAACTATTAAAGCATAATTAATAAAAAAGAAACGAAAAATGACAAAAATTACCAACCAAGCGGGGCGAGATTCCAGAAAGTAAGAAAGCTGCTCAAATTTTTTAGACCTTTATACTTATAGTTGTGTCGATCCACACTGTAGTATTAAAGACGTTAAAAAGAGATACAAAATTAACACGTGCGAAAATTTTATTAAATTTTCTAACAGAATAGACACTAATTAAAATAAAATTAAGATTTAATAAAAACTTACTAGTATCAGGTGGATTTGCTCTATACAAATCATGCACTATTTCACCTTGGGGATCATATGGCGTATAAACTATTGGTATTGACCATCTTCGTAGTTTAGATGTCCTAAAATAGAATGAAATCCATTCTATACAATGTCGAGACTAACTCAAAAAAATATTTCACAACAGAAAGTAATGATATTATTATTTAATATTTCTTATCCCCTCACTCAAATTGTATAATTCCTATACAGGCTGTTCAAAAAATACTGCGAAAAATTTGAGGGGGTGATTCCTAAGATCATTCTAAGAAAAAAAGTTCATATCAACATGGGTCCTAAAATATTAAACTATCAAACCCAAATATCTCGAAAACGGTGCATCTTATCGAAGTTGAGCAAGATTACCTTTTTTCGGAGAAAGCTCCAAGATATTACAATTTCACATCGAAATTAATAGAAATATAAACACAGAAAAGTGGGGGTCATTTTAACCCAACGCCCCCCAGGTTTGACCCACCTCTGGTGGAAATTTAAAAATGATTTACACTCTATCTTATTGAGCATAAAAACATTAGTTAATGTGGTGAATTTTATCATTTTGCCTTGAACAGTTTCGGAGATAATAAATTAAAACCTTCTTCAAATTCCCAAATTTAAGGGGTAAGGATTTTCGGACCCCTGTTCATATGAACTTTTATTCATAGAATAATCTCAGGAATTACCCCCTGGAATTTTTCGCAGTATTTTTGGAACACCCTGTATAAAAACATATTTTCAAGATTTTTTCATCGTTTCGTCTAATACAGTTTAACACTATTCTGCATTCTGCTCTTGCAAATTATTTCTGTAATCGAGTTTTTAAAATGTAAAGAAGGAGCTCACAAATCGAAATCGCTTCTGTGCAAGATCTCCAAAATTTATATAAAGACGAGTTCAAAATTAAAAAATATGTTATTACAGTTCGGCAGCTATATTAGGAGATTTGAACTTATTTGGAGAATTTACTGTAAAATAGAATATTTCTTATTCCTGTTACCTAAAGTGTTTTCAATTTTTAAGTTAAATTTTGAAAATGATTTTCATAGAAAAAATGTTCTGGGTCGAGAAACTCGCTATATTCAAATTTGTCAATTACTTTTAAAATCCCACGGCACGTTGTTTTACCTATACCTACTTAAAAATTGTAACTATTTCACTTACGTATCATCAATCACTCCATCACTCTTATCTATAAATGGTTCCTGGGTCAATATGATATTCTCAGAGCCTATTGCGACTTTAACAAGAGGGTAGCCTTTTTTTTCAGCAGACGTATAATTGTTTATGATCCAGTCGGTATATTTAATAGACGGATGTTCAACAATTTCTTCAAAAGTCATTATGGTTGTAGTGAAAAAAGTCCTCATATATTGACAAAAAAGTCCTTCATGATTTTGTTCCAGATAATATGCAAACATCCTGAAAAATGCTGCACCCTAAATCAGAAACCTCATGAACTATAAAATACTAAAAACTTATTGTGAAATGTATACTTTTTTATATCTAGCTTGGTTGATATGATCTGTAACATCATCTGGACGATTCATGTCAGTTTCTAGACTAAATTTGTATTCTGAGTCTTCTGCAAGTGCAGGGTGCATTACATCAATTACAAAGTGATTCATCTACAAAAATAAATTGTATTTTATTATTAAATAATGGCGGATACGTACTACGTACCCAATCCCGTTCTTCAGCACTTCCTAATAGCCTATACTGCATATATATTGCGCACCCTTCAGTAAACCAAAAATCCTGCCAACTCTTCATGGAAACTAAAAATTAGAGTTGTTTAGAGATATAGTTAAAGTAATTGAAGATGTAAATATACTAATGTATCCAAACCATTGATGTGATATTACACCACTTAATCGCGTATACATTTCTATTTTTTTGTCTATACTATGTAAACTGGCGTTATATATAAGAACATCTTCATCCATGGCGATCAAAGCAAAATTGATAATGTCAATAGGAAAATACGGAATGGAAACAATAGCTGGAAAATGAAAATTTATTTGAAATTCTGTATGGAAACTGAAACTTAAACAAAGATAAAATTGATAGAGATATCAAATTCTGATCCGAAATAATATTTAAGAGTCGAAAAGAGAAAAAACAAATCAATTATTATTAATGTTTCTATTTTTCACTTCAATAAGTAATAATAGGAAGTCAAGAGATCGGTATTTTTTATTTTCTAAAAAAAGCAAGGTAATGCAGATAAGTTTAATTGTGTTTTGCAAAATCGTTTCATGATGATAGTTAAGCCGGATTCAACCAGATCGAACCAATACAAACATTGAAAGAAGTCGAGTGTATTCAACCAAATTGAATGGTGTATTTTCGGCTTTAAGCTGGAAATACACCATTCAATTTGGTAGAACAATTTGGTTGATTCAACCAGATTGAACCAATAGAAACATTGAAAGAAGTAAAGTGTATTTCTATTGGTTCAATCTGGTTGAATCTACCAAATTGTTCAACCAAATTGAATGGTGTATTTTCAGTAGTAATATCACAAGAGCATAGAAAATAATCGATTATACTTCCGAGTCACTAGACGTATTCTGCTTTAAGGATATACGTCGAGTGACGAGGTTAGTATAACGATTATTTTCGTTTGCTCGAGTGGTATTCGTTACGATTATATAAAGAATTGACAAACAAATTGTTTTTCTGACGTTTATTAATAAACATCAAAAAATGTTACTATGACAAAATTCACATTGTTGGAGGAGCGAATATACGAAAACGGTTATACCACGTCGTCAAGGGGTATATTCGCTTATCAATACATAGTAACTATGTAAAACTTGTAATAGCTATTGGCTGAGTTTATGATGAGTTACATAATCGGCTTTAGCGACTGAACTCTATGTTTAAGCGTTGATTGATATATGGATTATGGAAGCGAACAACTATAGTAATTTTTGTAATCTAATGTACAAGTCGTACTTAGCTCTTTCAGTGGAAATGCGCGTAATTCTTGTACGAAACGGCGGAACAACGACATGGTTATTTTTTGTGCTTCAGTGAACAATACTGTATCCATCCTATTATTGTTGCTGATAATTGTGAATGTATTATCACGTGTCTTGTTGTGTAAAGAGGATATCTGCCACAGGGGGTTGATTATCATAAAAGCAACCATATCAGGAGATATCTTGATGCCCTTGTTTTCCAAAACGAATGTGGTCATTCCTTCATGGGAATTCTAAACTCATAAAAAATAAATTAAAATTCTACATTAATTTATAAATTCTCTTGCACTTACTTCTCTAGACGCAGCAAATGCTCGTACCTCATAACGATCAGGTATGACTACACGTGTAACGATTTTAGTTCTTATATTTGGTTCGTCGAAACATGGAAAAATATGGTGTGCATAAGGTGATTTAAAGTTGGTGCCCATTATGTGACTGGATCTAGAAACAAAATTATATCATTGACCCTGGACGTTTTTTACAGTCCGTTCTTACACTCTTCAGGTACACAATCAATCTTAGGTTTAACACTTAAATCTTGTGATGTACTCGTAATGAAATGTAAAATTTTCAATCATAATTCATCAAACTGGACAGTTTTCGGTGGGGGAGTCATTCTTAAACAAATCGCCCCAAAAATTGCGGACGTCTTTTATGAACGACCTTTTAAGTACCTATACGAGTGTTCTTAAACATTTTATTCTAAATTTGAATATGTACTTAAACGATAGTTTGGTTCTGGAAATAGTTTCAAAAACGAAGTCATTTTTTTATTTTCGAACTTCTCTACGTTTTCCAAAATTTTGTACAAGAAAATCTCTTAGGGATTGAGTTTCCCTGAGTTTCTGCTAAGGCTTCGTACAGACCTAAACATTACTCCGAACGACAAACAACATCAAACAAAGTTAAGAATGGACAAAGGTTTGTGTAGATTATTTCCCAGTAACTGTGGGAACAGCACAAACCATAAAAAATTTACACAAACCATTGTCCATTCTCAACTTTGTATGATGTTCTATTCGTCGTTCTGTTTGTCGTTTGGAGCAATGTTCAGGTCTGTACGAAGTTTTAGATAATATAACTTGTACTAAAGATCTCTCCCCCTCGTACTACATACAATACATTGGATTTCCCCCCATATAACTACAAGAAAATTTGTGGAGACTGTTAGTTTTGTTAATTTACTGAGTCCATCCGATCATATTTTACCTAAATGAATTAAATAACTTTATAATGAGTGTCACTTACCCAGTTTTTGTTTGGTACATGTGAAAGTAAATTCCAACAAATCCCGTGTTTATTGTACCATTAAATTTAACATAAAGATAAAACTTTTCTGATCTTTTAAATGTTCTTCCATCACCCATGGTCACAATGAGTGTGTCTTTCTGTTGTGAATGACGTGCATCTTTGTATTCGCCTATTTTCATTTCATTTTTACCATCAAAGTATTTTACTTTGTCGACTGTTAAATTATGTGAACAGGGCAAGACGATTTCTTTATAGGATGCTGATGCTAATTTCATCATAATAAAAACATGTCCATCAAATGTTTCAATCCCCGGTATTAGTGTAAGTTCCACAAAGTATAATAATGGTTCTATAGATTCGTTCGACGCCAGAACTATTGTAACATTGTCAGATAAAACAGCAGGAGCTGCACGTGGTTGTCTACTCAGAGCGGCTGAAGGAAGTGGTGGAACCGAGCAAACTGTTTTTACGCCTTTGATACTGTAGTGATTATAATTGAACACAAAGGCGGCAAAAAGACCTACCACAAACGCTAAAAGAAGTGATATTGAGAATACCTTAAAACGGCCACACCATATGGACCAGCGACGAAGGCAGTTGTACATGTTGAAAATTGGTTTGCTTTAAAATTAAATTAAAAATTATTTCGAGCCATGGAATTTTTCACTTACTGTTGTATTTGCTTAGGACATTAAGGCAAAACTGTGGCAGGTGGTTGGGTAGTATTTATTTCATATTGTTCTTCAGAGAAAAAAATTACAAAAATTCGCACAATGTAGCCAATGGTGGTAAAAATAGCACAAAGGACAGACAGAAAAATATGTTGGAAATATAACGTGTGTACTTAACTAAAATAATAAATATCATCGACTTTTCACTCTATTATCATCTATTTATCAAATATTTAATAAGAATAAAAATTTACATTATTATTATAAAATAACATTTCAAACAAATAAACAAAATAAAAAACAATCTATCACTGTTTTATTTTAATGTGCTCAAGCCAAGTTTCAAAATCTGTTTTATATTTTGAGACCCATTTCATCCTAAGTTTGACATTGTGCATGGACTCAGCACAACTTTTAGTTATTTTATTACGACTATGTGCATATTCTTCATAATAAGTTTCCATCTAGAAATAAATGCGAGGATCACAAATAGGAAAAAAATGTTTGATGATTTACCTCATGGTACTTAGTTTTTGTAGAAAACCAACGAGTCACTGCTGGAAGAAGTTCCGCTAACTCAGGATTGTCCACACCGAAACGATTTTCAATATCGTCGTAGTCAAACCTAAAAATTTAGATTTTACGTATCGTAAATTTTTCTATAAGAACCTAGTAGAGTATTTTGGATAGTTCTGCGACAGAGGCTGAGGTTAACCTTGAACTTGACCTAAGTTCTAGGATAACAGGTAAATGAACTGGTTTAACTGGTTACAGTCCAGGAAAACTGCTAAATGAACTGGTTTAACGGGTTGCAGTTCCAGGAAAACTGCTAAATGAACTGCTTCAACTGCTTGCAGTTCCAGGAAAACAGTCAAATGAACTGGTTTAACTGTTTGCCGTTCCGGGAAAACGGCTAAATGAACAGCTTTAACGGTTTGCAGTTCCAGGAAAACGGCTAAATGAATTGGTGTAACTGCTTGCCTTTCCGGGAAAACGGCTAAATGAACGGCTTTAAATGGTTTTGCTACTTGAGTTTAGGTCGCAGAACTGTCCAAAATACTCTACTGAACCTACCGCAAGTGATTCCAAACAACAGACGCACCATAGGGATGTTCCGATATGTATCCTAACAATATAAAATAATCTTGGGGTCGAATGTTCTCCACCATAACCATTAGTCTACAAATCCCACATAAATATAGCTACCAAACACATTTGTTTAATTTCCTACTTTGCTAGTTGAGAAGGATTTTGTGTGCTTGCCAATCCACGAAGATATCTTAATTTTATTTTGGGGGTCGTTTCGATCCGATATCGTTCGTACAATTTGTTCCACATTGGTACCGTCGCTGTTTCCATGCCATACTTACATAAGATATCTCCCAATTCCGGTGACAATGTTATATTTCCGGGTTTAGTTTCCAACCAAGTGTTTAATTTATCAGAAGCATCCTTCAAACAATATTCATGTCCCACCATACAAGCGATGCGAAGGGTAAAAAAACGAGACATTCTATTAAGATATAAAATTTGTAATTATGCTGGTGTTTCATACCTAGATGATTCGTCTTCGTGTTCCGTTACGTTCCAGGTGTATTTGTGATAAGTCGCGTTTATAAGTGATTTTATATAATTCTACAAACATAAAATGTTTAAATGATGTTTTTCCACTGTTAAAATCTTACCCTGAAAGCAGGTTCTTTAGATGAGCTTGCTAAATACGAGAATATCTCTTCAAGGATAACTAACGTGACTTTAAGTGTATTATAATCGGTTTCGTTTACAAGTTTTTTCGTTAAATTCAAAGGAACTTCGTATTCTGTTCGATTAGCTTTGGCCAGGGCAAAAGTTTCCTCTAACATGTGCATTCGATTAGGTACATCCATTTCCGGAAAATACTCGATTAGTTGATACCAGTAGGATTTTGGGTAATTTACACGATAATATCCGATTTGCCCGACGTTGAGTTTTACTAATTTATTAGCAATTTTTGGAATTGTTACTAGAACCAAAAGTTAATCGCTAAATTACTCTAAATTAAATATGGTAAAAGTACTTACTTTTGCTGTCGGAATATTTAAATACAACCTTACTTGGTTCTTGGTCCGATGGAAAGTATTGGTAAGTTATAGGAATGGACCATCTAAATCAAAGAAGTTACATTTTTGAAGTGGGTAATTTCGACTTAGATTGTTATAAATAATCGAATACTTAATGAAAAATCCTTCTAGGTATGTTCTTATTATTGATCTAAATGAAGTTTATAAGGTAACTAATATTAATTACTGTATGAACAAATTGAAAATTGATTGCTTTAATGATATACAGGGTGTATCAGTTTTAATCGAGCAAACTTTAATGGTACATTCTCCTAGTCGTCCTGAATCGGAAAAATATATATTATATAGTTCTATCTCGATTACTAAGAAAGATACAGGGTGTTGAAGTTTACAAGAAAAAATTATTTTTTTGCAATAACTTCCATAAAAAGCTTGGATTCAAACAAAATTTTGCATGCCTGTCCTCCTCCCTAAGGACAATTTTATGAAGCTATTTTCGATTTTGGGGGCACCAGTGGCCTGCAATTCGGTCACATCTCAATTATTTAAAAAAAAATAGTATGTCACTGTAATTTAAGAAAAATATTTTTTATCTATCGAATTCCTTGTTCACTTTGGAGTGAAATTTGCTTTTACAGAACAAAAATTGAAGTTTTAGTTCCAGAGATAATTAATTTTTTCCAAAGACGTGCTAACTTGAAATTACTAAAAAATCCGGGAATGATGACAGATGCTGTTAATTCATTAGTTCGTCGTTGTCAGAAATGCATCGAGGCTGGCGGGTTGCATTTTGAACAGTTGCTGTAATTTTATAATTATTTTTTGTTACTTTTTGTTTTTTAATAGATTTCCTATTTGATTTGTGACTAATTTCAACTTGGCACGTCTTTCGAAAAAACTCCTTATCTCTGGAACTAAGACTACAATTTTTGTTCTGTAAAAGCAAAGTTTACTCCAAATTGAACAAGGAATTCAATAGATAAAAAAATATTTCTTAAAAATTACAGTGGCATTCTTTGAAATAATTGAGATGTGGCCGAATTGCACGCCACTGGTGCCCCCCCAAAATCGAAAATATATTCATAAAATTGTCCTTACAGAGGAGGGCAGGCATGTAAAATTTTATTTAAATCCAAGCTTTTTTATAGAAGTTATTGCAAAAAAATTATTTTTTCTTGTAAATTTCAACACCCTGTATCTTTCTTAGGAATCGAGATAGATGTATATAATATACATTTTTCCGAATCAGGACGACTAGGAGAATGTACCAATAAAGTTTGCTTGATTAAAACTGATACACCCTGTATAAATAGAAAATTGAAAATAATTTGAATCAGTAAATGTGTCTTTCCCATACTTTAATTAATTCATTAGACATTTACTACCTATACTGTAATAAGATTCATTACGATACAGATTTTTCATTACAATATTTTATTTTGATTTTCTGATAAAGTTGCCACAATATTTATTTTCTTATTTTTCATTATTTTGACTAGTCCCAGAAAAAATAGTGTATGCAACTAACATTTTATGACTATTAAGACACTCGTGTTTATTACGACACTAACCTAAGGCTCGTGTCGCAATTGTCATACTCGTGGCGTAATAGCTATTATTAAATGCTTATTACATAATATACTATTATAATATGAGTTTATGAACACATTTGTTTTCAGTCGACACGAATCTCAATAATTATTTAAGAAAACTCACATATTATATTTTGAACGACTTTCTTGCCGTTGCCCGATAAGATGGGGTGGTAGAGGCGAACCAAATTTCGTTTTTACATCCATTAGTGCAGGAACATCTACAATAGAAAATGTGACAATATTAAATTGAGGTTTCCTAATAATTTGCATCAGAAGTCTGAATTTGCAACTTTAAAGACGAAATTTATCTATGGTTGAATTACGAATAATTTACTGTTAAAAATCTTGTTTTAGCCAGGGTTTTAAAGTTTACTTAAATTACTCACCTTTTTCAAACACTTTTTCCCTGTCATCCGAAAAAGGTTCTTGAGTTAATTCATAACCATTCTTTGTGGATTTAACATTAATAAGGGGGTAGCCATTTTGTCTCATAAATGTTTCCCATATTTGTCCGGCCTTGTATTTGTTTTGATCTTGAAACTCGGAAATAAATTCAGTGTGGTTAACCATACCATCCTTGTATTTTACCAG
This sequence comes from Pediacus dermestoides, assembly GCA_963942485.1. Classification (NCBI taxonomy): domain Eukaryota; kingdom Metazoa; phylum Arthropoda; class Insecta; order Coleoptera; family Cucujidae; genus Pediacus; species Pediacus dermestoides. Next base: position 35,491,160 of record OZ012626.1, read on the forward strand.
AAACTTGGTGAAAATTGTATGAAAACTATCATCCATATAATTTTCCAACATACCGAAAATTGATGCAGCCTATAAATAAAAATATGTCGGAGTAAACCGAAATTATTTTGTAAATATTTACCTTTTTATATCGGTCCGAATTTGTGCTGTTTGCAATATCATTGGCATTTTCTACAGTATGCAGAAGACGAATGGGGCGTTCTGAAGAGTCCAAAGCAAGTGCCGGATGTACTTGTTCCATAAGAAATTCCTCCATCTGTAAAACACATTATTAACAAAAATCTTTCAGCGAGATTTTCTTTGTACCATTTTCCAATCTGTGCGAATGGACGCTAGTCCTCGGTACTGCATGAAATTAGCGAAACCCTCGTTTAACCATAAATTATCCCACCAGTCTATTTTGACTAAAAATCAAAAATCGGTAAGAAAGAAGTTATGGTGTAGAATTTAAATGTATGTACCTAAAGTGTTAATCCAAGTGCGGGCCATTTCACGAGCAATTAATGCAGCCACTCTCTTCTGGTCTTGTAAGCTGTGCGTTGTATTTGTATACACAATTTGGGATTCTTTGAAGGTTATCAGGCCCCAACTTTCAGCGGCTTCGTATTGGATATTGGGAATAGCAACTATATCTAGAAAAACGGTTTTATTTTAGTTATAATGTGTGGAATAATATTATTTTGAGTGCGATTGTACCTAATTTAAATAACTTTCTTACCTAGTTTTGATAATGGATAATCTATTCTGAAATATTCGACGTAATGTTCGAACATAGCTTTAGCACATTCTGCCGCCCATTTCAGTTTATGTGACAACGCAGTTGATGTGCCAAAAATTCTTAATGCATTAGATTTCTTTATGAAGTATTGGATGGAATCCATGTCGATTATTAAAATAGCGACCTGGTAACTGGACATGGAAAACTCCTCGTCCAGAAATTTGTAGATCTTGATTCCTTTTGCTCGATGGAGCATCTGTTAAAAAAACTATAATTACATTCTAACTAACAGCGATTTTACACCGTATTTTTTGCTTACATGTGATTGAAAATTAGTGAGAGCGCGATATTCTGGTGGTGCTTTTATACTGAAAGTGTATGTTGTCCTTAAATTTGGTTCATCGAAACATGGAAATGCATAACGAGCATAATCTGGCTTAAGATTGGTGGCAACTACATGTCTGATAAAGAGATACAGAAACTGTTCTGAACTTCATTCTGAAAAAACAGTCCATTAACTTACCTTAGAGTATTGTCATCTACGTAGCTGGTATGATACAACCCATGAAATGTCTTATTCAAATCTCCTCTATATTTTATATTCAAACGCACTTCTACGCCCTCCTCAAAAACACTCCTGTCAATCTTTTCCACTACAAGATATGGAAAAATATCTGTAGATATTCGTGACATCTGTGAGTTATCCCTCCTCATGTCTACGTCGGTAAATTCTACATTTACAATATGCAAGTCACCGCTGTGTAGCTTAATATGGTAGCAATTCTGTGTTATCACCACATTAATTGAAACATATCCAGTAAATGTTTTAGTATGCAAATTTGGTTCTATCTCTATGTCGTAGTGCTGTGGAAAGTATTTCGTTGGCAAACGGAATTCGTGTACAGTATGCACAGTTTTGGGCATTTTGTCAGTCTTAGCTTTAAGTCTTGGATCGTGGCATGCTTCTACTAACTCTTGACTCACGAGTATGTTTTGATGGTAGAACCATGACGAAAGTATGCCTATTATTAATCCAATTACAAGTGAGACTGTAAATCCTCTACTTAATCGAAATAACGAATTTCCATAACGTTCCAAACACTCCATCGTAATGTGCTGATGATGATTAAAAGAAAAAATTTAGGGAACTTTGTGGAACTTTTCACTTAGTGTTTTACTGGACAAGGATGATGGAACAAAATTATGGTGACAGATTGTATAGTGTTTTTTGTTGTGTTAAAGTAGTTCTAACCTAAGTATGTTAAGGTAGGAATTTTTAGATGGAAAGGGTGCTTGGATATATAGGGTGTCCGGAAATTAGGAGCAATAAACTCGGGGAGTGATTCTACTCGAAATGTGACAAGTTCCTAAAACATTTTTCCGAAAGCTCATTAATATATTGGGGTTACAAGGCCCCAAAGTTTTTTTTAAATCAATTTTTTCCAATAACTTTTTTCTAAATTTTGATGATGCCCGATTGAACAGCATCGAAAAATCTTCAAAATAGATCCTCTTGTTGAATATCGATAAAACGAGTAGTTTTCGAGAAAAACGCGCTTCTGTTTAATGCTTGCTTTGTTAATCTTGAAAATGAGCTGTAGTTAGTTGGTATTCATTTAAGGCGTTTTTCTCGAAAACGACTCGTTTTATCGTGATGCAGCAAGAGGATCTTTTTTGAAGATTTTTCGATGCTCTTCAATCGGACGTCATCAAAATTTAGAAAAAGTGCCTTTTTTGCTCCCTGTATGTTATACAGAAATAAAGTATTCAAAATAAAGGATAGTTTACTAGAGATTCTTAGATCTATTCATGCCATTCTAAATGCCCGTTTTTCATCATACATTTCCAGAAATATAGTGTTATGTGCTCCTTTTGGTATAATTTTTTTGTAAAAGTCATCAGATATAAACCATTATCTGGACGCGTTTTTTCCACCATTTTTTCAAAATGGGATTTGGGCGGATATGATAAAAGAGAAAAAAGCGTTCCATTAATGTATAGAAACCTAAGTTAGCACGCACTTTGCACATTTTCCCTTATTTGAGATTTGATGCTTCTGTAAATATAGAACTTTATTATTTAATATTTTTTTTCCAACAAAAATTTTATTTAGGTATAACTTTTCATCCGGAGATAATATAGAAGAACCAGCAAATGAAGAAATAGAAGACATAATTAAAGCTTCGAAAAATAACAAGAGCCCAGGGGGAAGTAACATAACATCAGAATTGTTGAAACAGGGAGGGAGTCTACTACGTGAGAAAATCACTGAAATGATAAAACAAATCTGGAGAAGAGAGCAAATGCCGGAGGACTGGTCAAGCGCCCTAATATGTCCAATATATAAGAAAGGGGATCCAGCATTATGTGAAAACTATAGGGACATAGCGCTGCTAGACACCTGTTATAAAGTATTAGGACACATAATAAGAAAAAGATTAAATATACACACTGAAAGGGTCTTGGGGGAATACCAAGCGGACTTTCGAAACAATAGAGCTACGACAGATCTAATTTTCGCCCTCAAAGAATTGCAAGTTACTAATTATGAATATAAAACAGAACTCCATGCGTTATTCGTCGACTTCAAGAAAGCATATGATACAATAAGTAGGAGAAAAATGTATGAAAGAATGCACCAGCTAGGAATCCCAAAAAAACTCATCAGAATGACGAAAATGACTCTGGAGAACACAAAAAACAAAATAACATGGAAGGGAGAAGAATCGCAAGAGTTTGAAGTAAGAAGAAGACTCAGACAAGGAGACCCCCTATCAACAAACATTATTCAATTTGACACTGGAAGTAATAATAAGAAATAGTAAAATAAAAAAAGAAGAGACGATATTCAACAAGAACCACCAATGTGTGGCCTTTGCAGATGACTTGACAATCATAGCAAGAACGAAAAATGAACTAATAAGGGTCGTAAGAAGAATAGAACAAGAAGCAAAGAATTTCGGACTGGAGATAAACCAAAATAAAACAAAATATATGGTTATGGGACAAACACAAGATCCACTAGAGAACCAAGGCAACCTGACCTTGATAACAAACAGTAATAAGGAATGTGTCTTCGAAAGAGTGAAAAATTTCGTATATCTGGGGGTAATTGTAGAAGAAAATGGCCATGAAGGCAAGAATTGCAAAAGGTAACCGAAAGTACGGAAGCCTGAAAAAGCTAATAAAATCCAAATATGTATCGAGAAAGACAAAAGGGAGAATATATACAACAGTTATGAGAACTACGGCCACATATGCCTGTGAGACGTGGGTGAGGAATAAAACGGAAGAAGAAAAAATGAAAAGATGGGAAAGAAAAATGTTACGTGCTATATATGGAGGAATAAGAACGGAGGAGGAATGGAGGAGAAGAACAAACTGCGAATTGGAAGAATTAAATAAAACCCCAGTATCATAGCAGTTACCAAAGCACAAAGGTTAAGATCGCTGGAAAGATGTGGAAAGATTGACAAAGGAGAGATTTATACAATTTATATTATTAAAAATAGTCATACATCCATAAAAATATATTTTTAAAATATATTTATATATTGAATAATTATTATTATTGTAAAAACATTTTAACACATAACATAAACAAAATGAAACTAAAACTAACAATCACGATTATAATTCAAGGTGGTCTATCCATGCTTCAACATCCTTTTGATATTTTGAAAGCCATTTTACATTAGATTTTACAATTTGAAGGGCCTGATTGAGCCCCTGACGTATGTTGCTACCAGGATTCGAATATGTTTCAGAATACAATTCCAACTGCAAATAGTTTATAGTTCATATTAAGAACAGTATATAAAATATTTTGTATAATTTACCTCTTCATACTTAGTCTGTGTGGAAAACCGACGAGTCAGTTCTGGAAGAAGTTTCGCTAACTCAGCATTATCTACTCCAAAACGTTGCTCAATCTTTTCTTTATTATTTCTAGAAAAACAATATATTTATAACGCGTTTTTGAGTTCTTTAACCGGAAAATACCGTAAATAATCCCATACGACAGAGGTTCCATATGGATTATCAGAAATATATCCCAACAAAGTAAAATACAACTCTGGTCGAATTGTTACAGGATCATCAAGATTATTAAACAAACTACAAATCCCAAACCTTTATATACAACAAAATAATCTTTTCGGTTTCTTACTCAGCCATTTGAACCGCATTTTCTACACTTGCCAATCCACGAAGGTATCTCAATTTGGTTTTGGGTGTTGATTCTTCCATATACAGAGTACACATCTTGTGCCACATGTAGGTATTGGCTCTTCTCATGCCATATATATAGATCAAATCTCCTAATTCCGGTGACAAAGGTTTGGGTCTTGGCGCAGTCTTCAACCAAGTATTTAGTTGGTCAGCAGCATCTGTCAAACAGTGCTCGTGATCGACCATACAAGCGATGCGAATGGTGACAAAACGGGCCATTCTGTTATTGATAGAAAATTATTTTATGAGATTTAGTTTAACTCGGGCGATTAAAAGTGAATTAGGGTTAAAAATCAAAAAATAAAAAATAAGCAGATTCTGTTTTAAGCTTAATTCAGCGATTTTTGAGTAGATTTTTAAACTAGTCCACTTTTACTCCCCGATATAATCTTAGCCTAAACTAAGCACTGGAAAACTATAATTTTGTAGATTATACCTTGTCAAAAGGTCGTCTTCTTTCTTTACATTCCACGTATATTTATGGTAAGTTTCGTTTATGAGTGATTTTGCATACTCCTACAACATTTGTTTTTATAATGGCTTGATAATATTCATTTGGTAATCTTACTTTAAAAGCAGGTTCCTTTGATGAACTTCCTAAATACGTGAATAGTTCTTCAAAAATGACTAAAACGACTCGAAGTGTATTATATTCGGTTTCATTTACAAGTTTTTTGGTTAAATTTAGAGGAACTTCGTATTCTGTCCTATTTGCTTTGGCTAAAGCAAATGTTTCTTCTAACATGTGCATTCGATCGGATACCTCCATTTTTGGGAAATCTTCGATTAGTTTGTACCAGTAGTATGTTGGGTAATTTACACGATAGTAACCGACTTGTCCAATGTTGAGCTTTATTAAATTATTAGCATTTCTTGGAAGTGTTACTACGAAGCAAATATTTATTTGTATAAACTAAAATATTTTTTCAAGGACTTACTTTTAGCGTCGGACCATTTAAAAATTGTAGTATATACTTTATCCGATGAGAGGTATTGATATGTTATGGGTATGGTCCACCTAACCATAGAAAAACAAAATTTTAATTTGTATTTTAAGTTCATGGTATAGTTACGTAATATTTTTCAAAACTCACATGTTATATATATTCTTCCGGCTTGCTTGTCGTGGGGCTGCAAGCTTTGGTGGTCCATGTTTACCAAATTTAATTTCCATCTCCATCAGTGCAGGAATATCTGCAATAAAAGTCAAAGATTATAACTTTAAGGAAGATTAACCAAAATTAAATTTTCCATAAAAAGAAGATCCTACTTACTAAGTCAATATTAATTATCTTATACTAGAATTTTGTCTTGGCTAGCTTTCCTTTCACTCACCTTGTTCAAATACTTTATTCCGATCCTCCGAGAAGGGCTCTTGGGTTAGTTCATAATAATGCTCCTTAACCTCGACATTAATTAAAGGATAGCCCTTCTGCCTCATAAATGTTTCCATTATTTCGGCGGATTTGTACTTTTCTGGATCTTTAATATCCGCATGAAATTGTTTGTGGTCGACTTTGCCATCCTTGTATTGCATTAGAAATTTGGTAAAAGCTAGACGAAAATAATCTATCCCGACAAAATTTTCTAACATATTCATAATTGATGCGGCCTAAAAAAAAATTTTCAAATGAGGAAATTGTGTAAACCTACTAATCTACTTTTTTATATCTGTTCGAATTGGTGCTTTTTGCGATATCATCGGAATTTTCTACGGTTTCCTGAAGACGAAAGGCGTTTTCTGTGGCGTCCAAGGCAAGTATTGGATGTAGTTGTTCAATGAGAAATTGCTGCATCTGAAACCGAAACAACTAAAATATATTATAGCAAGTTTACTTTGTTACCATTTTCCAAGATTCACGAATAGTCGCTAGTCCTCTGTACTGTATATAGTTGGCGAAACCCTCGTTTATCCACAAGTTATCCCACCAATTCATTTTTACTAAAAATCGCGTAATGGTACAAAAAAATTAGAAGATATTGAAGATGTACTTAAACTGTTAATCCAAGCACGAGACAATTCACGAGCTAGTAGTCCAGCTACTCTTATTTTGGCTTGTAAAGTGTGCGTTTTTCTCGTATACACAATTTGAGATTCTTTGAAAGTGATCAGTCCCCAACTTGCAGAGGCATCGTACTGAATATCAGGAATGACAACCAGATCTAGAATGGATTTGTGGTTTTATATAAAAATTAAACCAACAAAAATACATTTAGAATCTTGAGGAGTTTTTTTAATAATGCACATATCTTCATACCTAATTTCGGCAATGGATAACTTATTCCGAAATAATTCGTGTAAAGTTTCACTAAATCTTCACTAATCTTTGCCGTATAATTGAATTTTTGATATTTCAGAGCTGCGAATGTGCCGTAAATTTTGAATGCTTTGGGATAATCACTTATCGAATATTCCTTAGATTTCATATTGGTTACCACAATAGCGATTTCATAAGGCGACATGAAAAACGTATCGTTTACAAAGGTGAAGATCGCAGTTCCTTCGTCGTCTAATCTTTCGAATCCCTAGTAGAAATAAAAGTAAAAAAATCTATTTGAATCTAACTTTTAACTTACTTTTAGCCTGAAATTTGTCAGAGTTTTATATTTTGGAGGTGTTTTAATTCTAAGGGTGTATGGTGTCCTTATACTTGGTTCATCTATGCATGGAAAGACATAGCGCGCATAAGTCGGTTTGAAGTTGGTGGCAACTATATGACTGAAAAATATTTTAAACATTTAAAATTTCTTTAGTTTTTCATGGAAATTATATAAAGCAAAGCTAATGGATGCAACAGCCGAAGAAAAGAATAAATTTCTGAATATCAACTGAAAGTTTAAAATTTTTGGGTCCACTAAGAAGAAGTTTGAGCATTCTGGAACCCCTGTACCTACATATAAATTCTAAAATTCAATACCTAGTATAATATCTTACCTAAGAGTGTTGTTTTCATCTTGGTAACTGGTGTGATACAAACCATGAAAAGTCTTATTCAGTACTCCATCATATATTATATTCAACTCTAATCTACTGGTTACAAAAAAATAACGGCTATTAACCTGCTCCACGATGAGATATGGAAACTTATCCTGATTTAATCGAGCCACTTCATAAACAGTCCCAGCGTCCACATCCCGGAATTCTGCACTTACAATATGAAGATCTCCACAGTGCAGAATAATTAGGGGGCATTTTTCTTTTATCTCTAACATAATCGATACATGACCACGAAATTTTCCAGTTTCAAAATTTGGATCTAATTCTACTGTGTAGTTCTTCGGATGATATTCCGTTGGCAAACGAAATTCATCCACTGTTATAGCTCGGACGGATCTATTGAGCATTTTTGTCTTAGACATTCCTTTTGGACGATGGCAGATATATTGTGCTTCAATCACTTGTTGCAGATGATGATGTAAAAACCAGGTGGAGAGAGCAGTTACCCCTAATGCGATTATAAGTGATAATGTGAATCCTTTAAATTTGAGTAAACAATTTCTACAATTGGAGAACCAGTTATTACAAGACATCAAATAGTTTCTACCCATGTTGAAGGTTGCTATAACTTTGCGCGTGGTGTACAAGTACAATGGAACAAAATTCTGACAGATTATCTGGTATTTTTTATTTAGTTCAAAATTGTTTTTTACATACCTACGGAAATACAAGAATTTACACATGAAAATTTCTGCTTGTACAGGGTGTAAAATAAGTGAATAAAATCAAGGCTATGTAGTATACAGGGTGATCAGTAATTGGCGCACTCGGAGCATACTGTGATAAACTTTACGTTTCAAGAATGACCAATTTTTTACCGCAGTGCTGTAAGTCCTTTCTTTACAAAGATATGACCATTTTTGTGTAAATAAAAGTGGCAACTCTGCATTGAACATGTGAATAGGTTCGGAGAGAAAAAAAAAGAGAAACGTTCAATATGTTATGATGCGAGAATTTATAGAAACGTCAAATTAATTATCTACTGTCAATTTTATTAAAAAACAGAAACAACAATTGAAATTCATTAATAATATTTTCATGGCAATAGAAGTTATTTTAGTTTATCACAAGGGGAGTTTGAGAGGTTGCCAAACTTCAAATTTCTCTCAAATTTAGGTATTTTATTAAATTTTAACATTTTCAATTTCTTTGTAGGTAGAGGTTTTGTAAAAAAAATTGAACAAATCCTATTGCATTTTTTCCAGAGATTATAGTAGCATGAATTATTCACTTAATTTTGTCTTGGTTATTAAAGTAATTAACTTGTAACTTGGATGAAGGAAACTCTATAGCTCGGAAACTAACCATCAGATTTAATTTTTCTTTGCAGATTATCCTTAGTTTTAATGTGCTCTATAACGCCCTGTATTCGGAGTGCGCCAATTACTGATCAGCCTGTATACTTACTAAAGTAATTTTAATCTACTAATACATGAAAATGTCAGATTTTCTCATTATTACATTAGTAAATGGCAACAGAAGCAGAAGTCACTAAGTAGAGAAAAACAAGAAAATCGTGTATTTTAAACTATTTAATGAAACGAAAATAAGTTTTTTTGTCGATCGTTTATTAAAGATCTAGTTAATGTAATAAAAGGAGTGTATTAATAACTCAGTTTAATGCATACATGCACATTAAAAACATTGTTGAGATTTGCTAGGTAACCAACAATATATTATATTATTGAAACATGCATTTGGAACTGACACCTGCCGAAATTAATTAATTATGTCAGTGGTATTTTGACTTATTGCATATTATGTCAGAAATTGGATTTTGCCATGGAACAAAATTAGATTATTTTCATTCTAATAAAGAGCGATCGACAAAAAAATATTGTAATCAACATGAGTGTTAATCGGCGAGTAATAATCTCGACTCATTAACACTCTTGTTTATTAAACTACTATTTTTGGTAATACAAGTATAACGCTTCAAATGTATAAAAAATCATATATGTAATACTAATATACAGGGTGTCCCCGTTTATATCGTCAGGATTTCACCAGTCAATAGTTTAGCGTAAATTAAAGGTGGTTTGTCTAATAAACTATGATCGAATGTTGCTTCCTTTTTGATGTACAAGGCATTAAAGAAAATACATTATTTTAAATAATTTGCTATAAATCAATAAAAAAAAGTTAGTCTTCTGAAATTTTGCATAGATCTTTTTTTTTTGTATTCTCTTATTAATAGTGGTTGCAATTATTTTATTTAGAACACAGAGACGTGCGTACGGGTTTCTTCAAAAACATTTTATTGAATAAAACGTACACCACTGGTTTTTTTTGCAGCACCAATATCCAGAGAGTATTTTCCATTCAATTTAGAAACCTTTTTGTATCTTACAATTTCTTGATAACTTAACTTTCTTTTTCTTATTTATTAAAGAGTTTCTTCTCTATTAGATTTCCGAAAAAAGCATCAGTACAAAGTAGTTGAGAAAAATATTTCCTACAACTTTCCTTTTGATATTTTTTTGATATTGTCAATATTTAAAAAGATATTCAACAAATAAATTGCAAATTTTGGGGAATCTTTTCTCTAGTTAGGTACTACTTACTACTACTACTTACTACTCTTTCCCCAAAAATTTCAACTTATTTGTTGAATAACTTTTTAAATATCGACAATATCAAAAAAAGTTTAAAAGATAAGTTGTAGGAAATATTTTTCTTTACAACTTTGTACTGACTCTTTTTTTCGAAAATTTAATAGGAAAAAAGTTATTCAATAAACAAAAAAATCCAACCCTTAATTGAGGGCTGGTGAAGGAAGGGCGGGGTCTACGAATACACAAACTCAGTTTTAAACTTTCAGGGTGACCCTCTAGAAGATTCTACAAAAATTGGTTGTAGGGTAAAAAAAGTCTATTTGAAGCCTTTTTTCTCCCTTATTTACTGTACTATTAGGTTATTTTGAGTTAAGTTATCAAAAAATTATAAGATACGAAAAAATTTCTAAATTGAATGGAAAATACTCTCTGAATATTGGTGCTGCAAAAAAAAACAGTGGCGTACGTTTTATTCAATAAAATGTTTTTGATGAAACCCGTACGCATGCCTATGTGTTCTAAATAAAATAATTGCAACCACTATTAATAAGAGAATACAAAAAAAAGATCTATGCAAAATTTCAGAAGGCTAACTTTTTTTGTTATTGATTTATAGCAAATTATTTAAAATAATTTATTTTCTTTCTAGACAAACCACCTTTAATTTTCGCTAAACTATCGACTGGTGTAATCCTGACACCCTGTATTGTTAGTGCTAAGAAAAGAGGGGCGCAAAGCTTACGGTGTAGACTGTAGACGATAACAATCTCTCACTCGCACACTTGAGAGAGCGTCCAGTAGGCGCATGCGCTCGCTCGAATTCAAATACTCTGTCTCTCTTTTATTACGCGCGTCCAACTTTTAGCAAAGAATAGGATGCTAGCAATATATTGGTATTACATATGTGCTAAAAATCAACTTTTTAATAAAATTAATAAAATTTTGAACGTATTTTTTAATATATTTCAATTTATATCATTACATATCAAAAATATTTGCATATACATACATATAACATTAAAAAATATATTTATATATAAAACTTTACTTTTTAACAGAAAATACATAAACAAAATTAAAAAACAATCATTACTATATTTTAACATGACTTATCCATTCTTCAACATCTCTTTCATATTTCGAAAGCCATTTTATATTCGCTTTCACATTATTTATAGCTTGATTATGTTCCTGTAGAACTTTACTATCAGGATGGGAATATTGCCTTAAATAAGTCTCCAGCTGCAAAAAGTTCATATTAAGAATAACACAAAAAATGTTATATGTAATTTACCTCTTCCAATTTAGTTTCTGTGGTAAAACGACGACTTAGGGTTGAAATAAGTTTCGCTAACTCAAGATTGTCCTTTCCGAAATCTTTTTGAATCTTTTGCTGTTCGTTTCTAAAAACCACAACATTGTAAATTGTTTTCTAAACTCATTTACAAGAACCTACCGTAAGTGATCCCAAACGACAGAAGCGCCGTAGGAATGATCAGAGACAAATCCCAACAAAGTAAAGTAGTCTTTGGGTTGGATTACAATGCGATTAGGGTCATTCACATGCTCAAATAGCCTACAAATCCCCAATTTTATTAAACACAAAAAACTACATATTACAAGTTCCATTTCTTACTTATCCACTAATTGAGCCTTTTCTACACTTGCCAAGCCACGTAAGTACCTCAATTTGGTTCTTGGTATCGATTCGTTAATGTATCTAGAAAACAATCTGTCCCACATTTCTTCTGTGGCATTTTTCATACCATTTATATAGATCAAATCTCCCAATTCAGGTGACAATGTTTTGGTCTGTGGCTCAGCTTTTAACCAAGCATTTAGTTGAGCAGCTGCTTCGTTTAAACACTCTTCGTGTCCTACCATACATGCAATGCTGATGGTAACAAAACGAGCCATTCTAGTGGAGTCAAAATATTTGTAAAGAGTCAACCAAGAATTATTACAATAGTACGTCATACTCATACCTGGACATATGGTGTTCATGTTCTGTTATGCTCCATGTATATTTTTGATAAGCTGTGTTTATAAGTGATGTTATATATTTCTACAATGATTAATTTTAAAGATAGTTTTACAACTTGGATATCTTACTCTAAAATCAGGTGCCTTAGGTGAACTTTTTAAATAAGTCAGTAGCTCTTCGAGGATAATAAACGTGACCCTAAGGGTATTGTAGTGGGTTTCGTTTACAAGTTTCTTCGTTAAATTAAGAGGAACTTCGTATTGTGTTCGATTAGCTTTGGCTAAGGCGAATGTTTCCTCCAGCATATGCATTCGATCAGGTACCTCCATTTCCGGAAAGTACTCAATTAGTTGATACCAGTAGGATTTTGGGTAATTTACACGGTAATATCCCGCTTGTCCAATGTTGAGTTTTATTAAAGAATTCGGACTTTTAAAAATTGTTACTGGAAAACATGTTTTATAGATTCAGATAATTCTAGTAGAAAGACTTACATTTATTATCGGTATGTTTAAAAACTGCCGTAGAAATTTTATCCGTTTGAAGGTGTTGATAAGTTATTGGTATGGACCATCTACACTCAGTAAAATTAATATTATATATTTATAGTAAATTTGTTTATGCGTAACTTAATATAGATTATGAGAATTTTCGATTAACTTAAAATTATTATATTATTCACTTAAATACTGTTTGTTGTCTTCTAGTCTAGCTCATCACACTATCTCTATCTCTTTCTTGAGAGTGAAAGAGATGGAGAATATGACGAGTTGTCTACTGAAAACAATTCAACTATATTCATAGTTTTTAATACTTAAATCAATTAGAAATTTTAGTTTCACAAACAAATAAATGTATTAGCCGATGGACTCCCTTAGATACTTTGTGCCTTAAGTGTGTTAATTTTTTGTATAAAATTGTGTATACTTATCAAAAAAGATTACCTGTGATGCATTCCATGTGTACTATTTTTGTGCGTTGTAGAAATATCTGTAAAATAGTTGACAAAAATAAATATTCGTCTTTAATGGAGGGTAAACTTCCTCTAATATCATTCAATTAGGTGAAAAATTAGTTCATAAACTTTATGGATTCTTGCTTAGGTTATGAGTTTAGTTTACTCACTTCTTTTAAACACTTTATGCCGATCCTCAGAAAAAGGCTCCTGAGTGAGTTCATAATAATCCCCTGAGATATTGAGAGTAACGAGTGGATAACCCTTTTGTGTCATAAATTTTTCCATGATCTCTCCAGAAGAGTGCCTATCTCTCCCTTTAAACTCAGAAAAAAATTTGGAGTCGCGCATGATACCATTCTTGTGTTTTAGTTTAAACTTCGTGAAGCCTGTACGAAAATAATTATGTCCAACATAATTCTCCAACATACCCAGAATTGACGCTGCCTAAGCATAAAAAATGTAAAGCAAAGTTTTTCAGTTTAACTATAAGTTCATTTTCTTATTAAGACAATGAAAACCAAAAAAATTAACTATTAGTTAAGGTTAACTATACTGAAGTTGTTATTTATTCATTTACTTTTTTATATCGGTACGGATTTGTGCTGTTTTCAATATCTTCTAAATGCTTTACAGGTTGGTGAAGATGAAAAGCGTCTTCTGTGGCCTCCAACGCAAGTACCGGATGTACTTGTTCAATGAGAAATACCTCCATCTGTAACCATATCCAACATGTTTAATGTAAATATAATTTAGCATGTTTTTTTACCATTTTCCAATCTTCATGAATATCCGCCAGTCCTCTGTATTGCATAAAGTTGGCTAAACCCTCGATTAACCACAAGTTATCCCACCAATTAATTCTTGCTAAAATCATTAATTGTTGGGAAATATATGGAAATTATTATTGTAGATGAGCATGGGAATTTGGTCGATTCAACGTCAACAATTTTTTCGTTGGAGGACGTTGAAAAGGTCAATCTCACCAGCCTATAAGTACCTAAACTACTAATCCAAGTATGAGCTAATTCGCGAGCTATTAATCCAGCTGTTCTTTGTTTGGCATGCGAAGTGTGTGTTTTATCCGTATACATAATTTGGGATTCTTTAAATGTTATCATTCCCAAACTCCCAACTGCATCATGTTGAATATCCGGAATAGCAACTAGATCTGGAAGGCATTTCTTGTTTTACAAAAGAACGTACTTGTATTTAATTACATAAATAGCTGTATATACTTCCTGCAATAGTATTTTTTATTTAAGTACCTAATTTCGGCAATGGATAATGCATTTTGAAATATTCTGTGTAATGCTTCATCATATCTCTAACGCACTCTGCTGCCCAATGTAACGAATGATTTAGCGCAGCTGAAGTAGCATAAATTTTGAATGTATGAGGATAATGGTGCATTTTATATTTTTTATGATCCATGTTGGTCACCACGACAGCGATTTCATAGGTCGACATGAAAAACGTATCATTTACAAAGTTATAAACTGTAGTTCCTTCGTCATCTGTCCTATAGGTTGCCTAGTAGGAATAGGAATAAAATAAAGTGCCAAAAAACCGAATTTATTTCAACTTACTTGCAACATGAAATTGGAGAGAGCGGTATATGTTGGCGGTGCTTTTATGTTTAGAGTGATTGGTGCTCTTATTTTTGGTTCATCTATACATGGAAATGCGTAGCGTGCATAATTTGGTTTGAAGTTGGTGGCAACTATATGACTAAAAAATATTAAAAATGTATGAATAGTAAAGAGCGAGCAAATAAATTCCTATAGGGTGTTTCAGGATTAACTGGACAAGCTTAAAATCTGAATTCAGGACGTCAAAATAAGAAAAAAACGGAAACGTTAAGTTAAAGAGTTACGCCCCTCTAAAGATGGAGGCTAAAATTAGGTTCATTTTTCTATCTTTATCCAAATTTGAGAAAAAATTAAAAACCTAATTTTAGCCTCCATCTTTGGATGGACGTAACTCTTTAACAAAACGTTTCTGGACATACCTCCATAAAAATTTTTTTCCTTATTTTGAGGTCCTGAATTCAGATTTTAAGTTTGTCCAGTTAATCCTAAAACACCCTGTATATTCGATATTAGAGTACTATGCATCTTACCTAGTAGAGTTGTTTTCATCCTTGTGACTGCTATAATACAAACCATGAAAAGTTTCATTCAGTAGTCCGTTAAAAACAATTTTCATGTGCAAGTTTTTGGTTTGAAAAAAGTAACACCTGTCAATCTTCTCCACTATAACGTATGGAAAATTTTCGGTATTTAATTGTACCATCTCAGGATCAGTTTCTGCATCTAGATCTTGAACTTCTGCACTTACCATGTGCAAATTACCACTGTTTAGAATAATTGGGGTGCACCTCTCCTTTATCTCGAACATAATCGAAACCTGCCCACTGAATGTTCTAGTTTCAAAATTTGGTTCTATCACTACATTATAATACTTCGGATGATACTCCGTTGGTAAGTGAATTAGATCTAATAGGGCTCGAGGAGATCTTTTTAATGTAGTTACTTCTGATGATTTGCTACAGGCTATTATTTTATCAATACGTGTCTTTGCAATCTGATAAATTAATCCGGGGGAGGCAAAGGATATCACTATGGCGAGAATAAGAAAGGTGTTAAATCCTTTATATTTTTTTATCCAATCACCACATAATCTTAACAAATCCATATCTTGGATGAAGGTTGTAAGAATATAAAATTAAGATGGCTGCGTTTGAACGCTTCACTTGGTGCTTTACTAGATAAAAACAAGAAAAAATTGGTAAAGTGAGGTTTTGTTCAAGGCAAATGTTTTTTCAACGTTAAGAAAAGAATTTTTACACGAAAAGTTCGTTTAGGTATTTGTTATACAGGAAATACGTAAATTAACTTGAATGGAATAATAGGGTATTGAAATTTGGCACAAAGAATTAATAAAGATTCTTCATTTCTTTTGTGATCCAGCTACTATAAACAAACTTAAGTTTTTATGTTAGTTTAATAATAATCTTCCTTATTTTTATTTCTATATGATTAAGCAAGACTCAGTACAAAATTTTGAAATCTTGAATAAGACATCTTCGCAGAAATTGAGCATGGAAGTGATACACTCTTCAGATGACTTAAAATATGCCATATATCTTCAAGATATTTTTAAACGTTGTTGATTTCCTTGATCTGTAGGGGTTGAGGTCCAAATATTTATTAAAAAGTTGGAGTTCTTCTCCAAAATGGCAGCCACTTCTTCAAATCCAAATCCAATTTTTATCATAAAACTTTTTGTAGAATTTTTAGCCTCAAAATATCCGGGCGTGGCCCAATATTTATAACTTTTGCCACATTAAAAAAAATTCAATGACTAATAAAATTAAACTGTTCTAAAAACAAATAATTTATTATTATAATAATATTAACTAGTTAATATTATTATAAAAACTATAAGTATGTACATATGTTATTATTGTAAATATATTTACATATTATTTTTATAAAATTTTTGTTTACAATACATAGACAAAATTAAAACTATACAAACAGTACCTAGTAAAATACACAAATTAATTCTTAAAACCTTCTGAAGCCATCCAGTCTTCAACATCTTTTTGATATTTGATTCTCCAAACTGATTCCATATTTATTCGGGTCCTTACATTTGCTAATGCTTGTTCAGCCCCGAAACCTTGTAATTTATGTGAATTGTAAAATCTCAACATCTATAATTTTAAACACATTAAACAAAATTTGCTTTAATATCAATTACTCACCTCTTCATAATTACGTTCCTTGGAATATTTTCGAGTTACATATGGAATAAGTGTAACGAGTTCGGGGTTATCCAATGAGAAATGCTTTATAAGTTTCGACCATTTGTTCCTAAAAATATATAAACAGATTTCCAGTTCTTGTACGATTTGTAAAATCAAGAACTTACCGGACATAATCCCAAACAAAATAGTTTCCGACCCTGTTGTCAGACAAATATCGTAGCATAGCGAAATATTCGTGCCCCTTTACAAATTTTTGTCCAAAAGCTGATCTGGTAAGCAATCTAAAAAAAAAGGTATTACCATAAAAATAAATTGTAATATTGTTTTATTTTTTTACGATTCTATTTTTGCTGTTTCCGGGTTTGCGAGGGCTTGAATAATTTTCAATCTTTCATTGGAGTCCATCTTATTATCAACCAGGAAATCGTCATACACCGTCTCCCAGGAAGGTTTTATGCTGTACATATAGACATAGTACCTGAACTCCGGTAGTGAAAATGCAGTTTTTCCTAACATAAACGACTCTAATTGGTCCCATTCACTCTCGCAATATTGATATACTTCCAATTTACAACCAAATTCCGAGAGAAGAGAGAACGTTAGTCTAAATAACAAAATATTTTATAGAACAAAGTAAGTAATATTTGTAGTACGTTAACCTTCCTAAATGGTCGTCTATCTTCAGTTCGTTCCTTCGGGTTACATACTTGTCGTAGGCCATGAATATGACCCGTGCGAAATGGCCCTGTAAGTTAAAAACAAAATTAATTTATGTAGAAAAAATTATATGAAATGATAGAAAGTTGAAAACCAACTAAGCGGTATAGAAAATTAATTCTATTTTTTTATTAGAGATAATTAGAACAAAGAGCCAAATATTTTTAGTCCTTTGCTAAAAAATGAACTGTAATTGTTGAAGTACATTTACATACAGAGCCGGATTTACCATGAGGAAATGTAGGCAACTGCTGAGAGCTGAAAATTTTAAAGCAAATAATTAACGAGGTCTCAAAATGAGGCATGTGCTGGCCAGATCAGATATTTGGAGCGTTTAGTTATCAGTGTCTACGTCCTATTTTTCTTATAAAATTGTTAGATTTTGCTCTATGTTAGAATGTAGAAAGAAAAAAATGTTCTTATAGTTTATGTCTGGTAAATTTCTTGATTTTATAAGAGAAATTTCGAAATTTTTTCAATATTATAGATTCAAATTTAAACAGCATGTTAAGCAAAAGTTCATAGCATAGAATTGTAATTTTATACTAGTAAAGAAGGCGTTTCCTTTCAAAAAAAGTAAATTTGGAAAAATCTGACCAGCAATTTCAAAATTATCACATTTTTAAATTTATTGTGATCTAAAATTGACTTCAAAATAATTACATTTTAGGGTGGTAAAATGAATTTGGAAATGAGGGGAAAAATTCCGATAAGTTTTCCAAATAATTCAAATTTGGAAAAATGCAACCAGTGCAATGTTTCGAAAATTATTACATTTTAAACATGGACATTTAAAAAAAATCCCTTAAATTAAATGAAGCTTGTTTCCTCTAATTATAAGTAATTCTTAAACTGAGACACATTTGGGGGCCTATAAAGTAGATTATGAGTCTAAAATAGAATAAAGAAATGTATAAATCATAGTCATACATTAACATCGATGTTTGTCAAGAGTAACCACTGCATATAATCAAGTATTTCTTCAGAGACAGTACAAAAAGCATGCAGTGGTACATAGTCAGTTTCATCGACAAGTTGCTTTGTTAACTCCAAAGCAAGCCCATATTTTACTATTCCAGCTTTAGCCAAAGTGAACAGATTTTCTATTAAATTTGTTCGCTCTGCTATTGATGATTTCTTGTAATTCTCAATCTGATTTTCCCATATTATATTATCAGCATAATTTACACGATAATAACCAATACCGCTCGGGTTAACTCTCAAGGTTTCATTGCACTGTATATCAGAATCTACAATCACTGAAAAGTAATAGATTTATTAGGTAATCGAAGTGAAGATTTTAGAAAAACTTACGTTCTTTCATGTTTGCTTTGAATATTACAATTTTTTCATTATCAGTTGCGCCCCTTCGATAAAATATTGGTATCGTCCATCTGTAGAAATCACACAAGCATTTAGTTTTAATATCTTTCCTTAATTCATAAGTTGTAAGCAAAAAACAAAACTAAACATAACTAATATTCTTTACTCGAAGCTTATGTAACAACAAATTAAGGCAGTTCTAAGAGAAAAGAACAATAAACCTACCTCTGAGTGAGATTTCTCAACAAATTCGATTCATTGTATAGATATAATCTATCTGCAAAAAAGAAAAGAAATTTGCATTAGATTTTTCATATGTATATAAATGTTGGATATCAAATAAAAAGTAGGTAATTAATGGCTATCAAAATTATTTTATTGAGTGATATCATTAATTTAGAGCTTAAATTTATCTGACTATACTTTATTTCACAATAGAACACATCTGAATAGTTAAAGGAGGTAAGTAACATTTACCAGTCTAGGATGAGTTTGTGCCTAAGCGATAGCGATTTGGCATATTTTTTAGAAAAACCTTCAAGAATGAATTCACCAGTAAGTTTGTGGTGTAAATATTCTAAGTTAAAAACCACAATTCTTAAAAATGAAAGCATTGATATATCCAAATATCCAAAATTAATAGCTTTGCTTTTCCCTAGGGACGTAAATGAAGCTCCTTACGTCCCGTTGTCAATAACAACCGATAATATTTTGGTAAAAATTATTTTAATATTAAAATTTTAATTGTTTCCCTTTTTGAATATCTATAAAGTTTTATTAAATTTTTTTTCTACTTTCTAGTATTTTCATTCAAACCCCTTGTCCACCTTCTTACCTTTAATCTCTTCAATAGATTTTGGAAAAATCGAAAATGGCTCCTGAGTCACAGTAAATCCATATCCATTTTTATTTAATTTGACAGTAACAATTGGATATCCAGGTTGATTCGCAAATGTATGATAGATTTCCTCATCAAAGTTCTGAAGTTCTGTTACTGTATCTTCTGAAAAGAGGTGGCTACTATTGATAGGTTTGTATTGTTTCAATTGAGCAAAGTTTTGAAGTGTTTCCTGAAATAATGACGAACCTATACACTGATTCAGCATGCGGAAAAGTGCAGCAGCCTGGAATCAAAAAAATGATTACAATAAAATGTTGATTAATTATATCCGATGTCAGACTTTTTTATACTGTAAAGTGTCGAATAAAGGCTTTTCAATGATTCCACTTTTGTTATTTATGGGTTCTATAAGGGGCCGTGCTTGAGGTGTGGCATCAATTGCAAGGGCAGGATATAATTCATGAATGAGAAATTGTTCCTCCTAAAAATAAAAATATATATTGAGTGTTTTATACCGTAATATGAATTGTTTTTTACCATTGCCCAATTTTTGTTTACTTCATGAACGCTTTTGTACTTCAGGAAAATAGTTAATCCTTGCTGGATCCACACATCATCCCACCATTCCAAGTTAACTAAAAATGAAGACTATTAGAATAAAAAAACGATTTGAATAAGAGCATAAATACTTGAAGTTCCTAACCACCAAAAAGTCATTTCATGTGCAATTGACAAAGCCACTCTTTGTAAGTCCTGGGCTGTGTAGGTGTTATTATTATATAACAGATTTGTTTCTGGCATTGTCAGCACACCTACACTTCCAGAATTTTGCGATATGTAATTTGGTAAAGCAACGAAATCTAAAAGAATAAAGGATTGGTTCTGTTTTATATCATAATTTCTTGGTTACCTATTTTCGAGTGTGGATAAATTCTATCAAAATAAATTGCATTCTGTTGTAACATTTTATAAATGAATTGTAACGTCCATTCTCTGTATTTGATATCTTTGTATACTGTATAAATATGTATCAGAAATAATCTTTCATCACGTTTACCACGTATCCTATCATCATGTTCATTTGGATAAATCTTGGAACTATTATATGGTAAATTACATATTAAGAAAGATAGTTGGTAGGGCGACAAGAATTTCTTTTCAATAGTTGATGTAAATGTTGGATTGTGCAACCATTCTTCCTCCGAACTTAAATCCTTGGACCAGAAATCAACGCGTTCCTGTCCCTAAATAAAATACAATATTTGGAAAATTATAATTAATTATTATTGATATATTTTTTTACTTACAAAATCATAAGTAGTGAAGTCTGGGAAGACTTTTTTAAATTTGGGTAAAGTGATTCTGTAGTCTGATCTGATATTTGGTTCATCGAAACATGGGAATGCTTCTCGGGCATAAATTGGACGAAAATTTGCGAATTCTATGGGTCGTCTGTTGAGGAAAAATCATAATATTGTTATTATATTTCTTATATAAATAAGAAAAATATATGTAGACTCGAAAAAAGTTACTTGATAAAATTCACAATAAATTAAGGCCCGATCTTCTACATAACCTTATTTGGCAGAGAATAGGGACGTTGCGTTTTTTTTAAATCCCGTTTTTTTCTGTTAGAAATGTAAAACGACTATATTAATAATACTCTACAGCAAAAATAATTTTTTTTACTCAATATTTGTACATAAAAAAACGATTATAAATTGACCGTAATTCAAATATATTATTGCCGCCCGAAAACGCTTTGAGATCGGAGAGTCCTGTGTGACGTCACGAATCTAGTTGACATTGCCATGTCTAAATATTTTTTAGGCGTTTGATGTTTTTCGAAATAAGTCAAAATGCGGCGTGCTGCACTGTGGAACTGGATTCGTGACGTCAGCAGTCTTTTGGGCCGATTCGGGCGTTTCCGGGCAATGCGTGGAAATTTCAAATTTTATTTATTTACTTGGAAAGTACGAACCAAAAATTTTTTTCAAAAATATTGATAGTGATAATTTGGTATCAGCTTTTCAAAAAAAATTATTTTGAAAATCATGCAAAGTCCCTATTGTTACAACAATGAAAAAAAGTTTTCTATTGATGGTTATTCTTAACTAATCTTAAACACCATTATTAAGAGAATGGTAAGCAAGATATTAACTAACAGTTAAGAATAACCATCGATTGAAAAACTGCTTCTTGATAATTATAAGAAAATCGAGTTTAAGTTAGGAAGATACTCACGTTGAATTATCCTCGTATTTAAAATCCGTCCTGTAGAATCCCAAATTATCGTTAACACTACTTGTGAATACAATTTGCACAACATACAGCTTCGCTTTATCAATATGGACAACTTTCTTACTTTCTATGATCAATAAATCTTCTTCCCTTCTTCGTCTAAAAACTGCATTTTTCAACATCACAACCTTACCGCGATTTTTTTTATAGTTGACAGTATAATTTCTAACTGTGTCTGCTGGCGAAAAGTCGACGGCGATATCGTATTGAATTAAAACCTGCTGAATGGTTATTTGTTCACCAGCATGGAGAGTGATGTTATCGGTCTTATTATGGATATTAAGAAGAATGGTGACCACACCGCTGTAACCACCATTTATATACGATTTAATTTCGAGATCGTAATATGCAGGATAAATATGGTCTGGTAATCGAAATACTTTTGGTTCCTGCACTACACGCAGTATAGTTTCAGTTGGTCGAGCATAATATTCCTTGTATGGCTTGATATCCTTATCGAAATATACACCGATATATCTATCATCAATTGTGGAATCATCTTGCGATTTTGATTCCTCTTTCATGTCCTTGAAGCATGTTGAATGTATGGTGGATTTCAAGGAATTATTAAACATGAAATAATAGAACACCATACCAAACATAAACAATGGAACCATAACATAAATGAAATTTGATTGCCAGACACGTTTAACATAAGTAAAATAACGCACTAGTCTGGAACCGTCACCATCACGTACGATATTCTCGGGTACATTGAGTTCCATTTTGATTGCACAAATAATTAAAACACTTTGAGATAAAACGAAATTTAACACTATATGACAATATACATGACAAACTTTTCGACCTGGATATTAACAGGAGAATGTAGTCAAATTGCTACTCTGCGGAATAGGTCAGTAATTTTTTATTTTCGTTTTTGTATCTGTCCAAATTCCATATATCTTTTTGTTGTTTAGCCACTCCGGAGCTTTGGAAATACAATAATTAATGTAGAAATAGTAGCTCAGAAATATTTCATGGAATTATTAATGGAAATTTCTTCTAGTGGTCTTTGTAGTAATAACGTTAAGTGCATTATTAGTTTTACACAGCACACCTAACGTCGCACACGTTACGATTTGGTATCCAATAAGGAAAATCGATATTTCACGAATTCAGCATTAACTTCCGTGTCTGCAAAATTCAGCCTATTTAATAGATATATTTTATATAAAAAGCAATAAATAATTTCACCACTGTAGACACTGTCGGATTATCAATAATTTAGGGATCAAATTAAATAACAAATTGGAAACTCACATTACCTTTTTTCTATATATGGCCGTTTTCTTAAAGCACAATAAGTTGTCCTAAGGTCTTCTAAAGAATGAATGTGTAGAAACCTTCGATGCGCATGTTCGCCGAATTTATATCGTAATATAATATTAACTAAATAAAACTACCGAGATTTTAACAAACTTCTGGTTGGTAAGCACACTTTAAAATGATGTGCGGTATGTAAACGCAACTTTAATAACACCGATGGATTCAAATTATTTTTAATTGTTGTTTATTAATTTGCAAGTAAATACGAGTAGTCCAAGAGCTGGTCAAATTTTATCGACTTATTTTCTCCCGGATATTTCCCTTTTCTAGTTATTAAGGGGGGTGCACCGATCACGAAAGTGTAATTCTGCTTGTTTTGACGCAGTGCGAAAGGGGGTAGTCCATCCCTTGAACTTGTCAAACTCAGATTCCCGCGTTAACTGATGGTCTCCAGGCTGAATTTTTGGTGAATGATTTTTGATAAACATACAAATAACGTATACAATTGGCAGATCACCTCAAAGTTGTCAAAAAATAGGTGGTGTTTTCTTTGTTTTCTACAAGCTGAAATTTGAATATATTTTTATATGCACACATCGCAATTGATGTTTGCAAAGGCCGAACAAAAAAAAACATTTTTGACAAGTTTGAGGTGATCTGCCACCCCCTTCGCCTCGACTTATCGATCTGCCATTAGTGTAGGTTATTTGTATGTATACTTATAAAGAATCATTCAGCAAAATTCAGCCTGGAGACCATCAGTTAACGCGGGTATCTGAGTTTGACAAGTTCAAAGGATGAACTACCCCCTTTCGTACCACCTCAAACCAAGCAGAATTACACTTTCGTGATCAGTGCATCACCTTAAAAACTAGAAAAGGGAAATATCCGGGAGAAAATAAGTCGAAAAAAAGTTCCGATTAAAATTTCAACTGTGTTGTTGTGTTGTAGATTGAACTAGTTTAAAGATTTTTTTAGATTCTATTTATGTTCCAGTCATATAACTATATCTATATCATTTTACAACGAGCTTTACTTAAAATTGAAGTTATAGTTAAAATAATATACGAGCCCTAACAACTAAATGTTCGGACAAAAGTAAATTTGATTGTCTTTTTTCCATACGCGCAAAAGTTATCTAAATTAACTTCCATTACATTGATGGTTTTTTCTGTTATAATGCCAAGATTTGGTTATATAAAAACGTAAATTTCGTAAAAATCCGCTCGGCGGTTCCAAAACTGTGGCACTTTAACGCAGCAGGATGGGAAAATTGTAGAAACAAAGAATTATTATTTTTAAAACGTTGGATCTAGTAGTCGGATTTTGATGAAGTTTACTTTATTGCAAACCTGGATGTTAGTTTTCTTTACAAAAAAGTTATACAAGTTTTTATTTGGTGATTTTAGGTATTTATCGGAGCTTCAAAGTTGCACCTTTAAAAATGATAGAATTTTCTAGTAGGTAACTGTTTTAAAAAATCACAGTTTTGAAACCGCTGGTTGGAATTGTGTCAAAAAACCTTTAAATCATAGCTCAATAATCGTACTATATTGAAAAAGTCCTGAAATGTTAATATTATTTTTTTTTGCATTTTTTTCAAGTTCCACAGTTCACTTTAAAAAAAAACGTGTTTTTTGAGGGTGCTACCTACATTTAAATAATCACAGTTTTGGAAGCGCTGGTTGGATTTTGGTAAAATTTACTTTATTGCAAAGCTGGATGTTGGTTTTATGAAAAAAAAATCCCCAAGTCTTTATTTGGTGATTTTCGGCAATTTTCGTAAATTTAAAATTGCACTTGAAAAATGTGACATAATTTCCTAACGACTGTTTTTAAAAAATCACAGTTTTGGTGCTAGGTGAAAACGACGTAAAGGGGCTTCCATGGCCCTCATCCAGTCCGGACTTAAATGTCATTGAAACTCTTTGGCATAAAATTAAACGTATTCTACGCAATAATCCACCAAGAACCATTGGGGACTTAAAGATCAAAATAGAAGAAATTTGGGACAGTTTCACGCCAGATTGTACCAAAATTTGATAAATACAATGCTTGCTAGAATACAGGCCAGCTATTAAAGCAAAAGGAGACGTAACCTCTTATGATGGTCCTAAATTAAAAATTATCCCAACATTTAGTTGCAAATTCATTTTTAAAAATTTGCTAATTATTAAGGTTAAAATATTGTTAAATCAAATAAATAATTTTCTTCCATGCATAATATTGTTATTAAGTCTTTATATTGTATTGTTAGGTGTTTACTAATTATTTGCGTAAAATTTCCAGTTCTCCTTTCATACTTCAAAAATTTAGTTTTGTCCGTTTAGTTGTTAGGGCTCGTAGTAAAATATCTACATACTTTATTCTAAGTGAAATTTAAATTTTAAGTAAAAGTGGTGAGAAATTTTGCTCTGTAAAATATGGAATACTACATTACAATCGGTATTTATTGTTTGGTGACAAAAAACAAAGTCTCCGTATTAAACTCATTTCAAAATCCATCATTCCTACAGATCAATTATATTAGTAGTTATGAATTAGAGGAGGTATTTGGTCCCATCTGCACGCCCATGTTATGACTGAAATAAACTACCACATTTATGTAAACTACATAGGAATATCCTGACTTAAAATAATTGAGTACCTTGGGCAGAATTTGATTAGTGACACTTTAAGTGTAGTAAAACAGACGCTTACATTTTTTAAAAATTTATTTTCTTAATAATATTAGATTATTTGCAATATTATTATTATAAAAATATTAACACAGATAACATTAATATAATAAAATTATTTACATATGTAATATTATTGTCGTTATAAAAATTTTACATATAAAAACCAATTCAATTCCAATCATAAAATATAAATTCATAGGCTAACCATTGCTCAACGTCTGGCTTACATCTAGAATCCCATAACTTTTTAAACTTTATATTATCCGCCACCATTTTTAGAATACTGTTACGGCTGGCAGATTCACCACCAACGGTTTGATTTTTTTTGAAAATTTGTTCCAACTATAAAAGAAATTTTACATTTATGGCTATCTACATATATGATTTGTTTTTTTACCTCTCTATATTTAGTTTCTGTGGTAAATGTTTTTGCTACACTTCGAATTATTTCCTCATCCTCTGATGTTGGTTCCTTAACAGTTAACCATTTCTTTCTAAAACATGTAATTGATAATTTGCTCTTTTGGAAATTGGAAATAGTTTACCGAATGAAATCCCAAAGTACACAAGAACCTATGTAGTGTTTGGACATGGACTTCACTGCAGTTATATAATGTTCGTATTTACGATTATGAAAAGTTTCAAGTAATCTGTAATAGAAGAAAATTTTTCTGTAATAATATTTGTGCGTTGTTACCTTCATACTCTTTTAGTAGTTGAGGGTTATGCGAATTAGCTAAAGCTACAACTATATCAACCCTTTCCTTGGTATCGCCATCACGACTAAGATTCATTAAAAGGTTCCAGGCTAGTTCGCTGGATTTTTGCGAACCATATTTATACATAAAATCTCTGTCATCTGCTGAAAAAGATAGTGGTTCTCCTAACGATATTAAAAGCTCCAATTTATCAGCAGCTGAGTCTAAACAGAAATCCAAACCCAATTCACACGCCAATTCAACGATTTGAACTCGAGTAAATCTAAAGTCAGAAAAAATTAGTATGCTCTCCTCCTGGTTTTACTTGTATACCTGTCAGTAGTTGGATAGATACTGTTCTCATACGCTTTATAAATGATTCTTATCATGTGTCTCTGTAATAAAATAATTATTTTTTTTAATAAAATTGCTATTATAATAAAAAATTTAAAAAAAGCAAGACATTAAATACCTAATATGTGTTCATCTAAAATATTTGTGAAGGAATAGTTAGAAATTGACTTTAAAACTATGTATCATAATGTCTTTGACTACACTCCAATTATTATTATACATAGAGTCGACAGCCAACTAGCAGACTGCTAAGACAGGAGCTGAGAACATGCGACCATGCTCTCCGTCTCACGCAATCATTGGGCTAGTTGGCATTAGTTACTTACTCCGTATGTATTATTTCAGGATAACATACCTTAAAGTTAATTTCTTGCGGAGAGTCACGCAAAAAGAACAGCATATCATCTATAGCACGTCTAAGAACTGTTATTGGAAGAAAAGACGTTTCGTTACCAAGTTGCTTTGTTAACCTGAGAGGGATTGAATAATTTAAATGTCCTGCCTTAGCTAAACTGAATGCATTTTCTATTAAATGTGCCCGTTCATTACTATTTTTGTTTTGATAGTTTTCGATTAAGTAATTCCACCCTGCATTATCATAATTTACACGAAAATATCCCGTCTGGATTGAGTTTATAGATGTGTAATCCATTCTCCGGAAAGGAGACGAAGGAAACTTTATTTTACCTTCAAATATCAAAAGTTTAATGTAATGGAAATATGAATATACTAAGATACCTTACCGAATCTTGACTGGATCATGGAGAATTTCCGATTCATTGGCTCGATAGGTATAACCCATCTGAAAATGCAACAATCAAAAAATATAAGACTGGATGGTGAAGGGATCACCTTTGTTATAGAATATCAAATTTTTACACTAACACGAAAATTCTGTGCTTACATATCTCCTTTGGTTTGTTGTGCTAGGAGCTTCATCTTTCTTGTCGATCTTTCTACGAAAAACATTTACATAAATCATTAAGTCTCAGATATTTATTTTTTGCATATAGGCACATTTCTACTATCTCAAATAGAACAGCACATCCACAGGGAATAAAAATGTAAAAATGAACAACTTGATTTTCAAATATGGTACCGAAAATTTTGATTTTTCAAAAAAGCTCTCGATCTAGCAAGAATCATTATAATAAACAACATCTCTCGATCACAACTATTCTGATGGCGTTTGAAGGAACTAAGATAACTGCCATTAGTAGCCGAGGCACTACCAAAAAGCTCCTGTTGCTAAATAAATTAATTTCTTTTAGTTTTTTTCGAAATTTTCACTCATATAAGATTTTGTATTGTATGTTATCCTCAAATAACATGTAGATATATACTAACCTAGAAGAAATTTTTGTCCAGGGTTATCATCAGGAAATATCGTGAATTTCTGTTGCCATCTAAGATACCCCGGTCTATATCTTCTGAGATAAAGTATGGGGTAGCCAGTCTGATTCATGAAGGTATAAATCATTTCGAGCAGACTGAACGTGACCTTGCCTATTTCCTGAAAGAAGTCTTCAGGTTGTGCTTCACCATCATCGTAGTGTTCCATAAAATTTCTCATTGCTTTTTGAAATCTGTCTGGGTATATGTAGAAATGTACCATACGTAAAACTGCAGTTGCCTAGAGTAAAAAATAGATCCATGTAGCAAATTCGTTATTTTCTTTTGTTGTGTAGGACCTTTTTACTCTGCATGATGTTGAATCGATCCTCAATTTGCGTGGTATCCTCGTACTGTAGAATTGGACGATTATCATCTGGTGATATACCCCAGTCTAATAATGGATAGATTATGTGAGTTAGATAATGCTGCTCCTAGAAAAATAAGTGTGCTTATATAGTATATGCTAGCAGACTTTTTGAAATAGTTATACCCAATCGAAATTTTTGTCAACATTAATCATTCCTTCGTACATCATAAAAGTAGCCATTGCCTCGGTGAACCATAAATTTTTCCATGCAGTCATGTCAACTAAAAATTAAACTCAATGGTGTGCATCTACAATAATTACTGGCACAAAATTACCTTTATTTTCAAACCAACTGTTGATAATTTCGCGCGAAATAGATAAAGCCACTCGTTGTTTGTCCGCATCCGTATATTTTTTTTCATTGTAGAAAACATTGGTGTCCTTGAGTAATATCAAACCTAAACTGCCGGTTTCCATCCTAAATTCATAGTTCGGCATAGCGACTATATCTGTGTGGCAGAAAGTTTACAAAAGCAATTATTTAACATTGTTATTTTTTATACCTAATTTGTTGTGTGGATAGGGCATGTTGAAGTACTCAATATAGAACTGAATAATTTTTCTTGCAAATTCACCTGCCCATTCTACATTGTTAATTTTGCTTTCTCTAGCATAAATCCTTAAGGGGAACATCACTCCTTGGGACCTGAAGTGATACTCCTTGAAGGTAAATTCGCCTACCACGAAGGACATTTGATGCGTAGACATTTTTACTAAACTAGTCGGAAAAATATAAATTCGGTTTCCATCTGCTTCTGTGACGATCTTATATACAAATTTGTAATTGTAATGAAATGAAACCGGTTTTGTGTTTGTCGTGTTTTTCCTTACCTCCTCTGGTTCCATATTCGAAAGTGCAGTCATAACGGGATCTTTCGTTTCCAATTGCAGTTTGAATTTTGATTTAAATCGTGGAACGTCGAAACATGGGAAGGCGTAGTGTGCATAATTTGGACGGAAATTTGTCACGTCTATATAATGACTTCTGGAAGAAATAAAAGTGGTGAAGTATAAGGACACCAAAAAAGTAAAAAATTTTGTTGTATCCGTACCTAGCAATTATACTTTAATAAAAAAAAATTGAATAAAGTACTTACGGTACTTACCCTTTATTATTTTCTACGAATTTGTTTCTACAGTAACCAACATTTATTAGAACATTACTCTTAAACTCTATTATTACAACATAGTGTTGAGCTATTTCAAAATAAGGAGGATTGTCACGAGTTATTGTCAATAACGTATTCGTCTTTGAAAAATTCCCTTTTCTCACAAAACGAGTTATATCATTCCCGAATCTATACGTGAACACTCCAGGTCTACTTGTAACTCGATCCTCAACAAAAACATTTTCAATGATGTCTATGTTGTATGAAACATTTAATTTAATTTCACTGATTCTCTGTAGAACATGAATTTCAAGTAATAAAGTACCATTATAATGAGGGCTTCCCCGTGCTTCGTATGCAATTTTTAAATTGTACAAAACTGGATTAAAAGTGTCTGCGGATTGATTTTGAATAAACTGTTGGGCGTTAGGAGATGCAGTCCTGTAGCAGCTTAAACTAACTTTGTCTTGAGCATCCGTGTTATGGTCAATATTAACTACTAGATAGGCAATTACTAGAGCTCCCACAATTACACAAAAGGTGAATGAATCGCTCCTTTGGTGGGGTCTGTTGCAACGATTAGCCTGCATTCTGCAGATGCAGAAACTACACTTAACACAAAAAACTAACTAAGGTCAGTTAACGAAAAATAAAACATGTGTATGAAACAGGTTGAAGATAATGCCGCTGGTGTTGAAGGTATGTTGGAAGTTATTTTTGTCACACTTTTTAATGTTTCCCACCATTAGGTTAACCGAAATATTCGAAATGTTTGCGTAGGAAAATAAATGTGAACTTCAAGGAACTTTTCTTAAACAGTAGTCGAATATTTTTGAAACTTTATTCATTAAAATTTAACCAAATGTTGTGTTTGTGAAAATATTGCTTTACACAAATCGTTACATTTTTTAATTTAATATAAATTTGCTTTTGATCGTTACCTGTCCATTTTATATCTAACCATAGGCCATAGATAGGCACATAATTATAACTAACCTAATAGTCTGAAGAACAAAACATTTAAATTTGGCGCCTTCTAAAAATTGTTACAACTTCTAGGGCATGAAAAATTGATATAAATAATAATCTTTTGAATTTTGATCATCTACATATATTAAAATTCTAGACAGTGATTCATATACAGGGTAATTATTAAAAAAATCCAACATCAAAGGTGGCTGTGCATTTTTCATGTAATAGGATTTGCCACCCCTCACAATCAGTAATGAATCAATGAATATCATTTAAATATCACTAGTATCCATTGATCAGATCGGCATTTAAATTAAACGTTTTCTCTTTGAAATTTACTAGTAATTTTAAATTTATTAAATTTCACAACCAACTACGATGTTAGATTCTTTTATAATGACCCTGTTAGACAATGAAACAGAAGTTGCACACATTTATTAAATGGTAAAAGCTGGTTTTCCAATTTCCCGCTTCATATTGTGCCACACTAACCTCCCTGAACTAAAAAAATTGAGTTTATTTCTAGATTCTGTAAGTAATGAAGAGGAGAGAAGGAAAAAAGTTTACTGTCGAGCAAATTTCACCTTTAAGTCAAAAATCTGAAATTTTTGCCAAAGAAACATTGATAGGTACCTACATATTAGAAAAAGATTTATTGTCATAATAATATTATAAGTTACATTTTTGCAATATTATTATTATAACAATATAATAGAATTATTTACGTATGCAACAATAAAATCATAAAATTCAATTAAACATAAATTAAACATAAAACTAAAATACATTGTTTTCCACATTTTATAACTTGTACGCCTTTTTGTCTAACCACACCTCAACTTCTGGTTTACATCTAGTATCCCATAACATTTTCATTTTCAATTTATAGTCCACTTCTTCCAGTATTCTTTTACGACTGGGAGTTCCACCACCAGCTTTTGGATATTTTTTGAAAAACCTCTTCAACTGAAAAATAAAGCAATAACATTTACTACTGTACCCACACATTGATTATTTGTTTTACCTCGTCGAATTTTGTTCGTGTGGAAAACCATTGGGACAATTTACGAATCACCCTCACTGAATCAGTAAGTGTAATTTTGGTCTCAATACGTGGCCATTCTCCGCTAAAACAGACTTAGATACTTTGGTTTTTGATACTTAGAAACTCTTTACCGTAGAAACTCCCAAAGCACAGAAGAACCCAGAAAATTATCGGACATGGATTCTAATACAGTTAAATACAATATATTACTATAGCGTTGGGTGCCAAATACATGATCAAGTAATCTACAATTAAAGAAATTTTTCTGTTATAATATTCTTCCTCCGATTATATTCTTACTTTTTTAGTAGTCGAGGATTTAGAGAACTAGCCAATGCTTGAACTAACTTCATGTGTTCATTAGTGTCATATGGTATTTCATAATGCAATAAACCCATCCAGCTTGTTTCATTCAATGTTTGCGCACCATATTTATACATAAGATCTCTTTCATTTGTCATTATATCTGGATCTACTTTTGACCATATGAAAGCATTTAATTGCATATTAGTCGTCTCTAAGCAATTATAATAACCCAATTTACACGCCATTTCCAGGAGTAGCGTGTGATTCAATCTAAACTTACAGATGGTTAATATCAGTAATTTAAAGGGAACTGATTGCATACCTGGTTGTATTAGAGGAATGTGAGTGTACGAGGTACGCATTATGGATGACTTTTGAGATATGTAACTGAAATTGAAATAAAGGAATTAAAGTATCATAATATGACAAAATTTGATTTAGGTGGAGGTGACCTGAGAATCTAACCTCTCTGGTAACTCGAATTTATAACGGAATTTGAGTTAGCAGAAGGTTCATCGGTCAGAAGACAATAAGTCAATTGTGACCTGAGAATCTAACCTCCCTCATAAGTCGAATTTATAACGGAATTTGAGTTGGGAGGAGCTTAGCTGATCAGAAGATAATAACTCAATTATGACCTGAGAATCTAACCTTCTTCTTAACTCGAATTTATGACGGAATTTGAGTTAGGAGGAGGTTAATTCGTCAGAATACAATAACTCAATTGTGACCTGAGAATCTAACTTCCCTCCTAACTCGAATTTATGACGGAATTCGAGTTAGGAGGAGGTTAATTGGTCAGAATACAATAACTCAATTGTGACCTGAGAATCTAACCTCCCTCCTAACTCGAATTTATGACGGAATTTGAGTTAGGAGGAGGTTAGGTTACTAGAAGGCATTGGTGTTATTGCTTTCTAACAATCTGCCCTCCCTTCTAAAATAGATTTTTAATCCCCTTTCTCTTCCATGGAGATACTATTTATTTGTTGAAATCCGCTTCAACCAAATCTCGACCGAAACAAGGAAGATAATTTTCTAATTCATTACCTTAAAAGTGTATTCATACGGTGAGTTACGCAAAAACACAACCATATCATCAACAGCATGACTAAGAGCTTTCAGCGGTGCATAAGACTTCTCATCAACAAGTTTTTTGGTAAGATCTAAAGGATACGAGTAGCTTAAATGTCCGGCTTTTGCTAAACTAAACGCATTTTCTATTAAATTTGTACGTAGCTCTACTGATTGTGATCCATATGTGTTAATCTTATATTTCCATCCTTCATCATCGTAATTTAAACGATAATATCCAATCTCCAAGAACTTAACATCAGTGTAATGCCCATTTATTGGTGAGTGTGATACTTGAAATATCAAAATTATTTTGTTATAAAACCAAATAAATAATTTAAGAGGACTTACTCCAACGCGTTTTGTTTACGAAAACTACAAAATTAAGTGTTTCACGACTATAAGCTATTGGTATGTTCCATCTGTAGATAGGAGAGAAAAATGATCAATTTTACAATTTGTTCCATAATTCTACTGGGTTAGGTTAGGTTAGAATAGAAACTTACCTTTCTCCCATACTCTCTAGCTCTTCATTAGCTAACTGGGCTGGTAGCGGATGTGTGGTTTTTTTAGCGTCTATAGAACAAAATCAACATAAATAATTACATACCTAACTTAGAAGTTTTAAACAAATTATATTAAATTGCAGTATATAAAGTCTGTCTACGGATAAGGTTACGTATAGAAACAATTTTTTATTATATCTACAACTTATGAGAAAAATTTTTGATAAAAATTTCTGCTTCCCCAAAACTTCTGAAAACTTTGTTAAATAGAGGATGATCATAAATGAAGAAAACCAAAATTCTTCAGTATAGTGCCAACTCTTTCATAAGTCAATTTTTTTTGAACTTCCACTATAAAATTAGATGAAAATACAAAGTT
Source organism: Pediacus dermestoides (assembly GCA_963942485.1). Lineage (NCBI taxonomy): Eukaryota > Metazoa > Arthropoda > Insecta > Coleoptera > Cucujidae > Pediacus > Pediacus dermestoides. Next base: position 35,525,712 of record OZ012626.1, read on the forward strand.
CTACGCACAAGCATTAATTCTTAAAAAGTTTCCCCACATATTTAGCGATATGGATAATTTTTACCAATATTATTTTTATAATAAAAATGTTAGGACAAAAATTCATATCTTGCAGTCTACAGTCTACTTTTCCTCATCTAGTTGTTCAAATAGCTCAGGAAATTATTAACTTTACATCCCATTTTTAATCGAACGAATACTGAAGCATCTACACAAATTTACTTAGTTCGGTTTGTTGTTTCAGGGTAATATCAGGAAACATAGTAAATCTCTCCTGTCCCAAACGAAAGCCCCGTAAGTATCGGGTGAGATAAATAACGGGGTAACCAGTCCTCAACATGTAAGAATCAAATATCTGAAGTACGTTTTTCCCTGGAGCAAGCTCATCAATTTCAATAAACAAGTCACGAGGGTTGGCATTGGAGTCGTTGTACTTTTTCATATAGTTTCGAACTGCCTTTTGAAATTTACGTGTTGAGACTTGAGTTTCTACCATTTGTAAAATTGCAGCTGCCTGTGGGAAAAAATTGGTTATTAATTCAGTCGATTTATTTGGTTATTGTTTAAGACTTTTCTACTCTGCATGCTGTTGAATCTCTCTTCAGTTGGAATTGCTGGGTCAACGGGTAGAACAGGACGACTATCTAGTGAGACATCCCACTCAAGTAGTGGATGTAAAAGATCAGTTTGATATATTCCATTCTAGAAACAATCTCATGTTTATGTTAACTACTAAATTTTTTGAAATACTTGTACCAATTCTAAATTTTCAGTGATGTTCTGTGTTGCCCTGTACATCATAAAAGTAGCAAATGCCTCGGTAAACCACAAATTATTCCAGGAGGTCATGTCAACTAAAATTTTTAAACCAAATTCCATGAGGTTAAGGATAAGTTATTAGAGGTACGAAAGTACAGTCAGCTACGTTCAAATGTTAGAACCAGTACCAACATGTATTTTGGTACCAGTTATGACTACCGGCTAAATACCTGTATTTACAAACAAACTGTTGGCTATTTCCCTGGAAATTGTAGCTGCTACTCTGTGTTTGTCTACGTCTGTACAGATATTTTTGTTGTACAAAACATTGGACTCTTTAAGTAGTATTAATCCTAAATTACCACTTTCCATGTAATTAAAATTCGGCACTGCAATTATATCTGTACGAGAAAGTTAGATAGGTACGAGTTATTAACTTATGATAAATTTTTTACCTAATTTGGGAAACGGATATAATGTTCCGAAGAAGTTAACAAAAAGCGGCATGACTTTTGGCACGAACTTTCCCGCAAACTTGGTCATCTTACCGTCGGTTTTCGTATAAATATTCAAAGGAAATGTTGTTTGGACATGGGCCTTGGCGATAGTCGATGAGGAAGTAAATGAGTACTTTTTGTATACAAAATTGCTAACTATAAAAGCTATTTGGTACGTGGACATTTTAGAGAAACTTGGTGGAAAAATATAACTGGTACGTCCGTCTTCTTCCTTTATCATCTATCAAAAATCGTGTTAAACAGAAATATGAAACTTAGAATTTTTCGTTTTTACTTACTGCATATAGCATGTTCGAGAGTGCAACCGGGGTTTTCTTTGAAATGCCGTTTATTTCTATTCGCAATGCAAATGTGGTTTTGAATTCTGGATCGTCGAAACATGGAAAGCCTGATTGCGCAAAATTTGGGCGAAAATTTGTCAGGTCTATGTAGCGCCTACTGAAATGACGAAACAAAGAAAATTATATTATTAAAGATATACGAGACCTAACAACTAAATATTCGGACAAAAGTAAATTTTTGAAGTATATGAAAGGAGAACTGGAAATTTTACGCAAATAATTAGTAAACACCTAACAATACAATAAGATAAAGCCTTAATAACAATATTATGCATGGAAGAAAATTATTTATTTGATTTAATACTATTTTAACCTTAATAATTAGCAAATTTTACAAAATGATTTTGCAACTAAATGTTGGGATAATTTTTAATTTAGGACCATTAATAAGAGGTTACGTCTCCTTTTGCTTTAATAGCTGCCTGTATTCTAGCAGGCATTGTGTTTATCAAATGTTATGCAATTCTGGCGTGAAACTGTCCCAAATTTCTTCTATTTTGGTCTTTAAGTCCCCAATGGTTCTTGATGGATTATTGCGTAGAATACGTTTAATTTTATGCCAAAGAGTTTCAATGACATTTAAGTCCGGACTGTATGAGGGCCATGGAAGCACCTTTATGTCGTTTTCACCGAGTTCCAAAACTGTGATTTTTGAAAACAGTCGTTAGAAAATTATGTCACATTTTTCAAGTGTAATTCTAAAGCTACGAAAATTGCCTAAAATAACCAAATAAAGACTTGGGGATTTTTTTCTACATAAAACCAACATCCAGCTTTGCAATAAAGTAAATTTTACCAAAATCCAACAAGCGGTTCCAAAACTGTGATTATTTAAATGTAGGTAGCACACTCAAAAAACACGATTTTTGAAAAGTGGACTGTGGAACTCGAAAAAAACGCAAAAAAAATCATATTAACATTTCAGGATTTTTTCAATATAGTACGATTATTGAGTTTTGATTTAAAGGTTTTTTGACACAAATCCAACCAGCGGTTTCAAAACTGTGATTTTTTAAAACAGTTACTAGAAAATTCTATCATTTTTAAAGGTGCAACTTTGAAGCTCCGATAAATGCCTAAAATCACGAAATAAAAACTTGTATAACTATTTTGTAAAGAAAACCAACATCCAGGTTTGCAATAAAGTAAATTTCATCAACACCCGACTACTAGATCCAGCGTTTTGAAAATATCTAATAATTCTTTGTTTCTACAATTTTTCCATCTTGCTGGGTTAAACTGCCACAGTTTTGGAACCGTCGTGCGGATTTTTACGAAGTTTACGTTTTTATATAACCAAATGTTGGCATTATAACAGAAAAGACCATCAATGTTATGGAAGTTAATTTAGATAACTTTTGCGTGTATGGAAAAAAGACAATCAAATTTACTTTTGTCCGAACATTTAGTTGTTAGAGCTCGTATATAACTAATGTTGTGATTCACACTTTGACAGCCACTGTGTGGCACAAATGGTTATTCTGTTGGATGAGGATCTTAGAAAAATTAATAAATTAATGAGAATTTGCCTTCAATCTTTACTTAGGTGGTTTTTAGTAAAAGAGGTAGGTATCCTTGAAAAATAGATTTTCATGGAATTTCGATCGAAAACCTTACAAAACTCAACAACATGGAAAAATAAACCTGAGCCCAATATTTCTTCCCTATTGACGCGAACTATTTTATAATAAAAGGTATAAAATAAAGAAATAGAAATATTATAATAGTAGGAGATACTTACACTTTCTTATTTTCGTCGTAGAAATAGTTTCTTGAAAAACCAACTTCATGTTTAACATTACCCTCGAACTCAATTATTATAACATAGGCATTGCCTCTCTCAAAATTAGAAGAATCCTTTCGGTTTACGATGATTAAATTCTTCGAACGACGTGCAATTACAGTGTTCACATGATAAGTTGACCCGTTTTCGATTTTATACTCGAAGACATCTTTTTTGCCAGGTTTATCCTGGACTAAAATCTTGATTATAGCATTAGTTTCATTAGAGTTAAATGTAATAGTCTGAGTAGTTTCTAGTACATCAAATAAAATAAGTGATCTACCAAAATATAAAGTGTCCGCCTCGTATGAAATTTTAATGTCGTAGTAAGTTGGACGAATTTTTTTGGATTGATGCTGAGCGAAAGTAGTTGCCATCAACAGCAAAACTACAGCTACTATACAACACGTGGCTGTTTTTGGGTGATTTCTTGCATAACTGCACTGCATTATAAATAGTTAAAAGAACAACACAAAAATTATTAGCAAGTTTCAGTTAACGTAAAATAAAACTAATCACGTGGAACGTGTCAAGGAGAATAAGGCCAAATTGCTAAAGGTATGAAAGAATGTACTAAACTGTCAAAAAGTCTAGATCGTATGAAATTGAAAAGTACGGAAGCTTGATTTATTATTTCTGGAAATGATAATATAAATCTGATGCACAAAATTGTTTTCAAGTATGGAACTCAAATTATATAAAGTTACTACACAAAAAATAAATTTGAAATTATTTTTCTCAAGTATCATTTTGAGCACCTATTCCCTGTTCTTTCTATTATATTCTCCATCTCTAGTTTTTTAAATGATTTTTTATGTTTCAGTATTAATATTGTTAAGGTTCTTTATTATTATGTTTTGGTACACTCTGATGCAATATAAAGTGAAGGTCCCAAACTTGTTGCTGGTTGCAGTTGAACTTAAGAGATGAGCAGCTCGAAACAACCATGAGTCTTCTTCACATCCATCTTTGTCCTATATCTAACATAAATTATTTCATAACAAAAAATTAATACAGGATTTTATTTAATTCCAAATTTTTCTATATACAAAGTTAAAGGTTTCTTCGGATGATAGATATTAATAAGTCTCCACACAATTGAATATATTTTCCGTTTATAAATATCGAGTTTATGATGTTCTACAAAAGAATAAAAACTGATTGAGAATATACATAAACAAGGAACTTACATTGATTCTATAAATATTTGCAAATATCTGGTAGGTATAACCCATAATAGTTATTGAGATTGTCCTTTACATTTCAAGCAGAAATCTTCACGGTTTATTCTTAAAACAATTGTTTCATGGAGGTTGCCTCTTTTTCGTATTTCTCCAGAATATAATCCATGCAATTATAATAACCATTAAAATCATTAGAATTTGTAATATAATTTTGAGGAGCATGACAGATGTCTAAAATTTTGAATAGCAATTTTTTCTCTTTTTATATTATGTCTTGATAATTAAAAGGACGTCATTCAATTAAAAAAAAGTGTATCTTTTTTTTCTACCATTTTGAATTTTATGAGAAATTCATTGTTGATCCTTTATAATTTGCTGCACATGAATTATATGCAAAAATCCATAAAAAGTGAAGTTTTTCTTTTTCTCAAATATCTCGAAAACTCATCAAAATTTAGTATCAAACTGGTATTATGTACTTTTTATGAGGAACATTATATCAATTATTTAGTTATTAAGTTGGTATCACCGTCTGCACAACATACTCAAAAGTGCCTTATTGGGTATTTTTTAACCGATGATTAAGTCCGTTGGTTTCATATGATTCTCATTTAAGATGTAACATAATACTATAATGTAAAGTTGCTAAAAACTTGTCTAAATATAAAATATTGTAAAAATCGTAGGACTTAAGTAAAGAAAAATTTAAAATTCAAAACAGTTTATTGAAAGATATTGCATCCCGTTTTGGAGATTTCTAGTTTTTAAAGTATGTACAATTAAACATACAATTCCAAAAAATGAAAATGGTTTTGTAAAATTTTCAGTACATTCTATATTATTCCAGGATATTCGAAAAGAAAATTGGGTTCAATATATTAATTGTTTTAATCTGCTCTGCTATATTGTGAAGAATTGTAAGTTATTGGTATTAAAAACGCATAATTTAATTATATTTTATTTCATATGTATAGTTAAAAATATACCTTAACTTCTATTTTACATGTAACATGAAAATTTATACAAACAAACACATAAATTTATGCAAACTCTAAGTTATTAATCACACGATAATGATCTCGTTTGTTTATTATCCAGTGTCTGATTTCGGTCTTCTTCGTAAGATTCCATTTTTTTTTAAATATCAGCAATTTGTTTACCTTTCTAAGAGTTTTATTTATAAGCTGTTTGTTACCAAATTGTGCGAAAAATGCATTTATCTGTAAAATATCATAAAAATTTTAAGTGAAACACAAATATATAAATAACTTACTTCTTCAGCGGCAGTGTCAGGATAATTACTGATTAACATCGGAAAAATATCATAGAATATATCCAGCCAATCCCGACTTATTTTTTTCCAATGCTCCCTATAGAAAAATTATTCAGTTTACTTTGTGTTAAATTGCTAATTAAAAGTTACCGCAGATTATCCCAAACTATTGAAATACCATAAGGATTCTTCGCAATAGCCTTTAATATTTTTGAACCTTCATGGACCAGTTTTACATCCTCTCCTAAATAGTTTGCATACCTTACTAATCTATAAAATAATTTTAAAAGCAGGAAATTCATAAAAATTCGTTCTTATACTTTGTAAGCAGTGAATGGGAATATACATTGGACAGGCCTTCTAAAAGAATTAACTTTTCATCGAAATTCAAGTCCTCCATAAAGAAAATGTAAGTCGTATTCCAATCGGCATCGCTGATGTCGTTCATACCATATTTAAAGATAACATCACGTATATCTGAATATTCATATATTGATGATTCGTTGACGATCCAACGATTAAACACAAGTTTCGTTTCAGTCAAGCAATGTAAATCACCCAACAAGCATGCCAAAGATACAAGAGAACTTTCAAACAATCTATTAAGACATGAAAATGTATGAAACAGAACAGGGTATTATTTATTTAAATCTTACCTTCGTACATGATTTTTTTCTTTTATTTTAAGATAATCTATTTGTCCATAGATCGTACGGTTATGTAATAGGTCTAGCAGAATCTCCTGCAATCAGAACAAAATAAAAAACTAATGTTGATACCGAAGAACTAAATGCAAGTTTAATTTAATGTTTTCGAATTGATTTACTATTTACTGGTCAGTGCGGAAACTTTGCAGCAGTTTCCATTTTTTATTTATTTAATTTTATAAGTAAACTAGTTTTTATTACAAAATAGTCGTTCAAGCCTTACGTTAACAAAAAGTTTCTCTTCTGATTCACCGAGTAAAATCTGTAAGTCTTTAATAGCATTGTACAGAGTTACCACTGGACCAGGTTGAAATGTGTCTTGAAGCAGTGTCATCATTAGTAGAGCGATGTGATACGATAGTCGATGAGCTTTAGCTAATGTAAATGTTTCTTCAATCCAATGTACCATTGCTCCAGATGATAAGCCATAATGATTCTTGATGTGCACCAAATTAGTTCGCGTATAGTTTTCTATACGATAGTATCCAATTTGTGCCTTATTAAAAAGGACAATTGTTTCATTTGCTGGTATTCTGATATCAACTGTAAAAAAATTTGTAGATATTTTAAATAAATAAATCAGGAGTGGTTCTTACTATATGTTTCGTTATATGGGAATATTACTACTTCTGAATGGTTATCGTTAAAACTGTACTTTATGGGAATTGTCCACCTGTTACTAAATCAGAACAAGAAAAGTTACATCACAGAACAAGCACTAGTTGCGAACATCAGTAGATAAAGCAGCACTCGCTCAATGAAAATTATTTTAATAAGTTTTAGGTGATATGTTGTAGATACATCTAGATTATTAAGTGTTTAAATTTTACGAGGATTCGAAAAGGGATTTAGTGGCTTTTGCTAGTTTCGAAATATAAGGGGAAGTTCTGTTATTGATTTTCCAAAATAAGTGAATTTAAAAAGAGAAGAATCATCGAGTCAATATTGGAATACCTAGATAGAAAACAAAGAAACCAATAGCAGTTTCTTTCAGGAGTTGTTGGCAGGACTAAAGACGAAGAACGGCTCCTAAGAATAAAATCGCTTATACAGGGTGTCCGCAAATTAGGAGCAAAAAACTCGGGGAGTGATTCTACTCGAAAAGTTAATGTGACAAGTTCCTATAACACTTTTCCGAAAGTTTTAATTTTTAAATCAAATTTTTCCAATTACTATTTTCTAAATTTTGATGATGCCCGATTGAACAGCATCGAAAAATCTTCAAAATAGATCCTCTTGTTGAATATCGATAAAACGAGTAGTTTTCGAGAAAAATGCGCTTCTGTTTAATGCTTGCTTTGTTAATCTTGAAAATGAGCTGTAGTTAGTTGGTATTCATTTAAGGCGTTTTTCTCGAAAACGACTCGTTTTATCGTGATGCAGCAGGAAGATCTTTTTTGAAGATTTTTCGATGCTCTTCAATCGGGCGTCATCAAAATTTAGAAAAGGTGCCTAACAAAAAAGTTCTGGGTATTTATCCAAAAATCAACGTCAGTTTCGACTCTTTGACACTGGGGGATTTACCTCAATTTTGGTGCAAGAATACAAATAAACATTAGTGATAAGTATGCCAAACGCATCGGTACACTAGAAAAAAAGTTAATGGAAAAAATTTATTTAAAAAAACAAACTTTAAGGCCTTGTAACCCCAAGATTAATGGGCTTTCGGAAAAATGTTATAGGAACTTGTCACATTAATTTTTCAAGTAGAATCACTCCCCGAGTTTTTTGCTCCTAATTTTCGGACACCCTGTATAGTGATCAGATTAAATTCCAATAAGTGGATGGCTACTCCTCAATTTCGATGTTGCACCTGTCACTGAATTGTTTCGTCATCAAAATTGTGGCTAACTAAAGTGACCTTATTTATCACCCACCATCAAATAACATCGCCTCAAAAAATTAATTTGAGGAACTCATCGGGCGCTTCATTCAAAGTATGATAAAATAGGGAGCAGCTGCTAGTCACTATTGAATTTTTTAATCATCAGAATAGTTATAATACATATTATGTACCCAATGTGTTACCCAAAAAAACTGTTTAAAATGTCACCTACTTTCCACTAACTTAACTTGTTTTCCCAAATATAACTTTTAAAACGAAACTTACTTATACGGTGATTTATATCGCTCCTCCTCATCAAAATGATAAATTGAAAATTTCGTCTGACTCAATCTCATTACAGTGGTTTCACTATTAGATTCATTTGCAACTGTCCATACATCAACAAGGGGATATCCTTTCTGAGTTAGAAATGTATTAAGTATCTCTTTCACTGATGATACTCCACGCATCTGTGCTTCGTCCTCTAACAAAGATATTAAAGCTTCACTTGAGCCGAACCTCGATTCTTCGAACTTAGCTATATATCTAGTAAGAGCGGCCTGCATTCCTTCAGCTGTCATATAATCTTCCACCATCTTCAACACAGCAGCTGCCTACGATGCAAGAATTATAATATTTAACTAGTTAAATGTACCTACGTATATTGAAGACAAACTTTATTGTAGATATTCATGTTAAATCGCTCGAAAAGCTCGGTCTCTGTTTGCACTTCATTTTCCTTTAATAGAACAGGGGGGATATCGTCCATGTCATCGGCAGCAAGAGCGCTGTGTACGACATCAATTGTAAATTGCTCCTTCTGCAATATTATTATGTTTAATATAATCAATCTTCATACAATATATCACATTACCATTTTCCATATCCTGAGTGTATCAACTAAACTGTATGCTACGAACTTTGAAATTCCTTGAGTTAACCACATATCATTCCACCACTTTATGTTAACTGAAATCATGCAGTCATTAAATACCTGTATACAAAAAATATACAAAAGTCTTAGTTACCAAAGTAATTAAACATGTAAAGGGCTAATTTATTTGCAATCGTAAGTTCCTTTTCTTGTTCATGATTGGGCGATTCATCTCCTTTGTGAAAAAGTATAGAATCTCTAATTATCACTGAGCCCCAATGATTCCATTCATCATATCCCAAATCTGGTACACCAAAGAAACCTGTAACAAAATTACCTTAGCAGAGTGTCAATAGCAGCTTGGTGTAAAATACCTAATTCCGTAATATTATTGTATTTATTTGGATATCGAGAAGCCAATTCACTCCAATACATGCCGATGATGTCAAAAAGTTTCGGGTATACTTCTTGTCGTGGATCATTTCCACAAATTGTGAAGGGATTTATTAGTCCATTATCCGATATTCTGATTTCTCTTTGATATCGGCAACCTGTGCAGTTAAGTATCATCATATGAACTTGATAGGGAGCTATTGCAAGAGTGCCCCTGTGGAAATCTGCCCTGGATACAAGTCCAAGAATATTTCTATTCTAAAAAAATATAATTTACACTAATCCCCCATTTCACAAACGTCGAATAAATATTTACATGGAGAATAGCTTATTAACTAATCGGGGAATACGAGCCCTAACAACTAAATGTGCGGAGAAAAGTAAATTTTTGAAGTATGAAAGGAGAACTGAAAATTTTATGCAAATAATTAGTAAACACAATAAGATAAAGCCTTAATAACAATATTATGCATGGAAGAAAATTATTTATTGGATTTAACAATATTTTAACCTTAATAATTAGCAAACTATACAAAATGAATTTGCAACTAAATGTTGGGATAATTTTTAATTTAGGACCATTAATAAGAGGTTACGTCTCTTTTTGCTTTAATAGCTGCCTGTATTCTAGCAGGCATTGTATTTTTCAAATTTTGGTACAATTCTGGTGTGAAACTGTCCCAAATTTCTTCTATTTTGGTCTTAAGTCCCCAATGGTTCCCCAAGTTCCAAAACTGTGATTTTTTAAAAACAGTCGTTAGAAAATTACGTCACATTTTTCAAGTGCAATTTTAAAGGTACGAAATATGGCTAAAATCAACAAATAAAGACTTGGGGAATTTTTTTGTACATAAAACCAACACCTTGGTTTGCAATAAAGTAAATTTTACTAAAATCCAACCAGTGGTTTCAAAACTGTCATTATTTTAATGTAGGTATATCACCCTCAAAAAACACGTTTTTTGAAATATGAACTCTGGAACTCGAAAAAAATGCAAAAAAATAAAACATAACATTTCAGGATTTTTTCAATATAGTACCGTTATTGAGCTTTGATTTAAATGTTTTTTGGCACAAATCCAACCAGCGGTTTCAAAACTGTGATTCTTTAAAACAGTTACTAGAAAATTTTATCATTTTTAAAGGTGCAACTTTGAAGTTCCGATAAATGCCTAAAATCACCAAATAAAAACTTATGTAACTTTTTTTGTATAGAAAACCAACATCCACCTTTGCAATAAAGTATATTTCATCAAAATCCGACTACTAGATCCAACGTTTTGAAAATAATAATTCTTTGTTTCTACAATTTTCCCATCCTGCTGGGTTAAACTGCCACAGTTTTGAAACCGCCGAGCGGATTTTTACGAAATTTACGTTTTTATATAACTAAATGTTGGCATTATAACAGAAAAAACCATCAATATTATGGAAGTTAATTTAGATAACTTTTGCGCGTATGGAAAAAAGACAATCAAATTTACTTTTGTCCGAACATTTAGTTGTTAGGGCTCGTATTATGAGCTAAACACATATTTGTGAAACTGGGCATAAGGACCAATTTACAAGTGACTAAAAATTTTCTCATAAACAGTCAGATTTATGCCAATCAAAGAAAGTATCTGTAACTTAATTATAAGGAGTAGTATTTAGAGGGTATTTTTTATTATCTTACCAAATGTTAATTATCTGTACCTTAAACCGTTCTGTAAATATACCCAAAAAATAAGAAGGAACTTTTACGTAGATACATGTAATTGCATACATTTTGATCTCATAAATTATGTAGGTATCTTTTTAGATCCCATGTTTACGGAACACCCCTCATAGTTATCATAGTTGACTGTTGGCGAATTTTGTCACTTATGATAAAACATGTCTAACATTTTATTTACCTTTATTGGAAAATTAGTAGCAATTATATAATTCCCTTGATGCTTTAAGTCTTCTACGTTAATTATTATTTTAAAATGAGCTCTCATATTCGGTTCATCGAAACATGGAAAAGCTTCACGTGCATGTATAGGCATAAAGTTTGTAACTGATATAGCTCTGAAAAAAAATTAAATTATTTTTTATGACTTTATTATACATTATTTTTTATTGTTCAGACGTTTTTTCATATCGCACGGCTATGTTATAACTCGTGCGAAATGAGCACATTGGAAGAATAAACGCGACTATTATGAATTGTGACAATGAAATGTTTTGCATAAAAATCTATTATTACCTGTTATGGTCCACCATTCCATAAAAGCCCTTACTACTATAATCGAATCTTCGGTTTAGAAATTCTATACTTAGCTTTACAATATTGCCCTCATCAAATTTAAGTTCAGGTTGCTCATATTTCAAAATCATCAGATTGTTAATTTTATCAAAAGTTGGCTCGACTTCAATAGTAGATCCTTTCTTATCATCAAATATGTAATCACCATTTTGTATGTACTGTTGGTATTTACTATACGTATCTGGCCAGTTCTCAACATATCCTACAAGTACTTTCTTTATTGAAAGAGTATGATGGCAATGCAATATAATTTGTGGAACTGTCTTTGTTATATTTATAACGATTCTCACAGTTTGGAGATAATATCCCAATGCTAAATTAGCTTCAGTGATGTTAAGTTCGTAATAAAGCGGAACGCATTCTTCTGGCAAGCGGTATAAAACTTTTTCTTTAATTTCCGTTCCATTCTCAAGTTCTTCATGAATGTTAACAATGTCCAGCAATGCTTCAGGTTTAGGTATTTCGTAAATTTCAAAATCTCTGGTAGTAGGTTCTTCAGTGCAAATATCTATACCATGCTGTAGTTGTCTATAATTACCATACAATGCAGCGAGATATGTGGAACTCATGAAAATTGCAAAAATACCAAGTATCTGCAGAATTTCCAGCCCGAATGATACCCTACAATGCCAACACCGGAAAGCTATATCCCTAATCCGACGAATTTCAATCATGATATTGTTGTAAGTAAGTAATAATTCTTATAATACACTGGTGAGAAACCTATTACAACACTATTTATTGGAAACTGTGTACAAAGGTTCCAGCTACGAAAATTTTGGGACCGTTTTTGCAATTCATGCCAAATACTTTTGAAAAATATAAAGAACGCCAAAGTATTTTTGTCGAAAATGTAAAATTAAATGTGTTCAGTTTTTCAATAACAAGGAATTATTTATCACTCTCTCAATAAAATATAGTAATTAAACTATCACCTAAATTTTTAATTCTTAATTTTAATATAAATTAAATTTTAATTTTTTGCACACTGACTATTTTATTTCCGTTTTGAAAATCTGGCCAGTTTTACAATGAATTAGCATGATGTAGAAGATATCTTGACCTAGTCTATTAAATCGTCTAAAAAACTGAACATGCGCCAGTTTTGTGGAAATTTGAGAAAAATTTTATATAGTCTATAAAAATTGGAAAGTGCGCATGCGCATCCACTTGTTGCTTCAATTTAGGTTAGGTAGGTTATGGTCTGTTATGTTTTTATGTATATGAGGGTAGGACTACTACTTCTGCATTTCTGTGCAAGAAATAAAAAAAAAATTTTTTCTACAATTTCTTCAATTTAAAATTAATTAAGTGGGCATTCCTCGATAGCAGCGACTCTAGCGGCAATATCGTTCACCCTACCAATGATGTAAGTTTTGTGAAGGTATTTGTGAGTAAAAAAATTGATTAATACGAAATACATCGCCATATTATACGAGCCAATGAGCAGACATAAATAAATTGTGATATTAATTAGTATACTGAGCTGAAGGACAATTAGATGATTTAGATTATCTCTCTAATAATTAATTCATAATCAATAAAACGAAATTGTTTTAGAAATTTACTTTATGAATTTGACAGATGGGTGAGGAATTATTAAAACACTTCTAAAACTGTATAAATAACTATATTATATAATATTTTATATACATATAATATCATATTTACATATAATAAACATCACAGTAGAATCAATCACATACAAATAAAAAAATCTCATATTAATGCATTCACCTATCTCTAGTAATCCTTTTGATCCACTCTTCAATAACAGTCTTGTAGTTTGATTTCCAGTTCTTTTTAAATTCTATTAGTTTGGTTGTATCTATAAGACCCTTATTGGTATTTTTCTTACCATCTTTTTTATATAATTCCTTCAACTATAAATTACAAGAATTATTAAAAAATACCCCCACATTTTATCTGTGGTACATCACCTCGTGGTCATTAGTCTCTATGGAAAGATCATTAACGATTTCGAGAAGATTCATATCCAGGAATGGGTCAAGTAGGTTAAAACGCTTTTTGATATTTAGCCACTGATCGCTAAAAGAAAATCATATAATTTCGTTGGAATTTGTTAAGAAATTGGTATTTAATACCGGAAGTATTCCCATGTTATAGGGGCTCCCACGGGGTTTTTACCGACCTCCCTGAGTATTTTGAAAAATAATTGGAAATCTTCGGTAACATGAAGGTCAGCATAACTAACTAGTCTAAAAGTTCAAGTTTTTAAATACAGCAAATTCACGGGAAGTGATAACTTACCTTTTCAGTAGCGAGTGCGATTGCACACTGGCCAAACCCATTAAGAGTCGTCCTTTCTCAATGAAATCCTGCTCAGATTCAAAGCGTCGGAAAACAACACTCCAGGTGCTATCGTTAACGTTTGTCATACCATATCGATAGATATATTCACGCAGATCAGAATATTGTTCTATCCGAGACACATCTACGATCCAGTCATCAAAGATTTCTTTTATATTATTTAAACAACCTTCATGACCAACCATACAGGCGATAGACGTAATTTTGGCACGTGATAATCTAAAGTTACACTGTAGTAATATCACTAAATTAATGTTTAATGTTTACCTTCTCAGGTGGTCTACGTTATCCTTGTCAGCCCAAAACAATTCCTCGTAGGTTGCATTAATAACCTTTGACAAATACTCCTAAAAATAACACAAAATTTAAAAATCTATAGTTACTAACAAACATGTATTACATTGAAAGAATTCTTCAAATGCGAATTACCCAATAAATTGAGTAGATCTTCAATAGCTGCAGCTGCAGCTGCAAGTGGAATATAGTCTGTTTCAGTGTGAAGGTGCAAAGTTAGATTTAAGGGGTAAAGGTAATTTAATTGACCAGCTTTGGCGAATGCGAACATTTCTTCGAATAAATGTCCTCGATCGATACTTGGGAAATTATGATAACACTTTATTAGGTTACTCCACATATGGAGATTTTTGTACATTACACGATAATATCCGATTTGTCCCACGTTGAATTTTACACAAAAGGTATTAATTGGTATTCTTATTTCTCCTGCCGGGATAGAAAGTTTAGGATATTAGATTGTAGTTCAACGAGGACTTACCTTGTAAATCATGGTGTGAGAGTACGTAATTGTTTACTTCTTTTTTGTTGAATTTTGATGCGTAAGTTATTGGAATTGTCCATTTGTATCTGAAGTAGATGAATAAGTAAATTAGAATACAAATTAAAGATGTAATTTTGGACGGATTATTTCCAAACTCGAAATTTAAGGAATCAAAAGTAGGAGTTTTTGTAAAACTATTGCTATAGTTATTTTCGACTCTTGCAGACTTTAACTTCAACATGTCTGATCCGAAAGTTGTTCATTTAAGAATATGTGTATTTTTTTAAATATTTCCATTAACATGAAAACTGCAGCCTAGTTTCTTATTTTAAAAGAAATAGAAACAAAATTTCATAATAAATAGTATTCCATTAACATACATTAAATAAATTCGTATTACATTTTCATATCCATATTTTTCACTTTAAGAAGAATCAAAACCAAGTGAGTATCGTTTTGACTGCCTAATTGCAACTTGATATAATCAACCGTCCTTCATAACAAGACAAAAACTTACCCATACAATGAACCTGAATCTTCATCCTCCTCGATCATAACAAATCGATCTTGAGTTATAGTATACACATCATAGCCCCTTTCTCTGTGGTTCCATTTCACATTAACCATAGGAACACCTTTCTGTTTCATGAACGTTTCAAACATATCCCTCATACTTGGTTGTTCCTTACACAACATACCAATTAAGTCGTTGGTTAAGGCAGTCCTGTACTTGTACTTGTTTAGATAGTTGCTCAAACCTTTCTGCATCACATCGGGGGTTACATAGTTTTCAATCATCCTCAACACAGCGGCAGCCTGTGAAAGTTCATCATATAAAATTTTATTTATTATTTGTTGGATTGTCGTACTTTACTGTAGGTAATATCGTCAAAATGTAGTAGAATTTCGACGGGAGTTCGTACAGCATTTCTAACTGGATGTGAGGTGGGCATCAGATCGGCAGTAAATGCTTTGTGCAAAACTTCAATGGTAAATTGGTCCATCTGCAATATTTTAATAAAATCACACTGCTTCATTACGAGATATTACATACCATTTTCCACTCATTATTGGTATTGTTAAGCGATTTATATGACATGAAAGTTGCAATTCCTTCATTTAACCACAAGTCGTTCCACCAATGCATGGTAACTAGAAATCGTAGGAAAATCATGGAGGCATGTACTTGCTGAAAAGTTCAGAACTTCCTATAGATAGCTTATGAGCAAGAATGCTTCAGTAGGCAGGCTACAGGAAGTTAAACTTTCTCGCGTGGTGTAAACTTGACCATCCAAAAAAGGCAGTTGGGATTGGAGCCCCTTTGACAAGACAGTCTGGAATATTTCTCCCCACTCTGAACTCTCTAGGATGGTCAACTTGTGTCAACACTTATAATTACCAATATTTCCAAACCAAAAATGGGCTATTTCATGCGCAAGCAGCAAAGCCATTCGTTGCCTGTGAAAAGCGGAATACCTTTTCGTATCATGGAAAAGTGTGGTGTCTCTGCACATTATCAAACCCCAACTCTCCATTCCATCTGAAGGATAATTCGGAACGGATAGTATATCTGCAAAAAAGGTACGCGAGTTTTTCCAGAGGTATCATCTCTTTTATCTTACCTATTTTCTGAACAGGGAACCAAACATTAGTATAATTGTATAAATATCTCCATGAGACTACTGCCTGCTCCAAGGCAGATTTCGAATGACCAAAATCTTTTCCATGGGGATAATAAATGGACACAGGTCCCTTCAAATGATTTAAAGCAATAAAGGTAGTCCCACTTTTATACTTGCATACGGCAAAAGCGACTAGGTAAGTGGACATTGGAATCGTGGTTTCTCGGAAAGATATTAAATAACGGTTTCCTATTTGTTCACGTTTCTAATAAATAATTCCGCAAATAAAATCGGCTGTATGGTAAACAAATATAAGGACACCACTTCTTATTAAACATACCTGCTGTAGGAAATTTGACAGAGCAGTGTAGCCGGAATTAACAGGAAGCGACAAATATATTTTAAAGATGGCTTTCAGGTGCGGTTCATCGAAACATGGAAAGGCCTCACGTGCATAAGTTGGTTCAAACTTTGTAACTGCCATATGACTGAAACATGAATGACGAGTTTATCAGTCGACGATTATCTTTAACTAGCTTGGATACCATTGACAATAATTGTATCTAAGGGAGTTAACTTATAGATAAGGATAACCATCAAACTGAAAAATTTAATTTTCTTTCTATTGATTGATTGATTCATTAGAGGGAAGCATAAACTTAGTTAAAAAAAAATAACATAAACATAACATTACCTTAACTGGTTTTCCGAGTTCAAATAGGAAATTTTGTAAAAACCGGTACCTCTGTTGTCCATACTTCCAACGAAGTTTATTTTCAGCTCTATCAGACTATTACGCTCAAAATTGCTTTCATCATTTTTTTGTACATATAGCAAATCATCAACTACATTAAAAATTGCATCTTCATAACTTTGGTTTTCAAAATATGAAAACTTATACTTGTTAAATAAAATTCCTGGTACCGCCACTTCTTCCTGGGTGTTATTTAAGAGAGACCTCAACCACGGAATGTCATTCGTATTCCTTATATAAACATCATCAATTCTATGCAGATTACTATGCAATACAATTGTGTTAGTTGTTTCTGTTATATTTATAACAATACTGACGTTTCCACTAAAACTAGCTAATTCCAGTTCCGGATGAATGTACAGTTCATAATAAATTGGGAAGCAATTTGTTGGCAGTCTGTGAATTTGTACTGTTGAGGCAAATGCAATGGGTTCCTCAATTTTAGGTTGGGTTGGTTTTTGTGGTGAAGGTGCCACTACAGACTTCGTTAAACCTTCAGAACAAATTTCTAAACCATAATTTAGACCTAAGTGTTCACCCAGCAATCCCGATAATGCAATAAAACAGATTATTGTCAATGTATTGGAAATTGATAGCCACAGTCGAGAATTAGTCCAGCAGCTTCGCTCACCTTCCATCCCGATAATTACAGATAAATTAAACTGATTTACACGGATTTAGTAGTGTTATATTTTGTTGCACTAAACCTACTGAAGGATAATTTTGACTTGTGGTAAGGAAATAATTTTGCTGGTTTTTCGTTTCACATTCTGGTTGAAAGTACTACAATATTTTTTGTTTGTATTGAATGTGACCTTTCAGGTATTTCTTTCTATAAGTTTTTGAGTGGGGAACTTACGGGCTTTTGGAATTATCTTTGGTGCTTTAATTTAATTTGGTATGTCATTTATATGAGGCACTAAATATGGAGCCAATTTCAAAATCTATTGTTTACAGTTAAGAATGTTAATGGAAAATGTAAATACATATTTTTAAAATTACTTTAAATATATTTTAAAAATAATTTATACAATACTATAAATCATAATTTAAAATGTTTGTAATATAATAAAACTAAATCAAACACACAAACACTAACAATAACTTTAAAAAATAAAAAGTTTCATTTTATTTTTTATAGTCTAGATCAATCTTTTTTGTCAAGATATCCTCAGCAACAATCTTGCATGTTTGTACCCACTGCATATTAAAATTCACACGATCTAGCACCTCTTCGCGAACTGCCTCGTTAATCTGAGGATATTGTTTAAAAAACACTTTCATCTACAAAGTACAAAATATTAAAAATTATCGATTAAATTAAATTATATAAATAACACCACACCTCTTCAATTTTAAGTTGACTGGAAAATCTACTTGTTATCTTATGTATGAGTTTTCCTAAATAAATTCTCTTCAACGCAAATCGATCCACAATATCCATCCAATGTTCCCTAAATAAAATTATTATTAATTTAGATAACATTTAATTATAAACGTACCGAACGTGGTCCCAAATTAACAGATTTCCCACAGGATTTGCGGAAATATGTTTCAATACAGTATAGTACTCCTCATGTCCATATCTATCATCATTATGAACAGTATAAATGAGTCTGAAAAATAACGAGATATAGACAACCAAATAAGACGATGTTTCTTCTTACTTTGACAACAGTGGTGCTCTAGATACGCTAGCTAAAGCCATCACCATCTCCATTCTTACAACAGGATCGCTTACCATTAGAAATCTATCAAATATGATATTCCATTGGGAGTCAGTGGCATTTTTTCCTCCATACGTGTAGACTATACCTCGCCATGCTCGTGACACAGCTACAGATCCTTTTGGATTATCTGTCAATTCCTTAAATTCAGCATTTGTCCTTTTTCGGCACTCTTCCAAATCTACCATATTTGCAATTCTTAGAATCTCATATTGAGTTAATCTAAACAGAAATTTTGGGTTAAATTGTAATCCGGATTAATACGATCATTTGTAGAATTATTTGAAGTTTTGTATTTCTTCATAGTGATTTTTACTTAAGCAGTATGACTTCAAGTAATTCACAAACGAGCAGGTTATAATAAAGTTCATATCCTACAATTTCAACTGATCCGTCTCTGTAATCTCTTTCCAACCATATTTATCATAAGCTTGTTTAATGGTTTTCCTCATAATTTTCTGTAAAAAAGTCCCAACATTAATAAATTAATTATTACAATTTTTGTTTGCTCACCTTAATAATCAATCTTCCTTCCAACTGTAACATTGTAAATAGTTCTTCAAGATAAATTCGCACAGTTGCAAGTGGAACGTAATCGGTTTCGCCTGATAGTTCTTTTAGAAGACACAAAAGATAAGAATAGTCGAGATAGTCCGCTTTTGCTGCAGTAAATATTTCTTGTATGATGTCAGCTCGATCAGCTATGGGAAAACTTTTATAATTGTCGATAAGAGCTTGCCATAAAGGAGCTTGCCCATAATTTACATGGTACAATCCTGTCTGATTCAAATTGAATTTAATCATCGAATTGCATGGAATAATCACTGTTACTAAAATGGAAACAATATTAAGAAGATGGTTAATCTTTATGAAATAAACTCACTATTTCGTTGATTATAAGGAAATATTACTTTTACTGGTTCTCCTGTTGTATTGATTTTATAGGTTATGGGAATAGTCCATCTGATACTAGAAAAAGAAGAAAAATTCTGTTATTTTCTCCGATATTGCTGACCACCTTTGACATCAGTAAACTCACCTATCATATTCATCTAGATAATATCTATTATTGTAGGTAAAAAGAGATTGATATAAATAATAATGATCAACATTTTCTAGGTCTCCTTTCCATGCGAGTGTAAGAACAGGGTATCCTCTCTGTTTGATGTAAGTATTCATTATATCTGTAACTACTGGTTCATCATGATGGAGAGACCGATCAATCTCTTCGAACAATGCAGAATTTGAAGCATTATGTTTGGCATGTTTCTTCAAATATGCGTTGAGGGATCTCCGAAATACCTCACTACCCACATACTTTTCTATCATCATCAAAACAGTAGCAACCTACAGCAGTTACAAAGTTAACATATAAATGTAGTAAACTTAGTTGAAGATGCAAACTTTTTGATAATATATTTCTTCATATACAGCTACCATCTGGTCAACATTCTGTATTTCACGTGATCGCCGAATCGGTTCCATATCTATGACTGGATACTTTTGATCAATAAGAAATTGCTCTTCCTGAAATAACATATAATTAGGTTGAAGTAAATTAATGGGGCTTATAAAAGTGTACCATGTTCCAGTTAGTTATGTCCAGTATTTTATATGCCATGAAGGTTGCCAGTCCTTTTTGTAACCAGTATTCATTCCACCACTTTACAGCAACTAAAATCGAGAACTGAGTATAAAAACAAGTAGTGATATGTACATTTACCTATGTTGCCTATCCAAAAATGGGCTAGTTCACGAGCTACAGCAACAGCGACTCGTTGGCTCTGTCTAGGCGCGTGTAAGTTGTGATGGTAAAAAATAGATATTTCTTTAAAGCAGAGCAAACCCCAGTGCACATCATATGCCATATTTGGAATAGCAATTATGTCTGAAATATAAAATATTAACACGGTTTATTTTCCGTTAATATGATATTAAATTATATGTACTGTACCTATATGAGTGTTTAGATTATATCTCTGAAAATACTTCTCGTACTTGGAGAAAACATAGCTTGTAACATTTCCTGCCCAGAAAAGATACTGTGTATGAAACCTTCTAGAATGAACATGTACAGGATGGGTTGTTCGGATCATTCGGTTACTAGAAAAAAGTCCACTTTCGGCTATAAAGTATTTTACCAGGTAAGTCGACATAGCTTCATGGGAGATATCGAAAGTGGTCTGCATTTGGTTGTTTCGGTTTTGGAATTTCTGAAAGACAAGAGCGGCATGCATAGATATTTAGTTATAAATTTACACTAGAATTATTTCATAAAAGGGAGAAAGTGTAGCTCACATATCTACTGAAAGTAATGCTGGTGATGAACTTAATTCAATACCAAACTTTCACATATGAGGTTTTCAAAATAATATAATTTTCCGAAAAATATGAAATTGGTTAAAAATTTCATTTAGAGCTTACCCGCTTTGTGAAATAATTGGAATAAACTGTTAAATTACTCAAACGAGGTGTGGATACATGGACTTGAAACTTAGCTTTCATGTGTGGTTCGTCAAAACATGGGAAAGCTTGGCGAGCATGTGTTGGAAAAAACTTCGTAACTGCCATTGATCTAAATAGTACAATCAGAAAATATCCTATAGTAGTCAAAAGAAACATGTGAATACTTACTTCGTATCGCCGTTTTTCCTAATTGAAGTTTTGTAAAAACCGACTCGTCTTTTACCAATTTTCCTCTTGAACTTTATTACCAGGTTTACGACGTCCTTCTTCCTCATTTCGAATGATATTGGTACTCTTATTATAAGGAATTGATTCATCTTATCGAAATAGTAATAATATTTATGAAGTTCTTTGTCTTCCAATTGAACATATGTAATATTAAGCCCATCACTGTGCAGTGTGATATTAGTGCTTCTTTCTTTTACATTCAGTTGAATGGTAACAGTTCCGTTATACTCCAAATTCTCCAAATCTGTATATAACTCCAAATTGTAAAATGTCGGGGATAAGTGACTTGGGAGTTTAGATGTAAATTTGGTCGAATTCAATTTGACTATAGATGGAACTTCTTCACTATACAGTGACGATATGTTCAAATCCGGTATCAATCCTTTTATTGGCAGTTGTCTTTTATGTTTCATAGATCTTACTACCCGTGCATGTTTTATGTGTTTTGATCTCCACCGTTGGGGTGTTACAGGAAGAGATTTTGGTATCTGCACTTGTTCTATTTGTGCAGGTATTACCGGATAACAAGCATTTTCGACGAATTTTATACCAAAATATTCGCCCACATGAAAAGCTGCCAAAACTATGAATAACCCAGTCAAAAATATTGAAGTATTATCGAAATAACTGGAAGGTATGAAACGATTGATGCGATGCATTTTAAACTCTATTTGGAACTACACTAATTAAATTTTCGCCTGTTCCATAAATGACACGAAATTTTCACTATAGATATTTTACACGTTACACCCAATACAATGAAGGAAACTGAAATGAAAAGGACTGGTGAGACAGAATATTTTTGAAGCTTTTTACAAAATCCGTCAAATTCCAAATACCAGTACATGGAACGGGCCAAATAATATTCTTTTTAAGTACTAGTACGTATATTATTTCACTAATGTATGACTCTGTCTGGATTAAATGATTTCTAAAAGTTATGTACGGAATCAATGATTGTAATAAGTACAGTGAAAATTTATTTTTTTTGTTACATCGGATTATAACCGCAGATCCAGATTTTTAATAAAAATATCACATTTCTTTATGTATTTTTTTAATGCTTGAACAATTTACAAACAAAATTTAAACATATTTGAATTATGTTGATCATATTGCATAAAAGGACATTCTGACCTGCCTGAGGATCTGTTCGGTTTGAAAAGGTTACAGAACGATTTTGGAGATGACAGAAATTACTTTTTGAGAGAAATCAATGACCTTCAAATAAAACTAATTCTCTTGTCTTGGGGGGTTGATGAAGGTGTAAATTAGGCCCCAATTTTTGGTACACAGAAACAAAGTTCTAATTTTGGGAAAGAAATCGTATATTTTTCTAATTTTTAAGCAGTTTTTTACCCCAATAAAAACATACTTATCTTGTGTGCATATGTACAGATGTTCCAGTTTATATCGTCAGGATTTCACCAGTCGATAGTTTAGCGAAAATTAAAGGTGGTTTGTCTAATAAACTATGGTCGAATGTTACTTCCTTTTTGATGTACAGGGCATTAAAGAAAATAAATTATTTTAAATAATTTGCTATAAATCAATAACAAAAAAAATTAGTCTTCTGAAATTTTGCATAGATTTTTTTTTTGTATTCTCTTATTAATAGTGGTTGCAATTATTTTATTTAGAACACAGAGGCGTGCGTACGGGTTTCTTCAAAAACATTTTATTGAATAAAACGTACACCACTGTTTTTTTTTGCAGCACCAATATGCAGACAGTATTTTTCGTTCAATTTAGAAACTTTTTTGTATCTTACAATTTTTTGATAACTTTTTTGTCTTAATTAATAAAGAGGTTCTTCCCTATTAGATTTCCGAAAAACGCACCAGAGAAAAATATTTCCTACAACTTTCCTTTTAATATTTTTTGATATTGTCAATATTTAAAAAGATATTCAACAAATAAGTTGCAAATTTTAGGGAAATTTTTCTCTAGTTAGGTACTACTTACTATTACTACTTACTACTCTTTCCCCAAAATTTTCAACTTTTGAATAACTTTTTAAATATCGACAATATCAAAAAAAGTTAAGTTGTAGGAAATATTTTTCTTTACAACTTTGTACTGAGTCTTTTTTCCAAAATTTAATAGGAAAAAAGTTATTCAATAAACAAAAAAATCCAACCCTTAATTGAGGGCTGGTGATGGAAGGGCGGGGTCTACGAATACACAAACTCAGTTTTAAACTTTCAGAGTGACCCTCTAGAAGATTCTACAAAAATTGGCTGTAGGGTGAAAAAAGTCTATTTGAAGCCTTTTTTCTCCCTTATTTACTGTATTATTAGGTTATTTTGAGTTAAGTTGTCAAAAAATTATAAGATACGAAAAAGTTTCTAAATTGAATAGAAAATACTCTCTGCATATTGGTGCTGCAAAAAAAACCAGTGGCGTACGTTTTATTCAATAAAATGTTATTGAGGAAATCCGTACGCACGCCTCTGTGTTCTAAATAAAATAATTACAACCACTATTAATAAGAGAATACAAAAAAAAGATCTATGCAAAATTTCAGAAGGCTAACTTTTTTTGTTATTGATTTATAACAAAATATTTAAAATAATTTATTTTCTTTAATGGCCTGTACGTCAAAAAGGAAGCAACATTCGACCATAGTTTATTAGACAAACCACCTTTAATTTTCGCTAAACTATCGACTGGTGAAATCCTGACGATATAAACTGGGACACCCTGTATAAGTAGGATAACAGAAAATTAAACATTTTTTAAAATAATTAAATTTATTAGTTTTAAATATAATTTGTGGTAGGTATATTTTGTATATTATAAATTATAAAGTTAAATAATCTAAAAAACTAAACTAAACACAGAACAATTAATTTTAAAATATTTTTATATGATTTTTTGAAAAACTATCTAGAATAGTAAAACTCAACATCTTTCTTGCGGTTTTTAATCCAATCAACATTATTTTTCACATGTTCCAATATCTCCTCACGAGCTTCAGAACTGACATCGGGATATTTTTTGAAAAATTCGTTTATCTATACAATAAAATTTCAAAATTACTGAATCAAATCAGATCAAACATTTTACAACATCTATTAAGAATCATTCATATAAATATTACTTACCTCATCAAATTTAGCTTCAGTGGAAAATTTGCGTGTTATTTTTTGAATAATTTTTTCCAGATATATAGAATTCGCATAAAAACGATCAACAATGTCCCTCCAATGTTCCCTAAATAGAGAAGTTACTCAAAATTTTTCTACGTAATTAATAATTGTTAAATTTACCTAACGTAGTCCCATACTAAATAATTTCCAACAGGATTTTTAGAAATCTGCTTCAATACATTGTAGTATTCTTCACTTCCAAAAGTATTATTATCATTATGTATAGTATAAATGAGTCTGTAAAAACACACAATAACAAAACATTTTTTAAGTATTATTTCTTACTTTGTTAATAGTGAAGTCCTGGATACGCTGGCTAAACCCATCAAAATGTCCATCTTGAAAACAGGATCATTTTCCTGCAAAAATCGTTGAAACATTGTATTCCATACAGTTTCAGAGGCATTTTGTGCTCCGTATATGTAGACCAAAGGTCGCATTTCCTGCATTATAGTAGAATTTTCCGTTAAATTCTTTAACCAGCTTGAAAATACTTTATAAATCATTGTTTTGCAGTCTTCATGGTCTACCATGTGCCCGAATTTGATAATTTCAGTTTTAGCAAATCTAAATACATACAGGTATAAGCAAGTTACATTGAGAAATAATTACACAGAACTCAACAAGTCCACTTTGTCGAAAAAATTGCTCTCTATCGATTTATTAGCTTTTAAGAACTAATTTTTATTTTAATACACAATTTAATCGAATCCTGTAAAATTGAAGAAAGTGAACTTGCAGAGTTATGCATGCTTTCTCTTTGATTTAATTCACATGTAAATTTATTTGAAGTTCAGTCGTTTCAATTTATACAACTTCCAAGAATCTTAATTTATGCTTGATTATTAGTTTAATTAATAGCTACTCGACTTTCTTGACTTCAAATAATTTATAATTGAGAACAAGAAGTTCGTTAACATACAAGAACGAATAACTATCAACTGATTCCCAATTCTGTCTTCGAAATGCAGCATCAACTATTGATCTTAAAGCTGTCTGTAATTTAGAACAAATATTAATCATAAATATTATATTAAATAATATTATCACAAAATTCTTACTTTCATCTTTAGTACCTCTTCCGCACCCATAAATGTGATTAATTCATCAATAAAAACTTGTAGGGTGGCTAATGGAGCATATTCGTATTCACGGACCATTCTAGTTAAAAGGTCCACAGTATAGTGATAATTTAAATAACCAGCTTTTACTGCAGTGAAAATTTCTTCTATGATGTGTGCTCGATCCCTTTCTCCAAATGTATGATAATTTTCAATGAGGTTATCCCAAAATTTGATACTAACATAATTTACACGGTAGAAGCCGCCTCCATTTATATTAAGTTTAATCCACTTGATGCTCCTTGACACAGGCAATGGTACTAGAAATAATTAAAAAATGCTAGATAGAAGAAGATATATATAAATATATCAAAACATACAGTAATCCATGTTGTGGTGGAATATTATAGATATTGGCTTTGGATCAATATTAGTTTGATAAGTAATTGGAATTGTCCATTTGTGTCTAAAATATAGAAAGTTATAAAAATATCATTTTGAAAGCTGGACTTCTAGAATGTTATTGCTTCAATGACATAACCTCACCCATATGGTGACGAATCCTTTTTACGATTTTCCATATTTTTCAAATTATACGCAAATCTACTCTGATATAAACGGATTTCGTCAGGATCACCTTCTTCTTGCCACTCGAGTGAAACAAGAGGATATCCCTGCTGCTTCGTATAAGTATCCACTATTTCTGATACTACATTTTTAGTCGAATTTAACATTATGTCAATCTCAGAGAACAGATTAGGATAATCATTAGTTTGCATTGGTGTTGTAAATTTATTCATATAATTTTTGAGACCTTCCTGAAAAGTAACGTTACCAACAAAATCCGAAATCATCCATAAGATTGCAGCAACCTACGGCAAACATAACGAAAATAAAATATAAAATTATTGTAGGTACAATTATGAAAATTCCAACTTTTTTGGAATGTATTCCTTCAAAGGTAGTTATAATTTTATTTGGGTTCTTTGCAACACGTGATTGGCGAACTGCATCCATAGCAAGGAGTGGCTGCATCAGATTAATCTGAAACTGCTCTTTCTGAAATAACAAAATGTTAGTGAAAACTTAAGACGACTCTATGATTATAATATACGAATCTGAAGTTAGGATAAGTTGAGCTCCACGTTTGATATGCCACATATATTGCGAGTCCTTTTTGTAACCAGTAGTCATTCCACCAATTGATGGACACTAAAATCGAAGTGAAATAGCTTAGAACAAAATTGTATAAAGTGCCCAAGATATTTTTACAACAGAGCGAATTACGAGCCATAACAACTAAATGTTCGGACAAAAGTAAATTTGATTGTCTTTTTTCTATACGCGTACAAGTTATCTCAGTTAACTTCCATAACATTGATGGTTTTTTTCTGTTATAATGCCAACATTTGGTTATATAAAAACGTAAATTTCGTAAAAATCCGCTAGGCGGTTCCAAAACTGTGGCACTTTAACCCAGCAGGATGGGAAAATTGTAGGAAAAAAGAATTATCATTTTCAAAACGCTGGATCTAGTAGTCGGATTTTGATGAAATTTACTTTATTGCAAACCTGGATGTTAGTTTTCTTTACAAAAAAGTTATAGAAGTTTTTATTTGGTGATTTTAGATATTTATAGGAGCTTCAAAGTTGCACCTTTAAAAATGAAAGAATTTTCTAGTAACTGTTTTAAAAAATCACAGTTTTCAAACCGCTGGTTGGAATTGTGTCAAAAAACCTTTAAATCAAAGCTCAATAATCGTACTATATTGAAAAAATCCTGAAATGTTAATATGAATTTTTTTGCATTTTTTTCAAGTTCCACAGTTCACTTTTCAAAAAACGTGTTTTTTGAGGGTACTACCTACATTTAAATAATCTCAATTTTGGAACCGCTGGTTGGATTTTGGTAAAATTTACTTTATTGCAAAGCTGGATGTTGGTTTTATGTAAAAAAATCCCCAAGTCTTTATTTGGTGATTTTCGGCAATTTTCGTAACTTATAATTGCACTTGAAAAATGTTTTTTTAAAAATCACACTTTTGGAGCTCAGTGAAAACGACATAAAGGTGCATCCATGGCCCTCATCCAGTCCGGACTTAAATGTCATTGAAACTCTTTGGCATAAAATTAAACGTATTCTACGCAATAATCCACCAAGAACCATTGGGGACTTAAAGATCAAAATAGAAGAAATTTGGGACAGTTTCACGCCAGAATTGTACCAAAATTTGATATATACAATGCCTGCTAGAATATAGGCAGCTATTAAATCAAAAGGAGACGTAACCTCTTATAATTAAATTAAAAATTATCCCAACATTTAGTTGCAAATTCATTTTTTAAAATTTGCTAATTATAAAGGTTAAAATATTGTTAAATCAAATAAACAATTTTCTTCCATGCATAATATTGTTATTAAGGCTTTATCTTATTGTATTGTTAGGTGTTTACTAATTTCCAGTTCTCCTTTCATACTTCAAAAATTTACTTTTGTCCGAACATTTAGTTGTTAGGGCTCGTATATACATTTGAGGTAGATTACTGTATCCTTACTTTTGTTTCCAAGCCAAGAGTGGGCAAGCTCACAGCGAATCGCTGTAGCAACTCGTACTTTCTGCAACGTCGAATGTAACGCCGATGAGTAGACAACAGAGGTTTCTCTCATATAATGCAACCCCCAATTTACATCATATTCCAAACTCGGAAGAGCAACGATATCTACGAGTAAAGCCTTAAGGCACCGTTCAGCTGAAAGAATCTACTTACCTAATCTTGGAAGTGCATAGGCTCTGTCAAAATATGTGCCATAGCGGTTTATCATGAATTTTGCATACTCCCCTGCCCATTCAAACTTTGTTGAGGAATTGAGCCTTGAATGAATTTTTACGCGTATTACTGATCCCTCTTTTGGAATGATTTCTGTGTAAAGTAAGTGTCCTTCAGCTATTATGTAATCGATTAAGTAAGTTGACATAAAAATAGGGGAGCTTGGGAAAGAGAGCTTGAATCCATTTTCGTACTCGTAATGCTGAAAAAAAGCATATTGGGATCCATATTAAGATCCAATCAAGTCAAGAACATAAATTCATCTCGTGCTTATAAATTATGTTTTTGTTCTTATAGATAGATAAGGCATTTTCTCTTATTAATGAGCTTTTTTTATATAATATGCAATTTATACGTACTTTGATTTTTGAAAGACAAACATATTCTAAATTTTTAGCTTACCTCAACGTCTGGAATGTTAGTCAAAACAAAATAATTTTTTTCGGGGAAGAACAGCCTCAGTGTAAATTTACTTTTAAATTTTGGTTCGTCAAAACATGGGAAAGCTTGGCGGGCGTACGTTGGCAAAAATCTCGTAACTGCCATTGATCTGCAAATGTAACAAAATACAAACTTTGGACTTTAAAGTTTAAAGTAAAGAAAAATTTGAAAGGAAAGTTATTCAACAAGTAATGAATAAAAATTTTATACAGAGTTGAGGATTACTTTAATACTTACTTCATATCTCCATTAATTGCTCCCACGTCTTTTCTGTAAAAACCTTCCGGTTTATTACTTAGAGTTCCATTGAACTGTATTAATACGTTTACAGATTCACCCTCCACCAATTTATTACCGGGAACTTTTGCTATAATAAATTGATTTATTTTATCTAAATTGTATTCCATATCGTAATATCCTGTAGAATCTGCTACTAAACCCTTAATGTTATAATCCCCAATTTGAACAGATGTAATGTTAAGTCCATGACTGTGCAGAGTAATGGTTCTGGTGTTTTCTGTTATGCGTATTTTAATATTGACAGTTCCGTTATAAGTGGAATTCTTTAAATCGGTATATATTTCCAAATTGTACGATTCTGGATCGCAATTATTTGGTAGAAACGATTTAGGCGGTCCTTCTTCAGGTGGTACCGGCTGTACCAGCGGGGGTTCTTCTTCAATGTTGAATATAGATAGTTCCCTTTGATCTGATGTATCGTCTACGTCCGAACGCAAAGCGGCAGATTGTAACTCCATTAATGGACAAACATTATCAACCAAATTTATAAGGGAATGTTCACAATTATCAAAATATGCAACGACTATATGTGCCAGAGCTAAAATGATAGAAAATGTATCACAAAGACTTCTAGGGAAAATGTTCATATTGATGACATGTAAATCAAACACTATATCAAAAACGATGCAATAATGAAATTTTTAGAAGTTGTATGATGAAACTGAAGGTTCACTAGGTATTATACTCGTTTTGTCAAGGACGAAAGCGTGAGAATTTTCTAGAAGTTTTTTATGAATTCCGCCATACTTAGGTACTGTAAATACCAAAACTTGACAGTAAAATATTCTCTTTGAAGTAGAATTGTGAGGTTTGATAAAAAAATATTGAGAAAGCTCTAAAGCGTCTTTAATTAGTCACTCATTATTAGCTGTATGAAAAGAATTGTACTTTTTATCTTTGATTTGAAAGCATTGAGTCTAACTATCCAAGAAAAATCTGATGCATAAATTTTGTACATAACCCTAAATCCGCAGGCAAATTTTTATTTTTCCAATATAGTACAACTAAATGTTCGGACAAAAGTAAATTTTTGAAGTATGAAAGGAGAACTGGAAATTTTACTCAAATAATTAGTAAACACCTAACAATACAATAAGATAAATCCTTGATAACAATATAATGCATGGAAGAAAATTGTTTATTGAATTTAACAATATTTTAACTTTAATAATTAGCAAACTTTACAAAATGCATTTGCAACTAAATGTTGGGATAATTTTTAATTTAGGACCATTAATAGGAAGGTTCGTCTTCTTTTGCTTTAATAGCTACCTGTATTCTAGCAGGCATTGTATTTATCAAATTTTGGTACAATTCTGGCGTGAAACTGTCCCAAATTTCTTCTATTTTGGTCTTTAAGTCCCCAATGGTTCTTGGTGGATTATTGAGTAGAATACGTTTAATTTTATGCCAAAGAGTTTCAATGACATTTTAGTCCGGACTGGATGAAGACCATGAAAGCACTTTTATGTCGTTTTACCCAAGTTCCTCAACTGTGATTTTTTAAAAACAGTCGTTAGAAAATTACGTCACATTTTTCAAGTGCAATTTTAAAGCTACGAAATATGCCTAAAATCACCAAATAAAAACTTGTGGATTTTTTTGTACATAAAACCAACATCCAGCTTTGCAATAAAGTAAATTTTACCAAAATCCAACCAGTGGTTCCGAAACTGTGATTATTTTAATGCAGGTAGCACCCTCAAAAAACACGTTTTTTGAAAAGTGAACAGTGGAACTCGAAACACATGCAAAAAAAATCATATTAACATTTCAGGATTTTTTCAATATATTACGGTTATTAAGCTTTGATTTAAATGTTTTTTAACACAATTCCAACCAGCGGTTTCGAAACTGTGACTCTTTAAAACAGTTACTAGAAAATTTTATCATTTTTAAAGGTGCAATTTTGAAGCTCAGATAAATGTCTAAAATCACCAAATAAAAACTTTTGTAAAGAAAACCAACATCCAGCTTTGCAATAAAGTAAATTTCATCAAAATCCGACTACTAGATCCAATGTTTTGAAAATAATAATTCTTTGTTTCTACAATTTTCCCCTCCTGCTGGGTGAAAGTGCCACAGTTTTGGAACCGCTGAGCGGATTTTTCCGAAATTTACGTTTTTATATAACAAAATGTTGGCATTATAACAGAAAAAACCATCAATATTATGGAAGTTAATTTAGATAACTTTTGTGGGTATGGAAAAAAGACAATCGAATTTACTTTTGTCCGAACATTTAGTTGTTAGGGCTCCTATAATCTGATGATCAAGTATAGCAAGTTTATAACGATACTGAAAAATTTTTAACTGCGGAGGTTGCTCCACTTGAGTTCATATAAGTTCTTAGATTATAATAGGAATCCTCAAGATTCTAGAAAATTCCGCTTTGAAAGATTTGACAAAAGAAGTAAAGTGAGATGCATTCAGGTAAATAATCGTGGAGGACACAGAAATGTGGGTTGGAAAGAAACATTATTAATCTCTTAAGGAAATCCTTTCTTTTATCGCTAAATTCAATAGGAATGTTGCAACATATAATTTAAAAAACTCATTTTCTTTGAAAACTTTTAAAATCATATTTTTATTATCATAAAAATATTATATTATATCATAATAAATATACAATATGATAAGAATTTCACATATACACATTAAAACTAATCCAAACAATCACAATTAACAATACAACACGTTTATTTTATGACCTGGCCGTTTCATGGCGATCGAACCATGCCGCAAGCTGATTCTGGTATTTATCAATCCAGTTCAAATTAAGTCTCACACGGTCTAGAGCTTGATCCCTAGTTATAGCACCAGCACCAGCTGATGGATACTTAGTGAAAAACGATTTCATCTACAATTTGAAAGAACATTAAAATGATGGAGTTAGTTATGTAAAATATTATCACTTACATCGGTGAGTCTGACTGGTGAGATAAAGTTGCGAGTAATTGCTGGGATCATTCTGGCTAAATATCTGTTGTTCAACGTAAAACGCTCGGTGATGTTAGTCCAGTGGTCGCTGTAAAAATAAAAATTAAGCTAAATTTGTATTGGTGAATTTGATGAGAAGGTACCGGACATAATTCCAAACCAAGTAACTTGCCACTCTGTTTTCAGAAATTCTCTCCAATGTAAAGAAATAGTCTGCCTCTCGAATAATGTTGGGATTTTCAGTATATAAAATTAGCCTAAAAGCATAAAATTTACTTAAATCATGAATCACTAACGTCCAGTTACATAAAATAGAGTTAACTTATTTCAAGGTTAACTCGCCTTTGTGAAACTAGGCAAAGATTTTTCTTACCTATTTAGTAATGGTTGTGACTCAGAACTAGCTAAACCTCGTAAGTAATTCAACTTCACAAAGGCATCATCCACCAGTAAATAGCGTTCATAGGTGGTATTCCAATCAAGACGGCTGCCATTTGCTATGCCATATCTGAAGACCAATTCAGCAACTTCAGGTGACATTTCATTAATGTAATTCTCATTAGATATCCAGAGCTGGAAGTCTTTATGAGCATTTTCCAAACATTGTTCATTTCCTACCATACAGGCAATCTTTAAAACTTCACTACGAGCCAATCTAAAAACATCAAAAATTAATTTTCCACTGAATTGCGGAAAAACCATAGACACCTACACTGTCATATTTTTTTCCTCTTCGGTTGGTTTCCATCCAAACTTATTAAAAGATTGGTTTATATCCTTTGCCAAATATTCCTACAAAAATTTTGTTGAAGATGATAATTATTAATTTATATAAGGTTTCGATTTGGTTTTACTAACTTTCATTTGCTTGCAATCATACATATATACGAGTAGATCTTCAATAACAGTTCGAAAAGCAGCAAGAGGTGCGTAATCAACTTCATTTTTTAAATAAGCTAAGATATTCAGTGGATGTTTGTAGTTCAGTAGACCAGCTTTAGCTAGACTGAAAGTTTCCTCTATCAAATGAGCTCTATCGAGATTTGAAAAGGAGTGATATGTGTCTATTAGATCAGTCCAGTACTCGATATCGTGAAAAGTTGTACGATAGAAACCCACTTGTTCCATGTTAAATTTCAACCAGGCTCGATTTTTAGGCACAGTTACATTTACTAAATAAATAAAGAAGTAAAAGGTTTTGTAGAATTGTGTTATGTCGTGACTTACTGCTAACTTTATCATGGGGGAAAATTATTAATTTTCGCTCTTTGTCCAAGTTTGTTTGGTAGGTTACAGGAATCGTCCATTTATATCTGCAGATTACACACAAAACAATTTAGTTCAAAGTGGAAATTGCACGTTAAAAAAAGAATATTTAAAATTCCTGAATCCTGATTCTTTAATAAAAATCCATTATTCCCCGCAAGTATATCTTAGAATGCTTTATTCACAAAATAATATTCTCATATAAATGGGAACTAATTCAAGATTCAGAATAATAAAATTCGTTGCAGACCCCAAAATTGCAGCGTAGCACAGAAAGTGTAGATACGAAAAATCATGTCAAACCACGAAACTATTCTAAAGCTAACAAAAAGTTGTGTCATTTTAGTAACTTACGAATATTGTACGTATTCATAAATCATAAACTCATGGAACTGAAACAGTTTCTGAGTTAACTGGAACACATCGTGGGTGTTATTGGTTTCCAACAATGTCACGTTAATAATAGGATAGAATTTCTGCGTTGTAAATGTATCCATTATTTGAGATAGTGTCTCGTTGAATCCATGATTAACTACTTCCTCCATACTTTTGAAGAAACCGGTGCTTATGACATTTTTGAACTTGTATGTTTCTAGATATTTTCTGATACCTTTTTTAAAAGTGGTATTACTGACAACATTTTCTATCATCCGCAGTATTGAAGCACCCTATGGAAAACCAAAAGAAATATTGTGTGATATGTGGTAATAATTATGAGAGGCACAAACTTTTTTATAAGTAATCGCGTTGAAACTGGCTGAAATATCATCTGGACTATCGACGGATCTTCTAACGATGTGTGTATAAAAAGTTCCATCTAAAGCAAGGGCAGGATGCATTTCATCAATGAGAAAATGATCCATCTGAAAAAGCTCAGCTTTAAGTAAAAGATTTGCTATTAGTTAATTTAGTACCATGCCCCAATTTTTGTCCAAATTGTTTATCCCATAATATGAAAAAAATGTTGCAAATCCCTCATTTAACCACAAGTCATCCCACCAGCTCAAGGTAACTAAAACAAAACAACAAATGAAGTTTAAATATTATTATAGTGAAACTAAATATTATATTTATGTACATACCCATATTTCCAAACCATGAATGAGCAATCTCATGAGCAACAATATAAGCTACTCGTTGTTTCTCTTTAGCTGTATTTATTTGCGAATTCAAAAGCGCAATTCTTCGGAAAGTGATCAAACCCCAATTTTCCATTGCAAGGGAGGCGAAACCCGGAACAGCTACCATGTCTACAAGATTTTCTGTTATAAAACGAATATTGAGTAACGTTAGGTACTAACCTAATTTCGGTAGTGGATAAGTTTGATTGAAATAGTCCTCAAAATGCTGTAAAATATCCACTGCGAATTCTCCGGCGATCCTAGTTTTATGTAGATCCCGTTCTGGTGCATGCATTGTCACGGGAATTAATCTATCATCTTTACTACGAACTGTGAAAGTAGTTTTGGTGAAGGGGCTGATAACTAATGCAACTAGATAAGTTGACATTGGAATTGTGGTCTTTTGAAAAGTAACCTTGACTAAGTCGTTACCAATTTCTTGAGTTTTCTAAAAAAGAGTAAAATGTTATTAATAATCTTATAAAATCTGTCATATGTTAAGTCTTTATAGATATTATATGTTTTAGAAAATTTAACACTACTCTTTTTTGCTACGTTTGCGCTTGCCCACTGAAGCATTCGCGTCACCCTGACACAAAGAAGCTATCACTTCTTGCTTATCGCGAGACAATTGCAAATAATAATTTTCCAACATAGTACCTATACATATAAAGTAGCAAAATTTTTGTTTCAAACCAATTACTTGTAACTAAATCTATTTTAGTTATATACCTACCTCTTCAGGAAAATTTGACAGGGCATTGTATGCGCCTTCACCCTTAGGTTTAACTACGCTGATTTGATACAGGGCTTTTAGATGTGGTTCGTCAAAGCATGGGAAAACTTGGCGAGCATAAGTTGGTTCCAGTTTGGTAACAATTATCGGCCTGAAAAAATGTACAAATTAGAGAAAGTAGTATAAAAAAATATTGTCTTGTTTGACATTTTCATCGTTTCGCTTAATTTCTTGTTTTTAGAACTCATTTTACGTGTGTAGTTTTTTTATAATCTTGTAGCGTATTAAACTAACTTGGATTTTAATAACTTAGTTCTGATAACCCACTTAAGATTATAAAAATATTAGGTTTAGTTAAAAGAAAATATTTTCAGATTAATATTAATATGAGTGGTTCTTTTCTAAGAGAAATTGCTTATAATATTTTAAAAATATCTTTAATAGATTATCTAGTAATTAGTAATAATATTATTATTCATACATTTTTATAATTTTATATTATATTGAATTTTGGAAGAACAGTTTTAATAAATTCAGGTTTTCTCATAGAAAAAAATTCGTTTATGGTATAAGTACCGGTTTTAATTCCTATACGGTTAGGTTTATATCTAGTTTAACATATGACTTTTCTAGTTAAACTAAGATACAATGTTAATATTGTAAAAATATTGTACATTTGTTTATTTGTATTCCCTATTTATTGTCAAAAATTTTCAACCTATTTATAGAAAAACGCTGATTTGTCCACCACATCACATAACTTTCTTATACGATGTGAATCCAGTTCTGATTTTTAAAAATTACTGAAGGCGCAGCCAGTAATCATATGCTTTTTGAGTTATCGTGGATACAAACGGCGAAAATACTCAAAATGAATTCGGGGCGCTCAAAACGAGTCGAAAAAACCACAATTAGATACTTTTTAATTACTTCGTACAAGAAAGTTAAATTGTAAGATTTCAAATAATTTGCGAATGAATATAATATAATAGCTTTAGTGGTACGTGATTTATGTAATTTTGGCTTTGTATGTAAATTAATTGTATAATACACTGATTTACCGAACATATCAAAATATTTAAAGTAGAAAGTGGAACTGAATCTAAGGTTTTATGTTGCATATAATTTAGGTTTTACTTTCTAGAGGAAAATAGGATAGTTGCAATTAGTTTTAAAAATGAACCTACAATCATAGAATATAAATGTTTTTTAGGTAAAAATACAAAGAATAAAAAATCCAAATTTGTCGACTATTTGTAAACAGCTCGTGTATATAAGCAAAGCAGTTTAGATTAAAATCACGAATTTTAAAAGAGTAGTCTATAAAAATCTAAGCAAAATCCGAGGAACTTTAAGGCAATGTGTATTTAAAATAAGCGCAAAAATGACATTTTAAATATTTACTTGTGGAGTTATGACTGAATCTATACCTACAATGACCATTTGTGGTCATCAGATGGGTACTACCATGTATATCCCAAGACTAAAAAACCTGGAATTAGATTTTGGCAATGTTCTCATAATTCAGGAGACTTTGCAGCCATATCTCGGTAATCATTATTGATTGTGAAAAGTTCGCTTGGGTGTAATTTTGTTTATAATTTTATTCTTCAAATAAAGTAACGGTGTTCTTTACACATTTTTGTTGATTAATAACTTTAAAAAAGTATCCGCTCGAGGTTCATATTTTGAGAGATATTTTCCAAACGCGTAAATATCTACGAGCCCTAACAACTAAATATTCGGACAAAAGTAAATTTTTGAAGTATGGAAGGAGAACTGGAAATTTTACGCAAATAATTAGTAAACACCTAACAATACAATAAGATAAAGCCTTAATAACAATATTATGCATAGAAGAAAATTATTTATTGAATTTAACAATATTCTAACCTTAATAATTAGCAAACTATACAAAATGAATTTGCAACTAAATGTTGGGATAATTTTTAATTTAGCACCATTAATAAGAGGTTACGTCTCTTTTTGCTTTAATAGCTGCCTGTATTCTAGCAGGCATTGTACTTTTCAAATTTTGGTACAATTCTGGCGTAAAACTGTCCCAAATTTCTTCTATTTTAGTCTTTAAGTCCCCAATGGTTCTTGGTGGATTATTGCGTAGAATACGTTTAATTTTATGCCAAAGAGTTTCAATGACATTTAAGTCCGGACGGGATGAGGGCCATGAAAGAACCTTTATGTCGTTTTCACCAAGTTCCAAAACTGTGATTTTTTAAAAACAGTCGTTAGAAAATTACGTCACATTTTTCAAGTGCAATTTTAAAGGTACGAAATATGCCTAAAATCACCAAATAAAGACTTGAGGATTTATTTGTACATAAATCCAGCTTTGCAATAAAGTAAATTTTACCAAAATCCAACCAGTGGTTTCAAAACTGTCATTATTTTAATGTAGGTATAGCACCCTCAAAAAACACGTTTTTTGAAAAGTGAAATCGGGAACTCGAAAAAAATGCAAAAAAATCATATTAACATTTAATTTTTTCAATATAGTACGATTATTGAGCTTTGATTTAAATGTTTTGATTGATTTAAATGTTTTTTGACACAAATCCAACTAGCGGTTTCAAAACTGTGATTCTTTAAAACAGTTACTAGAAAATGTTATCATTAATAAAGGTGCAACTTTGAAGCTCCGATAAATGCCTAAAATCACCAAATAAAAACTTGTGTAACTTTTTTTGTAAAGAAAACCAACATCCACCTTTGCAATAAAGTAAATTTCATCAAAATCCGACTACTAGATCCAACGTTTTGAAAATAATAATTCTTTGTTTCTACAATTTTCCCATCCTGCTGGGTTAAAATGCCACAGTTTTGGAACCGCCTAGCGGATTTTTACGAAATTTACCTTTTTATATAACTAAATGTTGGCATTATAACAGAAAAAACCATCCATATTATGGAACTTAATTTAGATAACTTTTGCGCGTATGGAAAAAAGACAATCAAATTTACTTTTGTCCGAACATTTAGTTGTTAGGGCTCGTACGTACATCTACAATCTACCTGAACTACTCTGCCTGTGAATAGTCTGCATAAACTAAATCCCTTAAGTACTAATTTAATTGTTATAAAATATTGAAGTTGAAAAGTATTATTATCTAATTTAAAGAAGCAGATATTTTATTTAAATAAAAAATTGTTTTCAGTTGAAGAAGCCATCATCGTCTTTGGATCTTTCCAAATAAATTACAAACTGAATTCTTTGAAATTTTCGCAAATTTAGCATTTTAATCCACATTTTCTATACACATTCAAATGAGCAATTACATAAAAACACTTGCATAACCCCTACACCAATTTCCAAACATTAATTTGCATAGTTATCCAATAATTAAAACATAAGCGTACACTGCATAAAAATGTATACAATGCATATTAATATTAATATTAATTGCTTTACCTCTCTACATCAGTTCCATTACTTCCATTCTGTTTCTGCATATAACTACTCCGATACAAACCCACCAAGTTATTCAACTTAGTACCTCGATATTTTATAAACAAATTATAAACATTCGCCGGTATTTCCCGCTTACTAACAATTGCAATCATTTCATCTAACAGACTTTCCTT
Organism: Pediacus dermestoides; assembly: GCA_963942485.1. Classification (NCBI taxonomy): domain Eukaryota; kingdom Metazoa; phylum Arthropoda; class Insecta; order Coleoptera; family Cucujidae; genus Pediacus; species Pediacus dermestoides. The sequence continues at coordinate 35,565,011 of OZ012626.1, forward strand.
AACATTTGCAATTGGCCACACTTTCTTATCGGCACCGATCAAATCCACCGCTTCAATACTCAAGTTCTTACTATGCAACAGTATAGTCTCTCTGGGTTTGGTTACATTTAGCGTTATGTTGACCCATCCGGAGAATTCTCCCGTTTCCAAATCGGGATGCAGGAATATTTCATATTGTAAGGGCCTAGTGTCGGATGGTAGTCGTGCAATCTTTGGTTTTACTATCGGTAGTTTTATTTGCCTGAATTCCTGCTGCTCTTGCGGTATATTGTAGAGAACATGTTTACCAATAAATACAAGTGCAGTGACCAAACACCCACAGACGATTAACAGAAATAAACAACAACTTATTAGCACGGACACTGTTTTTCTCGAACGTTTTTTCGGAGGCGGATCACTTAATTGTCGCGACATACTGCACTAGGTGATTGCAGGTGAATTGATTATCTGATTTTATTGCACATTTCAGCAACTAGTGGTCACTCACGTGCGATTAGAGTGAATGTTTTGTTTGAAACGGTTTTTGGTAGGGAGTACTGCCGCGCGAGTACATTACACCTTTGGAAATGCTAAGCAAGTTGTAGATATGCGGTTGTTTAACAAAGGCACTAGCGAGTGAATGAGCAATAACCAAAGCGGTCGAAGGTGCTGTAACGTTAATTTATAATAATTGTTCCTTGGTTGTGTCACGGTTTAGCGGTTTCGTTGGAAAAACGATGCCTAGGTCCGGTTTTATGGTATTGTTTCAAGTTTGTGTGAAAAAGTATTTTTAGAGTGTCCTCCAAATATTATTCTGGCAGAATTTTATAATTTAAAAAGAAGATGAATAAAAGTATTTTTTTAAATTCAAAATAATAGAAATGTTAAATAGGTACCCATAATGAATTTTGTAGACATTATTAATTTAAAACAAACTATAGGCTTATAGGATATAAAAATTAATTTGCTTTGTTTTCTCAACTAACATTTGTGATTTTCAACTTCTGCGTTGAATTAATAATTTTAAAAATATGTAACGTCAGTGATTTTATAACTTATTTCAAAAGAATATTTATTATATTTGGCATTTTAACCTAAATTTTCAAAATAGGTACATAGTTTTAAAAACAATATGATTTTGGACATTTATTAAAATAACAAGCAAATGGATAAAATTTAGATTAAATTCATTCATTTCCGTAACATTTTGAGCAATATCAGTCTTCCCAGTTATACAAAGAAGATACTGACAAATTGATATGGTACATTAGACAAAATTAAAATAATTTTTTTTATAAAAACGTAACTAATCATTTTAAAGTAGCACATGAAATACTGCTAAATTTATAAATTCTGTCAAATGAGTGAGAATATGCCATAAAATTGTTGGTTCTATATCCATTATATTATTTTATAAAATTTTGAGGCAACTTTATAGAAAATTTTCCACAAAAAATCATTACATTTTCCTTTGTAGGAAAGATATTATCTCCAAAATCTAAACTAGACTATAAGTACAAAACTCTATCGTAAAACAATCTCTTCGTAGTTTTTGAATCTTTGGTTAGATTTGAAAGAAATTTGGATTTTACAATGGTGCCGCTATCTGGAAAATCGTCAGTATTTTCCTGCCATTTTAAAATTTTTTCATTTACAATTCAAACATTTTAAAGTAATTATTAAAGTATTTATGAATTCTGATAATTTTGGATTGTCAGATTTATGTTAAATTTATTTTGTTTCAACTAGGAAGTCAACGAGATTATTAAATAGGTAGTAAAAAATTAAAATTATATGCGATATACTTTTCCTTATCAAGTAGTACATACAGTAAATAATGAGTAAAAAGGCCTCAAATAGACATTTTTTACCCTACAGCCAATGTTTGCAGAATCTTGTAGAGGGTCACCCTGTAAGTTTAAAACTGAGTTTTTGTATTCGTAGACCCCGCCGTTTCTTCACCAGCCCTTAATTAAAGTATATTTTTTTATTTATTAAATACCTTCTTTCCTATTGGATTTCCGAAAAAAAAACATCAGCACAAAGTAGTAGAGAAAAATATTTCCTACAACTTTTCTTTTAAAATTTTATCGATATTGTCGATATTTAAAAAGTTATTCAACAAATAAGGTTACAATTTTGGGGTAAGAGTATTAAGTAGTAGTAGTAAGTAGTCCATAACTATAGAAAAATTTCCCAAAAATGTTCAATTTATTTGTTGAATAACTTTTTAAATTTTGACAATATCAAAAAAATGTTAAAAGGAAAGTTGTAGGAAATATTTTTCTCTACTTATGTGCTGATGCTGATGCTCGGAAATCTAATATCAAAGAAGTTCTTTAATAAATAAAAAAATCAACTTTAAGCGCTGGTGAGGGAACGGCGGGGTCTACGAATACAAAAACTCAATTTTAAACTTCTAGGGTGACCCTCTGCAAGATTCTGCAAAAATTGGCTGTAGGGTAAAAAAAGTCTATTTCTGTTTACTGTACTAAAGTGGCTTAAATTTATTGAAATAATTATAAAATAATTCCAATCAACTCTTGAAGTGTTCCTATTTAAATGTAGGTAGGTACTTCTGCAAAAAGTTAAAATCTATAATAAAATATTGCGTTAAAGTCTAAACGACTAAATGAGGTCAGTAACCCCGAATATTTAAATGTCTATATTTTATTTTTATTGATTCTCGGACTTCTCAGTATTTTAATGTGTTTGTAAACTAAAATAACTTTGAGAATTCTCTACTGTCAGATTTTGATTATTCGATTTTCACACATAACTTTTTAGATATGAAATAAATGTGAAAAAAGTTTTATATTTTGCATAACCAAATTTCAATTTTTCAGCAGGAAATTAAAATAGACGTCCTTAAGTAATTTAAAATTTAATTGGTAGGTATTATTGCCATTTCACGTCTTTAGATTTTCAAAATATTATTTTTATAAATTGGATAAAAAACGTTGTACAATAATTATAAAATAATTTGAAAATTATTATGTAAATATTAGGAATACCTACATGTATCCATTTTTTTTTCAAAATTTATACTTACTTTTATTTCTTGTTTTTGTAGCATATTAAAATCCAAATTTATTGTTGTCTGTAATGGATTCTGACTTGAATACCTATCTACAGTACTACGTAATTATTAATTTTTTTAATACTTAGGTATGGTAGGTAGAACTATGTACCCGTGGGAACTTAAACTATGTCGCTGTAAATTACGCTATTAATTATTTATAATAACAAAAAAGTTGCTGTTAAGATAGATACTCTAAATAATATCCTCTTCCTCTAACTTCCTTTCGAGTACTCATTATTAGAACGTACTAGTACGATTTACTGTAGACAACCAACTGCACATTTCAGTATAGTTAATAATATTTTCATCAAATGCTATTATTATTTTCTTATTCGCCCCTATGTTCCCAGTTTTATAAAAATGAGTTAACTTACTCCAAGTTTAACTTTGGACTAACCTTGCTTTTATGAAACTGGGAACTGAATATCAATAATTCATTCCTGTCATTGCAAAAGTATTTTTTCTTATCAAGTCTATAAAAATGGAGATATGAGTAAATGAAATCATAAATAGCTCAGGTTTTGATGTTTCATTGTAAAGTATTAATGTTCCAAAAAGAATAACCTAATAAAATGTTTCACTTACGTTGTTTTTCCTTGAAAATTACTATTTCAATTTTCTCAATTCTGATAATGTTTTTATAGTAATTTGAAATAGTACTTTTATCTACTCAATATATCACAATTCATTATGTACACATTTTAATTCTTTGTTGACCAAATTCGGTAATTTTAGCGAAATTGTTATAAAATTGTATAAAAACAACTTAATTCCTTACAAAAAACTAAGATTATAGCACCGATAGAGTGAAGATATCTTGTCTTTGTTAAGTTTGAATATTACTCTGTTTTTACTTTCTTATACGAAGTATAAGGAAGTATTGTAATCGTGATTTTTTTCGACTCCGAGATTTTGATGGATTTACACGTTTTGAGGACCCCTGAATCCATTTTGACCATTTTCGCCATGATGTCTGTCTGTCTCTATCTACCATAACTCAAAAACGAGTTATCGGATTTGATTCAAATTTCATATTTAAGAGTTTGAACAAAATTGTGGGTGCCACATTCAATGTTTTTTATCTAGCACCAAAACAAGTGACACTTACCTGAAGACATTTTTAGGTTTTTTAGGAATATCTTGAAAAATAAACAATTTATGAGATTTTTTTATTCTTTAATATTGATTTAGAATTGAATTTTGAACATATTTTGATGGAACTTTTTTTTGAAATTCCGTTAAAAAATTTCAAAAAATAAAACACTTATTTTTGTCGTAAAATTCGGCTATAATGAGTGGGACAAGGACAGATTTATGCGTATTGCAATAAGTGCGAGAGAGACTTCCGAAAATATTTAAAAATTGCTGGAAATTGAAACACGATTTTTACAAGAAATTTAACTTAATTTCTTTAGGAAAAGTAATGGTACTTTCCGTATAAGAAAGTCATGTGTTGGACACATCACATACTTTACTTTTTTACTCAATATTTTAATGTGCTACCAAAAAATATTTTGTAATCCTACACTCGATCCTACATACATTAATTTGAAACAAAAGTTTCATAATCATTTTTTAAACTGAAATAATTGTACTTACCGCCCTTGCTCCGAACGGGATGCTTGGAATAAACCCACATTTTTGTGGTTCATTTGTCCTATTGCAAAAATATGAAGCTGTACCCTTTCATTTGTTTCAAAATTACTTTTTTCTTCATCTTGTATTGTAAGCATTTGAAACTCACTATTTAGTTCAAATTTTACTTTCCGTTCAATTTGGGGTTTGTCAGATGTCGCTCCAAAATCTCTTACTATCGAAACGTTTAAGATGTTCAGTTTGAAACTATTAATAACAATTTTATCTGCTCCCTCATCTACTTTCACATTAATTCGTGTTTCGGAAAAAAATTCACCAGTATCAAAATTAGGAGTTATAGTTACTTCATATTCAATTGGACGACAATTTTCTGGTAGACGGTATTCGGAAAAACTAAATGCGTCGAATATATCAGGTTGGACCTTGGACTTGTTATTTCTTGCGATACAACCAGTTAAAACGCTATCTAAAGCTCTATATTTGCACATTTGATAGACAACCATAAGTATGCAGAATACACATACTCCAACACTAATCAAATCGACTACACTACAGGTTTTAATTTTAATCCAGATTTTCAAACACATCTTGAATAAACATAAATTTCGACAATATTTAAAATATTTGATTTAAAGTGAAAACTTGATGTATCTACTGTTAACACTAAAAGAATAATGGTAGAAAGTGGTAGTGGGTTGTAAATTTTTTATACTAACATAGTTTTTACTTTAGGCACATACCTTTCCAGAAATAGCACATACGCGTGTTTGTTATAATTTTCGAAATATTCACCAAAAAACAGTATCGACGAAAATTGTACAGGATCCAATTATTACGTCGAAAAATTATAATTAGCTATACTTAGTTAGACTTCAATTAAATTCCCGGAGCAGGGCATAGAAAACTACTCAATTTCATTTCTCACCGAAGTTTCGATTTAACAAAAAATCCTCTTCAAGATTTCAAGAAATTATAAATTTTTGATATACAAGAGAATGGTAATTAAAAAGTTACCTACAATCATAACTTACACCCAAGGACGTATAAAATAGAGGACAGAAAGATCCCCGGGGTGGGGGTTGAATTCGTGGGTCAAAAAGTGTTGCACGTTCAAATGGACTCAAGCGTACTTGATAGTTTCTACGCATGCGCCAGCAGTCAATAAGGCGCGTTATTGGTCAAGCGTTTGTTTTGGTTTGTCACTGTCATAGCAACTGGCAACGGATTTGTGCCTACACCCATCCGGGAGCTTTCTCTCCTCTATTTTTATACCTTCTTGCTTACACCATAAAAGTGACTTTTTTAGGAATATTTTTCGATATATCTTAGAAAAATCACTTTAAATACACATACGTTTTTTATGTTCAAGCCGCACTTGATTTTGTGCAAATAAGAATGCATGTATTAAAATAATTTCTAATATGACTTGCTCCCAAAAAGCATCTGAAACTCACACCTTTTGTAACATTAATGCTGGGACTTTGTATTCCAGATAATCCAAAGAAGTATAATAAGAACTATAAATTTTTGTAAATATGCCTTTTTTAATAAAAATTTTTACAATTAATAATATACATTATACGTCACTAGATATAACCTAATTGAAATAAATAAAACCTACTTTTATATTTAAATAAGTTTAAAAAATCACTAAAATTGCACCACTTATAAATTAGACTCACATAACAATATTTATAATTATACATATAAATATTTATACAAAAACCTTAAACGTAAAAATTCTTCCCGGTTAACTAACAGAATAGTTAATAACAAAAATGTTCTTCAATGGTTTCGTAGCACGTCTGACACTGCACTTTACAACACCACACAAAATTGCATTTGCATTTAACAGCAATTTGACGTGTTTGTTTTCGTACTCTATGACCACATTGACGGCAAATTTTGTTGCAGCTGTTTCTCTCAGCTGGCGATGATGATGGTGGAGCCTTTTTTGAACATTTTCTACCTAGAGTACCTGGCCATTCTGAAAAAATACACCAATAATACAGAATTCAATCGTATAGTGAAGCAAAATGCTGTTTTTTGCTCAACAGAAAAATTTAGAATATTCAAATTACTTCAGCAAGTTTGAAAATTACCAAAATTTATGGTATAAGAGCAAAAGCTGTTAAGAACTATAAATAAAAAATCGTACTGTTGATAATTTGAATATTTCCTCACCATTTACATTTTTGGTTAAGTCTATCAAAAAATATCTACTTACTGGACGTTAGATTTAAATCACAATAATTCGGCGATCTCTCCAAGTAAATCAATATATCCTTTGGTATCTTGTGCTGCATTAACTCATCATATCTAACAGCATTTCCGATAGGAAATGAAAGTCCCGTAGGTTCATAAGTTATTGGAACTGCCTTACGATATTTCCTCTTAAGCAAAGTAGCTATTTTTGGAAAAGGTGCCAATTGCATCCAACAAATTTTCAAGGAACAACTGCCAGATACACCATGACATCTACATTTCTTCTCCATATACTTGATAACAACCTGAATGAAAAAAAATGATGAAAAGAGGAGTGAAAATTTAGTAAGGATTTTTACCGACCTCTCGTCCAACATCATTATTGTGCATTCCAACAAATGCCTGTGCATCTGTGCCCTTTTCAAAATTATCCAAAAATCTTTTAGATATTTCACTGGCTTTCGATGGTTCATCACTGCATCCACCCCAAGACCAAGAATTCTTGTTTTGCTTCATTTTATTGGTTATCGTGACATTATCTAATTGATGATAAGTTGGATTACAACTACATTCTTCGATTTCACCCCTGGAACAATTTTTGGTGACGGCATGGACGATTCCAGCTGCAAGTAAGGCTCTAGTGTAGGCTGTTTCTCGGGTAAGGTGCTGCTTGGAGCGTCTAAAAAGAAGATTTTAAAGATAAAAGAGGGTAAACAAATATTTTTTTTATAAAAATCTAAACGAAAAGGAGGCTTAGTATTCTTATTTTAAAATTATTATACAGGAAGACGTTAAAACAATAAGAAAACTTGGCCCATGACCCATGAGATGGCCTGCAAGGTTTCCCGATTTGAATTCTTTGGATTATTTTTGGGGTTTTAGTTCAATAGCTAACTTTCAAAAACGAAAAGTTGGCACTAGTACAAAATTAAAAATGCTTACCTTGAAAACGTTGTTTCTGGACAATTCCACTTGCTCCACTTGAAAACATTTCGGCAACTGTCCATTGCCAGTTGAGCACCAATTGCAATAGTTTCCAACATAGCTGTAGTAAAACCATCCTAAAATTTTGCACAAAATTTAGTTGAGATAAATTTGTATAATAAAACGGTTTTTTATTAATTTACCATTGAATGTATACTCTTTGTGTCTACTATATTCTTGATCTGTGAAGACCACGCTAATGCACTACCGGACATTAACACCAAAAAGGGTATGAAACACTTTGACCTCATTATTTTCCGAAATAACTTACACTTTGCTCACAACTTCAACAAATGGAAACATCATACGAGAAAAATTAGTTTTATAGTTGATTTTTGTCCTGCGCCTTGTTATTTTGAAGTGGGTGGCATTTAAGGGATGAATGGTTGTATAAGGTGGGAAAAAATATTTAGTTTTATAGGTAAAAATGAATGGAAGGTACCCGCAATAAACAGGAAAGGTAAAAACGTGGGACTACTTAGCTATTTCCTGTTACAAATTCTGCAATAAGTGCAATAAAATTTCATTCATAAATCATAAACTCAAAGCAAAAAATCTAAACACCGATAAATTAAAAAAAAGTTAATTATTTTAAAAATTAGGTCAGTAAACTGGTTTACTAAATTTCAAAACTTCACAAATTTTAAAGAACATATTACGTAAATCACCGTAAAATGAGGTGATAAAATTTTATAGAAATTATAGAATTTAACAAAAATTTATACAATAATCCATATCCACATTGGAGCAAGTTCATTTCTAAAATTGCAAAAGTTATTATTAATTAAGTACGAGCCCTAACAACTATGTGTTCGGACAAAATTAAATTTTTGAAGTATGAAAGGAGAACTGGAAATTTTACGCAAATAATTAGTAAACACCTAACAATACAATAAGATAAAGCCTTAATAACAATATTATGCATGGAAGAATAATAGTTTAGTAAACAAGAGTGTTAATAAGAGCGATTAATAATCGAAACGATTTTAACGCGTGAGCGCAGCGAGCGCGTTAATGAGTCGAGATTATTAATCGCCGATTAACACTCATGTTGATTACAATATTTTTTTGTCGATCGCACTTTATTAGAATGAAAATAATCTAATTTTGTTCCATGGCAAAATCCAAATTCTGACATAATATGCAATAAGTCAAAATACCACTGACACCTGCCGAAATTAATTAATTATAATTTCGGCAGGTGTCAGTTCCAAATGCATGTTTCAATAATATAATATATTGTTGGTTACCTAGCAAATCTGATAATCTCAACAATGTTTTTAATGTGCATGTATGCATTAAACTGAGTTATTAATACACTCCTTTTATTACATTAACTAGATCTTTAATAAACGATCGACAAAAAAATTATTTATTGGATTTAACAATATATAACCCTTAATAATTAGCAAACTTTACAAAATGAATTTGCAACTAAATGTTGGGATAATTTTTAATTTAGGACCATTAATAAGAGGTTACGTCTACCTTTTGCTTTAATAGCTGCCTGTATTCCAGCAGGCATTGTATTTATCAAATTTTGGTACAATTCTGGCGTGAAACTGTCCCAAATTTCTTCTATTTTGGTTTTTAAGTCCCCAATGGTTCTTGGTGGATTATTGCTAGAATACGTTTAATTTTATGCCAAAGAGTTTCAATGACATTTAAGTCCGGACTGGATGAGGGCCATGTCGTTTTCTCCAAGTTCCAAAACTGTGATTTTTTAAAAACAGTCGTTAGAAAATTACGTCACATTTTTCAAGTGCAATTTTAAAGCTACGAAATATGCCTAAAATCATCAAATAAAGACTTGGGGATTTTTTTGTACATAAAACCAACATCCAGCTTTGCAATAAAGTAAATTTTACCAAAATCCAACCAGTGGTTCCAAAACTGTGATTATTTTAATGTAGGTAACACCCTCAAAAACACGTTTTTTGACAAGTGAACTGTGGAACTCGAAAAAAATACAAAAAAAAGTCTTATTAACATTTCAGGATTTTTTCAATATAGTACGATTATTGAGCTTTGATTTATAGGTTTTTTGACACAATTCCAACCAGCGGTTTGAAAATTGTGATTTTTTAAAACAGATACTAGAAAATTTTATCATTTTTAAAGGTGCAACATTGAAGCTCCGATAAATGCCTAAAATCACCAAATAAAAACTTGTGTAACTTTTTTTGTAAAGAAAACCAACATCCAGCTTTGCAATAAAGTAAATTTCATCAAAATCCGACTACTAGATCCAACTTTTTGAAAATAATAATTATTTGTTTCTACAATTTTTCCATCCTGCCTAAAGTGCCACAGTTTTGGAACCGCCTAGCGGATTTTTACGAAATTTACGTTTTTATATAACTAAATGTTGGCATTATAACAGAAAAAACCATCCATATTATGGAAGTTAATTTAGATAACTTTTGCGCGTATGGAAAAAAACAATCAAATTTACTTTTGTCCGAACATTTAGTTGTTAGGGCTCGTATAAAGGTAAAATAGAGGCGCCACTATAAGTAAAAATTTTTGAGTATAATCTTAATTATTTCTTTATATTTGCCAAAATCATTCTAATATTTGGCATGCTTACCTACTTTAGAGAAATTACACATAATTAGTGATGATAATTAAAAACAATTAAAAAAAGTCATCAAAACACAAGAAATAATTATTATGATTATTATTTGTTGAGTGACTCATATACTTGGTGGAGTTAGCATTCAATTACCAATTACCCAAAAAATAGTTTTGATACAATTCAGAAAAATAGAGAAGCGGCTAGTGTAAACAAGCTTTAAACTAATTTAATGTAATTAATTAATTTAATAAACATATACAATAGTCGATAATGAAAAAAAATCGTTTGTAGCTAATACATCATGATTCTTGTGCAGGTATTTACTTGTCATCTTCAAGTTTACCTAAGTAGTTGTTTATTACGTAAAATTATAAATTGCACTTACCTTGTAATATTTATTATAGTGCAAAAAATCTGGGTGTTAACTTACAAAAACTTCACTTGTGGCACTAAACCTTGGTCATAAATTAAAGATTGGGCCAAGCATATTCTAGTTTTATTGAATGTTTACCATCCCAGGTGAAGTTCGCGCAAAATGAAAATAACATTTCCGTTTTGCTTAATTTGTCGCCAAACTCAAAAAGTCCACTTCAAAAAAACAAAATTAATTAAGAGCTTAAAAAGGAGTTAAAATTTTTGAAATTTTGAAGTTGAGCCTAATCAATTAATTGTGTAAACTGTAAAACAAGAAATGATAACGTACCTATACATATTTTAATGTAATTACAATTTTTATAAATTTTATATTTATCGGAATTACAAACATTTCCTTATATGGTATAAAAATGCAAAAGTAACGCCATAATATTACCATATTATAAATAACACAGAAAATTATGTGGGTTGCAGTGGAAATTTTTCCTTTCCAAAAATACGTAATGATCCGATAACAGCAATTGAAACGGTTAATATTGAACTTGCACAAAAAAAACCAACTCAGTAAATAAATGCATAGGAAAAGGAGCACATCAGGTAGGATTTAACCGGAACGCCCGATTTATATGATACGTTTAATCCAGTTAGTCTACAACCACAACAACAACAACATAATAAGTGTATCTGCATAGCAGAACTAAGAAGTAATTATTTACATAAAAGCTAAAGACTTAGTTTACAATAGAATGATATTAAGAAAACAAGTGTGATAATATTAAAAAGTGGGTCAGTTTTCGCAAAAATGCTGAGGTGCATAAGTTTGTGTGTTGTATTAGGGGCTGTTGGAATGTCGATGGGGACATCAGGAGATTTAGAAGTAGGTAAGTATTTTTATTTTAAATTGTAATTTGTAAACTATTTTTAGTTTTCCAATTCCAACATGATTTTTAAAACGAGTTATTCTAACAGAACTAAAATTTCAGCTGAAAATATTGAATTATTTTATTATGGTTCTGTTTTAATTTTTTTCACAAAAAATTTACGAATACCTATCACAGTTTTTCTTTATACTACTAACACATTTTAACACGTTTTAGCACGCAAAAAAGAATCAACTGATCTAACCACACGAATATTGCCCATGCTGGCCATGCCATTCATCACGTCCACAACCCTATTACCCATGATGCTCATGTCAATGAAATTCATGTTATTGAACAGTATGTTTCTGGGAAAACTAGCGATTTTCATGTTCGCCGTCAACATTATCCGCAAAATGACCAACGAAAAAGGTGGTTTATACAGCCACAACATTAATGTCCATCATAATGACCATGAAGATTACAAGAATGGTGGCTATGCGTCACATGAAGAGCACAATGCTTACGCTTATCACAGAAGAAAACGCCGGAAAATTAGAAGTACCTAGGTACCTGTTAAGAGTTTGTTATTGCTCCAATAAAATAATAAACATTTCGCAGTTGTAATGTAGTCGTTTTATTTTTTTATAAACTAAACAAGTGTCTAAACTACCTGTAGGTACGTGATATTTTTTAAAGTTGGGAATGGTTCTGGAGAATACCTACTAGCGCTGGATAACAAAATAATTAAAGTATCAAAGCAAAACACGCCAATTTTATTGACATATGAAAAGGTGTTGACTTTATGGTACCATCAATAGAACAATATATTTTAAGACCTCCCTGCTTGAAGGTGTTTTCTCTGAAGTGGGAGCTCCTTTTTGGTAAAAAAAAAACAATACAGATGTAATAGGGCAAAAAAATACAATTTATAAATATTTTGATATGTACAATTTAATGTGATTGCTGTAAAGGTTAGTTTGAATTGTGCGGTAGTAGTTTAACTGATCTTTTGTATGGAATAAACGCTAAATTTTAGGAAAAATATGCAACATCACAAGCACAATAAACTGTAAATTATTTCATCAGTAAAAATTGGAGAAATGTGGGTAGGTACTTATATAAAAAAATTAGTTATTATTGAAATTTCCTTGATTTTATTTTGTATTACAACATTCAAGATCTCTTTTATTAGTTACCTACCTTCGATTACCGCAAATTTCGTGTGGGAAATTGTGTTTAAGTGCGATTTTAACATGGTACTAATAGGTTGCTTTCGCGCCTAGTTTGAAAATTCGAAACTCATTTGTATAAATTTGAAGGAGTAATGTGATTAATGACTAGAAAATTTTGAACGTTACATATACGAGTAGTATAACATTTCCAAGGGAGTCATTATTTTGATGTAATTTTTCGAACCATAGAAATGTTATGATAATTCGAAAATCAAATTTCTGATGTGTTCAGCTCCAGCACATGACTTTCTTATACAATACAAATAAGGTTCTGATCCTTGGAAAGTATTGTACTTAAGCCGTTGCCAATAATCACATTTTAGCAAATTAATTTAGTTATTGTTTCAAAATTACAAAAATTGTTTAAATTTCTAAAAAAAATTGCAAAATTTTCGTAGGTACTTTGATGTGAAAGCCCACTTATTGTTATTATTTCACTTAGTTTACATTATGACACCCAAATTATTTCACATTTATTTGAAGAGACAAATTAACAAGTATTGAAGACGTCTGTTTTTTACTGAAACTGAAAATATAAAAAATTTATACGCATTTTTTTGAATATTACATATTAAATATTTTCATTAAATTCACCTAAAACTTTTTTATTAATCTCGGGATTATAATTTTTATTAGTTCTCGTAATCGTAGATTATTTTCATTTATTAATTTGTGCATGATACTCATACCGTAGATTGATATAAAATAGTTTTACCAAATAAACTGCTGGCCAATTGAAACGTACCAAGTGAATTTTTAGGTTGAATTTAAAGTCAATTATTTTGAAAAAGAGAAAAGATATCAACATGGGGTTTTCGGGATTCAAGAGATAATTTTATTGAGAAAACAGTAGTGTGACCCGATTTTTTTACTATGAAGTACGTTACTATCTACAGGGTATGAAATAAACTCGTCTTTTTTTTCTCAAATTTTATAACTACCTACCGAGATTCCATAAATTTTTTTAAATATTTTTTTTATCTCCATTTTTTTAGTCCTTGAGTAATGGTGAAAAACCAATTTCTCAATTTTTTTATATCCCTCTTATTTTATAAAATACCGAATTTTTGCTGAAAACTTGAATTTTTCTTTGTTTTTTTTCGTTAGGCCGTATTGTGTTTTGTAAGAACCAATCTCTGTAGTTGATTATAAGAAAGCCATTCATAAGGTATCATTCATGAATGGCTTTCTTATAAAAAGTACATGTTTGTACTTTCATTAATTTAATGGTGGCTTATCAAAAATCGGTACACGTTCGCTGATTAGTAAATTTAATTCAATTTTTGAGGCTATTTTCTTAATGGAATAAAATGGAATTTAGTTAGTTTATGTTTACCATTGGTTTAAGTGACTTATACCCTCGAAACGGGTTTTTCACTTTTTAAAATTTTTGCTCTTATCCGTGTATATCAGGTGGCCACGAAATCGTTTTGCAACCCCCACAATTTTGTTACATTTAACTGTATTAATTTGAAATTTGGCATGGTTTGATTGTTAAAAGGAATAATCATTTTGACGTTTAAAACAATTTAATGACACTTCCGGTTTCACCGGAAAGGCCACCTATTAACTTTAAAAAAATTTTAAAACAACCCTGTATATTTTTTTCCGTAAGAATTAGATTCTACTTAAAATTACCTTTTTATCGACATATCACATGATGACATTTGCTTTCAAAGTGGCAGCATAATTAATATTGAAAAACCCTGTTCAACAATATCTAATTTAATAAAAAATTCGGTACATTATAAAATAAAAGAGGGATATCAAAAATTTGAGACATTTGTTTTTTCATTATTAACCAAGGACTAAAAAAATGGACATGAAGAAAATGTAAAAATTTTTGTGGAATTTTGGTAGTTTGATAAAAAAAGACGACTTTCTTTCATACCCTGTAGATAGTAACGTACTTCAAAGTAAAGAAATCGGATCACACTATTGTTTTCTCAAGAAAATTATCTCTTGAATCCTCAAAACCGCATGTTGATATCTTTTCTCCTTTTCAAAATATTTTATTTTAAATTCAACCTAAAAATAAGCTTGGCACGTTTCAATTGGCCAGCAGTTTAGTAACCAAAGGAAGTAATCAATTTTGAGTTTAATATTTATCTTAGCATATATCTATATATATTTTAGAAATTAGGTAAAATAAATTTTTAACGGTAGATATACATACTTAATACTGGATCAAATTTATAAGTGCATTAAATTAAAAAAAAAGCAACTAACATCAACAAATTGATGAGATCATTAAGATATTAAATATTTCTTCAATTGCTCTTTTTATCCACAACTAATTATTTTGGATAACTCAATCTGTAATTAAAATTCTAATAAAAACTACACAGTTTAAAATTATTTTGTACTTGAACTTAAAAATAAACAATAATTTACAAATAAATTAAAATAAAAACAAACAAAAATTGCACACAGTAAGTATTTTAACAATCAAATATCTTCCTCATCTGTTGACATACGCGCCATATTCCTCATCTCCCCCATATCCATAATGCGCCATACTCAAATCCCTCTCATTGGCATTGATGTTATGGGAAAACACACCACCGCCTCTCATACGCCCTCTAAACATATTGATTAGCATGAGAATGATGGCAATCTTTCCTATAAATGCACTTTGCAACAGCATGAACTTCAAAGAGACCAACATCATGGGAATCATTCCAGTGGACACCATAAAGGGCATGACCATCATTGGCATGATCTTGGACATCATGTCCTGTTGCTTTTTGTGGCCCTTTTTCTTACCTCCGTGACCTCCGCCACCGTGACCGCCGTGTCCTCCACCTCCGTGACCACCACCACCATGACCACCTCCTCCGTGACCGTGGCCACCACCTCCAAAGCCATCCTTGCCAGTTTTTTTATGAGGGTCTGAAATTGCGACAATTATAAATACAGTAAATGTAATAATATGTGATTTATACAAAATGTGGAGCATGTTTTGTGCTCTGCAAAATTATCAGTTATATTATAATTATTACATGTGAATTGTATCTGCTTTATTATAATGGAAATGAAACCATTTCTCATGTAAAGTCTATTATAACGTTATGGAATAAATTAAACATATATAATTGAATAAGGTTAATGAGTTTCCTCAGCTGTGAAAAAAAATTTTAAACTAGTAATAGATGTGTGGACTATATTTTATTTACCTGGAATTTTCACAGTTTTTTTCGAAGACTTCTGCACCAAAACTCCCTGATGTCCAGCTGTTTTGTTACTACCTAAACTGTCCACAACTACCAACTCGTTTTTCCCCGAACCACTCTTAGTCCTATTAGTTCTAATTTCCAAAACACCACAATGAACTTTGGCTATCATGAACAACAAAATTAATAACACTAAAAAGTTTTGTACAAAACTCGAACACATCACGTCCGTAAATATTCAACCAACACTCACACTACAATTTTTTTAAAGAAAACTACTTCATAATTAGTGTTTAATTAATTAAACTAGTTAACTAGCTGTTTACATTTATGACTTTCGTATTGGATGCATGTTGGTTAAATGACTGAAGTGAATGTGACGACAATCGTCATCAAACTACCGCACAAGATTCTTAAGTTCCGCTTCGATTACTGTTCCAATTTCGTACACGGCGTTTCTTGTTTTATGGTAAAAGTGCCCAGGGTATTTTAATCTTGTTAGTGTAGAGATCCGTTATTTTTTGCCTGTACAATAGTTATCATAGGAATTAGTTGAAATGATACGTTGGAGTTGGAACATGTGAGAATTTCAGCAGACGCTACGTCAGTCTATACCCGCAAGAGGTTTTTTTGTTGAGCTTTTTCATTAATTAATGAGCTGGTTACAAAGAAAAAAATTGGGGCAAAATTAAGATTATTTGGTGCAAATGATTGCGGAATTGAAAGTTTGACATCGAGAAGAAAGTTAATGTTGTAAAGTGTAATAATTGTGGGGCGATAGGAAGAAGACAAATAGTAGACTAGAAACTATTTACTATAAGAGTAACTGGGTTGATAACAATAATTTTAATTTGTCACCATTTCTAATGCTAATGATTTTGCAAATTGGATTTTTAGGATTTATTTTGTTGATTTAGAAATGCATCACACCTTGCGCCTCCTTTACATTAATTATTACGTTAAGTAGCTAAATAAATATTTATGTCTCAGGTGTATTCGTTGAATTATAACGCTATATGTATACAGTTTTTTCCGCAATTCTAAGTAGTAGTAAATTATACAACAATTTGTGAAATAACATACATCAAGTTTTACTTATAGATTTCTTGACCCCCTTGAAAGTTCTAGGTTTTTGTACCTTAAATAATCAAATTCTATTTGTGTAAAACGTCTACGTGTTTTTCTAGTAATATGGATTAGTATTAGAACTACTAGATCTAAAAAATATAGGAAGGATAACTTTTAATAACATGATAACATTAATAACATTCTAATCTAAATTTTGGAATTATCACAATATTTTTTAGAAATTTTTTTAGTTAAGTTGGAAATACGTGATAGTTAATTTTAGTATCTATAGATAACCAACAGAGAGCAACGTACCTCTGTCCTTGTCTTAGCAGTCGGCTAGTTGGCAGTAACTTATATGGTATATAAGATTTCCGGTATAATCGTAAATAATTTTGAAAATGGTGAAATGAATGCTAAATATAATAAATCCGTCCAATATTATTTATGAAAGTAAGATAAGGTTTGTGTTCTGACCCACCGAATGAGTCTTTAATTTAGGAAATTTATTAAAAACCTCCAAGTTTATGCCTTATCTTTAATATTCTATAATTATTTAACTACATATATTTATCGAAATAAACACGTGAGAGAATGGGAAAATATTACTGGGTCAAAGTTGAAACTATATGGTACTTAATGAAACACCAAAACTTTCTTAAATATTTTTTTTATAATTTCACGAATTTTATATAATGTTGTTTTAATTTGTCTCACATTCTAAATAAATATACGCTGCGTTGTTTAAAGCGTTCTTCTTCCATGAGACAATAATGCTAATTAAAACAAAGACGACTAAACCACAAATTAAAAATTATTACAAAAAATAAAACAAATTGTGTTAGCTGCTTCTTGATCCATCATAATTTTCTAATTAGTTCCACTAAAACCAGATGAACGTAACATTACTATAAGCTTTAAAACTGTGAGATGTATCCACTTCTTCTGTTTTAACCCACTGCACATCTCATCACCTACTAAAGCACGCAATAAAATAAAGTGCTTTATTGCCTCTTCATACCATAATTCTCATATTGATAACTCGGTTGTTGTACCCCGTGACCTACCCGACTAACCCCAAATTGATCACTTCGGTCAATAAAATGATGGTAGGGCGGGAGAGGTTGAATGTAGGGCAAAGGTCGTCTGGCTTCCTGTAAGCGGGCCAAAACACTGCTAAGTCCAACAACCAGCAACAGGAATCCGATGAATCCGTTGTTGACCGCTACTATTGTCACCAGGATCAATAAAGTGAATCCAATGCCTAATTTGAAGAAAATAGCTGGTAAGATGATCATGAACCGTTTCACTGCATGATGGACTAACGTTCGACCTGTAAAACAAGAAAAAATGACAAAGGTATTAGTGGATACCGTAAGAACGTGCAAACTGTGTATGGTGAAAGGGGTTTTAGGTTTAGACCGGATATGGTCAAGCGCGGTTTGATGACATATGAATGAATTGTGGATGAGTGTTGGTGTGGACTGGTTTTGAATTTTAAGTAAGTGTAAAGAACTGTCATGGTGTTTTTGCTGTATTATAAAACCATAAACATTTTAAAAAATATTTACTTTTTCATAGAACTATTTATTTTTTAACATGGAAATAAATAATAGGAGACTTAGATGGTAGGTCAAAAAGCAAACTTTCTTGTGTCATCTGAAATTCATAAAATAACATATGGCAAGTGGGTCACTATAAAATTATATATTTTTTAATGGCAATTACAATAGTAATTTGTATAACTAGCCTTGAAACTAGAGTTTTGCGAGTGCGAGTAGGGTTTGCGAGCAGAGGCCGTAGGCCGAGGCCCGCAACTACGAGTACTCGCAAAACAGTTTCAAGGCGTGTAATACACACTATTTTTTGTGCCGAAGTTTATTTAAATAAATAAAATTTACAAAATATTTGTTTAAATATTTGGTATTAGGGATTTTTTTTATATTGGTAACACGCGATACTTAAAATTGACACTGACAGTAGTAGCCGAATGACAGAAATAATAATCCGTTTCTATGGAAAATACAAATTTTCTTTATGATTTCAATGATGCCAATCGATAAACTAAAAAATCCTAGTTTTTGCCGGTCTAGCCCGGCAAAACATGAGTTTCCAGCCGATTTATACGAATGCAAAATGACTTATGCCAACCTAAGGCACAAAAAGTATAATTATTATGATCTCTTCAAAATTTTCATGACGGTTCGTGTTAACATTTGTAGAGAAGCATCCGGAATCTTTAAATATAACTTCTTATTTTACAAAAAGTCTTTTAAATTGTTTGTAAAATTGTAGATTTTTTGAATGGACTAACATAAGCACACCAAGAAACCTGCTTCTTGATGGTTTTTTGAAATTTGGAAGTGCTAATTTTAGTCAAGTTTCAAAAAACCACGAAATGTATCGCTTGTTAACCCAATGATTCCTAATGGTTTCACGATGAAACCAGTGAAATTCATTCCTTTAGTTCTTTTTGAAGGACGTTAATAACACTGAAAGAGATGGAGAGATTGCGGCATTAAATAATGTGAACAATAATTCGTTGATATCAACTAGTCCGTAGATTTTCTAAACGAAGTCGATGTCTGAAGATAATACATGGGAAAATGAGAATGATTCCTTCTGCAGGAATCCGTTCCAATCTGACAAAATTTCAGGATAGAGAAAATATAATTGTTATGATGAAAAAATACCATCTCTTTTGAAAAACGCATTAGCTTAAAGCTTTTTCATTTAGGAGTACTGTTACTTATTTGCATAATATGTCATAATAACGACAATAATTTTAGTTTTCAAAATTAGTTAGGAAAAAATGTTTGAAAATGTTGAAAATGGTAAGTTTATCCACCACAAATCTTATTACTTGTATATTCCCTACTTCTTACCTTCCTCAATCATTCTGCCCACAGTGCCAACATCACTACCTTCATTCAAACTTTTCCCATCCGAGATTTGCCCATCACACCCAATCACCACACTAAGTATCAACACCACTTTGATCCCAATTACCACCCTTCGTAGTTTCAATTCCATTTTACTTTAATTGAATATTTAGCTTCATTAACAAAATTATCTACCAGTTTTCCGTGCTAACGCACCAACTTAACTTTGTGACTTCATCGAATGGTACCACGTTTTGTACTGTATTGGTAATGACTCCAGTTTAATTAGAATTTTTGTCACGTTCATCCCCAGTCCAACAATGCCTGTAAAAATTCTAATGGATCTAGAGCATTGATGTTTGTATTGTTTGCATGTGGTGATTTAACAGACAAATTTGGTGAAATAATGTGTGTTTTAGGGGCTACGAATAATGTGACAAAATTTGACATGTGGAGTTCTATGTTTAATAAAGTGAAAAGTGGGGGAAGAACAATGTTCTGGAACTTCTGGAAGTGTATGGCACAATAAAATTTTAATAATGTTGGCGATTTATCAAAATATAGTAAAAACATTAAAGTAGCTGTTGAAGGTGATCTCAAATTTTTTGGAAAAGAGATTAACTTTATGAATTAAGCTCTAATTGTAAGTCAGGTCTATTTCGAAACAGTGTTGGCTAAATAAAAATGAATATGCTTTAAACTCAACTCAGTTTATCTGTTGTTGGTTCCTCACAACATACATACATTAAATAATTTTTAATATACAAGGTGTTTTTGAAATATGTGGTCAAAATAGATTTTTACAAAAAAAATGATCCACTTGTTTAATTTCGATGCCATGCACCGTTTTTGAGTAAAATCGATTTGAAAATTTTTAACATTCTTTGAACGTGAAGCGTTTTTTTTTTAATTTTCGAAATGAATATAAAAAATTTAGGAGCATGTAGAACAAATCAGATGATGAAGAAATCCTTTATATAATTATTTTCGAAAGTGCTTTCTAAGGGAGCTACAGCCCCGTAATTGTTGACCCCTAAGAATGGTATTTATTAAATATCTCCGAAACCGCTTAAGATGTAATAAATAAATTTTGTACAGCCACTAGCTCTTTTATGCTTAACAATATGAAATTAGTATCATCTGAAAATTTGATTCAAGGGTGTGTCAAGGGGGCAGGGGTTAAATATGATCCCAACTTTTTTGTATGTTGTTTTTTTCTTTTTGGCGTGAAATTATTAAATTTAATAGTTTTTTACAAAAAAATGGTCCACTGTTTAATTTCGATTCCATGCACCGTTTTGAGTAAAATTGATTTGAAAATTTTTAACATACTCTGAACGTGAAGCGTTTTTTTTGAAATTTTCGAAATTAATATACAAAATTCAGGGGCATGTAGAGCAAGTCAAATGATAAAGAAAACCTTAATAAAGTTTTTCTCTAAAATGTTTTAAACGGTTTCGGAGATATTTAATAAAAACCATTCTTATGGACCCACTATTAAGGGGCTGTAGCTCCCTTAGAAAGCACTTGAAAAATAATTTTATGAGGGTTTTCTTTATCATTTGACTTGCTCTATATTCTACTAAATTTTTTATTATTTCGAAAATTAAAAAAAAAGCTTCACGTTCAGAGAATGTTAAAAATTTTCAAATCGATTTTACTCAAAAACGGTGCATGGCATCGAAATTAAACAAGAGGTTAATTTTTTTGTAAAAAACTATTAAATTTATTAATTTCATGCCAAAAACAAAAAAACAACATACAAACAAGTTGGAATCATAATTATGGAGAAGACAAATTTATTTTTAGGGGCAGATATTATTAACCCTAACTGAGAGTTAATTTATTTGTTTACAATTGTTTTACATTTATCTTTGTTTTTCAATTTTCAAATACCAAACCACCAAAAGACAGAAATAACAGATATCATGCAACAAGAGAAATTTACATGCCATGTATCTCCTTCCTAAATAAATTAATAAAATTCCTATTTTAACACACACAAATATCTGTTTTTATAAATATATTAGGCAAGATTATCCGAATATATTATTACTAAAAAAATATTTTGGTGCCTAAATTGATTTTAATTTCCATAAAGCTATAGATCACCACACAAAAGAATGTGAATATGGGAAAGTTATCAAATTTTACTCACGATTTTACCTATAAATTTAAGGAAAATTATAGGTGTGAATTAATTATAAAAAATACATGACGCACAATAATAGTAAAAAAATGTGTGTCAAGCGAATATTCTTATAATATTTACCCAATTTTTTTTAGAAATGACTAAGGCGAATATGTAAATTTTTAAAATAACTGTATAAACAGATTGTTGTTCGAGGTAGTTGTCAGAAAACCCAATTTAATTATGGCAGTAAAAATGCTAACATGCACTTCAAAAACTGTATTGTGGCATTTTTTCTGTACGAGTATCTTCTTTCTCCAGGCAATTCTTACACAAGTACTCAACATAATTTTTGGAAAATTGTGTCTTGTTCTGGTATTATTATTAACTACTATTGTAGTTTTGTTGTTACTCTAATTTAACATAACAAAAACATTCTGTAACAGTTTGTATACTGGAAAATTACAAAATAAGTTGTCTTTGTACAAACTGTAACTTTATCTTATTTTATGGTCCGAAACCAAAACAAACCGCAGCGTCCACAACAATTAGCACTACCGCAATTATGCGTGCGGTTGCCAAAAAACCTTTGAAACCCATTTCTTGAAACTTGATACTCTTTACAATTCACCGGATATTTAGCGTGCAACATAATTTCGTGTAATTTTATTATAAATAAATAAAGCATAATATACACAAAGCGAAAGAAACAAGTTGAAACGGTGTATAAAATGTAGGGCATTAATTCCACAAAACAACCAGACGATCATTTGCCCATGAACGTCTGACGAGAATGTACCATATACTGGGTGCTCTGCCACTCTATTGCACGTGTATATTTTTGCTGGTTTGCAATTATTGTCAGGGGGCAAGCACTGTGAATTGTTCCAATTACAAACCAATCAACAAAGAAAACATCCGAAACTGTTTATTGAATATAGTTCAACACAAAATGCAAAACCAGCGCAAATTGGACAATGTTATTGTAAATATAAATAAATTTAATAGTAGTGTTATTGGTGCAACCGAAAATAAATCAAAAACAAACCCAGATAGTGCGGAAGTGGTAAATAATCTAAATAATTCTAGTGTAGTGACAAACTTTGCCCTAACAGATGATATACAATTAAAAATCGAAAATTGCGACAATAGAACTATGTACTTATCGTTAAGGACTAACCCTAACAGTACAGTGACTAGTTTGGTGGAGTTGGAGAGAAAAATGAAAATGCCGGGGTCCTTCAAGGAGATGGTGCCGTATTTAATAGTGCCCGGTTTACTGATGTCTGGATTGTTGCCCTGGATAATGCCGACTGTGAAAATGGTGGTGATGGTGGTGACGATGGTCAACCAAATGGCTTTTACTTCCGCTTTGATGGCGTTAGTGAGAGGGTATATATTCGATACGGAAAAACAAGAGCATATTGTCTATATTAATCACGGGTATAAGAATAAGAATCATCATGGACGATGAAGGATTGAAAAAAATTGTGTTTATTTATGTACATAAATTTCTGTTTGTTTACTATAGGTACCTGTACAAATATTTATTTTGTTTTTATTGTTGTTTGAATAAAATATATGTTTTGATTTTGTAATATTATTTCTGTATCTTTATACCTCAAATCAAAACGTAATTTTTAAATTTTTATGGACAAACTTTATCCGATTTTGAAATTATAATAAAACTAAAAGATATATTTTCTACTCCTTTATTATTTTGGGAAATGGCTTGTTTACAATGCTTCTCAGATACTTTTCTAATGATTGACAACTAATTTTTTTAGTACAAGTTCACAAACCTCCCTTTAAAATATTCTTAAAATATAATTTTTAAATTTGGAAATACATAGATTACCTACCATATTTTACAATTTCGTACAAATTAAGATTTCGCATGTAATTTTATTCAATATGTACAATAATAGATACTTAAATAAATATCAAAGTAATTAACAAATTCTGATAATTTTATTGTATTTCTTAAATGAAAAATCTCTAAATGTCGGCTTGATGTAGATATATTTTATTAACAACTCATTAAGCTGGCTATTGATTCACTTAATAAGAAAAACAAAGCTTGAAAGAATTCAAAGTGAGTTTCGAGGCACTATCTAGTTTTATAATAGTTTTATAATAGTGTATATTTTAGAATGATCAAATCTGGGATCTACTTTCCGGTCTACATTTAAGGATAAATTTTAATAAATAAAAATTGTATCCAATTTGATCCTTTTTCTGAAATCGTGCGTATTTTATCCACTGAACTATATCAAATATAAATAAATATTATAAATGTCATAACTATTCAGACATAGAGTAGCCACAGATAGTTTGGACCAAAATATGAGGATTTGACCAAATATGCCTTAGTAAAATGTTGCTGTGGAAAAAGATACGGGGTGTTAAAGTTGAAATATTTTTTGTTTTTGTAGATGTAGGGGGAAACAACGTGAACATTTACTTTGAGTTTCTTTTTTTAGCTAGTTTTGTTAATTATTCCTGTTTATTGATCAAATACAAACACTTACAAGCCTTCTTACGTTTTTCATTTATAACACTTTTCGAGACTCTGAACTGTTTAATGGCGTTTTTCTCGAAAACGGTTGAAATTATCAAGTTCAAACAAGTACAGCAATTTTACATATGAATGATATTTACAATTTTTAGTCAAAATTACCAAAAGGGTTCGTCAAAAAAAGTTATGATCGAATTTCATCATCAGGTATCGCTCATGTGGCGCCACCTATAACAAAATTTAAAATAATAAATAAAATAATATTCCTTACCTAAAGTAATACCCCTCTGCCAAATTTTGTAACAATTTATAAAGATGTTGTGATATTACCAAAAAAAGAAAAAAATATTTCAACTTTAACATCCTGTATTTTTTTCCACAGCAACATTTTACTAAGGCATATTTGGTCAAATCCTCATATTTTGGTCTGAACTATCTGTGGCTACTCTATGTCCGAATAGTGACGACCCACCCTGTATAATGTAAGTAGGTAGGTAGAGTGATTTTATTTTCTCATGGCATTTGACCTTGAAGAAATCTGCGCGTAGGGGCGGGCGGAGCTATAAAGTAAAATGAGAAAATGAAACCTAAAAACATCGATTCAGTTTATATTTTTCGGGGCTCAAACAACGATCGAATTGTTGGAGTGTTGTGTATTTTCACTATAAATATATAAAAAGTGACAAATCCAGGAAAACTAACATACGCCAACTTAGTAAACTTAAGCAACATGTTTTTAAGTCGGCCAGTAAATACTGGATATTTGACAACCGGATGTCCACCCGACGTATTTAATATTTCTGTGTCTTCAGACCAAATGCCATGAGACAACAAAATCACTCTATTAGGTGTCCATAAACAAATTTCTTAGTTTAGTCAAAAAGGTTTTTGTGAATGAATCACATAACAAGTTTTTGTTCTACCCAAATATTTTAATTTCGCATACAAATCAACTGTTAAACGACAATGTGAAATGCAAACCAAATGAGACGGCAACCCAAATCACATCACAGAATATTAAAACTCTATCATTATTTTAATACATTAATACAATATCCTTTAAAATTTTTGAATGTATCTATTGCAAAAATACAATTGCTTAAAACAATATTGGATATTGGCATATAATGGTAAAATAATAAAATTTGAAAACATCTATCTCGTCTTCACACATTTGTTTGTTTGTTTGTTTCTTTTCAATTACATTTAATTAAATATTAGTTCCAAAACCCGACTAGGTATATCGCTTGGTCGAAATAAATGAACACATAGGAAAATCTTTAAGTTAAAAAGAGTGCGCCTATTAAAAATACACAGATTCATGATAGTGAGTGAGCGAGTATATTCGTTTGTATGTGGACCCACGAGCCGCTAACCGCTTTGAAAAAATTATAATTATGTAGGATGAGTTTTTAAGGAAAAAAAATTGTTAACTTAAATGTGTAAAAATAAATTAATACATTCATCTATTAATAAATAAATAATAATAAATTTAAAACCCCAAAATAGAAACTCTAAAAATAAATTAAAAATATTAAAGATTTTGTCTATGTGTCCATTTATTTCGATCAATCTGTATACATCAGAGGGTACTTATTCTTCATTATTTAGAATTCTTTAAACCAAAACATATAACCAATAAATAAAGCAAAATATCCAAATGACCATAAGTATCCCATTGACTACGTCACCGTCACTGTACAAGAAATGTCTATTGATCTTTGATTTGAACCCTCTTTGTATCGCCCAATTCCCATACTAAACAAAGTGAATAAATAAATAAATAATATTTATATTTATAGAAAAAAATTTACGACAAATATTCGGTACACAGGAACATTATCTACCTGCATAATATGTATAGAAAAACAGGTAAATTTACATTACAATTTTATGTATAATTATTCTATTAGTTTTACATACAATGAACGTTTCTATAGAGTGTTCATAAATGATTGATATATTTTGAATTTCCCGTTATTTCTGTTACATATTTTTGGTGTTACAGAAAGGCTTTGTATTCCGATTTTTCGATACTACTGTAGATTTTGAAAGACACTAGCAAAGAGGTAAGGGCGACGACATTGCGAGTATAATAACGCGCGAAATTCAAACTCTGTATTTACTCTTACTACTTTTCGCAGATATGTAAACTAGAACGTTGATTTATTACAATATATGGTAATACAACAAATAAAATAAAACTTATATTGACTGCTTACCTTATTTGTCTCCCTACAAACTTATTAATATTAATACACCAGCAATTATAAAAAGAAGTACCGCATTTTTTAAACTACATAAATTTTACATATAGGATGAGGCTGATCTAAAGATTCTTTGAAAAATTTTTCTTAAATACAAACATAAAACAAAATTTTGTGCTAAAAACTCTTCTAGAAATTAATATTAAATAAGTTTGATTTGTGTAACTATTTAATTTTGTCTTCTTCTGAAATAAATTACAAATAATTATTTGATTTAAAACATACTTATATTATACACTGTTGATATTATAATAAATTATTTTAAATTATTAACGATTTATTCATCCTTTAATTGATTGTAAACCTTCGCTTCGATTATTTCTTCCTTATTCATGTCCTTATCGCCCCATCCCCAAATTTCAACATCAGCTGATTTATCGGATATCAATCGAGGGTCAACATGGCTAAGACAACCTGTTCTTTCCATTCTTCTTTTAACCATTTCAGGTGAAGCGGTTTTCAAGTCGTACGCCCAACCAATTTTCGCCATAAAATCAATGAAGGCAGTCGTCCAATTTAGTCCATAGTTTCCCCACTCTGAGGTTTTATAATCCCATGGGAAACAATGATGGTAATTATGCCAACCTTCGCCGTAAGTAACGAAAGAGACAAGTGGGCTTTGAGTTGGACGAATTGTTCTAAACGAAAAAAAGAAAAATTACAATCAACGATGATATCCTAACAAGTTAACGGTTCTCAGGATCAGGAAAAAGCTTGAGAACTTACAGGTCATAAGGTTTATTTCCCCAAATATGGGCAACGCTATTAACTGCCCAAGTACCATGCAGCGATAATGAAAACCGAACGATACTCAAGACTAATGAAACATGGAATTGTTCATTCCAAAAGTACCATGGTACCAGCGATGGTAATAAGAATGTTAACAACGGAGCAAAATAGTAATAATATCTAAAATCAAAACATTTACAAACAAATAAAAGACCAGTTAAAATGATTAATGTACTTTTTTTGAAACATAACAACAGGATCCTCTAGCAAATCACTCATATCCACGCAATTTCCCTTCTCCTTCAGTTGATCATGTTTCTTTACCATTACCCATCCCATATGAGAAAAAAAGAAACCTCTAGATGCATTATGAGGATCGGCATCGGTGTCTGTGAACTTGTGGTGCACTCGATGATCACGCACCCAATTGAATAAGGGTTGTTGGAAACTACTAGTATTAAATATGGTTAACAGTATCCTTAAAGGAAGTTTGGCTTTGTAGGTTTTGTGTGACCATAGTCGATGAGCTCCGGCTGTGATCCCAAGTCCGCATAGATATGCATGAAAGTAGTCTATAAAATTTTACAATTTTCAAATGGTAAAAAGAGATTGACGGTAACTTACACCAAATGAATGATTTCACGTAGGCTCCAGCAATTAATAAATAAAGCCCGTAGATGAGAATTATATGTAAGATTATGAAGGATATAACATTAATCCAAACTATTTCCCATTTGTACACTTTTGAAGAGTCGCTTACTGGTTGTTGGTTTGGTTTGGGTTTATTTAAATTATTTTTGGGTTTTTCTCTGACCAACACTGAGGAACCATTCCAACGATTTTCGACTGATCTAAAATTAATATCTACAATAAGAAATTGTTCTGGCACTTTATTACAATAAATTAACGTTATATTTCTCTTGAACTAAATTAAAAGTTTCAGAGTATTTGAATTTCTCAGTTATTTAGGCTATACGGACAAATATTACACAGAGAATTTGGAATTCCATAATGCTCACACTTCCTCTTAATTGCAAGTTTTTCTTCAAAATTTAAGGAGATTCGCCTTAAAGATTTAACCAAATTTAACCCTGTAGTTATTTAATTATGTAATTTACCTTCTGATGAGTTGCTACGAAATTGATTAGAAAAATCCTTGTTCTTATGTCATTTTTGATTGACATAGAAATAAGTAATTTCTTCATAAGCTAAAATAATATCAACATACCTATCTATTTAGATATTAATATTAAGTCTTTAGGTACAATAAGGTATATAGAATACTTTATGAAAAAAAAAATACATAGTGAATTTAATTCTATAGGAAATAGCATACAAATATTACAAATATATAGAGGGATCCCATTTGAAAAAGTAAAGTTATCGAACTTATAATTTTCTAAAAATTGCAAACTATAGGTATTTAGTAAATTATTTATTTTTTCAAAAAAAATTTACTGCCAAGACATTATCCTTTAGACGGCTACAGACATGTGAAGTTTCCAAATTTCCAAATAGCAAATGTTTCATATTTGACAAATATTTAAGTAACACAGTATATTAAATATTTGCCAAATAAGAAACATTTGATATTTGGAAAATATTTGGAAATTGTCAAACTTCACATGTCTGTAGCTGCCTTTTTGGAAAAGCTTCATATATGTACAGGTATAATTTTTTTACAAAAATATGAAAAACTTGAAATTTGCTAAATTTAAAATCAGAAGACCATGGTAACTTATATCTAAAATTAAATGGAGAATTGAAAAATAGAATAAAATACAGGGTTTTCCATTTAAAAAACCCTGCAACTCTTAAACGAGACTTCAAATTGTGCAGAATTAAAGTATACACCTACTTACATTGTGATTTAACTCATAGAAAACAAGTTATCGAACAAACTCACATTATTGAATCACCAAAAATATTTTTTTCTTTTGACATAGGTACTGATTTTCACTAGTGTTTAGAAAAAGTATTTTTTCTAAATTAATTTACACCCACCTTATACTTTTTTGAAATAGTGAATCAAGTTCAACACTTTTCATTATTAGCGCCACTCAGGATTTAAACCAAAACTTAAACACCACACTTAATCGTGTCGCTCCCAAATTATTTATACCTATACACTAGAAAGGAAACTAATGTAATATACATAATTTCGGTGGGTACATAAATTTATAAACGCTAACGTTTTACATTTTTCCCTTAAGCCTGCGCCACATACTCGAAGCAGGATGAGTGTGCCACTATGTCGATAATTTGTAAACAGACTTATTAAATGAGTTTAGATATAACATATGAATGTTTTAGAGTTATTACTATATTGTTAATTTATTTATTGTACATTAATGCATAACATATTATGACATCAAGATTAGTGTAGCTTGCATAATTTAATTAAACTTTAAACTAGGTTAACAGTATCTTGTCCCTCATTATAACAAAAAAATCTAAAATCAGCAAACATCACCACTGCCTTATTACATATTAAAATCTGAATATTCGTGTGATAACATATTTTTTGCACTTCCGGGATGTAATATGCTAATTTAATCCCTCTTTACAGGGACTGAGGTGACCTATTTAATCCCAAGGGATTAAATTTACATTGCTAGCTTACACAAGTATTTTTTGTCATTTTGGACAGTATTTCATTGTTGTTGCCGACACGTTTGTTACTGTGACAAGCATAAATTTAGAATAATTTCACATGCAAATGCTTCGGAAGTGCAAAAAATAGCGTATATACCACGGGATTGAGGTATCATTAAATTTCATCCTTTGGGTGAATTATTTCCCTCGCCCGCTTTGCTCGCTCATGAAATTTAATTCACCCTCATGGATGAAATGATGCATCTCAATCCCTTAGTATATAATATACTATTGTATGAAACACACCGAAAATAGACATCTCAACCATAATATTTTGAGTTCAAACTGATGTTTCTGATGACAAATTTTTGGAATTGCATGGATGTTGGCAATAAGATTTTTAAGAATTAGCGTATATTTATATTTAAATAAGAAAGTTGGTGCCATTTCCGGTCAAATGAAAATTAAATGAGGATATACAACGCATCTTGTTAGGAATTTTTGAAATTATATATTGAATTAATAGTACAGTAACATTAGATTTTTCTGTGATAAAATTTTCGGGTCTTTCTAACCTTTTGCGACCCTGAGTGAAAAAAACTACTTTTGAACAAGTCATCCCCGTCTCATTTTCCACCATCTTGAAAATAAGAGTGAGTTTGACTTTTGATCATCCCGAAATTCGTCACTTTTTTCGAAAAAATGATAGAAAGGAATTTTGCAGATAATTATATTCCGCACATTTTTTCATATCTCTTATTGTTTAAATATACAGGGTGTCTCGGAAAAAGTGGGAAATTTCTCGGATTCAGATAGGACATGAAAAAATAAGATGACAAGTTCCTATAATTTTTTTTTCTACAGACCCTCCCTACGAAGATATGTAGCCCTGAAGAGCGTCGCTGGAAATCGTTTTTTTTTTAAATAAATTTTAAAGTACTTAATAGAATTTTATAAAAAGTTAATATGATGGACACTACTAAGGACCTCTTGAAATAATGTCCTTGACACATATCTAGCTTGTTTAGTTTACCAGGGGCAGACTAAGCTTTACAACTTAATGCTTAAAGTTTTAGCACCCTGTATGAAAAAGACTTAAAACAACAAAATCAGGTAGCTTGAACCTTAGACTAAAGAAAAGCTACTCTTGTTTATTGTCGATAAAGTGGACCGTTTTCGAGAAAAAGAATAATAAACGAATTCATGTTTTAATTAAGTCATTAAAAAAAAAGTCTCATTCCGAAAAAAAATCAAAATTTAAAAAACGCCTGTTGGAAAATTTTTTATAGGAACTTATTTTTTCATGCCCTATCTGAATCTGAGAGATTTCCCACTTATTCCGGAACACCCTGTATAGCAGCGCAAATTGGAAAAAAGGGGAGTAAATCGAAATTTTCCACATTTCTATCATAGTTTTATGGATGAAATGATTACTCTTTGAATAATTAATAATAATTATGAAATTTTTTTTGTATAAATATTGCATTTTATCTTACATTCTAAATAAATAAGTTGCGTTGTTTAAAATGTTTTTCTTCTATGAGACAATAAAGCTAAAGTCTCTGCTAATTGAAACAAAGATGACTAAACCACAAATTGAAAATTATTACAAAAAATAAAACAAATTGTGTTACCTGCTTCTTGATCCATCATAATTTTCTAATTAGTTCCAGTAAAATCAGATCAACGTAACATTACTACATTAAGCTTTAAAACTGTGAGATGTGTCCACTTCTTCTGTTTTAATCCACTGAACATCTCATCACCTACTGAAACACACAATAAAAGAAACTGTTTTATTGCCTCTTCATATCGTAATTCTCACATTGATATCTCGGTTGTTGTACCCCTTCACCTACCCAACTACCCCCAAATTGATCACTTCGCTTTCACTTTCACTTCTCCTGTAAAATTTTAGTTTGGCTGCTTTAGGTGCCTTACTTCGTAGCGCATCACATATGAATGAATTGTGATGATTGGTGTGGACTGGTTTTGAATTTTAACTAAGTGTAAAGAACTGTCATGGTGTATTTACTGTATTATAAAACCATGGACATTATTTACTTTTTCATAGAACTATTTATTATTTAACATGGAACAAAAATAATAGGAGACTTCGATGGTGCGTCAAAATGCAAACTTTCTTGTGTCATCTGAAATTCATAAAATAACATATGTATGGCAAGTGGCTCACCTAAAATTTTATATTTTTTAATGGAAATACAAAGTATAGTTATTATGATATGGACGATCTCTTCAAAATTTACATGACACTCGGTTTTTGTTAAAATTTGTAGAGAAGTAGGTACCCGGAATTTTTAAATACAACTTCTTATATTTAACAAATATCTGATTTCCCCAACACATGACTTTCTTATACGGATAGTACCACAATTACTTTTACTAGAGAAATTAAGTTAAATTTCTTGTAAAAATCGTGTTTCAATATTGAGCGTTTCCAGCAATATTCAAATAAATTTCGGAAGTCTCTCTCGCACTTATTGCAATACGCATAAAGCTGTCCTTGTCCCACTCATTATAACCGAATTTTACGACAAAAATAAGTGTTTTATTTTTTTGAAATTTTTTTGACAGAATTTCAAAAAAAAGTTCAAACAAAATTTGTTCAAAATTCAATTCTAAATCAATGCTAAAGAATAAAAAAATTTCATAAATTGTTTATTTTTCAAGATATTCCTAAAAAACCTAAAAATGTCTTCAGGTAAGTGTCACTTGTGTTGGTGCTAGATGAAAGACATTGAATATGGCACCCACAAATTTGTTCAAACTCTTAAATATGAAATTTGAATTAAATCCGATAAGTAGTTTTTGAGTTATGGTGGATACAGAGAGACAGACAGACAATAATTATTACTGGTATATTCTCTACATCTTACCTTCCTTAATCATTCGTCCAACATCACTACCTTTATTCAAACTTTTCCCATCCGAGATTTGCCCATCACATCCAATCACCACACTAATTATCAACACCACTTTGACCACAGTTGCCACCCTTCGTAGTTCCAATCCCATTTTACTTTAACTGAATATTTAGCTTCATTAACAAAATTATCTACCAGTTTTCCGTGCTAACGCACCAACTTAACTTTGTGACTTCATCGAATGGTACCACGTTTTGTGTTGTATTGGTAATGACTCCAGTTTAATTAGAATTTTTGTTACGTTCATCCCCAGTCCAACAATGCCTGTAAAAATTCTAATGGATCTAGAGCATTGATGTTTGTATTGTTTGCATGTGTTGATTTAACAGACAAATTTGGTGAAATAATGTGATTTAAGGGCTATGAGTAATGTGACAAAATTGACTTTTATGAAGTAAAATTGTCTTGATCTAGATTACATTTTAGATAAATTGGCAGAGATTTTGGAATGTACCTATTGCAAAAATGCAATTGATTAAAATAATTAAAAAAAAATATGAAACTGACCTGTGAATTATAGTTATACATATTATATTGGCATATAATGGCAAAATAATGAAAATTAAAAACATCTTTTATCTCGCGTTCACACATTTGTTTCTTTTCAATGACACAGGAAAATTCAATTCAATTCAATTCAATTTTATTAATCCAAAAAGATTACATACAGCAATATGGGACAAGTCAATAGATAAGCCACAATAATAATTTGTTGAGGATGTATAAATCTAAAACAACATCAACTAAAAACTTAGACAAGTCGATATTTACAAAACAAAACAATATGCACTACATGGCTAAAAATTCTTCAATTGAATAAAACGCATGACTAATTAAAATATGTTTTACACTTAAAATAAATCTACTAGTCTAGTTATGGCTCTTATATCACAGCTCAATTTGTTATAAAGAACACTTCCAATGTAGTAGGGATTTGACTTAAACATTTCTAAACGATGCTTGTCATGTTGGAGATTCAACCCATGTCGTGTATGATATTCATGACTTGCATTTTGGTATCTGAACTTTGATAAATTGTTAAACTTTACAACTTCCAAAATATATAAACTAGGTAAGGTTAAAATGTGTTCCCTAATAAAAGTAGACTTACAAGAATCCCTGTATTTCAAACCGAAGGTACCCCGTATCGCACGTTTCTGCAGAACAAAGACTCTGTCAACTGACGTAGAATTTTCCCAACATACTATCCCATATCTTATATGAGGTTCAAAATTTGAATGATAAAACATGTTAACGACATTTTTCCTGGTAATTTGAATTAACCTTCTCAGTGCAAAAAACGTACTTGAACACTTACTACAAACATCTTTAAGTTAAATAGAGTTCGCCTATTAAGAATACACAGATTAAGGTTGGAGAGTGAGCGAACATAATTATGTGGTCCCCACCGAGCCGCTTTGAAAAAATTTGGACTGTAAGATCAGTTTTGCAGAATATTTAAAAAGATTTGAAAATATTGTTAACTTAAATGTGAAAAAATAAAAACATTCTTCCATTAATACATATATAATAACAATTTAAAATAAATTTAGAATCAAAAATTTAAAGAAATAGTACTCTAAAAATAAATTAACTTAAAGATTGTGCCTATGTGTCCATTTATTTTGATCAATCTGTATATATCATTATTTAGAATACCTCATACAAAATATGTTTGTCAAAACATATATAACTAATAAATAAACTAAAATATATAAATAACCATAAATATGCCACTATTGCGTCGTTGACTACGCCACTGCACAAGAAATGTCTATTGATCTTTGATTTGAACCCTATTTGTGTTGCAATATTCCCATATTAAATTAAGTGAATAAGTAAATAAATAATGTTCATATTCATAGAAAAAAAATTTATACAAATATTCGATTTTAACGTATTTTGTACCCTACATATTATATACAGGGATTTTTTTTAACTCTGAACATATTCCCTATGTTCAATTTTAAAAACCACATATCAAAGCATTGCATAAGTTACTGAAAAAACGTCTTATCTGATTGGCATGGTATAATATGCATTATGTGTATTTTTCTTCGGTTAAATATATGTTTTTGTTTTATTTTATCACAATATTAATTCAAACAACCTGACATATTTTTTTTTACTTGTCAAGTAACAATTTTCAGCCAAAATTGATTACTCAATTACCTACTTAAATACATGCATTGAGGTGTGTTTTTTCAAAGTGAAGATAGGGACTATTGGGGACTATGTTCAAAGTTAAAAAAATGTCCCGGTATAATATGCATAGAAAATTTTGTAAAACATTAGAATTTTATGAATACCTAATTATTCTGTTTTTTTACATACAATGGACCGTGTAAAAATGTTTATACTTATTATTACTACTTTACGCAGATACGTAAACTACAACGTTGATTTATGATTTATATGGTAATACACTTATATAATTATCTGCAAGACTCAAATAAACGAAAAACACCTTCTATGAGTACTAATATACCGTTAGAAATAAAACTTATATTGACTACTTACCTTATTTGTCAATCTACAAACTTATTAATTGTAATACACCAGCGATTATAAGATGAAGTTCCTCATTTTCTAAACTAAGTAAATTTTATAAAAAGGATACGGCAGATCGAAGGATTCTTTCAAATATTATTCTGAAATACAAACATATAACAAGCAATGAAAATTGTGAAACTATTTAACTTTGTCTTCTTCTGAAATAAATTACAAAATCCAAATAATTATGTATTTGATTTAAAACATATGCTTAAATTATACACTTTTGATATTCTCAATAAATTATTTTAAATTATTATTAACGATTTATTCATCCTTTAATTGATTGTAAACCTTAGCTTCGTTTATTTCCTCCCTATTCATGTCCCTATCGCCCCATCCCCAAATTTCAACATCATCTGATTTATCGGATATTCCTCGAGGGTCAACATGGCTAAGAACACCTGTTCTCTCCATTCTTCTTTTAACCATTTCAGGTGAAGCGGTTTTCAAGTCGTATGCCCAACCAATTATCGCCATAAAATCAATGAAGGCAGTCGTCCAATTTAGTCCATAGTTTCCCCATTCTGAGGTTTTATAATCCCATGGGAAACAATGATGGTAATTATGCCAACCTTCGCCGTAAGTAAAGAAAGAGACGAATGCGTTTTGAGTTGGACGCATTGTTCTAAACAAAAGAGCAAAATAATAATCAATGATGATATCCTAAAAATTTCAGGGTTCTTAGGATCAGGAAAAAGCTTGGGTACTTACAGGTCATAAGGTTTAATTCCCCAAATATGGGCAACGCTATTAACTGACCAAGTACCATGCAGTGACAATGTTAACCGAACGAAACTCAAGACTAATGCAACATAAAATTGTTCATTCCAAAAGTACCATGGTACCAGCGATGGTAATATGAATGTGAAAAACGGAGCAAAATAATAATAATATCTAAAATCAAAACATTTACAAACCAACAAAAGAACAGTTAAAATGATTAATGTACTTTTTTTGGAACATAACAACAGGATCCTCTAGCAAATCACTTATATCCAGGCAATTTCCCTTCTTCGTCACTTGATCATGTTTCTTTAACATTAGCCATCCCATATGAGAAAAAAAGAAACCCCTACTTGCATTATGAGGATCGGCATTGGTGTCTGTGAACTTGTGGTGCACTCGATGATCACGCACCCAATTGAATAAGGGTTGTTGGAAGCCGCTAGTATGCAATACGGTTAACAGTATCCTTAAAGGAAGTTTGGCTTTGTAGGTTTTGTGTGACCATAGTCGATGAGCTCCGGCTGTGATCCCAAGTCCGCATACAAAAAGTAGAAAGTAGTCTATAAAATTGACAATTTTTAGGTGGTCAAAAATGATTGAGGGTAACTTACAAAAAAAGAATGTTTTCCAGTAGGCTACAGTAATTACTAAATAAACTCCGTAGATATAAATTATATGTAAGATTGTAAAGGATATAACATTAATCCACATTATTTCCCATTTGTACACTTTTGAAGAGTCGCTTGCTGGTTGTTGGTTTGGTTCGGGTTTATTTAAATTATTTTTGGGTTTTTCTCTGATCAACACTGAGGAACCATTCCTACGATTTTCGACTGATCTAAAATTAATACCTACAATAAGAAATAGTTCTGGCACTTATTTATTACAATAAATTAACGTAATATTACTCTTGAACTAAATTTAAATTTTCAGAGTATTTGAATTTCTCGGGTTGTTTAATCTAAATATGGACAAATATTACGCGTTACAGAGAATTTGGAATTCCAGAATGCTCACACTTCCTCTTCATTACAAGTTTTTCTTCACAATTTGAGAGGCAATTCGTTTTTTAAAGAAATTGTAGGAGCAAACGCCTTAAAGATTTAACTGTAGTTATTTAATTATGTAATTTACATTCTGGTGAGTTGCTACCAAATTTTTTGTTAAAAATCCTTGTTGTTATGTCATCTTTAGTTGACATAGAAATAAGTAATTTCTTCATAAGCTATAATAATATCAAAATATCTACTAAGATATTAATATAAGTCTTTAGGTAAAATAGGTAAACACTCATTTTCCGCCCTTAATACAAAAATAACTATTTTGTTTCTTTTGACATATGTATCTACTAATTTTCACTGATATTTAGAAAAAGTATTTTTTCTAAATTTATTTACACCCACCTTATATTTTTTTGAAAAAGTGAATCACTTTCAACACTTTTCATTATTATTAGCGGCACTCAGGATTTAAAACAAAACGTAAAAACTGCACTTAATCGTGTCTCTCACGAATTATTTATACCTGTAGACTGGAAAGGAAACTAACGTAAATTCATAATTCTGGTACGTATATGCATTTATAAACGTAAGCGTTTTACATTTTTCCCTTAAGCCTACGCCACATATTCGAGGCAGGATGAGTGTGTCACTATGTCGATAATTTGTAAATAGATTTATTATACTAAATGAGTTTAGATACAACATATGTATATTTTAAGTTATTACTATACAGGGTGTTCAAAAAAAGGGTAAAAGTTTTTAACGGTATGTAGTATGGGCCGAAACAAGTCGAAAAGTCTTAATAAACATAGGTCCGCAAATCTACGGTTACGGAAATATTAGAGATTTCATTTTTCTAATACTTTACTTCAAAATAATTAATTTAAAGATAATTATATTAAAATATCTGATGTGCCCAACACATGACTTTCTTATACTTACGGATAGTATCACAATAATTACTTTTCCTAAAGAAATTAAGTTAAATTTTTTGTAAAAATTTTGAAGGTTTCCAGCAATTTTCAAATAGTCTCTGTCGCACTTATTGCAATACGCATAAATCTGTCCTTGTCCCACTCCTTATAACCGAATTTTACGACAAAAATGTGTTTTATTTTAGATTTTTGACCTATTACTCACTTAAAAAAATCTCCCGGTATGAAATTACATTTATTTATTATTATTGCTTTCGGTACCATAGAAACCAGTAAAATAAAAATAAACTAATGGTCCGTTCCTTCTGGGATTCGAACCCGGGACCTTCCGTTTGGCAGCCATACAATGAGACACATGGTCTACCTCGATCATCGAATTCAAATATCAACGCGCGTTTATATTTTTTTATGTCCATTTTTTTAGTCTCTGATTAATGGGGAAAAATCCAATTTCTCAAAAATTTTATATCACTCTTATTTTATAAGATACCGAATTTTTCATTAAATTAAATTTGAAAGTTAGTACTTAGGTTGTCTTTCCAGTAAAACCGGAAGTGTTATTAGATTGTTTTAAACGTTAAAATGATTATTCCTTTCAACAATCAAACCATGCCAAATTTCAAATTAATACAGTTAAATGTAACCAAATGGTGTTTAACAATTTCGTTGCCACCCGATATACCCGGATGACGGATATGAGCAAATTTTTGAAAAATTGAAAAACCCGCTTCGAGGAAAGATATAATTCACTTAAACCAATAGGGACTTTGCATGATTTTCAAATAAAGTCAGATTATATACAAGTTCCATACAAAGCTTTATGTTCAACTGCGAAAATTACCTTTTAATTATTTAGAAAAATTATAAATGACAGTAATAAATTCATTCTGACAGTATTTATTGTGACATTGACAGCTGATATATTGATATTTTACAATAATAGTAAAATAAAGTGCCATTATAAACTAGTGTATAAAGAGCCACTTTACGCACGCAAAAGTACGTCATAAACAGTACTTTATAATGCAGTTGTACATAAACTACTATTACAAATTATCGACATAGTGAGTGACCCACTCATCCTGCCTCGAGTATGTGGCGTAGGCTTAAGGGACAAAATGTAAAACGCTTGCGTTCATAAATGCATGTACGTACCAGATTTATGAATTTACGTTAGTTTCCTTTCCAGTCTACAGGTATAAATAATTCGTGAGAGACATGAATAAGTGCAGTTTTTAAGTTTTGGTTTAAATCCTGAGTGCCGCTAATAATGAACAGTGTTGAACTTGATTCATATTATCAAAAAAGTATAAGGTGGGTGGGTGTAAATTAATTTAGTTAAAATACTTTTTCTAAACATTAGTGAAAATTAGTACCTATGTAAAAATTTTTGGTATAAACAGTGTCATATGCATCAGGGTGATTCAATGATGTGAGTTTGTTCGATAACTTGTTTTCTATGAGTTAAATAAATCACATTGTAGGTAATTTGTCCATTTAATTTTAGATATAAGTTACTATGGTCTTCTGATTTTATATTTAGCAACTTTTAAGGTTTTCACATTTTTGTAAGCTTTCCCAAAACGTTAATATCTTGGCAGTAAATTATTATTTTGGAGAAAATAAATAGGAAAGGAGGGTCCGTATATGAAATATTTTGAAAAACAGTAAAATTAAGGTAAGGGTGTTTGTAATTTTTAGAAGATTATAAGTTCGAAAACTTTACTTTTTCACATGGGATACCTTATACAGGGTGATCAGTAATTGGCGCACTCCGAATACAGGGCGTTATAGAGCACATTAAAACTAAGGATAATCTGCAAAGAAAAATTAAATCTGATGGTTAGTTTCCGAGTTATAGAGTTTCCCTCATCCAAGTTACAAGCTAATTATTTTCATAACCAAGACAAAAATGAGTGAATAATTCATGCATTTGTTGAATTTTTTTCACAAAACCTTTAATACAAAGAAATTGAAAATGTTAAAATTTAATAAAATACCTAAATTTGAGAGAATTTTGAAGTTTGGCAACCTCTCAAGCTCCCCTTGGGATAAACTAAAATACCTTCTATTGCCATGAAAATATTAATAATGAATTTCAATTGTTGTTACTGTTTTTTAATAAAATTGACAGTACTAAATTAGTTTGACAAGTTCTCGCATCATAAAATATTGAACGTTTCTCTTTTTTTTCTCGTCGAACCTATTCACATGTTCAATGCAGTGTTGCCACTTTTATTTTCACAAAAGTGGTCATATCTTTGTAAAGAAAGGACTTACAGCACTGCGGTAAAAAAGTTCGTCATTCTTAAAACGTCAAGTTTATCACAGTATGCTCCGAGTGCGGCAATTACTGATCACCCTGTATATTTGTATGCTATTTTCTATAGAATTAAATTCCCTACATATCTTTTTTCTTTAAGTATTCTATATACCTACCTATTGTACCTAAAGACATATTAATATCTTAGCAGATATTTTGATATTATTATAGCTTATGAAGAAATGACTTATTTCTATGTCAATCAAAGATGACATAACAACAAGGATTTTTATAAAAATTTCACTCACCAGAATGTAAATTACATAATTAAATAACTACAGGGTTAAATTTGGTTAAATCTTTAAGGGCCGGTATTTCAATATACAGGGTGATTCAGGTTTTAATGCAGAAACTTTAACAAGGTATTCTATGTCACAAAATAAAAAAAAAAGTTCATATAAACATGGGTCTGAAACTGCTTTGTTCTTGACATACATGGGGATAAAAGTTCCGCTTCAAAACCAAATTTTATTACATGGGTATCTCTAATAATAAACAAGGTACGAATTTGAAATTTGGGCTATAGTATCCTTATAACAAGGTCACCTACCAGGGCAAATGTGAAATTTCTACGTCAATCCAGAGTTAACTTGCAATTAACTAACGTGGATCCTAGAATCTTGTGGAAATACACTTTCTCTAAGTTAGCTCGAAATAAATTATCCATTAAAGTTTATTGACAGTTATGAAACTAAAAAGTTAACTCGATATTGAAAGGCGTTTGCTCCTACAATTTCTTTAAAAATCGCCTCTCAAATTTTGAAGAAAAACTTGAATTTAAGAGGAATTGTGAGCGTTTTAGAATTCCAAGTCCTCTGTGTAATATTTGTCCGTTTAGCCCAAATAACCCGAGAAATTCAAGTACTCCAAACTTTTAATTTGCTTCAAGAGAAATATTACGTTAATTTATTGTAATAAAGTGCCAGAACTATTTCTTACTGTAGGTATTAATTTTAGATTAGTCGAAAATCATTAGAATGCTTCCTCAGTGTTGGTCAGAGAAAAACCCAAAAATAATTTAAATAAACCCAAACCAAACCAACAATCAGTAAGCGACTCTTCAAAAGTGTACAAATAGGAAATAGTTTGGATTAATGTTATATCCTTCATAATCTTAGATATAATTTATATCTACGGGCTTTATTTATTAATTACTGTAGCCTACGTGAAAACATTCTTTTGGTGTAAGTTACCCTCAATCACTTTTTACCACCTAAAAATTGTCAATTTTATAGACTACTTTCATACATTTGTATGCGGACTTGGGATCACATCTGGAGCTCATCGACTATGGTCACACAAAACCTACAAAGCCAAACTTCCTGGATACTGTTATCCATATTTAGTATTAGTGGCTTCCAACAACCCTTATTCAATTGGGTGCGTGATCATTGAGTGCACCACAACTTCAGAGATACCGATGCCGATCCTCATAATGCAAGTAGTGGTTTCTTTTTTTCTCATATGGGATGGATAATGTTAAAGAAACATGAACAAGTGAAGAAGAAGGGAAATTGCGTAGATATGAGTTATAAATGTTTTGATTTTAGATATTATTACTATTTTCTTCCGTTTTTAACATTGTTATTACCATCGCTTCTACTATGGTACTTTTAGAATGAATGTTCCATTAGTCTTGAGTTTCGATCGGTTATCATTTTCGCTGCATTGTAGGTACTTGGGCAGTTAATAGCGTTGCCCATATTTGTTCTAATGGGCGCCTTAAAAAAATCACCCTGTATAAGTAGGTATAGGTATAACTTAACTG
This sequence comes from Pediacus dermestoides, assembly GCA_963942485.1. NCBI lineage: Eukaryota > Metazoa > Arthropoda > Insecta > Coleoptera > Cucujidae > Pediacus > Pediacus dermestoides. The sequence goes on from OZ012626.1 coordinate 35,607,522, forward strand.
CGAAACCAAAGAATTGCCAAAAATTCCACAAAACCAATCTAATCTTCCTTTAACTGATTATACGTTTTAATATCAGCTATCTCATCTTTTTTCATATCGTTGTCACCCCATCCCCAAATCTGCTCGCCGTCGTCATGATGATGTTCATCACATGTAGTCTGTGTTCATCACTATTATCATTTACTTGTGTGGTTCCATCGCCTGTACTTTTCATGCGTTTTTTAACCATTTCAACTAAAGCAGTTTTCAAATAATATGTTTTCTGCGGGTTTTATAGATTTAGAAAATAAAATAAAGTTGTCACTATGTGCTATTACTTATATTTAAAAAAATAATATTAAGTAAACCCTCTTCTCTGTATCCTCTTAAATTTTTGAGGATCCATTAGCACTAAAGTTGATTTCGAAATTTTAAAGAGTGACTCATGACTCATGTGCGAGTGGCATCATTGTCTCGATGGCTCGAAAGCTTCACAAACAATAATTTTTTTGGGATAAACTAAAGATAAGTATAGCTACTTACTTGTCATATGGTTTTTTACCCCAAATGTGGGCAACACTATTCACCGACCAAGTAGCATTCAATGAAACTGTGTATCTTATTAAAGCATACGACCCACGCAACAGTCAAGGACTCATTCCAAAAGTACCACGGTATAAATGGCAGTCCGATGAACATAGATAAAACAACCGGCATATAGTAGCTGAAACAAAAATTTAGGTAAGTAAATATAATAATGGAAGCAAGTCAATGCTCCGTGCAAAACTAAACAATATTAGTAAATCTGCTTACGAATATTTCCTTCTACAAACTACATTCATCTTCTCCCTATCTCCATCACTTACGTCTTCTGAAACATAACAACTCGTTCCGCCTCTCATATCTATAGTTTTTCCTTTCTCCTTCAGATCCTTGTGTTCCTCACAAATAACCACCCGATATGAGAAAAGAAGAAACCTCTTGAAGCGTTATGAGGATCAGCGTCTGTATCGGTGAATTTGTGATGAGAGCGATGATCACGTGCCCATTCGTAAATTGAGTTTTGGAACGCTATAGTTTGACATATTCCCAAGAAGATTCATAATGGTAGCTTCGCTTTGTAGGTTCTGTGAGCCCACAGGTGATATGCTCCTGCTGTTATGCTCAGGCCGCCACCAATTAATAGAATCGCACCTGTAGGTAAAAATAGAGTGGGCGTTGGAAAGAAAAAGTACATCTAAAATAAATTATTATTATTATAACGTCAGACTTAATTTTGATATAAATAATTACTAAAACTTGTAACAACTCTAATCTGAAGTTTTTTTACCACGCGAATTTTCTAACTTTGAATATTATGCGGGAAATTTGATTGGCTATTTCTGGTTTTTAAGTTTTATCAGTAGTAATACAGATATATCTATCAAAAATGATCTTGGTCAAAGGTGGTCATGAAAAGGAAAACGACGGTCTTAGCTTATATCATCCTTTTGAAGTTTGTCAAGTTATATGCCATAATCAAGAACGTATTTATAACATTTCAAGTGGCGAGGCAACCACGTGCCCACATTTTTTTAATTATACGTGAAAGAAGAATGTCTGTGGAACAAAAAATGAAGCATACAGCATATAATACGGACTCCAGCACGCACAATTTTCTTGTTCGCATCCATTTCTAAAAGTGATCCTTTCTGGATTGAATGTTCAATGCCGTTGAATAGTGTGAATAAATTTTGCATTTAATTTTATCTTCAATTGCATAGATTCAATCTTATTGATCAATGAAATGGACAAGTGAGAACCCGGCTTTAGTCAGCGTTTATTATGGCCAAGGACGTATATACAGGGTGATCAGTAATTGGCGCACTCCGAATACAGGGCGTTATAGAGCACTTTAAAACTAAGGATAATTTGCAAAGAAAAATTAAATCGGATGGTTAGTTTCCGAGTTATAGAGTTTCCCTCATCCAAGTTACAAGCTAATTATTTTCATAACCAAGACAAAAATGAGTGAATAATTCATGCTACTATAATCTCTGGTTAAAATACAATATGATTTGTTCAATTTTTTTCAGAAAATCTCTAATACAAAGAAATTAAAAATGTTCAAATTTAATAAAATACCTAAATTTGAGAGAATATTGAAGTTTGGCAACCTCTCAAGCTCCCCTTGGGATAAACTAAAATACCTTCTATTGCCATGAAAATATTAATAATGAATTTCAATTGTTGTTTCTGTTTTTAATAAAATTGACAGTACTAAATTAATTTGACAAGTTCTCGCATCATAAAATATTTAATGTTTTTCTTTTTTTTTCTTGTCGAACCTATTCATATGTTCAATGCAGTGTTGCCACTTTTATTTTCACAAAAGTGGTCATATCTTTGTAAATAAAGGACTTTTACAGCACTGCGGTAAAAAAATTCGTCATTCTTAAAACGTCAAGTTCATCACAGTATGCTCCGAGTGCGGCAATTACTGATCACCCTGTATAGAGGACAGAAATATCCCCAGGAAGGGGGTAAGATTTCATGGGTCAGAAAGTGTTGCACGTTCAAATGGACTCAAGCGTACTTGATAGTTTCTACGCATGCGTAAGCAGCCAGTAAGGCGGGTTATTTGTCAAGTGTTTGTTTTGGTTTGTCACTATCACAGCAACTGGCAACGAATTTGTGCCTACGCCACTTCGGGAATTTTCTCTCCTCTATACAGGGTGAGCAGTAATTGGCGCACTCCGAATACAGGGTGTTATAGAGCACATTAAAACTAAGGATAATCTGCAAAGAAAAATTAAATCTGATGGTTAGTTTCCGAGTTATAGAGTTTCCCTCATCCAAGTTACAAGCTAATTATTTTCATAACCAAGACAAAAATGAGTGAATAATTCATGCTACTATAATCTCTGGATAAAATGCAATATGATTTGTTCAATTTTTTTCACAAAACCTTTAATACAAAGAAATTGAAAATGTTAAAATTTTATAAATTAGGTATCTAAATTGGAGAGAAATTTGAAGTTTGGCAACCTCTCAGGCTCCCCTTGGGATAAACTAAACTACCTTCTATTGCCATAAAAATATTAATAATGAATTTCAATTGTTGTTTGTGTTTTTTAATAAAATTGACAGTACTAAATTAGTTTGACAAGTTCTCGCATCATAAAATATTGAACGTTTCTCTTTTTTTTTCTCGCCGAACCTATTCACATGTTCAATGCAGTGTTGCCACTTTTATTTTCACAAAAGTGGTCATATCTTTGTAAAGAAAGGACTTACAGCACTGCGGTAAAAAAATCGTCATTCTTAAAACGTAAAGTTTATCACAGTATGCTCCGAGTGCGGCAATTACTGATCACCCTGTATATACCTTCTTGGTTGCAACAAAGAGTGTCACTTTGACAGTTTAAAAAACCGACTGCGAATCAAGAGGTTTTTTCTGTCAAACTGACACGATTTGTTGTTGTGTAGGAAGTTTGAGGAATTTACTTAACTCTTTAAAAAATCAAACTTCAAAACCATGTAGCAAAAAATTTAAGCCGTTGCGGATATATGTTCATATGAACTTTTCTTCATAAAATGACCTGAGGAATCACACCCTGAAACATTAACATGTCATTAAGCGATACATATATCGGCTTAATGACGTTAACTAACGGGTGTCCAATAAGTCTTTCACTCAGGGCGGCTATGGAGTATTTTTTTTTCATTAATAAACATAAAACTTAAAATATAATTTTCATGTAACCCTCATAAACACATTAATTGTGTCGTCTTAATAGTATATAATGCTACAAGTTTTATAAACGGCAGTTTAGTAACGAGACTTATTAGGCACGAGCGAAGCGTAGCGGGACGAGTGTTTAATAATCGAGTTTCTAGAGAAGTTTATAAAACGAATAGGGACGTTGAATTTTTTTAAATCCCGTTTTTTTTCTGGTAGAAATGTAAAACGACTATATTAATAATACTCTAGAGCAAAAATATTTTTTTACTCAATATGTGTACATAAAAAACGATTATAAATTGACCGTAATTCAAATATATTATTGTCGCCCGAAAACGCTTTGAGATCGGAGAGTCCTGTGTGACGTCACGAATCTAGTTGACATTGCCATGTCTAAATATTTTTTACGCGTTTGACATTTTTCGATGCGTGGAAATTTCAAATTTCACAATACATTTTATTTATTTATGTACTTGGAAAGTACATTGAGGTATATTGAAAATCATGCAAAGTCCCTATTACATTATTAGTTGTAAAAATGTACCTTCCACATCTCCAGGGTAGGGGACACAAAACTGTATTAAAAATTTTTTGGCCTGAATTAATCGGATTCTTCGGTCCAATATTACATAGATTCACTGGACTAAAAATCAGTCAACAAGATTTTGATGATAGATTGGCGAGTGTGTTGGGGTCTTACCCAGCGCTTTGGAAAAGAAGTTCCCCAGAATTTAAAAACAAAGCGAAAAAAGAAAAAGCCACATTAGCACTTGCAAATGTACTACATTCAACCGGTAAGTAAAATAATAGTATATTAAGTAAAGTTCTAGATATATAAAGTACTGCAAATCGTCCGCCATTTTCGGGAAAAAAGCGGCAAATTCAAAAATTTGGCAAACCTGCCAAATTCAATGTTAACCTCAAACATGACTTTTCAGAAAAACTTTGTTTTTAATGTCTAGAACAGTCAAAACAGACCCACTTGTTGCCATAATAAAAAGTCAATGAAAAACGAAAGTTTTACTCCGTTGATGGCCGTTTCATAGACTGACACAGATGACATTGGGATCGACACTAATTTGACAACGAAATCCGCCATTTTCGGGAAAAAGAATGCTTTCTCTCTCTAACTCATAGCCTCATAAGTTGCGGTACTTTATATATCTAGAACTTTAATATTAAGTATGGAGAACGGTAACCCTTAACGTTCGACATGCTTATAACATTTTTTGCACGATCCGTCAAATTCACGTATTTATGGGTTTAATTAAAGAATAGTAACCAAATTAAAATTTGTTCATGTCAAAGTGACAACTATAAAATTATTTAAAATAAAGTGACAAAACTTTCATATGCATTACTTACCGATCAGAAGGCGAAAATCTTCGTTTAGGAAATACTTAGTTAAGAAAAATACTTTACCTATTATGTTATTCCACACTTAGGTCCGCTATTTCAATGTCGGTTTAAACCAAATTTGGGTAAACTTCAATTAGAATGTGAATTTTTTCATTTTAAATTTGTATATTCTAAACGAAGTTTACACAAACTTAGCTTAAACTGACATTGAAATACCGGACCTTTGTAGTGATTAAAACAAAATTTATTACAAGATAAAAAAACTGTAGTAGATTTTCAAAAATGCCACCAATTACATTGAAACACGCCTGTCACCGCAAAACAAGTGAATTGCAAAATTTACAGTGTTTTCAATAATATGTACAGAATTTAAAATAGTATCTGCTAATTGCTCAATAGCAGTAAAAAAATCAAGATCTGAAAAAAGTTATTTTTTGTTTAGAATTCGATTTTAGACACGACGTTTAATTTTGGCTGTCCAGTTACCGTAACACCCTGTATAAATAAACAAACCGAACGATTAATTATAATTAGTATCAAAACAACTTTGATGCGATTTTACCAAAATAGCTATTGTTCCAGTTCCGTATATGTTGTCACGTATAAAGGCCCTACGTGAAAAATATAGAAGAGAACGAATACGACTGAATGAACAAACCAAAAGTGGTGCTTCTCAAGTGGAACACGACGATTGGCATCTTTTTAATACTCTATCCTTTTTTGATAAAGTTATGACGTCGAGAAAGTAAGCTAAATTATTTTATACCAAGTTCATTGTTTATCATGCTAATTTATCATGTACCTATACTCTTGAAACTGTTTCAAATGTGTGCAGTAGTAGGCAAGTTCAAGAAAATATTTCCACTACATCCTCCTATTCCTCCTCAACAAATACAAACAGCTCATGGACTGAAACAGTAACTCAAAATGCCCAATCATCGATCATTGAAGATATTTTTGATAACGAAGAGGTTTGTATTTGATAATAATTGTTTTGTTCAATTTAAGTCTTAGAATTTATTACAGATGGTTGAAAATGAAAACATGACTGGCACCCCAGAAGTCAACCAAGTCATTGCAAAGTTTAACCTCACTACAGATAACACAGATTTGTTGCATCCATCATCTAAGAATAAAGATAAACAAAAAGGAAAATCAAATAAAGAAATTACAACTTCGAACGATCTTGATTCACTTATATCCATGGTTAGACGACTACCACAAGCTGCTGAATCCACTGCATCAAGTTGTAAAAACACCATGAAAATTGATGATAAATCAACTGCTTGCCATTCCTTTGGAAAATTTATTGCAGAAAAATTGAAAATAATGAATATGCTGCAACAACAAGAGGCAATGTTTTTGATACATAAAGTTATCTATGATTTAGAAAATAAAAAATAGTGAAGTTAAATGTTTATTGAATGTTATTTAATTTACATTAATAATAAGGCATTTGATAATAATAATTCTATTTTACAAGCCCATTCACAACCACTTTGCATACGTGACATAACAATAAAGCATAACGTTCGACCAATAATAATTGACAATGACAAATGTTTAGATTTTCCTATTGGTCGAACCTTATGTTTTGTTGTTATGTCACGTATGCAAAGTGGTTGTGAATGGGCTTTATCACTTCAGTTGAGACAATTTTGTTACCAAGGAACACTGCCCTCTTCATTATGCACATAATCTTTTAACTTATTTCTATAAGTAATGGCATGCGTTTTTTCATTTCTACATCCTAAACGTCTTGATAAATCTCCAACTGGTTTTAATGCACAATATGTTGAAATTTCTTTTCGCCATTCTCCTAATCGTATTTCACCAGTTAAAATATCTTCATTATGGCAATATCGATACTGTCTAGTTGTTTGTTCTCATACTTTGATATACCTAGTTGTGTAGGCAAACTGTAGCTTTTATAATACTGTCCTATTGTTGGATTGCAAAATATTGTTTTGTGATATATTCACCACCTTGATGCTAATATTCCAAAGGCATTTTCTATGCATCTTCTGGTTCTACTTAAACGGTAACTAAAAATATTATCATTAATTTTCCAAAAATCGTCCACTGTGCGGTTGCATAAGATTTTCTTGTATAGTGGAAATGCTTCGTCACCTTGAAAAATATTATTCCACTCACATTTGTTCCAGGAAAATAAAAACTCCTGGTAAATGTAAAGAACCATTATTTAATGTCTTTCCAAAATCACAAAAGTCTTATTATAGGTAAAATAATCTGATCCCGAATAATTTGGTGCCTTTATGTTCACATGCTTACCAGCAATAGCTCCAACACAATTTTGGCCCAAGTAGCAATTTAAGACATATTTTCAGAAACGTTTCCAAAGTAATGTTTCTGTTTCCGAACACATAATGGAGACTGGTGTCAACATGATTCGAAAATTATTCGGCACCTATGAATTTTCTTATGGGAGACTAAGTGTATGTTTCCTACGCCGTTTCTTTGATGTATGTTTCGAAACACATTCGAAACATGTGTCACCTGTCACATTTGTTGGATTCCCTGTTCGAAAATGTAGCGGTAATGTATTTGTTCCCATATCTACACAAAAATGGCCACTTTATTTGCGTGAAATGCGGGTACAAAGTAGCCTTTTTAGGGTAGTCGCGGAAAATAAGTAGTGGGGGTAACATTTCTCACTTGGGTAGCCATTCCCTGACTGATATGGGGGAGTTATTTGTGTTTTTTTGTGGTTGTCAAGGTGATTTGCTCACCACATAGTGTCAAGCAAAATGTCAGTGTTATGCTGTTTTAATTTGTTCGCGCGTTTCACGCAAAAGAAGTGACCATTTTCGTACAAGTATGAGAAAAAATAGAGTATGCTACACGGTAGGAATTGATTCTGCCCCGTGTTAATAGTATAAAAAAGTCGTTTCATAAGACGTCTTGATGCACTCGTCCATTGAAAAACTCGGTCCCTACGCTCCCTCGGTTTTCAATCCTGGACTCGGTACGTTAATAGAATGCCTTATGACACTTGTTTTTTAATATACTATTAGAAAATGTTTTTTAGAAAAACTGTACCCCAACCAAAAAGCATTTTGTTTATAAATACATTCATACATTAAGCTGATTCTGAATAAGGATTCTCAATGTTTTAAAACTAAATTGTAGCCGAGAAGTGGAACTGAAAATCCTAATTGATGTAAAACTTGGAGCATCTACGGTCCTGTACTTCCTTAACATCTGGGACGAATCTTGGCAATACCTCACCGAAAACCAACAACAAATGTGGTCAATATACCAATGGCATTCAATGTAATCGCCTATGATTGTCGAACTCCGAACACCATATTTTTGTGGTATCAATAAAAGACATTAATCCTTATCCCGAACCAGACACCGAATATCAAGAAGAAGCTCTAAACATCCAGGTCATTCAATGCAACGACATCAAATTGCAATATGTCAGGTCCTGATGCTTGGTGAAAATTACCAGACTAATCACGTATTTTGGTATGCACAACCATTCCTCGGTAGTGGATGATGGACCAGTAAACTACATCAAACCAGTTGGTGCAGAAGAATGCAAGAATATTCATAAGGACAAATTATACAGATTACATTAACACAACATCGGAAGGATTGTTATGAATGGGACGACTAGTACTTCGCTAACACTATTTGGAAGTTTAGAAAGAGATGGAGTAAGTTATTCTGAAAATGGTAGATTTTGGAAAAATGTAGTTGTAACCGCAACAGTAAAAATCCAAACCAGAGATTACTAGGTATGCTAAGTTGAAACTAGGGTCGAACGAAACATCGTTAATTAGTGGTACGACATGCCCCTTCCTAGATGGATATTGAATGGACACTATTTATGGTATTTGGGAACCAACGATTGACAACACATGTGGAAACGATTTAAAAGTCTGCTATACATTGGTAGAGCCAAGTTAATAAAAAGTAAACTAGCCGACCAGTACATCGTGGTTAAGACCAATGGAAAAATATTTGCATTCACCCTATCGAAACGCATCTGGATTTGTGAGCAAGAGTGAACATTCCAAAATTTTAATAACCATTCAAAACGAAGGACCTATCATTACCCCTACATTGGCATTACTACTACAAAACTGACTTAATGATACCTATATATCAATAGTAAATTTTTGTACATCGAACAGGCTTACAACAAGAGATCACTAAATTTGTTTTACGCGGATACCATTCACCATAAATGGCTATTACAAAGAGAAGTTCTAAGAAATCGACTGTTATTGGCTCCATTATCACCAAAGGCCGTCTTCAGTATCATCAAGCGAAATTTTGGTTATGTTGGTCGAATATTAGAAGAAGTATTCATGGCACCTATTACACATATTATTCAGAACCACGCAAAAGAAACCGACTGTAATTCCATAACATCCCCTTTATATCATCGATAACCAATGAATAGGTTTAACTCCTTACCCAATACCCAGTTTTCAAGAAATCACCAACCCAACTCTCCGTAGAAGAGGAGCCACATCTAAAAGTCATTCCAATATCATCTGTAGAAACGGATGGTTTATATACTGCAGAAGAAATTCAAAACGAGCAAAAGGCCCTTATATTCGGCATGGAAAGACAAGCAGTAAGCATTATAATAGCGAGGAAAATGTCTCAGATGGAAACTGACGACCAAGGCTTCTCATCCTTACATATGTTTAACGAAGAAGAAATTAAGAAAGTACCGAAAATTACATTCAAGCAAGTCTGGGGATGGTTCACGGATATAGAATTGTTTATGAGTGGAATAATGGGATTTTTCGTAATATTTAAATTTATAAAAACGCCTTTAGTTTAGTTATACTAAATGGGTTTGTAATGTATAAAACCGTGGGATGCAGCATGCTGCAAGTTTGTGGGACACCCTAGCATTATGGATTGTGCATAAGAAAAACGAAAAAAATTCCAACCAAGATGTGGAATGTGGATTAATGGAAGTACGGGAAGGACAGGAAATAGATGCTCCAAAGCCACATTCGACCCTAAATTTGTAAAAGATAAATTCAATTAAGTTATATTCTGTTTTTATTTTATTTGATTTATTTTATTTTTTTGTTTACCTTCTATAAGATGTTTTAATTTGGTTTTAGTATACCACACAGTATCTCTCACACGGGAGCAGTCTTTGTGTAATGTGAAACACCCCTACAGCTGCTCTCTAATAGGAACTTTATTAATCTAAGAGGAACTATACCCGAAAGTGAGGTGTTGTGTGCTTTTTGTGTTGTTTTTCTTGTGTTCTTTTTTTGTATTTTGAATTAATTGTAAAGCGTGTTTTTTGTTTTGTTCTATTAATTGATAATTAGGTATAATACATAGTATTGATGGTTACACAGTAATTTTATTAGTTGTCTAAGTTATTTTGTTTACAAATATTTTCTTGTTAATTAGTTAATAACTTTAAGGGACAAAAAGCTTAGTTTAGAATTTAAGTAGGGAGGTTCGCTGGAACCGACCTTTACATGTCATTACTGTCATAACAAAAGTTTATTACCTTCGGGCAGATTACTGTACTAAATAATATATATATATATATATATATATATATTTTCTTTTCTCCCCCTAGAATTCTTGTCAGTAAAATTGTAAAGTAATGTAACTGCGTAGGAAGTTGGCATTCTTTTTAAAAGTAGGGGGCAATGTCAGTGGCGTAACTACATCAAAAAAACTTGTGTTCGGGAAAGCTTTGGGACCCCCCACTCTTTTTTAGAAAAAGACATTATTCAGCGTAGAAAATAAATTTATTATCAGTAAACAGTCAAGTCTCCAAAGCTTGGGGGCCTGTGTTCCAGCCTGTGTTCCTGGAACAACCGTAGTTACGCCACTGGGCAATGTAATAAAGTCAAGACAAATACTTTATATTAGTACTATGTAACTATTAGTTAAAACATTGATTAAAGTAAGAATAAGAGCGTGTCCTGTCCTGGTACACAGAGTAAAATTGCTAAGCGAGAGATAAAGCCGGAAATACACCATTCAATTTGGTTGAACAATTTGGTTGATTCAACCAGATTGAACCAATAGAAACATTGAAAAAAGTCGAGTGTATTTCTATTGGTTCAATCTGGTTGAATCAACCAAATTGTTCAACCAAATTGAATGGTGTATTTCCGGCTTAAGAGTACTTTTTAGAGAGTCGGGAAGTAAGCGTCAATAAGTAAGCACATAATAAACAGTGCAAAAATCTATTCTTTCTTTTGTTTATTTAATGAGTTTAAATTAATTTTTATACAAATTTTGAATCGAATTTTTCGTTCGTTTTAGTTAGTTATAAATAAGAGACCAGCAACTTTAATCTATAGCTACAGGATTGGACCGAGCATAAGAAAGTTAAGTCTATTTTATTTTTAATTTTTTATTAACTAAATTGCTTCTCTTTGTATCATCTTTAATTTTCCGACATATTAAACTGTTAATCTCCAATGGGAATGATCTGTTTTCTTTATACCTTTTCATTTTAAATTAAAATCAACGGGTTTGTTTGTCTCCCCTAAATATAGGAAAATCTAGTTACTATTATGTATAATGTATATAGTGCTAAACAAAAGATACTAATTTTATATTGATATCCTCTTTATTTTTACTTAATTCGAAATGCCTACTTAAGTACATATATATTTAAATATTTAATACTTATACATATTACAATATTTAACGTAATTTTAACTGATACAGAGTATTATTAGATAATTAATGTTAAATATATTTATACGGGTATTTTTAAATGAAGCGAAACCAATAATACAAATCTATAAAAATATACCTATACAAATTTATGACATAACAAAATCACATTACTCAGTGGCGTAGTTATGACTCGGCTTTTTTAAAGTGTAGCTTTTTATGGAAATGAAATTTTGTACTAAGAATTATAAATGTTACTGTTAAATACCTAGAAATTTTTACTTCTATGAACTCAATTGAGGTTTTAAAAGAAAATTATAGATTTACCATATACACAAAATAGTAAAAATTATATTCATGAAAGAACATGTGGAATATGGTATGTTGATTTAATTTATCCTGTTTCAACATCTAGATTCAGTATTATTGGTCCTACCGCATTAAAAACACCCGGTATATCACAATAAAACCAAAAAACGATATTAACTAACAATAGAAATTATAATAAAAAATATTAACTAAAATCCTGTGAGATTACATGTATTTTGCTATTTTGCTAAGTACCCGGAAGTAAATATACTTTACTCTACCTTATATTAAAAAAAATATTAAATTAACATATAAGTAGGTACAGCTTATCCATGGATAATAAAAAATATTAACTAAAATCCTGTGAGATTACATGCATTATTATTTTGCTAAGTACCCGGAAGTAAATATACTTTGCACTACCTTATATTAAAAAAAATATTAAATTAACATATACAGCTTATCCATGGATATGTGATAATGTGTAAATGACTACGAGTTTCTGGATTTTTCTTTTACTTAATCCAAAACAGTTTGTAGTAGGAGTTTAAAACATGTAAAGAGGGCGCTAACAGCACCTTAAAAATGAAGGTTTCGAACAAGAACAATTTCTTTTAGAAAAATTTGCACTGCATTAAAAATTGTGGTATCGCACCAAATTTGGTTATACATTGATTTTTTACAATGCCTCTCCATTACCAAAATGATACACCTCGTCAACTATTTTGCTATATTTCCGTTCAAAAACAAAAATTCAAAATGTGTAAGTATATAACTTAACTGCGAAACCAAAGTATTGCCAAAAATTCCACAAAACCAATCTAATCTTCCTTTAACTGGTTATACGTTTTAATATCAGCTATCTCATCTTTTTTCATATCCTTGTCACCCCATCCCCAAATCTGCTCGCCGTCGTCATGATGATGTTCATCACTATTATCATTTACTTGTGTGGGTCCATCGCCTGTACGTTTCATGCGTTTCTTAACCATTTCAACCGAAGCAGTTTTCAAATCCGAGGCCAAGCCTACTGATTCCATAGCATCTATAAATCCGGTGGTGGCGTTCAATTTGTAGTCGCCAAATTCAGCTGCTTTATAATCCCAAGGGAAGACGTGGTGAAAATTATGCCAGCCTTCACCGAAAGCTGCTATTGCGACTAATACGTTTTCCGTGGGTTTTATAGATCTAGAAAATAAAATAAAGTTGTAACTGCGTGCTATTACTATGTTTAAAAAAATAATGATATTAAGTAAACCCTCTTCTCTGTATCCTCTTAAATTTTTGCTGAAAATTCAGAGGGATCATTAGCACTAAAGTTGATTTCGAAATTTTAAAGGGTGACTCATATTGAAAGCCGTGATAGCTGCCGGGAAGAAATGTACGAGATGCATCATTCTCTAGATGGCTCGAAAGTTTCACAAACATTTTTTTTTGATAAACTGAAGATATAGCTACTTACTTGTCATATGGTTTTTTACCCCAAATGTGGGCAACACTATTCACCGACCAAGTAGCATTCAATGAAACTGTGTATCTTGTTAGACATACGATCCACGCAACATTAAGGGACTCATTCCAAAAGTAGCATGATATAAATATTGGTAGTCCGATGCTCATATAAAAAACAATCGGCAAGTAGTGCCTGAAACAAAAATTTAGGTAGGTAAATATAATAATGGAAAATGGAAGAAAGTCAATGTTCAGTGCAACGCCAAAACAATATTAGTAAATCTGCTTCCGAATATTTCCTTCTACAAACTTCATTCATTTTCTCCCTCTCTACATTACTTACTTCTTCTGAAACATAACAACTGAATCCGCCTCTAAGTCACTCATATCTACAGTTTTTCCTTTCTCCTTCACATCCTTGTGCTTCCTCACCATTAACCACCCGATATGAGAAAAGAAGAAACCTCTTGAAGCGTTATGAGGATCAGCGTCTGTATCGGTGAATTTGTGATGAGAGCGATGATCACGTGCCCATTCGTAAATTGAGTTTTGGAACGCTATAGTTTGACATATTCCCAAGAAGATTCGTAATGGTAGCTTCGCCTTGTAGGTTTTGTGAGCCCACAAGCGATGTGCACCTGCTGTTATGCCCAGGCCACCACAAATTAGCAGAATCGCATCTGTAGGTGAAAATAGGTGATATTATAAAGGGCAATCCAAAAAAACTTCAGATTAGAGTGGGCGTTGCAAAGAAAAAGTACATCTAAAATAAATTATTATTATAAAGTCAGAATTAATTTTGATATAAATAATTACTAAAACTTGTAACACTTACTCCAATCTGAAATTTTTAACCACGGGAATTTAGGTAATTATTAGGAAATTTGATTGGCTATTTCTCATTTTGAAGTTTTATCGAAACAATTTTGTTGGAATTCTTTTATTAAAATTTTTAATAAGGACCTCATACTCACTCAATATATTAGTTTGATACATAGCCTGGAAAATATAATAAAATCCCCTAATAGCAGTGACGTGCAAATACGAAAATATAACAACATTCCTCCACCGTAAATTCCATTTGTACTCGGTTTTGTGCGACTTCTTTACTTGATTTGTAGGTGGATTTGGTAAGGTTGTGTTAGGACGTGAGTTTGGTGCCATCCTGAAATCAAAAGTAAAAACATCCAAGTAATACGAGTACTAACTACGTCGGTAATAAATAAAAGGGCATAAACAATACTGTATGTATAGATTTTGTCAATGGGAGGGTCTTATTAAGGAACTTTTTTTTAATTCTAAACGACAAATTTAAAATGATACACAAATATTGATTTTCGAATTAGAAGATACATAAACATTCTTAGAAATTTATAAATATGCTTTTGTTTGGATAATTGTTTGTGTGAACTTTTACACGCGATACCCAAATTTACTAACTTTCAAGGCTTTACTTTCCCTAGAAATTTGCAGGAAAGCTTAACAAAAATTGATTTAATCATTTTATCAAAATTTAATTGGTCTACTTTTTAATAATATTCCTATTAGTTTAACACAAAATGTTCTCACAAAATGATATAGAATAAATCCTGAAATTTAAATTTATTTCGGATATTTCAAGGACTAATCAAGATGTAGATTTATCTTTAGGATATTCTATGATTCTTGAAACAAGCGAGATCCCTAAAGTACTTTTCAGCTACCCGGTATTTATACACTTTTTAACATTTCTATTTAAAAAACTATACAAGGTATTCTAGAACTATTGTAGTATAATTCCATTTCAGATTCTGGAGTTAAACCTATATATACAGGGTGTCCCAGTTTATATCGTCAGGATTTCACCAGTCGATAGTTTAGCGAAAATTAAAAGTGGTTTGTCTAATAAACTATGGTCGAATGTTGCTTCCTTTTTGATGTACAGAGCATTAAAGAAAATAAATTATTTTAAATAAATTTGTTATAAATCAATAACAAAAAAAGTTAGGCTTCTAAAATTTTGCATAGATCTTTTTATTTGTTTTCTCTTATTAATAGTGGTTGCAATTATTTTATTTAGAACACAGTACGGATTTCTTCAAAAACATTTTATTGAATAAAACGTATACCACTGGTTTTTCTTGCAGCACCAATATACAGAGAGTATTTTCCATTCAATTAAGAAACTTTTTTGTCTCTTACAATTTCTTGATAACTTAACTTTTTTTTCTTATTTATTAAAGAGGTTCTTCTGCATTAGATTTCCGAAAAAAGCATCAGTACAAAGTTGTAGAGAAAAATATTTCCTACAACTTTCCTTTTAATATTTTTTTGATATTGTCAATATTTAAAAAGATATTCAACAAATAAGTTTTAATAATAATTAATTTAATAATAAATTTTAGGGAAATTTTTCTCTACTTAGGTACTACTTACTACTATTTTCCCAAAATTTTCAATTTATTTGTTGAATAACTTTTTAAATATCGACAATATCAAAAAAAGTTTAAAAGATAAGTTGTAGGAAATATTTTTCTTTACAACTAACTCTTTTTTTCAAAAATTTAAGGAAAAAAGTTATTCAATAAACAAAAAAATTCAATCATTAATTGAGGGCTGGTGAAGAAAGGGCGGGGTCTACGAATACACAAACTCAGTTTTAAACTTTCAGGGTGACCCTCTAGAAGATTCTACAAAAATTGGCTGTAGGGTAAAAAAAGTCTATTTAAAGCCTTTTTTTCTCCCTTATTTACTATACTATTAGGTTATTTTGAGTTAAGGTATCAAAAAATTATAAGATACGAAAAAGTTCCTAAATTGAATGTAAAATACTCTCTGCATATTGGTGCTGCAAGAAAACCAGTGGCGTACGTTTTATTCAATAAAATGCTTTTGAAGAAACCCGTACGCACTCCACTGAGTACTAAATAAAATAATTGCAACCACTATTAATAAGAGAATACAAAAAAAAAGATCTATGCAAAATTCCGGAAGGCTAACTTCTTTTGTTTTTGATTTATAGCAAATTATTTAAAATAATTTATTTTCTCTGTCAAAAAGGAAGCAACATTCGACCATAGTTTATTAGACAAACCATCACCTTTAATTTTCGATAAACTATCGACTGGTGAAATCTTGACGATATAAACTGGGATACTCTGTATACCACGGGATTGAGGTATCATTTAATCCTTCGGGTGAATTATTTCCCTCGCTCGCTTTGCTATTCATGAAATTTAATTCACCCTCAGGGATTAAATGATGAACCTCAGTCTCTTAGTATATAATATACTATATAATAGAAAAACATATGGAAATATAATAAGGTAACGAATTTACTTGAGAACTCAATTAACAAACCTTTTATGCTTGGTCTACTTGGTCTAATTTTTACCATTTTACCCTCGACATTTTTCTCCCTAATTCGCTATTAAAATATGATTGGGTAGTTCTGGGGCCATCGAAAAAAACTTAACAATGTTTGAGATTCGTACATAATCTTAGCAAATTTTTGGATTTAGAAAATTAAAAATAACTTGAGGTTTTTGTGTTTTATAGAAAATTTATTTACTTGAGGAATAAAGTTGAATATTACAATTTCAAAGCAGTTTTTTCGAAAATTTCTCATATTATTTTCATAATTTTCAAATAATGTGTAAACGTTTGAGTAGCATTTTGCTTTTTAGTTTTCAGTTTAATGGTCTTTAATTATTCGAAAGCAAAAAAATTAAGTTCCTATAATTTTTATTTAAAATTTGGCATTTTTGATACACTTAGTATTATTGATAATAGGATCAGGTACTAATATAATTTTATTAACATTTAAATTTTCATAAAATTGTTACTTACTTGTTCTTCTGAGGAAGTTTAACTATTTCGACAGCGTTTATTATATTAACACCACAAACAAATTCAGACTCAAAATTAGAGCCAATATTTAAAAAAAACTCTAAACTGCGTACGAAACCGTTTATTTCCGATAATAATGTTATATACTAAACATTAGAATAAAATAAATGCATTAACCCGTTTTATAGGTCTATAAAAGAAAATGTAATTGAATTTTTTCTTTTATACCTACGACACAGTAGTACTACGTTGATATCTCTTTTTTTATAAGCTTTGCAAACACACGGAAACTAAGTACTCCTTTGTTAAAATTAATTTTATATACAGTTGTCTGGAATTTGAAAATTACTTTCGCAAATAACATAATTTTGAAGGACTGTGCATGAATACCCGATTAGCTAATTATTGTTAGTGTTCAACTGTTCATTCACATTAAATTATGTTTAGTAGCTGGATTCGTATCACGAAAAATATTTTTTAATATTTTAATCTTATTTGCAATAGTTTCTGCAATAAATCGCTCCGCAAGTATCGTCTTCTTAATGCTTAAATTTCAATACAACAGATTCTGCGATTAAAATTAACTCATCAAATTTTAGATCTCTATCTTGAACCGCTAGATATAATAGAATTACCAAAAAAAAATGATTTAACAAAATCATTTTTAACTCTATGTCCGACCTATATTTACGTTTCATCTTTTCATCTTAAAATGAGGTCTATTTACGTAACTACGGTTATGTAAAGTTGGAACACTTTGTATATTCAATTTAAACCTACCTCCGAACATTTATTCATTTCAATTTTTAAAATTTCATGAGAAGGTTACTTATTACTTACATTTGTAATACTATAAAGTATAGATGTTACCCAATAATTTACGGTACTTTATGTAAAATAGGAATTTAAAATAAGGTCAAAAGTTTTGACAATTAAGCCATTTATGAATAATTAACATATTTTCGATCATATGATAGACTGAAATATAGAATGTACCTACTTTATATTAGAACAATTTAATCGCTTCGTTGGAATTGCTTTCGACAGATTATTTCATTTAATCAAGCATACAATTTTAACTGTTCTGAAAATAAATAAAAATTTAAATAGTACAGTTAAATAAATAAAAAAAAGGTGTTTTTTGTGAAATGTAACAAACTACGTCATAAGTTAAAAAGAAGACAAATGGGCTTTGAGTCGAATGGATAGCTAAATATCCAAGTAAATAAATAAAATAAAAAGTATAAAACTCAAAAAAGTATTTATTAAAAATATAATTAATAGAGTTCCTAAATGGTTTTTGATTCAACACATAGAAGAAAATGTTGCTGCTATATCTCAGATAATAATATTCTCATCCAATTGTTAATGAGGTATTAACAATGGATGCATACTAATTTTCAGAATTAAAATAAGATTACAATGATCAATGAGATGTTTAGTGATGGGACTTTGATTATTAGAAAAGTTTGTTAGAATCGAAAAGTACCTAACGCCATAATTGGTACTCTACTATAGAAAGATTCACAGTCCCAGTATAGGATTCAGAGAAACAGAAGAAAAAACATTAACCGGACAGCCCTCGAAATCACTGCAAAATGTACAATTGTTTATTCAAAAATTATGGTATAATAGCCAACAACCAGAACTTGCAAGCAAAAAATAATATCTAAAATACAACAATTATTTACACTTACAAATTCAAAGCACTAATTTTATGTAAATTCATTTTACCTAAACATTTCCTAACCATAACATAACTATATATTCACACAAATTCTAATCATAGGTCAAATTAAAGCCTGCAATACGCAACAAAAAAACAAGTTTTGATGCGTAAGGGCAAAAATGGAGAAATTCCATCAAATATGTTGATGTTATTCATTAATCAGATTCTTTTGCTATTTATATTGTTATTTTCGGGCACTTTTACCTATATTTATACAACTTTGAGAAGAAATGGAAATAGGCATCCGTTTTATAAATGCAATCACGTGACAAATATGTGCGTACATAATTAACTACCATACATTTTTTTACTTTCTGGTACGAAGTAATAAGGAAGAGTTATAATAACTAATAATCGTGTTTTTTTTAATTCAATTTATTGGTGGCATTTTTTCTTTCTTATACGAAGAATAAGGTGAGTATAGAAATCGTGATTTTTTTTAATTTTAGATTTTGATGGATTTACACTTCTTTTCTAAAATGTTACAAATAGGTTTCCAATTTTAATAGAACTAGTGAATTTATTAGAATATGGGTAATATTTTGTTCATTCTAATACATGTAACTTTCAGCAACAGGGGCGTAACTATGCTGGGGCCCCGCAAGATTTTGAATAAATGGTAATTTTAGTTTACCTACATTGAATAGATTGCCATAAATCGAATATCTTACTGTTTTATGGGGAACAAATTTATAAAGCTTGGGAGGGGAGGTTCCTGAAAAATGTGTTTCATTATTTACCCAGGGGGCCGGCGAACAAAAATAATAAAATTAAAAAATTGACAGGGGATTTGTTTATTTTAACTCTGAAATGCATATAAATCATATGACCTTGAACCTAAAAAAAATTTCGTCTCTGGCGGGCGGTGGCAGGGTTATTGAATTCTTACAAAAATCCACACCATAAGTAAACCTGTTTTGGCGGCTCTAACCCAGAAGGCCCAATTTGCATCCTTGCCCCGGGGCGCCTAAATGCCTAGTTACGCCCCTGTTCAGCAAGTCAGTTAGTTAAACCTTACTCTATTGGGAATATCTGGAAAACTTTTAAACACCTCTGGATTTCTTTAAAAAATCTTCAGCCTTTTACAAATGGAGATTTCAAGAAATTTCTGAGGTAAATAAATTAACAACAACATTAAAAAAAGTATATTTATTGTACCCCTTTAGTAATATTTTCTAGTAGAAATGCATAAAGAATAAGTTGTCTTATAACAAAAAATTTACGCTTTAAAGTTAATTATAGATTTGTCATTATGTAGAAGCAAGTCAAGTATTGTATTATAATGTCTTAATGTCGAATATAAATTGTTTACTTAACATATTATATGTAATAAATTATAGTGTGCCAAATCGTTTTTTAATGTAATTTACAAAAAACTTTCAAATTTGTAAGTGAAGTGACATTTTCGATAATTATCCTTGAGTGCAATTACTTATTGATTATCTTTTTGAACAAAGTGAAAATGTTGGTGATAAAATAAATATGGTAAATTTTGTCCAAATTTAAAATACTTAACGGTTCCTAAGTCATAATGAAAATAAATAAGTAAATTTTTGAGGAACTCTATGTTAAAAACTAGAAACCGTATGCTTTAAGAACATAGAACCCCAGTACTAGTTTCTATCTAAAATTAATTATGAAGTCCAAAAATATAATAATAACTACATCGGATTTTCTATTAAAAAACCATGATAGGTATGTTTAAAATTATTTTGACATTGTGCAGAATATATAAATATTTTATTTTAACTTTTTCTTTGTGGTTTTACAGAAATATTTTGTATGGAAATTGTGGAACTAAATATCACTAGTCCAAAAAAGATAAAAAATATTTGCCTTTTACGGAAAGTTCAAGAAGCGACCCTGCTTAATTCAATTCCACTGTTTAGGGTGAATGTCCGATGCCCAAACTACTAAAACTATTAATAAGATATTATTATGTATTTGTCACCATCAACGTATCTAATTAGGTATTGTATACAATGACTAGGTAATGTATACATTACTATCAATTACCTAAGTAAGGCTAAACTTGAACTCGTTATATATTTTTTATGTAGGCACTATTGACTTAAGGTTAAAGCTTAATTTTATAAAATTAGAACTGATATTTCAACATGACTTCCAAATTGATAATGAAACCTCAAAACATAATTTTATAATTGCAAAAAGTATATTTTTAATCATTCTTTAATCTATTACAAACGTTAACCTCTTCTATTTCCTCTTTTTTCATATCTTTGTCGCCCCAACCCCAAATACAACTATCATTTTCAAAATTATCTAGTTTGTTTTTACAACAGCTACCATCTCCAGTTCGTTCTATCCGTTTCTTGATCATCTCAACAGACGCTGTTTTCAAATCATAAGCCCATCCAATTTTTGCCATTAAATCAATGAACCACGTGGTCCAATTCAACCTGTAATTTCCCAGTTCGGACGTTTTGTAATCCCATGGGAAAATATGATGGTAATTGTGCCAACCTTCTCCATACGTTATCAGCGAAACCAAATGACTCTGGGTCGAACTGATAGTTCTAAAAACAGAGTTATAAAATGAAGATTTGTAAGAAGAATTAAATAAATTTACTTGTCGTATGGTTTATTCCCCCATATGTGAGCAACGCTATTCACTGCCCAAGTACCATTCAACATAAACGTATACCGAACAAAGCAAATAACAACCGCAACATCAAATGGTTCATTCCAAAAGTACCACGGTACAAACGCTGGTATTAAAAACGTCAAAAACGGCATGAAAAAGTAGAAATATCTAAAATAACAAATTGGACCAATTCCTAAGGTACCATATGACCATCTAATACCATAACATACTTCTTTTGGAACATAACAATGGGATCCGCCAGCAAATCACTCACATCCACCGTTTTCCCTTTTTCCTTCAGATCATCATGTTTCTTCAGCAGCAACCATCCTACATGTGAAAAAAAGAAACCTCTAGTGGCATTATGAGGATCAGCATCAGTGTCTGTGAATTTGTGATGGACACGATGGTCACGCACCCAATCAAACAGCGGTAATTGGAAGGCGGAGGTGTTGAATATTGCCAACATTATCTTTAAGGGTAGTTTGGCTTTGTAGGTTTTGTGCGCCCATAGTCGATGAGCGCCAGCTGTTACGCCCAAGCCGCAAAAATATAAGTAAAAGTAATCTGGAAGCACGAGGTTTAACTATAGTGGGATATGTTTGGGTGTTGGAAACTTACTCCAAAAGAATGTAAGTACTCGGGCTGTTGTGGCTATTAGATACAAACCATACACAAAGATTATATGAAGGCTTGCAACTAGAAAGACGTTGATCCAGACGATTTCCCATTTGTATTTTTTAGAGTTTTTTTGAGACGGAGTTTGCAGGTTTGTGGATTCTTTGGTTCTTGACTCACTGAGGAAATTTGCTGTTATGCTGAAATATTTATGCCTATGAGCGTTAAAATTAATTTGGAAAATAATGTGTGATATACCAGGATTATTTTCAGAAGGCGTGTCGTCACGCCGTTTCTGACTCCATTTGTCTCGCTCTCAAGGCAGGAACAGAGAGACACACATGCCTTCTGAAAATAATTCTACCACATTATTTAGGGGGTGTGGATACTACCCCCACTGCACTGAAGCTCGAAGCTTTTCTACCACATTACAATTATTATTATTATTATGACATTAATTCTCAATATTCTAATTTAAGTACAAGTATATTTTACCTGAAATTTTCTTGTAAACTTATGTCAACCCCTAAATTTTCCATTATATAAATTATTAGAAATATCTGTATCTAGAAGTGAAAGTGAAAAATTTTAGACAGACAATTTAAAATTAATTTATGTGTGCACAGTTTTATCAGTAATTCACATTATTATTTAAAAAAATTACAATTTTAACCAGACAATAAATAATGCAATTGTGTGGTCGGAACTTGTAAATTTAATTTTAATGATGTGTATAATTTTATGGGCTCAACTATAAAATTGGGTATTGAAGATTTTGATCAAGTGTTTTTATGGTTTTTAAAAAATTAGTTTTGTGATTATAATTCGAATGGTCTCCATATCTATTGAGAATATTTGAATGATATTTTTAAAGGTGATTAATACAATATTCTTACTATTTATCATCCAACTTGTATTTAATGTTTTATTATTTTTTATGTGATTTAAAATATTTCAAAAACTGAGAAATGCAAGGATGAAAATATCATTTCTTCTCGTTCAAAATGTACCATTTTATGCACTGAATACACAAAAACACAAATGAAGTATTAAATAATCTATGTAATATACCTACCAAAAGTGAAACACTAAAAAGCTGAAATATCCATATTTTTGGATTGATATTTTCTTTTTCCAATCAACCGTTCATTTATTTTTTACCCTGATTGTTTCTCAAATCATATATGTAAAATTATATTGTTTTTCTGGAATGCTACTTTTATTTTATAACATTTTTGAATAATTATATTCATAAGCAACACAAGTGGACTCAAATCCTGGTATGAAAGAGAAAAATCTTCTTATATTTTTATCATATTAAAAAACTCATAATTAACTTTGACATTGTTTCTCGCGTCTTTGATAATGACCTTAAAACATATTTAAATCATATTATAATTATTTCATTTACACTTGTTTACAATAGCAAATTCCTTAATATTCTAGTGCAATGTCAAAAAAGTTAAACCTTGTACCGTTGACACAAACTTATATTTGAATCATTCATTGCACATGCAAAAATACCATACAAAGTCGTTGATACAGAGTGTTCATAAATAATATAATTTGAATTTCCCGCAATTTCTGTCACATGATTTTGGTGTTATAGAAAGGCTTTGTATTCCATTTTGTTGCTAAGTAAAAAAGAACCGCAAAAACAGGACGTAAGGGTGCCAAGTTTGCGAGAAGAATAATACGCGCGAAATTCAAACATCTATCAATCATATATAAACACTCTGTATAATACTATAATGTATGATAAAAAACTTTTAAGTTTTTCGTGGGGCAAAAAATTACTATAGAATTTATAAACTTGATACTTAAGTAAGTTGTTTTTGTACGACCGATTCATTTGTAAAAAATTTAATATACAATAATTTCGCTAATATATTTTATCATTTTCATTGTAACACATTTTTATTTCGATTGTTACTTACGTGGATGGTGATTTTAATCCATACATAATTCAGCAAATTCAGGCCATTGTTAAAGCCCGAATAACTTATAATTGCACACTAAATTTACTTGAAAACACATGTAACAATAACTAATTTATTATAAAATAAACATCAGAACTTTAACAATATTATAGATAGTACAAAATATAGAACAACAAAAATAAATAATTTAATGATGTTTTTATAACAAACTAGAATTTTAAATTAGTTTAACACTAAAGTTTAGTAAACTTAACAATTTCTGATATTGTTGAATATCACAATCATAATAACATAAGTAACTAGATTTAAAAATCAGCAAGAACCTTGAGTGCAAACGCACACAAATTATAATTTGCAACCTAAATATCTACGTCTGCATTTTAAGGTATGTAAAATTAATAAAAATGTGACAAAATAAATTTCTGTTTATACAAATAATAAAACAACTACAGGAAGAACAAACCTACCCTACTTCCACTCAAAAAACGTGAAAGCCTTGTTGTCGCCCAAAAGTAATTTTTACAAAATGAAACTAACCACAACACTAGAAAAATACCTAAATTTCCATACAACCAAGCTAATCTTCCTTTAACTGATTATACATTTTAATATCAACTATATCCTCTTGTTTCATATCTTTGTCACCCCATCCCCAAATGTGGTCGCCGTGGTCATGGTGCTGGTGATTACCATTGTCATCTAATAAAACCGATTCCTCTACAGAGATGGTGCCATCACCTGTGCGTTTCATGCGTTTTTTGACCATTTCAACAGAAGCAGTTTTCAGGTCGTAGGCCCAGCCAATGCGTGCCATCAAGTCCAGGAAACCTGTTGTTAGGTTTAGTCTGTAGTTGCCTAATTCGGCCGCTTTGTAGTCCCAGGGGAAGATGTGGTGGTAGTTGTGCCAACCTTCGCCGAATGCCACCATGGAGACATATTTGTTTTCGGTGGGTTTTATGGATCTGTGGAAGGAAAGAAATGAAAAATGTATTTCAGTAAAAAATTGTATTGACTAAATCTTCGGTTTTCGTATTTTATGTTGTGCATTTACTTTACGATCTGTTTTTTTATGTCCCTAATCCCTTTCTATACAATAAATATTGAAATATCTCATTCATATTCATTTCAAAATTGTTGCTAAACGATAAATAATTAAATAAATTTAAAAATAATATTTATTACATCATTAATTACCATATTAATGGAAACATTAATATTATCAAATAAATTACTCAGGTTAATATCCTTTACTTATTATTTATAACAGGGCTTCGTTCATAACTTTCTTAAATATATATTCAGAAAATTAATTGTTAAAAACTTAGCAATGCCTGCATACCTATCGTACAATTCTGTGAGATCATAATTATCTGAAAGTGAAAAGAGGCAATTTTTTCCCTATTAGAGCGAAGGTTGTACAACTTTCTCTCTATGTAATCAAATTCAAAGTCAATAACACATCCAATGTTAACTATGAAACAATATACAGAGTAACTAATTAAATGCCAGCTAGCCCAACGAATGCGTGAGACGAAGAGCAACGCACACCATACTCAGGTCTGTCTTTGTCTTAACAGTCGACTATCTGGCATTAAGCTATATGTAGATATAGTTTTTATGCAAATCCTAGTACATACTACTTACTTGTCATATGGTTTGTTACCCCAAATGTGTGCAGCACTGTTCACTGACCAAGTACCATTCAATGAAATTGTGTACCTTGCAATGCACACGTACCACGAAATATAAAGATTCTCATTCCAGTAGTACCATGGTACAAGCGTTGGCATTATGAAGCACATAATTGGCATAAGAATTAAATAGTACCTGGGGGAAAAAATCAAAGTCAAGTTCAAAAACATCTATAAATATAATAGTGAAGGTTAAGTGCACTAAGAAACAATATTTGCTTCCTTCAATAAACTTTCCTATTTGCTTTCACTCTCGCATAATATTTACGCAAAACTTCAAAAGTTACTTACTTCATCTGAAACGTAACAACCGGATCATCTAGTAAATCAGTCATATCAATAGTTTTCCCTTTCTCCTTCACATCCCTGTGTTTCTTCAGCATTAACCATCCAATATGCGAAAAGAAGAAACCTCTAGAGGCATTATGGGGATCAGCGTCCGAATCGGTGAATTTATGGTGGACGCGATGGTCACGCACCCATTCATAAATGTGGTTTTGGAACGCCAAAGTTTGGAATACACCGAGGATGATTCGCAGTGGTAGTTTGGCTTTGTAGGTTTTGTGGGCCCACAGGCGATGTGCACCTGCTGTTATGCCTTGACCGGCACAAATTAGTAGAAATAGATCTGTTGATAAAAATTGTTGATATTATATCAGATTAAATTACATGAGACTGTAGGTACATGGTACATGATACAGGTGAAATATTGAAAGTTTCTCTAAATGGTGATAAAAGTTTATTAGGTAGGTAGGTACTTTCACATTTCCTCCTTCAGGCGCATACACAGAAGTTTGTTTGCCTTTAGATCCGAGAACCAAAGGTTAAGTTTATAAACAAGTTGTAATTATATGCTCGCAACAGTTCCTTCCTGGAGTCAATTAAATGTCTTAAAATCAAAAATAAGATATCAAGTTCAACATCCGGTTCTACAATTTATGAATACTTGTTCAGAATGAGCTTGTTCTTAAATGGAAACAAGGAAAGTATATGAATATATTTGTATATATTATGATTCACTTGTCCGTAAATTTGCCGACAGGGTTCGGCGAACTCTCTAAATTTCCAGAATAAATTTATAATAATTATTTTCAAAAATTTAAGGTAAAGAAATACTTAGGTTGGGTTACCTTTGTTTTTACAGCTACATATTAAGCTTTCAAAAATTGTACATATCACTAAATTTCATATGCTATTTTCTGCATCTTCTTCAGTTGTACTTCAGAAAATTCAAAATATCTTTCGGAAAACGTTTATTGTTACAATTCAGATTACTGAATTGAATTTCAGAAGACGTTAACTGTAATACAGATTAGTAAATATTTTCAGGAAACGTCAATCGTTATTCAGATTAGTTAATTGTATTTTAGATATTTAACGTAAATTGTAATTCAGAAACCACATTTTTGGGACTTAAAAATTAAAATTTCAAGAAACTCCTGAAAATAATATATAATAATCTAATTAAATATATTTATACATATTATGTTAAACAAGCTATGTTTTAATTAAGTGAGCTTCTTTGAAAGCTTTTTTAATCTGAAATATAACTAACTGCCTCCAAATATAAACATAACATAAATAAAATAATATGAAACAAATTGATGATTAATCAATTTTATATTTCCTGCAATCTCATAAATTCCAATAAATGTGGCCCTAATTAAGCAAATTTCAAAGGACATTCTGCTTATTTCACTAAAAAGCGGCAATTTTAAGAGGTTAAAAAATTTCAAATTATCTTTTGATGTTTATTTTGCAGTTTCAGTTTAAGTTAATTATCGATTGAAAAACTGGACCTAAGAGTTTTCATAAAATATATAAAAATTTGTAGCGTTCTAACTGAGTACTTACTTTTTCTGTTTTCTTTTAGGTATTTCGACAAGTTTTTAAAAGCTGAACATAACAGTGAAACAATTGTGAATATATCTTGTACCGTTCCGAAGTTATGGTACTTTGAAATTGTGATTTTATGCAAATTGGTTATTTTTTCCAAATTTGTAATTCGTATATCTTCGAGTCTTATCGAGATAACGCAGCGGAGTTTAAAATTTTAGATAAAGGAAACCCCCATCTACCTGCAATGACACATTTATTTGCTACTAAACACACTCAGGTGGTTAGTTTTATGAGAAATTATGGATTTTTTCGACTGTTTTGGTTTATAACCGCCTGGCGAAATAACTAATTTTTTGGGGGGAAATATTATTTGTGATTCTGAAACACCAATAAATTCTGGTGATAATTGTGAAAAAATCTTGTAAATATCTCGTTTCGTTTCTTAGTTATCGCTCGTTGAAATTTGAAGTTTCACTCCGAATATTCACGAATGTTTCCGAATGTGTCATTTCGTTGGTTTCAGTCATTTTCAGAAAGTTAGCACCATGGAAAAAGTGGTATATTTTCGCTCTACCTTGTAGTTTTTGTAATTTTGATTTAAGGAATGTTGTGATGCAATAATATCTTACACAGGGTGTTAGCAATTAATCGTCAATTTTCAGAAAGTTCAAACAACGAAACTGTATTTTTTTAAAGGAAACCCCCTGTATATTTCTATTCTATGTTGTAGAGGATTAAATACTTCTTGATTATTTTTCGTACTCTTTATAGTTAATTATGATCTAATTACTAATATATAACCAATTGCTCAGTACTCTAATAAAACTAATTATTTCCTGTATAACGCTGAGAAAATTATACCTACTAATAGAAATCTTTCCAACGTTACAAACTTGATTTTTTTAGAAAAAACAGTTTAATAATTAATCCTACGAATCGCGTCTATTCTATTGAATTCGGGTACTTAAAGCACAAAAACTTCATTTTGATAATCAGATAAAATGTTGAATCTATTTCCTGAACTCCCAGTTCATACTTACTCCATAAAGAAGTTTTCAGCGTAGCAGTAGTGAACATTAAATAAATCCCATAAAGAGCAAACGTGTGAAGATAAATAAAAGCAAAAACATTCCTCCACGCAATGTCCCATTTGTACTTCGGCACCTGCGACGCCTTTGGTTGATTTCTAGCTTGTTTTGGTAACTGGGCATATTCATGTTGCACATCGGGTTTACTGATAATTTGCACTGGTTCGGCGGAATATAAAGCTGTGGTGGTGCTTCCCAGCAAATTTGGTGCCATTCTAAAAGAAAACAGAAATACATGGTGTACTTAGTGTTTTAATAACAAGTAAAAGTGTAAGTGCATAGACTTTATTTGAAATAGTAGGTCTGAGAAAAATGCAAAATGGTACTTAAAATATTGATTTTACAATTACAAGATAGGTACCTATAAGCATTCTTGGGAAACTATTGGATAATGTTTGCGATTGGTGTACGTGCTTCAAATCATGCAAATTGTACAGGTTGTACTTTCACTAGAAGTCTGCGTGCAGGATATCAAGAATACATTTTACCAAAAATTAATGCAACTGGGCATTTTAAATAATTATAATGAAATGTGTTAAATCATAAAAAAAATTAGCAGCAATTAGCTTCTGCAACAGGGCAATAAATGTGAAATTTAGTAGGAGCCAATTACGGTTTCTGCGTACAGGATTTAAGGTGCTAGAAAAGTTTGAATAACTACATAATTAAATTACATTTAATTAATTTTTCCTATGTAATTAAATGAAATAGAAAGTTTAGGGAACTGTTACTTATATGCATGTTTTTATCCAAATCAAAGTTCTACATTTCTGCATAAATTATTTTTTTGAATCTAGGTTTTATAGCTTTTTACTTTAAAAATATATCAAAGTTGATTATGAAATAATCGTTTTTACCACCTGAATGTTATTTAATCGAAAAATGTTAGCATAGCAGTTTTCGTAGTTTTTTAATAACTGAAACTGAAAAACTGATTTAAATATTATACTTTTGAATATTAATAACAAAGCTAACATAAAACAGCAAGCAACAAGTTTTATTTTAAATACATATTACTAACATTAATAAAGACATGATGTTATAGAAAAAATATACGTGCACTTTTTCGTTGTTCGTTTCCTGCCTCTCTTGAGGCAGGAAACGAACACTTTAAAAACATCTTAATTTTTAAGCTATCAATGAATTTTTTAATGTCGTTCCGTTAAATACATGTTATTATTAAGCGAGTGTGCCAAATATGGGACAGCAAGAATTTAATTACAACTTAGAAAAAATTACTTTGTTGTTGTGCCATATTTGGCATAGTAGGTAAGGGGTTATTCAAGTTTCCTCTTGGGGATTTTCTTATATTATTGCATCTTCTTTTCCAGCATAAATAATTACAATAACGTTTATCATAATTACATTATGCTTAAGTAGGTACAAACATTCTGATGTTATTGAGTACTTATTATAGAATTTAATTAATGGCACACTTTTGACTAACGGATGCACCACTGGGTACTATATCAATGAGCAGTGAAATAATTTTACAATAGTTTCTTTACGATGACAATAGTGGTGATTAAACTATTGAAAAAGGAAAAGTGTGAAACAACACATGTCTTCTTCTATTACTGACCTAATTGCTGATTTTACAGTAATTAGTAATTACTGCTGATATTTTTAAAAAGAAAATTTACGTCAGAAAATTCCGACAGACAGTTTGTAGCGATAGGACTGTAAACAAAAGGAAAATTTATTGCGTTCCGGTAGTAAAAAACAAATAATTGGTAAGCAATTACAAAAATTAATTGATTCAAATTTCGATTAGCATTATCAGACATAAAATTCTGTTTAAACTTTCTAATTTTTTTGTTACGCATAAATTTTAGGTCAAATCTAGAGACGATCTGTGGACCTACTTATTTTAGTATTACGCCTCATGTCTGTTACAGTAATTGAAATAATTGTAAAAATGAAACAGATCACATCGGAATAATTTATTTTCGCGAATACAAATTATTTTCTTAATTAAAACTGGCATCTTTAGAAACATTTGTACAGAATTGAGTGAAATTATTGAACTGCAATAAGATCATCAAGTGTGTAATAATAATTGGCAGTAATATAAATAAAAAAATAATAACCAAATATTCTCTGAGATTTCATGAAATATGTATGTATGTACTTTGAAAAAATTCGATTACTGTAGAAGTGATTCAGTAAATGATTAACATAATTATTATTCATTAAAAGTAGTCTATTGTTTTAAAAATTATTCTCACAAATTTATGAGAAATCAATAATTCGTGGACGAGTATCAATGAACTTGACTTAAATTGATTCAGCCATGCGTATTACAAATCAGGTTAAACTAAAATCGCTACAATATTTACGCCGGTAGTTAGGCAACTAAAAATTGTTTAAAAAATCTTAAATCAGAAAAAAAAATCCTCACTTCTTTTTTACTACACACAGTCTATAAAATAAACTTCCAAATTCTTCTCTATACGCATACAAAGATGTCTGGCAGTCTGGCACTTTTGCCTTTCTAAAACCCGAAAATTTTCAGGTCACGCGGATAAGAAAAATTTAAGGTGCGTGAAACCTGAAACACACTCTCAATTTCCTAAAGATATGCGTAGAACAATTTAGAATCGTACTTAATAAGCAAGACCTACATTTTGGTCAGAAAGAAATAGAAAAATCTGTGTCACAGCGGATAGTACGAGAGAGAACGGTACGTTTATTTGATGTGATAATGAAATAATTGAACGCCAAGAGATAAGTAATTTGCTAATGGTTTGCGAATCTGTTAACATATTCTACCCACATAATTCAATGAGATGATAGCTGCATTGACATAGTGGCACAACAAAGTCAAAAGCTTCGTTGGTGTTTACACTATATCTCTATGTTCCATCAGGAAGTTAATGAAAGGATTAAGTGCTAAGTCAGTGTTTATGTGGGCTGTAGACAGAGAACGCTACAAATTTGTTTGATGTTCTTTTTTTCAGTTATTCACTTGTCGCGTAGAAATTAATTAAAATAGTTGTAGAAGAATAATAGAAATATTCTTTACAATTTTTTCCGGCACGAACTTTGTACTACATTATACTTCAATTTCATTCCGTTTATAAATTCCTGCATGAGTACATAATCCTTTATTAGAATTTGATTTCCAAAAAGTTACAATATTATAATATAGGTATGATCTCATTATGAAATTTACTATATTTTCACAAAAGAAATTGGGCAAAATGAAAAAAAAGAGAATTGATTTGTAAAATGTATCTAAATAGTCCGGCATCTTCATTCAATTCTCTAGCAAAGTGTAATAATTATCCTTCAGGACCACGAAATTGATTGTATAAGCAGAGCCGGATTCAGATTTAAAGGATCCTCTTTTTACGTAATAATTTCTCTTAATAATTTCAGATTAATTCAATTTTTGAGCAATATCGACCTCGAAATTATTTGTTTTTTTGGTCAGTTAAGCTGTTCCTATAAAAAAATGTTATTCCCACTAAATTAGCGAAGGATCCTTCTTCTGAGCAGTTCGCTGCTTTACTCAAAAATTCTAAAAACTGTATCTACATTTTGAAACATTTGCAGTAAGTGCTGCTCCCTTTATCAACAGCAGCAATATTTGTATTTGTTGAAATATATTTTTTTCTGAACTGAATTTATGAACAAAATAGCTTTATTTTCCAAAAATACATTCAAATCATTGGAAAATTAGTTTTGCAGTAGGTGATAGTATATTACACTATAAGAGAAGAAAGTGACACTTTTCCATTGAGTAGAAAAGTTGTAGCCCAAGGCGACAGCCGAGGGTTATAATTCTAGAAGAGTGGAAAAGACACTTTCTTCTCGAGTGATGTATTTTTTCTACTGCCTTATTCCGAAATGTGCTAAACTTATATTTACTAAAAAAGTTAAAAATTTTTCAAGAAAAATTAGTAGGTAAGTTTGATCGTATCCTTAGAAACGCTGTAAACAGAAATTAATAAAATTTTTCTGCAATCGCTGTCAACTCTGTCAAAGCTGTCAATTTGTGATTTAAATAGAGTCATCCGGTCAAAAATGAAAAAGCTTGAAAACCTGCTTAATGTAATCTAGAATTAAAAAAACATTGTTGAAATTTTTTTTATACTCCAAAAGTTTATCGCGACTCTAAAATTTCAAATTGAAAAAAAGGTACTTTTCAAACACCCCAAAAAGCGCGCCATATTGCATGATTTCATAAGCCAGTGTCGAAATATCAGTCAATACTAAAATTTGTACATAAACGACATTGACAGCTGATCAGAACATGGCTAATGACGTCACAAACCCTTCAACCGATCACGTCGTGTTTTAAATGCGAATTAATTTTTACGACTTTTAATATTGAATAATTTAAAATTGAGCAATAAAAAAACAATTTTTTCAATGCTTTTATTATTTTTTTAGCCTAATCTTTGCAATTAAGAATAAAAAAGGTATGTCAAAAATTTCCGGACGACTCTATTATTATAAAAGGTATTTATTTGTCTATATTTTAGAAAAGAATTTAGTAAAAATGGAATGCAGTGACGAAGAAAATAGTAGTGATGTAGAGAAGGACATTGAAGAGGCCTTGCGGCAACTCTGAATTTGCTAACTATCAAATTTTTTACTTTCCTCTCTAGAGAGGAAAATTACACCACTCATTTTTGTAAATTTCAACTTTCATCTTTCAAATATCTATAATAATAGCCTACTTTGAAACAAGGCAGTAGAAAAAGATATAAAAATCACGTTTTTCTACTCTTATATATGAAAATAGTAATTTTTCCATGATATACATTGAATACTTGAAACTTCTAAATTTTTCTCTACTGTGAAAATAGTATATTTTACAACAAGACATGAAGATACCGTTTTTTCTTCGTGAAGTGAGAATTGTATACGAGCTGTGTAGCAGCGAGTGAGGCAATCTCACGAACCAAAAAAAACGTACTTATTTCATGTCGAGTAGTAAATACTAGATATATTTTCTACGATACTGTAATTTATAAATTGGATTGGAAACTACATTTTTTTTAAAATTATTTAAGGTGACAGTTTTCAAGTGAAACGTCAAAATTATATTTTAGTTTTTATTTTAACTATTTGAAACTTTATAAGTATATAAAATATTTCATGAAAAGTGAATGAATTGATATTGAAAATTTATGTAAATTTAGCGAATATAGTGTTTTCATTAAAAAAATCACGACGAAAATCATAAATTTTGATATTCTCTCTCTAGATAGAATATGACTATTCTTTATGTAAAATAAAAGTCAGCAGCTTAGTGCCTTTCAACTTTCAACCAATTGAATAATTCGACCTTGGATATGGATTTGTTGAGCTTAAATGAACTAACCTAATAACATCACATACTTGTTTTTAAATAATATAATAATTTCTACTAAATAAAATCTGCACTATCTAATAAAATTCTTTATTTTTGGCTTAAAAACTGTTCATCTTTTAGTTTAGCGTTTAGCAGAAAAGTACAAATGCACTAATAAAACACCTTTATATCGAGAAAAAAATTTCTTTCAAACTAATAACACATGAATTCTGGACTATTAATCTTATTAGAAATAGAAAGCATAATAAAAAGCACCTTAAGTTATGTTATATAAGAAGAGCAATATTTTTGAATGAGAGATTCATTTCGGATATAATTTGATCTAAATATGCTTAGGGCACAATGATAATCACGCACAGGGCGCCGATCGACCTCGAACTGTCCCTGAATTTCATATTACTTTCTCAATGTGTTTGATTATGTTGAATGTTGGCGATTCCCGTGGTTCTAGTGTTCTAGTATTGGCACTTTTACTTTTAAAGATGATGAAAAGAAACTTACAATTTTATACTAAAAAATCAAGGAGCTGAGGTAACTTAAAAATGAAAGAAAAGATTCCATAAATAATAAATCAAAAGTATATTAAACTAATATTGCAATTATGTGGCTAATTCTGAAATAAATTATCAGTAATTTTGTGTTTATAGTTATACTAGGATAATTTTCAGTGAGCAAGTGCGTCAGTCACATTATCTCTGCTGAAATAATCCTAGTATACTTTTACAAGGTAGTACATAATTTCACCCATAGTATTAATTACTACATGACCAAATTTGTCTGCAGACGCTATTTTACCACACAATAAGTAACCATGACCGAATTAAAAATTGCAAAGAGTTTTTCCGAAAAAAATCAACGAATCTGGGGGGTGCCGCCAAATACTGACATTTACCATTCACATGATGTAAATATATTTAGAACTGTGTTGAAATTTTTCCCAATTACGAGTAGGTATGATTAAAAATTACAACATAAATGTGGCATTTATACCTTACCAAATCAATATTGAAAAATGTCAAATTAAACGTGTCTAAACAATTAAATGTGATTGCTCCATAGATTAAATACATATATGAATTAATTGTGTATGGGAGTAAATTTCGATAGAACGAATCCTCGTGTTCGTATAACTATTAAATGTTAAAGGTGTTTAATAAATAAAAAATAGGTGCTAAAACCACGTTTTAGTATTATTGTTTGATGCTTATAGTTTTCTTTTAAAAATATTATACGCGCGCTTTTAAGAATTATTCATTGAATTAGGTTATTAAATAGTAAATTTAATATACATTATTTGAATGAAGAGGACTTCCACAATTAGATAGTCGAAAAATACTTCCACCCTCCCCTTTTCCTCAAAAATCAAAATTAAATCTTATAGATCCTGAAATCTTGTATATTTATATATAAATAAAATTGATGAGTTGATTCAGTTTTATTGCCGATACATTTATTTTTTAATTTCAAATCCAAATTATGTCTTTAGTATTATAGTTTGGAAATAAATTAAGAGTATGAATTTGCAACAGTGAGCAAAACGTAACAATAAATTGGTACTAAAAAATACTATCCCGTTATCTTAACTTCAAAATGTTCCATGATCTTGCATGTCAAATTTAAATTTATGGAACAAACACTGTTTCCTTTAATTGGATTCAATTATAAGGGAATTATTTATTTCAATAAATCTGTAAGAATTATTTTAAAAATAAATAAATAAACTAATATACCTAATATACTATCAATATCACAAATCGAAAACAACAAAAATCTATTATTTTGTAATTATAAAATTATAGTTAATTTATGGCGAATGAATTTTCGCGAAAATAGCAAATTCAAACCATTAGAAAAATAAGCATTTTAAAAAATTTATATTCTATAAAGGCCAGTTATATAATCCAGTCATTCTTAACTGCTAGTTAACTTTCTTGTCTTAATAATAAATGAATTTATTGTTAAAGATAACCGCACATTTAAATGCAAATATCTATTCTGTTCACAAGAGTTGGCTAATTGCATTTTCTACACTTTTCTTTTCAGCCTAACAGACATATTCGCACATAATTTTTTTGTCACATTTATTTAATTTCATTGTAGAAATTATTGTTGTCGTAAAAATGTAACTGAGTAAAAAAATCGTTCGTAGTTCAACTCTGGAATAAAGTAAAAGTACCTATAATTTCCCTCTAATTGTTGATTTATAAAAGCACTGGATTTAAAACTTTTTAACCCTTGTAAATATGAAAAAAAAAATGTTTTTCACAGGCGCTTTTAAATATTTCTTAGCTTTAGCAAATACTTTTATTGATACAAATTCCCACTATTAATATTAAGATAAATATAAGATATCCTACAATTTTCACTAATAGCACATTAAAATATTCAAATGAAACTAAAAGTTTTCAAAAATTTTATTCCGGAGACAAGAGCTTTATATTCCGTCATCACAAGATGTCTTTAAGTACGTTCTTGTGTTACTAGTTAGATTATTCCGAAAGCTAATCAATGTGTTTGCAATTGGAAAGCAACATATCGTAGGTACACAAACATTATTAAATTCCAAAAACACTTTCTAGTAGACATCCTTTAGCTAAAGCACACAACACTAAAATTATTTTTTTAAATCTAGAGCCCTACCTGTTAATTTCGCTGCTACTGGGGTGTAAATTTTGAGAAAGCTGGTCCTTTGATGCTACACGTGAAACTCCGCACACTAACTAATCATGCAACCCACAAAAAAACTCGTATATAATTACAGTAGAAACGACACCAAGCACACAAACCAAATGTGATTAGCCCCAACGAAACCAAACTCTATATAGCTCTGAGGTTGATCTTGAAGTTTGTTGGGTACCATCGGTACTTGCTATTCGTATAATGTATTCTTTTTCTATTGTCAGTAAGAGTTTGTGGAAGTTTTGCATGGTGTTGTCTCTGTTCCATGCATCCACATGCATGGTACCGTTTCTGTTTTCGAAGGCGGTACTTGATTTCCGATCGCTTCGAATTTCTCCTTCAGAGTTCATGTTATTGGTGTCAAGTGCAGCATGCCACTTTCGCGTACTAACGTGTGAGGATTGGCGATAAACGGCGGTGTGCTCTGGTCACATTTTCCGAAAATTTTTGGACGGGAAGTTATCTTTAGGCACTCTTTCGTAAATTGGAGGAAGGGGGTACCAGGAAAAACGGAGTAAAAATGTTACAATATTTTCTATGCTATAACAAATTGTATTTTTATAATAATCAGAAAATTGACTACAGAAAGGCATAATTAGGAAAAAAAGGTTAATTCTATACCAGAGTCTGTACTTTTTGGGAACTTACAATGCAGATTTAAATTCATTCATGTTAAAATATTACATTTTTAGAAAAGATATACCAAATTTATCAAAACCAAGTTTACAACATCGAAAAATATTAATTTTGGAATTTTTAGATATGAGCGGCAGGACAAAAAAATATCCACAATGATAACTAATAGCAGAAAACTCTTCTACCTCGCATTAAGAGTTTTGATTTAAAATATATTTCAACAAAAAAAAAGTTATAAATGTAATTTTCTTCGTTCAAAATTTACATTTACAAATTCTATTTGCATAACTAATTATATAAACTGCTGATTATCCAATTACTTCATTTGCAATTTGATTAATTTGACCTGCAGCTATTATATGCAAAAATCTACAAAATGGACAATATAATGCACCTTGCACTAATTAATAGAACAATAATCAGAATCCTTGTATTTGTTTATAGTAAAATGTATCAGTTTGTATTCAAATTTTCAATATCTATTGTTTTCTAACAGATTCAGACGTCCTGCTTAGAAAAGGATAAAATATACTAATTCACTGAACAGTAAAATAAATTAGTCAGATACAAAGTTCAAAAAATATTCCAATGTGTACAAGGGTATCCTATTCAAATTTCTTCAATTTTGGGGCATCGTGATTTGGTTCAGTTTAATGGAGTAATAATTTATTAGTAAGTATATTTGGTTAAAAGTAATTTTATTAAAAATTTTAAAAACTGACTAGAGCCGAATTGTGCCTAAATTAAACTAGGTAAAATAATTTGTCAAAATCTTGAAAATACTTATACACCGTTTCGTAGTTGGTCTAAAAGTATGCATTGATACAAAATAACTCTCAAATTTATAAATTTGCTGAACACTCAAGATTTCCTGTTAAATAATTAATGAAAATATGGTTTCGTTTAAAGAAAGCATAATAAACATCGAACCTCTATCCATTTTTTAAAGTATTATTCTTCAGTAAAACTGTAATTAATGAACGAACGAGCACCTCCAATTAGTACTAATTGCTTAATTAGACGATGTTTTCAGTAAGTAAAATGTTACTAATATTAAATTGTTTGTGGTCGATAGATAAAAATAATAAATAGTGCTATTTTAAAATAATTATGTACTAGATAACGCTAGTTTCATACGTGCGACTTCTAGAGTTTATGTACTCAAAAATTTTATTTTATTCATTCAACAATTACTACTACTGTTTGACAATGTTATGTTTTGTTATGGTTATTAACTACATATTATAAAAGTTATATGTGTGCCATCCGGGCCTTAAACTACTTTCATGTAGGCATTAAAAAGGATGAACTTGATTACAATGTAGTACTTAGAAATCAAATTAGCTTGAAGGGTCATAAAATAATTTATTGTTGCAAAGATAAAGATATTGCTTGATTGATTTTTAAACAAATCTGATAATGAGTGGGCATCAACTTATTATTTAAAATTGAAGCTTTGTCTTATAATGGAATTCATTTATTCTTCATACAATGAATCTTTTCTTTACCAATAAAAATCAAATTACAATTTACATAATACAACAAAAATCAATTATAATAATGTATATTTTATAATAAGTAATAAGTAGGGTAGCATAATTTTCAGGAACTTTTACAGAATTTTATAAAATGTTTAAATAACTCTCAATGCAACGAGTTAACTACGAGGTGTGTAAATTAAGTAATTCTAGTGCGTTCCGAAAATGAAATTTCGGGCAACGATGTGCTACCAAGTTTTGCTTGAGACTTGGGCACAGTGCAACGGAAACTTTTGCAAAACTTAAAACGTTCCTGAAAGACTTCGAAAAAGGGTCCTGGGTGTGAGACCAAACATCAAAAACCACTGGGTGTTGCATCACGACAATGCGCCTTGTCACACAGCAATTTCAATAAACCATTTTTTTGGCCAGTAAAAATATTCCTGTAGTCCCTCAGCCTCTTTATTCGCCCGATTGAAGTCCTTGTGACTTTTTTCATTTCCCGAGAATGAAAACTCACCTCAAGGGACGTCATTTTGGGACAATGGAAAACATTCAAACGGCTGTAACCGACCTGCTGAAGGTTATTGCAGTATCAGAGTTCCAGCACTGCTATGAGGAGTGGAAGAACCATCTCCAGGGCTGTGGCACTTACTTTGAAGGAGACAGTGTTGAATTGTAATTCGATTTGAATAAACACATTGAAAAAAATCAGTCTCATTATCTACTTAATTTACAGACCTCGTATGTAAAAAGCAAAATTTGATGCCAATTTTATCACTGCTTTCAAAACCTTAACTAAACCTCCCTTCTTAATTTATTCATTTAAAAATTACAAGAGAATTTTTCTTAAATTTGGATATCGCCGATTTAGAGCAAGTGTGAATTTTGGAATAATATTTTTGTTTGAGGTCGCCATTGTAAACGAAAATGTTGCCTGCATTTGTTGAGTTTCCATTAGTAGCTCCAACACTTTTCGTCTAGTCGAGAAAATTTTGATGTTTATCATTCACATTCACGTGGACTTGAGATTTTCAATAAATACGTGTTATAAAAAAATGCAATATGAATGTAAGTATGTAAAAAAGCAAGTACATAATGGAAACTTTACTCTTGGGCAAAGAAGTAATATATCATCATGTATTCAATTGTCATAATAACCTAGATATTAGTCGATGTGTCGATAACATACTGTATCCAAATCCGTAGTGACAGGACCGTGTGCAGAATTTCTTCAAGGGATCCCAGATTTTTTAATTGTTTTTCAGGTAGTTTTCATACTTCTGGTTGATCATCTTGGGTAAAATAATACAATAAAAAAAACCTACGTCTATAACACCTTCACAATTTATTATAAAGAATTGAAAAACGCCTGGTTTTGCATAAAATCTCTCGGTTTGTTACTAATATTTCTTGGTTGGCTCGACACTCTGAAATTCGTAGACTAAATGGAAACCTCGTTACCGAAGTTCGACAATTTCACAC
The DNA here is from genome assembly GCA_963942485.1 of Pediacus dermestoides. Classification (NCBI taxonomy): domain Eukaryota; kingdom Metazoa; phylum Arthropoda; class Insecta; order Coleoptera; family Cucujidae; genus Pediacus; species Pediacus dermestoides. Next base: position 35,647,938 of record OZ012626.1, read on the forward strand.
GGCCCTGCATAGTGGGTATTTGGGATGTGTGTATAGTTTATGGAAAAAGTAACACGTAAAGTAAATATGTGCAAAATAATTAACGCTTACTTAATAAATTAGTGTTATTTTGTTCGGTGGAAATTCACATAAAGAAGAATGTCTTCAGGATAAGGTTAAAAAATCTGCTTAATACTAACAATAACATCATAAACTCGTATAGTAAAAATGTGTCCCAATTCAAAATTAATATTGTTAAGTAAAATTGACTAAAAATTTTTAAATTTGAAATTTATATTTTGTGGTAACTCAAAAGAATTTTATGCAGATTTTCAGTTCTTGCAAATCACGCCGATCTTGATAGGCAAAAAATATTTCCTTTTATGATATTAAAGTACATTTTCAGTTCATAATACTAGGAAAAGTTACTGAAAATTTGTTGAGAATGTTAACTTTTGGTTCTATGCAAAATTTCTAAGCGATTATAATTAACATTATAATAAAATCACTATTTTTCAGAGGATGAAAAAATCGTATTTTTTAAGAAATCTACAACAAAATGAAGCTAGAGAGGTAGGGAATAAGAATATAACAATACGACAGGCTAACCCCCCTCACTCAAAATTGTATAGGTTAGACCTATTTTCAAAAAATGTTAGTCGATCACACCTCATGTAAAATTTTTTATCGTTTGTTAAAAAATCAAATTTATAGAAAATTGGTTTGTAAAAATTATTGATGAATGAAAAGTCTGTAATATACAGGGTGTTCGCGCGAAGTGGCTCACTATTGCTAACTTCGTTATAATTGGAGCTACAAAGTCGGTTAAATTAGCAAACTAGTAGCATTTTTTCCGCTGATTACAATGGTGAAAACAAAAAAACAATTGACCATCTGGTTTTCAAGATATTCAAAAAAATAACATTTTTTTAAATGGAACACCCTATACATTTTTGCAAAAATCGATGGTAAATTAAATTCTATACAAAAAATGTCCTCAACTTTTTTTGATAATAATTGAAAATAAGCGAGTTATTTTGAAAAAAAGTTTGCAATTCTTTAAAATCAAGTAACCATAAAACGGAATAGTAATTTATTAAAACCAAACAATCATAATTTTGAATTTAAGCAAGTTGAAAAATACTTGAAAGAATTACGGAAATATTGAAAATTTACAAAATTATAATTTTCATGGCTACTTGATATTAAAACTTTGAAAACTTTTTTCAAAATAACTCGCTTATTTTAAATAATTGTCAAAAAAGCATAAGAACATTGTTTGTTCAGAATTTAATTTATCATCGATTTTTGCAAAAATATACAGGGTGTTCCATTTAAAAATGTTATTTTTGTGAATATCTCGAAAACCCGATGGCCAATTGTTTTTCTGTTTTCACCATTATAATATCGGAAAAAATGCTACTAGTTTGATAATCGACTTTGTAGCTCCAATAATAACGAAGTTAGCAATAGTGAGCCACTTTGCGCAAACACCTGTATATTAGATATATTAAATAAAATAGTAATATTTCCGTAATTCTTTCAAGTTTTTTTCAATTTGCTTAAATTCGAAATTATGATTGTTTGGTTTTAATAAATTACTATTCCGTTTTATGGCTACTTGATTTTAAAGAATTGCAAACTTTTTTTCTTAATAACTCGCTTATTTTAAATTATAATAAAAAAAATTAAGGACATTTTTTGTACAGAATTTAATGTGTCATCGATTTCTGCAAAAATATATAGGGTGTTCCATTTAAACAAATGTTATTTTTGTGAATATCTCGAAAACCAGATGGTCATTTTTTTTTGCTGTTTTCACCATTGTAATCAGCGGAAAAAACGCTACTAGTTTGCTAATTTAACCGACTTTGTAGCTCCAATTATAACGAAGTTAGCACGAACACCCTGTATAATAACAGTGTTATTGTTGTAAAAATATCCTTACAATTCTAAGTAGGTATACAACTTCAAAAATATATATATATATATATGAAAAGGAAAAACTGAAACTTCCCACCGCACATAAATTCTCACTATTGTGAAAGTATTTTGAGTTTGTATTATTGGTAATTCTATTAAAATTTATAATATATTATTGACGGGTCTTAATAACAGACACAAAGATAAATATTTTTCCAACATAAAACTTGTAATAAGTCGAGAGTCGACTGTACTGTTATTGGAGACAATCATTAAAGATAATTTGCAGTTTATGTATTTAGAGAGAAACCGAAAGGCAGTATGAAACTGTGAATAGTTTTGTAGAATCAATCAAGTGAAGAGTATAGAAGCGTAAAAATCATCTAAGTTCTTATTGAAGTCATATAATCACAAGAAACTTTATCGACTTTCGTTGAAATAAAATTAATAAGATAAGGACGTTAAATTATTACGATTGGTACGAACATAATTTTCAAAAAAAGGGCCATCAGAATGTTGTGTCTAATGGAGGGACAAAATTAAGTACTCGTTACATTGTTATGTGATTAGACAGAAATTTTGATTCTTTGTATTACTATAGTTCAACCTTAAGAAAAATTGTGCAAATTAGAATAAATTAATGTACGACCTTTTAGTTGACCTTATTATAAAGTTATTGACACAATACAAACGATATATTTACCTATTATTGCATAAATTTGCTGGATGAATTCAAGAAGCAACATAATTTTTTTTCTAGATTTTCCAAAAATTGGCTCCTAGCACTATCGTTACCACAGTAGTGTGCAGGAATGAAGAAAAAAAGGTACTGAAAAAGATCTCTCTTCTACCACACAGAATCTAAAGTACCAATGTTATTTCGTGGAATTTGAATTAAAACTGAATTAAAATTGGTTAATATAGTTTTGGTTTCCATCGTAATGCTAATGATTGACTTGATTCTTTCTTAATTAATGTTTATAAATTCTGTATAACAACCACACCAATATTTCTTATCACATTTATTCAAAAACTTTCAATTAAATCCGAAAATGTGTTCGTGCAAATTCTTAAATAAAAAAAATAAAATCTTATTTTATTGTATGTATGTACTTTCTTACGTCGGGCAAACTCTATGTATACAGGGAGTCCGGAAATTAGGAGCAAAAACCTCGGGGGTGATTCTACTTGAAAAATTAATGTGACAAGTTCCTATAACATTTTTCCGAAAGCTCATTAATCTTGGGGTTACAGGGCCTTAAAGTTTGTTTTTTAAATCAATTTTTTCCAGTAACTTTTTTTCTAGTGTTCCGATTCGTTTCAAATTTGGCACACTTATCACTAATGTTTATTTGTATTCTTGCACCAAAATTGAGATAAATCCCCCAGTGTCAAAAAGTCGAAACTAACGTTGACCTTTGGATAAAGACCCAGAACTTTTTTGTTTGGCACTTTTTCTAAATTTTGAGGACGCCCTATTGAAGAGCATTGAAAAATCTTCAAAAAAGATCCTCTTGCTGCATCACGATAAAAAGAGTCGTTTTCGAAAAAAGGCCTTAAATGAATACCAACTAACTACAGCTCATTTTTAAGATTAACAAAGCAAGCATTAAACAGAAGCGCGTTTTTCTCGAAAACTACTCGTTTTATCGATATTCAACAAGAGGATCTATTTTGAAGATTTTTCGATGCTGTTCAATCGGGCATCATCAAAATTTAGAAAAAAGTTATTGGAAAAAATTGATTTAAAAATTAAAAACTTTCGGAAAAATGTTATAGGAACTTGTCACATTAACTTTCGAGTAGAATCACACCCCGAGTTTTTTGCTCCTATTTTCCGGACACCCTGTATTTGGCTGGATAAACTTATTTTAAGTGCAGGAGTCTGTAGGTAAGTGTGAGACACCCTCTAGTTCCTGCATATTGAATTATTTGGTAAGTTTCGAAAATTTCATACCTTACCAAATTTAGTCTTTTCTGAATACGACTACTTGCATATTTAGTTGCCTATAGCGATATCGGTTTTTATTTACCCAAGATTCAAAATAATCCAAAACAACTAATTATTTAAATCTCCAAAACAGAAAATTTGAAGTTGATGGACGTTTCATAAAGAGGAAGAAAATAGTAAATTGATTTGTTGATTATACATATTAAGCTATTTGAACAAATTTACTAAGTAATAAAAAATTAAAATAAAAGCTGCACTCGAAATTTATTTTATCCAGACCACAGTTTTTCAAATGTATAAACTGTGGTCAAATTCCCCGAAAAGTTGCATATATTATTGAATTAACAAAAAAGTCGACAGGCAAAAAGTTCGATGGCTACAAAGTTCTAAAGTTGAGGAAACTAAAGTTTTTGAATTGTCCCAGGATTGGATGGAGTAAAATGGAAGCGCTAAAATTTTGTTCGAAATGGAGTCAAAATCAGTTTAAGTATTAAATTATTATTGTTAACGTTATAAGTTTTGTAACTACTTTTTCATGTTAACGTGTTTTAATGTATTATAAAAAAGAATCAGTAACAGATTAAATTATTTTTAAAAATCTGGAAAATACGCAACCAAAATACATTCTGCGCCTATATGTATGCAAAATTATATACAGAAATAACTTCAATTTTAGTGCGTGTCCAAACTACACACATGCGTGGCCGCATTTAAATTGCCTGAGGCTCAGGAGGGTTTCCAATTCCGGGACTGATTTCCAGTGTGTCTAATACTTCCTGCTTGTTCTGAGAACCACAAAATAAAAATCAGTTATTTTTTACTTGGAATAAATATACTTGAATTATAATCACATACAATCTAGATTCTAGAAACTAGACAAAATATTTTAATCAGTAACCACTAACATTTATATAGAACGTAAATATGTAATTGGCTTTAATGTTAAAACCGCTATTTATAAAATGTATTAATTTTATTACAGTAACAGTATATAAAATAGAAATATTCACAATTCTACTCCTTATAAAAATACATACAGAACATTGTGTGGAAGTTTGCTTTGTTAAGGCACATTTGTTGTTAGAAGACAAGATTGTTTATTTTAAGGCAATAACAGCTATAGACTTTTATGAGAAAAAGTGCAAGAAACGGAAAACAAAATTTCATGTAAAAACTTTCAAATTACAAGCATATTTTGTTATCTGTTTTCTATACTTTTTTGATTTTAGGTATATTAAAGGAATATTAAAAGCAACTTAGGGAGTAATGGCCGGTTTCTTGCCATCGGATACACTGCTATCGCTATCGCTTTTGGGAAGAAGGGAAACTGAAAATAAATACATAAAATAACTAATTTATGCATTTAAAATGTAGCGTTGTAATCTTATCATAATTCTGTATATCCGTTTTACCAATTGTGCTTCTCTTGAATGGAAATTACAACAAAAATGTGTCACATTGTTGGAAAATTTGATAAAACAAACCAAACTGCGAGATAAGATAAGAATAATAGAAGACCCACTCACCTATAATAATAATTAAAATAATTAAACCAATAACACCAAGAATGATCATCATCTTAATATTCTTCCACCAATACTTCCTCTTCAGTTTCTGGGCCTGCTGTTCAAACCTTTTACCACCTTCTTGTAAGGCATCAGCTCGACTATCAAGCTCCGACAGTTTCTGGTCTCTTTCCAGGACTTTCTCAACATTTACCCGCATAATTCCCACAACTTCGTTGACTTGAGCTTGGGTTTCCTCCAACTTGCTTGGTGGACGAGATGCTGATGGTTTCTCCATGATTCTTCAGATCAATGCAACTAGAACAATATGTTATTGTACTCAGCTCGAAGTATGACTATCTGCGTTTGTGTATGTATCATCATCTGATTAATCTTTATAATAGAACAACAAAACTGATAACAAAGGATTGTAATTATTAAGTTCGGAATGTTCGGATACAAAAAAAATATATATTTGAGAAATGTGGGTATTTCTACAGATATAAAATTGTGTGTACAATTGTGCTTACCTTGTTTAAAAATAAGCGAAATGTGAAATCAAATGAAGGAAATCAAATAAAAAGGAAGCGAAATGAACTAAAAAATGTTGACGTTTAATGTGGGTAATTTACGCCATATTGGTTTTGAAATAATCTACGTCATTGGCAAAAAATAGAATTGGTAGCTAAAGTTACGTATTTCCGTTCAATATTTTGACTGGAATTTTAAAAATTTCGCACTTATAGACGGAAAGAAAATGAGATAGTAATGAAGAGTAGATAGCAGTTAATCTTACAACATATAAAACCGAATACTTGATGTTTTTAATTTGGTTTTATAACTTTGATAAACAGTTTCCTGTTTTATTGACAATGGTATACCGGCTGTCCCATATTTGTTATTCGCATTCTAGGAGTAGAGTTGGTTGCCTAGTTTAAGGCACATCAATTAAAAAACTGTAATGCTTAATTAATAATCTCACTGTTATCCTTTCTAAAATATTTATTATTGACTCAATATTGTAACAATTTTTTGCTCTTCAAAATGAATTAGTTGTGAATATAAAAACGAAATAAACACAATATCTTATGACAAGTATACTTGGTTGCCTATAGCAAAATTGTAAAATACGATTTTACACGATCTCACCGTTCAAATTTCTAGTTCTATAATTTCAAATTTAATCTGAGAGTTGAATTAGTACATGGAACATCCTTTTTTCGCGAAAAACTACCTAGAGGTAACTTAGTGCTGATTTTTCTTGTACTTAATCATTTTTCAAAAAATCAATCTAAATCACCTATGAAAAATCGTAGCATAAGGATCTTGTAGAAAGGATTTCGCTCTACAATCCTTCTTGCCGAACAAGTCAGTTTTCAGATGGTATCTCTTTTCATCGAATTATCAGTTTGGATGAAAAATTAGAAAAACATCCAGGATGATGGTGTAGAAAGTAGTTCAAATTATAAAATGCTTTTTTTCCAAAAAACGAAAGCAGTCAATAAAAATTATTTTAAAAAGATCATAACATGAATTTTGTAGATATCATGAAGAGATTTCGCTTACAATACAGGGTGTATCAGTTTTAATCGAGCAAACTTTAATGGTACATTCCCGTAGTCGTCCTGATTCGGAAAAATGTATATACCTCTATCTCGATTTTTTTTTCTTTTAAATAATTGAGATGTGACCCAATTGTACGCCACTGATGTCCCCCAAATATCTTCATAAAATTGTCCTTAGGGAGGAGGGCAGGCATACAAAATTTTGATTGAATCCAATGTTTTTTTATGGAAGTTATTGCAAAAAACTGATTTTTTCTTGTAAACTTCAACAGCAAAACTATCTTCAACTTTGAGCTTTGTTTCCTAGGGTTGGATGTGGACTAGCCAAAAGGTCAACTGGACACTTGCTCATCGTTTCTGATGAAACGAGAAAAATCAATGAAAATGTTTTTGTAGAAATCATTCACTTTTTAATATCATGTTTAATTATTTTCTTGCCAAAGTGCCCGGTGTTCAGATACTTCGAGTGGCAAACCTCATTTTAAACTGATTTTTGGTTAGGCGTACAAAATTGACTTCAACTTTCCACTTTAACGTTTTTCCGAGAATTGAGTGGGTAAATAAAATAGTCAATAGTCAAGACACTTTTAACGTAGAATTTCAAGATAAACTATTTTGGTTATAGAACCAAAAATTCATAGCTCTAAGAAGTGATTTTAAAAACTATCAACGGAAACGCAGCTTATAGTACTTTTAACTTCTCAATTTCAATAAATCCCACTTACTTAGTCTTAGTAAATTTATCCCACTCTCTAAAAAAACTATAGCATCAAAAGTTTCAGCTGGGAGCGAGTCGGATAAATTTACTAAGTGGGATTTTTTAAAATTAAGAAGTTAATAGCAGTATAAGCTTAAAACAGTGTTCGTAGATATTTTTAAAAATCACTTCTGAGACCTATGAATTTTTCGAGAAGGGTCTACCAGGAAACTGATAAAAAATGAAGAAAGCAGATTTGGTATATTCGGACATTCTTGCACTCGATTTCATATGGAAAATCGAATAAAGTGTACCGTAGGTGCGAATTCTAAATTTGTTAGAATTTCAGTTGATTGTCTATGATTCCAACGAAATACTGATCCGACGTAATGAAACATCACTGAAGACTGAAGAGAGTTCAAGACTAACATTGGAGTAAGTAATTCTTGAACTTTTTTATGTTTGAATAATTGTTATTGTTCCGAATTCCGATTATAAATAATGTAACGTAAGTCCCATAAGTTTTGAGAAAAATAGTAATGGTCGTGTCTAACTTTCTTTTAATTTTATATAAAATTCAACTGTAACTGTTTAAATCTACATCTATGTTCAACAAAACTATGTACTTAAACTACGGATATGGGTCCATGTTCTTCTATGGCACGTAGCTGAACCCTAATGTTCGCCATAAGCCTTTGGACCTATGTCGATTTCTCGAATTTTTTTTGAAAAATTGTGCCATCAAATGTTTCTCAAGCGAGACCCGTAGAAAATTTTTGGGCCCTACTTCCTAGATTAGTATATAATAATGGCTGGGAGGCCCAAAATGTTGAACAATTACGTCGCCGGATCTATCAAAAAATTGGAGAAATCGCCCAAAGGCTTATGGCGAACATTAGGGTTCAACTACATGCCACAGAAAAATATGGACCCATATCCGTAGTTTAAGTACATAGTTTTGTTGAGCATAGATGTAGATTTAACCTGTTACAGTTGCATTTGATATAAAATTAAAAGAACGTTATATATGGGCATTACTATTTTTTCTAAAAACTTATATGGGACATACGTTAATGTAAAAATATTGCAATCTTTCGTCCTTGGAATGATTTTTCAGCAAAAATAGCCGGAATATTTGACTATGTATTTATGAAACAAATTAATTATCTGGTGATAGATCATCATCAATTGATTGATGAATTAAAAAAAAAACTGCAGAGGCTCTGAAGAAGTTTTTAGATAGATGAGCGAAACTATCAGCACAATAAGTTAATTTGTTTCATTTAAACTGTCCAATATTCCAGCTAATTTTGCAAAATAAGAGGATAATAATATAAAGAAATAGTCAGAATTACTCCTATTTAGTAGAAGTTTTTCACCTTTTATACTATTAACACTTTATTTCCAGGTTCAACAGTTATAAACATAAATATATCGTTTATTTTTAATTTTTATTTATTTGTGAATCAATTTCCATTCCTCACAGTACCATCATCCATCAACAATCAGCAGTAGAAGTGTAGAACTTCCTTCAGCAAGCTAAACAACACGGCGAAACGAAAGACTTTCCACTATCCAACATTACCTCATTCATCTACAGGTTGTTGTTCGAAGGCGTGGCTGTGTTCTCTTCTCTGTCCCAAGAGAGCACCTTGCAGCAGACATACAAGCAGCAACCAGCATGTTTGTTGAAATTCGGAACCAGCCACACATCACTTGATGTCGAGCTCGCTCGCGTACGCTTCGCTGCCGGTGTGTTTCGTTTCGTTCATTGCGTTTTCCGCTCCCCCAACACCGCGATATAGCATACCAAAATCAAAAAGTGCCGCATATTTGTAGCTTGCGCGTTGGTGTGTGTGCATGCATGTGTGTGGTAGTGTTTCAATGGTGACACCGTTAGATGAAAGTGTTTTATAACGACTGAAAAGCTGAAACCCACGTGGTGGTGGTTTGGTGAAAGTATTGTGTGCTGCCGTAAAGAGGATTGGTGCAATTTGGACTTGAGGATTGTTGGAATTATGTGCTGTGGTTGTCAATGGACAAACTGTTGATTTATTTGTTATTTTTGAGATACAGTGGATAAGGAATTGGTAAGGGCGGCTGAAAATAACGTAACGTCTAAAGAATTTATTGATTTGTCGATGTACTCGGTTAATTTTTGGATTTTACTGTTAATACTAACATGTAAAATAAAAACTGTGGATTTTTAGCTGATTTTTGAGATACAGTGGATAAGGGCGGTTTAAAGTAAGGTAGCGCTTACAGAACTTATTGGCTTGGCAATTTAGCCGTTTATTTTCTGAAATGTACTGCTTATAACTAGTAAAATCATGCAAAATAAAATTTTTAATATTATATCTACCTACTTATTTAAATTTATGAATAGCGAAATAGTTACAAAGAAGATTTATTAGTTTTTATGAACCGCCTACGTAAATACATAATTGATGATATAATTTCATTCATTCAAATTTAATTTTTAATATTTCAGATCAGTGTTAGTTCGATTCATGCCTTTTCTTGAAGAAAATTTGCAGTTTAAATAGTTTAATGTTTGCCATTTTCGTTTGAATTTGTAGTTTTTATTTTGTAGGTATGTTGGAATTAAACAAGGTTTTTTTTATCAAAACCAGAATATACCTACCCTTATTTACTATCGGTATATTATCAATCTGATTAAATTTCGACAGAAATTCCAGAAAAATCAATATACGTTTTTTGCATTAATTTACACATTTTAGGTAACTTTTATTTTTAACATATTGATTTTGGTGAGATTGTAATGCACGCACCCCCTGTTAGTATTATGACTTCATTGTGTAGATATAAATGCGTAGGTGTACCTATGTATGTAATATGTAAGTACATATAGTAAAGTTATCTGTTGTGATGTGATATGTAATATACAGGGTGTATCTAAGAAACCTCAAGTCTCAAATATTTTTTTCAATAATACAGAAAAAGGGTGTTCAAAATATTAGTACCTACAAAGTTGAAAAAACTTGAAATGAACTTTTTTCAAAATGCATGGAACTTTTATGAAATTGTATTTAAATTTAGACATGAAATTAAAGGTGACTCCGGTGTCCAGAAGAAGTTGGTGGGTTTTATTATTAGAGCTTTAATTTTTTCTATAAATACTAAAATAAAACAGAAATCTATTCTTAGGAATGGGAAATATTGAATAAAATGGATTTTTTTAAATTCTGCCTTCTCAAACTCGGTCTCTAATTGACTATTCTTGGTGTTAATTTTACGTAGTTTCAACCAACAAATCACTGGAGGAGTACGCGATTTTGCTAACTAGGTACATCTCTTCGGCGTTGTGAGTTACGATTAACAATCACCCCAAGTCTGTATGAAAATTGCTATCCATAACAACGTTGTTATCAGATTTTCAGCGTCTTCATTGGTTGGCTTGTAGTGCCCAACCAATAAAAATGCTAAAAATATCATAGCAAGGTTGTTATGGATAGCAATTTTGATACAGAAGGGGGTGTATGTAATCGAAAATGGACTAAATTAATAATATCTAATTATCTGATATGGCTAAAGTCGAAGCTAAAATATTTACAATTATATCGAGTCATATTTTTAATTCATATTTGTTGAGATTTTATGTACCAGGATTGTTTTCAGTAGACATGTGCGTCACACTGTTGCACTCTATCTTATTCGCCTCTTTTGAAAGCGTGAGGGGAAGGTTGTGATACACATCATGTCTACTGAAAACGCTATACTATAGTCTGTCCAGAGATGATGAAACTGTTGAGCTCTTATAAATCTAATAGTATAATAGTCTATAGTACCTAGTAGCCTAGCACTTTGTCGTTTGGTGGATCTAGTACCTTCACCAGAAGAGCTAGAATCTACCTCTACTTTACTTGCAGAATTTTTCACTTCTTTTATGGTGAACACATTGAAATTTTTGAAATAATTATCTTTCTTTTAAGAAAATACGATGCATACTTAAATATGAGGTATACATTTCATCTAGGTAAAACTTTTTGAGAAACAATTTTTGAAGTACAGAGTGATTAAAAAAATATTCAGCTAACTATTGTAGACGAGATTGCAGATTATTGGGTCAAAAATAACACTAAAAGCGTATATATTTAGTATATAAGGTTCATTTTTTCCGTCATAATTCCTAAAGAGATGCTCATTCTTGGTAATGTAGTATTTACAGCGAAGAATGTGCTGAAACTGAAAAATCGCGCATAACTGTCTTCATTTCTCTATTCCTATTATTATAAATAAAGACGACGCAGTCACAAGACACAGTAGTTATTGCCGGCATTTTAAAATCTAACCTAACTTAACCTATCAGTAATTCCCGAGGTAATTCCTCTAAAATATTTGTCAGACTTCAGAGTCGTGTTATGCCTCACGGCCTACGTGCTAATATGTGTCTACTATTTATAAATAATAACATTTGTAGATTATTCTCGTTTCGATAAGTTTTGTCAATAATTTGGAAACGCTCTCAAGAATTTCTAAATAAATTGCGATTGTAGTTTATCTCTATTTTTTATCTGTAATTCTTGTAAGTATTTGTCTATTTTGCTGATATTGTTTATCTAATATCTGGTTATTTCGAGAACTACAATTAAATGAATTAGCGCCAGGATAAAAAAAATGCCATAGATTTATGGATTTTTTACTTATAATTTTGAAAATCGGTCAATATAAATTAATAACAAAGTACAAGTAAAATACCATTCAGTGAGGCTATTGGACTAAGCTCTAAAAAAGTAAAAAAATATCTTGTGATGCATTGAAAGGATCTAAAAAGCACGAACAAACATTTTTTTAAAAAACCTGTGTTTATAACGAACTCTTTTGGTCGTTTTAAACGAACTCTTATAGGTATTTTGAAACTTGACGGAGCTAAAGTGTCATGGTCTCTGTTATGGTACAACGCGTAGTGTAAACAAGATCGTTACATTATTACGATTTTTTCTAAATAAGGTACAAAAATGTTGTTTTAATAACCGTTTTAACTACTTTCTGGCCTTGACCATCAACCATCCAGCACATTATTTTTATAAATTAATATATAAGTGTTTTGTGTATACCTTTGGAAAAAATAATCAGTCATCATTTCAGAAAAATAAACGATAATTTCATTAGCTCTTTTAAATTGCTACATTTATCAAGCGTGTGATTAATCTGTGCAAAATAATAAAGAGAAAAATGATGGGTGATGAGTGATGTTAATGCTGTTGATAACAGTGATATTTAACTTATTTATCAATAACACAAATATTTGTGAAAACAAACAGAATTTTGTTAGAACAAGTGACATAATGTTTATCAATAAATTATTTGTTCACCCACATCCGCCTACTCTTTTGGATAGTTATGTTAATATGTACCACAATTTTTTGAAAATAATAGTACTTATTATAGTTTACGAATGAAATACAAGAATCTACAATACAAGACAATTTGTGCCAGTATTTCATAAAATGTAATAACGAGAGCATGGATGCAACACATTCATCATCATAAAATTATTTTTATTTAAGATGACAGTTATGCCTTCGGCATACTAGAAATTGTATAATTATATTTATTTTCAAACGGCGTATAACATGGTGTTATAAGACTGAGTAGGCAAGGTATAAGTTTCATTTCTATGACACCACTTTTGAGCGGCGTATAAGTAGGACTTATACTCCGGCGGAGTATAAGTTATATCATTATCTGCAAAAATGTATGACAGTTGCATGACAGTTGCAAAATTATTTATTAAATTGATTGTCATATTACGATTAGAATGATTCCATTTGAAAATAAAATATTGTATTTTATTCGGAGTATAAGCACTTTTATGTGACTCCGTATGGAGTTAATTCTCCTCGCTCCGCTCGGCGCTTACACCTCCATACTACAAAATAATAGATATTTATTTTATTAGGAGTATAAGCGAAACTTTTATGTGACGAAGTATGGAGGTGTAAGCGCCGAGCGGAGCGAGGAGAATTAACTCCATACGGAGTCACATAAAAGTGCTTATACTCCGAATAAAATACAATATTTTATTTTCAAATGGAATCATTCTAATCGTAATATGACAATCAATTTAATAAATAATTTTGCAACTGTCATACATTTTTGCAGATAATGATATAACTTATACTCCGCCGGAGTATAAGTCCTACTTATACACCGCTCAAAAGTGGTGTCATAGAAATGAAACTTATACCTTGCCTACTCAGTCTTATAACACCATGTTATACGCCGTTTGAAAATAAATATCTATTATAGATAAATTAGAAGTTTAAATATAAACTAGAACTAGACTATATCCTTAAATTAAAGTTTTATTATAGTGCAATTCTTAATTACATGCAGTCCAGCGGCCATATTCGTAAATTATAAACTCACCCAATAAAGTTACAAACAATATATTCTATCAACATCCTATCATGTACACAACAACACAACCATAAAATATGAAATAATCTGACTTCCTTTTTGACGGAATATTCCACATTAACCAGTAAATCATCATACCAAAACCGATATCTAAAATTTTGCATGATTGTGTTCTAGTGATGTTATGGTGTGTCTTTTTAAAAGGATGACACATTCACATTTTAATTACGATACTAACTAAACCCACACGACTATTTTAGAACACTCGTAAAAAATTAAATAAAGATGCTGCATAAAATTTGAAGTTACTTGTCCACAGATACAAATTCACGAGATTACTTAGCTATTTCTCGTTCAATTTGTATTTATAATAAAGAAAATGAAACAGCTATCAATAGTTAGAAAGTAGGAAGTGTAAAAATTGTAACTGAATTTGATGATCGTAATCGTTAATGTATCTTTCAATCTTAATCTCGATGTTATTGTTTCAGCTCTGATTATTGTTAGTACAAACAGTAAGTATTTGAAAAGAAAAAAACTAAAGTTAAGATGCAACTAACTTTTTTTATTTCTAAGTAGATACTTTCTCAGTAATCATAAAAAGAACTTTAATTTATAGTAAAACCACGAATTTGTTTTTAGAATTTCTAGTTATATCGTTATACAAGATTGACTTGAAATAATAATCTAATGAATAAAATTATACATAATTTAAAAAATAAATCTTCCTAACAATATTTCTTTTCATATTCTTCTAAAATTGTACTTAAATTTATTCTCTAAAAATACCTCTTGCGACATACTGATATCTTTTAATGAATTAATGGATAAGCGATTTTTTTACCAGAATAAACTCGCATCAAATTAGAAGATGATTTATTGATTAAGAAGAAATTTGTCATAAATTTTAATCCTTCAGAAACACTTGTTTCTATTTTCTGTAACTGTTAATCAGTTTATCCTTTTTGATGGATTATTTTTAAGTAATCGGTTTAAATACACTTTCGGTTAGGTATTAACTTATTATAACACATGAACAACATCATAAAACTAAACATTTCCTGTAAAATGCCAAAGCATGATTATTTTTACGACACATCGTTTTTATTACCACAATAAATATAAATAAAATGCAATTTTCGTCTTTATCAAAAACGCCTAATAAAAAAAACAGATTTTTTTCATAATTTTTTCGTGTGAAAAGTGCTTTGTTGTAAAGGCAAATGTGAATAAAATACCGTGCAAATAATTTTTATTATGAATATGAATTTTGTATTTGAAAAACTTTAATACTGTTTGTAACACAAAATTTGGAATTTTAAACTAGAAAAATGGAGTCTTATTTGGAGCTAAAATTACATGAAATTTGGAAGACATTCAGTCATATTTAATGCAATTTTCGATATTTTGCCATCATAAAAAATGTGTGCGATTTAATTATCGTCGTTAATTAATCACAATTTTGTTTCAATTATTGTAATTATAATTTTTAATGAACATAATCAACTGTCCCTCAATAATTGCTGAATAACCGAAACCGTTTTTGAGCCGGTCAAATTTTATATGTATATTCAATGATGTAATGTGATAAGCGAAACACAAATTGACATGGTCATCTCCACTTTGTAATAAATACACCGATAATTCATTTCCTACTCCTAAATAAATAATATTTTTCTACTAAATTCAACCTCTCGTCATTTGAAAGTCATATGAATGTGTTGTGGATAGTGATGGTTAGTGAACATGCGTTAAATGAAAAATCATTATTCTAAATTAACAATGATGTAATGTGCATGAGTGAGGAGTGATTTGAATATAATATTAATTGTAGCATTTGGAGGTTTCGTCAACAAGAAAGGCCAAACATCAATTAATTGCCTCCACTTAAGTACTATTACCATCAACTACAGGAGATTAATTTTTTTTAGCCAGCATATTGGATTCTTTTGATGACAATTTTTTCTTATAACGCAATATTTTTCCCGTTTGTTTATGTTGTTATAGCACATTTGTAAATTTAACTAAAATAAATTTACATAATGCTACGTTGATTCCGCTTATATCACACAGCTACAATTAAACCACAAACAGGTTATGTAAGCGACCGGTAGAACCATGAACCATCCTATTGCTTTGCTTACATCATCATCATGCTTTTATCTGAATTTTTTCAACCACATATATAGGTAGGTACTGATTCATCTGTGGGACTGTGGGTCACTAAACCAACCAAACAAACAGTAAAATTACCCAAACCCAAAAAACACTTGGACTATTGTTTTAGATCATCAACCGGTGAGTGACTTGGCCTTGGAAATAGATTTCACTTCCATTTTGTCACACGGTTTGAATTTGAAGCATATGCGAAAGAATGAAATTGAAACACGCCGAAAATTCTAATGAGTACAAAGAGATATTTTCGTAGATGAAGAAATTTTTATCGTAGACAAAATTTTAGCTAGGATTTTTACGGTTATTTTCGCGAATAGGCGCATGAATTTTAATGGAGTAATCTAAGCTGGTTTTACTTGTTGGCCGCAAAAGGAAGCGTTGTTGACGTTGGACAAACTAGGTGTGCTTATAAGTGTGACAATTTAGACTTAGTTTTGGTCCTACTACCTGCTGTATTACAAATGTCTCTGATTTCCTGGTTTAAAACTTGAAAGAAAATTTGAAATTATTGTTTTCGTAAACAGCTGGGTTAAACAGAAATCAAACAAGTTCAACTTAATTACGGATTATGACTATTTTATTGTCATTTTATCATTATTAAATCAGTTTATAGATAAGCCCAAAAAATGAATTCGAAAAATAATTTTCAAAATTTAACTATTGTTTAATATCCTCGGTTCTATATAAAACTAAATTTTATAGAAAATGGTTTGACAAGTAATCGAAAATTTGCTATTATTCAATAAAATTATTATTATCATATAAAATTCTATAAAAAATTCTCTATAAGAAATATTGATATATGATTTTTTATAACAATTTTTTGCAGTAGAAAGTGGTAGTTTTTATTCCCTTGGGAGAAAGTAGATAATTGTATAGCCGTTTTTCTGTCATATAATGTTAGTACTTAATATGCACAATTATAATAGTTAAATGTTCAACTAGGGAGGAAAGTGCGTCATTTCCTCCCGCATGTTTATCATCCAGGGGAGTAATTGATAGTCTACTACAGGGTTAACATAAATACTCACCAACATCCCAGTATACTAGAAATAATAACATATTAGATAATAAAAATAAAATTCAACGTCTAAATTACTAGCTTTTTTAAATTATTACTAATAAATTACTCGATAATTTACCCTTAATATTTTTTTATGTTAGATTACACAAATAATCAATATAATCATATATTAAGTTCCAGTTGATGTAATTATACTACTACGAGCCCTAACAACTAAATGTTCGGACAAAAGTAAATTTGATTGTCTTTTTACTTTCTTATACGTAGTATAAGGAAGTATTGTAATCGTGATTTTTTTCGACTTCGAGATTTTGATGGATTTACCCGTTTTGAGGGCCCCTGAATCCATTTTGACCATTTTCGCCATGATGTCTGTCTGTGTGTCTGTCTGTATCCACGATAACTCAAAAACGACTTAACGGATTTGATTCAAATTTCATATTTAAGAGTTTGAACAAAATTGTGGGTGCCACATTAAATCTTTTTCATCTAGCACCAACACAAGTGGTACTTACCTGAAGACATTTTTAGGTTTTTTAGGAATATCTTGAAAAATAAACAATTTACGACATTTTTTTATTCTTTAACATTGATTTAGAATTAAATTTTGAACAAATTTTGTTTGAAACTTTTTTTGAAATTCCGTCAAAATTTTTTATTTATATAGTGGCGCCATCTATCTCTGATTTACAAAGTACATGTTGTTTACATACAGAAATCTATACCGTTGAGGAAATCGATTGTAGCATTACTATTTGAAAAGATCGACGGCTACAACGGCTACGGTTTTATGTTTTGGATATCATGGCAACTCGATTAAAATTTTTTCTAATATATACAATAAAGTCGTGAAATTGTATTATGCATGCAAATCTACATTAAAGATATCGACGCCAAATTTTTTGTGAATGCTCTTTCAATTTTTAGACGTGTCGACAAAGTAACAAAAGTGTTTTATTTTGCGCCGTTTTTTAATAATTATAAATTATTTACATATTTATATAGTGTTGCCATCTATCTCTGAGTGGCTGTTGTTTACATTACAGAAATCTATTTGTTTTTATACTAAAGATTCTATTTGCATTAAACACACGAAGAGCTCGAATAAAGTTATAAAAATTTAAAAAGTGAAAACCAATTAATCCAATCCTGGTGAGAGTGGCTATATCGCCAAACACCAAAAACTTGACATTGCTTTGCAATCCAAGTACGAAGAAGAAGAAGAGATTGTTAGTCAAACAGCTGTCAAAGGCAAAAGATCGAAATATTTTGATGAGGATTATTGTGCACTGCACAGTTTGTTTGAGTGAAACGTTGACCAAAACTGAGAAGTATTTTATAAATCTTTAAAGTTTAGCTACAACAAATTCAAAGATATCAAGCATTTTTCGCACTGTGGAATAAAATCTGGCAGTAATGAGTGGGACAAGGACAGATTTATGCGTATTGCAATAAGTGCGACAGAGACTATTTGAAAATTGCTAGAAACCCTCAAAATTTTTACAAGAAATTTAACTTAATTTCTTTAGGAAAAGTAATTATTGTGATACTATCCGTAAGTATAAGAAAGTCATGTGTTGGGCACATCAGATATTTTCCATACGCGTAAAAGTTATCTAAATTAACTTCCATAATATTGATGGTTTTTTCTGTTATAATGCCAACATTTAGTTATATAAAAACGTAAATTTCGTAAAAATCCACTCGGTGGTTCCAAAACTGTGGCACTTTAACCCAGCAGGATGGGAAAATTGTAGAAACAAAGAATTATTATTTTCAAAACGTTGGATCTACTAGTCGGATTTTGATGAAATTTACTTTATTGCAAAGCTGGATGTTCGTTTTCTTTACAAAAAAGTTACCCAAGTTTTTATTTGGTGATTTTAGGCATTTATCGGAGCTTTAAAGTTGCACCTTAAAAAATGATTAAATTTTCTGGTAACTGTTTTAAAGAATCTCAATTTTGAAACCGCTGGTTGGATTTGTGTCAAAAAACATTTAAATCAAAGCTCAATAATCGTACTATATTGAAAAAATCCTGAAATGTTAATATGATTTTTTTTGCATTTTTTTCGAGTTCCACAGTTCACTTTTCAAAAAACGTGTTTTTTGAGGGTGCTACCTACATTAAAATAATAACAGTTTTGGAACCACTGGTTGGATTTTGGTAAAATTTACTTAATTGCAAAGCTGGATGTTGGTTTTATGTACAAAAAATCCCCAAGTCTTTATTTGGTGATTTTAGGCATATTTCGTAGCTTTAAAATTGCACTTGAAAAATGTGACGTAATTTTCTAACGACTGTTTTTTAAAAATCACAGTTTTGAAACTTGGGGAAAACGACATAAAGGTGCTTTCTTGGCCCTTACCCAGTCCGGACTTAAATGTCATTGAAACTCTTTGGCATAAAATTAAACGTATTTTACGCAATAATCCACCAAGAACCATTGGGGACATAAAGACCAAAATAGAAGAAATTTGGGACAGTTTCACGCCAGAATTGTACCAAAATTTGATAAATACAATGCCTGCTAGAATACAGGCAGCTATTAAAGCAAAAGGAGACGTAACCTCTTATTAATGGTCCTAAATTAAAAATTATCCCAACATTTAGTTGCAAATTCATTTTGTAAAGTTTGCTAATTATTATGGTTAAAATATTGTTAAATCCAATAAATAATTTTCTTCCATGCATAATATTGTTATTAAGGCTTTATCTTATTGTATTGTTAGGTGTTTACTAATTATTTGCGTAAAATTTCCAGTTCTCCTTTCATACTTCAAAAATTTACTTTTGTCCGAACATTTAGTTGTTAGGGCTCGTATAAGAATCGACAAAAATGCGAAGGTACCTACTTATATGAATTGAGGTATATTTTGAAATGATAATAATTAGCTTAGTCTTTTTTGCCAACAACTTTTTGAATAACAAGATTGTAAATTGAAATAAATATTTTTTATTAAGATAAGAAATTTCTTCAGCATATTGTAGCTAAAATCGTAGGAGGTGAATTTAAAACTTTATGCTTAAATTCTAAAAATAAGCGCACTATACATGTTTCAATATATTTTACCTACTACATCGGGGATTATTGAAGAATCAGATTTTCATAAAATACATCGTTTTTTGCTCACCTGAAATTTACAAATTAATCTTGAACTTTATAAAACGAAACAAGTATACTTTTTTTTTTATTTCAATTTATATTCTGTATTCGAGATTTGATCATAAACTTTTTAAAGTTGACCTAAAACCATAAAATATCCGAGCTTGGTCGATTTGTACTGGAATTCCCTCATATGCTCATATGAAAATCCATTTACTGGGTTCATTACCCCGTATAACAAAAAAATTATACCACATTTTGACGCTGTTCGAATGTAACTAAGATAATTTTAAATTTAGCCAATTAGCAACTTTTAAGTGCACATGGACATTTTTGAAATTAATTAACTTCGTGTCTATAATTTGAACATTTTTGGCTGATTCAGTTTGACCCCAGAAACTCGATGTAGTTCATGTTTCTTATGTTTTAGAGACACCGTATACTTTAAGTACAAAATTTGTATTCTAAATTTTATTTAATTCTCGAAAACAGTATATAGTAGGATGGAGTAGGGTAGGAATAGCTGGTTTCTTCAAGTTGCTTTGACTATAAAGTAAATCCACTTCTGTTGATTAAAATTGTGCAAATGGCTAGTCGTGTTGGTTGTTAAATATGGAAGATTACATAACATCATCAGCATATTTTATACGCTTATATCTTCGTCGACTATCCTAGCCGTTATTAATTTTTAACTAAATTTACATTTACGTATTTGGTTTCTGCACATTATAGAGACGTGTGAAGGTCTTAAGAATTGATCTTTTACAAAAGACCCATGTTGAAAAATCTTTTAAGAAATTTTCTGTGTTAATTTAATTTCACACCAATTTTATTTCTTTTTACAGTGATGACGGAGGGCAGGGATGAATTTCCGACAAACAGTGTGTGCCCAGCAGCCGCACTTGGAGGACCAGCAGGAATAACACAACGCATGTCAAAAAAATCCAGGGAAACCAATTCAACTAATGCAACAGTAATTACAACTACTGAGAGGAGTAATAAGAGCCAAAGTAAACCAGAAGAGGAATTTATACCAAATATACGATGGCCAGATCTTACAGCACAGTTATTTATCCATTTGGGATGTTTGTATGGCCTTTACTTGTGCCTTGTATCTGCTAGGTTTTATACGACTTTATTTGGTGAGTATTCAGATTTTCACTCACTTCTGTTTAAAAATAGATTTTTGACAAAAAATCTGTATGTTTTCAATTTAATATGTTTATTATTCGCCACATACAAGAGGTGTGACGCAATACAAATAAAGGTCTACGACCGACCTTCTACTTCACTCTAAGCTCAAGTGTTTTTACTTTTCTTGAGCTAATGGCTATGAAACAAATATTATAGAAATAGATCACAAGCACCAACTCCAACTACATACTCCATAGTCTCAGCTACATTATTTATTTAACACGATGTAATAAATATATTAATATAATTCTCGTATATAATAAAGTGAAATAATGTCGGCACCCGATGGGATCATTCGCCTAGAACAGTGCGATACCGCAATAAAACGTTTAAAAATAATACTAGTTACAAGGTACAATACAAGACAAATTCTATGGAACTATTTTTAAATCATGAGGTTTTGAGCCATGCCTAAATTTCTTCGACACACGTGTCACACCAGCACCATCACATCCGTTACCTTTAACTTTTAAAGTACGTACACAACAGCAATGTTTGCACACCGCACCTTCAACAACTGCATTCTAACCGAAGATCAAACGGTAGAAACACACACACATTAGGATATAACCAGAATTCAATAGTTTTTTTCTTAGTTTATGTTATATATAGCCTCTGAATACAGACAGCTTTCGTCTGTCGTCTGCTGCTAATCAATTTGAGTAATTGTGAAGTGTTTGTGTGCTTTTGGATAATTGAAGAAACAGCAGGAAGTTTGTATTTTTAGACCAATTTGATCTAAATTCGATGTAAGAATGAGTTAATCTGAAATTAACATAGATGTTTCTTGTAGCACAGTTTAGTAGTATAGGTACTATTGAAACGATTATAATTTTTCGTCTGAAATTTTAGTTCAAGATATTTATTTAAATATTTTATTAAAAACTACACCTTGAAGTAAATTGGTATGACGAAAATCGCATTAGTTAATTTACTGTCATCGAAAAAATAAAGTAGGTAACACGCTTGTATTTTTCTAACTCCCATTATCGACAATTTTTTATTTGATATATTTGAACCTATGACATTAACTTTTGCATGACATCATTACTTTTTATCTTAATAGTATGTATTGTTATCACGTTTTTCAAAACATCCTGCAAAGAAGTCTAGGTGGACACTTTTAAATTTTTGTTTGAAGTTTGTGTGTGAGTAATGAGAAAAACTCTCTACTACCTACCAAGGACTTGCAAATACAGGGTGGTGAAATGTGCCCACCATTAATGTTTAAGAAACTATATAAAAGATAGAATCGGTTACGAGTTACGAGGTACAAAAATTGATTAATTTGATATTGTATAAAAAAATCTGTCATCAAAACTATAACATCTAATTTCGGACCAGAAATACTTACGTTATCAAGCTTTTAATAAAAGTTAGTGATGTCATCGATTCCTCAATTTCAAAAGATACCAGTCATGTTAAAATATTAAGGAAAATTAAATTAATTCATTTCCACGTTCTTAAAGCACTATACATTTATTTTTTGTGTATCCAGAACTATAACAGCTATTTATGTAACAAGTATAATATAATCTATGACTTTAGTGGACGAGTCGGTTTTATGGCTGAGCGAGCTTGTGAGCGATCCTAATAAATAGCACGAGTCAATAAAGTCAGATTATATACGAGTAGCATACAAAGCTTCATGTTCGACTGCTAAAATTACCTTTTAATTATCTAGTAAAATTATAAATGACAGTAATAAATTTATTCAGACAGCATTTATGTTGAAATTGACCGCTGATGTACAGATACTTAAAGTACTAGTAAAATAAAATCACTTTATTTTACTAGTGCTATAAAGAGATACTTTATGGCCGCAAAACTATGTCACAAACAGTACTTTATGATGCAGTCGTATATAAACTATTCTATTGAAATTATTATATTTTTAGTGCCAACACTGCTTTCCCTACTTAAAAAATACTATTTTTTTCTTTATAAATTAACTTGAATATCTGTAAAATAATTTAGTTTGTTGTAAATTACTGTATTCATTTAATTTAACTTAACTTATTCGCTAATTTTCCAACAGTGCGTAATTTTTGACTTCTAGAAGAGATAAAAACTATCACTGGAAGAAAATTAATATATTTCTCAATTAGGCCGGTAGAAAGACGTTTTAACCCTTTCTGTTCCACCTTTTCCACTGCTTAATTTTTGTATGTGAGCATTCGAGTCTGTTTGGTGCTCATGGGACTACCAGGTACACTCTAGAGAAACAACTGTTTTCGCTATGTACACTTCTGTTCACTGAAAAAGCATACATTGAATTTTTTAGCTGCGAAAATTTGCCTTACATCTGTTTCCATGTTTGAAAATTATGAATGAACACTTTGAAAATCTTGGATATGAACTGAACGGATATTACGATTGTTGTGTGACAGTGATATTAAAGTCAAGTTACACAAAAAAAGTGTATGCATTTTCAGTGAACAGAAGGGTACGTCGCTACCCTCCACTATTTTTGGGGGTGGTGCAAAAAATCTTTAAAAAATCACTGACAATACTATACCCATATAAGAGTAAAAACAGCAGTCAAAATTGAAATAAATGAAAAATTTAGTATGTTGGGACACAAAGGGTTAAGTTAAATTAGTGGGACCGAAACATTTGTGATATTATATGGAACGCTTTGTAGAAAGCGGTAATTAATTAACATTATAAAACTTCAGATTTATGTAAAAACTGGCATCAAATATATTTTTTAATTAATAAAATAAAAAGCAGCTCTCTCTACAATGTAACTTTTTTTATTATTATATAAATTAAATAATTAAAATGGGTTATATTTTGAATTATCTGCATTCATACTGTACTTACCCTAAGACAATATTTTGAAGGTCTTGGGGGGAGGGGAGAAGAGCGAAACGCCCTAGAACTTAGAATTATCCTTTCAATTTATTCCAAAAAAAAACGCCGTTTATTAAAATTAGAAAATTTCGCACATTCTATAAAAGTACATACATATTAGAATCATCAGGATTTTCTATTATGAAATCATGAGTTTTCGCATTCATCTAGGCAGATAGATCAAACATTTAAATATATTATGGATATTATTATTATTATTATTACAAAAGTCCATTTTCTCATGGATGCTCTCTGAATCGCTTCTATGCAAAATAATTATATAGATTCAAAGAAATTAGCTTTATAACTGCAACTACATATTATATCCTATTTAGAAACTACCTGTTTTTTTTAGTACTAAAGAGGAAAGATATGCAGAAACATTGATCGATAGCCTGCTATAAATAATGAACTGTTATCAAAGAAATATTCGCAAAGCTGCAGTACAAATTTTGTTCTATTTATGTTTATCAACAAAATTTATGGTTTTGATATTTGGTAATCACCAAATTCCAGATAATAAATAAGCACCATTTATTAAATGGTGGTGTTGTTGTTAATTTTAGTCAGGTTTATGCCAAAACAGTGATAAAAATGAGTAATTGCCATGCAACTGTTAACTTAACGTTCAAGTTCTCTTCTAGCGGTTTTCTAAATTTATAGACAGGGCCTGAAAAATTCATGAAAATTTCTTTCAGTTATTTTATGGTTACAACCAAAATACATATAGTTTAAAGTTTAGTAAATCTCTAGCTTCCCTGAAGGAATTTTTGAAAAATTTCAACTCTCAAGTAGAATCCTTGACATAATGAGACCAATGGATATATTTCGACGACACCTCGTATCACAAACCAAATATTATGTTACTAAATACGTTAATTAAGGTTATTTTTCCAGCTTTTCTTGACACTTTATAATACGTTAAATGGATTATTATCAACAACACAACAACCCTTACAACCATTATAACTTAGTCGCCTATTTCATGAAGAAAATATGCTCGCCTATCGCTTTTCCTTCTGTTAGTGGTGTGCTACATGTGAAGCCTTCATAAAGCTGGCGCCAAATTGATTTGTAATTCAACACTCGTATTTTCTTTAATTGCCAGTAAAATAAAAGCCCTGAGCTTAACCGTCGTCATCGCAACATCACCCAACCACCCACACGCACAACTTAATTAAATTTACAACCCTCATAAAGTTACGAACTGAATTTCCCCATTATTATTCATTGCAGTAACCTAGATTTTGCTTAAACACAACAGACATAATTTTTTTCTTGGCTTGGAATTTTTTATTGGTCATGCAACATTGCTATAAATAATTGGGGGAAAGTACATGTACACTTCGAAGAATAGAAAGGGTTTAGATTTAGATCGAAGACTATAGCGGAACATACTGAAAATTGTTTAGTCTTGAGTAAATTAGCACAATCGAGCACGAGTAGACTTGTTTTTTTATTAGCATGTCAAAGTTCAAACCTTTTATTCATGCCACATTAAATTTGTGCAGACGATTAAACAGAATTAAATTGCTAACAGACCGTATGATATTTATTCTAATGATTATTGTTTATCATTCTTATATTATAGATAGATCACGAAAAATAGTCTCAAAAATGACATTATGTTAGGTAAAGTTATGAAACATACAAAAACTACAGCTCGGTTTATTTCCTTTATCTATGTGACAGCCTTATCTAATTTATACCTATATTATTAATATTTACCCAGAAAACAAAGCAATCAATTACTTAATGAGTAAGACATTAAATAGACGCAAGGGAAATTTGTTGTAATCCTTTTATTATACTAGACATACAAAATATCCTACGTTACTTTATATACTATGTAGGTATACATAATAGTCGGTTATTACCGAACTGATAACTTATCTTTAAAAAGATTATTTTGTTTGTTGGCGGCTTACATTTTCTACTTATGGTGATAATGATGCTTGTATGCTTGGAATTGTTGAACCTGAGGTGAATCCGCTTTGTAGAAATACAGTTAAAAATAGATTTCAAATTTAAAAATGTTTTTTTATACGAAGTAATAATAAGCATAGAAATCATGATTTTTTCAGTTATTTCAAGGGTGATTCTGTGAAAAACATTCAATTCAAAATTACGAACTTAGGATATACAGATAAACAAATGGCAACTAGCCCAGCGTACACCTCTGTCCTTGTCTTAGCAGTCGGCTAGTTGGCGTTAACCTATATGTATAACGTCCAGTGCGAGGCTACACATTTTTGCTGTAACTATTACAAAAGTTAGTTATCTTAAAATACTGTTATTCTAAAAATTTAATTGTGCTAAAATTTCTATAGTGGACAGAAAGAGTAATTTAGTTGAATTTTTTTTCAATATTCAGGCTGTAAAAGTTCACCAAAAAATTTGTTATGCTAATTCAATATTGTTGAAATTTTGTGAACGTTTTTCTGTATAATTTTTCTCCTCTAATGCAAATTTCAACTCGATAGACAAATAATAAATTAATTTAGCTCTATTTCAAAAAGTATATTGTCTATATTTCAATTTTACAATTATTTTATTACTGGCTACTACAGACTTCGTTACATATTTTATTTTTGAAACCACCGTTGTCAGTAGTTCTATAAATTGTGACATTTTCTTTTAATTTCAGCATTCCTAACGATATACATCTCAGGATTTGGTATCACCGCAGGTGCCCATAGGCTATGGTCCCACAGAGCTTACAAAGCCAAGTGGCCACTTAGGTTAATTCTAGTCTTCTTATTTACAATTACAGGCCAGGTGAGTTCAATTACTTATACCTACATGTATTATTCATCATATTTATTCCGAAACAAAACTTGAAATAATTTCCAATGTTTATAACATAAAATCAATTAAAGTTTCTAAAATATCATTTATGTGCAATATCGCAATGAAAAGCTACGGTTAAATAATAATTGCAAGATTGTTATAACGTCACGATCACGATCGTTACACAAAACCATCATTAATTATAGAGTGGCATAGCGCCATACACCTCCGTCGTCGCTTTGATATGGTGAAAATTGGTAGACTACAACAACTATACAACATAATAGAAAAAATCTGGACAAATGTTTTTCGTTGTGTTGTTTCTATGAAATCAGGTCGATAATTCAATGCGTGCCACAGACCAAGCTGAAGCTAATCTGTTTTGCCCCATTTATACTAAGTACAGTTGATTGTTATCACCTGGAAATTTTTTTCTAATGCCACATAATCGAAATTTTGACGGTATCAAAATCACCTTCAACTCGATGACGAAACGCAAATCTAATACGATGTGGGTTAAATTGAATTTGTGGTAACGTACATATACAGGGTGCTTCAGTACATAATGCATCATTAATTTGATTATTTGGCTCGTATGGCTCGAAGTTTCAGGTAAAAGTCAATTGCGAGACCGATAAAGAAAGGTAGAAACTAAAAATGGTCATTTTTAGCAGTTACTTTGATGTTACAATCCTATTTTACATCTCACATTTTTGCTTCGCGAAAATTCCTAATCGCATATAAAAAGGTCCATATTTTTTTAATTTTGGTTGTCAAGTTCTTAAAATTTCAAAAACCCGGTGGCGTATCATTTTTCATAACTTGGTACAAAAACGTTTGATTAATTTATTAATAATCTTTCAATAACTCCAAAATTTGCTTGCCCAACTTTAATGTATTAATTGAAAGGTTTCGCGACGATTTTAAAAAATACAGTACCCACAAATGAATCATGGAGCTTACTCGGGAACTATTACTTACGGACCACCCTGTATAATAATTTTTTGTCATATTGCATGTGATGATGACTTTTTTATGTTTCCTAGAAATTCACTTCGAGTTATTAGAATAATGTACGCTTTACACAATGTAATTTTTGATCGATTAAGACAACATAAATAAAGGCTTTTAATAATATTAAACTCATGCATTAGAGTGTCATAATTTCGTTTAGTATTCAGTATGAAAATTAATAAGTTGCCGGAGAAAACGACATTTTAATTGATTATGTACTTAATGTATGAGTGCAGCTAAAGCGATTATTGTTTTATACACATAAATTCTAATAAAACATCTACTGGTGCGTCAACATAAGAACTAGACAAACCGTAGGATCTATTAATTGAAATTCGTTTTTAACGAGTTAACATTTAAATAACTCCAGTTCATTCGTAGTTGGTTTATTAAGCTAAATATCTCTACTAAAAATGAGGTTTGTTTTAGGAAATACCTCAGGAAATACTAAGGCCCAGTTTTTCAGTATTAACTATAAGTTAGTTTCCTATGCTATTTTTAAGGCAAAGGTAACCTACCATGACTTTAACTAGCAGTTAAGAATAATTATTGATTAAAAAACTGGCCGTAATAATTTAAGTTCTGATACAGAGTGCCAAATTAGTAGATAGTCAACTGCTTTATATATTAAAATAATTATTTTTGGAACCCATTATTTTTACTATTTATAGTATGTACTTAACTGTAGAAGAAAATGTAAGTAATTTTTACCTACAGTGCATTTTGTGCTATTTTAATCTTAAAATACATTTCTATTCAAGTAACATATAGTTACCTTGAATTGGATTTCCCATAACTTGCAAATAAATTATGTATGACTAGTTTCTTAATGAAAAACCATTAAACGTTGCTTTTTTAAATTGTTTCTTTAAATATCAAGAAGATTATAATTTCTCATAATTTCTAAAATAGTAAGAGTTACTTATGGTCATAATACGTTACCTTATAACATTTTCCCAATTTTTTGATTAATGTAATACAAGGTGTCTCTAAAAGGTATTACAGGGCGCTAAAAAATATATTTCCAAATCGTTTTTTAAGTATATCTACATCAGAACGGTTTAAAGTAAAGCCTAGAAATTTGGTAGGTTGATAAGTCTATAAGGAAGCTACAATGTGATGGTATTACAACCAAAATAATATTGTTCAGTGTCGTACTTATAGGGGGGACTGCAGTATTTTTTGGATATTTTTTGTAGGGTATTGAATTTATTTACAAAATAGCAAGAATTATGATAGATACGCTCAAGACACGTAAAAAAGGTATACTTGTTTGACTTGCGTTAACTCAACTGTTTGCGAGATATTTAACTTTGAAAAATTTTTTTGCTGTAAAAACAATTTTTGACTTACCCTGTAAAGCAAAAAATATTGGGTCACTCTAATACAGCTGATTCTACTTCTAAAACTAAGCATAAATGGTTGTAGAAACCGACCCCCAAAAATGTTTCGTTACTAAAATACAAGGTGTTGAAAGATGTATTTTTTATTCGCCCTCTATCTTTTTTAGGTATATCTACAGAACGGTCTAAGATAGAAATTATGCTTAGTTTTGGACGTAGAATGAGCCGTATTAGAGTGACCCAATATTTTTGACTTTACAGGGTGTCACAAATTGTCGTTTTAATAGGAAAAAAATTTTCAAAGTGAAATATCTCGCAAACAGTTGAGTTAATGCAAATCAAACAAGTATACCTTTTTTACGTGTCTTGAGCGTAACTATCATAATTCTTATTATTTTGTAAAAAAATTTAATCCCCTACAAAATTTATTCAAGAAAACCCTGAGACCTCTTCGATAAGTACGCCACTGAACAATATTATTTTGGTTCTAATACCAACGAATTGTAGCTTCCTTATGGACTTATTAACCCACCAACTTTCAAATCTCTACTTTAAACCGTTCTGTAGATATACTTAAAAAATTATTTGGAAAAATATTTTTTAGCGCCCCTGTAACTCAGTAAGGAAGAATTTTTGGACTAAGGTATGTTTGGTTTAAACGAATTATTTTGAGACCAAAAACTGGTGGTAGGATTTTGTAAAGACCTGTATAAGGTGGTGAATTTTTCGATGCTTAACCATTATGCGATCTTGAAAACTATAAGAGATAGAGGCTTGTTTAAATGAAAAAGAATCTGTCGTCATAACTGTGAAATCTCTTTTTATTCGTCAATTATCCAGAAATAAAACTGAAAAAGTCCCTTTTTAACTTTCTTAATTTCTTAACCGATTTTAATTTGGTATAAACATTATTGAAGTAACTACAAAATTATATATATAAAATTAATGGTTTCAAACTTTTGAAAAATTGACTTAATTCATTTGGGAACTCGAATACATATCTTATACTTTTACTTTTAAAATAACTCGATGTGAAAAAATCTGGTGGCGTTAACTCCGGAGATCTAGCCGGCCATTCTACATATTTCAATTTACTAGAAAACTCCCATTATGTTGCAGGAACTGCATAATTAGAAGTAAAACACTTAAAAAATGACAAAATATAAAAAAAAACTATTTTTACAAATGTGAATTAATGATTATAAAAATTACAGATAAGTTTTTAGGAAATCATAATTTAATTTGTTCAAATTGTGTACTCTAATGCGATATATCCAATTTTTTTATATTTTAATAATCTTTTGCCTTGAAGTAGCGATAATAAACTATAATTATTTGAACGAAAAATGTCTATAGTTAAATATTTTCGTTATAATTAATGTTTTGGGACTTTACATTGCTAGAACAATCAAGTATAATTTTTTTTAATAACTACTTATTCATCGTTGTATGCATTATAATCCGCAGTTATAAACAATAGTCCATCAAAATTTAATTTAGTTGCATAATAGGAGTAAATTTTATACTATAGCTTACAAAAACTTGTTTCTGCTAAAATATATCTGGCAAATTAGATTAAAGCAGCGCTATGACTTATAATAGTAATTAATAATAAATTAAAAATTATTTGGAGAAAATTTGGGTCAACTTTAACTAAAGTTGTTATGAAGAAAATCTTTTAGGCTAAACAATTATCTGTATGTTACAGAGACATGTGTATGTGTGGGCATTGGACCACCGCGTCCATCACAAATACAGCGAGACAGATGCTGATCCGCACAACGCCAAAAGAGGCTTCTTCTTTTCCCACGTTGGATGGTTAGTCCTAACACCACATCCCAATGTCGTGGAGAAACGCCTAGCAGTCGATATGTCTGACCTGGAAGCAGATCCTATTATAATGTGGCAAAAAAGGTAATTTAAAAAAACATCCACAATACATGAACTACTAGTTACTTTTTTTAGATTGTATCCATTGCTGTTCTTTTTGTTTGCAATTGTATTCCCGGTGGGCGTGCCGATGTATTATTGGAACGAAACCCTGTGGAATTCGTTTTGGATCAATTTCAACACCCGATTTTGTGTCACTTTGAATATAGCGTTTTTTGTCAACAGTGTGGCGCACATGTGGGGCGCCAAACCCTATGATAAGTAAGTGTTAATTGGCCTTTAAATAAAACACTTCGTTTAGATTCGGTAATGAAGGAGTGTTAGTTTGAAGGAGGTCTTTATGACTCGCTTTATTTTCGTGTTACAGCAAATTTAATACTACCTAGCACGACAGATGTTCAAAATAGACATCAAATCATTCATTTTGCTCAGGATACACGATTTACTAAATGAACCAAATGTTAATAAATCAAAACTGAAATTACACAACAAGGTTGACTTTTGTTGCAGTCAGAAAATCGAAATTCAAAACATTATGTTAAACAGTTAAACTGTGAACAACATTGATTTTTTACGTGTATTTACTTTGTTTTGTTTGAGTTACTAATATTAAAATTGGGCGCTTATGTACTTAATTCCAATCTTACGTGGATAAATGTTACTATTAACTCTTCAGGGAATTTCTAGCCTTAATGGATTGAATATGAAATTATTGATTTGTGTTTGTAGCAAACTTTTTAGATTTACATTTTTTTTATGAAGTATGAAAGAAGTTAATGGGGAAATATAGTAACTTGTTTTTCTACCAAAATATTGTCTCACCAGAATTACCCCTTCTACTACTCTCCTAATTTAATTATATTTATTTTAACATTCCCGAATTTATTACACGAACATTCATTTTTATTTTCTAATAATAATTAACGTGAGTAATACTCCCAACAAACAACATTTTAATTACTAATAAAATCGCCTGTTCTAGGTACATAAGTCCAGTGGAAAACCTCGCAGTCTCCCTCATGGCCTTGGGCGAAGGCTGGCACAACTACCACCACGTCTTCCCCTGGGACTACAAAACCGGTGAATTAGGCAACTCCTACAACCCCTCCACGACCTTCATTAACTTTTTCGCCAAGTTAGGCTGGGCTTACGATTTGAAGAGCGTGTCAGCCAAAATGATCGCTAGGAGGGCGAATAAAAGCGGCGATGGTAGCCACGTGTGGGGTTACGGAGACGCAGATATAGGAAAGGAAGATTTGGAGGAACTGGAGAATATGGTGGGAGAAAATGTGGAATAACCTCCAACAGTATTGCAATTAATTTTTGTAGTTTGAGAATTTAGTTTTGTTTTACTTTTTAAGAATGTGTTTTGGTTGTCATGCTTTAAAATTTGTTGTATATGAGAGGTTTATATATATACCTATACGTACAGTGTGTTTTCCTTATTAACTTAAGAATTTAATGTTATAATTATAATAATGGGTAAAATATGATTAAATGTGTTCTTATCAAATTAAGATTTACCTGCCTAAGTAAGTACATATTATGGCAATATAGTTTTATTGCTAGCATAAAAGATAATATTATAAGCAAATAATGCTATATGGTTAACGTATGCAAAAGCGAGTGTTAGAATATAATTTTGTTGCAACTTTTTATTCAATAAAAATATGACAAATACATATACAAGTCGGAGAAAAGGGTGGAAAATAGTTGTAGGAAAACAGCCGAGTATATTTTGTAATACACTTTGTTTCACTAAAATAAATTTCCTCTATTCAGCTTCGAATATATTACTTTTTCAGGGGCTAACAGAAGAAATTCATTTTACAAGAAACACATTATTTACCCTTATATTTAGTGTTACTGTTATATCATGGCCTTAATTGTTTGCTATATTATAGTTTTTGAAAAGCGAGTGTGTATCTAGCCTTAAAAATGAAATAAGCTTGTAACAATGCCTTATTCTATTTAGGATAAAGCCCAATGGTAACATAATTATCATTGTTGATTAGCGGCATTATATTTTTAATACATAACAAATATAAACTTTATATATTACATATATATTTTTACATGTGTATTACATAATGTGATGTAGATGATACATAATTTTATTATTAACTATTTTTTTTTGTAGTTTAGCTTTTATAGATGTAGGGTGTTGTAACTTTTAAAGTTGTTGCTAAAAACTGAGTTATATTTGTTATTTAAATAATAAAATGTTTTTCTTTATACAAGGCAGTAAATTATTTCTGTGTTAAAAATCGAAGCAACTATTGAAAGAGACGAAGCAATGGTATCAACTTACTATTCAAAAAGTCTAACAACCCCGATTCAGGACGCAAGAAAGCAAGACGTGAAACTGTTTTACTACTCTACTAAAATCGGAGGAAAAATATTATTATTTAAAATCGTACAATTTGTAAGTTTCCAGTTTTTTTCTCCAGAATGTTTGCGTGTTCTAAGTAATGGGGGAGGTGCGGTTTCGACCAGAGCTCATTCAATGCCATCGAGGCTTTTACACTTGGGGTGTACCATGAAATTAATTTTGAAATCAACCACATCCTGACGTGGTTAATTTATGTACAAAATTGGATGAACAAATTCAGATTTTGACACTGACCTATTTACAAAAAAATTTAATTTTTAAATTAGCAAAAGTTACTGCACATAGACAAAATTTAAATACCTGAAAAATTGTACAAAGAAACTGCATTTTGGAAGAACAAAAACAATTGTTATACAAAAATTGTTTCTCGCCAAAAATATTAAATTCACTTTTTACATGAAATAAATCATCATGAAATTTCTTGCCAATTTTTTAACAATTTGCCATTAAATTTATCTCTCAAATGCTGATATGAACTAAAGAGGTAGCCCTTATTCCTATTACCTACATACAATTTGATATATAGTTAAAAAAAATGGCAGCCAAGGTCGTCAGATCTCAGCGACCTTCGATTTTGGAGGCCCACTAATATATATTTTTTTATAATTATAAAAGAGTTACTCGAATAAGAAGCAAGAATAAGCAAGTTAGATAAATGTTACATCATTTAAGGGTAAATTTTGTTTTATTTTTACTGTTTACAGTTACAGTTACAGTTCCCTCATTTATAGTCCTTCAGCTAGGGGTCAAAAGGCAGGAAGTAAAAGCGGGATGAGACGACGCAGTGTTTTCTGAAGGTTTTTTGGTCGCTGAATCCGAATCCATTCGTTGTTTTTCAATAAAGTGGTGCAAACAAAAGTTATTAACAATTTATTATTTAAAACGCAATAACTCGAAAAGTATAGATTTTACCGAGCATTTTACCAAAAAAAGTTTCAAACAAAAGTTGTTCAAAATAAAAAGACTCCGAAAAGGTCATATGTTATTTTGTCATAAAGTTGCTCGGACAAAGTTATTAACAAATTATTATTTAAAATGCAATAACTCGAAAAGTGTACATTTTACCAAAAAAAGTTTCAAACAAAAGCTGTGCAAAATAAAAAGACTCCTAAAATGTATGCTTTTTGGTTTGTTCCGTTTTAAACAATAAATTGTTAATAACATTTGTTCGAGCGACTTTATGACAAAATACCATATGACCTTTTCGGAGAGTCTTTTTATTTTGAACAACTTTTGTTTGAAACTTTTTTTGGTAAAATATATACTTTTCGAGTTATTGCGTTTTAAACATTTAAATCATAAATTGTTAATAACTTTTGTCCGTGCGACTTTATGACAAAATATCATATGACCTTTTCGGAGAGTCTTTTTATTTTGAACAACTATTGTTTGAAACTTTTTTTGGTAAAATGCTCGGTAAAATCTATACTTTTCGAGTTATTACGTTTTAAACAATAAATAGTTAATAACTTTTGTTTGCACCACTGTATTGAAAAAGGACGCACGGATTCGGATTCAGCGACCAAAAAACCTTCATTTTTACTTCCTACTTTTGACCCCTAGCTGAAGGACTATTAAGTGTGAGTTTTTATTTAGAATTTTATGGGCATTTATATTTAGATATCTACTTCTGTTAATTTCGATCGGATTTTTCCAATATAAATTCGAATTAAAACATTCAACATAATAAAGTATAACGTGGTTCAAAATTATAGGAACCCACCACAAATAATACGAAAACTAATTTAGTCCAGGAAAAATAGACGATTTGATGGCTGCTAACTGAGTTACTCGAGGTCAAAGGTCGCAATAAACAGTTTTTTGCAAAAATCTCGAGAACGGCGACCTTTATTGAAAAAAATATAGAGAGGTAATTTGTAGCTGAGGCGATTTTCTATAAAAACTTATTAAGAAGTTTTTTTGTAGGGGCAATCGTTCACGAGATATAGCGTTTCAAAAACCAAGAACGGAGAGGACTTACTTCACTACGAAGAATAACGACTGATCTTAGGATATGAAAGTTGGATAATGAATTATTATTCAATATGTATATTTATGGCGTTTTTTATTTATTTGTGCATTTATTTGGACATTTATGATACAGTAATTAACTTTCTTCAGTTTCGGAGAGCGATTGTTCCGTCACCAAAGTTTGGACGAGGAAAGACGATGAATCGATGTCGTTATCGATCTCCTTGTTATCAATATTAAAATTTTCCATATTCATACATGTTTGGCCATTACATTGGCTACAAACTATAGAACAGTGCAATTCTGCTTTCCGCCGACATCCACTACGTTCTTAGTTTTTGAAACGCTATATCTCGTGAACGATTGCCCCTACAAAAAAACTTCTGAATAAGTTTTTATAGCAAATTGTCTCAGCTCTCTATATTTTTTTCAATAAAGGTCGCCGTTCTCGAAATATTTGCAAAAAACTGTTTATCGTGACATTTGACCTCGAGTAACTCAGTTAGCAGCCATCAAATCGATGGGGAACTTTCACATATTATTGAGGGCTATAATACTAAGGTGCATGCAAAAATTCAGCCTGTAACAATTTTTTCCCATATTAAAGTCTATTTTTCCTGGACTAATTCTCTTTTTCACATTTTTAAGCTTAAATCAGTGTCTCTATAACAAGGCAGATAATTTACTGAGCAACTTTTTTTAAAAATATTCCATATCCCCATCAACTTGGACAGAAATAAGTTTAAATTTTACGTACCTACTTAAATTCCAAAAATGAAAAAATATACATGATAATAGTCCATTTA
Organism: Pediacus dermestoides; assembly: GCA_963942485.1. Taxonomy (NCBI): domain Eukaryota; kingdom Metazoa; phylum Arthropoda; class Insecta; order Coleoptera; family Cucujidae; genus Pediacus; species Pediacus dermestoides. The sequence continues at coordinate 35,684,504 of OZ012626.1, forward strand.
AAATAATAATATGTGGAGACATTCAAAGATATTTTAATACTCATATCAAATTCGAGCGTTGGTGGTCGTAATCTTATTTTCGGAAGCAAATACTTCTCTTTCTCCACTGTAGAGAATTTTCCAAATTCATTGCTGTAATTAAGGAAAATATGTGCAATTATACTTTCTCAAAATGCTACTAATTAGCAAAATGACTTCTTACCGACATTGCTACGCAACTAAAGACCCAGTCAGTGAGGAACCAAACTTACAGAAATAGAGTTGTAGTGATCGCAATTGAAATTGATTTTTTTTCAACGTTTAGTTTTTTGAACTTACGTGAACTCGTATATATTACTTTTTACTTTGTTAGCTATATCATTTTGAAACTAAGTACTACCAAGTAAATTCCTAAATTGTTTATTCCAGCAATTACCATACAATCACGGAATAAATAATTTTAAACAACGTGAAATTCAATCTAATCTACATACCAATAATAGTTTAATTGTGTGGTATACTGTGGTCAACAACATTGCTTTTGTGAGTTTGTAGAAAATTCGGCGAAAAATGTCGACGGAAATCATTGCGAAATTGTCTAAGAAACGCGAAATTAACTGGTTTTATATGTTACTGCATCTCCAGTGCATTAATGCCACTTTTTTGTATGCGTTGATGTATTTTTGGCATTTCCATTGGGCTACTGTGGCATGGAGTAAGTATTAAAAATTTTCTTTCATTTTTTGTGGTAAAATCAAAAAATCATTGGTCATCCATTATAAATTTGTTTTTTGCTAAGAGGAAGTGACGTTGATTCAAAATGAATTTTACAACTCACATTAGCATAAATCACCATAAACACTTTTTAACATCCGTTTTTTAAATAAAATATAAAAATGTTTTAATTTTCCAGGTATAGTTCTTGTACTTTTTGGCATATTGGGGGTGACTGCTGGTTCGCACAGACTATGGGCCCACAAATCCTACACAGCCTCTCCTGCTCTCAAAATTTTCTTAGCCCTTTGCCAGACGTTAGTTGGTCATGTAAGTTATTTACTATTATTAAAAAATATTTAAAAAGCAGGAAGTTATAAATAACTATATTAGCTCAGAGTTCGGAAATTGTAAATATTTGAAAATTTTGGAAAATTAAATCGAAATGCACACAAAACTATGTGCTAATTGTTTAAAGTAAAGAGAAAGTAAAATTAACGTAATGCGTTGTCATTAATTAAGAAAGTTAACGATTCTAGTAAAATTTTAATAGATTGATCTCTCATCAGTCATCTTCAATATAAGCACTAGATCTTAATAAAAAGGACCAAATTTGAATCTTGGACACGTCTAATTAATATCCTCCAATATCTGAGAAACTTAAAAAATCCTTTTTAGGGTTCGATTTACGACTGGGTTGCTTGGCACCGCTTGCACCACAAGCACTTTGGCACCGATTTAGACCCATACAACCCCAGCAGAGGTTTATTCTTCTCTCACCTAGGCTCCGTGGTGTTTAGCTTAAGCCCAGCACAACAAAAAGCATTAGAGGATATCGACATGAGTGATTTGGAAGAAGATAAAATCGTTATGTTCCAGAAGAAGTTTGTGGTAATCATGTAGTTCCAGAAAACAAATAATTTTGGGAAATTTTTATAGATTCTACTACCCATTAATGTTGCTCATTACGTTTTTATTTCCAATGAACACCCCTGTGGCATACTGGAATGAAACCATGTTCAACACCATGGCTTGCATTTGGTGGTTCCGGTTAGGTTTGGTGACACATGCCACAAATGCCATCCATTCTGCCTCGACAATTTGGGGACTAAAACCCGGCGAGAAGTACTACTATAATTAACTTAGTTTATTTTTATTTTATTTTTAATCGGTGTTTTGTAGATTCCCCTGTGACTCTAACTTGATTTTCATCTTAACAAAAACCAACTGGTTGTCATATCACTATTTAGCCCCTTGGGATTATCGCACTGGAGAATATGGAAAATATGCATCGGATGTTACTACAACTTTTATCCGGATCTGCGAAGTGCTGGAATTGGCCTCGGATCTGCGTACACTGGAAGGGAAACATGTGCGTGAGGCGTTGTTGAAGAGTGCAGTAGAAAAACGACCAATTGCTGAATGCTTGTTGGATGTGGAAGTTAAGGCCGATCCAAATCGAGGACCAATTTACAAAAGCTTCTAAAGTTTATAATTAAGTTTCTTTAGTTGTAACACTTGTGTAATAAAATGTGCCACATAAACGAATATTCTTTAACATTCTCAACTATAAAATAAAGATGCAGATTTAGTCCGGGTCATCTACTGATGACAAATCTTTACTGGCTATCCAACTTCAACCTAATTTTGAATCATGTCTTAAACTTAATTTTATAAAAAAGAAACAGAAAATAGAAATCTGGTACGTTTTTAATTAATTTTTTTTGCAAATATAAATAACCTAATTAATAGTAACAAAAAATTGCAAATCACATGAACCACCAAAGTACATCAATTATAAGTAGTAGGAATGCAATTATGTAATAACAATAGTAGGTAATAAAAATACAATGAACAATCACATGCACTAACAAAATCTTAAGGGCTAATTACGTCACTAACATTAATAAGACCTACAATTATAATATCACTTTTCTTTCACATCATTCGTTCTTTCAATGGTTGCTTTCATAACAGATTTTTACAATAAATATTCCCTGCATTTTTGGTTAGTAAGAGAAATCTTGAGCGTATTAATGTTAAGTCTGTCTTTTATCATTCATACCAACACACCAAATTGTCTTAAATTATTAATATAAAAATAGTTAAATTTTTTAAGATAAATATTAGTCTTTTCCTGTAATAATTACATAAAACCTACACGCACTAGATTTTGCATTCCATTATCTAGTTTCAATCCTTTTTATGCAAGATAGTGGCATCAGTGTAGTCTTCTTTAGGCTGGTCTTTGTCGCCCCATCCCCACACCTCATGTGATCCATCACCCGTCCTCTGCACACGTTTCTGGATCATATCTTGCGACACAGTTTTCAAATCGTAGGCCCAGCCGATTTTCGCCATAAGGTCGATGAAAGCGGCGGTGAAGTTTACGCTGTATGTTCCCATTTCGGAGGTCTTGTAGTCCCATGGGAAAGTGTGATGGTAGTTGTGCCATCCTTCACCCAATGCCAAAATTGACACCATCAAGTTTTCAGCTGGATTGATAAATCTGTACAAAATTCAGATGGTAAGTAATGGCGAAAGAGTTTTGATTAGGTATAATAACTTACTTATCATATGGTTTATTACCCCACAAATGGGCAGCTGAGTTGACCAACCACGTAACGTGCAATGTGAAGACATACCGGAAGATGTTAACAGCGAATGCATTATAGAATTTCTCATTCCAGAAGTACATGGGGATGACGGTTGGGATGACGAAGCAAACCAATGGCATTAAAATCAAGTAGTATTTGTTCTGGATACTCAGGATGGGATCTTCATGCAAATCGGACATGTCAATGCATTTTCCTTTGTTGCGTACTTCGGGGTGTTTGCGGCACAACAACCAACCCATATGGGAGAAGAAGAATCCACGTTTAGCATTATGGGGATCAGCGTCAGTTTCACTGTATTTGTGGTGCACACGATGATCTCTAGACCACTCGATTACTGAGTTCTCAAAGGCTAGTGTGTTGAAGATAGTTAGCATCAAACGAAGAGGCCATTTGGCTTTGTATGCACGATGTGCCCAAAGTCGGTGAGCGCCTGCGGTGATTCCCAAGCCACTTAGTTGGTATAGTACGAAAGCTGGAATAAAAAGAGAGGAAAAGGTCAGTTTAGGTCAGTGGAATTTGAAAATAAGGTTGTAAAACTACAAAATTTAAATTTTTAAAAAATTAAAAAGTTAAAACCCCGAGATGACTTTGTATTGACAAAAATTCCAATCTGAAGGTGACTGATCCATCACCAAAACAATATAATCTAAAAATTATTGTTATGAATTAGATAAGCCCAAGCACGCGAATAGCTTGCCACTAGTGCGCGAAATTATCGTATGATGCTGCTTCGTCAGACAAACTGGTGCCAGTGTCAGTGACATAATCTCAATCTCTAGGTCACGAGTTAAAAACGTGCAAAACTATTAGCTGTGATAACCTTGGTGCCTCTTCCTTACAGGAAAGTTTTTTGGAGGAAGAACTACTCACCAAAGAGCGAAGTGTAAATCCTAGCGGTGGTGAACATCAAATAAAATCCGTACACAGCCGCAATGTGCAAATATCCGAACAGGATAATGTTCCTCCACACCAATTTCAGTTTTCTATCCTCCGGCTGGACTACTGCTTCTGGGATTTTCGCAGCGGCGACTTCATCGTCGCATTCGTGTAGAACACCGGTGGGCATGGATATGTTTGGTGCCATTTTTACGAAGCTACTGAAAAAATAATGGACAAGCTTTAGCTTTTCATATTGCATAACATAAATATTCAAACATTTGGGGCTGTTATTGTCATTATGATGCCAGTTCGTGCATTTGATTTGAATAAAAATAAACACGTAGGTACATAAGTATTATGACGCTGTTTAACGAATTAAATGGTAAAGCACCTCAACAGTTCGATTATAGAAATGTTAATTCAGATCATAATAAAAGGTCAAGAAAGGAGGGGCGTAAATTTGTGGAACACTTTTCGGTTTGATTTGAATGACCAAAGAATTGTACACTTGTCATGGTGAAATTGGCGAAAGTTTCGTTCAGACACGAAATTAAAACATCTTATTAGATTCAGCTAGGCTAAGACTCGTAACTGTAATATAATGCTTCCTGATTAAATTGTTGGGACATAAAATATTACGCTTTCTATATAGGGATTTTATTTCCTTATTAATACAAAAATTCTTTAGTGTGCCAGTCGTAAATTTTCCAAGTAGTAAAAATTTTTCTTATCTAATAATTTATCCAAGAATCGCACGCTAACTTTCATTTAAAACTACAAACATGAACATGTTATATTAATAGTTTAATTTAGGAAAAATTGCCTTTCACAAAAAGAAAAAGTTCCAGAGGGGCATAAAAATAAGTTATGAAATTTTTTATTTATTAAACTTGGAAAGTAAAACATTGCAAATTCAAATTGCAATTAAGTTAAATAAAACTGCCAAATTAAAGCTTTTCATGATTCCTCACCTATTTAAAAAAATGTTTTATCTACTTTAAATTTTCAAGAATATTTTCGAAACTAAATGATCAGCCCTAATGAAATTTTCAAAAAATCCAAAAAAATGGTCTTTTTAAAAAGCCTTTTCTGCCCCAATTACAATTCTTCTAAATGTTCAAGTAAGAGAAAAATTTGGAACCATTTTTGACAAATCTACGAGTAGATTAAACTTATAACCTAAACTACACCTTTTTAAGACCTCCCATTTATTTCTATTTATCCCAGGAAATTACGTCGCGCCACAAACAAACAAAATACAACAAATTTATTACAATAACAAAACAACAAATATCAACGTACATCAAAAACACAAATATCGACCTGACCTACGCAAATTCTGTATCTCAAGGTGCCATTTACAGGAATAATCGAGCACATGTTTCCAGAACAAAGATTTGATATCGACTGGAAAAGTGATAAAACGCCAAGCGTCGAGACGCGTCTCTCTCTCCTTCGATGAAGGTTACGGGGTCACCAGCGCGTTTCTAAGTTACAAGAGTCAGCTGATGGAAGCTGGCGAACTAATTAATAGAATTGATTGGATGCACGGCTGAAGAGAAGAGAATTGTGTGGGTGTATTGGAAGTGAAGCGGAAATTACTTGCAGAATTTTCCTGTTTGTTTCAATAAAATTAATGTAGCTCTTAGGTAAATAAGTGATTGTTTATGTGGGCTTAGGCTTAGGCACGTGTCTCAATTATTGTTATTAAGTACAATAAGTAAAAGTTGGAATACAGTTAGAGGCTCTTTATTAAGTTGCTTTGATGTTGAAAAACTTTTTAAATTGTTCAATTTTTTGCTTTTGACGACAATTCATGGAAGATTTAAAAATTGGTCTTCAGAGAATTTGTCCCTTTATTTAATAAAATTTTTTCTTAACCACATTACAGTGATTACCCCTTTCAAGGACTTGCAAATATTATTTAAATATAGATGAACCTCTTTTGCATACAATTTAGAATTAATTTGTGTAAAACAAATGAAGGTAATAATGTTATGCTGATGATCTCTTCGACCCCTAACTACTGCATTAATATAATTATGAAAATACGCTAATGCTTACCTACTTAAAATTATGGTGAAATTATTTGTTGTCGATAGATTTCAATTTTACACAATATTAAAACAAACGATATTTTGGTGAATTGCTATGGGAGGGATGTGTATAATTAATTAATAAATAATGACAAGGCACGTGGCTTTTCTCTCACAGTCATAAATATCGACTAATATACTAAATGACAGTCGTAACATTAAAATAGAATAATAATAAAAATTGGGAACAGAAAAAAACGTGTACCTAATTATTAATAAACTGTATACCTATAAAGAATTTTGAGATTATGTGAATAATTATGTTTTTTGTTTAACAAACTACTTAAACAATATAATGGGAATTTATTAGCATGTAGTTTTACAAACATTTTACATTCTTATTATCTCATCCATTCACTCTCAGCTACCACTGCTATTAAATTATGCCATTTTTTTCGACCTTGAATGGAAAATTTATTATATCACGTTATAAGACAAAGTAGCAAAATAATAATTATTGTGCAAGTAATAACAATTACAACAAAAAAATCCATAGCAAAAATAATTAGTTTATATGATTTATCACACCTCATTTCAATTTTTTCTATTGTGGTTTTTATTGCAGAAAATTTAATTAAAAATATCTGCAAACTACCGGAATAAATCAATGATTATTTTGTGCTTACTTTGCTTACTTTATGTACATAAAAATGAGGATGCAATCATGTTTTTTATTTACTGCTTATGTTACCACAAATTTGGTAGTTTCACGGCGACGTAATAGGAGAAAAAGTGGACATGAAGTTTTATAGCTTCAATTAATATAAAATCGTGGATGTAAAAATAATGTTTTTGATTAATTTTCCGGAGATAAAAATGATTGAAAAATATTTGTTTGCGCTTGTTGTAAGTAAAAATAAATTGGCACAACTTGTTGAAAAAAACAATGATGAAATTTTTGAAAAACAAGGTTTTGTAATTTTGTTATTTTGTATAAAATTTAAACATCAATCAGATTATTGATGCGAGAAATGGAAATTAGGTTACAATAATAGCGGATTTTTAGGTAAATCATGCGAAAAATAAAATATTTGTTTGAATAAATAATACTTACATTTGTGTTGGTTTCGGAGAAAAAATAAGAAAATCCAAGGAAAACACTGAACTTAAACACCGCGTCCAAAGAAAATTCCTCGACTATTTCAAACAAGACTAAAATAATTAAATCAATATAACCGTTTCGTTCTTGAACTTGACCACAGAGAAAAATTAAATTAAATTCTCAGGTAGGTAATAGTTACTTATTGGAACAAGGACTAAATTCAACTGATACCACAAATTGCCCGTCCTCCTCTTATATAGATATAGAACGAATTACACGCATGTACTAAAGAAAAAATAATTGTACTATGGATTCGCAAACCCCGCGTCTGATGTGTGTATCTCAGTCACCACGTGGTGCTCGAAAATTGTGCGAGGTTTTCGAGCCGGTGGATGAGCCACAGCGACGACGCCGGGGATCGCCCCATCGCAGGATCACGCCATGCGATCTTGCATTTCGCCGGCGTCTTTCATTTGGCCATTCAGTGGCGTGATCTTTGTACCCCACCCCACCGTGGCATGCACAAACCTGATGTGTCGGTCGCCTGGTGGGTACAATGTTCCGTTGGTTGGGTATTCCGGTGTAGGTGAAGCTGACGGTTAGTTTACAATTGCAAATTGCCGTTTATCTAATATTGCATAATGTTTAATCTAGTTCACGGCGCGGTCTAAGGAAAATGTTAGATTACTGGAGTAGATTATAAGCAATTGGACACATTTTTTATTAGAATTGTAAGACCTTACACACGTCATCATCCTAAACCTAGACCTAGGTGTTTTATTTTGGTTGTCTAATCTGAGTACACAAAATATAAACGAACACGATATGCTTACGTGTTCCTATCTATGCACATAGAAATCATGATTATATTATAGTTTCAAGTTTACAATGTTGAGGTTGGTCGCTGAACTTGACTTCCAATTTAACTGTCACTCTCATGCTGCATCAAGGTGTTAAAAATACAAAAGGTTTCATTATAATATCTAATAAATAAATTGATATTGGAGTTACACATTTTTTAATTCTTAAGGACTTAGTGCGAAAAATGGTCCATCCATGCTTGTAATTTTCAGTGAGTCCCTAAACCTTTATTTTAAGGACTAAATCCTTCAAATTTAGAAAAATTAATATAAATATAAGTAGAATAAAATATGTATACACGTGGGAATAGGAATACTGACTTGAAAACAAAAAATTAAATTAATGTCACAGTTTCTAACTTCAAATTTAATTATTAACATTTTTATTACGCATTTTTTCATCTTCACTGCAACAATTCAAGCGCTCTGTCCTGATTCCTGATAATTGCTTGCCATTTGCCATTGTATCATTCTTATTTTACAAATTCTTGCTTAAAATTCAATTATGAAACTAAAAATAATTATCAAAAAAATTTGCTGTAATTTTGTTACAATGGCGCCATTTCTCAATTAGCAGGAAAATTTAGGTGTGTAGGTAGTTAGTAGGTACCTAAAATTGTCAAGAATTTTTCAAATATAGTTAAACTATAACAAATATTCATCAATTATTCATCCTTATCGAGTTATGGTTTTAGTTATATGACCTAACTTTGATCTTGTATTTACGACTCATCAGCTTTTTCTTATTTTAACATAAATGTCTTAGGAGTAATATTATATTAGTCATTTAAGATTTAAATTCCATATAATAGAATCTATTTTTCAACATTTGCGTACTAAGAATGTTAATGGGCAGAAAAATTGTTCAACATTTTTATTTTCATACTAGGTACCTACATGAAATAATAATTTTTTACTAAGTGAAATATATTTGATATTATTATGGTGAAAAACAGACGTCTTGGGGCGAAGTCCAAAGTGGTTCCCCCAAATAAGTCTAGATCTAGAACAAAGTACCTATTGCTTTTCCTCTGAAATTCTTTATTTTATTTTGTTTTCGATACTTCAACTTTTAATCATACCATAACCTGAAGTAGTTTTTGTCAACAGAGTTATGTAGGATTAGTCAAAAAGATAAGAATATATTTTTGCTAGTGATACCAATAATCCAATATTACAATGGACTTTGTGATTCCTTACATTGGTTAGCTATAGTTACGCCCTTTTCTTGTTAACTGACATCATTTCCAAAAATAGTTAATTTCAAAATAGTCCCTGCTAAGTGAGATAACTACACACAGATAACATTAGGTGTTTTTCTCTACAATTCGAAGCAAGATTTTCAGTTAATCTCAGCTATTATTTGAACAGTAGAAGTCACGTGATTAAAATAACCAATCATATTGCTAGAATTAAATTGTTTTGAACATATACATAAGTTACACACTTTTAAACAATGGTTCAGATTTTTTTCGGTGAAAGTTCTAAATATGGTAATTTCATAGCTGATGTTACTCAACCACAATTTTTGATATTTTTTTTCAAAATATACCAAAAATCGTGTCATAGTTGCCCTTCTATGAAAAATTATCGTGTACCAAACTTGCTCTAAATACAGAACGCGGCTACGAATAAATAGAGAAATGTTTTACTTATGGTACAAAATCCCATTATTTGAAAACATGAATAATCGGAAATCATCACAAATTCAGTACCAAAGGTGGTTCCTATACTATTAATTGTTATTATTCTCTTCTCAGAAATGTCGTCAATAATTTTTTTACATTTTTTTATTCCCCGCCTGTAAATTAATTCGCAAAACATTTTTTACAATATAATTACTTTTTTATTGGTCTAAACTTTGCCCGTACTTATTTTTGGTGTTTTTTAAGCGGGTTTTCGAGTACCTAAGCGAAAAACCCCATTCTGTACAACAATAAATACAAAATGAATAATTATTTTATCGCTCGCTTATCGAGTAATAAATTAGAATTAATGTCTTATTTCTATTCCAATTTCTTGGACGTTTCTGACATTACGATTTTTTTTTAAATTAATGATGGCTGTACTTGAATAATAATTAACTTAGCGCAGACATATAATATTAATACATTTCTGATACCTACAATTGTTTCTGGCTTTGGGACCGTGCATAATTGGATGAATTTATTACTATTATACCTTCATGTACATTTATGATTTTCTTCGAAATTTTTCAATATCCAATTGCCTTATCAATTATTTATAATAGGGAAAAGAATATAGTGTCTATGAGTTAGAAAACAATCTAATAAGGGGTAAAAATATCTTTATTCACAATCAGTTAGTAATATACAGCTTTTCGTACCCCTTGAAAGTTAGAAAGTGAGCCATTCCTTGGTTACACTTCAACCAGTCAGTAATAGTAAAAAAGCAGTCAGTAATGAACCCATTACTAACCTGGGAGGGCGCTTCAATCTGAGCAACTACAAATTTGATGTGACTTTGTTAACTAATTTGATGAAATGTCAATGTCAATGTCAAATATATTTTTTATTATTATAATGTTGTTTGTTTTATTAAATGACTGACTGTGAATAAAATCGTATACAAACCTCGGCAAAAGTACCATTCCTGTCTCGAGAACTAGTTCACCTCGAGGTTACGCCTCTCGGTAAACTATAGTTCTCTCGACAGGAATGGAATACTTTCAGCCTCGGTATGTAATCTACTATTACCACTTTTTTAAATCAATTTTCCTAATATGAAAATCTTGTGCATATCTGAAGGAACACTTTTTTCTATTTAATATTTGACTGCAAAGTTTTAAACTAAAATGGATCAGATCAGAGGAACTCATGCAAATTTTTAATTTAGGAAATCAATAATTTTTCCAATATTTTTATATGTTCACGACACATATCATAATGCATATTTTGACTTCTGTACCATGTACATAGTTAAATTTTTGTAAATATTAGTCCCATTGTATGTTTCATATAGCGTAAGTAGATTCGTAGGTATACAACGTACATAAATGTAAAACAATTTTATTAATACATCAAATGATCAATAAAATTCTCTAATGCTTTAATAAGCTATTTCATTAGGCTTTTCCACCGTAGCACCTTTAACTTGTATGTATCCAAGTACAATGGAAAGTGATGTTATTGTTGTGGAAACACAATAAACAAGTAAGTACATCTACATTGGTTTTACCAATTTTTTTTATAATTAAATGTAGGTACGTGCACAAACTATAAGGCAAACTCATTATGCAATTTTCGATAAAAAAAAATTAATTTATTAAAATATCTCGATTCACTTCACATTCACATGCTCTTATGTATAAAGTTAATCTGATGTTGAATATCTATGAATATCTGGAAGTTGAAAAACCAACATTTGTCACACCACAACAAGAGTGTTAATGAAGGCGATTAATAATCGAAACCATTTTAACGCGTGAGCGCAGCGAGCGCGTTAATGAGTCCAGATTATTAATCGCCGATTAACACTCATGTTGATTACAATATTTTGTCGTCGATCGCTCTTTATTAGAATGAAAATAATCTAATTTTGTTCCATGCCAAAATCCAAATTCTGACATAATATGCAATAAGTCAAAATACCACTAACATAATTAATTATTAGTGCGACAGCCGTCAGTTCCAAATGAATGTTTCAATAATATACTAAGTGACATGAAAAAAAGAACACCTAGTAGTAATTAGTTTATTTCAATGATTTTTGGCACACATGTTTATTATGGTAAGGTAAGTAAACGATCAAAATATGAAGGGAATCGGACAGTTAGAACCCGAGAAAAATTAATAATGGTTTGGGCCCCCATGGTGTGCTGAGCACTCATGAACACGTCTGGGCATACTCCTAATGAGATGATTAATTTCCTCCTGAGGTATCTCATTCCAGGCTACCTGTACTTCATGACAAAGTGCCCCTAGAAGTTGTGGGGGATGGAGTAAATTTACCAATCTTCTACCTATAATGTTCCAGATGTGGTCAATGGGTGAAAGATCCGGAGTTCTTGGTGGACAGGGCCACATATTGATTTGATTACGCTGAAAGTAGTCCAACGTAACGTTTGCTGCATGTGGTCGGGCTTGTCTTGTTGAAAAAGTGGATTGGGAAGGATGCTGAGGTAGGGTATAACATGTGTTTCCACTACTTCCTGAATGTAGCGCTAGGTGGTCATATTGCCTCTGATAAGACCAAAGGTGACCTAATGTCATAAGCAATAGCTTCCCACACCATAACTCCAACGGTGCGGTACACATGCTTATCCACAGGAAATTGAGGATCACGCGCTTCACCTCGTCGCCTTCTCACCCTTGCCCGACCATCGTGCGTATCCAAACAGAATCTGGATTCGTCGCTAAAGACTATCGTATTCCATTCCTGCTTCCACGGCAGCCGTTCTCTACACCACTCCAGTGGGTTACGTCGGTGCTCAGGAGTGAGGAGTAACACAAGTTGAGGACGGTAGGAAAACAGTCCAAAACTTCTTATGCGGCGATGAACGGTTCGCATCCCAATATGCCTTCCATGTTCTGTAAACCATTGGTCCGCAATCGCCCCTGTGGAAGTGAAGCGAGCCCTTAGAACCAAAAGTCTAAGGCGACGATCTTCGCTTTCTGTGGTTCTTCGTCGAGGTCCTGTACCTCTTGCTCTTCATGTTCGGTCTTCCTGGAACCATGCCCGACAACAATCCACCACGGCATTTAGACTCCTATTCGTCCTAGTGTCAATTTCTCTGAAGGATAAACCGCCCTCTCGCAGACCCAGTATTCGCACCCTATCAAACTCGCTAAGTTCATAAAAATTTTCACGTCTTCTCGCTCTAAGCATAATGACAGATCATAAAAACTCTTAAAATGTACTGTACGAAAAACAAATGGTACCTGTAGCTAGTACAAAAGTCCATTGTCGCCTCTTGCGTTTTTTAAAGAAAAAACTTTATAACACCAAAACCAATGCATCGATATGACTGAAAAACTGATCGTTTTTTGTCGTAAGCTAAACAAACATGTATACCAAATATCATTGAAATAAACTAATTATTACTAGGTGTTCTTTTTTCCATGTCACTTAGTATATAATATATTGTTGGTTACCTAGCAAATCTTAACAATGTTTTGATATGCATGTATGCAACAACTGAGTTATTAATACACTCCTATCAATACATTAACTAGACTCTTTAATAAAAGATCGATGGAAATTTTTTTTATTTTAATCTTTGTTATAATTTTGTATTTGTTCCTGATGTGTAATTGAAATTCAAGTACCACACATCTCAAAGTTATAAATATGGGTCACGGCGTGATCAGATGTGCAATATTGTTTTTGACCTATTAACCTTCCAAAAGATTAAGATTTGTTTGTACCTGTATATCAGGTGATGTGCTGGTCTATTAATATAAAATTAATATAAACCTCGCTTGGTAAAACATGCGGGTGCAAAAGTTTAATAACAATAGATCAATATTATCTACAAATACAACTAAATTGTTTATCAGGAAACGCACTCCGAGCAACAGCAGAGCAGATAATAAGTGTAATTGTTGCAATAATTACCATTATCGCACATACACTTAATATGTGAAATTTATCAAGTTTATTTTTAGATGTTCCGTCTTTTAATGGAATGAAATTAATTTTATATAAAAGCAATTGTTGGATGTTTTTGTTACATAAAGCAATTACTTTAGTAGGTGTGTGAAAATTAAACTTAATTTTATTAAGGCACCAATAATCGTATTTTTTATTTTTACGTTACCTACTGATTGTTTTTGTATTTTATAAATTATATAATAATTGTCGCATATTTTTTGAGCAATAATAAATTTATTTGGACTTTGGGGTTTTCTAATTATGGTGTTATTGTAAACGAATCCGGTTTGAATGAAATACAAAACATTGCACAGATAATGTACCTATTCAGTAACATAATTGCAAATATTTGTGCTCATTTTGTTGAGTTTCTATTGTTATAACATTTATTTTTATAATGGTAACAAAACGAATTTAAAATTACATATAGGTATTATTTTGTAACTGTAGATATAGGTACCTATCGAAATTATCATTCATTACCAAGTAAATACTATTTTAATCGATTAGCGCCACTTAATTTAATTTTTTTGTACCTTAAAATCAATCACTCCGAAATAAAAAACGTAGTACCAAACATTACTATCTTAAATACCTACGTACTTATATATTAATTTAATAAATATTTTCATTTTGACATTCCAAAGTCCAAATCACCTTTCTCGTTTATCTCCCATCACGCATCCGAAATATGATTTATTTTGGTTGAAAAACAGTTTAGTTACTAATTCGAATAAAAATCATGCGAGGAGTGTAAAAGTTTATATTTGCACGATAATTCGTAATGTAGGCGTTTATTTATAGCCACTGTAGTAATAGATAAAACATTACTAGTTATTGGCATTTTTTTCAGAGAAATCAACATCTAAGGCATAGGAAAAGCAAACTGAAATAATAAATAAATGAGCGTGGAAGTTGGAAAAGCTATCGAACGTCAAGGTTAAAAATGCCTTATTATAAAATGCGAGTTGTTCCTAGTTCAATAATAAACTTATTACTAGGTTGTTTTGTTACGTTTTTCTACTTTGTATAATTTATTCTTCTCACGGACTTTGGACTTTAATAAATAAAAATCGTGTGTTTAAGTAGTTATTTCAATTTTTAAACTTTAATATTATTGTATTTTGCAAAGTTTCTTGATAAGAATCTAAATAGGAGTATTTACAAGCATGTACTTAAATATTGGACAACAGCTTATCTGATTATGTTTAGTTTTATTATACTCGTATCTTCCTACTTCATTCACTTAGGTCGGTTTTACATTTTTAAGCTTACATCTCATATTATAAATTTCAATTCCCACTAATACTTGCGGCTTTAAGTATCTATACCTAAGGATAATTTTTACTTTCTTATACGAAGTAATAAGAAAGTATAGTAATCGTGATTTTTTTCGACTTCGAGATTTTGATGGATTTACACGTTTTGAGGGCCCCTGAATCCATTCTAACCATTTTCGTCATGATGTCTGTCTGTGTAAATAAATGTGATTTTATACCGGGAGATTTTTTTAAGTGAGAAATAGATCCAAAATCTAAAATAAAACACTCATTTTTGTTGTAAAATTCGGTTATAATGAGTGGGACAAGGACAGATTTATCCGTACTGCAATACGTGCGAGAGAGACTTCCGAAAACTATTTGAAATTGTTGGAAAAAGCTCAAAATTTAAACATGACTTTTACAAGAAATTTAACTTAATTTCCATGTGGTTTAATAAAAAATATACGAAAGAATCTAAATACGTCGACTTTAGAAAAAGTCATTTCCAAGCACATAATTTTTTTTGTCCTAAAATTATTTGAAAATTGCTGGAAACGCTCAAAATTTAAACACGATTTTGACAAAAAATTTAACTTAATTTCTTTAGGAAAAGTAATTGTGGTACTATCGTATAAGAAAGTCATGTTGGACACATCAGATATTTTTAAAAATAGGTAACTTACAACATAAAAACAACAGGAAAACTTACATAATATAAAAAATGTTAATTGTGATATTAGCATAAAGTTAATTATAATACAACCTAGTAAACACCAACAATGACAAAAAATAATGTCAACATTAATTACAAATCGTCACTTTCATGATTTAAACACACAAGATACAAAAAGACAACATTACTTGTTTATTACACGTATAATTATAATATAGCATATCATTGTTTTACCATAACTTTGACCATTGGACCATAACATCTTCAAGTTTTAACGTCCTTCCTCCACAACGCATTTGATGTGCCCCAATAGACGAGCTTCAATTCAAATTCAAACGCACAGCAGAAACTCATACAGGACGCAAATTGGACTCCAAAGCTATACAATTGAAATCAGTGGTGTAAGTAGTGGGGCATTAGGGACATGTGCCCGCCTCTCAGTTCTAAAAATTAAAGATTAACCAAGTACAATATATTAATTATGTAGGATGAAATCGAAAATTGACATTGAGTTTAAAAGTTTTGAGGGGTAGAAGTGAACTGGTACCTAACGAGCTTGAGTTCCTTCTAGTGAATTACTAGAAGTAGTGGAGTGAAAATTTGTTACTTATTATCATATTTTGCTTATCTCCAGGTC
Organism: Pediacus dermestoides; assembly: GCA_963942485.1. Taxonomy (NCBI): domain Eukaryota; kingdom Metazoa; phylum Arthropoda; class Insecta; order Coleoptera; family Cucujidae; genus Pediacus; species Pediacus dermestoides. The sequence continues at coordinate 35,700,877 of OZ012626.1, forward strand.
TACTTGATTTGCATAAATTACTTGGACACGTTAAGCAGGGATGAACGTCCAAATATGACATTCAAGAATTTTTGTTCCATTATATCGGAGACAATGCAGTGTATGTAAAAGTCTTCAAGGTCACTTCAAGACCACACCCGCAAAAGCTCACACAAATGAGCGTATCCCAAATTGGGCCTGATACCATTTTTTTCCTATATCTACCTAATTGCCTAATTCCTGAATCACCTTTCATGTCGTATGAAAGTTCTTACAAAAAAGTTTTTGATTAAGTTCGAAAATGGTCATTATTTAGATTCTTATGTTGAACATTCTTTGTACCTGATCATGTTTGTGACTGATAAGATCTTAAATACGATCGATTTATAAAAGATTTCAAATTCTAAAGTCACATTTCAGTTAAACTTAAAATGTAAGACAATAATTATTTGTTGTAGTGAAAACTAATCTCAGTAATTCTTAATGTGTAATATCAAGAGTATTAGCAACTTTGTATCTAATGTCTAAGTTATCCTATAAAAACTAAGGAACCATAAGACATCCTTTCTTACTTTAAATTACTAAATTACCACGAATTTGTAGAGAATTTCTAAAGCATTAAAAAATCTAGCCTTATTCTTCAGGCATATCTACTATTTCTCACGATCAAAAAAAAATTATACTAAACAAACCCTCAAATTATCTCAATTTGAACATAAAACTTATACAAAACTTTTATTTACACTACTCTAAAATTACACATACAACACACACAATCTACTAAATAAATTACAGTTTTTTCTTCTCATCTTCTTTAGGTATCGGTACTTCCTGATGCCCCCAACTCCAGTGGGTTCCATCCCCATGATTTTCTGCCATCTTTTGTACTAAGTCCTGAGATGGACACTTCAAATCATACGCCCATCCAATTTTTGCAAACATATCCAACCAAAATGTTGTAACATTGAGGACTCGTCCTAGTTCGGCCGCTCTGTAATCCCATGGAAATGTGTGATGGTAGTTGTGCCAACCCTCGCCCATTGCAACGAGGGAAACAGACCAGTTTTCCACAGGTTTAATAGAGCTAGTAAAATAGAAACCAGTTAATAAGTGATATCTGAAAAAATATTAGGCTTACGTGTCGTATGGTTTGTACCCCCAAATATGAGCTGCGCTATTTACAAACCATGTAAAGTTGAGATTTAGGACATAACGGAAAATGCCTGACATGAAGGAATAGTAGAAAATTTCGTCCCAAAGCAGCATTGGTATGATGGTCGGGAGAAAGAAACAAAAAAATATTTTAATTGAAATAAAATATCTGCAATAATAACAAAATTATTCGGGTTTAAATATGAGTAAGTTCAGAATTTATGTTTACTTTGTGTGGAATTTTATTAAAGGGTCTTCGGTTATATCGCTCATGTCAATGGTTTTGCCTTTTCGTATCACGTCCGGGTGTTTTTTCATCATTAGCCAACCAACGTGAGCAAAAAAGAAGCCCCGATTTGAATTGTGGGGGTCCGCGTCGGTTTCACTGAATTTGTGGTGGACTCGGTGGTCTTTTACCCACTCGGGGATGGTGTTCTAGGAAAATGCAGAAAAGACAGACTAGAAAAACTTATTTCAACATGGATAATTTTTAAATACTAGTGAAATTTTATTGATATCTACTGAAATAAAGATTCTAAGTATAAGTTAATCAGACAGAACAGCTGATGTATTTGCATAATTTTGATATATATACAGGGATTAGAGGACTAACTTATCCCTCAATTCGAAAGGTAATGTCGTAATGTAAATTTAATAAAAAAATTGTTTTCCTGTTTTTTAGAATACGTGTTTTTGTGCAAAATATAAAAACGGCGAAAAGGGTGAATAATATAAAAAGCAGGTAATAAAAAAACAACTTGTGCCACAAAATCGTTTTGAAACTCTTGTTCAAAAAGTAAGCCAAATGAATCACGTTTATAATTTATGGAGTGTACCTACGTATTTTAATTTCACAAAAATACTTAATTAACTTTAAAAATTAATATTATTTTGATTTTCTTTTCAAATGTAGCATTTATTTGGGTAAAACGTTCACTTTTTATATTTCGGGCTAAAATTTTGTTCCATATTTGACAATGTTTATATTTTTATTTTAAGCCTTAATTAATTTTAAAACAGATTCAAATTAAAGTATAATTAAATATTTTGAAATTAATTATTCCTTATCAAATTAAAACATTCCTTCCAAGTTACTAGCAACAAGCTGAAATCACCATCACCCTAACAACATACTATAAATGTTTATCTCAAAATTGCTTATAATATTCGCAGTTCCACAACTTAATTAAAAGCTTTATTTTGAAGTATAAAATTTAAAATATCTGTAATGCACACACAAGGACATGTACAGCGTGTCCCATTTTCGACACTTTTAGGGGGTATTGGAGATATTAAGATAGAGTGTAGCGATTTTCACCGTCCTCTCCTACTTTTTTACGAAACGATAGATTCCGGGGTCAAATTAGTCATGGCTCTCTTAGTTTTTAATCTACAGAGTTATTCTGAAAATCTTTGTTTTTTAGACACCCCTCGTATTTATGTATGTGTACTTTCTATGTTCTTGCATACTCCAAACTATAATGGAATAACTGAAATGTAAAGGATGGTAGATTAAAAAGTGACCGTTATATATAATTTAAGAACTTGCAGGAATTTTTTTCAATTCAAAATCTTCGGATTTTATTAAAAGTTCTAAAGTAAATGTGGTAAAAAGTGTCAATTTGTTTGTTGTTTAAAAATTATAAACATTAATTAAGGAAAAAGTAATCAAGTCATCAGACCTTTCAAAATACACAAAAAAAATACGTTTCTATTAATTAATAGTACAAAAATTTTAAAAATAATCATATGGAATATCGATACAAATATTACTTTCAATACCGTTTTACCTACTTAATATTTTCAGTTTCACAATAGATTTTAATTTTTTTGAGCAGTTTAAACCTAAGTTCGCATAATACCAATTAACTTTCTTTCAGACATTTGTTTTTGTTATGTTAATTTGCAACATTAAAAGTAATACCTTACTCCATGCAAAAACAAAGTAATTAACTAATAAATATAATATTTTTATCTAATTTGTTTAATATCATGTTTGCAAAAACTGTTATTATGAAATATTTATAGCCTGATGAGCAGTTAATCAATTACCAGTTTTATAATTATGGCTACATATTTAGTTCACAGCAAAACCCAAACAAATTATATACTCATCTTATCCTTTAAGTTTTTTCTATGGTAATTATGTACCTATGTTACATACCTGTCCCGCTATTGAATAGCAAATAAGCAAAATAATTTGCAGAGGTATATTTGCCTTGTATGATCGATGTGTGTAATACCTATGGGCACCTGCAGTCACTCCAAATCCGCCTAATCCCCCTATCAAAAAACCTAAACAAGAAATAAAAATTTAACATCACCTGAATAACAAATTTGAAAAATATTTTGGCACTTACCATATGGTACAGATATTTTTTTCTGGAAATACGGATACGTAACACAAATGTACAAAGCCATTATGTGTACGATGAAAATCGAAATAATATTAACCCATTTTAATTCAGTCTCAAATTCCCCAAAATAGCTTTGGTACTTTGGGTTCTGTGTAGAAGAGCAAGGATCTTTTTCGATACCATTTGATTTTTTTTCATTCCTGCGTACCACTGTGGTAACGGTTGTGTTTGGGGCCATATTTGGAAAATCTAGAAAAAATCACCACACTTTTCTTGAAGACAACCACCATAATTATGCAATATTTACAAGAAGTTATGTATTGTGTCTATCGTAGGTACACATTCACTAACAATATAATAGGGTCAACCAAAAGGTCGGATATTAAAATTCTAATTGGACGAATTTTTCATCGGGTTGAATAAAACAAAGAATCGAATAATAATGTTAATTAATAAACTGTGCCCATGTGGCAACTGAAGTCTTATAAATACAATGTAAGTACTCGGGTACTTTCTTTATCTATTAGGATCCACCACCACTTTCCATTAATTTTTATTATACATTGTACCAACTAATAAACCATTAAATAAAAGAACTTTTACAGGCGGTACCTTGAACATATGTGCCATTGTGTTAATTGTTTGCTCAGATGAAACCCATCAAACAAACTTATTTAATTTGTAGTGTTTTCTAACATTTCAGGACTATTTACCGCGTTTTCCCAAAAAAATTTAAGAAATCTAGTAAAGATAGCGTTTGGTGTGAGTTCGTTTCCCTTGCAGTATTTTTTACACCTACTTGAAAGGCTATAATTGCTCCACTGTTTATTTTATAGTTATTGCACCGTACATTTATTTGATGGCTTATGCAATTGATGTTTCTTAGATAGTTCGTCCTATTTCTACAACTTGTGCGGTTGAGGTTTCACAAAATAACTATAAATCTCCGAAGAACCTTCATAATTTGCCCTAAAGTGGACTTAAGAGGGCTTGGAAATCTTGGAATGAATAAATGCATCTAAAATTTGTAAAAGTCTAATTTTGAGTCTTACCTGCCGATACAAGAACAAACACTATTTTTTGATAATATCCAAAACTATCATGGTGTCACTGTGCAAATGAATAATATTAAAAACCACAATAAGCACAATTAACTATTAAAGAGCTACTGGTACCTATAGATGTAATTTTAAATGTTCTTCAACTACGCGAGTAAACACAAGAAATTTTGCTGAATTGCTATAAAGGAAACTGAACTGCAATAATCATTGTCCCTTCTTTTTGCTTGCTTTATATAGGCAAAGTAAATATTTGGTGTTAGTATTTAAATATTTAAACAGTTCGAACCAGGTACATGTGCGAGCAACAATTTGGGTCAAATTAACAATACCATTTTTGTGTCATCATTAACGACTGGCCCTGGCGATTTTTGAATATACAGGAAATAAATTCTAATTTTGCCTGCTTAAATCATAAATGTAGCGATTAATAAAAAGTTTACAAACGGAAGGTTCGGGAATATAAAAAATCAGATGTATAGAAGTAGTCTGTATTTTTTAAGACGCCAAAATATGATTTTTTAAATAAGATTTCGAAAAAATGAAAACCAAAAAAATTCAAAAAATATATTAGAAATTAGACTTTAAAGGTGTCAACTGGCTAGCAAGAATAAATATTTCAGATACAGGGTGTCCCGTGTCGTGATGTCCATACTGAAACTGCATATTCTTGACGTCATTATGAATCTTTCCTCGTTTTAATTGGGGTACACAAAATTTTAGTTATGTCGTCAAATATGAAATATGGAGTAGCTGTAGCTAAGTCAAGAGTGTGGAATTTAAAAATATAAAAATGTACAGGGACCTGTGGTCATTAATAAACATAATTATGGGTTAAAGCTATATAAAAATCGGACAACTTCCAAAATATGTTAAAATTGATGTATTTACTATACAAACGAAAAAAGTTTTTTAATTGTATACTTACTTTTTTAATAGTTGTACCTTGCCGAAAGTTTAGGACACCCTGTAGGTATTTGTTAGACAACAAATAGGTATTACCATTTTTTTTTACCAAAACGCATTTTGACCAATTTGGCTAAATTTGTATTATTTTATTGTCTCGATGACATATTGTAGGAAACTATTTTCTAAGCTTATTAATCATTGTTTTTCTTACAGTGTATACTTCATTACTTACCTATGTCTTTTTTAACATCTTCAATGCCGTCGTGACATCTAAAAATGCTATAAATCATTTTCTATTGTATTCCGTATTACATTAACTCCTAATGCCAACTCTTGCCATCATGCCAGTAATCAAACATGTTTCTCCAAGTGATATCGAAATTCTCTGTAGGATTTCTATTGGCGCTTTTCATTACAGCTAAAAGCGATATTACTTTCGATGAAAATGTACAATTTATAATAGATTATGCTAAGTATCGAAATATTGGTCATGTGATTATATACGATAAGTACGTGACAAAAGGTTTGTCATAATAATAATTCGGAGAGAAATACATATTAACTAATGCTAAATTAATTACAGATGAAAATTTAGATTTTTATAGAGCCTTATCAAGATTTTCAACAAATTATAACGTTTTTCTAGCGTGTGTTACCAAAGATGACTCATTAGGTAATGTAATATCTGCATATGCTAATACAGCTGTTTTAATTGTTGTAATGGATGAAAAACTGGACACGCTTTCGGAGGTACGTTTTGTGGAACTTCAGCACTTAGAACTATTTTTAAGAAAATATTGAGAACTACGGCAAGATAATAAAATTAAAAACTTCATTTTATTTTTTACATTATTTTTTAATTTTATGCACGAAATGGTCATAAGAGGCGAAGCAGCAAAATTGTTTTTACAGAAGTATTTGTTTATAAGCAACTGTTTGTTTATAAATATTTATCAAGTATCTTTAAGTTTTATCTCAGATAAAGGGAACATTAGTACTCGAAATAAATTTTAATTATATTTTATACCGACAATCTATACATTAAATTTGTGCAATGTTCCTGTATAAAACATTTGTACAAATTAGGTTAGATTCAATTATTATAAGTCTAGGTAATATTTTATAATTTCTTTCTCTCGATGTTGTTATAATTTTTCCTTACGAAAATTTCACAAAAAAGAAAGTTTCCTTGATTTAGCATCACCATCATTTTAAAAGATCTTCATATAGAAGGAACTCAAAAAACTTCGCAAAGTCATAGTAATAGAAATACATATTATACTGTATACTCCTAGATTATTTTTCACAGTATATGATTTTTGCAAAGATAAAAATGAAATACAAAACATGAAGTGTTATATTGCATAGTCAATTTTTCAATTTATTTACAAAAATAAGGAAGGTGAGGCAGCAAAATAACTTTAGAAATATGCATTTATGAGTACCTATCTACTTGTTAAAATTTGTATCTACTCAAGTACTGCTTGAAAGATTACAGTTATTTAGGTAATAAACAACAAATATTAAATATCTAAAGTACTTAAATGTGAGCAAAGCGAAAAAAATTGGCAATTTTACAGTTTTTAATACAGATATCTGGTTTTTGGTAGTTTCATAGAATTTAATGTACCTAGAAAAACGAAAAACTAGTTAAAAATAAAGGAGAATATTTAATATTAGCTTGATTTCCTTCCCCGTTACTGGAACTAATTTTTCATCATTTCTGGTTAGTCTCTAAGACCCAACTTTCTTAAATATTATAGCATATTTTTAATCAAAATATATCGTTAATACAGGGTGTCCCAGTTTATAACGTCAGGAATTCACCAGTCGATAGTTTAGCGAAAATTAAAGATGGTTTGTCTAATAAAATATGGTCGAATTTTGCTTCCTTTTTCGACACTTTCAGGGGGTTATTATATCAAAGACAGGGTGTTGCGGTTTTCACTTTAATTTCCTACTTTTTTACGAAACGAAAGATTCCGGGGTCAAATTAGTCATGGCTCTCTTAGTTTTTAATCTACAGAGTGATTCTGAAAATCTTTGTTTTTAGGCACCCCTCGTATTTTCGTTAAACGTCTACTTATCAAAAAGGTGAAAACTGATCTTGATATAGTTTTTTACGTAGAATTTAGTGGCGTAGGCAGTTTTTGTCTAAAAAGTTTCGTTTTTGAAATAATAACAATTAAACTTATGATTTTTTAAATGGGACACCCTGTATACTATTTTTTATATTGATTAAGCAAAATTTGGGTTTTTCAAAAATATATAGTTGTTTATATTTATTTTGAAAAACAAGCTCAAAATTTGATGTTTTTAATAATTTACTTTATTTGTAATAGTGACATCATGCATTTTATTGTTTTTTTTTTATTTTGAGTTAAGTTATCAAAAAATTGTAAGATACAAAAAAGTTTCTAAATTGAATGAGAAATTGTCTCTGTATATTGGTGTTGCAAACAAACCAATGGCGTACGTTTTATTAAATAAAATATTTTTCAAGAAGCCCGTACGCACGCCTATGTTTTCTAAATAAAATAATTTCAAATACTATTAATAGCGAATACAAAAAAAAGATCTATGCAAAGTTTCAGAAGGCTAACTTTTTATAGCAAATTATTTAAAATAAGAAATTTTCTTTAACATCCAAAAGGAAGCAAAATTGGACCATATTTTATTAGACAAACTACCTTTAATTTTCGATAAACTATTGACTGGTGAGTTCCTGATGATATAAACTGGGACACCCTGTATATCAATATATTGGTTGTTAAATAAATGTTAAATAATTACACTATATATGATAAACATTTTTTTCAAAAATCATCTAAGTATTATGATAAACACTTACACCAGGTTAATTAAAAAATGAAAATTATTCGTAACAGAATAACAAGGTGTCTACATAAATAAATTGATAACAGATTTCCGGACATCAGGGTTAAATTTTGCATAACAGCATTAATTATTAATTTTTGTATTTTTAACATGCACCTATTCTCTAATGAAAATGTAAAATGCAAGTTTTTTGTACAGAATCTTATTCAACAGTCTATAAAATTTACATTTTGATTCTAGAGAATACGCATTGGACTCCACATTTATATTATATTTACAATTTTTAGACCACAAACATTGGACCAAATCAAGAAAATCAGATGGCTTGGTTATGGTTACTCAGTCGAACCAGCACCGATATCCAACACAATAATTATCTTGATAATTTACTGCATGTGACCCTTGACTTCAATAGCGATTTTGTTATTGCCATCAACATAATGGAATCAAATCATGTAATAATAGATCTTCACCAGGTAGTTAGTTACATTAAATTTATTTGTGGGTTTTAGATTTAGATCATATTTCAACATCCACTAATTTGAAAGATGACTATCTATAAGACTATTAGGGAATCATATTATAACACGTTCTATTTATTTATAGTTAGTTAGTTCAATGCACATCAATGAATCATATTTTGGAATTATGTTAATTGTTACACTAGAAGCTACTTATTGCGTGGGTTCAACATTTAAAAACCGTTGTTTTTTTACTACGTATATTTTTTAGCACAATAATCCGACTACAAAAGGAAGTTACATAAATTATCAATATATTTGGAAGAATGCCTAATTAAAATGTCATTTGAATAAAAATGTTAGTAGTCGATTCGTCCTCATTTGTACATTATAAATTATAAGTTTTGTAGGGTTTTAATCTCTTGCATTTATTTATATTTACCTATAAACGTATTGTTTATTTATGTATATTTTTTTGCTCAACAAACATCAAATCATTTGATGGAATCAATCTAATTTACCACTTAATTTCCGTAAAATAGACCAGGGCAGGGTATTTACGTAGGAAAGTATATGTATAAACAAAAATACGTGCACTAATTTACGTACGTTGTTATGATTGTGACGGGGAAAGCTTTTACATGAGTGACCTATACTGATAAGAGTTTTTCGTTTAGCATCAGATTTTCCACTTATTTGTTTGCAACGAATTTTTGCCACCCAATTAGTCGAGTACGTGGTAAAAGTCATAGAGAACGGTCAATGTCATAGACAAATGAGTGTTCGATAATCGGTGGTATAAAAATAAATTGAATTCGAGGATTAAGTATTTTATGTTTCTTTAAAACTTAAAATACTTAAAATAAAAGATAATAAGTTCAGATATATGTACATAAATAGCACTCATAATTTCTTCTACCTTTTTACCCTATTGATTTTAGTTTTATAGTTGACTCAAAATAAAAATGTAATTTTTTTGAAATACTCGAAAATCGGTTTTGGGAACTGGTTTTATTATAGATTAAAACTAAATACCTTTATGGACGTTTTTTTTTTTATTGGGAGGAATGTAATCAAGCCGGGCTCTGGCATCCAGTCCGTAAAAAATTCCATACTACAACCCTGTCCTACTGAATGATAGTGACGTAATTTTAAAAGTTCATTTCGCATAAATTGCAATGTGAATATTTTAATTTATTATTATTGAATTTGTTTCTGAGATTATCATCAATTTTATTCGAAGAAAATAACATTCAAATTATATGAACAAAATGCTTTTGCTAATTTTAAAATAAATTGGGCAAATTATGATAAATGTAGGAAATTATTGTAAAAATACCATGTTAAAAGAATATAAAATAATTTTTACATTTGGATTATATGGCAATTTCAACCAAACAAAATCATGGTAAATCAACTCTCAGTGGCGTTTTATCCTTTGGACCCGGAAAATATCACATTTTATGATATTAAATTTTTGAGAAGATTTAAATTCATCCATTCATCCAGAATATTCTCTTGTCTAATTTGGCCCACATAAAAAAATTCTTTGTGCTAAGGATCAGATGAAGAAGTTCAAAATTTTACATTTTTTCAACTTGATTTGGAAATTAACAAGTTTAAAACGTCCGATTATTAAAAGAGACATAAGAGTCAACTTATGTCTCTTTTAATAATCGGTGCTCAAAATACGCTACAATTTTGAATTTTTGGATGCTAAATGGCAATTTTTTTAAATTTTAAGTATAATATACCGTTTGAATCGAAAGAAACTATTTAAAAAATGTGTCGTATTTTAATAGGGAAATTTAACATCGTCCTAAACTATTTTTAAAAAAATTACAATTTATTAATTTTATCGGTTATCGATATAATCAAAATCTGCTTAAATTATTTAAATGCATGAATTTTTGTGGGTCACAATTCTAAAAAAGTAATAATAGAAACTCAAATATTAAATTTGGTTTTCATATAAACTACTGGCCAATTGAAACGTAGCAAGCGAATTTTTAGGTTGAATTTAAAGTCAAATATTTTGAAAAATAGAAAAGATATCAACATGCGGTTTTCAGGATTTCAGAGATAATTTAATTGAGAAAACGATAGTGTTACCCGATTTTTTTGCTTTGAAGTACATTACTATCTACAGCGTATGAATGAAAGTCTTCTTTTTTTTGTCAAATTTTATAACTACCGTGATTACACAAAATTTTTTTATATTTTTTTGATGTAGATTTTTTAGTCCTTACTTAATAGGAAAACAACCTGTTTCTCGAAGTTTTGATATCCCTGTTGTTTTATAAGATACCGAATTTTTGCTGAAAATTTGATTTTTTTGTCGTTCGGCCGCATTGTGTTATGTAAGAACCAATCTCTGTAGTTGATTATAATACCTTATGAATGGCTTTCTTATAAAAAGTACACTTTTTGTACTTTCATTAATTTATTGGTAACCAGTGGCTTATCAAAAATCGGTACACGTTCGCTAATTGGTAAATTTTTTAATTCAATTTTTGAGGCTATTTTCTTAATGGAATAGAATGGAATTTAGTTAGTTTATGTTCACCATTGGTTTAAGTGACCTCGAAACGGGTTTTTCACTTTTTCAAAAATTTGCTCATATTCGTGTATACCGGGTGGCTACGAAATCGTTTTACAACCCCCACCATTTTGTTACATTTAACTGTATTAATTTGAAATTTGGCATGGTTTGATTGTTGAATGGAATAATCATTTTAACGTTTAAAACAATCTGATGACACTTCCGGTTTCACCGGAAGGGCCACCTACTAACTTTCAATTTTTTTTAAAACAACCCTGTATATTTTTTTCCGTAAGAATTAGATTCTTCTTAAAATTACCTTTTTATCGACATATCACATGATGACATTTGCTTTCAAAATGGCAGCATAATTATTATTGCAAAAACCTGTTCAACAATATGAAATTTAATAAAAAATTCGGTATCTTATAAAATAAAAGGGATATAAAAATTTTGAGAAATTGGTTTTTTCCTCATTAACCAGGGATTAAAAAAATATAAAATTTTTTTTGTGGAATTCCGGTAGGTATAAAGTTTGAGAAAAAAAGACGACTTTCTTTCATACCCTGTAGATAGTAACGTACTTCAAATTAAAAAAATCGGGTCACACTATTGCTTTAGCAATAAAATTATCTCTTGAATCGTGGAAACCTCATGTGGATATCTTTTCTCCTTTTCAAATTATTTGACTTTAAATTCAACCTAAAAATTCGCTTGGTACGTTTCAATTGGCCAGCAGTTTATTTCTAATACTGAGACTTTTTCAGGACATAGATAGAATATCTGATAAAAACAGAAACAGTACCTTGGAAGACATCTATCCTTCCGATGTACCCTCACCCGACATTTTTCTTCCTTTTTCCATTTTCCCTTCGACTTCCAACTCTCTTTTAGATTATTGCCCTAATTTCTCAAACACATCATATTTTTGTCTATTGCAACTTTACAAGATTCGTAAACATCTTAACGCTTCCCTAGTTATTCATCCTCTAGGTAAAATCCTTACCTACAAAGAATAAGAAATATAGAATTACATGATGTATCCCTAGGTTCCTGGATTTGCTGTAATGGAACTTACAATCTAAAACCATATCAAGAAGCGGAAGCACGACAATTCCACAAGTTTCCTCTAGTTTTCGGTATGAAGAACTTGTCTTCGTCGTTGGATTTTGCAGTATCAGATCGGGCGATAGAAGATGACACAGATGATGAACAAATGGCTGAGTTTCTTACGTATTTTACCAGTTTGCTAAACGCGACGTAAGCTTTCGATGCAATATAAATCAGAATTAAAAAAATGAGCAGTTTTTAGCGAAAAAATTGTAATGTTTTTGAAGTTGGGTTATAAGGATGGGGACCAATGGACGGATTTATTGGGGGCTGTGATTGATGGACAAGTGGATGTTGCGTTAGGCAGTGTCATAAAAACGACTGAAAAAGATGCAGATTTGGCATTTACGCATAACATAATGAAGTCGATGTGAGTATGCCAGCGGTGGAATGTAATATTGTTTATGTTTACTTGTCTTTGATGCATGTGGTGATGAAATACAAATATTGCTTGTAGGCATTGTTACAATGTTGTTATTTGGAAACCAGTTCCAAGAAGAGTTTCATTAAAAACTATACATAGAGTATAGAGTAAACTAAATTAGATAATAACAGTTTAACGTTTTGCACTGGAAAAAATTAATTGCACTGATTTTTAAATCAAAACGAATTACCTGTATATACATATTTGATTTATTACTATAATTATTATTAAACCAAGCGCATTTACTTAATTTAGAAATTTTCCTGTTTTGCCGACAATTAGCTTTTATTGCTTTATTTATTTCAGTTTTTATAAGGATAATTTTCAGGAGGAACATCTATGTAAGGCCAGAGGAATCAAGGGAAGTGCGTAATATATTCCTGATACCTTTCGGCAAAAGACTTTTGCTGTGTGTTTTATGTACGGGTCTTATTTTGACTATTGCCGTTACCATTGCAAGTAAAACTGCATACAATAATAGCGAAGGAGATATTGAAAATGTTAAAATTGGCGATGCTGTGGTTTGGTGCATTGCCGTTTTTAGCATGCAAGGTTCGTACTTAGTGTCCTTACTTAGTTTAAGTATTCAGTTTGATAATTAGGCTCAGCGCCCTTATTATTTTTATCAGTAAAAAGATCAAAGAATTCTCGTTCTAATGTAAGAAGTTACAATTAATGAAAGTCTTTGGAAAATATAAAACTTATTCTTCATCCGACTCGATTTTCAAAGATTCATCATGTTTTCATATACTTTTACCATGATCTTTATATAGGATGCATATTAACACACTTATTACTACATTATTTTGAAGTTTCGACAGTTTTATGAATCCACAAAGTCTCTATATTTTCTACTCTAATAAAATTAACTTACAAGCAGCTTTATTAAAGAGATAACTACTGTATACTCAATACTCATACAAAGCCTATAAGGTCCCTGTTTTCTAAGCATAAGTTTATGCTTTTAATTGTATTTTTATCTTTACTTTTCTGGGATAAACCACTATTTTTAGGAAGCACCTGGAAACCAACTACTTTCGCCGGAAATCTAATTGTAATCGTGTCATTGGCCTTTGCCCTTGTCATCTACAATTCGTATTCAGCTTTCATTACATCAGTCCTCTCTGTTGAATTGACGAAAATTGGTTCGGTAGATGATTTATTGGAAAGTAATTACGACATTGGCTACGCAAAGAACAGCCAGGATGAAACATTTTTAAGAGTATGTATTTTATAATTTATTTTAGTTGGACTTTATTGAAATTTGCGTAAATCCAAATGCTTGAATTTGGAATTTAATGTATAGCAGGTAATTGAACTCTGAACTTGGTGCGTAATTCTATATTTTTTTAATCCAAAGTTGAATAATAAGTTATGTTAATAAAATACGCCAAGCATTCGTATTTCGATATTTTTCATAGCCTTGAAATAAAACCAGTTAAAAAGTTAATTACTATTATGTCTTGAAGTTAAATCCCGAATAAAAAATACTTTTTGAAATTTAAAAAAAAATTATAGAGCTAAAAAATATTTTTCTTGTTAATGAACGCAGATATCTAAGAATCTGTGAAAAACTCCATCACTTTTTCCCCAAAATTACAGATAAACTTTTAGAGCTGACCCAACATTTTATAAGAAAATAAATTCTATGTATTTAAAGCTAATAATAAATACAACTAACTTCTATTTTTATTTGATAGAATTCAATATTAAAATTTGCTAAACTTTTCGCCAAATTTGAGATAACGTAGCAATTTTGAAACAATATTTATACCGTTCCGTGTCGTTATGTACAAATTTTGGGAGCATAAAGTAGACTTAATTCTAAGACTAAAAAATGCAAAAGTGGTAGGTCGATCTTTATTTGTTTTGAAGTTACAGGCCTTTGAAATTATTAACAAGTTTTCTTTTTTCAGTGATATCTGCTAAACCATTGTTTTTATCGGAAAAATGGCTGAGACCAATTTTGTAGTAAAAAAAATCCCCACATTTTTTGTATAAACAAAATTTTTGTGTAGTCAATTGTTTAAACAATAATGACGCGGGAAGTGAACAATACGAGGGGGTGAGAATGGCTTTTTCATTCTTATCGTCAGATTATGCCTGAAATGATAAATTTCATAATACAATAGCACTGAAACAATTTGCATCACTGACGATAAAAATGAAAAAATCCATACTCATCCCCGCCCCGCATTGTTCATTTCCAGCGTCATTATTGCTTAAACAATTGACTACAGAAAAAAACTGCTTAGACAAAAAATGTGCGAATTTTTTTTTACTACAAAATTGTTCTTTGCCATTTTTCCGATAAAAACAACGGTTTAGGAGATATCACTGAAAAAAGAAAAGTTGTTGTTAATAATTTTAAATACCTGTAACTTTAAAACAAATAAAGATCGACCTACACCACTTTTGTATTTTTTAGTCTTAGAATTATGTCTATTTTATGCTCCCAAAATTTGAACACAACAATTATTTAAACTTTCCTAATATGAAATATTGAGATTTTGTGCTTTTTTATTCAGTCAATGAACGCCACCCACCTGAAACAAATTTACTTACGAGGTTATTTACAAAATAATATCAACACTGTAACTGAAGGTTTACTGAAAGCAGCTCGAGGCAAATACGGATTTTTTGCATCAGTACAAGTCGCTCGAAAAGAACTAAAAAACATCAGCAATTTTGGATGTGTTTCAAATATAGTGGAGATTCCTGTGCAATCTACAATTAATGCAGTTGCATTTCCCATGTCGAAGGCTTCGCCCTACAGAAAATCAATCAATCTAAGGTAGGTAGCTATCCTATGATAAAACTACCGTTGTATAAGCAGTTTTTTTAGTATAATCAAAATGTATGAAACTGGAATCTACAAATACTTGCACTCGAAAATTTTGCCTGATATTCATAAATGTAGGAAATCTAATACAACTTTTCGAAGTGCTGATTTACCGGATTTAAGTTCGGCGTTTTTCATTTTGATTGCTGGGAATGTTACTGGTTTAGTTCTGTTGGTTTGTGAAAAATGTTGGAAGCGGAAGCGACAAGCCCTTTTGGGTTTTATTTTGAAAGTTAACAAGAAGAAAAATCTTCAGGAAATTAATTTTAGTATTCAACCAAGTATTTCAAGTGCAGCTGAAATACCATTCACAAATTAATATAAAATGCCTATAATCATCAATGTTTAGATTATAATTATGTGAAAATGTGCGGGTGTTTCAGGATTTAACGGGTCAAACCTAAAATATAAATTCACGGCCTCAAAATAAAAAAAAATCTCTGGAGACGCGCCGTTAAAAAGTTATGCCCTCTCAAATATGAAAGATAAAATTACAGTTAGTTAGGACGTTTTTCATTTTTTTCTCATATGCTTATAAGAATGCTTCTAAAAATATAATTTGATTTTTTTTATCATCGCTAATCGGTAAAATGTGTAAAATCATTAACCCCGATTTTATTTTTTTATTGGAACTTTTTAACGGAGCCGAATTTTATCCTAAAAAAATGCTTTAGAAAACTTGGTTCATTTTATATAATATTTCAGTACAAATTATATTAAAAATAATCTAAATCGCTCATAACTAATTTTAAAATTATTTTTCATATTTTTAAAATTGGCGCCACGAATCTACCATTCAACAAAATTTCACGCCATTATTAGGCAACCCACAATACACGCCTGCATGTCTAAATCTAGTTGTCTACTTTAGATAACCACAAATTTTATGACAACCTTGAATTGTCAAGTAGGTACCAAAACACAAATAAAATGTTTATTTTTGTCCATGTTATCACTCAGGCACAAACATAATTAACCAACACTCCCATGCTTTCATTTAATAAGGTGTTACAACAAAAATTAAGGTAAGCTGCTCTTGTAATCACCAAAACATTCCAATTTAACCTCAATGTTTCAGCAGGAATGTCCTCTTACATAAATTTGTTCCTCAGTACGGAGATCACCTGCATACCCCGCTTGTTAACAAAGTTATTTGGACACTACTATAATAATGCGTGGTGTAATGGGGCCACTTGGTTGTTCTGGCTTTTGTGTTTATTGCGTTTTCTCTTCGATAGGTTTTTGAACGTAGGTATGGAATTTTTTGGCCTAAATGCACATTCTTATAGGAATTTTGTAGGCTTTTTTGCGACGACTAAAGTACAAGGAATATTTACGCAAACGTTTATGCAACAGTTTATGGTATTTGGGGTTTTACGGAACTGCAGTGGCGTACTGTGGTGCTACGCTTGTCCAAAACGAATTGGAGTTGTTTAATTTTAAACGAATGCATGTACCAGCTTCGAATGTACATTTACAGTATTTAGGGTATACTTTGCTGTCCACTTTTTATTTTCATAGCGGTTTTTGGGAAGGGTTTGCAAATGGTAGATATGTAGAAGCGTTCAAATATTTACTGTTGTCTTCAGTGCTAAATGCAGCTTACGCACTACGGTAAGGCACATTTATTTCTTTTGAGATTAGGAGTATAGTTTATGGTTTGTAGAATCGTGGAAATTTCGTTTACAATCACAGGGCTTATTGGTATCGCCCAAATTGCTTTGGAGTTAACTAGATGTTTCTTGATATTATCAAAGCAAGACCATCGTTTGATGTCACTATTAAATGACACGATCTTCGCCATCACCTTTTTAATTTAGTAATAATCTTAAAAATAATAGCTACAAGATTACAAGAAAACTAAACTGCTGGCCAATTGAAACGTACCAAGCGAATTTTCAGGTTGAATTTAAAGTCAAATATTTTGAAAAATAGAAAAGATATCACCATGCGGTTTTCAGGATTTCAGAGATAGCTTAATTGAGAAAACGATAGTGTTACCCGATTTTTTTACTTTGAAGTACATTAGTATCTACAGGGTACGAAACAAAGTCTTCTTTTTTTGGTCAAATTTTATAACTACCGTGATTCCACAAATTTTTTTAAATATTTTTTTGATGTAGATTTTTTTAGTCCTTACTTAATGGGAAAACAACCTGTTTCTCAAAATTTTTATATCTCTGTTATTTTATAAGATACCGAATTTTTGCTGAAAATTTGATTTTTTCTTTGTTTTTTGTCGTTTGGCCGTATTGTGTTTTGTAAGAACCAATCTCTGTAGTTGATTTATAATACCTTATGAATGGCTTTCTTATAAAAAGTACAGTTTTTGTACTTTCAGTAATTTATTGGTAACCAGTGGCTTATCAAAAATCGGTACACGTTCGCTAATTGGTAAATTTTTTAACTTATTTTTTGAGGCTATTTTCTTAATGGAATAGAATGGAATTTAGTTAGTTTATGTTCACCATTGGTTTAAGTGACTTATATCCTCGAAACGGGTTTTTCACTTTTTCAAAAATTTTCTCATATTCGTGTATACCGGGTGACTACGAAATCGTTTTACAACCCCCACCATTTCGTTACATTTAACTGTATTAATTTGAAATTTGGCATGGTTTGATTGTTGAAACGAAGAATCATTATGACGTTTAAAACAATCTGATGACACTTCCGGTTTCACCGGAAGGGCCACCTACTAACTTTCGAATTTTTTTAAAACAACCCTGTATATTTTTTCCGTAAGAATTAGATTCTACTTAAAATTACCTTTTTATCGACATATCACATGATGACATTTGCTTTCAAAATGGCAGCATAATTATTATTGCAAAAACCTGTTCAACAGTATTAAATTTAATAAAAAATTCGGTATCTTATAAAATAAGAGGGATATAAAAATTTTGAGAAATTGGTTTTTTCCTCATTAACCAGGGACTAAAAAAATCGACATCAAAAAAATATAAAAAAATTTTTGTGAAATTCCGGTAGGTCTAAAGTTTGAGAAAAAAAAGACGACTTTCTTTCATACCCTGTAGATAGTAACGTACTTCAAAGTAAAAAAATCGGGTCACACTATTGCTTTCGCAATAAAATTATCTCTTGAATCCTGAAAACCTCATGTTGATATCTTTTCTCTTTTTCAAAATATTTGACTTTAAAGTCAACGTAAAAATTCGCTTGGTACGTTTCAATTGGCCAGCAGTTTATTTGTTTTTTAATTTCTAGCTTGGCGGTTTATTGTTTTGTGATTCCACTGACTTTTGCCATACCCATGGCCCTAAGAATAATGTCAGACTACCCGGACACTTTATTCTTATTGCTATTTTTCTCTTTGAACTTTTACCTGTCCATGGAATACTACAATTCAGTAAAAAAAAATTGTACTTACCTTTGAATTTTAGTTAAATTGTATACATTTTAGGTGGTGGTGAAATTGTGCAGGCATTGGATATACCATATAAAAGAAGTTGAAAATGAGTTCTGTGGAGGGACTATGAGAAATTGTGCATTGTTTGAACCCAGAAACGATACCAGTTTTAATGTGACGCTCCTAAGGCAGGAAATGAAAGCTAGAGAAGAATAGTAAGTCTGATAAGTATACAAAATAATTGTAAATTGGGAAAAGAAGCGTCATCTTTAATATTTACTACACAAAAATTGTTATAACTGAGTTTATAGAAATAGAATGGCAGAATGTGAAAAAGTCCTCAAACAATTCGCATCTACACTGTGTCCCAAATTGGTGGCCCCACTATGGGTCACTTCTTTATTATTGGAAATACAAAGACGGTTAAATTAGGAAAGTTTTTAAGAATTTCAAGGCCATTCCAGATTAACTAACAGATCTTGAATATCTCTTTTAGTTTTTGAGATATTCGGGAAAAACCAAAATGTTGCATTTTCTTTAATGGTCAATATTTTTTTTATTATCCATTTTGTGCTGTTAAGACTTTGACATTCTTCATGCACTTTTTTAAGATACTTCTAACGGTGTTGTCAGTTTTTTTCCAACTCTTTTGTTTTTTGAGATATGGTTACTAACTTTTGTTTTTCTTATGGACGATGTATCACAACATGACGAAAAATTCCAATTTTCACGGGAAAATTGTAGTTTTCAATAAAAAAAAAACAAAAGAAATCCCAGCAATGAATAAAAATCAATCCATCTATCGCTGCATGATGAGTGTATGATATCTCTCTTCATTATTTATATCATAACGATTGTCCCTCTTTTGTTCAAATGACCCAAAATTAATCAAATTCGTGGCAAGTTTTCTGAAATAAGTGTCGTGGGGTTGTTGTCGTTCAGCTGCAGTGTTAACATTTCAATTTGCCCGTATGTAAATCACGAGCATACAAATACACTCATCATGCTCATGCAGCGATAGAGGGATTGATTTTTATTCATTGTAGAATGTCTTGTTTTTTTTTCTATTGAAAAATACAATTTTCTGATTTTTCTTGTGAAAATAGGAATTTTTCGTTATGTTGTGATACATCGTTGGAAATGTAATAAAAAATGCTACTTGTCAATGCCAAAAAAACAATTGCCGTCCATAAGAAAAACAAAAGTTAGTAATCGTATCTCAAAAAACAAAGGAGTTGGGAAAAAACTGTCAACACCGTTCGAAGTATCTTAAAAAAGTGCATGAAGAATGTCAAAGTCTTAACAGCACAAAATGGATAATAAAAAAAATATAGACCATTAAAGAAAATGCAACATTTTGGTTTTTCCCGAATATCTGAAAAATTAAAAGAGATATTCAAAATCTGTTGGCTAATCTGAAATGGCCATAAAATTCTTTAAAACTTTCCTAATTTAACCGTCTTTGTATCTCCAATAATACCGAAGTTACCCATAGTGGAGTCACCAATTTGGGACACAGTGTATATCCGATAATTATGCAAAATCAAAAGAAACTGTTTTAAACTGTTACTCTAGACAAGCTGTCCATTTTTCATGTAAAATTTATGATCGCAATTCAGAAAATCATTGAATTATTGAACATAGAATGCTAGAAATTTGAAATTATAAATTCACCTCATAATTAGCTTTATATTTTCTGAAAAACAATATCAAAATAATCGTGAGTTGTGAAAAGGAATCTAATTTGTAATATTACCAAAAAATGTTATATGTAATTATAAAAATCATTGAATTATTAGAAATAGAGTGACAGAAAGTGAAAAACCAATCAAACCTCACAAATAACCTATCTCCTACAGTTTTGGAAAATGTCAAACTTTAAACTGATATCAGACCTGCCGTTTATATTGAACATTGAGTTTTTTAAAATAAAATTGCAGGAATTTGAAAAAACAAGAACCTCACACTTTACTTTATTTTTTCGATCGATTCGCAAAAAATAAGATTAGAATTATTGCGAATCCCGAAATCCCGTTCACCTTTTATCATTCACGAAAAAATTGAGTTTAGAAATTATAAAAAATATCGGAAAGCGAAAGAGCCTTCAAACTTAGTCAATTCGCATTTATCTCCCACAGTTTTGTATAAAAATGTAAAAAACTCTTCCAGGTTATTTATTAGATGTAGTCCCGTTTGTATATTTTGTCTAAAATTGTTGTGACAATTACAAAAACCTTTGAGTTATTAGGGATAGAAAATCACTGCTTAAAAATTATGTAACCCTTCAAAATCGCTTCTATTTCCTATAGTTGTGCAAAGTATCCAACAGAAACATCTCCAAACTATTAACAGATGCATTTCAGTCCGTTGTTGAGTATTTTTCTTATCCTAGTTCAAAGAACCATTGAGCTATTGAAGATACTAGACAAGAATTTGCAGTTTTGTATTTTTATTATTTTACAGCATGCTCTCTAAGCGAAAACCAAAGAATCGTGGAATGCTTCTGCAAACGTTAACATGTAAATTTTGTACAAGTAAAACTCTATTGTTTACTTATAATTACCCCCTCTTTAGGTATGGTAGCCATTAAGAGAAAATTGAAGAAAAGACGTGGTATATCCGACGATTCTGAAGAATCTTCGGAATAATTTGAAGCTAATATATGAGGCTATTATGTTAAAGAAAACGCAGCGTTCAGATTCCAATAGTTGTCGAATACAATGCGTTTTAGAAGAATGTAAGAAATAAGTCTAGTCCAGCGTACAAAATAAAGTATTTAAGAACCAAATACCAAATGTTAAGTAATTTAGCTTTTGTCTAGTCATTGGTACAAATCTATGAATGTTAGAGGATAGCTTTTCCTAAATATATGTGATTTTATTCGTTAAGTTGTTTGTGTATTATTTATTTCAATTGAAAACAAACATATAATTTTATAAGAAAATCGAGTTTATTAATAAATCTGTTTTTATTACAGGATATATAATATAATATAGAAATTCTTTTATAATATATTATTTCTTTTTCATTATTACTGATGCGTTAATACTTCTTTTAAAATTATTCGGCAGCGTTTAACATGTTTTCTTTAGTACAATAATTTTATTTCATTACAACTAAAATACATTCATCAATTAATTATTATTATAGGTAGTGCATTTTTGAAATAATAAATCGACTGGCTGTGGCTGCACATAGTATTGGTAATTCTTTTAATCAACTCATTTCCTGTGTGTCCAATTTTTAATCACACATTGAGCTCCTATTTCGTTCGATTTTTGTGAACGTGTGTAATAATTTCTAGCCTAATTCTAGAATTTGGTTTCTTGGTATCAGCAGCTTAAATCACTAGTTTTTTGGAATTGTTTAAGAAAATAGTGTTCGTCGTCGTTTTAAGTTTGATTTGAGCTGTTCATACAATATCATACAATAATTTATTTAGATATGTTAAGTACATTCAACAATTGCAACAAAACTATACAATGTAAAATATAAACGAAAAATTCGCGATTATATAAACTTTTTATCCTACACGCTAATTGTATTATCATAGACAATTGTGTGCAAAAATCTCTATTACAATATTTGGTTTTACCATCTATTAACTAATAAAATGTCTATGTACTCGTATAAGTATTTAATATAATAACATTTATCTCTTCCATTTTTTTTTCAAATATTCTTTAGGATAAATTAATAAAACTTGCTCTATGATGAGTTACTTGGTCAGTTACTTTACTTTAATTTAAAAATATGGAAATCTCCAACGTCCTAAATCTAATTAAATCGGAAGTACCTAACGCAACATTATTAAATAAAATTTTCATAAAAATTCGTAGTCAGTACCTTTAGGGCAATCTAATAAAAATTTTATAAAATTGTGTGAGCAACTTTTCCCTTTTTATCTATAAAATAGTAACTGGAAGAAGTTAAGAATAAATTAACTAAATTCAAGGGAAGAACATTCCAACATTTTTGGTATAAAACTTTGGTGCCTAAAATGTATAGATTTATCTGCGAGTTTCCACACCTTATTAGCAAGGAAGCTCACAGAAATATAACAAAATACTTAGAACAATATAACAAAACTATATTTCTATATTATATAATTTTATCTAGAGGCATTTAATATTTTGTGCTACATAATTACATTTTCTTTTATTATTTCACCCTGTATAACAGAGTCGTTACATTCTTTTGTTATCCTAATAATTTTTTTATTTAGATTCGCAGATACGTGAAAAGTCTACCTGCGCACATTTTTAGAATTATTTGTTTATTACGGTGGGACGTTCTTTGTTTTGCAGAAATAACACGAGCAATATCAGGAATATAAAGTTGCATGTTTTATAAAAATTTGGAAAAATATATTTTAGATTTAAATGCAAATGTTAAGGTTTGTGAGAAAACTGAAAGAAAATATCGTAGAAACTTACATAAATGTGTTTTTCGAGGAATTTATTTATCTAAGCATACAGAGTGTTGTGTCGTTATGTACTTTAAATTCAGATGGACTAGACCGAGATTATTACAAAATTCTTCATGAAGAGTTTAATGGTTTTTGAGTTTTTATTCCTATAAAGTAGTAACAATTATTTTGTGTGATGGCAATTTAGTGATATTTTTAATTTATTTTCAATGATTTTAGAATATTTGGCATGTTTTGTTTAGGATGAAAATTTTTGTTCCTGTACGTTAACACACGTATAAATTTTTTTAATTGGTAGAAAATTTTTACATAAGAGCTTGTTTATTTTTTGTGGCAATTCGCGATACAAACTTCAAAATTAATAAGTAATTTAGACGGAATCCGGCCTTAAATTTAGGGTACATAATTGCAAAACATCCGGTATACTTTAGCCTACCAGATGCGGGTTAATGTAGGCCACTAAATGCAGGGTGTCCCAAAATTAGCCTGCCAAAATGAACCAGCTGATTCTACGTTCAAAAATAATGCAAAAAGTTTTAATAAATATAGGTTGAAATATGCTTTCTAAGGGAGCTACAACCCCCCGAAAGGGGGGCCCCAAAGAGGAGTTTTCTGTAATATCTCTGCAATTTTTTGAGGTAGATTCATGAAATTTGGTGAGTTTGAAGCTTGTATAATTTGCCACATATTTATTTTTCCAATTTTTAGAAATTTTGCCAGGGGCGTCACATACAGGGTGGGTGCTGGGTAAATTATGCCCCATATTTTTTGTGTGGATTATTTTTAAATTTTTTACATCAAATTATGAAACTTGGTTTATTTTTACACAAAAAAGGTCGTCTCAGTCGACCTTTGAATCTTGAACCGTTTTAGAGTAAAATCGTTTTGAAGAAGTCACGTCCATAAAAATTACACTAATAAAAATAATCACAAAATTGAAAAAAAAATTTTGATTTTGATATTTTGTTTTTATTATTAATATTTGACGAAGAAATGCTAGACGAAGTAATAAATATTTATAAATTTTATTCTATTGTCTACTTTTGATAAATTTTAGTTTTGTGATTATTTTTATTAGTGTATTTTTTATGGACGTGATTTTTTCAAAACGATTTTACTCGAAAACGATTTAAGATACAAAGATCGACTGAGACTACCTTTTTTGTGTAAAAATAAACCAAGTTTCAAAATTGATATAAAACATTTAAAAATTATCCACACAAGAAATATGGGGCATAATATACCCAGCACCCACCCTGTATGTGACGCCCCTGGCAAAATTTCTGAAAATTGGTAAAAGAAATATGTGGCAAATTATAAAAGTTTCAGACACACCAAATTTCATGAATCTACCTGAAACAGTTGCAAAGATATTACAGAAAACTCCTCGTTGGTGTCCCCCTTTCGGGAGGCTGTAGCCTCCTTAGGAAGCATTTTTCAACCTATGTTTATTGGAACTTTTTGTATTATTTTTGAACGTAGAATCAGCTGGTACATTTTGGCAGGCTAATTTTGGGACACCTTGTATATTAAATTTCTTTTTTTAATAAAGGACATTTCTCTACTTTTTCAACACATATTATTAAATTTTTTAACACAACTTCACTTCATTTATAATTATTTATTAAAATATTTAAATTGGGTTAGATTTTTAACCAGTTCTGCTAATTTTATTGAAATCTATGAATTTTAACACGTACTGGACAAAAATGCGTTAAAAATTTAAGTTTTTAAAATGAAATATTAAAATAAATAAATAATAATAAAGTGAACTGGTGAAAAGAGTTTAATAATATTAAAGTGTTGAATGGATAGAAGAATGTATTTTATAAAAAACATATTTTCAATTATATTAATCGGGAAATTACAGAATAAATTCTTATGTAACAGTCCGTTTAAATCACAAAACAGAATTTTGATCTTTTAGTTAAATTTCTAAGTAATTTTTTAGACGCCCCAAATTTAGAATATTGAACAGTTCTTCAGAAAGAAGTCGTAGTTTTTTGCAACTTGAACAGACCATGTACAGTAAGAACTACTGATAAACTGACAGTTTTCTCTTGTGTTGGAATTTAAACCGAAACTTTCAGCCAAAATAACGTGAACAGAAATTTCATTTTCCTTAAACAAAACCCTTCGTCCAGCAATTTTCCACTGGGTTTCGCTTCATCAATTCACTGAGGTGTATCCTGAAAGAACAGCATCAGGGTTCGATGTATTTTCATGTATTACAAAGATGTAGCAATATGGGGTTTAGCAGTTGTGGAAGCTATTTCCGACAGGCGCACGTCAATTGGCCTGCGATCATCGTAAAGCGTTGGCGCCTGCAGGATAATACCAGCTGTTCCCACCAATACCGCCAATGTGAAAATCCACAGGAACAAACGGTCGAGGACCATCGCCACGTATTTCCAGTCTTCCTTCACCTGCTCAAACAATTTCAAATTACATTTCGTGTCTTTCCAAAACATTTTTACAATGTTTCATCTTGCAACACATTTTAATTGCACGATCCCTAAACTTTGCCACGAGTACCTACATCCACAAGTCGTGAAGCGTGTTACAACGGAGTTTAATCAATGCCGTGGCGTGGTGTCGTCGCGGTAAGAGTATTCAGTTTGTGACATTTACTTAACGGCCCCCCTTTTGTTCTAATGAGTGTGTACGGATCCTTTGCCAAAGACGTCTAGCTGAGTTTACACAGCATGACCGTGCCACTGCGGTTTTATCATCCTGGTGACCGACTGTCTAATGAAACTGCTGCCCTACAACACGATTTATAAAATATTAACTAGCTCCAATACAAGCGCAAATATTTAGGCAGACGAAAATTTGGATTGGTGGCCATTCCGGGTTTTAGCACTTAATTTGTACAGGATATTGTAAGGGTTGTTTGAAATTCCGGGAACAAAGAGTCATTAACAAGTTTACGAAAAAAATTATGGGGGGGTTGGTGGTGATTTAGGCGTCTTGGCGCCTCAGAAAAAATAACGATTTCGATCTTGGGTAGAAATATCATAATTATGTGTTATCACTATTCTAATAAAAATGCAAACAGTTTAGCTAAAATAACGTATAAAATACATTTAAAAAAATTCTATAAGGGATACAAATATCAAAATATCTCTTAACGTACTAAGTTTGGAGCTAGGGAATACTTAATAAGAAATGTTGAGAATTTAAATTTAAAATAACGAAACTGGTGTGCGCCCAGCGAAAAAATTTTAGTAATTTAGTCATGATAATTTTTCACTAGGATCAATAGTAAAAGATATGGAAAACCCACAAACTAGGCGGTTTATTTATGGTATATTAATTAAGAACTGTAGATAAAATTTTCAATATTAAGTCAACAGAAGCACACCTCTACGCGCAACCTATTTTTTGTAATTTTTCGTTATCTTATCACAGATGCACTAAATTTATTATACTAGTAGTACTCGTATATCTAAGTGACAGAAATATGTCTAGCACACCTACTCCTGATCTGGTATTAGCTTACTAAATTAGCTAACTGAAAATCTTTCCATATACAATTTGGTAATATTTTCAGGATGATTTAATAGCGTGTCCAATCGATGATGTGTTCAAGACCAACGTCGCTTATGGATGTTACAAAAATGAATTTTGTTGCAGTGAAGGTTGTTGTAAAATTATATACTCGTACACCAATAATGTATTATTGGAAACGTGGTATTTGTGGTAAGTTTTTTATTATACAAAATTGATTTTTGAGAGGATCTAGAGGGAACTTTTCATTTATATTTATTTTGAGTCGGTTCCTATCCTAACGACAACGTTGCTCGTTTGTATTACAAGCAAAATTTATAAATTTGTAGAAATTATACAATACCACTTTTTGCTATAAAATTTAGCAAATTTATCTTTTTTACAATTTTCTTACTCCTTAGGTTATCATTGCTAATAATCATCATCATTTTATACCTCATCTACTTATACTATTGGCATTTACGAAAAAAGCAGTTGCTCCGTCAAATGACGTACAATCCTAACCAAACTCAGCCTAGTATAATCCTTAGCACAGCAAGGAGAAGTGACACTGCAGTATATAATATGGAACCCAGTCGAACTGGTAAAACGTCAAAATAATTGTTTACATAGAAATTATTTTCCAAATTTAAAGGAACCAATAGCATTGACGCACCTCCTACGTACGATTCATTGCTCGCATCTGGAGAAATTAACATGGAGACTGCTGACAACCGAATCTAACACCGAACTGGAAATTAGGACCCGATTGGAATTATTTTATTCTAAGTTTCTAGTTTTTCATTCTTATGGGCTTCGCATAAAACTAGTAGCATATGCAACAAATGGACGATGAAATTTTTCAAATTTTAGTTAGTAAAATGTACCTAAGCCTCATTTGAATAAAATTGTGATAATTCGATACCGTAGTACCATTATTATACAGTGACCGGCAGAAAGTTGGGAATTTTTTTTATCTTTAGAATTACCAAATTTATTTTACTGTGGAAAGGTTCTGCATGTCCTTAAACAAAAAAGAGCATAAGTAAGCAAAACCAGTAAAAATTGCATCGTATACGAGGGAGGGGTGAAAATTTTAAATTTACTCAAGAATAAAGTATCCTTATTTTGCACCGTAGAAAAAAATTTTATTAGGAAAAGTTGTTTTTACTTAAAAGTTATCCCCGAATACCAAATTTCGACTCTGTAGACAAAGAAAAATCATTTTTCCTTTTTTTGGACCCACCCCTGTATAACGAATCGCTAGAAGCTATGCAGCACATAAATTCAGTTTTTTGACTGTTCTTGGGCAATTAAACACATAATTTACTTAAATTGGTTTAAATGCGCGAAAACAGGGCGGTTAATAAAATAATGCCAAAAATAATCTAATTTTTTTAGTGCACACCGTATTTTATTTTATGTATAAGTAAAACAACTTAATGTAAAACAAATGCGGGTTTACTTGATATCTTTAACAATTTATTGCCACTTTTACTTTTTTAAAAAACTTAAATCTATTGGTTCAGGAATTACTTTTATCTGTACCTACCGGTAAGTCAATTTCAGTTTCCTGATAAAATTATTATTATTTTATTAAACGACCCGTTTTCGCGCATTTAAACCAATTTAAGTAAATTATGTAAGTATTTACCCAAGAACTGTTAAAAAACGGAATTTATGCGCTGCATAGCTTCTAGCGATTTGTTCTACGGGGGCGCGCCGAAAAAAGAAAAGACGTTTATTTTTGTCTACAGAGTCCAAATTTGACATTCGGAGATAACTTTTAAGTGCAAACAACTTCTCCTAATATTTTTTTTTCTACTGTGCAAAATAAGGGTACTTTATTCTTGAGTGAATTTTAAATTTTCACCCCTCCCTCGTATACGATGCAATTTTTACTGATTTTGTTTAGGCTCTTTTTTGTTTAAGGACATGCAGAACCTTTCCACAGTAAATTATAAAGATAGAAAAATTTCCCATTTGGTGCACACTTTCTGCCGGTCACTGTAAGATAAAAACCTGAAAATATTTCGTTTTATCTAAAAGTCTATTTCAACAAATAAAATCCCTCTCGAATGTAAAGATATATAAATATTTTTCCTTTTGTAAATGTACGATACAATCAGTAAATGTTTTCTTGTAATTGAACTTACTCTAGTGGAATCCTCTTCCCTTCGAGTATGGTCCGCAATAAATCTAACCCCATCGATGGCCTTGTGAACCTCAGGGCAGTGGTGCCAAGCATGAAACCCTCGACACAACGCATCCTCGAGCGTTCCAGGCCCCAATTCGTTCCCCAAATCCTCCCCCAAGTGCAAACCCAATCCAGGTGGTGGAGTAGTGCCATGAATACGACAGGAACTCAACGCTCCCGCTTCCAACTCTCTACAAATACAAAACAACAAAACACAAATTCAATACGAATTAATAAACCAGTTACTCACCGTGGTGTGAGCTCGTCTCGAGAACTGGCACTTGGGAAAAGGCCGGAAGGGTCATCTATTAGATCACCGGAATCTGAATAGAGACCCGGATCTCGCAGTTCTAAACCATTACAGGTCCTTACCATGACCCGGTGGCTTGAACTCATGCTGGAATTATTGAGATTAATGTGACTTAAAACTGTACACCACATGGTTTGTTTTACCTTCTTCTGTCTAGTTGGTAGTGTGGGCGCCGCATTACCAATAACCGTGGAAGAATATGGATGAAAACCCGTCGTACCCAGGGGGCCATCACATGAGTTTGTGGGGAACGAAAGTGTACATTTAGCACCACAACGGTAACACATATACTGTTAATCAAATATAAATTATTAAACTAAACTATAAGGAAATGTCTTATGTCATATCTTACCTAAACGTGTCTAGTATCATCGTGAATAGTACGAACTTGCCGAGAAGCGGAACCACTAGCGAAGTGGGTGGGATGATCTCGGCCAGCAGCAGGAAGAACACTGTGAGCGACAGCAGGATGGAGATTGATAAACTCACCTAAAGAATAAAGTTGCTGCTTATTTAGAGAATGGGAAATGGGAAAAACCACACACTTCAAAGTCTGTTACCTGAACTCGGTTCGAATTAAAACTAGAATCAAATTTTGAAATCGGACCAAGTAAAACAATTTATTTAAAATGAATTATTTAAAGATTTTGTTGATATTTTATTGTAAATATTGACAAAACTTTTAAACAATTCTTAGACTAAAGAAAACCCGATGTCCATAATAGTTTTTGTAAGAACTTTATTTTCAATATTTTGATTATTTTGTAGCCATTCCATCATTATCCATTGAAAGCTTCTTTGTTATTCTTCGGCAAATCTAACTAAAAGATTGGCAGCGGTGGGATTCGAACCCACGCCTCCGAAGAGACTGGTGCCTTAAACCAGCGCCTTAGACCGCTCGGCCACGCTACCTCATGCAGCATCACAAGTGAGCACTTGGCACTGCAGCAGGAAAGATAAAAATAAACCTGCTACGCCTAACTTGCAGTAGTTTCGTAACAATGCATTATAAAATGTTCCGAGAGTTTCTGCTTCGAGTGTCTAAAAATTCTTAGAAGAATTTGTTGTAATAACCATGTTAATCCAAACTCAGACAAATCCCTCGCACCAACTGTTCACTAACGACCATTAGCGATCGTAAACGGAAACAAGTTGCTTATTTGTGCAAAACCCAAAGCGGGAACATGTTGTGTCTAGCCATATCAGAATTATTATTACATATAGCGAAACGAAAATAGCACTTTGAAAAGCCTTATTATACATCCAAGAACTGAACAAGTGGCGAGAGGAGGATTTGCGAGTACCATTAGTGGATAACGATGATAACGGTGACAAGTGTTATTTGTGCCATAAATAAACCGGACGCGCCACCCCTCAAGTTAAATTCCATTAGCACCAAGGGAAATGGAGGCGTCCACTTAAAATTTAAGCCCGCTCTAATTTCTTTTATTATTTCATATGGCACACGGTTCATTACATTTAGAAAATATTTTGTGAATAAATTCATTCTGCTTACTTTTTCGCCGCTGTCTGAGGGCAGGTAGAACACAAGTACGGTGAGGAAGGAAATGCCCATGCAAGGGATGATGAGGTTAACCGTATAAAATAACGTCTTTCGCCTCATCGTTATATTAAATGTTATGTCGAGGTACGGTTCATCACAGCACGTGTAGAACTTCTCGTTCCTGCAACACAGACAAATCGTTTTTCAGTCCAATAACTTCTGATGTCCACAATAACTTTAACACAACTATACAAAAAGAACAAACTTGGAAACTTGATATGTGATGTGGGCACAATGAAATTTTTCTATACCTAACTGCAGGAACTTCTAATATGTCCCATTCAACGGACGTGTAGAATTCAGTCAAATCAATGCCGATGTCCACCACGTTGGAGCCCTTCATTTCATCCACATGCCGAAGATCGACCTAAAACAATATTTTCAAGTAATTAAATTACGTACAAAGCGCGTGGACGAGTGCGAGGGCATTCAGATATAAAAAAACACTTTTATTTCACAATAAAAATCCTTTAAATAAATTGAATCAGAGAACTTTGTGTTGCTTTTCCATTTCATTATTTTATGTGCAATGATTTTCGGATTGAATAAAACAGCACTGGGGGGTTTTATCTAACAAATGATTTAATTAACTAATGTCTGGTGAAACAAAAGAAATGGCCACAAGCGTATAGTTTGCTACCTATCCTGTTCTTTGTATATTACAAAATATCTCTTTTACTCTGAGGTAACTGAATATTAATAAATAAAAAATAGCTTTATTTGATCAAAACCTACATATTTCTTTATAATTAACGAATTAGCTATAACAGGGCGCTTGCCCAGGGCGCCAAATTTTTAACGCGCACACAAAATTTGCCGCCCTTATTGCGCTTAAAAATTATCAGAAAAGGGGCATGCGGAAGTAAAAAAATGTTTGCCCAGGGCGACAAATTATGTAAAAACGGCCCTGCGTATGGAGTTACAAATTTAAAAACTTTTTAATAAAAAAATTAAATAATATATCTATTTTAAAAGGTGTTGAGACCATATAAGGCCATGCCCATAAACCCAATCTGCATATAATATGCACTCTAGCGAATTTCCACGTTTTGCATAAATAACTTTCCAACCTTTGAATAATATCCCAAAACCGGACCACCGTTAACACACCGTCGCCTCCTCAGTTCAGTACAAAGCAATTTCCTGGCCGTTTACGTACACGTGAACTGTAGGTAGAGACATAACTGGCATCGGAAATGAAGGTTAAAATTAAAATAGGGCATAGAAGCCGTCCATTCTGGACCTTAGTCATGTTTTGTAGGAAAGGAACGCCGTCGATGCCGCCGCCGCCGTGCACAGGGATGAATTCTCTCAGTTATTGGTTTTCTTCAATTAGAACGAACGGGCGTTTGGTGTTCGATTTGGGACTCCAATAAAACACTTTTTCCTCTTGTCTTTGTGAGTTGGTGAGTGTGTGTGTGGATTTGTGTGAACCGAAGCGTTTTATTCTAGGTGATTGTCTGTAGCTACTGGCAGCAGTATTTGCATAACTGTTCCTTTGCCATTTAGTGCCTCACAATTATTTTATTAGTAAGAGGTGTCGGTTGCAAATTCCCTTCACGTTCTAGTTAAACGAACAAATTGTAGAGAATGGAATGGATAATGGGGGTTGTTACATGTGTCGAAATCTGAGATTTAAACTATCGAAGAGTAAAAATCGTTTTTCGCATAATTCAAATTGTCAACTTACTTATAACTACCATATCAGAACATGTTCTGCATGCTAAAGTTGTAAATTTTCATCGATAACACGAACTTCTGCTAAGAACACTAACATTACTTAGGATATAAGGGCGAATATAGTGATATGGGCCTTTGGGGTGGACCCCGCCGGGATATCACGGCTTTAGAAACGCAATTATATTATTTTAAACTCGCAAAAATTCTTCATACATGCTCTAGAAAAAATTTTAGCACGAAATCTAAAAGCAAAGAGTCCATACATTTTGTTTAGTTAGAGCCCACAACTTCACAGTCCGACAAACTGAAAAGAAATAATAACGTTTTTTGACAACAATTTTATTATTTTAGAAAAAAATCCAAAATAATGAATTCTACGTGTATGAATCCTATTTTTGGAGAAAATTATTTAAAAATTTCGAAAATCGGAATATTTTATGTCACTGATCTCTGAGACTCGAAGTGTCATCAAATTAGTAGAAAAATTCAGTTGATATTATTCGAAAAACGGTCCAAATAATAAACTGCTGGCCAATTGAAACGTACCAAGCGAATTTTTAGGTTGAATTTAAAGTCAAATATTTTCAAAAGGAGAAAAGATATCAACATGAGGTTTTCAGGATTTTTTTACTTTGAAGTACGTTACTATCTACAGGGTATGAAAGAAAGTCGTCTTTCTTTTCTCAAACTTTATACCTACCGGAATTTCACAAAAAAATTTTTATATTTTTTTGATGTCGATTTTTTTAGTCCCTGGTTAATGAGGAAAAAACCAATTTCTCAAAAATTTTATATCCCTCTTATTTTATAAGATACCGAATTTTTTATTAAATTTCATATTGTTGAACAGGTTTTGGCAATAATAATTATGCTGCCATTTTGAAAGCAAATGTCATCATATGATATTTCGATAAAAAGATAATTTTAAGTAGAATCTAATTCTTACGGAAAAAATATACAGGGTTGTTTTAAAAATTTTTGAAAGTTAGTAGGTGGCCCTTCCGGTGAAACCGGAAGTGTCATCAGATTGTTTTAAACGTCAAAATGATTATTCCTTTCAACAATCAAACCATGCCAAATTTCAAATGAATACAGTTAAATGTAACAAAATGGTGGGGGTTGTAAAACGATTTCGTAACCACCCGGTGAGTATACACGAATATGAGCAAATTTTTGAAAAAGTGAAAAACCCGTTTCGAGGATATAAGTCACTTAAACCAATGGTGAACATAAACTAACTAAATTCCATTCTATTCCTTTAAGAAAATAGCCTTAAAAATGAATTAAAAAATTTACCAATTAGCGAACGTGTACCGATTTTTGATAAGCCACTGGTTACCAATAAATTAATGAAAGTACAAAAAGTGTACTTTTTATAAGAAAGCCATTCATAAGGTATTATAATCAACTACAGAGATTGGTTCTTACAAAACACAATACGGCCGAACGACAAAAAACAAAGAAAAAGTCAAATTTTCAGCAAAAATTCGGTATCTTATAAAATAACAGGGATATCAAAATTTTTTTTTCCCATTAAGTAAGGACTAAAAAAATCTACATAAAAAAAAATAAATTTTTTTTTGTGGAATCACGGTAGTTATAAAATTTGAAAAAAGGGAGGCTTTCTTTCATACCCTGTAGATAGTAATGTACTTCAAAGTAAAAAAATCGGGTAACACTATCGTTTTCTCAATTAAATTATCTCTGAAATCCTCAAAACCGCATGTTGATATCTTTCCTATTTTTCAAAATATTTTACTTTAAATTCAACCTAAAAATTCGCTTGGTACGTTTCAATTGGCCAGCAGTTTAGTTTAAAAAAAATTTGGATTTTCTTTTTCGAGATCGATTTTACTTCATATTCAATTTGCAAAATATGATAAAATAATTTCCATTCTTTTATTCCACCCCCAATAAAACAGTAATCAGTATAA
This sequence comes from Pediacus dermestoides, assembly GCA_963942485.1. Taxonomy (NCBI): domain Eukaryota; kingdom Metazoa; phylum Arthropoda; class Insecta; order Coleoptera; family Cucujidae; genus Pediacus; species Pediacus dermestoides. The sequence continues at coordinate 35,735,522 of OZ012626.1, forward strand.
GCAAAATATCAACTCCTCTTTAAGTACCTAAAAATATGCAGCAAATTTTTTGACGAAACATTACATCTCACATAATATCATCACGAAAATATGTAATTCTCATGAAATAGAGATTATTTAGAAACTTGAACTAAAACCATAATAATTCCCATCCAAGGAATATTCTGATGCATTTCAAACCTAATCCTCCTTACTGTATACCACTCCAAGAACCTGGAATTAATTTACGATCACATTTACACCAGTAATGACAATTGTTTCCAATCCGTTTGTGGACCAAGTTCCTAATTAATTTAATAAACCTTTGTATATCTACTTGTAATTGTTTCCATAGTTGCATCAGTGTGCACCAAGTTAGAGCAACATTAAGTGAATCATTGCGAGGAATATTAAACATTCGCATGTTGTATGTATAAGGCAGTTATGGAGAATTGGAGTGACAGTGAAGTGTATCGAGTTTACAAACTCCTTCATATAAACTAGTACATTTGCTTACTCTTCAGTACTGTAATCATATTAACAATATTACGAGTAATAATCCATCCGTTCCAGTAGCAGCCCATCCAAAACTATTCCAAGCTTAATCTAATTAAAACGGCGTTGGCTGTTTAAATACAACGTGCAATATCACACTTTTTCAGCTCACCTGAAATCCATCATATGTCCAAGAGCCAAACTTCATCACACATGTTTGCTCATCGAATGGAAAATATTCAACGTCAATCTCACAGGAGGACTTGTAAATGGCAGGCGGTTTCCACTCCACCCTACCCGTGTAGTTTAGGGTGGCTTTAGTAGCGAGCGTTACCTCGAAATTGCCATCAGCACTGAAAAAACAAAGTAATTATAATATGGTATTTTATCGCCACCTGAATATAATTTTTTTTAATGTTTTGTTTGAAATTTCATTTGCGTTTGTGCTGGACTACTGGACGATTTAGCCCCGTAAAAAATGCTGTAATTGCGCTTTGAAATGCGGGTTTATTGACTCTTCTATACTCACCCGGATGCTGTTAAAATTATTGTAATTAATTTTGTAAATACGCACTTAATTCACCCCTCTATAATATTATCTCTTTGGCTTAACTGATGTAGTTGTATGTTTTATAAATTTCCATTCAATTAATCAGTGCACGAACTCACAGTACGGGAGCTGCATTATTTTACAATTATTGTTTTTAATTAACACTTCTGTTAAATTAATTACTAGTTTTACAAATTCAATCGTTTGTTTGTTGTGTGGTTTTTTGTTAATTAATAGGTTCTTCTCTGGGTGTTAACAGTAACACAAAAACTGTTATAAATTTGAATAAACTGATTCCCTTTGTTTTAATTATTTCCATGCTTCAGTTAAATATAATTATGTTGTCTGTGTATTCTATTTCGCAAAGTATCTATCCAAAACTTATTAATCATCTCTTGATATATTCCACATTGAAAACAGATCATCAATCAAGTCATCAGAAAATTTTGAAAGCTGGTCGGGGCCAAGCGATATTTTATATCTTTTGGCCCCTGCGAGTTACGTGATCGAATATCCTTTCGCTGAAACATTTCTCTGTGTTGGTATTTGTTTGTCTGTCCGCCCGGACAGTTCCATCGTTTTGTAAGATTAATTGCCCCGGAAAATGTAATAGAGAACTTTTGATGTCTGTATAACTGTGATACAAAAGAGCATCAGAAATCCTGAAATATTTAACCGATAATGAACATCATCGGATACAGAGAGAGGGCAAAGTGGCCCAAACGACCTTTTTGCTTCCGAGTGTTCAAGATTAAGTGCTTCTGTTTGAAAATTTCATCCAATCTCCTTGTGCATCTCATTAAAGCTCATTTGAATTATTTAAAAGTTTTTTATTTCTGACACGATTTAAAGAAATGCACTACCGTCGTCGTTTCGTTCTTTCGCAAAAAATTACTAATTGATAAGCAATTATGGGAATGATGGTCTAAAATGAATAGACATTTCCTGACAATTTTTCTTAATAAAAGGCGACGCAGATGCGTGTGCTGAATATTTAATTATGCAATCGATATGGAAAAGGAAACTGCTGTCGAGCATAAATCACAGAGGTATCAGGAAAAGTTTTTTAATTGGGGAAGGATCTAATTTAATTCGAAAGAGAAAGAGCGAGAAAGCGTGAGATTATTTTTTTTAGGGAACTTATGAAAATTTAATGGGATTGTTCGGTTCATTGTACGATAAGCAATAAATAAATTTTAGTTGGAATTGAGGTTAGTTTCATAATATTTTACCCAAATTTAATGCATAATTGAAATTAATGGATACATGTTTGTAGTTCAAACTTAGATTCAGTGGAAGATTTATGGACGAAAATCTAGATGCGACTAAAAGCTTAAAGACGAAGAAGTGCTTGTTTTATTGTATGAAATTCTTGAGAGTCTATAGGACCAGTGAGCGAACTTAGGAAACAGTAATCATATACGAGCCCTAACAACTAAATGTTCGGACAAAAGTAAATTTGATTGTTTTTTTCCATACGCGCAAAAGATATCTAAATTAACTTCCCTAATATTGGTGTTTTTTTCTGTTATAATGCCAACATTTAGTTATATAAAAACGTAAATTTCGTAAAATCCGCTCGGCGGTTCCAAAACTGTGGCACTTTAACCCAGCAGAATGGGAAAATTGTAGAAACAAAGAATTATTACTTTCAAAACGTTGGATCTAGTAGTCGGATTTTGATGAAATTTACTTTATTGCAAACCTGGATGTTGGTTTTCTTTACAAAAAAGTTACACAAGTTTTTATTTGGTGATTTTAGGCATTTATCGGAGCTTCAAAGTTGCACCGTTAAAAATGATAAAATTTTCTAGTAACTGTTTTAAAGAATCACAGTTTTGAAACCGCTGGTTGGATTTGTGTCAAAAAACATTTAAATCAAAGCTCAATAATCGTACTATATTGAAAAAATCCTGAAATGTTAATATGATTTTTTTTGAAATTTTTTCGAGTTCCACAGTTTACTTTTCAAATAACGTGTTTTTGAGGGTGCTACCTACATTAAAATAATCACAGTTTTGGAACCACTGGTTGGATTTTGGTAAAATTTACTTTATTGTAAAGCTGGATGTTGGTTTTATGTACAAAAAAATATCCAAGTCTTTATTTGGTGATTTTAGGCATATTTTGTATCTTTAAAATTGCACTTTAAAAATGTGACGTAATTTTCTAATGACTGTTTTTAAAAAATCACAGTTTTGGAACTTGGGGAAAACGACATAAAGGTGCTTTCATGGCCCTCATCCAGTCCGGACTTAAATGTCATTGAAACTCTTTGGCATAAAATTAAACGTATTCTACGCAATAATCCACCAAGAACCATTTGGGACTTAAAGACCAAAATAGATGAAATTTGGGACAGTTTCACGCCAGAATTGTACCAAAATTTGATAAATACAATGCCTGCTAGAATACAGGCAGCTATTAAAGCAAAAGGAGACGTAACCTCTTATTAATGGTCCTAAATTAAAAATTATCCCAACATTTAGTTGCAAATTCATTTTGTAAAGTTTGCTAATTATAAAGATTAAAATATTGTTAAATCCAATAAATAATTTTCTTCCGTGCATATTATTGTTATTAAGGCTTTATCTTATTGTATTGTTAGGTGTTTACTAATTATTTGCGTAAAATTTCTAGTCCTCCTTTCATACTTTAAAAATTTACTTTTGTCCAAACATTTAGTTGTTAGGGCTCGTAGAACAAAAAGGGTTGGACATGGAAATTATTTACGCAATTAATTTGTTTTTGTTTTTCTTGTTTGGGATATTTGACTAGCTGCAAAACCTAAACTTTCAAGAAATATTTAAAAAAATATGGATTAACTTTATCGGTCAGTGTACCTATATTGTTTTCATTTTCAAAAATTATAACAAAAACTCTAAATCCTAATAACTTCAACTTTGAAAATGTTTCCTAATTTTGTACCTAAACAGGTTTGCTAAAAAAGCCCACTATATTGAAATATCTCATGAATTTGATGTATTCTTCTATTCACAAATGCAATCTATTAGATATTCGCATTTTTAAGTTACAGTAGAGCTATGAAAAAATTTAAATACTTTTTCCTTTACCTCATTTAAATAAATATTACATACTTGAATAAAATGAACGTATAACAGAAATATGAAATATGTATTGGGTATTTCAGGTTCACGTAAAATTTTCCAGGCTTTTTACTCGAAAAAGATTATAAGTATCTTAATGTATCCAACTCAACAATTTTTTTTATATTTAATACTTTTAGCTCTCCCAAAATTGTATAGCACTTTATAAATAAATATTTTGAATTTCTTTAATAAAACCCTGCACGAATTTTACATTTCGTTAGCCTCTTTTGGAAATTACATTACGTACTAAATATGGGTAATAATCATTATTTTAGTTACTAACTTATTAACAATTCCGTCACGCACCCACATATGAATATTATTGATTATTCTACCCAACGACCTACAAAACCATATGTGTGCGAAAAACGAAACAATTATTTACCATACTCGATTTCCTTAAAACCCGACGGTCCTGTCTCTCCACAACCACACAATTTCCTGTATATTTTATTCATTAAATTGTCCCGAAACGCTCCTCTTAAATATTTACGTAAGTTAACAATTTCCAACAAGTAAGTTGGATCAAAAACCAAATGGGAGGTAAAGTTCACACATAAATTGTTTTATATACAAAACATATCCATATCCTCCACCTACTTGTTGTAGAGAACGATGTCGGGCCTCCAGATGTGATCTGAGGGGACGTGCAGCATCTCGACGCCACCATACTCCTTGGGGTCCCATTTGAGCTTGTAGTCGTACCACGACTGAAAACAGTAAACCATTTACTGTACAATGAATATTAATGGAAAACGACGGTGGTTTTGGCTTTTGCCTTAAACCGTCTTCGGGAAAAAAATTGGACCATGCAAAAAACAAGGGGTTATGTATAATACAATAGCTTTAATGGTCTGGCGAAAGCAAACTTTTTATTACAGTTAATTTCTCTAATCAAGACCATACATCAGCATCACTAGGAAATTATAACTCTTTAACTTTGGCTTAATTGCTAAACTGCAAAATCAACACCAGATTGTAATTATCATTGGGCAAACATTTCATTTTTAAATTTAATTTGCCAGAGACAGTAAAAGTCGCTCTTGCAATGGGGGTAAAACATTTCAAAGTAATTAAACAAGTTTCCTCGTGTCTCTGCAATTTATTATTAAACGAAAAAAGTGGCTGCAGACTGATGTTGAAATAGAAATTTGTGAGAGTGCAACTGAGGTTTACGAAAAAATTTGGTATTTATTAATTTTGCATTCAGTTTACTCCGTTATATGCAGAGTTTACGTCATTATTTATAGTTTGCGAGCAGATGAATGTTGAGACAATTTTTATGGAGCAAAGAATCAGTTATTTAATAATCTCAAAAAAAATCCAAGTAAATATTGTTGTGCCAAATAAAAATAAAATATGAAAACTAGTTTTAGATTAAAACAGATCGTTAGGATGAGATTATATTAAATCTGTCCAAATTTCGGTCCCTATTCCATATTAAATAATTTATACAATTCTATTTTTAGCAACTCAGCCCAGCAAGTGCAAATAATTTGTGGTAAACAGACGCAAACATTTCCAGTCGAATTTGGGTTAATTTTACATACCCAAATGTACCAAACAATGATTTGTGGCATTTTGAAACGTCAGTATTATTTACGAAACCATAATTAACAAAGCGTCAAATGACTTTGATGTTAGCCACTGAAAAAATGCCTTTGGTGATGAAATGAACAAATCAAATATAGGGTTTTTCGTATTGGCTTGTCGCCTTGATAAAATATTTGTTATATGAAACCGGTTTTAACCAAAATAGAAAGTTCGTTTTTCAAATAAATAAAAAAGCTAATAAAATCGTTTATTTCTACAGGGTGTGTCACGACGAGTTGACAGTAGGCACAACTCTGTTACTAAACACAATTTGGTTCTAGAAATTGGTACACACCCATTATACAATGTGCTCTATTTAATGAAAATATTGCCACCTTTCTGGTACTTCCGGTATAAGTAGACACAAACTTTGTTATTTTAAATGGAACACCCTGTATATTTATGAATTTTTTTATTCTACACTTTATTTTAGACATAAAAGTATTAAGGTTGTATGGTCCTAACATCAACGGTACCTATTATAATTATTTACACTTTTTCATTTTTTTTTACAAAAACATAGATGTAAATAAAAATTCAAATCTTGACAATGATACGTTTTTTTCAAAAATTTTTTCTTATATTTGAAGTAGGAATATACAAGAAATAAGCTGATGCAGTTTTGGAAAACTTGCTTTATACAGGGTGTTGGTGGTTGTCCGTGCATTTTCAAAAACTTTGATCAATGATAACTTCATTTTTTTAAATGAAACACTCTATATATTTCTAGATTTTCGAGTTCTACACTTAATTCCAGACATAAAAGTGTTAAGGTTGTAAGGTCTTAAAATTAACGGTATTATAATTAATTACGTTTTTTAAAAATTAACGGTCAATCACAAGCACCCTGTATAAAATAAGTTTTTTAAAACCATATTACCATGTTTCTTGTACATTTCTGCGCCCACTAAAATTTGGTTTATTTTTTGAAAGAACGTGTGATTAGTAAAATATGAAAATGTTTGACTCTAAGTTTTTGTATGAAAAAATTGGAAGAAACATAATTACTTAATTATAATAAATAAAATAAATAAAATAAATACAAATAAAAAATATTAAATTAAATATAAAAAAGAACAAATTTTATTCGAGATAGAAATGTACAAGAAACATGGAAATATGGTTTTTCAAAACTTATTTTATACAAGGTGCTTTTGGTTGACCGTTAGTTTTTAAAAACCTTGGTAATTGGAAAAAACGTAATTAATTATAATACCGTTAATTTTAAGACTTTACAACCTTAATACTTTTATGTCTACAATTAAGCGTAGAATTCGAAAATCTAGAAATATATAGGGTGTTCCATTTAAAAAAATAAAGTTATCATTGATCAAAATTTTTAAAAATGAACGGACAACCACCAACACCCTGTATAAAGCAAGTTTTCCAAAACTATATCAGCTTATTGCTTGTATGTTCCTACTTCAAACGTAAGAAAAAAACATTGGAAAAAATGTGTCATTGTCAAGATTCGAATTTTTATTAACATCTACGTTTTTGTAAAAAAAAATGAAAAAGTGTAAATAATTATAATACCGTTAATGTTAGCACCATACAACCTTAATACTTTTATGTCTAAAATGAAGTGGTGAATCAAAAAATTCAAAAATATACAGGGTGTTCCAAAGTTTGTGTCTACTTCCGGGATAACCGAAAGTACCAGAAAGGTGGGAATATTTTCATTAAATAGAACACATTGTATAAAGGGCGAGTACTAATTTTTAGAACCAAATTGTGTTTAGTAACAGAGCTATGTCTACTGTCAATTCGTCGTGACACACCCTGTATAATAAAGGTAAAACTTGTGCTAGTTGCCAGAATTTAAATTTAAAATTTTTTTTCACCATATATTACCATTGATACATAATCAAGAAAAATTCTGCGGTATAATAAATAGTTATTTGTGTATCTAGAGGGCAAAGTGGGTCATTGTCAACCGAGAGAAAATATTGAATAATGACACAAACCCAATAACGAAGTAAACTTGTAGAGGGTAGATGATTAGGTGATGATGCCAGAAAATACTGGTGCTTCCAACGGGAATACAAGAGCATAAAATCAGAGGGAATTTTTATGCCCCTGAAGCCAGGTGAATTCATCAATTGCGACCAAGATTATTTTTTGAATAATAAATAACATTCGCATATAGAAGCCTAATATACGTCAGTAAACTCAAATACTCGTATAACGTACAATAAGCAATAAGCAAACTTTTATATTCATAATATTGTGAATAACTATAAATAACATTCATAAGTACACATTCATTCCACAGTTAATATGCATGTAAAGCTTTGTCTGAATGAAGTTCTAAGTTGGATATCATATTATTATATGACTGCATATTGCAACTTGAATATCACCTCGTTATTCTCGTTGAATACACTAATTAAAACCGGTGATAAATAACAAACAATCCCTAAAACACACAAAGTTTATATAGCTATTATTAACAACTTAATATTAATTATATTTTAGTAACGGTGATGACAAAGGTCTGCGCTACCCTCTGGTTTTATCCTCATCGCATCACGTTTCATTTATTATTATTGCGGTTTGTATTAGATGTTCCTTTTTTATTATAATCCTTTGATGGGTTTTGCTTTTAATATCTCTAGCAACCAGCTAAAATGAATCCTGGAGCACTGTAGAAATTTTTATGAATACTTTTATACGTCGACGATTCAAAGCATTTATAAGAAGCAATATTATACAGTAGACTGAATTATATTAGTATACACACCTGCTCGACCCATAAATTCGTTGTCATGATTTGGTTCTTGAGATTCTGTAACAACACAAAACGAATAAATGAATGAACAGTCGTAAACACAACAAATAATATTTCAATTCGGTAAATTCAAAACAATGTACTTGTCTGGAGAAATTTCTGTTTGTGTACCTATATTATGTGTAAGTTTATAAATTAGTTGCGATGCACAAGGGAGTTACAACGATATACACAAAGTTACAAATAAATTGTATCAGTTACCCTCAAGGTTCAAAGTTTGAAACAAATAATATGTAATATGGAGTAGTTTAGATATGCCAGATGTTGCGTTAAATCGTTGAAAAGACAGTTAATTTAGCGAGTCGGGGTCAAACTCTAGAAAACCAAAAAATTGACCTCAAACAACCAAAACAATTCATAATGTTCATATCAAGGGTTTCCATTTCATTGCATTAATTTACCCGGATTCCGGATTAAACATTCAGATATAAACTCGTCTAATTAAAATCTAATGCATCAGATAAAATGATTTAATTTATTCCAATAAAACTCTCACTAATTTAATCAACCCATTTGGATATTTTGTTATTCATGAGATAAACATTTAAACTGAACAAAGACTGAATAGTTTTATTGTTACTGACTTCATTTCAATTTATAATTTAAGCGTATGGAGGGATGGTGCTTCAACTTAGATTTAAGTACCATTAAAGTGGAAGAAAAGTTATACGGCTTTGGGTAACTATTTTAAAATTAACGTGTCGTATATACGAGAAAATCATGAATTATGTTGTAGCTTCAGTCACATTTATCATTTGTGGTAAGCGTGAAGTAAAATATGGTCATAAACATTAGTTTAATATTCAGCGTGTTATTTTTTCGTGGATGAAACTTGAATACATGTTTGTGAAATATACGCTCGTAATTATTAGGAAAATTAGCGCGTTTCGTGACCGACTTTACGTAACAGTTTTTTATTAGCAATGTTTCTTCACTAATGGCAAGAAATAAATAAACGGGGACATTTCTGTGTTTAATAAAATATTGTGTCAAATCGATTCTTAAAATAAATATCGAGATTTTTAACACCGGCGCATCCATCAAATTTTTAATAGCGGAAATAAAATGCGATTGAAATTTATTGGATGTATTAACATGGATTTTGATTACTTTTAACAAGCAGTCTTTTCATTAATTAGGACAGCCAATGAAAATATGGTAGACATAATTTCAATTACCTACTGTTAATTATTTTAATACTAATTAGCCTATTATGAAAAGTTAATAATTTTTGGGTTATAGTCATTAGAAAATTTTACTACAAAAATTAAAATAGTTTTGGTTATACAGGGTGTCCGGAAATTAGGAGCAAAAAACTCAGGGAGTGATTCTACTCGAAAAGTTAATGTGACAAGTTTAAGGCCCTGTAACCCCAAGATTAATGAGCTTTCGGAAAAATGTTACAGGAACTTGTCACATTAATTTTTCAAGTTGAATCACTACCTGAGTTTTTTGCTCCTAATTTCCGGACACCCTGTATACTCATGAATCAGAAAAATTCTGTATGACGCCAGTTATTTGAGTTTATTATGTTTCAAGTAGTACATATGCAAAAAATTGCAAAAAAAATTGAACCTTAGAGGAAGAAAGCACTTCGCACTTAAAAATTAGGTCTGCCTTGGTCCAGGAGTGCAAGGAATCTATGGACTTGGGTAACAAGATGGCCGATGATTTCGGTAAATTAAATGCTAAAGTTCTGAGTCTCGAAATCCATATTTAAGTACCACACAAAAGTCTTCCAGCTCTTGGGAAAAAAGTCAGACAACCTAAACTCACTCATAGGAGTCCTAATGGGTCATCGTAGGTCTAAACCAAGATGCTCTTATAGGAGTAGAGGAAGGCTCATTTGCCTAGAATGGGGAAAACGTTTAGTTTAGTAGGAAAAACTATGTTTTTTGCTCGGACCAACATTTTGAACCTGATCCTTGTAGGTTTGAGAAAAAAGTGTCAATGTCGTCCTTAGACTTAGATAAGAAAAAAGTAGTAGTTGATGTAGCATACGTTTCTAGTCTGGAATTTTACATGTTAAATAACGGGTCATCCACAAAAAGTCAGAATAGAATACCTACTTAAGAAAAGTGTGTGTTTAATTGATTGAGAAAACTACCTATTCATGTTGGCCAATTTATTTTTATTATCACCAAAGACATTTTTATATAAAAAAATAGTGAACATATACAACGATACAGACTATTAATTGTAATTTAAATTATCCTTATCCTTTCGTGCCCTTTTATTAAAAACTATTACAGCAGAAAAGAAATAACATCAACAAAAACTAAATCCACTGACACGAGATTTTACGTGAAAATTGAACAAAAGTGCGAACATTGACTATTACACTTAACATTGCTTGCCTTTTCCAGATGGACCCACCACGCAAAAAAAGTAATTTAACTTTTTTCGCTCCAAGACCCAGAATGATAAGGTAGGAGGGTAATGTAGAGTTAGATTTAATGTACTGTATTTTATAAACTTAGCGTCTTTATGCGCCAGCCGCCGCCACCGCAGTGTGGTGAAAAGTAAGTACCGTATATCTATAATATAAGAAAAAAAGATAAAGACTGGAAAAAGCAGAAAATAAATCACATTTACAGTAATAAAATTATCATTTTGCAACAGGAGCACGCAATAAATGCAAATGTACACCTTAGAGATATTTGCAACGGGTCCAATTTCTTAAGAATTCGCGCGCGCGCCTTTGCCATAAAATGTAATTTACATGGTGTTGGCTTCAAAGGGCGCTTATTTGCCAGTAGTTGAATTGAACAAATGGATGGAGACAAGTTCAACTGTGGAACCAACAGAGATTTATGACACCTTACCTTAGTTATAAAATATTATTAAGAAGACATCTTGGAAATCGTTAAACAAATGTCGTTATTTCCACATAAAGCTCAAAACATTTTCCTTTAGTATGTTACAGTGGAACTGTAAAATTTTTGTTTAGATTTCCGGACCATCAATTACAGGTGGCTTACCTAAGTTAATTTACCGCAATAGCCCCCTGGTGGTATCGCTCTGGGTAATTTACAATGATGTCACGTTCTGCCCAAGAGACGAAGAAAAAATACCAAGTTAATACTCATTGAATATTTTTACGCTTTGTTTTGTTTGCAGTGTTTCGCTTTTTCAGTAGATATGCTCTCTGAAGTGGTTGTTTTGGAGGAATGTCGGACATTTGTAGTGACGTGGCAAATTAAGCATGCCGAGGTTTGTGTGCTAAATATAAAGAACGTCTGTTCGTGAAACGCATACAAATAATTTACGAGCCAAACACGAGGTGTAAACGAATTAGTCCTGTATACACAATGATTAGTATCTACACTGAAAAAGTTTCTTTTATTTCAGCAGCTCTAGTTGAATAATTAACCGACATATAAAATTGTAATCTTATGTAATAATTTAGGGATTCCAGAGAGCAATAAAACAGGCAGGCCAGGAGCTAGTTGATGGTAAGCTTCCGAAGTAAAACCGTAATTTTCTTATCGATTTTACCATAAAAAAACTGTGATTTCAGATAAAGTGGAAATGACTCAATTGCAGTTAAAGATTAAAAGGTTGGAATCGCTACTATATCATTGATCCAAATAAATATCCTTGATGGGGGTTGTGATACCCGTCAACCATCAGCCCATATGAATTATAGAGATTGGTAAATGAAATATTTAAGGGTATACATCACAGGAAACGAAGCAATTTCTTCATAAATCAACACTACAAGATATCATTGGGTTTCGAATAAACGAAAATAATAATTTTTTGGAATCCGTATAAATTCAAACGATACTTGAAGGCGCCATAATCAGATCATTTATAAAAACCACAAGAAGTTAGCAACAGGCAGTTTGTGTTGGCAATAGCCATGCTGGAATTATAGATATTTACTTTGTTACAGGCATTTTAAACAAACTAATATAACAACTCCGGGTATAAGTCTATAACATATTTTCAAACTGCTTTTAAATTTTTTAATAAAAGTAAACCGTCACAATTTTTATTCTTCTCTTTATAGTGTATCTAACCTAACCTAACCTAAAAATCCTGTAATACCAACAAAATCTGATATTGAAATAAATTATCACAGGCGCGAATTTTGAATTGGGTAATTTTTATTAAGGCACAATAAACCGATCCTGATTTTGGATGTCAATGGCGCGCCGAAGGTTCTCATCAGACCATCAATGACATTTGCCTACTGCGATAAATACCAAAAATTTATAGTTTTTGATTTTTGAAGAAGAAATTAAATGCATATTATACATATTTGAAAAGAGAAAAAAATGCTCTTTTCAACAAAGTCACAGGCCACCATGACTTCCATATAAAAAAATAAAACTTTATGTCATAACCTAAAAGGTAAAAAACATTTTCAAAATCTGTTAACGCCATTGCATTCTCCTCAAAAAAGTTCCTTAAGAACGTGCAAACGCCATTTCTCTTAATTCACAAACAACCGAAATGTAGACATAAATCGAAATTTCACAAAATCGAATTTTCGTCCATAACTCGAAAACAAACGACGATCGCTAGATTTTGACTTCGCCATCGGAGGTTTATCAAAAAAAGAGCTCGACGATGCGCGGTCAGATTTTCAATATTTCTTATGGTTTAAAAGTTACCCTATAAAAACATCGAATTTTGCCCACCCTGTACAAATAGAAAAAATACGTATATAAAATATTTTTACCATTAATCTACTTGGTATCATTTTTGCAGAATGCGCGAAATATTTCCCGAAATGCTCAATAAAATATCTTCAGTTTAAATGACAAAATGTAAATAAATGTAGCCGGTTTTTGCCCTTTCATAATTCATAAATATTGTTTCACTCTTCATAAACTTTGTTGATTTGAAACAACAAGCGAGACGTCTCTTTCAAACGTCACAAACTCAAATCTGATTTACACAATACTATTGTTCAATTATATTTTACGAGGAAGTGCAACGCTGGAAAACACTGGAAAACACGAGCGCACAGTTTTAATGCAGAAAATAAATTATACAAAAACAAACTTCTGACAGTTAGCTGGAGGAGTTGTTGATTAATTGAAAGAACCATATAGTTAAGATGATCAAGTTGTGGCTGTTGCCTCGAAGGCCCCCGAATGAAAGTTTTTGTTCTGCAACCAAGTATCCATACAAAATAACCAGACAACCCTCTCTCTACTCTCAATTAATACAATAGAGTAGACCAAAAGAGGGATGATTGTTTCTATAACGAAAATTTAATGGAAATCGATCTATCACGGCACTAATCGGATAAAGGTGCCACATCTACGTTTGACTAATACAACAAAATGAATCAAATTTTTACGCCGTATGTATAAAAATTAGTTTTGATAAAGTTGCAAAGTTTATTGGATGACAAATGAAAAGGAAAGAGCGATTTGGCTCCGAAATCTGCATGATTAATAGTCGACGCCGCGACACACCCCAAAGTCTAAATGAATCCTTTTTCGAGAGATTCTTTTTGATTTATTTTTGCCACGTAGAAAAGTAGAAGTGTGAGAAGTACACGACGATGTCTCGCAGTCAAATTAGTGTGTTTGTGTATTTGCTAAAGGCTAAAAGGAATTGAACAAAAAAAGCTCGTGCGTCCGTGTTTTAGCTCTAACTCTCGTACACTGGGAATTATATCAATTTATTTCGTAATTTACCCGTATTTAGTTTCGACAGAAACACACAAATTTCGGTAATTGCATTCAATTATAAAATTAACTAACTGAAATGGTTCTTTAATTTTGAGAAAAAAAACTACATTATTCGTGTTGAACTTTTTAAAAGCTGGTTATAACTCTTATATAATTAAAAGGTGCAATTTTCCCGGCAATATTTCTCCAGGTTTAAACTTGGTTACAGCTAATGAGCCACATATAAGTTTTAATGCTCGTCCATTATTTTTTGAGTATTAATTTTAAATGTCCACAGCAGTTTTCTAACACAATCTGTTAGCCACAATGTGTGAGTCCTTAAATGAGAATTGTGGTTTATAAATTGCTTTAATATAAGGTTCCTAATTGTCTTAACTAACTTCGGCTGTGAGTTGAGTTTAGAAACGCAGCTGTCTCGAAATATTACATTACTGAATACTGATACACAAATTAATGGTAAACGTCGCTTGTAATTTTCAATTTCTCAAGTTTTCTCTTGCACACCCCCTTGAAACTCAGATCAATAAATAACAACTGGGATTTTAAAAGCTAAACGTAGCAAACGCAGGGTTTTCGTTAACTAAAAGAGTTTGCAAAAATTAGGTGAAGTTTTTGTAACAATACATTTCAATCAAACGGAGGAAAAAGTCTTTAATCCTAGTGAGCTTTCTCCTGAGTAATATTCAGATAAAGTGGACAGTGACATAGTATATTGTAGCAGCTATTGCATGAAAATTTTATTCATTTTCCGTCCTCAAAGTTCAATAAAATCAAATATACGACCAAAGGCAATAATACGCGGATATATCTGTACATCACAAAATACCTACAGTTTTCTTGTGGGCTTTAAATATTTATCAGACAGAAAGGCTCAGGGCAAAGAAATAAATCTAAATAAAACGAATGCCACCATATTTGTTTTATGCGGATTTTTATTTTCGTTTATCTGCACGTCTTGAACGCAGCTTTTGCATCTGATTTCACTTTGGTCACGCCTTCGACAACGGATCAGTACAAAACGAGGATTGTGTCGAGAAAATCCACCTAGAAGGAATTTTCTTTTTGATTACATCATTTTCAATTGCACAAAAATGTAGTAAGAGCACTTACAATTTTAATGAAAGTTTGTAATAGATTGCACTATTCATCTTAAGAATTCTATTTTAAATCTCCCATCAATTTTCTGGCTTTATTTAAAAGCAATTTTCAGTTAAGTTACTGGTAATGAGTCATGATATGTTTCTATATATCGATAAAAAATATATTATAATATACCTACTTGAGCATTAAATTTACAATATGAGAAAAGGGAGTCACCATAGTATACATTTTATATCTTCCTGTTTTATATTTGTACTTAAAGTATACGAAGGTACTTGAATTTTGTATCGAAATTAATTACATTGAGGAATTTGTTGTTAAAAATATCTGATGTGTCCAGCACATGACTTTCTTATAAAATACGAATAAGGTTCTGATTTTTGGAAAGTATTGTACTTAAGCCGTTACCAACAATCATATTTTAGCAAATTAATTTAGTTATTGTTTCAAAATTACAAAAATTGCTTAAATTTATAAAAAAAATTACTAAATTTTCGTACTTCTTCTCTTGAAGCCCCTTTGCTTTATTCCCATTTGGCGATCCAAGAAAATCACAAATTATCTACACAACACTAGCACTTTTTGAAAAAATAAGTCAATCATTGAGAAGTAACTGTAATAAATATTTAATTACACACAAATTAAGATTAACTACTAAAGAAATTACAATAATACGTGTTAACGCGAAATAATTAATTAATATTTAAATGGAACGAACAAAATTTTAGCACACATTCTTTACAGAAACAAAACTAAAAACTGACTAATATAATAGAATAAAATATATAAATAATTACTCACCCTTTACACAACCAAAATTTACAATTTTATAGCCTTAGGCTGCGTTCACGTTTCTCATAAAATCAATACTGAAAAGTTTTGTTGTGTTAAATTTTGTGAAAAAGTGAACCCAGCCTAAGCCTTTAAATTGTATTTGTTGGCAAAAAATGATGAGTAATTTTTACGACTTTGTTATCTATGGATTTATTTTGTATATGAAATTTATGAATCAGTTTTCAGTTTTATTTCGAATGCCAAACAGAGTCACTACCCGCGGTCTTCCCGGAAGCTTTGATTGTTCTAATGCTGGAGGTCTGGCCTTCCTCTGGGATTAGAACGGTTATAGTTTCGTTTGTGACGTACCTCCCATAGGTAACCGCCGGACAACGCTAATGTCCGATATAATGTTATGTACGGTCTGTGAAAGCAGATTAAATGCAGGCATATGTTGGGGATTAGCGGCTAAACCGTCACACGTCTTGTAACAAAGCCAATTTAACAAAAATTTAAGTACTGTCATTTTGAAAATAAAAGTAAATTATTAAAATTCGGGAGGGTAAACGAAGCTGGAGCAAACTTGCGCTCCAGCTAGTGCTCCATCGTCCGAGGTGTCGGTCGTATTTGAACTGCTTAATTGCTACGACTAGTATCCAAGATGTCACATGTCAGACCACACGGCGTTTACCCTTTAACCTATTCGTATGCTGCCCTAATTCATGCAAAGCACCGTTGTGAGCAATGGATGCTGCGGATAGTGAGCAATGCTTAGATTTTTACGTTATACGATATAATGTATATGTATGTAATGGTCTAAGCAGTAATGTGTGGTAGAGGTTCACGCAAGCGGCCTCGAAAGTAGCCCATTAAATGTGGTAAAGGGAGTAATTAACTCTTTCTACATGGGGTTCTCATTTAAAAAACAATCGTAATTAATTTATATAAACAGTACCTACTTGTTTTTTAAATAAAATTAGCTTTGTAACAAAGCCAAATGCGATCTTTTAAAAGTGTAATTTAGGGCCCTAAAAACTCGGAAATATTTTGTGTACTTAAACAGTTTTTACTTCTAAAATGTCTAAAAACATTTCTTTCAGGCATGTACCTTATATAATGTTTATTTTCAGTATCTATACATAATTTAATTTATGTACTTCGATGGTAAATTTTGTGAAAATTGTCTGGTGGCCCCCAATTCACAAATTACAATTTAAAAATAATTATTGTATCACCAGTACCTACAATTTTTCGATAAAAAGACAAACGTAATAAATACTACTGGATATATATTAAATGTTTTAGATAATTTTACTGTGAGATTATTAATATAATCCACATAGGCCTTCCCTCTTTCTCTTTCATTAACAACTTATTTTTCTGATAACATTACCATTTTTAAGGAACTGCATCTGAACAAATTTTTGGAGAAAATCCAAAAATCTAATATATGTACCTATGTTTTATTATTTATATTTCTCCCTTATATCATACCTTTCCCATTGACACTGCAAAAAGTGCCATTAATATTATAAAATTTATCAACCCAAATTTGGGGTGAAATCTATTTTTATGCAAAAATTATGAATATGAAACTTATCAAGTTGTAAATAATTACATATATGCTCTATAATATTGATCGTGGATTAGGCCTCCTGGGGACACCACGTTAAAAAAAACGCGCCTAAACTCTACCTCAGTGGTGGTGAGGAAATGAGCTGGTTGTATTACATTATTGAATTATTACTTTTTTGAAGCTATGGACCATAGAAAACAGTCAACTTTATTAGAATATTTTACAAATTTTGGATTATTCTTTGTAACAGTGGAAAGTTTATGAAAATGTCATCACCGGTACTGGAACAGGAATTTTTTAAACTAATTAACCTCAAAAATTAACAAAAATTCCAAAGTAAATTTCAATTTACTTTTAAAATATAGAAACTTTTTAAAATATAAAAATTAAGTTAAATTTCTTGTAAAAATTTTGAGGGTTTCCAGCAATTTTCAAATAGTCTCTGTCGCACTTATTGCAATACGCATAAATCTGTCCTTGTCCCACTCATTATAACCGAATTTTACGACAAAAAAGTGTTTTATTTTAGATTTTTGACCTATTACTCACTTAAAAAATCTCACGGCATGAAATTACATTTATTTATTCATTATTATTGTTTTCGGTACCATAGAAAATAAAAAATAAAAATAAACTAATGGTGCGTCCTTCTGGGATTCGAACCCAGGACCTTCCGTTTGGCAGCCATATAATGACACACATGTCTACCATCTCGACCGTCGGATTCAACTATCAACGCGCGCTATGAGAAATATAAAGTATAAAGATTATCTAGTTTTTTTTGAAAATTTTTTGACTGAATTTCAAAAAAAAATTCAAACCAAATTTGTTGAACACGATTGAAAAATTGAAAATTAATATTATAAAATGCACGTTTCGTTTCAAATTTACCCAAATGTACACATTTCTCTGATGTGTCTCAGGTACGATTTAAAACTGTTGGTTTCAGTTGTATTTCAATCAGTGCAACACTAGACGGCCCAACTGCTTCTCTTATTGATATTTTCAGCCTAGATTCCCGTAAGTAACCACTCTAATCTCGGAGGAAATCCACGATAATGACATTTGAAATTCCTCTGTCCAAATTCGGATGGTTGGCTGGCAATTGAATTATACTTCGGCATTCCCAATACACTCATTAACAGCCGCAATAACATTGTAGACGGGCTGTTATGGATTTAGAGGCCGTTTTAGAAGTAAAGGTCTATAAATTAAGCGGTTGCTGTTTAAAGGCCCATTAATTCTAATGGGCATGGCGTAAAGGGTTTCCATACACTTTATACAGATTATCATCAACAATTTTCAATCAGTGTTATGCAGTAATTTTGTGGAAACTATAAAGTTGTGGCACAATTTTTTTTGGTTTTGGACAGAAACAATAAAAGTTTGCACTCGACAGTATTGGGTTAGAATAAAGGGATCAATGGCAAAAAAGTCAGGAAGCAGGATTGAAGTTCGGCGCGATGGCCAAACGGGGCATAATTCTCAGTTAATGCTTTTCCAGTGCAAGGTCTGCGGCTCCGGCTGTGGTGGCGGTGACCTACATATATGAATTTATCTTTCTCCAGTTCCCGGAGTGAAAAAACCCCTATATTTTGATAGATACGCGTACAGATTGCTGGGAAATTGTTAAACGATTACAAATAATTTTCTGCTACAAGCTTTCATCCATCCAAACCAACAGCGTCATATTTGATTTATCCAGTTGGGTATTCAAGTTACTGTCAGTTTAGCCTTCGGTAAAGTACGGTTGACAAATTCGCTCATTTATTACAATAACAACATTTAAATCCCTCCTCAAATTTGTATTAGTGAAATCCCTGTGCGGCAGTGAATTACGGCTGCGATTCAAATCGGATAATTATTTCTTGATTTTGTGTATTGGGAATGTGCCAAATTTGAAGCGTGCACAAACAAGAGTATGCACGATGATAAACAAACACACAACAACACAGAGAGTATAATACTCGAATATACGTAATGGTATTTCTAGTTAACTTGGCATATTTCGCATATGATATATGAGATTTCCACAGTTTTGCAATTTATCACAAGTCAAATACAAAACTTTATTTGCTTAAAAGATCCGCGCGGGCGCGCGCATATTTCCTCAACTTTGTTTCGCACAATGCAAAAAAATGTTGAAGGGGAAATTGAATTGTCATCCTCAGTATGGCACAAGCACTTAAACTTTACTTTGCATGTATGATAGTGGCCTACATTTTTCTTTGAACGCAAAAGTGTCAATTATATTAGGAAGGCAATAACGAATCAGAAAATATGGGATTGGTTTGAGAATAACAACGTAATTGAATGAAGCCATATACAGTTAAGGGTTGAACGGGAAGTAAACAATATTTTTGGATGTTTCAATATTTACACAAAGGCAAACAAATTTACAATACACCATTTGTCAGCCAAATAAGTAACTATATTTAGAATTTCTGGAAACTATAAAAGTGACTCGAATGGAAGAAGTATTTATTCATTCGCAATAATGGAAGAAAATTTCAGTTATAATTTGAGGCCATTGGTCTTTAGAATGCTTTTATTATCGCTGGATCTAAAAAATTAGGTCAATAATTGAACGACGTTCAACTTCCGAGTGAATTGGAATAATAAAATTTGGTTAGTTCGAATGTGATTTCTTTAATACTCACCGAATTTAACCAAATTTAAGTAGACTTCTTTATTATTATGTTTCAAAATAAGGAAAAACGGCGTGTTTCATTATGTTTTAAATTTATTTAGACTTGAATTTGGAACAATTTTGATCTTTACTTGAATTATTTCATATTTCCCCTTGTTTAATTACACAACCAAGATGACTAGAAACAGGAGAGCAAACTTCCCATGTTGCCTGTACACAGCGATGGGACGCTATGCGGCGATAGCTCCCCTCACAATCGTCACTAGCCATGTGCGCCCTGCTCTTAAATTGCTGTACTGCACATCTGTCATGTGAGGGAAACTGTCGCCATATATCGGCCTTCCCTTTCCAATTGAGTACGCTCTCCTGTTTCTAGTCTTCTTGTCCACAACCTTGAATCATTAAACTTTTCAGTATAGTTTTATGTATTTCTAGAATTCAAATTTGCCCAAAAATGGAAAAGTCGGCGCTCTCTCGAGTTCAAATAAACGAGTGAAAATAAAGGATGTTTTACTGTATATGGTTAGAAAGCTGAATGAAGAGTCCAAGACGTGACGTTTAATAAATAAGATGGAAAAAACTGAATAATTATAGTTGTCGAAAGGGTAAATCGAAACTTGGCGTTAAATCCAGTAGTATGTTGTATGACATATGGATGAAGTCAGAAAACCAAAGATAATAGAGTGGATTTCCAACACAGACATGAAAAATAGAGACCTTAGAAAATTATAGAAGGTTAGTGTAGGAAGACTAAAAAGAACCTACATGATGATGATTGGAGAAATCAAAAATGCTGATAATTTAATGCGATAAACAATTTTGATGTACCTATTTAGATCAGGTACAGAAATAAAAAATATCTGATGTGCCCTTTGACTTTCTTATACTTACGGATAGTATCACAATAATTACTTTTCCTAAAGAAATTAAGTTAAATTTCTTGTAAAAATTTTGAAGGTTTCCAGCAATTTTCAAATAGTCTCTGTCGCACTTATTGCAATACGCATAAATCTGTCATTGTCCCACTCATTATAACCGAATTTTACGACAAAAATGTGTTTTATTTTAGATTTTTGACCTATTACTCACTTAAAAAAATCTCCCGTTATGAAATTACATTTTTTATTCATTATTATTGTTTTCGGTACCATAGAAACCAGTAAAATAAAAAAAAAAACTAATGGTCCGTTCCTTCAGGGATTCGAACCCGGGACCCTCTGTTTGGCAGCCATATAATGAAACACATGGTCTACCTCGACCATCGGATTCAACTATCAACGCGCGCTAGGAGAAATATAAAGTGTTTTAAAAATATCTAGTTTTTTTGAAATTTTTTTGACGGAATTTCAAAAAAAAGTTCAAACAAAATTTGTTCAAAATTCAATTCTAAATCAATGTTAAAGAATAAAAAAATCTCATAAATTGTTTATTTTTCAAGTTATTCCTAAAAAACCTAAAAATGTCTTCAGGTAACTGTCACTTGTTTTGGTGCTAGATGAAAAACATTGAATGTGGCACCCACAAATTTGTTCAAACTCTTAAATATGAAATTTGAATCAAATCCGATAAGTCGTTTTTGAGTTATGGTGGATACAGACAGACAGACAGACACACAGACAGACAGACATCATGGCGAAAATGGTCAAAATGGATTCAGGGGCCCTCAAAACGTGTAAATCCATCAAAATCTCGAAGTCGAAAAAAATCACGATTACAATACTTCCTTATACTACGTATAAGAAAGTAAAAATCAGAAATCACTAATTTTATTTGGTTCTTTAAGGATCCATATTTTTAGAAAAGAAACAACCGTTTAGTGATCAGAAAAATTACACAGAATCATGACTGACATTTTCGTGCATAGAATATAAATGTACTGTGCGCAACTTTTCTGTCCCCATAGAGTCCTCAAAGCCGATATGGTTTTTCATTTTATTTATTGATTCTCAAAAAGTAAAAGTAGCATAGTAATTCATCCTAGGATTCTTCCAGAAAGCTATTTAACGCGCTTTGAACCCACTCCTTCCAAGGATTTGAAAAGTAAAACTTGTTCTACTATTGGCGATTTTAATTGTAATTAAAATTGACAAAAAATGCCCTCTTCACACTGAAAAGATTAAAAATTGGTTGATTGATATATTATAAGCTTTTTTACATTATTCGATAAATTTATATCCAATATCTTAAAAACTGTTTCATTTTTGATTTTTTTTTTGTTTATTACATTAATTAAGTTTAAGTATTTATTATCTATTACAACATTTTTGTTTCATTTATTTTCAGTCTTCGTGTTGTAACCTTTGTGCGCCACCCTCCTGATTTTTTTTATAACAATATAAAAGTAATCCCTTCAAGCACCGTAAATATTTACCCGGAAAATACGAAAAGAATACAGGCCATCAAGGAGTAGTTTCCATGGGGCGCCCGATGAAGTGACGGCGAACTCCGTCCAAGAATCAGGTGACAAAGTCGACCGCGTACGATAAAAAACCGAAGGGTGAAATAGTATCCCTGTTTGAAGGACAATAGGAAATCAACTCCTTACGCTCCCAATTTTATTTCCTTGCAGTTTTGTTGACTTTTCCGGACGTCAGGCAATAAAAATCTGAGAGCTGACAACATTGACTAACTGACTTGGATTGTTAAAGCGAATTAAGACAACACGATATTTTTCCTTTTTTCGTTTTTGATCACGTCTTTGGTGTGAGATACGTTGATAAAATAATAATGCGAATGAAAAGCCCATTGTGCGAATGCAGGCGCGATTTTATTCACATCAGCTTTCCGTCGATATATTATGAAAGTTAATGCCTCGATAAACTTGTGTTCATTTATTTCTGAGCGGTTCCATGGAGTTGCTGGGGTCTATTGGCAATAAACATGGGGAAAAGTCGATGGTACACAACCGCACAGAAAAACAGCATGAAATATTTCTTTTATTTTATCACCGTGATGGAGCCGTCGGCTATAAAGAGCCGGAAGTTTATTCGTGCCTGTTGGGATTAAACAACACCTTCATACAACATTTACCACGATACTTAAAAATTTCTTCAGTTTAACACTATTTTTTACGCTAATATGGTTTTATACTACATAATTATAAACATGAGTATTTCCTGTGTCTCGTATTAAAGTTTGCGATGATCTGGTATATACAGACTCCACAGCAGATTTCAGTGTGCAGAAGCCGACACGTCACGTCTTGCTGTATATTCCTCTATGGATATGTCAATATATCTCCCTCGTCTCATATACTACACTCTTCCACTTGCTTGGTATTTTGGTATCGTGATAAATAATCTCCGCAAACACGTCCTCGACATTATTAAGTTCAAATACAAATAGACTTGAGAATGTAAACTTTCCATCTCTAGAGGTTATACACATATCATTCTGGTGATTACTGACTTGAAAGGTTGTTACATTGTTAATAACTCATCACAGAAGATTCGCGATAAAATGTTGGCAAAGTGGGGATATTTGGCAAGTTCCGGAACTGAAATTCTGCAGGCGATTTTTTCAATGCGAATGCTGTCTTGTACATAATGCAGTAAACTAAAGAGATCTTCATATGTAAAGATGAAAAAATGCACTTTCATCAAAAAAAGTATGGGAAAAAATTCAATAATTTTTTATTGTTCAAATTTTGTACATGCATTCTTGAATTAAGCAGCTACGAAATCATGATAATCATTTTGGTTTAAAGTGTTCAGTGACATAGATATTGGGGGACGCGACAACTTTTTGTGCCCGTTTTCTGGCCCTGAAGATTTGTAAAATTTGTTAGAATTTTCAAATCATTGTTCAATTTATAGAAGAACGATTGAATGATAGTCCTGGTAATAAATTTTTGAACCCTGAATATCTCAAAAATGAAGCTACAAATCACAATTTTTCAATGAACTATAATATGAAAATGTCAAGAATTTTAAAAAACCATCAATGGTATCGAAAATAGGGGACAAAAAGAGGCATAATGTAGTTTTATTTATATAAATTCAACTAGCTGCTGCCAAAAATTAACATGTTTAGGATTAAATTTGTGAAACCAGAAAACTGATGATTAATATACTGAGTGATTTCTAAAAATAAATAAAAAAAATTTGACTTCCTGAAGAAGGCTTGTTCAAAATTTTGTTAAACGATAAAGAAATTGTTCAAAAAAGATTTTTGTATATAAAAAAATGCTTATATTTTTAAAAATGAACTTAATCAGTTGAAACATTGTTTAGAATATCTCAAGTACCAGAAAGAACAAAAATCTGTAGAACAAAAATAGAATTGTTGCTACATCTTTAAATTTTATCCCATTTCCAAATATAAGTTCTCGAATATTAATTAAAACTAAGGAAATCGAATAGAGAAAAGTAATTTGTGTCGAAACCTAACTCTGCTTATTATGCTTGAACCCAGTGCCACAGTCCATCAAAATTCATTCATGTACGAGGACCGCCAAGTTGCATAGGGTCCACTCAATGTCCAAATCCGAATTCCATCCCACAAAATCTCTGTTAATAACGCAAACTGATTTTGTTTCCGTTATTGTTTGTGCCACGTTTGAATAACCAACAGATATATTGTATACGCGTGCACTGAGTGAACATTTCCTTGGAATATCCATCCAATTTCTTCCGGTAGAGTGGACTTTATCCTGTGATGAACAGGACGATTTACAAGTGTACGTACAGGGCTCTTCAGACTGAGGCCCCACGTCACTCTCAGCTTAAGCTCGCACTCAAAAACAGATAAATAACATTCATAATGATCGCATAAATAATAATTCCGACAAGTAGCATCATCAGAAAAACACCCGCCAGTCCTGAAAACTTCTGTTCGCCGAGGCTGCACAATAATAAACTGTACTATAAACTGTAGAACTTTTGTGTTATTGTTTTGGGCGAGGAGCCCTATAAATTTTAAACTTCCGCTCCCCCAGCGAATATTTTACATTTTTATGATGGGGATAATTATTTTATAGCATTGTTCTCTGTTGTAGTGTCGTTAAATTAGTGTTATATTAAAATTATGCGGAGCGCGTATAAAATTGATTGAAATCGGTTTTATCATCTGGCGCAAAAGCGCGGATGTTTGTTTTGTGGGAACAATAAAAACTCAAATTAAATAATTTATTTTCGTGCGAAACAAATCGGATATATTGCTTAGTTAATGCCGATCTCATGCTGAAGTACTTGAAAGGCACTATGCCACAAAGCAACACAAATACATAATAATAAACCTCTGATGGAATGTACCAGCAGGAGTTGTGTGCATGCCCCTTAATACTCTAGTGTATGTATAGATTTATAATAATGTGGTGCGGCGGGTTTTGTAGCTGTTGTTATACACAGCATGCAGTAATTCAACAGTGCAAATCCGCAGTAAAAAGCAAACTAAGCCAACTGCTGAAAAATATGAAGTTGCAGTTGGGGAAACAAGTTTGCTCGTTATTTACTTTCATCCCGGTCAGATTTAGGTGTCTTGCGCTCAATAAAAACCTCCACCATTCACTCGTAAAGTAACTAATAACAACCCGATCTGTAAAAGTTCGCGAGCAAAAAAATAACAGGGAAACCCAACGTTATCACCTCGTCTTTTTTATGACAATTACGTCCGATTTTTCCGGTGTCGGAAATGAATATTTTCCAAAGCTCTATTACTGTAGCTGATGGTGCACACAAAAGGAGAGAAAACTGGGTGCGCGTAAACTTTTCGCATAAGGAATTTCGTGACAGTTAGTTGCTGGTAGTTGTAATTGTATTTTAAAGGGAGTGTATCTCTGATAGAGTTCGGGAAAGTTTGCAGGAAAACAGGATCGGCTTAGGAAATGAATCACACAAATGGATGAGTCTTTTTGTGAAAACAGTTCTAATAGGAAAAATTGCTAAGATTTTAGTAAACATTAAAATTTATATGTATACGTAACCTATAACTCATTTTGTGAATTATTATTATTGGACCTTTAAGAAAGCATTTGTGGATCCTGGATTTACATTTTGGACTTTTGTTTGCCTTAAAATTTATCTTTTAATTGTGTGACGTAACATTTCAATCTCAAATATTTTGAGACGCATCTCAGCATATCGAACTGTTGGATTCTATTTTAAATCTAGACATATAAAAAAGTGATTTAGACCATAATTCTTTTACTTATTTTTTCAAAGTTTCTTTGACACACCGCATTGTACCGAACTGATAATACTGACTGCTTTAACGCCCATCGAATGAAGTTTAATTATTCCATTTATCTAAAATAATCCATTTTACTCCAACAAAAACCCAAGTCGACACCTCATTTATTCATAAACACCCGAACAATGTGCCCAACCTAATCGAATACATACGCAAATAATCACCCACAATAAACGCCACTGATCCAGTTACATTTTCAGGGGGGAAAGTAAATTGAGTCCATACCATGTTGATGGTGATAATATTGACTGGTGTATTTGAAGAGTAACAGCCGCACAGTTCGTTTGAATTTACATAGTAAGTGTACATGTTTGTCCACATTATTGCGAACTTTAATTGGGTTTCTCTACCGGTTATTGAACATCTATTGGAGCGTGAGCTTATAATTTGCTCCGCACTTATTAAACCAGCGCAACGTTCCTAATAAAACGTTCAACATAACACTACACGTAGACAGGTGAATTCTCCTGCGCGCAAATTTACATTTTAATTTCAATAACCATTTATAATCAAATGCCTTGGAAAATCTGTGTAAACACAAAAAAAAATCGCTCTCCCATTTTAAATTACGAAATTATTGCCGTGTGATCCTTTTTTTCACAGTGTGCATGTCCCGAATGCTAACTAAGCCCATTGGTTTGATATTTGATCGCCAAAGAGGCCCGAGCGGGTGTACAGGAGTGAGAGTGGAAGCAGATTTTAAATTA
The DNA here is from genome assembly GCA_963942485.1 of Pediacus dermestoides. NCBI lineage: Eukaryota > Metazoa > Arthropoda > Insecta > Coleoptera > Cucujidae > Pediacus > Pediacus dermestoides. The sequence continues at coordinate 35,762,691 of OZ012626.1, forward strand.
CCAGGATCTCGTCGAGTCGCCGTGTTGAGAGAATAACAAGCAAAGAAAGAAACCCAGCCACTTTTGCCCCAAAGATATTCATATAAATTGTGTTTTATTCCCCAAGTGATGCACACGGACTGTCTCGGCGAGAGGACAAAAATTTATCAAATTCATAGACGCGCAAAAATGATATAAGTGTTATGTTTAAATCATGGGATGGCTCGGGATATGTTAGATGAAAATTGCTGGTGGTGGATGGCAGCGGACACAATTCAATGCATATGTGAAAAGCTGCATGAGGTAGTTAGGAGGGGATGAAATATTGAAGAAGGTTGGAGCAATTTTTCTGACGTGTCAACAAAAATAACTCACAATTTAAATTGTGGATCATAAGTAAGTTAGATAGCTTCTAAAAATAAGAAATAAACATGTTTAAACACGACTCTTAAAAGTGTAGGTCTGAACGAAAAATCATAAAGAGAAATTTTGTTCATTTTATAATCCGTGTACGCGAGTATCGAAACAACCTGTATAACTATCAACAACTTTACAGATTATAGAGATCTCAAGTTAATTTTTTTAGTAAAGAGAACTGGAACTAAAAATATTCTGCGGGAATTTAAAATACATTAATTTCATTTACTGTTTAACGACTTAAAACGGAAAAGAACCAATCAATTTAATTTATTTTAACTTTCCCGCCAAGTATTGTAATTCCAATTACCTCTACTAATGACATTTTTCTTTTTAAAAGCACAAAATTAATGTTATTCATTTTAGTCTATATCGTAAGACAAGTGACTTTAAAAAGTTTTACTACGAAACTAGACTTCTTTAGTTGATAATTTAGAGTTCCTAGGGAAACGTTATACTTATTTAATAATTAGCTTAGTCTAGACTTCTACAGTGTCAGAAATTTAGTTACCGGTTTAATTTCTCTCATGCGTAAAATAAATTATTTAAACTTAAACAACATCGAAAAAGCGACAAAATTTACTAACGCTTATTATTTTACTAATCCAGAATAGTACATTGCAGACTTTCTATTTATTGTGTTCCAAACTTTTTTAAGTAGACGAAACTTACTTTTAATTACAAGTTTAATTGATTATTTTTGAAGACGAATATTCAAATTTTTAAATATTTTATTTGTGAATTTAAAAATAGCTAAATAGCAGGAATAGTGAGAGGGGGAAAACGCCCCTAATAAGTTTAGGATCCATCCCGGCGCATCCACCACAATTCAAACAATGTGCGCTTTCATAATAAAAATATTCTAAAATTGACATCAAATCCAACTTTAGCTCTTTAGTACATTAAACTGAAATCTGCAAAACCTGTCCATGACTTAAACCAAAAACCAATTATTTCCTTTCCAACACAGAATTGACTGCTGCACCGCTTCTTTTTCCAACCAAACATTTACAAAACTATCAACATAAATCGTCTACAATGCTGCAATAAATCCGGGCAAAGTACTTTTTACATCAGACATCAATTCAGTCGGTTGTAGTTGTATGATTTCACTCCTGGAAGTGCAAGCTGCTGAACTATTTTCCAGACAAAGCACTGAGCCCACGCTAACGGAAGAACTGTCTGAAATTCTTCGTATATTGCATACGAAATATGTGTGAAGGTTTATACTCCGGTTGTTTTACGGCTTGACAATAAAAATGAAATTTTCACACTGGCGTCGAGTGTGTTTTTAAGCAGTACAAAAAATAAAATCTTTGTTCGAGAACATTACGGGGAGTTTACGTAGCGAATAATTTTAGGTGTACTTACAACATCGATAAGCTGGGATAATTTGAGCTTAATTTTAACAGTAAGAGCGTCGGTGACGTTGACGACTGGTCGCACCAATTTGTTGTAGTTGGAGAGGAGATCATCGTAAAGACGTTTGGCATCTGGATTACCGGAACATCCTGCAAAATGGAAAAGCTTAGTAACTGTCTATAACTTTATATAAATATCGATTTGTGGATATTTGTTTTAGAAAAAGTGTCAAATTTTTATTTTATTGCCTAATATAGACTCACACAGAATTTGTTGAAATTTAAACTCTGAAAATTGTCGGACTAGTTTATACTTCAATCTAAATTAGCACAATTATACAGAACTATAATTTTGTATCAAATTTGGTTCAGTAAATTCAATCAAAATTCTATCATTTTATTTTATAATGTAATTCTACACACATTTTTAAGAAGAATAGAGAACACAATAGGGATCGATAATTGTAATAAAATACGGCAAAATCTGGTAAAATTTTAAATTAATAAGAGAAACGTTGTTTTTAGCAATAATATTTTAATTTTTGTTGATATTATTACTGCTTTTAAAAGAGGAGTTAATTTTTAATAGAAATGTGTAAACGGTTTGTTAATATCTTCTCTAGTTCCGTAGTTATAGCAGGTTTAAATATTTTACATTGGCGCATCCGCCAAAATTTGAAAGAACTAAAAACCTGCTTGTGTTTATGATTGTTTTAACCCAATGTCATTCGCGAAGACTGCCTATTAATATATCAAAAAATTTGCCTTTTACTAATGTAATATTTGTTGAAAAATAAAAATTTTACTGCAAGAATTTATGTACCGACGTTCCCCTTTGAAGGCCACCGCACTTTAAATTATTTAATTTTAGTGCCCAGCTCTTTCTAAAAGTAACACTTATACTACGAGTTATAAACTGTAAAACCGTATATACCTATGTCAAAATTCACTACTTCACTTCATATTAAAGGGTGCTTAAGCTATTCATTAAAAACAAACTTTGAGACTTTACCTTTGGGTGGGCTGTAGATCCCTTGGGCCGGACTTTTGGAACATGCGTTCCTGGGAACTTATCTCTTAAAACAAACTAGAGAAACACCTCGTGAAGTTTGTCGTTTCGTTAAACTTCCGTATTTTCCTTGACTGAATTTCAAAGTATAATTTTACTATGTACTATACAACTTGTAACTGAATATATTTGGTTTGTCATTGAATAGATGAAGATGTTTCTATTTTTTATAACTTAAATCATTGAACGGAGTTACGTAAAGTAGCGAATTGGTTTATTTAATCAACAGGAAAACCCAGCCAAAAAGTTTGCATAAAAATAAAAAGTTTTTAGTTGATGTATCACTCCCAGGGTATAATGTTGGTAAAATAGAATTACTTCCCTGATATGCTGTTTATTTCAAATTTCCAATATCCTTATACTTCTAAGTTCAATTTAAATCTAATCAAGTGAATTAATTCTCTTAATAGATAATTATTTCAGTTTTATTTTTAATGGAAATAAAATATGTATGAACCTGAAATTTGTACACAATTTTTTTGTAGGTATATGCAAAATGTGGCAAAACAGGAACTTTTCGTAATGGACACAAAGGAATTGCAAACTTTATTCAAAATTATTTTTTACGCTTTTATTCTATAAATAATTTTGTCGGATTAATTAAAAAATCGAGATTATGAAGTTTTCATTGCTGTTTTAACGAGTTAGTTAATTATGAAAATTTTTATATGTAATAGGGACATTTTCGCTTGGTGTTTTTAACAATACTCGCTTTATTGTGAAAAAACCTTATTTGATCTTATATTTCCAAAAACTTGTAAGACAAAAATCTTTGCACATTTATCATGTCAATCGACCTTTCCAATGATTTGAACGAATAACAGACCACAGGATGTACATTATTCTCAACAATAAACCGACCAAATGCCCATTACATTATACCAAAATCCCCCAAACAAATCCAACAAGTGGATATGAAGATATGGTCCTTCTTTTCTCTTCAAATACAGACAATTCCACTCCACTAACCCACTGGGGGGACCATCGTTCAGAACAAAATGACATTAACACCACTTATTCCAAACAGACAGACAGAATGTCTTATCCCCGTGGGGATACTTACGATACATCTTATATAAAACTGTAATATAATGCGCCACAAAAGCTCTCAAGTCTATACAATGATATGTCAAAATTTTAGTGAACTTTTCCTGTCACGTTGCAACACTTGCCTTTGCTTCCATTTATTCCAACATAACTAATTTGAATATAAATGTACAGGACGTCAGTTTTAAGCCTCAAGTTCAAATCCGACCGCTTCACAACTCAGTAAGCGGTGCACATCCCTATCCTATACCCATATTGTATTCGTTGAATTCGAATACAGAGTACGTTTGATGTGTGTGTGTGAGCCGCAGCAAAGGAGAGCAATTAGTTTTTGTTCAATAAGATCCATTCAAAGCCCCCAAAATGAATAGCCTTTCTAAAGTAAACCCTTCTGGAGGCATTTTAACCACTACTTTAACAGATAATAATCTGATCAATAAGTTTTCCTACTGTTTTATTAGATAAATTTATTTAACCAAGTCCAGTTTCTTTATTCACTTTATATTACATAGTTTTTGTGCTTGGAATAATCTATTAGGACACAAACCTGTCACCTCCTTAGTCCGTCTAATTTGCACATTCTTAGTTGATTTTACTAAATGAATCATTTGTAACTGACAAGTAATTTTATTTTAGCTGCGTTTTTTTAATTTACACTTTACGAGCCCTAACAACTAAATGTTCGGACAAAAGTAAATTTTTGAAGTATGAAAGGAGAACTGGAAATTTTACGCAAATAATTAGTAAACACCTAACAATACAATAAGATAAAGCCTTAATAACAATATTATGCATGGAAGAAAATTATTTATTTGATTTAACAATATTTTAACCTTAATAATTATCAAATTTTACAAAATAAATTTGCAACTAAATGTTGGGATAATTTTGAATTTAGGACCATTATAAGAGGTTACGTCTCCTTTTGCTTTAATAGCTGCCTGTATTCTAGCAGGCATTGATTTATCAAATTTTGATACAATTCTGGCGTGAAACTGTCCCAAATTTCTTCTCTTTTGGTCTTTATGTCCCCAATGGTTCTTGGTGGATTATTGCGTAAAATACGTTTACTTTTATGCCAAAGAGTTTCAATGACATTTAAGTCCGGACTGGATGAGGGCCATGGAAGCACCTTTATGTCGTTTTCACCGAGTTCCAAAACTGTGGTTTTTTAAAAACAGTCGTTAGAAAATTATGTCACATTTTTCAAGTGCAATTTTAAAGCTACGAAAATTGCCTAAAATCAACAAATAAAGACTTAGGGTTTTTTTGTACATAAAACCAACATCCAGCTTTTCAATAAAGTAATTTTTACCGAAATTCAACCAGCGGTTCCAAAACTGTGATTATTTAAATATAGGTAACACCCTCAAAAAAAACGTTTTTTGAAAAGTAAACTGTGGAACTCGAAAAAAATGCAAAAAAAATCATATTAACATTTCAGGATTTTTTCAATATAGTACGATTATTGAGCTTTGATTTAAATGTTTTTTGACACAAATCCAACCAGCGGTTTCAAAACTGTGATTTTTTAAAACAGTTACTAGAAAATTTTATCATTTTTAAAGGTGCAACTTTAAAGCTCCGATAAATGCCTAAAATCACCAAATAAAAACTTGTGTAACTTTTTGTAAAGAAAACCAACATCTAGCTTTACAATAAAGTAAATTTCATCAAAATCCGACTACTAGATCCAACGTTTTTGAAAATAATAATTCTTTGTTTCTACAATTTTCCCATCCTGTTGGGTTAAAGTGCCACAGTTTTGAAACCACCGAGCGGATTTTTACGAAATTTACGTTTTTATATAATCAAATGTTGGCAATATAACAGAAAAAATTATCATTAACATTTAGTTGTTAGGGCTCGTATAATACATAATTTTGGTACTGGGAATAATTTATTACAAAACAAATCACAGAATGTTTTATGTGCATTTCACCAACTTTTATTATGAAAAAATAATACGTTTTAAATGTATATTTCTATAACTTAAAATTAAACTTGAATCGTTTCTCAAATGAACACATTTAAAATTGTCCGCAACTGAATAGAAAAATTACCCTTTCTTAACCCAAGAGAAAACCGTACAATGATTTCCATAATTTATGGACCAGCATATTCTGCTTAGTTCTATGTAAAAACTTTTTTATTTGTCTTCTTGTTCCTTATTCAATTCAGTTGTTTGTTCAACTGCCAGATTCATTAACGTGTACCGGTGTTGTAACACGATCCCAAAGTATCAGTTCGTTTGTTTTAATTTGCTTTTAAAACTCAATTTATGTAGCTGTTACAAACAAGAATTAAAAAACTAAACGATCTGTCACAATAAATCGTCAATTTCCCTCGCTTAGTTTTAGAACCGCAGATTTATCCCTAACTGTATTATGCATCTACAAATATGATAATATGTAAAACGAGTTCATGTGCTGTGATTCGAAACTAAATTAAACAGCAAAATGCAATTCAATATTACGAGATTGCAGGAATATGTAATACAGAATCCTCCCCCAGCTAAATTTGAAACTGTCACAGACCTTCACTGAAATTCACTTTACAAAAGCGATGCAATTTTCCTTATGTACCTAGTGATTTGGAAAAAAACTGCAAAATAAAACTAATAACAAATTTTATCTAAGATTTTAAACATACCTGGAACATGCTATTGGATCATCGAGCTACCGCATTATTATGTAAGACATTAGGTGGCTTCCTTTGGTAAAGTATAACGAAACGAAAGAATTAGCTGATGGCTGCTTGGGACGTTGAACGGTTGCATAGTAATATAGCGTTCGTAATTTATGGTTTAATACTGATAACGCCATGTACGTGACTCGATGTGCTTTGCAAAGTTTTATGAAAAATACATGCACCTACACATACACAAGATTAATTGAGTCACGTGTGGTTGTGTCAATCATGATTTAAAATTTGCTTTTTCAGGTCGATTAAAAGTTTTATTCAGGACGTGTGAAAGTTGCATAAAAGTACGGGTGTCGCAAAGTAATCAATTAATTATTTTTATATACTGAATTTTCTGCATTTGTGACCTAAAAAAGTTTTGAAAATTGTATACTGGATGTCCCGGAAATGGAACGTTTCATCTGATCTATTGAAATCAACGTCTTAAATTTGAGTATTAAATTAAAATACGTTAACTATTTTATCATTCTGTCGATTTTTATAATCTGTAGGTACCGAAGTAAATGGAAGAAAATTTTTGAAACAAAATTCCCTGTTTATATTTATGTACAAGTTTCATTTCTGAATATTGGCAATGATAATTATAGGTATTATACATATAGGTTAGGTAGGTTAGGTTATTAATTATTTTCATATATTGAGTTTTCTGCATTTGTGACCTAAAAAAGTTTTGAAAATTATATACTGGATGTCCCGGAAACGGAACGTTTCATCTGATCTATTGAAATCAACGTCATAAATTTGAGTATTAAATTAAAATACGTTAACATTTTTATCATTCTGTCGATTTTTATAATTTGTAGGTACCGAAGTAAATGGAAGAATATTTTTTAAAACAAAATTTCCTGTTTATATTTATGTACAAGTCTGATTTCTGAATATTGACAATGATAATTATAGGTATTATACATATAGTTTAATACCAACTAGTTGACTGTTAAGACAAGGACAGAGAGCAGAGCCCACGTTGGTCTCCATCTCACGCAATCGTTGGGCTAGTTGGCATTGTTTATCTGTATAGAAAGTGTACTTATTTTTTTAATGTAACATATTTTTTGGAAGCTATAATCAAATATATGACAAGAAACAATGTAAGAAAATTTATAGAAAAAATTTAGCTTTAATGTACTGGTTCCATCGCTAAACCTGTCTAATAATAATTATACAGAATAAAAATCCCTTTATTGTAAATTATATTACAGGCGGAAAACTGGCGTTTTAGCTTGCACGGTGTTTCCCATTTTTTCCTCCTTTTCCACTGATTGAGCTTCCACAGCGGATAAATCGATTCCATTTCTAACACCGAAAGCTTTTTTACCTACATACTCTTCCAAATTGACATTTCACCATTGCTGTCTTTCTCTCTGATGGCAATATACACCGACTACTACAGACAAAAAGCGTCGGCTTCTCCACTCAACTTTATTTATTCATCATGAAATAACACTGCAAAATGTAATAAATGGATGAAATAAAACACGTGTAGCCCAGTCAACTAATTTTTTATTATTATCTACTTTATACACTGGTAAATAAATTAACTTGCTTCCCTTTCGGTAATTCATGCGTGTACATACTACATGTGTTCCACTATGAATTTAGTCGTAATGAGTCTGGTTGATGCCTGCTGGTTGTCTCTAGGAATTCTATAGGAAGCTAGTCCACGAGGCAATTTAACTTTGTGAAAATGTAGCGAGTGCACATTGGTGATGATGAGAGTGAGAGGCACAACGAACGCACCCATGAGCACACATCTAACATTTGTCGGAGGGTCGGGGTATAACCCCGTGGGAAATAGGAGCTCATTACCTTATGAAGAACGACTAATTGAAGCACTTCACTCGCTATTAAGTTACCTAGTATTTTACACAAGCTTAAATTGGACGGAAAAACATCACATCACCATTCACCCAAGCAATTTAATCGACTGTAGACACAATTATTAATCCCTTTAAAACTGAAAAGGGAACATCAAATTGATTATTTGATTTTGTAGCAAGTTTACCGAATGCTAAACGACTCATCTACTAAACATCATCAGTTTACTTCCAACGAATAAAGCATCAAAAAGATATTGGAGGTGTTTATCTACACTTTCGACGTATTATTGATGTTGGATCTTTACGTAGCGCACACGAGAAGTGGTTTGGGTAAGAGTTGTAAATGAGTGTAGAGGCAAATTACACGATAAGAACTTTCAGTTTATTACCTGACACTCTTCGCGCTGCATGGTTGCTCCTCCTCTACACTTTTCATTTAATAAGCCAGCCGCTGACGTCCGCCTCACGAACTTCCTATACGCTTCCTGCTATCGAAGTATTGGATAACCGCTAATGCTACCTTCGTAATGTTTAAGATGTTAGATATGCAAAATTAAAATGTGACGGAAACGACATTAGGGATAGAGAGAGGAGAAGTTGATGAACTCATGTGGGAATTATTTAGATCCTCTAGTTCAATAAACAGCTCGGTTTGTTTTTAATTATACATTATCAATTAATAATCTTATTATTAGACTCTCTATCTAAGATATCTTCAACTAGTATTTATCTATCTAGCTTTCCACCGTACTTTAGATTTTAGAGGATAGATGATCGAAAGAATCGATTACTATTATTATTAGAAGTTTAAGATATAAATTATTTTTTTCTGGATTATAAAGGTTTTGTGACAAAAATGTCAGTACATTATTTGATAAATTTTTTTAACGTATCTCGAATGGGGAATGTAAAGAAAAGGTATTTGTACCACTAGAGAGGAAACTGTATCATTTTCTCCCATATGAAAATGAATCATACAGGAGAGAAAATGATGCTCTATACCAGAACTAAACATGAGATTTTTTATTCCTTTACAGTTTTACTTTTTATGATTAAAAATAAGTAAATTACTCTGACAAACGTCAAAAAATGTCACGATGTAATAAAGGTGTCAAAATAGTATATTATGCAATGAGCATTTAATGATAGCTATTAAGACACGAGTGTGATAATTACGACATGACCCGTAAGTGAGTGTCGTAATGAATACGAACTATTTTTTCTACGACTAGTCAAACTAATGAAAATAAATGTTATGCGACTTCATCATAAATTCAAAAATGTCAGAAAATCAAAATTAACTGTCAATTTTTAAATTTTAGATCGGTCAGATTTTTCTGGCAATATTTGATATTGACGGAATATTGCTATAATGTTACATTTCTATTGGTTATAAACTTGTATCGTAATGAATCTCATTACAGTACAGTAATCAATTAAAGTATGGGAGTAGAATAAAGTTAATTTTTAGAACTAACCCGGGGTGAAAAAATCGGGTCTAAATTGCAAATTCATTATATCTATCATACTTTCAAAAATTATAGCAATGAAATTTTGGTTGAGTGACTGGCTGGGATTTCTCATAAATTTTAATTTATCCAAATTTTATTCTATTCTTTAGATGATTTTAAAGGTTTTATTATAGGTATTACAGTAATCCCCAAATTTTATAACGTTCTTATACATTTTTTAAGGTACATAGTAACTCTTTCACACCGCACTTTTCTCGACATTTGAATACCTCTTATATATTCTTTTTATGTAGGTAGCTCTAAAAATAAAAAGGAAAATAATGTTGTAAACGCATTTTTCCTTCCCTTAAGTATCAGTAGTAATAAGTAGCTAGCTATATCTAAACACCCAACCATTTCCTGTTAGCAAAAATTTTTCCAGCTAATCCACACAGACATAAACATGATCTGTGTTTTAATTCCACCGACGACCTCTTTCCACCGTATTTTAGATGACAGTTTTACCGGATCATTTCCGTTTTAACAGCGCACCCTAACAGCAATAAAAACAATACTAATACTGAAAAGTGCGGTGCGAAACAGCTCATAAACCAAAAGGAAACATTTTCAAATGGCTTTTTACAGGGAATTTAACACAGCAGCAACAACACAGCGGTGATTCCAATACCAAAGGGAAAAGCTGGCTGCATGCCGTGATGACGATGATGATGATGGTACACTGGGAATCTACTGCAGTTTTTCAGGTACACTAGCGCCTTGTGTGCATGTTTGCTGTTGTTATTGCGGCTGGTGGTTATGTAATATACCGTGCAGGAACATCTGTTTACAGCAGGAAGTTGCATAATAAATAGAGGATTATGTTTCCTAATTATTTCTAGGGGCTTTAGGAAAAATGAAAAATAAACTTAATAATAAGCTTCGTGTGCGCTCCTGATGCGAATATTGCTTTTAGTTCAATTTTACTATTAGCTTCGCTTTTACTATTTGCATAAAATCCGTCTTATGTTGTTTCTAGTTAGTTTTTCTTTATACGATAAATAAAGTGCATGTATATGCCTTTATGGTTTTAAATATTAATTTTATGGTAATGCAGCTACAAATTGTAGACTACAAAAGCTTTTAAAAACAGAATTCCGCATAGACTACTTACTATTAGCTATTCATTTTTTATTTACGGTATAGACATAATGTATATACGGAGAAGATGAAACCGAAGAAGAGTTTTACGTCCTCATCAGGATTTATTTTGTAATAACATAGTTTATCATCTATCCTTCTGCGATTGTATACAGAAAAATAACGACTACATAAAAAATTAACGAGATTTGTGTAAAACTGAAGGAGCCCTCGGGAGCTATATTGCCAATTTAAGATTACATAAAGCTATGCTCAATAAGATTCTATCAATAAACCCCAAATACCAATAAGATATTAAAGCAGAGGATATTGACGAATTTAAGGTGAAAACGAGTCGCTGTTAGGAATAGTTAAAACGTTTCAATCTTAAGAAAATTTCTAAAAAACAATGACAATTTTTACTTTCAATCATATATTTTAGAACCGCTTATACGAGCACTAACTGCTATATTGGGCCACTTGTGTTTTTATTACCTAACTTTTAGTTTATATATTATTATCTTATCTATATTGAATAAATTTGTGGTACATTTTTACTTTCTTATAAGAAAAATGACAAAGTGACATCTAAATCTTTACTAAAGTTAAAAAATGCAAGAATGTATAAAAATAGAGGAGAGAAAACTCCCCGGTGGAGGTAGGCTCAAATCCGTTGCGAGTTGTAGTGATAGTGACAGCAATTCTTCGTCATTCATTAGTTTTTTGTCCGCACAAACAGCACAGACGAATTTCTCAAAATTCGTATATTCACAAACCAAAACAAACACTGACAAATATGCAGAATTGAAGCACGCTCTTTATTGGCTGTTGACGCATGCGCAGAAACTTCCGAGTACGCTTGAGTCCATTGGAACGTGCAACATTTTCTGACCCACGAAATCTTACCCCCACCATGGGAGCTTTCTGTCTTCTATTTTTATACGTCCTTGAAATTACCTTAAAATCTAACCAGTAGTTCTAAAACTGTCACTAGAAGAACTGTCAATGTGTAAAAAATGGTCCCATTTTCAAAATTTCATTTTAAAATTTTTGAACGTCTAATAAACACAGAGACAGCCATTAGAGCCTTGGAACAGTTCTTTTCTAATAAAACCTACATACTGCTTAGTAAAAATGCAAATTACCTTAAAATCTGATCAGTGGTTCTAAAACTGTGACGCTAAAACTGAGACACTACGATATCCAGCACTATACTTTCAAAATTTTATTTTAAAGATAAAAAATATTCAAAAACAGCCTTTAGAGCCTTTGAATTTTTTTCAGTACCAACATTCTCTTTGCAAAAATAGAAACTACCTTAAAATCTGACCAGTGGTTATGAAACAGTGACAGTAAACTGTGAGGCTACAAAAACTTGCACCATTTTCAAAATCTGAATTTGAACATCTGAAAAACATACAAATACGACTGGTCCTGTTTTTTTGTAATGAAACCTATATTTAGGTTTGTCAAAATTTTTATTTGCTTAAAATCTAACCATCGGTTCTAAAAATTTTTCGCTAAAATCATCAATGCACGTAAACTGGTGTTATTTTGAAAATTTCAATGTGAACATCTTAAAAACACAGCCGTTAATGCCCTAGAACTGGTTGTTGGTAATGTAACCTACTTTCCACTTTGTAAAAATGTAAATTTACTTAAAATCTAAACAGTAGTTCTAAAACAATGTCGCTAAAATTCACACTACAAAATTTGGCACAATTTTCAAAGTTTTTTTTAAAGGTCTGAATTGCAGACAAGAACAGCCTTTAGAGCCTTTGGATAAGTATTTTGTAATAAAACCTACATTCCGCTTTGTAAAAATGTAAATTACTTTAAAATCTGACCAGTGGTTATAAAACTGTGACACTAAAAATGTTAATTCATGAAAATTGAAGCTAATTTCAAAGTTTTAATTATTTGAACATCTCAAAAATATAGCAAGACAGCCATTAGGGTCTTGGAACGAGTTTTTTCTAATATATTGCTTTCTATTGAAATAGCTTCGAATATTATAGGCGATAACGACGATAATTTAATCATCAAAAAGAGGAACAATATCGAGCAATAAATTGGAAAATGCTTCTTTGAAAGATTTTTATCAGTTAAAATTCGATACCTATATTAAATTATTGCGCAAAGGAGTAAATAATTTGATTTGGGTGTTAATGATATCTGTAGTATACGAAGAAAAAAGTATCTTATTTTGGGACAAGCATTAAAAATTCTCGAACCTTTCTCAAATGGTATAACATAATATCCCTCATTTTAGAAATAAACATAGCTGAAATAAATTGCCGCAGGTAAATTATTTAACACCCCCACCAAATTACGGAAGCACTTTCGCCTCAAATTTACAGCAGCAGCCCCCTGCCGCGCCCCACGAATATAAGCATAATTTTAAGTAGTCCCTATACAAATTGCACCTACTTTCGTCTGGTAATTTCGTACAAGAAATTAATAAAGACAACAGATCCCTACACACAACACTTAACATGTCCCTTTTCCAACACGCCCAACATAAGATAAGATTGTCTGGAAACACATATTTAGGTTATTAAACGGTCGCTATCTGCTCGAGCTATTATTACCGGCAGCAGAGGCGTTATAGTAGACTTGACATCATCACGTTCAGCCATCCGTTAATGTCTTCATTTTGACCCCAAGAAGTGGCAGAACATCACATTCTATACACATATAGGATGAAGTGTAGCAGTGAAGGGCGAGGGCTCTTATCTTGGGATAGTGTTTTTCTTTGCCATTGCCTCGACGTCATCGATTATTATTGATGATGATGGTGTTTGTGCTGGATATTAAGTCAATCAATAGAAATATTTTTCTGGTGTAGCACTTTGGAGCTTGAAGTAACTTAAAATTTTATCAGCTTGCCAGTGGATGTGACATTTATTCGTGTTAAAAAATCCTATAAACTTCGGTTTGTGGCAAATATTTGATGTTACGATCATTCTATTTGACATTATTATTATTATGGTGTACAGAATGTTATTGTGTCGAAATTTATTACTTTACGCCAGTTGAAATTGTATAGTGCAGGTTTTTCTGGACTAACCTACATAAGTGACATAAAAATTACTAAACAATTTACGTAATGACTCCAGTAAGGGTTATTATAGAAACAGTCATCGACATCAGTGAGAAATAAGGAAGTACATTTTAATGTAAGCCGACAGACAGATAAGCTATATCTATAGTAATAAAATAGAATTAGTCATAATAAACCCATCTTAATGTTTCCAGACAATCTGCATAATAGATTTTCACCGTAATTAACTAATAAAATTCCTTAGTACTTTGTACAAGTCATTTGATGGCGACAATATATTTTATTGGTTACCTACATAAAATTTTCATCAAAATTTCAGCCAATTTAACTCAAAAATTAGGCAAAAACATACAACAAAAGTGGAGGATTAGAAACCTTTTTCAGAAAATTTACTAATGTTGCTTTAAAAATACATAAGTATATGAAAGGAGGTTGATAGAGTAGAGTTACCAGTAATTAAAGAGACTACCTACCGAAAAATTCTTTTACTGAAAAATATAAGAACATGTGTCTCAGATATTTACTCACTGGATGATGGTTAAAACAGAATGGAAAACTAAGATTTTGATTGCAAATTGCAAATCTAAAATATATTAACTAAAAATAATTGTTAAATTATGCTCCCTAATCAGTTAAATTTTAGACAGAGCTTAACCTCATCCTTTCCCAAAAAATCTCCAGACTGTACAAATTACTCCATCCATCCCATCCACTAAAATTTGACGTCTGTTGTAACTCACCACAGTTGTAATTCTTTCAGGATTGCCGTCTAAATTGAGATGTATCACCTCGGCCCCCAAAGAGTGCAACAGCAACAGTCCTCAGTTCCTCACACACAAACAATAGACGCGTTGGGACAGATGGACAGGCTGTAATGAGTACCGGACAGCTCTCGTTCCCTTTGTACATATTATGCCTGACATTTATATGAGCTCGCCGGTGTAAACGTTATCGTCAATTACCCCGTCAACCAGTGTCTGCATTATTTAGCACCTCGCATCGGTCCCCATCCGACTTATCTAACTCAATGTTAAATTTATGATTTACTGGTCGAGGTAAGGGACACCCAAAATGTTAATGAGTTGAATTTGCAAATAGTTTAGGTGATGTAAGTTTCCTGAAAAGCGGCAGTTGCGTTTCAGCTAGTCTATAACAAATCTGTTATTTTTAACTTTCTAAAGTAACATAGATAGTCTCCTTTATAAAAGTTGAACAGTGATGAAGGATTTAACAGCCTGGTTAAAAATAACAGATTTGTTACAGCTAATCGCTGATTATTATTAGCAATAGCACTTTAGTTTTACTTATTACGCTTAAGTTTGGAAACTAATTAAACATTATTGCGGCATCACAACAAGAGAATGTTGATCCAAGAGTAAACAACCGACAATTCCAATATCTCTACGTATAGACATAGTTAATTACCATCATCTGAAGTGTCAATTAATAGTTAATTTGGTTGGCAATACGTTGGCTGTTATAAGGTTAGTAGGGACACGATATAAAGTTGGAATAGTTGGCATACTTAAGGGTTTGATAACGCTCCGTAATTACCGTGTTTGTATATTAGACTCGAGGTATAAGTAAAGTGTGCACAGTAGAATTATTATAGGCAAGAACTGTATGGCTGTGCTAGTGTTTGGCTAATTTATATTTAATGGTGATGGTGATGATTTAACTTACCTGATATGAGCACTAGGACGATCCACATGATCCCCACCAGGCTCTTCATCATGTGATTCTCGCGTCATGTCCACATAGCGCGGATTTCAGTTGCCTGAAACATAAAATGAAGAATATTTAAAGAAATAATTACTCCAGTTTACAAAATTAATAATTTCATAAATTTACTCTAGATTTATGTTTTTTTAGAATATAAACTAAATAATTTCAAAGCAGATATAAAATCAACAGTGTCAATCATTCCAGAATAAGAATGACGAAAACAAAGCTAAACTAACTAAACTGCTGGCCAATTGAAACGTACCAAGCGAATTTTTAGGTTGAATTTAAAGTGAAATATTTTGAAAAGGAAAAAAGATATCAACATGAGGTTTTCAGAATTCAAGAAATAATTTTATTGCGAAAGCAATAGTGTGACCCAATTTTTTACTTTGAAGTATGTTACTATCTATAGGGTATGAAAGAAAGTCGTCTTTTTTTCTCAAACTTTATACCTACCGGAATTCCACAAAAAAATAATTATATTTTTTTGATGTCGATTTTTTTAGTCCCTGGTTATTGAGGAAAAAACCAATTTCTCAAAAAATTTATATCTCTCTTATTTTATAAGGTACCGAATTTTTTATTAAATTTAATATTGTTGAACAGGTTTTTGCAATAATAATTATGCTGTTATTTTGAAACCAAATGTCAACATGTGATATGTCGATAAAAAGGTAATTTTAAGTAGAATCTAATTCTTACGGAAAAAAATATACAGGGTTGTTTTAAAAAAATTTGAAAGTTAGTAGGTGGCCCTTCCGGTGAAACCGGAAGTGGCATCAGATTGTTTTAAACGTCAAAATGATTATTCCTTTCAACAATCAAACCAAAATTTCAAATTAATACAGTTAAATGTAACAAAATGGTGGGGGTTGTAAAACGATTTCGTAGCCACCCGGTATACACGAATATGAGCAAATTTTTGACAAAGTGAAAAACCCGTTTCGAGGATATAAGTCACTTAAACCAATGGTAAACATAAACTAACAAAATTCCATTCTATTCCATTAAGAAAATAGCCTCAAAAAATGAATTAAAAAAAATTTACCAATTAGCGACCGTGTACCGATTTTTGATAAGCCACTGGTTACCAATAAATTAATGAAAATACAAAAAGTGTACTTTTTATAAGAAAGCCATTCATAAAGTATCATAATCAACTACAGAGACCAGTGGTTATAAAACTGTGACACTAAAAATGTTAATTCATGAAAATTGAAGCTAATTTCAAAGTTTTAATTATTTGAACATCTCAAAAATATAGCAAGACAGCCATTAGGGTCTTGGAACGAGTTTTTTCTAATATATTGCTTTCTATTGAAATAGCTTAGAATATTATAGGCGATAACGACGATAATTTAATCATCAAAAAGAGGAACAATATCGAGCAATAAATTGGAAAATGCTTCTTTGAAAGATTTTTATCAGTTAAAATTCGATACCTATATTAAATTATTGCGCAAAGGAGTAAATAATTTGATTTGGGTGTTAATGATATCTATAGTATACGAAGAAAAAATTAGTTTCTTATTTTGGGACAAGCATTAAAAATTCTCGAACCTTTCTCAAATGGTATAACATAATATCCCTCATTTTAGAAATAAACATAGCAGAAATAAATTGCCGCAGGTAAATTATTTAACACCCCCACCGAATTACGGAGTTAGTAGGTGGCCCTTCCGGTGAAACCGGAAGTGGCATCAGATTGTTTTAAACGTCAAAATGATTATTCCTTTCAACAATCAAACCATGCCAAATTTCAAATTAATACAGTTAAATGTAACAAAATGGTGGGGGTTGTAAAACGATTTCGTAGCCACCCGGTATACACGAATATGAGCAAATTTTTGACAAAGTGAAAAACCCGTTTCGAGAATATAAGTCACTTAAACCAATGGTAAACATAAACTAACAAAATTCCATTCTATTCCATTAAGAAAATAGCCTCAAAAAATGAATTAAAAAAAATTTACCAATTAGCGACCGTGTACCGATTTTTGATAAGCCACTGGTTACCAATAAATTAATGAAAATACAAAAAGTGTACTTTTTATAAGAAAGCCATTCATAAAGTATCATAATCAACTACAGAGATTGGTTCTTACAAAACACAATACGGCCGTACGACAAAAAACAAAGAAAAAATCAAATTTTCAGGAAAAATTCGGTATCTTATAAAATAACAGGGATATCAAAATTTTGAGAAACTGGTTGTTTTCCCATTAGGTAAGGACTAAAAAAATCTACATCAAAAAAATATAAAAAAATTTTGTGGAATCACGGAAGTTATAAAATTTGACAAAAAAAGAAGACTTTCTTTCATACCCTGTAGATAGTAATGTACTTCAAAGTAAAAAAATCGGGTAACACTATTAAATTATCTCTGAAATCCTGAAAACCGCATGCTGATATCTTTTCTATTTTTCAAAATATTTGATTTTAAATTCAACCTAAAAATTCGCTTGGTACGTTTCAATTGGCCAGCAGTTTATTTGTATTAGGATATATAGATTTTTTGTAGACAGACGATTTTTTTCGAATGTGACCTCTTTTCAGTTACCACTTCATTCCGAAACAATTTAGGTAATTACACAAAATAACGGACCAGACAGCAAACTGGAAAACTCAATTGTTATTCTAGATTTTCAGCCATAATTGCCTTTCGGTGTTAAAAACTTTTTAATGTTTTTGATGACGGAACGATACCAGTAATATTCAGATTTCAGATAGGATTTAATTGGGGTTTGGCATTGTTATTATGCCCCTTTTCCATTCATCAGAAAAGAGCTTATTAACTAAACTCTAATTACATTCTCTTGATTTATTATACACAAATATTTTTCGCTGTGTCATGCCTCGTTTCGTAATTTTTTCAGTTATTCTTAACATCGTTGTGTACCAAAAACTATTAAATAAACTTTCATCATACGAGGAAGCAAGGAATATTATTTTATGAAGCAATAATAATTTAATAATTGTTGTTAACTAGTTTTTACTACTTGGAAATTTCAGGTTTAGTGTGTGTTCTGAAACAAATAATAATAAAATACCTGTAACTTATGATAATGCTCTTAACAAAGAAAATTGGTTTAGATTTATGATTAGTAGTAGTATAAAATATAAGACCATGATCATCATAAAGTATAAATTAAACTACATTATATTTTTCATGTTTATTACAGATGAAAGACATTTACACTTATGACATTAACAAAGCAGAGTTTTTCTTCAAATAGCATATGAAATGCAGGAAGGCATTTAACCACCAGCTGCATTTGTGACATAACTATAAAACTCAATTGTATAGCAATATCGGATTATATTTTTACAGACTAATAATTTTCAGGAGCCTTAGAGGTCAGAGCACCAAATTTAATATTTTTTATCTCTTTAAGGTGATACTATTTTATATAAAATGATTATAATCGGATTATTTAAAGTTGTTCCCTTACCAGTAAGAGAAATAATGTAGATTTATACAAAATAGTATACCTCCCAAATATTCGACGTAAACTTTAAATAAATCGATGGATAAAATATAACGGTCCAATTCTGTCACCTCCAAGATGACCTGACTGAAATCCCTGTGACTTTAGACTATGAAGATATATAAAAAGCAGTTTATAAGGGAGAGAGCAATACAACTGAGGAACTTAGAAAATGTACCCAAAATGTAGCAATCTTCTTTTTTCTTATTTATTAAAGAGGTTCTTCCCTATTAGATTTCCGAGAAAAGCATCAGTACAAAGTTGTAGAGAAAAATATTTCCTACAACTTTCCTTTTAATATTTTTTTGATATTGTCAATATTTAAAAAGATATTCAACAAATACGTTGCAAATTTTAGGGAATTTTTTCTATAGCTAGGTACTACTTACTAGATACTCTTTCCCCAAAATTGTCAACTTATTTGTTGAATAACTTTTTAAATATCGATAATATCAAAAAAAGTTTAAAAAATAAGTTGTAGGAAATATTTTTCTTTACAACTCTGTACTGACTCTTTTTTTCGAAAATTTAATAGGAAAAAAGTTATTCAATAAACAAAAAAATCCAACACTTAATTGAGGGCTGGTGAAGGAAGGGCGGGGTCTACGAATATACAAACTCAGTTTTAAATTTTCATGGTGACCCTCTAGAAGATTCCACAAAAATTGGCTGTAGGGTAAAAAAAGTCTATTTGAAGCCTTTTTTTCTCCCTTATTTACTGTATTATTAGGTTATTTTGAGTTAAGTTATCAAAAAATTATAAGATACGAAAAACTTTCTAAATTGAATGGAAAATACTCTCTGCATATTGGTGCTGCAAAAAAAACAGTGGCGTACGTTTTATTCAATAAAATGTTTTTGAAGAAACCCGTACGCACGCCTCTGTGTTCTAAATAAAATAATTGCAACCACTATTAATAAGAGAATACAAAAAAAGTCTATGCAAAAATTTCAGAAGGCTAAATTTTTTTGTTATTGATTTATAGCAAATTATTTAAAATAATTTATTTTCTTTAATGGCCTGTACGTCGAAAAGGAAGCAACATTCGACCATAGTTTATTAGACAAACCACCTTTAATTTTCGCTAAATTATCGACTGGTGAAATCCTGACGATATAAACTGGGACACACTGTAGATCAAATAATGTGGTGTTTTTCTTAAATTTCAATGACGTTCGGATATGTTGTGCAAACTTTAAAAACTCAAGTTCGATAACTTCTTGTATAAACTAGTTCATCATATTAGTTGAAAAAGTTCTTGTTAATTTTATTTAAAGTTATTATTATGCTAGAAACAAAATAGCAAATTTAATTTTGGTGGTACTTTCTTTAAAGTAAACTCCAGGATCTCCTGTGAGGCCCACTATTCGAAAAATGTGAACAAACCTAAATCGCATTATTGAAAAGGTCAAGAAATTGCTTAGGACCGCAATCTTCTAAAATTACCTTTTCTATGTATTTTTCGCCTTTCCAATTTACAAAAAAACTTAAGAACGCCAATCACTGCAAACTCCCAGAATAAATTCTCACCTCCAATTTCGGAGTCGCTAGTAGAAAACAAATGTGACAAATGTTTACCTAATATATGTGTGGAAAATCAGCCATCGCGTTGTGTCCTGACCTAAATTCAAACAATCCCGCGCCGCTCTGTTTACTCTTGGACCAGAGAAATTGTGTGTCACCCCACCGCCTTTTATTTGATAAATTACTAGAGAGGTCCCGGCGTTTTATACTTGCAAACAAACTATGCTGTTTCCCTCTTTCATTGCACACATTATCTTCGTCGCCTCCTGCTTCTGTTTGCCCCCATCGTCTGTCTGTAACCAACATCAGGCAATACGTGAGTTATTACCTTATTCTTTTATCGTTTGCCTTGAGGCTGAAGCTGATCTATTTCCTGGATGCACCGCCACACTGACAAATTACCTTAATTTTCAATGTGTATTATTTAAATAACAGGATTGCAACAAGAGATAAACCTGAGAAATATGTGCAGTCGTAAACTCAAAAGGAACTTGTTTATTTATCTTAAAGAACCAAGCACTCCCACATCCAAACCCCTCGAGGATAATCTGGATATAAATGTTAGTCTCTTAAATTAAATTGGAAAGGTAAATTTTCGTGAAGCAAAGTAGAGGAATGCGGCAGAGAATATCAAGCGCACAAACAGACACATAAGGCAAAAAATATCGAGTGAATATGATGTGAGTAATCGACTGTGTCTCCGGCGCAGCGAACTAGAAAATCATGTCTAAATTTTTGTCACAACCCAACCCAAAGATTTTAATCGCGTTTTTCACACGTATTTCTAATTTACCTTTGCAACAAAATATTTAATTGCAATGGAAGGAAGAGCGACAGGAAATACTTCCGTTCCGTTGCAATATAAAGACGCCAGACGATATAAATTGCGATTTGTGGCCCTCCCCAAACGAAACATAAATATAGCACGTCTACCATCAAAGCATATAAATAGCTTTATTTGATTTTAAATAACCAAAACGTGTCGTGTAATATTGGATATAAATTATATTAAACTCGTGGATTAATCGTGTTTCACAAAACATTAATCATACAAATTCCTTTTAATTAACTGGAAGACATCGGAGAATTAAACCCGATGATGGATGAAACATAACATGGGCAGTTCACATTTTCTTCGCTGTGTTCTGATGGAGTTTACGTTCCGGATGCTTTCACTACGCCTACTTTCCCTTTCTGTTCTTGTGGCGAAACTTCCCAATTTCATTAGGATTTCCTTTGCATCTTCACCACGATTTGTACAACGGGGAAATCTGAGATTATTGCTTGAAAATTTCTGGTGTTCGTTTTCTTTTAGGTTCAGAAAACTTTTTATTATTAGCATAGAAGTAAATAAAGGGGATACTATCGGGAACAATATTAGAATTCCAATTTCACTTATTTATAATTAGTAAAGTAAGAAAAAGAGTTATTTAATAACAATAATTATGTAATATACTTTTTATGTTTTTTTTATATAGCAACATTATTAAGACAGTTGGTCACACTATGTCTATCTCTAGTTGGCCTTCGCCTTTCTTGAAAGGGGGAGAGGGAGAGTATGACGAGTTGTCTACTGAAAATAATTCAACTATAGTTATATAATTTAATTTTAATACAAATTATATACATTATTTAAAATTCAAGTCGTAGTTAAATACAGGGTGGTCCAGGTTAATCGTCATTAATTTTGGGAGGTTATAGAGCATCAAGAAAAAAGTAAATTTTTATTAAAAAAATTTGCACAAAAATGTTTAATAACAAAGATACAGGGTGTCAAAGTTTAAAATAAAAACTCGTTTTCTTAACATAACTTTTAACCATTCGATCGATTTCCATTAAATTTCACACACAGAGTAATGTAGTACATTTCTAGATAATGATGGGGTTCATTTATAAAAAAATTCTCCAGTAGTGTAGATATTGGGGGACCGTTCCACTTTTCCCCTCCAATCTTTGACGCCACTGGATATATTACGAAGAAAATTCAATTTTTGGATTATCTGTTAAATTTAGCGAAAATAGTTAAGTACTCTTGAAAAATTTTAATTTAAGGATTCGTTTGACGGTTTGGAATTACAACCTCAAATGCTGCTCACTCTCAACAAAAAAAAAATTCGAGACAGTTCTCAAAATAGGCTTTGATACATTTCCGAGCTCTTTTAGCCGCGGAATTAATCACTGCCAAGACTTGATGACGATTTTCTGGATTTTTCAGGTCCAAACCTTCAAACTCAAATATCTCAAAAACGAAACTTCAAATTAAAATTTTTCAAGAGTAACTATTTTCTCTAAATAAAACAGACAATCCAAAATTTTTTTTTGCAATATATCCAGTGGCGTCGAAAATGGAGGGAAAAAGTGGAATGGTCCCCCAGTATCTACGCCACTGGAGATTTTTTTTATAAATGAATCCAATCATTACCTAGAGATGTACTACATTACTCTGTGTGCGAAATTTAATGGAAATCGATCGAGTGGTTTAGAAGTTATGTTAAGAAGACGCGTTTTTATTTTAAACTTTGACACCCCGTTTATTTATTATATAACATTTTTGAGCAAAGTTTTTTAATAAAAGTCTACTTTTTCTTGATGCTCTATCACCTCCCAAAATTAATGACGTTTAACCTGAACCACCCTGTATAAGAATAATTTCTGAGACAAATTTTAAAATTCATTTTAGGCTATAGAGTATAAAATATTTTCCATAAAACTATTTTAGTACAGTTTTATGATTATTAAAATCCATTTTTATACATCATAAAATTTCCAATATTTAATAATATATGACTAGTTCATTTTTCACTTCATATAAAATATATAGATTAATCAAACTTTCACATTGATACATAAAATTCCATAATTTAAAATTCATTCATTCATAAAATCCGAAATATTTCAATTAAAGGCTGAAACGCCAGTAAAACTTTAAATTACAAGATTCATTTTTTGTGAAATGTGTTATTTAAAAGTTGTATTTTTTCTGCTGGAGTTTAGGGACCAATTTAATATTTTGTATGGTTTTCACATGAGGATCAAAAAGTACTTTGAGAAAATTATAATAATATATAAAAACAACGTTTTATTGTGTAAAAAAACGAGAGAACAAATTGAAGATTTAAGCCTATTTGCAGTAAAGGTTACTTTGTGTTTAACGAGAAATGTACAAGACAAGAAAATTCCAAATTCTTGTTTTTCCTACATTTAGGTAATTCAATCTTAGACTTTACAACACAATAAATTTATTGCAACACGTACCAAAAGCACTTCTATTTTTCCTATTGTCGCAGGTAAATCAGCATAGGTTAGATCCCTAACACCATACATTCCAAGATTGCCTAGACAGAGACAGATTTAACGATACTTACCGTAACTTACGTAAGGGGTGAGACATTTTCCTACAATTCAATAAATTTGTACCTAACCTAACTCAACAGTTTAAGGGGAACTTTCAAGGAGAGAACTTAATTCCTTCAAAATATATAGCACAATATCTTCATTCATAACCTAATTATCTACCTAAACTTTCTAAATTTACATTGTACTTTAAAAAAGGTATGAGGAATGTTTGTATGCAAACTATTTTTTCTGTGATGTTCACTTCGCACTTTGAATGCTTAGTGTTTTAGTCTGCAAAAGTAAATATATCTTGTACCTAGATGAGATGCTTACTTACATATTGTCTTGTATTTTGTGACCCTTAAAATAATGGCGAAGGTGCCAGTTCCAGAACCCGGAAACATCAAATTAGTATCAATCTCTCACAGACTCAAGTCTCATCATCAAATTGATCTCACACGCATGCACGCTTAATTGTGATTATAAGCGATAAATTAATAATACTCCACCCACTCACCTAAATACAAGCCAAACTATAAATCATAATAGTAAGGGCACCTCTTCAGCCCCCTCGTGCGATAATTACGGCAAACGTTTTGTGCTGATGCCATAAATTCAGAAACTGATGTATTATATGTGGATTGGATCAAACAACCGTCGGTCTCAGCAGTCACATTACAAAATGAAGTTTAAACGCCACAGATGGCATGTCATAAAGGGATTTACACTGCTCCCAACTACCAAGAAATACACCACTTAGGGAAATAAATGCCACTTAAATCACGTTATTATTTGAACGACGACTCGGAGATTGTCTGCAAGAGACTAAGCGCACAATTTGTATTGCGGATTACTTCATAGCAACTTTTAAACATTACTTAATACAATGGTAGGTTAAATTGGGTCTGTAGACTGTCGTAGTGATAACCTCAATTAATCTACTGCAAGTTTGATATTCGTGTCGACGTTTATTTTGGAAAAACTGTAAAAAAGACAAATTTACTTCTAAAACTTGTAATAATTCATGCTTAAGAACAAAGTGCAATTAAATTTTAATCCTCGCCAAGCTATTCTCAGGCAATAGAAGGCCAAATTAAAAATTAATCATTGATTATAATTTAATTTTCTTTAAAATAAATTTTAATTAAATTTGTAGAGCCGATTTTTGTTATTATGTACTAATAACTTAATAAAGTAAATCGATATATTTAACATTGTGGGTGTGTTGAGGAATCTGTGCTCGCTTTAAGACCTGCTCAAATTTATTTTGGAAAAACAACTATTAAATTTTAATTCTTTTGGCTGGTACCTCAGTTATTTTCCGGCAAGAGAAGGCCAAATTAAAAATTAATCCTTGATTATTGAGGAACGAAACTTCAGTTAAATTTATAGAGCCAATTCTTGTTATTAAGTATTTCTAACCTAATAAAGTAATGTTCCCATTTGAATTAATTCTAGATGTGTTGACGAATCTGCACTCGATTTAAGACCCGTCCAAAACCAAACCGTATAACGTTGTCGCATCAATTGCCGATGGCAACTTTACTGCGGGCCCCAAAGGGGACAAGTCGAACAGGGATTAAAAGCGGATGTTGGAGATGTAATGGCATTCAGCAGGTCGACTATTAAGTCAGTGTGAAGGTAACCTAACCACCCAGTAAACACTTTAGGGTCACAGTGGAGGACATTGAGTACAATTCCCCGACACCTCCAGCAGGAGTTTTAACATCGGCAACAGCAGGAGCACCAGCAGAATGTGGATGAGGCTACAGAGACATCGATTGGCTTGAACCGTTGCTAAGATACCAAACCCAACGACATTGTTGTCTCTGTCTGGTGCATGGTAGATGGGATTCAGGTGGTATAAGATGATTGCGTGTGTATGTGTGTGCCCATTGGCACTTGAGAGGCATTTGTTTAAGGGTGCTCTATGCTCTTCCCATCAGCAACCAACGTGGAGGCTACTTCAGGTGGTTTTTTTAGTGTGCATAAATTATTCATGCTCACTGTGTCGAAGGTTTTAAGCTTCTACTGGGTAATTTACCGCTTGGGTAAAAGGATTAGGAAAAATGCTTATTGCAGGATGTTTGGTAAAGGAATTATGTAGCAGAGTTATTAGTAACACACTGTATATTGTCGGTTTAATCGGTTTAAAGTCACATTACAAATTTCTTTTAAAATAAAATTGGTATTTAGTGGCGATTGGGATTTACGAACTGTAAAACTTGTGCGCTGATCGGATAAAAGGCAAAAGTTGCGAACTTATATCAAAGCAACTGAGGGCACGATGTAATTTGAGTTGTTTTATATCTTATACGATAACAGACTGAAAAAAGCGTACACATACACAAACATAGAAAAATAACATATATCTGTTCCATTTTATTGGCAGACAATAAAGTTGTGTGAACTTTTTTGTTGCGTTTGGAGCGTCCAAAGTCAATTAACGAGAATAAACTAAAATGGATCGGTTTCTCTTATTTATGCAATAAAATAAATTACATTTTTTCAAGCAATAAATTTACGGAGATTTAGGAGCAAATTTATAAAAACAAGAATAGTACTAAATTGAATTCGAAATGAATTTTACAAATAGGTTTCACTATATTTAATAGTATAACAATAAATTTCAATTGTCCAAGAATATCTACTAATTTCTTTGAACATAAATTAGAAAAAAAAATTATCCAATATAGCTATCTTACTAATCGAGATGTTAACTAACTTAAATATTTTTTGCTCATTTACAGTTTCAGTACAAAAAGACAGTCCATTGTATTTTATGTTCAGTTGGGGAAATTGGACGGGAAATAATATTAAGTAATGCTCTTAAAAGTAGGTGAACATTTCCTTTTCAAAATCCCCTGTCGTATTTCAATTTAGTGAAGACGTTTCGTAATATCAAACTTCTTTGAAACGGAAATTTAAATACAATTAAAGTAGTTTGTTCTCGTATACTGTAAATTAGTTTAAAATTACTCATTTAATTTTTTAATATATTCTCTGGATGTTATTTGATATTATTTTCAAATTACTGCTAAATCAGTGTCACGAACCAAGAAACATGATATTCTATAGGATCTTATAAGAAGAATAATCTACATTCTGATTGTGTAAATAAATTTCTTTTTGTTTTGCGATTTTATATGTAATTTTCGCTTTGTATGTCTGATGATGACTAACAATTTGTAATCCGAAACCGATCACATAATAAAGAGATTTTCCAGAGAATGGTCTTTGATTACCATATTTTTCTAAGAATAAATTTCAGTTGTTTTGTTAAATTATTAGGTTACAACTGAATTTCATGAATATTCAAAATCAAAATTGCTTAAAAAATCCTAAAATGCATAAAATAAACTTATGGACTTCTATATGAACCATAATGAATGAGTCCCCTCTGGCCGCGCCACTGAGCTTCATAAATAATTAACTCCCATCCTCGATCCGAAATCATACAAAAACAGGCTCCTTCTACATTGACATTCAATGTTTGTTTGTTGTTCATCTGCTGTACAAAGCGCACCAAAACTAAATAATTAAAGGAACTTCAGCCATCTGCTACACTCGACTGAAATCAATTACATCTAATGGTTAAGGTATCGAAGCATAGCGCCAATAAATGTATAATAGCGTTTTGTTTTTTGTTCATTGCTCGTTAGTTTTGTAAATGTGGAGCAAGAATTTTATTTGAAAACCGCGTGCTGATTTCGTGTTTAAATAATTATTGTGCTTCTAGTTTTAAAAGGGGGAAGATGAACTAACTTGGCGTGTGTACTGGCAATATTAACGCCACGAGGAATGAGTAATAGAAGAGGAAAACCAGTGTACTTGTTATCAGAAAAGTTACAATTTAGATTTGTTTGAGGATGTCAGAATTATATGCATTTGGTAAATTTCGAGTGTTTTATCAGGGAGATATTTCAAACTGACAATTTGCATGTTTTTTATCATACACGAGATAATTTTAGAAGGTAAATCACAGGAAAAGCAAAAACTACTCAGCGAGTTTGGAAATTGTTTCGAAACAAAACAGTTCATTACCTATATAATTTTTAAACAGAAGAAAACAAACAAAAAACTCATTCTTGCATGCGGCTGTTACAGCACAAAATCGTTTGTTGTTATGTTAAACTGTTTTTCTTTGTAAGTTATATTTTTCTTTCAAAGCCTAAACAAAAGAGATTCAAGTTGAAAAAATTAATTGCCCTAACTAACGATGTGCTTTTTATGTTTGGGTGTTTACGCACCTCTCTTAATAACTAATGGAAATAATTAAGTGAGATAAAAAGGAAATTTCTTTTGGGGGTGTTTTCGTCTTCTTTGAAGTTGAGTGGAAACCGTCCAAATGAAAAATGATCTTTATTTTTTGTTGTTACGAAGAATAATAATAACTTTTAATTGTATTTGTTGTGTAAAACCACCTAAACATCAACTGCAGATATATTCAGTTTTATAATTTCAAGCTTAATTAATAAAAAACCGTGTTCGCATGAGTTCGAATTTGTTAAACTGCCCCCGAGTCGAATTTGTTAATTAAATTTTGGTCCACTCGAATTTGTCACGTTTCACATAAAATAACTCTAGTTAATCCAGTAGTGTGCCATAAAAATATGGTTTAGATAAATCGAATTATCTCATAGATTTAGTGCAACATCTAAAATCAAGATTCACTGTTTCCTTTATCAGATTTATTCGATTATCCTGTGTAGATTACTCCTGGGAACGATGCGTCCGCCAGCTGAGGATTCCTTACCCTGTAAGATATTGCTATTACCTATAAACGTAGATGCCGTTTAATCAGCTTACACTCTAATTTAAAATTGAACGTTCCAGTTTTATTTCATCGCCAGAGCCAAAGCGGAAAATCGTACGTGAAAATTACGCGCTCATCGCAAGGTTTATTCAACTGGGCAACTACCAGTATTATATTTAATACACAACAATATTATTAAATGCGGTGCTGGTAATTCCCGAATTTACAACACAGCAAACAACAAAAGCAAACAATGCGCTTTTACCTTCATCGTTCTTGATGGAATTTGGAAAATGCTTAATTAGATTTTTATAATTAATATCTACCTACTGCTTACTGTAGAGGTTTAATTATGTAGGCTGTGTTGTTTGTCATCCCAGTTCCATTGTTTTCTTGTGCTAAATTTGATAAATGCACAGCCATTTATATTGGTCCTTTTTTCCTTCATAATAACGCCATCATCAATGTGGTACCTACAGATAGAGCAATAGCAGGCAGCGACTGAGCTTTGTGTTGCGGTTATTTTTAAACGTATATTTCTTTTGGGCTTTGGACATCAGCACACACACATGCCCATATAGAGAGAATTATCTGGATTTAAGCTGTGTTATTTATTTATTTGTGGGTGCACAACAAAAGCGGAAAATATTAAATCTTGTGTTTTTTTGCTTTCGTCTCAATTCACTTTGTGTAAGTGTCAGCAAAAAAGAAACAGTAATGCGAAAATCGATGGATTGTGTATGTATTTTTCCATAATCCTGCATATTCTATATTATATCAATCTGTGTGTACTGTCTACTGTAAAAAAAGCTCTGAATATAAAATGTCTGTTTTGGTCTCAACTAAAATTTTATGGATTATGTGAGTGTGGTTCAGAAAAATAATAGCTATTTTCAAATTTAATATACAGACAGTATTTAAAAAATCCTACTCGATATATTATTAATTTCCATTGTTCACATGTTTCATCATTTAAAACATATTCCTTAAAAATATACATTATTCAAACAAAGTTAATATGTGAATATAAATAAAGCAGAATAAATTACCTGTAATAAAAATAGCACAAAATTGGACCCACAGTTTTTTTTTAAATATCGTTCTACTTAAAAATTGGGGTAAAGTGGGGTGAAATGGGAGTGTATTTATTTGTCTCCATATAAGTCGAAAAAATTCACATTTTTGCACAGTTGAAAGGCTTAATCCATAGAGACTCTCAATAGCTTACTTTCTATAATAACGGAATTTCAAAATATTAATTTTTAATTGGTTTCTTCAACGATTACACTAGTTTACACTAAAAATGTACATTTGATGAGAGGTGGCTTTTCTTATGTATTTTCTTCCACTGAATTCGAAAATCAAAGTTAAAAATTTTTTTAAGTTTTTGAGATATTGTAATTTTTTCTTTTTTTCGACTTTAGAAGTCATATCTCGAGCTAGAAATCTCCGAATTGGTCGTTCTTGGTACCAAATGAAAGGTATTAAGATGACAAACATATACATGTAATCATGTAATCTTTAATTGGTTAAGCGGTTCAAAAGATATCGATGAAAATAGGCCAGATTTTTTAAAAAAATATTCCGATCTCGTCGTCTGCTTGTTGTGTGGAATGCAGGGTCGCCTATTTTCACCGATATCTTTTGAACTGCTTAACCAATTAAAGATCCGATTGCATATATATGTTTGTCATCTTAATACCTTTCATTTGGTACCAAGAACGACCAATTCTAGCTCGAGATATGACTTTTAAAGTAAAAAATAGTCGAAAAAATGGAAAAATTACAATATATCAAAAAACTGTTCCATAAAAAAAATTGTAACCTTAATTTTCGAATTCAGCAGGAGAAAATACATAAGAAAAGCCACCTCTCATCAAATGTATATGAAAAAAAAATTATTTTGTAAACTAGTGTTATCAAAACAGCTTATTTTTGGACTGGAAAAAATCGTGGGGTGATGAAGTGGAAAACGGCCAAAGTTCACTGAAAATAAAGTAAAATGTACGTTTGATCACTTTTTATGTTTATGTAAGGCTTAAAATTTGATTTCGGAATACTTTAGCTTGTAGCGACAGGTAATACAGATTTTCTATCAACTTTCACCTCTTTAATTGCTTTCACCAAAGTCTCGTAGTTGATTGGTGTATCTTCACTTTTCTTAACATATTTTACGAGACATGATGTTTGAAACCGCAATAAAATAAGTTAAAAGAAACTTAATTTGAGCTAAAATTCCATTAATACAAGCTAACTTTTCTTTTTTAATATTTCCCAACTTCACCCCACTCAAAATTTCCCACTATTGAGCACAACCAAGCTCCATCGCATCATTGTTAGATTTTTGCAAAATTTCTTTGTACTTAAAAAGATAATCATCACAAATTTCATTTTGGAACATGAATATTTACAGTTACAGTTATCAGTTATATGTTAAATGAATAAATAAATATAATTTTCTGCCCTTTAGATTTCGTATTACAATCGCTATTTATATTTCCAAAACTAACAGTATAACCAAACAAAAGCTGCCTACTGTTAGATTTAATTTCATTTGTATTTTGATATCATCTCTCTTTGGAAATCGATTTATTCCAAATGCATTTTTATAACAAATTAGACGCCCTTTTGCAATACATTGAAAAATATATAAAATAAAATAACGTTTCTATTGAGGCACTAATCAGAAGATGAACTACTCAGTATTATTACTTAATATCATTATTGTCTGGTTTTGTATTGTCTCTTTTTGGATTTCATCGGAATCAGCAAAAAGGCTTTTAGATAAAGGACAGAAGGAATTTAATTTAATTAAGTACATACATACAATCAAAGGGCTTTAGTTAATTATACAGGTTTGCAATTACTTACTAGTAGCATTTAAATGTTTTGAAAATTTTGTGGTTTTGTTTGTTT
Organism: Pediacus dermestoides; assembly: GCA_963942485.1. Taxonomy (NCBI): domain Eukaryota; kingdom Metazoa; phylum Arthropoda; class Insecta; order Coleoptera; family Cucujidae; genus Pediacus; species Pediacus dermestoides. Next base: position 35,794,485 of record OZ012626.1, read on the forward strand.
GTTTGTATGTGGATTGTGGATACATGATGATTAATTTGGGACCACTTCGCAAAAACAACGTAAAAGGTCGGAACACAATTACCTACATGCTTAAAATTTAACAATATTTGTTCACAAAAAAGGCCGAAAATTAATTTAGTTAATTTTTTTTATGTATGTTTATATCCTTAGTAGAAAATTTGTCTATGAAATCTGAGGCTCGTTTATTGTAAATTTGAAGGGCCAATGGGTTGCAAGGTATAATAATCAGTTGCTACAGAAGTTTCTGCTTAATCATCTCAACATTTTAAATTACATCAATAGCTGAAATTAGATTTTTTGTGCATAAGTTCAAAGCGATTAGAGTTTCTCTATTTCATTTAGCAAAATCATCTCACATTTCGCATTCTGAAACATCATGTAGAATTTACATCACAAAAAACTAGGTATAGAATAATTTATGGTCACATTTAGTCCTTTGTGTAGATGTTTATGTACTCTAACCATTAGAAGTTGAAAGGGTGTGGTATGTACCTTTGTTTATTGCGAAACAGGCAAAAAATAGAGCCAAAAGTGCATTGACGAGAGTTAACTCTACAAAAAGCTGGGTTATTTTTCTTCTAACATCGTTTTATTATTGTAATAATATAAATTAATAATGCATATAAATAAGACTTTATACAAAAAAATTAAAGAATCATATTAGTTGCTACTTTATTTCCAACTTTTACCAAAATTTTTAAAAGAGGTTAGTTTTGTTGCATAAATAAGTTTAAAGGTGGATTACATCATAATTAACTAATCTCTGGTTAAATTGACTTGTACGTCAGTCGCTAATGTATGTTAAATATCAGCCGGGAAAGAGATAATCGCTAAATATTTAATTAACTCAATAACAGTAAAGAATTTTACTAAATAGTATAAACACAGTAAACACTTTATATATTACATCATGTCTTTATTATATCATAACTTACATATTACCTCATTAACAGTTCTTACTAATCGTAACTTACTTTGCCAAATTGTCCACCCTTTCATACTAAAACATGTTTATGTTTAACGCCAATTTGCGTTACAAAATGCTTTGCAAAATGATTGATCATGACTAGTGCCCCTAAGTGCCCCATTGCAATGGATGCATGTTGTGGCCTTTCAGTTGCGTTTGTATTAAGAACAAAAGATTTCGTGTTCAGACAAAGTGCAACTGAATAGACCATAACGGGAGTAATTTATAAGTTATGGTATTTTGTTACCAAACGGCAAAAACTGGAGTGGAAGTGGTCAATTGTTTGGCTTTAGTTATCGATTAGTTCTTTAACTCTTATAAAGCTTTTGCTAAACAATAAGTTTTCGTAATTTTTTTAGAAACTAAGTAGATTTATGGAGATGTTAATAAAGCTTTTATGAAACCTCATTTATGTTTTAAGATCGTTTCATTAAATAAAGATGCAGATGAGAGAAAAACTTGTTTAATAATTCAGTAATTCCGTGACTCATATTCTAAACAGCAGTTTTTAAATTCCATTTCAAATAATTTTCCTTCGACTCTTTTCTAAATAACAGCATTATTCTGGCATTTTTAATAGCCGGATATATAATAGTTTTGATTGTAACTGTAATTAATTTCTTAATATATTCATGAAACATAGTTTAAATAATTAAATATAATTCCTATCAACAGTTTTAATTAGTTTTTAAACAAATCTCTTAGATTATTTTTAATTAAAAAGAAATTTAAATATTTTAATAGGACTTTGCGACACCATTGTCAAATTTGATTATTTTATTTTTCCAAAGGCCAGAATCATCTAGTGGAAAAAATGTAGTAATTTTTAGTACACCGAAATTTCTTTAATCTGAATTCAATTCACGCTTTGTCAAAATTTCTTTCATTTTATTGTAAACGAACAACGCATAAAAAAGTTAAGTTAGTTAAAATGAACTTAAAGCGATATTTCCACAAGTTTAAGAACTGCAAATACAAAACGAGAACATAAGTACAAAAGCATAAGCAAAACCGTGCCAGTGCCCCTATACTTCATATTTTTTAATAACAACACCGAACCCCAGTTTCCAAACTACAGAAGATGTTAGCTAATACCTAATGGAAAATCTGTGCCTTGGCACCGTCGCGCACTGTTTTCTCCATGTGCCCATAATTTAGCATGTAGAAAGATATATGAGAGATCTCCCGTTTGGCTAGTTTGATCAAAACTTTCCTAACTTTCGAGGTGTTGTGTAGCAGCAACACGAAATGTTTTAAATCTTGAACATCGCGCCCGCATCCTCCACCCAGTTTGAATACATTAGAGCACAACTTCACCCTGGTTTGGTTTAGACAACTTTTCTTTTAAAGGCGCAAGCTGGTAAACAAAACCAAGCAACCTACGGGTAACTCAATACTGGAGTAGAAGAACAATAATTTAAAGTTGCGTTTTTATTGTGTGGAAATACGTATAACTTTGCATCAATCTGGGTGAGCGAAGATAATATAGGTACTTAGGTAGGTACTTGTCTTGTTTGTAGTTTGAGACGAAAGTTACTGCAGTTGCAAAGGAAAGTGGATATTGAATAAAGTTTTTCGAGTTTTTCTTATCCGCAAGTAAACATCGGTATATAGTAAGAAAATTTAATATAATATTTCGTATAATATGTAAATATGTGTGCAGGTATTAAAAAGGAAACAGAATAACATTCTCATATCCATATTTTGAATTCTTAAGAATCGACAATATTATATTATATTCCGAAACGTACCTATATATTCCGTTACCATTCCGTTGTTGTATTTGAATCTGTAGAATAAATTGCAAAATGTGCTTTTCATTTAGTTCACAATCAAAAATATAAAATGTATTTTTAGTGTTGCTAAATCTTGAGTTTAATATGATGTTTACTATTTATTATGAAACCAGTGAACCTCAGTCCCAAATCTTAGAGCAGGATCAATGCCGAATTTACATACCTACAGGGCTCCACAGGGAATAGCAGGCCCTTTCAAATATGATTAAAATTATTCTTAAGGTCAGTTTTTGAATCGGTAGTTAACTTTTAGTTACACCAACCAGAATAATTGTTTGACAAGATATTTAGCGAGGAAATTGATCAGGAGACTGTTTATAATGACAGTGTTCAACCGCTGGTGAATTATGTGAAAAAGGGCTACAATTGTACTGTTTTTGCCTACGGGCAAACTGAAACTGGGAAAACTTATACTATGGGAACAGCTCCTCTAATTTTCGGCTTTGTGTCCTTAAAACTGTCATAACATTTCGAAAAATTGACGGGTTTGATTGAAATTTAATTTATTACAAAGAAATATGTTAGTTTTATTAGAAATTTCAAACAGAATGAAAATCTGTGGAAAATTACAATTTTTATAGCCTACTATACACTTACTTAAAATTTTTGTCTAATTTTCGACTTTGTGTCCTTAAAACTGTCATAAAACTTCGTAAAATTGACAGATTTGGTTGAAATTTACTTTATTACAAAGAAATAAGTTAGTTTTATAAAAAATTTCAAACAGAATGAAAATCCGTGGAAAATTACAGTTTTTATAGCCTACTATACACTCGCTTAAAATTTTTGTCTAATTTTCGACTTTGTGTCCTTAAAACTGTCATAAAACTTCGTAGAACTGACAGATTTGGTTGACATTTACTTTATTACAAAGAAATATATTAGTTTTATTAGAAATTTCAAACAGAATGAAAATCTGTGGAAAATTACAATTTTTATAGCCTACTATACACTTACTTAAAATTTTTGTCTAATTTTCGACTTTGTGTCCTTAAAACTGCCATAAAACTTCGTAAAATTGACAGATTTGGTTGAAATTTACTTTATTACAAAGAAATAAGTTAGTTTTATAAAAAATTTCAAACAGAATGAAAATCTGTGGAAAATTACAGTTTTTATAGTCTACTATAAACTCACTTAAACATTTTGTCAAATTTTCGACTTTGTGACCTTAAAACTGTCATAAAACTTCGTAAAATTGACAGATTTGGTTGACATTTACTTTATTACAAAGAAATATATTAGTTTTATTAGAAATTTCAAACAGAATGAAAATCTGTGGAAAATTACAATTTTTATAGCCTACTATACACTTACTTAAAATTTTTGTCTAATTTTCGACTTTGTGTCCTTAAAACTGCCATAAAACTTCGTAAAATTGACAGATTTGGTTGAAATTTACTTTATTACAAAGAAATAAGTTAGTTTTATAAAAAATTTCAAACAGAATGAAAATCTGTGGAAAATTACAGTTTTTATAGTCTACTATAAACTCACTTAAACATTTTGTCAAATTTTCGACTTTGTGACCTTAAAACTGTCATAAAACTTCGTAAAATTGACAGATTTGGTTGAAATTTGCTTTGTTACAAAGAAATATGTTAATTAATATGTTAAATAATGATTTATTTGATTGATACAAAACTAGATAGAAAAAGTGACCGTTAATCATTTTTGTTGAGTAATAAAAATTCAAAATTTTTTATCGAAATTTTTACAATTTCTTGCTTAAGCATTATAAAAGGTTGTATTATAATAATTGGATGATTTTAATGGTATGTACTACTGCCAAATAAGTCGATTTAGCCAAAATTACCTCATTCAAAATTGTACTTCTGGACACCTAATGATCAAAAATTTAGTTTTACATCGTTGAAATTTGGATCATTAACAGAAAACACCCAAAGGAATGTTTTTACAAATTTTCAACAAAAATAATAATGACTAAAAACCAATAATAATTCCTTCAAAATTAACCTATAAAGCAGGAAAAAATAATGTTGCGGAGTCTTAGGATTTTCCCATTCTTCCTCTAAGACACTAGAGAAAGTTCTTAAGTTAATTTTTATTTGATATCTTTGGTATGGGTAGAAATACTGCCAAATATGCCTATAATAATTATTTTTAGCGCCTAAATTAATTATGATGAACTTACTACATTCCTAATATCTGAATGAATATCTAGAAAAGTAGATAAGAAATAGGAGCGATGTCACTAACTCTCTGTCTTATCTCACGTTCGCTTTCAGAGTGAGGGTGTCACGTATGTACATATCACCTGAAAATAATTCAGCTATAGATACAACATTTTTATTATACATTACTGCCAGCGATCTGAAATCATTGAAATTTTTTATTAAATCACAAATTCACAAATTAATGATATATGTGAAAGTTTCTGTCATTTAAAACTCATTACTGAATGCACTTTATTACGAAGTGCATTTTCTCATTTTAAGTTTTTGTTGATTTAATTTTTTCCTGCAAGAACAGCATTAAGTTTCAATTATAAAATTTTTAACCAAAAATCTATTTATTAAAATTAATAACTTAACAAACTTATTCAATCATCTAAATTATATTTCGTTTTCGTGACTTCATAGGAAAGTATACTTTACTTATTAGTGCACTATAACTCTTCTTATTTGTGGACTGAATTTCAGGAAATCTAAAACTAACTTTAAAAACTTCACGTCAATCTTCCAGTAGTTTTAAATTACCAGAGTAGAACCACATACACTAAAAATCTGTCCATCGAGCTATAAAGTTTCAACTTCGACAGTTCAGTGTATCTAATATTTCGTGTTTAAATCCATTCTTTTTTACTTCTTTTTGTAAGTATAAGATACACACAATTTTTTAGTATTTCCCCAACACTCACTTTATATGATTGATTCTCTGTGGCTCCGGCCGCCTCGTATAAACCGTTTTGGCACTGACGCTACAAATAAAATTGTTTTCTCTTGTGTTAAACAACCCATGTCATCATCCTTAACACACGCACACAATCCAGTTTAGCTCTTCACACAAACACTTTAAAGCATTTCGGGTAATCCAAATTGAAACAGAAACACTCATGTCAATAATCTATATGTGGAGCCAACGTTGCAAGTTTTGTGTTCAAGTGAGATGGATGGGAGTTTTGCGATTGATCGAGTGGTGGAGAGAGGAGCAGTATCCCTCAGGAATGCTACCCAACTAACCACTCACCTGGTTGAAAGTGGCCCGAACCACACTGTAGTAAGCCGTTTATAAGTCCTCCAAATCTCGGATCTACATTTTGAAAAGAACATTCCCACCGAAATATTAAGGGAAAAGGAAAATGACTTTTGCCAGGAGATGTGGGATTAGACTTTTAATAATAACAAAATCAGTTTTTTTAAGGGGAAAAATGTTTATTTATCAAGTTGATCACTATATTAAATATTCAATGTGAACAAAAAGGAAGTTTCCATTGTAAAAAATCGAAAGTTTGTATTTTCTCTTAGAAAAATTGCGTTTAAATTTACTTCGATTTATAAAATAAATGCATCCCAATACAATTTGACCCTCAGTATATGTTAACGCTAAACCATTCAATAAAATCGAAATCAAATTCTTAAACTAGGAAATTCGGTGATTTTTATTCAATATTATTCTTCGAGTTCTTTACCTTTGCCCTGAAGCCCTTTTGCCTTATTGCTTTATTCCATTCCAAGTGGCATCGGTCAAAGAAAACACAACTCCAGACAAATCCACGTGGTACAACGCGTCAGACAATTATTTTGTTAAAGCCGAAAGAAAGTTGGGCAAAAAATTGGGGTTTAAAAATGTAAGTGTGAAACCGTTTACTATAATATGACGTCATAAAGAAAAATTGCAAATATGCAATTTGAAATAGTGTGCAGAAATGTTGTTATAGAAGCAGTAAGAAGAAAACTGGACGCAAGAATTGTGGTTACAAAATAAAAAATTTCCTTATCGCAGTTTTTTATTGTTCGATGTAGGAAATTTAAAACGGAATGAGTTTGGTGGAAACTGAGAAATATAAATATTAATATTTCTTTCAAAAACATATTGATTGAGAAATTTTTGAAAAATTTTAATGTATTCATTTAGTCCTAGATATAAAAATCATAGATAATGTAGATAAAGTCTGCAGATTTTTGAAAAAACTTTTTCTTTTAATTTATTAAACGAAGTTTTAATGCAAATAAAAAGTACCTAAATACACACGTATTAAATTTCGTGAAACTTATGGATGGACTGATTTTTGCCTGGAATAATTTTTCTAAGAAATTAAGTTCTAATTTTTTTTGATACACTAAGTAATAAAATTTCCTAAAAATTTTAGATTTTATTTTCTTCTTATTAAAGACATGATATCCAGAAATTTGAGTGCTTTTAGAAATGCTACCGTATTCAATTTTCAGAAAGATGTCATGAAAAATGATAAAACAGATTTCGAGCTGTCACTAAAAAATTTGAGACCGACCATAAATTTTAAACTTATTTCTGTGTCAGTGACATTTTTATTATTTGTCATAACTTTGGAAGTGATTTACTATGAAACCAGATAATTTTAAAACGACATGAGATTTTCATAAAACTAATTTTTGTGCATTTCTCCGGAAATTTCTACTTATTTTATTTTTTGAGAAGAAAACCGTCCGTTGGAAAACCCGATGGCTTTAAAACCACTAGAGACATTGTCAGTAAATCGATGTTAACCAGTTTAACATTACATTGGTTGTAACTACAGAAAAATAGGAAAGTTCTAGTAATATTTTTAATTTATTTTATTTTTGAAACACGAAAATTTGCTGGTTAGTGTTCGAGTTTGTCCGTTTTAAAATCCATGAGAGTTTTAGAACAACTGCAGACATTTTCAGATAATTGATGTTAGTACAAAGCGGAACATTGATTTTAACTAGAAACAAATAGGAAAAGTTCCAGTGATATTTTTATATTTTAGTTTTCAGAAGCGAAAATGTGCTGTTGAAAATCGGAGTAATTTTCGAGGTTGTCTGGTTTATAAACTTGACTGTGTTAAAACCACTGGAGATATTTTTATATAATTGGTGTTAATACAAAGAGGAATATGGATATTAACTAGAAAAAATGAGGAATGATTCTAGTGTTCTACTGATACTTTTATTTAATTTGTTTTGAGACATGAATTGCTAACAAAGATTATATTCACTCTTCTATATCTTAAGTTATTTAGGAAAAACGACAAAACTAAGCTAAAATGAAGTATTAAAATAACAATTATAAATCCTTTCCTTAACAGAAGCACCTAATTTCCTAATATGTAACATAAAACTAATAACGTTGTGTTTTTATTTTCCCCTGTTCCATCGTCAACACTTCGGAGATGACTTTATTATTTTTGTGGGCAGGGGAGCGCTATAGTTGCACACGCTATTCTGTCAAAGGTGGCGTGCCTTCTTTCAGAGAGTGGTTATGGGAGAGAGGATTTTATTAAGAACCTTGTTTCCGCGGTTCTTTTCCATCACTCCTTGTTAAATATATTTTCCCCTCGGCAGCGTTTTTTCTTTCATACACACACATACACTTTTACAGTTGATATAATTTATTAGGACACCACAACGCCTTGGACCCTTTTTCCTGCTTGCCTTCACCTCCGATACAGATTAATTTTTAAACGGCCCGTCTTTTCTATCAAAAGCGAAATAATCACTTTGCTTTTGTGGTCCTGGTACACGCCAACCGGAAAATACTCTGTTATAAATCTTCGGGAAATTTGATGGCATTAACGGTGGGATATAAATTCTTCTCTTAAACAAATAATTGTTTTTAATTGCGGTGTAATTAAACCTGAGGTAAAGTAAATTGGCGCGACGCTTACTCCTTGCCAAACAGAACTCATTGTTTCAAGCCAGTTTTCAATTATATTCCAACTTCCTGCTGCATATTCATACAATAATAATAATATGCCGAGGTCGCCCTATGCTTAATAATTCACATTACGACTTAAAGCGACAATCTTTTAAACAAAGATTACGTAGATCTACAACAATGGTAATAATTTTAAATAGCACATTTCGCCAAATCCAGATATTATTAATTATCAATTCAAATGAGACTCCCGACGAAAACAAAGAAAACTTTAGTTGGTTGCTGAGTGTGAGACTTGAACACCAGAACACCACATGATTTAACGTTTTCGTTTTAATATAATAGTGTCGTTTATCCTTCTGCAAGGATAACTATCATCGGAGACAGTTTTCAACAAACAAAACTTTACTTCGACGAACTATGGAACTCATTTAGAACAAACAGCAAGAGAGTTGACTAAAGGCCCGCCGACGATTGCACATACGCTATATTTGTTATGTTAGACGACAAATTGATTTCCATTTTAAGTGCTTGTGTGTCATTATGTGCAGAGTCCCGCTACTTGACAACCGGATGGGTGGCCACATTTGCAACATAAATTGATTCGCTTCGGATCTTCATCACAATTACAAATCGGCCATCAGCTAAGGGAAAAAATATCTACCACAAGTTGGAAATTTATTATTGTGGTTACTACTTAACGAAATAGTTTTTTCTTATATTTTTCCATTTGTAGAAATACAACTTTTTTGTGAAAAAATAATTACAAAGCATTCGGTACAATAAAAAAATTTGGACGTAATGTTAGTATTTAAGAAAGGCAGAGAAAATCCAATTAAAATATTTTTTCTAATTTGATGACGTAACAAAGCTATTACAGCACTCGTTTTGAGTGTGTTAATATCCATTACGAAACCCCCCAAATCTAGAAACTTTTTTTCGGTTGAACGAAATGTCAAATATCAGTGTGAATTTGACGTTACTGTTTTTTATTGTTTTTCGTATTTATCATGAGATTTTATCGACAGCAAATTAACCGTGGAATTTTCTGTAATTTTCCGTACCTATTTCTGGCGGAGTGCAGGAAATTTCTGAATTCATTTAGCGAAAAATGACAATTATGTATCTACTTGATTCAAATTTAAAATGTAGCTGTAAATATCAACTTTGAAATAAAAGTGTCACCAACTGTCAGAAAATTCCCTAAATTGATTTTATTTGTAAAAAAAAAATGTACCTATTTAATATGCAAATTAGATAAATAGTATAAAAAACTCGTTTTATAAAACTTAAGAGCACTCGTCCTTTACAGACAGTCGTGCTGTAAACCTGGACTCGTATCTTAATATAAGTTTTACAAAACTAGTTTTTTAATATACTATTTCTAATTTTTCATTATTTTGACTAGTCGTAGAAAAAATAGTGTATCTATGCAACTCACACTTAATGGCTATTAAGTCACTCGTATTCATTACGACACGAGCCGTAGGTGTCTTAATCATTATATAATCTACTAGCATTATCAGATTTAGTCCGGGAATAAGAATAATAGGACGCGAATTTACTAACCCCAAACCCTCTATCTTGTTCTAAAGAATATCAAAAACGCTTTATTTTAAGAAGTCGCAGGATTAGAAAATCCTGATTAACTACACCAAATTTTCAAATAAATTTTCCGCTGCTCGCCCTGCCCCTCTTCGCTTGAACACTACAGGGTGGAGCATTTTCGATGGGATTACTCAAGTCAGTGTATCTCGGTTAATTGAAAAGTTACAAAAAAATACTTTATATATTTTTTATAGAGATTTTAATTTGAAACAAGAATATATATTCAAATTTTAATTGTTTTTGAGTTATGACATAAAGTTGTATTTTTTTAAATGGAAACCATATTTGGCTATGGATTCATTAGAAAGGATTTTTTCTCAGCTTTCCAAAAATATATAACATCATATATTTATTTTTATAAATAACGAAGTTATTGCATATTTTCAGTTTAAAAAAGAATAAATCTATTATAGGTGTGCCGTGATTGATCTGTTTGTGAAATAAATGACTGTCTCAGCTAACTTGTTACGAAAACTAAAAATTACAATAAAAGAAACATTTTATTAAACAAATAATTAAACAAATAACCAAACCAATTTTAAATAGAAACAACGTAACAAAAATTTAAAAGTAATTTTCGAACTGAAGTCCGTTCTTTAAAATGCATAATCGACATTGTTTTTCTACAGCTTTTACTGTTTTTTTTACAATCATGCAGTCATGGCACATCATGATTCTTGATTTATCTTGTAATATATGCAATAACTTCGTTATTTATAAAAATAATTAAACAGAAATCCTAGATACCCTGTAATCCCATCTAAAATGCTCCACCCTGTACATTCTAAGATTGACATTTATCTGATTTAGTTTTGATTGATGAATAAAAATTTCGTCCGATACACCTGGTATTCCTTTAAAAAAATACTTTGTGCTAGAGTACGTATCTTCAAGTTAGCCAGTACAAAAATATTTTCGAAAAATCCTAAGCAAATAATCAAAACATTCAGTCAAATGCTTAAGATTAACTGGAATAACTTGGCAAGGTCTAAAATTTTCAGAAATTTTAAAATGTCTAGAAAAACCTTCTTCCTATGTCCCTACTTTCCCTTATTAATAACCTTATCTTTCCGTCCACCATTTTATGCTATATATTATATTATTATATTTCTTCCGTTTTTTTACGGTTTCAATTAAAAAGCTCATTTTAGCGCTTTACCGTGAGCAATAACCCATAAAAATTAATACACCCATCGTGCACTATTATTTATTTTTTTATTGTTATGGCCATCCCGTTATTTTTTAGTGCATGACAATAATAAAATTGCCCTCATTCAATTTGAAATTTATACTGTCACCGTGGCGGCGGCAGCGCAAATCGTTTATTAGAAGAAAAAAGCGATTAGCCCACACAAAAATTAATTTAAAACTAAGACAGGCGCAGCCTAATTTATTTTATCGCTTCCATGTAAATTCGAATTCAATTTGTGCCCGCCGGCTTTTATTTTATGCTACCAAATTAAAGTCGCAGGAAAATATTGTAAATATTTGATGTGTTTCTGTGTTTCTTTGACAAGGGTATTTTCAACTTTATGAATGATTCACTTTGAGACAAATTATACAATATTTCAATTGCCGTAATCAAAACTTTTTAATTGATAATGGCATGGCTAATTTTAGGTTGGTTATAATTTGATTTGAACCAATTAAAGAAATCAAAATCCAATTTGTTTTATACAGATAATTTAGCCAAGTGATGGAAAAAGGAATCGTCCACTAACAGTTTTAATAAGCAAAAGGGGCTCTGCGGGAGCTTAAAGTATTAATATAATAATAAGAAAATTTAAATCCACCACCCCAGAGTTTCATAATTAAATTATGAAGTTAAATTGTTAGCATTGAATTGTTAATTTTTCTACTAAAGCCCGTTTAGCTAATTTCCCTTTAATGTCTCCCTTACTTGTAATATAATAAATTACAAAAAAAAAACATACACACACAACATAAACAGATGGTTAAGGTTTGTGTTGTGTGTGCGGGAAATAAAAGCTCTACGCTTTACAGCTGTAAAAGTTTTGCAAGTTTACACAATATCATCTAGCTTACGGCCAATATGAACCCATTACAACTTTACTGATTTTGTTTGATTCTTTTCCATTAGTGGCAAAAGCAGATTTCTTTTTGTGTTTGACTTTCCTTTCAACTTATAACGGGTCTCTATGTGGCGTATTTGAACTCAAACAAGATAAAATAAGTTCATGAAATTTTTCTTTCGGCCACGCAGCCAGTTAATTGATGGTGTTTTGTGTGGGAGGGAAAGATGTATCAAATTATGTGGGAGGGCGGTAAGTAATTAGTAATTAGCAAAAAAGGCCATCTGATTTCTGTTTATTAGTTCATTCATACATAAATATAATCAGTTGAGCACCTTGATGAGGAGGCAAAGGGAACATTTATCACCCAAAATAAGAATTAATATTTTAAGCAAATTTTTCATTACAACCTCTTTTTTAGTACCAAAGTATTACAATAAATTTGAATAGATAATAGGGTCCTAAAATATTCATTAAAATTCGATTGATTTTATTTGAAAAAATTACAAATGCATTCCACAAATCATTACTCAACGTTCTTGCCAGCACACTGCGTTACACAATAAAAATAACAAAGTAATCAAAATCGAAATATCTTATATCGTCTGTAAGTTGATGCCAATACATCATCAAATGTGATTTCTATATGATACTCGGACCGTACAACACCAAAAACTCCATCAGCGTGTCCGTCAATTCTGACAAATGGTTACCAGCAACAAAACATTGCCCTTAATTGCCAAATATATCAACCGAAACGCCCTGTGTGAACAATTTAATGATATCCAAAATGCGCCCCAGTTACCAAGGAAAATCGCCACCCAAAATCAATACCCATAATAACCTTAGAGCCCAAACAAATTTCTTTTATAATTTCCAAACTGTCATCAGAAAACAATCTAGTTTTTTACATGAAGCTTTTATTTCCTACAGAAAAATTAATTGTCTCCAATATAGAACTTGTCAGGGCACGAAGGAAAACCGCAAGCTCATCTTGTTGACCTTCTTGCATCGTCATTATAAGTTTGGTCGGTCGGGTAGTTTAATAATAGGCGGTAAGACCAAGACACCGCGCTGACAGCGATCGCTTCCTTCCTAACTATACGGCAACTGATCCCAAGGATCTTCTGTAATGGATGCATTATGGTAAACAAGGATCAACTCTTCAAGGCAATGAAAAAATGGAGCAAATAAGAAACTTTCACTTTGCGCCTCGCATATAAGCTAAAGTTATGAGCAATAAAAAAACTGTGTTCATTAGGAAATTTGTTTTCAGAAGCGTATACAAAAACATTTTGGAAATTGAATCATGTTGGAATGAAAATGAGGTTGGTTTTACGTAGTTCCACGATGTTTTCATAGATATTTTTAGGGTCCAACAAGAATACCTTCATGCCAGAATTTTAACCACCAGATTGAAGTTGTATTGATTATTGGGTGCAATTTTTTTAGAATGAGCTGCCAAATCCTGATGGGCTTAAGTAAGTAAGTAACCATAATTATCTACTCTATTATGGTGCTAACATTAAAGTTAGTCACACGTTTACATTTTTACATCTGACTGGAGAACCTTCGCGATGTCTCCAGTGACGCACATTCATCACAATAAATTCCAAAAAAGATTTTCATGATATTTTGCAAAACTTGTATTAAGATGTTTAGTTCAATTTTAAGGAGTGCAAACTTTTACGTTGTTACGGGCTTCAATATCTCAGACTAGAGAACCTTCGCGATGTCTCCCGTGGCGTATACAGGGATTCATCACGATAAATCCCAAATTAAACCACAAAATTTTATGATATTTTGCAAAATTCTTATTAAGATGTTTAGTTCAATTTTAAGAAATGTGCACTTTTAATTTATGCAGGCTTCAATATCTCAGACTGGGAAACTTTCACAGTGTCTCCCGTGACGCACATAAGCGTATACAAGGATACATCCACATTTTTAGGAGCCGTTATAATTTATTCCAAATTAAACCATCACCGATTTTCATGATATTTTGCAAAATTCCAATGAGATGTTAATTCCATTATAAGGAGTGCGCACTTTTATATTAATATGAGCTTCAATATGTAAGACTAGGGAACCTTCGCGATGTCCCCCGTGACGCATAATAGGCGTATACAAGGATCAATCAAAAAGCCGTGTCAAAGACAGAAATACAGAATAATCCTAGCATTCTTTACCTTTATTTTATTGATGTCTAAATTTCCTTATACAAATATTTATGAAATAAACATAACTGAATTTCTGGTGTAACATCAATCGCCCGCAACTAATTTACATTCAACAACACAATTTTCTCTGTATACCCCATACAAACTTGAAGGAAAGTACACAATAAACCTAGAAATATTATTATGCACATATGTATTGAGAAACGACCCCAACGATGCCACTAACAGCATTCTCGCCTCCACCCCTCAACCATATTTGCATAAATATTTTCTATTTGATGTGATCTCAAATATGCTTGTTTACATTTTAGGAATAAACATATTCTCACGCTTGCAAGGATGTAATATCCTTGTTCGTTTGCAAGTTAAATATAATTTAATAGGACTAGGGAGAATTGTGTTCCTGTGCTAATAGATCTATGCATACATGAGATTTTAGCATATAGTATCTAGAGATTTCGTCATAGGAAAAAAGACATTGATAATGACCTAAGAAAACTGGCAGTTTATAACTTTAACACTGCAACGCATATATACGCAGATATTCCACTCTTCCTGTCAACAACTGTTGTCATAAATTTCTTTGCTGTGCCGGTCCAACAACAAACTACACTAACTAATGTGCCAAAATTAAATTAAGCTTTTGCCGTCGTCGACGTCGTCGTCCTCTGCTAAGCTTAGCTCGTATACATGTCATGTTGTATCAAAACTAATACAATTTTGTTATTATACACACTACACCAGACACACATCAAGATTAGGTTTTATTTCAACTGTATATCTGCAATCAAAAGAGAAATCTTCGCATTGTACCAAAACTGTTTTAGAATGAATTTATGTAAAATTGTGGTACCGGCGCATTCGCCATAAATACGTGGCATTTATTTGCTTTTCAAATTTTATAATAACTTGAAAGCACAAAAGATGAGGTGATTTATAAAAACAAAGTACAAAGAAATGTTTTTTTTTATATATAAAAAGCGAAAGTTAATTTCGTTTCTTGTTGAAAGCAACACTAATTATCCCTCAGATAAAAAACACAACCCCCCAAACCGTAATTAGATTTATCTAATAGCCCATACTCAAAATACCAACAGCCATTTACACAGCACCCCATTTACTTCCCGCGCTCACATAATAAAATATCTCTCATCATATTTCCCTTTGCCATTACCAACAGGTTCCATCATCGACAAAATCCCACACAGCCCATTTTTTCCATCATTTTACATAATAATATTCCCACAAGGAAACTAAATAAATAATGTGTCAATGACCCAAAACTGTATCCCAAACCTATATTCCTGTCCCGTTTTTTTTCTTTTTGTATCCGTTTGCGCCGACCGAACCGCAATAAGAAAATATAAATAAAATATCTCTTCAGGGGTGTGCAGCTTTAAACACTAAAAGGGTGAGCTACCCGCTGCGTTTGAAATATTGAGAAGGTGTTACTTGACTTGGTTGTCTCACTGACCAACTCCAAAGAAAAAGGAGTGAGATATCAACAACAAAAACAACTCAAGTGGTTTGGGAAACTTGAAGGTAAGTTACGAAATGGTTTTTGTAATTAGGAACAAATATAAATTTGAAATGAGATTCTTCCACACTTTTTATTTCCTAAATGTATTTGTAGGTCATTTATTGGGCGCGACTCTGTCAACATACTCATCGAAATTATACTAATTTGCAGAAATGTAGATATGAGGGAACTACATCAAACACTCACATTGCATAATACTAAATGCATAATAATATGTATATGTTCGTATGTTAAGTTTGGTCCCCAGGGAGGCTTTTCTACTATTATTGATAACATCATAAATTCCCTATTATTATATTGGATTTTCACATTTGATTAAACGGATCCCCCCATCAACATTAATCTTCTATGTAACGTTATTGAAACTGCTAATTATTGTGTAGTATAATTAGTTTTCTGTTAATAATTAGTAATTTGCATTATGTTATTGCCAAATAACAACCACATTAGTTAAATAAAAGGTGATTATGGATGTATGCAAACTTTTCAATATTTTTATTTTTATTATAGACAATATATAGGTATATTTTTTCAGATATATCTGGGATAATTTTAGATGATTGGGAGTTCTGAAATAATTTTAGGAAAATATCTTAATAAGAAAGCTATTACGCAACATCAAAATAAATTAATAGATATTTATTATATAAGTGTGGAATGTGATATATTAGTCACGAAAGAAAAAGTTTAGCCACGACGCCCGAAGGGCGAGTGGCTAATTTTTTGAGTGACTAATAAGCATTCCACACGAATTTAATATCATATTTTATCCAACATCGCCGTTAATTCTAAAATGTAAGATTATTTTATCGTTATTTCAATTGACAAACTATTTGACAAATGAAACTGTCAGGTTTTCAATAATAAATATAACAATATAAAGTGAGTTCCAAATGATTCTCTCACTAATGAGTAATGATGAACATTCTATGTTTCAAATCGTCATAGTAATAAGCTTATTATGAATGGATGTTGGATAAAAATAATTATCTTAAATTTGAATATATTGATTCTCAACTTTAAATTAAAGAAAAAAATATATTTTGGAAATTGGCGCTATCTCTATGTATATGTTTACGTTTATATCTCATGAGCTAAATAAATGAACTAAACTATATTTAAATATATTATCTTTAGTGTGTTAGTAGTTTTCATATACAATGCAAGCATTAAAATGAAAATTTTTAAATTTTTAACACAGGCGCATCCGCCAAATAATTATAAAATTATTCAAGTCTTTTTGTTTATCTGTTTCATTTAGTAAAAATCGTTTAGAAACTTTTAACATGTACTAGTAAATATACTTATTTTTTGAAACACTAAAATTTGATTTAATTATTATTGAAATGTGTGGCTTTTTTCGATAAGCACTTAATTCAGTCTAATCTTACATTCATTGTGACATAAAAGACGTTTGGTTGATATAATAGTATATTATACAATGAGCATTTAATGATAGCTATTAAAACACGAGCCGTAGGTGAGTGTCGTAATAAATACGAGTGTCTTAATAGCCATTAAATGTGAGTTGCATACACTATTTTTTCTACGACTAGTCAAAATAATAAAATATAAGAAAATAAATATTATGGCAACTTTATCATAAACTCAGAAATATCAGAAAATCAATAAGAGCTGCCAATTTTTAAATTTTAGATCTGTCAGATGTTCATGGCAATATTTGATATTGAGGGAATATTGGTGTCATGTTACATTTCTATTGGTTATAAACTTGTATCGTAATGAATCTCATTACAGTACAGGTACTAAATGTCTAATAAATCAATGAAAGTATGGGAGTAGAAAAAAACACTACAGATTTTTTTCTGCACTTTTTCTTTTCTTGGAGAATTTTAATCTTGTACTTAGTTACCCCAAATTTATCTTACTAAAAACAGTTACTCCTTCCTATTATTTAAATTTTCTTTTACAAAATATATTACATTAAATTTACTTTAAAAATTTGTGGCTTTCATACATTTCAAATCTAAAATAAATTTGATGTTTCAGCATCAAATATGTAGTGTGGCCGTAGGCTTCAAGAGAATATACGGTTTTTTTGAAACTTCATATAAATATTTATGTCAGAATTCTCACTATATTTCATCATCTACCTACATACTTTTACTCAAAAGGTTATACATATTTACTTCATTCAAAATTTTAATTATCACAGTGGATAACTGTTGTATGATAAAATGTTATATGTAGGTAATTATCATTCAACTACAAACTCATTATACAGACTCTCAGATTTTATCAGTTAAAGACCTATGAAAATTAATTGATGAATAAATTTGTAAGGTGAAGTAGAAATTGAGTAATTGTAACTCTTTTTTCCTCTCCAATTAATACCTATTATACTCGGATTTTAATTTGATGTCTAAGTGCACTTTTTCCCCGATTCTATGAAATACTGCTTTTGTACATTTAAAAGTTCATTAGTCAAAATACAAACAGAGCCAAAACTGCCTTATTGTTCTATGACAACTCAACTTATTTGTAATTTGAATTTAATATTCAAAAGTTCATTAACTTGTTAAGACTAAATAAAAAATGCATATTCTTGAAGATAATTAAATTTTAGTTAAAATCCGCTTGTGTTTATTATGCGATAGTCAAGTTTATTAAATTCATGAATTAAACATCAAAACTTAAAAGGGTTCACCACACACACTCATCACTGACAATGGATGAATATTAATGTTAAAAAGCAAAAAACTCCATCCACATTTCATTCATTATTATACCATCATAACGAACTGTAGGTACATAAGTCAAATTTAATTAAACAATTCATTTTTTAGGTATACGTATTACATATAACCTCAAGCTAAACGCTACTAGCTCCATTGTAAAACGACACAATTCAACAACAAATTACAAGGTTGAGGGGGTGTCCCAAACAGTACCCGTGGACCTGTGCCCTTGCTTGTCCAATCCCTGGTATTATTGCTTCTGGTTGTGATTGATTGCCTCGCTGGCCATAAAACATCCAGCACATACATTGGAGACCAGAACTACCCAACAATGCTATTATTCAAATTCCATATCTATATCGGAAATATTTAATAACCCCCTCAATCCGATCACAATCGCTCAACGATGCCGGAGAGTTTATTCGGAAATGTTTGTGGATGCTCTGTGTAAGCAACATATTGATTCACTCCGCGTTTGGATCGTATAGGAAAATATTGCGAATTATTTATTGGGCTTGTGTTTAGTTTTATTTTACCAAATAATGGAATTTCCGATATTTTCCGTAGTTGTAAACTAAACTAGTAATTAATTCATCGAAGTGCTTAACAAAAGGAGGGAATAAATATAAAGTCTAATAGATAAATTGCAATGTTTTGTCCTTTGATTTTATAATGGGTGTTTCTAGGACATTTCGTCGATGAACGAACGGGGCTTGAATTTAATAAAACACTTTGAAAGCACTTTGTGGAGGAAGGATCACTTTAACTTTAAAACTTTACAGATTTCAAGGACTTGCCACACCAAAAGGAAGACACCAAGATACCGCTTTTCCAACATATGTATAAGCAGCCAAACCGCGAATTGCTTCTATGTCACAAAGCAACACACAGAACTGAAGTACACTTTATCCTATAAATAAATTTGTGTATTTTTCGAGGGTTTTATTAGATATTGGCGTCAATTTTATTTTCACCTCTGCCTATATATAAAAGCACATGCTACACAAAAAAGGAAACATGCTTGAATACAGTAGCCGTGCAGGGTAGGTATTATTTGTATAAAAGCAGCTTTAGGTGTGTAATGCATAATTTATCAGAGCGGGACAGGTCGTCTTTATGGTTTACTTAGGAAGCTACTACATATTTTTTCAGATGAGAGCTTTTGGAAATACGTTTTTCTTAAATGGACCAGCACGGTTTAAATTTAGCAAATAAATAATAAATTTTAAACAGCTTAGTTGGGTATGGTGAGCTTAGGTTTTGGATGTGGTTCCTAAAAAATAAAAAAGCGGATTTTGTATTTAAAGCCAGAAAATCGGGAGAATACCTAAAAGCATAAGTGGAGTAGCCAGAAGTTGAACATTGGGGAATTATATTTATTTTGGCATAATATTTTAATGTTTTTCTTGGAAATGCACAGACGATAAAAATGAAATTTATGATATAAAAACCTCTAGTTTCAAAGTCACAGAAGTAAAATTTTACTTTTATAACGGAACTAAAACTTTATTTTGTTAAATTTTAGTTGAATTGTTATTTTATACGAGCCCTAACAACTAAATGTTCGGACAAAAGTAAATTTGATTGTCTTTTTTCCATACGCGCAAAAGTTATCTAAATTAACTTCCATAATATTGATGGTTTTTTCTGTTATAATGCCAACATTTAGTTATATAAAAACGTAAATTTCGTAAACATCCGCTCGACGGTTCCAAAACTGTGGCACTTTAACCCAGCAGGATGGGAAAATTGTAGAAACAAAGAATTATTATTTTCAAAACGTTGGATCTAGTAGTCGGATTTTGATGAAATTTACTTTATTGCAAAGCTGGATGTTGGTTTTCTTTACAGAAAAGTTACACAAGTTTTTATTTGGTGATTTTAGGCATTTATCGGAGCTTCAAAGTTGCACCTTTAAAAATGATAACATTTTCTAGTAACTGTTTTAAAGAATCACAGTTTTGAAACCGCTGGTTGGATTTGTGTCAAAAAACATTTAAATCGAAGCTCAATAATCGTACTATATTGAAAAAATCCTGAAATGTTAATATGCTTTTTTTTGCATTTTTTCGAGTTCTACAGTTCACCTTTCTAAAAACGTGTTTTTTGAGGGTGCTACCTACATTAAAATAATCACAGTTTTAGAACCACTGGTTGGATTTTGGTAAAATTTACTTTATTGCAAAGCTGGATATTGATTTTAAGTACAAAAAAATCTTTATTTGACGATTTAGGCATATTTCGTAGCTTTAAAATTGCACTTGAAAAATGTGACGTAATTTTCTAACGACTGTTTTTAAAAAAGCAGTTTTGGAACTTGGGGAAAACGACATAAAGGTGCTTTCATGGCGCTCATCTAGTCCGGACTTAAATGTCATTGAAACTCTTTGGCATAAATTTAAACGTATTCTACGCAATAATCCACCAAGAACCATTGGAGACTTAAAGACCAAAGTAGAAGAAATTTGGGACAGTTTCACGCCTGAAAAAATGATAATCAGAAATAAGTTCATGAATCAGTAATGACTCAATGAGCCCCCTCTCTACTTACCATTACATTTTTCTGTTGCTTTTTTATTGATATCCAGTTTTGCTTATGGAATAATCAATAGCTGACACCCTGTATAATTTAGTTTTTCTACCCACTTAACAACCATAAAGAAAAAGCAAAATATCTTTTTTTAAATGCCAATTTATGCTTGTGAGTTTGAAATTAAACAAAATTGTGAAATTTGATATTACAAGGACTTTTCGATAATTTCAAAAACTAGAACAGCTTACATTTTTTTAAAACTTATTATAGACCTTGGCCGGCTTTGTAACGTCCAACTTTTATATACAGCGTGTTCGCAAATGACTGAAACATGAATAAGGTGTACGTTAAAAACTAAGATAAGTACTTTAGAGTAAGAACTTTTTGTCTTAAAATAACACAAGAAATCAGCACTTAAAATATTTTACAATCATTTGGGACACCCTGTAGGTACAATAAGAATTTCTAGAAATGGGAGTGGTTCACTATAGAATAACAGTATTTTAGGTTTAGTTAAGCAAATTATAAAAAAAATGGGTGATGATTAAATGAGCGGCCACTTTATTATAGTTTTTCGTGCATTTTCTAAAAACCACAAGCTATTGTTTAATTTAATTATAAATTATATACAGACATCTCGATGTTCTTTTTCCACTAGAAATCAAATTTAATTTCCTGACCAGTACGAAATTAAGTAAATAAAACCCCTCTACACAAACATGGTAAATAATTGCACATTTAAAAAGGCAACGCAAAGCTCAGCACAAGTGCAATTTCCATACATACTACTTTACGATGTCTTTTGGCACAATGCCGTAAATATAAAAAAAGACCAGAAAAAACGGATTCCAATTTAAAAAATGAACTCACCCTTCCACAACGAGGAAATTTAATTTTAAAAACTCCCCGAAGGACGTCTGTGTTCTTTTGACTGCATTAAGTGGAAGTGATATAAAGCAATATTACTCTATGACATTCAGTGGAGAGCGTTTTATACCGCCGCGTACGAATCCCAGCTCCAACAAGGACTTTTTTTCTGTTATATTAGTTATTATATCTGGTATTGTTTGTTTGTGCGGGACAGTTTTTCAGTTTGCGTGCGGCGCCCCGAAAAAAGCCACCCAGCAGATGAATAGGACAATGAAGCAATTTACGGAACAATAAAGACAATTTAGAACTCCACACGGAGTAATGAACAATTGTTGATGTTATATATGTAGCCAATTTGGTTTTCAGTTTACAAAATCTGGTCGACTGTTATTGTTTGGTGATTGGTGAGGGGAATTTTTATTTCATTTTTGATTTTTATCACGAAGGGGAAAAATTGTCTAATTAGAAGACCCGAGTACAATAAGACAAAGATATTAGATATTAAAAACTGAATTTGAACCGGCGCCTTCGCCAAAACTAAAAAATATTTTCAGTTTTTATTTTCATATTAAGTATAGTAGTTTATGTCTCAAAAATATATATATTTAGAGAAATAATGTGTACTCCTATAGATAATAAATAACTTAAATTCATTTTACATATTAACTACAAAACTTTGAAAATTTTTGAAATTTTATGGAGAAGTTCACATTTATTGTTTCCTAAATGTTAAAAACCAGTCCGGATGATTGTTTTCAGGACTATAGCGTAATCCTAAATTAAAAACAGTGAGGATAAAACTATATTACGTAAGTCCGATAGAGACGACCGTCGTTTTGATAAATGCTTACATTTATTGGGATTATTGAAGAAAGTGAACTCAAGGGATGTGCGACTGAACTAAGCTAAAACAGATTGATAATTTTAAAATGTTTAGACATATAATTCGTATAGGTAAACACGTTTTATTCTGTTACTGTTGACGAACAAAAAATTTACATTTACAACAAATTTCAGTTTTTTAGCAAATTCTGCCAGGCGAATTTGAAATAAATTACCATGTATATTCGTTTAGATTCAATTTCCACGACATAGTAAATGGTTCCAATTAAATCAAAGAACAGAACAAGAAATAGAAATTTGTGTTAATGAAGAATTCACCGAAACATACGAAACATTCCGACAAAGTGTAGTTTATATTATTATATTTGAAGGTTTACAGCAATTCTATTAGCGTAGATAATAAGAAAAGAAATCTGATTTTATCTCAGCATAAGTCAGAAGCGAACTTTCGAACGTAAGTCAAACTTACGACTAGAACAAAATTAAGTCTGGCTATAAATTATCTTGTAACTATATCCAATAAAAGTCGAAACATGTTATTTACACGAGTATAAATTATCATAACTTTATTTAAACAATTACTAATTATTACCTTGACGTGCATCGCAGAAACAATTTAATCCAGCCAACATCCAGCCCGAACAGGAAAAGAACCAACTACTCTTACAACAAACGCACTTCCACTCCGTTACCACCGTCTTCGTGTACCTTCCCAATGTAAAGTTGCTGAACAGTACAGAACACGTTTCTTAGTAGGTCACCGTACAGACGACGACGGCACTGGGCAAAATTGCGGCGCCAACTAACTCTATCCATCGGCGTTCTGTTAAGTTCACCCCGGAGATGCCGCCGCCCAACGCTTGCGTACACTCTCTAGCCGCCCCCAGGTCTGGAGGTCCATCCATCCAGCCAGCACGTGACCTCCACCACCATGGTGTGTGGGACACATGGATTCCAACAATTTGGACCGGGGACAAGCACTTGTCATGTTGACCTCGAGGTTCAACATTATCATTATTCTTCTGACAGAGGGGGAGATGCTGGGAATTAGTAGATTACGTGAGTTAGGGGGATGGGAGACGAGCACATCATCTTCAAAGGGCTTCCACGTCCTTTCAGCAGAAGTAAAATAGGCGATGGTGTTACGTGATTAAGATTTCAATTCAGTGGGATTTGTGGATGTAATCAGATGGTATATGAGAATGTTGCTGTTGCGTCTTAGATATAAAGAGATGAGGAGAGAAAAACAGGAATTATCAATTAACGGTAAGAGGGATTAATTAGAAATAGTGGAAACGAGGGTGAGCAAAGCGATTATAAGCGTCTAAAAACATGTGAGCTTTTTACGTAAATATAAAACATGGTTTAACTTGAGTTTCATGGTACTCATGGGTATAGGTAATAAAATATGTTTGATTATCAATTTTATATTGTATTTATTCTTGCCCAACTCAAATTCAATACATTTAAAAGTTAAAAATCAACACATAAATATATTTTATCACCTATCTGCATATGCCAATATTTATTTGTTGCAATTTCACGATATTGGAATTTTATGCAGCGTTTTATTGAAAGAGTGATAAAAAATGTATATTTTATGTAAGAAGTAAAACTTGTATTTTACGCCTTTCATTTTCAGTATAATGGATTTTACATGTAGAGGACTCGGAAAGTATTTCCGCATCTTCGATACTTTCAAGCAAAGAAAAAGTAAAATAAATAGAACATTGACGCCAATTTTTTCAGTATAGTGGGATATAGCATGGTGTGGATATAGTGGATTAGATGATTTTGGAAAAAGTAAATTGAGAAGTGAGATGTTCGTTACGCTTAAACGTTCTCCAACTTGATTAAATTTTTAACATTAATGTTAAGTTACCCGTCTTTTTTAAAAAATAAGTATAATGGATAGTTGGACTGTAGGCGAGAAAAATTCCAACCAACACAATTTTCTGCTTCAGGAAACTATAAATCTTGAATATAATTTTAATTTACGTTTTCATTTAAAATTTTAATATAGTCAAAATGGGTCCTCAAAACCTGTAAATCTCTTCGGATATGAAAATAAAATAAATACACTTGAAAAGTTTCATATAAATTCAATAAGCATTTTTAGAAATATGAGAATGTGAAATTCTAAACAAACCTACCCTAGCTAAAGTAGTAAAAATTGTGTTGTGTTAAAATAATTTTGCACGAAAAAGTTTTAATTAAAATCTAAATACTTTTTGTAGACAACAAACAAACAAGCAGAGTTCTGCAGTTACAAAAAAATTATTCAGTGCTCTGCTTTGGAATGTAAACGTAAAACGTAACTTACCATATTTTTTGTGGATGTTTCGGAAATGTCTTTTGTACAAAAAGTATTTAAATTTTACCAACAACTTTTTGGTATATTTATTTACTCTACAGTGATTATTAATTTTTTATGATGAGTTCAAATACAAGGTGTCCCAGTTTATATCGTCAGGATTTCACCAGTCGATAGTTTAGCGAAAATTAAAGGTGGTTTGTCTAATAAACTATGGTCGAATGCTGCTTCCTTTTTGACGACAGGCCATTAAAAAAATAAATTATTTTAAATAATTTGCTATAAATCAATAACTAAAAAAGTTAGCCTTCTGAAATTTTGCATAGATTTTTTTTTTGTATTCTCTTATTAATAGTGGTTGCAATTATTTTATTTAGAAGACATAAGCGTGCGTAGGGGTCTCTTCAAAAAACATTTTATTGAATAAAACGTACGTCACTGGTTTTTTTGCACCACCAATATGCAGAGAGTATTTTCCATTCAATTTAGAAACTTTTTCGTATCTTATAATTTTTTGATAACTTAACTGAAAATATAATAATAGTACAGTAAATAAGGGAGAAAAAAGGCTTCAAATAGACTTTTATTACCCTACAGCCAATTTTTGTAGAATTTTCTAGAGGGTCACCCTGAAAGTTTAAAATTGAGTTTGTGTATTCGTAGATCCCGCCCTTCCTTCACCAGCCCTCAATTAAGGGTTGGATTTTTTTGTTTATTGAACAACTTTTTTCCTATTAAATTTTCGAAAAAAAGAGTCAGTACAAAGTTGTAAAGAAAATATTTCCTACAACTTATCTTTTAAACTTTTTTTGATATTGTCGATATTTAAAAAGTTATTCGACAAATAAATTGAAAATTTTGGGGAACGAGTAGTAAGTAGTAGTAGTAAGTACCTAGTGCCTAACTAGAGAAAAATTTCCCTAAAATTTGCAACTTATTTGTTGAATATCTTTTTAAATATTGACAATATCAAAAAAATATTAAAAGGAAAGTTATAGGAAATATTTTTCTCTACAACTTTGTACTGATGCTTTTTTCGGAAATCTAATAGGGAAGAACCTCTTTAATAAATAAGAAAAAAAAGTTAAGTTATCAAGAAATTGTAAGATACAAAAAAGTTTCTAAATTGAATGGAAAATACTCTCTGCATATTGGTGCTGCAAAAAATCAGTGGTGTACGTTTTATTCAATAAAATGTTTTTGAAGAAACCCGTAGGCACGCCTCTGTGTTCTAAATAAAATAATTACAACCACTATTAATAAGAGAATACAAAAAAAAGATTTATGCAAAATTTCAGAAGACTAACTTTTTTTGTTATAGATTTATAGCAGATTATTTAAAATAAGTTATTTTCTTTAATGCCCTGTACATCAAAAAGGAAGCAACATTCGACCATAGTTTATTAGACAAACCACCTTTAATTTTCGCTAAACTATCGACTGGTGAAATCCTGACGATATAAACTGGGACACCCTGTAATACGTATTCGAGTCAGTTTTCTTACGGATACGAAATGATGTGTGTAATTCTTTGTTTCCTACATTTTAGTATAAATTTCTTGTAGCTTAAGTGTATAATATTGACATAGTTGTTAAATAAATATAAAATATTAGTGTAGGATTGTGCAGTGAGAATGTAGTGAATGTGCCGAATAAAGTAAAAGGGCTTGAAGATAAAGATGAGACCAAATTTAGCACATTTTGATTTTAGAAATTAATAATTTCGCTGTTGCTATGTAAGTAGGTTCCATGATGATTCTGTGGGGTCCTCTATGTAAGAAAACAGCGAAAAACTGTTTAGGTAATTTTATTGTTATTTTATAAAAGTTTATATTTTTTAAACGCCTATATCGAAAGGAAGTTTCATAGTAGAGCTAAAAAGTAGATACCTAACTACAATAATTAGCTTTTTTATTCTAAATAACTTTTTTTAATTATATTTTACACCTATAGTTGCTTTCATCCGATGAGTAGAGATAATTAAAGTTAAAAAGGCCCATCTCTATAATTGCCGTTTTTAATTAAAATAATTAGATATACAAGAAGGGCCAATAGCATTAGCAACCTTTTACAACTCATTTTTATAAGCTCTTTTGCGTAATTTGCGTAAGTATAAAAAACATGCAGAGGTAATTGACTAACAAATGGTCATTCCGTGAATGAGCGAAAAAAAAGATTACCCTTAAATAGAGAAAATAATTTAAAATATTTTCTTTAGAAATAAAACACACAAAAATTATTTTAGTTATGTGTGAAATTTGTCTTCAAAATACATGTAAAATTTGAATTGTATAATTCGGCCTTATACCTTTAACCATACCGAATTCCTATAAATTGTTCCATTATTTGATTAATAGAAAAACTAATTAATTTCCTCAAATCATGATTGACCTAATCCAACTGCCTACATGAAAAAAATCATTGCCGAAGACAATAAATTAATTACGAGGACAAGAACAGCGTAAATTCTATTTTTAGATCAGATAAAACACAGGAGAGAGACTCCTCTGTACGATCGCCTCCGATAAATGGAAAATAAAGGAGCCTGTCCAAACTAATAGGATTTGATTGTGGTTTATTTTCCCTTGAACCACACTTA
This sequence comes from Pediacus dermestoides, assembly GCA_963942485.1. NCBI lineage: Eukaryota > Metazoa > Arthropoda > Insecta > Coleoptera > Cucujidae > Pediacus > Pediacus dermestoides. The sequence continues at coordinate 35,822,329 of OZ012626.1, forward strand.
CCAATCTTTAGATAACGATCTAATCACTGTAGTTCAATTGAAAATACTTGTGGTGGTAACCAGAATCAAGCTTCACATTATTTATTCCAATTTTCAATGTGTGATGTGACCAGGAATTTTCAGCCTAGCTAAAGACAAAAAATTTCGGAAATTCAAATTAATTATTCTACTAAATCGAGCTGATACATTAATCTGAACTATGACGTATGTAAAAAATAATAAATGATTGTGCGAGGTTGGGAGCTCCAAGAAATAGGAGAAAAACATTTAAAAGGACCCAGAATATGGCAGGAAAATACTTATCCATTAATCATATTGTAAAGTTAAGGGAACAAATCCCAACTAAATGAATTAATGTTGAATACTAATTTAGTTCATATGAAGTCGCCCCCAGCTCCCAGTATTTACAATAAACGTATGAAAATTACGAATAATGACGAAATATAGTAGTCGTACAACCAAATCAAATTGTAATTTGCTTCTAAGCACACACACGTATGAATAAATAAATTGGGATTTGAAACTTCCAACAAAGTTGTAATTCATCGTTGATACAAACAAAGCAGGAACGAACAGCGAATGTATGCAGGATGACGGGAAGAAACAAAACAGTTTTGGCCCAAAGCCACGATGTTGATTATTGCAAAAAGCTTTTGCTTTTAGTTGAATATGAAGTTTTAAAATCATGTGTAGGGGGTGGAACAGAGACTATGCTTGGAGACGTACAGGGTGGGCAAAATTCGATGTTTTTATAGGGTAACTTTTAAACCATAACAGATACTGAAAATCTGACCGCGCATCGTCGAGCTCTTTTCTTGAGAAACCCTTGACGGTGAAGTCAAATTTTAGCGATCGTCGTTTGTTTTCGAGTTATGGCCGAAAATTCGATTTTTTGAGATTTCGATTTGAGTCTATATTTCGGTTGTTTGTGAATTTAGAGAAATGGCGTTTGCACGTTCTTAAGGCAGTTTTTTGATGCGAATGCAATGGCGTTAACAGATTTTGAAAATGTCTATTTATTTTTAGGTTATGACAAATTTTTATTTTTTTATATGAAAGTCATAGTGGGCTGTCACTTTATTTAAAAGAGCATTTTTTTCTCTTTTCAAATATATATAATATGTAGGGGCAATTCCTTCAATTTCTTCTTGAAAAATAAAAAAATCTAAATTTTTGAAATTAAATTAAAAAAAATCTTATAATAAAAATGAAAATACAACAAACGACATACATATAAACACGACACTATCTAAAATTAATATCTATATAAAACAACTCAAAGAAAAAGTTCAAAATTACGTCTATTAACTGCAATACATTTTTCATGACACTTCTGTACGCATTCGAAATGTGAATATTTGACACGGAGTTAAGGCATTGCGTAAACTTGGCTTTGAGTTCTTCTGGTATTTCTACTTTCAGTTTTATATGAATTATCTTTAATATGTCCCCAAAGGTGTCAAATCAGGCGACCTTGGTGGTCATCTAACTGGCCCATTGGTAACAAACCAATTATATCTGAATTTTGAGTTAAGCAATTCTCTAGCTGATCTCGTATTATGAGGTGGTAAGAATCGTGTTGTAAGAAGAACTGACTTCTATCGCTGAACGATAATTTGTCCAAATATTCCTCAACAATTTTCTCATTTAAATATTGGTAGTACCGTTCACCAGTTAGATTTCCCTCATAAATCTTATATGCCAAAACTTGATTTTTTATTAAGGCACACCAAACACTAAAACCAAACCAACCCTGATTTTGGATCTCAATGGCGTGGCGAGGGTTCTCATCATGACATTCGTCTACTGCGATAAATATGCGAAATACATATTATTAATTCCAAAAATTTAGATATTTGATTTTTTAAGAAGAAATTGAAGGAATAGACCCTACATATTATATATATTTGAAAAGAGAAAAAAATGCTCTTTTCAATAAAGTGACAGCCCACAATGACTTCCATATAAAAAAATAAAAATGAATGTCATAACCTAAAAATAAAAAAACATTTTCAAAATCTGTTAACGCCGTTGCATTCTCCTCAAAAAAGTGCCTTAAGAACGTGCAAATGCCATTTCTCTAAATTCACAAACAACCGAAATATAGACATAAATCGAAATCTCAAGAAATCGAATTTTCGTCCATAACTCGAAAACAAACAACGATCGCTAAATTTTGACATCGCCATCAAGGGTTTGTCAAAAAAGAGCTCGACGATGCGCAGTCAGATTTTCAATATCTGTTATGGTTTAAAAGTTACCGTATAAAAACATCGAATTTTGCCCACCCTGTACGTTGGATCGGGTTTAATTAGTAGAAAGCCAATACAACGTAAATTGAATTGCATTATTGATTGACGATAAGTTTGAATATGCGAGAGAATCCATGAGATATGGTGGAATAAACAAATTAATTTGCTGATAGAAAATTGAAACGTTTTTATATTTTTAAAGAAAAACAGTTAATTTTTGATATACAACTACAAGTTCTTGGGTGAAACTAATTATCAGAGGAAACTCTGAAAGCTTCGAACATATTCGAATAAGGAATATTAATTAACCCTTTTGTTTTGTTTCTGTTACCAAACTGTTATCTACATTACAAAGTTTGCACAAGTCTACGGTTCTATTTGATCCCCTAGAAGCCTTTCAGCGCTATGAAATTTCACCCAAATGCACTTTAACAATATCAATCCTTAATAAAACTGTTTCGACTTCACAGCCTTGAATGAAACGTATTTAGGCAGGAAATCGAAAAGGTACTGGTCCATGCACGAGAATTACGTGGAGACGGCGACACGACTCCACAGTAGTCTGTGATGAGACGAAAGTGAAAAGCAGACTCAGCTAAGCTACTCCATTTATCGATCTGGATGAGAAGCGTTTCTCGCTATTATTCTCTGGCAGCTTTGCCATAGATGGATAATAGCCATTGTGTTCTTTGCTTGTCGATGTAGAATAATGGCACGTAGCCTAGATATACCCCTTTCTTTTTGCATAATAAATTACTTGGGGATATCATCTGATGATTATTACCATTCAAGTTCAATTTTGATATTATATTGGAATTCATACAACTGTTAGTAATTCGGAGTCAATTCAATCTCAAATCAAATTAAATGACCTGGATAACATTTTATTTTCCTCTACAATACATCGTTTAATTTAATACGGATGGAAAAAATAACTAATATTGGCGAGTTTACTGTAATTTATATATTTTAGTTTAATCTTAAGTTCGTACAAATAAAAAAACATACAAATTATCATTGTGGGCCGCCATCTCCACCGGGCATAGACCTGATGATATCAGAATCCCCTGGATCCGTAATCGACATAGCGCAAACCCTGAAGTATTTACCACAAGCGGTGCCCAATTCTACATTGTTACCGGTGTAGTGATGTACTCCAGTTTTGGCCAACATAGCATAGTACTCAATTTCGGATTTTCGTAGAGGTGGGGTGTTGTTGGCGATAATTATGAGCTTGGCTTTGCCTTGTCTCAATGTCTGTAACACAGAATAAATACAAATTAGTTTGGAAGACTTCACAAATACACGTAATGTGTTAAATATATGGGAAACATGGAAAAACACGCCACTATGTTATTAGGCATTTTTAAGTAACAATCATCTACCTTGAGTGTCTGTTTATAGCCCAAGCAGAATTTTCCAGATTTCATTACCAAAGCCAAACGGCTGTTGATGCTTTCAATAGCCTTTTTCTGTTTCTTTTGGGCTACCATGTTGCCTAGAAAAAAAGAGGTTATAATAAGCGTAAATTACAAATTTTCATGAAATTTATTAATGGGAATGCATCGTAATGATCCACAATCCAATGAATTCTAATTACTATGGAAGTTTTCATTATTTTTAAGTAACTTACCAAATAAATGTTATCCACGTGCAAACGAACGGGAACGCAATTTTGTAGAGAAGTTTTTAGGGTATTGTCGAACTGAACAATTGTACCAACCGACTTCCGCTTGGCGCGAGATTTAAATAATTTGTGTAGGCAACCAACAATACATTTATTTATTTTATTAAAGAATTTATTAGAAAATAAAGCAGAAAATGTGAGGTTTTAAATATTTAATAGAAATATATTGACATATATCAATGAAAATCATAAAATACTGTCAAAAAAAATGTTTGATAAATACCTAAAATTATTTCTTCTAAAATAAAGTTTCTTAATTTTTAATTCTGCAATATTTACGTGATTTTTGTATTTGGAAAAGCATAATTTGTTTATTAAAAAAAAGCTAATGTTATGTTCTTTACTTTAAAGCTTTTCCAAATTATCACATTTGAATAAGAAACCAAGTAAACCAAATTTGTAATAAACATTTTTTTTACTTTAAGGTATGTATAAATAAAAATAAAAAGAAATGATTTTTAAATATTCTGTACTTCCGTACTAAAGCAGAATGGAAAATATAATCTCATTTTGGATAATAAATACTCGTACTAATTTCGGTTTCCATTTGTTGGTCTATTTACATTTCATCTTGTATAATATGTACATTAACAATTTTAATTTTTACTGTAATAAAACTACGATAAAAACATCTCATGCGGATGTTTCGACGATTTATCTTTCTTCTCAATTTGTTTCCGTAAGAAGTGCAATCCAGCTTCTATTGACTGTTCAATATTATTTAACTTAGGCGCCGGTTTCGATTTCTTACTACCACTGGGACCATAATAATCCATTGTGGGTGGAGGGGCAATTTCTACACCACGACGTCTTAAATCATCTTCTTCATCACTAGAATATATTGAATATTTCTCTTGCGTAACTTTTTGATAATCCGCCATAATTCGATCATCCATTTCCGTTACTTCGTTAATTATTGGTTTTGGCACCATCGGCACTTCAGTATTAACTACCTCGGAATATTCAGTAGATTTGTATGGGTTTAAACCTCTAACTTTCCTAGCAGGTTTATCTTCCTGAGTGTCAGAATGCTTCTTAGTACTGAACTTCAGAGTTTTGTTATTATCTAAATCATCATCGTATATTTTTTCCTTTCCTCTAAAATCTTTCCTGTAAGCCGTAGGTGGTGCAAACTCCTTTGGACGTTCCTTCCGTTTTTTCGCTACCCATTCCTCCTGACTGTACTCGTAGTGTTCCTTTGCGCCTTCTTTTCCGATATCCCATGGCCTCAAATGCTTGCGTCTTGCATCCTCTAAAAGTTTTTCCTTCGCTGCCTCCTCGGCTTTGCGGTTTTGTTCATCTTCCTCCTCTTGTTTGCGTTTCATATCGTCCTCTTCATTAGGAACAACCTCAGGTTCTAAAAAGTAGGATATAAGATACACGTTTATATGGTGAGTTATTTAACTTACCATCTTCTTCTTGAGGTAATCCCATTCTAGCCCGTTTGCGGTTCTTGGCAGCTTTTATTCGAGCAGCTAGTTGTTTCTCACGCATTGCTTTCATATCCTGGGATTTCTTTTGTTGTTGTTGGGTTTCCTGACGCAGTTTCTTTAAGTTTTCTTGTTGCTTTCTACGTTCTTCCTCATCTCGTGAAAATCCGTAATAACCAACACCATGCGTTCTGGCCTCTAAAGAAAACAACCCACGTTATAACTTAAAAAAAAACTAAATTGCAGCTACTGTACCCTCAAACAAAATATCTTGGTAGTGAATATTGTCCTTGTTTCTTAGTTCCTCTTCCTGTTTTTCCCACTGTTCCCTCAATAATTCCCTGCGCATATCAGCTGATAAAAGTTCACTTTCCTTTGCGACTTCATTATTAACTTCAGGTACATCTGCAGGCGTTTCGGGAATGAATGTTTTTGTTTTCTCCTCTGACGGTTCTCTCTTATTCAATCGTTCCTTAGCCTCAACAGTTTCTTTCAAATCTCTGTCGTTTGCCTTTAAATGTGCCAAATCTTTACGGAGGCATTTTCGCGTTCTTCCCAAACAGTCTACGTATTCAACCCTAAAATTAAGGTTATTTGTTGGTTTTAAAACTTAGGTTATGTTGGAATTGTTAGTTACCATTCATCCTCTGCGTTTTGGGGTGGTTCATATTCATCAGAATAATGCCGTTCCTCCTCACTTTCTGGATATCGATCCACGTCATCCTCCTCGGAATCACTTGGGGGTAAATCACTAACAGTGGATTTTTTCTTTTTGTCAAATCGCACCAAATAACGTTTGTTAAACTCAATTTCTTTTTCAGATAAATTCTTGTTTGAACCTTTTGATAATTTGTCGTACAGTGCAGCTTTTGCTTTTAGAACAGTTCTAAAAAAACGTTAATTATAAGATAAGGGAAAAATCTAAAGAAAATGTGTGAAGTACTCACTTGGATTTTTTTAGTAAATTTTCCTCTTCTTCGGTCAAATCGTTTTCTAAACGTTGTTGGAGACCTTTATTTTTAATTTCCAGTGGTGTGTTTTTCTTGATGGTTTGTCTTTTTACATTATTTTCGGTTTTTAGTTTCCGAAGTTCCTCCTGCTTTTTCAGAATTTCTGCCTTTAAACTAAGCAACTGAAAATAGAAACTAGGTTATGGAATACTCAAAGGAAATTATAGAAACTTACTGATGATTTGCTTATTTCGTAAGTACTCATTTTAATAAATTAACGCCAAACGAAAATAGTGAAGATAACCTTTCAAAAATCGTCGACATTCGCTATTTGACATTTGCCATCGAATGTTTACATCGAATCGCGTTTACTAAAATGGTTATTGTATAAATCGCCATTTGCTCGAATTTTTTGAAAAGTTGTGCAAACAAAATCAAACTGTAAACAGCTTTATCTTTTAAAATATAACACATCTGAAATGTATTTAGTTTTAATCGAAACTGAATTTGTATTAATTTAACATCTGCGATAGAAACCTGAAAACATTCACGTGCTCATTGAATGTTTTTAGTAGGGTTAGTAGTTGTGAATGGAATGCGAGACATTTGAACAATTTTTCCGTGTGCCATCTTGCGGAGAATTTCCATTATAGAGATCACTGGCGTACTGAGCTACCATAATTTTTTAACGTACACACTTTTAAATTAATAAAATGCAAAATAACTGATAAAAACCAGTGAATTGTGTTTGTTCCAGCTTCTGTAAGTGTTTATTTACAAATACTAATCATTTTGGTGCAATACGGTTTTTGTACAGCTTTGGGATATGTGAAAGTTTGTTTATTTGCTTAACAAATTCCGATCTAATTTCCTTCTATATTCAAGCGCAAACGTTTTTAGATGTGTTGCATTGGATTTTAACATCAGTTTGGGCTTTTTCTTTTTGTTGCATGATGTGCTGCAGCAAAATTGTACAAAGAAAAATTCATACCTATAATAAGCTGATTTTGCTGTGTGTGTGTGTGTGTGTAAGCTGGTGATATGAAAAGTTTGTGTAATAAAAATTCCTGGAATAGCTTTTGCATTAGCACATCCTAAATAACATGGAATAATTAAAAGTAAACATTTTTTTTAACCTCTCGCGACCTGTTATCGCAAACTTTAATTAGTTATTGGTGATTATTTGTTATATAGGAATGATTTGAAATAATTGTTTACAAAAATTCAAAACTTATTTACTTGCGTCAATTAATTAATTACTCCACACTAATAAAACTGCTTTTAAATTAATGCTTCTGCTTTTATAACTAACCATATAAATTTGTATTGTTGTTATTTTATTTATTTACTTACTTACAGTAAACAATTTTGTTTTAGATGTTTGTATCATAAAAGAATTGGATCATTAATCGAATATAACTATGGTATATTTTGCATTTTAAGAAAAGCAGAACACTTTTAAGGAAATTCTTATTAAATATTAGATCTATAAAATTAAAATGGGCTCTTTACAACAGTCTAATAGATTTAGATCCTTTATGCAGGTTAGCCAAGGTAAATGTTGTGGGTTTCGATGTTGCGTCTAATTTGTTGTATTTCCACGAAAACCCCAACGGAAAATTCACCAATTTGATTACTTTTTAGGTAACTTTCCACAAAGTTTAAGTGGTAGTGAAACTGATGTATCCACTTCCAATGAAAATTTATCAAATGAGGAAAAATATGTGATTAGACATACACCGAGACAGGAACCTCAAGGACAGGAAAATCTGCAGGCGTCGAATCGAAGCTCCTTGAGGGACAGTTTGGCTTCTAATCGTAGTTCTTTGGATGTCTCCTCGTCTTCCTACAACACTTTAATCATACATAGTGCTGGGGATGAACCATGGACAGGTACTTTGTTGTTTTTGTGTCTGAAGGGACAATTAATGATAAATTCTTTGTAAGAAAGGCATGGAAAAACATTCCGTTTTTATCTCTATATCAATAGAAATTAAAGTTCGTGTTTATGTTTATTTGGTAGTAATTTATAAAAGTGTGAAGATATTTAAAGGCTCATTATTATGATATTGATATCAACGTTATCTCAAAACGTAATTTAAATATCATTAAGATGAACACATTTCTAAAAAATTCAGTACATCAGATTTTGATTATTAATAATTAAAGTATGTACTTTATTTATTAATTTAATTAAATTGACGTCATTATTTAAGTCTCTCACTTGATAACTGTGTAAATATGACATCACTTTTAGACTTCTTTTTTGTGGATCAGATCTACGTCAGTATACGATCTTCCTTGGCATAATTGATCTTAGTGAGTGCTTCTTCTTAGAATTAGAATCATTAAAAGTTATGAGCTGTGAAGATGGTTAATTTCAAAAGTTTTGGTGAGAAATGGTTTTTGTAATATTCATGTTTGGTGGGTTCGCAAAGACTCAAAATATTGAAGCTATTTTTATTCTAATGCTAAAATTTTTTAGTAAATGTGCTCTTTTAATTGTCACAGTTAAAAATACAGGGTGTCTCTAAAAGGTCTTTACACAATCCTACCACAAGTTTTTGGGCTCAAAATAATTCGATTGAACCAAACATACCTTACTCCAAAAGTCCTTCCTTACTGAGTTACAGGGCGCTAAAAAATCTTTGCAAATCGTTTTTTACGTATATCTACAGAACGGTTTAAAGTAGAGACTTGAAATTTAGTGGGTTAATAAGTCTATAAGGAAGCTACAATGTGATGGTATTACAACCAAAATAATATTGTTCAGTGTCGTACTTATAGGGGGGTCTCAGTGTTTTTTGGATATTTTTTGTAGGGTATTGAATTTTTTTACAAAATAACAAAAATTATGATAGATACGCTCAAGATACGTAAAAAAGGTATACTTGTTTGACTTGCGTTAACTCAACTGTTTGCGAGATATTTAACTTCGAAAAAATTTTTTGCTATAAAAACAATTTGTGACTTACCCTGTAAAGTAAAAAATATTGGGTCACTCTAATACAGCTGATTCTACGTCCAAAACTAAGCATAAGTGGTTGTAGAAACCGACCCCCAAAAATGTTTCGTTACTAATTACAGGGTGTTGAAAGATGTATTTTTTATTCGCCCTCTATCTTTTTTAGGTATATCTACAGAACGGTATAAGATAGAAATTATGCTTAGTTTTGGACGTAGAATGAACCGTATTAGAGTGACCCAATATTTTTGACTTTACAGGCTGTCACAAATTGTTTTAATAGCAAAAAATTTTTTCAAAGTGAAATATCTCGCAAACAGTTGAGTTAATGCAAATCAAACAAGTATACCTTTTTTACGTGTCTTGAGCGTATCTATCATAATTCTTATTATTTTGTAAACAAATTTAATCCCCTACTAAAATTATTGAAAAAAACCCTGAGACCTCTTCGATAAGTACGCCACTGAACAATACAATATTATTTTGGTTCTAATACCAACAAATTGTAGCTTCCTTATAGACTTATTAACCCACCAAATTTCAAATCTCTACTTTGAACCGTTCTGTAGATATACTTAAAAAAATATTTGGAAAAATATTTTTTAGCGCCCTGTAACTCAATAAGGAAGAACTTTTGGACTAAGGTATGTTTGGTTTAAACGAATTATTTTGAGCCCAAAAACTTCTGGTAGGATTTTGTAAAGACCTTTTAGAGACACCCTGTATATTTAGGTAATGATGTAGATAATTAGGTTTACTTGAAACATTTTTGGAATATTTTCTGTTTAAGATATTAAATAATAAATTTTGAACTTACCGCGTAGATAAATTTTATGTATTTATAATGTTTATTTGTATAGATTTATGCAGAGATAAAGATCAATGTATTAATTATTATTGGAAGCGTGAAGATATTACCATTTACATTAAAATCACATTATCACTCTGTTATAATTACTTAAATGCTAAATTAATTTTTATAATTAGGTAGACAATAATTATTTACATAAAAATTGTGTGGAATTATATTTCTAGTAGTAAATATTTTAAATTTTTAAATATAATTTTTTTAGATAATTTGGAGTTAATTGTTAACTATTTAGTAAAAAACTAGATTTTCAATCCACCTTATATGAAAATTTTCTTTTATCTTACCGGATACGAGTATACAAAAACAATTATATGATAATGTCAAATTTTCCTCTAGTTCTCTTTAAAAATAGTGCCTTTTTATATCAAAGATGCAAATACTTTTGGCCAATCCTGTACGTATATTAAAAAAAAAATAGCAAATATTTTCTTGTACTTTTCGACTAACTAACTAAAATTGTAATATGTGTTTTTGGAACATTGGAGCTAAACTGGAAATGTAAACTTCGGGGCAGGGGCATAATTACTTGTGATAACATTTTAGTTAAATGAGGACAAGGAAAACAATAAAACATTGAAATTCTTTAGTTAAGTGTTTTGAAATTTCTAAAATTTGTATCTGATTGTCGATAATGAGCGCAGTAAAGTAAGCGAGATAATACTGTAAATAGCACGTCAAGTAACTCCATGTGATTTGTTTGAAATGTAGGCCATTACCTACGCCTTAATAACTATGAAGTGGCATTCATCAAGTGTTTCTTACACAGGAAGAAATTCTGGTCCTCGCGAAACCACCAACATCTCCCCACCAAACTACATCTGCCACCAGTCGTCCAATTTATACGGTGATCCCAAACTGTCTCCAAGTCAAAAGCGCGGCTCGGCTTCGCCCTCACCTTCAATCGCCAGCACAGGTCGTGAACCGCCATCGCTGCGCAACAGCCTGGAGTACTCAAATGCTCAAGCGTACGATACCGGCGTCCAAGAAATCACCGAAATACCTGATGATTACCTAAACCAGTCATCCGTCCTCAAACACTTAGCCAAAGAAGTCAAAGTACCAAATGGCGTCGACAATATGGATATTTTAAAATTCGAATTGAACAACTTACCCCCACCACCCGAATACAAATGGTCAGAAAAGTCGCCGCTCCAGCAGGCCGTCAACAGCCGCAACAAGATAAATGCGGAAAAACTCAACATGTCGAAATCTCAACCGGATTTAAGTTCTTTAGGCGTCGGCAAACACCCGGGGGATTTTACCGGGTTTCGACGCGGCGTTTCAGCGCCTCGCCCTCCAACCAAAGGTCGCGAAGAAAACGACTCCAACGGCGGGGAAATCTGGCCATCAGCGGAAATGGTCGAGATCCTAATCAAGGAAAACAGCGCTCTTAAGCACGAACTGGAGAACTTCTACCAACGTGTGGAAAAAACTCAAAAGGTATACAAGGTTAATTATTGTTTTTTCCTCGCCACATCTGGAAGTAACGTACTATTTGTGTGTTTAGATGGAACAGGAAATTTGTAAGGTGCACAAAGCCCATGAGGAACTAGTCCAATCCTGTGACAGACGGGAGAGGTTGGAACGGGCTGCCAGAACTAGGTTACAGATGGATTGTCGTCGATACCAGGAGCTAAACCGTGCGCTTAGGGAACAAGTCGATTTGTTGCAGACGCAGATGTTGTCTAGGTCTCCAATTCCGGACTCCAGCGGGCCGGACAATATTCGAAGGGAGTTGAACAAGCGGGAGATTTTGATTAAACAGTTAATCACCCAAAGTAAGTGAAATTAAATAGTTAAATGAAAGTAGAACTAAAAAAATTAAATATTTACTAATTAAATTTATAGTCAATTTTGTTTCTACATTATTTAGTATGTAGTTTTAAGTTTAATTTACAAAATACCGTGTTTTGAAACTATTTGACTTGGAACGATTTAATTTGTTTGGGGATTAGACAAAGAGTTGGCAGCAGCTAAAGAACGACAAGAAATCGAACTAACAGCTCAACGAGCCACCCTTCAAGAGCAAAGAACCCACATCGACATCCTCGACACAGCCTTAACCAACGCCCAAGGAAACGTAGTGCGATTAGAAGAGGAAGTAAGCTCATCAACTTAAATAAAAACCATGAACCTTCAAAAGTAAACTTCTCTTTTCAGTGTCGGAAAAAGCAGGTGTTTGTAGAACGCGTAGCTCAACTACAGAGGGCGCTAGTTACCCTACAACACGCCAGTGACCGTCGTGAGCAAACCGAACGCAAATTACGTCTTCAGTTAGAGCGTGAATTGCAAAGGACTAAAGCAGCTCAAGGTGAGCTTGGTAAATGTGGCTGGGACTCTCCGAATGGTTCTGGAAGTGAATCAGCGTCAGAGTTGAAGAGGCGGCTGCGGGAAAAAGATGAGAAAATTATGCGGCTTGAAGGGGATTGCTCTAAGTGGGAGCAGCGGTATCTGGAAGAGAGTGCTTTGAGACAGGCGGCTATCGATGCGGCTAGCATACCAAAGTAAGTTGAAGGGAAATAAGAAAAAAGTAGCATTGTTTATTTACTCGTATTTTTTATAGAGACGCTAAAATTGCGGCTTTGGAGAAAACAAGCCAGGAGACTGAGAAGATCATAGCGGAAGCTAGAAGCGAGAAAATTCGGCACATGGACGAGGTACATGCGGCCCAAAAGAAAGTTGCTGATCTAGAATCTAGGTACGAATCCCCCGTTATCTTTTCCATGTTTTATATAAAAGCCTTTTCGTTTAGGTTGAAGGATTTAGAGTCTAAATTGGCAGAAAAGGACGCCATGATTCGAGTGCTACAGAAGCACACTTACGACAAAGATGTGTCAAGTATGTTGGGCAGATCACCTCATCACACGCCACATCCCAGTTTGGCGGGTGCTGACATTGATCATGTCTTAGGTACAACTGTTTCCAGAGAGGAATTAGGTACTAACTTCAGCAAAGGCGAACAAATGAACTTTGTTCCTGACGAATATGTTGTTTTCTTTGTTTAGTTAGTAGCGTTTTAACGAATTCAACTGGATTTGGTTCTGGTAATTCCTATGTGGGTAGTGACTCCTCCTATCATATGCCTTCGTATAAATACGAAACGAACAAAAGTTTTGATGCTACCAAACAGACTTTAGACAATCAGTTGAAAGAAATTGACAGTCAGCTAGATTCCCAACTGCTTAGTAAGGTAGGAGAGACAGAGACCTTCTATTGACTGCTTTTTTCGTTCTGTTATTTTCTGTTACGTAATTTAAAAAATATAAAACTTGAAACTGCATATTAGTATAGAGACTAAAATTAAATTTAAAAACAAAAACTATAAAAAGCAAAATGAACTGAAACTTCATTTGTGCGTTATTGTTTTTATATTTAAATTTAAAATTGATGCAGTTTCCGAGAACCCAGTAATAATTTTCAGAGATTTATAAATGACAGTCAAATAGTGAGTCAGTTTTCTTTTTTTTTTGTTGATTTTTATTGTGTGCTATTTTATATTTTCTATTTTTGTTTAGTTTTTGTTGTATATAGAATAATGTGAATGTATGTAACGAGTCCATAATGTTTCTTAACCAAAAATATAAAACACCTTCCTTTCATTAATTAAAAAGACATGTTGAACATTTATAGTAAATAAAGCGGTGATTGGTGAAGGAAACGAAAATAACTTTACTACTTATTAATTAATAATTTAATACGAAAACATTGTCATCGGGTAAATGTTTATACATAGCATGACAAACATTGCACAAGAGCTGTGACTAATACCTATTAATGTTCGATGTGTCTTTGTAACTAAACTGGTGGATATTTTAGAGAAAAGTCCGTTTCCAGGACAGAAAATGCAAAGTCAGAAGTACGACGGTATTCAGGTATAAGATAACAATAAATCAGGCAATATAAAATAAATTGCATATTTTAGATAAAATTTTTCAATCAGTTGCTCTGCGATTTGAAAGTTTGTAGCTCATAATTAAAATGCTTATGAAACTCAATGTTTGTATTATAAAATTATCAATTGTTTGTCTAGTTTTAGAGCATCGATCGGTCGTAGCTGTTTAATTTTTCCGTTTAAGTCTATTTAAGATGACACGATTAACTACGATTAAATTGTAAGTTGCTATTAAAGTGATTGGTGCTAAAATTTAAACCCCTCAAGTAATTAATTATTATTTAATTAAGAGTTTGATTTTCAAGAAATTTCATTCTTTGAGACAAAGAAAAATCTGTAGTACCTAATTATAATATTGCGATCTTATTTTTTAATACAGTCGTACTTTTAGTTTATTGTTTCCTTTCCTGAAGGATATTTATTGTTGCTGAAAAAGTACAAAATTATGCAGATTCAATAAATGAACAATGGAAATATTATTTAAAGCTGATTCCAAGCAATGTAGTGTGTTTCTATCTATTATTTTGAGATTATCTCAAATTTCACAAAATGTTTAACACAAAAAAGTGAATTCACATTCATAGTCCGCACATCAAGACTTAAGTACACGACTTGTTCCAGTTTTGACCATTAGGTTTCGTTTATGAGCCAATGCAAGTTTTCATATTTCTTACTTTGTATGTGTCTCTTAATCAGTTCTGATACAAAAATTTGCCAGTTAGGAGAATTTAGCATGATTTTAATGTAACTACTCCTTAGCAAAACTAATAAAGATTTTCTTAATTGACCTAGAAGTTTTCATAACTATATTTTTTAGAATTCCTTTGAAACTTTTGAAAGTACTGTTAGTTTAACTAATTACGGCTCTTTTAGATTATTTAATAACTTTTTAATTGAATGCAACTTAGATATTTTTTTTTGTAGGGGTTAGATAGAAATAAGAAAAATGTGTGATATATATTTTTAACTACCAATTTTAATTGATTCATAACAATTTGATCAAGCGGTAATTTTTAAAAGTAAAATAAATTTCATTAAAATGCTCGGTTGTTTCACCTTCAGATTTCTGTTAGATAGTTACCTGGTACTTAGAATGTAACTTATAAATATAAATAATGATAATAGAATTCTCATTCTGTTATAGGTAATTAACTAAAGAATATCTGAAGTTGAAACAACCGGGCATAAATAATTTCGAATATTATGTTGGTTTAAATTGACTATTGCAATAATTGAATCTGCAACATCTTGTACATGACAAAGGACAAAATTTCCGAAATTGTTTCTGCCACACCATAATTAATTCTAAAAAAATAAAATCAAAATTTAATTTACATTTCTAAAAGTTTGTACATATTATTTAGGCCATATTATATTAATTATTTTTAATAAAGTCAAATTACAATCCTTGTAGTTTGTTTGGTTACCAAAAAAATTACATGCGATTAGATGCATTAACTGTTATGTAGTCATATTTGTATTTAAAAACACACCAGTATCGTATAAACAATTCATTGTATGTTTTTTGCATGTACCATTGTATGTGTTTGAAGGCATGATGAAAAAGAAATAAATTGTTTTTTTATTTTATCTTTTTTTGGTTAGTGTTATTTTGAATTTTTGCCTTTCCATTATGCTTGCCCTCCTTTTATTTATTATTATAAACCAACACACAGGACTTACATTTCCACTTAACCCACCCTTGGTACCACTTCCCCAAGACTTCCTGCATGGCTAGCCCGAGTGTGGCGTTGCCGTGTGTCTCACTAACCCCCAAACAACTCACTCAGGTCCTGGACAACATCCCAACTGTGGCATTTCTCTTATCCTTTTCAGCGGGGTCTTTGCTGTTTTCCAGGATTCACTAATCCAGTCACTGCGCCGAGAAAAGGAAAAATACCCAAGCCATTACTGGCAAGTGTGAGTTCGAATAGTGGGGGGCTGTTTGAAGCAGGCTCATTTCTGTTACCCTCATCGACACGGCACGAGTCCGGTGAAATGCTGCTGCTGGAGAAGCAGGGCCGCACTTCCCAGCAGCAGCGCATGCAGGACAACTCGTCCGAGCCCAGCACGCCTGTTCCAGACAGCCCCACCACCCATTGTCCAGCTCCAAGTTCGCTGCCACGGCCGCCGAGGTCCTCGCATCGCAGCGGCTTGCCCAGACGCATGGGCGACTATAACCGCCTGGACAACAGTGATTTGCCGCCAAGGAAAAAGTCGGATGGTGGTGATTCGCTCAGTTCCAATGCGAGTAGTCGCCGAGCGTCGCCCGCCAGGTCGCTGATTCCACCACCTCGCAAGCTGGGTGAGTATGGAAGACTGTCGGAGAGTGGTGGGTCCAGCGCATCTCTGCGCAAACCGTCGGCGAGGGTGCGCAGCAGCAGTTCAGGGGCGGAACGGGATTCGGCGTCTACGCTAAGTGATAATTCAGCCAGCTCTCTACCTCCACCGTCGAAGGTCCGATTGTTTGGGAATCCCGCTATTCGAAGGGGCAATTCCCTAGGAAGGGACAGTAAATCGTCCACTGATTCAACTGTCAGCAAGTATCGTATACAATTTTAGATGATTTTTAAATTATCTTGAGTGCTTCCTAAAATATTTTATTTACTACGATTATTATTGTTGGTTAAATAAGTGCCTTTATTATTTGTTTTCTTTTTATAGATAAACATGTAGAATGTTTGAAAATGTAATGCATGTCTTTACCCGTCTATTTTAAGGGTGAGTCGTTCAATAATGAAAAGCTTAAATCCAAAATGATACGAAATCAAAAAAACTAAACAAATATTTATTTGATCGTTTTTCCTTGTACATATCGTTCCTTCAGTACTCGCTTTAAGTTATTTTAAAATTCCTTAACACTAGTCACAATTATTTACATCAAAATAATAATATCGCAGGATTATCTTGTCCTAAAACTTTTTGGACTAAGCTTTTCAGTTCATTACCATAATGTAAAAACTACCCAGTTTTTTGAGGCAGCTGTAATAATGTAAGAACTTCTCATACCCGTTCCTTAGCTTAATTCTTCTTTTAACTAGTCTTTTTTACACCAAAGATCATTATATACTGTAGTACTTCTTAATCTTTTGTTGTCTTTGTAGTCGCAGGGACCAAACTATGTTTATATATGAAATGGGCTCAGAGGGTAAAGACATTGTATCAAACAAAAAATATCGCCATAATGTCCTTAGAATTCAAAGTGCCTTTTTGTATACACACGACCCAAATGTTCTCGTATAATTAAGTTGGGTTTACATTGTTATTATTGCGGAAAAAATGAAAATGTATTTATTGCCTTTATTTTGTGAGAATCTCCCCAATGTTTATTTTTTACAAATGTATTTCTAGTAATCTCTAGTCTGATTGCATAATGTAAACAAAACCACAATACTCTGTTGTTATTATTATGCAGACAATAAACTGAATTATTATTAAAATGTCATGATTTTTTTTTATATCCTTTTGTTGCTTTATGTAAATAATATGAAAATGAAAGGTGTAACTTTCTGTCATGAATTATTGATTGTTTTGTTAAAACAGTAACACAAAACAATGTGCCTACATAAAAGATTTTGGAAATTTGCAAAGTTTATATTAATGAAATTATCATGAATGCGTATCATTAAACTGTGGTCAAAGACACAAAAAATGTATGTATTTATAGTGAATTTACATGATTTCTAAAAATAGCTCCCCAAACCATTATCGAAATTCTGAGAAAGCAATATTAGAAACTGATAATTGATAACACCAACAATGTATGATTTATTGATATCTACAAAATAAAATAGTTTTGTGTTTTTCCATAAATACTGAAAAAACCTGCTGGCCTACAAATAGTTTCAATTAACTAAACACTGCACCATAAACCGTCTGTAGGTCCTTTAACAGGATTTAAAGTGTTTTTGCATGTGTTAATCAGTGATGATGGAACAGGTGGCCCCAATTCCCTCAATATTTGTATGGACTTGGTCGTTTCGTTGTTTTATGTTTAGTAAGTACAGTTAAGATTCAGTGTCAGGTCGAAAAGGAGGTCGTTAGCGGTGTTTACGTAAGTCTCTCAAGTTTGAACGAACAACACCAGTCAATCCAGCAAGTAAGCAGCGCAGAGAATACTACAACACCTTGGCACACTTTCACCGAACATGCGGATTTTTACTTTGAAACTTCTGTTTTTGTTGGGTTTTCATTTGGACTGTTTTGGAATCTATACAAGTTTGCTGTTTTTCGAATGGAACTTTCTTTGTAGGTTTTTATGGTGTAAATCTGTCGAAATTGGAATAAAAAGCTTAAAAGTATAAACTTTCCTATGTTCCTAAATTAAGTAATAGAAGTTAAATTTATAAAGCTACTACATATATTATTAATTTGTTCTAAGTTCGCTGTTACTATAAATTTTCTTATAGCGATTCTAAAAAGTATTCTACGAGCCCTAAAAACTAAATGTTTGGACAAAAGTAAATTTTTGAAGTATGAAAGGAGAACTGGAAATTTTACGAAAATAATTAGTTAACACCTAACAATACAATAAGATAAAGTCTTAATAACAATATTATGCATGGAAGAAAATTATTAATTGGATTTAACAATATTTTGACCTTAATAATTAGCAAACTTTACAAAATGAATTTGCAACTAAATGTTGGGATAATTTTTAATTTAGGATCATTAATAAGAGGTTACGTCTCCTTTGCTTTAATAGCTGCCTGTATTCTAGCAGGCATTGTATTTATCAAATTTTGGTACAATTTTGGCGTGAAACTGTCCAAATTTCTTCTATTTTGGTCTTTAAGTCCCCAATGGTTCTTAGTGAATTATTGCATAGAATACGTTTAATTTTATGCCAAAGAGTTTCAATGACATTTAAATCCGGACTGGATGAGGGCCATGAAAGCACCTTTATGTCGTTTTCCCCAAGTTCCAAAACTGTTTTTTTTTAAATAGTCGTTAGAAAATTACGTCACATTTTTCAAGTGCAATTTTAAAGCTACGAAATATGCCTAAAATCATCAAATAAAAACTTGGGAATTTTTTTCTACATAAAACCAATAGCCAGCTTTCCAGTAAAGTAATTTTTAACAAAATCCACCCAGTGGTTCCAAAACTGTGATTATTTTAATGTAGGTAGCACCCTCAAAAAACACGTTTTTTGAAAAGTGAACTGTGGAACTCGAAAAAAATGCAAAAAAAAATCATATTAACATTTCAGGATTTTTTCAATATACTATGATTATTGAGCTTTGATTTAAATGTTTTTTGGCACAAATCCAACCAGAGGTTTCAAAACTGTGATTCTTTAAAACAGTTACTAGAAAATTTTATCATTTTTAAAGGTGCAATTTTGAAGCTCCGATAAATGCCTAAAATCACCAAATAAAAACTTGTGTAACTTTTTTGTAAAGAAAACCAACATCCAGTTTTGCAATAAAGTAAATTTCTTCAAAATCCGACTACTAGATCCAACGTTTTGAAAATAATAATTCTTTGTTTCTACAATTTTCCCATCCTGCTGGGTTAAAGTGCCACAGTTTTGAAACCGCCGAGCGAATTTTTACGAAATTTACGTTTTTATATAACTAAATGTTGGCATTACAACAGAAAAAACCATCAATATTATGGAAGTTAATTTAGATAACTTTTGCGCGTATGGAAAAAAGACAATCAAATTTACTTTTGTCCGAACATTTAGTTGTTAGGGCTCGTATAATTGATACCTAATTTTTCCATTTTGTGGAGAAAAACTTATAAGGATTAATTTTTACATAAAATTTATTTATTTATTTAAAAATATAACCTTTAAATTTGCAGACAAAATAACTTAAATCAGCTTTTCCAAAATCACTGTTTTGTTATTTTTCTTAGGTCTTATTTTTGAAATTTTTTAACTTTTTATAACTAGTAAGAAAAAATGTTCAAGTCAAAGAACCAACCATTAATTTTCTTATAAATTAAATAAATACATAAATTGGGACGCTTCATGAAGTTCAATTAAATTTTTTTCCATTTTTTGAAAAGCGCTTTATATCAAACCAATCTTTGAACAGCTCTTATTTTAAAACTCATTTCGTTTTTCTATCCTACAATATTTTGTAAGAAGATTAAGATATTGAAAACAGTGATACGAAAGATGAACAATTTTAATAAATTTTCAAAAACATGGCAAAATAAAAAACTGATAAAATTTTCTTTTAATGCATCATCTTAAATTCAAAATAATTTTATTTTAAAACGAAAAAAAAACTTTTTTGTAAACGCAAAATTCTTAGAATTTTTAGGTTTCATAAAATAATTTCTTACAATTTATGAAATTTTGAGAAACTGTGGTGAGTGTCAATGACCCATATTCTTCTTTCTTATGTTCTTTCTTTCACCTCTTTCTGTAATTTTTGGATTAAGGAGATCACATGACATTTTTTTATTAAAAGAAAAAACATAATTTTGAAATAATTTAGAAACTATAATGAGTGCTAATGACCCTTTTTATAATAAATATTTGAGTTCTGGAGATCATATGACATTTTTTGATTAAAAGAAGAAAACTGTAATAAACTCAAAATTCTTCTTAGATTTAATGAAATATTTTGTTGCAATTTCTATAATTTCGAGATAATTTAGAAACTATATTATATGTCAATGACCCATAGTTTTCAATACAATAAAATCTCTAGACCCTCGTTTGCTTGTGTCTTGGGTCCTTTACTTCCTCATCCATACGTTTTAAAAAGTAGGTAGGTCGGTATGCCTCTCTACACGTGCAAACCGTAAGAATAATAGATTATTGTGAGGCAAAGAATGGGATGAATGCTAAAAGACTGTCGAACATGACATGGTCCGCAAAATATGTCCAAGTTTTTATATGTAAATTTATGGGGCAATGAAGTAGCTAAATAAGAGATTTTTCTTTGTACAATATGTGGAAAGGGAAAACGGAAAAAGGTTTCTGGAAGTTAGGGTGTATTAAATTTATAGTTTATATGAAAAATTTACTGAATATAAATTGGAATAGAATATGAGGATTATAATGATTAATTGATTATAAACTTTATAATATTTCTATTAAGAAAACCCAAGGGAACGGAAGCACTAGGTACCTACTCCTAATACAATTTTCATTTTATGTGGATTTTCTTGTTGTTTTAATGAAAATACCAAAATAAAACTCCTGAAAATTGTGGAGATTACTCTAAAATGCTTGTAGGACGCTGCAAAATTGGTATCTACGCCACTGGTTGTACAGTACTGACCCAGAACAATTTGAACCCTGCCTAAACAGGCCAAAAATTGCAGTTTGAAAAAGAAGCGCAATATTTCTAAATTTTCAAGTTCTTCAATTTTTCGACCCCTTGTTTTTGAATTTTTGAATCTTTCCTGATAAAAAATATAAACTTGTCTTGATCTTAATCTGAATCAAAATGAAAAAGTCTTACAAAATGAGAAAGATGGTAACCTGAAGTTTCAATTATTTCAGATATTTCATGAAGTAATCAAGATCGCTATAATAAGAACTGAATTTTGAACAGTCTGTACGGGGCATTTAGATTTTAGTAAATGGTATTCTGGGAAATAATTCCGAGACGAATTTGGCCTCCGATTTACAAAAGTGTATAAGTATACGAGCCGGAAAACACATTTTGCACAATTCTAGAATTCTACCCTGTGATGCAACTAAAACAAGATGGCGGCCATCTTGTTTTAGTTTTTCGCGCATAAATCGCGTATCTTCGACTTTACAAGGAAATGTTTTAATGACATTAATTTGCAAATTGAATTCTCTACAAAATTGTACTGAAGATTTTTTTCGCTAATTGCAATTATTTACAAGTTACAGTGCAATTTGTTATAAAAAGTAGGGGATTATTTTTTTATACTCGTTATATCTTTTTTTACGTTGCTCTAATAGAAACATTGTACGTATAAAAAGTGTAGAGCTTTCAATTACCTATATTTTTTATGGAATAAAGATTTTGATGTAGGTAACCAATATACTTCTCCCTCTGTAGCGCATGGAGGATGAACATGTTTTCATAGAGCTCGATCCCATAAGCAAATGGATATATCTATAAAAAAATCATCGCGAAATTTCCTTATTGGAATTATTTCGAGACGAATTTTGCATGCGAATTTTGAAAGTGTATAAGTGTACAAGCACATTTTGCACAAGTCTACCCCGTGGTGAAAAGTCGCTACCTATCTTATTTTAATGGTAGTTTTAGTTTTTCTCGTATAAATCGCGTATTTTCGATTTTAGAAGAAAATGTTTCAATGCAATTTTGTTGCAAATTGAATTTTCTACAAAGTTGCACTGGTGACTTTTTTCGCTAATTGCAATTGTTTAGGAGTTACCGTGCAATTTGTTTAAAAAAATAGGGGATGATTTCTTTATATTCGTTATATATTTTTTTATATTTCTCTAATCGAAAAATTATTTTCATAAAAACTCTTGAACTCAATCATGCGAATAGTGTTTATCGCAACCTGCCACGCATAAATTTCCTGATTATGTTATAACAATATAATATTATAACGCAAATAGTTTTGTTTAAGTCTCTATTCTGATTTTTTTAAATTGATTATAGAAAATCCGGTCGCATGACTTTCCCAATAGAGAAAGTCAACAAAGGTACCATAATCAATTAATCATTGTCCTGAGTGGTATTTTTTATAAATTTTTTTATAACAAATTGCACTGTAACTTGTAAAAAATTGCAATTAGCGAAAAAAGTCATCAGTGCAATTTTGTAGAGATTTTAATTTGCAAACTAATGTCATTAAAACATTTTCTTCTAAAATCGAAAATACGCGATTTATACGCGAAAAACTAAAACTACCCTTAAAAATAAGATAGCGGCTTTTCACCACGGGGTAGAATTGTGCAAAATGTTTTTCCTAGTTTGTATACTTATACATTTTCAAAATTCGAATACAAAATCCGTCTCGAAATAATTCCAATAATTATAGATATATTCATTTGTTTGTGGAATCGAGCTCTTTAAAAACATGTTCATCTTCCATGCGCTGCAGAGGAAGAAGTATTGGTCACATCAAAATCTTTATTTCATAAAAAATATAGGTAATTGAAAACTCTACACTTTTTATACGTACAAATGTTTCGATTAGAGAAACGTAAAAGAAGATATAACGAGTATAAAAAAATATATATAAAATGTATATTTATACACTTTCGAAAATCGGAGGCCAAATTCGTCTCGGAATTATTTCGCAGAAAGTCTAAATGCCCTGTACTAAAAAGAGCGAGGTTCTGCACATCCCAAATTTGAGAATCTTTACGAATCTTTTCTGATAAAAAATATAAACTTGATATATTGGAGTCAAAAATAAATTTTAAAATTATCATAAATGAATAACTTATTTTGAATAAATTTATTGACAAACTCGATAACTAAAAAGCCACGAGGGGAGCCCCCGTTGATGAACCCCATGAATATTAAATTTAAAATATAGGATATAGGTATGTACAGGGTGATTCTTTTATGTGGGGAAATGCGTTTTTCTCGTAAACGGCCGAAGAAAATTAAATTTTGAAAAAAGTGTTATATACCTACATACCACTTTTATTATATCAGTGGAAAGGTCTTTTAATTTTGAGTCTTTTTTCTAAAAACCAATTTTTTGTATTCTTATTTTTTAAAAAGTTATGATCCAATTTAAATTATTTCTGATCTAACTAAATTTTGAAATATTTTTAACAGTAGGCCGAGTTTTCCCTCAAATACTAAAGTAAATCTTATTATATAAAATAAAGTAGGCTTAGAAAAAACAAAATCTGTTATTTGTCAACATATTACAACAACAAACAACTTATTAATACCTAAATTAAACAAAAAATTTAATGAAAAAGTTGATTATTTTAAGAATTGTTCAATATGAGTACCATTGTTATCTAAACATAAATTATAACGTTTTCTTATTTCATTATACGTGAGTTTTCCTACAACATTAGCATTAATTTCAGGACAGGCATCGACAATCTTTTGTTTTAAATGATCTATATTATTAGACCTTGTTTTGTAAACTTTATTTTTAAGAGTTCCCCACAAGAAAAAATCGAGAGGTGTTAAGTCTGGAGACCTAGGAGGAAATTCTACTGGCCCGTAAATTCCCATCCATCTGTCTTCATATTCTATATTTAAATAATTCCGCACAATAGCAGCATTATGACAAGGAGCCCCATCTAGTTGAAGCCACAAATGTCTTCTAATCTTAAGAGGCACATTTTTTTTGTTTAATTTAGGTATTAATAAGTTTTTTGTTGTTGTAATATGTTGACAAATATCAGGTTTTGTTTTTTCTAAGCCTACTTTATTTTATATAATAATATTTGAAGGAAAACTCGGCCTACTGTTAAAAATATTTAAAAATTTAGTTAGAACAGAAATAATTTAAATTGGATCATAACTTTTTAAAAAATAAGAATACAAAAAATTGGTTTTTAGAAAAAAGACTCAGAATTAAAAGACCTTTCCAGTGATATAATAAAAGTGGTATGTTGCGGGAAAATTTTTTGGAGCGTCGCGACGCCTAGCGTCATGCATATTAAAGTCTATATTTCTATCCTAATTTTGAGTGACAGCCAGTAGGTAGGTATATAACAGTTTATTCAAAATTTAATTCCCTTCAGTCGTTTACGAGAAAAACGCATTTCACCAGATCAAAGAATCACCCTGTACTTTACGTACTTATTGCGTAAAAAAATCAGGTCACAATTCAATGAAGAAGCGATGAAGAGATGCAGCTAAACGTGAATGCATAATTATGCAAATTACTAACTTTTAAAACTGTTTCGCCGTCCACTAATTTGCTTCCAACATCAAATGCCGTCGGAACAAATTTGGATACCGCAACCAGTAAATAGATTAGTATATGAAGAGTGTGATAGTTTATGATAGCCCCCATCAGCATATCATCATATCTGATCTCAACCTCAACAAACAGACATGTTGAGGCGTCCGCCAAATAAGTACGCAAGTTTGCATGCAGTTTGCTTTGGCGTTGGCCTCACGTGAGTCTACAAAGTGGTTTTACCGAACAGACCGAGCGTTCGTCCGTCTGCCGTCGCCGTCGTCGTCGTGCAACGCGCCCCCACTCCGTCCCAATCATTGGAGAGACGTTTTGTTCGGTTCCTCCGCGCGCCTCAACTTCATTCGAGTCGCTACAGAGGAAGGGTACGCGTGTTGTGCGTCGCCCCATCGAACCGCACCTGTGTAATTTTTCATTATCGTAAAAATAATTGTTACGACAAAGGAATTCCGCGCGCGCTGTCGTCTTACTAAATCAGTGCTAGTGTTTGGTGCACCCCAAAAGGAGTTTGGAGTGCGTAGTGTGCTGCTTGGTTTTTGGTATTTTCTTGGATTGTTTGTTGTCCGGAGAGAGAACGTCTTCCACCTCCTACTTTTTTAACAACAACCATGCACCACGGGATTCCATCTGAGGTTAGAGATTGAACCAGAACCCAACAACGTACATACATAGTGGAATATCTACTGAATTAGTTGAATTACTATTAATTTTTTCTGTTTACTTTGCGCCGCGATAATAAACGTTTTGTGTTGTTTGTGACTGCTATTTTGGTTTTCTTTACTAACATCGTCGAGTTCGGTTGCCTTGCCACGTAGCTCTCTAGTGTTTGGTTTATT
The DNA here is from genome assembly GCA_963942485.1 of Pediacus dermestoides. Classification (NCBI taxonomy): domain Eukaryota; kingdom Metazoa; phylum Arthropoda; class Insecta; order Coleoptera; family Cucujidae; genus Pediacus; species Pediacus dermestoides. Next base: position 35,848,033 of record OZ012626.1, read on the forward strand.
TTCGTCCAACATTTCGCTAGTTCATTTTTGTGAGTGTGTCAGTGCCTGTGTCTGTGTTTGTGTGACCATTATTATATTGCAACAGCAGTGAAATTTGTGCTCGGGCTCCTTTTTATTTACATTTTGTGGTTAGGATATGAGAAATAGTTGTGGTTAAAATCGTAACAAAAAGTAAAGTTCTTAAAACAATTTGTGGTGTGTGTTGTTCCATTTTTTGGATTATTATTTTGCACCACACAAGCTGTTTATTGATTGACCGCCACTGCCGAAGGGTAAGTTACAAATCACACATTCAATTTTTATTTAGTGCCCCGACAGAAAAACTGTTGCTACGTTTTCCAACATCGCTTTATTACTGTAATAACAGAACATTCCACTTTGCCGAACGAACATTAGTAACATTACTAAGGTATTTAATTATAAAATGTTTGGTTTCATGATTTCATAAAAGGAAGTTGTGCTCCTCTATAAACTGACATTTCATTTTAATCCTTTAGTGGCTTTTCGTCCTGCTTTTAAATGCAATATTCCTACCTACCTAGGTAGGTATTTTTTTGTAAATGCTTAAATTCCCTAAAGAATTATTCAAATTCCTGATTGCGTGTACCTACCTGATGTTAGTTGTATCGTGTTAATAAAATTTGTTAATTAAATCTTCCTGTCACAGGACCTTTTATACCTGCAATGTTTGATTTTAACTACGACCAACTTTGGCATTAAATATTTTACCCTGTAATTAACATAAAGTCACAAATTACAAGAAAATTAAAATAAATTTCAGGGTGATTTTCCAAAAATGTCCCTTTTTGAAATAACTTTGATTTTGGTACTGAAATATCGTTAATGATTTTGTTAAACGTTTTATCAAAATTTGAGTCCTACCCAAATTCCTAGAAATAAATGACCTTTTTTGGAACTTCCCAGTAATTCCATAAAAGGACATTTTTGCCTGATAACCACGACAGATCTACATTGTCGTATAATTTGTGTCATTCATGTTTTAAAATACCTACATTCTTTTTAAAACCTGAATCAGTATTTTGGAAACAAAGCAACCAAGAAGAATTGTTCCAAAAATCATTATTTTCTAAGTGTGTATAAGCTAACAACCAAAAGAACTAAAAATTAAGTTACGTATTTATGTAACAAGTGTGTAAAATGATATTTTTTTAAACGGATAGAAAATAAGTAGAAATTATCTACCTATAGTAGAATTTTGGTACCTCTACATTGACCGCCAAAGCTGGCATTATATTAAGAACCTATGTAAAAAATATTTCTTATTTAGTAAAAAAAATTATTAACCTAATTAAATCCAGCAATTAAAATATGCAAGAATGCACCAAAAACGTCATGAAAAATCTATACAAATCTTCTAAATTCGAAAGTTCTTATAAGTTGCTCAAAGAATTAATCAGTTTGTTTTTTACTTTCTTATACGAAGTAATTTTTTTCGACTTCGAGATTTTGATGGATTTACACGTTTTAAGGGCCCCTAAATCCATTTTACCATTTTCGCCATGATGTCTGTGTGTGTGTGTGTCTGTCTGTCTTTCTATCCACCATAACTCAAAAACGACTTATCGGATTTGATTCAAATTTCATAGTTAAGAGTTTGAACAAATTTGTGGGTGCCACATTAAATGTTTTTCATCTAGCACCAACACAAGTAGTTACTTACCTGAAGACATTTTTAGGTTTTTTAGGAATATCTTGAAAAATAAACAATTTATGAGATTTTTTTATTCTTTACCATTGATTTAGAATTAAATTTTGAACAAATTTTGTTTGAACTTTTTTTTGAAATTCCATCAAAAAAACTTCAAAAAAAAACGCGATATTCTTAAAACACTTATATTTCTCATAGTGCGCGTTGATCGTTGAATCCGACCGACAGTCTAGATGGATTAGTGACTAAAGGGACTTGGCTGCCAAACGGAAGGTCCCGGGTTCGAATCCCAGAAGGACCAATATTTTTTTTGTATTTTACTGGTTTCTATGGTACCGAAAACAATAATAATGAATAATTAAATGTGATTTTATACCGGGAGATTTTTTAAAGTGAGTAATAGGTCAAAAATCTAAAATAAAACAAATTTTTGTCGTAAAAAGGGACAAGGGACAAGCACAGATTTACAGTAGAATCCGTTTATAATGGACTTCAGGGGACCAAGTAAAATAGTCCATTATAACCGGGTGTTCATCTCATCAGAATAATTACTAATTAAACAAATACATATAAATGTAATTTTTTTTATTGAAAAACGATTACTAACACATTAAACTATACATAAGCAGGAAGATAAAAGCGAAAAACTTATATAATATTAGATATTTTGAAAAAAGTCGCTTAGTTTTGTTTGGATCCGCGGTTTGGTTATATAATACGCACTGGCACGCACTGGTCAACGCCGTGACAGAAACTACAAGAGCGACATCAGTTCGCACTTCGCAGCTTCTCTTCGATTGCGTCATAATATTTAATGTTTATCGGGGAAGTACCGAATCGCTCCGGTTGTAATGGACAAAATAACGAATTTTGGTTCATTATAGGCGAGAGTCTATTATAATCGAGTTCATTTAAACCGAGGATTTTACACGTGTTTGTACTGGGACTTTTAAAATGGTACATTATAACAGAGTTTCCATTATAAGCGAGTTTATTATAGGTGGATTCCACTGTATGTGTATTGCAATAAGTGCGACAGAGACTATTTGAAAATTGCTGGAAATCCTCCAAATTTAAACACGATTTTTACAAGAAATTTAACTTAATCTTTAGGAAAAGTTATTGTGGTACTATCAGTATAAGAAAGTCATGTATTGGACACATCAGATATTTTAGTTAGTAGTCCAATTAATCTTATATCTTAAGAACTGACTAGAACCCAAAACTCAAATTTACTGTTTAAAATTTCAGAAAAAATTAAAATTAAAAGGGGTTTTTTTGTAAACGAAAAATCACTTCTAATTTTATTCCGGGCGTTAGATTAAGTGAAAATCTGACGAATAGTGTAAAAAACTATCTCAAAAATACTGATTGACATTGAATTTTGTTTGATTTTATTTTTAATTAGTCAATAAAATTCAAACATAAATAAACATAACAATCAAATTTAATCTAATTTCCAAATAAGAAATGAAGTGTACGCCGTAATAAACATTCAGTGCACTCCACAAATGACGTCAAATTCGGGATTTAAAGTGCACCTGTCGCTGCAAAATACGTGCACTTAGACACTCCATGTTGAGTTACTTACCTATACAAAAATTTCGAGTTTGTAACTGAAAAATAAAATGAACTGGTAATTATGTTGGTTTCTAAAGTAGTCTGATTTTATTCTACCAGATATTTTGAGATCATAAATGATAATAAAAATAAATAAATCTTAATTGACTGAAATCCTATTAAATTAAAATGATATACAATAAACAATTAAACATAAATACAAAGAAACTATCTATAACTTATTACTTTCTTATACGAAGTAATAAGGAAGTATTAGTAGTCGTGATTTTTTAAATGTCTCAAATAAGAAGGTAAAAAGTAGAACAACATTTGACTGAGTTGATGTTTTCTTTAATTTTTTTATTTATCTATTGAAAATAATCCTGGTATATTTATAAAAATATTCCTGAAATAAATACGTAACTTGATATTTGTCCTTAATCCTTATACTCTATGTTTAAATAATTATCATAGGCATTTAAAACATCAAAAACACTAAACTTGTGTAATACATAGTATTTACTATTATTTTTTAATTTCCAGTATTTCCACATTTAATCTAGATCCGATTATCGCAATTTAATCTGAAATAAATTATTGCCTAACCTAATCATCATTTGTTATTTCTATTATAAAACAAACAAAACCCGAATTATTTTAAATGCAGAAAATGTTATGGGCATTTGATATTTTTATTACAGTGATTAATTTAATTTTATCACGAAATTTATACTTTCCACGCACCTACATAATAAATAGCTATCATTATTTTGTGACACCTACACCTCGGGTTGTTTGAGTCTTATTATTTATGCAACGATAACTTTGTTTTAGTGTTTCTCGAGGTGTTTCGCATCCCATGTCATAAAACGAAAGTAAAACGCAACTTTTAAATAAACAGTCAAATCTGGCTTTCATATACATAATTATTTAATATAATCGACACGAAAATTACAAATCCGTTACAGTAGTTCTCCAAGTTTTTTTTTTATTATGATTAGTAGGTTTATTTCATGTTTATAACTGACTTTAATGGGCGTGCTTGGTGAGTACAAAGTTTTTGTAGCGTATCCAGTATCCCCAGAAACAATTTCAGGCGGCGGGAAATTGTTTCCCTGGACTTGAGTTTATAAACAAAGAGAATACGATTTTCCGGTTGCTGAAGCCTGGACAAACTTTATAACTCTACCAACCTTAAGATTCATTCAACTCTTTGACTTAAGCATCTACGAACCTCCGCTAATAACTTGGTCAAGATCTGTTACAAAGTTCGAGGGCCTAAATTGTTGGTTATTTTCACAATAGGTGAAGTCGATTATCGATTTCAGGCGAGGTCTGTTGCTAGATCATCAGGCTAGGGTTAGTGACCGTACTCGAAGCGGCATTCACCGCAAGTTGCGTGATACTGCTGGCTGCTGAACTGTACTTACTGGCAAGCAGGCAGCAGACAACTTTGATGCTGTAGCTGTAGTGGAATGAGGAGGAGAGGCACTTTGGTTCGGGGTTATTTAAGGGCGGGATGATAACGAACCTAACAACGTTCAAGACACTTGCATCTCGATTTGTGATCTGATCCTTGGCCGGAGCTGCGCAGTCAATGATGGTCATCATGATACAAGATATAAGCCATGCAAATGCCCTAATAAGATTTATGTACCAAAAAGCCACAATTATTACGAAATAGCAAGATTTTGGAATATAGTACCCACATGAAAATTATTGGATTAGAAAAACAGATAAAAATTAAGTAAATATACGAAAATAAAATTAGCAATTTCTATACCAGCATTATTTTTAGTAGACACATGCGTCACACTGTCTCTATCTCTACCTCATATTCGCCCCCCTTAAGAGCAAGTGAGAGGGAGAGTATGTCAAGTACATGCCCGCTAAAAATAGTTCTACCACAAAAAATTTGAAGGACACTAATTTTAACATAACACATTACATTTTTTAAACATCTTTAAAATTTCCGTTTTCAATTAGTAGATATATTTTAAAAAAATAAACCAATTTTTTGATATAGATCTACCCAAAACTCTACTATCTTCTTGTTATAAAACACCAACCCAATCTCAAAATTTGAAAATCCTGGACAGATTACGCAAGTATCATAATATTTATTTGTTTACTATTTTGACTTCTGTTTGTTTCCAACATTCAAAGAAATCTAAAGTTCCCTTGTTGTTGTAAGGTGCGGTGCCTCCATCAAGTTCCAAAGTGGCATTCAAAACTGTTCTGAATTTCAGTTGAATATTTGATGTTCCAATTAAATTAAAATCCAGCTTCTCTGTGCGGGTCTTTATGCCGTTGCGTTGGCTTACGAATGATTAATGGCCCTACGAAAATCAATGAAATGTGATCAGCTGTTGTAAATGAAGGTAAAATAGGTTTATGTAGTACTTGAGCTTGTTTGTTAAATGGAAATTTTTGGGGACATTTGTCATAAGGAAGAGAGCATTTGGGGGAATGAGATTGTTGGTTTTGGTTGATATCTTGATATGATACATAAATTGTACATTTACATAATGTGATTTAGGGAAAAGTTATCTGATTTTGTTTGCTATGCACATAAAATCATTGTATGTGTTTTAATTCTGACTAATAATATTTTTAGAAGTATCTATGCAACTTCTATTATTTACTTTTATACCAAAAGCACATATTCACCTATTTACACATTTGTAATAGTGCCAATTTACAAGTAAATATCAGTACTTATGTTCTAATCTTTTTATGACTAATTTTCTGTATTTTTTTGTGTTGAAAATGCATACTTACTAATGTACGTATTTAACATGACAAAATTAACATCAATTTTATAAAATAAACAATGTCTATCTTGACATAATAACATCATATTTCAAATGTTCTATATTATTAAATAATAATAAATTTGAATCAGTGAATAAAGTTAATAAAATAGTTGTTTGTGTATCTAGTGCAAAAAGTGCTGTTTTAAAGTACGACTCCTGAAAATTGTGCACGAAGTGTCAAACCGAGGGGTTTGTTCAGTTTGTTGCCCCCTCGAAGGAAATAATTGTTCGGTGAATTTTCCAGAAATTGTTAGGCAACTTGAGGAATTTAATTTTCGAGGAATTTGATGGGGACTAAGTTGGTGTCGCGCAAGTTCGTTGCATTAAAATTGGGGCATTTCAGAGAAATTAAAGGAATTTACATTTTTGACATATTTTAGGCATATTTTTGGAATTTGAGGAACTTTGTGCTTTTTGAGAAGAATGTAAAGGTAATTTTGGAAATGCTAGCTATTTATGTGACATTTTTATGCAGAAACAAATTTTTTGTTCCCGTAATTTGAGCCTAACTAATTTGTCAGAAATTATAAGACAATTCGAAATATTTTTGGAAATTGAAGGGAATTTGTTTGTATCGTATAAGTTCGTTGCAGTAAAATTGAGGCATTTACAAGGAATTAAAAAAATTTAGAGGCATTTTTGAGGTCTTTTTTTAGGTTGAGGGAATTTTGTGGGATTTGAGAGGAATTTAAGAACATTTTTAGAAATGTGAGATATTTCTATGGCATTTTTATGTAAAAAGGAATTTTCTCTACAAAATTTAGCCGTGTGATCAACCTCTCGCCTTAAACTTTTTTTTTACAGAAGTACAGGCCTCATATTTTATGGCACGCTATGTCATAATGTGCCACTTTTAACTTTGCATAGAAGTACACAAAGGTTTACTTCTTATACGATCGTGAAAAACAGTTTTTATTGTACAATTATTTTGGCTATTACATGATCATTTTTATTGGTTGAATAAATAATCAACATTTGCTTCTCATATTGATTAAATTTTAAATAATACTACAATTTCATTGGTATAGAAATTTTCTACAATTAAACCATCAAAAATCGAAATAATCCTAACTTATAACATATCGTATAGTTTATGTTTATAGTATAGTAGATGTGAATTAAAAAAAAATGTTTATTTGAAATGACACCACAACACGCAAGCATTACTTTTAGTTTTTCTTTTATTTACTTACTCTACTTACCGATAATAGCCAAATCACAATGATTAGCTAACTTCTTTTAACTCTACGTGCCTAAATTATTCCTAATTAGCAAGTTATTTGTTATGGAGTTCAAACCTAAATAATGTTGTGCTAACTCATCATCAGACAAATTTCGTTACAATAATGTAAGCGTAATGTGTCTGCGTTAGCATAAATGCTAGAAATTTATGCTGATACTAATAAAATTGTTATGCTACAAACTACACACTGATAATATGGGTAAAGTTCATTGGACTGGTAATAAATCGTTGTAACATGTTGTAATATGGATGTTTCTTTAATTTGACAAGACAAGAAGTTTGCACTTAAGCGAATATTTACGGTAAAGCAAAAAAGTCTATCGACGTGATTTTTTTACCACAGCTGGTCTGGTGGCGGCGCAACCCGTCCAATGTTGGTAAAAGTAGGACAATTGCGGCATCACGAGTTCATCGCCGACTGTTCCACCCAGCGGCCATTGGCTTGAAGAATACAATGGATGGCTCAACAAATCCACACGAGACACGATAAACTCGTCCACAGGTTGTCCTATAATTATTCAAATTAATATCTTGTGTCTTCTGCGTGCTGTAATTAATAGTCCTTTAGTCTTATCATTTATTTAATATGTTGTTTTTTTGCACGGCAAGCGTTGCAGTGTCGAGGGGCATTGGGCAATTCTTCATCCTTAACCAAGTGCATTTCTGTTTTATTGTATGTGCTGCAAGCGAGGGGTCAACTGAGCCGAGCCAGTTGAATACGGTGCGATATACCTCAGAAAACTTCATTAAAATTAATTAGACCAGCTTGTAGAAACGAATTCATGCTGTTCCAACAGCAACAGAGAAATACACCGGCCACGTTGAGCTAAACTGTGTACAGCCGCCGTATGGGATAATAGGAGAGAAAGAGCAGAGTGCGACGGCGGCCACGCCGGCGATATTTTATAGCTTAACGTCGTGCTGGAGTTAATGCCGGCAAATTGTATCGATCCACTCTTTGTGTCTGTATGTGTGTGTTCTATACACTCGGGGACTGGGCTAATGGATATTTATATTATGGGAATTAATTGTATTTGCCTTTCTTACACCTTTTTAAACGTAATTATTCTTTACATATTTTTTTTCGCGTCCCACTTAAACAACAAAGTCATTGTGATGGTGAGGATTATCGCATTAAATTCGAGTGGACTAATTAGTTCTGTTGCAAGTCACTGTATATTTATTATACGTACGAGTAGAATTATTCTTATTTACTAAGTAAAATATCTGATGTAGCCAGCACATGACATTATTACTCAAATCTAACCTAATTTAAATTTTTAAACGAAACGGTCAGAAACATTCTATAAATTAATTGTACAAACAACAAACTGTGTCATACTTTTTTCGGGTAGGTTTAAGTACTAAGTGTTGGTACTACAATCTCGAAGTCGAAAAAAATCACTTCCTTATTACTTCGTATAAGAATGTAAAAAGTTTTTACCCTCAGAAAGACTAATCAAATACCATCACCGTTTAAAACTCAAGTTTTTAGGGATATTATTCATCATCGGGTAATTTACCTGAAAAACCCAGTGTGGTTTCTGGTAGATTCGAACCTATTAATACTGAGATATTCGTATTACGAAAACTACGTTTCGCTCGGTGTTATCGCAAGGCCACGGAACCCACAAGCACTCTAGTGTAGTGAACTAAGTTAGTAGGCACGCACTAATCCTACAACTTTTACTATTTCACAGTGTTTAATAAGAAAACTTGTCAAGAAGTTTGTTAATATGTGAAATTAAATTATTTTATTATGCTATTAAAATATATATCAACAATTATTTGTTGTGTTTTAGTTTAAGTTATAAACAGAAATTTGTTTTTATATTTGCGGTGAAACTGGAAGCTTTCATTTTTAAAATAACCGGAAGGTTTTTGTTACTGATATGTAAAGTTAAACTTTTATTTATTAAACAGAATGTATTGCACTTTTAATTTATGTAAACTAATAATTAAGCTTATGGTAAATTAGTGAATAAAATTAACGTTCTATCAATAGAAAAAAATATTTACGTTATTTTTATTCACTAACTTCTAGCTTTATAATTTATAACATACCTACCTTATGACTGTGCCAAAATTAAGACGTGCCCTAATTTCAAAACTTTCTGGAATGACCGCTGGAGGCGTCGCTAAAGTGTAGTGTTTATCGGTAGTAATTACTATAATGATAACTCGACTAATAAATAAAACTTTCGGAATGATGGCTCGGTGAATAGAAAAATACATACAAGGTTGACCTTGAACGATTACACTCATGTAATGGAATCAAATATCTTTTTCATGAAGTGCAGTTGTCATTGTACTTTTGTTCAATCAATAAAAGTTTTGTGGTTGGTTCCCAAAGTTGATAACTATTTATTTAACTTTGATTTTTTGAAAAATATATTCTATATGGTAATTTTAAGTTATTTTAAATTGAAAATTTCAGTTGCATTAAATTGCATTCTAGACGGACTTCTAAACATTACAAACCTCCTACTCCAGCGAAAAATCTAATTCAAAAATCAAGTCAAAACAACAAATCCAAAAATTATCTAATTTTACTAACATTATTTTTATTTATTTTCATATCAGCTTATAGTTATAATGACGTACACACATGATAATTTATGTAAATAAATGTCAATTATATCAATGTTTTTATCTGTTAGTAAAAAATGTTGAATGAAAAAAGTGTTCTAAAAAAATTATATCATAATATAATAAATCAAAGCCAAAAATGTAGCTAAACGTTTCAAAACTTAAAAACTAGAAATTAACTTTTATTTTTCGATCATATGAGATGAAATTCTAAACAAAATCAGATTATTCGCTTTTTCTTTTAATAAATTTGTGATTAAGCTGGTTAGTAAGAAAATTTTTGACCTACAAAAAACATAATATGTATTATACCGAGAGATCAAAAATTATCTTGGTCAAAGGTGGTCATGGATTTTAAAATAATTGTCGGAGCTAGTATCGTGTCAATACTCATTATGGCACATAACTTGATAAACTTCAAAATGATGATACAAGCTAAGACCGTCGTTTTTCATTTCATGACCACCTTTGACCAAGATAATTTTTGATCTCTCGGTATTTCTCTGGTTTGTCTTTCCTATGTGCTATGTGGTCTAGGAGGTAAATTTATGGCTCTTTGTGTAAACCCTCCATTACACTAGGGTGTATTTTTTAGTTGCTTTTTTGCTTCGAAAGAGAGATTGACATCGTTTCAAGCTTCCACTGTGATTTTTTCTTTTGTCTCTTCGATTATTATCTATTTCTATCGTGGTGAAAATAAACATGAAAATCTGGAGGTTAGGAAGGGTTCTCAAGCTAAAAGATTCTCGAATTTTGAAGAATGAACTACTAAAAAAATAAAACGGAAATTTTCAACTCAATCTAGGTACACATTTTTATTTTTATAATTAAAAAGAATGATTTTAAAAATGCAAATTTGGCGATATCCCATTTTCAAAATTAATTATCAAAAGAAAACCGAATCCTGCAAAAACTAATTTGTTAATAGTCCCAATGTTGCCTGATCATACAAATAAAACAACAATAACGACTTAAACGGTTTTATTACGGCTTTATGTGAGCGTAACAGAGAAAACGAGCTGAAATAACCATGTTGATGTCAAAACGAAACGAGAAACGAAAACACCAAAGCAAAATGTTTTTATACATGGCTAACTGTGATAGTTACAGGACACGGTTGAAGCTTTTGTTTCCTACAGTAGTTTGTAATAGTAGGCCACGGTTATATTGTTATTATTACATAAAACGCTCAGAGTACTATTAACTAGTGCACAATAACAAATGAACAGAAAGAAACTGTTAGGTGTAGAAAATAGTATCATGAACATTATTGTATTTATTTTTATGAATCTAGGAGTCCAAATTTTGAGATATTGACAAGAGCCGAAATTAAATTACCTACTGTTTATTGTGCAAAAATTTAGCCCTATAAACCTAATTTTGTTGTAAGAACTGATGTAATAAAAGTAGCAATTTAATGGAAAATGTATTGTTCTGACTGTCTAACCTGATGCGAGTAAATTTCGTTTTATTGTCGTCGTTTCTGCACAAACGAAGCTGACAAAAGGCCAAATTGTCCCAGGTTTCGACTGATGCATTCAAACCAAATAGTTGTGGGTTCTCACCCTAAACAATTTAAGAACATACAATTGCAGGTACTGAACAGGTGGCAACAGTTGGATAAAATCAGTGAATTATTGTGTAAAATATAAATGCTTATTTTGTATTTTCAGAATTTATAAGCATGGCAGGGGTGTAGGGTGATATTTTATTGAAGTCAAGGTCTTTTGTGTAGGGTGTTTTGTTCTTGGATGTAGCAACCCTAAGTAGAATTATGCTTTGTTGTTGGAATTATTGATAAACGTAAATTACGTAACTTTATTTTACGAATAATTCATGCAGTTTGGATTATTTTTCACGATATTTTTCAAGTTTATTTAATTTATGAAACACCTGACACCACCGAGGTCATTCACTTTAAGTTTAAATAAAAATCCTACTGTAAGTTATTTTCAGTAGGCAAGGGCGTCACGCTGTTTCTATCTCTACCTGTCATTCACCGCTCTTGAGAGCGAGAGAGATGGAGGGACAGAAATAGTGTGACGTACATGTTTACTAAAAATTATTTTGCTATATCTGTTAATGAAGTAACAATCGAAAAAAAATAAATGTCACATAATTGATTAAATACGTTATGCGATTAACTTCTGCATCGAATTCGAATAATATTTGAGTTACCTGAAAAAAATTGAAACCATTTACAGCAAATTGCACTAGCTTTTGATGTTTTCTTCTCGTGTTTACCCAAATTTTTCACAAGCAGCTCACAAAGAGACATAATGCGATTATTTCCTTTGTCATGGTCACCACCTAGTAGTTTAGTCGGTTTTCAGTACAAATGACGTCATTAGTTGCTCCACGTTATCAAAATACAACGTCGACATGATCCCGCCATTAAAGTTGAAACTTAATGAACAGGAACCAAAATAATATTGTGACCGATAACAGAAACGTAACAGTTTTCGAAGCCTTATAATATTTTAAAGCTCATGCATAAACAGTTAAAGGTCATAAAGTTCAACAAACACACACTTGGAGAGAGAGGTTATGTAAATTGTAACTAACTTTCACATACACATATACGCACACCAGCAAAACAAACTTGACAGTAGAGAAATCATGTTTGGCGCAGCCGATTTGTAATTAATATTCATAGATATTATCATGCGTATTAAATTGCTGTGTAACAAGTATGAAATATGAATGTGTCGATTCCGGCGATGTTATTTGTTTTGGTACTTTACAAATACCATAAAAATATAACTAGAATCTGAATCAGTTTATCGACCTTGATATTGACCGTAAATTATAGAACAATAAAGATTGTAATAAATTTGGTGAATTATTTATTTGCTCGTGTGGTAAAACAGCTCACGAACAACGCCATCAGCAATAAAAAGCAATTCCCGCACTTGCAAACAAACCTTGTCATGTTTAATGTTGGCAGAAAGTGCCACAAAGAAATATGTAACTCATACTTTAAACACACTACCACCAGCAGCTCCAGCTCATCTCGACACACAGTGTGTTTGGGATGGTGCCATTGTGTGAATAAAGCTAGTTGAGCGGAGGCCCTTTTTGTGTTTCCATCTCCCACACCCCCTAGACAGCGTCTGTCTTCTTTCTCTCGACACTTGCAGGATGGTCGTCGGACAGAGAGCGAGAGGAGAGGGACCAGGACCGTTGGTTACAGATAGGCAGTCAGGCAGTCCTTCGTAATAAGAACTTTACACCCTAACCAACTTCAAATTCTAAACTAAATAGGCTGCGTGACACTTTTAGTGATGTACGGCCTTGTTCTGTGAAGCTCACAACACCAACGATTAGTTGGTTAGTGGTGGAATAGGGAAAAAGTTGGGAACATTGACATATTTCACTTTTTGACTTAGTTTATAACAGGATGCTCTTGTTTGCTATTGCTGAGGAAGAATGGACATCAGAACCAAAGCTCCAAAAACTCAAAAACAGTCTACATTATACTAGTAGTTTAAATAATCGAGTCAAGAGGGTTTTCCTCACCAAATAAGTTATGATAATTTTGCGAATGTTATCTTTTTAATCCATGATTATTATCTGCGACCTAACCTAGGTATAAAGCACGGGTGTGCGATAATAGTTTCTTTAACGCATGCGCGGGTTGTAAAGTAATGGTTTTAACAACTACCTGTCAAATTTATTACTTATACAATGCTTTTTGTAATAATATACGTATGTAAATGATCGTAGATAAAATTTTAATATTTACTACATACTTGTGACTATTCTGAAAACTTCAGTCATAAAATTACATATAATTTTGGAAAATTGTATATAATTACAAAGAGCAAAGAGTGATTGTTTGGAATTAGGTATATGTAGAGTGGTTTATTTATATTTCTTTTGTATCAATTACTAAAATTTTAAGGAAATTATATAATTAATAAATAAATTCAAATTTTTGTTATTTCTAATTCAAGATATCACTGTTTTGACAGTCAAACATTTATTACATTTGTGCTTAGAAGTAGGTCAGTGTTATCTTTATCTAAGATACAACCGCATATTTCTATTGTTTTTGTAAAAACATGATAAAAATAATGATTCATTAAATTACTTATGATTATATAAATCCAGATTTTTTATAGAGATTAGTGGTACTAGTACCTATCAATATGTGGCAAGAAATTCAAAATTCGCCAATTTGAATGGCTGTAGGTCGTCATCAATATCCAATCAAATACGAGCCCTAACAACTAAATGTTCGGATAAAAATAAATTTGATTGTCTTTTTTCCATACGCGCAAAAGTTATCTAAATTAACTTCCATAATATTTTTTTGTTATAATGCCAACATTTAGTTATATAAAAACGTAAATTTCGTAAAAATCCGCTCGGCGGTTCCAAAACTGTGGCACTTTAACCCAGCAGGATATGGGAAAATTGTAGAAACAAAGAATTATTTTCAAGACGTTGGATCTAGAAGTCGGATTTTGATGAAATTTACTTTATTACAAAGCTGGATGTTGGTTTTCTTTACAAAAAAGTTACACAAGTTTTTATTTGGTGATTTTAGGCATTTATCGGAGCTTCAAAGTAGCACCTTTAAAAATGATAAAATTTTCTAGTAACTGTTTTAAAGAATCACAGTTTTGAAACCGCTGGTTGGATTTGTGTCAAAAAACATTTAAATCAAAGCTCAATAATCGTACTATATTGAAAAAATCCTGAAATGTTTATATGATTTTTTTTACATTTTTTACGAGTTTCACAGTTCACTTTTCAAAAAACGTGTTTTTTGATGTTGCTACCTACATTAAAATAATCACAGTTTTGGAACCAGTGGTTGGATTTTGGTAAAATTTACTTTATTGCAAAGCTAGATGTTGGTTTTATGTACATAAAAATCCCCAAGTTTTTATTTGGGGATTTTAGGCATATTTCGTAGCTTTAAAATTGCGCTAGAAAAATGTGACGTAATTTTCTAACGACTGTTTTTAAAAAATCACAGTTTTGGAACTTGGGGAAAACGACATAAAGGTGCTTTCATGGCCCTCATCCAGTCCGGACTTAAATGTCATTGAAACTCTTTGGCATAAAATTAAACGTATTCTACGCAATAATCCACCAAGAACCATTGGGGACTTAAAGACCAAAATAGAAGAAATTTGGGACAGTTTCACTCCAGAATTGTACCAAAATTTGACAAATACAATGCCTGCTAGAATACAGGCAGCTATTAAAGCAAAAGGAGACGTAACCTCTTATTAATGGTCCTAAATTAAAAATTATCCCAACATTTAGTTGCAAATTCATTTTGTAAAGTTTGTTAATTATTAAGGTTAAAATATTGTTAAATCCAATAAACAATTTTCTTCCATGCATAATATTGTTATTAAGGCTTTATCTTATTGTATTGTTAGGTGTTTACTAATTATTTGCGTATTTCCAGTTCTCCTTTCATACTTCAAAAATTTACTTTTGTCCGAACATTTAGTTGTTAGGGCTCGTAGTAGCATTAGGCACTCTACTAAAAAAAATAGGGTGTAGACTTGTACGAGTATAACAAAATTTTTCAAAAATTCTAAAACTAACGAAAATGCAAAACTTTATTGATTAAGTTTTTTGTCCCTTTTTAAAAAAGTTGACAATCAAAAGGATAAAACACTTAACTTATAAAATTTTTACATTTTCTTTAGAAATTAGGGGCATAAATGTTGGAAAATAATAATTAATTTGATTTTTTAACATAAGTACAATCTTGAATATTTCCACAGATAGATACACCTCTTTTTCAAAATGCCACAAATTTGGCGCCTTTGATTCAAGGTCGAAATGTAGTTCATTGCTCTATTCTATGCACGAACGATAAATAATTATAATTTTGTTAAGTAAAAGGATAAATAATTACTTAGTACCTACGTAACATATGAAAGTGAAAGTACCTAAACTTGGCTCTTTTCATTACAAATATCATATCCACTTGTTTCAAATGTGCATTTTACGGGGACAATCAAGTTTATAAACATACCCTTTATTTGAAATGTTTCTATATGTTAGTATTTAATCGACATAATTAGTCCAACTTATTGAATTATAGATTATGTATTTCTATATTTAGCTTTTAAGAAACTCGTATTGTTAAGTTAATTTACAATTATTACTCGTATTAATTTAAAATAACTTAAACAACAATTCATAATAATAACACTGATGCCCATAGAATTAGTTGCTTATTTGGTCAGTAATGACGAGGGGTAAGTAAATACCTCGAAAATTTTCTGTACACAGACTCGAAATTCTTACGATTTCCAAGCATTTTTTTGAAAATCGTGGCATATTTTTGTTATTATTTAAAATCTAATTTAATAACAACCTCTATATTAAGCCACCTTATACCATAACCTTGAAATGAATTACATTATTTTTTCTAGATACATAATAAAAATATTACCTATTTAAAAAACAAATTTTTTGAAACTTCTTTGGCCTAGCAAAAATTATTTAGCCGCAAAAAACCTTACATTACGCACTAGTGTCATAAATTTATGTTCTGAATGTGCAATTTGTGCGATTATTTATGTCTCGATTTAATCTTGTGGACATTTAACAATAATTTTAATAATTAACCTTTCCCATTTATCCTTTTGCAGTTAAACTACCATCAGCGATTCCCAAGTTGCAGTAGTATTAATTATACAACAAATAATGCATTGTTAATTTCAAGGTAAACAAACAATAACAATGGTAAATAATTTCAGTTTTATTGCGGCATAACTACATAACATACAGATATCGCAAAAATGTTATGATGGACCTTCAAATTAAAATATCAAAGATAATTTGAAAATATTTTAAGTAATTAATGGAGCTTGAAGTGGATTTCGTTTTGCAATAATTGCTGTATGTTTTGTTTCGTGTTTTGTGTGTATTTCGATTTCGTTGTTATAAATATCTACAGGTGCAGCTCACTGCTGTATTATTACATTATTATTTTATTGTATTTATAGACCGTACGGCCGGTGAGATATTTTAAGGCGAGCTAAAAATACGCACTCTAGTTGACCTCCTACTGCGAGAGAAATATGTAAATAGTTTGATTGCTACTGACGATGCTCCTCCAGTATTAACAAAATTTTTACCAGACAAATTAATCTTTTGCACAAATCCGCTAATTTTCATGCTTAGTTTAATTCAACCAGATACATTTTTAAACTTGTTTATATTTTAGCGCCCTTCACACGTCACATAAATACATCTGTTAATTAATTATTTAATTAATTTCCCGTGAAGGGTTCTCTATGCCCTTGTTTGTATATTGAAGAAAATCAAAGCTAAATTTGGAATGAGATGTGCTGCAACTGAAACTGGTTGCGCCTTGTGTCTTCTACTTTAGTCAAAACACCCACTTTTCTCTTTTCACTTTCAGAAATCTACCTGTTAATTTCCTTGACTTGTATAATGAATGTTGCTTTTGTTGTTGCGTGGGGGTGAGTTGCCTCTGATTTTGGGGTGAGGGTGTGCTCCTTTGAACAACCGAAATTTCCCTAAGATGTGTGCCAGTGTATTCTAATGCTAATTAGTTTACTGTTGTTAATTAATCTTGTATTATCTGATTTGAAACGGTTTTTTCGTAAAATACAGAATGGATTTGCATGACCTTTATGGAGTTATTACCGGTACATAATAATTCTAAACGTTAGAAAGCGTAATAGCCCAGTAATGTTAAATGATGTGCAATAAAAACGGACTATAAAAGTAAAACGGCAGGTAATTCGTTAGATATTTGCGGTTTGCATTTTTTTATATCTACAGTTATGCCATTTTATTGTTACTAAACTTGAAGTACTGATTTAATTTTGAAATACCGAATTTTATCGGTGATAAGAAAAGCTATCTGTTTTAGTGGGCACTGAACTGATGACATTCCAAAATCACCGTCTATACTAAATTCATAAAAGGAGGATAGTAATAATTGTCACGTGATCAGAAGCTACAACAACTGTTGATTTAACAATCCTGTGTAACTTTTACTGTAAATATTTTGTTTTTTCCATCATTATATTATAAACCAAGTAAAAAACATTACGCGTTTCTTTGGAAAGTTGTCACTGACCTTCTTTAACAAAAATGGCCACTCTGACGTCAGCGCTCCTCTAGGGAATTATCGTTTCTATGGTTGTGCTTTTATATTTAGATACATTATTCTTATGGTCATTAAATCTGGAGTAATGATTGGAGAGAACATGAGAAATTTTATCTGTGAATAGATCCAAATATGGAAATTTTGTGATTAGGTGTTGAAGAAATCTCGATAAAAATCATCTTTATAATATTTTAGTAGGATTATTATTCAGGGATGTATGTATGGAAGTTTTATTGAAATGTTTATAATGTTTATAATTTTTTAGTACACATACATAAGTCTATTTGGAATAAATAAATTTAGATCACTGATTTTATAAAGAAATTAAAATTTTACTTTTATTTCTTTATTGATGTTTTAAGAGAGAATTATGTATTACAAAATAAACTTACAAAGCACTAATTCAATAAATCTTATCAAATTTTTCATGGAACTCGATTGTGGAATATGAAGTTTGTTGACTATAGTTCGTTACAATTGCATGACATCACTATATGTTTATAAATACTAACGATATGTTTTGGAATATTATGATTATGAACCCTAATCATCACTGCATAGACTAAACTACCTACTACACTACCAATTCATGTCCAAAAATCAAAATTTCACAATCACCATCATTATTGTCCAAAATTCTTGTTACAAATATTTCGCAAGTGACGTTTGTTTTAAAGTACATATCGAGGTGTTAATGAACACAAGTTAGACATGTTATTATTTTGGTAATTGATGCTTGTTTACGCGAGGTTAAATAGTTGGTTATTGATTGGATTTTGTGTTTGCTTCATGACCTTCAAACTGCTTGATTTATTTGCACTAGATTCTTTGGAGAGCAATAATGATATTAAATGAAGTGCAATAAAATTAGCTGATAAAGAAAGAATGTTAACAGTAATTGATTGTGTTTTGTTTTCGCGGATTTTTATTGACTTTAAGCTTTCGTATTTGAAAAGAGTTCAAGTATAACATTAATTAATTTTAGTAAGTAACGTTTATACGAGCCCTAACAACTAAATGTTCGGACAAAAGTAAATTTGATTGTCTTTTTTCCATACGCGCAAAAAATATCTAAATTAACTTCCATAATATTCATGGTTTTTTCTGTTATAATGCCAACATTTAGTTATATAAAAACGTAAATTTCGTAAAAATCCGCTCGACGGTTCCAAAACTGTGGCACTTTAACCCAGTAGGATAAGAAAATTGTAGAAACAAAGAATTGTTATTTTCAAAACGATGGATCTAGTAGTCGGATTTTGATGAAATTTACTTTATTACAAAGCTGGATGTTGATTTTCTTCAAAAAAAGTTACACAAGTTTTTATTTGGTGATTTTAGGCATTTATCGGAGCTTCAAATTTGCACCTTTAAAAATGATAAAAATTTTCTAGTAACTGTTGTAAAGAATCACAGTTTTGAAACCGCTGGTTGGATTTGTGTCAAAAAACATTTAAATCAAAGCTCAATAATCGTACTATATTGAAAAAATCCTGAAATGTTAATATGATTTTTTTTGCATTTTTTTCGAGTTTCACAGTTCACTTTTCAAAAAACGTGTTTTTTGATGGTGCTACCTACATTAAAATAATCACAGTTTTGGAACCACTGGTTGGATTTTGGTAAAATTTACTTTATTGAAAAGCTGGATATTGGTTTTATGTACAAAAAAATCCCCAAGTCTTTATTTGATGATTTTAGGCATATTTCTAGCTTTAAAATTGCACTTGAAAAATGTGACGTAATTTTCTAACGACTGTTTTTAAAAAATCAGTTTTGGAACTTGGGGAAAACGACATAAAGGTGCTTTCATGGCGCTCATCCAGTCCGGACTTAAATGTCATTGAAACTCTTTGGCATAAAATTAAACGTATTCTACGCAATAATCCACCAAGAACCATTGGGAGGGACTTAAAGACCAAAATTGAAGTAATTTGGGACAGTTTCACGCTAGAATTGTACCAAAATTTGATAAATACAATGCCTGCTAGAATACAGGCAGCTATTAAAGCAAAAGGAGACGTAACCTCTTATTAATGGTCCTAAATTAAAAATTATCCCAACATTTAGTTGCAAATTCATTATGTAAAGTTTGCTAATTATTAAGGTTAAAATATTGTTAAATCCAATAAATAATTTTCTTCCATGCATAATATTGTTATTAAGGCTTTATCTTATTGTATTGTTAGGTGTTGACTAATTATTTGCGTAAAATTTCCAGTTCTCCTTTCATACTTCAAAAATTTACTTTTGTCCGAACTTTTAGTTGTTAGGGCTCGTATAAGAGTAGGTGAGTACTGAGTAGGTAATAATAAATAAAAAAGTAGCAATGGTTATTATTTAATTACTTTCAGCCTTCGGCTTAGTGAGGAATTTTAACTTTATGAATATATTTTCGTTTCGCTGTAATCGCCCCAAAATGATATGCGTTATTAAAATGGCATCCATAACATAACAATTTCTTTATGTTGTACATCCCTTAAGCTGTTGTTTGCTTTTCGCCTTTTTCCCCTTGTTTCTCACTATATCCATCCAATTTCACCAAAGGTTCATCATCCTCGCTCTTCCATCTTTTTCTGCAGTCGGCCACAAATCGCACGCCCCTCCCAATTCGCATTCTCTTTATCCCAACATTTCTCACTTTTGTCGGTTTAATAAATCCCTCTATTATGCCTTGTGCTTGTGCACACCCGACTTTAATTTGACCGCTTCAAGATACATTTATTCCTGTTTTTAATCTGCACTTTGGCTCCCATTTATAACCAGATTTAATTGACACTTAACGGTACTTGGATATTAGCTGCTGATGTTGCAAGTTGTTGCATTCTATTTTCTTTTCAGATTATTTTACTGGAAATTGTGTTGCTTATAACAAACGATGATGGATGAATGAACAAGGGGATGCTAGGGTTCTTTGTTTCGGTTTGTACTAAATTTAAAATCTTGTTAGAGCAAGAAAGCTGTTTGTTTACGCATAAATATGCTAATATAATTATTACCACTGAGTGGTAACTGAATACTTCCTTATAAAATGCTGCAATTGCGAGATAAGTTTTAACCAAGTGTACAGTCTTTGCTATGTGTATGTGGCTATTAGTGCCAGCAAACGTGCTGAGGAAATCCACTTGGGTACTTATTTCGCCTGGCGTCTGCTCACATTCACAGAATTGTTATGACTCACTCATTAAGAACTGTCTTAATGTTACAGGATAAAAGAAACTATGAGAAATGCTTATAATTACATTGTAAACCATTTTAGGAGAATATTTGATTCAGCAGTATATCAGATGGCAGATTTGTTTATACGTAAAATTTAAACTGGTTTCTAAAAAGATAATTACTTAATCTACTCAGAAAAGGTAATAAACTAATTATGTAGTCTTATCGTCGGGAGTTCCTCAAAGATATATCTTGACCCCGTTAAGAAATAAACAAATTTATGAACACTGTGGAGTACAAGGAAGTCTTATAAACAAGAACTAGATAAAAATTAACCTAACCTATGAACAAAAAAATATACTGAATTTAATATTAATATTTATAGATTTTCAGCTTCTTTTAATTGAAACTTCAGAGATTTTGGGTTGGCTACATTCAAAGACTTCAAAACAATGGTACCTATACCGCAGATTGTTCCAATTTGAGCTTCTTCAAAAGTGTTAGGTTAGGTCAAGTTACTTTCTTCAGAAGAGGTTCAAATATATTGAGCGGAACGTCAACTGAATGAAATTAGTTTTAATTGCTCCCTCAACTAACTCAATTTTCAATCAGAAAACACTACAAGGACACTAATTTCAGGACTCCTGAAACTCGAAACTATATGACTTGACGTAGCTTAATCTCTTTTTTATTTGGCAGAATTATTTTCAGCAGACATGCAGGAAGACGAACGTGAAGTATTAGTGCGACTAGCTGAAAATATAGCTGAAACCATAATATATTTTTATTACGTCTTCCATTATTTAATTGAAACCGAGATTGTAACTTTTCAGAGACTTGTATATAGTTCTATGGTTGCAATTTCTGGACCTAACTTAGGTCTTAATATAAGTTATAATAATCTTCAGATTTTAGAACCAGAAAACTTTTCTGAAATTTATATTGAGCTTTACATCAGGTATGAAAAACTTTTAAATTAGTTTTTCAAACAATAAATAGTTTAACTGAAATTTAAAAAAACAGCCTTGGAACCAGTGTTAACATTTTTTGAAAAACTAAATTTGACATGTTTTTTGTTTTCACCACATTTATCTGAAATAAAGTGGCACCCTTAATATTTTCGCATGAGCGCTCAAAATAAATAAACCAAAATAAATGGAAGTTAATTAAATAGCATTATTCTGTTAATTTATGCAAAAACATTGAAACAGTTTCATAATTCAATTTTCCATCATCTCAATTTTCCCGTACCGCCCTCAAATATAATATTCAGTTTCAGATGATCGTCAATTTCGATTTTAATTTGATTATACAACACCCCAGGGGCTGTGTGTTTATATTATTGCATCTCCAACAAATAAATCGTTTAGCATATACAACAGCAAAGTTTGCGGTATAAAATGTTGAAAATACGTACCTTATAATGAACTTTAATTTACTAACAAAGTCACTTCCGCTTTGAAAGTAATTACACGAGACGGTGGAATACCAAAGGCGAAACATGCAGAAAGAAAGAGAGAGTGTGCGCCGAGAGCGGCATTTCCATTACATACAAAGGGTCCCCTTAAATTCACAAACATTGATTGGATTTCAGATGTTTGATACATATTTTGCTGAATGGTTTGTTGAGACTAGCGGCAAATACCACCCACAACATAAAAACATTACTAGAGTTATAAACTTTGTGATGGATTGTGTTATTGTCGCTGGTTACGAATATATTATTGTTTAAGTCACGGACATATTGTATACTTCCTCATGCAGAGCACCTTAAGCATGTTTACTTTCAATTTTAACTGCTTTACTACTGGACTTATGGAGATTTTATTGATGCGCACTCACGCTTATTTTCCTGGAAAACAACGCGAGAAAGCACCACGTGTAAAATAGGCTCCTCCCACAAGCCGTCCAGATAACTGTTACTCTAGGTATGAAGTAAGTGTTTAAAAAGCTCGTTTCCCTCTTAATCTTTTAATAAAGTTTACATAGTCGATAAAAAGTTCGGTTTACTAAAATTTTTAATTTCAGTTCTTTTGGTTTTACCAAATCTTTTATCCTAATCAAGTTTTACAGCTTCCAGGTATACCATACACCCCTTTGTACAAAGGGATTGAATGTTTGCGTTTTTCTGCTCAAAAGCACCGAAAAAACTGTTCCAGTCTGTTCAACACTTTCCCTTTTTTTCAGCGTTTCTGTCCATTTCTAATTCATATTATAAACACCCTGATGAATATTTTAATTTTTAATTAAACGTTTTCTACTTGAGATATTAATAATCTGCCTCGTACACTTTAGCTGAAATAATTTAAATTTCAAATTCTCATTTTGTGTGTGCTGTGTTTGTTTCAAGGCAGAACTTCAAAGTAAAAATGGTGTGCGATTTATTATAGGGTCTCTCCTCTTCGCCCGGTAAGTTGCGTTGCAGCGACCGCTTTATTGTCTCTGTCTTTCTCCTGTTTTCCTCTCTAATAATAAAATACACTTGTTGGAAATTCATATACGCCCGCCAGTGAAAATTTAAACGGCTGTCAAAGAGAATCGCGTTCGATTTAGAAAATATAATAACCAACCATGCTGAAAGTTCTGCACACGACATTTATTTCAAAAACGTTTAATAAAAAAAATCACACACACGAATTTATTACAAAAAACAAATAAAAATTCAGTCTTCGGATTAAATCAAATCAGGGATCAACTAATGCGGATTACCAGTCTAATAGCATACTGACATTTAATTGTGACTGTTTTATTGCTGGATTACATCCATTAAATCATTAAATGGAAAAATCGCTTTATTCAGAATGTCTGTTGAAACGGTTTTGAACTGGCGGCTCGAAGAAAACCGTCCGGGTCAAGGACAGTTTGTAGTTGGGGACAAAGAAAAAATGTATTCACTGTTTATGCTGTAATAATTTGATTTATGTTTCTGTCAAATACTCAAGTAGGCGTTCTTTGGCAGTTTGAAACATAAACCAGACGGTTACGTCTGAAATTGCCTATGGATTGAGTTGAGTTTCAACTTTATTTGTAATGTATAATCAGAAGGCATCGGTTTGTTTAAGATAAAAATTTACCGAGAAATCGAGAATATTTTTATTTTCATAAACCATTTCTGGAAAATACCAGTTTTCAAATTGATGTAGTAAGTCCTTTCAGATCATATCTGTATCTTAGTTGCTTAGCAATGCTAATGGTTATTTTAATTAGACGTCATTTCGAGTTTTTGAAAATATACCTACATGGTATTAGAATTAAATGAAGTTTATAGGAGAACAACTCAAGAATGTGTATATTGTTTAAAATTGTTTCCACTATCCAGAATTAATATATATATTATGTATACAAACTGTGTACTGAAATGTTAAACATGACTTAAATTTGGCAACATTTGCTACTGATGCGTACCATGTTACCATGTCTAAGTGTTCGGTACACAGTTTGTATGTGCGAGCCCTAACAACTAAACGTTCGGACAAAATTAAATTTGATTGCCTTTTTTCCATACGCGCAAAAGTTATCTAAATTAACTTTCATAATATTGATGGTTTTTTCTGTTATAATGCCAACATTTAGTTATATAAAAACGTAAATTTCGTAAAAATCCGCTCGGCGGTTCCAAAGCTGTGGCACCTTAACCCAGCAGAATGGGAAAATTGCAGAAAGAAAGAATTATTATTTTCAAAACGTTGGATCTAGTAGTCGGATTTTGATGAAATTTACTTAATTGCAAAGCTGGATGTTGGTTTTATTTACAAAAAAAATTACACAAGTTTTTATTTGGTGATTTTAGGCATTTATCGGAGCTTCAAAGTTGCAGCTCTAAAAATGATAAAATTTTCCAGTAACTGTTTTAAAGAATCACAGTTTTGAAACCGCTGGTTGGATTTGTGTCAAAAAACATTTAAATCAAAGCTCAATAATTGTTCTATATTGAAAAAATCCTAAAATGTTAATATGATTTTTTTTTGCTTGTTTTTCGAGTTCACAGTTCACTTTTCAAAAAACGTGTTTTTTGAGGGTGCTACCTACATTAAAATAATCACAGTTTTGGAACCACTGGTTGGATTTTGGTAAAATTTAAAATTTAGTTTATTGCAAAACTGGATGTTGGTTTTATCTACAAAAAAATCCCCAAGTCTTTATTTGGTGATTTTAGACATATTTCGTAGCTTTAAAATTGCACTTGAAAAATGTGACGTAATTTTCAACGGCTGTTTTTAAAAAATCACAACTTGGGGAAAACGACATAAAGGTGCTTTCATGACCCTCATCCAGTTCGGATTTAAATGTCATTCAAACTCTTTGGCATAAAATTAAACGTATTCTACGCAATAATCCACCAAGAACCATTGGAGATTTAAAAACCAAAATAGAAGAAATTTGGGACAGTTTCACGCCAGAATTGTACCAAAATTTGATTAATACAATGCCTGCTAGAATACAGACAGCTATTGAAGCAAAAGGAGACGTAACCTCTTATTAATGGTCCTAAATTAAAAATTATCCCAACATTTAGTTGCAAAGTCATTTTGTAAAGTTTGCTAATTATTAAGGTTAAAATATTGTTAAATCCAATAAATGATTTTCTTCCATGCATAATATTGTTATTAAGGCTTTATCTTATTGTATTGTTAGGTGTTAACTAATTATTTGCGTAAAATTTCCAGTTCTCCTTTCATTTTTCAAAAATTTACTTTTGTCCGAACATTTAGTTGTTAGGGCTCGTATTACATTTAGGAAAAAATATTCCAATAATCCTTAATATAACTGGGAAGGCAAATTATTTCAAATTTCATGTTATTTTGTTATGTCACCGTCACTAAAAAACAACTTCCTTTGAAACAACAAAATTAACCAAATAACTAATTTAAGAACCTCATCGAAAACGTAATTTAAAATTTCCCGGATATTCATCAATCAGAAAATAGATTTGATGTCTTAAAAAACTTAATAACATTAACTTAACATCATATCCAATAAAACCATCAACAAGTGTATTTGTTATTCATGCGAGAAATAATTCGAACCAAACTTTTTACCTGGATCGAACTAAAGTGATCAAAAAAGTTAATCTAGATTACGGATTAAAGCTTTTAAGTTTATCGGGGTTTTAAGACCTTTTGCCCTAATCATTTTTCTGCAATTCCTAATTTGTTACGAGCCACGCAGTACTTGTAAAATAATTAAGTAAACACATTATTTAAGTCAGTAATGAGCAAAAATAAACAGCAAAAACAAATAGGAATGATTATAATATAATATAGTATAATAACTAAATACTTTATTTATAACCGAATCGAACAGACAAGGTTAATATTAATTTCACAACAGTAATCTCGCGTTCTCGACATCGAACTTTTTCCCCCTGCTGCTGCTTACCAGCGCTCCGGTTGTTTCCTCTCCCTCCTGCTTATAGCCGTCCTGCTGTTAAAGCCGGCGACCAGCATTTAGCATCACGATGGCCTTGGCGGAATTTATCTCACAGCCTACTGACATTTTACTGCACTAGCCTTAGATAGAGCTCGAAGTGCACTTGATTTTTCCAAATATTTGCGACGTGCAAGGCAAAATAATTTATCATAAACTTTTATAGATGTCGTTTTGTACCAAGTATTTTAATTAAAATTTCCATTAAATTGTTGTAATGAAGCCAAATGTAACTTCTGGTGATTTTTTATCAGTTATAGCAAAAATGCCAGAAGTAATTAACAAGATCAGACATAAAGCAAATAATGAGAAACAAATAGCTGGGAAGCATTGAACTCATTTTGTTTAACTGATATTGTTGTGTTCAAGGCCATTTTAATTTCCATAATTAAGAATAACTTAGGTAGGTATAAAATTCTACCAACGTTTCACTTTTTTCCCAGACAATAAATTGTTTTTTTAGTATATTTAAAACATATAAAATCTTTTTGTCAGATTTTGCCTCACCAATAACCTGCTAATTTTTTTGGGAAAACATTTGATTGCAATCATGTGCTCACATGGAACTGGGTATTGAATAAAAGAGATTTTGTTAATTTTATTTAATAATTAAATCCGATAAACCCTCCATTTAAAAGCAAGTCGTAAAAAACGTGATCGCATTATAGCCGAACAAGTGTGACGCCCGCGAGTCTGCCAACAGCACCATCCCATCCTAGTGATTATGATGACGACGAGAAGCTGCTTTGCCTTTGAGATGATTACTCGTTTTATTTATAAACGAACCACAAACACCAACCTAACTAACAATGTGTGTAGGAGTCTTTTTACTTACATATAGTTATAATACCCACTTTCATTCGATAAATTAAAGTTGTCTTCTAATTTTCTGTCATAAAAATAAAATAATGACGGATATTATTTCCAGATAATAAATTAGGTATCATCGACTAAAAGGTATTTGGGATTTATGTTCGAGTCAATCAAAATACTGTTTTATTACTCATCCACAAAAGCATTAAGTTGTGACACTTCACCTTTGACAGAAGTTAAATCATAGTATGGTTTGTTTTGCAGCGAGAAATGAGTGGGTAGAGTTTTTGCAGGAAGGTTTATAAATTCCTGTTAATATATGAGTATTAAACAGAATGATAATTGCAGTTTCTTTCGTAGTTTATTAACGAGGAACTTTCATATACTGCAAGAGAGCAAATCATTTTTAGCGTGTAATGTTTGTTTTCCTGCAAAAGTTAAATATTTGTTTCCGTTTTGTCATGGAGAAGGAAGTTGGTTACAAAAAACAATTTCTACGGGATGGGAGAAATTGTAAAAAATGTAAAAATACGAATTAGTTTTGTCACTTCGAAATTTAATAACTTCTTCCGGTGGATAGAATGAGTAAAAAAAGCATAGTTACCCTGATTTCGTAGTATTTTCCTCATTTACCTAATGAACAAAAAACTACTAACTGAAAATAATTCAACTCTATGTAGGAAGTAAGTAAATTCAATAAATATCAGTCCGATGTCCAAAACAGTAACCTAACCTAATACTTGAACTATTTACAGTGTGTCCCATTCTCTTTCTCCCTCAAGTAAAATTATTTTCAATTAAAATGCACTTTACGCTTTCTTTTTCTTTCACTCTCAAGAGAGGAAACTATAACTGGAGTGCGGGATAGTGCGACGCACATTTCTAGTGTATCTACCTACTAAATTTATCATAGTTAAAGAGCTAATTAAATCGCTTCATAATAATATTAAGGGTTTGTTTTCGCAGGCACAAACTATTAGTAGACGTCTACCAAGAAAATACGCTTTTAGTCCAGTAATGTAATTCACAAAAACCATTTATTAAAAATTAATGTCTAAATATTTAAAATTAACTAGGTAAATGTCGTTTTATCTTTCGCACACTTTTACCCTTGGTGCTCTATCTAATGATATAATTTAATTGGAATTAAATAAGAGATTAAAAAAATTGGAAAGTATTTCTCGCATATTTTATTCCAAGTTGGACAAAATGACATCTTATTATTACAAATTTTTTGTTATCTTTTCTAAAGGAATTCCGCAATAAAATTTGGTGTAACAGCTCTAGGACGTGTTTAAAAATAAATAAATAATTTATGATCATTCGCTTTATAATCTTTCTTCTACTTTTTAATTCCTTTTTTGTCTGTTAAATTTTCAAATCAGGATTTTATGTTGATGCATTTAAAAATAAACCAACGTTTCATCACATTCATCAGACCAACAAAATTGTTTTATTTC
Source organism: Pediacus dermestoides (assembly GCA_963942485.1). NCBI lineage: Eukaryota > Metazoa > Arthropoda > Insecta > Coleoptera > Cucujidae > Pediacus > Pediacus dermestoides. The sequence continues at coordinate 35,876,891 of OZ012626.1, forward strand.
CAAAGCCTATCTTGATCCAACAACTAAACTACATTGCGTGATCGTGGCCTACTATTACTATTGTAATCTTGATATATTAGCTCTAAGTAAATTTCTCACCACGCTTTTAATTGTAACAATTTTTCTAAATGCCAAATTACCATCGATTGTTCTTTTGCCTATCCATATTGAATTTAATTTTGGCTGTTTTATTTCCGGCATCCAATCTCTCTCTTGTCGTAGATTCTGGTCGGGTTCTATAGCTTATACTTGCTAATTTAACTGTCGGTTCACCGCCTCCCAAGTAAATTTAACTGCCAAGTATAATATCCATAGCTGCCATTGTCTTAATTAAGGAATCGTAACTGGTTAAAGTGCACTTGGGGGTTGATTATATGTAACCCTAAATTTTAATTCGCGATGACGACGAAATTATATAAATAACAACAAATCGGGGAAAACGAATTAATTTATTTTCTTTTTTTTTGTTTCAGATTGAATGGAATACTTAAAACTGCATTTGAGATTTTCTTTTTGGATTTTTTAAAGGTAAGATTCTATAAATGTTATATGGAAAACAAGTAATTAATTATGTGGTTATTACCTGACTCATTAAGCTTTATTATCATCATCAACTTTCTCTCTAACAGTATTTTAATTCCAACCATCAGTAATGGAACTCAATTGAATTTAGCTTCTGAAGTAAACTTTTATAAGCTGAAGTGCTCTTTTTAAACGAGTTAAAACCGTTTTAAATGGTAACTAGTTTATTTAATATTGTACATATCATCATTATAACTTAATTAAGCTGTTATGGTATCTGTGTGATATGTGAGAAAAAAGTTAATGGGGCGAATCACTTCGCACTACCGCCCTACTTGCCGTTTTGCTCTACTTTTTATTCACGCAGCACACCGACTTGTATTTTTAAACGTCAATTACAACAAAAGTTCTTTTTGCAAGTTTTAATTTGATGTTGAGTGTCTCGTAAAACAGCCAAACATTTCGAAGGGAGAAGGAGGACGCGCGACGCGTGCACCGGTCGATGATGGTAATAAAACAAGAATGTCAGGAAGGGGAGGGAAGAGAAAATAATAAAAAGGGACGTTTTGGAATCCATTATATTCGTTTGGGTTTTATTGTTATTTTTGTTGGTGCATGGGTTCAATTTAATAGAATATTTCGATGTATAAGCAGTTTTTAAAGTTTAAATTTTGGTCAAGGGAACGTAGTAGCGACACTCGTCCTTTTTTTTACGCCAGTACATTTTTTTTGCAAATATTCTTTTAAATACTGGAATAAACTTTTTGTAATTTAAAATTAAATGCGCTATTAGTAATTATGGAAAAATGTTATGACATATGGGAGTTTTTATGGCATGCAGTAATGTGAATGAGTTTGAAGGTCAAATTTTGTTTTTTATTTATAAATGCTACCCTTAAATAAAACAGAAGAAACCCCAAGAGGAAAAGATTCTTCTGAACAAGAACATTATTGTTAGATTAAATGTGTGTGCTTCGGAAAGGCAAATTACGAGAACAACTTTAAAAAATTGGTTAGTCAACTTTTCCAGAATACTTTTATTATTTTTCCAGTTTTGTAGGGATTAAACAAAAAGCCAAAAATTTCCACCACCAACTGACATGTTCTTATAACTCCAATTTACTCAAATTTATTCCCGACTGAACCTAAAATAAACCTTAATCACCTGGTTTAAAATTCCACTGTAAGACTGCTGTTCACATTAACAACAAATCGCAACAAATAAAATCGTCCTTGACATTTACGCGAAAGTATCGCTCCGATATCACTTTTCCATGAACCTAATCACTTTTCACATTATTCTGTATTTAATTTATAATTAAATTTTCTGCAGTAGCTTCTGAGTCATAACGGCCCATCAGAATAAATGCCAGTTTTTCTTAAACAAACACAAAATTATTTCAGTGTTTGAGGCGATTACGAAAATAAACTAGTGTGTATGTGTTTATAATGTTAATCAGGCCAAAAGCTGCGATAAAAATAAACCAAACAACACATTAGTATGTTATGACGCATCGCACAATGTGTATGATAATTTTTGTGATGGTGTATATCTATTGTTAAATTTACGTACTGTTTGTATACTTTATACCTGCTTACCCCATCGTAGAGTTATTGACCGTCTACTTCAATACTATTAATTGATGGGAAAGTTTCAGATGTGATCGCGTATTATCCTAGATAATAATAACAGTTTGTCTTTGCACATCCTGTAAACTATTAACCGGTGTAATTGTAAAGTGAAAGCATAATTAGAGTAAGCAATATGGAAACAGACCAGCTTCTAGCTGTTTCCTTTTTAATACACTTGTCAATATTCCAACAGTTGCGTCTTGAGATAGATTATTGCATTTTATTTTATTTACAGTTGTGAAAGTTGAACAAGAAAATAATGTTTCAATAAAATTGCAGTGGAAAAAATTTAAACGTCACAAGCTGTAAGCGGCCAAGACGTATCTAACCTCACTTTTTTAATTTCTGATTATGACTATTCAAAACAACTGAAACTGCATTATATTTTTTTATAGTTACTCCTCCAAAATTTATTTTTTTTCAACATTATAAGGAAGAAAAAATAATGTTTCTCTTATACCTCTGATTTTTATTAATATTAGTTTAGTTTTTTGAATACTAAAATTTTTTCTAAAGACCTAACACGCGGTTTTTGAAACGTACTAGGTAATAGATAAGTATTTATTTTTGTGAACTATGTAAGTACCTGCCTGAAAACTAGGGTAATACTATGAACAATTTTTAGATAAGCTTCTTAAATAAAGAAACTAATCATGGAAATCAGAAATCTATTTTTGTTATCGTTGTTTGTTTTACATCGCGTGTGGCACTTAAAAATTTAACCTTGTGTAATCTCAGTTGTAAATGATAATGACAATAATATTTTGTTGTGCAAAATTAACTATACTTTGCTACTGCGAAATATAAAATATTAATGAAATACTTAAGGATTATTGTGTCAATCAACTCTAATCAAGAAATTAGAATAGAAATTTGAAAAAAGAAACTGGAATTATAAAGATTGTGATTCAGAAACGTAGTAAGTACTACTTATTTGTGCTAAAAATTACTTATTATTTCTCTATCTCTCTCCCCCCTTAATTTTTTTGAACTTTACTGGTTCACCTCGTATATAATAAAACCATGATTTCAAAATGTAGACAAACTTGAAGGTCAATGTGATTATGCTTGTTTGATTTACGATTAGAATATAAAACTTTATTTTTGGGTAAGTGAACTGTGAAAAGGTTGGCGGCTTAAATAAAAGTCAGTTAATTAATGGTCACTTTAGTAGTTGTTGAATAAATTCCAATTTAACTATTTAAGTAACTTCATGCGGTATTTTGTACTTTCGATGACATAACTTGAATCTGAAATAATTCCATACATCGGCTCCTAATCCATATTTCAGGCGATTTCACTTCACCCTGTTGATTCTTGTTGTTTTCCATGGAATGAACTCCACGCAAGTTTTAGCGAAAACCTCATTGTAGAAAATTTGTTTTATCCAACTTTGAGATTACCTCGATTCTCGCCCTATCCGAGTGCGTGCCGCGTTTACCGAAACCTCCACCATAGGGAGTTTTCTTTCAAAGAAAGAAGCTGACAAGGCATGCGTTTGTGTATACTACTACTACAACAGTGGGGTATGTGTATGTTTGGCTCGTTTGAGTGCGTGACCGTTTGCGGCTCAGGGAAATGGGTTTTGTGAAAGTGCGATACATAAGCTTGAGGTTAATGAACAAACGGTATATAACCCAACCAGGAAAAAAGCATTAGAAAACGTTTTACCAAATACACAAAGATGTATGAATGAAACGCGCACCAGGTCCATTGTATATGACGGCATTTGTCAATGAGAATTAATTGGCTATTGTGTTGCAGGGCAATCAAATACAAAACGGTAGATCAGATTTTTTTAGTTTTCAACAAATTTACAGCAAATACTCCAATGTAATTAATTCACAAAATTCTTTGTTTTATTCCAAATGTAAAGTTTTGTTTTTCGCGTCTGTAAATAACGCGAATAAACACAGAGAGAAACGTACAAATACAAATAAAATGTAAGTCCTCTAGTATATAAAGCACTTCATTTAATTAACCGCCCGGCGTCCATCAGCGAACAAGTTAATAGAAACGCGGAGCTATGTATGGTTTGGTTGGTTGGTAGAATACACACAGGTGGATGATAATACACCATATCATCAGGAGTTTGCTGTCTATGTTCAAGACAAATTATATATTTATTTGATTCCTTATTAGTGACTTTAATGAACTGTAATGGTAATTAAATTGGAACAGATTTTGAATCTATGCTAATTAATACCGTCTTTTATTACCTGTTTATTGTAAATAGATTCTTGTAAAGTTTAATTAGTTCTGAGTTAAGGCTTACTGCTTTCTCTGTTTAACTCATTAAAGCTGTAGTCGTTCTTGACTGATACGTCTCACTAATCGGCAATCGTATCATCCAGTGGACATTTTAGTACTATAATGTATGATACATAGAGAGATAACTATACTTTTATGGTTTCTAACGTTCCATTTTGGATTTTATATTAATACATTTAGCAAAACTGCACTGGTCAGCTTTTTGATGTAATCATCATCATCATAATTCTCCTTACAACTTGTTTATCAAATCTAATTTTTCTTTGTGAAAGTTGGAATATCTTTTTAAATTTTGAAATCCATTATTTTACGTTAATTAAGTATTTATTTCATTTTATAAACTTTATAAATCTAATATATTAGTAAAATAATAAATATATTTAAAAATTTTGTACTTATACGAGCCCTAACAACTAAATGTTCGGACAGAAGTAAATTTTTGAAGTATGAAAGGAGAACTGGAAATTTTACGCAAATAATTAGTAAACACCTAACAATACAATAAAATAAAGCCTTAATAACAATATTATGCATGGAAGAAAATTATTTATTGGATTTAACAATATTTTAACCTTAATAATTATCAAACTTTACAAAATGAATTTGCAACTAAATGTTGGGATATTTTTTTATTTAGGACCATTAATAAGAGGTTACGTCTCCTTTTGCTTTAATAGCTGCCTGTATTCTAGCAGGCACTGCATTTATCAAATTTTGGTACAAGTCTGACGTGAAACTGTCCCAAATTTCTTCTATTTTGGTCTTTAAGTCCCCAATGGTTCTTGGTGGATTATTGCGTAGAATATGTTTAATTTTATGCCAAAGAGTTTCAATGACATTTAAGTCCGGACTGAATGAGGGCCATGAAAGCACTTTTATGTCGTTTTCCCCAAGTTCCAAAACTGTGATTTTTTAAAAACAGTCGTTAGAAAATTACGTCACATTTTTCAAGTGCAATTTTAAAGCTAGAAATATGCCTAAAATCACCAAATAAAGACTTGAGGATTTTTTTGTACATAAAACCAACATCCAGCTTTGCATTAAAGTAAATTTTACTAAAATCCAACCAGTGGTTCCAAAACTGTGATTATTTTAATGTAGGTAGCACCCTCAAAAAACACGTTTTTTGAAAAGTGAACTGTGGAACTCGAAAAAAATGCAAAAAAATCATATTAACATTTCAGGATTTTTTCAATATAGTACGATTATTGAGCTTTGATTTAAATGTTTTTGACACAAATCCAACCAGCGGTTTCAAAACTGTGATTCTTTAAAGCAGTTACTAGAAAATTTTATCATTTTTAAAGGTGCAACTTTGAAGCTCCGATAAATGCCTAAAATCACCAAATAAAAACTTGTGTAACTTTCTTGTAAAGAAAACCAACATCCAGCTTTGCAGTAAAGTAAATTTCATCAAAATCCGACTACTAGATCCAACGTTTTGAAAGTAATAATTCTTTGTTTCTACAATAATTTTCCCATCCTGCTGCGTTAAAGTGCCACAGTTTTGGAACCGCCGAGCGGATTTTTACGAAATTTACGTTTTTATATAACTAAATGTTGGCATTATAACAGAAAAAACCATCAATATTATGGAAGTTAATTTAGATAACTTTTGCGTGTATGGAAAAAAGACAATCAAATTTACTTTTGTCCGAACATTTAGCTGTCAGGGCTCGTAATAGGTATAGGTAATCAATTTTAAAATTATTAGTAGTAGTAGTACTATTTAACGCTATCTTATAAGGAAATGACCTTTTGCCCAAATACGTACCAATCAGTCACTCCTTCAGAAGGAATTTCATAGAATTCCTTGCAATTCCTTAAAAGTCCTTAAATTTATATTTGGAAATCTGTATTACTCTTCAAGCTTAGTTTGAACTTTAAGTTTTATTTCTTCTTTTAGTTTGGATAGTTTAGTTGCATTTCTCACCAAGTTTTACTAAACTGAAACAGTATTCTCATCACAAAAAATTAATATTCAATAAGGTTAAAGGATATTCTGTCATTTTGTTCGTACTAAACCCATAGCAGTAATCTTTTTCTGGACTTTTTTCGAACTTTGTTGAGCTTTCCTATGAACTATCTTTGTTCCAATGGATTTCACTGGAATTCGCACAAATTGTTCCAGTTTCTTGGTATATTGTTGACTTCTTCAGATTTCTCATAAATAACCTTTAATTTCTTTGATTTTCGCCTAATTAAAAATTAACCGGTTTAAAACAAGGAGTACTTGAAACTAATATTTCATTCAGCTGACGTTTCGTTCAGTATATTTTAGTTTCTTCAGAGCTTCTGAAATTTTATTGATCGTTACGGCTACAATTTTGTATCAATAAAACAGAAAAATTTCGATGTGTAAATCGGAAAAATTGGATTTGAGGATGATTTCGTTTCTTTCTAAAATATCTGCATTTGGATTTCATCATGGAATAATGACGAGAATGTAAAATTTATAACTATCGCATGGGAGTGCTTTGAAAATGTTTGAAATTTCCTACTCGCATTTGTAAATTATCCCCTAGTTTACTTCTCGTTTTGTGAATGTTGGCAAAATCGAATTGTCCTATACAATAGTATCCTGCTCTAGCTTAGTCCAATTTAATTTATACATACCTACTTTACGCCTACAGATAACTTAACACAAGGTAATAAATTTTTTTTCACAGTTCATAATTATTTCAATAATATACCTACTACTTTACAGGAAGTTTACTGCACTTTCGTGACGTAACTGCCACCCTAAACTAATTCCACTATATGTATGTATGCGAAACGCTTTGCTTCCCAGATTCCAAGGCTTATTCCAATAAAACCACAAGTTGAAAGAAGTTTCCAAGTTAAATTGCGAACCTTCCTACAGCTTGTTACAGTTAGTTTTCATATCATATCATAATTATAACCGAAGTTAATAAAGTTGTAAATTGTAGTCGATACTAGAATTACATTTCATGATGCATATCGTTGATTACCTGTAATTTGATTTAACAACATGGTATTATTTACTGTTTTCCAAACATTCTCAATCTCAACACAATAACCAAATGACAAGCAAAATCCCTAGCTATGGACTGCTCCAGCAACCAGTACAGTTAGGCGGTGTGGTTAGTGGCAGTGACCTCATAAAGCTCCAACACGCCAAGTCTGAAAACTAGACGCGCGCTCGCTCTCTTGGAATTCCTACAATTTCATACAATTGATAAATAGGAAAAACGCTCCTCAACAACTTATTTGTCACAAGACAAATTCAACTTCCTCTAGAAAGATAATAGATATTGCTGACGAAAAAAAAACAAAATAAAGCTCAAAACTCGTTACTGCTGAAGCGCAAAGATAATGCAAAATTGAAACCAATTCTGCTTTCACACCTGTCTTGAAACGTTAACACAACTCGGAATATAATTAATGTAGAGTTGTTTGTTGGCACTCCGTCTAAACTAAAACTACAATTTGCTGGTGTTCGAACAACAGCATAACAACAAGAGTAAAGTTTGCACGAATGACTGCTGTACTCGCAGTCGTCGTTCATTTCCAAACTGACCCACATTCATTAGGTCTTGTATTAATAATAAACAACGGTCTGGAAGTAGTGCGCTTACGGGTTTTGTACATCACATCAGATTGCACCACAGAAACAAACCATATAAACAGCCACATTGACTAAACGTGGATTCTTCATCAAGTATTTACAAGTTTACAAGTTAATTTTCGGAAGACTGGAAGACTTACTGGTTACAGTGTGTTTGATGTGGAATGGGAGAGATTTGTATCTTAAGTCCTGCTGCGCTCTGTGTGGTCCTAAAGTTAATGCAATAGTTTATAAAATCTACAACGTGTCACAATTTAGATATAAAAGCTCTTTGAGTGCTGTCTTTATTATTAAGCGAAATGATAAGAGGTATATATGGTAAACCAGAACTTTTAAAAAATATTATATTTCCAATTAATACGTCGTAAAATCAGGCCTCTTTGCCCAAGTTTATTGTAAACAAAGTTGACCTTACAGAATTAGAATTTACCCACTTGTTATGGTAAAATCAATCTTCCATAACCAGAAGTCCTAAGAAGGCGACAGTATTTACTTTACATTGAAATTTCACATCCAAATTATAGTTAGGAAGTCAATTTTCCGTCAACTTATTAACTTATATACAAACTGGTTATTTGTGCCTGCCCACTGAAGCACTGGCTAACCTAACATTCTCTGCTTTGTGTAGTTTCTAATCCACTGTGAATTACCGGTTATTATATTGTAAACATACCTAAAAATAGTTCAATGATTTCCTGAAATTCTGAAATTGGGTGCTTAGTTAAAAGTTAATGTTCTTAGCAATTTATTTTTATTTTTAGAATAAAAGAAAACGCATTGACTTTATTTTGTTAGGTTAGATCAGTTGTCTATTCCGTTTCTTAAAACAAAATAAACCGGTTTATACAAATTTGATAATTATTACTAACAATATCAAATAAATTTTTGATTTATCTACTGATATGAATACCTGAAAAAAATTATTACACTTTCTAACATCTAAATCATACGTTTGATACCTGAAACTTCTAAAAGTCAAATTGCCTGAACTCTTACTCGATTAATGGCTCCAAACAAGTTTTTAAAGAGGTAACCGATTGTGCGAAAATAGGAGATCGATTGATCCCTAATAAATGGCCTCCATAATTCAGGCTGAGTAAACTATTATTGCCATCTAATAGCTCCGGCAGATTAGATTCTAAAATATGAGGACTCGCGTCCAAAACGAGCTAAAGAAGCCTTCTCTGGGTTCAAGGGGCAAAGACAGCAAGTTCAATTTAAAAATCAATATAAGAAGGAATGAGTATCGTCTGTGACTGTTGTCTGCAATGTTTTTATTACATTTTTAACCAAAATAAATAAAGCTAGATATATTGTACTAACGGAAAATTATGTGTTTATTATAAAAAATTCAAGTGAAATCCTTGCATAATTGAATCCATGGTATGACTATTTTATCTGCAATATTCGTCCTTTAATGAGTACTTTTGGCATCATGGTAAATAGTAGATAAAAAATGTGCTTTAGTAAACCAAACAAAATAATTAAAATTAAACGTCTGCATGGAACAAAAAAACCAAACACCACAAAGGAGAAAGGAAAAAAGAATTAACAGTACACCATAAACTCCTCTCTTGCGGCATCACTCTGTCTTTCTCTCCGTTTCCCTGGTTCAGGTTTATTGCATTTGGCTACCTACCCTAAACAGTAAACTTGTAAAATTGGGTCGCCGATTCATTTTCTCCAATCATCTAACATTTTTTCCTTCCCCTCATCATACAGCACACTTTATATTATTATTAATGTTCCATTTATTTCGTACGTGCAAAGACCAACAATCGAAAATCGAAATGAAATCTTTTATACATCTTTCGTTTCGTTCCATTCCGTTTCATGCACCCCCTCAAAATACATTCGTATTGTATCATAAATCCAATACAATCGAATAGCTGCACTGAAACCATAATTTTGTTTGTTCTTTTGGAGCTTTTACAGCTTTGTTTGTTTGGTTAATTGTTTTTTAAGGTGCAGTGGTAAAAAATAGCGGTTTTATTTTTCTTTTACTTAGATTATGACCAGTTTTTTTTATCGCCACGTTGAAGAGGAATTGTCCGAGATGCATTAACTAATTAAGTTTTTTGTGTTGTTTATTCAGGCGTAGAGCAATATAATCAGTTTGTGATTTATTTTACGAGTTGGGTTTGTAAGTGTATGTGTATGTATTGTAAATAAAACGTTTAGGTAGGTTTAATGCACGTAACGGTAGCGAAAAATCATTAAGAACGGCAAAACAATATAATGATAAATTATTACGGCAATGGTAATAAAAATAACCAATAAAACGAAAATTGTTACGGCTGTTTGTTTTTCTTGTATATCTTGATGAATTCCGCATTACTCCAAATTAAACGGTACAAATTCATCAGTTTATATCGTCAGGATTTCACCAGTCGATAGTTTAACGAAAATTAAAGGTGGTTTGTCTTATAAACTATGGTCGAATGTTGCTTCCTTTTTGACGTACAGGCCATTAAATAAAATAAATTATTTTAAATAATTTGCTATAAATCAATAACAAAAAAAGTTAGCCTTCTGAAATTTTGCATAAATTTTTTTTTGTATTCTCTTATTAATACTGGTTGCAATTATTTTATTTAGAACACAGAGGCGTGCGTACGGGTTTCTTCAAAAACGTACACCACTGGCTTTTTTGCAGCACCAATATGCAGAGAGTATTTTCCATTCAATTTAGAAACTTTTTGTATCTTACAATTTCTTGATTAACTTTTTTTTCTTGTTTATTAAAGAGGTTCTTCCCTATTAGATTTCCGAAAAAAGCATCAGTACAAAGTTGTAGAGAAAAATATTTCCTATAACTTTCCTTTTAATATTTTTTTGATATTGTCAATATTTAAAAAGATATTCAACAAATAAGTTGCAAATTTTAGGGAAATTTTTCTCTAGTTAGGTACTACTTACTATTACTACTTACTACTCTTTCCCCAAAATTTTCAACTTATTTGTTGAATAACTTTTTAAATATCGACAATATCAAAAAAAGTTTAAAAGATAAGTTGTAGGAAATATTTTTCTTTACAACTTTGTACTGACTCTTTTTTTTCGAAAATTTAATAGGAAAAAAGTTATTCAATAAACAAAAAAATCCAACCCTTAATTGAGGGCTGGTGAAGGAAGGGCGGGGTCTACGATTACACAAACTCAGTTTTAACCTTTCAGGGTGACCCTGCTGAAGATTCTATAAAAATTGGCTGTAGGGTAAAAAAATCTCGAAGTCGAAAAAAATCACGATTACAAAAATTATTTGATACGAAAAAGTTTCTAAATTGAATGGAAAATACTCTCTGTATATTAGTGCTGCAAAAAAACCAGTGGTGTACGTTTTATTCAATAAAATGTTTTTGAAGAAACCTGTACGCACGCCTCTGTGTTCTAAATAAAATAATTGCAACCAGTATTAAAAAGAGAATACAAAAAAAAATCTATGCAAAATTTCAGAAGGCTAACTTTTTTTGTTATTGATTTATAGCAAATTGTTTAAAATAATTTATTTTCTTTAAATTTTTTTGTAAATAATAATAAATAATAAAAATAATAAATAAAAAAAAAATAAAAAAAAATAAAGTACATCAAAAAGGAAGCAACATTCGACCATAGTTTATTAGACAAACCACCTTTAATTTTCGCAAAACTATCGACTGGTGAAATCCTGACGATATAAACTGGGACACCCTGTATTATAAATAAGTGAATAAATGTTCGGTATATTATGATATGCTACCACAAAAAAATTTCATTTAACGCATAAGAAAAAATCTTACTTAAGGCCGGTCTTTTCGTCTAGTAAATAACTTCAACTGTCAGATAATTTATTTAATTTTATGTGTTTATCTGGCAAACAAAGTTAGCCATAGTTGAAATAATCACGCTTAAATAAATTTCAAAATAAAGATATTTTTAGGCAATCCCTTTGATTACAAAAACTTTATCGAAACTATTTAACGAATATTAATAACACTACTCCTCCCCCGCCCTATTGGTGCCTAACTGTCTTTTTTCCAATAATCTTCCTCCCATTCTTCGTAAATTATTGGATCCCTCCACTTCTGCTATTTGATCAATGGAATGTCGGAGCACGCAACCAACACTCGATTGAGTTGATTGAAAATTGTAACGTGCATCTTGTGTAGTTCCCGTGTAACTATAGTCTATGGTAGCCAGCGTTGCCATGGCAACGATATCTGGAGCCTCATCCAAATTATATCGCCCCCATGCATGCTGTTGCACAGGACAGTGTGTTTTTCTATGTGAGGGATGGCCTTTGAGGGAGTGTGAACATTTAAATTGGACGAAAAGCGTACGGGGTGGATAGAAAAAGTCAATATTGGAAGTGTAATGAAGTGGATAGTGGAATAGTTTTGATTTTTGTTACAAAAACAGTGTTAGATTTGGGTTGGAGACAGTGTTGGTAATATTTTTTCTCAGTTGCAAATGTCAAATTGATAAATAAAAAAAAGTATCCTTAAATTTATCTTCCTAGAAGTCAGTTCTACCTTAAATGACTCGTTTTTCCATTAAATTTTTTTGGTTTTTAGTCTCAAAAAGCTTAACTTTGAAATTGACTATTTTATATTTTAATTAAGTTCATCTTTGGTCTTACATCCAAAATTCTTTTTTACAAAATGGTAACTAGTGGTTTCTATTTAAAGAAATATGCTCGTTGTTCTGCCGATATTGTAAAAACAGTTTGATGTTTCACATGATAATTTTGTACTTTTTATTATTTAAAAAAGAAAATTCCCACAATCTATTCAAAAATTCAATGCGTACTTCTATGTATCTGCCTAAAATGACTTAAAATAGTTCCAATTTCTTTCAGCTATTTTAGTTCAAATTAAAAAAAAGAATTCTTAGAAAAGTATTTTTAGAGACTGATCGATATCTCAGATTATTTTCTCGGAAACGGTTGTAGAAATTCACTTAACATATACACGACAAGTTCAAAACAACCTAAAGTGATGTCCTGTAAATAATTTTCTGAATGAGATACAATTTTTTTATAATAATTGAAAACACAATTTATTTTAAATGTCAAGTTTTTGTCTTTTATGTCTATTGAGAATGGATAATCGAGAGCTAATAGATCACATTGGGGGATCAACGGAAGGACGAAATTATCGTATTTATTAACTTTATTAAGTGTTGGAGTTGAGAGTGATGCTCCATCCACCTTACTCTTATTTCATGCTTTTCTCACACCATTTAAATCTTCGATGCGGCGTATACGAGGGCGTATAGGTGTGAGATGGACCGATGGCTTTAATCATGATTGTTAGCAAAGTTCTGTATTTCTTTAGCCATTTTTCAGTTTCTTTATGGCATCACGTATATTTTTCAACCGGAAAAGATCTGCAGATTCTTTAATCTATGAACTTGTCCGTTGTTTTTCAGGATTTCGTACTCCTGGTAAGTAGATCCTGATCTACTGACTTCCAAAATTCAGTCCAACAGAAGTCAGCATCCTCGCATGGCATTTCGGAGATCTTCTAGACTTCGTAGGTTTCTGAGATTTTTCCACATTTCTGATTTTTGAACCTATTCTGTTACGTTTCATATTTTCGAATTTCTAGTACGAATATTACTAACCTCCAAAGTAGATCGTCTCTATTCAATCCAACACAAGGCTTCTTTCTTAGCATGACATTTCGGAGATCTTGTGCATCTTTTATACTTCGTACTACTTCGTAGGTTTTCCACACTAGTAAGATCTTTAACACAAATCTTATTTTTGAATTAATCCTGTTATTTTTCATCTTTTCGTACTGCTATACTACTGACATACTGACCTACAAAATGAAACATCTCCATTCAGTTCAACAAAAGGTTTCTTCGCATGGTCGGAGATCTATTTCTACATCAATAGTACTGGAAATCTTTATTAATAAACACAAGACGATAATGTGGATTTTTCAGAACACAATTTCCTATAAGCGCGAAATTTCTGCCACTTAATTTCCACTTTCTTATTGATCTTCAGTAGCGTCTTCTCTTCATCTATTCTTTCCTTAACCATATTTACACCGCGGAGGTCTCTTCTATTTAAAGTATCATTATGGCGTTTACAAAAAGTAAACATTAAAATAATGAATATTTATTTTAAGAAATTAACAATTATTCCTACATTAAAATTTCTTGAGTACTGAGGCCGTGGAATAACAGTGATTATTCTACAGTGTGTACCTGTAGGTACTTATGAAAAAAATAAGTACTGTTATTAATATAAATAATATTTTATTTATTGAATATGATTTATGAATAGCAAACTATTGTGGGATCTGAAACAAGACATCATTACCATTAGGTTTAATCATTTAATTTGTCTAGTTTATTTTTATGTCTATATATTTATACAGTTACAGAACCATAATTGACATGATATATAAATAAAATAAATGGCTGTTTTGACCTCTTTTCCAACCAGAATAATCTTCCTGAAATAATTTCTATTAACCGATTTCCATCAACCTTATTTATTACACACCGTGTAGTTGGTGGGAAATCACTTTATTGTGTTATTTCCATTCGTTTGACCTTATTGTGTGAATACCGTATTCGCTTCTGCTTGTATGCATTTACGTTAGCTATAAATATAGAACGATTTTCTTGTTCCAAAAGCATATAATAATATTGAACGAACAAACGGGGCAAGGAGTTGAGTTCTTCCTTACTTCCTTGTTAGTTGTCCTTCGTTCTCCCTCTCTCCCAGATGTGTATGTGTTTGTTTGGCGGAGCCCTCTTCCGAGACAGGAGGATCCCAGATCGCATTCTCAATAATACATTGTGCCCAAGTTGTTGACTTGGTTGGTGTTTGATAGGCACACCAACCTCTAGAGACAGTTTCTATTATATTAGAATTTACTTATAGAGTCGAGTGATAATAGACCTGAAGGAAAAGTATATTTTGAAATTGATTCTAAGTTATTTTTGTCTGGGGTTCATTGATCTGTTGGAACAAAACGAAAAAGTAGTTTGGGTGATTTCCGCTGTTCGCATTGCTAGTTTTCACGAGGACGAGGATCGTCGTCAAGGTAAACACAGCCAGTGAGCATTGGTGGAGGGGTTGCTGAATCCTGCTATTCCTGCTAGTACAGTGTTAAAGGGTGCGCAAAGTGCGCATGTCACAGCAGCAGCAGGAGCACGGCTTGTTGATCCATTTTCGTCCAAACAAATTACAACGTAATTGTTGGCATTAAAAATTCAAAGCAGTGATTATTCGGACCAAACAAACAAAATCCAACAGAGCTATTTGGATACCTAAATCCCTGCATCTTTACCTTCATAGCAAGCAAAAAACTAATGTGTGATCCAAAACAATGAACAGTTAGAATAGAAAGAGAAAAAGCGAGGGCTCCGCCACAGAATGAATGGTTTTATTTTATACACTCTTTCTTGCTGCTGGTGCTTTATAATAACGGTGGAATAAAATCTGTGCCACTTTCTCGAGCCCGCAAACCAACTAATATCATGCATCGACCATTTCCAAGCGTTCGTTGGTTTGTGATTTCACTTTCATGAAAATGTACACGTCGCTCTAAAAATAGTTATCGTATTCTATCGAGCGCCGCGTCGAGAGCCTTTTTAATAATAGAATAGATTTTCGTATGGGTGGTGTGTGATATTTTGCAGTTTCAATTCAATTAGCCGATGGTCTTTATTAAAACATGACGGTGTTTAACACGTGGTTTTAATGGCCCTAAAGCGCACCAGACAATGCGAATAACGAATATCATAAATTGTAACTGTATTGAGTTCAGTGAAACATGTTGTGATTTTATCGACAGTGTGCATTTATTTACTGTACTACACTGCTGCTTATGAAAAATATTAAATTAATTTTATTAACATTTTAAATTGCATGTCTTAACGCTAATATATTCCCATCGTCCTTGACACTATAAAAGATAATGACTCAGTTTGCTTATGTATGATCACCACAGCTAAACCATCGTGGAAGAAGATTGTAAAACAAAGATAAAACCCCAGCAATATATTAACTATAAACACACATATTTTTATGCCGCTTTGTTTTCTTTCCCTACAACTAAATATCGAATATCGAAAAGAAAACAAAATTATTTTTGTTTGGTTATTGATAGCTGTGAAAGAAGATAGATGTTTATCCTGAAGTCAATAATACCTGTCAATTTGTTTATTATTCAAATAATGGAAATAAATGATTTGATTTTTTTATTGTGTAAATGTCGTAGATAATATTTGCTAATGGTGTATTTAGTTCGTTTAGGTTTACGAGAGAAGTAATCAATATTTGTTCATCTGTATGGGTTTTGCCCTCAGTTTGCAAGGGAGGATAATACCTGATTGCCAGGAAATAAAGGGGACTTGTTTCATTTTGACAGTAAGCACTTTGTTATTATCTCCATTCGTTTCATTAGTTTCGAATAGGTACGCCTTTTGTAGGTTTAATTACGTTACAAATCATTTTTGAATTTTTGGAAGTGGTACTAGGTAATTTAATACATAATAGTCTGCATGATTTAGAATCTTTTTAATCAGTGTCCAAGTCAATATCCATAGGTACTAGTTTGAAGCTAATTTAAAGGAATCCCTCCAGAAAACCTTCAAAGGTCTAGAATTGTTTTCCCAAAAAAAGTTTAAGTTAAATATTGGCACTTGAAATTACCATAAGACCTAATGATCGTAAGTCGACCTGGTTTATTATAACATTCAGTCTACTTTAAACCTCTGCACTTATGAAATGGAGTGATCTTCTAGGACACTTTTCAAAGGTGACAAGATCGGGCGTTAATATAATGTATTTTCTTAGAAATATTTTTGTTTTTTGAGCTAAAGAAAAAAAAACATTAAGGAAAATAGAAACACCACAAAATCTAAAACGTCAAATTTGATTATATGTTAATCTTGAGTTCTACTAAATAGGTTAGGTTAGTATAATTTCTAACTATACCAAACTTTTAGCGTTTGTCGTTATAAGTTATTAATTACTCAGGCCCGAAATCTGAAGTTGACAAAACACCTTTATTGACAACACCACAAAAACTAAAACATCAAATTTGATTACATGTTGATCTTGAGTTCTACTAAATAGGTTAGTAATAGTTGACATTCTAACTATATCAAACTTTTAGCGTTTGTCGTTATAAGTTATTAATTACTCAGGCCCGAAATCAGAAGTTGACATATCAAGACAATCTGTTGTGGTTGTGGTCACTTTAAATGTGAGCATAGTCGATTTTTTTTTGTTTTGTTACTGCAGAAATTAATGACTAACTTAATATCATAATTCGGTGAAGGTTATAAAAGAATGCAAACATAGTTTGTGAAATGTTTTGTATTACAATCTACCAAAATATCTCGCTAATAATAATACAAATGTAATGTAAGCCAGGGGACGTATTTGCCACATTTCAATTTTCTTTGCAAAGTACTGTATTAATTCAAAAGTGAGAATGCTTCAGTATAAGCAGGCGTAAACAACTCTCTAATTGTTGCTATTTGTTATACAGTCCTTATTTCAAGGTAAGACTAAGGATCAGAAGTGGAATAGTTAATAACGTAACTAGGATGGAAAGTAATAGATTATTGAACGAGAAGGTAGATTTTAGTACGAGTAGTTAGAAGTTTTCAATTCACTTATATTGGTAATGAAATAATAAAACTACCCTTCCTTCTTTTATTTCGATTTTAGTCTATATGAAAATTTTGTCTGAAACTAAAATGTTATTAAACAAATACAGTTAAATATAAAATACAATTAAGATAAAGAAATATATTAAATTCATCACTAAACTGATAATATTGCACAAATTATTATAATAATTTTGCCCTCATATCAGCAACTGAGCTCGAATTCAACCTTGATTTTTTCTATAAATATCTAAATATTATTGTTAACTTTATCGCAAAGTACTGAAGTTCTAGAGATGAGAGTGGATTATGAATTACTTCAGAAATAATAGGCAGTAAAATTTTATTTACCTTTAGCTACACACATTAAAACTTTGTTTACCACTCAAATATCAGTGTTAATATTATTGTTAACATATTAGTCGATATTAGTTAAACCTCCGGAAAACTATAAATATGTGCAATCTAATTTTAATGACGTCATCATCGGTAGTTAAAATAATAGGCAATATGTAATTATTATTTTTAAAATAATTTATTTTTATGTAACTTGTGGATTATCCAATTAATTAAATTGGATGAAATTTCCTACAGAGATGAGCTCTGTTGTTTTGTGCTTGTGACAAAAGAATTGTTCAGAGAGAGTTGCCGAAAATAAACCACTGCATACCGCATCATCGTGCATGCTCTTTACGTCACATAATACAAATGTAGGAAACTCCGGGCATAATGCCCATTTTATTTTTCCGATTAAACCCGTTTTATTTTTCCACTCATGTCCTCATAAAACATATGTTGTGGAATAATTTTGTCTTGAATGGGGTCAGTTTCTTCATATTAATTACAATAATAATAAAACTGTTTTGTGAAAATTTCCAAGTGGCTCAAACTAATTTCATCAAATACTTTTATAGCCGGTAATATCCAAGTTTCACGCTTATTCAAATCCATTTGGTTAAATCCAATCATTCACCTTGACACTGGGATTTGAATCCGGGAGTGAACCGAAATTAATTAATAACGAGGAAGATAACGAATGCACTGCAGCACCGTTAAGCACTTCATTAATGTGCTTTGGCGGTTGCCGTAATACTCAACGTATGTTCAGATTATCATGCAAAATAAATCGAAGCGAAAATTGTGCCGAATAGTTTAGTATAAAAATAAATTTTATTGAAAACGGTACTTTTAATAAAAACATTTACAGTAGAGCATTACACGTTTTTCAGAGTTGAGGTTCTAAACTATTAAACAAATCGCTGCTTGCAAAATTCCCCCAAGCTTAAACTACGAGAACATCCCCTTGTTCGCCCTTGAATCCTTTTTCTTAACATTAACTCTGTATAAATCCCACTTCTGCTTTATTGTGTAAGTTACATGCTCATGTATTTTAATGAATTGAGGCGTTTATAATTCCTGTATATGACAAACAGGAACTATTTTAATATACCCACAGACGATTTGTACAAATTTTGGTTTTGTTATAACATTTACTTCTATTGTATTCTAACGCCCTGAAGCCTTGAATCAAAATCATCTAACACAACACGTTAACGAACTTGACCTTTGGAAACTAATTATACACGATCTTGGTGTATAGGTGTGTATGTACCTGATGATGCAGTCTTCATAAATTTAAGTTGTGTTTGTTGTGTTTTGCCAACGTTGTGTTTAGTTTTTTTTATTTTGTTTTGGTTTGATTGTATTCGATTGTTGTTTAATCATCATATAGGTGTAGGTCAGTTCATGTTATTTAGATTTAGTTTCAAGGTAATGTAAGCTGATAAAAAAAACTGTAGGCGTTATCAATTCATACATGAAAATGTAATATAAGTAAGTACATATATTAAATTATAATATTACTTTAATTAATGTGTGTAATCTGGTTATCTTGTAGTAATTTGTCCTTTCGGCTGTAAATCACACCTTGGCAGTACAGTCATGTTTTTCAAAGGAACCCATTAGTTTACTCCCATTCATGTGTTCAACAGAATGATATTTCATATTTGTTTATCCATACATATTTTTAGTAATAGGGATAGGTAATTATGAATTTCCTCATTTGTAAAGTAGGCGCCTGATGGTCAAAATATTTTAATTTGCTTGAGTAATGTGTTAAAATTTACGTAGGCTGTGTGAACTAAATAAAAACAAACTGTAGAAAGACGGGCGCAATAGACCAAAACACGATTCTGCGCATTGGCTCCTCCCACTACAAATAGATGGTACACATCCATAACCTCACATACTCGAAGTTAATTAAAATTAGTCGCTAAAATTAACTGTATCGATTTGACATGTGACTTGATTAAAGGAAAAATATGCGGCAAAATAAAATGAATGGGAATCAAATCAATTTTTGAGTAATTTTCCAAAATATCAGAAATTTTTCCCCATATCTATGGTGCCAATTTAAAAGTGAAGTCCAAGAAATATTTTTATCCTGAATTTTTTGAAACCGTAACTAGAGCTATGAAATTTTTATATTGTTGATGGGAAAATCAAATTGATTTTCCAGTAGTGCCAGATTTCTCCAAGATTACGTAGATTTAATCTTTTTTCAAATTTTTTATTTAATTTTTAAGCGCATGGTCAGTTTTACACCAATTAATAGATACATTTATTTATAAAAAAACTTTTCCACCTTCCTGACAACCTAACCTCACTCTGATTTCAAAATTATGATACTTTATGAAAAATTAATTGAATTCATATTGGTACTGACCAGATAACTAGAAGTGATAGTTTTTTTTATCAAATATGATTATTCTTTTCACTTAATCACAATCCTTAAATAAAATATCAAAAAAATCATATCACATCATTTATAATAATCGTCACAAATCGATTGTTGACAGTTTTCGCCTTTTTTCCAATTTTTAATAGCTTTTGTGCCACAAACCACAGATATATTTTGATTAGTCTGCCGCTAAATTTATTGCCCAATAAATAAAGCTATTAAAAAGCGTTTGTATTGTGTATGGATCTCTATGGCTAAATAATTTGTGCAAAGCCAAGGACAGCGAGTTTTTAAGGAAGTCCCAAATACCTTTAGCGCATAAAAAACGTCCAAGTTCTTGTGAATCGGTATAATCACAAGAATTTTTTCCAAAGAATTTTGTACGTGTTTTTTTTTTCGTTTAGACACTGTGGTAAAATGGTGTAAAGTATTCGTGGAATCGTAAAATATACAAGAAACTTTATAATTGGTTGGTTTTGGAATCACTGGCAATTTAAACCCCTTAAATTTATTTGAAGCCACATTGAAAGGACTACGAAAGTTAACAGTGTGACAGTACTTAGAAGAAACACGTTTCCAGTGATTTGAATTTCGAATGAAAATTACATATTGGTTTTAGCAGTAGGTATGTTAGTTAACGACGACCTACATAAATAAATCCATGCCATCGCATTAATATTCTGTGGAGTACAAAAGTACAAAAACACTTTTACCGTTCACATTGACACCGTTTTATTTAAAAAAGTGTGCCACGTGTTTACCGCCCAATTATCCTTTGTACTTTGCCTTTTTATGTTTTATTTCGTTTAGCTCACACGGTTCGTTTTCCTTATTTCCCCTCATTAGGTTTATTTGATGTTGCTTGCAAATAATCAACTCAAGTTTCTCTATCGGTTATTTAAGTGCGAGATGGTGACCTTGGCTGTGACACCCAGATAGAATAGGTTTAAAAACATGTAATTAAGAAAGACACAAGTACGCGTCTAAATTAATCAGTAACACAGCGATGTCATGTAAATATGTAAGCATAATAACGTGCTATAAATAGGAGAGGATGTTAAGCAGGCATTCATATGCATTTTATTCGTGTATGGCACTGTAAATTATATTTAATCATTTTGTTAACATATTGGAAAAGGTTTTTGTTTCCTTTAATCCTCCAGCAGCGTATAAACAACACGAACGCTCGGTTTTTTATGCTTGGAATGGCTTTACTACCAATGATTTGTTGAATGAGTTATTGATTGTGCGGGATACGAGGGGTTATGAAAAAATACGTGATAAAAAATGTAACAATATCATATTTCAACATTACAACATTTTTCGACAATATCTTATACTTCACCCCCAATATCTTTAAAACTTAATTCCAATTTCTGAAACAACCATAATACAAATCTGTAACTAATAAACTTGTATAAATTCGCTTCCTTTCCTAAGCTAATAGTGAAATAAGTAAAAACTCAACATTTGTGATTACGAACTTTTTCGCTACTCCTTGTTTATACAACGAAAAACCATAATTTAAATTTGTAAACAATAATCATCATTCGATTATTCTATATTATATACCTGCACTGTAATTTTATTTTATTACCACCATTAATTAATTATTGATGGTTTGCATTCTGCTTCTACTACAAAATCCCTTTTGTGATTCCGGCCACTGTCCTGTAAATCGGTGTGACGTGTATGCTGAAACCAAATGGACAGATAAACGGCGTATATTGCATATGTGGGGTGTGTTCGGGCTTCATTAATAACCTAACGAATGGGAAAAGTGTATACAACTGATTTTATCTTTCTGCTGATGAATTTCGTATCATTACATTAGCCACAGTTGAAATTTATGTGCTCTTGCATGGAAATTTTACAGGGATTTATGATTAAGTAATTGTATTTATGTGTCGTTTGAACTAAATACTTACGTAATAATTTCATGTAGTGCATATTTGGTTTTTATAATTTTAACACTTTTTAATTTGACAAACGACTCTGATAATGCATAAAAAGTTTGTACTAAATTAAAATCGGTTAAGAATTATCCAAACTATTCCAAACTATAAAGAAAGAACTGAATTTAATTAAAAAAAATATCAAGATAATTTAGCAAGGATAATTTAGCTGAATCTTTTGTTACTCAAATTTGATCTAATGTAACCGAGTCTGTTTTTACTATTCGATTTAACTCATCCTGTATAATCTTTTTGTAATAACTAAAATCGGTTAATATAACAACCACTTAATTATACAATATTTAAGCAAATTATGCAAAATTATAATCTCTTTCCGGTATAAACAGAGATGACATAGAAAGGCTATTTTTAGAGGACAGCGTAACAATCAGAAAATTAATGACGGAACTTTAAACCTTCGCAAGTTTTTTAATTTTTTAAATCAGCATACTTATTGAATGCATCAAAAAATGTAACAAATTAAACAAATATTCGGAAACATTGCAACATTTACGTTAATTCAAGGTCTGATTTTATGATAACCTTCTGGATTTTACCGCTTTCGTGTCAATGGTTCGATTGACGTTTCGTCTGTCATGCTGTTGCCTTCATCAGAATAAACATGATACTCTGCTTTTGCTTATTTTTTGTGAAATAATGTTGCAGCAGGTCAAAAATCAAAATTTGCTCATCCTGTGTTAAAATTTCCCCAATTTCAAAATATTTACAAAGAACTAAATAATATAATAAATCTATTTCCTGTACAAAGAAAAGTGACAGAAATACTACAATTTTTCCAAGCCGAGTGCAAACTTCCGTATTTGTTTTATCCTTCAATTTTCAGACAGTAAAAGACGTTCTAGTTATCGTAAATCGTAAAAACTAAATCTGAGATGTAAAACTGTTGGAAAGTCATAAAAAGTGCTAAAGTGCAGGATCTGTAAGAACTATTAAAGTGGCAAAATGAAAAACTATAACCTGTAAAACGTATTTCTGACGTATGTTTGTTGCTCCGTTTGATGTAATGATAATACTATTCTATTTTATGTCAATGTTCGAATATTTACTTCTTCTAACCAAATCTAACCCAATTTTACACCAACTCACAGATTCTTGGAAACAGATTTACAGTTTTAAACTTTCTATACCTACATTGACTAACAATTTTAAGTTTCTTAATCATCACTTCCAATTTATACCAAAATTGCAATAAAATTTCAATTTAACGATGCAGGAAATAATCAAAGAGCGAAATTTATGAGGAACAAGTTTAGTTAATTAATAACTACTAGAATAATTATATATTTGTTTTTGTTCATTCATGATTAATTATAGTCAACATAAATGTTAAATCAATAAGCTCTAAGTATATAATTAGTGTTGAACAATATTTTATTATTATTAAATACTTTTAGACATTGTTACTTCAAAATGCATCAGTAAATATAAAAATCAATCAACATTGGTCTGTTGTTCAAATATTTGAAATGTAGTAAACCTATTTATGCGTACTGGTTCATAAATCTGCGCCTGCGGCTGCTGCTGATGATATGTATAGTTTTGGCTACATTTCAATCCGGTGTTTTATTTTTATTCCACACATTCTTCTAGTTACGTTAAAAATAGTGCAGCTAAATATAGATAAATAATAAAGTTCGCACTTAATCGAAATTCCACTAATTTCCTGAAATTTTACGTTCTAAACAATAACAGTTCAAATTTGCCGCTCCAATCGGTTTAAAGACGTAACAGTTCTCACGCGCGTGATTTAAATTTTTAACTGCTTTGTTTCTATAAAAGAAAATCAGAAACCCAACAATATTTTACGATACAATAGAAACCAATTCGTAAATGTTGATTTTCGGTTCGGGTGGAAACGTGGACAAGAATTTAAATTGCTGTATAAGAAATTCGTAAATTTTCCGTCGATTTTCTAAGGTCAATGCTCCATCCAAATTGCGCGTTTTATACGACAAACCGTGAACGAGTCGACCGACCTCCGCGTGTATGTTTGAAACAACATTGGGTTGGTTAGTAATGTGTTGTAGAGAGGTATATTAATAAAACGTGGAGATGGTTTAACATTTACATTAACTTCCATTCATTCAATCGTTTCACGTTACGCGTGAAGAGGCAAGAGAGAAGGATTACACACCGAGCAGTAGATCATTATCGTTTATCGTAAATTAGTTAAATTATCTATAACTGACTACGCTCGTAGATTATCATTTATCAATTTGTCTAAAAAACAAATCAAATTCATTTCCAATTTAAAATTGTTATATATTCGTGCCACCATGCACAATTATTACAAACTATTTTCATGAAATATAAATGCAGTTGGTGAGGTAAAATCCAAATTAATATATTCGTCAGAAAGTTGGTCCAGTTTAGTTTCAACTTTGCTCTGTTTGAATGCCGCCGGGTTGTCGTGACGGGGAATGTTAGCAGATCTGGGATTTCGATATAGAGAGCGAAACGTAGTAAGAAGTGTACATCGCTGGAGGATTCCCCTCAATGAATTATTGATGAAGTATCATACTGGTTGCGAAAAAACCCAAACTCTAAATCAACTTCTAATACAGGGAGAAGTTTCCAAGTTTTTAATTATTGTTGAGTTTCGAATTGAAACTCTATCAGAAAGTCATTATAAAACTACTGACACTTTGGTCTCTGTGGATAATTAATGAAGTTGGTTAAAGTGTAAATAACCTAAAGTTTTGTAACATTTAGAATAACGCATTTTTAACGTAGTATTATCTTGTACTAATTAATTTGCATAACTTGGATTTTAATGAAACATTTTATTACAAAGTACCATTTGCAGCAAAGTAAATTAAATTGTAAGGTAAGACAAAGTGAGATGCCCATAAATTTTCAAGTTGAACTTTACAGTGAAGTACAGTTTTAAATACTACAGTTATGTTGGTGTTTTTTATAAGTATTGAGGCTGAATTTACAATTAAATGTTTGTGTTATTTTTTTTGCAAAGCTCGAGGGAGAGTTAATTACCAAATTATCAAAAATTAATAAAATTGCTCATGGAGCACGAAAATTACTGCAACTATTGCTTATAAATTGTAACTAATTTTTTTTAATATTTATAGAAAGGAAAAATTAAATAACTAGAAATTAGAGTCTTTGTGCAAAATTTGTTTCTTTTTATTTTATTCCAAGTTGTTACATCTTATACATACATAACATATAGCTGAATGCCAGCTAGTCGACTGTTAAGACAAGGACATGTTCTTCTCCGTCCTCCGTCTCACACAATCGTTGACCTATAGTTGGCATTAGTTACTCTGTATAAATACATTTTTATTAATTTTCAACTAAAAATGCACTGAAACTGTGACTTATACTAAATCAGGACACAAACCTCACAGTCCAAAATATATTTAGTTAAAATGGGTTTGTAAGTTTTTATCAATAAAACTGTTAGACATTAATTAAAATATCAATAATAAACCACTATCCTTTTTAAACTTTTTCTCAAAATGTCAGAAGAGTAATCACATAAAAATTCTTTACATTTCTGTGATGGTTAAATCTGAATTATACTAATGAGTAGTGACAATATAATGTGTATCTACTTAATTAAATGTAGTCAATAAAAATCATTCTCATTACTAATAAGGTTGCAACAAGGAGAACTTGTTGTTAGGATAAACCCGATAAAATGATCAGTAGGTATCTTAATACCAGACTTCTTTCTTATGATTTCATACATATATCACAATTATCTTTAATTTGGAAAATAATTATAAAAAAGAAAAAGTTTCAAGAAATGAAAAAATGGGATTTTCAGCAGTAGACTCAAGGTTGAACTAAATGTAATATGTGATAACCACTTCTTTTGAATGATTATTTCCTTCATAAACCGAAGAATATTTTAGATAACTTCATAAATTTTGAAAAAAAAGTCAAAATACTAAATTACTAACAGATTAAATTTCGAAATCAGGAACCCTCAGACTCAAATAATATATCTAAAGTTAAAGTAATGTTGTAATAGATATTTGTCCAGAGATGAAAAATGCCATCCCGAAATTTCCTTACAATTTCAAATTGAAATAAATAAATAGAGATGAAGCTATACGAAACTTTCATACCTTTTTCACGCCTAATATTCGTAATAAATAGGATACAAATCTGAGATTTATTCTCATGAAGCCAGCAGAATGACTGACGAAACGTCAATACAAAAATTTATAACACCGCGACAATATCCAAAAGATTATCTTGAATATAGTAATAATACCATATATTTGATATAAAAGTTTTTTAAAAAGTCCTCCTCCATCTTAATTTATTTTCAAATATACCGAGTGCTTCACAATTATAGTTGAACAGCATCTTATTTTGAACGTCCCTGTATATTTTTAGATTATACAAAGCTCTTATTGCTTTGCAAACTGGGTAACTAAAATACTATTAAAAATCATATCGTAAAAATATCACGTTTATCCATTTTGTATCCGTCTGTAAAAGAACCTCTTATATTTGGCGTTTCTTTTTTTGTTTATTTTGTAAAAAGTCGAGAATAACCATCTGGATGCTTTACAGTGTTAAAATATAAAACTGTACTAAACAAATATAATAAACACGTCTCGTAGAAAGAGAGTATGAGGGGAATGCACTATAACCCCATAAAAGTGAGGAGGACTAAAAGACTTTTATATCTTATGATTCCAGAAGGGGGAAAAAGAGACAGAGCTAAGTGCGGTTGTAAAGTTGAGAAGAATTTTTATTTATGGAAATTATGCGAGTTTTATGAAGTGGCTTTGCTTGAAAACTATAAGAGCCCAACTAACGAACAATGGTACCAACTGGAGATTTTTACCTAGATATAAATTTACGACTTAATTTGTGTGATTCTGCATTTGCGGTAATGCAGTTTTTAACCTCAAAGTGTTCCAGGGTTCCAGCACAGTAACTAAATAAAAACGGCCTTTATGCAGGTATATGGGTGGATTATTTACGTTGGGTTTTACGAACCGGTCTAATTTTTCTACTGTACGAGATAATATCCATTTACTCGTACATTAAAACTTAATGCCTAAACCACATCCTACTTTATCTCTAACATGCCATAGTAGTTGGGAATAATTCCGTAGATAAAAATAAACAAAAATGATTACTTGCAGAATTTTGTAACCATCCAATTTGTTCACAACAGCCAATAATAATATTATTAATACTCATTTTATTTATGAGTATATTGCATATAGTCAACGTACATACTCGTATACAACTTGTATTTTATTAGCAGCATACGATAAATTGGAACACATATAGTACCGTTCAAGAGACAAACGACACATCAAGAGGTATGACACAAGCAGCAGTGGCAGAGAGCGCACCCAGATGGTCTATAAATAGAGTACACCAGACCTTATGACACGGTTAAAAGCGTGATATTGAGTGATTTCCGTCATTAGATATTAATTACAGAATTAACTGGAAACACAAAACAACCTCCATTTATCACCTGTTGGTCCTATTGTATTAAATATTAATTAGTCAATCACTGTGTACAGAAAAAATATTGTTAAACGGGTAGGAGGAAGAGGCTGGGGTTCGGTGGGTCGATCCATCAGTCACCAATTAACTGTGAATGTTTAATTAAACACGATCAAACCTAGCTGATTAATGTTGTTATAGTTTGTAGTGTTTGGGATGTGTTGTCCTTAAATGTGGATGATATAAAAAAAGTTAACATAGTAGTAAAGTAGAAGATTCGGAATAAAAACAAAAGGGTTGTTGATAAGTAGAACCAAAATGAAAAGATTAGTCTCTTGGAATTTTCCAGAAAGAATCGTCAGAGAAAGGTTGTTTTATTTTGTTTGAAAAGAGATTATATTTTGCAGAGAAACCGACAACTTTTACTCTTCGTGTCTTGGCAGTTATTTACTTTCGAACAAAAAAATTTAATCAAAAGATGAAGTAAATAAGTTCTCAATTATAAAAGGCACTTCAAATATGCAGGGTTAAATATTGAAAAGAAAATAATCTTACATATTATTTTTGAAACAATATGGACAATACTTTTCTTCTAAAGTTGATAAGTTAATAGATAAGTAAATCAAAAATATGTAATGTTGATGTATAATAATTTAAGAAGAAGAAGAATAAGTAGAAATCAGTCATAATATTACATAAGAAGTGCTTATAATTTATTGATTTTGGGAAACATGTTTATTCCTTATCACGATATATCTAATATTATTTTAGTTTAATAAATAGCTTAAGATAAGATCGAAAGATTTGAGAAAATTTTGTATTTTTCGCTTCTAGAAAATTCATTGCAAAAGTGAAAGAAACAAAGCGACGGATGAAGTGTGGATGCTTCAGTGGGCAGGCATAAGCAACCCGCTCCCTCTCTGCAGAGTTATAACTTTTAATAAACTTTTCTGTGCTTCAGAATATATAAAAATAAGCTTTCACTTAATTCCTGAAAGAAAATTCTGTAAATATGGTCCAGAACGTTTTTTAATCGGACTGACCCCAGCAATTTGATAGCAAGTTTAGAGCGAGCAAATAAATTTGTAATCGAGTCATCCATGAACGCGAAATCGTATGTAGTTACTTGAACTGCATTACAATAAAATGTCAGTTGAAAGCTAAAATAGTTCAAGTTACAGACATACGGATTCAAATCCATGGATAACTCGATTACAAATTTATTTGCTCGCACGATATTTTAATGTGCGACAAGACGAGCTTTAAAATTATGGGGCATTTATCGTGGCGTGTTCAATAATATTTCATAAATATTTACTATTCAACAAGGTTTTTTAAAAAGTGATCTAACCTCACTTTCCACTTAATATAGCAAAATATAGGCACTTTTAGTTTATTTTCTATATTTTTTAAGCATTTAAAACCAGATTTCTTTAAAGTAGTCACGATTTTATGGCCTTGATATCACACTATTTAAATTTTTTTTCCATAAAAGTGAGGTTATAGTCCTAACCTAAAATTTTGTTGTTAAATTGTCTAATAGCTGTCTTCATACGGCTTATTTTTTAAATTCTTATATGAAACTTTCATATTATGAATCCAGTAGATTTAAGTCTACTGGTCTCAAATTTTTCTTTGTATTTTTTTTGTATGGCGTTTTTCGTGTCTAATAATAAAAGCTATTTTATAAATCCATACAGTTCAAATATATTTTTCCTAATCTTGAACCATCCTCACATATTCTTGCGTGAACATTAACATAATAATAATCTCGATTAGTTTTCGCCTTGCTCCAAACCATACCCTTCAACAATAATTAACGAAAACCTAACAAAATTAATTACCATTCTTAGCAACATCACAAACCGCCTCCAGATGAACCGAACAAGATAAAAGAATTTGCTTCAACAGTGATTTGTTAATAATCTGGCGCGCGTGCTTAATTCATCTTGTAGAATCTGTTCCCAATTTACTTTGTAGATCTGATCCGAGTTCGTCGAATCAAGTTATTTCACCTTTATTGAATTACCCCCCTGGTCCTTTACACACGGCAAAAGCAAGTGTAGTGCAAGCAAGAAGCGACGGAGGTGGTAGTGGTGGTGGTGGAGGCGGCAGTAGCGGCAGCAGGTTGAGTTGGGATATAGGGGATCGATATCACCTCGTCGAAGCCCATGAACTACATTTACTAACTGACGCAAAAACATTATTGTGTACCTTTTAACTATTAATCACAATTTGCCACGAGATTTGATGGACAAGGTACAGAAGGTGGAAACTAACTCTCTAGTTCTAGTCCAAAAATTATTTCGTAATTACTCGTGGATATCTACTTAAGATGTTAATTTTGTTGAGTTATTATATCCAGCAATTTTCTTGGATTAAAATTCTTTCATCTTTAACTAGACAAAAAACGATGATGAAGTTTATTGTGAGATATCAAGTAAATCTGTTGTATTTTGTGTTATAAAGAAATAAATTATTAGAGCGTACAAGATGCGCCTCTGGTCGTCTTACAACCCCCATCCACCCTTGTGTATGAACTATACGAAGTAGGACACAATAGGGGGAAAAATTCTTACTGATGTGGCAAGCAGATAAAACGCCCCCTTTAAAATCAATTTAGGACTTGTACACCCACTATTGTGTTTATCCTATATACAGTGCATTTATATTGAGTGTCCACATAATTTCAGTAAAAAACAAAAATAAATTAGCAAGTCGAATTTGAAACGAATTACCCACATTTTATAATTAATATTATGCAAGTTAGCATTCCCAGAAAATAAACCTGTTATCCCTTGAGTCTCATAAATTATTTCCAGCGTATCTGAAACATTTATCTTTCGAAAAACAGATAAATTTTGTAATTCGTTCTGGATGTATTATTTTTTCTAAATCAAATTGCTGTTAAACGACTGTATAAATTGAATTTTATCCTAAAATATTTATTAACTGCATGATTTACAGAGGTCCCCAAACATTTGCTTGTAAATATAAAATACAATTGTACAGATTTGAGATTTTACAGAATGTTTTTCTTGTTAAAGTCAGTAGTTCACAAAAGTAACATTAATTTATAAATTGCTTACTCTAAACTAGAAACCATAAAATTTGTCTCAGGTATCAGTTTTTCTTAAAAAAATGAGTTTAATAATTAACGATTAGTTGTTTCATAAACAACCTAATAAATAACTAATAACATCTTCATAAAATTTGAGGTACATACTTACTTATTACCTGTAAATTTAAAAAAATTATATGGCCAACTAATTTCAAAACTAACTTTTCAGAAAATTCAAACAGAATGAAAGTCCCCCAAAAATGTCTTCTATAAAGTCGCTTTAAAAAATGTTAAATTGTCCAATTTTAAATTTGTGTCCTCAAAAATGTCATAAAAATTCTAAAAATTGACAGATTTTCACGCGGTTCGCTTTATTACAAAGAACCAAGTTAATTTTACTAGAAAATTCAAACAGAATAAAAATCCCCTAAAAATTCCAGTTTTCATAGCCTACTATATACTCACTTAAAAAATTGTCCAATTTTAGACTTTGTGTCCTCGAAACTGTCTTAAAAATTCAAAAAATTGACAGATTTTCACGCGGTTTGCTTTATTACAAAGAACCAAGTTAGTTTTCCTAGAAAATTCAAACACAATGAAAATTCTCTAAAAATTCCAGTTTTCATAGCCTACTATAAACTCGCTGAAAAAAATTGTCCAATTTTAGATTTTGTGTCTCCAAAAGTGTCATAAAAATTCAAAAAATTAACAGATTTTAACGCGGTTTACTTTATTACAAAGAACCAAGTTAGTTTTACTAGAAAATTCAAACAGAATCAAAATTCCCCAAAAATTCCGGATTTCATAGCCTACTATAAACTCGCTTAAAAAAATTGTCCAATTTTCGACTTTGTGTTCTTAAAACTGTCATAAAAATTCTAAAAATTGAGAGATTTTCACGCAGTTTGCTTTATTACAAAGAACCAAGTTAGTTTTACTAAAACATTCAAACAGAATGAAAATACCCAAAAAATTCCAGTTTTCATAGCCTACTATAAACTCACTTAAAAATTTGTCAAATTTTAGATTTTATGTCCTTACAATAGGATTTTAAAAATTTGTACCTTCCCTTTTTATGAAACTGCAATTGATAGATTGATGCTTTTTTGCATATATTTTGTATAGATTCAGCAAAAAAAATTGGCGCTAAGTTGAATTTGTTTGATAACCACTGCCTTTTTATGCTGGTGATTTTTCCCAATAATCCACAGTTATCCTTCGAAACATCCCAGAATTAGTCAACAGGAAGCAAGAGGATTTTTATATAAATAATGGCACCTAATTTTCCCTGACTCGAGTCTCTTTTGTATTGTAAATTATTATAAATAAATTCAGTGAGACAAGAATTATTTTGTAAATAACAAGAAGAAGTAAATGTATCTTTTAAATAAATTGTAATCACCGTAAAAAATTATATGGTTTATTTCACGGTATTAAAGCACAATAAGCACGTTATTAACAAGTCATATTAAATAAAACACCATAATTGTGCGAGTTTAAAATTCATGCCGAACTCCCGCCAGCGGCATAATTAATAATTATAAATTCAATCTTTTTTTGTGTTCAAGCGGCACAATAAACAACAGTTAAATATTTATTTGAGCCCGAATTTTATGCATGGGTAAAAAATCCGCCGGTGTATTTATTCCACCAACATTAATTTGTACAAACACAAACACACACACACCATTTTAAATATGAAATAAATGTAATCATAAACCTGATGTGCTCACGGGTTTCATTATCACAAGTATTAATAATTAACTTTATCACTTACGCGGGTATGTTTACTTATGGAATAAATTACCACATCATGATGTTGCGAATGAAAAGAAACAGGAAGTGGAGAATTTGCTAAAATGAAACGAGAAACGAAAGGTTTTATTAGTATGTTACTTGGGGGCGTATCGATTTTAGGCGTGTATAATAACTTGAGGAAGTATCTTCTATCTCGAATTTTTCTGATGGTTAGTTTTGTATTAAAACTGGTAATGTTGTGGCTGTTACTAGGAAAATTGCATAATTACATGGTGGCAGTAAAATAAATTGAATTAACCGTGAATGAAAAATAATCTAATTTCTATAAATATTTATAGGATTATACTTAAAAATATGATTATGCAAATGTGAGTGTTTCCAATCTTTTATATGAATCCGAAAAAATATTACGAACAAAAACTAAAATTTAAAGAATCTTAAGATAAAGAACGCACCGAAATTTCAAAAAATGTAACAGTTCCATAAATAATAAAATTGTCCAATTTTGGACTTTGTGTCCTCAAAACTGTCATAAAAATTGTAAAAATTGACAGATTTTCACGCGGTTAGCTTTATTACAAAGAACCAAGTTAATTTTACTAGAAAATTCAAACAGAATGAAAATCCCCTAAAAATTCCAGTTTTCATAGCCTACTATAAACTCACTTAAAAAATTACCCAATTTTAGACTTTGTGTCCTCGAAACTGTCATAAAAATTGTAAAAATTGACAGATTTTCACGCGGTTAGCTTTATTACAAAGAACCAAGTTAATTTTACTAGAAAATTCAAACAGAATGAAAATCCCCTAAAAATTCCAGTTTTCATAGCCTACTATAAACTCACTTAAAAAATTACCCAATTTTAGACTTTGTGTCCTCGAAACTGTCATAAAAATTCTAAAAATTGACAGATTTTCACGCGGTTAGCTTTATTACAAAGAACCAAATTAATTTTACTAGAAAATTCAAACAGAATGAAAATCCCCTAAAAATTCCAGTTTTCATAGCCTACTATAAACTCACTTAAAAAATTACCCAATTTTAGACTTTGTGTCCTCGAAACTGTCATAAAAATTCTAAAAATTGACAGATTTTCACGCGGTTTCCTTTATTACTAAGAACCAAGTTAATTTTACTAGAAAATTAAAACAGAATGAAAATCCCCTAAAAATTCCAGTTTTCATTGCCTACTATAAACTCACTTAAAAAATTGTCCAATTTTAGACTTTGTGTCTTCGAAACTGTCATAAAAATTCTAAAAATTGACAGATTTTCACGCGGTTTGCTTTATTACAAAGAACCAAGTTAGTTTTACTAGAAAATTTAAACAGAATGAAAATCCTCTAAAAATTCCAGTTTTCATAGCCTACTATAAACTCGCTGAAAAAAATTGTCCAATTTTAGATTTAGTGTCTTTAAAAGTGTCATAAAAATTCTAAAAATTGACAGCTTTTAACGCGGTTTGCTTCATTACAAAGAACCAAGTTAGTTTTACAAGAAAATTTAAACAGAATGAAAATCCACCAATAATTCCGGATATTTCCGAGATTGTGGCTCACAAGTCAAATTCGCCGAGCCGGACTGGATGGGTCCCTTTGGAACTACAAGTCTGATTTCTTTAACAGTTTAGATTTGTTTGATGTGATAATAAAGCCACCTCCACTTACAATTACAAAGAACGACTTAAAGATTTCGTTTAAAGACTACCAAAAATAGACGGTCTAATTTTGGGTCGTGACCCAGGGTTTACTGACCACTAGTCGCTATCCTGAAACGCTTAAAACCACACATTTTATTCATGATCCAAAACCACTCGGCTTTAGTTGAGATACCCACAAATTATTTCGTTAAATCTCTAGGTTAATAAATCAAACAAGATGCAAAACATAAATCTATTGAACTAGTCAGTGCAAAATTATTGGCTGTTCATATTAAATAACGGCACCTTTTATCCGATCCAACAGTTAAAAATGTTGTTAATCCCAGAAACCATTCAGTGGGACACAAGAAGACCAATCGTTCGACCTGTAGTAATTGTTAATAAAAAGCCGTGAGAACTCTTTGAAAACCATACGGATTTCCCCTCACATAATTTCTATTTTTATAAACACAAAACTCTAATATATTATCACGTTTTTTGTTGTAACTATTTTATCCCTAAGCAAACACTTTAATCCATTTCCATCCCAGCTTAGTTTCGGTTTTATCGTAAAGAGTACAATGTCAATGTTGCAATACGAGCCAGTTTTCTGTGTTGCAGGAACGAAATGAAACGAAACGGTAACGAGGTCAGCACAGCGTAAGATAAACAAAGAATGAATCGAGTGCAGCACAAGTCAAAATAATCCAGTTATGTTGAGCTCATTTACTTTTATCTACGATTTTTAGCTGTGGGAAGAGATTTGCCATTTATAACGGTAAACTGTTGAAAACAGAAGTTGTGTTTGTTAAGGATTGTTAAAAAAAGTTAGAACTGAGATGTGATGATGTGCTCACAATCTCACATGCAGCAAGAGTTAAAACTAGGTCGTGATGATATTACGAGCTTTAGCTTTTAAGAAACAGGAAGAACAAGTTCGTCTCTTCAGTAAACTAAACACCAAATGCAATAACAATTTGATGTTAAACAGGTTAAATCAGCACCAAGCAGTGATGTATCTTTATCAACAACAACATGGAGTTTTTCCTTATATATATTCAGAAATAATATTGAGATAAGTCGAAAGTGTTTGGAGATGTTTACATAAAATAACACCCACTGTGTTCATTATAAAACGTCGCCTGTTGAAAAGCTCTTGTCTGAAGTTGGAAAACAGTACAAATATTTGTTTGTGCGTAGAGATTAATCAACCCACATTTCCAAGAAGAAAAGAAATTGTATTTAGGTTATTGCAGTATTTTTAGAAAAAAATCGTCTTAAATATACTAAATTTTAGAAAAAAATACCGAAATACAAAATTTCCCTGAATTTTTATCTTATTTTTTAGAATTATTTATGTTGCTCTGTAAATATACATTTTAGCGAATTTGGGCACGTTAACTAGATTAGATTATTTATGCTTTGATGTTATCGACTATGTCATAGTCAACCAAAACGCGTACTAAATAAGATCTTCACCTATACAGGGTGTCCCAGTTTATATCGTCAGGATTTCACCAGTCGATAGTTTAGCGAAAATTTAAGGTGGTTTGTCTAATAAACTATGGTCGAATGTTGCTTCCTTTTTGATGTACAGGGCATTAAAGAAAATAAATTATTTTAAATAATTTGCTATAAATCAATAACAAAAAAAGTTAGCCTTCTGAAATTTTGCATAGATCTTTTTTTTGTATTCTCTTATTAATAGTCGTTGCACTTATTTTATTTAGAACACAGAGGCGTGCGTACCGGTTTCTTCAAAAACATTTTATTAAATAAAACGTACACCACTGTTTTTTTTTTCAGCACCAATATGCAGAGAGTATTTTCCATTCAATTTAGAAACTTTTTTGTATTTCTCAATTTCGTGATAACTTAACTCTTTTTTTCTTATTTATTAAAGAGGTTCTTCCCTATTAGATTTCCGGAAAAAGCATCAGTACAAAGTTGTAGAGAAAAATATTTCCTACAACTTTCCTTTTAATATTTTTTTGATGTTGTCCATATTTAAAAAGGTATTCAACAAATAAGTTGCGAATTTTAGGGAAATTTTTCTCTAGTTAGGTACTACTCACTACTACTACTTACTACTCTTTCCCCAAAATTTTCAACTTATTGGTTGAATAACTTTTTAAATATCGACAATATCAAAAAAAGTTTAAAAGTTAAGTTGTAGGAAATATTTTTCTTTACAATTTTGTACTGACTCTTTTTTTCGAAAATTTAATAGGAAAAAAGTTATTCAATAAACAAAAAAACCAACCCTTAATTGAGGGCTGGTGAAGGAAGGGCGAGGTCTACGAATACACAAACTCAGTTTTATCTTTCAGGGTGACCCTCTAGAAGATTCTACAAAAATTGGCTGTAGGGTAAAAAAAGTCTATTTGAAGCTTTTTTTTCTCCCTTATTTACTGTACTATTAGGTTATTTTGAGTTATCAAAAAATTATAAGATACGAAAAAGTTTCTAAATTCTGCATATTGGTGCTGCAAAAAAACCAGTGGCGTACGTTTTATTCAATAAAATGTTTTTGAAGAAACCCGTACGCACGTCTCTATGTTCTAAATAAAATAATTGCAATCACTATTAATAAGAGAATACAAAAAATGATCTATGCAAAATATCAGAAGGCTAACTTTTTTTATTATTGATTTATAGCAAATTATTTAAAATAATTTATTTTCTTTAATGGCCTGTACGTCAAAAAGGAAGCAACATTCGACCATAGTTTATTAGACAAACCACTTTTAATTTTCGCTAAACTATCGACTGGTGAAATCCTGACGATATAAACTGGGACACCCTGTATGTACCTACTTGGAAATAAATAGATTGCAAACGGATTACATTTTCAATGCACCATTACAAATAAAATTTATCTATAAATTATAAGTCATGAATCAGTTCTACTCCATTATAAATTTTAACGTTAACTTCAACGATTTCCACACTACATAAATTTCTTTCATACTTATCTATAAAATGCGTCAGGTTTTTATCATACTGTAAATTGTATAAAATTATGTTTAATTTTCCTTCTCTTTATTAGATAGTGTTCTAAGAAATTACTTACCTAGATCAACATAACAGGAAAGCATGATTCTATGTCAAAATTATTAAAAAATATGAAGAATTATTTTATGCAGATAGCATGGAGTAATTATGAGGCTCGATAAAAAGTAACTTAATGTAATTTATAATATAATAATCTAACCTCACTTTATTTTAATGTAATAAGTAATTTTTTTCACTACTAGTCATAGAAGGCGTCATTATTGCCTATACTAGAATGCCGTGAAGTTTAATTTCTCTACCTTTTGTCAATATCCAGTAAATAATGTTGTTACTAGTGGTAAATAATGAACAAATTCATATTTTTTGATAATGCAGTAAGAGTTTTAAAGAAAAACACTTTATAATACGATTTAGTAGGGCCAAGAAAATCTATTTAATGGTTTTTTAGGAAATAAAATCGCTTAATATAAATAAATTTAATTGTAAAAGTTCCCATATAATTTGAATTGCCGCCACAGATTCTAACTTGAATCAATGGACAGCATCATATTTAACGTAGAAATAAAATTGTTATTAATTAGGCTATTGCAAGCAGAACTACTTAAAAGCAATATATGGTGTTTTAATAATGTGAGCAATCTCTTTGTGTATGGAAACTTACCAAAAGCCAAAATTCTACAACTTTTACCTTTGTGTCAAAATCAATTAATAAACAACTGTCAGTATTGTCACATTATAAAACAAAAGACATTTGTTTCATTTTTTGAATTTAATAAATGTTTTAAATTATAAATAATACTATTTATTTTCAAACGGCGTATAACATGGTGTTATAAGACTGAGTAGGCAAGGTATAAGTTTCATTTCTATGACACCACTCCTGAGCGGCGTATAAGTAGGACTTATACTCCGGCGGAGTATAAGTTATATCATTATCTGCAAAAATGTATGACAGTTGCATGACAGTTGCAAAATTACTTATTAAATTGATTGTCATATTACGATTAGAATGATTCCATTTGAAAATAAAATATTGTATTTTATTCGGAGTATAAGCACTTTCATGTGACTCCGTATGGAGTTAATTCTCCTCGCTCCGCTCGGCGCTTACACCTCCATACTTCGTCACATAAAAGTTTCGCTTATACTCCTAATAAAATAAATATCTATTATTAACAATTATAATAGTAAATAAAACTAGTAGTGAAAAAAACTATGTATAAACCACGGTAGAGAAGTCTCTTATAGCCTTCGGGCCTTAGATCCCTCGGCGCTACGCGCCTCGCGATCTAATATTGGCCCTCTGTCTATAATACTGAACTTCTCTACCTTGGTATATAATATACTATTCTTAATCTTAATATACCTACTAAAGTACTTTTTTTAATTACTTACCTACCCAAAAATAATAAATATTACACTAAATTTTTGATAATAAAATAAATTTAATTAATATTCACCCACTTTTCTCATTGTATCATTCTATCAACACCACCAATACTCGTGCCACTTTTATTTTATCTGCTACTGATTTTAATTTATTGATATGAAAATCTGATGAAGATGCTTTACTTCTACAGCTGCACCTGACAGCAGAAGTTTATATTTATTCATCAAATACAGTAACTCGTTGACGAAGAAATGTAGGTCATAAAATTACGAATATTTTAAATAAATTTTACCACAATTTTTGGAATTATTTGAGAATTTTGAACATTCTATTCAAATTTATTTATAGGCAAAAAACGGTACTATAGATTTTTTTATCGTAAAGTAGGTCAGTTTTTAAAAAATGACCTGTATAGGTGAATGGTAAAGAATTTTATTAAAGTCTTTCGCACTTTTATAAAATAAAATAAAACAAGGTAAAAAAGTTGAGAAACTGCTCTTTTTATTAGATTTCGTCAAATTTTAAATGAAATATCGAGATAACTCAACAATAAGTATAACTTTTATATGTATAATAATCATAACGGCTCTAAAACAAGCTGTCAATAATTCTAGTATATTCAGCTATAAACTAAGCTAGAAAATTTATAAATTACGTCAAATGTTTACCAACAAATCGCAAATCAAATACTTACGAGCTCCACGAACTGTATTTATTTATAAATTACGTTCTATAAACTTCAGCAAAAGTATCGAAATGTTCCTATCTGCTAGACTAATATCTGTCTGGATAACTTCGCAGACGAAACATAACCCAATGACAAATTAATTTACTTTCTGTGGATGGAATACTCAACCGAGACCGCTACACACCCATCTCTGAGCTTTTCGCGTATAATAACGATAATCGTCCAACAGAATATATTAAATAAACTTGTTGGGGGCGTTGTGGGGGTAACTATTTGTCAAGCCTGATTGAAAATCAATAAAAACTTTCGCACAACGGAACACGAACAACTCAAGATGACAATCTTAATTTTCTTATGAATTTTACAGGACAACTTTTGCTAAGTCATCGTGCCAACCAACATTCTTTCACGAAGAAAGATAAATTTCGTTTACGTTGGAAAGTTTAGCTAGTTAGAACCATGTAAGGTCACTAAGGTGATGTAGTTAAAATAAAATCCTGCCACTGAGAACTTTTTTTAGTAATTAACTCAGTTCTAAGGTAATATTCAAATTTCCTAGCAAATATCTCCGTTCCTCTACAACTCTAGTCTACACAATCGATTGGTTGGTTGGGTTCCCTTAATACCTAATACGTACATAAATTTATCCGTCGATGGTGGCAGGCAAGCTTGTTAATTTAATTGAACATTAATGCCTGTGACAAGTTGAGGGGTTGTTACGAACTTTTAAATAAAAGCAAATTCGCTATGATTGTTAAGCATCTGAATACGAAAGACACTATAAAGCAACAAACGATTAAATGGCTGCAAAAAAGCTTGTAAAGCGCACCTCGTAAAATTTTCGAAGCACCACGCCAAAGTTCACTGACTATCAGATCGATAAATTGATCGCAACGCGCGAATTAGAATTAATGAACATTAAACTGTAATATGCTGTATAATCTTCTCGCTTAGTGATTTATTTTGTTGCTTTGTGTTATAGTTGTAGCAGTTGAAATGTAAAACATTTGTTTTTTCTTTTTGTTGTAGAATGCCGTCAAGATTTCCACAGACGCCAGCTCTGCGCTGGCTCCGATGCACAGCTGGATAAATCTAATAGAAATTCCGTAACAAAAGGTATGTGTGTAGAACTCAGTTTCTCATTCATCTTTAGTTTAATAGAATATTTTTGTTTTTCTGGTCTAAATGGCTGTTAATAATATTGCTCGCGCTCATAATCTATCTAATAAAACTCATTTCGTCAAGCATATAAAAGTTTGAGAAACGTTTTGCGCTCAGTAGTGGTTTTCTTTGTTTATCGTCTGCATCAAATACGAATATCTATAACCATAACATAACATAAAAATAACATAAATTTAATACCGAATAATGTAACCTACTTAGAATTTATAAAAATTACCAATTGTAAAATTGCTATGACTAAAATTAGTATACAGCTTGAGTATTCCACTATTAGACATGGTACGTGAAAGGAAGAATGAAATTTGGCAAGCATCCTTATCGCATGTTTCATGTAGCCTATTGGACAGAACAGTACTTAGTACAGTACTGTAATCAATCAATACTGATTGAAATTGATTGAAAAGTTATGTCGTTGCCATTTAAGATATCTATGTCTAGAACTTCATTACACAATCTGTATGCAGGAAGGTGAACGTAAATTTGGAACCCCTTCAATTTCTAGTTTTGATATATCTGTACGGTTTTTTCTTTTTATTTATCATCTGATGCACAGTCAAAATAGTAGTTATTATTAAAAATAATAACTAAAAATTTTAAATATAACTTCATA
Source organism: Pediacus dermestoides (assembly GCA_963942485.1). Classification (NCBI taxonomy): domain Eukaryota; kingdom Metazoa; phylum Arthropoda; class Insecta; order Coleoptera; family Cucujidae; genus Pediacus; species Pediacus dermestoides. The sequence goes on from OZ012626.1 coordinate 35,918,031, forward strand.
CCTAGTTGATGTAAACTAGATTTTGGTGATTTATTGCCAATACAGAAAAAAATCACTCACACTTATTAAAATGTCCAATTGGAATAAAATTACACATGAAAAAATTAGTTGGATCATAATATAATATATAATATAATATATATAATATAATAATAATATAACGGAATTTTCTAGAATAACGATTATAGTGTAGTTAAATTTATTCCATTGTATTTACATATTAATGCACTATGCGCTCCAAAACTAATTCTATAAATTGCATTTTCTTCATGAATAAGTTTCATACGCTGAACATTAATTTTCAAACATTTGAAATGAAAATAACGCGAGTTTAGTCATTGATTTTAATTGACAAGAACAAAGTTTAAAATTTGAATAAATGTGTCAATAAAGAAAAATGTAATTCGAGAGTGAGAATTTTTCTGCTAGATTAACTACAGCCTGAAAACGATCTCTGCACTTAATACTTAAAATTAACTTGTTTACTTTTAGTCCTTCAGCTAGGGGTCAAAAGGTAGGAAGTAAAAGTGGGATGAGACGACGCAGTGTTTTCTGAAGGTTTTTTGGTCGCTGAATCCGAATCCGTGCGTCGTTTTTCAATAAAGTGGTGCAAACAAAAATTATTAACAATTTATTGTTTAAAACGCAATAACTCGAAAAATATAGATTTTACCGAGCATTTTACCAAAAAAAGTTTCAAACAAAAGTTGTTCAAAACAAAAAGACTCTCCGAAAAGTTCATATGGTATTTTGTCATAAAGTCGCACGAACAAAAGTTATTAACAATTTATTGTTTAAATGTTTAAATTAACTCGAAAACGAAAAGTATACATTTTACCAAAAAAATTTTTAAACAAAAGTTGTTCAAAATAAAAAGACTCTCCGAAAAGGTCATATGGTATTTCGTCATAAAGTTGCTCAGACAAAAGTTATTAACAATTTATTGTTTAAAATGCAATAACTCGAAAAGTGTACATTTTACCAAAAAAAGTTTCAAACAAAAGTTGTGCAAAATAAAAAGACTCTCCTAAAATGTATGCTTTTTGGTTTGTTCCGTTTTAAACAATAAATTGTTAATAACATTTGTTCGAGCCACTTTATGACAAAATACCATATATGACCTTTTCGGAGAGTCTTTTTATTTTGAACAATATTTGTTTGAAACTTTTTTTGGTAAAATGTATACTTTTCGAGTTATTGCGTTTTAAACATTTAAACAATAAATTGTTAATAACTTTTGTCCATGTGACTTTATGACAAAATATCATATGACCTTTTCGGAGAGTCTTTTTATTTTGAACAACTTTTGTTTGAAATTTTTTTTGGTAAAATGTATACTTTTCGAGTTATTGCGTTTTAAACAATAAATTGTTGATAACTTTTGTTTGCACCACTTTATTGAAAAACGACGCACGGATTCGGATTCAGCGACCAAAAAACCAAAAAACACTGCGTCGTCTCATCCCGCTTTTACTTCCTACCTTTTGACCCCTAGCTGAAGGACTATTTGTTTTAGTCGACTTTTTTTTTTGTGTACCAATTTTAGGATGAACTAAATACACTTAGCATTTACTATGTGCTCTTAAAACAAACTCGAACTGTGCTTATAGCTTATATCATAATAAGCAACATGTCAGTAAAAAATAAAAAAACATTTTATATAAATAAATGTTAAGAAAAGATTTAAATAGGTAAAGGGCACTTTTTAACTTCTGGAGACTGCAGACAGTTTTAACTACAAATATTTATGTCTTAGAAGGTATAATTAGTAGGAATATTTTGGAAAATTTTCTTATTGTTAGACTAAACAAAAAGATCATTAAATTTAATAACTGACCAAGTATTCACTTTAGTTTAAGAGTTCTTTCAGTAAATCTTTCGGTGTAAATAAGTACTACATTATGCTTACTATTCTACTATAGTCGTTTTATTTATTCGATTCGGTAAATAGTAAAAAAATTCACGTGTCGCCAGATGTTTACATTAGATGAGCTGTGCAGCATATATCACCTGTCCAGACAAACTGGCTTGCGGAAAAATATAAGCACGTGTCATATGAAGTTGATAAATGCCCGTGTTGGCATATTTTAACCGAAATCTCCCATCAAAAGCGCTTTTCTATTTTCTAATTTCCATAGGAATTATCTGGTCTGGTTTTAAATGCATCTGTCATAAAATTATATTTACAAAACGCAGTTCAGAATAAAATTAAAATTAGCACATTTTGAAGAGGTTATGCGGAAGCAAAGCAACTACATAATAAATAATGTATGATTTATTTCAAATTATGATTTGGGAAAAGAAAAATATTTGGAAATATTTACAGATGAATTTTGCGATTAAAGCACGTTTCTCGGAAAACCTAAAAAAAACATCAGTGACCTTCGGTTGAAAATACATTATTACGATTAATCGAAATTTCATTTTTGGAACTGCTCCAAAACCAGAGATGTTTGTTGTTGTAATATGATAAAAGTGTATAAAAACAAGATTTACAGTATGCTCTCAACAAGCGTATCCCTAACCTAGTCCGCCCCTGTGCAAATGCTAAACTTTTGAATAACATTTACCTTGCAGCGTTGTTTGAAACATGTGAAACTTTTTTCTTTCGACTTTCCATTTCTAATTTACCAACATCCCTCTCAAAGAGTGTAATATGTTTTATTTGTTGTTTTATCTTGATACAGCGCGATTGTAATTTAAAGTTAAATTACACCTGCACGTCTGTTATGTTTATGTTCATCTTCATCTCTTTGGTATACCTACTTATAGTCCAATTTGTAAAGTTGTTGATGCTCCAAGTTTGGTAAATCTATCAACATAAAATGCGTGACGATAATGATGATGATATGTGATTAGGTGTTAATTTATGATAATCTATAATTAAAAGGATGTTTAAAGTGTTTTATAATACGATAATTAAGTTTGTTTGTTGTTTTAATATACGAGTCGTTGTAGAACAGATTTCTCAGGGGCAGTTAGTTGTTCCTATACATTTTTTGTTTGTTGTTGGGAAAACCCATTAATTTAACGGCCTATTAACATTTTAAACAGGGTCAAGTTCATGATCAATCAAACAATTTACAACCAGATAAAATCGCCGCTATCTGATCTAATAAGCAAAGCGCGCACTATTAGTAAATTAAATACGTTCCATAACCAACCCCATTTGTAAACTATACGACGCCCCGTGCCATTATCACTCGACTCGCATTTATATGATTGATTGTAACACACACCAACAACGAAATGATACTTTTATGTGCTTAACACCTACAACGGAAATGTCCCTAAATCTTGTCTCTTTCATACCTTTTTGCTGGTTTATTCGCCAGTAAAATACTTAAGGGCGTTTTGGTTGGTGTATATTGTGGGAGAAACGCAACAGCAGCAGCAGCATCAGGCGGCGTCAAACCGTCATACCGCCGTTCGTTCGATTTATTGATTCGATATAACGTTATGTAGGCTCTGATGTGAGTGAGTTGTTCAATTTTATCGAGTTTACGAGTTGCTTGTGTGTATTAGGGATGCAATAATGCAATTTATGGAGGCGAGTCTTGTTGTTGGATGCATGGCTAAAACCGACAAGTGGCGGTGTGGGAGGTGGGTAGGTCTGCGACATGTTTATGGTGTGACCTATTTTCCAGAGAAATTTTTGTTTAAAAGGGTATTTTGTTGATCGTAGGAAATTTCATACAATTTAGTTTGAATAAAGTTGCTAGCATCATATCATATAAAATTTGAAAGGTTATTTTTGGTGACGTTTTTTGGATAAGAACTTTAAATTTATGAAAATATTGAAGTAACTAACATGATGCCAACTTCCTAAAAAGTCCTGATGATTATTAACTTATTTGTAATTAGGATCAAGACCTTGCAGGGAAATAAGTGAAAATCCATCTTTCCTCAAAGATTCATCAAATTTTCGTGTAGAAAATTGAAATTCATATTTTTGCTTGCACCTCGTAAAAACACTAATATATAAATAATTAATTTCAGTTTTATTTAGGGAGGATCTTATTAGCATAATTTATAGAAAAAATAATTTTTTTACAATTAATTTATAATGCCGGGTTTCCATCAAACGGACAAAACAAGAAACAGAAACTGTTTTTCTCAACAAACGGAGCAATATTTTGTAAAAATTTTGTCGAGCTTCCCATCTCGGTACATCAAAGAAAAACAAGTTGGTTTTGATTTTTGAAAACAGAACTGTTTTTTTACACTGTCGCTTTGGAGGAAACCCGGCATAAAATTGCAGTGAACAGAAACCTAACCTAGCCTAAACAGTAAAGTATGTTTCGAGAAAAAACTCAAAATTTCGTTGTTGATTTATTTTTCATAAAAAATAGTTTTAAATTTAAAAAAATAATACTCCTACAATTTATAATTTTGTAAACTTTTGTGTTCAATTTATTAACCAGTTTGTAAATAAGTAAATAGAGGAAAAGTTTTGATTTAATTTGAACGCATGAAAACGGCGAAGGAAGGGATAAGGATCTGGTAGGCCCTTATATGAATATTCATAAAATAAAAAGGTCTGTTTAACCTTTTAAAGTCAATTATGCAGTTTGTGTCGTATTATTTTTTCCTTTCTATTTAAATACCAAGAACACAAGAACAACACTTTGATTTATTTAAAATTAAGTCATTTAAAGCCAAATACGAATCTGTAAAAAGTAATAGGGTGCTTTGCACATTAAAATATACGAGGGTCGGCCAAAAATGTTTAATTTCAGTATCTTAAGTTAGTCATTATCGTGCAGTGTAGCTGAAATTTTATTGGTCAACTTTTATTGTTCAGAATTATTTGATAACAATTATTGGACACTCTCAGTTTTTGAAAAGGAAAATCTAGCATTTTACACACTACAAGTAATTTATAATTAGGAGTGGAAACTGAAGGATAAGTTTTGTGTAAATTGCGATATTAAAAATTTAAAGTAATTAGATGTAGTCTAAAAAACATTAAGTATTATTGAACAAAGTTTTGTAAACAAATTACGGATTTTTCTTGAGTCCCTTTGCTTGAAAAACACTAAACGGTATGAAAAATAGTTTCTTAAGATTAATATTTTTACAAGAAGATCAATTAATTATGTAGGGATTATAAAAAAACATACTTTTAATTTAATTAATTATAATAAAAAACTTGTTCAACATGTTATTCCAACACTTTACATCCTACATTTTAAATACACTCCAACATATTGTTAGATGTGAATTTCACCCAGATTTGGATTTGTGGATATTTTAACGAGCCAACTTGGAAACATTTTTCTTCATAAGTTCACGCGATGCTTATGAAACTTTTCCTCTTTCTCACTTTCGCCGCTGTGTTTCTGGTGTTTGTTCGTTGCAGAGAGCATTCCGTTTGGATGTTGAATTTCTATGTATTCGTTTTAGTAAAACGAGAAGATGAATTTTATAAGCTGATAAAAAGTTTTACTTTTCCAAACTGTTGTTCTTGTTTTGCTACAGAAAGAGAGAATTTAATGTTAGTTTGTACAATAAATATGGGAAAATATACTTATATGTTTTTCTTCCAATCTGACATTTTCCTTTTTTCGTATGTATGTATAAAGTGGAAACAAAGAACAACATATGCAGATGAAGGCTTGGGGGACTTGTTTACTTATTTGTCTGGAAAGGACGATGAAATATCTCAAATAAAATTTATAAACAATCTTATAGAGTGGTTTTTTTATGACAAAATATTAAATCTCAGTATAAATCTACGTTTTTCCTAACATTAAACCGAACACAATACCTGCTGTTCTACAGATTGGAAAAAGGAACATCCAGTACAATCCCAGGTCAGTTCAATGGGCCCCCACTTTTCCCATACAGACCGAGATGATAATGTGATGCTTTGGAAGCAGGTCGTTTGGAATGTGTGATGGGGTTTCTGTTTCATGGAATCACTAACAGACTCAATTTACGATTATAGCTTAGCACTACCCTCCTATATTAATCATCAATAACCAACCACGATCACTAAGCTTTTTACTGGTTGGAATCAACGATTTTTGTTTTATATCTTATCTTTTAATCCCCAAAATCGTCAAAGCGAAATAACCTAATATTGTTAACGACATTATCTGATATCTGAAAATATCTGTACGTACCAAAATAGGTATATAATCATAACCTTACTCAATTGTGTGGAAAATAGCTAATTATAATAGTAAATAATAATACTGCTGAGATATATCTGTAGTGTGCAAACACAGCAGCATTATAATGATAATGATAACACCTACAAACAATCTCCAGTTCATGTTGGAAATAATATATCGATTGCAAACACAGAGAACCCGACAGAATAGAACAGAACAGAAACGCAGAATTAATACCCTGCGGAAAACAGTTTTCGCACTCCCTTTTCTTTGTCCCCCGAGAATCTAATGTCGTTCTTCAGGCTGTATCTGACGGAAATATGTATCAGTTTCGATGTTTGTCTTCCCTTGCTGAAGTAATTGCCGAAATCGTTCGGGTATAATACTATTACATTTATGCTTTATATGTAGTGTTGAATTTAATTTTAACCTACAGGAAGGGTTTGTGTAATTTGTTTTTGTTTTTAAAGGCAAGTTACCCCATTAAAAGTGCTGGCTGATGAAGGTCCAAGGACTCCAAGGTGTGTTTTTGATTTGTTTCAATAGTGCAAAAGGTTTTCTATGAGGTTTGATCAATAAGTGTGATTTGGGAAGCGAGGAGGGTTGGATTATGTTTGGATAGCTGTTAGAATAGAAAAAATTGTTCTGATATCTGGTCTAGCACATTCGTGTAGAAATTGTAGCTCGTTCATTGATAAACATAATTAAATCATAATATAAGTTTAAAGTGGTCAGTTTTCTAAAAAATTGGGCTGAAAATGAAATCGTGTTTCTATTTTTTAAAGTTAATATGAAAGTTAGGTTTTAACTGTTCTACATTTATTAGGTTAGGTTAGGAATTAAATAAGTCTAGGAACTAGCGAATGGTTCCTATTTATTTGTAAATGTTGGAACTTAAAATAAATTGCATTGGAGTGTCACATAATGATCAAAATTTGCTAACAAAAACTATTGATTGAAAAACTAAACATAAAGCAATTAACAAATTAAAATTTTATTAGACAATCTGCAGATATGTTAAAACTTCAATCTTTTAAAATGAATTTAATTGAAAGAAAAATTGTCTAGTGGTTTGTTTTCAGGACCGGATATCACAATTTTGTGGAAAAAATATAAAAAGATTAAAATCACAGTAAAATGTATTTTCTCGTTTTGTAGTCTATTTTTGATGGAGGCGTGGGATTTATCAAATCGAAGTATTTAGACTGATTGTTTTGGGTATAGTTATGTAATTTGTATCTTTTTTTTATAATTGGCAATTATATTTACTTGAACGGGATCAATTGGACCATAAAAATCTTAATTGCATTTATCCAACTTTTTTTAATTTTTTTATTTTAAAATGTAGTGATTAAACTAATTGCGTTTAAGTATTATGAATTAATATTATTTTTGGATTAATAAAGTTAATTATAATTTATTACTTCATATTTTTTAAATTCGCACAATTATATTAAATTTTTTAATATTTCATTCATCAAATTGCCATTTTTTACTTCTGTAACGGGTTGGGTGAATATTAAAAACTAATTACTTTTGACCTACATGTAAAGTTTACCGAACCTCAAAAAACATCACCGAACAGCTTCATTTAAATTCAGAATCTATATGCCGCTCTTAACGTTGAATTAATCTGTCTAATTGCCGCCTATTTTGTCAATTTTTTTAACTTCTCAACTCAACTACCTCACGTTAAATATAACGCAAACAAATTAATCCAATTTAGTAATTTTTATAGAAAACGAAAACGTATCTGTGGGTTGGCGTAAAGTTGAAACAGATTTTTAATTAGCTTCATTACAATTTGCCAACTGTAGGGGAAAATCTCGGTAAAAGTTTGGCCCCAAAGTGAAACTTAAAGTGAATTCTTTATAACATCAAGTAGGAGGAGGACGCGGCAGCATTTTATCAGAGTGGCCGATAAAAATCGATGGCCTGGATTCAAGAATCTCTCTGGCCCCATCTCTCTTCTGTTTTGAAGATTTACTGCATCAGAGTGGATTCGCTGGGCATCACATCAACTACTAAACTAACAATTTTTCCTCAAACTGCATTTAATGGGCGCGCACGGTCTTTTGATACGCTGGGGCTATTTAATCTTTTAAAGATGTTTACTTTTTCATCTATTTTTATCGGAACCTCCACACCACTAGGTTTTGTTGGATGTTTTTCACTGTGGAAAACATCAAAGGATTATCAGTGGACAAAAACATTGTTTTCGTGTTCTTGACAGAATAAATCCAAAACGGAATTATCTTGAGCAGAACTTACCCAATGTATTTGCCTCCATTGTTTATTTATTTATTTCTTTAGACAAATAACATTAAATTTATGAACCAAACTCAGGGTTGGTTATAAATAAATAATGCCTGCATAAATAATTAAAATAGTACCTGTGAATTTCTCGACAATTTTTTTCCATTTTCACCAACTAAATTATCAGTGTGTTACAATCATAAATAATAAAATAATCCTGAGAACACAATTAAACTCACTTGAATAACTTCTATTTAGTTGAATCCAGACTGGTTTATTTCCTGAAACTACTCTGCTAAAACTAAGTTGGCATCTTCAGCCAACGGGGAAGCTTTAATAGAGCAGTAGGTGTCATTTATAATTAATGGTCCATACTAAACAAGAAAAGTACCCACACCTGCAGTAAAACACTGTAAATCTGTTTGGTTTAGTTGTTTGTGGGATGAGGAGGCGTGTACAGAGCCTTGAATAAATCTTACGGCCTTTTCAAGTATTTTATCCTCGACAAACTTATTGCTGTTAACCTAGACTTTCAACGGTTTCATTTATAAAGTAGTAATATTGATTTGGGAAGCTGTTTTACGAATGTGTTTAGGTAAGGAAAGAGGGCGGATAAAAATCGCATATAAACCGTATAGGCTATAAAGTGGAAAGGGCAAAAGGAATTTTGAGTGGTAGGTGATGGGATGTTTGAATTTGAGAGGAAAAATGTGCCTTTGTAATTAGAGCTTAATTCAACAGTACCCCAGGTGATTATTTTGGTTTTAATTGGCTGGAGTTGAAAAGCGATATTTTTTTCTAAATAAGTCGTAGGGTAATTTACTATTTTTAAAGGTATTTTATTTGTTATGTAGGACGTTCAAAATACGCAGAACTTTTGTATGGTTTTCAGTAACTTTTAGCGAGTCACTAGATATAATTATAGTTATAGGAGTTCTATTTTAAAATGATTGACTCATAAATGACGAGAGACTGCTTGGCACCTTTATAATTTTGAGATTGTTTCTCAGCTCCTCGGTTAAAAGCCGATGATAATAAATAATAAAATATTTATGTTTTCTCTAGTCTATCCTATAACTCTTTATTATGTGATATTTTATATTGCCATGATTATGTAAAATTATACCAGTATAAAAATAATATAATCTAATATCACATTATTTAATATTATTTTAGTTTATATTATCATTGAAATAAATTATTTACATTCCAATAAGCAATAAAAATATCAAAATATCTACAAAAGTAGGTATAAGTTTATATAGAGAGATTACTTCATGAAATAGTAGACAATTTAATTCATTAAAATATAGAACAGAAATGTACTGGGAGTTCCTTATGAATCACTTGAATCGTTTTAGAACCTGTTTTTTCTACTCCCTTACTTTTATTGATTTATTAGGCATTTACTAACTGTACTGTAATGGATTCATTAGGATACAGATTTTTTATTACGATACAAGATTATAACCAATAGAAATGCAACATTACAACAATACACCGTCAATATCAAATATTGCCGTGAACATCTGAGAGATCAAAAATTTAAAAATTGACAATTCATTTTGATTTTCTGACATTTCTGAATTTATGATGAAGTCACATAATATTTATTTTCATTATTTTGACTAGGCGTAGAAAAAATAGTTTATGCAATTCACATTTCATGGCTATTAAGGCATTCGTATTCACTATGACACTCACTTACGGGTCATGTCGTAACTCTCATACTCATGTCTTAATAGCTATCATTAAATGCATAATATACTATTATCGGATTTTTATTAATTTAGATTGTATTTATTTAGATAAACGTATTTATATTAGTACACTAGCACATAGCGATTTTAATAAGTGATTTTATGATTTTCAATATACATTACATAAAAATGTATCCTTCTTTTTTACGAAAATTGTATGCAATTTATTTTATCAGTAATACAAGTATTATTTCTATGACCTAACAATCGCCGTAAAAATCATTGAAAAATTAACTACAGAACGGATCTTATGTCGTCATGACGTAAAATCCAGCATCGGCTCTAGTTATCATGAACAATATGTAGCCATAGTCATGGTATTTATCCCAAATTGTATTTTAGGGAACCATGTTCGTTTTATAAATTACAAACTTTTCACAGTTCAATAAACCCTTTCTTGTTTTTTTTAACTTACCAATAGCGATCATGATTATTATCCTGGTGTATCTTTTAGAAGGAACTGACATTTTTCTTTTCATGCTTCTTATTCTTTGACTATTACATAATCCTCTTTTTAGCGTGGATTTAGATAAATATTGTGAGAATCATCCAGGTACCTCTCAGAATTCGTCACAATTAAACATTGTTACAAAATCGATACCAAATCTTGTCAAATTAAACCAAATCAGTGACATATTTCTTGTTTGAATTTCAAAATAAAAACAACTTGTTATTTTCCCACATTTACATGAAATAGGAGAACCAATCCGTAACAAAATAATCCTCTGGCACTCGAAATCCTATACACAAGATGATTGGCAGTGTTCAGCAGCAACATCAGTGGTGGTAGTGGTTATTTAAACAACTTAACAAAGTTTTGATTGACGTCGTGTTGTTGTTTTACTTTACTGATCCAGATATTATAGCACATATTCATGCTTCGTTGTATTGTAGAGTAGAAACACATTGTGTTTAGAATACAATAAGTTAATTTTGATGATCATTTTATATTCCCAAACTATGTGTGTGTACTAAAAGTTCATGTTCCTTTAGCTATACTTTCCACAAACAACAAAAGTTTCTGTAGTACAAACAAACGACAGAAATTTAGGTTATCGCTGGTAAACCCGTTACTTCCACTACATTCCAATAGTTCAGTCTTGTCTTACATAATGATTCCGGCATATCAGCAGAAGACTTTCACATAACTTTCACGTTTAAGGGTTACCTACCTGATGGACAGCCAAAGCTAGATGACTAAATCAATACTTGATGCGATTAAAACCAGTGATGCACCAACTATATACCGTTAAATAATCGGAGCATATGTCGAGAGAATCGAACAATAATTCACTCGCAACTCCAACTCAATAACCAATTGCAATACGATGCCTGGCATTGCTGGCGTTTGCCGTCCGATGACCCAGATTCCGAAACCGATGCGAACTTGATCTTTACATTCCAGATATGCTGCACAACAGCACTAGCACTGTGTTATAAATAACCATAAATGTGTGTGTGGCTAGTTATGGCTACGGTCTACCTCTTTGTTGTCGTTTTGCACCAAAAATTAAATTAGAATTGTATTTGTAGATCTCGTTTTTTTTTCAAATTTCTAGCTTCGAATGCAGATTATTATTAATGAAGACCAAGTTAAATGCTGTAGGTATGCGAAATATCAGGAATACAGGAATATACATCAACCAAACTAGTTTTAATGGACAATCATCGCTTATACAAGTTGTGCTTTGTGATAGTTTCGATCACTTAGCTTGTTCCTTTGTGTTCTTCCAGGAGACTCTGTAGTTTTGTTAGACCTTGACCTTTCGCGATTCCCCCTTTCTATGGAATCAAGCCATTTCACCTCTTTGTTCTCGATAGCACAAACGTCGAAATCTTGATGGTCTTATTATGTAATCATCCAAAAGTCGGTTTTCACTTGTTGATTAGGTTTATTATTAGATTCCGTTAGTTTGAAGAATAAATTTATAAATCTGTTCTCGAAAGTAAAGAAAACAATTAATAAATAAGTTTTCTGCTCCTAAATTTTATATCTTGATCTATTTCCATGAAACCCTCAGAAATCAAACAGGCGTTCTTAAAAGGGATTCAACAACATGTTTGAAATTTGAGGCATAACAGACAACTTCTTATCTAGAATTATGTAGGACTTGATCTACCCTAGGTTAGTCTTTTCAATCATGAGCGAAGAAAAATCCTTTATACGATATAGCAGCTCACTTACCACTTCAACCCTAACTGATTTATATTAAATTTTTCATAGGAGCACCACCTTACTGTACGTCTACTTTAACTATGGGAATGAATTAATGCACTTGATGTGTCACATCGCTCCCCCACGCAAGTATAGCAGAGTCAATCAAGTGAACCCAACGTAGTGGAGTCTAGTTGCTTTTTAATTAATATAATAACTTGAGATGGAGTGTTTTAAAAACTTTTCTTTTTGTTTAACAGAATTGATGTTAGAGATGAAACAAAAATGTGTTTTGGGCTTTTTACAGTTTTTGTTTGAATGTTATCGAAATAAATTTGTGGTAATATTTCGTTCGACAGCACTCTGGTATATTTTATGTGCAAAGTCTAGACCACGGACAATGGCAATAAAGAAACGAGAACGACCATTGTGCTGCTGTTGTTGGAAAGACTAGTGTCACAACTGGAAAGAGAAACTAATGTGTTGTCGAACGACATATAGGATAAACGGTTTTCTTCATTATTATTGTTTCGTCAGTTTTTCTCTTTCCGGGTTTTCCAGTAACGTCGAAAACTTGTGAAATTTGTAAATTTGTTGCTAGGTTTTATGTAAATTAACACATGCCATCGAGAAAGTTTCATGAAAGATATGATTTTTTTTTGTATTTCATTAGTTGAATGAACTCTAATGTTTATCTACATAACAAAAATCGTTTTATCAGATTAAAGTATCAATTTTCGCTAGACATTCCTATTTCAAGTTATGCTTACTGAATAAATTTTGGTGCAAAAACATTATTAAACAATTTTTATTATTTTTGGTTTCAGAATAGACAAGAGCAGGTGTAACCTGCAGGTCATGGATGTCACCTTTAATAACATATTGGAGGGGGCTCGACAATATTTCCAGGGGCTGCCAGCGGGTACGACCGGCTCTACGGCTAGCCCCGCAGCGTACGGCACACCACAAGATGCCCATCATCGTACTGAGCCCGACCATTCAAACGAACTACCTCCATCTTCATCGGGGTATTGGCCACCGCCGCAACAAGAACCGCCCCGACCACCAACAAGAGACCGACCACCATCGCATCATTCAGACACCTCACGACCACCATCACACTCACAGTATATGCCGGTTACGCCGGAACCGAATAATGTTCGTCCAGGGTACCAGCAGTACCAACAACAGGAACAATTTCAGTTTTCCCGTCCGCAGTCGCGAGAGGCTCCATCGAATTTCCAACAGCAGGCTTATAATAGTGCAACGTATCATCAACCGCAACAACCAGTAGCTCAGCCAGTGTCGTCGCAGAGTTACCACCAGAGTTATTCGCAGTCGCAATCGCAACCTCGTTCCTATTATCCGCTTCAAAATCAAGTGAAACCCGTTTCCGCGCCTTCTGCTGTTACTAGTCAGCCCAGCACCACTACTAGTATGACGTATAAACCTCCGGTGTCATCCCAATCATATCCTAACAACTCCCAACAGCAGAGCTCTTATTATAAGCATATTTATTCGTCGCAAGTGCAACCACATCCTCAACAACAGCAGCAGCAGCAACAGCATGCTTACATGGTAAATTCAAGGCCAAGTAATAGTTCTTCAGTACAAGAATCGCCGCAAAATGAACAACAAAATATGGAACAAAATTTTCGTGCTACTCACAACTTGCCTCCGATTGCGGCATTGTCTGTCAATTATCATCATTCCAATAGACTTTCTCGTGAACCTAGTCGGACAAATAATAGTGCGCGTCAAAGAACTTTACCGTCATCCTCCACTTCTTCTACTGTACCACCGCCAATCAGCAGTAGTACTTCTTCCATTATCCAGCAAAATCCCACAAGACCATCGTACTCAACAGATAATTATCAAAACTATCGTACTACTTCCTATAATACAAGCCAAGCAAGTCACTTGAATCAAAACCAGTATCAATATACTACAAGTACTACTCAGTCGTATAACCACGTGGTAACCACAGCGAATACGTCTGGTACTTATACGATTACTCCTAATAGTCAAAGCCAGTCTTCCACTAGTAATCAGTACTATCAAGCGAACAAATCAAATAGTATACATGTTAATAGAATTCAGTCAGTAAGCGATCATCATCAAGCGCTGCCCTCCCAACAAGCAGCCGACGTACAAAATATGAACGGTCGAGTACCTCCTCCTACATCAGTTATAAAACAAAAACGAGAATCGCCCTTGGATTTATCGGTGAAAACTGTTCGTACCTCAGCTGATTCTACTTTAGATGTAACGGAAAATGATGCTAGGAATAAATTATACGCTACTGCGCATCATCGCATCCCATCCTCCTCTTCGTCATCCATTTCTACGCACAACTATCCAACCTACGATGTACCTTCATTCCAAAGAAATCTCACACAAAGATCTGCGCAATTGCATCCTGCCACTGTTCCTAAGGTTGAGTTTCATCCAAATTTTAACGTTAGTACCATGAACCATCTTCAACAGCCCCATCATAGAGGGACTATTGGGGAAGCACCGAGAAACACGTTTCAGTGTCTACCAGAAAAAGCCCACAATAATCAAAGTAATGCTAACAATAGAAGTAAAAATTTTATGTATGAAAAACCGAATGTTGCACCGTATCAAAGTACGTCAACCAGTCGATATCCAACTGTTTCAATACCATCTGCAGCTCATGTGAACTCGTATATACAATCGCAGTCGATGCCAAGCCCAAATAAGAAATCCCCTGGAGCAATTGTGGCACCCAGACCGGATTTTCCGGGAAAACTAAATAAAACCCCTCCAACTTCTTTGTATCAGCAGCAGCTTCCACATGACAATGCGAGGAAGCGTTCCGGCGATATCTTACACCCCCACCATCCCCAAGTGATACCAAATAAAGTACCTAAAGTTGATGCTTGGCGACAAAGCATCGATGAGCAAATCGATCAAAGATTGAACAATTACAAGCAGCAACAGCAACAAAAATACGTACAAGGGCCAGCAACGTCTAAAACGACGGTACCTAATGGGAATTATCCCTTGATGCCTCAGCAACATCAGTCTCCTGACAAGAAGAGTATGTATGGAGGGTATCAGAAATCCCCGTATGAGAATATGGTGCAGCATCCTGGTTATAATACACCAAGCTCGGCGCATTATACCGCGCAGCAAAGCAATCACTTACAAACTTATGTACCGTCGCCTGCCACCCATCCATATCCAGGTTACGGGGGATACGTTCCGCAAACACCACAAAACCCTGCGTACTTGCATCATCCAAGAGGCAATTCGAATCCCTCGCTTCCGAATCAAAAGAACAATTTGGGTGGTGCTGCTGATAAAAGAGTGCTTAGTTTATTGCGGAATAGTTTGGAAGTAAAGGGGCAGAAGAAGCTGGAGCAGTTGAAAACTAACGAACATCACCACTTGCATCCCCGCTCTGATGTTCAACATCCTTCAACGGATGTTACGGCGCCTTTACAACCTAAAGCCGGTTTTGTAAGCCGGAACAATGTGTCGCCTTTTACCCCGACTAGTTTTCCGGAAAGTAACACTATGTACAAGTTTCCAAGAGCTGTGGATTCTATTAATTATGACTTGGATGGTAAGAACCATCCGTCTGTCATGGATAAACATTTACATGAAAACCATACTGTGATAACTAACCATCATACAAACAGCGCTGCTAGTGATTTAGATGGTTTAGCAGCGTTTCTAGCTGCTAGAATTAGGACGAAAGGCGAGCTTAAGCAAGGCGGTACCACGAATTCCAACTCGAGCAGCAATAACAGTAATAACAACACTACTAGTCTGCAAGGTATCATCGAAAATCAACTGAAATCTCCAATGAAACTCGACAGTAACTACAGCTCAACTAGCAGTAGTAAAAGTGTTAGTCCTCCGAAACTTCCCAAAGAACGCGCGCTTGCAGCTGCAGCTGCTTTTGCACCTCGTCGGAGACTCTTTAGTCGTACCGAGGAAGACCCCAGTAGCAACCACGTAAACAACAAAGTTCCACCAAGGGACAAATCGGGCCTAAGAAGCTCTTCGGAAACGTCCGTGTTTGACTTTCCAGATTCCGATTCGGAAAACGAAATGCCTGTTTTAGAAAGGCAATCATTGGAGGCTATGCGTCGTGATAGAAAATCGTCCGTTAAAGTAACGGAAGTAAAAGTGGAACCTCTTCGACCGCCTAGTCCTGGAGATGATATTTTTGGACAACTCTGTGATAACTTTGTACAGCAATTGAAGAGTGGAGCTGGGAAGAAACGTGCGAAAAGAAAAAAGATAGTCGAGCCAGAAGTCATAGCGAAACTTGAGAGCGTCACCAAGGAAAAGCTTGCGGAAGACAGTGTTATTAGTGATGTTAAAATTAAACAGGAGGTTGAGTGCGCTGAAGTAGTGATTAAGGAGAAACAATCGAAAGATACTCCAAGTTCTAACGTTAGTACGCCAATTCCTAGTGATAGTGTCGAAAGCAAAAACACTTCGTTGATGAGTGCTTCCACAGGTGATAAAACAGATGTAAGTGTTAAGATAAATCCTGAAAAGAAAGAGAGAGTACGTCGGCGGATTCTCTCAACTAGTGAGAGCAGTGAATCCGAACTTGAATCCGCAAAAGTTAAAGTAAAAGTAGAAACTAAGGAAGTCAAAGAAAACGAATCATCAAAACCAAGCAACGAAATCCTGCCAATTGTACGTCCAGCCAAGAAACCATCGTTTGGTGATGGCTCTGATTTCTATCCCGGTTGGGAAGAAGGTGTCTACAAGTACAAGAAATCGCTTAGAATGCCCCCCACTCTCATACAAGTAACTCGCCCGCCCCATCGACATTCCAAATCGTTACCTGATCTGGATACTGATCCAAATTCACCCACACTGTCTTTAATAGCAGACAACAATACGACGGAGCTGTGCCTAAAGTCCAAATCTTACAAGAAATTCAAATCGGAACTCATGGATAGTGATACGGAATCAAATTGCAGCTTTAATTTGTTCAGTAAACAAAACAACAATTATGATTCTGAAGGTAGTTCGTCCATAACTAGTTTACCCAACAGCGCCTCCAAAGACTCAATCCTAGACAAATTGTTGCAAAAATACGGCGGTAGAAAACGCCGAAAATACAGAAAAAAGGACGATGGTATACCAAAGACCATCCCAAAATGCGAGAATCCTTTAGAACTATTAGCTACACCTAATTTGGAGATAGAACAAGAGCAAACTAGTAAAGAACTGAAGAAATTATCCACGTCGCCAGTTAGAAAACCCGAGTCAACAGTGTTGAACTTCCGAAAGAAAACTATGGACATTTTCCGAGACGCATTCAAAACCAGTCGAATTGTAAACGAACAATTTGCTACTGTAGTCTATAATTCCAGAACAAGGAAAGAAACCAAAGTTTTGAAGGAACGGGCGACAATTAAAGAAGTGTTTGGCGCGGATAGGCCTGCGTCAGCACCACCAGTTCCATACATCAAAGAGGAGATAATAGAAAAGGAAGAAGAAACGCCTTGTACTGCTGTTGTTAAAACTGAGGTCGTTGAAGAGGTTCCTGAAGAACCACCGGTTGTACTCGAAGGCGCCAGCCCTAAACAAATGCTGAAAAACAAACTACTTAGCAAAGGAAGTAAGAAAAATAACCTGCTTAAGAGTTTGATTGACAAGAAGATCAAGTCGGAACAAGAGCCTTCTGAAGATGTACCTATTGCAGAAGAGGCTATCAAGAGAGATCCGGACACATTGTCAATTGCTGATGAGACAGAGGAAGGGAGTGTTTCTGGGAAAAAACGCAGCAAACTACGTAACATCCGGCGGAAATTTAGCTCAGGTTTTGATTATATTCGGAAAAAGAAAAAAGCGGTTAAGAAAGACACTTCAGAGAGTGTTACTGCAGTTAAAGTAAATAGACGAAGAGGCGCTGTATCTAAAACTAATCCAGAGTCTGTTCAGGACATTCAGAAGGAAATAAAGACGTGGGTGTTGAATAAGGGAATTGGAGAAACGCATTTGCATCGAGCTGCTAGGCTTGGATACACGGTAATTTGCTTGATTTTCATGTAAATTTTCATTGAGTGACATTTTTTCTTTAGGATATAACAGCGTACTGTTTGGAGAAAATGGCTTGCCCTCCATCACCTAAAGACAACGCTGGTTACACCCCACTACATGAGGCTTGTTCGAGGGGTCATCTGGATATAGCAAAGTTACTTTTGCGCTTTGGTGCTAATGCAAGTGAATCAGCTCAAGGCGGCATAAGGTAAAAAATTAAACGTAAATTAAGTTCACTAAATTAACATTCGTGGTTCTTCTTCTAGGCCTTTGCATGAAGCTATTGAAAATGGATATGTGGAAATTGTGCGGTTGTTACTAGCATATGGAGCTGATCCCTATTTGGCTACGTATTCTGGAGTCACTCCGTTGTCTTTGGCCACGGATGATACTACGTTGCAGCTGTTAAAGGGGCATCTGGAAGATTTGGATGGTGTACCTGGACCACCGTGGGATTTCCATGGACCAGCTACTTGTTTCGGTAAGGGGAATGTTACTAATTGTTAAAAAAAAATAGAAATAAACTGCTGGCCAATTGAAACGTACCAAGCGAATTTTTAGGTTGAATTTAAAGTCAAATATTTTGAAAAATAGAAAAGATATCAACATGTGGTTTTCAGGATTTCAGAGATAATCTAATTGAGAAAAAGATAGTGTTTCCCGATTTTTTTACTTTGAAGTACATTACTATCTACAGGGTATGAAAGAAAGTCATCTTTTTTTTGTCAAATTTTATAACTACCGTGATTCCACAATTTTTTTTAAATATTTTTTTGATGTAGATTTTTTTAGTCCTTACTTAATGGGAAAACAACCTGTTTCTCAAAATTTTGATATCCCTGTTATTTTATAAGATACCGAATTTTTGCTGAAAATTTGATTTTTTCTTTGTTTTTTGTCGTTTGGCCGTATTGTGTTTTGTAAGAACCAATCTCTGTAGTTGATTATAATACCTTATGAATGGCTTTCTTATAAAAAGTACACTTTTTGTATTTCATTAATTTATTGGTAACCAGTGGCTTATCAAAAATCGGTACACGTTCGCTAATTGGTAAATTTTTTAATTCATTTTTTGAGGTTATTTTCTTAATGGAATAGAATGGAATTTAGTTAGTTTATGTTCACCATTGGTTTAAGTGACTTATATCCTCGAAACGGGATTTTCACTTTTTCAAAAATTTGCTCATATTCGTGTATAACCGGGTGGCTACGAAATCGTTTTACAATCCCCACCATTTTGTTACATTTAACTGTATTAATTTGAAATTTGGCATAGTTTGATTGTTGAAAGGAATAATCATTTTGACGTTTAAAACAATCTGATGATACTTCCGGTTTCACCGGAAGGGCCACCTTACTAACTTTCAAAATTTTTTAAAACAACCCTGTATATTTTTTTCCGTAAGAATTAGATTCTACTTAAAATTACCTTTTTATCGACATATCACATGATGACATTTGCTTTCAAAATGGCAGCATAATTATTATTGCAAAACCCTGTTCAACAATATTAAATTTAATAAAAAAATCGTTATCTAATAAAATAAGAGGGATATAAAATTTTTGAGAAATTGTTTTTTTCCTCATTAACCAGGGACTAAAAAAATCGATATAAAAAAAATATATATCTTTTTTTGTGGAATTTCGGTAGGTATAAAGTTTGAGAAAAAAAGACGACTTTCTTTCATACCCTGTAGATAGTAACGTACTTCAAAATAAAAAAATCGGGTCACACTATTGCTTTCGCAATAAAATTATCTCTTGAATCCTGAAAACGTCATGTTGATATCTTTTCTTGTTTTCAAAATATTTGACTTTAAATTCAACCTAAAAATTCGCTTGGTACGTTTCAATTGGCCAGCAGTTTAGTTACTAGAACTGTTTCTAAATGCAAATTATCTGTAACATCATAAAATTGTAAACTTCACAGAAGAAAAAGTGAGCTAGAATATCTAAAAATGGTTTTTTAAATTATGGTTTCTAACTTTGTAATTCCATCCTGATTGTGTTGTTATTTCCAATAATTTACATTCATATATTCATTTTATTCGTTCTTGTTGCAGATCCTCTTGATCTCGGTTTCAATATCCTGGACGATGTGCCGGACGCTGATCCCATACCAAAAGACGAAGACATGGACTTCGAAATGTCTGATCAAATTCTGCCGGTATTATACACGCTGCCAAACGAATCACCGAATGATCGTTGGGTGCTGCTGCAAGATCTCTCTAATCTGCTCAAAGTGAAATCCAGGGATGCCCTATTAAAACAATTGTGCCCACCTGAAACAGTGAACTACAAGAAAATTTTAAGAGAGTTTAAAATGACAGACTTTATGGAACAGTCGCGCTGTTGCCAATTATTTAATACAGGCGAAAAGCTAAATCCTCGTGCTTCGCGCGTAGCCTTAGTGAAGTATACGGACAAGGTGAAGGAACTGTTAAACGTGGAAGATGTGTTAATTACGGCTGATAGATGACCCGAAAATGAAGTCGATTAGAAATTGTAATTTTGGTTTCTTTGCGATCGTGATATTATCCAATTGGTTTTTTCGATTATGTGATTTTTTATTACATATTATATTATTATTATTATTATAGTAACACACTTTTATTTTTGTGGTAAATATTACGGTGCTTATACAAATAATTAGACAAAAATAAAGTATTTACTAATATCGGAAAATTATTTTTTATTTCTTTAAAGATATATATTTTTCAAGCATATTAAATAAAAATGAGTGAATCTACTTAGGAAATAAGTTACCAGCAAAGCTTTTTTAGAAAAATTTACAAATAATATAGGCTATAAATCGATTAATTATATAATAAAAACAAATTACATATACAGTTAATTTTATACTTTATTATAAGTTTATTAGGTTGTAGAAAAATGTGTTAAATGTGCGAGTGCAATTTTTTTGTGATTGTGACCGATGTGTTAGGATAATTCGATTGAATAAAATGATTTATGTGTAATAGCTAGAAAAGGGCGAGATATGCGTATACTGTAATATTAATTATACCTAATTTAAATAAACAATAACAAAAATAAAAAGATACTCAAACTGAGATAGTATTGTAAGATAATTTGTTATCAAAAAGCTCAGGGAAGTTGTACTCTCTTTTGTATATTTTAAAAAGAGTGTACTTGTACTAATAATTAATTAACATCTAATATAACACTAAGATAAGAACATTATAAATAAAATCAATTAACTAAATGTTTGTATAAATGTATTATTATCGTACTCAATTTGAGTGTTAAAATCTAAGAAATATTGTGTACATATTTTCGACAACCTCTGTATGTATTTTTTTAAGGCTGATATAACTTCATATTCTATGTAATAGAATTGTTCGTTATGTGACTTATCAATCATCATCATATGTGTGCTTGTTGGAGAAATCTAATTTACGTAAAGCAACAAAATTAAATTTTTTATTTATTTTATTAGCTTCTCTATCATTTTTTTTAAATTGGGTAGTTTATACATAAATGTACAGTAAAATAAATTGTGAAAACATAAAAACGAGTTATCTGTGATGCGCGCAACAGTGGCAAAGTGCAATGGCTTATTTTGCGACATTATATTGTGATTTTGCCAATTTTGTCCTATCAGTGTGAATTTAGAAAATATTTTTAATTTATGACAAAACTTTTTCACATTTTTATGTTTTTTCCGTTCTATAAAATCTGTGAAATACTAATAAATAAAAATCAAATCAAAAATATATCAGGATTTATTATTTTCACCCTATTACCCCACTACTACAAAAATTTGAATTACCCGCTGAAACGTTTAGTTTAAAATCTTGTCGTTGAGGCGTTTCCAAATTTATATTACAGATTTCTTTTCTGCACGCTTCAACACTTAGTTCCTAAAGCATTTACTAGAGGGCGCTTACTAACTTAATATCGAACGAATGTTTAATTTAAAGTAACGCTTAAAATAAATTTGTCTCCACTTTATGACATCTAATAATCACAGGTGATTTACTTAAAAATAGTGCACAACTAGCAAAAAGCTAACAAAACTTTGTTTTTGTCGGTAAAAATGCTATCTACTATACCGACAGACACCCTCCTGTCATTAACTAATTAAGCGAAATGGCTTTTGTAACGTCGAAATAGATTAGTTAGAATAATTTTGTGTTTTTATAGTGCTGTTTGTTCGTTATTAGTCATACATAATTGCCTGTTCAACGACAATTCTTCTAAGCATAATATATTGAAACACTACTACGTGTGTCTACATGTTTGTGTTGTTTTTGTGTACCTACATATGTTCACATTCTCACTGTAACAACGATTTTTTATTCTTAAGGTATGTACCAGATTTTTCTATATTATTAGTTAATTTGTTCTAATATTGTGAAGCTTTTGGGTGGGTTTATTGTGTTAATGTAGGAGGTTGTTGGCATAGCTAGTAAAATACCGTAATCTAACTTGCAAAGGTTTACAGCTCATATTATGAGATTGATTGAATTGTTCTCTATTTTAATTATTTTGCCAATGTTTATTTATTTAAAGTAGATTCAGTGAAAGCAAATATATACCTGAAGAATTATGTATGAAGTTTTGTGTTGGGAAAGAATAATAAATCCTACACTTTCTGTTATTGTTTTTAGCACTTTTTCCTTAATTGCATACAGAGAAAATTAATGACTGCTATTGAAAATCTACACATTATTAACATACGAATTTGCATTTTGTGTTAATTGTCAAAAAGCGTTTCTACTTAATTTAGCATTTTAGAACAATCCCAGATAAAAATAGTTGGTTAAAAATGTTGTGTATTGTGTATAATCATGACAAATCACAATTTCTATAAAAATGTCAATCTGTTGTCTAGTTTACTGACTTCATGATTTGTAGTTTGAGAGATCAAAGACCTGCTCAAGTTAAGAAACCAGAACTGTATAATTAATTTTTTCCTTGTCTTAATTCCGTTAGAGTTTTTATTCACAAGCCAATTTTAATCTACTTTACAAACCATTTTAGACGTATAAAGCCAAAAAAATCAATATATTTCGTAGTACATAATGACAAAATTGTGTACAGGGTGGTCCAGTTACGGTGTCCTCGTTATTATCTCAGAAACTATTGGGCCCAGGAAAAAAAGTTTTATATAGAAGTTATACAGTCTATAGCATTCTACATTTTTGAAAATATATTACTTATACAGGGTGCGTCATTTTCATGTGGCGATATAAAGTTTCATTTTTTTAAATGGAACACCCTGTATTTTACCTAAAATTATGATTTCTCATCCAATTTACGATAAAAAATATATAAGGTTTAATATGCCTATTATTGATAGTTTCCAAGATATTCGAGAAAATATCTAGAAATACTATGATATCTGCCTGTTTATATGAGCAATGTTAGTTCTATTTTTTAGCTAGAAAATTTTATTTCTGGTCTCAAGAATCAAGTGAACTTTAAATTAATATCATATGTAAGAAAAAGTCGTAGTATTTGACAAAGAACTATTATTTTATAGAGTATAGACCTAGAAGCTAATAGTAATGCTCTGTCAGGTAGGCATTGGAAAATAGTTAAAAATTTTTAAATATTTTGTTTTTTATTATAAACTAACTAAATAAAGAATATGTTTTAGTTGAATATTTTTGAAATTGAAACAAATAAATAGCTTGCTCTAACACACCTGGTGGAAGCTACACCCACATAATACAATATTATTTTTCAAAATATTTTCTCGAATATCTTGGAAACTATCAATAATAGGAATATTAAGCCTTATATATTTTTTATCGTAAATTGGATGACAAATCATAATTTGGGGTAAAACACAGGGTGTTCCATTTAAAACAATGCAACTTTATATCGCCACATGAAAATGACTCACCCTGTATAAGTAATATTTTTTGAAAAATGTAGAATGCTATAGACTGTACAACTTCTATATAAAACTTTTTTTCCTGGGCCCAATAGTTTCTGAGATAATAACGAGGACACCGTAACTGGACCACCCTGTACGTAGTACTTTAGTTTACCCTAGTTACCATGACGACGCTTGCTTAATTTTACTTGAAGATGAATAAACTGGGCTTTAACTTTTTGGACACTTGAATTTTTTCCAACTTTGTAAGTAGGAAAAGCGGCTTTTTATAACAATTTTCTCTATTTTAATAATAAAGCAGTTTACTTTTGATCTGATAAGTATAGAAAGGAATATTTTCGTGCCAAGAAAAAAATGTAAACAACAAAGCAATTAAGCGAGCAATTTATTTCGAATGTTTTTCGTGAGTTATTTTTTGCCGTTTAAATTGGCTGCAGTACAATGCTAATTTCTTTATTTACAAATAATTCATATCTAGATTAGTCTAGATTATATTAGCATGAAGTATTATGCTAATTAATATTCAAAAATGTGTTTTTTCTATTTAATTTCTACACGTGTATGCAATTATCATTGTGATTGAATGTACTGGTTAAATATTTCTAAATTGGCACTAATTCCAATGATTATTAGTTTTATATTTATATCTACGTTAACTTTGATTTTTTATGATTTTTTCCTAGTAATGATTATAAATTTGTTAGAGTGGTTTTGTGCTGTTTGAAAATATAAAGGAGAACAATAAAATTTTATTGCTTTGGTAACCATATGCCATCAAGTACAACTGGTTGTTGATGAAAGTGTATGGCTAAAATTTAGCATATTTTTTTTGGCGTATGTAATAAAATCGCAAGTTACTGTGGAGTTTGTTACAAAATCTTGCACGCCAAGTAGAAAGCGGTGATCTATATTGCTGAGTAAATTATTGATTGCTGTTTCATAATAATTTATTGACCCAATTTGATGCGAAATGCATGTAATTTAATTTGTATAATTAGTGTTGAGTTGGTGTTATTATGTAAATTTGCATGTAATGGGAATTGCTATAAAAGTTTTACAAGGGGAAGTAAAATTTAAAGTAATGAAAATGAAGTAGTGTTGGGAATTTTGGAATGAATTACTGTACATCTGAATAATAAACCATTATAAGATAAACACATTTACAACGGACTGTGCCAATTCGGTGTTTTGTATGGAAAGTCGACGACTTCTGTTAATTGTTTGGTGCTTCTCCCCTGAGGGTATTTTATCGATACATTTTTCAAAATATAATAATAGCCACTCTACCTGGGTTCACTGGAAGAAACTGTGCAGGTACGATTTTTTGTGGTCCAGTCACTGAACTAAATAAACTGCTGGCCAATTGAAACGTACCAAGCGAATTTTTGGTTGAATTTAAAGTCAAATATTTTGAAAAGGAGAAAAGATATCAACATGAGGTTTTCAGGATTCAAGAGATAATTTTGTTGCGAAAGCAATAGTGTGACCCGATTTTTTTACTTTGAGGTACGTTACTATCTACAGGGTATGAAAGAAAGTCGTCTTTTTTTTCTGAAACTTTATACCTACCGGAATTCCACAAAAAATATTTTATATTTTTTTGATGTCGATTTTTTTAGTCCCTGCTTAATGAGGAAAAAAGCAATTTCTCAAAATTTTTATATCTCTCTTATTTTATAAGATACCGAATTTTTTATTAGATTTAATATTGTTGAACAGGTTTTTGCAATAATAATTATGCTGCCATTTTGAAAGCAAATGTCATCATGTGATATGTCGATAAAAAGGTAATTTTAAGTAGAATCTAATTCTTACGGAAAAAAATATAAAGGGTTGTTTTAAAAAATTTTGAAAGTTAGTAGGTGGCCCTTCCGGTGAAACCGGAAGTATCATCAGATTGTTTTAAACGTCAAAATGATTATTCCTTTCAACAATCAAACTATGCCAAATTTCAAATTAATACAGTTAAATGTAACAAAATGGTGGGGGTTGTAAAACGATTTCGTAGCCACCCGGTATACACGAATATGAGCAAATTTTTGAAAAAGTGAAAAAGCCGTTTCGAGGTTATAAGTCACTTAACCAATGGTGAACATAAACTAACTAAATTCCGTTCTATTCCATTAAGAAAATATCCTCAAAAAATGAATTAAAAAATTTACCAATTAGCGAACGTGTACCGATTTTTGATAAGCTACTGGTTACCAATAAATTAATGAGAGTACAAAAAGTGTACTTTTTATAAGAAAGCCATTCATAAAGTATTATAATCAACTACAGAGATTGGTTCTTACAAAACACAATACGGCCGAACGACAAAAAACAAAGAAAAAATCAAATTTTCAACAAAAATTCGGTATCTTATAAAATAACAGGAATATCAAAATTTTGAGAAACAGGTTGTTTTCCCATTAAGTAAGGACTAAAAAAATGTACATCAAAAAAATATAAAAAAAAATTTGTGGAATCACGGTAGTTATAAAATTTGACAAAAACAAGAAGACTTTCTCTCATACCCTGTAGATAGTAATGTACTTCAAAGTAAAAAAATTGGGTAACACTATCGTTTTCTCAATTAAATTATCTCTGAAATCCTGAAAACCGCATGTTGATATCTTTTCTATTTTTCAAAATATTTGACTTTAAATTCAACCTAAAAATTCGCTTGGTACGTTTCAATTGGCCAGCAGTTTATTTGAAAGTTCGGTGGGTCCGGTCGAAATAAAAAAGGCGAAGACCAGAAAAAAATATCCTGTAATTTCAGTTTATTTCAGATGTTTCAAGAACTAATCAACATACCTTAGATTTCTTTTCAGGATATGTTTGGCACCTAAATATACGACTTAGCCCAATTTAAACAAAGCTGCACCCTTTAGCGTTTCCGAGATTTCTGTAGTTGGAACCAAATTTGTATTTCAGTCCTGAAGAAGTCGAAAAATCCCTCGAAACGTTAACAAGCTAAAATTATTTTTCATTACCATGTCCGTTGTTTATTTGAGACATAAAATGGAAGTGATTTGATTTTGATTTACGGAACTTGTGGACAGATTTTGAACATTTATATCTGTAAATGGAATAATTGGTGTTTTAACGCGATTCGTCCTTGTTGACACTTCCTGTAAAATTTTATTCCAGTGTATCAAAGACCTATTGCAACATTAATGTTATTTCCCCATTATCAGCTAATTGATACAAAATGAAACACGTGTCACTGGCACCATAATTAAATTCCAGATCGCTTTAACTTGAGTGATTAATACTGGAATTACTGCAGCTATATTATTGTTTTTGTTGGTGTGTCGTGATTTCTCGCCAACAACCGTTCCGCGGACGTCATCACCAGCAGCTAGCGATTTCGTCTGAATGTGAACCACCACCACCACCACATCCACACAGCAATAATAGCGAAATTGTTCCATGTTTCGTCGTCGCGGCGGCTTTTCATTTCAATCAGTCAGTTTAGCGAGTTGTTAGCGAGGTATACGCAAACTCCTCTTATCTGGGTATATCTTGCCCACCTCCACCATGGTCGTTGAGTTGTGTTAGTTCTTGTGCTATATGAAAGTTACTGCACCTATTACAAGTCGTGGTTTGAAGGTTTTGAAAAAGTGCCGCCGGAACTTTTAGATTCTGTGTTTTTGAGATAACGTTATTTGAGGATATTTTGTTGATATTTCTTGTTAGAAACAGCAGTCTTTCGTAAGTATTTTGCTTTGTTTGTTGTTTTTATTTTTAGCTTACGATTAATGTTGTATGTATAAATACAGCCGGTTTTTCCCATGAGCGACGATTAAAACATGTTATTACAACACTTATTTTCACTTTTGAATTGTTTTTAAGTATGTACACTAAACAAATTCTTTTATGTGCAATATTTGTCTATTTTTCCCTGACAAACTGTTTTGCAACAGATTTGGAAACTAAATTATACCAGAGAAGAATTAAAATTTTCTTCCAAAAATTCCTGTACATATTTACACTATTAAATATTAAAAGTGTGTTATCTTAAAGAGTCCCTATAAATAAAAACTTTATATCCTATCTATGTTACTTGAACTCTCTTGGTTTGGCGCCTTCTAGTCGAAATCGTCTTTCATTAATGTGCGAAGTTATATGTTCGGTTTTTATGATGGAAATAATTTCCACCTTATATTAAAAGACAGTGAAATGTCTAGAATAACTTCGACAAAAGCACAAAGAAGACAGTAAAATTTCCCCTTATCCTTGTATAATAGTTTGGAAAATTTTATTAGGAAGTCATTGAACAGCCTCGATACTCCCCTGACTTGGCGCCTGCAGATTTGTGTTTTTTTGGCCTTGTGAGGTAACATCAGATTAAAAATATTGCGTGGAGTATTTTCAATTATTACACAGTTGTTTTCGAGGTTGTGTAATTTTAAATATGTGAATTTATAAGCAGAACTTTCAACTCTTTGAATCAAGACTATAGAACGCTTTCTTTGGGATCCCTTGGTCTTTGATTTCTAGATCTCTAGTGGTTTTCTTTGGATCTATTCCAGATTTTGCATTTATTGATCCTACTTGTATTCTGGGAAAAATTCTAGTCTTAAACAGAATTTTGCACTCTGAATCAAGACTATTAGAAGTCTTTCTTTGGGACTTCTTGGTTTTTTATTCCAATTCTCTAGTGGTATTCTTTTGGATCTATTCCAGGTAATCTACGAGGTTAGATCAAAATTTACTTGCTTCTACTACAATATTTGTGTTACATAAAGGATAACGTTAAATTCTAAATACGAACAGGCACAGGACTTGATGAAGAAAATTAAAGCTTCTGCCAGATTTTATGCCAGAACTCAGTCCTAGAGACAAAACCACTTCTGATTATTGGAACCTGAAGAACTCTCATGGTGAACTCCTGAAATTCACTGAAGGATAGAACCAGAATTGATAATAATAAACTCGATACTTTTGTTACCTATAAAACTTTGATACACATCGGTCTTTTCATCTTTCAGTTAACTTTATCTGATAGTATTGATTTTCGATGCTCAGCATTTAACTGCTGTATGAAATTAATTAGAGATGAAAAAGTTGGACCTTGCAAAGCGAAGGTCAAGAAAAGTTAGTACTTATAATGGTCACAGAAAAACTATTTCTCGGAAACTTATCCATTAACAGTCTGAATCCTCCCTTGTTTATGTAAGTAAATATTTTTGAACGAACACTACGTTTCTGTGTCAATCGAACCATAATACGTTGCTCCTCCTTGTTTCCTAATATTTCTAATGATAATATCTTTACATAACTTGGGTTTTACTTTTCTACATTTAATCTTTTTTTATTTACTTGGCATTTTTCTTAAACCTCTAAACCGGTTTCTGTTTGCGTATTACTTCACGTCACCAAATAAAGCATTGCAAGCTTTGTGTACATTTCCTCTTTTATAAATTGCTTTGTGCACCTTGGTAAGTTTTATATTTTGGACGTCAAGGAACTATGACGAAAAATATTTATTAGCATAATTAATGTGAAGGGTAAAATACAGTTGTGGTGGCATTTAAAGTTGGTTACTTACACGTTTAACAAAAATAAAAACTAGAACCAACCCAACATAATTATATGCAATTGAATGTGATTATGTGTTTTACCTTTTTATACAGCGTAAAGTTATTTTGTTCTTCCTTGTTCGCTACTGTTGTGGCCGCCTTATATGTGTTGGCAGGAAGTAAATTGTTGGTGAGTCAACTGATTTTCTCTGTATTTATTATCCTTGTGTTTTCCCCTCAATCATGCAATGCCCAAACGAGCGCATCATTTATTCGCAATTTTTTTCGACCCAGATTTCAGGAAAAAGTTTTCTATCTATAATACATTATAATGTGCAGTTTTTCTGTTTATTTGAACCAAATTGAATGTAATAATTTTAGCGCTTTGACCGTGACACAATTTCCGTGGATTGGAGTGCTCTGGTGCTCTGTGCAATTTTCAATTTGGTATATTCGTTTTAACAGCTCTAACGAGGCGTTTAGGGGTTGCTACTTTTACGGGCTTCCTTGTTTAGGTATTTTAATAAGAGGCAAACTTGTTTAGATTGTTAGGATAAAAATTAATGTCGTATTGTAGATGTGGGTTAAAAACAAAATGAGAACATAACTTTTTTAAAAGATTGCATTGTTATGGGATCAAGTTTTTATCGCCCATGAAATTACAAAAAATTATCGAAGCAATGTAACAAATAGTCTTTTTGACCTTGCTGTGACCAAAAAATATACTTCGATAATATTTTTTTATTCATAAAAATTTCAACTGATGTAGTCGCTTGCAATCGCTTTGCAACTATCATTAAAATAATTTTAATAAGTGCTTTATTAGTTATTGTATCTAAACTAAAGGAATTCTTAAATTATCTAATTTTGTCGTATGCATTTATCTACTAATGAAAAACTGTTTTTTTATCGAATTTTCTAGAAATCGCACATTATTTTTTCTCGAACGAATCTATATATCCGATTATTTTAATTAGAGTTTGTTGATTTGTTTCGGTTAGAACAAATCGCTATTAAAAATGTATTTCCGGATTTAGCGATTAAAAAATTACGAATTTGTTTTAGGCTTCCTCAACTAACAAGTGCAGGTTCACTTTCTAGGTTAGTTCGAACACGTTTTAATTAATCCTCATTACTCATTTAAATGAAATTGAAATCAGTTGTATTGTGCTCGAACTGTTGATTGCCAAAGCAAAACATTTCAAAACAAGTTGGTATTTTTTTAAGGTCATCATTACAAACGTGCAAATTTACAAAATTGCGTAAACTAAAGATGAGATGGTGTTTTTGTAGTTTATTAATAATTTCCGAATTTTATATCATTTTTCCCCTCGATTTATTCCAAGCTAAAGTTCCTCACACATGCTACATTTCTTCCGTTATCTCTTGAGCAACAATCCACTTAGTCCCAAATTAATGAATTCGGTGGTAATAAAATCACAATAATTAAACGCCGCTGCTCAAGTACAATGCAGGCATCAGACATAAAATGAGGCATTGTCCCGTTGTATTTTTTCCTAACGATGTTTACTTAATTAAAAAGCAACGGGTTTTTTCCTATTATGTCTCGAAGTTTTTGCCATGTAGTTAAAAATAAATAATAATGAACTATGAGTAATGATTCATAGTGAAATGGTGACAAAATTATTTCTGATTTTGCTTCGAGCTTTTTACGCTAATAGATTTATGATAGTTCAATGTTCAATGAGCAAGTGTTGATAAAATAAATTCCTGGCTTAAAGATTGTGTGTGTAAAGGATCTGCTAGCTATTTTTACACAAATCAACCGTTAGGCATTATTATTGCCAACATTACGCATAGCTACGTTTTATTCCTGCACATTATTATATAAATCCTTGGGCGAACAAATAAAATACGTGCCCTGAAGATGGACCGGACTGTTTGTCTTTTTTAAAGCCCGCTTGGTTAAAAAAATGTGGTTTCTTTCCGTATTTTTTAAAAATATTTTACTATGTACATGGAATATTTATATAGCTAATATAAAACTAATATATGTTTTTTTATTATTTGCTTTCGATGAAGCCGTTGTTTGCTTAACCTTCCAATGTTAAAGTTTAACAAAAATAGACGATAGTTTATTAATAGAATAGAATTGCCATCGAAAAAATTGATTTATCGCATTTTGTTTGTGTATTATTTATTGTATGAAGTGTATTAAAAATGTGTGATATCTGGTTTAGTCATAACAATAACTATAACAGAAACGACAATGTCTTGTGTGTGAAAATGCTGCTTCCGAGGACTTTGTGTTTACTGGTGCATTGAAAATTCCCTGCAAGTCATTCATTCTCCGTTAAGTTCGACAAAAAACGTGATAACATTTGTTGAAAGAGAATTATGGAAAAAAATTGAAAGAACATTGACTATTGTAAAGTTTGAGGTACATTCGGTTATTCCTGTCTAAACTAACCTAAAAAAGTTTTACTGAAAGCTAAAATATTCCCACTTTTAGCCACTCGCTTGAAATTTTTAGTAACATACTGGGAGAAGGACATAATGTCCTAATTGTAGATTTGAGCAAATATTCTGAAAATTTTGTGTTCACTGTGGAATTCTTTGAAAATTGTCTGCGTACGCAAATTTGGAATTTATTGGAAATCATTGGAATTTGGAGTCCTGTCTACACAAATTTTTTGGACCCTCTGATGTTTATACCAAATTTGCGCATTAAATGTGTGCAATTTATTTGCTTCCTTATCCAATATCTGCTTTATTAAATTTACGAAAAACTTTTACATCGACGGGGATTATCCTTAGGATTAGCTCTGTTATTCAACATTATATCGTTTGCAAAACATCGCCTCTTCGGTTTGTATGTATAACTAATTGCTATAGATAACATATCTTCCAAGTAGGTAAACAATTGTTGATGACGCATGTTATATCCATCATAAGTGAGCGATGTTGAACAACAAAAAATGTTTATTATCCCGTGACGTCTGTGTTCCTTCTCAGGACGGATTGCCATCAAACAATATTTGCACAGTTGAAAAGAAATGGCTGGAAATTAATTCAGATGGCAAATAACAGTTTTGGAACGAAATAACAAAGTAAAATGCGCCTGTCATCAACAAAACACATCAGTTTGTTATCGTGCATCAACATATACGGTGGTTAGAAGTTAATTAAACTTGCTGGGTGTCCCTGGTGAAGTTTTGAATATTAATGTTGTTTGGGTGCTCCATATCAGTTTAGTTTAGTTCCACTGTGCGAAAGTTTAACTGATGAGTGTTGAGTGACATACATTATTTAGGTTACGAGAAGAATGATTGTACATTCGTTTTTGGTGAGTCGTTGTGTTTTGTTGGTAAAAGATGTGATGAATCATGATTCTGACTGGTGTTACAAAATAATGTAATTTGTTATGTAAGAATTGAATCCTTTCGCTTATAAGAGAAAGTGTTGGTGTGGTCGATGTGAGTATTTTAAGCTAGTTTCCAAGAAGTTGCGGATTTAATTGGCGAGAGAATTATTTTTTTGGAATAGCAAGTGTAGGTTATGCGTTGTTTGCGGAAAGGAAAAAGTATAATACATAATGTTTTGAAAGAAAATATAATTAGAAGTATAAACTAGATTTAAGAAGTTTTTTTGGATGACCATAATCAATGTAAAAAATTCAATAAATACAAACTTTTTGGTCACAATTTAAAATTATTATTACAATTAGATCAGCCATTATTGCAGTTTGTAAACACTATGCGTAATTACTTAAAAAAATACTCTTAAATCAAATGTTCTTTTTTGACTAAGGACTCGTTTAGTTCATAAAATATACAGTAGGTGCGAATTTTGATTTAAAAAAATTTAAGTACTCTTGTAATATGAAATTGTATCCTGTTTTAATTGCAGGATACAATTTATCAAATGAGAGGTCACCGAATAGTTAAATCTGGAGGACAAATTGCATCCTCTTGATTTTAAAATATCTGATGTGCCCAACACATGACTTTCTTATACGGATAGTATCACAATAATTACTTTTCCTAAACAAATTAAGTTAAATTTCTTGTAAAATTTCTTTAGGGTTTCCAGCAATTTTCAAATAGTCTCTGTCGCACTTATTGCAATACGCATAAATCTGTCCTTGTCGCACTCATATAACCGAATTTTACGACAAAAATGTGTTTTATTTTAGATTTTTGACCTATTACTCACTTAAAAAAATCTCCCGGTATGAAATTACATTTATTTATTCATTATTATTGTTTTCGGTACCATAGAAACCATAAAATAAAAAAAAAACATATCTGATGTGCCCAACACATGACTTTCTTATACTTACGGATAGTATCACAATAATTACTTTTCCTAAAGAAATTAAGTTAAATTTCTTGTAAAAATTTTGAGGGTTTCCAGCAATTTTCAAATAGTCTCTGTCGCACTTATTGCAATACACATAAATCTGTCCTTGTCCCACTCATTACTGCCAGATTTTAGGACAAATAAATAACAGAATACTTATGAAAATTCCACAGTGCGAAAAATGCTTGATATCTTTGAATTTGCTGTAGCTAAACTTTAAAGATTTATAAAATACTTCTCAGTTTTGGTCAACGTTTCACTCAAACAAACTGTGCAGTGCACAATAATCCTTCTCATCAAAATATTTCGATCTTTTGCCTTTGACAGCTGTTTGACTAACAATCTCTTCTTCTTCTTCGTACTTGGATTGCAAAGCAATGTCAAGTTTTTGGTGTTTGGCGATATAGCCACTCTCACCAGGATTGGATTAATTGGTTTTCACTTTTTAAATTTTTATAACTTTATTCGAGCTCTTCGTGTGTTTAATGCAAATAGAATCTTTAGTATAAAAACAAATAGATTTCTGTAATGTAAACAACAGCCACTCAGAGATAGATGGCAACACTATATAAATATGTAAATAATTTATAATTATTAAAAAACGGCGCAAAATAAAACACTTTTGTTACTTTGTCGACACGTCTAAAAATTGAAAGAGCATTCACAAAAAATTTGGCGTCGATGTCTTTAATGTAGATTTGCATGCATAATACAATTTCACGACTTTATTGTATATATTAGAAAAAATTTTAATCGAGTTGCCATGATATCCAAAACATAAAACCGTAGCCGTTGTAGCCGTCGATCTTTTCAAATAGTAATGCTACAATCGATTTCCTCAACGGTATAGATTTCTGTATGTAAACAACATGTACTTTGTAAATCAGAGATAGATGGCGCCACTATATAAATAAAAATTTTTGACGGAATTTCAAAAAAAGTTTCAAACAAAATTTGTTCAAAATTTAATTCTAAATCAATGTTAAAGAATAAAAAAATGTCGTAAATTGTTTATTTTTCAAGATATTCCTAAAAACCCTAAAAATGTCTTCAGGTAAGTACCACTTGTGTTGGTGCTAGATGAAAAAGATTTAATGTGGCACCCACAATTTTGTTCAAACTCTTAAATATGAAATTTGAATCAAATCCGTTAAGTCGTTTTTGAGTTATCGTGGATACAGACAGACACACAGACAGACATCATGGCGAAAATGGTCAAAATGGATTCAGGGGCCCTCAAAACGGGTAAATCCATCAAAATCTCGAAGTCGAAAAAAATCACGATTACAATACTTCCTTATACTACTTATAAGAAAGTAAAAACGGGGGTCCATATTTGAATTTGTTTTATTTTAACCTTTCTTACCATCAACATTATTTGAAAAATATACGAAAATGCGAGTGAGGTTGGCAAGAAAATAGATCATCGAACTAGTTGCATGTTTTTATAAACAAAGACAGAAAATAATCGAAAACAATTAAATTGGATTTCTTTGAGAATATAATTTGATGGATGTTTAAATTTTTATGGTAAGAGTACTTAGGTACCTACTTAGATTAGGATTGTTAAAATACTTTTTGAAAAATTGTGACTCAGTAATCAAAACTGGAAGAAAACCACAAAACAGAAAGCTAGTTCCTGAAATTATAGCACAATTATTTTCAGTAGACAGCTAACTCTGTCTCCATTTCTTTTAAGAGTGAGGGAGACGGAGAATATTACGAGTTATTGTCTACTGAAAATAATGTAGCTTTAATTATGTATAACAAATTTGTAGTTCCTGAAGTGGGAGAACTTTCATTTATTATTATAGTATACTTATTGGCCAAGGATTCCAGTTTTTTAGCACCAATCGTCAAATTTCGTTCAAATTATCATTACATATTTATTTTTGATATTCTCAGAGATAAAAAACGTATTTCAATAATGTTTCACTAAGTACGTCATTAAAATGTTTACTGTGACAAACTCAGAAGATACAAATAAATTTAATTCGATTATTGATAAGTAAAATAAATAAATTTCCTAAATCATTAGGTTCGTACATTAGGCTTGCTTAAAAGTGGTTGGAATGTTGGCATAATCATATTAAGATTTTTGCCTCAGAATATTATCTTCAAAGCTCCGCAAGTAATTTCATATTAATGTAGTGGAATTTTGTTCAATTATTAATCTTTTTTTATAGAATAAATGTTGATTTAAATTTATTGTGAATGTCGTTTCAAGGTAAAGTTTTTGATCAAATTTCGATTAACTTTCTGTGGTTTATAAAATTTAAAACAATAAAACAATTATTAGGTATTATTTAACATTGGCAAAAAAAAACATATGTCCTGAAAGTAGGAAGAGCAAAGTCAGCAGAATCATAAATTGACACATGGACAATTAAAGGCTCATTAAAGGTTAATTAAGTGCCCTAATTAGAAATTAAATGCTCCGGCCATTTTTTCAAAAATTGATGTTTTGTCACAAAGTTATTAAGTCAGCAGAACATGAACAAAAAAATTGTTTAAACAATACAATAGCTTTTTTGTTTAGACAATAAATAAAGGCTTTCGGACTGCTCTGATTAGAAATTAAATGCACTTCGTATTTCTCGTGAAAATTAACAATTTCGCGACTTGGACAAAAAGTTAGCAGAACATGAACAAAAAAAAATTGTTTAAACAATAAAATAGCTTTTTTGTTTAGACAGTAATTAAAGGCTCATTAAAGGTTTCGAACTGCTCTGATTAGAAATTAAATGCTCTTCGTATTTCTCGGGAAAATTAACAATGTTCTGCCAACTTTTTGTCCAAGTCGCGAAATTGCTCATTTTCACTAGAAATGCGAAGAGCATTTAATTTCTAATCAGGGCAGTCCGAAAGCCTTTAAATAGCCTTTAATTACTATCTAAACAAAAAACCAATTTTATTGTTTAAACAATTTTTTCGCTCATGTGTTGCTGACTTCATTTTAAGGTAGCAGAACATCAATTTTTGAAAAAATGGCCGTACATTTAATTTCTAATTAGGGCACTTAATTAGCCTTTAATGAGCCTTTAATTATCCATGATCAATTTATGATTCTGCTGACTTTGCTCTTCCTACTTTCAGGACATAAAAAACATTTCAGTGCTCTTTTTCCAAAGGCAACATTGAAGAAATAGTGTTATTTATGCAACAAATGCATCACGACACGAACTGTAGAAAAATTTTATTTTCGAGCGTATTTTAAAAAGAGGTCGTTAATAAGTTGTTTCTTATCTTTCAAGTGATTTACAAGTTTAATGAAAATAAATTTTCTTAGAAGAAATATTTGTACTAATTTAAAATTGGCAGAGCATCATTTTGTCATTAATGTGTGTATCCTGCTTTTACATTTTTTTTATAGCAGTAAAATATACAAATATGTAATGCAAAATACTATCCTACTCTCAGAGTAAATCGATTCAAAAATCGAATGTAAGTAAGTAGTAATTTTATTATGATATAAATTTAAATGTTGATAATGTTCTGCAATCTTGTTTATTTTATGGTAAACCTATCTGATGTAACTTTTTATAGACCTCAGTTTGTTTGTTTAAGAAACCTACTATATTAAAAACATGTAAACCGTAAACGTTAATTTTCAAAGTTATTATACATAAGAAAGCTTCTACAAGTTTTTGATAAAATTTGCATTTACATTAATTTATAAGTAATATTCAGTACTCATTGACCACGTTGTAATAGAGATAACACCTATTTATAAACGTAAATAAACAAATTGCCCTAGTGAGAGTGAGTATACTAAGCTATTAAGTCGAAACACAACAATTATTTTATCTTTGTGTGTTGTGCGAATAAATGGAAAATATTTATATAGTTGTACATATTGCGTTATTGAAACATGAACATTTGCGATTAATGGCTAAAATTGATTAAATTAATATTTTATGTTTATTGCGTGGTGCCATCACCATTATCTGAAATTTACTGGCAAAAAATGCCTTGTAATCAATCGGTTTTTAGATAGAGCTGTATAACGTATAATATAAATTCGAAAATAACTCGTTTAGTTTTCCAGATGGTTTTTCTGAAGGGAGCACGCACTGTGGCGACCAGGTTAAATGTCAAAACACACAACAGTGAATGTTGTATAAGTTATTACAATTACCAATGTAATTAGCAGGCACAATTTGCTGTAATTAACAATTTAATTATATGCCAAGGTTGTGTATTATTAATTTTCATTAGAAGGTGTTACAGTTTATGATAATATCGAGGCGATTGTTATACAACTGCGGGTTGTATCTCATAGAGACTAATTAAAAACTATGTAAGTACTTGTTTGTATTGTTTTAAATTATGTAGTGATGAATTCAGTGAGTAATAACTTCGAGGTTAAATAATCGACTTTTCTAACAATTCAAATTCACAGATTTCCCTAAAATTTATTTCCACTTAGTTAAAAACTATAACGAAAGTAGATATAAGAGTGGAAGAAGGTTTTTGTGTGAACGTTAACTTTCTTTCACTGGAAGAAATGCTACACTTTTCTCCCTAGTCGCCCAAATATCTATTGACTGTAAATAATATTTTTATGAAGATGTGATTTATCATTTATTTATAGGTGGATCACCTTTATGACATGTTTTTGTTCTTTTGTCGTCACCTGCTATTTGGTTTTTTATTTTGTCAATTTTCAAATACCATCCATGTTTGTATTTGGCATTTTTCGATTTATATAGCTGTTATCATCCTCAAAGGTTAAAATTATGTTCAAATTATTACAATTATAGATATTTGTTTAGTTAACTAGAATAACTAGATGCATAACAATTTTACTAACTTTTTCAGATTGGAATCAGTCGTAATATAAAATTTAGCAATGTTTTTTAATCATGATTATATTTTAAAAACACAATTCACAGAACAAATATTGATCTATCTATACAAACAGAGGCGCCCCCCGAATTATAAACAAAATAAAAATTATCAGTTAATTATGAAGAATTTAATGGGAAGCAGAAGATTATCTGTAAAATTTTTAGAGATAAACACTCAAAATTCTCTGAAAATCATCTACGTTTAATTGTGGGAGTAAAAAATAGTAGTTTATGCAACAAGAGCACGAGAGCGCAACACTGACATTTTTTACTTGACACTTTGCGGTGACAAAATCACCTTGACAACCATAAACAAACACAAATAACTCCCACATATCAGGGAGGGAATGGCTACCCAAGTGAGAAATATTACCCCCACTCCTTGTTTTCCGCGACTACCCTAAAAAGGCGACTTTGTACACGCATTTCACGCAAATAAAGTGGCCATTTTCGTTTAGGTATGAGAAAAAGTAAATTACCGTTAAAAATCGACTAAAAAAATCAATCCGTTTCCTAATGGATTTGACTTAAAATTAGAGCTTAATTCAGATCGTTTATCTCGTGATTTTTTGTTCGATTTTTAAACTAATTTACTTCAAAAAATCCCCTCGAGGTAAGCGTAGTCAATAATAATTAGTTGTGAATAAAAGTGTTTTGATTTTTTATAAAATTGTTGCAAACTTGAGTATGTACTGACAAAAATTGTACTTTTCTGTCTTCTGATTCGTTTGCTAATTGTTTTTAAAATTAGAGGTATGCAAATTAAAAGGCGCATTTTTATAAGATCGAGATATTATTCAAAAAGCCAAAAATTACCATTGGCTTGACAAGACCTCTAACTTATTTCTGGGCGGTCATATGTATATTATTTTTGTAGACAAATGGTACTATTCAAATGTCTCAAAATCACGTTTTACCCAACCCCACAATGGAAATCTATGATGCAGATCAACTTTATTACCTGGAACCTTTTGAAATTTGTAATATTTATTATCGCATACTAAATGTTTATGGCAGTTTATGGTAAAACGATAAAAACCATGTGTTGGTTGATATGCCAGTATACCGTGTGTGGTAAAACTGCCCGATTACATCATTCGTATGTGGTGTACACTTACCAGATGTCGAAACGAGAATTTGGAAAAAATTGACTAATTTAAAATATTTCTTTCTATACTGTAAACTGTACGTATAATTAAATGATGATTAAAGTAACGAAATATTTTAGTTTCATGTTTTATTGCACGTATAAATTTTTGCAATAACAAAAGTTTGCAGGTCCATCCAAACAGCTAAACTTCAATTCAAATTTAATGTTATGGTTTATGATTACTTTCTCCTCACCTACTTTTTCTGAGACTTATATCTCGTGATTATGTTATGTAATTGTTTTAAAAGAAAAATGACGGTTTAAATAAATTGTTTTGTCATTATCTAATTACATTTGTGCGGGTATTCCCTATGTTGTTAAGATTCAAATTGTGTTTTTACTACAGGTATAGAAATTATAAATCGGTACGTAAATCAACTATCTACGTCATGTTTTTTTTTAATAAAACTATCTTCTTCTATTTTTAAACTAAATTACCTTGCGCTTAGATTATGCTAATAAGCAGAGCTTATTGTCGTTAAATATTTTAATAATGTATGCGTTTGACTGAACAATTAATTTCGTGTCATTGAAAATAATACCTGTGGAGAATTTCGCGATTAGAAGAGTACACAAAAAAATAGGTATTAAATTGCAACTGGCAGATTCCATTGATGATGTTAACTGAACAGCCACACATTCAAAGTGATTATTAAAGTTTATGCAAATGAGGCGCACTATATTTAGACTTTTGTTCAAAATAAATTTGCATTGGTAATTGTCTCAAAAATTAGTTGACAACTTACTATTTTTAACCACGCAGACGTTTTATCTGCTTACATTTCGTCTGAGTTCAACAAATAAAAAACCAGTTCATATTTCTACATTGTTTTTCTCGCAACTGTTTATAAACAACAGATTTTTTTGTTGCAGGTGAAATGGACGCGTTGCTCAGCCAAAAATGAACCATCTTGTGAGGCATAGGAGGTGGTGACGAAAAAGCAATGCGTGGTTCATTGGATAGCGATGTGGCCCCTTGTGTGGCTGCTGCTCAACGGAAGAAGAGATTTCCTTCGCGATGGTCATTGCGACATCTAATTTATTCTAGTCCCATAATGAATAGGCGACGTAGTCAAAATACGGCGTCGGGGTCGTCGAAATCTGACAAACATAATAGTGGTACGTGAAAAGAATGATTTTGGGGAGTTTATAAGCTGGCAAGTTGGTTTGGGTTATGTGATAAGATAAAGTGGTGGGATGGATAATTTGTTTATAATAGTTTGGGCTTTTCCGGTTTTGTTATTAAATATAATTACCTATATTTAATGACAAGTACAAAACAAGCTATTTCATAAGTTTTATAATAAAGTAATTGTTAATAATTCCGGATTATATAACAAAATCGGATGGTTTTTCCTAATCCCCCCTGTTAAAGTTTCTAGTACACCCTGTATAAATGCTGGTATAGTTTTGTAGATTAACACAAATTGTTAGAACTAACTGATACAAAAATAATTTAAAGAATGAAATCAAGTAAACAATTTTTAGGAAATTTTCCAGTTCATCATCATTGGTTTTTATATTTAAATCCGGTGCAAAATATTTAATTGCTTTTTTATAAATTGAATAGTTGAACATATTATTTATAGATGTCCCCGTTTAATTTATTACGTTTTTATGGTACTCAGATTTAAATCATCTTATTTTTGTATTTATGCGTAGATAATTGACTTGAAGTAAATTTAATATGATATTTATAATTGTATTTTTATTATACTTGCTGTGTTATAAACAAACAAGTTTCTTAAGCGAGTAAATGTATAAAAAAGTCTATTTTAGTTCATTATGCGTTCGTTCTAAAAATAAAGGGCTTAACCAAGATTTATATCTAAAGTTTAAACTGATGAAGTCACCGAAACTAAGTGATTGTCTTAGTATTAATAATTGAAGAATTAGTAGACTGTCGTAAAATGTTCTTTTATTTTTGCGTCATATTCTTAGGAAGAACGGGGTAGATTTTTACGGTTTTTAGGTTAAGCTAGAAAAAAAAAGAATGTGTGCAATTTGTGAATTTCGTGGCAGGATTGGAAAAATTATTATGTAAGGAAATTGTGGTTTTTTAGATTTTTTATATTTATACTATAAAACGGAATTTAAGCAGGAAATACGTAACCAATCATTCAAGATTATTAATTTAGGTAAACTACCCAGTTTTATACCGAAAAATATAATTATTTCTTAAAACTGATGTTGGTAATTTTAACACTAATTTAAATTACAAAGAAATACCATATTTTATTAATAAGACACGGAAATTTTGCAAGATTAAGAGAGCATCAAAGGCTATCAATTTTAATTGTGCATTTTTTAAATCTTTTATCTATCTCATTGTCAATACAACGAACTGAATGATTTTTATCTTTGGAAATTTTTCTAAATGTATAATTAATTGAGTAAAACATTTGTTAACAGTTTAACACAAAGACTTCTTAGAAGTCAACAGAATTATGGATTATTATACTGACCTGTTTGTAGGCCAGATTTAGGTTCATTTGAGCAATTATAGAATAAGACTAGAAGCTTGAAAATCAAGAACTGTGTTATTGTGAGTTTTTTTTTAGGAAAATACTAATTGTTCAGCCAAAATATTTCATATGTGGATTTTATTTATAAAATTAATTATACAAGGTGAGTCGCAATAAGTGGGACATGCTTTACCTGTAAATACTAGGCCTAAAAGTCCTAAAACTAAGACGATTGACGCAAAAAGTTGTTATACTAAAATGCATAACTAAAAAGTTATAGGCGTTTGAAGTTTCAAAAAAACAAATTTTTTTGGTAATAACTTCTAAACTAATTGAATGAGAAGAACCAATTCTTAATAGTTGCTAATGAATACCAAAGACCTTGAATTTGTGAAAATTTTGTTGAAATCAAACTTTAAGAAGATGGTTTTTTAAAGTAAGTAAAGTGTTTAACCTTCTGGAACTTTTTTGTCCTTAAAATTTTAATTATAAAAAAAATTTTCAACTCTTGTAAAGTTTTGATTAAACGCACCGTGAAGATTTAAAAAATTAAAAACTGTAACAGCATGTTTTTACTAAGTTTCAAAAAAACGGCATCAAGTATGCTGAGATTTAAAAGTTATTGACGGAAGACGGAGCTCCAACACATTATGCACGTCCTGTGCGAGATTAGCATATTGGCTATCAGTCACCTATCCTCAACGATGGATTGGTAGAGGCCCTGACGATGACGCTCCTGTAGCTCTTTTTTGCATTGAAAACCGAATTTTTTTAAAATATTAACTGCCTCTCGAACTTCATTGGCGTGTTGAACGATTCTCCTTCTAAGCTCTTGAAGTGAAGGAATAGGTGTTGCATACACTTTTGATTTTAAATATCCCCAAGAAAAGAATTCAATTGGGTTTAGGTCAGGAGAACGAGGAGGCCATGCAACAGGAGCGTCGGGGCTTCTACCAATCCATCGTTGAGGATAGGTAACAGATAGCCAACGTCGCACAGGACGTGCATAATGTGCTGGAGGTCCGTCCTCCGTCAATAACTTTTAAATCTGAGCATTCTTGATGCTGTTTTTTTGAAACTTAGTGAAAACATGCTGTTAGTTTTTAATTTTTTAAAGCTTGACGGTGCGTTTAATCAAAACTTTACAAGAGATCAAAAAGTTTTTAAATTAAATTGCCTATTAAATGCAATTTTTTTATAATTAAAATTTTAAGGACAAAAATGTTCCAGAAGGTTAAACACTTTACTTACTTTAAAAAACCTTCTTAAAGTTTGATTTCAACAAAATTTTCACAAATTAAAGGTCTTTGGTATTCATTAGCAACTACCAAGAATTAGCTCTTCTCATTCAATTAGTTTAGAAGTTATTACCAAAAAAATTTTTTTTTCTTAAACTTCTAACGCCTATAACTTTTTAGTTATGCATTTTAGTATAATAACTTTTTGCGTCAATCGTCTCAGTTTTAGGCCTAGTATTTACAGGTAAAGCATGTCCCACTTATTGCGACTCACCCACTCACACACATATGTATTTTTCCAATTTCAATTACATATTATTATTACTAACTTTTTTCAATTAAATATTTTATAACTAACTTGCAGTGATTAATGTTTATTCCTGCAGTAGTTTTTCTCGAGGTTTTTCTGTAAAAATAGGGAACTATTAATTTTTTATTATTATTGTTTTTGCTTGTCTATAATATGACTCATTTACTGTGTACTGACATAAAAGAGGCGGATGCATGCATTGAGTATTATTTGCAGCTATTCTAATCACATGAATCAAGTACAGTAGTGATTCGTCACCTCTTGTTTTATGATCTAATGGCATTT
This sequence comes from Pediacus dermestoides, assembly GCA_963942485.1. Classification (NCBI taxonomy): domain Eukaryota; kingdom Metazoa; phylum Arthropoda; class Insecta; order Coleoptera; family Cucujidae; genus Pediacus; species Pediacus dermestoides. Next base: position 35,962,357 of record OZ012626.1, read on the forward strand.
GAGTTGGTTACTCATAAAATTAAATGATCTTTTTTACCTCCTATTTTTAATTAATTAGCGTTTACGTGATAAATCCGTTAATAAAGTAAATTAGTTGTTTGTTTTATATTGTCGTTACACCGTACGGTACGACACCAAACAACATTGCTTAGATATTCTTATCTTGTACACGTAGTTGTGCTTGTTTCCAAATGAGCGGTGGTAGCGATAAATAACAAGAGAGAGAAATTTAAAAATTCTTCGAAGGAAAGGAAAACGACGTTAACTCGGTTTTTGTTGCTAGTTTTATTGAACGTGATGGAGTTAATGATGAAAAAAATAATTGTTGTTGGTAATAATGTTAATTGTTTTGGTTTTAATGGAAAAAAGGGAAAAGCGCCAGTTGTTAAATTGAATGGAACCAGAATATTATACTTGTCGAGTTTTTATGATGTTTCGTAGAAATTTAAAGGATTTCAGCTTGTTGTGGTTGGATTTCAACAGACTCATCTACAAACCTGCCACAAAACTCTTATAAACAATTCCAAACCTAAATATAGCTTTGGCAGATTTTCAAACTTTGTTGCATTTGGTATAGCAAAGCTTAGCACTTACATGATGAACCCTTCGTAAATCTGTTTGTTTATTCACTTGAAAAGCTGTTGCAAAACTACCATGCCAAACCGCATATAATTATTCAAATATGGGTCAAATGCAGCGTCTGGCTTTCGTGTTTGCAACTAAAGTTAACCGGTAATAACACTGAAAACTAATTTATTTTTGTTTGTATTTTAAAGTTAAAGATGTCCTGGATAACAAGGTTGGGAGCTCGTCGAAGGAAACTGACCGTCATCACGTCGAAATCCATCAAGCAACTAGTCGGACTTCTGTTTTCGTACCCAACGCAAAGGTTTGTTTATTTGTAAACAATTTTTTGTCGCATATTTGTGCTGAACTTTATTTTAAGGTTAGTTATGCAAGGTGAACACTCCAATGTTAGTTTAGTTAAAAGCTTTAGTTTTTTGTACCGATGTTTAAATTGCCTAATGATGTGCTTCACTGTCGATAAAACTAACGATGAAATTGTCATTGTATTTTAATATTTTCTAGTTGCAACTTGTATGTAATTATTGGGTTTTTTGCTTATAGTAATAATTATTGGTTCTAGGTCATTTAATTTATTTTATAAGTTGCTGTAACATAAAAGCTTGCATAATATTTGTAGTTTCTGTATCGTCGTTAATTCCAATTTTTTATATTTCAATAGAAAGTTCGATGCGATTCAAGTGCATATAAAATTATTAATGTCGGTCAGTGACTTAATATAAGTTTTGTGTCCAATTTATGTAACTAATACTGTCTGGGGATACTTTATGGTTTTAATAGAAGAAAAACCCAGTTTTATCCAATAAAATGTAATATAGTAAAACTTTCTAAATTCAGTTTTTAAATTTTGTCGACATATTCAGGGAGAAACTTGGTGTAATTCTATTCCTCTGTGTACTAGTACTACAAGAACGTAGCATGGAGATTTATGAGTTTTACTCCGTCGTGAATTCGTAATGGAATATACAGGGAATGTCATTAACGCAAACAATTTGATGTTGGCGGAATTATAGATAAAGGGAATAAAATGTTATGAGATATTTGAATGAAGTAGATACTGGATTATACAGGGTGTCCGGAAATTAGGAGGAAAAAACTCGGGAGGTGATTCTACTTGAAAAATTAATGTGACAAGTTTCTATAACATTTTTCCGAAAGCTCATTAATATTAGGGTTACAGGGCCTTAAAGATTGTTTTTTAAAATCAATTTTTTCCAGTAACTTTTTTTCTAGTGTACCGATTCGTTTCAAATTTGGCACTCTTAACACTAATGTTTATTTGTATTCTTGCACCAAATTTGAGGTACATCCCCCAGTGTCAAAGAGTCGAAACTGACGTTGCCCTTTGAATAAAGACCCAGAACTTTTTTGTTAGGCACTTTTTCTAAACTTTGATGACGTCCGATTGAAGAGCATCGAAAAATCTTCAAAAAAGATCCTCTTGCTGCATCACGATAAAACGACTCGTTTTCGAGAAAAACGCCTTAAAAAATTTGCTTGCATTAAATGAATACCAACTACTTAACTACAGCTCAATTTCAAGATTAAACAGAAGCGCGTTTTTCTCGAAAACTATTAGTTTTATCGTTATTCAACAAGAGGATCTTTTTTGAAGACTTTTCGATGCTCTTCAATCGGGCATCATCAAAATTTAGAAAAAATGTTATTGGAAAAAATTGATTTAAAAAAAAACTTTGGGGCCTTGTAACCCCAATATTAATGAACTTTCGGAAAAATGTTATAGGAACTTGTCACATTAACTTTTCGAGTAGAATCAGTCCCCGAGTTTTTTGCTCCTAATTTCCGGACACCCTGTATAGACATATTTAGATCAGTGGCATAGGAGACTTTAAGGTGTTTGGATTATCAATTCAGGAAAATATTAGTAAAGAGCGAGTCTCAGGTCGTCATGACGTCAAAACCAGGATCGGCTTGTGTTTTATACGTTGAAAAAGTGCAATAATTTTAAATGCCATAAATCCGTATCTGGAATGATGATCTGACTGTGGATCCGTCTGTTTATGGAGAAAAATTGTAATATAAACATTAAAATATAGGAAAACCCATAATATTTTTATATTATACTGGGTGTTTGCGCGAAGTGGCTCACTGTTGCTAACTCCGTTATTATTGGAGCTACAAAGTCGGTTAAATTAGCAAACTAGTAGCATTTTTTCCGATGATTACAACGGTGAAAACAGAAAAACAATTGACTATCTGGTTTTCAAGATATTCAAAAAAATAACATTTTTTAAATGGAACACCCTATATATTTTTGCAAAAATCGATGGTAAATTAAATTCTATACAAAAAATAAAAAATGTCCTCATCTTTTTTTGATAATAATTTATAATAAGCGAGTTATTTTGAAAAAAAGTTTGCAATTCTTTAAAATCAAGTAGCCATAAAACGGAATAGTAATTTATTAAAACCAAACAATCATAATTTTGAATTTAAACAAGTTGAAAAAAACTTGAAAGAATTGCGGAAATATTACTATTTTATTTAATATTTTTAATATACCTACAAGTGTTTGCGCAAAGTGGTTCACTATTGCTAACTTTGTTATTATTGGAGCTACAAAGTCGGTTAAATGGAACACCCTGTATATTTTTCCAAAAATCGATGATAAATTAAATTCTGAACAAAGAATGTTCTTATGCTTTTTTGACAATTATTTAAAATAAGCGAGTTATTTTGAAAAAAAGTTTTCAAAGTTTTAATATCAAGTAGCCATGAAAATTATAATTTTGTAAATTTTCAATATTTCCGTAATTCTTTCAAGTATTTTTCAACTTGCTTAAATTCAAAATTATGATTGTTTGATTTTAATAAATTACTATTCCGGTTTATGGCTACTTGATTTTAAAGAATTGCAAACTTTTTTTCAAAATAACTCGCTTATTTTAAATTATAATTAAAAAAAATTAAGGACATTTTTTGTATAGAATTTAATTTACCATCGATTTTTGGAAAAATATATAGGGTGTTCCATTTAAAAAAAATGTTATTTTTGTGAATATCTCGAAAACCAGATGGTCAATTGTTTTTCTGTTTTCACCATTGTAATCAGCGGAAAAAATGTTACTAGTTTGCTAATTTAACCGACTTTGTAGCTCCAATAATAACGAAGTTAGCAATAGTGAGCCACTTCGCGCGAACACCCTGTATAGAATTTTAGACCAAAATATAATAGAAGAATTAATCTGATCTAAGATAACATAAGAAGAAACATCTTCATGAACTAAAACATGCATACTACATTAATTAATTTTTTTATGGTAGAAATCCGTCTTGACTAATTTTCTTTTTTTTTATAGAGTACCGAGGGTGCGTCATCAACCTTGGAGTGTCCACTTTGTTTGGTCGAAAGAGCACTGGAAGAGTTTTGTGTATTAGCTGGTTGTGGTCATCGAGCTTGTCTCTCATGCTTTCAAGAATATCTACGTGTGGAGATTACAGAATCTCGAGTTGCCATTTCTTGCCCCGAGTGTTTAGAACCAATGCATCCAAATGGTACATAATATAAAATTTATTCAAATTAAACTTTATTTTATATTCATTAGTTGTTGAAGTTGAAGCAATTTGAATAACAATACAAAACATGCGGATTTATTTGCATGGAATTAGTTTGTTAAGTTCCTTTTGTTTATTAAATGAAAGTTTGAACAATAGATTTATAGTTCAAGATCACGCAGAAATTATATTAATTTTTCAAGGTTAATTTAGTATCTTTACTAATCTATTTTCTTTATTTTTTTAGAGATACGCAGCATCCTGAATAACACAGTGTTGTACAAAAAATACGAAGACTTCATGGTGCGTCGTGTCTTGTCCGGTGATCCGGACACCAGATGGTGTCCAGCACCCGACTGTTCTTTTGCTGTGATAGCCAGTGAATGTGCCAGTTGTCCGCAGTTAAAGTGCGAACGGCCCGGCTGTGATTCGTATTTTTGTTATCACTGTAAGGCCGAGTGGCACCCCAATCAAACCTGTGATGCGGCACGTGCTCTAAGGTCACCACATATTCGGGCAGCATCTATAGCATACAGTCATGATTCGCAACATCGTAAGTAGTTCTGTAAAATTTACTCAATGCCTAATTTTCAATCGAGCTCTAAGATTCTTTTCCTTAACATTGTTTTTTGCCTTAAAGTTAAGGAAGTAGATATAATTTGTAAAGAACTCTCAGGGGGTAAAGAAGTAAAGTAGCGTAAAATTAAAACTTAAATGATGGATGACTGCTTTATCCATAAAGACCTTATTCTCAGTTTTTACAATGCTCAATGTTTTTTAAGGAGACGACATAAAGCCTTGTCCAAGATGCCAAGTGCTGATAGTAAAAATGGACGATGGTTCCTGCAACCACATGATGTGTGCCGTTTGTGGAGCGGAGTTCTGTTGGCTGTGCATGAAAGAAATCAATGATCTCCATTTCCTCAGGTAAGCCCAATCGAAACACAACTGAAACCTGTATAACTAAACTTATTCCAGTCCTTCTGGTTGTACATTCTGGGGTAAGAAACCATGGTCGAGGAAGAAGAAGATTCTGTGGCAACTTGGGACTTTAGTGGGAGCACCAGTTGGTATTGCCTTAGTAGCAGGAATAACTGTGCCGGCGATGATTATTGGTAAGATTAACCGTTTAGATGATCAGGTGGTTGGTTTTAACTGAGTTGTTTTCTAGGCATTCCAGTTTGGGTAGGCAGGAAGTTGTATACGCGTTATAAGGCTGCTAACAAACATAAAAGGAATGCTGCCATTGTTGGGGGTGTTCTTGCATCGGTAAGTACGGAGGTTTTACCTTTTTTAGAAGTAGGTGCAGTTGGTTTGTTTTATTGTGTTTTTCCTCGACTATTTATCAAAGAGACATAAAAAGCAATGTTTTGTGTGTGCAAAGGATTCGTTTAAAAATGAAGGTCACGATGAATTTATAAATAATTTGATATTCGTAATAATTATAATAAAATATAATAAATATTTATTGAAAACCAAATTTATAACTAGATATGTCAAAGCTTAGCAATATAGTATATTTGTAAAGATCTAAATTTGAGGGATTTGTGTGAATAATTTGAGCTAATATAAAAAAATTGTATTTCTTTATTGTCCATTTTCCAGAGAAACAGTTAGTATTAAATGTCATAACATATAATCATCTAAAAGAAGTTACACATGGTTTTTCAGGTTTTTTAGTTATTTTTTCATTCGTTTAATTATCTAATAGTACACTCTGTGCACATAATTTAAATGGATACCACTTATTCTAGATATGAGCAACATTTATTTTAACGGAATTATAATTTGTCTTTTACTTTAGTCACACTGAATAGAGACGCATTTATAGTTTAATGAAAAAGTTTATATTGTGGTTTTTAAATTTAATTAGTTAAAGAAGTTTTGAATGTCGTAATAATTATCAATTACTCAAAGGAAATAAACAGACTAGAACAATGTGTACTAACTGGAACTCTTGACAAAGTTATTGTATTAATTTTTATTAAAGAAACCTCAAACCTTCATAATTAACCATTCGTGATACAAGTATGTAAAGTTAACAAGTTTCGCGTAATGCTAACAATTTTTTAAACCTGGCACAAGGTGTATGATTAGATATAATGTGTAATTATTGGATTTGAGCTTATAAATAAATTCCTATAGATAGGACTAAATAAAGTATGATGTAATTCAAATTTAGTTTCCACTAGTTACTTTTCGCAAATCGTGAAATGGGTTAAAATTGCTAAATTTTATGATATCGTTAATGTGAAATTATATTGTACCCGTAGCAACTTCTTCAAATTATTCTGTACTTTTATTTTCTGAATTTAATTATACAAGGTGTTTTTGAAATAGGTGGTCAAAATTTAGGAGCATGTAGAGCAATTAAAATGATGAAGAAATCCTTTATAAAATTATTTTCTAAAGTGCTTTCTAAGGGAGCTACAGCCCCGTAATTGTAGGCCCCTAAGAATGGTATTTATCAAATATCTCCGAAACCGTTTAAGATGTAATAATGAAATTTTGTACAGCCACTAGCTCTTTTATGCTTAACAATATAAAATTAGTATGATCTGAAAATTTTATTCAAGGGTGTGTCAAGTGGGGGGGGCGAGGGGTAAATATGATCCCAACTTTTTTGTATGTTGTGTTTTTTTGTTTTTGACATGAAATTATTAAATTTAATAGTTTTTTACAAAAAAATGGTCCACTTGTTTAATTTCTATGCCATGCACCGTTTTTGAGTAAAATCGATTTGAAAATTTTTAACATACTCTGAACGTGAAGCGTTTTTTTTTTGAAATTTTCGAAATGACTATACAAAATTCAGGAGCATGTAGAGCAAGTTAAATGATGAAGAAAACCTTAATAAAGTTTTTCTCTAAAGTGTTTTAAACGGTTTCGGAGATATTTAATTCTTAGGGACCCACTATTAAGGGGCTGTAGCTCCCTTAGAAAGCACTTTAGAAAATAATTTATGAAGATTTTCTTCATCATTTGACTTGCTCTACTTTCTCCTAAATTTTTTTTCATTTCGAAAATTAAAAAAAAAACGCTTCACGTTCAGCGAATGTTAAAAATTTTCAAATCGATTTTACTCAAAAACGGTGCATGGCATCGAAATTAAACAAGTGGATAATTTTTTTATAAAAAACTATTAAATTTAATAATTTCATGTCAAAAACAAAAAAACACAACATACAAAAAAGTTGGGATCATATTTACCCCCGCCCCTCCAACTTGACACACCCTTGAATAAAATTTTCAATGATACTAATTTCATATTGTTAAGCATAAAATAGCTAGTGGCTGTACAAAATTTCATTATTATATCTTAAACAGTTTCGGAGATATTTAATAAAAAACATTCTTAAGGGCCTACAATTACGGGGCTGTAGCTCCCTTAGAAAGCACTTTAGAAAATAATTTTATAAAGGTTTTCTTTATCATTTGACTTGCTCTACATGCTCCTAAATTTTGACCACCTATTTCAAAAACACTTTGTATAAGTACATTTTGTAAAAATTATTATGATTTCCGTAAAAACACCGATCCTGGAAATAACTCTGAACTAAATTGAGTAATATAAAATTATTTTACCATAAATAACAATAATCGTAAATATTTTTAACCTATTTATATTATTGCGTAATCTACAGAGGATGAACCGTACCCAAATTCCAAATTATTAAAATAAATTATTTGTCTGACCTTCTGTTATAAAATACAGTTTTAGCCACAAATTTGTACAATAATTGCTTTGTCCTTAACATACTTGCAGAAAAAAGTTGCTGAAATTAATTATGTACATACATATTTGTAAAATGCAGAGAAAATTGAATTAATAATTAATTATAGGACTGGCAATTTTACAAATATTCGCAAAGCGGTAATGTGTAAATTTATTACTAAAACTAATGGTATGAAATTATCTGAAAAGGTTATTAAAAAATTGGGCTGTTTTAGTTCTTGACTTAATGACCTTTTGTGAAGAAAATTAAGCTGCATAGAAGAGATTTTTCGATTTTCTATAAATTTTATAGACAAACTTCATCGCTTTTATAAGTATGATTCGAACTATGGCTGATATTTAAGGCGATAACGTATAAATAAATGTTTTTTATATAAAATATTCACTTATTTTGAAAGTATGAATCTAAAAAGGTTACTTTCTTTGGTTCTTAGGCTGCAACCCAAAAGATTATTAAAATAATAAGAAAAGTAGCCAAAAGTGCCTAATTTCAAATTTCGTTGGAGACGTTTGTTTCTATTTTAGACTAAACTATGACCAACTTAAGTTAAATTATATTACATTTATTACATTTATTTTTAAATTATTATCTGTGACTCTGTAGAAATTTCAAATATTTTTCCTGTTTTAGAACACATCTAGGTATAATTTTTTTGCTTATAAATTTATGTTTTTCTGTATCTACTTCTACATGAAGTCAATTTTTATTACTATTACTGAAGTGAATCATAGATATATAAATTTTTATTGATTTTAACATTCTACGATGTACTTTGAATTTATTTTTTCTAAAAATCGAAATTTCTATATTTTCTTAAATTGTCCTTGGATAAATGGAAATACAGTTCAAGTTCATTTTGCACACTTATGATTTTGTTTGCTTTTTTAATAACTTTAATTTAAATGCGTCAATGGTTTTCCAATATAAAAACTATAATTTGCTTTAAAAAAACTTTGTTTGGATAGCTGTTAGGAAACGTAAATATTTGCCATAATCAACTTGCGTGTAATAATTATCATAGAGAAGTTACTAAGTTTTGATTACCACCAGGTATACAAATTATTGAAACTGTAATCCCTGAATGCATTCTGCAAACAAAGGCTTGCAATTACTTGCTGCGAACAAATCGGTGACAAATTCGTGCGTCACGACAATTTTATCGGCTTTCTGTCCACGGTTACACTTGAATACTAATCAATCCAGCCGAAAGCAAATTTATCGTCAGCAAAACCCAAGTGTTACATTCTCCAATTTCCAAAAAAGCCCTCTACAAAATTAGCATTTTTCTCTTCTATTCAATTTAGGTGAAGAGCTTTTTTATTCAGCTGTCTAGGTCAGCAATAATACCTAACCTAACGGCCCAGCTCGTTATCCCTAGATGGATGCATTTAGAATGCAGCGAACTCGTAGTTTTCGGACTCCGCCCCTACATCACGTTTTCTTTTGCACCATCCATCTCTCGACAGCTCGACCAGACTTTACCCCCCTCGAGTTGCACATATGTTTACCTGTCTCGCGCATTGCTGCGATCGATAATGGCATCGTCTAGTGTTTTCCTGGTTTCTACTATACAACACCGCAAAATTTGTTGGGTGGTTTATTGCATGTCACAACTTTTGTATTGTTTAAATTATTTGGTTAACGATTTGGGGAGATTTTTTTGTAAGTTACAGTTTTGGATCAACGACGATTTTCCGGATATCAGTTTTTGTTTGTTTGGGGGATAGTTTTGGTGTAATAAATAATGTAAGATTTAGAAGTCACCCACTTTTTTTAGAAAAATAAACTAGGGGATGTTTTTTGGTGTAAATAATTTATCTTCTGTACATAACATTTCTTTACTATTGAAACGCCTGGTTTTATTGTCAAAAATCCTCGCAATCATTCATCGTGTAACCTTTCAAATTTATTCATACATAAAACGCAGTTTTTTTTCATCTTCCCCACGTAGCTTAGTTGCTGTAGCAAATATTGCAATGTAGTTGAAATTTGTGGGAAAGTCTTCAAGAAGTTCCATTAGAATGCACTTGGGGCAAATCCTTTACGTAATGGATGCAAATTAGGTCGTCCTAAAAATTCCCCTCCTGTTTCCCAACAACTTTGCCTGTTTTTATTTCGCCTTGCTGCAAATATTGATCAGAACGAAGTTTTTTGCGGTTAACCCAGACAATCTTTCTTTTGGTTAATATGCGTTTGGGATTGTGGTGGCAATTGTAATTTTATTTCTTAGTTAACTGCAGACGACCAACTCATGGAAGTTGAAAATCCATAAAAGACGAATGTAAAGCGTTATGTTATCGCTTTAGAGCCAGTTTTAGTGGTAGTAAAAAGTCGTAGATATTTTTTTTTTGGAAAATATGCGTCCCTCGTACACGTAGGGTGTACCACACGATTCAATCTAGGAGAGGAAGAAAAAATTACGGTTTACGATGTTATCTTAAATTGAATGTTCCCCAAGCGGTTCTGTCTGGAAGTGATAAAGCAAAAGGAGGAGCAGTGGACGAAATTATTACGTAGATTTGGTGTAGTGGTTTTAATCAACATTGGATTAAGGATAAGTTTTTTGAACTAACCGCAGAGATAAAAAAGTAGTTTAATTTTAGCGTCAGCTTAAATTGAGTGAAACTAGGATTAAATACAGGCAGGTTCTAGAATTTTATCATAAATGTGGTAAAAGCAAGGCGAAACATACTAATTAAAAAGCAATCTTGTCATTTATATTTTTTGACAAAAAATTACCAACAAATTCGAATTTACAGTAATCTATGTAGGTACGTACCTGTTCAGGATAATTGTTTGATTTTGAGGTTTTCCTTTTTTTCTTTCTCTCGTCTCGAAAATTGGGATGTCAAATAATTTTTTATTATAACAGGTATTTTTTTGTTAAGAATTAATAATTATAAAATTTATTGATTTTAGACTTCAAAATCAAAGTTACTGGATTTTTTTTAATTTCCCATAGTTAGACAAATTATATTTCCGGGACTTTACCGGAATCCCACAGCAGAAATAACTAATTTGTTCTAATTAATTATTTCAATTTTCAGTCATTTAATTCTATTACAGAAATTATTGTTCGAAATGCTACATCACTGATAGTTTATCCGAATAAATAAAAATTCAAATATTCTTGTAAATATTTTCCTAGAAGATAAAAACTTGGATATTTATTCAAATAAAATTTATTGAAGTATTTTAATAAAACTTTTCTAAACTTACTTGTTTAGTTATTTGAATTTCGTGAATATAATTTTGATTTTTGGCTGATATTCTGTAAAAGATTTCACAAAGTTTGCTAACTTGGTAAATTTGATATTTTACGTAAATAGGCAACAATTTTTGGTAAATTATAGACTTTTTTTTCACGACATAAATTACTCAATATTCGCAAAATAAAACAGTATTGTTATATGGAGTAATCTACACACACTGTTTTTCTCAAGGTAACGATAAACAAGTATGTACAGGGTGTCCCATTTTCGACACTTTTAGGGAGTATTGGCGTTATTATCAAAGATGGAGGGTTGCGGTTTTCACCTTCCTTTCCTACTTTTTTACGAAACGAAAGATTCCGGGGTCAAATTTGTCATGGCTCTCTTAGTTTTTAATCTACAGAGTGATTCTGAAAATCTTTGTTTTTTAGACACCCCTCGTATTTCCGTTATGCGTCTACTTATCAAAAAAGTGAAAACTGATCTGATAGAGTTTTTTAAGTAGAATTCAGTGGCGTAGGCAGTTTTTGTGTAAAAGGTTTAGTTTTTGAGATATTGCCCAAACTTATGTTTTTTACTTTCTTATACGTAGTATAAGGAAGTATTGTAATCGTGATTTTGATGGATTTACACGTTTTGAGGGCCCCTGAATCCATTTTGACCATTTTCGCCATGATGTCTGTCTGTGTGTCTGTCTGTATCCACGATAACTCAAAAACGACTTAACGGATTTGATTGAAATTTCATATTTAAGAGTTTGAACAAAATTGTGGGTGCCACATTAAATCTTTTTCATCTAGCACCAACACAAGTGGTACTTACCTGAAGACATTTTTAGGTTTTTTAGGAATATCTTGAAAAATAAACAATTTACGACATTTTTTTATTCTTTAACATTGATTTAGAATTAAATTTTGAACAAATTTTGTTTGAAACTTTTTTTGAAATTCCGTCAAAAAATTTTATTTATATAGTGGCGCCATCTATCTCTGATTTACAAAGTACATGTTGTTTACATACAGAAGTCTATACCGTTGAGGAAATCGATTGTAGCATTACTATTTGAAAAGATCGACGGCTACAACGGCTACGGTTTTATGTTTTGGATATCATGGCAACTCGATTAAAGTTTTTTCTAATATATACAATAAAGTCGTGAAATTGTATTATGCATGCAAATCTACATTAAAGATATCGACGCCAAATTTTTTGTGAATGCTCTTTCAATTTTTAGACGTGTCGACAAAGTAACAAAAGTGTTTTATTTTGCGCCGTTTTTTAATAATTATAAATTATTTATATATTTATATAGTGTTGCCATCTATCTCTGAGTGGCTGTTGTTCACATTACAGAAATCTATTTGTTTTTATACTAAAGATTCTATTTACATTAAACACACGAAGAGCTCGAATAAAGTTATAAAAATTTAAAAAGTGAAAACCAATTAATCCAATCCTGGTGAGAGTGGCTATATCGCCAAACACCAAAAACTTGACATTGCTTTGCAATCCAAGTACGAAGAAGAAGAAGAGATTGTTAGTCAAACAATTGTCAAAGGCAAAAGATCGAAATATTTTGATGAGAAGGATTATTGTGCACTGTACAGTTTGTTTGAGTGAAACGTTGACCAAAACTGAGAAGTATTTTATAAATCTTCAAAGTTTAGCTACAGCAAATTCAAAGATATCAAGCATTTTTCGCACTGTGGAATTTTGATAAGTATTCTGTTATTTATTTGTCCTAAAATCTGGTAGTAATGAGTGGGACAAGGACAGATTTATGCGTATTGCAATAAGTGCGACAGAGACTATTTGAAAATTGCTGGAAACCCTCAAAATTTTTACAAGAAATTTAACTTAATGTCTTTAGGAAAAGTAATTACTGTGATACTATCCGTATAAGAAAGTCATGTGTTGGGCACATCAGATATTTTAAATGGGACACCCTATATATTATTTTTTATAATTATTAAGCAACATTTGAGCTTTCCAAAAATATATAATACTTAATATTTATTTTGAAAAACAAGCTCAAAATTCGATATTTTTAATAATTTATTTTATTTATAACAGTAGGCCATGGCTAGTTTATTAGAAACAAATGCAAAATTTGACAGATTTGTCAGATTGATGAAATATTTTTGTTACGTAGGAGTTTTTATTTTACTTTTAATTTTTTATTACAATGGCCATTTACGATAATTATGAGAAGTATTATATTGTTGGTATGTTTTATACAATGCATTAAAATTATCTTTTGAAGTGTTTAGCTTTAAAATAATTACGCATTGTGAAAATTTTGGATTTGTTTCTAATAAACTAGCCATGGCCTACTGTTATAAATAAAATAAATTATTAAAAATATCGAATTTTGAGCTTGTTTTCAAAATAAATATTAAGTATTATATATTTTTGGAAAGCCCAAATTTTGCTTAATCAATATAAAAGATAATATATAGGGTGTCCCATTTAAAAAAACATAAGTTTGGGCAATATCTCAAAAACTAAACCTTTTACACAAAAACTGCCTACGCTACTGAATTCTACGTAAAAAACTCTATCAAGATCAGTTTTCACCTTTTTGATAAGTAGACGCATAACGGAAATACGAGGGGTGTCTAAAAAACAAAGATTTTCAGAATCACTCTGTAGATTAAAAACTAAGAGAGCCATGACAAATTTAACCCCGGAATCTTTTGTTTCGTAAAAAAGTAGGAAAGGAAGGTGAAAACCGCAACACTCTATCTTTGATAATAACGCCAATACCCCCTAAAAGTGTCGAAAATGGGACACCCTGTACATGAGAGGGAAAGAGATAGATTGTGTGACGCATATGACTGCTGCCATAAAACTCACAGGAAATTAGTATTGTATCAAGCCCTTTCGAAATTTTGATTCAGTTGCATTATAATTATGTGCACTACTTAACGTAATTTAAACTGAAATACTGCTATGACTAGGCACAAAAACGTAGAGTTCTATTGAAATAAATTGTTTTGGATAAATGTTTTTTTCTGTTTACGCGAACAGCTCCCATAACAAATTGTTTTCAATTGAAATACGGTGTTGTTTTGAAATACAGGAAATGAAAAACAGTTGATCGTTTCAATGTTTATACTAAATAAATGCTATTGTATATAATATGAAATTCATATATAATTGTTAATAAACTCAACTTATATAATAATTACTTAAAATCTATACTGTGCTATTCAATTTTTTGTATCTTATAGTTTCGCTTGCATTTATCGTAAATATCTATCTAATAATATATCAAGGAAAAAAGTTACATTGGCACGGAACACAGTTAAAATTTGCACATAAAAATATTCTTTCGTGTATACCTAAGCCGAGGAAAAAATCAACTGGATGTTATTTTGTTTAAGCAATTTCAATACAATGTCTTTAATTTATGGATTAGTCACAACACAGCACAATATCACTTGTAAAAACGCACACTCAATGCATCGTTCACTTTTGTGCCACATCAGCGTTGAGTAGCCCATCTTTGTGGAGGTCCTGCAACAGTTCTAGCAGTCGCTCCTCCATCTGAGCATTCCCTAAAGCCAAATCCACTGAGCCAATGCACAACAGCAACGCCAGTAGTTGGGAACGTTGATAGTCGCTGCTGAGTTTCTTTCGATCGTATGCCAGTTCACCCTCCACATCTAAACCCATGCGACGACAGGTAGATGTTAGATTATGCCAATAACTATCCAGAAGGGCTTCCGTGTGTAACCGCCGCAGCTCCGCTGGCACCGAACTGATTAACAATAGAGCCAAGTCGTTGGTTGGTCGGCTGTATGTCACCATTTGCCAGTCGAGAATCGAACAAATACAGCTGGTCTCATCTTCGCGGAACATAAGATTGTTACACCAGAAATCCGTGTGCGTTATCAACGCCATTGGTTCCTCTGGCGAAAGCAGATTTTCGATGATGTCTTTAGTGTGTGGGCGCAAGTCGTTAAGAGCGGCCAGCACGCTTTCCAGACCTGAGCGACGTTCGAGAAATTGCGACAGTTGAGGAAGGCCACGCTCCACTAATTGTTGGTAGGAATCGGAGGCGCGTTTTGTTTGAAAAAGGAATGGATAGCGTTCCGATAGGGATTTACCCTCTTTGACTTTGAGGGATAAGGAAAGGGCATGAAGTTGTGCAATGGCTTCGACGGCGGCTGTAGTTTGGCGTAGGGTGAGCCCTCGAGAGAAGTCGGCGCCAATAAAGCCATTTGGTTTGATGTTTTCTAGTACTAGGACGGATTCAGGGGGGCTCGGTTCTGGCTCGTTGCTTCCGGTAGAGTAGTGGGCGTAGTAACATTTTGGTATTGGCAGTCTTATTGTGTCGCTGTTGGCGTCTTGCGCTTCGTCTTGGTTTGGGTTGTTGAGTTTTTCGTTTTTGAAGGAGATCAAATCGGGGACCACCTGAGAGAAAAAAGATTGATTTTATTTTACTTAAAATAATTATGCAATTGATTAGAAAATTGCTCTATGCATAAATAAATTAAATGACAATTTCTTCAGTTCATGATTATTAGGTCAATTGAAAATTGCCAATTTCCAATCAAATGTTTCTTGTCTCTAATTGACAATAAAATAGGACAAGGTTGTTAGGTTGCTGGTGAAATGTTGACAGTTTAATATAGTAATTTTATTATGGTTCTATTTCTATTTTTGGTATATTATTATGTATTCAAAATGTCAACTAAATTTATATCTTAAATAGACATAACTGCGATTAATTTATTTTCTAATCCCTATTGTAGTTTAAGATGAAATCTAATATTTCTAAATTTTTTTCAACTCGTTAACAAAAATAAAAGCCATCAAATTATCTAGAATTACACATTAAGTCCACAAGGCCACGAAATGTAATTTAATTAAAGCCACATCGCCTTATTAAAGCAATTATTATCACCAATCATCACGAATTTAAATAGCTGCCCGTCCCTATGACTCAGCCCCAAACAACCAAACAAATCGAACAGTTAAACTTGTAGGTAACACCATCAAAATAACCCTTTACTCACTTGCGTGTAGAATTTAATCTCCCTTAAGTCAAACTGTGCCTCGGTGACAAAGAACCGACTGAAAGGATCCTGCGGCAGTAGTTTAATAATAAAACTCAAGTTGTGGCTGCTGGTGTCCTGTTTGAGGCGATACTTCACAGCCACAGCCAAAATATCGCTGAGTACACTCTCGCCTGCATCGCATCCTGGTCGCACCGTGAAGTCCAGCACAGTGATCGCCGCCGGGTCGGCAAGGTCCTTGTGGTGTTCCCTCAACACAGCCTGCAGCCATTCTTCGGTGACGGGCCAGTCGGCGGCACCGCTACTCGTTTCTTCTTCGCTCTCAGACATTGCCACCAGGCATTGGTGGTGTGTGGATGCGTTGTACGGTGGCGGAGGATGCACTGTTCCTGCCGGGTTTGGGGGTCGGTGTGATCTAAGCAGGAGCAGGATGTGGCTGCGCTTGTAGGACGGCGCGTTGCGTCCGTGTGTTGGGTGTGGTGAGAGAGACAGATCTGCTGGATGTACTCTGCTAGTGCTGGTAGGATAACAGTGGGGCGGACAATATGCAATCAATAGATTTGTAACGGTGGATGGACTTTAACTTGTTTTTTTTGGTGGTATGGTTTACTTGGGAATTAGCTGATGTGGTGTTTTAATTATGTCCAGTTTTTGCTCATATGGGATTTGTCGTGTTATTAACATGAGTGGACTCGATAATTTTAAGGACGTGTTTATTTAATACATGAGTAAACTAAAACAAAGAAAAATAAAATTCATAATAGAAAAATATGTTGTTTTTATTCTTAACTGTGTTTTTCTAAGAAATTGTAGAGAATGTCCGATAGACTTTCTTTTCTTTAATTCTGTCCAGTTTTAACGAAATCCCTTTGAATATTTTCGTTCCCTTATCACTAGAAATTGTGAAGGAAAGTTACAAATCGAATGGATTATCTTACAGACAACTTTGCTTTTAAAACTGGCTTCTTACATTTCTTTGACCTATTTCAGTAGTTTTTATACAGAATGTCCTAGCATAAATAGTTATGAAACCTATAAACCAATACTTTAAAGTTTTTTATTATTTATTATACAGGGTGTCCCGGAAACAGTGGGACATCTCTCGGATTCAGATAGGGCATAAAAAATAAGATGACAAGATCCTATAAAAAAATTTCCTACAGACGTTTTTTAAATTTTGATTTTTTGTCGGAATGAGACTTTCTTTTTTTAATGACTTAATAAAACATGAATTTGTTTATTATTCTTTTTCTCGAAAACGGTCCACTTTATCGACAATAAACAAGAGTAGCTTTTCTTTAGTCTAAGGTTCAAGCTACCTGATTTTGTTGTTTTAAGTCTTTCACACAGGGTGTTAAAAGTTTAAGCATTAAGTTGTAAAGCTTAGTCCGCCCCTGGTAAACTAAACAAGGACATTATTTCAAGAGGTCCTTAGTAGTGTCCATCATATTAACTTTTTATAAAATTCTATTAAGTACTTTAAAAGTTATTAAAAAAAAACGATTTCCACCGACGCTCTTCAGGGCTACAGATCTTCGTAGGGAGGGCCTGTAGGAAAAATTTTTTTAGGGACTTGTCATCTTATTTTTTCATGCCCTATCTGAATCCGAGAGATTTCCCGCTTTTTCCGGGAGGCCCCGTATATAAAAAAAATTATAATGAAAGCTAGATAAAATTTAATTTATGTTTAAATTATCGAGGAATTACGCAATAAAATAATATTTAAATCCCAAACTCTTTTATTAAACAAATTTGAAACTTAGTTTTTTATTTCCCGAATAAATGTACTTAATGATCGCCTCTTTTTTATTCCAGGTTATGATTTCGCCGATTCTAGCTGGTTTAGCAGTGGGCATAGGAGTACCCATCCTGCTATTCTACGTCTATGGAGTAGTACCGGTGTCATTATGTCGCTCTGGCGGTTGTACTGGCTCCTCCTCCTCTGAAGAGCCTATATCCGAAACTGCTCGCGCAGCTGACACCACTTCTATCGATGCAGTCAGCACGAAAGGACCGAACCCCTCCATAGGAGAAGCCAGTCTATCCATGGCAAGCGGTAGTCAGCTACTCCGAGAAGCCGATAGAGATTCTGCAAGCACCGTAGCCTTAGCTGGCAGCATGTTCCAAACCTGTCAGAGACTGGAAGTGCAAGCTGACATTTCGTCGGCTCAGCGATTCAGTATGAGCAGCTTAACCGAGTCGAATATAGCTGATGATGGTGGTGCTTCAGTACGAGCCCTAGCTGGATCAATGCTAAATTATAAGGTGGTGCTAAGTTGTTAGTTTTACACCTGCGATACTTAGGGAGTATGTTTCAGGCTGCCAGAAGCGACTCGTGCAGTTGTACAACGGAAGATGGCATGTCCGAGCATGTTCGTTTCGATGACAATGTCAGTTTTATTGCGTCGCAGGCCGCTGCAGAAAAGTCCAGTATTGGAAGCAGTTGTAGTTTTCGTGGACGGTGTGCCACCATGTCTACGCTGTCTGTCAAGCCTGAACTGGTCTGCGACAGTCTAAGCAGTGACAGTATTTATATTGATATAGCTTCTTTTGATGAAAAACCACCGCCACTCCGAAAGTATGCTTCACAAGCAGCAGTATTGCGAAGCCAGTTTTTCCACTCGATTAATGAATCCAAACCGGCAACGAAGAGTTTGGACGACAAGACTATTATAGAAGTTTCGAATGAAACTTTGGATAAACAATCAGTGCCGCTGATTGGGGCGCTTGTGGTAGATCATTCATTGAGTTTGGAAAAGGCGGCTGCTTTTGAAAGTTCAAAGTTATAGTTACCTAAAACTGCAACTACTGCAACAGCACTTGTTTTTTCGCCAAAGACTGATGTGCATAGGAGTATCCTATTTATTTTATATGTGAATTAATCACTTCGGCTTAACATTTAATTATATGTAGATATTTACCTATTATTAGTTTAAAATATTGGTGACAATATTTTTTTATAATCTATACTTTTACAATCGTTGTTCAGCTTTTCATTTCGTTTGTGTATTATTTTATGGATGTATTCTTACATTAAAATATACTTATTTTTTCAGGTTTTGCATATTTATTTCTTTTAAATATAATATTTTTGAATTCTGTAATAAATTATATTATTGAATATGTTTTCTGTATTATTTTTAAACACATGTACCTTTACTTGCTCTCGAAGTTGGTAATCATAATAAACAGAAACTATACACAACCAACATTTCTGATACGCCGAGAAAAAGTTCCAGATATTTTTATGCAAATACCAAACTCAAATTTTACTAATTTAGTTAATTATGATAACGGTTTATTATTGATAACACCTGCAGTTCCACTAGTTCCAGATGGCATCATTACTCTTAATTAATAATTGAGTAGTCGATATTTTGATGGATTTTTCACTAATTATGTTGAATATTTTAATATTAAAACTATTCTTTTTTTTATGAAAATTTTTCGAATCACGCTGAGTGGGAATTCATCTTGTGACCTCATGCTATTCTATAATGCGTCTGGTTTTTCCTGGTATGTGTAAATAGTGTAATGAATGAATTGTTCTTCATATTTGAAATAACTTCATATCAATTGTGGTTCCATCTGGCCGAAGTAATACAAAGTTGAAGCGCT
This sequence comes from Pediacus dermestoides, assembly GCA_963942485.1. Taxonomy (NCBI): domain Eukaryota; kingdom Metazoa; phylum Arthropoda; class Insecta; order Coleoptera; family Cucujidae; genus Pediacus; species Pediacus dermestoides. The sequence continues at coordinate 35,982,049 of OZ012626.1, forward strand.
GGTGTAAAAATTCCTGTGTTTTTGTAGATATCTATAAAATTGCTATTCCATACATGTTTAGATGGCGCGATTGACGCATTTTATAATTTCAAATTCAAAATATCTGATGTGCCCAACACATGACTTTCTTATACGGATAGTATTACAATAATTACTTTTCCTAAAGAAATTAAGTTAAATTTCTTGTAAAAATTTTGAGGGTTTCCAGCAATTTTCAAATAGTCTCTGTCGCACTTATTGCAATACGCATAAATCTGTCCTTGTCCCACTCATTATAACCGAAGTTTACGACAAAAAAATGTTTTATTTTAGATTTTTGACCTATTACTCACTTAAAAAAATCTCCCGGTATGAAATTACATGTACTTATTCATTATTATTGTTTTCGGTACCATAGAAAATAGTGAAATAAAGAAAAGCTAATGGTCCGTCCTTCTGGGATTCGAACCCGGGACCTTCCGTTTGGCAGTCATATAATGAGACACATGGTCTACCTCGACCATCGAATTCAAATATCAACGCACGCTATGAGAAATATAAAGTGTTATAAGAATATCTAGTTTTTTTGAAATTTTTTTGACGGAATTTCAAAAAAAAGTTCAAACAAAATTTGTTCAAAATTCAATTCTAAATCAATGTTAAAGAATAAAAAAATCTCATAAATTGTTTATTTTTCAAGATATTCCTAAAAAACCTAGAAATGTCTTCAGGTAACTGTCACTTGTTTTGGTGCTAGATGAAAAACATTGAATGTGGCACCCACAATTTTGTTCAAACTCTTAAATATGAAATTTGAATCAAATCCAATAAGTCGTTTTTGAGTTATGGTGGATACAGACAGACAGACAGACACACAGACAGACATCATGGCGAAAATGGTCAAAATGGATTCAGGGGCCCTCAAAACGTGTAAATCCATCAAAATCTCGAAATCGAAAAAAATCACGATTACAATACTTCCTTATACTACGTATAAGAAAGTAAAAAATAAAAACCGTTTGTGATCAAAAGTTTTATTTAAATTTTCAGTACAAACTGCTAATTAAATATATTTATAATTACTGAAAGAATTGCTGAGCCAAACACGTTGAACTAAAAATATTGTCAAATTTTAAAGGCACATCAATTTGCAAGTTAACAGTAATATTAGAATAATAATACTGACAAATGTTTCTTAAATTTTACGGTAATAAACTAGAACTAACAAACACTAAAATGTACATTATAAAAATCCCTAATCAAATTGTTACATAAATGTATTAATAATATGTAGGTAGGTATGAGAAAAACATGTGGGCGACAATATTAAAAAAAGTATACAAAGCAGTGCAGAATGAATGCAACGTGAATATAATATATACAAAACTAATCCTCCTGGAAAAATCACAACTGCTTTTCGTGAGTAAACTACTATTATAATAATAATAATTACACTTGTACGACTAGATTATTTAAAAAAAAACACTACATTAACAGAATGTAAAAATTTCCTTCAGTCTTTAACAAAAACAAAAAGACATGCCGGAACTCTTTCATGCATCATCCGAAAATAAACATAAATTATTTTGCATAATCCTCATTTATTGATTTCGTTAAACAAAACGCAAAAATTATGCCTATAAGCTCCACTACAGCAAAGCCTGCAGCCACACCAATTACAATATTCAGATTCGACATTATAAAGTTGATAATCGCAGTGTAGCACCCCTAAACAAAAAAAAAACGTTATGAAGAAATTATAACAATACAGAATAATACAAACTTTTTGGTAATATGAGTTCACTTCATTAGGGGATGTAGTGCAATTTGGGACTAGAGGCTTCATAGTTGCCGCGTTCTGCGGATCTTCTACAAGCACGCAACATGATTCTGGGATGATTTTCTTCCCATAGGACCACATCAGGTTGTCTTGATAGTCAATATAACTATCCACGCCGCAACACTGCATATTCTCTTGTAAACGGTCCCAAGCCAGTGTGATGGCATCCAGTTTTTCTCTTTGCATGTAGTTGTTTGTTAAGCTCTTTTTTAGAAGATTTTTAGTTTCCGCTTCCGCCTAAGAAAAATCAACGATTAGATGTTCATGGTATTAAGACAGTAAAAAATACCTTTGATTTATAGGCGACTGCAAGACCTGCTGCTGTTAGTTCCAGAATCAATATAATCACCAAAAGCATGCCATACTGAAAAACAACATAGCTGGGTCATTCCATGTCAAATCGACCAATAGTTGGAAACGATCCCTTCGATTTGGACGAATTTTGGTCAGAAGTTTTCTTTTATCAAATAACGAAATTCTGCCAAAGGAAAAAAATTTAAAAAATTTTTTTCAAATGTTATGTAAAATTCAAAATTTCACTATTTTTCCAGTTTTTCAATCTTATTTTTTAAATATGTCGAAAACTAAGATAGTTACAAAAATGATCTACAGCTTGTTTTAAAGAAGATACTTGGGGCTATGAAAAAAAAATTGAAAAATCTCGAATTTGTAAAATTTTGAATTTTTGAAAATCGTCAAAATGGACGATCGCCATTAAATTTTGGGCTCAAATTTTTTTATATTATACCTCTTACATATCTAAAGAAATTTTGAAATTTTTAGAAGGGTGTTTTTTGTTTTTTCCAAAATATAAATTTTATTAAAAAAAAATTTTTTTGTTATTTTTATTTTAAGTGAAGTTAACCAATCATGTTATCTTATAATTTCGAGCAGTGAAAATTTCTTTTATTGAAAATAAAAATTTAAATAATAATTTAAAAATTTATATTTTGGAAAAAACAAAAAACACCCTTCTAAAAATTTCAGAATTTCTTTAGATATGTAAGAGGTATAATGTGAAAAAATTTGAGCTCAAAATTTAATGGCGATCGTCCATTTTGACGATTTTCAAAAATTCAAAATTTTACAAATTTGGGATTTTTCAAATTTTTTTTTCGAAATATTTTTTTTTCATAACCCCAAGTATCCTCTTTAAAACAAGCTATGGATCATTTTTGTAACTATCTTAGTTTTCGAGATATTTAAAAAATAAGATTGAAAAACTGGAAAAATAGTATAATTTTGAATTTTGCATAACTTTTGAAAAAAAAAATTTAAATTTTTTTCGTTTGGCAGAACTTCGTTATATGATAAAAGAAAACTTCTAACCAAAATTCGTCCAAATCGAAGGGGTCGATTCCAACTATTGGTCGATTTGACATGGAATGACCCAGCTACAAATTTGCACATTCTCTGACATCAATTTTATATTCATATTAAATATTTCCATTTTATACCATAAAACCAAAACAACTAATTTCACTCGTTTTAGCTAGAAAAACATGTGTATTGAGTTGTAGTAAGAAAATCCATGTGAACAAACTTTCTATTGACATGATATTAAAACATTTCTACGGTCTCATCAGTGAATTGCAGGCTAGGTTACAAACGACCCTTCCATTGGAATCATCGGATGTATAAATTAATATTAAGGTACTTTTAAACGGTTCCAATAAATTGATATTAATTTAACCAGAGTACTGTGGGAGTCGCTAATAAAAAACCCCAATCGCACATACGAAATTTTCCACGCCATTAAAACTACATATTGCACATAAAATATATTACTTTAAAATAAAATGTGCCACAAAAGTTTATTCACGCCTACATGCAACAATTACAGATAGCAACAAATGTTTATCTTTTATAACTTTGTTATTGTGTCTGTATTTAGAATCCTGTAAACTGTAATTATTATTCTGCCGAGTTCTCTCCAACAAGCACGCGCTTATTTCCTTTTATTTTTTGGTATTCAACAAGACTAATTAAAGGCTAAAGACATAAAAAAGCGTCCACTCGATTGGAAAATAACGAAGTGCAAACGGTGTTGCTGCTGACCTTTAAATGTTTGAACATTACAGGAATGTCACTGAGTAATTAGATCTCTATTATAATTGTGTGTAGTAATTAAATGCACTTCACCTGCTTTTGTTACACAAAGTGCTTGGTCCACTTTCAGAAATTTTAACAACGATTCACAAACTTGTATTGTTTGCGTGAAAGAATGTTGAAAAATACTAAAACGAAATAGAAGTTTGTTGGTGATGGTTATAACAACATAGATTATACTACATAATTATTTTAAAAGCTAAAAATCGTTTATAGGAAAATGAATGTAAGGAAATTGTGCTACAATAAATCAGTTGACAACTGCTATTATAATATATTTTTGTGAATGAAAAATCAATAACTATTTATTATTAGAAAAACCAAATTAACTAAATTAGAAACTGCTACCTTTGCTTATTGGATACTTACTGTTGTTAGCATACACTGCGACTCCTTCAACGCCCCGCAATAACCCAGGAAACTGACGATGAACATAAGACCTCCAATAGCTATTAGAAGGTACGATGCCTGTTCAATGACACCTGGCTCGACAAAAATCTGTAAAGTAAAATGGTTTTGAATTACCTAACGACGCAGCCAAAGTGCAAAAAGGTCTTTGTGTTGTCATTTGCGAACAGAAATAGTCTGATGAAATCAGCATAATACACTCGGGTCAATTGATAGTTACTAAATTAACCTTTTCTACATGCAATAATTATTGTCGTTTGTTCACTGCATTCTTTGTTGGGATTTCGCTTGACTGCAAGCCGAATTTTTTCAGAGAACTACAAAAATTTTTAAAAGATATTGTACAGTAGATAACTGCATTTTTTAGTCGCGATATCTCATAACACTAGTTTACAAAATAACATTTTTTTCATGTACATTTGTTGAGAGGTGGCTTTTCTTATGTATTTTCTCCCGCTGACTTCGAAAATTAAGGTTACAATTTTTTTATGGAACAGTTTTTGAGATATTGTAATTTTTTCGATTTTCTTTTACTTTAAAAGTCATATCTCGAGCTAGAAATATCCGAATGACAAATATACAGGGTGTTCGCGCAAAGTGGTTCACTATTGCTAACTTTGTTATTATTGGAGCTACAAAGTCGGTTAAATTAGCAAACCGGTAGCATTTTTTTCAGCTGATTATAATGGTGAAAACAGAAAAACAATTGGCCTTCGGTTTTCGAGATATTCACAAAAATAACATTTTTTAAATGGAACACCCTGTATATTTTTGCAAAAATCGATGATAAATTAAATTCTGAACAAAGAATGTTCTTATGCGTTTTTGACAATTATTTAAAATAAGCGAGTTATTTTGAAAAAAGTTTTCAAAGTTTTAATATCAAGTAGCCATGATAATTATAATTTTGTAAATTTTCAATATTTCCGTAATTTTTTCAAGTATTTTTCAGCTTGCTTAAATTCAAAATTATGATTGTTTGGTTTTAATAAATTACTATTCTGTTTTATGGCTACTTGATTTTAAAGAATTGCAAACTTTTTTTCAAAATAACTCGCTTATTTTAAATTATTATCTAAAAAATATGAGGACATTTTTTGTATAGAATTTAATTTACCATCGATTTTTGCAAAAATATAATGGGTGTTCCATTTAAAAAAATGTTATTTCTTTGAATATCTTGAAAACCAGATGGTCAATTGTTTTTTTGTTTTCACCATTGTAATCAGCGGAAAAAATTCTACTAGTTTGCTAATTTAACCGACATTGTAGCTCCAATAATAACGAAGTTAGCAATAGTGAGCCACTTTGCGCGAACACCCTGTATAGATGTAATCGGATCTATAATTGGGTAGCAGTTCAAAAAATATCGATGAATATAGGCCACCCTGCATTCCAAACAACATGCAGACAACTTTGAGATCGGAACATTTTTTTAAAAAATCTGGCCTATTTTCATGGATATCTTTTGAACCGCTTAACCAATTTGGAGATTTCTAGTTCGAGATATGACTTTTTTAAGTCGAAAAAATGAAAAAATTACAATATGTATTTCAAAAACTGTTCCATAAAAAAATTTTTAACTTTGATTTTCGAATTCAGTGGAAGAAAATACATAAGAAAAGTCACCTCTCATCAAATGTACATTTTTAGTGTAAACTAATGTCATTTTTGGTTTAAAGTGAAGAGGAAAAGGAATAAGAAGTTCAAAATGAATCCGTTTATTACGTAAGAAGTACTAGTTATTTTTTGGAAAAAATTTAAAAAGTATACTTGACATTTTTTAGTCGCTTATCTCATAGTTTTTGGTTTAGAGTAAAAATGGAAAAACGACATAAGATTAAACATTATAACATAGCGATTGAAGAAACAACATGACAACAGGATAAAATACCAATAAAAACCCAGTCTTTAAAAACGCTTCGTCTTCTAATTCAGCATCCTACTTTCGATAACAAGGGATTGTAGGTGGTATCTAATTATAAAAACCTACAGCGTTATATGGCACAAAGTAAAAGAGATATGACATAGAAACCTTATTATTTCCATTGTCAAGTGTAAAAATATCTTATTGTTTTCCACTTTCCGTCTTGTACATAATTTATTCCCATAATTATAAACTGACGGAAAAAACTATCATTTATTTGTCTAGCTCACCAATCCTTAGGCATTTTAGTTTAGATTTATAAACACGCACAAAAACCAAACAATACAATTTTTGTTTTATAGTATACCGTTTTGCGGTTTTTCTGGTAAAAACGTATGTAGGTTGAGTTATTTACTTATTTCAAACCAAGCAAAGTTTTGTTAAATTTAAATTTATACCTTTGTGTTTGTTATTGGGTGTATTCAATTCAACAGGAAAAGAAAAATGGAAAAAATTTAAACCTATTATTTTACGCTTAAGCTATTAAGTTAACGTTATAGTATTTTGGGTTAAATTTTACCTTTGTGTACAGTGGGTTCAACAGTGCGTACCATTATCAAAACGATATCTACACTACAATCTCATTGTTAGAAAATCACCGTAATGATAAAAAAAGTTAATAAATTTATAGTTAATTCAGTTTTACAGGCATAAAAATCGTATTGATTCTTATCTGAACGGTACAAGGAAACAATGCGCCACTGTTTTTATAATAATACTATTTTCATTAGGTAAATATCGGAATATTACTTTTTTGTATCCGGTTTGAACGTTAATTTCCACAACTCAATTTTTTTCCAAGTCTAAATCGGTCGCAATATCCGTAATTAGACTTAAATAAGAATAAAAAAATCACAAAATGCTCAAAAAATGCTTGTCCATGATTGTACTACAACAATTTAAAATATTATAAAGTGTAGTCCCATATCAATGAGGTAGTCTGTAAATATAAAGCGACTTTAATTAAATTTTGATCATAAATGTTTGGTCCCAATTGTAATCCTAAATGGTTTTGTACGTATTTGGAGGATTGATAATTGACTAACCAAGATGATGGTTAAATAATAAACATTAAGCGCAGTTTACTTGCCCTTGTATTCCCGTTAATAATTTTTGATCAAGGTTGCAAAAACGCGATAAAGATAAATCGATCTTTTTAAAGCTTTAAATATGGCTGATGACCTCATCTAGTTCCTACAAAGAATTGCCTTAAGAATAATTAATAAATGTCTATATGTAGATGTTGTTAAAAAACGTTAAAATAATCAGAAAGTGTCAGAAGTTTTCAACATCTTCATTGAAGATGTACGATATTTTCTGTCTCACTGATATTTTTACTACATACTTTAGAAAAGTATAAATAGGTGTAGAGATGCAAAGTCTCCATATGAGGGTGAAAAATATGAATGAAGAGCAAAGAAGAAACAAATTACTATATTTTAATCGACGAAATTTGATTGCGGCAAATTCGGAAAAGTTGTTAAAAAAGTATTTTGGTGAGCTTTTTAAAGATACCCAAACGGAGAGTCTAAACGATTTTTCAAACAAACAAAATGGAAAAGGTAATGCGACGAGCTTTGGAAAGGTCTCTAGTCCAAAAGTTCAATTTGGTATACGAATTTTTATTGTTTTTTCTATAAAACAGGTATAATTTCAACAGAATCGTTAAACTGTAAATGAAGACAGTACAATTAGGCTTTCAGTTATCATTATCCCAAAATTATTTTTATTACATTATAGTCAAAGTTACAAGAATGGATATTTTAGGTTTAGGCTCTATTCGCATCTATTTTAGTGTAGCATTGTCTATACATATAAAACCTTGATAAAATTAGACACCATCATCTCCAGGATAAAAATAGAAATTCACAAGATATCAAAATCATCAGCAGTTTATATCAAAATAACGAAACTGCTGCGTGTAAAAATCGAAATTAAAAAAGTAGTCAAGATGTCCATCTTGTCAGATTATCACCAATTCTCTTCAGTTTATATTGAGAGGTAATTTCCAATATAGTAAGTGAGGAATGCAAAATGTCTGTTTATCCAAAAATTTATAATAAAGATGTGAGTAGAAGGGCAGTAGAAAAGTACAAAATTGTAATATTATACAGGCTGGTCCAGGTTAAACGTCATTAATTTTGGGAGGTGATAGAGCATCAAGAAAAAAGTAGACTTTTATTAAAAAACTTTTGCACAAAAATGTTTTATAACAAAGATACAGGGTGTCAAAGTTTAAAATAAAAACGCGTTTTCTTAACATAACTTCTAAACCACTCGATCGATTTTCATTACATTTCCCACACAGAGTAATGTAGTTCATTTCTAGGTAATGATGGTGTTCATTTATAAAAAAATCTCCAGTGGCGTAGATACTGGGGGACCATTCCACTTTTTCCCTGCAATTTTTGACGCCACTGAATATATTGCGAAGAAAATTAAATTTTTGGATTATCTGTCTAATTTAGAGAAAATAGTTACTCTGTGTGTGAAATTTAATGGAAATCGATCGAATGGTTTATAAGTTATGTTAAAAAAACGCGTTTTTGTTTTAAACTTTGACACCCTGTATCTTTGTTATAAAACATTTTTGAGCAAAGTTTTTTAATAAAAGTCTACTTTTTTATTGATGCTCTATCACCTCCCAAAATTAATAATATTTAACCTGGACCACCCTGTATGTAGAGAAAGGATTCAACTATTAGATGTAATTATCTGGGGAAAAATATAAGGAAACCAAGCGTAGAACAAGAAGAATGGCTTGGCCGTGAAATTAAGGCCGTGATGTTAATTTACTAATCCGAGAGCTACATCTAAAGTTAAAATATAAACAACCGCAAAAATACAGACGCTACTAGATGAAGAAAAGTATAAAGAATTGAAGTGAAAATATAAAACTTTATCACCGAGCTAAAAAAAATTGAATCATTTCGACAACAATTTTAGTTTAGTGAGCCCATAATACGAACCAAACACACTAAATGGATTATTTTGATTACGTCGACCAAAAAATATAAAACTAAAATAAAGCCATAATGTATTTTAGGGGCGACATAATTATCTTCAACATCGAGCTCTATGATTTCAGTCACTGAAACCTATAATAATAAAAATCGAACTACAAGCAAACAAACATTCTTCCCCTAAGTGATTTGTTTGCCTAATCGAAAAAACCCTCAAGTTACTACGCCGTATCATCAATCTAAACACTAAAAAATTTTCCATTTTTCCACGAATTCCACAAAAATTCAATTTAAAACGCTACACCATCCACAACATGCAACTCAAATAATTTGTAACATTATGCAAGTTATTATTACATCAGTTACAATAATACAGGTACATAAGTACAACAAACTATGTAGTAATAATTACATTATCAGGATGATGGCGTGCAACAAGCCAAACATATTTTTTATCTCTTTAGGAAAACTGCAAAATATTACACATCATTAATCCGAAAGCAATTATTTACGACGATATCAATAATGCATCTACAATACTGTTGTACTACAATGGAAAATGGAATAGGGGTGATTGAACTCGTAGTATACTACCCTAGTACGGTTCAACTAAATGGAACAATAAGGGGTTGGTGCAGCAAGTGCAGGCACGTGCCTTGTGCACGTAAAGGTGGCATTTATGATTTATTTTTCACACACATTCTTCGCAATCAATGGAAAAATAATATAAAAAAAATATTATTTTTGAACGATGTGGTTGTGGAAAAAACCCAGGAAGCAACGACGCATTTTCCTATGTAATATTCGTAAAAAATGATATTAAATTGGGGGAAAGACGCACTTTTCCACTGAATAATTTATGTAGATCAATATCGTTTTTTTTTTCAAGAAGGAAATATTCCACTGAAATATCGACACGTTTATTACCGAAGTTAAAACAAAAAAATAATTCAATTAACTATGCATGTATGTTCATTGTTGTTTTGGAGTTGGAAAGCTATGGTAATACCGCTAAGTTCGTATTAAAATTTTATAGATAATCACATTCGAAAGTGAGAACAATGTCATGTTTAAAGAATTTTTATTAATAAAGTAAGACAAAAAAGAGAAATTTACACTCTATATCAGCTGTGCAGTTGTAGTTTTTGTTTTAATATCGTAAAGTTGCTTTTTTACGTTGTCTTACAAGGAAACTTTCACTTTCATGCCGAATTAACCAAATACAATTATACTGATTATACCAATGTGCTGTAATAACGCGTACATTTTATCTTTTACATCATTCTTTGGTAAGTCAGGAATAAATTGTATATAAAGATGGGCAATGTTCTGTTTCACCTACCAAGAACTTGTAATTAAAATATACAATTTATTAGGGTTATTTCATTATAATTTTTACTGCCACTGGAAGAAAGTGGTTTCACAAAAAATATTAATTAGCACCCAGACTGTTTAATTAACTTGTCGCCAAACGAATACATTCAAATTTTGCTAATATTAATTGTGAAAATTTTATATATTCAAAAGTACATTTACTAAGATTGAACTTTTCTAAAAATCCGTAAAAAGTTCAATATCGTTTTCTGCCCTTTTTGAGCACTTTGGGTGAATTTCGAGATTAAATAATATTTATTATCAGAAACTATCTGATTTACCAGGAATTTCATGTAATTTTTAAATGTTTCAAAGCAGAATAAAAAATGTATTGAAAAGTAAATATTTTAACAACCGCCACAACAATCATAAATATAATAAAATGCTGACCAATTGAAACGTACCAAGCGAATTTTTAGGTTGAATTTAAAGTCAAATATTGTGAAAAATAGAAAAGATATGAAGATTCGGTTTTCAGGATTTCAGAGATAATTTAATTGAGAAAACGATAGTGTTACCCGATTTTTTTACTTTGAAGTACATTACTCTCTACAGGGTATGAAAGAAAGTCTTTTTTTTGGTCAAATTTTATAACTACCGTGATTCCACAAATTTTTTTTAATATTTTTTTGATGTAAATTTTTTTAATCCTTACTTAATGGGAAAACAACCTGTTTCTCAAAATTTTGACATTCCTGTTATTTTATAAGATACAGAATTTTTGCTGAAAATTTGATTTTTTCTTTGTTTTTTGTCGGTCGGCCGTATTGTGTTTTGTAAGAACCAATCTCTGTAGTTGATTATAATACCTTATGAATGGCTTTCTTATAAAAAGTACACTTTTTGTACTTTCATTAATTTATTGGTAGCCAGTGGCTTATCAAAAATCGGTACACGTTCGCTAATTGAAAATTTTTTAATTCATTTTTCGAGGCTATTTTCTTAATGGAATAGAATGGAATTTAGTTAGTTTATGTTCACCATTGGTTTAAGTGACTTATATCCTCCAAACGGGTTTTTCACTTTTTCAAAAATTTGCTCATATTCGTGTATACCGGGTGGCTACGAAATCGTTTTACAACCCCCACCATTTCGTTACATTTAACTGTATTAATTTGAAATTTGGAATGGTTTGATTGTTGAAAGGAATAATCATTTTGACGTTTAAAACAATCTGATGACACTTTCGGTTTCACCGGAAGGGCAACCTACTAACTTTCAAAAAATTTTAAAACAACCCTGTAAATTTTTTTCCTTAAGAATTAGATTCTACTTAAAATTACCTTTTTATCGACATATCACATGATGACATTTGCTTTCAAAATGACAGCATAATTATTATTGCAAAAACCTGTTCAAAAATATTAAATTTAATAAAAAATTCGGGATATAAAAATTTTGAGAAATTGCTTTTTTCCTCATTAAGCAGAGACTAAAAAAATCGACATCAAAAAAATATAAAAAAATTTCTGGAATTCCGGTAGGTATAAAGTTTGAGAAAAAAAAGACCACTTTCTTTCATACCCTGTAGATAGTAACGTACTTCAAAGTAAAAAAATCGGATCACACTATTGCTTTCGCAATAAAATTATCTCTTGAATCCTGAAAACCTCATGTTGATATCTTCTCTCCTTTTCAAAATATTTGAGTTTAAATTCAACCTAAAATTTCGCTTGGTACGTTTCAATTGGCCAGCAGTTTAGTACGTATCTTTTTATTTATTAAATAACTTCATTCCTATTAGATTTCCGAAAAAAAAGCATCAGCACAATATAGTAGAGAAAAATATTTCCTACAAGTTTCCTTTTAACATTTTTTGATATTGTCAATATTTAAAAAATTATTCAACAAATAAATTAAACATTTTTCGGACATTTTTCTCTAGTTAGATACTACTTACTACTCTTACCCCAAAATTGTCAACTTATTTGTTGAATAACTTTTTAATTATCGACAATATCGTTAAAAATTTCAAAGAAAAGTTGTAGGAAATATTTTTCTCTACTACTTTGTGCTGATGTTTTTTTTTCGGAAATTTAATAGGAAAGAAGTTATTTAATAAATAAAAAAATCAACTTTAATTTAGGGCTGGTGAAGAAACGGCGGGGTCTACGAATACAAAAACTCAGTTTTAAACTTACAGGGTGACCCGCTACAAGATTCTGCAAAAATTGGCTGTAGGGTAAAAGGAGTTTATTTGAGGCTTTTTTTTCTCCCTATTTACTGTACTAACAAGAAAAACCACATATCTACTTTTCAGCTCACGTACTTATAAACAGTTCAGATAAAATCGAATATTTTTTATTGTTCTTGAGCAACGCCCACAATATTCGATTGAATTATAAATGGAGCTTCCAAAAATTTTCATGTAATAAATTGTTTGCTATTTAGAATTTAATGTATTGTGCATGACATTCTAAATATATAAATCAACCAAATAAAGACTTACTTTAACTAGTCCTAATTTATTGCGCAGAAATTTCTTCTTTAATTAACTTATTACTAAATTACATCTGGTGATGTAACTGAATTTCTCTGAATTTATACCTACAGCTTACAGCAACTTACACGTAAACAGGCACATATTTAACTCGAAACTCACCTTGCGTTAACATTTTTATTCCTTCTTATCTATCTACATCTCTTAACAAATGCTCCTAAACCAAACAAACCAAATCTAGCCACGAATAATTATATGAATAAAACGAACATTAAACAACTTCCTTTTAGTCTTTTTTTGTGTAAGCATCCTATTTTTTATTACTCAATTAACATTACAGAACGATTTTCCTTACGATTTACTCAATTAATTGCCCACCTTCATTGTTTAGCTAATAATGAAATAATAGTTTAAAATCCACTTGCTCAATTTGTTTGTTCTGTAATAATAGACTGGATTATCCGGCAGATGTTACTGCAACTAATTTAAAACACCTTATAAAATAAGTGGAAAACTCCAATTGCCAATACTTAATTAAAGTATAAATTATTTTGTCCTTGCATTCGACTTCACGAAAAACTACACTTAAAATAAATTCGGTCAAACACCCAACATTTCCCAGAAACATTAACCAAATTTACTGTAACTTACTCGAACATGGTCGCTGGGAACAATTTTGCTCAGACCAATAAAAGAACTCTTGTCGACGGCCAGCCAGATGCCAACAGCCAAAATCGCAGAACCAGCTAGCTGAAATAGAAATAACACTTGTATAGAATTTAGTTTATTTACACAAAAAATAAACCTGATTGTACATTGGCACGCATGTTAAATTAATTTAATGTTCGCATTAATATCACATTTCATTCGGTTTTGTGGTTTTCCACAATGTAGATCCAAAGTCAATTAGAGCTGTGGAACTGAAGCTCTATAGTGGCTCCAGACAGTGAGATTTAGCAGGGGGTATAAGGAGACAAAGTTGACGAGACAAGTAATTTTGTGAGAGCTTATAAGTTCATTAGAATTAATTTGTGTTATTATTGTTTCAGTTATTTCTTGAAATGGGAAATCAAAATGTGTATGTTAGAATATTAAGCCAGATATTAATCCAGTTAAGATTATTTCCATATCATTAAGTTGCATTTAATTGTGTTGTAACTGGAGATTCTTCAAATTCTTCTTAGGATGGTAATTAGAATTTTTGAACCAGTTTTAGTTAAGTACTTTAGTCATATATAAAAATTCTGTTATGTTAAACTGTATACAGAGATAGCCCCGAAATATTTTTAGGTTTGGTTCTTGAATAAATTCTGCATTGTCCTGTATAATTTTTTTATCCCCAATACGGGTTAGTTTTCGAGCAATCATCTCTTGAATGTAGAAAATTGTAGATTGAAAAAGTAAAACACTGTTGAATAAAAAGGAGCCAGTCTGCTAAACTATTTGATTATCGAAAAAAAGTTATACATGAAATTTGTAGCTGAGATGATTTGCGATCGAAAGTATCTTGTAAAATTTTTTGATAGCGTTAACCCTTAAAAAATTATTAGTGTTCAAATTTTGAATTTGAAAAAATAAATAATTATTTTCACGTTTCATTTAATTTATTTTGAAAACTAGTATTGAAAATCAACTGCTGGCCAATTGAAACGTACCAAGCGAATTTTTAGGTTGAATTTAAAATCAAATATTTTGAAAAATAGAAAAAATATCAACATGCGGTTTTAAGGATTTCAGAGATAATTTAATTGAGAAAACGATAGTGTTACCCGATTTTTTTACTTTGAAGTACATTACTATCTACAGGGTATGAAAGAAAGTCTTCTTTTTTGTCAAATTTTATAACTACCGTGATTCCACAAATTTTTTTTTATATTTTTTTGATGTAGATTTTTTTAGTCCTTACTTAATGGGAAAACAACCTGTTTCTCAAAATTTTGATATCCCTGTTATTTTATAAGATACCGAATTTTTGCTGAAAATTTGATCTTTTCTTTTTTTTTTGTCGTTCGGCCGTATTGTGTTTTGTAAGAACCAATCTTTGTAGTTGATTATGATACCTTATGAATGGCTTTCTTATAAAAAGTACACTTTTTGTACTTTCATTAATTTATTGGTAATCAGTGGCTTATCAAAATTCGGTACACGTTCGCCAATTGGTAAATTTTTTTATTCATTTTTTGAGGCTATTTTATTAATGGAATAGAATGGAATTTAGTTAGTTTATGTTCACCATTGGTTTAAGTGACTTATATCCTCGAAACGAGTTTTTCGCTTTTTCAAAAATTTGCTCATATTCGTGTATAACGGGTGGCTACGAAATCGTTTTACAACCCCCACCATTTTGTAACATTTAACTGTATTAATTTGAAATTTGGCATGGTTTGATTGTTGAAAGGAATAATCATTTTGACGTTTAAAACAATCTGATGACACTTCCGGTTTCACCGGAAGGGCCACATAGTAACTTTCAAAAATTTTTAAAACAACCCTGTAAATTTTTTTCCTTAAGAATTAGATTCTACTTAAAATTACCTTTTTATCGACATATCACATGATGACATTTGCTTTCAAAATGACAGCATAATTATTATTGCAAAAACCTGTTCAAAAATATTAAATTTAATAAAAAATTCGGTATCTTATAAAATAAGAGGGATATAAAATTTTTGAGAAATTGGTTTTTTCCTCATTAACCAGGGACTAAAAACATTGACATCAAAAAAATATAAAAAAAATTTTGTGGAATCTCGGTAGGTATAAAGTTTGAGAAAAAAAAGACGACTTTCTTTCATACCCTGTAGATAGTAACGTACTTCAAAGTAAAAAAATCGGGTCATACTATTGTTTTCGAAATTAAATTATCTCTTGAATCCTGAAAACTTCATGTTGATATCTTTTCTCCTTTTCAAAATATTTGACTTTAAATTCAACCTGAAAATTCGCTTGGTACGTTTCAATTGGCCAGCAGTTTAGTTAAAAATTTGATACATGATGCAAGATTGGTTTATTTTAAATCAAAAAGTTAAATTCCATTTTGAACATAAACTGTCTTCTCGGAGTAATTATTATTAGTTAAAAAGATTTCCGTAAGTTGCCACCTGCAACCCGACTTTACATGGAAAATAACAAAAAACCTGGATTAGAAATAAAAAAATTATAAGTAGAGGACAATGCCGAATGTATTCAAGAATCATAACTAAAAATATTTCGTGTCTATCTTGGCCTGGGACACCCTGTATAAACTTTATAGGCAGGTAATTTCTAGAAGGTACATGAGAAAGTTTATTAAAAGGATCACCTTCATAAAACAAGAAATTTGTTCCATACTATAATTTACTTTTATTCGGTTCCTACAATTTTCTTATGCTACAACAAATTGAAATAACAACTGAAACTCATAAATTGTTTTTACTTCTTTGAAACTCCCCGCCCCATCAGCCATTTAAATGAATTATTAATTCATATTATTGGAAACAATGATGATACATTAATTTATATAAACTAGAAACTAGGTTATACATAATATAGTTGAACATGGTGGTTAAGTGTTTCCTTCTAAATCTATGTACTGATCATCATGCTATACAGCTATTGAAAGTCTTTTGATATCATTTCAGTCCAGAGGACGTTGCACTTGAATTAACCATTAAATAATTTAGTACAGTAATGCACGACTTGCATTCATCACAATTTCAACAAAAAACAAATTGAATTTAAAGCACTAAATAAAAGACAGAAATATTAAACCTTATGTAGGAAATGTCTGCAGAAGTTACGTAAGTTCTGATACGATACGGCTTTCTATAAAACATATTTGTTTAATACCTAATAAGCTTGATTGTTTGCTAAACAGGAAAACGATTTCTTCATTATAAATCCAAAATATGCAACTTGCAAGTCTAAATACTTCTGGTTTTATACTAAAATATTCGCAGGTGATTGTCTGATTGTAAAAACCTCTGGAGATTCAGATAGTAAATAATTAGCTATATGAAGCTCGCTACAGAGACTACAAAAAATTACATAGTACAATCACCGATAAGTCATAGACACGCTTAATTTATAGTTGGAATTACAAATGCAATTTCTTTAATTAAAACGAAAGGAAAGGTAATTCTAATTTAGATGAAATACAATTTTATAAATAATTGTACCGGTTCATGTTGTTGCTGCTGAAAAATTGTAATAAAATAGCGTGGGTTTTAGTAATTAATGTAAAAAATTAAAGTCCCAGATGTGGCTGAAATTTCATGCAATAATAACAATTAATATTCATAACTTCTACATTTAAAAACCGGCTGATGCAAGTAAAATAATTTAAATATTTTTAGGTTAACATTTGCACTGTACAAAATCTATGTCAGTGTCACATGAAATAATCTAAAAAACTAGAAAAAAATAGTTTTACTTACAAATATGATAAAGTTGAAAAAGCACAATATGTACTTGGCCATACATGAAGCACAATCGTACACCATAATCAAGCCCTTCTTTAATGTTTTACAGAAGATACCACATTTACTAGTTTCCTGAGCCTGATCCTCTTCCGGTTCGGCACGTCGTTCACGACGTATAGATCGCGTACGTCGTCGTGCGGATTGTGAACCTCGTACAGATGGCGAACGTCGTATAGTTTGTGAACGTCGTGCAGATACAGATGGTGTACGTCGTATAGTTTGTGAACGTCTTGCAGATATAGACGGTGTACGTCGTATAGTTTGGGAACGTCTTGCAGATACAGATGGTGTACGTCGTATAGACGCTGAAGGTTGTATAGATGTTCCAGGTAGTACAGCTACAGCTTGTTCAGATTGCTCAAGGTTTTTACGTTTACGCTGTTCACGTTTTTCACGTTTGCTACGTCTGTTAAGTCTGCAACGAAAAAAAAAGTATTGCTAAAAGTTAGTTGTGTAAAGTACCCTGTAAAGTACTTCACCCTGTATTATAAATTCAATAACTTATTTTCCATTGTAACTTCCCTTATCAAATACATATACATTTTGTACGACTAGCATTAGAATCACTATCTATGTCTCGATATAAATTATGATTCTCAGTCTATGTAAATATAATAGAATTTCATAAACCAATGTCCAAATGTACTTTCCCAGAAAGCACAAAGGATCTTCAATTATAAATACACCCAACAATAATAGATAAAGAATTAATTACCAATCTGTCTTGTAAGACGAATTACTGTGCGTCGTAGCTCTGATTATTTACACTAAATTATAATTATTAAGTGTGTACCAAGAGATTAATATAAAACTATACTTTTCCTTTGGTGATTTTAATCAAAACAAACCCAAACACATCCAGCAAAAACACCCCTACCACGTACCCAGTAGGAATACCAAGAATCAACATTACAAAAGTGGCGCAGTCGGTAGGATTCCTACAAATTTTGGGGGACCTTCTGAAAAAGTTTTGGGTTGGTATTTAATGCACTTTAAAATAGACCAAAATAGCTTTAAAAAGGAATGAAAAAACATTTAAAAAAACTTTTATGAAAGGCAATACAGTAAAAATAATATATGTCACTTGTGATAGAGAAAACGCACTTTAAAAAAATAATATTAACTCCATATTAAATCTGATAAAACATGAAAATAATAGCAATGACTTATTGTAATAGTTTTCGACAAAAAAATATTCCACTTTAAATATAATAATTCAATAGCAATTTTTCTTTTACATTGTATTTGTTTTGCCATTTCATATTATGTATAATATTCAGTAGTTATGTAACAATACTTCTAAATTTTGTTAATAAAAAGATATAGAGGCAATATCATTAATATATCTCTTAGGTCCGGTATTTCAGTGTCAGTTTAAACCAAATTTGGGTAAACTTCGTTTAGAATATACAAATTTAAAATGATAAAAATCACATCCTAATTGAAGTTTACCCAAATTTGATTTAAACTGACACTGAAATACCGGACCTTAAACGAATAAAAGGTGCATTTTTCTTAAAGTTTAGTATCCAAACTGCGATTCTATCATTTTATAGTGGGTAGGCCTAATGTTTAAGTGTACTCTATCCAAAGTGCGATTGTACCATTTTATAGTGGGTAAGCTTAAAGTTAAAATTAACCTAATGAAAAGTTCTATTGTGCGATTTTATAGTTTGTTAGTACAAAGTTATACGAATTTTGTAAAGTGCAAATATATATACCCCAAAAGTTTTCACTTGTTACGTGCAACTCCTGGTCAACGTTTTCAAGAAGATCCATCTACGTGGTTCAAATCCCCACAGCGAAGTTTTGAGCAACGTGCCTATTAACCCATCTTACCCATCACCATCTTCAAGTATGTTCATCAGCACCACCGCAATAATTTTTATGTAAGTGAAACCATTATTAGATATAATATAGCTGAACATTTCAAAGCATTTCTTTCCTTTATATACTATATACTCTAACAAAATGGCACAAAACTATCAGTTATTGAATTTTGCACTCAACGCTCTTTCCGATGCTAAATTTGACGGTTCAGAAAATTTAGACAGCTTAGAGGATTTTTGTAATAAATGTGATCATACAGTAGGATTAGTAGAGGAAGCCTTCCAGCATCAGCTATTAGACGCGATAAAAATTAAAATTTCTGGTGCAGCTGGCAAAAGAGTAAACAACCGTGTTTTAAATAATTGGACAGAATTAAAAACCTTCTTAAAAACCGAATTTTCTAATAAACCAAATTACTTAGAATCTCAATTAAAATTAAGTTCATGCAAACTAAGACCTAACGAAAATTTAGAATCATTTTTGAAAAGAATAGAAAAATGTTACAAAAATGTCGTAAATAGTCTGGACAGTAGACTTAGCATTTCCGATAGAAGAGCCCAAGTAACCCTTATTAACTCCCAAGCGAAAAATATTTTCATTATGGGAATTGGTAAGGAACTGAGCACGTTAGTGCGTGCACAAAAACCTGCAAACCTTGAGGAAGCTATTTCTATTGCTCAGACCGAAAACAGAATTTCTAAATCCTATAACGACATTCAATTAACCAGAGAAAAATATTGTCATATATGTAAAAAGGAAAATCACCCCACTGAAAAATGTCGATTCAATCAATTAAATAATAATCAAGGAAGCTCAAAGAATTATAGCTCAAACCATAGCATATTTTGTAATTTTTGTAAGAAGCAGGGTCACACTTTCCGAGAATGTAGGAAGAGAATGTACGAAAATTCTAAAAATAATCATAACTCATATCAAAGATCTAACATAAACTACAACCACCCTCAACGTAATCCGGTAAACTCTCATTTTGGCAATAACAGACAAAACTTTCATAATCAAAACGATATAAATCATCAAAATAGACAACCTATTAGACAAGAGTTAACACAAAGTCGAGTAATTAACACTACTCCAGAAAATACTCAGAATTTAAACTCCACACAGCCCGAGGCGCAGACCGAGTCTCGGAATGCTGTAGAAATTCAGGCCGGATTCTTCCAATAAATTTAAATGGTTCTACCACTTACGTGAATTTGGTAGTACCAGATCTTAACAATAATAATCCAAGCTTTTTATTAGACACAGGATCAGAAATATCGTTAATTAAATTGTTTAGCTTAAAACACTACGTGCAATGTTTTGAAGATAATTTAATTCAACTTAAAGGCATAGCTAATTGTGAAACGCCTCTACAAACCATTTGTTATTGTTATTTAAATATTATGATCAATAATACATGCATTAGTCACATTTTTCATGTCGTTCCTGATTCTTTTCCAATTCAACAAAATGTATATGTATTTGATAAGGGAAGTTACAATGGAAAATAAGTTATTGAATTTATAATACAGGGTGAAGTACTTTACAGGATACTTTACATTCCCCTCCTACAAAAAATAAATTTTTGCACAAGTAAAAATTTATGTTATGAGTAAAAATTATAGTTACTAAGGTTCACATAGAACTTAAAAGGAAGTATTGAATAATGGTAAAATTAATGGAAATAACAAATAATAGCAATAACAAAGGAAAAATTAATGAATATAACTAGTAATAACAATAACAAAAAGAGAAAACTTAATAATTAAAAAATGAAAACTAACGAGGTTTTGAATATAAAAACTTAATAATAAAATGAAACTTAACGATGTTCTGGTTATATCCAATCCTCAACTTCATCGAGAGGACTGGGCTCGTCATCGGATCCAGAGTCGTCGCTTAAGTTATCGTCGTCGTCGAATGGGGGCAGCTCTTCTCTTCCTACCGTGCAATAGTTACAGTGTTTGCCGCCCTGCTTAACTCTTGACGGACCCGCACTAGAACGTCATGAAGTCTCATTATCATTGGATCATGATCCCTGTAAAGTACTTCACCCTGTATTATAAATTCAATAACTTATTTTCCATTGTAACTTCCCTTATCAAATACATATACATTTTGTACGACTAGCATTAGAATCACTATCTATGTCTCGATATAAATTATGATTCTCAGTCTATGTAAATACAGGGTGTCCGGAAATTAGGAGCAAAAAACTCGGGGGGTGATTCTACTTGAAAAATTAATGTGACAAGTTCCTATAACATTTTTCCGAAAGCTCATTAATATTGGTGTTACAGAACCTTAAAGATTGTTTTTTGAAATCAATTTTTTCCAGTAACTTTTTTTCTAGTGTACCGATTCGTTTCAAATTTGGCACACTTTTCACTAATGTTTATTTGTATTCTTGCACCAAATTTGAGGTAAATCCCCCAGTGTCAAAGAGTCGAAACTGACGTTGACCTTAGGATAAAGACCCAGAACTTTTTGTTAGGCACTTTTTCTCAACTTTGATGACGCCCGATTAAAGAGCATCGAAAAATCTTCAAAAAAGATCCTCTTGCTGCATCATGATAAAACGAGTCGTTTTCGAGAAAAACGCCTTAAAAAAATTTGCTTGCATTAAATGAATACCAACTACTTAACTACAGCTCATTTTCAAGATAAAACAGAAGCGCGTTTTTCTCGAAAACTACTCGTTTTATCGTTATTCAACAAGAGGATCTTTTTGGAAGATTTTTCGATGCTCTTCAATCAAGCATCATCAAAATTTAGAATAGAAGTTATTGGAAAAAATTGATTTAAAAAAAAAACTTTGGGGCCTTGTAACCCCAATATTAATGAACTTTCGGAAAAATGTTATAGAAACTTGTCACATTAACTTTTCGAGTAGAATCACTCCCCGAGTTTTTTGCTCCTAATTTCCGGACACCCTGTATAATAGAATTTCATAAACCAATGTCCAAATGTACTTTCCCAGAAAGCACAAAGGATCTTCAATTATAAATACACCCAACAATAATAGATAAAGAATTAATTACCAATCTGTCTTGTAAGACGAATTACTGTGCGTCGTATAGCTCTGATTATTTACACTAGATTATAATTATTAAGTGTGTACCAAGACATTAATATAAAACTATACTTTTCCTTTGGTGATTTTAATCAAAACAAACCCAAACACATCCAGCAAAAACACCCCTACCACGTACCCAGTAGGAATACCAAGAATCAACATTACAGTTGGTATTCTTAATTTCCAGTAATTGAAGCACAGCATAATTTGACAATTTTCAATAAATCAATCCTAAATTTCTAAAAATTTATAATAATTATTTTAAGAACTTGATGCCTACGACAATCGAGTGCTTTTGATGAACGCAGCTCTGCAGCATGTATATGTCTGTCTCATTTCATTAAACACAAACTTGTATCAGTTGTTTCATTAAGATTTCCAGCTAATTGCCATTTGCCAAGTTGTATAATAAATCTACCCCTCATATCATAAAACATCCTGAACCTTACAATGCAAACCAATTTCACGCAAACTAAGTAGGTATAATAATTATAATAAAAATATCTTTCTTGAATCACTTTAAGTTTATTTGAATATTTTTACAACTTTACACATCAAATAAAAAAACTATTATAATAAGAGTAGCCCTACATAGGAGATTATGTTATACCGATTACATGAACGAACATAAGAATAATTAAATCTCGTATACCTACAATAACAACGAAGTAATTACAATAATGCAAATTCTGTTCATTGTGCTAAACAATTACCACTAGAACAGAATCGAGGTTAATTATTAATTCATAGCTGATGATGGTAGGTACTGATGGTAGATAAAAGAATATGAAGATGGTACTATAATTTAATGTCATCACATCCAGGAACAATTTTTCAATAAAAATATTTTTCATATTGTCATCTAAAGAAATTAAGTTATCTTATAAAAAGGGGGCACAAAAGTAAATTAATGTCGCTTAGTGTATTAGTTAGTTAACATAGTAATCTACTGACATTTTCATGCATAAACAACAATAAATCAATAAGTATTGTAGGTAAATACTAAATTTCATTGCCATTACCACGCACAAATTACAGACTTTTTTTACACAAAGCTCAGTCATATTCTAGATACTTTTTTATTGTTAATATTAAAATGCTGTTTGCGTTATTGTGTCATTAATACCTAGTATAAATTTGTTTGTATTTTATTGTCACCAAAGAAACATTGTGCAGCTATTATGCACTTGTGTTGCATTACAATTAGCCACATCATTAAATGTGTGACGTTATATTAGTCAAAAATGGAAGTGAGTGTTAGCCACAAAAAAATAAACAATACATAAATGTATATCTATTGTCATATTGTCTACACTTTATATCCGATTATAAACAACACTTCTGTCGGTTTGTTAAATGTTTATGTAAATTCTTTGAAGGTGATAAACCAAACCAAGTTTATATGGTGGTTATTTTTAGTTCAATCATTTAGCATGGCAATTATTACGAATTAGTTGCCACTATCGTTTAGGTAGGTGTAGTGTAGATTATCTAATAGTTAGTAGACATCAATAGTTTATTAAAATTAACACCAACAAAGACTCTTATTATTAAATTTGCGAATCTGTGAAAGCACACATGTTGCTGGATGAAAACCAGACATAACAGACATTCTCAGTACAAAAACCTAAACATGAACAAAGAAAGTTTTGTGAGATGCAGACCCCTTTGGGTCATGATATAAATTTAAATTAACTTGCAAGAAGAAGCGAAATTAGCTCTCCGTGACTAAAAATAGATATCTAGTACTAAACAAAAACGATGAAATGAATAATAATAAACCAATAATGATTAGAAGATTTCTTATTTCTTGTACATATTGATGATCTTCAGTGCTTTTCTAAGCGAGATTTTGCTTGAGTTGAGAATTAGTCACAACATCCTTAAAATATTAGAGGATGGTGTATACTATTCAAAAAACTCTGATAGATGATGGAACTTCACCATTATATGATCCTCCGACTCCAAAGAAATAGAAAAATGATGAACAACTCTTTCTTCTATAGTTTGTAGCACAGTTTTGAGCTTGAAGATGAAGATCAGTCGTACAGCAAATTGATTGGATTTAATCATGTTATATAAAATAATTTATTCAAATATCTTCGTAGTTTATTTGTATCTCTACATTTTTGGCTTGGGCCTGATCCTGATAGAAAGCATTAAAACTAGCAAATCAAAAATAGGCTCCATTGGATCCTACATAATATCGCTACCAATTCTAAAATTACTAAAAACCAGGTTCATCGACAAGGGCACAATTACCTATTGGGCCTCTAACCTCATAATTATGGAAAATGAACCTCACACTTTCTCGTTGAACTTACAAACTACTTTTCTTGTAACAAATTTGTTGCGTTTAGTCTAAAATTAATGAAATCCCCTTTTTGAATTTTATTCCAAAAACACTTCAAAATATGCAATAAATTCCTCATTTGATTTGGATATTAAAAGTGAATAGAGAATGCGCAAAATTTTGGTTTTACTCTAGAGTTAAAGTAGATATAGTTTATTTTTTTAAACCATATGCATTTATAACTTATTTATACAGGGTGTCCCGGCAAAAGTGGGAAATCTCTCGGATTCAGATAGAGCATGAAAAAATAAGATGACAAGTTCCTATAAAAAATTTTCCTACAGGCGTTTTTTAAATTTTGATTTTTTTTCGGAATGAGACTTTCTTTTTTTAATGACTTAATAAAACATGAATTCGTTTATTATTCTTTTTCTCGAAAACGGTCCACTTTATCGACAATAAACAAGAGTAGCTTTTCTTTAGTCTAAGGTTCAAGCTACCTGATTTTGTTGTTTTAAGTCTTTTTCACACAGGGTGTTAAAAGTTTAAGCATTAAGTTGTAAAGCTTAGTCTGCATGCCCCTGGTAAATTAAACAAGCTAGATATGTGTCAAGGACATTATTTCAAGAGGTCCTTAGTAGTGTCCATCATATTAACTTTTTATAAAATTCTATTAAAGTACTTTAAAAGTTATTAAGAAAAAACGATTTCCAGCGACGCTCTTCAGGGCTACATATCTTCGTAGGGAAGGCTGTTGGAAATTTTTTTATAGGAACTTGTCATCTTATTTTTTCATGTTCTATCTTAATCCGAGAGATTTCCCACTTTTTCCGAAACACCCTCTGTATACAGTTTAATAATAAAATTAATAATCTAGACGAAGGGTCTCCAGAAAAAAAGGAAGAAACTTTGGCTTTGAGGCTCATTTTTACTTTTCTATACCTCCTAACTAACCATAAGTTCATAAGTTCTGATTTAAAAAATATCCATCAGATTACAATAATTGTAATATGTTTTCGATATTTTTCAATTATTCTAGGCAGCCCCCTCAAATCAAATCTATCCATAAAATTACTAGGTACTCAAAAACTAACCCTTCCTATCTTCTTTTAAAACCAGTTACAAACTATCAACCGCTTCATCAGTTCACACCAATAAATTATTTCTGAATTTTTATGGTATTATTTACTCTACAATCTGTCTATAATCTATAATAGATAAATAAATTATTGTTATTCTGGATCTCCCCAGGCGATCCAACGACCTTGTTAAAAGGCACATACGGGTACGCAACATAATCTTAGCTGCCTCTCTGCACCTGAGCTTGAGGAATGCGGTGTTGGTGGAGATCTCAACATCAACTGAACTGAAGTGTTATTTAGTTTTTTATACTGGTTATATAGGCAGACAGGGACTTGGGATCTGGAGAGGATGCAAAAGGAATTTTGGAGCAGGTGCACTTTATCATGATGCAGCAGAGGACCGAAGACACAAAAAACTAAAATGGATTTGAATCGTTGAAATTTAACTTTAAAAGTATTTTTGTTGTTTCTTGTAATTATCATCAGTGTGATAAATTATGCTGATGTTATAATATAATACTAATTAGTTGTTTTTATGTCTTAATATAGAATTATTTTGTTGGTTTTTGTAGTTAATACGATCACAAAAGAAACATGCAGGAAATATTAATTAAAAAGCAGATTAATTGAGTTACGGTGTATTCTTGTAAACAAATAATGTAGCTAAAATTATAAAATGTTCGCTTTATTTCTTATTCAAAAATTCTAGAAATAAAAGCGCAACTTCTGTTTCTATCGGAATTTTTTGATAATTATTTCTTAATGTTCATTTCATTTTTTATATTACCAAAAGTTTATTCCAAAAAGTTGTCAGTTCGGCAAAAATTCTAGATATATAACGCAAGTGCTATTTATATCGGAATTTTTGGTCACAAATTAAAAAAAAATCTCAAATTAACGGAATATTAATAAAAGAACTTACACAAACCATTAACTGTTCCCATGAAGATAAACAAAAATAATCACACGTGGTATTAATAAATAACTGAGACACACCGTTCGTTTCCTACTGAATACAAAACCAAACACTGCGACCTCGCACTTCTCCCAGCAGCAGGAAACTAGACTGCATACTGAATTTAAAACACCAGCACCATACAACTTTTCCAAATGGTAAATGGGAAGCATCAACGACGCACCACGCACGCCTTGCAGAGAATAAAAACCAACATACAAGAACCTGTTGCTGGGCTCGAAGTAGATGGCACAAACTTGATAATAGACAAAATGCATAAAGAGTTTAATGGGAACTTTACTGCTGTGCGAAGATTGAAGAATTTTGTTGCAGGAATTGTAATAACATTTGAAATTTATAAAAAATGTATAACGTGGCGCTATATTATGATTAGCTATTTGTTTTTTAATTATTAAAGTCTAAAGTTAGTGTTGGTTCTAAAATTAAATCCAAAACTATAAATGGATTTAATAAATAAGAAATATTTTAAACCAAAAATTCAGCTCTGCTATTTAATTTAGCACTGTAGCATCGATTATTCTATTATAATTTATCGACAAATTTCAACTTGACAATAGACAAAGAGTTTTAATAGGAACTTTACTGCTGTGCGGTAAATTGAAGAATTTCATCGCAGGAATTTAAATAAAATTTATAAAAAACAACATATGGTATTATATTTTCTACGAGTAGGTACTTATTTGTTTTTTATTAATAAAGTTAGTGTTGGTTTTAAGTAATTTTAAAACCAACCCCGACTTTAAAAATAATATAAATATAATAAATGGATTTAATAATAGGAGAAAATTTAAACAAAAAATTCGGCCAAACTATTCAAATTTTGCGCTGGGGCATCGACTATTCTATTGTAAATTTGTAGATGGCGCCACTTGACAATTCAAAAAATTTTAAATGAGTAATTTCGAGTGCATACATTTTATTTTTTAGCATAACCATCAGTTTTTAAATATATTAATTTAAATTTCTTGCGGTATCTACATTATTTACAAATTATTTATATTAATAGTTTATCCACTGCTAAGTCGAAGTAACCAAAAATTCGATGTAACTTCCTGTGACATCGCAACTTAACCTCACATTTACTCTCTGAGAACTGTCGTTTTCACGTGTAACAACCAGAAAATGGAATATTTTGATAGTTTCCCCAATGAAGCTGCTCCAAAAAATATCATGTAAGTGTATCGATACACGAAGAAACCTGTGAAAGTATTTTTTGTTGTTCTAGTCTATGTTGCGAATGCGGAGTAGCAATCGAACCAAACCCTGCAAATATGTGTGTAGCTTGCCTGCGGTCTCAAGTAGACATTACCGAGGGAATCCCGAAGCAGGCAACTCTACATTTTTGCAGGGGTTGCGAAAGATACTTCCATCCACCATCGGAGTGGGTGTCTTGTGCCTTGGAATCCCGAGAGTTGCTTGCGGTGTGCCTCAAGAAACTGAAAGGTTTAAACCGCGTTAAACTAGTAGATGCTTCCTTTATTTGGACAGAACCACATTCCAAACGTATTAAGGTTTGTACAAGTAAATTGGTGTTAAGAGAAAACTACTTTATTTAAATTTAGGTTAAACTAAGCGTACAAGGGGAAGTTGTCGCAGGGGCTGTTCTGGAGCAGGTATTTGTGGTTGAATATACTATTCACCATCAGATGTGCGATGAGTGTCACCGATCTGAAGCTCAGAATTTTTGGCGTGCCTCCGTTCAAGTTCGACAGAAGGCGGAGAATAAGAAAACCTTCTATTACTTGGAACAGCTTATACTCAAGCATAAGGCACATGAGAATACATTGGGGTTAAAATCGATTGGGGGTGAGGCTACAAATAGTAATTTTAAGTTATATATTTGTAACGCATTATTTTTTTCTTGTGTAGGAGGTTTGGATTTCTTCTACACGACCGAAGCACACGCCAGAAAAATGGCTGATTTTGTAGGGGCGGTCCTCCCATGCAAATATCAACATTCGAAAAAGCTAATTTCGCATGACATCCACAGTAACATCTACAACTACAAGTTTACATTTTCGGTGGAAATTGTCCCTATTTCCAAGGACAGTGTAGTTTGTTTACCCAAAAAGCTCGCGCAACAATTGGGTGGAATATCCCCGATTTGCCTTGTACACCGCGTGACGAATTCCATTCATTTAATCGACCCCTCATCAGCTCAAAGTATATATTATATCTATGTCAGTTTTCCCATGAAATCTAATTTGTTTCAATTTTTAGTTGCTGAATTAAATAGCACAAATTACTGGAGATATCCATTCAACAGCATATGCAACCCGAAGCAGCTTGTGGAATACATTGTAATGGACATTGAGCCAATTATGGATAAAGACCGAAAGTTTTTCCCTGGACAGGGCACCATTTCCTTTAAACATGTCTTGGCTGATGTCTGGATTGTTCGGGCATCAGAGTTGGGGATAAACGACAATACTATTCATACAAGAACACATCTGGGACATGTGCTCAAACCTGGCGACTCAGTTTTAGGGTATTACTAGATTTATCAATAATTGTACGTGTGGTTAATTTTAGTTATTTTTTGTAGATACAATTTAGAGGACAGTAATATAAACGATGATAATTTTGATAAATTGAACAAAGATAAAATACCTGATATTGTTCTGGTGAAAAAATATTATGGAGATCGCGCAGGACGGCGGAAACAAAGAATTTGGAAGTTGAAACATCTGGCTGATGCCGAAATAAATTCCGAAACAAAGTAACTGGAATTGTTTGGTTGAGAAATATATTTGTTTAATTTCTGCTGTTTTTTTAGTGACTACAATGAATTCCTGGACGATTTGGAGGAGGATCCAGCCTTAAGAGAGAATGTTAACATTTTTAAAGATAAATCAAAGAAAATTCCAGTGGACATAAACGACGATTTCGACCCGAATGAGCCGCACGTTACATTGGAGGAAATGTTGGATGATTTGTGTATTGACGATGTGGAAATGGGCGAATGAACAGTAAACAAAGGTTGCAAGAGCATAAGATTTCCTAATAATTATAATTTAATTAAAAAAACTTATTATTTACAAATAAACTGGTTTTATAATGAGTTATAAAGATTAAATAAAGATAAATCAAGCAAAGGAAATAAGTTAGGTTTATACTTATCAGATCTAATCAAGCACATTGATTCATCAAATAAACTGCTGTTCAAAATTATCGCACCATTCAAAATTCAGTAAAAGTTTGATGTCAATTTTTTTCTGAACCGTTTGTCCGATTTGTATGATTCTTTTTTAAATTGTAGGTTGATCCTTCAGGAATGTAAATGTGCTACTTATTTTTGGTCAAAATTCATTTTGGTTGAATACTGGGTGCATAAATGATGTTAACTTTTTTCCCAAAATTCGTAACACCCTGTGGAGTGCACCAATAATAATATCAAATTATAAACTAGGGCTAACAATAGTCTTATCTTTTCTTAACATTCTCCAATTTGATTCACTCCAATATCACTGTTTTTAGAGGAGATATACAGGTTTATCGAAAAACATGTTTTTATTGGCGAATTTTCATTAGAAAAAATATCCAACCAAATGTTGATACCATAAGGAGGCGTCTTACAGAACAGGATTTACACATAAAAATACCAGCGACAAAACCCGCCTTAAACGTTGAACATCGCAGAGCCAGACTGCAATTTGCTCGGGAACATCTGGATTGGAACTTAGAGGACTGGGAACGTGTTTTGTTCACGGACAATGAATTGACCTGCGCGTAGCCCGGATCTCAATCCCATCGAGCATCTTTGGGATATTCTTGGTAGGAAGCTGAGAGACCGTCAACCGCCACCTGTTTCTCTTAATGAAATTGAACAAACATTGGTAGAAATATGGGATCAAATTAGAAGTTTGATTTCGAGTATGAACCGTCGTTGTCAAGCAGTTGTAAGAAGTAGGGGCGGAAATACGCGTTATTGAAACTTTATTACTTATGTTACTCTCTAAATGATTTGTAAAAGTATGCACGAGTATTCATAAAACTCGCCAATAAAAACATGTATGTTTTTCGATAAACCTGTATATCTCCTCTAAAAACAGGACCGAAGACACAAAAAACTAAAATGGATTTGAATCGTTGAAATTTAACTTTAAAAGTATTTTTGTTGTTTCTTGTAATTATCATCAGTGTGATAAATTATGCTGATGTTATAGTATAATACTAATTAGTTGTTTTTATGTCTTAATATAGAATTATTTTGTTGGTTTTTTGTAGTTAATACGATCACAAAAGAAACATGCAGGAAATATTAATTAAAAAGCAGATTAATTGAGTTACGGTGTATTCTTGTAAACAAATAATGTAGCTAAAATTATAAAATGTTCGCTTTATTTCTTATTCAAAAATTCTAGAAATAAAAGCGCAACTTCTGTTTCTATCGGAATTTTTTGATAATTATTTCTTAATGTTCATTTCATTTTTTATATTACCAAAAGTTTATTCCAAAAATTTGTCAGTTCGGCAAAAATTCTAGATATATAACGCAAGTGCTATTTATATCGGAATTTTTGGTCACAAATTAAAAAAAAATCTCAAATTAACGGAATATTAATAAAAGAACTTACACAAACCATTAACTGTTCCCATGAAGATAAACAAAAATAATCACACGTGGTATTAATAAATAACGGAGACACACCGTTCGTTTCCTACTGAATACAAAACCAAACACTGCGACCTCGCACTTCTCCCAGCAGCAGGAAACTAGACTGCATACTGAATTTAAAACACCAGCACCATACAACTTTTCCAAATGGTAAATGGGAAGCATCAACGACGCACCACGCACGCCTTGCAGAGAATAAAAACCAACATACAAGAACCTGTTGCTGGGCTCGAAGTAGATGGCACAAACTTGATAATAGACAAAATGCATAAAGAGTTTAATGGGAACTTTACTGCTGTGCGAAGATTGAAGAATTTTGTTGCAGGAATTGTAATAACATTTGAAATTTATAAAAAATGTATAACGTGGCGCTATATTATGATTAGCTATTTGTTTTTTAATTATTAAAGTCTAAAGTTAGTGTTGGTTCTAAAATTAAATCCAAAACTATAAATGGATTTAATAAATAAGAAATAATTTAAACCAAAAATTCAGCTCTGCTATTTAATTTAGCACTGTAGCATCGATTATTCTATTATAATTTATCGACAAATTTCAACTTGACAATAGACAAAGAGTTTTAATAGGAACTTTACTGCTGTGCGGTAAATTGAAGAATTTCATCGCAGGAATTTAAATAAAATTTATAAAAAACAACATATGGTATTATATTTTCTACGAGTAGGTACTTATTTGTTTTTTATTAATAAAGTTAGTGTTGGTTTTAAGTAATTTTAAAACCAACCCCGACTTTAAAAATAATATAAATATAATAAATGGATTTAATAATAGGAGAAAATTTAAACAAAAAATTCGGCCAAACTATTCAAATTTTGCGCTGGGGCATCGACTATTCTATTGTAAATTTGTAGATGGCGCCACTTGACAATTCAAAAAATTTTAAATGAGTAATTTCGAGTGCATACATTTTATTTTTTAGCATAACCATCAGTTTTTAAATATATTAATTTAAATTTCTTGCGGTATCTACATTATTTACAAATTATTTATATTAATAGTTTATCCACTGCTAAGTCGAAGTAACCAAAAATTCGATGTAACTTCCTGTGACATCGCAACTTAACCTCACATTTACTCTCTGAGAACTGTCGTTTTCACGTGTAACAACCAGAAAATGGAATATTTTGATAGTTTCCCCAATGAAGCTGCTCCAAAAAATATCATGTAAGTGTATCGATACACGAAGAAACCTGTGAAAGTATTTTTTGTTGTTCTAGTCTATGTTGCGAATGCGGAGTAGCAATCGAACCAAACCCTGCAAATATGTGTGTAGCTTGCCTGCGGTCTCAAGTAGACATTACCGAGGGAATCCCGAAGCAGGCAACTCTACATTTTTGCAGGGGTTGCGAAAGATACTTCCATCCACCATCGGAGTGGGTGTCTTGTGCCTTGGAATCCCGAGAGTTGCTTGCGGTGTGCCTCAAGAAACTGAAAGGTTTAAACCGCGTTAAACTAGTAGATGCTTCCTTTATTTGGACAGAACCACATTCCAAACGTATTAAGGTTTGTACAAGTAAATTGGTGTTAAGAGAAAACTACTTTATTTAAATTTAGGTTAAACTAAGCGTACAAGGGGAAGTTGTCGCAGGGGCTGTTCTGGAGCAGGTATTTGTGGTTGAATATACTATTCACCATCAGATGTGCGATGAGTGTCACCGATCTGAAGCACAGAATTTTTGGCGTGCCTCCGTTCAAGTTCGACAGAAGGCGGAGAATAAGAAAACCTTCTATTACTTGGAACAGCTTATACTCAAGCATAAGGCACATGAGAATACATTGGGGTTAAAATCGATTGGGGGTGAGGCTACAAATAGTAATTTTAAGTTATATATTTGTAACGCATTATTTTTTTCTTGTGTAGGAGGTTTGGATTTCTTCTACACGACCGAAGCACACGCCAGAAAAATGGCTGATTTTGTAGGGGCGGTCCTCCCATGCAAATATCAACATTCGAAAAAGCTAATTTCGCATGACATCCACAGTAACATCTACAACTACAAGTTTACATTTTCGGTGGAAATTGTCCCTATTTCCAAGGACAGTGTAGTTTGTTTACCCAAAAAGCTCGCGCAACAATTGGGTGGAATATCCCCGATTTGCCTTGTACACCGCGTGACGAATTCCATTCATTTAATCGACCCCTCATCAGCTCAAAGTATATATTATATCTATGTCAGTTTTCCCATGAAATCTAATTTGTTTCAATTTTTAGTTGCTGAATTAAATAGCACAAATTACTGGAGATATCCATTCAACAGCATATGCAACCCGAAGCAGCTTGTGGAATACATTGTAATGGACATTGAGCCAATTATGGATAAAGACCGAAAGTTTTTCCCTGGACAGGGCACCATTTCCTTTAAACATGTCTTAGCTGATGTCTGGATTGTTCGGGCATCAGAGTTGGGGATAAACGACAATACTATTCATACAAGAACACATCTGGGACATGTGCTCAAACCTGGCGACTCAGTTTTAGGGTATTACTAGATTTATCAATAATTGTACGTGTGGTTAATTTTAGTTATTTTTTGTAGATACAATTTAGAGGACAGTAATATAAACGATGATAATTTTGATAAATTGAACAAAGATAAAATACCTGATATTGTTCTGGTGAAAAAATATTATGGAGATCGCGCAGGACGGCGGAAACAAAGAATTTGGAAGTTGAAACATCTGGCTGATGCCGAAATAAATTCCGAAACAAAGTAACTGGAATTGTTTGGTTGAGAAATATATTTGTTTAATTTCTGCTGTTTTTTTAGTGACTACAATGAATTCCTGGACGATTTGGAGGAGGATCCAGCCTTAAGAGAGAATGTTAACATTTTTAAAGATAAATCAAAGAAAATTCCAGTGGACATAAACGACGATTTCGACCCGAATGAGCCGCACGTTACATTGGAGGAAATGTTGGATGATTTGTGTATTGACGATGTGGAAATGGGCGAATGAACAGTAAACAAAGGTTGCAAGAGCATAAGATTTGTATGATTCTTTTTTAAATTGTAGGTTGATCCTTCAGGAATGTAAATGTGCTACTTATTTTTGGTCAAAATTCATTTTGGTTGAATACTGGGTGCATAAATGATGTTAACTTTTTTTCCCAAAATTCGTAACACCCTGTGGAGTGCACCAATAATAATATCAAATTATAAACTAGGGCTAACAATAGTCTTATCTTTTCTTAACATTCTCCAATTGGATTCACTTCAATATCACTGTTTTTAGAGGAGATATACAGGTTTATCGAAAAACATGTTTTTATTGGCGAATTTTCATTAGAAAAAATATCCAACCAAATGTTGATACCATAAGGAGGCGTCTTACAGAACAGGATTTACACATAAAAATACCAGCGACAAAACCCGCCTTAAACGTTGAACATCGCAGAGCCAGACTGCAATTTGCTCGGGAACATCTGGATTGGAACTTAGAGGACTGGGAACGTGTTTTGTTCACGGACAATGAATTGACCTGCGCGTAGCCCGGATCTCAATCCCATCGAGCATCTTTGGGATATTCTTGGTAGGAAGCTGAGAGACCGTCAACCGCCACCTGTTTCTCTTAATGAAATTGAACAAACATTGGTAGAAATATGGGATCAAATTAGAAGTTTGATTTCGAGTATGAACCGTCGTTGTCAAGCAGTTGTAAGAAGTAGGGGCGGAAATACGCGTTATTGAAACTTTATTACTTATGTTACTCTCTAAATGATTTGTAAAAGTATGCACGAGTATTCATAAAACTCGCCAATAAAAACATGTATGTTTTTCGATAAACATGTATATCTCCTCTAAAAACAGGGATATTGAAGTGAATCAAAACGGAGAATGTTAAGAAAAGATGAGGCTGCGCTTAGCTCTAGTTTATAATTTGAGATTATTACTGGTGCACTCCACAGGGTGTTATGAATTTTCGGAAAAAAAGTCAACATCATTTATACACCCAGTATTCAACCAAAATGAATTTTGACCAAAAATAAGTAGCACATTTACATTCCTAAAGGATCAACCTACAATTTAAAAAAAAATCATACAAATCGGACAAACGGTTCAGAAAAAAATTGACATCAAACTTTTACTGAATTTTGAGTGGTGCGATAATTTTGAACAGCAGTTTAGTTTTATGTTACGAGTATATTTTATTACCTGCGTCAAATGCACAAAAATTCTCTAGACTTCCTAAAAGTTCATCGTATATTAAAAACAAACATAATTACTCAGGATTAGATGGAGGATAACCGAAAAACGTCATAATTTCTTCACGATTTGTAACTAGAAAATGGATTATTAATGCCACTACAGCAACCAGCAGGAGACTCAAATAGCGTCTATAAACTTCATCTGCAGTTACTCGCAGAATATATACGCTACTTCCGAAGGCCCTCCTCGCCGCCGCCATCAAATGTCTTGTACTGGCATGGATACCTATTCATAGGTTTTATAATCTATTCGTCCTAAAAATATTGATGATTAGGCTGAGTTTTCATTGAAACTTTTACCAAATACGCATCCTCCTCAATAGGATTTATTTTCTGACCGACTTGACAGCAGAATTCTGTAGACAAATTATTACACATGTTTATGTCAATTAAATGTTAAAATTCCCTAATAAAATAATCATTATAATTTAATTTAAAAAATTCTGTTATTACAAGTAGTTGGTTTATAATAAGTGTTATAAAGATTAAAAAATAAAATAAAGATAAATTAAGCAAAGGAAATAAGTTAGGTCTACACTACACTCAGATCTTTAAGCAAGTAGGTACATTGATCATCAAATACTTTTGTGTTATATTTTATTGCCTGCGTCAAATGCACAAAAATTCTCTAGACTTCCTAAAAGTTCATCGTATATTAAAAACAAACAAACATAATTACTCAGGATTAACTGGAGGATAACCGAAAAACGTCATAATTTCTTCACGATTCACAACTAGAAAATGGATCATTAATGCCACTACAGCAACCAACAGGAGACTCAAATAGCGTCTATAAACTTGATCTGCAGTTGCTCGCAGGACTAATATGCTACTTCCGAAGGCCCTCCTCGCCGCTGCCATCAAATGTCCTGTACTGGCATGGATACTTATTCATAGGTTTTATAATCTATTCATTCTAAAAATTATTCTAAAATATTGATGATGTTGGCTGAGTTTTCATTGAAACTTTTACCAAATACGCATCGTCCTCAATAGGAATTTTTTTCTGCACGCCTTTTGACAGCAGAATTCTGTAGACAAATTAATATACATGTTTATGTCAATTAAATGTTAATCAGTTTACGTCATATGTTTGATATGCATTGAAACACAAACAATTCTAATATTTCACTTGATAACCACATATCAAAATATTTTAGTGCCCTGATGACATGCTAATACTCCACAGTAGTTACAAGAATTGCAACAAATACATTGCTTAACTGCTTAACATTTATGTTAAACATGTTGAAAACGGTATTTGTCTGTGTGGTAATATTTTCTCTAGTATTGATTTATGATACTAGTCAACAGCAATCCGGTAGGTATTTATTTTTTATACAGTCGTTTTTGCTTGATTAAAACTAATATGTCAAGGGGGATACCTTCCTGCCGTTTAAGTCAATATTTCAATTTAAAATTTATTTTTTGAGGGCTTTTAATTGCATGATAATATAATAAGTGATAAAACTTACAGAGGATATTACTTGGCTTATTTTAGAAAAAAATTACCTACCTTTACACATAACGTAAACTGGTAGATTTAAAAAGTTTAACCGGTCCTGAATACCAAATGTAAAAACCAAAGTTTAATAAAATAATTCGCAGTTTTGCAGATATTAAAATTTTTCTTGTATGCTAATTTTCTCAAGTTAGACGCCTTGTATACTTGAAAACGAGGCTGTTTAGGGCATCTTTTCATACTACGTTTTCTTTCCCAAAAATTAGCCTGTGGTAGATCTATACAGTTTAATTAGACTTAATACCAAATGTAGGAACCAAAGTTTAATAAAATAATTCGTAGTTTTCTGGATATTCAAAATTTTCATGTATCATAGTTATCTCAAGTTTAACACCCTGTATACTTTAAAAACGAGGCTGTTTGGGGCATATTTCACAGGATAATTTTTCTCCAAAAATTAGCCAAAAATATCACCTTCAGTTTTTTGCACTGTATACAGAGGGTGTTCGCGCGAAGTGGCTCACTATTGCTAACTTCATTATTATTGGAGCTACAAAATCGGTTAAATTAGCAAACTAGTAGCATTTTTTCCGCTGATTACAATGGTGAAAACAGAAAAACAACTGACCATCTGGTTTTGGAGATATTCACAAAAATAACATTTTTTTTAAATGGAACACCCTATATATTTTTGCAGAAATCGATGACAAATTAAATTATGTACAAAAAATGTCCTTAATTTTTTTTTATTATAATTTAAAATAAGCGAGTTATTTTGAAAAAAAGTTTGCAATTCTTTAAAATCAAGTAGCCATAAAACGGAATAGTAATTTATTAAAACCAAACAATCATAATTTTGAATTTAAGCAAGTTGAAAAATACTTGAAAGAATTACGGAAATGTTACTATTTTATTTAATATTTTTAATATACAGGTGTTTGCGCCAAGTGGTTCACTATTGCTAACTTCGTTATTATTGGAGCTACAAAGTCGGTTAAATTAGCAAACTAGTAGCATTTTTTCCGCTGATTATAATGGTGAAAACAGAAAAACAATTGGCCTTCGGTTTTCGAGATATTCACAAAAATAACATTTTTTAAATGGAACACCCTGTATATTTTTGCAAAAATCGATGATAAATTAAATTCTGAACAAAGAATGTTCTTATGCTTTTTTGACAATTATTTAAAATTAGCGAGTTATTTTGAAAAAAACTTTTCAAAATTTTAATATCAAGTAGCCATGAAAATTATAATTTTGTAAATTTTCAATATTTCCGTAATTCTTTCAAGTATTTTTCAACTTGCTTAAATTCAAAATTATGATTGTTTGGTTTTAATAAATTACTATTCGTTTTATGGCTACTTGATTTTTAGGAATTGCAAAATTTTTTTCAAAATAACTCGCTTATTTTAAATTATTATCAAAATAAGATGAGGACATTTTTTGTAAGTATAGAATTTAATTTACCATCAATTTTTGCTCCATTTAAAAAAATGTTATACTTTCGAATATCTTGAAAATCAGATGGTCAATTGTTTTTTGGTTTCCACCATTGTAATCAGCGGAAAAAATGTTACTAGTTTGCTAATTTAACCGACTTTGTAGCTCCAATAATAACGAAGTTAACAATAATGAGCCACTTCGCGCGAACACCCTGTATACTTATCAGTAGGTAAAACGATCGGATTCGCAAGAACAAAGTAGGTACTTTAATTTGTGAAAATATATATTTTTAATATTATTTATTGAATGTTTAGATAGATTGATGCAGAAATATTATTTTTCTAACGTCGCTTATGAAAATGACATTTCTATCACTCAATTTAGAAAAGAAAGTTGGCATTTGCACCACCCAGTGATGAAAGTAAAAATCCTATTGCCAACAACGTCAGATTTTTTTCGCTTGGTCGATGTTTGTTGATTTATTTTCATAGCAAAATTTCAACCTTGATTTAAGATAGATATTTTAATTACTGAGTTTTGGTAAAAATGACAATTTTATTTAAGCGGAATGCGACGTTGGAAAAAATAGTACCTATACACAACTTATTATAAAAGTGCTGCATGATTTGTTCAATGAGATAGACATTTTAAACACGAGCGATAGCGAGTGCTGAAATTGTCTACCTCATTGAACAATGCAGCACTTTCATAACATGTAGTGTAATGTACTATTCTTTACTGTCTATATTTTTCACCTCCAGAAATTTATTAAAAAATACTCAAAGATTTACACCCTATTCTAGCAGTTACTGGGTTAAACGCGATCCTTTATGCAATTAAGAATAATTTGTCAGAATATATAAAGGAAAAGACATGCCAGACATGCCAAGTATATGTAGATATGCTTATACAAGAGAGAAAAAAAGGAGGAAATAAAACTGCGGTTGCCGAAATCCTCAAAACTTGGTGTGGACGCTTTACTGATTGGGGCAAAGTTGCTTGCGCTGGTTATATCAACATTGAAATAGTAAATATTTTTAAAAAACCAAAAATTTATTCAAATTTAAATCTGTTTTATCTACAATAGGACACGATGTTATACATACTAGATAACAGAAAAAATTTAACATCAGCCAGGATATGTGCCATACATTTCCAAAAAGATGAATGTGTGGATCCACAAGCTAATAAATGGAACATTCCGTTGCCACCTCCACCCTCGGACTTAACCACAGTAATTTAGCTTTGATAATAATATTAAACTAACTGTTTGATTTTTCTGTATGATTTTACTTAGAATGAGATATGCGAAGTCAATGGAACAAATCTACGCATTTTACAGTTGACTGATGTACATTTTGATCCTCTGTACAAACCTGGTAGTAATGCACAGTGTGATTTACCATTATGTTGTCAAGGCGAAGGTAAACCTAGCAAGAATCGCACAGAACCTGCAGGATATTGGGGTAGTTACGAAGTATGCGATATGCCATGGCATTCAGTTACAAATTTAGTCTACAACATCAACGAAAAATACGTACGAAATGTCTGCATGTACATACGGTTTGTCATCAGTTTGATTATTTATGTCCCATTTTAGAAATCCATTGACTATATCTACTACACCGGTGATATAATAAGCCACAAGTCTTGGGCGACTAATCAAGTTGATAATACAGCCGCTATTAAAGCAGTTTATGGGTTGTTGCGGAGTAATTTCAAAAATATTCCTGTGTATCCTATTTTGGGCAACCATGAACCAAATCCCACGGATTTGTAAGTTTTCGGGATGAATCATACAGGGTGTCCCAGTTTCTATCGTCAGGATTTCACCAGATAGTTTAGCGAAAATTAAAGGTGGTTTGTCTAATAAACTATGGTCGAATGTTGCTTCCTTTTTGATGTACAGGGCATTAAAGAAAATAAATTATTTTAAATAATTTGCTATAAATCAATAATAAAAAAGTTAGTCTTCTGAAATTTTGCAGAGATCTTTTTTTTGTATTCTTTTATTAATAGTGGTTGCAATTATTTTATTTAGAACACAGAGGCGTGCGTACGGGTTTCTTCAAAAACATTTTATTGAATAAAACGTACACCACTGGTTTTTTTTGCTACACCAATATGCAGAGAGTATTTTCCATTCAATTTAGAAACTTTTTTGTATCTTACAATTTCTTGAAAACTTAACTTTTTTTTAGGGAAATTTTTCTCTAGTTAGGTACTACTTACTACTACTACTTACAATTCTTTTCCCAAAATTTTCAAGTTATTTGTTGAATAACTTTTTAAATATCGACAATATCAAAAAAAGTTTAAAAGATAAGTTGTAGGAAATATTTTTCTTTACAACTTTGTACTGACTCTTTTTTTCGAAAATTTAATAGGAAAAAAGTTATTCAATAAACAAAAAAATCCAACCCTTAATTGAGGGCTGGTGAAGGAAGGGCGGGGTCTACGAATACACAAACTCAGTTTTAAAGTTTCAGTGTGACCCTCTAGAAGATTCTACAAAAATTGGCTGTAGGGTAAAAAAAGTCTATTTGAAGCCTTTGTTTCTCCCTTATTTACTGTACTATTAGGTTATTTTGAGTTAAGTTATCAAAAAATTATAAGATACGAAAAAGTTTCTAAATTGAATGGAAAATACTCTCTGCATATTGGTGCTGCAAAAAAACCAGTGGCGTACGTTTTATTCAATAAAATGTTTTTGAAGAAACCCGTACGCACGCCTCTGTGTTCTAAATAAAATAATTGCAACCACTATTAATAAGAGAATACAAAAAAACGATCTATGCAAAATTTCAGAAGGCTAACTTCTTTTGTTATTGATTTATAGCAAATTATTTAAATTAATTTATTTTCTTTAATTCAAAACATCAAAAAGGAAGCAACATTCGACCATAGTTTATTAGACAAACCACCTTTAATTTTCGCTAAACTATCGAAGTATCGACTGGTGAAATCCTGACGATATAAACTGGGACACCCTGTATAATGCGAGTTTAATTTTTTTTTAGTTATTCACCGCTGTCCGTTAAGGTTGCGAATGTATCCACAAATTGGATTTTTGATTTGGCTGCTGAGGAATGGAAGGATTGGTTGCCGCAGAGTGCGATTGATACTGTAAGGAAAGGCGGATTTTATACAGTGTTGGTCAAACCTAAATTCAGGATAATTGCGTTGAATAGTAATGTGTGCTTTGTCAGTAATTTGTAAGTGGTTTTGTGTATTTTTCTAGTGTAAGTACGTCTAAGGAAATTTCATATTAATGAAATCGACAGTTAACAAGTTATATTCCTTAGATCCATTATTAAGACAATGGTAACCAAGGAAATTAACTATTAATTGAAAAACTAGCCATAAAATTACTCGAAGATATAAAAATAATTATAAATTAAAACACTTTTTTCTTTTGCACAACAATTACGCAATAATTAGGTATAATTTAGGCGTAGTTAATTAAATGCTACTGCAATGATAAGTTTTTCTAATTGTTGCTAATTTTCATATCCTAACTTTTTTCCATATCTACCTTGTAAAAATTTTCCGCTCATTTACCTATTTAAAAATAATTTATTGGCAGGATAATTTATGGTTATTTATCACGAATCGTAAAACAAACACTGACTAATTATATTTTAATTTATGTTTTTTTTATTATGAATTAATTTTTAGGTGGTTGGTTTACACAGACGTAGATCCTTACGATCAATTGAAGTGGCTGGTGGAGGAGTTAAGCAAAGCTGAAAAAAATGGCGAACACGTTCATATTTTATCGCATATACCTCCAGGAGATATTTTGTGTCACAAACAGTGGAATTATCAATTCAACAGAATTGTTCGTAGGTAGGAATTAATTACATGATTTTTTGTGGTAGATTTGCCTTAAATTTGGTTAGAAATTTATTACAAAAAAAGGAGCAACAGCTTAATGAGCCAATAAAACGAATGATTTCGGCGGATTACTTGCACCATGATCCTAAAAGTTCATGAAGTGTTCTCCTTTATTCTATTATCTACCATGTTCTTCCAAATTTTGTTCTAAATATTTAAGGATTTTAACTTGGATGACTGAAAATCAATTTTTGTGTCAATAACTAATTAATTTCCAGATTTGCCAAAACTATTTCCGCTCAATTCAATGGACACACCCATCTAGATGAGTTCCGAGTATTCTATGACAAGAACAAAAAGCCGATCAACGTCGCTTTCAACGGTGGCAGTTTTACAACATTCGTGGGTTTTAACCCGAATTTTCGATTTTACGATGTCAATACTGAAAATTATGTATGATTTCTAGTCCTTTTTTTCTGTTTAAAATAAAAAGTTTTCTGTAGGTGGTAACGGACTATGATCACTACATTTATAATCTGACGAAAGCAAACGAGACCCCGGACAAACCGCCCCAATGGTACAAACTTTATTCCTTTAAACAGGCGTATGGTTTGCCTGATTTGAGTTTGCAGAGTTTTGATGGTTTGATTCGTAAAATGGCTAATAATACTGCTTTGCTACAACAGTATTTTAGGTACGTAGAAAATAAGGCGAAGCAGAAATAGAATCCAAAAATTTAACACTTGCATGAAATGAATGAAAAATTTTGTAAAGAAGTATAAACATTTCTAAATTAACTGTACTAGAAACAATTTAGGAAGCGCTTATCTTTTCTGTACTGGATAACATAGGCGCCCGCAAGGGGGGCAAGAGGGGTCAATTGCCCCCCCCCCCTAGATTTCTGAACCAATTACCAATTCTTAACTTAGAAAAAAAAAATATATTATTTAAATATAAAATTCATAAAAAAAACAACTTTATAAAAATGGTAGGTTTTGACCCCCCCTAGAATAATTTCTGCGGGCGCCTATGCTGGATAAGATGTTTCAATTAAATTCTTAATTCTGACTGTAAATTTTATCTAAATCGTAAGTTCGACAATAATATAAAAATAGGTCTCTTTTCAATAATATGTTCCATGGAACATTTCTTTTTGGAAAAAGTAAGCGCCAAAATGTTGGAGCCTTTCATGATTTTATTTATCAGGATCAACAACTTGTTTTTTCATGTTTCAGATTCCAAGTAAGGGAGAGCGATATCCTAATGAAAAGTGGCTGTGACAAGAGATGTTTAAAATCATTGTATTGTTATTTGACTGCTGTTGAGACTTCGGAAACTATTTTGTGCCAGAAATAATTTGTTGTACATAGTTTCTACATGCGTTTTCTTCTTATAAAAGTAAATTTTTGTACCCTTTAAGATTTTTATTGTTTTTTATAGGAAATATTCAATAAAAAATTTATCACCATTTAAAGAGTTGTTTTTATTAATCCAAGTTTGTAAATCTACATTTGCACAAAAAATCCAAGAAGATATTTAAATTTCTTTCAAAATTAAAATTGTTCAGTACCAAACTATTTTTTGTGTTACAATTTCTGAAGAAATCACACAAGATGTAATTTATTATCAGATATTAGTCATAATAATAATTTAATTAATTGTTTTAAAAATAAAAATATTGAAAATTGTATGCAAAAAGTTTACGACTTAAATAAATTGTAATTATGAAAACAATTTTTGCGTCCGTTGGTTACTTAATTTCAATAAATATGCTTTAAAAAATAGTAAACTACAAATAATAAAAGTACCTAAATAAATTCCGAAAAAAAGTTTTATTGCACGAGTGCGTGAGTAATTTTCTTCAGCGATCTCGCCTTCAAATTTTCATAAAAAATTACAATTGATATTATGGCATTAATTAAAATTGGTGGTTTCTTAGGTACAATATTAGGGATGGTGATGCTGCTACTAAAAAGGAGTGCAAGCAAAAATTGGCATGCTAAATAATGTCTGTGTTCTTTATGAATCCAAATTTTGAAGTTTGATCTACCAAAATGTGCAATCAATAATTGTTATTTCTTTCATTATCAAGATTACTAAATATAGATTAAAATATTACAAGATAAACAAGAATTATTACATGAATATTTGCAAATTTACCCCAAGATGTAACTAAACAAATATTGACTTCAAAAGCCGGTGGCAAGGTGTTAGATTAAAAATTAAACACAAAATAACTAAATATTTATACGGCA
Source organism: Pediacus dermestoides (assembly GCA_963942485.1). Classification (NCBI taxonomy): domain Eukaryota; kingdom Metazoa; phylum Arthropoda; class Insecta; order Coleoptera; family Cucujidae; genus Pediacus; species Pediacus dermestoides. The sequence continues at coordinate 36,026,652 of OZ012626.1, forward strand.
ATTAACCTAAGTATCATTTAATTTACAGCCGATTAACACACAGCATGCAACAATTTATTTATCTAACAGATAGTCACAACCACATTTGGGAACTCTTTGTATTTCATGTAGTTTCAAAATTTTATTTGTTAATAACAAACATGAAATATAACTAGTTAAAAACCAATTATTTAAGCACGTTCTCAGATAAACTATTGGACATATTGTTAGCAGCTTAGATATAACATAATTATATGGAAATGAATTCTGCGTGTGTAGGTGATATAATTTCAATAAATACCATTTGAAAAATTAGTAAACCGCAAATATTAGACGGAAATAGTCGTTTAGAAGAAGCATGAGGTTCCTAACTGTGTTTTCAGTGTTAATGTTGTGTACCATACCAGTTTTTAGGGCAGATGACGACACTGAGGATTATACAAAACAACTACGTGAGTAAAATAGATATTTCGGGTTTCGAATTTTTTCTTAATTATTTTTATTACGGTAAACCGTGTAGTATAAAATATCGCCTTAATGTTTGACCTGAGGTCAAATCAAAATATTTCATCAAGTTTTGCTTTTTAAATTAGCTTCCTCAGAATTTTTTTTTGTTTTAAGGGAGCCTTGAACAGGACATAGCGCATTTCTTCGGCAAACACAAACAGTCCCCAATTGAAATTATGAAACTAAAAGCCTTCTTTGCCACGCTTAAACTGGATGACGATGACTTACGTGTTGGCTTCCGCGATTACACAGCTTGTGGCCTCTGCAAATTGCTAGTTTGGAAAGTACAACTAAAAATTCTGCCGGTTGAGACTCTAGCGAAATTTATCTGCAACATGTATATTTCTTTTAGAACGTTAAGTGTGACACAGTTTTGTGATGAACTACTAGCCCTTCACATTGTATGGACAGTTGGTACAAATTTTTTTTAAATAGTTCATAGTTTTTGGTTGCAGCCCACTTTGAAATACATTTTATATAACAGCGATATTCTCAGTCCAGATTTAGTTTGTTCTGTTATTTTACAAAAAAAAGCTTGCTACAAAGATCTTGAAGAACTCACATGGCAAGTCAGCATACCTCAAAAGCCATCCAATTTAACTTCAGTAAGCACAAAGTAACCTTTACAAAATTGCTAATACTTCTCCTATTTTATTCATAACAGATAGAACTAGAACCTGACAATGGGAAAACATTAAAATTGTTACATTTGAGCGATTTCCACATTTCGCCTGATTATGAAGAGGGTTCAAGAGCCGACTGTGGTTACCCGGTGTGCTGTTTGAAAGGATTAGGAAGTCCTTTAAAAGGCCACAAAGCTGGAAAGTGGGGCGATTATTTAGACTGTGACATACCGAAAGATACATATTTAACAACTTTGGATCATATTAAAGCCACCCACAAGGTAAAACTAATGTTTATGTATGATTATAAGATAAGAAAAAGGGAGCACAGAAATTTGTTTTGTTTGATAAATGTAGATTTTTGAGAAGGCAGATTATACTGGTTAATTGCAAACAATTTTGGTGCTATAAATCAAAATAACAAGCTGAAGGTGTATTGTAGGTACATTTTAGCTTACACAAAAGTTAATTTCATTATTTCGGATTTTGTACCAAAAATAATCAGGGAAATCTTGAAAAGTCGAAAAGTATACAGTGACCGGCAGAAAGTGTGCACCAAATGGGAATTTTTTTATCTTTAGAATTACCAAATTTATTATACTGTGGAAAGGTCTGCATGTCCTTAAACAAAAAAGAGCATAAGCAAAACCAGTAAAAATTGCATCGTATACGAGGGAGGGGTGAAAATTTCAAATTTACTCAAGAATAAAGTACCCTTAAAGTTATTCCCGAATACCAAATTTGGGCTCTGTAGACAAAGAAAAACCATTTTTCCTTTTTTTGGACCCGCCCCCGTATAACGAATCGCTAGAAGCTATGCAGCACATAAATTCAGTTTTTTTACTGTTCTTGGGCAATTAAACACATAATTTACTTAAATTGGTTTAAATGCGCGAAAACAGGGCGGTTAATAAAATAATGCCAAAAATAATCTCATTTTCTTGGTGCACACCGTATTTTATTTTATGGATAAGTAAAACAACTTAATGTAAAACAAATGCGTTTACTTGATATCTTCAGCAATTTATTGGCATTTTTACTTTTTTAAAAAACTTAAATCTATAATTGGTTCAGGAATTACTTTTATCTGTACCTACCGGTAAGTCAATTTCAGTTTCCTGATAAAAAAATTATTATTATTTTATTAAACGACCCGTTATCGCGCATTTCAACCAATTTAAGTAAATTATGTAAGTATTAACTCAAGAACTGTTAAAAAACTGAATATAAGCGCTGTATAGCTTTTAGCGATTTGTTCTACGGGGGCGAGCCGAGAAAAAGAAAAGACGTTTATTTTTTGTCTACAGAGTCCAAATTTGATATTCGGAGATAACTTTTAAGTACAAACAACTTTTCCTAATAATTTTTTTTCTACAGTGCAAAATAAGGGTACTTTATTTTTGAGTGAATTTTAAATTTTCACCCCTCCCTCGTATATGAGGATATTTTTACTGATTTTGTTTAGGCACTTTTTTGTGCAGAACACAGTAAAATAAATTTAGTAATTCTAAAGATAGAAAATTTTCCCATTTGGTGCACGCTTTCTACCGGTCACTGTGTAATTCCAATTAATTCAATATACAGGGTGTCTCTAAAAGGTCTTTACAAAATCCTACCACAAGTTTTTGGACTCAAAATAATTCGTTTAAACCAAACGTACCTTAGTCCAAAAGTTCTTCCTTACTGAGTTAGGGCGCTAAAAATATTTTTCCAAATAATTTTTTAAGTATATCTACCAGTGGCGGATACAAGGGGGGATCCTTGGGTCCGGACTCCCCCCCCTTGGTAGAATAAGAATCCGAAATTTTTATATTAGTTTGCTGACAATTATTGATTGGACCTCCACCTCCCACTAAAAACGCCACTTTTCAATTGAATCAATAAACTTTTTTATTATTTTAGATTAGAAAGTAAAATCGGCATATGGTATAGATACAGATACACATTTAAGAGTTCGTTGCCTTAAAATTTAAATAAACGATAAGAAAAAACTGCATAACAAGCAATAGAACACGAGACTGCTAATGCTTTAAGCTTTAAGGCATAATCTTGATCCAGTCATAAAAATGTTTGCTGAAGAAAAATATTTTACTGACCAAGTAGAGTTTCTTTTCCTAAATTTCATAAAAACATGAAAAAAACCTTCCTATCAAAACAACCAGGCATGGGACGTGAGCAAGATTATTAAACAAAAAGTACCCGGAAAAAGGATGACCTTGAATCGCGGAAAAATTTTCGCCTGCGGTGCTTTTGGGCTCGCTACGCTCGCGTCTTTATGGTCCCTCCCGGATATAGCTACACCACTTTTTTATGCGTAATATAATGTATACAAAAAATTAATAGACTAAGTTAGGTTAGATTTTTCAGACCCCCCCTTGAAAAGATTCTAGATCCGCCACTGATATCTACAGAACGGTTTAAAGTAGAGATTTGAAATTGCGTGGGTTAATAAATCTATGAACCAAAATAATATTGTTCAGTGGCGTACTTATCGAAGAAGTCTCAGGGTTTTTTTGAATAATTTTTGTAGGGGATTAAATTTTTTTACAAATTAATAAGAATTATCATAGATACGCTCAAGACACGTAAAAAATGTATACTTGTTTAATTTGCATTAACTCAACTGTTTGCGAGATATTTCACTTTGAAAACATTTTTCCTATTAAAACGACAATTTGTGACAGCCTGTAAAGTCAAAAGTATTGGGTCACTCTAATACGGCTCATTCTACGTCCAAAACTAAACATAATTTCTATCTTATACCGTTCTGTAGATATACCTAAAAAACATAGAGGGCGAATAAAAAATACATCTTTCAACACCCTGTATTTTAGTAACGAAACATTTTTGGGGGTCGGTTTCTACAACCATTTATGCTTAGTTTTGGACGTAGAATCAGCTGTATTAGAGTGACCCAATATTTTTTACTTTACAGGGTAAGTCACAAATTGTTTTTATAGCAAAAAAATTTGTGAAGTTAAATATCTTGCAAACAGTTGAGTTAACGCAAGTCAAACAAGTATACCTTTTTTACGTGTCTTGAGCGTTCTATCAGAATTCTTGTTATTTTGTAAAAATATTTAGTACCCTACAAAAAATATCCAAAAAAACACTGAGTCCCCCCTATAAGTACATTGTAGCTTCCTTATAGACTTATTAACCCACCCAAAAACTTGTGGTAGGATTTTGTAAAGACCTTTTAGAGACGCGCCCTGTATATGTACAAAATACCTTTAATTAGTTTTTGTTAATTAAATTGACTATTTTATTTTAGAATGATTCAATTTATTTAGTTTTTCAACTTGAGAGCAAAATAATTATTAAATTATAAATTATGCAAAAATACGATTCTTGTGCCCAAAAATGTAAGGTGATGAAAACAGCTAGAATATTTGCATACATTTCTATCATATTCTCTTTTGAAATAATCATTTTTGATTATAATAGAATCATTTTATCGGGAAAGAGCCCGAGACCTTCCGATTTTACTCATAAATCTCCATTCTGCTTAAAAGCTTGTTATTTACTCACAACACGAGAGCAAACAGCATGGTCCATTAGTACTAAGGATTTTACCTAATGTTAGTTTTCTTGTGTTGCTCTAAGTAACAAAACTTTAGGACAAAATCAAGATATATCTATAAACTGTTTAAAAAAAGAGACTTTTAAAAGTTTGAGGTTGTCAAACAGGAGTAACTGGCTACTGCTAGAGCTAACTAGAATATGTCGCCTTAGAGTCAAAATAATGTTAAAATTTTACAAGATTGTTTATCGTTTTGACATTTTTCAACTGTAATTTACCATAAATTTGTAGATATTTACGAAAATTTACTTTTGGTCTACAGTATATTGTTAATAATGTATGTTATCGACATTTGTATTTATTTTTTTCAAAATATTTTAAACACAACTTCCATCATATTTTTGCAGGACATCGACTTAATTTACTTCACTGGCGACATAATAGACCACGCAATTTGGAGAACAACCAAGACCAAAAACTCAGATTTAATCACATTCACCTTCGATAAAATCCAGGAAATTTTCCCAGATACTAAATTTTATCCAGTGATAGGAAATCATGAAGCCACTCCATTGGATGTGTAACTAAAGCATTTTGAAACTTCTATTTTAAATACAACAATCTATACTGTTGTCGTAGTTATCCTCCACCTGATATTGTACAAGAGGAATTTTCTCAACAATGGCTTTATGATCTCGTGAAGAAATTATGGGCGAAATGGTTGCCAGAATCTGCGTTAGAAACCGTTGGGAAACAAGGATACTATACGCATGTGTTTAACGATAAATTAAGGATAATTGGTTTGAATAACAACGTCTGTTATAAGTTTAACTGGTAAGAAAGGAGGTTGATGAATTCAACCGAAAATCTTCAATTAAACTAATTTATAATCGAAACCAATCTTGTATTTTAGGTGGTTATTATACGACACTAATTACTTGAATGAACAACTAGAGTGGCTTCGCAACATCCTGCTTGAGGCGGAAGAAAAAGGTGAATTTGTCCACATAATAGCACACGTTCCACCTGGTAATAAAGAATGTGTGGAACCATGGGAGAAAAGCTACAATGCTCTTGTCTACAGGTAGAAAAAACAATTAGCGAAGCTGATTGATTGACAAATTTATCTTGTTGTAGATTTTCCCATATAATCAAAGGACAATTCTTCGGGCACACTCACACAGATGATCTTAAAGTTTTCTATAACGAAACCGACAAGGAACCAATGAATGTCGGCTACAACGGCGCTAGTTTAACCCCATTTGAAAAATACAACCCGAATTACAAGATTTACACCCTAAACTCTAGCACTTATGTAGGTATACTGTGGTTATAATAAAAAATCACATAATTTCTGAGTTGATTTTCAGGAAGTTATAGAAGCTGATACGTACATATTCAACTTAACCGACGCTAATTTGCATAAGGATGCATCACCGCGTTGGTATAAACTTTATTCCTTGAAGCAGGCTTTTGGTTTGCAGGATTTATCGCCTCAGAGTTTAAGCGAACTAGCACTCAAGTTTTTCAAAGACGATGATTTGCTTTATCAGTATTTCAGGTAGCATATGAGACATGTTGAATTCGGTGGTAATATAAATTATTGGTCTCGTAGGTACAATGCTAGAGATGGCGATGCGTCTCTTGAAGAAGGCTGCGATAGCGAATGCAGGCAAAAATTGACATGCCAAGTCGTTACTACGAACTCGATGAATCCAACTATGGATTGTGATTATTGACTTTTAGTTTCAAATATACGTTTTATTTATAGGAAAAACTGTACAAAGATATGAGTATTGTGTGAAACTTAATAAAATAAATTTATGTAAAGTGGGAGTTGTATATTTGTGAAAAGTTCGCAATGGTTATTTATGTACCTAGGGTGGAAAGTGATACTTTACTGAACGAGAAGCAAATTCCAGTACAGATTGTAGTGTTACTATAAGCTTCTACTTTTTTTTTAATAAAAAAAGTTTGGTATACGAGCCCCTAACAACTAAATGTTCGGACAAAAATAAATTTTTGAAGTACCTATGAAAGGAGAACTGGAAATTTTACGCAAATAATTAGTAAACACCTAACAATACAATAAGATAAAGCCTTAATAACAATATTATGCATGGAAGAAAATTATTTATTGGATTTAACAATATTTTAACCTTAATAATTAGCAAATTTTACAAAATGAATTAGCAACTAAATGTTGGGATAATTTTTAATTTAGGACCATTAATAAGAGGTTACGATTCCTTTTGCTTTAATAGCTGCCTGTATTCTAGCAGGCATTGTATTTATCAAATTTTGGTACAATTCTGGCGTGAAACTAAATTTCTTCTATTTTGGTCTTTAAGTCCCCAATGGTTCTTGGTGGATTATTGCGTAGAATACGTTTAATTTTATGCCAAAGAGTTTCAATGACATTTAAGTCCGGATTGGATGAGGGCTATGAAAGCAACTTTATGTCGTTTTCCCCAAGTTCGAAAACTGTGATTTTTTAAAAACAGTCGGTAGAAAATTACGCCACATTTTTTAAGTGCAATTTTTAAGCTACGAAATATGCCTAAAATCACCAAATAAAGACTTGAGGATTTTTTTGTACATAAAACCAACATCCAGCTTTGTAATAAAGTAAATTTTACCAAAATACAACCAGTGGTTCCAAAACTGTGATTATTTTAATGTAGGTAGCACCCTCAAAAACACGTTTTTTGAAAAGTGAACTGTGGAACTCAAGAAAAATGCAAAAAAAATCAAATTAACATATCAGGATTTTTTCAATATTGTACGATTATTGAGCTTTGATTTAAATGTTTTTTGACTCAAATCCAACCAGCGGTTTCAAAACTGTGATTCTTTAAAACAGTTACTAGAAAATTTTATCATTTTTAAAGGTGCAACTTTGAAGCTCCGATAAATGCCTAAAATCACCAAATAAAAACTTGTGTAACTTTTTTGTCAAGTAAATCAACATCCAGCTTTGTAATAAAGTAAATTTCATCAAAATCCGACTACTAGATCCAACGTTTTGAAAATAATAATTCTTTGTTTCTACAATTTTCCCATCCTGCTGGGTAAAAGTGCCACAGTTTTGGAACCGCCGAGCGGATTTTTACGAAATTTACGTTTTATATAACTAAATGTTGGCATCATAACAGAAAAAACAATCAATATTATGGAAGTTAATTTAGATAACTTTTGCGCGTATGGAAAAAAACAATCAAATTTATTTTTGTCCGAACATTTAGTTGTTAGGGCTCGTATTATGAAAATATTTTAGGTATATAATTTTTTATTTTTTAGATTTTATAAGCATCAACGTTCTACCTTTTTTCGTATCTTAAGCACATTTTTTGTATATTGGGTTCAATAAAACTATTAGGTACGTGTTTGTGATCTATAATTATTTTCTTTATTTAGTCACAATTAAACAATAAACCGGTAAATTGCTATTGATTTATAACAAAATTTTATCGTCTTATATACTTATACTCTTATATACAATAGATTCAGATAGTTGCAGATATACTCGTAAAATTGTATCGTATATTAGCTACTTTTATTTAATACCTATCTATAATTTGACCCAATGAAACTGTTAAAAAAAAGTTTGATTTATAGCATAAAAGAATGAAGCAAGAAATATTTAAGTTTACAGTTAATTCGGAAAGTATTTTATTACACGATTGTACAGAAAATATTTTAAAAACACTTGTTGAGACATTTTTACATAATCGACCAAGTAATGAAATTTTCTGGTTACTTATATGTAAAAATTTAAATTCATTAATTCAAATTATGATTAAGCAAATCTAAACAAAACTATTACACATTGTATCAGAATTTTTAGATTCTCTTATTTGATATTGATAAGATTTAGAAGCTTACAGGATTTTATTAATTTACGAAGGGAATGTATAGACAACACAACATACAAGTCAATGTTAGAATGCTTTAATATTTCACCGCATGGTTTATAATAATTATCACAAACTAATTTGTACAGTTTATAAATTTCTATTTATAAGCAGTTACAATATTTATATTAACTTACTAGCAAATTGTGTTTATATAGGGTGTCCTAACGATGCGAGATAATTGGTTTGCAGCTTTAATATTCAGAATATCAAAAAAATCATTAATAAAAATAAAAAATTTGTTTTGAAGCATACAATGTAAAAAGTGTCATTCTCCACTTATTTTATGCAGCACCCTGTATATTTTTGCATTTTTGGATTCTACACAAACTCAAATAAAATAACTAAGGTGATAAGTTGATGTATGTTATCCTACACTGTAGGGCATTAAATTTCTAGATATTTTGATATTTTTATCTATTTTCATTTTCAAAAGTTAAAAATTGTTAATTTTATTTTTTCAAATGAACTACGTAGATTTCTATCCTATATTGTAGATAATTATACAGGGTGTCTCTAAAAGGTCTTTACAAAATCCTACCACAAGTTTTTGGGCTCAAAATAATTCGTTTAAACCTTAGTCCAAAAGTTCTTCCTTACTGAATTATAGGGCGCTAAAAATATTTTTCCAAATATGTTTTTAAAAGTATATCTACAGACTACAGAACGGTTTAAAGTAGAGATTTGAAATTTGGTGGGTTAATAAGTCTATAAGAAAGCTACAATTTGTTGGTATTAGAACCAAAATAATAATGTTCAGTGGCGTACTTATCGAAGAGGTCTCAGGGCTTTTTTAAATAATTTTTGTAGAAGATTAAATTTTTTACAAAATAATAAGAATTATGATAGATACGCTCAAGACACGTAAAAAAGATATACTTGTTTGATTTGCATTAACTCTATTGTTTGCGAGATATTTCACTTTGAAAACTTTTTTTGCTATTAAAACGACAATTTGTGACACCCTGTAAAGTCAAAAATATTGGGTCACTCTAATACGGCTCATTCTACGTCCAAAACTAAGCATAATTTCTATCTTATACCGTTCTGTAGATATACCTAAAAAAGATAGGGGGCAATAAAAAATACGTCTTTCAACACCCTGTATTTTAGTAAAGAAACATTTTTGGAGGTCGGTTTCTACAACCATTTATGCTTAGTTTTGGACGTAGAATCAGCTGTATTAGAGTGACCCAATATTTTTTACTTTACAGGGTAAGTCACAAATGGTTTTTATAGCAAAAAAAATTTTCGAAGTTAAATATCACGCAAACAGTTGAGTTAACGCAAGTCAAACAAGTATACCTTTTTTACGTGTCTTGAGCGTATCTATCATAATTCTAGTTATTTTGTAAAAAAATTCTATACCCTGTAAAAAATATCCAAAAAAACACTGAGTCCCCCCTATAAGTGCGACACTGAACAATATTATTTTGGTTGTAATACCATCACATTGTAGCTTCCTTATAGACTTATTAACCCACTAAATTTCAAGTCTCTACTTTAAACCGTTCTGTAGATATACTTAAAAAACGATTTGGAAAGATATTTTTTAGCGCCCTGTAACTCAGTAAGGAAGGACTTTTGGACTTGAGGTGTGTTTGGTTCAATCGAATTATTTTGAGCCTAAACTTGTGGTAGGATTTTGTAAAGATCTTTTAGTATACTCTATTTTTTTGCATTATATTACACAAGAAGACTAGAAATAGGAGAGTGAACTTCCTTGTACACAGCGATGGGACGCTATGCGGCGATAGCTCTCCTTTCAATAGGCACTCGCCATGTGCGCCCTGCTCTTAAATTGCTGTACTGCGCATCTGTCATGTGAGGGGGACTGTCGCCGTATATCGGTCTTTCCTTTCCAAGTGAGTTCGCTCTCTTGTTTCTAGTCTTCTTGATACTATACCCAAACTTTGTAGATATTTTGATATTTGTGGCTATGTGGGAAAACATCGAATCAATAATAAATGAATGATTTGGCTCTCGTGTGTATGCAAGTTCGACTTAATTTTTTTAGAGAGTTTTCTAATTTTGTTACTAAAATTACTATTTAGCTCAACTATAGCTGATAATAATCATGTCCCTGGTTTAAGTCTAAATTAATCTCGAATTAAGTTAATTCGTTTTTTTGCAACTGATATTAAGGCCCGGTTTCGTGAGCTTTGGTCAACTTCCGTGCCTGATTAAATGTCATAATTACAATTATTGAAGCAATCGTTTCTATGGCTTTTAATCATCAAATATTAGTTAACCGACACAGGAAACTGGCTCTAATAGCATAAAATTTGACATAAAACAATAAATTGGTAAAATCATTGTTAATTTGATTTTTTTAAAACAATTGTCTTTTCCAACTCTGAGAATTAATAATTTATTATTAGTTAATACAAGTCAATAAAAAAGTTATAGTAACCCCTGAAAAAATTTAGTCTAGCCATTTCATCATTGACGTTAAAATAATTTTTTATTACTTTATGTTTTCAGTTTTTATGATATTTTTCTGGGAAAGAAGGTTTTCCAAGATATTTCCACGCGTACCCTGTATATGAAATTACATAAACATGCAATAAATCTAGTGGGCGCACGTGACAACATTTTACGTAAAACACCTCGTCTATAGTATGCACAAGCAACCTTGCCGTACATCGTTACGAATTTACTTCCCAGCATGCGCACTATGAACTGTAAACTGTAATTCATTAAACTACATTCAAGTTTATTATTTCAAATTTTTTTTGTTGTTCCGACGTTGGCTGTCGAACATATCAAATTAAACATTAATTCCTTTACAAATAAACAAAGCAAACATTGTACGTACAATACAACAACGAAATGATATGGGAGAATTGTTATAGTTTAACAGAATTTTTTTGTTGATTTGTTGATAAGCTAATCAGATAATAAATTGTTGTTGGGCTTTGGTTTGGATGGCTATGGAATCGGAGAGTTTAAAGCACCTTAGTATTAGTAGTAGTAAAAGTTTAAAGTCTTATGGATTTTGTTTTGGTTTTTAATAGCAGGATGGAGGGGGAGGGGGTATCTCGGTGGAGCCCTTAGGTGTCCAGATCTAGGCCCGCTTGGACTCTTAAGAGGGGTCAAACCCGGCGATTTTTTCCTGCTTAATCCAGTTCATTAATCCTGGCTTGTTTATGGGTATTTAATAGCAAAAGTGCTATATTTACCTATAATGTGTGTATATTTGTCATATGGAAGCGGAAACAAGATGCAGTAAGCGCGCGGCGAAATTCTCGTGCCTCCTCCCCCTCCCCACTACCGATGGTGTAAGCCACAGGTCATTCAACCCGCGCAGTCCCGGCTAACAGCAGCAAACGTACTCACCGTTTCTCGTACATGGTGTCCTTAATTCATGGTACTTATTTCATATTTCAGATTCCTCACAAAATAAACTTGCAAACAGCATGTCATGAACGTTTAAGTCCAAAAATTGCCCAAAAATTTAAACAATGTTGTTAACTGACTTGTTCCGCAAACTGGGTTTTAAAAAATTGTGTGTAAATAAATAAAAAAGATGGAAAAAGTTTACAGTGCAATAATAAAAGCGGCAACGGTGGAAAAATTCTAACATAGAAAATGAAAAGTGTGAAATAAAAGTGAATGAAAAGTTTCTTGGAGACTGGAGAGTGAAGACCCCCCGCGCATTTTTTCCGTTTTTTTGGATTTGCTTTCTGTTACATTTTAAGGTAACTCAAATTTTTTTATTGCTAATCTGAACCCCTTTCTTACATAACACCATTTAAATTAAATAAAATCAATTATCGCTTGCTAAAAAATACAATTGGGTTTTATTTTATTATTTTTAGAACATGCCCAGACATCATCAGATTGATTGTGTAAGAAAACAGCGAAGATACCCAAAGGATTACTATCAGCTTCGTCATTAAGATAAATAAAACGGATTTTTGAGTGCCCAAAAAAATGTAAGTTTACCATATTTAGCGCTTTCCGCGGGGGCAACAACCCCTACATATTTATTTACAAATAAACACCCTAATTTTATTTAATCCTGTCTGAGGAGTGAGGTCTGAAGTTCGGTATAAAAAATTCGTTAAAAATCAACGAAAAAAGTTGCGAACGTATGCATGAGGCCAGTAACATAGCATCATTTTTCAGTCGATTGTGTTTAAGCCTCCAAAGGTCATCAACCTCGCTTAATGTAGGTCAGTAATGGTGGGCGTCTCTGTACGACTTGCGCACTGTACGACTAAATGTCATTATTACTATGATTACAACAACGTAGAATATTTTTTTTGCATCAATTTTTATTGGTTTTTGTCTCATAAAACCGCAAATGTCCAAAAAATTTACCACAACTTGAATCTCAGTTCAGTTCACTTAGTTGTTATCGTAAAGCAAAAACATAAAATTAAATCGTGTACTTTGTTGATAAAATACAATAAGTATATGAGATAAGCCTTATTTTTATTTGTTTGTACTTTCTTTACAAAACACAGAAAAAACACGCTTAATTATTGTTTATATCGCTGACTTCAGTAGCGGAACACGAAACTTTCAACCCTTTTCCATTCGTCAGATTTGCTCGATTTCGTAATAATTGTTTTGTTCTCTTGGGCTATCATCGTTTAACACTATGGAACAAATTAGCTTCATTGGATTGATTTAAAAATAAATAAGTAGGAAATTGACCTTTAAAATTGAAAGGATTGAGTGTGATCGTAAAATATAGTTCAAATGGGAAAGTTTTTCGATAGCTAGAGCTAGACAACGCACTAATAGAATATAAGAAGGAAAAAATTGTTATATAATCGTTTGGGTTTCATGCTGTTGATATTTATACAGGAAGTTAATTAAATGTATGTTATTGTTAGATACACAAGGTGTAATTGTTGATTAACTTAACAAATTGGAGTTCAATTTGTTATCAGTTTTTACATCTAGGGAATTTAATAGAATCTTTAATTTCTGAAATGTTATTGCTTTAAGACAATCGAAAGGAAATGCTGTTAAAAGGGAAATTTTGTAATTAAAGCCGCATTTGGTTATGATTATCTAACATTAGAATTAAATTGTTGCCAGAGGCTACGGCACTTTATTATAAAATGATCTATTCATAATTTAGACCATTTTTTTTCTAAATATTTAATTCCACATTTCTGGTTTGGAATTTTTGAACGAGGTTTCTATACTTTTTCGTAATTTGAATATTGTAAGTTCATTTTATGATTTACACCTACTCAGTTGTGTGAAATATCATGGCGATATGTGTAGTGAACTAATTTATGGTATACCATTGCATAATTCACAGGAACCATCATATGAATATATAATTCAAATTAAGGAATGGTCGAGCTTCAAAATTACTCTTCATCTTATTTTTAAAGAAATTCTTAATTTTTTAAAACAACTACATGTAGAAAACGCATAAATGATTCTAGTTATTTATTTATTACTTAAAATTCAGCGTTTGATGGAAGATATTTTTTGGTAACCAATCCAAGAACAAAATTATGATGATTTTTTGAAAATTGGTTTGTTTTATTTCGCTTAGAAAATCTTTCCATAGATAAACTGCTATAATTCAAATTTTCTGTAATTTCGACTGATTCTTTTAGAAACTGTGATATAGAAATGGGAATGACAAATTTTCTAAAATGTACAGGGTGTCCAGATTTCGTTGTAATTGCGGGGTATCTCGTTTACTAGCAGAGATAGAGACATGCGGTTGTCGCGACACGTTGCTACTTTTTTGTGAAACAAAATATGCCGTCAACAGTTTTTTCATAGCCGCCTTCGTTTTTGAGATACAGGGCGAAATTTAAAATTGGCACTTTTAGGGCATACCTCGTATCTCGGGAACGGCTGAAGATATTGGAAAGGTAAAAACTGCATGTTATACAGATTTTTACGTAGAATCCAGTGGCGTACTCAGTTTTTTCTTAGAAGCGATAATTTTCGAGATATTTACTACACTTATGTTATTTTAAATGGAACACCCTGTATGTTTTTAACGAGTTGGATCCAGCTTGTCATAAGCTTTACAAAACTATAAAACAATCCTTAAAAATTTTCTATATTAGACTAGAAAATGACAATTTTCAGAAATTCAGCCAAAAATTTTATAAGTAGGCTATGAAAAATAAGAAACAAATGTCATTATTCATACAATAGAAGATTTAAGTGCTGCCACAGAAAGAGAATTTAGGGATTTACAAGCACACTTTCTCATAATTCTGAATGCTTTACGCAGGATAAGAAAAATATACGAAATGTGTCTGAGACATAACGGAAATCAATTTGACCAATTTCTATAAGTGTATTCAAACTATTATTTGTTCTTGTGAAAAGTTGACTGTATTCCTTCTTTGTTTGTTGTTTTTCATGGCCTACTTACAAAAATGTTGGCTGAATTTTTGAAAATTGTCTTTTTCTAGCTTAATATAGAAAATAACTAGAGTGTTTTATATTTTTGTAAAGCTTATGACAAACTGGATCCAACTAGTGAAAAACATACAGGGTGTTCCATTTAAAATAACATAAGTGTAGTAAATATCTCGAAATGTATGGCTTCTAAGAAAAAACTGTGTACGCTACTTGATTCTACGTAAAAATCTGTATAAGATGCAGTTTTTACCTTTCCAATATCTTTAGCCGTTCCCGAGATACGAGGTATGCCGTAAAGTGCAAATTTTCAATTTCTCCCTGTATCTTAAAAACGAAGGGGGCTATGAAAAAATCGTTGACGGCATCTTTCGTTTCACAAAAAAGTAACAACGTAGCTAGTAAGCGAGATACCCCGCATTTACAACTAAATCTGAACACCCTGTACATTATCTAACCTAACCTAAGTACCTAACATAATTAACTATTATATTCAGCTTTATTAAAAAGCAAATTTAATTAAAGAAAATAATGTTCTTTCGTAAATTACATAAATTTTGTAGTCTCAATTATGACTTTTTTATATGAAGAAATGCTTTGGAGTGATCAGATAAAACAAGATCTTATTACTATTTGGAATTTTATTATTTACTAAAGTGGCGGGAAAAGTAGTTATTTCTCTTATTTGGATAGTTAATAATACGAATAAAATGATTCCTCAAAGAAAAGGCAGAAATATATGAAAATGTTTAGACTTTGAACATTAATTTTGCTATAGAAGTTCTTAAATTTGAAAACCAAAATTCGATATTTAAGTGCATCAATAAGCAAATAAAAATAAAATTTCAGCAAATTAATGGTCCCAGTTTTAAAATTCCAAAGTATCTTTTAAATCTACTCTGCCCAATAAAACAATAATATTATGTCATATTTGTACATTATAAACATATTTAAAGACTTTTATCTCTTTAAGTTTTCAATTTAGAGTGAATCGACCATTTAGCAGAATCGCCCTTTAAAGTAAAATTCTATCTAGACTAGACTCTCCATTATTTTCAATTGAAAGAAAATCGAAGTGGTACAGACATAAATAGTCAAGGATGTGGTGGAGATTCTCCTGAAATTTAGATAAGGGTTCGCTATAAATAAACACCAGGTATTCATACTAAAACATGGTTCTAACTTTTTGGATTTAATTTTTTACTTTTTCCGATATCTAGCAAATAATAATAATTTTTTCCATATTGAAAATGATTTACTGCATGTCATAATTAGCTGTTGAATTTTTTGTTTACTTTGAAGCTATTTTAGAGAAAAACTTGAAAAAATTTCTTAAAATTGGCCTTCTTAAGTTATATTAGAAAAAATCACGAAGTAGGTATCCATTATTTTAGAATATTTTGGACATTAATACAATACTGTTGTATTAAAATATGAATTTTTAAAATTTCCAAAGAAACGACTGTAAATTTGTGAAA
This sequence comes from Pediacus dermestoides, assembly GCA_963942485.1. Classification (NCBI taxonomy): domain Eukaryota; kingdom Metazoa; phylum Arthropoda; class Insecta; order Coleoptera; family Cucujidae; genus Pediacus; species Pediacus dermestoides. Next base: position 36,043,033 of record OZ012626.1, read on the forward strand.
TTAGTTCTGATTTTTTACTGTGTGGTTGTTGATTTGTCCATCAAGTTAATAGAAATATAAATAAAATTTATTTGTAAAACGTAATGATGATAACTATTTTTATGAAAATTTTTATGTTTTGTGATGTAATTAAAAATGTCTTATTATTTTGGCAATAACACATCAAATATCCAAAAATTAGATAGTTTCTTATATAAAAATTCAGCATGTTAAAAATTGCAAAAAAACTTCCCGCTTTTTTTCTATGACTCGTCCTATCGAAAAAATTACTACTTATCCCAAATCAACTACTTCGAACCATAAAACCTGAAACAAATCCTGCATATTATACGAGTAATCTACAGTAAACTCCAACGACACTTTTTCCTGCCACTTTCCTTCAGTTTATTTCAGCTTGATGTGTTGTGTACACTATGTGGCTAAAGTGAAGACAAGCTAACTGGTGTTTGGGGTCTGATGTCGTGTACATGAACGAACGGGCGGCAGTGTCGATAACCTATATCTAGAATACGAATATGATTATGCAGTGCGCTTTTGCTTTTTTTAGTTATAATATTTATAGGAAATTCAAACTTTATTATTTATAATAAAGTAATAAATGTTAACTTGCAATGTAATTGTTTTTTTTAGAGAAATATTACTATTTTTAGTGTAACTAATTACAATTACATAAAATAAGTAAGCTTTATTGCTTTTCGATTTTTGTATTAAAAACCATACAAGAAGAAATTATTATTATAACCGCGCAACTTTACGATGATTATCGTTTTATTTGCCGTTAGTTTTTTCTCTTGGTTTGTGTGTGTAATTCAATTGTAAACAAATTATATAATACTCCTAGAGCAAATGTGTTTAACTTTCTATTTTTATTTATAACTTCCCAGTTATAATTATTAACAATTATAAAATGAATGCAAAAAGTTGTCTACCTACTGTACTGTTCCATTAGTATCAACCGGGAGAAAGTACAACTCAAAATTTGCGCCTAAGCCTAAAATAAAAATTTGAATATTACGGTAATTTATTGGCTGCGTCCCCCACCAATAACCAAATATCCATGTCCAGGTGTCGACAAGATTACAATTTATACAGTTCTATTGTTGTTTCAATGCCTTGACAACAACGTTTTAGGTACTATAACACAGACATAAAATATCTGACCTAGTTTTAGAAGTACTCAAAAAAACTGATAAAACAGCTATCGGATAATTTATTACGCTTTAGTTGTTTCAGTGTTTGTTTAAGTTTGTAAAATTATGTTTTGAAAATATTTCAACCATTACTAAATGAATAGCACCCAATGGCAGTCCAACACTCCAATATGGGGTGCGTTTGGATGGGGGGTCCTGAAAACAGGTTTAACGAGGTTCAAAGCAGTACCCTGTTGAATGTGATATAAGAAATAATATCCTAATTATACATATAATATAAATTACCAAAGGTTATTGCACTCCCATATAAAAGATTTGAAAACTTGGTATATTTCGCGGGAAATTGTATTGTTATTTTGTCCATTATATCTACCTGTTTTTGCTGTTGGAAGGAAGATTGTTTCTAAGCTAAGGACTTTCACTAGTTTGAATTGTTGCATCACCAGCAGCATTCATGATGAGTTGGTGCTTTGGGTGGATTTTAAGCAATTGATTGTAATTAATAGTCTAATAAAAGTCTCATTTGTAGAAATTGGCTTTGATGGACGGAATTAGGAAAATCCTTGCGAAACTGTGGGTCAAGGGACTAAAGCTAAAGAAGTTTAAATCTTTAGGATAGAGACTGTATGAATGTGTAGAATTTTGTACGTAAAAATAGTGAAATAAGAAATTAAATTAGATGAAAAATGTCCAAAATAAATTATTTAACATTCAGTTTAGTTTTTATTTTTTTTTATTACGTACCCGTTAGGTAAGGCAAAGAAAACATCTATTAATAAAAATGTTTAGAAATAAATTGTTGTATAAATATTTATATCGGGGATATTATTATTATTTAAAAATAAAATTTGGGAAAATTCGCCCAATATTCTCAAGATCAGTTTTTTTCAGAACTAAATACAATTTTCCGAGTTACTATTATTTAAATCTGACCTCTTTGTTTTTGTTGAATGACCATTCGTAATCAAATATCAAAATCTGATTAGTGGTTCCAAATTACAAAATTACATAAAAATTGGTTCTAAATTTTAATAAGTAGGTACGCAATATTTTAGCCAGTTCTTCGTAAGTACTAAAAGTAATATAATTTTTTGTCATTGCTAGTATGTAGTGAATTGATAACTGATTTTACGTAATGGTCAAGTATTCTAAGATACGATATGTGGGTCTCAAACATAAAAAAGTAGTACATAGTTTCAAGTTGCAAGTCTTAAATGTCAAATAGAATTCGAGGTGAATTCCGGTCTTAAGTCGCAGTCATTCACAGACGTAGAAGTGGCTCAAAAGTGAAATAATATTTAATGTTGTGTGATTTAACTTTTTAAGATTATAGAGACATAGATTGCTTATTCTTTGAATATTGAAATTAAGTACTAGAGACAACATTCTAGAGATCCCAACTTAAGACCTGAAAAATTCTGAAAATCTTCTAATAAGTTTTTGACTCGGTGAAGCACTGGATTTTTTTTTATAAGGAAAACGGAAATATTTCACAAAAAACTATTTCTTATGAATTTCAATGGCCAGTAAAATGTAAAAATTCATTAGATTATCCAGACCTACGTCTAAACTGCTGGCCAATTGAAACGTACCAAGCGAATTTGTAAGTTGAATTTAAAGTGAAATATTTTGAAAAATAGAAAAGATATCAACATGCGGTTTTCAGGATTTCAGAGATAATTTAATTGAGAAAACGATAGTGTTACCCGATTTTTTACTTTGAAGTACATTACTATCTACAGGGTATGAAAGAAAGTCTTTTTTTTTGTCAAATTTGATAACTACCGTGATTCCACAAATTTTTTTTTATATTTTTTTTATGTAGATTTTTTTAGTCCTTACTTAATGCGAAAACAACCGGTTTCTCAAAATTTTGATATCCCTGTTATTTTATAAGATACCAAATTTTTGCTGAAAATTTGATTTTTTCTTTGTTTTTTGTCGTTCGGCCGTATAGTGTTTTGTAAGAACCAATCTCTGAATTTGATTATAATACCTTATGAATGGCTTTCTTATAAAAAGTACACTTTTTGTACTTTCATTAATTTATTGGTAACCAGTGGCTTATCAAAAATCGGTACACGTTCGCTAATTGGTAAATTTTTTTAATTCATTTTTTGAGGCTATTTTCTTAATGGAATAGAATGGAATTTAGTTTGTTTATGTTCACCATTGGTTTAAGTGACTTATATCCTCGAAACGGGTTTTTCACTTTTTCAAAAATTTGCTCATATTCGTGTATACCGGGTGGCTACGAAATCGTTTTACAACCCCCACCATTTGGTTACATTTAACTGTATTAATTTGAAATTTGGCATGGTTTGATTGTTGAAAGGAATAATCATTTTGACGTTTAAAACAATCTGATGACACTTCCGGTTTCACCGGAAGGCCCACCTACTAACTTTCAAAATATTTTAAAACAACCCTGTATATTTTTTCCGTAAGAATTAGATTCTACTTAAAATTACCTTTTTATCGACATATCACATGATGACATTTGCTTTCAAAATGGCAGCATAATTAATATTGCAAAAACCTGTTCAATAATATTAAATTTAATAAAAAATTCGGTATCTTATAAAATAAGAGGGATATAAAAATTTTAAGAAATTGGTTTTTTCCTCATTAACCAGGGACTAAAAAAATCGACATCAAAAAAATATAAAATTTTTTTTGTGAAATTCCGGTAGGTATAAAGTTTGAAAAAAAAAGACTGTCTTTCATGCCCTGTGTAGATAGTAACGTACTTCAAAGTAAAAAAATCGGGTCACACTATTGCTTTCGCAATAAAATTATCTCTAGAATCCTGAAAACCTCATGTTGATATCTTTTCTTCTTTTCAAAATATTTGACTTTAAATTCAACCTAAAAATTCGCTTGGTACGTTTCATTTGGCCAGCAGTTTACTTGAACTTTTTATAAGCGTTAAGATTGGAAATGCATATACAATGGGTACAAAAAGTAATTTTTACTATTAGACAGTTACAAATCAAAAATATTTTAAAAGCTATAAAAATGATTTTAGTTTAAAATTAAAATTTAGAAATGTAAAAATATTAAACTTTAATACTGGAAACAATATGCTTAAACTAGATAAAATGTGAGTCATATTGCTTGCTATAAAAATAAGAAAACATTCTTAAAAGCGCTTAAATGCCACTAAACATAAAATAGTGGCATTTTCTAACACCCGCCGAAAATTCTAGCTTTCGGGAAGTAAATTTAACAGTTAAACTAAACCCTGTTTAGTATCTCCAACTGTTAAACCTGCAAAACAAATCATAAATCGCATTTTTTATTACATCTTTCTAAACATTTTTGGAATATTTCCAGACAGTGCCTTTGGAAAAATCTTGAAACACGCAAAAACCGTTCACCGTCGACACTGAAACCAAAAACCCAAAATACAGTTAGTTACCTCTATTTTTAATCTATCTTGAATTGCAACGACCATAAACAAAAACAAACCGCTAAAAAATCGCCGAATTACATATAAAAATGTGACGTCAATGTGAGGTTTAAAAATATCACAGAAGTTAATGACACTGAATTCTAATATAAAAACAATATGAGTGTTTGTGTGTGTGTGTGAGTGTGTGTACAACTGAAATTGTTACAAAACTATCCTTCCGTATTTGTTTCATATTACCCGCGGATTTATTTATAAGTCCTACACAATAATAAATGTCTATGTTAAGGCAGACGCATTCAAAACAATGATTTTTGAAAATAACGCAAGAAATATTGTTGTATTTTTTTATATTAATTATTAACCGTAAAATAACTGAGATACTACAAATGGTGACAGATGTTTATTCTCAACGATAAGCTAATTGTATTGTGAGAACTGTTAGATATATTTTGTTCATTTTCAAAACCAGATTAACAATAAACTTGAACGATGATGATGATGATATTCAAATCCAGAAACCAAACGACCACCGAAACGCCGTTTTAAATTAAACATAAGAAGCTATTGTTATTAAAACTGTAAAATAATAAGTCATCTGGTTTTACATAACAAAGTATACTCGGAAAGTTAACATTAACACTTTCACTCGTTTCACTATTGCTCAGCAGACGTTGAGGAATATACCGTAAGGTTTTCTAGTCACGACAGACTATTCAAACTGTAACTTTCACTGCTTGCTCTTCTTTATATTTTCAATTACAAGCAATTGAACCTTTAGATATTAGATGGATATAAGTAACAGACTGTTACGAAATTGTATCTTGGGTATTGATCGGTTTTATGTAATGTAAATGAGATGATACACAGGATTTTTAAGAATAATTTGCAAGATGGTTGCAGAAGATGGAAGGTAAAATTGAATAAGGAAAGCGTCATATAAGTTTTTCAAAAATCCCCCAAAAAATTTTATGACAAATTAAAATAGTCTAAAATAAGCTTGGTTTTAAAGTAGGTAGGCTTTTTCGCTCTAGAGCGATAAAATAGCTCTTTGTCACCCAAGGACTTTTTATTTTTCGAAAAATATTCTGCACAAAAAAATTAGGATAAAAACAGAGATATTATAGAAATGGCGAAGACACGAAATGACGATTGGCAGGAGTTTAATTCTAATTAGATATGCCGAAAATAGAATAAAAGAATCAGGAAATGTAGACTAAAGCAAAGACTCCAAAAGTTAGGAAGATAACATCTGAATTATAGTAAATAAGCAGTGGGAATCGACAGACTGAAAAAACCTGAGAACAGAAAAATTCTGCTGAAATTATCACGTCATCGCAGTGGGAGCTTCGGAAACATTTTTAAAAATTACGACAAAATTGATAAATCATCCGAATGTTGGACTTCTAATAATTCTAATATTCCGGCTACTTATGCTTAAAATCAAGGACAAAATAATATAATCCGGATATTTTTTTAAAATAAACTCGTTCTGTAATGGATTTGATAATTTTGGGTAATTTTGAGATATTATTAACAACAATATTTTAAAGTATTGCTTTTTTGACAATTGTGCTTTTCCAAAATATATTTTTCTGTTTTTATATGCTAAAACTGTTCCATTAATTTTCAAGTTTTTTATACTCCCGCCATAATGACGTCATATTTCAGTCTTCTGGTATTTTCTTATAGTTAATTAGAAATTATTACAATCAAAAATCGTATTTTTTGTCTCATAAATTATAACTCTGCGGCAGTTTTTTCCACATATCATATTTCCCAGCAATTTCCTAGACAATTTAACTGCTAAAACCGTTCCATCTTCATTAGATGCGTTCAGTTGCCCAATTGGCGACAAAGATAGACAAATTAGCTAACGGTGAAGACATGTGCTGTATTTATAATACCGGTCTAAATGTGTAAAAATATATTTATACGTTTTAAATAAATTGGTTGGTCTCACACCAATAACAAGAAAAATATTTGGAATTCTGAACGGCGCAGAAGTCCCAAAGAAAAAATATTCCACACCAAACGGAAATACCTTTTATCTTATAAAAATATTTTCCAACGCTATAAAATTGTGTTTCGGCGTAAAGATTAAAATAGTACGTGGAATGAAGAGACAGATTGCTAATAATTTCCTGTAAATTGATGTTTATGGTGTGACGTGGAGGAGAAACGAAAAGATATGTTATATTTTTACAGTTTTTCTTGTTTGTGCGCATTTCTATGTCGAACATTCTACTAATTTGGTATTTTCTTCCTAAATAAATTTTTGACCGCCACGATTTCCGGTAAATGCACATTTTATTACATAGCCACGAGATTAGATTTTATTTCAAAAATAAACATTGCACATCATGCAAGCATCTAAACAAACTGTAACAAATCAGACGTCCTCGTCTCATTTACGAACCAATGACATTCTCATGGCGAAATCTTCCTTTAAATAACACAGAGCAACAGGAACACTAATTTAACCAACACTTTTTATATAAAAAACGGTTGTTTGGCCGTGCAGTTTTCCTTTGTGACCACGACTAATTTACAGTCAAGTACAAAAGTTTAAAATTAAAAATTTTGTGCGGTGGAACTCGATCATTAATTACATTATTATGTTAGATTAATTTTCAGTAATTAGCTTCGTTATTCGTTCTAATGGTTTATTAATGCCATATCAATTAAGATGTTTTTACTCAATATATTTTGCGGCCTTCTTTATTTTATTAGTCTTGCACTTCGTGTGACATAATAAAACTTGAAATTTTCCAATAATAAATTGCATTTAAAGCTGATTTATTGTACGTTAATCCCAACCAGATCAGGTGAATTGCACAGTCATAATGTGGAGCAAAAACCTTGGAAATATTCCTGCAAAACAACCGTCAATAACTCCTGCACTAGACACATGTCATTTTATTTAATCTTCAACTGAAGACTTATTGCCCAATTTCCACCTCCGGTTTGATCCTGTCAAAATATCGTGCACCTCCATTATTTTAGTCATGGTCAAACTCAAACACCGAGCAGAAATTCCCGTTCACCTATTCCGAGATTTTACGTAACAGTCCACCGTGTGAAGTAACTGTGACGCATCATTCCGTTTGCGGTGCAGAACCTTGGGGTCATTGTACGTCCTCAAAACACGGCCGTGTCGCGTCACTTTCCGTAATAGAGAGAAAGACGCGTATTCCGTTATCGAAATTAATTAGAATCGGCTTTTTTCGATTTTCAGTTTTATGTAATTATAATGGTTGACTGACGAATAGGGAAGAGATTGATGTAAAAGTTATTTTTAAATAAAAAGTTAGAAGTTAATTTTAGATTTTTTTATTTTTTTGTTAAAATGGAAAAGTTGCGCATTTTGTTTGATTTTCATTGTTGTGTTGCTAATTATTATATTATGAGGATTGAAAATTTAAGAAACTGTGGGATCAATATGCTAATTTTAGCCTTTTAACTGTTTGAATTCGAGTGTTTTATTAATTTGTCTGTATAATATTTTATTTCGGTGTTGCGGTGAAATAAATTACGTTTGATGTTATTTCCAGTTTTTTCGCCTTTTCTCTCATTATTATTTTAATAGTGTACATTTTTCTTCTAAATAATTATGAAAGATATGTCAGCAGGCAATTAATTAAGTGATGAACGAAATATAAAAAATCGTTTTAGTGACACACGGTTAGCTCTTCATAACTTTATGAAAAATAACAGGAAGAGTAATTTTTCACCAAAACAAAGTTGGCAATATTAAGGATGTGTGTATACATTAAATTTTAGTTTGGAAATTTGTAAAATAAAATGTTTGAGGCAAATATAAATAGAAGTATCATGTTTTAAATTACTGACTTTTTTTATTGTAGAAATTATAAATTATTATCTTCATTTAATGTTAATACTGCTTAATAATATATTTACATAAAAAATTATCTAGGTACAATTGTCTACATTTTTCGTTTTACAAAATTTAATTTAACCCATGAAATATTTTTCTAGATTACTTTTTCTGAATTATGGGATCTAAACCTAAGAGCTACCGAAGAAAATTAACTGGTAACGATAAACTTGACCATAAAAATAAAATAAGGAAAATAACAAATATTTTACATACATGGCATTCAAAAGGACAAAATTTTACTAATTATGTTTATTAATATTACAGTGAGTACTTTTAATAAAATTTTTGAATAATGTGGTTTTGTTTTTTACAATGGTAAAGCGTGTCCATTTTTTTAAGGTAGCCACGTGATAAATATGTGCGAACATAATTACATTAAATTTTGACTTCCTTTTTTTAAGCTGTACTCAATTTTTACCTGAGATTTGAGAATCCGTTCTATATTTATGGATATTTAGAACATTTGACAATAGTGTAATGTAATATAAATATAACTGATCACGTGGGTGCTTTTATAAAGTTGAAATTGCGGGCCTTCGAAAAACTGGACATCATTTTGGAATTAGTATGCGCCGCCCAATTTATACGCCTGACTTTTATCTTTTATAACTAAAATATTTTGAATATTTTGTTAGGTTTCCGATTTTTTCATTCCTTGTTCATTAATTGTTAATAACATAATTTAAAGATAAAAAGGGATTAATGTTTAATTATTGTATGTAGTCTCTAACGATAATGTAAACTTTTTCAGACTATCCATGTTATTCACAATAAATTACAATTCATGTTAACTAAAATACACTTAGATTGTGATGTAGTTCATATCTTTCGGATTTAATAAATCACAGTCTAAGGGTCAATATTTTAGTCGTTGGTTAACTGCAATCCTAAATTTAAGCCTTGTTAAGACAAATACTAGCATTATGATTCTGAAGTAGTTTCAGGGCTTTGCAGACCTAACAATTAAATAATTACCATCAGATAAATATCTCAAAATAATTTGCGTAGTTTTTTAGAAACCAAAATAATTTTTGTAAATAAATATTATTCTATTCTATTGTAAAATTTACAAGTACAAGTAAAATTGTAAGTTTAATAATCACCGGTCAACATGAATTTTGAGTCTGGGTTCTGCATATCAGATTTTTATTTCTTGCACATAACTAAATACAGAAAAAATAGTTTTAAGTTTTAACCGAAAAAGTTTGCTTTTGTATCTATCAGAATGAAATTAAGGATTTTAAGAAAATGTTCCTATTTTCATACATTTTTTGCATATTGCATGTAAAAATAAAACAAACTTTTGTTATAGAATTGAACGACTCTTATTAAAGAAAAAATTTAAAAAACATCTACACATAAAAAAGTTTAGAAATGAATATTTTTTGTGTTTTTTCTATGATTGTATGGACTTTCTCATATTAGCTCTCAAGTATAATCTCAAAGCAAACTATTTCAAAAATAAAAGGTTTTGGTTATTTTTCGACATAGAGAATCAGAAAATTGTCATTAAAATAACGACTCCAAAAAAATTTTGTTTTTGTTGACCTTAATTATAATTAAACCCAAATATTCAATTGATCGTGGTTGCCACATTAAATAGCCCCATTACAATGGCAACTACTCTACAAAGTGAGTAAACGCGGCTTCAAAATAATTTATGTTTTAACTTTTTCAAACTGAATAAAACTGCTTTTTGTTGCTTGAAGTACCCGTGGTACTTCTCTCTTTTGGAACAATATATTACTAGTTTTTCCAAACTTAATTGGTGTTTTTTTGTTGGAGAAATTTCATATCTGCCATTAATCTACACGATAACAAACTTTTTGCCTCTCAAACAATAGTTAAACTACATGACCATAACTAATTCTAGTTATTAATGATATTTCTGTATAGATTTATAGCTTATGTCATTTCCGCATTATTTTCGATTTTTTTAATATTATTCGCCAATTTCAGTAAAATAACTCTGGTTTTGGGTTTTCACTTTTCATCGCAGCAGCAAAGATTATTTCTTTATATCCAACTATATATTAGAAATAATCTGGGCTAACTAGATGTTAATAATAACCCTTCGAAATCGCCTTACAAGCTTACGTAAATGATAACTGTAATAATCGAACTCTGAAACCTTGGAGGACATAATAATTATTTTAAAAATATGTATTATTGCTTACACAGACTGCATAAATGTACGTTTGTTAGAAGAGAGCTATAATTTTATATTTCAGTGGGAATTCGCTCAATTTATCTTAGAATTAGCTGTCTTTGTGAAACTGGAATAAATAATCAAAAATATTTTTGGACAATTAATTATAAAATAATTTTCTTTAATCCTGTGAAGTGTTTTTTTAGTTTTTTGAACTACCTACATAGGAAAAGAGTTTACGTTAAACATGAAATCAATAAATTCAAAACATTGACAAGGGGCCCAGAACAGAACTTTGAGGCAGCTACATAAATTTTTCTAACTTCCATAATTTTCAAATTTGGTCTAAAGTTCCTGCCAGTTTATTTATTATAAACCGACCTATTCCTATTATTACAATCTAGAAAACATGATTCATCCTTGCTAGACAATTATTTTTCGATTTCGTTTAAAGAAGTATTGGTGGTTGCAGGACTAGCAGGACAAATCCCAACAAAAAAAGACAACAACCGTGTATCAATGTTGCAATCATCCGCGTATACGTGGTGCCAATTTCGAAATAATTGAGTGAAATAAAAATTATTACATGTGGTTTGTTACCTTGACATTCAACGCAAATGAGAAATTTATTCGTAAAGAAAAATAAAATTATGGTAATATAAAATATAAATTAAGTCGGGTTCTGTGAAATGTTACACACATGGTTTAAAATTTTACTGCTACGGTAGAAATTCGTTTTTATTGCCAAGATGATGAAACTGTTGCTCAAATTGGCTATTAAATTCAATTTGGATGTTCGTATCTAGGTACTAACAAGTGGTGATTTCTTCAGTATACTTTAGAAGAACCAGTGCAAATTAACTGAATAAATACGGTGGGAAAGCACGAAACAAATAGAATGTTTTCGGAACACTACAAAATATTTGCTCAAAAAAAGAAAGTGAAAGTATCGCATTATAATTTTTAGATTTAATCTTGAACCTGTCAGCAAAACGTGCGAAATATTTCAAACTTCATCCCAGGATGAGTATTAAAAGTAATTCCCTCCAGCTAAAAGTGGTGGGCGCAATTACAAAGACAAACAACAAATCTTCGAGGTAATTTTCGGGTGTTTGACACAGACACTTTGGTGTTTTGTAAGTTTATTCAAATGGAAAACGACCTTCTGCTGTAATACTGAACAAAAACATAAAAATATGTTAATAGTTGAACTTGTCGATAGAGTAGGTCAGATTAGAAGAACGATATTTCAAAGCACCTGCCCACAATAATACATAGATTTTTTCAGCCGTTCTTCAAAGATAATGCCTTCCTTGACCGACCTCCTCGGTCATATGGAACTGCTAAGCAGACATGCCTTGAAAGTTAGATTTCAGCTCGACAAATCGAAGAAAAATGTTGTTTGGCAACGATTTTTCCTTGAGCTTCTTCGGGTTTTCAAATTGTTCTGGGTTGAAGGTTTGGAACTTTAGCACAATCCTTGCTACAAGTTAAATGTCATAGTGAAGTGGACCAACAATACAAGTTCACAAATTTTCGTCATCTGTGCAACTCAAGCCCATAACTTCGTCCTTACGCAACAATCGGTGGCAATGAACGCGTTGCAATAGTAATTTAGGTGAATTTTTTACATAAAATAGCCGAAAATTTGCAAGGGAAAATTTTTTTCGGTATTAATCTGACGAAACCCCCCAGGTTTTTTTCGTATTTAACACATAGCTAAGTGTGAAGTTGTATTCTTGTTGGTGATTGGCTGTGTGGAGAATGTTAGAGAATCCCACCACACGACCTTACATTTCGATTTCAATGGGAACGCTGCTCTCGCATAGCAATGACCCGCATCTAGGACAAATGTTGCAATCCGGACGCCATTATAGAAGCTATTATTTGCAGTTACAGAGTCAATATTATTATTATACACCACAGAAATTTGGGACGGTAGTTTGTAAAAACGAAATTAGAAAACCTCAAAAACCCTTACTGCCTTAATAGTTAATAGCTAGAATTGCTAATTTGATAACAACCATAAGCTTATCTTAAAAGTTACATAAAAGCTGTTAGCTATCACAGTATTAGGTGTCATTACTTTTCGATTTCCCTTGAAGCAAGGGGAAAAATGGCAACCAGTTTTGTTTTGTTAGTTATGTCAACAGAAGTGCGTATATGTGTTTGAACTGTGATTATAAATATCAACAGATAATGGATGCAGCCGTCAGTTGTACTAGAGCTGATAGTTGCAGATTAATATAAACAAAATGGCGGCTCTAGACTGCATTACACAATATTATACAACAAACTTTAGAGATTGTATTGGCTTTTACATTATAAGGGTTATTATAGTCGCTCAGGTTCTTGACAAGATATTAGGAAATTGAGCAATAATTTTAAGGATATCAATTTAATTTCACTTAGGAGCTATAGAGTTGGTATTAAGCTATTTGGCCTATTTGTCTATATCTGGGTTAGTGGAGATTTGGAATTACCAGATTTTTTATGAAAATGTTCGTTTGTGACTTCAAATCAAAATAATAATTACAAAATTTGGGGAAAACATCGCTTGAATTTAAATGAAAATTCTTGAAATTTAGCTGCTTAATTTTATAATTCTTATTTTCAGTTTTGTAGTAATAATTGATCGGATTTTGGCTTTTCCAAGTAAAAATTTCCATTGTAAAATTATCTTGAAAATTTTTAATTTTTGATGAACTTTTGATTTGAATAATTTTCGAAATACTTTTGTTCTTGTTTTAACAGACAGAATGTGGACAAACCATCGATTTTTTCTACAAACCCAACCTTAGAAACGCTTTAATACCAAAATTTAAAAAAATCGAGGACTAAATTATAAATTATTTTCTAATAATGTTAAATAAATCTGTTGAGTTACTATATTATGAAAAATATGATTAATCGGTTTCACATCTACTTAGTAACCGGTTGTTATTTGTAAGAATATGAAACTATTAGTTTACCTGATTGTTTGTTGAGGTTGAATAGCACCATTAAGTCATAGAATCAACTTTAAAAAGAAGAGCTCCGTTTTATTGATAAATTACAATATATGTACTTGCAATAAAATATCTAAAATACAGAGTGTCTACAAAACACCAGGTAGACTCTAAAAAGTTTTGTACTAAATTTCATAGTATATTCTTTAAAATATAGTAAGACAGCCGCTAATCCTGCACGAGGAACTTTTTGTGAAATGTTAAAAGCTTAAAAGTTTCAAAAATAATTACAACTGTCCATATTTTATATGTTGCTATGTAAATTGAAGTAAAAATTATGTCATGTCGTCAGTGGTGTACAGAAATTTTAGAATAGGTAAATGCTTTTGGGAAAAAATTTCATTTAGTGGCCAAAATCAAAATACAGTACAATTTCTGAAAATTTTGGTATGGTTTATTAGATTTTCTTCAAATGTAAAGTCAGATATTAAAATATAAGTGTAAGAATAGTTAGATTGTTTACATTTAACTCCAAAAATTGTTTAAAACAAGTTTATTTATTTTTATTGTTAGTAGTTATCGAATTTCTAAGAAAATTTTCGATTTCAAACGTACAGATTTTCTCAATGAATATTTTTTCTCCCATATAGTGCAAATTTTTTGGCACTTACTGTATACAAAGGTCTTTACAAAATCCTACCGCAAGTTTTTGGGCTCAAACTAATTCGGTCGAACCAAACATAACTTAGTTCAAAAGTCCTTCCTTACTGAATTACAGGGTGCTAAAAAATATCTTTCCAAATCGTTTTTTAAGTATATATCTACAGAACGGTTTAAAGTAAAGACTTGAAATTTGGTGGGTTAATAAGTTTATAAGAAACCTACAATGATATTGTTCAGTGTCGTACTTATAGGGGGGACTCAATGTTTTTTTGGATATTTTTTGTATGGTATTGAATTTTTTTACAAAATAACTAGAATTATGATAGATACGCTCAAGACACGTAAAAAAGGAATACTTGTTTGACTTGCGTTAACTCAACTGTTTGCGAGATATTTAACTTAGAAAATTTTTTTTGCTATAAAAACAATTTGTGACACCCTGTAAAATAAAAAATATTTGGTCACTCTAATACAGCTGATTCTACGTCCAAAACTAAGCATAAATGGTTGTAGAAACCGAGCCCCAAAAATGTTTCGTTACTAAAATACAGGGTGTTGAAAATGTATTTTTTATTCGCCCTCTATCTTTTTTAGGTATATCTACAGAACGGTTTAAGATAGAAATTATGCTTAGTTTGGGACGTAGAATGAGCCGTATTAGAGTGACCCAATATTTTGGTCTTTACAGGGTGTCACAAATTGTCGTTTTAATAGCAACAAAAATTTTCAAAGTGAAATATCTCGCAAACAGTTGAGTTAATCCAAATCACGTGTCTTGAGCGTATCTATCATAATTCTTATTATATTGTAAAAAAAAATTAATCCCCTACAAAAATTATTCAAAAAACCTTGAGACCTCTTCGATAAGTACGCCACTGAACATTATTATTTTGGTTCTAATAGCAAGAAATTGTAGCTTCCTTATAGACTTATTAACCCACCAAATTTCAAATCTCTACCGTTCTGTAGATATACTTGAAAAATTATTTGAAAAATATTTTTTAGCGCCCTGTAACTCAGTAAGGAAGAACTTTTGGAGTTTGGACTAAGGTATGTTTGCTTTAAACGAATTATTTTGAGCCCAAAAACTTGTGGTAGGATTTTGTAAAGACCTTTTAGAGACACCAGTATTATCACTCTACCCAGTAGTTTTTATTGTAAATTGAATCTAAATTTAAGTATTTTTTACTTTCTTATACGTAGTATAAGGAAGTATTGTAATCGTGATTTTTTTCGACTTCGAGATTTTGATGGATTTACACGTTTTGAGGGCCCCTGAATCCATTTTGACCATTTTCGCCATGATGTCTGTCTGTGTGTCTGTGTGTCTGTGTGTCTGTGTGTCTGTGTGTCTGTGTGTCTGTCTGTGTGTCTGTCTGTATCCACGATAACTCAAAAACGACTTAACGGATTTGATTCAAATTTCATATTTAAGAGTTTGAACAAATTTGTGGGTGCCACATTCAATGTTTTTCATCTAGCACCAAAACAAGTGACAGTTACCTGATGACATTTTTAGGTTTTTTAGGAATATCTTGAAAAATAAACAATTTATGAGATTTTTTTATTCTTTAACATTGATTTAGAATTGAATTTTGAACAAATTTTGTTTGAAACTTTTTTTGAAATTCCGTCAAATTTTTTTATTTATATAGTGGCGCCATCTATCTCTAATTTACAAAGTACATGTTGTTTACATACAGAAATCTATACCGTTGAGGAAATCGATTGTAGCATTACTATTTGAAAAGATCGACGGCTACAACGGCTACGGTTTTATGTTTTGGATATCATAGCAACTCGATTAAAATTTTTTCTAATATATACAATAAAGTCGTGAAATTGTATTATGCATGCAAATCTACATTAAAGATATCGACGCCAATTTTTTTGTGAATGCTCTTTCAATTTTTAGACGTGTCGACAAAGTAACAAAAGTGTTTTATTTTGCGCCGTTTTTTAATAATTATAAATTATTTATATAGTGTTGCCATCTATCTCTGAGTCGCTGTTGTTTACATTACAGAAATCTATTTGTTTTTATACTAAAGATTCTATTTGCATTAAACACACGAAGAGCTCGAATAAAGTTATAAAAATTTAAAAAGTGAAAACCAATTAATCCAATCCTGGTGAGAGTGGCTATATCGCCAAACACCAAAAACTTGACATTGCTTTGCAATCCAAGTACGAAGAAGAAGAAGAGATTGATAGTCAAACAATTGTCAAAGGCAAAAGATCGAAATATTTTGATGAGAAGGATTATTGTGCACTGTACAGTTTGTTTGAGTGAAACGTTGACCAAAACTGAGAAGTATTTTATAAATCTTTAAAGTTTAGCTACAGCAAATTCAAAGATATCAAGCATTTTTCGCACTGTGGAATTTTGATAAGTATTCTGTTATTTATTTGTCCTAAAATCTGATAGTAATGAGTGGGACAAGGACAGATTTATGCGTATTGCAATAAGTGCGACAGAGACTATTTGAAAATTGCTGGAAACCCTCAAAATTTTTACAAGAAATTTAACTTAATTTCTTTAGGAAAAGTAATTACTGTGATACTATCCGTATAAGAAAGTCATGTGTTGGGCACATCAGATATGTATTTATATTTATTAGAACCACTAGAAATTATGTCGTATATAAATTTAAATTAATTATTCCATGAATTACATAAAAATGTATAATGTGTAAATTTAAATACATATTATATGTAAATATTTAATCAATTTTCAATCCTGTATAAGCAAATTTGTTAATCTTGAATACATTTTCAGTTTAAATGTCTATTTTCCATGTTGAATTAATTAAATATTTTTTCATAAATTTTGTTGTTCCTACAGTAAAACTGAATATTAATAAGCCAGTGCCGAGAATCCAGGAGATCACACTCATATTCAAAGAAGTACGCCCTCGAAAAGGTCATAAAATTCAACAATTAGAGAAATCTGTATAAATGGAGAACCAATTAAATTTCTCAAACTTGTCCTTTTTTCCTATCATCTAAAAACTGCATTTGAAAATCAAACTTAACTTTTCATTTGATAAAGATCTCTCAATCTCGAAAGACTTTGAGTCATCAGTTTTTCAATCCTCTACCATTTCAAGGTTTCTGTGTCTGTGTAACTAATTTTTGGTGTTAAAAATGCTATGTACCTACCGATTTTTGTACAAAAATTTAAATAATTTAAATACAAATATAGCTTTTGTAACATCTAACTACTGGAATAGTAAAATATAAAAAACAACAATTTAAACTTTGTACTAATCTATCTCATTGAATAACAAAAATCCTTAGAAAATGAATAGGTTTTGTGTTATTGTCTTATTCGCGCTTTCTCTTCGCTCCATGATAAATTCATTCGATTAATTTCTGTGGTCCCCTGTATACAAAATTACGCACCTCATACGTAATTAAAACCACATTAAAATTTAATTAAACACTTTCAAGTATTTGTATTTTCCTGGACTTGTGCAATTTTTTCTTTCATAATTACTTTTTTCACCAACAAAACACCCGGAAAGATCTTTTTTACATACCACCTAGAAATCTAATACACATTTATTACTCATTTATGTTTTTGTTCTTGTGCAACAATTTTTTCTGGTTGTTTTATTCGAACAGTTTGTTATGCAATTACAACTAACAACAAACCGAAGTGGATTTTGGTCGTTACACCCATCTAGACCATTGTTTCAAACAACATCCAAATTTAATAACAATCGTAATGGATGCGCATAATATTCCTTTTACTTTCCGTGTCTAATAACCAAATAATATAATGGAAATAAACTTCTGTTAGGCTTAGGTACACTTTCTCAAATGGACAGTGCTTAGGGGACAACGTGATGGATGATCAACGTCAAGCTGGTGTGCCTTTCACTGTTCTGATCTGATCATCATTGATATGTTTTATGCAAGGCTATAAATAATTAAATCCGTACAAAAATTCGATTACATGTCGAAAGAAAAACTGAAGCTGTTTAATCCAACAAGTTTTCCTTTTAGTTGTTATATTGAGAATTAAATAACTTGTATTAATAATTAACGTCATTTATAAAGTAAAAGTATGTGTAAATAAAAGTAATAAAACAAAAATCCTTTGTTTATACGATTTTTTTATAACATAATAACAATTAAATTTTTATTGCCTTAAAGCATTTTATGGTAACCAATAGGTCATGTTAGGTAACTTCAGTAATTTTTTTCGGGGGCACTAACTCACATGTTGCAAAAATTACTCAATTACATTGTTCCACGCACTAACGCAAGTTTTCTTCTGGAATCTTGCGAATATCAGCGAAAGCTCGCTTAGCAGCAGGAAGTACCAGTTCTGTGCGCTAGTTGAAGTCTCCAGCACTTTTCTGTGGTTTCGCTTCAAACATCGCGAAAATCAATATTCCACCTCAAGTTCAACAAACCAGCTTTTACTGGTGTGGTAACAAATAAATTGTTATTGTTTTAACGTTTTTTATTCGGAGATAACCATCGCTGTTTTTGTTGTACTCGTAATTTGCGCCGAATTATTTTTGTTGAACAATGGATTCAATGAGTGTGAAAACCTAACGGCATAACAGAAGTAGCGTTGCCCGTTTGTGTACCAGGAGGAGGCAAAATATGCGATAAATAAATTAGAATAAAAAGTGAATTGTTCGGTAGACCATATCGCTATACAAAGTGCGCTCGGTGTTGGAGATTATGTGAAGAGAAAGTAGGAAATGCTGGTTGGTTTTTGAAAGTGAAATTGTTTGGTTGGTAGGCAAGCATCTCAGATGGACTTTCACTATAGGATAGGATAATGCCTGCTTAGGCCGCACTTCCTCACATCCTACAATAATAACAACACACGATTTAACAAATTCTAAAAGAAAACTAAAGCAATTTTTTTGTGGTTTTGGTTCTATTTGGAAATCATGGGTTTGTCTTGATGATGATGCTGCACCATTTCGCATTTTTTAACTCTATCCATTTGTACACAACATAATACATAAAATGATTTTACCGTTATAACTTCAGGTTAAAAACGTGATGTAGGTCAACTTTCTCTTCTACCAAGAGAAGTGAAACTGCCATTCGATTTTTTCGCACAGAGTTCAGGTGAATAACCTGTGTGCTTGTATTTGTCGAGTTCATTGCGTAACCACTGTCCTTCCTCATATATGTATAAGTTTATAATTTACAGTAAAATGGATATTATATTGAATGGCGTTTTTACCATGATAACGCTGGATTTTTGCAGGAATTTCCTTGCGCAATGATGTAACTGCACCATGATAAATGAGTTGAAAGCGTTTAGGTTTCCCGAAAAATGCTTCATTTAAATAACTCAAATCGAAGCTTAGATTTTCTAGTTCATCACATTTTCAAATGGAATTTTCCCAATTGCATCACTAACCATAAAGTCCATAAACCAGAGTGCTAAACGAAATTTTTATTGTGCATACCGCCTCAACTTAAATGGTATATGCGCAGTGATCATATCTTAGTCACCATTTTGATTAATTAAGAAGGTCAGGAACTGTTTTTGAGTTTCTCAAGCCTGGGTCCTTGACGTTGCTTGACCCTTCAATGTGGTGTATGCTGCAATACACGCGGCGGCTTTCACATTTTAATAAAACCGAATAACTAATCGGGTTTTCAACAACTTGGTGTGTGTAGAATTTTTCGTTTACATGCAAATTTTGTTCCGCAATTAGTTTGCAATGTCAAACGGAAATTGGCCTTCTGGAATATTTTTTCGTTAATAATCACTTCTAGTAATTTTTAGTCTTCACGTGGAATTATTAGGGTTTTATCAAAAAGGTGAAGGATATACCGGATATAAACAATTGATTAAAACCGATTTTTTTCCTAGACTAGTCATTAATTCCACGCCTTACATTCGTAACCGTTGGAACAAAATAAACAAAACCATGTAAACATCATCATAAGATTATTGCATTTAGTAAATAGGTCAAAGATAAGCACAAATTACTGTGATTTGCTATTATTAAAATAATGTTCAATAAAACACATATCGATACAATTATAATATAAATTTTACGACTTAACCCTCAAGCTACTTAAAAAAATCAACTACTGCTCTTAATTCATTGATTTTCTTCTCCCCCTAACCAGTTTTGCAATTTTTGCACTACCTTATAACAAGTTTAAATATGGCATTTAAACTGTAACAAGTAATTGGGCAGTGGTGCCTGCTTTTATGGGTTTACCCTTTTTACACCAAAAACTTGTTCCGCCCTTTCGAACCTGAAAACTAACAGTAGCTGTTAGGCTGTTGTTGATTACAGATTGTTAGATTTTATGAAATTATAGTGTCAAAAATGTGTAAAATTGGTGAATTGTAAGTAATGATTTTGAGTAGGTAGTAGTTTTGTTGGAACAGTACCACAAGGGCAAATAATAATTAAGATTCTACTTGAAGAATAAGGATTTATAGTCAAATTATTAAATCATCCAGTAAAGAAGAATAAATAATATAATAAAAAGTTTGTAATGTTTTTTTTCGAACAGTTTCAATTATGTATTTTCTTTCAGTAGATTTAATCAGGATTGAATAAATCGTACCTTAAACAATTGAGTAACGGTTTTATGCACAATAGTTCTGAGTTTCCTGGAAAATACTCGATTATTTGTTCAGCCTTTTTAAAATTTTATAATCTATTTTATCACCTTAATACCATAATAAGATAAATAATGATTTGCTCTGATTATAGCATCTTATCCTTAAAAATCCTTCATAGGTGTTGACTTAAAACTTAAAACTTAAAAAAAAGGAAAAATTGACTACTGTTTTAAAAATGATCAATTTTGTTCTCCGGAATAGTTTTGCTTTGAAACAAGTAGATATACAAGGATTTTATACAGCGATATTTTTGTCGTTTTCGTACTACAGAAATTAATCTGCAAATTGGATCGTATTTCATGTTAATACCTACAATTTTTATTTTATTTCTAAACTATTTACCAGAATTTTTAATACTGTTTAAAGAATTGTCAATTTAGGTAGAGATAATTATTTGTTGAAAAATGTTTGGAAATAGAACCACCGATATTTATTTCCATATTTTATTGAAACTAAAGTTGTACCATGATCTGGCGATACTTGCATTATTTTTGTATGAAATTAAAATTGATAACCTGTTATTTTGAATGACATCAATCATAACAAGAGTTTTCGCTGATTTTTATCTAAATTTTCAGACGCATTTATTATTAAAGTATAATTAAAAAAATATTAATTTTGTGGGCCATAAAATGTAATTTATTTATTTCGATTTAAAGACTTTACAGGGTGAGTGGACTCACATTTATCCACAGAAGTACTTACAGAAAGAGTACGAAAGCTTGGGAATTAGCGAGAGTATCAAAATATCTGAAATAGTCTGAAAAAGTGTTCGCGATTGGCATAAAATAGCCGACACTTTAATTTCTGCATGATGTAAACTACCAAATGTTGACTGCAAGAAAAAAGTAGTTACAGTGTAAAACTTCGACTTTTTCCTTATTTCAGAACATTCAGAAAATTCGCTACATTTTTGAACCCATCCACAATAATTAAAAAATTCGTTCCAGATATCCTGAAATTGATTTTGTGATTTGATGATGAAAATTACAACATAACGATATAAAAATTAACTAGCAGATAAATTTACATTTTGAAATTAAATTTTTTAATGTTACCGGTTACCTTCAAGCAGTAGTAAACATAATTACGAGTACAAATTAACTGGAAAAAATGACCTGCCTTCAACTTTATTGTTAAAATTTTGACTCATAGCGGAAAGTCGAAGTGCGCATCATGTTTACTTCGCCCATAAAAATTATTTGAAAAACAGCAGATACTGGCAAAAATTTTAGAAAAAAGTACTTTTTAATTTCGTTTTCTCTAAAATAATTTTCATAAAAAAAAATTTTTTATTTCTTTAAAGGATTTGAATACATTATCTTTATGATTAGCGATGTTGATGCATCACTATTTTTCAGACATTTTCAAGTAGACCATATTTAGTAGTCTATAAAAACCCGCCAAGATAAAGAAACTGCGATAAGCAGTGGCATAGATTACAATAATAGGATTTTATCTGAAAGTCCCTGAATCCTTCCTGGACTCAATAGCTCTTCCCCGAGAAAATCTTCTACTTTTCCCCCAACAAATTTTCTCTAAAATCTTATTGGAACCAAAATCCTCAGCATCATTCAGACGGCAGCAGGAGAGAGTTTCAGGTCTTGAGCGAGCAAATTTACAGTGAGTGATGAAGATGGCCGCGTGCCCCACTCAAACTCCTCTCCACATGCACACACACACTATCATTTTACTAGTTTGTGTTGCTATTACCAGCAGTAGAGTATAGTTCGTGCCCTACTTTGTACCTGGATTATGCTGCGTTCATAGCTGTATCTGTAGTACAACTTTTACCGTTAATGTACGCGGTCGGTCACGTTGCTTGCTGTCTTACCTGCGCTCAACTCCTGCTCCAGCTACAATAATTTTGTATTCCTATGTTGTTGTTTGTGTTGAGTGTGCATTCTCGCCACCACAGACACCACTGATGTGCTTTGTTTTTGGGGACTTGGCGTTTTGTGCAGTTGATGGCACTGATAATGTACCGGGAAATTTTCTTCGAAATTATGCATGGAGCTTAAGGAAATTTAACACCTGAAGGAATTGTTTTGTTGCTGTTTAATCCCTTATATAGTGTGGTTTCGTTCACAAAATTGCGATAAATGGGAAAAAATGTCCTCTTTAGGTAAGATAATAATAATCATTTAAACTGTCCTGTAACTTTATTACTGATTTAATTCTAACCCATCCTTGCAGTTTGAATACTTAGATATAATGGCACATAAACTAAATAATATTATAATAAATTTCGCTTGTGGAAATGTTAGATTATTCGTGCAGGATTTTCTTGAGAACGCAATAAAATTGTTGACAAATTTCGTACATGATTCAGATGAAGGCCATATGCTTAAAGGCTATTTCTAAAATAATTTAGTTGGTTATTCCGCACTTTTGTTGTTTTGTGGTTCACACGATTTTTATTGACCACCACCAGGCAACATCCTGAATCTTAACCCAAGAAATTATTATTATTAAATTTTGAGAAAATGACGTATTATAGCAGGAAGTTGTAGTTTCAAATGTTTTGTTGAAAAGTGGAAAAAGTGGGAAAGATGCGCTTAAGGTATGTTTTATTTTTTCTTGTCTATGGTTTTAATTGACACGCGGTTAATCGTTTAAAAGTTTGAGTCTGAAATTTTTAGAATGCTATTTGAATTACTATTATCTATTTAAATCAGTAGTTGATTTATTCAGAAAATAGAAAAGTTTTAATTTAGATATTTTTGATAACTATTTTTAAATTTAAAAAAATTGGGTTTGTCATTTTCTATGAACAACCCTGTATTTCGGAGCTGGTACTAGATATCTACAATTCTCATAAATACCTAAATCTAGGTCTTATACTTCAATATAGTAAAGTGAGGATATTTTTGTAATGATTGAAACATACAAATGTCATTTAAATAACTCAATTTATTTTAAATTATTAACCTTTTCTGTGCATTTTATCTATTTGATCAATTCTGTGTTAATATAATTAAATATAAAATGCTCAACATTGAATAAAAATTTTGAAAATTTGTCAAATTGCATATCTTAATTAGTAGGAAACTTCGGTATATTATACATAAGACGATTATACCGGATGCGGCTAAAGTAAGGAAATACTTTTTAATTATACCTAATATACAGGGTGTCCTTGAAAACTATTGATATAATCTCATTAAGCTATTCCAAAAAATTCCAAAAAAGACAAAGTTTTATTTTCATTACCAACAACAAATCCACAGATCCTGATCAAAACATTGTTACATATTTATATTTATAAAATGATATAATTTTATAAGCTCAGTAGACTTCAGTAGAATTTTTGTGAGGACCCCCTGTATTCTATCATTACAAGATTAAGTAATCATCTGGAAATAATTTTTGAAACAAACATTTTGGAATTGAAAGCGCGACTATTTTTAATTAATAATAATTTTTTATTTCAGTTGAAATATAAAATGTGAACACTCTGAACTAATATAAAATTTCAACGATATTAAATTTCGGTTGAAATTTGTCTAAACTATAATAAAATTTATTTTGTATAAAAATTTTGTTATGTACCTATACAAGTAAATATTTTAGAATAACTTGGAAAATCCTAGAAATTTGTAGTAGCTAGTAGAAGTGACGTCACTTTCTCTATCCTGAAAAAGGTCAAAAGCCGAACTGTGTGTAGTTATTGAAATTTTTTAGTTTTTTCGTTGTCTTAATGCTGTGAAACATCACAAATTTGTCCATAAAATCAAAAAACTAGCAACGGATAACAAAAATAAAAAAATTTTCCGAATATAAACCACACATGACAGTAATTTTTAGGTAATTATTCTGCAATTTGGCTGAAATTGTGCGTGAGCAACCAACAAACAAAAAAACTATAACATACAATTATGTATAATATTTTAACAGTTAGCGTTTCAATTCACTTTGTTGGAAATTTCTATACAAATATGACCGCTTTCACTTTTGCATTTCGTAATGAACTTTAGTTTTGGCAATATCAAGGTTCTGAGAACATTGACTTTGCTGTTTCAAAATCCTCGTAATTAGGTGAACTGGGTACGGCCATTGTGTGGTATGTTTCACCAACAATAACCGACAAACTAATAAATAAATAAATAAGTAATTCCTGCATTACATGTTTATATATACAGCACCATCATCATCCGTATCAAATAATCCAATCGAAATAATGTTGTTAGTTTTACAAAGTAAGAGTAGGAAATAGCTGTTAATCCCCCTGTAGTTTTCTACAATTTGTTGTTGCATAATACGCTTTTATTTCCTTATGTGATGTGAATGTTTATGTGAGATTATATCAGCGTGCGCAAAGACACCAGGCACAACTTTCTTTTTCCCCGATACCTACCTACCTAACATTAAATCATAGAAACAGATTCACTCGCGTATAATACCAAGAGCAAAAGTGGTTTTGATTTTTGTTTTATTGAAGAGGATGATATCCATCCAAAATGAAAGTTGAATTGTTTCCGGTGTAACCACCGAAAATTACTCTTGGACTTGATGATGCTGAAACTTTCTATTTCAGTTCCAACGCACTAGAAATAATTATTATAACTATATCGTTTGATGATTTGCTTTTTTCACTAAAGCATTATTTGGTGACGATTTCATTTTGTTGATCTCAGTACAAGATAAAAGTTTTACCTCTTGTCCCTGAAATTATGTAAAGTAACAATTGTTTTTGTTGATGAAAGATTCTCTCAAATGTTTGATTAATTTCCACACTGTGGGGAAAGAGTGATATAAGAAATGATTTCCATACAAAAAAGGTTCAGTTAATTTAAACAAATTATTGTTTTGGTGGAATATTTTGCAGAGTATTTTAGGAACGTAATAAAAAACCTCTTAAAACGCCTTATTACTATCACAAAGAAAAATTTGAGTAAAAACTTCTACGGTGTATCTTTACGATTCTAATGACCTTACACAAACTATGGCAATGAACACCCAGCACAAGAAGTTGGTTTTTGTTCATGATTGAATTGAAACAATGCGTACGATTGTATTTATCTTAGTGACAGTCAGTAATTTATACAATTTTCTCTTTGCAGGAATTATGACCCTTACGCGTGCCCCGTGTGAGCTCGACAAGATGAGCCTTTTTCAAGATCTGAAACTGAAAAGGAGAAAAGTTGATTCGCGTTGTAGTAGTGACGGTAAGTTGCATATTTAAATGTTTTTTTTTGTAGACACATTGATTTTTATAGCTTAGATAAAAACACAAGTAGACAATTTAGACTGTTGTTTTACAAAGCACAACAAAAATGAATGTGTTACGAGGGGAGTAGAAAAATTAACTATTAAGGTATGAAAGAAAAGCTGGTGAAATGCAACAAATATTCGTCTTAGAAAAATAGGAAATTTCGGGATATATAGAGCTAGAAACAGCTAAGCAAAAAATATAGGCGGCCCAATTTGGGGGAGAAAAAATTTGTATTTTTATAAAAATACCTCCAAGTCCCCATAAATTGCTCAATAATATCTTTGAAATTTTTCAAAATTCCTTGTATTGCTTTAAGTTTCCAGAAAGTTTGTTAAAAATTCCAAAAATGCTCTTTTAAATGTCAAAAATTGTCCCAACAAATATTTTTTATTCCAATTTTACTTTTGCGCCTTAATTATCCCGGTTGAATTTTTTAAATTATTATGTAACTTTTTTCTTTTTAGGCGAATATTTTGATCATATTTTTAGGCAATTGTATTTTTAAATCTTGACTTGAGTTAAGTATTTCTTTCATGCCTATGTAGAAATTCTTCAAATTCCCCCGTATGTCAAATAAACTCAAAAAGAAATTAACACTAATTAAGACATAAATAAGCTTGAATAACAAAAGGAGAATTATTGTGCTTAAGTAAATATTAGAGTAGGCAGCCATCAGCAAAATTTGCTTTTAGGCAATGTCTCTGTCCGCTTCTAGGCGAATCTGTCGCCGATACTAGTACATCCTCGCCAGATCTCGTGAGTCCATCATCGCCTAAAATGTCAGATGCTGTTCTCAACCCGCCGAGTCCCGATTCAACACCAATTCAGATCCATCCCCCCGAGCCCACGCTGGACAAAATCTCAAGCCGACTGGAAGACTCCGGTGTGTTCGATGGTGGAGGCGGCGGCGGTGGCGGTACCAGCGTCATCCGTTCTCTACCAGTCGTGCGATCACAAAGCCCACCCATTCGACCAGCTCCTACTGCCAGTCCATCTCAACCGCCACGACCCCATAGTTCACCTGGACGCCCCGCCAACACTAGTCCAGTCATCCGACATACTCCACTATCATTGCAATCCACTGCCAGTCCACCAAGAAACCTACCACCAACTACTGTAGTTACCTGCCAAGAGCCCACCTCATCCTCACCCATTACATTGAAACCGTCACCGGGGCGCGGTGTCATCATCAGCCAACCACCGCCTCTCACTCAAAGCCAGCTCTGGTTGAAGCACTCTCGCATCAACGGTGTTAAACCAGAGTTGATCGGC
Source organism: Pediacus dermestoides (assembly GCA_963942485.1). Lineage (NCBI taxonomy): Eukaryota > Metazoa > Arthropoda > Insecta > Coleoptera > Cucujidae > Pediacus > Pediacus dermestoides. The sequence continues at coordinate 36,070,372 of OZ012626.1, forward strand.
GGCAGCTTTAGTGGGGCGACTAACACAATCCCTCATTATCCCGATTTGAAATCACCAGGAAGTCCCATTATGTCGAAGACCCCTGGAGGGATAGTACCTGTACGACAAACTCCCACAGTGATAATGGGGGAAGCCGGGGGTGTTCGAACGATGATCTGGTCACAACCGTCACCGTTATACTCTACCCCCACATCTCCTACAAACGTAGAACCTCAACACCATGCCACCACGTCCAACTGGTCCAGTGGCAGTACCAATGTTACCAATACGGAAGAAAGTGCAGCTCAAATGCTACTGAACCTAGGCCAGGATAGACTAAGATTGCCTGTTAGTAGGACTATAGTAGCACCTCAGTCGCCCACCGCAGGGCATTTCACCAACGCCCCCTTGAATATGGAAAGGCTCTGGGCGGGGGATTTGCGCCAACTGCCCGTTAACCAACAAGCCCAAGCGTTAAATCTCTCGTCGCCTCCTCCAGGCCCGCCAGGGATGTACTGTAATCCCAATCAGGAGTTGAAAATTGCTGGATTGGGAGAATCTGGTACTACTAGTGAGCACCATGATGCTGGAGAGGAGGAAGAACAACCGATGATTTGTATGATATGCGAAGACAAGGCGACAGGGTTGCACTATGGCATTATAACGTGCGAGGGCTGTAAGGGGTTCTTTAAAAGAACGGTGCAGAATCGTAGGGTGTACACGTGTGTAGCGGATGGAAACTGTGAAATTACCAAAGCTCAACGGAACAGATGCCAATATTGCCGGTTTAAGAAGTGCATAGAGCAAGGGATGGTTTTACAAGGTGAGTTAATTGTCTATATGATTATAAAAAAATTTTTAAAGGAAATTACAAGAGTTTTGTTTTTTACTTGTTGAGGGTTTGGGGGGAATACGAAAATATTGATTAGCAAATTGTGGCATTATTATTTTCTCTTAAATTTAAATTTCAACATGACCCTAATTTTCCGTAAGACTTTCTTTGAAAAATAACGCGAATGACTTAAAAAGTTACAATAAATCTGCATTTACTTTTTGTAGTGAAGAAATCTAAGCTAATCTTCATATGCCAAAAAATTGAAACCAATTTAGTTTTATATAGTTAGAATAGATCGCACAAAAAGAGATAATTTCTGTACCATGTCTTTCTATATGTCTCTTATATTTTGAAAAAAGTTTTGATGCCTAATACATACTGATATCTTTGCAGCTGTGAGAGAGGATCGAATGCCAGGAGGACGCAACAGCGGCGCCGTGTACAACCTCTACAAGGTAAAGTACAAGAAACACAAGAAGCCATCATGCAAAACTCCCCAAAAATCAGCAGACAAAACCATCATAAGCCAGCACCAGCAGCAGTTCAAGCAGGAGCAAACATCCAGTATTCCGTCGAACCTAGTCAACGGCACCATATTGAAAACGGCGCTGACGAACCCCAGTGAGGTGATTCGTTTGCGACAGCGGCTGGACAGTGCAGTTAGTAGTTCTAGAGACCGTAATTTTTCTATAGAATACTCCTTATCAATGATAAAAACTTTAATAGACTGTGATGAATTTCAAGATATAGCGACATTACAAAATTTGGACGATTTGTTAGACCATAATACGGATTTGAGTGAGAAACTTTGTCATATTGGTGATTCGATTGTATATAAACTTGTGCAATGGACAAAGAGACTGCCGTTTTATTTGGAATTGCCCGTAGAAGTTCACACTAGACTTTTAACGCATAAGTGGCACGAACTGTTAGTTTTGACTACGTCGGCGTACCAAGCCATACATAAAACGGGCGATCAGAACCAGATGACGACTGTGATCGAGGCTGATTTCACCCAAGAGGTAAGAAGGAAAAAATGTCCGAAAATTTGTAGCTATGCCAAAAACTGTACACTTCTTCTTTCTAATAATATAACAATTACGAAACTTTCGTAGTTAACAAACATTCAATATAAATTATTATTATAAGCTTGCTATTATGAAATAGAAATACCGCGAATTCCTGAAGTTATTACAGTTGTTTGTCTGTTGTTGTCTGTCTGATAGTCGTAACTGCATTTTTCTTTAGAATAGCTGCTTTTTTCAAATTTCAAAACCTAGAATAAAATCGGCTGCAGTTAGTAGTGAGTGATAATCTTAAAATTGCAACTTAAGTCTTGATTTTTTTTAAATGAAAATCGGTTGATTCCCCTGATTAAAACTATGATCTGATTATGCAATTCCACTATGTGATTGCATAATAATTTACACAGAAATCCGATAAGATAACGCACTATATTACGGAGAGGTGTTGAAAATCTAATAATAGCTCGGAAAACACCAAACACTTTGCTTTCATCATCAGCAGACACCACAATCTCAACTAAAATACCACCAACAGATTAAATGACTAAAATACATATGTACATCATCTCATCAAGTCACAGTTTAGTATTTTGTAATAGTTACTAATTATTCCATTACGATCAACACCATAATATAATTGTACACGAGTGCAACATGTTTTGTTTCTGTTAATCTAAAAATACAACGATATTATTATCAGCATCACTGTATGTGATTTGCATGACCTCAAATAAACTATTCAAAAACACCGGAAAAGAGGAAAAAAATACAAGGCCTTAAAGTCAATGTAAAGCTCAAGGAGCCTGCAATAAATTTTAAAGAAATGAATCAAAGAAAAAAAATCGTTGTAGTTAACTGTTGCATTAGAATTATTATATAGCGTTTAAATTAGCATATATCCGTAAAAGTTGACTTGGTTGAGGTTACTGTTTGTTAAATTATAATAATGGTCAATGGGAAAAAGAAGCGAGAAGTCGGTGTTAAGTGTTTTTTTCCAACGATACGTTTTATACGCATTAAATTTGCTATAATATGTAAATCAGCGTATAGAATAATGCGTAAAAACCACACAGCACAGTAATAAAATAAAACTAATAAATTCCAAACTAATTAATTTAAAATTCTTTTGCCGCACATTTCAATACCTTGACCTGTTCTAATCGTTTTACGTTGCTACAGTAGGTATTACAATTACAAAAACGAATCCCAGCCTCAGCAGCCGCTCTCAAAACATTTATAACAATAATTACAATTAATGATAATAATTTAAAACTGCATAGTCATTGATTTGACTGCACAACAATAGCTGTAACGACTATGCAAATTTAAACTCAGGCTAAAACAGTTAAGGCCTATATTGCCGATCGGAATCTGGTAAATGTCAAACTTTCACTTTCAAATGCACATCTAACGGTTGGTCTACGAGAGAATCCGGTGAAGACAGTGATGATGTGTGTTCACATTGCATAACATGCAATGTTGTGTTGTGGTTGCGTATGATTTTTCACATATACAAACCATCATCATGAGATGCAGCTGGAATGTTTACGGCTTAATTAAATATTGTTCATGGGAAACCGGTGTAATTGTGTCCGAAATCAAGTTTATTCATGCAATGGTGCAAATTAACCTGTCGCACTGATAATCTAGTTGTAATTTGCATTTTTAAAAGCATGGAATGAAAAGAGCTAAAGTTAAATTTTCTTATATCGCAGATCTGGTTTTCAATTTATTTTATTATTAATAATTAGGAGTTCTTTTTGCATAAATTTATAAAATTGACATTTTTTTAATAAATAGTAGTAAAAGTAGATCAAATTTGCAATTTTTTTTGTCATAAAGTTTCTAATAACTGAAAAGTTGACTTTCTTAACAGCAGTAAGGATTAGATCCAGTAAAGAGTGAAGGATTGATTTTAGTCAAATTTCAGTGGGTCCTGGTCTAAATAAAAAATTTGGATGGTTTTTTCATATTTTCTAATAAGATTTTTTTTAAACATTAGGTATTTATTACCATGGACATCTCGCGGCTTTTAGAGCAGCAGGGTCTCGATTGAGTGAACTAATCAGTGCACGGTCGTGTCATTGCAACGAGGTTGTTCACTATTTAGAGTTTTAGATTAAAAAATTAGCTACAAAGCGAATCTTAAAGTTTACTAAAGGGTGTCTCAGAAATATTTGCTTTTTTAAAACCATTAAAATAGATTCTTAAATTTTTTTTATAAAGGTAAATTACCAAAAGTTACCTAAAGAAAGCTTAAACATTAAATTTTTATATGTGGAAAATAATATTGGACAAATGGCCACCGTTCATGTTTTCACATTCAATTATTCTGGAACTAAAATTCTGGATCACTCGGCGAAGCATTGCAAGATTTCATCTGTAATTCTTAGTTGGGCATTGGAGTGTATACCTTACTCTTAAGGTAACCCCATAAGAAATAATCTGCTGGTGTCAAATCTGGACATCCCGGTGGCCAGTTAATGTCCCTTCTGCTACTGACGCCCTTTCTGGGAAAAACTGATAAAGAGCATTCAGTGAATCATTAGTGGCGTGAGAAGTTTTTGTTGCAGGAATTAAAAAAAGTCCATAATCATCTTCACTGTTTATAAAACGCACGAACACAAAACGCACTTTGCTGCGCCGTAAAGCGTTCATTGCAACTAAATCTTTAAAAAACAGTAAAAATGCGCTTACATGGAAAAAATCTAACGAAATACAGGTTTTTTTTTGACAACTAAAGTGTGAAGCAGAATAAATTACAGGATTAAAATGGATAGGAGATTTATATCTCGTTTTTAGATCAGTAGATAAATTTGCCCTAAAAGACTTAACAATGTTAACCTAGAAAATGAATTTTTAAATAAGTTTATCGATGAAAAAAGAGCTTCAGTTGCTAAATATTTTTATTTTGTCCACAGATCATATAAAATATAAAAAATGAGCATGGGATGGGTTTGTTTTATTTCTTTTGGTAGGATGTAAAAGTTTTCAGATTTTTTAATTTGTACAATCAGTTCTAAAAATAAAATAAACCGCATTTTTTTAATAAATTTCTAAAATTCCAAAAACTCAATTAAGTGAAACAACGAGGTTGTTCACTATTTAGAGTTTTAGATTAAAAAATAGCTACAAAGCGAATCCTAAAGTTTTTTATATAAAAATAGTAAAAATGCTCCATTCACTTTATCAAGGCACCAATAACACTAGTTTACAAAATAAAATTTTTTTCATGTACATTTGATGAGAGGTGGCTTTTCTTATGTATTTTCTCCCGCTGAGTAAGAAAATTAAGGTTAAATTTTTTTTTATGGAACAATTTTTGAGATATTACAATTTTTTCATTTTTTCTACTTTAAAAGTCATATCTCGAGCTAGAAATGTCCGATTTGGTCGTTCTTGGTACCAAATGAAAGGTATTAAGATGACAAACATATACATATAGTCGGATCTTTAATTGGTTAAGCGGTTGAAAAGATATCGATGAAAATAAACCAGATTTTTTAAAAAAATGTTCCGATCTCAAAGTCTGCTTGTTGTGTGGAATGCAGGGTGGTCTGCTTTCATCGATATCTTTTATTTGGTACCAAGAATGACCACATCGGACATTTCTAGCTCGAGATATGACTTTTAAAATGAAAAAAGGTCGAAAAAATGAAAAAATTACAATATCTCAAAAACCGTTCCATAAAAAAATTTTAAACCTTGATTTTCGAATTCAGTGGGAGAAAATACATAAAAAAGTCACTTCTCATCAAATGTACATTTTTAGTCCAAACTAGTGTAATTTGTTCCCTCCGTGGATGTCAATGTAGAGTCTACTACACAGTGTGTTTACTATATTGAGACTCTATTCTATTGTATCAAACTATAACTTTAATTACATTTCGCGATAGCTCTCAATTATTAATATAATCCTATTTTAGACGTGGTTATGCTATAAATTTATTTACCTACTTTTTAAATCTTGAAAAAAAAAGGATTTTGTTAAAAAATCTGGTGAAATTGAAGCTTTTCTTAATACTCATCTCATCAGGATTATCCTTGAAAATTCGGAAACTTTCTGAAAGTTTTTCCTACTAAAAACTCAATAACATATTAATTTTTTTGTCTTCGTTATTTTATCCATTCTTATAATCATTTATAATAAACCTCAAAAACAAAGTAGTTACTATTCCGACCCGGAACCAAATGATTCACAAAAATTTAACATAAAATTTAAAACATTCCTTGAAGTGCTTTTATAGATCTATAAAACTTTAGTACTCCCTATACTATTTATTTAAACAATTTGTAACTTACAGTAGAATTGTAGCGAAGAATGACTAATTTACGAACTGGTTCTCTAACGTGACGTCACAATAATAATATTATGAAGTAAATAAAAGCAGTAAATGTAACAAAAACATTTTAAATGATTTTTTCTCGAATATTCCATGAAAACTCTATATGCGAATAAATTGTGGTACCTTAAGTATAGTACATCATTCTCTAAGATAAATTAGCGTAAAACGCTCACATTTCCATACGGTGCCAAAACCTTTTTTAAATTTACATCTGAAATGTAAAATACAACCTCCAATTAACACTTTTACTGTGTACACAGTCACACAATCATTAAGATCTCGCACATTCCAATTTGATGATGAAATTTCTTGTTTGCAGGTTGAGACGAATCTGTGCACACTGCAAAGCTGTCTGTCATCAATGATGGGCCGCGACATAACTATAGAACAACTCCGACACGATGTAGGTCTAATGATAGAAAAAATTACTCACGTTACACTAATGTTTAGGCAAATCAAATTGACAATGGAAGAATACGTGTGCCTTAAAGTAATCACAATGTTGAATCAAGGTTAGTAATAATCGGCTTTTATTTGTGTATGTAATGCGATCGATGACAAGATTTAATTTGGTTTTTGTTGTTGTTTCTTGTGATTTTTCCAGCGAAACCTGCCAGTAGTTCGGGAAATATTAGTGAGCTGGAGACTATTCATGAGCGATACATGACGTGCCTACGTGTTTACACACAACATATGTATCCTCAGCAAGCTTCAAGATTCCAAGACTTACTAGTTAGATTACCAGAGGTAAATATCAAAAAATTAGTATAGCTGCATAAGAGATTCAATCGTTGGAATATTAATTTCGTCACCATTAACACATTGTAAAAAAAACGTTTAAAAAGTATTTGAATGATAATTAAACTTATTAATTTCATTATTTTTATTGTTCGCGAAAGGATTCAAGGGTACGAACTGTGTTGTAAAATTAATTGATAAATTTAATTTTATGCAATAATTCATGATTACCTCTAAATCACATGTTTGATTATAGATAATGCATACAATACAAATTTAGTTGAAAAAATCAAATGAAATATAGTGTAGGGTTTGAACATTAAAGTGAAGCAGAATAAATCATGGGATTAAAACAGGTAGGAGATTTATGTCGCATCTTTCCGTCAAGAGATAAATTTCAGTAAAAATTTGTTAAGTTTCATGTAAGTTTATTTATCCGTGGAAAAAGAGCCTAAGTCGCCCAGTATTTTTATTTTGCCCAAAGGTTATATAAAATTTTAAAATTTGGGTTTGAAGAACATTTGTTATTGTAAAATTTATGCAGAGATTTTTTTATTCGTACAGTTTTTAATTAGATTTCTAAAATTGTTCATTCATCGATTTTATAAAGGCCCAGATAGTTCTTAGCTTATACAGCAGGTCATTTCCAAAATTGTAACTAATCTACAATTTTTTTATTTATTTCTGCTAAAATTTTAAAATTTAAATGTTTCACGAATCCAAATTTATTCAAAAAAAGGAACAATAACAGTTACCTTAAATAATACAGGATGTCCCAAAATTAGCGTGCAATATTTCTAGAACAGTATGTACTTATCAAAATATGACGAAGAGTTTATATTAACATGACTCGAAAAATGCTTCCTAAGGGGGCTAGAGCCCTCCGAAAGGGGGACCCCAAAGAGGAGTTTTCTGTAATATCTTTGCAACTGTTTGAGGTAGATTTATGAAATTTGGTGGGTTTGAAGCTTTTATAATTTGCCAAATATTTCTTTTTCCAGTTTTTAGAAATTTTGCCAGGGGCGTCACATACAGGGTGGGTGTTGGGTAAATTATGTCCCATATTTTTTGTGTGGATAATTTTAAAAATTTTTATGTCAAATTATGAAACTTGGTTTATTTTTACACAAAAAAGGTAGTCTCAGTCGATCATTATATCTTGAACCGTTTTCGAGTAAAATCGTTTTGAAAAAATCACATCCATAAAAATTAGAGTAATAAAAATAATCACAAAATTGAAATTTATCAAAAGTAGACAATGGATTAAAATTTCTAGGTATTTATTACTTCGTTTAGCAGTTCTTCGTCAAATATTACTAATAAAAACAAAATATCAACATCAAAAATTTTTTTCAATTTTGGGATTATTTTTATTAGTGTAGTTTTTATGGACGTGACTTCTTCAAAACGATTTTACTCGAAAACGGTTCAAGATTCAAAGATCGACTGAGATGACCTTTTTTGTGTAAAAATAAACCAACTTTCAAAATTTGATATAAAAAATTTAAAAATTATCCACACAAAAAATTTGGGGCAACATTTACCCAGCACCCACCCTGTATGTGACGCCCCTGGCAAAATTTCTAAAAATTGGAAAAAGAAATATGTGGCCAATTATAAAAGCTTCAAACTCACCAAATTTCATGAATCTACCTCAAACAGTTGCAAAGATATTACAGAAAACTCCTCTTTGGGGTCCCCCTTTCGAGGGGCTCTAGCCTCCTTAGGAAGCATTTTTCGAGTCATGTTAATATAAACTTTTCGTCATATTTTGATAAGTACAACCTGTTCTAGAAATATTGCATTCTAATTTTGGGACACCCTGTATACTGATAAGAACAAACCTAAGTTATTTTATTTATTTAACAATGACTTATGAGATTGTGATGCATAAAAAACTTTTCCCCCAATGATTCAGAGAAAATTCATCCGAAAATAACCCCACGTTTAATAAAAACTAAATCATAAAAAACTTATCCGTATTTATTACATAGTGCACTTAATATTTTTAATATTCAATATTATTAAAATTAATGATAAATTAATCATATACACCTGGATGTCCTTGAACAATGTGATTTATCTGCAGTAACTTAACGAACAAAATCAGCATTTTATTTAGAAACAAATTTAGGGGACTTTCCAATTATTATTGTTAAACAATTTTTTGCTTGTTCTCGCTATCTCATAAACCGTTTTGAATCACTGATGAGTGAGTGTTAGTTCCCGCCTCTTCAGGCACCTGTATGCGTGGGTAATGGCATGACTCACATATTATTGAAGCAAGTTTTAATTTACTTTCTCTTTGTTGTTGTAATTAAATGCATCCAGTAAACACGAAATGTTTTACGAAAAAATAGGGGGCGCGTCTGAGACAAGCCGGTATTTTCCAGGTAAACTCATAGGGAAATTTCATAAATGAAACGTCAGTAAAAAATATCTTGAATCGAAGATGCAAGATGTTGATAGACTAAAAGTTATGTTAGTTTAAAAAATGGCGAAGTCGCCGGGTTTAAATTTCTGTCAATTTTTCAGATACAGTCTGCAGCCTCCCTACTCCTAGAAAGTAAAATGTTCTACGTTCCTTTCCTTCTGAATTCAGCGATTCAAAGGTAGTACAGAAACCGGAAAAGAAATAGGTGAATTTGACAAATATTTATAAAAGAAAACATATTAGAAGACAAAACGTGCATTTTTTTGTAAAATTAATGCATGTATACAACAATATATTGCCTAGTGTGGTCTCGTTACAAGAAACAGAATAAAAATATAATTTGTTGTTAATTATCCAGATGTTTGTTTTTTCTAAATAATATCATGTTGTTTGTACAATAATTATACTTTGTAATGTAAAGAAAACAAAAACTATAATAGATGTGCATCGTAATCACGACTAAATAAAAATATGAATTCAACCGGATTTTTGAAGCACTATACTGTGTGCGGAGAACCGCAAGTCTGAGTAAGTTGCCTTGTATTTGTTGTAAAGTTTGGCATCATCCACTTATTCACCCCCGCGTGCGGACCCCCAACAGATTCTTAGATCATCCCTCGTCCACATCACATTGATTTGATATGTCGTCTTGTTTGCAAAGCTGTGATCGTTTCTTGCAGGTCAAGTATTAACATATGATTTGATTTGGTTGTGTGAAAGAATGCTACTGGGGGGTGAAGTCATGTATGATGCCATCCCTGTTACATCATGAAATATCTTATATATATTTACATTAGATAATATATAAAAGTAAATGTATCTATTAATGAGAAATATGACAAAATTATATGGACATGCAATTGTAAGGGGCAAAACTATACTTACCGAAATTGGCGCGCAGAGATTATTGTATATAATATTGATTGTTTATTTGAGAAAGCTGTTGTACTATCTTCTTGTCCATATAATTATTGTATTGTCGTATATTATGACTGCCAATTTTGTACGTAAGTTACCAGTGCAACCAAGTATGTGTACAAATTGTCGTTCCTTTGAGTTTTTGATAAGACTATTAATCCTTTCATGTGTAAATTATAAAATAAAGTATACACTTTTTTATATTTATTTCGAATAACAATAGTAGCTTAAACTTAAAAAAAGTTATGTATGTTTTTCGGTACAAAAACAAAAAAATTGAGAGAAAGAGCTATATCTTTGATAGTTGTACTTACTTTGTGGAAGGGACAGAGCTTGTTGAATGCACAACCCAACAAAAACACTATGCTTTAAATAAATTTTTATCTATTAGTGTGCAGTTTGGCAAGTTCTGTTGTTTTTACATAGAAAATTTATATTGATTACCTGATGTATTTTGTGCATCGTTTTGAGTTACCGTTATTTTGTTAATTAACATAAGGTTATCTGAGCTTGTTTATTAGAAAAATAAAGCTGATTATTATTAATTTGTGTTTGGTATTATTTTAATTCAACTACCTGGTGTTTTATAGAAATGTTTTCCAGAAATTTAGTTTTAAAATTTTGGCGGATGCGCCGGGTCCACAAATTTACATAAATGATAAGTTGGATATTTAGGTGGTGGATCCAACAACGAGGGTATAGCCCTTCAAAATTAAGTTTAACACATTCTTTTTAACATTGCTACGATATTTCTACATAAATACAAACGATATTTTATATACAAAAGTTCGAGAAAATTGGTTAAAAGTCGTAATTTCTGGGGGTGTTTATATTAGATTTTGTTTACAAAGTTTCATAATATGTATCCCAAAGTATTTCCAGTGCTATACATACAGTGACCGGCAGAAAGTGTGCACCAAATGGGAAATTTTTCTATCTTTAAAACTACCAAATTTATTTTACTGTGGAAAGGTTGTGCATGTCCTTTAACAAAAAAGAGCCTAAACAAAATCAGTAAAAATTGCATCGTATACGAGGGAGGGGTGAAAATTTAAAATTCACTCAAGAATAAATTACCCTATTTTGCACCGTAAAAAAAGTTATTAGGAAAAGTTGGTGTACTTAAAAGTTATCTCCGAATATCAAATTTGGACTCTGTAGACAAAAAATAAACGTCTGTCTTTTTTTCGGCGCGCCCCCGTAGAACAAATCGCTAGAAGCTATGCAGCGCATAAATTCAGTTTTTTAACAGTTCTTGGGTTAATACTTACATAATGTACTTAAATTGGTTTAAATGCGCGAAAACGGGTCGTTTAATAAAAAAATAATAATTTTATCAGGAAACTGAAATTGACTTACCGGTAGGTACAGATAAAAGTAATTCCTGAACCAATAGATTTAAATTTTTAAAAAAAGTAAAAATGGCAATAAATTGCTAAAGATATCAAGTAAACCCGCATTTGTTTTACATTAAGTTGTTTTATTTATCCATAAAATAAAATACGGTGTGCACAAAAAAAATGAGATTATTTTTGACATTATTTTATTAAGCGCCCTGTTTTCGCGCATTTAAACCAATTTAAGTAAATTATGTGTTTAATAGCCCAAGAACAGTCAAAAAACTGAATTTATGTGCTGCATATCTTCTAGCGATTAGTTATATGGGGGTGGGTCCAAAAAAAGGAAAAATGGTTTTTCTTTGTCTACAGAGCCCAAATTTGGTATTCGGGGATAACTTTTAAGTAAAAACCACTTTTCCTAATAACATTTTTTTCTACGGTGCAAAATAAGGGTACTTTATTCTTGAGTAAATTTGAAATTTTTACCTCTCCCTCGTATACGATGCAATTTTTACTGGTTTTTCTTATGCTCTTTTTTGTTTGTGAAAAATGATTGTATTCTGACCTTATATGTCTCTACGAAGCAGCCTTCTATTAATAAATCATCATGGCACCTACCTGCAAAAAAATACTAAATAGAAAAAGTTTCTTTAGTTATTTGAAACCCTTGGAATCTAGGGAATAGAAAACACGTCTACGTCTTTATTTGGATGCTCTTTTGCTTTAGTCTGTTATTGGTTATGGAGTCCAAAAAGATATCATACAACATATTATATAATAATTCAAAATATTAACTTCCGACAATGACTAAATAGAAAAGTTTTAATCTTTTTTTAAAATTTATACATACAGGGTGTATCAGTTTTAATCGAGCAAACTTTAATGATACATTCTCCTAGTCGTCCTGATTCGGAAAAATGTATCTATCTCGATTCCTAAGAAAGATACAGGGTGTTGAAGTTTACAAGAAAAAATCATTTTTTTGCAATAACTTCTATAAAAAAGCTTGGATTCAAACAAAATTTTGCATGCCCGCCCTCCTCTCTAAGGACAATTTTATGAAGATATTTTCGATTTTGGGGGGCACCAGTGGCGTGCAATTCGGCCACATCTCAATTATTTCAAAGAAAAAAGCATGCCACTGTAATTTTTAAGAAATATTTTTTATCCATTGAATTCCTTGTTCAATTTGGAGTAAACTGCTTTTACAGAACAAAAATTGAAGTTTTAATTCCAGAGATAATTCGTTTTTTCGAAAGAAAAATCGAAAATATCTTCATAAAATTGTCCTTAAGGAGGAGGACAGGCATGCAAAATTTTGTTTGAATCCAAGCTTTTTTATGGAAGTTATCGCAAAAAAATAATTTTTTCTTGTAAACTTCAACACCCTGTATCTTTCTTAGGAATCGAGATAGAGTTATATAATATACATTTTTCCGATTCAGAACAACCAGGAGAATGTACCATTAAAGTTTGCTCGATTAAAACTGATACACCCTGTATAGATATAGGTATACATTTTGAGTTTCCGTTCTTCATTTCTACAAATACAAGAATGAGGATCGAGGACGTTCTTGGCGACTTAAAATTTGCACAAAAATAAAAATAAATGGGGATCGTTAAACTGTAAAATATTTATTTATTTAATTTAAGTTCATATTTACGAATTATTAGAGAGTCAATTTAGAGGTAGTTTCTAGTTACATAGTTATCCTTCACTCCAATAATAATGTTATTATTTCATGTTTTTTACATTAAAATTACCAGATGTCACTACTTGTACAACTACATCGTTTTATGTTTAGATAATAATATAAAAATTTTATAGAGATCAGATGACTTTTCACAATTTATGCTGAATCATAAAAATTTTGCATTGTAATAAAATTATATCTTCTAGGGAAATCTTGTGGCCTGTTTTTTCGGAGCTTCAGACTGTTTGAATTGTTTCCCATTTATAATTTAAATCCACGGACGTGCGTACCAGTAAATAATTCATGTGGAATTCTAGATAATTAATTTAAAAAAGAGACCTTAAATAATAAGAAAGTAAAAAAAGTTAGTTGATAGTATTGGAAACAAAGATTTATTTTACATGTCATGTAGTCTCTAATGATATCCTAACAATAGAATATAAACAATAGATTATTTATTGTCAATAATTCAATGTTTGCCTAGTCAATATAAGATATTAAATAGTTAAAGTTTAAAACATTTTTATCTCCGTATCGTTTTTCTGTGTATTAAATTACAAGACCCATAGAATGACTTTTTTTTATTATCACTAGTTTTTCCGATAATGTTCAAGTACTAGATATATTATATAACAACTACTGAAAATAACACAATATAAAATTTCATTGACAGCAGATTTATGAATAACTTTGATTTTAGAAATTTATTTTTGTGTTACGTAACTTTGTAGCTCTTTCATGTGGTTAATAAAATACTAAAATAGCATGGACTGAAGCTGAAATAAAATTTAGGAATATAAACGCATAACTTTTAGAGTAAATTTTTGCATGATAATCAAATTTGTTGAAACTTCAAAAAATAAATTAGGTATGTCCATACTTTACATAACTAAAGCACCCGAAGGGTAGACATTTTCCCCATAATAATCATTGATTTTTTACAAAATTATTAAAATTTCGTATGAAATTAATTTTTAGTCCTTCGTGCGCCACTGGTTTGTATGCAGGTTATTTGTACAATTATTTAAATTACCACGAAACTGATAAACAATACTTGTAAATTATTACCAAGTTGCCATTACGTATGTAGATTGTAGGTAGCACATTAAAGAAAACCAAATAAAAATAATTCATATATTATTTATTTACGAAATGATGGATGTTTTTATATGCATAAAAGCTTTAAAAAAATACAGAGTAGGTCACAGTAAAAATCTAATAGTTATTAAACAAAAACAATTATTTAATATGTATTAAATTTAACTCAAAATAAATTCAACAAGAATACAATTTATGTTCTTAGAAAACTAGTATGTACTATTTGAAAGTTTGATTTTATAGTAATATAAAGCTATAGTAGTAGTCCCTACAACCTTAATTGCATTAAATAAATCCACTTATTACATTTATTGTGCTTGGAAGTAGAAGCGGTAAAGTATCGTGGCCAAAAGTCCCAAAGTCACCGGTACAATCCAAGTTTTGAATGAGCTGAAACAAAAAACGAAATGGTTGTAGATAATTTGAGGGCAATTTATATTGGGAACACAACAACTGTGACAAATTGATAAGTTAATTTGGACAAGATCACCGTTATCGTTCTTGTTTCAGAAAAACAACATTACAAAATATGTTTAATGCAAGCAAAAAATCAAATAACAGCAATGTAATGTGGGCGTATCTACTTGTACTTAAAATTAATTAATTAATAGGCAATCTCATCATACAAAACTCAAATCATGACTAGTTCACGAGCACAAGTCATATTAAATAATTTCATACTAAATAATATAAACATGACATGATAAACTATTATTTTTCTAAAAATTCTTATCATCAAATGATAAAAGCAAATCTTATCGATTTATTTATAGAAAACCAAAAAATACACATGTCATAAATTTGTGGAACCATGACTAGTCGCATATTGTCAAAAAAATCCCCATGAAACCAATCAAGTTTACAAAATGAATATGCACTTTTAGTCTTTAGTCTAAGATTATAATGACCTTGTAGCAATACTTGACCGACCTCAGGCAAACATGTAAATAAATTAATAAGATACCTACTAAAATTTGTTGTAACATAGGCGTGCATTGGAAAATATAGGTCAGAATAAGGATGATGTAATAGAAAGGGGACAAATTTTTGTGGGATATTATTGTAGGGTACATGGAAAATTTCTTGAAAATCAGAAATAAATATTGAAGGTTTTATAAAATTACGTAGACTATTTTTGCTTTCACTAATACCTAAATAAATCTATTGGGACTTTCGATAGATACACGGAGATTATTATAATAGGAAATAAATCGGATTAACAGCTGGAATTCTGATATAATAATAACAAATAATTATTTGGTAAAAATTGATACACGTTATTTTTGCAAAGTTCTTAATAATAACTTCAAATGCAGCATGGAAAGTCAAATAAAAAAATATTTGTACGTTTTTCCTGCAGCATTAAATTGTGAAAAGTTTCTGCATTAAAAAAACATGGAAAAATAAATCAGCAATTTCAACTATAACTAGAATTTCAAGACAAGAACGTATAATTTAGATAATAAGAAATGAGGTTGGTGATAAAAATAAAACAGAATTAAAAAACATTAAAGGTATTATCTTACAACAAAATTTTGTTTACAATAAAATAATGATCGTTGAAAGTACAAGTACTTATGTGCTTTATATTAATTTGTATGCGCGAAGATAATTCCAAAATATTTGCACAGAAAATATAATTCATATAGAAATAAATTTATTATAGTGAATTTGAAATAAACAAAATTATCTCATTTGATGAATGATAAAAAGTAAACAAAATAATCTAAAATACGCAGAGGAAATGAAAATTCTGAAAGGAAAGTGAGGTAGCGATAAAAATTAGTCATTTCCAAATTTGGGAACAGAATATTTTTTAAAAAGTACTTAACAATAGAAATATTTCCATTAAAACTCTAGACTCTTACAAAATTTTTGTTACCTTTTGTTGCCTAATATTACGATGACAAATTGGTTACTTTCTATAATAAATCTAAACTTATCATTAAAGAACCGTTAATTTTAAATTAAGTACAAGACAAAGCGATGGTTTTATAATGATCGAGGAAATGTCTACCTGACCACTGAATTAATGTTGTAAATAAAATCTGCTATATTTACTAATAACTAATTTGCAGAAAATTATTACTTAAGTAAACTACGAAATATGTAGTGTCACTAGGTCATGACAGGGAAAAGTTAAATACCTATAAATAAAGAACAAACACGAAAAAATACTAAAGAACTGCAAACTAACAAAATATATTTTAGAAATTTAAATGTGTAATGCGTGAATTTACAAGGAAACAATAAATTGGTTAGGGTCAAATTTATTTATAAATTGTATGGTTACACAAAACAAAAATAAAGATTGCAAAATGATTAGTACCAGTTTTTATTCTTATTTTATTTGTGTATTCGTGAATAATTTAGAATATTTTGGAGAGTTTTCGGAAAAAAATTAATATAATAAAATCCAATGTTATAATTTTTAATTTAAGGGCATTTTTTACCCGTGTCTCATTTAACAAAAATATTGTTTCAGAAAAGTTGAATAAAAATTGTAACATAATTTAAACGTGTATTCCATAATTGGAAGAAAATTTGAATTATTAGCTCCGTCCTCGAACAACAGCTGATATTATAATTTTAATTCCAACCAATCATCTAGTTTAAAAAAGCAACTAAAATAATTTACTACTCCTGCTCCGTTACAATTGCAATAAAACCCAAATCAAATTAAATAACATTATTCCGCGCAGTACTTTTCGTGTTTGTCCTTGACATCAGATTTTTCCTCCAATTTTTTTACACTTTCATCCAAGCACATTCCTACACATCAATTTAAATTAAGCTTAATATGGTCCAGCTTATTATAGTAGTGCCAGTGCAGCAAATGACAATGAAAGTGCAAAACCCAAAGGAAGAAAAATCAAACGTACGTTTTACTTTTACAGCAAAACACACCTTTGCGCCGATGATGCCGTGGTACTGCTGCTGGTCCAATCTGTGGTCCTTTCTTTGACAGGTTTACGTTCAGCCTCAATAATCTCGCCAATTTTGTACTTGATCATTAGTTCTCTGGCGTCACTGCTGTGCCCCACATCCTCAAACGCTTCACTGGCTTCTTTGCCGGCTTGCTCTAGTAGGACTTCCTCACCACCAGGATGCTGCAACAATAAGTTTATTTTAATACATGCGGCAAAGTCAAAAGCGTAATAATGTGAAAAACAGTGAAGAAGTGGACTATTTTCATACATGTAAACGAATACTGCTTCCTGGTGTGTGCATAGCTTTCGTTGACAATTTACTATATAAAATAAAATAAAAAGAAATAATATTTATAACCGTCGATATAATGGATTGAATATGAATGGCTATAAAGTTTTTTATCTACCAAATTTTGACTGAAAATCCAAACCATATTTTGCAATTATTTATTCTCCCACATTACATTCATAATGCGATAGTTGGATGGTTATATTTATTAAAATTTAAATTTAAATTAATAATTTTAGGAAAATTAGATACATTCTTGTAATTTACATTAATTTATACAAAAAATAGATGAGAATTAAGACTAACATAAAATTTATTACATTCAAAAATACGTGTAGTTTGTAAAAAGTAAAATCACATCAGAATAAAATTCTCCATTCAAATTTCCTGTCACAATCTTTAAAAACTACTCGTAATTGTTTTTGTTAAGTTAATTTACTAGAAAATAAACATTGCTTGGGCCATAATTTCACCAAAATTTAACGTAATTATACAATACTTTGAGAATACTTCAATTATCGATAACATTTAATAAAGAGCAGCAAATTTTTAGTCTTGCAATTTTTAAATAACAGGAAGTGTAAAAAATATGGTCCGCTACTTTCTGATCTTATTGGACATTGAATTTCGAAGTTATGGACAAGTAACCTCAAATTTATTTTTAGTGAGGTGAGGAAACCCTCAAATACCTATTTTAAAGAAAATGGTATGCTTTACTACTTTATTTTCGGTTCATTTATGAAAAAGTGTTATTTTCGATCTAAAAAGTTAGTTTTGGTACATAACTCTCTTTAGCAGTACGTATTTTTGAGAAACTATATTTTACAGGCCGTATTTTGCTCAAATATTGATCCATACTATATCCTAAAGTAGCCTCCAACATCTTTTTTACAATTTGTACATTTTCTACAAAAAAACAGTCTAGACGCGTTAAATTTTGTTGGAGGATTCCTAGACTTATTTTAGATAATTTATTAATAATTTCAAAATCCTGAAATCAAAATAACTCATTGAAATTACTAGCTATTCGTTGAGTTGGAAATTTTTATGCTAATGTTAAAAGTTTATACAGGATAGACACGAAATATTTATAGGTGTGATACTTGAATAAATTCTGCATTGTACTGTATAATTTTTTTATCCTCAATCCGGGTTAATTTTCGAGCAATCATCTTGAATGTTGAAAATTGTAGATTGAAACAGTAAAACACTATTGAATAAAAAGAAGCCAGTCTGCTAAGCTAAACTATTTGATTATCGAAAAAAAGTTATACATGAAATTTGTAGCTGAGATGATTTGCGATCGAAAGTATCTTGTAATTTTTTTGGTAGTGTTAACCCTTAAAGAATAATTAGTGTTCAAATTCGGAATTTGAAAAAATAAATCATTTTGTTCCCGTTTCATTTAATTTATTTTGAAAATTAGTATAGAAAATAGTTAAAAATTTGATACATGATGAAAGATTGGTTTATTTTGAATCGAAAAGTTAAATTTCATTTTGAACATAAATGATGTCTACTCGGAATAATTATTAAATTTGTTAAAAATATTTCCGTAAATTGCCACGTGCAATCACTTTATATGAAACACCCTGTATAATCCTATACCTACTTGAAAAAATTGCATTACCTATAAAAATTTGCAAACTATAATTTATTTACCAAATACAAACAATATGTAAAGATTATTTAAAAGAATTTATTTGTTCTTGCTTTTTAGGGCGTGACAATTGCAAAAATACAACCAAAAATTTAGGACCATAAAAATTGAACGCCACTATCATGAAAAGCAAAGAAAAAAATAAAATCGCAAATTCTGCGCCAGAGTTCAATTAAGTACTAATAATTGAAGGAGCAAGTGGAAGAAGTAACATTTTCTGATAAAGTCCTATTTTGCTGTAGATATTTTATCAAGAAAATAAATGAAACCTAAAGACTCTAAAATCATGAAAATAATTCACAGGTCATTCCTGTTGATTAAATAAATCACGTTTAATAATTTTCATTAATAACAAAAACCAACTAAACTGCTGGCCAATTGAAACGTACCAAGCGAATTTTTAGGTTGAATTTAAAGTCAGATATTTTGAAAACGAGAAAAGATATCAACATGCGGTTTTCAGATTTCAACAGATATTTTCATTGGGAAAACAATAGTGTGACCCGATTATTTTACTTTGAAGTACGTTATTATCTACAGGGTATGAAATAAAGTCGTCTTTTTATTCTCAAACTTTACAACTACCGAGATTTCACAAAATTTTTGTCCATTTTTTAGTTCTTGGTTAATGGAAAAAAACCAATTTCTCAAATTTTTGATATCCCTCTTATTTTATAAGATACCGAATTTTTTATTAAATTAAATATTGTTGAACAGGTTTTTGCAATAATAATTATGCTGCCATTTTGAAAGCAAATGTCATCATGTGATATGTCAATGTAAAGGTAATTTTAAGTAGAATCTAATTATTACGGAAAAAAATGTACAGGGTTGTTTTAAAATTTTTTGAAAGTTAGTAGTTGGCCCTTCCGGTGAAACCGCAAGTGTCATCAGATTGTTTTAAACGTCAAAATGATTATTCCTTTCAACAATCAAATCATGCCAAATTTCACATTAATACAGTTAAATGTAACAAAATGGTGGGGGTTGTAAAACGATTTCGTAGCCACCCGATATACACGGATATGAGCAAATTTTTGAAAAAGTGAAAAACCCGTTCCGAGGATATAAGTCACTTAAACCAATGGTGAACATAAACTAACTAAATTCTGTTTTATTCCATTAAGAAAATAGCTGTAAAAAATGAATTAAAAAAATTTACCAATTAGCGAACGTGTACCGATTTTTGATAAGCCACTGGTTGCCAATAAATTAATGAAAGTACAAAAAATGTACTTTTTATAAGAAAGCCATTCATAGGGTATCATAATCACCAACAGAGATTGGTTCTTACAAAACACAATACGGCCGAACGACAAAAAACAAAGAAAAAGTCAAGTTTTCAGCAAAAATTCGGTATTTTATAAAATAACAGGGATATCAAAAATTTGAGAAACGAGGTTTTTTCTCATTAAGTAAGGACTAAAAAAATCTACATAAAAAAATATTTAAAAAATTTTGTGGTAGGTATAAAGTTTGAGAAAAAAAAGACGACTTTCTTTCATGCCCTGTAGATAGTAATGTACTTCAAAGTAAAAAAATCGGGTAACACTATCGTTTTCTCAATTAAATTATTTCTGAAATCCTGAAAACCGCATGTTGATATCATTTCTATTTTTCAAAATATTTGACTTTAAATTCAACCTAAAAATTCGCTTGGTACGTTTCAATTGGCCAGCAGTTTATTTTTACTAAAATTTCATGTACATATTTTTGTAACATAACCCCTTCTTCCACTTGCCCCTTCAATAATTATTTAACACTACTCGTATTTATAGTGGGTATCAGAATTTAAGAAATCTTGGTATCCACACAAATCCTAAAATAATAGTTTAATAAAATAACGAAGGAATTTGGTTTTTGGAAACATTTTAACCAAGCAAACAAAAATTACGTCAATTAAATTTATTACCTATAATTTATTATAGATAATATGTAGTTAATTACTATTTGTCTTACATTACATTAATACCATACATTATTCATTAATATCTTTTACTAAACATGCAGCTATTATTCAAATTCATATTGCGTTTTGAAAAACCTTCTCGATTATTCGATATTACATCGTAATTTTATCGGTTTCATTAAAAAAAAACACTCAAAAGATACACTATCTGTAGGAGTCTTAACTTAAGTAATTAATAATAATTCTGATAATTTAACATTCTATCCAAAAAGTAACTTACTGTAATTTAAAGCATTACGTAAGTGTGTAAACAAAAAAAAACATGTAATTTTAATTCCGTCGTTTATCATATTTACTTTAAACTTTAATTCGCTTAATCCCCAGGTAAAAGTAAGGTTATCAACATGACGCCGATGTATATTTCCCGTAAAACTAAAGGAAATTAAAAACACGCATATATCGCATTTTGTACATACCTCATTCAAGAACGCCGTAACGTCGTACACATTATTGTGAATAACTATCCAAGTACTGGAGTTGTCATTGTGTTTTTTCACATCAGCCAACGAATATTGTTTAGTCATGTTTATCCAAAATAGTTTTTACGATGCTGCTGTTACTACAACCGGTACCGAAACTAAATTGATGTGTTCGTTGGTATTAAATGGCGATAAATAATTAAACAGTATTTTGTTGTATCCTTGATCTATGAACGATGACGTTGCCCTCCACCACATACAATAAACACACTGGAAAATGACAATGACAAACGGGGAATTTAATTTATGACAAGACGAAATAAATTGAGAGAGATAGCCTGTGATGATATGGCAACATGTGTATGAAAGACAAGGAGGGACAATACTGCGCATGGCGCTGTTGTTTTGACAGAAGTCAGCGGCGCGTGGCGTTAGAGCGAAGTCGCATTTGTTCAAATGACCATTACTATTAAAATTGAATAATTGTACGGGGGGTATAACAAAATGACTTGTAAAATTTTGAAAAAATTCCTTTATTTCGAAGAAGTCACTCTTGATAACAAGCTTCGTTTATCAAAGAAATGTTACCATAGAGAAATTTGATATACAGGGTGTTCAAAATTAAGAAAAGTACCAAAAATTATCTACAGTGTGTTTTACCTCAAAACTTTTTGATTCTTCGGTAAAATTAGAAATTTTTTTTTTCTGTTTTTACAACTCGCAATTCTTTTTTAAACGAGTAAAAAATTTTTTACCAAGAGTGAAAACCTAGCCTGCTACGATAAAAAATATACCGAAAAAATTGAAAACACGTATTAGGCATTTTTTTTTCGAAAATTTTTATTAACAAAAATTTTTCGGGCTTACCTCAAAACCCAAAATCCCAATTTTGGCTGAAAACAAAAAATATAAATTTTAAAAAAAAATTTATTTTTAATTTTTTTTTTATTGGTTTATTAGAATTTTGACAAATAATCATTGTTTTATGTGATAGATCTCTTGATGTTTAGGTACTGTTCAATGAATCTTGGTAATCTTGGAAAAATAATTTTTTGGACAATTTTTATATTTTTTGTTTTCAGCCAAAATTGGGATTTGGGGTTTTGAGGTAAGCCCGAAAAAATTTTGTTAATATAATTTTTCGAAAAAAAAATGCCTAAGACGTTTTATTCAATTTTTTCGCTTTATTTTTTATCGTAGTAGGCTGTTTTCACACTTGGTAAAATTTTTTTTACTCGTTTGAAAGAGAATTGCGAGTTGTACAAACAGAAAATTTTTTTTTCTAATTTTACCGAAGAATCAAAAAGTTATTGAGGTGTTACCATTTACCGTGAAACACCCTGTATATTAGCGACTTCAGTATTTCTAGATATTTTATTTCCTGTTAAATTTCTCTTTAAAATGTTGAACTTGTTATATGCACAATTCATTTAATTTTAAAAATGCTCAAATACTTAAAATAACTTTTGCAAGAAGCTTGCAGGAAATAGGATATAATTATGCACCAAAAAAAGTGTATTTTTATGATATTTTCGTGTCTAAACTCAGAACGCTAAGTTGCAATCCATAAAATTATATATTATTATAATTCCCGTTATTTGTTTATAGCAAAAATTAGTTACATAAAACCACGCAATTTGTTGAATAAAACTTTAATTACAATACAAATATATAACAACTATTTCGTAAACCCTTTTTAATCATTATAATTATTGTATATAAACATAATTGTTTTATTTAAAATATAAATGCTCTCTAAAACTAACAGGTTAATTATTAAAAAATATAGAAATAATTTTTTAATAGGTACAAGTTAAATATGCACGTAAATATTATTAGAGAATAGCAACCGTCAATCAGAATAATCCATGTTCTTGATATATTCCACAGAAGCGCAAAACTGCGTCCACCAATATTGATCTTCTCCAAAAAGCTGATTGTTCAAAAAGCTATTAACAAACTGAATAGTCGACAAAAGTGCTTCGGGATTCACCTAAAAAAAAAAAACAACAAATCGGTTGGCTTATTCCAAATATTCTATTTCTATACCTTAATTATCACATAGACGAGTACAGGCGTAAAATCATCCGCGGTAGTTGAGCCATGACTTTGAGACAACGCCAACAAATCCATTATACACTTCGCACAATGCACCACACAATTTACTTTATCCCTGGGTGTTCTACAAGCATTCAGACCTTTGAGAGCGTCTTGGGCGGGCAACCAAGGGCACTCCCTTAAATACATTTTGTGGATCATCAAGTCTTTGTGATAGGGTGTGATAATCTTTGATAACTTCGCAATGTGTTCATGGAGAATGCTAAAATTAATTAGTTTATAAATTGTACAAGAACATTTTTAGATACACATACAAATCTCTATCCCTGTCGCCATCGCCGTTTGGATAAATCGAGTTCTTGTAGATTTTGCTCATTATCATACGCTCTAAAGTCACCTCGATCTCGGTTTCTCTACTGAGGAACACATCTGGAAAATTGTACTATTAATTTTAGTTTTACGAACTGAGTAAAATAGCGTACCTTGCCAGGGGCTAGTTCCGTTCATTATGGCAAACAACTTGCTGTAGAAATTCTGCAAAAAATCGCATTTCTCATCAGCCAAACTCAGCTGTTTAAATTCTTCACAAAATCTCAAAATTAAATCCTCGTTTTCAGCTAGAAATTCACGCACACACACTGTTGCTAAATACTTCTCACACTGCTCCTTTTCATCGGAAATCTGCTGTTGCAAACTGAAATATTCCAATATTACAACCGCAACAATTTTATTAAAAATAAAAAAACATTACCTATTGAGATACATATCACAAAACAGTAATTCCTGTCTGGAGCATATCAAATATTGTACGTAAGTTGACCGCAACAGTAGATCTTCCTTCATTGATTGAAGCAACTTAAGGCAACTAGTATCATTGAGTAAGTTAACGCAACGAATAGCTTCCGATATTCTGGCTGAACTAGACCACTCATTCAACTTTCTGGCTTTACCTAATTCTAATCTTAAAACGGTTTCTATTTTGTTCTTTACACACAGTCTTACGGTCTGAAAATATCAAAATAACAACATCATTCAATCAGATTAGTATCAATTATACAAACCTTAACACAATGAGGAATTTCAGAAGTATTACTTAAAACTAAACGCAATTTTTTCTTAATGTCATTAAAACTATTTACTTCATTATTACTACTAGTATTAGAATCACCAATGTTTCTTTCTTTAGGAGATTTTGTTACATCACAGTTTTCTTTGATCGGGCTACTTTCCGCAAAGGGTTTTGTTCTATATTTAGCTAAGATATCTTCTGGTAATTCTGGAAATAAACATTTATAATTACTTAGGAATGAGTCAAAATACAAAATAAAATCTACCTATATTATTATTATTGTTGATTTTTACAGGCGATTCCCCATAAACCTTCTTCGCAACCCCATAATCCTCCCCTTCCATACTAAAATCCTCATGGTTCCTAAACGAAGCCTTCGTACGACGGTTCTTGAACCCCATCTTCAATTTCCCAAAGAAGCTTCCACGTTTATTCCGATGCTCATCATCCAATCCCTTATCGGCGGTCATATCAAAACTAATACTTTTCGGAATGGCACCCGTCGACGTACTCGGCTTCAAATTCCTTAAAGTAACCGACTTCTTATGCAACATATTCCCAGGATTATTCATGTTGCTGACACTCAACACAGACAGCTCGCTGGTGCTCTCCGACGGCGTCAGCGTAACATTCAAACTGCTTCCCGAGCTATTCAACCATTGTTTGTTCTCCCACTGCTCCGAATTTTCATTGTGGGAATTTTTGTTCTCGAAACTGTTGCTACTACTGCCGCTCGAGCTGGAATTCAAACTACAATTACTCAATAATATCTCATTGGGACGATCCTCGAACTTTTTCGGCACTCTGCTTTGCTTCAGGTAGGATGCGGCGTCCGATTCACGTTTGTTCAGACCCAATCCACTTGGGCCAGCAATATCAATCAAGTCCCCCTCTTTTACTGTTTGAACTCGATTGTTGATCAGTGTGGTTACACTTGAGGAGCTCTTACTGAAGACACTGTTTGAGGTTTTAATATCGCTGGTTGTGTGCTCTGAATATGAGACAGAATTGTGGGTGATTTGTTGAGTGTCCGCTGACATTGTGAGGGACTTGAAGACAACATTATTAGCATTGTTGTCCGTTTGTGCTGTTGTTAGTTGTTCACTGTGGTAGATTTTTCCGTTTTTGAGCTCGACTTTGCGGTATTCCTCGAAACTACCAGATGAATTTGAACCACCAGTGTAGTTTGTGCTGCTACTTGGTAGATTGCTGCCGTAGGAGTTGGATATGCTGGATAATCGGCGTAGGCTAGCTGGGGCATTCTCGTCAGTTTCAGAGCGAATATCATCAGATCTACAACAAAACAAAAGTTATCGGTGACACATTTTCTAATAACTAGAAACTTTGAATAAAACTTGACAAAAAACTACAAACCTTGCTACGCTGTTGGTGTCATCCAACTGCGCTACACTCCCAGCATCATCATTATCCACTTCAGTCAACCGCTCCGTATCCGAAGTCATCACATCCGTCGACCAAGCGCTCTCACTTTGCGTCTCGGAAATATCCAAAATATTCCCAATAGGCACCTCGTGTATAGCCTGATCAACCAACTGCAACCCAGTACGTTCATGCCTCCCTTCACTCGCATCTACAGTCTCATTATCCGATGCCAACACATCCGTGCTCCACGTCTCAGAAATAATCGAAATAGTCTCATCGCCTTCGATCAACTTCTTAATCTCAAACTTACAAAATTTATCATCGATTTCCGAGCGAATTTGCCGACTGATCTGCGGTTGGGGTTGAGCAATATCCGCTTGGCGCGCTTCGATGGCACCTCGGTCTTCGTTTTCGTTCACTTGGGAACTAGGCGTGTCTCGTCCGGAGATGTTAGGAGTGCCTCTACCGGAAACATTCGCAGATACCATGTCCGATAAGTTATCATTTTGGTCTTCGTTTTCCAGTTCTAAGCTACTGGCTACTGAGTGATTGCTTGCGGCTTCTGAAATTGCTTCTAGGTTATCTGAGGTGTTTCCTATGGAACCCTCATCAGCGTAACTAGGGTACGCCTGTTTAATATGCCCGTTTTGTATGACGTTTTCGTTGAGTTTAGCTGGGGCGGTTGAGAAAATCTCGTCGTTTTTCACCGCCATTGTACTCATTTTTAATACTTTGTCTTCGGACAATAAACCGACTGGTTCGCAATGGTAACTATCGACGGGAAATACCAACACAACATCATTGCTTGTTTTAACATCGTCGGGGGACGACTTTGTGTGGTGGTTTTTCCCGCCCATGTGGAAGAAATTCGATTTTTTAGGCACACTTTCTGATATTTCATGTGAGCTGGGACGGCTGGACTTTGGTGAGTTGTCTCTGGAAAGTGGGCCACTCAACGCTGATAAAAGCTCTTCAATCGACACACTATTAAAATTATTGAGGCCACATTCCGTGTGCACGCGTTGCAAGAAACACACCTAAAAACAATTTATTCCATAAGTTTAACTATTCTATTGTAAACAGAAGTTTCTACTTACGAGATTACTTAACTCTTGTCCGGTAAACAAAAATATTCCTCTATTAAGCGATGGTGATGTCTCAATTGGAGGCTCAGTAAAACCCTCCACATCATAAAATAGCATTTCGAAAAAACTAGCAAAACTACTCTTGTCTAACAACTCAAACAAATCCATAAATCTAACATCGGTGTTCTCGAACTTGTTCAGTGCTAAACTCTGCAGGATCTGACCCACTTGAATCAGATTATGTCGAGTAATATCCGTTACTTGAGCATTACAAATTCCGTATTGTTCAGGATCAAGTATTACAGGGCAAATATACAGCGTAAAGAGTAATTCAGTTACAATTGCATTGGCTTCTTTTGCACCAAAGGATTTTTCGATTATTTGAGACATATTATGGATGATCCACGCAATTGATTTGGGGAAACCGTAGACGTTTTCGAGGATCGACGAGATGAAATTGTTGGTAAATTTCGCTAATTTTGATGTTACTTCGTTGCGATAGTCTTCTAGAGTTTTGAAGTTGGTTGGATTGTTATCAATTTGGTTGAATCTGTAGCAGAGTAAAAATAGTATCAAGTAAACTTAACGAAACAAAAATTAGAAAAAAAGTTTTACTACAATAGAACATATTTTATCCGAGGATTCTAAGAGATAATTATGACTTTAGCAAAACCAATGTAGAAACATCAATCAATCTTGCAGATACGCTAGAGTTAAATTTTTTACTAAAATTAATGTAAAAACATTTTATTATTTGTCCAGGGTGGGCAAAATTCGATGTTTTTATAGGGTAACTTTTAAACCATAACAGATATTGAAAATCTGACCGCGCATCGTCGAGCTCTTTTTTTGACAAACCCTTGATGGCGAAGTCAAAATTTAGCGATCGCCGTTTGTTTTCGAGTTATGGACGAAAATTCGATTTCCTGAGATTTCGATTTATGTCTATATTTCGGTTGTTTGTGAATTTAGAGAAATGGCGTTTGCACGTTCTTAAGGCACTTTTTTGAGGAGAATGCAATGGCGTTAACAGATTTTGAAAATGTTTTTTTATTTTTAGGTTACGACATACATTTTTATTTTTTTATATGGAAGTCATAGTGGGCTGTCACTTCATTGAAAAGAGCATTTTTTTCTCTTTTCAAATATATATAATATGTAGGGTCTATTCCTTCAATTTCATCTTAAAAAAATAAAAAATCTAAATTTTTGGAATTAATAATAATATGTATTTCGCATATTTATCGCAGTAGACGAATGTCATGATGAGAACCCTCGGCGCGCCATTGAGATCCAAAATCAGGGTTGGTTTGATTTTAGTGTTTAGTGTGCCTTAATAAAAAATCAAGTTTTGGCATATAAGATTTATGAGGTGAACGGTACTACCAATATTTAAATGAGAAAATTGTTGATGAATATTTGGACAATTTATCGTTCAGCGATAGAAGTCAGTTCTTCTTACAACACGATGGTGCACCACCTCATAATACGAGATCAGCTAGAGAATTGCTTAACTCAAAATTCAGATATAATTGGTTTGTTACCAATGGGCCAGTTAGATGACCACCAAGGTCGCCTGATTTGACACCTTTGGGGACATATTAAAGATAATTCATATAAAACTAAAATTAGAAATACAGAAGAACTCAAAGGCAAGTTTACGCAATGCCTTAACTCCGTGTCAAATATTCACATTTCGAATGCGCACAGAAGTGTCATGAAAAGTGTATTGCAGTTAATAGACGTAATTTTGAACTTTTTCTTTCAGTTGTTTTATATAGATATTAATTTTAGATAGTGTCGTGTTTATATGTATGTCGTTTGTTGTATTCTAATTTTTATTATAAGATTTTTTTTAATTTAATTTCAAAAATTTAGATTTTTTTATTTTTCAAGAAGAAATTGAAGGAATAGCCCCTACATATTATATATATTTGAAAAGAGAAAAAAATCCTCTTTTCAATAAAGTGACAGCCCACTATGACTTCCATATAAAAAAATAAAAATGTATGTCATAACCTAAAAATAAAAAGACATTTTCAAAATCTGTTAACGCCATTGCATCCGCATCAAAAAAGTGCCTTAAGAACGTGCAAACGCCATTTCTCTAAATTCACAAACAACCGAAATATAGACTCAAATCGAAATCTCAAAAAATCGAATTTTCGGCCATAACTCGAAAACAAACGACGATCCCTAAAATTTGACCTCACCGTCAAGGGTTTCCCAAAAAATGAGCTCGACGATGCGCGGTCAGATTTTCAATATCTGTTATGGTTTACAAGTTACCCTATAAAAACATCGAATTTTGCCCACCCTGTACGTGTTATAAACCCAACGAATTTCTTATTTCAACAATAATTTAACATTTTTTAGAGTTATTTGCATTAACATTAAAGTACCCGATTTAAAAATTATAGGGTTAAAAATTTTTGAAAAAATTAGCATAGAATGTTACAAAAGATTTTGGTAAATTTTATAAATTGTTTTTTTTTTGTCGCTTTGGAAGCAATGCAAAATGTAAACTGAGCCAAGGCTACATATTAGTTCCCTTGTAATCTTATTCAGTAAACTTCATTAGGAAAGTGATAAGATATTTCATTATTTGCACTATTTTGTGTTGAAATACTTAGTTTTTATGCTGTTTTACAAAAATTTAGTTAGGGATATTTGTGTAGAAAATACAAACCTCATCACGGTTTTTTCAGGATCCATATCCAAGTAATAGTCGGTATAGGCCATCACCTGCAGTATAGGCATCTGAAACGTGGCATTTACAAAATTCTTGGCCGGCTGTAGTACCTCATGGAATAGAAAGTACAAATTCTTGAAGGAACATGTCCTTTGTTTTATTGTTCTGCAAACAAATGTACCCAAATTTATTATCTTAATTACTCAAAGATTAAAATATAATTAGTAATTGAGTAGACAGAATTTTCTTAGGAAATAAAACGACAAAACAGGCTATTATTTTACACAAAGGATCTAATAAGAATATCTACGTAAATTAAAAAAACAGATGTACAGAAAAATATTTCAACTTGAGTCATTATTGTATCATAAATAGGAAATGTTTGAAAGGATAAATATGCGTTTTTATTACTGAATGGTAGATTAAGATATGACTAAGAATAGAGGAAAAATATTTAAGCTTTTTAATAATATTTAAACTCCATTAATTTGTCTCAACCAAAAAATTTTGAATGCTTTTTTGTAAAAAAATCAATTAAGTATTTGAATATTTCATATTAATTAATTATATTATTGTCGTTAAATCTCTATTAAAATACCCGAATTTTTTTGTAATTACCTTCGTGGATTTTCGCAATGATCAAACTCTAATTTGGCCAATTCGTGCAACAACACCAGCATATACTTTGTGTCCTCTGGAAAAACACAGCAGGCATAGAGCCCGCTGACAATGCTTTCCAATAAACATGCATACTGTTTGGTTTCGTCAAGGATTTGCTCGCCCACAACCAACCATTTAGCTACCTGCTTCGGGTTGCTGCGGATTATATCCAATAGTGTGCAGATTTTAACTGAAGCCTAGAAATTAATTAACTCATTTGATTTCCCCCAAAAATTATGTTGATTTTCTAACCTGAAACCCCAACTCGTGTTTAGCTTCCACAAAAACTGATTTATGTAGCGAGTCAATTCTTTGGCAATTATGCGATGCTACTTCCCTTTGGCATAGCAAAAAACGCTGCTTAGTGGTGACCCATACTGATTGTATAATATCAAGGGTTTTATTCGTGATCTGTGAAATATACAAGTTAAACTGGTAACAACAATCAAAATATTACTTACTTGTTCGTTTAGTTTTTGGATGTTGAGTTTTTCGTTTCTAACGAACAGTTTTTCTTTACGCAATTTTAAAATCAGATTAAACACATCGGAGCCTTCGCTATTTTCTTCATTGTCCTTCATTGTGCTATTCTAGAAAAACAATTTTTGTACAGTTACTTAAGCAAAAAAACTCACATACGCATTAACAAGTTATGAACTTAAACCCATCTGGCAATCTCCAATTATTACAAATTGATTGAGTCATTTTTGAAAGAATTAACGTTAATTACAACAATAGTTGTGGGGAAAGTGTGTTGAAGATTAACGAAGGAAATGTAATTAACCAAAAAGGTACCCAAAGCCTTACCTGTGTATGATCAACAAATATAAGATTCTCAGGATTTTTCTTCACATTTAGGTTAAAATTAAGGATATTAGCTAGTGATAAAATAATTCTTAAAATACACTATTTCATTATTCTATAAAATGCACTGGCTTGTGTTGTTTTCTTATGACATTTATTATAACCCAACGTAGATTGCCCATTGAGGAACACATTAGTGCGCATGAATGGACAGAGAGGAGGAAAAAATTGCCATCATTTTGACATTTGTACCAAAAGCTCCGACGTGAAATGCAATTTAAAACAGTGCTTTAAAAATTCGAAATACTATTTTTAAATAGTTGTTTAGTTCTTTTAAACATAATATACTGCATGACTGTTACTAATTGTCTTAGTTATTATTACAATACAAATAAGTGACACACATTATAAATTTCTACAATTGGCAACACTGCTTTTGTTTTTCTACTGCTGGTAACATTGCTTATAATGTTCAAATGTGTTAAATCTAACCTCAAAATTAATTTAAATTCTTTCTGTATTTATTAAAAATCACCTAAAAATGGCCTTACGAAAACTAGATGCTACGGAAATGCCTGCAGATGCAGTTCGTCTTACTGAGGACCAAGCAATGAAATATCACTTGACACTTCTAGAGAAATGGCCAGATAAATCCGACACGTAAAGCTAAACCTAAAACCTAAAATGCTTACAGAAATAATTAATTTCTTTACAGATATGCCTACAGGTATGGTAAATACTTCTTAGCAGCGTCAGGCTTTTTTGCCGGATTTCACATCAACACTTTATTCCGGCGAAAATTCAAGCTACTTAACTATGGACGCTTTGCAACATATTTACCTGCTTGTATAATGCCTGCAAGTTTGGCAGTAATGCTACACATGCAGGTTAGTTTATACAGCACAAGGAAATCAAACTGGAACAATTTATTCTTATTTCCAGCTTGTTACAAACGACATCGTCCTGTTGAAACAAAACGTATGTCCCATTTGTATTGAAATGCGAGCATCAACCATACAAGCCTTGACAGGTGCTATTTTACCCACGCTGTTAGTTCCAGCGACATCACTGTCTGTAAGTTACATTTTCTAGTTAAATTAGCAAATTTATCTGGATCGTGTTGTTTCAGTTGGTCCACAGATTCGGCACTTATAATATCCCTTACATTACAAGGGAACCTAGAAAAGCAGTAAAAGCCTTATTGAAAATTACTTCTCCCTTGAAGAATGTGCTATTTGCTATTTTTGTCGGGCAAGCAATTCTGGGTTCTACTGTCACGTATTTTGAGACGAAGTCTGTTTATAAAGTGCATTTGAAACTGCTAGAAATGGAACGACAACATGAACTTGCTCAATAGTGAGACTGTTTTTATCTAGTCAATATAATTTAATTAGTAGGTACTATAGTACTCTGTTTGTTTGCAACTCACCCTCTGAGTGTGTCACTTGGAATTGGACAATATTGCTTATTGTACAAATTCGTCTTTAATTTTTATTTTGAAATTATGGACGGTAGTTTAGATTTGTTAGAAAAAAACTCGGAAAAATACAAAAAGTAATTTTATTCAACCTTTGAAACCCCACTACAATACATTCAATATTAAACACTAACCGTAATAGCTAAAATTATAATTTTCATGGCTACTTGATATTAAAACTTTGAAAACTTTTTTTCAAAATAACTCGCTTATTTTAAATAATTGTCAAAAAAGCATAAGAATATTCTTTGTTCTGAATTTATAATTTAATTTATCATCGATTTTTGCATTTAAAAAATGTTATTTTTGTGAATATCTCGAAAACCAGATGGCCAATTGTTTTTCTGTTTTCACCATTATAATCAGCGGAAAAAATGCTACTACTACTACGACTTTGTAGCTCCAATAATAACAAAGTTAGCAATAGTGAACCACTTTGCGCAAACACCTGTATATTAGAAATATTAAATAAAATAGTAATATTTCCGTAATTCTTTCACGTTTTTTTCAACTTGCATAAATTCAAAATTATGATTGTTTGATTTTAATAAATTACTATTCCGTTTTATCGCTACTTGATTTTAAAGAATTGCAAACTTTTTTTCAAAATAACTCGCTTATTTTAAATTATAATCAACAAAAATTAAGGACATTTTTTGTACAGAATTTAATTTGTCATCGATTTCTGCAAAAATATATAGGGTGTTCCATAAAAAAAAATGTTATTTTTGTGAATATCTCGAAAACCAGATGGTCAATTGTTTTTCTCTTTTCACCATTATAATCAGCGGAAAAAATGCTACTAGTTTATTAATTTAACCGACTTTGTAGCTCCAACACCCTATATATTAAATAATTTAAGTTTTTGTTGTTTGAACTTTCTGAATTTTGACGGACAATTTCAAACACCCTGTATAAGATCATTGTATTATTATCACATCACAACATTCCTTTGACTTTATTTTTCACAAATTTAAAATTACTTTTCAAAAACTACAAAGTAGAGTGGAAATAAACGTATTTTTTTAGACGTCCATATTCGTCTAAAAATTTTTAAAAATATTCGAATACTCGTATTTGGAATTGAATAATTTAAAAACTGTGGAACGTTAACATTTTTTTTCTAAAATTAAATGTAGATTCTGAAAATACAATAATATATAGGGTGTTCCATTTAAAATAACGGAGTAAGGGGTCATTTAGAAAAGACTTCCGCAGTCTGTGGACTAAAATATCGAGTTAAAAACTGGACTGTTTTTCATACAAAACATTTGGGGGAGGGTCATTCCTAAATTCGGACGTCCTTTAAGAGAAGGGGATTCTCTAATTCTGATAAGCAGGGGGGGGGGGGGTCGAAATCGCCCCAAATTGCAGACGTTTTTTATGAATCTCTAAGTTGCTGAACAGCAGTAATTTCTGTCTGCAGAATTTTTCTATTTCTAAACCCCACCAAGTTATAGAAAAATGTCACAACGAGAAGAATATTTTCCCCTAGATCCGCCACTGGTAATTCTGTATCAAAATTGAATTATCTATGAAAAGTTTTCTTTTAAAAGTATTCGGCATCACTATCATATAAAAATTTCGGATATTATTTTATTTAAATTAAACTCAAATCAAATATTTTCGCACTGAGGTTAGGCAAATATTCATACAAATTTTTGTACAAATTCGTCTTCAATTTTTATTTTGAAATTATGGACGGTAGTTTAGATTTGTTAGAAAAAAACTCGGAAAAATACAAAAAGTAATTTTATTCAACCTTTGAAACCCCACTACAATACATTCAATATTAAACACTAACCGTAATAGCTAAAATTCATAGAGAAATTCGCATGTGTCTCAATTTAATGGCATACTGGAAAATTTGGAATAATCCAGTATTAGGCACATTTTCTTACGATGTTCGCTTGATAGTTTTTTTGTATTTATGTTCATTTTGAATTATTGAATACAACATTACAAATGACGTAATCCTAAACATATTTTATTTTAAGAACTATTGTTAAAATATTATTATTAGATAAAAATGAAACAATGATATGGATTTTGCGTTAGTTTTTTCTTGCTGGATGTAGAGGAGTGGAATTAATTACAATACATTTTATAATACAACTATTTGAGTTTAATAGCCGGATAGACCTGAGACATCTTCCCACTTTAGTTGGAGTAGTTAACTCAAAACACAAACATGTGTATATTTTTCCAAATTAAAAAGCAATCTGGTTTACGTAAACCTTTGAATCGTAACACCCCAACTAACTTTTTTAATTATATTATATTACCTAGATGTTATTGGCAAGGTTGCTATGTACATCTAAATCACAGATGAACGTTATGAAAAAATCTACATAAAAAGACATTATGCGCTAAGGATGATTTTTGGATGAAAGCATAAGATCAGTTCAGATGTAATAGCAACGAGATCACATATTCATGATGACTCAAGAAGAACCAAACAGAAAAAGGCGCAGGATTGGTTTTTGGTTTTGGACAAACAAACATAATTATTGACTTAAAACTAGCACAACCACTTGCGCTGTTTTTCTGCATTCTTCTTGCTAATAGCGTAATTTTAATACAAATGGTTGAGATTGAGCATCACTATATAAATGATTGTAATGACTCAAGATGATGATAAAATGGCAGTGATGTTTAAGTTTTTTCTCTTCCTCCCAAAAAAGAATAAAAATGTAAAAAATCTGCGCTTAGCGCAAAAAAAGGATAGTGTCAAATTGAGTTGCGAGTCTTCAAAAAAAAAACTTAAGACTGTCCCATGTAGTTAAATATACATTGTAAATATGCATATTTATTACTTGATGAAATAAAAGGTTATATTAAATTTAAAAAAGAAAATTAAACCTTATGCTTACTTACCACTAGAAAAAATATATAGAGATATAAATTGGTTTATTTTTTTGTGTTTTCTGTTTTATATAGCATGATTAACTGTTATGAATATCCATTCGTTCACATATTAATATTTATTTAAAACTCAGTCACACCCCTTAGTTTCATCGTATTGTTCAGCTTTTGGACTCTTTAACAAATTATTTTGTAGGTTTTGCAAAAAAAGGCGTAAAAATTAATTTTGAATCATTGTGTGCGATGTTCAGGCACAATAGTGACGTAATAGCAACAAACACTATCCTACCAACAAGGGTTTTTGTCTTATTTTGAATACTTTTGGTGTTAAAATCATAATATGGGCGCGTACCTAATCAGCGCATTCCAAATGGTGTTATTTTTTACAGGGAATTACAAAGCATTATACGAAAAACAGACAACACCATTTAACAGTACTAATCGTCGCCCCATAACCAAACGAACGATTTGGTGCAATGGCACAAAGTTGCAATGAGCAAACACGGGGGTCACTTTCTTTTACGAAATACCCCCGTATGGTAACCGTTGCACTGAGATTCGGGTGATAGCACGGGAAAGTCCTCCTGATAACTGGAGGGTCCAGGTGGATATCGATTCCACCAAATTGTGGGGGGTGGCGCTGGTAGGGGTTGTAGCATAGCATAAGGGGGTTGCATTTGGATGGCCGCTGGGCCATAAGGGGGCGGTAGTGGAAGCGTTGGCTGCACCATCACGAAGGTGGATGGGCGACAAGGGGGCACTGAGTGAGAGAAGGCTGTTGCGGCTGGCATCGTCTGTGGGGGCACTACTGGTGGGCACCCCCACATTATCTGCTAGCATCGCTGGCTGTTCCAGTGGTTCATATAGTCCTGGTAGCTCACTGTTATTTTTTCACTTTGATAACGAGTCAGTTTAATTGTACGACGCACATCGCTCGATATCACTGATTTGTAACCCCCTTTTCTCAACAGAGAGTCTATGGTTTGCATTTGATCCCAACCTACGCAAATAAAAACAAAAAATATTAGGCACAGTTTGATCAACATCACGAATCTTAAATAGGTAGAAATTCCAAACAGTCGAAAATATCTTTATTTATTTAGTCAGCATTGCTTTTTTCACAGAAAAATATCCATAGCAAATTAGCACATATTTTATTTCCAATTCACTAGTAATTCGTATAACCGCTTTAATTAGTTAATGTTCCTAGTCTCAGAGAAGTTCTGAGTAAGTTTAATACATATTATCAATCTCAAAATTAATTCCTTAATAAGCTATATTGATTGTAATTAATTTAGTATCTGCAAGGTTAGAAACGTTTTCTTATTATTGGTAACTTTAATCGCCTACAATCTTTGTTATTGGTTACAATATTCAACTAATTATTTTTGTTGAAATTTACTGATTAACTACCTACCAACAACTTAATTAAATTTTATTATTTCGAAATACAGATTTAAGAAGAAAATAAGGATTTGGAAGAAACATCATAAAAAAACAAAAAATGCTAAATTATGGCTATAAATTTTGAATCATTCATGGAAAATTACTTCATCTTTACAAATTTCATGCACATTTCAGATGATGTAAACGGCATTATTCAAGGACTATCGTAATGTTTGGTTTAGTACAGCAAAAACTGTACTTAAAACCTAAAGTTTATGACAATTTTATTAGACTTCTGATAATAACACAAAATATCTATTCTCGAGTATTTACACTTAAATATGTATTTAATTGGGGATTAAATTAGTTGTCGTTTTCTGCAAATCACAAATAATCCAATTAATTAATTAGAGATCTGAAGCTTAAGAAAACAAAAACAATTATTATTATACTTTAAATAAAGCAGAAATTAAAAAGTCAGTACAAGAAAGTTGTCTTAAAAAACGTTTAAGAAAGTATATAATTTTTGTTTCACTTTTTTAGCTCTAAAAGCAAAATTTTTGTAGGTTTAGCAAAAATTTTTAGGAAGTGTGAATAATTTATTTTAGCCATTTATGTAATAATTTTCTATAATAATACAGCTTCATGTAACTACTAAGATAAACATTTAATTAGTTTACATTAAAAACTTTTTTTTCATTTAAAATTATTATTTTGTGATTTTTTAGATCGTTCCCACCACCATGGCCTTGAAAAGTTCTTGAATATCTCGTGAACGATGGCACTTAGTAAAATATTTTTAGAACAAAAAATAAAGGAAATTTTATTTTCTACGAAGAAAGTTCTTATCATATTTGTCAGCACTCAGCAGGCCACTTCTCACCACCAAAATGCTCAAGAAGTAAATTTTTTTGAAGAACTCGTAAATAAACTGTGTACGAGGTAAAAAAAAAAAGAGCAATTTCAACAGACTTGGAGTCTGCAGTGTACCAACCCCTAAATATCCTTCTTAGGTTAGGTTGGCAACATGACTGCCTGAAATGATTGGACGTCGTCTACATTCAAATTTGTAGTTTTGACAGATTTTTTTTTTCTAATCTATTATCCACCAATAGTAGAGTAAATAGGGAGAAAAAAAGGCCTCAAATAGACTTTTTTTACCCTACAGCCAATTATTGTAGAATCTTGTAGAGGATCACCCTGTAAGTTTAAAACTGAGTTTTTTGTATTCGTAGACCCCGTCGTTTCTTAAATAGCCCTTAATTAAAGTTGAATTTTTTATTTATTAAATAACTTCTTTCCTATTAGAATTCCGAAAAAAAACATCACCACAAAGTAGTAGAGGAAAATATTTCCTACAACTTTTCTTTTAAAATTTTATCGATATTGTCGATATTTAAAAAGTTATTCAATAAAAAAGTTGACAATTTTGGGGTAAGAGTAGTAAGTACATAATACCTAACTAGAGAAAAATTTCCCAAAAATGTTCAACACTGACATTTTTGCTTGACACCTTGCAGTGAGAAAATCACCTTGACAACCATAAACAAACAAATAACTCCCGCATATCAGGGAGGGAATGGCTTCCAAGTGAGAAATGTTACCCCCACTCCTTATTTTCCGCTACTATTCTAAAAAGACGACTTTGTACCCGCATTTCACGCAAATAAAGTGGCCATTTTCGTAAATGTATGAGAAAAAAAATGTGTGTGTAAAATGGAACGCAAACGCATTATTTTGTGCAGGAAAAATGAAATAAATATAAGTATCTACAGTATATGCCATAGAGATGTTAATACACTCTGTACATGATATTAACTTGTGCATTTCAATTTTGTAAAACGTATTTTAAAAAAATTGCGATAAAATCAATTTTGGCCAAGTATCGCCATCTAGATGTTAGAATTGAAAAAATAAACTGTAAGAAGTATAGGGAAAAACCGCCATTAATTTAGTCTGCGGAATTCAATTTAGTATTACTTTTAAACTTTTATAATTTCAAGTTATGACTAATTTCTCATATACAAAACAAATATACTTAATTATTTTCTTACGTAATCTGCTGACTAAAAAGCTATTCTAGTTAGTTTTGTTTTGTCTAAGCTTACTATGTAGATTAAATTTGTAGCCAAATACCGAGTGATGAAATCCAGCGTCCTTACATAAAAACTTATTAAAAAAGAAAGTGACTGTAACCTTGTTCGGAAGCAACTTCGGGCAAGTATGTGGCTGTCCTTTTATTGCCCTTTTCATTGACGAATTCGATTCTAATGCCATGCACACCGACCTCCCAGTCCAAGTAGTCATCGCCGTCCTCGAAATGTCTTAATATGGACACAGACACACTTAATTTGGGAAATTCGTCGCGTGTGATCGGACTAAAGCGAGAATCCTTGAATGCACTTGTGATGGCATATTCTCGCAACCCCGACTGTAGATTCATGGCATTAAAAGTTCCTATGCACCCTCGGAGCCGTTTATCCTTGCCAATTTTCCAAGTTACAAACAATGGACTACAAAAGAGCAAGTAGTAATTAGCTGTAGTGGATGTGTTTAGTCAGCTGTCGTGCTAAACAAAGGAAAGTGAACAAAAACAGTTGAATGACCTTTGTTTTGTATCAAACTCTCTGAACCCCACAATAACTTTTTCCAAAAAAAACCATTTATTTAGTGATTTTTTTAATTTACATAAAAATACCAAAAAAATTCGTTACTTCACATATGCTACTACTTACTATGCATCGTTGCTAAACGATGGTGTTTTTGGTGGTGCGAGGTTATAAAGATGGCAATAGAGCACATCAAAACAAAAGAAACACATTTCTGGTAGGGCCACCATTCCCATGCCGTTACTCAAGCTGCTACCGTTGGACGTCACAACCGATGTACCATTGCACGATGGAACACTTGAACAATTGTTCAATTTCTGCTTTTTCGTACCGCAACAGCCAGCAGCCATCGTATTTCTGAAACCCCCAACAGCTGACCGAGCCAGATGGCTGCAGGACAAAAACAAAGATGGCTAGCGACAAGGCCTGTTTCCTGTCTTTGTCTATGCAGCTAATGACGTCAACAAAATCCATGAGATCAGACCATAGACAAGAAGGAACCATCGAGATAGAGAGCTCAGTGGATTTAGTTGAGACTCATAGGTGACGCCATTTTGATTAAGCCGAAAGTTTAATTTTATCATTCTCGTTGTCAGATTTTTGGAAAAATTATCATGTAAATTATATATTCGAGCATCAAAATATAAACAGCACTCCCGAAATTTTGGCTTAACAAAAAAAATTTAGCCACTACATGACGGTGTATAATATATTGCCTACATCTGAGAAGTTTGTATGAATATTTGCCTAGCCTCAGTTGAAAAATATTTGATTTTAATTTAAATAAAATATAATAATAATATGCGCAAATTTTATAAATGATAGTGATGGGAACATAAAAAAAAACTTTTCATAGATAATTCAATTTTGAAACAGAATTACCAGTGCCGGAAATATTCTTCTCGTTGTGGGATTTTTCTAAAAGTTGGTGAGGTTTAGAAATAGAAAAATTCCGCAGACGGAAATTACGGCTGTTCAGCAACTTAGGAGTCTTTCATAAAAGACGTCCACAATTTGGGGCGATTTCGACCCCCCCCCTGCTTTTTCGAGTTAGAGAACTCTTAAAGGACGTCCAAATTTTAGAATGACCCCCTCTCCAAATATTTTGTATGAAAAACAGTCCAGTTTTTAACTCGATATTTTAGTCCACAGACCGCGGACGTCTTTTCTACATGACCTCTTACTCCGTTATTGTAAATGGAACACGCTATATGTTACCTATTGCATTTTCAGAATCTACATTTAATTTTAGAAAAAAAATGTTAAGGTTCTACAATTTTTAAATTATTCAATTCCAAATATTCGAATATTTTTAAAAAATTTTAGACGACTATGGACGTCTCAAAAAACACGTTTATTTCCACTCTACTTTGTAGTTTTTGAAAAATAATTTTGAATTTGTGAAAAATAAAGTCAAGGAAATGTTGTGATGTGATAATAATACAATGATCTTATACAGGGTGTTTGAAATTGTCCGTCAATTTTCAAAAAGTTTAAACAACAAAAACTTAAATTATTTAATATACTCGCGCGATTTGGCTCACTATTGCTAACTTCGTTATTATTGGAGTTACAAAGTCGGTTAAATTAGCAAACTAGTAGCATTTTTTGAAAAAAATTTTCAAAGTTTTAATATCAAGTAGGTAGCCATGAAAATTATAATTTTGTAACTTTTCAATATTTCCGTAATTCTTTCAAGTATTTTTCAACTTGCTTAAATTCAAAATGATTGTTTGATTTTAATAAATTACTATTCCGTTTTATGGCTACTTGATTTTAAAGAATTGCTTATTTTAAATTATTATCAAAAAAAGATGAGGACTTTTTTGTATAGAATTTAATTTGTCATCGATTTCTGCAAAAATATATAGGGTGTTCCATTTAAAAAAATGTTTATTTTTTTGAATATCTTGAAAACTAAATGGTCAATTGTTTTTTTGTTTTCACCATTGTAATCAGCGGAAAAAATGCTACTAGTTTGCTAATTTAACCGACTTTGTAGCTCCAATAATAACGAAGTTAGCAATAGTGAGCCACTTCGCGCGAATAGTACCTAAATTTTGATTGTATGTATGTTTCAAGAAATAAAAGTCTTTTTATTAGATCTACTCAAATTCTAGCGATTACACTCCATTTCTGGGACACTCTGTATATGTATACCAGCATTATTTTCAATTTTCTCGCTGCAGAAACTTTTTACTCAAATAAAAAATGTAACTCA
Organism: Pediacus dermestoides; assembly: GCA_963942485.1. Lineage (NCBI taxonomy): Eukaryota > Metazoa > Arthropoda > Insecta > Coleoptera > Cucujidae > Pediacus > Pediacus dermestoides. The sequence goes on from OZ012626.1 coordinate 36,112,355, forward strand.
AATTGTAGGAAATTTTATTCACTGCAGTTTTGGTAATATGTACCTTATTAATTTAACGTAAAATCGACACGAGGGACGAAATTTAAAAAAACTGACAAAAAACACAATTTTCTAAATTTTACGTCATAATCCATTGACTGTAGGGGAAAATTATATCAGATAAAACGTGTAAGGAATTTAATTCTCTACAATTTAGCTCAAATTTTGGTCGTAAGATTAATAGTATAAAAGAGATATTCTATAAAAATCGAATTTCAGTGTTTTTTCCTTAAGTTGATGGGGAAAACTTTTACCAATTTTACCATATGGAAAAAACAGCTTCCCATAAGTTTTGCAATCTGATGCCAATAATGTTTCCCCTAGTGACTGAACTATAATAATTCTTGTAATATAAATTATTTTCTTCAAAAAAATCCGTCAGGTAGTTTTTTTGATTTGGGTATCATAATTTAATAATAAAGTAGACGGAAGGAAAATGCGTTGCCTTCCACAGGAACCACAAGATCTCTTTCTAACGACAATCTTCTGATTTAAATAAAAAACTAGTTAAATTTCTGCATATTATAAAAGTAGCTGTAACTATTTGGAATGCTGATATCTCCATAATAAAAAACTTTTTCTCAATTGCATTTTTATTCTCCCCCCACAACTTTCTACCCAAATATGCCTATTTATTGTTCAACAGTAGCGCGTCGATAAACTGCATATAAAATCGGCTTTAATTGATGATGTAAGTTGCAATTATTACAAGTTGCAGGAATAACATTATGAATGCATGGGTGATCGAGGCTCCCACCGGCAAAACTTATTTACCTGCATGCGTTAGACGTGTAGAAAAGTACGAACGAATTTGTTACTTTAGTATTTTTTTGTCGTGCGAAAAAATCCGTAAAATTCACTTTAATTGCCATGTTTAAGTAAAGATGACAATTATTTTTAATGTAAACTGTAAAATAATCGTGTTTTCATGTTCGCCATTAATTAGTTAGTTATTAAATAAATGTAGTGTGTTTAATTTGTATCCTAGTGCGCCTACGCACGTTTGTGCTTTTTATATAACTGATGTTAATGAGCCGGTTTTCCTTCACAACAATCTATTTTCTTCATTGGATTATTAAAACAGTAATGTTTGTACAAATTTATACCAATCAGGTGAGTAAGTACCAATATAATAAGTAGGTACCGCGTTTTTGTACTTTAACGCGTCCAAGAAATAGGAAACTAAGAACTGTGACTTAATTTTCCACTAGAAAAATCTTCTACGAAATCTAGATCGCTACAGAAGAAGAACGGTAAAAGTTCTTCATATTCGCAATAATTTTTATTATGTTGATGATGTGCTTGCTACATTGTGGTTGTGTTCAAAGCGTATAGGCATATAAGTAACGCTTTGTGCACAAAACAACATAAATCCATTTAATTATAAATACTTTGTTTTGTGTAAGTGCGGCATACAAGAGCCAAAAAAGCGAAATTCTAAACGTACAACAATGAATTTTGTGTCGCGAAATGCGAAATACGAAATGAACATAGCAATATAAAGGAATACTTGTATACAGTTGCGTAAATTTTTTACTGGGTGTTGATGTATAAACTGGCTATAATTCTACTATGTTTAGAGAGCATAACGTGCAAAATATTAATTATAAATTTATAAGTATTTCCTAGTTAAACAGTTATTTGTTCTATACAATTAATGCGTTAATAAATATTAAAAATTATAAAATTTGTTCTGTTATCGTTGGGTATTTGTGGTACAATGCTAATAATATTTCCAACTTGTAATGGAAATAATAACTAATAAACTGTTTCTATTGAATGGTAATGTTTACTTTATAATTCATTCTTACATCATCATCTGTTATGATGAGTAATATGAAAAATTTACATAATTTTTACCTGTACCTAGTGGTTATAGTGCTAATAACAGTATAGATTACTTATCTAACAAAAAATTTAAATGATTATGTGGTTGTGACTAAAAAATGTAAGGTACCTGTGAATTAGCGTATAACAATTATGGAAGATAATTATTAATATTTTAATATACTAAAATTGCATTTGTTAAAGATATTAACGAATCATAATCTTAACAAGAGTTGAACTCACTTAAGTACTTATACCAATTTCTTTAAAAATGTCTCATTTTTATAAATTCTGACTGGTACCTACATATGTATGCAGAGAGGTTTATTTTCCGATGCGTGACCCGGTACAGAATCGGTTAAATGGCACAAAATTTGAGGAAATTTTTGTGTAGAAAGAATCTGTTATCAAAACTGAAACCTCTTTTCATTCCTGAATTCTCCCAAAAAAACTGAAAAAGTGGATTTTTCTCTATAGTTCGGTTATTTCTTAACCGATTTTAATTTGGCAAAATTTGAGATTTCGTCATCAGGTCAATGTTTTCTTATAGACGCCAAATTTAATTTTTACATTATATTTTAGAACTTTTTCCTGATTTCAGTGATGTACAGTTGGCGACACGGAATAGTTTCCAGATAAATTGATCAAAGTAGCGATTTTTAAATTTTTTTAGCATTATTAATCAGACTTTTTAAATCAAAATTTCTTTTAACGACAGCGGTGAAGACTCAGGCGGAGATCTCATTAGATTACATTTTATAAATATTTTAAATATAAAAGTGTTTATTTTTGAAATTTATTTTAGTCAAAAAAATTTCTAGGCATTTTACTTAAATACTTTACATAAAATATAGACACAAGTATGAGTGCTAATAATGTCACTAAACAGCTATCGGACTATCGAGATTCGAGCCTATGAACATGATTTAATTTACAATGGAAAAAAATGCCTGGAAACTATTCCATGTCGCCACTTTAGGGATATCTTTGAAATTTCTCAAGTTTTGTTCCATTTAATCGATTCTCTTTCTCTTATAGTTTCCGAAATCCCAGTAGTTAAACATCGAAAAATTCACCACCCTGTATCTAAATACTACAAAACTGATATAATTTTAAATGTTTAAGTTATATGACCATTTTGGCCCCATAAATTTTAAAACATTTTACAAAAAAGCAGTTTATATAAACTAAAAATCCAATAATGCCGAGTTATACGAACCCTAACAACTAAATGTTCGGACAAAAGTAAATTTGATTGTTTTTTTTCTATATGCGCAAAAGTTATCTAAATTAACTTCCATAATATTGATGTTTTTTTTTTGTTATAATGCCAACATTTGGTTATATAAAAACGTAAATTTCGTAAAAATCCGTTCGGCGGTTCCAAAACTGTGGCACTTTAAACCAACAGGATGGGAAAATTGTAAAAACAAAGAATTTTTATTTTCAAAACGATGGATCTAGTAGGTAGTCGCATTTTGATGGAATTTACTTTATTGTAAAGCTGGATGTTGGTTTTCTCTACAAAAAAGTTACACAAATTTTTATTTGGTGATTTTTATCGGAGCTTTAAAGTTGCACCTTTAAAAATGATAGAATTTTCTAGTAACTGTTTTAAAAAATCACAGTTTTGAAACCGCTGGTTGGATTTGTGTCAAAAAACCATTAAATCAAAGCTCAATAATCGTACTATATTGAAAAAGTCCTGAAATGTTAATATGATTTTTTTTTGCATTTTTTTCGTGTTCGATAGTTCACTTTTCAAAAAACGTGTTTTTTGAGGGTGCTACCTACATTTAAATAGTCATAGTTTTGGAACCGAAGGTTGGATTTTGGTAAAATTTACTTTATTGCAAAGCTGGATGTTGGTTTTATGTACAAAAAAATCCCCAAGTCTTTATTTGGTGATTTTAGGCAATTTTCGTAGCTTTAAAATTGCACTTGCAAAATGTGACGTAATTTTTTAACGACTGTTTTTAAAAAATCACAGTTTTGGAATTTGGTGAAAACGACATAAAGGTGCTTTCATGGTCTTCATCCAATCCGGACAAATGTTATTGAAACTCTTTGGCATAAAATTAAACGTATTCTACGCATAAATCCACCAAGTACCATTGGGAACTTAAAGACCAAAATAGAAGAAATTTGGGAAAGTTTCACGCCAGAATTGTACCAAAATTTGATAAATACACTGCCTGCTAGAATACAGGCAGTTGTTAAAGCAAAAGGAGACGTAACCTCTTATTAATGGTCCTAAATTAAAAATTATTCCAACATTTAGTTGCAAATTCATTTTGTAAAATTTGCTAATTATTAAGGTTAAAATATTGTTAAATCAAATAAACAATTTTCTTCCATGCATAATATTGTTATTAAGGCTTTATCTTATTGTATTATTAGGTGTTTACTAATTATTTGCGTAAAATTTCCAGTTCTCCTTTCATACATCAAAAATTTACTTTTGTCCGAACATTTAGTTGTTAGGGCTCGTAGAAATCCTATTTATATATTTTTAAGGACAACAATTTCCGATAATGAAATTAAATGGATCATTGAAAAAAAAGTTTTTTGATGAAAAAAGTAACATTGAAGAATAATCTCTCGTTCCAGTACATGGCTATACTTTCCAAATAAGTACATAGTTTTGTACCTTCTTTAACAATAGCTGTGCTGATAAAATTGTGTCAACTATTTATGTGCATAACACGGTTTCTGAATCAGTTTGGTTATCTCTACTATAACATTCAACTTGAAGCAAATCCACATTGTTGTTAGTAGCTTCGAGTAAAATAAACATCAAATTATATCCATTTTAAACATACATATTTTCCAATTGTATTTGTAACCATAACTAAAATTTTAATTAAGTATAGCTTACACTGTTTAAAATGTGGCGAATGCGCCGGGTGGTCCATTTCCCACACCGCAATTTTTCTAAATCTCCATTTATTAAGCTATTTTTCAACCACCACATGAAAAATAAAATTCACCAGCGCAACATCCATTTAATTTTCTATTCTTGTAGGTAATAAACCTACACCAACCACAACTACCATTCAACGCCATTGGGGTGTGATATTAACATGAATTTAAAGTGGCTTTAATATGGCCCAAAAGGTGCAAGAACAATAATATTATATTATATTATATATGGAATAGCAAAACGATTATTGATTCTGTGGGTTATATTGTCTCTGCTGGTCCAAAAAAATTAATATATTTTTCAGTTTATGTTAGAGTATAAGTACAAATAATTTCTCACTATCTATTACTAGGCTACCCATGTTGATAACCAATTCATGTACAAATATAAAGTGGCATGAACACGTCGCTAAATTTATCGAAGGAATTTCGGAAAATGATTGTTCACAGACCGCAGACTTGAGCTCCTTTGTCTAAACTCTAGTAAAACAATTCAGTTTGAAATCACTTTGTGCTTTCAACGTACCATCAAGCTCGCACCTACACAAATACTTTATACCATGATGTTCTAAACGAATGCATCAATAGAATGATAACATACTTACCTACATAATTAAAAGCGATAAACGGTAATTGAGCCTAATTAACCCATTAATTTCAATTAAAAACTTGCGAAAAGTTTCAATTTTGTCTGACAAGTCAATCTTCACGAATTTTAATAACCATTAGCAGCAATATAAAGTTTGTCTGTGTAGGAAGGTAATGTTATTTTAATTAAATTTAAACTGATGCGTAATTAGATGTAATTGATTTGTACGTATTAAACTAATTTGCAAGTAGATGGATAGACAACGATCACAAGTTTTCCTCTACTGTCGATAATTATTTTAATCCTTCCGTTTTATTTCTCGATCATCAAACTATATCAGACAAATCGAAATGTTAAATGTTAAATATAAGACGCACATTTTAACTGTTAACGCATGTTGGTTCGGGGGTTATATCAAACGGTTAATTAGCAGAATGATAAACTCAAGTGCTGAATTTAATATAAACCGTACATTATTGGATCTGTTGGAATATAGAACAGTACATAGTGACTTTAATGTATTGCAGGAAATTTCTAATATCACTGATGTGATGTATTAATCTTAAGCAGCAGGATTTAATTGAAAGGGGAATTGTATACATCAGGGTGGTCGAATCGATGGTATTGGAGCTGAAATTTAAAGCAAAATTTTAATTTATTAAAGGATGAGAGTGAGAGAAAGAGCGTTAATTATTTTTTAAATACAGAAACAGTTTTGTTTTATTTCGTACAGAATAAAAAATATTAAGGAATTGTTGTCTTAAAAACTTCTCTACCGATAATTGTCTATTTAAACCTTATTTTTCAATAATATTTACAGTAGCGTTTTTACCAGAGGGTTAAACGCCCTGGTTGAGAAATTTTCAGAGAGGCAAATTTTTAAAGCGCTCAGAAAATTTGCAGACCGTTAATTTATTGCGCGTAAAAAAATATCAGATGGGGCGGCAAAAAATGCTTGTCCTGGGCGGCGGCAAATTATGTATAAACGGTCCTGAATATTTAAGGGTTAACTTCGACATTTTAAAGTAGGCTTCCGCTTAAATCAAAACTAATTTATGAAAAATCGAGTTAAATTTATTTTTTGTTCATTTATACAATGTTTATTGCTACTCTTCATGTCCTGCCATACTCGAAATTTTAAAATTTCAATCATTTTTGAATAATAATGTTGAACCTATTATATAAAACATCAAAATAAGGCCAAGTTTCATAATCAAGTAAAAGTCCACTTTAGTTTAAATGGCGTTTAGAATAATGGTCGTTTATATTTTTGGTACATTAGAACATATCACAGTCTAAACCACATTTAACTAAAGTCGACTTTTATTTTGGTTATGAAACTGACCGTAAAAGGGTGAAATATTCATAAAATTTTAGTTTATTTCAAAAACTTTCTTAATTGTAAGAATTGATATTAGCAAGTTGAAAAATTCTACTTTATTAAATGCAATGTTTGGCTGCATTTCAAATAAAATTAACATATAAAATTTATAAATTAAAACAGTGTGACATGAAAATATTTAAATATTGGATAATTATTGCTAACAGTAAAATTCATATATTACGATACTTATTTGGTGCCCAGGGCTGCTAATTTTTTGTAGTAAATAATTAATTAATATGCACCAAATATTGTTGAATTCCTGGAAATCTATCAATTTTTCGATACAAAATCTTAGCTTTATAGTTTGGAATGTAAAAATTGTGTCTGTTAATTTTTGAATCTTAATAAAGAAATTTGGATATTTTCTTGAAAAATTTAATTCAACTTTACGTCGCATTATAAACAAAATTACATCGCATACACTTTATTGTAAATTTTTAGTCAACCTGACCAAAATCTAACTACCAGTTCCAAAAGTATCAAGGTTTCAAACCTAAAAATTGTCTTCAAAATACGTTTAAGTTGAAAAACTGAATCTGAAAAAGTCTGGAAAAAAATTTAATGCATTTTCCTTCTATTAAAATTCCAGTTTGACAGAATCCAACCAATGTCAGTGGCTAAAAAAATATCACATTGTAAACAAGAACATTTTGGATACTATTTTTAGTTGAGACAGATAAGTTTAATTTTGTTTTAAAAAAATCGAAAATGGGGGAAAAACTGTATTAGAGTTTCTAAATAAGGATTGTCTGTTCTTTGCAAAAATTAGAATTTGACTCAAATCCAACCAGAGGTTCCAAACTACGTGTAACACCTCAAAAAAAACAGTTTTTCGATATAGCTACATACATACGCTCTTAACATCTAGTTTGGGAACCTCTGATTGGATTTTGGTGCAAATTGCTTGTTTACAAAAAGTACAAGATATATGATGTTACGGCGAAAGTCATTTCTGATATTAATATTTTTTATAAGCCAAAAAACTTATATTCTGCAGGAATACACAAAATTTGAAAATTCAAATGGAAATAACTTTGGATCCGCTGGTTGGATTTTGGAAAAATTTACATATATTTAAAGTTTACTTTATGTTTGGATCTGGTTATCTATATTTGTAATGGCGACAGAATTTTTTTTTATTGATTTCCATCACACATCGTGTAATTTTTAAAAGCTAATCCCGCTTTAGACTCTAAATATTTGTACATTGAGTTTCTAGTCTCACTCTTGACTGTGCCATAGTATCATTGTTCGGTTAAAATGAAATTGTATTATTTGAGTTTTATTTACATTTAGGGGGAGAATCTCATTAGCAAACTGTGATGTTTACAGTGACCCCAAAGTTAAAAATACTATTTTCTAAGTTCTTCCGTGACGACGTAAATTAAGAACCTTTTGGAACTTCTTTTTATTTTATTATTTTTCCTTTAAGATTCCATAATAAAAAAACCGTTTACTTATAAATACAAACACCACGAGCTCTAAGCTGCTCAATATAGCTCACAATGAAAAAACTCTCAACACACAAAGAGTGAATTATACAAACTCAAATCTAGCCTAGTAAACCCATATCCAACGAACCCACACATATAAGGATTTGCTAGTCAGCATTTAAAACAAAGCCCTGTGGGTGCTTTAGGTAAATTAAATGAGTACAAACCAAACTAACTTGCTTGTGGATGATGGTGCGTTGTATGAGTTTCCACATTGTGTCACAATAGAACAAAGACGAATTGGTTCAACGGAAATCGGCGAAACATTTTCCACAGGAAATGGAATCCCCATGAGGTGCTGTAGTGGGACGAGGTTGTTTCCATTTAGGCTCCCTTTAGGTCATCATAGGACGTTTGCTTTACATATTAAACTATTATGTGGGAGTTTGACAGCTCAACAGTTGTGTATTATTCTATTCCCTTGTCTGATAGGAAACTTGATGGGTGAAGGCAGAGGGTTGAAAAGTGTCACTAGGTTTGATGTTGCACCCAAGTAAATTTACTGGAAAAAATTTGTTTTGGTCCTGATGATGGGGCCCACCATCACAGCAGGATGCAAGAGATGCAGATATGCGCGCGCTTTCCATCGGCCTGAAAACGGAAGGACAACATGAAATCGGGAGGGACGTTAGTGGGTTGGCGGCAGCAGACTGTGTGGCGTCTTTTCTGCAAATGCCACCGCCGTCAACACGTGTGTGTGTGCCTGTTAACTTCTTACAGTCACACACAAAAAAAACTCAGTTTTTTAGGAGGCGATTTCCTGCAGATAAAAATACTGTAGGTTTACACGCTTTTTTATAAATGAAACAACGCACAAAAGTTTAGTTCAACTAGTTGGGTACCTATTAAATAAAACAAACAAAAAGTATAAACAAAAGTGGTTGTTGGATAACTAAAGTGCGTGGTGATATGTTAGAAGCAATTAAGTTTTCAGTGATTTGTAGATTGTTGTCTTTTTCCTGCAGCTTGCGCCTATGTCTGGAGGTTGAATATTCACACCAGATTAAGGTAGGGGATGCTTTACAACACCGTAAGATTGAATCGATTGTGGTACCTACTCGTACAGAATTAACGTATCATGGTTGATTACCGAACGCTGTAATAAGATTAAAGAATTGAGTATGCAGGAACAGATCCTGATAATACGATTTATGAATTAATAAAAAATTGACGTGAACCCAAATCGTGTTTTTTATTGAAATATAACCAAGTTTCTACTACATTATCCTCGAAGTAAATTACATTGTTACAATTATTCGCTCTTCATTTGCTTGTAAATAATTAACGAAATTAAGACAAGCTTTACAACTTCTGTACTTTTAAATAACTTATATAATATAAAAAAAGGTAAAAACGTTTTAAACCTCTTAAATTTAAAACCACGCTCAGAGGGAGGAACTGGGGAAAAAAGAAAACACGTTGACAAGTTTATTTAAGACCCAAGTTGGACGTAAAGCAAATAAATTATACACAAAAAAATTAAAAAAATTCGGTTCTTGCTCACACCCCTCGCAGTTTTGCCCTCTGAAAATAAACTGGCCTCAATAGCTTAGTTCAAGCGAGAGTAAATTAAAATTTCCGCATAGCTGATTGTTTTCGAAATAATTTCCACTTATGTTTCTTGAAAATTTTCCTCTGCATAACGTAATTTACTTGAGAGGATGAGACGAAAAAAGCATAAATTTTAGCAGTTTTTCCACCGCCTCGCTTACATACACAAAATAAATCATAATAATTTATACTTATAAAATGCAAACCCCGTGCGCGATTTCGTTGTTCTAAATGTATGACAATTTTACATCACACACAACATGTTTCCAGCAGACTTTTCGTTCTCCTACGGTAAATCTGCCTAGATTGTGTCATGTCATCGCAAGTTTTGCGTTCCTTGTGAATGTGATGGATTGTGCGTAGGTATTTGTGTTTGTATGATTAAAGCACACAATCTGTCTTTTTTGTTGTGTGTCGGCATCGCACATTTGGGTCAAAAATACAACGGCGGTGTAAAACTGTAACATTCATTTCAGTCTCTCTATAATACGAGTACAAGTGATAAAATAATTGAAGTTTCATGTATGCCGCTGGAGAAATTGTATTATCACCTGGAAAGTGTCTGGTTTTCCCACTAAATTACAAGTAAAGTTTTTTTATGTTGTACGCGGGCTTAATAGGGTCAGAGTAAATAATGAGAGGTAATGGGGATTGGGCAGTTTCCCGGAATTTATTTTTTTTGGGGCAAAGTAGAATTATCCTGGGAAGTTCCTGGAAGTTTTTTGGGTAATAAAATAATTAATTCGGGGCGTCGAAACAAATTTGATAAAATAACTAAACATCTGGAAGACAAATTTTAGTTTTCTAACATTGAAAAAGTTTGTAAAAGGAAATACAGGGATTAAACAGAACAGATTCCACAAACTTTTTTATTTTTTCAATATATTTAATCCGATTTTTGATCGGAACTAATTTTCCCAAATCCATTGTGAAGTTTGCAGTTTAAAAATTTTTAAAATAATGCAAGATTATTAGAATTACTACAAAAAAATTTAGTTAAACAAGTTGGTAAATCTGTTTGAAAATAATTTGGATAAAAGTTGTTCAGCTTATAATTTTATAATCCATAATTCAGTGCTTTCCAAAATTTAAACTTTAATTAATGAGGGCATTGTGTTTCCACTTTGCAGCGAGTTTCTTTTAGATTTAAATAACAGCAGGAAATTTCGAGGTGTGGGTAGGGTGCTAACTTTAAGTACTCATAAATACATAATTTCAGTAGATACATTTAAATTTGTCTTTTTTCAATAAAAATTTGTTCAAAAATTTAAATGTTAAGATTCTTGACTTAGACTTAGAGCGCCGATCCTAAATAATCCTCATCAGTAAATTAATCTAATCTCATATTAGAAACTAACCTAACCTGACCTTATATAATATAATATAATCAGGAACAACCTCCAGCATTCAGTGTTACGAATTTAATTAAATCACTGTCGAATCTTGCACTAGATTTGTTGTTTTTCTTTGTATGATAGTTTGTAGTAGACTTTGTTTTCGAAAATGAAATTAACTTGGAGATAGTTAAACTAATAAACATGGGATAGCGCCCGCATCAGTAATTTGAAGCCCTATCTACTCGTACATCAAACCAAGGCTTAATTATTTCTTAAAATACGTTCCTAATAGTATGATTAATTACCAGGGTAATTAGTTTCCTTTCAAATAATAGAAAAATTCTGTCAATCTCGAGAGTGTAATAAAATTAATATTTTGAATAACGTAAAATTTTCACGACATTAAAAACCTAAATATCACAGTTTTATGATTGTTGTGAACTTCCTAGAATTTTTATTGGTTATTATTTGGGTAACTAATTTTAAAAATAGTTAATTGGATTATACAATGATTTAAACTTACCAATTTCCTTATATAATCATTTTTTAAGCACTTAAATTTGCATAAAATCTAAGGCGAATAATTTAAATTTTAAATCGTTTAAATGGAACATCCGTTTTCTGTAAAATGAATAAAAAATGCAATTATCTAAAGGTAGTTCCGTTTAAAATAACTTTCATAAGAGTCAATATTAACAATCAATTTTCAGTACAACTGTAATCCTTGGAGAGTTTCCATTCGATTAAAGCCTTTCATGAAATACTTTACCACTACATATCTTACTTTAAACACTTTTTGATATACAAAATACGTAAAATAAAATAAAATACGTATATTATAACACAATACGAGCCCTAACAACTAAATGTTCGGACAAAAGTAAATTTGATTGTCTTTTTTCCATACGCGCAAAAGTTATCTAAATTAACTTCCATAATATTGATGGTTTTTTCTGTTATAATGCCAACATTTAGTTATATAAAAACGTAAATTTCGTACACATCCGCTCGGTGGTTCCAAAGCTGTGGCACTTTAACCCAGCAGGATGGGAAAATTGCAGAAACAAAGAATTATTATTTTCAAAACGTTGGATCTAGTAGTCGGATTTTGATGAAATTTATTTATTGCAAAGCTGGATGTTGGTTTTCTTTAAAAAAAAGTTACACAAGTTTTTATTTGGTGATTTTAGACATTTATCGGAGCTTCAAAGTTGCATCTTTAAAAATGATCAAATTTTCCAGTAACTGTTTTAAAGAATCACAGTTTTGAAACCGCTGGTAGGAATTGTGTCAAAAAACATTTAAATCAAAGCTCAATAATCGTACTATATTGAAAAAATCCTGAAACGTTAATATGATTTTTTTTGCATTTTTTTCGAGTTCACAGTTAACTTTTGAAAAAACGTGTTTTTGGAGGGTGCTACCTACATTAAAATAATCAGAGTTTTGGAACCACTGATTGGATTTTGGTAAAATGTACTTTATTGCAAAGTTGGATGTTGGTTTTATGTACAAAAAAATCCCCAAGTCTTTATTTGGTGATTTTAGGCATATTTCGTAGCTTTAAAATTGCACTTGAAAAATGTGACGTAATTTTCTAACGATTAAAAAATCACAGTTTTGGAACTTGGGGAAAACAACATAAAGGTGCTTTCATGGCCCTCATCCAGTCCGGACTTAAATGTTATTGAAACTCTTTGGCATAAAATTAAACGTATTCTACGCAATAATCCACCAAGAACCATTGGGGACATAAAAACCAAAATAGAAGAAATTTGGGACAGTTTCACGCCAGAATTGTACCAAAATTTGATAAATACAATGTCTGCTAGAATACAGGCAGCTATTAAAGCAAAAGGAGACGTAACCTTTTATTAATGGTCCTAAATTAAAAATTATCCCAACATTTAGTTGCAAATTCATTTTGTAAAGTTTGCTAATTATTAAGTTTAAAATATTGTTAAATCCAATAAATAATTTTCTTCCATGCATAATATTGTTATTAAGGCTTTATCTTATTGTATTATTAGGTATTTACTAATTATTTGCGTAAAATTTCCAGTTCTCCTTTCATACTTCAAAAATTTACTTTTGTCCGAACATTTAGTTGTTAGGGCTCGTACATAAAAACTACATTTAATTTTATTACTTCTTTTAATTACTTACATCTTATATAAAATTAGTTCGCAATAAAGCATTAAAATTAAACATCTAATCAATACTTTTGTATCGTCTGTTTGTACTTAATATTCTGCAGGCATTGTTTGGTCGAAGTATTCTTGTCAAACCTTTTTGAAACTTCGATCCGCGTATTGTAATAATTAGAACGTGACCCAATATACCGGCACAAATCCCCAGCACACATTATATAGGAACATCTTAATTGACACGAGGATTTTTTGCCTTCAATTTAACAAAAACCCTTTTATGTAAAACGGGATACCTACCCAACTCCGTATCGTGTTCCAATAAGTCATACTTTAAAAATATAAAAATTCCATATTTTTTGCGTCTCCCTCTTCATATTAAACAGTTTAATGTAGTGTAAAATTGTGTTTGAAACGCGTGTTGTGTTTCCGCACCAACAAAACATATTTCAAAGTTTCTTTCACTGATGATCAAAACTCAAATTGCCATCAACTTCTATTTGATTTTAAAGCAGCAGCCGCACATCCACATTGCGTAAACGCCTGGAAAACAGAAAAGAAAAGCGCTGGGGGAAAATCGATGTTAAAGCTGAAGCAAACGAAAGAACGAGGAGCAGTTTCTAGTTGGTCTTGTTGATAAAAATTTATATTGAAGTGCTTGGACCCATTGTGTTTTCAACGTTCGATTGTATTATAAAAAAATATTAATTGGGGACTGGAAATATTTCTGAAGATGAATTGTCTCGTAATTATAACAGCGAGCTTTTTGTTTATTGAGTTTTTCATCATGAATTCCCATTTAAATGCCAAAGTTTTTACGGAAATATTTAATATTTCATATTAATTTCCAAGTTAATAACTTCTCTGAACAATTCCACACTTTGTCTCAAAATTTCACACCAATTAAACTTAAATCTACAAACCAAATAAACAGCAGCGAAATTTTCGAATTAAATAATGTAGCAGTATAAGTCAACTCGCACTCAACTTCTGTTTTAGCGAAATCCAACACGCTTCTAATACCGATTTCCTATGCAGCTCGAAATCCAAACTTCGAATATAATTAAATAAGTATAAGAGAGGGGAAGTATTTAGGGAATAAATTGTTCGGAACATTGGGTATGGAGTCACACCCTCCCAAAACAATAGAATAATAATGAACCTTCTACAGGAACTCTCACCGGGAAAGCATTTGCTTAAAGCTTCTAACTCGTGCTCCACGGTCACGTTTTGGATAACCGACCTGGTCACGTTGGGGCACAGCCAGGCATATCCCGATAAATCTTTTGCAGGGATTCACTGCTTGAAACAGAAGACAGATATTTTATTTTAAGGTATCTTCTAGAACATCTTGAAATAGTATCTTGTACCTGTAGGTGCAATTAGTAATGGAGACTGAAGGGGTTGTTAGAGACCAAAAAAAAGAGGAACAGTTTCAGATATGATTTTAAAATTTTATCTGAATTTTGTGACATGTAGATCGCCTCAAAATAAAATCGAAAGAGTGAGTTTGGAAGAAAATGCATCTCTAGGGAAGGAAAGTGAGGGCTTCTCCGTTATTTCCGAAATGTTTTGAAAATGGTAGAATGTAGGAGAAGTAATACAGATATTTCGAAAAATATAGTTATGTTGAAGAGTAACAATGAAATAAGAAGAAGCGAATTCTTCAAAATTAATATTATGTTTGAAAAAAAAGGAAGGATAGGAAAAAGTACTGAAGAGATTTCCAAAAAAATTAATTACCAAATTGAAAAATTTAATTCGTTTGGAATAATTTTGAAAAGAAGAAGAACTTCGCAAAATATAGGAAAAAAAGTGAAAAAGAATGTCACAAATGGCAATTTCCTGGAAATTAGAAGAAAAAGTTTTGTTTTTGAAAAAAATTGAAGAATAGAGGAGTATACGAGCCCTAACAACTAAATGTTCGGACAAAAGTAAATTTTTGAAGTTTGAAAGGAGAACTGGAAATTTTACGCAAATAATTAGTTATTGAATTTAACAATAATATTTTATTAATAATTAGCACACTTTACAAAATGAATTTGCAACTAAATGTTGGGATAATTTCTTATTTAGGACGATTTATAAGAGGTTACGTCTCGTTTTGCTTTAATAGCTGCCTGTATCCTAGCAGGCACTGCATTTATCAAATTTTGGTACAATTCTGGCGTGAAACTGTCCCAAATTTCTTCTATGTTAGTCTTTAAGTCCCCAATGGTTCTTGGTGGATTATTGCGTAGAATACGTTTAATTTTATGCCAAAGAGTTTCAGTGACATTTAAGTCCGGACTGGCTGAGGGCCATGAAAGCACCCTTATGTCGTTTTCCCCAAGTTGTAAAACTGTGATTTTTAAAAACAGTCGTTAGAAAATTACGTCACATTTTACGAGTGCAATTTTAAAGCTACGAAATTTGCCTAAAATCACCAAATAAAGACTTGGGGATTTTTTTGTACATAAAACCAACATTCAGCTTTGTAATAAAGTAAATTTACCAAAATCCAACCAGTGGTTCCAAAACTGTGATTATTTTAATGTAGGTAGCACCCTCAAAAAACACGTTTTTTGAAAAGTGAACTGTGGAACTCGAAAAAAATGCATAAAAAAATCATATTAACATTTCAGGATTTTTTCAATATAGTACGGTTATTGAGCTTTGATTTAAATGTTTTTTGACACAAATCCAACCAGCGGTTTCAAAACTGTGATTCTTTAAAACAGTTACTAGAAAATTCAATCATTTTTAAAGGTGCAACTTTGAAGCTCCCGTAAATGTCTAAAATCACCAAATAAAAACTTGTGTAACTTTTTTGAAAAGAAAACCAACATCCAGCTTTGCAATAAAGTAAATTTCATCAAAATCCGACTACTAGATCCAACGTTTTGAAAATAATAATTCTTTGTTTCTACAATTTTCCCATCCTGCTGGGTTAAAGTGCCACAGTTTTGGAACCGCCGAGCGGATTTTTACGAAATTTACGTTTTTATATAACTAAATGTTGGCATTATAACAGAAAAAACCATCAATATTATGGAAGTTAATTTAGATAACTTTTGCGCGTATGGAAAAAAGACAATCGAATTTACTTTTGTCCGAACATTTAGTTGTTAGGGCTCGTACTAAGGAAATTTTGATTTATGAAGAATAAAAGAGCAACAGTGAAAAAATTTAACAAATGAAACGAAATAATACAAGAAAATTTCACTCCTTGTATAATCTCTTTTGTCTAGTTGTAGTTATTTCTCCAACATAACCACTTAGGGCTCGCCATATACGCCATTATTATTTCAGCGACTTTTCCCGTTATGTATATGCTGTCTATTAGATGACCCTTTACATTTCTTTACTGTATTCATGCAAATTTACCACCACTGACAAATTTTCCGTCACGTGATAAACTATATCCAAAACCGCCGGTTTTATCTAAAATTCAATTTGGCCAATATTTACCCAGCACAATGCACATCAACTTTCAACAAAATCGATATTATAAATAATATCTCTTTCGTGCCACATCGTTTCCAAGTCCATATCAAAATTCGGCAGACCACAACCACTTTATTTGATGTTTTCATAATAGATAACTGCGGAAAAGTTGTTACAGTGCCCCAAAGCACAAAAAATCACCGTGAACGCCTTTACTTCTTACTTCTGAAATATTAGTTTTCTTTTCCTATTCCTATCTTCATGCTTTGTGTGTTAAGGTTGGTAGGCCGACACAGCCCAGTCTGCACGTTTATATGCTCTAACAGTTGCTCGAGGGTTGATCCCTGGGGAACTTTAGGGAATTTTCTCGGGCTGCTCTTAAAATTTAAAGTACGCTTTGTTAGCTTTTTATTTGTTTTTCTTTTTAAGCTGTGTAAGGTGCTTGAGGGCAAATTAGGGATAAAAGGCGTGACGGTGTTTTGGAAATACAGAGAATGATGATTAATTTGTATATTTAGGAAAAATTAGTTTGAACCCAAGAGCAAATTATAAATTGAATTAATTTGTTTTGAATAACGATTGATTGATTCGCCGAGTCCATCATGTAATTTATAAAATATATAAATAAATAATTCATTAATTTGATGTTTCTAAACATTATACAATATATTTTCAATGATAGTATGGGTGTTATTGTTATCATAGAAATGTATCGTTAACACCAAACACCGGCGCGTACAGGTTTTAACAATACCACACCAGCAAACAACCAACATGAAAAATGTTGGTAATTCTATAGAATCGCACCCTCGTTTATTACCAATGGAAGACGAAAACCGCCACTATTCATGTCATATAATTCTTTTATCTCATCTAGAAGGAATTTCCTTTTGCCCCCTCACCGCAACATTGACTTTGCTACAAAAATTGTTCTATTAACAACAGCCGAAAATATTACGTGGTGGTTACATTTTACGTTGTATCTGATCCCTTTTTATCCAGCTTCGTACACGGCGAATATCGCGTAGTATATGGAGCCCAAATACACCGCTCCATATAACATGGAGTTATCGACCGAGGAGGAGCAGTCAGCAGGAGTGGAATAGTCTACAGGCTAGACGGCGGTGTTGCTGTTCTCTGGAACACAGCTTCACTAAAATTACCGAAACAAACACACAAAGGAAAGTTCAAGAGTCTCATTATTAAAATAAGCTTCGGTCACAACTAACAGTGTGTATGGTGTGGTGTGTGTGACTGTAACGCGAATTGTAGTAATTTCTCCCCAAAGTGACTCCATAACAATACAGAAAAGCTAATTTACTGGTTGTTTGTGAGGGAATGCTAACGAAATAAACGTCGGAAGTTTAGGTTTAAGTAGATGCGATTGAAAGTTCCTTAGCTGCAATTAAAAGCTGTATTCGTATGGATTTTTTCTTCGTTTATTCTGTACTTGAGGAGTAAGCATGCTGAAATTCTAGTTTGCTTTAGCTAGGTAGTCATTATAACTAGGTACTGGAAGTAAGAAAGTTTATATCCTTAAAGTATGATATCAATTCCTGTTCATATTTATACGGAAATATTTATTAAAAACTTATTAATTAAGGGTAATAACTAAGTTTTTTAACATAAGTCTTAAATAATAAAAAGAATTTAATATCCTGTCCTAATTGTCTGGCGAGCGATCTCTAGCTACTAGAATTTTACTAGGTTACATATTTTCATTCTTCAGTTCTTATAGAAATAAAGCTCCATTTGGAGAAAGAAAAACAACAACAAAAATTGACTATAGCAAAAACTGAAAACCATTTTGATGAATTAATTCCTTTAAAATTGAAGGTTTATCAAATATAAACAGAAAATTGCATATTATAACAAATATGAGGATGTTAGGGTTTTTGGTAATTTTTATTAAATATTATTTTCAAAATAAGTTAAATAATGAAATTATCTGTAAGAATATCGATACATAGATATTGGAAAATTTTCAGCTTCTTATCTTAATCTTGTATTTCCGTTAAATCAGATATACTTAAAGAGGAACGTATCTCCATCCATACGTGGAATGTGAAAAGTTTTCAAGGATTTTTCGTCGATTTTTGTGGGATAAAGTTATCTATTAAATATTTCGAAATATTTAAGAAAAACCATGATTTATCGGAACGTTACATAGAGAAATACGTTTTTAAATAAATTGAGAAAAATTTTCTGTACCAGAATCTAATTTTTAAATTTTTATACCTAATTTGTTCTTAATCTATGTAAAATTTTATTTATTATTAGTATTATTATGGATTATAAAGTTTTTTAGTTGCAATACAATAAGGAATATTTCCCTTTTATGTATAATACGACTCATTTCCTCACCACCGTTGAGGTAGAGTGTAGGCGCGTTTTTTTTAACGTGGTGTCCCCGGGAGGCCTAATCCACGGTCAGTATTATAGACCATAAGTATTCATAATAATAATTTTTGCATAAAAATAGATTTCACCCCAAATTTCGTCGATAAATTTTATAATATTATAATAGCACTTTTTGCATTGTCAATGGGAAAGGTAATTGTATAAGGGAAACATATAAACAATAAAACATACACATTATATTATTTTGGATTTTCTCCAAAATATTTGTTCATATTTCACCCCAATTTTGGGTCGACAAATTATGTAATATTTATGGCACTTTTGGCAGTGTCAATGGGAAAGGTATGATTTAAGGGAAACATATAAATAATAAAATATTCACATTATATCTCTTATGTAACAAATATCTACAAATTATAGTCTTAGTCAGCTTAAAATTCTCGAAAAATGCTACAAAAATATTTGGAAAAACGACAATTTTTATTAAATATATTATCTAGAACTTCGGAAGAAAATTAGCGGTTTCTACATTAGAAAACGAATCAACTGTAATATGGTGAAAACATGCAAAAATAAAACACATTTTATATGTCCTGAAATTTAAGAATGTTGTCTTTCAGAGAACAAAACAAATTTCGTGTTTCTATCACGAAAAATAAATAAATTATAAGCGTTATTAATTTTATTGCGTGCCCCATTGCAGAATTTTGGGCCCTATTAGCTCGTTTCTACGCTTTTAGGTGATTTGTCCCTAAATAATTGTTTTGCCTTATGGTACTTACTGGCAATTTTATATAATAATTTGATTGCATGTGACTTACTGTTTCCAAACAAAAACAAGAATTTTCTCAAAGTGATGTTAAGAAAAGAAATATTGAAACTGTTGATAGAATGGTAGAGATGAAGGCAAATTTACAGTTTCAGAATATAAATAATGCAACATTTCCTAAAATACAAATCGTTTTAAATTAAAATTAGTCCGTTTAGACTTTTTCAACGGATGGAATTTTCTATCAAATTGTTGAAATATTTTAACAGAAAACTAAAAATGTTCTGACCTGGTATGTTGTCTTTTACGATGTGGTCCTCATTTAATCAACAAGGGACCTACCTGCAACAAGAACACAATTATCAAAAAAAATTCTAAAAATTATCTTAAAATTTTTAGTACTAGTAGCATGCCCCCCGCATTCTGGCCCCCATCTCTGATTTTTCACATCAGAAGAGTATGTAGTAGCAATGTAATAGTAGTAGCAAATTAAATTAAAACTATTTCAAAAATTTATCAATCTACCAAAGCAGGCAAAAGTTTTGTTTTTAATTAATTCCAACGCGGTTCCCCTTTAACCCCTCCTGGTACCCCGGGCCCCCTTGTGCCTGGGGCCCCCTTAATCCCTTGTACCCCGAGCCCCTTTAATCTGGGCCCCCTTGTACCCCGGGCTCCATGGCAAGTACCATGCAGGGGCCATGAGTAGTAGCAGTATACTAGTAGTAGCAAAACAAATTAAAACTATTTCGTACCTTTTCTCTTGAAGCCTTTTTGCTTTATTCCCGTCTGATGGTAATCCAAAGAAATCACTAATGAGTCCACAAGACATTAATGCTGCACTTGTAGAAAAAAGTCAATCATTGAAAGAAAACTTGAAAAGTAACCGTAAGAAATAACTAAGTAGGCGAAGGTACACGTGTTATATTCAATAATTAATTAATAATTAAACGTAAGCACCAGACACACGTCTGCTCGGTTTGGTATTCGAAATAAAACTAAAATAAAAACTGATTCATATACAAAATAAATCCATACGTAATAGAGTCATAAAAATTACTCATCATTTTTTGCCATTCATATACAAAATAAATCAATACATAGTAAAGTCGTAAAAATTATTTTTGGCAACAAATAAAATTTAAAAGATTAAATGCTTAGGCTGGGTTCACTTTTTGCGCTTGTATTGATTTTTGTGACAAGCCTTTAATCTTTTAAAATTTTGTTGGCAAAAAATGTTGAGTAATCGTAGCTTCGCTTAATTAATTATTTCTTACGGTTACTTTTCAAGTTTTCTGTCAATGATTGACTTTTTTCTACAACAGCAGTGCTAGTGTTGTGTAGAAAATTAGTGATTTCCTTGGATCGCTAGATGGGAATAAAGCAAAGGGGTTTCAAGAGAAAAGGTACGAAAATTTTGCAATTTTTTATAGAGATTTTGTATATCAATATAATTTATTATGGTTGAATATTTATCAGATCACATGAATCACAAAAATATTTTTAATACCCTGTATAATCCAAAGAGTACCGTTAGTTATAGATAAAAAATTATTTTACTTTTATGTACCTACTATAATACATCTCTCACCAGTCTCTATATATACTTCCTTTTAAACACCTTGTATAAGCAATAAAAAATGTTATGAAATGGGGAGATTTCAAATTATTCTCAAAGACAAAGGTAATTGAGTTGTTTTGAGACTATTAAGATGCTAATTAGAAAAGGAATCGGGAAGAGAGAAAATAAAGAGTTATAAAAGAATATCCAAATTAAAATCCAAGATATTTAGTTACATTCTTTACTTCCAAGAAGTTATTCGCTATTGTTAAGAGGTCAAATTTCTATGTAAAGAACTAAATCCGAAAATCTGGTTTCTTATATTGAGAAATTTAATTAAATAGAAATATTTGTATTCTCTTTGTCGTTAGGAGATGAAATTCATACCTTCAGGAAGGACGAATATTTGTGTTAGGTTTACGAAGGTATTTGGTAGGCAGTTCAAATTGATTTTCAATGTTTACCATGTTATCATAATGTACTCCCGTAAGATAATCCAGATGGTGAATTAAAGTACTTAACAATAATGTAAAAGGTTATGAATTATTAATATCTTTGTCAGTGATATAGTCCAATACTGAATAAATTATTTTATTAAATATGAAAATATCTCTGATTGTTAAAGCTCCAAGAAAATATATTTAAGTTTTTAGCATAAACTTCTGATTTTATGCACTGTGTTATATCTTAATGAATGTTCCTAAACAGTATTATAAATAAGCTCTTCTAATCTATTGTTTGTCTTTTCTACTCTGATGCCTGCGGTGCATATATTCGCAGATTGAACTATAAGGGGGCGCGAATGCACTTGTATTCTGATGCTGTGTGGCTTCTGGTCGATATTCTGCTCCGAATTGGGTTAATGTTTACAAAATACATGAAATATTTTCAACGCTGCTACAAGTAATTTGCATGATAAGTGTTTGAGTTTAGGAGAGGAACGTGTTACATTGAAAAATAAGTGGACATTTAGATTTATTACCATATATTATTTAACACAAGAGACGGATTTTGATAAAACAAATATTGCCCATAAATCAAATGTACAAAATTGAGCTATAAATTTGCCTAAAGCAAAGTTTATTTATTTTATTAAACCGTTTCTCTTTAACATCTTATTTGTTTAATTTTTTTGAATATTTGATATTTGAATTAATGAGACTGATAAATCTATCAATACCATGCCACAGCAATAAATCCTGCGACAAATTCAAATTTATATTGAACCCGAGTATATATCCATGTAAGACAAAAAAATAAGGCGGTAAATTCCTTTTTTGTTGCGTTGGTGTGGGAGAAGACGCAGTATCTTACACTCGGAATCCGGACAATGTAAGCTGGGGCAAATCCTCTCAAAAAACTATAAATTGTACAGGAGGATACACAGGAGCGAGTTCAATTTGATGACCCCATGCAGATGGCAAAAAGGCTAACTGCAAAGTGAACGCGCGAGATTTGACAGTGATTATCTCATTTAGTTTTTCAGTTTAAATCCTAATCTAATAATATCGAAATAATAACGTCAATGATTATTATTAGATATTTAGGTAATATTTTCCAATTGGTTAAGTTTGTAGCCCCGGCGCATTCACCATAATTTTAAAATTTATTCCTGGCAAATTTTAAAGGAGTAGAGAATATATTTAATTAATTGAACCTGATATACTATCCAATAGCAATATCTCAGATCTGCCTTATATGGAAACTAAAACGTCTGCATTGCTTTATTTAAAGTTTGGTCACGTGATGCGTATCCTTTTCCAAAGGACATTAAAACCGCCTCCCCCTTTTAGAAAGACACAATTCAGTTACTTTGATAATTAAAAAGCCTTTTTTTAACAGTCAATAAAATATTTTGTGGTTACTATTTTTGGGGGTTTGGGGGTTCATCTGAAATTTGTGAAAAATTTATGTGGTAATTTGCGCATAAAATTATTTTATTATTATGATGGGTTCTGCAGTTTCCTTTACTTTCACATTAAAAATTACTTTAGGATTATTTAATACTTACTAGTTAATTTCACATTTTATGTGTCTTTAATTCAGATGGATTTTCAGAAGCTTTGATGTCAAAGAATCCTTGCCATATCTACGTCAGTTCAACAATTTTATTATTTTTTGTTAGACTGTAAAGTTATTTAGTAAGCAATTCACAGCCAGTCACGCGGTCTCCTCTAGTTTGGATTCTCACTTTATTTTTTTGTGTGCACTTGAAGCGCTCTTCTACCTTTTTTTACAGCATGTCTACAACATTAAAGTCGTAACATTAAACGGCTTATGTCTAATACCAGAATTTGAAATGTACACGTACGAAGATTCAGTGTAAATAATAGAATTTAGATAATGTCTTTTGTAAATACGTAATGTTGTGCAAGAGAAATGTTTCATCCTGTAAAAAGTGCAAAAAAGTAACCTTAAAAAATTTCAATAATCCGCATATTAAGAAAGATTATACTATAATTATAAGAAAGTCTAAAGAGGAAATATTATGTATTTTATTGTATATAGTGAGTTGAAGAAATTATTTTTTGGTTTAACTATTTCCTTACACTTTTATTAAATTAATATTTGATAAACATCTTCTTTGATTTATTACCATATAATATTAGCAAATAAAATATGTTCATACATCCAATAAACACACTTCTGCTCTAATACTATTCAATAAAGATTTGGAATTGGTGACAATAAATTTTTCCTCTAGAAACTCATATTAAGGAATGTAATATTTTGCGCCAGATATAACCAAGCGAAGCACAAGGAAATTCTTTTTCTACTTTATGATGCGGATTCGTACTATTTTTGGCATATAAGCTTAAAATACTGTTCAGTTTAGTTAATTTGTTTGTGTCTTACTTATAACATACCAGAGAGCTACTGGTCATAATTTTACCTTAATTATTTTCCATGTATACAAATTGTCTTATCACAAATAAGAAGTTGGGTTAGGTTAGGTTATGTTAAATGAATAAAATATATTGTGGTAAATAAGTGAAATGGGTTTTTAACAGGCTACATATAAGAATTTAGTTGTTTGTTTTTGGTTATTATTTTTTCTCTTAGATTATGGAAAATTTTATTCTTGGAAACCTACCAGGAATTTAATAGAACTGCATTTCTGGGCACAGGTAGCTTAAAAGTTGCCACTTACCGCCCTTAACGCATAAACATTATAGATAAATATGTGTACTTCAGTACTAAATATAATTCTAAATATTTATAAAATTGCATCTAGAAATTCACTATATAATATTATATAATTAATACAAATAAAAAATCGCCTAATATTAAAATTTTTTATTGGTTTTTTTATGAAGTTAATGTATTTTTACAAAATAATCGAAAATCGATTTTTCGCAAACTCTATTTAAGAATGTGTATATAAATGCATGTAATATAAGTTTTATATTTATACATAAAACTCATGTAATTGAAAATATTTATGTTGTGCCATAATGTAAAATTTCTATCCCATTTAATTAGCAGTTTAATAATTTACAGTGAAAAGTAATTTATTTCCAAAATATATTTATAATAATTAATATTTAAGTATAACTAAAACGGCAAATCACACATTTTTTTATTTGTGCTTTTCTGGTTGTTCAAAAACTACCAACCAACATGTTTCAACGCTAAAAAACGACTTAAATTTTTGCATTATTACTCTATTTCATTATTTATTGTTGCGCAATCCAGAGATTCTTCTTAATGTACTTTCGCTTTTTCCAGATGTCCGCCCCGGAGAAAACCGCAGCAAACCGGACATAAACCAACTCGCCTCTCTTCAACCTCTCTAGCTAAACCACCACCACCAGCAGGATGAGTCGCGACGACTTCCACATCCGGGACAGATTGCTGCTGTTGGCCGAATGTTCCAACGCCCACAAACCCTTCAACGTGAAACGCAAATCTTTGCTGTCGAAGCAACACCAGCCGGGCTCAAGAAGCAACAGCACCAAGCTCAGTGTGCAGGACTTTGTCCGCATGGACCCGGGCTACACCCCCGATATAGAGCATTTGGTTTTTCCGGCACGAAAACGAAATCCTCAACAAGTCGCCCCGATTAATCGTGCACCAACGGCGCCAGCAGCAGCCAGCAAGGCCAGATCCCGGCTGGTGGAAATGTTCGCATTGAGTCGACATTTGCAGCAGAGATCGGCGGATAGGGAGCAGGCCAAAAACCGAAGCAGTGTCATCAACGTAAGTTACTTCTGCTTGCTCGCTCGCTCTGCATTCGTTTGTGTTTTTGGATTAAATATGATG
The DNA here is from genome assembly GCA_963942485.1 of Pediacus dermestoides. Lineage (NCBI taxonomy): Eukaryota > Metazoa > Arthropoda > Insecta > Coleoptera > Cucujidae > Pediacus > Pediacus dermestoides. The sequence continues at coordinate 36,138,021 of OZ012626.1, forward strand.
AAAAGGATAATTTAATTTCCACTTTAGAAAGGACTGGGAGTGAATAATAACTAACTATAATGCTATAAAGTAGGTATATAATATAATATTATAATAACAGAGGGAACGAGAGTTTTGGCTGTAAAGAATAATATGCATAAAAGGCGTGAAACTCGATTTAATTTGAATGATGTGTTTCATAATGGCGCACCAAACTGTATAATAATGAAATAACAATCGAGTGTACGAATGCACACATTTTCATGATGATGTTTGGTTGTTGATGGTTGAAATAAGTAATAGAATATGTACCTATCTCATATAGAATGTTGGAAAATGCGATATTTGATAAATATAATAGTTAACTGTTTTTAATACAAAGAACAACAAAGGATTTGAACTAAATTCTACCACAACAAAACAACGAAATTAACAATTTATTTGTATTATTAATTATTATTGCTGGTATACAGTCGTATTTATGATAATAGTTATTAATAAAATGGAAAGTCGTGATATAATAATTACTTTATAATATATTACATTATAAATGCAGTTTCAATTAATATTTTTAATTATTTTCGTTTTTCCGGTACATTAAATGCAAACATTTACGAATATCTGAAAAATATTTTATTTAATTTCTTCAAATTAACTTGTTGACAATTCTAATACATATTATTAAAATTTAATAAAGTAGAGGAAGCGTGGCATAGTTTAGAAACATTTATTTTGAGAGAAACCATAAAAGTAACAATTAATCAAGCAAAAATCTTATTTAAGTATCGACTGGGTGTCCACCTATATCTTTTATTAATTAATAATCTTAGCGGTAAATTTGAAAAATCATAATTTTAAGCACACAACTTTACACTTTTATCCTTAGAATTGAGGCAAAAATTCAAAAAATTAATACGTAATATACATTTAGTATACGTACACTAACTCGTATGCATCCAGCAAAAACCTAACACTCAGTATAGGTGAAAATACGAGAGGTTAGCCACAGCCAAATTTGCGATACAAAAAAACCCTTTTTTCATAAGAATGCCACATTAACAACTCACATTTCCAAATATGCCTTTAAATTCGTCTCAAAACTACTAAATTCCTCTAAATTCTTTTTAGCCCAGTCAAATTAGATCAAAAAGTACCTAATATCTACAAAATTTACACTATGGCCAAATTTTTGAGAGCTAAAATCCAACAAAATTTCCTTGTGCGTCACGTGATAAGGGTGATTTTTATATCTTGGTCATTATTGGTTGGATTTTAATGTAGTTTTTTAATTTTATTTGGAAAAATATTTCAAACAACTTTTGTTTGAAACTTTTTTTGATAGCTCTCTTAATAAAAAAGTTATAAGCAAAAGACTGCTCTTTTTTAGGGGGTGAGTTTCTTCATTAAAATATATATATATATATATTTTTTTTTCTATTACAATTATGAAAAAATTATTCAAACAAAAGTTGTTGAGGATGTTATTTCCTACAACTTTTATTTTAAGTATTTTTTTGTGACACAAAAATGACATAAAATAGAGAGCGCAAAACTCTGCACTTTTTTAGTGGGTGAGTTTTTTCAATAAAATATATATGCTTTTCTATTACAATTACGAAAAAAATCTTTAAACAAAAATTGTAGAGGATATTATTTCCTACAACTTTCATTTCGAATATTTTTTTGTGAAACTAAAATTACATAAGGTAGAGGGCGCAAAACACTAGTATTTTTTACGGGGTGAGTTTTTTCAATCAAATATACTATACTATTACAATTAAAAAAAAAATAATAACGATGATTACAAAAAAACGCGAATTTTACCATTAAAATTAATATTTTGTATGCGCAGTTGACTTTGGCGCCCCCTACCTCATGCACTTTTTGCGTCACAAAAAAATATATGAAATGAAAGTTGTAGGAAATAAGATCCTCTACACCTTTTGTTTGAAGATTTTTTTTACTCCTTAAAGAAGGGCAGAAAAGTTTCAAACAAAAGTTATTTGAAATATTTTTCTGAATAAATTTTAAAAATATTCATTAAAATCCAACCAGTAGAAACCGATATATAAAAAATCACCCTTATCACGTGTAGCACAAGGAAATTTTGTTGGTTTTTTGTAGTTCGGATCTTCATTAATGACCCTTGACTTGCTCTCAAAAATTTGGCCATAGTGTCAATTTTGCCATTTTTTAATTTACCCCGGGCTATTAATTTCTACGTAAATAGTCCCAATTTTAATGTGAGGGACTTGTCTGATGCAAATTCTACATTAACTTCCTAGAAAAAACAGTTAAATTCCCCGAAAACGCCTTGAAAATTCGCCTTTGTTTCAAAAAATTCCTCAAATTACCTTACAATTTACAGAAAATTCAACGAAAATACTGAAATATTACAACAGTTTCACTCGAGAAGGACAAATTCCTTGTGATAATATTTTTGAGTTATGCACATTTATTAGTGAAGCATTTGGCCTGGAAAAATTTTTGCTATACAATTGAAAAGATGTATAAATATTTTGTATAAATATTTATTCGTTTGTTGTATTTATTATTTAATATTTAATACTGCTAGTTTATAATTTGTATAATATTTTTCCAAATATATTCTATTAAATGGCAAAATAATTTTACAAACTAATAATTAATCCTTTTAGCGAATTTTATCAGTCCAGAAAACGTCGTAAGCCGAAACCGGTCGACATCGGAAAAGTATTGCTTAGTTTCTACTCGCAGTAAAATTTTCATTACCAACCTCTATGAACTCAATTAAAATCAATTCAATTCAAACTTCTTTGAACTTGCTACTAATATTTATTCAAATTTCCTTCCTAAATATGCGTATTTTTCTTAATTTCCCTGACTTTCAATCACAATTACGAGAAACACAAAAAGCAAATAAAAGCTTTTGAATGCATTTTCATATTAATTTGGTATACCTACCGACTGCGAGCTATAATGATCCTAATAAAATATAATATAATCCCGAAAACAAATTTAATTGTTATACGAGATGGAAACTCATCATAAACGAACTCTCTAAATTTTATAGACTGCTCAAAACTGTAATGAGATTTGCTTTTATATGAATATATTATGAAAATTTCCATTTATGTTCCTCTCTTTTGTATAGTATAAGGTATGTTTAAATAAAATTACAACGCTACATTTCTCGGTTATAATTGTCAACATTTAACATTGACTCTAGTACATACCTACCCACTGAAAATTCAATATAGTTCAAACGTGCCAAAAACACAACAACTTTTCATAAGCTTCATCACACTCTTTAATTGGTTTCATTAGAAATGGCTTCCACAAGCGAATGTATAACACCACGGAAATCTTAAACACTAATTAAAAATAATAATTAGACGGCCAGAGAGCTAATATGCCTGTATACTAAGGGGAGAAACCTTCATTGCTTGCGTTTTCTTTGTTCTTGGTAATATATTGGGAAAATTTCCTTCAGAACGACGGCGCGTCATAAAACTCCTTGTGCGCGATTTTATAAGAATTTAATGGCAAACAAACATTTGCAGAAGATTTTTCTAGAGGTCGCTGAAACTCTGGAGGATTTAGTTTTCAGTTTTATTTGGTGTATCTATGCGGCTACATGAAACTGGAAACTTTGCCATTAAACTTACAATTAGTTTTTGGCCACACTAAAGTGTCAATTGGGTCTGTAGTCATCCACTCACGGTAAAAGTTTTCACTGTTGAGGTGATCGCCACGAAAATAGGATTAGAAGCAAACTATAGATTAATTTCTGTTATGTAGTTTTGAGGAGTTTACTGACATTTGTTGTATGAAAACCTGGTTAGAACTTTTCTATACTGAACAGAAACTGTTGTTTCGTAGAAAATGTCCTTTGAACTTTGTAGGAAGAACGTTAGGTTAGATCACAGATTATTGATTTTTCGATTTTTCGTACAGTTAAAAATTTCAAGTATTCGAATTTAAAAATCACAAATTGATGTAATTTCTTTAAAAAAATATAAAATTTTAATTTTGGATCAAGCAGAAAATCAATACGAGTGCAATTAATAACATTTTTGTGGCAGACATATTTTATGGAAGACTTTTTATATTAAAAATAAAATGTTTAAATGCACTCTCTCAAATTATCGAACAAAATTTAATAAAGTTTTTCTTATACCCTCACGAAAATGGCCAGTTTATTTGCATGAAATGCGGGAACAAAGTCGCCTTTTAGGGTAGTCGCGGAAAGTAAGGAGTGGGGGTAACATTTCTCCCTTGAGTAGCCATTTCTCCCTGATATGCGGGAGATATTTGTCTTGTCAGTGAGATTTTTCACCGTAAAAATGTCAATGTTCTATTAGAATTTATTCGCACGTTTCACGCAAAAGAAGTGACCATTTTCGTGCAAGTATGAGAAAAAATAGAGTATGGTATGCTACTCGTGTTCTTGCGCCCTCGCTTCGCTCGGGCCCAATTTCACACTCGTCGGGATCATCTTCTTCCTACCTTGAAACATATATATCTATTATCCCTAAAGTGCTTTTAAACCAAGCAGTAAAATAAAAATTTTAAAGGTCAAAGATTCACCGTTGAAGGATTAAAAGGTTGGATAGAAAACTCAAGAATTTCTTCATCGTTTGACTTATGAAAAGGTACTTTACCTACACAGAAGATAAATTTTTGGAATCAGTCGAGGAAAATATCACAAATTACTTTCTGATAGAGCTAGCCTGCATTCCCAAAACCGAATTTCAACTCGAATTTTTTTTTGTCAATTACACCAATATTGCAGTCGATCCAGGAACACCCTGTAAGTTTATATGTATTTTATATTAGTGTACCATTATTGGAAAACGTGGAAAACGAGGTTTAATTTTTTTCGAGGACACTTACAAAAGAAAACTAACACCCCACAAAAAGTCCAGCTTTCAAAAATTTAATAAATAGTACAGTTTTTCCTATTAGTAGTTGAGCGCCCAATTCTAAATTATTTATTCAGTTTGGGACTTATTATAATGGACCTGGACATAGGTACATATACCAAAAGTTTATTTTCCAAAGGCGTGTGCGTCATGCTGTTTCGACTTTTCCATCTCTCTCGCCCTCAAAAGAGCCAAACGAGTGTTAGACTCAGAGGCAGTGTGACGCGACGCCTTTTAAAAATAATCCTGGTATATCAGTGGAAAAAATTCAAATTCTTGAACACATTTTAAGTGGAAATTTTCGTTAAATTGGATAAAAAAGCAACTTCAACTGGACAAACTCTTGACTCTCTACAATTCAAGAATTTTGCTGTTGAATATAAGTTAGGAAAACTAGCCATTCCACAATTTAATTTAATTATTGATATGAAAATGAATATTTGTCTCATTTCAATACCCTAAGACAAGAAAATATTTTGAACAAACTTTACATTTCCGGTCTGACCTCAAATTATAAAATTACCCCAATTTAATAAATTTAAACCTTATACAGAAACATGAATATAGTTTATCGCAAAATGTTTTATTTCTTCTGTTATTTGCAAATCAATAACTTCCAATGGACTTTTTATAATAGCTCTTACAAATGAAGAATAAATTTAACTCATGATCGAAACATTCTGCCGGCGGGCATGGTAACGCATTGTACTAAAACCAACAAAGACATTTTATCTGAATTTGGAACAACATATAGTTTTAAATTTTTATTTTTAAACTGATGTACAATTTTATTGTACGCCTTGTTTATTGTTTAACATTATATTTTGAAACCTAATGGAAATCTATATTTTCAGAATCAAAGACATTAATTACAGGTAACTTGGCAACGAAACTAAGACCCATATTAATTTTGTCGAAGTTTGCCATAAACATATCTTTGGTACACCGCGAACAAGTAGTTTATACTCTACATAATTTAAATTTAGAATATTAAATATGCTTTTATGTAAAGTTGTGTATAGTTTTCATTTAGCTTGATTACTAGGTACATACATTAAAATGTTTACTATCAAATAGCATAGGAAAGTAATATGCAGGCTACATGAGATCTTTTTGATAACGTTAACTTCGGTTTTATGCGAGTCGTTTATCCTTGTCAAGCACTTTGGATTTGTCCTTTGCAAAGTAGTATCTCAAAATAAATAAATAATGGCGTTTTAGTATGCTTGAAAACTTGCTTTAGTTTCAACATTTCAGCAGTAAGAATATCTTTGTGTCATTTGGAGCAAACCGCAGCAGACATCAGTCCCCATTGTTATTAATTGCAGTCTAAGGACAGCATTATAAGGGCAATCTGCACACAAAGCTGTTTTGTATGAATTTGCTGCAGTTCTCCCCAACTCAAGTGCCTTCAATTTAACTTTGCGGCGCTCGCCGGCTTTTATATCACATTGTCTAATTATCATTACACTAATTAGAAGTAATACAAACGTAACTGAGATGGTTTTTTTATTTGTGCTGCAGCGAAGCGTGGACAGCGTTCTCGAACCGGCTTCTGTGGCGGCAGGACTGAGGTCCTCAGACACAGTCCGAAGGTGGGTGTCTAGTGCTGAAGAACCTGTCCGACAGAACTGTACTGGCAGTAACCGGCTTAGTCCCGCCGCGGACACCGACATGACCACCACTAGGTGAGTACAATGAAAAAACCTTGTAAGGATAAATATTTACAGTGATTGGGGTGCATTAATGTGCGATGTGATATTGTGTTTGTTTCATTCATTTCATCCATTTTTTTGGAGTTAATATAAGTAGTGTGGGAAGCTGGTATAGTGATGCTCAATCAACCGTGACAGGGTGCTGTTAACGTATATTATTTACATTTTGGAGCGAGAGCAGTGCGTCGAGTTTTTGTTCAGGAGTATAAATATTGTTATTGAAATATGCTCCTTTTGTGTGTTTTTTTCTTTCGTTTGGCTCTAAAAACAAAATAAAATGATGAATATTGTTACGCTGTTTGTTTTTGGAGATGTAATCGATTATCCTTCCAGGATAAAAACAGAAAGTTGTTGTGGAATAATTGACAATAAGTCGGTAGACGCCGAAATATCTGAAGTATCTGTTATTTGATCTAGGAAATATGAGATCATGGAAGGGGTACCTATGCTATATGGGCAATTGTAGTTCCCCGGGATCTTAAAAGTTTTAGTTTTTTGTTTGCAAACGAAAGAAAATATTTACTAAACCTAAAAATTCAATAATTATAATTTTGTTACTGTACTTTGGATAGAGTTTTAGAAAATTATAAGTAATTTATTTGAGTTTAAACAGTATTGGAAGCTTATAAAAGATAATTTATTTTATGCACAGATATATTATAAATTGACAATTATACACGAATTTCTTTGTCATAAACGTCTTTTTATATCCCATGGACCTCTTTATGCTCATGGGTTATAATGAAACGTCAATTAAAAGTCAGAGTTGTTTTTTTTACTCACAGTAAGATTTTTTGTAAATAAATTCTGATTTTTCGGGTATTAAGCCCTCACATTTTCTTGGTCTGATGAAAAATCCATCAAAGATGTGTCAGAATCTTTGATGGAACTGAAGTAAACAATTTTTGAAAATAATTTAAATGGATAGGTACCTTTGTTTATTGCTTTCACTATAGTAACGTACTTCAAGCGGCTTGAGACATATTTAATTATTTGAGATATTTATACTTAATCTGTGCATAAAATAGTGTATGTATTTCTGGCGTAAAGAGGCTTTTGTGGCCCTACAAGCTTTTCCTAGCCCTCGGCTACGCCTCGGGCTTGAAATAAGGCTTCGCGCCAAAAAAGGCTCTTTACGCCCTTAATACATAAATAACTATTATGATGTTGTCGTTTATATTACAAATTATATTTATGTAATCTCTATTTTTGAAGGTTTCTTGATTTGATCAAAATTACTTGAGAAAATTTAGTGAATTTGGAACTAAAAGAAAATGTGTAAATGGATCACAAATATTTTTTCTAAAATAAAACTTTTTAACAGTTTACTATGCGTTATCAAATAGTCTTTATTTTTCTTTTTCTTCTCATAGAAGTCTACTTTTATTATCATTATTATAAAAATATTCGGAGGGAAAAGAAGAGACAGTTTATAATAAATAAAATGTGGTATGAAAATTTCATTATGTACCTGCTTTTAAAAATGACGTCTGCAAAAAGCTTATTTCTTCAAATTTCCTTTCATATTGCAACTTTTAGACTTCTAGAAGGTTTTGTCGTAATTAAGCACTTTTTACGTTTTAATCTGAAATTTGGTTCACTAAAAGTATCGGTTCCATTATCTTGACCTAACCTAAGTATTTTTAAAACTGATACCTCTATAATGTCGATTTTGTAGAATTTCAGTTAACCGTAGCGCCATTAGCTTAGATTACACAGTGCAACAAATTCAGGGGTCATCTCATGGAACAAGAAACGGTCTTTATGGGATTCAAGTACTAGTATAGTATAGTCAAACCCCCGAAGGGTTTATTCAGATTGACTCGAAAATTTAAGTTATGGCCATTTGAATTTTTTTCGATTGTGACCAATTTTAGCTTATAATCGCTCATTGTTTTGTCTATAAATTGCATTTTAAGTTTATTATTTCTGGATAAATATGTTGGAACCTCAATAAAATGACTCATCTGAACATATCAAGTAATGTAAAAAATATTTTTATGTATTTTTCGTTGAAAATAATCCGAAAAACCGCATTTTTTAGCTTTTTTTGTTAGTATTTCGACTTTTATTCAGAATTTCTCATTATTATTTCTTTCAAACTTCAATGAAATTAAACTTTGAGATTAAATAGATAAATTTCACGCATATATCAATAAAGAAATATTTATTTTTGGGAATTTTTCGTCGACCAATAGTCGTTAGATCGCACTTTTATCGCATTTCTTGTCAATATTTCGAATTTTTTTTATTCTACCCAAAAAATTGTGATGATGATGAAAAAAATATATTGATCTCTTGCAACAAATGAAAATACATGCATTGAATACATATGTTTACCATTTTATTTTAAAGATATGAAAATTCAAATGAACATTTTTATAATGAAACAAATCAATGTGTTGAACGTACTCTCTTTGGCGTTGGTTTTGCAGTAAAAGTTCGATATAACGGTTACTGGTCGACGAAAAAGTCACAAAAATTAATATTTTTTTATTGATATAGGTGTGAAAGTTGTGAATTTGATCTCAAAGTTTAATTTCATTGAAGTTTGAAAGAAATAATAATGAGAAATTCTAAATAAAAGTAGAAATGTTAAAAAAATGCGATTTTTCGGCTTCTTTTCAACGAAAAATACAAAAAATTATTTTTTTCATTTGGTATGTTCAGATGAGTGGTGTATTTGACTTTTAAGAATCATTTTATTAAAGTTTCAGAATATTTATGCAGAGATAATAGAATTAAAATGCATTTTATAGACAAAACAATGAGCGATTATAAGCTAAATTGGTCACTGTCGCAAGAAAAATTCATAACTTCAATTTTCGAGCCAATCTGAATAAACCCTTCGGGGGTTTGACTATACTATACTAGTACTTGAATCCCATAAAGACCGTTTCTTGTTCCACGATATGCTGTTGCACTGTGTTATAAATCATAAGGTTGTCAAAATAGTCCCTGAATTTCTGTAAACAAAACGGACAATTTTACTAAAAATTGGCCATTTGTTGCCCCAAAAATAAGCGAATATCTCTAAAAATTGTTAAGTATTTATAGTATAAAACCTCATGTTCTATGTCTAATAGTTTTCTAACTTAATTGTATTTTTTCATAGTGTACTACAAGCATATATACCACCAGTAATTCCGTAACCTTCAGTTTTGTATTTCAAAATAGGTACCAGATGTGGTTATTCTCATGACGTTTTTATATATATATATATATATATATTTTACAAATGTTCTTATTATATTCTGTAGGTAACATTGACAATATTTCGAATTACAAACATTGTAATACATATTTCTAAAACCAATAAATCTTCAATACATCATAAATTTCCCAACATCTCTCATGTTCTTTTTCAAGCGCTCATTTTTCATTAGTCCCGTAGGAGAGTCACTAAATTAAAAATTAAATTTACAGATCGCCGCTCTGGTACTTTAAATTAAATTGCGAAAACACGGCAATCATTTCATTTACACAAGCAAACCGTTAAAAAATTGTTATATGAATTTTTGTTAACTAATTTGTACATCAACCCACTCGAAGATTATTCGGCTCTGGATGACGTTATATCTGATGGCATGGACAATGAACTTAAAATGTCAGGTGGGATGCTATTGCCATATTCGCTCTGTTTTCCTTGAAATCGAAAAACCCACACAAATTAAGGTAGATAATACTAGAGTGAAAAATGGCACGAGTCACGAAACTGTATTTAGCATGATAATGAATATTTGAATAAATTGGCGATTGATAAACAGGAGTGTTGATGATGGGGTCAAAGGAATTAACGAAAAGGTGACTGTTTTAATAATGTGAACTTTATAAAATTACGAAAATTTGTATTGAATATCATGGGAAACAACTGTTTGGCTTTATGTCAGTTTTGCGGTATTCTACTAGAAATTTGAGCAAAACTTTTTAACAATATGAGATGATTCTATGTGAAATTTCAAACTTTTATGTAGTTTTTTTGTCAATTATGCAAAAGTTTTCTTTAACTAACCGATGTTTCTCTATACGCATTATATGACACCAATATTCTAGAATACAACATATCGGTTGCAAAACAAACATTTTTACCACAACATTCAACTTTCTATAAACGCTGAAAATGTAAATAATGCCTTCAATGCAATCGATTTCTACAATAACAATAATTATATCGTTTTGTGTGATGAAAAATTAATACAAGGCTTCATCTCGCATTGAAATCGGCGCCGTACACATCTGTGCAAGGTTTGACCTTTTATGGAAACTAGTCGTGATTGAAAAAAGACGTCTGAAGTCTTGTTTTTAGACACAACGAAATTTTGTTGTATCGGATTAGGATCGCATTTCGTTGAGCACAAAATGAAATTTCGTAAATTGGTTTATTCGAAGCTGTACATCAATTTTATAAAAAATCTGACAGCTTTGTACTGTGACAAAAAAGTGTTGTGTTTCACAGAACCCCTATTTTGTTTCAGTAATTTAAAAAGTTTTGTGTTTAATTAAGATTAGGAATGTGAGTAGAAAAAACGTTAAATTAGTTCGGATGGCCAGATTATTTACTGCAAACTTGATAATAAACTTTTTGGGATGAAAGGGATTCAGTTTCTTTCACATGAATAACGGCTTTGCTTTAATCTGTAACGAAATTTTACGTCATATAACTTTAATGTTTCAATAATTGATCCATCGCGTACCCTGTATAAATATTTGATAATAAATTTTCATGATAATGTCAAAGGATCTCCGAGTTGCAGGAAAACCAGGTCTTAGATGACTATTTACTTCAAGTTGTTGTTGAAAATTTCCTTTAGGAGTCATTTTAGTTTGCAAGTAATCAATTTATTATATAATATTAAATATCAGACAAAACTATTTTATTGATTGGATATCTTACACCATACTTTACAACAGAAGTACTCTTAAGATTCTCTCAAGAGTTAGCACATTACATAACATACTCCAGAGCTACCTACTAAATTAATTAAAAACAGAAACAGATAAATCATTTCGAAATGTTCATTTAGAAGTATAGAAGTGGTGCTTCAGTTTCTTTTCATTTTAAATTAAAGTGTCAATGAATAAAGCCTGCATGACACGAAAGGATTTTTTACACAATTTTTACCTCACTTTCTATAGGAATACATAAAATATAATAGATAATGCTGAAATCGATAAATTGTAAAGATGGCCCTTTCTTTGATTAAAATAATTTACAAAAATGTATTCTATTCGTGGATTTACTTTTATTTTAGTAAACTTTTAATAAAAAAAAATAGAACAGAAAATCTTTTGGGGTACTACTGTGTGCTGTGCCTCCTTTTAAAAATGATAGACTGAGACTAACCTAGGCAATCTTCTAAGCTGATGTATAATTGGGTGCCTAACAAGATGGGATAAAATATTTATTTGTCTCCATTTTCCTGACATAATAGTTTTATCAATTTGATTTCCACTTCATAATATATTATTAATTAATCTTTTTCTTTTAGAGGCCCCAATGTTTCCGTGCTGCACCTTCGCAGCACTTCTGAACCGTGGGAAACTAGTCCAATATCAGCGTATCCAAAAACATCAATTGGCACCTCATCATCCTCGACACGTTCGTATTTTAACAACAGCCGACAGTCCAGTACTGGCAATCCAAAAGTGCCACAACTAAAAAAACATCAGTCTTTAGGCGGCACCGCCACCAGTCAATCTTATAAATGGTCCACATCTCCAAATTTCCGTGCGACAGGCGATATGAAATCCCCGGAGATGCTCATCAGTAAAAACTCCAACAGCTGCAATCGCGAACTGTCGCCTGTTAGATGGTGCGATCGTGAAGTGGATGGCGTATATTTAGGGCGATCTGGTTGGGTGCAAGTGCAACAAAGATCACTGGATGAAAACAGACGTAGTAGTTACACGGCGACTAGTTCATTGCAGCAGTCGAAGCGAACCGGGATCAAACTGGCAGACTATCATTGCAACAGTGAGCCGGGTAAATGCCCTGCTGAAGGCAGTGAAACCCATCAGAGACCCGCGTATCTTTCCTTAGAATCCCGCGAGTTCGAGCGGTGGAAAAGCCGTACACCGTCACCCCACCCCAACATCATTCCCGAGTCGTTTTCACCCCCTTCATCGCTCACGCCCATCATATCACCCCCACCCGCATTCCAAGATCAAAACAACAAGACCTTGGTGAAAAGTCGCACGTTTTTCGGCAAGACGCCGTTTCTACCACGGTCCAATGCCATTGAGGACAGTGATCCCAGTCCACCACCGTCGCCGCAGACTAAATGGAAAACGACTGCGCCGCTTGCTGTACCGCCCCCACTTCGTAAACCTAAAGTTCCATCACCAGAACCGAAGAGCATTAGCCGCATCCCCCAAACAAAGTCACTGGAGGATACAACGGCGACTAGACGATCGCAGTTTGTACAGCGTTATGGGGAATCGTCTTCGTCGTCGTCTTCCTCAATGGGTTTCCGCAGCTTAGACAGTAATTTCAACCGACCAACCATGCCGAGATTGTCTGAGAATACCGATTCCTCTGTGGATATATACGAGGATGCGGATGATGAGGATAATAACAGTTCTTCCATCAACATCAGTATTGTGTCTACGATAAATACTGCAGCTCCAGGAAATAACCGTGGGAAATTGTCACCGTCTAGTCGGGGTAATATCCGATTACCCCCAGCACATCATCGAACGCCCCCGAGAAGATCCCCAGCTAGCTCAGACACAAGTAAACAACCTTCTAATTGTCCTTCACCTAGTTCATCGTCAACGGATAGCAATGAGTTTTTGTCGAGGTCGCCACCTGGACAGCAGCAACCTATACGACGGAGCGCTCCTAGTAGACCTTATGTTTTTAACAAATCTCCACAGGAAGATCCTTCAGTTCAAAGGGTGCGTCGTTCGAGAAGTCTTCAGTTACCAGAGAGAAAAACCGCACATTATCCTAGTATTTCTCCCCCACAGCAGCACATGGAAGCACATCGGATCATTAACAAGACTTCTAACAATAATAAGAGGCAACAGATGGGTAAACCACCGCAGTCTTTAGATGGGGGGTTAGACCAGGAGATGTTGCGTGAAGCCGAGGTGGTTACAGGGTTTTTGTATGGGACTCGTTCACGAGCTGCAGCTCAAGCTCTGTTGATGCACCGCTACAATAACAACAATAACGTGGCGAAGGATGAAATGAAGAGTGGTAAAGATCCTGGAATGAAACCTGCGACTAATGGCCTGACGGTATATTATGTTGGTGGTGCTAACAAAGACCGGCAGAGAGTTTTATTAAGGGGCTCTACCAGCCCCAGTTTAGGAAAACAACAAAGCTTTCCTTCAAACCCTTCACATGACATAAAGAACCCTTGTAATTCTGACACATGTGATTTTTGGCCACATTGTGCCCATAGAGAAAGCTTGAACCGCGAGGCGCAGTTCATGATGCGTTCATCCCAAAGTTATCCAACTCACCAACGCTCCTTAGACTCAACTCTAACCGAGCAAACTAGACCAACTTCAACGGTGCTCGACCGTAAGCTACAAGACCAATACAAGCAGCGCTTAGCCAATCACCAAAAGAGAAACAATAATTTCCCTAATCGACTGTCGCCTAACAAATCGATGATGGTGATGGAAAAACGTGGGAAACTTCCCAGTGGTGGGTGTTTAGATCCGAAAAGTGCGCGTCGCGGTAACCCCGTCGCCAGTGGTGGTTCCTCTTCGGGTAGTGATGCGTGCTTACTGAAAGGTTCCAGTGCATCCAGTCCGATGGAGGATGTGATCAGACCGCGCGAGATGATTTTAACGCGGCCGGGTAGTGCACCCGCTGAAGAGAGCATCGGCAATGTGCTGGTGGCCCAACAGCGGTCGATGTCCCTGCCAAAGTCATTCCTCTCGGCGGCCAACTATCAACAAGGGTAAGTAAGCTAACTCACTACTACCTGTTACATTTATTTTGTTGCCGTATAAGGAATTTGGCCTTTGGAATAAGTGGTTTACGAGCACTGGCTGCGTGCCACATACAAATCACATACTTGCCGTGTGTTACTGGAAGCTGGTGAGAGGGGTTTGTTCTAATTGGATAGATAGGCTTTGTCGTAAATAACAAAGAGTAAAATAGTGGTTAAGGACAAAAGGTTGTTCCGTTGCTTTAGCTTGGATTATAATGTTCGGGAAGTTATGGAAAAGTCGCATGAAAGTTGGGAAGGTATAAAAACTTCCACAACAAGAACACCAATGGGTTTTTACTAATTTTATTAAAAAATGCCGTTTTAAAAGTATGGAGTTTTAGTAATAGTGATTGATAGCCGAACACGTGAATCTTGTTTTATTCATACAAGTCTAGAAAGCGAACTCTACTCTAGTATGTTCGTATTTTATTATCGATTCAGAAAATGTTATTCTTGCTGCTTTTCTGAATGGACGACATTGACGAGTGGAACAAATGGGAATGCTTCAGTAAGAGCAGGCACCAACAACTGGCTAACCGTTGCTAATCTTTTTACACTTCGTATAAGAAAGTAGGTATAGTAATCGTGATTTTTTTCAACTTCGAGATTTTGATGGATTTATACGTTTTGAGGGCCCCTGAATCCATTTTGACTATTTTTGTCATAATGTCTGTGTGTCTGTCTGTCTGTATCTAAGATAACTCAAAAATCTTTTTCATCTACCACCAACACAAGTTGTACTTACCTGAAGACATTTTTAGGTTTTTTAGGAATATCTAGAAAAATAAACAATTTACGAGATTTTCTTATTCTTTAACATTGATTGAAATTCCTTCAAAACATTTTTCAAAAAAACGATTTCTGTCGTACCGAAAACAATAATAATGAATAAATAAATGTGATTTTATACCAGGAGATTTTTTTAAGTGAGCAATAGATCAAACATCTAAAAACAAACATTTATTTTTGTCGTAAAATTCGGTTATAATGAGTGGGACAAGGACAGATTTATCCGTACTGCAATACGTGCGAGAGAGACTACCGAAAACTATTTGAAATTGTTGGAAAAAGCTCAAAATTTAAAGATGACTTTTACAAGAAATTTAACTTAATTTCCATGTGGTTTAATAAAAAATATACGAAAGAATCTAAATACATCGACTTTAGGAAAAGTAATTTTCAAGCACAATATTTTTTTGTCCTAATATCTGGTTGTAATGAGGACAGATTTCTGCGTACTGCAATAAGTGCGAGAGAGACTTCCGAAAATTATTTGAAAATTGCTGGAAACGCTCAAAATTTAAGCACGATTTTGACAAGAAATTTAACTTAATTTTAAAGTAATTGTGGTACTATCGTATAAGAAAGTCATGTGTTGGACACATCAGATATTTTATTAAGTTTTTTACCAGTACACCACTCGTATTAATTCAAAGATTTTTTAACTCACCACTATACAAATTGTTTTTATTTATTTGTTTAAATTTCCCTTAAGTTTGTAAGATTAATAATCGCGCTATTTTACTCCTTTTGGATTTATATTTTATTTTCATTTCATTATTTTATACAAATTTTAATTTCTCTCAAAACAATTTCATTAAAGAAGCGACAAAATTCAAATACTTTGTCAAACATATACAAAGTAAACAAAAACTTTCTAGATGAACCTAACTGTGAAATATCATGCAAAATCAGGAAAACTGCTGATTGACCAACGTATTTACTCCTTTTACAATTTCATAATTATATTTGCACCAGATATAGGCAAAATGTAGACCGCTTTATTAATTTTAAACACGTTTTTTTAATTACTTACTTGCCACAACAAGAAACTTTGGTTGGTGTTATGAAATGCAAAACTAGAAATAAGCGAACCGCTTTTGGCAAATTTTGGTCCACAAAATACCTGAAACAGAGGCATTTCGTTTATTTCCGTATTAAAACCTGCATAAATTTAGATTTCAAATAAAAACAGACATTAATTGCTTTGTTAATAAAAATATAATTTACTGAAACTTGTATGTTGTGAAATATGTAAATAAATCGATGTTAATATTTTAAATTAATAGCGTAGGAAGATTATGAATATGCATAAATAATTTTTCTTCATAACCAAAATAAACTTTTCTCGTATTTTGGCTAATTTTAGTCTTTTGCCTGAAGGACTCCTGTAAAGTTTTTCTCTGTTAAGTTTCTACTCTCACTCTATTATAGAATTCCCCAACACTCGTTTTCCTAACCCAATTAGGCTCAGTTTCAGTTTACTGGCTAAATATTACAAAATATCTGCACAAAAAGTGATGTACCTGCACAAGCACATTGTACAAGAACTTTATATAATGGCGAATTTAATATTCTGGCAGTGACACAAATAACCTCATTAATTATGTTAATTTGAACACCTCAAACCATTGTTATAAACGTAATGGTACAGCACTTGGTTTTTTATTTATTCGTTAAAATACTTTGACATCCAGACAATGTAGTCGTCAAACTAATAGATGGATAAAACTGGCTTTGTTCCCGTATTCCTCCAGTTTCCTGCAGTAATAAAAAGATTTTTGTCTTCTATGTAAAACATGCATTCCATCAGTGATTGTTATGCTAAGCAGGTTCAATAAATAACGCATTCTTTCAAGTAGAAAGTTTTTTACGACAAATATAATAAAGGAGAGAAATGTGCGTTGAAAAAAGTAATTATAACTAAATAATGATGAGGATAATTACAGGTACTTTATAAAATATATTGGCGCAAGTTTCGGAAATTTAATCAATTTCATTCGAATAAAGTTTTTAAACTTTTTTTGTGACTGCGATATTGACCACCAAATGACATTTATTTTCAGATAGGGATAAACTTTATTATTCTTGAAACAGTGGGAAAAGTTTCAGGAAATATGGTTTTTATCAACGAATTCGTCAGAAAATCTGAAAGTTTCCACAGAAGTGTCTCAATTTTTAAGCGAAGAAATTGTGCAACTGACAATCGATTAATTTCAAATAATTTCAAAAGTTTAGAAACATAAAATTAATAAATTGTTGGAAGTATCTGTCGAATTTTATTAAGGATACGTTGGGTTTTTTTTTTTGGAATGAAGACGAAAGAATCATAAAAAGTAACTACAAAATATAATTATTTGTTTATTTTAGTGATTGCAGTTTTAGTTTCCATTTTAGTTTGTCTGTTGCATTGCTAAACAATTTAGGAGAAATCTTCTATTGCAATAGTAATTTGTTGGTTTCTTGGTACATTGATACAAAATTGAGTATTATAAAAAGATAGTTTGGTAACAAATAAAAGAGATATTAAAAAAGCAGTAAAAATGTTTTAGAAATTTTTTCATATTCATTAAATACAACCAATAATGGTATTACATTTATGCAATATTAATACAGCATAAATACAACAATTTTAAAAGTTAAATTGATATTCGCATAAAACAAACATTACAACCTCTCAGTACAAAAGGCATTTTTTTAATATAAAGTTGTGAGTTTTTCATCACATAAAAATATCGTTCTAATTTTGCTACAATTTAAACGTTTCGTTTCGTTTCAAAAGCAATATTTTGATCTAACCTACAGAAACTGTTCAAGCTCTAGGTAAATCTCAACGTTTTTATCGACTTTTGTAAGGTTGCGTAATATAAATTTATAAATAATTTATCTGATGAGAAAAAATGCTATGAATATGTTGTTTTGAAGCCTCGTCACTGCCTCTCTTGGTTATGTCACTGAAAGAGGTATTGGAAAATGTTTTCATTAATTTTTTTTAAATAGGGGTTGGTTAACTTTGTAGCATCCCGCTTCCGGTGTTTCAGCAAAGAATTCTGAATAACAGCATTTTTCTGTGTTTAACTGTCGGTAAAACATACAAGAAATTTCTCAATCAAACACACTAATGGACTAAGGTTCAGTTTTTCAAAGGTTAGTTAACTTCTAGAAAATCTGGCCCAAAGACTAATCAAAATATTCCAAAGTTATTTTGAGTTAGGCGCTATATTTAAGATGAATAACAGCTAATATTCAGTATAGTCACAAAAATTAATAAAAAATGCTTGTGTTTTTTTCCAAGAAATTTTTATTCAGGAGATTAGTTATGTTTTTAAAAAATATTTTTTTATCGAACAATAATACTTGAAAAAATTTATAGTGACACAAAACTTTAACTTTAAGCGCAGCAATAAAAAAGTTCATACTGAAAATGTTATGATTTGTATTTGCATCTCATTTCAGATTAATCGGTAAATTTAAATAATTTTCAGTGATTTCTGTTAAAAAAAAAGGACCCATTCCCACACATTCCGTATTACTTCCAGCAATTCCTCACCATTTTTTTTGGAAATATTATCCAATAAATCAACTTCCACCATCTCCCAACTGACAAATCGTTCAAACTTAACGAACTTTCCTGTAATTGCACCAATTAATTTCTTGTTACACGACACCCCCACGCAACAGTTTTAAATTTATGAATAAACATGACAAAACATGGTTAGCTCAGTCGGTAGGTATTTAAATGAGAACGGGACAATAGACAAGGCGTAAGGTTTTATTTTAATTTAATTACAGCAAAAAATACACATCCATTAGAATACAAAATAGTTGAGTGAAGTGAATGTCAGGGCGAAATACCGTGTAGGCGTACCACAGCAGGAATGCAACAAATGGGTTTGGTCTGCTTTACTCGTACAAATACAGATATATTTCCTGTTATCCCTCTTGTCCAATAGATTTTTATTTTTTATTTTCGGATTATCATCGACAAAAGTTGCAATGCCAACAGGTTTATAAAGTGGATTTTCTTGAAAAGTTTGGGAAGTTTTGCTGGAAAAAATGTGACAACAACTGGAAAGTTTCTACAATCGTTACATAATGTTAAGACCAAATCTTATCCATATGTAAATTTGTTTATTCTCGCATATCGCGTTATATTAAATTGGAAGTTCACAAAGAGAAAACTTTTTCTAACAAATAAAGCTTAGAAAAAGTAATTGTGTTCCACTTGAACCATTTCACATGAATCTAGTTACTGTAGCTGATAAATTATATTTTGAATAATTTTGCATTTCAATAACCAAAATGAATTCATTCCGATAAATCTTCAGTCCACATACCTACCTAGCTTATTTATTTATAAAACATCCAGTGAGTAAATTTAAATCAATGATGATAATAGTATAAAAT
This sequence comes from Pediacus dermestoides, assembly GCA_963942485.1. Lineage (NCBI taxonomy): Eukaryota > Metazoa > Arthropoda > Insecta > Coleoptera > Cucujidae > Pediacus > Pediacus dermestoides. Next base: position 36,157,755 of record OZ012626.1, read on the forward strand.
ATCAACAAAATTTTAATAAAACACTTTTCTCAAACATATCTACGTTGACACAGATTTTATTTCAGCCGATTTGCTCCGGAATATTTTACATTGTTTGCAAAAGTAATTTGACGTGTTTCTGTTTGGTGAATAAAATCAATGAGAAACTTTTGCGAAAGTGAAACCCCATCGGAATCTGTCTTGGAATTCGCTCTCAATCCGAACCCGATTAGGAAGAAATGGAGTTGAGAGTATTACATGATATTCATATGCTGATGGATAAGATCTTATTTAACTAAGTCAGGGTCGGTTTTTTCATCTAGTTATCGTTTTTTAAAGGTTACAAATGGTTTACGTAACTTATTAATTGATTATTCAATGTCGCGGAAGAAAAAACCTCCAAGTTTGTATAAGAAATTTGATTATGAAAAATGTATAAGCATGCTATAAAGGAGATTTATTATTATCTGGTTGATTGTTAATTTATCACAATAGCTTATACTGAAAAACTTTCACTAGCTATTAATATTTTTTGTAATAAATAAAGCAGGCAGTACTCTTACAAATTACGGGACATTCCGCAGTTCCGCAGATTGGTAATATAGCCATTGAAAAAAGTTTTCCACATAAATAAGTAAAAGTTGTACACACACAATTAAAACCTATAATAGAAATAAAAACGATTTATTAGCATTTCTAATGATTGCAGAAGAAAAAGTAAATTTCTTGATAAAATAAAATTCCTGCTTTGGAATGTTGTTGCTGTTGGTTTTGTGTTCTTGCTTATAACTTGTACAAGTTTCCCATCAATATAATTTCTTCTTAAAGTATACCTCTGTGAATACACGACAGAGATTGATGTGTTGCCTATTACGCAGAGGAACACTGATTTAAAACTTTCTTGGTGCATGTTCTACTATAAGAAATTATTGTTTGTACAAGTACATAAATGGGTACAGGAAAATTTTTATTTAAGTAGATGATAGATGAACATGTTTTCCTGATAACCATCTACTAACTGTACAAGGAAATAAATCACTTTTCAAAAGTTTCTCGCTGTTATTACCTAAATGTTTTTTTCGAAGTTTATTTGAAATATTTTTTTGCATTTTATACATTTTTTGGAAAATACCTACTAGGTAATTATAACATAAATGTACTTAACTCAAATTATCTGATATGTTTATACTGGTTTGGAAACTTTTAAAATTTATCTCTTGTTATCGTGCAGCTTCATTCCAGAGAGGTAGCGAGTTATTTGCCTGCCTACTGAAGCATCCCCATTCATTCGCCGATTTAATCGTTTCTTATACTAGCCCTAACAACTAAATGTTCGGACAAAAGTAAATTTTTGAAGTATGAAATGAGAACTGGAAATTTTACGCAAATAATTAGTAAACGCCTAACAATATAATAAGATGAAGCCTTAATAATAATATTATGCACGGAAGAAAATTATTTATTGGAGTTAACAATATTTTAACCTTAATAATTATCAAATTTTACAAAATGGATTTACAACTATATTTTGGGATAATTTTTAATTTAGGACCATTAATTAGAGGTTACGTCTCCTTTTGCTTTAATAGCGGCCTGTATTGTAGTAGGCATTGTATTTATCAAATTTTGGTACAATTCTAGTGTGAAACTGTCCCAAATTTCTTCTATTTTGGTCTTTAAGTCCCCAATGGTTCTTGGTGGATTATGCGTAGAATACGTTTAATATTATGCCAAAGGGTTTCAATGACATTTAAGTCCGGACTGGATGAGGGCCATGAAAGCACCTTTATGTCGTTTTCACAGAGTTCCAAAATTGTGATTTTTTAAAAACCGTCGTTAGAAAATTATACGTCACTTTTTTCAAGTGCAATTTTAAAGCTACGAAAATTGCCTAAAATCAGCAAATAAAGTCTTGGGGATATTTTTGTAGATAAAACCAACATCCAGCTTTGCAATAAAGTAAATTTTACCAAAATCTAACCACCGGTTCCAAAACTGTGATTATTTAAATGTAGGTTTTACCCTCAAAAACACGTTTTTTGAAAAGTGAACAGTGGAACTCTAAAAAAATGCAAAAAAAATTCATATTAATATTTCAGGATTTTTTCAATATAGTACGATCCTTGAGCTTTGATTTAAAGGTTTTTTGACACAAATCCAACCAGCGGTTTCAAAACTGTGATTTTTTAAAACAGTAACTAGAAAATTCTATCATTTTTAAAGGTGCAACTTTGAAATTCCGATAAATGCCTAAAATCACCAAATAAAAACTTGTATAACTTTTTTGTAAAGAAAACCAACATCCAGCTTTGTAATAAAGTAAATTTCATCAAAATCCGACTACTAGATCCAACGTTTTGAAAATAATAATTCTTTGTTTCTACAGTTTTCCCATCACTTGCAGAGTTAAAGTGCCACAGCTTTGGAACCGTCGAGCGGATTTTTACGAAATTTACGTTTTTATATAATCAACTGTTGGCATTATAACAAAAAAAATCATCAATATTATGGAAGTTAATTTAGATAGGTAACTTTTGTGCGTATGGAAAAAAAACCATCAAATTTACTTTTGTCCGAATATTTAGTTGTTAGAGCTCGTAATTTTAAAACGAAATTAAATCAAATGAATAATATTTTACTCGTATGTTAGGCGACACCGAGCTTTAGACAAGCTGCTAAACTTTAAAGTCCCAATTATGAAACTAAAGATTCTTTTAAATAAATTCCAAAAAATTACCATTGTATTACAGCCAGCAATAAATAAAAATCGATCTGCAGGGAAATTTCAATATAATAATCGGTAATCGGAAAGCACTCACGTAAATTGAAAATTAAATTAACAGGAAAAATCTGAACGCATTCTTTTTTGCCATAAGCAAATTCAATTACAAATTGATGTGGTTATGTTCATAATTAACGAACTGAATAAAAACGAATACAACAAACTGCATCAAAAATTTTTATATAGTATTAATAAATAATGTTCAAAAATTCTCACAACATGCGGCAATTTATTGTGATTATAAAAATAATCCTCAGGGCGATAAAGGACTAAACCGATATCATATTTATAAAAAAGTCATTCTTGTACTACTTTACGTAAAATTAACGAAACTAGAGAATTAGAATGCGAGCATATTGAGAGAATTTTATCTCGTTCTTAAAGCGCCTGCAAATTGAGCTAACTACTTATATGAATCGCAAATGCAAAATCCGACATATTACAGTTTGCAATTCCACTTGTATAATGCTATTTAGTTGCTCGTTTTGCGTATATGTGCTTGACAGAGATAATAGGAATATCTCAATTTCCATATTATGTAAGTAGTCTTGCATGTGGAATCAACGACCTCTCCGGCTTATTGTTTCATATTCTCCAATTCCAGTCACATTTTATGCCCGAGACCGCATTTTCCCCCAGAAAGTCGATGACATTGCACAAATTATAGTTTCTTTTTGTTAGACCCTATAATAAGCACGTGGAAAAAGGAGCAAATGAAGGTGAACAATTTTTGAAATAAAATCAGATAAAAAGTATTTGGAACTTTAATTAATAAACGATTAAATAAAATATAAAATAGTGTTTTATTTTTTCGTTTACTTCTCAAATAAGTACCGAAAATTAAATAAAAAACTAGTATTTTTTTAAAAGTGCCAAATTTTAAAGAAATGAATTCACAAACCATTTATCAGTGGCGGTGCAAACTATTCCCAGGGAAACTAAATTTTATTCAAAATTACCAAAATAATTCTGATAACTAATAAAAGAAGTTATTTTATTTACGAATATGGTTGAATTTAGTAAAAAATCCAAATTTTCGACCTGCCAGCTTGAAAAAACATTTCTGAATTTCATTGAAACTCGCCTTTTCAAAATATCTTTTGCTATGACAAAAATTGACTTAAACCAAGAAAGTCATCAAAACATGTAAATTAAATAATTTTCTAAAATACGAATATGTAATAAGAATTTTCCTTATTTCCTTCAAAAATAACTACCGTATTTGTTCCCAAATCGAAACCCAATTCCATAATAAATAACGAAACATTTTCCTCGTCCGTTTTGTAATTTGATTTTCATTTTATAATGCTTCATTATAGACAAAAGCTAACTTATTTTCCTCGTTATTTTCATTGTGCATCCTTTGTTTGGTCTAAACTAAAGATACACAATAAAACATAAAATGCTACAAAGGAAATATGAACCACTAGAAACACCGCGCATATAGAAACATGCAATCGAGATGAAATCCCCTATTGATATTGACATGAAATGCTCTTGCATTTACACCTGATGGCTTTGGAAACTGCAGTCAAGTGTGTATTATCATCAGGAAAGATACGCCACTAGCGCTCTCATCTATATCTATGCATATATGCATTTCACCAGTGCCAACATATCTATTTTGATCCCATTTGCTGCCAATAAAAGCCGTTAGTGCCGCCATCACTTTGATATAGGAGGATTTCATCTTAACTACTATTGCATTTCCTAAACAGAGTTATATCTTTGAATGGTGGTCTTTACTTTGAAATGGCAGGAAATAGGGTAATGAGATTTTCAAATTTCATAGTACGAGTTTGAGTTTGAATTCTGGTTTTAAGCAACATCTGGAGATGGCGATCGTCTTACCTGTGCGATTGGCTAAACAGCTGCTGGACCAGTTTCACGTCACGAGACCAGGACACAAACAATGTTTTTTTTCGTTTGTCCTTGTGTGGTGTGTCTATGAACTTGTGCTACAGATTTGTTGATTTACGATTTTATACTTTGATCTCTGAAACAGCTGTGGAAGTGGGTGGGTAAATACAGATGAATAAATATTTTGATAAGTAGGTATAGGATATAGGGCAGTTTTTTTGGGTGTATTAATGTGGTCACAGTTCCAACCTACTGCCTAGTTGTTAATGGTTAGTGGTTAGTGCAACTAAACAATAACAGAAGAACGATTTTTTCGTCCTTAATTTTCAGAAGCATGGTCTCTAAATTGCAAATATTTTTGTGAATTTCATCGAATCACCTTATCCGCTTTTTGAAAATAATGTTCATAATTTTCATTTAACTAGGTTCAATACCTACAGGGTGGCTACAAAAACATTTAAAAACAGCGACATCTGTTGTTAATAGTCGGAAAAGTGGTCGGTGTTTTTGTATTAAGAAAATTTACTATGATGGTCACATTACTATAATATCGATCATCAGTACCTAAGTAATTCTTGGAAATTGCACTATTTTTGAGAGGCGGCAAATCTTTAATACATTCAGACTATTTACAGCCACCTACGATGTTAGATGATTTCATATTTATCATAGAAACTGCTACCCTATTTTTGTAAGATAACATTTTTTACGTTAGTATCCTTAGAGTCCTTAGAATATACTCCTAATACATTTTTGGAAAAATTGCTGGTTTTCCTTAACAAATCTAAAAACAAAGTATCATATTTGAATTTACAGGGTTTCAGAAAAAACAGTCTGAAACTGTTGGTCAGATTTTAATGAAATTAAAAGTTTCTTAAATTTTGCTTGTGTTTATGAAGAAATCACTTAACTTATTATTTATTATGATTTATGTATATGAAAATGAAAATTTAGAGTATTTTTTTTAGATTGAGAAAATCTAGTAAGATAAGAGAGATAACATATATGCATATTTAAAGTCTATATGTATATTTAACGAGATTTTTATGAGATGTTAAATTTTGGGATATTTGCAAATAATGGCCCAATTTTAGGAGTTCTATAATTTGTGAAACTGTAAATATTTATTTACATAAAAGGTCTAACATTAGCGTAATAAACTAACCTAACCCTTTTATTCATAGCATAGTTTCGTATAGTAGTTTATTCTTCAAAAAATTTACAAGATACGTTACAAGATATTTTAAGTATAATAGTATGCATAAAATCGGAAACATAATAAATAACATGGTACAAATAACACATTGAAATTTAAAATTTATATAAAAACTTAAACCTCATTTTAACTAAAAAGATACTTAGACTGTGACACTGTTAATACTTTTATGATTTACTAACTCACAGTCTAAGAGCATTTTTAGACAAAACGGGTTTTAAGTTTTTATAAATAAGGGGAGCTTTCTTTTTAACTTAAACTAACTTATTCTAAAAAAAATTGTTAGAATTAGGCTAGATAACAAATCTTATATAAATACAAAAGTCACTGAATCAACTATCCACTAGATTGAAATTTATAAAAAAATTTCAGTCATCTATGGTTTATTTATTAATTATTTAACTACAGAAAAGATTGTTTAATTTTAAATTAGCTCCTATGCAAAAACACAAATAATATTTATTATAATTTAAGACAATATTCTTGTCAATTATTCATGAATTTCGTGTAATTAAGAAAACCTAACGCCAAAATAAATATCCCTGCAGCAATTGGGTTAAAAGTTACACATTTGTATTCACATTGGGTGGCAAATACATAAAACTTTTCCTCTTCAATCGAATAGAGACAAATAATTTAATTTCTTTTTTATGGCATCCTTAAGGATGTGAGCTTCTTTGAATTTTTGAAATGCCATCACTAAATTTTATAGCCGAGTGTTTATATTGTTTTTATGATTAAACATTTACTGGTAATGTCATATTTATCCTTGCTATTTTGATTAATTTGTTTCGTAAGTAAAAGTTTTGTTTAGTAAAAAGTAAAAGTATGAGGAAAAAACAACTCAGTTTTATATGTTTTTGAATTATTTTTTCTTTCTTGTTGGTATATTATTTATCTATAAATCAAAGAGATAGACGTACGGATTGTGTCTTATGATTTCTCATTGTTTAAGATTTATAGACTTTCGTGTTTTAGCTTAAATGTCAGAAATAACTACGAGTAGAAGAAGATTCCTTCAAGCTTTTCTCATTTAGAAAACAACTATTACACTCCAATTATACGAGTAGATTTACAATGCAGTGTAGGTTTGTTTAAATAAGATACAAATGCCATCGCTTTTCGTTTCGCCGTAATAAAATTAATAGAATCGACAAAAAAATCACCTTCATTCTTTAGAACCTTACCAAACTCCCACACACTACAAAACATAAAAATTTAACTTTTCTAAGAAATTCATAGGTGTGAGGTCCACCATCCACCAGCAATTGTCAAGTATTTCATTGTGTCAGGCAGTTGTCCAAAAAACTTGGTACAGTGAAATAGTTTTTGTAGTATCGTAACACATCCATTCATAAATAAAAATAAATTATTTCCGACCTAAAATTTCGTTTCAACGAAAATGAGCGGCACACCTTCCAACAAACAAAAACTTTACCATTCCCATCAGTAAAGATCGCGTTAAAATTCCTCTTTAGTGGACTTTATGCGTGTCTACCGGTAATTTAATGGGAATAAAATTATAGTGAAACACGTTTTATTCTGGGACACACCATCACATCTCTTTGTGATTACAAAACATCCAAATGGACTCCTCTAAATAATATGCCTAATCATATGTAATGGTTTCATTGGGTCAGAAATAGAAAAAGAAAAGTTATTTTTGTGGGGGAAAGCGCACCAAAACAAAATTATTTGATCTGAAACGTTAAAAATGTTTTTGCCAGGCAAGTTCAAGTGTTAGGAAAAGTTTCAAAGTGCGTGCTTGCGTCATCCAAGTAAGGCAATTAGAATTAGCTAACAAAGCTATTTTTGGCTTGTGGAAATTTGAACAATTTTCATTAAAACCGTTACGGGAAACATAAAATTAACATGTCGAAGTTAATTCAATTAGCATACAAATGTAATGACTAGTCGAGGTCATTGCAACAATCAACAAAAACTTATCTTAGAAGTTAAGTTGTCATGATGTCATTATTCATGTAGCACCTTGAGATGTAGCAGCATGCATCATGTACCAATAAGTTTTTATTGGATGTTATGTTATTTGCAGCGAACAGTAGATAAGCATGTAGAGGTGAAAGGTAGTTAGAAAAAACAGCAACTTTTAGTTTGTTATCTACGAGGGACATCTGCAAAGTTTTGAATTATTTGGGCAGGTGGTGGAATACAAGCAGGTACATCCGTCAGTAAAACTGGAAGGAGCCAAGTTTTAATAATGAATTATTCCTGCGTAAATTCGAATTATAAAAGACAAAGTTGTTTTTAGCAAAATGGAACAAGACTTTTTTATTAGTGACGTAGCATAGAATATCAAAACATTGTTTTAGTAGCCTAAATAAGTCAACAACTAGAACTAACCTAACCTAATTGAATTAAAAATCTACGAAAAATTTGGTTCTTACGTTTTTAAAAATTTATCTGTTTTAGATAATAAAAAGCATTTTCATAATTTGAAGTCGAATCACCTTTTTGAGAGATTTGGAAAATCTATTCTATGGTTCTTCTTTATTTATTGCAGAATGCAAAGTAAAAAATTCAAAAAAAAGTAAAACAACTTAATGTAGCGAATTTCCAAAGAAATTCTAAAAACAAATCATGAAGTAAAAGTAAGTAAATTACATAATTCCAAAAAGTGTTTCAGATTCAGATATTTTATTTAGACTAGAGTTAGACTCCCTGAATAAGTTAGTTTAGTTAACTGAGGTCATGTATTTGATATAAAATCTATATTCTCATCTCTAAGGTATTCCAATTTTACAAAAATACTTGAAATAGAATTTTTCTGTCTTATATAATAAGAGAGTATTGTTTAATAATATAATAATGCAAAATTAAAACTAATATATACTCTTACAAAAAAGTCGTCAACGTTTCAATTATTTTTTATATAATTTATTGTAATCACAAACTTATACATAACTTGTTTCATTTTTTGATTTAATTGTATAAGTTCTGGGTTAGCATAATTAAGTATTCTATAGCAAAAAGTAGAGGTTTGAGAAATTCATTGCTTAAAATTCGATACACTTTAGGCAATGTAAGTTTTATTTTAAAAATAAGCAATATATTTGTGAAAATTTCATTAAAATCTAAAGATATGATCGAAATTACACATAACCTTGACCTTTGTACAGTCCAATCTATAAACATGGTGGCTCATAATGGCAAAGGGGGTGCTTCAAATCCAAGTGTAGGTACTAGATAGTGGGTAATATCCAAGAATGTGTCCTTAGGGATGTAAACATAAAATGCAATTTTGCCACTAGCACTACAAGGGGGGCCATATTTTTGTAGTAAAAAAGGCGAACTTTTTTTGCTATAACGGTCTTACCTTTTTTCATATCAGTTATATTCGATTCTACATTTGTATGTTTTTCTTAATCTCATTTTATTTACTAATTGCAAATTATACTTAAAATTTGAGATTTCTAATGTAGTGACAAGACCATTTTCTGAAAATATGAAATTGAAATGCACTGAATGTTCTAGTTTCTACATTAAAATTCGTTCGAGTAGTAGCGTTATAAAGTGACAATATTATACAGGTTATCCCAGAAATGTTGGACAATTTTTCGGATATGAGTAGATCTAAAAAAATAATTTTTCAAATTTATATAAAAAAAAGTGTTAGCTGTGATTTAAGCTCACTGGAGTTTGTAGTGGTAGCAGTGGCTGGTTATTGAAGTAGATATTTTAGATTCGAAGCCCACCATTTGTCCTTTTTTTCATTTTTTCATTTTTCACAAACCTCATTTCGAGTTTGGAGGAAGATTACATTTTAGGAAGGTAAGAATTTCCATAAAATTCTATAATTTCGAGTTCGTGGGAGGTCAGGTTGTTAATTGAGTTTTTTTTAAATTTTCATAAAGTCTAAGAATTTTTCATAAAGAACACATTTTTTATATAAATATAATCTGCAACCCACAATACCGTTGGATCTGCAGTCGCTTCCATAAAAAAGTCTCTTCACAGGTATTTGTTACTGAAGTTGAGTGTAGAAAATTGATTTTTTCGAATGGAAAATGTTTTTTACAATAATCTGAACAAATCAAAAAGTAACCAATGAAATTTGGAAATATAATCTCAAAAAATATCCGTAAAATTGACTTAAACTAGTGAAACTATATTATGTATAATTTTATATTTTTTCAAAAACTCTAAGTTCGGAAATTTAAATATGTAGGTAACTTTCTTAGAAAACCGCAGATAAATATAAAATTTTAACCGTTTAGAATATTGCTAATGGCCTGATGAAAATTGTCATTTAAAAATTAATTTCTGAAAATGAAAAAGCCCATTTTTGGGTTTTCATTTTCACACACATAAAAAAGAAATTCATTTTCCGATACCTAAATAAGTAAAATTTGTATTCATACTTTCTCAATTATTCATTTTACAATAATTAAATACTTATCGAAAATTTCCATTCAAATGTCAATTGATGAAAACCGTGAGGTCATGGCCCCAGTGGACCCTTGCTAAATGCGGCCCTGCCTGTGGTGTGCTATACCCACCTCCTTTCTTATGCACATCTCGTACATTCTCCAATAATATTTTAAATATGATTTGCTTGGTTGACCCCTGAAATTCCACTGCTGGCCCTCGTCAACCCAATCACTAAATAAATGATAACAATATAAAGTGGCCTAAAACAGGTGTGATGTGCGATCGATCCCCAAATTCAAGCCATGCACATCACGCGGCGTGTGTTCCATCCATCTGTGCATGGCCCCCAAACAACACCTTTCCAGCAAGACTGGTTCGAACATCAGCCGGCGGTAAGGATCAGGATCAAGCGCCGCATCAAGAACAAAGTGGAGAGTGGAGAGCGCAGCACACGATTTAGTTGTTTGGTGGCAGTGGCATCCACATACCGGCAATTCGGAATTCGGTTGCAACTTCGATTCGAGCACACCTCGTGCATGTTGTTTGTGTGGTTTGGTTCGGTGTGTTGTGTCTGTTCTGTGACTATACAACATAATATTTTTGTGGCGTACACACGAGGAATTTATTGTGTTTGGTTTTTCTAGTGAGATGTGTTCTTCTTTGCGAAAGAATTCGAGACACAGTTGGCATTTCTCGTCGGTGGACTGTTTGGCTTTTAGGATTTGTGATGCACCGGCAGGTTGTTGGGATAATATTAGCAGTAATAATGGGTTGGTGTTGCGTGGTGATGAACAGCGGGGTGATAGGCGAACTCGAAGGAGGAGCAGTTTATCGAGTGCAAGCACCTTGTAAGGATCATGTTCTTGTAGTTTACATTTTTAAAATCTGACGTTAAGGAAATTATTTCGTGTACTGGCGCTGTTTCAATAAATTCAGAAAAATATTATACAGGGTCTGCCAAAAGAAGACAGTTTTAAAGGAGTGTACGATAATAAATATTTTATTTGTAGAACTACATCATAAAGAACAGAAGAACATTTTGCATTTTATGGTAAATAAATGAGTAGGTTCAAATTTAAAATATATGTAAAATGTCATCACCACATGAATGTGATTCATTAAATAAGAATACACAAATTACATTCTTCTAAAAAAATAAACATTCCATTAACTTATTATTTAATTTTTCTAAACATTAGATTTTTTGACAAAATAAAAAATACTTCCATACTTTAAGCGCCTTTGTTTGTTCGTCCTTTTGGAGGACCCTGTACAACCACAGTTTTAGGTCGCCGTCCACGTAGAGTCCTTGTATAATAAATCATTTTCTACAAAGGAATATTCATTAGGTGTGCAATAAAATTTACAGCAATTCCAAAGATGTTTTCTTCGTGTCAAGTTTTACCAAGAAATTTACAGTAAAGTTTTATGTTTCCAAAGGCGGTAAAGCGATTTTCGACTCAATTTTGGACTTCTGTATTGATTGACGAAAGTAAATAAATATTGAATCAGGAAATGTGCGTTAAGCAAATCAACTTTATGGGAATTATAAATTAGTAATAAAAGGGTAAATAAATACCAGAGGTTAAAGATATAAAAGTTTTATTATTTAGAAAGAAAATATGCCTTGATTAATTTATAACACACCTAGTAGAATAAGCTCGAGAATGAGGAACAGAATTATAAAACTACATAATTAATTTTTGAAATACATATTATAGAAAATCAAAAGCTCATTAACGATACTTAATTATTATGTAACTCATGATAATAACAAACAACAAATAAAAACGTTGTCTACAAAAAAACCCAGGTTTTAATACGAATCTGTTTAAAATTTGCCTGCAACTCAGTAGGGCAGAAAAACAGGGTGGAGTGGAAAAACCGGACGGTTTTAACCAGTTTTTATAGATGTATCGAAATTAGGGTTTTTCACATTTTTATTTATTTATATTTTCTCGAGTATTTTTCTAATGCTTCAATACAATATGAACGAACAATGGACAATCCATGTTTTTTCTCCCTGTTTTATTAGAGTTGACAGCGTTATACCTGAAAAAAAAATTAGGATGAAATTAGTCCAAGGGCTCTAAAACAGCCTATTATTTTTAAAATTGAATTTAGTTATACATAAAATTGTTGAAAATTTCAAGTTTACAAAATTAGGTACTTAAAATTTGGTAATTTATTAAAAATGTATCAACAATTTGTATCTTGTGTTGGAATTCATGAAGTTTTTAAGTTAAATTAGGAAAGATTACGGTGTAAATATTCAGATTCTTAACACTTTGTTGTGAGTTACAAATTTGAAAAAAGTAACGATTTTACCAATTATCACATCTCGAAAATTATGTATCTGCACCAATTTTTGCTAAAAAGGAAATATAACAAAAAACTGATGCAATTTTACCAACAAATTACAATAATATCATTAAATTATTGTAATTTCTCTTCTCCTTTGAGAGCACAAATCGTTATTATTCTAATCCTATGAAGAGAATTGATCGAATTCTATAACGATTTCCAATGTTGCTTTGCTAAAATTTCTATACAAACACAAATTGCTTTGTTCACTTATCAACAAACAATAATACAAAATATATGCAACACAAAGAAATCATGAGAAAAAATATTATTGTTTTTCACTTGAATAGATTAACATGAATCAGTTTTATATTTGGAGTTTTTCTGTTTAAGATGAAAGTGTAATTGTATTTATTGTTAGATAAATTGGTTTTTAAACTTATTCAAAATATTATTTAATGTTTTTACATTATTAGTGTTAGAAAATTTTGTTTTATAATTAGCTTTATAATTTGTGCAATTACGGCACCAGGAGGTATTATGCTAAAAATTAATCATCTGTAATTATTTTTATTGTTAAATATGAATATTCATCTTGTAGGTAGACTATTGTCCGTTCTAATCATATTCAAAAATAAGTTTTATTTAATAGCTTTGTGATAAAAATAACTGTGAGCACTATAACGATTTATTTTTTTATAAACCAGTTGAGGTAATCATTAATATTTATATACAAATATGTAAATTAGTTTATTGGAATATTATAAAACAGTTAATAATTTCTAAACATTAACAATAAAAACGGAATGAATTATACCCGCAATTTAACATCTTATCAACTTTTTTAACAAATGTTTCTTCTAATTGGGTACTTAAAAAATGTTTTCGAAATCTGAATTTGTGCAGTTAGTTACTGGTTTTATTGTAATTACTTTAGTTCTTTTCGAGTTCTTTTGCTAATCTCCAACAATAAGTAGTTAAAGAGTAAATAGAGATTGTCTGCGAACTTATTTAGCAAACAGTTTCCGTTACGTGCAATTAAACTAAATGCATATTTCCTATAAACAAGCCAATTCTGTCCAATAAACATTTTAATTACCTTCCTCCTGCACCATTAGTTTGCAATAACCCAGACCAGTTTACAAATCGTTTATAAGACATACTTAATACGGTAATTAGCTATAATGTCAAGCCCCAAAACAATTCAATTATTAAATTAAAAACACAAAGCAAAATCCTCGGCAAAATCATAAGTATTACAACCGCGTCCCGGTCGCTCTAATCGAATTCCGAGTTTATTGGGTATATTTTCATCGCAAAAAATCCACCATATCCAAACTGAAACCATATGGATCGATCCATGTTCGGTGTTTTGCGTGGGCCAAGCGCAATCCCTGTCTGCCACATTTTCTATTAAACATTTTACATATTGAAATCCTTTTAAGAGGGTACGGATGCCAGCCACAACAGTTTGTTTCAAACAAACTTCCCCCTTATAGGTGCAGGGTTAGAAAAACCTGTATACTACAGAGGAAAAGAAAACTTTGTGCGACCAAAGATCCAAAGAAAAAATTCGTCTGATGTGCTTGCTCGGCGTTCAAATAATATATGAATGTAGCTGCATTTTGGCAATAAATCAATAAGGTAAAGTCTTGAAAGTGTTTCGATATTAATTAGGGCAGCTGCGGTCCGAAGTTTTGGAGTTTGGTTATAGAATATAGAGGATATCTTTGCCATTGGTGGAACAAGAGTTTCAAAGAGAAATGTTTTGATGAGGGAAGTTTATTTATAGTAATTTGATTTATTGGGAATACTGGGGGGTTGGGACAACCGCACTGTGATCAAAGCTGGGAAAAATTTAGTGATTCGTTGTAAATTGTAGGTAATCCGTTAACTCATTTTTGAAAAAATGTCTGAACAACATTTTTGTATTTTCAAACTAAATTTCAAGGTAACGCTTTTAATTCTACAGGGTGTCCCTGTTTATATCGTCAGGATTTCACCAGTCGATAGTTTAGCGAAAATTAAAGGTGGTTTGTCTAATAAACTATGGTCGAATGTTGCTTCCTTTTTGACGTAAAGAAAATAAATTATTTTAAATAATTTGCTATAAATCAACAACAAAAAAAGTTAGCCTTTTGAAATTTTGCATAGATCTTTTTTTGGTATTCTCGAGGGTATTCTCTTATTAATAGTGGTTGCAATTATTTTATTTAGAACACAGAGGCGTGCGTACGGGTTTCTTCAAAAACATTTTAATGAATAAAACGTACGCCACTGATTTTTTTGCAGCACCAATATGCAGAGAGTATTTTTCATTCAATTTAGAAACTTTTTCGTATCTTATAATTTTTTGATAACTTAACTCAAAATAACCTAATAGTACAGTAAATGAGGGAGAAAAAAAGCCTTCAAATAGACTTTTTTTACCATACAGCCAATTTTTGTAGAATCTTCTAGAGGGTCACCCTGAAAATTTAAAACTGAGTTTGTGTATTCGTACACCCCGCCCTTCCTTCACCAGCCCTCAATTAAGGGTTGGATTTTTTTGTTTATTGAATAACTTTTTTCCTATTAAATTTTCGAAAAAAAGAGTCAGTACAAAGTTGTAAAGAAAAATATTTCCTACAACTTATCTATTAAATTTTTTCTGATATTGTTGATATTTAAAAAGTTATTCAACAAATAAGTTGAAAATTTTGGGGAAAGAGTAGTAAGTAGTACCTAACTAGAGAAAAATTTCCCTAAAATTTGCAACTTGTTGTTGAATATCTTTTTAAATATTGACAATATCAAAAAAATATTAAAAGGAAAGTTGTAGGAAATATTTTTCTCTACAACTTTGTACTGGTGCTTTTTTCGGAAATCTAATAGGGAAGAACCTTTTTAATAAATTAGAAAAAAAAAGTTAAGTTATCAAGAAATTGTAAGATACAAAAAAGTTTCTAAATTGAATGAAAAATACTCTCTGCATATTGGTGCTGCAAAAAAAAAACCAGTGGTGTACGTTTTATTCAATAAAATGTTTTTGAAGAAACCCGTACGCACGCCTCTGTGTTCTAAATAAAATAATTGCAACCACTATTAATAAGAGAATACAAAAAAAAGATCTATGCAAAATTTCAAAAGACTAACTTTTTTTGTTATTGATTTATGGCAAATTATTTAAAATAATTTATTTTCTTTAATGCCCTGTACATCAAAAAGGAAGCAACATTCGACCATAGTTTATTAGACAAACCACCTTTAATTTTCGTTAAACTATCGACTGGTGAAATCCTGACGATATAAACTGGGACACCCTGTATACGATTTTTGGAACTAGGTTGGATTTTATTGAAGTTGGAAAACTATTTTTGAGTTTTTAAGTACTTACTTAAGATAAAACTGGAAATTTGTAAAAATTTCTGTACAATTTCTTGTTCAAACAATTTCTAACCACTGATCAGAATTTAATTAAAATTTCTTCAACACATATAATTTTAAAAATTTTCAGTTCGTGATAAAATATCTTAAAAAATAGATTCAATTTTTGGAATTTCGAATTGTTACCATTTTAAAGCATATGCAGGTATGTAAGTACTCGTAGTCTGGTCATTCTAATCTCAATCCGATTTTCTTTTCTAGATTTTAGTAACCTTATCAAAATATGGAAATAAGCACTAATTTTTTTGACCGGTTCATAAAAAACCGGTTGAAAACCAGTAGGTAATTTCACTTAAGGCGTCAATTTGAAAATCACTTAATTATATTGCCCCGACATACCAGTTTTATGCAACAATATTAATATTGACGTCACAAATTTCATATTATGGGTTTTGCACTAATTAAATTGTGATTTGGAAAAATATGTGTGGGAGCTTGATAGGAAGTTCGATAAATTCGCGTTATAAATTGTGTAGAAAGAAGTATTTAGTCTGTTTCCGTTTTACGTAAAACAAAACGATTAACCTGAATATTTGCTTTATTTATTTTGATTTAATGGACAAATATTCCTATAGTTTCTTGGCTAAATTCGAATTACAAATTTAGAAAGTTCTCCATATTCTTAACATTTAAAAGCCTTTTTGGTAAACGTTTTTTCTCGGGTTTTATTCAAAATTTAGTAGGCAGTTGTAGTTTTGAAATGAGAGGGGAATAACTAGATCGAAGTTTATACTCCTGCAAAATATTGAAAGCTAATTTTTGAAACAGTTGTTTTCGTTTAAAATGACAAAAAATGTGGATGAACGAATTTACTACGCTTCGTAAAAAAACCGTCGAATATTGTACAACATTTTTCCACATTATTTCAAAATACGTGGCATTTTCATGTTGCAACAACAAGAACTGCACATCATTTATAGAAAAATCTATAAACTATAAATAACCATTTTAAACCCCAACCCCATTTAGCGAGTGAATTCCACCCATTAAAGTAAAACATTGCAGTCATAATTTGAAAAGTTTAACCAATTATTGCTGGTGTTATTTCAAAATAAAATAGCCGGGGGAAAATACCAAAATAGGGAGACGTTTGCGGATAATTTATTAACGTATTTGGTTCTAAGCCGTCCCACAAGTGTTATAAGTCAGAGGCATGTGGGTTAATTCAACGGTACAGAAATCAATAGTAACTCGCTTAAGGTCAACATTTTCCCTGTTGCTATTTTTTCCTACACAGACCTAAACAGATAATATTTTCGTGGATGCAAATACCCGAATGATATTCGATTCTTCCAAGTTTGCTGACCGTTAATGAAATCATAGGGACCAATAAGCAAGAACGTGCAATTAAAACTTTACAAATAACGAGTCGAGTTCAGAGGTGTATTATTTTAACGAAAATTTCCATTGAGTTCATTAATGCCTCGACGGATCAGCGGCGGGACGC
This sequence comes from Pediacus dermestoides, assembly GCA_963942485.1. Lineage (NCBI taxonomy): Eukaryota > Metazoa > Arthropoda > Insecta > Coleoptera > Cucujidae > Pediacus > Pediacus dermestoides. The sequence goes on from OZ012626.1 coordinate 36,175,158, forward strand.
ACCCTTCTCATTAGTTTATAATAGATACGAGTACAGCAGAAATAAAAAGCAAGCTGCAAAGTAACAACGTTGTGCGAAATTAACGGAAAACGGATCAAATTGTAACAGATAGGCTACCTGTGTATAATATTTCCCTTGTGCTCTCGCAAAGTTTTAGTTACGGATTATGCAAATAGACTGGGGGTGGTTGGGATTGGGAATGGGAAGTGTGCCAGAAATATACCTTTTTACCTAACACTGAACATGCAAAAACAATTAGTGGAGTATTATAGTTTTACTGCAATTCTAAAAATAAATTGCAGGGAATGGAGCGGATATTTTGTAATTTACATGACGCTTCAGTGCTAAGTTGATACTCTAGTTTGGTAACCGTGTTATACTTTCTTATATTAAATAATTGTGATTTTTTCGGCCTCTAGATTTTGATGAATTAGGTACATATATCTCAAAAAGATTTGTTAAATTTTTTAACATTGATTTAGAATTAAATTTTGAACATATTTCATTCGAAGTTTCTTTTGAAATTCCACCAAAATTTTCTTTTATAAAATTAAGTCAAAACTTTACTAATGTTATCGAGTGGCATATTTTTCACATTTTTTAATGAAATCGATATTCCACTTTGTAAAAATGCAAATTACCTGAAAATCTAAGCAGTGGTCGTAAAACTGTGACACTACAACTGTCAATCCTTGAAAAATGTGCTATTTTCATTTTAAACTTTTTAAATGTGTAAAAAATATGCAAACACAGCCTTTAGAGCCTTGTAAAAGTTTTTTTTAAAACCTACATTTCGCTTTGTAAAATCGCAAATTACGTTAAAATCTAACCAGTAGTTCCAAACCTGTGATGCTATAACCTGAACACTATGAAACGGCACTACTTTCAAAGTTTCATTTTAAAGGTAGGTATCAAAAACTCTCAAAAAAGGTCTTTAGAACCTTTGCGTTTTTTTTCTGTAAGAAAACCAAGATTCTGTTTTGTAAAAATGCAAATTACCTTAAAATCTAACCAGTGGTCCTAAAACTGTGACACTAGAACCGCCAATCCTTGAAAAATGTGCTATTTTCATTTTAGACTTTGTAAACTTGTAAAACACATGCAAACACAGCCTTTAGAGCCTTATAACTGTTTTTTTGTAAAAACCAACATTCCGCTTTGTAAAATAGCAAATTACGTTAAAATCTAACCAGTAGTTCCAAACCTGTGATGCTATAACCTGCACACTATGAAACAGCACTATTTTTAAAGTTTCATTTTAAAGTAGATATCAAAAACTCTCAAAACAGGCCTTTAGACTCTTTGCGTTTTTTCTGTAAGAAAACCAACATTCTGTTTTGTAAAAATGCAAATTACCTTAAAATCTGACCAGTAGTATTAAATCTGTGATGCTAATACCGCCACACTATAAAATCCGGCACTATTTTCAAAGTTTTATTTTAAAGGTATGAACAATACTCAAAAAAGCCCTTATAGCCTTTGAATTTTTGTCTGTAAGAAAACCAACATTCTGCTTTGTAAAAGTACATTTTATTTTAAAATCTGACCAGTGATTATAAAACCGTGACACTAAAACTGTCAATGTACAAAAACTGGTGCCATTTTCAAAATCTCAATTTGTCTGAAAAACGTACAAATATGTCCATTGGAGCCTTTGAACTTGTTTTTTTAATGAAACTTGTATAGAGCTTTGTAAAAATGTAAAATTGGTTAACATCTTACCAGCGGTTCTAAAACTTTATCGGTTAAACCATCAATGCACGAAAATTGGTGCTATTTTCAATTTTAATTTTAAAGTCTGAAAAAGATACAAAGACCGTGATTAGAACCTTAGAACTAGATTTTTACAGTAAAACTTATAATCCTCTTAGTAAAAATGTAAATTTATTTCAAATCTAAACAGTGGTTCTAAAACTACCACTACCATATTACGAAATCTAGCTCTATTTTCAAAATTTCTTCTTAAAGGACTGAAAAGCACAAAAAAACAGCCTTTAGAACATTTGAACAAGTATTATGTAATTCCGTTTTGTAAAAATGTAAATTATTTTAAAATCTGACTAGTGGTTATAAAACTGTGACACTAACACTGTTATGGTGCTATTTTCAAAGTTTTCATTTCAACGCCTGAAAAATATACAAAAACATCCTTGGAACGAGTTTTTCCTAAGAAAACCTACATCTCACTTTGTAAAAATGTAAATATCCTGAAAATCTGTCCATTGGTTATAAAACTGTGATAGTAAAACAATGACAGTATGAAATCTAGCACTATTTGCAAACTTTTACTTAAAAGCCTGAAAAATTCACAAAAATATTCTTATCAAAAGTAATAAGGAAGTATAGTAATCGATTTCGCAATTCGGTTTCAGTATTTTCCAAAGATCAGAATACAGATATAATAATGTGTGTTCATCGTATAAGAAAATCAGACAATTTTTATCAAAGAAAATCTAAAAATAAAAAACGATAAGAGTTGATTGAGTGGAATGTTAAGGCACACACACAAATGTTAACCTTGAAAATGACTCTCTTATAACGTTGTGACTGCAGAGCGCCTCAAAGGTCATTTCAGTTCCTTACTGCAAACACGACTTTACAATCCTGCATTTTTTAAAATTGAAACCTATCAACATTTTTAATGTGGGAATTATACTGAAATCGACATCTTGGAATAAAAATAAAGTTCTTGAATCTATTAGATTAGTCATCATAAACTTCATAAAATCGATAACAATTTCATAAAATTCTGAAAATCGTCTATCAAATGCAACAAGTGTGATATTATAATTGGATTCAACTGAACTTTCAAGCATAATATCTGTAGGATATAAATTTCGTAAGAACTCAAAATGAAACTACTATATAAACCCGTCTTTAACTGTATGCACACGGATAAATTTCTTATGCAGATTAAATGCCAAATGAAAACAAACAATTGTTAACCATACATCACGAGCATTTATATTCAGTTATGTTAAAGTTCACCGGCTTGTAATTTTAGATGCTGTCTTAGAGAGTAATATGCCAAACGAAATACTAGCACAAAGTTGCGTTTCAAATGGAAAACTGCCAGTTTTGAGTACAGTAGGTTGCAAAGCAGCCGCCTACACACCCAGACGCAAACCTGAACAAAAATACAACTTGCCTAATGGCGATTGATAAATTTAACCTGGTGTCGAGGAATAAATTCAACTTAACTTGTATGTGCCAAAAGTTCATATTATGAATGAGTTGCATTATGCGGGTCAATATACCTGAGTAATAAATTATGTTTTGATGTAGGTATGTGGTTGCGACAAGTTAATACTTTAGCCATATTTCAGTTTCAGTCGGTTGTAATTGAATTTTACGAGCACCAGGTCGAATATGCGGATAAAAACATGTTATAAAAGCGCAAGTATGCAGTTTTGGGCTTTTAATGCAGCTGAGGTTGCGATGAAATGAAACGAGAGGATCGTCCTTATCTCAGGAGTTTTTCCAGACAAAAGCTGTTGCCTCCCTCTGGATATACAAGCTGGGGTTGACGACTTATTAACAAACTGTCTGTATGTACATTTGTGAATAGTTTGTATAGGATAAAATGATATAAAAGATAAAAAGCAATTTTAATATAGAATATTAATACATTTGTAGTTTGTTAATGCAATAATTAAAACTGAGATTTTAAGATAGTCTATGGCATAATTTCAATTTTGTCCCATTTTAAGCCTTCGGTTTCCTACCTATATACTCGTCCTAAGTTATTACCCTAATAATTATCCATATGACAAGTTTCTAACCCACTTCCATTCCAATTATCATTCTGTCTGGCAGTGGACTTGAACAACTGAGACCACTAAAGTTCCTTTGTAATTTCGTTTCAGTTTTGCCTCACAAAGCACCATAATTGACAGGCGACAGACTTGTCGTAAAAAAACGCAAGTGCAGACTCAGATTCTAACCAAAAAGCCAAAGAAACCTGAATCAATATTTGAGCGTAATCCTGATGTTTCACTTTAATTCTTTTTTCAACTCTACACCTAATATAATAATAATGGCAAAAATGTAGGAATTCCACTTTCTCATACCCCTCAAATTTTTAAAGCAGAGACAGTGGAAAAGGTCGTAGGTGAAGTGGAACATCCCAGACACGAAGCATTTATAAAATGGAAAAAAGTCGAAGCAACAAGCTGGCTACAGACCAGAAAAAGCTTTCGAGTTTGATGTAGTTGGAAGGCAGACGGGGCCATCGGAACTCTAGTATTTAGTTGTTGGCTTTTCTGTTACAACCATCTGCGCCCATCCGTCCGTTAAAATAAAATGCAACCATAGACTTGCCCTAGTGAACACGACGGAAAAGTTGAAAATTCAAATCAACAACATTTTGTTTGAGTAATGCGGCTATGTAAACTGCTGCTGTCTTTTTATCCATAAAATATAACATATAACATGTCGTGGTTAAATAATGATAAATTATACCTACTTTTGACTGAAGTGTGCAATTATGCCAATTAGTTTAGTGCCTAGTAATGTGGTTGTGACGTCAATATCCCTTGCAAATTATATAAAGGCAACTATGGCAACTATTGTCCTGGAAATTTTCCACATCCTTTTTGTCTTTGTAGCACAGGAATACTTGAAAGCAACTGAAACAATTTGCTTTAAATTACACACATTTTATACTTCAAAAAACATAATTGCAAGCCATTAAAAATCTGAGTGAAGCGCTCTAGTTTATCTGGAATATAATCGTATGATAACGTTTTTTACAATACACAATTTTTGCGTTTTCTTTGTAATTTTAACCACATCAGCACAGATTTTTATTTCATGGTTGCACATTACCTATTCATTCATTTTTCTCATACAATGCAGAAACCCATAAAGTTAGGTGTGGAATTTCATGGGACTATTGTCTTTCCTCTGTAAGGCTTTTACAAATTTAATGGAAGAGAAAAATGTGGGGTGTGTAGGGGCCAAAGGAATCACATTATTCGGTTTCGTTATCCTTTCCTTATCATCGACCTGAGCTATTTTATTATGATAGGAGTGGATCTTTTCCATGCGAAAGTGTATCTAACACACACATACCCATTGAAAATATACAAAGATCTAACGGGGAAAGCTTTCTCAGTCTGTGCACATATCAAAGAAAAATACGAAAAAATCTAATTCGATATATTGGCCTAATGGTATATCGCCTACAGGCAGTAAAAATAAAGGAATTGGGTGGTGTGTGTGCAATTAAAACGAGATTAGTGAGATGAAAAGCATATGAGAAAAATTGGATAATAAAATGGTTTTTGCTTTTTGCCTCCACAAATAATCTAAATTAGATTTAACGTAGGTAATTTAGTTGGGTTATATTTTAGTTTTGTAAATATGTTTAGTGAAGTCTACAAAAGAATTTTTGATATCAAAATAAGCTATCATCGATTTTATATTTTGTTAGGTCGTTTTTACCAAACTTGAAATAAATGTGCTACAATGAAGTCTTAAGAGTACAGGGGAGACGACCCTTTGTGTGGTGTAGTATTACTTAGCAGAGCCTCTCAAACTTTTATGGATATGAATAATTTTAACAAAAAAAAATCCTCTCTTAAACATACAACTTTTTTGGGTGGTTAACGTCTGTCTCCCTAACGAAATGCTTTATTGTGATTTGTGTAGAATGGGGTACATGCAGATGAAAATATTTTATATACGTATTTCGTCGTTTTGCAAATTTCATTATTTTTTCAGAAAATATTGAAGATCATCACCAAAATATTACCAATTTCAAAATTTGCGCGTGTGATTGTATTACAGAAATTTAAGTTAGGTTAGATAGCGGATAAAGTCCCCTACACGATGCGTCTAATCCATCTGTATTCGCGTGGCGTGTGGGATCAGCTTTAGATGGAAATATAAAATTTTCACAAAATTGCTTTGGCTGAACTAACAAATCTGTTATTATTATCAATTTCATACAAAATTTTGCAACATAAGTAGCTATTTTTTAGTATTAATTTGTATCTCGTTTTTTGTGTTTCTGTCTTTCTTTTCTTTCCATGTTTCTGCTTCATCAATCTTGATAAAAGTTTTAGGAAGTAAACATGTATTTCTGTAAGAAGGATTGTCGAAAGAGACTGTTTTTACCTCAACCATTATATTAAAGAATAAATTTAAAAAATGTGATAATCTAGATTCACGGGTAGGAAATTATCAGTTTTTTATGGCTATAATTTTTTTACAATTTGTTCCAATGAAGTTAGTTTTTCTAAATTACATTTTGAAATAATTTCTTACAAAAAAGTGGTACCTTCTTGCAGTTCGACTGAAACATGAAAACTTTAAATTTGGAAAATATAAGTAAATATTTTGTTAAATAGTCTAAATTCTTGAATCCCACAAAGTTCTTGTACTCTTAACTCATGGTAAAATTACTAAAGATTTTTACTCAAAAATTTAGATTTTATTACAAATATTACAGTTTTTATATAAAATTACACAAATTTCTGTACCTAGTCATTAATATAAAAATTAACTAAGTATATACAGGGTGTCCCAGTTTATATCGTCAGGATTTCACCAGTCGATAGTTTAGCGAAAATTCAAGGTGGTTTGTCTAATACTAATAAACTATGGTCGAATGTTGCTTCCTTTTTGACGTACAGAAAATAAATTATTTTAAATAATTTGCTATAAATTAACAAAAAAAGTTAGCCTTCTGAAATTTTGCATAGATTTTTTTTTTGTATTCTCTTATTAATAGTGGTTGCAATTATTTTATTTAGAACACAGAGGCGTGCGTACGGGTTTCTTCAAAAACATTTTATTGAATAAAACGTACGCCACTCTTTTTTGCAGCATCAATATGCAGAGAGTATTTTCCATTCAATTTAGAAACTTTTTCGTATCTTATAATTTTTTGATAACTTAACTCAAAATAACCTAATAGTACAGTAAATAAGGGAGAAAAAAAGGCTTCAAATAGACTTTTTTACCCTACAGTCAATTTTTGTAGAGTCTTCTAGAGGGTCACCCTGAAAGTTTAAAACTGAGTTTTTGTATTCGTAGACCCCGCCCTTCCTTCACCAGCCCTCAATTAAGAGTTGGATTTTTTTGTTTATTGAATAACTTTTTTCCTATTAAATTTTCGAAAAAAGAGTCAGTACAAAGTTGTAAAGAAAAATATTTCCTACAACTTATCTTTTAAACTTTTTTTGATATTACGATATTTAAAAAGTTATTCAACAAATAAGTTGAAAATTTTGGGGAAAGAGTAGTAAGTAGTACACCCAACTAGAGAAAAATTTCCCTAAAATTTGCAACTTATTTGTTAAATATCTTTTTAACTATTGACAATATCAAAAAAATATTAAAAGAAAAGTTGTAGGAAATATTTTTCTCTACAACTTTGTACTGATGCTTTTTTCGGAAATCTAATAGGGAAGAACCTCTTTATTAAATAAGAAAAAAAAAGTGAAGTTATCAAGAAATTGTAAGATACAAAAAAGTTTCTAAATTGAATGGAAAATACTCTCTGCATATTGGTGCTGCAAAAAAAGAACCAGTGGTGTACGTTTTATTCAATAAAATATTTTTGAAGAAACCCGTACGCACGCCTCTGTGTTCTAAATAAAATAATTGCAACCACTATTAGTAAGAGAATACAAAAAAAAAGATCTATGCAAAATTTCAGAAGACTAATTTATTTTGTTATTAATTTATAGCAAATTATTTAAAATAATTTATTTTCTTTATATATTGTACATCAAAAAGGAAGCAACATTCGCCCATAGTTTATTAGACAAACCACCTTTAATTTTTGCTAAACTATCGACTGGTGAAATCCTGACGATATAAACTGGGACACCCTGTATGTAATTAATAGATGGACACATTTACTTTATTTTTTATTAAATTAACCGAAAAATATTTGCAGTAAAAGTAATAATTATTCCCACAGAAAATCTCCACCAGAAACTGTTACAATTTCCCGTAAATTTAAATTTTGCAGTAATTAAAAATCTTCGAATTTATTCCATTGATTTTTTTTATAAACTGCAATTTGCACGCTATCCAAATATTACATTTTGAAAGTTACATTCAAACTGCAGTTTTTTATGCCTTGATATAAATTACCTCGAGCTGTACAGTTAAATTTGTAAACTTTACTGCACGTCCAAATCAGATCAAATTAACCAGCGGTTTCTGCATTGGCCACAGACAATCAATAATAAACTTAATATACAAGCTAAACCAGAAAATTCCTAAAGCATCTCTGTATGAAATTTACCCCCATCCTCCTTCCTGTTTTGGTTTTACCTGAATAGCAATTTGTGTCTAAACTCATATACGATCGTCATCAAAACTAATGAATAATGTATTAATCTATTAATATTCTCAAAGATGAATGCAAGGTCGAGCAAAATTTAATTAAACCTTTCATTATGGATGAAATGAAACAATACAACAACCTGTGGTGTGATGGACCTCGCCTCAGATATCTACGGCATTAATGTTGAATACTTGTTTTTCTATTATGCGTTCAAGAATTTAATGATGTTAAATACCTCTGTATGGTGAATATTCCAGACTGATAGCGAATACGTGTACTTGTATAGTGTATAGCTAGCTGTAAGTTGGGTTATGTTTAGAATGAATTGGATTTATCGAGTGCTTCTTTTCAAGCCTTATTGACATCATCATTTTCCGCAGTCAAAAGCCGTGCCATTTATCCAGACTCAGACCTCCATCAAGCTCCGCTAAAGTAAATTAAATTTGCATATAAGGAATTGAATTTACGGAATAAATTCCAGGTTATTGGGGAATATTCCTGGCACAGTGCAGGATGTATTAAAACAAAACGATAGAGCTTGAATGAGATGATGACACAAAGAAATAGTTTCTGCTAATAATGAATTATTCACTGCCGGGAATTCCACAGGTGCTCGCACAACATAAAACTAGCGGCTTACTCTACATCCATATTATGGAACATAAAAAATATTTAATTCGCTTTGTCCTGCACCACCTAAGTTTTGTTTTCTTTTCCGGCTTTTCTGTTTTCCTAACATTTAATGGTGACAAATGCGCACATTTTCAGCACGGCAAGCTTTTCTGTCTTTTGACTGAACGCTTTTCTTTTTTGCTGAACTAAACTCACCCTACATATAACCATATAAACGAACTTTCGAACAACTTTTTATAATATTACGATGTAGAAAGAAGTTTTATTGTGTATTTTTGTTTTCAAACAATTTTATAATGGTTTTATGAGTTGTTGCTACTGTTGGTAGTGGGGGGTAAAGTGAATTTCAGGAATACGAGGATTTTTTTTTCAGGGGTATAAAAATGTGTAAACATTTTAATAAATATTATAAAGAAGATATAATTAAGTAATATAATGTGGATAAAATAACATGAAAATATTTAATTATAAAATTTCACAAGAAAGAGAAGAAGGTAACTTGGAGTTAAGAATAACTGTCGATTAAAAAACTGGCCTTTCTTTTTAAGAATTCGCATTTCTTAAATTATACGATTTTAAAACAGAACCTCAACTTAATTTTAAAATTAATAAAAATAAACAAACTTAAGTGAAATTTTTTTCCATTTTTATGGTAAACCATTTCAACCAAATTAAACAAAAGTTAGGTACATGCGTTCGAAAATATTGTAAATGTGGTTTCTTATTAGTTAGATTGATTCATCCGCCTTATTTTAAAAACATAAAACCCATACTAACTATAAAAAGACACTTAGACTGTGATGTATTAAATCAGAAAGCCATAATAATGTTACAGTCTAAGTTTATTTTTAGCTAAAATTGACTTTAATTTTTTATGAATAAGACGATTAAGTATAAATAACACGATTTTTAATTTTCACATAATATTTTAGTTAGAATTGGCGATTGGAAAATTGGAGCACTCAGCTCAATATCATTCTGCTTATATATTTATTTTTAATCCACGATTTTGGTTCATAATTTGCCATCTTTTTTGTATGACCAAATCAATAAATGAAGGGGCGCCTGAACACACCTAAGCCTGAACCTCAAAAAACCTAAATCCGTCCCTGATTATTTGAGATATTTTCGCAGATATTCGTTAAATATTTTTTTTCCAAAACGTATAATTTGAAATGCTAATTTTCTGGAAATACAGCGGAGAAAGTCTTGTAAATCAATTTTATATATGAAGCAGAAATTAATCTTTCAATTATTATTTTTACGTTCCATTATTTCAAGTTCACTGAAGATGCTCACTGTTTTATCTTATGCACCATTACCCATAAAAGAACTCATAGAATCCACAATTTATTGTTACATTATCTATTGCTTAAAATTTCCTTGACTTTTCCAAGTCGTAATAAATTCATTTCTAAGACGATAAACATGTGATATTTACGTAAATAGGTAGAAAAATACAAACATCTTATCATTTTTTACTCAGTTTTTCTATTGTTGACTCCTCGTTTACAACACACCAGATAACTTAAATTATCCTTTGTTCATGACTTTCGTCGTTTGATAATATGAAATAAACTCAGCGTTGCTCAGGCGGAACCTAATAAAAATGTTATACCTATCGAAGCTTGGGAAGTTCGCCTTGAACCAAATTCGCTACCAAAGAAATAAAAATAAAAACTAAGCATGGCTAATTGATCAGAATCAAAGTGCATTGCCTTGTTTGGTATTTTACGTTTCTTATACCCTCGCTTTTTATCACATCGTCCCTTGGAGGAGAAACAGATTTATCTACTGTAGGAAATGCACGTGTTTAGCTCCACTCCCAGCTTCCGGTGTCAACGACGATGAAAAAGATCATTCATTCGTACGTTCAGTCGTAGCACACGTTAGAATTTCTGCGGGTTGGTCTTTGTCTGCGCCCATATTATTTGATAACACAAAAAATTGGAACAGGCCCTTTGTTATTCATTTCCGTGGTGCTTCTGCGGGACTCGTTAAAGTGCCAAAGCAAGCAATGTCGACTTGGGCGACCCTAAGGGAGTTGCATAGAGGTCAATCGAAAGTAATTATCTGTGTGGGTGGATGGACACAGAAACACGGCGCGCCTCTGTGTTGATCCCGAGTATAATTCAATAATTAGCTGGTGGTTTATTCCTCCGTTCCCTCTGTGCCCAACACGGTCTTGTCTAATCCCGTGCACTTAGTTTTCGACGTATATAGGTACTCTTGAGGTTGTCAGAGTGAGGTGGAAATTGCATTTGTGATTTGTGTTCGATTGTTTTTGAGTGGTAATTTGAACAAATCACTGTTCAATTCGATATAGTGGTCGAGTTAAGTTTAAGAGGATCTTCATGAAACGTGTTTCACAAATTAAAATTCCACGTAAGTTATCTGAGTATTGCGGGAGATCCATTAGAGCAATTGGAATTCGTTCGAGGAGAAAAATATTGTGATTAAATTGGTCGTATTTGTACAGAGGTAGAAGGCGATAGAGAATATTGTCACGAAAGTTACTTTTTTATTTCAATTTGTTTGGTGATTTATTATGTTCTCTTTCTACAGGGTGTAAATGCTTGGCCAAACTTCACGAACAAAACTGTGACAATGTGTCCAGAAATGCGATATCTCTATCAAGGACACTTTTCTCTCTTTTAAAATTGATCTGATGAGAACTAGGAAAAATGTCTCACCCCCACAAAGCCGTACAAAATATTATCCAGTTCCAGCGCAAAAGTTATCTTTAACGAAATTCTCATTCCAGCGTTCTATTTTGCAGATTAAACAAGGCGATTTTCTTTTAGCTTGGCTATATTAAAGATTAATCGCCCTCATATGCCATCACAAACATACGTCTGATATAAAATTTAATTTTGTGTCTATTAGAGCGCAACTTTATGTGTCCGTTTTAATGCAGTGAGCTGTCTACAAACAAATAAAAATTTTATACTATCATAAAGAAAAATGTCATTATTTGACCATTTGGAGATTTGTGTTGTCTAGTTAGTTTCATAAATTACGCTGTACAGTAAATTGAGTTTTAATAAAAAACCAAAAAACGCCACTATAATAGAACCATCCATTTTATTCCTCCATTTAATATCTATCGAATTGACTCGACTGCTTTCTATATACGAAATTCACTCAAAAGGTATTTAGAAGTTGACCTCTAACTTGACTACATCGTATAAAATATTAAATCCATCTTATTGGGACGTGCGAGCCGCCCCCCATCAAAAAGACATAAGTTACACTTATTCGTTGCGAAGAGAGGTAAATGATTGTGGGGGAAGACGGCGGCGGTGGTGGCAGTGATGGCGGCAGGATACATCATCTTTAATAGATTATCTAAGTTCTCTCCCAAGTTCCTGGCTGCAGGATGTCGCTTTGTTAGATTGATAACCTGTCATATTTTCACTGATGTGTCGGGGAAATAACATTTAATGAAGTGAATTCCGTTCTTATTAGGATATTGGGGTACTTTTATATTTTTGGCAATTTTGTGTGGGATGGTCATACGTCAGTGTCGTAACATTTAATGATTGGAAAGGGTCTTCAAATATTAATTTCGTAACATTCTCTTTATGTAGAATGTAGAATTGTGCTAAATCCTTAAGAGGTAGATAGTATAAGTGCGCGTGATCTATGGAAATTTGATTGTGGAAACGATGTAATTCTAAGTAAGCAACTCGCTTTGTAACATATTGCGCATTGCTGACCACGTGATATTTACTACTATCTTCCTTTTACGGATTTAGTATAGTTACCACGTTTATCTAATTTATTTTGAAGTTACACTTTATAATAATAATTATTATACAGAAATATTACACGCGAATCTCTAGATCTAGGAAAGTGCTATGTTTGAGAAGGGGTTAGTTAATTTTATCTTAATCCACTTCGTAGAAGGACTATTTCAGAAAATACGGATATTTAACTAAGTATAGGATTCCATTTTAATGTCTTTGGGTTCTAGTGATCTATTTTAGACCACAAAACCAGTATTATATTTATATATTAAATTAATACCTGTTAATAGTACGTCGTTAACTAAATACAAATATTTATGTCTATTTATAGCCTTATACTAAATTTAGGAAATTTAATTTATTTTTAACCTAATATTTTATCAGTTGATTATTTGAAATTTTCTTAATTACTTAAACCGTAAATTTGGCTTATTGAAGTCAAGAAATTTTCCTAAGTAGTGACAGTTTCTATCTATATTTGACCACATTATGTGTTTATTTATTTTATATCTAGTGCAGTCACGTCTAGACTAAACTTTATATTTGATATATGGAAAGTAAACACACATATCATCAGCAACATGCATTGCAAAATTTTCTAATATTTTCGTCACGTTTCGTATGTCTTTTTATCTTCTATAAGTAGCATATAATTTTTAATGCGAATAAAATTTGTTTCATAAAATCTGATGTTGATTGTAGAATTTTCTTTATTTAAACTAGTCATTATCCAAAGAAACGACATACGTATTTCATTTTTAAATAAAAAGTTAGTTTTATTTATAAAATTGGAAAAATTCTGTTATCTTCTCGTATTTTTCGATTTAGGACTTAAGTAACCAATAATACTTTAAGCCTTCATTTCAATATTTTGTCAAGTTTTATGCTGAAATTGTTATGGATTATACTTGATAAAAATGATGATGACAATGGCAATTTTTACATAAAATCCAGTTCACGAATTTCGTGTAATAAAACTTTAAAATTTGATATTTGCGAAAAAAAATATGTGCTAGAGGCATTTAATTAAAATAATCGCCATTTTTCTCAAAATTAGTTTTTAAATTGTGGGTGTCTCTTTCTGTTTAGCACATTTTATACCCTTGAAGTCCATTTTTTAAGTAGGACTTAAGTAGGATTGGCACTTTTTGAAACTTTATCATTAAACAGCTAATCAATTTAAAGTAAGTATTTTAAATTTCCCGCCAAATATTTTTAGTGCCAGTTCTCTCTACTCAAGTAAATAGATTAAAATAGCATTCGTGATCTAAATTTTGAGGTTTGGTTCATTACATAGACCTTAATTTAAAAATATTCTCAAAATGTATTGTAATATTTCGACTGCGTCTTTAGATTTCTAGGTATATCATCAAATTACAAATGCTACAAAATTTTAGTTATTTATTAGCTATAGTATGATTATTTTTAGAAGGCATGTGCTTCACATTCTGTTTCGCCTACCTTGAGAGCGAGAGAGAAGCAGCGTGCCTTCTGAAAATAATCCTGGTATACCCACCTACATGCTTCTTTAGCTAAAATATTATTTATAGTAGTATCTAAATTTTCTTCTAAGAAACAATTTAAAATGAACAAACTCCCGTACAAAAAATCGCTGGTAATCCATTTCACATCCTTTAATAACCTGGTACATTGCCCCAGGGTTTAAACTCAACTCCGAATTTAATTATTTCAAGCAAATAAACATGGACACATTTTTGCAAGAGATAATCATTTTAGGTGATGATTAACTAAATGAGCAGGGAGCAGCTTTAACAAATCTGTTTTTGCAGTTTATCCACATGTACCTGAAAGATCTCCCCTTATAAAGATGAAAAACGCTTCAAATTCCTTTCATATTTTATTTTGTTATAATAATTACAGAGACTGTGTTAATTGAAATTTCGCACAATTTATCATTTTCGCTTTTGCATAACAATAATTATAAACGTGTAAGATAAAATATTAAATTAACCCATTTGCAGTCTAATTTGCAGAAGCTCCAACATGCGCTCATTTGACAATTTGCAATTGAGCTCATTAGTCACCACACAAACTTGTGCTTGATTTGATTTAACTAACTGTAAATTATTGATGTATTCCATAATTGGACTTATCCAGACTCCAGAGTGTTTACTCGTTATTCACCGTCTTTTCTAACAAGGCACAATTCAGAAAAAACAAATATTAACATCTCCCTTGTATCGAATATTCTGTTTTTTAACATCTCGTTGTTAGAGTGAATGGATGACAGTCCTGACGGGGCCCGTCTTCGCATCCTCATCATCATCTTGATTCATTTTACATTTCTGCATCCAGTTTCCCAACACAACACCACCGCTGCTCCGTAAATTTTATTCAGCTTGTCAGTTTATTGCATTGATTACATTTAAAGTCGTCTACTTTTCCAACATTTCAACATAAAATTTAAATAATTGCACATAATGTTGTTAACAATAAATTAAATGCTTGTTGCAGAGGCCAAACGACAGCAGGACGAAGGCGTGGTACTGAAAGTCTGGGTTCATCCCCGGGCTTGCCAAGGAAATCCACCACCCCCGAAGCATCCCATACGGCTCCTGTCACCGTAAGTACACATTGGAACCCATTCAATTTCATAAATTGAATCAGGATAGATATCTATGTGTTTTATTTTGAAAAGAGAAAAGTTGAGGGAAATTACAGTGCGGATTACTGCAAGCGGTGATTCGAATCAATTCAATTGGTAATTTTAATTGATTTACTTCTCGTTCCTTTTTTTAATTATTTGTTTCCATTCCGGTGGATTCTGTCTCATTAGACAATTATTATCAGACTGGTTGTCAGAGAAAAGTTTTGATTAGTCGGCGAAATGAATTAATTATTGTGCCGAGATTATATTTATGCGAAAATAGCTTTGGGATTGGGGTCGCCCCACAAAGTTTTTGTATATGTGTCGGATGACAGTTGTTGCAGTCGATAATTACCATCCAATTAACCACTGGTTTGATTAGTTAGATCAGAAGATGGGAAAAAGAGGTTTATACTTTATAATTATTGTTTATTATATTAATATAAATTAAATATGTTGTGATGTGTACAGAAAAATGTTTGCAGATTAGATTTCTAGCTAATTTGAAAAAATCTAGCTTTGGATTTCAAAATTTCAGTACGATTTAAAAGCCTCAGAAATAAATTTGATTTTTACTTTTTAATCATTATTTTTGGAAATAATTACAAAAGACTCTAAAAGTTCTTAAAATTTTGAGTTTAATAGTCGTAAGTTTGTAAAATTAATCAGCTAGAGAGAAGAGCTTAGACCTCGATGTTTCATTACAATTTTGTAAAATTTTGAAACTATTAAATTTTTCTTTGTAAACCTTAAGAAAAAAATGATAAAAAACTCTGAGCATGATAAAACTTTTTGTGTGTATTAAAACGTATTTTGAAAACTGAACCTTTCATAAATTAAAAATAAAACTATAAAAAGTAGCATAAAAAACTTAACACTCTTTTTCTTGCATTTGAATAATGAAGAAAATAGGATAGTGTGAAGAAAAACGAAGTCTTTGTTATTTAGTCTTAATTTATTCACTGAAAACAAACTGTGATATTCATAAAAACTTAAAACCCGTTTTAACTAAAAATACACTTAGATCGTGACATTGTTATGCTTTTTTGATATAAATAGTCACAGTCTAAGTATATTTTTAGTTAAAATTGGGTTTTTAAGTTTTTATTATAATAGTACCTATCTAGTAGGTAGTTTTTGCAAAAAGATGTCAGTTAACTACTCGTTAATTTATATAAATGTATAATAAATAAATAAATGAATCACGTACTAAGCAAAATAGTAGAAATACTTTTTGTAAAATTTTATAAATTTAATACTTATGAAACTCTAATAAAGCGGTTAGATATATTGTTTGTTCTGAAATTTTCATCATGACACCATAATTAAACGTGGCCAGTTTTTTTCACAAAAAAAAAAACAGAAATTTGGTTATTTTTAAATTTTAGTTTTAGTAACGATCCTCCTAATACTTAATTTAGTTCGTAAGCAGGTAGTTTACTTCAATTTTACTATATAAATGATATTTTCTTAATAAACTGCTGGCCAATTGAAACGTACCAAACGAATTTTTAGGTTGAATTTAAAGTCAAATATTTTGAAACGGAGAAAAGATATCAACATGAGGTTTTCAGGATTCAAGAGATAATTTTATTGCGAAAGCAATAGAGTGACCCTATTTTTTTACTTTGAAGTACGTTACTCTCTACAGGGTATGAAACAAAGTCGTCTTTTTTTCTCAAACTTTATACCTACCGGAATTCCACAAAAAAAATTTTATATTTTTTTGGTGTCGATTTTTTCAGTCCCTGGTTAATGAGGAAAAAACCAATTTCTCAAAATTTTTATATCCCTCTTATTTTATAAGATACCGAATTTTTTATTAAATTTAATATTGTTGAACAGGTTTTTGCAATAATAATTATGCTGCCATTTTGAAAGTAAATGTCATCATGTCATATGTCGATAAAACGGTAATTTTAAGTAGAATCTAATTCTTACGGAAAAAAATATACAGGGTTGTTTTAAAAAATTTTGAAAGTTAGTAGGTGGCCCTTCCGGTGAAACCGGAAGTGTCATCAGATTGTTTTATACGTCAAAATGATTATTCCTTTCAACAATCAAACCATGCCAAATTTCAAATTAATACAGTTAAATGTAACAAAATGGTGGGGGTTGTAAAACGATTTCGTAGCCACCCGGTATACACGAATATGAGCAAATTTTTGAAAAAGTGAAAAACCCGTTTCGAGGATATAAGTCACTTAAACCAATGGTGAACATAAACTAACTAAATTCCATTCTATTCCATTAAGAAAGGAGCCTCAAAAAATAAATTAAAAAATGTACCAATTAGCGAACGTGTACCGATTTTTGATAAGCCACTGGTTACCAATAAATTAATGAAAGTACAAAAAGTGTACTTTTTATAAGAAAGCCATTCATAAGGTATTATAATCAACTACAGAGATTGGTTCTTACAAAACACAATACGGCCGAACGACAAAAAACAAAGAAAAAATCAAATTTTCTGCAAAAATTCAGTATCTTATAAAATAACAGGGATATCAAAATTTTGAGAAACCGGTTGTTTTCCCATTAAGTAAGGACTAAAAAAATCTACATCAAAAAAATATAAAAAAATTTTGGTGGATCCACGGTAGTTATAAAATTTGACAAAAAAAGAAGACTTTCTTTCATACCCTGTAGATAGTAGATAATGTACTTCAAAGTAAAAAAATCGGGTAAAACTATCGTTTTCTCAATTAAATTATCTATGAAATCCTGAAAACCGCATGTTGATATCTTTTCTATTTTTCAAAATATTTGACTTTAAATTCAACCTAAAAATTCGCTTGGTACGTTTCAATTGGCCAGCAGTTTAGATAAAGAAAATTAAAAATTTTAATTACAAAATTATTTACTTTTAGTACCTATTTACCTGACGAAAAAAGTGGTTAATTACGAAATATTGTAATATTATGACTATAAAAATAGAACAATACCTAAAAATAAACGTTAAACTTCCAGACAAATAAGTAAAAGTACCGAAATAAACTTTTTGATTCAAAACTTTGCGAAATGCCTGAAAACATTTACCGGAAAAAAGGGATATAATAATCCTACACATACGCAATACTCTTCCTTCCATAAAACGAACTTAAAACTCTTGTAAACATGTTTAAATTCAACTTTCCTCGACAGCTAGATTTCCTTCAAAAAACCCACGAAATGGGACATTTGTTTTCCCGGTGGAAAATCAAATAAACTTTGGCATATAAACGATAGTCACTGGCAAAAAATTCGTCAAACTGACGTGCCTAATACACTTTTCCCTCTGTAAACAAACAACTACTCAAAATTCCAATCGGTTTCGGAGTTTCCAGGATAATCCGTCTTATATCCTTGCTGGAGAGCCAAGCGAGGAAGATTGTTGTGTTTACTTTTATAATTGAAATTTTCTGTGGGTCAGGACTAGCGCAAATAAAAAAATATAGTGAGGCGAAGTATGTTATACTCGTACAGTGTAATATCTGCCATAAGATAGGAAAAACTTTTGTGGCGTGAAAAACTAGATTTTTTCCAATTAACTTCAGACTAATCTGATTATTGCCGTAATGACCATTAACAAAGCATTCGCTATGTACTTTTTAATTTCCAAGTTTTTCTACAGCGATTAACCTTGAGAGGCAGCGTTAATAATTTGAAATGTTTACCTTCGCGTTATGCCAATTTATTTTTTTGCAACAGTTCAGCTTTTGCAAATTAATTCGTGGGTCTCGATTTCTGGTAATACTTGAAGGTAGTGCGTGGCCGGCTAATACATAACACAACATTCCTCTGCTTTCGACGTTATGTAAATATAATTATTATTTATAATACGCGGAATTAACATGCACATATACTGTATACGAGCATGTCAGGGAAGTCTGACCTGTCGTTTACAGACTGTACAATATAAAGCTTTCTGTGTGCATAGATAACAAACTTGTGTTATATAAAATCCCCTATGCGCGTCTATCACTGCGCTTTTAAAACAAAAAACCCATTGATAAATCCAATTTATATCTTGTTGGATGCACTGATATTTTATTTGTAGCAATCACATTGGTCGGCTACTGTAAAAGCAGACATCGTCTAAATTAAATCTTTCAATCTCTGTATTCTGTTATGTAATAGTTTACAGTGGAATTACAATTTCAAGCTATATTGGAAATTTATGCTTATGGGATTTATACCACGTTTGCTTTGCTTTTTCCAATTAAAAACACATTTGCGGTGTTTGGAATTAACTAAATGAATCAATGAAACACTGTGCGTGTGTCGAATTTTTTAAGTAGATTAGGATTTTACCCAAAAATTTGTTTCCTGAAATCCTGACAAATTTTGACCACTCACAAAACGCTATAAATTTATCATACTTAACTTAAATAAGTATGTTTATTTTTCTATATTGTTATGATTAAATAGCTTGTTTTTGAGTAACGCGTGTTTCTACATTGTTCCGAACAATAGAACATTTTGCATACAAAGCGCAATTTGTAGTAAGTGACATTAAACCGAAAACGATAAAATTGTTGATTTATCGATTTTATTTTATAGCACATTCGTCAAGAAATATTCTGTTGGCAATTTGTTTCTGTCCCTTCTAATATGAACCGCTATATTATTTTTATTGGCCTTTTTATTGGTATTTTTCTTTTCTCGCTTCAGATTATTAACAAAAAAGCAAAATTAATAACCGGTTTATCTGAAGTATACGTACAATGGAAAGAAAAATGTATAATTGAATAGAAGGATTTAAATTTTTGTGTTATCACAGATAGTTTTGGATTTATTGTTTGGGCAAACCAATCAATTCAAGTTCGAGTTTAAATCAAAGTGGAATTCTTTATGGCTGCATTAAAATTTATGTTTCTTGCACGAGCAAGACAATAAAACAAAAATACGTAATAAAATAAACTGAACAAAAAAAACAGTTTGTAATAAATTGATTAAATTTAAGTTTTTGTATAAGGAATTTAGTTGGGGAAATATTTATAAATACTACTAAATGACTTAATGCATACAGTAAAATCTCCTTTATTTTTACCGCTTCGATATGTAACAAGTCATTTATTTAAACTCTATATGGTCCCGAATTTCTCCTTCTACAAAAAAAACTGAGATTTGAGCGTATTGAATTCTAGAAATGTAAAATAAAACTATACTGAAATATAGAATGGTTGTGGAATTACGCAAGGGAAATGACAAATGAATCAATGAAGATAATAAATGTGAGTGATTTTATCAGACAAAAAGGAGAAAAAAAAATCGCTTCGAATTTGACAAAATATTTGTTGCAATAGCTTTTATTAATGTTTCTTTTGCGATTGTTATATACCTATATTAGTGCACCTAATGTCCATTTTTAGTACCTAAAGAGAATTACAACTTAAAATATTTGGCGGGAAGTTTAAAATATATTAATTTGATTGGCTCTTTTCGGACCTGTTATTTACCCAACAGCTAATCAGATTGATGTATTTTAAATTTTCTGCCACATGTTTTAGTTCCAATTCTCTTTATTAAAAAATGGACTGTAAATAGATTAAAAAAGCATTCATGGTCTAAATTTTGAGGTTTGGTTCAGTATATACAGGCTGTTTCAAATTCGCTTCTCTCAGAAACGGTAAGAGATATAGTTTTTGGTTAAGTTGGGGCAAAGTTGCGTAATAATGTGGCCAATAATAAGCTGTTAATAAATCGAAAATATCTTTTGTACTTCTGGAGATTTTTGGAAAAAACCAAATTTTGGGCTTTACGTTTTTTTTTTTTCTGCTCTTATTTTTCAAGATATCGAAAAACTAAAAGCACTTTGTCCTGGACACTTTTTGTGCTTTATAAAATGACGTTAAAATTTTCCTCATGCGACGTTTCGTTTTTGCGCTGGCGTCACAAGTCAATTTTTTTAAATACGGTCCTGGATTTTTTCATCGTTTTAAGTAGCATTTTTTGTGTTCTAGAAAATGGCGTTTACAATTTTTCCATACGACGTTTCGTTCTTGTGCAATCATCATCAGATCATTTTTTAAATTTTTTTACATTTTCATCAGTATTTTTTTTCACTTCCTCATATCCACACATTTTGGCAAACCTTAATGATAATAATTTTCCTTTTATAATAAATCAAACTAACCAATTATTTATTCTTAGTAGTAATAATAAGAACATAGAAATTAATTTTATAAAATGAACACTTATGAAATCGTCAATACTGATGATGAGCTGTACAATGAAAAAAATACTCAAGAAATTGTAAAAACAATCCAGTGCCGTAGGTATTCAAAAAATGACCCGATGATTACACAAGAACGAAACGTCGTATGGAAAAAATTTAAACGCCATTTTCTATAACATAAAAAATGCTACTTAAAACGATGAAAAAAAATACAGGGTCGTATTTAAAAAATTGAGTTGATGACGTCAGCGGAAAAGCGAAACGTCGCACGAGGAAAAATTTAACGTCATTTTATAAAGCACAAAAAGTGTCCATGGCTAAGTGATCTTGGCTTTCCGATATCTTGAAAAATAAGAGCAGAAAAAAATAAAAACAAAAATGCAAAAATTTGGTTTTTTCCAAAAATCTCCAGATCTACAAAAGATATTTTTGATTTCTTAACGGCTTATTATTGGTCACATTATTACGCAACTTTGCCCTAATTTAACCAAAGCTGTATCTGTTACCGTTTCTGAGATCCCTGTAGTGAGAAGCGAATTTGAAACAGTCTTATTTTAAAAATATTCTCAAAATTTGTTCGACTGCATCTTTAGATTTCTATATCATCCGATTGCCAATGCTACAAAATTTTAGTTATTTAATAGCTATATGTAGATACTATGATTATTTTTAGAAGGCTTGTGCCTCTCATTCTACCTCTCGTCTACCTTAAGAGCAGGACTCAAATGTCTTCTGAAAATAATTCTGGTATACCTACTTACATATTTATAATCAAAATTTCTCTATGCTAAAAAGTTAACTTTAATAAAATGCTACATTTTTTAGAGTTCTACTCTGAAAATTATTCTAAGGATCGCTAATCCATCAACGAAATAATTGCTTCTCAAAATTTTCCAAATTAGACCAAAGATGTTTAATAAATGTCCACTTTTTAAGACAAACTAAACAATTTATTTTAGCTTATAGAGTGTGTCATTATCAGCGGTTTAATGTTGTTAAAATAAGAACAGATTAAAATTGTAAACTTAAAAAAAAATCCTTAAATACCACATTTATTTCCCTCGAAACAAACTTTTAAAGTTAAATACAGATCACGAACTCGAAACGAATACACAAAATTCATGCCATTCTAGTTATTTCTCTTATCTCATTTACTTAAGGACTTTACTACGAAAATACAAATTCTCTCATTACGAAAAACATGCACGTACTTACACGTCGTATCTACATACCTAAATGCAGTGGAATGACTCAAATCAATTGTTTATACATTTAGAACAGCTATTTGTTTATACAGCTAACAATTTTTAGACCAACATCAGTTTAACTGTTTAGAAAATCAGTTGCGCCAATTCGTCCGTTGTCTACGAGTGTTAGTACTTAGTGCTTGAAGTTTGCTTTGAATTAAATTATAATTCTCTAAATTTAGATGTATATTATGTTTGTTTGTTGGTTACTTGTCTGCATTAATTGTGCTAACAAACACAAATCCAGGAATATCTTCTCCTGTCATGGTTGTCTTTTTTGGGGTAGGTACAAGTAAAATATGAAGCATGGAAATTGTAAATTACCTATAATTAATTTCTAGTTCTTTTCCTTGTGGTATTACCCTATAAATTAACTGCGACTCTTTTTCTATACCTTAGCAACAAATCACTGAAATTCCGTCTGAAATTACACCAACAGATGCTGGTGATAATAAGTTACAGTAAAGTTGTGTGGAAAATAGGAAGTCATTAGCCATTAGACGGCGTTTCATTACGACTCTTCAGCGTAGAAATCCACCTTCTTCTCTACATTTTGCTCACATGTTATAACGAATTTGTGGATACAAATTATCTTGCAATTTCATTTGAGACGGAGAAATTTACATTTACCAGATTGCTTTGGAATCAATTTTAAGTTGTAGGGATTTTTTGGGTCAGTGACCATGACGTTATATTCTTGAGGGGCCATTGATTTTTTAAATTTTATTTACTAGGAGGTACAGTAGTAAACACTTCCTTTTACATCAATCATTTTCAAAATGTTTTGGTTTTTCGAATATTTAAGTCAGAAATTTTCCCGCAACTAACTTTTTAAAGTCTGATTGCAGGCAAATATATATTTTTTTGCTCATTATCCTACAATCTACAGGATGTCTGTTTTATATTTGGGTACTAGATCAAAATTGAAGGAATGGATCTCATTTAGCTATAACCGAAGTTCTTGGGGAATAAAACAGACACCCTGTGTAACTTTTTATGGCACTAATATTTTGAACTTTTTTATTGCAAAGTCAAAGAAACATCATCTCAGTTTATATTTTTTTATATTTTTTATATTATTAGTATACAAGTTTATAAAGATTCTCAATTTTTACTTTCTTATACGTAGTATAAGGAAGTATTGTAATCGTGATTTTTTTCGACTTCGAGATTTTGATGGATTTACACGTTTTGAGGGCCCCTGAATCCATTTTGACCATTTTCGCCATGATGTCTGTCTGTCTGTCTGTCTGTGTGTCTGTCTGTCTGTCTGTCTGTATCCACCATAACTCAAAAACGACTTATCGGATTTGATTCAAATTTCATATTTAAGAGTTTGAACAAATTTGTGGGTGCCACATTCAATGTTTTTCATCTAGCACCAAAACAAGTGACAGTTACCTGAAGACATTTTCAGGTTTTTTAGGAATATCTTGAAAAATAAACAATTTATGAGATTTTTTTATTCTTTAACATTGATTTAGAATTGAATTTTGAACAAATTTTATTTGAACTTTTTTTTGAAATTTCGTCAAAAAAATTTCAAAAAAACTAGATATTCTTAAAACACTTTATATTTCTCATAGCGCGCGTTGATAGTTGAATTCGATGGTCGAGGTAGACCATGTGTTTCATTATATGGTTGCCAAACGGAAGGTCCGGGTTCGAATCCCAGAAGGAACGGACCATTAGTTTTTTTTTATTTTACTGGTTTCTATGGCACCGAAAACAATAATAATGAATAAATAAATGTAATTTCATACCGGGAGATTTTTTTAAGTGAGTAATAGGTCAAAAATCTAAAATAAAACACATTTTCGTCGTAAAATTCGGTTATAATGAGTGGGACAAGGACAGATTTATGCATATTGCTATAAGTGCGACAGAGACTATTTGAAAATTGCTGGAAACCTTCAAAATTTTTACAAGAAATTTAACTTAATTTATTTAGGAAAAGTAATTATTGTGATACTATCCGTAAGTATAAGAAAGTCATGTGTTGGGCACATCAGATATTTTTTTTAATCTGTTAACGACCTATTAACATTGAAAAATATTTACAACTTTCTTATACAATTTTTATCGTAAAAGAGAAACCCTAC
This sequence comes from Pediacus dermestoides, assembly GCA_963942485.1. NCBI lineage: Eukaryota > Metazoa > Arthropoda > Insecta > Coleoptera > Cucujidae > Pediacus > Pediacus dermestoides. Next base: position 36,199,962 of record OZ012626.1, read on the forward strand.
AAGCAACTACATATTTCTACAGGAGCTCAAATTCCGCGCCAGTGTAATTAGGGAACTTTTAATTCCTTTATAAACAGCAATTAGTACAAATTTCATTAATTTCATTAATTTGTACATCACAAAAGCGGAAGTCTAATTATCACATTTTAATTCTGTTAAGTAATTTTGCAAATGCTTTGTCAATCTTATTACTTTCCAAATAAATTGAAAGTATATGTTTTTAGGCAACAACATATAACAAACTTGTTTTTTGGCCAAAGGCTCTTCAACCTCTATATTAGTGCAGTACATTATTTACCAGGGTTGATTTGAACAGGTTGATCTGCTTAATGGCCTGTGAAATGCACAGTAATAATTTATGGGTTGTATAAAACAGGTATGTGTTTCTGTTTCCAGCCTTTACATGAGAGTGGACGCCGTCGATCCCCTTTAGGTGGAGTGACACGCCGAGCCAAAGCAACTTCTACCCCCCAGCTGATAGACGCCTCAAACACCGAAAACAGGTAAGAATATTGTCTGGGAAACTACCACTATGTTATTTTTTTGGTGTTTCGATGTTTATTCAGACAGTTCCGGGAAGGGTTGCTTGGGCAAAAAAGCGAGGGTTGCTGGGGTATGGACAGGTTTATCCCTGAACATTTTGTGAATTTTGAATGTCTAAAAAGTTGTTATTTGGGGGAAAAATAATACGTAAACTAAATTAAAATCTTCAGCTATCAATAGATAAGGACAAATTATTTTACTGTTTTACTGTTACTTTTTCAGTGACAAGTTTCTGGTTTTTAGGCAGATAAACGTTTTGTTAGTGTGCGAAAATTTTTATAGTTTCATATCGGTAAATTTACTATAGCTATTTAATTCTTATTGTATAAATTCATTAATCACTGCTCAGCTAGAGCACAAACAAAAATAATGTCTACAACTCTAAAATATCCACCCATAAAAAGCAAAAACCAAAAATACCTAATTACTCGCAGCTTTAATGTTGACGTCTATTAAATTTTATTTGCCTTCTCTGGGGTGTTACATCTCGAACAGAACTCATGCCTTAGTTTTTTTCTTTGTTTTATTCCTGTCTGTAATTTATGTATTTTAATTCCCTAGGAAATGGAATAAAAACGTTGAACTTTCCAACGAATTTAGTCTTAATCCCAGGGGCAGTAAGGATTTGGGTTCTAGAAGGAATTCACCTGGTAAGTTGTCAGATATAAAAGGACTATATTAATATTGTAAATTTAAAGTGGATTTGGTTCAGAATGAGATAAAATTTGATTTGAGTGTAATCCGCTAGATCTCCTTCAACACCTACGGACAGGTTGACTGTGCAATAAATGTTTCGTGGCCTAAGGTGCGTTGCACAGATAGTGCTTATCAGCTACAACAGCTGCATTTGTAGGCTGTCTAGAACAGCAAATAGCATCCATATATTATTATAGCCTGTAATCTTTCACTGTAATTCTAGATGATTGTTGTTGATGCTAAATTACTTTTCATTTAATGAACCGACTGTATATTAAAATTTGGATTTTGAAACCCTGCAGAAAGAACGAAATAAAATCCTGCAAAGTTCGTTATATCTGTGCTTGTGTTAAAAATTTATGTAGTGTTTACGATTGAATAAAAACGTTTTATATGTCTAATACTGCATGGATGTCTCGCCAGCCCCAGCAAAATAAAACTGTATCATCGTATATGCTGCAAACTGTTCATTCTCTTCATGATAACACATTCGACACATCTCCATGTCTCTCCCATACAACCAACAAACTTTCTGCATAGAATTTCAATAAAATATAAGAGGCTACTGCGAAAAACTTCTCGTCTTCCTCGTTTTATTTACGATATATTCAAACATATCCATTTCAGCCTTCACGCGTATGATTTCCTTCGTTTTATGATCATTTTATACATACTATTCGATGAATTGCTAATCGTTTCCAGGTAATACAGCTGAAAGTGTGCTACAGAAATTCCGCAAAACGTTTTCGCTGCGTTTCCAGAAAAAAGGCAGCAAAGAGAACTGCATTAGTACGGACGTTGGGGAAACTCTGTCGGAGGTGCAGGGTGACGGTGAAGGTTTCGAGGAGGAATCTCCGCAACACGTGCCATCTACCAGTTCTTCCATTGATGAACCAACTGAACAAAAATACAGGTAAGAAGGATTTTGTGTTTGTTTGTGGAATCAATTTAAGTTAATAATATTTATGATGTTATGGACTTTACTACCGTCGAGTAAATAAAATAAAAACCTTACTCTTCATTTTCTTAAGTGTACTTTAGTACGGAAAATATTAGAATAAACGTCCAAGATACAATAAAAAAGGGACTAGAGAGGAATATGGTGTTTAAGTTATGATTTCTGTCTTTAATGTTTTTCTTTATCTTTTTCTACCCTTTTATATCTCTTTAATTAAAATTTACTTTCATATTACTTAGTTACATTTCATTATTAAAGCAGCCTTGATGTCACCTACCAAAAAACGCATAAATTCAATATGAATTATGTTTGATTACATATTGAGGTAAGGTTTAATGCTAAATTTAGAATTTGGTGATTTTAATTATTGACACGATTTAACATAAATTTTTGATATTTATGGTCAGTTGTATGACCGGTAGTTATCTTTAACTGTTATTAGTTAACTTTCTTGGTTGCCATTATTAAGATACTAAGCCTGTAAGGTTTAAAAAAAATTATAGACAAATTAATGAAGAAAATTAAATATAACTTCCATCGTAGAAAAAAATCTTAAACTATGATATAAATAAACTGCTTTAGTAATATCTTTACAGATCCGAAAAAATAGTTTAGTTTTTCTTGTTTATATTTATTACAAATTCATCTTCTTTTAACACTCTATCATCCAGTCCCGTATAAATACGTGTTTTTCGGTTTAACTGCCGGTCCCGTTTTAATACAAGTTTGAAGTATTTACTAAATGTAATTCGTTTTTTTGCTAGTTATTAAGTTCCAAACCTTCCATTGAAACACACGAATTTTTTCAAAAAAGTAGTAAAATTGTGAGTGTAATTTGTGTTAATTTGTATTGACTATAATATGTGAATGCCACGAAATTTACTAGAAATTTTTGGTAAGATTTTACAGGGTGTCTCTAAAAGGTCTTTACAAAATCCTACCACAAGTTTTTGGGCTCAAAATAGTTCAATTGAACCAAACACACCTTAGTCCAATAGTAGAGACTTGAAATGTGGTGGGTCAATAAGTCTATAAGGAAGCTATAATGTGACGGTATTACAACCAAAATAATATTGTTCAGTGTCGTACTTATAGTGTTTTTTTGGATATTTTTTGTAGGGTATTGAATTTTTTTACAAAATAACAAGAATTATGATAGATACGCTCAAGACACGTAAAAAAGGTATACTTGTTTGACTTGCGTTAAGTCAACTGTTTGCGAGATATTTAACTTCGAAAATTTTTTTTGCTATAAAAACAATTTGTGACTTACCCTGTAAAGTAAAAAATATTGGGTCACTCTAATACAGCTGATTCTACGTCCAAAACTAAGCATAAATGGTTGTAGAAACCGACCCCCAAAAATGTTTCGTTGCTAAAATACAGGGTGTTGAAAGATGTATTTTTTATTCGCCCTCTATCTCTTTTAGGTATATCTACAGAATGGTATAAGATAGAAATTATGCTTAGTTTTGGACGTAGAATGAGCCGTATTAGAGTGACCTAATATTTTTGACTTTACAGGGTGTCACAAATTGTCGTTTTAATAGCAAAAAAAATTTTCGAAGTGAAATATCTCGCAAACAGTTGAGTTAGTGCAAATCAAACAAGTATACCTTTTTTACGTGTCTTAAGCGTATCTATCATAATTCTTATTACTTTGTAAAAAAATTTAATCGCCTACAAAAATTATTCAAAAAAACACCCTGAAACCTCTTCGATAAGTACGCCACTGAACAATATTATTTTGGTTCTAATACCAACAAATTGTAGCTTCCTTATAGACTTAATAACCCACTAAATTTCAAATCTCTACTTTAAACCGTTCTGTGGATATACTTAAAAAATTATTTGGAAAAATATTTTTTAGCGCCCTGTAACTCAGTAAGGAATAACTTTTGGACTAAGATATGTTTGGTTTAAACGAATTATTTTAAGCCCAAAAACTTGTGGTAGGATTTTGTAAAGACATTTTAGAGACACCCTGTATAATATGTTAATAATTTTATATACAATTATTACCATTATTAAAAATAGTCTGATATTATAACTGATATTTAAAGTGTGACATTTTCTATAAAAATTAATTTCTATTTCCTTGATTTATATTAATATATTAAGACGGTTTTAACCCCATTTATCCCTCTGTCATTCCTTGTTTCACTTCCAAAACATGAGACATCATTAATTACGGACAAATTTGATTTGGGATTTCTAGCAGATTGCTCTCTCTCCCTTCTCTATTATAATTCTTGTAACTTTCAATTTCCCAAAGTAAAACTTATTAACTGCCCATTCGATATGTTTGATTACTTCATCCCTTCTACGGTGTAGATTGTAAACGAAGAAATGAAACTTGAGAATGATCGATATGAGAATAGAATTTGCACTAAAGAAAGGTTAAGTAAGTACGCGTTTTAAAATTTTAAAAAGTCGAAGACTAAAAAATTGTAGCTATAATTTATTTTTTAATGATTTTCCACTTTAGCTATACCGAAAGTATGTTTTTCTACGAAAATGCGGAATGACGTTTTTTCTGACAAGATAATCGAACTTGAAAGTAGGCTTTTGAAAAACTAGTACGGAAAATTAGTGTGCAAATTTTTTTCTTTAAAATATCTCACTCTCTTCTATGTCCACTGTATAAACCTTGCCAATTTGTTACACTTGTTTATACCTATTTGGTTAAAATTATTAACTCGTAATTTAGACCTCGAAAAAGTTGTCCCCAGCCACAATTTTTTTGCTAGTCTTTTTGTTCGAATGTTTATTCAACGGTTTAATATTTAAAAATCCATTTGTGCGATTTGTTTTACCAAACAAAAACAATAGATATTCTGCGATTATAATTCTACTCGTTCTTGTTGTTTTGTATCCATTTTCAATTACACTTTCCTAATTCCTCCATAATTTTCCCTTTATAATTTGTTCCTGGCGTATTTTCCTAGTTCTGTCTTTGACATCTTGAAATATTTATATTTTGATTCTCTGAAAATCAATACGAAAAACCGCTGCATCCACACCCTGAAAAAGTGCGTCACCACGGCTAAACATACGAAATTTTTTACATACAGTTTTTATTTGAACTGTTCATTGTATTATATATTATTTAAAAATCCATTTGCGCCTGTGGGTTTTTTCTGATTTTAAAACAAACGCAATTGAAAGCACAACAATTGTTGGAATTATTTCACATCATCAAATGCACCAGTTGGAATTTAGAATCAACAGCGTATTTTGTATGTTTCTTCTATAGGGTGTTTACTCATGATCATAAATAAAACTTTGCGTTTATAATCCTATTCAACCAATCACTTTTAAAGCGGCTTTTTACCCATCTTAAACCAAACTAATTTCCAGCTTGCACTAAAACATGCTTTATGTCTAAATAAAATCGTCGTTTAAACTGCCAATGTGGCAGGGCTCCACTTTCAGTTTAAATTTAAAGCTTTTGCTGCTGACTCAACTGGATAGATGGTTAGCAATAAAACATGGTATACAAGACATTGCGTTGTAACATTTACGGCGTAAACATATTTTTTTACAATTTGTTTTCTGTTACAGGTTTGGTCCTCTGCCATGGCGTTCCAGCAAAGAGAAGAAAAAACTGAACAAAGCAGCCCGCAGCGCCAAATGCAATAGTGGCGACAGCGGAATTCAAATTGAGGTAATTGTTTCACTGTAAATTTCCTGCTTCCTCAAATTTTGTACAGTAAATAAAAACTAGGATATTCAGGAAACTGTGTAATTATAGCTGTCTATAAGGGTAGGTATCCTGTTCGTTTCTTCCTTTTTATATTACACACACTATTTTATTGTTATAAACAGCACACTAATTTTTTTCTAAAATTTTCACCATAGGCTGCGGCTAGACTAGCTTGGTAAGATATTTGTCTAACACATACTCTATATTTATAAGACTTAAATCAGTACAGTATGCAGGCTGTCGCAGTCAAAACAGAACGCAATTTTATGCTGATGGATTTTTAAAACTGGTGTAAAACCACCACTAGAAGTTTATCGATTAAACTGTCAAATATTATTTTTATGTACACTTAAACGACTAATAAATCCACAAATTTGAAACTCCGTCAGCTGCGAAAGTAATTTGTTTAGTTTTCGCTGAGCCACCTGATACACTTCATTTTAATATCGTTAATTGAGTTTTGTATTTCTGTTATTTTAAATCATATCCCATTTTTATAAGAATAGTTTGCAAGATTGCCTTTTTTCACGATTTATGAAAGCTACGTAATTTATTATGCAAGTTTATGATGTGTGTAGATATGTTTATTGGATGGAAATTGCGCCAAAGGCAATCTTAATTCAGCTGGAATCATGTAGTTAGTTTTATTTAGAATGTATTTAATCGCTGGCGTTCATATCATTTTATTTGCTTCCTGTGTAGACTGGTATTTTTGTGTTTGTCAAAGCATCTAAGTTATTCAGTTAACAGATAATCCTTTTTGTAGTTATTTGTTTAAGTATTTTGCAATTTCTGTTTGTTTTTCACTTGGAGATTGAATGTGAGATATTTACAGGGAAAAGATAATATAGTGTGTCGATTTTAGATAAATGGTACTTGGTGTAGGTAATCAAGGAAATAATTACAATTTTTTTTAGTTTCGTCGAATTACGTGATAAACTTATCGGAAACGTTCTTAAAATAACTATATTACCTACTTTAATTGCTTGATTCTTGAAAATTAAGATTTTCAAGTTAATTAGCAACAAAAAGCTGATGACTTTCATTTACGACATTACCACAAAAAATGTTTCTAATCATTCATGTTTTTTTAGAAATTTTAGACTATTTAAAATTATTAAAACTGGATAAAACATTGACTCAACATCAACTTTTCAGTACCAGTAAAAATGCTATGTTTGTTTCAATAAATACAGACATAAATCCTAAAATTGTTTTAAAATTATACTTTAGTTTGGACCTTTTTTAAGCAGCAGGTAAAGGTAACAAATCATTAAAGGGAATAAGTATTAAATTATTTTTTGCGCCGGTTTTGCTTGTTTATAAATTTTACATCAATTTTTGCTATCGATAATTAAATTTATGAAACCGGTGCCTAAAATAATTGGAAAATTAAGTTTAACTATCAATCGAAAAATTGGGCCTGAGGTTAACTACCAAAACGTTGCGCTATAAATATACTGGACATTGCTAAAATATTAACAGATTATTGACCGATTCTGTAAAAGTTTTTATATAAAAACTCCGTCCCAAAAAAATCCAAGTGAATGTACTCGCTTTGGAAGAATAATTAAAAAAAACATGAATTACAAAAACATATTAAATTGTCATCACTTTTTTATAGGTTGGTTTATTTAGACACCAATACTTGGCAAATTGTGGTAAAAAAGTGTGGCACAATAAAAACCAGTGACGTGTCGTATTTTATGTGAATAATTATTGACGCAATTGTTTACTTATAAAGAATGAATGTATGTAAATTATTATTAAAGGTAATCAATTGTAACGTATGTAAATTGATTTTTATTTTAATTTTTTAAATATTTTTTTGCAGGTAGGTATTACGAAAACAACGTAAAAATTATAGACAAACATTAAATATTATAAATTTAGAGATAAATAATAATGAACCGAATAATAAATATAACAGAACCTTGTTTCTTTTTCATAATTTTAATTTTTTACGTTAAAAAATAATAATTCTTTATATTCAATGCTCACTGATTATTGTATTGTAATTTAAAGCTAAGGTTCTTCAAAAACTCGTTAGCTCAGTAAATCTAGATTTTTTCAACCGATTAATTCAGGACAAAAATTTTACAACGCAGTTTTGTATCCCCCACCCTGGAGATGTGGAAAGTACACTTTTACAACTAATAAAGTAATTGCTTTCTCCGCCATCTTGAATTTAATTTTTTTAAGGTTTTTTGCTTATTATCTCATTTATTTTGCATTTCTCGATAAAAAAGGTTATTACCAAAGTTATAGAGCATTAAATTCTCTACAAATGCATGCTAACGAAAATAGCAAAAAAAAACTGGTAATGTAAATAATATGCTTCAAACGCGCAGGGAAGGAAGCAGTTTTTCACTTTTATCGCTATTCCTGTCAGAAATAAGTCATATGTTTAAATAGAAAAGTTGTTAAGGACTCAATTTCCAACAACTTTTGTATAAACAAGTTTTGCGAGCGACGTATAGGTTGCGGAATTTAGTCCAGTGAATCTATGTGAAATTGGACCGAAGAATCCGATAAATTCAGAACAAAAAATTTTTTAATCAGTTCTCTGTCCCGCTCCCTGGAGAAGTGGATGGTATAGTTTTACAACTAATAAAGTAGTTACTTTCTTCGCCATCATGAATTTAATTTTTAATTATTTTTGGCGATTATCTAGGTTACTTTGCATTTCTCCATGGAAAAGGTTATTACCAAAGTTGTAGAGCATTAAATTTTTTACAAATGTATGTTAATGGAAAATGCAAAAAAATTATTATATATTATTTATTGTCCACTGCTTTTATCGGTATCAATCGCCCGAAGTCTATACGACCTAAGGTATAAACACGTCCATTTCCTCGCGCTTTTGACCCGTATTATTTACATTTTTTGCCTTTTCCATTATCATAAATTTGTAGAAAATTTAATGCTCTACAACTTTGGTAATAGCCTTTTCCATCGAGTAATACAAAATAATCGAGATAATCGGCAAAAAAATTAAAATTCAAGATGGCGGGGAAAGCAACTACCTCGGCAACTACTCTTTATTAGTTGTAAAACTGTACCTTCCACTTCTCCAGAGACATGAAAATGCATTAAAAATTTTTGTCCTGAATTAATCGGATTCTTCGGTCCAATTTCACGTAGATTCACTGGGCTACGTAGGGGGAAACCATAAGAATTAGTCCCTTGAATAGATGGTTTTAAGATATAAATATCAATAGAGACTTTTTTCAAGATTCTTGTAAAACGTCCGAATAATTGGCAATTTTTACTAATTGGCAATAATTTTCAAAGGTAATTCATGATTTGCACCTTTTTATAACAGAATCTGCAATAGCACTTAAAATACCTATCTCATGAAATACAAGTAAGAACTTTATGTGCGATCTACTTAAAAAAAGTAGAACTTTTTGTTGTAATTTGAATATTAACAATAAGGAAATTAATGGTAAGGGAGGATTTAATTGGGACACGCTGTATTTTGGTCGAGTTTTATATAATTATAGTAAAAGCACAGAATAATATTCTGTGGTAAAAGCAAAAAAAATTATGATTTGCAAATCTTCTGAGCAAATTTCAGTTATATTCGTTGAAATCCAGTGACAAGTTGAACAATGTTAATGAAATTAAAACGAAGCTACAACAATCTTTTAGAAATTTCTACCCATTTCACACAAGAACGATTTAAAATTCCACAAACTGTAATATCGTTATCTTCGACTTTAATTTTATTTCAGGTAATAACTATATTAGAAAGTTAGCACAAAGAAATAACAATTAAAAAAAATACCTATAACAATAAATTTTACATAATCGCAGAACAAGATATAACTTTGTAATAAAAATGAAGAATATGAAGGGATGATGTCCCACCTATCACCATAGATATTAAAACATAATCAGTGACTGCTTTATTGTGGAAATTGTATAAAAATTTTACTCTTAGAATCGAATAAAATAGTAGCCACCAGCGATAAAATTTTTTTAAAAACTCTTTCATAAACCATGGAGATAATCCTTTGACTTATATTATAAAGAAACTTTTATATGAACCATGGCTCTAAACGCCTTAGCTTTTATTTATTTTTTTTGAAACGTCTTAGTAAACGTATGGCTGACTAAATTTTCCTCTCAATTAAAAGTTTTAGAAGCAAGAAAAATGAGTCGCCACCAGCTTCTTGAAATTTTGAGAATTATTTTTTCATTGTCAATAAATATTGATTGAAAATGATGATCAACATTAACATGTGTTGCTGATTCTCTGCATCTATCTTGAAATTAGAAAAAATTGAAACTTGAACACCCTAAAAAGTAAGACGTTAAGTCCATAGTTCGTATGAAGTTTTATTCATAAAGAATCCAATTAACAACCCTATACATATTTTTTTTTCTCATCTAAGTACGTTTTCCTACACCGAACACTTGCTACCCTCAAATAAAATAGAAATCTGTTTATAAAACCACCCAACCCAAACTAACACACATACAACTTCACCAGTATTATCTGCTCTATTTTATTGCCAATAAACATGTCACAATTAGGAGTGTTTACCCGGAGTATTTTATCACCCCTTGTCGCCAGTACATACAGCCCACCCCCAAAGAACCCGCCATGTATTTCTCAGATCTCAGACAGTTGATTGTTGTTGAACTAACATCCCTCGGTAACGTTAGACGTGTACAAATTGTAATGTTTGCAGATGGTGCATGGTTGTGGGGCTGCTGGTGATAGTTCAGAGTCCCACGACACAGACCCACCTGGGGACGAACTGGACAGTCCACCAACTGTCCGAAAGCGCCCACCGCACGGAAAGTCCTCCTCCAGACCCCACTCGGATCTACTCAACCAAATACTCATCGATAAATTTAAGGTACATAATCAATTCTTGGGCTCCCACACTATGCTTTGTTTGAGTTTTATGGCAAACAGTAAACCGAAATAGATAATATTTTATTGTTGTCGCATACATGTTTGTTTATTGGATGAACAAGCCGAAGGGATCCTATTCTATTATAAACACAAACACTGTCTCTAAATTTAAACATTTTAATATAGTGTTAACGACTAGCGCTTTAACTTAATTTGCGTGATAACGATATGTTGCTTCCGAAGTGAAACGGGAAGTGGATTGTGTATGTGTGTAGAAAAGCAGTTTGTTTGAGAGTAGAGTGTCGTACAGGGGGCTAGAAACGGGCAGGTGTCGAGTAGATTGGCGAAAGAGCTCTTCGATAGAGCTTATAGTGTGAACTTATACCCTCGGCAGCTGTTTCTACCTGCTTGTGTTGTAATCGGTCGTTATGCATTTGGTGAGGCGGGGAACTTTTGAAGGTAGCTAGAGGTTAAAACGATATAGTATGTTGTAGTGAATGTGAATATTTTTATTACCATTTGCTGATAAGCACCGAGACTGGCGACATCAGCTTTATTGTTGATGACAAATATCCAACATTTGACTTCAAAGGAAATTTATAAATAATAGTGCAGTGTTTGTTATGTGGTGTGACTATTGTTGAATTTATGATACCTAATTATTTATAGTAAACTATCAATAAATTACGCACGAAATAATGAGGTTTGATGTTCTATATGTGACTAAAAAAGTGGTTTTTCATGGAAATGACGAAAAACCTCTAAAAATATAAAAATCCCTCGTTCACCGGTTTTATTAGATTAGTAACAACGAAATACTTTCCGTTTTATGTGAATAAAATCCAGAGAAACAGTTCACCGAACATAAACAAACTGCACATTTAATTCATATTATCCAAGAAGAAAATTATAATGAAATTGTTGTGAGTATACACTAGATTAGACTCGCCAGCTTCGCCATTGTGTAAAAGTCTGCTTCACTAAAATTAGTTTATGTTATATGTACCTATCGTATATATTTTTTATTTACTCAATTTGAATGATAAAAAAACGTAATCTGTAAAATTCAAGTTTTTGTTGTGGTATGTAGTGAATCCTTTTATTTTAACAAGGATATTTTAACAAGGATATTTTGTCGGGGATATTTTGTCCAAGGATCAAAACACCGATTACCTGAAAGACAGTTTTTGCTAAGAAAATGTACATTAGTTATTTTTAATCACCAGTAATTTTATTAAAATGCCAACAATAATATTTTTAAGGTTAGTAAGTAGTATAACCAAATTTTTCTTGAAAAGTACTATTAAATATACATTCAGTTTGCTCAGACTTCAAAGCCTCAGGGTATGATTCATCTCATTAAAGAAAGCATACTTTTTTTAAAATAATCTTCCCAAGGACGCTCATACTCCCTAAAGATGACGTGAGGCCCCTAACACCCGCCAATGCTTCAATACATCAATTATTATTGCTCTTTGTGTAAAATGACGTAGGTATAAATTTGGCTCAAATAGTTCAAAAATTAGAGTAAAAGCTTGTTTCTTCTGCTGACAGTGCTCATGATAACACCCCATGATGAACTTTCCACAAGAAGCTGAAGATATTCATAAGTTTTTGTGAAAATAATCTGAGCTTTGAAAAATCTGACATAATACTAAACTGCTGGCCAATTGAAACGTACCAAGCGAATTTTTAGGTTGAATTTAAAGTCAAATATTTTGAAAAATAGGAAAGATATCAACATGCGGTTTTCAGGATTTCAGAGATAATTTAATTGAGAAAACGATAGTGTTACCCGATTTTTTTACTTTCAAGTACATTAGTATCTACAGAGTATGAAAGAAAGTCTTCTTTTTTTTGTCAAATTTTATAACTACCGTGATTCCACAAAATTTTTTTTATATTTTTTTGATGTAGATTTTTTTAGTCCTTACTTAATGGGAAAAGAACCTGTTTCTCAAAATTTTGATATCCCTGTTATTTTATAAGATACCGAATTTTTGCTGAAAATTTGATTTTTTTTTGTTTTTTGTCGTTCGGCCGTATTGTGTTTTGTAAGAACCAATCTCTGTAGGTGATTATAATACCTTATGAATGGCTTTCTTATAAAAAGTACACTTTTTGTACTTTCATTAATTTATTGGTAACCAGTGGCTTATCAAAAATCGGTACACGTTCACTAATTGGTAAATTTTTTAATTCATTTTTTGAGGCTATTTTCTTAATGCAATAGAATGGAATTTAGTTAGTTTATGTTCACCATTGGTTTAAGTGACTTATATCCTCGAAACGGGTTTTTCACTTTTTTAAAAATTTGCTCATATTCGTGTATACCGGGTGGCTACGAAATCGTTTTACAACCGCCACCATTTTATTACCTTTAACAAACTGTATTAATTTGAAATTTGGCATGGTTTGATTGTTGAAAGGAATAATCATTTTGACGTTTAAAACAATCTGATGACACTTCTGGTTTCACCGGAAGGGCCACCTACTAACTTTCAAAATTTTTTAAAACAACCCTGTATATTTTTTTCCATAAGAATTAGATTCTAGTTAAAATTACCTTTTTATCGACATATAACATGATGACATTTGCTTTCAAAATGGCAACATAATTATTATTGCAAAAACCTGTTCAACAATATTAAATTTAATAAAAAATTCGGTATCTTATAAAATAAGAGGGATATAAAAATTTTGAGAAATTGGTTTTTTCCTCATTAACCAGGGACTAAAAAAATCAACATCAAAAAAATATAAAATTTTTTTTGTGGTAGGTATAAAGTTTGACAAAAAAAAGACGACTTTCTTGCATACCCTGTAGATAGTAACGTACTTCAAAGTAAAAAAATCGGGTCACACTATTGCTTTCGCAATAAAATTATCTCTTGAATCCTGAAAACCTCATGTTGATATCTTTCCTCCTTTTCAAAATATTTGACTTTAAATTCAACCTAAAAATTCGCTTGGTACGTTTCAATTGGCCAGCAGTTTATTTGTTTCCTGAAAGTTAAAACCAAAAAATCGCACTAAAACCCCCCTAGTTGTGTCGCCACTGGTTAAAATTTCGTTAAAATTTTTGATCCATAAAATATATTAATCATCGAAAATATTTAGTCAACTTTAATCGTAAGACGAATTTTTATGTTTCTAATAATATTTCACTATTTCAGTAATATTACCACTTTAGTTCAGTTTTCTCTTAAACCGTCAATAATAATTAGCCTAATATTTACTTATTTACATTTGCAGTTGTTTTGAACTCGGCGTACATGCGGTAAAATTTAATTCAGTTAACACTAATAACTGGGATAATTATTATGCCAATGCAACATATGCGTTAAGTTAAAGGGATGCCGACTACATCCAATTTTTATCAAAATAAATTATTTTTAGGGGTCATTTGTCTTTCATTAAGATAGAAATAAATAAAAAATAAGTTTTTCCTTATAGCTCTCAACATTATTTTAACTTAGCACTAAAAACATACTTACATATTATGTTACTTAATTTTAAATTATAAGATTTTAGTGCTACCTGCCTTAAAATTTTCTCTCCAAAATATTTCTATATTTACTAAAAACCTTCATAAAAAATAAGAGCAAAGTGTTAATTCAAAACTTGTTTATTATTTCATAAATTAAACTATTAAATTCATGAATAAATTTTTAAAATATCATTCTAATTCTTCCGATTTCCCCTTCTTTAGGCTGATTTAAAGCAGCGCGCCCACAAACACCACCAAGTGAGACGCACCCATTCGGATTTGGGTGGTCAACGACTGCTGCATTGGGACCACAGATCGTCGTACCGCCGACTAATGTCAGCTCCTTTAAGAGGGCGGCCCCAGAGTCCGCGGAAAAAACCGCCGGATGCACCTGGTGGCGTCCAGCTACGACTTAACCATCATCGACGCGGTCAGTTGCGACGATCGTTAAGTCAGCCGTTGGATATTGACAAACTGTCACCGCTGATGAGAACCAAAACGGCAGGTATGAGAAAAATTAGAAATTTTTTTAAAGAAAAAATGTTCTAACACTGTTTATTTTTCCCCAGGTCTTCGTGCCGGAGGCCATAACGTTCTCAGCGAGGACGAGCACGACGCCCGCTTAGGCATCTCCGACGACGAAGCCATGTCCGACTCGGAATCCTCCGTGGCCTCCCTAACCGACCGCAAAAAATCCTTGGAACTGGCCATGGACGAGGAAATGATAATCCTCGCCGAGGCTGTCTTCGATCACGTCTCCTTCGATTCCGTGGAGTTGGCATTCCGAGCCGGCGACGTGATCGAAGTTCTGGAGACGGCAAACCGCGACTGGTGGTGGGGTTCCACCAAGGGCAAATCCGGATGGTTCCCAGCGCACTTTGTCCGCTTACGGGTGAGCCAGGAGGACACTGTGGAGGACTGTTTGGCGGCGATGGCCTCAGGCCACTCCATCCCATCGCAAATCAGACGACGGACTAGCATTTCGTTGTTGTCCAATGACCAAGTGCGAACTAGTGTAGTGCGTGAGTTGGTGCATACTGAACGGGATTTTGTTAAAGTGTTACAAGATGTGGCGGAAGGTTACTTGTACGAGTGCCGTAAACGCCAGGATATGTTCGACGAGGAACAAATCGCGACGATTTTCATTAACCTCGAAGAGATACTTAGGTTTCAAGCTGGTTTCCTCAAAGACTTGGAGGCGTGTATAGACTGGGAAGCGCCGTACAAAAGCTGTGTGGGCGCTTGCTTCCTCAAACATCGCGCCGGATTTAAAATGTACTCAGACTATTGCAACAGTCATCCAATGGCCACCGCCACACTTCAAGAACTGTACCAGATGAACAACTATAGTAAATTCTTCGAGGCATGTAGATTAATGCGGGGTCTCATCGAGATCCCTCTGGATGGTTATCTATTGACACCTGTACAAAGAATTTGTAAATACCCCTTGCAATTGGCTGAACTGTTGAAATATACTAAAGCGGATCATAAGGATTACGAGGACATTACTGAAGCTTTGGAGGCGATGCGTGGTGTTGCTATGTTGATTAATGAAAGGAAACGCCGGATGGAAAGCTTGGAGAAGTTGGCTGCCTGGCAACAGCGCGTGGAGGGTTGGGAGGTAAGCGAAAGTTTCACGCAATTAATGGGATTGATGTGGTAACTCTCAACGTCATAATTATCCCCCTTTTCTATTCTTTGCCAAGCGAAAATATATCCAAGTTCAAATAAATAAAACTGCGAGATATTAGCGAACAGTTTATCAAAAAACTTTTTTTTAGGTATGAAATTTTCTTAAATTTAGTGAATATTTTGAGCATATTTCGCTACAACATGATGCATCATTGTTTTACCAAAAGCTTAATAATAATAAAGCTGCCGGTTATTTGAAAACTTTTTGTAAAAATTGCTGTTTATCTGTTTTGTTTTAACTTGCGTGTTGTAAACTTTAATGAAGGAGGGACGTCAACAGAATATCAACATATTATGGAAACTAGCTGGAAGTTTTCACTTCCAGTAACTCATTAAGGATAAACGTTTGTCGCAGGACTAAAATGTAAAAGGATCTGTATGCTGAATTATCTTGCTGTATAAAGTTCAAAAGTTTACGAATTAAGTCGTGTCAGTAATATTTTATTTAGAATTTTTAACAGGTTTTCACACTCTCAAGATTTTCAATCGATAGTTTACCTTAACTAAGAGTTAATTCTCTTGGGACCTACCATTGTCTTCAGGAAATTTAGTTATAATTAAGGTTAAATATCAATGGAAAAACTAGCCTAAAAATATTTTCCCTTTGTTTAACATTTATTGTTTAAAACAATAATTTTAAAATGGAATGCTGTGTCTATTTATACATTTTTACGCTTAAATCGGACGTATTTTTGCATAATGTGTAAAGTATGTGTAAAGCATTTCCAGACTATTTGCAATTTTTATATGAAAGCTGCTCAGAAAAAATTATTAGCCACAACTTATTATTTTGTTTTTACAAACCAAATTTAAAATATAAATTTGGACGATCCGTTATTATTATCTATTATCAAAAGTGTAACTCAATGGAAGCTACATTTTTTCTTGTGTTACCAAATTTTCAAAGCATAATGCAGGATTTTATTCTTCAGGGGCAGTAATGGAATAATTTTTTGTGTGGGTTTAGATAAAAAAAACTATCCTTATTTTAGAATCTAAACTAGTTATAATTTTTTAATTATCCTAATCTTAAACTCAAAGTACACATACCTTATTTTAAAGACAGTTATTTAAGAAAATTAGAACTATGTCCCAGTTTAATTACGTAAATCTTGGTTCCCAAGTGGTTGTATAAAAAATATTTAATTGCAAGCCAATTTCTGACTGTTTAATGAAAATAAAAATTGAATTTACTTAAAACAGTATAAAATTTTAGTCGTTTAAATTTCTGAATAGAAAAGTAATTACCTACATATTATTAATTAAAATAATGTAAACTTATTATTTTTTTATTATTGATTTAAGGTACTTAATTGAAGTTATTAATTTTTTTATAAGACTGGAGAACAATAAAGAATGTTAAATGTTAATTAGTTAAAACAAAATTTCTATTACAAAATTATTAATTAAATGGAAAAATAAAAATATACTGCACGGAAAATTAGCTTGAAGTTTTTATATGATAACAAATAACTTGGTTCTTTATATAAAATTTATACCAACGATGCTCGGAATTTTTAGTAGATAAATTCTATAAACTTTCATAGTGAATATACAGGATGTCTCTAAAAGGTCTTTACCAAATCCTACCACAAGTTTTTGGGCTCAAAATAATTCGATTGAACCAAACATACCTTAGTCCAAAAGTCCTTCCTTACTGAGTTACAGGGCGCTAAAAAATATCTTTCCAAATCGTTTTTTAAGTATATCTACAGAACGGTTTAAAGTAGAGACTTGAAATTTGGTGGGTTTATAAGTCTATGAGGAAGCTACAATGTGATGGTATTACAACCAAAATAATATTGTTCAGTGTCGTACTTATAGGGGGGGACTCAGTGTTTTTTTGGTTATTTTTTATAGGGTATTGAATTTTTTTACAAAATAACAAGAATTATGATAGATACGCCCAAGGCACGTAAAAAAGGTATAGTTGTTTGACTTGCGTTAACTCAACTGTTTGCGCGATATTTAACCTCAAAAATTTTTTTTGCTATAAAAACAATTTGTGACTTACCCTGTAAAGTAAAAAATATTGGGTCACTCTAATACAGCTGATTCTACGTCCAAAACTAAGCATAAATGGTTGTAGAAACCGACCCCCAAAAATGTTTCGTTACTAAAATACAGGGTGTTGAAAGATGTATTTTTTATTCGCCCTCTATCTTTTTTAGGTATATCTACAGAACAGTATAAGATAGAAATTATGCTTAGTTTTGGACGTAGACTGAGCCGTATTAGAGTGATCCAATATTTTTGACTTTACAGGGTGTCACAAATTGTCGTTTTAATAGCACAAAAATTTTCTAAGTGAAATATCTCGCAAACAGTTGAGTTAATGCAAATCAAACAAGATACCTTTTTTACGTGTCTTGAACGTATCTATCATAATTCTTATTATTTTGTAAAAAAATTTAATTCCCTACAAAAATTATTCAAAAAAACCCTGAGACCTCTTCGATAAGTACGCCACTGAACAATATTATATTGGTTCTAATACCAACAAATTAAGCTTATAGGCTTATTAACCCACCAAATTTCAAATCTCTACTTTAAACCGTTCTGTAGATATACTTAAAAAATTATTTGGAAAAATATTTTTTAGCGCCCTGTAACTCAGTAAGGAAGAACTTTTGGACTAAGGTTTAAACGAATTATTTTGAGCCCAAAAACTTGTCGTCGGATTTTGTAAAGATCTTTTAGAGACCCTGTTGAACATTAAAACAACGTTGCAACTAAATTTAAAATTAAAACTAAAATAAAAAATAAAATATATTATGCAGGATCAAAGTAAACAATAATAAATAAATAATAAATCTTTTATTGCGGCGTATAATTATACAAAGCAATTTTTTACTAATAATCGTAAGAACTTTTTAAAACATTTTCATTAGACCAAAAGAGGATTTCTTCCTAAAATTTACTATGCATACGGAATAACCCTCTACAAAAATATGCCTTAGTTCTATTTAAACACTTTTCGTTGTGAAAAGTTTCTAAAATTTCAAGATTAATGGTAGTTAATTTGAAATCGTTATATTCATAAAAATGAAAGAAATTCGATGATTCAAAAACATAATAAGTATGCATATTAATCATCTTAAACACGCTATAGAGCGAGCTACATGTAGAGTAGGTATAGAAATATTAAAAATTGTAATAATGATATATTATCGTCGTTGAGTACATTTTCGAACCAATTTTTCCGATTTAGTATATTTTTAATGGCAAATTATTATAAAAAAAATATCTAAAGTTTAACTAATTTACAACCAAACTGAATTTATTTTAACTTGTTTTTTCAGGGCCAGGATCTCATAGAGCTCAGTTCCCAATTAATCTATCAAGGCGAAGTAGCACGAGTGACAACTGGAATGTGGACTAATAACATTACATTGTTCCTCTTCGACCATCAAATTGTCTATTGCAAAAAGGTAATTAATTACCCCCATCCAATTACATTTGCATAATACTGCATCTAACCCCATAAAATTGCAGGACATCCTGAAAAGGAACACCTACGTCTACAAAGGCCGAATTGCATTGGACACTTGTGAAATAATTGATGTGGCTGATGGTAAAGGTTAGTAGCAAGTTATTACCAGTATTTTCCGATAACTTTATTTATTTACATTTGTTTCGTGTGTCGGTTTAAAATAGATATTCATTTGGGAGTAAGCGTGAGACATGCAATAAAACTATATAGTTGCATCCGTGACAAATGGCTGTTATTCTGCTGTCGATCCTCTAACGATAAACAGCGTTGGTTGCGAGTGTTTGCCGAGGAGCGAAAACTCGTCGCTCAGGACAAGGATGACGGTTTGGAGTTTCCGGCTGCTGCACGGGAGTTGGCACGGATCGCGGCGCGGCGCCAAAGGAGGCCCCCTCGTAAACCCAGAAGTGAGTATCATTATTTAAATAAACTGCTGGCCAATTGAAACGTATCAAGCGAATTTTTAGGCTGAACTTAAAGTCAAATATTTTGAAAAGTAGAAAAGATATCAACATGCGGTTTTCAGGATTTCAGAGATCATTTAATTGAGAAAACGATAGTGTTACCCGATTTTTTTACTTTAAAGTACATTACTATCTACAGAGTATGAAAAAAAAGTCTTCTTTTTTTGTCAAATTTTATAACTACCGTGATTCCACAAAATTTTTTTTATATTTTTTTGATGTAGATTTTTTTAGTCCTTACTTAATGGGAAAACAACCTGTTTCTCAAAATTTTGATATCCCTGTTATTTAATAAGATACCGAATTTTTGCTGAAAATTTGATGTTTCTTTGTTTTTTGTCGTTCGGCCGTATTGTGTTTTGTAAGAACCAATCTCTGTAGTTGATTATAATACTTTATGAATGGCTTTCTTATAAAAAGTACACTTTTTGTACTTTCATTAATTTATTGGTAACCAGTGGCTTATCAAAAATCGGTACACGTTTGCTAATTGGTAAATTTTTTAATTCATTTTTTGAGGCTATTTTCTTAATGGAATAGAATGGAATTTAGTTAGTTTATGTTCACCATTGGTTTAAGTGACTTATATCCTCGAAATGGGTTTTGTCACTTTTTCAAAAATTTGCTCATATTCGTGTATACCGGGTGGCTACGAAATCGTTTTACAACCCTCACCATTTTGTTACATTTAACTGTATTAATTTGAAATTTGGCATGGTTTGATTGTTGAAAGGATTAATCATTTTGACCTTTAAAACAATCTGATGACACTTCCGGTTTCACCGGAAGGGCCACTTACTAACTTTCAAAATTTTTTAAAACAACCCTGTATATTTTTTTCCGTAAGAATTAGATTCTACTTAAAATTACCTTTTTATCGACATATCACATGATGACATTTGCTTTCAAAATGGCAGCATAATTATTATTGCAAAAACCTGTTCAACAATATTAAATTTAATAAAAAATTCGTTATCTTAAATAAAAATAACAATTTTGAGAAATTGGTTTTTTCCTTATTAACCAGGGACTAAAAAAATCGACATCAAAAAAATATAAAAAAAATTTTGTGGAATTCCGGTACGTATAAAGTTTGAGAAAAAAAAAACGACTTTCTTTCATACCCTGTAGATAGTAACGTACTTCAAATTAAAAAAATTGGGTCACACTATTGCTTTCGCAATAAAATTATCTCTTGAATCGTGAAAACCTCATGTTGATATCTTTTCTCCTTTTCAAAATATTTGACTTTAAATTCAACCTAAAAATTCGCTTGGTACGATTCAATTGGCCAGCAGTTTAGCTGGCTTTTATTTATTAAAAAATTTTATTACAAAATTTTTTTCTGTTGCAGATGGCAAAAACTACAAACATGATTCAGGTTATATGGGATCAAGTTTACAATTAAACACAACGTCACAAAATTCTAATTCCTTAGGCAGAAAAGTAGGCACCTGGTTCACCTTTGGTGGCAATAAGAAAACCAGACATCAACATCACGATGTTTCCTGAGACAGAACAACGTTACTGTAACACAATAAGCCGGCTTTCGTTGCGTTCCAACCCCCCAAGAATATCAAGTCATAATATTTAGTTGAAAACAAATTGTTCTTGTTAACAGTGCCAAATAAAGCGCAACGGAATGGCTTGTTGGTTGCAGTAAACGTCTACATCTGTGTAACTTGTTAAATCTTTTTTATTGTACTAACTAAACTATTATAACTGCAATATTAAATGAACCTTTAGTGATAAATGGCTACTGCCAAACGTGCTGTGCTCTAAAAGTTGTGGCCCTATAACTTTAGGCCTACAAACAAAACAATTGTACATATAATACGAACATATTATAAACAAAAACCTCGGTATTTCTAATAATAAACAAACTTGTTTGTTTGTTTGTTTTGGCTGCAGCACAAGAGCAATTTTCTGTTTTGCAGAATTCTTGTTCTTTTGCTGTTGGAAACATTGTAACGACTGACTTGTATTTTTCTCTAAACTACTAGCATCAATCTTGTTGAGCTATAATATTCAACTACGCACAATCCTCTCTCTATTTGCATTCGACTATTTACTGATCTGATCATCGTGCACAGGGTATTAGAACAATTTGTAAATCTACGGCAAAATGGTCCTAACAAAAAACGTTTTCTTAATTCTTAAGTTTAGTGTTTTGGACCAAATACAATTTCAAACACGACAAAAGCGTCTTGTATGTTGTTATTTATGATTTTAATTGTTTTTGTTTAATTTAGCAGGTTTTTTTATTAAATATTTTTAATTTATTTGTGTTTTTATTTTACTTTCCTCTGGACAATCATTTATATATACAGGGTGTTCGCGCGAAGTGGCTCACTATTACTAACTTCGTTATTATTGGAGCTACAAAGTCGGTTAAATTAGCAAACTCATTTTTTTCGCTGATTACAATGGTGAAAACAGAAAAACAATTGACCATCTGGTTTTCGAGATATTCACAAATATAACATTTTTTTAAATAGAACACCCTATATATTTTTGCAGAAATCGATGACAAATTAAATTCTGTACAAAAAATGTCCTTAATTTTTTTTATTATAATTTAAAATAAGCGATTTATTTTGAAAAAAAGTTTGCAATTCTTTAAAATCAAGTAGCCATAAAACGGAATAGTAATTTATTAAAACCAAACAATCATAATTTTGAATTTAAGCAAATTGAAAAAAAACTTGAAAGATTTACGGAAATATTACTATTTTATTTAATATTTTTAATATACAGTTATTTGCGAAAAATGGTTCACTATTGCTAACTTTGTTATTATTGGAGCTACAAAGTCGATTATATTAGCAAACTAGTAGCATTTTTTCCGCTGATTATAATGGTGAAAACAGAAAAACAATTGGCCATCTGGTTTTTGAGATATTCACAAATATAACATTTTTTAAATAGAACACCCTGTATATTTTTGCAAAAATCGATGATAAATTAAATTCTGAACAAAGAATGTTCTTATGCTTTTTTGACAATTATTTAAAATAAGCGAGTTACTTTGAAAAAAAGTTTTCAAAGTTTTAATATCAAGTAGCCATGAAAATTATAATTTTGTAAATTTTCAATATTTCCGTAAATCTTTCAAGTATTTTTCAACTTGCTTAAATTCAAAATTATGATTGTTTAATTTTAATAAATTACTATTCCGTTTTATGGCTACTTGATTTTAAAGAATTGCAAACTTTTTTTCAAAATAACTCGGTTATTTTCAATTATTATCAAAAAAAGATGAGGACATTTTTTGTATAGAATTTATTTTGTCATCGATTTCTGCAAAAATATATAGGGTGTTCCATTTAAAAAAATGTTTTTTTTTGATTATCTTGAAAACCAGATGGTCAATTGTTTTTCTGTTTTCACCATTGTAATCAGTGGAAAAAATGCTACTAGTTTGCTAATTTAACCGACTTTGTAGCTCCAATAATAACGAAGTTAGCAATAGTGACCCATTTCGTGCGAACACCCTGTATTTAATTTTTTTTTTAATATTTGTTATAAATCCCAAAAATTGCAAATATAAAATGCTCTTCCAATTTAACTGTTAATGATAATGAAAGTGGCAATTAAATGAAACGTGTGGGTAAAAATGTGTTCTCTTAAATGTTGTTTTAGAATGTTACATAAATTTGTAGGAATATTCTCTTGCCCATAAAATGTTAAATCGAATAAACAGTTTTAGTACCTACTGGTTGCATAGTAAATAAAACCAAATATGGAAAATGTTTTTCTAAAGCAAAAGCACAATAATATAAAAACCAAAATAATCGAAAGTTATCCTCCATTTTTACGCGTAAAATAACTGTAAATCCCAGCACAATAATAATAGACAGGTATGTTTTTAATTTAAACCCTTCTAGATTAGATCCATGACTTCTGTAGGCAAAGTTATGTAGCACATCTACAGGATAAGTAAATAATAAATTATGTATGTAATTAAATAAGCTCCAAATTGAACTAAAAATTATGGCTAATATTTTTTGGAAATTACTCCGTTTTGATTTTATTTAGTTTTTTGGCAATAAAAACTTATCCGGTATTTTTATATGCAAGTCTACTGTTTATAATGTCTACATATATTTTTTTCGTACATATTTATACAACACAGCACAAAAATAGAGGGTGATGTGCATTGTTACATTGTTAGTTAGAACAAGTATATTGTTATCATTGACTTTTATCATGTAATCTGTTGAAGAAACAAATTGATGTAATAAATAATTTTCTACCAAATCAGTGTTTTTATATTAGTTTAAAAAAATGTGTCCAGCATATGACTCTCTTATACGATACGCCAAATCGTAAAAATTATCTAAAATTTCCATACTTGGGCACATTTTCGAATGTTTTCTGGAAGCCCCTTTGCTTTTATTCCCATCCAAGGAATCACTAATTAACTACACAATTATGCAAACAAAGACAAAAAATAATTATTTGAAATTTTTGAAAAATTTTAGTTTTATACACTGTGTCCCAAATTGGTGACTCCACTATGGGTAACTTCGGTATTATTGGAGATACAAAGACGGTTAAATTAGAAAAGTTTTAAAGAATCTTATGGCCATTTCAGATTAGCCAACAGATTTTGAATATCTCTTTTAGTTTTCGAGATATTCGGGAAAAACCAAAATGTTGCATTTTCTTTAATGGTCAATATTTTTTTTATTATCCATTTTGTGCTGTTAAGACTTTGACATTCTTCATGCACTTTTTTAAGATACTTCTAACGGTATTGACAGTTTTTTCCCAACTCTTTTGTTTTTTGAGATACGATTACTAACTTTTGTTTTTCTTATGGACGGCAATTGTTTTTTGGCATTGACAAGTAGCATTTTTTATTACCTTTCCAACGATGTATCACAGCATGACGAAAAATTCCTATTTTCACAAGAAAAATCAGAAAATTGTATTTTTCAATAAAAAAAAAACAAAAGACATTCTACAATGAATAAAAATCAATCCCTCTATCGCTGCATGAGCATGATGAGCGTATTTGTACGCTCGTGATTTTTACATACGGGCAAATTGAAATGTTAACACTGCAGCTGAACGACAACAACCCCGCCACTTATTTCAGAAAACTTGCCACGAATTTGATTAATTTTGGGTCATTTGAACAAAAGAGGGACAATCGTTATGATATAAACAATGAAGAGAGATATCATACACTCATCATGCAGCGATAGATGGATTGATTTTTATTCATTGCTGGGACTTCTTTTGTTTTGTTTTTTTATTGAAAAATACAATTTTCCGATTTTTCTTGTGAAAATTGGAATTTTTCGTCATGTTGTGATACATCGTCGAAAAGGTAATCAAAAATGCTATTTGACAGTGCCAAAAAAACCATTGACGTTCATAAGAAAAACAAAAGTTAGTAACCGTATCTCAAAAAACAAAAGAGTTGGAAAAAAACTGACAACACCGTTAGAAGTATCTTAAAAAAGTGCATGAAGAATGTCAAAGTCTTAACAGCACAAAATGGATAATAAAAAAATATTGACCATTAAAGAAAATGCAACATTTTGGTTTATCCCGAATATCTCAAAAACTAAAAGAGATATTCAAGATCTGTTAGCTAATCTGAAATGGTCTTGAAATTCTTAAAAACTTTCCCACCAATTTGGGACACAGTGTATAGGTAAGTGAAATTTCAGTTCTCGTTGCTCTTTTTATAGGGTTAAGAAAAAACTTCCTCAATTTATATTATGTATTTTAGATTGACATTTATAAAACAAAAGTTATCCTTGTTGTAGATGTTGATTGATAGAAAAAATAGAAAATTTTATTTACAAACATATGTGAATAAAATATAAAATACTTAAAGCAAAAACCAAATCATGTTACAAAAATTGCACACCTCAACAAATGACAGTATGATAATAATAAAGGATTATAATTAAATTTATATAAAATAAAAACAATACATTTTTTCAATATACATAATCAGTTATTATATTATTATTATTATGACATGCATTGCACAAAAAATAAACATAAAGATTATCCAGTTCTCTATAATATGTGATATAATAAAATAAATAAATTTGTACATGATACTTTATTATCTTGTTATATTTGCACCTACATTATTATAAATATTCTATACGTAGGACAATAAAAACATTTATATGTATATATTTTATTTATACCTTACAAATAATTTTAATATTATTTTAATTAGTATTCTCTAGCTTATATTTACAAAAATATTTACAAATTCGTCGAAAAATTCTCTCAATATTAATTAGTTCCTCTACAACACTAATTTTTCTGTACATTTATTTATATCTTGTGATGCCTTCGTCTTAAATAACAAGAAAAAGAAACAATATCTGCAAACTATATTATAATAAAGTCCACTAAGAAAGTTTTTTCCTCGTAACTCACTTTATAAAACAACTACACAGTATTCAGTATGTACTTGCATTTACCTATCAGTCTCTCTCCTACTCCACAATTTTCCCCGACTTATCCAACTCCTAGGACTCCAAATCATCCTCCCTTTGCGACGAAAAGTACGAAACCAACCCCCCAAACTCACCTCCAGACTCCTCATCAAACGACTTACTATTACTATTCTCCGAAGCATGCTGTTGACCATCCGCAGCAAATGGCTCTGCATACGGTGAACCTTGATACGCAGAAGGCGGCAAGGCATCCTCAGTTGAACCACTCATAGTAGGCGAGTGATAACCCCCGTAATAACCTGGAGGGGCATTTGGAGGTGCATACAAACCAGGTCTGGGACCCAACAGCATGTGATGAGGAGGAGGTCGTGGTGGAGTGGTCGCGTTGAGAGGGAAACGACCCACTGCAGGAGCGCGTGAATAAGACGCTGGAGAATCGGATTTATTTGGACTGTTTGATGGAGGAGGCACTGGGTGATCCGCCATGTTTATTGGACCACCACCGGAGGGTGACGGGTCGAGAGGGCGATGCTGCGGGTGGTACATGTGCGGGGGAAGAGGAGCTGAACCACGCAGTTGGTGGGGGATGACACTGCGAGGGTAGGGGCTCATTCCTGGAGGTGGTAGGCGATACTGAGCGGGAGGCATTGGTCCCCGAGGTCCACCTGCAATAAAAAAAACAATGGCAAAACTGCTCCTTGGATTTTCTTAAAATATCACACAGATTTTTGTAATCTAACTACCTACGTTTTTTCATTTTTTTCTTACCTGGAACAAACTGCCCTGGTGGCGGTTGCACCACCATTCCCCTGACACTAGTAGGCGATGACCCCCTAGATCTCGCCTCCTCCGCATCACTCTCCGCCATGGTAGCAAACTGCTTCGGCCGTATACTCCCAACTGCATAATTTCCCGGAGGCGCAACATTCTTCGCCTGTAGCATTCTCGTGATAACAGAGGGCGTCGGTTGGCTTTGGGAGAAGGGTTGCGGTGGTGCTGCAATCTCAATATTACTAACTAGCGGTTCGGGTTGTGGTGGCAAAGCACCAGGAAAACCATCACCTGCACCACGGGCACTGCCGAGATTAGCCAGGGTTTCTTCCAAGGTTTTCTTGGCTTTACCTGTAATAAAGTTAATTAGTTTCAAGAGCTTCGTACAGTTTTTTATTACGAACCGCGTCCGCGACGTTTTCTAGGCGAATCCTCGGGGCTGGAATGTGATGCCAATTCAGCAAACAGAGGCAAAGCAACGCCCGGTGGTTCGGAAAGTTCATCATTGCTTTCATCGTTGTGAATCAACGCCGCAACATTACTAACAATTGGTTCGTATTCAATAGGATTTTTCGGTTTTCTTCCACGTTTTTTAGGTTGAGTAGACTCCACTTCCTTGGTCGTCATTAGTTTCGCCGCCTCCAATTCCTTCCGCTTTTTCTCCTTCTCAAGTTGCAAAGCTACCATTTGCAATTGTTTGTTAGCGTACTCCTCCTCTTCCATCATTTTCTCCATTTCCACCTCGTCCATTTCCTCCAGATTTTTATTAATTTGTTCAATAGGATTTGGTTCGGTTTCAACAAAAGTTTCCAGTGGTTGTTCCGCAGGTTTATTAACTTCAACGGGTTCGTCTTTTGATTTCTGCTCGTCAGACGCAACTGGAGGTTTTATGTGGAGTTTAATCTTGGGAACTTTCAGTGGTTCACTTTCAGCTTCTTCGTCCTCTGGGTCTTCTTCGCTAGGTACTTCTTCGTCCTCTTCCTCCTCATTTGCGACATATTCGTCGTCTTCATCGCTTTCAATTCGACGAGAGTTTCTGTTGAGGTGCTCCTACAAAAATAATAATTATACATCTTGTTTAATTTAATATAAAGGAAATTAAAAGGACTTACATCCTCACTATCTGAACCTAGTGTATCAATATATGTGGTTTTTTTGCCTCTAGTTCGTCTACCAATTTCCTCGTCACTGGACTCTAAACCACCATACTTAATTTTCGGTTTTTTTCCGCGATACATCTCCACATCAGAGTCATCAGACTTTTTCTTTTTCTTAGATTTCTTCTTTTTTGGTGTGGCTCGACTTCCACCGTAACTTGTTCTAAAAACCAACATTTTGTAACACAAATTCTTATTATCTAAAAACCAAATACCTATTTGGTCGTTTTTTCCGTCTGCCCCATGACCTATCCGATTCCTCCGATTCCGACTCATCCCAAATTGAACGCTTCTTCTTTCGGCGAGGTGCCTCATCATCATCAGTATCATCATTTACTGAAAACCAAAAATATTAAGCAAGCGTTGCGTTATTATAAAAAAAACTTACTAAAATCTGTATCATATCTAGACACCCTGGCTCTAGTGGACCTTCTAACAGGCCCCGAGTTCTTCCGCCTTTTACCACCACGAATCACATCGTCGCTATCACTACCCAAATCATCATCAAATTCATCCTCTTCAGATTCCGTGCTAGTGCCCTTGAAATCCTCATCAGAATCTGCATCATCTTCACTACTAATATCCAAACTGTTTAATTTTCTATGCTTCTTGCGTCCAATCAACTTTTTAGCTGGTCGAATAACCTCCTCGTCAGACGCTGTTTCTTCTACTTGTCCCTCAACAGCCCTGTGATCTTCATCTTTAGGTACAACCGGTGGTTTTGGTTCTATTTCTTCAGGCAGATCTGCGGCGACAGCACTGTCGTCTTCTTGTCCTTCCTCGCGCTCTGCGTTAACAATCGTTGAAATATCTTTGCCACGTCCTTGATTACCCGCTCCTTTCACTGCCTCCATCTCGTCCTGAATAGCTGATTTAATTAGCTCATCGTAGTCGTTAAATTTATAACTTTGCGCCTGTCGCCTTTGTCGTAGTTGGTAAATAGGCTCATCGCTATCACTTTCGGATTCACTGCTTCCAGAACCGCTGCTGCTGTTTGAGTGCGAACCACCAGAACTCGAGTGCTCGTGAGTACCGGACGTCCGTCGACGTTTCTTTCGGTGTTCCGTTACTCGTGAGGGTAGTACATGGTTCAGGCTGATTCCCACATAGGCCAGGCGTTCTTTCCTACGGTCTTCAATTTCTTTCTTGTTCAATTTCTTGTCAAATTCTATCAGTTTCATTTGAAGACTTTCCAATAGTTTGAACTAGAGAATAAAAGGTAAAGTTAACTGGGTAATTGGGTGGGATAGTTTTACTTACATGTTGACACGGAGGACAAAACCAGTCACCTTCTGGGATGACTAAAAGAGGCGGTCGGAGACAAGAACAGTGCCAACCATTGTCGCATTTATCACAAAGTAAAATCCATTCGGGATGATCGGATTTACCACATTTTTGGCACGGACAATCATCCACCTCCTCCACATCAGATTCTGACAAAAACAATGAATTAGTAAGATAATAAAAATACTCAATTTCCACAATATTTTTCCTTTTCTGTGTTTTGTTTTGACAGCCAGTTTTTGTAATTTTTTGTGTAGTTATTTGTGGAATGTGTTAGGTTAGAAAATAAATATTCACAAATTTAACAGTATGTTTTAAACAAATAAAAATATATTTAGATCACAAATTCATAATATAAAGAACTAACGTTTTTAAATTTTATTAAAGATTAAATTATTACAAAATAGAAAATTGTGATAAAATAGATAATAAAATAATTATAGGCTGCCAATTTAGAAAATTTTAGGCTTTCCAAGATATGTACTTGGTATATTAAAGTTTTACAATTTACAACAAAACATAAAAGTTACGAAATTCTAACACAGACAAAAAAACCTCCCGCAGTAGCGCTTCAAATAGAAAAATGTCTACCTTTACGTGCTGTACGCGCTCTTTTTAACGGTTGCCATTCCCCATCCTCCAAATCACTTTCAGGTGAAAACTCATGATCGGATTTAAAATCCAAAGCAGTTTCCTCCTCTTCATACTCAATAATCTCTTCTTCCTCTTCCTCTTCCGCCGAACTGGAATCACTACTGGATTTCCAAGGCTTTTTCTCATCAAATATTTTTCTAGGATCACGCCACTTCTTTTTCTTTTTCTTCTTTTCTACTTCAACCTCTGGTTCCTCTTCTTCGTACTTCTCCACCTTACCACTACGCTTTCGCTTCTCCGCTTTGTAATCCTAAAAAAAATTGTAAAATCTTGTGCGCTTGTTTTGTTTCACTTTTTACCTTATCTTCGTCTTTCTTTGGCTTGGATTTTTTCGAGGATTCATAGAGTTCTCTTGCTTTGTCTTCTAGTTTTCTCACTTCCATCTGCTCGCGGATCTTCAGTTGGGCTAAACGACGCGATTGACGTATACCAACCGGAGGCGCATCTTCCAATAGTTGGTCGGGTGATACTCCCAAGTTACTCAAGATTCGCTCTAAAAACAAACAGAAAATTATTTTTTAAAAACCGAAAAATTTCTTAAACTCACTATTCTTGTTGGCAGAGTCCTTCTTCGCCTTCTTCACCGGCACCTTAACTTCAGGTTTTGAATCTTCGTCGCTAATCTCAATTTCGGAAGGCGCCTTCTCAACAGGCTCTTTTTTATTCTTTCCTGCAGCTTTCTTTTTACCACGCTTAAGTTTCGGTTTCTCTTCTTCTGACTCTTCCGCCAAGTTGACCACCTGACTGTCATCTTCATCACCACTACTAATGGTCTGAATTTCTTTTTGCTGCTCTATACTCTTTCGTAACTTAGCATCCATTACGCGTTTACCCTTCAATTTTATCCTCTTTCCGGCAGATTCTTCTGCATCCGGTTTAGACCCCGGACTTTCACGTCCTCGTTTCCTCAAAGCACGAGTTATCATTGGTGGCGGAGACGGCGCAGGTGATTCAGTGAAATCCATGGAGAAGGTAGCCAAACTCAGAGGTTTTGTTTTAACTGGTTCTTCAGTAGGAGCTTCATCAGGTTTTTCAACTATAATTTCTTCAATATCGCTTTGTTCCGGTGAATTATCTGCGAAACCCATCGACGCAGCTGATAGTGGAGAACCTACAGAAGAGTCATCATCAATCTCCACAACAGGAGCTAGTTCGGGTTTTGGCGGTGGCGTTTCTTTGGATTTACGAGCTTGGCGCAGTTTCTTCACTTCAGTCATCGGCGGTTGAGGTTCTTCCGGTTTTGATTTTTCAACAGGTTTTTCTGGGGGTTCTTCAATAACCGCAGGCTTTGCTGCTGGTGGTTCTTCGGTTTGTTTCCGTAGTCTACTTCGTGTAGTCCGAGATTCAGTGGGAACAGGCTCCGGTTCATCAATAATTTCCTCCACATCGCCTTTTTCACTTGAAACCTCTGTGGGTTTTTCCTCCACTTTATTGCTTCTTGTACTTCGGAGTTTATTCGAAACCGGTGTAGTTTTCTTAGGCACACTATCAGTTTCCTCAACAGATTCCTTTGGGCTTTCCTCGGTTTCCTTAATTGATTTATTCTTCGATCTACCACGCACAGTTTTAACTTCTTTCTGGGACTCTTCTACTTTTAATATTAAAGGTGGCTCGGCAACTGTTGTACTTGCGACTATATCCACAATGGTAACTGTGAGTTTGTTTGCTTTTGTAGGTATTGTTGGTGCATTTTTGGTAATGTCGTCGTCATCTTTCTTGAGTTTATTAGCATCGTCTAACACGGTAATTTCCGGTTTTGTGGATGGCGCTGCCAAAGGATCTATTGGTTTTTCTTCAATTATATCCTTTTGGTCCGCAGTTTTTGGAGCAACTTCAATCGGTTTTTGGTCTGCAGCTATTGAAACAGCTTCCACAGATTTCTTCTCTGCAGTTTTTGGAGCAATTTCTACCGTTTTGTCTGCAATTTTTGGAGCTTCTATTGGTTTTGGCTCTGCACTAATTGCAACAATTTCTGTGGGTTTTACCTCAGCTTCTAAGGGTTTTTGGTCCGCAGCAGTTGTAACAACTTCTACAGGTTTTTTGTCCTCAACAATTTCGACCGGTTTTACCTCAACTGTCATTGCTATTTCGCTAGCAGGCTTGACAGTAGAACTAATAGTGCTCTCCTCGAGTTTAGGCTTTACTTCAGATACAATTTGCGTCATATTATCTTTCGACTTCTGCATTAAATCGTTCTCCCTCCGTAGTTTTATAGGTGACTTTTTTATTTCCTGTTCCTTAACTGTAGCTGCATCTTTCCTCCCTTCATCTACTTTCAATTCGAGCTTCTGATTAGAAAATACAGTTTTTCCTCTGTCGTCCTCTCCACATTGGTAAGTAGACACTTTTAAACATAGTGGCTCTTCCACCGGTTCTCTGCCAGCGTAAGGGTCTGAAGGTTGCTTCAAACACAGTGGTTTTTGGTCTGGTTTAACTTTTAGTTGCTGAGTTTTCTTCTGGTCTGCATCGACTTTATTACGCACAACTTGAGGCTGATTCCTTCCAATGTTTTCGACTTTAGCTTTTTTCTCTGGTAACGAGTTGGAAGTGTCTGTATTTTTACCTTGTCGTTTATTTTGGTCGTGTTTCCGTGGAACTCCACAAACGTACGTTTGCTTCTTTTCGCAAACTGGTTCTTCAGCAATTTTCCTAGTTGGTACTACATCCTCAACCGGCAAAACATCTTTTTCGGTAGAAACTTCTGGAATATTCTGCACTTTATTGTTAAAATCGATTTTGGGTGCACTCGTTGATTTAACTTCGTCTTTAGTAACTTCTTGTAAGGACACAGTTTTGTTTCCTTCAGAACTGTTATCTTTAGGGTGGTCAACAATTTTTTTAGTGGAATTTTCTTTCGTACAAACTTTAGTTTGGGCGTTTGAAACAGTTTGCTTGGCCTCCAATTGTACAGAAGTTTTCGTAGCCGGGAAATTAACATTTACTGTTAAATCTAAAGACATTGTTTGGGTTTCTTCAGCTTTAGATTGCTCAGTATGAGCCAGTGTTGAACTCGGAGTATCATCAGCTACTTTTACACTTTCTCTCCGTGGTTCCTGGACAGTTTCAACTATTTTTTCGGCAGGTTTGCTCTTCGTTTCTGCTGATGCAGATTCTTCCACTTTTGGTTTCATTGCATTGGATTTTATATCGACTTTAGCTTCGGGCGGAATATTTCTAGAAAAACTTTCAGTTGCTGGTTTTTCTAATTGACTTTTAACAGGCTGCAATTTTGGTTCAGGATTGGTGAAAATTTTAACGACTTCTGTTGAGTTTGCATGTACTTTACTTACAGATAAATCCACAACTGGTTCGTCCATTTTTTTCTGGGCTAAATCAACCGGCTGCTGGTCAAGATTTTCATTATTCTTCGGAATTTCAGGCTTTTGCAGGACTTTAGGAACCCCCGACGCATTTTGTGTTTCTACGTTTTTCTTTTGCAGATAATCCTGTTTCGGTTTAATTGCTTCTAAAGAGTTTGAAGCCTCGACTAAACTCTCTTTATTACCGACTGCCTTTGAAATTTGAGGAGGATTTTTACATAAAACTTCAGGTTTCTCCATTACCAAATTTGTAGCTATGTCTGGAATTTTAGAAAGATTCTCTTGCTCTTTATCCGCTAAATTAGCGGCGCCTGGTTTAGACTGTGTTGTAACCTTTGCTACTAATTTCGTGTCTGCCTTCTTTCCCACAAATTTTTCTTCATGTACAATCCTAGGAAATGCATCTAACTTGGTTTTGGCATCAGGATTTATGTGCTTTGCCGGCGTGAATTTTTCTTTTGCTTCCGTACCTGCAGAAACCACTTCCAACTTCTTAATATCATCAATTTTTACAGGTTTTTCTTCTAATTTCTGTTCAGTTTTTTCTGTTGGTTCTGAAACAACTTTTCTTACTTCCAAGCTTTCTTTAATTTCACAAGGTTTTGCAGCTTTTTCACCTAACTCTCGCTTAGTTCTTTCATTTGCTTCAGAGACTTTTTCCTCGGAGTTTTGCAGAGTTACAATTTTTTCTTCCACCGTTTTCTCAGGAAGTGTTTCTACTACTTTTACAGATTTTTCTTCTAATTGTTGTTTAGTTATTACCTCTGGTATTGTAGATTTTTCAACAGGTTTCTCAGTTATTTGTTCTTTTGTAGTTTCTTGGTCTTTCACCGGAACTGCTTCCGATATTTTTGGATGTTTGTTTTCAGATATCACGACTTTTTCTAGTGGATCTTCGAGTTTCCCCTCTGAATATTCGACAGATTTCTCTAATTCACTTGGTGTTGAAACTTTTTCTTTTGGTTTCACCTTTTCTTCTACAGCCTTGTCTTGAGTTATCGGAATTTCCTCTTTTGACATCACTATATCTTTCTTTAATATCTCAGTTTCTTTAACGGCACTTGTTTCCATCACCTTCTGGCTTTCATTTTCTTCTTGTTGACTATTTAAAACCGCTGCCTTTAGAGTCTCTTCGCCATGATGATTTTCTTCTGCCTTTTGTACTGGTTTCTTAGGCGAAGTGGCCACATGTCCAAAACCAATCCCAAATGGTGATTTGAAGGGCATTGAACCTTTTCCAAAGAAAAACATCGGTGGCTTTATAACTGCTACTGGCACCTCTTCCTCTTTTGGTTTACTACTTGATGAATTCGACGGGGTAGCCTCAACATCCCACCGCGATCTCTTCGTGGGGCTTTTAGGAGTCCCCGCCGATGATTTATCAGTCTTTATATCAATTATCGTACCTAGCTTATAAGGGTTTTTAGTATTATAAGTAGGAACTGAATTATTGTCTTTAGATTCTTCACTGTTATCACTAATACTGTCCGGTGTGGAATTCTTATGACTTGTAGCGGCACTTAGAACATTGTCGGTTTGTTTAGTTTCCTGGTTTTCGTTGTTGCCGGTTTGGCAATCAGCCCCACTGCCCTCACCAAACACATAGAAAACACTTTCGACTATTTCATCCCCAACTATAGGCGGTGGCGATTCGTTGTCTTCGCCCGAACCTTCACCTTGCACTTTCATTACTGGCTCCTCGATAGCCTCCCCAACAACTACCGGGTCCTTTTTCAGACGAGGCTTCTTTGTAACGACTTTGGTTTCGTCGTCTTCATCACTGTCCTCTCGCGGTCGCTTTTCATTTTCAACAAGTTCACTTAGGGATTTGAGGCGTAGTGTAGGGCGGGAATCCGGGGGCTCGCACAAAGTTTCTTCTGAGTCGTCTTTGTGGTCCGATGGCTTGGAATCTTCATTGTCCTCCACGCTTTTTTTAGAATCTTTAGAATCGGACGAATCCACTTGACCGGTGTCTATTATTGGTTTGTCTGAGAGGCTGTTGCTGTCTTCGTTTGCTGCTGAATCTGAGCTCAGTTTGGAATCTCCGTCACCCAGGTCTGTGATCAGGGTAACAAGGCCGTCTCTGTCCCTGCGGAGAATATAAATAACTTTGTTTATAAAATTTATAAAAGATTTACAAGACTAAGCTATTTGAGAAATTAATGAATCAAATTTAATTCCTATATTACTACACTTTTTACGTAATTTAGCTTAAAATAGCTTCCTCATTGTCTCTTACTTTGCCACTAAAGTCCACGTCTCCTCATCCAAATCCTCCTTGTATACTCTAATCTGATAATTCTCGTCGCTTTGGAACCAATAAGCGTGACCATACTTGTCACGACCTAAAGGCTGTGATCGCAATTCTACTGCAGACATCTTATTTATATCTGTTTTGAATTTCCCGTTGCAATCGAACTGCATTTCTAAAAGTTCCTGTAAACAAACAAACAAACAATTACTTACTTAGTCATAACAATTACTATTGATTTTACTACCTTAAGTATGCGAAGTTTGGATGATATTCGAGCTTTCTTGTATCCGAACCTTTCAAGTTCCCAAGCATCTTGCGTGCAAAAGGTGTGACAAAATTTAATTACGGCTCGCTCCCATCGCTCATTAGACACTGATTTGCGGGCTCTTCTAAGTAGTTTGATGTGCAAGTCGATTAGAACTTGAGATACTATAACAGGAAAGATTATTAAAAAATTGTAAACTAAACTTGAATAAATCAATTATATTGACATTAGCACGGAATTCTTTTGGGAATGCCAAAAGAACTGTCACGTTGACGTTAGCCAACCAATAATAAATGTGGAAACAATAACGTGTCTTTTCTACAATATTTCTATTGGGTGTGATTTGTTATCTTAGTGTTTGTGCTTTTGACAAGTTAACCTAACTTTCTGAGCAAATTAAACAATATAATAGAATTTGGAATTGGGAATTAATATTGGAATTTTCTGGCTAGTTGGGTGAAGCAAAAATATTTCGTCTATAGATAGCAGGGGGGCATGCAAAATTAGCTGGATCGTATATTAAACACTGAACAACATACGAAATGAAAAAGCTTGTAGACTACATTATTTAGGTAATGACAAACAATAAATTATTATTTAATTATCATAATGCTGCATTTCAAATTCGAGTTTCCAACTACGTACTTTGATGGGATACATTGAAATTGGTGATTGTCCGCAGTAATTTACCGGAATGTAAATAATAAAGAAACTTTAATAAACAAACAATTAGAAAAAATTACAGCCAACAATCCAGGGTCACAAGTTTTAATGGGCACCTAAAATGCGTACTTGTGCTTTACCTTCCTGTGTATTTTCCAACATTCCCTGCAGTTCCAAAAAATCTATGTTGGCCAAACCACACGATACACCAAATTTCTCCAAAAAAGCACAAATAACGGCGAAATTGGGATCGCTTTCACAACAAGCTTCATTATCCGACGCCATTTCCACCGCTTTGTTTGACAGTTTCCGTTAGAAAAATTAAACACACTTATTAGTTATAATGCAGAGTTTAGTTCTTACATTGTGAACGGATTTTTAATGTTAAATAACTGGCGTTAAATTAAATAAACTATCTCGGCACAAGTTCATAACACCAAAACAAATTCGACGACAAAACGCTTGCAGTATAATTTTTGAGTAAACAGCACAATTGACATTTACTGTTTTGTCGGTTCGTATCTTGGCTGGAAGTACATGCTCTAGCACATAGATGGCTTTCTTATTTTACAATTTAAAATTGTTTCTTTGGAGAATGTTCATGCAAATAAATCAGGAAATCATCTTATAGCAAACTGAATTAAATTCAGATATTAAGTGAGTGTTTCTAAAATAGACGCCCATTATTTCTACTATTGGCAACCCTGCTTTTCAGTTCTATTTATTGGCAACCCTGAACTTTTTTAGCGCCAACAAATTTAAATTTGAATTAAGTACCAAATTTGTAAATTGTATGTAAAAACTGTCAACTTGTCCTGAACAGTAAATAAAACTACTTTCTTTTATATAGGAAAAATAAATGTAATATACATATTTAATTATGCTATTTTGTTACATTAAGTTATTATATAAATAAATAACTACAAACGAGTCAACAATATTAACATAACAACTATTTTAGCTTTTCTTCAATTTAGCTAAAGTTTTTCCTAATTTTGAGTTAGCACAGGATTTCTTCATCGACGCCTTTTTGAGTGTCTTAGGACTCTTGGCAGCCTCATGTATTTTTAAGACTTGCCTCATATCGTACAGAAAATCATCTTGAATTATTTTAACACTTTTTGTGCGATTTCGCACTGATCTTTTAACCGGCATGAAACTATGCACTTCATTATCACATTCTTTAAACCTCTTAGATGGTTGTATTGCGTCAACATCAGAACGCTCTAAAGCAGGCGATTCTTCAGATGTTTCCTCTGTGGGTGCAAGTGGATCATTTTCATTGTCCAAGTCCTCTGCACTTTCCTCAACGATAACTTCAGTTATAATTTCACAGTCTTTGTTTAAATCATTTAAAATATCCGGGATATTAGCAGGGAAACTACTTGGATTTGTATCAACACTAGATTCATCAGTATATTCCTGTCCTTTTGTTGTATCGTTAGCTAAACCAGCTGAACTATCTGTTACATCACTGTTACAAGAAAACTCATCTTGTGGGATGTCAACCTCCACTTGTGTCGCGCTCAAACCAGCAGGCTCTATTGGAATAAAATCATGAGACATCAGTAGGGTTTTCCAGTTTGGTATTGGCAGAACCACTCCAGACATAAAATCATTTGTAACATTGTGTTTCTGCTTGGCGTGTTGCGCACAATCATATTTGTTAAACGTCATAAAATAGCATTTACTACACTGGAATCTGAACCAGGAAAAATGCATGGACATGTGCCACAAGAGCTGTGACAGGGACGCGTAGGTCAGCTCACATGGGATGCATAATAATTTGTCTCTGTCCATGTAGGCATTTGCCTTGCAAATGAAATTTACATCACCACCTCGAGAGGGTGTACCTTTCAAATCTGACAATTTAGTGATTTTATTGGAGCTAAAACCGTCAAAGGACAAAGTACGTTTGCGTTTCAAGGCTGCAGGCGGTGGGCTAGGTTCATGATTCATTTCGATTTCTACTGTTTCTTCGCTTTGAGATATTAGACACTCTGGTAGATCAAATTTCGGAAAAATTGTCTCTGGTTCCTCACTATCAGAACCAGGTGCGTTTGAGTTGGATGTAGATGGAAAGTCTTCGGTATCATCAGGTGAATTATTGCACATTTCCTCGGTTGCCACCTCTTGGTTATCGTCGTCTACCATAACAATCGTATTGATTTGTGTTTTACTAAAATCGGATGCAATTCCAATGATGTTCATCATACTCTCAGTGTCCATAGAATCGAGTTTCTCTTTTCGATCCAAAGACAAACTTTTCCGACTGTCGTCGTCGCTATCCGAAAACAAACTAAGCGGACGCAGATCACCTAGAAGCAGTTTTTTATTATTAGCATTAACATCACAGGAAACTTTGGTATCATTAGTTGTATTAGACGAACAACTCAGTTCTTCTTCAACCGTTGATGGTTTGGATTCGCCATCTAATTCTTCTACCACGGGTTCTTCTAATATCTCTTCATCTGGAACTTTGTATGTTCGCAACAGTGCTGGCTTTCGCTTAGCTGAACCTTTAACAGTTACAGTTTTTTCCAGTTTTAAATCTGCAGGCTTTTTCAAGTCCTTTTCGTCGGATTCCTTTTTCTTTGCGTTTTCTTTGAGGGTGTTGCAAACGGCGATGCGTTTGGCGCACATTTGGGAGTGCGAATGTAAGGCCGCTTTCCGTTCGAAACGTTTGCCGCAACCGCCACACATTTGAAGATCGTTGTCGCCTTCAATGTTGTCCATCCACTGTAACAAACCAATTGAAATAAAAAAATTCACCTATTTTTGAATCGTATACTAGACAAAGCGTGTACCTGATTTTCATCACACAGCCTCTCCGCCACCGAACTTGGTTTCTTATCCTTATGAGCCTGGTCGTGTTCTTTTCTAATGGTCACGTTGTTGATGACCTGCTCGCGTAAACGCCGGATCTGCACAGTCGACTTACGATGGACTTTGCAGAGGTGTCGGAAAACACACCAGGCGTTAGCGTAGGTTTCCTTGCAAATGGGACAAACGTACATTAAGCGGGTGTTGTTATGTTTGTATTTAATGTGGGAAGTAAGAGTTTTCCTTGTTGAGAATTTTAAGTCACATTCCGGGCAATACAGATTGGTTTTAGGTACGTTCGGTTTTTCGTTACGTTTGTCGGTTTTAAATCGGCAGATCTTGCCGTCTGGACCTAGGACAGCTTCGTCGCTCTCGACGATTCCGTGAATCTCCATCACCTAATCAAAAGTTATATCTATTAGATGTTGTTATACACTGTGTCCCAAATTGGTGGCTCCACTATGGGTAACTTCGGTATTATTGGAGATACAAAGACGGTTAAATAAGGAAAGTTTTTAAGAATTTCATGGCCATTTCAGATTAGCCAACAAATTTTGAGTATCTCTTTTAGTTTTGGAGATATTCGGAAAAAACCAAAATATTGCATTTTCTTTAATGCTTCATATTTTTTTTATTATCAATTTTGTGCTGTTGAGACTTTGACATTGTACATGCACTTTTTTAACATATTTCTAATGGTGCTGTCAGTTTTTTCTAACTCTTTTGTTTTTTGATATATGACTACCAACTTTTGTTTTTCTTATGGAGGTCAATTTTTTTTTTTAAATACATTTTTCTCATTTTTCTTGTGAAAATATGCAAATTTTTCGTTGTGTTGTGATACATCGTTGGAAAGGTAATAAAAAATGCTACTGGATAGTGCCAAAAAAACAATTGACGTCCATAAGAAAAACAAAAGTTGTTAATCGTATCTCAAAAAACAAAAGAGTTGGAAAAAAACTGACAACACTATTAGAAGTATCTTAAAAAAGTGTATGTACAATGTCAAAGTCTCAACAGCCCAAAATGGATAATAAAAGAAATTTTGAGCATGAAAGAAATTGCCACATTTTGGTTTTTCCCGTATATCTCAAAAACTAAAAGAGATATTCAAAATCTGTTGGCTAATTTGAAATGGCCCTAAAATTCTTAAGAACTTTCCTAATTTAACCGTCTTTGTATCTCAATTTCGATGGGAATGGGGGGTTTCACCCATTTCTAGGCGAGATAAAAAAAAATGGTTTTCGCAATACTGTGCTCGATTTTTAAGAAAAATCGATTAGTAAAAACCACATCTTGATATCTCTAACCGTTATTAAGATATCTTTAAAAAGTGACATTTGGCCGATTTTTAAAAAGTGTCATAACTTTTATGTTTATTAAAATATTTCAAATCTGTAAAGTGTTTGTTGTAGTAGTTTTTCTCGTAGAATAATGTGCACTAGAAATTTTCGTTCTAGGTTCAATACATTTCCAGTTATTACATCTAACTTTCTTATTTTAAATGCAAACCATAGTTGGCTATGCCATTAAAAAATTGCTTATTTTTTTATATTTTCAAAAATATATATCTTGGTATACTTATTTTTATATCTCACTGAATTATACGTTTTTATAATTTTAAATTCGTAAATTAAATGTTTTGAATATTATTAGTAGGCGTTGTTAAAGAAAATGTTATATCAATGCACTAGCGTCGAATAGTAAAATCCATTTATCAACAATAATATATCAAATTTAACAGGTAAACAATCAACAATAAATAAACAGAAACACAAAATATATAACTGAAAGAGAACTAATAAATAAACAATTGAAACACATTATAGTACGAATTTGTTGAATTAAATGTTCAAGTTCTTGACCGTTCTGTTGAACACATAAACTTTTGGCAAGGAATAATATATTTTTTTTAAATAAATCGAACATAAAGGAAGAAATTGAGCATAGAGTGAGGCAGATTGCAAATAATTAGAAATATAAAACCAAATCAGATTTTTAACGTGATTCATGCTGCAATACAATATTATCGGCAGCAATTTGAATATTTAAATTAAACAATTATTTGTTTAACATGTTTATAATTTACTAAAATGATTTCTATAAAAAAATGTAAAATCTTAAGTTTATGTTGATTAATATTAACTTGGCTGTGTTGTTACCATTCGACGTTGGTTCATTGATATATTTTTGTTTAACAACGCCTACTAATAATATTCAAAACATCTAATTTACGAATTTAAAATATAAAAACGTATAATTCAGTGAGATATAAAAATAAGTATACCAAGATATATATTTTTGAAAATATAAAAAAATAAGCAATTTTTTAATGGCATAGCCAACTATGGTTTGCATTTAAAATAAGAAAGTTAGGTGTGATAACTCGAAATGTATTGAACCTAGAACAAAAATGTCTAATGCACATTATTCTACGTGAAAAACTACTACAACAAGCACTTTACAGATTTAAAATATTTTAATAAACAAAAAAGTTATGGCACTTTTTAAAAATCGGCCAAATGTCACTTTTTAAAGATATCTTGATAACGGTTAGAGATATCAAGATGTGGTTTTTACCAATCGATTTTTCTTAAAAATTGAGCACAGTATTGCGAAAACCATTTTTTTCTATCTCGGCTAGAAATGGGTAAAACCCCCCATTCCCATCGAAATTGAGACACCCTGTATATTAGAACAAGTTACACACCTCAGATTTCATGTACTCCTTCAAATTGTCTATACCAACATTGAAGGCAGTTTGAAACACCGCGCATTTATTAGTTTCAATTGGTTCGAGAACAACTGCATTTCCTGTAGATTTCTCTTCCTTTTTACTGTCAGCTTCCGAGGATAAATCCTCGGTAAGTACTTTTTGCGCCAGCTCAGCCATTTCGCGTTTTTCCAACAGGTTTCTAGTAACCTCAGCGATGGTTTTCTTGGGTTTTCCCTCTTCAGGACTTGTGGGTCTAGAATACGGGGTTTCGTTGTCCATTTCGATTTCCTCTTCATCCTGCATTCAATTACCAATAAATATATTAAGGGAAACTAGTATGTGAGATTTATAATTACATCTGGATCATTTCTGAGCTCATGCACTGGATTGAATCGCCCCAAACAATAACTGCGCTTGTGGAGGATGAAATTTGCCAAACTGCGGAAGATCGTCCTGCATGTACGGCATTCGAACATAAGATCACACTCATGTGAAATGTAGTTTTGAATCTGAAATATTAGTGGGTTGTTATTCAGGTATTATAATGGGGTAGTAGGCGTTGTACCTCTTCTGTGCTGTTTTGGAATAAGTTGAAAATTTGCTTCAAACCAAGAACGCTTGTTGCAATAGGCTTCCGTAGGTGGGCGTAATCCACATCTTTGGCACTGTGACAAGATGGGGCCTTGCCCAGTGTGGTTTCCAAAGGTTTTTTGTGCTTGGATTTGCTGTTTTTCGTCGACATTATTCGATGAACGATAACCTTACTTTTCCAAGTGGGTTCTTTGTATGAAAAACGGAATTTACTAGAAGAAAATTAACGTGAGTTAACTAACACACAGCGCTAGATATTGTGTCACTGACACAAGGGCAATATTTATGAAATTAAAAAACAAATTATAAGAGAAAGTTAGAAATTACCAGTAGTATATTATGGGAAATGTCAGTATGAAAATTCGAATATAATAAACTTGGCTTCAAGAAAACATGAAATTTATCTAAGTACAGCCGAGCTAAATTAAACTTATACAACGTGACTTTATTTTTTTGGTCCAAAAAACCACGTTTTTGAGTGGAAATTCCTAAGCCTGATAAGCAATTATTTCTTCGCTAAATAGCTTCTCGATTATGAACAATACATTATACTAAATTCGCAAGAGAATTTACTGTACTAATCCTCCTGTCGGGGGTGAAAAACCATTTTTTCTAAACCTCCATGTCACTCCCTTAATCGCAGAAGAACCAACAGCCTACACGAATTTTCATCGCTACAACTCTAAGGAGCTAAGTGTCTTAAGTTGATTACGTTAAATTAATTTGCACCGTATCGAAAACTAC
Source organism: Pediacus dermestoides (assembly GCA_963942485.1). Lineage (NCBI taxonomy): Eukaryota > Metazoa > Arthropoda > Insecta > Coleoptera > Cucujidae > Pediacus > Pediacus dermestoides. The sequence goes on from OZ012626.1 coordinate 36,243,550, forward strand.
CTGCAAAATTTCCCTTGAAAGGGGAGAGAAGAAGGTCACATACCGAGCTGTCTCTCCCTTAAATTGCCTGAAATCTACGGCTTTACAGCTGGTCAAATCAATCGCAGTTTTTAGTCGGACCATAAGGCTATTATATTACGCAAAAATTGCTTTGTGATTTTCACACAAAACGTTAGATAAATATTATTTTTACGCACCTTATTATAGATCGGAATCCACCATTTTAATACTCAGTTGAAGTCGGGTGGTTGCCAAATGGTCTGATAGATGGCGATCGAGTCGTTCTAACCTCAAATGTCACATTTCGGGTTAATTTTATTTAAACAACATGAAAATCTAAGCAGAATTACCGTTAGAAAAGCGTTGCAAATCCCTTAGGAAACATGCTGAACCTACAGCGGATATCTCATATACAAGGGGTGGTTAGGCAGAGTGCAATAGTAAGTGTAGTTTTAGTTTTTATTTGGTTATTTGTTGTGATGTAATACTTTTTAGATCTTAGGAAGGAAACACAACAAATTGGGGAGTAATCTGAGGAAAACACATTGGTGTGCTGCTAATGCCCTCACTAGTAATAAAACAAACATTAGATTCGTATCATCGACAGCTGAATCTGATGAAGGGGCCAAAGGCACTTTACTTACGAAAATTCTAAGTAAAATATCGTTTTTAGATTTCGAAAAAAACGTAAGTTCCAGGCTTATATTCAAAGTACAATTAGACAGTACAGGGTGTCTCAATTTCGATGGGAATGGGGAGTTTCACCCATTTCTAGGCGAGATAGAAAAAAAATGGTTTTCGCAATACTGTGCTCGATTTTTCTGAAAAATCGATTGGTAAAAACCACATCTTGATATCTCTAAGCGTTATTAAGATATCTTTAAAAAGTGACATTTGGCCGATTTTTAAGAAGTGTCATAACTTTTTTGTTTATTAAAATATTTTAAATCTGTAAAGTGTTTGTTGTAGTAGTTTTTCACGTAGAATAACGTGCACTAGAAATTTTTGTTCTAGGTTCAATACATTTCGAGTTATTACACCTAACTTTCTTATTTTAAATGCAAACCATAGTTGGCTATGCCATTAAAAATTGCTAATTTTTTTATATTTTCAAAAATATATATCTTGGTACCTATACTTATTTTTATATCTCACTGAATTTTACGTTTTTTTATTTTTAAATTCGTAAATTAAATGTTTTGACTATTATTAGTAGGCGTTGTTAAAGAAAAATATATCAATGAACCAACGTCGAATAGTAACAACACAGCCACGTTAATATTAATCAACATAAACTTAAGATTTTACATTTTTTTATAGAAATCATTTTAGTAAATTATAAACATGTTAAACAAATAATTGTTTAATTTAAATATTCAAATTGCTGCCGATAATGTTGTATTTGTGGGAAATTACCGGGAGGTGTTTCATAACACTCGTTAAGGTTTCGGAACGCACTCCTCCTAGATGTCGCCCCGGGGAAAAGAGGAAAGAACGACGGCGCGAGGTTGGAGGGAGAGAGTGTGGGCGAGAAATAAGAAACACGTGCAGAGTGACCAAACTGATTTTGTTGGAACTATTATCTTTTTATTATTGTTATTACACACATTTTACTAATAAATTATAGCCATTCTGACCTAGAGTGTTGGTATTATTTTACACTACGTGAGGACCGGGTAAAATACTCCACAGATCTCAGAAGTGCGATTCGAAAAAGAAAACATTTTAGCGCGAGCGAAACGTGGAAAAGCGAGTTAACAAGATTTTGTGTGAACTAACATTGAGACAGATAAAAATCTAAAGTGAGTTTGAACATTTGAATTGAGTTAGAACAATGATAAACCGTGAGATGAACGAAAAAGACAGTGAAATGTGTGGTGATACGCCGGAGAAAAGCGTGGACAGTTTAGAGGGAGCTTTTCAAGACCGTTTGGAGCCTGAGAGGAGACAATTGTTATCGAGTTCCGAATTACAAATGCAGAGGATGTTGGATGCATTTTTGGCAGAAAACAGAAGACGGGACGATTTGCTAGAGAGGCTATTGGACAGAGTTACCCCGCTGGCACCTACACGAACAGGTGAGTCCCCTAGAAATAATAATAATTTTCATATAATGCCTGATTTAACAAAAAGCATAAATGAATTCAATGGGGAGGGGGATAGCCTAAAAGCAAAAGTATGGTTAGAGAATGTTATTAGCATGCAAAGGCTACACAACTGGCCGGATGAATTTTCTTTCGAGACAGCCAAGTCACATCTAAAAGGAGCAGCACAAGACTGGTTTATTTTTAGAAGAGAAGAATTAATCGATTGGGAAAGTTTTCAAATGCAATTCAGGGCAATGTTTGTTAGAGAAACCAGTTTACCTACACGATGGGAGAAAATGGTAAAAAGAAACCAACAAAAGGACGAGGCCTTGGAAACTTATTTCTTCGACAAAATAAAATTATGCCAAGGAATAAATTTGGGATTTAGCGACACAAAAGAGCAAGTTTTGGTAGGACTTTGGTCACGGGAACTATGTAATACACTAATGGCTAAACAACATCACAACGTCGAGGAATTATTCCACGATATTACAACATATGATCGGATAAACAAAAGCAGATTCGACAGAGTCAGGAAAGAAACTGGGAAGCACGAAAATAAAAGCCAAAAATCAGAAAAGAAAAATGTAGAGAAGAATACGCGGGAAAATTGGAATAAATACCAGTGTTTTAAATGCGGTGAGAGTGGACATAAAGCAAGAGAGTGCTCGTTGAAGGACATTCGATGCTTTAGATGCAAGAAAGATGGACATAAAATTGGGGAATGTCCAGAGAAACCAAACACTAACAAAGAATGGAGCAGAGAAGCGAAAGATGATTCCAAGAAACAAATGGTTATCAAAAGCGAAGCCGAGGATGAAAAATATTTTCGAGAAATACTGATTGGGGAAAATAGAGTTACCGTATTCATCGATACAGGCAGTGCGGTTAGTACTATAAAAGAGAGCGTAGTTTCAAGGTTAGACCTCGGAAAATATGAAACAGAAGAGAAGTTACACGGATTTGGAGGAGGCGTGGTTACCAGTAAGCAATATACTTACCTCGACATCAAGTTTGATAACATCTTCGAGAGAGCGAAACTTTATGTGGTGCCCTCTACAGTCCAAAGCGTCGATATATTATTGGGGCGAGATTTTACAGAGAAAGAGGGAGTAGCGTATGTCCGAGTGGGTGGAACTTTACTATTCGGGTACGAGGATGACGACCCATTCAAGAATTTAAGCATTAACGCAACTACAGAGAAAAACAAAATTATTGTACGAGAGGGAATAACCCTCAAGAAGAATCAGATAAACTTTATAACAGTTTCTATGGAAGGCAACGAAGAGACAACTCCCTTACCAATTTTAACCATAAACCAAGAAGTAACTATACAGGAGGGAGATGTTATAGGAGAGGTTAGAGGAAGACAAGGACAACCCAATGAGAAACAGATAATGCGGGAAGAGATAGCTTTGAACGAGATAAAAGTTGACACTGGAAGTAGGAGCGAGCAGGAGGAATTATTGGCTTTAATAAACAAACACCGAGGGGCATTTGCCAAAGACTTAACTGAACTGGGATGTACCCACCTAATTGAAGTCGAAATTGTAGACAACAACAAACCAGTACAACTAAAGCCATACCGAAGTAATAGAGAAGACCGAGAGACTATGAAGGAAACAATGAAAAAATGGCGAGATATGGGAATAATCCGAGACACGACGTCGCCATATGCGTCACCTGCATTACTTGTGCCTAAAGCACAAGGAGAAAAACGCATGGTCATAGATTTCAGAAGGTTAAACCAACAAACACAACACACGAACTTTCCGATTCCCCTTATGGACGATTGTTTCGAAATCCTAACGGGGTGTCAACTGTTCTGTTCACTGGATTTGATGTTGGGATATTTGCAAGTACCGTTAAGCGAAAACTCAAAACATAAAACCGCCTTTATTACTCCCGATGAGACCGCCGAATTCGAAAGATTATGTTTCGGGCTTATAAATGCGCCGTATGAATTCTCAAAATTGATGTCGTTAGTCTTGGGAGACTTGCGAAACAAAGTAGTAGTTTCATACTTGGACGATGTTTTAGTGCCTGCAAGTTCATGGACAGACATGTTGGAGAAATCACCAGTTTTGTCGTTGTATAACTCAAAAGCACGAACCGAACTACACTGCGACGCAAGCGCACTTGGTTTGTCGGGTATGCTATTACAGGAGGGAACAGACGCAAAATTCCATTTAGTTTATTGTATTTCGAAGAAAACGACCCCTGCCGAACAGAGATATCATTCATCAAAGTTAGAGCTAATGGCAATTGTTTGGGCCGCTCAGAAACTGAGGCATTTGTTGATAGGTATAAAGTTTACGATAGTGAGTGACTGTCAAGCGATAGTGTACCTAAATGCACGCAAAACAATTCAGCCACAAATGAGTCGATGGTTTGCATTACTTTCCGAGTTCGATTATGAAATAAGACATAGAAGCGGGAAGAAAATGGAACATGTAGATTGTTTGAGTAGAGCACCGGTCGAAGACGCAAGTGAAGATGGAGTTCTTGAGGAAATTTATAAAAAGAGAGTAGACGTATTCAACATTATAACAGAAGAGGAGAAAATTTGTATGATACAAATGAGTGATGACCGCTTGAGAAAGATTATTGACATTTTAAAGCTAGAAGAAGAAGCCACAAAGGAGGAGAAAGATTCAGTACAAGGATATGTTTTAGAAAACGGGAGATCTACCAAACTACAAACGAAGTATAAAGGCCCTTATGTGATTATAAAAACATTACCGAGTGACATTTATCAACTGGAGAGTTTGTCCGAAGAAAACAATTTCCAGAGGACTACAGCGCACGTTTCTCAATTGAAACTATATCGAAACGCCGAAGAGACAGACGAAGAAACCGAAGAGGGTGACCATTATGAGAGTGACGAAGAAATCGCGATTGAAACAGAAGAAAAATCCGAAGAATTAGATAAAACAGAAAGCTCAGATCCAGAATCCACAGGTAGTGATGAGGCTTGGGAGCCAGAAGGTAATGATTACGAGAAGAAGCAAGGAAACGCAGAAGAAGAAGAAGAAGAAAGACCTCGGAGAAGACCAAAGTTACCGCCCTATTTAAGAGACTATGATGTCACCCAGTAATTAATAATTTTTCGTTACAATTTTTTTGGAGTTATTTTATTTTTGTTCATTTTCGAGTTACTAGTTTTTTTTACTTTCTTATTTATTTTATACATTGAGTTCTAAACTTCGAAATCTAGTATGTTCGCAGTTGTTTCCCACAGTTTGAGGACAAACAGTATGTCAGGATGGACGAGTGTGGGAAATTACCGGGAGGTGTTTCATAACACTCGTTAAGGTTTCGGAACGCACTCCTCCTAGATGTCGCCCCGGGGAAAAGAGGAAAGAACGACGGCGCGAGGTTGGAGGGAGAGAGTGTGGGCGAGAAATAAGAAACACGTGCAGAGTGACCAAACTGATTTTGTTGGAACTATTATCTTTTTATTATTGTTATTACACACATTTTACTAATAAATTATAGCCATTCTGACCTAGAGTGTTGGTATTATTTTACACTACGTGAGGACCGGGTAAAATACTCCACATATTGCAGCATGAATCACGTTAAAAATCTGATTTGGTTTTATATTTCTAATTATTTGCAATCTGCCTCACTCTATGCTCAATTTCTTCCTTTATGTTCGATTTATTTAAAAAAAAATATTTTGTCCTTGCCAAAAGTTTATGTGTTCAACAGAACGGACAAAACTTGAACATTTAATTCAAGAAATTCGTACTATAATGTGTTGCAATTGTTTATTTATTAGTTCTCTTTCAGTTATATATTTTGTGTTTCTGTTTATTTATTGTTGATTTTTTACCTGTTAAATTTGATATATTATTGTTGATAAATGGATTTTACTATTCGACGCTGGTTCATTGATATAACATTTTCTTTAACAACGCCTACTAATAATATTCAAAACATTTAATTTACGAATTTAAAAATATAAAAACGTATAATTCAGTGAGATATAAAAATAAATATACCAAGATATATATTTTTGAAAATATAAAAAAATGAGCAATTTTTTAATGGCATAGCCAACTATGGTTTGCATTTAAAATAAGAAAGTTAGGTGTAATAACTCGAAATGTATTGAACCTAGAACAAAAATGTCTAGTGCAAATTATTCTACGTGAAAAACTACTACAACAAACACTTTACAGATTTAAAATATTTTAATAAACAAAAAAGTTATGACACTTTTTAAAAATCGGCCAAATGTCACTTTTGAAAGATATCTTGATAACGGTTAGAGATATCAAGATGTGGTTTTTACCAATCGATTTTTCTTAAAAATCGAGCAAAGTATTGCGAAAACCATTTTTTTCTATCTCGCCTAGAAATGGATGAAACCCCCCATTCCCATCGAAATTGAGACACCCTGTACGTAGACTTTTGTATAAATATACATAAACGCCATTTACTTACCTCTTACAGAAAACACGTGCCGCTGCTTATTTACTATACGAAAAAATCGTCGACCACATAAACTACGAGGAGTTTTTCGAGAAATTCGAAATACCTGACACATTCTACTCATGGTTTGTGGTAACAGAACTGCACATTTGGATGCTGGCGGCACGTGCAATGGCCGAGGGGGACCACGGTCGCTTTCTCCGAAATTTCCTGATAGAGGCTCTGTGGGCTGATGTGGCTTTACGTGTGAAACAACTGGAGGTTTGCACTTAATTTACATAATAATTTTTGATAATTTGACTGTGTTATTAGGCTGGAAGTAACGCTGAAATGCGTGAACGAATTATGGAGTTCTCCGAGCAACTTCAAGCAGCTCTTATAGCTTATGATGAGGGTATGCTGTCGAGTGATGTTGTTTTGGCTGGGGCGCTTTGGAGGCGAATGTACCAACAAGAGTATACGGCACCCCAGAATTTGGAGGGGTTGGTTAAATATGTGAGAAAGCAGGTGGGTTTTGGGTTTTAATTTTGTGATTTACGGTTTGTGTTGGTTATTATTTGTGTTTTAGCTTTCGCTTTTGGATAAGACTTCGCGAGACCAAATATTTATAAAAAAAGATATCAAATGGGGAAGCATTAAATAAGAGGATCGTTTAGTATAGGTACCTAGCTTAAGAATGGTTGTTTAATGGCTGTTTGCACCGACATAACTTAAAATTAACTAGAACTTAAATACAATTGTTGCTAAGGTTTTGATAATTGTAACTATGAAATTAAGTTCCCGTTATATTTTAAATGCTGTCGGTGCAAACGGGCATAAATAATATTTAACTACATAATAAACATTGTTCGTCTATAGTTTGGTTTTATTTATGAAAACTGATAAATAATTTATAATGTTTACTATGATATAATAATTTTCAGACGGTTTTTAATAAATTTAAATTCAATATTTCTATTTAAGATGTATTGTTCAAATTACTAGAAAAATATTTCAAAATATATGGCTTTTTGATTTTTATAAAGCAGTAGAAGGCAATTTGTTAAAAAAAAATAGCGTACAGTATTATTGATTTATTAACATTTTAAAATTACCTTGGCAAAATTAAACTAAATTTAAAATTCTTATGTGAGTTATGTACAGGGTGTACAACTAAAAATGATCGCCGGCTGTATCTCAGAAACTGTTTATCGTACAGCCTTCGGAAAAAAATATTTATAGTAAAAGTGGCCAAAAGAAATCGCTGGAAATTATTTTCAAGTTTCTAGCTTCGCCGCTAGGGGGCGTACCTGCCATGGCAAATGATAAAATCATAATTTTCTCCAAATTATAGGCAATTAATGTAACTCAAAAATAACTTTATTGGAAAGCTGAAATAATTATACACAATTTTGGTCTAACACGTTTTGCTCTAGCTCATCAAATAAGGGTGGAAGGAGAGGGTGAATTCTTCTGTACGAAAATGCTTATAACTTCTGTTTAACTTTATAGAATTTGGCAAACTTAGTATCGTTTGAAAGAACTTTTCTTGCTTCAAACGATGTTTGATAAGAGAATTGTTTTGATTCATATATTTGTCGCTAGGTAGCGCTTTTTGAAAACTTATTAATTTTATCGATTTTTCTTGAAAAATTTAAATGGACTCATATATATTTTTTAAGATTATTAAAATTAGTATAAAATATCGAATTTAGGGCTAATTGCTTTTTTTTTTGTTCCAAAGCCTACCACTTAAATTCGCAAAACGACTTGTGATAACAATAATACGTGTAGTAAATCGTGTAAAAACTATATTGTCCATTTTTCTTGAACGAAAAAAGATATGGATCTGCGGTTTTCACTAATATTTTCGATATTTTATACTTATTTTAATAATGTTAAAAAATATATATGAGTCCATTTAAATTTTTCAAGAAAAATCGATAAAATTAATAAGTTTTCAAAAGGCGCCACCTAGCAACAAATATATGAATCAAAACAACTTCTCTTATCGAACATCGTTTGAAGCAAGAAAAGTTCTTTCAAACGATACTAAGTTTGCCAAATTCTATAAAGTTAAACAGAAGTTATAAGCATTTTCGTACAGAAGAATTCACCCTCTCCTCCCACCCTTATTTGATGAGCTAGAGCAAAAAGTGTTAGACCAAAATTGTGTATAATTGTTTCAGCTTTCCAATAAAGTTATTTTTGAGTTACCTTAATTGCCTATAATTTGGAGAAAATCATGATTTTATCATTTGCCATGGCGAAGCTAGAAACTTGAAAATAATTTCTAGCGATTTCTCTTATCCACTTTTACTATAAATATTTTTTTCCGTAGGCTGTACGATAAATAGTTTCTGAGATACAGCCGGCGACCATTCTTAGTTGTACACCCTGTACAGTTTAGCTAGAAATTGTAAATTGTTTTTAAAGAAACTACTTATTCGGAATTTACGTTTCTTAAATCCTAATCTAAGTAAATGGAAAATTTTAGGAAATATTAGGTACCTACTAATTTACAGATGAGAATTTTTGATAAAGTATAGTAAATACTGAGAATAGCACCCATCTACCTATATGAGGATTTAAAAAAACAAATGAGATCATCAGCAAAATGACAATTTCCTGCTTAGTTAGTAGTATTTTTTTACCATAAATTTATTATTTGCTAAACATCTTTTCCTTAATAAAATTCCAGCAATTAACATTTTTTCTATTACGGTTAGTGTTTCTATTTATGGTCCCTTACATTTGCCGTCTTTTTTACCAATCTTCGGATCCAGATTCTACTCCAGGATATCCTCCCTTGAACGGTACTTAGTTAATATATCAGCGGCTGTAGCTCATAAACTATCAAGCTCATAATTTTTCTAAACGAAAATGTTCGTAATTTAATCCATAAAAGATTGATCATACCTATTTTCTGCGTATATCTTACCTCACTTTCCTGAATGAAGATATTTTCAAAAAATATGCTAATTACATATTTATCGCACATTTTCGCTCGCTGTAAGCTGTAATTCAGAAAGCGTTAATACTACAACAAAAATATTTAATGAAAAGTTTTAGATAATTTAATTCTACAAAAGATTGATAATAATTGTTTTTATAGTAAGAGCGACTGGAACGAAGATATTTAAAAAATCATTTTTATTCCCAATTTTTTAAAGATGGTGGCCTTAGCGTACCCCTCCATGTAGCATAATAACATTAGGGGCCTCAGCACTAGTACATGCAAGGAAGGATTTGCTTGTTCTCGTTTTTCGATGGAAATCGCGATTTTTTGTTTGTTTTTTCTCACCTATAAATTACTATTACATAAGATTATATTTTTACTAGAGGCATAAAATTCTACTATATTGTAAAAGCGTATTTTATAAATAAAATTTTTATTGTTTGTCGAGCAAGGCGGATATCAATTCATTTTGTAAAAGTATAGGTTGTTTAAAAAATTGATAAAGTCAATGAGAATATAAATAAATAAATATTTTTTTCAATGTTTCCAAAGAACCTTTAATTATCCTAAAACTCCAGATCACGTAACTCGACCATATGGCAAGTCTCAAGAGGCACTTATCCCAGATTGTTTTTCCAATCAATTTCGTTACGTGGTATCTTAAATAATCAACTTTGTAAAACAAATTTAAGCAAGTATGTACTTCATTTCCTCATAACATTGTTCTTGTATCACCGAGTTTTATTGGTGGGATTCCAAAATGGAAAAATTCGACAAAGAAAACACCACAATTTTAATAGAAAAATTTAAAACAGAGTGGCCTGTAAGTGACTGGATTGAAGTGGGATTCTTCACTGAAAAATACCTGGAGGAAATCAATCTGCACTGGTTAAAGTTTAGCCCGCCACATAAGTACAGTTTCGTAACTTTGGCGGTTTTGTATATATTTATAATGAGTGCCGGAATTTTTGGAAATATGCTAGTTATTTACGTCTATATCAGGTTTGTAAATTTATCCTAATTTTTTTACCGACTAATGAATTTCATTTACTTAGATGTAAGTCGTTGAGGACATCGGCGAATATTCTGATCATTAACTTGGCTGTTAGTGATTGTTTAATGATGTTCAAGATGCCAATGTTTATTTATAATAGTTTCAAGGGGGGTCCCGCACTTGGTGATTTAGGTAATAATAGATAATAATAGCCAAAAGTTTATTAAGTGCTGTTACCGGCGCATCCACCATAATTTGAAACACCGAAGTTAAAGCTAAAAGAATATATATTTAGAAGGTGTCGTCCTACGTGCTTTATTCGACAACAAAAAAAAACTCTAAATTATTTGTTTTTTAAATTTACATCAATTTTTTAATTGCTTTTCTTTCGTAATCAACCTGAATTTTTTTTTTAGCTTGTCGCATTTACGGTTTCATTGGCGGCCTAACAGGCACCGTCTCAATCTCAATCCTTACAGCAATTTCTCTAGACCGCTTCTACGTCATAAAATACCCCCTAAGCAGAAAATTCACCAACCTCCGAGTGAAACTCAGCATGGCAGCCTCCTGGCTCTACGGCATATTTTTCTCCATAATTCCCGCCTTAGACATCGGCTTGGGCAAATACACTCCCGAAGGCTACCTCACCAGCTGCAGCTTCGACTACCTCACTGATAATCAAGCAGAAAAATCCTTCATTATAATTTTTTGTATAGCCGCATGGGTTTTACCACTAATCATAATAACTTTCAGTTATCTAAATATAGTACATGCTGTACTGCAACGATCAATTACCAGTAAAAAAGAACGCGAGTCTTTTAGGCATGTCAGAGCTGAAGACAAAAAACGCCAGGAAGTCAAACTAGCCATTGTAGTCCTTGTCGTGGTTTTCGTATGGTTTATAGCATGGACACCTTACACCGTTGTGGCTCTTTTGGGCATCACCAATAACAAAGAATGGATCACTCCGATTAGCTCCATGATTCCAGCATTGATGGCCAAAACTGCTAGTGCAATCGATCCTTTTGTTTACGCCTTATCCCATCCGAAATTCAAACAGGAAATTAACCGACTGTTTTGTGGGAAAATTCAAAGAAGAAGCAGCAAAGTTTGGACCTCAGATCATCGCAGAAATGCTCCGGCTCAGATAGATTTTAGAGGAAGTATAGACGAGGATGACGTGGAGGTGGAAATAGTACAGATTGATTTGAAGGAGTTTGTTGGAGGAACAAGTGGGCGAGAGATTGGAAATTTGGGACAACAGCAGGAGTTGGGGATGTCGAGAAGGAAATTGAAACGAGAAACTTCTATTGCTAAACTGTTGTGTATCAAACCGAATTTCAGTAATAAATCGTCTAATATTCGGAAGATTGTCAGGCGGTGGTCTGTTAAGGAATTGGAAAGGAGACAGTCGCAGGATTAGATAGGGAAAATCTGAGGAAATATCTATTAATGTTGTATGTTTTATAGTACCTAGAGGCAAAAAATACCTGCTAAATTTAATATATTTGCACCAATTTGATCGGTAAATAATAAAAACAAATATGATTTTAAATTTTCAATTTATTTTCTCAGATAAACAAGACAGAAAATTATTTGATTAATGTGGAAGTTTTTTCACATAATTTGTATATTATAAAATGAAACCGAAAGTCAAGGTTTCTAAAATATCACAGGAACTGCACTTTAGGTTTTTATTAGGATTAAGGCCAATTTACACACGATGCCATTTACTAAAATCAAGTACTGCTTGCCTGGAGTAAGCCTAAAATATATTTTAGTACTAAAAGAACATCTTCCAGTGAACATTCTAGTCCAGCTAATAAAACCCATCTTTATATTGGAGACAGTAACTTGTGCGAGTTACTGGCATCGTGTAAAGTGTACATTATTTTTTAAATTTGCACCTGATAAGATGTTTTTGTCTTAAGGATACCATTTTCAGGTACAGTTAATTGAAATATTTTTTTAAAATTTGTAAAATATAAAATTAAACTGAATTTAGCTTTTCTAAAAATAATCCAGAAATTGTATTGTAGATGCACGTGAGGATTAAGGGCAATTGATGCGATGTCGGTAACTTGTACAAAAACTAGTAACTGCCTCGTAAAATGTACAATACTTATTACAAAACCCACTAAATGCTTCCAGTAAATATTACAGTCTAACCAAAATAAATTACGTTTTTATTGGTAAAAGTACTGACAGTATACAAACTCGCCATTATTTACTAAATTTGCATCTGCTAATATATTTTTTCATTATTACAAAAGAAAGTACGTTTAATTTAAGTTGTTGTCAGAATCTGTTGTCCATTTAATCTTATGTAATTTATTACTTCTTGTTCTTGCCAATCTTGCCATATAAACGTTTTATAGTCACGAGAATAAAGAATAAAGGATTTTTTTTGTCCATCCATCATGTAATTTGCACATTTATTGTTGTTGTGAGAAGGAGCCTTGTCTGTTAAAAGCAGTTTAAGAGGGAGGGGGACACATATAAATATTGCAACAAATTTACAACAATATTTAGTTAACAATGAAATTCTCAATTGTGTTTTTTATTGTGCTAGGTAAGTTTGATAATAAAAAAATAAATATAAGAGAACATTTAATTTCTGGTAATTATTATCTATGTAGCTAAATCATTAGAAATATTATTGCCGGTTTTCATAATGTGTAACTAATTATTAATTAACAGAAGGCACATGATTTTGTTGCATAATTTATTCGTATGCTTAGTCATACGAGGTCAAAAGCACTAGCAGTTTGTGCGAATTTTGTTTAAATAAGTTCTGTAAAATTGATAATGCATTTTTATAATTATACAAATGACATGTGAGAAGTTTATTTACATGATTTGTTTATTCCTCATCATCACAATGGAAGACATTTCTAAGTTAAAATTTCCTTTTAATTGTAAATTAATATAAATGAAGGCGGTAAGTAGGAATTTTATTAGGTTATAGTTAGTAGGTATATTTCACCAAAATAATAATTGCAATAATATGTTCCCATTGTAATTTTCCAAAATAATTTAAATTTTTCATTTTGAACATAAAAACTTAAAATCGTGAAACTTACAGTGAAATTTTACTATTATTGATTTACATTTTGTATACAAAGTGAATCAGAAAAACATTATCATCCACTGGATTTCATAAAAAAATACCAGGACAATTCAAGTATTAAATATGCCAAACAAATTAAGTAGGAAAGCTAAATGGAACAAATACAATTTTCCAATGCTTTCAATTCTTAATTCTATTAATATTCTCGAACTACTGGCAATGGAAAACACACGGAGCTTTCAGATTAATACGCAAATGAATCGTGTCCTTACATATTTTTCATAATAACATTTTCACAAAAGTATAGAGGTTTAATCTTTTTTCAACAATTAAAATAGTAAATCTGATAAAATATGTTTTTTATCAAAATTTAATCCAGATTCTCTAAATTTAACTTTGAGACTACGAGCCCTAACAACTAAATGTTCGGACAAAATTAAATTTTTGAAGTTTGAAAGGAGAACTGGAAATTTTACGCAAATAATTAGTAAACACCTAACAATACAATAAGATAAAGCCTTAATAACAATATTATGCATGGAAGAAAATTATTTATTTCATTTAACAATATTTTAACCTTAATAATTAGCAAATTTTACAAAATGAATTTGCAATTAAATGTTGAAATAATATTTAATTTAGGACCATTAATAAGAGGTTACGTTTCCTTTTGCTTTAATAGCTGCCTGTATTCTAGCAGACATTGTATTTATCAAATTTTGGTACAATTCTGGCGTGAAACTGTCTCAAATTTCTTCTATTATGGTCTTTAAGTCCCGAATGGTTCTTGGTGGATTATTGCATAGAATACGTTTAATTTTATGCCAAAGAGTTTCAATGACATATAAGTCCGGACTGGATGAGGGCCATGGAAGCACCATTGTGTCGTTTTCAGCGAGTTCCAAAATTGTGATTTTTTAAAAACAGTCGTTAGAAAATTATGTCACTTTTTTCAAGTGCAATTTTAAAGCTACGAAAATTGCCTAAAATAACCAAATAAAGACTTAGGCATTTTTTTGTACATAAAACCAACATCCAGCTTTGCAATAAAGTAAATTTTACCAAAATCCAATAAGCGGTTCAAAAACTGTGATTATTTAAATGTAGGTAGCACCCTCAAAAAACACGTTTTTTAAAAAGTGAACTGTGGAACTCGAAAAAAATACAAAAAAAATAATATTTACATTTCAGGATTTTTTCAATATATTACGATTATTAAGCTTTGATTTAAAAGTTTTTTGACACAATTCCAACCAGCGGTTTCAAAACTGTGATTTTTTAAAACAGTTACTAGAAAATTCTATCATTTTTAAAGGTGCAACTTTGAAGCTCCGATAAATGCCTAAAATCAGCAAATAAAAACTTGTATAACTTTTTTGTAAAGAAAACCAACATTCAGGTTTGCAATAAACTAAATTTCATCAAAATCCGACTACTAGATCCAACGTTTTGAAAATAATAATTCTTTGTTTCTACAATTTTCCCATCCTGCTGGGTTAAAGTGCCACAGTTTTGGAACCGCCAAGCGGATTTTTACGAAATTTACGTTTTTATATAACTAAATGTTGGCATTATAACAGAAAAAACCATCAATATTATGGAAGTTAATTTAGATAACTTTTGCGGGTATGGAAAAAAGACAATTAAATTTACTTTTGTCCGAACATTTAGTTGTTAGGGCTCGTATACCTACATAAAAAACGAGCAGGACTCCTTCAGGACGTCGAAATGCGTTTTAGCCACATTTCTGTATAAAGATTTCAAATTCAAATTTGGTATTGGATTTCTGTAAAGTGATTTTCAAAAAATTGGTTGAGAGTCGAAATATATCTTCAATTTTTCCAATTATTATATTAAACAATAATAAAGATGATCGAAGGAAATTAATTACTTGCAGTAGATGCACCAAGCTTCCTAGATTCTAATTTGCATGGAAATAATGAATAAAACAATTTATTTAGGTCGTACTTTATGAATATATCAAATTACATTGATGGTGTTTCTAAGAAAAAATTAACGATAAAAATACATTCATTCAGTTGTTATGTACATATTTTTTATAGTCTTGTTGATTAGAACCATTATGCAATCAACCAAGTGCAATCATCCAATTCTGCAAATCGTCATAAATGTATTTTAAATTTGCTCTGTAATTTTATTACTGACTCTATTCTAGAACTATAATTATATATTATAAACAACAAAAATATTTACAGGATTCACTTTGCCATTTAAATATAATTATTTTCAGTTGGCCTTTTGGCTTACGCCTACGGATTGCCAGGAAAGGGCTCCACCAAAGCTTCGCTACAGAAGAAGCCATGCCTCAAGGACTGTGGTGAAGTCTACAAGCCGATATGTGCTGGTGATGGAACAGGCAAGAACAACAAGAGCTTTGGCAGTGACTGCGTCCTATCCAACTACAACTGCGAAAATGGCAGTGGTAAGAAATGAAATAAAATTCAACCAGTTTTTAAACTCATAAACGATCACTTATATAAATCAGCAATTCAAATAAACGTAGGTGTTAATTTTGTGGGATGCGTTTCAAGTGAATCAAAGGCCAACGGATGTGCAATGCTTCAACAAGTCTAGGCCAAGGTTTTTCAACAATTTGCTCGTCAACTGGAACTGTTTAAATTTGCAATTGTTGCGGATTCGCAGAAGAGTATTAATTAAATTTTTGTTGTGTTGCAGAATTGAAAATTGTGAGTCAAGGTGAGTGCCCCAATGGAGGTGGAGTACGTCTATCCTAGATCAAGGATGAAGACTACATAGAAGACGAGATGTTAAAGAAATATTATTTTTATGTCGTCTAATTTTTATTAAAATTTTGAGAAATTAATATTGGTTGGTTTTTTTTATAGCTTTGTTGTCATTTAAAGCAATTGTATTCAATAAATATTTATATATTTACAATAAAAAAATTATACTTTAGGTTTAGGTATAACAAATAAGATATGAATGAAATATTTGAAAAAATATAGTGAAGCTTGCGTTATCGCTTTGTTACAAAAATAAATTTGTTCCAGTTTTGATTGCCTACTATAGACACATTTAAGAAATTTGTACAAATTTAGAGTTTGTATCTTAAAGACTGTCATAAAATTTCAAAAATTTTGAGGGACAACCTTGCGGTTTACTTTGTTACAAAGGAATAAGTTGACTCTACTAGAAAATTCAAACAGTTTGAAAAGATATCCAAAATTACTACCTGCAATAGACTCCCTTAAGAAAGGACCCCGCAGTTTTTAAAGGGGAATTGGGTTTCACTCAATCTCGCTCAAACCTAGTGAAAAATGTCAGTCAAATCGTTCTAATGAAATGTCTCCATAGGCGCAAAAAAAATAATGAAAGGATTTCGAGATATCGGCCGCCGAAGGTGGAGATTTTTTAAACGGCGAAAAGCTGATCTGGCATATAAACTTCTTTATTATTGGAACTACAAAGTCGGTTAAATTACTAAATTGTTAGCATTTTTTCCGCTGATTACAATGGTGAAAACAGAAAAACAATTGGCCATCTGGTTTTCGAGATATTCACAAAAATAACATTTTTTAAACAACCTGTATATTTTTGCAAAAAATCGATGACAAATTAAGTTCTGTACAAAAAATGTTCTTATCATTTTTTGATAATTATTTAAAATAAGCGAGTTATTTTGAAAGTTTCCAAAGTTTTGATAATCAAGTAGCCATGAAAAATATAATTTTGTAAATTTTTAATATTTTCGTAATTCTTTCAAGCTTTTTTCAACTTGCTTATTATGATTGTTAGGTTTTAATAAATTACTATTCCGTTTCATGGCTACTTGATTTTAAAGAATTGCAAACTTTTTTTCAAAATAACTCGCTAATTTTAAAATATTATTATAAAAAAAATTAAGGACATTTTTTGTACAGAATTTAATTTATCTTCGATTTTTGCAAAAATATTCAGAATGTTCCATTTAAAATTTTATTATTTTTGTAAATATCCCTAAAACTGTTATAAATTTAAAAAAACAGACAGATTTTCTTGCGGTGCGCTTTGTTATAAAGAAGTAAGTTTGTTCTACTGGATTGTTTAGTCAAAATGAAAATCCGTCAAATATTATGAATTTTATTGTCTACTAATTTTATTGTCACTTACAAAAAATATCTAATTTCAAGATACTATAAAAACTGGCGAAAATTTTCAAAAAATTGACGAATTTCTTTGTATAATTTGCTTGGTTCCAATCCGCTGGTTCCAATAAAAAATTCATACAGAATCAAAATTCAACCAAAATTCTGGACTGTAGGCTTACTTAAGAAATTTGTACAATTTTAGATTTTGTGTTATAAAAACTATCACAAAATTTCAAAAAACGGACTAATATATTTGCGGTTTGCTTTCAGTGTTTCTAAAACTGTCATAAATAGATTGTTTAGACAAAAAAAATCCGTCCAATATTATGCATTTTATTGTCTGTCATCACTATCACAGACTAACTTACAAAATTTGTCTAATTTCAAGATTCTGTAAAAACTGTCGAAAAATTTAACAAAATGGGGCGAATTTCTTTGTAATTTACTTGGTTACAATACGCTGCTTCTGATGAAAAATTCAAACAGGATGAAAATTCAACCAAAATTCTAGATTTTCCTATGTACCTACTATAGACTTACTTAAGAAATTTGTACAATTTTAGATTTTGTGTCATAAAATTTTAAAAAACAGACGAATATATTTGCGGTTTGTTTTGTCACAAATAAATAAGTAAATTCCACTAGAAAATTAAAACAGAATAAAAATCTTACGAAAAATCCGAATTTTATTGCCAACTATACCTACTGAATCTCTTAAAAAATACTTCAATTTCCTTGAGGTTTCTTTTATTAACAATGCAAAGTCAGACAAATCTAAATTCTCTTTATTTTATTTTTTGATTTTAACCACATTATCTAAAATTTGTACAAAAAGTGCTCCTATGGGATTGAGTCTCTGCTTCTACTAAGTTTCTGTAACTTGTACTTAATAGATTTTTCTATCAGTGGTTATCCCCTCGGGTATTATTATGCCATCAACTAGAATAATCATTCAATTCCACACAAATGTGTTTTAAATTTGTTATTCTGTTAGTAACACATAAATTATTAGGGGTTAACAAACTCCATAAATATTTTTTTAAATGAGAAACTTCCCCAACAGAAATGTTGATATTATTTCAACTGCTCCTTATAAGTAGGTATATATATTTTTAGATATTCCTGGGATGAGTGGAAAGATATTAAGATATAAGATAATAATTAGGTACTAGGTCAACATAACCGTTGTCATATCATATTGAGAAAAATATTTTTGTATCTCGTGCAAGCAATTTATAATTTATATAAAAAGGATTACCATTTTAATCATTCTCTTTCTTCGCATTATATTTTAATAGATTCTCTACATAGGCAACCAGTAAAACTGTTAAATAAAAATTCATAAAAATACAATTTAAAAATCGTTCAAGCCTGAGAGCAGAGAAACAACTCGCAACCACCACCAAAAAATTCCAATTTCATTACCCATACCCAATATTAAATATATTCGAGAACGAAATTATTTTCAACATTTGCATATTGCATGATTAATTTTTACAAATTCGATAAATTTGGACAATTATTAATTGGTCTAATTAATAATCCTAATAGTAGCTGTCATGATTGTTTGCAAAAGATTATCACGTCGTCCATATTATCTCTTTTGTATGGCCTTTGTGACATATGATGATGATGGCGATCTGCCAATTAAAATTTATAACCAAAATAAAAATGGAAATTGTATAAGTATTAGGCGCCATGTCAAATAAATGTTTGTACGAAAATGAATAATTTTTATCTGTTGTATTTATTTTGTAATTGTGTGAGATGTTATTTGTTGTACACTTTTGTAAATATTGTGTTTGTTTATATTTTTTTTTTCTTATATTAAATCAAAATAACTATTACATCAATTTAGGTATTTGCAATTTATAGTAAGTATAAAATTGCAAAGGAAGAAACATAGTAAATACATGGAGTTCTGCATATCTTACTATTATTTATATTAAGAATTATAATTATTTATGTTAATTATAACATTTTCAACGGAAAAACAAAATATAATGAGAATGAGTGAATAATCGAAGGATGATTCTCATTCTCAATAATATTCATGTGATTCCAACAAGTCAAAGTCCATATTTTGTCCACAATTATTGTTTATGTATATTTTGTATTTAGACTAAAAAATAAAAGTACATTTTTTATCTACATTATATGATAGATTCTAAAACCAGTTGATAAGCCAGAGAACATTATTATCCAATTTGTTGAACACGCTATATTTTGTCAAAATTTTATCATAATAATTGCAAATAAAATGGAAATTTACTGACATACAAACATAATAAACGCAGCCAAACGATATTCTTGTAAAAGTAAAAGATAACAGAAAAATCTTAACATAAATTCTTGCGTATTATTTTAATTATTTAGCTATAAAAACAAAATCTATAATTGATACGCAGTAATTCTTTTGCCATCAATAACTATCGCATGCAACATATTTATATTTTTAGATAAAAAAAGTTTCCATGAAATTAACACCGATTTTTTTGTGTTATGAATACAAATTTAGTTCAATTTGCTATAAATATTTACGATTATAGATTGTGATGGTATTTAAATATAGAATATAGGGTTTGATGCGTGTGTCGCTAATTTCTGTACATTATACTCTAAACAGATAACCCGTGGTGATAACCTTTAAAAAACGATCATTTGTAACCGAATATTTCATTCAACTTAGTGACGCAGTATGCAATAAATTAAATGGACAATAATTATTTAATTGCTGAGTGCATGGGTGTTTAAATTATGGCAGTAGTTTTTGGCGTGTTGTAAAGTCCAAATTTTCGTTTTTTGCATGAAGCATTATTAGTTCCTTGATGTTTTCTATTGCTTATCTTAGTTTTTGTATATACAAGGCCAAAGAAAAAACTACGTATAAGTATGTGGTTAAAATGTTAATATGTAATTTTTTGCTGGATTATCCATACTAAAAATTTGTTTATCTAAGAAAATCTGACTAAGCAAAGGCACAGTAAAGAACAATCGTTTAAATATTATTTCTAACAATTAGATTAATTAGCTATAACTGTAGGACTAGAAATAGTGACAAAGGTCCAACCGGTAGGATCTTTATAACTCCCACTAAAAGAACAATCTTTTTGAAATGCAAAATAGTAAAAATGTACTTAGAGGGAATAATAATAGGTGTCCCAGTTTATATCGTCAGGATTTCCCCAGTCGATAGTATAGCGAAAATTAACGGTGGTTTGTCTAATAAACTATGGTCGAATGTTGCTTCCCTTTTGATGTATAGGGCATTAAAGAAAATAAATTATTTTAAATAATTTGCTATAAATCAATAACAAAAAAAGTTAGTCTTCTGAAATTTTGCATAGATATTTTTTTTGTATTCTCTTATTAATAGTGGTTGCAATTATTTTATTTAGAACACAGAGGCGTGCGTACGGGTTTCTTCAAAAACATTTTATTGAATAAAACGTACACCACTGTTTTTTTTGCAGCACCAATATGCAGAGAGTATTTTCCATTCAATTTAGAAACTTTTTTGTATCTTACAATTTCTTGATAACTTAACTTTTTTTTCTTATTTATTAAAGAGGTTCTTCCTTATTAGATTTCCGAAAAAAGTATCAGTACAAAGTTGTAGAGAAAAATATTTCCTACAACTTTCCTTTTAATATTTTATTGATATTGTCAATATTTAAATAAATATTCAACAAATAAGTTGCAAATTTTAGGGAAATTATTCTCTAGTTAGGTACTACTACTACTAGTACTTACTAATCTTTCCCCAAAAATTTCAACTTATTTGTTGAATAAATTTTTTAAATATCAACAATATCAAAAAAAGTTTAAAAGATAAGTTGTAGGAAATATTTTTCTTTACAACTTTGTACTGACTCTTTTTTTCGAAAATTTAATAGGAAAAAAGTTATTCAATAAACAAAAAAATCCAACCCTTAATTGAGGGCTGGTGAAGGAAGGGCGGGGTCTACGAATACACAAACTTAGTTTTAAACTTTCAGGGTGACCCCCTAGAAAATTCTACAAAAATTGGCTGTAGGGTAAAAAAACTCTATTTGAAGCCTTTTTTTCTCCCTTATTTACTGTACTATTAGGTTATTTTGAGTTAAGTTATCAAAAAATTATAAGATACGAAAAAGTTTCTAAATTGAATGGAAAATACTCTCTGCATATTGGTGCTGCAAAAAAACCAGTGGCGTACGTTTTATTCTATAAAATGTTTTTGAAGAAACCCGTACGCACACCTCTGTGTTCTAAATAAAATAATTGCAACCACTATTAATAAGAGAATACAAAAAAGAGATCTATGCAAAATTTCAGAAGGCTAACTTTTTTTGTTATTGATTTATAGCAAATTATTTAAAATAATTTATTTAATTACGTCAAAAAGGAAGCAACATTCGACCATAGTTTATTAGACAAACCACCTTTAATTTTCGCTAAACTATCGACTGGTGAAATCCTGACGATATAAACTATACAGGGTGTTTCACAAGTAGTAAGCTGCTAGGTTAGTTAAGTTTCCAATTTGGGGGTAGGTAATCCCAGGAAATTTAGGTAATCTGGTGGTAATTTAGGTAATGCAGAGAAAATCTGGATGTCATATCGAAGTAATCGAGTTAATTTCGAAGAAATACGATTTATTGCAGACGCATGCTCTAAATTGCAGTAATCATAAGGAAATTTGAAGTAATCTGAAAGAGAAAGTATTTTTATCATCCCATTATTAGTGCACATTATCACGTAAAAAATATACCTAGTTATAGAAGAATGCCAATGTTCTGACTGACCCTATATATTTTATTATTTTTATTGCCATAATTATAATATAAATTAAATATACCTAAGCTAAAATATCTAATCGCCCAAAATCTTATTCTTTCACAATATTTAGTTAACTTCTCTACTGCCAGAGGAATAAAATGAAACAATTAAAAAATTTGTTGCGACAGTCTAGTCGTTAAATTGAATAGTTTAAAGTTTAAACTTTGGCAGTAAAAGGAGTTCGCTATTTTTATACAGCGTCTGACGTCTACAGGGTATTCCATTTCATTTTCCATGCGTTAGTGAGAATTCATTCATTAACAGCTAATGTATAAAATAGTGCCTCAGGGCTCTGAATCTGGGCCATTAATGTATTATTACGTCGTTGAATGACGTAGCTGTGTAAATTTCGCTATAGTTATATTATATTTTGATGACGATAATTTTAGTGTATCCACCTGTAAGTTTTGATTAATAAAAAATTTAAATCCAACCGGATGTGCGTTATTCCTTCAAGTAATTTAGTCTCCAAGTGCATGAGTATTTTGAAATCGTTGATTACAAACCGAACGGATGATACAGTTACGTATTTTTCCGTGAAATTTCTTTTTAAACATAATTACAAAATAGATTAGATTTGCGTTGTGTTGGAAATAATAGTAACACATATACGATTATTTCTACTTATAATTATTATTATGTATAGAAATGTGACTAATTTATTATAAGTAAGCGTTCGTTGTCGTTTGTCATCTGCTTTCAGTCGATACCGCAACATCCAATAAATCACGAATACACAATGAAAAAGCTGTTCGTCTTAATAATATTACAATGAAATTAATTAAACTAAATAGATAGGCGGAATTTAAATTTAAAAACCAACAACATTAAATCATATTCTAAAAATAATATCAACTGTATAAGTGTAATGAATATCGAACTCGTTCAATATTTATCTGGATGATGAACAATTATATTAGTATGAACTTAATAGCCATCAAGAATAAGACAGCGGCCGCATCATCGCACAGTTAACAATAATTTTTTGATTGAAACCATCCTTGATCTGAATCGAAATATTACGTCAATGAATCGGCTCCGGCACTGATTTGTGATTAGTGGTTGGTTTTGTATATTGCGCCCATCGACAATTATTTATATTGTTTTAAATGAAAAGTTTATGATTTTAAAGCGCATCAACAAGAGTGCATTAATATTTGGATAGTATGAAGTACAAAGTGTTACTGTTGGTGTTGTTGGTTCTCTTAGGTAAATATATATTTTATGATAAAAATATTTTAGTTTACAGTAATGACAGGATTAGTTTTGTATTCTCTTGTACAGTGGAAAAGTTTCCTAAATTTTCATAGAATAATTTGAAAAATATCTTACAATTTTTAATTTTATCTTTCGGTATAATTTTTTTTTCTTTAATATTTTCCTAGATTTTAGTTTTTTCTCTTCATCATTTCTCAATGTCCTTTTTCTTTAGGTTTTCTGAAGGCTGAAGCCGCTCCCTCCCAGCGAGTAATGCCAGCATGTCTTGCGGAGGAATGCGACTTGGACTCCGGTCCAGTCTGTGGGATAGATGCCTCTGGTCTACCCAGAACGTTTGAGAACCGCTGCATGGCCATGCTGGCCTATTGCCGGTTTGGAACTTGTAAGAATTTTCAGTAAGTTTCATGGATGTTGAGTTAAACTAGAGTTTTTGTTGCAGATTTTGCAGAAGTTAAACCAGGGGAATGCTAACGGTTAAGACAATTTTTATTCACACAACTTGGCTACTAGTTAGAAAATATTAACCAGTATTCCCAACAATATTGTTCTTTTGAGGATAAAATTGTTGCTGTATGTTATTATGTTGTATACGATTTAAAATTAGTGTGGTAGTTAATTATTTTTATTTTTTATTTAATTTTGTTTTGAAAGTGCAATAAATTATAGGTATGTAATTATGACATCAAAAGTATAGGATATATCCTAACAATATTAAGTTAAAGTTATGTAATTCTAATAAAATATTTCTATAGGTCAGTGCTTTTTAATGTGATATTTACAACTTAGATGAAACAATTTTTTCCTGGTTACAAATATTTCAACTTTTTTTCCCATAGAATTTTATACGGAAAAGTTATTAATATTAAGAAAAATATTTGTTTGAAATTTTGGAAAGAATTGGGAAATATGTAGACGTATTATGCTTAACTCAGGTTACAAAATCTCAAAACGCAACTCTCCAGGACCGTACTGAGAAAATTCATTTTATTGTTGAAATTAAAACCCGAAATTGTAGAAAATGCCACCAATGTGTGACAGATTATCATTGTGATCAGGAGGATTTTGAATTTTATCGTGAAAATATCAGATCCGTATTGGAGTAAACGAAGTTGGTGGTGGAGACAAGTAAATAATCTAATATGTAGAAAAATATAACAAAAAAATTCAATCCTTAGCACTTTTTTCCTCGGTAGCTTTTTGTCAATCTTGTAAACTTCAATTATTAGATTACTATCGGTAATTATTATTATTTTTTCCCAGATAATACAGCATAGTATTGAAATGTTGCATGATTTGTATCTTTTAAATTTATTCTATCCTTAAGCATAAATAAACTGCTGGCCAATTGAAACGTACCAAGCGAATTTTTAGGTTGAATTTAAAGTTAAATACATAGGTTGAAAAGGAGAAAAGATATCAACATGAGGTTTTCAGGATTCAAGAGATAATTTAATTGCGAAAACAATAGTGTGACCCTATTTTTTTACTTTGAAGTACGTTGCTATCTACAAGGTATGAAAGAAAGTCATCTTTTTTTTCAAACTTTATACCTACCGGAATTCCACAAAAAATTATTTATATTTTTTTGATGTCCATTTTTTTAGTAGCTGGTTAATAAGGAAAAAACCAATTTCTCAAAATTTTTATATCCCTCTTATTTTATAAGATACAGAATTTTTTATTAAATATAATATTGTTGAACAGGTTTTTGCAATAATAATTATGCTGCCATTTTGAAAGCAAATGTCATCATGTCATCTTCTGGTGAAACCGGAAGTGTAATCAGATTGTTTTAAACGTCAAAATGATTATTCCTTTCAACAATCAAATCAAGCCAAATTTCAAATTAATACAGTTAAATGTAACAAAATGGTGGGGGTTGTAAAACGATTTCGTAGCCACCCGGTATACACGGATATGAGCAAATTTTTGAAAAAGTGAAAAACCCGTTTCGAGGATATAAGTGACTTAAATCAATGGTGAACATAAACTAACTAAATTCCTTTCTATTCCATTAAGAAAATAGCCTCAAAAAATGAATTAAAAAATTTACCAATTAGCTAACGTGTACGGATTTTTGATAAGCCACTGGTTACCAATAAATAAATGAAAGTACAAAAAGAGTACTTTTTATAAGAAAGCCATTCATAAGTTATCATAATCAACTACAGAGATTGGTTCTTACAAAACACAATACGGCCGAACGACAAAAAACAAGAAAAAATCAAATTTTCAGCAAAAATTCGGTATCTTATAAAATAACAGGGATATCAAAATTTTGAGGAACAGGTTGTTTTCCCATTAAATAAGGACTAAAAAAATCTACATCAAAAAAATATAAAAAAAATTTTGTGGAATCTCGGTAGTTATAAAAATGACAAAAAAAGATGACTTTCTTTCATACCCTGTAGATAGTAATGTACTTCAAAGTAAAAAAATCGGGTAACACTGTCGTTTTCTCAATTAAATTATCTGTGAGATCCTGAAAACCGCATGTTGATATCTTTTCTATTTTTCAAAATATTTGACTTTAAATTCAACCTAAAAATTCGCAATTGGTCAGCAGTTTAGTTCATTTCCTTAGACCAAGACAAACTGGCCCTAAATAAAACACTATTAAGTATTGAATTTGCTGAGGGCTGAAGTTCGCCCACAAATTATTTAGGTATCTTGTGACAATCTGAATGTAGTGAGAGACAAAATCGAATGAAATCTCTAAATTTAAAATAGCGAAGCTGAGGATTGGCAATTTTTTTTGATACATTGAGTTTGGGGTTCAAAATAATAAAAAACATCAAAATTTAAAATTTTAATATTGTATTTTTAATTAAAAAACAAAATTAATTTTTCTTTGATAGGTGAAAGTAACAGAAACTATAATAGTAGAACAAAATTTTTCTAGTCCGTTTTTATACTCTTAAGTAGAAATATACTTGTATAGGTAATTATTGGCTATTTATACCTCTTGAACTATTGGCCGTGATATGCAAGCAGTTCCTCCATCTAGCGTCACGAACCTTTAAGCCTTACAGCAATATTGAATATATTATTCTTCTCTCTCACAACCAAGCCAGCCTTTTTAGTAATTTCAAGGTACTGTTGGTCGTAAACTCTAAATTTATTCATGAAAAAAAGATAATAAATTGAACATACTCATTATTATTAAAATATTGAAAATATTGTCATCATATTAAATATTATGTTATTTACAGAAATTTTCAATCAAAGATAAATTTAACATTCAAGATTTTAACTATCGTCCAAAAGAAGGCGCAACCTATAAATATATTAATTTCATAAGCACATATTTCAGAGAAACACGTTAGCAGATTAGACAATACTTAGGTCAGTAGTAGGTCAAAAGATTACAACCATACAAGAAAATTACTGTTTAATTTATTTTATTATCAGCTGTCCAATTTAAAAAAGCCTAAAAAGTCAAGTCAATAACATACAAATATTATTAACTTATCAAAAATATTTACATAGTGGGAACCCCACTTTTATTTAGCAAGAATTTAGTTTACTTTCTTCAGTTCAATTCCAAAAAGGCTAGCGGGAACTCTTAAAAAGCCGTGACGTTAAACTGAGTGGTGGGCAAACACTGTATAAAATAAAGTGGACATTGGTTTAGAAAATACAAGTCTCACAAGAATTGTTGCAGAAAACTCGTACTTTGTTCACACGCGTTATTAAAAACCTGTACAGAATGCATTGTACAACTAAAGTGATTTTACTGTTTGTAGTCATTGGTAAGTTTTATCCTTGATGTGAGTTTTCTCATTTTTAACTTGTTGTATATTTTTATAGCCTTAGTAGTGGTCAATGCCTCCCCTTCAAGAACTCGTCGCCAAAGCGATAATGTTGACGAAGACTTTCAAATTAATTTAGGACCACCTCGCCGACCTTCGCGACCATCCAGGCCATCCAGACCAACCACTACTACGACACCTGCAAATCCCGTAGATGGTACAACTACCACAACAGCATCGCCACAATACACGGCCTGCATGAATGCATGCCAAACTACCAACCAATACAATCCAGTATGTGGCAGTGACCGAGTTTCCTACATGAATGAGGGAAGATTGAGATGTGCTGTGCGATGTGGAAAGAGTAAGTTGCGAAAAAACCTAAGAAATTTTAGTTATTTTAATTTATTTCTTGTTTCAGGAATTCAACTTTTGTTCAGGGGTAACTGCGAGGCTTTGTGATTTTTCCAACAATGACTGTTAACCAAGCTTATTTATTATTTTTCCTGTGTAAATAAAAATTGCAAATAAAGTGCAAGTTTATTATTAGATGTCCCCGACTTTTGTTATGTAAAAATTGACGTCATTTCATTCTCAATTGCATCTGATTGAATATTCTTCTAAATATTACAGTTCAATCAATTCATTAAAAAAATATCGAGCGATCAAATAAATTTGTAATCGAGTTATCCATGGATTTGAATCCGTATGTCTTGAACTTGAACCATTTTAGCTTTCAACTGACATTTTATTGTAATGCAGTTCAAGTAACTACATACGTTTTCGCGTTCATGGATGACTCAATTACAAATTTATTTGATCGCTCTTTAGTACATATAGCAAGTTTGCGGACGTGGTTAATTAATTCAGATGTTTATTTAAATAGAAATAGTAGAAAAACCAGGAATTTGTCTGTATGGAAATCGTTTCACAATTATAGATATGTCATTCATATTGGCAATGTCAAATGATAAAAATTAAATATTAAATTAGTAGGTACATACTTCTACGTGAATCATCAATAATTTATTCTATTTTTTTCTTAACTAGTTACATGTTTGATTTGTACAATCACTTTTACCATTCTGTATTCTAAAATGCTATTTATAAATTAACCATTTATATAAAATGCAAATTAGTTCATAAAGACGATTTTATTTTATTTTCTATTTTTCCAAGGAAGTTTTTCTTGATAAAAAGTTTTGTTTGTTGAAAATAGCTATTTATGCATCTAGGTATGAACCTCTTGCTGAATTTTTAATAAACTTGAGATTCGATTGGAGGCCGTATTTTTTATATTTTCACTGTGAGATCAAAAAAGAAAAAATACGTAAAAGTTGATAGAATGAGGTTTGAAAATAATCTTGCTCATTTTTATTGTATTTCTTTGCAATTAATTGTGATTAGAAGGTAAAAATTACATCCCTATTTTTTTCTCAAATTGTAAGAAGCATGCTTTTTTCTGTAATACGAGCCCTAACAACTAAATGTTCGGACAATGTAAATTTGATTGTCGTTTTTTCATACGCGCAAAAGTTATCTAAATTAACTTCCATAATATTGTTTTTTTCTGTTATAATGCCAATATTTAGTTATATAAAAACGTAAATTTCGTAAAAATCCGCTCGGCGGTTCCTAAACTGTGGCACTTTAACCCAGCAGGATCAGAAAATTGTAGAAAAAAAGAATTATTATTTTCAAAACGTGGGATCTAGTAAGTAGTCGGATTTTGATGAAATTTACTTTATTGCAAACCTGGATGTTGGTTTTCTTTACAAAAAAGTTACACAAGTTTTTATTTGGTGATTTTAGGCATTTATCGGAGCTTTAAAGTTGTACCTTTAAAAATGATAAAATTTTCTAGTAACTGTTTTAAAGAATCACAGTTTTGAAACCGCTGGTTGGATTTGTGTCAAAAAACATTTAAATCAAAGCTCAATAATCGTACTATATTGAAAAAATCCTGAAATGTTAAAAATAAAAGTCAACATTTATCGTCTAATAGTGTGAAAACTCCAAACTATAATTTATTTTATACCTAATCAAATTATAAATATTAATTTCGATTAATAATTCGCATTTATAATAATGCTGAAGTCGAACTTTGTTTTTTTAATAGTACTTCCTATATTTAAATCTGGTATTCAGGGAGCCCCTGAAAAGTGTGTAAAAAAGCTCACACGTATTTATGGCATCTAAATCGATGGATAGCTTTTTATGAAGAATGTATATTAAAAAGATAAAAGTGAACTTTTTATATGATACGAGCCCTAACAACTAAATGTTCGGACAAAAATAAATTTGATTGTCTTTTTTCCATACGCGCAAAAGTTATCTAAATTAACTTCCATAATATTGACGGTTTTTTCTGTTATAATGCCAACATTTAGTTATATAAAAACGTAAATTTCGTAAAAATCCGCTCGGCGGTTCGAAAACTGTGGCACTTTAACCCAGAAGGATGGGAAAAGAACAAAGAATTATTATTTTCAAAACGTTGGATCTAGTACTCGGATTTTGAAGAAATTTACTTTATTGCAAAACTGGATGTTGGTTTTCTTTACAAAAAAGTTACACAAATTTTTATTTGGTGATTTTAGGCATTTATCGGAGCTTCAAAGTTGCACCTTTAAACATGATAGAATTTTCTAGTAACTGTTTTAAAAAATCACAGTTTTGAAACCGCTGGTTGGATTTGTGTCAAAAAACCGTTAAATCAAAGCTCAATAATCGTACTATATTGAAAAAATCCTGAAATGTTAATATGAATTTTTTTTGCATTTTTTTCGAGTTTCACAGTTCACTTTTTAAAAGCGTTTTTTGAGGGTGCTACCTACATTAAAATAATCACAGTTTTGGAACCACTGGTTGGATTTTGGTAAAATTTACTTTATTGCAAAGCTGGATGTTGGTTTTATGCACAAAAAATCCCCAAGTCTTTATTTGGTGATTTTAGGCATATTTCGTAGCTTTAAAATTGCACTTGAAAAATGTGACGTAATTTTCTAACGACTGATTTTAAAAAATCACAGCTTTGGAACTTGGGGAAAACGACATAAAGGTGCTTTCATGGCCCTCATCCAGTCCGGACTTAAATGTCATTGAAACTCTTTGACATAAAATTAATCGTATTTTACGCAATAATCCACCAAGAACCATTGGGGACTTAAAGACCAAAATAGAAGAAATTTATGACAGTTTCACGCCAGAATTGTACAAAAATTTGATAAATACAATACCTGCTAGAATACAGGCAGCTATTAAAGCAAAAGGAGACGTAACCTCTTATTAATGGTCCTAAATTAAAAACTATCCCAACATTTAGTTGCAAATTCATTTTGTAAAGTTTACTAATAATTAAGATTAAAATATTGTTAAATCCAATAAATAATTTTCTTCTATGCATAATATTGTTATTAAGGCTTTATCTTATTGTATTGTTAGGTGTTTACTAATTATTTGCGTAAAATTTCCAGTTCTCCTTTCATACTTCAAAAATTTACTTTTGTCCGAACATTTAGTTGTTAGGGCTCGTAGTAGCTCGTTCGTTTACTAATAATGTGAATAATATAATTAATAATTTTGGAAACTGATTTTAAGATTATTAAAAAAAGATTTTTTATTAGATTGCACTTATATGTAGAATGTCTTATAATTTTTTTTGGGAATTCATGGCAATAATGAGTCAATGCATCATCCACTCTTTCACAGGGGAGAGCATGACTTTGTTATTTAGGTTCCAAGGTTAAGAAGGTTTTCTGCAGAGTTGATTTACTATTAATAACACTGCCAAGTTCACAATTGATTTTAAAAATATATTTTACATATCAGTTGATTATAAACGGTCGTAAACCTATCCAGAGTCCAGAGCAAGGATCTATAGAAACAGGATGTGTGTCTCGAGGAGGTGGGTGGAGCTTTCTCGTGACCTCACGTATGGTGGCCAATGGTGGGGTCGGATAGTGCATCAGCTGTTGAGAAATGTCAGAAATTGACAATTTCATTTATTTGTCAAATCTTAATGTGTATATGTGCGAGAGAGAGAAAAATTCGAAAGTGGGGGTTAAGACACACCCACCTCCTCGACTCTATACGGCACGTTTTCGTATACGTTGCTGGGTATACGAAGTCGCATATCCTGTCTCTATATATCCTTGATCCAGAGTCAATATATTATATATTATATTATGCTTCGAAATTAATGGCAGCTAAAATGATGGATGTAGTATAGACTTAATTTATTGAAATAAAACTTTAGATTTTTTTTATTTTCAAATAAAATGCATTAAGGATTAGAAGATAAAATGCTTTGTTGTTCTGTAGTATCTACACAAGGATGTGGTTCGGGACATGGAATATACAAGACCAATGGATTCGGAACAATTATGATATAGGCAAACTTTCCTTAGTCCAAAAGTTAATATTAAAAGAGGTACCTACAGGTTGTAAAAGTCGAAATTTTTATTTTAAATTATTACCTAAACAGAATCTTAGGTGGTAAAAATATAAATTGTGACTAATCCTTCATCCTTGTGCTTTAGAATTTTTTTGGGTTTTAACATTTTTTAACTTTTTATCAACATTTAGTTATAGATTTGTATTACAAACATAAACATAAACATAAAAATAAACACAAACATAAATCGATTAGAGATTAAAATAAGAAAAACAATAAATAAGACGTTTAATGTTCGTCCTTACCAGTTTGTTGTTGCCTTTTATAACTAAATAAAGTAATGGGTATCATAATACATATAAGTAATTTTTTTCATAATTTGAAGATTAGCATAAATTATAAAATCAGTTGTTTATGAAAATTGGTGTTAAATATTAAATTTGTTTCAAAATATTTATCATTATCTTAATTTTGAAACATTACCTACTCCATATTTCGAAATTAATTGTACATTATCAATTTCCTTTTCAAGATAACGAGTTAATTTGTATAACTTAGTACAACTACTTTAAATATACAATTTAACAGTTAAATGTACCATGTGACCTATATAGTTAACAGGTAATTTTTATCGATTTATTACTTTTATGAAATTTGTAATTAAATTAAAAGTGTTATTTTTTCATAGAAACAAGAATTCCAATAAATCAATAAAAATAATTTTTGCATGGATTTTTTCTTAAGAAAACGCTTGTTCATGCTCAAGTTAAGATCATTTTATAAATACTAATTAGAGTACTTGACAACCTGGAGTTTATTGTTCGGTTTTTGTATATTTTTATTCAGTTAGCAAAATATTTTCGAGGGGTAGAAATCTAATCATTTTAACTTCGATAACAAAAATGCAGAAAAGCAAAGGAGCAAGCTCTAAATGTAGTGGCTCAAATCATACTCATTTTCAGGTCTACTGTTTAAAATATGTCACTAAATTAAAGTTCGATGGCTCCTCAACTACAAGATACTTGCATGGAAACTGCCACTCTACTTTTCATGAGCTTTCGTCCATTTTCAAGGTACTCAAAAGCTCTTTTAAAATACTTTTAACAGAGCTTTTGCAATTAACGTCACTCCTCAATATACCATATTGAATACGGTACTGAATTTGATTTATGAGTTCCAGGTTTACACCTTGCAATGCTCTGCCGTCACAACATTCATTACTTCTCACACGAGTGACGTAAATATTGAAAAAGCAGCTAATTTTAATCCCTCCGAAACTCCGTGACTCGGAACATGTATACAAAAACAACAAATTTACATACCGATTCCGTCACTTGTGCACTTCTTGGACGACATAACGCATAACCCGAATGACGTTCGTTAGACATAATCTAGCGATGAATATTATTTTAAAACTATTTTTATATTTACTTGTAACAAACTCGACAATTATAAACAATGAAGGTTATAGTAAGTTTTATACGGAAATTAGGGAACCCCCATATTAAACCACGATTAGAAAGCCTCCTAAACCTACATCTAATAATATTGTCAATAAAGGTCAAAAATGATCGATTCAGTTTTTACATACATAACAGAAATATTATTGATTTGGGAAGTTCGGCACATGGTTCCTTGCAATAAATTATTCATTGTTAAAGTGCCTAATTAGTTTTTATTGTACTGGTGCTACCGGTCATAAGCCAATCAGACATGTATGTTAATTCCGGCAAAAAGGAAAAAACGCAAGCATAAATCTCGGTATTTTATTATAGGGTTAATCCACTTCTGTTGCGGTTAAAACCAGTTGCAGGAAATTACAGAACTAAAAAAATCTAGCACCTATTCATGTTTTTTTCGCAATAATCTTAATAATATTCTAAACGATTTTTTTCCTGTGCTCTGTCACTTTAACATCATAATATGATAAAAACCGACGGTTTCTAGTAACCACAAAAAATTTATTTTAATAATGAATGAATAAGTTGCTCATCGAAATAGTTGTTAGTATATTGCCCGGAGGAGCTTTATATAATGTTTGCCGACCAGATTTTCCCCGACAGTACACAGAAAAGTTCTCCGGCAACAACATGTTTCGTTTGTTAGCATGTAAGTTGTTTTTAATTTTTATAATAAACAAACATCTAATGATTATTACCTAGTAGTGATGGTAATCAGTATAATTATATTCGGTATTAGTGGCATAAATTTGGTTAAAACGTGGTATATAAACTCGTAAATATGTTAAATCTTGAAACTATTAGTTGTTTATATTTTTTAGTAGGTAGGTAATTTTTTCCGAATACTAATGACAGAATCACATTTTTCTGTGTTTACATAATATCAATATTTTCGGAATATTTATGCATCAGTTTGGATATTTGGAAAATCAGAAAAAAACATTTAGTGCAAAAAGAAATTATGGTTTTCAAGAACCTTGAGTTTTTTTAATTTTGTAGTTAACATTTCCAGTACCAACAACAAATTTATTTAGGTATCTTTCTAAGATTTTAAAATTTTGTAAAAAATTGTTATTAATTTATTTCAAATAATTTTCATATGTTGCAAAATGAACTGAAATAAATAAACTTGACCTTGCTTAAAGATTTTTGGTGAGAGACTGAATTACTTTCAGTACTTGGAAATAATGATGCAGGAAATAATGAGCATGGTATTCTTCGTTCTCATTTGAAATTTCTCAGAAGACATTTCTGAATAAATTTTATAAAATTATTGTGCAATACCGATAAGAACCGTTAATTAATTCAAATTTGCTATTTACTTCTTGGTAACCAGTTTTTAGATGAATTGGACAGCAAAACTTTTTTTAACTCAAGGATGGAAATTTTTAAAATTGTTTAGAAACGACAATTACTATTTATAGTACAACAATTGTAGTTTTTTAATATAATTAACATCGTTTGTGTTGTAAGAATAAAATTATATCTTTGGAGGAATAAGGAGGAGGTGATTACTATAATTATTCTAATAAATAAGACACATTTTCATTAAATGAAATCCTATAAGGTTTCATGAATTTTAATATTTTCAAAAAGTATACGCATCTAGAGTTGTATAATATTAAAAACTTTAAATTGGGTGAAAATTAATCCTCTAAGAACTGTGCCAACATTTGATACAATGTGATAAAGTTCACCTTCAACATATGAGAAAATAAACATAAGTATTCTAACATATGTACTTTTTTCTCGACATAAGGAATAAATCTCTAAAAAATTTAGAATTACAAGAATTTGAGAACACTCAACAAGTTTATAAATAAAATTTGGTTGCATCCCGAGGCTGACAACAACAAAAACGAGGTTTGATTTATAGATGTTTTCTATTTTTGGCCATATCATCATAATTTAATTGATATTAAAAAAAACTTTATAATATCTTACCAAATTTAAATAATGTAATATTCGAAATTCATGGCGGTTTAATTTAACAATTATGAAGGATTATTTCGTACTTTCTTTACTAAAATTGAAACTAATCTCTTTAATAATTTATACGAGCCCTAACAACTAAATGTTCAGACAAAAGTAAATTTTTTAAGTATGAAAGGAGAACTGTAAATTTTACGCAAATAATTAGTAAACACCTAATAATACAATAAGATAAAGCCTTAATAACAATATTAAGCATAGAAGAAAATTATTTATTGGATTTAACAATATTTTAACCTTAATAATTAGCAAAATTTACAAATTAAATTTGCAACTAAATGTTGGGATAATTTTTAATTTAGGACCATTAATAAGAGGTTAAGTCTCCTTTTGCTTTAATAGCTGCCTCTATTCTAGCAGACATTGTATTTATCAAATTTTGGTACAATTCCAGCATGAAACTGTCCCAAATTTCTATTATTTTGGTCTTTAAGTCCCCAATGGTTCTTGGTGGATTATTGTGTAGAATACGTTTAATTTTATGCCAATGAGTTTCAATGACATTTAAGTCCGGACTGAATGAGGGCCATGAAAGCACCTTTATGTCGTTTTCCCCAAGTTCCAAAACTGTGATTTTTTAAAAACAGTCGTTAGGAAATTACGTCACATTTTTCAAGTGCAATTTTAAAGTTACGAAATATGCCTAAAATCACCAAATAAAGAATTGGGGATTTTTTTGTACTTAAAACCAACATCCAGCTTTGCAATAAAGTAAGTTTTACCAAAATCCAACCAGTGGTTCCAAAACTGTGATTATTTTAATGTAGGTAGCACCCTCAAAAAACGCTTTTAAAAAGTGAACTGTGAAACTCGAAAAAAATGCAAAAAAAATTCATATTAACATTTCAGGATTTTTTCAATATAGTACGATTATTGAGCTTTGATTTAACGGTTTTTTGACACAAATCCAACCAGCGGTTTCAAAACTGTGATTTTTTAAAACAGTTACTAGAAAATTCTATCATGTTTAAAGGTGCAACTTTGAAGCTCCGATAAATGCCTAAAATCACCAAATAAAAATTTGTGTAACTTTTTTGTAAAGAAAACCAACATCCAGTTTTGCAATAAAGTAAATTTCTTCAAAATCCGAGTACTAGATCCAACGTTTTGAAAATAATAATTCTTTGTTCTTTTCCCATCCTTCTGGGTTAAAGTGCCACAGTTTTCGAACCGCCGAGCGGATTTTTACGAAATTTACGTTTTTATATAACTAAATGTTGGCATTATAACAGAAAAAACCGTCAATATTATGGAAGTTAATTTAGATAACTTTTGCGCGTATGGAAAAAAGACAATCAAATTTATTTTTGTCCGAACATTTAGTTGTTAGGGCTCGTATCATATAAAAAGTTCACTTTTATCTTTTTAATATACATTCTTCATAAAAAGCTATCCATCGATTTAGATGCCATAAATACGTGTGAGCTTTTTTACACACTTTTCAGGGGCTCCCTGAATACCAGATTTAAATATAGGAAGTACTATTAAAAAAACAAAGTTCGACTTCAGCATTATTATAAATGCGAATTATTAATCGAAATTAATATTTATAATTTGATTAGGTATAAAATAAATTATAGTTTGGGGTTTTCACACTATTAGACGATAAATGTTGACTTTTATGCCCATTAATATACAAACAGCATCCTCAAAATTTTTCACTTCTTATCAGCAAATAACCACAGAATAAACATAATTTTTAAGAATTATTTATAACTAATTAATTCATTCTGGGAATTTTACCCATAAACCAGAGTCCCCTACCATCAACATCGCATCGCGTCTCGACAATGATTTATTACAAACATTTCCTATGATGTTCCGTCAATAACCATAAAACCCAACAAAATGCCACGACTAAACCAGTTTTTCATCCAACAGGTCTTATTGCAATTTTGCAAGTGGTGAGAGGTTATCACACTTCATACCAGTGGCACAACAGATACACACAAAATAACCAAGAGCAGGAAATCCCAAACAACAATCTTTCACCAACTAACAGATATCCACGTCAATTATCATTTAACCAGCCACCACTCAACTTACAACCAAGACCATCAGGAAATAGATTCGATCAGGATAATCGACAATTTAATAACAATAATAACTGGAATTGGAACAGCAACCGTCGTTTTGATAGGTTCAGGAATCGCCCAATCAGACAGGATTTGATTTTCTTCAGTAATGATGATGAGGATAATGGTTTTAACATTGGGAATAATATTGGGAATGGTAATGGATTTGGGCCTACGCCGAGGCCTCAAAGACAAACCACTACTACAGTGAGAATCCCT
Source organism: Pediacus dermestoides (assembly GCA_963942485.1). Lineage (NCBI taxonomy): Eukaryota > Metazoa > Arthropoda > Insecta > Coleoptera > Cucujidae > Pediacus > Pediacus dermestoides. Next base: position 36,281,121 of record OZ012626.1, read on the forward strand.
GGAATGGGAACCACTAGGTCACCCTGTGAAGATGCTTGCCAAACAACGCTACAATACAACCCAGTTTGTGGCACGGACCAAGTTACTTATGCTAATATTGGGAGGTTGCGGTGTGCTCAAAGATGTGGAAAAGGTAAGAACTGAAAGATATTTAGAGACTGTTTTAATTGTAAATACCAATGAGGTTACTTTGCTTTGCTTGTCTATGTATAATTGGAATTTCCAAGAATTCTCTTGTGGACAAGTGTATAAATCCACGATTTTTACAAATATGTGTGCTACCTGAGTAAAACAGTAAACAAACTACGTTGTGCTTGAAATACTTACATGTTAAAGTAAAAGAAGTTGAATTATTTAGCAGTAAAACTACTTTGGTCTTGGTCTTGAGCAGTGTGTGATTCCCCATCAACGCATATGATGCTAATTACATACCTTTAGTATGTGTTACCTGAAGCTATAAGCCACGAATAAAAATGACGCATAAATAATTTTCTCAAAGCTAAAATTTTTATAGATAATATTTTCCATTAAGATAACTACATCAATTACTGGTGTTTAATTCGACTCAGCAAAAGGTGAATGTTCTGGTAACCTTATGATGTTACTAAGCAGAATATTTATATTAAATAATGCGTTATTATTTAAATCGTTATCGTATATAAAATTTTTAGGTATCTACAAGTATTATTTACAAGAATTTTTTTGAAAATAGTGCCTAATTTATAAGGTATAAGTATAGCCTCGATAAGAAATCAATTAGGTATTATAGTTTTAGAAGATAATACCATCAGATATTCCGATGATTAAATTTGTAAATTGTAGGATATGGAATGCAGACCAAATATATTATACAGGGTGATCAGTAATTGGCGCACTCCGAATACAGTGCGCTATAGAGCACATTAAAACTATGAATAATCTGCAAAGAAAAATTAAATCTGATGGTTAGTTTCCGAGTTATAGAGTTTCCCTCCTCCAAGTTACAAGCTAATTATTTTCATAACCAAGACAAAAATGAGTGAATCTTTCATGCTACTATAATCTCTAGATAAAATGCAATATTATTTGTTCAATTTTTTTCACAAAACCTCTAATACAAAGAAATTGAAAATGTTAAAATTTAATAAAATACCTAAATTTGAGAGAAATTTGAAGTTTGGCAACCTCTCAAACTCCCCTTCGGATAAACTAAAATACCTTCTGTTGCCATGAAAATATTAATAATGAATTTCGATTGTTGTTTCTATTTTTTAATAAAATTGACAGTACCAAATTAGTTTGACAAGTTCTCGCATCATAAAATTTTGAACGTTTCTCATTTTTTTTTCTCGTCGAACCTATTCACATGTTCAATGCAGTGTTGCCACTTTTATTTTCACAAAAGTGGTCATATCTTTGTAAAGAAAGGACTTACAGCACTGCGGTAAAAAAATTCGTCATTCTTAAAACGTAAAGTTTATCACAGTATGCTCCGAGTGCGGCAATTACTGATCACCCTGTATATTTAATACCTACATACCTACAATTTAATTGGCTGTAGGTCGCCAGACGGCCAATCATATGGACTTATTTCAAATTCCAATTTACTCTATTCAAAACGGACTGTAGTATTTTGTTCTTTTTATATACATTTTTAGTATCTTAAATTTGCTATAAGTATGTTGCTAAGGATATAAAAAAAATGTGTTATGAGTGAAACTTTTTATGGAAAATAATTTTATGGGGAAAAACCAGGACACTAAGTTCATTAATAAAAAAATTATATCTACTAAGTATACTTATGTAGAAAAAATATACTAAGGTTAAATATGAAGGTTATTTGCTCTGAAGTTACGAGTCATAATGTTAAATTTGGAGTTTCCTTGAAAGCGAGGAAAATTTTTAATATTAATCTTTACTCACTTGTTCCTTTAGAATTATACATAATATTTATTAGAAACATTATACAATGTTACAAGATTATCTTTTTGTTATACCAGGTACTCCAAATAAATAATTTAGCAAAAATATGGGTAAAGGAAAATTTAGGAAGCAATATTTTATTACATATACAGGGTGTTTGGTACATCGATAGAAAGTTTTTACTGGGTGATAATTGGGGTCGTTTGGAACCTGTATGACCATATTTACCCTTATGCTAAGTCTCACCGTTTTTTAAATATCGACTTTTTAAATATTTTTGAGAAATATTTAGTTGAGTTGTTACTAATACATATTATTTGTTATGGTATTAAATACTTTCAACTTTCTTAAATGTTCTTAAATAGGGGGCATAATTTACCCAGCACCCACCCTGTATGTGACGCCCCTGGCAAAATTTCTGAAAATTGGAAAAAGAAATATGTGGCAAATTATAAAAGCTTCAAACTCACCAAATTTCATGAATCTACCTCAAATAGTTGCAGAGATATTATAGAAAACTCTTCTTTGGGGCCCCCCTTTCGGGGAGCTGTAGCTCCCTTAGGAAGCATTTTTCAACCTATATTTATTAAAACGTTTTGCATTATTTTTGAATTTAGAATCAGCTGGTACATTGGGGCAGGCTAATTTTGGGACACCCTGTATATGTATAATTTAAAAATAATTTTAATTGCTTAAGGTTCTTATTATGGTTTCAACCAGATATGTTTGTTTAAGTGGAACACCTGGTATATTTTTATTTCTAAATTTTATGAAACTACTTTTACAATTTTAAGTGTTACTTTTGAGTGTTACTAGTTCAGAAAATATTCAAACTATGAAATCTTGTTTATTTTAAATTGAACACCCTGTAAATTTTCTTTCTTCGCTGCGAAAAATGAAATTCTCTATTTTTACTTTCTTATACGTAGTATAAGGAAGTATTGTAATCGTGATTTTTTTCGACTTCGAGATTTTGATGGATTTACACGTTTTGAGGGCCCCTGAATCCATTTTGACCATTTTCGCCGTGATGTCTGTCTGTGTGTCTGTCTGCCTGTATCCACCATAACTCAAAAACGAGTTATCGGATTTGATTCAAATTTCATATTTAAGAGTTTGAACAAAATTGTGGGTGCCACATTCAATGTTTTTCATCTAGCACCAAAACAAGTGACAGTTACCTGAAGACATTTTTAGGTTTTTTAAGAATATCTTGAAAAATAAACAATTTATGAGATTTTTTTATTCTTTAACATTGATTTAGAATTGAATTTTGAACAAATTTTGTTTGAACTTTTTTTTGAAATTCCGTCAAAAAAATTTCAAAAAAACTAGATACTCTTAAAACACTTTATATTTCTCATAGCGCGCGTTGATAGTTGAATCCGATGGTCGAGGTAGGCCATGTGTTTCATTATATGGCTGCCAAACAGAGGTTCCCGGGTTCGAATCCCAGAAGGACCGGTCCATTAGTTTTTTTTTTATTTTACTGGTTTCTATGGTACCGAAAACAATAATAATGAATAAATAAATGTAATTTCATAACGGGAGATTTTTTTAAGTGAGTAATAGGTCAAAAATCCAAAATAAAACTCATTTTTGTCGTAAAATTCGGTTATAATGAGTGGGACAAGGACAGATTTATGCGTATTGCAATAAGTGCGACAGAGACTATTTGAAAATTGCTGGAAACCCTTAAATTTTTACAAGAAATTTAAGTTAATTTCTTTAGGAAAAGTAATTATTGTGACACTATCCGTATAAGAAAGTCATGTGTTGGGCACATCAGATATTTCATTAATCATTCCTGTACCAAAACGAACTTTTAGGTACCGGTAGGTAGGAAATATTTTGATTTTTATTTTAATTTTTAAAAAATTTGACCGATAATTATAATACATAGGTACTTAATTTTTTCTGCACATTTCTATATTTTAATTTAAAACTATAAGAGATCAAATCGTGTATACCTAACAGTAAATGATTTAAATTTCAATGGCAATCTAAACTAAAATAGTGAATTACTAAAGGCATTTCTATAAAAATCTGCTATAGTAATCAAAATTTGTATATCTCCTGCAAAAATGTGATGAAAATAAGATACAAATATACGAAGTTACGCACATTTACATGTTTTTGATAAATTGTTAAATATATCCTCGGTAGTATAGTGGTAAGTATCCCCGCCTGTCACGCGGGAGACCGGGGTTCGATTCCCCGCCGGGGAGGATCTTTTTGACTTTTTTAACAATGAATTTTAGGCAAATTATTAATAATCAAAAATAATATCATAATTTTATTCGGGAACATATTTTTTAAAACGTTTCACAAAATTTAGTACAAGATAAATAATGTGACTGAATTTACTGAATTCTTTGATATCACCGACATAAAACTCCTTGAACCCATTTAAATTATTTTGATACGTTTAATATGCAATATTAAGTAATTAGTGATTTAGTTTCAAAATATTTAAGTATATTGATGATGGATGATATTGTTTATTTTATAATTTACAAATTATGTTATGATTTTGTCAATAATATACAAACTCGTTTTTCTGTTCATTATCCATTATTTAATTTACAATAAGTATTAATTTTATTATTTTTCTTTCAGACGTCAGTATAGCTCGACCAATTGCCTGTACGAGAGTACAGTGAATGAATCTTTTTGTGAAAACTATTTAAAATTAAGACTGATATGGAAATAATAGTTATTAGTTTGTTGCAATATTTATTGAACTGCACAATCTAAATGTAATATCGAGAAGTTTCTAGTTTCTAAGCTTATCTGTAAGATCGAATTTTGATTTTAATAAAATGCATATAAAAAAATACAAATATTGTTTTATTTACGTGTAAGTTATATGATAATCTTAGCAAAATATAATAAAATATTTCTCTACTTACCTTTGCTAAATATTTTATTGTTAAATTAATTACAAAAAATCATTGTTATGCAATTATTAATACAACTACTTGTATGTGAAGTTGCCTACATTTAAATTATTTTGTTAACAAATTCAAAGCTTACTTTTCATAATCATTAGCCAATTAGGTATTAGTTACTTTATAATTTGTAAATTATTAAAAAATCCTAATCAAATAAACATTAAAATAATAATAATAATAAATATGAAACTGTATTTAGGCAACCAGTTATACAAGCTTGTGTATATGAAGTTATCGTCTTTAGAGGAAATTTCTGTTGGTACTCCTGGGCGTCATGTGGTTAGTTCGTTTATTTTTGGTAGGCGGTGCAGAACCGCTTGCAAATAAAAATCTTGAAATTTAAATAATGAGACTCTGAAAACCATAAATTTATTGCTTAAGTAAACAAAATCATCTTGTGCAATCAAATCATTTATAGGATAATTACAACAGCTAATACTGCTACATAAAATGACTACGTTAAATTCGTTTAGTGAAAAAATTGAGGTTAGTTGTTTGTTTATATCACACAAAATTTGAAAATTCTACCACCAAACTAATTTTTCAGGACTATGAGGTGCATAATCTACTGGGGAAAGGCGGATTCGCCTCTGTGTACAAAGCAAGGTGCTTTGAAACTGGCCTGGAAGTCGCTATAAAAATGGTTAGTTTTCCACAAAAATTAACAGATTTAAACTGTATTACTGTAACATTTGCAGATAGATAAAAAGCTCATGCAAGCAGCTGGAATGGTAAGTCGTGTACGCCAGGAAGTATCTATACATTCCCGGTTGAAACATCCAGCAATTTTGGAGCTGTACACATTTTTTGAGGACGCTAATTACGTTTACTTGGTGTTGGAGTTGTGCCACAATGGAGAGGTACAACAGTATGTAAAACGAAAGGTAGGCAACTTTACCGTACATTCAACAGTAAAATCCTATAAACAGAAATTTTAGCCTTTAACTGAATCCGAAGCCAGTAGCATAATGAGGCAAGTTGTGGAAGGTATGAGATACTTACATTCCCACAATATCCTCCATCGCGACATGTCCTTATCCAATCTATTGCTTACAAAAGACATGCAAGTGGTAAGTTAGTTAATAACAAAGTGGTTATCAATTCTAAACTAGTTTTGTTGTAGAAAATCGCTGATTTCGGTTTAGCTACACAATTATCACGCCCCGATGAGAAGCACATGACAATGTGTGGCACGCCTAATTTTATATCGCCTGAAGTGGCGTCGCGAGGCTCTCATGGGTTAGAAGCGGATGTATGGGGACTTGGTTGTCTTTTATACACACTGTTGGTGGGCACCCCGCCATTTGATACCCAAGCAGTTAAAAGCACTTTGACCCGTGTAGTTATGGCCAATTATCAACTGCCCAGTCATTTGTCGCCGGAGGCCAAAGATTTGATTAATGCTTTGCTGCAGAAGAACCCCAAAGACAGACTTAAGTTGGAGCAGATTTTGGAACATCCGTTTATTCGGAGGGGCAACGTAAGTTTGGACCACGTGCATTTTTTATTAGTATTTACAATATTTTTTTAATAATTTCAGATGTTAACTTCTAATTTAACCCAAGACAGCGGCATTCACACAATGTCAAGTCGAAGAGAAAGCGCTTTCAGTGATAGTGCTCTACCTCACCACAACTACAACGTGTACACACCCCCAACCAATCTACATCCTCGCAGAGCCAACAGCGATTGTTTAACAAATGAACCCTACTACCCAAACAGTCGATTAACTCAAAGCATGGAACACCTCAAACTGGGTTATGAGCCGAACTACCACAATGGATGCAGCCATAAAAGCGACCAGATTTCAGTGTTTTCCAACTGCGGCTCAAACTACGAATTAAAACCGACGAAATGCAGTGGGTACACTGACATGCCACCTAGCGTGAGCCAAGCGAGTCAAAACTGTTGTTACCCAGCGGACCCAGGTGGAGGTCACCAAATTCTTAACGGAATATCTAATCACAGCCATAGTTCGCACCCTCGTACACACTACTTGCAAGAGATCCACCAAAATCATCGACTTGTGGCGGAGCGTGAGCCAAAGACTCAAAAACCTGCAGGTCTAGTACAGTTGTGCTCAGAGCGCTTACAACCGACTAGGCATCATACAAACAACAACGCGATTCTCAATATTTTATCCGATGGGGAAGTTTGTGTTGAGTTTATAAAGAAACGGGGTGTTTTGAAAAAGGATGCAGTGTGTGAGGTTTTGAGGATATCGCCTGACGGCATGCGAATTGTGCTGTATAAGCCCAATGGAGACAAAGGGGTGGCTCCGGCTGATACACCACCGGCTTTGCCAGCGCAAGGCGCCGACCAGATTTTTAGTATAGAAAATTTGCCGGAGAAATACTGGAAGAAGTATATGTATGCTTTTCAGTTTGTTACTCTAGTGAAGGCGGCGACGCCGAAAGTCACTTATTATACAGACAAAGCAAAGTGTTTGTTAATGGAGAGCATGACTGATTATGAGGCTCGCTTCTATGAAGGTGAGGAAAAGAAACGTTTTGTTATCAAACTGCATATACAGAAAAAAATAATAAAAATATGTCAACAAAAATTTACCAGATTAAAATATTAAATATTTGAACGGAAAAAAGTAAAAATGTTCTTTATTTTGGAGTCTAAAATAAATTTAAGCTAAATTATTCGAAATGGTGCCACTTTTTATATTTTACAAATTTTTTTGTGCCACAAAAATGTCCTAACTAAAATTTTGTTTAATATAAAAAATATATAATTTAATAGTCTAAATAATTCCCGTTTCTTCCAGGCGGTAAGTTGACACAATCCTCGACAAACGGTGTGACTATCATAGACCAATCGGGGAATAAATACAATTTTTCCAACACGCAAGACTGTAGAAATTTAACTGGAACCTTGGAGCTAATGTGGAGCCACGCTGAAGAAATACATGGTCAATGTCTGCTGCTTGAGCGCACTTTAACCAAATTACCGGGCAATAATTTTCCGATAATTGTGGGGCGTAAACCGTCGGGATTGTCCAGTGGAAAAGAAAACCAAACGCAATCAATCATGGTGAGTAAAAAGTGAATCTGTCGAGGGAAATTATTAGCGAATTTATACCGAGGTTAATCGTAGACTGATTGAATTCTGTGAGTAAGAAAAAAACACGTCTGAATAATAATTTAAAATGACAAATTACGTAATCGATTAATTTAATTATATAATTATTTTTCTCGAACACAATTTTTGACGAATTACGCCCTTTTTTCCAGCCTTCGTTCGCTGTTTCCATGGACAGCCTAGCGCCGAGTTCGTCCTGCAGAACTAACACATCGGAAAAGCGTGTCAGCGTTCCAGGCGTCGGGACGGCAGTGCAATTACCAAACGGCGAGCTTCGAGTACGGTATTTAGATGGATCACAGTTGTGCATAGATGGTAAACACCAAATTCGCTATCAGTATCCTGATGGGCGCTTGGTGAATTATTTAGATAGTGACAGTGTACCTAGAGCGATAACGGATAAGTTGCAACAAATGCCCAAGGTATTGGCGCAACTGGCACCAAGTGTTGTTACACATAAGATATATAACATTAGATGATGCATTGGCGTTTGAATTAGTTAATTGCAGTTTTAAGAGAAATATTGCGTATTTATTGGTTAAATTTGTTATGTAAGTGTAAGGAAAATATAGAATTGATATTTATTATTTTTGTATTACTTTTATTGTTTAGGATATGACTCGAGTAATGTTAATAACATTGTATAGTATTTTAATAAATCGCTTTACCAATTAAGTGAAGAAGTTGGGCAGGTCCCAGAAATAAATGTTTTATTTGTACCTAGGCTGTTTTTTGAAAATTAAAATTTCCTCGATATCTACCAATCGGCGTAAGTTAACTGGTATTGTAAGAGGACTATGAGGTAGGAGGCGATCGATCTGATTATCTGAAAAGTAAATTAATTCATGTTGAGTTATTGTTACTAAACTTAGAGGTATTTAGTTTCGAGTACCAACATGGAACAAATTTATTATTAGGCCAGTCAAATTAGCAAAACACCCGGAAATAATTGATAAAGTGTTCAAAATTTGATAAAAGTTGTAAATTGATATGGAATGGAACTATAAAATTTTGCCCCCTCCAAAAATGACGGGAACATTTTTAAAATTGCAAAATACTAAAAATTAAATTTACTCGCTGAGATATAATTTAAAAGAGGGGCAAAGTCCGGTAAGAAATTCTTCTATTTATTCTTTATTTTCTATTAATTTTGCCAACTTTTCAAACAACGGGAACATTAATATTTATTGATTTTTAATGTTTTTATTTATGACAAGAAGAGAACTAATTATAAAGATTGGCAAATTACAGAACATTCTTCTGTCTAATATTTTCCAACTATCCTTGAATTTGCTTGGGAAAGTAATTTTTTGGAATTTTTTCTTTAAAAATGGAAATTTTTTAATTTTTCGGTCTTGGAAATAATTATAATTATAAATTATAAAGTTGCGATTTTTGGTGGCATATGTTTGAATACGATTTTCATTGTGCGGTGTATAATTTGCCCCCTTTAATTGCATCGGGAACTTCTCCGGAATTGCAATTTTTAAATTTCGCATTTTTTTTTGATAATGGAAATAAATAAAAAATTTGGCAAAATTCACAGGTTGTATGAAACCTCGGTTTCGATGCGAATTCAAATTATAATACAAAATATAATAGAAATAAACAAAAACACGTTAAAATTTTATTTATAGAATCTTCATGTTTTTTATGATTTCCAACAGATTTTTTTAAATTTTAGAATTATAAAAAAGTATTTAAGCCGAAGATCCATCCAAAAATTAAAAATGAACTTTGTCGTGATTTTTTTTCAGTTTTGAAGCAAATTAAAAAAAAATTTATCAATTCCCGAATTTTCGGTAGGCCTCGTGAACTATCACTGATTTCAGTCGATGCAACACCAGATTTTGCAATACTTTTTCAAAAACGCGAATATTTTTTTCAGAACAAAAACGTTTATCACATAAAAAACAATAGAATAATTAGGTATCACGTTCAGCGCTCATATTTAACACGTCGCGTCGAATCGTTCATATGTCAATATTCAAATACGTCATCACATAATAATAATAAATAGTAGTAATAGGGACTTTGCATGATTTTCAAAATAATTTTTTTTGAAAAGCTGATACCAAATTATCACTATCAATATTTTTGAAAACATTTTTTGGTCCGTACTTTACGAGTAAATAAATAAAAAGTATTGTAAAATTTGAAATTTCCGCGGATTGCCCGGAAACGCCCGAATCGGCACAAAAGACTGCTGACGTCACAAATCTAGTTCCACAGTGCAGCACGCCGCATTTTGACTTATTTCGAAAAATGTCAAACGCTTAAAAAATATTTAGACATGGGAATGTCAACTAGATTCGTGACGTCACACAGGACTCTCCGATCTCAAAGCGTTTTCGGGCGGCAATAATATATTTGAATTACGGTCAATTTATAATCGTTTTTTCTGTACAAATATTGAGTAAAAAAAATTATTTTTGCTGTAGAGTATTATTAATATAGTTGTTTTACATTTCTAACAGAAAAAAACGGGATTTTAAAAAAATGCAACATCCCTATTGTTTCACATCCCCCACTAACTTGCGAATTTTTTAATTTATTTCCAGGGGCATAAAAACATGTGTAAAAAATAAAGATGTTTAGCGAGCTGCCGTTGTTGTAGAAGGAGGCAAATTTGTATTCGCATCGAAACTGTGGTTTCATACAACCTGTGAATTTTGCCAAACTTTTTATTTATTTCCATTATCAAAAAAAAATGCGAAATTTAAAAATTGCAATTCCGGAGAAGTTCCCGATGCAATTAAAGGGGGCAAATTATACACCGCACAATGAAAATCGTATTCAAACATATGCCATCAAAAATCGCAACTTTATAATTATTTCCAAGACCGAAAAATTAAAAAATTTCCATTTTTAAAGAAAAAATTCCAAAAAATTATTTTCCCGGCCAAAAAAAATGGGAGCAAATTCAAGGATAGTTGGAAAATATTAGACAGAAGAATGTTCTGTAATTTGCCAATCTTTATAATTTGTTCTCTTCTTGTCATAAATAAAAACATTAAAAATCAATAAATATTAATGTTCCCGTTGTTTGAAAAGTTGGCAAAATTAATAGAAAATAAAGAATAAATAGAAGAATTTCTTACCGGACTTTGCCCCTCTTTTAAATTATTTCTCAGTGAGTAAATTTAATTTTTAGTTTTTTGCATTTTTAAAAATGTTCCCGTCATTTTTGGAGGGGGCAAAAATTTATAGTTCCATTCCATATCAATTTACAACTTTTATCAAATTTTGAACACTTTATCTATTATTTCCGGGTTCCTGCATTATAAGAGCTAATTTGACTGACCTATATTTTGGACTAATGTTAAAGGTAGATTTAGAACCACGAAAATTCATACTTACTGTAAATAATACTTTGTTGCTTAACACATAACCATAAGCCCGAAATTCCACACGTTCGTTTATCAACTGAATAGAAAATGCTTCTACCTAAAATCGTGCCATTAAAAATTGTGATTATATAATTAAAAAAAAATTTAGACCTCTTCCATTATTTCTATAGAACACCCTCTTTCAGTGGTGTAGAATATCATTTTAATTTTAATTCTATCAACCTAAAAAATCATCTACAAAATGCATCTAACCCAATCTAAGGCAAATATTACAAACCAGTTGATCTATATCTTCAATAAAACTGAAAATAAGCACAGGTTTCGACATGTAGAAGACCACAGTCGAAGCAACTCGAACAGTTTCAATACTGGAACCCATCCTGCTGATGGCGTGCACCATCATGTACAACCTAGCCCAACTTTCAATAAGCGAAGTTAGGAAAACTGAAGTAAAATAAAGCTTGAATATATCGGAAGTTTCTATAGAAAACCCAGCTAGAAGATTAAAATATTTTCGAAGTTTTTGTACACCTTCAACGGCTGTTAAGTAGTGTTGCAGATTTTCTTCTAGTTTCCTCAGGATATTCCGGACTAAAATCACGGAGGTCAAGTTGATCATTTCTCCAGCAACCACCGCAAAGTATTCCAGGACTAAAATCGTGTTTAGGCCTAGTCTTATTGCTATATCATCAAAACAGTCATTAGTGTACTCGAATAAAATTATTACAGTATTGAACAGCAAAATTCCATACAAGAAATTCACAGTTTCGTTAGCAACATTCGTAAAATGCTCATTGCTTATGCAGATTTTATACAGGTTTACATAAAGCTTGTAAATACGCTTTTGTTTGCAGATTAGAGTATAGTGCAAAATTAGATCATTGGATACAAATAGAATCCATTGTAAAAGTAATGGGATTAGTGTGGTTTTCTTGTATAGGCGAACCAGAGGCACATTGACTTTGTATGTAAACACAGCGTATGCTAATAATTTGCTAATGTTGCATAAGCCGAAGTACAGTTTGGTTTTTATGGTACACAGACCATGGGAGCTGAAATTTACTACGCCCATTGTTCGGAAAAACCAGAAAAGAATTTTTATTTTGGTAGGAAATTTGGAGAAAGTTGGAGTGGTCATGATAGGCGTGACTTAATTTTTCGTTTGATTGAAAGTGTGGAAGTTTAGCTAAATAAATACAGGATTAATTAAAGATAAGCACAAAATAAATAAAAATAGTTTCGTTTTATTAAATTAAAATAAGTAGAAATAAAGGTGTAGGTAAATGTAGGAAAAAACCACACAACATAATATAATATTTTTTTGTTTGTTTGTTTTAGTTACAATATTCTTAAAGCTAAAATAAAATTTAAAAAAATAACTGATAGTCAATGATAACACGTGGGATATGATGTGTTTATTAAGGTATGATCTTTTCAACTTTATTCGACAGATAACTTTATTCTATATTTAAGGGTTTTGAAAATCCACAAATTTATCTGCCAGATAAAGTTATTTGGAAGATATAAAGACCGGCCTTAAGTTATACGTAGGCTACGAAGTTTATGTTATCTGGCTATTTCCGGAAATATATTCTAAAATAAATTATTCTTAAAATAAATATATTATATACAATTTCTTTGACTAGTTCCAGGATCCAGCCAAATGACATAAATGTTTGCAAGTATGGGATTTTAAAAATCCATGATCCATAAAAAATTTACTTAAATTTCTATCGAAAACTTGAGTGACTACGATAATGAAATTTGGAAATTTATTTATTTGAAATCAATATGTAGGTTGAAAATAATGGTGATATTTTTTGTAAAAATTTGTTATAAGTACAGGGTGTCCCATTTTCGGCACTTTTAGTGGGTATTGGCGTTATTATCAAAGATAGAGTGTTGCGGTTTTCACCTTCCTCTCCTACTTTTTTACGAAACGAAAGATTCCGGGGTCAAATTTGTCATGGCTCTCTTAGTTTTTAATCTACAGAGTGATTCTGAAAATCTTTGTTTTTTAGACACCCCTCGTATTTCCGTTATGCGTCTACATATCAAAAAGGTGAAAACTGATCTTGATAGAGTTTTTTACGTAGAATTCAGTGGCGTAGGCAGTTTTTGTGTAAAAGGTTTTGTTTTTGAGATATTGCTCAAACTTATATATTTTTTAATGGGACACCCTATATACTATCTTTTATATTGATTAAGCAAAATTTGGGCTTTCCAAAAATATATAATACTTAATATTTATTTTGAAAACAAGCTCAAAATTCGATATTTTTACTAATTTTCTTTATTTATAATAGTAGGCCATGGCTAATTTTTTAAAAACAAATCCAAAATTTCCACAAAGCTAAACACTTCAAAAGATGATTTTAATGCATTGTATAAAACATACCAACAATATAATACTTCTCATAATTATCGTAAATGGCCGTTGTAATAAAAAATTAAAAGTAAAATAAAAACTCCTACGTAACAAAAATATTTCATCAATGATGGAAATCTGACAAATCTGTCAAATTTTGCATTTGTTTCTAATAAACTAGCCATGGCCTACTGTTATAAATAAAGTAAATTATTAAAAATATCGAATTTTGAGCTAGTTTTTCAAAATAGATATTAAGTATTATATATTTTTGGAAAGCTCAAATTTTGCTTAATCAATATAAAAAGTAATATATAGGGTGTCCCATTTAAAAAAACATAAATTTGGGCAATATCTCAAAAACTAAACCTTTTACACAAAAACTGCCTACGCCACTGAATTCTACGTAAAAAACTCTATCAAGATCAGTTTTCACCTTTTTGATAAGTAGACGCATAACGGAAATACGAGGGGTGTTTAAAAAACAAAGATTTTCAGAATCACTCTGTAGATTAAAAACTAAGAGAGCCATGACAAATTTGACCCCGGAATCTTTCGTTTCGTAAAAAAGTAGGAGAGGAAGGTGAAAACCGCAACACTCTATCTTTGATAATAACGCCAATACCCCCTAAAAGTGTCGAAAATGGGACACCCTGTACATAAATTTTAACATTTCTGGAAAAACCGTAATAGGAACCTTTCTAAAATACTTAACATAGTTTTGAAACTACTAATTTTATGAAAATAAATGTAATTAGAAATAAAATTGCTATAAATTCTGTCTTTTTGCTTTTTAACGGTCTGAAAAATACTTATAAGAAAGTTTAAATTGGTACCATTTAAAACAAAAATTACGACAGCAATTATCCAATTTGTGCTGTAATACCTGGAATTTTAGTTGAAAAAAAATACTATGAAGCAAATACTACACTGCAAAAAACAGTGCATATACATAATTACAACTGCTGAAGGCGGTAATCCCAAAATAGTTTTTGCACACAATAAAAAACTATGAATCAACTTTTAGCAAACACATTCCATATTTACTTAAATAATACTCCTACCATCCCACACAGCTGTAAACTTTAGCCAGCACATTATCACAACATTCCTTTTTTGTACGAAACAAACATTAATTATGATTTTCGTGCTAATTACACAATATTATAAAACACTGGACCACGCAAATACCGAGGAGGTCGTGACCAATCATACAGTTGCAAAAAAGACCTTTCACAATAATAACTGTTATCACTACAACGAAAACATCTTCCGGACTATCGTTTCTGAGGTGGTTTGGCTTGGAAAGAGTTCAAACTGCTGTCATAACTGGGTCTTGGAGCAGCATCTAATGGAAAATCATAGTCGGGTATCAGGAACAACTTTCTTAGATCTTTCCATTGCTCCGAGTTCATAGCCTTACTGGTACTGCTGGACGTGGTGCGTCTATCCACGCCTTTTCTGTCCTTGGAACTAACTCCAGCTCCACTAGCATCTACTGTGTAATCCGGTAAAAACTTCGGAGCCTGATAGAACATCGATGGTGGATTAATTGGAACCTCAACAGTTTCGTTGTCATGTTTGTACTCGTTACTAACTTTTGGAGGCTCAAAATCCAAGTTAAGTTTCGGTACGTGCGCGTCCTCAGAAGTTTTATCCTTCGCTTGTGGTGCTAGTATTCCAAGTAAACCAGGATCTGGAGGGGTTGACTGTAAAAATTTAGGATACACGGGCGTTGTCGCCATGAAATCCGATTTAAAATTGACTTTAGCCTCTGATGGTGCTTTCCCATCTCCTGGTGCGACTAAACCTACGAGACCAGGATCAGGCGAAGTTGCCTCGACTGATTTTGGATAAACTGGCGTGGTCGCTATGAAATCTGATTTAAAATTAACTTTAGGTGCGGGTGGAGCTTTAGGATCACTAGGCGCCACTAATCCAACTAAACCAGGATCTGGGGAAGTTGCCTCGACGGATTTTGGATAAACAGGCGTCGTCGCTATGAAATCAGATTTAAAATTAACTTTAGGTGCGGGTGGAGCGTTAGGATCACTAGGTGCCACTAGTCCAACTAAACCAGGATCTGGGGAAGTTGCCTCAACTGATTTTGGATACACCGGAGTCGTTGCATAGAAATTGGAAATAAAGTTGACCTTAGGAGCTGGTGGTGCTTTAGGATCACTGGGGGGCACTAAGCCTATTTCAACTGGATTAGGTGAGGTGCTCTCGACGGATTTTGGATAAACTGGCGTTGTAGCAGTGAAAGCTGACTGGAAGTTCACTGTAGGTTTCCTCTGTACCACTTTAGTTCTACTAACGAAAGGACGTGGAGGTAATAGTTCGGAATCTAAAGGAGAAGAGGTGGAAGTTTGAACAAATTTGGAAAAACCTGGTGTAGTGTTCGTAAAATAAGTCTGCTGCCCTCTACTAACAGTAGTCCTGCTAGGTGTTCTACTCTTAACAGGTGCAGCAAACGCAGAGTTTACATTCCTGTTATCAGAGTTAACAGGAATGGCCTTCGGCTTAGCTTTATTACTCCTACCTGAAGGGTAACTCGTCATGAAAAATGTGGGTTGCGTTTTAGTATTTGTCCTATTTGCCCCTTGTAAATTCATAGACCAGTGTCTTGGAGGCGAGTAACTTATATCGTCCGATGAACTGTTATTCGATTCATTGTCGTTTACGTCCACTCCTACAATAGTGGTAGTGTTACCTATCTGAGCCCTACCAGTACGATAGATTATATTATATTCGGAAGCACTTGGATGCGTTAGAAGATCTGGTCGAGGTGTTCGATGGTATGGGTGCGCTATCGAGTCTTCCACGAAGGGTTTCTCACGTTGGCCAATAAGTAAATTGGCACTGTAGTCTTCTTCGGATTTGCTGCAGTTTACCATGTACCAGTGGTCGCAGATGAGCATGCGTTGTTGGAAGAGAGTGGCATTGGGGCAGGTGTAGCTGAATTGTCTGCCTAGGCCGTCACACATGTGGTAGACCTGGAAGAGGAGGTTATGAGATTTTTAATTAGTAAGTTTGAGGAGGATGGTACCTGGCAGCCAGATGCTACATCGGCGTAGTAGCCTGAGGTTCGACCATCACAGGAGAAGGTGGTTCTGGTGTTCTGGAAAAATTAAAATAGTTATAGTAATATATTCTTTGTTGTTGCATTGATTATGAACAATTTTATGTAAAGTTCAAAATTTTACTTGCAGCTGGCCTACTCTGAGTCAAGAATTATAAAAAATTTTAAGAATAAAAATTTAATAATTTTTATTTAAATTTGTTCGATTTTATTAAGTTTCACTCTAAGTAACATGGAGTATATTCAGATAGAATCCGTTAATTTACCTAACACTCTCTTATTTGCAGCTATTTTCCCTAATTCAAGAGCTACAATATTTTGAAGAAATTACTTTTTCAAAAATATAATTTTTATTTTTTTCAAAAATGCCCGAATAGTAAAAAATATTAAATTTGATTTTGTATTAATGTCGAATCCTTTCCACTACATACTATTTAATCCTTACAAAAAGATTCTTCGGTGACCGTGGGCCCAAAAGTTTATTCACTTTAAACCAGGTCATCTACATTTGCCAAAATAAATTTATCTTCACCTACACCAAATAATAAATTTTCTATAACACTTAAGTCGGTCATTGACGCAATCCATAACAAAAACTAATTAATAATTACATATGTTTAAAAATATTTATTCTCTTTTCGTCTACTTGCAAAGTTTTTACCTGCAGGTAGGAAAATTCTGTTCAATTGCGTTCACCATCCTACATTTCTTCGTCGTGATTGGAAAATAAGTCCTTTGCATGTGATTGCTATCAACTAGGTGTAAACAAGTTAATTAAGTGTAGTCCATTACAATTTATCGATTAAACTAAACGTCCTGTCTGTTTCTTGCCTTGGCATTTGTGATAAGCAGTTTGTGATTATAATGCACTGATTCAGGATAAATTCCAACGCATTATTTATTGTCGTTTTCCATATAAGACACACGAGTCCTTTTGTAGGCGCGATTTCTAATAATTATTGAATAAACGACTGTTTTATTTTCTAAGATCGAGAAGAACTTGTGTACTTTTCGTGTGATTATATCACATAAATTGCAGCGTTATCTAATGTCAAGGTAACACACTGAAATTTTTGAAACTGTTTTTCTACTCATCACGTTATAATAGGTATCGTGTGACATTACAACATACAGTAATTTTGTTGTTGTCGTTTTTAGTTATTTATTTTATGTCTTTGCGAGCGGGTGTGATTGACATTTTTCGTGAGTTGATGTTTATAATCAACTGCTGTAATTAAAATAAATCTTTACATAATCACACGATTTTGCCGCCACGTCAAGGTGAACGATTTTCATGCATAAAATTCGATTCCTCTTGATTCTTAAATTAGCACGACAAGTAATAGTTTTCGGAAATTTTGAACCTTATCTACTTAATTCCAATGATTTACAAAAAAAAGTTATTTTGAAAATTTTATTTTTTCCAACCCCATATCACAAAAAGATAGCCGATATCTGATCTTGCTTTTAGATGGTTCAGGATTTGGTACCCTGATAGGCAATAAGACCAGAAAATCCAAAGATATCATTGTGCCTAACGCCAAAAACCTTTTAAAAAATATTAAAATTATTTTAGCTTTTATCAAATATTTATATTCATTCTTGAAACTTCTTGGTTTTAACGTTTTCAGCAGTGTTATAAACCGAATGAAAGTTCTCATTAATGAATTAATATACAGAGTGACCCAAAATTAGACTGCCAAAATGTACCAGCTGATTCTACGTTCAAAAATAATGCAAAAAGTTTTAATTAATATAGGTTGAAAAATGCTTGCTAAGGGAGCTACAGCACCCCGATAGAGGGGGCCTCAAAGAGGAGTTTTCTGTAATATCTCTGCAACTGTTTGAGGTAGATTCATGAAGTTTGGTGAGTTTGAAGCTTTTATAATTAGCCACATATTTCTTTTTCCAATTTTCAAAAATTTTGCCAGGGGCATCACATACCGGGCGGGTGCTGGGTAAATTATGCCCCATATTTTTTGTGTGGATAATTTTTTAATTTTTTATATCATATTATGAAACTTGGTTTAATTTTACATAAAAAAGATCGTCTCAGTCGATTTTTGAATCTTGAACCGTTTTCGAGTAAAATCGTTTTGAAGAAGTCACTCACGTCCATAAAAACTACACTACGTAATAAAAATAATCACGAAATTGGAAAACAAATTTTGATTTAGATATTTTGTTTTTATTATTAATATTTGACGAAGAAATGCTAAACGAAGTAATAAATACCTATAAATTTTAATCCATTGTCTACTTTTGATAAATTTGAGTTTTGTGATTATTTTTATTAGTGTAGTTTTTATGGACGTGATTTTTTTATCGATCGACTGAGACGACCTTTTTGTGTAAAAATAAACCAAGTTTCAAAATTTGATATAAAAAATTTAAAAATTATCCACACAACAAATATGGGGCATAATATACCCAGCACTCACCCTGTATGTGACGCCCCTGGTAAAATTTCTGAAAATTGGAAAAAGAAATATGTGACAAATTATAAAAGCTTCAAACTCACCAAATTTCATAAATCTACCTCAAACCGTTGCAAAGATATTACAGAAAATTCTTTTTTGGGGTCCCCCTTTCGGGGGGCAGGCTAATTTTGGGACACCCTGTAGATAGAATGGCATTTTATGGGCTAAAATAAAAACTTTGATGAAAGGACTGGTACTGTAAGTAGTTGATAATTTAATTACAGTTGCAAAATCTGAAGCCTAGTTTCTAATAGTTTTAGCTGGTGAGTATCTAAATTACTAAATTCCGTTAATTGTATTAGCGTTTCATATTACATATTCATCTTAATTATTTTTTTATGAATGCTTAATTATAGACTATAATTATATTGATTGCTTTTTTATCTGTACGTTTTGAAATTTGAAATTGTAATCGTTGATTTGTTTTTATCTAGATCTTGCGTATGCGAGGTCAAAAAATAAACTGGGGTTTTATCAAACTTTTTAAAATAATTTTCAATAGACTTTTCCATAGATAACGTGTGATTCTTTAAATTTCCATTCTAGGTAAGCCTTGGAATTTGAACGTATGCGCCGAATTGATTTATCTGTTGCTGTCAGTTTCAAACGACAACCAGAAAACCTAACCTTTTTTGAGATTTAAAGAAATAAGGTGTAATCAAAGACATGATTTTTTTTTCCACCGCCAACTCAGAATGGAAATTTAATGAATCACACGTTATTAGCAAATGGTGGAAGTAGAAAATTTTCACTTTATTTTGTAAAAATTATAAAAAAAGAAGAAATTTAATCAATAATTTAAGTTATGTCCAAAACATCTTTTCTTATTGATCCTTATTTTCTTATATTTATAATCTAAAAAATAACTATGAGAAAATTGTGTATTATACAGTGTGTCTAAAAAATGTAACAAATGAAATACCCGTTATTAAATTTCTCATTTATTCAATAATTTAAAAAATACTGGCAAAAATCAGGATTGGAAGAGGACTTCTTGTTAGTCTGAAAATTAAAAGCACCAGATATTAGACCAGAAAAAAATTACAAAATTATGGCCCTATTTTCTTTAATTTTCAGGTATTTATGTTATTTGAAGTAAAATTTTTTTGGAGTTCTTGGTGCTTGAGCATGCGACCAAAAATTATACTAAAGTAGGAAACAAAACGATAATTCTAAAAATAATTACCTGATGTGCCCAACACATGACTTTCTTATACGGATAGTACCACAATTACTTTTCCTAAAGAATTTAAGTTATTTTTCTTGTAAAAATCGTGTTTCAATTTTGAGCGTTTCCAGCAATATTCAAATAATTTTCGGAAGTCTCTCTCGCACTTATTGCAATACGCATAAATCTGTCCTTGTCCCACTCATTATAACTGAATTTTACGACAAAAATGAGTATTTTATATTTTGAAAATTTTTTTACAGAATGTTAAGGAATAAAAAAATCTCATAAATTGTTTATTTTTCAAGATATTCCTAAAAAACCTAAAAATGTCTTCAGGTAAGTGTCACTTGTGTTGGTGCTAGATGAAAAACATTTAATGTGGCACCCACAAATTTGTTCAAACTCTTAAATATGAAATTTGAATCAAATCCGATAAGTCGTTTTTGAGTTATGGTGGATACAGACAGACACACAGACAGACATCATGGGGCCCTCAAAACGTGTAAATTCATCAAAATCTCGAAGTCGAAAAAATTCACGATTACTATACTTTCTTATTACTTCGTATAAGAAAGTAAAAATCTCCACTATGTTTTTCGATACTGAAAAATTTTCTTGACAAGGCGATAACGTTGTTAGCTATTTATTCTGGCTATTAGGATTATTTTCGGCAATAATTCTATCAAATTTCAACACATACATGTTCAAAATAATAAAATATTGCGACATTATCAAAACAACAAAATATAAAATCATTTCATCAACCAAATTTTGCCCATAAATATTTCAATCACACTTTCTTATGTAATCTACAAAGCTTCTTTATGATTCTCCTCTGCCACACATAAATTAACCTTTTAAACATCTTTTCGAATTTGTAAAATAAAACTAATTGCCTCGTATTTACACCCAACTAAACGTTTGTCAAGCTGCCGAGAAGAATAACATTTACACATTTAAATATGCGGTGAAAATCACCATCAACGCCATAAAGCAAAATGCGGAATAGTTAATCACTGTTCCTTTTGTTATTTTCTGAATAATGATGGTAATAAATTTGAGGAAACTTAATCTCGCCTTTCTATCTGTACTCGTATAGGTCAAAAATTTAAAGTGTGGGCTAGCGGTGTTTTTTTTTTGCTTTACATAACGATAAAAATCGCTTTTGTTAAGTTTAATTTTATTGTATTAGTATAAATTGGATTATTAGTTGGGATAATAATAAATGCCTGATTTAATCGAGTCGAGTTTATTCAACTTATTATAATATAATTATTATGTAATTGTATCCGTAGTTTCTTATTGTTTTTTCTGCATGAATTTCGTGATTTATGATCCGGATTTCTCCTGAAGAAAGGACGATGAGTACAATCATAAATCCAAAGAATTTACAACAAAGCCACCACCATAATTTCTGTTTATACACATTTTATACAAAAGTTCTGTTTGCTGATGGCCGATAACATTTATATACTCACGCCCCTGGGGGAAATTAAAGCAATAAATCAAACAGCAACAAAAATTAACTTAAAGCTTGTTTCTACAAATTGTTGTAATTGTAATCATTGTGTTAACAGCGCATTTTACACATTTAAACATACAAAGACCATCAATAAAAAACGTAATTAATCTCCTGTTGTGTTACTTGCTGCAGGATCAATAGAATAAAATAAAACCCAACTCATCCACATACACACACCTCAGTCGCTATCTTTCGGGGCCACAAAATATATAACAAACAATGGTGCTAATTTACTCAAGAATTTCGTTTAACCTCCATCAAACCAAACAAACAATCAACACAATGGGCAGACTTTCAAGTGATATGCGTGTGAATTAAGGACATCAGTGTGGTGCATCTTTCTGGAAAAGGAGCGCCATCAGAAGCGCTTAAACACACCTGATTTACAATTCAAACGTTATAATTAGACTTTGTTGTGGCAAGGTTTCAGTTCAGTTCAAATAAAGGAGAAAACCAAATGGTACCGAATGTATTGCAACATGACATCATCTAATTGTCCTTCGTCCAAGCGTATTTGGTCCTGTAGACTACAACATGGGATTCTACTGCTTTACTTTTATGGAGTGGTGGTTCTGAAGCCAACACAGTTGTGTTAATGAATTAATGGCGCGAGGTTTGCGCTTTTATCAATATTAGATATCTGCTAATTAAAATGGGTTGTACAAGCCGCCTTTTCGCACTTGCGTCTACAACATTACGATGCAATAAAATACTTTGATTGTCTGGTTTCAATAACATATTATAATAATATTGTACAATTATTGTTTTGTTCCAGGTACCATCGGATGAAAGTTATGCAATGATTCTCATCTGAAGTGAATTGTTTTATAACTATCCTCATGTCTTGCTACAAGGCATGTTTTTAATGAATACTTTTGGTGACTTACTTTGAAAAAATGTATTGAAAGTTACATCATTGTTTGCGAGACAGCTCTGAATATTTAGCGAGCCCTTCATTGTGGGTTATAACCCTGACCCCTGGTAAAAGTAAACGAATAAATCAGGTTTGATTTTATAGTGTTAAAAACCATATTGATTTAGTGCAGGAATTAAAATCCTGATTTTTGCAAAGATGGTTATCCGACTTTGACATTTTATGCAGCAAATTATCGATGGGATGTATATGTTGCTCAATAATGATGAGGTACCATTAGAAATGTGTGTGTTAATTAATTAGCGTTGATTATTTTTTATAAAACCATTAGTGGGTAAAGTTTGTGTTATAATCTTGATTAGCATGATATCTTAATAGACGTCTAAAATGTTCTTAGAGATGTCATTTAAACATAAAACATTTAGTATCATTTATGATTTTATATTTTTTAAATGTTAGTTTACGAGGTCAATGTTGGACTAAGATCCTCGTATGGGTGAATATCGAACCAAAATTGAAAAATTCACTGACATTTACTTAGCAAACCTCAAATTTTGATATTTTTTTAAACCGTACATTCTACTACATTATTTAATTAATTCTTATTTTGAAACTATAAGACACAGAAATTGAAAAATACAGAAAATTTAGAAATTAATAATTGAAATTTAGGAAGAGAACTCGGTTTACAGTTCTCCTCGATAATTTGGTACTGATTAATTGCAAAATTATAAGAAATATAAACTAAATTGTGATTATTGGCTTTTATAAATTTTCTGTTATTTTCTATACTAAGTAAATTTTTTTTTTAATTACGACAATAAAGTTACTCGACAATAAACATAAGGCACCTGTTAATCATTTTGAATAATTTCTTTTGGATATTTTGCAAAATTATAGGAAATAGAAAAGAATTTGAAAGAATTTAGCACTTTTTGAACACCGTAACTTTCTATCTCTAATAATGATTTTCATGTAATTGTTCCAATAATTTTAAACAATATTCATAGTCTGGGCTAACTTTAATTATTTAGAATAATTTTTGTTTGATTTTTGTAAAATTACAGGAAATAATCCAAATTTCTGCTTAGATTATCTTTAAATTTCTGATGCTATTCTCACTTTAATAACTCAATAATTTTTGTATTATGAAACTAAACTTACTCAAAATAGACTGAACGCATTTGTTAAGAGTTTAAAAATGTCTCTGTCCAAAAACCAATGGGTTATTAGAAATACAGTCATCCGGTCAAAAATAAAAACGCTTGAAAACTTGCTTAATGTAATCTAGACGTAAAAAAACATTGTAGAATTTTTTTTGAAACTCCAAAAGTTTATCCCGACCCCAAAATTTCAAATTGAAAAAAAGGTACTTTTCAAACACCCCGTAAAGCGCGCCATGTTCCGTGATGTCATAAGCCAGTGCTGAAATGTCAGACAATGCTAAAATTTGTATACAAACGATATTGACAGCTGAACAGAACATGGCTAATGACGTCACAAACCCTTCCACCGATCATGTCGTGTTTTAAATGGGAACCAATTTTTACGACTTTTAATATGGAATAATTTAAAATTGAACAATAAAAAAACACTTTTTTCAATGCTATTATTATTTTTGTAGCTTAATCTTTGCAATTAAGAATAAAAAAGGTATCTTAAAAATTTCCGGACGATTCTATTGATATAATAATTTTAGACAAAACTTATAGTCTCTAGACTACTTTTATTAAGTATGGATATTTTCTTACAACTCAATGATTTTCACAGTAATAAAATTCATTTTTCAAAAATATTAAAGATGAGCGCTCTTTTCATGATTCGCAAAGTTTTGATCTGATTTTTTGCAAAACTAGGAGACTAAATAACCAAGTTGTGAGGTTTTTGATATTTTCAAATTTCTGTTATTCTGTTGTGAACTACGCCCATAAATTTATAACTAATATAAACAGAATGTTTGTTTGATATGTTTGAAAAACTCCAGAAAATATAGATAGTCAAAAATATTTGAGTCCACTGGTTTGCAGGACTGTACTAAAAAATAGAGTAACAGAAAGTTAAAAACCAATTTGTTTTCTTGCATCCTTTTTGGTAAGTAGAAAAAATTAAGATTGTATCAAGCTATCAACTCTTGAGTGTAAAAGTAAATTTATTTTCAAAATGTACAAAAATTCAGTAATTTTTCCAATATTGTAGAAATTAGATTTTTTTATACAGTCATTGTTTATAACAATAATTGTTAACTGCGGATTGGAACCAATTAAAAGGCCTGGAAAAATACTCGTTTCTTGCGTATTTATTGTTCATATTTACAACATCTATAATAAATCACATATAATTGTAGTTTTTATTTATATTTCAGTACATTCTTTAGTGATCTTTAATTAGGGTTAAGTTTTCTGTTTAGTAGAAGTATGTTTTGTACAATTGGTTCTAATAATTGTATGTATTCACACACTTTTTAATAGAGTTCCTATTTGACGAACATCTTTGATCACTCCTTATTTTTATCCTTTTTTTTTGAAGATGTAAAAGCTTCAAACTAACTTATTTTCAGGTTTGTAAAGTGCTTCTTTATGTAGTATACTAATTGTCAATTAAAGATTTGTAGAAAATAATTTCATTAACTTTAAATCTAGTTTTTTATATTTTTATTAGAATTATTTATTGTTATTAACAAGAGAAAATATATAAAATATTAGATTCTATACAAAACCTTCATTTTTATTATGTCTTTATAATAAACTAGAAAAATATGTCTTATCTCTCATTTAATATAAAGAAGATATTTATTTACATAGTAAAATATACTAACGTGTCTATTAAATCCAAGGAAATATGAACAAATTTCGCAACCTTTTAATATATTTTAAAATTTCGCCCATTAATATAAACAAATTCAAATAAAACGTTCACGTTAGTTTATTATACAATAAATTTGCAAAGAAAATGTCAACATAATGTAAAACAACCAACCATCTAACGAATTCTACTAAAACATTTTACAATTTCCGTACACAAACTGAACATCCGTGTGTGTTTTAATAATTTAAAGTAAAGTCCATACATTCCACTGTAATCTTCTTAGAATATTTTATACCAAGTATACCACGTCGTTGTGCAATTGCGTCTTAACTGGTGAATATTTTAATTTTAATCACCATGCCGATCTGTACTTGAATTGATTGAAATACATTAAAATATCTAGAACATCGTTTTTAGTTTGCGCAAGTCGCTCAACTCCTTTTAAAAGTTTTACGATTTATTATAGTTAGCTAAAGAAAGGTCGTAACATTGCCACAAAATAATTAAAATATCATTTTAGGATATCGTTCACAGAACATTTCAGTCACGATTTATGTTATAGTTTTTTTCTAAAGTAATTTCGTGATTGTCCAAATTAATAGTCCCGTCATAAAAGTGGACAAGTAGCAATAAAAAACATTTAACTTATCGCTAAGATTCATCTTATAATACCTATGCTTGTATTAGTTGTACTTTTTTTCTTACAGGTTTTGTATAATATAATTGTCAGACGGAAGTTTTCATCACCATTACCATAATAATCAATTATGTTAAACTGTTGCATACAAGTAATTTTAGTGCTGCCAACAAAACAATAATTATCATCTTAATTGCTGCGATTATTTTCTCCTCGTGTTTTAACTTCATTTAAAAGCTAATTTCGTCTAGGATGTACACTTAAAAACTAATTGGATTATTCCTGAGAACTAAGTAATTTAGCGAGACCACAACAATTTTTCTATGTGACAATACACGTTGTTTTTTGCGAAATTCAAACAATGAAGCTGCAAAAAATTGTTTGACTCATACATCTATATTCTTTTCGCACTCATCCACACGTGATGGTCATAAATTTACCCACATACTTAATTTTTGTGTACACAAAACTAGCAGCAAGCCATTAATAAGCATTGCTTAATGGATATCTGAATAATGCGTGGGTGTTAATTTGAACATGGAGAATTGCCTGTTTTGGACAAAGATAAAGTAAACTGAAGCTAGAGCAGGATGTGGTTGTCCACAAGATTGCAAACTGATTTGTGGTGGGCACAAAAAAAAATTTGGAGACTGGATTCTTTGAATTTAAATGCAAAAGTCCAAATATAGATTTTGGGGCTTTACTACAAAGTTGGTTGCTTCTGTAATTAATTATTTTTTATATCATGTGGTAATTTTGATATGGAGAGAAGAAGCTGAACTTGGAAGTATTAAAAATAGAATGTGGATAAGCTCTAGTGCTGTCCAAAAGTAATTATAAATTTTTTGGTCATCAGACTATTTAAAATAAAATTTCATCTCAACATCAATTCATTTTGTAATTTTCCAATCTTAAGTAAACAAACTTTTTTATTGCTGTTCTCATTATGTACATTACCAAAAAACCGGATCCTTCCTGAATTCAATATACTTAAACACAATAACGCTAAGTAGTTTTTTCATTTGCAAAAACTCGATTTAAATAAGTCCTTGCAAAAGATGATTGAATATTTAACAGCGTCGTGTGAAAACTGTTACAGATTCTAAACAGCTAAACATTCTACTTTGACCATAACACTCCAAGCATGCAGAAAAAAAACCTATAAATTAATAATTTATTAAGGCTGTTTAAGCTATATTTTATAACTTAATGCTTATATTGTAGCATTAAGCATTTATTACTTTTCTTATTATACATATTTGTGCGAAATGTTATCTGTGGTAAATTTAAATATTTCTATTGTTGGCGATGAACCATTTCCTACATACACGAAAGGATAATTAGTCTCAAGGATGTAACTTGGGTATTTTTGTTGTACATAACTTAATTACTTAGACTATTGTAGGCACCTTAACAACAATTTTGTTAGCTAATTCTATTTAAATTGTAATTATCTGCATAAAAAAACTAATTTGCGTATTGATATAAAATTCCTGTTGGTTTTTGATGCGATTATTGAACACAAAAGCGTACCTACGCAAAACCCATTTAAATTTTAAAGGATTCTTTGAGCACACTTCTAGAACACAATTTAGTGGTTTCGTTCGAATGAAATGATGGTATTAATTAACAGAGCAATTCGAGGTCAAGTACAATCAACTAAACCCATCGCTACTTCAGATTTTTTATTACCAATATTGCACAATCATCATGATCCCAAACTTGTGCTAGGTATAGCTTTCAAGTCAAGAAGTTTACTCGCCTGCGCTCGCATTTGAGTCGCCACAACCAAAACAGCGGTTAACAATAATTTGCGTTCATGCACGAGCACAAATTAATCTTTTATGTCAACATGCATTTAATGAACTCAAGGCAAGTAATAAGTAGCTTGGGATTGGATAAAAAACCCTGACCTATCACAACAGATGAAATAAGGAAAATATTTGAACAAATTTTCTACAATTTTTCCTCGTATACTCTTGTCCCTATTGCATATCATTTCGTTAGTAAACAATCGAAACACCCACATGGGCAAATACCATCCGAGAGATTGTAACGCAATTAACTGCAGTAGAGAGCAAAAGATGCAAGGATTTTTTCTGGTGTTAGGCAATTTTTTCTTGTATATCCTCTGTGATGTCTTTTTCTGTTACGGCCTACATATTTTTAGTGCTTATAGTGTCGGTGTGTTTATATGTGCCAGCAAACAATCCCATTCACATTTGTTTTGTTTACCAATCTCCTTTGAAAATAGTCTATTGTTGTAACGCTATCTAATTTAAATAATTAGTTAACAGATACTGAAAAAACTAATAACGTTTGATTGAAATTTTACCCATTTAATTAGATTTGCGTGGAAAAACTATGCTTGTTTAGTCATGTTGAAAAGTGCTTTCACTAGTTTGAGTGGTTTTTAAAGACTGCTGTTTTTCGAAGACAATCAATTTCTTTGAAAATTTACGGCTTTCTGTATACACTGCATAAAAACCACAGAAATCTGAATCGATGTAAGATTGCAAACACCAATCAAAATGCTTCCTGTAATAAATAGGACTCTGTACCTTAAAAAACTGACAGCGAAGGGACTACAAAAAAAACACTATTTTTGTGTAGCTCCAAGTTCGGAAGACACTAATTTCGATCGCTATTTTGCTTACTGAATTCCACTACTAATAACTATGTTCACGCCCACTCCACAATCCTGATCTCTCATTGGCTACATATGCAACTCATATACCCATAGACCCCACCACTAATTTTCGTTAGAAGTTCCATATTTGAGTCCTTTTTCTAGGTACCATGTCTAACATTTCACTACACAGTTTGTATACTATAAACAGTGATTAAAACATCAAGACGAATTATGTATCTAAAACATACTACTTTAATTTTAAATTATTATAATATTGTAATTACTATGACTTGTTCATAAACAATTCAACTTTAGTAGACAACACCTAATTATTTAATTCAAAATAATGAGTATTTTTTAATAATAATGAAATAAAAATTGTTCAATATTGAAACAGGATGACTTTAATAGTAGTGGAAATTGATTTGTAACTTTTTTATTTCTAATTCACTTACTACTTAATTGACTCGTCCAAACCTATAATTATAATATTTCAAATTTTTGTCATTAATCACCTAGTCTAGAATACAAGGTTCTCTGGTGTATTTATAGATGATCCTATACAAATAAAATTACTTTCGCAGTTTCAATAATTTATAAAAATAACTAGTTTTTTTACACAAATATTAACATAATAAACTGTTAGTCGTTAAAATTAGCATTGACAAGTTGTCAGGTTAAATGCAATTTGGGACAGAATATCTACCATGATAATGCAAATTTTTATTATGACCCTGCGAAAAAATTGGGTTAAAATTATATTTTTGTTCTCAATTTTTGACAAAATGTGGTTTGGAATTTCGTTTAAACTATCACAGGTCACAGGCAGCTATTGCATTGGTTTTTTTGCATATTAATAAATATTACAACGTTTATTTCGTATTATTTACATAAATCTGTCTATAGGAATATTTCTGGTACATTATCTAACAGATGTTATATGAAAAATAAACAATAACTATCTAAACAGAAAAACGTAAGAGCTTTATTAAATAGCGATTTTATCATTTTTAACGCCCTACTTTAGAACATATGCGGAACTTATTTCGTACAGTTTAATTTAGATGCTGTCCGATTAATTCTGTGATTATGATTAAGCAAAAAAGGTCAAATATCTACATATATTTATAATTATGTATAATATTTGCATTTGTGAATGGGACTATGTAAAACTAGGATAGAATCGTAAATATGTTAAAGATGTACCATAAAAAATACGAGCTGACGGTTTAGTGATGAGAAAAAATAAAATTAAAAAAACTTGTTTGGACAGAACAATAATTTAGTAATTTAATAAATTGTGCTTCTTGTACGTGGTAAAGGTCACCGGCTCCATATACGCTTTTTAATTAGTTTAAAAGTAGTATTTATTGTATGCCCAATAAAACGTTCTATTATGAATGTGATATGAGATATATTCATCAGTTTTTTTCCGAAACATAACTAGTTATTATATAGCATAATTATAACGAATACTTATATTAAAATACGTTGACAATTGGATATTTTATGTAATGAAAGCCCAGGACGAGGTTGAAATAAATTTTACATAATAATTCAAATTTATTTTAGTGACCTTTATATAAAAATTCTTTAAAAAACTTTGGAATTTAAACTACTTAGTTTAGGGTTATTTAACTGACTTTTATGGAAAGAATTCGATCTTCCAAGGAAAATTAAGTGTCACTAGTGTCACAATGTGTTCAGTACATGTCGATTCATAACATATTCTATAGCCTGGTTTTGTAGAATGGAGCAGTCACCACAGGGTGATTCAGATAAAATTTCACAGGCCGATAACTGGAAACCTAAATACGACATAAAATTTTAAATCTATTACATTTTGTTGTCTGAGCAGCAGAAATTGAAAAGTGTGATTTTCAGAAATAGTTTAAATTGTATGAGTTTTAATAATTGTGTTATGCAAGTAAATTGCTTTCAGAAATTATACAGTGACGGGCAGAAAGTGTGCACCAAATGGGAAATTTTTCTATCTTTAGAATTACCAAATTTATTTTACTGTGGAAAGGTTCTGCATGTCCTTAAACAAAAAAGAGCCTAAACAAAATCAGTAAAAATTGCATCGTATACGAGGGAGGGGTGAAAATTTAAAATTCACTCAAGAATATTTTGCACCGTAGAAAAAAATTATTAGAAAAAGTTGTTTGTACTTAAAAGTTATCTCTGAATATCAAATTTGGACTTTGTAGACAAAAAATAAACGTCTTTCCTTTTTTTCGGCGCGCCCCCGTAGAGCAAATCGCTAGAAGCTATGCAGCGCATAAATTCAGTTTTTTAACAGTTCTTGGGTTAATACTTATATAATTTACTTAATTTGGTTTAAATGCGCAATAACGGGTCGTTTAATAAAATAATAATAATTTTATCAGGAAACGGAAATTGACTTACCGGTAGGTACAGATAAAAGTAATTCCTGAACCAATAGATTGAAGTTTTTTAAAAAAGTAAAAATGACAATAACTTGCTAAAGATATCAAATAAACCCGCATTTGTTTTACATTAAGTTGTTTTACGTATCCATAAAATAAAATACGGTGTGCACCAAAAAAATTAGATTATTTTTGGCATTATTTTATTAACCTCCCTGTTTTCGCGCATTTAAACCAATTTAAGTAAATTATGTGTTTAATTGCCCAAGAACAGTCAAAAAACTGAATTTTTTGCTGCATAGCTTCTAGCGATTCGTTATACGGGGGTGGGTCCAAAAAAAGAAAAAATGGTTTTTCTTTGTCTACAGAGCCCAAATTTGGTTTTCGGGGATAACTTTTAAGTAAAAACAACTTTTACTAACAACATTTTTTTCTACGGTGCACAATAAGGGTACTTTAGTCTTGATTAAATTTGAAATTTTCACCCCTCCTTCGTATACGATGCAATTTTTACTGGTTTTGCTTATGCTCTTTTTTGTTTAACGACTTGCAGAACCTTTACACAGTAAAATAAATTTGGTAATTCTAAAGATAAAAAAATTCCCATTTGGTACACCACTTTCAGCCGGTCACTGTATGTAGGAACACATAATACAAGAAAAGTATAATAATTTTCACATACATTAATCTAATATTCAGAAAAAAGCGATTATTTTGTAAGAAATGTAAAGGAATTATATATACAAATACATGCATAGAACATGAAACTATTTATAAAAGTTTAATTTTCTATAAAGTGTAAATTTTTTTTAATATATAACCCTAAATTGTTTCAAAAATTATTCTGAAAATATGTTGAGTTTAATTTGCGCCATGTAAATTAGCGTTTCCTTGGTCAAAATTGAGTATAATGATAACGAAATTTAGGATTTGAATAAACTAAACTTCATAGATTTGAGTTTTTACAATATTCCTTATGGAGTACGAAGAACTTGCTTTATGTGATTAATTTCTAATAAAATTTCACTACGAATTAATTAATATAGACTGAACTAAAAAAACGAACACATTTCCAGGATATATTAAAGTGAGACAGTTGGATTCTTTTAACTTTTCCATTTCGTCACAAATTTATTTTATTATATTTATATTTATTACACGAGAAAGATAGTGTTAGGGAGTCGAATATAGTTACCCAAAGCCTAAACAATTAACGTGGCTTATGCGTCATACGAAAATTTAAAAAATTAACACGATGACGAAACGGACAAGTTAAAAGAATACAACTGTATATCAAATTGTTTATTTATATATTATAATTTATATATCCAAATCTTGTTTTAATTATTGTTGAAATTCGCAAATAAAAACATCCAGTATTGTGCAACAATTTCTTAAATTATTATAAAATCCATGCACTCAAAAAAAAGTAAAATGACATTTTACGATATTTATGATATCAATTTGCAATAATTTTTTAATTATAGACTACACACTTTTTTCCCGCAGACTACTTAAAACGTAATTACTAGTTGAGCTATAAATAAACTTAATTTTGTTTTTGCAGGAAAAGGACACTGGTTAGACAAATTTAACCTGCAACGGTAAACCAATCTTGCAAGCAAACCAAACAACTTAACTGTTTCGGTTGTCTTATTTTTATTTGCTTTAACCAGATTTTTAAATAGTTTCGGACACTTCCTGCTCATCTTCAATATCCAGTTTTTTAATATAAAAATTATTTATAAGTTTTCTTACATATTATTCAACAATTTTTTCAGTTTTTTCAGTCTAGTAATTTGGTATTTAAGTAAGATTAAGGATTATATTATTTCATTATGCGTGAAATTGTATAATACAATACAAATTCCATGTAATAAAAATTAATTAACAAGATTGTAGAAAAGAAACAGCTATTAGCGTCTAGTTAGGTTTTTTTCGGTTTTTTAATGTCGTGTTGTAACCTTTATCGTAAAAATCGTCTAAAGTTTTAAATTACTCAAGCACAAAATAACTAATAATAATTAAATTTACAACCGAAGAAAATCCAAAGATAGATTTTGAGTACCTACCTTTAATTACATTATATTTTAGTCATTGGTAAAAAAGTTTCATTTATTATTACATATTTGTTTCCTTGTTCCACGTGCGAATTTTGAAATTCACTTTTACCAATCCAAATTAAGGCATAATTCAACCCACAGATTTGCATCCCATACGACTATAAATATTATGACAAATAAATTACCTTGAGAAATTATTTATTAATACATAATTCACATTTATAATTACAACTTGCAGTACAATAAATTTCCTATGGTGAAACGAACATGTTGGAATTGCATTTTAGACTACAAAACTGTTACTGGTAAATTTATGACAATTTTGTTTTGCAAGAAATTTTGATGATTCTAACGAAATGAATAAAATAATTATTTAGAACTTTGTATAGTATTGGATTTTTTTTAAATAATCGATTGTAAATTTTAATCCAATTTTTTTGTAAAATAAACATTTTCCATACCTGGGCTTGCAGCGTCACCAAAAGCACCCCAAAAACTCCAACACAACCCCAAACAAAACCCATCGCAAACGCAATTCACAACTTTCGTACTAATTCGTTTCTCGTATGTCCGTGTACTTAATCTTAATCTGTCACACACTGCACAAAGATGTGCACTTGCACGACCCACAGTGGATGCTGACTACGCTCGTCGACGAAGACGCGCCGCGTTCAAAGGAAGGGAGGTCACCAGGTCACAAGGCTGATGGGAACTGGGAGAAGGGATCTCTTGCTGTGTGCTCCTACGACGACCCGAATGATAAAGCCAAAGATGCGAATGGTTTCTGCATAAATTGTCACTTGGTGAGGTGTTGTAAGCGTGATCAGGTTCCGCCCCCATCATGCGGCTGCTGAGTAATAATTAATTGTCGCGTGTGTGGATATCTTGGCGCCAAGTGGGCAATTGACAGGATAATCATGGTCCTGGTGATTGTAGGGTTGTTACATAATTCGACTAACCAAACAACGAATTAAATTGTTTTTATTAGGTTGAAGTTTGTATAAACGACTACTTATATAATAGAGAATATGTTGCTGTTCCTGACTTTGTCTGCCCCAAGGAGTGGCGGTGGCCGTGAAAGCACTTAGAATTGTCCTTTTATTGTTTGTGCTAATAGAGAAAAATTTATGGCATATACGTAGGAATTCCATAAGTTCTACAGATCAAAATTGCGAAATCATTGGTTAAAAATCAAAATAATTTATTAAATGTTCATTTTTCTTGTAGGGTCCAGATTATATAGAAATTGATAATTAATATTTCATTTTGATTCATTATATCTTCCTAGAATTGCAAATTCTTCATAATTATTTAATTATACCATCATTACCACTACCATATCATTAAAATAATGATAATATATGGAAATGAATAGTTACTTCTTAAGAAACTTCATAAAGCAGAGTTTTATATCCGGTTCTTCATAGTTTACCTTATGGTTTTGAAAATATACCTACTTAATGTTAAATTCTCCATTACATACAAAAAAATAACAAAATTAAGTATGTTCAAGTATGTGGGCATCTTTTCCACATAATTTTTAGTTGTATGGCCGCCTCGCTCGCCAGACCAAATCTCATTTAACTTTAGTAGATTATGTACCTATGCTATTTCATTTGTTACAAATGGCTGAAAATATTTTTTTAGAAATTGAACCTGGTTTGAATATAATTTTAATTCTTGGAAACTGAAAATAAAATTGTTAAAATTTTTGGTTTTAGTAACACTGACCTACACGTGCATGTCTAGCTTTGTATGGAAAAATTATGTGTGATAAATGATTGAATATGAGTCCATTTAATGTAATCGTAGTACTTATAAAATATTTAGAAGTAAATATTTTTGTGATTCAGGTAATAAAACTAATTAAAAACAAGGAAGTTATCTTGTAAAGTATCAAC
Organism: Pediacus dermestoides; assembly: GCA_963942485.1. Taxonomy (NCBI): domain Eukaryota; kingdom Metazoa; phylum Arthropoda; class Insecta; order Coleoptera; family Cucujidae; genus Pediacus; species Pediacus dermestoides. The sequence continues at coordinate 36,316,342 of OZ012626.1, forward strand.
ATTTTGTATTAAAAAAACTTCAAAAGCTAATAAAGTTACACTAATAATAATTTTTGTAACAGTCTTAGATTCGAATTTTAAAAAACTCGTAAAATATTATCTATAAAAAATACGAAATGGTATAAAAGAGATTAAGATCTTTATATCCACATTACAACGAATAACTTTCAGAGCAATTAGTGGCATTTGAATAATCAATTTAATCTGATAAAAAAATAAGTCGTCATTATAAAAAACGGAATAAAACATTATTTTAAAATCGGAGGACAAGTTTCAGTACATCATTTAAATAAAAGTAATATGATCTAACTCGATGTCGATGTCAGTACCTATACTCATATTTTCTTGTCCATGTCAGAGTATAAAATGATTTTAACAATTAATATTGAAAATTTATACAAATCGATGAAAGCCTTGATTAATGATTTATTAGATATTCAATATTAGAGATGTAACTTATAGTACCGGTATTGTGTTCATATGATAATCTATTGTAAGTTGAGGTTACTGATTTTTTTATAAAATAAAAAATTTCAGTTTGTAATTTTTAGCTTGCATCAGTCACGAGAAAAATTAATCACCGAAAAATGAAAAACAGCAATTTTATGTTGTGAGGCGTAAATACAGGGTGTCCCAGTTTATATCGTCAGGATTTCACCAGTACATAGTTTAGCGAAAATTAAAGGTGGTTTGTCTAATAAACTATGGTCGAATGTTGCTTCCTTTTTGATGTACAGGGCATTAAAGAAAATAAATTATTTTAAATAATTTGTTATAAATCAATAACAAAAAAAGTTAGCCTTCTGAAATTTTGCATAGATCTTTTTTTGTATTCTCTTATTAATAGTGGTTGCAATTATTTTATTTAGAACACAGAGGCGTGCGTACGGGTTTCTTCAAAAACATTTTGTTGAATAAAACGTACGCCACTGGTTTTTTGGCAGTACCAATATGCAGAGAGTATTTTCCATTCAATTCAGAAACTTTTTCGTATCTTACAATTTTTTGATAACTTAACTCAAAATAACCTAATAGTACAGCAAATTAGGGAGAAAAAAAAGCTTCAAATAGACTTTTTTTACCCTACAGCCAATTTTTGTAGAATCTTCTAGAGGGTCACCCTGAAACTTTAAAACTGAGTTCGTGTATTCGTAGACCCCGCCCTTCCTTCACCAGCCCTCAATTAACGGTTTAATTTTTTTGTTTATTGAATAACTTTTTTCTTATTGAGTTTTCGTAAAAAAGAGTCAGTACAAAGTTGTGAAGAAAAATATTTCCTACAACTTATCTTTTAAACTTTTTTTGATATTGTCTATATTTAAAAAGTTATTCAACAATTAAGTTGAAAATTTTGGGGAAAGAGTAGTAAGTAGTAGTAGTAAGTAGTACCTAACTAGAGAAAAATTTCCCTAAAATTTGCAATTTATTTGTTGAATATCTTTTTAAATATTGACAATATAAAAAAAATATTAAAAGGAAAGTTGTAGGAAATATTTTTCTCTACAACTTTGTACTGATGCTTTTTTCGTAAATCTAATAGGGAAGAACCTCTTTAATAAATAAGAAACAAAAAGTTAAGTTATCAAGAAATTGTAAGATACAAAAATGTTTCTAAATTGAATGGAAAATACTCTCTGCATATTGGTGGTGCAAAAAAAACAGTGGTGTACGTTTTATTCAATAAAATGTTTTTGAAGAAACCCGTACGCACGCCTCTGAGTTCTAAATAAAATAATTACAACCACTATTAATACGAGAATACAAAAAAAAGATCTATGCAAAATTTTGGAAGAATAACTTTTTTTGTTATTGAATTATAGCAAATTATTTAAATTAATTTATTTTATTTAATGCCCTGTACATCATAGTTAATTAGACAAACCACCTTTAATTTTCGCTAAACTATCGACTGGTGAAATCCAGACGATATAAACTGGGACACCCTGTATAGACCACAATTAATTTGGAAGCGTTACTTTTTTCTTTAAAAGTTAAACACAGCCCATTTTTACAGTTTTACCATTTTTACTCGAAAAACTTTGATGTACTTAATTATTCGTATTTAATTTACAAACCAATCAGAAAAATTATTAGCTCTTTACCACACATACTTTCCTAGCTAAGGCGCTCTAAAGAAACTGATTTTAGCAATTTTACGAAAAAACTTACTTGCTTACCAGGAACTCGATTTCTATTGCTTTGGTGGACAAAATGAACATGATTTCATTTATAGCTTGAGACACTTGATATCCGCTCAAATATTCCTGGAGGGATCTGGTCAAACTAAAAGATTCTAAGAGGTTCAAATCTCTGGATCCACCTAATTGATTTTACTTTTAGTCTGAAGCTATAATTTATATTTAAATGTTAAATAAATTCATAGTATTAAAAAAAATTTGTCGTTCTTTATCGCCGAATAATTTACTTATTCATCCACCTAAGATAAAAAAAATCATTATAGTAGAATGCTCTCTTTTAAATAGCTTTAAATCGTTTGTTTTATGAAAAACTATTTAATTTAGTTTAATACTGGAGTTCAATCAAAACGGTTCCTTAGCCATTTTCAATTTAACGATTTATACTGGAAGAACTAAAAAGCTACAATTTTCAGGTTATTGTAGTTAATTTAAATATAATTTATTAATAATGATGTGGGTATTTCTCAATATGTATACTGCAATATGGTCTTACTTATAATAAAGAAATATAATACAAATATTTTTACATATTTATTTCTTTTCTCACCGTGTTTCCCAATATATAATTACAATAAAGCATGTACTTATAAGTTAATTTAACACCACTTAAATCAAACAAAAACATTACCTACTTATCTACATATCATAAAATTCGAACCAATTAAACTGTTTGTATAAGTATTGTGCAATTCCGATTTAACAATCTAAAATATTTAAACGAGTTTCTTCTTCAATTTCATATGTTGAATTATTTAGCAACCACGGACAGCATCATTAAAATTCTAACCAGGGTCAAAAAGGCCACGCGTTCAAGCTAAGACGACACACACATATGAAGCCTATAGGTAATTGTTATATAATATCTGCAACAACAATAATAATTTATACTTCACAGATCCAGTATATGTGGGAAAGGTGAATTCACAACAAAAAAGCGCAGAAAACTTTTCCCGATGATGATACAGGTAGGTATTATTAACAAATCAAAACGAATTGACAATTAATCACTGCCTGGTTAAAGAAAACCGTTCAAATACTTGTGGGTGTGTTAACAACAACAAAGTTATTACTTTTTTCATTTGAACTTTGCGTAGCTCCTACAACTGTAGCAATAAATTGAAAGTAAACCTTTTGTAGTCTTACCTAATTTAAAATGCTCCAGGAACTAGTTATTAAAACTTTTACCAAAAAACCAATCCGCTTTATTGAATTTCTGTGTACTTGTGTGCCACTTATTGCTACAGAACAACATGACAAATTTATTAAATATTATATTCATTTATCATCCACAAACAGGTGAGCCATATGGCGAGTTTCTGGTTGGAATCAACACAAAAACAATAGCTTAAACTAGTTACTCCATTAGGCACAAACCATAAAACAATACCAGACAAGTCTGAATGTATGTGTGTGTTAGGAAAAGAAACATCAGAACAGAACTGCTTTTTTATCTGAAAACGTAAATTGATTTAACTGCCGTCACATTTAAATTGTGTTGTTTGGTTATTAAATAAGTCATCAACTCCCACGTATGCTTTTTGATGTTATATTGTGGTGCCAGAACAGGAAATATTTGTGACATTTTTATGGGAAACAGACAGGAGTGATGAGCAACTTTTTATGTTGTTATTAGATGATATTAGTCCAGTTTTTGGGTGTGAGAGGAATGCTATATTGAAAATTGAAAAAATGCTCAAGGTTTCTATTTAAGATTTATAATGTGTGATGTAACTTTACAGAACTGTAAGGTTGCAAATTTAAATAATTGTCCACCAAAGTTCTCATATTTATTTGTAATAAAAGATTAGTATGTCAATAGAAAGCCTGCATCGGCAGATGCTACTTCAAATTTAGAGTCAAACTTGTGGTATTTCGTTAATTGAGCAAAATAATGGGTCATATTTAATTCATTATTTATTTTCTTGCGTTTTATAGAATAAGTTTAACGACTACCTTAGTAAAAAGAGTTTCCTTTAATATGGGGACTTTTTGTTCTTAAAACTATCATAAAACATTGACAAATTTACTTGAGGTTTGCATTGTACAAATTAATAAATTGGTTCTACTGGAATAATCAAATGAAATAAAAATCCTTAAAAATTTTCGGATTTTTTTAGACACGAAATATGGTTAGTGTTTCTTATGTTACAATGAAATAATTTCGTTCTACTACAAAGCTTAAACAAAATGTAATTTTCTAGTAAATTTCGGATTTTATAAATTTGTTATTATAAATTAATAAAAATGGTCTTTTGGTTTATGAAAAACCTCTAGGACGGTAAGGGTTGATAGTTTTTACCCTTAGACACTCAAAAATGGTTAGAGAATGAAAATTGTGGGCAAATTGGTGGACTTCCGGTTATTCCGGAAGTAGGAACTGACTGACAATATTTTTAGATTATACAGGGTGTATCAGTTTTAATCGAGCAAACTTTAATGGTACATTCTCCTGGTCGTCCTGAATCGGAAAAATGTATATTATAGACCTCTATCTCGATTCCTAAGAAAGATACAGGGTGTTGAAGTTTACAGGAAAGATTTATTTTTTTGCAATAACTTCCATAAAGAAGCTTGGATTCAGACAAAATTTTGCATGCCTGTCCTCCTTCCTAACGACAATTTTATGAAAATATTTTCGATTTTGGGGGGGCACCAGTGGCGTGCAATTCGGTCACATCTCAATTATTTCAAAGAAAAAAGTATGCCACTGTAATTAAAAAAAATAGTTTTTATCTATCGAATTCCTTGTTCAATTTGGATAGAAATTTGCTTTTACAGAACAAAAATTGAAGTTTTAGTTCCAGAGATAATTAATTTTTTCCAAAGACGTGCTAACTTGAAATTACTAAAAAAATCCGGGAATGATGACAGATGTTGTTAATTCATTAGTTCGTCGTTGTCAGAAATGCATCGAGGCTGGCGGGTTGCATTTTGAACAGTTGCTGTAATTTTATAATTATTTTTCGTTACTTTTTGTTTTTTAATAAATTTCCTATTTGATTTGTGACTAATTTCAAGTTGGCACGTCTTTCGAAAAAACTAATTATCTCTGGAACTAAAACTTCAATATTTGATCTGTAAAAACAAAGTTTACTCCAAATTGAACAAGGAATTCAATACATAAGAAAATATTTCTTAAAAATTACAGTGGCATGCTTTTTTCTTTGAAATAATTGAGATGTTTCCGAATTGCACGTCACTGGTGCCCCCCCAAAATCGAAAATATCTTCATAAAATTATCCTTAGGGAGGAGGGCAGGCATGCAAAATTTTGTTTGAATCCAAGCTTTTTATAGAAGTTATTGCAAAAAAATGATTTTTTCTTGTAAACTTCAACACCTTGTATTTTTCTTAGGAATCGAGATAGATGTATATAATGTACATTTTTCCGAATCAGGACGACTAGGAGAATGTACCATTAAAGTTTGTTCGATTAGAACTGATACACCCTGCATATTAAAATTTTATACTTAGTTACTTACTACAAAAAAATTCACCGATACTTAAAAGAGAAGGTGGTTTTAGACGAAACTATGTACATATTTAAAATCATTTCTAAAATTACAGAATATTAAATTAGTTCAATATTATCGTATAGCTTACATAGTAAAAACCTGCTGTTGCTTTGCGTTAAAATTATTTTCCCTTGTAAGAAAAACTTTTAACCGAAATGTAAACATCCGCATTTTGTAAAGCATCAAAAAGATGATAAGTCACGCCCATATTCCAAATCAAAGTACAGAACAATTTTTTTGTAAAATTAAACACGAGTACAAAAAATTGTTTAATGGTCCTGTATTTTTAGTTAGTTCTACAGGATTTTTCGTCCGGTATACTTAATAATTAATAATTGTGTATTAATCGTCAAAGTTTATCGCAAATACAACTAAAATAGAGATACGAGCATCACTTAGGTATAGGTAGGTTCCATGATGATTCTTTGAGGTCCTCTACGTAAGAAAACAGCATGAAAGGTCAGAATTATATTTCGCAGCATCATAATAATAAAATCATTTTTTTCAAACGTTTATACGGGGTGTCCCAGCATAGACACGAAATATTTTTAGATATGATTCTTGAATACATTCTGCATTGTCCTATATAATTTTTTTATCTCCAATCCAATATATTTTTTTTCCATAGAAAATCATTGCAGGTGGCAACTTACGGAAATCTTTTTAACAAATTTAGTAATTACTCCGAGAAGACATCGTTTATGTTCAAAATGGAGTTTAACTTTTCGATTCAAAATAAACCAACCTTTCAAAATCAAATTTTTAACTATTTTCAATACTAGTTTTCAAATAAATTAAATGACACGTGAACATAATGATTTATTTTTTCAAATTCCAAATTTGAACACTAATAATTCTTTAAGGGTTAACACTGTGAAAAAAATTACAAGATACTTTCGATCGCAAATCATCTCAGCTACAAATTTCATGTATAACTTTTTTTCGATAATCAAATAGTTTAGCAGACTGGCTTCTTTTTAAACAACAGTGTTTTACTTTTTCAATCTACAATTTTCAATATTCAAGAGATGATTACTCGAAAACTAACCCGGATTGGGGATTAAAAAAAAGGACAATAGAGAATTTATTCAAGGATCACATCTAAAAATATTTCGTGTCGTATAAAGAGATAAGAGAACTTATTTATACTTGGAGCTCATACATGCTACTGTAGTCTTATATCGTCATGGATAATAACCTTTCTTAATCGCAAATTAATGAAAGATTCCGGATTATTGTTGTTATCTAGAAATATTTGTACAATTTTCAATGTTACATTCCATTCCGAACGCACAATTAAAACTAATAATATAAAACTTCCAAAACCCCATTGTTTGATTTATTAATCACTGTTTACATGCTCCAAGCTAAATTTTTGTCTTTTACGAACATCTCCCAGAGTATGAATGATCTAATGTCCTTCGCATTGTATAATCATTTTACAATATATCAAATTGATGAAAGCATCGACTGGCTTCCGATGTTTAGATAAATATTCTATAATTTCAATTTAACGACTAGTATAACCTACGTAATAATTTTCTATACATGAGAATTGGATATTTTTCTGCTTGTTACGACATTTTAATTTCCTATAGAAATTTGCACGGAATAAAAGGATGCTAAATTTTTTATCACCAACAAAGAAAATAAATTTAAAACTAATCACTGGATTGTGTCTACAAAAAGTGAGTTGTCCAGTAAGATTGTATGCTTTTACTAAAATTATTTGTTAAAAGTCTGTTTTATGACATAATCTCTCAAGTTCTAATGGGAAGATTTTTTATTCATGTTCTTATTACAAGCAAGACAAAACAATTATTTCTACTTAGTACCTTATTTTAACCACTCTTTAAATTATTATTAAAAGGAGGAAATACAGCGCTTCCTCGACTTTTTCTGGTTTTCAGGAAAGAATATAATAAATCTTTTAGGTGGAAGGGGTGAAAGATTAAAACATTTTTTATTAGACGTAAGACATTAACTTTCATTATTTACTTTTAAGTATAGAATTGTTTAATAATTTCTAAAAATACGTATCGACTTTAAAAAATTGTAATACAATTTATTGGTAGTGGAAAACCAAGAGACAAGGCCAGCTCCTTTCATGTAGCTTCAAAAACTAAAACTTCAGAACAGTTATCTTAAAATCATAATTTATAAAATAATTATATAAAAACTGGAAACTAGTGACTTCATTTTATAATTAAATAACTAAACGACATAATTTAGCACAAGTTATTAGGTTATTTAGTTGTTAACATGTAAGCATTTCATTATTTTTATATCTTTGTGATGATTATTAAAAAAATCAATCTGTATAAACTTTCCCACAGAAAGTATAATGTGCTATAAAACTGATTTGAACTTTAATCAAATTTGACGACTGATATATCCTGTCATAAAAACTAAACACGAATCTACCCACAAACTTTTCTTTTTGCAGCCATTCACCAATATCGTTCAAAACAACAATTTAATAATGTCTGAAATTCTCTTCCATGTTCCGGAAGAAACTTTGTTCCATATTTCAAAAATAAATTGCATAAAGAAATCCTTTCTGGTGACTAGACAACAGAAGAGGTTAAAAGGTCGTGTATAAATTTGGCAACAAAAACAACACACGTTACATAATTCATAATTTCTAACAGTGCATACATTAAAATCTCATAAATAATAAACCTAATTACCTTTTCATATGTCATCGAAAATTAAAAAGCGAATATTTACCAATATTTACATTTGGCGGCTAATTTCAATTCCAAACAATTTTTTCGCTTCAAATATCAATTGTTGTAATTACAGCCCATAAATCACGGTCTTGTCAGAGGAAAAATAATAACTCGATTAGAATATTAAGGCATCTACGAGTATACAGACAGACAGTTTCACCATCAGGCATATAATTATTATGTTTGTCCAGATGATCGATACATTATTGGACGGAATACTCCACAGGATAATGGACCTCCTACGCGTTTGATGTGCCAAATATCAGCCTAATTACTCAAACGCAGCCATAAATAATAATTTTATTGTTTTAGCGAACTGCAGGGGGCAGAAATCTTTTTCTAGTCCGAGGCAAGCTTCCTAAACCTAAATTGCACGAGCCCGCACAATCAAAGCTTTTATGAGCTTACATAATTACCGAACAATAAAACCGTGCGTTGTTACATAAACCATTCAATATGCGAGCTAGAGAATTAATCGTATTTACTTATGTAATTTTAGATCATTTAGTCACGCTTTAGAAATTGAATAAGTCTATTGTGAAGGTTGTATCGTGCGAACTAGAAGATTCGCCTCGATCTTCTAAATAATTAGTTTAACATTTATATTTTCAACGCACGACCTTCAAAGGTAATGGGAAGTAATTAATAATGGGGAAAATACGTCTGCAGTCACAAGAGCCTCAAATTGTCACGAATGTTTAATTTCTGGATGATTTCAGTAAACTTAATTATTGTTTTTGAGAGTCAAACCAAACTGTAACCCCCCAAAGCGGATCCTGAATTACTTACAGCAGCATATAATTAAACCATTATCTATTTTTTTGTGGTAAATTAAAATACAATTTTTTAAAACTATGTCCATCAAAAACATATTAAAGAATGTGCTAATGGTATAATCTGCGTATTAGCGAAAAAGCGATAATTTCAAACAAGCCGTTAATATAAATTTAATAATAATCATTTTCTGTGCGTGAATAAGTTAAAAATGATTAAGCGATTTTTATAAAATTTCCAATTTAATTGCAAATACTTAATTAAATTTTATTAGACAATCTTTATAATATATGCTTGCGTGTGGTAACCTCACACAATATCCATTGCACATGCAAAAAATATTGATGTGAGTGTGTGTGATATTAGCAATGTTTTCTAAATCTAAATGAGAGAAAAAAGAATACAGTCATATGCCATGATGTAATAGACATTGATTGTAAAACAATAATTTTCATAAGCAATAAAAGACAATAATTTTTGAAATTGTTTCTTTTGTATTGTTTTTAATTTATTGTTGGAAGAAGGTCAATATGCTATCAAATAACAGTTATAGTATTCAATAAAAAACATTTAGTGCTTTCTGGATATTAATGCCAGAACTACCTCACACACAGGGTGCATAAATTATTCCCGGTAAACATTTTGTAGTCATTATTGTGAAATTGAAACAATAACTAACTGATTGATAATCTAATGAAATATCATGTATACACGATTTTTTTAATTAAAATTAATTAAATAATAAACAAATAAACTTGTCTAGTCATTATTAAAATTAGGCTTAGAATAATTAATAAAACAATTATATTTTAGTGTTAGGGAGTGACTGAGTTGTGTTTTGCAAAATTGCGAAAGTAGAAAATAAGAGATAGGTGAGTTTAATGACCCAAATTATGCAGTTATTAATGAAGGTTGTCTACTACTTTAATTTTTCTTGTATGGAATATGTTTTGAAAGGTTATAAATAAATTATTTGAAAAATGTAACACAATTTAAAATTATTTCTTTTGTGTTTTTTGATAATTATGTGCACACTAGTCTGTTTCTGTCTAGTTACTTTAGTTAGTATAAAACTATTGCCTATTAAAACATCAATTCTATTATATAATTTAAATTTCCCGCTAAGTATCCTACTAAAAGAATGGCGGAAACTCACCGGATTTCGGCAATAAAACAAAAAATACCGCCGAGGGAGTGCCTTATATCTGAATTTCTATTCTATGGTAATATTTATAAAGATTTTGTCTATTTTTTGGAAAAAACAAATTTAAAATATCTACTGTAACCCCACCAATCTTGAAAAATAGGGTAGGTATCTTTGCAATAAAGTACTTATCAAACAGCCCATATATTTTAATTCTGGAATTTCCATTCAAAGCTCCCCTTCCAACCCTCCTCGGCTTAGACTATAAAAATTGGAACTGTTTTATAAAATTTGTTGGACCTTGATGTTAAAAATGCAGGTCCGCTGGCGCTACTGAGTGAGAGTCTCAAAGAAATCGGCTGCTGATGGAGTACAAAATTTAAATATCTGAATTATCTTTGTAATACTTATTCAATATTTCCAATGACGCGCCTATGATGTCATATAATCACTCTATATTAAGTTAATGCTAATTTTTATTTATTTTCAGAACAGTTAATAGTAATAATAATACATATCAAGTCATGAAAACTATCTGTTACAGGACGAAGAGAAGCATTATTGAGAGTACGAGGCCGTAAGACCGAGTACTTTTAAGCTTCCCGAGTCCTGGAATAATAATTTTCATGGCGTGTTATGTATAATATTTTACCTGAAATCTTTAAGAAAGTCAAACTCTCAAGACTATTTTGATTCCAGAAAATTGATCATTGCAAGACTAGTACTGTAATATTTTACATGACGGTCATTACTGTAATGACCGTCATATAAAATAGCCTTGAAACTTTGACTTTCTTGACGATTTCAGGTAAAATTGTATAACTGCCTATAGAAACTTTTTTTCGGTTAGTAACCACACATTGAAAGAAACGTCAAATATCAGTGTGAGTTTGATGTTACAGTTTTTTAATGTTTTTCATATTTATCATGAGATTTCATCGGAAGCAGATCAACCGTAGCATTTTCTGCATTTTTGCCGTATTTCTGGCGGAGACTAGGAAACTTCTGCATTTATCTTGTGAAACATCACAATTATGTTTAGTCTACTTGATTCAAATTTAAAATTTTGCTGTAAATGTGAACTTTGAAATAAAAGTGTCATCTACTGTCACAAAATTCCCTAAATTACCAAAACTGACTTTATTTGTAAAAAAAATTTATTTAATATGCAAATTAGAAAAAATAGTGTAAAAAACTCGTTTTGTAAAACTTAAGAGCACTCGTCCTTTACAGGCACTCCTGCCTATGGTAGTCGTGCTGTAAACCTGGACTCGCATCTTAATATAAGTTTTATAAAACTAGTTTTTTAATGTAGTATTATATCTGATAATTGTTGTGATTTTTCGAAATAGATTCTTGCGCCTGAAATTGAATATTTTACAAAATTTCCTTCTCTGCTAATATAAAAACATTATAAATAGATTTTTTTCTTGTAAAAACATGTGATAAAGATTTATGATCATTCCTTATGCTTTTTTTGGATTTTCAGCTCAAGGCACTTATTTAATAGCATTTAATGAGGTTTGTTTACATTGTTAAATATGTTACGGACTTCGATTAACATTCTTCTTTTGTAATGATATAATATAATAAAAATTCCGAATGTTTATATCTGTTTAAGGTAGCAGCGATAACGACAATTATTGATGTCTATTTTCAAAATTAGAACAATAATGGTACATAAAAATCGATGTTTTTTATGTTGTAACACAATTATGGACTCAACTAAATAATCTACCAACTTTTGGATTTGCAATATAATTTCAAAACCTAACTTTTATAGGGCTGCATTTTGTTAGTCGCTTGGCATATTTATGTGTTGTGTTTAAGTGTTGTTTGTTTTTGTGTTTGTGAATTATGTTCATTTGTGAATTTGTTTTGTATTAGTCTTATACTAACTTTGAATGTTATTTCTATTATTTGTTTTATACAATGTATTATTTTGACAATCCTTGTGTCTATGAAGGAAATAAATACTATTACTATTACTATTACTATTACTAAAACCAAAATTTACATTTTATGACTTGCTTCTTTTTGAATGGCACTATTGATATTCTTCCGTGCTGTAAATTACTATAAAGTTTCTAAAAAAACTATGCTAAATAATAAACTTCTAAGATGTAAATTTTAAATCTGATACTTTTCCAAGTTTTTGCAAAATTTATTCACAAAAAGGTCGATATATCCACTATCAACTTAATTTTATTGGCAGCGTTAATCAATTATTCAAAAGCCACATTGAAGAATGCAGCAAAACAACAAACTACAGATTTTTACAGGCAATTCATTTAAGTATCTAAAAAAACCCTCAATCTCCTGCTCCTTCACCTTGTAGCTGACATTAATGATGCCACACGCCGTTAATCTACGATACCAAATTTCCTACTAATTAATTTAATTATCTCTCTATTCTCTCATTTATTCATGTTTTTATGCACGTCTGCTGTTGGTTGTTTATGTTGATGAAAAATGTTTCGGAGTGAGCGACATTTTCACCACAAAATCTCGTTTAACTTATGTTTATGTGTGAGTACAAAATGTCAAGGATGTTTTGCAGATGAAACGTACTTTAACATCCTTGCCCATTTCATATCAAATGGTATCACGATCTCTTGTAATGAAATGGGGATTAAAGTGGTTTGAGCTCTTTCTCTTTCTAGCTATTAATGTTCGCATATTACAGCTCTAAGATATTGGCAATTAATTTCATATTAAGAACCAGATCGTATCAATGCCAATATGGCAAAATAACAGAATGGAGAGAATCGTGATGTGGGATGTTATGTTGTGGGTAAATGGGTGCGCGCACACTTGAAATATTTTAAATAATTCAGAGTAGGTTTTAATGTTACAATAATAAACAACAAAAGAGTATATCTGAAAATATTTACTATAGCTTAGAATTTGTAACCAGGTTAACTGTTCTGTAATAGGAAAATCAATTCAAATTTAGAAAAATATTATTGTTATCATTAATAATTTAATTTAAATTTCGTGTGTAAATATGCATTGTTTATTCTATTGTAACTATTCTGTGTATATGCAACCAACTCTCATATTAAAACATTTAAATTCCAGTCTAACAAAGAAATTCCTGCTGGTGATGTAACGCTGTATTACAACAAATTCCAACAGATGTCTCTGATGTAACAAACAGACCTTTAAATCTATTTGTTGCCTAAATTCAATGTTTACTTGGTGTACACAACAAAAATTGCTTCATAATAATATTTCGATTAAATTATTGCCACGATTTATACACTAGTCGATTTTTACACTAATTCTTGTGCATTTATTGACATCTGTGAACGTTTGATTTTATCAAGCTTCCCTCGGAGCTGTAGCTTTCTTTAATGCAAATCCCTCGGGGGCAATTACAATTTTGGTGAATGCGCCAGTTATACGAAACTTCAGCTTCTGAAATGTTTAACTTTAATCTTATAAGCTGAACTTTAAAGACAAATCACACCTACAGTTGCAGTGTGACAGTTTAACTTTATAGAAGAGACTAAGAGAGACATTCTGAAATATTATTATACGGAGACGTTAACTGATGTAACATTTTAAGTTCTAGAGTATATAAAATATATGAGTAAATTAATTTTGTGCATAAATCTTCATTTGCTGTGCTGTTTATTGTGGTATTTCTAAAAACACTTAAATTATCTTTAGTTACGTAAAATAGAGACTACTCAGCTTTTACCTTCTTTGAGATACATAATGATTAAGAATATTAAATATAATGTTGAAATCAAGCAATGCACAGTGAATTTGAACAAAGGTTTTTCTTGTAATTGAAACGTCAGTGCTTCTCAATCTTTGAACGAAATATCTCAAGAAGTCGTTGATAATCTGATTCAAAGCGTAGTCTGGAGAATAATAGAAATAAACTTCAACTAAACATTTTTTTTTTATTATACATAGACATTAATATACATAGACATTATTATACATTATATATATAATAAATTTCCTTCACATATTTATGGAGAACCAGGAAATTCAATATAACTACATGAAAAATGCATAATTCTGATATCTAAATCAGTTTTGTATGCAGTGCAGACTGTGATTCTTATATGAATTAGAGAAATATCATATTTTACTTTCAGAAACAATTCTTATCTTGAACAGTTCAGATATAAATTTCAAAGTGATTTAAGTATCAATTTTTGAAACTAATTCCTGGTGAAAGCTTATTTAAAATTTATATTGATTACATTTGATCCTCCAGTAATTCAATCCCTTAATCTTGAATTTCTAATTTCGTTTTTCAATCCTCAGATAATCTTTCACGATGCAGACTTAAATCAGGAATATTCATTTTCTATATTTCGTTTTAATAGGAATAATAATTATACATTTTTCATAATAAAATAGTCCGGTTCATTGAACATCCTTGAACTTTTTTCAATCTTTAAATATCTGATATTCATTATTAAAGTTCCATTTATGTTGTGAATTATTTATGTTATCTGATCTATTTCCTTTGTTTTTAAAATATAATTTTGATGCATTTAACTAGTATCGATTTTCTATGATAAAATATAATTTTACAGATATTCCAACATTAAAATAGCCCCTTGCTAGCATTTTTATGAGGATTTTAATGCCAAATCGATTCTGCGATAAAATACATGATAATTAGTTTATTTTGGCACCCATATTCCAGAAACTAATTTCCGCGTTTTTACTTGTAAGTTAAATAAATAATTGTCGCATTTACATCTTCATTTTATCTAAATTTTTATTGAAATCTCGAATTTTGTACTCTAATCTGAAATTCATTATCCAAATTTTGAACTTTATTCTTGAATCCATATCGAAGTTATTTTAGGTTTTCAACATAAAATTCTGGAAACTGATCGTATTTCCTATATTACTAATATTATCGAAATTATTTTAGTTATCCAGTATTACAAACTAACCTTACCTAATATTATTTTGTAATTACAAATTCTAAATGAATAATAGGGAGTTTGCATGATTTTCAAGTTAATTTTTTTTGAAAAGCTGGTACCAAATTATCACTCTCAATATTTTTGAAAAAAATTTTTGGTTGGTACTTTCCAAGTAAATAAATAAAAAGTATTGCAAAATTTAAAATTTCCACACATTGCCCGGAAACGCCCGAATCGGTCCAAAAGACTGCTGACGTCACGAATCTAGTTCCACAGTGCAGCAGGCCGCATTTTGATTTATTTCGAAAAATGTCAAACGCGCAAAAAATATTTAGACATGCCAATGTCAACTAGATTCGTGACGTCACACAGGACTCTCCGATCTCAAAGCGTTTTCGGGCGGCAATAATTTATTTGAATTACGGTCAATTTATAATCGCTTTTTTATGTACAAATATTGAGTAAAAAAAAATTTTTGCTTTAGAGTATTATTAATATAGTCGTTTTACATTTCTAACAGAAAAGAACGGGATTTTAAAAAAATACAACATCCCTATTCTCAAGTTTGAATCTCAACATTTTTTCAACCACCTCTGCATCGTAAGTAAGCGGATTTTACCGTTTGTTTACTGGTTGTCATGACAACAGGCCAAATTCAGGTCATTTATATTTATTATTTATCCTAGGGCTATAAACCACGCCATCTTAATGAAGATTGAAGCTAAAATCTCATTATTTTATTGACGTTTAGATTATTTTCCAACGTCATCGAAAAAAATAGTAACATTTTAGTGCTAAAATGATGCTTAGGTACGAAGTTTAGTGCATAATATGCTAATTTAAAGCTGTTCCGATTTGATTTTTTCAAAACCAATTTAAAACTCTTTATACTTTGATATTTTACTATTTATTTATTTATTAAAATAATTAAGGATTTGAGAATTTTTTTCATTTTAAATCATTTTCTGCGGTTCACAGTAGATAATACTGACCTGAAATCACATTTGAGTTTCTTACTGAAAGTTTTCCAGATTATATACCTGTCTTTAGAACATCGTCTGACGAATGTGAGGAAATAATGATAAGAGAATTAGAGATGTGTGCATGCGTTCACTTAATTAGGAAACTAGAGGCAAATAGAATCGTTTCATCCATCTATATTACTACGACATCATCAAAACCCCACAGCAAGCTCTCAACGCTTTTATCATCTTAATTACCACTGTATTCATGCCCCTTTTGGTTAACGCATGGTTTGCTTCATTACACATACATATAACATAATGTCGAGAATAAGACAAACTTTAAATAAATTATTTTGTCTTCTTTGTGATTGGGCAAAAAACTGAACACGACTACGGCGCTGCGGAAATAATCACCAGGTTCTTTGTAGTTATATTTGGATACTTTTTCGCGTTTCACTTGGAATCGATTGGGAACAAGTCTAGCTTAAATTAAATGCAAATGAATTACGGTGGAACGTGCAATAATTTCATGCAGTAATCTAAGACGGTTTTTGGATGGGTACCTACCGGATAAACCGGGAAAACAAACGCAATTAAAGCTATAATCGATTTCCATTAAACTAAAAATACTAAACCAAAGGGCGTCCTTGGAGGGATTGGCCAAGCGACAATAACCTTATGAATTAAAGTTTCCACACATAATCCCAAACGTATCTTTTTGTATACTCACAGGAACAATAAATTCCTGAACTGCTTTGGAAACACAGACACAAAGACAGTTCAGGTTACAGGGAAATACTGGGTTAAAAATTCAGCAGCAGGTGCTTCAAATTCTGTGTGTATGGGTGCTCGCATTATTTTTTTGTTGGTTTCTATTCAACACAAAGGGAATAAGAAACGCGTGCTACTAACATACATGCAAATTCAGGTAGAGGTAACAAAAAGCCGTTTAAATTTTTTAACAAAGCTATGCGTTTTCCTCGCATATGTACGCGAGTTTCTGGGTGGCAAAAAACGTTGAGGGTGTAGTACGATTAGCACAAAGTGGAGCTTTGAATACTCTCTTGGAAGTTAAGAGGATGCTTGCTGTGTGCGACTGGGTGACGCCTACCATCATGTAAACAATCCACCAACTCTCATCTGGAGTACATTGAGCGCTCTGGTTGGGGTCGTATACAGCAATTTACTTCGTTATTTTCACACATTACTGCGTTTCCATCTATTATCAGTAATATTAAGTGAATTATTTGGGGAATTTAGTAGAGGGACGAACTAATTGAACAGGCCGTCCTAAATAAATATTTGGCCTAAGTGCGGCTTTTTTCCAGAAGTGGTAAAAAGCTGTAATTGGGGATGTTTTTATTGCGGGTTTAACGAGTTGAATTAGTTTAGAAAACAAATAGGATGCATTTTTACGACTTAGTGGTTTTTAAGTCGACGCTTTGTGTTCTTTGTCACAAACTAATACTTAAAAACTAAAAATTCTAAACATTCGAATGGCGGGTTTCAGGATGTAACTGTTAACTTATGCTAAGTGATTAAAATGACTAAATCCAAAGCTCCATACAACTCTAACTGAACTTAACTAAGCCCAATTAAAAGAAACCTGTGCGATATAAACTGTAGGATTTGGAAATGTTATTCTTCCTCTGACATTTTCAGGAAACATTTAACCTCCAAATGAGTCTAAATGTCATTAGAACTATCAGTCCTTGAAGTTTCGAAGAGTTATGAGGAGTCCCTCCACAATTAGGGTAACTTTTTGGCGGGACAGCTAACCTAACCTTATATTTCCCTGTAAGTTTATAGTTTCAATAGTACTTACACAAGTATGTAATATCAGTAGAAAAAAGGAACAATATCAGGATTTATTCTAAATTTTTTGCTAAAAACTATAAAATAATTAAATGTTCAAATCCTAAACACTAATAATTAATACTGTTGATCTTAAAATCTTATAGTTTTTTGTAAATTCTAGATTTTATCTCATATTATAAAGTTCACCATCTAGTGTTGATATAAAAGAGGAATATTCTTCGTCATGAGGTGGTTCATCAATTTTTCTAGACTACCCAAAAAATCTTATAGGGTTCACTTAAAAATGTAATCGTTTTTTCATAAATTTCAAATTTTATCTTGTTTTATAAAGTTCACCATCACTATTTTAACATGCGCATATAGGGTTCAAAATTTAATCGTTTTTCAAAATTTTCTCTTAATTTAATTGCAATATGGTTCTGAAATATTTTTAAAATTGACGTTCGTATTATTCAAAAAATAAATACTTCCTTCATTAGTTTTTTTAAATTTTTTTATTTAGGACCAATTATAATTTTAATAGTGTTCAGGTTAGTATTTTAGATTCAAAATTATGAATACGAGCCCTAACAACTAAATATTCGGACAAAAGTAAATTTTTGAAGTATATGAAAAGAGAACTGAAAATTTTACGCAAATAATTAGTAAACACCTAACAATACAATAAGATAAAGCCTTAATAACAACATTATGCATGGAAGAAAATTATTTATTGGATTTAACAATATTTTAACCTTAGCAAACTTTACAAAATGAATTTGCAACTAAATGTTGGGATAATTTTTATATTATTATTATTAATAAGACGGTACGTCTCCTTTTGCTTTAATACCTGTCTGCATTCTAGCAGGCATTGTATTTATCAAATTTTGGTACAATTTTGGCGTGAAACTGTCCCAAATTTCTTCTATTTTGGTCTTTAAGTCCCCAATGGTTCTTGGTGGATTATTGCGTAGAATACGTTTAATTTTATGCGAAAGAGTTTCAATGACATTTAAGTCCAGACCGGAGGAGGGCCATGAAAGCACCTTTATGTCGTTTTTCCCAAGTTCTAAAACTTTGATTTTTTAAAAACAATCGTTAGAAAATTACGTCACATTTTACAAGTGCAATTTTAAAGCTACGAAATATGCCTAAAATCATCAAATAAAGACTTGGGGATTTTTTGTACATAAAACCAATATCAGCTTTGCAATAAAGTAAATTTTACCAAAATCCAACCAGTGGTTCCAAAACTGTGATTATTTTAATGTAGGTAGCACCCTCAAAAAACACGTTTTTTGAAAAGTGAACTGTGGAACTCGAAAAAAATGCAAAAAAAATCATATTAACATTTCAGGATTTTTTCAATATAGTACGATTATTGAGCTTTGATTTAAATGTTTTTTGACACAAATCCAACCAGCGGTTTCAAAACTGTGATTCTTTAAAACAGTTACTAGAAAATTTTATCATTTTTAAAGGTGCAACTTTGAAGCTCTGATAAATGCCTAAAATTACCGAATAAAAACTTGTGTAACTTTTTGTAAAGAAAACCAACATCCAGCTTTGCAATGAAGTAAATTTCATCAAAATCCGACTACTAGATCCAATGTTTTGAAAATACTAATTCTTTGTTTCTACAATTTTCCATCCTACTGGGTTAAAGTGCTACAGTTTTGGAACCGCCGAGCGGATTTTTACGAAATTTACGTTTTTATATAACTAAATGTTGGCATTATAACAGAAAAAACCATCCATATTATGAAAGTTAATTTAGATAACTTTTGCGCGTATGGAAAAAAGACAATCAAATTTACTTTTGTCCGAACATTTAGTTGTTAGAGCTCGTATAATCATAATTTCTTAAAAATTATATTAGTCTAAAAAGCTTCATCGCAGTTTCAAATTCCACAAACACTAATTTTTGTTGACAAAGATTCGTAACGCTGTTTACCCTAGCTCGCTTAAATGTAATAAACTCTTGGACCCCATAATATATTACAGTTCTACAAAACCATCAATTAATTATACAATTAACTCTCTGTCCAACTTGATTAGGTAAGTAGTAAGTTGCGTTCCTTCATAACGTTGGACGCACTCCATTGATAATTTTATTAGAGGTATCTGTTACAGTTTGGGTATCACTGAGTGGGCCAAATTCTAACTTTTGGCTCGATCAATATCTACACAAATCCAAGGACACAAAAGGATAACGTTTTTCTGTTTGTCTTCTGTGCTTTGACCCATCAAAACAAACAATTCGAGCAGTTTATTTTTTTGTTATGTCATGATTTTATAAATAAATAAATTTGTCGTATAAATCATTTTTATTAAGCCCTGTAAACTAACGGCTTTGTAGTTTACTGGATGAGTGGAGCTACAGCAAAATTATTAAAATAATAATTAAATGTGAGTTATTTATGTAAAAATAATATTTTGTTGCAACCTAGTTAATAAAACAATGTAAAAATCGATATTATATTAATTCATCTGTAATTACATATAATTGATTTGCACATAACTACAAGCGAAGGCCCTCGTAACCACATACATAAAAATTCTTCTGGACTAGTTTACATAATAATTAATTTAATCCGTTTGAATTCCAATTCAAAACATTTACAACCAACACACAGAAAACGGCTTCAGTTTATTACGCACGTTACAAAGAGCGAACACAACCACAATGAATTCTTAACCACTGCAAAATATCCTGCAGGGCTTTTCCTGCAAACTGCGTGAAAACATCCCACCACCACACAATGCAAACATTTAAATGAACGAGCAATAATATATTGCAAATTGGCACAAATTCAAATGTAAGAAAATGATTTCCGGCTAATTTTGTTGTACGAAATAAAATACCCTTCATTCAGTGTGCTCTAGTTTTATTACAGAATTTTAACTAATGTTTCCTTTGTGCCTCAGATCAATAATACGGGTAATGATTCCGGTAAAATGGTACCTACATCCCAAGCGTCGATTCCATGATGGAAACTCTTATGTATAAATTATATTGTAAGCTCTAGTTTGGTGGTATATGGCGGGCGTCGTGGTTAAAATATAAATTATTTACAGTTTGTTGCTCCAAAAAAAGAAACTTGTACGTAGGTGTATACGCACTTGATGCATAGCAAGTTGCTTGTATTTTTAATGCAGTTGAATATTTTAGGGGGATTTACTGTTGGCTTATATTGGAAAACAATATAGGAAGTTTTGGTTAGTCATCTAGTTCTAGTACATAAATAAATATATATTATTAGTTAAGAGAAAAATGAATTTAATGAAAATAAAGCTATTAGAATAACATTCCAATAAGAAAGTTTCGTGTCTATAATTATAATTGATCTTATTACAAGTTAGAAACACAACTTCGATTTTTTATAATTGGACATGCAATAATACATTTCATTTCTACAGTATTTGTGCTGGTAAAATTGCTCTTGGTACAACTTTTTAATTACACTAATTCAATCAAATGCCAAATACTTAAAGAATAAAAAGAGGATTTTACGTTGAATAAACTATTCGTATAAATTATTATATTTGGAAAAGTTTTGAATTGGTAGCATTGAAGCAACTGAAACTTTGCATATTTATTTATTGGAACAAGAACACGAGTGATTGTGTATGAACTAAACATAAAATCGGCCCCAAAATCTATCATTGTGGAACTCCACTGACCAACCGATCGAGATTAGACTTCTCCAATCTGAAATCTGCAAATGTGAACGAGAATATGCCTATTTTTACGCCGATTCAAAATGTGACAAAATTTTATGCAAAGATTCCACAAAAATATTGTAAAGTTATTTTTTTCCAAATAATACAGTCTTATAACCTTGTATTTAATAGTTGTAGTACAATTTAAGATATAAAATAAATTTACTGAACAAGATTAGAATTTAATGTTTGCTACAACCTGCAATATTTTCTACAACAAATCAAATCGTTAATTTTAGTAAATGTCAGTTTATGTGGTTACTTGGTTAGTTGTATCAAAAATGTAAAAGCGTCCAATACTCCAAAAATTACCATTTGTTCAGTTTAGGTTATATCAAAGAAAATTTTACAAAATGACTGGAGCAAATTAGCTTTGATTTTCAAGATCAAGCCTTCGTGGCATATATTATTAAAGTCTTGAGAGATATTAAGAAAGACAGCTCAAGATTCTAAGGTTTTTTTTCATTTTCCTATGCACTTGCTCGATAGCCGAGTGACTTTGATCAATTTCAAATTGATGACCCGAAATTGAAAATTTTTTCTTTAGAGGGGATTTAATCTTGGCTAGAAAGAATTTTTGAAATATTTTCGAGGATAGGATCCCTTTGAATTGTTACAGATTTCTTCTCAGGATTTCATTGAAGATAATGGTGATTAATTGATCATTTTAATGGTTTCAGGCTGGAACTCCTTCAGAAGTTCCTGTTATGTTACTAGATTATATCCCGGAGCCTTCTTAAGGCTAAGGTTAGTTGAAATAACTGACCTAATATTAGAAACCTTAAAGGGCTTGATAGGGAGCTCATCGAGAAGTTGATGTATGGGTTCCTCTTGCTTCTAAATGTGTAGTTATGTCCAAATTTGTCACGATAAAAATCTTTTATACGGATTACAAAATTTTTCCTGTTTCCAAAAACAACATTCCTAGTTTACTGTTTAAAATAGTTTCCTTCTTTTTCTCACATGGTTGAAGTTTTTATTATTAATGATTTGATATAGGTAACTTTATGTAATTTAAGTTCTATCTTTTACACTGGTAAAATGAGATTAACCATATCTTAGAACTACATAATACAAGCCCCGAAAATGAAGAGCGAAAATAAAGACTTTCTCATGGATTAAAGCTGTTCTCATGTACTGGCTTATTAGTTAAGTGCTTTTTATCTTTTAGGAAATGTCAGAAGATTAACCATCAGTAAATGCTTGAAAGGGAAATCCCTTAAATAGTTATTTAAAATAAACCCGTAGGTCATAACCTTCCTCATTATGCTTAACCCTAAATTAAAGCACACTGAACTTCAATTATCACTCTATAGAGATTTCCTCAAAAACGGCTCTCTAAAACTATGTTGAAATCTTAATGAGATTACAATTTTTAGCACCGAGTTTCAAGCGTAATTAACCAATCAAAGCAAAGAATTTCAATTCGGTTATATTAAATTTCGGCCTAACCATCTGATCAACTTTTCCAGCCCATATACGAGTTTGGTATAAAAAGCACGATAAAACCTATCGACATCAGCAAAAAAGTTTCCCCATCACATCGAAAAACTCGTTCACTGGGTTATCATTCAAGTCTTGTCCCGCCTTTAAATAATAAAGGGTGTACAACCGAAATCGTGTTGGGACGCTCCTGCGTCTCTCACGCGGTCGCCGCGACGCTCCTCGCTGTGTATACCAGTACGCCACGCGTATCCTTCTGAATACGACGTGCTTCAACGTGTTTTTTCCTTACAGACACACTAACATATCCTCTGACACTCACACATATAATACATTCGCACACACACTCTCGCTGTATTCTAATCGTGCATAAATATTTTTTTCGGTTATCAGCGCAAGTGACATGTTGTACAATATAGTTTGTTATCAGAAGTGTTTTTAAAAGTTTCCTGTCCGATAAATATTTTGCTTGTTTGTTTACTATATTAGGTTAGTTTAAAATAAGTTTTGTGTGTGGTGTTGGAAAATTGTGCATGTGCATCAGTCTGAAATAACAGAAAAGGTTAGTGCGGAATTTTTTTTAAATTTAGGTATTTATCTAGAACTGATACAGCGTGATACCGCACTACACAACAATGAATGAATGGTTCAATGGTAGAAAAATTATCGATCTAATAAAACATCCTGATTATTCTCGAGATAAAAGCCAGCAAACAACAATAAAGCTTTTTGAATTGATTGCTTTGTACGGTTTCGTATTTGCAGAAATATGGACAAATACAATGGGATCATAAGGACATAAGTCCATTGGGTCTTTTTCTTTTATTGGCGAAGTTCGATGATGTCCTTTTATTATTCATAACAACTATAGGTACTTTAGATTTAATGAAAACCCCAAAAAACATCCAGCAGAAAAACATTAAATTGATACCAGGAATGAAGTCATTAAAATACAAAAAAAACCATCACGAATACAACTTTTTCTGTTTATGTATTAGGTACGAAAAACAAACAAATTAATTAGACATGTTTTTAGAATAACATAAAGCTACATACAAAACAGGTTGAGTGGATTTAGGACCAGCTCCCGATGAAAAACGAGCGGCTTTTTAGTAGAATCTTTTAAAATATTACAGTTTTTATACGCGAGAAAAATATTATTCATTATAAATTTACAAAAGAAAATAATTATTTTATCTCAACCTTGGCGCTTTCAAAATAATAAAACAATTCTATAAGCACCACGAATGGAAATATTTTATTTTACAAAAGAATTTCACGTATGCATGTTATTTACCATTTCTAGAAATATTTTCAGTTTGCAACAAACATTCTGATATTTGTATCTAATAAAATAATAGATACGAATTTTTGTACAAATTATTAGTGTAATTTGTGAGATGGTCAACAGTTCCATTATTTCATTTTGTGCACTAAGGAAGCATAAAATTCCTTAAAATGGCCTGCATGATGAATGGTGTGCCATATTTCAGCTAAACAAGCGTGTCTAGGAAATTAAGATTGATTAAAAGATATTGTATGAAAAAAGCCGTTCCTGGAATATAGAAAATATTTATATTAAAATATCATCGATTGTAATGCGGAGTTGCAGATGGACAAAAATAGATGAAACTTTACGATAGTATGAGAAATATATTTTGAATAAATTATGAATTTTTTTAAAAATTAAAAGCAATTTACATAAATTTGTATAGAAAATGGTAATACAGGTGAATATAAAACGATTTAATTTCATTGGGTACATAATACAAATCAATATTATCGGTTGTAGAGAAAGTTATATTAAAACTTTTGTTCTTTTCACATTTTTCTCATGATTACTGAAGTTGGAAAACTTAATGAATATGGTTAGAAATTGCAAAGTACAAATACTTAGGATTTTGCAGTTTTAGATTCAAGCTAAATAAAAAACTGAGTGAATGATTCGCGTATTCTGTTGTTAAACACAAAAAGTTTCCAAAACTTCGATAGGGCCGCTTGAAATATTTATGAATTACAAAAGCACTGATTTAAGACAAATTTGTAATGGTCAAGAGAAATGAAATCGACCGTTTGGGAACTTAAGGAAAGGTTGTTTTACATACTCATTTAGTAATAAATTTCATCACTGATATTTTAATTTTCAGCTGAATCAAAATGATCATACTCTTTGGTATTTATAACTAAAGCAGTTTTCTAATGGTAGCTCTGTGATGCAAATCATTATGTATACCTGGTAGTATAAAATAATAATTAACTGTTACAGTAAGTTTCTTTGTTAGATAATCTGTTCTGTAATCTCCATAATTATTTTTCTTTTCAATGCCTCATCTCTTTGTTTTATTTAATTCTCCTTCGTATTTTTTACTTACTGTATATATTATGTTCTTTATTCTTTTCTGCGTTTAGAGGAATATATAAGGAATTATAATAAATTATTTTAAATAATTTGCTATAAATCAATAACAAAAAAAGTTAGTCTTCTGAAATTTTGTATAGATTTTTTTTTTGTATTCTCTTATTAATAGTGGTTGCAATTATTTTATTTAGAACACAGAGGCGTGCGTACGGGTTTCTTCAAAAACATTTTATTGAATAAAACGTACACCACTGGTTTTTTTTGCAGCACCAATATGCAGAGAGTATTTTGCATTCAATTTAGAAACTTTCTTGTATTTTACAATTTCTTGATAACTTAACTTTTTTTTTCTTATTTAATAAAGAAATTCTTCCCTATTAGATTTCCGAAAAAAGCATCTGTACAAAGTTGTAGAGAAAAATATTTCCTACAACTTTCCTTTTAATATTTTTTTGATATTGTCAATATTTAAAAAGATGTTCAACAAATAAGTTGCAAATTTTAGGAAAATTTTTCTCTAGTTAGGTACTACTTACTACTACTACTTACTACTCTTTCCCCAAAATTTTCAACTTATTTGTTGAATAACTTTTTAAATATCAACAATATCAAAAAAAGTTTAAAAGATAAGTTGTAGGAAATATTTTTCTTTACAACTTTGTACTGACTCCTTTTTTTTCGAAAATTTAATAGGAAAAAAGTTATTCAATAAACAAAAAAATCCAACCCTTAATTGAGGGCTGGTGAAGGAAGGGCGGGGTCTACGAATACACAAACTCAATTTTAAATTTTCAGGGTGACCCTCTAGAAGATTCTACAAAAATTGGCTGTAGGGTAAAAAAAGTCTATTTGAAGCCTTTTTTCTCCCTGATTTACTGTACTATTAGGTTATTTGGAGTTAAGTTATCAAAAAATTATAAGATACGAAAAAGTTTCTAAATTGAATGGAAAATACTCTCTGCATATTGGTACTGCAAAAAAACCAGTGGCGTACGTTTTATTCAATAAAATGTTTTTGAAGAAACCCGTACGCACGCCTCTGTGTTCTAAATAAAATAATTGCAACCACTATAATAAGAGAATACAAAAAAAAGATCTATGCAAAATTTCAGAAGGCTAACTTTTTTTGTTATTGATTTATAGCAAATTATTTAAAATAATTTATTTTCTTTAATGGCTTGTACGTGAAAAAGGAAGCAATATTCGACCATAGTTTATTAGACAAACCACCTTTAATTTTCGCTAAACTATCGACTGGTGAAATCCTGACGATATAAACTGGGACACCCTGTATAAGTTTTCATAGAAATTAAAAGCGCAAAATCATCAAGGACCAATTTAAAAATTTATGTGCAACTATAATAACAAGTTTTAATATTAATTTGTTGTATCACATGAATTTCATAGATTATCTCTAGTAACTGCCTCTAAAATAGTTGAGTCAACTCGAAAAATTACATTTGTAGATGGCCTAAAAGCTCTAGATAAACATATACACCAGGATTATGTCCAGAAGGCGTATGCGTCACGCTGCCTCTGTATCTCCCTCACTCTCGCTCTTAAGAGATGCGACAGTGTGACATGCCTTTAAAAAATAATCCTAGTATAGTTACCACTTATTTTGTTAGTTACATAAACTTTTGTCGTTATAACCATAATATCGATAATTTATTGATTATTTTCAATAACTTCACAATTACCTACAATGTATACTTAAGATGGTGTTCTCTTATATTAAAACACCCGGTATTCGTATTCGAATATTTACAATTCCGCTCATTTCGTTGTACAAACATCGTATTACCACTAATTAATGGCAAACATCGGACTGATTAAATCTTGTAAAGACTACAAACGAAACATAAGGACAGTATTGTGATAATATAATTCAAAACCACAAGACGCACCAATTTGACTTTATGAAATAATTTTATGTACAAATCAACTGTAACAACATTTCCCAAAGCCGATTTAATGTGTTTGTAGTTTTTGTTTGAACAGCGTTGACTGCAATTAAATACAAGTAGAACATCAAACAACAAAATTACTAGTAGCAAACACGACTTTCATATTCCAGAATCATTGCACAAGTCACATATTTTTTCTATAGCATATTTCCTGCAAAATATATATGCCCCATAAATTAGGTTAAATAACTCGGAAAACCCCGCTTGCGAGTTGCATTTTATTCCAACTCTATAAATAACTGGAATGTTATGGCTGGAAAATAAAAAAAATTTAAAGTAACTTTGGTTTTTTGCGTGTGGTAAACTGCGTAGCCGTTGGATTGGTAAATTAATTAGGGTATGTGCTCGCGAATCAACCCCATTTTATCACTTCACTGATAACGCAATTTCATACTCGTTGGAGCATCAGATCCTTTATATGATAGATATTATACAGGCAAAAAGAGGCAAATTAAACAGAAAATTTGCACAAATTAACCTTGGCGTATAATCACTAAATTCTTAGGTGAGATTTGCCAGGACCGGAATTTCATATAGGAAAGAAGGTCGGTGCGGCGGGGGAGACAATATACAAGTATTTTCGGTGTATTAGCACATTAAATATTATCTCAATATGAAGTAGAATTTTAAGTAATCTGCTTGTAAGTATTTAAATATGCCTTCTTATTCAGTAAAGTATCACTTTTCGCCCTAGTTATATAAGTAACTATTTCGCGCTCGGAATCTACAATGCTTTTTTAAGTTTTTTTTTGCTAAAGTCATATTTCTCTAATTTATGACTATTTATAACCCAAAAAATCACATTTTGACACAATTATCCAGACATCACAATTTAAATTATTAACTTTGAAAGCGTGGTCGATTTTTGGTCAAATTTACCTTGTTTTAAAGCTGAATGTTTACGTTATATGATAGAAAATAAATGAAGATTGGTATTAATTTGATTTGGATATGGTTGTAATAGCAGCACAAAGTAGAATTTTTAAATTATTGTGCAAATTGGGCATTATATTGTTTTATAAAATTGCTGCAAACAACAAATATATTTTTTTAAATTTTATAAAATAGTACTGGACATAAAACTAACATTTTACTTTGAAGATTAATCTTAATTTGACCAAAAAATAACCAGTGGTTCCACAGATAACTCGAGCCCATTTTGAGAATTACAGTTTTTTACTAAACTACTCAATTTTGAAACTTCTGCTTGGATTTTAATGGAATTTCCAGTGTATTGGATTTTTTTAAATAACCTCAGAAAGTGTCTATTTTAACAAAATATAAATCAGATTTGAGTGGAAAAGTGGAAAAATAAATAACTTGCAGCCAATAATTCTGTCTAATTTCCCTTAGAAATGAGTTTTTATCTAACAGGTGTATAACAATTAGTATAAGAAAATCATTTGAAGGATCTTAAAAAGAGCGATTATGTCCACCTGTCTTATGGACCAAAACTACTAAAATCCGGCTCTGATAATATACTATCTAAATATTTACCATAAATTTTGAACTCTAATTTTAGCACATTACATAATGATTAGAATTTAAATAAAGACATCCGCTTAATAGGAACTACTGCAAAGATACCCCAAATTAGATCAGCATTATTCCAAAAATATACAAAATATGTGTATGTATTAAAATTCTTTTCTAATTCAAAATGTTCTTAAATCGAATTACTTACCTTAAAACCTCTGTATGATGTAATTTTATTTGGCAGTTAAATTCTTAGGTTGCAATTATTACAACAATTAAAATCAACAAATTTATCTGGCAGATAAGTTATAGAGAAGACGAAAGGACTATTAGTTTTTTGTTAATTAACTTTGGCCAAACCTCTTTATCCAGTTGTGCTAAAACACGATGAATATTCAGATTCATAATCAAAACTATTATTTATCTTAAGATGGCAGATCATCCCCTAAAAAATTCCTTCGCACTGACACCATTTCAGATTTTCTGCGGCGCATCCGCCAAAACTTGAAATTCCCAACGCCCTCACATTTTATCAACTGTTTGCCTTCAACAAACTCCATCAAGCATTAATAACATATGATGAAATCAATCTATTTTTATCTATATCTATACACATGATTTACAAGAGAGCTTGTATATCTCGGAAAAAACTGTTTGATTTGCGAACATTAAACAAACAGACAAAGGCAAAATATTTAAACTGCTATCCTAGAGCTCACTAAAACATTATTTTTAATGCAGTCTAGCTAACCAACTGTGTAGCTTTAAATTGCTCAATTTGCTTTCAAGACCATTTATAAATATTCTGCAGCAGTTGTAGTTAATGCCATGGCGTCTCTGCCCCTTTCTTCCATTAAGTAGAATTCCACACACACACACAGCATATCCCACTGGAACGGCTCCTAAAATGGCACAGCATTGTTTCCACATTTTAACAGCCGCTCGTTGTTGTGTTTCCGCCTTGTGCAAGATCACAACGGCATTCGTATTAAGATTTTACGGTATTAGGCTTGACAGTTTTCCACTCGTGGGCGGAACACAACGAAACACAAGAATAAAAAATGAAAAGTATACGTCGTAGAGATAAACCAGTAATATACGGATATGAATAATGAATTTATTTTAATGTTGTTGTGTATAAACAGAACTGTCCTGGCTGATATTAGGCACGTAAAAAGTTAATCCATGTCCCCCTCTCATGATGATGTGATGGTATATTACCCTGGGTGTAACTGGTATTTATTTACCAATTAGTTAAACACAAAGCGCGATATTTATACAGTGTAGACTCGTATTATGGTTGGTAAAACCTGCATATGTGAGTTGTGTACAATGCAGGCACGTTTACCTATGTGATGAATGTTTTTCGACCCACTTTTGCTGCCGAAGGGCCAATAAACCATTTTACTAATCAATATAATACACCATGTAATGAAATAAAACCAATTTGTAACGTTTTCATTTATTGATATTATAATTTGAAATGTTGCGTGAGCGTAATTGGGAACAGAAAGAAAGAGTGTAATACAAAAATAATAAGACCAAAAATCAATTAGTTTCAAAGGAATAGGAATGTAAAAAATGCTGCTTATCAAGAAATATATTGAATTCCCCTAATTTGATCTATTTGTAATTTACTTAATTTAATGTTTCAATCATGATTATATAAGTTAATGTCAAAACTTTTATTAAATTATCCTCTTAAATGTAATATGTAGATTATATCGTAATTTAACTAACGTAATTTCACACTTGCATTATTATATGAAGAGAAAAATATAGAAGAACGAATGAAATGTTTTCCATTATTTACGTAAACAGTTTCCAATAAAACAAGCAGCAAACGCCCCGCTTTTATTCCCTGATTCTTATTTTGATTTATTTCATCATATTTAGCGTGATTTTGATTTGCACACTACAAAGTTAAAATTTGTGATTGAGTGTTTTTGTAATTAAATATTGTCACTTCTGAGAATGTTACGGGTTTTTAGTGTAAACATTTAGTCACAATTTTTGTTAATTTGTTAATTAGTATTACTAAAAAAGTACTCCTATTAAAAATAATAGTTCTAGTTTCTACTAACATGTAGTATTTAAAACTATTTTACTTCTTTGCCATTAGGCAAACATCCTGACATGCCCCAGAAATTCCATTCACACATCTGACTTCCTCCTAACAAAAATTACCCTTTCACACAAAACGAAATTACTTTGGGTCCAACTTTAACAATAAGCAGAATGACCCACCTTGTACTCCCTATTGTCAAATTTCCACTAACCACCCTTAAACAACAGCCTGGTTATGCAGGACGACAACAAAGCCATGCGACAAATTTTATTAAGCAATTTATACATAATTCGTGTCTGCATTTAATGGAAGCGCGGTAAACGCTTTTTCCTGTGTTTAAAGCGCCTAATAAATCAACCCACTAGACGATTATCCTAATATGGGAAATATTGGACAGGATAATTTCAGGAGTGCCAGAGGAGTTTGGTGGCGGCACGGCGGTGTAAGGATAAGCCTTGCGAGGGGCGTGACATTTCCAGACAATGAAATATTATGGTGTGTCTGTCGTTCTACTGTCGTGTGCTCTTGCCGCCCTCTGGGGAAATATATTTGTTAAGGGTCTTTAAATATTCCATAAAAACCGAGTGAAACCAATGGAAATAGGTCAGGGGATTCTCACTTGGAGATTTTAGTTTTGAAATGGTTAAATTTTATTATAAATTATAAATATTTATGAAATATTGTGCAGTATGTAAATGTTTGAACATATTTTTCAGATCTCACCAGGTCTGTTCAAATTTCATAATATGTTCCAGTTAGCTTACCTTCCTCTTATAGTGATACCTATAATACATAGTAGGAGTAGGTATGCAAAGTGACGATTTTTATTTAAGTAAATTGCGAGAGTTCAATGGTTTTCAAATTATGAGCAACAAAAGCTGACCAGTCCAATTTCAGCTACTAATACATGGTATGAAGCCTCCGTTCAATTTATAAAAAAGGCACCAATGCCGAACACAATTTACCATTAAATATTATGTCTTCTTTTAAAATTTAATTAATAATCCAGTAAATTTTTGAGGTTTAAGTTTACCAAAAATACTGCATAAATTTTTTTTATTGGTATTAAGGGCTTCTACCAATAAATCCATCAAGTTCTTGTATATGTGCCAAACCGCCTTCTCCGAAAAATGTGAAAACTTGTTTTTTTGGAAATATTTTCTCTAATGTCAATAATTTATAGGGATTAAGGTCGCGGAAATGGTAAAAACTGTTTTTTTGTTTCGTTTTTTTTAAATACAACTAAATGTTCGGACAAAAGTAAATTTTTGAAGTATGAAAGGAGAACTGGAAATTTTACTCAAATAATTAGTAAACACCTAACAATACAATAAGATAAAGCCTTAATAACAATATTATGCATGGAAGAAATTTAATTATTTGATTTAACAATATTTTAACGTTAATAATTAGCAAATTTTACAAAATTAATTTGCAACTAAATGTTGGGATAATTTTTAATTTAGGACCATTAATAGGAGGTTACGTCTCATTTTGCTTTAATAGCTGCCTTTATTCTAGCAGGCATTGTATTTATCAAATTTTGGTACAATTCTGGCGTGAAACTGTCCCAAATTTCTTCTATTTTGGTCTTCAAGTCCAATGGTTCTTGGTAGATTATTGCGTAGAATACGTTTAATTTTATGCCAAAGAGTTTCAATGACATTTAAGTCCGAACTGGATGAGGGCCATGGAAGCACCTTTATGTCGTTTTCCCCAAGTTTCAAAACTGTGATTTTTTAAAAACAGTTAGAAAATTATGTCACATGTTTCAAGTGCAATTTTAAAGCTACGAAAATTGCCTAAAATCATCAAATAAAGACTTGGGGATTTTTTTGTACATAAAATCAACATCCGGCTTTGCAATAAAGAAAATTTTACAAAAATCCAACCAGCGGTTCCAAAACTGTGATTACTTAAATGTAGGTAGCACCCTCCAAAAACACATTTTTTGAAAAGTAAACTGTGGAATTCGAAAAAAATGCAAGCAAATCATATTAATATTTCAGGATTTTTTCAGTATAGTACGATTATTGTGCTTTGATTTAAAGGTTTTTTGACACAATTCCAACCAGCGGTTTCAAAACTGTGATTTTTTAAAACAGTTACTAGAAAATTTTATCATTTTTAAAGGCGCAACTTTGAAGCTCCGATAAATGCCTAAAATCACCAAATAAAAACTTGTATAACTTTTTTGTAAAGAAAACCGACATCCAACTTTGCAATAAAGTAAATTTCATCAAAATCCGACTACTAGATCCAACGTTTTGAAAATAATAATTCTTTGTTTCTACAATTTTCCCATCCTGCTGGGTTAAAGTGTCACAGTTTTGGAACCGCCGAGCGGATTTTTACGAAATTTACGTTTTTATATAACCAAATGTTGGCATTATAACAGAAAAAACCATCAATGTTATGGAAGTTAATTTAGATAACTTTTGCGCGTATGGAAACAAGACAATCAAGTTTACTTTTGTCCGAACTTTTAGTTTTTAGGGCTCGTATATCTTTGTGGGTAGGAAATTTTTCTAGAATATAATTTATTTTTATTATCTACGCTTAAAACTGTAAAAACTATAAACAAAGCAAGAATTTCCATGCGATATTACTTTTCAAAATATTGACGTTCACGTTACAGAAAAATTGTTTCTAATAAAGTTGTTGAAATTTTTATAGTACTTCACAATATTGATATTATTTACTTTTAGCGAAAGATTAATTTACGAGGAGATATTTTCAAAAACAAATTTATAAACTTTTTTATAAGTACTAAAGGTGAAAAATATCTCAGACCAAAATCACAGGAAATTTAATTCCCTACAAACTAACCTAACCTGCACTTATTTTTACCGAAACGAGACTTGAAAGAAGAGAGTTAAAAAAAGAAGCACTTTTTCACTTTCTTTTTCCAAGATCGCGGCTTACGCTCAATTTCCCCACATACGAAGGATTTATTATAAGAAGTCCTTAATACAAACAATCATAGGGAAAAAATCACTGACAATATTTTTTGCTCTGTTGACTGAACTGTAAATTTTTCGATACTATAGAATCGACAACAGTATAACTTAGCTTATCTGGTCACGTGAGTATCTTCAGGAAATGGACACACTTTATTTTCAGATATTAAAATGAGTTGTTAAGTAAAAGTGAGTTAATAAGAAAACTTCATAAAGTTGACGCGACACTAATTAATTTGTATTGTTTTTAATTGCGACGTGCTCATAAATTAAAATCGCATCCACGCAATTCATCACAAGGTATTAAATCAGCTGATCCAATAATTAGGAAGTTAAATCTGATTTGTCAACAATAGAATTTTTAGGGCTCTTGAGGTTATACACAAAATTATATCCGATCCGATTCAGTGTGCAGTGAGCTTTAAACCACCTTGATATATAAAAAGTAGCTGAATTTACATTATTATGCCACCTGGGTTTTCGGAGTAACCCTGTTGACTAAAACTAAAATAAACTTGGAAAGTAGTTTTTAAGATATTACTTTTAAGGCCTTGAGTCAGATGGAAGTAGAGTCGTATACTAGAACAATAAAACTTTATGTGATTTCGAATTGTCTCCTGACTAGATCCTTTTCTTTTAAGTTATGCCAGTATTATTCCTTGATGTCTATTAAAATAGTTTTCTTTAAACTCTCTTTGGTTTCGCCATATAATTTTATATATTGTATCTATATTCGTAAATCTATTTTCATCCATCTCAAATATTTGTTATTTGTTTCAGATCAGGGTGCAGTTTAGCCTGTAATATTCGAACCACACCACTCCACAGTAGTCTCGTGTATAGTGTTTAAGTGTCCCTTTAACCCAGATATAGGGTTTTATGGTGTTCAACAGTCCGCGGTGTGTGTTTTCGTTTTGTTTGGGAAATCTGATTCCAAATTGTTTGTAAACAGTTCTTGCACTTTCCTGGATATTTACTCTGGAATATGATTGAAGGGGAGTAAGCAGCAAAAAAGGTAAGATGTTTACGTACTAGTCCTGTAAAAACATGTTTTTCCTTTCCAAGAATTTAATTAAATGTATTGAAATTATCAATAAATATTAAACTTTATTAAGGGCTTTAGAATAACAGAAAATAAAACGAATATTATATTGATAATGGAGCTTGTGAAGCTCACCGCCAGCACATTAATCAACACGTAAACAATGCATTTCAGATGAGATAATCTAGCTCAAAGTATTTGTTATCTGAAACATAATTTTCACTTGTCAGTGGCAGGATAAGCCGTAAATATTGGGAACAGTATAACAGTTTAATTTATGTTAATTACAATTGGATCGCAAAAATCGTGTTTGAAAAGCTGAAAATAGCTTTGGCGAAAAAGCAGCTTACGTATGTAATATTTAAATCGTACAAAGGTGTCTGGCGACCCTTTAAGGGATTTTACGTGGGGAGAAGCCGAGTCTCTCTGAGTGCCTTTTAATTAAAATTAATTTTTAAAGTACGCTTCTCCATTTACATCGTGATTATGTTTCATCTTTTTTCCGATAATACTGCAAGCAATAAACTCTGGAAGGACACCGAGGAAATATTCTAATTATTTGTCTTATAACAAAAACATACTTTAAATGTTTGTGTTATTAAACGTAACAACCAATAAAAATGTTAAGCCTAAATAGAATTCAGGAATAACAACGCGTATATTTCATAAAGTGTTGCCTGTACTCTTTGTTATATTATTTTGCGATTCATGCAATCAAATTCCACTTTGGGTTTCAAATACATTTGCAGAAAAAACACCAGAGCTTTTATGTTAATACATACACAAAGGCCCCCTGTGCAAAAACCAGAGGCAGTTCGTAATTAATTCGACAGTATTTTCATATTTTTTTTAATTGGATTTTTTGTGGAGCTTAAATCAATTGAATTCGTTTTGCCCCTTTATGTCATAAATAATCCGGCATTTGAGTTCCATAAACCATCAAACCGAAGTTTCAATATAAGTTTTTAAGTACATAACAAACGTCTTTTGGAGTGGCGGTTTGTCTTTGGGACAATTTGAATATATAAATTGAGCTTTCAGTATCAATCAGTTTGCCAAATGGTTTTCCAACGCTTTTCTAGTCGTAAGCTCGCTATTTTTATTTTGAGGAACGGAATCGCCACTATTATAATGGAATAAATTCATATGATTTATAGCTTCGTCGGTTTATATTCAATAAACTGTTACAGTAAAGGCATCAGTGGCGTAACTTAAAATGCAGATTAGTTTAGGGACTTAATAAGCGATTGATTGATTGTGTTAGAAATTCACCCGCGAAAGTTTAAAGTTTCGATATAAATCAGTTTTCGTCTAATCCATCTAATTAATTTCTGGTCCCAGCGAAAATTAATTAAGTATGTAACCTGCAAACAAACTAAAAGTTTTGTTATAACTCTATCATGTTAAATTGATAAAGTAACACTTAACGTTAGATTGACATGGAGAATGTAACTGTAACATATATTAATTATTCGTATAGTTGAGGTTAG
The DNA here is from genome assembly GCA_963942485.1 of Pediacus dermestoides. Taxonomy (NCBI): domain Eukaryota; kingdom Metazoa; phylum Arthropoda; class Insecta; order Coleoptera; family Cucujidae; genus Pediacus; species Pediacus dermestoides. Next base: position 36,352,901 of record OZ012626.1, read on the forward strand.
TTCATTATTTATTAGCGTTGATGTAAAACTATAAAAACCCCAAGGTGCGAAACTGTTTTTTCCTACTCCCGATTCAGTGAGTAGACCATAATGATGACATTGTTGATAGGGACGTAACTTGATTTTACCAAAATGTTATCGGTTGTTACTGGCAACGAGACGTAATAAGCAGCTTCAGTTACGGCCCTAGGGAAAAGAAAATCTATTGTTTTTGAATATTTGTATACATCAATGCTTTCATTTATGAAAATTAGGTATCATTCAGGTGCAAACTCGTCCTCGACTGGTAAATATTACTTACCTTCCTTAATACCTTAATGGTCAAATAATCTAGCTAACCTCACTTTAAAATTAATATATTTTATTGTAATTACTTTTAAATATATCAACCTTAAATATAACCCACTAGATTTTAGTACATTTTTAGATTCTAAGGAAAGATCAAGACATTTTCATTTTTCAATATAAATTCTTGTAAGTATACATTCCCCTTAAAAAATACTCCTATAAAATTTTCGCACGGTTATGTCGTTTCAAAAAATTATTACAGTATAAAAAGGAAAAATTCTCATGTATTAAAAGTAAAATTTTCACATTTTCATGTACTTAAATTTGATTTCCTACAACTTTGGCAATGATTTATTTCAGCGTAAGATCGATAGAAAAGGCGGTATTAAAAAATTGACAAAAAATACGATTTCTAAATTTTACGCCTCTGTAGGTATTTCGTAAACAATCAAATGTAGGGGAAATAGTTTCATATAAAATTTGTAGGGAATTTGATTCTCAGCAACTTTGTTAAAATCTATTTTTGTCATAGAATCAATAGCAGAAGAATTATTCTGGAGGAATCGATTTTCAATGAATATAATGGTTTTTTCAAGATGGCGGAGAAACGGCAGGCCCTCAAGTTCAAAAACTTGTATTTTCTTTAACCTTATAAAACCTAACAACATCGGAAAATAAAATATCTTCAGTAGCCCAACTTTTTTCTGGCTTGACTGGACTAAGTATAAAAAAATTTAAGTGACTTAAAAATAAATGAAACTGAAGTCACTAAATAATCGATTTGAATTAAGCTCTTAAGTCAAGTCTATTTCGAAACCGATACATTGTAATAAAGCTGATTCTCTTTTAAGCTTAATTTAGATTATTTTACCCTTGATTTTTAAGTCGATTATTAAGCTTAATCACTTTTAGTCCCTTGAGATAAAGAAAAGTTGAGGTGTGTTTGTTATTTAAAAGGAATCGACATCCTCCGATTTTTGCCTTGGGAGAGACGACCAAAGGTCACCAATAATCCCTTTCAAGCCCAAGTAAACGAAAACAACATCCAGAAGCCCTAAGCGCTCCTGCATCCAAAATCAATATTTAATTCTAAATAAATTTCAAAAACATCCATCGCCTCCATGCGATGTAGCAACATGATTATATTTTTTTGTGTGAATGAGATTCCCTAACGGTTTTCTATCGCAGTGCAAATATTTGAAAGATTACATCCATACTCTCGTATTACATCCAAAGCCAACGTCATTTCTCTCTGACATTGGCGTGTGTGTTTGTCTGAAACATTTTGCTGAAGATTATGCGGAAATCTTTCATTACTCTCTGTTTTTAGCCAAACACTCTATTCAAGGAGGATTTGCTGCAATAAAACGCTGAACTGAAAAGTTGAGAAAATATACTTTCAGTTCAGGTGTAACTTGAGCTTTTAATCATCGGCAGGAGTTTTTTGTGGATGGATTTTACATAAATTTATTTGGTAGGAAACGTCAGTTGCAGTTGTGTTTATCCAAGCGAAACCAAGTAAACTATATACTAGAAGTTGTAACATAATATTTGCTATAAACTACACACAAATATTGGATTGTGGAGTGTAGTAAAGCAACCAACCACATAAAACCTGAACAGCAGAAACAAATATCCAGAATTAGATTTATCTCCATTACGTCGAGCTTCCCCAACATAAAACGTACACTCTGGCTTTCGTTTTGGGACTACAGTACTAGGTTAAGTTCTTTCCAATTTCCAAGCAGTTTCTGTTTGACGAAGTAAAATAGTGCAGTTTAAATTTATGCAAAGGGCAATAATATAATGACACATTTTTGTCATGCCGGCAGCTATTAATATTTATGCAAAAATTAGCATCGTAACGACTTGACTTGACTATCTGGTATAATAAATACACTGGGCTCAAAAAGCCGTATCGTCTGAAACTTTTGCAATGAATATCTAAATGCCTTTAGGTAAGGTGAATTATTGGATATTTATTAAATTTACATTAAATTTCCATTACATTATTTTGCAACGAGTGCCCACGCTTAAAATTGCTGGTTTATTATATTAGGGATATCACAGCAATTGTTCTGAATACCTGAAATGGTTTTCCTACAGTCAAACCAAAATCCATACGAAATTACATCAATTTACCTAAGTAGCTACCGCAATTCAAGTTTTTACTTTATTGACTAGATGTAGTTGAACAAGAATCACTTTTGTACAACCCTGAGGTTAGGTTAGGTGCTTTTAATCACATTTCTCTGGAAGGTTACTGTATTCAATTCAAAAACACCAAGTAAATCTGTTTTGTTTTTATACGTTTAATTGCAAATGTTTGTAAGTAATCTAAAGTTAGATTGTTTTGAATTTTTACACAAAGTGCATTCATCTATTGAACAAACCTTTCTACCATTGGAAAATTAAATTGCGAATTTTAGTGGAAACTGGAGGAAATCACTAGAGTAACTACTGAAAAAGTATAGCTGTTCAAAACTTGGAGCTTTTTATATTCAGTATTCAAAGATTCTGAAACTCAATGCTTAAGCATCGAAAAATTCACCACACTGTGTGTCGGGGAAGGTAGCCACAAAGGGGATAATTTGAATTTAATTTTGCTGCCTTTTTGGTCATTTTCTGGATAATTCTTTTATCTTTCTGTTCAACTCTCTACTCAAAGATAATTACTTGTTAGGCAACAAATTATACATCAGCTTAGCTACTTTTAAATTATAGTTAGTATCGGTCTATCATTTTTAAAAGGAGGCACATTATTATTAAATTTCACAGCCAACTATGATGTGAGATTATTTTGTAATGATTCTGTAAATAATTAAAAGTGACTATTCTTTAAAATGATCAAATCTAATACAAAATGTAAGAAATGTTTGTTTTATTGACTGTTACCGCCATAAATACCATAAAATTTCTGTGGGTATTGTTTTTATCGAAAATAAATGAAAATTATGGTATAGAAAGCGATATTTATTATACTTTTATTCCTCAATAGCTAATAAAAGTTTATCTTTATGTCCCCTAATATAAAATAAACCGAAAGTATCTTATTCTCTGATTTTCTCAATTGATTTGAGCATTAGCAAAATATACTACTTATACAATTATTGGTTTTTCCAATTAGTTACAAATTCTTGATAAAATATTCATAACAAATTAATAAGTTATCTTAAATTTGTCGAAATGTGTTGATGCTTTTCGTGTACCATTTTTTCTTATCCACAATTTTTTCAAATTTTTTGGTAAAACTTTTCCTTTGTAAAGTTTTATACCTTCCCTCAACTATTATTTAAGTATGAACTAATTCTAGAACAACTTAAAATTACTATTCTTAGCCCGCTCGATATTTGAAACTTTTCTTATAAACCACGTCACACGCAGTCGTACGGACTGAACCATCATCTAAATCTTATTATTCTTATTTAATTAATTTAATTTAAAATATTATTCCTTTGCTTGAGGCGGCACCCGTCGCAATATCCCACTCTATACATTTTATGCGAATGATGTATATAATTAAAAATGGACGTGGAATGGGTGCAAGCCCTCGTTCCAATTGAAACTGAACTAATCAATTCCAGAGAGTCGGATTTGAAGAGGTTAATCATGAAACATTCTGTGCCCAATGCTCTTTGTCAGCATCCGGAAGACATTGAACGTTCCTTTGTAATGAATAATCGCATTAGGCACACTCAACTACTATTGTGATTTTGTTATTTTCAATTACAACCAGTATCAATCATGTGAGGATGTGAAAAAAGTCAAAATTTAAATAATTTAATACAATGAGGGATTGTACATTTTTTTTGTCGTTATTTTACAAAATAATTCTTTTTTCAACTTCACTTAGTTTAGAAATAAATAGAGGTACGCTGCAGGGATCTGTCCTTAGACCACTTTTGTTTCTAATAGTGTAAGACAATTCGAAGACTTCTTTGATATTTTCTTCGAGGAATTTAAGAAATTTAAGTGGATATTTTGAGGAATTTTGGGCAATTTGTTTGTCTCGTGCAAGTTCATGAAACATTCATGTGGAGTGGATCAGTTTTTTTCAGCCTTGGAAGTATGCATTTTTGAGGAATTTGAGGGACTATGTGGGCATTTTTGGAATTTTCGAGGAACTTTCTGGAAATTTTTAAGTGATTTGAGGAATTTTTTGGAATTTTGGGAAAACAATAAAGGCATTTTCAAGAAATTTACAGGGAAGGAGTTTATGGGGAATTTAACTGACTTTTTAGGAGCTTAACTTGAGTAGTACAAGAATGTAAAAATTTTTTTTCATTTTGAGGCATTTTTGACTAACTTTAATTTGATTTTAATTTTATGGATTTTGTGGTAATTGAGAGAGATTTGTGGTATTTTTTTGAAAAAAAGGGAAAATTACACCATAAAAGCATAGGAAAAGTAGCGCTCTTTTTTATTTACAATTCATTTCTTTTATACCGAGGGCTAAATATCTCAAAAAATGTGTGTACACAGAACTCAAAATTCCAAGGAAATCCAAATTTGTGTTCATCGGACCCGGAATTTCAATGTTATGAAATTCCAACGATTTCAAAAGAATTCCAATGTTTTCCACGAAGTCTAATGATTTCCAAATTTGTGTACACTAGACCCGAAATTCCAATGATTTTTCAAGAATTTCAATGTTTTCCAAGAAATTTCAAATGTGGAATACATTAATTTTGTTAAACATTAAGTATAAATATTTTTTTTTGTCATAAAAAACCACTTTTCTTCATGATGCACCAAAACCAAATTACGAAAACTCGTTTTTGATGGGTTTTGTTTACAGCCATTGACGAAAGTGTGAAACTGAGATTAAAATCGATATTATCCTGGCGAACACACTTGAATAAAACAATTTCACTTGTAATTATTGCTGCCTGTTGATACAAAAGAGCCATCATCTCAGTGTGTGTGTATGTGGTGGTGGTGGAGGTCGAGTGTGATAGTGAAATTGATCGGGAAAAACATCAATATATTGGCAATAAAGTTGGGTTGTCTAACAGAGTGGGGTCAGTGCCGCAATATGGCGAAACATAATCGACTCTACCCGTGTAATCTACAGCGTAATCTAATCAGGATCACATTGCCAACTTCGAACTCCCCGTGCACCACTCAGTAAGGCAAAAGCGGGGGGCCAGCACACAAAACCAATGATATAACAAATTCAACCCCACCCCACCATATAAGTATATATATCATGTTTTTAATTAGATTTCGACTAACCCCCTATAAGAACTGCCCAAAGAAACTATATGTAGGGAAAAGGACAAACACATTTAAAACTTCTCGAGAAGTTTGAGACACAGTCATCAGGGGAGTTTCCGGCAAAAGTGAGCATACACACAGTTTTATTTTTTATTTTTTAATAACTGTCAGTTTGCGCACTGCCAAGAGTCCTTCTTCATCCCTTTTAGGTTCTTATCAACCCAACAAGCAACGTGCTCTAGGCATGACGCGCCTCTTGATGGGTGAACTGGAGTATACCAAAGTTAAATTTCCGGTTTCGTACTTGAAATTCTGGTAACATTTTCCACGAATTCGCAAAGAAAGTTTTATAGCGGTGTGTGTGTTAGAGAGGATGTATACCGAACCCGACGTATATTTTGAGGACGACCGTGTTTTTGCCTGGATGTCGTATTTAAATATTTGGCTTATAAATGTCACACGGAATAAATATTTATGCGATGGCGGTTCAATATCGTAATCCATCACGGCGAAGGAAAATTGAATTTAATTATTGTTGGGTATTATGGAGCGGAACAGCCTTGTAGAAAAAGGCGGAGGTCTTATGTTCAAATATTTGGGATTATTTTATATCCAATAATATTTCATTTTTAGTAACTCGATTTAATTTACTTGTATAATAATTTTGAGTTGAAGTTTTCCTTCAAGTTTTTTCGTGCAAATGGAAGAGATTTAATAACATTATAAATAATAAGTTTGTATGAAAGTTAGCATCTGAATAAATTATGTGCACTTTAGGAGTGTATCTAGCTGCTAAACAATATTTCTTTCACCTCTCACCTACACGTATATTCCAAACTATAAAAATAGTTAATATCCAGGATTTATTTAGCAACTTCAGGACCATAAATGGAAGTTCACTGTATACTAAAGACCACTTGGCAAAGGCTGGCATTTAAAAACTACGGACTAATATTCAATGTAGCATTAGCAATTTAATTTGTTATTTTATTAATATTTTATGCAATGAGCATTTAATGATAGCTATTAAGACACGAGTGTGAGAATTACGACACGAGTCGTACTAGCCTACAGGGTCAATATTGAGGTCGTAAACAAATTGTGTTTCGAATTCTTTTAACGTAAATTAAAAAAAAAATTTTTTAGGACAATGAACCAAATAATTTAGTACATTGATTTGGGATCAAAATCCAACTTGCTGATTACTGTTATTATAATTTTTTAACAAAGGTATTTAGCTCTATGTGTTATCTCGGACGTATATCAAGCTATCAATTTGTTTGCATAGACTATCTTTTTAATTACAGGAAACTTTGATTTATGGAGGTTGAGTGGTAAACAATTTCTGAAAATCATCGGAATGAGAGTCTTAATATTTCACGCAGATAAATCGCGATGGTTTTCTACAAAAATATCCCAAAATGGATTTCTCAAAGATTAAATTGTGACAAGTATAAAAATCGTAAACAATCTTTCACTGTTAAATGCTACAGAAAATTTACGAAACTTTTTGATTACTGTTACAAAGAGATACTCTTTGATTAAATTGGGGCAAAGTTGCGTAATTAGGTAGCCAACATCACCCCCTAACTCTTACCAAAATATTTTTGGTGAAATGCATTAGTTTTGTGTTCTGGTAAAACTAAAAACTCAATCTTAAAATCTGGATAGGAAATATTTTCCAATTTTATTTGTTTTATTTTATTACCTTAAATGTATGAGGATTTTAAATATTTAAATAGAACAATTGTTGGAATTTAACGTTTAATTTATCCCGAAAACTACATAGATATTTTTGCATTCACCCAAAACGTGTTTGTGCATTTATTGTTAATTTGAACACACTGTCTCCCGACACCAATTATTATTCCCTAAACAACAACTACAACAAAGCAACCCAATTTGTTGTTGTGTAACTTAGCTTGTTCAAGTTTATAATTTCGTAAATCAAACGCACTAGTTTGGTTCAATTAGACTTAATAATGTAATTGGATAGGATATATTCATCGCGCGTTAATTACTCAGTTTACCACGTTAAGTATTTATCTAAAGGCACAGTTGGAGGATAGACTGGATTATTGAAATTAATAATTGGAAAATTAATTGCAAGGAATTGATTGCTTAGACTTAGTCTAGAAGGAGAACTAAATTGGTTCAGTTTTTGATTTTTCTAATTAAATTGTTTAATTCCACTTTTCAAGATGAAAAACTTGAGAATTGGACAAAAAAAACTTGATTCGATATTAAAAAACTCATCATTGAAAAGCGACAATTATACAAAGGAAAACACCCTGTTTAGTTATTAGCTACTTTCAAAGATAGTAGGCGAATTAAACTTATAGGTCACCACTTCTGCAGCAACTCTTCGTCTCATTAAAAAATTCTTTTGGTGGAAATTTTAGATAATCATGAATCATTTTTCTAAATTCGTATTCTTAAAATTACTATTTATTTTTGGTAGGATGTTATATTTACACTTATAAGGTTAAAAAGCTTTTGCTAAATTATGTAAATTGAAATGAACCCATTTTTAGAAGCAGTTTAGTTCTGAAACATCACGCCGATAATTTAAAGGAATAAATAATTAAAAATGAAGGGCGCAAAACTGTCCATCAAGCCTTATATAGTGAAGTTTAACGCGAAGTTTTTATACCAGGAAATTAGATTTTGATTCTATTAGTCGCTTTTGATATGATGTAAACATAAAATGTGGCAGTGTGTCTTCGTATCATGCCTCCAACATTTTTTGAAACGTGTCTGAGTAGTAAATTTCCATTCTTTTCAAAAATCCATCGTGTTGTTAAATTTTTTTTACATATGAATAATCTTTTTTCAATTTTGTTAATTTCTAACGATATTTACAGAATATTGACAGAAAATTTAAATCGGAACAAACTCCAAAATGCAAATTACGGCGGAAAGTTCCTAAGCCAATTTTCCACTGGAATAAGCACTCACAAAAAACCGAATAAAATTTGTGATTCATATGAAAATAACAGGAACATAAGCGGATGATGAAGGTATTTATATAATAAATGACAACTTGTCATTTTTTGAAGGAGCTTGGCATAAACCGAGAGCTAAAACCCGCCCTCCCATATGACGACGCGGAAACAAATGTCTCAACTTTTACGAGCCTACATCCGACGTCTGTAGTTATTTTACATTTGTCTTCTTCTTTGTGTTCTATATCTAGTCGAATAAATTTTCAAAGGATCGCCCTTTACTCAAGTGGAAATACACGCAACATACGAACAAAATAGCCCAGTTTGATTTCGGATGGATATACACCAACAATATTTTGACTGCAAACAGTACAAAGTGTCCGATTCAACTTCGAAACTACTTATTGGTTGATAAATAAATAATATACTCCAGATATATAATGGAACTGCCACTTAGGAGTTATTGATTCTGTCCGAAGCTGGAACAAAATTACGAATGATGGCGAGGATGGTGAGGATATTGAAATTATTTTTCTTGGACAAACAATAGATGTGTTTGTATGTCGCAAAAAATTTCAATTATTTTCCACTCCCACACCTGAATTAAAATACAGTCTGCTAAGTGAGATATCGTGAACACTCTGAACCACTTCATTGTTGGTTCGTGACTAATTTTTCATTTACCCACGCCGTTTTTAATTATATATCCGGCATTTTGGAGCGCATCATACGCGTTTTATTACATTTTTCAGCTAATTATATTTTGTGCTTGTCCTGTTAACAATCTTTTGGGAATTTCCTAAATTGCTAAAGCTTGTACTTTAGTTCTAATATAAATATTAATTACCGCCACACAAACACGATTTTTCCTGCAAGATCAGTGGTTGTTCCTACTGGGAATACTAAGAGGCCCTCAAGACAAAGAGGATTATATTTAGAAGCTGCTGTATTTCATATAATACAATTTTATTATTTTAGGAAAGTTTTTACACTTTGCATATTGGAAGGATAGTCGAATGGAAACTAAGTCCAATTGGTTGGTGAACTTTTCATGGATGAAATGACTTGAAATACAAAACGTAAATCATCAAATGGGTAACAAATTTATTGTTTAAATAAAATTTGTTGAATTATTCTACTACAACATATTAATGAGATTTTTTTTTTCGAAACTGATGGATAAAATTCTATAAAGTCGCTGTAATTTGATATATTAACCAAAGAAAGCATTGTTGAAATGTAATATTATATACAGGCTGTTTCAAATTCGCTTCTCACTACAATGATCTCAGAAACGGTAACAGATACAGTTTGCTTAAATTGGGAAAAAGTTGCGTAATAATGTGGCCAATAATAAGCCGTTAAGAAATCGAAAATATCTTTTGTAGTTCTGGAGATTTTTGGAAAAAAACAAATTTTTGCCATTTCGTTTTTATTTTTTTCTTCTCTTATTTTTCAAGATATCGAAAAACCAAAATAATTTTCCATGGACACTTTTTGTGCTTTATAAAATGACGTCAAAATTTTCCTCGTGCGACGTTTCGTTTTTCCGCTGACGTCATCAACTCAATTTTTTAAATACGGCCCTGTGTTTTTTTCATGGTTTTAAGTAGCATTTTTTATGTTTTATAAAATGGCGTTTACATTTTTTCCATACGACGTTTCGTTCTTGTGTAATCATCGGGTCATTTTTTGAATACCTACGGCACTGGATTTTTTTACAATTTCATCAATATATTTTTTTCGTGGTACAGCTCATCATCAGTATTGACGATTTCATAAGTGTTTATTTTATAAAATTATTTAAAAAAAATAGTTCTTATTATTACTACTAACAATAAATAATAGGTTAGTTTGATTTATTATAAAAGGAAAATTATTATTATTAAAGTTTGCCAAAATGTGTGGATATGAGGAAGTGAGGAAAAGTACTGATGAAAATGTAAAAAAAATCCAGGGCCGTATTTAAAATATGATCTGATGATGATTGCACAAGAACGAAACGTCCTATGGAAAAAATGTAAACGCCATTTTCTAGAACATAAAAAATGCTACTTAAAACGATGAAAAAAAATCCAGGACCGTATTAAAAAAAACTGACTTGATGACGTCAGCGCAAAAACGAAACGTCGCATAAGGAAATTTTTAACATCATTTTATAAAGCCCAAAAAGTGTCCACGACAAAGTGCTTTTAGTTTTTCGATATCTTGAAAAATATGAGCAGAAAAAAATAAAGATGAAAAGGCAAAAATTTGGTTTTTTCCAAAAATCTCCAGAACTACAAAAGATATTTTCGATTTCTTAACCAAAGCTGTATGTCTTACCGTTTCTGAGATCCCTGTAGTGAGAAGCGAATTTGAAACAGCCTGTATATAGAATGTTCAACATTTTCGATAAAAAATCCACATAAATCGAAGTTATACATAACTTTTATTTTATTGCCGGTATTTCAGTCGTGGCTTAACTCAGTCTAACCCACAATTGCCTTATTAATAGTAACAATTATTAGAAAAATATTTCAATATGATTTTAATTTTTTTCAAAAATATTTGAGATATTCCGTAGTCGATTTGAACTGAACTTTATTATAATAGGAAGAAAATTTCTGATGTTCACTCTAGTATAGCAGATACCAAACTGAATTTTTCTGTTTATCGAATACTTTTCCTCCAAGTGGTTTTAAATGCTAAAAGGCAAACCCACACCAGGAAATTCGGCTTTCCACTTGGAATTGCACACAATTTCGGAAGCACTTGTTCATCCCAATTGTATAAATTTGCATTTTTATTAAATCCTCACCTAAACATTCAATAGCTGACAAATCAGAAATATACACATGAAACTGCTAAGGGCGCACCCTTTTGTAAAGTAAGCACAAAAGTTTCAAGTCTTTATCCGCGATAATGAACAACTCGTTTAGACGCAATATGCGACTAAAAGAACAAGAAATAGTCTAAACTAAAGAATATAAATTAAGCTGCTGTAAACATCTGCTTAGGGGTAATTTACGTTGCATGTGCGCTGATCCGATTTATTTATTTTATACAATTCCCGCTGAAAACAAAACCAGATATCGGAGGCGATTAATCATGCCAGCACCTACATCAAGAAAAATTTCCTAAAGCCCCGATACACTAAATCAAATATATTGTCCTGCAAACCTGAAACCTGTTGAAAAATCACAAAAACTGCAGATCGGTTGACGACGATAACACAACTGAATAACACAGAGCTATATGTTTAGATCATAGATAATCACGTAACTAAATTCACGATCTTGGAGTTTCCTGCATTAGAAGCCTGACGTGCCTCACATGAAACGCAACTTTACACCTGCTTTAACAGTTTCTAATAACTGAGAACGTGCTTGTAATGATTAGTTGGGGATTAAACCCTTTTGTCCAAAAACTGTAATCAACACTTGGAAAAAATTGTGTTTGAAGTGTTTGCGTTTCGCATGCAATAATTGGAGTTAAAATGATTTAATTAAAAACGAGCACTTGGGAAAAAATATGGAAATCGCTTGTTTGTTTTTCCCAGAGTATAAACAGGCAAAAGTCGAACGGGGACTAAAGGACGCGGTCTTTCGAGGAATTTTAATTGAAGTTTGTAGCACATAAGAACATTCTGTAGCCACTTTACGTTTACAGGTATTGTATCTCGTAGAGCATATAAAGAAAATCTCAGATATTATATTGAACATTAAACTGTAATGCTATACCATGGAAAATGTCAACAGGAAACTGCGGTCATTCCCCAATATACCTTTAGCCCTTTATGTACTCGTAGGCAGGTATAATGTTACAAATTGCTAAAGCAGATTATAGTCGTATGCAAACAACATCAAACAGCTAACCCCCTCACGAAAATGACTAGTTTTAATAAGTATCTTGTTGTGTATATTTAGGAGAAACATATTCGACAGAGACACAAAGATATTTTTGCTGAGGTATTACAGATATATCCTCTTGTTGCTGCTTACCAAACAAACTAACACAAAGCCAAGTTAATTTTGTAGACTTTACTTTACTGAAATTAGTTTTGTCATCCAGTTTCCAAATGAATGTTGAAATAATAATAAAACAAACCCACCCGGGAAAGTTGTGTACTCGTACAATAATATTGACAACAAATTCCATTAGTTCATAGTACAATCAACTTTAATAGCGCAGAGTTGCCTCCTAATGACTCGATTGCATGTTATCAAAAATCTAATAACGCGCATTTGGATATAATCTATCGATGGTTCTTAATTGCGCGTCCTGTAGTGACGCTTATATAATGACATCCTTCTAATGGAGGTTTCGGCAAGATTAGCCAGCACTGTGATGAATATAAGACAATTGAGGCGGCATAAAACACATTATCTTGTCGGTTAATTTATACAGTGAAGAGGGTACGGATATAACCGCAGATTTATCTTGTATTTGTCATTGAACGGCTTAACCTGTCGACTTTATAAGGCATTGATTTGATTATAAAAAGATGTAAGAAAAACATTGGGTACGGACTGTGAATGAATTTTATAAATTTTGTCTACAATCTGGAAAATTAACAACATATGGAATACGGTAGTTTTATTCAGGAAACGTGCAGCACATTTGGAGTACAGCCAAGATATCATCATGGCCAATTTTGTGTGAACTTTTCGAGATTGGGTGGATATGATGCCGCACTAGTTTTTTATCTGTTTCATGAGATTGAATTTACAAACGAACTTAGTGCTGAAAAGTCGATTTAATAATATATTTAGGACTAACAGCAGTTCCAGAACTGGAGCAAAAACAGTTCATGAGATAATTACACGGTGTGATCTAAATTTGCTTATATGACACAGGAATTGTCATCTTCTATCTACAAAAAGATATTAGTTATTTGCTGCAATTCTTGTATTGAGAAAGTGTTGGTCGTCATTTTTACTTTCTTATACGAAGTAATAAGAAAGTATAGTAATCGTGATTTTTTTCGACTTAGAGATTTTGATGGATTTACACGTTTTGAGGGCCCCTGAATCCATTTTGACCATTTTCGCCATGATGTCTGTCTGACTGTATCCACGATAACTCAAAAACGACTTATCAGATTAGATTCAAATTTCATATTTAAGAGTTTGTTGTGGGTGCCACATTAAATCTTTTTCATCTAGCACCAACACAAGTGGTACTTACCTGAGGACATTTTTATATTTTTTAGGCATATCTTGGAAAATAAACCATTTACGTGATTTTTTTATTCTTTAACATTTATTTATAATTAAATTTTGAACAAATTTTGTTTGAACTTTTTTTTAAAATTCCGTCAAAAAAAATTAAAAAAACGCGATATTCTTAAAATACTTATATTTCACATAGTACGCGTTGAATTTAACATCCTAGATAGACTAGTGACTAAAGGGACTTTGCTGCCAAACAGAAGGTTGCGGGTTCGAATTCCAGAAGGACCATTTTTTTTTCTATTTTACTGGTTTATATGGTACCGATAACAATAATAATGAATACATAAATGTGATTTTATACCGGGAGATTTTTTTAACTGAGTAATAGGTCAAAAATCTAAAATAAAACACATTTTTGTCATAAAATTCAGGTATAATGAGTGGGACAAGGAAAGATTTATGAGTATTGCAATAAATGCGACAGAGACTTCCGAAAACTATTTGAAAATTGCTGGAAACGCTCAAAATTTAAACACGATATTTACAAGAAATTTTACTTAATTTCTTTAGGAAAAAATAATTGTATCCCTATAAAAGGTCATGTGTTGGACACATCAGATATTTTTTCTTAAATCTTTGAAAGTGGGACTGAGCTTTAGTGAAAATAAGACATTCTTTTAATAGGCAAACTTTCCAGGATTAAAAAATATCGAACTCAGCGAACTATTTCAAAAAAGACATTTTTTGTCCTTTTATAATTTTTTCTCCATATAGGACAAAATTGTCATTTCAAAATGAAAATATTCGAGTAGGGCATGCAAGAGAGGTAATTAGAACTATTCCCGATGACAATTTACCAACCTTTTAACATTCATAGGTTATAGATATTTATTACTGAGGAGAAAAAGAGAAAATTTAAGTTTGTCCGTTATACCGGGACATAAGTATGGACTATCTTCAAAATTAAAAAAATGTCCCGGTATATTACTTTGACATTTTAACCTTAATTTACCACGTTGTGCTGTCAAATTTAGCTAAAAGTGGAGTAGATGAACACCAAATTATTGCTAGTAGAGCCAGATAAGTTTTTTAAACTCCAATTTATGTCTGGATAAAGAGCCTTGAGACTAAAATGCAAATGTAAAAATACTCACTTATACTTGCTTCGCATTGGTTGAAATATAAAAAAATACTGTGAGTTTATTGACAGGAATTTCCAAACGAAAATACTCTCCCCTATCGCTTGGTTTGACACACTTGACCTATTTTTAGTTATCCAGTTGATAGAAGCTATCGCTTTGAAAAATGTATACTAATTATTCGTTATAATAAAATATGCAATTTCAATCTTGTTTTTTAAAATGATGAAAAGCCTGGCGGCTGGCATTTTAATGTATACATGCTCGTTTTTGTCCCACTGGCATAATTTTGCAATTACTTTTAGCGTGATCTTTTTTATGATTTTACATTGGCACAGTTTGAAAACATCTACAACATAAAAAGTAATCGATCGATAAACTCTCTATAGTGTGATAACCGAAATAATCCGAAGAAAACTGTGAAATGGCTATTACAATTTAGCTTTTACCCTCCCAACCACTCAATGATCACGATTCTCCAGCAGAACCGCACACTTCCAACAACAAATGGAGTCGACATTCTTAACACAACTGCATCTAAAGTATTCTTATATACAACGATTGTGTGTTGCACATTTTTCATTTCCGCTTTTCTCTCTATGCTACAGTTTCATTCTTTTTCAGCAGAAGTTTCAGCTTTATCATATATTATGTTGGAAATATGCTGGTATAGAAAATATAAAATGTAACTCGCTGAAGTTGATCGATATAAATTTAGACTGATGGAAATATATGATTTATATAATGAAAGGTGCATAAGCTGTTGGTAATAAATAAATGGACTTTCCCGGTATTTGTTCTGACAATGAAATAAAGAAATTGTTACGATAAATGTGACGCGATTATATATCAGTCGCAAGTTTTCTTTTGGGAGAAACTTCGCCTGTCTCAAGTCCCTGACATGCTTGTATAAGAACAACTTAACTTTCATTTATTTTTATCCTGTTTATTTGATCGGAATCCCATTTTGGTAAAACCAAAAATAAACGTGTGCTGTCGTAGAACAACAATCGCAAATTGCTTGTGGTTGTGTATGGAAAATGGAGCAATCCGATCAATAGAAAAAACACATAAATAAGTTGTTGAAAGGAAACAAATCCAACTTTTAATACATTTTTAACCGGTTTTCTTTCGAACTCAATTGTCTAGTGTGTGGTAGTTCGCAACCCTTTTTTGTGTGTTGAGCGATCATCGTTCAATTTATTTTTATTTTTCCCCCTGTTGTGGACGCGCTTCTTTTTGCTACTTTTATGTAGCTGACATAAGAGTTTTATATTTGACCTTTGAACTGTTTAAAAAATAAAGCTGTGTGAGTCCGTCAGATCAAATTATCGATTCTGTCAAAGAACTGTGTTCCTGCGAGTACTCGTACAGAATTTCAATCCGTGATGTTGTCGGTGAACGTGTAAAACTTTCAAAAGTAAAGTTCTTAAACAGGATAAGAGACACATTTAAGCCTCTTTTATTATTAAAATGTACATAGAAAACTACGTACAGGAAATGTTTGTTATGATGTGAAGGAAAAAGTGAACAAGCTAATGATGGCATCACGTCTATATTGTATGCGCTTTTCGTTAGTTCGGGGATTAAAAAACACAACGTGGTTTTAGTTTTAAGGCCAAATGTGAAAAGTTTACAATTTAATTAAATTTTTCCGCAAAACGCTTTTGCTTACAAAGCACAACAAAATATGTTAATGAATATAAAATTTCTCTGAGAAGTTACACTATTGTTCTTTCAAAAAGTTTAACCGACATAAAAAGGATTTTATGGTCATAATTTTTTACAAAGCCTCAGTTAATAAAGCGCCGAAAGTATTCGTACTCAAAAAAAGATTAGGAAATTTATTTTAATGTGAATCCTCGAAACAGTTTATTTTTTATGATTTTCGTCATATAAAAACTATAATCAAATTTTATATCTTGACCTTCCGACGTTTTAATCAGGATGTTTAAAACCTTAGCCCCCGGTTAAAAAACAAATAAAATCTCTTTGGCCTAATATTATTTTATTGCCTTATGAAAATCTCATAACTTTCCCCCAAATTACTTTCTGTATTTTTTAACTCACAACATAATTTCCCACGTTCATTAATCACTCAAATCGTTTTTGCACCAGACTGCCAGTTAATAATCGCAACAATAAATACAGTCTTGTTATGATGAAGCCAAATCCAGCACCAACGAAAATCTGGCTGTATATTTTCCACTCGCGCCTCTTAATTGACGTAGAAAAGGCACAAACGAACCACGTGATTAATTTTACTGTTAAGTCAATACCCCATCAACCAACATACCTACTCGAAGGCCCCATCATCCATCTGTTTCAATTCAGTTGTTGGCATTGGAATGATTTTTTACGCCTGGTCCCCCAATTCCAATCAACTTTACTCGTTAGTTGGAATACTTAATTCGAACGGGGTGATATTTGTGGAGATTTCTGTAAATTGGGCTGTGAATATCGAGGTTGCTGGATGTAATTTGTCTTGATGGGTTTGGAAAAGCTGGTAGGTTACAAAAATAACTAAATTTTACTTCTGTTAGGAGACTTTATTATTATATTTCAAGTCCAGTTGGTACTAAAGTCTTCAATACAGCATTCTCTAAATTTGTAAAGCTAACTGTATAATGGTAGCTCTAGCTAACTGTAATCTAGATATTTAAAAAGGTGAAAATTAAAAATATTCCATGAAAATTTTTTCGCTTTACAAGAACTTAATTGAAAATAACACACAGTGAGCAAATTAGAATCTTAATTATGGAATTTGCTGAAGGCAAACTGAATGTTATAAATTCTTGTACAGCCCCAGATCTTTGAAATATTTCAATAAGACAATGCCAAACAAATACAGTTTATTGATTGGCAAATTTTTGTACAGTTAATTTTTCAAACTAACCTATTTCAGTTTCAAATTCCAACCTGAACATAAAATAAACGGACCAGCAACCAAAAGCTCGCGCTGCAGTTCATGTTATAAATGCCTGTTCCATTTCGAAATAAATGTTCGGTGCTTAGCCTTTCCAATCAAACTCGAAAGCCCATTTCGCACTTTCGTCCAATAGTTTTGCTTTAGTCAACTAACATTATTTACTTGGTTTTTTCTGAAACAACTTTAACCCTTTTCATAAAAGCAATTCAGTCCAAAAACCCACACAATAATAGGAAAGTGAAATTTATCTGTGATGATGTAACAGCATTAAAGTGGCTTTTCCTGTTCAGCAAATCCAATCGATATTGAACTACATTTATGGTAATACTACAATAACAAAGTATTAATACCTATAATCTATTGTGGGTGCTTCAACGCAATATAATCCATCAATTACAAACGTTTGTTGAAGCTTCAAATTGCATTTCAAGTTATTAGGCTAGTTGCAAATTTCGAAGTTAACACGCAAACTTATTCCTGAATCCTGAAGAACTTAACGTTGAACTTGACAAGGGACTAGCAGAAGATTTTATACGAAACGAGCATAGTGCTCTAAAATGTGCAAGATGTAATTGGGTTTGTAAAGGCGGTCGTTTTCGTTAACGGTGGGAACAATAACAAGAAAAAAAGATAATTGATGTTGTGGCTTCAGATAATTGGAAACAACGTACAACGTAATTGAGTTAGTTACAACAAGGAAATACTATTTATTATGAATTGTGTCAACCTTGTCGAACACGGCAAATGTTTACGATGTTGCAACAACTTTTTTAATTTTTTTTCATAAAGGTCATTAATAATTGTCATAGAATTGCCGGATGAAATAAATAAACATTCACAGGCATTAATTTCGAATGGTGACCGTAATACAAAAGGGCTGAATGAGCTTAAAGTGCCGTTGGGAAGTTAAATCGAATTTCCATGCTCTCTATCCGCCACCCCTTTCATCTAAGGTGGGGCACCTGACACGACGATGCTCTTGCATAATTTAACCTCGTACTGGCGACGACCTACAACGTCAAGAACAATTTGCATTTCGTCCTAATTACTGCAGGACATCTAGTAACCTCGATGCAGTTTCCTCTGATAAATTACAAGCGGAAACTCACCTGACGCTCGAATTTGTACAAATTATTACCCAGAAAATCTGCCGACGTCTGGATTACGCCGTCGAGTATAACGTTGGGAATTGATTAGAACGAAAAAACGAGACGATAAAAAGATTGCGATTTACAAACATCACAGAGGACTGATGGATGAGAGTCATCATGTAAATTAGCACAGCGTCGACTTACAGAGACTTGCAGGAATTATGCGTAAGCAAAGGGAACTAACTCTTAGTACTATTTTTAGAGAGTGATCGAGGTGGACGTCTGAAGGTTAATTTATTCAATAATAAAAAATAGCTGTTATTTTGTACCCCGATACGTAAGAAGGGTTGTGGGTGGAGTAGAAATAGGTTGGAAACTAAACGCGAAATTCACTCTTGCAAGTAATCCGTTGCATAAGGAACTAAGTAAACTGAAAGTTCGTTGGTGTCACAAAGTCTAGAATAAAACCTCAAAACTTTTTACTTTATATATTAGAAAGGTTTTAACAGCCTGTATGGAGATTAGAACTACCTAAACAGATAGTATCGTTTTTGGAAAGTTTAAAATTGTGTAAGATGACGTGAAATTTAAATATTATTAGTGTACCTATAGTAATTTTGATTTTTTTCGGAACTTATTTAAGATTGTCAGTTCGAATATATTTTCAAAATCTCAATAAAATATCGTGAATATATTAAAATTACTTTCGGAGAGCATGTCAAACTGTTTTTGTTTCTCCCTCTATCGCTATAAGGAAAGACACAGATGGTGTGACGTGCATGCTGCATGCCTGCTGAAAATAATCCGAGTATAGTAAAAATTACACTATGCATTTTCAGCAACTGCAATTTCTACGCAAGTTTACGTAATATCAATATAATAATACAAAATCAATGATATTCATAATCTATACAGGGTGTCCTAGTTTATATCGTCAGGATTTCACCAGTCGATAGTTTAGTGAAAATTAAAGGTGGTTTGTCTAATAAACTATGGTCGAATGTTGCTTCCTTTTTGACGTACAGGCCATTAAAGAAAATAAATTATTTTAAATAATTTGCTATAAATCAATAACAAAAAAGTTAGCCTTCTGAAATTTTGCATAGATCTTTTTTTTTTGTATTCTCTTATTAATAGTGGTTGCAATTATTTTATTTAGAACACAGAGGCGTGCGTACGGGTTTCTTCAAAAACATTGTATTGAATAAAACGTATACCACTTTTTTTTGCAGCACCAATATGCAGAGAGTATTTTCCATTTAATTTAGAAACTTTTTTGTATCTTACAATTTCTTGATCACTTAACTTTTTTTTCTTTTTTATTTATATTTTCTTCCCTATTAGATTTCCGATAAAAGCATCAGTACAAAATTGTAGTGAAAAATATTTCCTACAACTTTCCTTTTAATGTTTTTTTGATATTGTCGATATTTAAAAAGATATTCAACAAATAAGTTGCAGATTTTAGGGAAATTTTTCTCTAGTTAGGTACTACTTACTACTCTTTCCCCAAAATTTTCAACTTATTTGTTGAATAACTTTTTAAATATCGACAATATCAAAAAAAAGTTTAAAAGATAAGTTGTAGGAAATATTTTTCTTTACAACTTTTTACTGGCTCTTTTTTTCGAAAATTTAATAGGAAAAAAGTTATTCAACAAAAAATCCAACCCTTAAGGGCTGGTGAAGGAAGGGCGGGGTCTACGAATACACAAACTCAATTTTAAACTTTCAGGGTGACCCCCTAGAAGATTCTATAAAAATTGGCTGTAGGGTAAAAAAAGTGTATTTGAAGCCTTTTTTTCTCCCTTATTTACTGTACTATTAGGTTATTTTGAGTTAAGTTATCAAAAAATTATAAGATACGAAAAAGTTTCTAAATTGAATGGAAAATACTCTCTGCATATTGGTGCTGCAAAAAAACCAGTGACGTACGTTTTATTCAATAAAATGTTTTTGAAGAAACACGTACGCACGCCTCTGTGTTCTAAATATAATAATTGCAACCACTATTAATAAGAGAATACAAAAAAAGATCTATGCAAAATTTCAGAAGACCAACTTTTATTGTTATTGATTTATAGCAAATTATTTAAAATAATTTATTTTCTTTAATGCCCTGTACATCAAAAAGGAAGCAACATTCGACCATAGTTTATTAGACAAACCACCTTTAATTTTCGCTTAACTATCGACTGGTGAAATCCTGACGATATAAACTGGGACACCCTATAGTTTTTAGAATAGAGAAACTATATTTTTAATGCATATTTAAAACATTTTAAGAAGAACTCTTGCTTTATTTCATATAAATCCAAAAACCACGTGCACCTTCCTTCTAATGTTTCAATTATACAATCTACATGCTCTCAGACATCCTTTCGACAGTATAAATTGTTTAACACTGCTTTTGAAATTATATTTCGGAGACAAACGTATGCATATTTACAAGTAGATATTTCCCCAGGGCCATATAAGGCGATAAGGAGCCAACAGCATGTACATGCATGGCAAATATAAAGCGACACGGTTCCAAACACGATTCAATACATTATGTGCAGTACTCAGAAACTGATACAGTACAAGATCACAGAAACTTTGCTGATACTACTACATGTTACAACAAATACAAAACAACGAAGTTCTGGAATAATATTAATGATTACACACAAAGCGCATAGTATGGTTTTCTTAACAACTAGTACATTAAGTCACAAAAGCACAAAATTAATTTGTTGTCTAGTTTTTCCTCTTTTGACATTAGTAATAAGGTGCAAAGACTGCAAACTCATTTTCTCAAGACATAAATATACAAGTCACGTTCTAAAACTATTCCAATCCAAGTTGTTCACACTGTTCAGGTTTGTTCCCTCGGTAATTTATTTCGTTTTCCTCCTAAAAGACTTTGCTAAGTAAAAAGTGCTATAAATTCCCTCGGACTGCGTCCTGCTGCTTTAAATATCGAGGGAGTTGGGAAAAACCGTGCGATGTGTTGATGTGTGCAGGAAATGCTCGTTTATTGGGCTATTTCCATTAAATATAAGACAGCCAATTTCTGCTTGGGTTAATTTGTCAATAGGAATTAACCACAATGTGAAACGGGCACCAATTGATAATGGGTGCTAGCAACCACGGGAAATGTGCTTAATAGCACCGCAGTAATACATTTAATTAAACAAAGAAACATTACGGGCAGTTCCAGCATGTCGGCAATTGACAACAAGAGATGTTGTGTTGATGGCATTATAATAATTACAGAAAGCGAAGCCTAGTTGTGTCCAATTTATATCCCACTGATTTCGCGTATTATCCGCACAGGTTTTTCTTTGCACAGCAACGCCGGAGGAATTTTAAGCAGCTGCGTCGAATTAAGGCAGTTTTCTTTCTATGAGTATCTAATGGGAAAATGGTTCGCACTGGTGGTCGGGGGTGTCGTCATCTCCAGCAAATAAAACTTAATTGTTGGATAACCCGGCAGCTGTACTGTTGGGGATTTTCGTGGATTACAGCTGAAAGCCCACTTTCAGCTAAGTAGATTAACACGGATTCTTCTTGAGGTCTGTATTGTTGTGCGGTTTGTTGGGCACTGAACGGATTTTATTTATTGGGGGTTTTATAGTGGTTTTGAAATGTAGATGAGTGTTATAAAAGTTGTCTGGGATTTCTTAAAAGTGGTGTTAAATATCCTTACTAATACTTTTATTAAATGAAATTAACATGTTAGTATGTATGTAGGAGGTATCTGGAAGTTTCCTAAATTAATTACATATTTTTGTACATGTCTCGTCTCCTGAAAACCTCTCATCTTAAACTTTTGTTGTAATACTACTACTTTAATTATATTACCTACTTGTATAAATAACTTTAAAAAAATGAAAACAAAGTAAACAGTTTTATATTTTCCTTAAATAAATTTGAGTTTATTGCAGAATATATAGTTAAATAACTAGCAGAATGCTTATTATTACGTACTATTTTTGCAGCTTCAAAAACAAAGAAATTATTTACGTCCTTATAAATACGAACTTCTGAATAGAAAGTGAAGAAAATTGGCTTCGTGTAATTACTTACTATTTTTTTTAGTTTGACGAAAACAAATGTAAAAAAACATGTTTGTTTTTATATTTTTCCATATTATACGATCTTTCAAAAGTTGTTTTGATATATTATTTGATTCCCCGATGGTTTTATATAAATGTTTTCTATATGATACATTTCATTATTAATTATTTTCATAAAATGGAGACTGAAAACTTTCTAAATCAGCACAAATGATTCTCATTTCTCGTTCTAATAAAGATATCTCATTTTATATTGTATAACCAATTCAGGTATTGTCTATAGGAAAAAAATATTAGTATATCAAAGTAATCAAAGTTTCTCCTAATGTAATGGACATAACATTTTGGCATAGAATATTTCACACTTCAATAACAGAAAAGTAATTTTTAGATACATTAATACATTAAAATTCATATGAAATCAGAAGTTACTCATGCTATAGGCAGAAATATTGTCACTGTAGTAGAAAATATTGTATGATTTAATATAAAAGTTCATCATTTTTATTGGGCTCCTTCGACTGATAAATAAGAGGTTTCAATTGAATTTTATGTATCAGCCCAACAGACTCACAAAAAATTTGTAATATTCTTGATATTGTTTCATAATTTGTTGTAGCAAAAATTCGTTTTTATATTTTATACATCTTGGAGTACAGATCAAGTATTAAAATAATTATTTTTTGGGTTTTGCTCAAATTTTAATGATTTCTCAGTTGAAATGTAATTTGAGATTTCATTAATTTCAAGAATTTTGTACACCGATTACCAAAACTACCAAAAAAGGATTTTCTGCTAAAGCGAGCCCCAACAACTAAATTTTCGGACAAAAGTAAATTTGATTGTCTTTTTTCCATACGCGCAAAAGTTATCTAAATTAACTTCCATAATATTGATGGTTTTTTTTGTTATAATGCCAACATTTGGTTATATAAAAACGTAAATTTCGTAAAAATCCGCTCGGCGGTTCCAAAACTGTGGCACTTTAACCTAACAGGATGGAAAAATTTCTAGAACAAAGAATTATTATTTTCAAAACGATGGATCTAGTAGTCGAATTTTGATGAAATTTACTTTATTGTAAAGCTGGATGTTGGTTTTCTTTACAAAAAAGTTACACAAGTTTTTATATGGTGATTTTAGGCATTTATCGGAGCTTTAAAGTTGCGCCTTTAAAAATGCTAGAATTTTCTAGTAACTGTTTTAAAAAATCTCAGTTTTGAAACAGCTGGTTGGATTTGTGTCAAAAAACCTTTAAATCAAAGCTCAATAATCGAACTATACTGAAAAAATCCTGAAATGCTAATATGATTTTTTTGAGTTCCACAGTTCACTTTTCAAAAAACCTGTTTTTTGAGGGTGCTACCTACATTTAAATAATCACAGTTTTGGAACCGCTGGTTAGATTTCGGTAAAATTTACTTTATTGCAAAGCTGGATGTTAGTTTTATGCACACAAAAATCCCCAAGACTTTATTTGGTAATTTTAGGCAGTTTTCGTAGCTTTAAAATTGCACTTGAAAAATGTGACGTAATTTTCTAACGACTGTTTTTAAAAAATCCCAGTTTTGGAACTCGGTGAAAACGACATAGAGGTGCTTTCTGGTCCTCATCCAGTCCGGACTTAAATGTCATTGAAACTCTTTCGGCATGAAATTAAACGTATTCTACGCAATAATCCGCCAAGAACCATTGGGGACTTAAAGACCAAAATAGAATAAATTTGGGACAGTTTCACGTTAGAATTGTACTAAAATTTGATAAATACACTGCCTGCTAGAATACAGGCAGCTATTAAAGCAAAAGGAGACGTAACCTCTTATTAATAGTCCTAAATTAAAAATTATTCCAACATTTAGTAGCAAATTCATTTTGTAAAATTTGTAATTATTTAGGTTAAAATATTGTTAAATTAAATAAATAATTTTCTTCCATGCATAATATTGTTATTAAGGCTTTATCTTATTGTATTGTTAGGTGTTTACTATAATTATTTGCGAAAAATTTCCAGTTCTCCTTTCATACTTCAAAAATTTACTTTTGTCCGAACATTTAGTTGTTAGGGCTCGTAGTACTAAAAATAAATTATTAAACTGAAAGTAATGTTGTAATATCGACTAATGTCTCACTTCTCTAATTTAACATTTCATAAAAACATAGAATTCTAGATATTTTCGTTTATGATCCTGAAAAAATCTGTAATTTCACCCAACCTAATTTAATCTAATCTAACCTCACATTAAATGTAGTTGACGTTCTTATAGAATATTTTAGACTGACAAAAAAAAGTGTGTGCATATTACAAAAATTTTATTTTCATGTACAAATATTCCCTGATTCCAAGTTTCAGAAACTAATTTCACATCTAAAGAAATATTCCAAATGCTTGCTTAAATTTAATAAACTGATATGGAACCTTTGATCCCACAATGAAATACTGCATGATTTCCAAACCGTTCTAATAAAGTCTAGTCGAAATTCAGCTTTCTAATAGACATACGACTGCAGCAAACATTACATGGATTGATTCGTGCCTCCCCAACCATTTCCCGTATACACCTATATGAGAAATTTTCCACAATATATATTTTGCCAAAGGAAATTTATTAGTTAGAACCCGGAACATTTCGTTTAATATATGTGTAGCTCGGTTAAATATCCATCAGTTTCCATTCATACCTCGACGTAAATTTAATTTAATAAGAAATAAAATTGCTGGCAGCAGGAAAGAAAACACCCCAGTTATACGGTAGGTGGTTTATTATTAGTTTATGCCATGTCAAAAGCAACTAATTACATTAGGCATTATATTATAATACACCATCGAGGTATCTGAATTACGTAATTACCTTTTCGTATTTATACAATATTTCGTTTCCAGCAAAAAAAAAATATTTCATTTACTGTGTTGAATAATGAAAATTAGTGAGGTATAATCAACTTAACCATTGCACGTGTCGTTAAACATATTATAATGGATTAAAACACAAAAAGTAGTATGTATATTATAATCATCAATTTGTTTTTATGGGGTTGCTTAGGGAAAACTAGGCTGTAAATGATTAAACAACCTCTGTGGAACTCAAAAGTCCCAATCATAATTTGATATAATTATCCCGCTGATGGCATCATGTTTATTTTGCATGTCAAGTAATTATATCATGCGGTCAAATTAGGGAAAACTTTTCGGAATGAGCCTAAATTGATTTCTGTGCTAATAAATTACTGTTATAAGACTAGAAATAATAACTTAATTGTTCGGTAAATTACTCTAGGATATTTTTTCTATTATACTGGGAATTCATCAGGAAATAGGCTAATTTATAACATGTCAATTTGTTTCAACAGATGTCGTTGTCGTTTCAATATAGTAGCTGTTTGAGAGGCTTTGCTATATTTAGTTCAAGGAGTCACAATGTACAGGCAAATTCATTAGGAACTCATCAACAGAAAATTAATCCAGGTTTTGTAATAGTTAACTAGGTAACTGTAATTAGAGTTTTATCTAAAAATTTCTGTTATGCTCTAATTTATTTATTTCGTAACACCTTTCGCTCAAATTTTTATAAATATTGCAATAAACGTGTATTAGCATATACGAGCACTAACAACTAAATGTTCGGACAAAAGTAAATTTGATTGTCTTTTTTCCATACGCGTACAAGTTATCTCAATTAACTTCCATAACATTGATAGTTTTTCTGTTATAATGCCAACATTTAGTTATATAAAAACATAAATTTCGTAAAAATCCGCTCGGCGGTTCCAAAACTGTGGCACTTTAACCCAACAGGATGGGAAAATTGTAGAAACAAAGAATTATTAGTTTCAAAACGTTGAATCTAGTAACCGCATTTTGATGAAATTTACTTTATTGCAAACCTGGATGTTAGTTTTCTTTACAAAAAAGTTATACATGTTTTATTTGGTGATTTTAGGTATTTATCAGGGCTGTAAAGTTGCACCTTTAAAAATGATAGAATTTTCTAGTAACTGTTTTAAAAAATCACAGTTTTGAAACCGCTGGTTAAAATTGTGTCAAAAAATCTTTAAATCAAAGCTCAATAATCGTACTATATTGAAAAAATCCTGAAATGTTAGTATGATTTTTTTTGCATTTTTTTCAAGTTCCACAGTTCACTTTTAAAAAAAAACGTGTTTTTTGAGGGTGCTACCTACATTTAAATAATCACAGTTTTGGAACCGCTGGTTGGATTTTGGTATAATTTACTTTATTGCAAGGTTGGTTTTATGTACAAAAAAATCCCCAAGTCTTTATGTGGTGATTTTCGGCAATTTTCGTAATTTTAAAATTGCACTTGAAAAATGTGACATAATTTCCTAACGACTGTTTTTAAAAAATCACAGTTTTGCAGCTCGGTGAAAACAACATAAAGGTGCTTCCATGGCCCTCATCCAGTCCGGAGTTAAATGTCATTGAAACTCTTCGGCATAAAATTTAACGTATCCTACGCAATAATCCACCAATAACCGTTGGGGACTTAAAGATCAAAATAGAAGAAATTTGGGACAGTTTCACGCCAGAATTGTACCAAAATTTGATAAATACAATGCCTGCTAGAATACAGGCAGCAATTAAAGCAAAAGGAGTCGTAACCTCTTATAATGGTCCTAAATTAAAAATTATCCCAACATTTAGTTGCAAATTCATTTTTTTAAATTTGCTAATTATTAAGGTTAAAATATTGTTATATCAAATAAACAATTTTCTTCCATGCATAATATTGTTATTAAGGCTTTATCTTATTGTATTGTTAGGTGTTTACTAATTATAAGCGTAAAATTTCCAGTTCTCCTTTCATACTTCAAAAATTTACTTTTGTCCGAACATTTAGTTGTTAGGGCTCGTAATATAGAAGTTTTGTTAGTTTGTACAATTCTATATTTATATCTATTAATAAAAATCAGGCATATACGTAGGTTAGTCGAGATTTAGACATGATACGTGCTGGAAGGAAATCTCAAATTTGGCAACAACGCACCAGAAACAAACTAGCCAATAATCGAATCTGCGGTCTCATGGCGACAGCACATTGTTGCCAAATTTGAGTCTAAAGCAATTAGTACACAGAATAATCGTACTTGATCAACAACTATCAAAGCAGATATTTTTCCATTCTAATTTAAAAAGCATTAACAGAAATATTACCTTATTCTAACATTTATTATCCTTTGCAAAGTACAGACGCAATTTAGCACCGGCGCATTCGCCATAATTTTAAATATACCTACTAAACCCTAGTTTTATTATTATTATTGGACATTTGTGTTGAAACAAACTTTGATATAAATAGTATATTATGCAATGAGCATTTAATGATAGCTATTAGGACACCAGTATGAGAATTACGACACGAGCCGTAGGTGACTGTTGTAATGAATAGCCATTAAATGTGAGTTGCATATACTATTTTTTTTAACTAGTCAAAAGAATGAAGAATAAAAAAATAAATATTATTGCAACTTTATCATAAACTCAGAAATGTCAGAAAATCAAAATGAACTGTCAATTTTTAAATTTTAGATCTGTCAGATGTTCATGGCAATATTTGATATTGACGGAATATTGCTGTGATGTTGCATTTCTAT
Source organism: Pediacus dermestoides (assembly GCA_963942485.1). Taxonomy (NCBI): domain Eukaryota; kingdom Metazoa; phylum Arthropoda; class Insecta; order Coleoptera; family Cucujidae; genus Pediacus; species Pediacus dermestoides. The sequence continues at coordinate 36,381,337 of OZ012626.1, forward strand.
TGGTTATAAACTTGTATCGTAATAAAAAATCTGTATCGTAATGAATCTCATTACAGTACAGGTAGTAAATATCTAATAAATCAATTAAACTTAATTATGAATGTGTAAATATTTGCAGATATTATATCCGATTCTAGATCCAACTCTTATCAAAAATACTTTATTATTTTCTCTAGTTTCTTTTTTCATCCGCCATATTTTTTTTAACGTGTTGATGGTATATTCTAATAAAATTTACCATTTAAAAATACATAATATTAAATCTCTCTGCATAAAAATAATTATTTTAAGTACATTTTTGAAGGAACATTTTTTTGATATTCAATGCTTCTTTTAATAATATTGCTTAATTGGAAATGACGAAATGTTTATTTCAGATCATATGTATCTGTCTTTACCAGACATTTTTAATTTAAAATACCTATTCGTACTTTACAACAACATTCATTTTCTCATATGCCTGATGACATCTCTGCTTTAATTCATACAATCCGCAGAATATAATTAAAGCCCTCATACCTAACATTTCGTTATTATTTTAATAAATATGTCGAGAGCAGAGTAGACAAATACCGCGCTTATTCTGTTTCTTCTTCATCATTTTGACGCTAAATTACCCCACAGCGATAATTTTTCATTCTTATTGTTTCATATTTCATTCTAAACATTTTATTACAATAACTTCTGTTTTGCTCACTTTTCCAGTGCTCTTCACTCAGGATAAATCTACCATTTTGACTTATGCATTTATACATGTAGGTATAAATATGAAATATTCCGGCAGTTTAATTACCTAGCAATTGTTTAGTTTTGTTTTTAAGCTGTTCCCCGAGGAAAAGTTTGTTACTTTTATATAAATCCTACGAGTTATTTATAATAGGAAATTCTTTGACAAGTTTTAAAAACTATTTAAAAACTACTATGGGTATAGTTTAGATATACAAAAGTTAAACAATGGAAAGAATTAATTTGATAAAGTTAAATCGCAGGATAAAGTTGGAGCAGTTAGCGAGATGTTTAAAACGAGGGGCTTGTACCAGCTTTTTTAAACGAGCATTAAATTGGAGCCTTGCCCTGCATTGCGGTGGAAACAACGATAGTGCTCATTAAAGTCGTGTTTTATGGTCATCGGTTAAACTTCCCTAATACAAGAATAGGTATGGTAAACAATATTAAAAAGAAAATTATAGTCATAACCAAATACAACAATAAAATTTAAGACAGTGATACGTAAACTTTTTATCCGAAACTCCATAATTGAAATTGTTTACATGATGGTTTTAGAACCACTGACTTGCGGAATATATTATTTTTGCGACTTTTTATCCAGTTGATCTTTACAACTTCTACGGTAACGTACTCAATTTCCTACTGTATTTTACGTGGTCATAAAACAATTATACCTTCTGAAGTTCCTTATATACACACACACCGAAGTATTATCACCGTCATAAAAAAAATCCCTATACACCGCACTGTAGAAACATTGTCGATCTTTGTTGTATTCACCGTTAATTTTAATCAGTTGCACACAGAGCGATATGCCGAAGGCGTATCCTCTGCATAATTGATACGTCGAATATTGACACAGGTACAACGTACGCTTTGCGAATTTATTAATCCCTCCTCCTCCACAAACGATAACAAACTCACCAAAAATATCTCTTTGTTTGGTATTTTATGTGGGGTTTAGTTAGTTCACTTTTGCAAACATAAAACACTACAATTTATCATCGTAATTTTAATTTATATTTTTTAAAGTGGGCCAAAATATAATTTGAACCGATCTATTTTACAAACTTGACACAAAGGACTTGAGTAGATTAAAAAGCGCTCCAGTATAAGGGCATTGTGCCAAAAGTACAATGGATACAGTTCATAATTTACAGCACCCAGTAATAATTTGTAGATCGGGCGTTGCGTTGGGGGAATATATCAGTTGGCTGAAAACGTGCACATTGTATAATGTTAGTTTTAATACAGAATACAGGAAATTACAATATAGTGGAAATGATACGTAATTGAGGGATTGTTTTTATTTTTTATCTGCGTGTGTATCTTGAACAAACGAGTGGCTATAAATACTGTTTTATTGGAGTATGAAACCAAAATGTTATCAATTTATACGCATCGTTACCTTTAGAGTCGATAAATTTTACATCAGGACGCTTGATAGCTTTTATCAGATCAGTTTGTGGTCTTATACCAGATTAAAAAAAAAAGAAAAAGCTGTTTAACTGTAAGAAATATGTAGGTAGATTTATATGACTTTGAAATTTAAAGTTGTAATATATTTTTTTAAATTTATTATTGATTATCTTCGATAATTGTAAAATTCCTCAATATAAAATAAAACTTAATTTTTTTCAAAAGTATTTGTTATCACACTACAATTTCTATAGTCGGATTTTGATGAAAACTTTATCGTAAAGCTCTACGTAGTTTTAAAAAAATAAGGAAGTTTTGAAAATCCGGTGGTTTAAAGGTGGCGTTTTATAATCTAAATAAATTTCGAGCTACTGCTTTAAAAATGTGAATTTTCTTACAGGTCGTGATTGGATTTTTATCAAAAAAACCCTTATTTCAAAGCATATTGATGGTACTATTTTGGAAAAAATTATGGTCAATTTATATGAGTTGCACTTTTCCAAAACTGCACTTTCAAGAGTTATTATTGTTATTAAAAATCACTGATTTAGAATCGCTGGTAAGATTTTTGTCACAAAATCTTTGCCAAAGTGGAATTTTTCGAATATTTTGGTTAAAACGATCAGGTTATATTATTTTTTCTGTTTTTTCTGGAGTTTCAAGTTGAGCGTTATTCAAAATCTCATTTTTAGTGACTGATTCTAAAAAATCACAGTTTTAGAACCGCTGCTCGGATTTTCGTCAAATTAACTGCGTGTTGAGTTAGTTTCACTAGGAAAATCAAACAAAATGAAAATATGTCGAAAATTCAGGTTTTTATAGCCTACTAAATACTCGCTTAAAAATTATGCTATTTTTTTACTTTCACGCTTTTAAACTGTCATAAAACTGGGGAAAATTAACAGATTTTCTTGCGGTTTGCTTTATTAAGAAAAAATGAGTTAGTTTTACTAGGAAAATGAAACAAAATGAAAATATGTCGAAAATTCAGGTTTTTATAGCCTACTAAAAACTCGCTTAAAAATTATGCAATTTTTTTACTTTCGCGCCTTTAACTGTCATAAAACTGAGAAAAATTAACAGATTTTCTTGTGGTTTACTTTATTAGAAAGAAATGAGTTAGTGTTACTAGGAAAATGAAATAAAATGAAAATCTGTCGAAAATTCTGGTTTTTATAGCCTACTAAAGACTCGCTTAAAAATTATGCAATTTTTTTACTTACACGCTTTTAATCTGTCATAAAACTGGGAAAAATTAACAGATTTTCTTGCGGTTTACTTTATTAGAAAGAAATGAGTTAGTTTTACTAGGAAAATCAAACAAAATGAAATCCTTCGAAAATTCAGGTTTTTATAGCCTACTAAAGACACGCTTAAAAAATTATGCAATTTTTTTACTTTCGCGCTTTTAAACTGTCATAAAACTGAGAAAAATTAACAGATGTTCTTGCGGTTTGCTTTATTAGAAAGAAATGAGTTAATTTTACTAGGAAAATCAAACGAAATGAAAATCTGTAAAAAATTCAGGTTTTTATAGCCTACTAAAAACTCGCTTAAAAATTGTGCAATTTTTTTACTTTTGCGCCTTTAAACTGTCATAAAACTAGGAAAAATTTACTGATTTTCTTGCGATTTGCTTTATTAGAAAGAAATCAGTTAGTTTTACTAGGAAAATCAAACAAAATGAAAATCTGTCGAAAATTCAGGTTTGTATAGCCTACTAAAGACTTGCTTATAAAATTATGCAATTTTTTTATTTTCGCGCCTTGAAACTGTCATAAAACTAGGAAAAATTAATTGATTTTCTTGCGGTTTGCTTTATTAGAAAGAAATGAGTTAGTTTTACTAGGAAAATGAAACAAAATGAAAATCCGTCGAAAATTCCAGTTTTCATAGCCTACTAAAGACTCACTTAAAAAATTATGCAATTTTTGTACTGTCGCTCCCTTAAAATGTCATAAAACTTGGAAAAAGTTCCATTTTCGAAAAGATTACTAACTATTAATTTGAATTATTTGAAGCCTCGATATCTGCAGAGTGTTTCTCATCAACGCAAGCATCAGCATTTCTGTTTATGTGTCATTAATTTCCGTATGAAATATTCTGTTTAAATTATTTCAAAATAGACCAAATAATTTTCTTATGTTAATTTCAATAATAAAACTTATACAGGGTGTCCGGAAATTAGGAGCAAAAAACCCGGGGGGTTATTCTACTTGAAAAATTAATGTGACAAGTTCCTATAACATTTTTCCGAAAGCTCATTAATGTTAGGGTTTACAGGGCCTTAAAGATTGTTTTTTTAAATCAATTTTTTCCAGTAACTTTTTTTCTAGTGTACCGATTCGTTTCAAATTTGGCACACTTATCAATAATGTTTATTTGTATTCTTGCACCAAATTTGAGGTAAATCCCCCAGTGTTAAAGAGTCGAAACTGACGTTGACCTTTGGATAAAGACCCAGAACTTTTTTGTTAGGGAGTTTTTCTAAACTTTGATGACGCCCGATTGAAGAGCATAGAAAAATCTTCAAAAAAGATCCTATTGCATCACGTTTTCGAGAAAAACGCGCATCTGTTTAATCATCAAAATTTAGAAAAAAGTTATTGGAAAAAATTGATTTGAAAAAAAACTTTGAGGCGTTTTAACTCCAATATTAATGAACTTTCGAAAAAATTTTAGAGGAACGTGTCACATTAACTTTTCGAGTAGAATCACTCCCCGAGTTTTTTGCTCCTAATTTCCGGACATCCTGTATATTATCATAACTAATATCTATGTACCTCCTAATTTTAAAAACAATTTTTTTGGAAATTTTAAATGTATGTTAAAATACATTTTTGGAGCTCCTAGGAATATTAACAATACACCAGAATTTCAAACAGCCTTTGCTGAAATGTAGGTAATAAATCCATTAATTAAACTTTATTTATTTTAACATGTCATGAGTGGCATCGCATTTCATTGTGTCCTCCGATGTGAAATTTATTGACCAGCCGAACATTATTTTAAATGTGAGTTGTTGGACAGATAGCATACACAAAACATCATTACCATTATTATCATCAATTCTAACTACGTCTGAAGTTTTGGGTTCAACTATAAATATTTACCTTAGAATTATGAAATTATTAATAAGGGTAATTTGTCACATATGAATAATTTATAAAGAGTTATTTTTAGATATATTAATAAGTTTGTTTTATAATCCAGGTACGAGTTAGTAATTTTCATAAAAAAAAATTAATTTGATATATCACAATAAATTGTATGAGTATTATATTGTAGATATTACACTTTATATCTTATATCGTGTCTTACCTAGTGTCTTTTACCCCAACGTTCGTGACAACCTCAGTTGTTGCTAAAAAGTTACTCGTTTCCTTTTTGCTAAATTACTTTCTTTATTGCAAACAATGCCTATCAAATCCGAAAAAAAGAACCGATTATTTCCCGTTGTCTCATAAACAAAGCCCAACAAAATGCCACAGGAATCCTAAATCTTGTGGGTAAGCGGAATAAACAAAGGTAAAAAAGGAGATACCTCCGAAAATAGTACGAAGCGCTTGTAGAAGCTCTCAACAACACAATGTAGGAAATTTATTCATAGCCAAAAAGGAGAACTAATAATAATAAATTCCTACGATTATGTGCCATAAAATAATAAAAAATAAAAGTTTTATCAGCGTGGAAAGCTCAAATGGGGAAAATACATACTAATGAAGTGAATGCTTAAAAAATAAATGAAGATACTTTGCACGGAAATGACCCTTGCGGCGTTCGTACAAGGAAAGAATAACAATTGTTGGAAGAAAAACAGGAAGACTGTATAAGAATAGACAGGTAAAAACTTTGCGTTGGTGTCAAGTGAAAAAAAGGTAAAAGTTCGACGAAATTGTTTTACCTGGAATATTGTTGTTTAATTATCATTATAAGCTTTCCTAGTAAATCGTTCCAATTACTGTGAAAGCTCCCATAGTGGACGCCCCAAACAAATATTCATTATTTAGTCAAACACATTGACATTAAAATTTTATTCATTTATTCCATTTATAATCAAACGAACTTCCACTAACTTATTCAAATCCAATATTTCAAATATAGCGTATAAATAACCGCGCGCAGGATTCACTGCACAATAGAGCTTAAAGCTCCGTCTCCAACACCCAGATGGCGCTAAAGTACTCTATTGATCCTTCAACTGTTTATTTAGCAGCTTCCTGTCTAGATGTCGTGTTTGAAACAGGTTTTCCCTCTAAAAGCTCCAGTTTTGCCCCCGAGCTTTCGCCTGTTGGAATCCAGGGGGCACAAGCAGCGACTTACTGTTGCATCTGGGTGACCTTGACCGTGTGAAGTAGCATCAGGATGACACCCAGTGGGTCATTGAATCTCTATTGATTCAAACACGCAACTTCAGGACTCGAGGATATGATGAAGTGTTGAGGTTTCTTGATGATGGACTACATTGTTTACGTGGAAGATTTAGAGGATAATTAAGATTGAGTTAAGGAAAATGGAGCTGATTAAAGGTTTTTGATTGCCTATACTTAGGCTATTTCCGATTCTAATCAACATAGGATAATAAAAATAATAATGGCGATTTGATGTTTAACTGGGGGCTAAGAATACAACTTAGGGAAACAGGATTTTATTGCTTTGGTGTTATATTAGCCAAAGCTGTTGAGTGAAATTTAATCCATTCCAACTGCAAATTATTTTAGTAATTATAATAATAATTGGAACTCACTGGAACAAATATAAAACACAATGGACTAATTTAATCCTTTGCATTTCCCTCCCCCAAGCCTGTTTACAATCAATATCACTAACCTACCACAAACAAATTGAAGGCTGGGAATTAATTCCCATTTAGAAGCAAAAGCTCCCCTTTCCTCATTTCTATTCATTTATGCGCGATGTACGACTGACGTCAGTTGAAATCTCGTAATTTAATGCGATAGCTGGCATATTTTCACTAATGTAAATTAGTGTAGAGTATTATTGGGGAAAAAAGTTTACTGTGGAATTTATGAAGTTAAAACGCGATTTCAAGGAAATGAAACAAAACCACAATGAGGGTTTTGTGACGTTTAATTTTTTGCTAAAGACTTATCTATCATAATTAATCACAACTTTATTTATTTGGAAAAAAGCTCTTCTGATAAATTACCGAAGTGCCTGCTTGAGAAATAATGTACACACCTGAAATTTTCCACAATATTTTTATGGGAAGCTACATTAACTCTCGAAATAAATTAATTTGCTTCTAAAGCGCATCACTTTTAAAGCATAAGTCTGGGAGCTTTGCCGCAAATTGAAAAACATCACCGAAAACACTTCATTACTATTCTTGTACACGAAACACAAATTTATGCTTTTAAATCTCGGCTTGTTTGTGTTTTTTTTGTCGGTTTAAATCCTGTTGGGGAAATAGAATAGAAATGAATTTTTTGTTCAGTTAATTATATCACATTTTGATTAATTTTTTACCGAAATTTGTTTTGTAGGTTTTGAAACTCAGTTGCACTAAAAAATTGCAAGACAAAAACTATTGGAAGCGCGCGTTAAAAGTAATACCTAACCTAACCTAACTTTTTTAGTTTCCTTTGTAATTTTTAGTACCTACAACAAATTTTAACGTCATAGGAGACAGTTTGGATTGGTTCAATAATTGTATTCCAAAATTAGTAAAGTGTTTAGTTGTCTTTTGAAGATAAATATTGAAACATCATGGAATTAGGTGGATAATTGAAATTTTTAACTTTATTTAAAACTATATTTATCTTATTCTGACTTTTTTTGGGCATTACTATGAAAATATTATAGATTCAAATTTATTTAATATATGTAGTAGACCCAATAATATTTATATCGAAAAATATGTGAGGACGGTTTACTAATTGATGTTTCAAATAATGGATAACACCACAATTGTGATGACTACCTGGAAAATTATATTATCGAATATGTCCACATTAGATGTATTATACATAACAAAATATTTCCACGAATCTCATCAACTTTTACCAATTCAGTTGAAACTCGTCCATCGAAAAATCCATCATACAATTCATACCTGTCAGTTTTTCCTGCACTTCCATTTCCTGCTAAGCTCATTTGACCGCTGACCACTAGCCGCATCCAATCCAAACACGGGGATTTTTATGGTCAAACATTTCTCCTTTATTTTTCTTTCTTTGCTTCAACAAATGTTTGTTTTGTTTTCTGACAAGGCATTCAACACCTCATAAACGTAAGTAAACGCATTTTCTTTGTGCTTTAATTGAATCCCCGCTTCTAAAAATAGCTCCTCACAAATAATCTTGAGACTGACGAGCACCCACGGCGCGCCAAAGATTAAAAAGTTTTCTGTTTTTGTACTGCTGGTATCTTTATTTAGCTGGGAGAAGACGATGTGATCTGATCTGATGTATGAATTTTAAATTGGAGTTTTATATCTTTGACCCAAATCTGAAAATGGATTGGGGGTTTAAGTTTAACTATAAGTTTTCTATAAAAGCAATTGTACATTGATTTTTCTTGTTTACTGAAAAATTGTCAATATCAGTAGAATGGGATGAATTGATTACTCAAATTGAAATTTGTGTAGTACATCGAAGTTAAATTACATTTGTACCCATAGTGAATTTCATAAAATATTTGAAAAACTGTCAGGTACATTTGCAATTCAAAGTAAGTGAGCGGAAATTGTCTTTGGACTAAAAACAGAGTTTCTATAACCATCTCCATAAGCTACTGTAAAATGTTTACGTGTAGCCTGAAGCTATCCTTAAAACTAAAACATATTTTAACTTCTTTCATTACACCGCCCCCTTGTTATATTAAAAATCGTTTTACCTCGTCCTGCAATTTCCTCCCCATCGTAGGTATATAAAACACATTTTTGATGAGTTACCTCCAGGTAATATAATTTAATTTTTAACCACTGTGCGATGTCGTTCATTTAAAGTTTCCACAAATTTCCCTTTAGATTTTGATCTAACCAGAAGCCCCCACGGCGGCGGCGGCAGCATAGAATTCCGCACACAATATTCCGTCTGACGACAGAAAAAAATTGTATGCCGAGAACAAAAGCTCTGTTTCGAGCACGATGTAATTTTTTCTGCCTTTTCTCTTTGTCCTATCAGAGATTATACTAAAATTGAAATTGAGTACTCCGTGTATATTGTGCTGTAGGAGTATTATAAATTGTTTGTGATTTATTTCCGGAATATTCTTCGCTCATCCCAGTCGATAAATTCACCTGTGTACTGTGTGGTGGTGGTAGTCTGTTTGCTGTGCTCTTAGGCTGCCCGAGCTCAATAACAAGATTGTTAGGCGCTCGGACGTGGTCAGCTTGTTCAAACATTTCCCCATTTATTTGCTTTGCTCAAAAGAATCTTATTCAATTCGTATTCAATTCAAAATTAGCTTTGACGAATAAAACTTCTAAATAATTTACCTTCTAGTTATTTCATATTGCAAGAGACTGTATAATACGTGGATATACAGAACAACTGCCTGTTCTGAATGTTATTATTAATTAACTTTGACTGATTAAGTTTTGGACTTTTGTTTGAGTTAACATTGTTCATGCTCAAGTCGTATGCGACGTGTACGGCAAATTGGTTGAGAATATCTAACAAATCTGAGCTAAAACTAGTTTCCCACGCGTGTGTTTAATTGGTGACTGACATAATACGTAATTAATACTTAACGGTATTTAGTAAACACCCTCGTGTGCTGTTAGAGTCAAACATAACGGCAAACTAGACTTTGAGATGCAATTTTTACTTAATTATATTACTAATCTTAACCAATGGAATTCGACGCTACTGTAGTTGATGAAACGTTTAAAGAATTCAAGATTTTGAAATCGGAATAATATTTAGCAACTACATACTATTTATAGTAGAGGGTGTTCAACTTTAATATGAGGTCACCTTTCATCTCCTTAATAATAACACAAATTTAATTTCTTATTAATTTATTAAAAGCAGTGCCTACTCTATGGAGATTAATTTATTTTACAAATAAGTTTTTTCAATTTCTTAAAATATAGATACTAGACAGATCTAATTTAACAATTTTTACAGATAAATATTTTGAATCAGAATTTGAATTAACCGCCACCCTGTTAAAATGCTCGAAATATTCGTTAAGTTCTCTCATCTGTGGTTCTATACCACTTACGAATCGCGCTTCTGCCTGTGCTGTTGTCACACACACTCGCACTTGCGCTCTGGGCTGCGAGGCGCTCCTCGATTTTATTTTTAAACACGAAACTATGGTGTTACGATTGTTACGCCTGCGTTTTAGTTACTACTACTATTTTTTGTCTTTGCACATTCAAGTTGGAGGCAAAAACACCTTTTTTTAAACATGAAAGAAACTGTTGTGAACAAGGAACAAGCGTTTACGCCTGCGTTTTTTATGTAACAGTTGTTGTTTGTTTGTGTGTCTGCGTGTGCAACAGTGAGGTGAAACAGGTTAGGTATTTGTGTTTTTTTTGTGTGCAAACAAAAGTTTATTCTTAAAGTGGAAGGGGAGGGAAGTGACACTGTAACAAATATTAAAAATTGTGAAGACATTGTTGACTTTTTAATAAAATTTAAATTTAATCGACTGTGTTACGATGATAAATTGTTCGTCAAAGATTTAGAGGTTCCTCATCCAAACCTAAGTAAGTATTTAATTAATCAGGGTAAACCGCCTCGTAGTTTTGTTAATCAATGGTACAGTAAATGTTAAATGGTTAACATTTTAAAAAAATTGTTTTGTTGGCCATGTGTTTTATTTTCAATTCGGGGTGAAGAAGTTTGGTCAAAATTTGGCTATGACTGCCTGAAAAATTTAGGTCGCTTGATTGAGAAACATTCAAAAAGTCAAGAGCATATTAGATCTATGTGTAAATTACAAGTTTTAGGCAAACAAAATAATAATAACCGTCCTAGATTCAGCTCGTCAAATCGAAATTCAAAGATTTAATGATTCAGTCAGAAAAAATAAAGAAATTTTAAACAGATTAATCGATATTTGTATCTTTCTTTGTAACCAAGAGTTTGTATTTAGTAGGTACTTATGCAAAATATTTTTCCTAAATTTCATAAAAACATGATAAAAAACTTTCCTATCAAGGCAACCAGGCATGGGACGTGAGCAAGATTATTAAGCAAAAAGTACCCGGAAAAAGGATGACCTTGAACCACGAAAAGATTTTTGCTTGCGGCGCTTTTAGGCTCGTTACGCTCGCATCTTTTTTAACTACCCCCGACTAAATGACTACGAGCCACCACTGATTAAAGGGTTATTTAAGGAGTGATTCTGGAGGTATCTTGAATCGCTCTATAGTTTTCATCCTCATTACAGATTAGTTTTCGAACAAACATTAAGATTTATTTCAGAATTAAGATGTCATAGAAATACCTATGTTTGGTCTTAATAATTAAAAATAACAAAGATAAATTATAGCGAAAAGAGCAGATATTTCGATAAACCTAACAAGTTTTCGATGCCATAACTCCTAAAGTATTGAGAAATTATTCTTAGACGAAGTTGTATGAAATTTAATTCCCTACAATATCCTAATAAGTTTTACATAAAGACTCTTCACAAAAAAATATTTCGATTTGTCACGTTGAATTCACGTTTCTCCAATCATGCTCCTGGCTTCATAGAATAAGATTGAAGCGGACTGTATTGTCTCAGACTTATTCAGATGGCTGGCGAAACATCAATTAAGCTATTGAATTCAACGTGACAAAACATAGAAAATGTTTATGAATATAACAGTCGTGTAAACCCATGAATATCCAAAATAAATTACTGGGTTAAATAATGAGGGTTTAGTTTGAGTAATAAGTTTATTTTTCAAAGTAATGTTACACTTAGATTTTAGGAGTGTGTTCGTAGATTTCTAATTTAGAAATTTTTGCTTCTAAGTAAAAAGTTGCAATAACGAAAATTGGTAAGGGTTTTAGTCTAGGATCCTTTCTAAAATTTCAAAACGTCCTAGGGAATTAATTGATTTATTATCAAAATTAAATCTGTAGAATTACTACATTTGCAGTTGTTACATTTTAGAACCTTTCAACAAAGAATCCGTTAAATTAAACCCCAATACCAAATACTCGATTTCATGATTTTCATGAATAAAATTTCACTCGTCTATACTAGCTTATTTGCTATATGCATAACATTCTATTTAAATTCCCAGCACACCCACATACATCCAGTTTCATTCAATTTCATTCAACAGACCAAGTCTACTTGTTATTAACTGCATAATTCCTTCAACATAAAAATAACTTTGTTTTGTATTCACGTAATCATCACATTGTTACATTTTTACGTAAAGCAGCTTTCAAACAATCAATGTCAGTTAACTTACTGAAACACGAAAAACGTTACCTGGAAAACAACACCAACAAAGCCATATAGCATTATAACAGTTATAAATTTTAACGAAGCTCTCGACTTTCTCCTGGAAGCAGCATACATACGCATACAGTTGAAATATTTATTTCCATTCTGTGTTTCCCTATACGTCCTTATTTTTCCTTTTAATAATGTCTTCAGTTAGTTTGCTTCGTTGTTCCAAAGGAAAACTTAAATTAGTTTTCGATGGGACCAAGTGATACATAATTATTGTCTCTAGGTTATTTATGATAATAATAAAGTTTTTTATGTTATAAATATCCTTGTTGCAATATATTTTTTTACAAGCTTTTATCGTTTATCAACTTTGACCTTTTTTCTGTTAAATACGTATAAACTTGCGTAATTTATTTATTTTTTATGATATTGGATTAAGGCCCGCAGGCAATTACGTTGGACGGTTTTTGGTGTAGGAGTTTAAAATATTTGTGCTTCGTACTCGTATATACGAGTATTGTGTTATACGGTCGAGGAGGTATGTTAGAATTGACCAGAAGCAGCAGCATAATTTCGTATTATGTGCTTTGTGCTCCTAGAATAACCTACAGGGCTTTAATTCTGGTCCTTTGTAATGTGTGGAGGTTTAACCTACGTTTTGTTGTAATTAATACTTAAATCATGGTCTGAACTGTAAACTAGAAACCAAGAAATAAATTTTTAATAATAAATCTTGAATTGTTGATTAAGTAGAAATGAGATATCGTGTTGTAGGAATACTAAAGTTTCTATTAAAAACAGAAGTTGGTCTTAGTTCCACTTGAAACTTTATCTACAGTGTGTAAAATGATGTTATTACTCACTTTTAAACTGAGCAATCTTCTTTGTCTCTGTTTCGTATAAATTAATGAAACAATAAAATTTTCCATTTATTACGCTTTAATCCATTTTCCAGCAAACTGCCTTAGACCTAAATTTTTAAATACTCTACAAATAACAACAAATTCAACGAATACACAAGAAATGCAGTATTTTATTATACACCCTTGGTTTCTTCTACAAGGATAAACACATTACAGTAAGCATCCTATCAAAATAAAACACACCCCTTGTGTTTCTAATTTGAGCTATGAGGCTTAAGAACTTTGTATACAGCAAGAAAATCACCTGCTGTAGAGATTCGCTAATAAGATGTGTAATCAAATCATCAAGCAAATCTTCAACAGTACGAACAATGCAAAGGACGAGACTTGTGAAAAAGTTTTGACGTTAACGTATGGAAAACAAGAAAATTGCGTTATTTTTAGAACAGAACAGAATAGAATAGAAATGAAACTTCAGTAACGTAACATGAAGCCATTTGTGTTTTACGAATATGTTTGTACATTGGAATTCTTTGTTTTGGAATAAATTGTAGAACTAGGTTGTAGATACTTAACCTTCAGCCCTTTTTCAAATTTTAATATATATTATCTAGTTAGTCTAAAGTTTAAAAATAATCAAAATATATAAACAGTCAAAAGCGGAGAATTTTATGTTACTAAGTTTTTCTGGGCACGTTTTACGACTTTACTTCTACTAACTTAAATACACTAAAACAAGTTTTCTATCACATTAAAACACACCCTTTGTGTTCATAATCTAACCTAATCTGACGTTAACGCCCTATTTTATCTTTAGAGAACTTACTTAGTTACAATAAGTTTCATAATGTTAACTAATCCCTAAACAGTTCAAATTGTTTAAATTACATTGCGTTATCATTTGAAATCAAAATATTATGAAATATAATCTTTTTTAATTGCTACACAATAATAGAATAGCAATCTGTACATTAACCACTTTCATGAAAGAACAAGAAGTAATTATAAAATTTGTGCTCTCTCTTTTTGCTATTTCATTGAAATGAAACCTAAAATATACTATAGATATTAAAGTAGATTAGATTCTTTATTAGATCTTAGGTAAATGTATTAAATGGGGTGATTCTTTTATAAGGGGAAAGCTTTTTTTCGTAATCTCATATTAAAAGAGATTATTCTCGTACGAAGTTTTATACTCCCACTCACTGTCGCGTAAAATAAGAATAGATCATCTTGTACAGATCAAAAATATAAACATAAACTTTTTAACAAAATAAGTTGAAAAGGCACAGCTAATTTTTTGCTACCCACAGTCAAAAGTAGATAAAGAAAACAGTAGGTACAGATTTTATTCATTCTTTCCCGACCCTGACACCGCAAATATAAATTTTTTAATGAAAATTTGTGATTTTGGGACTCTAATAATTTTTTAGACGATTCTTGTTCAAAATTTGGGAAGCTATGTGTTGTAATAAATCGCGCTTTATTGAGGCTTCGATCATCCGACCCCATCTAACCCAAAAAGTCCAACATTTCAAAGACAAAGAATTTATTTAATAAAAAACACCCTCAAATTCCTGTCTGTATTTTGATAAAATTTGTAAAACTCCTTAAAAATTGTAATTTATATCTAGGGTATTCATAATTATTTCTAGTTTTTTCTAACCTGTTCAATGTTTTAACTCCAGACTGTAATCCATCAGACTGGCTACATCATAAAACAAAAACTAATTTCGTCAACGTCAAGCTCACTACAATGAATCAAACTAATAAAAAACTTCTGATATTAATATCATAAAACCCTTCCAAATTTGACTTAGATATATCAAATTTCTATGTAAGAATGCCATTCTATTTTACTCTTCCTTCGACTCCTGCATATGTTAATTGTATTTATAGTAACTGAAATACAAAATTTTCAAACTATTTTCAGCCAAAATACTCGTATTTATTTATATCTTTATGCGCTTTTCCCCCCTTTTCCTAAACTCCCCAAACATAATTTTCCTTCCAGCTACCACGACTCCATGAATTGATTCCATTCATGCACAACGCTCAGCGTTTAAGGACGATCGCTTACGTTCTCCAACGAATCGGTCCAATCGTGCTTTCAGAGTTGAGCTTTCAGAGCTTTCACGGCCTCCGGTGAGATTTTGTTTTGTTGTGCAGTTGCAGTGGTGTGTGTAGTAGTGTTCTCCTACACTATTCCAGTGGTGATTTAAAAGTTGGTTAACCACCCCCCTGCCCCGGTCACTGGTTTCCCTCTGTACTATTTCCCCCCATGGTTTTTACTTTACCTTGACACTGTTGCATGTGTTTTGCTTGATTGGAGTTGTAAGAAATCGATTTGTAAAGTTTTAAAAGTTGGTTTAATTGATTTTTAATGTGTGTTTTGGAGGCGTAATAGTTTTATAAATTTTATTTCCAGCGTAGGGAAAACTTAATGAGGCAATTTCACAAGTTGTTTAACTTTCGGCCATTACTTTAGCAAAAAATGCGTAATTAGCATAAGTGTTGGAAGGAATAAATATAACGAAGCTACACTTGCTTGACTTCGTTTTAGAAGTTAAAAGGAAAACCAATTGGTTTTTATTGGCATAAGAAAGTTAGCTTGTGTTTACCAGTTTTCAGTTCAGCAATTCAATAATAATTGATGTTTACTATTTAAATTGAGGAAAATAATTTACTTTTCAATCTGCACACCCACACAAAGTAATTGATATCATGTAAGAAATATGAAAAGTTTTTTTTTCTTGTCATTTATAAAATGAGTTTCGAAACAAGTAATAAAGAAAATTTCGTGGGAGTTGACATACATTACTTTCAATGAATGCATTATTGTAATTGTATTTCAACGACAATAATATGTAATTTGTAGTATGCTAGAATTATTTTAAGTTGACATGTACGTCACACTTCCTCCCCAGTCTCTCAAAAAAAAATCCTGGTATAAGTAGATAAACAGTTAATTTAACGAACGATTTCTAATAATAAAAACATCGTACTTACCATCGATTATTTCCTTAATAAAATCTCGACATTTTTTGGCCTAACCTAACCTAACCTGAAAATTTTGTGACGGTTTAGTTTTATAACTCATAAATTTATCACAGTTTACCTTTTGCTACTTTAAAAATAACACTCAAATACCCTCAAAGGATTTGGACCCACTCCTTGTGGAATTCCCAAAAATGTGCTATTTTTCCCAGGGAAACAATAATTTTAATCCACAAAAATCTCTATGCATACAAAACCAATTTACCGTGTTACATGAATTATAAACGCAACGGTTTTAAAAACTCATTCTATTGACCGAATATAAAATATTAATCACAATGTTTGTTGCATATAATAGATTTTCCACGCAATTAAAAAATGTAGTTTCATAACATGTATTATTTCGCGTTCATGATGGTATTTTTTATTATTCAAATTTATTTACTCTAAATAGGCCATCACCATACTAAATCCGCGTTTCATTACGAAAATAAAAACCCAAATATCCCCTTGTTGCTTGCCACTGTCTACATAGCAATATTCTAAGCAAGGTTATCATAACAAAACTTCAACAACAATAAAAGCATTTATGAACCTTGGCAAAGCACGACACAACTCAGTTTATAAACAGAACAAACATCAAAGTTTTTTCTTAATATAATGGTTTGTTATAATGGTTTGTTATAATGGTTTGTCATATCACAATAATAATAAAGAGAAACCTATACGTGAAGTTGTTTAATGGAAACGAAGAGCGAGTTAAACTATAAAATATAATGGTGTTGCCTAGACTAATTAATGTCTGTCGTAGAACTTGCGTGACATTTCCCCGGCTATGTTTATTAGTCCAAGGTAATTAGCTGTTTTTATTGTCCGGGGATTACAATTGGGCAGAGCATGTCATGTTTCAATTGATCGTCCATAGGGTAATGAACTGTGAACTATGTAATAGACAATAATAGGCTGTTTTTCTTAAATATTTATTGATTCAAGTTTGAGCGTTCCTAATACGTAGTCCTATCGAAGCAAATTTCAGACTCAAATTAGATTTCAGCGAATATTTTTTGTAATAATTCTTCAATCTAACTGAGTGCACTTTTTATTTATGTAACTTTTATCCAACAAAATATCGTATGAAAACATGACATTTTTCCATTACGGTTTCGGTACTCAATTCAAATTTGGAAAAGATTAAGATGCTACCAATTCGAATTTTGTCACTCATTCGATTTTAGAGGAGGTTAGGTTAGATACTAAATAATGTTCAAAGTATTTTAAAGTCTTCATAAAGACAAACTAAACAGTAAATTTCAAATTCTGATTTCTAATATATTTCGGTGCCAACTTTCTTAAAAATATACCCTTTCGAAAAATTGATTCATTTTCTAAGTTTTCTAAAATTCATGAATCTAATTTATGATTATATTTTACGTCTCCAAAAAACACCATAATATTTTATAGAATACCTAGCCGAAGAAATTTAAATGTGATTTCAAACGAACGTATTTTTAACTATACCGTATCCATTTTATAAATGGACTCATGTGACTAGCAAAAACCAGTTATATTGATTGCAAACCTTCCTAACGTAAACATACTCTTAAAATGAATTGATTGCGACAAATTGAGTTCAAGTTTAAAAAGACTACATAAATTTTATGTAAAATTACATTTGCAAATATTTGTCACGTGACTGCATTTATAAAACGAATATGGAATATTTTATTCCGGAAATAAAGAATTGTCAAATTATTAAAAGAAAACAAGATAATACCTACTACTAAGAAATCAAAAGAATTTTCTAAAATCCTGTATTGATTCAGGTGGGTGTCTTTATTCGATTTTCCGTAGAAAAAACCAAACTTTGCATATGAAAGGAATATCATAAAATTCAAATATAACACACCTAAGCATTAGCATTCGTATTCAACGTAACACACCATATTGCTAACTGTCAGAAACTTTGCAGATGCGATTAATGAGAACGCGCTACAAATTGAATTACCAAACGAATTTACTAATTATTAATTGTCCGTTTGTTGTTGATTCAATTTACACGCACAAAACGTGCCTACAAAACACCGAAATTATTATTTTTCATCTCCTATACGCATGAATTTTTTCCTGTCTCGGAGTACTTAAAGCAAAACACTTACAACACATTTCAAGCTCCATAAACCGCACCGCCCTCCACCGCCCCTCTACTTTACAATGCAAATTTCAGTTTTGGTAGTCTTCGGAATATCAACCGCATTTACCCACACAACTTTGTCGACGACAATGTGCTAAAATTAATGTGAACAATTCTGCACATTTATGCGAGCCATATAAAGCAAAAGACTTTTGTAAAGCACATTTTAAACTGAAAAACTAAAACTGAAAATGGTCCATCTCGGTCCAGGAGTTCAATATGTGGCTGAGGGAGGTAAAGCCTATCTGTCTCCCTCAAATCCACAGGATGTTGTCATCGAAACCAAGAAAATTGTAAGTTATGTTTTAAAGATGTGTATATGTATCTGTATAGATTTTCCTGTATATTATAGTGGATAAATTTAGAAATACTGCTGTGGATCTCTAGTTCTAATAAATTTGCATTGCTTTACCTATTTACATCATATAATGTCATTGAAATGCTTCTTTATATTGAAATACAGACGAAATGAAGCAATATTTGATATGGCGTATCGAGCTTGGGAAACGCGCAGCGTGCGCTTTCCAACTCGTTTGTGTAAATAGGTTTTAAATTAGATGCAATATACCGTACTCGTTATGTCAATAAAGCTCACTAACGATTAACTAAATAATAATTGACTAGAAAATCAATCGATACAATTTTTTCCTAGCGTACAAATCGTTTCTTTATTCAGCTCGTATAGTACTGAAATAATTATAACCCCCAAAGCTACAAGTGAAAATCCCTTGACAATAGAATACAGATCGACTGTACACCTGTGTGTAGTAAGCGCTTTATATAATAAATTTCACAGGACAAAGCTGGCTTTTGTTGCATTTTTCCTTTGCTGCAACGTGGAATATTAAATTTGTACCCTTTACTAGTTGTAAGGATGTCAGACAAAAGTTCTTGCGAGTGATGAAGGCGACATGATGGTGTAGTAACAATTTGGAGGAATTTAGTAAATTTGTAAAGTTTGAATGTGCTTTGAAATGCTGCGAATTTGGGACGGTGGGCTCTAGAAGAAGCAAAAAGGGAAACATGTAAAAAATATAATTAAACTGAAGTAATTTAAAAAATTTCAAACATAATTTGCTACGTGCTACTGTAATATTACACTTCATAAACTATAAATGGAAAATAAATATAAAGAAAGTTTAGCACATTTTTTACTATGAAATCTTTGTTAACTCCGATATATTAATTATACAAGTATTGTTAACTGTCTGTTAAAGTTATCAAAGTATATAGAAAAGTTTAGAATTTAACGTATTTAATAATATTTTCCTACTCCCATATTTTAATTGATTTATTAGAGATTTACTAACTGTACTGTAATAAGATTCATTATGATACAGTTGCCATATTATTTATTCTCTTATTTTTCATTATTTTGCTAGTCGTAGAAAAAATAGTGTATGCAACTCACATTTTAACTTACTCGTATTCTCATACTCGTGTCTTAATAGCTGTCATTAAGTGCTCATTGCATAATATACTACTATTTTACTGAAAGTAATGCACGTTTTATATATATATACGCAAATAAATGTATTTTTAATGCAAGAAAATGCACCTCTAAATCCTAATTTTTCTAATTCCTAAAGAAATATTTATGTTTTGTACGTAACTTAAAAAAATTGGATTTATCAAAGACTGGGTACTGGAACCATTCCACCTTTAAACTGACTTTATTTCTGCAAAATTAGAAGCAGATTAAGGGACTTACATACTGGGAAATAAGAAGCATTTGTAAATTTGATTGTCTTTTTTCCATACGCGCAAAAGTTACCTAAATTAATTTCCATAATATTGATGTTTTTTTCTGTTATAATGCCAACATTTAGTTATATAAAAACGTGAATATCATAAAAATCCGCTCGGCGGTTCCAAAACTGTGGCACTTTAACCCAGCAGGATGGGAAAATTGTAGAAGCAAAGAATTATTATTTTCAAAACATTGGACCTAGTAGTCGGATTTTGATGAAATTTACTTTATTGGATGTTGGTTTTCTTTGCAAAAAAGTTACACAAGTTTTTATTTGGTGATTTTAGGCATTTATCGGAGCTTCAAAGTTACACCCTTAAAAATGATAGAATTTTCTAGTAACTGTTTTAAAGAATCACAGTTTTGAAACCGCTGGTTGGATTTGTGTCAAAAAACCTATAAATCAAAGCTCAATAATCGTACTATATTGAAGAAATCCTGAAATGTTAATGTGAATTTTTTTTTGCATTTTTTTCGAGTTCCACAATTCACTTTTCAAAAAACGTGTTTTTTGAAGATGCTACCTACATTAAAATAATCACAGTTTTGGAACCGCTGGTTGGATTTTGGTAAAATTTACTTTATTGCAAAGCTGTATGTTGGAATTATATACAAAAAAATTCCCAATTCTTTATTTGGTGATTTTAGGCATATTTCGTAGTTTTAAAATTGCACTTGAAAAATGTGACGTAATTTTTTTTTGTTTTTAATAAATCACAGTTTTGGAATTTGGAGAAAACGACATAAAGGTGCTTTCATGACCCTCATCCAGTCCGGACTTAAATGTCATTGAAACTCTTTGGCATAAAATTAAACGTATTCTATGCAAAAATCTACCAAGAACCATTGGGGACTTAAAGACCAAAAATAGAAGAAATTTGGGACAGTTTCACGCCAGAATTGTACCAAAATTTGATAAATACAATGCCTGCTATAATACAGGCCGCTATTAAAGCAAAAGGAAACGTAACCTCTTATTAATGGTCCTAAATTAAAAATTATCCCAACATTTAGTTGCAAATTCATTTTGTAAAGTTTACTAATTATTAAGGTTAAAATATTGTTAAATATAATAAATAATTTTCTTCTATGCATAATATTGTTATTAAGGCTTTATCTTATTGTATTGTTAGGTGTTTACTAATTATTTGCGTAAAATTTCCAGTTCTCCTTCATACTTCAAAAATTTACTTTTGTCCGAACATTTAGTTGTTAGGGCTCGTAGAATTTAATAAGTTAAAAAAGAGACAAAAAAATAAACAGGTGTTAAAATTTAACATTTTACTTACAGAATAGACCCTTATGACTATTTATTTCTAGTTACCGTTAAATTGAGGAATAAGAGAATAAATTTGTCATTCTTAAAGTAAATTTTCCATAATTTTCGCTCGCAGAATGATACAATTCTACTTATTAAATTAATAAATTACTGTACGACTTCCTGTTTTTTAGCTTTTTTGCTATCAGCATTCCTGAAACAATTCCAATTACTTAAAAATGTGTGTAAACTTCAATGTTAACCCCTAAAATAACTCCCACAACTTCCAACTAGCGGTTGAGTGAAGTAAATCTTACCTGAAGGCGAAGGTATTTTCATTTAGAAGCAACTGGCAATCGATTTTGTCTGATGTAGCTTTAAATCTGTTGCTGCCGTTTGTTTTCTGTACCTACTATACTCTAATTAAATGACCTGACTTTCGTTATTGGCATTGAATTCAATCGTGCGTATAGCTTTGTTTTATATGACAGGCACTAGGTATTATTAGGACGTTCATTTGACACGCAAGATAAACGTCCGTGAGGTTATTTAAAGTAAGTGGTGCAAGGACTAGGCACGGCTTGGAATAACATTGGCGCCTCCACCAATATTCGAACTGGATTTGGGGTCTTCTCCTTGAACTGAAAGAAATTTATATGGCGGATTTAATAATTCGGAAAGATCTATAAACCTTTAAAAGCACTTCGACATTAAAAGTTTTTGGGTTTTAATCATGTTGTTATTGGGTGATCGAAACCCAAAGTTTAATTCTAATGATAAAATCCCTGAAATATTGTTTCGAGGTCTAATTTGATTTCTCGGTTTTGCGTCGGAGAAAAACCCGGCGCCTCCGCCACAATTCCAAATATCCTTGTATCGGCTTTTAGCTAATTTATTTATTGTGGCATTCCTCGAGGGAAAATATGTGGGCTAAATAATTACCTTCGAGATTGTTTTAACCTTCCCCGTCTATCAAAATAAATAAGATCTGTCAGAAGTTTTTGAACAACGCAAACAACCAGGAATTTATATAATAAGTATAATATTTCAAATAGCATCATGGTATTTTTATAAAAGCTTATTGCATTTGTTGGAATTAAATTCGTTATGTAACATATTTTTTTCATTTAAAAATGTTGTTTGTGGAAGGAATTTGACGTGTTTTTTCAACACATATTCGCGGACTTTTCTAGACCACTCAACCGTCGGATTAAGTACTGCCTGAAAATGTTTTTCATCTCAGTCATCTTTCCACCACTTTTTTAATCAAAACCTTTCCAAAGCCACTTTAGATTTATGTACTTTCCAGCACCTGAGTGCTAACTTACCTAAAACAGAAAGTTGCGCAATATATTTTTTTATTGTCTGCATTACTCATGAAAAATATATTTGGAAATGCGGATAAAAAATAACACATCAGTTGATTTCAATAATTTCATATTTAGTGAACATTTCAAATCTGCGTTACACTTCTATTTCCTGTAGGGTATTTGATGTTCTTGATCATAATTTAGACACGTGCATACACAGGATAAAGGTCCAGAATTTTCCATGACTAAAGACTTATTCAGTAGATTTATAGTTAAAGTAGTTGAAGGAGCAGAGAGGTGAGCTATTGGAAATATAATTTCTGGTCTCCCTAAAACTATTAAATAAACTTAATAAAAGTTAATAAATAATAATAATTAAACTTACTGGATAACATTTTGTCTGCTTGACAGAAAGGCTGTAAATGTAGAAGAAAAAAAGTTGATTATTAAAAATAAACTAGGTACGTTTATTGCTTTTGAAACAGTTCATACAATGATTAAACGTTTTTACGGAAAATCTTGTAGAATACTTAAACAAAGCTATGTGTAAATTACCACAAATAAAAATTTCTCACCAATAAGATAAAATCGCTGTAACTTTTAAAACAAACATTTCTGGTTGGTGCTGCTGTATTATCACAACGTTTCAACAGCTTGCTCTCTGCCATTATTTATATCTGCGCCACAATGGAAGTGATTACATGAAAAAGAGCATTTTGGATTAAAATTGTTCCAAATTAAAACGCATTTAACTTTTTCAACAGGCAAAAAAGCATACTATTTTTCATAACGTAGCAACAGTTGAGGTAACCTCAGTCCTACTGTAATTAAAATATTTATTAAGTACTGTCTGTTCTTGGTTAAATTAAAAGGGTCATAAACCTAAAGATCAATAATTCTAACTTATCGCATTCGCCAAGTAAATTTATTACTTAAATAAGCTCCAGAGTTACGACTGTTTTGTTTACAATAAAAACCGTTCAATAAAACTTGGCAGTAACTTTATTTGGGATTTAAATAAACAGTATTTTAGATGAAAATTAATTACTCGATTTTCCAGAACCATTATATTTAATTTAAGTCGGCATGAGCATCATAATAAAAGGATTTGTGTATATTATCTGTTTTTAAATTTGTTTAGACGATTTTTGGTGGGTAGTAAATTTGTATCAGACAGCTACTTTGTTCATATGATGAATATTTATTGTACAATAATTAATTATATGATAGAGGAAACCAAGTCAGTAATAAATCGTCGGTTGTGGATGGACGTAGTTTGGAAGAATGCCATCGAATTAAATAAAGTATGATTTATGACGCAATTTGAATAATTCGGATTTCAGATAAAAAGGTAGCGAAATTTAAGTCAAAATTGGAGCCAGCATAATTAGAAAGGGGAACAAAAATGTTGCGTAAAAATTAATGAGTAATTGCGGATTTTTATGCACGGAATTTAATTTATTCCTGACATTTATTGACTACAAATTATTAAAGATCACCTAAAATAAGTTTAACTAGCTAATAATTTCTGCATTTAAGTTTCTCTTTATAATTTTTACTTGCCGAAATCGACATTTATAGAATTCAAATTCGCCCAATTTTTCTGTGGATTTGTAAAAAATTCAACCAAAAGAACTTAGTGCAAATTCAATTTATTTAGTTAAACAATAAAAATATGTAATACATTTTTAAGTAAAATAAAAGGGAGAATCTCAAGCTTTTTTTAATTTGCATATATCTATCATCTTTATTAATAATTCTCAAGTACAAATTAATATTCGCTTCTTAAGGAGAGCACCGACAAGAAAGTACAACCTCCTCACTGTTACACGCTGAATTATCTTCAGTAATAAGAGGAGACGTGAATTGAATTGTCATGTTTACTTCTTCAGATGGAGTGGACGGTCCTGGATTGGAGTAAAATATTGCGAACTCTTTCGTAGTAGCCAAAGCAGGACCTAATGAAATAAACAAAAAATATATACAATACTGAGTAAATTGTGTTTACTTACTTAATTTGCTATCTGCCTTGAAAATTGGAACAAATATCTGTAAAAAGTAAATTTAGAGATATGTTGGTAGCACATAATATTATTTTACCATGAGGGTAATAGCGAAAACTGTTAGAAGTTTAACTGCAGACATTTTGAGTTTAGTTTGTGACAATAATTTGCTATAATATTGTTGTACATTTGTGACAGGTATTTAAAGCAGAGAGTATAATTAGTTGTTCAAAATGTATAAAAAGACATAATTTTCATATAATTAATGTTAGATAATGTAACTATAAAAAGTTTTAACAATAGTAGTCGAAGAGAAATGATTTAAAATTAAAAACATTAAAATGAAATTATTGTTACAGTTATTTATAAGTAATTGCAGGAAAAAATATAATATGTTTATGTATCGTTTTTACCAAAATTGTCATCAAGGCGTAATATTATTGTACATTAGAATACAGGGAAACTAGTCAAACTTTTGTAATTATCAAATAAATTGCCCTATTTAGACAAAGGTAAGTATCGATTATGGATAAAATGTCTAATAAATTCTAAGTGATGTTCAGTTATGAATGAATAAATTAATTTGAAGAAATCGTGACTGTGGAAGTGTAAATTTAATCAATTTAATTCGTTATTCTCATAAGAATTTTGTTTTTATCTCATCACTGTAATAAAAATTGGAAAGTTTTGGCAACTCATCAAATTATAATTTATATTAAAGTTCTTTTTGTATATTATAAAAGATTACTTTAGAAATTCCAATAAATTGAATACTTTTTTTCAAATTTAATATCGGTGATTTCGGTATTTAATTATAATGATTAATTAACTACCTTTTACAAAAATCATGAATATTATGCAATATACAGGGTGAGTCGCAATAAGTGGGACATGCTTTACCTGTAAATACTAGGTCTAAAACTGAGACGATTGACGCAAAAAGTTGTTATACTAAAAAGCATAACGAAAAAGTTATAGGCGTTTGAAGTTTAAGGAAAAAAATTAATTTTTGCTAATAACTTCTAAACTAATTGAATGAGAAGAACCAATTCTTGGTAGTTGCTAATGAATACCAAAGACCTTTAATTTGTGAAAATTTTGTTGAAATCAAACTTTAAGAAGATGGTTTTTTAAAGTAAGTAAAATGTTTAACCTTCTTAACTTTTTTGTCCTTAAAATTTTAATTATAAAAAAATTGTATTTAATAGGCAATTTAATTTGGAAACTTTTTCATCTCTTGTAAAGTTTTGATTAAACGCACCGTTAAGCTTTAAAAAATTAAAAACTTACAGCATGTTTTTACTAAGTTTCAAAAAAACTGCATCAAGAATGCTGAGATTTAAAAGTTATTGACGGAGGACGGACCTCCAGCACATTATACACATCCTGTGCGACATTGGCTATCTGGCACTTATCCTCAAGGATGGATTGGTAGAGGTCCTGACGCTCCTGTTGCATGGCCTCCTCGTTCTCCTTACCTAAACGCAATTGAATTCTTTTCTCGGGGATATTTAAAATCAAAAGTGTATGCAACACCTATTCCTTCACTGCAAGAGCTTAGAAGGAGAATCGTTCAATACGCCAATGAAGTTCGAGAGGCAGTTTATGTTTAAAAAAAATTCGGTTTTCAATGCAAAGAAGAGCTACAGGAGCGTCATCGTCAGGGCCTCTACCAATCCATCGTTGAGGGTAGGTGACAGAGATAGCCAATGTCGTACAGGACGTGCATAATGTGCTGGAGGTCCCTCCTCAGTCAATAACTTTTAAATCTCAGCATTCTTGATGCTGTTTTTTTGAATCTTAGTAAAAATATGCTGTTAGTTTTTAATTTTTTAAAGCTTCACGGTGCGTTTAATCAAAAATATACAAGAGATGAAAAAGTTTCCAAATTAAATTTCCTATTAAATGCAATTTTTTTATGATTAAAATTTTAAGGACGAAAAAGTTCCAAAAGGTTAAACACTTTACTTACTTTAAAAAATCATCTTCTTAAAGTTTGATTTCAACAAAATTTTCACAAATTAAAGGTCTTTGGTATTCATTAGCAACCACCAAGAATTGGTTCTTCTCATTCAATTAGTTTAGAAGTTATTAACAAAAATTTTTTTTCTGAAACTTCAAACGTATATAACTTTTTAGTTATGCATTTTAGTATAACAACTTTTTGCATCTTCGTTTTAGTTTTAGGCCTAGTATTTACAGGTAAAGCATGTCCCACTTATTGCGACTCACCCTGTACAAGAAACAAAAACAAATTGTATCATAATATTTCTTTTTTCTAGTAACCTCTTAAGAAAAATTTTATTATATTAAATAAAACTTATATATTTACTTTTTTAATCCGCAAGCTTATTTAGAAAATAATGCGATAATCTTACAGGGTATTATGTAATATAACGAAGGCGGTTTTAGTATTTGAAAATATATAGCCATTTTCTTCTAAGATCTTTGTAGATTTAAACCCCTATAAAATTTAAGTTAACATAAAATATGTCTTTTAATAAATGGTATAGTGAACTTCCACTTACGTAACGACTTATTTATGTGTAAGGTTATTTGAACTTGCAATCTTTCTTTAGATATTCACATTTACAATATCATACTTTCTTATATACGAAACTCTTCGATTAATTACTAAATTGTAAAATCTGTCATGCATTAAAAGCGACTAGCCCTTCTATCAAAATGAACTAAAACTAATTTCTCAAGACATTGAAATATTTCATCGTCTGAAATTATATACAAAATTTCCATGTTGCTTTACTGCATATACCCGTAATGTTACATAATTTAATATATTACAGGGAATTTTTCATGTATTCGTGTTTAAATAAATAAATTAAATAATAACAAATAGTTCTTCATATTTATTTAAAAGTTTTATTTGTAGATAACTACTCCTATTATATTAATGATGAAAAAGTGGAAGTCCTTCGTCTGCGGTTATTATTCCGCCGCCGTTGTTGAGGTAAACGTTCTCGGCGCAATCTAAGTGGCTCAAAATCTTCGGTAGTGGTAGTGGTTGGTGGAACTAAAAAAGAATTATTTTACCAAATTTTACTTTCATGTTAATATTTTATTTATGTACCACCAGCTGGATTTCCACCGTAAAAATTAAAGCAATTTGCTATAGTCTCCTCAAGGCGTCTAGCTAAAAATATTATACAACTGTACATACGTTTTTTTTCGCAAAAATATTACCAAAGTCTAAATTGCCTCCTGCAGCGTCCTCAAATTGGTATCTGGAAACTCCAAGGGAGTTTTGATTACGATATAGTTTGGCTCCATCAGTTATGCTGGACTTAAAATATATAAATCGTTAATAAGTATTTGTTTTAATTATTTTAAACTATTATACCAAGATTGTTAAACAGAAAACACAATAACGAAAGTAGGTCAACATTGTAGAAAACACAATCTGACAATACCTATTATGCCATAGTCTTATTTTGTAACATGAATATGAACAATAGTTTAACTCTAATCTGATAATCGATAATAAATTGCAGGAGTTGCAATCATTTTAAAAATTAACCTCTGATTGCATTAAATTATAACAAAAACTGTTATAAATTCACAAAATAATCAACTTCCGTGATACCTTGTTTTGTATTGTTACAAATTAGCTGGCGTAAATAAAAGTTATTTTTCCACACCACCAAAAAAGTACCACAGAACAACAAAAAAATAACAACCTTGCTAAAGTTTCCTTGCATTAAACACTGGCAAATTGCAAGTGAGTCGTCACATAGAGCTGTTTCAAACATTAATTAATAATTAATTCAATCAAACTTAACTGTAACTAAAACCACATAATGGAACAAACTGTGTTAATTGTGCTGGTAGTTTTAATTGCAACAGTAAGTATGATACTTAATTGTCTTTCCAAATACAACACAACATTTTGTAGGGGGTTGAGTCATTGTACAAAGAGACCCACGCGGGAATTATGACTGCATCAAATCCTCCAACCAACGCCCCAATCATATTCACTAACACACCCACAATATATCCACCTGTAATTTTAACACGAATTCCTCCAACAATTCCTCAATTTACCACGCAAAACATCGTGCTGGACTACGATATCAATGATCCGTTTCCAAATGGCATTCCAGGTGTTGATGGAGAAGAAATAATAAGAGGACCTGTACCTAGTACAGGTAACAGAGGGGGACCACAATGGTATTATAGGAGTAACAGAAACAACAGAAATAATGGGAGTAATAGGTATAATGGGAATAATGGGAGCAGCAGGAATAGGCCTCAAAGGGGATATGGGTGGCTGTTTCCGTTTGGATTTCAAGGTAAAAGACTGTGAGATGACTTGGACAGTAAAGGGCGTGGTCATGAATTTTCCATAAATTGAAAGATTTAAAGACGCGACTAGAATTTTCAGTTTTTGTACACCATGTTACTGTGAAATGATCAAATTTTAAGTAAATTTTAGTCGTTTCGATAAATTGATATTTGATAATAATCCTCCAGTAAAATAGTGTGATTTTTATCCCAACTTGAGTACTGTAATGTTTTCTTTAAGCCAAAGAAGTTTGAATTTCTTCATATGAAGTCACTTTATTAAAAAATTTTTTTGGTCAAATTTTGGGTACTTTAGATAAAAAGAATTTTTTTCGTAGTTTTTATTGTATACTGTGTTAGTTTATTAAAAATTTCTATCAATATGATTAATTTTTCTGTATTGCTTCTCATGAATTTTCTTTCTATATTTTTTATAATTACAAGTTTCATGTTCCATAAAACTTCCACGTCATCAAAAATTCTTGATTTCAGAACAGGAAACGGATTCAGACGCCTTAGTAAAGAGGGTCACATACAAAAGTAAGCAAAAACACATGGAAACGAATTCTTTCGAGGAGCAGTATGAATACACAGAGGAAAAGTCCAATATTGCACCTGAACTAAACCCAAATGCGGAATTTATTAATTAAATATCATATTTTAATACGATTTCACTAATAAATAAACAAAGACATTGTTTGGTTCTTGTGAAACACCCAAAATCCTTTACTTATCCCTTACACAACCTACATAAAGTCAGGGCTAAATAATTAAGTAATTTTACCCTCCATCAAACTTTATTTGCACATTTAAAATATCTCCCGTCTACAATAAAATTGTTTAACAATACGACAATGAGAGGATATATTTTTAGTATCATTTGAAGCAAAATTTAATTCTCAAGGGCCAAGGATCCCATTCAGCACTCGTCTTAAAGCTTAAAGTCGATATTACGTCTATATACCATAGTGTTTTGTGATGTTTTCAGGGAACAAATTGAAACTGGGAGCGAGTCGTATTATTGGAGCCAAAAAGTATTAATAAAGGATTAGGAGGAAAGTTCCCAACAGAAATATATTTGTGACATAGCCCTATAAGGATATTTTTATTTAGTTTTGTCAGTCGCCAGTTTGGATGGTGGTTTATTTATAAAGGTGACCCTGAGGGGAATTTTGATGAATCGTATAAATCGAATATGTGAGATTTTTTTTAAGCTCTTCATCATTTATTTATTCTGCAACTACAAATTAAAAGCTAAGGCGACACTTGGTATTCGTATTCTTCTTCAAATGAATCGTATTCTTGGTGGTGATTACGTGAGTTGACTCTACCTTTACGCACTTTGTTTCTATTGTTGTTATTTCCATAAGCATCCTCGTACTCTGGTAATGGTGGTTCGTAATCGAATGGCTCTTCATTGATAGGGTCCATCCTGAGTAGGCTTTCCCCTAAATCCATATTGCAATTTTATAACATTATTTCTCGAGATGCACTTACCGCCTAGTGGCCTAGAGGTTGATGCTCTTGGACTACCTCGTCGCTTCTGGGTTCTTTTGGGTTTAACTTTGGTGTTGCCCCGCTTTTGGTTTCCATTTTTATTGGGTTTGTTTCTAGAATTTTGGTTTTGATTTCCTGTTGAGGCAGCTAGCTAAAATTTTGGAAACTATTAAGCGATACCGGATGGGAATGTTTGTTAATACCACCAACAAGGAAAGAAATATAATAACTAAAAGGTCGAGCCTCATGGTTTACAACAACTGAATTTGAATGATAATTGATGAAATGTGAATAGCATAATTTGGCAAGAAATGAGAAATTAATTGCTCAATTTGCCTCCGGATAATTTTTACGGTATTCCCCCGGAATTTCAGTTTTTTATTAATGATCAGTATGCCACTAAAAATTTAATTAATTTAATTCATTAATTTATATTCTTGAAGTTATAAATTATTATATAGACGTTATTAAAAACTTTGCAATTTTCTTTTTATAAAAAGCTGGAGAAATATCTGTGAAATTACAGCCTTTTGGGACTAAACTCTCTTTTATTCCATATTAAATTTATAATTTCCTTCACTTTACTTCTAAAGAAACTGTATGTTAATTATCTTACTTATTCTCTCATGAATTTAATTGCTATTGTAATTTTATTTGACATCCTTAGACACCCTCAAGTTAACTCTATTTAATACATTTTGAAATGAAACAATGAAATATTTAAAATCATTTTATTATTTTAAACGAATGTTATATAATTAATTGTACAGTAAGGCAATAGATTCATCCCCACTTCTCATGTTAGGGCTTTCCTCATTTTCATATTCCATTTCATAAGAGTTAGTCTCCTCATGTCTACTTCGACTCCTAACCTTGCCCTTTTTTGTTTTGGAGTCTCCATTGCTAGTAGAGCCAGTAGAATCGCCGAAACTTGGTTGATAGTCAGGATAATTTACATATGCTTCAGTAGTTTGCAGTGGTAATCCATCTAAAAAAAAAAAAAAAACTCAAAAAACTCCAAAACCAAATATAACATCTTACATGGAGATGCAACGAATCGTGGTTCTGGCCTGGATGCGTTCCCGTTTGGATTATTGGATGTTACTGGACTATTGACTATGACTGGAAGTGGATTCCTATTTTGGTTTTTCTTTTGGTTTTGATTTTTTTTACGCTGATTTCGGTTTTTTTGTTGTTTGTTATTCCGTTGCTTTTGGTTTTGGTTAACTACGGCTTCAGAAACCTGAAATTAATTCAATTTATAATTTATCTAAACTAATAAAGCTTTTCTACTAACGATTATAAATATGGCGAGAATAGTCAACATTAACGATAATTTGGGTCTCATCTTGAAATGGAGTGGCCAAAATTTCATGGGCGGAAGCAATTTATAAATTTGTGGTCATTAGCACCGTAATTGCATTTGAGAATAAAAAATTGAATGAGCGTCGAAAATCGCTACATAATTTTTTTGGTGGTTGTTGAACCAAAAATAATTAACTAGTCCCATTTTCTATATTACCAAATACAAATTTGTCTCAACCAATAGAAAGATTCTTGAAATTGCCATGATAAATTATTGATTTTTCAAAATATTAGGTACTTTTATCCCATAGATTTATTTCAATAAAAAAATATTTTTTCCATACTTCAATTTGTATTTATTTAAACTCTGCAAATTTACTTTAGACATGTCGAAATTACGATTCTTCATTCTCATACTCCATTTCATAGGAATCGATCTCTTCATGTCTGTTGTGGTTTCTGGTCTTGCCTCTTTTGATGTCTCTAATATCTCCACCATCTTGATTATTTTGACTATTCACATCCTGATAATATGTTTGTCCTAACGCCTCTGGGGCAACTGGGCCATACATCACTCCGCCATTGAAAGGAGCTGCGAAAAAATTTAATTTTTAAGCAATTTTGGAAACGCTTAAAAATACTCACTTTTTGCATCATTGTTAGTTTTCGGTCGTACTTTCCCAGGTTGGTTTCGATTATTTGTGTTTTTGTTGCCTTTCTGTTGGTTTGGTGGATTCTTTCCCCTTTTCTGTTTTTGGTTAACTACCGCGTCGGTTAACTGTAAAAAAGGGTTATAAGACTAAAAACTTCTTTGGAGTTTACATACAATTAAGTAGAGGAAAAAAATTGTAAAATACGCCAACCATTTTTGCTTCATTTTACTTGCACCAGTGCAAACTTCGTGGTACTTTATGGATATGAATTTATGAGAATGATACTCATGCATAATTATGTTGCATAAATGTGTTTTAGAAAAAAAGTGGGTTTAACTTTTTATAAACTATATTTCAATTAAACTTAGACTTTATGTTTCCTTTTAATTTCTGTGACACATGTAATAGTTAGTTGTAATCCTTATTTCCCTACACTAATGTCGAGATGTAGAGATTTAACTAGAATCGTAAATAATGACTAAGAATAAATAAGCTTCTAGTCTAGACATAAATTTTACTTTAAGATAATTATAACCAATTAACCTTTGGATATCACTATAAACCTCCGAGTAATTTTCGATAATACCGTTAAATTATTGCTGGTAAAGCTTTTAAAAGACAATGAAACAGGAATACCTTTAATGTTAAATTAATATAAGAAAACTCATCCAGTTGGATCCTTTATTAAATACAAACAATTAAATAATGCTCAACATCTTTATTATAATCTGCACATATCCTTAAATAAACAAATTTCCCTCATTTATATTTACTTTTCTCCATCTCATACTCCTCCTCAAACGAATCAGTTTCCTCGTGCCTACTGCGATTTTTGAATCTTCCTTTTCTGACTTTGGTTGTCCCTCGATTTCCACTACCACTAACACCAGGAATGTCCTCCAAGTTTGGCCATATTTCCGTGGATGGTTCGGGATAGGATAATTCCGGATATTCATTATACATTTCTAGGGGTGCCTCGCCTAATCCAATATTTTATACAGACAAAAATTGAATACTTTAGTTGTAAATCAAGGACTTACTTGGGTTAATTTCCATATCTGGATCGGATTGCTGTTGTCCAGGTGGAGTCACACTAGCTAAAACGGGCCTAGGTCTATTAGGTGTAGATTTTCTGGGTTTTTGAGTTTTGTTGGGGTTTTTGCGTTGAGGTTGCTTGTTTCCTGGTTTTTTCTGTTGTTGTTTACCATTTTGGCCATTTCTGGGTTTCTGGTTTTGATTGTTTACCGCTTCGGCAACCTAAAATTGAAATTTTGAAATTTATTTGTTAATAGAAGATTAAAATTTTACAATTAGCATTATAAGTAAAATGCTGCATAATAAAATCGATTTTGGTTTCATTACTGCAAATCATTCTGAAAGACTGGATTTAACCTGGAAGTTATGGATTATAGACAGACTTTTTTCTGATCTCAGAATTGAGTTATTTGTGTTTTTACCACGAAGCAAAAAAGCGTTTAAACTATTGTTGTTTTTGAACACAACTAAACTACACTAATTTTGTTATTATGTCGAGAAAAAAAGTTTAACGATATTATAATAGCGCAGATGGCGTATAAATAGCCAATAAGAATTTATCTCAAACACATTGGACCAACGTGTTACAAAATCACCTTTCACAGAACAATATGAAGTATTCAGTAGTGTTTTTAGCTGTTCTTGGTGCTGTGCTTCTATGCCAGGTAAGAGCTTCTTTAATATTTCGAAATTAATTCTACAAATTTTTAAATTCTGACCCAATTTTCGAGTACTTTTTTCCACTCTAATTTCCGATTTTGTCTTGTATTGTAGCTGACTGAAGCAAGAAGAGGAAAAACTCAAGGCGGTGAAGGAGGCGGAGGACCCATGAGTGAAGGTGTGGAGAATGGTTCTCAGTCTGGTGGAGCTCCGGGAGGCGGACCAGGAGGAAAACATGGAGGTTTTAGAAATCACGTTGGAAGACGACCAGGACAAGGAGGACCAGCAGGACAAGGGGGTCCCGTAGGACAAGATGGTCCAACTGGCTCAACTGTTCCAGACGCTGAAGGCGGAGCATCATAATAATTTTAATAATCTTATATTTTGGAATGTTAATTAAGTCGCAAAGGAAAATAAACATGATGTAGCAATCTACTTAGTGTTATTTATTGATATCTTCTATACACTACTTTATTCTGTTATTTCTGCTGTACTGGGATCTGGAGGTGGGCTGCAGTCGTTAGGTTTACTTCCTGGTGGAGGTCTTGGTTCCCCACCGTTATGCCTTGGAGGTCCCTGTAACAAATAAGTTTTTTTTTATTTAGAAATAATCGATGCTTCGCTAATATTCTAATGGTATAAAAAATCAAAGAAAAATTACAACTCAAGAAAGAGTTAAATAGTTTTTTCCAATAAATAGAAACTGCTTTCCATTAATTTTATATGAATTTGATGCTGAAAAATCTAGATTTCAGTAACTGGAACATTTTCAATGTTTTTGGGTACTTACATGAGGAATTTTTTAATCTGGCGCCAAGACGCTAAACAGCCTATCAAATTAATGTATTTTAAATTTCCCACTAAATATTCTTGATTCCAATTTTCTCTACTCAAAAAAATAATTTTAAGCGAACGTAATTTTTATATTTTAAGAGGAAATTGACATTTTCTGACAACATTGCAGGAAAACGATTTTATTTATGCAACGGAGATAAAAGTCCCAAAAGTTGAAGCCAAATTCTTCCTAAATAGTTGGACATAATTGGTAATTTGTGCCCTTAGGTCGCAGCACTTAATATAAGAGTCTAATATTTCTATAAGTAATCAATTTTCGAAACTGTAATATTTTTACCAAATTTTTTTATTTATTCCAACCTGTTTTTATGGGATACTTACGAACTTGAAAATTACTGCTAAATAAAACACAATAATCCCTCAAGGAATGAAAATAAAAGGAACTCTAGAAACTCTAGTCTACTAGTATAATATGCTGTTATTTTTTAAATTTCATTTTTTTCTAACAACAGAGGACATTCAGTATCATTTTCAAGAAATTAAGGTGGATATAAAGTAGTAGATTCAATTCATCCTGCATTTCTTAATATTGATATTGAAATTAGATAAATAGTGCAGCTTACCTGAGCAAAACCTACACTCAAAACACTTAAAATCAAAATCACCGCAAATAATAACCTCATATTCAACTGTATCAATCAACTAACAATCTAATCTTCTCCAACAAGCTCACCAATTTATAACACAAAACCGATATCGTGATTTCCAGCAATTACTATTCCACGCTCAATTTACCTTTTATAAGTTTAACAATAGACACTGATGAACAAAATAATAAATATTCCACCTACAGGAAATTCTATCTAGTTTAAATAAATAGCTTTCATCATATTTGTATGCCTTTATTTACGACCATCAAGTAAAAATAAGCGTGTGTTGTCATAATAATTTATTAGGAAGTTGACGAAGCAGTTGTGGTGGAAGTGCTTCCTGAACCGGAAGAAGAACCGCCCCAGTTGCCTGATGGAGGTCGAGCTCCGTTTGGTGGAGGGCCTGGTGGTGGGCCGCCCGGTGGTGGGCCACCCATTCCCATTGGCGGTCCCTGAACACAAAGCAAATAAATTCACATTCTATTTTGCAGCATTTTTCAATGGAAAATGTTTAGTTTAGCAGAGGAGATGTTTCGATCCATCTAAGTTTAGCACAGTCACAAGTCAAATATTTGTTTAAAATTTCTGCGGAATTTAAAATAACGCTTACCTGTGAGTAAATTGCGGCGAAGGTTCCGAAAATGAGAAACACCAACAAAAAGAACTTCATGTTAGTTGGTTAAAAAGTTGCAATGAGGCAGCGTTGCTATTTTTTTATTTTTATACTAGGTGTTATGTTGATATAATAAAAATTATAAATTGCCGATTCGATGCTTATAACATAACCAGTCGCGTAATTATTACGGTATACGGTTTTAGATAATATAAAAAATGTTATTAAATTATAGATATAATTAATTGACATCGTCCTGCAAGTTGATAATTTTGATATAATTCGTTGTATGTATTGTATAAAGGTTATTATATAATAATTTGATTTGAGGCTTTAGTGCTTTTGCGGTAATGTATATATTGTAACTTTTGCCCTTTAGAAACTAATAATTATTAGTGATCATGCAGTGAAAAGTTCAAAACTTACTCGGGAAATTAAATCTAATGACAAAGTAATTAAATAATAATATGATTTCTAACACTTACTTTTAGTAATATTGTAGAAGCGAAAACTTTTCAAATTAATTGTAGACCCAAAAGTGTAAGGCCCAGTTTTTCAATGGGCAGTTAACCTTTAGTTACTATTAACTTAGACTTACTCCAATCAGAATCGTTTATTTCTAGGAAACCTTATGATCTGATTGGTGAAAATTAAGTTAGCAGTAATACATAGGTAGTAAAACTGACACTATAAGAGTTAGGCAAGTATAATTATTACAAAATTGACAACATTACTCCTATTTTTTTTCATAGGCTCTAAATGTACTACGAAATAGAGGATACCATTTATAATAAAGAAAACTTGCAAATATTTTACGAGTATTTAAGATATGCGAACTGAGTGAGTTTCCAATACACAAATTTTCAAAATCAGATTAATTAAGCTCGTGACTCTCTCCAGAGCTAGATAAAGTTTTAAATAGAATTCTGAATGAAGTATATAAATAATGTTTTGTATATATGTAAAGCTCCTCCAGGGACAAAAGTTAGTCATTTGCAGAAGTGAGCTCTGGTGTAGTTATTAAGCTCATGAGAACTGTGGTGTGTGGGTGTTATTTGAAATGATATCGGAATGCAAATGAACCATTTTTTTGAAGTAAAATTTATATCCATGTTTACATTTCGAGGTAACATAAATACCGTTATTGATAGTTTTATTCAAATTTCGACAAAATTGAATTATTTGAGAGTTATTATTTTATCCACATTTTTTGTCAAATTTATATTTTGAATAGTTTTTCTGTTGCAGTTAAATAAAATAGTTTGACCTCGAAACGAATAAAATTAACTTCCGTCCTCTACTCGGACGTATTTTTATATTTTTTTATACGAAATGAAATCGGCACATGATGAAATAAAGATAAACTAAATTAAATCTTCTACACATCTCTGTCCAAGCTTTACCTTAATTCACTTCAACTCGCAAGAGAAATAACACACAAATAAATTACTCAGTGCGCATTTAATTATTATCATGTAAAAACTAAGAATCAAAGTTCGATGCGTCACCAAATACCCCGCTTTTAAAAATCTCATCCATCCTACGTCTCTGTGTTTCCATGAAATTCCGCAGAACATCCTCAAATTGCCTGTTATTAATGGAGTCCACTGAACCTGTTCGTACTTTATCTCCATTTAAAACCCAGTAATTACCACGCCCGTTAGTTTTTCCATCGGCATCCTGAACGCCTTGCCACGTATATCCATAGCCAGAATTTTGCACCGTTTTCAAAATTTTCGTTATAATCTTTGTCCCAGGATT
This sequence comes from Pediacus dermestoides, assembly GCA_963942485.1. Classification (NCBI taxonomy): domain Eukaryota; kingdom Metazoa; phylum Arthropoda; class Insecta; order Coleoptera; family Cucujidae; genus Pediacus; species Pediacus dermestoides. The sequence goes on from OZ012626.1 coordinate 36,419,499, forward strand.
CGCATCGCTAACGAAAATACTTCTAGTAGTAGTCGTTGCCACTACAGTTGAGCTGAACAGCTGAAATTAAACGTTTCAGTATATTGGTATATTAGGATTTTGTTGTGCTATTACAAAAACTGCTAGAAACAAGTTAATTAACACCATTCTTGTTATCAGCTGGATGTTGCCGGGTGTACGATGATGAAATAATAGACACAAACATTTTGCCTGTTAAATAATGAGATTTTTTGCAGCGAATGAGAGGCTCAGTGTAATATGGATTTAAACGAGGCAAAATTGTTTGTAATTACGGAACTGGATTAAAAACTATAATTGCAGAGAGTGTGCATGTGTCCGGAAAATATGGTTTTAACTAGAAATTTAAATTGTTTTATAATGGAGAGCATCACTTAGTTTTTTTAAAATGTCGTATATTATGGGTGCTCGAATTTAATTGTATGTTCAAAGAATTTAAAGGGTTTTCTCCGATTAAAATCCCTGACTGTTAAATGTTTCATCACGATAACCAGAAATTGTTTTTAGGCTAAGATTCCTGTGCTACCAAATCCATTGTATTTCCCTGATCTGAGTCCATGTAACAAAAGATATGAATAATATATTAACTGCAGTTTCAGTTTTTTGAGCACTATTTTCTAGCTGGGTTTTAAAACAAAGTTGTAGTCCGTAATTATGTCATAAAATCATAGTTATAGTCACAATCGGGCTAGGAAAATGGTAGTACACTGCGGAGGTGTGTGTTTTTCCAAATATGTACCTATTTTTATTAATATAGTTGAAAATAAATATTCAGAGTTCTTTCAATATGAAAACATTTTGAATTGTCTAACGATCTATTCCTTTTGATCGAAAGATGAATCTCACTGAATATTCGTCTAGTATCATAGTTTTTACCAAATCAATAAAATCTTCACATACTTCCAACCTGAGCATGTTTAAATTTTACTATGCGATATCATAGTTGCAAACTTTTATTGCCCCTTGAAGTGTTTACAAGATTTCGTAGCTCGAAATGATCTGAACATCCGCACAAAAAAGTTTAAACAAATTTCCCCAGCAAACTTACTATGCTATATTCAAACTACCTAGCTTATCGGTTTTAATTATAGCAGCTTATGAACCAAATTGTTTGTGTTTTATTTGCAACAAAATTCCAAGTTATGAAGCTAATATCGCGTAACAAATTAATTTGTTAAATAAACAGGGTTATATCCTACTAGCAAACTACTTATTTCAAGTTATTACCACATGAATTAGACAATTCATTAAAATGGCCATAAACATTTGCAGATAAGCGTTTTGCTGGTAATTTACCAATAATAATTATAATAATGGTAGATAAAACTAGTAACTTGTGGTTTGTAGTGACATAAACAAATAATGTAGTGATATTTTCAAGTGCTTAACCAGAACCTAAAGAAAAATGTTTATGTCGGAATATTTACAAGTTCTGGTAAGTGGTTTTCTTAGCTAAAAAGTCTATAAAAGTGCATTATCGATGAATAATTGTGCTGTAATTGTCTGGTGTTATTAATCCTCGTATATAAACGGAAAGTGCTTGCATACTTTTCCGTCATAAAACGCCTCAAGTTTACTTGAGTTTTATACAACCTTTTTAGCTGTTAATGCAGTTTTAAAGTACCATGCCCTTAACTTCAACAACCCTCTCGTTATGTAAATTGTTAAAAATACATTAACTTTATTGAAACACAAAATATCTACTAAACTGCAGGAAAATCTACAGCTTTGCTTCCTTCTGTTCCAGTTGATGATGCAGAAACGTGACATAGTGCTCACGGCAGTTTTCTCAAGCTTAGCTGCATTAATCCTGATAGCTGGAATCGGTGCTGCTTGTTACTTTTTCCATAAAAGAAGGAAGAAGCGCGAGGAGGACGATGAGGAGTCACCGGAAGGTAATTGCAGTCGCTTGGAAGCGAGCACGGAAAAGAAATCCCGATTGAATGGTTTTCTTAGCCTGAAGACACCGCTGATTTCCACTAAAACTTTGGGGTAAGTCCGTGTTCATTATTAAATTTTTCTGCGAAGAAATCCGTGTAAATCCTGCTGTAACAGGAAACTGTAAAACAAGGCTCCTGCAAACAATTTCCCGCAATTCTCGCTAGGCTTTTCCACGGTAGATGGCGCTAGCTCTAAGCTCTTGCAGGAATTTTTCCGGGAAATCTCTCCGGTGATTTACAGTTTCCCCTTGTTTGGGTACGGGGTGCTTCTCGCCCGTATAAATTTATTGTTAGTGCAGAAACCTGTAAATGTTTGTGTTAGTAGCACAATTTACAGTATACACGTTGTGGTTATTGGAAAATTGACTTTCCGTAAGCCATGTGATAAATTCTCGCGGGAGATGGGTAGGTACGAGTATATAGGAAGAAGCGGATAAAAATAATGTGATACAGGCTGTGGAGCCCTTCGCGCGTTTATTATATGGCGATGGTTGGAGCTCAACGAAGAAAAAAAATATAGATAGGGAGATTGTCGATGCGGGTATAGGTAATAAAATGTGGATCCATATTTTCTTACATTTTTAACACACAGATATACACATCCAGAAAGAAATATGTTTGGGGTTGTGGGCGGTAGAGTGTATTATTATTTTTATGGAAGGTTAATGGGGTTTTGTTATCTTTTATTTATGGATAATGCACATATTGGAATAGTGTTTGATTGTGCTTTTTGGGGCGAGTCTATACGTATAATCTGAAACCTAAAAGCGCTGGATATAAATTTCCTTTATCATCATTCAAATCGGTACATATTTTATTTCTTCAAGTTATCTAAAATTAACACATAAATTTGAAAACAAAGTTCTTGTAAAAAATTTCCTTAGAAGAATTATCATTAAAATAAATAGTTATTATCTACATACAAATAATTAATTTCAAAAAAATAAGTGGAAATCTTTGAAACCAAACCGTCTATATAAAATGAATAAAAGTGAAAAATGTATATTGAAACGTTAGAGAAAGTGTCCTGGAATTCCTGAAAGTCTGTCAACTGGCTAAATAGCGGAAATAATGGAAATTGTAGAAAGGTTGTCCCCAAGTCCTTGAAATGTAAATAAATCACGAATAAATCCAAATTGTTTAGGGGATTATTTTGAATATCGTAACTTGACAACGAAAAAATAGCTACTTGTGTGTGGAATTTATGATTGGGTATAATAATTATTTTGACTTTACAAAATTAAAATTTAGAAATTTACCAAAATTATCTTAATAATCCACTGAATAACAGTGAGGTTAGTAAGATAAAAGACATTCAAAACATGATTTGTGGAAATAACAAATTAAAAGCTATTTTTACGATCTGTAAAACGACATTTTACTTTAAAAATTTGATCTATTGATTTACTATTATAAAAAATGTTATCTATACTCTCCAACAGACTTCGCCAAGAAGAATTTTAAGGGAAGCTAAAGATCTACTTTACTAGCGGTGAGTCTGAATTCACTAAATTGCCAACTTACCTTTTGAGGGCTCTCAATGTAGGCTTATCGCCAAACGTAATTCGAATTGTTAGGGAAGAACACTTGAACTCGAAGGTCTCGGACCGATTTTTTATTCTAAGTGAAACACTATCATACAGGGTCGGTTTTAGGGCGGAGCGAGCGGGGAGCGGTTGATAAGTGCCCCAAATTTTCAGGGGTGCCTAATTTTTTAGGTGAAACTTCTTTTAAAACACGAAGAATAGTAGCAAAAGCTCTTTGTTACATTTTGTTGTATTTTTTGTTGCGACATTTGGAAACAAACAAACAAACAAAAAACAACTATTAATAAATTACCATTAATTTTCCGAAAAAAAAATATAAAAGACAATTGACTATAAGAAGCATAAAAGGGCGCCACTTCGTCTAAAGTTGGCCCTGCTATCATGGTAACGAAACTAAGAATAAATTAGATTTAATTTTAATAATTAATTATAATACCGTTAATTTTAAGACCTTACAACCTTAATACTTTTATGTCTCGAATTAAGTGTAGAATTCGAAAATCTAGAAATATATAGGGTGTTCCATTTAAAAAAATTACGTTAAGATTGATTGAAGTTTTTAAAAATGAACGGACAACCACCAACACCCTGTATAAAGCAAGTTTTCCAAAACTACATCAGCTTATTTCTGGTATATTCCTACTTCAAACAGAAGAAAAAAAATTTGGAAAAAGCGTGTCATTGTTAAGATTCGAATTTTTATTTACATCTATGTTTTTGTAAAAAAAATGAAAAAGTGTAAATAATTATAATACAGTTAATATTAGGACCATACAACCTTAATACTTTTATGTCTAAAATGAAGTATAGAATCTAAAAATTCAAAAATATATGGGGTGTTCCATTTAAAATAACAAAGTTCGTGTCTACTTCCGGTATAACCGGAAGTACCCGAAAGGTGGCAATATTTTCATTAAATAGGGCACATTGTATAATGGGTGTGTACTAATTTTTAGAACCAAATTGTGTTTAGTAATAGAGTTATGTCTACTGTCAACTCGTGGTGACACACCCTGTATACAAAGAGTCTTACTTAAGATTGAAACCAGTTCATAACTTTTTTAGTTTTTATAAAAAAAAGAATAAAAACTCTTGGAAATTGAGAAGATATTTTGATGATACAATTTATACTAGATACAAGACAATTAAATACCAATTTATCAGTTTTTTTCAATATTTTAAGTATTCTTATAATTGTTAAGGTTTGGAGCATGGGCGTCTTAAGATTTACAATATTGTAAGTATAGTAGCGCATCAACAAGATTTGTTTTAGTGTGTGTTCAATGTACAACCAACAAAATCTACAATCTAAAAACGTCGAATATTAGGAACGCAGAAACAACAAAAGGTTCCAGTGTTCATTCTACACCTTATAATTGAAATTGTTAACAAGTTTATGCAAATGAATTTACAGTTCAACATTTGTAGTTGCCTATATAAATATCTAACATAAATATTATCGTTGGCTTACTGCTAAAAGTGACCAAGTCGGTTTTGCTATAATGAACATAAAAATACTAATAATATAAAAACGCTCGGTAAGATCTAAGAAATAAAATATTTTTCAGAATTAGAAATTTTCGAAATACTTTAACTTGAACCGAATACGATTTTGACTTGGTACTTAGTCCCTTTTCACACTTTAAGCCCTCGATATGGTAGAATGAAGATAAGGAATTTTTGAAACAGAATAAATGAATAAAAATTGTTAATCACAAGAATCATCGACATACTTTTCTATGCCTAAAATCCTAAATAAATTTTACTGATTTGTAATTTTCACCGAAAGAAAAGACAAATGTGAGAATCGGAGATCTTTTGTGTATTTGTAAGTATGTATGTATTATCACCCATTTTCTAACTACATACCTTTTGCCGTTTTACTCTGCAGTAGAATACCGTCTAGACAGCGATAAATCGCTGACCATCAATCACGCGTTCTAATAGCCCATAAGAATGTCTGGTCTCTCTATCTTAGTCCATGATTCTCATTTTGAAAAATATTTTATTGTTTCTGAGGAGGTCAAAATTTAGAAGAACATTTTCCATTAGAACTATCAAAATGTTAATATTATATTGCATAATTCACGTACCTACTTTATATTTTTTTATATTAGTAAAAGTATAAAAAAGAAAATGAAAGATTATTTTCAGAAAATTTGGCATGTTTTATTTGCCTACGGAACTTATACAAAATCATACCCTAAAAATTTATTAAAAAAATAAAAAGCAAGGTCCTTATATACAGCTGTAAGTAATACAAAATTTAATAAAATAATTTTATGGAATTTTTTAAACAAAAGAAATAAATTTTGTCAAAGAACCTAACCTAACGAAATGGTTCTCCTTTGTGTTGAAATTCATTTAATTCCTATCCTATATGATGAACCTTTACAAAATTCAGTAACCAAACATCCCATCATCATTCAAAATCCTTTTCCCTCAAAATTATGAATATTTCTGTAACTGAAAAACTCCAAATGAACGTCCACGCAAATCACCAATCAATATTAGTTAATAATCCATCAAAATGACTTTAGTTATTGTTAAAACACAATAATGCAAACCGCCCTACATAAATAAACCATAAATTCATTTACTGTCACAGAAAATTGGCCTCAGATGTTTGATACCATTCCAGACCGTAGCTGTCGATTTATCATTCCTACTATATTGCTATTGGAGAAAATTTCCAACCACCCAGACTTATTGCTAGTATTTGACCATGGGGCACAATCATATTTCAAACATTTCAGAAATGGGGAGTAAGTTTGCGAAATTTTATAACGTGATTTCCTCCTGTCGGCTGTTTTATTAGTTTTTGTATAAAAAAACAAACACTAGGCAAAATATTGGACTAGTTAAAATAAAGTGAAATGCAGTGGTGCAAGTATAAGGATGATGCTGGTTAAAATGGTTGGATTAGTAAATGTAATAAAGGATTAAATATATTTAATGAAAATTAAACTGAACATTTTAATTTAATTAATCAAAACAAATATTTAATTCAACATCACGCTTTTTTGTGCAAATTACACGACTTTTCAAATGATCTTGTAATTCATTTTATTTACTTTTCCTCCTCTTATTGTCCTAGCATTTTTCCACATTACCGCGTGATGGCATAGCGCAGAGCCCAAGACATCACCGAGACCCAGACAAATTCATTTTCCTTTAATTAAATTGCCAAACAAATATTTGTTGCGATATAACGTTAACACCAATGCAAGCAGAGAATGTTAAGAATTTTCCTCGTTGTACTCCTCATGCTGCTGACTATCGATTTGGAAAACTGGACAGCTGTTCTGCATCAACTCTGGTTTCGAACTATCGTCCAACATACTAGTGTGTACGATTAATGTCCACACAGTTGGATTATTTGAATTTATGACCAACGAGCAAATAGATGGATTTAATAGCTGTGTGGGATTTAGAAGGTGGTTGTGTTGTGGAATTGTATAAGATTATAGATTAGGTACTCGAAAGAGATCGGACTATATCTGTGTATAAGCTTTTTAGTGGTTTTCAGGGGTTTTATGAGAGTCTTGATTTATCTCAATGGATAAGTTGTTAAATTTTATATCCATTACATTAGATAGATGTAGCACTTACTTAGACTACTGTTAGACTACTAAAAACTGATAACACTCGTGGTTTAATCTAGTTTTATAAGGGTAAACGAGCGATTTAGTTAGAGCATGGTTTATGTGTCAGGTAGAATTAAAAAAAACACCACAAGTAATCTTGGATTTGAAATTTATGGTGCTGGCATTAAGGAAATTTATTGTGCAATTGCTATGTCTTTTGGATTTGAAACTTCTTCTCTTTTTCCAAAGATTTATGTCTAACGAAAATATTTTCAAATTCTGACATCATCAAAGAGTTCCATTTAAAAATTTTCATATACATATACATTTTTCTTTTTCTATTTTTATATTTTGGATTCTCTCTTCCCCTTTCATTTTCCTCTTCGTTTGTATTACTAAACTTTCTTCAACTTGGAACGATAATGTTAACTAATGGGGTCTCTATTTTCTGTGCATCGTTATGATTTTCAATCTGATGCTGAAAGTGAGGTTAGTTCACATTTTGGAGAATTTTCGATGCAATCGGCGATGTAGTATAATTGGAAAGAGGGGGAAAAATAACCCAAATGTATTAAATATTAAAAAGGTGATGGACTTAAAATTTTTTGGCTTTGAGTTCCAGAAATGTCATCACGTTTGCTTATAGAATGATATAGTCTACGTCCACTATAACCCTATTACAGAAATTTCATTGTGCAGGCATTGGATATATTTAATTTTCTGTTTTGAATAGTTACATAAAAATTAATTTTTTATTTAATGTTTGACGTCATGAGGATTGCGATGTCCGCCCTCTAATTATTATTATTAAATAGAAAAAAAAATAACTACGATTTTGTTTTATTCTGATATCATCAAAGAGTTCCATTTATAAATTTTCATATATTGTACATTTTCGTTTTCCTTTTTATATTTTGGATTCTCTCCTCCTCTTCATTTTCCTCTTCGTTTATGTCTAATAAGGTCTCTATCTTCTGTGCATCGTTATGATTTTCAATCTGAGGCTCAAAGTGAGGTTAGTACACATTTTGGAGAATTTTCGGTGAAAACGGCGATGTAGGAATTGGAAAGAGCGGAATAAATAAACCAAATGCATTAAATATTAAAAACGCGAACTTAATTTATTTTGGCTTTGCGGTCCAGAAATCTCATCACGTTTGCTTATAAAATGATACAGTCTACCTCCAATATAAATTTATTAGACAAATTTTATTATAAAGACATTAGCTATATATTTAATTTTCTATATTGAATATATAAAAATTTATTTTTCATTTATTTTGTTATGAACTTCATTATTACTGGGGTCGGATCGCGTCATCCTCATGACGTAAAAATACAGGATCGACTGTAGCTGTTCTGGAGAATATGATAATTTTCATATGCATACAATAATGCAGTAGCTTAACCACTAAAACATTTACGAGGTAATATTATTGTTTAGAACACCCAAAGCCGATCCTGCGTTTGACGTCATGAAGCTTGCGATGTCCGCCCTCCAATTATTATTAGCTAGTAAAAATTGAAAAAAATAATTACGATTTAATTATTTGCGTTCCCAAACACTAGATACTTAAATATTTTCATAAAATATTATTATTTTCTTCGTAAGGAATAATAACAAAATTAAATTATTTTCCTATAAAGATTTTGCTCATTATGCGTGGTTGAACCATAATTAAAATTTAATACAACAGCTCGTTACATTAATTCACAAACCCTGTCATTGTGTTAATTACACAAAATGTCAAAGAACATAATCACTTTTAATTCTATTAAAATGTGCAGCGCACTGAGGTTTAAAATTAAAATATGCAACACACCAAAAACACAAAAACTTTTGCCATGTAATTCAGACACAATATAATTATATCAAATCAAATCAAAGCAAATGTGTCTGTTTGTTCGTCTATATCACTGAATGAATTTACCATAAACTCAACCGAAACGAAACGAATGTTTGCAGTCTCCTAAAGTGCATCTTTAGAGTGGATAGTCGGATTTAAACGAAATCTTCGACTATATCCAAATAACGTAATAACTAGAACTTTGACTGTCTCCTGGCCATTTGGTCTTTGTTTCTCGCAAATTTAATTATATAACAGAAACGCCCACAATAATAATTTGGAAACATGAGAGCTTTTGTGTTATGTTATTCAATATAGATGGACATGATGGTGTTGTTGAATTCGTACAATAGAACAATAACTTTCCTTCAGTTTTCTAGAATATAATGGCAAATGGAAGGAAATATACGCGTGGAGATAATGGCACATTTCCTATATTATAGAATTGTCACCAAGAAACACGACCTTAATACATTTTTTATACGCCCTTGGGGTGTCTAACTGTCTGGTGCCCTGATTATTTTACATGGAGGATTAATAATAAATTCGTTTCAATATGTTATACTGGCACTGTTTTGATTTACTGGCGACAGTTAGCTTAAACTGGTTTTTAACAAATTTGATGGGCTGTGTAAAATGCTATTTTCTCAACTGGCTTTTATTTAAATCATTAATCCACTGCCCTTATACTGTTCATGCTGTGTTGTTTCTAATGGATTATTTTGCGTTTTGTTTTCGCCTTTCTTACTTATGATTTAGTACCACTGTGCTCTTCAACGAATGTTATTTGAAACAGTAGACAACAAATTTACGACATTAACATTTTATGAGTGGCACACAAGAACTCAGGTTATTAGTTGAATGAGCTACAAAAAAAATATGTATATTATAAATTCGTCTTAAAATAAAAGGGCGTGCCATTATGCAAATTTACTTTACTTGTGTTTAATCTTGATAAGTTAGGTGAAAAATAAAGAGCGTCTGGCTGGAAGATTGTCAATTTATAAGGAACATGTTGTGAATTTGGATTTATCAAGTCCAATCAATAAATTTCATCAAGGGGGAAATGCATGAAGTTCAATTAAATTTGTACAATTTATTTTCAAGTATCTTATTTCTGCCGCGCTTTCGTGTTTCCATTCGCAGGAAAGAAAGCGCTAAAATGCAATATCTAATTAAGATTAATTGGGAATTTTACTTTTTAATGGCTTCCCGTTCCCAATAACATGTCTCATTAATCATTCTAAGATTTCAATACAAATTAAAGTAAAAGAAAATAACAACCCCAATAAAACCGGCATATTGATTGATTGACGGATTGATTAATTGATGGATTGTTTACAGCATTTTTATGCTGAATACTCAGCCATAAATAAAAAACATGTAAATCACAACTCGTGATATGCAATCAAACTAAACCCCATTAGGTAACTGTAGATATGAATTGATATTAAACAACCAGAGGGGAAACTAAACTTCGTTTTGGTTTGTGGCGGCGGTGGTTCACAAATCGCGTCATTCACTAGTTTGATGGGAATTTCTGCAGTGAGGTTCATTCATTTCATCAACTGAAGTTTAACAGCCGTTTAATAAAGATTGTCCACTGGCTCATACAATTTGGGTTTTGATTGCAATGGTTGCAATGGGAGTCGCGTTTTCCCTCAACATTTGTGTCCGTTTCATCAGATCAATACCACTGTGTGAGGTTTACCGACATCTCTTTCCTACGTTTTAGGACCCAAGCAAATTACGTGGTGCCCCCCAATTTAACTAATGCACTTTGCAACTATTTGCTGTTGAACTTTTTGGCAGTTCAGTTGAATGTTAATCGTGGGATACGGGACAGTTTTAATCGCCTAGGAATAGTTGTATAATGTAAATATTTATATGTGGTGGGGTTTGAATTCTAGATTTACTGATGGAAGTTTCCGAATAATAAATAGGATTCAATTACCCTTGGAACTAAACGATATATCTAGTAAATAGTAAACAAATTCGTCTGGTTGATGGAAAGATTTTAAATTATCCTAAACGTGATGTTGAAATTGTTTGCCATTTATTTTACGAAATGGACAATTTCTCGTAATGGATACCTGCAACAGATAGATCGTTGTCATCTGGTAACTAATGGAAGAACGCTTTCTATATTTCGATTACATTTGCCAGCTACACTAAATTATTATTGAGTATTTTTATCTGTCTGAGTTTAATAAATTTTCAATAAATGTCTTTGTGTAGAATTACTTATAAAAAAATATTAAAAAACTCGACAGGTGTTGGAATTTCTCCAATATTTAGTTTTTCAACAGGTTAGTATTGAATATTCAGTGCCGCAGCTAGAAAAGTATAGAGAAGAGTTGAAAATTGGAAGTCCGGATAAACTATTGTAATATTTTATACTGAAGAAGTCGACTATTATAAAAAAATATGGAAATTTGATGAAGAAAAATGAACTACATATGTAACCTTCTCAACAAATAGTCTCATTTATAAATATGTACTTAATTCATTTGGTTCTAAATTTTAACAATTAGTTACTGGGAAATTGACAATAAATTAATGTGTAAATTCTATAAAACTTGATTACTTAATATCAAATTGCTCCATTTACTCGTGATAATGAGAATACTTCAAAGTACCTATGTATCAAATTTCTTTATAAAAACATTCCAATGTTCTTTAATAATAAATTAAAGACATTTCCAATTTGAATAAAATTAGGTATGTAAGTAGATTCTCCCATGGAAGAACTAAATTCTGATTAAAATCCGAGAAGATTAAACAAATCTGGTTGTAAGGATTTTGAAGGTCGCGTCAATTTTGTTCGTGTTTGCGATTGCACGTTTTATTTTATCACAATCTTTTAGCAGGAAAACACAAAATATCTATAACCAAAGACGTTTCTCCTTGTACCGCAAGGTTGATAAGTTATTTTTAAATCTGGCTTTATTTTTTACCCAAATTTATTGTTATGGACAAAGTGACATGCTACGAGCCCTAACAACTAAATGTTCGGACAAAAGTAAATTTTTGAAGTATGAAAGAAGAACTGGAAGTTTTACGCAAATAATTAGTAAACACCTAACAATACAATAAGATAAAGCCTTAATAACAATATTATGCATGGAACAAAATTATTTATTGGATTTAACAATATTTTAACCTTAATAATTAGCAAACTTTACAAAATGAATTTGTAACTAAATGTTGGGATAATTTTTAATTTAGGACCATTATTAAGAGGTTACGTCTCCTTTTGGTTTAATAGCTGCCTGTATTCTAGCAGGCATTGTATCAAATTTTGGTACAATTCTGGCGTGAAACTGTCCCAAATTTCTTCTATTTTGGTCTTTAAGTGCCCAATGGTTCTTGGTGGATTATTGCGTCGAATACGTTTAATTTTATGCCAAAGAGTTTCAGTGATATTTAAGTCCGGACTGGATGAGGGCCATGAAAGCACCTTTATGTCGTTTTCCCCAAGTTCCAAAACTGTGATTTTTTAAAAACAGTCGTTAGAAAATTACGTCACATTTTTCTAGTGCAATTTTAAAGCTACGAAATATGCCTAAAATCACCAAATAAAGACTTGGGGATTTTTTATACATAAAACCAACATGCAGCTTTGCAATAAAGTAAATTTTACCAAAATCCAATAAGTGGTACCAAAACTGTGATTATTTTAATGTAGGTAGCTCCCTCAAAAAACACGTTTTTTGAAAAGTGAACTGTGGAACTCGAAAAAAATCATATTAACATTTCAAGATTTTTTCAATATAGTACATACGATTATTGAGCTTTGATTTAAATATTTTTTGACACAAATCCAACCAGCGGTTTCAAAACTGTGATTCTTTAATAAACGATAAACGATAAATGCCTAAAATCACCAAATAAAAATTTGTGTAACTTTTTTGCAAAGAAAACCAACATCCAGCTTTGTAATAAGTAAATTTCATCAAAATCCGACTACTAGATCCAACGTTTTGAAAATAAAAATTCTTTGTTTCTACAATTTTCCCATCCTGCTGGGTTAAAGTGCCACAGTTTTGGAACCGCCGAGCGGATTTTTACGAAATTTACGTTTTTATATAACTAAATGTTGGCATTATAACAGAAAAAATCATCAATATTATGGAAGTTAATTTAGATAACTTTTGCGCGTATGGAAAAAAGACAATCAAATTTACTTTTGTCCGAACATTTAGTTGTTAGGGCTCGTACTAGATAGTGCTAGAATTTTGAGTATTCCAAGAAAAATTTCCACTTCTACATACCTACTTCAAATCGCGAATGTTGAAAGACGAAACAGGACTGTTTAAGCTTCGTCAAGTCCGAACACACCTTAAGAGAAGAAATTTTGAAATGTCCCATACATATTATCAAACTGTGACCCAAAAAAGCACAGTTAACCGAATCTTCAGTAAGAACCTCATTCGTAACTTGGCTTTATCACGTTCATCCTATTCCTACCTGCTAATCGTAGACCTGATCTCCATATCGAAGTATCCTACTCATTGAAAGCTCAGCGACAATGAAATCACAAGTTTGATTCTAATATTTGTATAAGCTAATTATTTAAGTAGAAAATCCGCATCTTTCTCAAGATGGGCGGGCTTGTGTTTAATAGATAACCACATGAGAAAGACAGAGAGGAAGCAGAGAGACAGAGTGACGCATATGTTTACTGAAAATAATGCTAGTATACTATATGATTTTTAACTGAAGATTTAATTTTTATATTATGATGATGAAGTTTAAAAATAAATTTTCTACGGAAATTCAGGTATAATTCGGCATAGAAACATAAATTCGTGTATTAAAAACAATATTACTTTAACATTCCCATACTGTATATTATTTCTCAAATAAAAGTTTAATTTGACACCTAAGAAATATTTTTTCATATTTTAACAATATTAGATAGATTTTTTTTTAAATAAGAACTAGAGCATTCAAGTAAGTAAATCTTAAAAGACACTGCTCTATTGCTGTGAATATTTTGTTGGCAGATTGAGCTTTTCTAAAGCCTTTAAGCCTTTCAGATATCAATACATGACTTGCTGTTAGAGGATTTATCCATTTTCTCAAGAAAACTGGCCATCAGTTTCTATTTCAAACCATTACAGAATTAAACATTCACATATCGAAATTAATTCTGTAATTGACTTACGTATATGGCTGTTCGGATTTAGATTAAAGGGTTAACTTTTGACTCAGTTAAAAGCCATAATTATTTCGTTGCTATCTGATAAAAATATTTTTTCCATATGAAAGTAAACTAAAAATCTACCTACTCACAATTTTCCCATTCTTAAACCGAAATGTGTAATGCAAACAAATTTAATTTAGGCGTGGGACGACAAATCTAAAAATCTATTCAGCTAAATCTCTTTGAGTTAAAAACAGTTTGAAACATGGAAAAGTCTGGTCATATTTTCTGTGGAAGCGTTGAGACATAAACATCAAACGATACTAATACAGCACACCATCTTAGGTTTCCATATAATAATCCAGCACGAAAATTGCAAAACGGATGGTTTTGCTGAGTGCTATCTAAGCATCAAAGAAGCAGTAATTTATTAAAAAGTTTTACACTTCTCGTGCTCGACAATTTATTTTCCACTGCGTAACGTAGGTAATGGAATTGTTGGATAATCCACACAAACACTCCAACTGATACAATATCACATTGTAAATAATAAGCCTAAAGTAAATAGAACCGGAACGAATTAATTGATTATATTAAATACGTCAAAATTGGCCGAGTTTTTCCTTTTAAATACCCGAATCACTTCTCCAAATGTTCCCTTTTAGTGGATGTGGCCCGGAAGTCACTAATTATCCTTTCCTCTTTGACTTTTAGCGTAAATAAGCTCACCTTCCAGTGCCAGGCTAACATCGAAGAACACAGCTGAAGTCCTGAAACTCGCCACGCCTCTGAAAAAGCATTTCGCTCCCACTACTTGGCAACGCATGGTCCACACAGCCGCCAGACTCCCAAACTACACAAAATTCAGTTTTGCTGCACAATGCTCGCTCTAAACAAGGATTTCGGTGTCCTATCTTATTAACTTTTCTAAAAAAACACACAAATCTGTATTCTGTTCTTCTTCTCCTGCTCGCTATTAGACTGTCTATTAAAAAATATTGTTGGTGTGTTGTTAAAAAATATATAAATATATTTATGTAAAGCTAAATTACTAGTGCCAAATAATATTTAAAATAATTGTTAAACCCCATTTGTGCTTTAAATCGCAACAAGTTCTAAAAATATTTTTACCAACAAACTTTTCGTAGTTGATTTGTGATTCGTTTGACGTGATTTGATGCTAAAAGTTTACGTGATACTTAAACTCTTTGGACCAGGTATACCTCAGTAATGTTCCGACAGTTTTATTATATTTCTTGTTATAAAGAACAACAACTTTTCATGTGAAATTTATGGCCCTAATTAATAATTTTATACTTGTGTAGTAGTTATAAGCAATTTACTTGTTGTCTTTTTCTACTATTAACAAGCAAGTTGGTAGTTTTTGTAATCCTATTAGGTACCTACTCTAACCTGCGGCTAATAACCAACCAACATCATTTTCTTCAGCTTATATAACACCCATTACAACCCGGGAAAATTTCCAAGTAAAATCTTGGTTTTTTCTTTGCATCCCTAATGAAACCCAACACCACCACATCATGTCAGAAAATATAAGTTATTAAATTAAATGAATGTGCAAGAGTTTATGACAGGCACGCATATATAATGTTTCGCAAACTCATCACGAGTTTCCCTTTTACTAAAAGCAATATAGAAGGGCCCCTCTTCTGTCGGTCGGTTTATTCTGTTCGCAGGACTTTTACTGTTTGTCAAGGAATATTTAATGGGCTGTTTATAACAAACTTAAATTTGCGTTAACACAAAATAAAATGGGTGAATGTTTGTGTGGAATTTCACACGAAATTGTATGTTTTGTTTGTTAAAGTTGAAATGGAGATTTGTAGGAGAATTTTGTGGGGCATATCGAGACCGGGTGTGGGTTTAATAATAATTAACAAAGCTTTGTGCGGATGGGATGTTTATGTTTAATGATATCGTATTCACAACGTACCGGAACGGCAGATCGATAATTACGAGAAATATTTAGCATATTATGTAGAGTCAAAGTGCAGTTTTGACACTGAAATAACAGAGTAGGGTATAATGTTTAACTAAGAACTTGTCGGTTTTTTAAGAGAGTCACTGAAGATATGACAAAAAAGTTATTAGGTTTTTTAACGAAGTAATTGTCTCATACATAATTAATTGTGTTTTTAGCATTTTTTCAATGCATAAATTTACTTGTTAATTTTGTCTTAAAGAATGCAGAACCTGTCCCGACTTACAGAATTTTAGTAGGCATAAAAATTTAATGAAACATTATTATGTAAATGTTATACCTACCTACTCGTAGTACATTGATATTAGTAAAAAATTATAACTAAGATTCTTAGAAAAGAATTTAGAACCGTTGGTGAATATCATCATTGTTTTCCAGGATTTTACTTACACATTTTTGAGCTGCAGTTATATAAAAATAAATTGCAACTTACAAGGAATCATTTAATTAAAAGTTGACATAACATTTTAAGGATAGTTACCGACTGAAAAATTGGGCCTTATAGAAATATTATTGTGACGTGGGATACTGAAAGGATAAAGACTATTTTTTGAATAGAGAAAATTGGAACTAAAAGCATTTGGCGCGAAACTTAAAATTAATTCGGTTGGAATAGAGTCAATCAAATTAAGGCATAAGTTTTCCTCCAAATATTTTTAGTTTCAATTCTCTCTACTCAAAAATGAACTATAGAGAATAAAAATGAAGCAAATCACGAGTTGTGATTCTGTATATTCGTGTACATCAGAACACGTGACATGTACGTCATTCTATAACTCCCTCTCTATTTATCTTCCTGTTATGCACCTCTCTTGAGTCTTGAGAGAAAAAAAGAGGGAGAATGGGACGCACATATCTACTAAAAATAATTCTACTTTATTACAGACATTAAGATATATTTCTATAAAAATTACTTCATCCTTTTTCAGAAATGTTGTTTTATGGTGATTTATTATTTTATACGTGTGCTTCAGATATGAATCGCGAAATAATCTTGAGAAATAATTGAGTCCAGTTCAATGTTCTTCATAACTAAATAACTATTTATAAAATAGGTAGAATAAAATATATATTAAATAAAAGACCATTAAACCATTACATTTGATCATCACAAATAATCAGCTTAAAAATTTGAAAATTTGAAATGATAATGTATACTATTTTTTGTGTACAACAGAAACTTAATAAATACGTATTATTATTATTGCAGAGTACAATTTGCCATCAGCGTTTTATTAAGTAACCTCCGCACCGATAAATATTTGATTGTAATTAAATTATTACAAGTTCCATTTCCTTCAATTTACGTTGAAACATTTTATAAGTCCCTGTAATTAGTTTAATAAGTTTCCAGGATTGTAAGTTTATTTACAGTATAGATTCAAATATTTTCTCCAAATGTTTAAAATTATAATATTTCAGTAGGCACTGTTTCTAATACTACGTTATTTTCAATGTTCCGATCATTCAGCTGACCTGAAATCAACCAGACATGTGCATAGTCTGAAAAATATGTAAATTATTCAAAAAAACTTTCTCAAACGGATGGTTTCTTACCCTTGAGAGCATTCTGGCAACTTCTTTTTCTATTTCAGTTTCAGTAATCATTTTCTTGTACCACATTGCCTTTACAGCAAAGCTTTAGTCATGGCATCGAAGTAATATTAATTTTCTCGCAAACATTTTTGGTTTTCCATTTATTCTATCTCCTGCTATAATATTAATTAAAAAAGTTAAATGCAAATATGCATATATGCAAAATTTAGCGTAGCAAGCACACCAAGCTAATTTTTTCCACAATGTTAGTTCATTTTAGTTTAACAAGTTTAAATTGCCTTTCTGGTATACTCTCTATATTTTATATGTTTGTGTATAATTAAAAACTATACAACGATATACGTACTTGATATTTTGTAATTTTTTATATATACCTACAACTTTATTAGGATGCGCTTTGTAAAATAACGTACAATCAGTAACTCTTAACAATCTTCAGTAGGAATTTCAAAACTTTCTTGGAAATATGTCAGCAACAGCAAAATTATATTAAACTTTATTTAAGTAATATTGCAGGGTATGTATGAGATATTCCAACTGTAATTCCTGCAGGTATCCTTTAAGTTGCATCCACTTGCTTCCTGGAATGGTAAATAAAAAGAACCCTTAATCGATGCATGTAGGTATTTTAGTAACACAAAATACGTCTCATATTTTGTTATATTGCATTGTACTGTTTAAGATGATCACCATCATAAAACAGTCTGCGATGTCTGCATAACTTTACATATTTCATTTCAAGATGCATTTCATTACCACTTCACCAACATTCATTTCGCTTCGGGTGTATTTTAGCCCGCGTTTTCCCACTACTAGATTCACAATACATTTACTTTCATGCTTGTGCTATTTTCTTTTCTCTGATGGCAAAGTCTAAAGTTGAAGGACCGTGAATAACAATCTTGTGCTAGGCAGACACACGACTTGATTTGCGTGGATTGTAGTATAAAAAAAGTACCAAACAGGAGTGTTTCCTACAGGTTTATTTATATAAAAGGAAAATAGATGATGGCCAAATCTAGATTGGTTTTCGTGCTGTAGGATCGATATCGGTAAATCCTAAATGCTTATAGTTAAAATAAATTAGATTTGCGCGATGCGCGAAAAATAAAATAATTTTCACAAAGCACAAAGGGCTTTTATATGTTTAAATTTAAAAGTAATTATATATTTATAGCAGCATGTAAGTAAATAAAAGAGTTTTCATAGTGAGAAGGAATGATAATCCTTAGCTAATTACATCCCTTTAATACTAATTTATAATGAATCCTATAAAAAAGTTCTAACAGGCATTATCGTCGCATTATTCCCTTTTCCTATCTACCAGAACTGTCCAAAAGAGACTGCGCTCTTTAATAATTGGACCACCATGTACCTAAATTGGGCCACTTTATAAATTTATAGATTAACATTTCATTTATAGTACTCATTGATTTTAACAAATACGAGCCCTAACAACTAAATGTTCGGACAAAATTAAATTTTTGAAGTATATGAAAGGAGAACTGGAAATTTTACGCAAATAATTAGTGAAAACCTAACAATACAATAAGATAAAGCCTTAATAACAATATTATGCATGGAAGAAAATTATTTATTGGATTTAACAATATTTTAACCTTAATAATTAGCAAATTTTACAAAATGGATTTGCAACTAAATGTTGGGATAATTTTTAATTTAGGACCATTAATAAGAGGTTACGTCTCCTTTTGCTTTAATAGCTGCCTGTATTGTAGCAGGCATTGTATTTATCAAATTTTGGTACAATTTTGGCGTGAAACTGTCCCAAATTTCTTCTATTTTGGTCTTTAAGTCCCCAATGGTTCTTGGTGGATTATTGCGTAGAATCCGTTTAATTTTATGCCAAAGAGTTTCAATGATATTTAAGTCCGAACTGGATGAGGGCCATGAAAACAACACCTTTATGTCGTTTTCCGCCAGTTCCAAAACTGTGATTTTTTAAAAACAGTCGTTAGAAAATTACGTCACATTTTTCAAGTGCAATTTTAAAGCTACGAAATATGCCTAAAATCACCAAATAAAGACTTGGGGATTTTTTTTTACATAAAACCAACATCCAGCTTTGCAATAAAGTAAATTTTACCAAAATCCAACCAATGGTTCCAAAACTGTGATTATTTTAATGTAGGTAGCACCCTCAAAAAATACGTTTTTTGAAAAGTGAACTATGGAAAACCGAAAAAAATGCAAAAAAAATCATATTAACATTTCAGGATTTTTTCAATATAGTACGATTATTGAGCTTTGATTTAAATGTTTTTTGACACAAATCCAACCAGCGGTTTCAAAACTGTGATTCTTAAAACAGTTACTAGAAAATTTTATCATTTTTAAAGGTGCAACTTTGAAGCTCCGATAAATGCCTAAAATCACCAAATAAAAACTTGTGTAACTTTTTTTGTAAAGAAAACCAACATCCAGCTTTGCAATAAAGTAAATTTCATCAAAATCCGACTACTAGATCCAATTTTTTGAAAATAATAATTCTTTGTTTCTACAATTTTCCCATCCTTCTGGGTTAAAGTGTCACAGTTTTGGAACCGCCGAGCGGATTTTTACGAAATTTACGTTTTTATATAACTAAATGTTGGCATTATAACAGAAAAAACCATCCACATAATGGAAATTAATTTTGATAACTTTTGCGCGTATGGAAAAAAGACAATCAAATTTACTTTTGTCCGAACATTTAGTTGTTAGGGCTCGTATAATATTTCTCTTTTTTTATAGCCAACCTAGTTTAAATAATTTTGGCTTAACTTTCTAATGCACCAATTAATTGAACAAGCCTCGCTTAATCCCTGGTATTACTTGGAGAAATTACCGCTAGTTAAAGATTGCCGTTTAAATGAGGCATTTAAACCAATTTTAGAGCTTTTATATGGCTCTTAATGTAGCGATATTCTTTAATTTATAGTGTGACATTAACCAATGATGTATTTATTATATTGTGAGGGGGCGATCAAATTGCACATTTACCTATAACGGGGGTTGTGTTGTTGTTTATATATAAAAGCTCCCAAACAATTCGGTTTTTAATTAAACTCACTTGATGTTGGATGCCAATTTTATTATTAACACTAAATAAAATCGCTTATTGGAAATAAAATAAAACTGATGCACATTTTCAATATTATCAAACGTAGTTTTACAAACAAAAAAGTGAAGCTTTGATAGTGTACTAAAACAATAAATTTTAATTCCAATTACGACAGTGTACCTCGAGGGAAATTAGACAAAACGTATAATTTAATTTGTTTTCACTCTTTCGGGGTAGGTATGAAGATGAATCTATAAAGTTCCGTTCATTTTCATATTTATACAAATTAAATCTTTGTGTTACCCCCTTATAAGCGTGTTCTTTGAACCTTTGTAAATAAGTAATTTTTACGTCCCGCAGCCAATCTAATATTGTGTACAAGAACCTGTAAAGGAAATTCTCGTCATTTACAGTTGTTACATAACAGCATCAAAGCGGGCGCGGTTACTTGCTATAAGCTTTGTTGGTGTACACAAATGTAACCATTAATTTTCTTAGCACGTTTCATGAAGTTTTCCTTAAAATTTCTAATAAATCTCCGGTGGCTCAGCGCAATGTTTGTGTCGCGAAAACTGGTAGGAAATAGTTTGAGATTCAAGTACAGAAAAATCCGAATTGTTTCTCTTTCAATTAGGGACCGATTTGCTACAGCTTGCATCTCACGATAAAATCTGGCATTTAAGTTGTGGACATCAAAATTATTGTAATTTTCCTCAAGAAAATTGCTTTCTTGAGAACAATAAAACGGAAATTAGGACATTGTGCGGGGGTGTTTTTGTGGGTATTGTTTTTGAGCGTCACCTCCACCAACATTTGCTGCTTTGATGAATTTTGATCGGTGCGGTGAGTGTGCCGGGCAAAAAGCTTCGTTTTAATGGTTTTTTCGACAGTTGTACGCGAAATTTAATATAACAGCGAGATTGATTGTTCAAATGAAAATTTGATCCCGGCTATTGTGGCTTGGTTTGCATTACGATATGATAATAATTATTGTCACGGTTCGAGTTTTCAATTTATGGAACAACACAAATGAAAACATATCTATTATTGTTGATTAAATCATGAACTGTGTTTCGGTAATTTACGACGGATATAAAAATGTCTACTAGCGATAATTATGTAAAATTATGTCATAGTCAATTTAATTGTATTTTAATGGAATATTTATATTCTGGAAATTTATAGTCACAAAACGTCATATTTCATCATGAAAAGTAGTTCAAGGGAATTTTAAAAATACTAAAATAATAAATTAATAAAAAAACTGCCGTTTCTTGTATAGCATTTTTTATGGTACCTATAGTAGAATAAAATTTAAGAAACTTATTCCAAGTAAATATAAGTATTAAAAAACTTTGGAATTATTTCACCAACTTCGTATTCGGCATATTTTGTCCCTGTACAAACATCCCGTAAATGTGATGAATTCGATAGCATGACCTAAGTAGACCCACTACATTCTAGCCATGATTCTAGCTTATACAAATCAGTAATGTACGAATCGATTTATCAAAGATTCTAAGACTGTACTACTTCATTGAATTATTGATTCATTTGCATCCTACTCGAAATGCACTGGGAATACAATATTGGAAAATAGATGCTAAGAAATAGTTTAGTAAAACCTGAAGTGTGGACTGGCGAAATGTAGGACAAAATATCCGGATAAAATAAACCAGTCCTTACATTCACTTTGGCTGTGTAATTCCGGAGACATTTTCATAAAAATCGCTTACTTTACCAGGTTTATTATGATCCCACATGATACATGAATATGTTTTTAAGAACAGCACTGTATAAGCTTTTAAAATTTTATTTAATTAAACTAACGAATATAAATTTTTGTGCAATTGAGGTTACTCTAATTGCATTTTAACTAAATTATAAATAAAAATTTGTTTTAGTCCCTACATATTTTTGTTGTAATTAAAAGCGTTATTTGATTTAATAATTTTTACATGAAGTATATTTGAAATTATTGATTCTATAACTCCCTGTATAATAAGCATCATTTCTGCGATGATCAAAACCAAAACCGAATGCATATCTATATCTCCAAACAACCCTCTAAACTCGCCCATTAAAAAGCCCATTTCCTGACGCTTTTTATGTCGTCCTTTCTGACATTTTTTGTTATGCAACACGGCTATATTCAGACAAAAACAACAAAAAAGTTACACCGACTGCGGTTTACACTTTGATGACTTAAGGGTTTAAATCTCTTCCTGCCCTTGCAAAGGAATGCCATCATCCCTCGCTCCCATTCATTTTCCATCATTATTATTATTTTCCAGACCGGTTTTAGTCCTTAATTAAATCTCATTAGTCCGTGTTAATTAGCAGTCTTTCACGTCTGCAATAATCGTCCAGTGTTCAAGCAGAAGAACGTGTGTGGCAGCATAGATGGTTCAGTTTTAATAAATGGACCGACGAGAACAAAACCAGTGACTTTATCCCGACCACGCAGCCGGCACTAAAGTATTGCTTTATTACCACCACCACTTCGTAAACTTTTTGCGTCTGACATCATTTTATCTTTTGGAGGATTGTTCCCATGATTAGATCGTCCGAGAAATACTTTCGGCTTTTATTTTTTTAAGACAGTTCAGGGAGTAATTACACGCGGAAAAGTTGAGAGGCCCAGTCTTATATACGAACAGTAGTTCTATACTTTTATTATTATTGCAATAATACAACGACCACAATTATTGTGAAGGGTGTAGGAATAAACGAGCAAAGTCACACGCAGACGGAGCTTTCCACTTTTTTTGTATATTTTGCGCTTTTGATAAGACCAACCGGCCAGATAAGAATAATGTGAAACCGTTGCGGTTGCGGGTATTTACCGGTTTTTTCGTGCAGATAAAAGCCTGGACCGGGATTTACGAACATGATCGTCCTTCGTTGCATCAAAAAGCAACAAATCACGACGTGTTTAGCCAAAGCATATAGAGGCAATATCGAAATGGAGGCAGGTTTTATTGAGTCCAGCTTTGTGAAAAGCAGGGTAAATATTTACAAACGAATAAAAATCTATTTAAAGTATGTGTGATTTGGGGTTTGCACAATCTTTCAAAGGAAAACGAACATGAAAGTGAGTGTAAAAACAATGAAATCGTGGGAGTTTATGAAACTTCGGAAAGACGGAAAGTTCACATGAGATTAAAATAGCGAGTTTGAGAATTTTTATTTGCATTCGATGTGCAAAGAGGAAATGAATATTGGAATTGATATTATTTTCCTTATGATTTGTCAAAGAACGATGCACCAATAATCAAAAGGATCGCAATAAAATGAATTTTACACGATTGGGAGATAAAATTTATATTAAAAAACTTTGGAAAATTTCGAGGAAAATGTTTAATCAATACATATACATTAGAATTTTATTCCGCTGTAAAATATGACGCTTTCCATCAAGTTTTACGTCAATGTTTGCCTAGAGAAGTTATTTACGCATTTTGTTTATTTAAAAATTTAACTATGAAAAATATTATAGCATTATTATTAAACAAAAATGTATTTTTTGTAAAAACGTTGACTTTTATATACAGTGGTTTCTCTGTAAAAAATGTATTTTTTCCAACTGGTTTGGTTTTTCTAGTTGCCTTGACGTCATGCAGAAGTAGTTAGGCCCCATGTGCGATAAACACCTTATTATACGACCGTTAATGGCAGCGTGAATAAATTTGTACTTTTGGCACCGAACTATTGGATAAAAACAGGAAAAATTGATACGTTTAGTGTCACTCGTGCATTAAATAGTCTTCTTACGCACTTAATACCTAAATTACTATTATCGTTTAGAATTTATTTACCTAAAAAATTCAGTCAAAAATAAATAAACTCAGATATAAGAAAGTATTATAAGAAACTATTAATACCGACACATCTGCTATATAGAAATCGAATTTAAAATCTCTGTATAATAATAATTTGCAAAGACGGAGCTGTTCATGTTTTCATATGGCGGCATTATTTTCACTGCCTCTGTCTCTTCCTCATATTCGCCTCCCTTGAGAACGAGAGAAACGAAGAAAGTCACATGCACGTCATCTAAAAATAATTCTACCATATTAAATTTTCAAAATTTGTGCGTTTAATTCTTTGAACCAATTCCACAAAAACGACATTTATCTAAAATCGAATAAGTACCTCATAATTTCCAACTGCAGCAAGTGACATCCATTTGTAATAGATTTTATTTGATTTTTTGCAGAAATTTAAGAAGTACATTTTCAATTATGAAGTGAGTATAAAATATTTAAAGTAAACATTATTAGATTAAATTTATTTTCCCGAACACATTCCCAATATTATACAGAAAACATTCTTTTTATAGACACAGTATACATTATATTATTAACACACCAAATCTAAATAAAATATTTCAAAGGGTTTTCTAGAAATATGAAAATTTCATCTTGTTGGACATATTTATGTTCATATGAACTTAATTTTGCATTATTTCTATTCTACACGCAAATTAAAAAAAAACCTTTGTAACCAAATAATTACCCGTATACTCAACATTTCCATACCTTTTAGATTTTTTCCCAAATCATCGCTTGCCTCATCGCGTAAACTTCTCACGTATTTTGCGTACAATTCAAATGCGCCCTTAAAACTTCCCGCCCAGTTGTAAATTAAATTTACTGACCCCAGCGCACAATTAAAAGTAATTTGTTGGCTGGTTGTATAACCATAGACGTGCACAATAAGTTTATTCGCTCATTTGCTAAACACAAAAAACAAACAGTTGGCATAGTGGTGTTGCAACAGTAAACTGCAAGCGCCTTCCGAGCTTTAGCCAGGAAGCAAAGACGTGACATTCTTTGCACGTTCCTTTAATGACACAATCCCAGAATGGAGAGAAACAAACAGAAAAAAAAAACTGTTACGACTTTTTCTATATTATTTTCGTGAGTTGGTGTGTACACACGCGTGTTAGTTGATTAGTTTATTATTGCGATTGTGCTTAGGAAGCAGTTAGAGCATGTCGTCGTGACAATAAACATTATGTGGAAATTATGTTGAAGGATCAGGATATTATTATTGCTTTGTGGACGAAAACTAGTATTTGTCTTCGTGAGTTGTTGCTGGCAGATTTGTCAATAATTTCAATGGATCCCTATAACCTTTGCATTTTCCATACATATGATGAAAAATAAGGACAAGTTTTCTTGAAATATTGCATTGCACGATAACAGACATATACATAAAATATATTAAAGCTGTATATCAAAGTCTTGTGAATCAGAATGCATTTTATAAAAATAATAAAACACCATCCGATCAATAAACGTTATATCCTGTAAATGACGATAAAACTTTACTTATATAGGTATAGTATTATAACGCTATTAATGTGACATTTATTGTACGTTTTGTACAAATAAAATCTGTACTGCGTATAGAACTGCCGATTTATTTAATTTTTCTCTTCTTCAGCACAAATTAGTGTAACAGAACAAAAGCACAGCACATTATATAAAACTTTTATGAGAGGTATGGTTTTTTACTCCCACATTGAAAACAATTAAACTGTTTTTATAGAGTGGAAACAGAGGCACAAAACGGTGTTATTTGTCTTTGATGTCCAGAAATTCTTTACTGTCACAAAGTAATTAGTATTCATGTTGGGCGGTGTTTCTGAAGCGCCTGAAACCATTTTTATATCAAATTTTTGACGTAAAATTCAAAAAAGTTTTTTCATCTACTTCTAGGAAAAAAAGCATAGCTTTTAATTAAAATTATCATGCTACTTAGGACACGAAATATTTAATTTAGTAAACTGTATTTAACACGCTACTTAATTTTTTTCACAAATTATATTTTTTTAGCAATTTCAAATGTGGAATGGTCACTTTTAATTAGGTAAAAAAATTTTAAGTAGTTATATTCTTTGTTGACTAACTGGTAAATTTAGATGAAAAATAATTATTCTATGATATAAAAAGAATGGAAATATTACTATATGTAGGTATACGAGCCCTAACAACTAAATGTTCGGACAAAAGTAAATTTTTGAAGTATGGAAGGAGAACTGGAAATTTTACGCAAATAATTAGTAAACACCTAACAATACAATAAGATAAAGCCTTAATAACGATATTATGCATGGAAGAAAATTATTTATTGGATTTAACAATATTTTAATCTTAATAATTAGCAAACTTTACAAAATGAATTTGCAACTAAATGTTGGCATAATTTTTAATTTAGGACCATTAATAATAGGTTACGTCTCCTTTTGCTTTTATAGCCTGTATTCTAGCAGGCATTGTATTTATCAAATTTTGATACACTTTTGGCGTGAAACTGTCCCAAATTTCTTCTATTTTGGTCTTTAAGTCCCCAATGGTTCTTTGTGGATTATTGCGTAGAATACGTTTAATTTTATGAAAAGAGTTTCAATGACAATTAAGTCCGGACTGGATGAGGGCCATTAAAGCACCTTTATGTCGTTTTCCCCAAGTTCCAAAACTGTGATTTTTTAAAAACAGTCGTTAGAAAATTACGTCACATTTTTCAAGTGCAATTTTAAAGCTACGAAATATGCCTAAAATCACTAAATAAAGAATTAAGGATTTTTTCGTACATAAAACCAACATCCAGCTTTACAATAAAGTAAATTTTATCAAAATCCAACCAGCGGTTCCAAAATTGTGATTATTTTAATGTAGGTAGCACCCTCAAAAAACACGTTTTTTGAAAAGTGAACTGTGGATCCCGAAAAAAATTAAAAAAAAAATCATATTAACATTTCAGGATTTTTTCAATATAGTACGATTATTGAGCTTTGATTTAAATGTTTCTTGACACAAATCCAACCAGCGGTTTCAAAACTGTGATTCTTTAAAACAGTTACTAGAAAATTTTATCATTTTTAAAGGTGCAACTTTGAAGCTCCGATAAATGCCTAAAATCACCAAATAAAAACTTGTGTAACTTTTTTATAAAGAAAACAATAAAGCAATAAAGTAAATTTCTTCAAAATCCGACTACTAGATCCAACGTTTTGAAAATAATAATTCTTTGTTTCTACAATTTTCCCATCCTGCTGGGTTAAAGTGCCATAGTTTTGGAACCGCCGAGCGGATTT
Organism: Pediacus dermestoides; assembly: GCA_963942485.1. Lineage (NCBI taxonomy): Eukaryota > Metazoa > Arthropoda > Insecta > Coleoptera > Cucujidae > Pediacus > Pediacus dermestoides. Next base: position 36,447,315 of record OZ012626.1, read on the forward strand.
TTACGAAATTTACGTTTTTATATAACTAAATGTTGGCATTATAACAGAAAAAACCATCAATATTATGGAAGTTAATTTAGACAAGTTTTGCGCGTACATTTAGTTGTTAGGGCTCGTATATGCATAAAAATTGCATTTTACAACATTTCGCCTTATAAAAAGTTAAAAGCAAGCGTAAAAACTAAAAGCATTTTAATAGACTTTTTCTTAATAGTAGATACATAATCTTTTATAATAACATCGTTTAGATATTATGTTGTTGTGAAAAGTACATAAAATGGAAATTAGGTACTATTTTCTTATATTGAAATAATTTTATTTTAATCTTTTACCATCAAATTTTAATTTTTTTGCAGAATGGAGACCGAAATAATTTTGGAATAGTAAACAATTTTTGAATAATCGGTATAATTCTTTCAATTGTTTTATTATTAATTCGCCTAAATATTCAAAATTAGAATCATGATGTCCAATTTTGATAAAATCCTCCTGAGATGAAAACAAACTTTTTAGGTACTAAAATAATTTAGGTTATAGTACACACATATTGAATATCATTTTTAGGGCGGAATGGTGAAAATATGATAGCAATATATTACCTTACGCGTATAGAATTTCAAGTATTTTCACGTACATTTTCACCACGTAGAAGTTTTAACTGCTTTTCGCAGTTTTGTATGTTAACTTGAAATCCCGATATATGTTGAAATTTTTTCCTTGCATTCCAAACTGTAGCACTTATTCTAAGCATAAAAGTAATTAGGAAAACAGTCGATATCTGGGAAAACTAATTACATAGCGAAACTTTTAAGAGGAATTTTAGTTTTTTTTATATAATTAGTTTCATTCAAAAAAGCGATATACAATTTATAGTAGAGATAGTGTTTAAATAAATGTTTGTAACGGGATGTAGTTGGCTGTGAATTACAATAGTACATTGTAACACTAGTGCGGTAAGGGTTCCGATTGGTTTGTTGTGAAATTACAGCCAACTGCGTCTCTACAGTCATTTATAGGCACCCGTTATTTACTTTTTAAGTTAAAGTAATTTAATTGTTCATAAAATTAGTCTCACCGAGTAAAATTTTATCGATAATATCGATAATAATTTTATTAATATCGTGCTTAGTTTCGTGTTTCGACACCGGCGCATCCACCAAAATCGGAAATGTTAAAAATTCTGTTTGTTTGAAAAATCTTTGATATTTGACATTCAACGTCCACAATTCTCATAATAAATTTATTGTGTAGCTGGACCATTCTTTTGGTCACTGGCAAATCGCCCTTTACAGAAAGTTCGCTTTGTTTGGTTTTAATTTTCAAACGATTATTTGACTCCATCCTGACACCTTTGATCATTGATTGAAAACCTTTCTACTTCCTACCCTATAATTTTCAGACCATGTCGCTGTGAAGAAATAAATTTAAAGGTGCCTAAATCATCAATTTCCAAACAGATTGACTTTCAGTGAAATCGCATTTGACCTTAAACCTTAAACTAAGACATGTCAGAACGCTAGACATTTATTGGAAATGCGAATAAAATGCTTCGAAAGAATAGTTTAAAACTCCGCTCACGTTCCATTGCACTTATCATCATCTACGATGTGGCCCACAAACGGGAATTTTAAAAATATTACCTACATCATGTAGATGTAGCGAAAATCATACATCAGAGTAAAGAAATGTTATGTCAGTTTTATGTTTGTAGATTTATGTTACACCAAAAAATATTTCGTGGGTGTTTTCAGCGTAATGGCCATAATTAATTTAATTAATGTGAATCACTGTGTTGTAGAATTTTGAGCTGTGTTCGCCAGAGTTTAATAGTTCAAAGTGGAATTGGTGTGGCGCTTAACAGCAGACACTAACACTTATCTAATAGGAGTAGTTGTTACTAACACAGATAACGTAGAAAGATTAACCAGTTAATTACAGGTGAAAACTCGTTTAAGTTTTACGTAGACTAGTTTAGACATGGCAGTAATTACCCACAGATTTTTTATTACAAATCCATTTGCGCCTGCTGTTAAAACCCAGTTGCTTTTTGCCAATCGGATTTCACGACGACTCGAGTGTGTAGCGCAACCAAATGATAAACTTTGCAATAGCTTGGGGGCACTATAAAAAATAATACTGCTTCTCGTCGAATCTATAATATACTAACTTCTGTATAGCGCTGTTATCGAATGTACGAATTTCAATATTTCTGATTTGCTGAGGTTTCCGTCGCGGATGGCAGTGTAGCACCGATACCAAAGCGATAAAAGTTTTTTTTATCACATTTTCTAGGAAATTGCCAAGATTATGGATTGAATTTAACATGTCGTGTAACACGACGAGAAACAAAGATGACAAAAAGCCAAATGGTACTGTGGTTCATGGTCTTTGGGGGCGCTTGCTGGTGTCAGGAATGTCCGTCAACGGGAATTAAGATGAATGGGTTTGTTTGGGCGGAACGCAATAAAATTTTAAAACAGACAATTAGAAATATCAGAGGATTTTAAGAGCAATAAAAGTTTTGGCGCAAGCGCCAGTATCAGAGGGTTTATAAATTCTAATATTTTCGACTGAGAATTGTTTGACAAATTTTTCATATTCTCCCTTAAATTCGATGTGTGCAATTTAAATAAAATAACATATACTACTATTCAATACGAAATATAATGAAGAGTTGTGTTTGTTACACCTTAACGATTTTACTGTATAGAACATAATTATTTCACTTTTAATTAATTTTTCAGCATCATGAATTTAAATAAGAGATTACGGCTTTGGTACAGCTGGTTTGAAGAAACTTTCCCACAAACATAACATATCATATGTAGACCTTAAAAAATAATATACATTTAGTATACAAATTAACTGTAACCTTGAATATTATACAGGGTTACTCAGAAATATGCATGGATTTATAATAAAAAATAGAGCATTTTATAATTTTTGGTTGTTTAATGGCCAGTTTTTCAATCGATGGTTATTCTTAACTGCTAAAATTAATTTCTTTCGATACCATTATTAAGACAATGGTAGCAAATGTCAAAAAATTAGTAATATTCGAATTAGACCTAACCTCAAAATATATGTATAAATTATGCCACTTTGGGATGTAAGACATTACTAAACTTCTTTATTTTTAAACAGATTCCAAAGATTTTTACATATTCCTCCTCATCCTTCTCTCCTCACTCATGTCATAATAATTCGCGATCAGAAGTTTCAAAAACTATCAAATCTGTTATCAACAGAACGGGTTTATTTTAAATGAACTTTTTTGTTAGCATAACATAATCTTAAAAATTGTTGATGTAACAATTATTTCTTCTTCTAAACTGTTTCGTATAAACTGTTCCCTGTAAGAGGTTCATTCACTGAACACCAGAGCACCATATAATATTTTTTCACCAAATTGCAGTTTTAATGTGGTTTTATACGCCATAATACAGCACTTTTATTATTATTATCCACTTAACCACTAAACATAAGTACAACGACTTCATCGGCAAGAATGGAATTGCTCTGGTGGGCAGCATGTCTTCTCCTTATTCCTTTCCAAAATATACCTAACATAAAAGTCTATTTAACCGATAGGATAGATATTTTTCTCAAAATCGTCGAATCTATGAATAAAGTTAAACTTGTGCCCTTTAATAACCAAAAATTAATTATTTTGCATCATTTGCTTGTCTATAATCTACAAATTATTGTGTAGGAATCAAATAATTTTACATCATGAAAATTAAAACAAGGGGTAAAAATATTTCTAAAAATTGTATAGGTATACGAGCCCTAACAACTTCGGACAAAAGTAAATTTTTGTAGTATGAAAAGAGAACTGGAAATTTTACGCAAATAATTAGTAAACACCTAACAATACAATAAGATCAAGCCTTAATAACAATATTATGCATGGAAGAAAATTATTTATTGATTTAACAATATTTTAACCTTAATAATTAGCAAACTTTACAAAATGAATTTGAAACTAAATGTTGGGATAATTTTTAATTTAGGACCATTAATAAGAGGTTACCGTCTCCTTTTGCTTTAATAGCTGCCTGTATTCTAGCAGGCATTGTATTTATCAAATTTTGGTACAATTCTGGCGTGAAACTGTCCCAAATTTCTTCTATTTTGGTCTTTAAGTCTCCAATCGTTCTTGTTGGATTATTACGTAGAATACGTTTAATTTTATGCCAAAGAGTTTCAATGACACTAAAGTCCGAAAAGTTCCAAAACTGTGATTTTTTAAAAACAGTCGCTAGAAAATTACGTCACATTTTTCAAATGCAATTTTAAAGCTACGAAATATGCCTAAAATCACCAAATAAAGACTTGGGGATTTTTTTGTACATAAAACCGATATCCAGCTTTGCAATAAAGTAAATTTTACCAAAATCCAACCAGTGGTTCCAAAACTGTGATTATTGTAATGTAGGTAGCACCCTCAAAAAGAAAAGTGAACTGTGGAACTCGAAAAAAATGCAAAAAAAAACATATTAACATTTCAGGATTTTTTCAATATAGTAGATTATTGAGTTTTGATTTAAATGTTTTTTGACAGAAATCCAACCAGCGGTTTCAAAACTGTGATTCTTTAAAACAGTTACTAGAAAATTTTATCATTTTTAAAGGTGCAAATTTGAAGGTCCGATAAATGCCTAAAATCACCAAATAAAAACTTGTGTAACTTTTTTGTAAAGAAAACCAACATCCAGCTTTGCAATAAAGCAAATTTCATCAAAATCCGACTACTAGATCCAACGTTTTGAAAATAATAATTCTTTGTTTCTACAATTTTCCCATCCTGCTGGGTTAAAGTGCCACAGTTTTGGAACCGCCGAGCGGATTTTTACGAAATTTATGTTTTTATATAACTAAATGTTGGCATTATAACAGAAAAAACCATCAATATTATGGAAGTTAATTTAGATAGCTTTTGCGCATATGGAAAAAAGACAATCAAATTTACTTTTGTCCGAACATTTTGTTGTTAATGCTCGTACATTATGACTCGGAATTTCAATATATTTCAAGAAAATCCAATGATTTACAAATTAAAGGTATCTACACAATTTTTTTTGGAAAATTTATTTATCCATTTATTTATTATTACAATAAAAAATTCATTTTTACATAATTTTTTTACTTTAATTTGAAAATGCTAGAAAAAATTCTTATTATGCTAAACCAACTCTTCCTTTTTCTTTTTTTTTTATTACACTAATTGAAGGAAATGTATATTAATATTAGATATATACCAATTTTCATATTCCCATGAGCATAAATTTTAGTGTAAAAATTTAACCCCTGGAACAAATTATTTATTCTATTTTGTTGGTTTAAAAGCTAAATCACTACACAGTTTGAAGAAAACACATTAAAACTATTAAATGGTTATTAAAATTCAGCTTGTTAATCACAGTTAAACCCCACCACGTTTTCATAAAGTATGAAAATGAAACATGATGCTAGTTTGTAGTTCTCTTAAACCCAACAATTTGATTAATACCCGTTTTATAACGAAAACTAACTGCCCACTTATACACAAAATAATGGTATCCATCTCCCTATTTCCCAGCCGTAAACAAGGCGAAACTATTTTAATAACGTTTGAAGCACCTCATCTGCAAACGCTCCAACACAAACTAACACACAAATACTCCTCAATTTAGAATGTATTGTTATTTGCAAACAATCTCTCTATAGAGCTATAACATAGCCCAATAACACTACTTGATTCATTTCCCTTTAAATTGTTTTAAGATGACTGGTGTGTTCTTGCCAGAGCCCATATAGTTACATCTAAGTGCGGAATCCTCTCCAGAATGTTTCAAGAAGCACGCCCAGGTGCTGCCGACGAGTCAATAATTGTTTCCGTCCATTAGGGCTTTGCCTCATATTTCATAACGTAAAACTGCAATAATTATTCAGGATATATGGAAATTTCCTGTTTGATTCGTATACGCTGGTTTTGTGTTTAATTCCTATGAAATTCGAATTTATACTGGTTTTATGTAATTAAGGGAGGAGGGAGTTTGATTTAGTATTTTTTAGGTAATGTGTTGTGGGGAAAAATTGTGTAACCTCACAACCAAGAGAAATATTTCATTTGAGCGATAAACCAGAGACGTTGAAATATTCACTCGTTATGTATTCAAATATTTTGCGGAGGATATTTATTAATTTCAGTAGGGTGTGTGAGTGCACAGACGCACTCATAACTCAAGAATTTATAACAAGAAATATAATATTTTTTTCGCAGAGGATTAAAAAACAAAGTGCATACAGAAAATTTTCTAAATCCAAGCCTTAGTCCTTCTAAACCAAAGTGATTAGTTGGAAAAAATTACCCCACCTAACAAGTGCTTTTGAATGCTAAGTGCAGTGCTGCCACTCCTTCCACCACTTACATGGAGTTTCTGGACGGACTTAGACATAACAAAACGCTCTCCAGATTCCTGTCGCAGTCTCTGTAAGTATTAGTAAGGAAAAAACCCTCGACGCGCCGATTTTTCGGATTGCATTACATTAGTTTGCTTCACTGGTTTTCTTGGCATCATTTAAGTTAATTTCTGACTTTATTGGATCCCCCACTCTCAACCAAAGAGCGATTTGCTACACTGTCATTTATTTTCACGGTTCATTTAAAGGGTCAAAAGTAACATTTTTATGTACCGGGCTTCGCCAGACAAATCAAAAGCCATCGAAAACAGTTGTTGTTTAAATAAGTGCGCGATTTAGTCCTTGTTTATTGCTTTGCTATTCGCGGATTCGTCCTTGACAAGTTAATAAACTATCCAAAATTTGATAGTGTTAAATTAAGTACTCCTTTGGCAAAAGAAAAATCTGATGCCAATATCGATGATAATCTAGTTGGTAACAAAGTTTGCCGAAGCTGCGGGGATTTACAGCAACCCGAAGGGCAGGAGCAAATTAACTACAATTGAATTAACGATTATATACCTAAGTTTACTGGGGTTTCGCTTCAGTACAATTACACGAGGGAAAAAGGAAGCGTCGGATGAGTTTCAGCATGCAAATGGGCAATATTGTTTTTAAGCGTGTTGTTTTCCAACAAACGAAAACACATTATTTTCCTAGTATTGTCCATGAACTGAATGAAATAAAATAACTAAAAAGAAGCTTAAGCAGACACATATGTAATTTTCTCGTTACATTCGGGGTTTCTCGGAACGAAAAGCTGATGATTGTGCAAGTTTTTAAGACCATCTCTTGGTCCTCCATACATAATTCATATAGTTTTTGTCCGAAACACAACAATAAAACAAAAAATTTAAAAACATCTCACAATGCTAAAATAACACTCAAGTTTTATGTATAGTTGTTTCATATACTCGTATAAATAAACACACCCGCCGGATTTTCTTCTGTTTGTCTTTATAACCATCGGATTTATTTTGTAATAGATGCCTCTATGCGTATAATATAACCCCCGAAATATGAAGGGTTTTAATCTTGAAACAATATAATTTCTACGGTCTAAGTCATAAAAGGTTGGGATACCGAATGAAATTAACGGCGTACAATAGAAATTTGGATGGTGTATATTATGATGAACTAAACTGGAGTATATAGTTGAGTTTATGCATTGCAATAGACACAATAATGAACGTATCGATTTTATTCACAGCTAAAACATGCACAAAGAGTTTTTCAATCATCCTCTTAAAACGACAAATTATCCACTTACTGTCCGCATCAATAAATGATCTGTCCGGACCATTAGCGTCAAATTCTGGCCAAATCAATAAAAGAGTGGATATTATGCAATATAATATTGTTGAATAAACTTTACGTAAACAAAATTATTTAGATAACATTGCCGAAAGGGGAAAGGGTCACTAAATGTTTATGTGGATAACAATATCCACCTACGTGGCTTTATAACACCTACGTAATATTTAATTTGTAATTTCCTGGTGAATTCTCATTATGTTAAATAATTATTGTAAGTACACTAATGTTACCTACATAAGTTGCTGGTTATCAGAATTAAAGTTAGCACAAATAAATTCGCTATCTTTTTCCCATATTTTAATTTATAAATACAAATTCAAATAAATATAATTGTGAATGTGCATGTATAATTGTATCCCAGTATATCAAATATTACAAAGCGATTCAAAATTTATTCAAAAACGGCTTAAATTCGAGGAGCGCTACAAGATCTCATTTATTTGATAAATATAGTTTCAGTAAAATTGAGGCAAAGTTGTTTAGTTGAACATAAAAGTAGTATGCGGACATACTTAATCAAATTTTTGTAAGAAAAATACACAAGATTTTGATTTATTTTTGTAAGCAAATTTGATTATAGGTCTAAGAGAAACTGGTATTATATCTATTGAAAATGTATCATGAATCCAGTTTTTTGGAGGATGGAAATATTATTAAAAATAAAACGCGACGAAATAAATATTTCTAAATTTTTATTATTGAAAATGAATGGCAAAAAAAAGGAATCGAAATCAATTGACTTTTCACTTCCACATAATTTATCAATAGGAGAAAAACACACTTGTACGAGCCCTAACAACTAAATGTTCGGACAAAAGTAAATTTGATTTGATTTTTCCATACGCGCAAATGTTATCTAAATTAACTTCCATAATATTGATGTTTTTTCTGTTATAATGCCAACATTTAGTTATATAAAAACGTAAATTTCGTAAAAATCCGCTCGGCGGTTCCAAAAATGTGGCACTTTAACCCAGCAGGATGGGAAAAATGTAGAAACAAAGAATTATTATTTTCAAAACGTTTTGGATCTAGTAGTCGGATTTTGATGAAATTTACTTTATTGCAAAGCTGGATGTTGGTTTTCTTTACAAAAAAGTTACACAAGTTTTTATTTGGTGATTTTAGGCATTTATCGGAGCTTCAAAATTGCACCTTTAAATATGATAAAAAATTTCTAGTAGCTGTTTTAAAGAATCACAGTTTTGAAACCGCTGGTTGGATTTGTGTCAAAAAACGTTTAAATTAAAGCTCAATAATCGTACTATATTGAAAAAATCCTGAAATGTTAATTTGATTTTTTTTGCATTTTTTTAAGTTCACTTTTCAAAAAACGTGTTTTTGAGGGTGCTACCTACATTAAAATAATCACAGTTTTGGAACCACTGGTTGGATTTTGGTAAAATTTACTTTATTGCGAAGCTGGATGTTGGTTTTATGTACAAAAAAATCCCCAAGTTTTTATTTGGTGATTCTAGGCATATTTCGTAGCTTTAAAATTGCACTTGAAAAATGTGACGTAATTTACTAACGACTGTTTTTAAAATATCGGTAAAAACGATATAAAAGTGCTTTCATGGCCCTCATCCAGTCCGAACTTAAATGTCTTTGAAACTCTGACATAAAATTAAACGTATTCTACGCAATAATCCACCAAGAACCATTGGGGACTTAAAAACCAAAATAGAAGAAATTTGGGAAAGTTTCACGCCAGAATTGTACCAAAATTTGATAAATACAATGCCTGCTAGAATACAGACAACTATTAAAGCAAAACGTAACCTCTTATTAATGGTCCCAAATTAAAAATTATCCCAACATTTAGTTGCAAATTAATTTTGGAAAATTTGCTAATTATTAAGGTTAAAATATTGTTAAATCAAATAAATACTTTTCTTCCATGCATAATATTGTTATTAAGGCTTTATCTTATTGTATTGTTAGGTGTTTACTAATTATTTGCGTAAAATTTCCAGTTCTCTTTTCATACTTCAAAAATTTACTTTTGTCCGAACATTTAGTTGTTAGGGCTCGTAATTAAATAATTCTGTGATGTTTTACTTATCTGAAAAGGAGAATTATTTCTTGTAGTTTTAGCCGATGAAAAGAAAATTAACATTAGGAAGTAATTCAGAACTAACAATAAAAGCGTAAAAGACTTTAGAAATGATTATTTAACTTTCTAAAATTTATTGTATTATTAATTACAAAATAGAGATCCGAGGTAAAATCTTTCTACAAACTTCTTTTTTAATATTTCGACTAAGATGTTTTTTTACCACGTGACTCCTACTATTAATTTTGAAATATATTCCAGTTATTACCGTATCCGCAACAAAGTGTGCATTATTAGTTTTTATTTGTCTTGGTTTCTATTGTCCTATCAACGATATCTAAGACTAACCTATAGTTAAGGATAATTACCGTGTTAATACATATTATATTGCATAACTACTTAAATTATACAGATACATAATTATTATAGTGTCTTGGTTCTTGGCCTTATGCTGAACAGGGAAATAAAGGTAGATTAGTGCACTTAACTGCAAGATCGGTACCATTAACACCTCTATATAAATGATAATAACTGCATTTAAGAGTCTGGCTAAGATCATCTCTAATAATTAAGATGGAATTCGCATTCTTTAATGGACTAATAGTAATCTATTAACACATTTAAATAGCTGCGAGAATATAAAACATTCTAATCTCTATGTGATAAATTAGCATCCTATCCCTTTGTTTCAATTAAATAATTTTTTTAAATTAATTTGTGTAACTTATGAACAAATAATATAATCAAGTAAGCAGCTTTGTGACAGGCTCTAATGCACCCCTGTTAAACCGGTCGTATATTTCATTGAGATTACTCTTTTAATTTTTCCTCATATATCCTGCTCGTTTATCTTATACCCTTTGACAGAGCGCTACATATTTTAAATTAAAATCACAATTACTCATTGCGCTTTTTAATATAATATATCCTTTTTTAATCCTTCCCTTTTTATAAAACTTACTTAATGAATATTGTTTTTAGTATAAAGACAAAATTCGTGCTTTACATCAGAAACTTTCCTTAACAACTCTGATGGAACGTTTGATAACACAATAGAATAATTTCTGTGATTCGCAACCAATTTTAGCTGTTCATTAGGGTCCCCTCAATCTAATTAATATGCCGCCGATGCTCCTGAAAGTAAAGCAGCAATTGAATGAGCCAGCCACATTACTAAATATATATAGCTTGACAGGGCCCCATCAATCATGGGGTCGTCAGTGAACAACCCTTGAAAGCGCAGACAGTAAACAAATTCGACGTGGCTGCATCCAGCACAAGGATTATCAGTCGAGCATTAAGCTCGTCCTGTGCCTCAACGTCAATCCACAATGATATGAAAACTTGGTTGTGTTTCTAAAAAGCTTTATAATACTGTGGCACAGTGGAATTTCCAAATCAATTTCTATTAAGATTGATATACTTTTAAGAACGTCGGGGCGACAAAAGTAGTTGAGTGCGTGAAGAAAGGATAACAGCTTAGTGTGTCGCAAAAAGTTTTATAAAATGTTGGTGCGGTGGGTTACCAGACGTTAATTGGCTTGGAGGGGAGTTGGGCAATAGTTTTGCACAAAAAATATAAATCGTATATTTGAAAGTAAATAATGTACGAAAAATAATATCGTTTAGTACAAAACGTAAACTTATATACCTGTATATAATATGGACCTGTGTCCATGACAGAGCCGGCTCTGTCAAGAGATGATTTTACCGCCCCCAAGCAACTGTGTTTCCTGTGAGGGGCCAAATAAAAATTAGAAATTTTGTTTTTTTTTTTAATATTTCTTGTAGGATTGCCAATTTTTATTATTACTTACTAAGGACACGCAAAAGTTGTCTGATAGATTGTAGACCCAAAAAATTTCGAACTTTTCAAGGTCAATGAACTAAAATGAAAAATTACATTTTCGAACCGCAAAAATATTCAAATCGAAAGTTAGGTTTCGTATAAAATAATTAGATTTTAGAGTAAATGCGCAAACTAAGGACAAATAGCGTCCTTATCGGTACATAAAAATGTCGATTGGTGAATTTGCTGCCCCTAAATGTCGCCGCCCCAGGCGACCCCCCGCTTCGCGCCCTCCTTGAGCCGGACCTGGTCCATGGTTTCATTATTTTCCTGTCTAGTGTTTAAGGCATAAAATAGTAAAATAACTGTGTACATTAGCTTATTAGAAAGAAAAGATTAATGTTCGTTTCTTAAAGTGCCTACCTCAACTTTCTTTCATATCTTAACTCCCTTTTTTTTAATAAAAAAAATTTGTTTGAAAAACATTAATTTTAGTGAGTGCTACACACTATTAAAAGAAAACCACCAATTTAGGAGTCACCCTGTATATTCTGCTTTCCTTTCATTAAACATATATTTACTAAATTCGTTTTTCATTAATAAAAACTTCTTTCCATCACCACCAAATATTTGTCTGCACTGTACCAGTAAAATTTATTTCATCATCATAGACGTTTAAGAAATGAGATATAAAAGTACAAAAGCAAAAAAACGAATTCAATATCAAACTTTTATGTTTACTATACCTCAGTGTGTTGGCTGGTTTTCTGCAAGATTACAATCTGTCTAAAATCTCAAGCATTATTTACCCTCCTTTCATTACATAAATAAAATAGCAACTCCATCTCGCTGGTACATTCACCACTACACTGCCCCCGTACAAACATCTCGTGTAAACAACAACACGACGATGATGCAAGTGAAATGCACAGGCATCACCGTAAAAGAAAGCTCCATGGGGCTCAATGAGGTCGACGACGTGTGCTGTCTTTCATCCTTTAACACACAAGGATAAGGCCAGACGCTCGTTGACCGTACTCCCCTAGGGCTACAAGGGTTTCTAAATAAATAAACAACCAGGACGACAATCTGCAGAGGCTTGACTTCCTATACCATACTAAGATCATAAAGCCTTTGTAGTCTAGTTAGCCAAGAACCTCACTGTCTGACTTTAATTAACACCTTAGTTAATTAATTTTTGCTTTTACAGGTTTTAAGGCTAGACTTAAATCCTGTAATAAACACATAAATGTTTCTTTTGCTTCATCGTCCACCGTTTTTATCCTGAAAATTAATTATGCCGCGGTTTTGTTTAAAGCTGGAAGCTGAAAGAAGCTGAAAGTGAAACGTTAGGTTACGTGGGTGGTTTTATGATATTATGATCTGCCTGTTTAAATCGATAGCATAACAAGTTGAATTTCACCCTAAAACAATCAGCTGAAACATGTTCAAGCCACATATCATATGCAGCATGTTAATGTGGCCACACCCCTTAGAAACACACCGCGTTCGTCTTATTAAAATTTGTTTTGATTAAAGCTTTGTGACATATTTGGGACATAAAATTTGACCTAGTTTTATGCAAATGTACAACCAACGGAAGGCGCTCTCGGGTGCATAGATGATTATTTCATTTACAGCACTAGAAATAATTACAGGTTTAATGTCGAAAGGAAACTGCAAGCAAATATGCAATTATATTACGGGGAAGCACGCGAACTGTAAAATGTAACGTACCTAGATACTTGCAACTTAATTAAATGGGAAATTTTGTGGTTATTGTAAATTTGCAATGGATATTAAATGTTGAATTTTATACAATGAAGCTGAATGGATTTTGTTTAAAAATGTGCTCATTTTTCCACTAAATATGAAATAATTGTGTAGTTGTAAGCTTAAAAGCGACCTCGAACTAGTCAGCTTTTATATTTCAATAAAAAAGATAGTAGTAGTAGATTTCTAAAATATTTTTTCTACTCCCACTTGATTTATTAAACATTTACTACCTGTACTGTAATGAGATTCATTATGATACAGATTTTTCATTACGATACGAGTTTATAACCAATAGAAATGCAACATCACAGCAATATTCCGTCAACATCAAATATTGCCATGACACATCTAAAATTAAATAATTGACAGTTAATTTTGATATTCTGACATTTCTGAGTTTATGATAGAGTTGCAATAAAATTTTTTCCTAATTTGATGACGTAATAAAGCTATTACAGCACTCGTTTTGAGTGTGTTAATGTCCATTACGAAACCCCCCAAATCTAGAGACTTTTTTTCGGTTGGTAACACATATTGAACGAAATGTCAAATATCAGTGTGAATTTGACGTTACTGTTTTTTATTGTTTTTATTTATTATCATGAGATTTTATCGGCAACAAATTAACCGTCGAATTTTCTGTAATTTGCCGTACTTTTTCTGGCGGAGTGCAGGAAATTTCTGAATTCATTTCGCGAAAAATGACAATTATGTATCTACTTGATTCAAATTTAAAAGTTACCTACCTGTAAATATCAACTTTGAAATAAAACTGTCACAAAATTCCCTATATTAATTTTATTTGTAAAAAAAAAAATTATTTAATATGCAAATTAAAAAAAATAGTATAAAAAACTCGTTTTGTAAAACTTAAGAGCACTCGTCCTTTACAGGCACTCCTGCCTATGCCAGTCGTGCTGCAAACCTGGACTCGTATCTTAATATAAGTTTTACAAAACTAGTTTTTTAATATACTATTATTTTTCATTATTTGGACTAGTCGTAGAAAAATTAGTGTATGCAACTCACATTTAATGACTTAAGACACTTGTATTCATTACGGCACTCAGCTATCGTGTCGTAATTCTCATACTCGTGTCTTAATAGCTATCATTAAATGCTCATTGCATAATATATTTAAAGTGCTAATACAATAATAATGTTTTTTAATATGAACCTTAATTTTAGGGATTTTCCAATAATGATTATACTCAAATCCAACCTTTTAAATATTCCTGAGTCATATTTTTTGATAAATGGCAGTTAAATACACAAAAAGCAAACCCAACTGGTTTTTGTTCTGGGACCGTGCCATCACAGAATATAATCTGTCAGAAACGCTGTTGGAAGCTTGTAGGGCAAATTGCGTTGCTCTTGTTATTTAGTGTCATTTATTGAAGTCGATAGGCAGGATGCCAACAACTTGAAGCCAAAGATAAATTCCGGTTTGTAGATTATGCTTGTTGCGTTCTCAACAGGTCGTAATACGAGTAGTATACTATCCCCGGTTGTTCCTTTATTTGCTTGTTTTTATTGCCTAATTAATATTGTTTTTTAAGTTAAGCGAATTCTAATGGAGTGGCTAATTAAAGATACGCAATGTTTTTTCTGTTTATAATTCTGGACGTTACTCGTAAACTCCAATAATTGCCCTCTTCATTATCAGTATAAAAGCAATAACAAAGTAAGTTCTAAACGACTTCATCGAGTGTAATCGATGAAGTAGACTTGAGAAAATGAGCTCGATACCTACATTCATTAATTTGAAAAACAACACGGCGTAGCAACACGAGAAATATAGTGATACGCACAAATTTAATTTCGTTTAATTTAATACAAATTTTTTCCGGAATTGTTCAACTTTCACAAAGTATTTTTGACTTTAAAAGTGGCGAGTACATTGATAAATTGACTGATGTTTACATCGCCGTTGTTTCCTTTGTTTGGAAAAATCCACTGGCGTGAAGGGGAATTGAGTTGTGCATTAAGAAATAAAGCAAATGCTCAGAGATAAAAATCGAATAAAGAAACTTGATAAAAAGCAACAAAATTAAACAAGTTTTGTTTTTGTTTCGTGTTGTTTCTTTTGAACGTTATTTCTGTTGTGGTGATGGATAAAATTTAAAGCAAATTCAGCTTTCCAGTATTAAATGTTTTTGTCGGTTGTATATTTAGTTGCACATAATCTATATATGTTATCTAAATTATTCTATTATGCTCTGTAAATTATTGCATTTGTATACATGCATAATAATTTGATTAATGTCTCAGACAAATTATTAATTTAAACCCCGATTATGTTTTCCAATGAATGCAGTTAGTTTATCACATTAGATAAGTCAATCACTGTAATGGTTCATTAATTATTAAATTAATCCGCTATGAATTAAAACTGCTTTCCTAACTACATACCAACATCAGTAGAATAAATCGAAAAGGTCACAAACTTTGACCCTCACACGTACTTTCAGTTTTTAATCATGAGGCACATTTCAAATTTTTAATCATTGATACACCAAAATCCCTATTGATTAATAATCGGTAAAATAAACAGGATTTTTCTTGTATATCCATCCTGAGGTAATTAGAATACCACAATGGACTTGTCACTTGAAAACAGGACGCCATGTGAAAGCTCCGATTGTGGGTTTAATATACACTGCATAATCCTGTGGGTATAAACCTGGCAAGGCTAGGGAACAATTATTTTTAATAATGTAACTTGTATAATGCTTATTTAATCCTATGTGATCGTGGCATTGTTTTGGTTCGTTTGAAATTTATTATTCCATTATTTTTATGTATCAATATCTTCGACATAATATTTTATTGTCTGTAAAAGATGAATACGTAATAAATATTGCAGTATTGTTTCTGATCTCGAGGATATATTTTGAATGGTAGAGAGCTGGATTTTCCATTATGACATTGCTTAAAGCGTTGAGCTTTCGAGGGGACCAAATGTAGATGGCATAAAAAGGAAAAATTAATACGAAAGTTACTAAATGCAAATATTTGTTGGTTTATATTGCACGAAAAAAAGTAATGCTATAAATTCTAAATTGTAATAAGAATCAATTTTAAATTGGATTATTCCTTAGCTCGACTCGTAAGTTGTACTAGTGGTTTCAACCAATTTAAAGTTGAAAATTTATTGAACTTTAAGTACATATTAAAAAACGCAAATAAGTATTTGTTAAATATTTTTCCACAAGGATTTTGTAAAAGAAGGAACGTACAAAAATAATATACATAAACTTATGGCGTGGTCCACAAACGTTAACTAAATATTAATCAGGTATTAGTAGACTTAATTTTATTGTCTGAAATTTAGCATAGATCATAAAGTTGAAACAATTGTCATGCCATTAAGTATAAGAATGTTTGGTTATGGACCTTAAATTACTGTATTTTGATATGTAAATCTACGGATGCTACTATTTGCCTTATAACTTTTTGGTAAATTTTTCCATTTTCGAATTTGTAGCATTACATCATCGTTAAATTTAAAGACAAAGGATCCAGTGAGAAAAATTACTTAATTTTGAAATAAAATAAAACTGACTATAAGAGTTAGGTTTCAGTGAATTTTTGTTTTAAGAGCTATTCAGAAAAACCAAGCCATTGTTCTCATGAAATGATTATGATTAATTGAAGAGTCTAAAAAAACATAAAGTTAAATACCCTTAAAACTTCCCACAGTCACTCCAGTATAATTATAATATCCTCTGTAACTGTAACGAACTCCTCCGCAACTTCTCTTTAATCATTATAAACATTTGTTTGTTTAACTGAAATTTTAATAAAATCTTGCTATGTACCTACATCTTTTGATATCCACATTTTTTTATATCCTCTCATACGCTTCAAACTCTTGTATAAAAGTCTTACCGAGCACAGGAAGAAAAACTGCCTAAATTGGTATTACTGGTAAAAGCTAAAGTAAATTTGTTTTCATTTTGCTGGCACACCCATTATGTTAGTTTTGGTGTGGGGGGCGACTTCATTATTAAAACAGTTCAGTTCAGTACAGTTCGTTAACAGCACGTCGAGTAAAACGGCACACGTAGTGTATCCAATCGAATTCCGTTACGAAGACCTCAACCGTTGTTATTGTCTTTGCGAGGCGAACTGTAGCAACAAAGCCAAAGTTGACATTTTAGAATAATATTTCAGGGAACTTCGAACATTTTATAAGTATCTTCGAGTTTAGGGAAAAGTTTAATATTCATCTAGCAGTCAAGTTGTTAAACTCAATTAGATTTATTTACTTTGATAGGCACTTTACCACAAAACTTAATAATAAAATCCGAAAATTAAAGGCAAACTCACAAAAAAGAGCTTTATGTATACGGCGCGGTACACACGAAAGTACCTAATATACTTTTTGCACGAGAACGTTAGAAGGATTAACAACACATATAAAAGCCCGGCTAACACTTGCACAGTGAATTAATTTAATTATTGTTTGAAGAAAGACAATTAAAATTTTGTCCCAAAGGCTTTTATGGGGAAAGAGCATTCGCTAATCTTATTATTTTACATTAATTATTAAGAAAGCTGTCACGAGTTTAAATCAGAGGGGGACTGCAAGGACAAAGGCGAGAATTTTTGTTACTTACTCCCAAATTGCATCAAGAATCTAATTTATAACCAACAACCTAAAAGTAACTTTATCGCCTCGCCGTGTAGAAAACGAAATAAAAGCTAAACATTACATGTACAAGTCATGTTGAAGTATATTTAAAGAAAGACTTTATCTCCGGCAAAGCAGAAGATGATTATTAACATAAAATGCTATCAATTTTCGCTACTGTCTAATACTAACGGAAGCTAACGCGGAAGGTAAACAGTTTCATCCCTAGACTATGTACAATGCAATACACTCTACTGCAAAAATTCTATGCGAAGTGGCAATAACAACGAGAGCGTACATTGTCCTGTTTTGTTACGAATTGGGTCAATCTTCCATGTGATATCTTCACATCTGCGTATGTAGGGTTTCTCCACGAGTGAATTTGGTCTCTTGTGTTTTCGATTCGGAGAAAAAACGTGGGTCAGTTGACATGTCCTTGGATATGTAATAAATTTAATTAGTGTGTAATAAGTAATTATTAATGAAATGGTACGCTATAAATTATGTATGTACTCGGAAGGATTAATATATGCATATTATATCAAACCATTAATTTTATGTGGTGTTAAATATTTATATTTTGATGAAAAATAAATAAATGTGATTACAAGTACTATAGTCAACATTATGATATTCAAATGGAGTTCATACAAAATTAATTTTGCTGCTCTTTACTAAAATCAGTTTTGAAATGATTATTTATGTATATTAAATTTTTGTCCTTAACTATTTATTTCTAAATCTATAATCCAGTAAATTATATCTAAAAATGTACCTCCAACTACTGATATTATATTATGATATAATCCATAATTTGTTATCTTAAATCTCAAATATTGTTAGGTCTATAAAACTACTATCTAATATTTTATGTGCTCTGAAATATAGTAATAAAAAGATATGCCGTGAATTGGGATAATTTTTTACTGATTTTGAAATAACTTGTGTAATTTAAATGCCATAAAATTTTAAAAACCTATAAAAATCTCATCCATATTTTTGATGAACGTCTTATTTAAAAGTTATCTTATGACCTATTAAATTTATCTTGTAAATTAAAAAAAATATGAAATTTATTTCCAATGGAAGCGTACTTAAATGCATATTAATTTTGAGTATTTCATGGAAAATATACGGATTTTAAGTATTTACTTTAATATAATTTACGACAAAATAATAGTAGATGATAATAATAACAAATCGACTAAAATGTTGCATTTATAAATCTAATAATTTTATTGCAGATGAATATCATATTTGTTTCACAAGTTTACCAGGGGTAACTAATTTTGCTTATAAAGTTTAGCCCCTGAGAAATTATTTTACACACACCGTTAAGGATAATCTAAAGAACAAACCTCGCCAAAAACTCAAACTTTTCAGGTTTAAATCAATATGCATTAAATAAATTGGCAATATTACACTTGTAGGGTAAGGTGGGGTGAAGTGGGAAGTGACATTTGGCTCCATGCAAGTCGAAAAAATCATATTTTTGCACAGTTGAAAGGCTTAATCCATAAAGAATCTCAATAGCTAACTTTCTATAATAAAGGAGCGGCATTTTAAAATTTTAATTTTTATTGGATATTTCAACGAGATTTAAAATAAAATCGTGGGGTGAAGTGGGAAACGGCCAAAGTTTCACTTAAAATAAAGTAAAATGTACATTTCATCATATTTTATGTTTATTAAAAATGACAAAAAAATTCAGATAGAAAAAGGAAATTAAAAAAATGATTATTGGTAATGAAAAAAAGTAAAAAATTGACGCTATGTGGCATGATGTCTGAAACCAATGAAATAAGTAAAAAAAACTTAGTTTGTGCTAAAATTTCATCAATACAAACATTTCTCACTTCTTCCCACTCAATATTTCCCACTTCATCCCATCGACAAAATTTTTCCCACTACTCCCGACCTTACCCTTACCCTACTTTAGATTTGTCAAAATTGAATTCATTTTAGATTAAATTGTGAGTATTCCTACGTTGCATTTGTACTAAAATAATAATCGTAACCCAAAGTAGGTAATTATTTTTAGTGTCTTTTTGTGTCTTGATATAAGGATTAAACGTTAAAATTAGGATTTACTAAAATTTTAAATCCAAAGCATCAAAAATTAGTTTATAAAAGATTTTTGCATACTATGAGCCCTAATTTTCAGAAATATTATTTTGATTTTGGTTTTAGTGGTGAGTCAATTTCAATATTCGTTTTTCATAAATGTGCAAAGAAAAAAATGTTTACAAATGTATAACATATTAAGAATTCTGAGACGGATAATTAAAATTAAATACATAATAGGACCTAATAAATAAAATATACTTAGTGCCAATGAAAAATTCATAAATTACTCTTATTTTATTTTATTGGATATTATATAATATATAAAAGTAAACCGTATATAAATTAATGATAATAAATAAATTATTGTATGTAATTCTCATTAATTTCATCACAATTAAATCGCACCAGGTTGGAATTTAATTTAACATCATAGTTTCTATTTTTATATGAAGCAGACAATGAATCGGCAATTCGACGCGTGTTTATTTTATTTTAATAGAAATAATAATAAACAAATTTAATGATGTGTTTTATGATACATTTCTGTTTTGATGAAAGCAGGATAATTTTATTATTTTATTTGTTTAACTTTAGGACCATCTGCCATGTTAGTTATACTGTAATAAAATTTTATATAAGTAATAATTCTTTTAAATGATTTTTTCTAATGAAATATGTATTATTAATTTTTTTTTACATAAACTGTATAGAAAAGAAGTAATAGTAAATCAAATAAATTCAGAAAAGTGATTGCCATGTTGTTTATGGTCTTACAAAATTAATATATAGGACTGGTTGTATTATACTATATGTTCTATCTTTATACTTAGACAAACAAAATTAAAAAGTCTCTATAAATCTTGTTTCTAAAGGATTTGTTTAAAAGTTAATCAATTCGTAGAAATTATAGTGAAATTCAAAATTCATCAATCATTTTAAATGGTAAAAACTAACTATTTGGGCCTAAAATCTACTTAACCAAGGCCATCGTGTCCATCCATTTGTCCACTGTTAAAATCGCCTCGTTCCATCCCCATCAACTAACTCTTTGTCACATAAACGACATGGTGACAAAAGTTAAGTGTCAACCTCCGTATAGAATGCTAAGTGAAACAAATGAAAGGCCCAAGATCTAATTAGAACAGTACATTAGGCCAATCTATTAACTCTCGCCTGTATAATAGATTTAATTGGGGTAGAGTGTAATCGGTGACTGAAGCGACTCCATACATGTGTGACATATCGGAAACCAACGGGCGGAAAATTCCGTAATAATAATTTCTAACCCTCCACGAACTGTTATTTGTATATATCGCTGCTGTTTCAAGTGGAAATTTAAAATTCCGACACAATGTTGTACCATATTGATTTGCCTCTGTAGCAACACTGACACATATATTTGTATATTTTTTCACAATATTTATTATAGTAGTTTTATTGGACCTATAATAAAAATAAAACGATTTTATTGACAATCTTTCTTCTGAACACATCCAAGGCGAAGACCTTCAAAAAACTATTTAACGCTGTCATGTCAACGAATATAGTCGCGTCGTGTACAAATTTTATAAAACCAAAAAAATGTGTGAGGATATTCTGCAGGAATTTTTTTATTACGGAAAATATTTCGGTCACACCAACGCAAATCAGATAAAAATGTTTATTGCAATTTCATATTAATGTTACCTCATCTACTGGCTATCAAAAAGCAAACACAAAATTTAATTGCAGCCCTCAAATCAATCGATATTGCAACGTGCAGAAATTTTTCGCTGATGTAGATGCACGCCAAGTTCCAGTCAGTCGCAACCAGATGGCGCAGCACTAAACTCGACGCAGTTTTCGTGCTGAATTTCAGGCGGCCTTTTCAGTAGGAAAATGGGGAAATTGTTAGTTTCACCGTTGGGCTCTAGAGGTCGCTCATGTGTATATCCTGAATAAAATATTCATGTGTACGCCAGAATCCTGTGACCTATATTAAAGTTTTATACATAACGGTGTTATTTTTAGCTTGTGGACTGTTTTGATATTAAATGTCATTAATATTTTCCAATAACATTACCGGTGAATACTAATTATTTAATATAGATTAGCCCATGTTAGCCAATTAAACACGGAAGGAAATCCCATGTGGGTTTTGTTGATGGGATGCGGATTTGGGAGTAGCGGCTCCGCCAAAAATTGAACTATATTTCTTGATTGTATAATGGGAAGATTAAGTAAGAGTAGAAAAAAATTAACATTATTTTATTAAAAAAAGACAAAGTGGGAAAAGTTTATAATATGTAGAAATTAGAAAGCAGTAACAAACCTAGTAAAAAACTTTGCAATAAATAACGTGGTTTCAGTCTGAACTTTAGGAACCGGCGCCTCCGCCAAAATTGACAACGTTAGAAACATGTCACTGTAATAAAATAATAACATGTAGATTATTAAAAAATAACTATTATTTTGGTGAGCGGAGGAACTGCTTAAAAATTTAATTCAAATACAAAGTTGTATAAAAATAAGTTTGTATTCAAGGAAGATTTTAATAAAGCTGTGGGTCTGATGTCAAAATTAAAACGTATATCATGTATTATATGACATTATCCATAATTTTATTCTAACCTAGTGTCTAACTCACACTTCTATTCCAATCAGATTCTCGCCAGGTAATACAATTGTGTAATTATTCGAGACCATCTAAAAACTAGTTACTTAATACACAATTTTTCTAAGTTGTCCATTACGTCACAGAATCATGCGTGATATTGGGCAAGCGTTAGTCGAATAAATTTGATTTATTTTTAATTTTAGCCTCGAATTGACAGAAACTAATATTGGATAGAATTTGCTTTATGAACAGAGTTTTATAGGGAACACAAACTTGAACCAAAAATAGTTACATTATTTGGGCCACCATAAAACTCATCCACAGCTGACCTACTTGTGGATTTGTGCAGTTGATGCAGCTATAAATTATCTTCTTTCGGTAATTAATTAATGTACTCGACATTCACACAATTGCAAACGGTGGCTTTTCACATCAACCTGTGAACATAACCTCACATAACCTACTCTAATGCATATTTACGTGATTAACAATCATTTTGACGTAGAGTTAGTTAACTCTTTTTGTACGTTTGTTAAATATCTTCAAGAGGAATAATCCTTCGTTTGTCAGACAGAAAAAATAAACGGCAGCTTATCAATATAAAACGCACCCTTTCGAGTTTATATCTTGATGAAAATTAATGAATAATCAATAAATCTTTCGAAGCCAAGGGTACGTTGTGCATCAAACCAACTGACACAGATTAAACTATAAATAAGCGCGTAATTATTGAAGGAAAAACCAACATCGCGTAAAAAAACAACTTAGAAACGATGAAAGTTTTATGAATTGTTTTATTATTTTATTTCTGTAGATTTATGTATATACAAGAAAAATTATGCTTTGATTTTTTAAAATGCCCTTCACGATTTCGCTTATTGAATCATCCAAAAACGAAAATGTATTTTTTCTTCATTTTTTTCTCATTATGGCAACTTATCAATATTCAGGACACAACAGACGGAATACAATGAATATTTAATGACCAAGTTTTGATTGATTTCAGCGCGTTTTGTTCCCAAATAATATTCACTGGTTGGGTGTGCACGAGGAAAAGATTGTACTGTGCCCATGGAGGGCATTAGTTAGATTTTCTTTTTATTTATTTTGGATATGTCATTGATTTACATGTCTAAAGGCAACTGTGCTGGCAATTAACATTTTTTTGTGAAATGAAAATATAAAAAGTTCTAAAAATTTACATAACAATAATTATGGTTGAATACTAATTTGCAGGTTTTAATAATAATAATTTTCTTGGCCGCAACTCTAAAGCAAGGCAACTCCGCTTTGTTCGTTTTGTATTTAAATGAGGCCAAATTAAAAGCAATTGCTGTTTGTGGTTTGCCACATTGTAGCAAATTCATGGCATTAATTATTTTCAAGTATATTTTTAGCTTAGTATGTTTTACAAAAAAAGAAAGAACGTGAAAATTTTGACACAATTGTTGCTTTTGAAAAGAGCAATTAAAAAATTATTTAGAAAATATATGATGTAGGATAAAACCCATTCTAATTTACATTTAATCCACTAACGGATTAAGTAAAGCTGCATTATTTTATTATTGAAAACGAACAGGATAAATTTACTATTTATTTAAAACCAAGAATAATAGACGCGTTCCTTTTACGAACTTAACCGAAATTTTCATTAGTTAATCGATTGGTTATTTTGCTCACGTGATATCAACTATACAGTAAAATGAGATTCTCAGTTCATCTTATTATTTTAATTTGTAAAAAGAAAGCGTCTAATAATTAATAATCATTCTGTTGATGATTATATTTTGGTTCGCTTGCTCTGAAATTAATCAATATTCCAGATTTACTATTATTTTCTGATAATCCGAAGTTGAAATTACTAGAAAATCTATATACTCTGTTAGGACAGTGAAAATTAAACCTTTGCTTATTAAAATTCAACAATATGATGATACGATGTTATTTGATTGTTAATTAAAATGTGGAATTCGATAACAAATATTGACTAAAACTAATAAGATTTAAATTATGAAATTCCTGAAGCAACTTACAAGATATATTCTACATTCTTAAAAAAAAACTGAAAAAGGTAATTTAAAATACTTATGTAACTCCCTTTTTCTTCAGGCAATACATAAGTTCACTGGTAGGTTTCAGAATTTAAATAAACCTAATGATAATTAAGATTCAATAGTTTTCTGCTTATTGACATAATTTTTGGAGTAAAATTTTATTACATGCTGAAACCAGATGTTATGGTTTGAAGGAAAAAGTAAAAATATTGATGTTTATGAATCAGTTATAAAGGGAAGCAATCTGTATGAAAGTACCTAATAAAGGAACATAATAAAGATTAAAAAATCGTTACCGCCATAACACGCAGAACGCAATGTTGTCCTTTAACTGTGATGCATCTAATAGAGTTGTCATCCATCCTAGAATTAGAATAAAGGCAATTAAGTGTTGACCAAAAATATTATTGAACCTTTATCATTACATGAAAAGAAGAATTAAACGGCCACAAAATTCAATTGAATTTGAATCTTATTTAGTTACTTGAATAAAAAAGTAATATTTTTTTTATATGAAGTTGGTAACTTCTGTTTGTTACTATATAAAATTTGGCAAAAGGAAAATATTAAACGGATCAATCCCATTATTTACAATATTTTTTAGTGGAATTTGTTTCCAAATCTAAATTTGCGTTACAAATAATCAAAATAGGGCCAGATTATTGTAGTTGCAATTTTGGCGGATGCGCCGGTACCATAAAATTTCTAAGTACCATTTCTAAGACATTTACACGATGTTTATAGTATTTGTGGGTGAATTAAATATATAAAATATTCGCACGAGTCGCTACATATTTAATATTTGTGAAAATAGTGTGAAATGTTTTAAAATTAAAATATCCATTTTAGTCGATTTTTTAAGTTTTCCGATTAAAATCTGGCCCACATTTTATTAGATTATTTTAATGATTTTTCTGCCTCTTTCTGACCTTTCACTAACACAAGTTAAACCCAATAATATTCCTTTGTCCCCCAAATTTTCAAAACGGAGGTCACTCAAACCAACCTCTAAAATATCGAAGGTCAAGTTCCTGCACATCATTCTAATTAACTAATCCGTTTCCGCCCAATCGATTAATTCATCCAACTTAATAGCTGATGCTTTAATCCATATAACCAATAATAGTGAGCCGTAACAATGTAACAAAATTACGTCTCTAATCAGAAATGCCGGTCGTATAATGCATACGAGCCCTTTGTACCCCGGCGTCCGAGCGGACACAGGTTGTTAATTTTCTAACAACCACTTGGGGCTGTTTTGAAGTTTTCGTGGTTCGTGCGCCTTTTAACAACGTTGTCCTTGCATTATCCTCATCCCAACTTAGCATTTTAAACTGGTGTATTATACTGAGCCCCCCACGTTTTAGAACCATCCAGTTATTGGGAAACGTTCAAGTAAACTGAAAGGGAATGAGGTTGCGTTTGAACCACCACCAAACACCAAAATGAATGATCGCAAAGAAACAATAGACAAAGAGTATATCCTTTGATGGGGGTAAAGATGATTTTCGTGCGGTGACACTTTGCTTTCTTCCATTGAAGATTAAAAATGATTGGTGAAGTCATCGACGCAGTGAGACTAAAGTTTGAAAACGTCACACACACAAAGAGCAAAAGACAATCATCAGCGTCGTCGACGTCAGAAAATGTAGCGGGTGGTAGACCAAAGCGATTGTTCGGCTGGTTTCAAAGGGGCCACAAGGAAAACGGACATGCATGTACTGTTGACAAGAGAACCGACTGTATTAGAGGGATGTTATACACGTATATTATCACAAACACTCGACATTGAAATTTCTCTGTGAATGGCTTCACTATTAGAAATGTATGTTTAAGCCTTTAAATTATTGTTTGTGGTCTTTAGAAAAATGTTCTGCTGCGTTTGAGAGAAATGGGACAAATGTTTTGTTAGTAGTTTGAATGGATAAAATATGGAAAATTTCTAATGATTTGCGATTTTAATTACTCTTTCCATTCATAATGTGAAATTGGAAACTGTGCGCAGTGGTTGATAAAAAAATCGAGATAGCCTCATTAGTGATATAATACGCATTGTTAAAAATTTAATCAGATATTCATTAATTTAATACTATACCGAGTTGAATATATCAATTTTTGTTTTCTCGTGTTCAACGTGTTCAACTGCTTTCAACGTAAATTGTTAGGAAATCTAAAAATACAAAATTTTCATTCATGAGGTAATTTGTGGTTCATTTATTATAATCAATTAAATTTATAACCCACTTTTTACAGACATCTAATATTGATGTTACATAAAAAATTTCTTAACTAATTATTAACAAGAACATTTGGGTTCTATAGGTAACATTTCTAAGTACCGTGCATAAATTATTTCGGGTCATTTCTAGGACATTTTTGACACTATTGATTAATGATGATTTTTGAATGTTATAGTTTTTTGAAATTTTTGTTAAGGGCCAATTCTATAATCAAGTAGAGGCATTTTAATTTTTGATACATACATATACATCACAGTCTAAACCTCATTTAGATAAAGTCGACTTTTATTTTGAGTATGGTCTTTGAAAGAAATATTTGTATACAGTGTGTCCTCAGATCGACGCAACCATAGGTGTAAGTCACCAAAAATTTTTGAGCAGAGTTTTGTCTTTCTGGGATCTCGCCCTGTTTGGTTAGAAAGTAATTTTTGTCATATTTTAATTTTTTAAAATCAAGTGTACTTGACAATTAAGCAAAAATTATTTTCGTTGCAGGTAAAGTGCCTTTTTGTGGGAGATACGTCAAAATATCATTAAGAAAAGTTGTTTAGAATGAAAAGTTGCAGCCCCATGCCAATTTTCAGCAAAATCTGACTATTTTTATTTTTAAGCAAAAATTTTGCTAATTTATTACTTAATAATTAATAAAAAAGCGATTTGATTGTTTTTTAAGTTTGTTTCTTTTTACAAGTTTTCTTAATAACTTTTTGATGTAAAATTTTCTGATAAAATGTAAACGTTAAATTAGCAAAATTTTTGTTTAAAAATAAAAATATCAGATTTTGCTGAAAATTGGCATTGTGCTATCATTTTTCATTCTAAACAACTTTTCTTAATAACATTTGTACTTATCTCCCACAAAAAAGACACTTTACCTGAAACGAAAATAGTTTTTGCTTAATTGTCAAGGCACACTTGATTTAAAAAAAAATGAAACTGTGTCAAAAATATTTTTCTAACCAAGCGGGGCGAGATCCCAGAAAGACAAAACTCTGCTCAAAAATTTTTTGTCATTTACATCTATGGTTGCCTCGATCTGGGGACAAACTCTATATTTTAACATTTTTGATGATTTTTTATACAAATTCGTTTTATCTGGAGAAATTCGGGCGTTTAAAACTCAAATGAACATACCAACTTGTTTCAGCATTTATAACTTGTAA
Source organism: Pediacus dermestoides (assembly GCA_963942485.1). Taxonomy (NCBI): domain Eukaryota; kingdom Metazoa; phylum Arthropoda; class Insecta; order Coleoptera; family Cucujidae; genus Pediacus; species Pediacus dermestoides. Next base: position 36,475,453 of record OZ012626.1, read on the forward strand.
ACTTGTTCTCTAAAATGACGTTAACATCGTTAATAAAACTGATCCCTCCAGCACTTCCAAATGTAATTTACAAAATATCCACAAGTTTATTTAAATTTACTACCAAGGTGCATGTTTTGATATTCATATGTCACTGACAATGCGAGCAGGAAGACAAATCATGTTTTAAGTTTTTTATTATAGAGAGAATTAGAACTAAATATTTGCCGGGAATTTTAAAATACATGAATTGAAGTGGCTCAATAAATTCGTAAACGATTTTAATTCAACTGAGTCGCGAAATTGAAACTTTAAAATTTTAACGGCCTATAGGTACCTACCTCAAAAACTAAGGATTTTATTTATCTAACACAAATAGAACCAAATAATTTCTAATAGGTATTTTATGTAGTTTATAAATTTTTATACGCTTGTGAGAATAATCTGCAGAAAAGTGTAAAACCTCAGGTGAAGGTCCTTCTAAAGGACTAACGAGCCGAGCCTATCTCTGAGCTTCTTGAGCAACATAAACAAATTCTAAGTATTGTGATATTTAGGGTGACTTAAGAGAGATTATAATGGACTTCTTTAAACTATAGCGACTAACTTATAGTCCGTATTTTAAAGCAGATATTTTTTGCCAATAAAATTCTAGTTTTTGCAAAAAAATAAATATGCAAACTGATTAGTGTTTAAAACAAATGTTTAAATTGATGATTTTCTGCTTAAATAGCAGCTTATTTTTAATTAACAAAAACAGCATATAATGCAGGTAGTATATAAGCGCTTTTTTGAAACAATTACGGTCACAAATTTACCTTTCACTTCAAGAATTGGTTTATGATGTGGTTTAATTAACAAAGTGTGCAAAGCTTAAGAAGTTGAAGAGGCATACTTCACTTATATCCACTGTGCTTTTTTGTTAATTAAGACTTGGATAGTGGTAACTGGTAACGAAATGAAAATAAACTTGAATGTCAGATTTCCAAGAGGGAGGATATCTGTACAATGTCGTCTGCTAGTTTTGTTTAGAAATTTGGTACCATTCGAAGTTATAAAATATTTTATTTCAAGATTTAATGAAAAACAAATTGCTCCATTTTCAGATAATTTCTTTATTACCTTAGATTACATAAAGTATGCACTTGCTTTGTAATTTTGTCAATAGCATGCTTAAAGTCTCTCATTTCAAGAAGTTTGTAAAATACTGCAAGTCAATTGATTCTACTTCAGATAATCTAACCTAAAGTATATGAGATAAATTTAGTTACGAAAACTTTCCGAAATTATCGACGGCATCCATTTGAATAATGCATTAAAAGGTAAAAAGTTTTAATATTTAAGTGTATTGATCACAACAGCTCCAAACAATCAATATCGTAGAAGTTTAAACCTCTTCTGCAGTTCTTGTTATATAAGTGGTGCAACCAACTGTGATTTTACGTGTTCAAATCAATAAAGCATTCTTATTGTGATGAAATGCATTGCAGGTCAAATAATCTCAAAGAGCTTATCATCTTCATAGGATTTGAGTTCATTCACTATTTATATTGAACAGAGAAATATGTGGAATATTTTAACTATTCATGTTTCCAGTAGAATAATTTTGTTCAAATATTACATGTGTTTTTTGTTTACAGGTAAGTCATTGGATATAGTGGGCGTCATCAATGAGTAAGTGAAATGAAACTAAAACGTCTGGTTAGAAAGAAATAAACCCATTATTTTATGGCGGAAAGCGGAAACGAACTTCAGCCTGTGGGAAATAAAATCAGAGTAATTATTTTAGAAGTGGTTAATTAAATAAATGCTTTGGAGGTATAAATATTTTACTTTGATCAATAACGCTTTATGGTTTAACTGTATTTTAATATTTTAAATTTTTAAACACTTAGCTGTGTGGCTAAATAAATAAATCTTGTATAAATAATTTCTCTAAGCTAAAACGAAAGCATACATCAGCGCACACGCATAACAAAAGCATTTTATTTATTTATTTTGCTTATGTGGTCGTTCATTTCAACAACACGAGAACTAAATTTAACTCGCGGCCAACAAAAACCCTTTTTGAGCGTTAACAATTACGTCCGATAGCAAACTTAGTTTATTTAGCACAGTTGCTAATTTACAGTTGGTGTGTGAAGGGTTATTTATCTACATAAAACTGGCCAGTGTGAAACTAATGTGCGATAATAGCGAAACGTTGATAAACTGTGAATGTAAAGAAATAATTCCCTAGCGAATATTATTTCGTATGTTGTTTTGAAACGAGTTTGAATAAGTAAAAAAACTTTTAAGGCACGTCTGTCGTCTTTTAGGGAATTGTTTTTGTAGCTTGTCATGTCAGACAAAAAGTTTTTTTCGTAGGCAGGTTACAGTTTTATCATAACCATAAGTAATGGAACAATATGAAACATTGGTACAAATGTTTGTTGAGAAGATACAAGCCTTTTACAAAATTTATTTGTCTGGCAGTCGTAAAGAACACTAACAAATGCACACACATAAATCCGACCCATTAATTACAGCAATTTTTAATTTAAAAAGTCGCTCTACTGTCTACAATAAAACCTGAGGGCATCGTCAACCCAGCAGAAAACTTGGTTCATACAATTTGGATTCACGAGCAGAAATTCATATTTACGACGAGTATATTTCATATTTCCTAGGCCTAAAAATGCCAAGCAAAAAACCTTAACAATATTACAAAAGAGCACCAAGGAGCCAAGCGGTAATAAAGCGGAAAAAGCGCAAGATACACCGTCAGGTCGCTACTAGCGCCATAGTCAAGACCTGACCTGCTTCAAGCGCTGAGATATGCGTTCGTACGTCGCGACTTGCCCCACTGACTCAGACATGGCCAACTAGATAGGCGATACTCGCAGACTCGCAGTTGTTTCTCCGGGATTTTCCGGGAATGTGCAATTTTACACACTTCAGTCGGTCGATTTTGCGTAAAACACGGCCACTTTAAATCACGTGCTGGCTAAAACATGCTTGGTTAATATATTTGAGAAGCAATGTATTATTTTATGACCGGCGTCGTCCAAAATTGTGAACAAATTTTAAGGTAATGAAAAAAACAACAAGAAACTTAGCTTTTAGATTAGTTTTTCTTTTTCACAACGGCGTAGGTATTGCGAGTTGGAAAAATAAAAAATAAAAATAAATGTGTAGGTACACATAACTTACCTTGTATTGTATGCGTTGTAGTATTTTAAACAAATACCGAGATTCTTTTTATTATCCTTTTCTCTGTGTAGTTTATAAAGAGGCTTTGTTTTGGTTTCGTAAGGCTGCATCATAGTTCATTTACCTTTTGGCCTGCATTCTATATTTATATTTTTACAAAGTCAAACCTCTTTTCATTTATCTCTTTGATAAGAATCTTCTAAAGAGTATTACTCTTCTAGATTGTGGTTAGTTCTCTCTTGCATATAATTGATTGTATTCGTATCTGACCACATGGAAAACCACAATAATTATTCGTTAGAGCCATCCTAATTCTGATTGTTGGATAATAATTGCTTCAACCATTAATACCCTAATCCGGATTATTAGCAACTAGGACAATAGTTACCAAACACATTCAACCAACTAGCAGATAGTAATTTTGTACTACTCTACAGCTACACTATGATGATGGGGTGGCAATAACAGCGCCAAAAAACGTAATCACCAATAATTGTACCACCTAAGTCACCAGATTTAGTATCGCGTGACATTATTTTAATGAACATTTTTGCAGCAGATAATTGGGGGTGAAAGTAGGTGTAGATTTGGATTATTATTTACCAAATTACAAACCGATTCTATATTTTATTAAGAGCTTATTACAATTTGAAATTTTATTATACCCGGCGCATTCGCCAATTTTTGAATAATTTTTTAAACTTACTTGTTATTTTTGCTGATATTTAGAAAAGTATACATCATTTATTTACTGTTTATATAAATGAGCCTCGATCATCTTTTTTACAACAATTTCCAAATATGCACCGAAAAGGCTTCACTTAAATTGTTTATTCAATGTGACATGTTAAATCGCCACAGAATAATTTAATATACCCAAAAATTTATTACAGCGTATTGTGCCAATGCCCTGGTAATCAGAGGTCGCCGTAATACTTTCTTATTAACACTAAGCTTACTAATTACTTGATATATTATTTTGAACTTTAACATTTGGCTTTGTTGATGGATGATGTTTTTTATGAAACTTTTTGTCTTACTTATGTTCCCAAACAAAATATATTTGGAGTCCCTCGACGTAAAAGATAAAGATATAAAGAGCAAAATGTTTTAACAGAAATGAAAACAATAATAAAAGCGCAAATAAAGGAAACCTTTTACTTTCTCTACACAAAATTATTATGTATATCAAACCAAAGATAAAACACTCAATTTTATATAAAATTATCAAATAAGTCATAACAATACGGTAAATTTAAATAAGCATTCCAAATTAGCTTTTCTATTAATAGCTGTAATTATTATTTAAAAATTTATGTTTAATGAAAACATACTCAACTAAATGAAAAGAATATTATATTTTTTATTTGGCACAGATATTGTTCAATAGAGCAGAAAAGATCAAAAGAGTTTCCACTTCTCATTCAGTTACTTCTATATCCATTCAGGAAAAACCACCTCAGGGGGCAACTCGGTGTTATGTTTCTACGTTTTTCTTTGTCCCGGTTTACCACACAATCAGATAAATCAAAATATTCTAAATAAAATTTGGAACAAAAAAACGTATTTATCATCGTAGTGAAAGTGACAGTATTCAAATTTTTCTGCTATTTCCTAGACACGTAGAAAATTGTAACAAATTCATAGAAATTGTATGAAATTTTCAATTGTTTTTATGAATAACGGTTAGGTGAAGCATTTAGAGATAAAGTTGGCTGTTTAATAAATAATATAGACTGATGATTTTATTATCAATCTATAAATTCTATTGCTGCAATAAAATATTATATGCGGTTCGAAATTAACTGCTATCGTGTCAAACTATAATTGAAATGGTCATTTGGAATTGTGGTACCTAATAAAATAAATTTTCCAATTTTCATTGCCCCTATAAAAAAAGTTTTTTTTCAATTTGTAATAATATTTTTTAAGTGTGATAATCTACTAAAAAACCGCAACAAAACCATATAAATTCCCACTGACCTCTATCGCATATCTGATGTGCAGATAATCATTATAAATTCAATTTTCCTCTCGTTCTCGATTTCCCTCGGCTATGCGAAAATTTTCTGGCAACACTATTTATGACTCGTCTACACTTAACAGATCCAAACGTCCCTGTTGGCAATAATTTTAATCTGTAATATAAGCAGATATCTACACATAAACGACATCCTTCTTTTTCCATTTTTATGGGCAGCGAAAGATTACAGGCAGTGGAATATTGCTCAATAAAGCGCGTGATAAAACGCACACTCCTAATAGCAAATTTAAGCTTGGGTAATGGAAACTTAGATAGATAAATCATCAGCTGAAAGAAAAAATCTGCCCATAGGCACAAAGACCGCAAAAATTCGATTATTATTCCTGCCTGTGGGGGGCGTGGGAAGTTTTACAGATAAATTTTGATGAACATTTGAATAGTTTCGCGTACAATATCAAATTACCTATACGCACATGTGGTTGGACAAAATCCAAACATCCCAGGAAACGCAAACGGACACACAGTGGACATCACAGATTACAAACAATTGTAGCGAACTAGTGGTAATATGGGTTTCGCCACAAAACCATTCAGGTTTGATGGAAGCAAGATAAATGTATATGATTATAATAGCCACAAACCCCTTTTATATCAGTGTATTCCCCTTTGGCTGTGGCCAGATACAATAAGAAAAAACAATCGGTTTGTGTTTGATTATATCGACAAAATGAAACGCCCTACATCGAAACACAAAGCAGATTTATCCAGGGGAAAATTTATTACAATTTACATTTTTCTGGTAACTAAACCCTCGCATATTTATTATGTCAACGTTTGGTTTTTCTCCACTGGAATATTTGATGATTTAATGCTATTTGATACTGGGTAACTTAACAATCAGTATAGAGTGAAGCGAATCTGGGGCTTCTAATTGGATATCTGACTGTAGTTATTCAAGGCTCCGCTGGGTAGAGTAATTATGTAGATTATTTATTAGAGATAGTATATTTGATGTTATGAGGAGGTATAGGGTTGGCATTTAATCGATATTTTATAGTGTTGTGTACTATAAACTATAGTATAGTGTATCAGTTACAAATCTACCGTCTGCGGCTGAAACTTGTAACACATTATGGTAGCTAATAACTTAAGGCGATCAATAACAAATAGGACAAGCTTAATAATAATAATAATAATAATAATAATAACATAACAGTGCTCGTGTTAAGTTATTATCGATTGCCCTAAAAGCAACAAGAAGCACAAAACATGACTACTTCACCTTGAGAGTGTGACACAACCACCGCTTCACCGTTTATTTCACGTTCGATGGGATAAAATGGTGTATTGATCATTTTTGTGTAAATTGTGGAATAAGTTTTCAATAAAAATTCAATATCCCCTTCAGCATGTACGAAAACACGCCCGTTAAGCCACATATAATTTTTTATGGTAATTTGAAAAATGTGAGTGTGGAGCTTTTGCACTCACCCACAACACGACACCAAATTGATTTTCCACATATAACCTTTACATTTGCATTTGAAATCACACTGTGTTGCACACTACACCTTTAATAAAAGCATTGTCTAAATGGAAAACAGGTGTCCAAGCAATGAAGTGCATTGGCAGGATGAATGGGCTGTTAATATTTTGTGGAGGTTTGTTAATGGTTTTCACCCACAACAGGACATTTTCCTTCGGGCTGTAAAAATTCCATATTTATTATGCTTCAATATATTTTACAGATATTGGTCATAATTTTAACAAATTTGCATTTTAATAAAGTTTATTTTATATTATAATTACATATGTTAATTATTTTTCAATATAATTCAGGAATTTATAATTTAAAATACAACCAGTTTTAGTTTAAAATTTGGAAATTTTCATCATGTACTTTAGCGGATCTCAAGTGGTCGTTCCACAGCCGAACTGGTTTGGTATGGTATTTAAAGTTAAAGTACAGCATATAAATTAAAATTAATTTATTTTCACTTCACTTCAGTAGCCATCACCTACTTTTATTGGATGTAATAACGTAAATACCTTTATACGAGCCCTAACAACTAAATGTTCGGACAAAAGTAAATTTTTGAAATTAGAAAGGAGAACTGGAAATTTTACGCAAATAATTAGTAAACATTTAACAATACAATAAGATAAAGCCTTAATACCAATATTATGCATGGAAAAAAATTATTTATTTGATTTAACAATATTTTAACCTTAATAATTAGCAAATTTTACAAAATTTATTTGCAACTAAATGTTTGAATAATTTTTAATTTAAGACCATTGATAAGAGGTTACGTCTCCTTTTGCTTTAATAGCTGCCTGTATTCTAGCAGACAGTGTATTTATCAAATTTTGGTACAATTCTGGCGTGAAACTGTCTGAAATTTCTTCTATTTTGGTCTTTAAGTCCCCCCAATGGTTCTTGGTGGATTATTGCGTAGAATACGTTTAATTTTATACCGAAAAATTTTTAATAACATTTAAGTCCGGACTGGATGAGGACCAGAAAGCAATTTTATATCGTTTTCACCGAGTTCCAAAACTGTGATTTTTTAAAAACAGTCGTTAGAAAATTACGTCACATTTTTCAAGTGCAACTTTAAAGCTACGAAAATTGCCTAAAATCACCAAATAAAGACTTGGGGATTTTTTTGTACATAAAACCAACATCCAGCTTTGCAATAAAGTAAATTTTTTCGAAATCCAACCAGCGGTTCCAAAACTGCTATTATTTAAATGTAGGTAGCACCCCCAAAAAACACGTTTTTTGAAAAGTGAACTGTGGAACTCGTAAAAATGAAAAAAAAATCATATAAACATTTCAGGACTTTTTCAATATAGTACGATTACTGAGGTTTGATTTAAAGGTTTTTTGACACAAATCCAACCAGCGGTTTCAAAAGTGTGATTTTTTAAAACAGTTACTAGAAAATTCTATCATTTTTAAAGGTGCAACTTTGAAGCTCGATAAATGCCTAAAATCACCAAATAAAAACTTGTGTAACTTTTTGTAAAGAAAACCAACATCCAGCTTTACAATAAAGTAAATTTTATCCAAATCCGACTACTAAATCCATTTTTTTGAAAATAATAATTCTTTGTTTCTACAATTTTCCCATCCTGTTTGGTTAAAGTGCCACAGTTATGGAACCGCCGAGCGAATTTTTACGACATTTACGTTTTCATATAACCAAATGTTGGCATTATAACAAAAAAAAAACATCAATATTATGGAAGTTAATTTAGATAACTTCTATGCGTATGGAAAAAACACAATCAAATTTACTTTTGTCCGAACATTCAGTTGTTAGGGCTCGTACATATGTATGTTATATTTTTGTAGAGTAAAATGGCAATAATTTTTCATAAGGGAGAACCATAAATTCAATTTTAGTGATATAATTTAATTAATAATATTGACATTATTTGTTTTGGCTTCTTATGCCTTTGATGTAAAAAATGTTAAAGTTTATGCTCGTTTTTCAAAGCGAATTTTTAAAAGGTCATATGTTAATTTACATGATGAGGGAATGGGAGAGAGATTTGACATAATTTACTTTAAATTGCTGTTCGTTAAGCTTGTACGATATATTTTTTAAGTGATATCAATGTACAAAAAAGAATTATATTAGTATAAACATATTTATTTTACCATTCTATATTTCAGAAATTTTACATATCTACTTACTTTTTATCGGAAAATGTTAAGATGCGATAAAATTACGTTTTCAAGTTGATTATATTATAGAGTTTTAGAAAATACAAATAAATCTTCATTTTGAAACACAATAAACTGTTCACTTTCCTATAATAACAGCCTGCCCATTAACAAAAAATAAAATTAGGCTTGTAGAGATATAAATATTCAGGGTGACTCTGTATGGAAAACAAAAGCTACTAACAGTGAAATTTTAAAAAATTCCATACTTTGCTCATTTAATTTGCTTGTTTTAACGAAACTAGTTTTAATGTAACTGCAATTATCGGTAATACCGAAAGTAGCTGCCAACATCCTTTTTTGTAAAGGATAAATCTAACTTTCTCTAAAATCTTAATGCTCACTATTTTTCCTTATATCACTTAAACTTCTAACTTTGTTTCAACAAACTCTTTTCAATGATTCTCTTTGATATAAAGCACATCACATCCTTAGTAAAGTTATCTTGCCTATCCAAGAATTTTCCTTTCTACTTCACATCACACAGACAAAATAATACCAACATCAGTAGTTTACCTGTACATGTTACAGATGGTCACAAAATAATCCAAACTGCACATCTCACACATCTGTGTTTATATTCACTCCATACCCTCGAAATTTTCATGTTTTATCCCCAAAACATGCCAAGCAGAATCCTAACCAGTTAATTTTACAATTTAACACTACAAGCCTTAGTCTAAATTAAATGCTTAAAACTAATGTAATAACAACTAAAGTGAATAGTATGCTTTGCAACGACACCGGCATAAATGTTCCACTGGAACGGTTCCAAGCGCGCTAACTTTCCTGTAAGTTAAATGAAGTTGCAAGAAATAACGTAGACACGACGACAAATAGGCTTATGACAAATAGCGACTGTAATATTGTCAAATGGGTGTTTTGTTATTTTTTGTGTGCTCTACAAGGTAGGGGATGTTTTTGCCTGAAAAGTAGCAGAAGGTAATCCTAATGATTTTGTTGTGGGGCGGTTCAGTGAAAACTAAATATTTGAAGGAAGTTTAAAGACAGGCTTAGAAGGAAGGCGGAAAATGGCGTGTTGATACAGTTTGTTGGTTTATCGAATTATAAATATTAAATGGATTAATTAGTTAAAGCACCTTATATTATTTGACAGAAGTTAAACAGAAACGCATGGAGAAATGGTTTATTACCAGAAAGAAATTTTTAATTTTGCCCCGGCGCCTCCGCCAGAATTCGAAATAATAAATTAACGTCACATTAGGTATCTTATTAAACAGAATGTGAGAGGGTTATGGCGAACTGGATTATATTCAGTTAGTTAGAAAGTTTTAAAAAAATCTTATACCATGTCTGCGTTCTTGTGAGACTTGGATTAAATTATCCCGGCGCCTCCACCAGAATTTGAAAGTGTACTTTCTTAATTGTTATTGATATTGTAACAAATGCTCGGATTTTCCTACACACGAACGAAGGCTGTTATCTGAATAATAAATACTACCAAAGCCACTAAAATAATAAAGTTATAACAACTTTATATAAAACTTTCTTTCACCCTCTATGTCTTAATAAATGAAAAACTTTCCAATAAAATTTGACCGGCGTGATAAATTCACGCCACTTTTCCACCATACTCCAAATAAACCGACTCATCAATATATTTTAAACAGTGAAACCACAAACTTTTCTTCGGAACAATATCGATTAAACTAACCTCTTAATAACTAGATCTTGTCTTAGTTTCCCTCGATTATAATTTTTCATTTACCCACTTATCCCCTATTCCACAACTCCAGAGAACCAGAACAGTAATTATTGACTCTCTCTACCCACTAACTGACAGTTCGGATCGTATGACATGCTCAAGTGATACCGGACTTTATGCTCCTGCGGCGGTCATGTTTCCACCGCCTTTATGCGACAAGTGATCAGTCACAATGACAATTTGACAAAGAAAAAGAAAACCGACAGCCCTTCATCAACACTGACAAAAGTGGAGTCGGGTCGAATTTCAGTTTTGTGGGAAAAGGAAGATATGTCTTTGTTTTGTTTTGTGTATAAAGGAAGGTTAGAAAGGGAGAGGTTTCAATAGAAGCGGGGAAATATGGTTTTCTGAAAATTGAAGGATGTCCGAAATTGCTTCGATACTTGCTTGTGCAATTGTTTTAATTTAAATAGAGATAAAAAAGATTTTCACACAAATTTAATATCAAATTATTGTTAATGAGTTTAAAAATTTTCAACTTCGCCCCAATATTCAAACCAACTTCCTGTCACTTAAAGTTACAAGATCCCGGCGAAGATCAAAATTGAATATCCCTGTACTTCCCATCATTTTTAAATAAAATATCTGCATATTTTTTAGTGGAAGCAATTTTAAAGTTTTGCATTATAATAATGTTCAGCCTCGTATTTGAGCAACCTTGTTTTAAATTTATGTAATAATAATCTCGGGCTCACCGTAATTTACTTTGTGTATTTTATTCAGACCTAATGCGTTTATTAGTGCAAAACTTTTTTCATAACACTCACGCAGCTACACTGCATTACAATTCCAATTTGCACTAAACGTGTCTCTCCATTAGCTCACACGACGCCCCTCGTATTATCTAATGAAAAAATATCACCTTGCATACACCGTCCGTAGAGACTGTGAGGGAAAAATACAGCTAATCTTTATACAATAACACAATTAATGTTTTGTGTTTTTTTATGGAAAATAAATGTCGTTTAGTTCGATATATAGGTACTTAGTTGGATATATCCGAATGAGGCTATAAATTATCTTTTTAGATTCGAGAGGTAATCTGCTTTTATGGTCATTTCGTTTGTGTAATATAGAAGGCACGTGATACAGTTAAAGTAATCCGGTTAAAATTTATATAAGTTAAAGGCACCGATAAATCATCGAGCTCGTTTGGAAATTGGAAACTCTTCCGGTGTGAAGTAACTTGTAGCAAAACCCGGAATGGAATGTATGCCCCATTAAAAGCCTTTCATAATTGCCTATTAACTTGCGTTACAAACATTAAACTGCATTAAAACACTAGACGATTTTTTCTGTTTCATTTGGCTTAATGGGCTATTGAAGTATCGTCTGGATGTTATAAACTTCAGAGTGGAGAAAAATCGGCGGCAATTTATTTTTGCGTTCTTTGTTTTTCATTTTAAACCACAGCCGCGAGTAAAATACAAATGACATTAATAAATCATATTGGATCACAAGTAAAACAGCACCGCAATTATTCTCCTGTGTCAAATAAATTAAATCCAGGGTCCTTTGTTTATGAAGTTCGCCGCCAGAACAAGGCGAAAAATAAAAGAATAGTGTTGTACGTTGTTGTATGTCTTGAAGTAACAGGTTGCAAGAAACGGAACATTTTTCATTTTCCACATGGATGTACCTACTGTGGCGGGCGTAAGTACATCATTAATCATGCCTCGCGGAAACCAACATGATATAAAATTTCATATATACGCATTATACACGAGAATATGTGTGAAAAACCCGATGAGCAAAACAATTTTTACACGAGACGAAAAAACCCTGAAAAAATCTCGCTTTCCAATACATAAAACCTCGCACTGGTAGCAACAGGTTTACATCGTGATGGAATCAATATCACTTTTATATCGTGTACCTACTTCACACCCCTTTGTTAGTTGCGTTTTCGCCCCGCTGGTGTCAGTTATGAAATAGGGGGTGGCAGTCGGCCTGTTTTGTTAGGACACGCCGTTGGCGGCCGCAAAGCTGCCAAGCGCTTTGAAATTCATACGAGACATGAATATAAGTTGAGACGAAGGACGATGGTCATAAACCCGAATGGGAAATTGAGCGACTATATACGAAATGTTTCGTGTTCAAATGACCATGCCCCGGAGTGTATATAGTACAGGCCTATAATGGACCACTTCCTAGTTCATCTGGAGTTTTCTCCCAGGATAAAAGTGAATTTAGCTCGTTTGAGCAAGTGAAATAGCACAAATCGTGTTTTATTCACATGTCGTTCGGATAAATATGTAAATGAAGTTTTAAAGGTTATCTTTGTGTCAAAGCAATCATGATTGATTTATTACGAGCTTCTCGGTCACTTTCACTCAACCGCACAAATCCTCAATTTCATGTTGACCAAAATGATATGGTAGGAACTGGCTTATATGACGTAACAAATCAAACGTTGATATATGAAGTATAACTTAGACAATTTGTATGCGTAAGAGTGTTGCCGTCTGCCGTTTTTCTTTGAAAAATGATCCCGTGGGTACAACTCTTCTTTTCTAGTATTTTCAGCCTGGGTTTCAATAATGAAATAAATCTTTTCAGCGTTTCTATTCACCATTGTCTAGAAATGGAAATTTTTGTAACATGCAGGAAGCGTATGCGTATGTATGGTTGGATCTGGATCTGGTCTAATAAATCAAACCACTAAGAAAGTTAACCTCATTCAGTAATATTCTAAATTCTAACTTGTTAAAACAAACTTTGGGAAAACCGATTAAATTTTCTGTAATAGAAATGTGGTCAAAATATCGAATACAAGATGAAGTGTTCAGTGTTTGGTTCTTTCAGTTTAAAGTTTTTAATAAAATAAAAACTAATAATTCACTTAAACTTGCGTAGGAATATTATACATAATTATTTTAAACATAATATTCCAAATATTCAACAAAATTATTAAATATCACCCCCTATAACATTTAAAATATATCACCAATTCCGTAAGAAGCTAAACTCCCTCTGGCTATCAATTTAAACTAGTTGGTATTCTGCAACTGCATTTAATGTAGACGAATAAATTTAATTAACCTTCCCACGTCCAGTTACCCCGTGGTTAATTATTATGGTTAACAAAATAAAGTCAAGAACAAAGGATCTTCTCATGCACCTAAGAGAGTATACATAAATCTTTAAAATACGACATCTATGTATTAATAAAGCAAGCATTGATATGCGACACAAAAAATTAAGCAAATTGCAATCCGAGTTGTAATGCTGGTTGCAGAATTTCAGGCGAATTACTTTGATAAATCAGTGTTCGCATTTCTCACTCCTTTTCAGACTGCACCAAGCGCTCAGTTTCAACACAAATCTGTGTTTCCACATTCTACCACAAAGATAAAAAAGCAACAGTGGAATAAACTTATATTCTTTTCTTTGTTATCATAAATATATTCACAATTGATTGTGCCTTCATTTTTTGTTTCCTTATGCTAAATGAAATTGAACCAGGGTTTCTTTCAACCAAATGAAATTTCCACAAAGCATATCTACCGAAGACGGAAAGACGATGAAAAAAATTAAATTAATCTACATATTTAACAAAGCACTATATAAATTATGTTTCAGCGGGGTAAATTGAGCCTTTCCTTTTTATTATCTAGCATACCGCATGGAAACGGCAACGTGACGAGCAAATGTAATAATGCCACTCTCTTTGCCTTTTGAATTGCAAAAATATGCCTACAGTGTGTGACTGATGTGATCGGGGGCGCGCCATAAAATTTACATAAAAAGATTTCTAATGTTTAATTTATTTTTCGGCATAAAGTCACAACGGATGGGTTTTATTATACTGGGAGGGGAGAGGGTTCAATTGTTGATTGGAGAATGTGGAAAACACTTCAGAGATTTCGATGTGATGTGAGGATCGTGTTTTCCTCCAGGTCTCGTCAATTTGAATGTCCCTTATTTGTTTACATTTTCATCTTCGACTCCTGGAATCTATTTATAATTGTTGTATTCTATTTTAGTGAATGCTGATTTTATTGGGACGTGTTAAATAAATATTTAGGTAATTACTAAATGAAACTAAAATTACTGTGCACAACTCCACAGTGGAATAATGTCAGTTTTATAAACTTTTTAATAAATCTGCGGCAACAGATAATTTATTTACCTTTCCCACAAAAGTAATTACAAGTTTCCTACGCGAACGACATGGGGATATTTTATACATAAGAACGTTTTTAATTAAAATTCCAGCTTTTTAATTAGTTAACTTAATTAACTAATATCTGGGGATGATTCAGTGGTGGGTAATTTCTTGTTTGTTCAACAACACTCTGGGAAACTTTGTTTTTAAACACGGTTAGAAGTAAATAAACAGCACCAGGCTGCTCCACTGTCATTTCTGTAGGAAAACACCCACGAAAATGAATTGTAGGAAGACTCGGGATGGAGCTCACATCGCCTTTTTCTGTGTCTTACCCCCAAGTCGCTCGCCTCCACATCAGGAAATAAAAAGGATACTTGACAAAAGTTTTAATGCATCCACCTTGGAAGTTTCCAGTTATATCCGCGAGATAAATGCGAAAACATCTAGATAACTCAAAACTGTTTGAGAAAAATTCCTTCAACAACAACTGAAGAACCACCCGAACATTAATGATGATGTTTGTTTTGTTAACTGCTGTTCACTAAGTTTTCTTATTACCAGTAGATCATGACTTTAGTTTAATACATTATTGAGAGAGATGGAGAAGATAATCAAAAACTGTATTTAGTCCTGAACTTTGAATCTTATTGCAACGTGATAAAGTGGGGGAACCTCCCAACATGTCGCTCTGCACTAATTAGTAATTATTATGAAATTCTGGGAGTGTTTAAGTTTGTGGGTTACATAGAGTTAGAATAATAATAAAATAATAAAAATTTAAAGTATAGTCTAACCTAACTTTGTGTCGAAAATTATCATCTATGTAGCAGGAAAATATCGTGAACTGATTACAAATATCCTACCGCCTGCTAATTGAATTATTATTATTGTTTGTGCACTTGTGTCACAACTTTGTTTGCTCGAGAATAAACGTGTTCCCAGCTTCCACCTACGCCGCCAAACTTAAAGTAAAATCTGTTAAGCCCCTAAAATAAAACCCAGGGCCTCGGGTTTGTATAGCTCTAATAAAATTCCCAAATACAGGCGAAATTGCTGATATACACAGCACTTATACGTTCAGTAAATTGTATAACATACTATTCGGTGGTTGTGTTTACAGAATACCAAAAGGGCGCGCGGATAATGCTGCCCTTTTATTGGTGTAACCATATACCTGGTGCCTGTGTTTGGTGCGTGGTACGTGTTCGAAATGTTAACCGGAGATGTTGAAGATTAGTAAAATAGTTGGAAATTTATTTGTATTTGTGAATGAGAGTTGGGTTTGAGCGCGGGGGAGTGGATTTTGGTTTCGGTTTCAGCTAAGCAGTTAGAGGTCTGGCATTTCTGAAACATATGAAATGTGATAAAACACACACCCAAAGGATTTTGCTTCCTTTTGAGAATTAAGCCTGAATGAATCTACTTTGAAGGGTATAGTCAAACACAAAAACAACTTGTAGCTAATCTTTTATGAACCGTTTATATCAAATGATAAAGGAAACATTTTTTTAATATATTAAAACATCAGTTTCGTTATTATACTTAAGAGTATTGGAAAAAGTATAAAACCTTAAATTATTCAGTTTATTTTTAAAGTTTGAATAGAAGATCAGACCAGGATTTACTTTTGCGACTCTACGGGATGTCTATCGAATGGGCCACCCTGAAGCAAGGCACCTTTAAAAATATAAGATGCTCGCCAAAATAATATGGCTTCTATATTTCAAAATGAGATCTTAGTACAAGTTGTTATATTTCTCGATTCCGCGATATAATATCAAATTTCTATCAAAAGTATACAAGGTGATTTCTTGACTTATTATAAAACAAGTTTAAATAAATATGTCGTAAAAAGCCGGACAACGAGAACTATATATTTTATGTAAGTATATAAGTATATTTTTTTAATTTGACTATTGTTAATGTCTTCTTATTCTATCTTATTCTATTACGGTGAAAACGGTATTTTATGTTCCTCATTGTTAGATAAAAACAAAATGTTTCGTTTATATACTATCATCATTTGGTAGTTTCAGTTTTCCTTCGTTTTTCATGTTCTAGTATATTTTTTATGTTTTCCACTTTATGGTTCATTTTAAGGCTCCAGGTAATAGGAAGTAATTTGAAAATATGATGATAAATTTAGGAAATCACCTAACACATATTGAAAAACAGTGGTGGGGGGTGACCTACAAAAAATATATCGAATGCTTTTGTTACCGTCGTCAGAGTCTCAGATATTTTAACATTAATCGTATATTATAACTTAGAAAATCTAAAACAAAATTAAATAAAATTACCAATCTAAAAATAAAATAATAAATAACAAGGTAAAATAAATCTATAAACAATATCAAATATTTACTCGACAAACAAAATCGGTGTTTATTAAATTGATTAAATACACTGCTGGTCATATGCAAAGGAATTCTAGAAATCGAGGAGAGGCAACTCAGTATGAAAAGATTACCATTGTATTTTGTTAAATTTTTAATAATTATTTACTATTAATAAGTTACATATATTTTCTGCTAATTTCATAAAAAGTGGCTGGCGTTTTCAGAATATATTTCTGTACTACTGTACTTAGGTCGGGCAGTATATTTGTTCGATATTGTTTCGGAATATAAAATATAAATAATTTAATATGTATTCAGAAATAATCTGATGCTTGATGGCTATAATGTATGTATCTATTTAATAGATCTAAAATTTCGATTTACAGGGTGATTCTTTAATCTGGGGAAATGCGTTTTTCTCGTAAACGACTTAAGGGAATTAAATTATGAAAAAAGTGTTATATACCTACTGGCTGTCACTCAAAATTAGAATAGAAATATAGACTTTAATATGCATGACGCTAGACGTCGCGACGCTTCAAAAATTTCCAGAAACATACCACTTATATTATATCATTGGAAAGGTCTTTTAATTTTGAGTATTTTTTCTAAAAACTAATTTATTTGATTCCTATTTTTTAAAAAGTTATGATCCAATTTAAATTATTTCTGTTCTAACTAAATTTTGAAATATTTTTAGCAGTAGGCCGAGTTTTCCCTCAAATACTAAAGTAAATCTTATTATATAAAATAAAGTAGGCTTAGAAAAAACAAACAACAACAAAAAACTTATTAGTACCTAAATTAAACAAAAAATTTAATGAAAAAGTTGATTATTTTAAGAATTGTTCAATATGAGTACCATTGTTATCTAAACATAAATTATAACGTTTTCTTATTTCATTATATGTGACTTTTCTACAACATTACCAATAATTTCAGCACAGGCATCGACAATCTTTTGTTTTAAATGATATATATTATTAGACCTTGTTTTGTAAACTTTATTTTTAAGAGTTCCCCACAAGAAAAAATCCAGAGGTGTTAAGTTTGGGGACCTAGGAGGACATTCTACTGGACCGTAAGTTCCCATCCACCTGTCTTCATATTCTATATTTAAATAAATCCGCACAATAGCGGCATTATGACAAGAAGCCCCATCTAGTTGAAGCCACAAATGTCTTCTAATCTGAAGAGGCACATTTTTTTTGTTTAATTTAGGTATTAATAAGTTTTTTGTTGTTGTAATATGTTGACAAATATCAGGTTTTGTTTTTTCTAAGCCTACTTTATTTTATATAATAAGGTTTACTTTAGTATTTGAGGGAAAACTCGGCCTACTGTTAAAAATATTTCAAAATTTAGTTAGAACAGAAATAATTTAAATTGGATCATAACTTTTTAAAAAATAAGAATAAAAAAAATTGGTTTTTAGAAAAAAGACTCAAAATTAAAAGACCTTTCCAATGATATAATATAAGTGGTACGCTGCTGAAAAAAAAATTTGAAGCGTCGCGACGCCTAGCGTCATGCATAATAAAGTATATATTTCTATCCTAATTTTGAGTGACAGCCAGTAGGTATATAACACTTTTTCAAAATTTAATTCCCTTCAGTAGTTTACGAGAAAAACGCATTTCCCCTGATAGAAGAATCACCCTGTACATAAATTATTAGATAAATATCATTTTTAAAATTTGTTACTGAATCTTCAATTATGATCATAATTTTGTGATTTCTCAAGCTAAAGTACGTATTTCTTGTGGAGCATTTATTATGTCTATTTAATAATAAAATATAATCGAAATTTAGCCTGTATTCTTTTACTCAAGGCATTCCGGTTCTAGACATATAATAAAGTTTATATTCTATTCTTTAATTTAAACGAAGTTAAATAATATACATTTCCATAATCAATTTTAAAGTATATTGGAAAAATCCTCTACGTTTATATTAGAAAGTATGAAAATGATAAAAGAAAATCAACTTGCTTAGTTAAAAACTCAAGTCTTCAATATCTAATGTATTAATCACCAAAAATACAATTTAGTTGTAATCGCTATGCAAGCTTAAGGAAGCAAATAAATCATTTCGCCACATAACCGCAAATCCTTGTACGATAACTTTTTGCTGCAGCATTTTCTCATGTAATTTATGTAACACCAAGATATATTACTACCCCACTAATATAACAATGTAATGGCATTTTTTGTCCAATCAACCACATACTATTAGATCCTCATAATTTGATTTTATGTCGCTAATTATATTACAAGCCCGTAATTCAACAATGTCATGACAAGGTAAAATAATGTTCTGTGATTCAGGAGCATTTAATATTTTTTGCCTTTGTAACCTTGCAATATAGTTAAGTAAAGCGCAACTTGTAGCTTCGTATTTCTCATTTATTAGGTACCTACGAGTTTTGTAAAATATAAATTCCTTTATAAGATTTTAATGTTCATAATAGCACAAAGCAACGCACTGTACACTCCCTGCTTTTAAACTTTTTATGGTTTTAATCACTTTCAACGATCTGTTATTCATTATAAATTGCATGCACTTTAACTGCACGATAAAATTTGTAATATTATTAAACTCTTAAAAATGTTTGAAACACAATTTCATTGCATAATACCAACTTATAATAGGATGAAAATATAAACAAGTTTTTAATAACTTTAAATTTAATCAAAGTTCCCTGCAACGGAACGAGTAATTAAATATTTTTACGAACAAATAATACTAAGAATGTTCTTAAAAATGTATTCTCAACGAAATAGTTTTAGTTTTAAGTACATGCTTAAATTTTAATTTTATCCAGAGTTATCTAAACTTAAACAAATATTTAAAATCGTGTATATTTTATAAAATTAATTAACTTGTCAATATGAGAAATTGCCTTAAATATTAAAATAATTAAAACTCAAAAGTTCTCCCATCCAACAAATCCTGCCTTGCTTACACCAAATCGAACAATTCGACAATTCCAGCAGGAACTTCCCTCCAAATTGCTAGCTTCTTATCTAGTTTTCAACAGCGAAAATATACAAGTTGATTTATGGGTTGATTTCGGTTTTGCAACAATATATCGTTTCGTATTTCCGTGCAAGCAAATAAAATAAATTTCTGCTGTACTTTTTTCTTTCATTTTGGTTGAAACGTATAAAGTAGCAGCACAAATTCCAAACAAGATTAGCTCATGGCGAAAATTCCATCTACCTATATATAAACGGTTTTTGTCGTAAAATTTCTTCGGGAAACTTCTGCAGGAACATGTCGCATTTGTTTCGTATTAAACGATTTCTGATGTATTATGTGCGGTAATGTATTGCATTGCAACAAAAAGAGTTCGTCTCTGTTTTTCAGTTTCTCGGAGCGGAAAACTTTTGGTACTTAAAGATAAACTTGATGGAAAAACTCAAATATTTAAGATTCTTTAGTTGCGCGAGAAAGTTTAAATAACTTAAGAGTTGATTCTACATTGAAAAAATTATAGATACCTACAATCATAGACACTCAACAATTTCAGAAATTGTGATGGGAGCAAGAAATAATCAAAAAAAGTCACTGCAGAGGATTATAAGCTAGGTTAGATCATTTCTATGTCAAGAACATCCTGTATAATTGTTATAATGGCCGTAAATTAAAAAAATATGTTTCAACTAGTATTGGTGCTTCAAAAAAATATTATCGTAAAATTATTAGCAAGCCACAATATTCTAATAATAATTTCAGTTTATAGTAAAAATTTTATTATGCTGGGGTTAAAAATAAAAAAATGTGCCGCAATTACGAATTTCAAGTTCACACCGGCTGCAAGATCAACGAGTGAATCAGCTGATTTGCCCACCATATTGCCGCCAGCAGCAGGAGCATCAGCAGGATTCCTTTGTAAGGCACACGTCCATCCATCCGGCTGGTAAACTGGCACACGTTTTGCGGTAAATATTTCATGGTCGTGGTGGCAGTGGGGCAGGCGATGGCGGGCGCGCGGACAGCCTAGCTTCTCCCTGCTCTCTCTCCTAATTATAAGTAGTTGTCGCAGGTATGATATAAATGTGTAAAATGAGGCGTTAAAAGGAAATAGAGGCGCGAGTACTATGTCGCCATGGCAACATCGACCTGTTCGTCCGGGGGCCGCGTGCACGGCTTCAAATCTACCAGCCAGCGGTTCTACACTCACACACACACAGAGGCACACACCCCCAACAGAGTTGGACGTTAGCAACAGCTCCAATCCGAACGGCATGCGATTTTCAGTGGGGATTAGCGCGTACTTACGAGGGAGTATTAAAATATTTCTGGTGTATGGTGTGTATGTCACATTGGATGTGTGTGGATTTGCTTGGATTATGCTTGTAAATGTACCGGAACAATAGGGGTTTTTTAATTTTTGTTCCGAGGAATTATTTGGTTCATTTGTGGAGTAAATTGAAGGAAAACTGATGAAATGTCGGATGAAAAAACAGATTTGCAGGAAAATGTACAATGCGGAATAAACTGCTTTGTACTCAAATTGTGTTATTTTTGTATGCAGAGCGAATTTCGAAAACTTTTATAAGAGTTTTTAAAAATATACACATTGAGTCGTTATGCTAAGAATAACATGTAAACTTTAGTATTTTGAATAGGCACTGAAAAATAAAAAGTACATGGGTACGGTTTACTCAAAGCAATATAATTTAAACTTTGAAAAATTACCTAAGGGCTTCGTATCAATTAATTTAGTAATTTTGAAGTTGTAATAATATTTCTTCTTTTAATAGAAATCTTGGATTTTTACGTTTGTAATTAAAATTAGAAAATGTGAAGATATCCAGACAACTAACATTAAAACATTTTTACATTCCAAATATACATTTATAAACGATATAAGTACAGGATGTTAAAAACAATACATTTTCTTTACATACAAATTTACATACAATAAATAAATTTCGTATTGATTTTATTTTATTTTTATTTATCGATTCACAAAAATATTCATAATATTTATGGGTAATATATCACAGATTTTCTTGACGTCTTTAACGCCTATTTCAGATTAAAATTATTACGAGATGATTAAATTTCACACCAACTTCTATAAGAAAAAATCCATTCAAGTAATATTAATAATTTCTGCTGAAACCTCCCAAAAAACCACAGAGTTTCTTGCAAATTAATCCGTACAAAGTAAGGCTTTCATCAGGATAATTGAAATTTATTGGATTATAAATTCAGTTATTATGTGAAAGATTAATTCGTTCTTAAAAAATATATATCAATGCAAAGGTCACAAGTTAATATTTATCAACTCCCAAATTGTATAATATGAAGTGATTTTGTGAAATAGAATAAAACTAGTAGGAACTTTAATTTTCACTTAATTAGAGAATAATTTTAGATATATACAGGGTGTCCCAGTTTATATCGTCAAGATTTCACCAGTCGATAGTTTAGCGAAAATTAAAGGTGGTTTGTCTAATAAACTATGGTCGAATGTTGCTTTCTTTTTGATGTACAGGGCATTAAAAAAATAAATTATTTTAAATAATTTGCTATAAATCAATAACAAAAAAAGTTAGTCTTCTGAAATTTTGAATAGATCTTTTTTTTGTATTCTCTTATTAATAGTGGTTGCAATTATTTTATTTAGAACACAGAGGCGTGCGTACGGGTTTCTTCAAAAACATTTTATTGAATAAAACGTACACCACTGGTTTTTTTTGCAGCACCAATATGCCGAGAGTATTTTCCATTCAATTTAGAAACTTTTTTGTATCTTACAATTTATTGATAACTTAACTTTCTTTTCTTATTTATTAAAGAGGTTCTTCCCTATTAGATTTCCGAAAAAAGCATCAGTACAAAGTTGTAGAGAAAAATATTTCCTACAACTTTCTTTTTAATATTTTTTTGATATTGTCAATATTTAAAAAGATATTCAACAAATAAGTTGCACATTTTAAGGAAATTTTTCTCTAGTTAGGTACTACTTACTACTACTACTTACTACTCTTTCCCCAAAATTTTCAACTTATTTGTTGAATAACTTTTTAAATATCGACAATATCAAAAAAAGTTTAAAAGATAAGATAGTAGGAAATATTTTTCTTTACTACTTTGTACTGACTCTTTTTTTCGAAAATTTAATAGGAAATAAGTTATTCATTAACCAAAAAAATCCAACCTTTAATTGAGGGCTGGTGAAGGAAGGACGGGGTCTACGAATACACAAACTCAGTTTTAAACTTTCAGGGTGACCCTCTAGAAGATTCTACAAAAATTGGCTGTAGGGTAAAAAAAGTCTATTTGAAGCCTTTTTTCTCCCTTATTTACTGTACTATTAGGTTATTTTGAGTGAAGTTATCAAAAAATTACAAGATACGAAAAAGTTTCTAAATTATATGGAAAATACTCTCTGCATATTGGTGCTGCAAAAAAACCAGTGACGTACGTTTTATTCAATATAATGTTTTCGAAGAAACCCGTACGCACGCCTCTGTGTTCTAAATAAAATCATTGCAACCACTATTAATAAGAGAATACAAAAAAAGATCTATACAAAATTTCAGAAAGTTAACTTTTTTTGTTATTGATTTATAGCAAATTATTTAAAATAATTTATTTTCTTTAATGACCGGTACGTCAGAAAGGAAGCAACATTCGACCATGGTTTATTAGACAAACCACCTTTAATTATCGCTAAACTATCGACTGGTGAATTCCTGACGATATAAACTGGGACACCCTGTATAAAGTAATAATTTTTGGGTTTTCTTTAATTATTCTAAAAATAAAAGTTCTTTGTCAGATTAATCTAATAATTACCTAATTATTAATGTTAAAAATAGATATTGATTAATAATTAACGAGCAGTCTTTTCGAAATCATAAAAATACGGCAAACCATTTAAGCTATTTGTTGTTTTATTGTTTGTAAAACTATAAAAATTAACACGCTTCATTAAACTGAAACCTTGAGAAAGTAGATTAAGTGCATATTTAAAATTACTTCTTGAAACGTGACCCATTAAATTAAATGGAATAAATACAGTCGTTCAGAGCAACATCTGAAAATAATGATTTTTTTAATCGTATGTTATTTTAGGTTAATTTTGAATGAATGAACACCAAGCACTTGGCAAAGAATATATATATATATATATATATATATAAGATTTATAATAAAATATTTAACTTTCCATTTCGGTATGTTAACTTAATTAGTTAATTATATTATAAAATGTATAGTGTAATATATATTAATTTTATTATACCAGAATTTTTCGCCTCGCCTTTAAAAAAAATAATTCAGACTTATCCCCTTTAAAAACAGAAACTGAGCAAAAATTATTTAAAAACTACTAACTAACCCACACAAATCACGGTTACTGAAACTGTATCCTTTTTTTACCAGAAAGCAACTCCTTTGTGCAAACGAAGTTTCCATTTTAATATTTAAACAGATGTCGAAAAAACGAAAGAACAAACACTCCATTTAATTATACGTTTCGCAAATATCAAAAGATTAATTATCTTTTCTATTCTTTTTACACAAATTTTATTTACAGAAGAAATTAACGATCGTGTAGTTTCACATAAATTATTCAAAAATGTATTATGTGTAGAAGTTCTGTCGTTCTAATCCAATAATAGAAAACCAATATTGCTTTTAAAACCCCAATAAGTTTATTCCAACAATTCTACATTTGTATTATGACTATTCACTAGTAATGTATTTGTCCACGTTATTATGTTATTAATCATAATATTGACTCGAAAATTTAATAATGGATGAATTGCTTCAAGTGCTAGGAGAAAGCAACAAACCCAAAGTAAAATTATCTCTAGTGGTCTGGAAATATCAATAGTTTGCAGTTACATATGTGCAATTAATTTGCAATTTTATAACCAGTTTTTTATTGTGTTGGTAATTTTATAAAAAGATCATTCACAACGGTGGCAGTTGGTATAATAGTAAAATCGGATTTCAGCGTCCCGTGAAATTGCAAGGATTTCACAAGATTATGATGTATTTATATTACCATCAGCATTTACGAGACTGGCCTCCAACTTTTACGACGTTCATATAGCACCAGAACAAATCTTTAAAATTTATCTAACTCCCTCCTGGACATGTATATGGTTTTTCTGCCTACTCCAAATTTTTCCCGACCACATGCTGCCTAAAACAGTATTGATTGTTGTTAAACTCAAACTCAAATCTCTCGATTGAAATGTTATACTCGTATGTAGTGATGTAGATTTGTTGACAGCCGAAAACTCGACTAATGTGTTTTGAGTTTGAATTACTAAACGCTGTTGCTGTTGGAATGGAATAATGCATCTCGATGATACTAGTGGTTCAATTGGCAAAATGAAACATTAGATTTATGATTGGAGTTTATGGATTGAGTGGGGGTTCGAGTAGGTGGAATTGTGTACCTAATATTTTGGTGATTACAAGAAATTTGTTTGATGAGGGAATAGCCCACGCAGGTTTTGTTCAAGCGCTTTTCTTTATTGTCCCTTGAAATCCATTTTATTCTGGGACGAGACTGATATTAATATTAGATATTTTATGATAGACTCAATTTCTATGTAATTATTGTCCAAACTTGACTAATATTTATTTAATACTCCTAATATATTTTTCGATGGCAATGAGGTAGAAAATTGAAATTATCAGGAAAAACTAGAAGAATAAAATTGATTCTGAATGTAATTTTAACAAAGTTCAATGCAGGTGCCTCATACATTAACAATCGCTTAAGAATTTTTTTAAAGGAAACCTATAATTTTATATCATACCATATTTCTGGTACACGCGAGGTACAGTTTTTGGAAACAGGAAACCAATAAGAATGGATAGACAAACTGTAAAATAACCAAGCAAAAAAAAATATGTCTACATTTTTAGTCAGATGTCTACATTTTCTTGGAAAATTTTTGAAACCACAACTACTCTTGGAGTTTATAATTTAATTAATGAAGATATCTTCGATATTATTTGTATTGGCAAGGAGCATTTTTGTTTCATTTATGCCTATTTCATGAATACGAGCCCTAACAACTAAATGTTCGGACAAAAGTAAATTTGAAAAAGTCTTTTTTCCATATGCGCAAAAGTTATCTAAATTAACTTCCATGATATTGATGGTTTTTTCTGTTACAATGCCAACATTTAGTTATATAAAAACGTAAATTTCGTAAAAATCCGCTCGGCGGTTCCAAAACTGTGGCACTTTAACCCAGCAGGATGGGAAAATTGTAGAAACAAAGAATTATTATTTTCAAAACGTTGGATCTAGTAGTCGGATTTTGATGAAATTTACTTTATTGCAAAGCTGGATGTTGGTTTTCTTTGTAAAAAAGTTATACAAGTTTTTATTTGGTGATTTTAGGCATTTATCGGAGCTTCAAAGTTGCACCTTTAAAAATGTTAGAATTTTCTAGTAACTGTTTTAAAAAATCACAGTTTTGAAACCGCTGGTTGGATTTGTGTCAAAAAACCTATAAATCAAAGCTCAATAATCGTACTATATTGAAGAAATCCTGAAATGTTAATGTGAATTTTTTTTGCATTTTTTTCGAGTTCCACAATTCACTTTTCAAAAAACGTGTTTTTTGAAAATGCTACCTACATTAAAATAATCACAGTTTTGGAACCGCTGGTTGGATTTTGGTAAAATTTACTTTATTGCAAAGCTGGATGTGGGTTTTATCTACAAAAAAATCCCCAAGTCTTTATTTGGTGATTTTAGTCATATTTCGTAGCTTTAAAATTGCACTTGAAAAATGTGACGAAATTTTCTAACGACTGTTTTTAAAATATCACAGTTTTTAAACTCGGGGAAAACGACATGAAGGTGCTTTCACGGCCCTCATCCAGTCCGGACTTAAATGTCATTGAAACTCTTTGGCATAAAATTAAACGTATCTACGCAATAATCCACCAAGAACCATTGGGGACTTAAAGACCAAAATAGAAGAAATTTGGGACAGTTTCACGCCAGAATTGTACCAAAATTTGATAAATACAATGCCTGCTAGAATACAGGCAGCTATTTAAGTAAAAGGAGACGTAAACTCTTATTAATGGTCCCAAATTAAAAATTATCCCAACATTTAGTTGCAAATTCATTTTGTAAAATTTGCTAATTATTTGCGTTAAAATATTGTTAAATCAAATAAATACTTTTCTTCCATGCATAATATTGTTATTAAGGCTTTATCTGATTGTATTGTTAGGTGTTTACTAATTATTTGCGTAAAATTTCCAGTTCTCCTTTCATACTTCAAAAATTTACTTTTGTCCGAACATTTAGCTGTTAGGGCTCGTATTATTCAATTTTGACGGATGCGCCGGTTTTTATACAGTTCTATTTTTTTGTCCTATACCTAAATGGTACGTGTATTTTACATTTGAATATAGGTTTCTAAAAACAATTTTCTATTTCCTACCTAAGCTTGTTTTTTATACCTACATAGGTACCTACACAAAATAAAATAATTTGTAGTTTTGGCGGATGCGCCGGTTTCTCAATTTCCTCCAAAATTCTCCCCAGCAGCTGATTGATTTCCATCCCGCACAATCAGAAAATGATCCATCATCACCTAGTGCCCCACTTGCCCCGAATCCCGGATTTCCCTTCAATTTTTTTTACCATCACCTTTATAAACTAATCCACATAAAAAATGGTATTAAAAATAGATTGGCGCTGTCTGGATGTGCACAAGCAGCGGGCTGGCAAACCGGCAGGCAGCAGGGTAGTTTGATCCCTTCTTCTACACACAGAATCGTCGAGCTACAAGTGGTAGCTAGCCATGAGACCATGCCTACTACTGACAGTTGCGCCCGGCGGTACGTCGCGATCATATGGTGGTGTGTCTGATGTTGGCGGCTATTCTTGATGTTGTTGTCGTTCATGTTACCGTGTAAAGTTTAGTGTGTTAAGTGCGAGAGTTTATCGGCCATCTGTTGAACTAGTATCCAATTACAATTCAGCACACCCCTCGATGGAACAAAGAGAAAAATAAAACTAATCCTAGCGCAAAAACTTGGGATTTAAATTCATTAATTTTAAGAAAGTGTTCGGATAAATTTAACCATTGTTGGACTTTTTAACTAGATTAAAAACCAGTGCGTACACGAAATATTTTTCTAACGTAGTTTTGGTGTAAAAGGGTAGAAACGCAAGTCAATTTGTACGATATACCATCTTTGTTATTTCTGTAGGAAAAAAGTGACACCCCAATTAAATTAAAAGTTTCGATTTAACGACTAAGTTCAATCATTTTGTAGCATTTTTTTCAGAATAAACCGGATATTGCTTAATGCGCCTTACCGTTTATCATGTTTTATAAATTTCACGTTGGAAACTACTTTTGACACATCAATCAATAATCACATCCCAACTTTTTTTTGTTTGTAAGTTCTGCACGGTTTCAACAGATAGACTAGTCTATAATGCCAATATGAAAATAGACACTTTTGTAAGTGTACGTGAATCAATTAATAATAATTGAACAGTCCACTTAATTAATTGCTGAATAATTGAATTTTTCCCAATGTGCATGCTGGAAGTACTTTATTTGCATCATAGAAATTATTAATTTAAATGGATGATATAGCAGTTTTGCTTTTATTTTGTAGGTAAATGCTCGTTAAATTTAATTTACACTAATTATTATGTTTTTGTGCTTTTTTTATATGAAATGACAACAATCTTATTATACTTATAGAATATGAAAATAAATTAATAATCTTATCAGGATTAATTCGCACGTAATAATAAAACCTCAGTGTTAATTACAATACAAACGAAGTAGGTACTTAATTTTAAAATTATTTTTCATTACAGCTTAGCTATGCATATAAATATATAATTTACATATTTCTCTTGAAAAATTTGCAATTACATCAGATATTTTTCTAAGTCAACTTGAAGTTTTACAATTTCACAATTTCTAATATTGTTGAGTTACAAACTTCATACCTATTAAATCCATAAAACTGCAATTTTCGATTTTTAAGAAAGTTATTACTACATTTTTTTTCTAGCATTCCGTGTTCTTAGAAGAATTTTTATTATTTACACTTTTATATTTTCGTTTTGTGTCTGGGATATTCAGTAGTTGCATAATTAGGCTAAAATCAAGATGGCGGAATTTCCGCAAGGGGTTGGAAGTCGAAAACTTGGGAATTACTTAACTTCAAGTCTTCCTAGCAACCCCTAAAATTTGATCCTGTTCCGGGAGATTCCGATCTCAAAAGATAATTTTACTGGACTCAATATTTAGTTTGTTATTTTACTTAATTTCTCAAAATTTCAAATAACTAAATTAGTGTGAAAAAAGAAAAGTAAAATTTATATCATATTTTTTTCAAATTTCTCAAACATGAAGTCAGTCTTTAGTAGTTCCAGCTATAAAGCAAGATCTAACCTCACATAGGCCCAATTTTTCAAATAACTACGAGCCCTAACAACTAAATGTTCGGACAAAAGTAAATTTGATTGTCTTTTTTCCATACGCGCAAAAGTTATCTAAATTAACTTCCATAATATTGATGGTTTTTTCTGTTATAATGCCAACATTTAGTTATATAAAAACGTAAATTTCGTAAAAATCCGCTCGGCGGTTCTAAAACTGTGGCACGTTAACCCAGCAGGATGGGAAAATTGTAGAAACAAAGAATTATTATTTTCAAAACATTGGATCTAGTACTCGGATTTTGAAGAAATTTGCTTTATTGCAAAACTGGATGTTGGTTTTCTTTACAAAAAAGTTACACAAGTTTTTATTTGGTGATTTTAGGCATTTATCGGAGCTTCAAAGTTACACCTTTAAAAAAGATAGAATTTTCTAGTAACTGTTTTAAAAAATCACAGTTTTGAAACCGCTGGTTGGATTTGTGTCAAAAAACCTTTAAATCAAAGCTCAATAATCGTATTATATTGAAAAAATCCTGAAATGTTAATATGAATTTTTTTGCATTTTTTTCGAATTCCACAGTTCACTTTTCAAAAAACGTGTTTTTTGAAGGTGCTACCTACATTAAAATAATCACAGTTTTGGAACCACAGGTTGGATTTTGGTAAAATTTACTTTATTGCAAAGCTGGATGTTGGTTTTATGTACAACAAAATCCCCAAGTCTTTATTTGATGATTTTAGGCATATTTCGTAGCTTTAAAATTGCACTTGAAAAATGTGACGAAATTTTCTAACGACTGTTTTTAAAAATTCACAGTTTTGGAACTTGGGGAAAAAGACATAATGGTGCTTTCATGGCCCTCATCCAGTCCGGACTTAAATGTCATTGAAACTCTTTGGCATAAAATTAAACGTAATCTACGCAATAATCCACCAAGAGCCGCCATTGGGGACTTAAAGACCAAAATAGAAGAAATTTGGGTCAGTTTCACGCCAGAATTGTACCAAAATTTGATAAATACAATGCCTGCTAGAATACAGGCAGGTATTAAAGCAATTATTAATGGTCCTAAATTAAAAATTATCCCAGCATTTAGTTGCAAATTCATTTTGTAAAGTTTGCTAATTATTAAGGTTAAAATATTGTTAAATCCAATAAATAATTTTCTTCAATGCATAATATTGTTATTAAGGCTTTATCTTATTTTATTGTTAGGTGTTTACTAATTATTTGCGTAAAATTTCCAGTTCTCCTTTCATACTTCAAAAATTTATTTTTTGGCCGAACATTTAGTTGTTAGGGCTCGTATAACTATAAACGTAATTTCTTTAGATACCATTGTTATTGAGACAAATGTAACCGGTCAAGGATAATCACTGAAAAAGTGGTCCATAGAATTAGAATCCTTGCTTAAAATATTTTATTATACTAACCTAACAGTAAACTTTAATGTGTAAACTGTCATAACTTCGAAATTATACATTCCGTCTTCTACCAACGTCTCCGAGTGGAAAATATGTTAATGAGCTTTAACTAAATTATTTATTTGTATATCTACCTCAAACAATTACTAAGCTTCAACTAATTCCGCACTTTCTACTCGGACTAAGCATACATAATAATTGAAAGCTCTGTTGCACTTTGTCCAAATAATATACAATTCAAACTACAGAATTAAATGCAATTTTGCTCTGTTTACTATACCTAGGTACGTACAAGAACCCGACCAAACATATTATATACATTTCGTTGAAACAACAGCTCTACAACCATCTCGACGGTATCATAAACCCACTTTTGTTCCGGTAATTGCTACTTCATTTCGTATACAGAAAGTCTAACCCAAACTTATGCATTTTAAAACATTCCCCTTCTCAAATTTCATCCACATATTCATTGATGTTTTCTTTTTATCTCCTTGTTGTTGTTTGTAAAACAAAAATTCGTATTTATTAGATAATCCATCAAAAAGAAATTGAGCGTTATTTTGATGCGGAACAGCAGAACGGAAACTAGTTTTGTTTAAAGAGCAAGGCGAGGGCTTTAAAACCCATCGCATATGTGACAGGCATCGATAATTTATCGTTGAGTTTTTATGTTGAAAACGTGTTATTATTTAAGATTTTGCAAAATCTTAGGGGATTTGTGCGCTATACACGAGGGACGAAACTAAAACGGATTTCTCTAGCTCCATGCACTCACTAGTAGGACTAGTTTACAACCCGATGGAATGAATTCCAAAATTCAAGTGGTATTCACCTGTTGAGAGAGGCGCAAGCTCGTAATGTTCTTTGTCTAGGGCTGCAACCTTGAACTTTAGATCACTTAATCCCCGATTAGTGCAGTTTAATGAAGCGTGTATATGCACCTCGACCATCCAATGCAAATACCTTTTTAAATAATTAAAACCGTCTTCTAAATGAACAGACGCTTGACAGAGTAAAGATAGTTTAATATTCGAATCCTATGATGCATGCAAGTGAAGCCATTTAATTAGTGCTGAGTGTTAAACAAACATTAACCTGTGCGATAGTAGGTATTATATTGCAAGTCGTAAGCCGTTAATGTGTGTGTGGTTTTTAGGTGATATTAATCGATGATTATTTTAGGGAATTTACGAGTCTTAGACCTGCGAAATTACGGATCGATAATTTCTAGGGGAACAAACCGAAAAAACGGATTTATATCACGCGCGCGGGAATATCCTGATATTCATTGGCAACGGAGCAATGATAACCACTCCATTCGATAATATTTCAAAATAAATTCGGACAGAGGTGTCGGGCACAATGCACATAAATTTTGATAAATCACATCATACGGCGCGTGATGCAAACGAACAAGGGAATATTGGAAGCACACAAAGTCCTCGCATCACTGTGCAATGATAATTCTGTTATTGCATCGGTTTATATTATATTAATTAGTATTGCTGCCATTATCCAGATGTTGCATTAGAAGCCGTCAGCTAAACATGCCGCATACCAATTCTATACCCGGTTTCGATTCCAATTTGTCAAAGTTTTTTGTGGTATTGCACCAAAACAATCCCCAACTGCTAATTAGTTGTTGGTTTCTTGTTGGTTGATAAATGGATTTGAATAAAACAACAGAGCTAGATGTTATTTTTGTATAGTGTTCTTATTGCAATGAAAATGATAAATTGGTAGAAACTAAAGGTAATATACTGGAACATTAAGTGTACTGCTTTAAGTTTTATTTTTAAATGCAGTTTTGGGATAAATTATGTAGAAGCTACTAGTGAATTTAGCATATTAATGTTTGTAGGGATTTGGTGCATTTTATATTCTAATAACTTTATTTGGCAGATACATTTCTTGACTTTCACTGCTGAAATAGTTATAAGTAGATATAACCTAAGAGTTTATCTGTTTTTTGCAAAATAAAGTTATTCAAAGGTTACAATACTGGCCCTTAAACATTTTTAATCGAGAATATCTAGAAAATTACTTTTCAAAGCTGGACCTATTAAAGGAGAAATTTAGAAAATTAGTAACATATTTCAAACTTTTTATTATCTAAGATTAATTCCTTTACAATATTTAAATTTGTTATACAGTTTTCATTTTTGCTATTCTGAAAATTGACTTTATTTGTTGAGAAATCAAAAATTGCATATACAGTTTTTTAGTTTAGATTTTTTTATTTTTGTGGAAGAATATACAAAAACGGATTTTTTTCATCGAAATCATTTAAAATGTTAATTATATTAATGCGTCTTATAAAAACTGTAACCCCTTTACAAATTTAGTGGTTTTTTCCCCAAAAAATTTTAAACTAAAAAATGAACTAAAATCTTATGGATAATTAGAACTACGCTTTTTAATGAAATAAATGTAATTTTGCTCTTACTTTTGATGACCCAGGGGCCCAAGGCTCAACAGCATTTACCATGATAGACCAGAACTTTTATTGATTTTTTCCTAGAATTAAAATTGCCAAGCTGCGGTTTTCCAGATTTTATGGAGATTTTTCATGGAATTCCTTCTAATTTCGTCTACTGCTAGTCCTCATTAGTTCACTACTTAAATTACCTATCTTAATCTTTTATTACATTACAGAAAGATAATTTTGTAAAACATAAAGACATATTTTGTGAAAATCTAAGAGTTACATTTTCTTTTCTAAAATATTATTAATTTTATTAATTTAGATATCCTAGAATTTTGTATGCGTAAAAACGTATGTAGTTTCATTTTGTTGTATACGTATCTATATTATACATGCTCGAACATTTTCTGTATATTTTACTGTCAAAATAAATAATGTCGCCCACACTAAGATCGCATCTCGTATTATATCATTTATTCAGTAAAACCGACCATATAAAGGGCAATGATTACTATCAGATACAACAATGGACGAAATAATAAATGTCCGTCACACATACAATAATACAAGGGAAAAATAGTAACCTAATAATTTAAAAATTGCAGTTGATTTATAAAACTAGGCCAGCAATTATCGCTGATAATAAAAACCCAATGGAATTTTGATAAATTAAAACTACCTATATGTACATTTTCAATTTCCATTTGAATTTCAGTCTGCAAATTGGTTTGCTCTTTGTGTATAAAACACAAAAACCCCACACGCGTGCAACCTACAACTTAATTATAATGTTTGAGTCCACTCTCCCCCAACATTAATTTCACAGAGAGCCGTTCATTGTGAGAATAAATGTGCCTGATGCCTTAAAAATACACCCACAAATTGCAGAGTAACAACTAATTAATCGATAGGCGGTAAACAAAAAGACCTCCAGGTTTTTTGTACAACGCGCTTAATTTTACGGGTAGATAAGGGAAAATGATTGCTCTTTAAATATTTATCCTGCTGTGTTAAAGTCAAAATTAAATACGGTTTTCAATTTTTTTCATTAAGTACAATGCTTATCGCTTTGTGGATATTACGCAATTAACGTTGTAGTGAATCGATTTTGGCTGTAAACATGTTTTATTTGCAAATCTGATGTAAAAATTAAGCCATTATTTTATGGGCCGTGAGAAATTTAAAATCGCAGGACCTTTAATGGAGTTTGATTTTTTGGCGGAGGTGCCGGTATCAAGTAAGGATGTAGAGTAAATTAAATTTTTTTGTATGTAGCTAGTCTCTCTAATTTTCCGAACATCATTTTAATTGATTTTTATTTATGATTCTTTCAGCATATTTCACATATTCTTATACAAGGTGTTTTTTTTTGTTTTTCGTTTATCAATTTAAGTCTTTGGAAAGGAAATTTCGGGTGATGAGTTTTAAAACATCCTATATATTTTTTTACGTTGGCATAAACGCTGCATGATATATGACAAAGTTATAGTCACATAAAATTTTCAAATCCATTAAAAAATAATGTCCTTTTTAATGGATTGAAAGCTTTATAAAATTTTGTATAGGTAAACTGGCCATGTTTTGGTTAACGCAGCACATACAAACACAACATTACACTTTTCCTAAAAAATAAATATTCCCCTGCAACCGGCATATGCTACAAATAAAAATTCAAACTCCTAATCCCACACACATTTCATATTAACTAAACCCTGTTTATTCCTTCTTTCAAGAACACGGCTCACGCCCCTTTTCAGTGTTGCTGCTTTCTACCTCCTGTAATTATATCCATGAGTCATTTACAAAGTATCTCCTTGAGCCCATCCCCTTCTGCTGCTTTTGCCCTCATTTAATATCTGCCTTGTTCGTTGGTTGCACCAGGAGCGCGCCAAGTCTCTCGCCTATATACCAGAATGGTTTCAATACCCAAAACACAGTCTTTATCTCCACACTCCTGGAACGATCGATCAAGATGGTCCAGGGCTTTTACTATACATCTTCGAGGTCTTGCCTATATATCTGTGCTTAGTCGCCCCCGCCACAACAAGAACGATCAGATACTTATCCTAATGTTGAAGTAGGTTTTCGTTTGGTTGATTCATGCGTTCGAGTTATCTGATTTTTATTGGGGTAGAGAGGTCACAGTGGAATAATGCGGTATAAAGGCTTGAGCCCCCGCAACTGTATTTCTACAGGTTTTGGAATTTACTTGGATTGTACATTGGCGATTTAAATTAATTTCGATTTTAATTATATTGTGCGGAATATGGGACAGAAAGCCACGCGCGTATTTCAGACATTGGGGCGAAGCTTAAAGAAGACTATATTTATTGGATTCCCCACAAACACAATTTAATTATACACAACAAAGTTTGCAAGGCGACGCTAAAGTATTTCGAATTTAATCCCCTGAAAATATGGTATTAAACACAGTTTAAGGTGTGTGCGGTACAATTAATTTATTTAGCGTCAAATTACTAGCTGTACAGTAAAATAAAAGCGCCCAGTAAAAGTTTGTGGCACAGCTAATGTAACTAACTATTATAAGTATGAATTAAACTGTTTTATTATAAGGGGAGTTTTCATAAATTTATGACGGAAAAAGCTATAAGGAAGTTCGGTTTTTATGTGCGATTATTTGGGTAATTATGGAAATTGCCCAGCAAAAAAGACGGGCGTGGTAATAATTTATTTTTGTTAAAATAGTTTCGAGGTAATCACTGGAAAATTATAGTGGTTTAAAATAGCAGAGAGCAAAGTAGCAAAGTCGTAGCTAATAATCCTGTTAATAATTTTATTTTATGACTTTTTAAGTAAATTGTGTTCATTTCGTGCACATTTGTCTTGGAACATGAAATTTTCTGCGGGCTGTTTTAGTAAAATGAATTGCGGTATAGTAAGTGAAGGCGGTTTTAAACTCGTAATTTGGCAATTTTATTTTGGATATAAATGAATAATATAATAATAAAATTAAATTAAAAAGTCTGTCTATATTGTGATCTTTTATGTCTCGTAGCATTCGTAAAATTTACTATTTCTGTTATATTCTATTTTTAGGTAGTAGTACGAGCCCTAACAACTAAATGTTCGGACAAAAGTAAATTTTTGAAATATGAAAGGGGAACTGGAAATTTTACGCAAATAATTAGTAAACACCTAACAATATTATGCATGGAAGAAAATTGTTTATTTGATTTAACAATATTTTAACCTTAATAATTAGCAAATTTTACAAAATGAATTTGCAACTAATTGTTGGAATAATTTTTAATTTAGGACTATTAATATGAGGTTACGTCTCCTTTTGCTTTAATAGCTGCCTGTATTCTAGCAGGCAGTGTATTTATTAAATTTTGGTACAATTCTGGCTGAAACTGTCCCAAATTTCTTCTATTTTGGTCTTTAAGTCCCCAATGGTTCTTGGCGAATTATTGCGTAGAATACGTTTAATTTTATGCCAGAGAGTTTCAATAACATTTAAGTCCGGACTGGATGAGGATCAGAAAGCACCTTTATGTCGTTTTCACCGAGTTCCAAAACTGTGATTTTTTAAAAACAGTCGTTAGAAAATTACGTCACATTTTTCAAGTGCAATTTTAAACCTACGCAAATTGCCTAAAATCACCAAATAAAGACTTGGGGATTTTTTTGTACATAAAACCAACATCCAGCTTTACAATAAAGTAAATTTTACCGAAATCCAACCAGCGGTTCCAAAAGTGTGATTACTTAAATGTAGGTAGCACCCTCAAAAAACACGTTTATTGAAAAGTGAACTGTGGAATTCCAAAAAAAATGCAAAAAAAGCATATTAACATTTCAGGATTTTTTCAATATATGTAGTACGATTATTGAGCTTTGATTTAAAGGTTTTTTAACCCAACTCCAACCAGCGGTTTCAAAACTTATTTTTTAAAACAGTTACTATAAAATTCTGTCATTTTTAAAGGTGCTACTTTAAAGCTCCGATAAATGCCTAAAATCACCAAATAAAAACTTGTATAACTTTTTTGTAAAGAAAACCAACATCCAGCTTTGCAATAAAGTAAATTTCATCCAAATCCGACTACTAGATCCATCATTTTGAAAATAATAAATCTTTGTTTCTACAATTTTCCCATCCTGTTGGGTTAAAGTGCCACATTTTTGGAACCGCCGAACAGATTTTTACGAAATTTACGTTTTTATATAACCAAATGTTGGCATTATAACAGAAAAAAACCATCAATATTATGGAAGTTAATTTAGATAACTTTTGCTCGTATGGAAAAAAGACAATCAAATCTACTTTTGTCCGAACATTTAGTTGTTAGGGCTCGTATTTCATACTGAATCATATAAGAATTCTGAAATAAATATAAGCATGATCTCCTATATTTAATGTTGAGCATTAAATTTATTTCTGTTTGGTGAAAGCATAATTTTAGAAGAAACTTTTATCCTTGCAAGAAAGCTGCAGTTTAGATTAATTAGTTTGTTTACGAAAAAACTGTCTAATAATGTTTTTGTGTTATAATGAAATTAATAAATTTTTTATGCCTGCCTACTGAACCATCCCCCATGTTTATGCCTAGCGGATCGAAATTGAATTTTATGTTAATTTCACATTTATAATTTGGTTTAAATTATGGTCATTTTCACAGTTATAAAATTTTATGATAATTATGCTCTCTCATATTTGTCACGTGGATGCTTTTATAAAATGGATACGTTATACCAATTTATACGATATTTTTTATTTTGAATAGATACATGATTTCGTGTTCAATGTTTAGAATTGATCTAAGAAAAAACAAATACAGTATAAATAAGTTTTATAGTAGGAGAAAATTTTTAATTAGTTGTGGACATCAAATTCCAGGCCATTAAACTGAATTGCAAAATTGGTAGATTCACCATGTTAGTGGTGTACTATACACCAGTATTAAGGTCAAAATAATTATCATTGCACTTATCTTAGTGCCCCATATTGTAAAATGCAATCAATTTTCAACGATTGGCTGCATTTTGAAAACAATGCATCGCGCGAGAGAGGCAAACGAACAATTTCCAAAGCTTTCCAAGCCGTTCGACCCAACGGATCCGGCCACATCGTACAATAATATAAAACGTAGAAAATATCGATGGGCCAATACAATATACAAACAACACCAAAGGGAAACAAGCTTAAAGTAAACAGCAGTTTTGCTGTCGATATTAAAATAATCTGAAAGGAAAACACGGACCGACTCTTTGTTTCGAGGTGCGGGATTGTTTGAAATATATGTGGGGATTTGCAAGAGAGCATAAGAGCACCACGGTCAAAGTGAAAGTAATATATAAAAAAATTGATGGGTATTGTGTTTTGTATTTTTGAATGGGTGGTGTTTTAGAAATGGAAAAAAATATGCTTGGGGATTTGCAAAAGGCGCACAAACATAACTGGTTAAATGGCCTAGAATTTATTTGGCATATTGTGGAATTAAAGTTGTGGCTTCTTATTTGACATCTGGGAAACTAACGAAATTGCATTTTAGGGATCAACTCTTTATATTTTATTAAACTTGGCGTTGGAGAGTGCTTCATGTTCAAGTTAGCAGAAATAACGCGAAACAATTTATAACTTACAAAACTGACTAAGGGGGTAGGGGGGTGTCACTTATTTACTATTTGTCCTGGATGAGATTACACTTCGTACTTTTCCCACCAGCAGCCAAAAACCAACCCAATAAAAACTCTTTGGCACATTCTCAAAACAAATTACAATTACCCTCCAGAAGAAATTTCCTTGACCACGACGACCATCAGATTGTTTTGCTGCTCTTTAATCAAATGTGTCCGGCGAGCTCAAAGCCCAACTAAAAACCTTTCAAAGGGCGTGTGAGAGTGGAGATGCTGTCCATCGTGGCGTAAAGAAACACACCGGCCTTCAACCCTTTTTTTCTCTTGTTTGCTTGTACATTGTACACTTATGTGATGCTGCTGCTAGCAGTCACCGCGTATCATCAACCTCAGCTTCCGGTTGCTGCATATCGTCAAATAATCAGTGGTGCCGGAAAGTGCGCGAGCATCAGACGACAAACGCTTGTTGAAATCCGGGTAGGATCTGTTTGAAACCATGATGAACAATGTGGGCTGCTTTTTCAAGGTCGCTCGAAATTCTAGTTGCCTTCTTCGAGTATTATTCAGCAAGGTAAAGGATGAAAAAAGTTTTGTGTTTTACGTATATTATGTAAATTTGTGATGAAATGATTGTATAGGTTTAACATGTCAAGGATCTGAATGATAATTGTATTTTTTTATTTTTCAGAAATAGGTACAATGTTTAGTCTCGAAATATTTTTAGTCCAGTTATCACTATCTAATACAAATGTTATAGGCCAATCACCAAAGAAATTAACCACCAAAAAATGATGTTATTGGTCGTAAGTAGGCTACAATAATTTGGGGAGTTACGTTTTCGAGAGCTTCAAAAGTTACTGACAAATTATAGGAAACCTTTGCAGCTTTTCCTTTTTATCTCGAAGAATATTGAAGCTACCTGAAAAACTCATTAGTTCTTAATTTTTTCTCTTCAGTTTACAAGTTGTTCGAAAAAATAATTAGCTCTCTATAACGAATATTTTCGAAAATATGGCGGTCTAAAAGACTCTTTGATTCTGGCGATTTTACTACAAAAATCTACTTGTTTTATATTTTGACCAATAACTCGATTTCTATTGCTTGGATGGACAAAATATATATGAATTAATTTAAAATTGTCTTTATAACGAAGATATTTTAGGAAATTTGAAGTCTATACGATCAATAGACTCGAAGATTCGAAACGTCGAGGCTACAGCTTTAATATTGCTACCTCTATGCTACCAGATACTCCAGATGCATTCATACTTTAAGGCTCCGAATCTTCAAGTCTATTGATGGCACAGACTTCAACTTTGTCTCAATATCTTCATTAGTTTAAAATGAACTGTTATACATTTTCAAGTCGTTGACCAAAATGTAAAAACGTGAGTTTAATTTGTAAAATCGAGAAATTCTGGGAGTCTCTTTAAAGCGTCATATGTATGAAAGTTTTTGCCATACAGAGCTATACGTATTTTTTTTAATCGATTTGTTTTAAGAAAAATGATTAAGTTCAAATGAGTTTCTAACGTACCGTCAATATTTTTCGAGTTAATTTCAATAAATGCCCTCAAAAAAGTAAGTTCCCAAATTAACTGTAGTTTATTGACATACAGCATTTTATAACACAAAATTGCTGTTTTTTTGGTCACTTCATTTAAAAATTAAGTCAAAGTTCTTAACAATGGGTTAGTACAGTTGGCGACACGGAATAGTTTCCAGACAAATTGATTAAAGTAGCGATTTTTTAATTTTTTTAGCATTATAAATCAGACTTTTTAAATCAAAATTTCTTTTAACGACAGTGGTGGAGACAGGAGAAGATCTCATTAAATTACATTTACTTATCTACTTGACCAACTATCTTCTAGATTTGCCACAATTGCGCCTTTTTGAGCATCAGTAACAAAATTTCTAGGCGAGCCTATGATCATAATTTAATTTACAATGGAAAAAAATGCCTGGAAACTATTTCGTGTCGCCAACTATACAAGAGTACACCAAGTAACACCAAAAATTTGGAAAAAACGACTATAAATTCCGAGATAAATGCAATACAATATAAGTTTTACTAAATTTCGCCTATAAACTGGTAGAATTTCTATAAAACAAGACATAAATTTGATAGACATATGTAACATCTGAAAGGTAATAGAAATGCATACCGAACATGAAAACTTTATATCTCGAAATACTGGCAATTTACACATTATTATATAACATAAAAGAAAACTACATTTTAAATTCACTTTAACAAATACCAGCTACAAGACTCCTGAAACTTTAACTTGTTAGATACATAGTATCCTGGAGCCTATTAATAATCGTAAATTCAGAGTTTATTGGTGTACACGTATCAGAGGATGCATCATGTATTATTTGATGTTGAATAAATTTCACTTATTGCTCATAAAAGCTTCAATGTTATAAAATTTGTATTCTGTAAGGTTTCAACAGGAATAATAGTTTTCTACAAAATTGTAGTTTTTTATAATTGATGTCAGCAATAAAACTGAAAGCACTTTATAAACTGCTTTCAAATCCACTTATAATAAGCTGCACCTTTCTAATTGACTAACTTTGTAAATATGATGAATACCAGCAAGAACTTGCGTACTAAAAGCATTTTCTAAACCTCTGTCTGAAATACCCTGAAACAAAAAAGTAACTGAAACCTTTAAAACTGAGACTTACAATTACAGGAGGTATTAAAAGTTTTACCAAGCAATATAAATAAAACTCTCTTAGATTAAGTTTCAGAGGAGCAGGTACATTAAAATGTAAAATGTGCAGTTGTAACATTTATTAAATTAAGTTCTGGTTGCATAAAACTCTGAGAACTTTAACCAAAGTTCTATTATTGTAAAGTGAATATTAACATGCAATTAAAGTTAATTTGCGTTCCTACCACGATAAAACATGTGCAAACAAACAATCCTTCGAAATTACACATGCACATTACTGCATTATAAACATCTCCTATTTTATTCTCGCGAAATTTACCACTTCTGCATTGCATGTTACACGGGTCATGAAATTTGTGTCAAATTCTAATTGAAATGATGTTCAAATGTGTGTGCAGCGCCATGTCAATAGTTCATAACTATGCCGAATTAATATTACGTATGCAGCCTGCAAACGATTTGGTACGCTTGACGTGAGTCCAGTAGTATAATTTGCTAATTCTCATTTTACCGAAGCAGCGTTTGTAGGGGTAGCTACGTGAACAACCACCAACACATTTCCAAGTTGGGGGATCATTCTGGTATTATTACACTTCAATGCAAAACCTAAACCTGTTGTTGATAATTGGTGTACATAATGTGGATGGTTATTGTTTGGGTAATTTTAAAAGGGGCTAGTGAGCTAAATATAGCAACATTTGTCGTCTTGTGGGTATAATTAGCTTAGGAGGATTGCAGGAAGAACAATGCATAGTATGATCGTTAGACATTTTTTTCAAAATTGTTTTTAGGATCGGTGTGACTAACTTTATCTTACCGTTCTTTTAAAAGGACACCAGTATAAATTAGACTGTGCGATACATTCCAATTCAAATAATTCTATCTAGCTGTTAAAATATGTTTTTGTCAATATTCCGTTGCTAAAATTATCAGTTTATAGTAACGGATCCTTATTTCCAAAAAATCCATGCACATTTATAAAAGTGGTACAAAAAATTATAATTTATGATTTAGTTTAATGTCCATGAAGAGGAAATATTGTAATATTGGCAAATCAATATTTTAATAGATAATTGGGCACAAATCAATGAAATTTATCGATTATAATTCAATAATAGTCGAGGCCCTAATGTACTTGTATGTCCTTTTAAAAGGACGTTGGGTGAGATGGTTAATTATTATCCATATTATCTGGTAAATTTATAGACGAAATATTTTATTTTCTAGTATGTTAAGTTACTTCACTTTTTTTAAGTTAATTCTTACTAGAATATTCATTATATTTCTTTAACTTTGTTTCGAAAAATTACGATGGACTAACAGTTTTATGATAATTTATAAAATATAAAACTAAATATAATCATGCTATAAAAACTAGAATATTTCACTTTCATACTAAACCGTATTCGGAAAAAAATCTTTTTAATTTCAGCCTTTCACATTATTAGAAGGCGACAAAAGTCTATTACAGTTATCTACGAGTTTATCTCTCACTGATGGTGGTAAATTCGTTTCCAGTAGATAACTCATTGTAGAAGATAGACTTTTGATAAGAAAATTCGAGTAGAAGATTGTAGGTAGGGTGGAAATCGAATTTAACTGACCCTGGAGCAGTTTTTTGTAGCGAATCCTTATCACGAGTCTAACAAAAACAATTTCAATTAACTGCTAGATTGAAGTATGTAAAAAATTTCTCACTCATATTACATTGATGTTTTTATAGCTAATTATTTGTTTCACTCATGCTACTTCTATAATAATTTCTGAGTGTGCAGATTTTAAACAATTTAACCATATTTTCATTGGAGTTTGCATGTAAAGTCCTTGTTTTAATTCAAAATCTAGTTTCTCATTAAATTCCTTTTTAATACATCATTCCATAAAACCATTTTGTCAAAATCTATTATGGCTTCACTATATTTTCCCGCTTGAAATTGCTTCCAAGGCAATAAATACACATCCTTGTGTTGATTTTTCTCTACTAAACAATGTAATTTAGCTTATACAGCTTACAGTTAGTTCAATGCCTTTTACGCTGATATCATTTATTTCCACTATATTATATTGTCTACTGTGTGGTGTAATTAATTACTGTGCAATCCCCAGGCAAACCCTCCCTACATTCTGTCTCTCTTCTGATGCTATCACCAAATTAAGTAAATTAATTTACTTGTTTTTTTACCTGACAAATTAGTTAAAAATGTACACGCAATAAAATTGAGTATTTTATAATAAACACTGTAGATATCTATCTTGTTGTTATTACAATTTTCAGGATAATTTCAGCACGACATCTATAGAAAAAACAACCATTATCCTGTCATAAAATTCTTAAATTATTGGCAGTATTATCTAAACCAACGAATAAACATCACGTAGCAGGAAAAATACATATAAATAATGCAAAACTGAAATTGGCCATCACCATTAAACCAACCGTGTCTTTATCCTTTTAATAATGACTGCACTAGATGTAAATGTATGCAAATTTGCGTCCCACACAAACTAAACACAAATGATTTATGATAAAAGTGCAAACCAAAACCAAAATGCTAGACGAGGAGACGCTCGAGAGCGAGCAAATAAATTAATAAAATTTTAATCTTAAGCTCTCCAACAAGCAGATAAAGATGCGTTTCATTAAACAAAAGACGTAGCGATCGTTAAATTCATTTATCATGTTAAATGAGAGAAGCACCAGCCAAAGCTGAAGCTCGGCAATATATATTTG
The DNA here is from genome assembly GCA_963942485.1 of Pediacus dermestoides. Lineage (NCBI taxonomy): Eukaryota > Metazoa > Arthropoda > Insecta > Coleoptera > Cucujidae > Pediacus > Pediacus dermestoides. The sequence goes on from OZ012626.1 coordinate 36,519,816, forward strand.
TAGAAACTTAAAAGTTTCCTAAGTAATATTGTTCCCAGTCTGTACCTTCACCTACTTAACTCTGCTATACACACCCAAAACTCTGATTAATGATTGTATGTTTAATTTATATTGTGTGCACAACTTCTTGGAAAACTCGTTAAAAAATCCTACCCAATTATCCGGTGTTTTTCCCTTTGGCTCCTTGGTATATTGAAACGGAACATAAACGAGGAATTTGTGTTTGTTTATTGTGTAACTAACTGTGATTTGTTGGGCCATTCGTTTCCTTTTGCTGGAATTTGAGTGCTAAATCATGTTGAGTTCGGAGAGAGCGGGCGTACAAAACCGTCACGTAGAAAACAGTGTCGCTTTTTGTCCGCAAAAATTGTACCAAATTAGGAATTATCAAAGGGGCACGTATCGGTTATAAAAGTTGTTACAATATAAATTCGGATTTGAGAAAAGGCGAAATTAGCTGTGAGGGAAGTTGTGCAGAGACAGTCGAGGGTTATTTTAAATTTTTTTTTGTAACGGGTTGGAATGCTGGTAATTAAAATTCCAAATTTATCAATTGATCCAACTTGATCTAGATAAGTCCAAACCTTATCTAACCTCTCAATCGAAAGTTTTTTTGGCTCTATAGTCTTTCTCAAACTCTATTTATTTGTACACTGTAAAATAAACTGCTGGCCAATTGAAACGTACCAAGCGAATTTTTAGGTTGAATTTAAAGTCAAATATTTTGAAAAATAGAAAAGATATCAACATGCGGTTTTCAGGATTTCAGAGATAATTTAATTGAGAAAACGATAGTATTACCCGACTTTTTTTACTTTGAAGTACATTACTATCTACAGAGTACGAAAGAAAGTCTTCTTTTTTTTGTTAAATTTTATAACTACCGAGATTCCGCAAAATTTTTTTTATATTTTTTTAATGTAGATTTTTTTAGTCCTTACTTAATGGGAAAACAACCTGTTTCTCAAAATTTTGATATTCCTGTTATTTTATAAGATACCGAATTTTTGCTGAAAATTTGATTTTTTCTTTGTTTTTTGTCGTTCGGCCATATTGTATTTTGTAAGAACCAATCTCTGTAGTTGATTATGATACCTTATGAATGGCTTTCTTAAAAAAATACACTTTTTGTACTTTCATTAACTTATTGGTAACCAGTGGCTTATCAAAAATCAGTACACGTTCGCTAATTGGTAAATTTTTTTAATTCATTTTTTAAGGATATTTTCTTAATGGAATAGAATGGAATTTAGTTAGTTTATCTTCACCATTGGTTTAAGTGACTTATATCCTCGAAACGGGTTTTTCAGTTTTTCAAAAATTTGCTCATATCCGTGTATACCGGGAGGCTACGAAATCGTTTTACAACCCCCACCATTTTGTTACATTTAACTGTATTAATTTGAAATTTGGCATGGTTTGATTGTTGAAAGGAATAATCATTTTGACGTTTAAGACAATCTGATAACACTTCCGGTTTCACCGGAAGGGCCACCTACTAACTTTCAAAATTTTTTAAAACAACCCTGTATATTTTTTTCGTAAGAATTAGATTCTACTTAAAATTACCTTTTTAACGACATATCACATGATGACATTTGCTTTCAAAATGGCAGAATAATTATTATTCCAAAAACCGGTTCAACAATATTAAATTTAATAAAAAATTCGGTATCTTATAACATAAGAGGGATATAAAAATTTTGAGAAATTGGTTTTTTCCTCATTAACCAGGGACTAAAAAAATTGACATCAAAAAAATATTAAAATTTTTTTTGTTTGAGAAAAAAAAAGACGACTTTCTTTCATACCCTGTAGATAGTAACGTACTTCAAAGTAAAAAAATCGGGTCACACTATTGTTTTCGCAAATAAATTATCTCTTGAATCCTGAAAACCTCATATTGATATCTTTTTTCCTTTTCAAAATATTTGACTTTAAATTCAACCTAAAAATTCGGTTGGTACGCTTCAATTGGCCAGCAGTTTATAAGCTCGCGTAGTCAACCCTATGATTCTTGGATGTAACATGTCTAGGCTCTTTAAAGTAATTTTTAAAACGAAATCATAATAAAAGAGAAAAAAATATTGGAAAATCTCCATACAAATTTAGTGCCAATTTGAAATATTTTTTTGTAGTATGAAATCCCCTTTTCTTTTTCAGCCAAAATTGTTGGTAAAAATTTTAGTTTATTGAATTCTGAGGGAATTGTAATTAACCTGGTAACCAGATCTTGTCTAACCTCACTTAAAAACCGGAAGGGCAAATAAAATTTACTATTATTCGCTAACAAATATATAAAATTTTATAAACAATGCAGAGGTGAACAGGACAAAAAATTACAGGAAACCCTCATATATGTATATGAACTTACAATTTCTCTGATGGAATTAAAATACACAATTGTGTGTTTTATCATGGTTTTTAATTTAATGAAATGGGGAAGCTATATAAAAATATTTGTATTTGGAGTAGATAATATATTCATATTTTTTGTAACAATGAGACCGTATACAATAAAACTGACAACAAAAGAGTCGACATCATCCACAGTGATTTATTTACATGCTATACAATTTGAATTAATAATTATTAAAAAAATACACTCACATCTCCATTCCACTATATAACCACAAACCAAACACAAAAACATATAAATCCATTTATTTTTCCATTTACAAATTTTCGTTCACAACAAAAACAAAACCTGTCGTTTTCGCCTTGGTTATTTCCTCTGCAATATTGGCGGTGTAAATATCCTCAGGCCTTCTTCATAAATCCCCTCAGCTCGTATTAATTCAAATGCAAAGGCGATGGCTTCTGAAAGATTTCCCGTCGACGGAGAACCGTGCTGTGGAATATATACGATAAATATGTGCTAAGAGTAACAATATAACGTGTTATATGTTTGTGTAACGTATGTATAGTACATACAGAGTATATGAGCTGCAGTTCTATATGCATGCCTCGGCTGATATCTTCTTTGCTGACGGGGATGGGGCTGCGCTTCCATTCGTGATGATGATGTGTTCTAGTTGGGAAAGTTGCAGTTTGAATGCATTTCCTCCCTTTCTTTGGCTTTGACGTAATTGAAATGAAATCAGTTGATCTATGGCAGGCGATTTTCAATAACACTCTAGCATCACTGTGTGCATGTGGCAAGTGCTGGACGTGTGCTAGCTATAGAAAAGAGAAGTTTGAATTTTAAATTACTAGCGCGTGGTTTTTGTTTGCTTCTTTGGATGCTGTTCAAGTGACAAGCTGCTACAATGCTGGATATAATGGAATTTTCATTTGAGATTGTGATCATTTGGCCAACGAAGTTGGAAAATGTCGGTTCAAAGGGGAGCGTTCAATTGCGAATTATAGATTTGAAATTTTGTACGGTGTGTTAAATACTAAATAGCATAATTAAACTCAAACTTTCTTCTTATAAGGTAAAAGACCCAATTACCGTCATGACCTAATTATCGTCAGTTTCTAGTTATATGTTTTTGATTAAAATAAGAAATTAGTGAGTGATTATACAACGAAAATTTTAATTATTTATTGGTACATTTTGCAACATTTTTAAATAGCTGTTTTAACCATGCATCATGCATATTTTAGTTTTTTATTAGAGACTATTTTAGATGCTTATTAGACCCACTTTTAAATTCTAAGCTAAGGCGAGTGTACCTACAGGATTAATAGATATTTAATTGTGAATTCAAAATTAAACTTTTAGTTTTTGAGAATTAATTTTCTACTCCACAAGAATATAAGTTATTTTATGTTAATACAATAGCAAAAATGCCGAAATTACGCACAAGCCAAGAGAGAGATTTTGATTTAATACCAAATACATTAAAATTATTATTATGTAAATACAGGGTGTCCGGAAATTAGGAGCAAAAAACTCGGGGAGTGATTCTACTCGAAAAGTTAATATGACAAGCTCCTATAACATTTTTCCGAAAGTTCATTAATATTGGAGTTACAAGGCCCCAAAGTTTTTTTTTTAAGTCAATTTTTTCCAATAACTTTTTTTCTAAATTTTGATGATGCCCGATTGAAGAGAATCGAAAAATCTTCAAAAAAGATCCTCTTGTTGAATAACGATAAAACGAGTAGTTTTCGAGAAAAACGCGCTTCTGTTTAATCTTGAAAATGAGCTATAGTTAAGTAGTTGGTATTCATTTAATGCAAGCAAATTTTTTAAGGCGTTTTTCTCGAAAACGACTTGTTTTATCGTGATGCAGCAAGAGGATCTTTTTTGAAGATTTTTCGATGCTCTTTAATCGGGCGTCATCAAAGTTTAGAAAAAGTGCCTAACGAAAAAGTTCTGGGTCTTTATCCAAAGGTCAACGTCAGTTTCGACTCTTTGACACTGGGGGATTTACCTCAAAATCGGTGCAAGAATACAAATAAACATTAGTGATAAGTGTGCTAAATTTTAAACGAATCGGTACACTAGAAAAAAGTTACTGGAAAAAATTGATTTAAAAAAACAATCTTTAAGGCCCTGTAACCCCAATATTAATGAGCTTTCGGAAAAACGTTATAGGAACTTGTCACATTAATTTTTCAAGTAGAAAAATCCCCCGAGTTTTTTGCTGCTAATTTCCGGACTATAGTAAAAGAGGCGGCTTCAAAAAGTTAGTCGTCATAAGCTGGACGAACGGGAAAAATAGGAATGATAGTTTAGACCTTTATTAAGAAGGAACGCTAAGGTTGCCTGCGAAAATTCTGCTAAAATCCTATTTTTCCCGTTCGTCCACCTTAAGACGACTAACTTTTTGCAGCCGCCTCTTGGACTAATAGTTTTTGTAAACAGGTATACAAAGATTTATAAAAATATAGTACCTAATTTTCGTTACACACTTTTGTTAGTAATTTAGGTGCAAAAATATTTAAAAAACAAACGATATTATGCAGATAATATGACAGAGAGGAAAAAAAATAACTAATAGAGAATTTAAGCACTTTTCTTGTTATTTTAATTCAAAAATGGCAAAACGGCGTAGTCACTAATTGACAGACGATATGAGTTAAACCGAATTTTCTTATATCAAAAATAATTTCAAAGTTTCGAAGATTCATTAAATCCAAAATTTGAGAATATTCCATAACCATTTAAAAAAAATATTTTCGGAGTTTAATCATCAAAATTTTATTTGCTGTTTAACGAGCTATGTCTGTAAAGACAGCCAATCAAATTAATGTATTTCACATATTCCTCAAAATATTTTGAGTTTCTATTCTCACTTTTCAAAAAAGTAAACTTCTAAATATTGTAAAAATCAATTAACGTTCTTTTTAATATTAAAAATAATTTCTTACTTTTATATAAAAATTACCAAAGTATTAATATTTTGAGTTTCAGTTATAATATTACTAAATCCAACTTTTGCTGAAGATGTTGATAATTAGGACATTAACATCAATATCGAATAATTTCTTGCAAAGTTATCTATTTTCTTAAAAATGTTAAGTGGAAATTTTTGAAAAATGTGTTACTGTTTTTATAAATTATTATTTAAGCATCAAGGGCGTAAAATGCCTCTTTGCGCTTTTGGTGCATAATCAACTAGGTATTAGAATTATGGTAATTTTAACGTTTCAAAAGCTTCTACTTTTACAAATTGCAATTTTATTGAATGTGAATATGTGAATTAAGAACTAATTTCACATCAGTTATATCTGGCAAAGCAGCAAACTACGAGTATAAATAATTTCTAAAAGAAAACAACATTAGCATAAGTACATCATAATAAGAATTAACAATATAAGCTGAGATAAACAACTTTTTACATTTTTATTCCAGAAATATATAACTTGATTTGTAGGATAATCCATAATAAATTTGTTGAAAACAAGTAGATATATACGAGTTATTTACGTACAATTTTGCAGATTCAATTTACCCCTTAGCAACTTTACAAATACTTCATGATGTTTTCCCAGTTCTTTCCAAGAAACTTTCTAAAAACATAACGATAATAACCATCTGAAATATTCTTCCTTGCTCTGATATACAAGTTTTAGCACTTTGATTCTTGTACAGTTTAAAACAAAACAGATAACAACAACAACAACTTTTTCTATGGTTAACTTCCTTAAATAACAGGAAAACAATACAATTTATCCCACAGTCCAATGTACAAAATAATTCTCCATTCTTTGTAAACTTGGCCATCCACATCAGTGTGCTTTTTACTGTATCGATCCGAATACTTGCGGGATACTTTCCAGACGAAACAGACCAAAGCGGACTGATTAAGCCACTTATATTGATCCTTTTGTACCTTTCGTTGGTACTCTGTGATATAAACACAAAATAATACACACGTTTATCACACGCTATTGTTTCACCTCCAATTAAGGCTCAAAAATAATAGATGAACTACGTAGAAATTGCGTGGAAAGTTTGTTTGTTTACTTATTCAACAACACAGCCTACAAATAACAGACTAAATAGTTTCATTAAGCAAACTCATTTTGTTTAGTTTCCCTTCGGAAACTTTTTAATTTACTTTTCTTCGAACTGCGTACTAATTAAATTGTTTTGTCTTTTTTTCATGTATCCATCACCTGGATGACCAACAGAGCACAATTAGAGTAAGTAAATTTATTCCAAAAATTTTCCAAGCGAAACAGGTTTGAACGCCAGTTTTTATTTCATTTTGAAGTGCTTTTTTGTGTGGGACGGGCGTCCGTCCGTCAGCGCACGAGCTTTCATTTCCCTGTTGAATAGAATCGACTTTGTTTCCTTCGCTGTATAGCGCCGGTATATAAATGTATGCGGGGGTTTATATTGTGGACATCATTCACTTTCCACAATTCCCAGTGATTTTCTAGGATTTGCTAAATGTATTTGCATAATAATGGCTTAGCACAAAAGACGGACTGAGCACACCGTTTTATAATATAAGTTATACTGTCTTTAGTCGACTTTAACTCACTATTCTCTATTACATTTATCACCGGCTCATGTATTAATTTCTGTCCGTCAGAATCCTCGGATTAGGAAATTCAAATTCAGATAAATGTATCTACCTAGACCTAGATAAATGCGGGTCCTAAGAGGATTCTAAAGTCGACGTGGCTTGTTGAATCTAGAAATAGAAAACCATTAATTCTCAGAAATACAAAATATTTTGACACGTTTACGTCACCATGTAAGGATTTTTTTGGATAATTTTTTTCTTTGTAGGTATCCTTAGATAAGATTATTGATTCCATCTTCACTAAACTTATGACAAAAAGAATAGAAAGAATATGGGCAAAGGTAGAGTAATGAAGTAATGATCATATTATATTTTCCATTTCACAAGATGTCCCTTTTTGTACAGAATTATATAAATTCAACATTTTTATTTGCGAGAAAAGTTATTACACTTTCTTCTCTAATTCCTGCAAGTACATAAAGAACATAAAAACAAAAAACATTTACAAAGTTATTCTATATTTCTGTCTAAATTTGGAGATGTTCTTCTTTTTGGGTAAATCTATTAGGATTTCATTATATAAACTAAACAAGGAAGAAGGAAGAAAACACGCATAGATTTTTGACCGATATCAATGACCAGTTTAAAAATTTATTTTACCTGAAGTACACCTTACAGTAATATTGAACACTAGAAATTGCGCCTAAAATTTGATTTACAAATTGAATTAAATCGGTTCAAAAAGGGTCACAAGATATCTAGAACCCTCGCTACACCAATTAAATATTCCCTCTACTGGACCCAAGTTTTTTTTCTTCCTATTCCGGGTTATTTACATACATTTTAATCTACAAAATCGTGCACATAATTAATTTGAGCATAAATATAGAGTAGTTAGAACCCTTTATTGACCAGAGCAGGCAGAAGTTGTGGGGTCACAACTACTTTTAGAATTGAATTTATTTTGTTTTAGAAGCAGTAAATTAAATTAAATTTAACTGGATATTTAGGAGAATGCTGATTTTGACATAATTATTAGGTTGTCCAAAGTATAGGCACCAAATCGACGTGGATCCGAATTCCAATTTTTTAAAATTGGGGAGAAATTGTAGAAATTAAATGGACACTTCTAGCATTCTGTCAACTAAACTGCTGGCCAATTGAAACGTCAAATATTTTGAAAAATAGAAAAGATATCAACATGCGGTTTTCAGGATTTCAGAGATAATTTAATTGAGAAAACGATAGTGTTACCCGATTTTTTTACTTTGAAGTACATTACTGGCTACAGGGTATGAAAGAAAGTCTACTTTTTTTTTCAAATTTTATAACTACCGAGATTCCACAAAATATTTTTTAGATTTTTTTTATGTAGATTTTTTTAGTCCTTACTTAATGGGAAAACAACCTGTTTCTCAAAATTTTGATATCCCTGTTATTTTATAAGATACTGAATTTTTGCCGAAAATTTGATTTTTTCTTTGTTTTTTGTCGTTCGGCCGTATTGTGTTTTGTAAGAACCAATCTCTATAGTTGATTATGATAACTTGTGAATGGCTTCCTTATAAAAAGTACACTTTTTGTACTTTCAATTATTTATTGGTAAGCAGTGGCTTATCAAAAATCGGTACACGTTCGCTAATTGGTAAATTTTTTTAATTCATTTTTTGAAGCTATTTTCTTAATGGAATAGAATGGAATTTAGTTAGTTTATGTTCACCATTGGTTTAAGTGACTTATATACTCAAACGGGTTTTTCACTTTTTAAAAAATTTGCCCATATTCGTGTATACCGGGTGGCTACGAAATCGTTTTACAACCCCCACCATTTTGTTACATTTAACTGTATTAATTTGAAAATTGGCATGGTTTGATTGTTGAAAGGAATAATCATTTTGACGTTTAAGACAATCTGATGACATTTACGGTTTCATCGGAAGGGCCACCTACTAACTTTCAAAATTTTTTAAAACAACCCTGTATATTTTTTTCCGTAAGAATTAGATTCTGCTTAAAATTACCTTTTTATCGACATATCACATGATGACATTTGCTTTCAAAATGGCAGCATAATTATTATTGCAAAAACCTGTTCAACAATATTAAATTTAATAAAAAATTCGGTAATAAGAGGGATATAAAAATTTTGAGAAATTGGTTTTTTCCTCATTAACCAGGGACTAAAAAAATGGACATCAAAAAAATATTTAAAAAATTTTGTGGAATCTCGGTAGGTATAAAGTTTGAGAAAAAAAAGACGACTTTCTTTCATACCCTGTAGATAGTAACGTACTTCAATGTAAAAAAATCGGGTCACACTATTGTTTTCGCAATTAAATTATCTCTTGAATCCTGAAAACCTCACGTTGATATCTTTTCTCTTTGTCAAAATATTTTACTTTACATTCAACTTAAAAATTCGCTTGGTACGTTTCAATTGGCCAGCAGTTTATTTGCTTAGACTTTAGAACTACAATGTGTAAAACACAAAATTATGAAAATATTAGAACATATCCACAATAAACTATAGTAAAAGACTTTTGCTCTAAAATCCTCCTTAATCTTATGCTCTAAATTTCAAAGTTTCTTTTAGTGGATACCTGCATATTTTTCTCGAATCCATACACTCTTTTTTTAAATCTAAAACTATAAACTCACATTTCTACGAATATCCATCATGTAAACCCTCCGCGCTAATCAGTAGAAACAAATTCGCTCTTGACGACTTGTACTTCCCATTACGATGTGTTTCTTTCTTGTGTGTTAGGACAACTGGAAGCCCTCAGGCGAAATCACCAGCGGGAAGCGGTGCTGGAGCATTGCCTTCGGAAGCCCGTACTCCCACGGCCCCAGCCAACAAGGCCTTACAAAATGTCAAGGGGGACCATCCATCGGTAAGCCAGGATGTAAAGGATGTAAGCATGATCTGTTTATACTATTTTTATTAGTTTGTAAGTACCATATGTTTAAAAAGCTTTCTATTGTTGCAATTCCTGCAGTTTTATAGCCACGAGGATAAAATAAAATGCAGCAAAATAAAGACTTTTTAAACATTTTCCATATAAGTTCTATTGAAAATGTTATTATACTGCTCGATTGTTGTTATAAAATGTGAATGGTGTTCTATATTCCGTTGTGTTGTAAAATGATATCTATATTGTCTCGGGACTAAATATAGAGGTAAATGTTACCAACCTGGAGGGTTGAACCTATATGTGTTTGTATATGTTTGTGCTCTATCTGTCTCCTCTCGATTTAATGTAATTCCCCTCTATATAACTGTATTACCAGCAGTTTGCTTGATATGTTGGATGAATTGTAAATGTTTCAATGTTTTTTCGGTGTATGGTATGATGGTATCATGTTTGTATAGGACGGATATGTTTGTTGTAAATTTACTGGTGTTTCTTGGTGTTTTGTTTTTGTAAGGTTACAACAATTTTGGTGTTTACTACATGTATATTTAGGTACCAAACCCAATATTTGATCCAATTAGCTGATGGGGATTAATTAGGTAACAATACAAATGAATTGAACTGGAAGCTGAAGGAAAATACAAAGACAAATCGCACATGAATTAAGGGCATATTGTATTTCCATAAATTACTGTAGGTTTTGTGGGAATTTTGGATTGATTGTAGGCAAAAATATCATTTAAAACAGTCAACATTGCGGCTATTTTTACTTCTAATTACTGCGGTTGGATATAATATTTTACGTTCTCTCTTAGATATTAATTTTCTTATAATAAATTTTTAAGGTAACCGATAAAATCAATACCCCATTCATTTAAAATTTATAATTTAATTTAAATTAATCAATGTGGAACTGTAACGTACACTGATTTTATATAAAAGTCACCAAACAAATGGCCTTCCATTTATTGAGTTTTTTTCGATTTAAAAACCAAATCATGCAAGGTTACTACCTCTATTAACTTCCCCATATCATCAAGTCTTCTACTTCTATGAAGTTTTTATTAGACACGATTTACTGAAGGTGCAACAAATTTAAACACAGGTATTTTTTTTAGAAACTTCTAAAGGAAATTTCAGCAGGCCCAAAGCTTGAAACTTTAGTTGCTAATGAGAAGTGGTCAGTCAGTCCAATTTAATTCGTGTTACTTTATTTCAAAGAACAAACTTGTTTTTAGATTAAACAGGGCTTGATTAAAACTTGGCACGACTTTTACAAGAGAGAAATCTAAAAAGACGGATCTAGTTCGTTTACTTTTAGCAGCATAAAATAAAGATTGACATTTTTATCTGGCGAAGTAATGAAATAGTTTAACCAATATTTTCAATTTTAAAAATTCTTTATTATTGTCAACCGCAATTAATAGTTTAGTAATAATACGACAAAAATACCTATATAACAGCTATTTATGCAACAAGTATATAATCTATGACTTTTGTGACGAGTCTGTTTTATGGTCGAGCGAGCTTTTGTGGGCGAGGCTAATAAATAGGACGAATCAATAAAGTCAGATTATATACAAGTTGCATACAAAGGTTTATGTTCGACTACTAAAATTACTTTTGAATTATTTAGTAAAATTATAAATGACAGTAATAAATTTATTCTCACAGTATTTATTTTGACACTGATAGCTGATGTATAGATAACTTATAGTAACAGTAAAATAAAGTAACTTTATACAGTTCATAAATAGCGATTTTATGACCGCAAAACTATGTCATAAACAGCACTTTATGAAATATGATGTAGTCGTACATAAATATTTTTAGAACAAAATATCAAAAATATAAGTACAGGGTGTCCCATTTTCGACACTTTTAGGCGTTACTATCAAAGATAGAGTGTTGCGGTTTTTACCTTCCTGTCCTACTTTCTTACGAAACGAAAGATTCCGGGGTCAAATTTGTCATGGCTCTCTTAGTTTTTAATCTACAGAGTGATTCTGAAAATCTTTGTTTTTTAGACACCCCTCGTATATCCGTTATGCGTCTACTTATCAAAAAAGTGAAAACTGATCTTGATAGAGTTTTTTACGGAGAATTCAGTGGCGTAGGCAGTTTTTGTGTAAAAGGTTTAGTTTTTGAGATATTGCCCAAACTTATGTTTTCTTAAATGGGACACCCTATATATTATTTTTTATATTGATTAAGCAAAATTTGAGCTTTGAAAAAATATATAATACTTAATATTTATTTTGCAAAACAAGCTCAAAATTCGATATTTTTAATAATTTACTTTATTTATAACAGTAAGCATGGCTAGTTTATTAGAAACAAATGCAAAATTTGACAGATTTGTCAGATTTCCATTAATGATGAAATATTTTTGTTACGTAGGAGTTTTTATTTTACTTTTAATTTTTTATTACAATGGCCATTTACGATAATTATTAGAAGTATTATATTGTTGATGGTATGTTTTATACAATGCATTAAAATTATCTTTTGAAGTGTTTAGCTTTAAAATAATTACGCATTGTGAAAATTTTGGATTTGTTTTTAAAAAATTAGCCATGGCCTACTGTTATAAATAAGGAAAATTAGTAAAAATATCGAATTTTGAGCTTGTTTTCAAAATAAATATTAAGTATTATATATTTTTGGAAAGCCCAAATTTTGCTTAATCAATATAAAAGATAATATATAGGGTGTCCCATTTAAAAAAACATAAGTTGGGGCAATATCTCAAAAACTAAACCTTTTACACAAAAACTGCCTACGCCACTGAATTCTACGTAAAAAACTCTATCAAGATCAGTTTCCACCTTTTTGATAAGTAGACGCATAACGGATATACGAGGGGTCTCTAAAAAACAAAGATTTTCAGAATCACTCTGTAGATTAAAAACTAAGAGAGCCATGACAAATTTGACCCCGGAATCTTTCGTTTCGTAAGAAAGTAGGACAGGAAGGTAAAAACCGCAACACTCTATCTTTGATAATAACGCCAATACCCCCTAAAAGTGTCGAAAATGGGACACCCTGTACATCACCTGAAATTTTATTTTTGTAAGTCATTGATGTGTCATAATAAAGAATAATCGAATCAAAATCGTTGCTGTACTCTACATTCTTCATCCCGATCATGATAATGATAAATTGGTCTAGTTTGGCACTGAAACTAGAGCACTCACTTCCCATATCTACTCGAAAACTTGTTGCTCAAAATGCAAACACAAACACTGAGAAATCAATACGTTCACGTAGTTTTTGATAGATAAATGTGAATTATCAGATTAAGTCAAGAGGACTACTTGAAAATGATTATAAGTGTACGGGTTATACTCAAAAGCCTCTTTTATAATGCACTCTTCTACTTTCTTTTGTCAGCTTATCTGCGCCCAATGCAAATCTTGCACTAGTTTCCATTGAAGAAACAAAGTCGCACAAATTTGTCACAATTATCTAAGAACGTTTTACTGTTTTTTCACCCTTACCCGTCATAACCCTTTAACTTTTATCTTTCGGTTTAATTTCGGGGTAAATACAGCGTCGTCCCACAGCCATCAAGTAAGTTTTAATTTCCTTTTAAAACTAACATTATGGATAGAGTGAGTTTAAAATGAAATTTTCCAACGAGCTTAATTTGATTATCCTTTAATCACAATTAGTAGTTAATTACTTGGAACGTTGCAAAACGGATTATTTGGACAGTTGCTTTCAGTCTTTGTAAATGATCGCGCGTCAAAGAAACCTGCTTTAGGGCACATTTTCTTCTTCATTGTGGCAGTGAATTAGTCAAATATAATCCCACAAGGTGTGCGTTTGTGTGTGTGGATATGTGTGGTATGTGCGTCCTAGTTAATTGTCCTAATTTCGTTTCGTTGGCGCCGGGGTACCAATGCAGATAAATTTTATGCTTTTGTATTTACGAAACAGCACACAATCATTTTATATTATATTCCTCTGGTCTGCGAATCCTTTATATTTGGATTATCAAAAGCCTTCCACTGTTTTGTATATTAATTTAGCGCAAATTACGATTTATATTTCGAAGGGCCCTTCTGAAAAAATTAAACATTTATTAAGTAGCAAAATTCGGTTTGGCTTAACTGATATTATTAAGGGGTCGAAACTTTCAGGATCGTTGAGGGAATTATAATTTTGTCCTGATTACAATTCAAGACTTGTGTTTGGATTACGAAGCCAACTTCGGAAATCTCATTAAAATTTTGTGTTTGCTACTCTAATGGCGACATATACAAGATGTATACAGGGTTATGTCGGAAACTTGATGTCTTTTTAAAAAATATTGTCTTAGCACCAAAGAGTTTCAACTTTCAACCTTAAGTAATTGTTCTAGAAAATGGAAATCCACTTTATCAAATATTATTTATTACAGCTATTTGGAAACAAGATAATAATTTGCTATTTAAAGCTTTGATTTTACATAAACATGCAATTTTTTGGAAATTTGGAATTAGTTTCTTATGGAAATAGAGTCCCTAAATTAAACACAAGTTTGTTTATATTGGTTCCTTCTCAAAAACTGTTTTTATTGTTAGATAATCAACCAAAAAAATTATAATATGCATCCAGTACAAAAGTACCATTATTTTACTAAAAAATCGATATAAACACACAACATCAAGTGTCCTTGAAAGAGATTTGAGTTAGACACGTGACTAGGTGGCAAATTCAAAATATTCATTATAAATTCATACACATTTGAATTCGAATGTAGTAAAGAAAAAATATGGGCTCTACACACGATGATACACCCAAAATTAAAGTATGAATAAAAAAATTCCCCTGCCATATCCAGTGGTATTTATCTGCTTTTTGCTGCCTTTTCAGATGGCGTTCTTGCAGAATCGCTCGATATCATTGGTGGACATGTACATTGACAACTCCGAACCAGCAGAAAGTGTCGGAACAATTCAATTTTCATTGGAATACGACTTCCAAAACACCACGCTCATCCTCAGAATAATACAGGCAAGTACTTATATTTTACTTAGAGTTTATAATGCGAGTATTATTATGCACTGCACCAAGTTCTTCCGGGGAAAAATCGATAATTTTACAGCATGTTTCCTTAAAGACATTAAAATTAAATGCGTATTTTTTTATCAACAATCTCCGCGCTTGACTTATACGCACGCAACTTTGTAATAATATTAACTAATTCGTATATAAGGGTATTTATTTGTTGCCGGGTCAAGTAACTTTTATCATTATAACGAATGATTTATATGGAAATTGTATCAATTTGTCAAACGTAAGTGGAGCTTTTTATGGCTCGAGTGCTTTATTATTAATAAGAAGCGTTGTGGCGTTAAAATGTATTCTATTACGTTGGTAATACTTTTATGTTATGTAGAAAACTAAAGGAAATGCGCTTTCCCCGGGTTTGTTATAAGAGCGCAAACGTTGAAAAAATTAAAAATATATTTTGTTGGGCGAATGGAGTTCTGTCTTTTTATGGTAAAAGATATGTTCGCCCGACAAGGATCGTCATAAAAGGCAAATTGCCAATTAAATGAAATTAATGTAAATTAAAGTTATTACTGTTTTTTGTTCATTAATGAGCTTATGCCAGAACTAAATTGTGGTTAAGTATGGGCTGCAATTTGGATTATACCCAGATAATTATATTAAGTCTAAGGAGCTTTTTAAGATCAATTTATGGACAAAAAAAAATTTCATGTAGTTCGCCTTATTCTGGAGAGAAAAATTAAAAGTGAAAATGATATCTAACCTAACAAGGGTAACCTTAATCTGTATAATTTTTTGAGAGAAAAGATTTATGTAAACTATAATTTCGTAAAAATGTCATATTAATTATATGTGACTGAAATTCTACTACTTTCCTGTAATTCCTGAAAAACTTTTATTTGGTGCGGAGGCTAATCCAACATGATTCATCCATCTTTAAAGAAAATGAATTAAGTCATTGCAAGGACCTCTGCCGCGTAGTGATCAGAAAAACGATTCAGTAGTTCGCTCTCATATTCAAAGTCGTCTTTTAAAAGTTATGTCGTTTGTCATTGCTAAAAAAGTCTAGAAATCTATCGTTTTTCATGAAAGTTAGGTTTTTATAGTTTTTGTTGTTTGTGCGAAAGGAATAAGTTAGTTTTTGGATTCTCTACCAACTTCCATCAAAAGTAAGCTGTTGAAATCAGGAACACTTGTAGAAATGTACATAGAATTTTCAGCAAAAAACCATTTTAAAAATAACAGAAACTCATGTGTCAATGTTTCAATATGTTTCAATATGGAATACCACATGTTTTTTAATATTTACAATATAAATTCTAAACTTAATTCTAAATCGAAACTGTAGTTTTGTTTTTAAATTTTTCCCCTAACCTCAGTAATTTTTTAAATATTCGGATTTACAAATCTCAATTAGAAGTTTGTTAATATACCCTGTATAATATGTAAAAGGGACACAATAAACGAAAATAACTTTAGAAAAATTTAATACGCATCTAATAATTATAACATTAAGTTTAAATTGCAGTAAATTTTCCTCTGCCAAAATATTCATCATTTTAAACAAATTTGATCATTAATGAGTTTAGAAACTACTTCATTTTCTTTGTGTTACTTACTTAGTTCACAACAATCCCTAAATCAAACTGTAGAAGTTTGGCCAATATACACAAAACTTGTTCTTAAATACATATTTGTTAATCGAAATTAGATTATAAATTTAAAACATAAATTACCACATAGAATTGATTAATTTTGACACGATATTTAATTTTATAATATGTATAAGTAGATAATTTGTGTACATACACTATAAAAAGTTCTAAAAAAGTAAACTTGAAACTATCCACATCCACAAGTCATGAACGAAAGTTGTTGATGACGAAAAAGAATATAAATATAATAATATAAATGTAAACGAAAGTTTCTGTTTCTGTATCTGATTCTTCAACAATAATCTTACCGTTTTATACATAAAAACGCAAAACTATTTTAACTAAAATACACTTAGACTGTGACTTATATTGATCAGAAAGACATAAGGAACGTCACAGTCTAGTGTATTTTTATTTAAAATGGGTTTTAAGTTAAGTTTTCATAAATGGTACGGTTAATGTTTAGTTTAGTTTAGTCTAGGAATGCTAGGATTCTAGATATAACGGATACTCCAACCACTTTACCACATAATCCTATTTATTATTCAAAAATGTGTGTATTGACTAACATCCTAATCACCTAATTCCTCAAGCGCACCTGTTGCTCAAACAAAGTGCCCTCACCAAAATATTAATACGCCAATAAACTTTTCTCGGCTTGAGTAAACATTGAAAAAAAGTCTGTAGGTGCGCAAACTTTTTTCCAATCCAAACCCAAGAAACAAGAAAAGCAAATTACTTTTTGTCAGTGTTTGCTCCAACAGAAACGAATAACCTCTCTTCACCCTACCAGTCTCTCTACATACACAAATTCAATTTTCCTGTACAGTTTTTAAGTGGTTGAATTATTGATTTGCCAAAACAACTTTAAATTCCATTGCTTCCGTGACTTGCCTAACACAATAACAGTTTGTTTTTGTTGAGTGTACGCTGTCTCGGAGAAAATAGAGAAATTTATTTAAAAAAATAAATAATACCTTCCATTTATTTCGGATTGTTATAGTAGAATTATTAATAGTCTTGTACGGCGTTCTATTAGTAGAAGCATACAAATCGTCCTGTTTTAATATTTTTGGTAGCAGCACGCAACATGAAAAATAGTTGAGAATGATCGTTTTTGAGCTGAACAAAAAAACTGTGGGAGATTTTTTATTGGGCACATACAGGAATTTAGTTGTGAGCCCGACGACTATGCCTGCTTCAGCAGAAAAGCCTGATAAAGACAATAGCAATTTTTTACTGTAGCGCTCGCTTGCTGTAATAAAATAAAATTATTATTTTATTACGTCTTGTCTTAACGAATGATGTTGGAGCTTAAATAAAATGATTTTATCTACTACCAATTCATAATAGCCTTGATTTGACATTAATTTGAGTAAGGTAAGTCAGATTATTACGCAACATGTGTTTTAAAGAAATCATTACCACACTGAAATTTCAACAAGAAAATTCTTTCTTACAAGTATTTATAACACAATTTTTACAATTTAGTATCTTTATAGGAAAGTTTATATTTGTAAATGTCTAATTATAATATAATATATATTGTTTAATTCTTTAAAATTTGTGATTAACATTGAGTAATGACACTTCATACTCTTAAGTTTGATTTTTTGAAACCTGGAGAATTTTATAATAGCGTATCTACTTAGAAAAAACCCTAACTTCACGTTAGATAACTGAAAAAATTTGTAGTTTTATTTTTTAATAAATTAGTTTTATATTTTAATAATAAATATAACACGGTCTACGTCCCAGATTTTTTGGTGTATAAATTGTTTAATTATTTGAAAATTTATGATTCAAATTCATTGTTGTGTAGCGCTGGCTAGTTTTTACACAACTTAGGTTAGGTAGTCCAGTACGACAACTTGACAACAACTACTGAGCAATGTCGCTGGAGATAAATTCAAAATTCATTTTTAATTATTTGGACGGTAGAAGATAAAATCTTGTATATTACACGTGGGATATACACACATTAACATATTCGTCTGATTACAGAACTCGTCTACGACTCGTTCTGCAATTTCCAGACTCTTATGTTAATGATGTTCATATCCCACTTATAATATAAATAACTAATATGTATAGGGTTGTTGAAAAGCATGAAAGAAATCGCGTGGTTAAGAATATGGAGATCATTTGAGTTCAAAGATATTAAGTTTTTACTGCATACAGTTTTTATAATACAGTATTTAGTTACTAATTAAATCTTGTAATTTAAAAACGGAAGCAAAATATCCGAGTTTTTGTATCATTCATTTTATTCTGTAGAAACTCGCGATGTTGTTTGTGAAAAATTACACCCTAACACATGGGCCCTTTCTGAATATTCGCATAATTATATTTCTCTTTCCAACCCGTTTTCCATTACAAATATTGTCACAACTTTCTGACACATTTTAATTAAAAATGAAAAGGTTCTTCGTATATTTTGCAGTGGTCTATTTTTATTTGCATAAACGCGCTTTTTCTGAAACCCACGAGATTACAACATTACAAGCCTGATGGTCAAATTTTCTGAGTGTACACGTTAAATGAATCTTGACAATCGGTTATTTAACTCTGGAAAATTGTCTCAGTGAGGCAGAACGTAATTTAAATTTTTTGAATTGATTCAAATTGGAGTACGAACCCTAACAACTAAATGTTCGGACAAAAGTAAATTTGATTGTCTTTTTTCCATACGCGCAGAAGTTATCTAAATTAACTTCCATAACATTGATGGTTTTTTCTGTTATAATGCAAACATTTGGTTATATAAAAACGCACATTTCGTAAAAATCCACTCGGCGGTTCCAAAACTGTGGCACTTTAACCCAGCAGTATGGGAAAATTGTAGAAACAAAGAATTATTATTTTCAAAACGTTGGATCTAGTAGTCGGATGTTGATGAAATTTACTTTATTGCAAACCTGGATGGATACAAGTTTTTATTTGCTGATTTTAGGCATTTATCGGAGCTTCAAAGTTGCACCTTTAAAAATGATAGAATTTTTTAGTAACTGTTTTAAAAAGTCATAGTTTTTAAACCGCTGGTTGGAATTGTGTCAAAAAACATTTAAATCAAAGCTTAATAATCGTACTATATTGAAAAAATCCTGAAATGTAATATGATTTTTTTTGCATTTTTTTCGAGTTCCACAGTTCACTTTTCAAAAAACGTGTTTTTTGAGGGTGCTACCTACATTTAAATAATCACAGTTTTGGAACCGCTTGTTGAATTTTGGTAAAATTTACTTTATTGCAAAGCTGGATGTTGGTTTTATGTACAAAAAAATCCCCAAGTCTTTATTTGGTTATTTTAGGCAATTTTCGTAACTTTAAAATTGCACTTGAAAAAAGTGACATAATTGTCTAACGACTGTTTTTAAAAAATCACAATTTTGGAACTCGCTGAAAACGACATAAGGGTGCTTCCATGGCCCTCATCCAGTCCGTACTTAAATGTCATTGAAACTCTTTGGCATAAAATTAAACGTATTCTACGCAATAATCCACCAAGAACCACTCGGGACTTAAAGACCAAAATAGAAGAAATTTGGGACAGTTTCACGCCAGAATTGTACCAAAATTTGATAAATACAATGCCTGCTAGAATACAGGCAGCTATTAAAGCAAAAGAAGACGTAACATCTTATTAATGGTCCTAAATTAAAAATTATCACAACATTTAGTTGCAAATTCATTTCGTAAAATTTGCTAATTATTAAGGTTAAAATATTGTTAAATCAAATAAATAATTTTCTTCCATGCATAATATTGTTATTAAGACTTTATCTTATTGTATTGTTGGTGTTTACTAATTATTAGCGTAAAATTTCCAGTTCTCCTTTCATACTTCAAAAATTTACTTTTGTCCGAACATTTAGTTGTTAGGGCTCGTATAATTTCTTTCCCAAAATGTAATTTTTATGACACGAACACTCCTAATGTGGTCTAATTGGGTAGTTTCACCTTACAAAAAGTCGGATATTTTAAAATTTTGGATCCAAATTTATAGTTCAGGGTTCCAATGAAATTTCTATACTTTCAACCTTGAAAAAATATTTGCGAAAATCAATTTTTTAACTGTAGAGGGTTCTAAGATAAGATTTCTGTCAACTTTTGTCAGAAACATTTTCTTCTACTAATTGTAATAATTTAAAGTGAATACATCAAAAAGTATCTTCTTATTAAGCAATTTCAGAAAAATAATGTTCAAAGAATTTTGGTCAATACGAGAATTATTAAAATTCAGTAGCCAATTAATTACATTAATAATATTTATTTCGAAATAATTTAATTAATTTTGTTTTTGTACAGTTAAAATGAAATCAACATCAGTCTGTTTAATTTTATAAAATCCGCTTTTGAGGTGAACTTCACATAAAAAGAGTTAAACTGGAGCATCAGGGATACACAAGCGATGAAGCGGATAAATTCATTGATTATTGGTTCATTAGATTATTACACCTTGCCGTCGTCTTTAAACAGATTATTGGAAAAAACCTCCAAACAGCAAATTGAATTTTGAGTGATACTACGAACTACGCCAGACAATACAATTAAAATCCGGACAGTTTCAAACTGATTCAAGTTTAGACCAAATAAAATTTACTTTCTTTTAGGCGTAAAAAGTTGCTAATTACAAAATAATGTGGTGTTGAATACGTTGGTTTAATTGCTGTTTTAATGGAGCCATTACAGTTTTATGTGCCACAACCCAATGTCACGTACCCCACAAGCCCAACCCCCCCTAAACCTGCTTAGCATTCGCCACATGAATTTATTAATTTTGTATGCTTATTGAGATTTGTTGTGGTTAATATTAGATTGTTTTTTCCAGGGTAAAGAGTTACCAGCAAAGGATCTATCAGGAACAAGTGACCCTTATGTCCGTGTCACCCTGCTGCCGGACAAAAAACACCGATTAGAAACAAAAATTAAACGACGAACCCTGAATCCCAGATGGAATGAGACTTTCTACTTTGAAGGGTTCCCCATTCAGAAGCTCCAGTCGAGGGTGTTGCATCTGCACGTCTTCGACTATGATCGCTTTTCCAGGGACGATTCAATCGGCGAAGTGTTCTTGCCGCTTTGTCAGGTGGGTGAGGGGTGGTGTTTCAATTTATTTTAATGTCTTGTTGGATCCATTGCCATTTTATTGGGTTTTACCACAGCCGGGTTCAATTAAATGGTCTGTAAAAGTTAAAGTTGGGCGACACAAAATCAAAATGTTGGAGGGAAAATCAACTGGAAAATAGTCGCGGTTATTTTTTAACAGTCTATAATTCAAACTAACTTTAGATCAATTTGTTTTCCTAGTAGAGATAGTTTTAATTAGCCAGTGAATAAAGATACATTTCTAATACTAAAAATATAAAAACTGACATAAAATGAACATATATAGTAATAGCATTAAAAGATAGAGGAAGTAACTAGGTAACAAACTTAAATATACCTTAGTTAAGGTATTTTGGGTGGCACTTTTCTTTTTTTTTTATTTTCCTATATACAGGCTGTTTCAAATTCGCTTCTCACTACAGGGATCTCAGAAACGGTAAGAGATACAGCTTTGGTTAAATTGGGACAAAGTTGCGTAATATGGTGGCCAATAATAAGCCGTTTAGAAATCGAAAATATCTTTTGTAGTTCTTGAGATTTTTTGAAAAAACCAAATGTTTGCCTTTTCGTTTTTATTTTTTTCTGCTCTTATTTGTCAAGATATCGAAAAACTAAAAGCACTTTGTCGTGGACACTTTTTGTGCTTTATAAAATGACGTTAACATTTTTCTCATGTGACTTTTCGTTTTTCCGCTGACGTCATCAACTCCATTTTTTTAAATACGGCCCTGTATCTTTTTTGTCGTTTTAAGTAGCATTTTTTGTGTTCTAGAAAATGGCGTTTACATTTTTTCCATACGACGTTTCGTTCTTGTGCAATCATCTTCAGATCATTTTTTAAATACGGTCCTGGATTTTTTTTTACAATTTCATCAGTATTTTTCCTCACTTCCTCATATCCACACATTTTGGTAAAATTTACTAATAATAAATTTTCTTTTATAATAAATCAAACTAACCTATTATTTATTGTTAGTAGTAATAATAAGAACAATGGATATAATTTTTTTAAATAATTTTATAAAATAAACACTTATGAAATCGTCAATACTGATGATGGGCTGTACAATGAAAAAAAGTACTGATGAAATTGTAAAAATATTCCAGTGCCGTAGGCATTCAAAAAATGATTCGATGATTAGACAAGAACGAAACGTCGTATGGAAAAAATTTAAACGCCATTTCATAGAGAATAAAAAATGCTACTTAAAACGATGAAAAAAAAACAGGGCCGTATTTAAAAAAATGGAGTTGATGACGTCAGCGGAAAAACAAAACGTCGCATGAGGAAAAATTTAACGTCATTTTATAAAGCACAAAAAGTGTCAATGGCAAAGTGTTTTTGGTTTTTCGATATCTTGAAAAATAAGAGCAGAAAAAAATAAAAACGAAAAGGCAAAAATTTGGTTTTTTCAAAAAATTTCCAGAATTACAAAAGATATTTTCGATTTCTTAACGGCTTATTATTGGCCACCATATTACGCAACTTTGCCCCAATTTAACCAAAGCTGTATCTCTTACCGTTTCTGAGATCCCTGTAGTGAGAAGCGAATTTGAAACAGCCTGTATATAATTATAGATTTTTTTTTGTGGCCAAAATTTGGGTGAAAATTGGTTATGACTCAGAGATCAAACATGATAGACTCCAATTACTCCAAACTTTTAAAAACTTAATTACTTCGCCCTCCACGTTTTTCCCCTACATGCAAATATTGAGTAGACGTTAAACATCAACCGACTTTGCAGTTTAATTAAAACATTCCCTATTCAAATAATCAAATTTGTATTATGTACTTTGGCAGGCGTCTCCTGCTGGGCTCCTTTCGCCCACATTAGCAAAGAATTAGGTCCTTATATATAAGAAATGTAAATACGGTCTTGAAAAGAGGCCAAACGTGATATAAATACAAATAGTCCAAAGCCCAAGTAAACTTGCTGGGTTCTTAAAAAGTATGGGACTAATATCATGAAGTTTCAGATCAATAAAACACAACAGACTGATGCGTCCCATATGCAACACAAACTTTCCAGCTAAATCCCGCACATGTGGCACTCGAAATTAATCTGTAAAATAAAAAATATCGGGCATCACGATTAGACGCAAATATTTTACTTCCTGTTTTAAATGTAAATTCGTATAAACGGTTTTCTAGTTGGGAAACTTAGGCAATGAACTCGTATTAAATTTACTTATATACTAAATACTACCACTATGTAAGTGTAAGCTGTCTCAGATACGAATATTAGTACAAGAGAATAGCAATTTGCCAAAGTTGCTGCATGCATTATCTTATTTATAATCTAAAGTTTAACTAGTTTCAATATTGTCTGTTCGGCAGTTGGAGTTCGCATGAGGATTTGATGGGTTTGGGAAGGATTTGTGTTTTATCTGTTGGAGAGGTTCTAAGAGCACTGGGATGCACTAGAGGGGTCCGATTTTTCACTTTTCTAGTCAAATAAACGCTTCCTGTAAATTTGTACACATCTATCTAAAATGTGATTTTCTCGGAATTTTATTTTTATAAGAAAAACCTCCAGAAATATTTATAACTAAATAAATATTTGAATCATAATTTATAACTTTATTCTTCGGTTATTTTAATCTAAATACCGAACTTTATAAGCACGTTGAAGTAAGACAAACTCTAACAACCTGAACTAAACTGCTGGCCAATTGAAACGTACCAAGCGAATTTTTAGGTTGAATTTAAAGTCAAATATTTTGAAAAGGAGAAAAGATATCAACATGAGGTTTTCAGGATTCTAGAGATAATTTTATTGCGAAAGCAATAGTGTGACTCCATTTTTTATTTTGAAGTACGTTACTATCTACAGGGTATGAAAGAAAGTCGTCTTTTTTTTCTCAAACTTTATACCTACCGGAATTCCACAAAAAATTTTTTATATTTTTTTGATGTCGATTTTTTTAGTCCCTGGTTAATGAGGAAAAAACCAATTTCTCAAAATTTTTATATCCCTCTTATTTTATAAGATACCGAATTTTTTATTAAATTTAATATTGTTGAACCGGTTTTTGCAATTATAATTATGCTGCCATTTTGAAAGCAAATGTCATCATGTGATATGTCGATAAAAAGGTAATTTTAAGTAGAATCTAATTTTTACGGAAAAAAATATACAGGGTTGTTTTAAAAAAATTTGAAAGTTAGTAGGTGGCCCTTCCGGTGAAATCGGAAGTGTCATCAGATTGTTTTAAAATGGTGGGGGTTGTAAAACGATTTTGTAGCCACCCGGTATACACGAATATGAGCAAATTTTTGAAAAAGTGAAAAAGCCGTTTCGAGGATATAAGTCACTTAAACCAATGGTGAACATAAACTAACTAAATTCCATTCTATTCCATTAAGAAAATAGCCTCAAAAAATGAATTAAAAATTTACCAATTAGCGAACGTGTACCGATTTTTGATAAGCCACTGATTACCAATAAATTAATGAAAGTACAAAAAGTGTACTTTTTATAAGAAAGCCATTCATAAGGTATTATAATCAACTACAGAGATTGGTTATTACAAAACACAATACGGCCGAACGACAAAAAACAAAGAAAAAATCAAATTTTCAGCAAAAATTCGGTATATTATAAAATAACAGGGATATCAAAACTTTGAGAAACAGGTTGTTTTCCCATTAAGTAAGGACTAAAAAAATCTACATCAAAAAAATATAAAAAAAAAATTTGTGGAATCACGGTAGTTATAAAATTTGACATAAAAAAAGACTTTCTTTCATACCCTGTAGATAGTAATGTACATCAAAGTAAAAAAATCGGGTAACACTATCGTTTTCTCAATTAAATTATCTCTGAAATCCTGAAAACCGCATGTTGATAACTTTTATATTTTTCAAAATATTTGACTTGAAATTCAATCTAAAAATTCGCTTGGTACGTTTCAATTGGCCAGCAGTTTATTTCTATGCAATAAATGGATCATTTTCCTGTTGCAATATTTGAAATAAAATTAAGTAAAGAAAAGGTCATTTCATAGAGACAAACGTTTTTTGCGATAATATCCTAGTTTGAATCAAACCTAAGCCCCAATTTGATGGTAAAAACTCGAGCGACCTTACTAAATGTAGTTCAAACTTCAAAGCTGCTTATCTACGAGTATATTTATCGTATCGAGTTCAAATTCATCTTATTTTTTTCGTTATTTAATCAACTTTAAATAAATTCCTATACAATTTGTCCACCAAGGCAATAGAACTCAAAATATTGACCAAAATGTAAAAATTACTCAGTTTTTTTAAATTTCGCTAATTCTTTTATCACTTTTTAGAGCGCCAAATCTACAAGAGTATTTATGATAGAGACCTCAAATTTTTTTATCGATTTGTAAACTGAAAGGAATAATTAAGTACTAAAAGTTTTTAGCGTATCGCTAATATTTCTCGAAATAAAACGGGAAAAATGAAAAAAGCGCCTTTGGTTGTCAATAACTTTTAAAATAATAACTCCTCCAAATTAGCTATAGCCTATTTCCACCCCAGTAAAGTATTTTAAAACTGTAAGGTTTGGAAAATATCAATTTTAAAAGAGCCATCCACAACAAAGAATCGAGTTGGTTCTTCATCTTTCCTCCTTAAATCAAAATTCTACCAATGCAGATAATCAAATTTTCGGACTTCATTACGATATCTGTCCATTATTTGAAAATATAAACGTTCTAACTTAAAAAAATATACAAATACCTCATTTTAAAATATCAATTTTCTCAATAAAGCTACCCAAACTTATTTAAAAAATGTGTTTGGAGTTAATTTTTTGACACACTAACGAAATTCTGATATAATCAACTTTTCCATTACGTCTGTTCTGCGTATGTTAACATTACTTCTTCGACATGACTTTTATTTTACAAATTTCGGCTTTGAGAACTTCGCTAAACTTTGACATTCTATTGTTGTGTGTAGGTGGACCTAAGCGAGAAACCCTCTTTCTGGAAGGCCCTAAAACCACCAGCCAAAGACAAATGCGGTGAGCTTCTCACCTCCCTCTGCTATCACCCCAGCAACAGCATCCTGACGTTAACATTGCTCAAAGCACGGAATCTCAAAGCCAAAGATATTAACGGCAAGTCTGGTGAGTAGATGTCCTTTATTTACAACAATCAAACTTGTGATATATTACGATAAATTTCCCTTCAGATCCCTATGTGAAAGTCTGGCTGCAGTTCGGCGACAAACGCATAGAAAAACGCAAAACCGCCATCTTCAAATGCACCCTAAATCCAGTTTTTAACGACACATTTTCGTTTAATGTACCTTGGGAGAAAATACGAGAGTGCTCGCTGGATGTTATGGTAATGGACTTCGACAATATTGGACGAAATGAACTTATAGGCAGGATTTTATTAGCTGGTGAGTTTAGTTGTTCCAGGTTTTTTTAGATGGCGAATTACTGTTTTGTGTTTTGCAGGGAAAAATGGTTCGGGGGCGTCAGAGACAAAGCATTGGCAGGATATGATAACAAAACCGCGTCAAACCATTGTACAATGGCATAGACTTAAACCCGAATAAAAAACGTGATAAAAATAAAAATGGTAAAAAATGAGAGTTTATGTAATAATAATAATAATAATATTTTTCCAAAAAAACATTTCTGTCTGTATAATTACATTCTACCTAAGTTTGTTTGAAGTTGTCGTTTTAACTGTTATAGTCCCGCGCTACTAAACTTTAATTAGTTCGCTTTTTTCTGTGTAATGTTAGATTTTAATCCCGTCGGTTATCCGCGTCATAATCATAAAAAGTTCAACCTCAAACTTGGATGGCATGACAATAATTTCGTAAAAAGGCGTCTTCTGATTTTTTCCTCAAAACCATTAGTTTAATGCCCAAACAATAATAATAAAACTCGAGTTGAACCTTCCTGTAATAATTAAAATATTCAAGCGTTTTAATTTGCAATATTTATCATGTACTAATTATTTTCTTTTTTTTATTTATTGTGACGCTTTCGAAACTATTTATAATATAATAATTATAAGATAGAACAGAAGTTTAACAATTTTGTTGTGCAGCCACTAAATGAAATATTATTTTACCATTTTATTTTTATCAACAATTTGTTTGTTTAGGAATATAATTAAAATATAAAAATAATATAATATAACAACTAACGATTACCACACGTATTAACTATTAGCTTTTCAGGGGGTTAACTTTGTGAATCAGAATAAAAATTTAGAGCGAACCGGTTGTTATAAAATTTTCTGCACCAGTACAAAAGTTTAGATCAGTTTCAAATGAATCAATTTTCATAAAGTTTGCTTTAAAATATTTAAGAAATAAATAAACGTGAAAATAAACTGCTGGCCAATTGAAACGTACCAAGGGAATTTTTAGGTTGAATTTAAAGTCAAATATTTTGAAAATGAGTAAAGGTATCAACATGAGGTTTTCAGGATTCAAGAGATAATTTAAGTGAGAAAACAATAGTGGGACCCGATTTTTTTACTTTGAAGTACATTACTATCTACAGGGTGTGAAAGAAAGTCTTCTTTTTTTGTCAAATTTTATAACTACCGTGATTCCACAAAAAAAAATTTATATTTTTTTGATGTAGATTTTTTTAGTCCTTACTTAATGGGAAAACAACCTGTTTCTCAAAATTTTGATATTCCTGTTATTTTATAAAATACCGAATTTTTGCTGAAAATTTGATTTTTTCTTTGTTTTTTGTCGTTCAGCCGTATTGGTAAATTTTTTTAATTCATTTTATGAGGCTATTTTCTTAATGGAATAAAATGGAATTTAGTTAGTTTATGTTCACCATTGGTTTAAGTGACTTATATCCTCGAAACGGATTTTTTACTTTTTCAAAAATTTGCTCATATTCGTGTATACCGGGTGGCTACGACATCGTTTTACAACCCCCACCATTTTGTTACATTTAACTGTATTAATTTGAAATTTGGCATGATTTGATTGTTGAAAGGAATAATCATTTTGACGTTTAAAACAATCTGATGACACTTAAGGTTTCACCGGAAGGGCGACCTACTAACTTTCAAAACTTTTTAAAACTACCCTGTATATTTTTTTCCGTAAGAATTAGATTCTACTTAAAATTACCTCTTTATCGACATATCACATGATGACATTTGCTTTCAAAATGGCAGCATAATTATTATTGCAAAAACCTGTTCAACAATATTAAATTTAATAAAAATTTCGGTATCTTATAAAATAAGAGGGATATAAAAATTTTGAGAAATTGGTTTTTTCCTTATTAACCAGGGACTAAAAAAATCGACATCAAAAAAATATAAAAAAAATTTTGTGGAATTCCGGTAGGTATAAAGTTTGAGAAAAAAAAGACGACTTTCTTTCATTCCCTGTAGATAGTAACGTACTTTAAAGTAAAAAAATGGGGTCACACTATTGCTTTCGCAATAAAATTACCTCTGAAATCCTGAAAGCAGCATGTGGATATCTTTTCTCCTTTTCAAAATATTTGACTTTAAATTCAACCTAAAAATTCGGTTGGTACGTTTCAATTGGCCAGCAGTTTATATAAGAGTTTTTAAAAATATAAGTGGGGATTATAATATAACGAAGTTAACCTCCTTTTATTAAGAACATTCTCTTCAATATTTACATCTTTAATTGTGCCAATAGACATAAACAATCGCGCTATTCATTTATTATATACAGGGTGCTTTTTTAGATCTAACCTACCATCGGGTATAAATATATCTTTAGTGCAATCTGAAAAAATGTATTTTTTGTTTCTAAAAAACACATTTTTCATCCGAAATGCTGAGATTCGCTAATTTTATTTAATAAGTAGGATATACAAACAAGAATATCGTAGAAATAAACAAAATTAATCTCAAAAAGCATCATAAAAATTTGTTTCAAGTCAAGTGATTCTAACTGCCAGTTTATTATATTTTTTCAAAGTATGCGCTTTAAAAATTGTTGCAATATTGATTGTGAAAATCATTTTTTGGATCGGATGACACCAAAGCTATGAAAAATAAAGATGGATTAATTCTTCAAAAATTTACCTCCTCTGTACCGTAAACAATTTTGCAAAAATCATTTTCCTCCTCTCTCACTGAAAAGCACAAAAAACTTAAAAAACCACAAACATCTCAGACATGTCTAAACAAACACAATTATTAATAAATAAATGTTAAAAGAACTGCGTATAAAAGTATAAAAATATCTCTAACGAGAAGTATTTTTTGTGATACCTTGTAATGTTAATATTATATTGTTATAAGTGTGTGAATATTATAAAGTAAACAACTACAACTAGTTTAGTAGTTTTTAAGGCAACAATTTAATATTTAGAGTCGATGGTCTAGAGCTAATGACTCAAAATAGGCGGGCAGTGGCCTGGAAACGGACCATTGGTTCTGAGTGTTATCAATTAAATGTAAGATTAATCTGTCTACAAGTATAACGAGACACACGCTTTATCATTGTGTATTGTATAGAAATATGATTTAAGACAGATTGTTTATGGAAACAGGTTAATTATTAAACGGCGGCGCATTCTAACACAAAGCAAGATTGTGATTTGATGTTGAGCGTTTTTGCAGGATTCTGTGTGTGCTTTAATACATCAAATAGCGAGATAGATTCGATATACTTGTATTTTCATATCGAAAGTTTTTGTTCTTAATCTAGTTGGTTGGTGGTCCCAATTTCGTCTACTATATGTTAATGATGACACAATTTAACTGTTCCATTTTTCCTGTAACTCCACAAAACATATTGAGCAATAAATTTTTCCCAACGAACAAATTATTGCATTTTTATGTTGTTTCTACATATACCAACGAAATTGGGTTGTACAGAAATTTACACAAGATTAACCTTAACTGACGCAGAAATTGGTCATTAACGGACAAACTTGATGTATTATATTTGTTATACAATAATTAATTCAGAATTTTATTACTGTCTATATTCGTGGAGGTAAATTGTATTCTAAGATTGCTTAAACAAACTAAGTTTTGCTTTTCCTTAAACTCTTGGGGAAACTACATTTTGTTCCAATTTTAAAATAAACATCCTAAATTTCATAAATTAACTTTTCCAAGACTATCCTCCCTTCCAGTGCAAAAATATTTCATTATTTTCCTTTGTGCTCTTCTAGAATACAAAATACCGAAGCTTACATTGGACGTAAAACTAAACACATAGTTTCAGTAGGTTATAAGTAAAAAAGATGAAAAAATATAAACTGTAGTGCCTGAATGAAAACGTATCGTTATTTGCGAGTACCTTTTTAACATAATATGGATTATTTATTTTTGTGTGCTAATCGCCCCCTAAAAGCTCCCTTTGTCCCCTCAAAATCGTTTAGTTTAGAAAATTCCCCTAGTTTTACTAGTCTATATGGTTAGTTTGTGTAGCTACTTCAATATTTTGTGAAGAAATTTAAAAGGTGACATCACGTTTGTATTAGAGAACATATAAAGCCAAATTAAAAAAAAAACATATTTTATAAATTAAGTTTGATTTATATTTTATATAAAATGTTGCTATTGTAATTTTGATGAGACCTACATGTTTAAATGTAATTTAAAAAGTACTACTTATGTAAGTAAATGTTGTTGATCAACAAGAATTTAAATGTGTGTAAATATATGTTAGATATTAGAAAAACTTCAAATTAAGTATGAAAAATTGTAGAAGTATTAAATTAACTAGTAAATAATAAACGTATTTAATTTAATAATATGTGTTTCTGTGGGAAACTTCCATCATATTTTTTAAGTAACAACGAAGGATGATAACGGTTACGACGAAAACGACTGGACTAAGAATAATACAGTTTTACTGCTAATGAACAACTATTTCTAGTACATTTAATAATTAGATAAATTAAAATTACAAAAGTTCAAAAACTATTTCTCGTTATTAGTATTCATATTGTGCTGTACCCAAAAATGTCTCATCACATCAGGAAGTTCAAATCTTTTCTTGGGATCCGTGACAATCAACTGAAACCAAAACACATTACTTTTATGGTTAACCAAATTTATGATTAGTATTAGTACCTTCGATATTAAATCGCGTGCACCATTACTGATGTAGTCCGGATATACTATGTCTGCTTTCTTTATTTTTTTATAAGTTTCCTCGGTATCCTTGCTTTCAAATGGTGGACGACCCACGAGAAATTCATAGCACAAAATACCTGTAAGAAAATGAAAAGTATTGTACTTTAATTTAAGGTTTAATTTTAAAAATTTAAGGGTATTAATAGGGATAGACAAGAAATATTTTTAGGTGTGATTCTTGAATAAATTCTGCATTGTCCTGTATAATTTTTACTTTCTTATACGGAGTATAAGGAAGTATAGTAATCGTGATTTTTTTCGACTTCGAGATTTTGATGGATTTACACGTTTTGAGGGCCCCTGAATCCATTCTGACCATTTTCGCCATGATGTCTGTCTGTCTGTGTCCACCATAACTCAAAAACGACTTATTGGATTTGATTCAAATTTCATATTTAAGAGTTTGAACAAAATTGTGGGTGCCACATTCAATGTTTTTCATCTAGCATCAAAACAAGTGACAGTTACCTGAAGACATTTTTAGGTTTTTTAGGAATATCTTGAAAAATAAACAATTTATGAGATTTTTTTATTCTTTAACATTGATTTAAAATTGAATTTTGAACAAATTTTGTTTGAACTTTTTTTTGAAATTCCGTCGAAAAAATTTCAAAAAAACTAGATATTCTTAAAACACTTTATATTTCTCATAGCGTGCGTTGATATTTGAATTCGATGGTCGAGGTAGACCATGTGTCTCATTATATGGCTGCCAAACGGAAGGTCCCGGGTTCGAATCCCAGAAAGAACGGACCATTAGTTTTTTTTATTTTACTGGTTTCTATGGTACCGAAAACAATAATAATGAATAAATCAGGGTTGGAAAAAATCACGATTTTTTTAAAAAAATCAAAAATCGATTATTTTTTTTTAATCATGATTTATTTGATTTTATTGATTTTTTTGATGTTTTGTAATGGTAATGCTTACAATGAATATTTTAATTACCAGAATTCAGATAAAGAGAATTTAATTATTACTTAATTACCTCAGTAATTTTTTTTTGACAATATAATTACATAAATCTTTGTCCGTTTTAAACTTTTAATAAATATTCTGTTTCGTTATACAGACTGGCCTCAGCTTTGAACTTAATATTATGTTAGAATTTTCTTCAAAACCAACAATTTAGCAAAAAGTATTTTTTATTTCCATGGCAATCTAAATTCAATAAATAGAATAGAATTTCTCATACGATATAAATTATTTAAAATATCTCCTAAAATATTAAGTTTAGGTATAGGGAATACTTTATAAAAAAGGTAGAGAATTTAAATCTCTACAACCTACGTCAGAAATATACAGGGGGTTCCATTTGAAAAAATAGAGTTTTCGTTGTTTCAAATCAATGGAAACTGACGGTCAATTTCAAACACCCTGTATACTATAAATTTCAGATTTTTGTATCACAATATTCCCTAGACCTTACTTTTTAGAACTCCGAAATAATTTTTAAAAAAGTACAAAGTATAACTAAAATAAAGGCGTTTTTTGAAATCTCTAATTTTGTGAATTCTTTTTTAAAAGTGTAAATATCTCGAAAACCGTTCATTTTAAAAATATGAAACCTTCACACTTTTTCATCTAAAATTACGTGTAGAATCTGAAAATCTATTAATATACAGGGTGTTCCATTTAAAATAACGAAGTAAGTAGCTGTCCAGCCGTAATTAAACACCCTGTATAAATGAAAATAATTTTTAGGTTATGGAGCAGTAAATTTCTGACAACTTTTGTCTTTGCAGAATTTTTCTATTTATAAAACTAACCAATCTATGGAAGAATGTCAGGGTTTTGGCCAACCCTGTATAGAAAAAACCGAAATTGGAGATAAAAAAATTATACAGGACAATGCAGAATGTATTCAAGAATCATATCTAAAATTTCGTGTCTATCCTGGGACACCCTGTATATTTGCAGCGAAATTGATGATAATTAAATTCCGATTGCAATTTCGTAGATCATAAATATTGGGAGAGATGTTACTATTAGAAATATCTTACGATATTTATCAATTTATACCAATAAATAACACATTCATATCTCGATCTTGTCAGATGCAATAAAAATTACTATATTAAAATTTTCTCACCTAAACACCAATGGTCCACAAAATTACTGTATTCCTTCCCGTCGACCATCTCCGGAGGAAGATAATCGAGGGTTCCACACATTGTCTTCCGTGTCATTGAAGGTGCATGCACAGACCAGCCAAAATCCGCCAACTTTACATCCCCATTAATAGTCAACAGTAAATTTTCCGGTTTTATATCTCGATGAATAACGTTTTGTTCATGACAATAATTCACAGCATCCGCCACTTGATAAACATATTTAGCAGATCTGAAAACCAGAGCTTTAGTAAACCTTGTCAGATTATACGAAGAGAGCTTACAGGTGCTCGTTAAAGCGTTTGCCGGGGCTCTTCTGCAAAACCCCGTACAATTCACCCTGTCCAGCATACTCCAACACCATGTAAATTCGAAAATCATCATGGAACCAAGCGAGTAGTTGCAGTATGTTTGGATGTCTGAAAAACAACAAATTTACTTTGTTTGGATCTTGCTGCACAAGTGCTTACTTTAAATGGCTTTGAATTTCGATTTCTCGTAGGATTTGTCTCTCAATATGACCGTTAACAACCTCCTGCTTCAGGAGTGTTTTTAAAGCCACCACATAGTTCGTTTTTTTCTCTCTTGCTAGAAACACGCGTCCAAATTTACCTCTGCCTAATCGCTTACCCAACTCGAAGTCATCTAAACTCCACTTGTAACTAAAATAAGTCACACGAAATATATAAAACAGAATAAACTTAAACTTAATTCTTACTCGGGGTTTTTGTAAGCTTCGTGTGAAACCATTTTTTCAATTAATTTATACGTACTGTTCTTTAATTCCGGCGGAACGTTAAGCGTTGACATATATTGTTTAGCTATTTGCTTAGATGTTGCCATTTTTCAGTAGTTAGAAACTGAGTATAAGAAAATTCTGCTTGAAATTGAAGGATACACCTCAAATAATCTGTTGTTTTGTGTTTCACTAACCGTCAAAATCAGTTTGAAAATGCAGCAATTTGATTGGTGTGGAAAGACGATGGTGCTGCCAGGATATTTTAATAACGTTCTTATGCAATCAAGAAGGTATAAAAATAGAGGAGAGAAAGCTCCCGGATGGATGTAGGCACAAATCCTTTGCCAGTTGCTATGACAGTGACAAACCAAAACAAACACTTGACCAATAACGCGCCTTATTGACTGCTGGCGCATGCGTAGAAACTGTCAAGTACGCTTGAGTCCATTTGAACGTTCAACACTTTTTGACCCACGAATTCAACCCCCACCCCGGGGATCTTTCTGTCCTCTATTTTATACGTCCTTGTATGCAATTTCAGTATAGGCAACCAGATATACATATCTGTGTTAATAAAAGACTAAATTTTAGGCGCTACGAGACTTAAATATTAAAATAACTATATTAGTATCTAATTTTAGATTGAAATTCCAGGCCTTAACTAATAAATTAAACGGCTAAATGTTACTGAAACAAAAATTTAATTTGCAACTTTTAATTCTGTTAGTTTATTTTCCAACATTACAAAAATAAAAATAATATCAACATTCGAAAAACTTCCAAGGCCCTTCACGCTGTTTCACTCTCCCAATCCACGACCCGAGAATCAAACCAAACATATTTCCCTTTCAAATCGGCATCCAAAGCCAAAAACAGCGGAGCCTTTGCCCCTTCCTCAATGCTTAAGGGTCCTTTATGACTCGTCATATCCGTGTCCACATACCCAGGATGTACAGAGTTCACAGCGATGTTCCTGTTGGGTTGTTCCTTGTCAAAAATGCGTTGTTGGATATTTGTAAGAGCGGTAACTCCAACTTTAGACACAACATACGCTGAGGTACCCCAACCTTCCTCCTTGTGCTTGTTCACGCTGGCATCCCTAGAAAAAAAAAACGTAACACGTGATTTCTACAATAATGTTAAAAATGTGAGTTTACTTGACGAATTTTTCCATGAGTTTGTTTAGTTCTGGAATAGTAAGATTCGGATCCTTGAACTTTAAACGGAGGTCCGCTGAGGGGATTCTGGACAAATGCCCAGCAGAACTAGACAAGTTAACAACTCGGGCATTGTTCCGCAGAATAGGAAACAACGTTTCGCATACTCGTAAAGTTCCAAAGTAGTTCGCAGCGACTGTTTTTTCGGCTTGTTCACTAAAAGGATCCGGAGCGTCGTTCTAAAATTGTCAACTGTAAATTTTACATAAAAATTACATAGCAATACAAACCTTATAGGCAATTGCAGCATTATTAACAAGCAAGTCAATACCACCATGGGTGGTATTTATGTGGTCCTTCAATTTATTGATGCTGGTTTGATCGTTGATGTCCAACTGATAGAACAGTGGTTTTAAATTTAATTTGTTTAGTTCGGCTATTGCCGCTTCGCCTCTTCCAACATCTCTGGCTGTTAGATAAACTGTCCCTTGGAATTTTTCACATAGGCCCTTTACAATAGCATAACCAATGCCTTTGTTACCTCCAGTAACCTACAAGAATTAACTGTTTACCAAAAAATAATGAAGAAAATTTACCGGACTTACCACAGCTATTTTGGTAGATGACATTGTTGGAGTATAATTACACCCAAAAAAACAGATAAAGTAGCCTTGAATAACACACAGTAATTGTTATGAGTAAGATTGAATGATTAGAATAATTTGTTTTTAAATTTCTAAGCAAAGCCGGATTTTGATTTTAGCGACAGATTTGACATATACCACTTTCCACTGATTGTTCTTAATGAAATACAACAATTTGCGTCCTATTTCAACTCATGCTATTAAAAAGAGATAGAGATACATCCAGTGTGCACTAGTGTAACCATGGGAAACTCTGATTTTATAACAAATGTTAGGCAACCAACTGTGCAGGTTCGTTTTATTGGTTGTCTAATAAAAAGGCGAAATGTAAATTTTGATTAAAAAAAACTAATTCATTATTGGAAAATTTGTCACTTAAAAAAACATACACTATTATAAGATATATCACGAAAAAATCTGAAATAATAAATGAATAATATAAATGAATTAAAATTTACATAATTTAGTCAAGTTATTAAGATTTATTACCATCCTAAACTCGTACAGGGTGGTCCAGTTACGGTGTCCACGTTATTATCTCAGAAACTATTGGGCCCAGGAAAAAAAGTTTTATATAGAAGTTGTACAGTCTATAGCATTCTACATTTTTGAAAATATATTACTTATACAGGGTGAGTCATTTTCACGTGGCGATATAAAGTTGCATTTTTTTAAATGGAACACCCTGTGTTTTACCCCAAATTATGATTTCTCATCCAATTTACGATAAAAAATATATAAGGCTTAATATGCCTATTATTGATAGTTTTCAAGATATTCGACAAAATATTTTGAAAAATAATATTGTATTATGTGGGTGTAGCTTTCACCAGGTGTGTTAGAGCAAGCTATTTTATTTGTTTCAATTTCAAAAATACTCAACCAAAACATATTCTTTATTTAGTTAGTTTATAATAAAAAATAAAATATTTAAAAAATTTAACTATTTTCCAATGCCTACCTGACAGAGCATTATTATTAGGTTCTAGGTCTACTCTATAAAATAATATTTCTTTGTCAAATACTACGACTTTTTCTTACATATGATATCAATTTAAAGTTTACTTGATTTTTAAGACCAGAAATAAAATTTTCTTGCTAAAAAATAGAACTAACATTGTTCATATAAACAGGCAGATATCATAGTATTTCTAGATATTTTCTCGAATATCTTGGAAACTATCAATACTAGGCATTTTAAACCTTATATATTTTTTATCGTAAATTAGACGAGAAATCATAATTTAGAGTAAAATACAGGGTGTTCTATTTAAAAAAATGAAACTTTATATCGCCACATGAGAATGAGGCACCCTGTATAAATAAATTTATTTTAAAAATGTAGCATGCTATAGACTGTACAACTTCTTTCCTGTGCCTAATTGTTTCTGAGATAATAACGAGGACACCGTAACTGGACCACCCTGTACAAGTATTTTAATCCTCAGAAAAAAAGTAAATCTTGTGTACAATTTGATTATCTACAACTTCTGTTAATAATTTATGAATATAACAGCCGAAATTAAGCAATTTTTTGCATCTGATAGTTGTAGTTATTTAAATATTTACCAAGTCATAAAGGATAATAAACTCAAAATTGCAAGCTTCCACTATTAAATAAATAAAAATCTCGTATAACAAACATCATGTTTATTTAAACCTTAATACCTATTCCTAACAATTGAAAAATAATTTATACAAGAAACTATTTTTATCCGATTAACTAAAACAATGTTACCAAACACAGTTTTAGAATCAATGCTTTTTATAATTACTGTTCGTATGAAAAAAATATCGTATCAATTTTTGGTCTTACTCTCACTTACACTAATTTCTTTTATAGTGCTGCGGCACTGGATTTAGGCAAAAATGTCGATTAGTTAACTTTATAAATTAATATACACAATAAATGGAGAATAATGTTTTTAACTTTTAATAATATGATATTGATTAAGTATCACTATGTGATGCGCTCTGTTCTACACTCTGCTCTACACTATTCTCTACCGACGTGGCCTCTTTATTTTCCAACTGCTGTCGCCACATATTGGCGTAGATTCCCTCTTGCCCAATAAGATGTTCATGTCTAAAAACAGGCATATAAAAAGTGCACAACAAAATAAAAATTTCACTTACTTTCCCCTTTCAACTATTTCTCCTTCCTGCAAAACCAGTATTTCATCTGCATGTATGATTGTTGATAATCTATGGGCTACGATGATGGTGGTTCTGTTGACACACATTTTATTTAAGGAATCCTGAAAAAAGAGTGTAATTTAAATTATCGCAGATACATAAAAATAAATTCCAGCTTAACCCGAATTTCTTACTTGGATATTTCGCTCGGTTTGAGTATCTAAAGCACTAGTTGCCTCGTCTAGCAAAACAATAGTTGGAGCCTTTAGAAGGGTTCTCGCTATGGCCACTCTCTGTTTTTCTCCACCACTCAGTCGAAGACCACGCTCACCCACCTAGAGCCAAAATAATATAAGTAGATTAGCCAAAAGTTTTGCGCTTTTTGTTGTTTACCTGTGTATCGTATGTTTCTGGGAATGTTAATATTTTATCATGAATATCAGCTCCTCTTGCCGACTCTATCACATCTGCATCAGTTGCAGTTAATCGCCCATATTTTATATTGTATCTGCAATAAATTACAGAAATGATCTTAAACTTTCTTTTTTTTTAAACCAATTAGGTACCTAATAGTGTTGTTGAATAATACAGTATCCTGTGGGACAACTCCAATGGCCCTCCGCAGAGACTCCTGCGTTACAGTCTTAATATTTTGCCCATCAATAACAATCGAACCAGTTTCCACATCATAAAACCTAAATATCAATCGAATAATAGTACTTTTTCCACTACCAGACGGACCAACAAATGCCACAGTTTTTCCAGATGGTACCGAGAACGTTACATTCCTCAAAACCAACCGCTCCGGTAAATAACCGAATGTGACATTGTTAAACTCCACAGCGCCCCGTTTTACTGTGATGGGACCAGCACCGGGGGCATCAATCACTTCTTGTTCTTCTCGTAGTAAATCGAACATGTTTTCCATGTCTACGAAATTCTTTTGAATCGCTCTGGAAGGGAGAAATTTCCACAGTTTGGGAACGGAATTTAGTTTGAAAATTAGTAGTTACCTGTAATATGTTCCGAACCAGTTCAGAGGCACATAAAGTTGTACTATATAAGTGGCAAAAAGCACATAATCACCAGCTTTGAGCTGGTGCTTATCCACAACTAAATAAGCACACAGTAAAGTACCTCCCAGAAGTCCAGCGCAAATAATCACGTTTTGTACAGTGTTCAAAATATTTAACGTAATATTAGACTTAAATTCTTCTTTCTATAAGCAAGAGTCATATTAAAGTGTTATTTATAACACCAATAAACTAGAGACAAACCTGGAAGTTTAGGATAGCCTCCCTAAAGGCCTCAACTTCATACTGTTCGGCTCCATAATATTTAACTGTCTCGAAGTTCAACAAAGAATCTACGCTTCTAGCACGCGTTTCATTGTCGGCCAAGTTCATGCGTCTCTGGAATTTTGTACGCCATTCAGTCACCGCAATTGTCACTACTGTAAGATGAAAAAAAGGAATGAAACTCCAAGACTTGGAACGACGACTTGCAATTTAGTTACTGCAAAATAGTTCGATATTTAAGAGATAATTTTCGATTAAAAAAAATTAAAGCAAAAATATAAAAAGTTTGTTTACAAAATTGAACATTTTTAGAACTTTAATTTGTGAACTGACTTCTTATACAGGGGGGCTCACTATTGCTAACTTCCTTATTATTGGAGCTACAAAGTCGGTTAAATTAGCAAACTAGTAGCATTTTTTCCTCTGATTACAATGGTGAAAACAGAAAACAATTGACCATCTGGTTTTCAAGATATAAAAAAAAAGAACAATTTTTTAAATGGAACTCCCTATATATTTTTGCAAAAATCGATGGTAAATTAAATTTTATACAAAAAATGTCCTCATCTTTTTTTGATAATAATTTAAAATAAGCGAGTTATTTTGAAAAAAGTTTGCAATTCTTTAAAATCAAGTAGCCATAAAATGGAATAGTAATTTATTAAAACCAAACAATCAATTTTGAATTTTAGCAAGTTGAAAAATACTTGAAAGAATTACGGAAATATTGAAAATTTACAAAATTATAATTTTCATGGCTACTTGATATTAGAACTTTGAAAATTTTTTTCAAAATAACTCGCTTATTTTAAATAATTGTCAAAAAAGCATAAGAACATTCTTTGTTCAGAATTTAATTTATATTCGATTTTTGCAAAAATATACAGGGTGTTCCATAAACATGTTATTTTTGTGAATATCTCGAAAACCAGATGGCCAATTGTTTTTCTGTTTTCACCATTATAATCATCGGAAAAAATGCTACTAGTTTGCTAATTTAACCGACTTTGTAGCTCCAATAATAACAAAGTTAGCAATAGTGAACCACTTTGCGCAAACACCTGTATATTAAAAATATTAAATAAAATAGTAATATTTCCGTAATTCTTTCAAGTTTTTTTCAACTTGCTTAAATTCAAAATTATGATTGTTTGGTTTTAATAAATTACAATTCCGTTTTATGGCTACTTGATCTTAAAGAACTGCAAACTTTTTTTTCAAAATAACTCGCTTATTTTAAATTATAATAAAAAAAAATTAAGGATATTTTTTGTACAGAATTTAATTTGTCATCGATTTCTGCAAATATATATAGGGTGTTCCATTTAAATAAATGTTATTTTTGTGAATATCTCGAAAACCAGATGGTCAATTGTTTTTCCGTTTTCACCATTGTAATCAGCGGAAAAAATGCTATTAATTTGCTAATTTAACCGACTTTGTAGCTCTAATAATAACGAAGTTAGCAATAGTGAGCCACTTCGCGCGAACACCCTGTATAGGGGATCAAAGATCTGATTTAAATTTGTCCTCAAATTCGACCACATTCGCAGTATTCCCTCGCCAATTCTCTACTTACTGATATATAATACCATCGTTACGAAAACGATTAGACCAAACCAAATATTAAAAGCTGTTATGAAGTACACCACAGCAATAATAATGTCCACAATAGTAGGGAAGATCGAGAATAAAATATAATTTAACAAATTGTTAATACTATCAGTTCCTCTGTCCATCACCCGAAGGACTTCGCCGGTTTTCCTGGACAAATGCCACCGCAAAGATAAGCTATGTAAGTGGCGGAAGAGCTCGACCTAGAACGCGGAACTTACATAATAACAGCCAATTCAACTTAGTTTATCAAACACAAACCTCAACTTCCCTTGTGGTGTATTGTTGTATCCTAATCCACAGAAATGAGCGTAAATTGTTGAGGAATCCCATTCCGCCAGTACCACCACCTTGTAAAAACTTGAACCCGACGTATATCAGGATAAAATCCCATCTGAATAGCATAGTTTGATTCGGTTCATCGCCCAAACTGTCCACTAAAAATTTTAAAATTTCTTAGGTGTTCTTTTATTATTATTAATTACTTACCGATGAGTTTGTTGTAGATTGGCACATATAAATTGACAACCCTGCCACCCCCCAACAGGACAAAACAAAATATCACCCGAAACTGCAGAAGAAAATCTTTTTTGGGCCACAAAAACGGCGACAAAGTGCGAAACTTTTTGTAGGCATTTCTCCATGTCGAATGGTTATCACTCCGATCCTGTAGAGGAACAAAAATTTAACACAGAGAACCAAACAGAAAATAAGACAATTAAACCCGTTTAAACCTCGATAGTTCGTTTGAGGTAAATCATAGTGAACCAAAAATTTTTGGATTAACGTCACATTACATCAAATTATACTGTCACACTTAAAAAAATGTTTTGTATTTTTACCGTAAAATTAACTCGGATTTTGATGTTTTTAAACGACACCCGACTCTTGACTTTACGTTTGATTTCGGCGGCATCCATTGGGACAAATGTGCAGCTCAGATGGCAGCAAAGGAACAAGTTGGCACACGAAAAAATTTGGTAACACCGCTTGCATAATATTTTATAATATGGTCAAAATAATTTTCCGAGAAAAACTGCGAAATTTAATCCTACAGCTAATAGCAGCCAGAGTTATTGTGCGATCCAGTTAAGTTTAGCGTGAACGTATTTGATTTCAGATTAAATTTAAATGAATTGAGCTTGGAACTTACAGATAAGAAATTTTTAAAAATAGTTTTTGTAAATGTGTTGATGCAATTTTAGATGTAAATACTAAATAGATTAAGTATTTAACATCAAAGAGATTAAAAATAGGTAGAATATTGTAATGTTTTAATTAAGGGATTATAAAAATTTCAGATGCTGGTTCTTGTATTATGAGGTTAGTATACATAAATTCATAGTTATAACACTAATTTTTTCAGAATCAGGAAATTAAGGAAACAACTTTAATCAGAATAATTTAAATATTTTGATTTTGTGCCTTGTCATTTTCTAGTAATATTCTAGTAATAAAATACAGGCTGTTTCATTAAGGGTGGCCACCGGCCATATCTCGGGAACTACTGGGCATAGAAATCCAGCGAAAAAAATTTCATTACTAAAGTGGTCATGAGAAAATCCTGGAAATTATTTTTAAGGTCTGCATTTCGCCGCAAGGGGGCGCAACTGAAAAGTAAATATTAAAATTCTAGATTTCTACGAAAATTCCCACATTAAGGTATACCTTTGGTAACATCATTAGAAAGCTTAGACAATTCTGCATCATTTTGGTTTAAGGCTCATTGGCGTACCGACCTTAGTAAGAGTGGGGGAAGCTATTGAAAGTGTAATCATTTAAATCGCTGTAACTTCTAAACGACTTATTTGATTTTAGTAAACTTAAGCTTGTTTGGAAGAGAAATGTAGGTACTTTTAATTATCGCATCCAATGGTACACGATAGTTCCTACCAAAATTGCTAGAGGGCGCAATTTGAAATAATTACAGTTTTTTTGATTTTATCCCGAAAACTTAAATTAGATGGTATAATTATGATGTCAGAATCGGAAAGTAGATTAAATTTGCAAGAGAAAACGTGAAAACCGCAGCTCGATATCTTCGTTCGTTTCAGAGTTATTGCCAAAGAATAATTTTTAACACTTTAATTGAAGATATGATTGTTTTCATAGTTCCGTGGTCAAGCAATCCATGATAAAAAATATTTTTTAACTTTATGCTTGTGTAGGTTTGCCACTCATTATGCCAAGGGCCCAAAAACGACTTTAGAATTAATAAAATAATCATGTAAAACTTCGAATTTAGGCACAATAGTTATTTTAATATGTTTTTTTAAAAATAAATCTAGATAGCCGTGAAACAAGATCGGCAGGTTTCCAAGGAAACTAATAAATTGGAATAGTTGTCAACTGATTTAATTTTGATAGGTGTTGTGTTGACAGGATTTTCTCATGGCCACTTTAATAATCAAATTTTTTTCCCTGAATTTCTACGCCCAGTAGTTTCCAAGATATGGCCGGTGGCCACCCTTAGGCCGGCCGCACACAGAAAGAGCAAAACTGTTTTAGTCAGAAACGTTTTTGTTTTTGACGAAAACGCTTTTGTTTCTGCAAGAAACATTTTGTTTGCAAGAGAGTCAAAATGTATCTTATAAAAACCGTTTCAGTTTTGTTATATTCTCATTTAAATGTTTCAACATAAAACGAAAATTTAGCGCTCGACGTCGAACAGCCTAACTGTGACTAAATGAGCCTAAACGTGACTTAAGACACACGACTGATCAGTGTGCGTCGGTCCAATACTTTAACCCTGAAACATCTACATGGAACTCGTTTAGTCAAAAACGTTTTTGACTAAAACAGTTTTGCTCTTTCTGTGTGCGGCCGGCCTTAATGAAACAGCCTGTATAATAAAATAAAATAAAATGTTCAATTATATGCAGCATGGCAGTTTAAAAACATTATAAGATGTTAGTATAATGTAACCACCAATTAAATACGAATATCGAGACTAGTTTCTTCAAAATTGTCGATTTATTATTATGATCGAAATAATTTGTGTATTTTTGCCTAAAGATGTTTGTGGGATTTAAAAGTAGAAAAATTATAGATTGGAACTGTAAATAAATTAAATATTTCTTAATTTTGTTATTTAAACAGTAAAAGTCAAAACAA
Source organism: Pediacus dermestoides (assembly GCA_963942485.1). Classification (NCBI taxonomy): domain Eukaryota; kingdom Metazoa; phylum Arthropoda; class Insecta; order Coleoptera; family Cucujidae; genus Pediacus; species Pediacus dermestoides. Next base: position 36,564,343 of record OZ012626.1, read on the forward strand.
TTAATACCTTCATGCAGTTTTTTTTACTTACCGGTGGACTCATGTTCCTCCCCGAATCATTTAGGCTAAAATAGTCAACATTCTGCATAATTCCTGGCGCCTTCAACCCCAAAATAAAAATCAACAAACATGATATGTATCGCACGATGAACAGCCCCATTTCTATTTGATCAGTCATCCTAAAATCAAACTTTCTTGAAATCTAATTACTTATAAAAATCTTTAATTTTACTAACGTTTTTAACTTGAACCACCAGTGCTTCTGCCCCAAATTCAAAAACGTTAAATTCTCAAAAATAAATATTATTGTCCAAAACATCAGCAAGACAATACCATGTCCCCTGGTGGGCACCGAAGGCAGCAAATAATGCCTTTCCACCCTTATCACCCATAGCGAATAAATATAAGCTGTGCAGGTTAACACTAATGATACTACCTGGAAAAACAAATATTTAAAACTTGATTTTCTTATTGTAGATGGAAATTCCTACCATGTAGCCATAAATAGTCTTATCGTTCAAAACAGTCCCTTGCAAAACAAATCTAACTATCTCCACAATAGGTATAAACAGTGTTAGAAATATTTGTAAATAATATAATTTGGAGACGGGCAAGTGCGCTGGTGATACTTCTGTTCCATACTTCCGGTACATACACAACTGGATTGTACCAGCTATCAATATAAAAGCAGCTATTATGGCAGTGGAAGTCGTATCCATGAAACACTGGGAAGTGCCATGGTCCACCCACACATCCCATATGTGTATATTCGGAGGACAGTACAACGAAACATTCAACTTCATCTTCAATAGGTATCAAATCTGCAAGAATTCAAAATAAAAACCAGGTGTTAACAACACTAGATTAGTGAACATCATGAACCACCGGTGAATAAATAAAATAAAATTCATTGTGTTTGTTACACAGCGATAACAATAAAATACAGCTCATGCTGCACAGTTGATATAAATAAACAACAATGTACGAGTGAGTGCATTTAGATAATTCTGTTACAAAATATTGTGATAAGACTTGATATGCCTTTCCCTTACCTTAATCTAGCTTCTTAATGCAATACATCAGTAATTCAATACTTTGCTTAGCTTAAAATAAGAAAAAAAGGTTTATTGCTTCTTGTGGTTTCAAGATTATTATTTGTTGCTACTTATTGTTTAGTCATAATGACGAATGTGAATGACACTGCGCACATTTGAGGTTATGATTTGAGCTTTTTTCTCACAATGCTGAAGTTGGGTGCGTATCTGTTGCTTATGTAACAGGTAACTGAGTGGCGGGTAAATTTGAAATTGAATAATTTTTATTTGAATTTATTATTATAGAATATAGACGCGATAATGGATTTATTAATAAGTTAATAAGTTCATTGACTGAATGTTAATATTATGTTATTAAGATTTCGAAAGTATTATTATGAACTTGTTATTTTAAATTATGAACTTTGGAAAATATGAATGGTAACACGATATTTAAAAGTTTTATTTAAAAGTACCTATTTTAAGATCATAAAAAATTGAATATTCCATTTATTGTAAGTTTGTGTATAATTTTGGTACAAAAAATAATCTTTTATTACTTTAGATCCATACAAACTTTGTTACGTATAATATTATTTTAAATTTATGCAATTTTTTTTTTCTCGTTCAGTTAAAACCAAAAATCGCGATTTCCATCCAGAAACGTCTTTGCATGTTGTAGGGAACTTACTAAAACCCGAATTATCCCAACTTGGGGAGACTACAAAGACCACCATGAAGAAATGGGGGTAACGGAGTGGAGGATAAATTTGAAATTCAAGATTTTGAATTTTTGGAATTGTGCATATTATTATACAGGGTGTCCGGAAATTAGGAGCAAAAAACTCGGGGAGTGATTCTACTCGAAAAGTTAATGTGACAAGTACCTATAACATTTTTCCGAAAGTTCATTAATATTGGGGGGTTACAAGGCCCCAAAAAAATTTTTTAACTCAATTTTTTCCAATAACTTTTTTCTAAATTTTGATGATTCCCGATTGAAGAGCATCGAAAAGTCTTCAAAAAAGCTTCTTGTTGAATAACGATAAAACTAGTAGTTTTCGAGAAAAACGCGCTTCTGTTTAATCTTGAAAATGAGCTGTAGTTAAGTAGTTGGTATTCATTTAATGCAAACAAAGATTTTAAGGCGTTTTTCTCGAAAACGACTCGTTTTATCGTGATGCAGCAAGAGGATCTTTTTTGAAGATTCTTCGATGCTCTTCAATTGGGCGTCATCAAATTTTAGAAAAAGTGCCTAACAAAAAAGTTCTGGGTCTTTATCCGAAGGTCAACGTCAGTTTCGACTCTTTGACACTGGGGATTTACCTCAAATTTGGTGTAAGAATACAAATAAACATTAGTGATAAGAGTGCCAAATTTGAAACGAATCGGTACACTAGAAAAAAAGTTACAGGAAAAAATTAATTTAAAAAAACAATCTTTAAGGCCCTGTAACCCTAATATTAATGAGCTTTCGGAAAAATTTTATAGGAACTTGTCACATTAATTTTTCTAGTAGAATCACTCCCCGAGTTTTTTGCTCCTAATTTCCGGACACCCTGTATAGGGTGAGTCGCAATAAGTGGGACATGCTTTACCTGTAAATACTAGGCCTAAAACTAAGACGATTGACGCAAAAAGTTGTTATACTAAAATGCATTACTAAAAAGTTATAGGCGTTTGAAGTTTCAGAAAAAAAATTTTTTTTGTAATAACTTCTAAACTAATTGAATGAGTAGAACCAATTCTTGGTAGTTGCTAATGAATACCAAAGACCTTTAATTTGTGAAAATTTTGTAGAAATCAAACTTTAAGAAGATGATTTTTTAAAGTAAGTAATGTGTTTAACCTTCTGGAACTTTTTGGTCCTTAAAATTTTAATTATAAAAAATTGTATTTAATAGGCAATTTAATTTGGAAACTTTTTCATTTCTAGTAAAGTTTTGATTAAACGCACCGTGAAGCTTTAAAAAATTAAAAACTAACAGCATGTTTTTACTAAGTTTCAAAAAAACGGCATCAAGTATGCTGAGATATGAAAGTTACTGACGGAAGACGGAGCTCCAACACAATTATGCACGTCCTGTGCGACATTAGCATATTGGCTATCAGTCACCTATCCTCAACGATGGATTGGTAGAGGCCCTGACGATGACGCTCCTGTAGCTCTTTTTTGCATTGAAAACCGAATTTTTTTAAAATATAAACTGCCTCTCGAACTTCATTGGCGTGTTGAACGATTCTCCTTCTAAGCTCTTGAAGTGAAGGAATAGGTGTTGCATACACTTTTGATTTTAAATATCCCCAAGAAAAGATTTCAATTGCGTTTAGGTCAGGACAATGAGAAGGCCATGCAACAGGAGCGTCAGGGCCTCTACCAATCCATCGTTGAGGATAGGTGACAGATAGCCAATGTCGCACAGGACGTGCATAATGTGCTGGAGGTCCGTCTTCCGTCAATAACTTTTAAATCTCAGCATTCTTGATGCTGTTATTTTGAAACTTAGTAAAAACATGCTGTTAGTTTTTAATTTTTTAAAGCTTAACGATGCGTTTAATCAAGACTTTACAAAAGATCAAAAAGTTTTTAAATTAAATTGCCTATTAAATGCAATTTTTTTTATAATTAAAAATTTAAGGACAAAAAAGCTCCAGAAGGTTAAACACTTTACTTACTTTAAAAAACCATCTTCTTATAAAGTTTGATTTCAACAAAATTTTCACAAATTAAAGCTCTTTGGTATTCATCAGCAACTACCAAGAATTGGTTCTTCTCATTCAATTAGTTTAGAAGTTATTAGCAAAAATTATTTTATTTTCTTAAACTTCAAACGCCTACAACTTTTTAGTTATGCATTTTAGCATAACAACTTCTTGCGTCAGTCGTTTTAGTTTAGGCCTAGTATTTACAGGTAAAGCATGTCCCACTTATTGCGTAGATTATTTCAGTAGCTAGACATCGCCGGAATCATACCTACATTATAGACCATGGACTGGAAATTAATGTAATATAATTAAGATTTCGAAATTATTTATGGATTTTGGAAAATATGAACATTGTAACAATATCATAAATTTTGAGTTTAGGTCGATTATAAAATATTTAAATATTCTTTTTTATGTAAGTTTGCACATGATGTTGGTACAAAAAATAATCTCTTATTACTTTAGATCCTTACAAACTTTTGTACTTATTTAATATTCAAAGTATTATAAATTTGTACCAAAAATGTTTCATTTTCAGTCAATAAATACAAAAAATCGCTGTTTTCATCCAGAAACGTAATTGCATGTTGTAGGGATGTGGTCCTAAAGTACACCAGTTATCAAAAAATTGGGGTTAAAAACCGTTTTTCGAAATATGCCTCATTTCCATTCCCTATAAAAATAGTCGTGACGAATCTTATGCAGAATTGAAATATTTACAAATTTTGTTGTGGTATTAAGAGTTTACGAGATTCAGCAATAGAAAGTGGTGAAATTTGTGTTTTTCTGTTCTGGATAAACAAAGGCGTTTATTAATGATATCAGAAATTAAAAATCAAGACGAAGCATTTGAAATATGACTCCAGCCCTTTATAAGTCTTCATAGTTTCTTGATGAGACTGAGATAATTAGAATTATTTCTTTCTCTAAGAATATCTACAGGAAAATACGAATTTTTAAACTAATTCTTGTATGAATTAAGACTTTAAACCTAATTGGAGTAGAAATTTCGAGTTTTAGGAGGTTTTAGGATGCCTTCGGTATTAATACGCTTCATAAGGAAGAGTTTTGTTATCAGAATGATTCGACATTTAAAAGTTTATTATAAGTGAAAAAATATTTAAGATTTAGCAAAAAATAAAAACTCAATATTACCTTAAAAGTAAATATTTATTTACATTACCTACATACATAATTTAATAATCAGACTTGTACATATACACTTAAAATAACACAGCAGTTGTTTAGTTTCTACAATAGTTGAAAGTAAACTTTATAAGTGTTTTTTTTTTATAACAAAAAATATAAATTAATAAACAGCCATTAAAATTTGCAGCAATTTCTTCAACTGCTGTTAGTCCTAATTAGGGTCCGTCATATTCGCCACGCTATTCACGGCAACATATTCTAAACTGTCTCCAGTAAAATTGGCCAAATTAATAATAACCAAAATACTAACTAAAAGTCCAAACACTACACTAAAAATCCACCATACGATGGTCTCCATCCGCGTTACACGTAAATTTCTTATAATGTTAACTCCCACCAGCAGTCCTGCTACAGCACCCGCTAGATGTGCCACATAACTCACACTACTGCTTTCAGTATTTGTTTGAGTCAATAAATAATTGTAGATTGGATCGAAGATTGTTAGCAGACCAAAAAGGATGAGCTGGGCGCATGGGTAGGACATTTCGCGCCAATTCTGCAAATAAAAAGGAAATTAATACAAATTTGGAAATTTTCATTTGAATTTTCTTACCATAATCACAGTGGCAATGTGAGCTGTGTAAAAGGAGTAAACTCCTGCACTACCCCCTACAAGGCTGGAACGTGGTTCGATGACTGAGGTGGCGAGGGAACCACCGAGAACCCCGGCAGCGTAGATGACGAGAACTCGCCAACTGTGGACCATCTCCAAGGGCAGTCCTATGATTAATTGGATTAATATGTTGGGGAATAGATGGAGCTCACTGAAAAAAAAAATCTGTTAGAAATTGAATAAGATGGTCTACATATTATTAAATTAGAAAATTTGAGTTAGGTACTGTAATAGCCCCAGATGTGGTTTAAAATACCAGAGAAAACTGGATTTTATATTTATAAATTAAAATACTGAAAAAGACTAAAAATATAAAATGAACTTACTTTGCATGAATGAACATGTAAGTGAAAAATCTCCAAATTTCATGTTTGTGATTTGGATCAAATCGCAACGCCTCCTCTATGGGTCCCATTTCTATACTAGTATTATTTGTTTGTAAATTTTCTCTTAGGGCTTTATCGACATAAAAAACAGTCAATTGTATCACTGATAATGAAATCATGAAAATCGTGTGCCATTTACACATATATTCTTCCTCGTAAAGTCCTGTTACGGTTGTCCTTCGAAGAAGCTTGTTGTTGTGGGGTGCCACTACCAGTTTAATATATCTGGAAGACAAAGAAAGAATAAATTTTAAAACTTGACAAACATGAAGTTGGTTTTTATGCGAAATTTAATAATTCATAATGAGAGAGATATTATCATATTTTTTATATAATCCAATAAATTATGGTTTTTTACTAAAATCCTCTATCAAAAACTGGCAAATTTAAGGTTTTATTTACGTGTGAATATTCCATAATGAAAAATATTTTTTCAAATCCGAAACCTTGGGAATTATAATTATATAAAACCAGGATAAGTGGCTTAGCTTACCGGCTGGCATATCTCCCGAAAATGTATCTAAATCTAGGATTATTGATGAGCTCGACGAATTCGGTAAAATCTATCCTGCCATCTTGGTTTTTGTCTGCGATTTTGCATATGTTCACCAGAACTGGGTCGGTGATTTTGTCTTCTGCTTCAACGATAAATTTCCGAAGTTCACTCATACTTATATGGCCATCCTTATTTACATCGCACTGTAAACAAAAAGTCAAAGTTTAGTAGTGATTGAAACTTTAGTTTTTTTTCATATAAAGCGGAATTTTTTAGTAACTGTTTGTAGACCTACTCGTTAGATTTTGCTTGAGGCAAAATAATTTTGACTGACTTTACTATGCGTGAAATATTCTTTTTACTATAGATAAATTAATGTTGATGCCATCGTATGAATCCGGTTTTAGATGTGTAAATTAGCATTTTATGTAAATTTATAAATATTAAAATATTTTACATTTTGTTATTTGTTGATAAAAAATATTGCTAAACAAAAGTTTTTACTCCTACTATTTTATAAATTATAATAATGTAATGTTGAGTGGACAAGGACATAATGCAAAATCCTGAAATTTTAAAATGTAGATAGTTTTGCAACAAATTAACGAAAGAAAATTTTATATTAATAGGAATTCTTCTACAATCTAAACTATACAAACAAATTACTTGTAAAAAAATCGTTTAGTTGAACTTTTCTTTAGCAGTTTCATAATTTAAAAGTCAAGCGCAAAGTTAGATTTTATCTATAATAGAATTTCAGGTTTTCATTTGCATTTATTGGATACTTTGTGCTATAGTATTTAATTCAAATTTACTACAACTTTAATATAGATAATAAAAATAATATTAAAAGTAAATACTTTAAAATATAACATATTTATCTCAGTGTTAACGAAACCATAAAATCCTCCGGAAAAAATATTTCTGGAGCAGTCATTTGGAATTATTTAGAAATAGACTGCTATAGTATTTATCAAATTCAAGCTTTTAGGACTAGAATTAAAGGTCAACTACTTAGTTTAAAATAAATTTTGAGAAATTCGAATAGCGAGGTATAAAAACGGCAGTGAAAAATTAAATTACCAATAAAAAAATTGAACTAGGTACCATAGAAGATCTATCCCACAATCATATGGAAGAGGCGATGGAAAGTAAATAAATGAAATGAGAATAGAGAAACTAACAGGTGATTGATGATAACTTCAATCTTCAATCTGTACAAGAAACTAAAAAAAGCGGAATTTCCCGGATGGACTTCCCTATGTTAATTATACTGACAACACTAGAATAATTCTAGATGCTCAATAGAAAAAAGCAAGTCTGGAAATATCTTTTTTGATGATAGACAGTTAGACACCGAGATGGCCTTCAGTTAGTAAAGGTGAAATCGAAAGAGCAATAATAAAGCAGTTGATGCAGATGCAATTCTATCGGAAATACCACAATGGCTCTCATCCACTCTACCTAAAAAGAAAACTACAAGAACATGATTGTGTGAATCTTAGACTTATCAGACTTATGAATCATATATAAGTACTGATGTTTCAGGCGCTTATTAATTAAATTATATAACGTAAATTCGGCAAGATTATCTATCAATTAAAAAAGCTCTAGAACCTGTTTCTTCGGATGTGATTTTAGACTTTGGTAGACTCTCTATGAATCAAACTTTTTTGGCTAATGGCTAACACAGTTCTTCGACCTCAATTATATAAATTACATGATGCTGTTTTTTGTGTAAAAGTTTCTTATGGATCTTCACAATTTTTATTCTAAAATATTTCTGTTTATGAGTTTCTAAAATTACAAGATCTTGTTTACCTTGATATTGTTAATAATTATTAGTTACAAATAAAAATAAATATCTGCATTAGAATATATTAAATAAATATCTTGCATTTTACGTAGTTATTTTATGTGAAGTTTATTACACCATTTCTTATACTAAATCAAATTAGAACTTGTTAACTTGTGAAAAATTTTATTACTATTTCCGGTGTGATATTTAATAATGTGTTTAAATAAATCGGTACTGTTTTGTAGATTAGATTATTTTTCCTATAAAGAACGCACAAATTATGTATATAGTTTGTTTAGGAAGGTACTTTTTATATTTTTATCAGTTTATTCATATACTTCGATTACTAGGAAATTTCAAGCGTAAATATGAAGATATCAACAGATATATTACAGAAACCAACAAAAACTCGTAAACTATCGTATAGAGTACATATAAATTATAACTACATACACAGTACACACCCTAATATATAAAGATTATGTAGGTACTCGTTTACATGTTGTCAAAAAAAAAGAATTTAAAACAAATCAAATTAAATTATCACAAAATTTAAATATCATCAATTGAAGAAAACTAACTGAAAATTTATGAATTTGGAGCCACTGAGGTACATGATATGATATTTCGAGGTTTCTTCACTTCCATTTTGAAATCGTGAATATTTTAAAGTTTTTCTTTATCTTGTAGTTTGAAATCCTTATTTAAATTTTTTAGTTACCAAAATTTTAATTTATATGACACTTTTTCTGATATTTTTCTAGTAAGTACCTACAAAAAAGGTAAAACATGTTTTCAACCGCTATGATTTGTTTTAACAAACAATGAATAGTTAAAAGCTGCATAAATAAAAGCAGATTCGAAGTACAGGATCTCACTGATTTCTTAAAAACAAATAATTTTTGCTACATAGTTGCTCCTACACAATTTTATATCAACTTACTACATAAAAATCCTACAGAAGTAAATTTGTTTAGTCATAAAATAATTCATTAATTTGAAAGTTTAATTCAGTAGATCCTAAATTTTTAGTTATACAATATTTAGCACTTTCTAAAATATATTAAAAAAAGTTTCAGATACCTACTTATATGTAAAATATGTATAATTGTATGTATTGTATGATAAAAAAGTAAAACTTAACAAATAAAGTTTCAAAAAATTTTAAAAAATTGTGGATTACAAATTTCAACATATGTAAAAGAGTCTATTAATTTGAACGCCACTTTGAAAAACGAAAATGAATGATATCGAAATAGTTACAATCAGAAACTTTAATTTGAATTTTTTCAGATGCATTTACTTAAAAGCTGATATTTTTAGATTGTTTTCGAAGTATAAACATTTCTACATATCAGCATAATTTTATTATGTCCAAGGACAAAATTCCACGTAAAAATTGATGTAAAAACCTGTGATTAGTGGAATTTATGTTTTTGTACAAGATTTATTGAAAAATTGTAGAGTAGACATCGCATCAGAATTACAGATAAGAATTTTATATTCTGTAGGATAGTTTGTAGTTTTATAAGTGGCGCATAATAATATTCTATTATTTCAATAACAAACAGATTCACGTGTTTAAGGTTAATTTTATTGGAAAAAAATTCGAATACCTCGGGCTTTATAACAACAGGTTTTCTCATAAGTATACTTACAATTTACAAAGCAATCAATTTAAACTTTTGATATCTTACAAAATGAAAGTATATGAATTAAGTTCCAACAATAATTAATCCAAGCAAACAAAGAAATCACCACGTTATAATTTGCTTCGTAAACAAATTAATTCAGTTTTGTAAATACCTGATCGAAGATGCTTCTGTAAAATTCATGGACGCTTTTAACATTTCCTTTCTCCAACAAATTTTCCTCGCAAGACTGCATAATGATTGAAATGGCCATTACACGATAAACAAATCGCACATGGACACAAGCACAATTAATTACGATTGTTCAACGGCAATACACACACAACCACTGATCGGGAGAAAGGAGTTACTGGTGCTTGTAACTTGTAACTGCTTGATAGATGAACTTAAGCTGATGCTGACGGGATTCCCTGGTGGTGCTAGGTAACACACTGGTCAAACACCATTCTTTGACTAGGAGGGAAATGATGCGAGTAGCAATTATTATCGCTTTTATAGTTCGTGCGAGTTTATTTGCATGTAGAGGAAGTTGGCTATTGGTTTGCGCGAAACTTTTGATAAGATATAAGGAAAATTGTTGGAGGATCTGGTTATAATTGGAGTTTGATCAATATTTGCACTAGATACTTTCATATTGGCAAATAATTCTGTCTAAGGTTTTAGCTAGATTTTTTAAAAGATAGAAAAAATATAAGAGCAAATTTTGAATGTAATAGAGATAAAAACATGAAAGGAAAGAAATGCAGAAGTCAGAGCTTAATTATGATTATTGCCAATTAACCCGATTATAAAAATTCTTTATCCTTTTAGTAAAATTATTTTATGGTTCATATTATTGAATAACTTCCAAAATAGTTTGCTTATAAACAACGTACAAGGTTATTTATTTCGATTGTTAATAATATTCATTTAAAAGTGATTATAGATCAAAGTACACTTGTACAAATTTACTGCTATGTTATATAAGATTGGATTAAAAACTTATCATTCAACTTTAATAAATTACATAACAATTATTTATCGTTAAGATTATTTTTCCTGTAAACTACCAAAAAACTGATTATGCAAATATGAACACAAGTTTGTTCAAGTTAACATTTTTGCATTCAATTTGACGTGGAGCTTTCTGCGAATTTTTTTTATTAAAATGCCCAAGAGAATTTACGGCGCTTTAAACGGAAGTTGAAAACTGCTATTCCTAGAAATATGCGAACCAGAAGATATAATTGTTTAACAGACACGATTCATTTACAGGTTGCGCTAAAATAAGGCTCAAGTTCAAGTTCCACTAACTCTGTAGTCTGTGCGCAATATTCAATTTTGTTAAAAAAAAAACGTAGCTCCTAAAAAGAGACCCAAAACAAGTTTAGTCGCTCTGCCACTATACTTACCTTCGTTATAATACCAAAGAATTTATAGAATATTAACACACCAAATTTAGAATTTCAGCCATTCAAAAATGTATACCCGATAAAAGTCCATTAAAAAGTATTATCATCTTCAAAGAGCTGTAGCTTTTCTACCCTAAGCTTTCGCTCGAAGAAACTACGGCAAATTTCAATATTTCAGCTGCCCAAAATACGGTAGGTATAAAGAGATTTAATTATTTCTGCGACAATTTTCAGGTAAAATGTTAATCCTCCTTGGCTAATTTTAAGATTAAAAGTTGGTATAAACTCTTTGTCGGAGACATGGTGTATTTTTAATTAAGTTTTGAAATTTTTGTAATTTAAAATTTAAGAAAAAAGTGTGCAATATGGCTAACTATAGGCATTTTCAGTGGTTAGTTCGAATTTTTTATTGTTTAATTGGACTACTTTAAAAAAAACTATAGAGGCAATTTTTGTAGAGTTCTTGTTTCAAATAAAGTTAATTAAGTTTTGAAATTTTTATATTTAAAATTTAAAAAAAGTGTGCAATATGGCTAACTATAGGCATTTTCAGTGGTTAGTTCGATTTTTTTATTGTTTAATTGGACTACTTTCAATTTGCAAATTTTTCTGTGAAGCTATTTTTCATTTTTACTAATTTAATTGAAATGTTCTACTTTAATATACTAGAGGCAATTTTTGTACAGTTTTTGTTTCAAATGAAGAAAACTATTTAAATTTAATTCTCTTTGGAGTAGGGCGCAGCTAGGTTAAGGGATTAGGAAATATTTAGAGTAAAAATGGCTAGACTATTTGCTACAATTTGATTATACACTTGTCTCGATATATTTTTGCGTCTATTAAATATTCACTTTTTTTGATAGATACTTTTACAAGAGTACCTATCCATTAAAATTTTACAAACTACAAATTTCAGAGTCATTTTGGCTCATTCTAATTGTGGCGTCCGGGCCCACTGTCTTCTTTCCTACGCATTAATAAATCTAAAAGAAATGACCGAAATTATGAAATGCTTGAATAAGTTTAATAACCTTCAACTTCAGTTGAGGGGCCCAAATAATCATTCGTCTAGTTCTGTTCTGTACCTACATGATTTATTTATTCAAAAATATCTGATGTGTCCAACACATGACTTTCTTATACAGATAGTACCACAATTACTCTTCCTGAAGAAATTAATTTAAATTTCTTGTAAAAATCATGTTTCAATTTTGAGCGTTTCCGGCAATTTTCAAATAATTTCGGAAGTCTCTCTCGCACTTATTGCAATACGCATAAATCTGTCCTTGTCCCACTCATTATACCCGAATTTTACGGCAAAAATAAGTGTTTTATTTTTTTGAAATTTTTTTGACGGAATTTAAAAAAAAGTTCAAACAAAATTGGTTCAAAATTTAATTCTAAATCAATGTTAAAGAATATAAAAAATCTCATAAATTGTTTATTTTTCAAGATATTCCTAAAAAACCTAAAAATGTCTTCAGGTAAGTGTCACTTGTGTTGGTGCTAGATGAAAAATATTTAATGTGGCATCCACAATTTGGATTCAGGAGCCCTCAAAACGTGTAAAGCCATCAAAATCTCGAAGTCAAAAAAAATCACGATTACTATACTTTCTTATTACTTCGTATAAGAAAGTAAAAAGTGGTACACACAAACGAAAATTCGTAGAATGAGTAGGTATCTAATGGAAAATAATTTTGTCATAAACGATAAAGAATATTAAATAACAAATCTCATACAGAACATAGACATTGTTAACCAAGCCTTGGGTTTTTCTAGGCATCTGAGAATTTCGTGTGCTGGTTACTGTTCTGAAATACACTGGGATTTGATAAGATTCCTAATAGGTTCTGAAAATATTCCCTTACGCCTTGTTTAGTTTAATTGTGGTTTTATTTAATTACATATATTTTTTTGAAATTGCTTATACAGAAAGTTTTAGATAACATTAACATCTATCATAGCTTTCTGTTGTAAAATTTTATATACCCAATCATTTTTGAAGTACTAAATAAACACATCCATTTATGGTCTTTTCTAAATTCGATTTCATATGTCGACACTTTGGCTGATTACGTAATATAAATCCAAAGATTTTATCAATTTTATTTTGGGCTTGGGTGAAGTACCTGTCGTTAATATCTAATAGATCTTCTTACATCTTCAATTCTATTATTGTTTTCTAACATTGACAAATTGACTGATAAATATTTCTATTTCAGCATAAAATAAATATTGCAGTTAATATTTGTTTACCTATCTCTTGATATTACATAATTGTTAATTATAAACTTCAATTATTTTTCACTTTATTTCTTCTCCATTATCTATTTAAAGTTTTGGTATCTAATCTTAATGTATTTATATTTTTGTATTTTTATTTAGGTATATGTAGGTGAAAACATTCCTTACAGCTGATTGTGAGATATAATTTATTCCTCAAATTGTATTGGTTGCCTTACGACTAATTATGTAATAAGCCATTTTCTTGTCTTCAGTTGGTATTTCTTTATGACGGCTGCGGAATACACATGAATCACATTTTCATAAAAAACTTGACAGTGAGTACTTGAATACTTGATGTGATGCTATTTTACAGTACTTCAAAGTATATTTTAAGAATAAAAAATCTAATTATAGACTGGTTCCGATCAGATAATTTATAATTGGGTATCTTAATAACGTACTATACCATACATTAACATTAACGTCAGGAAATTCCAATAACAAAAGAAAAAATTAACACAACCAACTCAATACAGTTTCAGCAGGCAAGCATTAAATCACATGAAAATTTGCGTGGTGGCACGTCTCAGGTATATACGTCACGGATATTTCCTGCAATTCCACTCGATTTCATTCACGATCACGATTACTTCATTCATGGACAATCCACAAAGTAGCACTCATTTACTATTAATTGATCGCCTGTGGGGGGTTAGCTTTTCATAACACCTAAAAAGCTATAAAGATAAATTGAAATTAATTTTGGTTTGTGTTTTCCGCATGCTTAATATAAAATAGTCAAACAGCAACCCACTGAAATTTTTTTAAGTTATCCTTGGCCAAGTTATGAATCGTATAAAATATAGGGTCAGTGTCCCAAGATTGTTGCCGAAGGAAAGTAGGATATTATGTATGACTTTTTACGAGTGTAGTGTAATGTTAAGCTGAAAAACATTTCAGCATAATTATTTAGTCCCCCTTCCTAGCTGCATCACAAATGTAGACCTTGGAAATACCAGAAAATCAAGACGTTTTGAAATAACGCGGAATATTTAGGTTTTGTGTGAAATTTTGTTTTCCCTTTTAATTTCCACTATGTTTAAAAATTCCAATTTCAGTTTGTCGTCGACGTAAATTGAAAGTCGTTATGGAAAATATCATTGTTGTTTCAATTATTTACTATGACCAAAATTTAATTAATTTTAATTGCAACTACAGTTCCACTGTTTCATATGAAGTATTTCACTAGAGCAGTTTAATAATAATTTAGAAGTAAAAAATTACGGTTTTCGATTTATATCGTTAAATACAATTACAGATAGTTTTTTGTATGAACTTGTTTTTCTTTCTTAATTTCCACTATGGGTAAAAATTCCAAATTCAGTTTATTGTCGACGTAAATGGAAAATATTATTCTTGCTTCAATTATTTACTATAACAAAATTAAATGTTATTCCATCAACTTCTTTGAATATTTTATGTTATTAGAAAATCTAAACTTAGTATTGTACAATGATATTGTTGCACAATGTTTGATATTATTGTATTACAAAAAGTTTTACATGAAATTATGGCATAGTGATATAGTAGCTGAATAAAATAAATAGGAAAATCCATTATTATAATTATTTGTAGGAACTATTTTATTACATACCTACCCACCAATACCTATAAGTATATATTCATAATAGGGAAGTACTTGTATATACCTTTAATCGCCATTGTCGCATGGCAAATAACGGAAATTTTCATTTTAATTTATTTTAATTAATAAAATAATTGCATCTGCATTTGCATTTTTAAATGTATGTAAGTAGATTTGTGTATATATAAAAAATTCATTGCAAATATTGTTGCAATATTTTCCAACACCAAATTCTTGAAACAAAATTAACATTTTAAAACCTTTTTATATTTTATAAAAGCTGAATTCACTACTTATTTATCTTTCTTCGTTTTTCTATTTTAGACCCTTAAAAATAATAAACCAAAATTTTGACCCACAATCCAAAATCTATGATCCAAAAATTAAGAGGTTTTGCAAATATTTAATTTAATTCTTCATTTTTTATTCTTAGGAATTTTTTTAGTAAGTTTTCAATTCAATCGTTTGTTCTTGTTTATTTTGTGAGCAAAATTTCAAATTTTAACGCCTCTGAATATAGAATTACAAAGAGAGATAAATATAGAATTAAATTAGTTAAAAAAAGAAAAAACACGTTTTAAAATTTAACTCATTGTGTACTTACATAACATAGGTCTTAATTATATTTAAATTTATGAATAACATTTTACAATTGTTCTAGTTTGCAAGTTAAAGTTAAAAAAAATAACCAAACCTATCTATAACAATTTCGACACCATTAGGAAGTAAATTAGTAATAAAATTCTAGTAAAGAAAAACGGTATAATTAAAGATAGAAAACCAGCTAATTTAAATAAATGTCTCATAAAATTTCTAACAAAACAAACAAATTCTAATTTAAATAAAATACCTAATCATTCAACTGTGACTACTACAAATTGTACAAAAATAGTATAAATTATGCAGTTTTATAAAATAAAAGGGAATACCCGCAACATGACACAATTATGTGTGTTGTTTATTTCAATTAACTTATAACCTAGTCTTCGTGATGCAATAAAAAAATTGTTTTACGTAGGTGCGTACATTTGGCTGAAATTAGATAAAGGATAAAGTTAATTTAAATTTGCACAATACAATACCATATTGAATTTTCTACAGGCTGTCGCATACTTACCAACTTGAAGGTACGTTATCTAGACCTAGAAAATCAGTGAAGTGCATGAAAAATGTTTTAAAAGGAAATCATTTTCAGGTATAGTTATTTGTACTGCCTAAGAGAAAAAAATATGATAAAGGTTCCCATTAACATTGGTCCAAAAGCAACATTTTTGACAAATATTGAGAACGAGCACATAATAACTTTGATAGAACTTATAGATAGTAGAGTCCTTTTTGTTATACCCTGTATATAAATATAAATAAAATTCATAGTTGGGATTAAAATATCCTTTAGTGTATCTATGAGATCTTGGAACGTCTAAAGGTTCCTGATTTATATTTTAACGCAAAGAATTTACAATGGGATCAGAAAAAGTTAATCCATCAAGGTATTAATCGTCGTAAAAACCTGTTGCGTCTAGTTTAAAACACTCTATCATATTTGAAATTAATTGGACTATTTTAACTTGTTTTATTTTTGTGAAGATTCAATGAAACTGAAAATTTATCAAAACCCAATTTTATTTTAGTACCTACCTACTCGTTTACCTCCGTATAAAAATATAAAATTAAAAGTTCATTTATTCGTATAATGGAACTTGTATAAACCAGAAATTGTTACATAGGTCAAGATAATTACAGTAACAAATGTAAACTACACACATACATAATAAAAATACACCAACTCATAACTTTTAAGACAATTATATAAAGCCATAAAAATAAAAACTTTTTTTATCGATTTTATTAATTTTATTGGCAGGACTATTATGAGGCAACTAAGAAACTATAGTAATATGATGGTAATATGTCTTAAAAATCTTTTTCATGTTAATAATTTGCATTGTCTACATGAAACCAGTTTGTATCCGATGCAGCAAGTTTCCGCCTATTTGACGTCCACTTGCTGAATTATTAGAATTGTGTTCTTGTTTATTACGTAAATACAAGCAAATACGACAATAAACAACTAAACAAACAATTCGATATAAATTATTTTAAATATAAATCCGCCTAATATCTCACAATTATTTACATATTTTTTATATATCTGCGGATGTTGCACGATGGGAACTATTTTTAAAATTATTATGGACTAATATGTCGTCTGCACCTGCAAAAAAATCTCAACAAGACCGCGTTGATAGTTGTACAGGGTACAGGTATGACGTCTAACGGGTCTTGAACATAACAGGTAATTGAGGTCAATCGGGTCAAATTCCAGTATTGTGTGGGATGTGATTTATTACATAAGAGTTTGCATATTGAAGTTTAGGGAACCATCTATGAAAAGGAAATTTGGGACATACGATAAAGAGAAAGTGAACAAGGGGAATAACTATAAAAAATGTTTCTGTTGTATTTATTTCTGTAAACAAATCATAAACTTGTAATAAAAATTATTTATTGAGTTGTATACTTATGGATGAATAAAAAATAAAATATGTATCTATTGAAAGTTATGCTGCTTTTATTTGCACTAAATAATCTTATCTTAAACTTATTTGGATATAATGCAATAATCAACAGCTTTATCAAATTTATAAACTATTGATTTAGGGGCCCGTTTTAGAATATTATGAAAGGGTGAACGATGTCCTTCAAAAACAGTTAAGATAAATTCAAGATATTTTATATGTACCTAAATAAATAGAAGATAAAAATGCTATTTTCTCAATGGTGTAAAATGCAATCAATTTGAAAGTAAAAAATAATTTGAGACTAAATTGCATATTTTTGGGGACTAGAAACTTATTGTAAAAAAAATCGGCGTTTTCTATACCGGTTGATTTTTTTAACCTGAAACTTTCAATTATCTCGAGTACGAAAAAATGTCCATAATCAAAATTTAATCATTCCCCAGAGCAAATACATTGGTGCTAAAATTAGTTCCCCTCCTGGCCTCCATCTATCATAAATCGAAAAAAATGTTTCAGACAAATCCTACGTATTTTTAGCCGTAAAATACGAATCTGCAATAAAAAATAGGGGTTCCCATTTAAGATTTCAAAGTTACCTCCCGCCCACCTACAAGTAGGGGAGGAGAGGGACTAATTTTAGCACTAATGTATTTTCTCCGTGGAATGCTTAATTTTTGATTATAGACATTTTTTTCGTAGAGTGATTATTACTCGAGATATTTGAAAGTTTCAGGTTAAAAAAATGACCCAGTATAAGTAGTCTATACCTACTTATAGAAAATATGTGGCTTTTAAAAGCCAAACCTAATATAGTCATTATATACTTACGAAAAATAATTTTTTGATGAGTCAAAGAGTTATTTTGGTAAGATAAAGGGAATTTGACTAATTTGAGATAAAAAATATCAAACTGTTATCATTGCTCATTGACTGAAGTTGAAATCAAGGACAAGAGATACAAGATACAAATATGACTAGATATATTTAACTAGTAAGAATTGGTTGGTTTTGGTTCAGAGCCATCCTTTATACTGATTTTTTTCTTTTCAAACAGATTTCAGTTTGAAATCTGAACAATCCATAAATTTATATTTTTCCTTGTATGTAATATCATCAACATTTTATGTACCTACTATCTAAGAAGAATATAGCTGGTTACTATCTTATCTTTGTTTATTCTTAAAAATATGCTTGAATTTTTGCAACTGTAGGTTGTAATAAGGATAACACCAAATCAAAAGGAATCCAAAAAGTCTCTATGGCTTAGGATCATAGGCCATAAATTATAGCTTTAATTTTTTTGAGGTTTCATGTCAAATAGTATACAAAAGGTGAGCACTTTATATACGTTACATTTGATTAAGTACTATCGACTCAAACGAGACAAGTCTTTTCCTAAATAAAAACAGTAGAAAAATAAAAATTTCAAACATCATAAATGGTTTTCAAAATGTCCATCTTCGAAAATTGCCAAAATTTTAACAGTGTAGAAATTGACGAATTCGATATTGAGCTAAGATATAAGAGATGCAGCATCGTTTATGTAAATTGAGGTAAAGTTGCGAAATTGGGTGCTAAATTATACTTTGACAAGAAATCTAACATAAAGCTTGATTATTAAAAAAAAATCTTTTTTTCATTGTGATGTTATTTTGAGTTATGGGCCAAGAAGATGTTCGGTATAGTTTTGCAATGTTTCATCATGCAGGATGTGTACTGTTCCTAGAATTTCAGACATCCTGCATATAATAATGAATTAACTGGAATCGATTCAAATTTTATAAGAATTACGGTCAGTTTCATAATCAAAATAAAAGTTGAGTTTAGTTAAATAAGATTTAGACTATGATACGTTATATGTACCAAAAATAAAAACGACCATTTCTAAACGCCATTATGTAAAGTCGACTTTTACTTGATTATGGAACTGGCCCTTAGTTTTTTACAAAATGTGAAAAGTGGTTCCAAAATTAATAATTTAAAACCAAATCACAAATAAATTTGTATAAACGTAAATTAATATTTAAGTATTGTCCAAAATCTTAAAATGCCAACAAAAAATGTTGCAAAGATAGTTTTTCCATAAAATACTGAAACATAACTTTTTTAAGTTAAAATTGATAAAGATTTTATTTCTCCTAGAAAACTCTGTACAGAGTTATGATCATATTAATTTTGTTCATCAAAATTCAAATTAAATTGTAGAATATACATATAAGATATGAAACATCCCATTCAGCGAAAACTAAAAGACAGTAATAAATTTAATTGGCATACAATAGTTTGCATTGTTTATGATCTCAAGGATACGTAGTACATAAACAATTTTTTGCCTAGACTAAATAGCTACTGTTTAAACGTCTTGCGATTCTAAGTAGGCAATTTTATTTTATTACTTCTCAATGTTGATAACAATTAAAACTGGTCTGACTCTGACACATTTACATATATATTTCATAAATTAGACACACTTTTAGGAAGCATAGATAAATTTGCGCTTTAAAAACCTTCATTGATCACTAGAAATATCTTATCATTTATCAAATACACACCTATTTTATACATCAGTGTAGAAAAATTTAATTGGGTGACAAGACGCGTCCAGTGTAGTTAGATGTGCATCTAGTCCAAAATGGGTGAAAGAGAACCTCTGAAGGATCAGTCCAATGCATATTACCGTGCTATTTTCAACAAGGTAAGTAAATAAAAGTGCAAATCAGTTTTTTATTACATATGCGTTAGGTACTTACCTATTAGTCATGTTAAGATAACAAACTGGAATGTAATGAGCATGATTTTTGATAGTAAACATATTATATTGGTAGTCATTTGGTGTGATTTGAAGAATAATAGATAGTTATATGAAAATGTAGCAATTTCGGAATACAGGAATAATGATTTTTTGATCATCGCATAATCGACTCATTTCAATTGATTTTTCAAGTAGTTCCTATTTATCTTGTTATCTTTGACATAAGGGTTTAGGAAAAATACTTATATCTTTAGTAAATATCATGAATAAAGATTAATATAGAAAATATTTCTAAAATCTTTTATACAGACTGATCAATTTTTGAAAATATCAGCATGGTTCTAATGGATTTAATATCATCTCTTTATTTTATAGCATTTTTATATTTCATAATTATTTTGATAAAACCTGCTTGTTATTGCACATAATTTGTTGATTATTTATCTATAAATTTTTATCTATCCAAATCCAAATCTTGAAGTCGAAAAATGTCTTTACTTCAAACTCTTAAATATGCAATAATATACATAGTCAGAATGGATTCAAGTTAACATAGCTATAATAGATAATAGATTTCAAATTTTCATTAGCAATAATTAATATCTATACAAGAAATTTACGAATGGAATTAAAAGTAAAATTAACTTGTGGAATTTGATTGAACAGAATTACAATCATTTTCGTCATCATCAGCTGGGTTCATGTTATAAATCAGTTTAGCAAATTATTGTTAAACTCAAGGACATCCTATTTAAATTAACAATTTCTCTTATTTTTTCAGTATGATGGAAACAAAGACGGCAAAATAGAACTGCAAGAACTCAAGCACATGATACAAACACAAAACAGTTACGACAATGACATACCCACTCCTGTGGTGGCAAAAATCTTCGAATTATCCGACGCCGACAAAAGTGGCGCTCTAGACTTCGACGAATTTATCGACATGATCAACAATCCAGACTTTAAAACGATATTCTACAAATACTACTATGGGTCTGTTTGAAACTGTAATTATCACACAACTTTTTTTAAAATCTATTTTCAGTTACATGCGATGTATAATCCCACGCTATCAGTTCGAGGGCCCTGGACGTGATTCCGATCGTCGACGTAGTGTTGCTATGCACTATGAAGATCAATGTTCCTGCTGGCCACCAAAAGTCGGAATGATAACCATATCGTTAGTTATAACATTTTGCTTCGTCTTTGATTTAATCACTGACGATGGTAAGTCGAAATATGGTATTGGACCCATTGCCGATGTCTTCATTTTTAGTCCACACAGAAAGAAGGAAGCCTGGCGATATCTCACTTACATGTTTGTGCATGTAGGGTATGTTATTTGTGTAAAAACTACGTACAAAGGGGTTTTATATTACTACGAAAATTTCAGGTACCTACATATTATTGTTAACTTGGCGGTACAGTTGTTATTGGGGTTGCCATTGGAAATGGTTCATGGTTGGTGGCGCGTTTTGGTAACTTATTTTGCAGGAGTTATAGCTGGATCCTTGGCTACAGCTATAACAGATCCTCATACACTATTGGCTGGAGCTAGCGGTGGAGTTTATTCTCTTATTACTGCTCAAATTGCCGTTATTATTATGGTATGCACAATTTATAATTGATTCAGAAAAAGGCCAATATCTCCAGAATTTTTTTTAATATGAAGATTTGGCTAGCGCCATCATTAAAAAAATCAAGTCTTAGCCTTATTATTCAACATAATGAGCAGAATTTTTTTATGTAATTCTTAAAATTACGTACGCATCTGATTAATTGAACTTTGACTGAATTTTTAAATTTTGGTTCCTGGGGCACCCTGTATAATAATTTATGTCCTATATTAGATTTATAAAAAGGGTACCTACTATTACTTTTGAATCTATAAAACTAAAAAAAATATCTAGCAATGTTACACAATTTTACATAAAAAAAAAACCAGTGTA
This sequence comes from Pediacus dermestoides, assembly GCA_963942485.1. NCBI lineage: Eukaryota > Metazoa > Arthropoda > Insecta > Coleoptera > Cucujidae > Pediacus > Pediacus dermestoides. The sequence goes on from OZ012626.1 coordinate 36,586,728, forward strand.
AATGGAATATTCACTGTCCAATGTGGCTTTGGAATTTTATAGAGATAATAATTGTATAGAGTACATACCTAAAAATACATTTTTTATATGAACTCTCTGGGTTTAAATATCTAAAATAATTCCTTTGGGTTTATGATAATAATAAAACCACAAAACCGCAGTGGTACTCATTGTGAATTTTTCAAATCTTCATTATAACATAAGCATTAAGCACAGTAACCAAGTTCGGACTCGACTTCCAGAATTTTACAACTAATTTTACAATATAATAGTTATGCAGGGTGTCCCAGTTTATATCGTCAGGATTTCACCAGTCGATAGTTTAGCGAAAATTAAAGGTGGTTTGTCTAATAAACTATGGTCGAATGTTGCTTCCTTTTTGACGTACAGGCCATTAAAGAAAATAAATTATTTTAAATAATTTGCTATAAATCAATAACAAAAAAAGTTAGCCTTCTGAAATTTTGCATAGATCTTTTTTTGGTATTCTCTTATTAATAGTGGTTGCAATTATTTTATTTAAAACACAGAGGCGTGCGTACGGGTTTCTTCAAAAACATTTATTGAATAAAACGTACGCCACTGGTGTTTTTGCAGCACCAATATGCAGAGAGTATTTTCCATTCAATTTAGAAACTTTTTCGTATCTTATAATTTTTTGATAACTTAACTCAAAATAATTTAATAGTACAGTAAATAAGGGAGAAAAAAAGGTTTCAAATAGACTTTTTTTTACCCTACAGCCAATTTTTGTAGAATCTTCTAGAGGATCACCCTGAAAGTTTAAAACTGAGATTGTGTATTCCTAGATCCCGCCCTTCCTTCACCAGCCCTCAATTAAGGGTTGGATTTTTTTGTTTATTGAATAACTTTTTTCCTACTAAATTTTCGAAAAAAAGAGTTAGTACAAAGTTGTAAAGAAAAATATTTCCTACAACTTATCTTTTAAACTTTTTTTGATATTGTCGATATTTAAAAAGTTATTCAACAAATAAGTTGAAAATTTTGGGGGAAAGATTAGTAAGTAGTAGTAGTAAGTAGTACCTAACTAAAGAAAAATTTCCCTAAAATTTGCAACTTATTTGTTGAATATCTTTTTAAATATTGATAATATCAAAAAAATATTAAAAGGAAAGTTGTAGGAAATATTTTTCTCTACAAGTTTGTATTGATGCTAATAGGGAAGAATCTCTTTAATAAATAAGAAAAAAAAAGTTAAGTTATCAAGAAATTGTAAGATACAAAAAAGTTTATAAATTGAATGGAAAATGCTCTCTGCATATTGGTGCTGCAAAAAACACCAGTGGTGTACGTTTTATTCAATAAAATGTTTTTGAAGAAACCCGTACGCACGCCTCTGTGTTCAAAATAAAATAATTGCAACCACTATTAATAAGAGAATACAAAAAAAAAGGATCTATGCAAAATTTCGGAAGACTAACTTTTTTTGTTACTGATTTATAGCAATTTATTTAAAATAATTTATTTTCTTTAATGCCCTGTACATCAAAAAGGAAGCAACATTCGACCATAGTTTATTAGACAAACCACCTTTAATTTTCGCTAAACTATCGACTGGTGAAATCCTGACGATATAAACTGGCACACCCTGTATAAGATCTAAAATTTGCACGAATCGCTGTTGATTGCTATAAAAGAAAAAATATCTGATGTGTCCAGTACATGACTATCTTATAGCGATATAAGTACAGATATAGACATTTTGAAAGTACTGAAGCCGTAGCCAATAACCTTACGTTGTCTACATCCGATATTTTATTAATATCTTATAATAATATTTCTACATTTTCTTTTACAGAACTGGCACGAGGTGACTTTTCCCGCAATTCAAATGCTCATTTGGCTGGTAATCACTGGTACTGATGTGGGCAATGCAATATACAATCGCTACTATTTGGATACGAACGAACATATTGGCTACGTAGCACATTTAGCTGGGGCCTTAGCTGGCTTACTAGTTGGAATCAATATTTTGAGAAATCTTGTTTACACAACGAAAGAAAAATATATTTGGTGGGGCGCCCTTATTATCTACATCCTATTAATGTTTGTTGGTGTAATTTTAAATATATTCAACATAAGCTTTTAAGTTAAGTAGTTGTAAGTGGAATGATAACCACATTTGTTCATTAGACTAAGCAAAGAAACTCTTATTTATGAAATAATTTGTATTTTTATTTAATTAAATCTTAAAACTAGTGAGACACTGTTCTTCTTTCTTGTCTATCTTGTCGAGCCAGCTACAACAACTTTTAATTTTAGAAGATTTTTAATTCTCTACATTTGGAATTGAATATTGAACATACATAATATCAAGATCAAGAAAGATTGTGATCGGACGAGTTTCATGCATGAGAGTTAAATTCACTATAAACTGCTGGCCAATTGAAACGTACCAAGCGAATTTTTAGGTTGAATTTAAAGTCAAATATTTTGAAAAGGAGAAAAGATATCAACATGAGTTTTTCAGGATTCAAGAGATAATTTTATTGCGAAAGCAATAGTGTGACCCGATTTTTTTACTTTGAAGTACGTTACTATCTACAGGGTATGAAAGAAAGTCGTATTTTTTTTCTCAAACTTTATACCTACCGGAATTCCACAAAAAAAATTTTATATTTTTTTGATGTCGATTTTTTTAGTCCCTGGTTAATGAGGAAAAAACCAATTTCTCAAAATTTTTATATGCCTCTTATTTTATAAGATACCGAATTTTTTATTAAATTTAATATTGTTGAACAGGTTTTTGTAATAATAATTATGCTGCCATTTTGAAAGCAAATGTCATCATGTTATATGTCGATAAAAAGGTAATTTTAAGTAGAATCTAATTCGTGTCTAATTCTTACGGAAAAAAATATACAGGGTTGTTTTAAAAAATTTTGAAAGTTAGTAGGTGGCCCTTCCGATGAAACCGTAAATGTCATCAGATTGTCTTAAACGTCAAAATGATTATTCCTTTCAACAATCAAACCATGCCAAATTTCAAATTAATACAGTTAAATGTAACAAAATGGTGGGGGTTGTGAAACAATTTCGTAGCCACCCGGTATACAAGAATATGAACAAATTTTTGAAATAGTGAAAAACCCGTTTCGAGGATATAAGTCACTTAAACCAATGGTGAACATAAACTAACTAAATTCCATTCCATTCCATTAAGAAAATAGACTCAAAAAATGAATTACAAAATTTACCAATTAGCGAACGTGTACCGATTTTTGATAAGCCACTGGTTACCAATAAATTAATGAAAGTACAAAAAGTGTACTTTTTATAAGAAAGCCATTCATAAGGTATTATAATCAACTACAGAGATTGGTTCTTACAAAACACAATACGGCCGAACGACAAAAAACAAAAAAAAATCAAATTTTCAGCAAAAATTCGGTATCATATAAAATAACAGGGATATCAAAATTTTGAGAAACAGGTTGTTTTCCCATTAAGTAAGGACTACAAAAATCTACATAAAAATAATATAAAAAATTTTTTTAGGAATCACGGTACCTAGTTATAAAATTTGACAAAAAAAGAGGACTTTCTTTCATACCCTGTAGATAGTAATGTACTTCAAAGTAAAAAAATCGGGGAACACTATCGTTTTCTCAATTAAATTATCTCTGAAATCCTGAAAACCGCATGTTGACAACTTTTCTATTTTTCAAAATATTTGACTTTAAATTCAACCTAAAAATTCGCTTGATACATTTCAATTGGCCAGAAGTTTAGTTCCTAGTTCCCAATCTGAAGAACACACTTTTCGCAGTTAATAAACTGAACTCAGAATTTTAAGTTAAATAGATTTCTACTGAAGTAATGAAGACGAAAATCGAGTGATTTAAGAAAGGAAGACTACTGACTCGCAAGCTTATGCTATAACTGGACCAAAAGGCGAATATGATTTCGCAATATTTTCTCCAATATTTTTTAACAAAATGGCAATTCCCATAATAATGATAAATAGCTTATAAGGATCCCAACTAATCAATCTTATGCACGTCAACTCGTCAACCCATTATTCTTTAGATACCCAAAAAACTTGGCTGCTGGTCGCTTCATTTCCCACTGTAGTCAAAAAAGGTGTTTGACTAGTATGCTAATTAGCGCCAACAGGGAATCCCATCAGGATCAGCTTAATCTCATCTCTATTAAGCAGTTACACACACACTTTAGTCCCGGTCAGTTGTGTGTGTGAACAATCGTAATTCATTGTGCTTGTGCCATGTGCGATTTGTTTATCGAGTAATAAGCACTTCAATCGTTATGCAGTCGTGCGAGCTGAATTTGGTGGAGAAAGGAAAAGCCAGAAAAATTTTCGAAAGGGTACTTACAAAATTTAATTAATTTGTTTACAAAGCAAATAAGTATGTAGGTATAAGTAATTAATGTTGAAAATTAAATTATAAGCTTTGATTAACTGATTTTGTAAGATGTCAAGAGTTTCAATTGACTGATTTGTAAATTGTAGGTATGATAAAAACCTTAGCGAGAAAACCTGTTGTTTATGCTCGAGATATTTGGAATTTTTTGCAATAAATTTAACCTTAATCTAAACATGTAAATCGGTTGTTATTGAAATGATTGAACGTTAATATGTGCCACTTACAAAACTATAAACTATCCTACAAAATATAAAATTCAATGTTCTTATCTGTGCCTTCACTAAAACTTGAATAAATCTCACAAAAAACATACATTTCAAATTTGGTACCTAATCACAGGTTTTTAAATTAATTTTTCCATGGAATTTTGTCCTTGAACATTTAAAAATTATGTTGATATGTAGAAATGTTTATAATTTGAAAACAATCTAAAATTAGAAGCCGTTAATCAAGTCAAAATATACCCACAAGAGACAATTTTTGCACAGTTTTAGTTTCACGTGGAAAAAAATTTAAAACTTTGAAAAAACATCAGCGTATCATTCTTTCTTTAAAAATTTTAATATGATCCCTAAACGCACGCCTCTGGTGGTTTTTAATTCCACATGCTCGCTTATGTACCAATTTGAATAAAATATCTACGTTCAAAATTGAATTCTAAATCAAAAGTTAATGAATAAAAAGGTTTACTAAATTATTTATTTTTCAAGTTATTCCTAAAAAACCTAAAGATGTCTTTCAAGTAAGTACCACTTGTGTTGGTTCTAGATAAAAATATTTAATGTATTGCCCAAAATTTAAGTAGTTCAAACTTGTTCAAGTTAACATAATTAAGACATTTCAAACTTTCAGTTTTCATTAACAATAATTAATATCTATACAGGGTGTGTCACGACGAGTTGACAGTAGACATAACTCTATTACTAAACCCAATTTGGTTCTAAAAATTGGTACACGCCCATTATACAATGTGCTCTATTTAACGAAAATATTGCCACCTTTCTGGTACTTCCGGTTATACCGGAAGTAGACACAAACTTTGTTATTTTAAATGGAACACCCTGTATATTTTTGAATTTTTTGATTCTACACTTCATTTTAGACATAAAAGTAATAAGGTTGTACGGTCCTAACATTAACGGTATTATAATTATTTACACTTTTTTATTTTTTTTTACAAAAACATAGATGTAAATAAAAATTCGAATCTTGACAATGACACATTTTTTCCAAAGTTTTTTTCTTACGTTTGAAGTAGGAATATACAAGCAATAAGCTGATATAGTTTTGGCAAACTTGCTTTATACAGGGTGTTAGTGGTTGTCCGTTCATTTTTAAAAACTTTTATCAATGATAACTTCATTTTTTTAAATGGAACACCCTATATATTTCCACATTTTCGAATTCTACACTTAAGTCTAGACATAAAAGTATTAAGGTTGTAAAGTCTTAAAATTAACGGTATTATAATTAATTACATTTTTTCCAATTTTCAAGTTTTTAAAAATTAACGATCAACCATAAGCACCCTGTAGATATAAAATAAGTTTCTCAAAACCATATTACCATGTTTCTTGTACATTTCTACGTCCACTAAAATTTGTTTTTATTATATTTAATTTAATATTTTTTATTTTTATTTATTTATTTTATTTATTATGTTTTTTCCAATTTTTTCATACAAAAACTTAGAGTCAAACATTTTCATATTTTACTAATGACACGTTCTTTCAAAAAACAAACCAAATTTTAGTGGACGCAGAAATGTACAAGAAACATGGTAATATGGTTTTAAAAAACTTATTTTATACAGGGTGCTTGTGATTGACCGTTAATTTTTAAAAAACGTATTTAATTATAATACCGTTAATTTTAAGACCTTACAACCTTAATACTTTTAGGTTTCGAATTAAGTGTAGAATTCGAAAATCTAGAAATATATAGGGTGTTCCATTTAAAAAAATTAAGTTATCGTTGATTAAAGTTTTTAAAAATGAACAGACAACCACCAACACCCTGTATAAAGCAAGTTTTCCAAAATTACATCAGCTTATTTCTTGTATATTCCTACCTCAAACACAAGAAAAAAATTTTGGAAATAACGTGTCATTGTCAAGGTTTGAATTTTTATTTACATCTATGTTTTTGTAAAAAAAATGAAAAAGTGTAAATAATTATAATACCGTTAATGTTAGGATCATACAACCTTAATACTTTTATGTCTAAAATCAAGTGTAGTATCTAAAAATTTAAAAATATTCAGGGTGTTCCATTTAAAATAACAAAGTTTGTGTCTACTTCCGCTATAACCGGAAGTACCAGAAAGGTGGCAATATTTTCATTAAATAGAGCATATTGTATAATGGGTGTGTACCAATTTTTAGAATCAAATTGTGTATAGTAATAGAGTTATGTCTACTGTCAACTCTTCGTGACACACCCTGTATTTACTTACAAGAAATTTGCGATTAAATTAAAAGTAACATTAACTTGTGGAATTTGATTTTAATCATTTTCGCCATCATCAGTTGTTATAAATTTATCAATTTAGCAAATTATTGATAAACTCGAGGACATCCTCTATAAATTTTTATCTTATTTTTTTCAGTACGATGGAAACAAAGACGGCAAAATAGAGCTGCAAGAACTCAAACACATGATACGCAGACACACCAGTTACGAAAATGGCATACCCTCTCCTGTAGTGGCAAAAGTCTTCGAATTATCCGACGCCGACAAAAGTGGCGACCTAGACAGTCACGAATTTTTTAACATGGTGAACAATCCAAAATTTCAATCGTTATTTTATAAATATGTCAATAGGTTTGTTTGAAACTGTAGGTAATTATCACACAATTTTTTTAAAATCTGTTTTTATTTACTTGTGCAGGGTAATCCCCCCCTCTAAATTACAAACCGAGGGCCCTCGACGTGATGACGGTATTCATTATGAACAACAATATTCCTGCTGGCCACCAAAAATCGGAATGATAACCATATCCTTAGTTATAACATTTTGCTTCGTCTTTGATTTAATCAATAACGATGGTAAGTCAAAATATGGTGTTGGACCCATTGGCGATGTCTTAATTTTCAATTCACACAAAAAGAAGGAAGTCTGGACATATCTCACTTACATGTTTGTACATGTAGGGTAAGTTATTTGTGTAAAAATTAAGTACAAAGGCGATTTGTATTAATTAAAAAAATTTCAGGCAAGCACATATTATTGTTAACTTGGCGGTACAATTGTTGTTGGGGTTGCCACTGGAAATGGTTCATGGCTGGTGGCGCGTTTTGGTAACTTATTTTGCAGGAGTTATAGCTGGATCCCTGGCTACAGCTATAGCAGATCCTAATACATTACTCTCTGGAGCTAGCGGTGGAGTTTACTCGCTTATCACTGCTCAAATTGCTGATATTATTGTGGTATGTACAATTTTTTAAAATTGATTCGGAAAGAGAACCAATATATTCCGAACTTTTTTTGTAGTATGAGGATTTTATCTATAAAATCATTTACAGAACTGGCACGAGATGACTACTCCTACAATTCAAATGCTCATCTTGCTGGTAATCACTGGTACTGATTTGGGTAACGCAATATACTATCGATACTACTTGGATACGAACGAACATATTGGCTACGTAGCACATTTAGCTGGGGCCTTAGCTGGTTTGTTAGTTGGCATCAACATTTTGAGAAATCTCGTTTACACAACGAAAGAAAAATACATTTGGTGGGGCGCCTTTATTATCTACATCCTATTAATGTTCATCGGTGTAATTTTAAATATATTCAACATAAGTTTTTAAGTTACGTAGTTGTAAGTGGAATGATAACCACATTTTAGGCTAAGCAATAAGACTCTTATTTATGAAATAATTTGTATTTTTATTTAATTAAATCTTAAAAATGATGACACAATTTTACATTTAATATCCGTTTACAATAAGGGATAATTAAGCATAACATCTTGTCGAGCCAGCTCCAACAACATAGGATCATCGAAGAACTTATTAATGGAAACATCTTGACTAAGACCCTTCCGCCTTCTGGTTTTAATCATGAACTCCCTCGCCAAATGTGTGGCTGGTTGAGGCTCTAACGGTCTAATGACAATGGTTTTGTCCAGTGGATCACCTGGTACAATCTACAACGCATACAAAGTAGAAAATATACACAATGCAGTCCAAAATAATACAAACCTGCCAATGGTGAAACACGGAAAGACAAAATGCTTGACCTTGGGTGTGTGTCCGCAAATCCGTCTCAAAACCAAAACTATCTATAGCTGGAATGAAGGCTTTGATTGTGTAGAGGGGCGAACCTGGTACAGGCGCGTCTTGCGTTACGTGACCGCTGCAAATATGCAAATTTGAGTAGGTGCGAATTTATTCGACTACGTCTTTTAAATATTTGACACGTAATAAAATTGCATAATCTAACATTCTCTAAAAACTTACCGCCTTTTAACCAACACCGTATACACAGCTGACACACAATCAGCAGGCGCTTGAACCTCAACAAACAAATATGGTTCCATCAAACGTGGGGTAGCCATAAGAAAAGCCGAGTAAACCACTCTTCGGGCTGTAGGAATAATCTGCCCTCCACCTCTATGCAAAGGTTCATTTGCTATAACCGCATCCAAAATCTTAAACTTAGTGTTACGGATAGGCTCTTCGCAGAGCGGTCCTTCTCTAGTCCCCCATTGGAATCCTTGCACAATCGAATCTTTCACCGAACTTAACAAACCTTTGTCTACTTCAGATGGTAAGGTGTCATCGACCAAAATATTAGGGCCTAAATAAAGCAAACAATTATAACTATGAATTAATAGAATTAGCTGTTTTTTATACCGGTGTTGTCTGGTCCGAACGCCCAAATACTTCTGGCTGCCAATAAATCCCAATCGTATTTCGTCTGAAAGAACTCGCCTAGTTTCTTTTTATTCCAACCAATTTGCACATTTTCATTTTCAATGTCCTCGGCTAGGCCCTTTTCCAGTGGTTCAGCTATCATTGTTAGCTTATTTTTCTTGTTAGGAGTTTCAGCAAAACACTTCAAACTCGATGTTTCGACGACAGTTTCACAAAAAGCCACAACAGGATCGGCAACTAAACAATAAAAACACTTCAGATAAAAAAAACAGACGGAGATAGGGATGTTGAATTTTTTTAAAATCCCGTTTTTTTCTGTTAGAAATGTAAAACAACTATATTAATAATACTCTACAGCAAAAATAATTTTTTTTACTCAATATTTGTACATAAAAAAACGATTATAAATTGACCGTAATTCAAATATATTATTGCCGCCCGAAAACGCTTTGAATTCGGAGAGTCCTGTGTGACGTCACGAATCTAGTTGACATTGCCATGTCTAAATATTTTTTACGCGTTTGACATTTTTCGAAATAAGTCAAAATGCGGTGTGCTGCACTGTGGAACTAGATTCGTGACGTCAGCAGTTTTTTGTGCCAATTCGGGCGTTTCCGGGCAATCCATGGAAATTTCAAATTTTACAATACTTTTTATTTATTTACTCGTAAAGTACGGACCAAAAATTTTTTTCAAAAATGTTGATAGTGATAATTTGGTATCAGCTTTTAAAAAAAATTTTTTTTGAAAATCATGCAAAGTCCCTATTGAGGATTTATCTACCTTTAATGTCGATTTCCGAATACATTTTTCGTAGGTCGTGCATGACACAATCCAAGTAGAGCTCGCCAGTGCCCAAAACGACATGTTCACCACTCTCTTCCACCCTAGTAGTTAACAACGGATAGGATTTGTTTACTTTCCTCAACCCATCCAACATTTTGGGCAATTCTGAGGGATTTACTGGTTCCACTGCAATTTTTATGATGCTCTGCGTGTTAAATTTAAGCGGGCGGAAGATATACAAATCTTCATGGATTGTTAAATCGGTTATTGTTGCGGTTTTTACAATTGACTGGTCGATGCCCTCGATTAGAACCCAATTACCTGCGGGCACCCGGTTCAACTCCACTTTGTATCTATAAATAAATCAAAAAAATTAAAGATGAAATTGTTTGGTCTTTAATAGAGCGAACCTTGACTCGTAAATCCATAATCGCCCCACTGTTAAAACGCGTGAGTCTTCCTCGTCTTGGAGAGTGTAATTTTCGCCCAAAATTCTCACATCGGTGCCTGCATGCAGGGTACCGCTCATAACTCTACCTAATACTTGGAAAAAAGTGCAATCTTCAGTTGGGTACATTTTGGAACTGTGGACCATCAAGAGACCCTCTTGGTCGCAATTTTCCATGTCGTTGTAGACTTTACTGGTGTTTGGTCCTGTGTAAATGTGGTCAACCTTCCTTTTGGCGTTGTCTAAGGGCGAGCGGATGTGTTCCACACACATGTTTACGAAACCTGTAATAAGCAAGTATTTTGAGGTGCTTTGAGGTAAAAATTTAAAATTTTTTAATAATTTGAAATTGAAGATTTAAGACGTTTTAAATACTTAATTTGCTGTTTACACATACCACTAAAATCGCCCAAGAACTTATTGCAAACTAGTCGCAGCAGCGGTCGTATATTCAACTTCATCTCATGTTTGGTCAACTTGATTCCCAGCTCATCCAGAACATCGGGCAAAGTAGAGTCAACATCTCCAACGACCTGTGCAAAGACTTTATACAAAGGCTCCAGAATAAACTCCACAAAGCTTCTTTGAGCTGAATTATGAGGTGCTTTTTTGGTAAACTTCCGTCTGGAAATTACAATCTTAAAGAGCTGATAGCGGTGATTACAAAACTGCTTACGTTTTACTGTTAAAATAGATGTCACCCCACAGTCTCTTGGAAAACTCGTCAACATTTACCTCTCCATAATACAAGTTGTAAATGTTAGCGAAGGATTTCAACGTAAAGCAGACACCATATTGTGAACTAGCAAAACAGACATTTCCGAGTACAGGTGAGACTATTTGAGGATTAGCATCGTCTGAATACAAGCTATAAGACAAAGATTAAGCAGGTATAAAAATGTTATTGTGGAATCTTACGTTAAAAGTCCGTTTATCTCCTCGACAATATGCCGCAATTTATAGTAGGCATCTTGAGGCGGTAACTTAAGCTCCAAGATAAGTCTGTCAATTTTATTAATGCAAATAGTAATCTGCATTTGTTCCTGAACAGCATGTTTTAGCAGCCGTTCTGTGTTCAGCATAACTCCCTCAGCAGCGTCCACGAACAGCACCGCACCATCGCATAACCGCATAGCAGCTGTAACTTCATCGGAGAAGTTTACGTGACCTAAGTGGGGAAAATAAAATTATTATTTTTAACTTATTTTATTACAAAATAACTTCACCAGGTGTATCGAAAATATTCATCAAATAGCTCTTGTTTTTCACATCCTGAAGCAGCAGTGTTACTGGAATGGATTTTATAGAACACCCACGCTCTTGTTCTGTGAAAAGCGTGTCAGTATACCGCAAGTTTTTCTCTTCATAATCCTGGTACCCTGGATGGGTTTGCCTTATAAGACAGTCCACAAAGGTGGTTTTACCATGGTGTAAATGTCCGATAAGCGCCACGTTTCGTATAAGCGACGTGTTATCCATCATATCAGCCAAAAATCTACAATAAAACAAAACTTTAGCACAGTTCACCACAAGATTTTTCGAAATTTACTCCATGCTGTAGACCGTGTCCGGCAAATCCTGCTCCTTCAACTGGAACTTCTTTTTCTTTACCGGTTCAACTAGCGGCACATCCAAAGCTTGTGCGTCTTCCTCTTGTACTATAGTTTCCACGTCCGGGCCGTAAACTTGCAAAGCCGATGGATAATATTGTTTGTCTTCATGTAGGACAATCGCCATGGGTTGCGGCTCATCTTCCATTTGTTCATTCTGAAGCAGATAATAACTCAAGAACTCAAATAATATAATTATAATAGAAAAATTATCTTACATCGTACTCTTGTTGATCATCTTCATCCTGATTCTCATGTTCCTCTTCCTCCTCATCATCACTGTCTAATTCCGGCCCGATGTAATTGCCGAATTCATCATATAAATCACCATCCATTTTAGTTTAAAATATAAACAAAGCACGTAAACTTTATAAAAACTGTTAGCGGCTTTCTGAACGAGCTCAAAACGTTTTCATTTTGAGGTTAGTTTGTTTTCGATCGGGGACGGCAACCAAAAGTAACGAAAACTGTATATTAATACTAAATTAGTACAATAGCTATTTGATAGATGGCTGTACTGACCACATTTAATTTCCGATTCCATTTATTAGCAGAAGTATAATATAATTTTAAATTTTAAATAAATATACGGTATCTACTAATATGCTCCTGGATTACTTACATAATGTATTTGATTGTTTCATTGATTTGTAAAATTTATATTTTGGATACGAACCATTTCATGCAGTATATGTAGTTTACTTAGGCTAACAGTCAAAAGATGGCACAACCTGTCCAAATTTGTTCATTTATCATTAGACCACCAAAGTAGGAACATGCGGCATTGAGAAATAAAACGTTCGTGAGAAGAATTCATAAATAAAATAGCGTTTTACATTTGTAATCAACTAGATTATGGTGGAGATTGTTACGCATGATGCTATAAAGATAAAGAGAATTTATTTTCTTCAAGGTACATTACTTCTATTTACATTTTCGTCTCAGCTTTCTCATGAATCTTTGGGGATGCATGTTTTAAATATTTAAAAATAATTATTTCCTAGAAAGTTAAATAATAAAAACATTCACGGTAAATTTAGATTAGAGGATTGTGTAGAATTGGAATATTCGGGATTGGATTAGTAATCATTATAAATTTGGATACAGTTGGGTAGTTATTAAAATTGGGTTTATTGTGATTAGAATTGTTGCCAAGAAATTTAAATTAACGTTCATTTTTGTTCATTTTAAATTATCTTTATTTTATGGCCACATTGACACAAAATGTACAATTTAAATAATGTGATCCAATTTATTTTTTAATTAAGTGATAACTACTGATAACCATAAAAAAGTACATTGGTAACCCTGGGTAACTGTAGTAAAGATAAATGAGATAAAGATTTCTGTAATGTTTAGCTTTCAGTCATAGTCGAAAGATGGCTGAATAAATTTTTTTCAAATTATGATTTTACGTTTATAAAATGCTTTATATCCTATGTTACTACAAAATAATACTAACAATTTGCTAAAGTTACTCTTGAATGAAAAATAATACTCAGTAACGAGTCAAAATATTTTAAATATTCAAAATATGTTATCCTTTTCTAAGTAAAAACAGTGCAGCCACCTATAATTAATATAAATATCTGAGAACTCAGGTTGGCGCCTTTAATTTAAAAATTACTGCTACGAATTAAAAAATAAATTAGAAAAGTACCGACGAGAATTGTATATAAAATAAAAAACTGTAATTGAAATCGAATTATTTACGTGTTTTCATTAAAATGTAAGAGAGCATAACCGCAAAATGGTTTAATTTTATTATTTAACAGAAATTTAAGCGTTTATTTCACCGATTTTCTGAACATGGATAATAGACAGAAAAAATGCACCTGGCTTTATTTTAAAATAAAACTTTCTTAATTGTTCTAAAATGGCGTTGGAACTGAACTTATTGTTATATGATGTTATAAATAAGTTTTTATTTTTCCGGTATGTAAGTACGACATTCATAATTTTCATCGCTTGAGGTATAGATAGGTACCCGTATTTTTACTATTTTTCTTATTCACATTGTTAAATTTTATGGAACTACAACAATTATTGTTAATTATAATTATTTCTGGGCACAAATATAAACTGAGCCTCAAAATTAACGCACCGCCCAAAATTCAGTAAAAGTTTGATGTCAATTTTTTTCTGAACCCTTTGTCCGATTTGCATGATTCTTTTTTAAATTGTAGGTTGATCCCTGTGGAGTGCACCAGTAATAATCTCAAATTATAAACTAGAGCTAAGTGCAGCCTCATCTTTTCTTAACATTCTCCGTTTTGATTCACTTCAATATCCCTGTTTTTAGAGGAGATATACAGGTTTATCGAAAAACATGTTTTTATTGGCGAGTTTTATGAATACTCGTGCATTCTTTTACAAATCATTTAGAGAGTAACATAAGTAATAAAGTTTCAATAACGCGTTTTTCCGCCCCTACTTCTTACAACTGCTTGACAACGACGGTTCATACTCGAAATCAAACTTCTAATTTGATCCTGATCAATTTGATCCCATATTTCTACCAATGTTTGTTCAATTTCATTAAGAGAAACAGGTGGCGGTTGACGGTCTCTCAGCTTCTTACCAAGAATATCCCAAAGATGCTCGATGGGATTGAGATCCGGGCTACGCGCAGGTCAATTCATTGTTTCAATATTCACCTCGTGTAAGTAGTCATTCACAATGCGAGCGACGTGTGGCCTGGTGTTATCGTGCATTAATAAAAAATCATTTCCAATGTACGGAGCGAATGGAACATGATCGGATAAAATATTCGTAATGTACCGTGTACTGTTCAAAGAACCTCCACGTAAGGAAACAAGCTCTGTCCTGGCTGTTAGAGAAATTCCTCCCCAAACCATAACGGAACCTCCATTGAAGAGATGGGTCTGCCGAATATTACACTGAGCATAACGCTCATTTGGCCGTCGAACTACCCTCAGCCGCCTATCTGAGCTATACCAACAATATCTAGACTCGTCCATGAACAAAACACGTTCCCAGTCCTCTAAGTTCCAATCCAGATGTTCCCGAGCAAATTGCAGTCTGGCTCTGCGATGTTCAGCGTTTAAGGCGAGTTTTGTCGCTGGTATTTTTATGTGTAAATCCTGTTCTGTAAGACGCCTCCTTATGGTATCAACACTTGGTTGGATATTTTTTCTAATGAAAATTCGCCAATAAAAACATGTTTTTCGATAAACCTGTATATCTCCTCTAAAAACAGTGATATTGAAGTGAATCAAATTGGAGAATGTTAAGAAAAGATAAGACTATTGTTAGCCCTAGTTTATAATTTGATATTATTATTGGTGCACTCCACAGGGTGTTACGAATTTTGGGAAAAAAAGTCAACATCATTTATACACCCAGTATTCAACCAAAAAATAAGTAGCACATTTACATTCCTGAAGGATCAATCTACAATTTAAAAAAGAATCATACAAATCGGACAAACGGTTCAGAAAAAAATTGACATCAAACTTTTACTGAATTTTGGGTGGTGCGTTAATTTTGAGGCTCAGTTTACTTAATCCAAATCCCCTTAATTCCGTGCGTGCACACCGCAAAACGAATAATAATTATATCCCATACTTAATAACCTACTACACATAATGTCGCGCTGAAAATCGTACCTCACATCATAAATTTAGAAAATGGATGGCATTAAAACGAACGAAACCAAACCCTGGGTGGTTTTTGTGGGGTTCTGTAATGAGTGCCTGGTATGAGTCATACTTTTGCTTCACCCCCTCGGCGTGTTTCAAACAAAATTATAAATCCCCCATGATGATAGTATGGTGTATGGTATATGGAAGAATATTGCTTTTATGTATGACAGAATGAGATACAAGAAATATAGGGGAAGGGAAGGAATATAAAAATGTGCATGGATAAAGTCACGAGAGAGCGAGAGTAAATCCCCTAGTATTTTGAGCTTTATATTTAAGTATCATTAAGAGAAAGCGAAAATAATTAATGCTAAAATGCTATAGTGTTCTCTATTAATTAAACTTAAACATGGTTATTGGTTAATAAGATTGGGAAGACGAAGAAGTTGTTAGTATTAATTTGTTTATATTTTATTAATAACATCGTCTGTGTAAATATTTTATAATATAATATACATATAATTAAGTTATAATATAACAAAAAAATTACTTTTTGCATGATCCGTCAAATTCACATATATTTACTGATTTAATTAAAAGAATAGTAGGTTTTGTTTACAAATCACTGATCGGTAAGACATCACTTACCGTTCGGAAGGCGGTAAGTAATCAAATATGACATTTTGTCACTGATGTATTTTAGATAATTTTATAGTTGTCACTTTGACATGAACAAATTTAGAATAATTTTAATTTGGTTATTGCATGGATCGTGCAAAAAACGTAATAAGCATCACAAGCGTTAAGGGTTACCGGTGTCAGGCAACATTGGAAGTCTGGGTACCCTCGGCCAGCAAACTATTGACTTCTACCGGTAACATATCCTTACCGATTTTAATGCTTAAATAACTATAGTGTCCATGCTTTATTTCTTAAAACTATTTTTTCTACTCCCATGTTTAAAATGCCATTTATTGCATATGACGCTACGTGATCTCTTAAACACATCCGTGGCTTTGTGCGTTTTAGTCACAGCTTGGGCCGCTTCGGGTGTTTTCGGCACACTCGAAGTTTCATTAGTCACGGCTTGAATTTTGTTGACGTAAATCTGAATGCGAAACTGACGTTTGTCAGTTTCACATTCAGAATTCTTTCAAGTGAAGTGAAACTCGTGAAACTCAAAAATTTTAGTATTTTTGTGGTGGTCGTAGAAAAAGTATACCTAGTATGCAATTCGTTTTATAAACTTCTCTAGAAACTTGATTATTAAACACTCGCTCCGTTACGCTTCGCTCGTGCCTAATAAATCTCGTTACTAAAATGCAGTTTATAAAACTTGATGCATAATATACTATTAATAAATAGTCGCTTGTATCTAAATTATTATTTGCTGTTCTTCCCAGCATTGTTAAAAGAATTACATTTAAGGAGAGTCTTATTGAAATACTTACCTAATATACCTATCTACCTATTACACAGGTACCGTCTGTAAGGACCTAAGGCTTTCTAGCATTCAGACCATTGAAATGCTTAGGTACGGAATGTGATACGAACATAGATACCTATACACACTATTTTTTCAACCGTCTTATTCTAGTAAAATATCGAAAACAGTAATAATATAATAAGAATTTGCTTTCCATCTTATTCATTCTTCACTTGTGGCTTAGTTTTTATCGCCTTAGGAGTCTTAGGACAAATAATAAATATGGATGACCTGTTGGTCTGTTGCCATGACAACCAATAAACAAATGGTAAGATCCACTTACTGACGACACAATTAATAGCACAACACAGTCGAAATCTACTAATACAATCGGTAAAATGGAATATTACAAATGTGCTTGTCTTGACTGCAAGTTTCTGATTGGCTAACATCGCCCGCTAAATTCAAATAATCAACTTTTTTAATTATTTTTTTTTCTGAAAAGTAGCTTCGTGCGCGCAAAAATAATTTTATATTCGTATTCGTAGAGCTTTTATTCATCATTTTAAAAAATTTCAATTTAATCGCTAATACGTCCGGTATTGTAAAATCGTACCTTTATTTTACAACAGAAACTTAAATCATTGGAGGAACTGCTCAAAATAAAAAAAAAGTTCAGGAGATATTAAATTTTTTATTAAGAAAATTGATATTATTTTAACATTTTTAATTAGTTCCCAAATTATCGAAAGTTCAATTCGGACTACCCTGTATACTTGGTACTTGTCATTGCATAAATTACCTACAATGACATCTAATTAATATTTTACTGTATAACGATTTGTTTTACAAAAAAACTACAAGAAAACTTTTTTTTCGTAAATCGACTGCTGATTTTTGAAATGTAGAAAAAAATGTATTATATCATTGGCGTACCACTTTTTTTCTAAAAAGAAATAATTTCACCCCCGTGGTTACGCCATTGCTTGAAGCAGGAAAACAAATTATGGTAATTAATATGGTACTTATTAAGAAGATATAATATCCACCAAATTTCAATAAAATATTCCCTTTGGTTCAGGAGATATTAAATTTATTTAAAAAAAAATGTTGAGTTTTCGATATAAGTTTATTAAGAAAATTGATGTTTTTTTAAGGTTTTCTATTGATTCCCAAATTATCGAAGGTAAAATTCGGACCACCCTGTATAATAGTAATCGTATAAACGTGTTTGTGTTGTTTTCTACATGTTTTTAACAAATTCAGAACTACCTGGTCTAGTTTGTTGCATTGAACCCTTTCATGTTAAAACGAGAAAATTCTACTGTTATTAAATTTAATTTTTTTTTTAATAATTATTTAAATAACATTGGGAAATGTTTATTAAGTAAAATCGTACTTACTCAAATTTAGTGGTTTTCAGCTTTGGAATTTAGATTAATAGATTATACGCTGTGATTATTCAAAAATACTAGTTTAAAATTTTTTCATTCATTTAAATTACGCAGTCTGTTAATATTACAACGATACAGGAACATCCCACCCATCCAGGTGACCATCATCTCATCATAATCATCACTCTGATCAATAAAATAATTTTACTGAAACGGCAACATTCCAACATTGGACACTGATCGTACGTGGTGCTTTTCAACCTATCTATCTCATCTAACTGCGCTGTGTGACGCTTGAGCGTGTCTTTCAGATCGGTAATGCTGCGTAAGATAAGTGTTTTCAACACTAAAAACATATTAAAAATAATGCTATTTTATGGTTCGTAGTGTGACAGGTTGCATACTTTTCCTCTGCAAATTTCCGCGTCCATAAACATTATACTTACGCACCACCCTGGAGAATTTACAGTATTTACTCCTGAAATGAGAGATTTTAATATAGTTTAATATGTATATCGAATCGTGTCGAAATTTGCAAATTGTTGCATCAACATCCAGTTTATGATCTAATTTAAATTCGTAAAATTTGTTTAAATATATCTAAGTTTATTTCGTAACACACAGATCTACCTAAAATGCATAAAATTTGCCGTTCTAAACCCCATCTCATCTTCTTCTTTCATTCCATTAACGTGACAGTTTGGTGTTTTCATGCATGTTCATGTTACTTAATATTATACCATCAGTATACAGAGTTACGGCTTTATAGGGAACCTACATTTAAAATTTAAGTAAATTCAAAAGGTTACTATACAAGACCATCAAGTACAGTAAAACGTTTTTGATAAAAATGAGTACGTCTATGTATTTCTATTACGTATAAGATACGGTAAGATGTAGTAGATTTTCTCCTTTGGTATAGTTTTTTAAATCGCTTATACTTATAAAAACTTTGTTCCGCATTAACAGATTCTCTTATCTCTTATAGTTTCGAAATTCCAAGATTGGGGAAAGTTCAATTTTTGCAACTGGTTTTTCTCATTTATTACTTTCGTTAGGTAGGTATTAATGTATTATCCAGCTTTTAGAATAAGTTTAATCCATTTCTCATTTTTTCCGAACTTTTGCGTCTAAAAGCCCTATCCTCACGGTGCCACACGACATCAACACGACATATAGTGGACACAGAAAATTTAAATGTTTCCAACACGACTTTATTCTCACGAGACGACGCGTATAATATGTCAGTTACAAAGATGTCAAGTGAAGAAGACCTATTATCTAGTGAAGATGAAGAAGACATACTTAACTTATGTACTTATTTTTGCCAAAACGGAGAAGAAAAATATTGCGTGCCCAGATAAGAAAAATATGAATAGGTGCATCCGTATATCGTAAGGAACAGAATAAGAAGACTGTTTGTAGGTATATCAGTGAAAGAATTATACAAACATGGACATTTTTCGACTTCAGTAGCGATTTTTATAAGTTAATATCTCGTTCAGCGACCATTTTCGCACTGATAATGAACCCAAAAAACGTTATATGTCGCGCAAACTTGCTGACCGGCAACATAGAAAAAATGTTGACCGGCAACATGTATCCCCGTTGTCGTAAGTCGTATCGCTTCCATGTCGTACCGCGTCGTGTGAATCCCTGCATTCAAAAATATGGAGGCAACATTCGAACGGCATATCGTATGCATGTCGTGTGGCACCGTGAGGATAGGGCCTTAAATGAAGGTAAGTATGTAGGTACAGTTTACAGTTGGATTCTTTTGTCCGTTTCGTCATCACAAATTTATTTCTGATCTACAACGTATAACTTATGCTGTTAGGCGTTCTTTGTTCACAAAACGATTAAACGAGACAGACAGTGCTAGGGAGTCGAATATAGTTGTCTAATATAAAGCCTGATAAACTACCAACGTCTTTTATGCGTTATACGAAAATAAAAAAAAATAAGACGATGACGAAACGGACAAGTTAAAAGAATCCTACTGTACTTCATTTACTAATGGACTACGGGTTTGGCGAATTTTTTTGGTACCTAATATTTTTTTTTTGACGAAGTATTCAAAAATAATTATAAATAAGTATGCATGTAAGTAGTTGCAAAGTAGGTGTTTTTAGTTGTATGATGCTTAATTCATAATACAATTCTGTCGAACTGCCCCTTCCTGAGATGATATACAAAATATTCAGGTACACTTAGTTCGGAATTTAGGTTTCTAATAACAAAATCCCCAGGACAAATACCAATGCAACAAATACGTTAACTTGTTAACAAACAATATTCAAGTGATAAAAAGGTCGTTTAGTTGCGACTACGGTGTTGTACATATTATATCCAAGGCCGAACAAACGACGGGTCAACCGCCTGGCAACAACCTAGCGTCGAATAGTACTTATATTAAATACAAGGTCAAACAACGTGTATAGCTTCAGACATGTAACAGGCTAAAAACTTTTTAAAGGAGGTGTACAAACCAACCATCTGTTTATCATAAACCTCCTGATCGAAACGTTACGCTGTTGCCTTCCCCTCTTTGTTCCACGTTACATTCTTATTGGATAAAATATAAAGTGGGAAGGGAGGAAAAACGGTTTGGATGACGCCCACCTTGCAAACCATTGGTAGAGTATTTCTGAGAATATAGGAGGATTTGTGACCAAAGTGATTGTTTATTATTGAGGTTGAGGGATGGGGTGGAATAAATTGAGGAGTGGGATGGGATTCAGGAGGAAAAGGACGGGAAGGGTGTGAAGTTTCGTGAAAATTGGACGAATTAAAACATTTTTTAAGAAGTAACCCCAATTTCAGGAATTACAGGAAAGGTCTGAAAAATATTTTTTTAGATGTAGATCGGTATTTCGTTATTCTTATCTTAAATTAAAGTAGGTGTTATGTAACTTTTTTATTAAATATCTATAATCTGTTATAGTATTATCTTATCTTATACAGGATTTAAAAGGTATTCATATTGTAATTCTGAATTCTGATAACAATTTAGGAGCACCTAAGTGTTTCATGACATGACACTGAAAGCCCGTTTTTCTACCGATAGAGTTAATCTTACTAGGTATAAGGTATAATAGTTATAATATTCTTGGTTCATTGTCTTAATAATGGTACCTATCAATATTATCTAAACAACTTAACTTGCATAGTTAATGTTAAAGTTAACTATCAATTGAAAAACTGGGCCTGAAAGAAATATAAATAACCGCTACCTAAACCGTAATGGATGCTGAAGGACCTGAGTCGGTGAGTCCCTACATCAAGGGACAATGATTCGTCACCCTCGTTAAAACCGAAAACTGCTTCGGGTTTTAACGCCTTTAGCTCATCTGTGTTTGTTTCAAAGCGCCTCCATTATAATGGAATAATAAGCTACAAAAAATGTTAAAATGTTGTAATAAAAGAAAGGTTGGTAGGTATTACGGGTAGGTATATAAAATAAACTGACCAATACTTCCTATCATGATAATTTCATTTTGTAGTAGTAGGTAAGTAAATTATAGATGCAACTTTAACCAATTTGAGGATCTAAATTTCTTTGTATATATACATATACAGTATAAACACGAAATCACGCGGTATATAATATAATATAAAAATAGAATGCATATAACTCCAGTACCACCCGTCTCAGTGCAGGAAATTGTAAATCGAAAAAAGCCATAAAAAGATCAGAAGTCGCAAAACTACCGTAAACCGTTTTAAGTATTAGATACTTTAGACCCAAAGAACATTGGGCAAGTCAAGTTACAATGGAAAATTCTACCACATCCAATTTACAGCCCAGATTTGTGACTATGTGATTTATGCTTCTTTAGTTCTTTGAAGAAGAAATTAGGGGAAAGGACATTTTAGGAATTTATTAGAGAGTAAAACTTTTGAACATCCGGCTCGACTAGACATGCAATTTGAAAACTGCCATAAAATGAAGTTCTCAGAAAGGTGCATAAAGTTAAACATAAAAGGGAATAGGTATCTAAACTAAATATATACCGACAAATAAAATAATATTATGATTTTTATATAAGATAATTCAGGTTATACCTCTGGTTCATAACTATAGCACCACCTGAATTTTTTGAAATTTCAACACTTTTAAAATAGTTATGTGAAGTATATTAATTTCAGAAGAAGGAATATGGTTAAAAATTTATTGTTTCGGAATATTATGGCATTTAAAAATTTATTTTTGAATTTATTAAAATAAAACACCACATCATCAATGGCCTGCTAGTTCGCCTGATTTAAACCCCATTGATAATCTTTGGGGCATATCTATACTTGTTCGCACAGTGTACGGAGAAAATCGTCAATTGCTGGAAACAGGAAACAGTAGTTAATCAGGAGGCAGCAATTACACAAGCTTGGAGTAATTTGGACGGAGAGGTCCTCCATAAACTTATTCAAAGTATGCGAAACAGGATTTTCGAAGTACCTAATTCCTCAAAAAGGGGGGAGTCACTCATTATTAAATAATGAAATATGAACTTCATAATTACTTGTTTGATTTTGAATTTTATGTGCTGCTATTATGCACCACAAAAAAAAATTAAAAAATTAAAAATAAATTTTTAAATTCCATAATATTCCGAAACAATAATTTTTTAACGATATTTCTTCTTCTGAAATTGATATATTTCACATAACTCTTTTAAAAGTGTTGAGATTTCAAAAATTTTAGGTGGTGCTATATAGTTACGCATCAGAGTTTATATTATTTGAACACTCAATTTTCGACATTTGCAACAAAAGGTGTAGATACCTATACGTTATTTTTTCTTGAACGCTTTAATTTTTTTCTTGTTTGTAAGTATGTATTTACATAAAGTTCATTTTATAGTATAGAGAGAGTTAGAACTAAATATTCAGCGGGGGTTTTAATTGTAAGAGCCAATAATCAATGTAATCTACCTATATAGATATTTTAAACTTACCGCCAAAGATTTTTAGTTCTCTCTGCTAAAAAATGTACTTTACCTGATTCTATTTCTCTGGACAATTTCACCAAAATATGTGACAATAAAACTTTGGATTTAGCTTTTGCGGTATAAGTATCTATATTTATTCATTTTATTTTATGTATGGAGCTTTATAGAGTCGCCGGTTTCTTGTGTCTAGAAACAAGTGTTTTTAAGGCTTTTAGTAAACTAATAAAATATATATAATAGTTATCTATGTATTAAGGGCGTAAAGAGGCTTTTATGGCGCGAAGCCTTATTTCAAGCCCGAGGCGTAGCCGAGGGCTATAGGAAAAGGTTGTAGGGCCATAAAAGCAAGTTACGCCAGAAATAGATGCACTATTTTATGCACAGATTAAGTATAAATATCTCTAATAATTAAATATGTCTCAAGCCGCTTGAAATACGTTACTATAGTGAAAGCAGTAAACAAGGATATCCATTTAAACTTTTTTCAAATATTGTTTACTTCAGTTGTGTCAGAATCTTTGATGGATCTTTCATCAGACCAAGAAAATTTGATGGCTTGCGAAGCCGAAACGAGCTGACTGAAACAGCAAGAAGTAGTGATGCATGGTTTGATACCCGAGAAATCAGAATTTATTTACAAAAAAAATTACTGTGAGTAAAAAAAACAGCTCTGACTTTTAACTGACGTGTCATTATAACCCATGAGCATAAAGAGGTCCATTGGCTATTAAAAGACGTTTATGACAAAGGAATTTGTGTATAACTGTCAATTTATAATATATCTGTGAATCTGTGCATAAAATAATTTAAATAAACACTCTTGGGATTTTCAGTGTAAAATCACATCTTTCATGTTCGAAGATCGGTAATTCTTTGTATTTATCTCTTCGGTTTGAACCTTGTCGAAAAATTTGATGGAAGTATTGAGATTTTTTAGACCAATCCTAAAAGCCTCGTATTCGTACAGACTTGAACATTGCACCGAACGACATACAAAACAACGAGCAGAACATCATACGAAATTGAGAATGGACATGCATTAATTTTACTCTCTTCTTCGGTTTGAATCTAAATTTTGCATGCATCTTCAATTCAGCCTCAATCCTTAAGCTTGGTACAGACCTGAACATTGCGCCGAACGACAAATAGTCATATAGAACAACGAGCAGAACATCATACAAAGTTGAGAATGGAGAATGGTTTGTGTAAATTTTGTATGGTTTGTGCTGTTCCCACAGTTACTGGGAATGGCACAAACCATAAAAAATCTACACAAGTCATTGTCCATTCTCAACTTTGTATGACGTTGTGTTCGTTGTTCTGTTTGTCGTTCGGCGCAATGTTCAGGTCTGTACGAAGCTTTACATCGAACATCTAAGTACATTTATCAAAATTGTTGCCTAAGATGTCCAATCACCAAAAACGCTAAATGGTAAAACAATTATTAATATTTTCAGTTATTCCTCACTTGCGCAATACTTTACTGAAATAATTAAGTCTACTAAAGTGTAGTTCTTAAGTTATCTTCCACACAAAACCACAAAACGGTACCTAGAGTAGAGTGATTTATGGTAATGACATAAATCGTCATTTTACCAGAATTAGAAATCATGAACATTTAATTCTGTAGTATCTATATTTTTTGCCTGTCATCACTTCTTTTCAGGTAGGGGTAGGTAGGTATGTATAGAATACTGAAATATAGTGTATAGGAAAGCATGTAGTTAGAAAATCTTTAAACTTATTGACATTTACCTTTAATACCTATAAGTTTCCAAAAATTGGGATTTTAGGTAAATAAACAACTCGACAACATTTCTAGAAATTATAACACAGTGATGTCAATCAATGTAGAATAAATTTTTTGTGTTGGATATGGGTAGGTATCAAAAATCGAATTGTAGTAGGTAATTAGTTTGATGTTTGAGCATTTTATAACGAAATTTTTCACTTATTTGTGATGGTATGACTATAGTATTTAATATAATAAGTACTATATAATCAGGAGATCTTGCTTATAACCACAAATCCATCTTATCTAGAATTCTAGCACAAATACCAGTTACTATAAGAGAAATAAAATAATTTGATCGCCCGACTCTCTCTCTGTTTCCATACAACAGAAATACGTACGCCACGCTCCTCTGCCAAGTGCACACCAGTCAGTTCAGTTAGACTTTTCCTCTACCGCTTCGACTCCAACTTATAGATTTTCCGTGTTGGACTGTGTGAGTTGGGCTGTGTGTGCATAGTGGAGAACACTCTTTGCCCCTCGTGCTCATGGCAAAGTATTTCGCTTGGCCAGCACAAAGAGAACCTGTTTACGAGTCACGCTATGCTTGTGCTTGGGACTCGTTCGCCGCGGCACAATCTTCTACACAAGAAGAACCAACTGGAAAAGAGATGGGCAATGTGTGCGCGGATGACAATGCAGATAATGGTTTTTATGATGTAATTGATGTTTGATTGATGCGTGGAGTTGCAGTTGTAGAGGGATTATGATTAATGTTGGAATTATCAGGGGTGGTTTTATGAAAAATGTAGGTAGGGGTTTAGGGTTTCAATTATTAAAAATAAAAAAATGAGCTAGGTATAGGTATCGAAAAGCAAACAGATTTTTTTAAATTTCATTACATTTGTAGAAATCGGCAAATTGAACTAAGTACAGGTATTTTGGATAACTCAAATTTCAAAAAGGTTCATAAAAGCTAAGTATTATAGGTACAAGAAGAAAATTTCATCTATATGTATTATAAGTTTCGGAAGATTTATGGGCATACGCTATTGACTTCTGATATTTCTCGCTCATTATGAATACTGTTATTATCATTATTTCCAAAAATAGCCAACCTAACATGAAATGCTTAAAGACTTTCCTGTACGTTGGTGTCAATAATCTGCAAATTATAAATATACCTATATCTAAATGAAAATGAAATGCTTATTCCCAGAATTCAGTAATATTCCAACGTATTGAATCGACGAAAACAGAATTCTATGTATATATTTTATCTTCCGTTTTATACCTAATTTTAGACAGCCACCTTATCCTTAAGAGTAAATTCATGACCTTTCGCCCAACTCAGTCAGTTTCGTAAATATGTACCTAACTAACATTCAAATTCAAATCAAATTCAAATATAATTTCGTTATTTAAACATTTCATACAATTTTTTGCATTTCATACTGCTTGTTCATATTCCTTTAGGTGAATATAAAGTAATATTGTTGGTATAGGAGCTAATTGTAATAAAAAGTAAAATCCTTTAATTTTGTGAAAATATTACTTTATAAGAATTCTAATTTCCTGTGATTTGCGTTGAAAAAACAAGCGTTTTCTTCAACCTGCAAAATTCTCTTTTTGGCGCCTAGGACATTTGAAAGTTTTTCGTTTTATAAATAATTTTTGACGCCAGTGGCTCGGGCGAGTGTGCCGTGGTTCTGGCACCCTCGCCCGAGCCACTCGCCTCAATCTCGCTACGGTTACGCTAAAAGAAGAATATTTCTACATTTCAATTTAGCATAAGGTGTTCTTCATTATATTTAGGTATCTATCTATTTACTATCTATGACAACAAATCAAATGAAAAATTGAACTATTTGCACGTTACCAGATCTATCTTCTTTCTTAGGTACTTAAATAAAAACATAGGTTTTTCATTAACTCATTTCAGAGTCCATAACTTATGTTATATCTACAATTTTGTATACCTCAGAACTTCAAATAGTTTATTAGACTTCCTACTTCTTATCTTTTGCTCTTTCACAAGCTATAAATTGTAGATATTATGATATTAACAAGATTAACGCTTTAACGCATATCTATAATAGTTTAAGTTCTTAATAATAAGTAGCATCATAATAGGTGTAATACCTAATATCTATCTATTATGAAATGGTAACTAAAATTTAATATTTAAAGCATTCTCGTGAAAATTCTATTTTTGGTATTTAATTTACCTAATAAATTTAGCTCTGAAGGTCTGAAGAACAGAATTATAAAACGATGTTTTATAATTATTACGAGTGATTCTTTATTATCAGTCGTTGTTATCAAAACTGCATCTGAACCTTATTTGACTCCTTTTCAATGGATCTAATAAATTTATAGATTAGATTTTAATTAATTGAAAAACAATATTATCAAGAGTCGATAAACATTTTGAGTTTGAGATCAAATTTTACCTCAAATTTAATATTTTGGTAAAATATCTAGTATAAATATTAGGTATTTAAATACACACAATGATGTGAAAATGTAATTATTTGGTTTAAATTTTAATTTCTTCAAATATTACGGCTAAATACGTAAAATTATTGTTACTTGGCCTTTTTTAAAAAATGAATAGAATATTGTAGAATAGGTATACTTACTAAAATATGCCCTCAACTAGATAATAGTTAAAAGAATCATTAGTTCATAGTTTAATCATCAATTTTGACAGCAATTTGGAAAGATTCTGTTATATTATTGTAAGTATATTCGAAATTTAGAGATATAGGTAGGTATACAACATCATAAATTTCAAGCTGCCGACTTTGTCTTTTATCAAGAGCATAACATCCACCATCTTCTTCTCTGTTGGTTTGTGCATGATATCTTTTCAAATTTGAACCAGATTTCATCCTTTTCTTATTAAATTTCTAATTATAATAAGTTTAAAGCTATACATTCACAACTCACAACCCTCGAAATTAGTAAACAATTATTGTATCTAGGTATATCATATGTCAAAGCTTTATGGTTAATTTTCATCTACTACTTTTATGGCTATAATATGGCTTTAATGGTAATATTTGTGACTGCAGCTAAATAAATCTCAGTAAAATATTTTATGCTATAATAATACTAAAACCAATGGCTAAAATTGTCTTAATAATTATTTCCGTGGATTTTAAACATATCTAAGTTATAGACTTAAAGGATGATGACTATGTTTGTTCCTAGGTTTAGACTGATTTAGGGAGTAGAGGATCGAAAAAGTAACTCAAGAAGTCCTTTGATTGAGATTTGCTCGTTTTTACTACTATTTATAGAGTAAACTTTATTTTAACATAGTTATTTGTGTATCAAGGCCGTAAAGGTATGATCTTTTTTAGTCGAATCTGTTGTTTGCGTCCGAGGCTGCAATATAGATGAGACCAAAAAAGCACTTTTGGTCGAGGTGCACACAACGTTTTTTAGGCGATCATCACGAAATAATTCAAAAATTTGGTCCCAAAAAACACAAAATTAATTTTGTTTTCGACATTTTACTGAAAAACATAGTTACCTTAGACAACTAAAAACCAAAGCATCTCCTGTCAAATTTAATGTTAAGCGTCACTTTCTATTTAGTTTCTGAGAGTTCTGTCCCAAAAAAGTAAAACTTTATGGCGGCAAAAGGCGCCATAAAATCAACGTTTTTGTAGTGATTGCCTATAAAATGTTTTTTCGATAAATAAGCATTTTTGTGTGTATGTTCATTATATCAATGTAGGCTTACGGTCTGATTCTATAACTTTGTAACCACCGTGTCTATGTATCCAGTGTGGTTGTTGCTACGGTACGACGTTTTTGATTGGTAGTTATCGTAGCAACAACCACGATATTTAATAGACACAGTGGTTAAAAACTTACAGAATCGCACCGCTAGTCTACACCCTAGAATCTGCCGTATTACACTAATCCAATATTTCTTACTTTTATTTATGAATTTTTCTTGATGGCTTTTTATGTTAAGAATCATATTGGTACTTCAACATTTCATTCACATATATACATCTCTAGAACCGCCCCTGTAGCAGTTTTTTGCCAATTTATTGCATGAATCATTCTACCAAATTTTGTAAAAAACCGAAATTTTTTTGATAAACATTCAGTATCTCTGAAACATGGATCCGTAAACGACATCCGTTTGATCTATGTTTATATAAGAATTTTTTTCATACTTTTGGTCTAAGAAATTAGCATGAAAGAGATTTAAACGTATTTTTGAAACACCCTGCATATTTAAGGTTTTACAAATACTAAAAAAAATGTACAATTTTAGGTTTGAACTTTATATATATTTTGGTTCTTCCTACAATTTATGTAGATATCATTCTGTAAATTTCTAGTATAGATTAAAATAAATTATGCGCCTTAAAAACCAATAAGGTTGTGGTGATATTTAACTTTTTTATTATTTTATGTTTATTACGAGACGTGCCTACAAATCTTCTATACACCTACAAATTAATTAAAATTTATAATTAGCTCTTAAATTTTTAATTCCACCAAGACAAACATACAAAAGAAGGCATATAGAAAAATTCAACTTTAATTATTCCATGAAAGCTGAAAGTATTTTTAATATTTATTATTGTACTTAGTACCTACTTCTTATATGTATTGAGACGCAAATATTTACAGATTATTGTTAAGATATAATATGTAATGTTGTAAAAGAATAGATATATAGTCAGAATCTCATGAAAATACTTATAGTACCTACAGACGCCATTTTGAGATTATTTTTTTAATTTTAACATTTGTTTACAGTTTCAATTTAATATACCTACCGACATTATTATAAATATAAAAATATTTGTTCGTTCTCAAAAATATTTATTTTAGAACTGATATTTAACTTAAACATCCATTAGAGAAACTGGTTTTAAAACATCTGTATTTGTTCTGTTCGCCAAAATTATTAAATTAAAAATGATGCAATTTTATCTGTGTGTGTGTGTTGAATAACATAATATTATTTAATTACATATTTTTATTTGTGATTGTGATATTCTATAGGAAATTAACTTAACACGAACACAACATGATATTAAAATTTTAACATCCCATTATCTTGAATTAAATAAATATTTGGGTTTATATTACATCATTAAAATAAACCTACACAGTTTTTTATCATTCACTTAATTTTTCATGTGCGCAGTTTGAATACTTATCACCATAAAAATAGAATTATGAAACTGCAATAGATTAACAATAAAGTGTAACCACGTAGGTATATATTGTAAAAATGCCATAAAATTCGTACAAACACGTATTTTATTATCTCTTATAATGGAGAATTTGATAATAGTGTTGCTAATAATTGAAGAATTTTTAGTGGAAGCAACGAAATCAACTGATTATAATTTATAATATACAAACACAAGACAAGATTAAACGAATTTCGTATTTTATTTATTTTATGTGTACTTACCTTATTATTTATAACAGCAGTTGTAGTGGGAAGTGGACAAATATTGGATGGATATAAGAAATAAAAACTCGTTTAATGAATGTTTTCCTCTATTTAAAACCTACACGTATAGATAGATCTAAAGTACACTTTACTACATTTATCAATTATTATCAGTATATTATACAATACATATTATATTTATAGAATACACGCTAAAATACTATACAATATAGAAACTATTTAAAAACAGTCTATTTTACTAGTGCTTACACAATAAATACAAAGGAGACACACAGGGGATATTAAAAATAACACAACGAAGAGGTACAAAAATTTTCAGGAAATGACATAAAGGGATATATTTGGTCTGTTTTTTTATGTGTAGGCGTGTGTTTTATCTCCTAAGTTAAGGTACCGATATTCAGTAAAACTCTTTATGAAAAATATTCAACTATAGTACTTTCCAAACACATAACTAAATCTAATTAACAGAATCCAACATGTTAATTACTAATTAAGCAGTGGTAGGAAATAAACTAAAATCTACATGTCGTTTCTATTAGTCAAATAAACAATATAATAACTTTGTAACAATTAAACTGTATGTACAAGAGAATAAAATTTAAAAAACACAAAAGGATAAGTCTTTAAATTGTTTCGTTACAGGAACTCATTAAAATAGTAAAATAAACATTTATATAACACGGAAAATATGATACACATTATTTTTGGACAACAATGAGAAACTAGTCCAAGAATATAGCTGGGGGTTTGAGTTGTGCACGGAAAAACCATTGCGGAAAAATAACATTGTATATTATAATCAAACTAAGTACATACAAGGAGGATTAAAAGATTTTTGTTTTATTTGCAGCCATAAAAAATTATATTTACAAACATGATTTGGCGCGCTTTTTTGTTCCTGGTTTAATGTTTATTTGGGAATAAGGTAAATTGAAAGTTTCCTTATTGGAAAGTACATTTTTGTCAGTCAGTTGTAATTATTAAAGTAAATAAATTAGAAGCAGGTGGCACAGAAATAATAAATTAGGGATCCCTCAAAAATTTTGCCTGTGGTCCAGCCATTTCAGCAAAAAAATTAATGTTAAAGTACCAAAGTTACTGAAACTCTGGTGAAAAGTTTGCCATCCTTCGGAGAAAAAAAGGCAAATCTGGAGACTAAGCTACTGGCCTTTTCTCTCGTGGATTCTTATGTCATATAACCAAATACAATTATTCCTGTCATACAGCTAGCTGATTGTTCGAAAAGGAAATGAAACGAACTATTTCCAAAGGACTTTTTGAGGTATTGTTTCGATCCTCTAAAATTTCCTATATTTTGGCTCATGCACAATAAAAGATAGAATTTGATCTCGCGATATAGTATAGCTACTTAATATTTTTATAATTTGAGCTAAATAAAATAAATAACTTTTAATCCTCCCAGAAAAAAATAGTAAAGATAACCACCAAAACAAATACCTCTACATAACCTGTTCAAGCTGTTCCTTCAACAAAACGATTTTCTTCTGAATTATAATACAAGGACCCACTGAATAAAGTTGAAGTTAATTTCAATTCTACATGAATATTTTACAAATTTATTTAAGTTATTTCATACTAAAAGCGAAAAAGAGTAGGTATCCCAAAAAATTTAAACATTTCGAGCTTTCTTACATACCAAATCATTACACAGAAATCTCCTTCTTTTCTACAATTTTCGACTCGACACCAGTTTTAACAGTTGCACTATTAGCACTCGCAACCACTGGCGTGTCCTTCGTCACCGCCGCCTTACTTGTTGTATCTTTACTGGTATTTGGCATTGCAGGAGTTTGCATTGTCGAATTAATAGAATTTAACCGATTCTGTTGCTGTTTCATCAGCAGACTAGGAATATTGGGAATATTTCGTATACTCTGATTTTGATTCGCCCGTATATTATTCCTCATGCACTGTACATTCAGCGACTGATACTTCTTGATTTCATTCAATTTCGGTATCTGATGTGCTACTTTCAAACCCGCATTTTGCGCCTGCGATGCTGTTTTAATCGTTTGTAAATTTGGCATTTGTTGTCGTGGTTTATTGTTGACAGCTTGCGGTTTTTGACCCGTTTTGTTCATGTTGGGGTGGTGCTCGGCGGCCACTTTAGACAACATTTGCAAATTGGACAGTTGCATTTTGTCCGAGGTATTTCCAGGGCGTTGAACGCTGTTGTTTGCTGGCCGATTGAAACCGTTTACTTGTTCAGCTTTGGGGGAAGTTTCGGGTGATTTATTGGATAAATCCAAAGGACCAACATTCTCGCTAGGCAACTTAGGGATGATGCTTACGCCCAATTTGATAGATTTTTTAATACGCTCCAAAGGAATTGTCCCTGGAGGTGGGCGCTTTGCTGGGGGTTTAACATCGGGTTTATTAGAGTTTTGCGCTGGACTAGAAGCAGGTGAAGGATTAATTAACGTTATCTCTAAACTAGGGCGTTTATCTTGTATTTTTTCTGATTCTTCTGCTTTTCTCTTCACACCACTCTCGATCTTACTCACAGTGAAACCAGGAGGGTACGTTGGATTTAACACAACGGGTTTATCCGCCTTAAATGTGACCTTCTTTTCAACCTTTTCCACCTTGTGCTGCTGTGACGGTGTCTTGGTTTCTATCGTACAGTGCTGTTGAAGATTTGCAATTTTCCTGTCGAGTGTTTTGTTGTTTGTGTTAATATTATTAGGAGCTACACTCGATGATGGTACAACTTTAGCTGGAGCTATAGAGCTTGTCGCTACAACTTTTCCGGTTGTTGTCGTGGTAGTTGTCGGTAAAACTTTAGCTACTTTTTGGTTATGGTCTTTTTGACTCTGTTGGATTTTCTCAGGTTTCTTCTGGTAGGAGTCGGAACAAGCTTGAAATACCTTAAGAAATGTCTTCTGAGCTTGTTTTTCCGTTTGTTCGTTTCGTTCGAGGTGCACTGTGGGCACTTTGCCCTGCATGCATTTCAAAGACATTTCTTGGCGTTGTTTTGCAATTGCAGCCTGTCCTATTTTAGAACTGCTTGCATCAGAGCCTTTGCTAGTTACCAAAGGCCTTTGTACAACTTCAGGTTTAATAGTCGATTGTTCAGGTCTTCGCACTGTTTCAATTCTAGCAAGTGGTTTTACAGCTAATTGCTTTTCTTGTACGGGTACGGGTGGTTTCTCTTGTCTGATGTCCTTAGCTAGTTTCAATGCAGGCACTGTTTGAATATTTTTGTCTTCGCTTTGTACCTGTTTATGTCGAATTTGCCTCATCTGCAAAAGTTTTTCTTTCGATCTTGCCTCGTCAGTTTTGGACTCCAAAGGTTTTGTTTCGATTTTCCCCTCAGTGCTTTCGGTTTTTCCATTGGTTTGATGAGACAAGCTTTTGTGATGTTTGTGCTTGTGCCCGTTGACTAACTTTACTTTTAATTTCAGATCTTGGGGTTCTTTGTTTGGTGTGATTTCGGCATGCAGTTTGCACTTTTTGTGTACTGATTCGTTTTTGGAGTGCTTACTCTTTTTCCGTTTTTTAGTTGAATGGTGGTGGTCAGTTCTGCTTTCGTCTAGTTTCTTTTGGAGAGCCCACTCGCGATCACGTTTCTCAGCAAAACGTTTGATTTCCTCTTTGTCTGGTTCAGAATAGTCGAACACGCAGTCTTCTACTGTCTTTTCAGGTACTTTTTTATTATCTACAGTTTGTACTTTACTTTTACTTTGTAGTTGTAGTTGAGCGAAAAATGATTTTTCTTTGTGGTTTTTCTGATCCTCAGTTTCTTGGAGATCTTCCTCTTTGATTAACGGTTTTTTCTCTAATTTAGTTGATTCGCTCATGATTGGTTTAGCTGGAACTATTTGTAATTGCTTACCGCCAGTTGAAAGTGTTGTGTTTATGATTTTTATTGGTCGTATCTTCTTCATTGGAGTTAGGATGCGATAGAAGAACCGCATTGGTTTTGTCTGTAACAAAGAAAAATTTCAAGTTGTTAGTGATAAGAAGATAAGCAAATAATTAGGTATAGTCGGATGATCGTGACTAAGAGATATCAAATAATCAGTGTTTTGAGTAAGCAAAACTGGCGCTTAACAATAGCTCTATAGTTCAATAACCTGACTCATATTTCTAATGTTGTACATAAGTAACAGATGCGATGACGATGTAGTAAATAATAACTGGTAATAAAAGAAAATGCACATTTGTCAGAAGAAAATTATCGCTTGCTTGAGGTACAAGAAAAAATTATGTGCCGGCACACGTTCTAATAATTATTGTACAATTACTAGACTGGAAACAACTTATTATTGCAGCGTAACTAATAATCTGAGTGCTATTGTCAAATCTCAAGAACATAATATAGCCATCACTTCTGTTTCTCATCCGCCCAATTAAAAACCCACAAATTTTCCTGAAATTCTTCACATTTTGTCGGCTTATTTATACTGTATTCATTTCCTCTCCCCTCTCCTATAACCTACGACTATAAAACGGCGTCAGTTTAAAATTTATGTAGGTATGAAACCGATGAAAGAAAAACACCGAGTGTGTTGCCTATTTGAGATCCAATTAGAGATGATCAAACTCCAACTGGACAAATACGTGATTAATTTTCACGTTCACGTAGTAAACCGGCGACTCGTAAAGTAATGGTTAAAGCAGTTGTCAACATTTGTGCATGTATGTGTGTACGTGGAAAAAAGCACCTCTTTCTCAGTTCAAGTACCCATAGAAATGCAAATGAGGTTGTTATGACAATTATCGCCTTACAAATGGGCCAACATGACCTTAGTGTAGTGTACGCGCGTTTCAGCTATTTTTAGTCCTATTTTTAGATTATACTTATACACTGGTTGATAGTGCAAACCAGTCTAGTGTGTCGCAAAAGCATTTAGCGAAACTTCACTGTGGTAGCCGTGTGGTGATGCCAAGGATTTTTAAAATAAATAAACAATTCAAATCTGGTGTGCAATAAGTAGTGTTCGAGGGGTAGCATTAATTTTGTTGTGAGGTGAACTAGTTTACATTCAGGTTTCCAATATTCAAAATTTTGTATTGAAGAAATATAAAACCAACTAACACTTTCTGTACTTATAGGCGTTTCGAGATAATCTATAGTTGAAAGAATCAAAATTCGCTCCTAGCATAGTAGTGGTAGTGCTTAGAAACAAGTTTAATGTAGCTACATAAAATAGTAATTAATTACAGTCCATTCTACATTCTACCCAAATGAAATTCGTAAACATGTCAAGAAATATATTACGCTCAAAGAGCCACGCTTTAACAAGCACTCAAATGGGAAATCACGAATTCAGGATAATTATCTCGAGTGTGAACAATTTTAATTTTGTTAATATTCCACGTAGATGCACAATATATCTTTTGTGTTTAACAAACTGCCACTCAATTAACTATTACAATTAATTTCTTTAATCTTTGACCTTGTTTACAGTTGAATTCCCACCGAATAAATACACCGAATTTTACCAAGATATAACGCAACCCTATTTTTAAGACCTAGGGATGTTCATTGGCCCAGAAATTCGTTTCCTGAGTTCTAAGCCGAAGCCCAAGGACACGACGATACATATTATGAAACGTTTTGAAATAAGAAATTTTTACCGGAAACCAACTGCTTAAAATTCAGATTTTCTGCTGATTATATACTTATACGGGGTGGCCAAGAATTCCCAGAAATTAACTTGGAAAACTGTTTTTCAATTCTCAGTATCTCAATAAGGAAGAATATTTGCAGTAAGGTATGTTTGGTCCATTAGCCGAAAAATACCAAAATGGAATATATTGGGATACCGTATTTTTGACTATTTTTTTTATAATCAATTTAGAGGTTATGTTCATCTTAACGAGGTGCACTGTTCACGAGTTCACGTTTAGATTAACGCGAGTTTAGCATTTTTGTATTATACAGGGTGTCCCAGTTTATATCGTCAGGATTTCACCAGTCGATAGTTTAGCGCAAATTAAGGGTGGTTTGTCTAATAAACTATGGTCGAATGTTGCTTCCTTTTTGACGTACAGGCCATTAAAAGAATAAATTATTTTAAATAATTTGCTATAAATCGATAACAAAAAAAGTTAGACTTCTGAAATTTTGCATACCTCGATCTTTTTTTTTGTATTCTCTTATTAATAGTGGTTGCAATTATTTTATTTATAACACAGAGGCGTGCGTACGGGTTTCTTCAAAAACACTTTATTGAATAAAACGTACGCCACGGGTTTTTTTGCAGCACCAATTTGCAGAGAGTATTTTCCATTCAATTTAGAAATTTTTTCGTATCTTATAATTTTTTGATAACTTAACTCAAAATAACCTAATAGTACAGTAAAGAAGGGAGAAAAAAGGCTTCAAATAGACTTTTTTTTTCCCTACAGCCAATTTTTGTAGAATCTTCTAGAGGGTCACCCTGAAAGTTTAAAACTGAGTTTGTGTATTCGTAGACCCCGCCCTTCCTTCACCAGCCCTAAATTAAGGGTTGGATTTTTTTTGTTTATTGAATAACTTTTTTCCTATAAAATTTTCGAAAAAAAGAGTCAGTACAAACTTTTTTTAATATTGTCGATATTTAAAAAGTTATTCAACAAATAAGTTGAAATTTTTGGGGAAAGAGTAGTAAGTAGTACCTATTTGAGAAAAATTTCCCTAAAATTTGCAACTTATTTGTTGAATATCTTTTTAAATATTGACAATATCAAAAAAATATTAAAAGGAAAGTTGTAGGAAATATTTTTCTCTACAACTTTGTACTGATGCTTTCTTCGGAAATCTAATAGGGAAGAACGTCTTTAATAAATAAGAAAAAAAAAGTTAAGTCATCAAGAAATTGTAAGATACAAAAAAGTTTCTAAATTGAATGGAAAATACTCTCTGCATATTGGTGCTGCAAAAAAAACCAGTGGTATACGTTTTATTCAATAAAATGTTTTTGAAGAAACCTGTACGCACGCCTCTGTGTTCTAAATAAAATAATTGCAACAACTATTAATAAGAGAATACAAAAAAAAGATCTATGCAAAATTTCAGAAGACTAACTTTTTTTGTTATTGATTTATAGCAAATTATTTAAAATAATTTATTTTCTTTAATGCCCTGTACATCAAAAAGGAAGCAACATTCGACCATAGTTTATTAGTCAAACCACCTTTAATTTTCGCTAAACTATCGACTGGTGAAATCCTGACGATATAAACTAGAACACCCTGAATACATACTTAGTACATACATATTTTTCAAAAATTTGAAAGTTCAGCATAAATTGTGGACAAATGCCACACAAAACCTTGTTACATAGAACATAGACACAGACACAAACAAAGAGTCTTTATTTGTAAAATTGCAAAATATGAAAGAACTGTTTGGCTAAATAAAACCTTCCCTTTGTAAATATTTTCCCACAACATCGATTAAGAATAAACTATTCAAATATACTTTTTTGCCGAAAAATTAATTGAAAAGAATGTTTTAATACTGACAAAAAAACCGCTGGTAATACGCAGTGTGAAATTTCATCGCATAAACCCAAAGGCGCCCCTCCCATCTCACTCTGCATCACATCTCTATAAATAATTTATTCTTTTCCAGCAGAGAAGATTAAAATGTCATGGTACAAATTATTTTCACCCATCGTGCACAATAATAGCTCTGCAGTCGCCCCAAGTCAGACAAAGATAAACAGATGGTTCAATAAAACATTCTCCTATTCAATTCGGCTGTCTCTGTCTACAAAACTCCTTTAATAATCTACCTGCTAGGCGCTATCGTGCGTAAATAAAGGACAATAGAATAGAAAATACCACACTCATTATTTTTTATTTCCTTTTTTAACAACAAAATGCTTCCGATTTCAGTGAGGCGCGCGATTGGAACTCCACCACAATCATCGTCGTCCATCGATTACCATCATCATGCAGTAAACAAGACACCACTGTTTGGATAGTTTTAAATTAATTACCACATGGGGTTAAACAGAAATAAAAGGCCACAGAGATGGAACGAGTACTAACTAAAGCCGCCTTTTGCGTCCACGTTCGTTGACTATTTCTGTATAATTCCATTCAATTAAAGGAATTTATGAGTCGTAACATAACGAACTGGTTATTAAATAATAATATTATGGAGTGTGTTATAATGCGATTAAATGTAACAAAGTGCGGAATAAGAAAATAGAAATAGGAAATAGTGTGGCGGTGTGTTGGGTGATTTATTGATTTTCATTCAATATAACACACAAAAAAGAGTAGTTTGCTGTGTAGTATTGCGATGTAAATGAAATAAATGTTTTATTGGGGAATACAATGTTATTGTGTATGAAATGAATAAAAGTGAAAACGGGATATTAATTGTAATTTGTAGATAGACGATAGTTTGGGATTATATTGCTTCCTATTAAGTTCAAGTCTACATTTGCACATGCATCTTCACTTTGTAGACAATTTAATGATTGTACTGTATTCAGATAAAATTCAATAGACCAAAATATTAAATTGAAAAAAGTAATAATTTGTTGTGGAGGGTTTGTAGAGACTTGAAAACTGAATGAAGAAAGGTCGAAGGTTTTTTCAGGGATAAAAGATCGAAATTCTACTTATAACTTATAGGCCAGTCATTCAAGCAAAAAAGGTAAACACAATTCCAAAAGTTTTGAAACTTGGACACAAGTTTGAAAACGCTAAAATATATTAAATCAAAATTTGCAACCCGTTCCGATGACCGGAACATTGTCAAAAATTGAAAAAACAACAATTTGCAATAGCTTTTTGTACAAAATTGCAAAAGTTGTGCAAACTTGGACAAATGTTAAGTGGCTTATCTTCCTTTGAGTTTGCAACCTTTTTTGCTAAACGGAACCTCGATTTTTATTAAATAATTAGCAAATTTTGTTGTAATTTTTCGTAAAAAATTCCAAAACTTATGCAAACTTTATGTAATACTTATAATGCAGTCCTGAACCCACATGCCAATTTGCATAAATTTTTGAGGAACGGAAATATTTTTTTTATTTCTTTATTACTCGTGGCGGTGCATTTTTTAACGAAGGGGGTTAACAAAATGCAAAAGTTTTCGAACATGGTTGCAAATGTTCGTTACACAGGTACAGACTGTACTTTGAATTTGCAACCTTTTCATATCTCCGGAACTTTGTTAAATTGATAACATCTTGTAAATAATTCCAATTTCGCATATCTAAAATATTACAAAAGAGTTCAAATCTCAAATTATATTTGTCTATAATATTATTGAAAGTACTTTTCAATTTGCAACCTCATAGCAAGTCCGGAAAATATTGTTCCAAATTTTTTTTTACACTATAGGCAAGGCAAGGCAAGGCTTTTTCACTCTCACTCGCTACTAACCTAGTGTAAATTAGTGTTAATTAAATACTATTTTTCACTAGAAAACTGACGAAAGAATGAACTTTGATCATAGAACAATATCTCTTCCTGAACCATGGTCAAAAAAAATTTGGACGATGGGTTCCTCTGGAATCTAGTGAGAACTATTTGGCCACATGGATCATTTTCATTTAGTTCTCGTCCTCTAGAATGACACAATTTTCAGTTTTTTTGAAAGGGTTAGTTACTGGCAAAGAAAAATGATTTGTGAGTGCGATAATCCAATCTGAAAAACAACCAAGAGAAAGAAAGGCTTCATCCAATAAAAGCTGTATTTAGACTGAAAAAAAACCTCTGCACTGTGATATTTATGAGCTGATGTCACCTGATAAAATCAGTCAAATTAGTCCAGAAATTAGTTTTATCCAATCGAAAAGGCGTTGTCTTTTAAGATAATGAGACCAGATAAAAGATTAATCTTTATCTTCAGTAAAAATAAAGATGACCTTTTAATTACTTGCCAAATTTATGAACCTAGATTATTCTGTCACTATAACCGCAGTAAATTATACCTAAACCAGAGTTGTAAAATTTTACCTACTTTCCTACTTACCTACTGTAAATGCAACTAAAAAAAAATACAAATGGAGGACGTAAATCTTTACAGACACAACTCAAAATACAAATTAAAAATTTTGTTTGGTTTCTAGCTTTTTTACTTTACTTATAATTATAAATATGCCATCAATGGGTTGCTGCAACTAATATGGACAGAATAAAAAAATCAATTGTTTACTTATTTTTAATTTATAAGTAACGCACAGTTTTTGTGTTGCATGATGATTTTCCGATTTAATGCCTCTTTTATGAAAAATTGGAACATCGTTTTACACACACTTTAAAAAGTTACCATTGATTTTTTGTAGTTGTCAATATATTACATATTAAATATTTTTTACTATAATTCCGAGAATATTATAAAGAAGTTTAACATAACTAGTATATTTGAAATTTAATCCGATTAATCTTATGGATATTTTTTATAATTTTTTAGACAGGATTTGTACTCAATGCAAATATATTGCCATATTTATAAGATGGAAATTTTTCATTGCTATTTGACAGAAACTAATAAAGAATTATATTCTGGAGCAATCTTGAATACTCAACTTTATTCCAGATTTGTAATATGGTATAATAATTATGTATTTCGAATTCAAATCGGATCTACAGCTTCTAAATTAACTAATATTTAAATAGTAAAATAGACTAGAGCAAAAAGTACATACATCCCAACCAATTATGTATAGATGTTCAAATTAATACAAAAAGTTATGGCAAGTTATTTACTTCATAATTGCAAGAAATATAATTTTCTGTTGTATCTTTTTCCTTTCTATAATCAAGTTATGTAGGTGGTTTCCCGTATATAAACAATTTTCTTCAGTCATGTAATTTATACAAATTAATGCAGAAAGCTTTGATCCTTTAATTTTATACAACCTTTCTACGAATTATTTAAACTAGTATAAACAATTTATTTTATAACTTATTACGATAATTCCAACCAAATTTTTCCAATTGACAAAACGGTATAAAAAGAAGTTTTGTTAACAATACAGTTACTTATCTTTAATTACTTTCTTATCAACTGAATATAAACATAAAACCCCAGATAAAGTTGTTTTATGTCGCTCTGTATATGTTTGTAGCAAAATATCCTGCATAATGTTATGATCATCTTATGA
Source organism: Pediacus dermestoides (assembly GCA_963942485.1). Lineage (NCBI taxonomy): Eukaryota > Metazoa > Arthropoda > Insecta > Coleoptera > Cucujidae > Pediacus > Pediacus dermestoides. Next base: position 36,628,516 of record OZ012626.1, read on the forward strand.
CGTGTTGTTTGAATAAGATAAAACGTTACGTAGAGCACAAAATCTGATGTTAAATAATTGTGATGGAGCTGACGTTGATGCATCCAAATGAAGCGCGTCGCGACGCGCCGCATTTTCTTCACACTCTTATTTATATACGAGTGCAATCTATTTTAATTCAATGATTTACAAACTGGAACTAATATCTAATAAACAGAGCGTTCGTTTTAAATGGTAATGATTTCGTTTCGAACAATATAAAATACAAAGCTTTGTCAGAAACCATTTTCAAGTTCCTTGTTAACAAATTTGCATACAAAAGGTGCTTAGTGTCAATAGAATGTATATCGGAATAACTGTGTAGAGTAGACAGTACAGTGTGAAGAATATATCTAAAGTCTAAGCCAAACCACTATTAGGTATACAATTTATTAACTTTGTGGTAAAGTACAATAATATAGTTTGGACTTTGCCCTTGTAATTGTAATATACATAGATTAAATCACAACACAGGTCGTTGTTTGAGCACTACTTGATTTCAGTCGGTTGGCAGCAGGTTGGCAAAAATAAATATTATATCGCGCGATTATAGACGTTTTTGCCATAAAACTAAATGTTATTACATAATAAAACTGGAAAGTTAAATGGTGCACCAGTTATTTTGTTATTGTACGGAAATAACTACAAACCATTCTAAAAATAGTTTTTATTTCGCACAGCGATAGCGCGGTTTGTATAAAATAATGTTATCACTCGTACAGTTAATTGCATTTTAGTTGCTTTGTGTTTGTTTGTTGATAAAATATAAAGTAATAAAATGTCACCAAAACCTGTTTGGATGATGAAATTTATATAATAACAAAAAACCACGATAGGTTGCAAATGTGTTTTTCTGCACATTTGCATTTTCTGTGCAGGGTAATTTTATGTGTAAGAGACTAGCGGTTGACAGTGCGACCTACATAAAAAAGGGGACGCAAGCCGTAAATTCTAATGTAACTCACCCTATTCCATTTAAATGTGTAGGCCACGTCCATTAGGCTGAAGTCCAGTGGCAGAACTTCGCCTTTGTAGATGACGTCCACCTGTAATAAAAATGTTAAGTGAAATGGCGTTCATAAATTACGTAGAAAAAAGTGTAAGTGAATCAATTTCTGATGCTGGGGAGTGCAGTTTGGAAACCAATAAATAAAAAAAAATCCTTGGAACGCTGAGAGACAAATTGGATAGCGTTTTACTAGTTATTATTTGTGTGAAAAAATATTGGTGGAGAGGGAAAAATTGAATTAACAAAATAGAAAGGATCATTAGGCTTGTTCGTAGACCAGTTTATAACTAGTCAAAAAAAAATCCAATTCCAAGGAATTACTAGTCATCAAATTGTTTTCTTGCAGTTTCATTTGATTTTTCCTTATCTCCTAAAGGAAATTTCACGGTTACTAAGTTGGTCATAAATTAAGATAGTCTCAGACTTATTCTAAAGAAGTAGCAGTGTGTCTCGTGAAATGTCAACATACACAGTGAGTTCAATGCGTCATAACCCAAAAGTGATGTGCATTACTACTATTTAATATATACCTACAGTCGAACCTCTATAACTCGAATTTCACGGGACCGCAAAATTAGTTCGAGTTATAGAAATTTCGTGTTAGAGAAGTCAAAAATACATTGTAAATATAAAAAATGTAGGTACAGGGAACTAAATAAACTTCGACTTATAGAGAATTTCGATTTGTGGTGGTTCGAGTTATAGAGGTTCTACTGTATTTTCAATTTGAACATTTTTCCGGACTTTTTTGAGGCTAGCGTTAGAGCATCAAGATTGACCAAAATATTATACAAAATTTCTAAGGTGCATCATACTATTACGAAATCTTTAGCTTTTATTCAAAAATTGGATAAAATTTGGGGCTGAACGTTGAGTAAGATTTGATCCTTTAGGAGTCTTTCTCAAGTATATTTAAGTACCTAAATGCAAAATATTTTTGACTAAATGTCATAATTCGGCATAAAAATTGGACAAACCTCAGATTAATTAGGTGCTACTATCAGAAGACGAAATACTAATTGATTTATTTAAGTAAATCTCCCACTTTCTACTGACTGCTGCTGATTAAGACTAGCTCATCTGAATAAAGTTAGAAAATAATCCACGTAGATTAAATCTGAAAATTCTGCAGGTTAATTTCCTGACCTTCTTGGTCAATTCAGCGTTTAGAAACTGTTCATTCAGATTAGTTGCAAATTGTCAATCTTTCAAACGCAAATTGTATTAAGACTTTTTGTTCTTTTTGATTCGGAAGAATATCACGTGGCACATCCTGCAAATTTTCAAAAGTTTCAATCTTAGTAAGTGCTGAAGAAGAGATGAAAATCGCGAAACGTTGACCAAAACTGATCCTATTATAAGTATAAACTATACACTTCATGTCTCGATTGATTAAGTTTTGGACTCCTGCAGATCTAGTTTCCAAACTTACCGTAATAAGTACCGATTATTCAACTAGCTATATACTTCCTCGAACTTCCCAGCAACTAGAGCAACACCAGTGCCCCCTTTGTTTATCTCCAACAGTGTGAAAAATGCCTACTAATGCTTCCGTCAGCACCGCCATATATCAATTCATTTGCGGCCATCACATGCTAACGACACACAGATGCCCAACAAACATAAATTTAAAATAAAAGCCGTACAGCGATTTTAATAACGATAAATAATACATGGAAAATCTATTAGGCTTCGTAATAAACACACTAAAGTATTAAGCTGCTTATTTATTGTTGTTATTATAATTTATAGTTGGGAGATGTGAGATAAGACGTTTGTTTTTGTAACAACATCGCGGCGATTAATTAACATTTGAATAGCATCCAATTTTTTGTTTGGTTCGGTTGAAATTAAATTGTGAATAATTTAAAGTTTAACAGCTCTCCGCGGGCATGTTATAATGTTCCTTAAAAAACTAGTTTTATTTTTGCATTTATAATTGAATGATGTAACTGACAGTCGAGTGTGGACTGTCTTCCTAATGTATCAACAAATAAAAATATGTATAATTTTTTGCTTTTCATTCTGTGACAGAAAAAATTAATGACCAGAACTGTAAATCTACTTTGCATTAAAGGTAGGTTTCCCGCCCATTAAATTATCTATAGCAACAGCGATATCACGTGTCAACATCGTTTATCTCTAATCAAACATTAATTTGTTTAAAATAGCTTTCATATTTGGCGGGAAATTTATTCAACAGAATCCTTTTTGCTCTTGTATTGAAGAGAAACAAAATAACTTACAGTATCCTATCAAATTTTATGATTTTAAACTAATTTTTAAACGTTTTTAAATTTTGACGGGAATCTGATAACAATAAGTTAAAAAATCTTCAAACAGTCTCTTTGATGTATCCAAGTTTAAACTGCTTCTTATGTATTGTGTCAATGATTTAGGATAATTTCTAATTACTTAAGTACCATTATTTTTACAAATCAAAATACATAAATAAATAAAATTTTTATAAAGATTTAATTTTTGAAAGTTTTAAATTTTGGAGGGAATCTGCTACCGATAAACAAAAAAGTGATCTTGAATGAATCAAAATATAGACCCAAAATGTGCTAAGATGGCTCTCTAGTACATACCGTATGGTCTTCCGTGAGGCCAAACTTCATCCGAACAAACTTCTGCAAATGCTTCATGGAAACCGCCGCAGGACACTGCAAGAACCTCTTATCACCCTCCTCTGCACCACCATCGTCTTTTATATCACAATTTACACTATTATCACTAATTTTCGCGGAACCATTGTTTTTATGTACAACGTCACACTTTCCATTTTGCCTCGAATGTTCGCTTGCCTCATAGTTCTTCTCACTTAAATTATTGTTGTTCACTAATATCTTTGCCCGTCTTTTTTCATTGGAGGTAGTGTCCAGATGGTTCTGGTAGAACTCCAACGACAACGATATCTGATCCTCCGGACAGAAGAACTGGGTTTTGTCGCCCACATAACTAGAGATCTACAAAACGAAATGCGTGTAATGTTATGGGTTTGAATTCAATAAACAAGCTGCAGCGACATGGTTGGCTTAATATTATTCAAATACAAAATACCCAGACTCACCATTTCTTCTTGGTCATTAATCATGTCCCTTTCTCTTTCGAGCACGCTGTCATCACTACAAGAACTGCTTGCACGAACTCCTGTGCTCCTATAAAAATCCTCCCGTCGTTGCATTTCTTTCGCGTACAGTCCCGGTACTGCTTTGTAGACAACTGCTTGTACTTGCGGATCTGGTCTGTAATTTCATCGAATAACAATAAACATGGATGTGTAAAAGTTTGGATTGTCTTTAATTTAATTTACCTGAAACATGGTTGGGTCTTCTTTTTGTAGAGGGTGCCGCAGGATGGGCAGCCTGTTTTGTTATATTCAAAGTTTTTGACTATACATCCTCGACAAACTGAAAGAGTAAAAAAACGATTTAATTTTAATAGTTAAGTTTTCTTGCTTTTTTAAAAGTTTATATGTTTTAGTTGCATCGATCCTGGAATACAGATCGACAACCAACCAAAGTGGCCAATTCCAATATGTTGCAAATAACGGTACAACATTTTAAGTTAATAAAAGTTTTAAACTATAATGATCGCTAAGAACTTCATGCACTTTTAAATTTTACTCCAACTTCGATAAAAATAAAACTGAACGTTTACTCTGTAGTATATCACAGATAAGTAATAGTGTTATTTAAATACAAAAAACTGTTTCAAAATCGACACTCTTTGTACGTGTTTTAATACAAAAATTTCTTAATAGTCTTAACTTTAAATTACCTGTGTCAACAATACGCACTTAATTCATAAATAGGTACTTACAGACATGCGAACAATCAACCAACGATGTAGCATCCACCAGATATCCTTTGCACAAAGGACATGTTAAAACGGTGTTCAATTCATTTAAACTGATTTTTCGTTTAACCCCACTCATTTTGTTGTGTAACATCTGAAAATAGAAGAAAAGGGTGTAATTTAGAACATAATGATTTCATTTTATATGATGCATCATGCGTTTTATCACAGAAGAGGAAATAAGCAATAGGAAGATATTTTACATATAAAAAGTTTATAAATATAAATTTACCTTTCTTTCAAGAAATTATGTTGGTTTAGTCCATATTTCAGTTAACATTTCTTAGTTATATTGCGATTAAGAAATATCGAAATTTAGCAAATATGACTTTATAACTATCTGAGATGAGGTATGGTACCTATAACTAGATAGGCGACCACCGACGAATTTAAGTATTCCGAAAGTTCAAGTCATTTTCGACGAACTCTATTTGATTCTAAATATTTACTAAATGAAATAAATAAACAATATGGAATAGATTGGCGGTCAGATTTAATTGTAAGTACTGCACATAAAAGCAAATTTAAACATAGATTTTACATTAAATATTACCGTGATTAGGTTCACAGAAAAATATTTTGTTTGGTTCTACTTTCTACATAATCAAAAACAATTTTTATATATGCAGTTGGATGAATGTTAAGATCACTTCTCACTGGGCGCATATTAAGAGTTTTAAGATCACACATTTATTTTCATTTTACTTGTTTATCCTCGTCCTTAATGTGCTTTACTCTCAGAGGACGTTGACGATCAATCATTCTGCAAGATATTCTCGAACTTCATGCATTTTTCGCATATCCAGTTTTACTGTTTGTTCTGTGTGGAAAATGGCTCATGTTACGCCGACAAACTTAAAATTCATTCATGCTCAATCTTATTAACATGTGAACTAGCTACCTCACCTCATGATATATTTGCAGATTCAAGATTGAGAACATTTACGGCAGATCGAAAGAGCCAAATATTTATGATCATGTTTAAATCTAGTGTCATTTGTAATGATGCATCAAGAGAAGATATTCTCGATAAACTTTTCTTGTCTTGTCATGAGATTCCAGACAAAAATATCGTTTAGTCTTGTCTTGACAACCTCATGATTATTTGATTCTTGTCTTAATGGTGTCAAGAATCTTGATATAATATTTCTGGATTTTATAGTTCCTTCAGAATTTCCTAGAAATCTTATCGTAGCTGTTTCAAAAACGTTCATAGATTTTCACAGGTGATTTTTTTTAATTATTCGGAATTATTCTTCACATTTTTGGTATTAGATTATCAAAAAATCGTCCAGGGCATATGGGCGTTCTTGAGAGAAAAGCGAGTTATGTATACGATAATAAAGTATGAAAAATTCTATTGCCGACAAAAAATAAAATCTTCTTCTCTAAAATCGATTTATTTTTAATAAAATATCTAGTAACACAGACTTACATGCAGAGTTGAAACATTCAAAGGTTCAAAGCGGATTTCTCGGTTCGCGTCTTCAAAAATTTGACGATTGCCACAAATTTTATATCATTAAATTTCGTTGAGAATTTAATTATGAATTTAAATATTTTTACAACACGCACTTTTTACGGACTCTATGGCACCGCTGCAAGAATAATGAAAGTCCGGAGGCTGCTTCCTCATGAATCCGTATCTACTTACGGAAGTCAATAGACTACTTTACGTAGTCTGCAAAGAACTTACTCTAAACTCGTAATCAAAACACGTGATCTGTTTAAAATATATCTACTCACTTTTAAATTTTCCTGTCAACTGTAAATATTAAATGATGTGATAGTCACATTATAAAGTTTGAAGAAAAGTTTTTTAAAAAAATAAACATGTTGATAAGATAAAAGTATCTAAATACTTATTTCAAATCGGTCGATTATGCGAAAATTTGTTTTGTTTTCATTTTCAATATACCAACCTTAAGTGCATACTATAAGACTAGACGATTATTTCCTTACATCTTTCCATCAGAAAATATATTGACTGAATCAATTTGTGATTATTTTATTTGATATTTGCTTGTTCAATGTTCAGTAATTGCTCTTTATAAATTAAAAATATCATATAAAAAATAAATATTGTTCGTATATGCACCTCTATACACATAGCTCGTCTAACTTTTCTTCTAGTAATATCTCCACTATACCAATACATTCTTTTATCCTTGATTTACATTTCCAGTCATTTAAATTATAGAATAAACTTCGCTGATATTTGATAAATAATCTTCATTATAACTTGTTTACTTAAACATTGTTGAAACATATTTGCAACAATACAAAAATAATTCTGAATCATTGTCGTTTATCTCTAAGTTGTCCTATGGCACATTTTTCTCTCGCCAATAAATCAAATGCCCAATCCATGCTTCCAGCAAATACAACTGCTATTTTAACTAGTGTTAACACCAAACAAATAATCACAGGATGATTTACAAGTTGATTCCATCATCGGTAGGCAGCATGCAGCAGGGGTCAGTAGGAAGTGGGCGTAAAGTTGGGAGGGGCCGGTTCTACGGACCTGGCCAGGCATGACACACACCGCCGACTAACGTTTCAATTATAATCCCGCAAACTACAATGCCACCTGCTTCATGTATGAAGCTTGCCAAGGAATTGACGCGTTTTCAGAAATCCTGAAACAGTAGGAGAGGCTTGGTATCTTCGAACAATTGTCATCATTGCTCTGTGTTTAAAAGAATCTCTTCCTGCACATTTCGTGATTTAGTGATAGATCACTATGGCGACTGAACGTGGTGTTGTCTCATGTTGATTCTAGGAAAACAAACATCCTGTGGTAATCATCAATTTCTTTAACATTTTTTTATTCCTTACATCCTCTTCTAACACTACCACTAAAAAAAGCTGGTTGTACAAAACGCTGTTGTTGAAAAAAGCAAATAAACCAAACACTTCTTGTTGGCTGCTTATCGCTTGCACACGTATGAATACGTGCCTGCACAGCTTTGGAACCTCAAGATTACACTGCGTTATCTCCGTCTTGTTTTCCGGTCGTGTTCGTCCTTAGTGACCTTGCATTTGTTGTATACCACGTGGTGAGTAAGGGCTGGCTATTAGGAGCACAGAACGTCAAAAGAGGTGGGAGGGACCCTACGACCCTTCCTCTAATCGCTGTGCGAGTTTGATGCGGGGAGAGTGTGAGAGCTCCCTACGCAATTAACATGGGGTGGCTATCGACCAATAGACAGCACAGCTGAAGTTTGGATGTGATGTTCTGGGGAACGAATGCGTTCATAAAAAATGCAGATGTGAATGTACGTGTGAGTTGGGTTTTTTTCATAAAGTTTGGTGTTCAACTGAAGTGTTTATAAAATGGTGATTTGGCGTTGGAGCTGGTGGGGGACGGAACGGAAAATAAAACACGCGGTGTAAATTTATGTGATTTTTTGTTTTTCACATAAACATTTATTGTTTAATAAAATTTCTGATGTACAGCTTTTTTCTTCTGGACGTACTTTTACTCTAAGGTACTTTTACTATAGCTATAAATAATTATCTACTTTCTATAGATTAAACCATTTTGCCGTAGCTAATCCAATTATGAATGATACGTCATTATCACTCTTATACTGCAGTTCCATTCTACAAGTATAGCTAGATGATGCAAAATTTATCTTGTGATCTTTCGTACAATGTTTGTTTACATTAATATGTTATCTTCATCTTATTACACTCAAAACAATTTGTAACCAGATAACACATTTAGCAACAATTTAATAGTGTGCACGTGTTACAACGGCTGATTACTTAAATGCAATAAGCGTAAATATTTAAGATTGCTAATAACAACAAACATCGAAAGTTTATCGATTTTTGTTGTAGAATAGATAGTCCCCTCTTGAAAACGCAACATAAATTTTTAAATATGGGACGGTAACAGCTGCAAAAATATCTGGCGAGTATTAAGTTAAAGCAACCCCTAAAAATGTGTGTGTGGCACATATCTGTCAAATCCCGGGTACAAGAGGGGCTGCTCAACAATTTAATAAATACTTTCGGTACCATATCAATTTCAAACATAATTTAACCAAGCTTGGAAACGTGCGTGGTATTAAGGATTGTAAAAATCTTTATGTCCATGTACAACAATGCAGCATTATTTCTAGTAAAATATAAATTATAAATAAAATGTTTGCAGTTATACAATTTATGTGAAAATAACAGTTTATATAAATACTAATACATGCAATAACCATTAAAGAGAATCCGTAAGATCGTAAACTATTGGATTTCTTTGTAATTATTATCCTTAAAAATAATTTAACGTGAAATCCGCCTGTAATAACATTAGTATATAAATTATGCTTCTAAGAAAAAGCTTTATCCAATCGCCATCTGTCATACAACTAACGCATTTATTGTTTATAATATTCATGAGTTTTTATACTTCGACGGATTTTCGTATAGAATTTCCGAAAAATTGCTATTAAATCTGTTTTCTTGTTTCAATTATTGTCGCAGGATTTCCGATAAAAAGTGTGCCAAGCGACATAAAAGTTGCTAGTTAATGTAATAACTCCAACTTCTTAACGATTGGATTCTACCCCTCACTATAGCGTGTTGTTTGATATAGAGCACCAAAACTTTATTCCTCTATTTCCATTGGCAATCCTCCAACACACCCTCGTGCCAACTTTGGCGCGTGTTTGTCGAATAACTTAAATCATTAAGTACTGTCTCTTTTAGTCTTCGATATTAGTGGATATTTGATTCTCGAGACATGAAGTCAACTAACTAAAGTATCATTTCCAATAATTCGGTCGGTTCAATATTTCACTAAAAGCTTGGCCTTCTTTTTGGATCTTTGCCAGCCTATAAAGCTTTTACTATCTACGATAATTTTATAATGGAAGCAAACATAGTGGTTGACATAGCAGCTTTTATGACATTATAAAGCGAGGGTCATTAGCAATATTAATTACATTTGCTGGTTGTTTGTTGCGAATAATTACCCAACGCTTTGACGTATTGCTTATTTAGTTTTACATGTTTTTACAGTGTGTAAAGGTATTTTATGGTGACAGATGGTAAAGACAATCAATGTAGTATACTGAAATAATTCTTTCATTTGCTAAACTTCATTATAATTAGTATCTACTTCATGAGATAGTTTAAGAAGTTGCTAGAGTTCAGTACCTAGAACTGTTTCATTTCGATTGACTTTGAGTATTGAATATTTTTCCGTCTTAATGCAAGCACATCTCTTCAGTTTAATGCTACATATAATCAAATGTTTATATTTACTGTCGAGCAATTAGTAACACTTCTTATTTGCTTTAAAGCATCCATTATTCACATTTGGCATAACCTCATAATAATAATGAAGATATGATGCCAGGCGCGAGGATCCAAAAAATATTTCCCCTTTTAATAATAATAATTCGTCTTCTGAATGAATCTAAACTGTGGAACTGTAATCGACGTCTATTCTATTCGAGGGTACCAAGAGTTTTTACAGAGGTACTTAGTGTGGATAATTCTTTCCAGATGTTGAAAGTCTCTGTATTGTTTGCTCTTTATCTTCGTATTATTATGTATCGAATGTTAAGTCCAACAATTCAAAGAACTTGACGTCTCATAAATTCTTCATTAGTTCTAAAAGGTTTTTCATGGGACTCGCTTTAAAACTACTTGGATGGCGGAACGATTTTATAAACTCTTCATAGGACTTTAATTTATTATAAATTCAGTAAATGATCTTCGGTTCGTACCTTGCAACATTTTTTTGTCGATTAATTACCGACATTGTTGAATCTTCATATTTAACCAAACCAAGATTTTTGTTCTACGCTGTTACCACCTATAATTTATTTCCATTTAACTGAAGATTTCGGTACAATTGTTCAATATTTTTGTAAAGGATTCCAATAATTGTCAACCCTAGGTACGTAAATAAATCACTATTTCTTTACGGATATTGTCAAGGTTTTAGAATCGAATTATGTACCTGTTTAATGTCCCTTCCCTATCCATAATTCAATAAACAATATAATTTATTAATAATATTCCATAGTAAGCGCTCATTAAAACTAATTGGTAGTTGTGCACCAAATGCTCTCTCCCCCTTGAACTCACTCACCACGCGTTTATTCCAACTGTAGATTTCATCAGTGAACATAACATTGCATCCCTACAAAATTCCCCTGATAATATTTTTTTAGTTTGCACCCCTTATTGTAGCGCGCGCGTACATCAGACAAAGACCCAAACATTCACATTCCAAAACATCCAACAAGGACAACACCAATACCGGCTGAATAATATCACAGAAAGGTTCTAAAACCCTCCGGTGCTAGGCTGCAAATCCACTAGATAGGGAACAAAATGAAACGTAAAATCACCACACTAAGTGGGTTAGAACGAGATACCGTACATTTAGGAACAAACGCTTCGCCGCACTGAGAAAGACAAACGGGAGGCTGGACGTGCGATGGACGAGGATGGCAACAAAACAAGCGGAGTGCAGAGAAAGTCGGACGTATACTTTGAGAGAGATGCACACTGTCATTACAAATGAGCTAAAAAAAGAAGATCGCCGCTTTTCAACAGACGTGAATAGGAGAGATGGATGGAGTTGTTTGAAGGAAAGAGCGAGGGAATTGAATGTGTTTATATGGTTTGCGTGACATGATATATTATGATATGAACAAGAGGAAAAGAAAAGAAAGAACCTTCACTTGATTCCCTCGTGTATGCATGCAGTAGGTTACCTGTTCTATTGTTTATTTATTGAGGAACAACACAATGATTTGGTCTTTGATGAATGAAGAAGTACTTCGGATAATTTATCATATAATAAATATTAGTAGGTAATAGTAATAGCATTAACCTCCAGGAAAATTTTTACGAACGCAACCACCACTATTATACATCTTCTTAAAATGAAGTGGGTCATTTGCGATTATAAACACTATCATGTATGTATGTATAATGTATTTTTATCAAGGTTTATGACCATTTAAAAGTATTGTTGTCTATTGTTAGCAAACTATTTTCAGATGTAAGAAACTAATAATATTTAATTAATATGACGGAGACATACTTATAAAACTAATGAAAACCGTACCTACCTGTCACTGTAAAAAGTGCAGGAATTTAGCTGACAAACGGTAAAGAACTATCGGAATTAAACCGTTGGCTCTTTGTATAATTAGATACTTACCATTTTTTCAAGGATCTTTCCTACCTCGAGATGTGACCAAAAAATATTGAATATAATTTGCATTATCAGCTACAGAACAACTGAATCTTGTTAACGCTTCAGCTAAGTAAGTAAATCTCGAATCCTTAAGATATTTTCTTCATTTTATCTCATCTTTTTTTAGAAACTACCTGCACGTAATTCTTGTGTAAACTTTTTAATATATGCAATAGGTACTTATTTCTCCCTCTAAGGGTCAACAGAATTTTTCTGAGAACACGTTAGTATAGTTACAATGACTTATTTGCATTTTAAAACTTACCTGGAACTTGGAAAGGTTTAAAAGTTTAAAACCTGACTGTTTATTCCAGAACTGCAGAAATTCTGACCGTTATTGCGTGTAGGTATTTAAAATCAAAATGAATTCTTACCTTTTAAACCATCTTTTCGTGGTGCTTTCTTTGATAACTTACCTTTATATTTGGATTTTTTAAAAGTACATACTTGAATATGTATTTGTTTATAAATGAAACGTAGTGTACTTGTTACGTTGGTAGCAAATTCAACAGTCTAAACATGTGGTTAAAACGGGTGGCAACACTGTAATACTCACGTTTCATTGATAAACAAATATTTACAAAGTGTTTAGTACATTAAGAAGCAACATGATTATTAAAATTAAATATTTACAACCACTCCAGTAACAAACATTACATAAACTACAGCTAATCACCATATTTACAACACTTGTTACAATTACAAAAATCTATTATACAATAAATAAATGTTATTGTTTCGCTAAGGAACATTTAACTACCTATGTACGTATTTACAGTTATGAGAGTAATTACAATCAAACATGTGATACTAAGCTAAAGCGGTAAAACAGTGCATTGACACAAAAAATCACATTACCTCTAACTTGCGCATTGAACTGTCACTAGTAGTCCGTGGCACATTGCGTTAAAAATCCTCTATAGATAAATGGCAACGCGGTGTGCGCGCAGACCCGGCAACATCGCATCGCCTACATACACAGATATAGTATATTGCATGTTAAAATATTCCGGGATTCATCAGTCGTTTTCACCGCTTAGTTCAACAGCTATTACCACGAAATTTTCTCACAAGCCCCGTCAGATATCCAACTACACAACACCACTTTCGAATTTTGAAAAAGTGCCAATTATCAGGTGATTAACCGTATTTTAACGACAGCGTGTTAGCTTCTGAAGAAATTGAGATATACTAGCGAAGCTTGTTGTGTTCACTAACGCTTCGACCCGCCTGAACATAACCCCGCCCCTAGCCAATAGCATGCCGGATTTCATATTGACGTCAGAACGAAACCACACGAAACCTGGCGGAATTGTACGTAGTTACAAGCTGGAGACCAGACGCATTCCATTTTGTTATATGCAGCATGTGTAGGATTTTTAGGTTTTTAGAGTTTTATTTTTGGATGATGAAGCGAACGCACTGTGGTGTGTTGTTGCTAGGGGACCGCTGAAAATGCGTGTGGCGCTACACGCCGCCTTTGTTTTCGGCATTTATTTGGGTAGTGGGGATTTTCGGCGGGAATCTATTAGAAATGACAGATTTACGACGATTTCGATCGGACGCTGCTCCAGGTTTATTGTAGGGCTGTTACATTGGTAATAAATGGCGTGGCGATTATTATAAAATGACGTTCAGTCTTTTACTGGGAACGTTTATTGGTGTATTCAGACGTGATATCATAAACAGATTTAAATAGTATTGCATTCAAAACATGTTTTTTTGACCTTTAACACCGAATTATTATGTGTAACTCTCTACCTTTCTCATAAACAAATACGCAAGAATATTTTGATGCAATATGAATAAACATTCGTAAACTGTTATGTTTGGATTTATACGATAAATATTTTACAAAGGCTTGGATTATATCCCGCTATAGTTTTCTAACGATGTTTGTTTACAAATTTATGATGTAAAATAGATACAGAAGCCAGATTTAGTTACTAAAGCACTGAATACATCTACATATCTATTGTATTTTAACTTGTAACAAAAAGTGTCGAAGGAAATGACAATGAAGATAGGTAGGTATAATATGCATGAACGACAAACGGAACTTTATATTGCCACTTCCTTGCAAACTTATCTAATTGTTCAAGAATAACTCCGAGTCCGAGCTACTGAATATATTCACGGTTCTATTCATAATTTAAATACTCAACGTTTTTTGCGACTATGTTAGATATTCTCTTTGTCAAATTTGATACCTCTTTGAACTCAAGACTTGAAGAAAAAGAGAATTTGAACAACAATGATTGTTGATTGTGGTTAACGTTTAACATAGAACTGTATCGTTGTTTGTTAATTTCTTAATAAATTAAATCTGTTTTGGAAAAACTAACTGATAACTTGATGAATGTCATAATGAAGTTGCGTTTGGTAGATGGTGGAACATCTGCTTTTAATCTTTCATTAGGTATCACCCTGTTACGTTTAACCTTTAGATGTGATTAACTGTTTTTAATATTATTCATACTCTGATGATACCTACTTACTATAAATTAAGTACCTAAGTTAATATATGTAGTATATTGTACACTCTGAATTTGCTACCTATCAAATTTTATACTTTCATCTCTATATAGAAAGGAAAATTTTCATTACACCATTCATTTTTGTAAATGTCAACTTTCATCTTTCAAATATCTATAGTAATAGCCTATTTTCAAACGAGGCAGTAGAAAATTTTCTTTAATTTCATTAGGTACTAAATTTTACTTTCTACGCGGATGCCAATATTAGGATTTTCAAAAAGGGAATTCCATTTTTATTTTGTTAGGTATACGAAATAGGTACATACCTAATAAGAAATAAGTATACTAATTGGTAGGTAGGTATTATGAATATTTAATTTTAGTAAACTAGAATTTATAAAAAATACTTGCTATCTAGAGGCATTTTGAACAAGAAAAGATTTAGGTAGGTACCTCATTGATGCAATCTAGAATCAACATGTAATAACTTTAACTTCTATGGTTCCTTTCAGAAAAATAGATTTTTCGCAAATTCTCCAACTTAACTGTTTATACTGGATTATCTATGGGATACGTCATCATTCATCACCACATGAAAGGATTTTTTTTACATCATGTGATTCCTAAATCAACTATCTTTATTGAGCATTTTGAGATTGATAATCACGTTGGCAGCACATGCGCATTTATGATGAGTTTTATTTTTGATGTAGAGCCAATTTTAGTCAGATCAGATCTACACACTGCAATGCGCCCCCTTACTTAATGTGATAACAACACTTCGTAAAAGTGCATCAGTCAAACTTTATTTATTTTTACCGCCCGAATATAGGTACACTCGTTTATTTGAACTCCAACTTCTCTTTCTACCGCAGGAAAACTGGATTTTGGGCGTAACTTATGTCAGGTGAGGGTAAATGCGTCAGCCTTCACCAAGACATTTCTAAATTTTTGCAAATCTTCAAAACTAAAAGGAAGCTTTTGATGGAGGAAAAAACAATAGGATAATAGGAATAAGAATTAAGATGAACTGGTCAGTACCAAAACACATTATGTGAGAGTCGAGAGGTTTTTCTCTACTTAACACCATGATGAGCCCTAACCCTAATAGTTAACGGCTGAATCGGCTTATACTTTTCGTGTATAAGTTCGATATTCTTACTGCTTTCTAGCTAAAACTCTACACTATAATCATCAGTAACTCGTTTTTGTGAAACATATTGTAGCTACAGTTTGTCATATATAGGAAGAGACGCGGAATTTTGTAGATTGCATGGAAAATAGAGCGAGAACGCAAAGATTCACGTCTCTTCCTACAATTGACAAACTGTACCTACCTACGTAGATGGAATCATGCTTATGTTTAAGGATAACTGATGTCTTTTCCTTAAGGTTTAAGAGAGAGAAAAAATATACTTATACCTCTGCAGGTTTCCGATTAAATAAAAAAAAATTTTTTTAGTGTTATTATTGTAGAAAAGATTGTGCACTAATTCTACACTTTTCCTTTGCTTCTCTTACATGATAATATCTTTCTAGAATTATCAACGGGAGATTAAATAAACTGAAAACTGAAATATTGCAAACGCTTAAATGAAAATGGTCTAATTCTCTAAAGTTGATTTCAAACCAAGACGAACAATGTTATAGCTATATGTATATACCTAGGTATAATAATAATGTACCTACTACTGCAAATTCAATTTCATTTTGAAGTTCTTTGGAGCGAATAGCACCAGTTCAATGTTCGACACGGGAATTATTTGTTATCCATTTGTTATCGATTATTCGATTAACTTCAAAGCGGAGGTAGATACAGTTTGTCTATTTCAGTAAAATATTCATCCGCACAGCTTTTTACAATGAAACAATGAAATTAATAAAAACATTGATATAGGTTAAATTTCTGACTTCAAATAGCAAGAAGGAATGTAACTTTGATGAAAAATTGTAAAAATGGAGATATGTATACATATACCTATAAGAATAAGTTATAATGTTTGAAACATAAGCTTTTCTAAATCTGAATTAGATATCCTGCAGAAAATTTTATTACATCATTCGTCCTCCAACTTTGGAGTATTTTTGGCCGAACATCTTCACCCTTTCCATGAGATACGTTTTAGGTGTATAGAGCTTTAGTTTTTGAATTATGCTAGGCTTATTTTTGAATAACTTATAAGGTATTCCCATGGCATAAGAAGAAATCAAGAGCATTCAGATCCAAAAATCTTGAAGACCCACTGGAACTGAATCTTACCAAATAATAATATTAAGCATGATAATATAATATTAATAACATCTGTCAGACATCATACATTTTTATTTAAGATAGCTATTGCTATTGTTATGATTGCATAATTATAAAAACCATATACGTAGGTCAGATTATCTCTCGCCGCGAAATTTACGCACGCTTCTGATTAATGTAACAAGCAGCTCTCCTTTTCATTTATAACTTATTTTTTGAACTTTGATAACATTCCGTATAATTCCACTGATGATAAAACATCCGGGTGGTGATTCGTTTTACGATAGTAATGCAAAATAAAATTCATAGATTATAATCCCGAGAATTTGAACCATTATCAAAATTTTGTAACCTTGATAATTTCTGGAACATGTGTTTTGCCACAACAAATAATTTCTTGAATTTTTAATAGGTTAGGTTGAAAAACTGCAAGAATTACTCGCGCAAATTTAGTTTTTAATTAGCTGAATATGCGAGAGGAAGTGAATGCATACGCATATATTAAGTACATATACATATACTGTCATTAAATAAACAATTACTACGTGCCCACCACACACACAATCTGATAATTTTATGTAGTAAAAAAATATTTAGCATTGTTATGGAAAATATTGCACAATATTTTATTACTTATCCACACCACAAATGCACGTGTTTTATGCATGATACAACTTGTTTTTGAAAACACATTTACAATAAGTAGTTTATTATGAAAACCTCTAACTACAAGTAGATATTAAAAAGTCGTGTCACTTTGTTTCTTGGAATCGCTTTTACGAACACATATAAATACATAAGAACAAAAAAATATTTCCAACAAATATTCAGGAGATAAATAAAGTATTTTTCATTTATAGGTAGGTATAATATGTACCTGTTGCATTTGAAAATTGAGCTGTGTTATGTAGGGATGGTTTAAATATTTCATATTTTGAAATACGTATAGATATTGTTCAAAATGAAACACAAATTTACTAAAATACTTCAGTGTAATCAGGGCCGTATACTTAGATTACCTGCGGTACCTTAGGCCATGGTTGATGGAGAAGTATTTTGGATGTGTTGGATCGATGTTAATTAATAATCTAAGGTGATGCAATATTTAAAGTAAATGGAGTAAATCCACGTCACTTTTGAGATTGTTTTGATAACTAGAAAAATCAAAATTTGATCATTATCTTTGGTGATATTACCAATTTTCGAAAATTCCTTAAAGCCCTAAAAAAGCCCAAAAATATAGCATATCTACATTGACGATGTTAGATATTTAATGAGCCTCCAAATGAGGTACGCGCTCACTTAACGTCGCGTCAGCACGACCATGGAAAATTTCATTTTCCAAAAAACGACAACGGCGCAAAAAATTTTAATATCGCCCAAAGAAAGCCCTAAAAAGGTCCAAAATTTGGCAATTAATTTTTTTGCGATACGATATATTGGCCTTGCGGACGTGCGTATATAATTGACGCAAATTTTGCACAAATTGTTTCCACTGTAAATATAGGTCATGTCATGCAGGGACACAAGATGAATTCAGTATGAAAATTCTACTGATATATACGAGCCCTAACAACTAAATGTTCGGACAAAAGTAAATTTTTGAAGTATGAAAGGAGAACTGGAAATTTTACGCAAATAATTAGTAAACACCTAACAATACAATAAGATAAAGCCTTAATAACAATATTATGCATGGAAGAAAATTATTTATTGGATTTAACAATATTTTAACCTTAATAATTAGCAAACTTTACAAAATGAATTTGCAACTAAATGTTGGGATAATTTTTAATTTTGGACCATTAAGAAGAGGTTACGTTTCCTTTTGCTTTAATAGCTGCCTGTATTCTAGCAGGCATTGTATTTATCAAATTTTGGTACATTTCTGGCGTGAAACTGTCCCAAATTTCTTCTTCTTTGGTCTTTAAGTCCCCAATGGTTCTTGGTGGATTATTGCGTAGAATACGTTTAATTTTATGCCAAAGAGTTTCAATGACATTTAAGTCCGGACTGGATGAGTACCATGAAAGCACCTTTATGTCGTTTTCCCCAAGTTCCAAAACTGATTTTTTAAAAACAGTCGTTAGAAAATTACGTCACATTTTTCAAGTGCAAATTTAAAGCTACGAAATATGCCTAAAATCATCAAATAAAGACTTGGGGATTTTTTTGTACTTAAAACCAATATCCAGCTTTGCAATAAAGTAAATTTTACCAAAATCCAACCAGTGGTTCCAAAATTGTGATTATTTTAATGTAGGTAGCACCCTCAAAAAACACGTTTTTTGAAAGGTGAACTGTGGAACTCGAAAAAAATGCAAAAAAAATCATATTAACATTTCAGGATTTTTTCAGTATAGTACGATTTTTGAGCCTCGATTTAAATGTTTTTTGACACAAATCCAACCACCGGTTTCAAAACTGTGATTCTTTAAAACAGTTACTAGAAAATTTTATCATTTTTAAAGGTGCAACTTTTTGAAGCTCCGATAAATGCCTAAAATCACCAAATGAAAACTTGTGTAACTTTTTTGTAAAGAAAACCAACATCCAGCTTTGCAATAAAGTAAATTTCATCAAAATCCGACTACTAGATCCATCGTTTTGAAAATAATAATTCTTTATTTCTACAATTTTCCCATCCTGCTGGGTTAAAAGTGCCACAGTTTTGGAACCGTCGAGCGGATTTTTACGAAATTTACGTTTTTATATAACTAAATGTTGACATTATAACAGAAAAAACCATCAATATTATCGAAGTTAATTTAGATAAATTTTGCGCGTATGGAAAAAAGACAATCAAATTTACTTTTGTCCGAACATTTAGTTGTTAAGGCTTGTACCTACACACATAAAAAGAATTAATATAATTCATTTTCCGCTAAATAAGTAAAATTTTTATTCATTTATAATGTTTAAATAATTTCCATTCAAATTTTAATTGGTGAGGCCCCCTAATTGGTGGAGTGGACCTTTGCTAAATGCGGTCCTGAGCTTATAATCTTGTGTTGGAAAAATACGGGGAGCTCTAAACTCTACTCTATATCTAAAACCAACCAGTAAAACCAGTATTGGTTAGCCGATCAATAAAAATACCTGCCTGTCATTTTTACTTAGGTCTGCATCAATTAAATATATGGGTAGCTATTTGCTGCACGTGCATAATGTTAATTCGTGTCGTAAACCAATGTGATAAATGGGCCGGTATTATCTTGTAATAAAGGGATTACACAACTGCTGTGTCAAAAAAAAAGTCGGAGTGTGCAATACTTATGGCCATAAATTATTTGTTTTGGCACAGGTTCAGATGAAAGCCAAAACCGGGTTTATACAATTATGTAGGTATATAAATTTACAAAATGTTTCTGCTGTTAATACTTAGGTACTTGCGACAAGTAAGTTGAGTCTTGTATAGTAGGTGACTTAATTGTTATATTATAGCTTATTCACCCTCCTCAATTTGTATTAAAACCTATTTTGGAAATGAGGTTACTGCATAAAAAGTACTTAGATCCTATGTAAACAGAGATGGTATGGCCCCGCAAACATCCACAATGACATAAACTTTTACCTGACCAGTGACCATTATTATTTAGACGGTTGCTAATATGGCCGTCTGGTCGGCTTCGTATTATCCTTATTGTGAAAATGTATAGTAAATTTTTGACCTTGTGGATGTAAAGAACCATAAAATGTCACGTAGTACAGTTAGGTACTAAGCCATACAAAAATTTACAAATTTTGATTATGATTTCTTGATTCGTAAATAAGTTTTAGTTTATCTATACAATATATCCTAATTCTTATATTATATTTTTTGTTCCACAGTCCGTCATATAAAAAAAACTGTAATGGTATTTTGAGACTACTAAATTTTTCAACATACATTTTTTTTCTTCTATACAGGGTGTTTCGTAACTGGACAGCCAAAATTAAATGTCGTATGTAAAATCGAATTCTAAACTTAAAACAAAGAATAACTTTTTTCAGATCTATTGATTTTTTTACTACTATTGAGCAATTAGCAGATAGAATTTTAAATTCAGTACATATTATTCAAAACAATGTAAATTTTGCAGAAGTTTACAATTCACTTGTTGTGCGTTGCCAGGCGTGTATGGTGGCATTTTTGAAAATCTACTATAGTTTCTTTATCTTGCAATAACTTTTGTTTTAATTACTACAAAGTGTTGAATAAAATAATAAACTATTTTTTTCTTAAGTGAGTATTTCCTAAACGAAGCCCGATCTGAAAAAAAATCATTTTTTGTTTTATGTTTAGAATTCGATTTTACATAGGTACGACATTTAATTTTGGCTGTCCAGTTACGAAACACCCTGTATATTTTCAAGTCCAGTGAATCTGTCGAAATTTGTGGAAAAAATTACCCGGTAAAGTTTCTCTTCATAAATCGTTAGGGGGTCATGTGGAAAGCTTAAATTCAAAAACTCTGGAAAATCCTCGGACCCATTTTTTTGGAAATTCAAGAAGTGTTTGGATTCGATTTTACGCGTGAACGGTGAGCTGCACAAGAAAATTTTTAAATATAAATGTTGACAAGCGAAGAAAAACACAATTTTTATATAAACGTTTTTTCTCTACGATCCACCGTTTCGGAGATACAGCATGCAGAGTTTCGAGTAGTGTATTTTGATACACACACCATTGAAGGTATAAAGGAAAAGCACGTGAAATTTCAAAGTGTCGTTCTTTAAAGATTGTGGAAAGTATAGTAGATTCGCTCGGGGGTGTTGCACTTCCCAAACTGGCAAGCAATACCAAAAGGTCAATGTCTTCGTCAATTATTGTAGTAGAGTCATACTCAGCAGATCTTTGGAGAGCTGTCTCGACTATTAGACAATCCGCATCCTCAAACGTCTGCTGAACCTCAAAGCCAATAGCCTGGAGCCTAGAGGTCTGTTTGAAGAAAATTGATTAATTGATATTTGTTGTTGTCGTTATAGACAATAGTATATTTCATTAGGAGTCTGGAAATAAGGATTTTTCCGTGCGCGCGTGACAAATTCTTGTGGGAGGCGAAACTGAACACGAAGTCATGCAAGCATGGAAAATCCATTTCTGGACGTGTAATGAACGATATTTTTTATTATACTTATCTGAAAACAACACAAAAAAGATTAGATGTGAATTTAGAATATTTTATTTTCAAAGTAATAATAATACATCGTAAAAATAGTAGGCAAACACGATTAACATTTCCACTCCGCATGTTGTATCTACGAAAGGGTGGATCGTAGAGAAAAAACGTTTATATAAAAATTGTGTGTTTTTCTTCGCTTATCAACATTTATGTTTACAGTTGTGCGTAAAAAATTTTTTTTCGATGTAAAAAAGTGAAAAAACTCATTTTTGGGTACTTTGGTGCCCTCTACATTTGGCATTTTTCGTCGTAGCGCATCGATCCTTACAGATAAATTGTAGAAAATATTGCCCTCTATTTATTAACAAAAATTTCTGCTGCAACTCCCCGTTCTCGCGTAAAATCAAATCCAAACACTTCTTGGATTTCCCAAAAAATGGGTCCGAGGATTTTCCCGAGTTTTTGAATTTAAGCTTTCCACATGACCCCCTATTGATTTATGAAGAGAAAGTTTACCGGGTATTTTTATCCAAAAACGACCCTTTTTCACGACAGATTGACTGGACTATGTATACTAGGCAATTAGTATTTTACTTCTGTTTGTTTAGTCTAAATCTCTCTTTAGTCGTAAATTTTGATATTTTTTTCATATTTTAATTATATCTACCTATTTATAGAAATATATCTTTTATAATGCAGCTTCACTACAACAAAATAATTTTTAAGAAGGATATAACATCCAACTAAGGTTTCTCGGTGTTAAATTTTTCAAATAAGTTTTTCAGGTATAATTATATCATACGCTGTGATTGGAGGTGTGCATGCTACCTATAGTTTTCTATCGTAGAATCCTCCGATGAAGTCTACTTAAATAAAAGTACGAAACGTCAGGTGAAAGAACGATTTTGTTTAATTTCGTGTCCTATCCCGAGTAACGAAAATTTAACTCAAAGTATTTTAGGGATTCAACTTTCATTTAGGAAATATGATCATAGAAGTACGACTGGAGACTGGAATTACAATCATTTTGTGGATTTTGTCGTGTTGAATTCAATAGCTTGATTATTCAAAATCCAAAAAATATTATATATACGATATACATAGGTAAGGGTATTATTTTCGCTTAGAACACTGTGCGATATAGTCGTGTGATATACCTAGAGTAGGCTTTCCTTTTACAAAATCAAAATTGAAATTGTCAGCTTATCTAAACACATCAGTTAGAGAAAATCGCCTTGAAAAATTGTGTTTATAATTATAACTCATTTAAAAGTGTGATTTTGATGCATTTGTGACTTGACGAACGAGGCGCAGCGAAGCGTTCTTTAACAGTTTTCACAGTTTGATGTCATTTCAATTAGAAAACCTGGGTTATAAAAGTAAACAAAAAATTTAAAATAAACTCCAAACTAATAATAATAATTATTGTCCTATAAGTCTGAATGAAGCCTTTTTATATTTTAACGTTGATTAACGCAGCGGTCTTAAGTTACGAG
Source organism: Pediacus dermestoides (assembly GCA_963942485.1). Classification (NCBI taxonomy): domain Eukaryota; kingdom Metazoa; phylum Arthropoda; class Insecta; order Coleoptera; family Cucujidae; genus Pediacus; species Pediacus dermestoides. The sequence goes on from OZ012626.1 coordinate 36,651,955, forward strand.
ATTAATATAGGTAATTTATATATAACAAAAAACTATAACTCTCTTATAATGATATTGTTTTAAGAAAACAGTTAATCTACATTAATTTATAGATTATCCTAATTTTACATATATCTATCTTGTTGACTTAATCTAAATCTATTGCATTGTATAGCAGGATATTCGTTTGAACTATGAACTTATAAAATCAAACATTCTTAACGTTTTTTCGTTAATCATATATTGATTTAAGGAGATAACGAAAACTTGTTTACGTTTTATAGCATTTTAATAATACAACCTAAAAATATTGGTATTATTTAATATGTTTTTATTTTTATCTAATTCCGTTTTGAAAAGTCAAACTTTACATCACTTTTTGACGTTATGAAAAGACACATTTTCTATAACAGTTGCGTAAAGTTATTACGCAACTGGTCAATTGTGGCCATGTTTCAACAGTGAAAATTCGACATTTGTTTATTTCAGTGCAATTTTGTCTCTGTAGTAACGATGGTCATTAGCTTATCAACTGATTTTTGATGTAGGTAATGTGAGAAATGTTGTCATTCAAAAAATGGAAAAAATTATTCTGATGGAATTAGATAAAAGTTTGTACAAAATACGTTATGAAAAGTCGTATTGTTTGACTCGCGTATTTTGAGACTTTTCATAACTAATTATATAAATAACTATTAATACGAAAATGATATAAAATTATTTATGTATACGACTGCATTATAAAGTACTTTTGCGTGCGTAAATTGGCTTTTTATACACTAGTGTATAATGGCACTTTATTTTACTATTATTGTAAAATATCAATATATCAGCTGTCAATGTCACAATAAATACTGTCAGAATGAATTTATTACTGTCATTTATAATTGTTCTAAATAATTAAAAGTTAATTTTCGCAGTTGAACATGAAGCTTTGTATGGCACTCGTATATAATCTGACTTTATTGACTCGTCCTATTTATTAGCCTCGCTCGCAAGCTCGCTCTGTCATAAAACAGACTCGTCAATAAAGTCATAGATTATATACTTGTTGCATAAACTACTATTTTACGCGGCTCCCATGTTTCAAGTGGTTGTTGTTATTTGTCTCATACTTGTATACCTATAGTATCTTATCTTTAAATTACAGTGCATTATTCTCGCATAAAATTTATTATGGAATTGTGATATAGTAGTTTAATAAACAAGAGTGTTAATAAGAGCGATTAATAATCGAAACGATTTTAACGCGTGAGCGCAGCGAGCGCGTTAATGAGTCGAGATTATTAATCGCCGATTAACACTCATGTTGATTACAATATTTTTTTGTCGATCGCTCTTTATTAGAATGAAAATAATCTAATTTTGTTCCATGGCAAAATCCAAATTCTGACATAATATGCAATAAGTCAAAATACCACTGACATAATTAATTAATTTCGGCAGGTGTCAGTTCCAAATGCATGTTTCAATAATATAACATATTGTTGGTTACCTAGCAAATCTCATAATCTCAACAATGTTTTTAATGTGCATGTATGCATTAAACTGAGTTATTAATACACTCCTTTTATTACATTAACTAGATCTTTAATAAACGATCGACAAAAAAATATAATATATCTTGTAATATTGCTTCGATTAGAGATGCTCATAAACAATAAATATTATCTCAATAATGAGACTATAATAGAGTATAATAAGTTTAAATATACCTGTACCTTATTTAGGAAAAATTATAAATCTCTTAGGAACGACATAAGTTTTGATATTAAAATTTAAATTTAACCTTTCAGTTCTTTCAATAATAACATTAAGTTTTAGAAGTAAATTACGTTACGTATTAAATACCAATGATAAAGTAGGTAATTTTTTTCACCATGCATAATATGATGAACTAACTATTCTCTTCATCCTAAAATCAGGTAAAATACTGATCCTTTTCTGGAAAGTTTTCTCTCTACGACCATAAAAAGTAACGTTTTCTTATACTTTCTTTTACCCTTATATTATTTAAAAACTGGTAAAAAGCTTCGGTAAAATTGTCATTATTTGCTGAACTTAGTTTGACTTAATACTGCTAAGAAGTGGTTATTGGAAATATTTTATTTCGTAAAAATCGAATTCCAAAATCCAAAATAACTTATAATGCGTAATCCTTAAAAAAATAACTAGAATTTTTCTACTGTCTGTATTCCCATAACTACAAATTAATATAAATATATATTTTTTATATTATAGACGATTATTATTTTTAAAATATTAACATCAATAAGTAAGTATATTTGCTCAAAAATCAAAATATTTTATTTTTGCCCTCCAACAACATATTTTGACTGTCTGTCTATCAGCGGATATTAGTGCATCTTATAAATTTTGCTCCTAGGATTGATCATTGTATAAAAAACATTGAAACTAGTTCATGAATTAAAACAATGTGATTTGAGAGTTAAGTTAAACGTCCATCTTATGTGCGCTCAAGAAGGGATATTATTGATTTAGTAGACTTTAGACACCCCATCTAATCTAACTCTTCTGACGTTTTTAGAATATAATTCAATTGCTTCACTATATCCTTCCTTTAGGAAATAACTATAGGTATTACCTTATACTTAAAAAATATTTTTTACAAATGCAAACAACTATACTTAACGGGTTTGAAATGGTTACATGGCCCTGCAAATACAAATATTTATTAAGATATCTAGGATTCTTATAAGGATCAGAGGAATTATGAGAAAATCCGTGATGAAAGTAATAAATATCTTAGAAAATACATATGCACATATTTGATGAATTGATGACGAAGTTTTAATAAATTAAGAACTACCGTGGAAGTCACCATAGGTAATTTATTGTAATTGAATCTTTAAAAGCTGTATTTATTCTCAAGAATGTGATGAGCTCTAAGTTCTATTATCTTTGGTGTAGTCAAATATACGTATTACGTTTTTTGTTTTTAGGATATTCGCTGCCGCTGGCGTCTATATATCTACAATAGCGGTGTAGATTTTTATAGAGGACAAACACTCACTGTTATAAAGGTATAAGATATAGATGGCGCTGCAGAGGTTAATGTGTTTTTGTCATATATTTAAAGTGTAATAATTACTACTGAAAAAACGGCATGGAGGCGAAGCCTGCGGAAGACAACTAGTCTTATATATTATTAAATGCCATCGGCAATAAATAGCTCTTCTAATTTCCATGAATTTATCATTATTTTCAAAAAGTATGCCATATTCTTAACTTTTACAAACATATTACCTATTACCCACACATGATTCATAATAATGATCTTCCAGTTTTGCACATATTTCACTTCTACCGTTTATGTTAAATTGCCTTAATAACTGTCATTAGCAAGCTCTGGTGTATAAGCTAACAGCACTAATGTCTTTATGTGACAATATTAAAAGATAACGTTATCAATGGGTGTGAGATCTAGTGAACTTATAGACCGAGCAATAAGGACGCCCTCGGCTATCAGTTTTCAGTATTCTTTATTAATCCAAAAATCATTACATAATACTAGACGACAGCTCACGCTCACATATATTATATAATTTAAAAAATTGCCTTTAATCAATGTTTATAACATAACTTTCAAGGACGTCCCAAAATTTAGCTGATTAAATAGATAAATTATATCCAGTACAACCAATCGAAAAATTTTAACAGCAATTTTTTAATTATTTTTCTGTCCGTCATTCCATTTTTTTAACGAGAACTTAATTAACACTCCTATTTTGTTACAATATACCTATTATTTCCTGCAACTAACTTTCGTTACCCTGACTTTGTGGTCGAAAGCTATCATTTTCCTGTCTAGGGCGGTATTTTTTAAAAATTTATCATTATATATCAAATTTGTCTTTAATGGCTAATGTTTCCTTAACTATCAATTTGATATTGTACTTAAATTAGGTCATTATTATTCTAATGTGCATTAATTATATGATACAATGAAGTAAAAATTCAAATAGAATTTCGATTGTACGATGTTGTATTTTTAATAATAATCAAGTGATCCTAAAACATTGAATAATATATTCCATGTTTTAGGATCTTGATTATAATCAAACATGGCGACCATAAGAAAAACTGGACTTGAAGATGATACTTCAAAATATCAAAAACAAGACTTTTTCTTCTATCTTACAAAATAAAGCAGAAAAAGTTGCCTTGAAAATTGTTTTTACAAATTAAAACAGATTCGTATTGAGGATAAAAAAGGTTTACATTAACTATTATACGTTTCCAATTCAACAACGTTGTTTGTTCAGAGGTTAGGTGATTATTTTCGTTTGCCTTTTTTAAACTTCAGTAACATTTGTAATTTTGTTCCGGATAAGGAGCTAAATACATTAACTTGATACGAATTAGCAACTTTCTAAAATCCCAACATTGCCTTTCCACTACATCCAATTACAATTACGTAAACTTAGAACCTAAGCCACTTTGTTTCGAGCGATGATATAACACATTATCTACATACAGCTTAACCATATCATAAACTGTTTAGTTTATCTACATAATTACCAAGCCAACATTGAGCACTTCCTAATACAGTCTCTTTATTGCTTATTGTTATTCCATTCGCGTCACGTCGCAATCGTCATCCGAGAATCCAAATGTGTATGCTGGCTTGCCGAGTCTATAGTTATATTGTATAATATGAGTTTGTTGTTATGTGTGTGTTTAAGTTTAAAAGATCACGATCACGAGACATGCTCATGCCGCGCTGATACCTATCCATACCATGCCTAATATATGCCGACGTCGTCTTCTGTCTAGCTCTTGTCTGGTGTGTCCTTCGCGCTTCTGGATTTTATTGATCGCCTGCCCGCCTACGTACTCCCTCGGTGATCATGATGCGTACTTTATCAACCATTCAACCTCTCTCGCAGTGTTTGATGTCTGGGTCTTGCCTGGTTGCTGTTGTTGCTGCTCTACGCAATTGGCAATCGGTGTTTCGTTGTGTTCTCTTTTTCCCAGTTTTGCCTCCCACGGTGCTCACTGTCTTTGCGATCTTTGTAGGACTGTCTGTAGTTATCTAGCTAGTCATCTCTTTGTGGCGAATGGAAATTATAACTGAAAGAAAAAATAATCTTATGGGCGTTATTATAATTAAAAAGGAATGTAACACGAATTTTGAATACTATATCATCTAAATAAGTAAAAGGGTATAGATTTTAGTAGAATGTGTTAATTTTTAAAACAATTCACCCTTCGACAACTCTTAAATTTACATATCTAGTAGCCTTCAATTTATGCCGAAAATCCTTTCTTATGTTATTATTCAAATTTGATAATCTGACCAATCACTTAAAATGCTCCCGTTCGCATTCCTGGAGTTTGTAGTGCTTGACCTAAGTCTTAGTAATCTAAATACAACATAAAATCGCTTTCTGAATGAAAACCAATGAAATATACAGGAATCTTAATCAGTACTTCTCGAAAATTCGTTGCTGCAGTAAAAGTTCTAACACAAAAAGATGGCGAGCATCTCAGCTGTAACTTAGTAACTTGGTTTCTATCCCAGCTGCTCAGTAGCTCAGTTACTTATGTGGCTCAATAAGGACTAAAAACTCAAAGTAATCAGGCAATTCATTCTTTTTCCGTCTCCATAAAACTTAACCGCACTTATGCTTCTATTTTTAAGCCATACCTAAGCCATACCCTAAAATTTGGAAACAAAATACCATAAGGTAAGTACCGAGAATACAACAAAATTATATACTTACATTTATCCACATTAACTACATCAAGTTTATAATAAAACTGGAATCTACTTAATTTAAGTTGTCACATTCACCTAGAGTCGATAAAGCATCACATTGCGGAATCAAAATTGGGTATCCAAACCTCAGACAAAATAAAACACTCTTCTGGATAATAAAATAACAATCCGGCATCGCCATTATTTAGCACTTGGATTCTAGAATTCTCTTAGTTTCGCGTAATTTTTTCAATATGGAGACCAAATTTCGGGGTTGCTCGACCGTGAAAAATTAGTAATAGTCTTTTTGGAGGTCCAAATAAAGACAATCACAGTTAATTCCAGCTTGACGCCATTAAATGGCCTATTAAAAAAATACACTTCAAATTATGATTCGAATATAATTTGAGAATTATTATTATGTTAAGATTCACAGCAACAGTATACCTACTTATCTAACACCTCTGTTGTCACAAGACACATTGAAATTTTTTACGTCGATTGACATATATTCATACTATACTCATTCGGAGTCAATGAGTCATTAACATTAATAAAAGAATCTAAGTTCTAAGAGCATTGCACTTGGCTCTGTAATTTAATATTCGTAATGCTGTACCTTCTTTTAAAATTGATAGATAGACCGATAGGTATACTAATCAAGTAATCATACCTAATAATATTATTTAACAGTAGCTAAGCGTTTGATTTATAATTTGTAGCCTAACAAGTAATAGATATTTATTTTATTAGGAGTATAAGCGAAACTTTTATGTGACGAAGTATGGAGGTGTAAGCGCCGAGCGGAGCGAGGAGAATTAACTCCATACGGAGTCACATGAAAGTGCTTATACTCCGAATAAAATACAATATTTTATTTTCAAATGGAATCATTCTAATCGTAATATGACAATCAATTTAATAAGTAATTTTGCAACTGTCATACATTTTTGCAGATAATGATATAACTTATACTCCGCCGGAGTATAAGTCCTACTTATACGCCGCTCAAAAGTGGTGTCATAGAAATGAAACTTATACCTTGCCTACTCAGTCTTATAACACCATGTTGTACGCCGTTTGAAAATAAAATAATTTTTAAATAAAAAGTAAAACAGATGGGTATGGCAACTGAAATGACCGATGATGGCGCAACTATCGACACATCAAAGAGAATTGATGTTGTTTATTTACGTTTGAAAAGTTTAGTTTTTGTTTCAATTTATTCAGTTATTCACAGTTTACAATGAATCGTAAATGACCTTTAATTGACCTTATTAATTGATATTTTTTTATATTTTCATCGCTGTATTTCGCTGTTCCATCCGAAGTGAAATTATATACAAAAATATTCATTTTCAAATATCAAATAGCTACAAACGTTTCCGTTATTTTGAGGTATCCTGTGTATTTAAATGAAGAGTTTGTTTAACGCAATTTAAAGCATTAATCTATTAAACTAAAAGAGCTAATACAGAGTGAAGTATCCGGTCATTCGGTGTCGCTACTTCAAAGGTTTATTAGAGGGGAGATCATTTTAAATAAATAAATAATGGTTATCACTCATATAGAATAATAATATTTAAATGTCGCGTCGTCCGTATACATAATTACAGCAGTACAAAAAGGAAAAATAACTCACATCAATAATTTAGTGATGATTAGCTGTAAGTCATCGACAAACTTTAGTCACGAAGTTGTTTAAAAAAATTGGAAAAACCGCGCATTAACCACCGCTTAATTATTTAATATTATTGTTAGCCACTACCTGAATCCAATTGATTTATAACAATTCGGGTAATACGAATAAATTAGCTAATTTTTGTAATTTTCCCTTATGTTTAAAATTTTTTTGCACTTCCGGGATTAAATGTGCTAATTTAATCCCTCTTTACAGGGACTGAAGTGACCTATTTAATCCCAAGGGATTAAATTTACATTGCTAGGTTACACGAGTATTTTTTTGTCATTTTGGACATACTATAAAATATTTTTTTTGTATTAGTAAAAATAAATATCATTGACTACGTTTAGGTATATCGAGGGACTATAAGTGAATTAGCTGAAAAATCGATTAAACATTTAGATCGTTATTCTCGTAATTCTTGAGTCGATTTTTAAGCGAGATAAACATAATTATATTACAGCATAGGTAACTAATCCCAAAGATGTAATTACATAAGTATTATTTACTGTTAGAAACGTTTCAAATTACTCATAGGTATATGAAGTCATTCAATGTCAATCGAACCGTATAACTAAATAAAAATAAAGGGTACTATATTAAACATGATTATGATTATAATAGGAGTAATTCTGGTATAAGTTTATAAGACATTTTTGAACAAAGTTTCAAATATTTTAGACAGTACCTAGTCATTAAACTCATAATATGTTCGTAAATTTGTCAATGTAATTTAACATTTCCGTTTCGTTTTAAATGAACAATAAAGAGTATAGACAACACATTCAGTTGATGTTGCATGCGCATGTAGAATGTGGAAATTATCGGTATAAAATATCGCTATAAAGGTTCATAGTTCAATCATATTTAAGATAGTGACCACTATGATTTTAAGTTATAAGTATTACAGATATAATTTAATTACTTAACTATACATTATTCAATATCGGCGCGATTCGGTTTCTTTATAAAAAATATTTTTTAGGGGATCATTACAAAAACGTTGATTTTATGGCGCCTTTTGCCGCCATAAAGTTTTACTTTTTTGTACACATCTGTCAGATGTTACTTTTTTGGAATAGAACTGTCAGAAACTGAAATAAAAAGTGGCGCTTAATATTAAATTTGACATCAGGAGATGCTTTGGGTTTTAGTTGTCTAAGGACTCTAAGGTAATTATGTTTTTCAGCAAAATGTCCAAAAAAAATTAATTTTGTGTTTTGTGACCAAATTTTTTAATTCTTTCGTGATGATTGCCTAAAAAACGTTGTGTGCACCTTGGCCAAAAATGGTTTTTTGGTCTCATCTGAATTGCAGTCGCGCGTAACGCCTCGGACGTAAACAACATATTCGAATAAAAAACATCACCTTTACGGCTTTGATACACAAGTAACTATTATCTGTCAAGTTTAGAAATGGGGCCATTTTTATGTATTTGTTAATGTAGCCATAATAGTTGTAACGTAACATATACAGGGTGTTCAAAAAAGGGTAAAAAATTTAAAGGCTATGCAGTATAGGCTGAAACAAGTCGAAAAGTCTTAATAAACATAAGGTCTGCAAATCTACTGTTACGGAAATTTAGCGATTTCATGTTTCTAATAATTTAGTTAAGTGTTTTTTTATTTTTAATAGATTTTGTGACAAAATAATTAAATTAAATATAATTAGGATGCACGTCGCTGTAAGGGAATTTGGGTTATTTCTAAAATTCCCGCCTTTTGCCGAATTGTTTACATGCCGCGCCGTTTTAATTCTTTTAGATTATTTACAGGCACACTAAACTTTTTAAATAACCTCAAAGAAAAAAAGTCAATATTCTTAACTATAAAGTAGTAGAAACATGAAATCGCTCATATTTACGTAACCGTGGATTTGCGGACCTATGTTTATTAAGACTTTTCTATTTGTTAATGTAGCCATAATAGTTGTAACGTAACATATACAGGGTGTTCAAAAAAGGGTAAAAAATTTAAAGGCTATGCAGTATAGGCTGAAACAAGTCGAAAAGTCTTAATAAACATAAGGTCTGCAAATCTACTGTTACGGAAATTTAGCGATTTCATGTTTCTAATAATTTAGTTAAGTGTTTTTTATTTTTAATAGATTTTGTGACAAAATAATTAAATTAAATATAATTATGATGCACGTCGCTGTAAGGAAATTTGGGTTATTTCTAAAATTCCCGCCTTTTGCCGTATTGTTTACATGCCGCGCCGTTTTAATTCTTTTAGATTATTTACAGGCACACTAAACTTTTTAAATAACCTCAAAGAAAAAAAGTCAATATTCTTAACTATAAAGTAGTAGAAACATGAAATCGCTCATATTTACGTAACCGTGGATTTGCGGACCTATGTTTATTAAGACTTTTCGTCTTATTTCGGCCCATACTACATACCCTTAAAAAGTTTTACCCTTTCTTTAAAACCCTGTATAACAATATTGTTATGAAGAAGCAGAATTGCACCGAATATCAATAAAATTATCCATATTTACATTTTTTAAACTAATTGTAAACACAAAATTTTTGAAGAGGCTAAATTTTTTATCAATTTCACCTATCTATTTGAATCTAGAGGTGGTCCAATTATTGGAAAGGCGCAGATTGTAGAGCTAATTTGGATGTATGTTTTGAAAGAGATACTCTAGATTTACTACTAAGAGATTTTACTACCTTCGTATATGTACGGGGCCACAATGTTGAATATTTGAAATTTTGTTTCTTGATTATATTCATTCTTTCATATAGGTTTTATCGAAGGAACTCGATGGCCCTAATTTAGAAAATCCTTTCATCTGATGTTTTATATTTAACAATGTTTTCAGGTAGGTACAACTTTTTTGCATCAAAAAATCTTACCTACAAAATAACAAAAAAGAGCTTCTCACATCACACGGATATTTGAGAGTATATTTTTCTCTTAATCATTCAGTTTTTGTATTGTAAATTGTAGTCAAAAAGTTCATATTATTGTCCTTGTGACTGACATTTATTGAGCTACCTGTCCTGAAGAAATTGTCAATTTACGGTTGAGTCTTATTAGAATATTTGAATATTAACTTTTAACTCTCTAATATAATAAATAGAAATCGTAAATATAGATATTATTGTTTAGTACATACTTCAAATCAAATAAATCGTTTAGTAATTGTTTGTTATTATGAAAATTTTTATTCCAATTGATTAAAAAGAGTACCAATAGAAGCAAAACAAATATTCCTTGTCATAAAACAGAAATGTATTTCTTTAATTCGTTTACCATAATGCATTTCCTTGCAATTATCTTCCTTAATTATAAAAACAATGAAATGAGTTGACTGAGGAAGTGAACAAACAAAAATAATTACGATATGATGCTTTCAAATTTCTAATCTCAAAGTTTTCTTTTTTATCGCAAATAAAAACTTTATGATCAAACAGCAATAAAAAGTAAGTACCACATAAAACTAAAATCATTAAGTATGGAAAAAATTGCAATATTTTATTGCAGGAGATGAATAGAACAAAAAATTATTATTATGATAAAATAGGCACAGACAATATATTGTTCTTCCATCACTGTACAATTTTGAATAGTTGGTTTTTAATTTTATCTGCATACCGTTATGTGACCTCAATAATTATTTTAATATAAACAATTTAAATTGATTATTCTTTATTATGTGCATATGGCGTTTACAAATTGACGTCTTTATGTTAAAACTTTATCATGTACAATTATTGTTGTAAGAAGATATGAGGATCGAGGGTTGCGTTTGGGTAATTTGTTAGTTTCCTTAGCAACCCTCACCCTAAATCCTACAAGATGTTGCAGGAAAGTTCCTGACTTCCCCTTTATCTAATCATTCCTGCTTATAAGGCTTCCGAAGCTGTGGGGAAAAGAGACAAGGCAATATTTATTTATTTGGTTGAATCCCCTACCTGAGAATTAACAACAAATTAGAAAGATAAAAAATGTCTTAGAACTTCCATCAAAATTTTACAAACGAATAAAATAAAGTACATTGTTTTGGCTTACATATATAAAAGTTTATTGGTAATAATTTCGACCACCTACTCCTCCCACCACACCAAATCCCAGGTCCATAAAACCCAAATAAGAGCACCTATTACAAATAAGTGGTAGAGTTTTACGAGCGATGAAACTGACATTGGAATATAATACCAAATGTGTTTGGTTGTTGTAAAATTGCCATATCGAAATCTCGACTCACTTTATTATACCTACATCTTGATCACCAAATGGCCCTCTCTGAGTACCCCGAGGCTTGTGTCCGTTGCAGCAACATTGTGACGTACGGCAATGGGGGGAGGTCATAAAGAATTCGTAATGGACGTCTGACTCTAACTTTAGACCTCATTCAATAAGCCTGGGCTGTTTGTGTGTGTGGAATATTGTGTGGGCTTCCGACCCCTGCTCACAACCATCTCACGGTCTGCCAGCCAGCCGAGGCACTTCACCACAATAACAGACAGAAAACAGGATGTTAAAGGAAATTAAAAAATATGTAGAGATAATTGTTTGGAGAAAATTGTGTGAGGCGGGTGAAAAAATGTAGATTATTGCAGGATATGGCTTTTGTTAGGGGGTCTATATTGTCAGGTTTTAACGATGAAATTTATTGTTCAATTTATCAATATTTATGAAATGTTTATAGATAAGATGGACTTGCGATACATATCTTACATAAATGAATGTGCAATACAAATAATTGATAAAAATTACAATAACATGATGTCCGAATCGGGAGCTAAATATTGAAAGATTGAATTTGCAACTGTCCTTCATTTTGTAGAAACATAAAGAGAAGCAAGGAAGACATTTTTAAATAAAAAGTGTTACAACATCTCGCTACATAACCATAATTGACGTTATTAGATTTTCTTATTGTATATCAATAAATATCTGATGCACGACTAACTAAGAATCGCAAGAGACACAAGTCATCGAAAGCATTTCCTTCACTATGAAATATTGAACAAATATATCCAAATATTTTCTAAACGATTTTTTTGTTAAAATATGTATAAAATAAATAATAAAAAACGTTTTCATATGAAGAGGAAATTATTAAAAAATATCAGAAAAATTATTTTTTAAATTAGATATATTTATACTATATACTTTACTTTATGTGCCATCTCGACCACAATTTTTTTACAGATCAAAGTGAAATTATTATCAAATTATGAGCGAATTTCTTATGAACCTTATAGATAAAGGAACAAACACAAATCAGTTGATGGTTGTGTGTATTCTTACATTTTCTACAAACTTAATAAATAACTAAACACTGTTTTATACTTTGTTGTGTTCACAAATGTTGTAAATGTATTTTGTTGACTGAATGTGGTTGTAAATTGTAAATCTACATCTCACTCTATATTCGTCTAATATTGCAACCATAGAACACAAATTAATTCTACATAGTATGTTGCAATTTTCAATTTTAAGCAAAAATAGTCGGAATATTGGACTGTTTTAGGTAAATGAAACAAATTAATTCATTGTACTATAAGTTTCGGTTATCTACAGAAGCTTCTTAAAAGCATCTGAATAATTATGAAAATATATACTTATAACAATTTACATTTATTTCTTTATGACCATCAGGTTTTGAATAAAAGTTTCTGTTTAAAGTAAGTAGTTACATACAGATGAACGAAACTGTCCTCCAGATAAGAATGAATGAATTTGTTTCATTCCTAATCGAGAACTTCTTCAATCACAACGATACTCTTTAATTGTTTTCGAGGAACTCATTACTCGTATTCCTCTATTAATTAAAATGCTTAATATCGTTTCATTTTTGTAATTTTTCAGACATCAAAAATCCAAAAAAGTCGTCGATTTCTTTATAAAATCGATTCCAAAAATTTTTGCAAATTGTCTCGAAAACTAACTCGTTCGATGTTTGATGTTTATAAATAATAACGTCTCCAAAAAACATCCATCAGCATCAGACATTATTTTCTAAATTCGCCTTTTTTCAGAACTGGAAAATCACCAATTTTCTTCACCGCGAATAAAGCAAACCTTTGTTTCAAAAACAAAAATTGCAACATACCTATTGTTATTATGAAATAAAACGTTGTCATAATGCGTCAGCGAAATGATTTCGCAGTATTCGTTTAGAAATTCCATATCACATGGTACTGCAAACTCATTTCCCGAAGTTTTGTAATATTTCACCATCTTCATTTTATTGTTTAAAAGTGTCTTAAACTGAAAAAGTAAAAAAACTTAAATCCTCGCAGTACCATGACGAACTGAATGACGTAAAAGTAGGTACATACTTTTAATAAGAAATAATAGTATATTACACTATAAGAGAAGAAAGTGACACCTTTCCATTGAGTATAATTCTACGAGAGTGGAAAAGACAGTTTCTTCTCGACTGGTGTGTATTACTATTTTTTCTGCTGCCTTATTCCGAAATGTGCTAAACTTATATTTACTAAAAAGGTTAAGAATTTTTCAAGAAAAATTAGTAGGTAAGTTTGATCGTATTCTTAGAGCCTTTTGCCACGAGGCTAATTTTAGTATTAAATTTCATACAAGTGATGCGCGCGCAGATTTAGTAAATTTGTTACAATAAATTAAAGCATATGTTCTATTTTCTTGTATACAATCTGACTAAATGTGCGTAAATTCAGTGCAGTGGTGAACAAAAAGAGATTTAATTTAGATCTATTGTTTATTATTATTTTTTCAACCAAATCTGCGGGCGCATAAATAGTATTAAATTTTGTACTAAAATTAGCCTCGTGGCAAACGACTCTAATAAGAAACACTGCAAACAGAACATAATTAAATTTTTCTGCAATCACTGTCAATTCTGTCAACGCTGTCAACTTGTGATTTAAATTATTATATATTAGGTATTTATTTGTCTATGTTTTAGAAAAAGATTTAGTAAAATTGGAATGCAGTGACGAAGAAAATAGCAGTGATGTAGGCAAGGACATCGAAGAGGCCGCAAACGCAGCAACTCTGAATTTGCTACCTATCAAAATTTATACTTTCTTCTCTAGAAAGGAAATTTTTCATTACACCACTCATTTTTGTAAATGTCAACTTTTATATTTCAAATATCTATAATAGTACAGGATCCGAAGTAAGGTCGTCCTTCACCCATCTGTTTACCGGATGAAACTGATTTTATATCAAAGGTAATGTTTTAAGAAACATATCGCACATAGGTTGCCTAATGAAATATGGTCATGGCTATCTTTAATTTCATAAAATGTCATAAATTTTTTTATTATTATTTCACTTACTTGCTTACCGATATAATTTAATACCAATCGAAAGAATAAAGTATAAGGAACATAAAAAAAATATTTACAAAAATTTATTATAAAACGATTGAAATACAAAAAAAATTTAACTTGAAAAATTTTCAATTACTGAATTTTATTCAAGATCCGATTCATCGGAACTTACATGACTATTATCTAATTCTGCAAATTCGTTTTAATTTTCTTTTTCTGTCATTTGCAAAATATCGTCTATTTTCAAAGGCGTCTGGTCTACAACAAATCCTGTTGGTTTTAAATAGCCGTCTAAAAACCAACCGCAGTTTTCAGGGTGCAATTTTATACAATCAGCATCAGTTGCATTAAGCCACATGGAATTGACATAAATAGTACGCAAAATTTTTTGAATTAGTGATGTCCAGCACGGTGGTATAGTGTTTGAGTCAAAAGATTTTATTTTTTTTTATTGTAAAAAAAAACACTCACTTCACGCCCTTAATACAAAAATAACTATTTACTCAGTTTTTATAACAATTTCTTGTCTAATAATAATCGTTAAAACACGTAGCACGTGTTTTCGAAAATTGAGGAATGTAGATGGCCACCCGTTCCAAAACGATTCTTGGCAGTATAGTAGTGTTGTCTTTTTCAACCGCACGAAAAAACAGCATTCTCTTTCATCTTTCAAGACAATGAACAGTTTTAAAAAAAAGTAAAATCTTTTAACTCAATAACACTAACAAAATTTTGATACCTATACCTGCATAATTTAAATTTATATAGACTTGATTTAGATATATAGATATTTAAACAAATTTAAAAAGTCAATACATGAAAATTTTCAAAACATCTACTATAATCATTAGTTATTAATAATTCCTCTTATTTTCTTGACTACCCTTTTTGTGCTATATCTGATGACAATATCCTGAAGTACATACTGAAATATTCATGTGAATAATCGCACAATGCTTACAAACGCTATGGTAAACGAAACAATTAACAATAATAACAATGATAAACAGGAAGCACCAAATTCTGAAAATTAATAACATATTAAAGCCGGCAATTTATATATTAAGAATCGTGGAATAAGAAAGTCGATTAACAATGAACGGCACGCCACAAACCAAGCTATAATATAATTACAGCATTTACTGAAGCGAAAGCGGTGTATTTTAACTAATTAGGATTGAATTATAAATGGCGTCATTAAATAGCGAAAGCTTACAACACAACCGACAGAGAAACACCAACAAGCATTTGGGTATAGTGAGCTAAACTAAAGGTTGGAACGAGGACAGAACATTGCCAAGAGTAAATTACTTGCGAACAAGTTCTCTCACAATGGTTGTCATGTTATGGACATTAATCTCTAAATGCAAAGGTGTGTCTGCGTGCATATGAATATGAATTGGAGAATTGGATGCGATGCTTTTTTTTTAAAGGATAATTGAAATTTTGATTGGATTTTAAAATCTGTATGTGTGAATTAAATGAAAGCTACGTAGCTTTTAATTAAATTGTTATCAATGTTTTATAGGGGAGACTTATGATGTGGAGCGGAAATCCCTTTCATGTCATGTAGGTAATGAGAAGGTTTGATTCCTGAAATATGTATTTATGGTATGATGGTGTCTCGGATTGGAAAGAAAACCACACATGTTTCATTATGATGAAATTATTTATTTATTATCATCAATTATTTGTTTATAATTAGATATAAGAAATGGTATCATACGGTTACAAATTTCAAATTAAATTCTAGAACAGTTCTATTAGATCTCTGACAGATTATCCTTTTTCAAATATGTACTGAAGATAAAGTATTAATTATACCAGGATTATTTAAGTAGACATGTGGGTCATATTGTACCTCTCTTCTCTTACTGTTGAGCACAAACCTCTCTTGAAAAAAGAAGGTATGTCCATTTAAAATAATGAGGTTATATGACACTACATTTAAGAGTTAGAGATAGAGCTTCCCACAATGACCGCTATTTTTCAAGCGCGCTAGATATTGCGAGCCAAGGGCCGTATAGAAAAAATCCTTTCACAATTCAATAATCCATTGGTCTATTATCGCACTTGTCATACAATGGGACATAATAATTTTTTTCTTTTTATTTATTTTGCTTCGACTTCAATGAACTTTCAAACTCAAAGTCGATGGTCGGATTTTTTTAAATCAACTTAGAATTTAATTAATATTAATTTTTTCTTTCATTAATTAATAATTATGGGTAACATTTAAATAGCTATATCTCTGTAACCACTAAGAATTGGACACAAGTTTATATAAACTTTTTTTTTCAAAATAGTCCATACTACCACCACCTAAAATATTTACTATTCCTCCAGAAACACCCTGTATAAGAAATAATATTGAATACAAAAGTTGGTAAAAAAGTCTCTAAATCGAACTTGGGTAATTATGGATGAGAGGATGAGTAAACTTGGAGACTCTACCTTGTGGATTTGTGTCATATATTTTTAAATTCTCTATAGTAATGCGTGCATAGTGCACTTCATACACATACCTACACATTGGGCAATATATCGCGCAAGTACAAAGTTTCCATGTTGAATCATAAAAGATAAAAATATAATGATCATCTATATGTATTATGTATTTAGATGTATGATTGTATGCTCATCTGTGGTGTAACTTTATATGATATGAATTTATTTAACTAAACACTCCTTAGTTTACTTGTTAAAAAAAATGATCTACTTATATCATCAATATTACATTATACCTACTGTTGAAGCTATTTAATAAATCTTTATTGTTAATATCAGGACAATGGCTGTAATATGTTATCACGTTGAACACTGTTGATAATATAATATTAACTCATATTAATGTGATGTTCATAATACTGAGAGATTTTCCTTAATCCGGCTTAAATTCTGATGCCTGTTAACACTATCAATGGGCAGGATGAAAACGTAATGCTGTATTTAAAATAGGTATTATATATATTGGTTCTTTTTGGATTTCTTCTAGTCCAAAAATCTTGTAGTGTCAAAAATTACCAGAATCGTCTGGTCAAGGAAAATCTAAGAGGTATATTTCACACTAAAAAGTTGTCCTTTGATCGAGTTTAAAAGGTAACCCATATTAATAGTATAATAATTATTGTTAAAAAGCAGAAGAAGTATATTTTCCGACAATAATGCGATTCAACTGGATAAAATTATGCTCATTATTAGGACATACATTACCCGGAGATAAAGTACCCGAGAAATCGGGCCAAATCTTTAGGTATACCGAAAGACCCGAATTATAACAATTACAATCTGGGACTTTTAGGATCAACTTTGTTACAAAAATTTCCAAAATCAGTGAACCAGAAATTGCAAGGAACTTTAAAAATACCTAAGTAAAAAAACGGTTCCTAAAACATTTGTAGAATGATTCTCCAGCACTAACTATCCGTTTATACAATTTTTTGAACGAATTTTTCAAATATTACTTATTTGATATGTCTAAGAACATATTATTGTTCTCACCAGTTCGATTCGAGTAAAATGCGGAAACTTCTTTTTACTTTCTTAATTCTTATACGAAGTAATAAGAAAGTATAGTAATCGTGATTTTTTAGTTCATTCTCGGAAATGATATAATTTTAGTCCCGAAATACCGGGAT
Source organism: Pediacus dermestoides (assembly GCA_963942485.1). NCBI lineage: Eukaryota > Metazoa > Arthropoda > Insecta > Coleoptera > Cucujidae > Pediacus > Pediacus dermestoides. The sequence goes on from OZ012626.1 coordinate 36,670,257, forward strand.
TAAATATTTCGGGATTTATGTATGTAAATAGTTTTTGAACATAATAGACAGACAGAATAAAAGTAGCTTAAAAATCGACTCAAAAATCACGAGATAAACATCCAAGTCAAGTCTGTTTCGAAACGGATCAGAGTTACAATTAGTAACGCTTACCTAATTCAGATGTGTATCTCGTGATTTTTGAATCGAATTTTAAGCTAATTCACTTTTAATCCCCGACATAAACAGAATCTTAGTTACTCTTAAAATTGTGATTGAGAGACAGAAAAATATTTAGCTTTTAGCATCGAAAACATTTCTATTAAATTTTGCGGACGATCTCAACGAAATCGAAAGAATGTAATCACTGAGGTTCAAATTTCCAACTAAGAACTCAATGTTGAAAAGTGAAAAACTGAACTACTTGCGTACTTGAAAGGAATTTCATTTTCGATCCTTGCAGCTTTGAAGCGAATTATATTATCTGGTCTTTTTGGGATAAAAGTTTAGTAAAAGCAGACTTTATTTGGGTAGAAAAATAGAAAAAATTAAAGTTTGTAGAATTATTCTCAAAATTTATTTTCCCAAAAAAGACTCGCTCCAGTAGATACTTTTTTAAATTGAGATAGATAACTTTGAAAAAACTAACTTAATTTGAATTAGGTAGGCGTATAATACGCCCATTTATTTTTAAATTATACCTAACACGAGCCCTATAACAACTAAATGTTCGGACATAAGTAAATTTTTGAAGTATGAAAAGAGAACTGGAAATTTTACGCAAATAATTAGTAAACACCTAACAATACAATAAGATAAAGCCTTAATAACAATATTATGCATGGAAGAAAATTATTTATTTGATTTAACAATATTTTAACCTTAATAATTAGCAAATTTTACAAAATGAATTTGCAACTAAATGTTGGAATAATTTTTAATTTAGGACCATTAATAAGAGGTTACGTCTCCTTTTGCTTTAATAGCTGCCTGTATTCTAGCAGGCAGTATGTATTTATCAAATTTTGGTACAATTCTGACGTGAAACTGTCCCAAATTTCTTCTATTTTGGTCTTTAAGTCCCCAATGGTTCTTGGTGGATTATTGTGTAGAATACGTTTAATTTTATGTCAAAGAGTTTCAATAACATTTAAATCCGGACTGGATGAGGAGCAGAAAGCACTTTTATATCGTTTTCCCCAAGTTCCAAAACTGCGATATTTTAAAAACAGTCGCTAGAAAATTACGTCACATTTTTCAAGTGCAACTTTAAAGCTACGAAAATTGCCTAAAATCACCGAATAAAGACTTGGGGATTTTTTTGTACATAAAACCAACATTCAGCTTTGCAATAAAGTAAATTTTACCGAAATCCAACCAGCGGTTCCAAAACTGATTATTTAAATGTAGGTAGCACCCTCAAAAACACGTTTTTTGTAAAGTGAACTGTGGAACTTGAAAAAAATGCAAAAACAATCATATTAACATTTCAGGATTTTTTCAATATAGTACAATTATTGAGCTTTGATTTAAAGGTTTTTTGACACAAATCCACCCAGCGGTTTCAAAACTGTGATTTTTTAAAAGTTACTAGAAAATTCTACCCTTTTTAAAGGTACCTATAGCATCCTCAAAAAAACACGTTTTTTGAAAAGTGAACTCTGGAACTCAAAAAAATGCAAAAAAAATCATATTAACATTTCAGGATATAGTACGATTATTGTTTGATTTAAATGTTTTTTGACACAAATCCAACCAGCTGTTTTAAAACTGTGATTTTTTAAAACAGTTACTAGAAAATTTTATCATTTTTAAAGGTGCAACTTTAAAGCTCCGATAAATTCTTAAAATCACCAAATAAAAACTTGTGTAACTTTTTTGTAAAGAAAACCAACATCCAGCTTTACAATAAAGTAAATTTCATCAAAATCCGACTACTAGATCCATCATTTTGAAAATAATAATTCTTTGTTTCTACAATTTTCCCATCCTGTTGGGTTTAAAGTGGCCCAGTTTTGGAACCGCCGAGCGGATTTTTACGAAATTTACGTTTTTATATAACCAACTGTTGGCAATGTAACAGAAAAAAACCATCAATATTATGGAAGTTAATTTAGATAACTTTTGAGCGTATGGAAAAGAGACAATCAAATTTACTTTTGTCCGAACATTTAGTTGTTAGGGCTCGTATTTAGCTTGAATTAAATATATAGATACTTAAGTAAATTATGCAGATACTGATTAAAATACTCCTCTCTGATAGAAGTAGGTATATGACTAACGTTTATATCTATTTTAAAATCTAATATAATTCACAAATCATTTTTCAACAGTTTCCGAAATAAACCAGTAAAATGTAAATAGAAGTAAAACGAAAATGGATAAACAGTTTGCCGTTAAATCATATAAAATAAATAAAGATTGATATTTGCATTAAAAATAGATTTGGTGAGTATCAGAACTGCTTAAATTTACGATAATTTGAAGCTGCCAGAAATTTGCTAAAATACATTATAAACCATCTTTCTTTCTCTATCTCCATATCTGATATAAAATTTCACAAATTTTATGTAAGTAAATCGTACATGACAAAATACTGATTATTTTTGTATGAATAACTGAAATAATATTTGTTACAATATTACTACGAAAGAGTATATCGACATTAGTATCTACAAGTTACAACCAAACCATACCTATTTTAAATTTACATGGAAAATTGCATGAAAGATGTATACATGAATAATTGATATACTAAGAAATATTTACACAAATGTAGCAACAAAATATGTCCTGTTATCTTTATATAAAAACTTTATTGATTATAACAATAAAAACAACATATTATCCCTTATACTCTATAAGTACAAAGTGCTGATGGTTCTAACTTTGAGCTAACTATTCGTTGGCGCCTTTGGAAAACCAGGCGCTCATACAATTTTCCCCGACTGGAGCAGCCAGGAATACCCATATGCAAACTGGGAAAACTAAATAAGCGCCAACTTGGCTCCTCCGTATTCATTCGAGTTGGCGTTAGCCTTGCTTTCATGGCCTTCTGTGACCCTGTCAGCCTATTAGCACGCATGCGTAGACTGTTATCGTATCGATCGTCAAGTCGGTTGTTTCCGCAGCCGCCCTGCCAAACATTCCACATGCACTCTATAATTATTGCAATGATGCTAAGTCTATTTCGGGATATTTTCAGATAGTTTCATGGGTTGTTTTTAATGCGCTTCAATAAATTTACTAGCGATGTTGCGTATGCCGTGAATGTGGTACAGTCGGCAGTGGAATCAGGTTGCAGAACCGTGTGGTTGCCACTGGGGGTACACAGCCAGTTCTTTGGTGTGGTCCACTGTAAACTTGCCTTCGTGCATTATCACTAATATCATGTTGTAAATTCTCTCCGCGTCATTTTGTAACAGTAGGCTTAAACTGGGACCCATCCCATCGAAACGGGCTTGGAGCGTTTCTGTTATTCAGGAGCTATTTTTGGTTTTGTTAGGGTGTAATATGGGCTTTTTAAATATTATCGTAGTTGTCGTCACATGGTGCGTTATTACTTCATTTAAGATATTCAAGTCTTGTGAACTTGTTTGAATAGATTGGATACTTGAATTGAATTATCATTATCATTATGGTGTATTTCTTTTTGTTTAACAGTGCGGATAAAATCTGTTCCCAAGAATTTCGTACCTATTGTTATAAAATATATTTGTTAAAACGAAACTGTTTTCGTTGTTTGGTTACTGAAAACCGAAACATTGATATAATTAATTTAAATTTTCAATTGTGAAGCGTTCTTTCACACATTAGAATTGAAAAAGGTTCTGTTATGTTTCCATACAATTGGCTAAAAATAGACTATTATTAACAAAAAGTAGTATATAGATCAGACTAACAAAGTTCTAATTTGAAAATTGATAAAAAGCTACGGCGAGATCTAAAATTTTAGAGCCAACGCAGAACGCATACAACATGCGACGACTGATGTTTACCTTATAAGCTTTCTTTATTAGAGCTTCCTATTTTTTTACGGATATACCTATAATATGTACATATCTTTTGCAAGAAATTTAATATACACTACATTATGGTCGTCTCTGTCATTTTACCAAAACTTCAGATTCTAGATCATTCCGCAATGTTCGTTTATGTTTTTCAGATATTGACGTAAAATTATTTATACGGCAATTTCACATCAGTCCCTCGTCATCATGAAATCTACATCCCTAGAAGATGATCTGCAAAGACCACCTTAAAGTTGAAATAATATAATTCGTCCTTATTTAGTTCTGTTCCAATCCTATAGTTACTTTTCTGGCGGTAAAGACGTCAAATCAAGCCTAACATTTTGAAAAAATTATAATTCTACAATATTAGAGTTATTCTAACACAATACTCGCACTTTGTCTTCACTGTTTCTGATACTTTTCCTCTGTCACACTCAAGAGAGGAGGAGACAGTGTGACGCGTATGCCTACTGAAAATTTTAGTATACCTAGATCTAGGTATCTAGTATCTATACCTATCCATTTATCAAAACATAAAAAGTCTTGAAAAATGTTTATTTAATTTTTCAAAATACCTGTATGCTACTGAATATTTTTAGAGTCACTTTATAAATTCAAAGAAAGGCATATAACCGCTTCACTTTTAAATCGATGTTGCTATTTAAAGAACTATCAAGTAAAGTTGGGAGTACTAGTTGATTAATTTTATTTAATTAATTTAAAAGTGGCACTTCAATGAATAATTTTCATGTTCTAAATTTCAATTCTCCACAATCCACATATACCCACTTCGAATAATAGACGTTTGTGGGGGCGTACGGTGTATAGAGATAAAGTGGCACAAAAGGAAGGGGTGAGCTCTTATAAAGACGAATTTTCCGAGGTATAATCTTAATACAATAAATATGTTAAAAGCTTCAACCATATTTAATCGCAGGAATTAAAATTGCGCCAAAAAGTTTGTATTTAAGGTTTGCAATTTTTATACAGGGTGTCCCAGTTTATATCGTCAGGATTTCACCAGTAGATAGTTTAGCGAAAATTAAAGGTGGTTTGTCTAATAAACTATGGTCGAATGTTGCTTCCTTTTTGCCGTACCTACAGGCCATTAAAGAAAATAAATTATTTTAAATAATGGGCTATAAATCAATAATAGAAAAAGTTAGCCTTCTGACATTTTGCATAGATCTTTTTTTTGTATTCTCTTATTAATAGTGGTTGCAATTATTTTATTTAGAACACAGAGGCGTGCTTACGAGTTTCTTCAAAAACATTTTATTGAATAAAACGTACGCCACTGGTTTTTTTGCAGCACCAATATGCAGAGAGTATTTTCCATTCAATTTAGAAACTTTTTCGTATCTTATAATTTTTTGATAACTTAACTTAAAATAACCTAATAATACAGTAAATAAGGGAGAAAAAAAAGGCTACAAATAGACTCTTTTTACCCTACAGCCAATTTTTGTAGAATCTTCTAGAGGGTCATCCTGAAAGTTTAAAACTGAGTTTGTGTATTCGTAGACCCCGCCCTTCCTTCACCAGCCCTCAATTAAGGGTTGGAATTTTTTGTTTATTGAATAACTTTTTTCTTATTAAGTTTTCGAAAAAAAAAATTGTAAAGAAAAATATTTCCTACAACTTATCTTTTAAACTTTTTTTGATATTGTCGATATTTAAAAAGTTATTCAACAAATAAGTTGAAAATTTTAGGGAAAGAGTAGTACGTAGTAGTAGTACATACTTAAAGAGTAGTACCTAACTAGAGAAAAATGTCCCTAAAATTTGCAACTTATTTGTTGAATATCTTTTTAAATATGGACAATATCAAAAAAATATTAAAAGGAAACTTGTAGGAAATATTTTTCTCTACAACTTTGTACTGATGGTTTTTTCGGAAATCTATAATAGGGAAGAACCTCTTTAATAAATAAGAAAAAAAAAGTTAAATTATCAATAAATTGTTAGATACAAAAAAGTGGTGTACGTTTTATTCAATAAAATGTTTTTGAAGAAACCCGTACGCACGCCTCTGTGTTCTAAATGAAATAATTGCAACCACTATTAATAAGAGAATGCCAAAAAAAGATCTATGCAAAATTTCAGAAGGCTAATTTTTTTTGTTATTGATTTATAACAAATTATTTAAAATAATTTATTTTCTTTAATGCCCTGTACATCAAAAAGGAAGCAACATTCGACCATAGTTTATTAGACAGACCACCTTTAATTTTCGCTAAACTATCGACTGGTGAAATCGTGACTCGTGACGATATAAACTGGGACACCCTGTATAAATTATATATTATTATAGAATTATTTTGGGCACAAAAACATATTTGAAAATCTTATACTTATACATGAAAAGTAATACTCCTAAAGAGATTCCGGTGCAGGTTGACATGCATTGCAAAAAAAATTGATAATATTAAAAACAGATTTCAAAAATTTATGTTTCGATTCGGTGTCGATCTTCCTTCATACTCCTGATGTCAAAAGCTATTCATTCATAGCAATATTTTATTTTTTAAGACTTTTGAAAATCAGTAATAATTTTCCAGGAAACTTACTTCATTTTCAAATGGGTGATCAGAAAAATAGTCCTGAATTAAAAGTAAATTAATCGATATTCAGGAAAAATTCCAACATACCGCTATTCTCAAGGTATTAGTCCTTTAAAATACTTTTGACATTTTTATTTAAGTCTGAAACATAGAGGCGCCCAACGGTCTTGTATATTTCACTCCCTGTAAATACCCTGAATTCCTGAAAATCTTTTCTATGGTTAATACCGGTTGACCTATTGTAAATACCCACATTCCGCTTTACTATTCTGCTAATACGGCAAAAAGACGCCGACTTATAAAACTACAAAATGCTTTTCCTAAAGTTATTATATAACATCGACAATCTTTTCCTAAGCAAGATTATGTGCTCCAGAATTTCAAATTAGCTGTTTTATTTTGTACAGTTTTGATTAATTTTTGTTTCTATACTGTAAAAAAGAAAAACCAGCACAAACACACAAAATTCTTGTTGTTTTATTGCTATAAGTTTTATGACTAGATTTTAATCTTATTTTTTGTTATTCTTATCCTGGAAGTAGCATTCAAATTATTTGCCTTTGATAAGATCTCACCCGTTATAAAAAATATAATTTATAACCAAATTATAGCCACAGAATTGATGCTGAGTTGCTTTCGTATGTATAAGCTACATTTACATCTTCCTTCTTATAAATTAATTTATAGCTTACGTATTCGACAAATGGACAAAGATTCAAACAAATTATATTAGTCATCAGATTAACTGTCTTACATTATTTATTTTTATTGATATGAAGATTTTCGTTCAAGTTAAATTTACGAATTAAATCCAAGTCCCAGATTACCCTTTATAGAAGTCATAAATATGCCTTTTCATATAATTTCATTGATATTTATAATAAATTAAAACATAGCTGGAGGGAGACCCCCTGAACCGAAAAAATCATCAAGCTTAATACGAATACAGGTTCTAATTAACACTACAAAATGTTGAACCTAGTTAGAACAGCAATAAAAATAAAAGCACCACACATTTCTCAGAAATTACTCGTATGTAAAAAATATTAAATAACACTTGCGTATATTCTGGTTTGTTTGGTTTTCGCTTCAACATTATTTGTAATAAGATATTACAACAGTTTTTTTTTCTAAGACATAATAACACACAGGTACTTAAATGTAATATTTTTAACATGTTTGTATGTGCTTTAGAAATTATTATGTAAATAAAATAATTTTAGAAAGTTAGGACCAGCGCCCATCATCCGATTTAAGTTTTGAGGCGTTGGCGCCGCTCCGTCAATATTTTAATTTCAACCTAGAAAAAACCCATTGTGTTCAATTGAAAGCCAAACACTGTTAAAAATAATCCAATAATCATGTGGGTTGCATTTATTAAATTTTACGTAATTATGTGTGCAAACACACAAAGGAGATATCCTGCTATTGTTATAGACTAGACAAATTGCCAAATTCCAAACAGTTTCATTTTAATTGCCACACTGTTAATGAATATGAAATCAGCAACAAATAATCAGCATTTTTTATACGAGTAAGCAAACTATTACTAATGCTATAAGTGCGATCATTTGCTAATGACGGTTAAATAAATTTAAATATTTTATTTAGGAACTTGTCCTTGAACAATTTATTTATAGAAAAACGATTTTGGGAATAGCAATACATGAGCATGGAAAAACATGGTATAGCTTTTATATTTGTTTGGGGTTCTTTTATTCCCCTTCGTTTGTTTGGCTTCAACCCAAACCCAAAGCACAAATGCACTTATTATAATAAGTAACAACATTCAACTCCAGATGTCACTGAGTGTGTGATGAATAAACCAATTTGGTAAGCCAAAATTATAGGGATTTGGAACACATGTATAAATTTACTAATTTAGTATATCCTATAAAGATTTCGTTTTAAAATAATGCGATAAAAGTAAATAAAATTAGCTAGAGTTATTTGAATAAAAATTTGAGATAAAAATAAAAGGTAACTTATAATCTTCCTTTCAAATACTAAAAAGTGAAGACTGAGGGATTCTATAATAAGTACGAGGTGTGTTCAAAAAGTATCGCGAATTTTGTGTTTTTTCAAAAATTATTTATTTATTCATGAATATCTATTTTGTCCCCTTCAAAGTAATCCCCATGAGATATTATACACTTGTGCCAACGGTTTTTCCAATCTTCGAAGCACTTCAAAAAATCATTTTTTTTAATCTTGTTCAGCTCCTCCTTCGATGCCGTCTTTATCTCGTCAAGCGTAGCGTAACGTCGTCCTTTCATGGGCCTCTTCAGTTTAGGGAACAAGAAAAAGTCACAGGGGGCCAGATCTGGGGAATACGGTGGCTGCGGCATCATTAGTGTGTTGTTTTTGGCCAAAAAGTCGCGCACAAGCAACTATGTGTGAGCAGGGGCGTTATCGTGGTGCAAAAGCCAATTTTTGTTCTTCCACAAATCCGGGCGTTTCTGGCGGATTGCTTCGCGCAAATTGCGCATAACTTGCAGGTAATATTCCTTATTGACCGTTCTTCCCTGTGGCAAGAACTCATGATGCACCACGCCCCTGCAATCGAAAAAAACTGTCAGCAAAACTTTCACATTCGACCGAACTTGGCGCGCTTTTTTCGGTCTTGGTTCGTGCGGCAGCTTCCATTGAGATGATTGAGCTTTGGTTTCCACGTCATAACCATAAACCCACGATTCGTCACCAGTTATGACCCTCTGGAGCAAATTTGGGTCGTCGCGGACAGAGTTTAACATCTCATTAGCAATGTTCATGCGATGCTGTTTTTGGTCGCAATTGAGCAATTTTGGTACGAATTTCGCGGCGACCCGTCTCATGCCCAAATCATTGATAAAAATCGAATGGCACGAGCCAATCGATATGTTTAGGTCCTCAGCAACTTCTCTAACGGTGATTCGACGATTGGCCAATACCATTTTCTCCACTTCATTAATTTTTTCGTCTGTTGTTGAAGTGCTCGGGCGTCCGGCACGCTCTTCGTCGTTCACATCTTCTCGGCCTTCTGAGAACATTTTGTACCACCGATAAACGTTGCTTCGGTCCAAGGTAGCTTCTCCGTATGCCACAGTCAACATTCGGAATGCATCCGCGCACTTAATTTCGTTTTTCACACAAAATTTGATACAGGTTCTTTGATCCATTTTTTTGAATAGGTAAAAATCGAAGACGATCCAAAACATGTGCAAGCAAAGCAGCTGTCAACAATTAAGTGAACATTCAAAGTGGCCGAGCTTGTCGGCATAAGTGAGAGACATGAGTACCAACATAACGCCACAAAAAAATCGAAATTCGAATATACGTAACCCGCGAAAATTCAAAATTCGCGATACTTTTTGAACACACCTCGTATACATAATACCTCTTGAGTAAATGCAGTATCTAAGAGATTGTTAGATACAGTTTCCTGAAATAAACAAAATAACAAGAAACTTTAGTTTTTCTAAGATGAATTAGAATCAATGCACATAAGTAGTAATTATTAACTTATATTAAAAGTCCGGAACAAAACAAAAACATTATGAAGAAATATTTATTAAATTTAAGTCTTATGAATGTACTAAAAATACGAAATTTTTTTTATCACCTTTTTGGAAAATACTAAATTCTAAAAATGATGTTTTTAATAAAACTATACGTGACATGCTAGGAAGTGGAGGAAATATCTTCACTGATCTCAAAGGTTTCCATTTCAGTTTTCAGTATACGAGCACATACCTACCTAGTCAAGAAGAGTAGAAAGAGGAGAGCGGACTCACTTGGAAAGGGAAGGCCGATATAGCCGATATATGGCGACAGTTCCCCTCACATGACAAATGCGCAGTAGGTACAGCAACTTAAAAAGCAAAACGCACATGGCGAGTACCGATTGAGAGGGGAGCTATCGCCGCGTAGCATCCCATCATTTGTACAGGGTGTCCAGATTACGTTGTAAATGCGAGGTATTTCGCTTACTAGCAGAGATAGAGAGATGCGGTTTTCGCGACACGTTGCTACTTTTTCGTGAAACGAAAGATGCCGTCAACGGTTTTTTCATAGCCCCCTTCATTTTTGAGATACAGGGCGAAATTGAAAATTTGCACTTTTAGGGCGTACCTCGTATCTCGGGAACGGCTGAAGATATTGGAAAGGTAAAAACTGCATCTTATACAGATTGTTACGTAGAATCCAGTGGCGTACTCAGTTTTATATTAGAAGCGTTAATTTTCGAGTTATTCAGTAAACTTATGTTATTTTAAATAGAACACCCTGTATGTTTTTCCCTACATCGATCCAGCTTGTCATAAGCTTACAAAAATATAAAACACTCTCTAATTATTTTCTATATTAAGCTCTCCTGTTTTTAGTCTCCTTGTACCTAGTCTTCATATCCATAAAGTAACGTGTGATTCATTACATTTCCATTCTGAGTTGGCGGTGGAAAAAAAAATCATGCATACGTTCAAATTCCAGGGCTTATCTAGAATGGAAATTTAAAGAATCACACGTTATTTGTATATAAAGTAATTGCTTCGCACTCTTTTTACCTAAATAACTATTTCGTTCGTCTGTAGAAGAGAACTGTTATTTTTATTTATTTATTTTCGGAATATCCATTTTTACAAAATAAGGAACATAACAAAATAACTATTTCGTTCGTCTGTAAGTATAGAAAATTTTATTCTTATTTGGTTCATTGATTTCATAACCACGAAGTCAGTAACAAAATAGAATGAATGGAACAATTCAAAACGAGATCGAGTTCCAGGTTTGTGTTTTATTTCGAGATCGATAGGAAGACTTTACCGAGATAGATCAAATCTTATAGACATGGACGAGCTAAGAAGAAACTGAGCTTCTAGAGTTTGTATCTAAATGAAAACAATCTTAAGTTGTGCAGTCGAAAATAATTACAAGAAAAATTTGTTTTAAATAAACGGTTTCATCAGTGGAGGTATAAGCCTTTTAAATGTATTATGGAAGAAACTGAAGAACAGCTTATAAAATTTTGACCCTAATTCCAGCTAGTACTTACAAATAAGTAACATTTATTTGATGACATCATAGTTTAAAATATTGTTCTCACAATCAATTTGGAATGGTTAGATAGGTACCTATATTACTGAATTCCTACAGTTAACGCTTTAAAAACGTTATAGGTACATAATTCAAGCCACCTACAATAACAAGATATGTACCTACATATTTTAAATATCTACATTATTTTGGTTACAAATGTAGGTAACATTTTTTGGCGTTCTTTCCTCCTAATATTATAAAAATGGCCGGCACTAGTCCGAAAATATTAAAAGGCCACAAAAAATTGCTCCAATCTGAGGATGTGGATCAATAAGAAAAACTTAGAAGAGAAAAAGTTTATATATTTCAACAAAAAAATTGCATTGGGTTTGTTTATTATTGTTTATACCTACCTACATAATAATCTCAGAAAAATTCGTCAGTTTTATCTACTATCGTGAATCGTGCATGATTACTCCAGAACTAAAAAAACATAAAATTTAATACCCGCGGTCTCTTCCCTTCTATGACTTAAATTACTTAGGGCCGGTTGTATAAAAATTTAATCGCAAGATAATCCTCCAAAAAGGATAAACTGCCATAGAAACGATTGTTGATTACAATTGTCACAATAGATATTTTGGAGGATAAAAATTTAACACCGCGATTAAAGTTTTATACAACCGGCCCTTAAGGTTAATCTAAAACTTACTTATACCTACTAATAATAATAAGTTAACCCTACGTAAAACTGCCTTATTAATTTTTTTTTATTTTCTCCATTTCAATGTTTCAAAACTTTATTATACCGATTTTTGAATATGGTCGTTGACAAATACTATAAAATGCATAATTATACAGGGTCATGTTAAAGAATGTAACATCAAAGGTGGCTGTGCATTTTTCATGTATTAGGATTTGCCATCCCTCACATTCAGTAATGAATCAATGAATATCATTTAAATATCACTAGTATCCATTGATTAGATCGACATTTAAATTAAACGTTTTCTCTTTGAGATTCGCTAGTAATTTTAAATTTATTAAATTTCACAGCCAACTACGATGTTAGATTCTTTTTTAATTACCCTGTAGTACATATTTTATGCAACTTTCAATCACGTGAGTAAATGCCGTTTAACTTAATTGACTTCATTTCAAAGTTGTGACTAAAAATTTAATTAAAATAGGAGTAGGTAATACAGTAATATTGTTATTGTTTTTCAGTAGCAATATTTTTTCTATAATTTTAAATTAATTATGATTAATAAATGTGCTACTTTCTTTTAATAGTTTTAATTTTTATACAGCACTTTCTTAACTATTATAAGCCTTCGATTCATCATCTTAAACCTCTTCTTACCCCCCAAAATTAATAAGCTTTTTCTCCTTCAATTAATTAGCAATTTAAACTCAATAATTAATTTTATCGTATCTTTATAGGATCAAGTTTCGAGTTATTGGCAAGACCATGTCGTCCCATTTAAAACTTGTATATTTGTTGGCGCAACAACAATATAAATAACTTTCTAAATGTCTTTCTTGCTTGTTTTGCACACCACGTCGCATTTTAGATTTCCTTTCACGTACATGCTACTATAGTTGCTATCTGTATTGTGTCCGGCCGCGGGCGTATTTGCAAATTATTTTCGGCAAAAATTCCAATTAGTTAAATAAACTAAACAGGAATTTGTAATTGGTAATTAATTAACCAAGCAACCCATAATTAAATGTTTTATTATAAATAAGGCAAGTTGAACAAGACGAACAAGTTTGTATGAATATTTTTTTAATGTGCAGAAAAACAATTATTTATTTAGCTATATGTATGTAGTTAGTCGGTATAAATATTATAGACCCAACTTGGCACATTTGCAGAATTGTTGACGTGAAGGAAACATTAAAAGGTCCGATGGGAAAATGTAAATAACCCTCCAGTTGACGGATTCGACCGCACAAGATACCGGTGGACTAAACTGATTTATGCTTGTCAAGTCAAGCACTGTGAAACACGGTCTATATAGAACTGTCGCAACTGGGTTGAAGAACAAGCTGAAACATGGCTACAAGTTTAAAGTAAATTATGCATTCAGGTGCCAAGTTGCATGAAGTATTTACATGCAATTCAGCCAAAAAAGACAAACAAATTGATTGTATTGTATTGATAAGCGGAAATGTTATAAAAATACTTCGGAAATGTTATAATGTAAATTGTAAAAGGATGACAAGGATTTCTTGCTTTATCAAATTCTTAACCGGATTGTTATTGTTTGTATGAGTGGGCTGATTTAAAACAGGGTTGTTTTCTAAGATTGTTGGGTATTTTAGTGTTTTAGTCTCATACAAGCAAATAAAATAAACAAATATTAAAGGTTTAGTGCCACCAGGATAAATAAACGTACATGTACAGGGTAAAACAAAAAGATGTCTGCTATACTTCAAAAATTAAGAATTAACAAAGACTTTGTATAAAATATAGGTCTGCAAATGACCCTCACCCTCACCAACTTACATTACAATTATTGAGCTTAAAATTGTTTGTTAAAGTTATTTAAATATTACAAACAATGTAAGCAATTTTACTTATTAAGAATACACATTTTCTGTTATTCCTCCTTGACACCCAAAGCAAGAATTCTCAGTTGAATCTCAGTATTTTGTTCACTATTTTGTTTTCATTTGATATACTTAGTTCCTGATGCCATTGAAAACAACACTTTTCAAAAAGTACAATTTCGTCGGCTTACTTCGCAAAAGTCGTAATTCCATTCCAAAAAATTATTGATCCAGGTATCATCAATTCCAATTCTCCATAAATATTTGGGCTGCTATTATTGAGGATTATTTAATTAATTCTTTTATTTTACTTCAACTACCACCAAAAGTTTTTGGACTGCCATTATTATCAAATTTGTCCTTTTGTTTCGACAAATTTCAATCTACCAAATATGTTCGGAATGATATTGCCTTGGCAAATTTGATAGTCAAACGCAAAATCTGGACTCAATTTATGAAGCGTACTGTAGATGTTCTCTTGTTAATCGTACATGTTTTATTTCGATACCTCTTGTCAATTGTATGCCATTATAGAACTAAATCATCCATACTCCATCAATCTTTTCCAACAAAATTCTGACTCCAACTGCAGAAGTCTGAAGTCCTACTTTTAAGCTAAAAAGTCATCTTGAAGAGTTATACAACTTTTAAAATTTGCCAACGCTGAGGACTACTGCTAAAAATCTTGTAACACTTCTGCGCAACACCAAAAAAAGTAATTGCACGAGGACAACATTCTCCAGAATCGACTCCAACTAAATTCAAAGTGTGGGCTGCACAAAGTGGATAAACTGCATATGTATTGACTGTAAGAATGCAACTTTGTGCTCCAATGTATTTGCCACTCATGTTGCTACCATTGTCATAACCCTGACCACGACATTCAATCAGAGGGATGCAGTATTTTATCAACGTTTGACGTATCAAAGCAGCAATAGCCTCCGAGGTTTTATCGTGACAATCTACAAAAGCCAAGAGACGCTCTTCTACTAAGTACACTTTTTTTCACAATCAAAACGAAGATAAAGTAAGATGAAAGTCGTTTGTTCCACATGGCCGGAATCAGGTGTTGCATCAACCATGATAGCGTAATATTTAACCGTTTCTCCTTCCTTCAAAATAAAAGATATAACATGACATGAGAAGCCTTTATTCTCTCTAAATGTTGACGAAGTATTGGGTCGTATATAATGACTGATTAATTCAAGAATTCCTAAAATGTTACCATTGTTTCTTTCTTCAAGAAGATGACTCTCCCCTCTTAAAGCTAATCCTCTTTCTCCCAGAAATAAAATTGTGTCCAAATGCGTGTTAAAATTTCTTGCCATTTTTTAGCTTCGCTTCATAGACTAACATATTGATCGTAGATTCATTTCGAATTCGTATTTCAGATTCTCGCCAGTTTACGTAACATTGAATGTGATCATGGCTGTTCTCATGTGCAGGCAATCTTTCCTATAAGTAATTTTTTCGAAAGACGGTGTTCCCAATATCCATCTGGTGAAGATAAATGTGAACGACCGGATGTATTTTTCCTGAATAAACGGCAATCGCGTTGTATTTTTTCACCATTGGGCAAAAGCCGAAACAAAAGCGAAACAGGAAATGGTTCATTTAATCGATCGCGAGGAAAACTTGACGGAATACCTTCATGACCATGACGAACAACTTCTTCAATTTCTTGAGGTTGTAAAAAATTCTCTTTCAAGAATACCAATATCGTAATCGTTGAGACGTTTATACCCTAGTTGTTTCGTTGATTGGCATTTTGTATCTGCAACGTCATCAGTATCAGTTACATCTTTGAAATTCTCAAGTTCAATGTTTTTCGGTAGGAGGTTTACAGAAGTATTTGCAGCTTTATCATTTTCTTCGGGCTCGAACGGAGTAGAAATTGCAGTCTCTTTTGGCTGGTCGCTGGGACATTGGTGAATTTGTGTTTGTGTGTTTGGACTATTCTTTGAAAGCTGAAGTTCGTGCGGTTCATTAGAGATATTTCCTTTTCCGTCTTAATATTGGCCTACTTTTAACCAGAAATTGAAAACTGTGAGTTTTTTTGTCCCTTTTGTGCATTTACAAGTTTTTTTCTCTGTCGATACGTACTTTTCGCTTTTGATTACCAGATTTATGTTGATACGACATTGTGCCGAGCTGAAAATGATCAGAAGAAAAGTGACTAGTTGATATATGTAATTTTTCGAGAGAATGACAGTTTACGTGGACTGCGATATTATGTTGTGCTTATTACAAAACAAAGAAATCAAAGACTTTAAAAACTCATATAAATGATCAAGACAAAATCCACAGATGTTTTCTATCTTATAAAACAAACACTAAATTAAAATAGTGCAGAGGGCCATAACTCTTTTCTAAAAAAATAAGCGGCAATACTCAAGTTGCAATAACAATCGACATGACTGCATGACCTAAGACCCTCCACACTAAACTAAGGAACATAGGAACAATAGTTCTGTTTCCTAGAATCTATTTAAAATCCCTTCAATCAACTAAAACCATATGTGAAATGCAATTTGTAAATGTCAACTTGAGACAACTAAATTTGATTTTTGGTACTTCAAAATGTCCAAGTAGTTTCAAGTTTCAACCAATAAATTTCACTAACTTTCCGGCTCTAATTGATTTAACAAAGACTACCTAATTGAAACTAACATCTCCTAAACTATTTTGTAAAATATCATTCCCAAAAAGACGATAAATTCTATAAAAGTACAAAGTACCTCCCACGAATATTATGGTCAAATGTCGCTTTGTGTCAACTTGTTACACATTTAGTAGGTAGCGAGTTCTCGCTCTAATACGAACGGGTTCAATGCAACAAACTAGAGCATCAGGTAGTTTTTAGTTTGTTGAAAACTTGTAGAAAACAAATACGTTTATACAATTATTATGAAATTTCATTCATAAACGACTTTTCAACGCCAACTAGAGGTGAAATTTAAATGAATAGGGACTTTGCATGATTTTCAAAATATTTTTTTTTGAAAAGCTGATACCAAATTATCGCTATTAATATTTTTGAAAAAATTTTTTGGTCCGTATTTTCCGAGTAAATAAATAAAAAGTATTGTAAAATTTGAAATTTCCACGCATTGCCCGGAAACGCCCGAATCGGCCCAAAAGACTGCTGACGTCACGAATCTAGTTCCACAGTGCAGCACGCCGCATTTTGACTATTTCGAAAAATGTCAAACGCGTAAAAAATATTTAGACATGGCAATGTCAACTAGATTCGTGACGTCACACAGGACTCTCCGATTTCAAAGCGTTTTCGGGCGGCAATAATATATTTGAATTTCGGTCAATTTATAATCGTTTTTTTTTACTTTCTTATACGTAGTATAAGGAAGTATAGTAATCGTGATTTTTTTCGACTTCGAGATTTTGATGGATTTACACGTTTTGAGGGCCCCTGAATCCATTCTGACCATTTTCGCCATGATGTCTGTCTGTGTGTGTGTCTGTGTGTCTGTCTGTATCCACCATAACTCAAAAACGACTTCTCGGATTTGATTCAAATTTCATATTTAAGAGTTTGAACAAATTTGTGGGTGCCACATTCAATGTTTTTCATCTAGCACCAAAACAAGTGACAGTTACCTGATGACATTTTTAGGTTTTTTAGGAATATCTTGAAAAATAAACAATTTATGAAATTTTTTTATTCTTTAACATTGATTTAGAATTGAATTTTGAACAAATTTTGTTTGAACTTTTTTTTGAAATTCTGTCAAAAAAATTTCAAAAAAACTAGATATTCTTAAAACACTTTATATTTCTCATAGCGCGCGTTGATAGTTGAATCCAATGGTCGAGGTAGACCATGTGTTTCATTATATGGCTGCCCAACGGAAGGTCCCGGGTTCGAATCCCAGAAGGACCGGTCCATTAGTTTTTTTTTATTTTACTGGTTTCTATGGTACCGAAAACAATAATAATGAATAAATAAATGTAATTTCATACCGGGAGATTTTTTTAAGTGAGTAATAGGTCAAAAATCTAAAATAAAACACATTTTTGTCGTAAAATTCGGTTATAATGGGACAAGGACAGATTTATGCGTATTGCAATAAGTGCGACAGACACTATTTGAAAATTGCTGGAAACCTTCAAAATGTTTACAAGAAATTTAACTTAATTTCTTTAGAAAAAGTAATTATTGTGATATTATCCGTAAGTATAAGAAAGTCATGTGTTGGGCACATCAGATATGTTTTATGTACAAATATTGAGTAAAAAAAATAATTTTTGCTGTAGAGTATTATTAATATAGTCGTTATACATTTCTAACAGAAAAAATCGGGATTTTAAAAAAATGCAACATCCCTATACCCGATATTATAGCTAAAAGAATTTTTACATTGTTAAATTTTCGAAATTAGCTGGAAAAAAGAGTTTCTAAAAGTTTATTTTCAGAAAAACCCGGACCCGGAGGGAATCACTCCGTTCCCACCCCCCTCTCGTCAGGCCTGCTTGAAACTTGAAGAAGGAAATAAAAAAGATAAGGGTGAAGGGTAACTCTTGTTTAAATAACGCTAAAAATACAAAAATTATGACCAATGCGAGTATGTAGTTTTAAACCGACATATATCCACGATTGGCGTACTTTCACGAATTTCGCGTCAAGAAATATGATCCTTTACAGATTCTGGATGCTGTATTTAGCAGTTTGTCTTTCCTATATTTATATTTATATAACACAATTATAATTTAAAGGGAGGACTAGGTTAGCTCTACAAAATCACGCTAAACATCAAAGATTTCGACACAAGTGAGACGTTTTTGATAAGGTTTCAATTTGCAATCCCTTTTTCCATAGTTGTGTTTTTTTACCTACTCGCTTTTTATCTGCAATCTCTCAAATTTAGAAAAATTCGAGTAACATCCTCTTAAAGATGCGTTTACCCCTCGTTTTTATTCTGTTTATTATTAGGTGTAGTACAAATTAATATTACTCATCAAATTACGCAGCTTAAATGTCTTTCGCGAGCCAATAAGCGATGCTAGTCGTGTCTCAAGGACACTCCGACAGATATAGCTTCGTTATCTGTGTTTAATTGAATCATAAAAGAGACAAGACTCAACTCGATCCAGACTACAACAATGTTTTGTTTGTTTCACGACGATTGCTTATAAATTATTCTCTTGTTACGTTATTTAACAAAAGTAGATCTTCGTTATAATTTTGTGTCTATTATTACTCGAAAAGTATTTTTTATTTTAAAAGTAGGAAAAAGCTCTCTGTTTGTTGATTTAACTCTTAACGCTTTATAATATCTACTCCTACAAGTTCCCTAACAATTTCGAAGAATCCTCTCTTCAAATCACGAAAAAAACGACCCTCCTCAGCTAACTAATAATTTCATTCGGCCTTCCAAAGTGTTCCGCTGACGTGAACTATAAACCAAATTGAACGGGAATGATAAGTATCCCACCCCGAATAATATAATTTTCCATTACGTCACACCCACATGCGACATTTCTGTCTGATGGTGCCGCCGCAACAGCCCAGGGTGTGGTATTGAATGTCTGTATGTTGCCGGGATTCTTTATCGAAGAGTGGTAGAATAGAGGTAGAAATGGTGTGACGTGCAGTTGTGCTAGATGGAGATAGAGATTGGCATCGTTAACGAGATAAAATGCGCTTGGGCTATGGGGGTTACACGCTCTCTTCGTTGTGTTGGACTTCGTTTACAGGGCGGTTGTGGAACGGTGACGGCTCAGTGTGAAAAGCTGAAGAGAAAAAATCGAAATGTTATAGTTAGGGGGCGTTACGTGATACGTGTTCAGGACTATTCTAAAATACTGGAAAATCATGTGGCAGAGGAAGGATATCACACAATAATTATTTAATGTATGAAGTATCAGATAATCCGATTTATTGTATAATAATAAGGCACGACACGAAGTTTTCTGAGAAGAGCAGATTCCGTTTTTATCATTCTTCAAAAGACCAATAATACGAAATGCTACCCTTTCAAGATTCAAGTTTCAAGTATTATGTTACACGAAATTTAAAGAAATTATAATTTTTTTATAGTGATTTTCAATTATTTTCTCACTCACTCAACTTCCTGGAAAATATGTTGAATCTTGCAATATTATTATTGTAAAACATCAAGCAACTCGCTTGTTTACAGACTGGTGCAACTCAACATCGCAATGTAAACGCAGCCACTTAAGTGTTTTTTTGTTCTATATATAAATTCATGTGACTCTCGTCGTCTCTCTTTCCATTCTATTCCTTCCTCTCTCTTTCTGTTTGTATAGTCAGTGTGAGGCTCTCTCGTAATTATTTATGTACATGGTTGGTTCTTATCTACGTTGTACATAAGCCAAGTTGAAGGATATTATTCCTTCCAGTAAACACATAATAGAATAATGTAGATTTATCCATCGTGGTTATTAAGCCATATTATTATTCATAACCCCACCCTGATGCCTTGAGTTGTCATTCATTCCCATTCCAATAAATTAAGCGCGGTGAATTTATTATTTGAAATGAATTTGAATGCAAGTGTATTTATTATTTAATTAGTAATAAATATCGATTTTATGTTAGGTTTAATGTATTTTTAATTATTCACTTATTCAGTGTGTTCAAATAACCGGTTGCAGTGTTAATGTTTTATATAGCATTCTAGTTTATAAATTGAGTCAATCTATTTGTCCACTGAGCCTTGCACTATAATTGGAATATTCAGAGGCTCTGCTGTATGAAATATTAAAATGTTCGTTGAAAAATCGATTTTCTATGAAAAGTTATTGAAACATTGTGTATTTATAGGTATAGGTGATTTTGTATGTGTTGTACGAGTATATGTTAATGGAATTAAATAAATATTGAGAGTCTGAAAAATTATATAACCTTTTATACTCGTACATTAACCAAAACAAATATTGAATAATTAAAATTACCGCCTGCATATAAAATTATACATTGAATCATGAATAAAAATTATTAACGTATTCTTTGACGAAAATTCCCCATCAGTTTTATTCAAAGTTTGAAACGTGTTCAACGCAATGCTTTAGTTCTCTCAACAGTCCTCAACTTCAGCTGAAATCAGATACAACAAACAAGCCGCATCAACAGAACATTGTTATAAGTTTAGTAAGTCTCAATCAATAAATCTAGAACAAAAGTGCTGATGCCTGATGGTGATTTGGTAAAGCTTAAAATAATAAAGGGGTTGACAAACATTTATAGGTGGGAATTTCAACTCAGCGAATTTATTTTTATAAATCTAGTACATATCTGGAAAAAATCCAATGATTTTTGCCGCAACTGTAATAATTGTTAGGTAATTGAAAATATATCTTTTCACGGAATGCGGTTCAGAGTGATACGTCTGATTCCTCTAGTTCTCGTTATTTTCTTAAAATGATGCATAGGATAGGAGAAGATATTGAGATGTTAAATGATAAAATGATTAATGATGAGATAACAATCTTTATTAATGATGATGCTTGATGAAACATGAATATAACTGAATGACATCATGCATATACTAACAATAATTATTATCACTTTCTCAAGAATATCTAGCGATATGATTATTTAAAAAGGAATAAGAAACACTAAAGAAGCTTTTTCCATAACTATTATGATAACTTACTGTATTGCAAGTTACATAGGTATCTACATGTTAGTTTCAATTAAAACCACCGTTCATAATCATTATCTTCGGACAGTTATAGATCAAGTAAAAAACTCGATCTCAACATCATTATCATCTCCTCGCTTAGTTTGAGAAAAATTTGTCCAGAAGTCAATTTTGACTCGTGTACCCAGTTTTACTACCAAAATTGCTATTTCTAAAGCTTCGTACAGACTGAGCATTGAGCCGTACGACGAGCAATAATGGACAAGAACTAAACAACGATCAGAATGGGTTTGTGCTGTTCCCAGAGTTTTTTGCAAACAAGGCAGTGGCATATGTTCATATTCAAACCTTACTGCGTTCTCGCCACATTCGTCGTTTTGCTCGTGGTTCCGTCCAAACCTGCAAACACATTTGCGAGCATTCCTTTTGATGTATACCAAAAAACCGACAACTGATGGAAATGGCTAGGATTCGCAAATCTGTTTGCAAACGCGTTCGTGGCCTCGTCTAAACTGGTGTTCCGTTCGCTGTTGCTCGTTGTATTGCTCGCCGTACGGCTCAATGTTCAGGTCTGTACGAAGCTTAAGACTTATGCACATGAACATATTTCTTTATACCTAGTCGTAGATAAATTGAAATTTCTACTTCTATAAAGATAACGAAAATATCAGGTAGTATCTTACGGAAGACTCATTGTAAATGTGCATCACTCTCGCTCTCAGGAGTGGCAAACGAAAAACGAAAGAGAGGAAAGACAGACGCACGGTTCTACTGAAAATAATCTTTGTGTTCCATTGGAGTTTCAGCTAGGAGTTTGTATTTAGCCCGGAACCCGGATACGAATAAATCGGTTCAAACTCCCTAAAGCCCTAAGAGTATTTATCTACTACCAATTCATAATAGCCTTGATTTGACATTAATTTGAGTAACATAAGTCAGATTATTACGCAACATGTGTTTTAAAGAAATCATTACCACACTGAAATTTCAACAAGAAAATTCTTTCTTACAAGTATTTACAACACAATTTTCACAATTTAGTATCATTATGGGAAAGTTTATATTTGTAAATGTCTAATTTTAATATAATATAAATTGTTTAATTCTTTAAAATTTGTTATTAACACTGAGTAATGACACTTCATACTCTTAAGTTTGATTTTTTAAAACCTGGAGAATTTTATAATAGCGTATCTACATAGAAAAAACCCTAACTTCACGTTAGATAACTGAAAAAATTTGTAGTTTTATTTTATAAAAAATTAATTTTATATTTTAATAATAAACATAACACGGTCCATGTCCCCGAGTTTTTTTGTCTATAAATTGTTTAATTATTTCAAAATTTATAATTCAAAGTAACTGATGTGTAGCGCTGGCTAGTTTTTACATAACATAGGTTAGGTACTCCAGTACGACAACTTGACAACAACTACTGAGCAATGTCGCTGGAAATAAATTCAATATTCATTTTTAATTATTTGGACGGTAGTAGATAAAATCTTGTATATTACACGTGGGATATACACACTTTAACATATTCGCCTGATTACAGAACTCGTCTACGACTCGTTCTGCAATTTTCAGACTCTTATGTTAATGATGTTCATATCCCACTTATAATATAAATAACTATTATTTTATTACGAGTTGTAAAAGTTTGTGCATAGTTTTGGAGCCATATTCTAAAATTTTTCGATTTCAGGTTTGAAAAAAAATTCTACAGGCGTTTGGTAGGCATGAAGATGCGTGATACAATAATCACATAAATTAAGGTATATCTTCATATATTCTACAAATCATATTTTTAAGATCTGAATAGCTCGCATTCTGTCTTCTTTTTTTTCAGTTCTTCATTTGTAGTAGATCTTAAATCTTATTACTATGTATGTCATTTTGTTATCATCATCATCATCAGCATCACCATTCCTCTCATCATGTCCAATATATTTCTAACGTACCTATATCTACAGAGTTTTGTTGAAATAGGATGAAACCTAGCATACTTTTTATGTCTGAAACCCAGATTACGTTTTTTTCAATTTAATTTTTGGATATATTTATAGTAGAAAGATTTATAAGAAAGAGATCTGAAATTAGAAAGAACATTTGGATTGAAGTATGTTGGGTTTCGTCCAATTTCAACTTCAAAATTCACTGGTATCATTTGTATAATAAAAAAGAGGAGTCAGGAGACATTCTCCTCTCTTATCTTGCATGAGAAGCTTATGTTAACCAAAGGACAAGTATATGAAAACGCCTGAGAGAGATAGATATACTGCGACGCTCAGGGCTACTTAAAATAAGGAGAACCCAAAAGCGAATGATTTTAATATTTCATATTCAAGACACGCAGTCCTGAAATTGACAGATTTCAGATTCTGACAAGTTTCTTTCAATAATAGGTATAACAATCTGTAGCTTGTTTAGCACAGGATATTTTATATAGGTAGCTCGAAAATTAAATTTATGGGTTTGCAGATTATGAAGAAAGAATTAATAAATCCATGCGGGTTCAGTTGCATTTCAAATCTTAAAACAGCAATTAGAGTTCTCGCCTAATTAAGGTCATACCCATATTGAAATCCTTCATATAAACTAATAATAAACCAGCCAAACGTAACTCTAACTATGGACCATTGATTTCTAATTTTCTATTTTAGCATACCGCGTTCATGCTTTATAAAATGTTATAATCAGAATTTATTATTTTCTGTTTTATGTGTGAATAAAATTATAAATATATTTCTCTTTTGACTACTTCGATTTAGTTGATTTTCTGTTCTACTTAAGACTTTATAGCGTTTATACGACAATTTTATCTTTATAAAGTATTAAAACAACAAACGCGGATAATACTGGTTCTCATAAATATCATTTTACAGGTTGATTGGCTGAGAATTCAAACAAATATTTCTCTCAAACTCGCAAGTTGTAACATACTGCCTAGGGTCCTTATAGGTAATGTAAATAACAACAACTTTTATTAGCTATTGTCCTTACTACTAGGCACAATTTCTCGGTGAGCGGTACCACTATAGACTATTGTAATTTGACTTAACGTGCATACACTTTTAAATTTACTGACAATTTTAACATCTGGTCGAAAAACCAACAAACCAAGAAAAAATCCTTGCATCTGAATACATTCCGTTTCGTCCCTTTTTGTTTGCCTTGTTAGCACAATTCCAATATCAAAATTCTTGTCACAAATGTTCTAAAAATATCTGTAAATAAAGACAAGTTTTTCTGTACACCCCTCTCGAATATAATTCCAATAAATATAATAACGTAACAAAAAGTCACTTGCTGGATAACTTGCTTATAAACTTGGTATGGTCTTTGATTGTGTTGACTGTGCTGCTCCGACGGCCCTTGGGGCACACAAGCTGTGATGTGAATAACGCCTTCTTTGTCCTTATCTTCTGCAACACATAAACATAACCGCGCGCGTCAGCTGTGCATATTATGCTTGCTATGCAGACCGACGACGTCGTCCACAACGACAAAAAAACCAAAGAAGTTACAGCCACACACAAAATTCTCTGGGATTATTCATTCAAATGAGACAAACCGATAAGATTTAACCTACAAGACTCCGATACGGAACTGATAAAGATAAAGACGTGCACCTGTTGATTTTGATGATGGTTCAAAAACTTTCAAACAAAACTCCCGAATGATCGAATGAATTCATTAAAATTAACGTACAAGAAACCCTCCTTTTGCTCTAGTTCTAGTTCCGTAATGGTGTAATTATTTATTCATAAATCAGTGCAATTTACGGCTTGCAGAATTGTTCATATTTCGGGGTTGTTATATGCTGTATTTAATCTGATGCAAAAATGGCATTTAATCACCATGTCTTCTCCCCTGATAGGAATTTCATCTAATTACGTACGCCCCAACATGGGGGGGTGAGACAATCTACCCCTAGGGCCGCTTGGCTTCGAGGGGAACAAACCGGAAGGACAGACAGAGAGAAGCTGGAATAATTCCACGGTGAGTGCAACAGGAAGTACTCGGTAGCAATTCGTAAATTGAGCAAATAGAGTAGTTGAATTTCGAACTGGAACTTTAAAGGAACACTTCAAATGAATGTTAAGATTTTGAGTGTAACTATACTTTATAAGTATTTGTTTTGGAACCGTAAGTGGAAATAGGGAGGAAGTTAGGGTTATTATAGGCAATTACTAACACTAAATAGAGAGAGAGAGAGAGAGACTGTATCAGCATATTTTAAAAAATAAAGTTATTTTTATTTGCATGCTTCCAAATAAAGGCTTTTTTTAAAGCTTACGAACTACCTGTTTTTATTCCATATATTTATAAAAATGCTCTCAGGAATCAAGCAAAAAATTACGTTATAAATTAATGTTTCTAATCTAGTTATTATTTTAGAAAAATTCACTTGACCACATACTTTTAATCACTCATCAAATGCCAGGAATGACGTTACTTACAATTTATAGTACGGCTGGTTTTTTAGCATGTATAGATATAAAGAAGTTAAGGATATTATGCGAAACGTCATCACTGACGATAAATATATCCGTACAAGGTACAAGGCATGTACAGACACATACGCATTTATAAATATTTGCATCATGAGTTTGTGATACACTTCATGAGGCATGAATTTATATGCAACTGAAGATTTTATCTAATTTAAATCACGATCGAATTACAAGGTGACCAATCAATAGCATAACTCTATTTGTAAGTTAGATTAGAGTAGATGTATTGTATTCCTTTCTTTATTCATTTTCGCTAAAAATTAAATGGTTGATGTTGGTATTAGAACATAAATGTAAAAAAGTACTTTTCCCGCTGAAAGCGCTGAAAGTTGAGAACTTGCGTATAGTAAAACTTTAAGACAAAATGCCATTTTTGTATATTTAATTAAACACTCGATATCTTTTTGTCAACAATTTTGTAGGGATCTAAGGAACGAACATCAAGTTCCTCACTTGACATTCCTGCCCCTCAGATTTATTTTTTCAGGAATACATACTTATAGTTGCTCATAATCAGCTATGCACTTTGTATTTACTAGGATTATTTTTCTTTATCTTTCGTTCACTTCTCTTGAAACCGAGAGAGATGGAGATTGGAGAGACAAAAGTGCTAGGTAGTGCATAGTACTGAATTCTGCCAAAAGTGAATTTTTATATGATCAACACTAAGTAAGTATATGCGTTCAGTATTTTATTCTTGGACCTCATCCTCATAGGAGAACTTGAAGCTTGATTTACTTCACAGTCTACATTTTACATGCATCAGTGTATCAGTGATAACTATAACAGTGAGAATTTCGCCACTCTTTAAGCACTAAACACAATTAGCAAGATAGTACGAAAATTGTCAATTTATTCAGAAACCTTAAAGAAAATTTTGTTTTTAACGTTGTGAGGATGGATTACTATGTCACATATCGTGAAAAAGAGTGATCTAAATCTTGAGCAAAGATTGCAGCGGAGTGATGATGGACGAGCAGGACGAGGATGCAACATGTTCACAAGATCCGAAGAGTATTCAAGCAGTAGGTGTAAATGATGGGTAGAGCACCCAAAAAATCTTTTTGTCAAATCAAGAATTAGGTTATTGAGTTGGATATACTGGAGTCTTTGTGGTCCAATTTGGTGGTTAATGGATGAATTTTGTATCTCAATAACGCTCCCACCCAATCATCTCTAAGTATATGCGTGTCTCAAGAAAAAACAGATCTCAGTATTCCCTCAACCATCGTATAGTACTGATCTAGATCTTTGCTATGTTTGTCCTCACGAGACATTTTTTAGGGTGTAAGTGTGAGATTTAACAACGATTTTAAGAGTGTTTCTTTAGTTTACTCGTTTCGAAGGTTCCTAAGTAAATTTTCACTATTTTCGAAATTATTTTTGAGGTCTGACTATTATCTCTGTGGATTTCACTATATCCACGTTAATTCCAAAAGGGAAATTTCTATTTTAACCAGAAATCTTACTCGTATGTACTTCTACTTTAATTGAAAACTTTTTCATTTCCTTGCGAATATTTTTATGTGCACATAACTTCAAACATTTTTTCCGTTTATAGCTAATATATATCATGAGTATCATGTTACTTAATTGTTATTATTAGTATGTATAAGAAACTCAGGTAAAGATTCACATCAGATTAGTTAAGGAAAGGAATTCGCAAAAAATACCATTAGTAAATATATTATTTCCGAAAATTTTATTATTAAAAGTTCACGACTAATTTAATCAATTACATGTTGATATTTTTTTGTAGAGCAATTACTCTATATTTATACATGGTGGCATTGTTCGCCGTGGTCTCTTGGGAAATCAAAAATTGATCCCTCAGACTATACCTATCTCTACGCTTCATGCCTTCTTATTATTAGGATAGTCACAAAAATTTCAATTTTCTAAAATTAACAAGAAACCAAAAGTATTGTTTCATCTTGTCAGAAAACCATCCTCCCACTTTGCAATCTTCGCAAGTGTTGCTTCTACGCGTGAGATAAAATTAAAAAGTAACTGGAGAAGTCTATAGTACATAGTAGTAGTTAAACCTTCACATTTACGTCGCCAGCCAACCATCCTTCTATCCTTCTCGTACATCTCCATAACCCCACTAGCTTTCTCTTTCTATTAATTCACCCAACGCCTCTATCTCTTTTCTATTGCAATAGTCCTTGTCTGACACATATAAACCAGCTTGAGAATTCCAAGAATAATTACATCTGTCCTTGTCTGGAACACATCGTGGGTTCCTCGTTTATTTCACAGAGGAAATGTACCCCTTTATATGTCGCTACGTATGTGTGTGTGTGAGAGTACCCTGTAATGTTCACACAAACACACATACACACTCGCTCACACTAACACATTCACACACGCACACATGTACGTGTATATAAATAAAATCGTTGTGTCTCTTTTGCTCCTTTGGTTCCAATCCCATGACGCTATCCTTGTCAGTTTATTGCCCCAAGGCCTAGTCGATGCTTTTATGTTTCGAAACAGCTTGCTGCGATGTGGTCTTGCACCAATGAATTAATATACTCGCCTACACTGGTAAAATGTGGCCTGGTGCCAGTTTCATTGGAGGGAAAACGCCAGCGTTGGATATCGTTAAAATGACTGGGACTTTCTCGTTTAGCTTGTAGACTTGAACCAATGATTAGTAGGGTGAAACCACGGCGTGTATTAAGTTTATCGAGCGGTTGTTGTTGGGATACTTCTTGTGTTTGGAGTATTGTTGTGGTTTTTGGATTTGGAGCTGTTTGGAAAAATCCAGTTAGAATATTTCACTCGTTTTGAGGAGTTTTAAGAAACAAATATCCGATGATCCATGAGTCATATTGGTCCGTTTTAGTAACAAGAACAATTTAGTTTTTTATGTCGCCTATCCAAAAAGCGATACTTTTATACTATTGCAGAAAAGTAAACATTTTCTTATCGCTTCCGCCGCGTAACTACTTGTATTATGACATCATGCAGAGAGATAAAGAAAATTCAATTTCGATATAAGCACATCACATGTGCTGTGATGCCCCCCTGTAAATCCCCTTGACGTGTCTCAAACATTTCACACAATTCTAATAAAACTTTCCCATAATATCCATATTCCGTTTTGGCTTTGGGTTGGAAAGAAGTCCCGTTCTTTCACTGCTACTACCACATTACTACCAACTGGTTGCCCAGGGGAGTCAAGCTGTGTGAACAAAGTTCGATCGCCGCACATCACGGCGCTTGATGATTCTTCTTTAGGCTTTTAGGTTTTGTGGATGTGTTTGGGGAAGAGGGGGGCGCTACTTGATTGCTGTTCAGGTTTGCCTGTATGTATTTATATCTAGGGAAAAGTTGGTTATAGGATGAGGAAGTTTTGATATAAAATGATAAGAAATATATAAGTGGTTTTGGGAGGATGTGGTATATAAAGGGATCAATTAACAAATGTTGTTTATACAGTTTTGTAAAAGACAATCGTAGAGGTTACTAAAACGCAATTCTTCGTAGGGTCACTTTTAATTTTGGACCATTATCATTAACATTACAAGTACAAGTGATATCTTACAACTCTTTTAATTTCTAATTCTTCGAAATTTTTTTCTGAAAACTAAAAATATAAAATGACTAGATACCAATCGTAGTAACAACAGAACTATTTTCTTCAGGATGTACATGATATCGGACCAGTAGTGGAACTACGAACAATCGACAAGCTTATCGAGATCGATTTTCTGTCGAGCCATCCATTGTCTATTACAACCCTATATAGAGGAACCGATATCGATCGATATCGAGAGTTTGTAGTTCCACCACTGCTTACCTAACCTGGAGATTGAATAACACCTTGCTACCACTTAGCATGTATGATGTAAAAGGTATCGTGTGTGGCCACCTTAAAGCCAAACGAATATACTCTTTATTTTTGGTACTTACTTAGAAAATCACCCTGTATGATTAAATTCATTACATAACTGTAAATGGCACCTTTAAATATCTTGTTGGCACATCATGCTGAAGTTTTAATAACTTTCACCGGCTCTATTTTGGTGTGTAAACATTGTAAAGGAAACCATAAATGCGTCGCCACTATTGCAAGATTTTCCTAAAAATCCAACCACTTTCTTGAATAGTTGAATTTGGTGACGGTATATTACACAGGATGAATGAAATTCGGGATAGATTGAAAGGGTTTTCGGGTTTTCGCTTTTTTGAAGAGGCACAACAGCGGTAAAGTTTCATAATTAAGTAATATGTGCCCCAAAAATATCCTAAATAGAAATATCAGATAACTTGATTAGTTCCTGAAATAGTAAAAAAAAAACTGTAATTTCTTTCTTCTCTTTTTTTGAAAATATTTGGACTTATAAAATAAGGTAGGTACGAAGCTGTTCGGCAAGATAAATAAGTTTAGTTAAAGCCGACATCCCACGGCCCGTGGCTCGGCGAGTCACAAGACAGACTCGCCGAGTCACGCGTTGTGGGAATGGGCATGCTCGTCATTTGTGGCTTGGTTTGGCAAGACTTGTGCTTTCCCACTTTTTTTCGGTAAATTTAACGCAAGCCAAAGGAAGGCGAGCATCTTCGGGCTCGGCTTGTATACTTTCGACCCGATCCAAGCTTGTTACGAGCTTCGACAAGCCCAAACCACAAGCCAGGTTAGCCAAGCCACGCGGAGTGGGAGGTTGTTTGACATATTCTTGGTCAACTTATTCTTCAGGTCTGTACCTATAACTGTGAAAAATGATGAGCTCAAGTCTTAAGATCCACTAGAATTTAAAAAAGTTTTTTGGTCTAAAACTGAAAATAATTTATAGTGAGCCAGTTATACCTGTAGCGGGCAATAAAATCAGGAATTTTTGACGGATATTAGATCTGTTTGATTGTCTAGTACTAGTAGAACTAACTTTTATCCTTGCAAGAAAGCAAACCTCAAGGAATTCTGTTAATTTTTCTATATTTTCTGATAGTTTTAAGGATACAAATTCTAAAATTGAACTACTTTTTAAATGAGCCTGCAGTAAGCAATAAAATCGAGAATATCGACGATATTGATTCGATTTGTAATTGGACCAACTTATTTATTTGTAATAAAATAAACTGCAAGAAAATCCGTCCATTTTTTTAAATTTTACAATAGTTCTAAGGATATAAAATCTAAAATTAGATAATTTTCTTAAGTGAGTGTGCTATACAATAAAATGCGTATTTTTTATTGGATTTTTATTCTGCTTCAATTTTCTATTGGAACCAACCTATTTATTTGAAATTAAACACACAGTAAGGAAAACCGTCCAGTTTTTTAAATTTTGCGACAAATCTAAGAACACAAAATCTAGAATTTCTTAAGTGAGTCTACGGTAGGCAATAATCTTGGACATATTTTCATTCTGGTCTTCATAATTTAGTAGAACCAACTTATTGCTTTGTAACAAAGAATTGCCGTTTCGAAGTTTTATGGCATGGAACTCAAACCAACTCAATTCCAATGTACAATGTACAAAAATTTGTTGATGAACTTTTAACACCCTGTATCATAGACTCCTAATTTTTCATAACTATTTCGATCCAAAGAGTAAGTAATCAGATTTACTATAAACGTATTTTTGGAACATATGGTATAGTTAAAATTAAATAACCAAAAAAAATCATTTAGAGACCTCATCCGAAAATTATTGTTTACAGGTTTTAAGCCATTGTTCTTTTCCATAGTTAAAATACAAAATGTTTTTGTCAACTTAATATATGGCCCACAAAATGAAAAAATTATTTTCCTTAAAAATAAATTCTACGAGTGATTAAAAAATTAGTTATACCTACTAGTTAAAACTAGAATTTAAAAGGAAATCAGATGTATTATAACGTACCAACTTCACAAAGAATTGACAAATTGCAATGCTTTAGACTCTAAAGTCTAAAGTTTAGACTAAAATATCTACCATGGTGCATGAATACCCACAGTACCACCCCAGGTACCTTTTCTAGAACATTCAACAACACCCCCACCCGTCCCCCTACCAAAACCCAACATCCAAACGAAAAAATATTTACTTTGGATGCACTGCAATAAAACAGTCACCCAGAGAAATTTTAACAGTGTACTTCTCCGTTCTCGTTATCCGACAAAAGCTGGCAGAATACCGACCGGCGGTAGAACGGTTTATATACCTGAAATACATAAGGGGAAAATAAATACATAGCCTCTCTTATGTACTAGTTCTTTCTCGCTCGCACATCTGTGAACAAAACGCATCAGTCTGCCGAGTGAGATCGTAGAGTGGCTTTGGAAAAACGGTTCGCTGTGTGAAACTCGCTTATATTAATTAATTGACATGGAAAACAAACTTTTTGAAAGCACGTACGTGACCTACAGTTGTTTACCAAGTGATCTTGTGTGATTTTGTTTAAATTGTTTGGGGTAATCGACGAAAAAACCGGCAAAATGTGCCCGAATCTAGGTTATGTTTGTCGTTAAGGGCGATTGTTGCACGGTCTTCAACTGTTTTAATACGCGATTGCTTTTTGTTTTCCAAGTGCTGCCTGTTAGTTTCAGCTAGTGACATTTTTGTGCAGTTGCAGTTGTTTAAATAAATTATACTTGTGGTGGTGATATTAAATTGAATTGTTGAGATAATCAAACGGTTTTATTTAGCAAATAATAGTGAAATTACCCTGGTTTTCACAGTAGGCCGACGAGACAACTGTCCATCTACGGATACCAATCTGATTTTACGCAAAAAAAATCGGAATGCATTTATTTAGTGCGCTTTAATAAAATTTTGTTATTGCCAAATTAAATTAATGTTTGTTTTATAGTGGCAGTGTGCGTGAGAAAAAAAATAGAAAAAGTTAAGTGACAGTGAAAACAAAACAAAAAAGTTTTTGTGTTTTGAGTGAGTGTGTTTCGGAAAAGTGTTCAATTTCCTGCAAGGATTATGCAGCTGGTGTAGCAGGGCCCAACCGAACTCATTGTCTGCAAGTTTAAGGTAAATCTTGTCCGAAAACCAACTTTCTTTTACCATGTACTTTTCATAACAAGTGAACAATTTATTAAGGAAAAACAGTTACAACACATTCAATGACTAAACAAACAAAAACTGGAGCAACTTTTGGAACTTACGTTGGGAATTTTAAACGGCTAATTGTTCTAATTGCCCCAACTGCATAAGCCAATTAAAACGTATGATATACTTCCGAAAACAAAGCAATTTTACATATGTCTAATTAGTTCTGAGAAAACTTGGGTACTTGTCCCGCCAGTTTGTATTTATTTCAAGCATTTTACTCGATAATTTATTTGACTCTATTTCACTGGAGTTTGTGCAATGATACCAAACATAACGCGTTTGTTTTGTTGGAAATCTTACCTGAAATTCACACGTTAATCAGCTTTATCACACACAAACACGCACAAATATCACTAATGGACTAATAGAAAACACGCCGGGTATTTATTTGTAGATTTTTTGACACTTCGACAAAAACTAACCTAAAACACCGATTGGTGCTAAGGGAGGGTTTACAGTAGAAAATTGAACGCCATGTTAAGTACTTTCTACACAGGATTAAACAAATTTTGTCAATTAATTTATGTCACATGTATTAGTTTTTGTAAATTTCTCTATGTCATTGTGATACCTACACATTTAATCTACAAAAACGACCAGCATTGCATCGGTAGTTAACTTCTAGTTACTACTTTGAACTTGAACCAATCAAATCATTGGTGTATTTCAAATGTTCGATTCTGATTGGTGTAGGGCCAAGTAACCGTTACAACTACTGACTAAAGAACTGGCCCTATACAGGGTGTCCCGGAAAAAGTGGAAAATCTCTCGGATTCAGATAGGGCATGAAAAATAAGATGACAAGTTCTTATAAAAATTTTTCCTAATACATGCCCTCCCTACGAAGATATGTAGCCCTGAAGAGCGTCACTGGAAATCGTTTTTTTAATAACTTTTAAAGTACTTAATAGAATTTTATAAAAAGTTAATATGATAGACACTACTAAGGACTCTTGAAATAAAGTCCTTGACACATATCTAGCTTGTTTAGTTTACCAGGGGTAGACGAAGCTTTATAACTTAATGCTTAAACTTTTAACACCCTGTGTGAAAAAGACTTAAAACAACAAAATCACGTAGCTTGAACCTTAGACTAAAGAAAAGCTACTCTTGTT
Source organism: Pediacus dermestoides (assembly GCA_963942485.1). NCBI lineage: Eukaryota > Metazoa > Arthropoda > Insecta > Coleoptera > Cucujidae > Pediacus > Pediacus dermestoides. The sequence continues at coordinate 36,704,691 of OZ012626.1, forward strand.
TATTGTCGATAAAATGGACCGTTTTCGAGAAAAAGAATAATAAACGAATTCATATTTTATTGAGTCATTAAAAAAAGTCTCATTCCGAAAAAAAAACAAAATTTAAAAAACGCCTGCAGGAAATTTTTTTATAAGAACTTGTCATCTTATTTTTTCAAGCCCTATCTGAATCCGAGAGGTTTCCCACTTTTTCCGCGACACCCTGTATAATAATTTGTTAATTACTGATTATTCTTTAATCATTTTAGGGGTAAGTATAGACTAGTTTTCTGTGTACCAAATCTTAAGGTAAGATGATGGCTCCGCCCACATGCGCTATGATAGAATCAATAAGATAACTACCTTAAAATTACATAAGAAAAATACATGATCCCCAGATTGAGGTTAAGATAACCAGAACATTTTCTAGTCACGCTGTGTGATATTTTTTGCAAAATTATTACCTATGTGAAACTTAATATTACTTTGTGGTTATCGACTCCAAAAAACTTCAATAAGTACTTGAAATCAGGGTTGGCATGATTAAATCATTTTGATTAAAATCACGATTTAATCACTGATTTAAATAAAAAGATTTTTTTATTTTAATCATTGATTTAAATCAATGTTTAATAAAACACTACTGAGAAAATTAATTTTGAAAATATAACATTTTGTTAATGTCTTGTAGAGTCAGTAGAGGTACTTTTTGCTAAATTGTTGGTTTTGAAGATTATTAAGATCAAAGCTGAGACCAGTCTGTATAACGAAACAGAATATTTATTAAAAGTTTAAAACGGACAAAGATTTATGTAATTATATTGTCAAAAAACATCACTGAGGTAATTTAATAATAATTAAATTCTCTTTATCTGGATTCTGGGATTTAGTATATTCAATGTAAGCATTACCATTACAAAAAATAAAAAAAAATCAAATAAATCATGATTTAATTAAAAAAATCGATTTTTATGATTTTTTTAAAAAAATCGTGATTTTTTCCAACCCTGCTTGAAATCCCGAGTTTAGTCACTAGACCTTGACGATAATACCATAAAAATATACTAAATGATTTCTAAGATAAAATGCCCCTCAGTAGTAACTAATGCCCAGTTTCATAACAGCGAGTTAGCTAATCCCAAGATTAATCCCGATTTAAATCATAGCAACCATAGTTGTCAATAATCGTTGCTGTGATTTCACTCCAAGTTAACCTCAAAAATAGCTAATTCGCCTTTATGAAATTGGATATAAGGAAGCAACAACACCGGGGTAGTTTGCTTGTGAGTTGGTCTTCATTGCTATTGCAAATTATTAGAGAGAGAATCAACTGATTTAACTCTTATCTAAAGATTCAGGACCACAGCTCTTCAAGACCTCTACTCAAGTAAATAAGCAAACTCAATATTTGAAAGCGTCATGCAAGAATAGTGTAACTTATGAAGTACTTACTCCTAGGAAGGCAGTTGGTTACGATGGTACCATCTACTTGAAAAGAGATTACGATAGTGAAAAGATGACCAAAAACGTACCATTTTTTCATAAAAGAAAAGGTTAGGTATACGGAGATCTCCAGAAAGCGATGGCTGCCTTCGTTTGATTTGGACTCAAATCGACAAATTATGCACGAACAGTTTTGTGTACTTCGAAATTTGAACGGGACATGAACTAATGGTGGGAGTGGTTTGGACACATGCACATCCAGTCCTAACTGTCTTTATAGTATGGTCAAATAGTTAATACAACATTTGAAAAGTGACTATAGTCAGGGTTCAAGAATCTAGAGTCGCAAACGATACGTCTAAAAATGTCTAACCCACAATTCGAAGATATATCGTGCGAGCAAATAAATTTCTAATCGAGTCATCCGTGGATTTGAATCCGTATGTCTGTAACTTGAACTATTTTAGCTTTCAACTGACATTTTATTGTAATGCAGTTCAAGTAACTACATACGATTTCGCGTTCATGGATGACTCGATTACAAATTTATTTGCTCGCTCTTTACTTAGTCTTGAATAAATAGCGTAAAAAGCATAAAAAATATTATTGTATTTCTGACAATTCTTAGGCGATCCTAGATCCTATCTTTATCCACACTAATAGTCGTAGTCTGTAGGGGACTTTAAATGAAGAAGAGAGAAGAGGCATTTTTGATTCTTGTCTTAGAAAAGCGGACGAACATTAGGCTTGTGTTTCCTTCATGACGAAATATTTTTCAGAGATTTTCAAGAATATTCATTTTCCTCTTATTGATACCTATAAAGAGATTATTGTTCAGAAATACTTTCAATATTTAAGATCCTCGCAGACCAAAGCGAAATATTAGCAGCGGTAACGCAGCTTCTTCGCTAAGACACTTCCTTCATTCGATTTATAACAACGTAAAGAAAATAGACAAAATTTGGAATCAAATTAAAAAAAAACTCTGTAAGTACTAACTATTGGACAAAAATGGAATAAAGATGTTCTTCATGTCGAGTGACTCCTCGAATAGATGCTAGAATTTCGCTGCGAATATTTCGCGCTGATGGGCCTTAACTCCCTCTTCTGCCTCTAAATTCAGAAATCAATAGACGAGAATCATATTTTTAGTTTTTACTGCTTGTCATCCCTCTTGCGTTTCATTCTTCAGGCTGCATGCCTTCTGGTTAACTCGTGCATCACTCTTGCATAAATATTGATAAAAAATGTATCACTTTTCTCACCGCAAAATATGATTCAATTCGCTTTATACAGTTATATGTTATATTATAGATACTAAATTATGGCTTCACAGTTTGTTTATCCTTACTGTACATCTGGAACTATTGATTTTCCTAGAATTTAATAAGTACTTGGGTATTTTAGTAGGTACCTACTGAAGTTTAGCTTTTAAATAAATTAAGAAATTGCAGTCGCTATTACTTTTGTGGCATAGGTAAATGACATGGCACATAGACAGGTGGATTATTATTTTATAATTTACAACTTGAAATAATGAAGAAGTAAAAATAAATTTAGCTTCAATCATTGTGTTTGTTTATAATAAGTACTGTTTAAACGTGTGGCGATTCCAAGAATTGCCCATGTTGTTATGAACAATATAATATGTAAACAAACATACCTTATAACTCGTGGGATATTTTTCTTCTAATTGATCTTGGCACTTTTAATTACCTGTAATTTATGATTACAGAGTCAACCCGATTGTAGCACATGAGAATTTTGTTAACTAACCCACGAGAAGTGTTGGAGATGATTTATTGGGAATTAATTTTAATGGCTTAATGAACGATTCATTAGCTTCGCCACCTAAAAAACCGATAAAACAATATGTTGTCGATTTTGAATTTCATTAAACTTTAATAATGTGAAACGTATATACAAGAGTTTATTTTTTAATTTGTGAAATTCCGTTTTTAGTTGTGTGTCGGCTCCGCACATCTCGTTTTATTATACGTAATTAACTATCTACCTGAATGCGGTTCTTTGAGGGCTGTAAATAATAGGTTACACAATAAGATGGATGATTAGGAAGTTTGTAGATTTCATGTTAATATTTTCTTATAGTTTCAATAGGAATTTTCTTTTGAGCGATTCCAGTTGTTATTCAACAGTTTTTTTTGCACAATTTACGTTGGATTGGAATACACAAACAGGTAAGTCCTTGAAACGCCTGCAGATGCAGCAGTTGTGAGTTGTGAGTGTCCTTTAGTTTTCCACACCTAATTTTTTCTGTTACTTTAATTAAGTTTTCAGTCACGGTCTCTGTTTGTGCCTTATAAGGTAAACAAATTTCTGCTTTCAATATTTTATATCAAGGGGAAGAAACTGTTTAAAATGTTATTTATAACGTCCTCAGACATGAATGTTTGTGCAATGATTAAAAAATGGATGACTTCTAAGCATGCTATGTTATTACTTATAGAAAGTATAATGTAATATGCTTGAGCTGATGAAAGTACATACATAGAGCTTGCAAAAGTTGTAATAAAACCAAAGCCTCCAACAACATCGATTAGATCTCCACGACTTTATATAGTCAATAACTGTTATCATATTCATGAGGTTGTGAAGGGCTAGTATTTCATTTCATTTAAAACTGCATATGGCTTAATTGGGTCTTAAATATCTGTGCATGACACGTATTTGCCCTTTATACATGATGGTTTTATCTTATGGTTAATTAGAATTTAAATTACAGATAAAAATGCAGTAATCTTTGTGATTCTATTAAATTTAGCGACAGATTAAAATTACTTTACAGGACCGGACTGGTCCAATTGAAACTTTGTATTCAAGAGTCGCCCGCTGCTTAAGTGCTTATGGGTAAAATTTGTATACATTCAGTCTCTGCAAATATTATTTATAATATAATTAGACACAAAATATTTAGAGTTTATTTTTTGATTAGAGAGAATTGGAACTAACGTTATTTAGTGGGAAATTTGATTGGCTGTTTAACCTCAGATCGAAAAGAGCCAATCAATTAACTGTATTTTGAGTTTCCCGCCAAATATTTTTAGTTCTAATTCTCTATACCCAAAAAATGGAATAGTCGAAAGTGACCCTCGCAAAGATATTGAAATATCTAGTATCATCTTTAATTAATAATTTGTACCAATTTGGTGAATTTAATTGTGTCAAATATAAAATGCGCGAGAAACTTTCTAATACAAAAATTAAATTAACAGAGGCGAACTCTGTTTATTTTTTGTTCTTGTCTTTCCTCAGTCTGCTTTTCTAGGAGAATTGTTTGTTTGATTAGTTATAAAATGTCTTCAAATGTAGAGTTACAAACATCAGACCATTTCTAAAGATCAAGTGATAACCCTTAATTTATTACAGCGTGAAAATATATGATTTGTCAAGTAAAATACGTGTTTCTAATAATAACAGGCTTGTTGGAGCTTCCACTTCAGAATTGTTATGGGTACTGTAAAGATTGAGAGTGGGCGTTGTAATTTAATATGCTGAATGCAATTTCGCGCCAATCTTAACAGGTCTTGTGAAACTGTTTTCAAGTTGCTTCTGATTAAGCGTCATTTAAAGGTTATAATTTTAGTTTTTTGGGATTGAAATGACTGTTATAGCGTAGCTAATTTGGCCAAGCTCAAAATCTGTTGTAATTTTTAGTTTTAAAGGGGGGAGAGATTAAGTTGGCAGGAGGCAGAAGTTTACGACTTCCTAACAAGTTAACCTCTCCCAGAACTCGAAATTGCGGCAGAATGTTTCTCTGTAAAGAACTGAATTTGATGTTTATGAATTTATGACTGAAGAATTTTATTATAAGAAATGGACAAACTGATTAAAGCGAAAAATTAAAACAGGATGGTCGATGACTTCACATTTTAAAAGAACACAACTGAATCGTGAGACTTAATTAATGTTTGACCTAATACTTGAGACAGAATACTGACTTTTCCAAGGTTTCTGTGAAGATTGAAGTTTTACTAAATACAATCGCCAAAAATTTGGAAAAAATATGCATGTAAGTAGCGCTCTATGTATATGCGCCTTTAGATCACGCGCATGTTATTACCAAGGACGTATAAAAATAGAGGACAGAAAGCTCCCATGGTGGGGGTACGAATTCGTGGGTCAGAAAATGTTGCACGTTCAAATAGACTCAGGCGTACTAGAAAGTTTCTGAGCATGCGTCAACAGCCATTAAAGCGCGTGCTTCAAATCTGCATATTTGTCAGTGTTTGTTTTGGTTTGTGAGTACACGAATTTTGAGAAATTGGGCCGTCTGTGCTGTTTATGTGGATAAAAAAATAATGAATGACGCGAGAATTGATGTCACTGTCACTGCAACTGGCAACGGATTTGAGCCTACACCCATCCGGGAGCTTTCTCTCCTCTATTTTTATACCTTCTTGGTTATTACAAAGATCTGGTCGAGTATTTAGTACTCAAAATATTTTTTCAATTAATTTTTGTGACTGAAAATATTGTTCATTTAACAACGAAAATAATTACAATTTATCTAAAATGGAATGAACAAAACTACGTCACTAAAAACCGGCTGCGCTTTTCATTTCAATATAACAAACCCCAAGAGTTTCTATAATAATAACTCGTAAAACGGACAGCCAAAAGTAATATTCTAGTATCTAGACCATTTCACACAGACAATCCTCGACTCTAATGTTCTAAGGACCCACGGGCTCTGCCCCGAGTCCTTTAATAACCTGACAAAAACACGTGATCCAACAATTTGTAGACTTTGCAGCTCGCTGTTCGAATGTGTAATCATGGTATTGAATTGGAGGGTTAATAATACAACTGTGCTACTTGTAAATTATTCACTTTCCAATGCAATTGGGCCTTTGTAGTATGCATGTGTATGTGGATGTAGTTGATTGTTAGGCATATGTCAAACGACACACCCGTTTTGTCATAGGTGATGATGGCAGTGGATTCGGCTTGGCGTTTTTAGGGAAAGTTCCATACAGCAGATAATCTTTTGTGTCATCTAGGTTAAACGAGAGAATAATTTTAGGGTTTAGAATGTGAACTTATCACATGTGTTATTTTGATAATTATACCAAAGTACCAAAGTTTGTTGTGTTTAACTTTAATATCGAATAATTTATTGTTTAGTGCTTGCTTACGTATAGTCTAGTCTCAGTGTGCCGCCTATTTTTTCGAAACTAGTTTATCACTTAATGTGTTGTTGAAGGTTGCCTAATCACTTTGTGTTTACAATTATTGTAATCTAATCGGATTTAGTGTATAAACAAATTACCTAATGCACTTTTTGGAAAGTGCGTGTTTCAATTTGTAGCCTGATGGATGAATTAGCTCTTGGATCTTGTACGAACCCCCTCCTACTGCTTCCAATTTTTCCTAATCTAATATAAATCCATTATTGGCCCATCATATTCTTTGGATATCTGTAAGCTGATAATGTAATGAAATCACGGAGTTTATACAACGAGTAATGCCTCGTTCCCTCTGTCAGATTTATCGTTTGATGGCGTCTAAAACAAATCGCTCCTTTAGCCCAATGACATACTCATTACTTTTAGATGGTATGTGTCTAGTTTCACATTTTCTACGAAAATTCGCTCCCCTTTTTTGCCGTTATTTAACCTGGCTCTGTTGTTGTCTCCCTCTTGCATTGGAAGCATTGTTTGCCATCGCTCTTTGCATTCCGTTTCGTTCCTTATTTTGTCGTTGTCTCTGTTCCTCCGGGCGGATATTATATGTCTATGGGGGTTCTAAGTGTACTGCGCGTTCTGAAAATGTAGGGGCCACACTGTGCGTCCGCTTGTCCGTGTGTATACAACAGAAGGAACCCTTATAAGGGGCTCACCATGCATGTCTTTCTCGCTCTTTTCTCTAATGTAGTGTGTTATCGCGCCCGGGTATAATATAAGAGGCAATGAGTTTTGGTTTTACCAGTCATCAGTCGTCTCAGTTGTTGCGGTGGTGGCGGGGGTATTTTAAATAATTTGGGTCGTTTAGGATGTCCTGAAAAAGGTCTTGAACAGATTGCCCCCATAATGTCATTAACGGTGGGAAAATGTTTTATTAATGAATTTGTAAGGAATTGGGCATGTATTTGGACATGGTGTGGTGTGGCGTGTGTTTCAGCTTGCGTATATGTATGTAAATTGAAATTTATGAGGGTTTTAACATAGAATATATTTTTGATAGCCCACACATATCAGTCGAGGGTGTCACTTGATAAAATGTTCTCATTAATTTTGTATTGCTTTTATAAAACTGTGCTTCTCTTTCTAGTCTTGCAATACTACATTTTCCACTTTGAAGATGAGTATATTTTTAATACTACTCCCAGTAGTAGGCTCCAAATGTTAGGAGTATAATATTGATCACTCTATAAACCTCTAAACTAATTTTGTCAAGTTAAAGTTGTGTTTGATATAAAATATCAAAAACGAAAAGTGCAACTCTTGAAGTAATTAAACAATCTGAAGGCGCCCATACATGTGAAGTTATCTCACAAGTCTGATACGAAGAACGATTCCAACTCGCCCCAACATTTCAGTAGTTTGTTGAATCAAGTTTCAGCAGCGGAGATCATTTTATAGATGGATATAACGTCTTCTTAGAAGCTCTTAAACTCTTCGTACATGAAGCTACTGGTTTGTGACTGTCAAGAAATCTAAAATCACTGAGCAGTTACTTGAGCGTACCCACTACACGTATACTTCAATGAAATCTCGTATACTTGAGCGTGCTATTAGCTCTAGTTTTAAAGACTACTTTAAATCGTTCGAACCTCTTTTTAAATCTTCATTTATTATAATTGTTAGGCAAAGTACGCGCCTAATATTAGATAGCGCATTTTTATCACATCTTCTTTAGTACTTCAGAACTTATCTCGATTGCTATAAAGAAAGTCTCAAAATCAGTGGATTTCCCCTTGCTACAAGAGGAAGTTTCAATCTTTAAACTGTCTAGCAGTTCTTAAATAAAATTGAAAAGTTATTTATTAAACAAACATTGTGGATAAAGCGATATGTACGCGTCTATGTACATTGCATAAATAATTGAATCACTACATTAAGGAATGGATCTTAACAATGAAGGATCAAAGTGTTATCTTATCACTTTACCAGTCTATGGAATTCAGCTCAAATTATTACGGACGATAAAGTAGTGAATAGTAAGCAGTAAAGTTCGTTTATGACATTCCTTAGGTCCTTTTTTAAAACAATATCTCCATAATTTATGCTCCTCGACACCCAGTTATTTTAAGTGTAGGTAATTTCTATAGAACATAGAAATTAATAATGATTAAACTAAATACTAAAGTTCAACGCTGGAGATCTACAACAGCAAGTGGATGAAAGGGACGCGTCGTAATTACTTAGACTAATATTTAGATTGGTTTGGAGATTCATATAATTTATCACAAATACGTAGTCCCTAGTCCGTAACGTTTCATTGAGTATGATCAGGGATTTCCAACCTTTTGTACCTGCGGACCCTTGAGATTATTCATTATAGTCAAAGTTTGACAATACACCGTTTTGTTATTATTATAGGAAAAGTAAGAAGTGGGATAAAAAATCTTCAAATTGCACCCAACTTGGTTGATGCCTTTAGCATAGAGTATTTCACCTCGGATGATTACCAAACCAAAGCTTAGTAAAATTGCAAAAACCATTGATTTTCCTAATTGTTCCTATCCATCGCCTGTGACTCATCCTAAATCAAATCTAAAACGCGCCATCATTCAACACACTAATGGGACGCTCGTGTTACTGTTTTATCGACAGAGATAGCTGCAAAACCCCCAAACTGGATTTCTATAGGCATTAATGCTATGAGGTTGTCTCCTTTTAACACCCACCACCATCCGGTGGTCCTTTCTAAATAGGGCCTGTGCCTGCATCCGAGGGCCATCAGGCAATGAGCCGCGTGACTAATCTCTTTTCACACCACGCTGAAACGTCATAACTCACGTGTGTGCTCCACAGATGGAAATTAAACTAACCCACCGCTAACACTTAACAGTTTCATGCAAGAAGGAAATTTGAGTTTACAACTCCAAGAAGTGCAAAGTACAAAGCCGTGTATCTTATTTCCGTTGCTCGGTTCGAGATGGAATGTCTGCAAGTTCTTGGATAATGACAACATTGTGCAGTGTTTGGTTTTATTATGGTGTCCGGAGTTTCTTGTAACATCTGCATACGTCGTTTTGTATAGAAGTATAATATGAGGTATAATTACATAGTTTGTACGAATTTGTTTCAATCACCTGGTGTATATAAAGCCATCATCAACCCTATGGAAGGGTCCCACTTTCCCGGAAATGAACCGACCACACACAATCACCCGAATTTATGATGCATATTAATACAAGTATGTGGTGTAATTTTCATTTTGGTCTTTACAAGAAAGTTATTACATGGTGATAGGATCATTTTTTGTCTACGTTTTTCTGGTGTTTTATAATCACGTGATAATAAAAAATACGATTTTTTATGGTAGGTTAGGTATGGATCCTATCAGTAAAATGAAATTAATATAGTCCTATAAAATTATCCAAATTTATTTTGGTTCTATTCAAAGATAACACAATGAAAAGTGAATTTCTAAAATGAAATTATTATGTTAGAGCTTCTTCATAGCTTCTGAAATTTTGTTCACCTTTGCGACTACAATTTATAGTTTGCTTTCTTGTCAAACAATTTAATAAAGAAATTTAACAACAAATATTCATTTTTAAGTTCTAAAATTACAAAAAAAAACATTAAAATTAAACCAATTTTTTTCGTATAAAATCCGACTAACAAAATTTATAGTTGCACTTATTTTATTTTAGTTCATTATTAACTTGATTATAATTTCCTGCTATTAATAAACTACTTCGTTTTATGTCTCGTTTTTTTGCTAGGACAGATTCATAATATAACTCGCTTGGTAATTAACAATCATTTTTTGTAACAATAAAAATGTTGGATAACATTTTAACGAAACTAGATTAATTTAAATTTGATTTTAATTTTATAAAATGTTTAATTGATTAAAAGACTGTACCTGAGGCTGTGCAGTAGGAATAAAATAGTCTCGCTGCAATCGTTGGCAGCAGAAATATAAGTTTAAATGAGTTGTAGTAAAAGTTTTATTATAACGATTTTCCGTTTGGTAAAAAGGGTCTTTTAAAAATGATGGCGACTTGTAGGCAAGGTTCAGTCTAAACAAACTGTTGGAATTGTTAACTGCTACTACATTTTATACGCTTGTTAGTGAGGTTTCTGTGGATTGTGAATAAATTCTTTGTGGTATTTGTTTTTATTTATAGTGATAATTATATGTAGTGTGGTGAACTTCATTTCGTTATCTTTGAATTTATTTACTGTTTCTTTGTCGTATCACGTATTTAGTTTTCTGCTCATAAATAGCGGATTCAGAGGTTCATGATGTAACTAAATGTAAACTAAAATTTCGTAATTTTGACAATTTGTTCAAAAATTTTCATCATGTGGTTGCTTAGTTTTGAATATTTTAAAAATACGAATACGCGAACTGAGAAAGTACCTCATGAAACGTTTGGTGAAATTATAATTCTCATAGATGTAGTAGTCAAGATATGACGGCTGCATGATTTATGAACGGCGATAGGGAATGTAAAATCATACATTCTGCTTTGTGTAGCCGCATCATATCCTCATTATTTTTAGTCTGAAAATTATTATTTTTTTTGACATGGTTTATGAAGAGAACTGAATTTAAAACTATAATAATTGACATATTGAGAACATAACCTGCTTAAAAAGGTTATAATATAGAATTACGCTCTTAATGAGGGGGGTAACACGTAGGTAATTAAAAGTTACCTTTACGATGCTATTGAGAAGACACTTTTGTATTTTGGGTTTTCAGAAGGATTCTGAACATTGTTTTTTGAGTTTCAATTTTTGAGAAACCAACCGCAGTTTTACCACAGGTTTTACTACAAATCCTGTATATTTTTATAGTTGATCGGTTTCTCTTTCTATCATGTTATCCCCACTTTCAGTGCAGTGAGGCAAAGAGGGGGATACGCCGAACAAATCTCTGTCTACAAATCTCCCTCAAAATAGGATACTGATAAAAGTTGGTCCAATTTTGATACTATAGACGATTCTAATTTATATAAAAAAGTGTTATTATATTATATTATAACTAAGTATTCTATAGAAGATACCTAACGATAACATCTACTAGACATACAATGTTGCGAATAGTATCGACATACGTTTTAATTAAGCTAAACTGTCACCTAGGACTATCTAGGTACCACTTATGAAATATAGTTGCTCCAGTTGCGCTTACAAAGTTATTTTTACCTGATTTTGAAACTATGTGAAATTGTTTATTTCAGTTGTCAATATGGAGCTTCCTTCGAAAAGACCTGAGAAGATAAGACTGACGGAGATAAACCCGTATCTAACGTGTTATCTCTGCAAGGGCTACTTGATAGATGCCACAACTATCTCTGAATGTTTACACTCATGTGAGTATAACATATTATAAAATATACTTTCTATTTTATTTAAACCTAAGTTTAGGTAATATAATATTTTTATAACTTTACGTGTATACACGGCCTATGTTTGTTGTAAGTGTACCACTGGCTTATAAAACAAGTTTATCATTTTTTTGTGTGAACAAGTCCGAGAAACAAATCTAAAATTCAAATTTATTAAGTATGATATTACCTCATCTTATATCTTGCGTCACAATGTTTCGCATAAATGATTTTTTGTGTGGTGCGTAACAAATAATCTTTGTTTCAGTTTGCCGCTGTTGCATTATCAAGTTTGTGAAGAAGTATCGCCACTGTCCGGTGTGCGAACTTGTCATCAATACAGCGAAACCCAATTTAAAGTAAGTGAATTATTTTTGGAGTTATGTCGCCTAGAGCAAAACTAGGTCCTTCCGCCTTCCCGATGCATGGAATAATCGACAAACAATATTTAATTTCAATTAAAATCTTTCATGGCTTTGGAAAGACCGTCATAAACCACGAATTTACATAATTGCGAAGCAAAGCAACTACGAGCGAGTTCACTTTTAGTTCAGTTAACGAATAGAAAACGTGGGAATATAATAAAAGTGTACTCTCTGCGGTATAAGCGAGTAAAGGACGCAAACATATAGTGCAGAGGAGCATACCCAACAGATAAATAAGTATACCATTGCTTCAAAAAGTTGTCGTGTTGGTATGAAACTGGTAATATAACATTTTTAAAAATGTGCTTACTTGTACGGTTTATTTTGTCTACATCACCAGCAACTGTAGATTATTCCTTTACAATCGGTGTCGAAGGTCGTTTTGTGAATTTGCTTTTATGGGTGGACGAGGGGGCTGCCTTAAAATTAGTGTAGGTAGAAAGCGTCGGGAGATGGATGTTATATAATATAATGTTATGGTTTTTTTTGTTTTGTGCACGAGTTGTTTTAATTTGCGTGGTAAATTCTGGGAAATGTTGTAGAAGTCCGAGAAAAAACTGACAGTATTTAAATAATTAAATAAAGTTCTAGGTTATAGAGGGATGCTAATTTTTGTAGAGTGGAATTGTGAAGATTAGTTTTGGAATTTTTTCTGGTTAGTAACTTATAGACATCTATAAATTTTATTGCGCAAAATTGTTATTTATATCTTATGACATTTAAAATAAATTTACGGTTTCAGTTTGTGTTAAAAAACTACAATTTTTTACACGAGTTATAATTATATTAGCATAAATTCATATTCAACTAAAATAAGAATGGATTTATGAGTTTCAGATAAAGATACTCGTAGTTTAATATTTATATAAAACTACTAGCAAGATATAATTACATAATTATGATGTGCTATAAAAGGTAAGTTATGTTATTATTATCACTATCAGCTCCTCCTATCGTCTGATTCTCAAGAGCTTCAATACTGAATACAGGACCGGCTTAAGCTCATCACTGATTTGATAAATAATTATGTCGAATTTTTTTATTGAATTCACGGCTGTATGTACAGGGTGTCCAGATTTCGTTGTAATTGCGGGGTATTTCGCTTACTAGCAGAGATAGAGAGATGCGGTTTTCGCGACACGTTGCTACTTTTTTGTGAAACGAAAGATGCCGTCAACGGTTTTTTCATAGCCCCCTTCATTTTTGAGATATAGGGCGAAATTGAAAATTTGCACTTTTAGGGCATACCTCGTATCTAGGGAACGGCTGAAGATATTGGAAAGATAAAAACTGCATCTTATACAGATTTTTACGTAGAATCCAGTGGCGTACTCATTTTTTTCTTACAGGCGATAATTTTCGAGATATTTACTAAACTTATGTTATTTTAAATGGTACACCCTATATATTTGTCGCTAGTTGGATCCAGCTTGTCATAAGCTTTACAAAAATATAAAACACTCTGTAATTATTTTCTATATTAAACTAGAAAATGACAATTTTCAAAAATTTAACCAAAATTTTTATAAGTAGGCTATGAAAAATAAGAAAAAATGTCATTATTCATGCAATAGAAGATTTACGTGCTGCCACAGAAAGAGAATTTAGGAATTTACAAACACAATCTCTCATAACTCTGAATGCTTTACGCAGGATAAGAAAAATGGGCGAAATGTGTCTGAGACATAACGGAAATCAATTTGAACAATTTCTATAAAGCGTATTCAAACTTTTATTTGTTCTTGTGAAAAGTTGACTGTATTCCTTCTTTGTTTGTTGTTTTTCATGGCTTACTTACAAAAAAATTGGCTGAATTTTTGAAAATTGTCATTTTCTAGATTAATATAGAAAATAACTACAGAGTGTTTTATATTTTTGTAAAGTTTATGACAAGCTGGATCCAACTAGTGAAAAACATACAGGGTGTTCCATTTAAAATAACATAAGATTAGTAAGTATCTCGAAATTTATAGCTTCTAAGAAAAAACTGTGTACGCCACTGGATTCTACGTAAAAATCTGTATAAGATGCAGTTTTTACCTTTCCAATATTTTCAGCCGTTCCCGAGGTACGAGGTATGCCCTGAAAGTGCAAATTTTGAATTTCACCCTGTATCTTAAAAATAAAGAGGGCTATGAAAAAACCGTTGACGGCTTCTTTCGTTTCACAAAAAAGTAGCAACGTGCCGCGAAAACCGCACTTCTCTATCTCTGCTAGTAAGCGAGATACCCCGCATTTACAACGAAATCTGGACACCCTGTACAAGAAGACTTGGACCATTTTGTTTCAAACAATTTTTGGTGTTAAATATGACCGAGCTTAACTATTTTTAGGAGCAAAGTACTCAAATTTACACATAAAAATGTCAAAAAATATTGAAAATTGATTGAAAAATCACTTTTACTTTTATACCATTTTCTGGTAAACTGAAACTTACTTGCCGAATGTAATTAAGTCGTACGTACCGGCAAAAACCGTTTTTTTAATCAAAAACATTTTTTTCCATATGGTGCAGACTTTTTGCCGATCTCTGTATGAACGTCGAGTTTATTAATTCACATGTTGCTATGTGCAAGAAAATTGCAAAAAATTTACCATCATTTTCCGAAAATGATGAGACCGTGTTTTGATAATTGAGCAAAAATCCTCTATGACACCGATAATATCTAAGATTTTTTGTGTTTTGCTCCACCTGTTATTGGGAACTGTTTTAAATGAGGTTAAACGAAATTTAGATAAAAATATTGCTTTTAGTTGTTTCAATGTAGCTATCGATAAAATCCAAAAATCAAAAATAATTTTTGTCTTAAGCGACCTCTTCCGTGTGGACTATTTGCTCCGCCATTCATGAAACTTAGTTTTTTGACATAACAAACAAGATTTCAGAAGCGAAAAAATCAAAGCTCGCCATTTTTAAGTCAGTCATTAAATAGCTGTATCTTTGTAATCATTAAGAATTGGACACATGTTTATATGAACTTTTTTCTTCAAAATAGTCCATACTACCACCACCACCCCTAAAATATTTAATAATTCTCCTGAAACACCATGTATACACACAAAGAGGCAGTTTGTCGTGTAACATTTTATTTTTTGTGAAATGTACTAAAATTAGTTCAATAGAAACAAATTCCAATAATTGCACTTGCCAATAATGAATTAGAAGGATAAATAGCGGGAAATTTAAATGCTTTTTGTTGAATCCATAATAAATTACTAAATACGCGAATGTTGCAATGAATTACGGTATCATAATACTGCACAAAAGTTCAAAACGAAATCGATTCCAGAATTTGTAGTCCTAATTCCAATTTATTTGCCCCAATATTAAAAATGCAGTTACCCTAGTCGAAATTGATTCTATAATTATGCAAAATCAAGCTTTTTTATTGTTATGGACCTTCAGTGTGAATTTGTAGAATTTTCTCACCCTTATTTGTAAGCTTTGTTGTTTGTTCGGTGCATCATGTATATCGATACAAGAACCTCCGCGTATCGTATAATAGACAACGAACGCACTAAAGGGAGGCGAAGGTCTTCTTATGGTAATTCAATGTAGTGAATTTCCATATGGGGCATTAGACAGTACAGACCTTCGCTGTAGGCTGTTATTGGAATGAGTAACTAAACCCGGAACTGTATTAAAACAGTCGTTTATTTAAACTAAACTGTTGTGCGAATTCGGAGGAATTCCGTGGTTGAGCCACGTGGCATTCATGTTTCCTATTCCAAATCGTTCCTCTCATTCGTAGCGTTATATACTATGGGCATGCGCGCTACTTTTTCTCATCAATAACGCTCAAGTTTCCTATAACTAACTGGCTTGGTATTTTATATTTCCTTCGAAACAACTCGATGCCCATAAAGTCAATTTGATGCCATAAAAATAGCTATAGTAGTGTTATTGTTGTCGAGATTGTTACCAATGCAGTACAAATGTTAAGAAATATCTATATTTGTTTCGTTCTCATGTTTTATTATTATTTGACACAAATCTTTCAGTTTCAGGTGTTGTTATTTTAGTAAATAAAGAGCTTAAAAAACATCCACGTTAATTACAATTATACCTAGAGTAATTCAATTAGTCTCGGTTGAACGGTTTTATTTCTTTTTTTTTGTGTTATTGTAGATTTAAGCTTTTATGTTTTTGTTACAGATTGGATAAAACGCTGCAAGATGTCGTTTATAAATTAGTGCCGGAATTATTTTTAAAAGAGATGACTAGGCGGAGACTGTTTTATCAGCAACACCCGGAAATTTCTGCCAGAGTTTCACCGGAAGAACGTGGCGAGGATACCGAAAGGACCATTTTCAACCCGAAGGATTTGATCAGTTTATCCATCGAGTATATTAGGTTAGTAAAAGTTAATTAATAGTTAGCTAAAATAACATTGAGTGGATGAGAATTTTTGTTTTGTAATTGAGGAAAAATGCCTCCATACACAAAAATGAGAATTGTATGCGGTACATGTCTGGTAATAATCCCAAAGCAATTTGTTGAACGCTGCGCCGGATGTCGAATTGTTCCGGCCGGAAACCAATCGACTAAATAACAGCGACGTTTGAGTTTTTGTTGTTGTTGTTCACAAAAAGCTGTGCGGTTGAGAGTTGTTCTCGTACCGGTGTTCTTGGCGCGATGTTTTCTTGTCGGGTTAATTACTAGAAGGTAATAAAAATTTATATTTTAGAGAGAAATGAAATTTTATAATTGGAAACTAGATTTTAGGTTTGTCATAAATTATAGGAGTATTATAAAGAAAAGTTGATGCATTAATAATAATTGTTATAGCTAGTAAATTTCATCCAATTTTCTATGAATATAAGATAAGTGTGTTATGTACAATTAACATTTCCTGTTGGTATAACTCCTGAAGAAGATTTTTGGAACTATGAACATTATTTACCTAGTTTGTGGACAGTTTAATTAACAAAAATAATTGAACCCAAATTACAATAAAATAAACTGCTGGCCAATTGAAACGTATACCAAGCGAATTTTTAGGTTGAATTTAAAGTCAAATATTTTAAAAAATAGAAAAGATATCAACATGCGGTTTTCAGGATTTCAGAGATAATCTAATTGAGAAAAAGATAGTGTTACCCGATTTTTTTACTTTGAAGTACATTACTCTCTACAGGGTATGAAAGAAAGTCTTCTTTTTTTTGTTAAATTTTATAACTACCGTGATTCCACAAAAATTTTTTAATATTTTTTTGACGTAGATTTTTTTAGTCCTTACTTAATGGGAAAACAACCTGTTTCTCAAAATTTTGATATCCCTGTTATTTTATAAGATACCGAATTTTTGCTGAAAATTTGATTTTTTCTTTGTTTTTTGTCGTTCGGCCGTATTGTGTTTTGTAAGAACCAATCTCTGTAGTTGATTATAATACCTTATGAATGGCTTTCTTATAAAAAGTACACTTTTTGTACTTTCATTAATTTATTGGTAACCAGTGGCTTATCAAAAATCGGTACACGTTCGCTAATTGGTAAATTTTTTAATTCATTTTTTTAGGCTATTTTCTTAATAGAATAGAATAGAATTTAGTTAGTTTATGTTCACCATTGGTTTAAGTGACTTATATCCTCGAAACGAGTTTTTCACTTTTTCAAAAATTTGCTCATATTCGTGTATACCGGGTGGCTACGAAATCGTTTTACAACCCCCACCATTTTGTTACATTTAACTGTATTAATTTGAAATTTGGCATGGTTTGATTGTTGAAAGGAATAATCATTTTGACGTTTAAAACAATCTGATGGCACTTCCGGTTTCACCGGAAGGGCCACCTACTAACTTTCAAAATTTTTTAAAACAACCCTGCATATTTTTTTCCGTAAGAATTAGATTCTACTTAAAATTACCTTTTTATCGACATATAACATGATGACATTTGCTTTCAAAATGGCTGCATAATTATTATTGCAAAAACCTGTTCAACAATATTAAATTTATTAAAAAATTCGGTATCTTATAAAATAAGAGGGATATAAAAATTTTGAGAAATTGGTTTTTTCCTCATTAACCAGGGACTAAAAAAATCGACATCAAAAAAATATAAAATTTTTTTTGTGGAATTGGTAGGTATAAAGTTTGAGAAAAAAAGACGACTTTCTTTCATACCCTGTAGATAGTAACGTACTTCAAAGTAAAAAAATGGGGTCACACTATTGCTTTCGCAATAAAATTATCTCTTGAATCCTGATAACCTCATGTTGATATCTTTTCTCCTTTTCAAAATATTTGACTTTAAATTCAACCTAAAAATTCGCTTGGTACGTTTCAATTTGCCAGCAGTTTAGTAAGTCTCTTCGCCTACTCATATGGTTACCGTTACCGATATACTGCCTTTTCTTACACATTTTTCAAGTTTTCTCGTTCAATAATCCTGCAAGGTGTATAAATGCTCGAAAAAGTGAACCTGGTGTTAAATTTTCTGGACACGAGATATTTTTTTAGTGATGCTTTGCTGCGTTACAATTTTATTTTTCTAGAGCCAGCCAACTGCTTTGCCATGAAGCCATATGAAGAAATGTCAATTTCTTGTGGTGACTCTTCGAAATTTAGCTCTGCTAGTTCTTCTTTTTTGTCAATTTCGGAAGAAGGGGACCTTCATCGTTTTTTTTTTCAATAATTTTCTATCGATCTAACGATTAGACTAATTTATAGGTTGTCAAATTTTGAACTAGTCGTACAGACTTCAAATTCATCACAATTTTTACTTTCTTATACGTAGTATAAGGAAGTATTGTAATCGTGATTTATTTCGACTTCGAGATTTTGATGGATTTACACGTTTTGAGGGCCCCTGAATCCATTTTGACCATTTTCGCCATGATGTCTGTCTGTCTGTGTGTCTGTCTGTCTGTCTGTCTGTCTGTCTGTCTGTATCCACCATAACTCAAAAACGACTTATCGGATTTGATTCAAATTTCATATTTAAGAGTTTGAACAAATTTGTGGGTGCCACATTCAATGTTTTTCATCTAGCACCAAAACAAGTGACAGTTACCTGACGACATTTTTAGGTTTTTTAGGAATATCTTGAAAAATAAACAATTTATGAGATTTTTTTATTCTTTAACATTGATTTAGAATTGAATTTTGAACAAATTTTGTTTGAACTTTTTTTTGAAATTCCGTCAAAAAAATTTCAAAAAACGAGATATTCCTAAAACACTTTAGATTTCTCATAGCGCGCTTTGATAGGGTCGAGGGTCGAAAAGTAATTATTGTGATACTATCCGTATAAGAAAGTCATGTGTTGGGCACATCAGATATTTTCGTTATAGGAACCATCAACTATTTTTTAGACGCGATTCTTTCTAAAAATGGCTAGTTGGCAATTCTTTCATAGTAAATTTTAAATGAAGTCCTGTACATACATTTTGACGATCAAGTAATAGAAATCGAGTTGTTCGCCAAAATGTAGAAAAAGGTTCCTTTTGTCAAACTGTGAAATTTACGGAGCGTCTTTAGAGCGCCATATCTAGGAAAGTATTTGTTGTAGAGAGCTTATTATTTTTAGTGATCGATTTGTTAATTGAAATAATTAAGTACAAAATAGTACTCTCAATATTTTTCGAATTAAAATGGAAAAACTGCAGCCAATAACTTTTTAAACCCTCCAAAAAATAACTCAAATTTCCTCTCTTTGGGTAACTAGGTTATTATAAAAATTTAATTTGCCTCCACATATAAATCGATAAAGTGTTTAATATTGTTTATTTCGAGGTTTATTTACTAGACTGTTTGTTATCTTCATTATAAATAAATATACAGAACTAATTGCCTACAATTGTATCGTTTAAACTTGGCTCGAAGTATTATACCAAGCTATTCACCTTCCAACTCCATTGTCTTTTTTCAGTTTTCACCTTACACGCTATTAACTTTTTGCTTAGATCTTTAAAACCGTCGCTGTGTTATTTTATTTCCTTTAACAAACATTTTAGATTAGAAGCCGCGTGGAGACCGTTCGTTGGTTTGATAAGACTTGACGATGATCGAGGAAAAGAGCGCAGTCGATTTGTTTTTTGTGCGGAATGTTCGCATACCCGTGACCATTTAAATGGTTAATTAATTGAGGGTTTAATTAGCTTGGCAACTTGTTGGACCCGACTTTTATTTATACAGCGGACAAAGTCTCTAAACGGTGTGTCTTCTGCACGTTTATTGTAATGAGGGTGAATAAATTGTGGAAGAAACTCGGGACAATACGGGCCTGGGTATTTAGTTGGTAGCTGGTGCTTTCACTGGGTGTTGGGTAAAAGTACTTGGCGTTAACATCGATATGAGTAACCACTACTCATACAAAATATATCGAGTGTGCGTTGTTGGTAGTTAGTAATTATGGAACGCATTGCCGAACTTTATAGCTTCCGCGAAGCAGTAACTTGGACGTGAGGTGAGAAAGTCGTTCTGCAAGTGGTTGGTGGTCGGTCGGTATCACAAATTAATTACCGGATTGTTGCGTAATCGTAGTGGGGGAGCTAATTTATTTCAGACAGTTCATTGAAAATTGTATGTCTTGTGGAATTAAGCTCATTTTAATTAAGTAGAGAACCTTTTACTTGGCACCCTTGTGCCTTTATATCCCACGCCTTAAGCAATTTAAGACATTATTTTACGGTGTTTTCATGACACTTTTCACACAAAACGTAAATTCTAAGTACAGAAAATACTGCGTAAAAATGTTGTTTCATTCAGTAGAAAAATCTCGTCATTATTGATCTGTGTTGATGGCTGTACGCTTATTTTTCCTCTCTCATGGTTGCTAGGCTGCCATCAGAAGAAAACAGTGTTGGTTACACCTAATACGAAAAGCAACAGCGCGCCATGTTGTGGTTTGGTTTCATAAAATCCCAATCTACAAAAACATATTTTATTCCTCTTCCATCAGTTAAATTTATAGTATTTTCAACCGGTTTTCAATTTCTCTTTTCACGGTGTACGTCTGGGCTGTCCGTTTCCATCTGATAAATTTGCAACTTGTCTGGAGCGATATATTATTAGCGGCATGCGGGGGATTTTCCGAGGGCATTTAGGCGCGACGCGTCGGGTCGCCTCTAAGCCGTGAGAGAATGAGCGTAAAACGTAAATATAAATGGGGCCTCTCTTCTCCACTGCGATGAGGAGAAGGTGAAAGAAGCGAGAGAATATTATAGACTCTACTACATACTACTTGAACTGCGGCAACCTGTTGTGTGGAGTTTGCTAGGGCGACGACGGCCCCCCTTGGTCCCTCCACGCGCGCAAGCAGTCATATGCCCGTCTATCTGGCTCTCCCACGCGTGCTGCACGTCACCGACGTCATCTGATTACGATGGTTTATGGGTCGACGCCGTCACAAACGAGCGGCGCACGTTTTGGTTGTGATCTATACGAGGTGCAGTCAGAATACCACCTAAAAATTGAACCGAAAAGGACGAAAATAATCATAGTTTGTATTAGAGCCTAAAATGCTGTAGGTGCATTTATTAAGAAAATCTACGGGCATAAGATTTCTACCATATATTTTTTTCTAAGTAGCCAAAATTGCATCATGGAAATAACGGTCATTTTCAACTTCACGAAGTCGGATTTTTTTATAGAAATCCAACCCAACGTCCGATCTTTTCTAATATTGATCTTCATCTGAAGGATGGTCTAAGTTAGTTTGCTCACGTAAATCTGCTCCTTGAAATATCCTTAAAGAAAACATCTACGTCTACGCTAAGGGCAGTATTTCTATAATATTAGTCGTTCGCCAAAGTTGACCCTCAAAACCCCATCTTGTAATCCTCCGGACCGTTGCAGTCAAAACATTTAATTTCCAACATCTCTATAAATTAGAAAGAAAGTTTCGAGAAAAAAATTCAAACCCCTTCAGAACCAAAATGATTCGTATTCCTAGAAAATGACCTAAAAATCGAGTTCCTCTTCATGTTTTAAAATACTATAGCATAGAAATGTATCAAGCTAGCAGACACTGCCTTATACATAATGATCATACAAAAGTGGCTCCTAAATGCATTTTGGTAATGTGTTATAGATAGTCAGTACCTACCCTTGCATTAAAATGCTACTGAACAAGTTTGCTGGTTAACTAATTTCGATGTTTATACTAGATTGTTAACTAAGACTTAAAGGCATAGCTAGTTTATACGAAGTTAGAATCCAGTATCAGTTTCAACGAAACTTCTGCTACTTTAGATTGCAGGCTTTGTGGTCTCCAGGTAAAATAATAGGGCAAATGGTGGTTAATATTGATACATAAAAGAATTAATTATTGAACCTCAATAAAATAGAATATTGTTATTATTAATTAATATTTTTTGGTATTACTATCTGTTTTTTGACATAAGGTTCCTTGTGTCTATTATTTTTTGGAAACATGAAATTGTTTAGATAATTAAAGTCGATGTCAGTCAGGATTTGAGACTCTGAAGGAATTTGTAACTTTAAAAATGTGAATTTAGATCTGATGTTAATTTGTTATCTATTAAATATTTACTCGCTACTTAATTAGACTGTTTCTCGAAAAAAACTAAAGTTTATAATTAAGTGGGTAGTCATAAATTGTACTAGAACGTAAAATACGAGATGTAGGATGTAGAAAATATATGGGTAAAAGATTCCTATATTTTTTTAATAGATAATAACTCGGATAATAATATACTGAATATGCTATAAAAGTACCGCGATATTAATTAAAGATTTTAAAAATGCATGTATTATAGAAAACTAGAAGAGATACAACATGTTATTAATTTATAAATTATAATCAAATATTTAAACTTTTGTTATAGTGGCTTAACTATTTCTATTCATTAAGTTAATCATCAATTGCAATTTGGAATGCGGAAATTCCTGACTATTAAAAATTGTCTTGGCACTGGAAATAAAGTTTTTGTTTTGTTTTGTTTCTTTTACTTAGGAACACATATTTATTCATAATACGAGGATTATCATAAATATTTAATGTTTAGTAATTATACTTAAAAGGTATAGATTGTTTTTTAACGATGTTCTTTATGGTAAGTTACAATAGATAGATTATTTCCTATATTCAGACTATATTTTTTTCATAAAAGATTATTCTCAGATTTTTTGTTATTTCGTGATATGTAAATATGCTGATGGTATTTTATTTTTTTTGTCAACATTTTGTTAAACAAGAATTTAACACTTTCAAAAGTAAGTATTTCTGAGAACCTAGTTTTATACCTACGTTTACCTAAAATCGTTTTATTAGACGGTTAAAATATCAACAGCAACAGCAGAAGAGGTCCTTTCTTAATGATGGCAATGGCAAAATAAAAAAAAATGGTAAATGATCAGCATTAGGAGAAAAAATCGTTTTTAAATGAAGGCAGTGGTAAAAAAAAGTATATAAATGTCCAGCTATTTTGTAATACTATGACACCAAAAAATGAACTTAATCTTTCATCCGACCAGATGCTAATTTTCCTACGTTTCATAGTTAAAGTCAAAGCTAAAGAAGTAAGGCTCACAATACTTTAGATAATAATTCCTAAGATATCTTCGTTACAATCAGTGTTAAAAATATTTCTTACACTTTGGCTAGAAGAACCTCATTGTGCTGGAGGAACACGTTTTTTTGCAATGTGTCCACAAAATTTAAAAAAAAAACGTGCCGAAGCCCTGGATGAAATTCTGTAATTACCCAATCAGTCTGCAATTGTCATAAAAGAATTGAACCAAATAAAAATCTATTATATTTATTAACGCAATTAATTAAATTCTTTCAGAGACATTTTGACAGCTGGACACAATTAAAAAAAAACATAGGCGGTGATTTATTTTCGCCGAATCATCTTTTAAACAAAACGAACAATTACCCCAACACACCTGCTCCTTGTGCGGGAGCCCAGAAACCTACACCCGGTACGAACACAATTGCTACGGCCCGTAAAAGACTTTTTTCCAAACGCCACCCAATTAAAATGAAATTAAGTCATCGCTCGAGCTCTTTAACCACATTAGCGTGGCGTGTTAACTTTCTCATCTCACTAATTAGATAACATGGATTTTGGTTAACCACAAGATTTGACTAATGGTAGTTGCAGGATTAACTCCGGTAGCTTCTGGCTTAAGCACGCGTCCTATTTAAAGAAACTTTGGGTGTAAAGTTTTGTTTTTTGAAAACTGTAGTCTTGAGGACTTTAGGCTGCATTTTAAACAATACTCACGCAAAGCACTGTATACTAATCGCGGTAAATGAGACACACCCGTGGCCGTGATGTGAATGCCGTCGAGTATTTAAAGGATTTGATAGCACGGCAAGGCCTTAGCCACAAACTCACATTCTCATATAGCTTTTTTTAACAGTGTGACGTGCACAAGGATTAACAACAAATTGGGGGATTGTGATGAGTTTGCCTTGAAGGCTCGATGGGGAGACGAAACTGTCTGGATGTATAAGTTTATTGAAACGTATGCATCGGGGATGTGTCGAATTCTGAGAACGATTGCTTTCTATTCCACACAAGCCACGTACGCGTATCTAATAGTGTGTTACAAATTTATCGGCTTGTTGCAATCTCAAGTGTAAACAACACATAACGTTTTACTCGTGACCTTTTTCGACGACGGCCGACGACTTGGCAGCCCATAAAAACAGACTTATAGTCTATAAAAACCTGGCGACAAATCCGCAATATAGTTCATAGGGTGTTTTGTGCCTTTTGTACATTTTGTGGTGTCTTCGTCAGCGCCACCGTCGTCGTAGTCATCGTCGTCGGCGGCGTGTTAGAGATCACATGTGCGGGCGGGCCTCAGCACGACCCTCGATGCATTATTTATAGAGTTATCGATTTTCGAATAGGCGCGCTATTTCTCTCTCCTGCTGCTACGAAACAAACGGCGCGCCGTCGACTGCATGCAGGAGATACAACATCGACTAATGCCTTCAGGACATGTCATCTGTATTCGGATATTTTGCCTCATATATTTTCATTATTAATTTCGTTACAGTTTCTTGTTACTTTTTGTCGCAAAAATAACAACCTAAAAAGTGAGACCATTTTATACTACAGAAAAACATCGAAGTAGGTTATAAACTAAATAGCTAGTAAGCTTTTATTGACTGTTAAAGTAGATTATTATTAAATACAGCATTTTGCATTAATTTGAACCACAGACATATAGAGGTAAGTTCGTCTTTAGGCATTGAAGAAAAGATCAGAGGACAGGAACATGTTGAACACTCCCCTCTCTCTTGATCCAAGTTAAATGAGTGGGGGTAGAATACGGTAGAAGGGATCATAGAGCAAGCTATAGATGTTAGTGCTAAGAGGCCAAAATCTAACTCGTATCAAGAACCATCCTAGTATAATAATATACATATTAAAAAGTAACGGTAATCGATCTATGTGTGATTAATGTAGCTTGTAATCAGAAATAAAAACCTCATTATGAAAGAGCTGGTCCATAAAAATATACTTAAGAGCTTAATAGTTATCGCAAATTGCTATTGTATTATGTAGACATTGCTTAATTTTAATTGTTTGTATCATTTATAGTAAAAAATTGCTAAAAGTAGACTTACATGCACATAATAATTATAATTTCTATATTATAATTAATACTTCTAAGCGAATGGAGATGAGAGGGGATTAGGCTTTTGTAATTTCTGTGTCACCTTAGTATAAGAAAGCGAATGGATACAATGAGTGAAGAGATTTTGTGGGGTTCAGAATTTGATGAGCTGGTTCGTTTGTGGATGATAATGAAATGCAGATGTCGGTTAAGATAAGTGTAGGTTTTTTCAAGATAATTTACGCGTGATTCTGTTTGCAGAATACGCTGTCTGTAAATAAATTTTAAAACCAGCCTTTATGTACCTACAGATTTTATAATCCTCATGTTTGAGCATATTTTTTTTAACCACGAACACTTTGTGTTTTCTTCTATATTTGTGTAATGGTTACCTATACAAAAAATGTAGCAAATTTATTTCAAATTTTATAAAATATCGTAACCATAAGATAAAGTCGAAACAGTTAGCTTGTAAGACTATCTACTTATTTCTGTAAATATTTTCCAAAATTGAATATCATGTCGACTTTTAAAGTTACATATTTTTATGCAGGGTGATGCAGTGATATGCATTTTGGAACATCTCCAAAAACATCAGATGCTCAATGCCAAGAATCCATCAATTCTAAGAAGTGCAATTATTCACAAAGAGCTTAGGATTAACAACATTTTAAAAATCAAAAGAAAGGCAATGTTTGAAAAGATTTACTATACAGGGTGTTGAGTTTTGAAGTTTAGTAATTTTTTTACGATAGTTATTCTTTGAAGCAATATGTAGACTTCAAATTGGGCAAACATAATTCACACTTAACCACTAAAGAAATTGCTTAATTTCAGACGCGTAGATTCAGAGGGTCATAATAATTATGTAGTGTGTTATTCCAAGAAATAAACAGTATCTCATCAAAAAAGGTCTCTAAATTTTTAAATTTATTCGATTTTCTTATTTTTTGGAATTTTTATCAATCAACTTATTCCGAGGTTAACTCGCCTTTATGAAACTGGGCCTTAAACACATTTTTCAGGTGATCGTATTATATGAAAGTTGGTGATATCTCAATGATAACTTAGTAAACAGTAACATCGCACAGAACGAAGTACGAGTATGTGCAGTTATTATCAAGTTTCAAATATTGTGATAAGGTATGAACAGCTTTTATATACGCCCGTTTGAAAATAACTATTTTCTCATACCTGCACGAAAATGGCCACTTTATTTGCGGGAAATGCGGGTAGAAAGTCGTCTTTTTAGGGTAGTCGCGGAAAATAAGGAGTGGGAGTAGCATTTCTCACATGGGTAGCCATTCCCTCCCTGATATGCGGGAGTTATTTGTGTTTGTTTATGGTTGTGAAGGTCATTTTCTCACTGCACAGTGTCAAGCAAAAATGTCAATGTTATGCTGCTATAATTTGTTCGCGGGATTCACGCAAAAGAAGTGGCCATTTTCGTACAGGTATGAGAAAAAATAGAGTATGCTACACGCGGGAGGAATTGATTCTGCTTTCGCTTCGCTCTGGCGCAATTTTCACACTCGTCAGAATCTCTTAATTCCTACCTTGTTGCATAAACTACTATTCCGTATTTATTTAGTTATTTTAGATCAGTTTTTTGGGGTTGAAATATCACGGCACACGTCTGCATTTCCACTTGACATTTCCAACGAACAAAAATTTAAAAAAATAAGGGCATACAGAAATACGCTTGCTATTCGTTGTGAATTACTGTAGAAACTCTAGGGGTGAAAAGGAAAGATCATATTAAGTAGAACTCATAATTCGTAATGCAATAATAGAAGTAAATTGGTTCAAAGAAGATTAAAGAGCTGGCGCGGCGCTTCAGTTTTATTCAATAAATGTTATGAAATGTCGAAGATTCTGGATATCATTGTGTATCGTATCATATTTGTAGAAAAAAATGAGATTTTATATCCAATTCACGGTGCCTCTTTTTCCTTAATTACTAGATATAGGCAATAGAAACAGACATACTCTTAAGATATTTATTTGGACAGTAGTTTAAATCAACTAAATTATCAAACTATCAACGAGACAAAAGGCCCACAAGATTCTCGAAAATTATGAATTATCTTCCAAAAAATCTCACACTTTATCTCTTCCTACTTTAACTTAACAGTCGAGTTCTTCAATTTCAATAATATTGATCTGCATTCACAATATTTTTTACACTCCCATGATAAAGCAAAGTTTCCCTCGAATTTTTTTTTATAAATAAATTCGAAATTAATTTACCCGATTGTGATCTACCAACCAACCCGAACCCCATCAATCATTTGTTTATAGCCATTTACCATCTAATTATAAAGTTACAATAAAAAATGTCCCTCCATCAAAGTAAATTAAATATAATTGGCCATGCTGCCACTCGCGACCCCGACCAGGTGACAGAAACAAAAGTTTCTCCACATGCACGTATCTAGATATCCTTGTCTACTACAACTTGCATTATGTGGCAGTGCCCAATTCCAAGGGGTAAAAGGAACGGCCTCCGGTTAGATTGCTGTGGACAGCGCCTTCTTGGTTCCTATAGAATGGTAGTTAAAGTACGGAACAACGGAACGAACGGCAGCCGTCTAGCATCATCGGCAATGCCAGAGATAGCAGCGACACACAGCTGTTTCGAGTTTCACGGTTGGCGGCCTCATGGGCCTCATTCGATGGCGGTGCTGAAGTTTACGTAGGAATTGAAAAAGTAAGGGGTGGAAGTAAAGAGATGCAGTAGAGGTTTTCTAAAGGAAAAAGGGGGAGGATGTTAATTTTCTCGATGTAACTTTTGACAGTTGACAAATTGATAATAGGAGTTAATCTAGTAGGTTTAGACTTGCTAGTTTGGTCTCCAAATTTACAAATTTTCAATTTCAAAATGGTTACTAGAGAAATTGCTCTACTTCTGAACTATCAAATATATTTTTTTTGACTAGTCAGTAGAGTAGTAGAGAAAATTGGAACTAAATTGGCGCGAAATTCAAAATACATTAAATGGATTGGCTCTTATCCTATCTACGTGGTTAAACAGCCAACCAGATTAATGTTTCAAATTTCCTGCTAAAATCATGAACTTTAAATATCTCCACTAATTGTTTGTCGTGATTTCAGTCCATCCTGCACAAAAAATTACACCCGAACATCAACTCACTTAGATTTTAGATTCATCCTCTAAACCTCATTAAATTGAACGTACTTCACGTGATATTTTACGTAAACTTCTCCTCGTGTGAACGCTCGATTGCATCACAACGTTATCATTACCGCGATGTGCGGCTGTCTCATTCCATGGCCTCCTGTCTCTGTCGTTACAATCGCAGCGGCAATGCCGGTCTTATCTCAGGGGAGCGCTCAAAAACCGACACGCGAGAGAGTTTAGGAATAAGAGAGAAGCGTATATAATTGTATGTTGTGCCTTGTTTTGCGCTCTTGATCAGTAAGCGACCAGAGAGAGAATAACATTTTAAGAGGTTGGTTGGGATGTTGGAATCGGTCGAGTGACGGAAAGCACACCGGTGTGTGCACAAATCCTAATCGAAGGGAAAATATTTTGTCTCTCTCTATGTAGTTTCTTGCTAGGTGCCAGATTACATAACTCATTCGATGGAAGGCATTTTGAGATTTGCGTCAAGGGAAGCGGGTGTCGATTTAATGATTGGGGGATGAGTAAAACATGCGGTGGGTGGATTTTGACATACTATTACTATATTAATAATAATGATTTGCGTTAAAACCCCCAAACCGCAGCATCACTACACTCCTCGTAAGGGGATTCATTGGTATTGACCCGTGGCTGGGTAACATGGTGCGTAATTAAGATAGATGGTTTGTTGGTACAGAGTATCATCGTTGCCTAATCCTAAAATTTTCACAAAACTGGAATAGTTGTAGAGGTTGTGTTTACCAGAGGAACAAACCCCGCAAGGAGTTTTGTTTGTTTTTCCGTAAATCAAACAGAAAACTAGCGGACTGTTAACGTGGTTAGGTGCACGAAAAAGGGTTCAAAGTAAACGAGGCGGTTTGCGATTTGTTTGATAATGGAAAGGATTAGTTTTGATTATTACATTAGGTTAGGTGTTTTGGTAATGCTGGGAGATTTCTGAAGCTTAAGCAAAATCGGGTGTGTTTGGTTTTTGAGTCGGTTTAATTAGCACGGGAGTTTCCAAGTATTTGCAAAAAAGTTTTTCTTAATGTGAAACTTTTAGAACTCTACTTCAAAATTTGAAGAAAATTTAAGAAAAAAACATTTTCTTTCTGTTTATATTTATAATATTAATTTGTTAGAGAAATAAAACACAAACTGACAGTTTTAAATATTTTGTGGAAATAAAAGTGCAGATGTTCGACTAAACTTCAAGTCTTCAAAACTTTAACTTTAAAAGTAAACTTTTTAAGGTGGTATACCTAAGTAACAATTGAAAACTATATGTATTATTTATTCGCAGGGAATTACTTATTCATTATTTTTGTGGCTTAAATTTATAAATACATAATAATTAGTAGATATACAATTGTTTCAACTCAATATACAATATCACGATCTATATTTCTGAATATTTGCTAAGATCCTGAACTATAACATCAAAATTATGGGTTAGATACGTAAAAACAAGCAGGAAAACCTATCGTCAGATATAACCCTTAAATCGGAACTTTAAGTTTTGTTACATTTTCAAGTTTCGACTTTGTGCTTGATATCAATTAACTATAACTTTTCGCATATCAAGTTCCACTGAAAATATAAATAATATTTTGAAATTAAACAGATTTTTCACAGATTCCTTCATTTTGATGATTCTGAAGTGTTCGAAATAAAATAAACCCTCGAAAGAAAACTAATCCTAAATTCCATTTATAGTTACTGTTTATATAGAGTGTTTGTTAATAATGCACAGGATGTTATATGAATTATTATGAATGACAGACAAACATTTTTTAGATCAAAAAACACGTGTCATAAAAAGGGTGGTTTCCAGAATGCAGACTGTCAAGTTGAGAAAAAATACGACAATTTCGAAAAACTGGAAAATGATTAGCGATATTTTAATCAAATTTGACACGTGGTATTATTCAAGGCGGATTTTTAACTACCAGGGGTAAATACAAAAATACCTTTTTTTCCAGGCTCAACTTTATCACCCTGTATTTTGAAAAACGAAGCAGTTTAGTATGTGTTCATTATCAAATTTTTTTTACCTATATTTACCCTATTCATATCAAATTTTGTATGTATATGTGCAATAGAGTGATCAACCTTGATATTTTTATTTGGAGAAACCCATCTTAAAGGTGAGCATACACGATATGGTTTACCGGAGGGCATGCGTTTCAAACTCCTGAAAAATTAAGATCAACACGGAATATCAGAAAAGGATTGGATGTAAGGTCGTTTTTATACTATTTTTCCTTTCTAAAAACCTTTCTTGTAGGTTTGCTAAGCTAAAATAACGTAGAGTTAAATTGTATTCTTTAAAACTTTTCATTGTAAATTCTACATATCTTTGCACTTTGCAATTTCGCAGTAAACATGTGCTGTATGCTCTATTAATCGCAAGAAATTAAATATTATTTCATAACAGTAATTATTATATTATTGTGAACTTCTAACCATTTATTCCGTTATACCTAATATTACTTCGATCCACAAGCACGATATTTTTTTACCGTTTTCCAGCAAAATGCTTGAAAAGTTTTCCTTTTATCGTCGTAATGACCACGCCACATGTCAATAATAGCACGCCCTTAGTTTCCGGCCCACCATTACAATAATAACATTAAACACCCGAAGGGGTTTTTATGTTCTTCTTGATCAAAGCAGAATGCAGAATAAGTTAGTATATATTAACTAGAAGGTGCATCATTAGCTTGTCGCGATTGTATAGCCTTGCGTGCGTTTAGTTGGAGCAAATCCGATTCGAGCTCGGCTGGGGCAAGACAAGAACAGAGGACGTGACTGTCTGGTTTTCGACGAGAGCTTCTGTTATTGTTTGGGTGGGTAAAACGTGCCTGCTGCTTTGGCTATTCCACATTAATACCTTTGATTACTTTGGTGCAAGTAGGTATGCAATTTGTATTTAGGCGCATCAAGTAATGGTTTTATTTTGGAATATTCTAGAAAACAGGGGACTGGCTTAATTAAATCAGGCCCAGTGCACATTCCATACTAATTAGTTGAAAGCCCGAGTGACGAGAAACTGTTTTTGATTGTGGGGGATTAGAGCGTGAGCTCATTGCTGGACCCTCCTTTCCCCCATGTGTTGTATTCCCGAAACAAAAGCATCATCCACTGAATTAGAATGCGTGTCTCTCCTGCGGTCTATTGGGAACAGAATGCGTTCTGGGTTGTGTGTGGGCGTAGCGAAACTTGATGGGGTTATCCGTCATTCTTTTCTGATACTGCTATCTAATCTAAAGTGTCACCGTTTTTAGTGCGACAGCACAGAGTTAACTGACAATTATTATTATGGAGCTTATGCCGTGGATATTTGTCTTTGTTAATTGGTCCTGCAGGGGATTTGGGCCTCATTAATAAAACAACAGGGTCTGGTGTGTTGCTCGTCAATGGATTAAAGGCCATTTAATATATTTTTGAGCTGGATATTGACACTACATGCCGGTTTTGTTTGTTTCCAATGTGATCAACTAAATTAACTATGCGATGTGGGCTCATATAGCTTTTATATTGTACTATCAATTATGTTGTGTCTCGTGCGATGAGATTGTAATTGTTGAATTATTTTAAGGGGACCGTTACGTCATAAACATTTTATAGATGTACTCGATTATACATACATTCTTAGCTACGGAATTTATTCTATTGTAATGGAACTGTTTGTATTCTTTAGTCTTATAGATACAAATAGAGTCAAAATTCTAAGTATGAATTGTCTTTGTGAAAAATGCAACAGTTAATCAAAATCGTCTAATCTACATCAATTCGTACAATAATTGAACTATACAAAAATTATAATAGTATATTTTGTAATGAGCATTTAATGATGGCTATTAAGACACTCGTATTTATTACGACACTTACCTACGGCTCGTGTCGTAATAAATACGAGTGTCTTAATAGCCATTAAATGTGAGTTCCATACACCATTATTTTTTCTACGACTAGGTATTCAAAATAATGAAAAATAAAAAAATTAATATTACCTATGGCAACTTTATCATAAACTAAGAATTGTCAGAAAATCAAAATGAACTGTCATTGATATTGACTGAATACATTGCTGTGAAGTTGCGTTTCTATTGGTTATAAACTTGTATCGTAATGAATCTCATTACAGTACAGGTACATAGTAAATGTCTAATAAATCAATTAAAGTATGGGAGTCAGAAAAAAATATAAACAGTCTGTATGAACAAAGGTTCTTAATAGCAACAAATTGATAATTTGGAGAACTTTAAATCATAAACATGATGTCCATGAAATTGTTAAAGAAAATCGACATACTGTCATGGTGGAAGCCAGTATGATATCTAGTAGTTTCTAGAACATATGAACTTAAAGTTGTGAAAAATAAAATCGCTGTTATCCAACCCCCACAAAGTGAGGACGTTAATCCGAGACCAAACCTAATTTCTAAAATTTTGTATATTCTTAAAATTAAAAAGGATAATATTTCTAGTGACCTTAAGGTTAGGTTCTTTTAACCAAGGATTTCCAAGACATTTATGGATGGTGATATATCCAAATTTGACGATGCGATGTGTTTTTACAAAAATTGCTAGGCCCAATAGTTTTCAACTTAGGAGCAATTAAAAATGACAATTAAATTTCGTCTAATAAGTTAATTTATGTTTCTTTAACTTTAAAATTTTATAAAACTTGCTTAATCGCTGGGGTTTAAATTTCGTTCAATTTTAGATAAGATCTTTAAATAACTTGAGTCTTCTTTTTGTAACACCGCAGGTACATTTTAACTTATTACGAGTTATCACAATGGCTTAGTTATTGGAGTATTGGAGATAATCCTTAAAAATTTCTAAGAAACCCAACGATTTGGGTTTTCCCGAGGGAGTTGCTGTAATTAAAATGCTGAAGGTTTCATTCAAAGTTCAAAAGTCTGACCTATAATAATTTTAACAACAGGGATTTGTTTTAAAAATAGTCATCACAAGAATAAGCTTATGCCCGGTACCATATTTAGTAGAAAACTTTCCGCTTGTAATATGTGACATGTGACGTCACTTCTGCTCTATAATAAATTAAAAGATTCATAGAACTCTTACGAAATGCCTTTCATTTCACATACACCAACGATGATATTCCGTTGGTTGTAGCTTATAAATAAAATCAATAAAGCATCTCTTTCTCCCCTGTGTCGAGGCGAAACTTTTCTATAAATTCGTAAATCTCTTTATTTTCGCCGGTGTGACGTCTTGTGAACAAGAACAAAGATAGAACCTATATATATTTTGATCATTTTAAAACACCAAAGGAATTTGGGCTTGTGGAGTCGGTGGGTGAATGATTCGGGTTTCTTTTACTGATGTCGATAATATCGCAGGGGTTATTTTTAAATCACTACTTTCCAAAGTACCTTTTGATTTATATCACGCGTCAACGCTTCTCTGGAAAACAGTCGGCCTCTCGTTTCTGTAGGGCTCTGCCGGCGTTTGTATCTCATTTCAACCGGTATTGCCATCTCGCTATGCGCGAGATTGTCTCGCATGTGATGGCTTGTTGCTATTCGAGACGGGGGGATGTAAACTAATCCATAAACTCTGTATGTGAATGAATGAATTTGGAAAAATTACCTACGTGTTTTTTCTTTGTTTCAGTGATGATTCGTCGTCCAGAGCTATTCTCATTCTTGCTTCGACGAACGGCTGTGACAATCGTCAAACAACGTCTGAAGATAATGCAGAGGCTCAAATGAAGCGTTATCTGCAATGTGCCGGCATGTGTAGAGTTGAACTTCTCAAGAAATTCATCCAGAACAAGTACAATGTAGATATAAATCTCTTTTATGTAAGTTAATCCCCCCTCAGCCTAATTTTAGTTGGTTGCAATACAGTTTTTTTGCTTTTGTTGCAGATTGAGATTTTGTATAAAAGAGTTCCCCTACCGGATCACTACACCCTTATTGATATTGCGTATATTTATTCATGGAAAAGGGTAAGACAGACACATATTGTTATATATAAAATATATTCTAATGTTTAACTTTGTTTCCAGAATGAACCGATGAAATTCTACTTCAGGATTACGGATGTTAATAAAGTTTCGGAGCGATTCGACTACATCGGACATAGTCAAACAGATATGAGTTTGCAGACTGTAAGGACGTCTAGAAATAATGGAACATCAGGGGAAAAGACAGCGAAAAAACGAGACAGCATGGGTCATAAGAAACTAAAAGAAGAACCTAGTCAAGATACAAAAAGTGAGGTGGTTAAAACTTGTGATAAAATCAACGAAAAAAGTGATATTAAAGTTGCCGCTGAAGTTAATAATATAATTGTGCCCGCCAACAGTGTAAAAGTTAAGAAAGCGCCTGCTAAAGAAGTTAGTGAAAATAAAAAGAAAACCAGTGCTGCCTTGGTACAAAGTGAAAACAGTGAAAGCATTTTACTAAAACCCGAAATAAAGGAAGAAATTAAAAACAAAATTAAAAATGATAAAAACGAGGTGTATACTAACATAACATTAAACCGTTCAAACAACGAGGAAATTGTAACAAAAATTCAGAAAGTATCCAACAAGGACGGACAACCCATAGGCTTAAATATCAAACAAGTTAAAAAGAATCCTGTTAAAACCCGTGCTATTTTAGTTAAGAAACTATCACCAAACAAACCTGTACAGAAAACCGCGGTGGAAGCTATACAAAGCTCGGATGTTTTGGAAGACGAAAAATCGCGTTTCCTAAAGTCGATTGAACTGACAGCTAAGACCGTAGTGGAAAACATTGTAGCAAAACACAAGGGTTCAGATGGCCCTTTGGTAGCCTGCGGACAAAAGCGCAAAGCGACCAGTCCAATTAAAATTGACAAACCGGCGAAAAAGGGAAGAGTTGACAAGAAACCAACAACTAAGATTATTATACAGACCAAACAACCGACGAATGCTTCAATAAAAGCAAAGGAGTCACCCACGGATTCATTGTTGAAATCTCTTAATAACCGAGAGCCGCAGAAAATGGACAATGGATTACAGTCGCTTATAGACAGTTGTAAGATAAATATACCGTCATCGTTGTCTATAACGATAAAAGAAAGTAACGAGTCTGCGCAGTCGCCTATGTTGATCCCCCCAGTACAAAACTACATCGAAATATTGAAACTACCAGACGAAAAGACTGACGATAATTCCACTAGCAACAAAGATGTACAGCAAAATAAATTACTATCAGAAATGTCGAACTATGACAGTGAACAAAAAGTGGACCAAGACCTGTCTGAAATTGCAAAGAGTCTAACGGAGAAAATGCCAAAATCAACGTCTGTTTCACATATAACCGGTCCAAAGTTGCCATTTCCTATTCCAAATAAACCAAGCTCACCCCCCAAGTTTTCTATTCAACCAGCGCCAGTACCTGATGTGCCATGTAAAATATTAAATATGCCCAAAGACAGCCTGATAAAGTTGAACCCTCGATCACCTCAAACATTTCAGAAAATTTTTGAAGAGTCTATAAAAACGCCGAAAGATGAAAAGAAGGACGAACAGCAACAAAAATCCGCATTGGATTTAAGTAGTGAGACCAGTAGCACTGGAGGGAATAACAAACGGAATATTCTGGAGATTGCTTCGCAACTATATAAAAAGACGAAACTAGAGCAGGAGAAAAATTTGAATGAAAATACTAAAAAGGAGGAGGTACCTGCGCCTAAAGTAGCAATTCCTCGGTTGCCGAATAAGAGAACGATGAAACCACCGCAAAAGAGTGTTGTTCCTATGGATACCACCGAGGGGAAGTTTCCACAGACTGTAGCTAATTTACACTCAAGCAGCCTGGGGTTAAATTATACTGTATCCGTGGGACAAAACACTGTTAATTCACCACCAAAAGCAAACGGTGTAATTGACAACGAAATTAAGTGCGGTAGCCCGCCAAAAAGTACAAGTAGCCCAATAAAAATTCCTACTCCAAGTGATAAAAACAATACAAAATTGCAGTCGTCGTCTAAGCCAAGCGATTTCCTAAGCGTGCCACCTTCATTTGTACCTTTTTCCAAACAATCCGAGTTAAGGTTGGATCTATCGGGCTTGAGTGGCGACAGCCATAAATCCCCTAAACTAATAAACAAAAACCACCTTTCTCCTGGTCACTCGCCTAAACTTTCACCCAAATCCTCTCCTGTGGTTAAACACATGTTTGCTCCCACCACTCCCCCTATCGTGGATCATCTCCGCACTGGTCAACCTTACCGCCAGAAAATTCCTTCGCCCAAACTAAGCGCCAGTTTTCCTAATAAACAAGGAAGTCCGTCGCCCAAGTCACCTAAAATTTCCACTACCAATTTGAAACCAACCGCCTCTCCTAAAGCCGCTAACTCAAAAGTAACAGTTTCACCTAAAGCTACTAACTCAAAAATCACTTCTCCCAAAGTAACCTCGCCGAAAAATCCTAGTTCTAAAGGTGGCACTGCCTCAAAACCGGGTAGCAGTCAGAGTTCGCCTTTAAATTCTAATCAGTTGTTGGAAAAGTACAATATTCAAAATTTGGCACAATTGACGGCTAATTTAAACTTTAATACAGCTAGTTTTGGTTTGGCGCCTGGTAACCAAATAGCTGCTCTTCAGCAGGCTGTTCTCATGAAGCATTTTGAGTTGCAAAATAGACAGAATTGGCTCAGTATGAACCACGCAGCGTCTACGATCCAATATGAGAAATTTTTACAGAGCTTGGGCTCGAATCAGAACCATTTATTGGGTAATATAAAAGAGAATTGACCACTAACATCAGAAGTTGTTACTTAGTTGATAGTTATTTAGGTATACACGAGTTTGTTTTTTCTTGTCGTATTACGGAACACTAAATTGTTGGTGAACGCAACGAATTGCAGTGAAGTGTCCATCGATTACATGTATCGTTTATTTAGAGTTTTGTTAATGTTTTAAATTATTTGTTAATTTTAAGTTGTTCTTATTTTCCTTTTTCCATCTAAAAAGGGTGTAATATATTGATGTAACTAAACAGATGTAAGGAATATGTAAAATATTATTTTGCAACTTTCATTAAAAAAAACCAAACTAACGTGCTGTGTTTTAATCACCTTATTCCACCAAAAGTGGTCAGTTTTATGGTGCCATAAAATCTTTTAATGACATACTTTTGTGCTAACTTGAAATTTGGGGCGTAACTTCCTTCACTTACAGGATAATCATCAACTGTGTCGTTTTCTAGCAATGCGACAAGTGATTTTATAGTATCTGCCGTTATATTCCTAGAAGGCAAAGTTCCCTAGGGTGCTTTGTGTTTAGGGCAGTATTTATTACCTATCCCCAAAATAGCATGTTCTAGTGTTAGTTCCGTGCAAATTACTGTGGCAACTGCTGCAATAGATTTGTCTATTATGGCAAACAGATGATCCAACGACAACTAACTAAATGATAATCGAAAAACTAGTTAATTATGCTGGAGATGTTTTGTTTTATGAGGTATTTATGTGAGTGGAAGAATGCAAGGAATTTATTTTTGTTTGATAAAAAGAACAAACAAAACAAGTTTCGTGGTTACAAACTTTCAAAACTCGTCGAAAATATATTTGTTTTAAAGTTATACCTAATCAGGTTTTTAAAACTATTTTCAATTTACTCCTCCCACAATGAGGTGCATTGCAATAAAACAAAATTGAATTCGGTCATTTATCGGTTGGCTAGGCGCCCCAAACCGCATTGGAACCTTAGGCAAAACGCAAAACAATGCCAATAGCTCTCCAATACTACATACAAAAGTTAAACCGACCACAATTTAATATTGCAGCCTCGAAATCGCAGTGGAAGTGAACAACTCGGCTGCATCCCCCAGCAAGTTGAACGAGGACAGCACACCGCATCTAGTGTGGCAACAGCGCATGTTTATTATACAAGGACTCTCGTCTGTATTCGGGGTAGATCGTGTAGCTTATATAATTACGTGTGAATCATAGACAAGCTGGTAGATTACAAGAGTAAACTTTCACGTTGGAAAGCACGGTTTCGTTTTACAGTGGAAAATTTGCTGTTGGATAGAAAGAGAGAGAACGAACGATCATCACGAATATAATGTGGTTTAGGTTTTGTATGAATGTGTGTGTTTGTGTGTGTGTATGTTTATCAGTAGTAGCAACATGACGAGGACGACTGTGGTGGCATGTGGCTGTTTTTAAACTGTTTAATATTTATGTTGAATATTAAATTAGTTACTTAACTTATAGCTTGGAACAAAAACACAGAATCAAAAATAACTGCCACTCTTCCGATTGGTTCCCATGTCCCCTTAACATAACATCCGCTCAATTTTAATTACCGTTAATTACGGAAGAGAGTATAAATTGTCTAAGCCTAAGGACAGAAAAGATTGATTTTAATTGCCTTCTTCGAAATTGAATTAAATACTGTAATAAAAGTAATTAACTTGGAGGATGATGGGAAAAAGTATTTTTGCAGAACCATCATCAATTGCTGAAAGAGGAAAGACGCTATATAACTTTATGCAGCATTGTTTTAGGTTTTGAGTTTAGTGTTAATTATTTATATAGGAACGTAAAAATTGAATAACACATTCACAATAAAAAGAGTAATTTCCGGTGTTTCTTTGCTGTGGGAGGTAAAAAGTAATTGGAAATTTATAAGAACGTAATGTATGAAGGAACACAATGGTATAAATATATAAATCTAAAACTTTGTTAATTTTATATACTTGGACGATTGTGACTCGAAATAATACGAGGAAATTAACTTACCTTGTTTTCATTACCTACATTTTTTCAAAATTATGTGAATCCAAATTTGTGTGCTGTGGGATTATTATAAATGCGCACTAGTAACCCTACCAAAGAAATTCCTTTGGGGACAAAAATGTGAGACTATACAGTGTGTCCCCGGATCCACGCAACTATAGGTATAAAAGACCAGAAATTATTGAACAGTTTTCTGGATTCTAATTTAGGCACGTCAGTGGTCAATATTATTTTAGTTGTAATACCAACAAATTATAGCTTCTTAAAGACTTATTAACCCACCAAATTTCAAATCTCTATACTTTAAACCGTTCTGGAGCTATAAAAAGTTAAAAAGTGATTTTTGGAAAGATATTTTTAGCGCCCTGTAACTCAGTAAGGAAGAACTTTTGGACTAAGGTATGTTTGGTTCAAACGAATTATTTTGAGCTCCAAAACTTGTAGTAGGCTTTTGTAAAGACCTTTTACAGACAACCTGTATTTTTTTAAATTAAATGTCCCTTGAGAGGTAAGTAAAAACTAATTTTTCTTAAGGTATAAAGTAGCTCTCCTCTCTCCTGTAGGAGATATTGCGAAATGTGATTAAAAAAGGTTATTTTAGAATAAAAGGTTGTCAAGGACAACCTGCTTTGATACATTAGTCAACTATAGATTCAGTTGTTCCCAAAGCATCTATGGCCGGTTTCTCTTCTCCGAATGCTGAACTAATAGAAAAACTGATGATTTTGGTCATGTCAACGAGTGGTACCTTTTTCCTGTGTCGTCATGATATGGCAACAGAGTCATACTATTTCGTTTGACCTTTTTACGTTTTATACCTATAGCCTATAGGTACCTACTGGTTTGCTACCAGAAAAAGTGTGTCTTTGAACAACAAATTGTTGGTACCTACTATGAACTTTAATTTACCTTCAATTATACAACATTGATTAAAATGGAAGGTGCCGCCTAAGGCTCTCAGCTAGTCCGTTTCCACCCCTTCCTGAACTGTACCAGAACTAATCTAATAATGCATCACCAAATTCAGGGAGATTTAGAGAAATCAGAGAAATAGCAAATAGCCTTAGAACAAAATTTTATGGTAGGTACCTTAATATTAAAACTAAAATCTTATTATTTATTTTTCGAAATAGAAAAGGCTTCTGTCGTATATCGTATACTTTTATATTTTCTATATATACGAGTATTACGTTCTGTGGAAAAAATCATTACATGGGGGTGATTTTTTTCCTTCTTGTACATCACTAGAAATAGTTATAATGTAAATATAAAAGGGGACTTACGAATGTGAATTTGGTTGGTTGATGCTGTTACCAGCAGCCACCCTCGTGAGGTAGGCATACACTAGCAGCTGCCGCTTTTAGATTAGAACCATCAATCTTATTTAGGTTATTTTTGTGAATTTACTTATGTCTATGTATAATAACAGTTAATATAATTATATGACTCTATATGTAGATATTATGAATGAGACGTATTTTAGTCGAAATTCTCTATAAATATATTATTATATCAAGTTTGTGATCAATGATCGTCATTAACTGTTCTCAATAGTAGATCCAATTAAATTAATATTTCGCCAAATTAACATAGCTGGCCATAAAACTCATAAGGTTTCTTCATATCGAAAATTACGTCATCAAAGCCCCGATATAGCGAAATTTTAATTGGGGATTACTTACTTATCTTTCAGTGATATGAGGGACGAAATATAGGTATACGCATTTTTTACTGTGAATTTTCCTCCATTAAAGTCCAAATCCAATTATTGCAGTTAGCTAGGTATACCTACTTTTCCATGTATAATGCATTTACAACATTTTTGCCCGGTTGCACCAAGCTCTGCTAAATTGCGCGTTTAAAATTTAGCAGCGGCAGCTTATTGGGTCTTTTAAATTTGTTGCTAAGCAACGGAGCAAATAACAATCATTTAACCAATAAGATGCCGCTGCTAAATATTTACCACGCTGTTAATTTAGCAGAGCTTGGTGCAACCGGATAAAATGAGATAATTTTTCGAGGATAAGTGGCGATATAATACCGAGAGATCAAAAATTATCTTGGTCAAAGGTGGTCATGGATTTTAAAATAATTGTCGGAGCTAGTATCGTGTCAATACTTATTATGGCACATAACTTGTTAAACTTCAAAAGGATGATACAAGCGAAGACCGTCGTTTTTCATTTCATGACCACCTTTGACCAAGATAATTTTTGATCTCTCGGTACAATATTAGTTCTGACCTTTTGCACTGTTTTCTTATGTAGAGGAGCCCAAAGAGTAATCATGGAATCTACCCATATAACATCGAACTTATTAATTTCAAAAATCAAAATTTGCTAAATATTGTCTCACCTTTATCTTGAAACCCTTTGGCTTATGCTGCACAATCACTACACTCTCACTGTCTCACTGCACAGTCACTGTACAAAACTATATTTTATTTAACATCTTTGACAATAATTATACCTACACTAAGACTTAAGACACAAGCTATATCTATTCAATGAAATGTATATCGGAAACAATAAATTACACGCAAGAAACGATGTATCTATTAATTGCAAAGAAATTAAAATACAATAATAATATAATATAAATAATTAATAACTAAACGCACCTGACACGTCATTTGTAGTCAGTGGCGGCGATAATGTATAAGCGGGTATAAGCAATGCACGTGCACGTCACATTCTATTACGTTTAATTACTCATCTTTTAATTGGTTTTAAAACAAACCCGAACAAAAACAGCACCTTATCGATCTTCGATCATCGTTTTAGAAGTATAATGTAAACGCACCAACATAAAAGACAGACCTGCGGAGAACCAAAAGACAAAAAAATTGATGACGTGCACGCACGTATAGGTACTCGTTTGCTATATGATAAGTGGAATAAAATTTCATGTAACACGTCATTATGGATTATGGAAAGAATATTAAAAAAGCGTTATTTAAGTGGTCGCATGGCTTTAAAAAAAAATTGGCCACGCCTTTTTCTTTAAAAAATTTGGGCCCCATTTTTCATGTTTGGTTAGGGGCCCAAAGTGCTCTTGCACCGCCACTGTTTGTAGTAAATAGAGGGATTGATTTTTATTCATTGTAGAATGTCTTTAGTTTTTTTTTTATTGAAAAATACAATTTTCTGATTTTTCTTGTGAAAATAGGAATTTTTCGTCATGTTGTGATACATCGTTGGAAAGGTAATAAAAAATGCTACTTGTCAATGCCAAAAAAACAATTGCCGTCCATAAGAAAAACAAAAGTTAGTAATTGTATCTCAAAAAACAAAAGAGTTGGGAAAAAACTGTCAACACCGTTAGAAGTATCTTAAAAAAGTGCATGAAGAATGTCAAAGTCTTAACAGCACAAAATGGATAATAAAAAAAATATTGACCATTAAAGAAAATGCAACATTTTGGTTTTTCCCGAATATCTCAAAAACTAAAAGAGATATTTAAAATCTGTTGGCTAATCTCAAATGGCCATAAAATTCTTTAAAACTTTTCTAATTTAACCGTCTTTGTATCTCCAATAATACTGAAGTTATACCCATAGTGGAGCCACCAATTTGGGACACAATATGTATGCGCATTATCGTATTACAGGATGAGGACTCGTACAAGGTTCATAGCCTTTTGTTTGAACACCTATCAACTATGTCCATACTGTTTCTTAATACATTATATTATACTAACCTCTTCCGAAAATTGTATATAAACTACATTATTTCGAGATGAGAAAAGTTCATTCTATAATAGGTATTAGATATACTTCTATTTTGATCGTGACTTTC
The DNA here is from genome assembly GCA_963942485.1 of Pediacus dermestoides. Taxonomy (NCBI): domain Eukaryota; kingdom Metazoa; phylum Arthropoda; class Insecta; order Coleoptera; family Cucujidae; genus Pediacus; species Pediacus dermestoides. The sequence goes on from OZ012626.1 coordinate 36,748,318, forward strand.
ATTTCACATTGCCATTTCAATAAATATATGTCAAAAAAGCACCACTCTGATTCTCTGAACCATACTATGACCACCAAACACTAAAGTTGATCTCTATCTTCATTCCGTATAGCTTTTCGCAAAAGATGTAGGTATAGACTGAAAAAATCATATTCAACACACCCTGTATCTCTGTAAAAAAGAACTCCTGAATAAAAAGCTATATAAGTTGAGCTGTTTTGAAACCAGAAAATGGTAGTTTCCGACTAACAAAAGCATTCCAAACCACCTAATGGTTTAAAGATAAATAACCTGCAGTAAAATGTGAAATATAAAGATTTATTTTCTGAAGCATACGCGCCAGTTTAAAAAATGGTTCTTAATAGTAAAATGAGTGGTGGAAAATCGTGCCTAAAGTATAAATATAAATACGTACTTGCCTTTGAGTATAGAATTTAACGTTTACCTCTCAGCTCTCTAATCTATAGTAATTATATAATGATTGAATTACTTTTTGTTTGCTTGTGGTCGAGTAAGCACAACTTTGTATTAGCTTATTTCAATATCTAGGTAAGTGTTGGGTCGTTGGAAATCCATAGAAAGTAAAAGCGGGATGATTTTAAAGTGAAATAAGATATGACCTTGAGTTCGTCCCTTAGACCCTTCATAATCCACTGTTAAAAATTTGTTGAAAAAACGGATACTTAATCGTAGGAAAATTAATAAATTCTCCTTAAATGTATATTTCATATTCGCATCATTATTTTAATCTACCAGATTTCTGTAAACCATGAAAACAAACACAAGCCTTCAAATAACTAAATCCCGAGAACAAAGAACTTTTCTTCAAAATTGAATAACTCCTACTCAACCATCCACAATCACAAACTTCTTTCACCGATCTCTCGTCCTTTTATCGCTTGTCACATTTCACCTAATCCAAGTTCCCCAAGACCTTCACTTAATTAATAATTAAGTGGCACCTACTTGCCAAGATTTGCTATAAGCTTTGGTTAGTGAGTGCGAGTGAGAGATTTTCTGTGATGTGAGCGGGAGTAGTAGAGGAGGAGCCAACAAATGCGATTGGTTAAACGTTTCAACCAGTCATGGTTGGCAGTTGGCCTTGGAGCCTATTTTAAAGCTGGGGTTATAAATAAGACCATCTGGTTAACGTTTATGACGGAATGGCTAATATGGGGTTATTAGATGACATCATGGATGGTGGTAATGAGATTCTGGGGAGAACTCGGCGGGAAGGGTAGAGGGAACGCGCTCTACATGTCGATAGATTTAACATCTAAATATTATTTTATTTACTTTGTAGGTAACCGGAACATTATGAGGTAGGATTCTTTCAGTTTGCAGAAGATTTTATGAAGATTCTAATTATTTCAACAAATTTTCAAACGCGAATACCCATTGTAGGTTCTATTTTATCTATTTTATCTCAAAGATTTCAATCTTTTTCAGTTAAGGGACAAAATAAATGATAATAAGGTATACCTAAATTAGGTAAGTATAACAACACACTACATAACTTTTCGCTTTTGTTGCAGTTTTCATTTTAATTTATTGGAAATACCAGTCTGCTACACAGAAATATCTTTCACTTTCATGCGAAACAAGTGTACAAAAGCAGTTAACCGTTATGAAAAGAAATGTTAAGAGGTAAATGTCCTTTTTGTCCTCATTAGGACATTAGGTTAGGTACCTAGAACTACCTACTAAAAAGTTGTCTTGTGGATAAAGTGACTGTTGTGAAGGCAAATATATTCTTGACTCTTCTTTATTCTTAGCAATCTTAGCATTGTAATAAGATCTTTTAGTTTTAAGGATCGAAATAAGTTTTAAAACCAGGTGACTTAAGTTTTATTTAAAAATTAAATATTGTAATTTTATATAAGGTATTTAGGTATAGGTAGCTATTATACATCAAAGCTGTCTTAGTTTTGTTACTATAAGTATATACATTTTAACATAAAATAATACCTACATATTACCTACTGCCATTTGATAAAATCGGCAATTTGCGAAATGACTGGCAGTGATTAGAATCAATTTGAAAACTAACTCATTTCGCAGTCCTCGTAACTTAAACTTAGATTGTCACAAATTGCTTAGCCTTTTTTGCAAATTGCTTAATTTTGTGAATTGGCGGTAACACTTCAAATTAAGTTAAAGTTAGTTATAATGAATAGTGTGATATACTTTTGCAATTTATGTTCGAGTTTTATGTTTTATTAATGACAATTAAGTAGGTACGTAGATACAAGCATACATTATTAGGTACCTATGTGCAGAATGTGCTGTTTTAGTAGGTATATATATTCCTGTGTTTAACGTCACTCATTTTATAGAATAGCAATTACTTGAAGAGGGAGAAACAACCTCCGAAACACCGAAACCGGTCGATAAGTGCCTAAGGTAAGTATAGGTAGGTGGATATAACTTTTGTATATTTTCAAACTCCTATGCAGGGATGAATGGCTCAAAGAAATTAGCTTTTTTCAAAAATGCAAGGCAAACTTGTGGATGTCATTGGACGAAAACTAAGTTGTTTAAGTAGTTATTTAGTCATGGGATTAAAAACGAGATAAGTTGATGGTTGGTCATGCTTGACCAGTTTCAATGTATCCGTACTCTTAAAGTACAAAAAAAAAAAAAATCGACTAGATAAATAGCTACTACTAAACGAATGAAGGGTGGAGATCCTGATCCTGACCAGTGACTCCAATTGGTACATAATCGGAGCTTTCTGATTCTGATATTAATTTCAGAGGCGTACCTTTTTTTAAATTCAGGTTTCTACATAAGTGCCTAAATAGAGTTGTTTTAAAGCATAGGAGGAAGCCCGCAGTTACAAATTACCTAAACCACAAACAACTTTAAGGGCGATTATCTTTTGGTGATGGCATTGGCGTTCGCGAACAAGGAGTTTTCGGTGCGTAGTGGTACATTAATTAACTCATTAACAGATCAACTAGGTATGTTGCAGCCTGCAACTATCTTAAAATTAAACTGCCTTGATTATCTACTGTCATAAAGTCGAGTTAACTCTTAGTTAACATTTGATTTTAAGTGCTACATGTCACGTGACTCAAAGTGTGGGGGAGGCATAGACTGCAATACATATTAAAATATGTATTCCTGTATACGATACCGGAGATGAGAAAACGGGGGATGAAAAAAGGGAGTACATAAATATAAATTTCGGGATAAGAAATCGACACCTATAGAATTTTTTAGTACCTACCAAAAACACTTACGTGCGGGTAATTAAAACAGAACAAACACAAACTAACAGTCCTCTAGCCCCTAATACCCAGTTTAATAAAGATAAGTAAATTAAAACTGAATAATTAGGTAATAAATTATAAATAAATAGACCAAAATATGTTGTTTACTATATAGCCCTAAAATGTAACGAAGTAGGTAATTATTTGCAAAACACAAAAATGTATACAACAAATTTAAATTAAATGAAGCGCGAACCTACACTTCAAAAGATTTTACAACTATTTATAAATCTACTAGAACTTTTTGCATTTGACCTTGTTTTACAACGCATAAGCATAATAAGTACGTGCTATTTTTAAGTTTTGTACCCAATGAAATTTTATAGATATGTATAATGCATTTTATTATGCAAACAATTTCGTGACTCCCCCTCATCTATTTAAGTACTTTGATGAAGTTTAGTAACAACAAAATTACAAAACAAAAGTCGTGTCGTGTAGTTATTTAAATTTAAAATATCACCAATTTATTACAGAGTTTTTATAAATAAATTAATATACAGCCAGTTGGTTATATTATGCAATATCCATGCATTTTGCTCGCAGGCACAGGACCTGAAAGGCCCCACAGACACCGCTGTACAAACACAACATATTTGCTTGCTTTTGCTTGTCCCTAATTACATCACATTGAAATTGAAATGAAAGTATTGATTTTGAGGCGTGTCCTATTTATTATAGCGCAATAAATGTAAAAGTAGGCCATCTAGTATCAAAAATGTCAAGGCATCATTTTTTTGTTCTCATTGAAATTACTCAGAAAAGTTGACGAGATCGCCATCTAGCAATGAAGTTGATAAAGCTGTAGCGCGTGAAGTTCTGCTGAAGAAACGTTGAAAAGCTTTGGGTTGGTTGCGTGGATTGTGATCAGATGGCGGTAGGGTGATGGAATTGAAGGGGCTTTTGGAAGAGATTTTGGGATAGTTGGTCAATGATAAGAATCCAGTATTTTTTTTACTTTTAAATGAAAAGTTTGTTATTATCTATGTATCTTAAAAAATAGTGTTTTTGACTTTTTATATTACTTCATCAAGTTTTAACAATTAATTTTATACATTATTGTGTTAAACTCACTATTAAGTATAAAAGAAAGAAAATATTTAAATTTAAAAAGAAACAAAAAAACGAAACATTTTTTTCAAAATTTTCTGTATAATCACTGAAGGACACTGGACAATATTGAATAGAAAATCTTAAACATGTAATTTCGTAGTTTTTTAAAAAGTTTTTATTATCTCATTAATTATTTCTGATATCTTAGTTAATATAAACTAAATTGTAGGAGAATTTAAATTAAATATCAATACTAAATATTTACATTTCTAACTGTAACCATTTCTCCTTGCATAAATTATTTCTACTGGAAAATATTCATAAGTAGTCTAGTAATACTAAAAAATTTTAAATACTTATCCACCTTCTTCCTTTCTCTAGTTGCCAAAGCCGAATGCTGAAAACTTTTTTCACTGCATACCTACCTACCCGGCAAAAATGTCTTCCTGTCATCTCATTTAAATTATTTTGTACCTAGTAGTAGTATTTGTGCGTGTCTTCTTGCAGTAGGTTATTAGACTAGCGGCAATTATAAATAATAGTAATTATATTTTCAATAATAATAATATTAATTAGAGAAAGAAAACATTTTCACTGTTTAGTGAAGCGGGTAATGAATAATAAATTTACTTTGTGTTGTAGTGTTAGTGAATCCTTAAGTAGGTGGTTTTGTGTTATTCTAACAGACTGAATTGAAATAAGGGACTTGTAAATAATAAAAGGAAAACATATTAATAATAAAGTTTAGTTATACTAGGTTTATTTTCAGCAGGCACTATATAGGCACGCACATGCATTACACTGTGTCTCTCTCCATATATATCTCTCTCTTAAAAGAAGCGAAAAGAGATAGAGACAGAAATTGTGACGCACATTCCTGCTAATTTACTGAAAATAATCCTAGCATATTCAAAAATACATCAATAAAACAGCAAGTTTGGAAACAAATAAACTTATTTAAAAAAAATCACGATAAGTTTAGTTAAATAAAATAAAAATTCCTTCATTTGTACTTTTTTGGCATTTTTAATCTTAATGAAAATAGGAGTACTTATTTATTTGTTATAAACAGGATTGTAAAGATTTTTTTCCAATCCAAATTTAAAAATTTTAATGGCGAAAATTTTTAAATACAATAACATGATTGACTGCTTACCAATTTATTAGTACAGCTATTCTCTACTAAAAGAGGTTTAGGTTATAAAAAATTAGATAGTCCAGAAGTTTGAAACGAGAATGTACAGGATTATTTCTAAATATTTATCCGCGTAGCAACAATAGCTATACAGGGTTGGGCATATGTGTGGCAACCCCTAATTTCTGAATAAACGTTTATATTATTATTACTATTATTACCCTTAAAAGAAATATTTGTAGTTTTCTTATTCTATTCAGTGACGTATTTTGTTGTTAAAACAGCTACCCTATTTTTTATTTAATTAATTAAAATTAATACTCTTTATTTTATTATTGAATTATTTATTTAATATTTAAAAAACCACAAGTCGCACACCCACCAAACCTTATATCATGGTAATTGTTGAAATATTGTCTATTTGAAAACTTAAAAATATACAGGGTGATCCATTAAAAAAAGTGCCGAACACTTAATATTTCGAAAAATCGAGTAGCTGCTGGAAAACAAAATATGTCACTGAATAGAGTAAAAAAAGCGACAAATATTTCTTTTAACACCAATAATGATAATACAAAAGTTTAACCAGAAATCAGGTGTTCCCACACATATGCCCAACCCTGTATAATTATAACTGTTTAAAGTTTCAATCCTGAAACTTTTATTTTAAGAGTTTTGTAATAAATTTGGTCTAGTAGTTTTTTTATTTTTTGCTTGGATAATCTAGAAGTGGAAGGAAATGGGACATTTGACCATTTCACTACCAGTAGGTTTTCACCACCGTGATGATTATAACGCCTTAAAATCATTTTGTGTGCTGACGTTTCACCGGACATGCTGCTGGCTTCTTCAGAACAGTCTCGCTTGTTGAAAAGTGTTATTGGAGACTATTGGGTAGTGATTTCTACGTAAGTCTAAATGCGGGGGACAGGACTGTTTTAAAATGTGTTTCCTTATGCCCACAATGTTTTGACTTAAAAATTTCAGTGCTCCTTGTCCTTCATGATATATCTTGGGTAAATTTTTATGTAAGTGGAAATTTCCGTGCATTTTGTCCACGCACACAATCTTGAATCCTGTCGATTTTGACGAATTGCTAACCAATTAAAAAAAAGTTATAACCCAACATTTAATTACCTCCTTCAGAAATAATAATATTGCACAACTGTCCTTGAAACATTACAGGAGATAAAGCGAAAAAATAATAATAAGCTAACTGTCGAGTTACAAAAAACCGCGCAACGCATTTCAAACTGCAAATGTCCTTAAAACTGGCCTCAAAAATGTAATTTAGTTTTAATTATCATTCTTGTTGTACAGTAATAATATTCTTTAATCTTTATGGTACTAAAAGATAATCCGTAGAGTCTGCCGCAACATTGGCTCGGCTCGAATGAGAAGACAAGACACGATGAGATATAAGTAGTGTGACTATTGGAGCGTGTCGATTGTTTTTATGTACCTGAACGCACGTACCTCATTATAGGCGGGAAGTGTGTGGCTCGTTCACAACGCCTGCGGTTCACCAACATTCATAACCGAAAACAACAACCAGAAGAAGAAAAAAACAATCCAGAAAAGACAATCTTCGTTGGTTTGGTTTGCGTTGCTTCCACCTCATCATAGTCATGATGATACGTTACGGTCCACTAGTACTCTATTTCATATCTAACATATTAGCTATGCTAAGCCATCGAGAAATTTATCAATGAGTTTGTTTGTTTGTTTCCAAACCATGTTTTGTGTGGTAACACGGAAACAACGTCGCTTATTCGAGGTTTATGCGATTGGAGTCCCCGCGTTGGTTCTTGAGGCGCACCCAGTATTACAACAATCAATTTGTCTTTTGTTCGTTCGAACAACTGATAAACTTCAATGTCATATCCGCTTTTGATTGAAACATATTGGATATATTATTGGACGAGGATACAAGGAGGAGACAGAGGGTATTGTTCATTGAATCACTCCAGCTTATAAGCCGCCGATTTCCCATGAATATTGAAATTAGTATCGGTTTAATAGAGTACACAGGTATACGAAGCCGATCATCCTCGACGATACCATTACATTCTCTTTACAAATTACACCCAGATAGAAAACGTTGGGCGAAAAAAACAACATTAATTAATTTTTAAAACCATTACATACCGTTTAAATTTAAGTTGATGCATGCGGCCCCAGCTCAAAAGTACTGATGGTGCTTTGATGTAATTACTAATTATTATGTGCTGGTCATTTTGAATTTTATAGACGCTTCGCACCGGGTATTGTTCAATGATGTTGATGAGATGATGTTTGGACAAGTTTATTACACCGCCAAATTTTAATTAAGTATTATTAGTTTGGGCCAGCTCATGTAACATGTAACTAACAAAGGTGTATTGTCACAAATTACAAAACGATATTTCTAATATTCTTGGTCGTGTATGTTGTCTGGATAAAAAATAATACCGCGATTGAAGAAAACATTGCATTAAAGTGATTAAACAGTGAGTAATTTGAAACACTATCTATAAAATAATTATAAAGCTGTCTGGCTACTGCTTGGCGAATAACTTTTAAGCGTGATGTTTAATTATAATCAAAGTGGATGTTTCCAGGCAATTGAACGCCAATAAATAAGTGAATGACTCTCTGGAACTTGATGACTTGTAGGTGCATGAGCGCGGTTTTATTTTCTAATACATACGTAGATGCGGATAATATTATATTATATTTTATAATCGGAATAGCTGTAGTAAGATTATACGAGCTCTAACAACTAAATGTTCGGACGAAAGTAAATTTTTGAAGATTTGAAGTATGAAAGGAGAACTGGAAATTTTACGCAAATAATTAGTAAACACCTAACAATACAATAAGATAAAGCCTTAATAACAATATTATGCATGGAACAAAATTATTTATTTTATTTAACAATATTTTAACCTCAATAATTAGCAAATTTTACAAAATGAATTTGCAACTACCTAAATGTTGGGATAATTTTTAATTTAGGACCATTAATAAGAGGTTACGTCTCCTTTTGCTTTAATAGCTGGCGTTTTATTTATCAAGTTTTGGTACAATTCTGGCGTGAAACTGTCCCAAATTTCTTCTATTTTGGTTTTTAAGTCTCCTATGGTTCTTGATGGATTATTGTGTAGAATACGTTTAATTTTATGTCAAAGAGTTTTATGACATTTAAGTTCGAACTGGATGAGGGGCATGAATGCAAATTTATGTCGTTTTCCCCGAGTTCCAAAACTGTGATTTTTTAATAACAGTCGTTAGAAATTTACGTCACATTTTTCAAGTGCAATTTTAAAGTTACGAAATATGCCTAAAATCACCAAATAAAGACTAGGGGATTTTTTTGTACATAAAACCGATATCCAGCTTTGCAATAAAGTAAATTTTATCCATATTAACATTTCAGAATTTTTTCAATATAGTACAGTTATTGAGCTTTGATTTAAAGGTTTTTTTGACACAAATCTAACCAGCGGTTTCAAAAACGTGATTTTTTAAAACAGTTACTATAAAATTCTACCCTTTTTAAAGATGCACCTTTGAAGCTCCGATAAATGCCTAAAATCACCAAATAAAAACTTGTGTATTTTTTTTGTAAAGAAAACCAACATTCAGCTTTGCAATAAAGTAAATTTCATCAAAATCTGACTACTAGATCCAACGTTTTGAAAATAATAATTCTTTGTTTCTACAATTTTCCCATCCTGCTGGGTTAAAGAGCCACAGTTTTGGAACCGTTGAGCGGATTTTTACGAAATTTACGTTTTTATATAACTAAATGTTGGCATTATAACAGAAAAAATCATCAATATTATGGAAGTTAATTTAGATAACTTTTGCGCGTGTAGAAAAAAGACAATCAGATTTACTTTTGTCCGAACATTTAGTTGTTAGGGCTCGTACATCACGAAATTGACTCCTTTAGAGTCCTTTTGGTCGTAAAACTGGAACAAGTTTATTTTCTAAAATAATAATCTGTAATTAAAATAGTTATACGTAATTACATCTGATGATTTAAGACAAATTTTACAAATATCAAAAATATTTTGGGTTTACGTAATCACAATAAGTTGTACGATTTACAATACAGGATGAGCCAGATTTTAATGGAAAAAAATATGAGTTTGTCCATTGTCACATAAACTTATAGCTAAAAATTTCTAGTAGTTTTCATGATTGACGGATAATCGACTCACCACATCATGAGGCATTTTTATGAAATTTGGCAAAATAATGTTGCATGTTGACCACTTCCCAGCATAGTTTTCATTACCCCATTACAGTGGAGGATCTGTAAGGAATTCTTCAAAAGAAAAGTGGTGCACTACATGATTTCGGAATGTTTTGTCGATTGTATAAAATTTCCGATTAAAATCTGGCCCATGTAGTAAGGCATAGAAAAAAAATTTTTCCTTGTTTACAATTTCTGTCTCGTCTCGCCTAGACTTAATCTATCTCGCGTTTCTGAATGAATCTCGTCTCAAAATGTGCAGTTCATCATATAGTAGATTTTCAAAGTCCCGATTTCACAATTTTTATTTAATTACTCGACTATGTTTCTTAAACTTATACAGAATTTTCATTAAAAATGCAATATTTTAAATTTTTACTAAATACTTACTTATCCATAGTCATTTTTGTATAAAGAAGGTAAATGTAAATACCGGACCGTACCGCATCCTTGAGCTAAAGTTAAAAAAATAAAGCAAATTAATATTCTTTTTTAAAAATTTTACTTTCTTTAAATTTTATTGACTAGATGTGAAATTACACACAGTATTTTATTTTTTATAAACTCAAAAATTAAATTGTGGCTTAGGACAAATCTCACGAACGATTTTGATTTATTTTCCATCCTTCTCGCATGATAAAGAGCTCTGGAAGTTTAATTCTTAAATTTTATTTCCTTATTCAAAATTTTCCTAAAGCAACTATTAGCATACAAATCTCCGACGATTAACTGAGAAAAAAAACCAAGAGGACAACAAACTTTCCTAATTGAATTATATTACGGTGTTGCAGCGTATTTTTTCTGCTGATTTGCCATCAAGTGATTATTTCGATACGCTCAACCGCCCCGATGCCCTCCTTTTCCCACTGATTAGTTTTATAATCAAAACCACCCCCAATACCACGATCGAAATAACCGAATTGGTCCGATGTTACATAGAGAAGTTCGTCGAACCACTTCGATTTGTGTTGGAAAATGTGCCGAAAACTCCAATTCATCAAAGGGGATAATTGACTTTTGGTAAGTGTTTAAATTAATGGGGGAGTCGCAAACACGGCGAGCAAAAGTTGCATATAATTGGGAAAGTTGTTGCTTGTGCCCTGTATTAGGGTTAGGGATGGTAATGCACAAGAATTTTTAGAATGGAATACGAGCAATGCGCAATGTGCCTATTGCCTATAGATTAGTTTGATGTGTTTTAATCAAAAGGAAAAAATCGCTGGCGGTAATTATACGATATAAAATTCTGTAAAAAAATCATTATAGAAGTGCATCAAATGTCCGTCGTCGCCAGTGTTGACCCCCAGCATCTCTGCATCAGCAGCATCTCTCTCTTGAGATGCTTTGTCGGTATAAAGCCGGTCATTTCTAGGATATCTTGATGGGAGTATGTGTGTGTGTTCGTGTGTATGAGTAAGTGAGGTAGCTGAGTTGGGTGTGCAGTAGCTAATGACACGGTTATCCATCCACGGCGGGCGCTAGCGTGGGGTAATCTGCTCTTCACTCATGTGGACCGGCAAAAACTCCTATTAGACTCGGCCTTAATTAACGCAAAAAACTTCCCCGACCCTGGACCACAGTTTCATCGAGCGGCTTCTTTCGCTTTATATTTGGAAAAGTTAAGAAACTGATACCGTTGCTCGTGTGCGGCAAACCGATTCATTTCGCTTATGATGATGCTGCGAATTAATATCAATCCTCCAGGACAATGTGCTGTAAATAAAAAGTAATAAAGGGTATTGTTTCGACGGGTTTTTGCGTGGTTTAGAAATACGGTAAAGGTCAACGATGGCGTTTGAAGTAAATTGAGACAATTTCGAAACAATAGGTTTTTAAACTAGTAACAGAAAAATGCCAATTAAGTAACTAAAATGTAACTTCATTATTTAAGACTGACTTCTGTTTGAATCCCCCATCGTCGGAAGCGGCGTAATTCATTATGTAGATTTGGCTAAATGAAAAACTGATTTTTGACTAAAAACATTAGCACCTCTTCTCAAAAAATTCCCCAAAAGTTTCTGTCTATACAGGGTGTCCCAGTTTATATCATCAGCATTTCATCAGTCGATAGTTTAGCGAAAATTAAAGGTGGTTTGTCTAATAAACTATGGTCGAATGTAGCTTCCTTTCTGATGTACAGACCATTAAAGAAAATAAATTAATTTAAATAATTTGCTATAAATCAATAACAAAAAATTGTGACATCTGAAATTTTGCATAGATCTTTTTTTTTATATTCTCTTATTAATAGTGGTTTCAATTATTTTATTTAGAACACAGAGGCGTGCGTACGGGTTTCTTCAAAAACATTTTATTGAATAAAACGTACATCACTGGTTTTTTTTGCAACACCAATATGCAGAGAGTATTTTCCATTTAATTTAGAAACTTTTTTGTATCTTACAATTTCTTGATAACTTAACTTTTTTTTTCTTATTTATTAAAGAGGTTCTTCCCTATTAGATTTCTGAAAAAAGCATCAGTACAAAGTTGTAGAGAAAAATATTTCCTACAACTTTCCTTTTAATATTTTTTTGATATTGTCAATATTTAAAAAGATATTTAACAAATAAGTTGCAAATTTTAGGGAAATTTTTCTCTAGTTAGGTACTACTTACTACTCTTTCCCCAAAATTTTCAACTTATTTGTTGAATAACTTTTTAAATATCGACAATATCTAAAAAAGTTTAAAAGATAAGTTGTAGGAAATATTTTTCTTTACTACTTTGTACTGACTCTTTTTTTCGAAAATTTAATAGGAAAAAAGTTATTCAATAAACAAAAAAATCCAACCCTTAATTGAGGGCTGGTGAAGAAAGGGCGGGGTCTACGAATACACAAACTCAGTTTTAAACTTTCAGGGTGACCCTCTAGAAGATTCTACAAAAATTGGCTGTAGGGTAACAAAAGTCTATTTGAAGCCTTTTTCTCCCTTAAGTACTATTAGGTTATCTTGAGTTAAGTTATCAAAAAGTTATAAGATATGAAAAAGTTTCTAAATTGAATGGAAAATACTCTCTACATATTGGTGCTGCAAAAAAACTAGTGGCGTACGTTTTATTCAATAAAATGTTTTTGAAGAAACCCGTACGTACGCCTCTGTGTTCTAAATAAAATAATTGCAACCACTATTAATAAGAGAATACAAAAAAAAAGATCTATGCAAAATTTCAGAAGGCTAACTTTTTTTGTTATTGATTTATAGCAAATTATTTTAAATAATTTATTTTATGGCCTGTACGTCAAAAAGGAAGCAACATTCGACCATAGTTTATTAGACAAACCATCTTTAATTTTCGCTAAACCATCGACTGGTGAAATCCTGATGATAAACTGGGACACCCTATATAAAAGATTCCGCAACATTAAAATAACAAAAAACCTTTAAAAAAGTGCCTGTAACTGCACCTATGGTAAAGGACAATGTCTCGTATTATTTTAAAAGAGTTTAGAGAAGCTATTAGTTAAGGTCAAAAATCGATTGAAAACTGGCCCTAAAAGTATCGACTGACCGTAACCTGAGATTTTGTAGTAAAGACTTTTTTATAAAAATCTTATAATTAACCTTTTCTAGTCTAAAGTACTCTAAAGTCAACGTACTATATATTTATACACAATTAAACTTGGTACACATCAATAGATAGATTTATAATCCAAACTCCAGCATAATGATCATAACTTTTTGTCTAAGCCGACTAATATTTGTTTTTGAACTTCATAACTTTATTACCCATTGTTATGATTTTTATATAAGTAACTATTTAAAAATATTTATGTGGAATGTCGTTTCTTGTCCACATGTTTTCCGTCCATCAAACGGTATTGTGTCAATAGGAACCCTGAGACAATCTTAAAAGATTTGTACACAAAAATCACGGAAAAAACTCAGGAATCTTAATGAAATTATCATACTTATAACATATATTGCGGTGACACACTTTATAGTTTTGTTTTATGCATCAATTGATTTTTCTTCAGTCATAATTGTGAAATGCCTGTTAGGTAAACCTTAAATTCCTTTATGCATTGTTTTTGCGTTTAATGCACTACCGCCTCTTCCTCACTCCTTTCTAATGAAACTAGGGTAGTTCAGGAGGACGCTTGTACGCCCCCCCACAGATAAGCTCCTAGTAAATTTGTCTCGAAATGTGCTCAGTGTAAATTATAGTGTACGGAAGAGAAATGAAACAAACACACACATACACATATAACAAGCAAGAACGTTTAATTAATAAACGTTATCTCTGTGTGTCGCAGTACACATGTAAGAAACGCAGATTTATAGCCGGGCCAGCTTGACCACTCCGCTTTTGTATTCTAATTGTTCCGATTTGATTTCGCCTTTTCCCCTAGATTAAATTGTCTGGAGAAGCTCCTTTCTCGCTCTATTTGTGTGTTTGCTTTCTGTATGTGTATTTGAATTAATGGGCGATTAAAATCGCTGTTGTACTAATGATATTAATATCTTTTTGCTGGGTTATCGTTGGTGGTGTGTAATGTTTTCCAATTAAAGGCGCCCTCGGTTTGTTATTTTGGAATTTTGTCTAAACCAGAGGCAAAAACAAAGGTCTTTGTTTGTTCTAAGATGGTGAATATACTCGTAATTAACCACGAAGACTCAAAGAGCAAGAAATCTTGGATTAAGGGAAAAGGGATGAAATTGGTTATAAAATTTTGATATTATAAATAAACAAAGTACATAAGTATATAATAAAAAAATTCTAAAAATTGAACGTTACCGTATTAATAAAGCAAGTATTTTTCATGTTCTTTACATTTTAAGAGAGAGTTACACGAACTTGTAAATTTTGTTTTTGGGTTGTAGACCAAAATATTATAAGCCCATCTTTTCAAGAAAAAGCAGCAAGCGTTGACAAAATAATTATTGTCTTATTCACAGTAAGTCAATTAGTTAATACTTTACCATGTAACTTCTCTATGTAGAATCTCAAGGGACAAGGATAAAATTTGTTAGGAAGTTCTTTTTTTGCAAAATCCCACAAAAAAATTAAAGATCTAAGAAATAATCAGGAACTTTATTTCCAGATCCTATTAAAGTTCTTAGATTTTCAATAGAATAAATTTTTTTTATAAAGGTTAGGTTAGGTGTGACATATACGAGCCCTAACAACTAAATGTTCGAACAAAAGTAAATTTGATTGTTTTTTATACATACGCGCAAAAGTTATCTAAATTAAATTCCGTAATATTGATGGTTTTTTCTGTTATAATGCCAACATTTAGTTATATAAAAACGTAAATTTCGTAAAAATCCACTCGGCGGTTCCAAAACTGTGGCACTTTAACCCAGCAGGATGGGAAAATTGTAGAAACAAAGAATTATTATTTTCAAAACGTTGGATCTAGTAGTCGGATTTTGATGAAATTTACTTTATTGCAAAACTGGATGTTAGTTTTCCTTAAAAAAAAGTTACACAACTTATTATTTGGTGATTTTAGGCATTTATCGGAGCTTCAAAGTAGCACCTTTAAAAATGTTAGAATTTTCTAGTAACTGTTTTAAAAAATCACAGTTTTGAAACCGCTGGTTGGATTTGTGTCAAAAAACTTTTAAATCAAAGCTCAATAATCGTAATATATTGAAAATATCCTGAAATGTTAATATGAATTTTTTTTTGCATTTTTTTCGAGTTCCACATTTCACTTTTCAAAAAACGTGTTTTTTGAGGGTGCTACCTACATTAAAATAATCACAGTTTTGGAACCGCTGGTTGGATTTTGGTAAAATCTACTTTGTTGCAAAGTTGGATGTTGGTTTTATGTACCAAAAAACCCCCAGGTCTTTATTTGGTGCGATTTTAGGCATATTTTGTAGCTATAAAGTTGCACTTGAAAAATGTGACGTATTTTCTAACGACTGTTTTTAAAATATCGCAGTTTTGGAACTCGGGGAAAACGACATAAAGGTGCTTTCATGTCCCTCATCCAGTCCGGACTTAATGTCATCGAAACTCTTTGGCATAAAATTGAACGTATTCTACGCAATAATCCACCAACAACCATTGGCGACTAAAAGACCAAAATAGAAGAAATTTGGGACAGTTTCACGCCAGAATTGTACCAAAATTTAATAAATATAATTCCTGTTAGAATACAGACAACTATTAAAGCAAAATGAGACGTAACCTCTTATTAATGGTCCCAAATTAAAAATTATCCCAACATTTAGTTTCAAATTCATTTTGTAAAAATTTAATATGCTAATTATTACGGTTAAAATATTGTTAAATAAAATAAATACTTTTCTTCCATGCATAATATTGTTATTAAGGCTTTATCTTATTGTATTGTTAGGTGTTTACTAATTATTTGCGTAAGATTTCCAGTTCTCCTTTCATACTTCAAAAATTTACTTTTGTCAGAACGTTTAGTTGTTAGGGTTCGTATTATAGCTTCGTCCTTATTCTAATTATCCCTATCATCATCTACAAAAAATATATTTTTAATTATTTGTAAAAAACATAGATCGTAATACGTAAAAGAAGCGGTTAAATTAAGCTAGAATTAACGCGTCTGACTTATCTTTTGTAGTACAGATTAGTAAACTTGTCTGCGTCGAAAAATTTTGCGACTTTCCTAAAAATTCAAGTTACGGGTGAAATATTAATTCAAGTTAGAGAAATATTCGAGTTATAGAAGACCGAATTAGGGAGATAAAAATGCACTAAACGTCAGCATTCATGATAAAGATTCAATTTACAGTTATAGGTATAGAAGTTCGACTGTATACATAGGAAAATTACATAATAATATATATAATTCAGCAAACCCACGCATTTTATCCAAACATTTCCGCTCCACCTTGCAAAGTTGACCATCACTTCTTGTACATACACCCAAGGTATCAATACGGTTTTAAAGTGGATCACGTTCGTTATCCCCCCGATTGGTTGTGGCTAAACCGCGATGTTGGTTTCTGTGCGAGGCGATTACGTGATTACCCCATTACCAGAAGCACAACGATCATCTTTATTGTCCATTGAGTCCACTAATAACCCCCCTGATGCATGTATAGTAGTCCATCAGCAGGAATCATCGTGCAAAGGTGTGTGCGGCTCTCCTGTACTACATAATATCATCATGACAACAATTCTTCCTTCTCTGTCAGGCTCGTGGTGTGTTTGCCACATCTCCGGAAGCTGCAGATTATCTTTTATCTTGTAAAGCCGCAGGGGTTTTACATAAAGTCAACAACACTTTATTAGCCGTCTTTCCACTTGGATTCGAATCATTATCGACACTGAGTGCCCATCTCGGATGTGTTGTAATGATCACTCGGGCATTTTATTTTACATATCAATTATTTCATTTTCAGCAGCTATATAGCCCATAAGATGATTTGAGGTAGATACTATTTTAATTTGATTTGATTCATCTATCTGCTGGAGTTAAGATGACATAATGATATTGTTGGAATAATGGTTTTATTCAATTTGCAAAGTCTTGTTTCTTGTTCATTTTCTTCTTGTGCAACTTAATAAGTATTTCAAATGGACCCCAAAGCAGGGTGCGACTCCCCACAAGTTTGGGATCTTGATGACAACAGGGCTTACCTAATGATCCAACTGAAATTAACGTGGCAATCTTCTTTGATGAATTAGAACAGATAATGGATGGTGAGATGCCCTTACTATATTGGTGCTGGTAAGAGCGGCTTTCGCATAGGTATTTATATTTTCAAAAAAATATTGAGTGTGATGGTGGATTACGATTATAAGAAATGTATTGGTATAAATATAGCTTAAGTATACAATATTTCAATGTTATATTTTACCATCCAAGTTGCTAAAAGAAATAAAATCTTATGGACTTTTTCTGAGCAAAAAGAAAAATAATAACTAAACTTTTTATTAATTGTTTTACAGCATGGTTGACTGACTTTTTAACATGGTCATTTTATTGGACAGAGGGAGAGGTCAAATCGAAGGTTAGATAGAATCTACTATTTATTAACTGATAAAATAATTTTAAAAAATATTAACTTTTAAGATTTTTATAGTATTTCTTGGGTTAAAACCAGAAGGTTATTTATAGAATTTTTCAGATTATAGAGATATCAAATTTATGGAAAAAAACTTAAATCTAAAAACTGTTAACTAGGTAGAATATTTCGTATTATATTAAATAAATTGAGTTCAAGCATTTTAATATAACTGAATACTGTATCCACCTCCCTCCCACCATTCACATGATAATGTATTAGAAATGTCCGAAACAAATGTGGCTAACAGTTTCCAAATCGCATATTTGAAATATAACCTCGTTTAGTTAAATCATGTTAAACACACTTATATGTATACATTTTGAGGGGGCGACTGAAGATAAGAAATGGTCTTATCTGGACTAACCCCTTAATAGTCAGTGGACAAAAGGGTGGACGATTCTGTCGGCCACTTAGAATATGAATATTTGATAAATCGCCTGGCTTAACACACATTTAATTCGATTATGGTCCCAAAGTAGTTTTGATCTCAGGATACAAGGAAGAAAATATTTTAGTTCGATTTTTAAGGAACGTTGTGTAAAGGCGGATTTATACAAATTGTAATTTATCGAACAGCATGAAAATAAAATTAATTTTAAGATATAATTATAAAATCAAGCTTGTATAAGAAAATTTAAACCCTAAAACTTCGGATCTTTCTTTCTAAATTCTTATAAGTATAAGTAATTGACGTTAAGTTAATGAGTCTCTATGAATCTACCACTGGACGCATCCGTTTATAATTTATGTACAAAAGCCACTCTTACACTAATTTATTATACGCGCGATGAACAAACTGATAAGCCATAAATAACGTCTAATTAACTTATTAGTTCTGTTAAACATTAAAATGGAACTTAAAAGGCTCTTGACAGTGGCCTGGAACCACACGCAAATTGTTAAACGAAATTATCCAGCCAGCAGGATAACTGATGAAATAAATTCTCGATTTAAATTGTCGCCATAAAAAACATGCGAGTTTAATTTTGTGTTAAGTTTCATCTTAAACAATATTCTTGCTGTTTCTGATATTTAGAACAGGATTGTCCCCTTTAAAAGCGAACTGTCCACGCCGCAGTGAACATATCCAAGACTAAAGACGACATGCTGTGCAAAAAGAAATATGGGCTTTGTAGTGTGTTAACTGCTTTCTGCCTTTCAGTACTACAGTTGTTTCCCTATTTTCCACCATATACAATTCCTTGGCCACCCCGGCGCGTACTGTCCTCATCGTCATTCTTGTGTACAGCTTATTAACGGCTCATAAGTTACACAAAGATGCCCTTAATTCCATTCCATGCACCCAACAAACTTTTGCACTTTATCTTGGCACAAACAAACAATTGTTTGCGAATTAATGTTTTAATAAGGTGTTTGACGTGGATCAATTAATTCTGATTAGTGCATGATGAGGTCGAAAGGAAACAGGATACAGAAATACGGGTTTCGGACAGCTGCTTATTCATTTCACCTTCCTGCTAGCTGGCTGGTGATGGGCTCTTCATGTAAGGCCATCTGTATTCAAATCAATCAGGTAGGTGGATAATGCAGCAGCCAGAAGCTTGCAACATGAGAAAAAGAAAAGTGGAACGGTTTTGCACGACACCTTTTAAGGATGGTGCCACAACGTATTACAGGCAATGTTAATCTGCTGGTAGTTGGTTTGCTAAAGCAATTAACATCAGTGAAATGTGAGGAAGCCACCTAATTGCTTCAAATGCTATTTAAATAAAATAATAACATGTTTGCTTGATGTATGTAAAGGAGGGCAGAACCTATAATTATGAAGTTCTTTATTATGCTACAAGGTATAGTAAACACTTTAATGTAATGTTTATTTTGTCAATAATCTGTTTGAATGAGGGTGAGTTAGCAGTGGTTAGTTTCCCTAAGTTCCAGCCGGTTATCCATCCTATGCTTTCTTGTCGTATTCTCCCCACGTCGTCCCGGCTGACATTATACCAATTTGTTCCCATTTTCAGTTACCCAATTCATTTCTCTATTTATTACTTACATCCACTGCGCGCCTTGTCTCCGACGATCCAACAACCGCAGAGTTCTTTCACTTAGGATGACAATCGTTTATATTTGTGCGATGATATATTGAGAATAAGAATGATTGCGCCAGTTTTATTTTGATAGTCAAACAATAGAAGGAAATAATTTATAACGAGAAGAAACTTAAGAAAATATTTTGTAGAAAAAAAATTATTTTTTGAAATTACTAATGAAGTATAAGTTTTAATTTCTCCACAAGAAGCAGTTATGGTTATTTGTTTAAACTGAACACGTCCTTTCGTTTGTGATTTTAAAACATTTAATGAACTAAAATACTGTCTTCACATATTAAATTTGTCATAAATTTATCGTTTATCATGTAACTTAACAACTTAAATTAAGAAAAAGTTGTATGAAAGAGGTGTGCATAACAAGATTTCTATTTATAGTTTCTAAGTAGATATCCAGTTACTTTCGTGCCATTTTTCACTAAAAAAGTAAACGAATAAATTAAAGGTTTGAGAATCTGATATGTATTTGTGGAGATCACCATAATCCTGTGGTTTGGAAGAAATATGGTCTGTGTGAATTTTAAAAAAACTGACTTAACAATAATGATAATCAGTAAATTAGTTTTAAAAGCCTAAAAGAGACAAATTTTAATTTCTGTTTTTAGTAATTCTTTAATTGGGTGATTTTATTATGCAGAAAAAAGGAGAAAACTTACAAAATAGACCTGAGAAAAAATTGGAAATCTTCTGTCTACGCTCTTGAATCAGCCTATGTATTTGACTTTGAATAGAAATAAACCTAAGATCACGTGTTCCAAAAATTTTATTTGTACAAAAAATAATTTCTTTGTTATACTTCTAGTCTAGTTTGCTTGTTGTTTAACTATAACTTATCCCAACTATAAACTGCTTGCCATGTTGCATTAGTGCCTTTGGAAAAACCGTAATAAAATTTTAATTAAAATTTGTTTTAGCCTCAAAAGTACCCAAAAATATGGAAATTAATGATGCCACTTCTTAGTGCCGTTTATAGTATCTTTAATATTAACAATAGTGCTTTAAACGTATAGAGTTTAGACATTTTTTTTTCAAAATATCTAGCCAAAAAATATTGATATGTTTAGTTTATTTAACAATGGAGGACCAGAGGAGGATACAAACACAAAGGCAAAAGGAGTTGCGGGATTTGGGACAACAAATTTCAATCTTGGTATTAATTTTGACATTTTTGGACAAATTTTGGGGGTTAGCCCTAAAACTTTGTCGAAAAATCTTTAATATCTTTATATCTAGCTTATTATTGGTGAAAAACTTTCTGAAACGCACTGACAACTTTTGAAATGTTAAGGTTTCTTAATTTGGTCCTTTCAAAACACATTTTTAAAAAACTAAAAATCACTTGCCAGATTTAATTTTTGCTAACGCAAGGGGTTTAAAATTGAGCCACCACAATTTTAATAGAAATTTAGGGGCCACGAAAAACTAATAAAAATTTACTCATTCATAGAGGCAGTCACTTCCTTAAATATGCAAATTAGGTATGTGTAAAGAGGTGGTTTTTGCGAACAAAATATTTTTTGTAGGCCTGGAATCGTAGGCTGCACATTAAGACTAAATTTACATTTATTGGAACATTCTCTTCTGAAAAATGATTTTCAGTACCTAACCTAACCTATCGAGTGTGAAGATAATTATAATAGTTACTTCCTATTTTTACTAAATTGTCATCGGTAAAGATACAAAAATGAATAATAAAATAATAGTATAGTATAGTTTCGCTTTGCTCTCGAATACATAACTTAAAAAAAAATTGTGTTCACTTTATTTCACTTATAAAATCAGAATTTTTATGTGACTTTTTAGACTATCATTTTCGAATAATCAAGCGTATTATAAATTGAAAAGATAATGTTTTACTCAAAATATTAAAGTAATTATGTCATTTTTCACAAAGTAGAGCAAAATATTTCTGTGCTCAATAAATACCTATGTGTCTCATGGACTAGATTTCAGAAACTTGATTAAGGCACAATGTTAATAGAGCTACACTTCAACAAACAACAATAAATAATAAGTAATTTCGTGGCGGGAAAATTACTAGCTAAACCCAAACCGCACCATCACCAAAATTATTTACTTATGTGTGTGCCCCAGCCTATTGTTTCCGCAAATGCAACAACATAAACATTGTAGAAGATGGAACACAATCACCCCCGAGGCGCGAACCGATAAGGCTACTTTAAACTCATTAAGGACGATATAATTACAGACAAAAGGCACAAAGTCACTACCATACTTGAATATCATTAATTATACCGATACTAGTTATAATAAACCATTGTTATAAAGTCATTGTGTTGACGTGTCTCCGAGGATGTGAATATCCCGTCAGGATAATTAATATTAACCCGGCGCGGCGCACGGACTGAAATACCACAGGCAGGAGGCAGGTCCAAGGATAAACACAGAACCTTTCAAATATTGTTGCAGGAACGCCGAAAAAAGAAGCACGGGGGCGATACTGTGACGGTTTTTAATGAACGAGCTTCCGAAAACAAGGATGTACACATTATAAGAGAAATAGTTTTTTGTGCTGGTAAGGATTTTGTACTTATATAGGCTATTGTACCATCATAATGTATCGATGGCACCAAAGACTTATATCGCGAGTTATCCTGCGAACGGAAGCTGTATCCTGGCAATGGCTGGCATGCCGGGGCCCTCTAAGCCATATAAATCATCCGCCAGATGGCATATTTTAGCATTTCTAATGCTATTGCACTGACAACCAAGATATATCGATAATATATGCACTTTAAATCGGGACTCCGTCTACGAAAATGCACAAATAAACATCTGCAGGCGCAGCGCGTTTCGTTAACTCACTAATAATAAATATACATTAGTCTTTTTGTTGTTTAGTTCAGTGTTCCTTTTTTTGGGAGCACACCGGAGGGAATAATTAGAAATTAAAAAATGCTGCTGGCGGGTGGAATTCTTGAGATTGTTTCGTTGTGATGTGGGAAACGCGCTTTGCAATAAGTTTATATTGAGAAAGGTTTACCACTATGTATAAAAACCGTCGGGACAATTTATTATAGCAGCGTCTTGCTAATACATATATTATTAAAACAATGAAGTATTTAAATTTATACACACCTAACGTCGTTTACCATAATATTATAAATTACCAAAATATACCAACTCGTAATTTTAAATTAATTTCTATCATGAAGTCATATTTATCAAAGAATATTTCAACTTTATACACACCCTACAAAAAGGATTAAAAAATCCTTCTGGCGTTCCAAAACCTATAAAGAATTGAGTAAATACTATTACGTTACGTAAATCACAAATATTTTAACTTTACTAGAATTTGATAACTTTCGAGGTTTCTGTATTTTTTGTATAATTCTTTTCCATGGTGTTAGTTTTATGCAATAATTAATTCATTTTAGGTTTTCTTTATTCCACTTTTATTTAGAATCAGCAATCAACTCCTAGAATTTTTTATATCTAGTTAAGTTAACTTCTTAAATGACTCTTCGACATATTAAGATTAATGTTTCATAAAATTACGATTATTTTGTCTCTATAACTGCATACATCTTCATTTTTAAACCATTCTTTCGGCACTCATTTAGAGGAGACTTAAACCTTCCTTTTCGAGATATTTTCCATTTCTTAGATTTCTAAACAAATAATTTAGTTATTTAAGTAAAAATATCAAGATTGAAAATTGGCTTATTAGCTTTTTAAACAATTCTTCGAGATTTAACTTTCTTTACGATTATTTCATCTTTTTGTCTTCAAACCGTTTTTGTAAACTTCTTCTAAACCACTTCAAAATTTCAGATACTCTTTCGGCATTCCCTTAGATAAGACCTTTAGTTTTAGTTTCAAGATATTTTCCTCTTCTTATATTTGGAAACTAAAAATTTATTTCAGTTGATAAATAAAAATTATTAAGTTTAAACAAAAATATATACAGCAAACAAAATGGACTTTATGATTGAGTTCGAACAAATTCCAAGAGAATTCCTCTTCTTGTAAAGGTTTGCTATCATTAATAATGCATTATGATCTGACGTTGAATTCTTTAAATGTTGTAGATATATTCAATGAAAGTTATGATATACTTCATCTTTATAAGTATATCGTTCCTTTCTTTGATTTTGTCATGCGTGTCTGTTCACATAATAGATAATATTTTAGTTACCTACTTTTTTACACTTCGATCCGAGGACACACTGTATATTTTTCCTTAAATATTTCTGTAGTTAAAACAAACAAAATATTTTAATTTCATCACCATTTATTTGCTTACATTATTTATTTACTTAGGCACTGAATAAAATTTGCTATTATATTTGATGTTAAAGTATCCATGCGTTTTAATGTGACGCCTCTGGTTTTTCTATACCAAAGAGCAACATCCCTTATCAGACAAAGAGTCGCCTTGTGGTGACGTGGAAAAATAGCACCACAACATAACATTGACCGCGCTGAGACATCTATTGTGACACACTGACGTCTTCACTTTTTGCCCCCTTTTATTCTGTCGCTAAACTTCAGATCACACATCATACCAACTAATGATCCCCATGTTTTACTCACAATATATAAACAACAACAAGATTCCTAGAAAAAATCCTAAAATATTCACAAACTACTGATTCTGATTGTTATTAATACAATACGAAAGGACTACAAATGTCCTTAGCGTGTAGGATTTGTCAAATAAAAGCAGCAGTTTGTCAGTGGCGGTAGTGGTGTGCAAGATACAGGCCAAAGTAATGATTTATTGAATCAAATCTCAGGACATGCCTTGGGGACGGCCACCGTTGGTCACTCTTTGCCCATAATTCATTCTAACCACCACTGAAACACACTTTCGAGAACGTATCTACAGGGACACAAACACTCCATCCCATGCATGATTTCTTCGTTCGACCGAAGGGCCGATGGCGATTCTTAATGCGACGGAAAATCTGAATAATGTATATAAAAGCGTGGAAATCGGAAAGTTGTTTTGAGGTAAGTTAAAATACAGCTTTGGGGAGAATCGTTGCTTATTTTTTGTGGTCACACGATTTAAGATTATAATTAATTTTTACGTGATTTAGGATTTGAAACAATAAATATTGTAGCAGAAAATTTTACAACAGAATTTTTTGCTTATTAGATACTTACTTTAATTTTCAAAATTTGTGTAAAAATTAATTTTCTAAAACATAACTCATAACCTTTTTACTTTTTTGGCGGAGTCGCCGGGATAAAAATTCGTTTGATTTTTCTATGCTTCCCAACTCAAAACACAGCACATCCTGACTAATTTCCACAAAGAACCCCACACAAGAATCAACAGTAATCCATCGGCACCACTAACATAAATGCTGCACGACTCATAAACGCCAACTAATAAACCGGACGAAAGACAACGTTTATTGCTTCAGAAATTGAACAAATTATAAAATCTAATTATAACCGAAATGCTCTGGGATGACGTGCATTTTTCAAGTTTCTTAGAATATCCGTTGGGAGTATATTATCCCAAAAAAATGTTTCAGCATTTGTGAAACATTAAATGCTTAAGTAGCGTGTGGGTATTTGACGAATTTTACTTTATTTACTGATGGACGAGACGGATTTGTTTTAAGAGCGAACGTGGTTTTGAAAATACAGGGTCATTATAAAGCAGTATAAGAACGCATCAGTTGGTTGTGATTTATAATAATACTGTGCCTCCTTTTAAAAATGATAGACCGATAGTAATTATAATGATATAATTTAAAAGTAGCGAGGCAGTATTCTAAGCTGAAGAATTTTTGAGTAGAAAATACAATAGAAAACTTATAAAAACATTCTGAGAATCACAAGAAATTATATTCTAAACACTTCAACACTAAGCAGTAACATTGAGAAGACAATCATTCGAAATCTCACATTATGTGAGAAATTCACAACCACCTGCGACGGTGGATTCATTTATGATTATCCTGATAAGGATTAAAAAAGATGCGATAAAATTACTCTTACATCTGTCTTAAAGGATTTCTTCACATTTGACTGTTGACAGAAATATTAGGTTAAGTGAAATAGTATAATTTTCTTTAGAAAAATGTCTTGAGAATTTGGTAGTTGGACGTCAATTATTTAAGAAAATTCTTGCATATGATTTATAACAAATCTATTATGTTAACATTGCTTCCAAAAAAGCTATTTTTTAACTATTATGGATTGGTTTACTTGTCAAAACTGGATAAATGAAATTTTATCGTACAGCGTCAACAAATATACTTTTCACACATTTATACAGTTTTTATTTTAATTCAAATAAACTGCTGGCCAATTGAAACGTACCAAGCGAATTTTTAGGTTGAATTTAAAGTCAAATATTTTGAAAACGAGAAAAGATATCAACATGAGGTTTTCAGGATTCAAGAGATAATTTTATTGCGAAAGCAATAGTGAGACCCGATTTTTTTACTTTGAAGTAGGTTACTATCTACAGGGTATGAAAGAAAGTCGTCTTTTTTTTCTCAAACTTTATACCTACCGGAATTCCACAAAAAAATTTTTATATTTTTTTGATGTCGATATTTTTAGTCCTTAGTTAATGAGGAAAAAACCAATTTCTCAAAAATGTTATATCCCTTTTATTTTATAAGATACTAAATTTTTTATTAAATTTAATATTGTTGAACAGGTTTTTGCAATAATAATTATGCTGCCATTTTGAAAGTAAATATCATCATGTGATATGTCGATAAAAAGGTAATTTTAAGCAGAATCTAATTCTTACGGAAAAAATATACAGGGTTGTTTTAAAAAAATTTGAAAGTTAGTAGGTGGCTCTTCCGGTGAAACCGGAAGTGTCATTAGATTGTTTTAAACGTCAAAATGATTATTCCTTTCAACAATCAAACCATGCCAAATTTCAAATTGATACAGTTAAATGTAACAAAATGGTGGGGGTTGTAAAACGATTTCGTAGCCACCCGGTATACACGAATATGAGCACATTTTTGAAAAAGTGAAAAATCCGTTTCGAGGATATAAGTCAGTTAAACCAATGGTGAACATAAACTAAATAAATTCCATTCTATTCCATTAAGAAAATAGCCTCAAAATATGAATTAAAAAATTTACCAATCAGCGAACGTGTACCGATTTTTGATAAGCCACTGGTTACCAATAAATTAATGAAAATACAAAAAATGTACTTTTTATAAGAAAGCCATTCATAAGGTATTATAATCAACTACAAAACACAATACGGCCGAACGACAAAAAACAAAGAAAAAATCAAATTTTCAGCAAAAATTCCGTATCTTATAAAATAACAGGGATATCAAAATTTTGAGAAACAGGTTGTTTTCCCATTAAGTAAGGACTAAAAAAATCTACATCAAAAAAATATTTAAAAAATTTTGAGGAATCACGGTAGTTATAAAATTTTACAAAAAAAGAAGACTTTCTTTCATACCCTGTAGATAGTAACGTACTTCAAAGTAAAAAAATCGGGTAACACTATCGTTTTCTCAATTAAATTATCTCTGAAATCCTGAAAACCGCATTTTGATATCTTTGCTATTTTTCAAAATATTTGACTTTAAATTCAACCTAAAAATTCGCTTGGTACGTTTCAATTGGCCAGCAGTTTAGAATAAATTGTTTCGAGTGGTGGTTTACCTCAGAAAGCAGTCACTGTTCCGTATCAAAATTTTATCAATTGACCACCATAAATCCCTGAGTGCATCTTCCATTTAACGTTCGTAAGACTAAGAGAGGATCATTTGTGAAGTGCGCCCCTGATGGAAGGGGGTGTGTTTGTTCGAATGTTTGTGCATAAGGGTTGGAAATGTCACTGACATCGTATTAATCTCCTTAAATTAAGTCACTCCACTCGCCCCAATAACCTAAACCATTGATCGCACTTTGTGAGAAAGTTCCAAAAACAAATATTGGAAAATAATGTTTGGATATTAAACATAATTGCGGTGGGGATGCTATAAATAATATTAAGTTTAATTAATGAAACTGTTGCAACTTTGCAATATTTTATTGTGCACATTTATCAAAATATCAAAACTACAGGAGTTCCCATAGGGAGCAGGAATTTCATCCGATATCACGTTCGCTCTGTATTATAGTGGATATGTAGGAGCTGTGCCATAATAGGGGGTGCAATATATTTTATAGCGCGTGCGGTTTCGCGGTTTTCGGCTGCTCAAATTGGAACGACAAGAATTTCCTCGCAGAAAAAATCACATCCCTTACAATTATACCCTGACGTCATTATAATTTTTTCTACTGCAATAAATATAAAGATTATACTATGTATACTATATTCCTTGCAGAGATTGTCATAGTGTGTTTGCAATCAGGCTTAAAGTGGACGCTTTGACTTTGACAGACGGGGTAATACCTACCCCCACACTTTTCTGACACACGCCGATTAAAGTCCCACAGTCGTGACACGGTAATCTGTTTAGGCTAAAAACCCTTGATGCCCAAAACTCTGCTCTCTATTTACATATTGTCCTGCATGCTGC
Organism: Pediacus dermestoides; assembly: GCA_963942485.1. NCBI lineage: Eukaryota > Metazoa > Arthropoda > Insecta > Coleoptera > Cucujidae > Pediacus > Pediacus dermestoides. The sequence continues at coordinate 36,776,600 of OZ012626.1, forward strand.
TCCTGCGGTTACTGATACAGCCCGACAAACCTACACACAACTTAAGCGCACATCCTTGTTAACCACCACAGTACGTAGGTATATGCATGTCTTTCATCCGAATTAAAACGTTTAAAGGGTTGTGGTGTAGGAGGAGGGCAATGAACAAACTGACCACCGGATAATGCTGCTGGCCCTAGAGGGATAATTGGAAATGTATACAAGATGGGGATTGTGTGTATGTCAATGTTAATGAGGGATTTTTTTGTTAGTTTGGGTTTGGGATGTTAGAAATGTAGTGACAATTTGTATTTATCTGAGTACAAAATAAATAAGATTAGAGGAATATACGAGTACATGTTTATTTATGTAAAGGAAAGTTGTTTTATTAGGTATTTATAAATTTAAAGTTGAACAACATAAGATGAAGAAATGAATTATTTAACGAAATGTTAGATGTAACGTAATATCTAATTACATTTACATATACTTATAGAAGAGACAATTTTGGAATTATCTTTTAATTTAATGGACAAATTAACATTACGACTTTAAATCAAGCCGTATTTCTTGTTCTTGTAAAATTGCGTTAATACCTAGTTATGAATACATTTATTTTCTATTTACTATTTAAACATAATTTTAGAAACAAATTTTAGTTGATGTAATTGGAATTTTTCAATAAAATAAAGTTATTAGAAATAATTTCAAACTCTCTGAATTATTTTAATCTTAAATTACGTATTTTGTTGTAAATCTAATATGTGATAAAGAACGAAAAAATTTAAGTGCATTTGATGAACTAATAATAATAATAAAAAAGTAATATCATAATTAAGTTGTAAATGTAATTTATTTACAATAAATAGTATAAATATAGAAATCTTATTATAATAATTGGATCAATTTAATTGTGAAATTTGTTCTAAAGACCAACTTTATGGTGTATTATTTTAATACAAATTTAAAATTATTGTAAGCCAGCATTTACATCATCTGACTGTAAAATGTAAGAAAACCCCTCAAAAGTCCTTCATTCTTGACAACCCCAAAACTGATTTTCGGTCATCTTACCTGCAGTTCTCTTTTCGAACCGATCAGAACTTCCGATGAAGATAAAAATAGTAAGGCAACTAAATAAATTCTTACCTTTGAAATCATGGTTAAATTCCTCTTGACTCTGTAATATGGCCTGTTAGGACTCCTATTACTTAGTCAGTTTAGGGTGCCTCGATTTTTTCCTAGAGTTCAAAGTTCTTGTATCTGTCTGTGATAGTAATAACGAGAAGAATAGTAAAAGTAGTCCTATATAAATAAAACATTCAAATTTCGAAATATACTTATAGAAAAAAGTGCACAAACCAGATTTAATAAATCTCTTGCATAATCTTACCACTTTCATATATATTTACATGTAATAATGTCCCCTATAAAAAGAAAATCATTCCTAAAGCTTAATATAAGTATTTTAAATAAGATAGCAGACAAAGTTGATGTTGGTGCTAGGATCGTCAGACAACTTAATACTACATATACAGGGTGTGTCACGGCGAGTTGACAGTAGACATAACTCTATTACTAAACACAATTCGGTTTTAAAAATTGGTACACACCCTTTATACAATGTGCTCTATTTAATGAAAATATTGCCACCTTTCTAGTACTTCCGGTTATACCGGAAGTAGACACAAACTTTCTTATTTTAAATGGAACACCCTGTATATTTTTGAATTTTTAGATACTGCACTTCATTTTAGACATAAAAGTATTAAGGTTGTATGATCCTAACATTAACGGTATTATAATTATTTACACTTTTTCATTTTTTTTTAAAAACATAGATGTAAATAAAAATTCAAATCTTGACAATGACACGTTTTTTCCAAAAAAATGTTCTTGTGTTTGAGGTAGGAATATACAAGAAATAAGTTGATGTAGTTTTGGAAAACCTGCTTTATACAGGGTGTTGGTGGTTGTCCGTTCATTTTTAAAAACTTTAATCAATGAAAACTTTATTTTTTTAAATGGAACACCCTATATATTTCTAGATTTTCGAATTCTACACTTAATTCGAGACATAAAAGTATAAAGGTTGTATGGTCTTAAAATTAACGGTATTATAATTAATTACGTTTTTAAAAATTAACGGTCAATTACAAGCACCCTGTATAAAATAAGTTTTTTAAAACCATATTACCATGTTTCTTGTACATTTCTGCGTCCACTAAAATTTGGTTTGTTTTTTGAAAGAACGTGTCATTAGTAAAATATGAAAATGTTTGACTCTAAGTTTTTGTATGAAAAAATTGGAAGAAACATAATTAAACTTAATTAAAATAAATAAAATAAAGAATAAAAATAAAAAATATTAAATTAAAAATAATAAAAACAAATTTTAGTGGACGTAGAAATGTACAAGAAACATGGTAATATGGTTTAGAAAAACTTATTTTATATCTACAGGGTGCTTATGGTTGATCGTTAATTTTTGAAAACCTTGAAAATTGGAAAAAACGTAATTAATTATATAACCGTTAATTTTAAGACTTTCCAACCTTAATACTTTTATGTCTAGAATTAAGTGTAGAATTCGAAAATGTGGAAATATATAGAGTGTTCCATTTAAAAAAATTAAGTTATCATTGATCAAAGTTTTTAAAAATGAACGGACAACCACTAACACCCTGTATAAAGCAAGTTTTCCAAAACTATATCAGCTTATTGCTTGTATATTCCTACTTCAAACGTAAGAAAAAAACTTTGGAAAAAATGTGTCATTGTCAAGATTAAAATTTTTATTTACATCTATGTTTTTGTAAAAAAAAAATAAAAAAGTGTAAATAATTATAATACCGTTAATGTTAGGACCATACAACCTTAATTCTTTTATGTCTAAAATGAAGTGTAGAATCTAAAAATTCAAAAGTATACAGGGTGTTCCATTTAAAATAACAAAGTTTGTGTCTACTTCCGGTATAACCGGAAGTACCAGAAAGGTGGCAATATTTTCGTTAAATAGAGCACATTGTATAATGGGCGTGTACCAATTTTTAGAAGCAAATTGTGTTTAGTAATAGAGTTATGTCTACTGTCAACTCGTCGTGACACACCCTGTATAAATAATTAAATATTTATCGTGACAAAAAGTCAAGAGGTCGAGGACTACCATACAAATATTTTAAATTTATCGTCCTTTCCGTACTTGAATTATTTTCAACAGACAATTCGTCATACTCACCCTCTTTCTCGCTCTTAAGGGATGAGATTGCGAGGTAAAGACAGAGATAGTTTGATGAGATGTCTACTGAAAATATTGCTGCTATAGTATTTAATACATTATTTTGAGTTTAGAGAATCTTGTTCGTATATTTCGCAAAACTATTGCCAAAAAAAACATAATGAACAAATTCTAAAGTAATCTAACTGTGATTCAGGAAATAAGCCATCCTCGCAGTCGACTTAAGTAAGACCAGGCAGATCTTAGATTTATATTCGGAAAAGTTATAAAATTCAGTGTATACTATATTCTAATATAATAACCAAAAGACAATTTTGATTTATTTTTATCCGTCGGTTTGAAGAGAAAAAAACTAAATATTGAGATTAAAAACATTTTCAGTATATAATTTTATGTTCAGCATGTTCAAATTCTTGAAAATTTTTTATTTAACTACAGTAATTTCAGTTTTATTTCTTAAATTGTCTTAAAATATCCGAACGAAAGTAATTTATTAAAATTTGTCTACTTTTTCCACATCTCTTGAAAACTAAGCAAAATTGAACATTCTAATCAACTACATCGCATTTTCTATAACTGTCATAATAATTTTAGTCAATAAAGAAAGACACTTCATCTCGCGGATGAAGTTTAAGCATCCAAGGGAGAGAAGAAAGCTTTCCTCTAGTGTTATATACATATAATTTTTTCTACGACTCACTTTTAAAATCATTTCTACGATTTATTATTTTGGATGTCGTTCTAAATTTCTTTTATCAAAATACCGACAGGAAATTGTGCGTCGTTTCCAAGGTAGCGTTTTGTTTTTTATAAACAATTTGTTTATTCTCACAATTTGTGTTACCTCCCTAGGAAGGACATTGCCTACTTTGGACCCTAATTTGAGGAAGCAAAGGCCTACTTTCTAAACAGGGAGTAGAAAAAATTGATTTTCCCGTAAAAATAATATAGTTTTGCCTAGTTAGTTTTAAACAAATTTTGGACTGGCTAGAGTATGTACTCGTAAATGCAAAAGTGCTTTCTTGAGCAAAGGCTAATTTGGACTGCGACTTTTTGACAAAAATTATATTGGCCATACTGTGAGGGTTCTTTGCTTAGAAAAATTTCAAAAATTTTAAATACCACTAATAAATCCCTGGAATGACGACCAAAGATCTGCTCTCTACGAATATAACGAAATTTTGTTTGTTAAATTCAAACGACGAAACGACCACTGCTACAAATTTTGATGTTGGAACTTTTTCTATATTTTATGTCACATCTACAAATCAATTCCCGTTGCACTTTTCGTCTCCAATATGAATATGCTGATGACCAAGATTGGAATTTTCAATTAAGTGTATTAGTTTTATGAAAATACGTGGATGTGTGTGTGTATGTTAATAAATGCAAATAGGGTGCCATTACTAAACAACATGACGGCTGTTGAGGCTCGTTTAACGTTATGAGATATTAATTGTGAACAACCATTATTATTACGTCATTAGCACTTAGTGAACAGCTTTTTATTAGTCTAGATGCTTGCATAAATTTGAATTTATTTTACTAAATTATTTTCCACGAATATTAAATGCTTGAAATTGTCAACAGAAACATATTGTGCAGAGATTCCAATTTCCATCCCCCTTAAGGCTACGCTAGGCGCTAGGAACAGTCCGTCGCCGTCAAAGCTATTTGGTTGTGCTTCATTATTATTCAATTAGTTTATAACTATTTATCGTCTTGCGCTTATTTTATACGAATGATATGAAATGAACGTTAGGAAAAAATATCGTTTAATTTCCTTTAGGAGAGTTCGAGGACAAAAACCGATAATATATTTCAATGAGCGCGTCCGATATAGTTCCATACTTACTGTTTCTGTGTAGAACTGCACAATTGCATACGGATAGAATAAAGGCGATACATTTGTACAAGCACAACCAAGACGAGGAACGGAATATAAAACGCGCTGCTGGCTGCTGGCTGCAATTGTTTTTATAAATTCTTGGTGAACGTGCGTGTATTTTATATAGCGAGTTTTGTGTTCGTTTTTAGTTATGTTTAAATTGATTTCACACTTTGCGCTATTTTAATTTTGTTTTTCTCTGTTTAGAATGCATAATTTAACGGCTGAAGGAGCTACTATTTAATTGCTTCATAAAAATTGTTTGGAAAAACGTGATCTCATTCATTTTAACAAATTTACCAAACGCTGACTGTTTGGTTATTGTACAATAAAAATGTTTAGGAAAAGTGTGCACACTAAAGTTTATTATTTTGTTGGGTTTTGGTGTTTTTGTAGGTGCAAAAAAATTGATTGGGTATTACATAAAAATTGCATGGAATTATTCGCAATTTGCATAGTTATTGTTATGGTATTTTTGAGTCATACCTACGTTTATGTTTAACGCAAAAAATTAAATCCACAAATTGAATATTATGCAATAGTCAATAATAAATTCACCAGAACCTGAATTTGTAATTAACCATCAGTTAGAATGTATTACTTATTAATTAAAATATTAAAACTGATATTACAAATCAGTTTTCAAAATTTATAGTGACTAAAATTGGAAATCATAGATTTTCCATTAAATAAAATTACTCCTGAATACTTTGAGCTTGGACTGAAAACCACGTATGAATATGAACCAGATTTAATCAATACCTGCTGTCTCATTAACACCTGTTTACTTGTACACTTGTAAATGTCGATGTCCCCTATAAAGTAAATCAATCTTAACGTGTGATATAAGACAGTTAATAGTAGGGTCACAGATCTCTTAATATATTTGTACATTCATTTGCCATCATTTGTAATAAATTATTCTGCCTTGCAGGATCTTTTTTATTCATATCTTTTGTCAAGCGTTTCATCAATTTTATTCTGCAGATAAACTCCTAGAGTAAAATTATTATTATCAAAATCAACAAATGAATAATCACCCTTTAATAAAAATGTGTTTATTTATTTACTTTGTCCGAAAGAGTTACTTACGTAACTAGAGTGGAAAGTGATACTTTACGGAAGGAGCGGGTGCTGAAATAAAAGCCCTCGAGGTCAATAAAGACATTGGTTTCCTTGTTATAGCTTTTAATATTTCAATATTTCGTATGTTAAACTAGTACTACTACTTCTACATTCTATTAAAAGATAAAATATGTATAGCTACAAGTAAAAGTAAGTACACAATTACAAACACTTAAAAAGAAAATTATTTTTCGTAAATTCTTAAGTGGGAAGAAATAATATATTTCAAATTCAATAACCTGCAGATAATATTTTACATAATCATAATTGCTATGAAATCGATCCACTTACGAAACACAATACAATAATTAGCTAGATTCACCGACGACAACAACAACCCCTGTTCAGCAAAAAACCCACACACACAGACAGAAGAAAAATAATTTATTAAGTCCGTCTCTGTTGGATATTTCCTGTTCGGGAGAAGACTTCGGGCTAGATCCGGGCATAGGCTCCGGCTCATTTTTCACCCGCCAGAAAAAAAGCATCAGTAGTACGCCTTCCCGGCGTTTTTTTCCGCCACTGATGCTGAATGGCCCCGAGTTTTTTGTCCAGCTATATACTGTGATCCTTCTCTTCCACATTCGCTCCGAAGGCGTTCGGGGACATTAACACGATATAAAAATATATTACAATCGAATTATTTCTTCTTGGTTTTAAACGGTGGTGATGGAGTTCGTAAAATGGTGGTAAAATAGGTACAAGAAACTTAATCATAGCAACGACAAACTTTCCTTTTGTCGTACGATTATTTTCAATTTAAACTTTGACTTTGTATATAAAAGAGTTGCTAGGTAGGACAGAAGAGAAAACGTATTAAAATATAAAAGGAATTGTAATAACTTTGGTTTTCAGTTATTAGTAATTTTTTACTCGTATATTAAATAAAAACTTTTATAACAAGACAAGCTATAAAATCGTTCTAAATTCTCTTGTACATTTTAGATTCACTACGCCATAACAATTCAAAATACATTTAGATATTATCATTATTCTTATCCCGCCTTTGGCTCGTTCACTCATTTTATGCTTTTTTGACACAGTATCCACCACCCAGTTCCTTATTTAGCATAAGTTCGACGACAGCAACATGAAGGACGTGCAGCAACTTGCACAAGGGGATGCTGGAGTTCTAGGGGCTAGTAGTTGTGTATATAGTGGCATCCCCACAGGCGACACAGTAACCGGAAGGAAATAGAGATTTAGGAGGATTCTTTTCTTACGGTCGGCGATACTTTATCAAAGCTTTGTGCAAAGTGAGATGAAAAAGGATGGAGAATGCGCGACATTTTCCGGGACACAAATAAGCAGTGATTATTTTTGGACTAAGAGAAATCGCCTAAGAAGTTGATGCATATTTTAATAGACCAAATTTCCGAATAATCAGTTCAAGACGGAGAGTGTCCAGTTAAACAAAATGACTGTAATTTTTATTTTTAAATTATCAAATCAATTTCGAGGTGATTTATAGAGTAACTGGTGATGTTCTATGTGGTTAAATTCGCTGTTTATTTGATAATACCAAAGTAATTGCAATTTGCTCACAATTTATTGGTAATTTTGGATAACAACATAATGATCAATATTTTATAAAATAACTTTGTGCACTATATCACTGTCTCTTTAAGAGCAGTAAATTGTGATTTACTTTCTACAAGATAATTCTCAAGTACACTACTTATTCTTTGATGATAATATTGTAGTTTCTTAAACTTGACAATTATATAATTATTTGCTGTTAATGTAGCAGGAGCCTATAGACGCCTGATGACTCGTAGAGTCCACTTTTTCTTCTGAAGAACTTTAAAGTGTGAAAACTTGTTTAAGAAACTCGACGGCCAGGAAAATATCATCACTATCACAAATTTCTTTCGCTAACAGGAATGCGAATGCCGATTTGCTTTTTCTTCTCTTTGTGGTTTTTCTAATAAGTTATATTTATTAGAAAAAGACTTGATCTCACATTCATGATTATCTTCTGGGTTTTTACGAATTAAATTCAATAGCTTGATGTTAACTTGATCTTACATTTTAGTAAATTTTAGTCATATGGGGGTCTTCCTTAAATTTAAAATGTTAGCAACTAATTTTGACATATTCTGTAATTATGCCAACCATTTACGAAACAACCTGTATAGGAAATAGCAGAAACTTACTTGTGAAGTAGACAATTTATTCTTAGTAAGACGAATAATATTTTCGATTTTTGTACGAAATTCCTACGAAATTGGTTACGTTTCCAATTTCAATTTACCACGTCAGTTCATTCAATAATTCGTAAATAGTAACAGTATTAAATTTATTTTGACAACATTTATTGCAGCTGATGCACCTGTACTTTATAGTGCTAGTAAAATAAAATAACTTTATTTTACTAGTATTATAAAGATTAGTATTTAAGTATAGTATTTTATCAATCTTATTGGCTAAAATTTAACATAGATTGACCTAAAACAGTTTTTAAAATTTTAATCAGAAATTAGTTGATAATTTGTGGAACTGAGCGTTAGTTTTCTGTTAACAAGGTGGAGAGAGCGCCCATTAGTTATTCCTTTTAGGACATCATTTATCAAAAAACGGTCCTTCAACATCAGATAATTTCGCCATTTATCCTTTAATTTATGGCAAACAATCGAAAATTAATATAGCATTGTTTCAAGTGGCTGTTGACAGTCTTCTCCTCCATCAGCCATTTTGAACCCTAATTGAAAAACAACGAAGATGCTCTCGGTATAAATGTATGACAAGAGATGGGAGGCTGTCCACAGCAACTGGAAATAGTCCGCGCGGCGTGGCGATGTGTTTTTCAATTGTAGTTGAGTCTTATAAGCGGCTCAATGGTATGTCGTTTTTTTCGTCATCGATTGTCTATACAAAAGAAACGTCCAGCGTGCTGAGCTGCCTTCTTAACTTTTATATGCACGTATGAACACGCTGATTGGTTACCTTGTATCGAATAAAAGTGAAAATAAAACCAAAACACACTTTTGTATATGCTTATTAAGCAGTAACATAGTGGCACAAGAAAAATTATACGCGAGAGGACGAAAATAATGCAATTCTGTATGTTTGTCATCGGGGACTGGATGGAAGAATTTTTATTAGATGCTGACTCCGCCCACTATTTTACAATGGAATAAGATCGCGAAGATGTGCAAGGATTGTGAATGATGGTGGAGAGGACATGCGACTTGATCACAGAGCTCGCATGGTATTTTAATTGTACAATGTTGACGAAATTAAGATTATTGAGGAGGAAAATCGGATCATTCAGAGTTTTTTTTATTTTACAAAAAAATAAAAATTTCTAAGTTTCTACAGTTAAAAAATTCAATAACTTTAAGGGTCAGTTTTTCCATATTGATATACGAGCCCTAACAACTAAATGTTCGGACAAAAGTAAATTTTTTGAGTATGAAAGGAGAACTGGAAATTTTACGCAAATAATTAGTAAACACCTAACAATACAATAAGATAAAGCCTTAATAACAATATTATGCATGGAAGAAAATTATTTATTGGACTTAACAATATTTTAACCATAATAATTAGCAAACTTTACAAAATGAATTTGCAACTAAATGTGGGGATAATTTTTAATTTATGACCATTAATAAGAGGTTACGTCACCTTTTGCTTTAATAGCTGCCTATATTCTAGCAGGCATTGTATATATCAAATTTTGGTACAATTCTGGCGTGAAACTGTCCCAAATTTCTTCTACTTTGGTCTTTAAGTCCCCAATGGTTCTTGGTGGATTATTGCGTAGAATACGTTTAATTTTATGCCAAAGAGTTTCAATGACATTTAAGTCCGGACTGGATGAGCGCCATGAAAGCACCTTTATGTCGTTTTCTCCAAGTTCCAAAACTGATTTTTTAAAAACAGTCGTTAGAAAATTACCTCACATTTTTCAAGTGCAATTTTAAAGCTACGAAATATGCCTAAAATCATCAAATAAAGACTTGGAGATTTTTTTGTACATAAAACCAATATTCAGCTTTGCAATAAAGTAAATTTTACCAAAATCCAATCAGTGGTTCCAAAACTGTGATTATTTTAATAGCACCCTCAAAAAACACGTTTTTTGAAAATTGAACTGTGAAACTCAAAAAAAATGCAAAAAAAATTCATATTAACATTTCAGGATTTTTTCAATATGGTACGATTATTGAGCTTTGATATAAAGGTTTTTTGACACAAATCCAACCAGCGGTTTCAAAACTGTGATTCTTTAAAACAGTTACTAGAAAATTTTATCTTTTTTAAAGGTGCAACTTTGAAGCTCCGATAAATGCCTAAAATCACCAAATAAAAACTTATGTAACTTTTTTGTAAAGAAAACCAACATGCAATAAAGTAAATTTCATCAAAATCCGACTACTAGATCCATCGTTTTGAAAATAATAATTCTTTGTTTCTACAATTTTCCCATCCTGCTGGGTTAAAGTGCCACAGTTTTGGAATCGTCGAGCGGATTTTTATAACAGAAAAAACTATCAATGTTATATAAGTTAATTTAGATAATTTTTGCGCGTATGGAAAAAAGACAATCAAATTTACTTTTGATCGAACATTTAGTTGTTAGGGCTCGTAGTTATCCTTAATTGCGAATAAATTTTCTTGATCAGCACTTTCTTAATTATGATAAAATTAAATGGGGTTAAATGGGACAATTCTTCTAATTAAAACATTTTTATGATCAAAAGTTAGAAAATCATATTTTTTAATTATATTTTTTATATCGAACTTTAAAAGTATGAAATTAATGACAATATTGTTAAAAATGTAACCCATAATTATTAGGTAAAAGTTAAAGTCACTTTGCAAGATTTAAATATGTAAAAACTTTAAATACTTTCTTCATATTTAAGCCATTAAATAGTGAGGCGAATAAAACAAGATCGAGTCCTGAAAAACTCACTAAAAATACAATTTCGTCCATAGATGCAAACTAGATTCGGTATTTTTTATTTTGTTTCAAAATCAAGACCGAAACGAAGACGTAAATTCCTCAAAACGAGACAATATTCCCAAATTTTTTGATAATACGACCTTTATAATTTCTCAAACACACCAATATTGTACTTTTAAAATCCATAAAAATAATCATCACCCTTTACAATTTTTTACAATTTGTAATAAAGCGATTCAGGTGAGAAAAGGATAAATCATGAAATGGGGAATTACATAATTCAGACTTTTGTTGTGTCACTATTATCACCTTGAATCTTAAAATTAATACACATTATTTTGGTATATTTATACGAATGGAAAATAAGTAATAATATAAAATTCAAGGTTTTTTATACTGAATGCATAAAAATACAAATGATACATGATAACAAACTAGAAAATTAATTTTCTTTCTATTATGCAAATTCGTATACCTGCTAGCCGCAAAAGTAGTAGATATGTGATCATAAATAATATTTGACTAAACTAGATTTATTTGCAAAAATGAAGGCAACCTGTAAGTAGTGTAAGTGATGGTACATTCACCAAAAAAATTGTGTTAATACCATTTCTTTAATAACCAATATCTTCGTATTAAGCAATTTTCCCTGATAACATGATCGTAAACGAGTCAAGTGTGAATTTTGAAAATTTCCAAGATTTTTTGCCTCAAATTAGAAGTTTTTAGTAGCAGCAGATGATGCGTACTATACACTCAAATTTATGAAATTTCTGCGATTTTCGTGTAATTGTGTTTTTTTAACCTAATCTGTAAGCTGTAACATCACAATTGAAATTCTTCCAAATTGTTTGGTAACACGAAAATGTTATATTATTTTATATGGAAAAAAGCATCACGGTTATCTATCTAATCAAAGATCGGTATTAGGTACAGTAATTATTTAGCTGCATTTAAAACTTATAAATAAAAAAATGGGGTTTCAAATCGAGGTTCGATGGCAATATAAAAATACACATCTTTAAAATTTCCAGACAATAATAGACAAACAATTTTATTATATTAAAACCTTAATGTATTTTAATATTTTTACATGAAGTTTCTAAACGTTTCGCATACAATAATTCTTTTCCCAACTTTTTAATTTTTATGAAAGATTGTATACAGTTGGAATTTATTACCTAACGTATACCTACAATATAAAATTTTATGAAAGAGCTGAGCGTTTACGCATTAAAAATTATATTTTTTGTTAATCGCTGGAAGCATAAGCCAATTTACTTTTTCTGTACATAAATTTTTACACTTCATGGTTTTCATTCATCAGTCCTAGACATTAATGTTTATATTATATGAGTTATAAATAATGGACAGAAAGGCTAAGCCACATTCCCCATATAATTATTTGAAACTACTACACAATTCTTAATTCTGTCGTATCTACACACTCATTCTCGTAATATGTTATTATCGTCATTTAGGTCCGAGGCAGAAAACATTGACATGAATTGAATATTAGGTGCACCACCTTCATCTTCATCAGGTGGAGGCGCGCACAGAGATCGTTAAGATGCTGGGGGACCCACTTGGACCGCACACGCATTCTGCTCATTATAATCACCTCATACCACTACACACATTCGTATCAGTTTTTATTGGATTTTGGTCCCATTTTTTCCACAGCGTAATTATCAAGGCAAACTTGTAATTTAGCTAATTGAATTTAATACACGTTAAAAAGTGTTTGTTTTTACTGTGACCAGTAATAATTTCATCATCACAATTTCATTAACAGGAAGTCCGACTGTAATCTGTAATGTTACAAACTCATGGTACATCTTAGGATTGGTTGACATCGGAGTTTGACTTCGTGGAAACGAGAAAATATTTGGATAACACAAAACGAGTTTGGAGATTATTGTTGTTATAGTGGATGTCACGTTTGGCTCTTCCTGGAAATTAAATAATGTCTATATTATTACGGTACAATCATCAGAGATGTGTTTTTTCGGGTACGGATTTTATAGGTATAAGACTAGAGGAAATGAAACACGTGAAGATTTATGTAGTATAATGTTACACAAGTTCTGATCTGACTCATATTGACTCATCAGAATCTGATGAGTCAATATGTTATTATAAAAAATAGGAGTTTTTGCATTGTATTAACATCTTCCAAAAATACTTGCATAATAAAAATCCTTAAAGAGCAATTTTAGTATCTGCCTTATAGTATCGGTTCAATTTTTAAAAGGCGGCGCATGCTATTAAATTTCACAGCACCCTACAAAGTGATAATCATTTATATTACCCTGTATAAGAAATTAAAAATTAAACTATTAGGTACATGAAATAATTAGAAATTTCTCGTTTTCACCAGACACAGCATTCAACAATGAACGTTGTACTAATGAATTAGAGGGGATGATGCACCATCGAAATGTAATTATGGTTCCCAAATACCGGATAAGTTAATTGCTTACCAGTGATGCAGTATTTCTCAGTGAGTTGCTAATGATTTTTCTCATTTTCTCCACAGCACTATTAAGACAAACTGTTTGATGGTCTGCTACACGAAAATTAGTTTTCCATGGCGATTGGCGCCTACCCACAAAACCAAAACAAATTTTCTCGCACTCGATAATTTTATGATAAATTTAATGGTTGGTTGATTTGACACAAACTTACTTTACCAGGAAGTTGTATTTGTTTTGGGATATATGTTTGTGGGATCAGGGAACAATATCCAGCAAGTTGTAAACGGTGGTGGTCGCAAAGTCACAAAATAAAACACGGCAAAGTTTTCTGATGGGGCGGGTGGTTAAGAGCGTCTTTATATGACTGTAAACACACCCCGGGGTGCCCTAACAACTCGATCTTGTTCAACACTTTCCACTTAATCTTTGCACGCGGGTTTTATTTCGGCTATTATTGTATGACTTTATGGATGTGATTGCATATGAACCGATATGCATTTCCTAGATGCAGAGAAACTTTCTTGTTTGGCTCTTAATACTAAATTCAAAGCGTTTTGTTGCTTGGAAGTTGGAAGTTTTCATAATATCGGCCAGAGAGAGATCATGATAAGGGTGTAAATTTGGAAATGGACTAGAATGGTTTTTGATGGGTGATATATTCTGGTCTTGGCTTCGAACAGATGTTGCATGGTCACTTGAGGTTTGCTTTATATTAAAGTGAACGGCTCCAAAAATGTTTGCTGGCGCACCGCGCAAACTATCCGATAAATCACTGGAAACTGTTCTCAAAAAGGTCTATGCAATAAATAATATTTAATTAAGTTAATAATAACTAAAGACTTATGGTACAGATCGTTGACATTTTCAAATAACTAGAATTGTGACATACAAAAACCATATTAGTTATCATTAATTCGTGTTTTTTATCCATGTTGTTGCATAATGTGAGTTTCGACGATTAACAAACAAAATTAAATTAGAAACTGTAATAAGGAAATCCGCTGAATGACATGTTGACAACCGCTGAAATATGGACAGTGCCTAAAAAGTTCCATCATCTTTCCTTGCCTCGGATATAATCTACTCGACGAGAATTCATAACAGGGCCTTCAATATTAGATAACCTGGCAAACTAACCGCACTTCTATTCAAAAGCAATAAAACTGCTTTACTTTGATTTATATCATGGAAATCGATAATTTCAGACAATCTGTTCTTGTTCTTATAAACACACACATACACACCACACACACTTGCGTCAGGCTGTTAAAGCTCTAATAACAGATAGTTAGGGGGCAATTTGAAAATTGCATATCGAATTGAATTGATATTTAATCGACGTGTTAAAAACGTATCTACTTAGAAATTAATCATAGGCCTCAAAAACGGAAACGATTTTTTTTAAATATATAGAAACAATTTGGAGTTTTAAAAACTTTTAATCAGGTTTTCCTTCGAGGTGTTGAATAATAAGAAGTGCTAAGTTAGTTTACGAGGATGTAGTTGATCATAATTATGTTAAGGAAAAATAATATGAAACCAAACGCATTTGATGGTAAATTTCTATAAGGAATCCAAAACGTATTTAATAATTTATACCTGTCATCGAACTTTAGAAACAAGATGTTGAAACTCTAGTTGAATTAATTTCTGCTTTTCCAATTTTAAACTACCTTTGCTTTGTTGTCGATTAATAATAAACCAAAAATCGTCTCAAAATATGCCAGAAACTTTGTGTAATTAGTTTTGATAGTTAAAATTATTAATAAAGCAAAAATTGTTTGCCTTGATCTTTGCTGTACTTGTCTAAAGTTTAGTTAGTTAATTTTGGCCTTATTTCCCTATATCCCTATATCTAGACCTCTTCAAATAAAATTACAAGATGCTTTATTATTGTCAATATTAGTATTGCATTTGTATTGAAAAGGGAAGCTGAAATAGTCCGGGAGCTAGTGAATTTTTTTGGTATACTAATTTTTCCAGTCAGCAAACATTGATAGGATTGTTCAGTTAGTGATTCTAATCAACTAAATCTGAGTCTGGCAAAATTTTTCCGATGGGGTCATAGGTGGAAAATACAAATGAGTTGAACTTATTTTCCAGTTATGAATCTTTTTGATTTACTAAAGTAGATCATAAGACTTACAGAAAAAGCAGTCTGGCTTACCTCCAGTTGTGGAAAGTACTGGATGAACTGTTTCTATAAATCCGCTAATCGGAAAATCAGATTGATTTCTCGGATACGTTACACTTATTTATACAGTTTTGAAACTTATTATACAAATTGATCTTATCATGGAATATAGTTTAAAACAAGTCTGGCTAATTTATAAAATTACCAAGTGAGTCTGGCGGCACCTTGAAATTTACAAAAATAAAAAATTATTGCACTTATTTTCCCTGTGCTGAAAATTTTTCACATGATAGTCTGTACTAAAACACAACGAAAAAAACCAATCTGGCTATTATTTTCAATCACCAAAGTCTCGCCAGACTCTAAATAGTACGTGCTTAATTCGTTATGCTCTGAAGTTCTTAAACACTTTTTGGGTACTTAGGCCTGAAAATTTTGAACTATAATAAATAAATAAACTCTTAAGAGGGTTCCGTACTCGACAAGACGCCAAAGTAGTGGAATGTGAAACTACGAAAATATAAGAATGCAAATTACACCCAAAATAGAGAGAAATTAGAGGAGAATGCGACGCAGGAAAATTATTTCATTTTCTTACACTATCTTGCCCTATAACTTTATTTTTAGAGGGTTGATAAAAATTACAATCCTTTTATTTCAAGTTTTGCGGTGGTGGGGTTACCTATATTGGTGGGGAAAATTTTATTTTGCTTCTCGAAAAGTAAGCAAGATAGGCAGAAAATGCAAGAGACAAAAACATTGTATTTTTATTTGCTTAATCTGAAAATAATATCCAACTTATAAAAAAGCAGTGGCTTGCTCAAATTTTTCTTTAAAGTATCACGCTGTATATCGAAAACGAAGCTTTGAAACATACATGTTCATATGAACTTTTATTTTTATTTTTGCGAGTTCTATAGCCTGTTAAATTTTCCCGATTAAAACCTGAGATATCCAGGGTGCTTCAAAAATACACTAAAATATTTCAGGGGGTGATTCCTGAGATCATTCTAAGAAAAAAAGTGCATATGAACATGGGTCCGAAAATGCTTACCCGCTGAGTTAGGTATAGCCCCTTAAATTTGTTACCCTGAAAAGGTTTTCATTTATTATCTCCGAAACTGTTCTAGGTAAAATGATGAAATTCACCACATCCACTAATGTTTTTAGGCTTAATAAGATAGAGAGTAAATCATTTTGAAATTTTCACCAGAGGTGGATCAAACCAGGGCTGGGGGGTTAAAAAAGGATTTTCGGACCCATATTCATATGAACTTTTTTTCTTAGAATGATCTCGGGAATCACCCCCTGAAATATTTTGGTGTATTTTTTAAACACCCTGTATAATCGAACGTATACAGCCTTATGAGCATTAGACTAGTCTGACAGGGCTTTGGTGATCTCGCATTATAGCCAGACTGTATTTTAAGCCATTATTATAATGCAAACTGTCATCTGACAAATTTTCAGGACTACCAAAATAAGTGCAATTATTTTGTTAAAAAAATTTCAGTTTTTCACGTGCCAGACATATTTGGTGTGCCTACAGATCAGCCAGACTGTCTTTTTACTAAATTTTAGTACATGACTTGTTAGTAGAAGCATTTTCATTAATGTAAAAATAAGTGCACCGCATTTGTATTTTGAAGAGCATTTTCTGACTCAACCCATCGGAAAACCCCTATACATAATATATTTTTTATTTATAATCACTAACTGAACAATCCTATCAATGTTTGCTGACTGGAAAAATTAGTGACAAAAAAATTCACTAGCTCCCGGACTAAAATTTTTAATAAATCTAATTTCAGGATGTGACATAGTTTCATTAATAAATGTTCTGTATTTTTTATATTCTCTAATTAAATTATTAGTACCTACAATTATAGTCCTCTTCGCTTTCTGGAATATGTACCTAAATTTTGCTAATATTTTTCTGTAAAATAACGATCTTAAAAACTAAAATATGCCTTATTTGAAGTATATCTATACAATTCCAATTATTTTATTTAAAATATCTACAAAAATTTCCGCTTTTACTTTTTTTAGGCATGAACCATAAATTTCTCGACACTCGCACATACTTTTCGTTAAATTTTTTAAGTATTACCTACATTACAATGATTTATCATTAAAATATCCCCTTTGTGGTCTTTGTACGAAAAAACCCGTTCACCCAATAACTCTTGAAATCACAATTATTCCCTACCCCTTCGCAACTCTCATACGGTACCTACGCCCTACGCTAAACGGATTTCCATTTTCATACCTAAGAATAATGCATCAGTCCCTCAAAACTGCTCCAGTTATTTTCCACCCCCCAGTGGACAGGGGTCAACCATAATTAACGTCTGTCGTTAATCATATCAAAGTTTATGGCCAAAAACATGCTTTGTTTAAGATTGCCTACCCTCCAGAGTTGCCTGCCGGTGATTTCAGACACTCCAAGCGGCTGGCCTGCTGCTCTTATGGTAATTAGTTTCACTGGAGATGATGTTGATCATTTTCGTTTATTATCAGGAATGTTGTTTGCCAAACGATATTACAGAGCGACGGCTACAGATTAGCTAGAAGCTTTTGGGATGGTGACATTAACAAATTAATTAGCTGAACTAAAACAATTCAGTGTTAAAAAGAAGTGCCTGATGGAGGTTGTGGTGGCCTGAATGAAAACAACTCGGGTAATCATCAACCCACAAACGAACAGCATAACAGTATGTCTGTGTATAGGTGCATTTATTTAATTAAGTTATAAATTAAACTTCTGTAGGGATTATTATTTCATTAAATCTCAGAGCTCGGTGCTATAAAATCGTACAAAATTGGATTAATCACTGATTGAGGAATTCCGTTTTAATTTTATTGTATATTTATGTAAACTACCATGTTGCGTCGGTTAACAAATTTATATTTATTGCGAATTAAATGTTGAATTATACGATATTTAGCTGTCACATGGAAAATATACGATCTTATATTACGAACACCTCATTAAGAACGTATTTGCAAAATTATTAGTTATTTGTGAAAAAATCTGCAACAGTTTCCTGTTTTCATGGCACAAAACTAGATTTTATAGACAAAATAAATAAAATGTGAAACAGCATTCGTTCGAGGAGGTTTCTGTGATGATGGTGAATGTATTACGGCGTGTTTTTAATTAATGGTTTATTTAAAAGAAGAAAAAATACGAGGAATGCACTTATTGAAGAAATAATTGCACGGGGCTGGATTGTTGGGTTCATTAATTAAGAGTAACAGATCAATTTCTTTGTTACTTAATTTTAATAATTATTATTCAAGTAAATATTTACAGTTACAGTAAAATTACAGAAATTTGGCGAGATTTTTTATTAATAGGTACATACAATTACCACAGAAAATTTATTCTTCCAAATTTTCATTGGAAAATGCCATTTTATATACGGTTCTGGTTAGGATAGAAAGTTACATGTTGTTATTATAATCATTATCTTGGTTAAAGTAAATAATGAGGGCATATTATTAAGTTTATGAATATATTTCTTCTATATATTTTTACAATCGTAGTTCCGATTGAAAGAACTCAATTTCAATAATCGATACCTCATGTATTTCGAATCGTTTAAAATATGGTACATAATGAAGAATATATTTTCATTTTATGAAAATTCTGTAATTAAATTGTTTTTAAATCGGAAATTTTAAGTATGTTGGTAAGATGTTTGGATAATGGCATTAATGGGATAAATACTTATAAGCATTAAGGGAGGTAAGCAATATTTACCAGTCGAGGACGAGTTTGCGCCTGAGCGATGACGAGGGCAGGCAATAAATTCCGAGACTGGCCAAGTACTTACCTTCCGAATTGTTTATTAAATTTTTTGAATTACATATTTGTTGTTTTTGTCAAAAAGTGAACAGAGAAAACCAAAACAAGAATTCAATAATAATTAGGAGTTAGAAAATGAGAGTTTCCAAAGTGGAAAAGGCAGCAAAACTTGGCTGTGCATTTTTACTACCGGAAAAGTCAAAGTCATATAAATTATTCAAAGATTGATGCCAAACTAAAAACACTGCTGGGGTCTCGAAAACCGCATATTTTTTTGCAAATTCTTCAAGCATTAATTCACTAGCAAGTTCGTGGTGTGAATATTCCATGTTAAAAACCACAATTTTTATAAGTGAAAGCATTAATACCTATATCCAAATATTCAAAATTAATAGCTTTTCTTTTCCCTAGGGTCGTTCGTAAGTGAAGCTGCTTAGTATGTCCCGTTGTCAATAACAACCGATAATATTTTGGTAAAATCAAGTTACGTCCCTATCAACAATGTCATTATAGTCTACTTACTGAATTGGTAGTGGGAAAAATTTCTTCTAAGTGTGTTTTTAATTAGTTTCTATTCGCATGTAATAAATAGGTATAGATTTGTAAAACAACCAAAAATCCCAAGTTAATAACCACCAAACCAACAAAAACTATCCGTAACAATAATACCACTTAGAAAAACAGTAAATATTGAATCATAACACACAAAAAACTCGAACCTCTAAACAAGTAATTAAACTTTTTTCCACGCAACGTTTTTTTTCAAACGAATTTTTTAAAGTACATTAACATTGTAGGAGATGAAGATGGCATGCCACATCCATACGAATATCTACGTATGTTCATATAATAATATATATGTTTAAATTATAGAGCAGTGGCCTTATAAAAAGTGTTAAAACGATACACATATGTCTTGAGGCGACAAAAAATACAAACCACATGCTTTCTGATGTGCCATGCACTTTGATATTAATTTCAAAAACACTTGTCATCTTATAATAGTATATGGATGGTACGAATGTGGGGCTACGTCATAAACAACAAATATACAGGGTGTGGAGAGTGATGAGAAATTTATTAAGCAGCAGGAAAGTATGAGTATTATTTCCAGATGTAGAAATAAGTAATGGGAAAATTTTCAATTGAGGAAATATAATTTTTTCCTAGTCTAACCTAATCGACCCTAACTTCTACCGTAAAATAACGATAATTCTAATGTTGCTTGCGTCGTTTTGTATATTTAAAAATTAAAGTGACCAACCTCATGGCAATTCCAATTTAGGAAAGTCGTTAAAAAATGTACGGGTGGTTATTAATCACCTATATAACACTAGCTAATTTATAAAACAATTTGTTTTTGAACGTCCAAGTAATAATTAAATCACACCTAATTGGCAGTTAGCAGCAGGCATAATAACAAAGATTATTTTTAATTCATATAATATTGTATGTGTGTGTATTCTGTATTCATCATCAATCAATGAAACAGGAGAGAGATTTTAAGGCAGTGATTTTTCAAACAGGTTAGTGGCTTCTTGTGTTGGTCGGCACGGCCGCGCAGTATCACAGACCATGGCGAATTTAAACAAATTGACTTAACTCATACTTTCAATTATTTGAAATTAGTTTTTTGTGGTGTTTTCTATGTTTATTTTGTAGTGGCACGGCTTTTTTATTATGGTGCAGTCGGCATACGCCCATTCTTTCAAATTTTTCCGCTCGACTACTGTAAGTTGAGGCAGACGATGAATCTGGAACAAAAAACCAATGTGATAACGATAAAAACTTAGATAAAACTCAAATTCATCTCGTAAATTTCTAATTTTAACTCCAGATGTTATTGAATAATTTCAACTCATTCATTATATTTTTTTGTGTAATCAACTATTCGTATTATGGCTGTAAAACTGTTTTAAAAAGGTTTACTAATAAAAAAACTTGACAAACTGTATTGTGATTTTATTACCTCAAATTATAATTACAATAGATATATTTGTGATTACATCACAAGTACGGTTGATTTAAAAATGTCGACCTTACCGCAGGCATATAATTTATACAGCATAATTGCAGGAAGTCATATTTTACATTAAATTGTTACAAATTGGACTGGAACCCTAAAAAATGATGCTGTAGTATTTTAATAGTGTGGTGAAATTTAATAATAACTATTTCATTATTTATTTATTTTTAATATCTGATTGTTTTAACATTTAATACTTAATTTCTAGTTTTTACTGGAATGTGAAAACATGCAGAGGTTCAATTAACTAAAAAAAATGTAAAAATATAATATAATATAAACCTTTTATGTTTCCTAAAGTACAAAGGTGAGTTAACTGTAAAAATTGGGAAATTCTAAAGTTCATATAAAATCACTTGGTTACAAGAGAAATTATTAAAAAAACGTTTGGCGGTTAACCAGAAGCAATTATAAAATTATTTTTCGATGGTTTACTATTATTACTGGTTTTTGTTGGATGCTCCACTGTAAATGAACATCAGAAAAATGTTTGAACAAATAATCACATAAAACTGTTTAATGTCTTTTCAAAATTACCTGGTTTTACTATGAGCAGTATTATTTAAAATGTGTTGTAAAGTTCATGTCAAGACAGAAAAATTAGGTTTAATAGAAGAGAAATGTTAGGGAATAAGGAAATGGGAGTGACTGCTGTACAGACTATCCGGTGACTTAGGCAGAAGCCAATCTGAAAAATGTCAAGAAAATTTTGACTATATTACATTATGCCAATCACCGATTAATTCCAGTATATCTGTAAATTTTTTGTATTACTTTGTATTCAATTTTATGCGTAGATCTATAGGTAGACACAAAACTAGTATACTCAATTCTAAATGTTAAAAATATCAATCTAACATAATATTTTCAGTTGTTTTAACTAGTAAGATTAAACTATAAATTCTTTTTTCCCAATTTCGCCCCAGTATTTTTCAACATTTCAAGCTCACTGTTTGGTAATCGATCTAATGCAACACTCCCGTGCAGAAAGAAGTTGCCAGGATGAGCAACGCGATAGAGGGTCCTGCTGTCTCATCGGGTATCTGGGGCTGTCCTTCTTTCTCATCATTTATAATAGTAGATTAGCCCATCGCCGGGCCGCCGTGTCTCCAAATGAGCCAAGATAAAAAGCAGGAGTAGCATCCAGTGTGGCAGCGGTAGA
The DNA here is from genome assembly GCA_963942485.1 of Pediacus dermestoides. Classification (NCBI taxonomy): domain Eukaryota; kingdom Metazoa; phylum Arthropoda; class Insecta; order Coleoptera; family Cucujidae; genus Pediacus; species Pediacus dermestoides. Next base: position 36,799,355 of record OZ012626.1, read on the forward strand.
GGAGAGAGTGAAGTGGAGCAGGATTTACACACAGACACTTTGCTAACTGTCTTCTAATTCCCTTGTCTATCTCACCAACAAATCTACCTACCATCGATTATATCCGGATTACCGTACCGGAGACAAGGACGTGGTGTCTATAGTTAGGTACTTAGCTAACTAAAACTGAATCCGAAGTAATCGCGCGGATGTTTAGTTCTGGTTAGAAATGATGAAAAGTTGGTCCTGAAAATGATTTGGGAGTTTTTGCTTAAATTTACCTTGATGTAATTTATTACGTTATTTTAAATATTAATGTTGTGTGAAGTAACCGGAGATTATAGTTGAGTAACATTACAAATTTTCCGTTGGCCATTAGATATATTCTGTTAAAAATCAGAAAAAATTCCTTGTGAAATTGCATAAAAGTCTTTGTAAATTGAAACACCTATATATCGCGCAAAGGACTAACAACTGAGATAATGGCAATTTTCGAAGTAACTCAACCTGAAAATAAGCATTACCTGTCGATACGTCACGTAGTGCACATTACATTGGCTTTTTATTAATTTTACACTATAATTGTGTAGAGATAAATATGGACGGATCAGTAGTAATCATAATAACAGCACCAAAACAGCTGATTGTAGAAATCGATAGTTTTATTACCGAAAAAGTGACCTACATGTTTCCCCCTTGGCGAAACAATAAATCCTTGATCCTTTTTGCAGAGGGGTGTCAGTGATCTGATGGCAGTAGAGCTGACTAAGGGAAACTTAAATGTGTATATATTTTTGCATCGGCACACAAATACGAGACCGGGTGATGATAAGCGGGTGAATAGATGTGAGGAGACTGAAAAATTGGTCAGGAGTAGATAAAAATATTTTGGGAGGAGGATAAAGAAATTTAATGATGCTAATTATATAATTTGGTAAAAAGGATGTTGTTGAAATTACTGTGAAAATCCCGATTAATCGTTATGACTATTTTTTCATGTTTTATTAAAAATTGTTTGAGACTATAACAAAATTATCATTGTCGGGAAAAATAGCATAGTTATGAAAAAAGTTGAAATAACAACTTGGCTGGTGGATAACTTCAGATCTTTCTTTTGAATCTACATGAACAATTATTATTTTTGGACATTTTGTAAGTATACATGATGTAGATTAAAATTTGCAGTTCTTACTTCGAGTCTGTTAATCGTAAAGATTTCAAATGTCGTTACATACTGGCCAAAAATTAAAATAGTGTTTTTTGAAAAATTATTAAAATTAGGAGCGTCATATCTAATAAAGTAATTTTATCGCTTCGATTCTGCAAATTTCCAATGAATTCGTAGGAAAAGTCTCTTAAAGGTTATCATAAAATTTTACGTCTAGCTAAATCAGGAAACTAAAAATGATCGAATTTCATTGTTTTTTAAATCTTTTCATCAAAAACTGCTATTAAATAACGATATTCCTTTAACCTTGGATTTTCAATTCTTAAACGAAGCGAAAAAATTAAAAAGTTCTTCAAAAACGAATACCCAAACTAAAAATTGAACTTCGCTGACCCTTCAAATTAAACCCTTTAAACTCCAGTAGGACTCACATTCTGCCAAAGTTATCTTACGCGAAAATTTCATTTTCAGCAGGAAAACCAGCACAGCATCAGCAGGAGCCAGGGCTGACTGGTGTGTGTTGGGGTTTGTGCAAAGAATGGAACGGGGGGAGAACAGTGGTGCCAACCGAATGACAAACTAGCTAACTGTGGATCCGACAAGCACGGCAAAAACTGTGGCACAAAAACTACCCGAACAAAAACTTATATAACGGGAGAGAGAGCGAACGGAATTCAGTATTGCGTGATGCTGGACTATGGGGGGAATAGAAGGAAATTAGTTTAGAGTTCGGGAGGATACAATTGTGTGGAAACCGCCACACAGAAGGATCCTGAAGCTCTCGCAGGAATTTCCCAGAAAGGGAAACTAGGTCACAAGAATATATTTCGCTAATTAGATAATTAATTAGATGTTAACAGTGGTATGACTATGGACGAAGTATCTTTTTAATGATGCTAGTAATGTATGTAAGTTTCATTTCTATCATCATCAGTCTGTTGCAGTGTTCACTATCCACATTGGCCAGTGTTAATTTGAGCGGACAGTGTTTGAGTTGACGTTTGGAGCGAAATGATCCACTTACAGGACAAATGATGCCATTACAGATATAAAAGTTGACAAATGTTGGCACTTGGATTACACTGGCACACTGTGAAAGGACGAATAACTTAATCTAATAGAGCCAAAGGGTCGTAATAGCTACTGCTACTCCTTTTAATACAATCCAATATGAAATTTCAGACCAGCTTCCAATCGGATCATTATCACAAGATATCAGAGTGTTTTACCACCTAAAAGGCTGTTCAACCTGACGGACGTGGGCGCACCGTCACCTTAATTAACGTTTAATAAGTAATATTTTAATAATGTGATACAACAACTTTATCGAATTAATGTCCATAAATGAACTCATTTGATGAGGTAATCGGCTTAAAACTAACACCACTACATGATGGTATAAAGGCTTCTACCGAAGCATCTACCAACATAACAACATTTAATTCTCTTTAATTATTCACAAAGATTCGCATCAAGAACATGGAACTTTTGGAATTAACTTTAATACTTTTGTATTGTTCAGCAGGTAAGTATAACATCACTTAATTAGAATAATATATTCGTGTTTGGAGGATGGTTGTTAATTAATGTGATGTGCAGAGGGAGAATTTGGAATATTTTATACTCGTGACCCAAAGAAGTTATCATTGTGTAAAACAGGAGTTTATATAATAATATATTAAAGTTTCTACAAAATTTTACCATCAATAAAAGTTACACAATTTAATATCGAAATTTTCTCACTAAATTTTCGCTCACTTCTCAATGTAAAACTAAATTAACTTTGGGACATCCTTGTTTTATAAATATGGAAACTTAAAATACATAATACTCTAAATAAAAAAAATTATATTTTCAGTTTTAGTTTTTTGCAAGTGAATGATTCTGATTCCAGGTAACAGCAACTAAAAGTTAACTCGCCGTTAATGTTATAAGGAGTTTAATAAATATCATAACTATTCATAGTTCTTGCACTACTATCTTCAGGAATTCTTCTATTATGATTGAAGAAATGATGTAATAGAACAATAGAATTAAAAGTCATAAATATTATAAATTATGACATGAATTAGATTCAGTTTGTGGTCTTGCAAACTATAACAGATCTCGTTTTTACTGGATCAATGCGGCCTTCTCAGGGCCGGCTCTAGGTATCTCGCTGCCCCGGACAAGAGATGACTTTACCCCCCTAAGCAGGGCCGTAGCAATTCTGTATTCTGTGAGGGGGCAAATAAAAATTTGAAATTTTATGTTTTTTTTTTATATTTATTGTAAGATTGTCAATTTTTATTATTGCTTACTAAGGACACGCAAAAGTTGTCTGATAGATGGTAGGCCTAAAAAGTGGCGCAGGCAAAAATTTCTCGAACTTTTCAAGGACAATGAGCTAAAATGAAAAATTACAATTTCGAACAGCAAAAATATTCAAATCGAAAGTTAGGTTTCGTATAATATAATTAGATTTTAGAGTAAATGCGCAAACTAAGGACAAATAGCGTCCTTATCGGTACAAAAAAATGTTGATTGGTGTATTTGCTGTCCCTAAATATCGCCACCCCCTTGAGCCGGCCCTGGGCCTTCTTCAAGTAGGTATCAAATGTAAATTATTTCTATGCACTTATTCTTAATTCCAAATTACTTTAATTTTGATCAATCTCAGAAAAAATATAGTTTTGTAAATTTTTTAACAATTCTTGAGACAGGAAAATTCCTTAAAATACAGTTTCTCGATTTTTCGTCTTTATCATATACATGGAATTAACTAGATGATTCACACGTTTTAAGTAATAGTCCCCACTAGCAAAAAAGCCCCAAATTGCCTTTGAATCGCTACAGTAAACAGCATATTATAAAGGGACATGATCATCAAATGTCGGTCGTTTGTAGAAGTGTTGACTTTCCCAGCCCTAATAAACATATCATTACACGGTAATTGTCACAAAAGCATATCCTTAATATCGTATTATCCTTCATTACCCACGACGCCTACCTGTAACTAATTTAATTCGTTAACTAGGAAGTCATATGGTGGATTAGACATCGTTAAGCAAGAGACATGTGTGAAATAGTCTTGATTGTTGTTCCTCGAAGTTTTCATTTTTACAACAAAATATTTTGTTTCAAGTTCTCTGAAGTAGCAGCCAAAGTTCTGTAGGTACATCGAATACACATATAAATGTAGTTTATAGAATTTTTTTTACCAAATTCAATAATGATATCAAATTAATTGACGTTGACGGTTTACCGTTTGTGTCTTAAAACTCTCTTGAGATTTTATGACCATGAATAATTTTGTAAAAGAAAATTAATCAGAAGCCAATGATATGCCTATAAATTATAAAAGATATAGCTCTCGACTTAACTTTAGTATTTACCGATAAGTCACCAGAGGTAATTGCAAAAAGTTTATTAGTTTTGTTGCAATGTATGTACAGACACTGTTTTTATCAAAGAAACATAGCTAAGTGCCAGTATAAAAATCCACGTATTTTTATAATGGAACTCTTTCGGGCTGCGTACCATTTTCATTTAATAGTTGGAGACGTTTTTTCTTGTTTTTCAGCTTTGTATAAAAACTACATATAAAGGATTTATTCCCACGCAGTAACTATCTAAGTGCTTCAAACATAATATTTAATAACATTTTAGAGTTGCTTAATATTCTGAACAAGCATATTAATTAAAATTATCTGCAATATGAATAAAGAAAGAAAACCACTTTATCTTCGTGCGTTTATAGTTAAAACTTAATCACTCAGACTGTATGGCATTTTCTACAAGACAACGCAAAATGTTATTAACGTTTTCGTTAATATGTAAGGTTTGCTATACGTTATAAATGTGTATTCTATTCTGATGATATAATATCAAACAGTACAAACAGTTTCTGGTGGCAATTACTTCTCTCCACATCACGGTGAACTGTAATTTTAAAGCCATCAAGGTACCATTTTCACACCGCCAGGTTATTGTAATTCGACACTTCCGTTTTTTATTAAATAGACATTACATGACAGCGACACTGATGCCACTCTGGTGATTGTAGGTTATTTGACAATAAATTTTGTAACATCGAACGCTTAAAAACCATCACAACTGATTCTTATTACTTTTTATTAGTATATCTTAATCAGAAAGTATATATCATGAATAAATGAAGATCCCCAATTCAAGACACTTGCAACTATATCAAGGGCGATAGTTATCCTTAACTACTAGTTAATTGTCTTTGTTACCATTGTCTTAAAAATGGTATCTAGGGAAATTAACTTGAAGTTGAAGACGTAATTTCATATTCATACAAATTTGTCAGAAGATTGGTCATAAGTAACAATAAGAAATTCACCATATTGCTCCAAAATAATTTGCATTTTTATCATTTAGAAAGAATATCACTAGAATATTGAATTCTGGTTGGGCTAAAATTGCCTGCAACAGAAGTTCGAGATATGATGTTTTCAGAAAGTTTCAGAGAAATAGCTTTTGTGTAAGGTTTGCATTACACTAGGTGATTTTCAATAGTTTTCGGATTTGACACCTTCTCTAAATCATTAACAGTTCTCAATTTGGTTTCCACTTGTGATCATTTTTTGAGTTTCACTATCGCGAGCTCGTCTCCAGTTTGTTAGAAGTTTATTTGTTAAGACTACTTTCATGTACAAGTATGTATACTGTACCAGGCAGAATTTGAGTTTTAGGAATTCATGAAACTAAACATACAAGCCAAACCAAACCAAACGGTGATACTTTTTTGACCATACAGAAAAAAATAATTGACTTTCCTTTAATGTTCGCCTAGGAATTCCAGGAAAGCCTCTACAAGATGCTGGATCGTTTCATTATACACAACATTCGATAAGATGTTGAAGATGATATTTAACATTGTAATGCCCCTATAATTCTTGCAGTCTAGTAGTCTACCCTTCTTGTGGATAGTAGAGTCATCCGACATTCCATTCTCAATGATTTTGTGATTCATCTCCAACTTTTTTAAATAGTTTTGTAGATATTTTGTGTCTACCTGGACTCTGCTTGTTTTTATTTCTTTGATGACATTCTGTATGTCGGAGAAACTTTCAGAAACTCTAGTTTTTCTATATTCCTGTCTTCGAAGAATCCGCTAGATTTCGTGAGTTAATTTTCTACGTCTAGCTTTCACTATGGCCCCCGTATTTTCCCTCAAGATTTTTTGCTGAGTTCGCTGTTATTAATCAGAGAAGAAAGTTTGATTTAGCAAATGAAAAAAATCAATCATATGTCGTTTGATAGACGATAGACTGTAGGTGTATCAGAACGAACTTAATAGAAAAATTGAGCCTTTTTTGAATTTAAATAAAGTATTAAAATAATGTATAAGATTCTTGTAAAATTAAATTATGTATTACCTGTTCTTAATAAATAATCATTTCTGCCTCTATTCGAACTCATTATTATTTCATCCCATATCAAGTAACCTAACCTCCTAAGTTAACGTTTAAATCCGAGATGCACTCAGGGGGTTTTAAATATAGCAGGTACTTATAAAAATATTTAAATATACAATATACAAATAAAATGAGTTTATCTTAATCTGACGAATACTTCATGATTGTGCACCAAATTAAAACTCCTTCCTGAAATTTCACGTAGCCTTCACCCCATCCTTTCCCTAATGCGATTTCTCAAAAAAACACAATAATAATAATTATTTTTAAACTACTGCCTTTTCTTTGTTGTCGTCTTCGTTTGAGCCTTGACTGGCATCGACATGGTCATTGACAAGTTTAGACATGGTGTGTGTGTATATGTATGTTCATGGGGGTAGACAAGACAAGACATCCACAAACACTCACAAATACACATCCTCTTCTTCTATGTTATAAGGCGGCGTGCGCGGTGTGCTTGACCACTTACTAATTACGGGAGCTATAACATCAACTACCGCTCATTTTACTAGCCCATCTCGCCAGATCATTAACTAACTACTCGGGCACAGCATCCGCCCATGCGGCAAACCAATAAATATTATTACATGGAACTGACATATAACATGATGCAGGAATATTGCGTGTTTGGTGGCTGGTGTGTGTGATGTATTTTTTCGGTTGTTGGTTCGTTTTGTTTGCTTTTGGAGCCTTCTCCTCTTTCATAAATATATGTTTATTATGCTGTAAATTACAATTAACAATGTTTAATAGTAGTAGCAGTGAGATAATTGGTAAATCCTGCAACTGATAATGATATAATTGTTTAGATTAATTTTCACAAATTTCCCACGTACAATTGATTCTAGAGTATCAAATCTATTACCTATCCATCAGGGATAGTTCTGAACCTTTTTCCTTGAAGGCCCTTCCGTCTTCATGGTTTTCGTTGGAACCGCTTCATCCATCTCTTAGATCCAACTATGCGTTATACAGAAGCAAGTAAGAAATTTTCAAATAAAAGTAAATTGAGTAAGAAGAAATTGTATTTGATTTTTTTTCATTTGTCCACGCGGCACGAACAATCGTTTAAAGAGGTATTGTTTTTAAATAATCGTTTTAATGCCGCGCTTAAACATCAACTGATGTATATAAAGCCGAAGTAATAAATTGCCTAATCATTAATGATCTTTTTTCTAAATAATCATACTCAATTAACTTAATAAAAATAATAAAAATTTAATGTACTATCCATATTGATGGGATATTATGCTTTTTACAGTTCGACTATAAAAATTATTTATTTATCCTGTCGTCGTCAATTTTTATTCTATTACATAGATGCGCATTCGTAGTTCTCAAAAAATATTTTTGCAAACACTATCAAAGGTATCTTGTGGTACCAGTCAGTACTCATCAAGACGATTTCATTGCTGATCCTTTAGCTTTATGAGATTCTAAATGGCACCCGGCGCGCAAAATTTATTAATCATTTGATGCTCACAGAATTTTATTGCGGATTAAATTGCGTACCTAGGTACCAATTCCAATATCAACTTTCTCTTATAGCTTTGGCAGCTTCCGAAGACAAGACACCAAACGCCGCCTTTTAATTTAATTCTTCGTCGATGACGGATTTTTAAACCCGTTCTACTCTAGTATCCTCACCTTATCCACAGAAATTTGTATTTTTATTAAATAGTTTTGTTACGTTCGATTTCGGATTTAATTTTGGAACGAAACAATTTCTAGGTGATATTTGAAATATGTAAGTTAGAATGTAACGTCGTGTAACGTAAATATTTCTCACGGATAAAACCACATGTGGTTGTGTTATCACTCGCAACTTGTACACATGTGCAGTTGATATGTACCATACTTGCCCAACTAACTCATTAAAATTACTCCTATTATTAACAGTTGGAAAGTGTTAGTTTTGTGCCTTATACAGGGCGGTATGAAATTCTTTGGAGTAAATTAGTGCATACTTAACTATATTTTTGCAATGTAATTTCTAATACAGAAGAGTTATTTCAATTAAAGTATCTATACTTTAAATTAGGTGTTTTGGAAAAATTAGTGTTATGTAGTATTTATTTTGATTTATTAACTTCATAACCGAATAGTTTCTCATTTCAATATTTTGAAACTATACCTACTAAAGAAATTCGATTTTCTCATAAAAAACTGCCTAATATATCCAAATTATAGGTAAAACACAAATATTTTTTTAGAACAATATCTTAACGTAGGTATGGATAGATCAAAAAGTTGAGGGTATGAAAATCAGGTAGGAATATTATTTATAGCTTTTTATTGTTGAACAAATGTTCAGAATAATTGCTTAGCTTAGACAATGGTTTCAGGAACTTTCAGTTAATTATCTTAATGGCGCTTAGTCTTTCATTGGCTGATGGTGATGGATACTGCAAAATAAACAGACGCATTTTATTTCAATAAACGTTTTTGGATTTTTAAAGGCAACATTTTATTTTTTCGGTTATTCTATGTAATTCAGATTGATTTTTTTCTTTTTTTTGATAATACATACCATAAAAATGTCGCCAAAATGGGTACTTTGATCCATTTTCAAAATTGAGATATGGACCCTTCAAATTTGTGCATTAACTTTTTATCTGTTATAGTATACAAGCAGTTCTGTTATAGTATACAACAGAACTGCTTGTATACTATAACAGATAAAAAGTTAATGCACTAATGGCACTAATTAATGGTATGAGAATTGTCAAGGAGGCGATTTTTTTAAATCTACTGTACAATTATCACTTTTCACTTTAGTGTGCAATCTGTAAAAGCCACTACACTATTATCACTTAATTTCAGTCTGATAGAACAAATTTCCAAAAATAAATAAATTAGTGTTCTTTTTATATCACCGGATATATAAGTGCAATTTTTTTTATTTTGACCTTCCTAATTTTTTTCTGCTTAAATTTTTTTTAGATATTTGACCATTTCTCCTCTATTAATAAATTCATGACACGACCTTAGAATATAACTAGAATATATCTACGTTTTTTACAAAACTGCTTTCAATACACAATACAATTATTAAAGTTTCCATACCTAGTTACGCAAATTTGAAGTAGAATTCTGTCTTGGATTTTTTTTATTCAGAATCAATGGAGCAGTAAACATTTGGTTCTCAATTATGACTTTTTAATATAAAACTCGCTGATGCATGAGCGCATAAATATCGTCACAATCCCAAAACAAATTTACGAAATGAAAAATGAAATTGTCGCCTATTTATTAAATTATCAGTTGAGCGGAGGACGATTTGTCTTGCGAGGGAAAACGAAATTAATTTCTGCACTTCCGATATCTAAACTTTCAATTTTCAATAAATACAATGTGGATTATTTAGGAGCTTTCAACGAAATTAGTTTATATTATTTTTCCATGATTTCCCACCCCCTTGTTTCACGACGATTTAACTAACACTAGGGGCGGTTATTTACCTACATGTGTTGATGGTCTGTCTGTTGGTGTGAGAAACACCTTGAAGCCCAATTCCAAAGTTTCTAACTAAGTGTTTGCCCCTTTTACAGTGAATTATTAACATACAACATTAGAGAAGTGTTCAACCCGCTAACGCTAAGTCTGAGACAGGGGTGGCTAAGAATATTAAGTGTGGGGTGGCAGTGCTAAACCCCAAGTCAAGTCCACACTTCATAATAGCATAAGTAGACGTCCAAGACAGACAAACTTCCAGTGATAAATGATAAATATACTCAAAACAACACTCCTTATTTGCACTTGGTGTGTTAGTTGCAAAGCAAATTGACCACGCATCGCATGCACACTAATTAAATAATTATTTAACCAACAAAGTTGGGTATTCGCTTACATTGCGTTGGAGTTTGCATGAAAAAAGGCGCGCACAGAATCGGCTGATGAGGGCTAATCAATCTGAAAGTCGTCAAACACATCAACCTAAAAGACATATATTATGTGCATATTTGAGCTACTGTCGCCAAAATGCTCCGACAAAAACCGCTCGGCCTTTTGTTCGGCCGCACTTCTTTTGTATTGCCGCCTGTAACCCGGCTAATTCAAATTGTTCAGTCTGTTTAACTGCCCCAAAACGTTAATGGGGGCCGCAGAAGAACTGTTTTGTGGTCACATACTGAATTAATTTGATACTGAATTTGCTACCGTTTGACTAGAAGCCGTCTTGGAATTGTAACTAATGTCATTCCGATGTTTTTATAAATGTGTGCCACAGCGCGCATCACTCGATTCTTTTTGCCGCAGGTATTTCTCTTTCAATGGCAGTAATCATTTCTGTATAATATGAAACACGTTGAGGCTATAATATCAAATCGAGTTTTCAATTAGGAAGCGTAGAAATTGTTCCAATTCAGCCAATAATTAGAACATCAGGACTATAAAATAAAATTGATAAATCATTGTCTATTATTTTATTAATTCTGCGAATGTGTTGATATATGGGACAGATTATTAGTAAATACACGGAAAAATATTGCCACAGTCATTTTGGTGTATTTCGACAATATGTAAATGTAAATATTTAAAATTATCCATAGATCCTTTAGGCTACGTATTACAAGATATTTTCATTAATATTTCTTTAATAGTTATTAATTTCGTTCCTGATGATTTTAAGGTTTCTAAAAAATCTAAATAAAAAACTACAAAAATTTAATATATTTACAGTAATAGTTATTTATTATACAAGACGATAGCATTGTAATTTATCTGCGAAAGCTCGAGAAGATAATGAAATGTTACCGTCGTGTATAATACAAAATTTTTTTCTATACTTAACTAATGTTAAAGAAAAACTAATTACAAATTAAATTATTATCAACCACAATTTAAAATGTGAATATTATGAGTTGTGACAAAACTACAGTAATACGTTTTAATTCATTCATTTCAAAAAAATCAAAGTACATACTTTATCTACCCTTGCGGTTAAAGTGGTACTTTATCTACCTACTGGCTTGGGTTGAAAAAAGCACACTTTAACACAAAAATGACAATTTTCAGAGAGTGATTTTAAATTATTCTAAGTTTAGTCCTGCATCATGGTTATTTGGAAATTGGAAAATACGTGCTGAATTTTTTGTGCTAAACTCAGATTTTAATATGAAACACATAATTTTAGTTTTATCCAGTCTGCATAAGCAAAAGTAAAAAATTTGCTTATTTTACATTTCCGATTTTTAAATCATTAGTATCTCTAAGTACACTTCTTATGAAAAATTAAAATCATATAATTCCCTAAAACAGTTTTAAAAGAAGGATCTCGGTGCGTGTTCTAAATCTAAATGATTGTCTAAGGTCCAAGCACAATACAATTTTTTCAATAGATTTGTTCCTATATAAATGTCAGAACCACTCAAATTGCTAGAAAATAGCAAACTGTTTTGTCACAATTTGAGTGATGAATAATGTAGTACCTACCTACTGAAATCTTTTTTTCAAATTTCTGGACATAAAAATAGATATTTTCTTCAGAATATTAATTTATAAAAAGTAGGTATTCATTAACTGTTTAATAAATTTCAATAAAATTTGGTTGAGAAAATATAAGAATACTAAATATTTCAAAAACTTTCAGAAACGCTACTTTCTGTACACCAATAATTTTTATTTAAAATAAAAACTTCTTGAAAGATAACACTAGTTTACATTATAAATGTACATTTGATGAGAGGTGGCTTTTCTTATGTATTTTCTTCCACTGAATTCGAAAATCAAAGTTAAAAATTTTTTACGGAACAGTTTTTGAGATATTGTAATTTTTGCATTTTTTCGACTTTTTTTACTTTAAAAGTCATATCTCGAACTGGTACCAAATGAAAGGTATTAAGATGACAAACATATACATGCAATCAGATCTTTAATTGGTTAAGAGGTTCAAAAGATATCGATGAAAATAGGCCTGATTTTTTTTTTATGTTCCGATCTCAAAGTCGTCTGCTTGTTGTGTGGAATGCAGGGTCGCCTATTTTCACCGATATCTGTTGAACTGCTTAACTAATTAAAGATCTGATATGTATGTCATCTTAATACCTTTCTTTTGGTACCAAGAACGACCAATTCTAGCTCGAGATATGACTTTTAAAGTAAAAAAAAGTCGAAAACATGCAAAAATTACAATATCTCAAAAACTGTTCCATAAAAAAAATTTTCGAATTCAGCGGGAGAAAATACATAAGAAAAGCCACCTCTCATCAAATGTACATGAAAAAAATTTTATTTGGTAAACTAGTGTAATTAAATAATGTGAGTTTCCTGATTAAGCTGTAGATTGCAAGTCCTGGAAAAGGATTAAAATAACCATTAATTCATTATTGAAGATGTTAAAGCATAAATTTTTGTTAATATTTTGAATTTTAAACCTGCGATTAAACCCTTTTATTCCTACATTTCCTTAAATAAAATTTCAATACTCAAAATAATTCATCATCTAATATTTTTGTGTTTTTTCTGCCTGTTTTTCGATATTTTATGCATTTAAATCAACTTTACTAGGCAGACCAAATTCATAATTTTGAAATATTATAGACATATTAAAATTTATAAAAGATTTATTTATCGCTAGTATATAAAATTTCACCTATAAAAGCAATACATATTCCCACGTACATACAATAAACTAAAAGCTGATCAACTAATTAAACATTAATAAATTGCTTATTACAAGTTATTTCGCAAAAACCCAAATCTTTCGCAGTCATTATCATATTATACACACATCTTCCGCATTTCAGCTTTGTTCAAATTTTTTCCATCGGCCTCTTGTGTGCCTCCTTCCTGCTATTTGCCGCAGCGCGACAATTATTCCCACTTCGGAAATGTCACAACAACAATAAATTTAAACACCACTTAACTCGTCCATATCATATACACACAACAAAAGAAAAATCTTTCTTTCACCTTTTTTTTCTTTATTGTTTATTTCATAGTCTGATCCATTGAATTTACCTGAGATCAAAAATAATTGATTCTCTTCTGTCTTACATCACGCCGACGCATAAAATTGACCGATTTGTTACAGTTTCTGTCCCCTTTTTTTCCATAGATTTTTTTCGTCGCATCTGTATATTTAAATTGTCACGTTGTACCTGATATGATGGTTGCTTTCCTATACAAGGAAATTAACTTTTATTTTCGGGTTGTATTATAGCGGACAAGTAGTATTGTGGGATTTTTAGCCGCTGGCTATATCACATAAAATTTACATCTCTTTTGTCGGACAAACTGTAAACAAATACAATAAAAATTCTCCTGACTTATCTTAATGAAGTAATTAGATAATTCCCAATAGCTATGCATAATTGGAGAAATTAAGTTCATGATTATTACTACTGGAACTTAATTAGTTTTACTTTCTTGCTTGATGACATTCTGTATTAAGGAAACCGCTTTGACGAAACTACTTCCATATATTTATTTGATTATATTGTACATTTTTATAATAAATGCAATTATCATCAGGCTAAATTTCTCTATTTTGTCTTAGTTTATAGAGTAGAATGAAAATGTGCCTGTAAGCAATTTTGATATAGCGGTTTATATTTTTCAGGGGGGAGGCAGCAGGAGCAGGACATGTCTGTATTAGTCAGGATTAGAGAGCTGTACTGCCGACGAGTTACAGGTTTTAAGCTAACTGGGTACTAATGGAGCAATTTGTCAGGTTTTTCAGCCCTTCGCTGTTCAAATATGTCCCACAGATTTACGTTTTTTCCTTGATTAATAACAACACTTTGACCATATTATTCGATTCAATGAAAATCTGCTACAAGTTTGAGTTGGTGTGGTACAATCGATTAGTTTAAAGTGGCTGAGGGTATGGAATAATAGATATTCCATCTTTGGTGATTGTATCTTTGGGTCTCATTAGAATATCGTTGGAAATTTATCGATTTAAATGGCCACGTGGGGCATATAAACTGCCAAATTAAATTGTTGGGAATTGGAATTTTGTTAGGTAAATGCTAAATTTCCACGGTGACAAAGTTAACTAATAATTTTGTTATTGAACATTATTTATTTATTATAATAAATTCACAACTTAATAAAATACGTACGTAAAAAAATTTGATGATAAGATGCTTTGTATAGATTATAGAAAATCTATACAAAATTATTCAATTTAGTATGTTTTCTATAAAATGCACTAAAAACTGTTAAGAGGTTCATCAATTTCCAAATTCTCTTAAATTTGTGGTACTTGTAAATTTTATACTATAAAATAATCCAGTGAAACTTACATATTACAATTTTGTCTTCCCGTTCAGGTATTTCGAATTTATTAACTGTAACATAATTAACTTTGATGTTTTTTATTTCAATATAAATTTCTTTAATAGAAAAGCGTATAGTTTGATCTTAGTATTATGCAAATTTTAATAGTATTAGAATGTGTGCAATAATGTTAAAGTTAATTTCAGTAATATTATTTAGGCAATACCTAATGAACCATACTACGATTATTTTCAGCAGGCACTATATCTGTCTCTATCAGCGAGAGAGTTGGAGATGTAGAAACAATGTGACGCACATGTCTACTGAAAATAATCCTAATATACAAGGTGTCCCAGTTTATATCGTCAGGATTTCACCAGTTAAGCGAAAATGAAAGGTGGTTTGTCTAATAAACTATGGTCGAATGTTGCTTCCTTTCTGACGCACAGGCCATTAAAGAAAATAAATTATTTTAAATAACTTGCTATAAATCAATAACAAAAAAAGTTAGCCTTCTGAAATTTTGCATAGATCTTTTTTTTGTATTCTCTTATTAATAGTGGTTGCAATTATTTTATATAGAACACAGAGGCGTGCGAACAGGTTTCTTCAAAAACATTTTATTGAATAAAACGTACGCCACTGGTTTTTTTGCAGCACTAATATGCAGAGAGTATTTTCCATTCAATTTAGAAACTTTTTTGTATCTTATAATTTTTTGATAACTTAACTCAAAATAACCTAATAGTTTAGTAAATAAGGGAGAAAAAAGGCTTCAAATGGACTTTTTTTACCCTACAGCCAATTTTTGTAGAATCTTCTAGAGGATTTTTTTGTTTATTGAATAACTTTTTTCCTATTAATGTTTTCGAAAAAAAGAGTCAGTACAAAGTTGTAAAGAAAAATATTTTTTCAACTTTTTTTGATATTGTCGATATTTAAAAAGTTATTCAGCAAATAAGTTGAGAATTTTGGGGAAAGAGTAGTAAGTAGTAGTAGTAAGTAGTACCTAACTAGTGAAAAATTTCCCTAAAATTTGCAACTTATTTGTTGAATATCTTTTTAAATATTGACAATATCAAAAAAATATTAAAAGGAAAGTTGTAGGAAACATTTTTCTCTTCTACTTTGTACTGATGCTTTTTTCGGAAATCTAATAGGGAAGAACCTCTTTAATAAATAATAAAAAAAAGTTAAGTTATCAAGAAATTGTAAGATACAAAAAAGTTTCTAAATTGAATGGAAAACACTCTCTGCATATTGGTGTTGCGAAAAAAACCAGTGGTGTACGTTTAATTCAATAAAATGTTTTTGAAGAAACCCGTACGCACGCCTCCGTGTTCTAAATAAAATTAATAAGAGAATACAAAAAAAAAGATCTATGCAAACTTTCAGAAGACTAACTTTTTCTGTTATTGATTTATAGCAAATTATTTAAAATAATTTATTTTCTTTAATGTCCTGTACATCAAAAAGGAAGCAACATTCGACCATAGTTTATTAGACAAACCAGCTTTAATTTTCGCTCAACTAGCGACTGGTGAAATCCTGACGATATAAACTGAGACACCCTGTATATTCGTATCTTAATAAACAGGTTTTATGTAACGTTTCAAATTTCTGTTAAAAATTTATTGACAAATTCCGATTCTTTCATAAATTATGTAGGTAAGTATAAAATACTTTTCCAACCACAGCAAATCGCAGTAGAATTTGTAGACCTTCATAAAATATACAATTAGAAATACCTCATTATACGGTACCATAAATTATTTTCAGTCTAAGGGGCGTTTTTATTAACTATTATCTGCTTTTATTATTAATATTTAGTAGGGGTAATTATAAGGTTGAAAAAAAAACCCAACTAAATATGCATATTAATATACCTCTCCACATACAAGTCTCGAACTTGTTATCACTTTTGAAATAATTTATGAACGTCTCGTTGGTGTGCGATTCAATGCTGCATACAATGTTGTGGATTTAATAACGCGGCTAACAAAATATAATGCTCGTGCACCCGCAATATCTTTATGATAAAACACTGTATAAATACACGTTTAAGTAGCATGTTTTGTGCTTTATACTATAGTTAAGAACTTTAATGGCAGTAAATAACGCTCGATTTGTAATTTATGGCAATTCCAACTAGCAAACTGGAGAGGAGCTCGTTTGGTCGGGGAAACACCATCACAAAACAATTATTAGTACCGCACTAATTTCAATAATTCCGTTGAAAAATTCAACCGTTTATACAGATGCGTGTTATGCCATTTCTGAGGCACGAGAAATAAATCCGCCACATACATTTCTTGAAAAATGCCTAGAAGGCTCTAAACTATTCTTGATAAGTAACGCCGAGAGTAGCATGGAACAAAAACGCGGTGCTACTGGTATTTACACAATGGACCAGTCGAGCAATGCAAAGACCTGCCGAGAAAGCCTGCCAAGTTTCTGCTGGATGGACAAGTTACAGTCGGGCAGATCCACCGTGGTTTGCATCGACAGTACACTTTCAAAAATATAAAATACCAATCAGAGATAAACACACCCACAAGTTTCCTAGTTGTTCCATACGCAATTTTTCATATACCGTAAAAAAATTGTTTTAAACTTAAAGGATAAAATGATGTGCAGACGACGTTAAGCTGCAAACCTTTGTATGGGCGGCTGCAGGAGTCTTTCTATTTTACTTATTTTTACGGTAATTTAACTCGTATGAGAGACACGCGATTTATTATTTATTTTATTATAGATAAATATCGCGTATTGCAGTTTTTAAAAGGAACTTGCCGTAAAAATAATTATTGTTCGTTTATTTGGCTTCTTTCACAATGGAACCTAAACACAAAGAAACATGCGCGGTGATGGTTTTAGAAAATAGTAATTTTGATGTTCTTTGAGAGTTAACCATAAATAAAAATAATTTCAATTGATAAATTGTAATCTTTTGTTATTTACAGTGCCAAAATTCATCAATGAAAAGTATTTGAATGAAAAAATTAATCCGGATGCTTTTGTTTACTCTGATGACGCCAGCGTTATGACTGGCGAAACATCGGGCGAGTAATAAATGAGTAAAACGCGACAAAACCCAGAAGTCAGTTATGATTATAATATCATCAGTCGTAGAAACATGCGCTTGCAAATAATATTAAATCTCTTAGTTCAATTTTGAAGACTATAGTTTGAACTGCTTTCAGAAGAAATTAATATAGTGCGGGAAAAAAAATGAATGCTGCAATACGACCAGTATTTATATTTCCTTTTATCCATAAAAAGAAAATATTGTCATACTGTTCTTCTTATAGATTTTTTTACTAAAATTCTCTTTGAAATCTTGTGCCCCATGTTATTATTATGGTTTGTGTGTTACTTATGACAAGATAAAGAAAACTTTGGCTAATAAAAATAAAACTCTTATATTAGCTGCATTATTTCAGTAGACAGGTCGTAACAATATGTCTGTCTCTACCTCAGGTTCGCCTTCTTTGAGAGCGAGAGAGAAACAGAAACAGAATTTAGCATGTCTGCTGAAAATGATTTATTTATACAGGGTGTCCCAGTTTATATCGTCAGGATTTTACCAGTCGATAGTTCAGCGAAAATTAAAGGTGGTTTGTCTAATAAACTATGGTCGAATGTTGCTTCCTTTTTGACGTACAGGCCATTAAAGAAAATAAATTATTTTAAATAATTTGCTATAAATCAATAAGAATAAAAGTTAGTCTTCTGAAATTTTGCATAGATCATTTTTTTTGTATTCTCTTATTAATATTGATTGCAATTATTTTATTTAGAACACAGAGGCGTGCGTACGGGTTTCTTAAAAAACATTTTATTGAATAAAACGTACGCCACTGGTTTTTTTGCAGCACCAATATGCAGAGAGTATTTTCCATTCAATTTAGAAACTTTTCCGTATCTTATAATTTTTTGATAACTTAACTCAAAATAACCTAATAGTACAGTAAATAAGGGAGAAAAAAAAGGCTTCAAATAGACTCTTTTTACCCTACAGCCAGTTTTTGTAGAATCTTCTAGAGGGTCACCCTGAAAGTTTAAAACTGAGTTTGTGTATTCGTAGACCCCGCCTTTCCTTCACCAGCCCTCAATTAAGGGTTGGATTTTTTTGTTTATTGAATAAATTTTTTCCTATTAAATTTTCGAAAAAAAAGAGTCAGTACAAAGTTGTAAAGAAAAATATTTCCTACAACTTATATTTTAAACTTTTTTTGATATTGTCGATATTTAAAAAGTTATTCAACAAATAAGTTGAAAATTTTGGGGAAAGAGTACTAAGTACTTAAGTAGTAGTAGTAAGTAGTACCTAACTAGAGAAAATTTTCCCTAAAATTTGCAACTAATTTGTTGAAAATCTTTTTAAATATTGACAATATCAAAAAAATATTAAAAGGAAAGTTGTAGGAAATATTTTTCTCTACAACTTTGTACTGATGCTTTTTTCGGAAATCTAATAGGGAAGAACCTCTTTAATAAATAAGAAAATAAAACTTAAGTTATCAAGAAATTGTAAGATACAAAAAAGTTTCTAAATTGAATGGAAAATACTCTCTGCATATTGGTGCTGCAAAAAAAACCAGTGGTGTACGTTTTATTCATTAAAATGCTTTTGAAGAAACCCGTACGCACACCTCTGTGTTCTAAATAAAATAATTGCAACCACTATTAATAACAGAATACAAAAAAAAAGATCTATGCAAAATTTCAGAAGATTAACTTTTTTTGTTATTGATTTATAGCAAATTATTTAAAAAAAATTATTTTCTTTAATGGCCTGTACATCAAAAAGGAAGCAACATTCGACCATAGTTTATTCGACAAACCACCTTTAATTTTCGCTAAACTATCGACTGGTGAAATCCTGAGGATATAAACTGTATATCATACATTATTAGTGATTTAAGAACTCAAGGTTAAATACTTAGCTATACTTATATTATATCGGGTCAATCGAATTCATCATTAATATTATAGTGATTTCAGGAATATATTAAAGAATAAAAATAAAATTGTGTTACAAAATCAGCATCAGCTTAACATGAAAATTAATGTTACTTTTTCTAAGGATCCAATTCGAACAAGAAATTTCCCAGTATTTGCTTCAGTATATTGTATACCTATGTAGATTTAATTTATAAATAGAATTTGTTAGATTTCTTGAAGGAGATTTAGAGAAACGTTGCTAGGACGATGCAATTTATAGTGACCTCTCCAAGAATCTGTCATAAGAGTTCATAAGAATTTGATGGCTGAACTAGTTACTCTGGATGTGAATAGAACCTCAATGTACATGACTATGTGGTAAGCATAGACCTAGTTTTCAATCGGTAGTTAACCTAACCCAACCTAACATATAAGTTAATTTATTAGTCCAATCGTAACCAAGCGTTAAAGTTTGATGGAAAAACTGACCTAGAGTTGTAATAAATAATAACAATAAATTTGATATAATAAATATTACTGTTTGACTATACCACACTATAGTCACTAACGCTGTACACTTTTTTCAAAAATAAATTTTAAGACAGCCTTTTGTACTCAAACACAACGGCCCAGCACTTAATTTGAATGCTTTACCTAAGATATTATTTAAACTTTTTAAACAGATACCTCTACACTTTTCAGTTAACATATATCAACATTTATTTAGTCTTCCATCGCTACAACATCGGACATCAAGGGGCTTCTGTTCATTTAAAGGATCCACTATTATACGATGGTCGGTACTCTAGTGGAGGAGATTCAAGAATGATTTACAACACCAATATAATATTTATGCAGAAAACCTCAAATGAGTGCAATAAAGCCCAGGTTCATATTAACGACTGCCTTGGTACTTAAATCTCAGTCTTAAAATTAGTCATTAACTTTTTTGTTGGAACCTTAAGACAATTTCTTAACAACTAAACTCATGTACAGTCTGATATTATTGCCCTGGTAATTATTGAAATCGGCTTCGCGCACGGGCAGAATATGATGCATTTTCAAAATTAATTTTGGTTTTAATTGAACCTGGTGCATCCATACAGATATTATTATTATATGTTAAATAATTATTGTGATTTAGTTTTGCAGTTCTGTGTGGTGTATTTACATAATGAATTATTACTATTGCTGGTTTGCTAAATTGTACGTTTCATTAGTGAACATTAATCTTCTTTTACGATTTGTTTGTAATGAGTTCAATTTCAAAAATGTATTATTATGATTTGTTAATGAACTTTTATTATTGTACCATGAATATGTAATGGACTTCCGATATAACATTATGTTTTAGGTAAAATTTTAAAGGACAAACCAAACCCTTGACCTACATTTGAATTTACCTGAAAGGGAATCCGGATCTAATTAAATTTTATTTTTTATACTAGCACCTAAACAATCAATCATGCGTTTCTTTATAACGAAAATAAAAGTAGTAAAGAAGGTATAATATAATCAAAGTTAATTTCATTATTAAAGTTTGTGGAGCGTTTCCAGGAAACTTATTTGGGCATAAAATATTTAGTTTCCCAAAAATGACATTAATTATCTGTCATAATCATCAGCATGATGACGATGGTATATTTTATATTGACAACAAAACAGCGCACTGCATAAACTAAACTTAAACTAAGCTAAAAACGTTCTATGATGGAATGCAGCTATGTAATAAATGCTGTATCATTATTCTTTAATTAAATTACGTTGTTTTATAACAAGTTTTTAATCCAGTTTGAGAATTAATGTTATTAATTTAGAAGTCATTCACATACACATTAGTATATGTTATCAGGATAATTATCATTATTGGTTCGATATAAAGTAAAAAAAACTGTTCGTACATTTAGCAAAAATAAATTATGATGATGGGTGTATAACCGGTAATTAGCATCCTGCTGGGTAATTGTATTTAAAACTGTAAACTTGCTGAGATTTTGAAATTTTTGATTTCTGTAGAATTGGATATAAGGAGTGATGAATTTAGAAATTAGATTTTGATGGAAATAGTCATAATAGTGAATTGCAAGTATTATGATGGAAGCTAAACAAACAACTAAAAATTTCGCTTCCTATACCTGGATTATTTTCAGTAGATATGTGCGTCACGTTCTTCAATTATTCGCTCGCTGTCAAGAAGCGAACTAAAGGGTTGGGGAAAATAATCGTGGTATAGTAAAGATGCTTTTAAATATATCTGTTACGTATGCAAACCAAAATTTTGAGTACTTAGTTTAGCTATACGAAAAAATTATAATAGGTGACCTCGTTTGTAATGGACTCTTAAAACATGAGTTTCAACTCGTTAACATAAATCTTTCATAACTTTCAAACATTAGGAAACTGAGTGATGTCAAGAAAGTCTTATCATTGATACAGAAAATTAAAGAAATATCTCAAATCTAGCAAATATTCTACGCCAGGGTTTTCCAGAAATTTGAAAAAAAATTGAAATTATGTATAAATTTTTAGATACTATAATATTTTTGTATAGGTTCTGATGTAACACCGGTTTATAAGAACTCAGATAAATGATAGATATACCTAAATATATTTTTTCTCATACCTACACGAAAATGGCCACTTTATTTGCGTGAAATGCGGGAACAAAGTCGCATTTTTAGGAAATAGTTCTCCCTTTGGTAGCCATTTCTCCCTGATATGCGGGAGTTATTTGTGTTGTCAGTGTGATTTTTTACTGCAAATTGTCAAGTAAAAATGTCAATGTCATGCTCTGTTAGAATTTGTTCACGCGTTTCACGCAAAAGAAGCGACCATTTTCGTGCAGGTATGAGAAAAAATAGAGTTTGCTACACGGGAGAAAGTGATTCTGACTCGTGTTCTTTCGCCCTCGCTTCGCTCATGCCCTATTTTCACACTCGTCAGGATCATCTTCTTCCTACCTTGTTGCATAAATTTCTATTTTTCCTATGAAGTTAAAATATCGATCTCTAGACTCTCTAGAGAGTTGCTTTTTATTGAAATTGTTTTAAATCTGTCTCAGAGGATCAAATTTGTCTCTAAAATATAATTACAATTTTATGACATTATTATTATGCCATGCACTATTTGTAAAAAAACTAATCTAACCTCACTTTTCAGGACAATGACAATTTGTAAGTAATTTGAATCCTGTATTTATAAAGGGTGTAATTTGAATAAAAAATGTGTTTTTTAAATTTTTGTAGGTATAGGTAGGTTCTCAATGAATTTTACTACCAAATTTTAACCTTAAAAAAAATCAGGTATAAAAACGATACGAAAGAGTGGTTAAGGCTATTTTTCAAGAAACAAGTAAATAAGCCACTTATAGATAGTATTATGAGGATTGGAGGCTGTAAAATTATATCAGAACGAAATTTTAACTTCCTATGATAAGGACTAAGGAGTCTGTGTGTTATTATGGCCAAAACCAAAGTTGACATTATCACCATGTAGAAGCAGTTTTGAGTAAATCGATTTATGTATTTTGATAAAATCTAACTACTTATAGGTATAACAAGATTATTTTTAGAAGCCGTGTGCGTCACGTTTTTTCTTCCTCTCTCTCGCTCTCAAGAGAGACAAAGAGACCATTTCACTGTATACAGTGAGATAATTAGAATATTTGCGAGAAATAAACTGTATTATCCACTTTTTGAAAAATTTTGAGTAACCATTTAATATTCTCTCGAATATTCTGTTAAGAAAATGTGTTGTACTTTAATAATGTTAAAATATATAATTTAAACAACATCCTTAATCATATAAAACTAATTTTTATTTGCTTCATATTATCAATCCTCAAACGTACGTCCGCGACGATGATTTTTTCGAACCCCCACTTGAGCACCACCCTGTATAATCGCAACTTGCTCTCTAGCTTGTCGGCTTTGCAGGAATCGCATGCTCTCGCTGTGCTCAGTTCTGAGCCGCATGACGCCCGTCTAGTCTACCAGCGAGCACAGCACAGTGAAACCGCTCTCGCCTGCTGGCTGCAACCAATGGCAAAGGCTCTCAGCAGCCGGTCGCAATGCAATTGGTCGCAACCGTGGCTTGTGTACATGTAACTACCTTAAGAAGCAAGCGCCGCCCATTTGAAATGTTATGTTTAATGTATTTACACTCGCAAAAAATCGTCTCTTTTGTCTGGGCAGTTTGTGGGGCTATATATCAAGCGGTTTAGCAGGAGCCTCAGATAAGTGTGTTGTTGGTTGTTGTACACCAGCCACAGCGCAGATGAGAATGTATGATATAGGAATCAAGAATATTTTGGTTTTGGTGCACGAGATCCGAAACGGACGACGCCGAGATTGATCCTGCAGCTCCTGCTGGGACTCAATCTCTCAATCTATACATTCCTATCATGTAACTAACTTTCATTTCAGAATGCTAGATTATTTTGCTATTTTTAATTTATTGGTTTTGAATGTTGATGTGTTGTGTTTTGATGGGTGATGTGCATAAAGTAAATTACCTGCAGAAAAATGCACGTAACCACCACCCAACATGAAAGAAAATTATTAGCTAATTGTTTTTGCCATCACATGACTAAATACTTTAGTATTAAAATGCAAATTTTCTTTTGTTATGCTCAGTTTTTACCGTTTTACTGCAAAGGGAATTTGTTGGCCGAATTACCGAATCTAATGTAAAAGTGGTCGTTATACGTTTGGCGCGCACGGATGAGCTTTTTGCAATTTAGTAATTACCCAATTAAAAAATACATAGCTTATACCTATATTATAGGCTATATACTATTAACTAATAATAATAATAATAATTTCCTTTTGTAATTAGGTACGGTTGAAGCACGCATGATGGGGGATTCTATATGCAGAAATGCATTTAGCATTTTTATTGTTTATAAGATTATACTATAAGCCTCTTTCTTTTTGGTTTTCCAACAAAAAAATATTGGTTGTATATAAGGTAATGAAGTAATTACATCATTATTGATTGTATTTCCTTATGAGTAATTACGCACATTACTTTCTGTAATATTTTGATTTATGATTTAATGTACATATGTAGAAATAATAAGTAAATGCATGTGAGAGGTAAGCTAGAAACTGTCACTTTGTAGATGTTTTGAAACTTGTAATTTATCTGCGATAAAGATAGGACAATTGCAGAAAAAGATTGAGACTGAGGAAATAATAAGGTGTGGTTTTACAACGTAGATTTGGGTATTTCTGAAGTGGTAGCTCAGTAAAAGCTAAACTGTATGATCTGTATTTTTAGGAAATGTTTAAACTTCCTACTTCCTATCATCAGCCCTCAGAATACATTAAATGTAGGCAGTTCTAATAATAAGTAATAACTTGAAATTTTTAAATAGTAAAAGTGTAAAATAACATTTCTGACACTTACGAGATTATTATAATAAAAGTCGAGATAAAAGTTATAAGAATAAAACAAGAACTTCTGTATTTAATTTTTTAAATTTTTTTAATTTCTTGGAAGAAAAAATCAATTTTCTTTATAAAGGTACATTTAAGAATAAAATGAAAGAATACAAAATTTGGATTCTGAAGGTCTTGCTATTGTGGTTTGATAATATTATTCAAATCGAATTTTTACACAATAATATTCCCATCATCATGGTTTAAAAAATAAGCATTTCCAATTTTAATACAGTGTGTACCAAATTCACCTAAGAAGCTCATAAAAATGACGAATCCCTCATGAAAGTCTGAGAGAAAAATAGTAATACAATGATTTATATACGAGTAGGTACATAAATGTCGAAGTTTCAACCGAGGTGCTGTTAAATTTTTGCAAAAGTCCCTTGGGAGATGCTATTTCTATTTTTGTACTTTCGGGATGAAATGTGCTAATTTAATCGTAATTTCCTTTTATTTTACAAATGTAGTATCTACGGATAAATTTTGACTGGAGTACTGAATACTTTCTTACGATTTTTTTTAAGCGTATACCTAAAATGAAACTACTTAGTAAAGAAAATAAACATTCAGGGTTAGTCACGAGAGGTTTATTTCTGACCAAAATTATAAAGTAACCAATAATACAATTTACAGCGGCTGCTAACTTTATCGTTTTTCAAAATGATAAAAGATTGCCGTTCTTGCCATTATCTTGTTCAAGTTCTGTTTTTTATTTTCTTATTACTTCGTATGTATAAGAAAGTAGATACCTATAGTAATCATGATTTTTTTTTAAGTTTGATTGCGTTCTAATTTTGGTCAGAAATAAACCCCTCGTGACTATAACCCTGTATAATGTTGTCATAAGGACGTTGAGAATTATTCGCGCGGTCCTGGTTTTTGACGTCATCTCCTACAAATTTCACTCTCAAATTATGAGTCTCCATATTAGGCTTTAATTTAAAATTAATTAATATATTACTGAGTTTCTAGTAACTGCCGTTTTTATAATACTTATCTCCACAAGATTTTTTGCTAATAATCAACAAAAATATTTATTTATGACTCGATTTTCAATGGAATAAATAAATAAATTTCTTAAAGACTTCTTTAGCAAATCTTGTGAATGGATTTTATGTCTTCATGAGCGAAATCGTCTTGCATATGCAAAATTTTATCATTAACCACAACCAATCAACGTATTTTCTTTGTAAATAGGTATTTTATGGTGGACATGTTAAAATCCAGACAGATGAACGAGGACAATTTTAGATATTGCCATAAAAATTACATACTTTTGTATAGTTAAGTATAGATACAATATAATTATAAAGCGATGTACTGCAGTAGGTACCTACTGCACATAAAAATTTGAAAAACTGTAGGTTATTATCTTCAATGCTTATATTCCATTCACAGTTTTCTCTGACAGAATAATTGAACTTATTTCTTTGGGTTAAGAAAGTCTTCTATTAAAATTTTGGCAAAAACAGGTAGGCTTGATCAAAGTCAGAAGTAGATAAGCAATAACTTGAGAAGAAGTGTTTGCACATGATTTTTTTTAATGACTTGAGGCAGTAATTTTATGTTGATAGCTCTCTCTTCGATCAATTTGGTTTTTCGTTCAACATTTTCAAACAGTAGATATGTTATTTCTTATTTCTAACCATCAGTTCACATCCTGTTAAGTGAAATAAAAATTATTCAAATGCTTTAATAGGCAACATTATGTTAACTAATTTATAGTTAATTTTAATTCAAGTATTGAATCATTTACAAAATTATATAACCAAATCTGGACATTAGTTCCCTTTCACTATACTTTGCCATCTGCTATCTGAATAACCAAAAATAATTTAGCTCTAACAATAAGAGAGTACGTACTTATTTATTAATATATTTTCGTTACAGTTTCATTCATTGATAAAAAATATAAATGAAACATACCTTCAAATTTTTGAACCTACAAACCTTAACCACTAACATTTATAAATAATTGCTTTTCCAAGAACTATTTCTTCACACCTATACTAAGTTTTATTAATTTGTTATTGTTTTGCTCTAATAATTTTACTGCAGTATCTTACTCTCTTTAAAAGTGTTACCTAAAAGAAGTACGCAAACAATCTAAAGTGGATTATATATTTTTTGTTGAGAAGTCTATAGGAATTATTTATTTATGTCCACATCATATATAAAAGAATACAAATTTAATTTATATTTTATTATAAATTTATTAAATAATCAAATTGTAGTTTGCGAAATAGTTCGATTTCCCCTATCATCCTTGATTCGGCTGAAACTGAAAAGAGCCTGGCTGTAAAGATGTTGGAATTGACTGACCTACCCCAACAAGTGCAAGAAACCGTCGTAAATAGCTTAGCAAGGAAGTGCGCTCTACAAAAACGGTCTATTTTGGTTTCTTATGTCGTCGGCGGCATCAGTTTATGCTGTTGCGATCGAAAAACAGCATGAAAAAGTCCCCGCTACTTATAAAAAGGGACATATTTTACTACATAGTACCTTTTTGTTCGGTTTTGGTTGGTGTAGGTTGTGGCTACGAATCACAAAAAACTCATTCTCTCTCTCTTCATTTTGCAGGCTCGTCATCATGTTATACTTACTTATATCATCGGGCCCATACTATAATGTGTTAACATGAATGGGGTTTTTATATCAGGATTTGGTTTGCGACTATTAATGGAGGTGAAGTGGACGTTATGAACTTTATTAAGTGGTTTGTGGGTATCATGAAAAATGTCTTAAAATTTAAATCATTAGTTAATTTACATCATTTTGTTCTAAAACGTACATATAACAACAATACAATAATATTAACTCATCATTATTGGAAATTGTGACTAGATTTTTATAAGTATAAAATTTGGGCCGATGTAGTAGTACTAAACTCAGAGATGAACATGAATATTACAGAAATTTCGATCTCATAATTGCTTTTTTTCTCATACACAATTTTTATGTTGCCACTTTTTCGAGATTTTTATTCTTATACATGATCTGCTTAAATATAAGGCGTTAAGTCAGGGATTCTTATATAAAATATTAAGGATTTAGAGGAATAAATAAATATTATGTTTCTATCAGTATTAACACTAGGTATTTATAATGATTAACCGTCAGTTAAAAGGAAAATGTTTAAAATGCTGAGCTTCCAACTGTCTTTAAGAGCAGGCCAGATACCCGAGCTTCGAAAAATCGCCGCTATTTGTGCAGGCGAGCTAGATGTTATCATTCAGAACTTATAATCCATCTCTTGAATTAATAATATTTCATTAACTCGTATTTCGCATAAGTTGAAATATTAATAGCAATATTTTTATATTTATTCTATAGATGGGACATTTGATAAAAAATATACATCCCAACTTTGCACTTTTATTTAAATTTGGTAACCTGGGAGGATATAGATAAGGAGATCAATCGATTATTTGTCGAATTGAGACTGAAATATGTTAACTGGAAATTTTTGTCATTGTTCCAAAATATTCAAAATTGTCATGTGGCTTTGTTTTCAATTTTGAAACATAGAAATATACTCCTATTTAATAAAATTTACCCTATACGAAAAAATCGTACAAATAGTTAACTTTGCCAAACTTTAGCCATTTCCTTATGATTTTATCGATCAACACGGCCATCTATTCACAAATTTTCATTGTAGCCTGAACTCCACGATCTATTCTATACCCTCTCTGTATATAATTTTAGCTCGTTTAATTATTATTACTTTAAATCTAGTAATTCTGTAAAATTACAAATGTTTTCATGATAACAATTGTACATCAATTTTCTATAAACTTACTTTCTATAATAGTCTATGCTGTCTGTACTATAAAGGTATAATATACTTGATATAAATAAAAAGCAATAAATTTCCTGCCACGCATAACAGACAACAAAATTTTTGAAATTATAATAAACATAATTACGATTATTATTAATAATAAATGTTGGCATTTTAATTGCCATGAAAAAACGGGATTATGTTTTATTTATAATATAAATTCCCACACACAATGTAAATAATATGTGTACACTTACCTGTGCTTTAATGCAATTTATTAGTGTACAAACATAAAGTGTTATCGCAATGAGAATGTGGCATTTTTTTCTTATAATAGCAGCATAATAATTTGCATTAATTTATTTTTTATTTATGGGTATGGTATGGATTGAATTTTCTGGGGTTTCTTCCAACCAACCCATCAAATTTTTTTGCTGGGGCGAAGTAAAATTGTATAAAATATTGAAAACCTGAAGTTATACGTATTTTGTAATTACATATCGAAAAACTATTGGATCGTAAAACTTACAATAATAATATTGTTGAATTTAACAGTCAGTCAGTACAAAAAATACAGTTGTATAGTACTGCTTTATTGACAAGAGTCTCCCATCATGTTTTATTAATATTGTATGTTGCATGTATAAAACTTAGAATGTCTATCGTTAATAATAATTTTAATAGCTAAATTTTGAAGATATCTATCTAAAATCGTTGTGTCATTGCAAATCTTGGATGTTTTTGGTGATGTTAGTAATACCTGGCCGTAAAATAATTTACAACTTTCTGAATTTTAGAATTATAATGTGGGAATAATATGAAAGGTCAGCTATAATTAGTTTTGTTATAAAGCGAATAGCAGTTTTATATGAAATCAAATCGAAATAAATAAATGAAGAAGTTCAAAAAGTCAGTAAATATTTCATTCCTGCATGTACACTAATTTTGGACAGTTTTCATATTATTTCTAAAAACTATTTCATTCATTGTGTTTTCAATATTACAAATATTTTATATACCTATATGTAATTTTTATTATAAATAAAAATATTAATTAATACAGTTGTTAAAGATACATTTCTGGCATTTCCGCATTTTTCTCAATCAGAGGTAAAACAATTACCAGAAAAATATCGACATTTTTTCACATATTTGCAATTTCATTTAATATTTTTCTGTAACTAGAAAATAATATTGAATACCAGAAGAGGAATGTCTGGATGCCCATTCAAAATACTAGTTACATTGTATTGTAAATTTTGATAGATGCTTATTCTCTTGTAAAGAAATTTATTTTTCAGGTTCAAATTAAAATGTTTTTTTAATCTTTCCAGTTTATTCATCTCTCCAGAAAACCTCAAATGTGTTCATATTTTTTAAAATTTTAAATTCATATCTAGTCGTTTAGTTTCTTCAATTGTCTCTTCTATAGCTTTAAGTCAAAATCTCCAAATTGTTAATTGAGCAATAAGTATACTGGTACTCCTGCAGTCCTGCTAATACATTATTTATGTCCGGTTGCACCAAGCTCTGCTAAACTAACAGCGTGGTAAATATTTAGCAGCGGCATGTTATTGGCTAAATGATTGTTATTTGCTGCGTTGCTTAGTAACAAATTTAAAGGACCCAATAAGCTGCCGCTGCTAAATTTTAAACGCGCAATTAGTTAATTGAGCATTTAGCAGAGCTTGGTGCAACCGGGCATTAGAAAATGATATGTGCTCTATTTTTCAGGACTCGAAAGAAAAAATTTTGTAGATCCATTAGTTACATTATGTAAACATCACTTGGAGTTTTGTTTCTGATTCTGATGGAATCATTTCTCCATGTTGATATATTAATGAATTTTATGTTGGTATCTAAATCAAAACTTGAATCAAGTCAAGGTTGGAAAATTATAGACGTCGACGTAAAAAAAGCAAATCTAGCAAAAATGTACCTACGCTTTTCATAAGAAATCATTATGTAATAGTATATTATGCAATGAGCATTTAATGATAGCTATTAAGACACGAGTATGAGAATTACTTCGTAATGAATACCTACAAGTGTCTTAGTAGCCATTAAATATGAGTTGCATATACTATTTTTTTCTACGACTATAGTCAAAATAATGAAAAATAAGAAAATAAATATTATGGCAACTTTATCATATACTCTCACATGTTCATAGCAATATTTGGTATTGACGGAATATTGCTGTAATGTTGCATTTCTATTGGTTATAAACTTATATCGTAATGAAAAATCTGTATCGTAATGAATCTCATTACAGTACAGGTACATAGTAAATGTATCAATCAGTATGGCAGTAGAAAAAATCAATCGAAGAGGTCAGAAGCAAAACCGCTTACGTGATTTTCTTTAAATTTTGACCTAGGTGCGGATTTCAAAGGTGGAAATCAAGTTCTGTTTGGTAGTAACATATCCCAAGTAAAAATAATACACCAGAGGCGTCTTGCGTTGCATTGAAGGATAGTAGATATATTTAAAAACTTATTTTTATATTCACAATGTCATTTCTTGTTTTTGATCCCTTCAATTTTACTAATGAAGGAAAAATTAATTTACTTTCCCTTAATGTAAATTTAAATGTTTGATTTTTACATCGAACTTATTTCCTCTGTAATAATATCGGTCTGTGGAAGTAAAGAAAAAGGAGGAGGAAGAAAATTTTTTTAAAACTTATTGTGATGCTGAACCCAAAATTTAGCTTGACCTTGAAAATTTTGAATTTTAATTCATATTTCTAAATATTTTCTTGTACAGAGTGAATTTCATGCCTATATAAATAGGTATTGGTACCTACTTTTTTATAGTGATACCTAAGTAAAAATGAAACATTGAAAAATCATAAAAATACTGGGGACATAATAAGAAAAATGATATAACATAAAAAGAAAATGACAAACAACAATAATATTAAAATAAAAAATATCGAAAATTCGATTAGATTAAAGAGAAACCCACGGGCACACTAAACATGTAGGTATTAGCAAAGCAATGAAAACATTAAGTTAGAGAAGACAAGATCCACTGGAAATACTAAAAGTCTTTAGAAGAAAGAGCAAAGTGTCACTATACTAGAAATTAGGTAACATAGTATAGAAAAAGCGTGACAGGCAGGAAAATGAAACATGGGGAAGAAAATATAATAATCCTAATAGGTAGGTATTCGAAAAAGGAAAACTTTCATACTTTCAATATCTGTGAACTATTAAAAGTTTCAAAATAGGTATACCTAGACAATAAGGTCACAATGAGAATAGAAAAGAGATTAAGAATATTTATTGAAAATAAATTAGAAGAAGAATAAGCAACGTAGACGACAAATGATAGATGATAGATGATTAGATGGTAGAAGCAGAATTTGATAGAATGTAGTCTGAATAAAGAAATTATTTGAATAAAAAACATGGTTCCATCCGAGATTTCATCATTACGCCACAGGAAAACGAAATTCAGAGGAAATTGAACTTTTAAATTCTTTTTCATGAACTCGAAAATCGTAGGTAAGTACGTACTTATTGGGCTGACTGGATTACCGCGTAAATAGTTTATCATTTTCCTTATAACACCGAAAAATTGAAATTCTGCCCACACTCTTTTTGTAATATCCTTGTGCAAGTTTAGACTGAAGGATCATGATAACTTTTAATTTGATATACTTAAATTAAAAGGTATTCGTCAGGATCCTTTGTTTTTTCCTGTAAAGTATAGCTGAATTGTTCTAAATCACCTAGGTACCTACCTACTTATACAGGGTGTCTCAGGTTTTAATGGAAAAAATGTAACATCATCGTGAAAGTACATATCTTGCGATTAAAGAAAGCAACAATATTATTTGGTGAAGCAAGTATTACAAATAAGAATAGAATTGCTTTGTAACAATATCATTTGAGGCGTAGACTTTTCGATTTTTCTGAATGCCATAGTTCAAAGTTCAAACAATATTTTGTTACCATGCATTCCAACAATGCAATTTTTTCTGTAAAAGGCCACCATTAATAGACACATCTTTACAATAAATACTTTCAAGATACAAAATTCATTATAAAATTACTGTAATGGTGTGTAAAACATTCAATTGAAATTTTCAGTGAAAAAAAGAATTGTCTATTATTGAATAGGTAGGTTTCGAAAAAAATTCTCATCAGTGTTATTGATGTTGACAAGTTCGCGATGATTACAACAAACTTTTAATATGTAGTTTTTATCCCCTGAAAAGCTGCAGTTGTTTCAAATTCAAACGTAAAATCTAATCAATGGACCTCTAGAAGTTTATTATTAAACTAATCGTCATTCATATTTCTGTTGAATTTCCTTTAGAATTTTTTTGCCCTGCCTCTTGGTGTGTGCAAATAAAACTATCCCTTTCAAGCAAACAACCTTTTAATAAATCTCTCCTTATCATGCGAATGTACAAAAAAAACCACACAATTACAAAACCGACACCATCCTTGTCCAAGCCACTTGTCCTGCAGCATGCCATTCTTGTCCCCGTACATTGTTTTAATACGGCGGTAGGTGTGGCCAAGACGCGGATGCAGTCGACGTCGCGCGAACCTTCAGCTACCGCGTTTAAACTGTGTGGAAGCAGTATAAGTTCGCGGTTCTTCAGCTGAACATAGCTTCGTATGGCGTTTCCGTAATGAAAAAAAGCGGCACGAGTTTTGTACCAGCAAAAAACCGGCCACGTTTTTAGAACAAAACACCCGACGAACCGGAGTTGGAACAAATGGTTTTTCTTGAGGGTGGTGCTGTTGTGGGTTTTTTCCACACTTAGTGTGGTGGCGGAGTGCGCCGGTGGTGAAATGTGTTCGGTTCTTGTCGCGGTTTTTGTTTGTTGTTGTTGCCCGGTGCAGCAGGAAACTTTTTTACCGTTGGTGGTGACCAGCTGCATCGCAGGAACCAACTAGCCAAGTTAAGATTTTCAAAAAACTGCCAGGAAACAAAATCTTAGAACAGCCAATAAGACAAGCGAATATTTTCCCATAAGCGTCTTGTTTTTTTCTAACATTCCTAAGACGGTTTTTGTGTTGGTGCTTCGGTTTTTTCGCGTGTGTCCAGAATTATTAACATTTTGGGTGGTGAAAAACCTCGGAAACTTTAACTGGTGCGTGTGGTTGTAAAGTAAGAAAATCAGTCAGTGTTCGGGCGCATACTGCCGTAGAATACTCAGACGTTATAGGATTTTCAGTGTAATTACCTACAGTGCTAGCTCTGTTTCATATTGTAAATATTTAGTGCGGTTATTACATAAAAAACTATTCACGGGTATTTAGTGTTTTTGATTCGAAGCGGAAACTAATCAAGGTAAGCTTGCAGACAAGAAATTTGCCACAGATATTTCTGAAACCAAACCAAAACCCGCAGGAATTTTACCAACAAAACATGCAAAAGAACTTGTCGCAAAGAATCACTCGCAGATTTTTACTAAACTTACTTTTTGTAGGGTATTATTACAAAACATCACCACTTCAACATGTTTTATAAAGAATAAATCAAACTACGTTACACTATGTAGCAGTGGCGGATTTACGGGGGCGGTTTTCGGGTTCAAACCCCCCCCGTGGAGATCGTTGTTTTTATTCTACTGATGTTTGAAAAAGACATATGTTAGCAAAAATTACTTGTGACGTAGATTATTCTAAATTATTTTATCCAAAACCCCCCCCATGGTAAAATCCTGGATCCGCTACTGCTATGTAGTATATCATTTAAAATTCTATACCTAACTTGATAGCTGCAAAATTTATACCTTAAATATTTCGAAAAAACAATAATTCCTTATTAAAATCCTTAACTCCTTAAAAATCTTACAGCAGAATTTATTTCGAATTGTAGTTTAGGCACTGTTTCCAACGATAGTTTGTCGGTTTTTTGGACTAAAAAATGTCCAAAGAATTTGTTCGAATGGCCTTGAACGCCCTAAAGCCACTTGGGGAAGGATTTTTCGTGTTGCTATTTGTAGTATTCAAAAAATGATGTATACAGAGTGCTCTTTTTACTGTATCTAAAATATTGTTAAAAGTAACAAATTGTAAACAACCATAAAGTTCATTTCTTAAAAAATATTGGTAAATATTGATAATAAAATGATTTTATTTATTTAATTTTGTCATTAAATACTTATTCCGGATTTGTGCTCGATTCCACAAACACAAACCTGTGTTAAACTTATCCATAGTCTATAGTTAACTGTTATTATTATCTGATTAATTTTAAATTTACGGACTCCTATTCCTATTGGTCAATCGCCAATCTTTATTTAATTTCAGCCAATAAGAACAATAATAATTAGCGCTATTTATTTGACGTTTGTGGATTCGGGCATTAAATAAATTAGTATAATTATGTGACCATTTAAGAATAAATAATAATAACTAATGAATTTTCTACAACATTTTATGAAAATTTGCAGTAAAACGGAATACCGAATGATAATGAACTATTTGTCATTAAGTTGACGTTTCGCTTGCTATGCGTCTTCAGAGCATTTGAGATTGAAACTATAAAGAGAGAATTAGTCTAGAAATGAACATTAAATATACTGGGTCATTATAAATGAACCTAACATCGTAGGTGGCTGTGAAATTTAATAAATTTAAAATTACCAGAGAATCTCAAAGAAAAAACGTTTAATGTAAATGCCGATTTGACCAAGGGATACTAGTGATATTTAAATGATATTCATTGATTCACTACTGAGGTGACAAATCATAATACATGAAAAATGTACAGCCACCCTTGATGTTAGATTCTTTTATAATTACTTTGTATAACATTTTACATTCCAGTACATGAATTTTCACGATAGCACAAAAATATTCACAAGGAAAACCAAAAGTTGTGGTAAAATAAATGTTGCCTGGGTAGTTATCACAAAAGCTTATGATTGAAGTTCAGAGAATTGAATTTTCTATACAATGAATCCTAGTATGATTGTTATGTTATTTTTTGGTATTTTATTATAATTTTTATCCTATAATTATTTTTAATTAAAGTCTAGGCCTCATCTTATATCCTACCTAGTTATTTTCCTTTATTTAAAAAAGTACTATAGGATGTAAGTCGTAAGTTAAAAGTACTACTACTTCAATATACATAAAAAATTTCTTGCTAGGAAAATATCAAATTATGAACCTGTCTGAAAACAGCTAAACCTACTTTTTACTCTTTAAAATGTGAATTAAAACCATTATAATACCTACAATAGAGTATGTACTTAGTTTTTGATTTTTTTGACTCTTATACTTGATGAGTATACATAAAATAGTTCAAGGGTTTAGAAACCCTTCAGAAAATATTTACTAGCTACTTATAAGTAAGTACCGAGGTAAGTACACTAATTTTATAGATATTCAATAGATTTTTTTTAATACGTCGTTGCCGTTACTAAATTTATATTTACTAAAAAGAATAAATTCAAAGCGAATATGAAAATTGCTGGAAATAAATTATCTTCATTTCCTCATATTAGGAAGTTGCTATTTAGTACTTTGTTGTGTTTTTTTGTATTTAAATCAATATAAATAGCTATAGGCAAACAAGAACAAGACTTATCTTAACGAGATATACAATATACAATAACTGTTAAATAATTACTAGGTATCTAATATTGGAAACAATCATCACAATCATAATAACGAATCTTCATTATTTATTGCAAATAAAAATGTCTAAATTGTAACGATTATTTTATATCCAATAATTTCCAATGGTTTGAACTTTAGGTATAATTTTCGCTCATACAAAATTACTATTGCATCAACGGTGTGCGCATTTTTGAGAATATAATTTAACGATAATTAAAATTTTGAATGTGCTATGAATTTTTTATATCTAAAATATGAATTTTTTTTATTAAATTTATACGAAACCCCGTAGATAATTTTAGTGGCAAATTTAAAATGTACCTATTACTCATTCGATCTACTATAGTTTTCCTGCGGTTTTTACTTTCTGTGGAAATATTTTTTGTTCCTAATAGGGTCTTTGCATGATTTTCAAAATAATTTTTTTTGAAAAGCTGATACCAAATTATCATTATCAATATTTTTGAAAAAAATTTTTGGTCCATTCTTTCCAAGTAATTAAATAAAAGGCATTGCAAAATTTGAAATTTTCATGCATTGCCCGGAAACGCTCGAATCGGCCCAAAAGACTGCTGACGTCACGAATCTAGTTCCACAGTGCAGCACGCCGCATTTTGACTTATTTCGAAAAATCAAACGCATCAATCAAAAAAGTCAAACGCATAAAAAATATCTAGACATGCCAATGTCAACTAGATTCGTGACGTCACACAGGACTCTCCGATCTCAAAGCGTTTTCGGGCGGCAATAATATATTTGAATTACGGTCAATTTATAATCGTTTTTTTATGTACAAATATTGAGTAAAAAAAATATTTTTGCTGTAGAGTATTATTAATATAGTCGTTTTACATTTCTAACAGAAAAAAACGGGATTTTAAAAAAATGCAACATCCCTATTTAATAAAAAAAAATATTTTCTGTGAGTTAAGCACAAATGACAATTTTTCTATTATGTCCACCGTCTGTAATATTCGAATAAAAAGTATATGTGTCCAGCACACGACTTTCTTATACAATTCCAAAATATTAAATTAAAAGTGCGGTTCATTTGAACTAAAAATCGTTAGATAAAAGATAAAATGAAGTCAACAAACGTTAAATATGATATTCTCCTATATAAACATCCAATTTTTGTTATACTTACAAAAATTTTCATTTGTGTGCAAGAGAGAACACCAGTTTTTTAACCCTGAAGGTGTATTATTATAAGTCACAGGACACAGTTATATATACAGGGTTATTCATTACTTATTTAGACTATCTATTAGTTTTGTTAGTTCAAAAAATAAGTTTACTATAAAAGTTCTTGGTTGAAGTCATCAAAAATATATCTATTATTGGTCAAAAATTCCAACTTTTTTAGTTTATATATTTTCCTTGGTATTTTCAATATTTTCATACTTTTCCGCCTTAATAGTTATTTATGTATTAAGGGCATAATCAAGAGATTATGGCATGAGGGAATGTTTAAAGCCCGACGAAGAAGGGCTTTTAATTTCCCGAGGGCCATTATCGACTATTGGTACATACAACGTTTTATTCTATTTTAGTTTCTAAAACATAAAAAAAATATTTAATATTTCCGGCAAATTTGTGACAGTGGTGTTTTGTGAATTTTAATGTTGTCTAGGTAGTTGATTATTTTACGTCCTAAATACATCAAAATTGTCAGTTTGTTGTTGTCTTGACACAATGACACATATAGTTCGCAGCCGCAATCGTTGCTTAGCAATTTTTTATTAATCGAGCCATAAAGTGCACTTTACGCCCGGATTTGCGGGCCTATAAAGTAGATTATGGGTCTAAAATAGAATACTTGAACAAATTTTATGGTTCCAATCATTCATGATTTTTATCCTAAAGATACATTTTTTTTATATTAAATAGCAAAATGTAGTAATTTAAGAAAAAAAATCTTTTTTCTGTACCTAATTATACGTAGAGCTACTTTGTTTAACTATAGGGAGAAAAACAGGAAAGTACCTCGGAAAGTACGTATATTATTTCCTTGTACGGATGAACGTTAATAAATAATATAATAATTATTGAATAAAGAAAATGATATTTTATTCCAGTCTAATTTTTATGATAAAAATTATATTAATAAAAATAAAATTACCATGGCAAATTACGCAAATTGTTACTTTGGAACGAAGAACCAAAAATATTTTAAAAACGCAATTTTTCTTTCAAAATAACAAACTATGCTCAGCACACATATATTTATATTCCATACAACTATAAATTGTTAAATCAAATTGACCACAATTTTTAACTGTTAAAACTGATAATAAAACTTTTATGTAAGTAGGTACAAATAGTTAAGTTTAACAATTTTTGTTATGTAAGAATTTATTCAGATAAACTGTTAAAAAGAAAAATGATGTAAATACTTAGCAATGTTTTGTTAGCATTTTTTCTTGGACCAGTTATATTTTTGTTGTAAACTCGGAAATTCTTTGAAAGTTATAATAGATATTAGAAATAAATTTAGAAATTAGAAAAAAGTTAAATTAAAAATACAAGTTCATTATATCCGACGGATTAAAGTCTTTTCTCCAAAAAAATATGACTAGGACACTAGATTAGGTACAAAAAAGTCAACCACGTCAAAGGTTTCATTATTATTAGTAGTTTTCTAGTTTTATATTTTTTACACATAAAAAATGATTGATGTATTTTTTACCGTAATTCCTTACATGTTCTTGCTATAATACGTATTGTAGATATTTTTTAATTTGTTGACTACACAACTAATTAAACTTATAGGTATAGGGAGCATTACAATTAAATCGCCATGATTAGGCAAATTAATGTTTGTTTATCAATCGTAGAAATTGTACAATTATGTTTGTTATAATCGTATACATCAACATCAATTTAAATACCGATAATATAGAACACAGCACTACATGTCTCCATTCCACATGTTAATTAATAAATAAATATTTAAAAAAAAACGAAAATAACCATTAATTAGATTCTTCGAATAATGATAATTGAGAAATATCATGATGTATAAATAAATTAATGTAATAATTTAATCAATGCTAGAAATATATTTTGAGATTATTGAGGGTTTTAGGAAACGTTTCAAACGAGAGAAACTCTATTCAAAAACTTTCAATTGATTGGACTATAATCGGATGGGGAACAAAAAATCTGTATGTTGCAGCAGTTATATAGACGAAATTGTAAACTTTCTTGTTTTTATTGGCAGGGTTTTGTCAAGTTTAAACGGCGGAAAGAGAAGTTTGTTTAAGGACAGATAGTTTTATACAGTCATATGGTCTTTAGACTTTGTAAATAACTAGTACGTATAAGTACGCTGTTTTTTTAATTAATATCTTTTAGTTAGGTTACGTTAAAATAATAGTTATTTATGTAACAAGTACATTATTATAGCACGAATATGTAAAATTTGAACAACAAGGCAGTAGGCGTAGTAAAGAGAGTAGTGAAATTGTCACACGCGTGTGGCAATGTAACTCTTAACTGAAATTAGAGAAATACTTATAATGGTTATTTATAGAGACGTGTCCAACAAAATTTGATGTATTTTATATTTTGTTTTTTTTTAGCCCCGAACAATTCTTGTTACGTCTCTGGATAACGCCTAAGTTCATGGAGGTTGGCTAAAAAATATCCTAACAATAGTCGATACGACGTTCCAGTTTATGTTGGTATTTAAATTTTCTGAACGATTGAGCTCTGAAATATGTACATAATACATTTCAATTAATATATAGCCATAAAAAGTGACACGAAATGTCAGATTAGGTAAACGATAAAAGAATACCAGCAGATCTATTAACTTTCAAGTTTAGTTAAACGGTAATTGCGATGTTTCAGAGTTTCTATTGGTTCAGACCTCGCTGCAGACGCTCCTTACCATGACAAATTCTGTTATGCAAAGTTGATGTAAAGGTGAACAGGCAACTGCACTTTGTACATCATATTTTCTGGTATTTGTTACTAAATGTTGAGAAATACATGATAATAATTTTAATTTATGACTAATTCTTTTTGAAATTTATTAAATGATTAAGAAATGAAGTTAATTCAAATTGAATCTTTGTGAATTCAATTATAATGATTAAATTACATACTTTCTTCTTTATTAAAAACAATATCTATTTTTGAGTTCTCAATTTAGTTCAAATAATCTAGATTCTTCTCCTTTTAGTGGTAATTTTAACTTTCATTAAAGACCTAGAATTTTAATTCTAAAGTCAATTTGTCATTCTGCTTTTACTATACTAAAAGTATGACAATTAAAGGATTTTTTAATTTTTTAGAATATCAAGTAATTCTAACGCTAAACTACAAACTCTCTTGTAAATTAATATGTAAAACTGCCTTTTAAATTAACTACATATTCATTTAATATTCTGACCTCTGTAAAACTTAGTTTTTTTCTAACATTTATTATTAACTGCCCAGGGACATATTTAAAAGTTGTCAGATATTTCCGTGATTGTTTTCAATTAACAATAAATACTCAATTGAATACTCACTCAAGATTTCTCCATCAATGCGTGTCCTTATTTTCTTTTCTTTCAAGGATTAAGTAATTTAGTTTGAATAAAACCGGCCCCTGTTCGAATATAAAAATATTTTGCGCAAAAAAAATTTCCTTAAATTTTATGCTACAAATTTATATGGTCTTTATAAACAAATGCAGCAATCTTGTGGTTAAGAATAAATGTTAAATTAATTTTGTTTGTTAATGCACTTTTTATTATGTAATTCATAACTAATTTCTACTAACCTGTAATGCACGTGGTATTAATACTCGCCTTCTTTCTCACTTTCTTTAAAGGCGAACGAAAGATAGAAACAGAGACAGCGTGACTCACATGTCTGCTGAAAATAATGCTGCGATATTTTGTATAGGTATCATCCATACTCCTAACATTTTTACGATAATACCTATACACTTTATTTTTTATTTTATTTAACCTTCATTAGAACTAATATGACCAAACAGTACTATGCAATTAATAGACAATTATATCATTGATAAACTTATACTTTAATTATTGTTATTAGTTGTTATCAATAATTATTGGCTATAATAGTCACATAGCTTTTGTTCTATTTGTTTTAAAGAAATTAATTACAGCACACCTTCAGTATTTCTTTGTATAAATAATATTGTTAAAACTTGACATTTTCATACATTTTAATTATAATGGGGAAGTACTACAATATATATCAGACTACACATGCACGTACAATAATGATTGTTGTTATTGTATAGAAAAAAACGAACAAATTGTTTTTTGAGATTAAATTACACACTACTACATACAGTGTATTTTATTTTAGTGTCGTGTATACTGGTAGTTCAATGGCAAATAATTGCAAATATAAAAGACGCACAATAAAT
Organism: Pediacus dermestoides; assembly: GCA_963942485.1. Classification (NCBI taxonomy): domain Eukaryota; kingdom Metazoa; phylum Arthropoda; class Insecta; order Coleoptera; family Cucujidae; genus Pediacus; species Pediacus dermestoides. The sequence goes on from OZ012626.1 coordinate 36,841,316, forward strand.
TTGTCGTATAGGTTATAAGGATGTTGAGTAATTATTTAGCCCCTATTTAGTAATAAATAGCAATTATGCAAAACAGTTATAATTATATCGAAAAATATACTATATATATTTTGATTGTATTATGTATGGTACAAACACAAACATCGTGTCGTGTATGTATATGATGGAACGATAGAAGAGTATGATGACTATATTATTAGTATTATTATAACCGCATGTTTTGCATGATGTGGACAATTTCTTGGCTATTGCGCGGAAATTTTCTAGTAATTAGTTTGAGTTTCCCCCCCACTGTTAGCTATTGGACAATCTACAAGTCAATTAGCCGTTAAAGCAATTTTTACAACCGTACTCGCCGCACAAAACCCTACACACAATGCATTAATACCTACATACATAATAGCGTCTGCAATAGATTCATGAAAGTTGCTGGTAACTTTATAGGCACAGACAACACACACATACACGTACACACCAGTCCTGTTGCAATGAATTTTGTCTTGTCGAGTCTGTAAGTTGTCGCACTGTTAATGAATGCATTTATATGCACTACACGTAGATAAGTAAAGGTTACTATCTCATTACATATGACACCAGCCAGTACAGATTGCTTCTGTGTTACACAATATGTCGATTTTCATATTCCAGTATGCAATGTGCTTTGAACTTGACATTAAAAGGTCACATGCAATGATATTGTATGGTGTTTATTTAATTTTGTTGTTATTGGTTGAGGGAAAGGAAGAGAGCGTAGGAAGGCAGGATATTGTAATAATCACGTGTTGGTCTATTTTTGTGCTAGTTCATTGTATCTTTAGTTAAACTACATCAAGTCTTACTTATGTGTTATTTTTTGAAGTGCCATATCTTTTAGTAATTTTGAGTTGATTAGAGAAATTTTTGGTGTAATTATGGGTTAAACCCGGCGCATCCACCAAAATTGCAGTTTTTGTTTATTCTAAAGCCTAGAGATGTTAGTCTAAATAGTTTACAGAATATTATTGTTATAATAATCAATGCCTACCTAATTTATTAATATATGTTTGTTTTATTCTTATTATTTATCATTATTAGCAATTATTACTGTTTCATAAAATTGGCAGCAGGATTGGCCAAAAACAGTCTTAGACATAAAGAGCCTGAAATGAAAAATAAGGAGGCGTAATAAACCTGATTGAATTAGAATGTTTTTAACTAAGTATACGCATTTAGTTTTCTTTTTCTATAATCTATCTATTAGTATTTGTCATCCATTGTTTATTTTGATATATTTGGTGAAATTCTGTTTTTTCAATAGATGTATGTTTTTGAGAAAATTTTATTATTTATAATTTAATTATTAAGGTATGTTTTTCGTACTATATATATGATTGGGTGTTGATCAGGGTTGGGTAGGTAAAATACGTGACGTAAATTACGTAGTTTTTTTACATGTAAAAAACGTAATTTACGTCTATAGTTTTCTACGTTAAAATCGTGTAAAAAACCTAAACAAAAAATAATTATTGTGTTAATGAATTAATAGAACAAAAATAAAGGAATAAGAGAATGTTTATTTAAAAATATGTAGGTAGGTACTAGGTACATAATATACATAATATAATCTCATTAAAGGAGATCACAAAAATGCAAGCACAAAACAAATAAAATTCAACATTCTATAAAACATCAAAAGATAATGCTGACTGAATAAGATCATATTTTAACTTTTAAGAGAATAGTTTTTAATATAAGAAAACTAATAATCATCGCATACATTACTATCTTTTAATTTAAGGGCATAATATGTATGCACTAATTTTTGTGTCAATTTATTCCTTATCGGGGAGTGCACAAACGACCAATTAGGTTATAACACACATATCACGTGGGTATTCTATATTTCCTACGTATTCTACTTATTCTACTAAGTTTTCTACGTGTAACGTAAAAAACAATTTTTTACACGTAGTTACCCAACCCTGGTGTTGATGAATAAAAAATTGCAAATGCTCTGAAGAAGCTTAGGTAGAACGAGCGAAACGGTGAGCAAAATGAATTAATTTGTTTCATTTAAAACAGTCCAATATTCCGGCTATTTTTGCGTAAAATTTGTCATCCTAAGGAACTGAACAAATATAATAAATATTTTTCAAGAATATTTATTAATTTAGTTGACTTTTATTTAGAATAATGCCACTACTTTGATGTCAAATTCGCTAGAATAAAGTAAATATTTTCCCGAGGATTTCACGTAGGAAATTAAGTAAATAATAGGGGTAGCTGGTTATAGACATTGAAAGCTTTGTCTTCGGTCTTGTATAAAATATAATGTCCGGATTTTGTATTTCCCGGAACATATAATATATGTCATATTAGATATTTTTACAAATGTTATATACTGGGTGTTCCAAAGCGCCGCTAATACCGGAAACCATCGATTCCTCACAAAATTCTAAGACGATTTTTCCTTTGCCATTTTTAATTTTGTAATTTTTTTCCCGGACCAGAGCAGCTCAGTTGTCTCGGTGGAGGGGAGAGAAGAAGGTGAAATTGGAAAGAGAAGATCTCACCTAGCTCTCTATCCTCCACCGGGACAACTGAGCTGCTCAGGGCTGGGAAAAAAAAATTAATAAAAAAAAATTAAAAAATTAAAAAGAATAAAAAATGGCAAAGGAAAAATCGTCTTAGAATTTTGTGTGGAATCTATGATTGTTTCTGGTATTGGGGGTCACTTTGGGACAGCCTGCATATAGATAACATGGACTTTTGAAGAAATTTCCATATGAGTGTAAAAATCCATAGCTTAAATATTTCAAGTAAAGAATGTTTTTCTCCTAAAATTTGTATTGCAATTCTGTATAATATGTACTTTATATGTGTTAAGGAACCTTACTCTTCAGACAAATTTTTGAAAGGAGCCGTAGGTGAAAATGTTGTCATGCACGTAAGGGCTCTATACCTCAATAAGACTTTTGGCCTGCTATATCTCCGGATTCGAATCTCTTAGAATGTCTTTGGGGTGTGCTATCCAACGCTCAGAAAATTCAGTTAGTACTCTAGTTAAGAGTTAGTGGCCAGGAAGCTATTGTGAATCTTTTAAGAAATATGCGCGGCTGGTCTATAAGCTTCTATTAATGTCAATGAAAATTGAGAACAATATTGAAAGTTATAACGTGTGCGTGTGTTAATAAATTTTTAAATACTAGTTGAATTTTTATTAAATTAGATTTTCTACATATTTCTAAGTGTTTAAAAAAGTTTCTAAAGTACATATTCTTTTTATCCAAACTATTATATTAAATACTCAACTAAATACCTACATGTACACATGCAATTCCGAAGCAATTCTAATTCGAAGAATAGTTAAATTACTCCATCCGATGGCATTTTAGGATCTCACATATATTATGTTATTAAATTTACTGAAGGATTATTGCAAATCACCATGTCGCTTACATCTAAGAGTTCTTCGAAATCACCTAACGGTATTTCCTGGTAAAGTGAGACCTTAAAATTTAATGATTAAATTTTCGCATCAACGTAACTTTGTTCGTTAAAACAAAAACCCCATGACTAATCCCTCTTGAGGTACTACAATTTTATCTGGTTAGGTGTGCACTGTGCATTTTGTTTTATTTTGTACCTACTCTTTAATCTAAGTCAATTAAAATCGTTTTATATGCATAGCTATTGTTTCTTTAAGTAGGTACTAGTAGTACTACAACACAATGCACTTTTTTAGCATTCATTCAAATTGCCTGCAAGAACTTCAGTGTTAAAATCCACCATGTAGGTACCTATATAATATAATGATATATGATGACTTGATTCGATTAGACAAAATTTGCCCCAAATAAAGTCATTATTATATTTAATACTTTGTGGTATTGGTGGTACAGGTGTTAAAACTGTTTTGAATGTAACCAATCCTCCTCCAATACCCATCAACACGACACAACAAACAAATAATAGATCCGCCGTATGCTTTTTCATGAATGAATTCAAATGAATGGAATTTGTAGTGTCAGGGCACCCAGTTATAAGTTGTTGAATTGGGTTACCTGACCGCCGTGCGGTGTGCTCGTCCGGTCATTACGAAACCACAAAAGGGAAAAAAATCGAAACTGGCTACCGCGCTGCTACAGCCAAGTATACTTAAACACACACACATATGTAGATAGATAAAATATAATGGGAGTTGTGAGATGTGATGGTGATGGGTGTCTTGGTTGCGTGCAACCGCAGAATAAAACCCTTAATAACTATTCTTGTTACTGATGCAATAATGGAATCTTTAAGATTGTTATTATTTTGTGGATTGTACATTTTAGAACAAAGATCCCAAAAAAGATATTATGTAGACTTGATGGGGTTTTCTTGTTTTTTTCAGATGAACATGTATCCGTGGTACCGGGACTCCGTTGGAGGGCAGCTCGGACAATTGTGCGGGCCAATGGCCACCACCATCAAGACTGAAAATGGGTACAACGACTGTATGTTAGCCTTAGATTATGCTACTCAAAGCAAGGTAAGTGGCTTTATTATTCTAAATAAAATGAAAATTAGTGGAAATTGTGATACTTTCAGATTATAAACCATATTAGGTGTTATTAATTGTACGCAATTGTAAAAAACTTGGCGTGTTACACGATATAAATATTTTAATTGATTAATTATTATCATTAACAATAGGTTAACACGCCTGGTATATTGTAGAAATTGTTTTATATCGTGAGATATTCTGTTTGGAAATGTTACTTAGTTTCAGAAAATCGACATGAAGTGTAAGTACGTTTTCAGGCAAAATCGTATGAAATAAAAGACGTACTTATTTCACAAATTTCGTTTAAATTAAAAACGGAATAACTATAAACTTTTTTTATTACATTATGCCTTTAAGATAAAAAATATGAAAAAATTTGTAGAAGCTTCATTATCGTTATCTATTTTTATCATTTGCATATTCAGTTCTTTTATTCTTATTCTGAAATATAGAAAAACTCTCAAGGATACATATTCCCAAAATTTAATTTGGAATTGGACTAAATCAGTTTCCTTGTTTGCCTTCCTAGTGACTATCCAGCGTCAAGGATAAATTTTATTTGTAAAAACCTCGGTAAAAACACTAACAAGAAATATAAAGAAAATGTGTTACAATATTTAAAATATACAAAATGCAGATGGAATTTTGTCGTCCAAAAAGTTCAAGAATAATAAATCTTTAAAAAGAATTGAGGAGTGACTTTTCAAAACACAGTTTTTGACATTTTCAGTCATAGAAGGCATAAGGGATTTTACGACATGCGGGATCGATGGGAATGATCAATTCATGTGAAAACGCAATATTTCCCATAGATTTTTGGCCGTGGAAATAGTGTTCCGCTTCAAAACGCATTATTTGTCCTTATTCGGTTACTTCAAAATGCAGTTTTTGTTTTAAATATCTCAGAAGTTGGTTTTGGTAAAAAACTGCGTTTTGAAAAGTCACTCCTCGATTGTTTCTTCAAAGGAGCCTCCGCATACACCCGATTTAACTACCCTAGACCCTAGCGTTTATATCTGTATTAAGTCACAAAAAAACTACTTAATTTTATTGTTTTATAAACTACCAGTTTTGTATTCTGATGGAGTACTATGAATTTAATACAAATTGATGCCCGATTCCACAAACATCAAATAAATATACTACGTAGAAGTAAAAAAGGAAAGAGTGCTTATTTTCCTTCTTTTCTTATAATTTAATAAAACCAATGCTATATGAATCAGTCCTAATTTTTGTCCTTATTGTCTGAAATTTAATATAGATTAGCGCTTAGCGAATAGGAGTCTGAAATTAATAAAAGAATAGCTAATTATGAATTTAACAAAATTTTTTAGACTTTTTGCTCCCGTGTGCAACAAAAAAATCTCAATATACTTAAACAGTTTTTTCAGGCGACTGTCACAAGATCAAGCAATTCACGGCTCCATTTGCAGCCGTGAAGTTTTACTATTTTAAGCTTTATACAGGGTGTTTCAACTCAAAGTGGACAACGTAATAGAGGTTGTAGATCTCATCGAGACTAACACTTTTTTTCAAATTAATATTTTTTATTTGAGCTTTTGTTTTCGAATTATCAACCTTCTTTTGTTTTTACATAAACCTCGTTATCTTCATTATTTATGGCCGGATTTTAAAAAATTTAAGTTTTTGGAAATTGTCAGTTTGATATCTACAATTATTGCGTTAAACATTTTTTCAAAAAATATCAACAAACAAAATGGCGACCAGTTTTCTTTTTTAAACTTGGATAGCTCTAAGTCTGCTCCATCTACAACCTCTACAACCTCTATTACGTTGTCCACTTTGAGTTGAAACACCCTGTATATAAAATATTCCGTGAAAGTGAATGAATTGAAATTGAGATTTTATGTAAATTTAGTGCAAATAGTGTATTCGTTAAAAAAATCACGGAGAAAATCATAAATTTGAAATTTTTAGATAGAATATGACTACTTTCGCAGTAGACAAAAATTTAGAAGTTTCAAGTAGAGTATGTCATGGAAAAATGGCTATTTTCATATCGTGTGTTCCAAAAAAAACTCACTCGCAGCAAGCCATGATAATAGAGATAGTTAGACTGGTCATGTTGTTTCTAGAATCATTAGAAGTAGGAAGTAGTTCATTTGTTGCTTAAAAAATTTCATCTTATTGTCATTGTGACAGATAACGCATGTTAAAATGTTTATGATTGTTTATTACGTTTATTATGTGTTAATTTATTAATATTCTTAGTTTATCAATAAAGAATATTTTGTATAATTATAATAAATGTTAAAAATTGTGTAGTTCCATAGTGTTAAAATAGTAGTTCATTTCACATCTGGCACACAAGTAAATACATACTTCACTTTTGTCATGGCTTGCTGCGAGTGAGTTTTTTTTTTGAACACACGATATATAAGAGTAGAAAAAATTAATTTTGTGACCAAATTTTTGAATTTTTTCGTGATGATCCCCTAAAAACGTTGTGTGCACCTCGACCAAAAGTGCTTTTTTGGTTTCATCTGAATTGCAGCCTCGACCTTGATACACAAATAACTATTATTCTAAACGAAGATTTTAACCCTCTATTACATACTGTAGCCGAATGGAAACGTGACAAAATCACTATATAAAAGCGGGATTATGATATAATTCCGTAACCGCACATCGTACCCGTTCAGCAACGTTCAATTTATAAGCAGCGCTATTGCCCCCACGATTGCGCCACCAATCCTCCTCCTGAAAGAATAATGGGAACGCCACATTTTTTTTTACAAAAAATTTTTTTCAGCATTTTTGGTGACTTACTAAAACTAAAATAAGCTACAAAAAATTTCAGTCGTTTTAGAAAATATGTGGGTTAAGGGTTAAGAATTATTTTTGGTCTTCTATTCTTCTATACACCCATAACAAATAATTATGATAGAACTTCATTCAGTTTGTGAACAGAATTATGTAAATCTGTAATTTTTATTTTATGGTAAAAAATACCTAAATATTGATACTGATTTATGTAAAAATTTTCCAATGTAGGTACATATACCTAATAATTACTGGTTGTACCTACAATTAAATACGAAGATGTTAATTAAGTAGATATAAAAAATGTATTGGTTGCAGCAACAGTTAATAATTATACATATATTGCTACTTTGTAACCAAAAATAATTATACATATAATGTATTTGAAAATTATGAAAAATTATGCAATCGAAAAAATTATAGGTAATTAATAAATCCTGCCCGATTATTTATTGACGTTTACTCTAATTTTCCATATTTATCTAAATTACGTTTTTATATGAATAAAAATTGAAGATTTAAATCAATTTTTACGAAATATTTACATACTTGTTTCAGAAGAAATTTATGAGAAATAGCGCGATTAAATTCGAGACTTTAGAAAATAATTTAAACTGGGAAAATTCTGAGGGTGGTTGTGTATTGGATCAGAAGGCAACAAAGCTAATTAATTTGAAAATATTTTAGTTTGAAGTTTGTCACTGGTTTCGTACTGAAGTACTAGGAACTTGATAAAAGAAAATTAATGTTTTCAGTAATTAGTTCTTTAACTATTTTGAAATGATCTACCTAGAAGGGATGCTAGGAGATTCCGATTTAAAACCTAAAAAGTCTGACAACCGTTAGAGCGGTTTCACACCAAACCGATTTGCAGGATGCAGGATGCGGAATCCAAGTAACAGCACACGTATTTAAATAAGCTCGTTCACATAGGATCCGTTTTTAAACTCAATGTAAATGCATATAGTCATCGTGCATCCTGCAATCCGGTTTGGTGTGAAACCGCACTTACCAAATTTTAAACTTAAACGAATTTAATAGATAGAAAACCTAACGAAACCCTGTAGTATAATAGTACTATTTTAGCTCACATACTCGTAGCATGCCTCTAAATTTAGTTGTTGATTTCATAAACAACAAAACCGAGAATCGCAAGATGTTAAAACAGACGGTGATGCTGATGCGGCGCGCCCCAGGATGAGGTCGTAAATCTGTAGTGCGACAAGTGGGGCCCCCATATTGCTGATTTCAGTCACCAGATAACGCCACAAGACATGCCGCTTTATATTATAATCCAAAAGCCGCACGCCGGTCCGCGGCCGCAAAACAAGCTCTACCAGAGCTAAGATATGTGACTTGGAACAGTTAACAAACAGTCATCCGGGGAATGGCATATCGTTTAAATGGGCATAAATTCTACTGGGAAAGTTAGAAGAATGTTGAGACGCGGGGGAAGTTGGGGAAAATTCGATTTGGACAGAGGTTAAAAGTGCATCTAATTCGATGATGAATTCCATACACACAAACATCTAGAGAACAATTACAGTTTGTTGCTATTTCTTTTTTATTGCCCTTGTTGACTAAATGCTCCTGATGAATTTGTTGCATCTATACTGGTGGACTGGTTGGCAATTGGCCATAAACATTACTGGCATTTCCATTATGAGCCGGCAAATGTATTCTAGTTGTGGCCTTTTTTAGAGCAACCGTACCGATCAAGGTGTTTAAAAAATGTCAGCACATTTCAATTTTATTCACTCTTCAGTTATTCCGGCTATCCAAAAGCGCGTCCATTAACTTCTGCCTGGAATGATAATCTCAATTTAACTTGCGACGACACTGTTTGTGAATAATAATTAAATCGTTTCCAGGATAGGGAAAAAAACGCACCTCGCTACGTTGGAAGGTTTTTTTCTTAAGGTTTTGTAGGTATTAACCATCATGACGTATAAAATTGTGCAGTCTTCGGCTTAGCCGTATTGGAAGTTTTGTCGATAGATATTTAAGTTGTCCAACCCTGAGATATGCGAGATAAGGATCGTGTTGATGCTGTATCTTAGTTAATTAATTGATCGGCTTAAACAACGCTGTAAGTACTGTTAATTATAAGAGTGGTCGTCGCGAGGCCGCACCACAACACACAAAGTCTTCGTCGTCTCCTTGTGTGGCTTCGGAACTCGATGTTCGATGTTGGACAATCAACAACACTGTCTGCCGCTACTGTTAAGGATTTCACCGCCAAAAGACCGCGCGCCGACTAACTCACACACATGGACATAAAAAAAGAAGCGAAACGCTTGTCTTGTAGGGTATTTCTCCAATTCGGAAGAATGTGACTAACTACCTAAAAATTCGTTGATTAATTCGAGGAAACCAAACCATGGGGACATTTAATTCAGTGTTTGTCTAGTTGAGTACCATCGAAAAGTTCATTTGGTCTTGGTATTATTCATATTTATTAGGCAAGTCCACGCATTCAGCTCACGTGTCCAGACGCGTTAATCAAACGGGGCGACGATAAAAACGGAGCCGCGCACGTTATAAGAACAGGTCTAAATATTCATTTAAGCACGCAATTGTATTGTGTATTTGGTCGTGGGCGTGGTACTGCAACGTCCTTATTGGCCATACAATTGACATCCAGTGGACAGTTGGAGTTTTATTTCTTGGACGGCTCAGGATGAATTTCAAATCATCGAGTCGTCGCCATTGCTGGAGGTGTTTTTGTGTTGAATGGATTGATGAGGATGATGATGATGATAATGTTAAAAAGAAGAACTCTGTGTCCACTGGACCATGATGATCAATGACACAAGTAGAAGTTGATGGTGTAGACTAGAGAATAATGGTAAATTGGACATCGTTTCGGCTGCAGGAATCTATAGTACTTATTCAAGTAGGTGATCCAGGATATGCCTTGAAATTAACATGAAGAAATTTCATTAAAGCCGTCCATTTATGGAAAACTGTTCATATGCTGCGTCATGCTTTGATTAAAAATTTAAAAAATCATATTTCCTTCATCGAATTAAGGTAAAAGTACAAAATTGAAAATTTTCAACCATATAACTCCTTGACAATAAAACGTTATTTCAGTTGAGTTTCATTTTAAATTAAAAAAGAAACAATTTTTGTATGTACATTTTGAACCTTTGGATTGTAAATGTTATCACTCGATTTTAAGAATTTTTTGATTTCATCTGAGTTTTAATATATTTTTTTATTAAAAAAATGCTAGTTTGGTCTCTTGATGCAAGACAAATGAAGGCAGTAACAATAAAAATCAAATTATGCATAATTTAATTAAATAACAATGTCATTAGTTAAATTGATCTAAACCCAATATAAATAACACCAGCAGGATTCCAGTTAGTTAATCCAAATTTCGGCGATAGTTTGCCATGTCTATAACAGATGGTGTTAGTCGTTTTAATTTGAATAATCTCCCAATAACTCTTCTCGATCTCGAAGACCTTGACAACAAACCTTTCCGTACTTTTTTTATCCACAAAACTATCGTCGTGTTTTATTAAATTAATTTTTTACACCTTTATTATTAATTAACCTGTTTTAGAATGTTTTTTTTCTTACAAATTCACACAACTAAGTAAATAGTTGTATCTTAAAAATACACACATCATCATGTTTGAATCCTGCTGTTTGCTGTGATGTATTTTCCTGCAACAAAATAACATTATGTTTATTAAATTACTTGTCCAGTGTTAGAACATGTTGTTTATTGACTACAGTACTTTGATAAAAAATTTGATTGATACCTTTCGAATTCCTGTCGTTTTGGAAAACCTCGTGTGTTATGTAAATGATGTTAATCAATTAGTAAATTGCGGAATAAAAGCGTTATTGTTGTTGAATTTGATGATGGGGCATGTTTGTATAATATGTGCACATCAGACTATACTATACTACACTAGTGTAATAAAAAGAAAAATAGTCAATTAATTTTCCCATTCATTATGTGTGTGAGGAAAAAAAGCGGTGTTGATATGGCGTCATGCCGTGATCATCTTTTGTCCCGACCAACAATGATGTGGTTTAATATTACATTTTGTCATGCATCGTGTGTTTTATATAATTACCAACGGCCACTGTTATTTAATTTAGATTGTATGAGTTTTTTTCTAATTTTATCTCGAAATTAAAATGCACTTACGCTTTTATGCCATTTAAGTTTCGGAGGACTAATGAGAAAATTCACGACGCATATTTTAATATTTATTGTGAAATTCATTTATTGATAAACGTGATTACGCGATCACGATGGGAACAAAACGTTATTCGGCGTATTTTCTGAAAAACATGAAGCGAATGAATGGATTTATCCAAAATCCAAAAGGCTACACAACGGCCGCGTTTGCGTTTTATTTTTATCGTAATTACATTAGACATTACTGAGGTTTTAAATTGGGTCATTCAACCAGTTTGTTATCAAGGAGATTTATTGTGGTAAGATTTGTAAATTCAATGTCAAAATTGTTGTAAAACACTGCATATGTATACACACACAAACTTTATAAATAAACATTATTCAACAAGATATGGGTTTATTGATTGATAAAACGGTTTTATATCTTAATGAAAACATAAACAACTGTACTTATTATTTTAGACGTATTTCCTGCTGCTTCTGGGTGATTTTTTACACAAATTTGTTGGTCATTATAGTTCTTTCAAATTCTTTGTTTCAGGCGACGAGTTACATGAATAAAAAATAAAAACTTTCAACCTGATGATAGTTGATATTATTCAATGACTAGCCGATTCCTTTATTAAATTTACCTGTTATAATTTTCCACATAGAATAAAACCGGAGCAACGCGAGCAATAAATGGGAGCCTTGATGGACGAGAGAATCAACCTTGTTGCTCTCTGGTGTGGACTTGCTTTATCATTCGCGGTCACTCTTATAATTATTACGGAATTCTCCATGATCTTGTGTAGTTTAAAGCTTATAAGCACTCTCACAGCTCATTTCACTGTCATGGTATTTTATACTGGTGCTCTTGCTATACTTTTGCCAGACTGCTATAAGTGCCTAAGATCGTTTTGGTTGTAATTGTAGCAAATTGCAAAGGGAATTATTTTCGGAATATATGCAGAGTCATCAATGGGGAATGTTCTTGTACTTTGTGGTGGCAGAAGATATAGTTTTTTCATGTTAAAAATTTTGGAAAAAATATAGGTACCTATAAGATAACTTCAGTAACTTACTACGTTGGTTTTAATTAACTAAATTTTACATGCGATTTTTTTTAACTAAACAAGCCAGAAAGAAAAATTAATTGATTAAATTAATTACTGGTAGTGAACTTTTGAGTTAGAGAAACTATCAATCACTCATGTGATTAACTTTATAAATTATGAGCTTCTATATGTAGAAAAAATATCAGAATAATAAAAAACATTTCTACTTCTTCATATCTGATGGCTTTCCAATTTTGGTGTTTTAAAATCGTATAAATTTTTCCCATCCTCTGAATATTTTCCTCTGGCAAAGTTCACATTGTTTAGTCTGTCTTTTTATTGTTTTTGATATGATAGCAATTTGAAGAAATCGTAATTCATAAAATAAACTTTCTAAAATAAACCATGTTTTATATCGAGGAATTGAATTTATGTTTTGTATCAAATACCTTTCGACCTCTGGTACTATCTTCTACTATGGAACAGTTAAAAATGTGGTGATAAAAAAAATGCTCAATAATTAAGTAGGTTTTTTTTTGTTTGTTTTTTGATAATACAAATTTATAATAATATTGTCAACTCTTTTGGGTAATCAAAACATAAAATGTTTTTTCTTAATTTTCTGTCGAATAAATCATTCTGGAAGGGAAGTTGTTAGTTTTAGTTGTATAAATCTTCCTCTTTTAATTCTTTTGTGAACGATGTTTGTAAAATATTAAATTCGACTTTTCTGTGATGTAAGAATGTGAAACATGATGCTCAGATTTGATAATTCTTAAATTTTTATACACGTGCTAGTATGTAGGAGTAGGACATTTCCTGCTCAGTACAGAGTAGTACGTTTGCTTTCGACACAGGCAAAGGGACAAAATTTTGTTTTTGTTTTAAGGTTGCAAATCAGGCTAATTTGAGGAAAAATACATTTTTTTTTCGTAACAGTATCACAAAATTTCCTTTAAATTTCCAAATAATGTCTTCAAGTTCCCTTAAAAATGCCCCAAAATCCTGGGAAAAAATGTTACACTTCACATCACGAACTCGAACTTTACTACACAAACCAATGCCCAAAAATTTTCCTACTGCCAGTTAAATTCCTCATAAATTTCTCAAAAATGCCTTTGAAAGTCTTAAAAATTCCAAACTGTTCCTTGAATTACAGTTTCCAAAAAGTTTCCTAAAAAATTCTAGAATGTAATTTTTTTATTCCTAAATACCTCACGTTTTTAAATATTCCTTCAATTTTCGTTCTATTACCACAAAAGGTCTCAAATTCCAAAAAAAATCTTCAAAACGCTGAAAAAGCTAACCTACAAAAATTCCTCGAATATGTAGTTAAAGTTACATGAAAATTGAAAAAAAAAACTAATGCTGAAATTCAAAATTAATTCTAATGTAATGTTCCTGTTACTTTTTGAGTCTGTGAATATTATTATGACTATTAGATTGATGTGTAAAAGATCCACTTAAAAATGTCATAATTTATATCATAATATTTACGTCTTAATTTAAAAAATAAGTTTGTAAAAAAATGGCACCTTCGTGATGGAACTTTTTAAACTATTTTTGACCAAATAAGCACCCAAAAATGTATAAGAATAATTTATCTAAATGCTGCAAATATCTGAAATTAAACTTAACTGTACACATTTTCGCAAATAAGGAACTTTTCCATTGCCTTCCTCTTTTTAATCTTAATAATGCTGGAATCTTAAATTTTACTATTATAGTAGTACACGCTTGTCTTAAGTCATCTCTCAATTCTCTCCATCAGCAAACACTACAACCTAAGTGGTTTTATTTGAAGCAGTTTTTTTGTAGTTTTATTCGAAGTCATTAGCTCTAAATATCCACACACACACACATTTCCTGCGAGTGTGTACAAGACAAAATTCGAAGCGGTAATGATGATTATGCTCCTGCACCAGCCTCAGACCGGCACTCGAATTGTTTCTTGATTATAACATGTCTTTATACGTACCAGTTAATATTACATTTATGTATATATGGTACGAAGAAGAAGCACAACTATCATCTTGATGTGTCTAATGTTACTGCTGCATGTCGATGATTTACCAGTTTTGGCTTTTGTAGCAATTATCGTCATTACGTTATTTACTTTGGATTTGTTTAATTAGTATGTAGACACACACGGTAGTTCTTCGTATTTCAGACGAATTTTTGATGTCGTTTCTTGCAAGTCGCTTTATTCTATAACAGCATGGTAATTGGTGTTGGGTAATGGGCATAAGCATTGCTATTGTTACATAAACGCCGTTTACTTGAACAATTGTAATAGTTGCAAAAATAATCGGTAATTATTTATGAAATGCAAATAATATGCTGTTGTATAAATTATACGGAACTGTTAAAAATTAATAATTTCTTTTGCGTAAGAACTAATTACGAAATTATTGAACCTCGTTCAAGTTCAACATACAATAATTAATATTATTAATAACAACTGGTTTTTCTTGAATGTTCAATGCAAATTATTAAGTAGTGGCCATGAGGATAATGTGGCATTAGATAACAATTATTATAAAGTAATATATGTGCGACGGGCAATAATGTGTAACAATGTCACAAACAAATTATTAACAACTATTTCTAACACTTATACAATCATGTAGTCCAAGAGTGTACCACAAGGTTCATATTCAATTTATTTTTACATACACTTGTCCGAATTTCCACAGATTGTTTTTATTTTCTAATGAGATGATATTGTCGACCAATGACCCTAAATTATTACAATCATCTACACGTGTAGATGGTAAATGTGTGTATATTTGAGTGTCAGATATAAATTATATAAATTTAAATTGTTGCAAATTTCAAAACTGATGCGCAAAGATCAATAGGTCATTTACAATAAAATTAGATAACGTATATTTATATTAATTAAAGTAGAAAAAGGCGCAGTAATCTCTAAATAAAAATATAGATTATTATACAATATAAGTTAATTCCGGTACAATAATTATCACGTATTGTATTTATTTATTTTATTTTTTTGGCTGATGTAGTTGTTTTGGTTTTGGAAGTATGTACTATAGAGAAAGATAACACTTGGAGTGAATGAAGTTAATCAGGAATTGAAAATTTTGAATGTGGGTCTCTTGACTAAGTTGTTAATCACAACGACAACAATTTTTGATAACCAAACTGTAATAGCAAAATTAATATGCCTCCATAAAATATGCAGTATATTTAGAAGAACTGCTCCAGGCTACAATTTAGTACTCAATAACTCAACTTCTTGATCACTATCTAACCTTATTTAACGAGTTTTTCCTTTTTGTCAATTTAAGAAGTAGTTATTTCTGCTAAACTAATTTCAAAGATATTTTTCTAGACCTCCTCTTAGGATGTCTTAATAATATCAAAGGCGTTATATTAGTGGTCGAGAATGTAGTTTCTAGCAGAACTGTTTATGGAACATTATTTTTTCCAAAATAATAAGATTTTGCCTTCAACCTTCACTTATATGGCGTGGTTTTATTGTCCTAGGGTAAAAAATAAATATTATTGAGCCGAATTTGTCCTGTTATTGTCTTGACAACCAGTAAACAGACGGTAAGATCAACTTACTTGTAAGTTCGACATTACAAAAGAGGTTATTGTTTAAATATTTCTAATTTGTTAAGAGTATCATTGATGGAAAAATTTAAACAAAAATTTTCCTTTTGTGTTAATTTTTTGTCGATCGCGAAGTAAATGCCTTGGAAAAGATAAAATATCTTCGCGTCTAGTATTAAATTTTTCAAACGTAATTAGCAGAAGCCTACTTGATTTTATCTGTTAAAAACTGCATCCTCAAAATAATTACTGTCTATCTATAATAATTCAAATGGTTTTTCAATCGCGTAGACATTTTTCTACCCATAACTCTTGTTCCTATAACCTATCAGCAAAACAAAATCTAGGTAAATTGAAAATACTGAAGTACTTGTCGACATACAACTTTTTTGAAACATTCCATGCAATAAACAATGTCTCAGCCAGCATCACCTCATCACCCAGTAGTCGCACACACATTACATCTTCTAGGATGCGGCGGTGGTTTCTCGACCGACCTCCAATAAACAACAGTTATGCATGGCAGAGCACACTGTGATTCATGCTCGACCGGGACCGAAAAGAAAAAAAAGATGATCGCGCGCCTTCTGAAAAAAAGGAAGTTGTAAAACAAAACGAGCCCGCTTCCGAACAAGAACAAGTGAATGTCGATATAGTTGACTAGACGCGAATTCAATTCTAAATTGTATATAATGTATATTATAACAAAATTGGTTTTGGAACGCGCTGCGTTGTGTTGTTGTTCTGCTTGGTGATGGTTTTGTTTTCAATTGACTCTGCTGGAGTACGAGATTTTGTAGTTCAGTTCCAGTTGGTTTCGATTATAAGAAGAATCAAACTGTTTATGTAATAATAATACGGTTTGGAATTCGTTTCAGTTTAGGTGTTTCAATTATTGTTTGATTTGGTTCTGAGAATTTCCATTTTTATAGAGGTAAAATTTCGAATTGCGTCTTCTTCGTCCTCTTCCAGTCGCCACGCAAATGCATATAATTTAAATCTGTGCTCTGGTACTGGTACTGGTAGCTACCCTAACTAATTGCGAGTGGTTGTTATATTCTAATATGAGGTTAGGAGTTCCCATTGAACAAAAGCCGAACCAATTACTGCCTATAATAGATCGGGTAAATTGGGTAAAATCGGTCATTGTTTGTAGCAACGCCGCCGCAATCGCCTTTTGTTACAGAAACCGTGAAATTCCGTAATTTAAATGACAATGTAAGCCACGTAACGCATTATCACGATTATACATCGGTTTTTATAATTTGAAAACTATTACACAAAATCGTTGTTGTAACATTATCTACATAAAACAGATGTAAAGCAGAAAAAGATATTCAAGTTGCAATGTAGTCTGTTTTTGGCATTGATTGTGGTATTTTTGTCGACGAATATTTCTTGTTGTTTTTTTCGTTTCCATTATGGTCAGTCCGCATCTTAATCTGCAGCACACATTGTGCTTTGCATAAAAACCAAATTATATTATTGCAGGAGGCAATTAATAAAAGCACCTAATCGATCTGAAACAAATGTACAGCCATTTACATATCAATTAGGTAGATCTGGTTTCAATTTGAGTAAATGGGGGCTTGATTATTTAATATTAACATCATCAAGTTGTTTTATTGCCCTTCTACATAACTATGGAGTGGGAGGAGAAAACAAATATTTTGTGATTGCAGGTCGATTACAACGAACAGCAGCCGCAGCATCCCAATATAATAAAAATATTCCAACAAGTGTGTGGAATGGGATGTGAATGTGGGTAATTAAAGACAAATAATAAAAAGTTTATTAACAACGCCATACGCCAATTTTAATAAAACTTTTGCTAAATTAACTATTGATGAGCCGATACAAAGACGCCTGAAAATGCGCAGTTAAAAAGATTACTTAAGTAAAATTATTTAGAAGTTTTTTTATGACTGCATATTCCCATTTAATTAAAGTTTAATTTACACAGTCATAAAATATTCTTGACGTGCAATAAATATGCACTTACAAACTTCTAGGCATAACAATTATAATTACAATAATTAAATTGTTAATGAACTATATGGTGGTGGGGGTATATTTACGTGTGAGAACAAACGGTATTGGGAGTGAAACCTTTCCAAACAATTAATAAGTTTATTATTGTTGCTAATAAATGTTTTTCATCGTAGACTTACATAATTTATTTTTTACATAAACACCATAACTTTTTCCATAGATGGATGGTGACAGCAAAATGTAAATTGTATTACTTCTATCATTAAATCGTTACCATATTGCTTCAATTCTTTGTTAATTTTTGTATGGAAAATCCTCCAACCTACACTTTCTGCTGTGACCATCGTCATTTGAATTTAATAAGGCTAAATAATGAGACAAGTTTATATGATTGCCTTATGGTTACTTCTGTTTTTCTTCACATTTTCTTTTTAATGTAACTAAAATGTACTCTATTTCGTAATCGTTAAAGTTAATTATAAAATGATACAGGAGGAATACTTACCTGTGTGAAGTTAGCACCCCTAATTACATATTAAAGGAATTCTGGGCCATATTAGCATAGTTCTACAGTTCTCCGAAGGGTGCGATAATAGTTCTCTATGGAAAATGGAAATTTTTTAAAAATATCGAAATGGGGTGTTAACTTCGTACCGCACCCCTTATTATTAATAAAGGAGTTTTGAGTTGATTTTCCGATTCGTTGACAAGAGTTCTATAGTTCCTGATGCATTACAGAAATAGTTCTGTCAAAAAAAGCATTGTTTAATCAAAAACAAAATTTCTATATAGCACGGCAGCAGCGCAGGTGAATTGCGCTGGAGCGTACGGACTATTAGTCGAATAAGATTGTGAGACTATGAGAGATCGACTAATTATTGTTTTATTTTATAGTTTTCCGAAGGGTGCGATAATAGTTCTCTATGGAAAATGAAAAATTTAAGAAAAAATCGAAATGGGGTGCTACCTTCGTGCCGCACCCTTAATTATTAATACAAGAGTTCTGAGTTGATTTTCCGGTTCCTTGATAAGAGTTCTACAGTTCCTGATGCATTGCAGAAATAGCTCTGTCAAAAAAGCATTATTTGACCAAAAACGGAATTTCTAAGTCACGGCAGTAGGGCAGGTGAATTGCGCTGGAGCATACGCGATATTAGTCGAATTCGTTCGTGAGATTACAAGAGATAGACTACTTAATTATTATTGTTTAATTTAATTGGAAGCTAAGACGAAAAGTTATTTGAGAGAGTTTGCCGCTATACGTTCCACCCCTTCCACGTCCGTGAGTCATCCTATCTCCACCATTCGTAGATTATTTATGTTTAATTGCGTTTTATTTAGAGGAATAGATGTGGACAGCATGTGATTTATTGGCTACTCTTTCAGTGTTTTCCAAAGATCAGAACTACTGTATCGTATAAGAAAGTCATGTGCTGGACACATCAGATATTTTCTTTTGATGATAAGGCGATGGAGGAGGTGTATTTAAATGTCGTTAAGAACATAAAAAATGTTTAGATCATTTGCCAACTAGGTATACTAAAAAGGCTTAAAACATGATTACTTAGCAAAAGTTCTGCCTTCTACCTGACATTGGTGCACTTTTGCATCTCCTCAGAGTTTCGGCTAGCATTTGATTTTGAAAACATGAAACTCGTTAATTATTGATGTGTTCTGTTAAGAACTCTCGAGGAACTCTTATCTGATGAGGACTCCGTCTTGTGCGAGCAAGATATCGTACCTACAGCGAGAACCTAATGGAGTGCTGCAAGGAACTCAAGATAATTCTAGTCATTTCGAAAATGGACTAGGTAATGTACAAAACATACTGGACCACCGCCGACAAAAATTTTTTGAGTACGTAATCTCTCAAATAACTTTTCGTTTCGTATTAGCTTCCAATTTAATAAAGCATTAATAAATTAGTCTATCTCTTGTAATCTCACGAGCAAATTCGACTAACATCGCGTATGCTCCTGCGCAATTCACCTGCGCTGCTGCGGTGCTATAGAAATTTCGTTTTTGATTAAACAATGCTTTTTTGACAGAACTATTTCTGCAATGCATCAGGAACTGTAGAACTCTTATCAACGAACCTGAAAGTCAACTCAGAACCCATTTATTAATAATTAAGGGTGCGGTACGAAGTTAGCACCCCATTTCGAAATTTTAAAAAAATTTCCATTTGTCATAGAGAACTATAATCGCACCCTTCGGAGAGCTGTAGAACTAGGCTAATATGGTCCAGAACTCCTTTAAAATTAGGGGTGCTTGAATTTGAGGTGCTAACTTCACACAGGTGGAATACTTCAGCAGATTGGAAGAACAATTAACACTCCAGGAACGTTTCCTTAATGTGCATTTTCTTGAGACTTGCGCAAAAGCTACATTAAAACAACCAAAAGCAATATTTTTATCTAAATCCCGTTTAGTCCCATTAAAAACTGTCCTCAGAAGAAATAGTAGAGCAAAAAAAAGTATAGGTATATTATATGTGCCATAGACTTGGACATCAAAAAATCGCGATTCATCAATTTCACGTAATTTTCGGAAAATGATCGAAAATGACCATATTTAAAAATACGAAGATTTCATGCGATTTGTTTAATCTAAAGAGGAACTTTTAATCATGCCAATATCCAATCACTCCCAAAAAACATGACTAAGGTTTTAACATCATACTTTCTATAAAGCTGGTCCCATTGAGTTAATTAATATCTAATAACTTTTGATGTTCTTAATCTTAATGTAAATTTCTAAATTATGGTATTATTTTTGATGATAGCACTTCAATAAAGTCGTGTCCAAATTTAATCAAGACATATGTAAAGCATCTACAGAAATTATACATTGTTCTTTATCTGTACAGTAGAATTCGGAATTTGAAACATTTTATTAAAACCAATTTTTGTGATCGTAATGCGAGGACTCTGGACTCTGATATATCTATTCTTATCTAAAATATTTTATAAGAATCTTTTAATTATAGACCTTTTTTTTACGTTTTCGACATACCTATAATATTAAAAAGATTATTTCTGAGGATTTTTTTGAGACCCTTTACCTACAGTAAATTGAGTAGATTTTGAGCCATTTCCTGGTTTGGTTAGAAAATTATAAGTTACCATTGTGGAGCATCAAAATTTGTTGTTACCAAAACACAGTATATTTGTGAATCTTGGTTTTTGTTCTTAATTTGCTTCATTGATTTCCCATTACTCTTCTCCAAACCTTCAAAAGTTCTGCTATGTTGACAAATTTCAACAAATACCCCAAGTCAACACCACATTATCATAATCCTGATTACCAATCAATGTTTTGCTTAATCGACAATCGATACCTCCATTTCCCGTGTCCTCTGCATTACATTTTTGGTCAGGATCACATACCAACGCACACACATATCGCCGTCGGTGATATATCAGTTGGGCCGTCGCATCGCCCAAGAGATGAGATGAGATAGAATGTCCCTGAGATGTCCCTTATTCTTCCATCCCATTTTAAATGATGTGCCTAGCTCGGGCACACATAATGACTGATGCTGATGACTGCTGGTTGTGGATACACCCAGGCTCGCGGGGGGTGCCCCAGGCTAACGATAATGGTGGGAACCACCCCCATGTCATTTGTCCACGTCCGGGACACATCGCCGTATCGCCACACAGACTCGATAAATGCATTAAGAAAGGCAAAGGACGGTTTGTGTGTGGTATGTGGGGAGTAGGCCAGAGATTTTGTAAACAAAATAATCGATGGAAATGAAAATGGGAAAACCATGAGGAACAATAAAAATTGAGAGCTGTCAATTGAATATTCTGAGACATCATGCAGACTAAGTTGTAGTTTACTTAGATTATATTAGAATTTCAGGAGATTAAGATTCTGATACGGGGTGAAGGTTTGATTTACTTAACCAATCATTAATAGAAGCGATAATTACAAATTACAATCCGAGGAACTTTCAGGATTCTCAGAATACTCTGTTGGTTTCCGGTGGAATATTTTTAAGACCCTGCATGTAACGTACTGAAACATCTGAATTGTATGTGTGTGAGTTACACATTAGCCAACTAGACATCTAGATCTGTCACAGATAGTTAGGTGGTCGGGATGCCAGGGGGACGCTGCACTGCACCGGAAGTGACAGCACTGATGTCATGACAAATGAACCGGCGCCACGTCTTTTGTCCTCCGCCGCCAGATAGTTTTTTTTTACTGCTGCTGCAATTCTATGTATACGCAGGATCGTTTATTTTTAAACAGTGTCAGAGTATCCGTAGCTCGACGACCGCCTTTCGATTGTTTTTCAAATTGAACTTCACAAAGGGAATCTGGCTTATAATCGTAGAGTTTTTCGATGGAGATCTAAGAATGACGGCATATTCCGTAAAGTAAAAAAAGATTCTATATTAGAAAATATTCTTTATATCAATTGCCTCATCCTCATCATACTTTCCTTCGTCACCATCTAAGACATTAATTACTTCTTTTCTCTTCCTTTCCACCACCCTCGCCTTTTATCAAATCCATCTCCCCTTCTTTGCAAACCCCCACGTTATAAGGGTGCCAAAACACGAATAACCCTTGCAATTGCTCCTGCAATCCTCGACCAGGTCAATCAACAGGACACTAACACAGGTAGTACAGTGCACCTGGATGACGTCACTAGAGGACGACCGGAGTAAATGGGCGGAGCCAGCTTGCAGCTACCATTGGTTGCGTGGGTGGCAAGGAGGTGAGGCTGAATCCCGCCCATTTCAAACACCCACCTACTGTCGTTTACCGTTTTGTCCACCAAATGTCCAGTTTATTGCTTATTGAATTTAAAGACGTTTTTAGTACGAGGCGTGTTTATAATTATCTATATTATTGTTTGATTTAAAGAAGTGGAGGTAAAATTCTTTTATGCAATTAAGTGTTTGGGGGGGAGGGTGAAGTATTTTTTGTATATTCTTCGTTCTTGCTTCAGGTCTTTGGTATTCTTCTGCTAATTAATTTGTTATGTAGAACAAAGTAGTTATACCCTCACTCACGTATAGATAGGAAATATTCTGCAACACGAGCCATAAAATATTTCAAGACATCTACTGTTATTAATATGTTAATTGATCTGCATAACAATAGTGTTATTTGTATTGCTGTTAAACATATACAATTGTAATTTGCAAATAATGTCACATTGTAATAGGTTATTGCGTTATTTGTTTATTAAATAATTAAAAGGATGATAGGATATAAAATTTTAATGGGTAGATGTGACACTGATTGACAAGCTACTCGATTATGTGTGAATTCTTATTAATTTTTTACTCAAATTTTTCTAATTTGGTGATAACGTCAGATTTATGGATGATCGAGCTAACTACACTAGACGAATGGCAAAGATGGATTGATATGTCATTTACCTTAAATTCTTACATGTGGTTGATGACGTAATCGACAACTTAGAAAAATTGAATTGTATGGCAATTGTCAAAGGGTTTCCCTTATTTTTGTAGATTCTTCTTTTGTAGGTCTTTAGAATAAATGTCATAATTTTTTCTACACTTGCCTACATCTTATATGTATATATAGGCCTCCTAGTTTCTATGCGAAAATTTAGGTATGAATAGGACAAGTGAAAATAATAGAAATTAATTTTTTTGTTTTTATTAATAAATTAGATATTTTTAAATTTGGTAGGTTTTCCTCAATAACTACTCTATTCTTGTCTGTAGCTCGGAAATGATCAGGTTTTTGATATTGCTTTATTCAGTAAACTCTTATCATTTCCATGCGGTCTGTTACCATTCTCGAAATTTGGTACATAAAGTTTACACCACCCCTTCTATTTTAAAACCTTTTCTAATTGTACGATCATTTTATAAAAGAGTATACTACATGTGACACCATTATTTGGAGTATGTATAGACAGGTCGTTATATTTTCTCTATCTCATATTTACCTCATTTGACAGCGAGAGATAGAGAGGGAAAAGGTCACGTGCGTGACTGCTGAAAATCTGTCATATCTATGTAAACACATTGTATAGAATGTATTTCGCTATTTGAGCCTTCATTGGTCCTATTGAAAAAAATGGTTATATCGATTGTTAGAAATTCTTAAAAATAATGCATTATGTTGGAGATTAATAGAACAGGAGCGTTGTGAGTGTTGTGAGTTATGATACTCTCACGAATTAAATAATAAAAGAAACAAACTTCTACGACTCGTGTGGATGCCGAAAAAACATTCACAAAAAATTTGGCGTCGATATTTACAACGGTGTAAATTTGTATATTGTACAAACTTTCACTTTTATATGTAAGGTATGCAAAAGTTCTTGAGGTACCAAATTTCGAAAGTCAAATGAAATTGTTTATGAACTACTGATGGGTCTTAAAACAGGAAAATTCCCACAGACAGAATCCTAAACATTTCCGGGCAATTCATTTCGTGAGGGTAGTTTCAGCCCAGCAGTAAATTGGCATTTTTGTAAATAGCGATAGTAAAATGTTCTAATGGAAAGAAAGAACACTCAAGTTTTGTACTTTATACTCTACTTGATTTTATCTGAGACCAAAATACAAAATATTTTAGTATACGAGTAGCAATGGCGGATTTACGGGGGGGGGGGGGTTCGGCTTCAAACCCCCCCGTGGAGATCGTTGTTTTTATTCTACTGATGTTTGAAAAAGAGATATGTTAGCAAAAATTAATAAAAATAAAAAATAAAAATCCAAAACCCCCCCCATGGTAAAATCCTGGATTCGCCACTGACGAGTAGGTAAGAATGGCTTGGCTTCGTCAAATTTGTTGTAATGTTCATAGAACGACTGTAAATACAATAAACTAAAACTACCCTGTCAGGTCAATATATAAATATTTAGACCTTTATTATGTCTTTCGCTCGGGTTTCCATAAATTTTCATTAAAATATTTCGTAACTAGAACCATAAAGTACATACAGGTTGAGTCAGGACCTCTTTCTGGTACTATACATAATAAATTTGATTTTAATTTATTATGTATAGAAATAGTATATGTACCATTTTCTTAGTATAATTTAGATTTTACTAATATTATTTTATAGTTATAGCAGTTCCCCAAATCGGAGTTTTCAGTCAGATATTTTTAATTATTATTCATTCCTCCCCGTACAACTTTCCATACCTATACAGTTACACTAGATTTGCTACTATGACGTCGGACCGTTCTTAGAAGAATTGGACTGTATGTACGATTGTAAGTACATTAATAATTGTTGCTGTTTCGGAAAAACTAGACTGTTAAATAATAAGTATTCGATGGGTCAACAAACTTTCAGTATTAATTAGTTGATAAACGAGTGCCATCCGTTATACTTCACATTTCATACATAAGGCAGGTGGGGCATTTGATTAATTTCAAGCATGCTGCTGGTTTTTGCCTGTTTAATTAAAAAAAAACGATATCTATTTCTTCCCTTTGATGAAATAATGTGGAAAAAGTTGATTGAAACAAATGTCATTGTTATAATACATTAGTTTAAAATATCGTTAAATTAATCAATTCAAAGGTATGAAAAGTAACGCTATATGTAGTTACATTAAATTAAAAAAGTTTAATTATTTTTATAAAATAATAGTAATACATAATTTTAAGAATCTAATAGACAAGCTAAGAGATATCAAGGATAACAATTTTTAAAGCCACCATCCACGCGCCACTATTTCAGGCGCAATCCTTATTTACCCCGAATTATGCGCCCTGCATCCCCAAAAGCAACCGAATCCAACACACCCCAAATTTGCTTTGTCTACTGGCCGCTAGAGGGTGCACGGATTGTTATTAGGATATTTTTGGGGTAGCTCTGTGTTTAATCGAAGTGATCTGTCGTGTGCCTCGGCCAACTATTCGGGGTTGTATTTAGTTAGTTTCGGTGGTTTGGCGTGTGTGGCGCTAGGAGTCCAATAAAATTTAAATCGGATGCAGATAATATTTAGTTATATCGCCTAATATCCAATTTGTCATATATAATTATTATATTATGTTACGATTTATGTTAATAAAATGCGTTGAGTTTTTCATTTGGTGTTTAGCATATTAAGTAAGTTAAAAAATAGATGAATAATTAATTTACAACGATAATAATAACATTAAGTTGTTTATTTGTATTTATATTAGATAAAAAACATGTAGGATCGGTATTTCTTTTAACATGTAGAAAAACGATTGAAAGAAACGGTCGCATTTATGTGATAATTATACAAATAATGACTTGATTGATTAAATCAATTAAACCTTGGCCCACCACAGTACCAGAGAGAAGCAGACTGGATCCTCATCATCATCAGCAGCATCCATCCGAAGGAAACCGCCCGCGCCCGCACGTCTTAGATACATCTCGCGGCGAAAGTTTTAAAAATTCAACGATGACCACTTTTTACACAGTTTGACAGTAGTTCGTCAACGTCGTCAGTTCCTCAAAAATTCTTTTGTTCTTTCGCCGGCACTCTTGTGGTTTTTTCTTGTCGTTTTGGACGCTTAAATATTTCTGCTCTTATAATTCAGCAATTTATATTTTGGTATCGAATTTTAGAAATACTTAGAGCCGCACACACAGGTCCCCAGACAGTTATTTGGCTAAGGCTACATCGTCCTCTGTGCCCGCGGTTTTGTTTTTCCAATCATTTGATGGTGCGCTGTGGCTTTTTGTTCTTGTTTTGACAGCTGGTTTGTTTGCTTTTGTTTTGTTGTTGTTGTTGTTGCTGTTGGTTGGTTGTTTCATCGCCCCAACTATATGCCACCTTTAAATGTTGCTTTGCTTCTTGGTTTAATGAAGTTTTACTTTTAATTCAATTGCATGGTCGTTTTTTCTCATTGTCGATGGTTTCTTACAAGGAAATTGTTAAATATAGTACCATAATTTAATTTTATAACTTAATGAAATTTAACAGCTTTTTCTACCTAGTAAAAACTCAATTGAATAGCTATAAATTAGAAACGATAGGTGAGCACGAATT
The DNA here is from genome assembly GCA_963942485.1 of Pediacus dermestoides. Taxonomy (NCBI): domain Eukaryota; kingdom Metazoa; phylum Arthropoda; class Insecta; order Coleoptera; family Cucujidae; genus Pediacus; species Pediacus dermestoides. The sequence continues at coordinate 36,868,382 of OZ012626.1, forward strand.
AGAAATAAAAATATTTAAAGGAAACACATAAAATTCCCATATAATAAATTAACACATAATTTTAGAAAATAATTTATTATTAGAATCTAGTTTATCAGCTTTCAAATATCTGAAATTGATTAAAAAAATAATATTTTCCGCAACAAAACTTGTTCAAGATTCATCCCATAAATGTTCAATGGGGTTTAAATCAGGATTACAAACAGGTCAATTCATTCGATCAGAACCATAATGAATGTTATTGTATTATTAAAAAAATGTAGTATTTATTAATTTTCTCTGGTATTTTATATAAAGGCTAATATAAAATTTAAACAGAACGTCGTACCTAATAATGTAAATGATATTTCAACCGTGTTAAAAATCTCAAATGTTTAAATATCACGAAAAGAATTTGTATAATTTTTTATAATCTCACCGATGCCATTTATTTGATATTTTGTACAAATTATTGTACATATTATACTTCTTTAGAATGTTCATAAATCTTTCCTAAAATTTTCTACATTACAATTTTTCATATTATTGACATTCGTTTATTGATTATGAGGAATTCATAAAATGTCAAGCTCGTATCGTCCATATTAGCATTTTATGAACGTCGACATATTCATAATCTGACGAATACATTTTAGACATCAAATTATTTTTTAAATAGGCAGTAAAAATTTAATGCTGGATTAAAAACACTAACACATCTTTTGATCATAAATTGTTCCTATCTTGGTACAAGTTTACAAAACACAAAAAAACATGTAAAAATGGAAAAAACAGTAATAATCTCCGGTTGATAATATTAGTACAGTAGCGATTAAAAATATTTGTTGAAAGATTTAGAATACACTGATTGACTTTGTTCCAAATTTAGTCGTTACGTAAGTTAATTATTATATTTTAAATTTCCCGCCAAATATTTAGTTCCATTTTTCTCTATATATTAAAAAAATACTTTAGGTTAAAAAATAATTGATTTTTAATTTTCTTTTTTAAATTTAATATCTATAGTTTCAGGCTTTATATTTAGTTAAAGGTTGATACTATAAAAAATATATCTAGCACAATTTTTACCCATAAAAATCCACAAATGTAGAACTCCAAATATTTGATATTCATATATTTGATGTATTATTGTAAAAATTGTGCTAAAAATCGAATTGTGTCATACGAATATTAGGAAACTACGTGATCTTAAAACAAACCTCAACTTGTATATTTTCACTCGTGAGTTTTGGAATTTGTAACAAGAACGTGATCATCATGCTCCTCTTGCAGGAGGCTAACACACATTGCTGGGTCTTCGATTATTTGCAGTTAAAGTTCTGTTTTTATATAACGGAGTTTTAGTTGCAATTATGTTTTTTTTTAAATAAATTAGTATAATTAATCCGTTTTTTATAATCTCTTAAATTACGAAAAGAGGTGGTAGAATGTTAAATGTGATGCCGGAGGGAGGTTAGAGGTTCAATCTCCTGATTGGTATACATGAATTATGACCTAATCCTTGTAAGTGTAAATCAGGAGAACTGATGATTTCTGACAATGAAATAACAAATTTAAAGATACTTACATTTTTAATTATCTTTGATATTGTTATTTTTGAATTTCTCAGAAAAATATTCACAATCATTGAGTGAAAATTATACAAATAAATGTTCTTCTCAAGTTTTCTATTAAAAAAAATGTTAATTTCGAAAGGAGAACATCTGTTGCATTAATAGAGGAGAGCAAAACCTTCTACTTCCTTAATTTCGAAGTTTATGGTGCTCATTACATGCAAAAATGTAGATACGGTTTTAAAATTTATAATTTTGTTCTTATATCTTGTTTATGTTAGGTTAGGTTGTTTTTACTTTGTTTATTTTGTCCTCTTTTTACTACACTTTTATTTAACAGTTTTCTCATTTGACGTTGTGACTGTTATAAACTACTCGCCTCTTCTCTCTTTAGTTTAATATCCGCAATTCGTAATTTTGAAAGTATTTCCGGCCTTTTTTGCAACTAAAATTACTCCTTTAGCTCATTTTATCTATGTAAATTTTTTTAAGTTGGTAAGTAAATCATTGTTATAAATGATAAGAAATGCTTATATTTGCCTACACTTTTTATGTCCTGTTTTAGTCAGAGAGTAATTGATATATCAAAATGCCTTAATTTTGGGAACTTTATTGGTATTTTTTAATAGAAACTTTACTGGTACTGCAAGAAAATTAATACTTTTTTAGAAAATCAAGTTCCATTAATTGAAATCAATGTCTCCAAATCGGTGGTTGTAGATGGCTATTGTAATTCATGACGGATATAAAAATTATTTTAATATTCTATTGTATAGGATAGGTCAAAAAAAAGGTACAATGAAATAAACGATGTATCGACTTAATTTGGGTAAAACCTCAATATACAACCCTTCAAAATAAAGAATTCATATAAAACCGTCGAACAAGACTATTTTGTACAAAATCGATGAGGATACACGAAAAAACACGGTTCTTGACCTACATTAAAACCCATCAAATCCACATAAAAATGACAAATCATTAATCCATTATTTATTCACGCAAGTGAACCCGCCCAACAACACAATTAGGATATGATCCACTGAAGACCCCCCCATACCTTCCCCCCAACGACCGCGCGCTATACCATCATCGACGTCGTCCTTTGCTAGTACACGATTACAGAGCAAAAGGGGGTAAAAATGCGTGCCTAATTTCACTGGCAGTAATATTCGAAATGTTTCGACATCCAAGGCCTAGTGTTCCAGACGTGTCTAACCCCGTCTCGTCTCGTCTCGCCTTAAAGGGAATATGATGGAAACTTTTTTTTAAAGTTGGCCTGCCGAAAAAGTAGCTGGGCGTCGCACACCACCGCCGCCGTCGTCATCGTCGTCCTGGTGGTGGTGGTGGTATGTGTGTGAGTGTGTGCGGTGGTGGTGGGCGAGTTATCGAACAAGGCGTCGGACACGTTTACATGCCGGAGAGAAGAGAGAGAGTCGCATAGCGTAATTACACCCCCTCCTACCTTATTTTTTTTTGTTCGCGTCGGGTGCGGGTAAATCAATTTTTTATTGCCAGCTGCCTAAAGTGATTTCCACGACTGATAGAAGAGGACGAGTGTGGAAATTGGAGGGGTTGACAGGTTTTTGTTTTGTGATGATGGGACGGAATTGTTTTCAATTTTTTTTGGGACGCTTAAGAAGTTACTCATGTTTTTATGTTTAATTTGAGTATATTAAAAGAATGTCAGTCGTACACTGTCAATATATTGTAAAAGAACACTCGGCTCTGAAGAGGGTTAAATTGTAACCCAAACGTTATACTTTATCTAATTTAAACCCTTCAGAACTTAGGGTTTTTGATGTTTTAGTGTAGGACCTCTACTCAGTTGGAAAAAAAATACTTAATGCTTTTATATGCGTAAAAGTATCAGGCAAACATATACAAACCTGCATACTGAAGCATTCCTACTTAACTTCATTTTTTCACTTCCTATTCTCCAACCCTTTTCTTACTAATAGAAAAGTAACTTTGTGTCTAACCCAGTATGTAATTACTAGATATTCCTTAATCAAAAGTTTAATATCGAAAGTTTCCCGCTAATTTTTTACGATAAGCGAAAACAAATTTTGCTATTTTTAGTAAATATCCTAAACATTTGTCCTCGAAAACAATCTGATATTTTGGTGGGAAACCTTCGGTGATAGCCTTAATAAATTTTATATGCAATGTAGTTGTATTTTAAGCACAATAATTGATATTTTTTAGTAACTAACCTAAATAAAATAATTTGCTTGATCATAAACCACCAATGAGTTTTTTTTAATCAAGACCAGGTTTAATAAAAGCAATGAATAGTTGAGTCTATACTCTAAATAGACCTTACTTTTTGTCAAAAAGAAACCCTTTGAAGTCGATTTTTTTCCGGGAATTCTATTTTTGGGCTAAATTATTAAAATAGTTGCGCGCGATCAACCTCAATCTAACTCCCCCAATAATCTCCTCCAAGCAAAAACACGCGTTAGATATTTCGCGCTTTGTCCTCATCGCTCACGGAAATTTTACCTTGAAAGATACCTAGCTACCCGCTTTTACATCTAATTGGACTGTCGATATTCTAACTTGTTAAGGAAAAATTCTCGTTTCAAACTTCATATTATACCTACATATTAAACTCGTAGGTAGGTATATAGACTGTTTTTTTTTTCGTTTGTACAGAATTGAAATGGAAGAGATAAGTGGAAACATTGTGTAAGATTTTCGTGGATTGAATTTCCAACTTGGAACACGAAAAGTTTGTCTGTGACCTAATGTTAGACACGTGGAGGAATGAAAGGTGTGGAAAGGGATGAAACGGTGATAATATCGTGGCGTCGTGGTGGGATGGTGGTGATGATGCGCTTAGACTTAAAATAAATATTATATACAGGGTTGTTTGTGGGTGTGAACTTTTTCGTCGAATTCTGCAATTCTCGACTTTTAATGCTTAAATTTAAATGTAAAGACAAATTAACTAAACTAGAGCTAAGAGCTGGATTGTTATTTCAAATTAGTGGGATTTTGTAACTTACTCACGTCCAGCATTTTTGTGATTTTCATGAGGGAGGAGAACGAAAGCTGCAAACATTTTCTACAAATTCAAGGTAACACAAAATGCCAAATAATTAGTTGTAATAAATTAATTGATACAATAAAAGAAACCATTTCTAATTTACTTTTGTAGGTTAGGTTAGGTTATTGAGGAATAACATAGCAATTATTAGACTAAGACTAAGTAATAGAGGTAAATATTGTATAATAAATAAAAAAAATAGAAATTCTGAATCACGATAATATAGCTGATAATTTAAATATGAAGCTATAGGTATAGGTATTATTTCTACAATTACAAAAAGGATTTGCTGTTTCTTCCTTCATTGTTTTAAAAATATTCTGACAACCCTTGTATAATGTGCGTCATAGGAAACTTCAAAAGGGTTCCACAATGGGCTGGAATGTCTACTTAGCGTAAACTAGTAATTTCTAGAAGCTTTTTCCGTCTGAGATTTTCCTTTTTAAAGTCCTTTAGTTTTTATTTTAACTATGTAGACACCCTTATCTTGATATACGAGGTGATTCATGAAATTGTTCTTACTAGAGCTATGTGGATTATTATTGATGCTATTTAAGTTGACATCACAAAATTAATTCTACAATATTACCGTCTTATTCATAAAAATCCATTTTAACTAAAATGTACTTAGACTGCGAGGCTATTTATGCCTTTCTGGTTTAATAAGTCACAGTCTAAGTGCATTTTTAGTTAAAATCGGTTTTATATTTTTATGAATAATACAGTTAGGTATACTTTTTGCAATCTTTTAAAAGAGCATTACTATGTTTAGTTTAGTACTGTTTACAACCACTAACTTTAAATAACAAATTTCCTTTTTTTATTTAAAAAATGTGTCAACGGTTTTATTTTTATTCTTTAGAAACTCAACAGTTATACCTATTAGAATTTTTTTTATTATAATTTATAAAAATATTTTATTTTTAAACTTTAGCTTTTATAAGAAATACCATTAAATAATAATTCACTGATCAATCATGGATGTGATTATAATTTATAAGTTGTTCATTTCTGGAATTTGCAGCAGTTTAAGAAAAACCACATCTGTATTATTTTTACTACAGAACTAAGAATGCAATTAACAATTTTAATTTTACAACATATGGTGTTAAATTAACGTTTTTGAAATGAGGTTTTCCTATATGAATTTTTCTAATATTTGTCAATAGTTACCTTTTCAATTCAAATTTCTTTTAATTATATCCAATGTACACGAAAATTTGCATTCCTCTATATGTACACTTTTACTATTTAAATAACAATACTGGATAATAATTGTTAACAAGTTAACAGTAAGTGAACAACAACTACAGCTACAAAAAATAAATCGCGGTTATTTAACAAGCGACAAAAAACGAGGGCAAAAAATTGTGTACCTAACGTGTCTGAGTATTTTATTATGGTTTTTAATCACTTATAATTTTCCTTCACAACTCGATATTGTTGTAACTTGTACTGTTTATAATGCAAATTAATAGTGTACTGTATTTTTTCTTTAGTTATTATTCATATTTATGTAATTACAATTATTATCGAAATGATGCGTTCTACTGTCGGTGATAAATAATAATAATTACGATAATTTATTTATGTGTGGTAGGTAAATGGTAAATATGCCTTTTATATATTGATGCAGTTGTGGTTATCATTGGCTAAAATTATGTTCAATTCCAAGAGAGCAGTGATTTAATCTTCAAAGTTGCTCTAATTATTTGTGGCGCTGTTTTGCAAGGTACACAATCATGCAGTAGGAAAGTTGATATCTTTGCAAAATCTAGTTATGCAAATTTAATAATTAAAATAAATACTGGAGTGGTTTTTTCGTACCAATAATAAATTTTTGGATGACGTGAGGTTCGAATTGATTTGGTTCGGATCAGTACCACAGAAATAATAGGAAACAGCAAATTTATACACATTAGGTATTTCTTTGTTAATTGCGGAGATACTAATTAATCACGGAGTGGGCTTACAAAAGTGAAATAAAAATTAAATGTCAACTTAATTAATTGGGTACTATAGAGAGAAAAATTACCACACGAAAAGAAACTATTTTTTTTATGGTTTCATTTTATTGTAGCTATAAATTTGTTCTGTAAAAGGTGCTAGATAAAATTGTATTTAAAAGTTAATAAAAAAAATTGTTTAAGGACAAAGTTATGATTTTAGCTTGGCAGGGGGGAGGGCAATAAAAGCTTGTCAACAGAATTTAATGGATAAAAGTCTTTTTATGTCGAGGATTCCACCAAGAGGGGAAAAGTTGGGAATTCACAATTTTTATAAATTACTTAGCGCCGGATTAATTTAGAAGTTAATGCCTGGTTAATGCTTTCGTCTCGACTAAGTCACTTACAAACAGTTAATTTTAAAATCTTACTAATAGTATAGATACTGAAAATTAAATAATGTCGTCATCAAAGCTTTTTGATATTTTCTGAAACACAAAGGCTAAAATTGGCTACATTTTGACTCGCAGTTTGAAGTCGGTTTTTAGGCATAAAATTTGAAACTTTACACGGATTTTCTTTCTGTTTGTATATCTTAGTGCAATTAACTTGTCTCAAAATACATTACTTGTAGTTGGGCCTCGGGAAAATGCAGTTTTGTTGCAACTCTCAAAGTTAAAAAATGCCATCTTACAAGAAACGGTTTTAAATTTTTGAAATCATCGAAATACAATTAAAAGGGCTTTATATGAAGATGGTAGGACATTGTGACTATCATCAACTGTCATCATAAAACGGTGTCAGGACCCCTACTGATTTATCTTTAAGAAAGCATTGTTTAAATTTCTATCGTGCTGACAAAGAATCCTTTTTATGTGGTTTTTATACTCAGATTATGTTCATTTTTAAACAATATTCTGTTGTCGCTTCTTAAAGAACAATTTTTAAATGGGTACAAAAATAGTGAGGGGAAAATCTTTTATTTGACTACTAAAACTAAATTGGGACTGCGTTAATCATCCGCTATTTCACGCATATTTTCCTGCTTTCATCTTTTCAGTAAGTCAGAAATTTGTTACAATATTCATTATTTATTATATAACTCTTCAATGGTTCCAGATAAAAGATTGAAATTAGAGTGGTCACATGGGTTTGGATCTGAGAAGCCTGCGGGCCATACTGAACATTGTTTCAACCACATGATGAAGAGTACTTAATAAATTATGACTAGATGACAAAACCTTTCAAATTTCTTGAATTTGTTAAAGGAATTCACTGAAGTACAATTTTTCTTGCTTTATTCCCATGTTTTTTTCATCTACTCATGGTGTCCACATGGTCAATGCAAATTTGGCAAGCACCAGGGGGGGTCACCATAAGTCAAAAGCTCTGTAAAAAAACGAAACATAATACATTAGCAGAATAAATTTAAACACGTCAGAAACATCAACGTCGTATACCATAAAATGTCATTAGCGCATTAGCATTTTAATCCCATGTAGCAAAAATCTCCAACAAATCGTTTTCGTTCCATTTTCGTTGTAGTATTAGAAATAATTTATCACACTGACGAAAGTTAATTTCAGTTGTAGAGAATGACGAACGCAATCAAATAACGTTTATTATAATAAATCCTTCAATAATAATAGCATTTCCAAAAAATGAGCGCGCTCTGGCTACAAACTAACGCACACACATACAAATAAGGTGATGCATTAGCTTAAAAAAATTTCGGTTTGATAGATGGAATCCGTCAAAATGCTGACTGTATGTAGGTATGTGTGAGAGTGAGAGAGGCCCAATGTTAATTATATGAATGTGTGTGTGAGTGTGTGTTGGCTCAAAAAGAGCTTGTGTGCCTTCGGGCTTGAGGAAATGCTTCGAGGACAACTTGTTTATCAAATTACTTAACTAAGTTCAATATTCGTATAAAGCGGACAATTATTATGCATACATTATACCAGGTGGTTATTTATTACCCCGACTTTGGCTACTATATGCATATAATTCTTCGGGTATCCAGTTTGGAAACTTTTTTTCGGGTGTTGTGTGTGTGTGTTTCCCCCTGTGGGTGTGTTTCTGTGTCATGACCATAACCTAGCCCAATGATTGCCCAAGTAATCCCGGTCAATACGTTAACAAAAAATACGGACAAAGCTGTTGGGGTCAGCGGAGGAATTTGATGGCAGTCGTGTGACAATAATCTATTAATTAGTTGGTGATGAGACAATAGACGACTAAGAAATTGTTATTTTAGTTATAGAATAGAAATAGTTAAAGAAATATTATAGTTATAATTAAGTAACAGAATTTGTAAGGTTAGGTTTTATAAAACGCTCATATAATATTTAGATAAGAAGTTATTTTTAATAAATTAAAATAAAACTAGTTTTTCTAAATTTTCATAACGACCAAGGAATTTTGCTTAAAATTGTATTTAATAAATAAATGAAGTCAGAAATCTGGAAAGAAGTTGTTAATATGTAGAACAACGAAAAATTTATGGCCTGAATTGGGATCTTGAGGAACATGGATTGGTCTAAACTATCTTTCGTAATAATATTACAATCGTAGAATGCAGTTTTTGTAGTACATAATATCATTTTACCAATAGATTATGTTGATTCGAAAATAGCGGAGCTAATTATAGAGCCTTGCGGAACCCCACTTAATTTTGTCAAAATCCGTTTACTATATCAATTAAATTAATATACAACCTGTAATTTTTTTGCCCACCTCGAGTATATAATATGATCCACAATGTAATCGCTATAAAATCTGAAATAAACTGTAATCATAAAGTAGATATTAATTTTATGCTTTAATGCCTCGAAAAAAACTGATAATCTCAGAATCGTGTATATTGATAATTAATATAACGGACAGCCCCCATTTTTTTTTCGATTATTAATTAAGAATTGTTTTATATTTATAAACCAGCAAAACAACTTATGTGCACTACGATATATGATAACGTGTAATTTTTCTGTGCAATGTAGAAAAACTCAATTTATCCGTATTATCCAGCTACACTGTAGTAGTCTATAACATTTATTTCTTTCTGTTTGATAATATCCTGTTTGAAAATGTCGAAAGTAGAATGAGAACGGCTGACTGGATCGTCTGTATGTGTGTGTGTTATATGTGGATTTTCAATTTCAATAAAACAGTTGATAATTACATAAAACAAGTGAATAAAATGTGTATATTGACCTTCAACTTTTACTCTTACGCACCAACTGTTCACGGTAAACTCGATCAAAATAAATTAATATTAGTTGCACGGCTTTTCAAACAAATTTATGTAAAGTTATTAATAATAAAATTATTGTATTAGTGAGGGGGCACATGCGGGGCCGGAGGTGGAGGGAAGGTGAATACCAACAAATTTTGGCCTTCAAAACATTTGGTACTTACTATGAGGATTAGGTAATCGTAAAACTGGTACCGTAAACGTGAGAGTGTGTATGACGGATCATATTCATTGAAATCATTTCATTTTGTCGTTGTTCGTTCACTTTGCTCACCTAATTTGTTTATAATAGTTAAAATGTTGCTATTTCCAGGTGGCGAAACGTTTTTTGGTCTAAGTATTAAGAATAATGGGAAAGATTTCTGTGTTGGCTTAAATTTTAATGGTTAGCTAAAGGTAGCGCCACCTGTTGAACTGCAGCGTTCTTGTGTAAAACAGCAGACCAAATGAATTAAATCAACATAGAAATTGCTTCAAAAATATAATTACGTGTTTACACATACATTGCGCTCCAAAGTTAACGCATAAAACTAAACACATGCCCTGGTAAAACTGAAACAAACAGAGCAGTTAGCCTGCCCACACTGAAGCATTCCCTCTTCATTTACTGCTTTGTCTCACTATTATCAATACGGTCTACTATTTATCCCTACAGTTTCTTGTTTTTAACCCAGTATAATATATTCGATAGAACTGCTCATTGTAATTAATTTATTTATTGTTTATTTTTTAATTTTGAAAAAAAATGATTTTTGCAAATAAAGGGAACGTGATAAATGTCTGTTTATTCAGTTTTAACCCTGCTTGATTTGCGTGTCTTTTTTCACAATATTCCAATTGTTTGCAAAATAATCCCTAGAGAATCAAAATTTTAAACGTATCCATTTTATAATACACTCGGGTGACCAGTGAAGTTTAGTTCTATGAATTTACACTTTTGTTAAACCTCTTTTTGGTAATCGGCGTTTTGATCCTTGGACAAAATATCCCCGACAAAATATCCTTGAGGCATAATATTCTTGGACAAAATATCCTTGAGACAAAATATTTTTGGACAAAATATTATATGTTGGTAGTTTTATTTAGGTTAGATTAGGTTAGGTTTTTTATTTTTCATTTTCAAGTTTTGTTTCAAAGTTTTAGCCCTGAACCGAAATAATTACTTAATATAAGTAATATTTTTTAATGTTTATAATGGGTTAATAAATTGAATTAAATAAAAAAAATGTTAAGGATATTTCATCCAAGTATATTTTATCTTAAGGATATTTCGTCCAAGTATATGTTGTCTTCAATATCTTTTGTCCAAGGATATTTTGTCTTGAGGATATTTTGTCTCGGATTTTTTGTCGAGGATATTTTATCCGAGGATTATAAGTCATAGAACCCTCTTTTTAACATATCCATACATTATAATAAAATTCTTCAGCTTTATGTCGCGTGGAAATAAGTTTTGTGGTTTCGCCAGATATACTTCTAACTTCTTCAGAGCAAATCCGAAACTTCTAAAGAAACCAGGAGCAGGTCTGGCGAAACATCAACAACGAAAACTATATCAACCCCTCAGAAAAATGTTATTAATAACAATGGTCGTGAAAACCTTAAATTTATTTCATTCTAAAATAACCACTTTTTAGTTAGTTTTTTTGGATGTAAAATGTTTTAGTTTTTGCTTGTGTTAACTCTTCAGTGCTTATATGAAATTTTTTTCCAAAAATTAAACAGAATTATACACTTTTATAAGATATGTTTTTCCTGATACGGTCCTGTAACACCAAGCAATTTTACTATTTTCTTTATAACCTTTCGCAAAAATTTACACATTAGATGATTCTCTTGTAGTTTGTATGTAGGAAGATTTCCGAATTAGTTTGATTCATCATACAGAGTGTTCATAAATGATGATACGCGTTTAAATTTCCTGCTATTTCTGTTACGTATTTTTGGGTGTTATAGAAAGGCTTTGTATTCCGTTTTTTTATTCTGCTGCAGATTTTGTTGGTAAATAAAAAAATAACCGCAAAAACACTAGCAAGGAGGTAAGGATGTCAACATTGCGAGAAGATAAATAACGCGCGAAATTCAAACGCGTATCAATCATTTTTATGAATACCATCCAAATCGAACAAAGATGTGTACTATGTTCACTACATTTTTTAAGCGCAAGCGTCCACCGGAAACTAAAACTAAAACCCTCTAATATCTCTGATAAATTTCGAAATGTTTCTAATTAACGTTTGAACGTACCTTAATTTCGTCTTCATTAAGCACAACACTATAATTTGCTGAAGACCTTAACAAATAGTTTAGAATGAAACTCTTGGGGACTGCGGATGCTGTACATCATAATTTGAAACGACATTTCGTATGCAGCTCATTTAATTTATTGTACAAAACGAACAAATCAAATTCTTTTTGTCGAACCTGGATTTGAGTGTACAGCATCCGTGTATGTATGTAGAAGATATTAAAATCCATGTGAAATTTTAAGATGGATTTTTTACGACCGTTGTGCTATTTAATATTTTTTTATTTATTTTTGCTGCTCTGTGTGTACATGTACAACCTCCTCCTCCGTTTTCTATCGTATTTTATGTACCTTTCATAAAGTTGAAATTAATAATATTTTTAATAAAATGGAATTTTTCCATAAAAATTTTTATCAGCGTAGCGACTCTAAAATATAAAGTACACAGGCGTTCTTTCTTTGCCCCGTGGAATATTCTGTCATTTTTTCTCTCTCTTTAATGCTCGTCTGCGAAACGTCTAGCCAACGGTATCGATTTACCTCTGTTTTCAGATTTTTTATCTCGCTTCATCTTTCGTTCCACCACACTGAAGACTACTGGAGGTGGTGTGTACGTATACAGGATACATACACGTACATTTGGAGGAACATTCTGTCAGGGTTGGTTTTTTCCTTCGCTTTGCATACTTATTGCCATTATGTACGAGACATGTGACTTAATTTTGCCTGTAGGGACAGTTCGTTGGAAAAATTGGGTTTGACATTAGAGTTTTTCATTTCGTGTTATAGGCCAAGATGAAACTTGCTCCTGTTTCTAAACTCGAAGCTACATTTATTATTTAAAACAATAACAACAAATTCTAAAGATACCTACCGTCATTATATGTACTTATAAGAGTATTGCGTCTTATTTTCTTTTCCCCAGAGTATTTATTTATTATCATAAATTTTGCTCTCCTTACTTTAGATTTGGCTACATATTTACATCATAAATAGATAGACGTACGTACGAGTACATTTCATTAAAATGTAATGGTTGTTTTGACGTTTAATATACAGTTTTTTTATGTAGTTTTCAATGGTTTTAAAAGCAACCGGCTCGAATTCGTAAAAAATATTTGACTGAAATAATGAGCAAACAGCAAACGGCATAAACTTTGTTTTATTTTGTATTTTTTTTCAAACGCCCCGGTCTAAATTAAATGCAGAAACCCCACTGACCGGTGGATAAATTATAAATGTGTATGTGTGCGTTAGGCTTGAATTTTGTTTTAGTTCAAACTCGCATATAAAACGAAAGAAAAAAATTACCCCTATAACAACATGAATGCGAAATAATATCGATGGAAAAAGCAACGGGCAAATAGAAGGAAATGATGGATATTGACCGTTATCGTTTGAAATTATTAATTATATAAAAGTAGAATCTTCACTTCATTAATTGACCACGTTATAATGAGCTCATTATCTGACATTTATTTATAAATTCGCCAATTAAGACCTTAAGCAGGAAGCACTCTTAGCTTATCGCGTTTCACTTTCGTTCTGTTCTTATTGCACCCGTTTCCATTTCCATCATATTTATGACGTACGGGGGCCCGGTCATTTATGTCTATATTTCTAGTTCTGCCAATGACAAGCTGTTCCCGCTTCGTATTTGTTATGCAATGTTCTTGGTGGCTATTACACAGGGAACTTCCTTGTATAACGGGATGAGGGTGGAAAAAAGATTTTGATTCAATGGGTTTTCTGGAAATGTTGCCATTTATTCAATTTAAAATGCCACGACCTCAAACATTTTCTTCGGCTTATGTAAACACCTCAAATTCAGTACGTTTGCTGACTATTACGTCATAATTAAGAGTATCATGTAGTTTAATGTACGTCTTAAAAATATAATTATTAAGTATTTCAAACTTTTTACTGAGTTTTACATACCAATCACTTTTTTGCCTGTTTTGAATCAGGAATTAGTCTTTAGAAAAAGGATATTTTTTTCCTGATTGTGCCTAGCAAGACACAATCTTTCATTGTTATAAATATTAATAATCAAATCTACATGCACCGCTCTGCTTCCTTTAGTTAAACATTCTATTTATTTTAAAAAATTATACAAAAGCCTATTTTATAATTATTTTGGACATGATATGATTATCCTCTACAGGTGTACATGTTTTTACAATTTTTTTACAATTCCTTATTCTGTTAGTCCTTATTTGTCTGATGATGGCTAAGAATTTATGAGCCGAAATCTGTCACATTATTAATTGATTTTGATGGAGAGAATAGAATATGGTAATAACGGGTGTTCATTTAAAAAAGGCGTCAAATTGGCTTTGACTATATTTTTTAAAAGTTGGTTAGACACAGATAGCGACAAAGATCAAACTCAGTTTGACGCCTTTTTTAAATTAACACCCGTTACAAGTGCGGAAAAGGCATCATAACAATATGAGTGTCAAAAAGTGTCAATCACACGAGTATTGTCATGAGCCATTTCCGTAATCGTGTTACATGATTTTTTCTACGAAAGCCTGGAATCGTTAAAAAACTGAAATTATTTGTAAATGTTATTCTAAGTCCTGCTACAAAAAACTGTAACAGCCTGTATAAGCACCTTTACCACATTACACCTCTATTTAAACGAAATAAAGTTTTATATTTTGTTCTAGTGTTTCTTTGACTACTTTATCCTTTACATAAAAGTGATCATTCTAAATTTAGATTTAAATTTTCCAAAAAATACACAATCTTTCAGCAATATTTGTGTTCGTTATTAAAAGAATTTTTCAATTTATAAAGGTAACATGTAAAATTTACTTAATTTTTTTCAATTCAAAAAGATTAGGTAGTTGATTGAATACAAATTTGTGATCATTAAAAAATCTACCTACTAATGATTTGTACCTCTTTCCAGTCCCCATCACATTTCTGGTAATTTCGTAATCAGTTCGCTGATAGATTTTGAATTTTTAAAATGTTGTACCTTGCTAAAACAATACCTAGCAACATTTATTCTCGATTTTATCATCTACAACAAAACGAGTGCTAGTAAATTTTCCATCTTATCTCCAACACCAAGAATTTTAAAGCTAAAGAAACCATTCATATTGTTAATATTCACCGACCGTACTTTTGGGTGTCAACTTCTTCTCGGTTTCTTTATATGCAAAATATTCAAATATCCTTAACTGAACATCAGCCAAACCTATAGAGCATTTCGTGCCGTTATTCAAAATATTTCACACGGAAAAATATACGAGCTAATTTAATAAATATGTACGCCCAAAGAAAACAAAACCAACAATAAATTTTGGGCCTTATTTACCCATATTTAACAATTGTAATACGAATGTTGCTCTATTTGTGGTGTAAAGTGACAATGCGATCCTTTATATCCTTTATTCCCCCCCGTCTCGTTCCAAATCCATTCATCCAACCCGAACGATATCTTCCGATGATGTTAAGTAGCTTGTCGCGATGTGTGCCAGGTAGCATACCAGGACTAACCCCAGATTGTTTCATATTTAAATTTTATATTGAGAGGTTGTTCAAATGGCACGATTATGCAAAATTTTATGTACGTTTTCCATTCTTTTTTTATTAATGATCGTTAAGTAAACAACTTATGCAGATCGGAAGCTGGATCTGTATATGCGGTGATTGTGTTGAGATTCGTATATGGAATTCTCTCACGTTGATTTTAATGAAAAGCACATTCGGATGTTTGGGACGAGACAATACCCAAAACGGTATTTTTCATTGCATAATTCGTGCCTAAAGGCAAAAATCCATCGGGTAGTGTAAATATTAATTTGAATATAAGTTTTGCCATGTGAGAATTTAAAATGATGTACTAATAATACTAGTCGAAGTAAGGAAATGGAAATCAATATTTTGTGGTACGATTACATTATAAATAATTTATCTTGTTATAGCTCAATAGATAATACGAAATGAAAATAAACATACACCTAGATATTAGTTAAAATAAGTGCGGTAATTACTGCGACAAAACCATTTTAAATAAAGCAGTAATTACAAATCGAGCAGCGAAGAGAATGATGGAAGACACGAGAACACGAACAACACAAGATGGTTTTTTTTATTATTATGTGACTGGAAAAAACCTGGCGTAGTATAGTCACATAAATGTTTGAAAAACTCGCTTAAATTCCAATACGGTCTAATTTCCTTTACATTCGCCCTTAAAATACATATCTAGCTCGGCTGTCGTTCGCCCAATATTATTACAAGCTGTTTTCTTTGAAAACAAACTAAAAAATGAAAAAATAACAATCCTATGCGGCGAATACGTACCGAAAATAAAGTGAGTGTACGAAGTCCTCTCTCTCCCATCATGCTTTTGTACCGAAAACAAACCACCCGTTTATTGGAACATACAAGAGAAAAAATTGTTTTTTCTATTTGATAAAATAACAATGCGATATTTTTTCTGGAAAATTATCAAGAATTCTTTTTTCAATGTTGTGTGTGACAGGTTCGGTTTATGAAAATTAGTTTTGGGACGTGGTTTGCTTCATGTGATGTTGGTTTAAATTAACATAAAGTAACAAAATGGTGAAAGTAAATCTGAAAGAAATTTTCTATTGTATAAGATGATAATGTTAATGTAAGATAGTAGAAATAGATTCCTGTTTGTGGTATGGAATGTTTCAATAATCTGCCAAATTTATGAGTACTTAGTAGAAACGGAAAATGATCAAGATTGTTTACGTAAACTTCTTTCATTATTTTTTTAAATCAATTTTTGAAAATTGAGTAGGAAATTAAACTGATACTTTATATTATAACTTTATACAAAAAAATTGATTAATATCGAAAAGTAACCACCAAATTTGGAGATCCAAAAATTTCTCTTTTCATAAAATTGTCACATAAATATCTAAAAATATCTCAAATGCTCCATTAAATTCCCCGAAATTTTTAAAAAAGGCCAACAAATTCTTATCTTAGCAAAATTTTTAGAAATTCAGATAATTTTTAAGAAAAGTTAAACATCCAAAATAAGTGAAAAAATGCTGTTTTGATAATTTTTTTAAAAGTTTAGAAATTTGGATTGGTTATTTCTTGACTTTTTCAAAGATTCCTATTTTAATGTTACAATAATCTCTTAAATTATTTCTAAGTTTAAAACGATTTTATATGACAACCTAACCTAAAATTCTAAAGATTAAAAATATATCTACAGTCAAGAAAACTAAAAACGGGAGAGCAAATTCACATGGAAAGGGAAGACAGATATACGGCGACAGCTCGCCACTCACCATGTGCGCCCTGCTCTTAAATTGCTGTATTGCGCATCTGTCAAGTGGCGAAAGATGCTTGACAGATGCGCAGTATAGCAATTTAAGCGCAAGGCACACCTGGTGAGTGCCGATTAAGAGGGGAGCTCTTGCCGCATAGAGCATCCCAACATGGGAAGTTCGCTCTCATGTTTCTAGTCTTCTTGCCTACATTAGATAAAATATCATTTTCCTAACTAGAGGTACGAGTACAAATAACTATATTACCCCTTTTTCTGGCTGAATATTGTCATAAAGTTATATAATTTTCCTAACAGCTGCAGAAAAAAATATAAATTATGAATAATAACAAAACATTATATGTAATTGTTTGTGTTTCCTGAATACTTAACATCCTAATCCATTTTCAACATTAGTATCTACGAAAATGTGTCCTATTTGTATATCAGATACTAGATATTGATAAAATTGTTTGTTTTTATCTATAAGTCACTTTGTTCTATTCTAATCTTCACCTCTTGTATTTCGGAAAAACCGCGCGTCCATATTTATTGTACAAAACATTACAATAACAATTTGACTTGGGCTATATATTTCCCTTATTCCGGGGCAAACTCCATTATACTCAAAACTAGAACCGAACACAATTTATTTGCCTGCAAAAATGGGCAAATAAAGTGCATCGGATGTTATATATTTTTATGTGTTTTCCTTGAAATAAAGTTTTTGTGCTTTTTTAAGTTGAGTCTTGCGCGCTGTGTGCATTTTATACTTTACCGAGCTTGTGTACGTACCCCTTTGCCAGTGCCACCAGCCGCCCCCTCGGCGCCCCCTATGGACGCCGACGACGACGTCTAGCTCTCGCTCCTCCACACCGCCCACCCAATAAATACACCTTACATTTTTCTACACTTTGGTCGGTGTGCGATGCGAACATTTTCAAATTCGTACGTAGAAAAAAACTAGGTAATAAAACATTTTATATTACGTATATTATAAATATATAAAATTCTCGTAGCAGAGCTGATGTAGAATTCGGAATTGGGTGTGGGTGGTGTCTGGAAAAAATTGAGTTCAAGAAGTGATATTACCGAGTCGTTTGCATTTGGGTAGAGAAACAAACAAAGGGACTACGTGAATTGATTTCCCCATAATTGAAATTAAATCCATCAATAAAATCCTTTATAAGAACTAAATGCAATTATTTAGAGCACCCATCTCAATTATATCCCCCAGCAATCTTGTTGCTTACCACTTTAAATTCGCATAATTTTTTGGTAGGTACATCCATCCAAACTTCCAATTCAAGATGGTTATTTGACTTGGACCATTGTCTATTTGGCTTTAACACCCTTAAAGTTATTTGTGCTCGTTTGTTTAGTATCATTAACTTGAGAAGGTTAGATATGTGGGCAAGAGATGCACAGTTTGCAAATAAAATTTTAAAGACAGTTGTTTTTACACCGGGGAACTAAATTTCTTGTAAATTATCTGCTTTATTGGTATTAATTTGTTCTTTTTATTTGTTAATTATAGTCTAACAATTTAGAGCTGTACTTTTTCAATTTCGAAATTTAGAATTTGCATTTAGAAGTTAAAATTATTTTTATAGAAATTTTGGTGGTACTTATTGTTTTAAGTTTAATTGAAATCAAAAATTTTAGGTTTTGCTCAAATTTTGGCGTTAATTTATGGAACATACTTAAGGACCCTCTTTTATGGGTATATTTTCACACTTCGAAATTTTGTAAGTTTAATCAATTCTTGAAATTCTGAGAAAGAGAGAGATGTTTAGATAAAAGTAATACCAAACTATTTGAAAAACCGTACAATCAATCAAACTGAATACAATTGATTGAAATTGAATAAAAATTTTAAAAATAGATCCTAATTTAATCCCCGTAAAAAATGGACTATAAACAATTTGTCTTTTTTAACTTCAATCAAAATTGTAATAAATACTCCTATGTAAATAAATAATTAATAATTTGTATAAAATATGTTGAAAATGAGTAGTAAATAAATAAAACTTTTTATATTTAATGTTATCACAATATGTTTGGCACCCCTTCGATAATAAAATCCGATTAAAGTAAAATTCTTTAAATCCTTAAATCGCTGTTTCCAATCTAACAATTATTAGTCAGCAATCCGAATGGTGATGATTAGATGGCTAAGTGCGATCACGAGGTAACTCTTAAGTGTTTATTGGCCGTTTTTACTTAACCACCAATTCTTAAAGAGGTTTTTAGCATTTAAAGTGTTAGGACTTGGGAATCATGCCAATGTTAAAAAGAAAATGAAACTAGAAAAAAAGATTACGAGCGAAAAATGTTATGAACACATTCCAATGATATTTTAATCAACACGTGTTAGATCCGAATGCATGAGACTATAATGAAATGTAGCAGCAGCAGCTTTGACGGGTAGTTTGTTGTAAAACACGGCACACCTGGCTAAGCAGTGGAAGCAGGAATAGCATCAACAGCAGCAGGAGCAGCAGCCAGCAGGAATAAAGCATTAATTTGTTTGTAGCGTATCGGTTCGCCGTCCGTCCACCGACAAACAAACTGCACCAACTACAATATATATTTTTTGTGCGATTTCCCCGCCCCCTACGTCGATGCATCGTGGCGCATACTTCCTCCCACACAACACGTAACAAGAATATAACCAATCAATATTAAATTCTTATATGTGCTCTAACCTTATTTCCGCGTATATGTACATACATTTTTTTAGCATTTTTTCTACGACGCTGCTGCACTTCTTTTTCTTATTTCGCTAACCTAGTTCTTCGACGGCGCCTTCAGTCTACGGCCAACGTTAGAACTAAATGCAACAAAGTGCATCCATCCCCCGATATCGCAGTAATGCCATGATATTCGTGCAATTTCGCTCGTTCATTCCCTACGCTCGTTTCCTTGTTAATTACCGCCGGGTACATGTGACTAAATTAACGGGAAAGTGTTAAAGGGTGTGGAGGGGGTAGGTTTGGTTGTTGGAGTTTACCCCCACCAAATGGCACCACCAGTCGCCGTGGCTCATTAACAACTCATTTTAATTGTTTGTTTGTTTGGTTCATGATGTTTATTGAGGAATTTTTTATTTTTGCAAAGTTTTCCTGCTGATGTAAATAATTATAAGATCCACGTGGTAAGAGGAAAACATTGAAAAACGCAGCTGAAGATTTGATTTAAATTGTTTTAAATTTAATTTTTAATCTTGAGCTAGTCATGGGTGAGTCCTGCGAAGAATACAGAAAATCTAATGGAATATGAAAAAAATTGGCACAAAATTTTAATAATTTTCAAAAAATTTCCAATTTTTTATTTCACATTTTAATAAAATTTTTCCACAGTAAAATGTGATCACCATCTCAGGAACGCTGCACTTTTCCTGCAGCACTAAGAACCAAATTCTTTCCGTAAAACTTCATAACTCATATCATATTTAATACGATTCGTCATGTTTATCAATGATAAAACAATCACACCGCCACTTGCCACTTGATTTTTATAGCGTTTTTGCTATAGCATTTTCAATTTCGTGGTGGAAACTATTTGAGGCCCTCTTATTGGTTATAAGTTTCGGGATTGATTCGCGCACACAACACACAATATATCGTTCAGCATATTTCATTAGATTTAACAGCAGGAATTCGAATTTCTTTTCGTTTTTTTACACACAGTTTTTTCAGCAACATAGTCGAGAGAAAATTACATGAACTGCAATTTTAAACAGCGCACCGAAATAACGTAGCATAAAAAAGTGCGCATAGTTTTCGCCGACATTTGAATATAATGGGTTAGACTAGACTTTGTTCCGTTTTCTGTTACAACATGGACAAGAAACCGTCAACTTCATAAGTTTTTGTTTATTTACTGAAAACACCAAAGTTCCTTAAGCAAATGAAAAAGTTCCTAACTGTACTTAAATTATTCTTAAACAAAATAGTTTTAAAAATGAAGGCTAATATATTTTTCCAAGTAAAAATTCGAAGTAAATGTGTTGTGCTAACTACTAATTTAATAACAATATGTAAATAATAAAATCGTTTAAAATGGAAGCGAAATTAACGACGGTGCGGCCAATTCCAGAGGCTGCAATGGACAGTTCCGACTCAAGTGATTCATGTGCAACAAACAATAACGATAACACAAGTATAAGTTTGTACAAGCCAAGTTTCAAGTATAACGATATTGTTAATAAACTGGACAGTTATAACAATAACCAATTGTTGCTTCCGACGCAGTTTTACAAGACTTTGTTGGCCAAAGCTGTGCTGTCCAGCAACGATGACAAGAGCAATGTTTACAAAAATATGTTTTTCCATAAGGACAGAGACTTTGAACAGGTTAGAAACTAATCTAAGTAGATTGGAGAATATTTCTGTTTGTTTAGGAATCCTAATTTTTCTTTTTTTCTTTGCGTACTCATACCACTTTTAAAATTCTTATGCAATTTCCTCCCCAGCCTATCAAATCTTATTGGCATGTGAAAGTTGGTGCGCCACAATACAATAAGCAATAAATAATCTTTATATGATTGATGATGAAACTGAATTTAGATAAAAAAATACAACGGTATTGTCATGAAGAATTTTACTAAACCAACTATTCTGTGGGGCAATTTAGATGTTTGTGTGGAATAGTTTGCGACACACCGCAAAAACTTTGATGTGGACGGTATAGAAATTACGATGTGAAACTTCTTTATTATTAAATTGTGATGATATTATAAACTTTGGTTTAGTTTTCAGTGTAATTTGACTCGAAGGATGTCGTATTATTATGAGGTTTTTACAAAGCTTTGAAAGAGTCCGGGTATTATGTCAGATAATTCACCTTCTGAGACTCGAATTACAAACAATTAACTGAGAATAAAGGGTATTTTTGCATTATCATAATATGTAATGTAAAAATTTTTTGTAGTAGAGAGATATATACAGTTTCACATCACATAAAATTACCCTCAAAGTTTATCATTTGTAGCAGATATCCTCACAATCATCGTGATTAAAAGTTACAGAATAGATTTGTGTCTAGGGTACAATAAAATTTCAGACTATTGCATGTATCCGGTAAAAATTCCTTAAAAATGTCAGTGAAGACAAATAATTGAACAAAAAATAAAGTCCTTATTGTTACCGATTCTCTAACTCTAAACTAGTCCGTCTCTGGAATAACGACCTGAGATCCGCTCTTTAATGATCAAAAAACATCTGATTCTTAGATTGATACAACCAGAATTGGAAATTATGTAAAACTTAAATAATCAGTTAAAATTAATAGTTATGCGAACATTGCCAAAAGCGTGTGATAAAAGTAGGGTTCGAGTTGAAGGAGCAAATAAATAAATCAAGTCTTGGCTGAAGATTTTTTCATAACATACTTTTTATTGCACAAAGTTTTGGATAATTTTCTTGCTTTTTTTATTTTTAGTATATTTACTTTTTCAAAATGTACTGAGGATTTTATAAAAAAGATGAATTCTGGAGCTTCTGGATCATTCCAATAAAATTTGTAAAATTTATGCCAATTTTTAAACATGAATGCTTGAAAATATTGTCGAATTTTAAATTAGAAACTTTCCAAAGAAAAATCTTGGTTTTTAATAAAAACTGGACTGGACAAAGCTGAAGCTAAAAATATTTTACACGTTTCCATTTGAATTGTTTTATATTACAATATTTTTAATCACGTATGTTTAGCGAATTCTAGTTTGGTTTTATTTTGGAAACATTTAAGAAAATCAGAAGTTAAGGACACTTTCAGGATCGTGCTTGACCGGAGCGAATGAAAACATTGATAGATTGAAAAATCATTAAGTTTTCAACACACTTGCAAGTTTACATCTAGTTCAGTCAATCCTGAACCTCAGTGTCAAAGGACATCAAATTGTAAACCCGATAGTGTGACCAGCTGCAATAGATACATAAATACAAAATCTTTTTTTTTTTAAATCTGATTAGACAGAAAATTTTTATATGAAAACACGAATATAATTAAAGTTGCTGCTTAAATTTGTGGTCACATGCATAAAATTAAAGGACAATAATCGTTATTTTTTTTACTTTCCCGACGAAAAATTTCCACCAGAAAATATAAATTTTATAAAAAAATATAATTCTAAAAAAACTTCGTTGTAAATTATTTCTATTATGCAAAATACTTTCTTATTAAAATCTAAAATGTTTGAGTTGTATTCTATATATTAATGTCTCATTTTCTATTTTTTCAGAAAGCCTTTGGTTGGGACGGCGCCCAGTCGGGGGGCAGCCCGTCAGGGCCTCAAACTGGAGGCGTTGGCGGTCAAGGTGCCCAAGGCCTGGTGCACTGGATGAGTGTTATGGCCGAACACATGGATCCAGCCGTATCCCACTACATGTCTTGGAATCAAGAGGTAAGTGCACACAAGCACAACAATCGTGTTTAAAATCCATCTCCTCGTGCAGCTCCATAATCACAATCAATGTCCTTAACCCCCTTTTTCCCATTATATGGCTTTTTCACCCCTTTTTAAACACGTTTAAACACACAAAAAAGCCCTTTTGTTACTGAGATTTATAGGACCGAATTTGTGTGTGTGTGTTTGTATTATGGGTGTATAGTTTTGTACAGTATTGACATTTTAATTTATTTCCGAAACACCAGTCAGCAATAAATCATTTTAGACTCAATGAATTTGTCTTTGGAAGTTTCGTCTACTATCCTTCGTACTTGTTTGATTTCTAGCAACGTCACTGTCTACCTGATGATATTGTACAATCTTTAAAATCTGTTCATTATTTTGTTGTATACCATCCTGAATAGTTGGTTTTGTAAGACCACAGCTATTGACTTGATTATCAAGTTTGAATAAATGAAATTAATTAGCCGAGCATCTCACGCACAAAATAAACGGTTAAAGAAATGTCGCTGGAAGCAAAAAGGGGTGCCCACAATTTTTTTATGACGATACAAATCCAAAGTACCTACTATTAAAAAAAATTCTCCGGATGCCTTTGCATATATGAAGCGATGCATAAACAAACAGAATTAAAACCTGCTTTTATGCGTGAGATAATACCAAAAACTATAGGAGCACAAAAAGAAGGTCTAAAGAGGAGCCAAAGACTATAGGTGCATCTGCATATGCGCCCCAAAAAAGAGTTTAGGGGTGCGCTATCCCGAGAGCGGTGATATGCAAAATAGGGCGACGTGACAAAAATGCTTATTAACGATTAGACAAATGGAAGATAGATGATGCTGCCATTCATTTGCATCGTGAGAAAGCAGGTAAAGAGAATAGCGTAAGCTCGGAAAAAAATTAAGGGGTCACGTAAGATAATGTTAGGAAAAAAATTAGTATATGTTGTGAGAAGGGTTGAGGTTCGTTTTGCTTAGTTTTTTTCGTTTAATAGTTGGGCTACAATTGACGAAAAAAAGGGGTATGGGGATATGCAAATGCGGTTTTTTGTTTAAGAGAATGCAGCGGAATTGTCCTTTTGCCCGTTGGGTTTTTTTTTAGTTGAGCAAAAAACGACGTTAGGCAAAATTTTTTTTAACAGGATAAACTTGATATAAAAACGAATCTCGCAGAGATTAAATAATGAAGAACTGTTAGAAATTTAACGTTATAATAATAATTTTTCTACAACGCTTTTTGTTTAATTTATTTTATTTTGAGAAATGACACTTTTTTTAACGTTCTTACCATTTTTTGACGAAAACAGACTTTTTGTGGCCGAGAATTCCGAAACAATTCTCAATTTTTATTCATCAATTTAATATATGTAGGTACACCGAAGAAACTAGCAAAAATAAATCGTAAAAACAATAGTGTATTCACTTCTAATACAAGAGATGCACAAATAAGTATATCTATAGTAAACGATTTTTCGAATAAGTTTAACATTCCATCCCATCTTAATTTTTCAAATATTGTTTTTTTGTACACAGTTCCTAAAATAGCTATTTTACGGACTCATTTCAGTCCGTAAAATGGCTCTTTTCGGGACTATTTTTATTTTACGGAATTATTTCAGTCTGGTTACTATGATAACATGTTATTTAAAATCCGAAGTTCACTATTTTTGAGAAATATTTGCTGTAATGACATTGACATAAATTGTATTATGTATGATATATCATACATAATTAAAGGTTTGAATGTGTTTTAGTAGAAAAAATTGTATTTAATAATGAAAGGAATAGATTTTAAATTGAACCAAAAGCATCCCCAAATTGAAATTTCACGATTTGGAACTGTCATCTGTAAGAATCAACGAAAATATGAAGTCGGTTATGCAAAAACTGAAAATGGGCATTTTGGCAGACAATTTCTTGTTTTATCTTTTCAAAATACCAAAACTATTCTATATTCGTACTGATGAATTTTAAATTTAAATTCACAGACACCAAGTCAGTTTTTTTCTTTTCTAATCAAATTACGTCAAAAATTTTTAAAATTAATTATTTTTATTCGTAAAGTTGATATGGACACTGAATTGTAAAAGAATTTAAAATGTAAATCATTTAAAAGACAAAAATTGAATTAGTTATAAAATTATGATATTTATAGGATATATTATAAACTTTTTTCAACAATATTTCATTTTTATGGAAAAATATGAACGCATTTGCAATGTCCAAACTCCATATTTTCCAGATGAATCAAAACTAATTTTTAAAAACAAATTCCTGATTGTGTTGCACACATCAAAAGCAAAAGCATACTGTGAATCAAAAATAACTAATTTATTCACTAATACATCAATAATCTAACTGATGAACGCTCTCTAGCATCCGCATTAGACGCCTGAAGGCATCAGAGTGCACAGTGCATGGGTAATTACCAGATTTAACCCCATCCCTCTCTTTAGAAAACGGTCAGAAATAAAAGACGGATTACCGCGGATGGATATTCATTAAAACCTTTAAATGTTATGTATGGGTATGCATGCACATAGAGGATGCGTCAGCGTGTTTATGCAAAAGATGCTGTGTGAGAAAACTTCAGCAAAAACTATAAGAGTCCCCTCCGCTTTGAAATTAGGAAACAAAACCGGAGCCTCGGAGTAAATAAGGGTTAGACGAGGAAAAAAATCGTGTTCGTTGGTTTTTTTTGCTAGTCGTTGATGCATTTCAACCCTTTAGCTGTATGTAGGTTTTTTTGGTCGGAGTGAATGTATGGAAAAAATTAGGGGTTGTCGTTTGCATATTATTGTGATTTTTTTATGAGATGGCTTAGTTTGTACGTTAGGAATTAAATAGTTTTTTTGGAGGTTTTGTTGAACATAAAACGAAAAGTATCTGGACAAAAGCACCATGTTTGAATAGAAAACTAATTGGGCGTATCTTAATTTAGCACATCACTTGGAAATTTAATTAAAATTTAATTAAATTAAACCTGCAGTTTGGGTTTGTAGTATATATATCATTGTTGGTTTAAATTTGGTACAAAAGAACAATGATTACAATCCAAATTTTTACTCAAGCATTGATAGACGCTTTCTGTAGCAACTACATCGACGAAGAGCCCCCTAATGATGTTAATTATTTAACTGGTCGTCAACATTGCTGCGACACTTACTGAGGCCATATGTGCTCAAATGTTAAATGACGAAGAAGATACGGGGAAAAAAGTCGAACTAAAAAAACAGTCTATTTCAGATTTTTAATGAGCTACAGTGTTGTATAATATCGTATACCAAAACAGAGCTTATTTTACAGCTACAGCACCAGTGCATAGTCTAAAAATATCCATCATGTAATTATATGCGACTGTGAGGCAAAAATATTTCGCAGATGAAATTTGTATCATGCCTGGAATTTGGTATGGATTCTAGGGGTTAGAGAAAAGTGGTTGTCGATATTAATTGGTGGATTTTTCAGAGAAAAAGAACGTAATTCGTAAAAATTTAAAATCGATTGATTTATTCAAATTCAACAATAATATTCGATGTTAGTATCGATAATTTTACACGTTTACAAATATTAAATTTGAAAAAATCATGAACAATACTAACTTTCTGATTAACCACACTGTACAAATTTTTTACCATTCATTAATGGAAAAAAATATTTATTTTTTATAAGACAAGGTCTTATACTAAACTACTAATCTATGTTAAGCATTATTTGATGTATGCCATCAACAATACTTTTTACTTTTATGTACCTATTTTTGTGCTGTAAATCGAATAATGGATGACAATAATACGATCAATTATATGTCTAGTTTTATATAGTTGATATTCTAATTATTAACAATCAGATCGAATTAGTGCGCTATGATAACAAATTATAGATTGACAGTTCATCATTAACTGTTTTGTTATCATGGCACACTACATGTTTTTCAGTTTTTGCCGATTAAGCTTAACTTAATTAAAAGTGGATTTGAAATGAAAATTGTTTAATAATTAAAATGAAAAGAAATATGTCCGCAGTTTTTTTGTATGTGTGTATTGGGATTAGGATGATTAAATATTTATGAAACAACTTTGGTAAAAAAGGTCAATGGTGAAACAGTTAAAAAGTAAAAACAGATTGCTACCTTTAAAAGGCAAATTTGGATCAAAATAATTTTTATCTTTTTGTACAAAAAAATTGATTTTTCAAAAAAAGAATGTATTAATTATGTATTGCAAATATGATGTTTTTTTGTGCTTTTACCCCCTAACCTAAGCGTAGGGGATTTTTTATTTAATGATAAAAAATGTTTACACAATCTTTTTAATCGATGGGTCCCTTTAAACTCTCATTTCTCCTATGATGTCAAACTTTTTTGTCCACTTGTTCACCATCTAAAAAAGTTACACCCCGCACGCATTATTACACTTTTTTATTTTTTTTCCGCCTTTTTTAAACACATACAAACTTTATACTTTGTTTTTTTTTTAGAATATTTCTTAATGGTTTGTCTGGTCGACTGTGTCAGGCCATATGTGTCTTTTCTCGGAATTAAGAAGTCTGTGGTGTGAACAGACGACGCATACTAGCATTAGATTAGGAACATCAACGGCATTAAAAAAATGTGTGTTTCATTCCCCGATAATTCATTCACGTTAAAGAATACCAGAAAAAATCTTTTCCGCTTTAAGGCAGCCCCAAAATGCATCTATCGAGCTCTCATGTCACAATTGACTGAAAGAATTACTTGTTTTGTTTCACATGAAAAAATCCTCACCGCTGCTGTATGTATTTTTTCCTTAGTCGTTTTCCACCGTTATACGGTTCCCAAACCACTTAGCCCAAAAAAATCTGTTTTTCTATAGCTCGACCCCCAAGTATTCAAATCAGTAGTCCCCGAGAAAATCACACCAAATTCAAATTGCTCACAAGCAAAAAGGAAAAAAAATCGAAATGTTATGCAAAACGCCGGCAAGAGGAGATTAGTTAAGACCCGAAGGTATTTAACCCCATCTTCCTTGTCTTATACCGTTTGTAGTGTATGGGCACCCTCTCGACGGGCGGCCAAAGGAAGTAAAGGGTTGTGCTCATCTGCATAATCGCCTCTATTATCATATTGGATATGTGTTTTGGTTTTTACAATGTGTTCCCGACGACCCGCTTTCTGGTGCACTCAAGTGTGAGGTTTTGTCTTACTGGATTTGCCAGGGGAAGGTGGGGTTAGGTCAGGAGATTATCTGTGTATGATAGAATTGTTAAATGGGGATTTAATTGGGTATAATGCGGTTGACAGTTGATTTTTTCCCGTGTGTGTGTGTGCAGGTACACCAAAATGCAAAAATTTCACACTGAACCATGTGCTACTTTTCCTTAATCAAAATATTTGTTAATTAAGTTTTTTATTGCTATTATTATTAAAATAAAAACAGGACTCTTATCTACTTTAAACATTCTAATCGCTTGACAAGATGAACCGCTATAGTTTTAATTTGTTCCCGTTTACAAAGATTTGGTTAATTGGAATTGAGAACAAACTAATTTCACTTTCAGTATACGAGCTTTAAAAGACGGCTTTGCCAAAACTAATTAAAATGCAAGTGTATTATAAATATTTATTAATTATCGATGCAGGAAACTAATCTCCAATTTTAAAGTGTATGCCACTTCCTATATTCAGTTAGTTAGTCATTTAACGCAAGCTAAAGTTTTAATCCACTCAAAATTGATCGATATGTGTACAGAGGTGTTACTATCAATTAATCCAAGAATGTAAATTAAGACAAAAATTAGACTGCATGGAAAATTCCGATATTGCGTCTTCGACATGACATAAAATATTTATCTTAGAAAATAATTACGTTATACATCATGCATCGTGTTTATATCCAATACTGTTATTTAAACTTGTCTACCTAATTTCCGAATCTTTATATTTACATAGTTTTTTAGCAATTTTATATAATTAAAAGCAAAGCTTTATTAAAAAACACCAGTGCGCTATGATTGATGCATTTTTGAATGTAATCTCTGGAAGTGTGACAGCTAAGTTGTAGGATGTCTATAAAAAATAACTGTAGTTTATTGTAATTAAATTTAAAACATACTAATAATGTTTATACTGGGTGGGTATGGCAAAATCGCGTAAAAAGATTTATTTCTTTACCTAATATGTTGATAAAGAGCTTGACAGGGTAAGGGGTGGTTTTTCAATCGATCGTTAACCTTAACTAATAGTAATTTCTTGGTTACCATTGTCTTAAAGATAGCATTTAAGATAATAATTTATAGTTAAGGTTAACTAAACTGCTGGCCAATTGAAACGTACCAAGCGAATTTTTAAGTTGAGTTTAAAGTAAAATATTTTGAAAAGGAGAAAAGATATCAACATGAGGTTTTCAGGATTCAAGAGATAATTCAATTGCGAAAACAATAGTGTGACCCGATTTTTTTACTTTGAAGTACGTTACTATCTACAGGGTATGAAAGAAAGTCGTCTTTTTTTTCTCAAACTTTATACCTACCGAGATTCCACAAAATTTCTTAAATATTTTTTTGATGTCCATTTTTTTAGTCCCTGGTTAATGAGGAAAAAACCAATTTCTCAAAATTTTTATATCCCTCTTATTTTATAAGATACCGAATTTTTTATTAAATTTAATATTGTTGAACAGGTTTTTGCAATAATAATTATGCTGCCATTTTGAAAGCAAATGTCATCATGTGATATGTCGATAAAAAGGTAATTTTAAGTAGAATCTAATACTTGCGGAAAAAAATATACAGGGTTGTTTTAAAAAATTTTGAAAGTTAGTAGGTGGCCCTTACGGTGAAACCGGAAGTGTCATCAGATTGTTTTAAACGTCAAAATGATTATTCCTTTCAACAATCAAACCATGCCAAATTTCAAATTAATACAGTTAAATGTAACAAAATGGTAAGGGTTGTAAAACGATTTCGTAACCACCCGGTATACATGAATATGAGCAAATTTTTGAAAAAGTGAAAAACCCGTTTCGAGGATATAAGTCACTTAAACCAATGGTGAACATAAACTAACTAAATTCTATTCTATTCCATTAAGAAAATAGCCTCAAAAAATGAATTAAAAAAATTTACCAATTAGCGAACGTGTACCGATTTTTGATAAGCCACTGGTTACCAATAAATAAATGAAAGTACAAAAAGTGTACATTTTATAAGAAAGCCATTCATAAGTTATCATAATCAACTACAGAGATTGGTTTTTACAAAACACAATACGACCGAACGACTAAAAACAAAGAAAAAATCAAATTTTCAGCAAAAATTCGATATCTTATAAAATAACAGGGATATCAAAATTTTGAGAAACAGGTTGTTTTCCCATTAAGTAAGGACTAAAAAAATCTACATAAAAAAAATCAAAAAAAAATTTTGTGGAATCTCGGTAGTTATAAAATTTGACAAAAAAAAGAAGACTTTCTTTCATACCCTGTAGATAGTAATGTACATCAAAGTAAAAAAATCGGGTAACACTATCGCTTTCTCAATTAAATTATCTCTGAAATCCTGAAAACCGCATGTTGATATCTTTTCTATTTTTCAAAATATTTGACTTTAAATTCAACCTAAAAATTCGCTTGGTACGTTTCAATTGGCCAGCAGTTTAGTAGGTAATTGAAAAATTGGGAATAAATGGAACTTCTAACACCTAATAAAAACAATACAATACAACACAACAAAATATATTTTATAGAAGCAAAATGTGGCATTCTTAATGACTACGTATTGTGTATTTGAAGATTATTATTTTTTTTGTAGATCCTTAAATTCAGCAAAACCGAAGTTTTCTATATCAAAAACTTACTGAATCAGGATAATGCTTTTTCACATCGTGCAATAATAGTTATTTGTGTATCAAGGCCGTAAAGCCATTTTGGCCGAGGTGCACACAACGTTTTTTAGTCGATCATCACGAAAGAATTCAAAAGTTTGGACACAAAACACAAAATTAATTTTTTTTTGGACATTTTACTGAAAAACGTAGTTACCTTAGACAACTAAAAACCAAAGCATCTCCTGTCAAATTTAATGTTACTTTACAAAAAAGTAACATTTGACAGATGTGTATGTGTATGGCGGCAAAAGGCGCCATAAAATCAACGTTTTTGTAATGATCGCCTAAAAATAAATCTTTGAAGAAGACAGGAATCAAAATAGCAATCTTCCGTCCAGTCCATTTTTCCTGTCTGAATTTTCCTGTCCATACCGTAAAAAAGATAGCAAATTATTTTGATTGTTTATTAGATTTCGAGGAGTAACTCTAAATAATGTGTCAGTAATGGATATAAAAACCACAAGTGATATTAAGGTTTTATTTGAATCTAAGAATTCAGATCACTTTTGATTTGTCTTATTTGCATCAGCCTCAATAAGCGAATTGATTTTAAAATCACATAAATTGGTTTACTTTTTTTTATTTAACTTTAATTTGTTTAAAACTTGATGCATAACCTCTAATATTTTAGGTTCGTAAATGTACCAAATCGTGGTTTACTTTGCCGCGATTGCCCGGATTGATTTCCTCTTTACCCCCAATTTTAAAGCCTCTCCACGTATTTTAAGCCCAACAGGTTAGAAAGCTTAATACGCTGCCCCCACAAGTCAAAATCATTATTCGCTCCAGTGCCAAACCATAACCTAATCAATATTCCCCGTTAGCTTTAAGACAAAACAAACACGGCAAAATATTATCTTGCCGCCCCCAAGGTGTGCTTCCGAACATCAATATTATGATTTGTTTGGGATGTGGAGTGTTTTATGTGCATGCGGAGCAGAGCAAATAAATCTGATGATTTACGCTCCTCTAACAACCCATCAGGCTGTCCATCTCGTACAGGACCTAGTGTGGATGGTCCCTTGAAGAGGCCAACGAAGAAATGTGAAATCAATGTCCTACCGAATAAGAATCGACGTATCGCAGGTCAGGTATAGAGGACTAGACGCGAAGGAGACGTGGAGTTTTGAAAATCAATAACATCAGACGAAGGGGCGAAAAGGGAACGGCACCGACTTTTTCATACGCTTGCGCCGTTTTTATGCCACCCGAAAAAAAGTTGATTTTTTTCTGTGTTTTCCATTGCTTTTTTTCACAAAGCGCGCGAGGGGCTAGACTGCGGTATTCTAGAACGTTTTGTGTTGGTTGTATCGATGGATGGTGAGAATATACAGGCGGTTATTCTGTTGTTGTATATGTGGAGCTCGCTCACTGTTTTCTCTCTGGCACCGGGGTATTATTGCCATGCCAAATGAATTGGAAGATTAAATTTAATTTTTTTTTTTTTCGTTTTGCACAAAGCTAAAAAATACATGTCGTATACTTTGGACTTATTGCTGCTGCATACAGGCTGCGCAAAATGTAATTAAATTTTTAAAAAGCTCTGTTATAAAACACTGTATACCAACACCATCCATCTAGGCTGAAAGCTCTTCAGTAGTATAGTTGCAGGAACAGTTGTGAAGAATATGGACACCAATTCTAATAGACAAAAAATTTCTTAAATTATAACTATTACTAAAATTGCTCTTTGTAGAAAAGGTTATTGAGTCTACTTATGACATAATTACCGTATAATCTAGAAGATAAAATGGAAATACCATTTGCAATATCCGTAATTATTTCTCGGAATTTTTATATATTTTCCTATACTGTAAGTAGTTTATTCAAACTATGGCGATGATACTATCCATTTTTCTAACAACATGACAACAACATGGCCTACAATAATAACAATAGAATAAAGCCAATCAATCACAACAATTGTGCTTGTAGCGGTAATAACCACAATTTTCTATAATCCTTTGTCATATAGCTCTGACAAACTTAGATGAATCGATTGGTAAGGTTGGAACTGGGGAGGAGGAGTGAACAAAATTTTATATAAACGTGACCTATGGTATTAAAAATGGATTAGAGGATGGCAGAGGGTGCCCCCTGTGGGAGCCTTACATTATCTTTTTTAGGTGTTTATTTTTTTGTATGTTTCACCTTGGTGGACTACAAGTTAATTTAATTTGTCTTCCATTAACAAAATTTTATAGAATTATTAAAAATATTTAATTATCCTTGGGGTGATAATAAAAAGTAAATTAGAGAAGTGGAAAGTTTTTTTGGTATATAGGCAATAATTTGAGGTGTTAAGGGCTTAAAAGCTGTCTGTAACTACAGCATCGCAAGACTAGAAAGGAAAATGCTTCGAATTCTAAATATGTACTTTATTTTATATTTCTTTATGATTATTGCAGTGTAATTCTGGATAATTATTCTTTCTGTTTCTTTAGAAATAGTGATCAGTACTTAAAAATTAATGAAATCATTAGCTTGAAAAACGCATTTAGATACTTGAAAATTAATCAGCTGGAGTTTCTAGAAGAAGTCCATGATGACTTCAAATTCCTAAGTTGGAAACTTCGAGGAATTAATTTCTTAAAAGGAATTATTGATTACAGACAATTTAATTTTTTATTTTTGAGGTATTTTCCTGAAAACAAACAGATCATCTAATTTCAATTTTGATTCTTCTTTTAAAATGAGAAAAAGTATGAAATATTTGTTTTTTTTTTGAAACACTGATTTTCGTTATGAGTTCCAAGCAGTCTAACTCTTTCCTACAATTATGTCGACTGTACAAAATTTGGATCCCTAGGCTACCAATGAAGACCCAAACTGATACTCTTGCAAGTTCTGTTTTACTAAAAAACCTCCAGGACCTCGTCTAACACACTCGATCCTTTCTGCAACAAATACAGCATCCTTTGTTGTATGTAGTGAAACTTTTTCCATTCAGCGATTTGTTAAACATCCATCCAAACCAGATGAATCTGGTAGCTTATGTAAAAACAGCCCCCGTAGCTTTTAGAACCACATCGTCTATTACCCCCAAGACTTTATTTCATGTATAATGATGTTCAAACAAGAGCTCACATCACAACACAAAATTTATCTAACAGCATATTTACACACACTCAGATACAAAAAAAAAAATAATTGAAATTAAACTAGAAGACAAAAAAAGTCGGATGATTTTTTCGTTTGTAATAAAACAACCCCGCCGTATCAGCACCTTTGGATGGATATTCGCGCGCTCTCTCAGAAGTAGGTTAGATAAACAGATGTAATAAACCCTGGGCGGCGGCGGCGACGGTGGTGGTGGTGGATTTTTATATTACACAGTTAATTTAAAAAAGTTGCCTGCCTAAAAAATTCATGTTATCAATAATAACGAAGAAGGCGGCTGAAAAACCGTCTGGTGGCGGAGGTGGGGTTCGTGACCTTGCAGTTGCCATAGTTACCAGACAACACTTACCCCCACCCTGTTTGTACTTCTTTGAACCTGGGAAAAAATATGTATAGAAATTTATTATGGAATTATTCAAATATCTATCTATATCTACCTATGTATATACAATTTATATTTTATATAGCGCCGGGAGGCGTTTGATTGGCTGGAAATGTCGTGTAAGAGATATCTGGCTCGTTAGGGGTGGAGGGTTAGGGTGGGCGATACAAACCGGATTACTTGTTGCTTTTTGTTCTGTTTTGCCATTATGATGATGATAATGATGATATTTATTAATAATTTTATGTGAACATTAAAACAGGAAAAAAATTAAGTAAATAAATGAAAAACCCCATCAGTAGATTCGGCTTATAGCGATGTACAGTTTTTGTTTTACTGTTGTAGTGTAGGTGGGGTATTTTATTTAGGGGGAAGTGCCACGCAGGATGTATGATTTTTTCCGTTTCATTTTTCAGCAGTGTGGACAACACGGCAAAGATGACTACCCAAATTGGACTAGAAATAGCATGGGTATCAACAAGCAAGGCTACGAGTCTAAGATGAACGAACACAATCAAATGCAAAAAGGTAAAGAAATATTATATTTCTATTTTATAGCCGAATGAATTGTAGATATGAATCAAAATTCGCTGGTTTATAGGACTGTAAGTAAAGTGTATTTTTTATGGAATGTTAAAGAAATTTGTAATATCGAAATTCAATTTTATATCAGGTCAATTTATTCTGTTATATTTTATATTGGACAAGAGTCAATCAAACTTAATCGAAAAATTGCGCCTTGAGAAAATAAAAGGTGAAGATACTGATGGATCTGATTTAAGATAAAGATGTATAAACATTAAACGCGTATATCTAAATTTCATTTGTTCAAAAAAAAAAAGTCTTGTGCAATTTTCTAAAGCTACGAGATTTAACCTTAAAATTATAGCTTGGGTTAGATTAACAAGGTATTTCCAAAATTCGTTTTGCTAGTTCTGAGACGAAACCAAAAAGAATATTCTCGGGTTTTAATCCTTTTTCAAAATTAATAGTCAACTAAATAACTGAATAATATGTTTAATCATTTTGGAGATATGTGATTTTAAATGTAAGCCGCTGAAATGAAATATTAGCTAATTTTCAAAATGTTATGTTATATAAATCTGTATTTGAATATACAGGGTGTCTCTAAAAGGTCTTTACAAAATCCTACCACACGTTTTTGGGCTCAAAATAATTCGATCAAACCAAACATACCTTTGTCCAAAATCCTTCCTTACTGAATTACAGGGCGCTAAAAAATATCTTTCCAAATCGTTTTTTAAGTATGTATATCTACAGAACGGTTTAAGGTAGAGATTTGAAATTTGGTGGATTAATAAGTCTATAAGGAAGTTACAATGTGATGGTATTACCACCAAAATAATATTGTTCAGTGTCGTACTTATAGGAGGGGACTCAGTGTTTTTTTGGATATTTTTTGTAGGGTATTGCATTTTTTTACAAAATAACTAGAATTATGATAGATACGCTCACAAATTTTTAATAGCAAAAAAATTTTCAAAGTGAAATATCTCACAAGCAGTTGAGTTAATGCAAATCAAACAATATACCTTTTTTACGTGTCTGATCGTATCTATCATAATCCTTATTATTTTGTAAAAAAAATTTATCCCGTACAAAAATTATTCAAAAAAACCCTGAGACCTCTTCGATAAGTACGCCACTGAACATTATTATTTTGGTTCTAATATCAATAAATTGTAGCTTCCTTATAGACTTATTAACCCACCAAATTTCAAATCTCTACTTTAAGCCGTTCTGTAGATACCTATACTTAAAAAATTATTTGGAAAAATATTTTTTAGCGCCCTGTAACTTAGTGAGGAAGAACTTTTGGACTAAGGTA
Organism: Pediacus dermestoides; assembly: GCA_963942485.1. Classification (NCBI taxonomy): domain Eukaryota; kingdom Metazoa; phylum Arthropoda; class Insecta; order Coleoptera; family Cucujidae; genus Pediacus; species Pediacus dermestoides. The sequence goes on from OZ012626.1 coordinate 36,905,326, forward strand.
TGTTTGGTTTAAACGAATTATTTTGAGCCCAAAAACCTGTGGTAGGATTTTGTAAAGACCTTTTAGAGACACCCTGTAATATGTAACATTTTGATTTATTCGTGAAATTTGTCCTATTTTATCTCGAAAATTTGTAGATTTTTACTTATCCTATTAGCTCTAAGGTGCTCTTTCCAAATTTTTTATTTGCATTGCAATATTTTTTCGCATTTTGGATGAATTTGTTTTACAAAATGGAAAAGTGTAATTTATAACTGTAAATATCTATACATGGTATCAAAAAGATACCGACAAATATACGACAGATAACATTTTATTTTCACACATCTATTTATGAATGAGTGTGTTTAAAATTCAAATTATTAATTCAAATATATATTTTTTACGTATGTGGGTGAAAAACTCTTTTGATAAACGATTTATTTTAAAAAAATGATAATAAACTGTAACGGAAAAAAATCTTTCAGGAAATTATTTTATCAGTCCTTTTCAGTGACTTTAAACGAGGTATAATAGGCGTTTCTCCGATCATAAACATGCTAATAAAAGTTCATTACATAATTCATTAAATTTTGTACACATTCTCATACTTAATATTTTGCCCAAAACCTGAAACTAACAAATTATTTTCGAATATTTTCTTTTTATTGGAAATCCATTAGATCTGATTTCTTGTCTAAAAAAATCCGTCAAGCTCCCTACATGCAAAAAACACAATAACTGACGTGGTTTTAAGCGTTTTAATATGAGAAAAAAGTTTGTCAGCTGCAGTTTCTGTGAGGATTATAATAAGGGATGCAAGAGACTTTATGCCAATCAAAAAATCTGCAATCGCGGTTTCAGTCAGTTTCAGAAATTGTTTGTCGCGTTGGTTGTGTGAACGACGTTTATTATATTTCAAATAGTTTTTTTCCTATTTTAATGAATTTCCCTTTAAATACTTTCTTGCAGATTATACTTTGATTAAGTTGATATTAACCCAGTAGTATAAAAAAATTGCCCATCAAACAAATTTAATACTTAAGAACTGGTATAAATTATTTTTTTGTCAATACAAGAAAACAAATTATCTAGTAACAATTATTATAATAATAATTTATTGGGTGTATTATAAATTATAATAATAAAATAGTTTTGGAGTGTGTGCCGCTCAATAGTTAGAAGGTCAAACTTTAACATTATATAAGGATGACGTCACGCTGAATTTTGCCGTTTTTTTTCTCTTGTATTTTAATTTGGCTTGCAGTGTTTGATTTGGTCCACACACACTCACACACAGAGAGATAGGTACACATACAGGTGATTGCCGGTTTCAGTTTTAACTTTAAGAAATTTAACTTGGGAATACATGTGGGTTTTAGCAAGTGTCTAACAGTTGTATGGATAATATGCGCATGTTTAATTATTTATTTACTTATGAATATGAGTTTTAAGTAAGTTTAAGTAGTATAATATGAAAGATGCTGTAGTTTGATTAGCACACAAACACAAAGCGTTTTTTATGTGTGTTTAATTTTATTGTTTGTAACTTGAGAAATGGAGAAGTTTAAACAGTATCTCTTGGTGTTAGAAGGTGCGATTTGGGTTTTAGAATAAGGAAATTGAACTTTGCCTTTTTTAGTCAAAAAGTATAAAACGGATTTTTTGACATAAACTGAATGTATTGGTAATAATAATTAAAATGCGCTAAATAGAAAGCAAGAGGTAATAAAAATCTTGAAAATTATTAAAATACATATGAGGATTTTTAACTAACTTGAGTTTTTAATCGTTGCCCAACTTCCAGTTTCTTTAATTATACCCATAGTCATAATAAACATTCTAATTTCCTTAATTACGGATTTCTCGGCCCTAAAAATTTATCGCCATGTCTCGTATTTTTTGATTTACTATTTAAACCGAAGTCCAATTACTTTTGGATGTAACGAGTTTTATTGCGACTTCTTAAAATGTCTTATTTACATCAATTTCCATTACTTTTAAATCTTTGGAATTAAAATGTCAAAACTATTCTTACCATTGGTTAGTTTTTTAATCTTAGATTTTACTCACAAACTTACAAAATGAAATCTTTTCGTTTTTTATAAAAAATATATGGCAATAATTGAAGAAAACATCTTCAAATAAACATGCTTAAAATATCTATATTTAATGTAGTTTCATAAAGGCGGGTTTACCTCGAAATAAGTTAAAACTGGACATAAAAAAGACTAAATTTAGAAAATGTCAAAAGGCTAAATAGCAAAATTTTCCATTTTTTTTCTTTCAATAACAATAGTATTTTATATAATTTTTTACAATTTTTGTTAACTTTTTGGAAAACTGATTTTGTCCCGATCTTCATACCAAATTTCTACATAATTAAATGGAGAATCCTAAATCATCCCCAAGTCTCCCCAGGATTGGCCAAATTAGTACTCTTCGTTTTATGATCTTTCATATTGTCATCCACCTTTTACTTGCGATTTTGTCTCTTCTCTCTAATAGAGCATTGACCCTGATGCGATTTGGCAACCTACCCAACCGGGCCAGTCCGCTCCTGGCCATACCATATAAAAGATAATTCTGCGAATTTGTAATCAGGCAGTAAAAAACCTACAATTTATTATCAGCATTTTGAATAATTATTGTATCTTCCAAGTGGTGTTTTCTAAAATAATTTGACAATAGAGAAATAAAATCTTCAGTGTCCGAACATTTTTGAATAAATAACCACCCATCAGAGATGGAAACAGCTGCATAACTTTTAATCTTTTTGGACCATCGCTGGATTCGCTGGAATGTTTTTCAGCTTTGTTTTTACACAATTTTCCGCTTGGTTCATAAATTATCCTCGTTTCCAGAAAAACCACTTAAAGTAGTAGAATAATTCCGATGTAGGTGCATATTTTTCACCCAAGGGCCCCCCAAAGAGAACACGCGCGATTTCTAAAATGTATAATCGTTTCTAAGCCATCGCAGCACATAAACGTCTCCAACCAGTTAGTTATTCGGATTATTTTAAACTATTTTACTGTCAGTGTTATACATAAATCATTGAAAATTTACGAAGGTATAAATTGGGAACAGTTACATATTATATAAAAATTTTATTAGCAAAATCGTAACGTTTCCGACTTGGGAAATCACGATACATAATTTCGATTATTTATTGTGTACCTATCTGTGGATTTTACTGTTTATAACAAAATACAACCAAGAAACATACATTTATTTATTTATTACATGCATTAGATATAAAGTGTGGTGTTGTTGGGCCAGTCGCTGACTCTATGACATTAACATTGAAAAACTAGTTTTTTTTATCATATTTGCAGTTTGGTTTTTTCTACACAGAAATCGCATTTTATTCACTAATTAAAGTTTCATTCCTTTAAATCGCATACAAAAAGAAGGTCAGTAATTAATAATTTTGGTAATTATGCACGTTTTTTCCGCTTAGTGACAAGTGTGTGACACCTTGTGTTCCTGACCCAATGAAAAATCAACCAAAATTCGAACTGTACTTTGCAATTTTGAACAAAATGCGTTTTATTTTTATTTTTTTTGAAGGTGACTTGGTTGTTATTTAGTATATTTTATATATTAAATAATTCCAACGGAATTTCGTTTTTTATCCTGATGTTTAACTGGTAACACTGCATAATATTAATTGCTACGGTTTATTGTATGGGCTCCAAGTGTCTATTTTTACTTTGTTTGTTAATTAAGCGATGTTTTCTGTGCGAAATTAATTGAGCAGCCTTGGTGGACTATTACAAAAAAAATTAATAATAGAAACCGGTGCACACAATAATATTTCATTTTTGCACATCAACGCATAACTACGGGATTTTTGTAGATTTTTTCGACTGACGTCACTAATTAAAATCCATTAAATTTCACACATAAAGCATTAAATTTTGTTTAGAGTTTATAGCACAACTTTACTACTTAACTTAATACACAATTAAAATAAATTAGATAAAATTTTTTTAATACATTGTCGGACAAGGTATAAATTATTTTTCCCCAATAAAAAAAGCTATAAGATGTCCAAAAAATCGCTTTAGTAGAACTAGTTTTTTTTTTCTCACGTACACTAAATCTAATGCTTAAATCACAAAGTTTTATAGCCAATATTTTCTATATAGATACCTTCACAGTAGAACAAACCTCTGATTAATTTTTGGAAATTTCAAACAAGAAAAACCGTATCAGTTTTGCACACCTCGCAAACTTGCAGGAATTTTCAGGAAACAAACAGACCCTAACAAATTACAACGAAAAAAAGCATCGGCAATAAACATGATATTTAAATCAGAACCAAAAAAAAGTTAATTTGTGTGTATTTAACCTGATTGTGCTCCATGTAAAAAGAGCAATTTGTTGTCAAAATCATGCATATAAAATTAATGATGTGTTAAATTATTTTGGACACGTAAAAATTCGTCGATTAGGTAAAAGTAAAAGGAGGAAATTTTTTCGACCTCCGAATTAAGCCGTTTTAAAACCAGATGTTGATGCTTATCAAAGATAATTTCACGACAGTATTGTTGCAATAAATAATAACATGTGATTGAAAAACAAATTGTACAATATTGGCAGATTTGTTTAGGAAAAAATGAAAAAATATTGTTAAGTAAGACGCAATGGTTCTGGTCAGGTAAACTTGTGGCTTTTTGCTTTATTAAATATTTCCAGAGAAAAAAACAGTAAGTACTTCATAATAACATATTTTAAAAGTTTGATAATGGACATAGTTTAGTATGTTTGATCTCTTTGTTTTATTAACCTAATGGGCCCCATAAATCGAGTTGTTTCAAGGTTAAGTGGGAGTCGTTCAGTCTAAGAGGAATCGGTTTTTCGATAAAATATTTTAAGTCGCAAATTTCCCGTTTGAGTGTAAAACCCAACTTTCGTAACAAATAAGGGAATTTCAATATAATACAAATTTACGGAATTTTGCAGAATTCTTTCAGGAAATTAACTCGAATTAATTTTGAAATTTGGAAAATTCTTTTTTCTTGGTGATTTGTAAACATTTACAAGATATAAACTTTTAAAAATAATATTAGTTTTGAGGGTTTATATAAAAACAACAAAGTTAAAGAAATTCATCCTGAACATGTAAAAGTTAGTTTTGGTGTCCCAAAAGTGGATGAAAATTTATTATTACTCCTAAATAAACATTTTTTACGTACGAATATTTATAGGCAAAGAATAACGATTACACCTGTGTACTTTCTTATATTCATATATCAAGAAAGTACATTTTCAAAAATTCCACTGCTTCCAATAACAGCAAATTTCCTTCTTTCCTATGCCTAATTTTCCGCAACCCTTTTTGAAATTCAAACAGAATCCCCCAAGCGTGCCAATCAAAACAGCAGAAACCAACAAGCACAACAAACTTCTCTAGTCTCTCTCCTATACACTTAATAGTACCACAGAATTGGAATGGAGAACCACCTCAACTAACAGTCACACTGGTTCTCTGGTTTGATTTGACCTTGCTTGGGTAGCTGGTTGAAAACGGCCGCAGGCATGACATTCGATGTTAGAACGAAACGAGAGGAGAGAAAAAAACGACTTGCAATATTTTTGGCGAACCAAAAACGTATATAGAAAAAAATTGCAAGTTGAGATTTCCTGCTTGACGGGTCTGAGTCGATCTCGCTTACTCACATGGAGAGTCCTGGTTCCACTAACTGACTACAACAGAACTGTATTCTGAAACTGAATAATTTTAAATATTGATGGCTGTGTGTGTGTTTGATCAATTAAAAAGTTGTTTTCGGGTACACTCTGGGGATAAAGCGGGTTTTTCTGTTAGTATTTTGTGGTTGGAAGAAACCAACGTAAATCAACTTTAAGGATTTCCCCTTAGGACACTTTTTCAAGGCTACTTTGTTAAATGATATCGGGGTATAGGTCTGGATGAATTTCTGGCATGGTACTACCAATGTTTCATAAAAAGTGTGTCGCTTGGTCGACTTCCAAACCAATTAGTAATGATTTTAACAGTAAATGTTTTGATTTAAATAGTGTTGTTTATAGGACTGTACAGGAATCAGAATGTTTTCTAGTAAACTGACAAATTGCAGAAAGATTTAATTAAATACGAGTAATAATTATTTATTTGTTTAGTAAAATTTCAAATTAAGTGGATTATCATTATCGAGTAAAATGTACCTATTGGGAAATCTTATCTTTGTTATAAGGAAAAAACTTAATAGAATTTTTGATTTTGGCAAAACGTAAATTTTGAGGACGAAAATAGGAGATGAATTTATCATTTTCTTTCACCCAGAGAGAGAGACAGATGCGAATGTTTATACCTGCCCACTGAAGTATTCGTATTTTATTCACTATCTAGTTTGTTTAAGTTTTACTCATAACTTAGGCAATAGGAAATTTTCAACCCTGTATAATAATCATTGTTACTTGGTTATACTTCATGCACAATTTTTACAACCCGTGCGCCAAATGGGTACTTTTTACACTAGATACACAACTAACTATTTTGGCTTATGTTAACTCATGTTCCACATCGCTGTTTTACGTAATGTCCTTGGAAATCTTATGCTTGTTCCTACATAAATTTCAAACTAGTCAGAGTCAATCAAATTGCGAGAAAATCGTCAGCAAATTGTTTTTTCAGTTTGAAATTTATGTAGGGACCAAGCTATAATTTGTATCACGTATAACATCAATAAATTATTGAAAAATGACTCAAAAAATCTATAAAATCTACAAAAACCTCTTTTGAATTAAACAAAAATACAATCTTAAAATTTGTGATTTTATTTGGTAAAATATAAATTTGATTAGAAATATTTTTGATATATTTACACAATTTTTGACCCACTTTACATAATTAATTATTTTTAACATTCAGTTCCAATTAATCTTTTCTAGTGTATGCTGGCATGGAGGACCACCACATGGCGGGCACACCAGGACTCTATACATCTGGCAGATCGACGTCCAGCAGCTCTAGTCCGGGAGTAGCAGGCTCTAGCCCGGCTCTGCTGGTGGTACCGCAACCCATCAACGCCTCGAAAATGGGCGGCTTGCAAAACGGCGGTCCACAACCCCGAAAATATCAATGCAAAATGTGCCCCCAGGTAAGTTCCTATTTTTTGTAAACTCATCTCCGTCTCTTGTCCCCCATTTCAAATCAAACTAAAACTATTTCCGTCTTTGTGGGGTTCGATGAGGAAACTATTTTAAAAAAGTAACAGTATTTTTCTAATTCATCCGCGTTTCCGCCACCACGGTAAGTGTTTCCTGTTTAAAAAGAGGGTGCAAAATTAAGTTTTTTTCGGGTGAAACTTGAGATATTTTTATGTTTTTGGATCGCACGCCCTCACCGGCGAGTATTCCGAGGGTGCGTCGTCATTCAAATCTAGATATGTTATGGGAAAATCAGAGCGACGGCTGTGTGGTGGTTGGTGTACTGCCCCGACAACGTTACACCTGTTAGGGGTGATCACCTTGAGAATATACATCGATACTTCCCACGTCTCCTACACAAAAGCGAAAGAACCCCGGGTCGGGGTTCGGGTGCTTTGATATACGTGTGTGGTGTGTGTATATTTCGTAAACATAAAAGAAAATTGTGAATATACATTTTTAATTAGAAGATTATTGGCTGTGTAGAGGCGAACGTAACAATTAACTGGAAAGCAAAGAGGTTGTGGCTGTTTTTTCGATAAATGGGCGGAGGACGAAATTGTAAATTGTTAATTGAGACATTTGTCAGCTTTGATGTTGACGCAAACATTTAATAAGTTTCTGCTTTATGGACTAAATTTTTATATTTATTTGAATATCGAACTATAAACTCCAATTATTTTCTTCGAGTCGTATAAATTAAATTTTAATAAAAATCGTTAGACTATTTCCATACCTTGATATTAATCACTGTTTCCTCAACCTTTTTCCACTTTGAAACTTAAGCAATTATGGTAATATCATTGAAATATATTGGCATTAACATAAACTGTTTATAGAGCAACAAATCTAAAATATTCCACCATTAGGTCTAATTATACAATAAAAACATGTAAAACATTTCACCCCTAGCAACAATAGAATCCATACCACGCCATTATTCCTACCGATCCGTACCTTGTTACCATTTCAAAATATTTATCGGTTTTCAATATTTAATGATCTTGTAATAGTGACAAATCTATTTTGCCCTTGCTTCTCACCAAAGGGTGCGCCCTGCGCCCGCCAAAAGAATAAAAAATCTAGAGCGCACACCGGATTTATTTACATTAGAAAAAAAGGGATTCCCCATTCCGTTCCAACGTGTGTCCTTTGAGGTATAGTGCGAAAGGTATCGAAAGGGAAAAATATTATAGGTTGCGGGTATTGGAAAATAAAAGTCCACTTATCGATGATGGGTGCCGCTGCTTAGACAGAATAGGAAGGAAAAGTGGTGCATAAGCTTATAAAACACGGATCACAGGTGTTGGAGGGGGAAACAATAGACAAAATGGGGTTGAAATGGCTTTAAACAGATTTGAGTGTGGTTTTATTATTATTGAAATTCTTCCAGTGGCACCAGTGGTAGTTTACATAAAAATAGAACAGCTCTAAATTGATTTGTTAAGTGCTGTATGGTGTGATTGAGTTAGGATAATTGGAGAAAATTATTCGTTCTTATTCAGTAAATTAGGTTTGGACAACTCGACAGGCTAAGACAAAAGGAATGAGCCATTTGAATTTTTTATTTGATTTTTCTTCGACGAATTGTTTAATTTTGTTTATAATAATTTAAATTAAAATTTTAATTGTACATGAAATTGAATGGATTATATTCGAAATCAACATAAAAATAAATTAAAATGGACTTCTTAAATGCAATACTTTATTATACAAGGTGTTTTGTAATTACGTACCGTAAACTTAGTACAACAAAATAATACGAAAAAGCCAGTTGAAGATTGATTGGAAAGATTCTTAAAGTCTCATAAATATAAAGAGAGGAGAACAAGCAAAAATATCGTCAGAATAAAATTTCGAATTAAAGGACAAAGAAACACTGTATTAAGTTGCAAATGTCACAATAATCAGTGAGAGACAATGTTGCAGTGTAAAAATGATTAGAATAAAGAGATGATTAGGAAGCTAAATATTTAGAAAAAATAAAAGATTAGGAAGAAAAAAATAATAAAAAGATAAAATTTATATCTAAATTAATTATGATATATGTATAGTAGGTATACAGGGTGTTCCCGAAGAAATGTTGAATCTCTTAGGATTAGGAGGTAAAAAATATTCTTCGACTTCTTTTAAGAATATATGATAAAAGCACTTATTGCACATATGCTTCTATAAACTCTTAAATCTTAAAACAAGTCAAGAAATTTCGTAATTTCCTGGGACACCGTGTATAATTGCGCTCATTTTTATAGCATTATTTTTCTCATACCTGCACGAAAATGGTCACTTTATTTGCGTGAAATGGGAGTAGAAAGTCGCCTTTTTAGGGTAGTCGCGGAAAATAAGGCGTGGGGTTACATTTCTCACTTGGGTAGCCATTCCCTCCCTGATATGCGGGAGTTATTTGTGTTTGTTTATGGTTGTCAAGGTGATTTTCTCACCGCAAAGTGTCAAGCAAAAAAGTCAGTGTTATGCTATTATAATTTGTTCGCGCGTTTTACGCAAAAGAAGTGGCCATTTTCGTACAGATTATGGGAAAAAATAGAGTATGCTACAAGGGAGGAATTGATTCTGCCTCGTGTTCTTGTGCCCTCGCTTCGCTCTGGCGCAATTTTCACACTCGTCAGAATCTCTTAATTCCTACCTTGTTGCATAAACTACTATTATTCGCATTTATGAGGCGACCACAACTTCCCCATTGAAAAATAAAATAAATTAGCTACCAAGAAAAAATGTCTAATGAAATTAATTAGAATAGGCGATACCTACTGGTTGTTTTCACATTTAATCCTCACTAGCACTCATTTATGTTCAATTCTACATAGTCTAGTAAGTTAATTCAGTTTCTGAGGTTGCTTTATGTTATTGACAGGAACTTTAGAATAAAAATTTAATTTTATGGTATTAAAAAGATATTTTTTATGAAAGAAGTTAATAATAAAGTTGTCTAGATTAAGAGGGGCCTGTCTAATATGTAAATTGCATAAATCGAAAATTTCTCAAAGTTCTAATTTTTTTTATTGATTTTGATTAGAAAATTGATTCAGTTATTTAAAAATGAGAAGATTCTCCATTTAAACGACTCTGGAGATTATGAAATTAATAATAGAAATTTTCTGTTACAAGTACCAAATTTTATTTGACAGAAAATTAAATTTTTACTTGGCAAGTTTTTCCTTCGTGGCCCAAAATATTCTCAGCTTGTTAAACTTTTATCTTGTGGTTTTTAAATTAATTTCGTTGTTTTATTTAACATACTTTTAATGACCAGGTGTACAAAATAAACACGATTTTACAGACAGAATATTTGATTCTGATTGGCAAAACTTTACAACTGTTCGCATTATTATTCCAAATAATAATTAAATATTTTATTTAAGCGAAAGGACTAGAAGAAGAGATGCTGTAAAAAGATTCAAGGCTAAAACTTAAATTGACACAACATAAAAATGGAGAAAAATATATTGCTAATTAGTTTTATAACTATTGAAACTGTAATAGCGAATTGCACTTTTCACCCTTGATTAAATTGTTTCAAACCTAATAATTTACAATTTTCAAAACCAAACCAGTTTTTATAACCTTGACTTGAGTATTTAAGAAAACAATTTTATATAATTATTACTTTATTAATTATCATCAATTCCCCTCCCTCGACTAAAAAGCCAAACAAAAATTGGCCTCTTGCCTCTGCACCGAACCGAATCAAAGTCTACGTTATATTATATATTTTTTTCAATCGTCTTGTCCAACAATTTACATAATGAATTTCACCAACAAAAACAACCATAAAACCCAAACCGTTTTGGTTACATAATTATTGTTGTTATTATGATACACTCAACAAATAAATACAACGTAGGTTTTCTTGAATAATAACTAGATTAAAATACAGTGCAATAAAAACGAAATAAATCCCAATCCAATACCTAACATGCGTTTAAGCTGAACTGAATAGTAATCATAATGGGCAGCGGGGCAATGCAATTGACCATTAAACCTCGATATAATTACAATGAAATAAAAAGTAGTATAATTGGTTTATTTGACTAATTATTTAAGGTATATGGCGGGCGAGCAAAAACTTCTAGCCTGCAGGTATTTCTATTTGGTTGGATGCAAACAAACAAAAAAATATACTGAGTCGTGTGCCATTTTTTTCTGGTCGGCCCGATAGGCCACAAAAAACTTAATACAATAATATGAACCAGTCTGTTAACACTTGACTACTTCATTCAGTTCTTTCTATAATTTTTTTCTGGTTTTTTATCCAAGTTTTTTACTAGTGTTGAGTAATAATATCTAACACCCAAGCTTACTACTAGTGTACTCGATCCAACACACTTATACACTGTGTTTATTTATTTTTTTCATAATCAATTACTACGACTACTGTTTTACTGGCACTAGATAGAGACCTTCGACTATATTGTTATTTCTCTCACATAGAGCAAGGAAAAATATGTTATTTGTTTCTGCGGTTATAGTGTGCACTTTCAACATGGAAAAAAGCTAATAGATAATTGGTTTTGATTGCTTTTGAACCAATTTAACGGTTCTGTGTAGCACGTTTTCAATAATAAACAATAAATAAATTAATATACGTGTTGTATTATGTACGATATTGTTTGGTTTCTAAAATGTGTGTGTTTGTTGTAATTGTGTGCCCTCGACTTTAAGTGTTACATAAAATTGTTGTAAATGTTTGGATTTCGATATTTGCTCAAGTCGTTGCAAAAAAATTTATGGAATAGTACAAATAATCACCAAAAAAATTGGTCCATGGCGAACGTTGCTTTGCTTAATCACAAACTCAAAATTAATATATAAATTCTATCCTATTAAGTTCTTTTAAAATTGTAAGTTTTCAATGTTAACCGGGTTAACCCTAATTTTTCAATTTTCCTTAGATGCGCCGATAGGTGGCATGTTTCATTGTAGCGCGGAATTTAAAATTCTGAGAGTAGACATGACCTTGGGTTACTAATTCCTCAGATGAACTCGTTTATGTTTCAAATTCATATATAGTCAGTAGATTTGAAGTCACTATGAGGACAAATATAATTTACATTTACAATTTTGCACAGATTCATACATACTTAATCCATTACAAATATACATTACATAAATATAATCTTCAATTAGTTAATTAATCCAATTATACATTCCTCACATCCCACACAAAATTATTAAAAACCAACTATTAATAACATTTTATAGACATTTTATTAATACTTTGTTTAATATTTGAAAATTTAATTATAAACTGCTAGTTTGTAGCTGTTTAATTGATTTTCTATCTTTTAATAACATATCAATATTTCAGCATCCCAATACTATTATTAACTCTATCAAAATAAATTGTAAATCACGTTTATTTTTATAAAAAATATTAAAATTATCCATTGCATTTCGGGCGGTTTTCAGTAGATCAATTAATTTCAACAGGACCACCCAGTATAATATATTGTGAAATGATTTCAGCTCTTGTAGGTACCTAGAAAATGTATTAAACCATAAAAAATTGCAATATAATTTTATTATATCACATAGTTCAACGCAATATTTCTCCTTTTATATGTCACAATGTAGAGTGCATAAAAGAAAAACCAAAAACAATTAGTAAAAAAATTATTGATAATATTGTTTGTATACTATTTGCAAAACACAGTTAATTTTATGCTTTTTCTCTTCGTAATTATATTTAATTTACCAACAAAGAAAACCATGAATTTTTCGTGGTTTTTGTAACCATAGTTTCAGCATAATCAAAAAAATTTAATATTGTTTAATGAGTTTGTTGAAATTTTATTCAGAAAAAAAGTTTGTTTTGAACCATAAATTTTAAAACTCATAAATTTATTTCTACTAGAAAAAAGAATAACAATGAATGATGATGCAGAAAAATGCACAAATAATTCAATTTATATTTGATTTCAATAAATCACTCAAGTTTTTTGTGTACTGTAAAAAAACAGTCTATTAGATATGTTTAGACTGTCGTGGTCAACAGTAGCTGTTTATTTACATTTTTTTTGTGTTTTCTTCGCTAACAAAAAAGGCTATCTGGTAATTTTCAAATCGCTTGGGTCTGGCTATTTAATAACCAATAAATCTTTTTGGACGAAAAAAAATCGCCACTACTACACTACAACACTACCTACTAGCTCTCAGGGGCCTACTCACAACAAACACACTTCTCATCCAGGATATTATTTTGTTTGTCGTCGAGTAGTACGTCGGTCAACTTTTTTAAAATGAACTATTTTTTACCTGAGTTTTTTAACCATCATCAGAAAAAAGGTCGCCTCACATCTCTACCTGATCTTACCTAATAATCGAGTCCCGCTTTCAATAAAGTCTCGATCACAAACGCATCATCCTGTCTTTATTAAATCACCATGACCATGGGTATGCTAGATAAGGACGCGGATAACGCACGGTGGTGGTGGATTTGTACAATTTAATGGGTATGAAATAAGATTCTTTCTGATACACACACACATAGAGACTACGTCACAATGAATCAAGATTGGAGGAAAATAAAGGAAGTAGGTACGCGGTTGTGGACAGTGACGATATTGCTTGAGTGGTCCCAGAATTTGAGATATTGCTGAAAATGCGATTAAAATTATAAGAAAACGTGCGGGCCAAAACGGAACTTTGTGGAACACACTTTATATTTTTGTACCCTGCAAACCCAAGATAATTTTCTAGTGTATAAGAAACTATTGTACAAATAATAGTTACACTATTCCATACTTTCTTTTAGTAGTCTAGCCTATTAAGCTATTTTTGAAAATCCAGGACCGACCAGTACTTTTGTCTGATACATATTTTACTGCAAATTTTAACATAATTAATAAATATATCAACGTTTATTTTAGAAACACAAAAAGTGGGGGATGCTTCAGTGGACAGTCATAAGTATCTTGCCAATCGCTGCCATGTTTCATTCACACTATAACAAGAATAACTTATAAATTTGTTATAGTTGTAGTACCTTAAAAATATATGGTATTACAATTTCTTATAATAAATAGTAAACCTAACAGAACAGGCCCAACGACGGCTTATTCGAATGTGGATAAAATAGTTATTAAGAGAAATATAATGAAAGTTTTTGAAGATTCCCAAAGTTCTCAAAAAAAATTCAGTTCTTAATTTAACAATAATTAATGAGTCTTGTCATACAAAATTTCTTCAGTAGTTTTTCGATATTTTACATATTGGTTCATCGGCAGTACAACATTGATATCATGCATTAATTTAAACCCTTGTGGAACATATGACATAAATTAGTTATGCAATTTTCAACAAATCATTCACTTACTTAATCCATCCACTATTTCATTTCTATCAAAAGTTTGTATATAAATCCATGCCATTTGTAACTAGATTACTTTCGTTTAGCTAATAAGTATCTGTTCATAGACCTTCTCATGGCCTACTACTATTAAATTTCTGTTGTCGTAGCCCACTAATTATTATATCACTTCAGTTTCCTCAACTTTTAATTTGTTATAAATTTATAATCCCGTCAGGTGTAAGTATAGTTAGTACATATTAGGTACACCTACAACCTACAACCCATCCATAAGTAAATTTTCCCAAAAATGAAACCCAGAAAAAAAACAGGATAATTATATTCATCCTTTCACCTTTAATTCCGGAACAAAAAAAAATACTTCAGCCACACCACCTGTAGCTTAAAAAAATGCCACAGCCTTGATTTAAATCAGACCACTTTTACTTTTTATTTTTTTCTCTTCTCTCATCTCATCTGTTCCTTCGTTATGTATCCACACAACAAAACACAATGCTGGAACACATGTTCGATTCGATTCCAGCACCCTATATAGACACCCCCGAAAAAAATCTCTCTCAATCTCAAGTGTGTTTACATATGATTTTTTACAAAGACAGATTTAAGACCATGCCCATAGTCAGCCAGCCACATGGGCTTGTTGGATATTGCAATCGCCCATGTGAATAGTCGAACCACCCCCACTACGTCAACGCATCCCCTGTGGCACTGACCAGCGGTTTGGTCCAGTTCATACGAAATAATTAATCGAGAATTGTTGGAATGAAACAATTAGGAGGGATGGTCGGGGGGCCAATCCGTCGGTCGCCTCTCAGACGCAAAACTAATGACTAGCTGGTCGATCATGTTTTGGCCCCCTCGACCGTGTGAACTTCTCGTCTAGGGATGCCTAGATTTGGGCTGATGCGGTCTCGGGTCATATGTTAGACGTTGCCAGACAGAGACAGCACCAGTTCCCTCCTGATAAAAATAAATCACTATGAAAGTGAAATTATTTACATACATTCAAAGCAGGTAAATACAGGTGGCGGATGGCCCACATAGTTTTTTCTTACTAGATATAAACATAAACCAATGTGGTTTTTATTGACCCAATGAAAGGGTAAGTTTTTTATTTGTTTCATTTACCCGATTGATACCAGCGGTCATCAGGCGGGTTATTTTTTGTGGAAATCCTGCGAGACGGGTAAAAAAAATCGACAGATGTTGGTTATGGGATGCAACAGACATGGTAATGTGATAATAAATCGATGAAAGCGAAAGTTTTGTTTGAGAAAATAATTGAGGAAATGGTTTGGGATTTTTGTGGTTAGGTGGTTAGTAGACGCAAATTGAGCAACCACAGAATATTGGTGAGATTTGTAAAAATACGTGGGGTTGAAAGTGGATGTTTGAGGTAGGTAGAATAGACATTATTGGTAATTTTATTTCCACCATCCTGCATATAACATTTTTTAACCGACTACGCTTTATATCATATTGATTTGTTGCTAAAATAAAGATATAATAAAAAAACAACCTCTGAAGGTTGGTTTGACTTGTTTGAAAAAAGCTTTAAAAAAAGATCCAATTGCAACTTTCTTTCGGTACTGATGGTACTATACATAAAAATAGTACTAAAATGTTCCTGGAAAATTTTTTCTAATTGTAAGAAAAACATGTACTTGCGTTAGTAGGCAATTCTGAAAAGACCAAACTGGTCTACATTAGTCTTTAGAGCCGAAAAAAATGAGAATTAAGGCAGAGATTGGCGGGCCTTAACAGCAGTTTCAAAATTATAATACATGAGAGTCAAAGTTACTATATCGAATATTTTTAGGAACCTAAAAAATAAATATTGTCGACTTAAAATCAGGGTACCAGTAGTTACAAGTTAATATAAATATTAAAACTTTCAAAATTGTCATAAATCGGTACGTGATATTTAAAGAAACTCAAAATCTAGTACTACTTTTAAAGCGAACCATTTTGAGTGGCTTGAATCAAAGTATGTTGTGATTGTAAATTTTTTTGACATACAAATCTACAATAAAAAAGAGGTAAGTACCTATCACAATTCACAATGGTCATATTTTTTTCGTAAATTCAAAAAACTATATATCAAATATGAAAAGTAACTGGTTCCAGGACTGCACAAAATAGTATATTATATACCAAGGGATTGAGGTACATCATTAAATCCGTGATTAAATAGGTCACTTTAGTCCCTGTAAAAAGGGATTAAATTAGCACATTTAATCCCGGAAGTGCAAAAACCTATTTACATCGAGTTAAAAAATTATCAATTTGCTACCTGAAAAAAAATTGTTTTAACGTTATCCTAAACAATTAAAATATGCTTGTAAAAGTTAAATTTTATTATGATTGAACCAACAGTTGAAATCTTTTAAAAAAATGACCATAATTCATTTAATAATTCAAATCATTTAGAAGAAAATAGTACTGAAATGTTGTCACATTTAGCAAAATATAGTAAAATGGACTTAGAATTGGAAAAAGGGTCTACACCTGAAAAGTCTAATAAATCCTATCTGCTTCCTCATGATTTGATATGGTTACGGTCCTAGCCATAGATAATTGCGCAAAAATGTAGGTCGACAAATTTCAATTTTGGTCACGCCTCTCATAAGTAACTTTTTAATATATAGTTGTTTTTTCATATGAGAAATTAATTGTAACTAGTTGTTAGTGTAGTGCAATTAATAATTACCATATTTTTTCGAAGTAAGAGACGCTTGCCGCTATACTAATTTAATAATAAAAAAAAAATGGGAACCCAAATTGTTATCACCTTGAAAGATTTGCATTTGTAATTTTTTTTTAATTGTGATATAGCATATAAGCTATAAAGTACTTGAAACTGAAAAATGTTTTGGAAATACGCTAAAAGTTACTATAAAAAATGACGGTTCTATACAAAAAATATTAAAAGAAAAAATCGTCACTAATTGAACGAAAAATTCAACAACCCCATATATTAATATAAAAGTGCACCCATCTAATTCATTCCTATTCATTCATTCGCTAAAACGTTAACAATGTCCACACACACAACGTGGCATTCACCCCGTGCTCACATGGGTGGCACACGCGAAATTATTTAACCCAGAAATGAATTGTTGAATAAAACCAATACAATGCCATTATCTCCCAAATATATTTTATATACATACCGGCAGCCTAATATAGATCGGATCTCTTTACCACATTTTGCCTACAGTGCTAACTAAACGCACGACCCCTTTTTAGCATAAAAGCAGGTCGCAGCTTTCAAATTGTGGTAAAGGCGCCCTATATATTTTTTTCTTTTAATTCAAACACCCGGACTGTTCGAGTATTGTATTGAAACTAATCGAATTGTTGTATATTGGGGTGTGGGGTGTTTATTTGCAACCCTTTGCCATTTAAATGGAATGTTGACAGAATTATTAGTATTAAGTTACGGGGTAGTGTGGATCTTTAAGTAGATAACATTTTGTGTTTGGGTGTGTGCGGTTTATATTATTGACTTCTTTTATTTGGTATTACTTGCATTAAGGGGTGGAATGCTTATGGTTATTATAGTAATCTGCTTTTTCCTATGTGACAAATCTGAAGAACTGTAAATGTTTACAAACCAGAAGAATGTTTTGTTGTCAGTTTTTTCTTCACCACAAATTTGTTCGCATGTCTGAATACTATTAGTTGTATTTGTGTTTTGGATCTTGTTATTCTTATTTAAAATCTATAATTACACTGTAAAAAATTCTAAGAAATTTAGTGTCGGACACGCTAGAAACGTATTAAAATTAAACTTAATATCATTTTTGTTTGATGGAATGCGGCAATGTACTTAACTGATGGAAATTAGTTATTACATTCTAATTTATTTTGTTTTATTTATTTAATGCTAATGCCACGACTTCCATTCATTGTTTGCTAAGGCAGCACAGCAATTTAGCGGATGTGGTTTGTGTTCATGCAGAACCACGCAAAAAATATTTTGAGAAATTTGCGCAGATTTATTGGTAGTGCAAAAAACAACCAGATTTCACCTGGTTGTGTACTCTAGAAATTTCAGGAAAATCTCATGACTATACTTGGTTCACACTGAGTATATAGTTTGTTCACTGTCAGATCTGATGACGTAAAAGCTCTATGTATATGAACTTTGATATTAAGTACTTTTGTGTAAATCTAGCTAAAATCTCTTCCTATTGAGATAAGAACTGATGAAGTCACAACCATTGGAAATTCAAATAGGTTTGACCTTCCTTTAAAACAGCAATTCCTCTCAAATTGCATTTTAATAATATCCACATACCATGGCTATGTCTAGTTTCAAATATAAGATACACGATAACCTCATTAAATGTGTTATGCAGAAGATGAAGACAAGAAGCAACTTAGGCTTTTTCCTGCAATCGAAACGCATTAAACTTAACTGTAGCTTAAAGATAAAGATAATCAATAATTGTTGTGTTATAAAAGCAAAGAAGATCCAAAGATTTCATTATACGTTTGAAGTAGATAAAACCAACCAGTTTTTTTGCCACTTACAATTTTTTTCTTTGTCTTAATATCAGCCCAGCTAATCTCAACTGCACGATTCTAGGCTACTACTAGTTAATGTCAGTGGCTACATTTTGAAGAACATATAGATAATTTTTACTAACCATCATCCGTTGCGCAATAATTGTTATTTCCTTTACGATATAAAAGCCACACAGAAGACCAGCATAATAGAGAGAGGATATATTCTTAATAACTGCGTGCTGTGGTTGCTCTCCTAATGTTGTAACCAGTCGGATTTGGATTTTTCGTCTATAATTATTACCAAAGGCCAATTATTTTTTCGTTTGGGCGACCTTGTGCGGACGGCTACCTAGTTCTTTTAGATATGTAAAGACACATCATGCAAGATGGTAATGAAGAATGTCTGTAATAATCTTGTGCTGGGTAGGTAGGGATGCTGGTGCGGCTGGTACGGAGGATGTTTCCTATTTTGTTTCGTTCTCCAGTGGCTTCATTAAGATGTACATGTGTGTGTGTGTGTGTGTGTGGTTTTTTCATCTTCTTTTCTATAGCTTCCACCTGGCCTCATTTTGACTAGACCAGTAACTAATTTTTAATATTCAATTTGTATTTTGTGTTATTAAACAATTCTTCAAGTATATACAAGTTTTTTCTGGTTGTTCTGCATATTCTGACAAAGCATGGATAATAATAATAATGATATTATAATAAAACTAGTTTTATGTTATCTTTAAATCAAAAACAGGAAATTATTTTTACATATATTAATATTTTATTTTAGAATGCAAATTAGTGGTTTTATGATCACTGTCACTCGGACGAATTTGGTAATAAATGCGCTCCAATCAATGTCGACCACTGGAAAGAAGTAGTTATTTGCTGGAATTTTATTGGTGGTACTGAAATCTGCAAATAATAGGTTTTTAATGTATTTCTTTGTTTCGGTTATTTAGCTAATGGACATGAAAATAAAAAAGCGTATATTTCGTTTACTCACAAAAATTTACATCAGTTTTAAAAGATATTAGAAATTTTATGAAATGAACATCGAAAATGTAAGAGAAGAAAATTTTGTGTTTAGTCTGAAAAATTCATAAGCTGAAATTTACAAAATATTAGATAATAAAAATATGAAAGGACATTTAAAATTGAATAAAATTTCTTCTACAAATCTACTACATATTCTAGTACCTATTAGATATTGATGGTCTTTTCTTATCCATTGACAAAGCCAAATAGTCCTACAACTCGCCATAAAAAGCACTGATCTATCGCTATATTTTTGTAAAGTTTCTATATCTCTACAAAGCTCTTGATAAAAAGATGCCGAATAGTTCTTCAAATTGTCATAAAAAAAACACTGATCTATAAGTCTATTTCTATGATATTTTTCTATATTTATGAAGTTTCTTAATCACTAGAAGTTATGGAAGAATGTAATTAAACTTAGAATATATAACAAATTTTTTGTTTCTGTTTATTATTTATTTTGTAATTACCAACTAAAAGTGGTATTACACACTTTTTTGCAAAAAATATTCATGATGATTATCTCGTGGGTTTTGTGACTCTTTTTTTTGGAACAACTATAAAATATTTTACAAATTATAGAATAAGTATATTTTTTATAAAAATTGAAATTTATCTACCTTTTCTTAAAGTTGAGATTTAAATTTATTTAAACAATTATATGAACATGACTATTTTAAAACCTAAGAGTTTTAGAGTCATGGGTTGTTTTTTAGTTAAATTAGCATAATTACATAGTGACATGTTGCAACTTTTTAATTATAGTCACGGCTAGGTTTACCCGAAGGCTCTCTTGCAGAGATACTTTTTTTGAATAATTAAAAACATGTTGATAGATTTTATTGAAACAAGTGCCCAGAGCTCGCCAGTGATTAAACATTAATAATGATTTTCGAAAATTAGGCATCCTAATTTTTTTATTAGTAAGATTTACGTCTTATAAAAATTTGAAATCCACTTTAACTAAAATACACTTAGACTATGACTTCTTAAATCAGAAAGGCATAAACAACGTCACAGTCTAAGTCACAGCTAACTAACTAACTAACTACTTTTTCTCATAATTAGTAATAATACTCTAACATTTTTTTCATATTTGAAATTTGTATTTATAAAACGATTTTTTGTAATTATTGGCGTACACGGAAATTTTCTTTAGGAGACGAATATAAAATAGCAGATGTATTTTTTATCACATTGCGTTTATTTAGAAAAATGTGAAACTGGACAAATTATGCATGATATTTTATTAGACAAATGGACGTTCTTGATAAAACATAATATAATTTTCTCAATAAAATTATTCCATATTCCAAAAGTATTCACTCCAAAAAATGAAAATTTTCTATTTCGTGTAATTTCCTTACTCGTTCTTGTGACTAAAATTATACAAATGAGAGTAGATTTCGACGTGGTCCCTCGAAATTTTCAAACCCCATTGCGATATCTCTACACATTTACAATATATGAGCGTAGCAAATTGAGACAAAAAATTAGGGGACATTTTTGAAAACGTCAATTTTAAAAATACTGTAAGATGTGTGCCAACTACGAACACGTTTGTTTTTTATTATCTTAAAATAGTGGATTATTTTCATTCTGTGAGTAGAAAGAATTAAAAATAAAAAATCTTTGCAGGAAGTTAATATATTTATTTATAAATATTTCCAATTTGTCTGCATTATTATTCGATAGTTTGCATTAGAAAAACTACGAAAAACAACCTCAGTAGTATGTTCAGTTAGTTATTCTCTAATAAACTCGGGGTATTTGCAGTAGAATAATATTGAATATAAAATTTTGTGACAATTTTCAACATTATTATTGGGTAGAAAAC
Source organism: Pediacus dermestoides (assembly GCA_963942485.1). NCBI lineage: Eukaryota > Metazoa > Arthropoda > Insecta > Coleoptera > Cucujidae > Pediacus > Pediacus dermestoides. The sequence continues at coordinate 36,927,192 of OZ012626.1, forward strand.
CTAAAACCCAACTGACGGGACCATAAATTCTAATAGAAGGGAATGTGGGTTAGCATAATTAATGTAAGCTGCTGCTTTACATCGTAGCCACTTTGCAAAAGTGAAATATCTACTCAAAATTATTAGGTCTAGAGATATTGAATAATTTGATGTACATATTTGACCTCTGCGATATGGTATAAAATACATTCTTAATTTTTTGGTGAGTACCTAAGTAATTCTTCAGTTATTACTTATATTTTGTAAAGAGAAGTATAACATTTTATATCTAACAATAAATATGATATAGGAATATATATTTAAACTTAAAAACCAAGGTAGTTGTTTATTTTTTTTAAAGAATAATTGGAAACATGTCGTTTTTGTATTTCTATCCCATTACTTTTTTTACATCGCCGCAAAAACTTACAACGTATATTATGGAATGATTTACAAATTATCAAGTTCCTTCTTTCTGTTGTTGGTATGTAAACTCCAATGGTCACACAAAATATATTCCTCGAATATAAACCAATAAAATTATGATTGTATATAATAAATATATCCAACCCAAAAACTTTTGCATTTTTCTTCATTTTATAGCCAACAAAAACACTTTTTTGTCTAGGCACATTCATTAGCGACCAGCTAATCATTAAAAAATAGATTTTATATTGTTTTTATTACCTTATAATTATGATATCGTTTGGTCAATCTATATTTATTTGCTTTTTACGTCAACTACATAAATTTAAATAAATTACATAGCATCAACCGGTTTGATTGTCCAAAAAATATCTTCTACCGCTTAAGTAGGTTATGTTAGGTTAGGCCTCAATATTGTTTTTCAATAAATTAAAATTTAAAAATCATACATTTTCATAATAGGCAAACTAACCTACGGCAAGGAGATAATCGTTGGTCAGGCTGTGCGAGGTGTAACAAAAAGAAGCAGGAAAAATTCGGGTACATTATTCATAATTTATTGGCTGTTATTGCAAAGTAGGTACGCTTTTTATTTATGTGTATCATTATAGTGTAGTGTTTAGAGAATTCTGAACAAGACAGAAAAAAGTGGACACACCTCTCTAAACCACAACCAGATATTATAATTAAATTTTGGTGATGTAACTGTGTGTTGCATGTGTGTGTTTTGATTTAACTAATTGTAAGGGGGTTCCACAAGGTATACCACTTAATGATTTCAGTGTAAAATCAATCGTCAACAAATATTTGTGTTTCGTTAAAAACGTTGATGTGTATAAAGAAAACGAAAGTGGTTCAATCCAGTGCAAGCAAAGAAGAAAAGCGGCGCGCTGTCTGATTAAAATCTTTTTCTATTCATTATAGAATATCTTTCTCTGATCGTCTGTGTACATGGCATTTGAGGGCAACTCACATATTCAACACATCCAAGGCCAAATCCCAAATCACCCTATTTTTCATCCTGCTCTCGCCGTACCACCTACGATCCATCCAAACGTGTCTGGTAGTTTGTTGGGCTGGTTTAAAACCATCAGCACTAAAACTAAATGAAACATCGGTCTCTTCTTGCTATTTGAGGGTGGCTGTTTAAAAAGTAATAATTCAATAGAAGAAATTGTTCGCACTACGGGGGTGCACTAAAAATTTTGCAATATTATTGGGTTGTAAATACATAGTCCATTCAGGAGCACAAAAACATTTTCCGGTTTGTTGCTTTTTAGAGGTAGTTGTTAAAGAATGAAGGAGATGAGAATAGTTGGTCAATTTTCGATTTTGTAATGATAGGTTTGAAATATTTCAAGTGATGTCACTATTTCTGGGGTTAGTGTACAAGTATAATGATTCTTCTGTTGAATCATTTCTTAGAATTCGTATTCCTAAATGATATTTTTATAAGATGAGTCATAATTCATACGGTTTTAGAACTAATATTTGCTCTTAGCAAAATATCTGATGTGTCCAACACATGACATTCTTATACGGATACTACCATTACTTTTCCTAAAGAAATTAAGTTAAATTTCTTGTAAAAATCGTGTTTTAATTTCCAGCAATTTTCAAATAATTTTCGGAAGACAAAAATAAGTGTTTTATTTTTTAACATTTTTTTGACGGAATTTCAAAAAAAAGTTAAAACAAAATTTGTTCAAAATTCAATTCTAAATCAATGTTAAAGAAAAAAGAAAACGGTTCAAGATACAAAGATCGACTGAGATTACCTTTTTTGTGTAAAAATTTGATATAAAAAAATTAATAATTATCCCCACAAAAAATATGGGGTATAATATACCCAGCACCAACCCTGTATGTGACGCCCCTGCCAAAATTTCTAAAAATTGAAAAAAGAATTATATGACAAATTATAAAAGCTTCAAACTCACCAAATTTCATGAATTTACCTCAAACAGTTGCAAAGATATTACAGAAAACTCCTCTTTGGGGTCCCCCTTTCGGGAGGCTGCAGCCTCCTTAGGAAGCATTTTTCAACTTATATTTATTGAAACTTTTTGCATTATTTTTGAACGTAGCTGGTACATTTTGGCAGGCTAATTTTGGGACACCCTGTATATCATGGTGGTCCAATCTAGGCGACGGTCCAAATTCGGCAACTCTCCCTTATTCCTCCCCTATACTTATATGTATAATTAGTGATTTATAATTAAACTGAATAAATATCAAGATGGAGATTTTTTTTAATTATGTATGTATCAGTATATATTTAATAAAATTTAGTGCAGAAATAACCAATTACTAGTTACAACGGCCAGTCGGCCAGGTCAGTCTTTAGATTTTAACGTAACAGAACCCTGTATTTTATTATCTCAAAATGTCAAGCTACACAATAAAATTTTACCATTCTATGGAGCTTTAAATGTACCATAAAGTGAAACGGTACCATATAGTTGCGCAACTCAATAATACTTGCAAAAAATAGGATAAAAGAACAGTTCTTCAACAACTACATCTTCCCAGCACCCAAATTTTATGGTTCAAATACCGTAACGTGGAAAAGGGTTAAAATTATACAATTTTAACTAAATGTAAAATTTATATTGGGTATTTTCAATAATTTTTTTGGGTGGTTAAAATATCGCTTATATAGGACCAACTCTTCCGTCATCAACCCTATTTCTATTTTTTTTCTATCAGTTTTCGCCGCCTGTACACTTTATAATACAATATAAGGTTTATGGTGCTTCCCAAATTGTCATTCAGAAGCTACAGCTAAAAGGTTCTTTCTTTCAATTTATTGTGTGTAGAAACTGATAGAAAAACTTCCGTGTTTACTGAAAGTATGCGTATAGTAAATATTTAGTCAATATTGGGCAACTCGAATGGTGAGCACGACCGAAAGGGTTGTTTTATGGGATTAAAAATGTTTAGGTTTATGGAGTTTTTTCTCGTATAGTGCAATTGCTGTAAAGGGAAAAAATGTAGGGAATTTCGATTGTAAACTCATAAAATTATTATAATATTATTTTTGTGCTTTTATGATGGATATCCACAATAATAATTGTATTTAGGGTAAATTTCTATAAAAAGAATTTGAAAATAACGTAATATATACCTAACCTACCTCCCAGCTATTTTTGAAGATATGTATGTCTTAAATCTTATATAAAATTTTATATCTTAAATTAAATTAAGTATGTGGCGCTTGTGATTTTTTACTACACTTCCCACGTATTATGTATCTACTTATTTATTATACTAATTTACTATAACATATGTGAGTATAATAAATTTCTAGATTTCGTTTTGATTTACGACTTTTTGAATACAAAGGGATGGGCAAAAATTTAGAATTAGTCATAAATAATAATTCTTCAATTTAAACTTGGATTTTATTTTTCTATATTTTTAGGTTTAGATCATTTGTAACTGGTCGTAACTGTAATCGCATCACAGATATGACGACGAATTATAGTTTCAAATATCAGATGTGCCCAACACATGACTTTCTTATACGATAGTACCACAATTACTTTTCCTAAAAAAATTAAGTTAAATATCTTGTAAAAATCGTGTTTCAATTTTGAGCGTTGCCAGCAATATTCAAATAAATTTCGGAAGTCTCTCTCGCACTTATTAATCTGTCCTTGTCCTAAGTTCAAACAAAATTTATTCAAAATTCAATTCTAAATCAATGTTAAAGAATAAAAAAATCTCATAAATTCTTTATTTTTCAAGATATTCCTAAAAAACCTAAAAATGTCGTTTTTGAGTTATGGTGGATACAGACAGACATCATGGCGAAAATGGTCAAAATGGATTCAGGGGCCCTCTATACGTGTAAATCCATCAAAATCTCGAAGTCGAAAAAAATCCCGATTACTATACTTTCTTATTACTTCGTATAAGAAAGTAAAAATATCAATCAAAAGTATCAAAATCTAATAGTATATTCAGTGTCACTGATTTTAGATTTTAGAAATAGTTAAATAAAATTCTTCTTAATATATCTACGCTTACGAAAAATTCTAAAAATTTTCTGGTGGCAGATAAAATATCAAAACCAAAGAAGTTGCATTTATTTCAGCCGGGACCATTAGTGAAACAGACTAAATACCTACCTAATATTCAAACTTTCTAGTAACTGTAAACTTTGGACTTTTACAAGCCCCTGATCCTAGATCTTGAAAAATAATGAAAATTATTGTCATAAAAGTAAGTAGATACGTAGAACAGTCAAATTTCTTTAATGTTCGATTATTTTTAAATGACGATATATTTTTAGTAGTTTTAGTTAATGGTATACCAACAAATTAGAATGTGTTTCCGTAAATTATGTAATAAATATAATAAGTACTGCTGTTTATATGGTGAGATTATACCTAAAGCGGTTTTCCTTAGAAAAAATATTTAACTCTATAAAAATTTCTACTTATAGCAAATAATAATAACTAATAAATTCCGATAATTTCATCTGTAAATTACCGTTTTACCCGACTCGCAACGCAAATATTATGCGTGGTTTGGGTCAGATCATTAATTTGCAGCTACATAAATTTTTCCCACATTCATTTTAACAGATTTGAGCTGCAAATTATGTCATCATCCACTAATAACCACATCACTCTGTGCCTTTTCTATAGATTCAATCCGCACTATTTTTTTCAATTTCGTTATTCACACCACGTCAAATTATTTCCTCATTGACAAAACAATTTGACAAATTACTCGCAAAAAAACCGTGCTCCCTGTAATCGATTTTTTATTTTAATGCACATCAACCAAGACAATTTCGTATATTTTTTCATGACTGATTAGCCTAATCGCCAATTTTTACATATTGCTAACGATCCCCAGTGCGCCTATTTGAATATTAAACAGTTGACAAGTCTTGTGCACCCAGCCTGCTTTTTTCTCACGCGGATATGCAAATTGTTCTTACTTCTTAGCCCTTACCATCATCGCCTTGGCACTACATTTAATACAAACTGCTCATATGGCCCATACTGATTTTTCCATGTGGTATTCACTTTCCCCCTATTTGAATACAACCGGCCAAAGTAAGTTGTGCATTGCAATGCAGTCAGCTAGTGAGACGGTTTGATTTGGACGCATCTGGTCAGGGAATACTTTTAATAATAGACAGATGAAATTTGAATTTGAAAAAACTAGTTGGATGTGCATAGAATGTTACTTTATGGATTTTTAAAAGGGGATTAGTAAGTTGTTTGTTGTTTTGTATGGTCACCGTCTTAGTGATTCAGTGACCAAGGGTCAAAAAAATATAGGGTGCGTGTTTTTTCGGTTTATTTTCGGCTCTTTATTGAATAGTGTTTGTTTGATAAAAGAAGTTGCTTTTTCCGTTAGATACCTACTTTTTAGGGTGTTAAATAGATTTTTAACGTATTTTTTTAACGATTTTTTTTGTTGGTGGTTTCTGAAGAAATGGGCTCGTGCCTGACATTCAGTTTTTTGGGCTTTGAAGCTTGTTTGTTTATGAAATTGTTAAGCGGATTATGGTTTTTAAGGGAAAAAAATTACCCTAACTGTTGTAGGATAAATTGGTACAGGAACATTTTTTGTGGATAATTTTTATGATACCATAATTTGTGCGGTGGACAACATAACGAAGTTAGAATTTATATACGATGAAATTTGCAGTCAAATCCATATAATTTGAATCGCAAAAGATCTAGTCAATGAGAAAAGAGAAATCTTGAAATTTTAGGTTTTTTTCAGATATTTCAGAAACTAATAAAGATACTTTTAGATTCCTTGTAAGGATATTAGGCGCTTTCCTTTTACAAACTGCAGTGAGATCCCCAGTTAATCTTAGTAATATGATTGGTTATTTTCATCATGTGATTTTAACTGTCTGTCCAATAAAATGCTGAAAACAAACTCCAATTTGTAAAAGGAAAGCATCCTATTGTTACAGGTACCTAACTATGTAACTTTGTATCTCTTCGAATAAGCCGGAATCCAGACCCTTGTAGGGTCCTTCGAATTTCTATACGATATTTTTTGCTATAATTTCAAAAATTTGAAATTTGATATTCTTACTAGCCAGAAAAAAATTCGTTTTTTCTTCAAACGTCATTTAAGTGAGACATTATCCTGCTGTACTGATTATGTTTAAGTGTCACTTTATTGACAGATAAAGTAGAACTTTACCTGTCGCCGGCGCTTAAGTACTACTTAAGCGCCGCTGGTCATAACTCAAATTAATTGTCAAAATTTATTTATTAAAATTTCAATTAATAATTTTACAATTTAATGAATTGTTTGCGTTTGAAGAAAAAATTGCATATTTTATTCGGAGCTTAAGTCGCTTTATGTGCTTCGGCTGCTTTTGTCTGACTCGCTTCGTTCGTCAGTCAAACACCAGCCTCTGCACATAAAGCATCACTTAAGCTCCTCCTAAAATAATATACTATTATTCCTACATTTTGAAGATAAAAAATATTTGTGGACACTTCTAAGTGGTACTTTTTAATTTCAGAGTTATTCATAGTAAAATTTCAGCTATTTTATTTTTTTGCTCTTTTTGCTAAGTAATTAGCACAGCCAGTAAGAAAATATTAATGTGGTACACGTAGACATGTAAATAATGTAATAATAAACATAATCCAAGTAAGTATTTTAATAATTGTATAAATTAAAATAGAATTACATAGAGATATGTATATATATGGGAATCAATAAAATATAGACGAAGTGAGTTGTTTATAAATTTGTGGGAACAATCAATAGAACATTACCTTGCCACCGCCCTACCTCACTCACTTTTATATTTTTCGGGGAGTTTGAAAGAAATATCAATACTGGCCTATAAATAATTCGGCGGGCTGTCTTCTACACATTAAACTAAATAACCCATAATATTTAACCGCTAAAACTTTTTTTGTTCGACTATCTATATAATAATGAGGCGTCATCACCGCACATCAGACAATTTTAATTATACACAAAGCAATTATTGCTTTTAAAAACAGATAAATTAGCACGCAGTTATTAAAAATTTAAAATTGTATATGCAGATATGACACGTGATAAAAACGTTTATAATTATTATTACCTACATACGCCCAAATAATAACATGGGTGTTTCACTCGGGTTTGTTTTTAAATTTATTTCAAACGCGCGGCTTTGAATGCCGGACGACGAAATTATAATAATTTGTTGCTTGGGCACCGTTATGCTATTATGTATAAAGTATTAAAATTTGGACAGATACGATACACGGACAATTTTGGCAAGTTATGTAATTAGAATTACATAAAATTAAAATTGTATTCAGGTGTGCGACGCGTTGCTTTAATTATTAGTCTATTTGAGCTGTTACGTTAATAATTATTAAGTTGACATAATGTTTTTTTTTACTGTAAATTATTCATACTGTAATTATTGAATGCTGAATGTATAATTGGATAATGATTAATGAAGTATTGTAGTAGAAGTCATCAAGTTCGGGTGTATGCATATATATTGGCAATTTAATTCGTACTGTTCAAGGAAACTAACGTAATTTTCTCAAAATTTAGTCATACTTAAACAAAATTTTTTTGCGAAATATAATATGAAAAGTATGATCACTAAAACGATGGGATTACTGGATTATACAGGGTGGTCCAGGTTACACGTCATTAATTTTGGGAGGTGATAAAGCATCAAGAAAAAAGTAGACTTTTATTAAAAAACTTTGCTCAAAAAAGTTTTATAACAAAGATACAGGGTGTCAAAGTTTAAAATAAAAACCCGTTTTCATAACATAACTTCTAAACCACTCGATCGATTTCCATTAAATTTCGAACACAGAGTAATGTAGTACATTTCTAGGTAATGGCGGGGTTCATTTATAAAAAAATCTCCAGTGGCGTAGATACTTGGAGACCATTCCACTTTTTCCCTCCAATTTTCGACGCCACTGGATATATTGCGAAGAAAATTCAATTTTTGGATTGTCTGTTTAATATAGAGAAAATAGTTACTATTAAAAAGTTTTAATTTAAGGTTTCGTTTTTGAGATATTTGAGTTTGAAGGTTTGGAAACACAACATCAAATGCTGTGCTGAATTAAAGAAAATTTCGGGTAGGCCTGGAAAATCCGGAAAATCGCCATCAAGTCTTGACAGCAATTAATTCCGTGACTAAGAGAGCTCGAAAATGTATCGAAGCCTAGTTTGAGAACTTACTCGAATTTTTTTTAGTTCAGAGCAGCATTTGATGTGTTTCCAAACCGTCAAACTCAAATATATTAAAAATGAAGCCTTAAATTAAAATTTTTCAAGAGTAACTATTTTCTAAATTGAACTAACAATCCAAAAATTGAATTTTCTTGGCAATATATCCAGTGGCGTCAAAAATTGGAGGGGAAAAGTAGAACGGTCCCCCAATATCTACGCTATTGGAGAAGTTTTTTACAGATGAACCCCATCATTATCTAGAAATTTACTACATTACTCTGTGTGTGAAATTTAATGAAAATCGTTCGAATGGTTTAGAAGTTATGTTAGGAAAACGAGTTTTTATTTTAAAATTTGACACCCTGTATCTTTGTTATAAAACAAAGTTTTTTAATGAAAGTCTACTTTTTTCTTAATGGTCTATCACATCCCAAAATTAATGACTTTTAACCTGGACCACCCTGTATAGCTTATTACTTTACTTGGAGTACTTGGACACTGTCTTAGTCTGAAATAATTATGTATTTGAAAAATATAATATGAAATTAAATTTTTTTCAAAATTATGAGTTAAAAAAGTTTGCTAATCAAATATGTATTTCAAACAGAAAACTAAAGCAAGTTCACCACATAATTACATCTGAAAGCGCATTCACATAATGGGAGCAGCAACGTAATTTAATAATTTAATTATTTGACTAAAATATTGTCTGCGAAGAAAGTATTTTTAATAGATTTAAAACCTAAATTTCAAACAAAATTAATTTTAATTTTGGTTTTTTATACGTATCTACAATCTCTTGTTGTGAAAATTTTCTTTAGGTGAACTGAAGGACATAGGTATTACTTTTTTTATTTTTCTTCCAATAGACCTAAATTACAAGTTAAAAACTTGTTAATTAGGTAGTTATATATAGAAATATGACGCCTCAGAATTAAAATTAGAAGAACTAAATACAGAAAAAGTGCAAAATATACTTAAAAAATGCATTAGTACTTATTAGGTATCTAAAGTAAATGGTTTAATTGCATATATTAAGGAATTAAAATTTAATAACTTCCATCACTACACATTAACTCGTAAATTAAAAATTATATTACTCAAAAAAACAAAATTAACTTCGTTATATAAGTTCGTCAGTACATACCTACCTATATTATACATAGAATAATTATTCCTTTTTACGTTTTATATTTATCTACACACAGTGTTAGGTAAATAAAAGGCAATCTGTGAAGGGATAAGGGGGAGTAATTAATGCCCCAAGAAAAAAAACATTTTATTTTACTTAACATGTTTTTATTAGATAACTGTGGAGGACAGAGTTGACCAATGATAGCGCTTCCCTCCTTAAAAATAAAAGTCAAGTTGTTGCTTTCAGTAAATTCAAATTTGCAAACTATGACAATTTTCTTGATTTAAACTTCAGTTGCGTTACTAATTTTCTATCTCAATTTCATATTCTTATTGTTTCAAAATGCCAGATTTATACAGCTTCGAAAACATAACAAAATGTAGTGTTAATTAATGACAAACAAACTGAAAACAAGATAATATAAGAGAATATGTCTTGTACTCCTCATACTATAACCAAGAAAAAAGGAGCGCAAAAATTACGTTGCAAATGATAGCAACCTCTCGCTCGCACACTCGAGAGAGCGGTCGTTGTGCGCATGCGCCCATTTCCAGATGCTCTATCTCTGTTTTATTACGCGCGTCAAACTTATAGCGAAGGATAGGATGCTAGCAATATATTAGTATTACATATCTACAATATGGGAATCCTGATTTTTTTCGACTCTGAAATTGTGATGGTGAATTTACAGCTTGTTAAGGGGAGGATCAAGGATTTTTTTCTACAAGCGAGTTCGGCGCCCTTTTCCTTAGTTTTTTGATCTGCATAGCTTAAGGTAATAAAAATTAACTCCATCCACAGATGCCTAACTGAAATCTCAAATACTTAAGTCTTTTTTCAAAATCCGATACGTTTCGTAAAGTTGATTCTTTGCAGGGTAGTTTTTTTTTTGATAATTTAATCTGTGGTAAAGTTTAAAGTACATACTAAGACTTTTCATGTCAAAATGTCTGAAAAGAAACAAAAAAAAATGAAATCGCAAAAACAATATTTTTAGTTTACAAACCAATGGAATGAATGATTGATATGTTTATTGGTTTTCAAAGTAAAGGAGAGAGGATGACACCAATTTGACCTTTATATTTTGGTATATTGATGTTTCAGTTTTTATTATTTTATTGATGTACTAAGTGGTTAATTTTTAGAATGATATGCGGAAATAAGTTTTATGCTTTTTTAAACAGAAGCATACCAATAAAATTTCCGTAATTTCGCGAGAAATCTCTTTTATGAAATTAATGGTTTTTATACTGAAATCCGGTAATCATCTGGATTAAGATATCAAAAAATGTGTAAAAAAAACTAGCAGGAAATGATATAGGCCGTTTGCTACTGAATGGCGAACAGGTCTCAATAAATAACAGTAGTCAAGTGCAAAAACCGAAAACAAGAAGCCGATAAAAAATATTTTTTGCCCCAACGCGTGTCAGGGAGAGACAAAAACTAGTTTTTGATCCATCTCCGCTAAGAAAAAAATAACAAACTCATCAGCAAGACTTGAGTGTGTGCGAGAGCCGTCCATCGGCAGTTTTGCTCCCCCCAGAATAACCAGACATAAACGCACCACCACACACCATGGATGGATGGATGGATGGATAGTTTTGTGGACGGGTAGCAAGCCGCCTAGCAGCAACGGCGAGCGACGTTCACTTGTTCGTATATTATGTTGTTACGTAATACTTACCCCCGCCAGTCGAAATTACCCCCACCACACCACCCGGTTCTAGCATACCGCGTTGTGTGGATGCTGCCTCGCAGAGACGACCGGCGTTTTTCTAATCTAAAGTATGTTAGTGTAGTTTTTGCTACCCATCAGAACGCTCGTTTTTTTATCCGATGCGTTTTTTCGTTTTCGTTTTTTTGTTTCGCCTTCAAACCAGAGCGATTCCGCATATTTTAAACTGAGCTATTTCTGCACTCTCTGGCAAACGAAACTCTGACACAGTTTTTGTTATTTTTTTTTCTACTCACAATACCTATCGAGCAATATCTCGAGTGCGCGCGGTCAGTTTCAAACAAAATACATTGTGATAAAAATAAACAATAATTTAACTAAGCGCAGCGCGCTGTGCCCGCAGTGAAACTGTTAAGTTTGATTTCGTTTTTCTTCACCTCACCAACCAACCCCTTTTTCAAATTGTGCGTGTAGTTTTTGGGACAACTCCAAAAAAGTGACCATCAATGGACTATATCCACAAACCAAAAACTTTTTCTTATAAAACAATTTTCAAACACTTATTTGTAGTTCTTTTTGGTTCCTGAACATAGTGAACAACATTCTTTTGTTTGTTGTTTGAAAACAAGTGATTGGTGCCGTTGCGCAGGCAACAAAAAACGTCAAATATTTTGAAGGTTAAGGTCGTGTATGAAACAGTCGCCGTGCCACCAACACTCACGTTGCTTCATTTTGTATTATTCCCTCCGTGAATAAACCGCAGCTAAACTGGAGGGTAGATTAGAATATCGCAGTGGAGGTTTGGATTTCCACCAACCTCCAATGTTACTGGAAAACTCTCAAAATTATTCCCACCTCCAGAGATCGATCGATACGCTCCGATCTTTGGGGGATCGATTGGGCGATCGAAATGTGGACTTGCGACTCAACTTGCACCATCAAGACCGACTATCGGATCGAAATTTGAATTTGAATGATCGACCGAATCAAGGCGGCAGTTTAGGCAATGGTTTAGAACTAAACCTGAGCCTAAACTCGGATAGGCTGTTGCAGGAACGGATGCAACACGAAAGGAGTTTAGAGCGTTTGATAAATGAGCGTACCATGCAAGAACAACGCATGAATCTGGACCATAGTTTGAGCATTGAGCGCTTAAACTTAGAGCGGAGCCTAACGCAAAACCTGAGCGAAAGAAACTTGAACCTAGCTCAAAACAGCGACAGCAGGAACCTGATGGAACGTGGCCTTATCGATAGAAACCTGAACGCGGAGCAGCGCACAATGTTGGATAGGAATTTGAACACGGAGCGCACTCTAATGGATAGAAATTTGAATTCGGATAGGAATTTGTTAGATAGGAATTTAAATAATTTAGATAGGGGTTTCGGTACAACGGACCGATTGAGTGAAAGACTGAGCCGCATGGATTCAATTGGCGACATAAGACACAACAGTGATATAAATGACCTGAAATATCGCGAGTACAAGGCACATTTGGAAAACTTGCGAACGGAAAGTTCAAGGTCGTTGGAAGGGAGGGCGACGGCGGCGGCAGACGAGGATCGGGGAACCACCCCGTCTACGCCGCCCACACCGATTTCTGTCGGCGAGAATTTTCAAGAAGAAAAGGTATTTATAATAAATATTTTTACAAACAGTGTGACGTGTATTTTCAGCTAGACACACATAATGGAAACCCAAACAAATTTAACCAAAACAAAAATGTATATAAATATAAGCGTTTGGACTCGATTTTAATTTCCAATGTTTGGACTGTAAAAACAGACAATTTATTATTCGTATAATATAAGATTATAATTTATTTTGCTAAATTGTGTAACTAAAAGCTCGAAAATTGTTTTGTGCTTTTACCAAAAAGTTTTGGGGGCAATTGATTTGTTCTGTCTCACACAGGGACAAATCTTTTATTTCATAATTTCTTTAGAAGCTCCCCTTCTACAAAATAATTTATTAGATTTACTTGTACTGAATCTGATTTGGATAACAAGCACCATCAAATCGTGGGCTTTTTTGTGAGTATCATTCTGTTATATACAGGAGGGGATACAAAGTACCAATAATCTCGAAAGTGATTTGATTTTATTATGATACTATCTAGTTGTCTCTATTATATCGAAAATTGTATATTTTGCAGCATAATCAAAGTTTATTATCTAATGTTTTGTTCATTTTTCGCAAGAAATTTCTCATAAAATATGTTTCCTAATTTACTGATATTTAATTTAATGTTTATTTTAAATTCGATTAAGTATAAGGAAGATTTCTTTCTATACTCAAATTAAACAATGTTCGCCATATTTGTATATAAACTTTTTTCATATAGAAATCGAATTTTAAGTATTTATAAAAACCTACATATGAGTTTAAAAACATAGTAAGCACTGTAAATCTTGAAATATTTAGTTAGAGGGTGGGCTGTGAGAAAGACATATACGTCTAATTTTAGATAATTTGTTCACTGTCACTCTATTCCACTTTGAAGTTTCATAGCCAACTTTAAATCGTTTTTTTACGTTAAGGCTCGAAAGCGCAGAAACTTTCTGTAGTAACTCAAGTATAATTCAACAATTTAAAGACATATAAATGTTATTGTTAATTTGAAATTATTTATTGTGTTTCTTGGATTTATAAAGAATCGTACATTGATACGGACGAGAACTTTATAATTATAATTATTGTACAAGAAATTGGTCATCAATTTTAAACGACGTAGTAATAAGAGATAGGAATTGAGCGTTTAAAAAATAAGTATAGATGGATGTAAATACTAATTACAATAATTGGAAATCTAAAAAATGTCAGGACAGGGAATTCTAAGTTTAAAAACAAATATTTAGCCCTTGTATAAATATCAGAGAGGTCAATTAAATGAAACGTAATTTCATTATTATGGCTACGATTACGTCAAGATTCAAGAGGCAGATAGGATTTTTTTACGTAAGTAATTTAATTTTTTTTCTTAAATATTAAATCGTGAAAAAATTACATTGGTAGCTAAAAATTTATAAAAATAATTTCGTAAATATATTGTGGCATTTTCATCATAGGTATCTTAAAACCCTCATGGTTTTATCTCGATGATAATATGAATAATTACCAATATTTTTCATTATTTTTTTTCTATTATGCATGTACTTATTTAAATGTGGATTAATACACAGTTAATTTTTTCATATATTCGGGGTATTTTTACTTATTTTAACAGTCTTATGGTCAAAAAAGTAGCATTTTAAAATTTTTCAGTGTGGGTCAAAATTAACGAGTTTTTTTTTTAAGTTGCAGGTCGATATATCTAAACAATATTTTTTTGATAAACGTATAATAAAAATATTGATTTTATTCTGTAACTACATAATATGTAATCTATTTTGTGTACGATTCACTAAAAAATTCAATAACATCACAATAATGAAATCCTATTTTTGCCTAAAGCATTTTTGTATTAAAATAACTTTCTAAATATTGATTTTATGTAGAAGAAAATCAAAATATGATGAAATACACAGAAGTTGTTGGCCATCTAACTAGTCCATTGGTATCAATCCAATTATCTATGAATTTTGAGTTAAGCGATTCTCTAACTGAGCTCGTATTATGAGGACCTGCAGCGTGCACCATCTTGTTGTAAGAAAAACTGACTTCTATCGCTGAGCGATAATAACTTGACCAAATATTCAGCAACTATTTTCTCATTTAAAATTTGGGGTAGTAGGTACCCGAGTAGGTACCGTTCACCAGTTAGATTTTCTTCATAAACCTTGTATACCAAAACTTGAGTTTTTATTAAGGCACACCAAACCGATCCTGATTTTGGATGTCAATGGCGCGCCGAAGGATCTCATCAGACCATCAATGACATTCGCCTACTGCGATAAATTCCAATAATTTAGATTTTTCGATTTTTCAAGAAGAAATTGAAGCAATATTATATATACATATTAACATATTTGAAAAGAGAAAAAATGCTCTTTTCAACAAAGTCACAGCCCACTATGACTTCCATATAAAAAAATAAAACTTTGTCATAACCTAAAAATTAAAAAATATTTTTAAAATCTGTTAACGCCATTGCATTCTCCTCAAAAAAGTGCATTAAGAACGTGCAAACGCCATTTCTCTAAATTCACAAACAACCGAAATATAGACATATCAAAATCTAAAAAAATCGAATTTTCGTCCTCAACTCGAAAACAAACGACGATCGCTAAATTCTGACGTCGCCATTAAGGGTTTGTCAAAAAAAGAGTTCGACGATGCGCGGTCAGATTTTCAATATATCTTATGGTTTAAAAGTTACTCTATAAAAACATCGAATTTTGCCCACCCTGTACAATAAATTGTGTAGTTTTTCTCAAAATGACTAATTTACGCTATACTATATTTGAATATTTGAAGATACACCTTAATATAAAATCTGCATTACACGAAACAATCCTGAAATACAATAAAACTAGTCAAGACCGTATCAAAAAATTATTTGGAAATGCAACATAAGTTTCACAAATGTAATAAAATGTTCGTACTTTGTAATCTTTGATTTTTCCGCTCTAAAATGATACAAACAAACAATGCTACAGTTTCCCCACATCGCTGTTTATACAGCTGCTTAAGTTAAACTGCAGGTTAATTACCATTATTTCTGTAGCCGTTTCCATAATAATTAACCCACAGTTTGCGGGATAGCCCAAAATTAGCAAACAGTTGTACAATTGAATAAACCTCGAAAATTCAAACCGTTGTACCTTTAGAATTTTTTTCAATATTTACGTCTAAAACCAATATTTTATTTATATAATTTTCTAATATAAGTTCCCTGAAATAATCCATATCGCTGTTGCCATTGCCAATTAAAACAAACAGAAAGGCATTGAACTAATCGTCATTGTGTTTTATTGATTTGTTCGCACGATTATTCCAGATTTGTAGGGAATTGATTTTTCTCTCTATCGTATACATAAGTACACTTAAACACGTTAAGTTTAGTAGAAATTTATCAAGATCACTCGTTTCGGTTACATTGAACGGCCGGCCAAGCGGCTCGTGTAACTTTCGCAATAGTTTTTGAGCTAACCCAGAACACAGAAGTGGTGGTGTGTAGTTGTAACATGTACATACAATGATTTTTTTATCAAACGGTTTTTTTATCTTGAATGTTCCAATAAACGTATAATAGTATTGGGAAAGTGTGTAGTATTATTGGGAAAAAACTATTTTATTTGATAGTTTCGAGGCCATAGTTTGAGATAGTGCGTGTACTTTATAAACATACATACATAAATCTTGTGCATTATATGCAAAGAGAAGAAAACTGGAAGGAATATAATATAATAAAATATAATAGTAATAACAGTAATAATACAAATAAAGCTTATAACCTTCACATTTTTAACTTAATTAACATAGAATTTGCTTCTATAAATATTAAAAACATTTTATAATGTTAAGTAACTTTTAAACTAATTATGATTTCCGCATGTTGCGATTTTATACAGGGCGTTGAAAATACACAACACTATTTATTTTAATTTATTAAACAATATTTTGTTGTATATTGTCCGAAATTCTAGACAATCGTGCACAAATTTATGTTAATAAAATTCCTTATCGTATGTCTGGGACGCAGCAATTTACATCTGTAATTTATTATGCATTTAGCAATATTTTACACAAATATATAATAATAAATTAGCAATTAAAATTGATAAAATACTCCTACAACATTAAAAAGTATTATCGAACGGTTTTTCGCTTTGATTAATCAGTCTCGTAAGTTAACCTCTTCATGTGACTAAGAACTGTTATAAAATGCACATGCTAACTAATTGTGAGACAACATTTTGGTTTATTTCATGTAGAAAATTTTATCGACATTTAATGAACAGATTAATATAATTAGGTGTTAATTATTTTTATTTGTAGTTGGTTCATAAAGCATAAAATAAGACAAAAATGGGGGGAAATTATTATGTTTATGTATAAGTATCTGTTTATTTATTAATTATTGTGGCATAAATTGACTCAAGTTCAAACATTTTACCAGTAGAAGGTGTTCCTAAAATATAAAATAATATTTTTTGAAACAGGTGATAGCTAATAGTTATTTAAGCATTAGGGGAGGAGGGAGGTAAGTAATATTTACCAGTCGAGGACGAGTTTGCGCCTGAGCAATAGCGAGGGCATGCAATAAACTCCAAGACTGGTCAAGCACTTACCTTCCGAATTGCTTATTAAATTTTTCCCATTCCCGAAATTCACATATAATTTAAAAAATCGTTTTTAGTTGTACATTTTTCATTAATTTATATTCGACATACCACAAACTGTCAAAAGAAATAGGTATATTTTGATGCCTTGTGAGTTTGTGACTGAAGACAAAATTTGGATTATTCGTTGTTTAAGAGAAAAAGTTAAAACAGAAAATCAAAACTAGAATAATTCAATAATTATAGTTAGAAAATGAGTGTTTCTGAAGTGGAGAAGGCAGCAAAACTTGCCTGTGCATCTTTACTACCGGTAAAGTCAAAGAAACGGTACGAATTATCAATTATCATCTAAATTATTCAAAGATTGGTGTCCAACTAAGAACACTGATGGAGTCTCGGAAACCGCGCTATTGGCATATTTTTTCGGAAAAGCTTCAAGAATGAATTCACCAGCAAGTTTGTGTATTGTAATATTACTATAAATATAAATTATAGAAATATTAATTAATGGTTTTCAGTTGACAGTCATTCGCAAACTCCAGACTTCCCTAGGAACGTAAGTGACGCTACTTACGTCCTGTTGTCAATAAGAACTAATAATATTTTGTTAAAATCATGTTACGTCCCTATAAACAATGACATTATAGTCTACTTGCTAAATCGGGAGTGGAAAAAAAAAATCAAATTTTGTTGTATGTAAAGGTAAGCCTCCACCTGAGAGTAAAACTGTTGAGAGCGGCTCTCGAGAGTATTTCTCTCAGGTGGACACTTACCTTTTAGGTATTCCATAGCAAAATATTTCTGTCGGACAGTAGGTACTCTCAGAATTGAGTCCACTTGAGAGTCCACTCTAGAAAGCCGCTCTCGACAGTTTTACTCTCAGGTGGAGGTTTACCTTAAAGTCAAGATTGTAGGACAGCTTTATAGTAATAGGTAAATCTACCCAATAGAAAAATATCCTTGTAGGTACTATAAATGTATCATTAATTCAGAACCCAAATACCTCAATTCATTTCATCTCAAAACACATTTGGGATTTTAGTATAATAATAATTTATAATTAGTTATGATTATATCTGGAAAAAAGATTTTTTATCGCAAAAAAACCACAACTCAAAGTATTTTTTAAATATTTCATAACATGAATTTCATCTAAGAAAATTTCCTGAAAAAATTCGAAAACATCTCAAGCCCTACCCTCCCACTCCCAGGTATCTTTTTCTGCATTCCTGTCAAAATATGCAAATTCTTACTTTTGGCTTTCTCTATGCATCCAGCATTCATTATATTACAACCCAAAAAGACAAAACCGTTTTACCGTAACTTCTCCGTATTCATACACACACACATCCATTATAAAACGTGAATTAATTTTGCAACAGAATATACATTTGTGAATAAATCTTTCAAACGAGGAAAAGAATTCGGCAGCCTCTCTCGTCTAGGTCAGTTGTCAGACTTCTTTTTTATACATCAAGGTCAAGCAATTCGCCCAAAAAAAGGAACACAAATCTAATGCTGATGCTTTTTAATATACCATGTGTGCGAGGTGGGGGGTACATACGTTTAGTTACATTTTTGTAATAACTTAAATAAAATTTAAGAAAATGCGTGGTAAATATTATGAAGTATTTGTGCTTGTGGTGGGCTAGGAATTTGAAACATAATACGCGGAAATTGATTGCATGGAAAGATTGGATACATTTTTTTTAAATTAGTCTACTAATATGAATAATTACCAATCTTCAGGTTTTAGTTATGTTGGTTGGGTTTTTGGTAGGTGTCTGAACTTCTAGTGTAGAGTGGCCGCGCGCAAGCATATTTTCTGCCCAGCCAAGTGTAAAATAACTAGTATGACCTTACCCAATAATTGCCTCCTGTACGGTTTTCTTATTTTTGTTTCGATTATTTTGTAATTTAGCCAGATAATTTTTTTTATTTTGCTTCTTTGTGGTTGCACCTAATTGTGTCATAGTTAGACGTGCGAAACGAAAGAAAAAAATGTGTCAGACGTAAAACATACGAAAAGTTCGTTTAGTGAACCAAAGAGATCATAAATTGTAACCCAGATTGCTTTTTCTGATATCTATGTTATAAAGTTGCAGAAAAAAGTTTTATATGGTTGCAAATTGTGTAAGGTTATGAATATTTTTAAGTATTGACTGCGAAAGAAAACCTTCAAGGAACACTGGTAGAAGTTTTTGATAAGCCTGAAGTTTTCTTTTTTGCTCAAAAGTACGTGCAACTTTGAATCTAACCCAACCTAAATACAAATTTCTGAAATTGGCAATAGGATACACCCACATTTTTTAAACAACTTATGCCAAACATTATTTCGTTTCTGATTATAATAAAATATATTGTTTAAATATACAGCGAGCTAACTAAATCTACCAAGCAAATTTTAGTTTATCAGAAAATAGCGTCTTTTGAAATTGAAAAAGCCCAATATTTCGAAAATTATGGGCATGATTCAGAAAATTTTTGTGCGATTAGGTAGATTTTTACCTCGATTTTTACCAAATGCAACGGATGAAATTAGAAATTATTTTTTCTCAGATAAATTTAAACTTTGAGTAATTAGATCCTAAAAATATTAACATTTCAAAGCTGATTAATCTATAATAAATAATAGTTTTTAAATTTATTGTAGAAGAAAGTTTGTCTCGGTTTTTCACGTTTTTTTTTGCATTTTACCCATTTTATCTCTAAAAATTATCCGAATCTTTTAATAATATGAAGTTAACTTTTTCCAAAAAAAAATACAGTTAATACAAAGTTATGATACGAAGTGGCCATAAAAGTATGATTTTTGGAAAGTATGACTTCGGTAATTGGTAGATATAATGTTGATGTTTGTTAAAGTTTTATTACCTAACTTTAGTAAAAATTAGACAAAATTGCCACATGGCAATCCTTCCTTTCAAAATTTAATGTTTAAATTCAAAAATTTCCAAAAATTGACTTTCTATTGAACCAATTTTTATAGAGAATATATTTTTAAGATGACTAATATTAACTCATTATCACATTATTAAAGTAATTTTAATATAAAATAATGATCTTATACAAAATTAAATTTCTAAGTAAGTGGCAAAAGATTTTTTTTACTCTACTTATAAGTTTTTCATTTTGTATTTATATAAAAATGTTTCATTTAAAACTATCTAAACTAAATAGCTAAAGATTATTCGTTCTGATGCTATTTTTTTAGAAATTGGGATCTAGAGCATTCGCAGACAAAATTGTAACCTAGATACAGACTCTAAATGGGTGTCATATATTTTTGTTCCGTTTTACTATTTTTGTGTTTTTCATACTTTGCACAATTGTCATAATCACCATATTTTCAAAAAACCCTGGTAACAATTTATTTTAATTTTTTATCACAATTATCTACATGTTATGAAATAAATGTTGAGTTTTCTCAAATTGTCCATAAAATCAGCCAGATCTGACCCTTTCTAATTTTCTACTAAACACATCTATTCTCCTTGTCTAACAACTGGTACTCGTACTACAATCATAATATATGCCAGATTAAAATAATTATAAAAACATCAAAACAATTATTGTTATTAAAATTTTGAAGGAAAAACAACCAAGCATACTACGCGATTAAACTAATCTTTCACACTCAAAAATAATTCTAAGTATACGTAAGATATTTTGTTCATGGTCAACATCATTTCAGCTGGCAAGATGAATTGAATCTGACACGGCCCGCTTCGATGGTACATTCGCTTGGCTCACTTGATGGCTTTTGCGCCTAGCCCAAAAATATTTTTAATAAAAAAAAACATCAAACAATACGTATTTTTATTTATGTTTATGTGTCTGTTCGCTGTTACTGCTTTTTTTCGTTTGTGTAAATTTATTGTTTAGGTTCGATTCGCGTGGGATTGGCGTCAAATAACGCAAATCCTTCAGCGCTTGCTAAACTGTACTGTAGAGTGTAGTAAACCAGAGGGGCGAATTATTAATACTCCCGTTTGTTTGGAATTCAAAGGCCCGACTAATTTATAAACTAATTATACTTTGCTTGGTGCTTGATGGTTGATATAGGTGGGAATGAGCAATCCATTTTATATTACGTGTTAAGCGCGCGGGTTAGGAGAGAATATAACAAAGACTTCAGTCATAGCGTGGTGACCTTCAAAATCAATGGCATGGTCATGTTCAATGTCTAACACCTACAACTATGGGATTAAACTTGCTAAACTAAATTCATTATAGTTGTAGGAAATGCAATCTGCCGTGACATAAAAAAATAATTCATATATTATAAATAATATAAAATATAATAACAGTTGATATAGACTATAATGGAAAAAATTGTGGTGGTCTGCTCATGACATGTCCTTGATGTTTTCTGCAGATTGCACATGCAGTGTGTGTGTTAGTTAGATGGGTAGATTAAAAATTACAATCATTGCAGTCGACACAAGTCTATACTGCGGCAAATTAAGTTTCACGGCATGCAATTATATCACGAGAAACTAATGCACGAATCTGCACAAAACCGAAAATTCGTCATAAATCTTCCAGGAAGGACAATACCTATACTCTACTTAGGATCTTTGTCGCATGAAAACTATTTGGCAAAAGTATTTTACAACAGTTATTTTTCGGGGAAATAAAACCTCGTCTGTTTCGTTGGTGTACGATAATAAAATCCTTAATGTATTTTTTAAGACTTCCGGAATGAGATTTTTTTCGCCAAGGTTGCATCCTTAATTACACCTGAAATCTTTATACTCTATCTGAGCTCTTGATCTGTTCTATCAGGTGGATTTCGTTGAAAAATAATTAATTCGATGATTTTCCTTTTTTTGGGGAATTGTTTGGTGAACTCTATTTACATCCGCGTTCCATATGAAAGTTGATGATTTTGCTTTTGCAGAGTAATAAAATCGAAATATAGATATTTACTGTAGGTACTGTAGCACATGCGCTGTTTCCGACTTCTAATCTCTAACCTAACCTAACCTTAATATATAACTCGAGTTTTACCTACTAAATTACGATACATTTTATTTATTTTTATTTATTTAATTTAAATTTAAAGTACGTAATTGCCTATTAACTTTTAGACTTCATTTTCCCCAATAAAAAGTTAATAGGTATCTTGTATGGTTCTAAATCCTACTCAATTTGATTGAGGAATTTTATATTGATACTAATTATTATAATTAGAGGGTGAATTTCGCCATACACGTGACTTAGAAATGGCTTGTTTTGAACATGTGATTTTACCTCATGAAGATGACGAAATCCGCCCTCTAATTATAATTATTATAAAATAATTATAACTGAATAATAAAATTAGTGAAACATTTAAAATTTCTCATGATTTTCTTGTGCAATTCAGTATTAAATTTTGAGAAAAAAAGCATGTTTAAGATAATAATTGTGTTGTAGATACTAAAAAAACATCGTTTGTTTTAGATGGATTTTTAATGCAATTATTTTAAGAACTTATTTTAGTACTTAAGTTAGTATAGCGTCAAGTGACTCTAAATTGTACATTGCACAATAATTCCCGAAGTTTCAAGCAATTCTTCGTGGGGTGAGAGGGATGAAATAAAAGAAGGAAAGTACCTGTAGGTATATTCTTTTTCTATTGTATTTACTTAAAAAAGTACCTAAAGCCGCATGGCACTTTTTGAGCTATCATAAAATTTTGTGCATACTTAGTTATACTGGTGTTTTTTAAAATCATTTATTTTGCGTAAGATATTCATATTCGAACCTATAATAATAATTTTACGATTAAATTATTCAAAAGTAAAATAAATATTGAAAACAATTTTGAAAATATCTAATCATTTTATTCATGTATACGGAAAATTTACAAATAGTTCATTAGAATCATAAAATACATATTTAACTTTCTAAAACTTAAATAACTGATTGGTCTGACCAGCGCATGATTTTAAACTTAAACTATGAATGGACCTGTAAAATTATCAAAAAAAAATATTTTGCTCTCACTTCAATCCAAACTTGGTTGACAACGAAATAAGTATTATATTTGTCTCAAAAATAAGTCAGCATTAAAAGTTAGTTTTTTCAAAAAGCCCGCTCATAGCTTCGCGTATTCCCCTGAAACGTTCCTTAAATAAAAACCCCTATAAAGAAAATTTTGGAAATGTTTTCTATAAAATTCTAAATACATCCAGCACACTAATTCAAATTACATTCATTCGAAATCGCACTATTGTAAGAGGCGTTAATCCTTATAATACATGCGAAATTCACCCGCTGCGATGTTAGATTCTTTTATAATTACCCTGTAATTTTCGATATTTAAAATTTGATAAAAATACTACCTACACATTTTATTAAACTCTTAAACATTACAAGAATATTACCAAAATATATTTGTCCAATTTATCCTAAGATGAGAGGTGTAAGCCAACCTGTATATCCGAAAACAAACCTTGTTAGTTGTTACCTTACTCCATTATTATCCCTATTTAAAATTTATGTGTCCTAAAAGTTCTAACAACCCAACTTCAGTTTAATTTATAAATTGTAATATGAATTCTTTATGAAGTTTTTTCTACCAATTTGATATATCAATCAACAATGGGAGGCACCGTTCTACTCTCGTACCAGTTCTTCAACTTTGAACTATAACATGGGGTGTAATCGTTATTACTGTACTAAATTGTTTAGGGAATACTTATACAGAGTGTCCTCGAAAGGCAAATTTTTTTTGATCTCAAATTATGTATGTAAGTAAAGATATTTTTCAATTTCAAACGACTTATATCCACCCTGTATTGTAGTCAAATCTGGCGCTTTCAGAAGGTTTGTGGAATATAGTAGAAATTTTATCAAGAATAATGTAATTTAATTTAATTTAAAATACTTACGTAAACATGAAACTGTGTAGGCAAATAAAAGTATGTTATTTATTTCGAATATGTAGGTATTATAAACATTTTATAACTTTTCCATATCCTTCAATATCATTTCTTTTACATACACTGGCACGTCAATATTTTTTACACGAGTTTCCAAACTGAACACGCGTGGTGAGAAGTTGAGTTTACGGCGTTTGTTATAGGACGGGCCTTTAGCCTCAAGCAACATTTTAAAAATTTTAGCTGTCTATCAAACGTCTATAATCGAGGTTATTTACTTCAACTGAAAACGGTGTACAAACACCACAATAAATCTCTGTGTGTAGTTATGCAACTTGTTACATGCTCGATCCAGAACTAAACTATAACTCGACGAAGTATATTTCAATCATATTGCTAGCACTAAGAAAAAAGGGGCCCAAACATTACGGTGCAGACGATAGCAACCTCTCGCTCGGATACTCGAGAGAACGTTCGTGGTGCGCATGTGCTAGCTCGCTTTATCTCTCTTTTATTACGTCCAACTCATAGCAAGCAATATATTAGTATCACATATATGGTTTCAAACAATTAGACGGCAGCTCAATATTTTCTCACTTATTTAAAGCGGAATGTAAACAAAAATTTATCTTTAATATCGTGCTGAAATAATGATCATTAATTAATTTTTTTCTGTGTTTCAGGTGTTTAATTCCAAAGCCGAGCTGCAGTTGCACACCCAGGCGCATATGCGTGAGGCCAAACCCTACAAATGTTCGCAATGTTGTAAAGCTTTCGCCAATAGTTCCTATCTATCGCAACACACAAGAATACACCTCGGCATCAAACCATATAGATGTGAAATTTGCCAAAGGAAGTTCACACAACTCAGCCATTTACAGCAGCATATTCGTACGCATACGGGGGATAAACCCTACAAGTAAGTTGTAATAATTGTAAATGCCATCTATGAATGTATTACACAAAGCTTGGAATTGTAGAATTCGGTATGATGGAAAAAACCTGATGTTATCAGTTTAGATGTAATATTTTTGGGTTTTATTGTTAGATCTGTTTTATAGCCTAATTATAAAGTTTAATTTAAATCCGTTTGCAGTTCCATACACAGAGAGAATATTATAATAGTACACATAAATATTTATTTACAAAACTTGTACACATTCTAATTTTAATTGAATAGATTTTTCCTACCTTTAATTTAAATATTTATTATAGCAGTAGTTGTATATTATGTTTTTATTGTCAAGGTTAGATCGGCGTTTAATGATACTGTTATATGTAGCGAAAAAACTTTCGCTTTCTTAGTCACTTGATAAAAACCTAAGCAAAGTTTGCAAATAATGCAATTATTACTTAACCATTGTTGCACCTGTTTTCTTGTTATGTTGCACTAGGTCGTGGTGGGCATCCCAAAAATAAAAGCTCGTAAGGAAATACTGAAACCACTTTCATAAAGGTGGAATTAGCTTCAAAACCTAGGAAAATGGTTATAAATTACGAAAACATAATTTTTTTTAAGAAGTATTTACCTGGCTTCTTAACTGTAAAGAAAAATATAAAAAGTTGTTTATAATTGAAAAAGAAATACAGTAAATAAAAAAAATTAATCAGATTGTTTTAACAGAATAATTTTTTCTCCTGAAATTCTTTAAAAAATCTTTTTGTGGACACATTGCAAAATTTCAGGATGTATTTTTGGGACGATATTATTTTAATTAATAAAAAACTCTAATACCTAAAATTTTTCGAAATATTTTAAATATTCTGATCCAGTTAAAAGCCTTTCGTATAAATAGATATATACAGGCTGTTTCAAATTCGCTTCTCACTACAGGGATCTCAGAAACGGTAAGAGATGCAGCTTTGGTTAAATTGGGGCAAAGTTGCGTAATATGGTGGCCAATAATAAGCCGTTAAGAAATCGAAAATATCTTTTGTAATTCTGGAGATTTTTTGAAAAAACCAAATTTTTGCCTTTTCGTTTTTATTTTTTTCTGCTCTTATTTTTCAAGATATCGAAAAGCCAAAAACACTTTGCCATGGACACTTTTTGTGCTTTATAAAATGACGTTAAAATTTTCCTCATGCGACATTTCGTTTTTCCGCTGACGTCATCAACTCCATTTTTTTAAATACGGACCTGTTTTTTTTTCATCGTTTTAAGTAGCATTTTTTATGCTCTATGAAATGGCGTTTAAATTTTTTCCATACGACGTTTCGTTCTTGTGTAATCATCGGATCATTTTTTGAATGCCTACAGCACTGGATTATTTTTACAATTTCATCAGTATTTTTTTTCATTGTACAGCCCATCATCAGTATTGACGATTTCATAAGTGTTTATTTTATAAAATTATTTAAAAAAATTACTTCCATTGTTCTTATTATTATTACTACTAACAATAAATAATAGGTTAGTTTGATTTATTATAAAAGAAAATTTATTATTATTAAAGTTTACCAAAATGTGTGGATATGAGGAAGTCAGGAAAAATACTGATGAAATTGTAAAAAAAATCCAGGACCGTATTTAAAAAATGATCTGAAGATGATTACACAAGAACGAAACGTCGTATGGAAAAAATGTAAACGCCATTTTCTAGAACACAAAAAATGCTACTTAAAACGACAAAAAAGATACAGGGCCGCATTTAAAAAAATGGAGTTGATCACGTCAGCGGAAAAACGAAACGTCACATGAGGAAAATTTTAACGTCATTTTATAAAGCACAAAAAGTGTCCACGACAAAGTGCTTTTAGTTTTTCGATATCTTGAAAAATAAGAGCAGAAAAAAATAAAAACGAAAAGGCAAAAATTTGGTTTTTTCAAAAAATCTCCAGAACTACAAAGATATTTTCGATTTCTAAACGGCTTATTATTGACCACCATATGACGCAACTTTGCCCCAATTTAACCAAAGCTGTATCTCTTACCGTTTCTGAGATCCCTGTAGTAAGAAGCGAATTTGAAACAGCCTGTATAAAAATATTTTTTCAGATTATGTTTTAGTGATTGCATAATATTTAAAAAGAGTACAATATCATTTTCGTACTGTATCTTACTAGATAAACTTTGATTCTTTGGTACCTATGTTCAATGGAACTTTTATAAATTTAAATTTTCATTGAAATTCTTTTTTTTTTTGTATAAAAATTATGCATTCTGTAATAACTTTCATGTGTAATTCAACCTCAACTTACAACATTGCAAACTGCGTTTTTTGTAACTATACCGCAGGTGAATTTGTCATCATCAGGAAGCTTTTTCCTTTCTCTATTTAGTAATGTAAAAGTTAACATAATTATTTAAAAACTTATTAACATATCGACAAAATACAATTAAAATTTCGTTTGCAGTGCTAGAAAGCTCCGAAATATAATTAAAACCACCGTAGTGTCACCTACTGGAAACTTTAAACACCACATAAATAACGTTTTATTTTTAGATTTAGAATCTAGATCTGGATGGTAATTAAAAACATATTACATTTTACAATACAAATTTCAGTTGTCACTGAAATCGACCGGATAAATAAAATCAGATATCTAAATGGTCTGCGTTTCGCCGTGATTGATTTTCGCTTACTTTTCATAGCTTCTTTCCAGATTTGTATTTATGGTTTTATTGATTTATAGATAACTTGTTCTAATTAAACTATAACTAGGTGTAAGTTAGAAAATTGGAGCGGTTTTTATAAATAAACCTCTAAATTTTCAAAGCTTCGTACGTTGAACTCCAAGTAAATTTATTTATCTGTTAAATATCGGGAATATAATTACATATTTCGGTATCGTATTTAATCTGTAATTTCATTTAGTTCGAGGTCAATAAACCTGATCCTAAAACTCTTTGGCATTGCGAAAATTATTTATTTTCACGCTAATAAAAACGATCGTTTATATAGTGAAGTATCAAAGGATGATTACAGAAATATGAGGTTGTAAATAATTTAGATTTAGAGGATTCACTGCTTTACTTCGATTGACCAGAAAGTTTTAAATGTGAAAAATATTTGATTTGGTGAACTTTCTGTACAATACAGTCCTGAAAATTTGATACCTGTTCTTGATGTTTTAAAAAAGAAATTTCAAAGTGGCATTCATTATATTCAAAGTTATTTGTCGCATTGTAAGTTTTCGTTTTTAAATTTATGGAGGGTCAACCATAAAACTTTATGGCTCCTATACCTCATTGTTGTACATGTTTAAAGACCTATTTTTGTAATGTGCACTAATTATATCTAGAGGAGAGTCATGGATTAGCGTGATTTTTGTTGTAGTCGCCAGTGTGGTATTATTATTATATTATTGATACAATTTTTTTTCGTTATTCATATCGATTAAACTATACTCGTATTATACGATGGCGAGAAAAGTTAAAAAATATACGTGTTCTTTATGTGTCTTCTGCGCAATATAAACTTCACTTAGTTACAATAATCAAATTTTGATTCAGATGCCGACATCCCGGTTGCCAAAAGGCGTTTTCGCAGCTGAGTAACTTGCAATCCCACTCAAGATGTCACCAGACTGACAAGCCGTACAAATGCAATTCGTGTTACAAGTGCTTTAGCGATGAACCGTCCCTGTTAGAACACATTCCAAAACATAAAGAAAGCAAACACCTCAAAACCCACATTTGCCAATACTGCGGCAAAAGCTACACCCAGGAAACCTACTTGAGCAAACACATGCAGAAACATGCCGAGCGAACTGACAAACGACCGCCAATTGGACCTGGACTTGGTAAGCAAAACGTTCCCTTTAAGTGTGTGTTGTTAGTTTGATGTTGTAATTTTAAAGTAGGTTTAAATCATCGTGGTATGGATCACCCATACTGGCCGAAAGTAAGTCCAGATAGTGCGGAGAATATGCATGATTACTCTACGGATATTCCTCGGCAAATTCTGGAGCCCAACGACGATCTCGTCATCATCCGACAGATGAATCAAAACCAATCAGCAGCTGCAGGTACTCCCACCGGTAACCTAGCGAATACCTATGACACATCTATATCGAAATCTAATACAAATTCGGCCTTCACCCCCATTAACTCCATGTCGGGGCATTTGAGTTTGAACCATCATCAACTGGCGCCTAACCGATCATACATTTACGATTCGATCAATTTCCAAAAACAAAATGGCTTGGAAATACCCAAATCGCAATCGTCGAATGGATTCCCGAACCAGTTGATATCGCTTCACCAAATTAGGAATTATGCACATCAGCCCAATTCGAGTTTAATGGAACATTCCATTTTAGGATTAAAAGATAAATAAGAGGGGGGTGGTGGTAGTAAGTAAGTTTTCGTCGGTTAAGGTTTTTACTTGATATTTTTCCGGATAGTGAACGATTGATCTCGAAAGTAAGTTAAGTGTAGGAAATTTTAGGGGTGATCGCTAAGTGCTTTCTTATATCTTTAGAACCGCAATAATTGTACAAATCAAACTAAATCATATTTTGGGTCGCGTCTTTGAGTTATTAAAATAATTATTGGAAAGCATTTCGCGGCGACCAAAAAAAATTAGGACTGTGAATTTATCTATTAAAAAATTATTTACAAATCTATGCAAGGCCGGACTTTAAACCTTTTTAGGCAATAACTTTCAGTATTATTTTTTAGTTGGCAATCGGAATGAGCTTTTTTATTGAAAATTACGACATACCTTAATGTGTGTATATTACTATTATTATTATTATAATGTTAGTACGTTTGGAAAAATATAGTGAAAATCTTGCCTTTTGAGGTGATATTTTAAAACTACATGATATTTCCGCCACTATGTTGTAATATGTGAAACAGAGGAACTCGTAAGACAATGTGAATAATAATAAAATAAAATATATAGTCTTTAAGATTGTACATAACAACAGAGAAAAAATATAGTTTAATTTTTTTTATTATTTGAGGGCGGCAGATATTTTTAGTTATTTTATTTAAACGACGTGCGATATATATTTTCATTTCTTTGTTAACATTTGCCCTCAAAGCGACACAAAAATAAAATAGCTCAATATAACGATGATATAATAATAATTGTTTGTTCTATTATAATTTATTTTTCCCTTTATTGCTGTACTTATTTACATAGAACATCGGATAATACATTCGGAATTTATTTTAATTTTTTTAAGCCAATCTCTTTCAGTTTATATATGGGGCGGGAGAAACTTCAACGTTATTATACAGAAAGCTCAAATTATTTTTTATCGAGTTCTTTTTCTAATTTATTTTGTAAGTTTATTGGTGCAAATATAGGTTACAAAGTATTAACGCAGATCACATATGAGAATCTATTTGTTTCTTTGTGGTATTTGCCAAAAAAATTATAGTATTAAGATGGAAAGAAAAAAATTGTTTAGTGATTTTGCTCATTAATTATTATTGATTTTTTAAATTTTTTTAAAGGTTTTATGGCATAAAATGTAATATGTACTGTTATTGCTTATTTGGATTTTTGCTACATCACCTTGTGTATGTTGTGTATACGTTAATATTGTAAAAATTGTATACGGACGAATATAATTTGTAGTATATTCCTTTAAAATTAATATTAATATTATTTGTACATATTAAATATTATTTTCCGTTGCAAGTATGCGTTATGTTAACGTTTGGCAACAAAGTATATTTTGTTAATCTTTAATTAATTGAAATTAGTAAACAGAACAACCTTTAAATTGCTACTTAAGGTTGAATGATTTTTCATCGTTAGTTGACATATTGATAGAAAAATATGTTATTTTCTCTTAATTCTTCATTCAGTTTTTATGTTTAAGCTTCAAAGTAGCTTGTGATTTAAGTTCATAAGAAAATGTTGTATTTATAAAAAAAATTATCGATTTTTTGTTAAATACTTTATTAATAAAAATTTCTATGGTTTCTATTATTTCATTTTGTTTTATTTTATTTTTTTCACCTGATTTTCCATTTTTTAATTAACACGGTGTCATTTTTATTTTACACATAAATGTTTATAACTGTGATAATTTTTCGTACTGAAGAGGTAAATTTAATTGTAAGAAATAGTCAATTTGTAAATAAATTTTATGAAAAACGTGCGAAAGGGCAGGATATAACAAAGTAATAACGAACAGGTCTCTGCGATTTAGAAAGGAATAAAGAAATAATGTCCTAAACTTTTACTCTGTCTGTGTCTATGATTAAATAATTACTAAGAATAATTTAACAAAAAAACATGTAAGATAACGTATATGTCGTCATTGTAAAAGTATCCACACAGTTTCCCTTTTTCGATTTTTACAACACAACGAATTTTTTTTATAAAAAGGTCATAATAAGTATATTATTTTTCACAACTAGATAAGAACAATTAGTAAATTTATCAAGCACATTTTAGAGATTAAAAATACCATTTTCAAGTTATATTGATGTCTTAAAATTTAATGTTATAGTATGTTTATTCAATGTAAAAATAAATAATTTAAATCGATATAGTGTGTTTTTGTCCATGTAGTTATTTAAAAATTATTATCCTAAAATGTAAATTTTCTAGGAATCCCTTCAATGCAAATCATTGCCAGAAATTTAAGATTAACAGCTTAATTATCAAGAGCGTAGAAATAAGCCTGAGCATCCAAATTAAAACGATATTAATAGTCAAGGCCGTGGCGAATTGTTTAATTTTAGTAGCAAATTACTAGATAATATTGCAAAATATTTTAACACAATAAACTTTGTTTCGTAAATTGTGGACAAACAACTCGTTAAAATTATATTGTATCGCTTAGTTAATTTAAAAAAAAAATTTTTTGAATGAGCTTGTTTAAATTTGAAAATTATTTTAGAACTGATCAAGTATCCGAATTTTAGAGCAAAATATTTCTTGTATAAGATTTCTATATTTAATACTAGTTCTGCCATCTATGAGTGGGAAGCTATAGTAATTGTACCCATTAAATAGATTTCGTTCGGCCGTTAAAACAGATTTCTTCAATCTAAACAATTTTCTATAATATCGGTAATTCAGCAATGTCATTTTTCTAACCTAAAAGCAAGTCTCACTGAAGTTTCAAATTACTGCTACAATAACAGCATTATGAATCTAAAACTGAATGATACACCGAAAAGGGTAACTTACTTTTATTATGCCAAATCATTAATCGACGCATTCAAAGTTGATTGCGAGAAATTTCTAAGACAATTTGAATCCCTGCACAGTTTGAAATATTCTGATTTCACTCGAATATGGCAACAATTTAATTTTTCATACATTTTTGGGTAAGTTGATGACGTTTCTTCTAATTTAATGTATTTCTATACTTTTTTCTTCAGAGGCCAGACGGTGTTAGTAGTAATTAAACAGTTTTGTGAAGGTATTTTCTTCAACCTAAATAAGTACATTGTTTTTTCCGACAACATCTATGTTCAAATTGGGGCTTTGTATCTGTTGTATGGATTATATTACAAACAGCCCCTCAAGTAAATTTGTAATTAAACCACGAAAATCTCTTAAACTAACCATTTTGTTTTTAGATGTTGGGTGAAAATTCGACTGGTCCTAGAAGAATATAAAGCATTAATGAGTTTAATGGAGAAAATGAAAGAAAGGCAGGAATTTGAACCGGTATACATTTTCTCCAAACTAAAAATTGAAAACGCTTTCCTGTTTGTTGCCCAACGTCAGCAACTTGGGCCTGAGGATAGATTTATCAGATTTAAGGAACCATTTACAAACGACTTGTTTAAATGCACTGGAACTGACGAGGCTTATTCAAAATATGAAGTACTCCATCAGTCAAGTTTGAGCGAATTAGAGAAAGTTAACGGTGAATATGAAGCAGCTTTAAAGAAATATTCTGGTAAGTTTCAAGCGCACGACATTTTTCTGTATGTAATATTCATAAAATTGTAGAAAAATGCTCCAGTGTGGGACAGTTCGAATCTACAATTATAAAGGATCTTACCGATGCACATTCAAAATTATTTGAATATAAAAATGTAACTCCTATTAGTGCTATTGACAGTGATGTGGAGATACCGGTTACGATAGTGGAACGTAGAAAAAAAATCAGGAAAAAGGCAATGAGCAGGTTTAAAGGGGAAACTGAGAATGCAGTTTAGTTAGATATTTAATTTGATGACTATTGTATTATGATGATGAAAATGGTTCCAAGGACTAATGGAAATGGAATAGAAATGTGTAAGGTAAAACAGAAAGATGTGATATCTCATTTATTGATAGGAGCTATTAAATGGGTTAATTTTCAAAAGTTTAAATAAAATCAGTTTAACTAATAGTGTTTATTTGTTAAAATTACCATTTTGAACGACTTTCCCTTATAGTTCAGTCATTGCGTTTTTTATCAAGCAAATTATTCCTTGTAGGGCTGAAAGATATTAACAATCTTGTGTAAAATTTAATTATCAACAACTTTGGACAATTATCTTGTAGGTTTATCAAGCTTATCTTGATTCGTTGTAAAGTTTCATTTAGATCGGTACATATTTCGCATTTTATTCTGTTGTCTTTGGGTTCTTTAAAATTAAAAACGCAAGAAAGAGTTTTGTTAAATTAAAAGCTTTGTCATAATTATAAACAATATATTTCCACAACATGTATAATAATAATTATATATAATACAGACAGCATTAATGGTAAAATTCTAGGTACAATGACTTTTTTAATATAAAAATTAAATACTAATTATTATTATTACATCCTATACATCAATAACTGATTATGAACATTCTAAAGCAATCCTATATACAAAAAGTTATTATGTATATGTGATAACTAATAAATTATTTCATGATTGTTATGCAACAAAAACGACCTATCGTACACTGCTGGCCCCGACATAGAGTCAGTCGTAAGTTATTGTTTTTCAAACTTAAACGAAAAAAAAACTAAAATACACATAAGTACTATTCAATGCAAAAATAAGAACTAATAATAATTAGACTACAGGTAGATTTTTGTCTCTAACTCCTCAGTCTTTTATCACAAAAATTACGTCTTCTCTTAAATAAAACAAATTTATTTTTGATTATATTTGTAAAATATTGTCCTATTAAATGAAAATTCCCTTAAACGTACTGCGTTTCTACAACGCCACCGTCCCCGTCATCGATGGTGTCCTGTCTGCAGAACGTCATCGAAATTGTTCTGCAGATGGTCGCCGCCACTCAGGCATACGAAGCGGAATCTTTCCCGGAAACACTTGAGGTACTTGATCGACTTGCATTTGATAATCTGCAAATGCGTCTATAAATATAAATTAAGTTTATTATGCCGAAATAACCAATCTTACCGTCTGTCACTAGATGTGGTTTTATCGCTTTTGGGGGATCCCAATTTGTGGTTTGCCAAAAAAGTGTTCACCGACTCATCTGAACTATAACTGTCTTGTTCACTAAAATCGAATACTTTATTTATTAATTCAACATTAAGAAAATGTAAGAAATTATTGCAATTATAAATCCGTATTCGAGCATGTTTAAATATTTTAAAATTTATCGCTTAGATTCATGATTTTTGTAAACCTTACCTGTCGGACGAATTTGATATGCTATCCTCCAGTTCTCCCTGAATAGCCGACTGAAGATCCGCGATTCTCTTCAACGCTAATTTCAAATCCGTACGAGTCGTAGCTGACTCAGTTTCAATTGACTCACAACGCTTCTCCAACTCTTTTTTCTTTTGCAACATCTCAACCTCCTTCGCCACACTTCTATTCAATTCCTCTTTAGCCTCCCTACGAAAACGAACTTGTTACACTCTTTCCTACCACTTAAACAACGGCTTACCTCAAATTACGCTGCAGTTTCTTAACCTGATCTTGTCCTTGTTGTTCCTTAGCTCGTGCCATTGCCACATCGGTTTGCAGCTTATCTACGGCCTCCTTTAGTCTGGTAATTTGTACTTCTAGTCTTGATCGAGTGGTTTGTTCTAATTCTAATTTTGATTCTAACTCTTTGACTTTTAATTCGGATCTACAATAAAAGACGATTTGTAACGAATGTTTTTAAGAATTACAAATAAATATACCTTCTAACTAACAGATTCGAGGAGGCATCACCCATACTTTCCACAGACTCCAACTTGGACGATAATTCGTACAACTGCTCCTTCAACTGGTTTCGCTCAATTTCCAACTCGGAGACCAAAGAGACTTGCTCTTGTAGTGCGATTTGGTCTAAGGACATTTGCTGAACAGTTGCTTTGTATTTCTTAAGTACCTCAGCCAGTTCCTCCTCGTTTTCCTCCAACTGGCTTTGTAAGTCGCTCTTTTCCCGTAGCATTGAATTAGCTCGCTCCTCAGCATCTGACTTTTGTTTATGAGCTTCTTCTAGTTGAGCTTGCGTTTCCATTAAATCTGTTTCCAAACTTTGTTTGGATTTAACAGCGACGGCTCTAGCACATTCCACGTCGTCCAGTTGATTCCTCAACTGGCGTATCATGGCTTTACTTGGAGTGTCAGCTTTTTGTCGTTCCAATTGAGCTTGGGTGTCTCGAAGAAGGACTTTCGTGCGCTTTAAATCCCGTTTGAGGCGTTGCAACAACGCTTCGTCACCAGCACGATCGTTACGGTCGGCTTCCGCAGCAGAAGCCAAACGACGCTCCAGTTCGTGTTTTTCACGCAACAGCAGTGTTCTTTCTTCGTGTTCGTTTTCTAGTTGCGCCTCCAATGCTTTTACTTTCTTTTGGGCGTTGCATCGGGCTTCCTCCAGCTCTTCATCGCGCATCTGTGCTTCTTTTTTCGCTTCTTTTCGCATAGACTCCAAATTCATTTCAAGGCGCAGTTTAGCTTGTTCCAATAATTGGACTTGTCCGGCAAGTTCATCCAGTTCTTCCTCTTGATCGTGCAAACGTCTCTCGCAGTCGATTTTTTGTTTACGCAGGACTGTTACTTCTTCCTCGGTTTTTCCACCGCAGGTTATTTCGTCGAATTCACGTTGTAGCGCGATTAGTTTTTCCTCTTTCAACTCAAGTTCTAATCTTGTATCCTACGAAATAAAAAATTAAAACTAGTTAAAAATCAAAACTGTCAACTACTTACGGCTAATGAACTTTCAATGGCAAATTTCTCAGCCATGATGACTTCTTTTTCGCGGGAAAATCTCTCCTTGGTTTGTCTTTCTTTCTTTAGTTCATCTTGCAGCATTTGAGTTTCTGAATCAAACTTTCTTTGTTTCTTTTCCAACAAATTATTACGTCCATTTTGCTCTTCTAACAACAACCGTAGGTCATTCATTTCACCGTTTAATTTTTGCACTTTTCTTTTCCACTGTCCCACAACTTGTCGTTGTTCCTCCACTTCTTCATATGCATCTGCTAACTGTAAGCAAAAACACAACATGAATGAAATAGGTTATAAAATTAGACACAAACCTTCGAAGATAAAACTATATTTTTATCAGTGGTAATGTTTGGTTTCGTTGTTGACATTGTGTATAAATTAAATTATAAAATGTACATTTACTTTACACGCCAGTACTGCAAATGTATTTATTAAATTACAGAATGTCGTAATATTTGTTACGGTAAAACAAGTAGTTTTGGTTTCGGTCTAGTTTGGAATATAAAATGAGAACCAAATGTTATAAATCCGTCATTATTATTGAACATGTGACTTGTAATATACTCAGACAACTGCAAAAATGTTTACACTATTTTTCCACTTTATTTTACATCCTCATCTCCATAACAAATACATTTAAACACAAATTTCGTGTCGTTATAAACCCGCATTTGGTGCAAAACAAAACAACTATAACCATTACCTTCTTCTCCAACTGCTTCTTCAACCCAACAAGCTGTTCCAAATCATCCTCGTGTTGCTGTTGCAATCGCCTCTTAGTAAACTCCAATTCTCTCACGGCTCTCTCGTATCTCTGTTTGTATACTCCATCACCATCACCGTCTTCATCCTCTTCGGAAATTCCATTCAAATCCGATCTGGCATATAGCAGTTCCATTTCCAAACGCTCAGACGATTGTTGTAATTCTTTGTTTTTGTGTTGGACTTCTGATAATTCACGTTCTAGTTTCAAACGTTCCGATGTTTCGGCGTCGAGACGCTCCGTCGCCAGGGTTGATGTGGAATGTTCTTCAGCTAGATCTGCCGTCATTTCGCTCAACTGCAAAAATAATGTAAGTTTAAAGTTTTGTTCTGGTTTTATCGCATAATTATTAATATTTTGATTGTCATTAAAACTCGATTAACGCTTGTTTTGATTCTAAGTTATTATGCAAGAATTATCTGGAAAATAAATGTTTTTGTAAACAATATAGTAGTAATAGCTTCAGATGATTGTAAGAAAATAGAATAAAATAAAGTTTTGACGTCGTTTAAGATAAGAATTTAACGATATAGAAGAATATACAGGGTCTAGGTTCTACCACTAAATTCAAGCGGTAACATCTAAAATGTAGCTTTTTTATATGGTGCATAAGTTGAATAAAATAAAAAATATCCTTGTGGGGACCAAACCAAAAGCAATTATATTTTGTTTCTACGTATACTTTTTAGTATTATTAAAAATCTGAAGGAAATAGAAAATAGGATCAGAAAACACGCAGACTTTTGTAAATACAATTTTACTGTTATGTAATTTACCAGATGAATTTATTATTTTAATTTACATATGTCAGTCTATAGTAAATTTAGAAAAGAAAAATATTTACAAAGTAGACAATAAAAGAGTTAAACGAAAAATTCAGTGTATATAAATATTTAAATATGTATAGTTTGTATAGTTATAAAAAAATGGCAATGTATCAAATGACATTATTTTACTTTCATTAAATAGAACTCAGAAAAATATCCATTAGAAAATGACCAATTCTCTGAGTTTTTCATATAGACACTTAAAAGTCACTGAGAACTCTAAAACACTCTGTTTAAAATAGTCTATTAAAAAATATGATTTGTCTATTTTGATTTTTCTTTTATTAAACAATGTATTTTATCCCAATATTTCCCTCCAATTTTATACCTCATCACACTCAGCTTCAGTACGATCCTCGCTCAAATCCCTCGTAATCGACGACCGACTACAACTGCTCGCCCTACTAAAATACTGAAACCCCTTAATCATAATATTCGTGGCACTCCTGGACCGCCCTACAAACCGTCCCCCACTTCTCGCCATCCTTAAACTATGAGCATCATCCTCTTTCCGCCCCAAGCTCTTCCACTCGTCCATGACATGATCAGTTCGTTGTAAAAAATCCGAAATCTTATTCGACAAAACATTCGAAGTGGTTTCAGGATCCAAATGTGCTGGAATTGGCCTAACATGCTGGCGCATCTTCGACTTGCACCCCAAGACAAACGTTAAGTTAGCATCAAAGACCACTGGGGAGTCTTCTTTGCCCGCTAGGTCTTCTAAATGTGCTTTGGAACTAGTTTGGGGGAAAACCCTGCGAGGTGGACAAGAAGTAGTGGAGCGCGTGTGGTATGAACTGGACGAGGGGCTGGGAGAGCGCGTCCAACTTCTTGCAGGCGATTCAGACTGGAGCACTGTAAGGCTTCTGAGGGGGCGCGTTTGGAAAAGTACTGGCTTTCTTTCGGCTGGGACGTCCAAACCGGCACTGTAAGGTCTTCGAACACTGGTAAATCGTCTGGGTGAAAGTGGTGGCAAACCCGACGCGATACTCGAGGAGGAACTGACGGAAGACAAGGAGTAACCATTAAGTGTACTGGAGGATGCATTGTAGGGATACGACTCGTAATACGGCGAGGTGCTGTTCAAAGACGGAACTGGTAGTTTAATATGAGGAAAAGTGTAATTTGATGGAAGTAGCGGCATTTTAGATTTTAATTTTAAATCATTGGTTTCGTGGAAATTTTAAGACTAACAGGTGTTTGTCCGTCATCAGCTGTTGATATTCCTGATGCAATTTTTTCGTTGTGTCAACAATCCAAAGCGTTTTATTGCCAAGAAGATGCAAACAAATTAATCTTATGTAAATTCTATTTCAGATAGATTTATTGTTTGATGTATAAATAAACTTTGTTTAAAATTTTAACTCCCACGTCAACACCTATTTATGCACAATTCAATTTCGTTTTGAAAATATTTAGACTTTTAGGCAGAATTCTTCAGCAAAACAATTTACGAAAAACTACCGGCACTAAACTAGTAAAACGTCAATCATAAAACGCTATTTATAAAAAACCACTTGACGCAACCACATCAATCCATCCGTATCTGCAACTCTACCCAGCAGCAGATATTTCGTTCGTTTCGTTTGAAAACAAAAATAAAATCAAAATAAAAAATAAAATGGTTTGGTATAAACCGGCGCCCCAAAACAACGGAGATTAAACCGGCGAAAAAGCAAAAACCAAACTGACAATTTGAACATGTTATATGCCGAGGCAACAAACATTTTCAGTGGGATGCACGTAACACATCTAAAGTTAACCAGATTCTAAAATTAGTTCGATTCATGGTTGATAGTGTTCGCTGGTCCGGTTGCGATATCATTGACGTTGGTTTACTTCCGGATGCATATAAAAGTCCAAATTTATGGGTGTTTTTAAGAAGTTTTCAAAAAATGAGCGAGGCGGGCAAGAAAATACTAAATGTGATAAAAATAGATTTATTATTATTTGGCCTAATTTATGTTGTAGAAGAAATATAAACTGGACAAAAAACCAATAAGTTAATAACAGTGAGTTATAATTAAAAGTTGCTGCAGATTTTTTAATTAAGTTCTTTTATTAAGCCGTTAGTTACATCGTAAAAGATTTTTCTTCGATTATCATGTCCTAGATATTATGTTTTTTTATATTTTCTTTAGATTTCTCTTGAATCTGTTAATTTCAAATTTATTTTATGTAATTAGGATTAGGAATAGTGGTATAAAAATAAAACCGGATACAAATAATGCAGGGGGCCATATCAGTTTGTGATAAAAATAATCTGTATTTTTGGACTAGAACCGCCACATTTTGCAATTTTTCATGTAGCGGAAAAATAATGGTTCAATTATTTATGTGTAAATTTAAGTAGGAAAATAAAAAAATGTGGAATGTCATTGAATGATAATGAAAAATCACTTTCATATAAAAGCAAAACAAATATTTTTAAAGAACCATGAATTAAATGTATCTAGGCTAGAAAAGACACTTTATACATATATTTTTATAACCGCATTCTTCAGGATTTGTCAGAATGATTTAATTTCCAAGTCCTAAGTTTTTTCTAGGGATAAGCGGCACATGATATTTAAAAATTTCAAATAGATATACTAGGAGAAGAACCTGACTATCTATTAATCATAATATACAACTAACGTCCAACACTATGACACTGAATGTCGCGACGGCGACGCCTTGTTAAAGTTTTTCTAAATCAGACAGCTTGTTTCTAATGCTCTTAAAAATGTAGCGTAATTGCGTAATGGATGTATTTATTGTATAATTTTATTAATTTAAGAAATATAGACTGTGATTCAGAAAATTTTAAACCAAACGCCTTTTTTGCATATTATTATTGTACAACCAATTTAGAATTTGATTATAGAAACCCCAAAAATCACATTGAAAAAAGTTTTTTATTTTTTCTACTTTCAATTTTGTTTATTTCAATCTGTATCTACAGGGTCTCCCGGAAAAAGTGGGAAATCTCTCGGATTCATATAGGGCATGAAAAAATTAGATGACAAGTTCCTATAAAAATTTTTCCTACAGGCGTTTTTTAAATTTTGATTTTTTTTCGGAATAAGACTTTCTTTTTTTAATGACTTAATAAAACATAAATTCGTTTATTATTCTTTTTCTCGAAAACGGTCCACTTTATCGACAATACGCAAGAGTAGCTTTTCTTTAGTCTAAGGTTCAAGCTACCTTATTTTGTTGTTTTAAGTCTTTTTCACACAGGGTGTTAAAAGTTTAAGCATTAAGTTGTAAAGCTTAGTCTGCCCCTGGTAAACTAAACAAGGTAGATATGTGTCAAGGACATTATTTTAAAAGGTTCTTAGTAGTGTCCATCATATTCACTTTTTATAAAATTCTATTAAGTACTTTAAAAGTTATTAAAAAAAAAACGATTTCCAGCGACGCTCTTCAGGGCTATATATCTTCGTAGGGAGGGCCTGTAGGAAAATTTTTTATAGGAACTAGTCATCTTATTTTTTCATGCCCTATCTGAATCCGAGAGATTTTCCACTTTTTCCGGTATGTATTAACAAAACACCAAAAAATTTAATTTGAGAGAATTTAAAATGTTATAGATCTCAAACGTCGATCTTATTATAGTTTTTTCATTATTTATTATTTTGTTTTATCTTTTTACCATGTAGGAGAAATGGGATGCATTTAGGCTGGTCATTAGTATATCTTCTAAAAACACAATTTTTGAAGTGGTCCACGAATAACGAAATAATTTATTTGAAAGTTGATACTATAATTCTCCTGTCGTACTTAAAAAAACCGTTTTTGTAATAAAAATTCTTTGTATAACAACAATAAGATAATGTTACAGTAAAAATATCTATATTATTATATTTCTACTATTAAAACTTTTAGTAGACAGGTTTAAATAAGAATAAACAAGATACCTAAACTAGTTATGTGTAGGTATACACATAATATAAACAGTTTAACCTTATGAGGAACAATGAGTTTATTTTATTACTTTTCATACATAAATCATCTTAAATAATAGTTTTAAAACCCATTTTAGAATTTTTAATTTAAATTTAGAATTCGTATTACAACAAATTGTCAACAAAAAAATTCCCAAATCAAATCATATTCGCATACAACTGACTCGAGCTTTATTAGAAAATTTTTTTGAAGTAATTTAATTTGAATTTTATGCCTTTTATAAAAAAGTGTAAAAGATGTTGAGACATTCAAAAATAAATTAGAGCAGGCTATATGTATAGCTTGTTACATCTGCCCGTTCATTTATTACTCTTATCAATTATCAAATTCTAAATGCACCTATCCAACATTAGAGTTCTTCTTCTTAGCCTACTGTTTTTAGATTCCAGATCGTGCGATATAACATTTTAATTATACCCGTACATTTGATTTTGTCCAGGAATGTCCTTTTTGTAATTAATCTTTTATAATATAAAAAAATCACTACACTTCCTTATTACTTCGTATGAGATCGTAAAAATATAAATTTTGTCACTTCAAACATTCCACAATAGTTATTTTTGATGCGCAAAAACTAGAGAGAAGAATTTATTATAAAAAGATTTTAATTCATCATCAGGTGTGGGTTCTTGGTTATAAACACAATAATAATGTTGTCAATTGCATCCAAAAAATATATACATCGTGCAAATTCCAACATAATTTAAAATAACACCAAATAATTGAAAACAATTTTAATTTTAAATAAATTTCTTATTTACGTTCCCAGATTTCTTCACACAGCTGAATAGTAATTTTAGTAAAAGTACAAAAAGCCGCCGATTGCACCCACCATAAACATACGCTAATTTAAATTTGGCATTTTTCCTACTAAACTTAATTGAAGGCCATCAAATTTGGCTGAAATATTTAATTCATAAAGATGCTTTCTCAACCACTTTTATATAAGGAATGATCCAAAAAAACTACACAAGAAAAAAGAATCTCTTAAAAACTTTCCGAATAGTCCTGGGAAAAATAAACTAACACAGTGCTTGCAAACAATAAAAACAAACAAACCCAAAACAAACTTATAGATGAAATAACAAAACCATATAAGTAACATATTTCCTTCATATTTCTCTGCTTTTCCTCTCATTAACAGTTATCATTTTACTCATATACCTCAAGCAAATTAAACCACGTACACAGAGCGCCGTATTTATTTTAACAGCTTTCTGTATGCCCGTTTTTAGAAAAGCCGTTGCCTGATGATGACAAGACACCAAACAGAAAAAATGTTAAAAGGGGACGCTTGTCGAGTTGTGTACATTAATGCAGCTCTCTCTTGTGATGTCCGACCACTTTTCTGCATTTTTCCTTAAAAGAACGCACTCACAGGAAGAGGCTTGTACGCGATTTTAATTAATATTAATATGGTTTTCTTTTGCCAAGTAAAATTGTTATGTTCGAGATTGGCACAAATATGATGTGTTATTAGAAGGCGTTACAATTACATTTAATTAATGGGTACTGGCTGGTTTTTTGCTGTATTTAATTATACATCGTTTATTACTACCATTCATATTACTTATTTAATGATCATTTGAATTGGACTACTTTGTAACAGGCATTTAAAAATAAATATTTATCACTGAACATTAAGGAAAAAACGTTATTAAAAGTTGCATTCGTCCACTTCTCGCGGCCTCTAGTACCCAACCGCCTTAAACTTCCGCAATTCCCAAATGAAAAACATAAACCGGCCTGCCAAACAAACATAATTAGACTTGGTCCACATTTAAATATACGGCTAATGGCCAACAGCCAAAACTAATTTTCTTTCTCACTTTATTTTGTCGTACTAGCCACCATTATATAACCACATTACTATCATTTTAATAGTGAAATTGACCGTGAGTTTGTCGCTTGTCGCAATTCTATTATCTTCACTTAATTAAAACTGTCCAGGCGGTTTCGTAATGGATTTTTTGGCAAAGAATGGGGCGCCGATAATGCGGGCGAAATTTGGGACGGTGCCGCGGTGCATAAGGGGCCAAACAAATTCTTTGCACGAAAATATTTTTAATTCTGTCGAGTCGAGATCAAAATGGAAAAACAAAAAGAGTTCTAGACTTATGCTTACCTTAGCTTCTAGTTTGTCGTTTTCGTGCTTCAAAGTAGTTCGCTCATTTTCGATTTTCTCTAGTTTGGCTTTGAGGGCTTCTAGTTCATCCTGGAA
The DNA here is from genome assembly GCA_963942485.1 of Pediacus dermestoides. Lineage (NCBI taxonomy): Eukaryota > Metazoa > Arthropoda > Insecta > Coleoptera > Cucujidae > Pediacus > Pediacus dermestoides. The sequence goes on from OZ012626.1 coordinate 36,971,512, forward strand.
AAAATATTTTGATTAAGATTTCTGTTTGGCGAGACTAAAAATAGTTTATTACCATGTTAAATCATTTTTATAACACGATTTAAGAGAAAAGTATAATTTAACGCACAAGATATAAAATACAGTGGGAGTCAACGAACTCTACCGCAAAAATTATTTAAATAAACTAAAAAATTTGTGAATCACGATGTTATCAGCGCAGATAAAAAATTAACCAAACTATTTCGTAATCATTAACATATTTTTCTGGAAATAGACGAAAATGTGATCATTTTTCGTTTATTACAATATTATTACTAATTAGCTCTATGAGACGTGTTTAAATAATTATCCACCATTAAAAGGGGCAAATCCAGTTTTAGCTACCTACTTATAAATAAATAATAAGATCTTTTAATCGCTTAAATATCTCGATAAGCAATTTGAGATACAGAAAAATATTCACATTTTTGCTAAACAAGCGATACTTTCTGGGTTTTAAACAACTAAATTGTTAATAACTTTTAGTGCACTATAATACTAGTAAAGTTTTCTTGATGAGAATTTGAAAATTTACGTAATTTGTCTATTAAATTTTGAAATTTTTTTTCCGATGGAAATTACATTTCCGTAATGATGCCAAATTTACTTTTCCAGTTAAAAAATTAAAGCATCTGATGCCATGAAAGTTAAAAAAATATATTTCAAGTTTTCACAATCAAATTAAGTTTTGTCAGAGGAACTAAAACATTTATCTTATTTACAGAAATGCAAACGATTCTGCCAAGAGCGTTCTCATTTTTTTATTTATTGTTTTTTTATATTTACCTAAAATCTGGTATTTCGAAAAAAGTATGCATTGATTTTTTAAAACTGTTTATACTGTTTTTGTCATATACAGGGTGTTCGCGCGAAGTGGCTCACTATTGCTAACTTCGTTATTATTGGAGCTACAAATTCAGTTAAATTAGCAAACTAGTACCATTTTTTCCGCTGATTACAATGGTGAAAACAAAAAAACAATTGACCATCTGGTTCTCAAGATATTCAAAAAAATAACATTTTTTTAAGTGGAACACCCTATATATCTTTGCAAAAATCGATAGTAAATTAAATTCTGTACAAAAAATGTCCTCATCTTTTTTTGATAATAATTTAATATAAGCGAGTTATTTTGAAAAAAAGTTTGCAATTCTTTAAAATCAAGTAGCCATAAAACGGAATAGTAATTTATTAAAACCAAACAATCATAATTTTGAATTTAAGCAAGTTGAAAAATACTTGAAAGAATTACGGAAATATTGAAAATTTACAAAATTATAATTTTCGTGGGTACCTACTTGATATTAAAACTTTGAAAACTTTTTTTCAAATAACTCGCTTATTTTAAATAATTGTCAAAAAAGCATAAGAACATTCTTTGTTCAGAATTTAATTTATCGTCGATTTTTGCAAAAATATACAGGGTGTTACATTTAAAAAATATTATTTTTGTGAATATTTCGAAAACCAGATGGCTAATTGTTTTTCTGTTTTTACCATTATAATCAGCGGAAAAAATTCTGATTTAACCGACTTTGTAGCTCCAAATAACAAAGTTAGCAATAGTGAACCACTTTGCGCAAACACCTGTATATTAAAAATATTAAATAAAATATTAATATTTCCGTAATTCTTTCAAGTTTTTTTCAACTTGCTTAAATTCAAAATTATAATTGTTTCGTTTTAATAAATTACTATTCCGTTTTATGGCTACTTGATTTTAAACAATTGCAAACTTTTTTTCAAAATAACTAGCTTATTTTAAATTATTATCAAAAAAGGATGAGGACATTTTTTGCAAAAATATATAGGGTGTTCCATTTAAAAAAATGTTATTTTTGTGAATATCTCAAAAACCCGATGGTCAATTGTTTTTCTGTTTTCACTATTTTAATCAGTGGAAAAAATGCTAGTTGCTAGCTTTGTAGCTACAATAATAACGAAGTTAGCAATAGTGAGCCACTTCGCGCGAACACCCTGTATAAATTGTAATAATTATTATTGAAAAAACGGCGTAAAATAAAAAAATTCTCATTATTTTTAAAACTCCCGGGGAAGCCGAAAGAACATTCACAAAAAAATTGGCATCGATACCTACAATGGTGTAGATTTCCATAGAAGACAAACCTTAACTTCTATACATAAGATAATTGTTATTAGAGAATTCTAGTAAATCTAATCTGCACGTTTTCCTAGATATTAAGATTTAATGTGATCATAAAATATAAAATTATTATAATTTTACTTTAAGGAAACACAGTATGACCTACTTAAAGTAAAAAATAAATATATTCTTTTTTTATAAATATAAAAATTAAATACCTACATTTGTTATTAGATTAAAAAAATCATATAGTTTTTTTTAAGTGTCCAAGTCTTACTTAATTTAACAGGAATAATAAAACAAAACAATATAATTATCCTTTAAATTAGTAATTATTTTATTCCGGACCACGTATTTATCCATAATCATAGTAATTATTGAAAAAAACCCAAAGAGTTGTACTTGTTCAAGTTGATTGACTCCGGAAAAATTCCAATTCGTAAAACAACACACCGAAATTCAGTATTAAATCAACGAATAAAATGAAATCGTAAATAATCTGGAAACTATTTTCAAATTGACAGCTAATTATATTGTTAGTACAGTTTTAGAACAAAAACTATTAAATTAAAATAACTGGAATAATAGGACACGGTGCCTATTTTATATCATATTTATACCCTGCTGTTGCGTTCTGCATTTACAATAACCAACATATGCATAATCTAATGATCCATTTGTGAAATTTCCTATGCAACTTTATGTTTAAGCAACAAAATTTATGTGCAAGTATATAGTAGTACTAGTTTTCGAAAAACCGACAAGAATCAGCAATAAATTCATCTCTAAACGTCCACAGCTGCTGATTTCACTATTTTCTTTTATCCTTTAAACAAAATAAAAGTACCTAGATACAAATTACCGAAAACATTATTGTTCTTGAAGAAAGTTTTTGGAATTCTATTATAAAACACACAGTGACTCAGTATTCAGTCACACACCTATTATAATAATGTGTTTGTTTCATCCGATATAAAAATAAATCAATGTGCCAAATTCCGAAAATACTTTAGTAGAAATTAGCATTTTTCTAATCTGTTCCACTCTATCAACATTCATGCATTATGAATTGTGTTGAGATGGAGGAATTAAATCAACCTGATTCTATATTGTTAGCCGCAAGAAAAAAACAAACAATTTACATTAGGCTATTATTGTATTAACTGCTTGTGCTTGTATTACATCAACGCTAAAGTCAATTTGTCAATGTCATGAGGGCATTTTCGTGAGCTCTAACGGAAGCCCAATGAAACGCTCCTTAATTTCATGTTTTTTCTTTCAATATGAATCTGTCAGAGTGGAGTTGCTATAATCACATATCACATGGTACTTTCTCCTGACCAAATCAATCAATGTGTATTCTAGTAGGTTTATTAAATATCAAGGATCGTAAACACCGTTTTCGTACATTGAACTTTATTATGAAGGCAGAGGTAATAATACTAAAAAAATGTTTTGGAAAGTAATATAATCCAGCAATAGGTGGTAGATTTACAGAAAATTTTGTAAAAACTTTCCCATGGGTATAATTAGAGAAACTTTTAATTTTATTTAGCGATGGGTTATGTTTATTGTTTAATTAAGGAAGAGATTACAGCCTGTAAATGTTGGAGGCAGTGTGGAAAAAGTCTTCCGACTAAAAAAACATTCACAAAAGATGACAAATAGTATGGTTATTTAGTTAATTGCAGGATCTCAAAAAAATCTTCATTTAACAACAATAGGATATTTGTGTCCAAGTTGAACAAAAATATTAGTGTTTTGGGAAAAGTGAAATCAAAATTGCATACAGTGATGAGTGTTTAACGACACGTGATAAATTTATATGTATAATTGTACATGAATCAGTTCGTTAATATACAGGGTGATCAGTAATGGCCGCACTCGGAGCGTACTGTGATAAACTTTACGTTTTAAGAATGACGATTTTTTTCTTTCTTTACAAAGATATGACCACTTTTGTGAAAATAAAAGTGGCAACACTGCATTGAACATGTGAATAGGTTCGACGAAAAAAAAAGAGAAACGTTCAGTATTTTATGATGCGAGAACTTGTCAAACTAATTTGACAGTACTCAATGTTATTAAAAAAATAAATTCATGGCTTTGTTCCATGGCAAAATCCAAATTCTGACATAATATGCAATAAGTCAAAATACCACTGACATAATTAATTAATTTCGGCAGGTGTCAGTTCCAAATGCATGTTTCAATAATATAATATATTGTTGGTTACCTAGCAAATCTCATAATCTCAACAATGTTTTTAATGTGCATGTATGCATTAAACTGAGTTATTAATACACTCCTTTTATTACATTAACTAGATCTTTAATAAACGATCGAAAAAAAAGTATTTTAGTTTACCCCAAGAGAAGCTTGAGAGGTTGCCAAACTTCCAAATTCTCTCAAATTTAGGTATTTTATTAAATTTTAACATTTTCAATTTCTTTGTATTAGAGGTTTTGTGAAAAAAATTGAACAAATTATATTGCATTTTATCCAGAGATTATAGTAGCACGAATTATTCACTCATTTTTGTCTTGGTTATTAAAATAATTAGCTTGTAACTTAGATGAGGGAAACTCTATAACTCGGAAACTAACCATCAGATTTAATTTTTCTTTGCAGATTATCCTTAGTTTTAATGTGCTCTATAACGCCCTGTATTCGGAGTGCGCCAATTACTGATCAGCCTGTATAACTTATAAATTATTGCTCGAAGATAAGATTTTTTTTTTCTATAAAAGATATTTTTTGGATTAATCTTCTACGAATATTTGCAATCTTATTTAAACATTCAGTAAATAAAAAAAATTACCTCAAGTCGTTAATGAAACTCATCTTCCTTAAACCTCTTTTTTTATTTATGAAAATTCATAATAATTTATTTTTTACGAAGCATCTGCATGGTAAATGTTTACGAAAACCAATTGAAAACATGATAAAGAAATAACTAATATGATAAACAATTACCTATGATTAATAAGAGAAAGTAGAATGGTAATTACGATTATTAAAACTCCTACAATAAACAATACGATTTTTTGTATCTAATACGGACAAAATAAACAACAAAATATTAGTTCTTTCACAAACAAAAAGTTTGTAAGTTGAAAAATCTAAACTGTACAGTGTAAGGTAAAAACAAACTCCTTATTCGTTTCTAAATTCAAGGGCAATCTAAAGTCTTGGAAATGGAAATTGACCGAATTTTTTTCTTAATTTGTTAAAAGTTTCATTCTCTTGAAGTCCACATTTTAAGAATATAAGTACTAAAATCTACTACGTATCATTGGAATATTTATTTTTGAACAGAAATTGAAAAATTGAAAGAAAAACGAGACAAAATAAAGTCTGTAAGTTTCAATTGCTATCTTTTATCTGCGAAATTCTCTCTAAAAAAAGAACATTTTGATGTTAAGTGTTGATTAAACCTATTTTATATTAAAAAAAGAAAAATAATATACAATGTCCCAAGATTGATGTTACAGAGACATAAAACATCCAAATAATATTTTAGAATTAAATCCTGATTAAGCAGATTTTTTGTTTTTGCACTGCTTAATATTCGTTTTCGACCAACCAAAGCTAAAAACCAAAATATTAAATAGATATTTAAAAAAAAATTGTTTGATGCTAAAATTTAACTTCCAAATAACAAATAGCCCTTTAGAAAAAAAGGTGTGCTAGAAATCTTAATTCGAAAAAGTTATTATTAATTACAGTTAGTTTTTTGGACAATTATGCTATTCTATAAATCGTAATATGTTGCTACCTTACGAATTATTAATTTGAAACATTCATTAGATAATTAAAAAATTACATGCTTCTAAAATAAAGATTTGCAAGTGAAACCGAATTATTTTTGTTCTATTATATTCGTTTTTATATCCGATACATTTCCTCTCAGGTATAATACCGCCAGATCCTTATTTTTTTAAATTATCAGATTCGCTCATTGATAAAAAACCGATGTAATCTCATAATTGATATTTAACTTTGTAAATCCCAAACGTCAAAAAGCTGGATTTTTTTAATGAATTAATTCTAAGAATAGTGGATAAGATAAGATACATAAAAAAATCCACCATAATTATGATATATTCATTGAACTTTTTCCCATCGAACCTTCATACCTATAAAGCCGTACATTTTTTTCCATCCAGCATACTTGTGTAATAGTCGTCACGACCACCAAAACGAAAAAAAATTCTCGAACCGCACATCGTTATTTGTAATGATACAGCAAACAGATGCACCAGAGAATCGAGACCGTGACCCTCGTCTCACCAGACTTATACATTCAACATAATTCCTTGAAATCATCGTGAAAGCGTATCAAAATCTGAACTGAATTGAATTTTTGAGCACTATACTGGACCTCACCTCACGCTAAGGTCGTGACAAAACCTAACCACCCAACTACATACATACATCCTTTCATTCTCACTCACCGTTTTGATTCTCAGCTCTTCTTCGGTGCGATGGACATTCAATAGAGGTGTCACGCGAACCAAAAGCCGCCACCATGGCCAATCACGCACCAGAAGAAACTTGCGTACGTTGCGTTGGATGCAACGCACCGCAAGATCTTGCAGTTTTCTTTGGGCCAGTTTCCGCCGAGCCAAATATCCACGACAGTGGGCTTGGAGGCTAACCACCATGCCAGCCAGACGTTCATCCCTCTGAGCTTCCAGTTGCGATATGACGCCATTCCGGAAGAAAATCTGCAAGGAAAAAAACTGTATAGCTAACTGGGTGGGCGAATTAGATTGAAACCAGAGTAAAAACCGAGCGATTTGAAGAAGTTCCGACAGAGGAGAACAAAAACGATAAAGTATCTTTGTGGTTTTGGTTTTTCGTATAAAACAACCAGATACTGTTAGTTATTACTTAAGATTAGATACATGAATGACGCAGGTTCTCAGATTCTTAGTTTTTAGGATAATTGATGTCCGATTACTAAAGTACATGTTTATGTTAGCTACAATTTAAGTATAAACAGTTTTTACCGTTCATCTAAATAATAATAATTAATAATCGTAAACTACATCGCAGGATAAATTAATCTTTAAGTGGTTTATATGTACCGGTAAATTGTATATCTAAAATTATCTAAAACTAAAAATTTATGTTTATGGGTCATTGAGAAATTATTTTTATGTCCATAATAAATACCTGGTGTGTCAAATAACTAAAATAAATAGCGTACTAGAAAGCATGTAACAGAAAAAAATTATCTCCTTAATTTATAGCTAAAAAAAAATAAAGTGTTGCAGTTATAATAAGTAGGTATTTTAAAATATTCTCAATTATTGCAATTATAAAAACAACACTAAAAAGAATTACACAAGCCAAAAAATCTAAGAAAATTTGTCATATTAAACGTGTAATTTGTTTGTAATTTTATATTAACTTTAAACTACAAATAAATACAATTACTACTGTGAATAATTTTGTACATTATTACAATTTTCTCCTAACCCCAACTACCTTATCTTCCGATCCAACTGCAAACTTCTTCTCTTTACCCCCATCGCATTTTTCCTCCGGCAAGTTCGCCAAAGATTCCGTGCTCCTCCTCGACCCAACTGAACTACCATCACAATCCAACTCAATCTCATTGGAAATGTTCCCCGAATCATCAGAATTATCCGAACTATAATCCAAATCTTTCTTCGCACCACCAAAACGCACATCCACCTTCTTCACCTGCCCTTCCTGCAAATAATCCAACACATTCTCTACTTTCACATCTTTCGAATCAATGCAACTGTTGAGCTTTTCGCAAGTGGTAAGTTTTATAGTATCAATAAATTGCTGTGCAATTTTCAAATCTAACTGAACAGAGTGTTGTTCAATGTGATTTGTAGTGGTTTTCCGATAGGTTTTAGTGTTGGAGGTTTTCTCCATGAATTTTGTCTCAGCGTCTATTTTCTTCACCCCAAAAGTGTTCTTTTTCTTGGTGAAAGTGTCAGACTTGCGAACAATAGGCGGTTTAGCTTCAAGTTTCTCCACGACAGTTTTCACATATTTTTCCTTGGGGGCCTTCAACGCCACAAATGCTTCTTTCGGATCTTCCATCAAAGGCTTAGCTTGCACTTTCGCAGATAACTTCTCTACTTTGTTTTTGGGTACAACAGCACAACCATCGAGTTTATCCTTGGGAATTGCTCGGGGTTTACCCTGGAAAACTTCACGCAACTCCGCGGGGGTTTTCCGAGGGTTATAACGCAAACTTGCTGGTGGTTTCTTAGAAACAACTTCCTGAGGCTTATTTTTCACTACCGCTTTAGGATTGACAAAATCTCGTTTTTTGTTTAAATCCTGCACACTTTTTCCAAGAGTATTCCCAGGTTTTGGAAGAGAAAACTTTGGAGATTGGTTCAGGTTTTGAACACTTTTTGCGAATCTTCCATTCAGAGTTGACGTGATGGCGGGTTTTGGTTTTTCCATTGAGGCACTGCTACTAGTGCGATCTAAATTGTTTAGATTGCAAGGAGTACTTGGAAAAGTCTTCCGTAAGTTGGTGTTGACGGGAATTTTGGAACCGCTGCGCTTTAAAGGCGTCAACTCTAGAGTGCTTGTGGCTTTAGATAAATTTGGGGTTGAGCGTTTTGTTGTTGGTTCCGACAGGCAATTAAGACGCTTGACCAGTTCTTTTACCTTTGCAGGTGTCGCTTCTTGTGTTTTTGCTTCATCCTTAACATCATCAGTGATGTTACTCATGCTCTTGGTTTTGTTTTGAAGTTTGTTGCTGGTTGATGGACTACTGTCGCCTAGTGGTTGAGAATTGGATTTTTTCAAAATGCATTTCGACTCGATTATACTGCAAGTTTTTGCTTTAACCAACTTGGGGATTTTAGTTGGTTCTTTCTTAGCTTCAGGTTTGTATTCATTGAGAATTTGGTCAAAATTATTGATGACAATTCGAAGTTTATCTGAATTTCTCGAGTCGTATTGCACATCGACTACTGTTACATTTTCGCCGGGTTTAGAAGAATGTTTTTCTGAATTTTGTTTGTTTTTTACATATTCTACATTTTCATAAGTGTGGTCGGTTTTCTTGTGGATTATCACTACATCTTGCCGAGTTTTTCCAGCTGAAATTTTCTTAGTTATGATTTGAGATTTGTCGCTGTTACCCAACCATTTCTTGTGAGTCTCATAAATCTTCTTTATAAACGGTTTAGTGGTCGTGTTCAGCTTAGATTTAGTAGTAGACATTTTTCTTGGTGGTGTTGTTTATAAACACCACATAATTTATCGCAGTGCACTCGTTCGTTCTGTTCCAGTTGGCTCACAAATTATCTTACAAAACTATAAATTAAAATAGTGTGCTGCAACAGCTTAAAATAATTGCAGACAGTCTAGGTCAGTATCACGAATTTACTGGAACAAATCGCGGATTCTTCTGGTTCTGCCAAAAATCACGTAAATCATATACAGGCAACCCAAGAGAATATGCGTGCTCTCGGAGAGCGCTAGTTTAGTCCGCTGTTGATAATCACCGGATTTTTCAGTCATTTACAAACAAACTGTGGGAAACCGGACGCCAAAACGAAATATAAACAGTTTTAATTACTTCTAAACTAAATTTCAACTACAATAAATTTCTTTTGCCGCACTTAGTACACACACCAACACGTACAACGCTGGATCCTATCGATGAAATGCACAAAGCGAACGGGTCTCGAGGCAAGAGAAGACTGCTCGAGTGCCTACACAAGCCTTTGGTGATGGCCACAATCAATTGCAAGTGAAAGAGTGGGTGCACCGGCCAGAGAAGCACTTGATAAACCGGGTTGAGCAGAAGCAACAGGTATTTTGAGTTGGTATCGTATTGAATTGTTGGATTGAATCGAAACACGAACACAAAAGGGTAAAAATAATAATGGGAGAATGGATTGAATGGATGGATATAGCAACTAACAACTGTGTTTATTTTAAGCGAAAATACTGTGGATGTTAACGAGATATAAACATGTATGTATTAAGGTCAAGCTTGTAATTAGAAGGGAAATAGTACTTTAAGTTGTCTTCCGGAAATAATCGTTGTTTTAGGTTTAAATAAGATTAAAAGTGGTTTTCTGTTTGTCGATGAATAAAAGAGAAATGGGAATAGTTTTAGCGAAAATGAAATTTGTTGGGATTTTTCAGCTTTAGTTCGGGAAATTTAAGAAATTTGTGGTATAATCATAAAATATTTGTACAAAAAAAACACAAATTGTCAGTATTTTTTTAAATTTAACTAAAAATAAGTCCTTGAAAATTGAACTAACCCATCACCCAGCACTTTCAGACTTTTATCCTCTGGTTTTCAAAATCCAATGTTTTAATCATTATTACCAAATAACCATAAAGAATGAGGGTGAATTTTTCATATCATTCAGAACATGTACAATAATAGATTACAAACTTTAACACCTAACCTAACAATTAATAATGGTAATTTGAAAAACGTGAAGTTCGTAAGGTTAATTATGTAATAACACTAAAATAGAACATTCACATTAACTCATTCATTATTTACGTAGAAAATTCTGTCAAATATTATTAGAACAGTTAGTACATATCGTAAAATATTTCCAAGATATATTTTCTATTATTAATATTAATACGAAGTCCAAACAGAGTAGATGATGTAAACACCTCCACCTAAAAAGATTTTGAAAAACTCTCCACATTTAGAAATTATATCCGCTGTTTTAGGATACAAACGTTTCTGGTCACAATAAAATGTTATGATAATAGTATATTATGGCATGAGCATTTAATGATAGCTATTAAGACACGTGTATGAGAAATACGACAAGAGCCGTAGGTGAGTGTCGTAATGAATACGAGTGTCTTAATAGCCATTAAATGAGTTGCATACACTGTTTTTTCTACGATTGGTCAAAATAATGAAAAATAAGAAAATAAATATTATGGCAACTTCATCATAAACTCAGAAATGTCAGAAAATTAAAAATCAAAAATCAATTTTTAAATTTTAGATCTGTCAGATGTTCATGGCAATATTTGATATTGACGGAATATTGCTGTAATGTTGCATTTCTATTGGTTATAAGTTTGCATCGTAATGAAAAATCTGTATTATAATGAATCTCATTACAGTAGAGGTCGTAAAAATGTCTAATAAAGCAATTAAAGTATGGGAGTAGAAAAAATCTATTTCGATTCTAATATTATTCTTAGACATATTTTATTGGCCTTGAAATTGAACTTAATTAATTGAAAAAAAATTTTCGGTATCACTAAAAACAACCCCTTGCCGCCCTGAATAATTTCTCAAATATTATAAACAACCTGACCAATTTTCTTTCATAAAGTCTAAACGAAACTAACAAGTAACGATTCAAAAACAAAATTATAAATATATTTCTTGACCTATTTCCAATAACCATTTACAATATCTTCAAAGCTCAATTGTCCACTCATCAACCACAAACCGGGTTTCTATTTCTCTAATTGTGTCTTCTTCCATAATGGCGATATTATACTGATTTACTACGACCTACAGGTCACAGGTCACACTCTTCACTGTCTTGACTTGACTCTTTTCGGTTGCTGTTGTTGTTGGCAAAAGTAGGCAAGTGTGTTTGTTCTACAAGGAGCTCAAGTATGCCTAAGGCGCTTCAGCACAGGTTACAGGTATAAACTAACTGTTTGCCGTCACACGCCGTAGCCATGACGGGCATTTCAATATCATTTATATGGCAAATCGCATAATCTGATATGACAGGCCATAATGCATAATAATCGTTTGGATAATCTGGGCGGGGAGGTATTTTTGTGTAGGTATAGTAAATCCCATAAACGAGTATTGATTAGGTGATGTAGATATATATAATGGATTGCTAAACAAACATTAGTCAAGTGCTTTGGTTTTGTCAAATAATAAACTGTAAAAAGTAATCCTTTAAGTGCTTTAAACATCTGCAGCGAAATTATGGAGAAAGTGTAACCTGATACTAAGTTCCAGAAGCTTCTGGCAAATATTGGTGACAAGGGGATACAACTTTATTCCAAAATGTATTTACTTGACCATCACCATGATGTCACAGATCAAGTTGTTTAGGTAGGTTTTAGAAGAAATTTCTAGATTGGACGATGTATTAGGTTACTTTTTATACAATTATTGGAGGTACCAATTAAAAAAATAAAATAAATCGTAGTTGTAAGTCAAACGAGATATTTCTAAACGCTTAGGACATAAAAATTTTGTTCGTAATCAGTTACAAAGGAAATTCATTTTCTTTTTTTATGTTTATAAGGCGAATAAAGTTTACAGCTTTTAAAGATATACCGGGAAATTTAAATAATGGAACTTAAGAATTATTATAGGAACATTTACTTTGAGTAAAAAAATTCTGAGTTTTTTTTTTTAAGTAAAATTGAAGAATGCTTATTTTAACCAAACACAACATGACTCCAGGGGTAATAATCCAAAGAATTCTAGTCGGAAAACTTTGAAAGCTTTGGACCGATGGCTCCAAAAAATCATTAAAACTTTGGCGATTCTTAGAATACTTTATAGAAAAGAATTAGAATTAGAAATTATAATCTAGAATTAAAGCACATAATTTTTGTAAATTTGAGGTTTATTTTTGAATGACAAATCACCCAAAAAAGTTTGTAAGAGCGATTTTGTGAGGTAAATTTGTGTGTACCACTGGCAAATTTTTGAAAAATTAACTCGCGATTTTACTTTATTCACAAGCAGTATTTTTTCAAAATTTGAATAAAAATTTTGTTCATATTGGTTTACAAAGTTTTAAATATTAGATATGAACAATATAAAAAAAATAAGGACAAAAATTGTAGAGCTCAAAATTTGCAACATTTTTTACCTCAGGCCGAACGCTCTGTAGTTAGTTCCCAAAAAGATAGAGAGTGCAAGAGTTTCCAAAAATCAGTGATTTACAACCAGAAGAAATCACGTCCGAGGTTTGTAAGAGCGATTTTGTGAGGTAAATTTGTGTGTACCACTGGCAAATTTTTGACAAATTAACTCGCGATTTTCCTTTATTCACAAGTAGTATTTTTTCAAAATTTGATTAAAAAATTTGTTCATATTGGTTTACAAAGTTATAAATATTATGAACAATATAAAAAAAATAAGGATAAAAATTGTAGAGCTCAAAATTTCAACATTTTTTATCTCAGGCCGAACTTTCTGTAGTTAGTTCCCACAAAGTTAGAGAGCGCCAAAGTTTCCAAAAATCAGTAACTTGCAACCAGAAGACATCATGTCCGAGGGAGAAGATAACGTTTTTGCTGAGGATATAAATGAAGAAAACAATAATCGTTCGAAGAAAAAACGTCATAAATGAACACTTTTTTGGAAACTGTGGCGCCCTCTATTTTTTGGGAACTAACTACAGAGAGTTCGGCCTGAGACAAAATATGTTGCAAATTTTGAGCTCCACAATTTTTGTCTTTACACTTTTTTTTCTCCGACCAAAAGGAAACGAGCGAGGGGTTCCAAATTTTTTTGATAAGCAAGTGGGGATACGGCAATTTGGGATTTTCTCTTTCTGACCACCAGCAACATTAGTACATTCAAATTAGCAAAAATACTATAATTTATTTAAAAAAGTAAAAACACTATTTCAACCTCTAAATTTTTTACTAAAATAGTCGTAATTGGATAAATTTATATACATGGTTCGATAGGAAATTTTATGATCTTCAACAAAGAAAGAGACATACTTTTCGACAAAGTGCGTAGTTAAGCCGCAAATCGCAAAAAACAAATGCACTCTTAAATCCAAGATGGCGGAAAAACCTCCCGAGGGATGAAGTCTAAAACTTGGATTTAAACTTACTGCCCACAAAGTTTCATCCTGCCTTCTCCGATTGAGAACTAAAGCATTGGAACTTGGATAGATTGCTTGTAGTTTGAGAACCACTCTATACAGGGTGATCAGTAATTACCGCACTCGGAGCATACTGTGATAAACTTTACGTTATAAGAACGACGAATTTTTTTACCGCAGTGCTGTAAGTCCTTTCTTTACAAAGATATGACCACTTTTGTGAAAATAAAAGTGGCAACACTGCATTGAACATGTGAATAGGTTCGATGAAAAAAAAAAGAGAAACGTTCAATATTTTATGATGCAAGAACTTGTCAAACTAATTTAGTACTGTCAATTTTATAAAAAACAGAAACAACAATTGAAATTCATTATTAATATTTTCATGGCAATAGAAGGTATTTTAGTTTATCCCAAGGGGAGCTTGAGAGGTTGCTAAACTTCAAAATTCTCTCAAATTTAGGTATTTTATCAAATTTTAACATTTTCAATTTCTTTGTATTAGAGGTTTTGTGAAAAAAATTGAACAAATCATATTGCATTTTATCCAGAGATTATAGTAGCATGATTTTTGTTTTGGTTATGAAAATAATTAGCTTGTAACTTGGATGAGGGAAACTCTATAACTCGGAAACTAACCATCAGATTTAATTTTTCTTTGCAGATTATCCTTAGTTTTAATGTGCTCTATAACGCCCTGTATTCGGAGTGCGCCAATTACTGATCACCCTGTATAAGAAAAAATGTTAAATACATTTTTTGTGTAGAATTTTATAAGGATTATTTTTGTATAGAGGCTAAAATCGCGAAATCGTGACCGTTTTGCGGTAAAATGCGGAAAACCACGAACATACACTTTGAGGGTGGCTTTTAGGGGTGCCAGGCTCTAATAAAATTGGGGGACACCACAGAATATTGAAATCCACCACTTTCTGCGTCGGATCCCAAAAGGGCAAGTTTTTTGGATTTATTTCCCTTAATAGCCCATTTTTCGTCTATTACTACTACTACTACTACTACATATCAAAAATTCAGCCTACTCGCAACTTTTTCCATCAACCCCCTTTATTACGACAGATTCACTGTACTATTGATAGATTGTCGAATTAAGGCCAAAAAAAATCAATTAAATCTCGCTTCCTACCTTTATGTATTTACTTAAACCAACATTGATCTTAATACTCTTGTCATTTTCAATTAGTTTGCTTCAAATAGAAAGGCTAAATCAATATTGACTGCAAAAGTATGTTAAAACATATTTCTGCAATTTTGATCAACAACCATATTCAACTTCCGCATATTAACCTGACAAAACCGCCATTATGTTTAATTAATTATTCAATCCGACACACTCTGACTATATCCATACATATACATGTAATTATATAAATATTTACTGTTTGTGTACACAAGGTATGTCAATTAAATTTGAATGTATCATCGTTTATTATTTATGCAAATTTAGTGCTAAATTACAGCATCTGGAAAGCCTGACTTGTACGGGAAAAATTGTCACACTTCAATTAAAAATTGTACAGTTTCTCTTTATTTATTCGATTAATAATTAAACTGATTAGATTTAATTAAAATCTATGTTCTTTCACATCGTTATTAAATTTCCTAGGTTATGCACTGTAAAGTAAACTTTAAGAATTGTTTGGTGTTGCCGATGCGATGAAAATCAATTTGCACATAGACCAAGCTACATTTATTTTATATTATCTATTGGGAGTATTTTATAATGAGAAAAATTTGCAATGTTTTACCTTACCTATTACTATTAATAATATTTAAATCTACAGTTGCATTACATGCGATTTGTTTACGCTTCATCAGTTTTGAAATTTAAAATAAATAGTCATAAAATTAGTTTTCTACGAAAATCGCTAGCTAACCAAATCGCGTCTAGTCACCTAGATTAATTTAGCGAATTAATATTAACCTAATTCGAAGCTATTAATTTGCACACACGACGAACTCCTTATACATAATAGTGTGTTATTATTAAGTACTTCATTAGCCTAAACCGAGCGTATAAATGATAGTGATGCAAAATAACTGTACTGTTAATAGTTACCAATAAGGAATTGGAGAAAGGTATGGCAACAGGTAGAGCTAGAAAAAATCTCTTACGGTACTTGGTGCATATGTGTGTGTGTTAAATCGCTTAAGCCCAAGGTGGCGTTTTAGGAATCTTTCCCCCAAATTAACAACAGTATTTTCGGGGCCTCGGTTTGTTTCGTGATAATAAACTGAGGATACTTCTTCTTCTTACATGAGCAGTTTTTAAGAATGCTGCAGCTGTAGCGGTGCCTGATGTGGTGGTCAAAAGAATATAAGTAACGTAATATTTTGGGAATATCTCAGACAATAAAGTACAAAAAGAAAAGGAAACTGTATAATAAGAGTTTTTAAAGCGAATGTATTTTGGTGTGAAATTTCAATTTACGTGGGATAGTGTGTCTTGAGATATGAAAAAGCAATTATGGGTGTTTGTTCGTAAAAAAGGCATAGCGGACAGTTGGAGATGGTATTTTCTGTTGGATTTACTTCCACTGTTATAATAAAAATTGTGATATTTAAAAAACATAACACAATATTATTCAAACGGTGTATTTTACATAAAATTATACAGGGTGTTCCGGAAAAGTGGGAAATCTCTCGAATTCAGATAGGACATGAAAAAATAAGATGACAAGTTCCTATAAAAAATTTTCCTACAGGCCCTCCCTACGAAGATATGTAGCCCTGAAGAGCGTCGCTGGAAATCGTTTTTTTTTTAATAACTTTTAAAGTACTTAATAGAATTTTATAAAAAGTTAATATGATTGACACTACTAAGGACCTCTTGAAATAATGTCCTTGACACATATCTAGCTTGTTTAGTTTACCAGGGGCAGACTAAGCTTTACAACTTAATGCTTAAACTTTTAACACCCTGTGTGAAAAAGACTTAAAACAAACAAAATCACGTAGCTTGAACCTTAGACTAAAGAAAAGGTACTCTTATTTATTGTCGATAAAGTGGACCGTTTTCGAGAAAAAGAATAATAAACGAATTCATGTTTTATTAAGTCATTAAAAAAATAAAGTCTCATTCCGAAAAAAAATCAAAGCTTAAAAAAAGCCTGTAGGAAAAATTTGTATAGGAACTTGTCATCTTATTTTTTCATGCCCTATCAGAATCCGAGAGATTTCCCACTTTTTCCGGGACACCCTGTATAAACAACGATGTATTCTGTAATTTTTTTGGCATATATGCATTATTTCTCTTTAGTTTTGATATGTATAAGTTAATCTTAGAATTTTATTAGATCATTTAGTTTAAGCTCAGAATAAATGTAATCAAACTTATTATTGAGCACTGAGCAGGGATCGAAATAGATGATAACTCAATGGCACAAAGTCGGGTGGGTATGGTGGATATATGGTAGAACCCACGAAGATCAGAAAATGTTTCCCTATTGATCCCCGAAAATAATAAAACATGACCAAAAACTGCACCTCATTTCCATACATTTGCAAGTCACGTCGAAGTTATAAACACAATTGATTCCTATAAACTGCTTTCGTTTCTCATTCCAAAAGTTTATTTGCATGATTTTGGAACTCATAATTGTCCCAAATAATATTTTACTGACTGATTCCTAAACAAATTTAAATTTTCAAAAAACTACTATCTACCCTTTAAAATTCCAAATGATACAACACATTCCAGTTGGATTACTGTGAGTGAAGCCCAAAGAACTTGTGATTATTATCTTATTGAATTAGTAAAAGAAAGTTAAACCATTATGTTCCATAACAAGCTCTTATAAATTCTTATAAAGAAGAAGAATGTATTACAAGCCGTATAATTTTATAATTCATTTATATGCTAGATATCTAATTTATTGATTTTAATATTAATAAAATCCTATTCAATTCTATTCTACTCCATTCTCATAATATGTAATAGAACAGATATTAAATTACAACACACTCAATAAATCCGACAGAAATAGCCCAAGATCGCAATAATTATTGTTAATGAAGCATGAAATCTCCCGTTTATCACCAACCCAGACCAACATACAAGTTTTTCTTTCAGTAAACTTTCAAGTTTACAAGTGCAATGCAGTCAACGCAAAATTTTTATATAAACTACAAATTAACACAAGACAAGCTGTCGTCGATATACCTATGCCTGTACATAAATCCTCGTGTTTACATTAATTGCAGCTTTCTCTGATGCAATTTAATTATTTCCCATCAATTTGCAATAGATAATTTTAGCACCTAACAAATTACACGCTCAAACAATTTGTTTGATGTACTTGTAACATAAATGCGCGAATTTGGGTGTGCTGGTATTGGGGACCTTAAATAGAAATCATTTCCGATTGAAGTCAATAACCTGCTGAAATTGACTGGCCAGATTAAAGATATGGTACTTCATTCACATCAACAGCAGATCTCGGCTGTTCTGCGAGTTTTTTTAGATGTTGTTTATTACAAGTGCAAAACGACTGATACAAGAAATTGGTTGTTAATTTAATAAAACGAAAAATAAAAATATAACAGATGAGACCATAAAGAGTTGCAGAAATTTAATTAATACAAGAAATAAAACTTGTTAACTTATATCCTGGTAATACGAGTAAAAGACAAATTTCTAATAGATCCATCATAGGAATTTTTTTAGGAAAATAACATCGAGCGCATAATAAAAAAATTCTTATTTTATTACAATTTAGAAATGTTAAAATAACTATGCTTCCTTCAATATTATTTACTTTTTGTTACATAACTCACACACACACATAAGTCAACTCGAATTCATTGCCCTGTTGACTTTGTTTCACAAAATTAAATTATTTTATTAATGTAGGTACACGCTTAATTTGAATGTGTGTCCCATGACAATAGACGCATTAACGCACGTATTTTTAATGGAATTCCAATTAACATTTTTGTAAATGGTGTGGCCAAACTAAAAAGAATAAAACTATCTGGGATTCAACTCGAGCAAGAGAATTGATTATTCGTTTGGAAGCGTAATGAAAAATTCCAATACAATGAAGAAAAATCACAATGTACTCGTATAGTTGTATAAATAAAATAGAACTAAACTGCTGACCAATTGAAACGTACCAAGCGAATTTTTAGGTTGAATTTAAAGTCAAATATTTTGAAAAGGAGAAAAGATATCAACATGAGATTTTCAGGATTCAAGAGATAATTTAATTGCGAAAACAATAGTGTAACCCGATTTTTTTACTTTGAAGTACGTTACTATCTACAGGGTATGAAAGAAAGTCATCTTTTTTTTCTCAAACTTTATACCTACCGGAATTCCACAAAAAGTTTTTTATATTTTATTCATGTCAATTTTTTTTAATTCCTGGTTAATGAGGAAAAAACCAATTTCTCAAAAATTTTATATCCCTCTTATTTTAAAAGATACCGAATTTTTTATTAAATTTAATATTGTTGAACAGGTTTTTGCAATAATAATTATGCTGCCATTTTGAAAGCAAATGTCATCATGTGATATGTCGTTAAAAAGGTAATTTTAAGTAGAATCTAATTCCTACGGAAAAAAATATACAGGGTTGTTTTAAAAAATTTTGAAAGTTAGTAGGTGGCCCTTTCGCTGAAACCGGAAGTTCTTCAGATTGTTTTAAACGTCAAAATGATTATTCCTTTCAACAATCAAACCATGCCAAATTTCAAATTAATACAGTTAAATGTAACAAAATGGTGGGGGTTGTAAAACGATTTCGTAGCCACCCGGATATGAGCAAATTTTTGAAAAAGTGAAAAACCCGTTTCGAGGATATAAGTCACTTAAACCAATGGTGAACATAAACTAAGTAAATTCCATTTTATTCCATTAAGAAAATAGTCTCAAAACATGAATTAAAGAAATTTACCAATCAGCGAACGTGTACCGATTTTTGATAAGCCACTGGTTACCAATAAATTAATGAAAGTACAAAAAGTACAAAAAACAAAGAAAAAATCAAATTTTCAGCAAAAATTCGGTATCTTATAAAATAACAGGGATATCAAAATTTTGAGAAACAGGTTGTTTTCCCATTAAGTAAGGACTAAAAAAATCTAAATCAAAAAAATATAAAAAAAAATGTGTGGAATCTCGGTAGTTATAAAATTTGACAAAAAAAGAAGACTTTCTTTCATACCCTGTAGATAGTAATGTACTTCAAAGTAAAAAAATCTGGTAACACTATCGTTTTCTCAATTAAATTATCTCTGAAATCCTGAAAACCGCATGTTGATATCTTTTCTATTTTTCAAAATATTTGACTTTAAATTGAACCTAAAAATTCACTTGGTACGTTTCAATTGGCCAGCAGTTTATATTATATACAGATGATTTGATTGGTCGGTCTGACTTTAAATATACAGGATTGTTTATAACTGGTGGCAAAACACTCATTCTTCAAAAACTTGTTAGCTTTAGAAATAGAAAAATACAATTATATAGATGTAATTAAACACCCTGTGTAAGTGGCTAATAATTTTAGATTATGGAGCAGCCAGTTTCTGACAACTTCTGGTTTTCCAGGACATTTGTTTTTTTAGAGTTAAGAAGAATGTCACGTTTTTAACGGACCCTGTATAATACTGAACACAGAATGATTTTGACATATTATGTGAGAACCAATTTCATGACGAAAAGTATGAACTATATCTGATCTAAAAATAAACATTTATAAATATTTTTGATTAATGTTCACAAATTTTACAATCTTCTCGAGTTATTTGTTACGAACTAAACATTTTTTATGAAAAAATACCGTGTGTCCAAGAAAGTTGACTAGACGTTACATTTTTTCCATCAAATTTAGTATTTAAGATAAAAAATAGTCAAAATAGACACTAACTTTATTTCATAAAATTCTTTATCTATAAAATATCTTAAATTTTAAAAATAAAAAAAAAATTATTGACCATCAAGAGTAACTTATAAAAGTGATTTTTTCTTTTATAAGAGAATAGCGGTAAAAGCTACGCCAAAAGTACCTATAACTTTTTAATATCTGCAGAATTCTGTGTAGAATGAGTGGAACACCAACTCTTTGCGATAAAACAAACTGAAGATATAGCAGTTTAAATATGTTACAGGAAAAAGTGGCTGAAAACCTGAAAAAACTGCTGATCCCCCAAATTTTTCATAACAGACTAGCTTATAATCAGGCAATTATGGCATTTTATTGCTATAATAACGAATTTTGACGCGGATTTTTCTCTACTTTGACTCATTATTATTTATTGTAGTTTTTCTTTAGCTCATTTTTCTAACAAATTTTTCCCGATTGTGTAGCGATTTTTATTACAAATGATACACAGTCCATTTACAAGCCCAGCAACATTGTTTTAAAACTTCAAACAATTACTTATACACCATGTAAACCCGCCATAAAGGCATAATTTCTAATTACTGTTGGCATTCTCATAACCCTTGCACTGCCAAGGGAAAACCGTGTACCTCCGTATTGTCTACGTATGTACAAGCTACTTAATCTGATTTAGCGAATAATCAACCAGGAAATAGCACAACGGCCCGACGGGCACACGGGAAAACTTCATTTAAATTCAAACAAGCAATAAATAATTATTATTATTATTACTATTAACGGTAGAAAAACCTATGGTAGTAAATCAAAATTAGCTTCCGAGTACGACCCAACATTGCCTTGCGGGTGCAGCAGGAACAAAAAATCGTCGAAAATAAAAGGACTATAGTCCTTGGAAATAATGTTTCTTCTGCAAGGCGTTTGAACTGCATCGCGCGCGGATTTTTTTGTGATGGTAATAAATACATTGAATTTATGATATATGTTTATTGTTAAGCTATAAAACCATCTCACATGTGTTACACGTATCGAAACTACATCTTATTATTATTATATAACTGGTTTATTTAGTTTAGGTTTTTTATTCCTTGTTAACAAACATCTGTTGTGCTGTTTGGTGAATCTCGAATAGCATATTTTATATGAAACTAATTTTCTTTGTAAAATATTTTTCAACTTGCAATTATTGGTAAATTGGCGAAAACGTGCGAAGAATCTTTGAAATCATCAAAGCGATGAAAGAAATATTATTTATTGCTACTCATGCTACCTATACGTTTTTATTTATTTATTTATGTTATTAACTTGGTGAAATGCTTTCTGTTTTGCAAGTAAGTACATGTAAGAATTAATCAAGTGTATTATTAATTAAGTAAATGCTAATTTATTATCACTAGACGCTTAAAAAGAAATTTAAATTAGCATTACAACTATTACTTTTTACTTTATTGTAAGTAATTTCTTTCATACCGTTAGGCAGAACCATTAGTTATTATAAACATTATAACGTATAAAGCTTGACAATCACGATAGCATCAGGATTCCAAGTTTATTTTTACTTTGATTCTTGCAGAAATTTTACAATTTGCAATTTCCTGAACTTTAGACAAAATCCCGACGTAGTGTCCTAAAATATTTCTAACATCTCTCCAATAATCTCCATTACTATAACTTTTTAACGATGTATTGTTCCTAACTAACGTCTTCTTATAAATTAACTTTTTTAAAGAAAATTCCACTGTTTGTTTTGACGCAACTCAAATTTCGCTACTTTCTCTTCCCCAAACTCATCATCACTTTTCGTACCTTCCTTATCATTAAAATAATTACCGTCTTCAATTGATCGGCGAAACAGTTTAAACGCATATTGGAAATTTCTCCCAAACAATTTCGATGAAGAGCACATAAAAGCACAATGACATTGGATAACTTTCATTACGCTGGGGCATGACAAAGCTTTCACTAATGAAAAAATAAAATAAAATTATAACACCGCAGAATATGCGGGTTTTTTGGGTGTAGGTACTGAAGAGTTCGGGTTGGGTACCTATCACCAATTATTGCGCAAGGTGTTTTCGAAACGACAAAATTTATCACCGGATAAACTGGATTTTTTATTTCGTAGTTAGAGGATCGTTAGTTGAACTTTATTTGGGAGATTTCACTTTTTGTCGTGCAAATTTCGGCCACCCACCTGCGATTAAATATTAAATGTTTGGTAAAAATAATTAAGAGATGTTTTATCATTGATCATGATCATGAGAAACGACGATTTAATAATTATGTAATCTTTTGTAATTTCCTACACGAAGTTTGCAAATATTTTATTAAAATTATTGTATGTATAAGTACAGAAGATCAAGATAATAAAATCTGCATATGAATATTAGTTTTGACAAATGTTGCTACTTCAACCCGACAATTTACATTTTTATTGCCATTTGACTAAAAAATAATTAGTTTCCACATTAATTCCTAAACTATAAAACCAAAGTTATTTATTTCTTCCACCAAAAAAAAATCGAAAAAATAGTTTAATAGTTTAAAAATATACAAGTTAACTGTATTCAGGAAAAAAATCAGGAAACTGCTGCTTAATTTACTACAAAGTTCAGCTAAACTTGCAATTTATTTTTACTTATAAGAAAATTTAATCAGTTTCTAGATATAAAACAGTTTTTATGCAATCTTTGATATTGAAACAATTTATTACTATATCGATATTTATAACCTGTATGTAGAGATAATTTTTACCACACTGGAAATTGTATCAAAAATAAACACATTGGTACATACCGGCTCATGTCTCATTTTTCCACGAACCAACTTTACACGATCTAAAAAAATTATCAGAACTGAAACCAGATAAACAAATATTGTGGTTACCATTGTTTAAACTCACAGAGCCAATACAAATTTAATGTCAACATTTATTTTTAGAAGCTTTTAAAAAAATAGTCGTTACGAATTTTTGGCAAATACCATTGGTCTCACTGGAAGCACTTGTCTCCTAAAAATTAATTATAACAAATCCTGGGTATTTTATAATTCAATTTCAAATAAAGATCGACATTATACTCGTATTTAAAATTACAGCCGGTTGTAAAATAAAAAAAAATTGGCAAAGGTTTGAATAATAAAGCTTTGTTTCCTTAACCTGGCCAACGGTTATTCGTAAACAACCAAGCAAAATTGTGCTTCCAGATTAATAATTACTACAAACGCACTCACCTTCAGCATTATTAAAAAACACAAACTCAAAAAGATTATCAATCGAAGAAAATCAAAAGCAAATTGAAACAGCATAATATTACTGGCGGTGTTTCGTGTAATCTGTTTTATCTTAGATTAACATTTAAGTAAGTATTTATCAATTGTGATTCATTGATTATGCACCGACCGTAAAATATTTTTAACAACCCACAAAAATCTGCGTGAATCTATAATTATTTAATCATGAGCGATATAATCCTTTCTCTCCTTGAATACTTTTAAATTGCTATTTACTTAAAGTTTTTTATCTCCTATTATTCTGTAATTACTTAACATAAACATTACCACTGTGAAGCCGGATAAAATAAGTACTCAAATTTAAATTCATTTTAATAATCATTAGTTCACGAAAATCATAAAAATAAATATGGTTCACTATTATTTTGATATGGATTAAACCCAATATAAAAGTTAACAAAATTATCAGGTAAACTAATAAAAAATTTACAGTTTTAAAAATTTCAAGGTCAGGAAATACTAACAGACCTGGCAAACCTACACACATTTTTTCAAAGTCTATTGAAAAAGTACTAAAAAAACTATTGTATATTAACGTTTTTTGGGAAAAATGGTTGAAAATAAAGAAACTGAAAAGTTCTGCTCTACTTCCTACTTCACATTCTGGAAAATGCCGACAGGAGAAAATATATGAAAAATTTACATCTTTCTTTTAATATAAATCCTTATCTTACCTTGAGTAAGGTTATAATCAAGCAATATATTACATTAGATATTTACTATATGCTATGTGTACAAGTAGATAAAAACAAATTAATATTTCATACACTGAAACAAAAAATTAGACTCTAGAATTGCGAAATTTGGCCCTCTAGCGACCAGGGAAAAAATTTAATTAACGATGTCAATTATTTATCCGAAGATAAATGCTCTTTCAAACGAGACCAAATTTATCGAAAGCCAAAAAAAAGTTATTACAATTTTTTCAAACAAACATTCGCCTCTTCCCCCACCCTTTATTTGACAAGATAGAGAAAAATACTGCAAACAAAAAAGTTTTCTAATTTTGCATAGATTACAACATACTATTTTTGGCATATATTAACTCGAGATATTTTTGAGAAAAACCGTGTTTTTCATTTTGTCGTTAATGTTGCGCCCTCTAGCGGCCGAGTTAGAAACTTAAAAATTATTTCCAGCAATTTCTCTTGCCCACTTTTACTATAAATATTTTTTTCCGAAGGCTGTACGATAAATAGTTTCTGAGATACAGCCGGCGTCCTTTCTTATTTGGACACCCGGTACATATATAAAATGTGATAGATAAATATATGCAACCCACATTACTATTATATGATTATTTTATTATTGTTTGCCTGGGAAGAAACAACCAAATATACCGAAAAATTAAAGATTAATAGAAACATCAAATATTTCTTGATTTTGGTGGTTGAAAGTTCGACCTTGAAAATTTTATTGAAACATTTAAAAATCAATCCAAAATTATCCCGGATTGATTTACTCGAAACAGTTATTAAAGTTACGTATACGCAAATTTAACTAATGAAATTTTCCAGACTGAAATATTTTAAATTTTAACAAAAAAAAAATAAAAATCTTCTGATCTTACGACCAAAAAATAAATTTGTGTATTTGTTTGTTGGTACAAAGGATGACTAATTTTTGTTATGTCAGTTTTTAGTTTTCTTTCGAATGTTACACGGTAAAGATGTGAGATAAAGTTTTGTTCGTTACATACGTTTAATTATTAATTAGTTAGCAGTTAATAAACTGTTAATCGCCACTTGCGTGTAATTAGTTATTTATTACAGTTAATTCTCAAATTTTCTTTCAATGCTTGACTTTTTGTCTTGGTTGTAGTGCTTGTGTTGCGGTATGCAGTGTAATAATAAGTGATTCTTTGGATGGGAACAAAACAAAGGGGCTTCAAGACAAAAGGTACAAAATTGTTGCATAAATAATTATAAAATATCGGGTGTGAACAACACAGTTATTGAGTACTTCAGTACTTTCCAAAGATCAAAACGGTATTCGTATCATATAAGAAAATGTTGTAGTTGTCACACCAGATATCTTCATAAATTTACTTGTACTTACTTGGCTCATCCCCACACGATAACTCGACAACTCCAAATCCAAAACCAACAGCATATCCTCAACCGCCTTTCGTTCATCCAGCACAGGACTAGCCACCTTGTAATCACCAGCCAGCAATCGAAATCTACGCCGAAATTCACCCAAAGGAACGAAATTCGGATAGCCTTGTTTGTACAGACGCACAGAGTCCAATATTTGCCCCCCTCGAATCTAAGAACAATATAAAATTAGCTTAAATAAAAACAGTAAATCAAAATTTTTACCTGTGACCTGAGCAGTGGCACATTAATCAAAGTGTCGTCTGCGACTTGTCCATTTAGAGTTTTAACCCCCAACAAAGAAGCGTTAGCTTCGCATAAACCTGCGTTGTGTTGAGGCAGGACACACTGGATAAAACGTAGTTTTGTTCGACGCAGCGTTTCCATCAAACCGTCTATCGTAAATTTAGTCTAGAAAAATCAATAAACAATAGCAAAATGCAGCTGGAATTTAGATTGGCACAAACCTGTAAGCAAACGCTTTTTCTTTTGATTGCTGCAGTGCCACCTGTAAATGTTCGGCGAATACTGGAGGCTCTTCTAAGGGACTGTGAGCCTTCAATTCCTACTAATGAGCCGCTAAAGCTTGATGCGCCTAGTCCTCTCACAGTGACAAACAACTTGCTTAGGTCGTCTCTGTAAAAAAAAGTGAAATTATTTGTTTAAATTTTTTATATCAATCAAAAACCTACTTGCAACTTTCTTGAAGAA
Source organism: Pediacus dermestoides (assembly GCA_963942485.1). Lineage (NCBI taxonomy): Eukaryota > Metazoa > Arthropoda > Insecta > Coleoptera > Cucujidae > Pediacus > Pediacus dermestoides. The sequence continues at coordinate 36,998,423 of OZ012626.1, forward strand.
TGTTAACTGCCGCTCTAGCCACCGGATTCTCCCTGCTATGCTTCAACCACCCCTTCGCACTGTACAACACCGGATTAGTCCCTTGTAAATGTTGCAAAATAAACTGGTTTTGTCCTGGTGCTTTCCGCAGCAACAACTGATGATCTCTCTCACCATAATGAGTAAACAACCTCTCCAAAAAACTCTCATCTGAAGACCCCGGATAAATCGCTTCCTCATCCAACAACCACAGTAAACCCCTGCGATCACCCTCATGTAAATCCGTCTGTGATGTACGTATCACGGTACTTTGAGCTGTTTTGTCCATCAGGTTCACTAGTGGTGTTGGATTTATTAGATTTTCGTTTTCGTTCTCATCGTAGGTGAAATCGATGTTTTCTTGTAGGTAACGATCGCGTGGTGCTACTAGATTTGTGTGGTGGAAGAGCAGCTGCATGCGCTCTTGGAGGTAGTTGTGGCAAAGATCCTCGAAGGAGGCGCCGGCTTGCCGACCGCAAGTTGCGGGGTTTTGGAAGCCGGGGGTGTCTACTAGCAGTATGGAGGTGACGGTGTGGGTTGGGGCGGAAATTGATCTGTAAGAAAAAAAGATTGTAATTAAACAAATTTGTGTTAGACATTTTATCAACAGATCTTTATTCTAATAATCACAAAGCACTGAAAAACAATTTAAATTTTTCATCCTTGTACTGTTAGTTTTCTAGTTTTGATGTTTGCCTAATGATTTTAGGGACAATTATTGTTATCATAGAAACTTAAAAAGTTCTCTTGTAAATATAAAGATTGTAGGAAAAAATCCCCCCTGACTTGCAGTTTTTACCATAATTTTACGAAATTCAAGATAAATTCAACAAAATGTTTATATTGTTACGAAAAGTTTTCAAAATACATTAAAATTAATTGTCATAAATAAAAAGGAATTTAGTTTACCCGAAATTAATTCGCATTGTTAAACCAAGAGAGCTAAAGTAACCCAGTAAAAAAGTTCATTTACTTGCCCCTTCTAACTAAGTCACAAGATTATTATCGTGGGTTTTATATCTAAATCACCAGGCACTGAAACGCCTTAAACTGTCATTTACAACTCTAACCACTGTAATTAATGACATTTCTTACTTTCCCACTACAATACATTTGTTGTATTTTTATATCTAATAATTAACTTGTACCTATTAATTAGCGACGCCACACAATTGAACACTTCGGCGTAGAGCCCAATTATAATTCCTTCGATAGCTTCTAAACCCACGGCCTCACGATCTAAACCTCTATCAGTAGGCGAGGGCGTTCGGAAGGGAGCACGTGGAGTGTTTGGGGTCACCATTCCACCGGATGCTAAACCAAACATTACACGCGAAAGTTCCTCTACTGTGGTGCCCAAAAGTTGGGCTGCACGTTGGGCATTTTGCGGACTGGCAAACTGGTAGCGGTTGTTGTTTCCAGCTGCAACAAATAAAAACAACTATTGTTATTGTTGTGATTAATATTGGTTCTTGTGGAAAATGAAATAAATTTTGAAAAAGTTGTAAAAGAGAGTTTCGTAAAAATCATAAGTTATAAATAAAAGTAAAATTATCTGTACCTTTCACGGCTCCAGCGCACCCCAAATGGAAAATCGCAGCCAAAACCGTATACACCAGCTTCTGCTCCATTTCGCTCACACCCAAAACCCCAAACGCAGCGCAAACTTTCACAAACTCCGCCTGCGCCCTTTGCTTATCCTCGTGCTTCTGCAACAACGCCATAAAAGCATTGTTCTCATTCCCAGACACTCCATCCAAAAACAACTTCTTCCTTAAACTGCCTTCCACCCCAGACAACAGCCTATGCATAATATGGAACGTACTCTCCCCTTCAATCTTCCGAACTATTTTCGTCTTCTCCAACATAAGAACTTGCAAACTAGCCGAGGCTATCACGCCACTTTGATCAAAATCCAAGCTAAAAATCTGCGTGAATCTGGTGGAGTTTACATTCATTACTGATTTGCAATTGCCGAAACTCTCAAGAACTGTCCAAAGAGCGGCTAGTTTTTCTACAGTTAAGACTTTGTTGATGGTACCGGCGGCTGTGACGAGGTATTGAACACTATGTCGAAAATTCGTGGTTTTGCCTGAGCCGGACCGGCCTAGGAAGACAACGGATTGGTCCCTTCGGGTTGATAACATGCCTTGATAGGCGGATTGAGCCATGGAGTAGATGTGTGGAGGCATGTCTTCGGTTTTACAGCCTTTGAACAACGCCACCACCTACAAATAGGAAAATAATAAGAAAACTACAGTCTAAAAAAAATTTCGTCGTACTTTTTCTGAATATATTGCAAGAGGCGCCATGGGATTGATGACTATAAGAGTACCAGTACCAGCATAGGTGTGGATAAGATTGGAGGCGAAGCGCTGGCGGAGGCAGTGCAATATGCTGGACTCGTTCAGGTGTCGAAGAGTTGCTAAGTCCTCTGCTCGATCGAATTGAGGAGGATTAGCCTGAAACAAAAAATAGGCTTCATAAAATACAGCTTAAAAAAGTGCTAAACTTTTCAAGTAAATGAAATTTAAATAATAGCGAATAAAAGTGCTTATATAAGACTGATGTTTGCTTTTTGTCAATATCGTAGAAAGTTTAGTAAATACACTTACATAAAAGTTAAGATAGTTCATTTGCTAATTACGAAATTACTTATGTTTATCAGAAGCTCATTTAAAATGAGAATTAAGAAGTTTCTATTCTAAATTTATCGATATCCACAACAGTTTCCTTATAAATGAAATTATACTTTGTGATCATGAAACCAAATTTGGAAGTAGCTGTGATTTAACAAAAATTTCTTGTTCTTTAATAGATACCTTCATAGTCTAAATTTTTGAATTTTTTCATGAGAATAATTCAATCACTATGCAAGAAGTTTGAGAACTCTACTTGATTTCTGATTCTAGATCTCATAAATGTATAAAATACACTAAAGTTAGAACCGAAGTGTTAAAATTAAAAAATTCAAAAAGTTGAGACTATGATATTTTCTCAATTATTTTTCTTATCCAAACCTTTTCAATGTCATCTTCGTCCACATTCAAAACATCCCCAGTCTGGTCCAGTCGTATTTTCAATTTTCCTGGTTCTAAATTTAAATCGTTGTCCTTTCTTGCAGCAGCAAATCCACCACGGTGCATCAACCAAATTTTTTCCGCGTCTAACCATTGCTTCTCTTTGGCTAAGTGTTCTTCAGTTTTGGCCTGAAAACAACATTTCACAATTACTAAACAAATAAAAAGTAAAAATTATTATCTTTATAAGGTCCCTCCTTTCAAATGAGTAATGTCATAAAGTGATTGTTATTTCATCTGCTGGGTTTTACGATGTGTACGGAACATCATCAATTAAAAACTGCACATGATATTTCCGTAATAAATATGCATCAGATAATGTTAAATTCAGTGGATAAGTGGGCAATTAAATAAGTTGCTTGGATAGTAAAACTAAAGTGGTGCTATTAGACGAGAGTGTTGTGTAAAAAGATTATATGCGCGAGAGGAGTGTTAATTTCTTTTATTGAACAAGAACATACTATCTGAGTCTGTTTATACTCAAAATTACCACTTTCTAATAGCTAATGGCTCTAAGCATCCAGGCAGTTTGAATGTAAACAGACACATCCAAAAGTAAACTGCAGAATGTAATTAAACCAGTCCAACATTTAAACACAATTATATAATGTCTAAAAACATGGACTAATTTTTTCTGGCTCTGACATACAAGGACATAAATTTAGTTTTTTCCGTCTAGCCGACATTTTTACGCCTTCGACAATAAACCTAGTTAATTGTGCCTTAACATAAAAACGAAATTGGGTTAAACTTCTAGAAAAGGTATGTCCGATCAAGCATGTAAATTTTTTTGCGTGGATTAATTAACTGGGCGCCACGTAAGTCAAACATGAATTTAGTTATGGTTCGCCACCTCAAGTCTTACCACGTCTTTATCTGCAAGTAGTTCATTAAACTCCTTAAAACAGTCATGCTTGTCCAAAACATTGAAGAAGCCCATAGCTTTCCTATTGGTACTGATGAACAAAACCTCGTCGTAATCCACCGTTTTAAACTGCCGAGGTTTTCTGAAGCTTCGTCTTCGAAAACTGTTCCTCAAAACCGGAGCATTTCGACGAAGCGATCCGGTTCTCTTCAATTCCGTTCCATTTGGTGTTACTGGCGGTTTCTTCGTTTTATCCACTGGTTCATCTGTGTTCTTCCTCAACCCACCCACCCAACTATTATCATCCACATCAAAAATATCCAAATGCCGCATTTTGGCTGTCTTAGCCACGGACGCCTTGGTAGTACTACTAAACAACCTACTAGAAACATCCAAGTTCTTCTTAGATAAATCACTGCGATCGCTGGCATTATCTGGAAGCTTAGTTTTATCCCCCAGAGACTCCAACGAATCGGATTCACTACAATTTTCCGAGCTGACGCTGTTAGTAGTTTTCACTGGCGGTTTTGGTGGACGTTTCTTTATTGAGGCGGTGCGTTGGAATGGACATGGTGATGGTTCATCCGGAGACTTGGTGTAGTTTCCGCTACCATGAGCAGTGCCTTTGCATGAGGTGTGTTGAGCGAGGATGCGCTTTTTGGGAAGTGGGGACGACAGCACACTGCCACCACGTAAAGAGTTTTCAAACGCACCTTGGATGTGCAACATTTTGAGTGGTGATCTAAAATTTGTACAGGTTTTTGATGGTGTTTGTGAGGTTTGGAATAGATGGAATGGATTCGTCATCTTAATTTAATTTAAATGTCGGTTTATGAAAATATTTCTAGAAAATATTGGGTTTTCAAGTTTCTAAATTGAATCCTTAAGTAATCTTCGTAATAAACTTTAGGATTGAACTAGAATTATTGTGCCGGAATTACCTTTTGTAACACAGATTGAGAGTTGTAGAAATTCGATATACGGAGATAAAAATGCATTAAAAATATTACGAAATTTTAGCGTTCATTATAAGCATTCGACTTGGAGAATAGTTATACGAGCCCTAACAACTAAATGTTCGGACAAAAGTAAATTTGATTGTCTTTTTTCCATACGCGCAAAAGTTATCTTAATTAACTTCTATAATATTGATGGTTTTTTCTGTTATAATGCCAACATTTAGTTATATAAAAACGTACATTTCATAAAAATCCGTTCGGCGGTTCCAAAACTGTGGCACTTTAACCCAGCAGGATGGGAAAATTGTAGAAACAAAGAATTATTATTTTCAAAATGTTGGATCTAGTAGTCGGATTTTGATGAAATTTACTTTATTGCAAAGCTGGATGTTGGTTTTCTTTACAAAAAAGTTACACAAGTTTTTATTTGGTGATTTTAGGCATTTATCGAAGCTTCAAAGTTGCACCTTTAAAAATGATAAAATTTTCTAGTAACTGTTTTAAAGAATCACAGTTTGGAAACCGCTGGTTGGATTTGTGTCAAAAAACATTTAAATCAAAGCTCAATAATCGTACTATATTGAAAAAATCCGGAAATGTTAATATGATTTTTTTGCATTTTTTTCGAGTTCCACAGTTCACTTTTCAAAAAACGTGTTTTTTGAGGGTGCTACCTACATTAAAATAATCAGTTTTGGAACCACTGGGTGGATTTTGGTAAAATTTACTTTATTGCAAAACTGGATATTGGTTTTCTGTACAAAAAAATCCCCAAGTCTTTATTTGATGATTTTAGGCATATTCCGTAGCTTTAAAATTGCACTAGAAAAAAGTGACGTAATTTTCTAACGACTGTTTTTAAAAAATCAGTTTTGAAACTTGGGGAAAACGACATAAAGGTGCTTTCATGGCGCTCATCCAGTACGGACTTAAATGTCAGTGAAACTCTTTGGCATAAAATTAAACATATTCTACGCAATAATCCACCAAGAACCATTGGGGACTTAAAGACCAAAGTAGAAGAAATTTGGGACAGTTTCACGCCAGAATTGTACCAAATTTTGATAAATACAATGCCTGCTAGAATACAGGCAGCTATTAAAGCAAAAGGAGACGTAACCTCTTATTAATGGTCCTAAATTAAAAATTATCCCATCATTTAGTTGCAAATTCATGTTGTAAAGTTTGCTAATTATTAAGGTTAAAATATTGTTAAATCCAATAAATAATTTTCTTCCATGCATAATATTGTTATTAAGGCTTTATCTTATTGTATTGTTAGGTGTTTACTAATTATTTGCGTAAAATTTCCAGTTCTCCTTTCATACTTCAAAAATTTACTTTTGTCCGAACATTTAGTTGTTAGGGCTCGTAGAAGTTCGAGTAGTTTATAATTCAATTTTTATTCTTCAAAAATTTAAATAAAAACGGATGAAAAATAATACAGGATATGTCACAAGATTCTACTTTGGATCACACCTTACAGTAATCTTTATAATTTGAACTAAAATTTATAATATATTCTTAATTTCCAACAACGTGCATGCATGTCTCGTTTTTTATTTTTTAACCAAGATCGATTTTTACATGTTTCGAAACCGCCCACCGTGCCAGCAAACAAACCGTTGAAACAACACATGTCCAGTATATTTGACTTTTTTCACCTATTGTGTACAACATTATCGTTTATTGATCTTTTGCTGTTTATTGTTGGGGCGTATAACATTTGCACTTTTTTTCCGAGTTATTTTTGGACGATGCACCCACCATAAATCATTGAGAAAACACAATAATCACACCTTAGCAGATGTTGTATTATTAAGTCATTCAATATGTTAAAACCACGACCTTGGGATTGTGCAATTTATAATTTGTTTAGTTGTTGTATTAAGCAAGTCTTTCCAATTGAAATTAATGATGATGTGTAATTCATACATTGAATAATAATTAAGATAATCCCAACCAAGTCGTTATTTTTGGGATATATTAAATTTTATTGTCATATCAGATTAGCTAATCGAATAGAACTTGCTTCAAATAATATGCAAAATTTGTTGTCCTGCGTCTAAATTTAGCCATCAGGCAATAAACTCAAATTTAAATCTGCAAATCACCGGATTAATTAGAAATATTTTAATAAATTAACTATAAAGCTTTTTACTTTTCCAATTTATGGACTGGTTCCACTTCCATAAAACTCTGGTCCAGTCTATTTTGAAACCCCATGAATTTGATTGGGTACTACAAAAATTTTGTAACTAATTCGATTGTGCTCTTGAACTTTGTATTTATTGCTCAATTTATTCTGCAAATATTTACTACTGTATTTGTATTGTCCATCGAAAACAAAACCTGCAAGTACACATGTTTAGAAAGCTCCCCACATTTTTCTTTTGTCCATAACCGTCGCCGATTTTCACTCCTAAACAAACAATAACTAAATAGTGCACTTGGCTGACACACAAAATCTCAGAATTGTTTCTTTGTGGTCTACGCCCATCACACAAAACCACAAACTTTATACAATAATAAAATACATGTTTTGTGGTTTATTTTTCTTCGTATTTACCTGTAGATGGTTGCACAACCAAAGGTGTGACAGATATACGTAGAAAGGTCGTCGATTGACCCTAAAACAAGCTATATAATTTAATCTGCAAACAAACACTATGTTCAAGCCGTTTATTGTATTTCAGAAATTGTTGTGTGTTTATATGATGGTGCTTAGATAATAACAATAAATTGTTGTTTGTCTAGGGTGTGAAAGATCGAGCTGAAGGTGTGCTGGATCGCAGGATGTGTAAGATATGAATAGTGGAAACTTTCAAACTATTAATAATTTATAGGTACTAAACTTTTTTAAAGTCTGTGCAAAAATTATTATTTATTATATATATTTAATTAATAAAAATAAAGGAGCAAGGCTGCAAAAATATTCAGTATCTGATACTTTAATAATTTTCGAATTCAAAAAATAAGATAGAAAAACAAGCAATCAGCTTGAGATTGTACTAAATATTTGTATTAAAATTTAACCAAATAAAAAAAACTTTTTAAAATATGTATTTGCTTTTGAAGTCACAATTTAAAACAACAAATTTATTCAAATTTTGTTGTGTTTAATTCTCTTCCTTTTTTACACGAAAACATGTAGAGAAAAATAATCATATTATAAAAAATAAAAGTAGTTTAATCCAAAATCAAAAACCCGACATTTTATTTAATTAAGTACTCGAGGAAAAATCCACCTTCATCTATTCCAAACCACAAACTCAAAAAACCCACCCAAGAACTCTCCAATATAATGATGATTGATTACAAGAAAATCACAATCGCATATTAACAAAAATTTCAACTTTGCGCCCTTCAATATTTCGTTTTGTCCAAAAAATTAACACTAATATTCCGCCTCACATCACAAACAACAAAATTCCATCACAAACCTCACTCACTCTCAAGTTGTCATGGCAACGATCACTTATAAACTAAAAGTTATACGCGCTGAACCACACGTGAGAATCGCGACTTAAAAACTAATAAGCATAAATGTGTATGTACTTACATATGTACAAATGCAACCGGCCAATGTGTTTGTGTGTTTGTGTGTTTTATGTGGAGTAAAGAGGGATTCGAACGATTATTATTGCCGATTTGTTTCTTTGGAATGTGATTTAAAAATAACAATTGTTTACGATTTTTTGTAAATGTAAAACATTGTTTGTTGGTTGTTTTATTATGTAGTTAATAAAAATGTGATAACGATACCAAAACAATCAGATTTAAATTAATTATTAGCACAACTATTCTACAAATTGATACAAAGTTTAAGAAAGTCTATAAATTTTTGGCAAATTTTAAATCAATAAAATTTTTATATAGAATAAACGTTTAAAATTCGAAAATCGTATTGAATGAGGGTTGGAGTATTTAATTTTTAGGTACCTAGATTCTTTAGGGGTACCCAAGATTACAAAAATTTTAAAACTGAAGTTCACAAAAAGAATACAATTACCGTTAAATATGCTTAGTTTTCGAGATAAACGCAATTATAAATGTTTTAAAAATAACGCTGTAGCCCTTACAACCCTTCTTGTTCTCAATAATCAATCATAACCAAGTCACAACAAAACTTATCTCTACTTTGATCATAGAAAAAAGTAATACACTTTCTATGTCGTTGTGGTATCCTACTGTGAAGAATTATTTTATATCCGACTTCAGTTTTATTATTTATACTCGCATTCTACATCCACAATTAATTTTAGATTTATAATGACAAGTTTAGAAAATTTACATATGTATATTTGTGATGTTTTTTTCCGAAAATGTGAAACTTTATATTAATTCCCAATAATAATAATAATGGGAAAATATTTTAATAAGAAATGTAGTGAGACCTTTGCCCTGAAATGGGAAAAAAGAAACTCATTAAATTTACGACTGCTATAAAAGTGACAGTTTCAGAATTACTATTTCAATTTGCTGAAATAATTAACTATAACCTACAAAAAGCTTCAGTTGTAATTCTTTAAATTTCTTCAATTTTATTTAAGCAATAAATATATTGTATTGTTTTATCAAAACCATGTTTATTAATTTACTTTTAGAAAGCAATAATTGACAGGTTCAGTTAGAATTTTATAATATTCATTAGGTAAAAGATTTTTATACGAATATCTCACGCAACTCAACAGACTCAAATTTCATGAGACTCCATCAAAAGAAACCGCAATAATTTCATACCTATTAATTACACCGTATAAAAAAGATTATTTTCGTGGCGCCTCTGAAGCAATAAAAATGTTCTCCGTATGTGATTTGGTGAAAGAGGTAAAATTCAGGCTATAAATAAACATTCTACTTATTGCGCGAATTTATTTAAATTTAAAATAAGTATTAGAATATTTTGACATTTAATTAAAACTGCAATAAATTACAAATTATTATACAATATAAATTTGTTAATAATTATCCATATTATAACACTAAATACGGGATTAGCGTAGATATTAATTTTTAATCCACTTTTCACATATGTTTGTCCAACTATCATATTATCAATAATTCATAATATTAACTTGGGTTTGTCTGTTTAGACCAGACACCCACCTCCAATCTCATGCGCCTGTTGGTTAATATTAATTATTGAATTTAAATCAAACAACATGCAAATATAGACACAAGAATTTGTGTTACATAGTGCACGAACGGCCTTCGAAGGTAAGAATAATTGTTGCTAGTTATTTATGAATATTTTATGCTTTATCATTCAAATTATTTGTACAATATTAATTTGCTACATTTAAGGGCACGGTGCATTTCTTCCAAGAATCGTTCATTATGGTTGGGCTATTAACGAAAACAATTATAATTGGAATCATTCGTCTATGTCAACCATATTGCACAAATTAATGTACTGATAAGTGTTTGTGTGCAACCTTGCTGTAAAAGAAAAAATAGAACAAGTTGTTTAACCCGTACAAGGCGCATGAAATTGTAAATAAATCTCTCTTATAAAGTGTTAATATTCCAGATATCAACCCGTGCCGGAGTTGTCCAGCATTCCACAAAGTGTTAAGTTCCCTCGAAAAAGGAAATGCTGAATAATTGTCGTACATATTTAATTCTTATTCGTTGGAATTAATGGTTGTGTGTTGTTTCAGGGAATCGGCGTTGAATCTCGAATACAAATGAATGAGTTTATCTTTTCCTAGACACGGAGAATAAATAGGCGTACAAAGCGGCCTTGGTTAGATGAATATTTATTATGTTGATTTTAGATGTCGATACCAAATTGATTTTGCATTAATCTGAAATGATTAGGTAGCTAATAGAAAAATAATTATTGTTATTGAGCGGTGCCTACTTTTTTTCAAATCCGGCTACTTTGGTGGCCAATTCGTATCTATAGAGAAAACTTCCATTGTGGTTTATAAAAAGCAAAATAAAAAACAGAAATGTAATTATTTTTAAATTTATTCATTGAGTTATTAGGTGCGGCAAATTTAGAAAATTCGTACCTTTATTCATGAAGATTGTAGACAATTTGTGTCTTTTTGCTCCGGTAATACCTTCCATAACGACTCTTATTCAAACTTTACTAATAATAGTTAGATGACAATTATGCAAATTAATATCCTTAGCTTAAAAGAATATACATATACTCCTCAAGTATAAAAAAATTGCATGGTGTACAAAAACACATTCCATGGGGATTAATCATCAATCACATCGACATAGCAGAAGGTATAGGTACATAAAAATATACCTACATTTTTAATCATTTTCAAATAGTTCCTAGTACAGTACCCACCATATTTAAAATTTGTGAGACGTGACCGTCATCCAGAATTAACAAGTCATATCCTTCGGTTAGTCAAAAAAAATTTCAGAATTTAGTTTCAAAATTTGTGACAATGGAAAATACAATAATATATATATATATATATATATATATAGATATTTCCAATAACATATTGTAGAGAGGGGTTTTAAAATAAATATTTAAAAAAATTGGAAATCAAAACAGCTGAATGCTACTGCTAATTTGTACCAACAGTTTTTTATTTAATTCCTTTAGCAACTTTCAGGAAAGTGATCACTTTCTTAACACTTTTGAGTCAGGAAAATAGGTCATTACCATTACAGTTTAGAGTACAATTAACATGGTCTTTGTCGCTAGATTTTTAACTTTTGGTTAAAAAATTTCTACAAATTATAGAATTAATAACGTTCTTCATTTTTGTTGTTTAAAGCAGTTTCAGATTTTTTTTAAGCAATAAGCCAGGAAAGTGTCTCGCTGTAAAGTACAATTTTTCTGACTATCATGTAACTAACTATTTTCAAATCATTTTCAAATTTGCGTTTCCTTGACTTGTACGTGAAATACAGTGATCGGTGGAAAGTGTGCACCAAATGGGAAATAACAGTAAAATAAATTTGTTAATTCTAAAGATAAAAATTCCCATTTGGTGCACACTTTCTGCCGGTCATTGTATGTGCCTGAAAGAGTAAAAAGTTTATTGGTATTACTGTTTTTAGCGAAATACTATAAATGAGTGAATGGATAATTTAAGTTATTCCCATTTTAGTTCAATTTAAAGGATCTTCGGGAAGTGAAACACACTTACGTGCACAGAAATCGACCCACTTGGCAGTTTTAATTTTAGAAACTAGACGTCAGATCAAAAAGAAAACTTATTCACTTCGAAAGATCATTTAATACCCTTTAATATGAGCCTAAATTTATCTGAACTCAGTATGTGTTCTCGAGCGAAAACTTGTGAAATGAAGAGCATGAACCAAATTAATATTTGATTATTGAAAGGAATATGTTCTCTTAATAATTAAACAAGATCAACCGCTAACAATTCTTAATTTTTAATAATGGGTATATATGACCCCCTATTGCCCTAATATAGCATCCTGCAAATCTAATCAAGTTTGATATTGTTTCTTGTGGGATGTTAGGCCACTCTTCTTTTACTAAGCACCGGAATGGAGGTCGGGACAGGAATTCTTACTTGGAATCTTCGTTTTAGCTCATCCTATAAATGCTCTATTGGGTTTAGATCGGGGGCTGCATGGTGGTCACTCCATAACCCGAAAGCCGACTTGTGCAAGTGGGTCGATTTCTATGCACGTAAGTGTAGTTCTCTAATTTTCAAATTTCTAAGTACCTATCTACTTTTTAAAATTTGGTTATTATTATAGTAGAAGAGGCGGCTGCAAAAAGTTAATCGTCATAAGGTGGACGAACGGGAAAAATAGGAATGATAGTTTAGACCTTTATTATTTCTTTAACCCGGTTTCGGCAGGATTTTCGCAGGCAACCTTAGCGCCGTTCCTTCTTAATAAAGGTCTAAACTATCAATCCTATTTTTCCCGTTCGTCCACCTTATGACGACTAACTTTTTGCAGCCGCCTCTTGGACTATTAGGTATTATTTGCCCATTCTAAACGCCATATTACCATCTCTGGGACTAGAATATAGGAATATACATTAATTCAAAAAATAATCAGAATGTCCCTAAAAAATTTAAGTTTTAATTTAAAATTGGTCAACAGCCAAGCAGTGACTAATTCCGGGTAGTACTTTAGAAGCTCCTGGTCTTGAACTTTAATATTAATGGCACAGACTACTTAGACTAATGATTTTCATAATTGTAGTGAAACTGCAAACTGCTCCTGCATATAGATCTCTTATATGCATTTGTTTTTACCTCGTTCATGTTTAAATGGATATTTTAAGTTTTTGTAAATTTCCTTGAGAAACAAGTTTCTTTTGATTTCGAATACAAGTCAGATATTATTTCCACGTGAAAAAGTGTATTCTTGCGTCGTGATAAGAATCTTCATAAATCTTGTAAAATTGTACAGTTTTCTATTTATACACTAAGATGCAACATGCAACCAATTAATGCCAAATATCTTTATTTATACAATTTCATTTTAATTATTACCAAAATTTACCAAATGGTCGCTATTTCGTACGTTGACTTTTTTTTCAAAAATAAAGAAAATTATTGCCTGACAGGCACAATATCCCATTTTACCACAACCTACCATAAAATTAAATCATAAACCACAGCAGACTTATACGTTAAGTAACACAAAGGAAGTGTTTCCACTTTAGTTTTCTGTTGCCGAGTCATTCACATCAATTCTTATGTAGATAGACAGTAGGGAAACCATAAAATGCATTGTTATGAATTGGACATACAGTAAATCGGTCTGTGCATTGAAAACTAATAACATAACTTATACATCCACGCTTCCGTCCGCTTTATCTGAAACACCAACACCCACAAAGGCCTCAACCTCAACAGCAAATTTAACCAGCTCCGAGTTTCTCATTAAGTTTTATTCCGTTTATCCCCTAAATTTATCATGTGGACAATTCCCTAAAATGGTTTACAATAAAACGCAGGATTCTAAAAAAAAACGATTTTCTATATGATAGATTTATGCAGAGTGTTCCGGTTGAGCTCCTTTTATTTTTCCAAGCCTGTCACACCAATAACTTGTACACTGCCTTCCAAAGCTGTATGCAAATATAATAGCAGCAAAGAGAGCACTTGCCAGCAGGAATTTATTGAAAACGGTGCGATTGTAGACTCTGCCCAACAGTTAGCATAAATATCGCCCACAGTGCAAGCAATCTGGTTCCTTTGTCCAAAAGCCACAAGGATTTTTAGTTCGTAGACTCTCTTAATTATTGAACTTGTTAAACAGCCCACAACATTTTTTTTTCTGGCTGTTGCCTTCAATATCAATCAATGGGCAAGTTGTAGGTATCGCCAGTTAATAAAATACATTTAGTTAGTTTTTTTATTGGCGTGAACTTTAAAATTAATGGTTTTTTTAATCAGTTTGATAACCAATTGCGTATTAAAACCTGTACAAACAAAAACAAGTTGCGATTTATTTGATATGCGAAAAAAACCGGCACCTCCACCATGTAATTCCTCGTCGTATATGGGAAAAGTCTTGACATTGCGATTGTTGGTGTTTAGGATGCACCAGGAGCAATTTTTTCTATAAATAGAAATATTTCTAAATATCAGTTGTATAATTACCGGTAAAGTAAAAGTAGTAATACGAAATTGTTGCTGACATTTTCTGTGCACACAAAAAGCGATTGCTAATGAATTAGAATGGCCACCCATAAACAACTTGGTATAAGAAAACGGATTTTTCAATAAATTGATCATAACGAAAAATCAGTGGTAATTTTTGCAAAATATAATAAGTATTTAGTTTTAATTCATACAATTGAAGTTTATGGTTAGTCAAAACTAATCCAGAAATAGCTATAGTAAATACTTAATGATCTCTTTTTCCTATACTACAAGCCTCAAATTACTCAACACTTTCATGCTAATTAGCACCACCCAGCATAAACAAAACAACTCAGAAACTGCACCTGTGCATTTGACTACAAGGCAAATAAAATTCTGCACGCACAAAAAAATACTATATCACCAGAAGAATAGGTAATCATTTCTCCTTGTAACCATTACTTACCTTCATACAGCAGCTGATATTCTATCTAACACAATAGCAATTTCCCGGTAATTAGGAATATTAATACGTTCCCTTCGGTTGTTAATTAGATAATATTGGCACACAATTGAGAATTGAGATGGCAATCTCCACGACAGATTTATTGGCAACTCCTTCGGGGTATCTCTTTAAATTATGTATAATTGAGTAATTGTGGGTAATGTCCAATTAGAATGCAACGTGTGTTATATGTTAGATAATATTTCCTATTATTTATTCAATTCGATTGCAACTTGCTTGGGTACAGCTGCGGAATGGTCACGACATTTCGAAAAAATTGCATATATGAGCGAGGTAGCAAAACATAAATGTTTTACATTTGATTTATTGTTTCATTATATTTATTCGTCCTAAACAGAATGTGGAATTTAAAGAAACAAAATGGACTAGGTACAAAAATTTCTGCATGTTAAAAAGTAGTACAATCTCAGTAGAATTATTTACGTTTACGATTTGCAAAAATTTGGATTTTAAAATTTTTGAAAATATTTGTGTGTATGACCAAGGAGTAAACTGCTGGTGGTTTTTTGGTGCACACCCATATAAATATATAGATTTCGGTGGATTTCTGTGGATATTTGTGGATGTCTTTAGATTTCCATGCGCAAATGCATGTACCTCATTTTTTTGTCAATTTGCAGTTTCGACGACTTTTGAGTTTTTAAATTTTCTCGGATATCTGTGGATGTCCACGGATATACATGGATTTCTATAGATGTCTGTGAATATCCGTGGATTTCTGTGGTTTCTCTGAGATTTTTTGGATTTCCATGCATGGGCTTATTTCACAAAAATGGATTTCTAATGTACACATTTTAATCAGCTGTTTCCCCTCGTATATGACTGACTACACGGTAATCGGCGTTTTGATCCTTGGACAAAATATCCTTGAGACAAAATATTCTTGGACAAAACCAAAACACAAAAAACCAACTTCGAGTAAAGATCATTCAAATTTGGATATTATTTATATTAAGTAATTATTTCGGTTCAAGGCTATTAACTTTGAAACAAAACTTGAAAATGATATACGTTTTGTTTTGTTTAGGTTAGGTTAGGTTTTTTATTTTTTCATTTTCAAGTTTTGTTTCAAAGTTTTAGCCCTGAACCGAAATAATTACTTAAAAAAAATTAAAATTTTTACAGTTTATAATGGGTTAATAAATTGAATTAAATAAAAAAATAAATTAAAAAAAAAAATGTTAAGGATATTTTGTCTGGAGGATATTTTGTCTCGGATGTTTTGTCGAGGATATTTGTCCGAGGATTATAAGTCATAGAACCGACTACACGAATTTAAGTACGGAGGCCGATGATAAACTTTTGTATACAGGGTGTCACAGGAGAAACAATAAGGCTGTGTTTCTAAGATAAAAAATGTCAAAGTTGAGAAAAAATTTCGAAAATCTGTAAAACGTTCTGAGCAATTTTATTCAAGGGCTTTCTTGGACCTTTACTAGTTTTACTAATAATTTAGGTAAAAATAAAGATTAGTCAAAAGACGAACTTAGATAATTTAAAAAAATAGTAACTGCGCCCTGCCCTCCTATTTAAAAATTGTTTTTGCATTTTCTTTCTTTATAAAAACGTATTCAATTCCTAGTTCTCTGAGTGTCTATAAATGAGTAGAGGGATGTAGGGACACAATTGATTGTGAAATTACAACCCTTTTCGCACTAGTTTACATTTGTAAACAGTGAAAAAAATTCACAATATGAAAACACGAAATTTTATTTAGCTCACGATTTTCGATTTTCTATACCTACTAAGAGCTCCAGCCCATTTTCCCTACTATTTTGTCTTTGTATGCAATTTTAGGTACATATTTATTTAGGAAGATAAACGTAAAATTTGTAATAATAAAAAATCATAATTATTGTATTTGCTGAGCTCGTCGTATAAGAAAGCAAAAAGGCAAGTTAATTGTTATAAAAAAGTTTGCTTATAGGTATATTAATTATACAGTTCATAACATTTCTTTAAGTGATAAAAAATGTAAAAGACTAAAATACGAGATAATCCAAAGATTATAAAACCACCAACACTTTTGCGTTTGTCGAAGATTATAACAGATGCAACTGTTAGGCAACTACAAATACACTATACTCACTATAGGAAAACTGTACTGTTTGCTGCCTATACAACAGATCCAATGCAAGAAGTACATATTTTTATGAAACCATTACATTTGAAATAATTCAAAGAGTTTAACTTTTAATTACAGAAATAGGTAATAGGTTTGCAAAAAATATTAAAACCATATTAAATAAAAGTTGCTTGTAGACATACAAAACCACAAAAAAAAATCCTAATTAAATTCTAATCATAATCTAATCCTAATCAAATCCCCGCCTGCTTCCACTCTTTCCCCATTCCCCGAACCTCTTCCCTATTTTTTAAACTATACCCAACAAATCGTGACTAGGAAGTAACTGGATCCAGCCCGCATGTGCTCTATGCCGCAATAATAATAATTATTACCCACTTTCCTAGGTGCCCTTTCGACACACTGACTGCTCCATCACGAACCTCACCAACCATCAACCTCTCATTCATTCAGCTTTAATTGAGCCAATTAATTAGTCTGTAGTTTGGCTGATGTGGTGTTCGCATTCACACCAACGAGGAAGCTGCCTGCAAAGGAATTTCTGCACAACAGGTTTTCGCTTAGAAGTTATTTCAACCCATCAAAATATTTAAAACGAGTTACGTGAATATACACCCAAAGGTTACTAGGTAATGTTGCAGGCTAGCGCTGGAGTCAAACAACTTTTATTTTCACGCTACTATTATTTTGTGACATACAAACTATCTGTTTCTTGTAGATTGTTTAAAGGAAACAAAAAATTAGTTTATTGAATTTATAATGTAAAAGAAAACACACCTAAACCTAAATAACTTGATTTATGGCAAAATGGAATTCCGATTTTTATATTATTTAATTATTTTATTTTACCGCACATTTTCCAACCAGGTGAACACAGATATGGCTTCTTCGCTTTTTATTTTCACCGTCTTTAATCTATAATCTACTTAGTACACGTGACAATATTCTATACGGTAAGCATGTCCGCATATCTCTTTTTGTACGTGGTTTTTGTTCCAAAGCCACAATTCACCATACTCATTTCAGTTTGTTGATCTCCAACCCAAATAATCTATTTTACACACCAATTAATAGACGTTTAAATGAAATAAATTAATTTGTTGGTTGCCTGCTAGAAAAATCAGAACACTGTAATCGTTGGTTTCCAATGGTTTGTTGCGAATTTATTACTGTTTTTAATAAATACAGCAAATAGCAGCACTAATTACTTTTAAATTTTAATTTAATTATATCTTCGCCAGCTTACGGTAGATGAAAGCGTTTAAATGCTGCTTGAATATTCTAGCTACACATGTGAGTGTAATTTGCAATTCATTATCGTTTTCATAAAGAATACACGAAGACATCAGAAAAGTATTATGTAAGATGATAATTAAAATGCACTAAACTTCGAAGGAAGAATTTTTTTAATTTTAATTTACACAACTACGGTACACGAGAATAGAAAATTGTACAAAATGGAGTTTCGATTTTAAATTTTAGCTACTGGTCCTAATTTAAAGAAATCTTAAATAACAGTAATTCATTATTGCATATTTAGTAAAACTATTTTGAAACATTTATAATTGAGACTACAGGTAAGTATACTGTATTTCCATTTTTTTTCAAAACTTACATAAACCATAATATAACAGAAAATGAAGATATTGAAAATTGAAACAAATATTCTTGACAAAATTTCATAAATGTAGAAAAACAAAAGTGATCCATTTTAAACTTGAACAGTCTTTTATTTCTTTACATCCAAATCAGCATTGCACACCAGCAGGAGTCTTATAAATACAACATTTGGCCACAATACCTACATATTTTCATAAATATCTATTATATAACCGGAAGAATTTCATTATAAATGCATAAATAGGCCAGTACCTTCACATGTCCCTCAAACGTTCTCGTATGCAAAATACCGAAGAAAAAAAACCGATGGCTATCAACATATTATAACACAAAATAACTGTAGAATGTAGAAATCTTGCAGTGTGGGCGGGGGTGATAGTTCTCAGCCCAACTAACGGTAACAAGAAGAGCAACCAACAAGCGCACGTAAGTATTTGTTGTTGTTTGCTTCCACTTGTTGTTTACCATATGAATCTTAACTTCTGAATATGTCGTCGTCCTTGCTTACCTATATAACTTAACTACCTTTTATATCATTCTTTCAATGTACCGTTGCTACTCGAGCTTGGCATAATTAACCGACTTCATTAACATGGTTTTATAATTATATGCAACTGGCGACACCTCCGCATTTCCACGGAAATCCATGGGACTTTTATTTTATTTGCAACGTGACGTTAATTAACTTATAAGGAAAATCTCATAAAAAAAACAATCAATTGATTACGTGATTGCCAATCATAATTTTTCCAAAAAGTCGATAACTCACCGTTGCTGATTTATTGAATCGTCTGCTGCCGGACCGCTTCAAAGTGCCCCCTCGTATGTTGGAGTCGTCCAGGACTATTTCCCCGCCATCGTGACCGGACCTCCTACTTAGTTCGCTGAGTTCAGCCACGGGTTGGACCTGCAACAAAAAGGGTTGTTGAGTGACGGTGGGGTGGAGGGCTCTTCAGACTTTTGAGAGCTTCAAGGGGAACTGAAAATATGTGAAGCAAAATCAAGGAGAATATTGTGAAGTATTTGTATGTTATTGCAAAAAAACAATTTTTTTAGGAAAAGCCGCGATACGGAAGTTTTACCGTTTATTTATATGTATCAGAAAATACTGCTAATTTTATTTAATAAAAAATATGGCAGCAAAAATCTAAAAATAATGTAACTTAATTTTTTTTCTTATGTTGCAAATTCAATTATCATTCTTTTATTATATGATTTATTATTATATTATAATTAGGTAGATTATCATTCTTCTTTTGAACAATATGTTGCCTCATGGACTTCGATAATATTTACCAAAAATGAAAAATGGACATATTACGTAATTTACAAAAATCATATTTTCATAATGAATTTGATTACATATTCACCGAATAAAAATTTTGCAAATACCAAAGCAAGTTTTTATATTCTTACCTACATTAATTTATTAAATATGAATGAAATAAATAAAAAGCAAATAAAACCGAAACTACCGCCATCAAATAAATTGGCATTGTAAAAATGTATTAAGTTCCACAAATAAAATAAATCAAATATATCAAACTATCAATAAGTAATACAATATAGAATGTACTACTTTCACTGGATTTTTATACTTCAATTACGAATTAATTTTCACTGTTGAAAGTACTTTGTTATAGTGCACAAAACTTTGTCAAAATTATATTGACTCTAATTACAGACGAAAATGCCCACTATATTTTCAGTTTAATTAGTCTGTTTAAATGATAATAATGCAGGGGGGTCAGCTGTATCACTTTATACTCTGATGACATAAACAATGACTCATATGGTCAAAACCTGCCAGACAATTTTAACATGCCGGTTTCGATGATTCAACTTTTTTTCTGTTCTGTGGGAGTGGTTACATCCGCATAAAAAATTGCGCTTTGCGTCATAGAAAATATTTCATGAAAAATGCAATGTGGATTTTATTACCCTATATTCAAGCATTCAAGGTTCATTCTTTTAATATACAGTAATAATAAATGCTAAGTTTTAAATCAACTACCAACGCTGTGCTGTGCTCTACTAGCATTAAGTTAATCGTAAATTTCCTCATTTCCGGTGGTCAGATTGGTTCCGGTATTGCACCGCCGGCCGCGCGTTTCTGTCTGTTTGACTACTTAAAATTTACTATAGTCTGTAACTAGCTATCTCTTTAACCCAGTTGCAGACGGATAAAATGCACATTGATACTGGTTAGGTTTAGGATGTGTTTGAATTGGAGCGCAAACAGATAGTATAACATTGTTTTTGGATGAAAATTGCCACAAGCAAGTGTGTGAGTTTGTAGACCGTGACTGTTGATCCACTGTATGTTTGTTATGATGTCATTCAATCAGATTAGGTACTTAGATTACAACAAAAAGGTATTGAAAAAAACTGAAAGTAAGCTAGTACTAGATAGGATGTAATTGGCCAAGAAATAGGACTCTAAAGTGCAATTACTGTTATCAATATAGATAGGTGATGTTCATTTCTGAACTTGTCGTTACCATAAAATCTTATACTTATTACAATCCAACAAATCTTAAGAACAAAAATATTGGAAACATTGTTTTGAAATCCAAAATATCTGATGTGTCCAGCACATGACTTTCTTATACGATTACTATCCTTATTATTTCGTATAAGAAAGTAAAAATATTACAGGCTATAAAGACTGTTTTGTGTATTTTTGAAAACAGCACCAATTTTTCCTGAATTAACAATTTTAGTGCTCTATAACCACTGGTCAGATTTTGAAGTAATTTAAATTTTTACAAAGCAGAAGGTACGTTTTCTCACAAAATACTAGTTCAAAGCCTCTAAAAGCAAATTTTGTACTATATTTTAAAATTTGAAAATGAAACTTTGAAAATAGTGCAATATTTCGTAGTGTGACAGTTTCTGCGATAAAATTTTAGAACGGCTGGTCAGATTTTAATGAAATTTACATTTTCACAAAGCGACATGTAGATTTTATTAGGAAAAAACTCGTTCCAAGGCTCTAATGGTTGTCCTTGTATATTCAAATTAAAATTTTGAAAATAGCCCCAATTTTCATGGAGTAACAGTTTTATAACCACTGGTCAGATTTTGAAGTAATTTAAATTTTTACAAAGCGGAAGGTACGTTTTCTCACAAAATACTAGTTCCAAGCCTCTAAAAGCTAATTTTGTACTATATTTCAAATTTTGAAATGAAACTGAAAATAGTGCCATATATCGTAGTGTGACAGTTTCTGTGATAAAATTTTAGAACGGCTGGTCAGATTTTAATGAAATTTACATTTTCACAAAGCGACATGTAGATTTTATTAGAAAAAAACTCGTTCCAAGGCTCTAATGGTTGTCCTTGTATATTCAAATAAAAATTTTTAAAATAGCGCCAATTTTCATGGAGTAACAGTTTTATAACCACTGGTCAGATTTTGAAGTAATTTAAATTTTTACAAAGCGGAAGGTACGTTCTCACAAAATCCTAGTTCAAAGCCTCTAAAAGCTAATTTTGTACTATATTTCAAATTTTGAAAATGAAACTTTGAAAATAGTGCCATATATCATAGTGTGACAGTTTCTGCGATAAAATTTTAGAACGGCTGGTCAGATTTTAATGAAATTTACATTTTCACAAAGCGACATGTAGATTTTATTAGGAAAAAACTCGTTCCAAGGCTCTAATGGTTGTCCTTGTATATTCAAATTAAAATTTAAAAAATAGCGCCAATTTTCATGGGGTAACAGTTTTTTAACCACTGGTCAGCTTTTGAAGTAATTTAAATTTTTACAAAGCGGAAGGTACGTTTTCTCACAAAATACTAGTTCAAAGCCTCTAAAACCTAATTTTGTACTATATCTTAAATTTTGAAAATGAAACTTTGAAAATAGTGCCATATATCGTAGTGTGACAATTTCTGCGATAAAATTTCAGAAAGGCTGGTCAGATTTTAATGAAATTTACATGTTCACAAAGCGACATGTAGATTCTATTAGGAAAAAACTCGTTCCAAGGCTCTAATGGTTGTCCTTGTATATTCAAATTAAAATTTTTAAAATATCGCCAATTTTCATGGAGTAACAGTTTTATCACCACTGGTCAGATTTTGAAGTAATTTACATTTTTACAAAGAGGAAGGTACGTTTTCTCACAAAATACTAGTTCCAAGCCTCTAAAAGCTAATTTTGTACTATATTTCAAATTTTGAAATGAAACTGAAAATAGTGCCATATATCGTAGTGTGACAGTTTCTGTGATAAAATTTTAGAACGGCTGGTCAGATTTTAATGAAATTTACATTTTCACAAAGCGACATGTAGATTTTATTAGAAAAAAACTCGTTCCAAGGCTCTAATGGTTGTCCTTGTATATTCAAATAAAAATTTTTAAAATAGCGCCAATTTTCATGGAGTAACAGTTTTATAACCACTGGTCAGATTTTGAAGTAATTTAAATTTTTACAAAGCGGAAGGTACGTTCTCACAAAATCCTAGTTCAAAGCCTCTAAAAGCTAATTTTGTACTATATTTCAAATTTTGAAAATGAAACTTTGAAAATAGTGCCATATATCGTAGTGTGACAATTTCTGCGATAAAATTTCAGAAAGGCTGGTCAGATTTTAATGAAATTTACATGTTCACAAAGCGACATGTAGATTCTATTAGGAAAAAACTCGTTCCAAGGCTCTAATGGTTGTCCTTGTATATTCAAATTAAAATTTTAAAAATAGCGCCAATTTTCATGGGGTAACAGTTTTTTAACCACTGGTCAGCTTTTGAAGTAATTTAAATTTTTACAAAGCGGAAGGTACGTTTTCTCACAAAATACTAGTTCAAAGCCTCTAAAACCTAATTTTGTACTATATCTTAAATTTTGAAAATGAAACTTTGAAAATAGTGCCATATATCGTAGTGTGACAATTTCTGCGATAAAATTTCAGAAAGGCTGGTCAGATTTTAATGAAATTTACATGTTCACAAAGCGACATGTAGATTCTATTAGGAAAAAACTCGTTCCAAGGCTCTAATGGTTGTCCTTGTATATTCAAATTAAAATTTTTAAAATATCGCCAATTTTCATGGAGTAACAGTTTTATCACCACTGGTCAGATTTTGAAGTAATTTACATTTTTACAAAGAGGAATATAGGTTTTATTACAAAATACTAGTTCAAAGCCTCTAAATGCCATTTCTGTGTGTTTTTTAAAATGAAACTTAAAAAATAATTCCAGATGTTATAGTGTGACAATTTTCGCGATAAAGTTTTAGAACCGCTGGTCAGATTTTAACGAAATTTACTTTTCCACAAAGCGACATGTAGATTTTAGTAGAAAAAATTCAATCCAAAGCTCTAATGGTTGTCTCTGTATATTTTTCAGACGTTCAAATTAGAAATTTGAAAATAGCACCAGTTTTCATGGATTAATAGTTTTAGTGCTACAGCTTTATAACCACTGGTCATATTTAAATCAATTACATTTTTTTACAAAGCAGAATGTAGGTTTAATTGCAAAAAAAAACTTCAAATGCTCCATTTATGTTTTTCAGGCGTTCAAATTGAATCTTAGAAAATAGCACCAGATCGAGCACCAGATTTTATAAATTGACAGTTTTAATATCACAGTTTTATAATCACTGATCCGATTTTAAGGTAATTTGTATTTTAATAAAAAACAGTACAGTACAGTAAAAAATTCCAAGGCCCTAAAGGCTCTTCGTGATAATTTTTTTATCCCTTTAAACTGAGACTTTAAAGTAGTGCCTGATTTCGTCGTGTGGCAGTTTTATGGTCCCAGGTTTAGAACCACTGATTATATTTTAAGGAAATTTGCATTTTTATAAAGCAGAATGTAGGTTTTATTACAAAAAACACTTCCAAGGCCTCTAAGAGCTTTGTATGTTTTTTAGACAGACATATATTTTCGAAAATGGTCAAAACGGAAATCGTGAAAAAATACGATTAGTATACTTTCTTGTAAGACAAAAATAAGGCGGTGTAAAAATTTCTGAAAATTGTATTATCTCACCTTCAATGTGACACACTCCCCAGACGCCTTAATCATGTCGATAATCTCCTCCCTAGCCTTATCCTCCACTGGTATCCCATTCACCTCCAACAGTTTATCACCAGGTAACAACCCCGTTTCGTTATTATGCTGCACCATCGTACCCGGTTCGGCGAAAATCACCGCACGCATATTAACCGAACTAATCACATCACTAGCACTAGACACCCGTTCCAAAACCATAGCACGACGCAACGAAAACCCAAAATCATTTCGTGGTGGTTTTTGTCTTTGTATGGTTAAAGTTCTGGGTTTTGGCAGCACCAACGGCACTATGTCCGGTAATGGAAGACTGATGTCATCGAAATTGGCAGTTCTGGACCATCTAGAAGTACAAAAAGAATATTTAGCTTGGTTTATTAATACAGGGGTTCAAATTTACCTATGGAACCCTTGTGACTCTCCTACGGGGCTTAACGAAAATGGTGGTGTAGCAAAAGAGGAGTTCGTCGTGTCCGTTAAGCTATCAGCACTTGGAGACGTTGATGTTATGACTAACAACTGCGAATTCATGTTTTTGTTTCCATTTAGACCATTTTGAGGCAAATTCTGGTAGGATATCACCTCGTTTTGTAGCGTATTCCTCACTAAACTACTATGGTCAATTTCAATTTCCTCTTGCTCTTGGTGGCCATTGCCATGCGTTACGTTGATTTTTGGCGTTTTAAGGATGCCCCTTTTAGGAGGCTTTGGAGGTAGCACTGGGGGTACAAGTTTGTGATTAGAGGGATGATTCAATGAATTAAGACTAGTTTCCGAACTATCGGATTGTGTATAGCCTTCCTGAAGGTGATTGACATGTGAGGGTGAACCAGGAATCGTTGAAATTGGCGAATCTGTTCGTTCTAAACTAGCCAAAAAATCGGCAGTATAATCGGCTGTTATGCCTGATGGTAATTTCTCTTTTTCCTTTCGACGGCCACGAATTTTCAGTGAACGACGAACCTGAAAGAATTCCGCATTACTTAGATAGATCTACAAACCAGATAAAAGGTTATTTTTTGGGGGCTAGTTCAAAGACCTCGGTTAGTTTCAAAGCAAAAACATACGTATGATGTTAACGTCACAAAGCGAAGAATGTGTTCTTTTTAAAAGACTTAACATATGTGGAGGCTCTGTAAGCAAAATTACAAAAAAAAATACAATTACTAATGCACGGTTCAATGATAACAATAAGAACAGATGTTTCTGTTATTTTTACGCTTGAGATAAAAGTAACTGGAATGTCTTTATTGATGTGTAATTGATTCTGTTCATGTTAAAACAATTTCAAGTTGTCTTGGTGGAAAAGAGAAAAACTGAAATGAACACGAAGGTACAATAGTGTTCAAAGTTTCTGCAAGCAGTTCTGGGGGCAAATTTTTTGAAATCGTATTAACAATAAATTTTTGCAATTTAAAATAATGAAATAAGGTCTAGGACTTTTTTCGAATTAGGGACCAAACAAAATTGTGTTATTATAACACAAATTTTGTCATACATTCGAAGACATAAGCAGTGATTTTTCTTCACATTTATACTTGAAGAATTTTTTCAATTCAATAAATTGTTAGAGGTTAAAATTAATATTTTTTAAATTTTGTTTTCTCTAATTTTGGACTAAAGTTAGAAGAGAAATATCTAGTTTCCGTTTTAGTGCTTTAATTTTAAAATGATGAATAATTTTTTTAAATTTGACTCACAATCTTCTTATGAATTAGAAAATTTTGTAGTATGGTGTACTTATGTGCCTATTACTTTTACTTATATGTAGTTTATAATAAAAAACCCAAAAACTAATTTTCATTTCGTTTGAATTTTCTAGTAAAATTAATTTGTATATTTCTAAAAAATTATACCGCAAGAAAATCTGTCGATATTTCGAGATTTTATGACAGTTTTAAGGACACAAAGCCTAAAATTTTCGACGGATTTTCATTTTGTTTAAATTTCCTAGCAAAACTAACTTGTCGCCTTCTAAAATAAATCAAAACTTAAGAAAAGTTGTCGATTTTTCGAGATTTTATGACAGTTTTAAGGACACAAAGTCTAAAATACGACAAATTTTAAAGTGAGTTTATAGTAGGCAATAAAATCCGGAATTTTCGATGGATTTTCACTATATTTGAATTTTTTAGTAAAACTAACTTGTCATTGTTTAAAATAAATCAAAACGCAAAAAAATCTGTGCATATTTCGAGATTTTATGACAGTTTTAAAGACACAAAGTCTAAAATTCGACAAATTTTAAAGTGAGTTTATAGAAGGTAATAAAATCCGTAATTTTCGATGGATTTTCTGTATATTTGAATTTTCTAGTAAAACTAACTTGTCATTGTCTAAAATAAATCAAAACGCAAGAAAATCGGTGCATATTTCGTGATTTTATGACAGTTTTAAGGACAGAAAGTCTAAAATTCGACAAATTTTAAAGTGAGTTTATAGTAGACAACAAAATCCGTAATTTTCGATGGATTTTCACTATATTTGAATTTTCTAGTAAAACTAACTTGTCATTGTCTAAAATAAATCAAAACGCAAGAAAATCTGTGCATATTTCGAGATTTTATGACAGTTTTAAAGACACAAAGTCTAAAATTCGACAAATTTTAAAGTGAGTTTATAGAAGGTAATAAAATCCGTAATTTTCGATGGATTTTCAGTATATTTGAATTTTCTAGTAAAAGTAACTTGTCAACGTCTAAAATAAATCAAAACGCAAGAAAATCTGTGCATATTTCGTGATTTTATGACAGTTTTAAGGACAGAAAGTCTAAAATTCGACAAATTTTAAAGTGAGTTTATAGTAGGCAACAAAATCCGTAATTTTCGATGGATTTTCAGTATATTTGAATTTTCTAGTAAAACTAACTTGTCATTGTCTAAAATAAATCAAAACGCAAGAAAATCTGTGCATATTTCGAGATTTTATGACAGTTTTAAAGACACAAAGTCTAAAATTCGACAAACTTTAAAGTGAGTTTATAGAAGGTAATAAAATCCGTAATTTTCGATGGATTTTCAGTATATTTGAATTTTCTAGTAAAAGTAACTTGTCAACGTCTAAAATAAATCAAAACGCAAGAAAATCTGTGCATATTTCGAGATTTTATGACAGTTTTAAGGACACGAAGTCTAAAATTCGACAAATTTTAAAGTGAGTTTATAGAAGGTAATAAAATCCGGAATTTTCGATGGATTTTCAGTTTATTTGATTTTTCTAGTAAAACTAACTTGTCATTGTCTAAAGTAAATCAAAACGCAAGAAAATCTGTGCGTTTTTCGAGATTTTATAACAGTTTTAAGGACACAGTCTAAAATTCGACAAATTTTAAAGTGAGTCTATAATAGTCAATAAAGTCGGAAATTTCGAAGGATTTTCAGTATATTTCTCGGTATATTTGAATTTTCTAGTAAAACTAACTTGTTATTGCCTAAAATAAATCAAAACGCAAGAAAATCTGTCAATTTCATGATTTTATGACAATTTTAAGAACATAAAGTATAAAATTCGACAAATTTTAAAGTGAGTTTATAGAAGGTAATAAAATCCGTAATTTTCGATGGATTTTAAGTATATTTGAATTTTCTAGTAAAACTAACTTGTCATTGTCTAAAATAAATCAAAACGCAAGAAAATCTGTCAATTTTTCGACATTTTATGATAGTTTTAAGGACACAAAGTCTAAAATTCCACAAATTTTAAAGTGAGTCTATAGTATTCAATAAAGTCGGAAATTTCGAAAGATTTTCATTTTGTTTAAATTTTCCAGTAAAACTAACTTGTTGCCTTTTATAAAATAAATCAAAACGCAAGAAAATCTGTCAATTTTTCGAGATTTTATTACAAATTTAAAGGCACAAAGTCTAAAATTGAAAAGCAAAAACAAACCGAGAAGATTATTTATTTGTACTTAAGTAATATTTTTAAAGATTCACTCAAGCCCCTAATCATTTTAACGCCTGATAAAAATACGTACTCAGACAAAATATATTTATTTAATCCCCAAAAAAACAACCAACAAAGTTACATAAGTGCATTCATTTTTAAATACCTACCTCGTCTAGTCTCAAAAGTTCCTCCGTGGACATACTAGCACGTTCACGCTTCTGTTTTTCTTTTCTATCCTTCTTGTCCCGTTTTCGTTTCTCTTTATCATCTTTATCAGAGGTCACACCCGTTCCTGCTTTCTTGATAAAGTTAAACATTGTCGCGCTTTATCTGCAAGCCAAACAATAGGCCCTAGTTAGTTATCTTAAATATGTAGTTATTAATTAATTTACAATAACATTGCAGTCGGGTCAGTGTGTTTTAATGTAACCAGATATGCTTTGCTTGTAATAGGAATTTTGTCACATGAAATAAAGTGGTTTTTTGGGAGTGTTATTGAAGATAATAGATAGCAAATCGTGATTGGTGGATAGGATAGGATATAGATATACATATCTATTTTTGAGTGGTTTTATTTCAAGGTTGACCTTATGGTTTCAACCCAAAAAAGCGAAAGTTATTTTATATTATATTGTTTATTGTACTGAGAACGTAAATTGAAAAGTCTATAATTTGCATAACTCTGGTAAATTGTGAGAAAAACATCGAGTGCTAACACAACATTTTGACTGAAACTTCCTAGTTGTAGGTATTGCAAAATATTACCGAGTCGCTCGTCTATTGTAAAAGAACATTTGCCAAGAATTATTTTTGCAAAACTGGTCCACTTCCCAAAATATCTCCTATATTTTCACACAAACACAAAAATAGATTCTTCACACTTTTACAACAAATACCTGTCTGTAAACAATTTTAAAATCACTCCGACCTACAGCAATAAATTTAACATTATCCTAAGATTATTAATTTCAGTTTGTTGACGTTAGTTGGCTTTTTTTCCCAGCACTAACGAGCAAAAAACAAACAAATAAACATGTTATTGCCCTTTTAATATAATTAACAACGCGCGTACTTTCTTCGCGTGTTGGCACCATAAAGAAAATGAAAGTTGCTTGTTAAGGGTTTCGTGGGGTGGCTTTTTTACCTGATCTAACCATAATCACCTGTGGTGAGGTTATGTGCTTAAAATCAATACCCTGGGCGGCTTTCTAACTTTATAACTTGCCTTCCGTAAAAATGCGTCAAATTACTAGCAGATAAAACCGCAATTTTATTACAAGTATCAGCAATATAAATAATATTTAGACGTGATTAAATATCAATTACATTAACACACCTTTTGTAAATAAATTCCAATAGAAAATAGAGTAATAACTGAATTAGATGATCATGAGCAAAATTCCAAAAGCACTTTGTTGTTGTTACATTGTCGGTAACAAAATCCTCGGTTTAACTTCACTACAAATTAATCAACAAATTCCATAAACATTTTTATTTATTTTGACAGTTCGAGACACACACACGCAACAAACATTGAACGTCAACTATTTTCACTATTTACTTGATTCACACTTGGTATTTAACCAGCTGATTGTTTGTCTCTCTCACGCACATGTACAAACCGTTAGATTACAAAGATGGAACGACACCTCTGTGAATATGCCGTTAGAATTTTCGGGGTGCAACACCCACAGATGGCGCTATGGACAAGTGGGGGGTGTCGCCTAGACAACCTACTAAACACAAACACGAATTCGTTTGAAATAAGGGCGGAAATTACAAATTAGTGGATATTTCAAGTTATAAGTAATTTTTGGAGGATTATCGGTGGTTTTTTATGAAATTTGTGTTTAGTTTACTTTATGGAGCATTTGTGCAAAATTTCAAGTGGTTAAGTGGTGAAGTTAGCTGCGTTACATTGGACCGAAAAACAAATATTTTGTAGGTTAGGTTAGCATAGTTCCGTCATCAATTTTACTAATTTCGTTATAACTTGTTTCTTGTTTGCCTTATCATTATCAAGCTGATAATTACGGGAACAATAGTTACCTTTTAAAATGCACAGATAATCGTACGCTTTGTTGTTATTTATTAATGTACCAGACAATAAGTAATTGTTTAATTTGATGCAAGCTACATAATTCACAAAACATGGGTGATAACCAGCAATCTCAAGAAATTCCTTTAAAATCACGAACACACCAGTATTACAAAAGTATTTTTAACAAGGTAAGAATGTTGTTTTGTTTACGTTGATAAATAAATTCCTAATGCAAGTGGTTTTTAGTATGATCGCGACAGAAATGGCTTCATTAACGTAGGGGAATTGAACGATTTAATTGAAAGTCGAGAATATGATCACGATATTCCTCCACATGTTGTGAAGAGAATACATGAAATGTCTGATAAGGACCGCAACCAACGACTTGACTATGAGGAGTTTGTGGATATGATAAATAATCCGCAACTGGAGTCGGTTTTTGGTCATTATGTTACCAGGTAGTTTTCCTAGGCCCTATTTTCCAACCCTGAACCCTCCAAGTAGATTATTTTGTCCATCGAATCAAAGCTAAAAGTCTTTATTATCAAATTTTCAAGGTTTTATGACACAAAGTCTAAAATTGGTCTGTAGTAGGCAATAAAATCCGGATTTTTCCACTGATTTTCATTTCGTTTGAATTTTCTAGTAAAACTTACTTGTCTCTTTTCAAAAAAATTAGAGCACAGGAAAATCTGGCAGTTTTTAGAGTTTTTATGACAGTTTTAAAGACACAAAGTCCACAATTCGACAAATTTTAAAGTGAGTTTATAGTAGGCAATAACATCCGGAATTTTCGATGGATTTTCAGTTAATTTGAATTTTCTAGTAAAACTAACGTGTCATTGTCTATAATAAATCAAAACGCAACAAAATCTGTCGGTTTTTCAAGATTTTATGACGGTTTTAAGGACACAAAGTCCACAATTCGACAAATTTTAAAGTGAGTTTATAGTAGGCAATAACATCCGGAATTTTCGATGGATTTTCAGTTAATTTGAATTTTCTAGTAAAACTAACTTGTCTTTTTTCAAAAAATTAGAACACAAAAAAATCTGGCAGTTTTTAAAGTTTTTATGGCAGTTTTAAAGACACAAAGTCCACAATTCGACAAATTTTAAAGTGAGTTTATAGTAGGCAATACCATCCGGAATTTTCGATGGATTTTCATTTTGTTTAAATTTTCTAGCAAAACTAACTTGTCGCCTTCTAAAATAAATCAAAACACAAGAAAATCTGTCGATTTTTCGAGATTTTATGACAGTTTTAAGGACACAAAATCTAAAATTCGACAAATTTTAAAGTGAGTCTATAGTAGGCAATAAAATCCGGAATTTTCGATGGATTTTAAGTTTATTTGAATTTTCTGGTAAAACTAACTTGTCTCTTTCTAAAAAATTAGAGCACATGAAAATCTGGCAGTTTTTAGGGTTTTTATGACAGTTTTAAAGAATAGTCTACAATTCGACAAATTTAAAGTGACTTAATAGAGGCAATAAAATCCGGAATTATTGATGGATTTTCAGTATATTTGAATTTTCTAGTAAAACTAACTTGTCATTGTCTAAAATAAATCAAAACGCAAGAAAATATGTGCATATTTCGAGATTTTATGACAGTTTTAAGGATACAAAGTCTAAAATTCGACAAATTTTAAAGTGAGTTTATAGTAGGCAATAAAATCCGGAATTTTCGATGGATTTTAAGTTTATTTGAATTTTCTGGTAAAACTAACTTGTCATTGTCTAAAATAAATCAAAACGCAAGAAAATCTGTGCATATTTCGAGATTTTATGACAGTTTTAAGGACACAAAGTCCAAAATTCAACAAGTTTTAAACTGAGTGTATAGAAGGTAATAAAATCCGTAATTTTCGATGGATATTCAATATATTTGAATTTTCTAGTAAAACTAACTTGTCATTGGCTAAAATAAATCAAAACGCAAGAAAATCTGTGCATATTTCGAGATTTTATGACAGTTTTAAGGATACAAAGTCTAAAATTCGACAAATTTTAAAGTGAGTTTATAGTAGGCAATAACATCCGGAATTTCCGATGGATTTTCAGTTTATTTGAATTTTGTAGTAAAACTAACTTGTCATTGTCTATAATAAATCAAAACGCAAGAAAATCTGTCGATTTTTCGAGATTTTGTGGGTTTTAAGGACAAGAAGTCTAAAATTGGTCCAACGTAAAGTGAGTCTGTAGGAAGCAATAAAATCTGAAATTTTCGACATACACATTTTTATTTTGTTTGAATTCTCTAATAAAAATGTCGGTTTGCTAAAAAAAATCAAAAAGCAAGAAAAACTGTAAATTTTCTGAGAATTTGTTGCAGAGTTAAAGACAAAAAAATTTAAAAGTGAGTTTAATCAGTAAAATGCGGAATTTTCTACGAATTTTCATTTCGTGTTCTAGTACTACTAACTTTTTTCTAAAAAATCTAAAAACGCAAGAATATCTTTAAATTTTTTGAGATTTTATTAGGTACAGTTTAAAGGCACAAAGTCAAAAATTGGCCAAATTTAAAAGTGAGTCTGTAGGAAAGAGTAAAACTCGGATTTTTCAACGTATTTTCATTTCGTTTGAACTTTCTAGTAAAACTAGCTTGTCTCTCATTATTTCTTTAATCTTGACAATAAATTATTACATAAAAATCGTTTCTTGTACAGATACATCAAATGGGTAGTCCCTCGCCGTGTGGACCCGACTGTTACAGTCACCGATGGCTTATACGAAGAAGAATACTCCTGTTATCCCCCAGCAGTCGGCATGATCATCATATCACTCATTGAAATAATTTTTTTCTGTGTAGACGAAGCAATGGAAATGGACTCTACTAAATATGCCTCAGGTCCAACAGCAACTTTATTTATTTACGAACCAAGCCGGCGTCGCGAAGCCTGGAGATTTTTAACGTACATGTTCGTGCATGTTGGGTAGGAATTTTAGTGTATTTTCCCGCTTTTGGTTTACATAAATTTTTTTAGAATATTTCACTTAATCGTGAATCTTTTCGTCCAATTGATGCTTGGCGTTCCTTTGGAAATGGTTCACAAATGGTGGCGGGTGTTGCTCGTGTACTTCGCAGGAGTTCTAGCTGGATCTTTGGGCACTTCTATTGTAGATCCTTCCGTTAAACTTGCCGGGGCAAGCGGTGGAGTTTACTCGCTGATTACAGCACATGTAGCTTCCATAATACTGAATTGGAATGAAATGTCCTATCCCGTGGTGCAGCTTTTAATTTATGTCGTCGTAGCAGCTAGTGATGTTGGGCAAGCAATCTACAATCGCTATGTCTTGGATATGGATCAGCATATTGGTTACGCAGCACATTTTGCTGGTGCTTTAGCTGGCCTTTTGGTTGGAATTAATGTGTTGCGGAATCTTAATGTTACTAGAACGGAGAGGATTGTTTGGTGGGCATCTATGGTGATTTATACTTTGTTGATGGGCATATGCATTATTTGGAACTTAGCATGGACGAGCTATTTTCCGCAAGAAATGTACACAGCTGGTTTGTTTGGATTTAATCAGACTGGGTTAAATTAATTTTATTCTTCCGGTAGTTTAATCTGGTTATTTATTATGCATATGTATTTTTATTATTGGTGATAAGTCGCTATCTCAATAATAAGATGATTTACAATGCTTCTCTTAAAACTAATTTGTATTTGAGACTGAAATTTGTATTGCAGATTATATTTTTTTTATTATTAGTGTAATAGTACTTATAGTTGAATGAGGCTAAAAGTGTCTTTACGATCAGTGCCTTAGACAAATATTTAAGTTATAAAAATAGTATTTTACATATTTTTTATATACATAATAATTTATGATGTTAATTTTATCGCTGAGATTAAATTTTTTATGGAAGAACTGTATATGGTTTAATCAAATTTGTGCTCCACTCTTTCTAAAGTTAATCTTGATCTGTTATTTTGAAAAGAAATTAGTTTCTTGTAACTTTACACAATTAGGTATGTACAGGGTGTACAACTAAGAATGGTCGCCGGCTGTATCTCAGAAACTATTTATCGTACAGCCTTCGGAAAAAAATATTTATAGTAAAAGTGGCCAAAAGAAATCGCTGGAAATTATTTTCAAGTTTCTAGCTTCGCCGCTAGGGGGCGTATCTGCCATGGCAAATGATAAAATCATGATTTTCTCCAAATTATTGGCAATGAAGGTGACTCAAAAATAACTTTATTGGAAAGCTGAAACAATTTTACACCATTTTGGTCTAACACTTTTTGCTCTAGCTCATCAAATAAGAGTTGGAGGAGAGGGTGAATTCTTCTGTACGAAAATGCTTATAACTTTTGTTTCACTTTATAGAATTTGGTAAACTTAGTATCGTTTGAAAGAACTTTTCTTGCTTCAAACGATGTTCGATAAGAGAAGTTGTTTTGATTCATATATTTGTTGCTAGGTGGCGTTTTTTGAAAACTTATCAATTTTATCGATTTTTCTTGAAAAATTTAAATGGACTCATAAATATTTTTTAACATTATTAAAATTAGTATAAAATATCGAAAATATTAGTGAAAACCGCAGATCCATATCTTTTTTCGTTCAAAAAATATGGACAAAAAATTTTTTTGACACGATTCACAACCCGTATTGTTATCACAAGTCGTTTTGCGAATATAGGGCTAATTGCATTTTTTTTGTTCCAAAGCCTACTACTTAAATTCGCAAAACGACTTGTGATAACAATAACATGTGTTGTGAATCATGTAAAAACTATTTTGTCCATATTTCCTGAACGAAAAAAGATATGGATCTGCGGTTTTCACTAATATTTTCGATATTTTATACTAATTTTAATAATGTTAAAAAATATATATGAGTCCTTTTAAATTTTTCAAGAAAAATCGATAAAATTAATAAGTTTTCAAAAAGTGCCACCTAGCAACAAATATATGAATCAAAACAACTTCTCTTATCGAACATCGTTTGAAGCAAGAAAAGTTCTTTAAAACGATACTAAGTTTGCCAAATTCTATAAAATTAAACAAAAGTTATAAGCATTTTCGTACAGAAGTATTCACCCTCTCCTCCCACCCTTATTTGATGAGCTAGAGCAAAAAGTGTTAGACCAAAATTGTGTAAAATTGTTTCAGCTTTCCAATAAAGTTATTTTTGTGTTACCTTAATTGGCAATAATTTGGAGAAAATCATGATTTTATCATTTGCCATGGCAGGTACGCCCCCTAGCGGCGAAGCTAG
Organism: Pediacus dermestoides; assembly: GCA_963942485.1. NCBI lineage: Eukaryota > Metazoa > Arthropoda > Insecta > Coleoptera > Cucujidae > Pediacus > Pediacus dermestoides. The sequence continues at coordinate 37,034,329 of OZ012626.1, forward strand.
AAACTTGAAAATAATTTCCAGCGATTTCTTTTGGCCACTTTTACTATAAATATTTTTTTCCGAAGGCTGTACGATAAATAGTTTCTTAGATACAGCCGGCGACCATTCTTAGTTGTACACCCTGTACAAATTAAAAAAAAAAAATTTCCAATGAGCAAAAAATGGATCGTATTCTTAAAATAATGTTTAAGTGTACTAAATCTATCGTAAAATAATTAACAGTTTATGCTGCCGTTATAAACAAATGTGAGAAATTTCTATTAACTTAAATTTTTTCCCTTATTTTTTTTGGAAGACGAGGCGCTTCTATCAAACATTTTAAACTAGAAAAATAAAAAAATGTATAAATCAAATTTAACATTGTTGATCAGTAGATCATATAAACTAAATTTTACAATTTTTATTTTTGAATATTTCCTAGTCGTTTAGATAATATAAAATATCATTCCCCCTTTAATATAGGGAACCACCAATACATTTGATCTTCGCTTAATTTGGTTGGTAAGAGTGTAAGAAAAATTCAAATTTATCATGCCTAACTTCATTGTTGTAAGTGTTAAAATTTGATATGATCAAATTATTTAAGAGGATTTAATTTTTGATCCAGTGAACAGTTTTCGCAAGTATGATTTCCAAACAAACAGCCGGAAAATACGGAAGAGTTTACAGCTGTCCTGATGATATAAAAAACTTTAAAATAAGGTTTTGGGTTCCTAACAAAAATTTAAATTAATGGCCAATAATCTAATTTTTAGGATAAAGATTAAGGAAATGGAAGTTTTTAACGAGCTAGATGATAAGATTAATGAAAATTGGATCAGCCGAACTTTTGCGTGGCAAGAGAAAGTTTTCAATAAATTCGAAATGGATTTCTATAAAAATTCGACGAATTGTGTGACAGATTTGGAAAAAAAATTTAATAAAATGCTTTCTGATCCTGGATATGTTCATGAGGAAAACTCACTCTTAAATTCGTATATAAATGATGAGGAGTGTCCTATTGATAATGAGGTTTGTCACAAATTTATATTTAAGCACATGCGGTTTAAATACTAAACTTAACTTCAGGAAAAATTTGGAATGCAGTCTTATTTACCAAAGTTGCTGGAAAATTATCGTGACGAAATATTGGATGAGGACGAAAACGAAATGAAAACTCAAGATTTCGACTACAAAAAGTCACTGGTTCAATCCATGAATAATCCTGTTTTTTGTCCCAATTTGGAAAACATGTGGATTGTAGCCGATTTTGGGTAAAATGAACTAATCAACAAAAGGTTACATTTTTTATTGTATTTATCCAGATGCTACTCGGAAGACATTTGGATAAAACATGAAAAACTAATATGCAACATTAAATACGACAAAACCAGAAGAAATTTAACGATTTTTCCTGACTTCACAACAACTGACCCATATTTCCTGCAAATCCAGGACGAAACCACCAAAAATTATTACTATTTTATAGAAAACGTTTCTACAAAAATGACTGAAGCAATCTCAATGAAGGAAACCGAACTCATCAACAAAGTATCAAATTCTAATCAATTTAAACTATATACAGACTTATTTTTGTAGATAATTGACTATAAAGCCGATTTAAGAAAACAAATGTTGCATAGTACTTTTGCGATGCCTCCAAAAAATAAATTAAACTTGTATTTGTTCTTCGAAATTCTATCAGCTAAAGCGTTTGAGTATCCCAATGTATACGTCCAATATTTCATTGATTTGCCTGAGAATTGGTCGTGCGAAGACAGGAATAGTTTGCGGGGAGTTACTCAGATTTGCTACGGAAAAAACGAAGAAGGGGTGGTGCATTTTGGGTATTGTTTCGAGGTGGTTCTAAACTATAACATACAAGATCTCAACGGACACAGTAAAAAAATTTATTCCATCTCAAATGAGGTGTAATAGTAAATTGTAAACAATTTTTAGGTGTACCAAAATCCCCATATATTTATTTTGAGATAATCTCAATAGACTCATGGGAGCGCTATAGAACAGAAGGTCTAACTTATAAAATTCTTCCAATTTCGACTCCTGGTTCGTACTTGTACAACTTATGTTGCTTCCGATTAAGTGCTCAGAATCTTGCGGGTGGACTACGCCGATTTTTTATTGGAGATTGCTCTAACTATGATGACTTAACTTGGATTGGACGTCCGAGGGATTATGAGGTAAACTACTAAAATCTCAACCATACGAAATATAACGAATTTTAATAAAGATTATGTACAGGGTGGTCCAGTTACGGTGTCCTCGTTATTATCTCAGAAACTATTGGGCCCAAGAAAAAAAGTTTTATATAGAAGTTGTACAGTCTATAGCATTCTACATTTTTGAAAATATATTGCTTATACAGGGTGCGTCATTTTCATGTGGCGATATAAAGTTTCATTTTTTTAAATAGAACACCCTGTATTTTACCTAAAATTATGATTTCTCGTCCAATTTACGATAAAAAATATATAAGGTTTAATATGTCTATTATTGATAGTTTCCAAGATATTCGAGAAAATATCTAGAAATACTATGATATCTGCCTGTTTATATGAGCAATGTTAGTTCTATTTTTTAGATAGAAAATTTTATTTCTGGTCTCAAGAATCAAGTAAACTTTAAATTGATATCATATGTAAGAAAAAGTCGTAGTATTTGACAAAGAACTATTATTTTATAGAGTAGACCTAGAAGCTAATAATAATGCTCTGTCAGGTAGGCATTGGAAAATAGTTAAATTTTGTTAAATATTTTGTTTTTTATTATAAACTAACTAAATAAAGAATATGTTTTAGTTGAGTATTTTTGAAATTGAAACAAATAAAATAGCTTGCTCTAACACACCTGGTGGAAGCTACACCCACATAATACAATATTATTTTTCAAAATATTTTCTCGAATATCTTGGAAACTATCAATAATTCAATCAAAATTAAGCATTATATATTTTTTATCGTAAATTGGATAACAAATTTAAAAAAATGCAACTTTATATCGCCACATGAAAATGATTCATCCTGTATAAGTAATATTTTTTCAAAAATGTAGAATGCTATAGACTGTACAACTTCTATATAAAACTTTTTTTCCTGGGCCCAATAGTTTCTGAGATAATAACGAGGACACCGTAACTGGACCACCCTGTACATTTTCACGATGCATTAATGATCGACGTTTCGTTTCTTCTTGAATATCCAAACAGTTTCGATACAAAAAAATGTTAAACGAAGTTGTCTGCATATTTGCGTAAATATAAAATAACTAAACCATCATTTGAATGTGCTATGTCTTAATTAATTTGACAAAATTTTCTTAGAGATCTGTAATTAATAAATATGGAGTAAATACTATTGGAACTGGCCAGTTGAATATTCGAGTAAACGTGCTGCACCAATCGCAAGCATTTTTAAAGGAGTACGCCGACTATCCTGACTCTGCATCAAAAACACGTGACAAATTAATTTTTGAGAAGCTCAACTCATCGCGTTTGATTAAAAGTGTGGAGGAAGTTTTGCAGGCGTTTAAACGTGCAAGAAAAAACATGATTGAAGCCAGAAAAAACGTTTAGTTACTTTAAAACTTATTCATTTTATTATTATTGAAATAGTTTGTATTTTTCCTTATTTTCAAAAAACACATAATTACATTAAAAATCGTTTTTACCTGTATTATGGTTACTTTGTTGAAAAAATATGTAATAAAAAGTAATTAATTCTTAAATGCTATGTAATAGTTGGCTTATATTCGAGACAGTCTTGCTTTGATGCTCCTTAGTTGATTCACCAAATGATTGGAGTTGGGTTTACTGTACAAATTAGATAACAGCGCCGCTACTGTGTCTTCACAAAGAGACGTAATTTTCCTCCTGAAAAATTCATTCTATCAGTTAGTCAATTATCGCTAAAATTAACACTTACTTTTCAATGCTATTAAACGAATCCTGGTCTTCGAGAAATGAATAAATTAAATAGGCGGTGGCTTCGGCTAAATGAAACTCATTTTCCTCAACTTGCCATAATTGGTCATTAGCTGACAAGGTTATTAAACTAAAAAAAAGTATGATTATCGAGAACTAAGATACACTAATTTACAAAATCGAAAAAATTTTATGCCCACCATATCTCACTCTGATTTTCCCATGTATTTTGACCCACTAAACACGAAAATCACACTTAAAATTTTTTTCATGGAAGCGTTTTCGAGATATGAATTTTCGAATTTTTTTTTCAATTTTCTGAGTTCTTTAGACGTTTTTGAGTATATATCGAGATCTAATTGGCCGATTTGGCCAAACAAGCACTCAAATTACAGGTAACTGAGCCTTCTACAACTTTCATTAGATAGTTTAGAGATCGGCCCAGTAGTTCAGATGCTAGCGATTTTGATAAGTTGAAAAAGTCGCGTTTTTTGGCAAAAATCGATGTCGAAAATTCACATATCGTCCTGGGAAAAATAGAAATCGCAAAGATAAGTTTAGTTCAAATATTTTTGCGTGAAGCTAATACTTTTACGAAAAAAACAAGCTGCTATTGATGAAAATCCATGGACAAATTGTGAAGTTATGTCTTTTTCAATGGAAGACCAAAATTGAACTTTTTGACGATTTTCACTTTTTTTTCCTTTTAGTGAATCAGTTGAAATTCAACATATTGCTAGTTACTAATTTTGTTATAATAGGTGAGATTCGGTAACATTCCAAAGTAATTCAGATAACTTTGATGCTAAAAATACCGGGTTAGAAAACAATTGACAATCGGGAAATTATGATGTAAAATTTGAAATTTTAGATCATAACTCCGCGATCGTCAACTATTTTGTTATTATGTTGGTAGTATGGCATCTCGCTCCTGTAAAACCTAATTAGTTGAACATAGGATATAAACAAGGAGATATTGTATCGAGTCATTGTAACCCGGTATTTTTATCATCGTTTTATTTAGTTTATAAAAAATTTTGTGAAATGAGCTCTAAAAGAAGTCGAGACTTCGAGTATGTATTTGTCTAAACAACCCAAACGATTTCTGCAATCTGTGAGGTGAATTTATGGTCCAAAAAAATGTACGCAAATTTACTGATGCGCTACAACAAAGTTATCTGAATTACTTTGGAATGTTACCGAATTTTACCTATTATAACAAAACGGTAACTATCAATATGTTGAATTTCAACTGATTCAATAAAACGAAGAAAAAACGTGAAAATCGTCAAAAAGCTGAATCTTGGTCTTCCACTGATAAATACATAACTTCGCCATTTGTCCATGGATTTTCATCAATAGCAGCTTCTTTTTTTCGTAAAAGTGTCAGTTTCACGTAAAAAAAATTAAACTAAACTTATCTTTGCGATTTCTATTTTTCCCAGGACGATATGTGAATTTTCGACATCGATTTTTACCAAAAAACCAGACTTTTTCAACTTATTAAAATCGCTAGCATCTGAACTACTGGGCCGATCTCAAAAACTATAAACTATAAAAGTTGTAGAAGGCTCAGTTACCTGTAATTTGAGTGCTTGTTTGGCCAAATCGGCCAATTAGATCTCGATATATACTCAAAAACGTCGAAAGAACTCCGAAATTTGAAAAATAAAATTTCGAAAATTCATATCTCGAAAACGCTTCCATCAAAAAAAATTTTAAGTGTGATTTTCGTGTTTAGTGGGCCAAAATACATGGGAAAATCAGTGTGAGATATGGTGGGCAAAATGGCTGTAAACTAGTGATATCGATCGCAGCAACTTACCTATTGTAGACATTTATTAATTTCTCAAATGATATATTAACAGAAATTAAAGCAGCTGGCACTAAATGTTTATCTCCCTTCAACTTGGCGTTTAATATTTCCAGTTCATAAACAATGTATGCTGCAAAATAATCATTATAAAAAAGTTAATTATTAATAAATAAAATAATCACCTAAAGGAAAACAGTTCGAGGACATCGCATACTGTCTCGCTAATTGTTTAACTTTATTTAGAACCTGTCCAATGCGATCATTTTTACTACCGACGCTTTTCCTCAACTCATTCGCTAAAATCTGCTGCCAAATTGATTCAATTAGTACATTATCTGTGTAACCAGCACAGTCAATAATCCCCAACTGGCATTCCAACAACTTGTAAGGATCGGCGAAGTTTTCATAAAGCTACAACAAAAAATTTGTACCAGAATTCCAAGACATTATACCTGAAAGCTTCACCTGCGAAATTTCATATAAACCAGAATTAAGTGCTACAATCGCTTCAGCTGAATTGGGAATCTGCGATTGCATATTGACAATAGCATCGAGTATTTGCTCTTGGACTTTGGCAACTTCCATTCTATCCTCCAAGTCTCTTAAAAATACACCCAAGTATGGTGCGTATCCAACCTTGTCGCTTCGCATACACATTATAGCACGCGCCAAGTACGCTAGTCTTTCTTTTAGAGTAACAGAAGTACTGAAGACGAAAAACAATTTATATTCAAGTCTTTAATTTGTTATTTATTATTTAATATTTACCCTGTCTTCGTTGCAATGTTGTTGAGAATTTTCGCAGCTGCTGCGTGGTTATTATTGCTCTCATAGAATTTCCACAAGAGCTCCATAACTTCTGGATTTTCAGGGTTTTGAGAAGCAGAACGTTTCAAGTAGGTTTCAAGGGTTGGTTGTTTGATTTTGATTAGGTCACTTGTTAGTTGCTTGGACGCCAGCCATTCATACAACGCGACATGCATTATTTCGTCTGGATATTCTAATATTGAAGTTATTACTTGGTTTGTCTGGAAGAAATGTTGCTGTATAATATGTTCAATTATTTGTAGCAAAAAATTCGCAAAAATGATTCAGACTTTAGTAAGCGACAAAAAATAGTAGTCAATGATGTTTCAAAGAAATTGCACTAAAGTTAAGATACTTACCACAAAACTGATGTTCGATTTGTTAGGATCTTCAGGATATTGGATCTGACTTCTAGAGTTTGGACTAAGCGGGTTCTGATTATTTTCCGCATACAACACATCCAACATACACAATAGCTCCCGGTAAATATCCATTCTAAAAGTGATTAAATTAAAAAGATTAAAACGATTTATTTCGCTTTTTTTAAATTACCGCTTCGAATAGAAAGTGTACCCTTGCTGATCAGCCGCGTTATCGGCATCGTTATTGTAGAAATTTTCTGCAACTCCCTCCGGATCCAGTTTCTTTGCACAATGCCCACATAATTCAATTACAGCTTGGTACGCTTTTAAACCAGTGAACTGCTTGCAAATCTCACTCAAATTGAAATTCGACGAAATACTTTTGCATAATTGTAAAGCGGACAACAACAGATCCTCTTTTTCGTCCAAATTTTGAACCGACCGTACACTTTTAAGTATTTCGTTAGCCTATAAGAACAATTTTATTAGCAATTCTCAGCAGTTTGATTTCTGTTATATTACCTTGGAAAAAGCAGCATCTTCCGTTTTATACAATTCCGGACAAACATCTCGCAATTTAGCACTAATGGAATCTACAGACGCATTATCACCCAAATAACTATTAACTAGCGTAGTTATTAAAGCTGGACAAATGTCCTGTCTGTACAAGAACAAATCCTTAAATATGGTGTTTTGTAAAACTTGCTGTTGTTGTTCCGGCAGCGCTCCAATTAACGTGTGAAATTGATGCTCGCAAAGAATTCGCCACAAACCAACAATTTGGCAGCAGTGACACACAAATGTTTTTAGAGCATCCAACGACTGACGTTCTTCTAATTGAGCATCCTGTATATTGTGATTTACGTGCGTTAAATTCATTGCGGTTACGTTTAGTGGATTGGAGTTCGAACACATTGTGTTAGAAAGTTGGGTGTTTCTTAGCAAGAAATTGTGGAGGGCGGATAAGTTGTTTAGGATCCAAACGCAATCTTCGCTAGTTATTGTGCTGATGCTCTAAAATGATCAGAAATTTATATTATTGTTGGGGCGATATGAAATGTTTTATTTTATTAAGTCAACTTTGTTGTCAACTGAATAATAATTTGATATTTTGTTTGAGGTAGGAAGATTCATAAAAGTGATAAAGATAATTCCGCACGAATTTGAAAAATATTCTGTTTATTTAGTCTAATTAAAGCTTTTTATTTCTTCCAGTTCACTCTGTTTTTGAGTTCAAGAGCGCAAATTTATTTATCATCGCTACAAAAAATATATAGACGAAAAAAAAAGGCTGAGTTGGAAAAAAATTGTTACAGGCTTAATTTTTGCATGCACCTTAGTATTATAGCCCTCTATAATGTGTGAAAGTTCCCCATCGATTTGATGGTTGCTAACTGAGTTACTCGAGGTCAAAGGTCGCGACAAACAGTTTTTTGCAAATATCTCGAGAACGGCGACCTTTATTGAAAAAAATATAGAGAGGTAATTTTTAGCTGAGGCAATTTGCTATAAATACTTATCCAGAAGTTTTTTTGTAGGGGCAATCGTTCACGAGATATAGCGTTGCAAAAACTAAGAACGTAGAGGAAGAATAACGACTGATCTTAGGATATGAAAGTTGGATAATGAATTATTATTCAATATGTATATTTATGGCGTTTTTTATTTATTTGTGCATTTATTGCATTTATTTGGGCATTTATGACACAGTAATCAACTTTCTTCAGTTTCGGAGAGCGATTGTTCCGCCACCAAAGTTTGGACGACCAAAGACGATGGATCGATGTCGTTATCGATCTATTCGTTATCAATATTAAAATTTTCCATGTTCATATATGTTTGGCCAGTACATTGGCTACAAACTACAGAACAGTTCAATCCTGCTTTCCGACATCCACAATTGGAACCACAGCCTTTCTTGCACTTACAAAATACTGTATTGAGTAATCCATCAGGAGCGGCTTGGAGCAGAGTTGTAACTGGCTCTAAAATATTATTTTGTAGTACCCATCCCCAGTTCTGAGGATTAATTTCTACATTCCAATTGTGGATGTCGGCGAAAAGCAGAATTGAACTGTTCTGTAGTTTGTAGCCAATGTAATGGCCAAACATGTATGAACATGGAAAATTTTAATATTGATAATGGGGAGATCGATAACGACATCGATCCATCGTCTTTCCTCGTCCAAACTTTGGTGACGGAACAATCGCTCTCCGAAACTGAAGAAAGTTAATTACTGTATCATAAATGCCCAAATAAATGCAATAAATGCACAAATAAATAAAAAACGCCATAAATATACATATTGAATAATAATTCATTATCCAACTTTCATATCCTAAGATCAGTCGTTATTCTTCGTAGTGAAGTAAGTCCTCTACGTTCTCAGTTTTTGAAACGCTATATCTCGTGAACGATTGCCCCTACAAAAAAACTTTTGAATAAGTTTTTATAGCAAATTGCCTCGGCTAAAAATTACCTCTCTATATTTTTTTCAATAAAGGTCGCCGTTCTCGAGATATTTGCAAAAAACTGTTTGTCGCGACCTTTGACCTCGAGTAACTCAGCAGCCATCAAATCGATGGGGAACTTTCACACATTATAGAGGGCTATAATACTAAGGTGCATGCAAAAATTCAGCCTGTAACAATTTTTTTCCAGATTAAAGTCTATTTTTCCTGGACTATATAGTAGGATTGGTAAAGCTCAGGATAGAAATATTCAACAAAATTTTGAATAAGCAAAGATAACGAATTGTTTTTTCAATGAATACCATGCTAAAGACATTACATAAAAAATCAACATACAGTAATATTTTTTCCATCTACGCAGATCCTGTCGATGCACCTCCGGCTCCAAATAGGACGTAATATCCGACCAACATACAAATACAACCCATTATGCTTCGCAGAAAACAAAAACATACTGTTCATATCAAAACTAGTACTATGCGGAGTCATAGTCTGCGATAAATTAGCTCCTGGCGAAGAATACAAACTTTGCTGATGCTGCTGCGGTTGGTATTGATGTGGTGGTTGTGGTGTTGAAATAATATTTGGCGAAAATATCGAAGTACCTGAAACTATCACCCAATTTAACCCCCACTACTTCTGTTACTATGAAAAACATACACAAATTAGTTTGATTTTTTGGAGCCAATTTCGGCTCACCACCAAACATAAAGAAAGCTCTAGTGGCATATTCGGCTATCTCCATATTTTCGTCATTCTCCAACGAGGCTAGAATCAAACTGGTGGCACACGCTTGGTCTTCTCGTTGAATATTGAAAAATGCTTTCACGCCATCACTATCATAACCGCGGCTATCGCTGAGGATTTGTCGAAGAATGTCGACTGGACGAAGTTTGAGGAAAACATGGACGCCATTGTATGTTAATACAACGTATTTTTTCGGAGCTTCAGCGTGCTGGCGCACTACTAAAGGTGGGGCTTCTTGCAGGCTGGTATTTAAAATGCTTTCGTGTCTTACCTACAATAAATTAGGATAATAACTTAACTTAGTCGATTAAGGATAATCTCGTACCTCAGCCATTGCTAATGCAGGTCCATCCAGCTCAATTGTATTGTAAGCCTCCATTAAATTCGAACTAAACGGAAACAAATCTGAGCTCAAACACCACAAAACATCCTTATCTTTAACCTTGGATATTAAGATTAGATTTTTGTCTCTGTAATGTGCCATATGTACGGCTCTTGGTCTAACAGTGACATTCACTGAATAACCGGGTGGTAAGCGAACATGGACAAGGGTAAGAGCATAGGGTCGTTGATTTGGTTGAAAATTTGACAGCCCCACAACCGACATATAGAAACGAACGCCAGTTTGTGATACTGCTACCAAATTTATGTTGTTTGATTCTCTTGCTTCCACCGCTGTGATACTTTGGATTGGTCTGAAATTTTGGCTGTCTTGTGTCCTGGCAAAAAAAGAAATAAATGTTGAAGAAGCATTTTTTAGCATTTAACAAAAAAAAAACTCATGAGAATAAAAAAGTGGTGTATACAAGTGTTGAAAAAAAGAATATGAATTTTATAGCAACACTTAAAAAAAACGATAATTTAGAAAATTAGAATACCCACAAATTTTGGAACTACTCTTACTAGAAATTTTAATTTTGTGCAGACTTACTTAACTGTGTTCATGGCTTGGTTTACTAGCACGGTTTGTGGCATTTTCGTTATTCTAGAAAATGTGTTGCCATTTTCGCCCAAATCACACACTTCAATTGTGCCTTTCTCAGTCAGAGTGTACAAAATATTGCGACTATTGTCAATGGATATCTGGATAATCCCGTCCTCTTCCGCTAAAGCAGCGTTCAAGAATGAAGGCACTAAAAACGACAGTGCGCTTGTCGACAAGTTTACTTTTTTACAACGCTTTCCAAACCATCCACACTGCGCCTATAACATAAATTCGTCCATTTAAAAAATCTGTTTTAAACATGTTCATGTAGCTTTGTACCTGGTATGATATTTCATATAGACACCCCTCTTTCGAACCCAGGAACATTCGACCTGAAGCAGTCCCAGTAATCGTTGTGATAGTAGCCCCGTCGGTTGGTATAGTAAAAACCGGATCCGGAATCAACTGTATTTCCTCAGTAGGTTCATTGGATTTACTAGTAAAAGTAACACCAAGCACCACTACATCTACAGCTGTAGTCAATACTAACAAATGTTTGATAAAGCCGTGAAATACACCAGGTTTAGGTTTAATCAAACCAACACTTAAAATTGTCTCATTAATCCCATCAAAATACGCCAAATCGGTATTTTCTTCGTACGTCCAAACGTAAATATCACTGTCGACTGTTAACCAGGCTCTGTTAATTTCCGGAAACAAACCCATCATACAATAACACTGAACATCTTAGATTTGCTTAAGGAAGTCTGTTTATGAAAAAGTTTGTAGGTAATAAATAAGTTTAAATAAAAGGATACGAGATATGTGGTCGACTATTTCAGGGGGCAGAGGTACGGTGTTTATGCTTTTCATTTGCGTCATGTTACTTAAAGACGGATAGTCATGGTCTGTTAAACCACTAGCCGTCGAGCCAGTTTGAGGATTAACATTCATTACATCTATCAGACGTGGAGCTGCATTATCGGTACCTAAAGATTTCTCTACATTTCGTGCAGCCAATTCCATTTTTTGTACATGGATTTGCGTGTTTTCAGGTTGTGTATTCGCCAAAGTGCTTGTATTCATTTTGGCGGTTAGAAAACACTCTAACCTATAACAGGAGCATGAAGCAAAATTAATTCACTTGCGCTGGTTAAATCGATAATCTAGGAAGTTTGCTTATAAAATTACTTACAATTTATATAAAATTAGTTTTTTTTCAAATAACGCGTCACAATCACAAATAGAAATGCCAGTTAAAACCGGAAAATGAGGTTAGAGGTATTTGAGATTTGAAATCAGTATTGCCAACAAATAGGTGGATTTGACTCCGATGATTTTAGAGCATGGTGTGGTAAAAAAGGTTTACATACAATACAATAATATTAAATTATCTTAAGACAATTTACTAATTTAAAGAAAATTGTTGTACTGTGTTTTCTTTTGATTTTTATGTGTATGCAGTTTTTGAACACACCACTGTTAGGGTGTTTGATGTTTCATGTTTACATCCTGATATATATTGCTTTTCTTTTTCATTAGTATATGCTAAATAAAGATGAAACTATGCAAGAGGTTTTTTCCAGTGAGAAGTAGAAGTAGAGGATTAACCTACAAAACGTTTCGACTACGCTCCTTAGGTTAAAATTTTGTAAAAATAACGATGGCATATTTATCCCGTCGAGAAATCGACGATCTAAAACCATCCATAGAGAAAGCAGTATACAAAATAATCGGAAGTGATTCATCTGTGCTGAACGCAAGTATCCACTGCATAACCTCTGGTTACGATAAACGTAAAACCTCTGACAAGCTTGCCTCATATGTGGACACTAAAAAAGCCAATAAACTCTCCGATAAAATATTCGATTTGATTGACGATCTTCGTTCGTCACAGCAGCGGAACAAAAAACGAAATTACGATGATGATAAAGATCGCGATTCCAAACGGTCCAAAACAAGCAACTCCCGGTATGAAGGTAGGGAAAGTCGCTTTGATTCAGAACGCCCAAAACCAAAACAGGACCAAGATGACAATAAACGGGAGGGCGAGAAGAAAAACGTTAATATATCTAACATTAATATACCGCCTCCTAGTATATACGGAATCCCGATGGGTTTGCTTAATCGAGGAGACGCAGATAAGGCAAGGAAAATCGCCCAGTTGCAGGCTCAAATCAAGAGCAAATTATCCTCTGGAATTCTAAGCAATGTCATACAAATTCCAGTTCCAAGTAACAAACCCACACCACTGATTTTGGATGAGGATGGACGAACCATAGACAAGTCAGGGAAAACTGTGCAATTAACGCATGTAGCCCCTACACTGAAAGCCAACATAAGGGCCATGAAAAAGGAACAGTTTAAAATGCATTCAGGCGAAAAAGTCACTGATGATGTTTACGAGGCGAGGTTTGTGGACAATCGAATTGGAGTTAAGCCTGCCCAAAGAAACAAGCGAGTTTTGAGGTTTCACGAACCAGGGAAATTCCAACAGCAAGCTGAACGTTTGCGGATGAAAGTAAGACTTAGGTTAAATGTTTTTATTTGGAATTTTAATTGTGGGTTTCGTAGGCTCAATTGGAAAAACTTCAAAATGAAATATCGCAAATTGCCAAAAAAACTGGTATATCCTCAGCTACTAAATTGGCTTTGATTGCTAAAAGTGAAGGCCACAGTGATGAAATACCAGGAATGGAATGGTGGGATTCAGTTATTTTGGTGGATAACTTAGACACAATAGAGGAAGAGAAAATTGCGGTCAAGCACTCTGCTATTAACACTTTAGTTGAACATCCAACCCAAATGAGATGTCCAAGTAAGAACTTACATTTTCTGTGTTTTGCTAAATTATAAACACGTTTTCTTGCAGCTGATCCAGTGAAACCAGTCTACATGCCAGTGTTTCTAACAAAAAAAGAACGTAAGAAGTTGCGTCGCCAAAATCGCCGGGAAATGTACAAGGAAGAGCAAGAGAAAATTCGTTTAGGTTTGGAACCACCCCCAGAACCTAAATTACGTATTTCGAACTTGATGCGAGCACTTGGAACCGAAGCAGTGCAAGATCCGACGAAGATTGAGGCACATGTTAGGGAACAAATGGCAAAAAGACAGAAAGCTCATGAAGAAGCCAATGCGGCACGTCAATTAACCACCGAGCAGAAACGCGATAAGAAAATCAAGAAAATTAAAGAGGACACATCGTTGGGAACAAATGTTTCTTTATACAGGATCAGAAATTTGCATGATTTGGCGTCGAAGAAGTTCAAGATTGAGACGAACGCCAAACAGTTATTCATGACGGGTTGTGTTTTGATGTATCCTGATTGTTGTGTTGTTGTCGTAGAAGGAGGGCCAAAACAACAGAAGAAATATAAAAGGTGAATAAATATTTCGTCTACAATTTAGGATTATATTTTATTTATAATAAGTTTTTTTTGAAATGTATAAAATAAATAGTTAGTACTAAGTGCAATTTCTTTTTTTATAGATTGATGTTACACAGAATAAAATGGGAAGAGGACATCGTCAAAGATCCAGATGGTCAAGAAGTGCCCAACAAGTGCGTTTTAGTGTGGGAGGGCACAACAAAGCAAAGAAACTTTGGGGAAGTGAAATTTAAAGTGTGCCCCACCGAACGGTTAGCTCGAGAACATTTTAAGAAACATAAAGTGGAACATTATTGGGATCTAGCGTATAGTGGGGCGGTGTTGGAGCAAGCTAATGATACTGTGGAATAAGGAATTGTAGTTTTAGTTTAATTAACCATCTGCGACATATTATTTAGGAATATTTTAATAAAAACTTTACTTACCGTCGATTTAACTTCTTGTTTACATTCTAGATAGTATTTTTTGTTCTAGCTTGTTTGAGAAAGGTTAAATTTGCTGCATTTCAAAGCTTTGGTACACTAGTCCAAAATAACGATACTGTTGTAATTTGTTTACTTAAGCAAAAAGAAAATAACCGAATCTTAATAATTAGGTATTTTATTAAATATTCATTTTTTATATTTTTCATTATAATTGTTAAGAATATCTACAACCAAAATTAGTTTCAAATTTGTACATTTGAAATTTATCGGAGAACAAAATGATAGGACACGAGCCACAAAATAAATTTGTCAGTGCACAAAAGAAATAAAATTGAAAAAAAATACATATTTAGTTTAGATTAATACAAATGATAAACCCTTTTTGTGTGTAGTAAAAACAATCTTTCCAACTTCTAATCCCTATTTAAAATAAAATTTTGAATAAATAAAATAGAAAATGGAAAACCACACACTTGTACTCTTACGGAATGAACTCATTTTACATAACCACTTATAAAATATTACAAAATAAGAACATTTAGATGTTGTTGAAAAAAAATAAAAACAAATAGATTTGTAAGTGTGTATTGTGAAGTTGAAACAGAAGTTGCACTATTCAGAACAACCCTTTTTACATGTAATAATTACAAATTGATATGGAAATAAACCAAACAACCGGAACAAGGAAAGACACACACAACTACTGACCGACAAAAGAGTTGTAAAAATACACTTACACAGTTGGAAATGAGACAAACGTGTCAAAAATACCGCAGTCTCTTATGTATTTTTTTGTTTCATTAATTATTACAATAATTAAAACTTTCATTCTGACACCAATACAGAAATTTGCAGCCATCCAATAAAGAAACAATAAATTTGAATAAAACATCACTCTTCTCAAGCGCTCATATAAAATACATCACATATTGATGTTAATCATTACATTTTTTTTATCTTCAATGGACATAATATTTATAAGTTATACAATTTAATTTAACTTCACTATACAAAATTGATCCTAATACAATAGTTCTGTCTTCAATTATGGGGTGTTTCTTTATGTAAACAACAATACAGAACATCCGGAAAAAAGCGACAGTGAATCCCTGAAATGGTACCGTACTTCTTTAGGAACTAAAAACTAACGCTAATTATTAGGAAATATATTCAAACTGTGTCATGAAATAAATTAAACAAGATTTCTGGTACCAAGTCACGGTTCATGCCGAGATTTTCCCGGAATCATCGCAGTTATATGATATTTAAAAAACCAAAAAATAGACGGTGATGTGTTGTTAACTACTGTACAAATGAGCTTACATTCCATTCGATAACCATATACATTCATTCTCAAGAGGTACCTATGGTGGGCGGTTCCAAAAAGGAACCAAACGATTGCACTGTTTTGGGTGCAACACACTGATCGAGCTTGTGATGCCAACACTAAGAGAAAAATAATCCGTCTTGCTTTGTTGCTACTTTAGTGCTGCCAGGACAACCAAGATATGTACTTGAACAGTTCAGTTCAGTTCAATTCACAAATTTCACTCTTAGATAGCACGCACTGTTTATATATTTTTTTTTTGTTGAAAACTCCCAAGACATTTTTATTTTGCACTTAATATTTATAAAATATAAAATTATATTAAAAAAAATAAAAAAAACAGTTACTGTCAATCATTTTAAAAAATTATTAAAAATTGCGCACACGCACTATTTTGACAGGGGGAATACTGACTTGAGAGATTCTACAGTTTAATAGAACCATCATCACTGGCTCACCGCGGGCGATTTTTTATCAGAGTCCTGGTTCGAGGGTGTATTGCCTTGGGAGGGACCCACACCAGGCCCCCGATCACCCACACCCGCACCCCACGAATTTGATCCAGGCATTGGAGAGTCAGCGTGGAAGCCGTGGTTGTCATGATCCAAGGAATTTGCAGCGTCGTACTGCGTGTTTTCTAAACGGGTTATCAATCGTTCATCTTCATCACCGAACTCACCGCCCATCAGCGAAGGCTCACCCACAACCATCACATCCTGGAAAAAGTCATTTATTATTTAAGTCTGCATAAAAATTCCCTAAATTTAAATAATGATGACAGAAAGATTAAAAAGGACTTTAACAAATATTTTAGTATTCATGAAAAGTACGACAATTATTATTACCTGAGATGCTAAGGAAAAATTTGGACCTGGAGATCGTTTCTTATTCGGCGCTGGTGTGGCATTGTTGGCAGCTCCGCCAGAGTTGGATCCTTTACGTTTTCGCCGTTTATTAGCCGGTCGTTGCGACTCTACTCCAAAAAAGAAAAACAAACAACACAATCAACCACCTGTGTTAACCATTCGGGTAAAAAAACATGTTTTTAATCCCAAGAAGTAAAGTTAATAAAAAAAGTTACCTTCAACAAAACTAGATAACTCTTTTAATTAACATTGTGCATATTATGTCAATACGGTAATCATCAGAATTGTATTTCATTTTTGTTGTACTTCGAAACTAATGTTTTTTAAATATTTTTTCGTTACAGTACAACAAGAACAAATAATCCTTTAGTGCAAAATAAAAATGGTACCTCTCTTACCCGGCGGGGCAACCATCCTTTGCCATTTTTGAAATAAAGTTGTTTTTAAACAGTCTCGCGGACTTAGCGCGTACGCTTTGTGCCTAGACATTAACTCTTGCATTGGTTCAAGTATCACACAGAGCTAAACAAAAAAAAAATACAACAATTAGCCTAGAAGTGGGAACAGTTTTGTTTCAACTAACTTCATGTGATTACTAATGTACAATCTTGAAGTGAAGTTATTGTTAGTTAACGTTAAATTTAGAGTTACTTACCCTTAAATAATTTAACGTGGAATTGGTAATTCCTTGTCTTGTAATATTTTTTGATAATTGTTCTATCATACTGGGGTCTTGCTGAGAATGCATTCCAACTACAGATCGTGGAATTAATTCTCGATGTGTCCGCACGGCAAAGTGCCACGATTTTATCCTCATCAAATCGTCAAATGTAAATTCTAGAATTAAACGGCCTTCTGTACACACCTACAAATAAAACAAGACATAATAAAACTCTTCCACCAGCAGGTTTCCTTCTCTTCACATACCTTGGTAAACAATGGTTTACCATGATGTGTTATCATAGTGCACAGATCACAGTCTAGCGAAATACTAGTGTTGTGGAAGGACTCTTTTGGATGCTTCATATTATAGTACAATTCAGTCACTCCACCTTCAAATATACTCCTAAAATACCTTGGAATTAACGTTCTTCCAATGGCTGAAACGAAACAGGGCATGTTAATAATCTAATGGAACAACCCTTCAATACACTTACTATATCTTTTTGGACCGTCTTCTAAACAAAACGCCAGGGTTAGGGATGCGTCGTCTTCGAAGAACTCCGTCGCAAACGCATCCCACCAAAGATTATCACTATCCTGAAGGATAAAAGCGAAAACTGATTAAATTTAAAACCACAAATAGAAATCTTAAAATAATTTACATAAAACTGCTGATAAGCATTTTACTGAATTTTACGTATTCGTTTTATTTAATTGTTAATAATTAGATTAATTTCAGAGGTGAGTAAACGAATTTTAAATTCTACGGTAAACTAAACAAACCAAATTAAAATTTATGTAATAAATAAAGTTTAACAGCGTAGGGTAGGCTGTGGAAAACAAAAGATGCGTCAGCTTTCTATTCATTAAAGTGTTTCAAACTTTTACTGTCACTTGAAGTTTCCCAAGAATGTATCAAAGGCGAACTTTGCGATTCCTTGACGTTTTTAACGTATAGACAATTTAGTTTAAAGAATAAAAATTAAAGAAGGTTTGCGCATACTTAAATATAAAAAAAAGGTAAAATATATAAAAGTACCTGTCAAAATTTATTTCAGAGCGCGCCCTTTTAAAAATCAACAATACTTAGAGCTACAGATTTCACAAAATATATAGATTGATTTTTAGTACATATTTCGGAACAAAATCTGGACTCTTATCCATAATAAAGAACCGATAAAACTATACAGGGTGTCAGTGGATAACTGTTACAAGTTACAAACTTCTAGGAGATTCAACGACCAACTTTTAATAATAAACTTCTGTCTGGAAAGGTTTCATTAGCAATAGCGAGCTTCAGATTCTAAAGAGTGTCGCTGTAAAGGGTATCCACCTAATGTGAGCCTTACATATATTTTTTAGTGTGTCAAAAATGTCTGACTTCGATCTAAGGCTGCGTCAATATTTTACAAGCCTATTCATACTTTGGGATTTTGTACTCTACAGTGTGTGTCCTTAGTAGAAAATGGTGCCATTAACTTTATTATCCAGGGTGTATCAGTTTTAATCGACCAAACTTTAATGGTACATTCTCCTGGGCGTCCTGAATCGGAAAAATGTATATTATATACCTCTATCTCGATTCCTAAGAAAGATACAGGGTGTTGAAGTTTACAAGAAAAAATTATTTTTTTGCAACAACTTGCAAGCTTAAATTCAAACAAAATTTTGCATGCCTGTCCTCCTCCCTAAGGACAATTTTATGAAGATATTTTCGATTTTGGGGGGCACCAGTGGCGTGCAATTCGGTCACATCTCAATTATTTCAAAGAAAACAGTATGCCACTGTAATTTTAAAAAAATATTTTTTATCCATCGAATTCTTTGCTCAATTTGGAGTGAAATTTGCTTTTATGGAACAAAAATTGAAGTTTTAGTTCCAGAGATAATTAGTTTTTTCCAAAGACTTGAAATTACTAAAAAATCCGGGAATGATGACAGATGCTGTTAATTCATTAGTTCGTCGTTGTCAGAAATGCATCGAGGCTGGCGGGTTGCATTTTGAACAGTTGCTGTAATTTTATAATTATTTTTTGTTACTTTTGGTTTTTTAATAAATTTCTTATTTGATTTGTGACTAATTTCAAGTCTTTTGAAAAAACTAATTATCTCTGGAACTAAAACTTCAATTTTTGTTCTGTAAAAGCAAAGTTTACTCCAAATTGAACAAGGAATTCAATAGATAAAAAAATATTTCTTAAAAATTACAGTGGCATGCTTTTTTCTTTGAAATAATTGAGATGTGGCCGAATTGCACGCCACTGGTGTCCCCCCAAAACTGAAAATATCTTCATAAAATTGTCCTTAGGGAGGAGGACAGGCATGCAAAATTTTGTTTGAATCCAAGCTTTTTTATAGAAGTTATTGCAAAAAAATGATTTTTCTTGTAAACTTCAACACCCTGTATCTTTCTTAGGAATCAAGATAGATGTATATAATATCAGGACGACTAGGAGAATGTACCATTAAAGTTTCCTACCCTGTATAGGGTAGGGAACTAAAAAAACTCAAAAATTCTCTTGGGAAAATTGCTCGATTTTACCTCCTCTTTGAGTGAACAACAAACCAAAAACACGAATGTTTCTCTTGAATATAATTATTTACAGTGAAAAAGAACCTGAAGGAAAATTGCGATTGCACAAAATTCTGGATTTTCGATTTATTCTAAAAAAAATAATGACTACAGGTATCCAAGTCTGGTCCTTTGTTAAATATTGAAAATGTGAAATCATTTTAACTAAAACATCTAAACAAGTTCAAATTTTCTTACATCAGTTCTCTGTTGCAGCCTTTTGTTAAGTTCATATATTCGGTAATCTGGTTGTCCAAAATATGGCGTGTGTCGTCTGGGAACAGGAAGAGACCTAAAAATTAAAAAATATACATTAGCAAATGTAATTTGCATATGCAATATGTACTTAGTGTTAGTATTATACTAATTTAACTTAATGAAGATTTACTTAGAGATTTTTATGATGTCATTAACAGAAATATGTGGTCAATTTTGCATGAATAAAATTTTACAAATTTACTCAAATATTGTTGTAAGACAAATAGAAATGTAATATCAAAGTCTAACCATAAATTCAGCTCGTGGTCAAGTATCAAAAAATTCTGTTCTGAAGGCCAATACATTCCTACATTTCTTTGAAAGTAACACAAAATTTTCTTAATTTATCCGAAGGTAACGAAACATTCCAAAAACGCAGCCGTCCTCTTAGACAAGATTCAAATAAAAATAATCCACCATGATTTCCTTATCACAAACTTTGTTCATTAGAAACGAAGCAACTAACAAATTAGCCCACGACTTCAATTCCATGTAAATATTAAGTGTATCAAGGGTTAGGGACAAGCACAAAATGACAAATGGTGCTAACCCGATAGAATATGGGGGAAGCAGCAGGACAGCAACAGGTTGCCAGGAGAATTTCGTCCAAAAAACACCCTCCTGCTGTTGGTGGGATAAGTGGCGCAGAAACACTGCGTGTGGTCAGCGCTACTGCGATGGTATCTGTGCGCTTATACGTCATCACATGCCGGTAGATTGATTGTTACATTGAATACCAATGCATAACAAATTTGACAATAATAGATTTTCCTTATTTATTGCTGCTATTTTATTGCCTTCACTTAATTTTCATTATCGGTTTGGAATACAGAATTAAATACTTATGTAGGTAACTAAATGCTGCAGAAAGTATTTGTAACATTTCTGGGAAAGTTGTTAGCAAGGTATAACTTATAACATACATTAAAATATTAACCCTTAAATTAAAAATATCGTTTAAATAAGTTATACACGTGCTGTATACAACATACGCTTAGTATAGAAGTTTTGATTCATCATCGAAGATTATCTTACAGTTATCTTAGTAGGTTCTGGATTTTCTACCACCTACCCGTTCTTTGATTTTTAGCTATTTTGTTTAAAAGATCTATACATATTTGTAATACTAGTATATTACTAATACTATGAAAATTGGGCCGTAAACATTACGGTGCAAACGATAGCAACCTCTCGCTCGCACACTCGAGAGGGCGTTCGTTCTGCGCGTGCGTTCGCTCGTAATCGAATGGGAATCAAACACACATGCGCATTAGCGCTCATTTCCCGATGCTCTAACTCTCTTCTATTACATGCGTCCAACTTATAGCGAAGGATAGCATGCTAGCAATATATGAAAAAATCTCACAATTAGGTAATCTTGTGTAGCTTTGCTTATATTTTGCCCTCAAAATTATACAGTCCACCCCTGCCCAACCGGAAATAATGAAAATTCAGAAAAACACTTTCTGCCAGTTTTAAAAGTACATACATATTTAAAGTTTATCTGAGTTCTTATATTATACAGGGTGTCCCGGATAAAGTGGAAAATCTCTCGGATTCAGATAGGGCATGAAAAAATAAGATGACAAGTTCCTATAAATTTTTTTCCTACAGGCGTTTTTTATATTTTGACTTTTTTTAATGACAATAAAAAATATGAATTCATTTATTATTCTTTTTCTCGAAAACTGTCCACTTTATCGACAATAAACAAGCGTAGCTTTTCTTTAGTCTAAGGTTCAAGCTACCTGATTTTGTTGTCTTAAGTCTTTTTCAGACGGTGTTAAAATTTTCTGCATTAAGTTGTAAAGTTTAGTCTGCCCCTCGTAAACTAAACAAGCTAGATATGTGTCAAGGACATTATTTCAAGAGGTCCTTAGTAATGTCCATCATATTAACTTTCTATAAAATTCTATTAAGTACTTTAAAAGTTATTAAAAAAAACGATTTCCAGCGACGCTTTTCAGGGCTACATATCTTCGGAGGGAGGGCCTGTAGGAAAATTTTTTATAGGAACTTGTTATCTTATTTTTTCATGTCCTATCTGAATCCAAGAGATTCCCCACTTTTTCCGGGACACCCTGTATAAATATCAGAGTTGAGTACACATTTAGTATACTCGTCAATAATCGTTTAGTGCAATTTTGTAAAAACAAAATAAAATTTACACAGACAAAAAAAATTATCTCTTAAGTACATGATGATAATATTTCATATTGACTATAAGACATCATTCATAAAGTCAGGGAATTGAATGATTATTAAAAAAATTAACTTTATTATTCATAAATTGTAATCTTCATCTTCAAAAAATGGATTAAATTTTAACTTTATACAGTTACTTTTGAACAAATGAATTAAAAGTACACCAGGTACCAAGTTTATTTCTGTTACATTCCCCCTCATTCACAAACAATCTCGGTTAACAGACAGTTAAAACCAATTACTGTTTCTATGGCAATTAATTATTTATTATTAACAGTTCGTCAAAGCGGTTTCGCAGTTATGTAATTTTAAAATTGTGGCGGAGGTGCCGGTTTCCCATCTATATGTATATTAATTGTATCGATCGACCTACAGATCTGTCCATCATAGTTTTCTTCAGGTGTCATTGAGTTTTCAAATCAATAATTCAAAAACAAATGTGTACATTAGTAATTTGTATAACTAGCCTTGAAACTAGAGTTTTGCGAGTGCGAGTAGGGCTTGCGAGCAGAGGCCGTAGGCCGAGGCCCGCAACTACGAGTACTCGCAAAACAGTTTCAAGGCGTGTAATACACACTATTTTTTGTGCCGAAGTTTATTTAAATAAATAAAATTTACAAAATATTTGTTTAAATATTTGGTATTAGGGATTTTTTTTATATTGGTAACACGCGATACTTAAAATGGACACTGACAGTAGTAGCCGAATAACAGAAATAATAATCCGTTTCTATGGAAAATACAAATTTTCTTTATGATTTCAATGATGCCAATCGATAAACTAAAAATTCCTAAAAATTCCAGCCGATTTATACGAATGCAAAATGACTAATGCCAACCTGAGGCACAAAAAATATATTATTCTGGTTTTTATCTTAGAAAAATGGTCTAACCGCAAGTGAAAGAATATGCATAATAGAGAAATATCAAATAAATTTGCTAGAACCGAACGATCTTTCTAATTTTGTATTTTTTAGTCTCATGCTATTGATACATTATATCCTAATCCTGATGATCAAATAATAAAACGTTTATGTAGTTCTAATCCAAAATGAAAACTTCATATCTATAAAAGTGATACTTCTATATTATGTTATGTACTACCTACTTATTTAGTTATCGCAATAACTTTTCAAAAACTATTTGCTTATTTGTTAAGGATGGTTCTTACTCCAAGGATTGTCATGATGTCATGTTTTGTTGAGTAACAAAGAAAAAGAATTTCTGGTCTAACAAGATTATTTAAAGGTCGTTTGTCAGGTCACAATAACAGAGATGGACACTTTCTTTTCACTATATAAAATAAAATTAATTTGTCTTTACCTACTGGTACCATGTAAACATCTCATGTAATATTATCATATGGCTTGTTTGGATCTTTTACTAAAGGTAATAAATAATATCGTATTATTGTGCACGAAAATGTTCTTAGCACCATAAATTATATCATAAAATGCCCATCATTAAGTAATTTTGATATCTTAAATTCGCACATTTTTAAAGCTGCATTCCAACAAATCCGCATATACTAAACAACAGGGTGAAACGTCGTCCCCAAAAGTCAACGAGGATTTATTAGGAATAATAATCCTAAATCATGTTAGTCATTATATTAATATTAAACTGTCCAAATTTATACAATGGAAAAAAGAAGCATATCCTCCAACAACATATTCCAACTCGACTTAACTTATTTGTTGAAGTTTAACTATAAAATTTAACGTTTCAATTTGTCCTTATTTATTGAAATTGTGGAGCATGTTATGTCTTAGTTGTTAGACTTAGAGTTAAAAGTTTGACATCTTTGCAAATGCAAAATTTAACCGCTTCTCATTAATACACCATGCGTTCAACGACAATTGGAACAGGTCACAATAAAACTTGAATCATGTGGTTAAAATTTGTTAGAAAAATTTTGGAAATTCTTCTATTGATAGTTAAAATATTTCCTAGTGAACTCTTTATTCTTTTGATTCGAAACCTCAACCTTTTTCCTGCACCTATCAAAAAACCTGCAAAACAACATCCATAACATTGCCCCTCTATCACCACAATAAAACCTCTCCAAAGCATTTGTTTATTTTCGCAGTTACACCATACGCATTCGGCATTCACCAGCTTGTTTACATATCGGCGTTCGGTTGAATTAGATAGCGCATCACCAGCAGTTTATTATCAGGATACTCCTCACCTGTAATACGGATTGCCAAAGGGTGAACAGTAGAAAGGATCGTTATGGAGATGAGGCACCATAGGGCACATAGAGCCCGAGCCTACGCGAGGTGGTGGATGGTGGGAGCCGTGATGGGCCCCCACCAACGATTGCGCTCCGTTACAAATCGTGCTGTCGACCACTGGACTTATTGTTCGCACAGGCATAGATAACAATTACAACTGAATTCGCATTTATATCACAAATTCATTTTGGCCGGGTTTTTGGAGTGCGCGCCGATACGCACACACCGCACGACGCTTCCGAGGCACAACTATACCTACTAAATCGAATGTCAACCGCATCCACGTGAACTATCCACAGAGCGAGCGCGTAGAGGCAAAGCCGTGAGAGATTCAAAAGCGGGGGCAGGAGGGCACAACTCTCTAGCTTGCCAACAATGTACTAGTGAACCTGTTTCTCTTCCAATAGTTCATTTACACACACACAGTGTACAAGGTTCCTTGTTTCAAATTCCTCGAGATGCTAAATTTTTTTGTAAGATTCCTTTGGGGGCCCCCCGATTCCAATTTTGCAACTTGACAAAAAAAAAACAGCTATACTTCATACAATACAAGAAGCTCAATCGGAGTTAAGTGCGATTGCGTTACCCCCTGGAGTTTAACAGCTGTCACATTCAATCTGTGTGGGTTTTGGTTTTGTAAAAAAATTCATCACATAAAACAAATATTAATAACACATTCTGCTGAAGTAAAAAAGTTCAAAGGAAATCAGTGTTCAATAACTCATCTTTTCAATGTTCTAATTTTGAGGTAAAACGATAAATTAATAAATGTATATTCTATAACTTATTCACTACTTGGATAAGCATGGAATATACAAATGAGATTAGATAAGAGACGATTTGTTTAAATCTAATATTTACCTAACGAAATTGTTAACAATAAATAAAATGCGACTTGTTTTAATAGTAGAAAAGTATATCGTAGTAAAAGAATCTATACATGACATCTTATTTTTAACGGGTTGAGATTTGAGGGCGAAACTTTCATTTTGAAGCTAGCTTTATCTGATGGTAACATGGCACAAAGGTCGATTTATATTAACCTGCAAAACTTTGTAATGAAAACATTAAAAAGTCATTAGTAATAATCTAATAATAATACCACAACAAACATTAAAGGATGCATAATAGTGAAACGTAAATATTTACATTTTACAAATGCACCTCTCATTACTTTTAGCATAAGAAGCGAGAGAGATTTACAAACCCAGAAAGTATAGAAAAGTGAATGGTCCTTAATCCATACCACAATTTAAAATTTTGAGATAACTTGGAAAATTCTCGCATTTATATCACATTATATACATAAAAATAAGATGATTAAGTGGAAATCCTCAATAACTATTTTTTTTAGTATTTGTAAATTTATGTGTTGAAGAGTTGTAACTTCTTTTTTAAGTTACGGGACACCCTGTATAATATTAATAAAAATATATAAGGTGTCGCAGAAATAATGAAACTAACTTATATCTTGTCTTGCATATTTCAAACAAAGAAAAATCCCAAAGCTAAAAGATTAGTCAAGTTACAACGCTTTGAAGATGGTACATTTTTGGCGCATTGTTAAATATACAGGGTGATTATAAAAGAATATAACATCAAAGGTGGCTGGCTATGAATTTCTCACGTATTAAAGATTTCCTACCTCTCAAAATATAATCAGTAATGTAAATGAATGTCATTTAAGTATTAGTGATGGTCAGATCGCTGTTTAATAATTTTTACTTCTTCATCAATTAAATATTTAATTATTTTTCTGATTGCCTCAAATTTGCTATATTTGTAGATAACTGTATTTAAAAATGTATTTAATCAACATTTACTAATTGAGTTTAACATACGTTGTTCAATCCGGCCATTATAGTGTCCATTTCATTATAATAGTTATGTAATTCAATTTCCACTCTAAACATCACAACCATCACACAATTCTCCTAATGCACCTTATTTAAAGTTCATTTTTTTCATGCACGAACCGTTACCAATCCGTTACATTGTCGTACTTGACCAACCATCAACAAATTTGCAGATGAATTACGTACATAGCCAATAATTCAACAAAACAACCACAAATCTATTTGAAAAAAGAGTAAACAAAATTACGCATGTACAATCAAAGCTTATATAAAGAAATTTGCACTTTTTATCTGCTATGTTACGAATCAATCATGGCAAAGTAGTTGGAACTAAAGTACCACAAGAACTTCTGCAAAAAAACAATGGTGGACTAAAAATGGCAAAGTCAAACCACTTACACACATTACGTTGTACGCAAGTTGAATATTTAAAAACTGTTAAGTGTACGATGGGAAGAAAGTAACAAACGATTAAGGAAGAAAAAAATGTTAAGTAATGACTTGTGGTTTTCTTTTTGTTTGTTTCCTTCTTGAGATCATTTGTCAACCAGAAGGAATTATGTGATGAAACTGTTATTATGTCATTAAAGGAGTTTAAAATTTTTAGTTTATGGTAAATTTGGCGAAGTCGCCGGTGGGATACAAACATGAATTTCTAAACCTCCTCCAAAAATTCAGTTATATTTTTTTGGTGAACCCAATATTCAACTACTCCAGGCCCAATTATATCACTGTCTATTAATATCCATTCAAGTCTCCCACGACGTT
The DNA here is from genome assembly GCA_963942485.1 of Pediacus dermestoides. NCBI lineage: Eukaryota > Metazoa > Arthropoda > Insecta > Coleoptera > Cucujidae > Pediacus > Pediacus dermestoides. The sequence continues at coordinate 37,061,943 of OZ012626.1, forward strand.
TATTCTAGATCTTAAATCTTCACAATACAGAACACAGTGCGAGAGTGAATATATTTTAAAACAGTCAAAACTGAAAACTTGATTTTAATAGTGTAGTATGTGAAGAAGCCGGACGATAACCTGACTTGTGTGGAAGAATAATGAGCTATCTATCCATCCTTTCTGACTCTGACTTTACTACGGCGTTGGCCGGTGAAGTTCTAGGGCACCAAACAAGTTACGCTGTGCGCGCTGGTTAGAACGGTCGATCACACCGTTTTTTTTTACATGCATTAAACTTGCCAACGACTCCGGCCGAGCTAACTATCAAGAGAAATAATGTATAAACCCGTAAATTCCTTATCCTACTGTTTATAATATTACCACACCATACATATCTGTGTCTGATGTTTTATTTACTACTAACAATGCTTTTTCGTAAAAACAAACATATTTTTTTCTTCATTAATTTAATTTAACATAATTTACCTAAACGTCTGGTCCACATCCTTGTCCTCAATAAATAACCAAACGACGATAAATTATTCAATTGGACAACAACATCCTGTTTTTTTTGTTCAACTTTTTTGTTTGTTAAAAATTACATCCCAAAAATTACTATAAATTTTTACGTGGTTCAAAATCAGTTATAAATTGGCATCAAATCAGTTGATAAATTAAGCAATCATTTTAGTAGCGAGGCGCAAGTTAAAATGAAAAAAATTGCCTGGGGCTTGAAATTTTGAAAATTAAAATATTCAGCTACCATCTGTAATATTGAAAAATTGTGATCGAAGTTATTAAGGCTGATTTACACACAATTACAGTCGGAGACATCATGAATCATGACGGTACTTCATTACAGCAATAGCACCATAAGTAGAAATATCGAATATTCGTAAATAATATTATTTTTAATATTCAACAGGAAAACTTAAGAAATAAATTTACGAGAATTAACAAAATCTTTGAATAAAATAATTCGGAACATTTTCCATATTTTGGAAATATTTATATATTTTTAACTCGGATGAAGCCATGTAGGTCTTATTAAGTTTATAAGACACAGTATGGTCCTAAAATCGCTTTAATTCCATTTTATTTTTTACATAATTTACAAATAATAGGTACCCTGTATAAAGGCCTATTAAAATATCTTGTAGTATTGATAGACATTACTATGGACTATGGAGGATTTTAAAAAATAAATTTTATATAAAAATGATAAAACTTCTTGTTCAAAAGTTAAAAAAATAATTATTGCAATTTCTTCAAAAAATACTCCTACTTCTTTTTTTTGAAGAGCTTCTTCGAACCATTAATAGAGGTTTCTAGAGTACCTACATTAAAATAAAATATACAGGGTGATTCAGGTTTTAATGCACAAACTTTAACAGGGTATTCTACGTTACAAAATAAGAAGAAAAGTTTATATAAACATGAGTCCGAAAATGCTTTGTTTTTGACAAAAGCGATAAAAGTAGCGCTTCAAAACCACATTTTATTACATATCTCTAATAATAAACAAGATACGAATTTAAAATTTCTACGTCAATCCAGAAGCGTAGAATAGGGGTGGCTCATACATGTTTCTGCTCATATCTTTAAACTCCCTGTATAATTTTATATTTTTTTATGATTTTTCTGAATCGCTGATTCAGTTACTGAAAAATTGTACTCTTGTCAAAATGTCGTATCTCTTACCGTTTTTATCTGAAGACACGAGCAAAAATTTATGAATTTTAAAATGGTATAAAAAGTACATAATGAGTGTATATGCCACCTCTATTCTACGCCTCTGGATTGACGTAGAAATTTCAAATTTGCCCTGATAGTTGACCTTGTTATAAGGATACTATAGCCCAAATGTCAAATTCGTATCTTGTTTATTATAATTACAGATGTAATAAAATGTGGTTTTGAAGAGGTACTTTTATCACCCTGTATGTCAAGAACAAAGCATTTTCAGACCCATGTTTATATAAACTTTTTTTCTTATTTGGTGACATAGAATACCCTGTTAAAGTTTGTGCATTAAAACCTGAATCACCCTGTATACAGTGTCTGTCAAAAAGTCTGCACTGTATGGGAAAAATTTATATTTTTAATTTAAAAAAATAATTTTGGGCTAATAGTGAGATATGTAATTACATATGTATATCCAATGAATAATTCTTAGTTTACCAGAGCGCAAAATACATTAAAAAACGTGAAAATCGAGATAAATTTTGATGCAAATTCGAATAACACACTCTAAAAAGAAATCAGCTTGTTTGAAATAATTTAATTAAGACCAATAAAACTATTTGTTGCTGTTGTTACTTACTTGTAGTTCAAATTAACTCATGAAAATTTTAGAAAATATTGAATATTTATTGAAAAATTACTTCAAATTTATACCTGGCCTTTTTTTTATTTTTTATTTAATTAATTATACTAAAATTGTCTGAAAAATGCTAATATTTTTCGAATTATAAGAGTTTTTTACTTTGGACATTTCAAAAAACTAAAAAATGCTAGCCGGATCTACTTAGCTCATTTTAGGTTTAGAAACATACACAAACTATTGCCACAAACAGATTTTCTTATAATCAAAATTAAAAATTTTGTATTTCTTCTCAAAAGTTAAAATTAATGTTTTGTTATCAAAAACTTTTTTAAGAATAAAACGATATATTTCGCCTACAGAAAGAAATTTTGCACAGTGCATTTATACAATTTGAATTCGAGGACATCTCCAAATACAAATACATATTTTAAAACATGCAATATTACTTCTTGCAAATTACGTATTTTGTACCTTCTAAAAAAGTAATAACATTAGCAAGACATTGAAAAATGTATCGAACTATTATTTATACTTTTTTACTATTATAAATACTAACAACTCTAAAAAAATATCTGATGTGTCCAACACATGACTTTCTTATACGGACAGTACCACAATTACACACACACACACAGACATCAACGTGTAAATTCATCAAAATCTCGAAGTCGAAAAAAATCACGGTTACTATACCTACCTACTTACTTATTACTTCGTATAAGAAAGAAAAAATTAAATACATAAATCGAAAGATAAAAATATTATGCACTAGGTTCCAAGTTCCAATTGATATGACCAAAATATGAAAAATAGACTATTATTTTTATCCTGTTTGCAATTTTATTTACAGTCGTACCTCAAGGTTCTTTTATTCTATTATATTAAATAAAACACAACTTGTCTATCATTTTCTATCCAAAGGACCCAACATAAACTTCCATTAAGTAAGGATTGTCACCAGTTTGTCCTGTCTATAGTACAAACCGCTGGAAACTTGACATTGCTAAACCAAATTAGTTTCCACCTCCATGACTGAAGGCCAAGGGCTATTTGAATTTAACAAAAAGAAAATTGAATTAAATTGAATTTTTTTTAATTTCATTTATTCCTCCAGACCGTTTTTTATTTAATTATAAAACAATTAAACTTCACTGAAAAATATGCAACTCCTGAAAAATATTACTGCAAATAAATTTCCAATGTGGGTATTTAAAAGTGGGAAAATTTTGTTTTCCAACGCAAAAGTAGAATCCCCCAACGCTATCAATACTATATTCCTGCAAAGAACAGCTTTAAAGGGGAACTGCTGCTACTGCTCCTGCAAAATCAATCCCTGATACAAACAAAATGAACTAGGATTATTCCCCGGCAAGAATTAAACTCCAACAGGCGCAAAATGAAACGTATGCCTGGTTTACATTATAAACAAAATGATATTTTATTATACAATTGTGTATAATTTATCGATTATGCTACTGCAGGTTAGATGAGCTGTTTCCTGCCTAAAAATATCGGACGTAAATTTAACAAATACTACAAAATAATTCACTACACCAAGCCCACGTGCCGTTACTACGCAGCATCGACAATATAAAACTAAAAATAACAATTTTTTTATTAATATAAATAAACATTTATACCAGTAGCATTGAATGCAAAACATCCTGCTACAAAGGGATTAAAAATTAACAAAACAAATCGTTTGTAAGTAATTTTAAAAATAAATTCAAAGGTCAGACAAGAGGTCTTCAAATTGATTAATCCGAACCAAAATTCACGCGAATTTGTTTTTATTTTTTTTCCTACTGTTATCAACATACGCCACCTGTAAAACGCATTTAGTAACACCAGTAAACATTTTAAATATCACATTAACTTCGTGGGGAAATTCTTATCAGCATTTACAAGAACTTCAAGGTAAAAATTGTTAAATAATAATTTTGCGTAGTATAAACAAAATACCTACCAACTGCAGTGTTGGCCAATCGTTTGCCCTACTTTTTGAATTTTTTAAAAATTATTACATGGCCTACGTGACATAACATGTTTTGCCAACGAGGTTAGAAAAAAAAATGCCGGTAAAAATAGTATCTCAGGAAAGAGTTAACCTAACAAGAAAGCAGGAAAATGTCAGTGGATTTTGAGATCAAAACTATAAATTGTGAAAAATTTTATTTAAGCTTTTATGGTGTTATTATTATTTTCCATGCAAGACAAAATTACTACATACATAGTTATTTTATAGGTTTATACGTTTTTAACAAAATTTATAATAAACTAATTAGACAACATGGTAATGCAAATACAAATAAACTAAAAACAGTATTATTAAGAATTTGTAATAACGTATTTCTGCAGCGCTTAATGGAATATCTGATGTGTCCAGCACATGACTTTCTTATTCGATGTGATACAGTTCTAATTTTTGAAAATAGTGGGCTAGCCAATAATCACATGCTGTCCACATACGATATTTTATTAAAAGGCACATTTATTTATTTATTTATTACTTGGTATCGATACAATAGAAACCAGTAAAAAAAATATTGTCAATAATAAATATTATGTCAATAGTTTATATCTAGGCCTTCTGATTCAATGCGCAAAATGAGAAATATTAAGACTTTAAAAATATCATGTAACACTAGCGGTCACCGCGCGAATTATTAAAGATGGCGGCCTCGAGGGACAATTATTAAGATCCCAGTAACAATATGTGGTTCACAGGTCTTGGCACTTGTTTGCACATACAAATAATATAAGTTTATGTAATTTTGTGTACGTTCACTGACACAGTACATAATCAACCCAGAATTTATGACTTCTTGACCTTCTTTCATATTCCGAATTTAAAAAAAGTTCAAACAAATTATTACTTCGTATAAGAAAAAAAAAATCTCGTAAATTGTATATTTTTCAAGATATTCCTAAAAAACCTAAAAATGTCTTCAGGTAAATACCACTTGTGTTGGTGCTAGCTGAAAAGGATTTAATGTGGCATACACAATTTTGTTTAAACTCTTAAAAATATGAAATTTGGATCAAATCCTGTAACTCGTTTTTGAGTTATAGTTGATACGCAGACACACACCCAGACAGACATCATCATGGCGAAAATAGTAAAAATGGATTCAGAAGCCTTCAAAACGTGTAAATCCGTCAAAATCTCCTTAATTACTTCGTATAATAAAGTAAAAATGAATAAACCAAAAATGTATAAGAAAAATATGATGGCGTCATAAAATTCACTGATTACAAATCTGGCAACTAAAATGGCTATGGCAATTTCTAAATAAGAAAATATCTCGTATTTTGCACCTAAATACACAAAACCAAAAAGATGAAAGAAACTTAAAACTTACGAAGTCTCGCAAATTTTTTTTAAAATTACCCGAAATCAGTGTACATTTCATTCATAAATGTACAACAAATTTGCAAAAAAAGTCGAAATATGTGCAGAGAGAAGTACTAGGTAGTCAAAGAACTGGAATTAAATTGTCAGTACTTATAGTTCCTTATTTTTCAATCTAGTACAACCGGACCTTTGATTTTTTTCAGCGTAAACTAAAAAAGCTTTATGAGATCACGTGTTTCTACAAACTAGTGATCCTTATGCAGGTACATGTACTACTTAGCTAGTAAACCTCAATTAAATTCCAATCTGTCACCTTTTATGGCTGTTGCATAATAAATACTAATAATAAATAATATGCAAATAGAGTCGATAAAATAAAATATTTCTTGAAACTTTATTAACTGTACCCATAATTAAATAGAAAATGACGCCTTCCAGCATAAAGTTTTATTAAGATATCGCTATGTGATGTGTCAAGAAGTCAAGACATAAAAGAAAAACACCGCTTATGAATTTTTCAACAATCTATTGTTTATATCCACACAGTCGGCAAACGCAAATTACCTACATACAACCATAACAATTCTTTTTTCCTATTAATATTAATAATCCTCACGTTGGAACTTTTCCTAAGATAATGCACATTTTATTTATAATTATAAAAGTAATTTCACATCGAAATGCATGGACAATTTGAACCATCACATGAATATAACTAATATATTTTTATTATTTACATCTTGCAATTTTGTTTTATTGTCAGCGTAATATATTCTTGAAAAACCCATCAAAGAATTACATAAGCACGAAATTGGAATTTCTTGTTTTACTACAAAACCAAAAATATTCTTGTAAATATGCTGAGGAGCTGAAATTCTTAGTTCGAAATCGAAAGTAACATATTTTGTGAAAAACCATATCAATATAATAACGATTCAGAAATAGGAACGGTTCCCAAATTATTTCAATTCCATGAAAATTGAAGGACGAGAGACTAAATCTGCTAAATACTGCAATATCAAGAAAAGGAAAACCACCGTCTTAAGATTCAAATTTTTAATTTCACATAGCTAATTTCGTGAAAGCTTCAAACTAACTCAGAAATATTACTCAACATGATTAAATTTCACAATGAAAATTTTGAGCTAACCTCAACACAATTTTTGTTTTTGGTTCTTTCAGAAGAAGATGAATAGCAAGGTGGACGTTAAAAATAAATTATAACGTAATCATTGTAATCGTTAGATTTCTATTCACACCTTCGGGTTTATGGAAATAAAAAAAACGTATCTACATATTTATCTGTTCAATATTTAGTAAATGTTTGGGTCTTTTCTGTACTAGTAGGTTCATTCCAATATCTACTTTTTATTTGATTTTGTTGCTATACCTAACCTAACGTTACTTTTGCCCAAATGTGATTCAAGTGCATAGTGATATTTATTTTTAAGGTCAGTTTTTCAATCGACAGTTAACTTTAATTAATAGTTAATTTTGTTGGTTACCATTGAATTAATAGTAGAATCTAAGGAAATTAACTTATAGTTAAAGTTAACTGTCGATGAAAAACTAGGCCTTAAATTTATAACAGTTGGTTCCGCTACTGTTGTATCTTATTGTTTCTTACATTAACTGTGGATGAGCCGTTCTCACTTCAATTTAATAAAAAGGTGGATTGAAAATCGGAACATGGAAACCTGAAGAAATATCGAGAAAAGACGTTCATATTTACTGAAAAACAGGAAATTAATATTTTTATTTACATCAAAATGTTTGAAGTCTTAAAATGAAATTCTGGAAGGCAAACCAAACAATTTACTTTCATCAGTTGATAAATTTTCTGGCTCAATAAGTTATTTTTTGTATTTGTACCTGTAAACAGGTGACCTGAACAAAAAAACGAAACCCTGCAACTGATAACAACCAAGACAACGAAATATTTTCAGTATTATCACCAGTTATTGGTTCAGTGACATGAACAAATTCATCTCATACGTCTGCAAACCCCAAAATTTTCCATCAATCTCAGCAGAAAACCTCAGACAAAAAAACGATGTAATAAATGTGTTCCCCTTTAGTTCTTCCCTAAACGATTCAAAATATATTCGTGCATCCCTGGCTGATTACTAGGGCATAAAAGCAAGTGTTGGTTGGTACTGCTTGAAGCAGCCAGCAAGCACGGAGAGAGACCACGTGGCCGTCATCACCACATACACCTGTACGCGGTACGCCGGCCGGCGCGCGAGACCGCGAGAGTAGGTGAGAGAGCAGCAGTGTTGCTCGGGCTGTAGCTTAGCTTTGGCGCCCCGCCGAGCTATAACCATCCCCCTGCAGTCTACACTCTAGTCGGTGCGTCCGGGGACGCTTTAAAATAAGAGAGCTACCCATACGAACGGCGACAGGGCAAATATTAGCCTACACCTACGTAGAGAGAGAAGCATACAGAGTCGCTAAAAAATATCTATTTCATACGAGTTTCTCCGAAGTTTTTTTTTTGCATGAAAATGTATACAATTTTTTAGGCGTTAAGCCTGTATGACACGATGATAAATATTATATAAAATTTGTTTGCAACGTGCGTTCATTGTTACATAAATTTGGTCTATCTAGCTTAGTTTAGGGATATTTGTTTTTTTTATTTGGTTAGTGGTTACTAAATTTTCCACCAAAAAGAACTAAACAGCACCACAAAATCCACAAAAAAACCATTGCTATAGGTATATTTAAAAAAAATACATTTAAATGTATTTTTATTAAATTTCTAATAAAATAATTAAATTAAAAAATATTTTATTGTTATTCCCAAGAAACGCCCAGGATATAACTCATTTTTTCATGCCACTTAAAAAAGACAATAAAATAAACTGATGAATTTTTTTATAATTAATTTACTTAATTTATCAGCTTAGTATAATTTATTGTTAAATTCCGTTGTTGTGAGTATTTCCTCTCCATTTCTTTAAATGACTCATTTAAAAATCGAATTCTAAGTTTAAAGTCTTTCTTTTTCTTATGACAATTGAAACCACAAAAATGTAACGAGCAAATCTTTACGTACTCCTAAAAGTTTTAGAAAATTTCTGGGAAGATTTATTGACTTTTAATGAACTAAAAATATAAAATAATAATTAAGGTTCGATTTTTAATAATTAAAAATATCTCGTAAAATAAGTAAACCTTTGAGGTGTTTTCCTGAATTAGTCTAAATAAAAGACAAGTTCATCTGTGGTAAAAAAAAAGATTAAAATTTATAATTACTTAAGTAATAACTTATTGAACTGACTGATCAATACCCAAGTTATAAAAAATGTAACTGGCTCAAAGGAACTTTATGTTATTTAACTAGAAACGATTTTTGACCCAATTTTATTAAAAATTTTGGTCCAAAATTTAATAATACAATAAAATCATGGCACATAATTATTCAACACTATACCTAGTCACTATTTGGGAACTAAAATAGAACAGTTTTAGTTTTTTCCTTATATTTTTAACAAAAATTAGTATACAGTGTGTCCCATTTCAAATTTGAGATTTAACCTTGACAAACTTCGGATATTCTACTTCTCATCAAAACCTACAAAATGTTTATAAACCTTTAGTATGAAAACCATCTATAACGGAACTACATAACAATTTTGCAATAAAATAAGAAATTATTTGGTACTACAGCACAGCAGATGTTTCATTACATTATACAATGTACCTTGTAAAGAGTGTTGGATTTATAGACAACAATTTCTAATTTTCTTTGTTTCAATTCAGTTTTCTGTAACTGTGTCGTATAGTTCTTTTCCGCTAATGCGCTAATTAATATTATAAAGTGTAGAATTCTAAAACACAATATACAGAACGTTCCATTTAAATAAACATAAGCTGGATCTGTCAGTTTTAAACACCCTGTATGTTTCAAAATACATAAAAATAAAAAATTAGGCTTATTTTAATATTAGGGTGGTCAAGATACAATGAATACATCAATCATACATCAGTTAATGAAAATATTGCCATAATTATCAGAGGTACACTCAGGGGCAGTAATCACTTTAGGTTAGGAAGGATAAGAAGCTTTACTTAAAACCTTAAAAGGCACATAAAATTTAAGTTTTATAGGTTCCCTGTACGTTTATCCTCTTTAATAATTTTTATATATTTTTCAAAAACTCAATATTCACATTTTCAAAAAAGTAGTTAGGACCTTAAGTTCACGTGGTAAATATCTTTTTACTTGGGTATAATTTCTCTCGTTCGAGTTAATAAAATGAACTTTATTTATATTATTATATTTACAATCATTTTACCTGTAAATATTTTCGACGTCTAATTACCCTTCCGATAGATACCAACTTTTATAACCCACTTTGCATTTGCTAAGGATTCGAATAAAGTTTAATAGTACGATTTAACATAACAAAAGAATTACGAATATTACTGAAATAAACTGAGCAGAAAGTACTATTTGGAAAAGGTGAATGAATATCATTGGGGTCCCTGACGCACCGACTACATTATGGCCGTATTGAGCCAGCAGCGCTCTGTACTGTACCTCGCGAGCTGCCCACAGCAACCCCCAGTTAGGGTGGAATGGAAAGAGTCGTACAGGCGCCGACAAAAATATTTACATATCGCACACTAATGTCAATCTCAAATTATTACAAAAGATAATTAAAAAATTATTATAGATATTTCCTTAAAAATAACAAGTTCGTATTTTGGTGGAAAAGAAAAAAAGTTTGATGTTTCTGGGACTGTTTAATAAAATTTTATACAATGGTTGTTTAAACCTTGATAATGATATCAGATGTAGGTAGTAATTATTAAAACGAACTGAGGTGGATAATTTTTATGAAAAAGCGCCTCGAGCCGGTTTTATTTGGAACAGAATTTCATGCTCCAAATGTTTTGGATTATTTACTTATTTAGTTAAATTATTTAGTCGAGCTCAATGAATAATAATTGAAAAAAGACTCACCCTTGATCTACTGGCATATGCCCACCGCCCATTGGTCGAGCCATGAGAGGCTCCATGGGTCCGGCGGACATGGGGACTGGATGACCTCCTGGTCCAGGTCCAAACGGTGATCCTGGGGGCATTCCAAACCCCGGGCCGGGGCCGAAACTATGGAAATTCCCTCCAGGCCCCGGCCCACCGACAAACGGCGGTCCTGACGACCCCGGCCTTCCAAACGGGGGCCCACCCGCCGACGGCGAGCCAAAAGGTCCTGGCCCAGGGCCATTGTACGGCGGGCCGGCACTGTTCGACGGCGGGGGAAACCCGGCATTACCGACGTTTTGCGGTGGTCCGGGACCCGGCGTCGACGAACCAGACGGTGCTGGCGAGGCGGTATATTGCGGTGTGGTTGAACCTGGAGGAGGTCCACCTTGGTACGGAGGTGCTCCAGCTGGGGAACCTGCCCCCGCCGGCGGGCCCTGAAACGGAGAGGGCCCCTGGAAGCCCGCCGGCGGCCCGGAGAACGAATTTGCTGAGTTTTGAGCAAAGTTTTGGGGCTCCGAGCCGGGCGGCGGTCCCTTCCAGGTAGTGGCGGGGTCCTCCAGGGTGACAGGCAGCGTGATTGGAGGGGCTACTCGGCGGCTAAGGCCTAAAACAACACCTCCACTGAAACTCATCACTTCCATCACAAAAACATTAGAAAAAGCCTTAATTTTTATGTCAAATGTAATTTAAAAAATAGCAGAACGATAGGATATAAAGCGGAAGAACTTGTCGACAAGCTTTAATATTATTTTCTGGTTAGGTTATGTGTGGACTTTCTAACCTATACCTCATCAAACGAAAAGAAATATTTACATTTTGTTTTTCGCTGACCAGCACGACCTTGCCTCATAATGTCACATTCACGGTATAAATCTTTGTAGCCGTTTTGAAAAATGTGTTTTCAACCTCTCCATATCTGGGTAATTTAACAGATTCTCACACAAACATTCAATATTATTGTTAGAAAAAAAATTATAAAAATTACACTTTTTTTTACACTGCCACACGTAAACACACGCCGTTTACACCAAATTTAAAACAGAAGGAAATTTTTTTAAACGAAAACGCACACGATTTTTCGAAATTCTTTACGGAACTTTACTCAAGAATCACCTCTCTCTAGTAAACACAATCCAAGTTAAACCATGGCGCATGTTTAACTGCCGCCATTATTGTATATACAGCGGACAGTGAACTACTTTATCGACGGAAGCCACAACGCGAAATTCAAAATGTGATTTCGGATAAAAACCAAAGAAATTATTGCTAGTTTATTGATCAAGTTTATACAATAGTGTTGTGCTTAATAAGTGAGATAATAATCAGTGTTTTTATTGAATTTTATTTTGGTTTCCAGTCGGAGATTTTGTGATTGAATTTGAAGGATGAGTTTGAGGTTATAAGATGGTAATATAAGAACTGTCAGTTATTTAATTTTGCAGGTGATATAAGGTCGTGCTGCTGAGGTGTGTTATCTTTTAGGGTGTTCAGGTGTGAGGAAAATTGTAATAAATAAAATAGTTGTAACGCTTGTGAAAGAAAAAGCGTTAAACGCCCACCTTTATCGCCTTTGCCGCTAGCCTGTTCTAGTAAGGGAGCAATGACAATCGGGTCAACTAATTTTCTTCTTAGGCCTTCTGCAAAAATGATCTTGCGAGAAGCCACCAAGTGCTGCCATTTTTACTGCGTAAAGCGTTGGAATTGTGGTGCGGCCGAGGCGTGAACTGCCGACAGCGCTGTGTAGTTTGCCGGACACATTCCACCGGTGTTTCAAATTCAAACACTGCACATCAAACACACACGACACCGTCTAAAACACGCCAAAAACTTTGCGCAAAACTTCCTGAACTACCCACAAAACTGTCGCAAACACAAAACAATGGTTTGATTTTTTCAACAACAACACTCCCGTGTGCACATTTTTTTCCCGATTGCAAGTCTTACATCGCGGACTCAGTCGGCGGCAGTTGACAGTGTCACCCTAAAAATCAATAAAGTTAACCACCCCTTAGCCCTTCCCCACCCTCTGCTCATTCAACAACATCACGACTATCATTACTACCACACATACACCACGGCCACGGCGTCAAACAAGCCACAGTTTTTCCACACATACACGCATACAGAGAGGAACTTTGACTCGTCGGCGACGGCGACAGGGACAGAAAGTACCTTTACCGGTAGCTCACTCACGCTTTAGACGTCACTGTCCGTCATAGAGACGACAGCTTGCTTTGCCACGTCTCTCTGCTGTTTGTTTGCTGGCTGGTGGAGTAAGTAGAGCAGTCGGTAGCTGCCTTTGGGCCTTTGCCTTGCTGCTTATCGGATCAGCATGAATACAGACTGCCGCGCTTCTAGCGTGACTTTACACTGTTGGTTCATTCGCATTCGCATAAAAAGCTACTTCAAGTAGAAAAGTGCGAGCGACCGCACATGGGCTGACAAACAATAAAGGGTAGAGGGGATGGTGACAATTGACAAGTATTCTTGCTGCTTGTGTGCAATTGCAACCGCTCAAATTCAACGCGATGCATTGCCGTGTTCCACCTAACTATTTCTATGTATCTGTTTTCCGGCTGGGATGATAAGGATCAGAAACTCAGAAACATCTTGGAACTGCTCTTGGCCTCTTGGTTACGCTCTCAGAGTCAGAAACCCTCCAAAATTTTTCTAGGACTTAGGACTGTAATATTTCTAATTCTAACCCACTGGCGTATGCAACACAAAAAATCCTTCGCTGTAACCTCAAGCTTCATCAGCCGTTGGTTCAAGGTCGACATCATGTCAGGATCTATATTTATTACATGACCTTGCTTACAGTTCGTTTTTTGGAGGGAAAATAGGTTTTATTATCTAATAAGTACATAATTGAACTAAAATGTTATGTATGAGGGAAAATTATTTCAAAAGTATTATCGCATGCATGTGTAAAAATTTTCTTTACTACATAGTGTAAAAATAACAATCATAAAGCAAAACTCTTTTTGTTTTGGTTTGGCTTCTTCAACGTCGTAAAGATTTAATTTTAAAACTTATATCATTCAAGGTTTACTACAAATGATTCAAGTTATACTCACCCATCTCCATAAGACCTTGAGACAAACTGAATTTATTGCCAGTACGATGCAAGATGCTTTTCGGTTCCTGCTGAATATTTTCCAGTTTTTCGGAAAATCATTTGCTCACTTAAAAAAATCTGATTTACTAAAAAAATTCACACAAAGACTAAATTTTGAAGAAATTTCGAGTTTATTATTTTTGTTACAAAAATATTTAGATAGACCGGTTTAGGGCTTGAGAATATAGGAATTTTTATGCGTCTATAAGCTAGTCCAAAATTCATCTTAATTTGGTTATTTAAATATTTTAAATATAATGCAATTGGTACATAATAATTTTCCTACAAATAGCTAAAAATCCTCCAATGAAATAGAGGAGTTTGGACTTTGAGGTGCTCCAATTTTGCAACTATTATAATAACTATAATGTGGAATTATAATAGTCAGAAATTCAAACATCAAATTCGACTAAATTCTTCCAGTTTTTGAGATATAATCTGAAAATTTCTCTATTGAAATCAGGGTTCGACCGATATATATCGATATTTATAAGCAATGATCCAATGATATATATCAATTTTAAAAATAATCAAAATTAAGAAACAAATCGCGACCTGACAAAGCAGCCAAACTTGTTTTTTTGTTTAAATATTTAAATAGAGAGCATGCAGTTGTAATTAAAGTTGATGATGAACAATTGATTAATTTTTTAAGAAATTAAATTTTGATGATTTTCTTGGTTAGACTAAAAGTTTGTGTTATTTTTTATTTTTGTAGTTTGTAAGTATTTTGTTTACTTTTTTTCCAATAAATTTATTAAAAACCCTTTTTATTGCGGTTAATTTATTAATTTTAGACCAAAAAAACATAAGAAATATATTAAAAAAATAAATATCAAAATGTTGATATATATATCGGATATATATCCGATATTTTGATATTTATATAAATATCATGATATTTGCGAACCCTGATTGAAATCCCTCTGGAACTGGAATTTTTATAATGCAGTTTATGATAACTAATTTTTATAAATCGTTAAAAAGTGCAAAGTCTTACGTAATAAATTATCGTTATAAATGCTGAAAAGAGCTGAAAATTGATTAATTTTTCTTTGTCTAAATCAAAATGTAAGTCATCCCATCCTTTTACATAATTTCTATCTGTTCAACATTTAAAAAAGTACGTGTAAATTGATTAATTAGTGTTTCACGCCTTATCCAGAATCCTCGTCAAAATTTTCAAATTTTGTGGTAAATTTCCTGTAAACTAACTTAGCGCCATCTACAATCAGTGTTGGAACTACAGATGCAGTTTGCGCCATCTATTAGTGAAGCAGCCAACTGTCTAAAATAGGAATCTATAAAATTATAGAAATCATTATTTATCTTTACAGAGATCTAATTAATCGTCTATAGAAAACTGCACTTTTAAAAAGGAATCTATAAAATTATAGAAACCATTATTTGTCTTTACAGGGATCTAATTAATCGCCTATAGAAAACTGCACTTTTAAAAAGGAATCTATAAAATTATAGAAATCATTATTTGTCTTTACAGGGATCTACTACATCGTCTATAGAATCCTGCACCATTAAAAAGGAATCTATAGAAAAATTGGAAAGCTTCATTTTTCACCTCATAGATGGTAACTAGTTAAAATGTTTATTGGTTTGCCTATATTCAGGGGTATAAATGTATATTTTCTGGTTTAATGATTAATTTATAAAACCTTTGGTTTTTTTCACGTAAAAAACTAAATAGAATTACGGTGTTTTAAATCAGATTTGGACTATGAAACAAACATAAAGAAAAAAATACTATCTGACCATTTCTCAACAGCAAATAAGTTAAAATCGGCTTTTACTTGATTGTCGAACGGTCCTTTTTATTATATGGAACTTTCTCATGCTAATTTTAAAACTAATTTTAAAACATCATTTACATAAGATAATTACTAGATCATCTGAATGTCTTAATATATATTATATAATTATATATACTCGTCTTTTGGAAGTTATTAACACAAATAAAGCGTAGGCAGTGTTTTTAAAAATCTATCGATTTATTATCTAAAAACAAATAATAAGTACAAGTACCTATATTAATCACATATAATACAGTCTATATCATCCTGATCCACAGTAATTATAATACCATCTCCATCATTAGCATCTTCAATTTTACTTGACGCTCCACTTTCGTCTTTTTTTTCTTCTAAAACAATGTTCTCTATAACAACTATTCTTTTTTCGGGACTTTTAACCGAATCAGTTATTTTTTCAACCGAATTACCACTTTCGTCCACCCGCATTGATTTTGGTGAGTCGTCTCCTCCGTTGGCAGTTTCAATAATCTTCTCTGCCTCCATATCCTCGTCGGATGCTTTATCTTCCAACACACCGGCAGTAGTTTCTTTACAAGAGTTAACACCATTTTCACTTGCTTTTTCCGTTATTTCAACAATTCGTTCCTCTTTTTCTTCACATTCGCCTTCTTCTGACTCACTGGAAGATATCACAATCTCATCTCGTTTCGGCGAGGCGATTATAACTTCATCATCGTTATCTGACTCTTCTTTTACTTGTTCAACTTCGATTACTTTGTTTTTGCTTGTGTTTTCTAAAACCAGTTGTGAGCGTATCGCGCGTGCTCTTGCTTGTAGTTCTAGTAATTCTAAAACGCTCATTAGATTTGTTGCGTCTGTTAGGTTTTTATCAGTTTTTTCTTTTTTAATTCTTTTCCTCTTGCCTTCTTGTTTTACCTTGTGTCGTTTGGATGAGGTTGTGGTTGCAACATCTTAAATTTCGAATGTAAAGTTACGATTTTATAATGCAAAAGAACTTACCGGCATCAACATCAATTATAAAATCGTCGTCACTGATATCGTCCAAGGAAATAATATCTATTGGCTCTTTTTCCGCTTCAGAGTCAGTGGAACTTTCCTCGTCTAAATTTTTACCTTCAAATATATATTTTAGCCTTTTGTTTGAGATTCCTAAGAGTTCTTCCAAAAGTATGGAATTAATTTCCGTTATATCGTTATTCTGAAAATTTACCATTAGAAAATAAAAGTAAGTTTTGCAAGCACTTACTCTCATACTATTCGGTGCCATACTCATAATTTTCTTTGGTTTTAAAATTTTTATAACTTCTTTCATTAACTTTACCCTATCATCTATGTAAAAAGACAACTCGTGTTCACTTTCACAGTCTGAGTCTGATTTTTCAATTAGTTTCTTCAATTTCTTTTCCTTCTTCAAATGCTCCTTTCTTTTTCTTTTAAAAGGCATTTTCTAAAATGGATAGATTCCAAAATCAATGTAACCTAAAAAAACTTCAAAAAAGTCTACTTCTTCTACTTACGTTTGAAACAAGTATTTTATTACCAACTTATAAGAAGCTGCAAGTACGTTCAGAAACGTCATAAAAAAGCTCAATTGGTGATTATTAGTTCGAATTGTTATTACCGTTACTTCCTAATGAATTATGGAAACTAATATTTGTTGTATATTAGATTAATATTAATGTGGTGGGTAGTAACTTTTACAAAATTCTGGTTTATATTTGTTGTCTATTTCTATATTTTCTAATGTCTATGTTCATAACCTAAGTTTTTAGCAGTGCTTATACATTTTAATGATTTGATTTTAAACGTTAATTTCTTATTCTAAACATGAGTAATATGCGAGTTATCTCTTCCGGGATGTCATCCCTTGATGCCACTATAGGTTTGCTTTAGATTTACAATTGCTACTCATTTTTTGGTTTTCATTCTTAATTTTTTAGGAGGTGGATTACCACCTGGCTCTATAACTTTAGTTCGTAAGTTTTTTTTAAATTTCAGCACTAGTGGCAGTTTCTTTACATTGTACATTTCAGAGGAAGATGACACAGAAGTTTACTCGAAGATTATGCTTAAATACTTCGTGGCTGAGGGGATTGTGTCCAAACATTCTATTTTTCTTGCTAGTCAAGATACAAATCCAAATTATATTGTAAGAAACTATTTACAGAGTTTTTAATATTTAATTTATCTGTATTGGAAATGTTTTAGATTCACGATTTACCTGCAGTGGTTCCAAAGAACGACAAATCGTACACTCAAGATAAAATTGAAATGAAAATAGCATTTAGATATGAACGTCTACGACCAACAGATCTAAGTGAAGACGATTTATATAGCGGAAATAATTACGATATATCTAAAACTATGCCACCAGAAAAAGTAGACGAAGCAGATATTTTGTGTTGGACAGCAAGCGCAGAATTTGCAAACTGTATGTTTAAATATTTGATCTAAGGAACCGAATTAACAACTGTTTTTTATAGCGCCCTACGATAATTTGCTGCAGTCAATTAAAAACAAAATTGAAGAAAAAAAGTCCACACTACGAATCGCAATACATTCGCTTGGTTCTCCGTTGTGGATGAATGCAGAACAAGGTGCTGCTTTGGTGAAGTTTATATACTCGTTACGTACTCTGGTAAAGACTTCAAATGCTGTGGTTTTGATTACGATGCCTTCAGCTCATCTACTCAGCAAGGTATAACAAACTAGTTCAAGTTTAAAGTTCAAATATCTAAATATATTCTTTAGTTCACTGTGAAAAGAATAACACATTCCTGTGATATGGTTTTTCGACTGGAAGCGTTTGCCGGGACTGAACTGGAATCGAATAAGAGTTTAACTAATTATCATGGGTTCTTTCATATAATAAAAGTGGCGCCCATTAATTCGTTTGCCTCGAGACATCCTGGAAGTGTGGAGTATGCATTCAAGTTAAGACGGAAGAAGTTTAACATTGAAGTGTTGCATTTGCCACCAGGTAAACGATGGAACATCTTGTTTAAATTTTTTCTAGCAAAGATATTTTTAGATTTTCATGAACCGGATCAAGTTGTAAAGACAGGATGTGGTGGTTCCAATTTGTTGGAATTTTAAATATTTGTTTTTTTTATAAAATTATAAAGTTTATAATAAAAAGATCTGAATTTATCACATTTATTTTTCGCATAAAACCATTTTTAGGTTTTTTAAGAATATCTTGTTTGAAATTATTTTGGGGAATTTTTTAAAAAACTGTATAGAAATAATAATAATAGTATAAGGATTTTACCAAAATGTATCTTTGAATTTGAATAAGTTACGTCAGCCACTCTGAATATTAATTTAATTGTTCAATTTAAAAATATAGATAACAAATCCATAAAAGTGAGATTATTATCAGATATTTCTATTTACGCAAAGTTTAAATATGGATGACTTTATATAAGTTCTAAATTAAAGAGATTCAATTTTGTAGGAAAATATTTAAATTTATTTTCATAAGAATTTTTAAATTATTTTTTAATCATAATTCAACGAAATTATACATATTTTTAACATAACGTTTATAATATCTTATTTGTTAAATTATCAATTAAATGTGACTGAAATGTTTCTAAAATCTTCTTAATAAAGTTGACTAAACAAAACATTAAAACGTATAAGAAACAAATTATTACAACCTTCTCATAACTAATAATATTGAATATTAAGCTTCAATCTATGCACGTCTTGGTCCTCTTATTTTTCCACAACTTTTGTATTTAAAATATTCAATTTTCTTAATACCAACTTCACTTTATTACTTGATAATTTTCCATTGGGTAAGTAAATAAATGCAAGAAAACATCAAAAAGAGCAAGTTACAGAACTTTTGCTCCGTAATTTAATTGAGCTCTAGGTGAATAAACTGGTGGTCTTAATTGATAGGTGGATGCGTCCTAATACGAACGCTCATTCAAAATAAACGGAAATCTAAGGAATAAATTGTAATTAAATGTTAGAGGTGAGTAATAGATTTGCTGGAAAATATTCCTTGCTTTTTAATTCATGATACTTAGTTTAGTCCAAGTAACATCTATTGGAACTTAAAATTTCTTAAGAGTAAAGGAAAATTAATTTATTCGGCTTAAAAATTTAATTTTGACCAGAATTGAAGCTTCACAAAAAAGTTTACATACGACATTTTTTAAATGTTCAGAAAAATTTGTTAAATAAAAATGGAAGCCTCATGAATGATTCATGTTAGCTTACACTCTAAGCGTGTCAAGGTTTTATCAGCCTCTTCCTGGGCCCGGCACTGTCCTGTTTCCTATACCAGGTGTCTCAAAATGCCGCCAGCGCACGAGTTGATTATAAACCAAAAATGTAAATGTAATATCACTTTTACCATAAACTATAAAAATAAACTTTATAATGTAAATTCAATCAAGGAATATCTTTTATAAAACAATTTTTAACAAATTTATTCCGTATTTATTTCAGTCTAAAACCAAAAAGTTCAAAAGTGGCAACTGAAAAAGATGTGGTTCAATAATAGTTCAGTAGAATTTTTCTTATTTTTGGTCATTTAAGATACACAGAGCGCTAGTGCTGTTTTTTAGACACCCTGTACCTACATACCAACTAAAAATCAAAAGCTGTTGCCTCAATCCCAAAAAAATAAAACCATAAAGTTGAATTTGCGAAACAATACAGGGTGGTCCAGGTTACATGTCATTAATTTTGGGAGGTGATAGAGCATCAAGAAAAAAGTAGACTTTTATTAAAAAATTTAGCTCAAAAATATTTTATAACAAAGATACAGGGTGTCAAAGTTTAAAATAAAAACGCGTTTTCTTAACATAACTTCTAAACCCCTCGATCGATTTCCATTAAATTTCGCACACAGAGTAATATAGTACATTTCTAGGTAATGATGGGGTTCATTCATAAAAAAAATCTCCATTGGCGTAGATACTGGGGGACCATTCCACTTTTTCCCTCTAATTTTCAACGCCACTGGATATATTGCGAAGAAAATTCATTGTTTGGGTTGTCTGTTTAATTGAGAGAAAGTAGTTACTCTTGAAAATTTTTATTTTAAGGTTTCGTTTTTGAGATATTTGAGTTTGAATGCTGAATTAAAGAGAATTTCGGGTAGGCCTGGAAAATCGCCATCAAGTCTCGGCAGCGATTAATTCCGTGGCTAAAAGAGCTCGAAAATGTATCGAAGCCTATTTTGAGAACTTACTCGAATTTTTTTTTAGTTCAGAGCATTTGAGATTGTGTTTCCAAACCGTCAAACTCAAATATCTTAAAAACGAACTCTTAAATTAAAATTTTTTAAGAGTAACTATTTTTTCTAAATTGAACAGACAATCCAAAAATTGAATTTTCTTCGCAATATATCCAGTGGCGTCAAAGATTGGAGGGGAAATGTGGAACGGTCCCCCAGTATCTACGCTACTGGAGAAGTTTTTTATAAATAAACTCCATCATTATCTAGAACTGTACTACATTACTCTGTGTGTGAAATTTAATGGAAATCGATCGAATGGTTTAGAAGTTACGTTAAGAAAACTAGTTTTTATTTTAAATTTTGACACCCTGTATCTTTGTTAGAAAAAATTTTTTACGAAAATTTATTAACAAAAGTTTACTTTTTTTTGATGCTCTATCACCTCCCAAAAGTAATGACGTTTAACCTGGACCACCCTGTATGATTCCAAAAAAAGCCAATTTTTAAACTTAAATGTTATCGAAAAATTTTTTTTTTCTATTTACTACTTAATTCATAAAGTGGGATGATTATATCCTATAGAACGAATGCATTTTGTATTTTTATTAATATTCGAGTTATTTCTACTTTTCGACATGCAGACTTTCGTCAAACACCCTGTATATGTATAAATATTTGAAGTTATGAAGGAATTTTTCTGCCTCGTCTTTTTGTAGGTATCGAAATGTTTGGAAATAAATATAAATAGATGATGTGTATAAAATCTGACGGGACCGGTGTCTATTTATATTCGTAAACAATTATTTATAATCATTTCGCGCCAAAATGCTCTCATACCGAAATAATCAAATTAATTATAAAATTATCCAAGTCCGCCCCTAGAGTAAAATCCACACCAATCACAAACCTCGCATTTTACGCAAATACGAAACGATAATTTTCAAACTTACATAACCAAATTATGCCTAATACTTCAATTAAATGAAACCCTAATAGCGAAAACTAATAAAATCGTCCGCTTCCAACTAACAACTGACAACAATAACAATCCGGACTAAACGACATAAATACTTTCCCACACATGGGCGAAAAACCATTAAAAATAGTAAGTAGATTTTCAAATGTTATTAAGACGAATCAAGTAAAAGCGGCTAATCCACACGGCGACGATTTTGTGCATTTTGGGGGTAAAGCGCCAGCCAACGACTAGCAGCGGACTAGTACGAGTTGAGGCGAATTCAGCTCTGTATCGTGACGTCATATAATTAGAGTAAATACAAAGTAGACGATGGTGTCAGCGTGCTGTTTGTGTAGTGCTCTGTGATTAATTTGTGAAACGAATAATACACAAAAAAAATGGATAATTATCATGTACAGGTAAATAAAAATTTGTTACATTTTTTCGGGTTTTCACCAATTTAACCAATGACAGTTTTTCAAATATAATTAATAAATTTATGGGATTATTACATAAAAATAATATAATTAGCATATTAATGGAGATTAAATTATTTAAGTAGTGACATTAGAAATATTTTTTTTTCTACGTTACGTGCAGTGTGCTTTGGGTTGTGTTGATTAAATTACTCAGGTTGTGTTTTGTTTTAATAATTGCTGTGACATTAATATAAAATGTCATAAACAATAAATTGTTGTAAATACGTAGTATTTTTTTAAGTTATTTAAATGGAAAATGCATGCAATTTTCGTGGTGATATTAAGGTAAACAAAGATAAATTAATGACAAACTTATGAAACTGTTTGCTGTTGCCTGTTGTGTTAATATTAATAAAATATTAAGTGGTTTTCTAAATTATATTATACTGAGTCAAGAGAGTAGTGAAATCAAATTGATATAATATCCAGTGTTTTACTTTCGATATCGCAGGTATTTATCTGTGTGCTTCAGCTTATATACCACATTATGTAAATAAAACGGTTCCTGTTATTTTTTTATTTAAACAACCAAAATACAGGCAATAATAAACAGAACACTGAAAACAGTGATAATTATTTAATTTCTGTTATTTGTACCTATGTACTTAAGTATTGCTTAACTATTGTTACAACAATACCAACAGCAAAAATCACAAATTGTTATTTGTTTAATTTTCAGCTGGTGGGGGGTCCGGTGGGCCAGCATGGTACGTGCACATTTTACAAATCCTTCAAATACAATAAAAATGGCATTAAACGATTAGTGAATCTGTGTGATTTTTTCTTCGTGAAACCGTGGACTGATTCGGATTTATTGTGTATTGGTGAACTGCATCTGCTGTGGACTGATAAAAATAGTGAACTAATGCTGGCCAATTTGCATTTGTATTTTTTGCCGGATAACACACCGTGGGGACGCAATGAAAAATGCGGAGAGGTAAGAACTAAGATAATTTATTTCCATATCCAATCAAGTCATGTAAGTTACCTAAAATAATTCCTGGGAAGGTATACATTATATTCATTATAAGTATATGATGATTATTCCATTTTATTGTATTATGCGAAATAATAGGTTGTGCCCCAACTTAATCACCACAATATAACAAAATGATATTGTTAAAAAAATAATTTGTGTATAAATGGAGAAAAGAATTTGTAATTACAAAACGTCATTCAATTATAAATCAGTTTTTCTTTTTAACTATTTTTAATGTAAATGAAGCCTTGGAAGTCGAATGTGCTGGTGCAGCATCACCAGGAAGCGCCAGGTTCCCCTCGAAAAAACCCAACGTTGCCAATGCTTAAAACCACGCGGTTTGCCGCTTCCTAGCAATCCTACATAATTTTCTCTCTCCAGTAGAGCTACACTTGAGCCGGTTTACAAAGATTATCCCACTCTAGTTTATGTTTCTCTTTCTACTTTATTATATTATATGACGTTATTATTTCTATCTATATACTTCACTTAAAATTTATTCAAAAGTTATTAATTCCAACTTGCACAATAAATTCGTTTTTATTATTTTAATTAAAATTATCGGCTTTTCCACAATTATTTTTTCGCCCTGATATTCCTCTCGATCTCGTATGTTCCGTCTGCGCCCAGCTTCTATGGTAGTTAATTTAATTTTATTATTTTAAGCAATTCAAACACAAAGACAAGTATTGATATTCCTACAGTGGCACGGAGACATTGAAATTTATTGTGAATAGCCGTCCCGTATTTATAATTAGAATAGGGTCTTTTTAAGCATAAAATATGTGCATTTTTAAGGAAATGACCCGCGTAACTTAAGTTGGACTAAATTTATTTTAAATATCCTAGAAGTTAAAAAAATCGTCTAATGCAATATTTCGTTATTTTCATAATAATTACAGTATTGTATCAAATTGTTGTATAAAATAAACAATTTTGTTGTTGTGTTTTGCTATCTCTAAAAATAGGTTGTATATGTATGTGTGGATGATTCATATCAAAACTTATTTCACACTCTCTCGATCGTACATAACCATAATTATTATTAGTAGTTGTAGGAAATATGCACATAATAAAATATTTTATATAAATTTAGTATCAATTGTCCTCGCTTTTTACTCTAGTGTTGTGAAATTGACTTTTTTCGCTGTACGCTTCTCGTTCGCTTTAAAAACGCATTTATAACAAAGGAAAGAAATGAAATAGCGTTTTGTATTAGTGAAACTGCCAAAATTTATATTTGGATTATTTGCCGAAAATAATGAAAATATTTTTCACAGAAACACGTGGGAAAAATTATTTTTGAATCAATTAATATTTTACAAGTTCTTTTTTTATAATATGATAATTTTCTTGGTTCCCACAATATAAATTTACGAAAACTTACGTAATTAATTTACCATGTTTTCTTTGTGCTTTACCCATTCATTTTAAATCCAAAACGACAGGAAGTAATAAATTACATTATTGAATTTTTTTTGTTACATTTAACTTGACTTTATATTATTGCGCCTATACATTATTTTGAGTGTTCAATTACTGCAACTAAATAAGTTTCAGTTTACAACCAATTTGACAAAGTATCATAAAAAAAAACGTTTCAATATTACTTTTGTTTACAGAGTATTCTGTATTTCAACAAAATCAATATATCTGTATAGTTGCCTTCAAACGAAATTTATGTTTATGAGAAAGGCAATTTACAGGGAAAATTCCGTATACCTAGTTTTTATCCACAAATCTGTTGGAGATAATTGATAATTTCCTATGAATGGTCCATCACCTACCTACGTAATTTTTTCGTATAATTTACACGATAGCTAAATATATTCCACTTTTTAATTTAACCGACGATCTATCCATTTATTCTAATAATAACCGATTTCAATGATGAGAAAAATTAAGGTGTTCACCTTGGTGGATTTAGGCGGGAAAATACGCAAATTGAAGCGAGGTACGATGCAAATGTTGTGTTTAGTTTTGTGGTATTAAAAAAATACGAACTTCCACTTTGGGTGCGTGCCAAAACCGTTTCAGTTTAGAAATGTTGCAATTTTTTTCGAATAATTACAAATCACTGTTTATTAGATGTTGTGGAAATACATTTAATTGGATTGTTTTTTAACGGAATGTTATGTTTTTGTAAATAAGGTCAATGTGTAGAAATAGAAAACTAAAATGGAAGTAATAGACGCGTATGCATGATGTGCTTTATTTTTGAATTTTTAAACACTGGTGACAAAAATAGCTCTACCGGAAATGTTAATTTATCTATTTCAAACAGTTTTTAAGTTAATTTGGCATTGTTGTTGTTTTCAAATCAAAAAAGTTCCACATGTTCAATATTTTTGGTACTAAAATTTCAATGTGCTAAAATAATATGCCAAAAGAGCCGTAAGTACGCCACTGGACAAAAATTTAGCATTCAGTCATACAATCTATTCAATTTAAATACTTTACGTAGTCTAAATTTTTTTGGTATGTATTTTTATTTTATTAAAATTTCTTGAAGAACTAATAAAAAAATACAATTCTATATTTAATCTAATTTACTGTATGAGACATATTCTCTTGATTACAGGAATGTGTTTAGCCTATCTAAAGCAAAGTTTCAAATTTTATCTTATCGCTGAAGTTAAATTATATTTTTATATTTACATTTATACATAACATGTATTATGTACAATATTTTTTCCTGCATAAATGAATAAGCGAAATTAGAGATGTATTGCGATAGTCCAATAAAATGTCACTAATAAATAACAGAAAATAATTGAAATTTTTTTTTATTTAATTATATCGGCGACGATTTCTAATAAAACACAACTATATTTTTACTTTCTCACACTGATATGTAGGGCTTAATATTATAGCATAATGGCAATTTTTATATCTTTGGCCATGGTAATTTTTTTAAATTGTATTATTGTAGTTTATGTTCCCAGGTGTTTCTGATATCTTATTATCTGCGCCATCTACATGTATCAAAACGTATAACAGCTTTCGTTTAAACTTTAAAGAGAGTGGAAGTAAGTGAAAGTGAGGTTACGTTATGTCGAAATATATGGCGACAGTTTTTGACGAGGAAATTTAGTGTTTTCTTCCTCACATAACCAAAACATCACGATAAATTTTCTCTAAGCTTCCTACAAAATTAACCTGGAAATTTCGAAATAACGATTATAAATTTCATTAGCATTATTTTGGTTTAAAACTAGGAAATTGTAATTAATTTTAGCTACAGTGTTTAGATGACCTAGAATATTTTTATTTGAAGTAGTTACCTATTATTAGATTACTAAAACTGGTCTTTATTTTACAACATAATGTAATACGAGTATTAGTTAAGTGTGTATTAATTTACCAAGCATGAGTTAGTACGATTACGATTAATGGTGAAGTAATGGACTTATTTTATTTTTAGGAATTTTCATTTTAAGCTTTTTATATTTGAAATTAATAATAATAATAATAATTCTTACTTGAACTATTCGAAAAGTAGATCATACAATTTATTATACGAGTATTTTAGATGAAACTCATCAAATGATGGTATAACGGAATTTAGTTACCTACTTACACATAGCTGAGATTATTATTGATATCTTTTTATATAGGTACCAGAATACTACGCTGAAATACCGCAAAATTTCTCAAAATGTTTTTAATTATCTTTAATTTCCCAGTAAATGCTCCAATTTTAATATAACGAAAAAAAATCCGCATTAAATTCTTCAAAAATGCCAGTTAAATTGTGCATAAATTCCTCGAGCTCCTGAAAAATTATTGTCCGAAAGTTAAAAAAAATTTCAATAATGATTTTCGAGAGGAACAACAAATTTTTCAGGAAGCCCAACCCTTCAAAACTTTATTAATTATTATGATGGAAAATTAGAGAAAATTTATACAAGTTGTTAATTTTAATTTAGTAAAACTTTTTGATATATTCGCGTCGAAATTTTATTTTTTGAAGATGTAAATACATGTAATTGTAATAATAACTGTTATCTCGGTTCGTACAGATTAGTTTCATCGTAATTCGTTGTTGTTTTTCTCTAAACTATCATATCAGTTTCTTGCAGTTTTATTTCTTCTTCTTGGTTTCAATTTCAAAATTTAATTAACTCATTTTGCATTGAATTCGGCATATAATCAAGGAGTAAAATGAAAAATCTTCCAGTTCTTGCATACGTAGCGTAGGTAGCAAACAACCTAAAATCACGTTTATACGTCCATAAAACTAAAAAGTTATAGTCGTTGTCACTTGCTAATTATAATAAAATTGCAACGGGCACAAAGTTGGAGAGTGCCAATCAATATAATAATGTTTCGCCATTGTTATACAGGACCAATTACCAATTCGCTAGGGCACATACTGACAAAATTATTAATGTGGAATAAATTATCATAAAATAGATAGATAATACTATTATATTATGATACGAATTTTATTATTGTTATTAATTATCTATAGTTCACACACAGCTCTATAATATGCGCTTCATGATAAAATTATCGTTATAAATTAAAAATATTTTGCACTTAACTTAATTAACCCAAACAATTTGCGAAATATTTGTCATTAGCATTTAAACATATTTACTTAAGATTGTCGGAAATTGAAAATCGTTTTAGAAAGTTCGAAGACATAAAATTAGGTATCCTCGTAAAATACAAAATACAATAAAGGTTAGACATCATACAATACGACATGCTAATAAATTCAGATTGAATTTAGGTCTCTCGTGTATAAAATGGCGCACTAAAAAATATGATGCGTATCATAATTAATTAATAGCTCATAGCTCGCGCTGTACAGTCTTTTGTCTATTATTTATTCGTTAAGCATTTGTTTTGTTTGCTTTGTCGGTTATGGTTTTAATGAATATTCCCCTCTTGTTCTATTATTCTTTTATCAGAGTGGGGTGTACGAGTAGTACAACGTGTAGGAAATCGATAGAGACACAAATTCTTTATTTGTTTACTTTAGCCATTTTAGAGTTCTTCAACCTACATAAATATTTTTACTACAACGGCTATAAATATGCAAATTGAATTTTGGTAAAATAGCTTTAAATGAAAATAAGATGTTATTTCTGTATGTTCTATAATAATAACATGCAGTATGTAAACGCTGTACATATTTAGTATCAAAACAAAGTGGAAAGTGGTTATAGATTAGATTATAATTAATCTAGTTGGTTAGTTTATTTAATCATTGATTCGTGTTTTAAATCCAGCTGCTATAAAAGTTCAATAATTGCAGCTGCACTTTTTTGTGCACGAAATAATTCATATCCGCACCGGCTATACTATAAATTGTAGTTATGTTACCTATATAAAATGATTCATACATTTTTGCTGACAAAGCTCTTTTACATCCAAATTTATTTTTAATTCAATGTCGCTTTATCGCACATAAATAGATAGTACTTAGTTTCAATAAACATTTTTTTTAAACGATAACATACAAATTTTATCATTTTGAAATTATTTATTAGCAATAAATAGATATCTGGAAATTCTAATAAAAAATATTGTATTATCCCCACTCACACCCCAGTCGCAGTCCATTTGAAATTTCAATCCGCACCCTCATATTTTTTACAGTATGTTCCGAGGGTACATAAAACTCTGCTTGCTTTGACTTTTGTTCACAAAAAAACATGAAACGGGACAGCCAGTTGCAAATTGAATGTACGCAACAGAGAACACGATAATCGTTTTGAAGCTTTTACACAGAAACATAATGTGATAAAGATAGAATATTCCAAACGTTGTAAAACTAAATAAGTATTAGGTATCCAATCCTGGACAGATAAAAGTATTGATACAAGATTTCAAATCTAATCGTTATCATGTTGCTTGGGAACTGGGTGTAATTTATTTTTATTGTAGTAAATTTTGTGGGAACTAATCGAATTAATACAAAATTGTATTAAAATAATGTTTAGTGTAGCAAAAGCGGAGTAAAAAAGGAGAATTGTATTATATTGTATAATGGAAGGGTAAAGAGCTTCATTCGATGTTATGCAGGGGGAGGGGGCGCAATAAAAGATCGCTATATTTACACATACACATTAAAGCAAGACAGCATGCTAAAGTAGGAGAGCAAGTGTAGTGCAAGAGGAGAATATTCGCGGGGTGGAGGTGCGGTGCGGGGCCTGGGACAAAGAGGAGAGGAGGGACATATTTCTAAGCCAAAGTTAAACGACTGTTGTATACCTATGCTTAAACGTGAGACAGAACGATTGGGTTTCTGTGAGATGAACGGAGATGGCGTAGTGAAACAGAGAGGGAAATATTATGATAAAATTAAATTTCTTTCTTCCGTATGTACACATTTTGTTTGGAAGAGAGCTGGATTTAAGCACGAATTTATAAAATTGATAAAATAAACAAAACGAAACTAAAATTACCTCCGTGCGCTCTCTCCTAGAGAGATATGGAGAGGTGGAGCATGTGCAATGTGGAGGAGGGTTGGTTCTTATTATGTAAAAGTCGCGCAAAAATCAATCAAAAACATTTTGTTTTTATTACATATTACATACTTCATTATCCAATTGCAAAATTCCGACATGCAAGAAAATTGTTTATGTATCATTGTTATAAATCATTAAATGAATAGATATAAATACGCATTAAAATAATGATTGTTTATTATAAAAATTGCAGGTTTTGTTTAATTTTCCCATTATTATTACAGAACCAATAAAACAATGCTTATATTTTTATATAGCACTGATACACTAAAACTAAAATATTTACTTTAACTTCAATAAAAAAAATTACAGAAAATCACGTAGGTAGCTAGCTAATCTTCGCTCATTAAATTTATTTCATTACAGGAAGTGAGTGAAATCTCGGGTTGTAATTAACAATATTTTAAAATTAGTTAAACCTTGATGTACGGGAGTTTCTTTGTTGATGCCGAAATTTATTTGCGGGTCTATAGGGGCGCATACATAAATTTTGACAATGGGAGTACGAGGGAGGGGCAGCATATAACGGAAAATTGTGTTCATTGAAATCTTTAAAAATTCCTAGTTGGAACTTATTCTGAAAAGTTGAACATGATGGTATTGAACGCAGCACCAAACCGAATAAAAGTAAATTACGTATCCTACACATAGGTACATAAATTTGAATTTTACAACTTTTGCGACTTTGTTTTCTTCTTCAGCTAAGAATTTATTGAATGTGCCACGTGTATTAATTTGGACACTAAATGTTAGGTTTTTATAGTTAGATTTTATTACAATAATCACTAGCGGTTAATTATAGAAATTATTCATGTTTATATTGTCATTAATAAATATAAAATAATTAACTATGGAGAAGTTATAAAATTCGTATTAAATGATTAAATTTAACAATAATCTTAAAGAAAGTTTTATTTATGTGTTCTCAATAGATAATAAAAAACAAATGTCTCATAAAACATTAAACATCTACTAATCAAAAACGAGTCAAAATAACACTAAAACACTCCACATTCAAGTTGTTTTGTTATTTGTTTATTATTGTTTATATAAATGTTTCTAAAAGCAGAACTAAAACATAAAAATGCTTTTTTTGTAGAATAGAATATACTTACAAAATTATATGAAAAATTTCATAAATAATATTGGTTGGAATTGGAAAACAATAACATTTGTATATCTTGGAAATATTTCAATGTCTTCTTCGTAGATGTTTTGCCATTTTTTTAATTTTTGAAATATGCATAAAAGCCAGTTAATCCTTGTCAGTTATAACCGGTTTAAAAACTTAGTAAAAATTTAATGTGTGACTCCAAGGCAGAAATGTGCATGTGTTAATAAAATTTAACCCAAATATTTAATTATATTAATAAAAGACGTGCGTTGTTAGAATATATTTTTTAAGCTAATTTAATAGTCTAAGGTACAGTTTTTTTACATTAGATTAGAACATAATATTGTAATGATGGAAGTTAATTTGCAACAATTTATAGCTATAAGAAAACCAACTTAAAAATATACAGTGTTAACTAATATAATTTTTCTTAGTGAAGGTGCAAAAACCTCAAGTCCCATTTGGTATAATTTCACATTTTTCTGTTATACATTTTGCGTTTGTTTGTTATAGTTTTTCAGTTTGTTGTTATAGTGTGTCAAAAAAAATATTGCTACAACATTGTTTTCACCTAGCCATCATATATATTTGCCTTTATTCCATATTTCTATACATATTTTGAAAAACTATTAACAAACAGACACAACATGTAAAACAGACAAATATCAAATATGGGGACTTTTATCTAAAACATTATAGAAACAATTATTATAAAAAAAATATGTGTATAAATATGGAATAAAGACAAAACACATCAGTTTTCTAGGAAAAAAATCACAATTACTATATTTCCTTATTTCTTCGTATTAGAAAGTAAAAACGGCTCTTCTACCAATTTTTAACAAAAGTTTGGATACAAATTTTTATTTCATATTTCAATTTTTCTTAGGTAAAGTTGATTACTGTATTTTGAAATTTATTCGTGTTGAAATATTTTAAATAGGAAAAGTAACTGTACATTAGAATTTCTATTTTTCTGTAGGAGTAGAAGGTGCAATATTTTTCTGAAATTGTTTTAAAAGCTCAACTAAAAACTTTCCAATATAATGGTAACAAATGGTAGGAATTGTCCTCAACATGCCTTTATAGGTACCTGAAAACTGAAAAAACCATAAATTATATTTTTACAATGTCTAGGTACTCCAAATAATTTTTTGCAATTCTTTTACCGACCTACACTAACTTCTTTATAAAAATGTGCAAAACTGATGGTAATAATAAGATGAATCAAAATAAGAATTCTCTTATCACTTTTTCATTACAATAACTATTAATTAACCCAAATTGCTTCCTTTAAATAAACATCGATGACAAAATATTTAACGCATTTAGTTACCCTTGACCTAGTCTTTTTTAAAGCAACCTCGTATAAAATTAAAATCTTCATTATTCATTCATTTGTACAAAACAACACTTGCTCACTTGCTCTTGGTGGTAAACATTAACTTAATACGCTTTTTATTTTGTAATTTAGAAAACCTTCCAAACAGATATTTTCGTTTTAATAGGTTATTAAATAGCGGACAAAAACCTTTAAATTTATTCAGCAAACGACCCTGGCAATTCATTGTATTATTATTGCTACTTCTCTGTTGTAAATAATCGTGTACCTATTGAAAAAGTTTTAATTCTTTTTTCTTTGTCCAGGTGAATTATCTACGTTTGCGATAGATTTAATAGAGTAGATGATTAAATTTGTGTGTAAATATAGGTACTTTCTTCAAAAGCCACATGGATCTAAAATCGATGCTAAGAATAGAAATAAATTTGTTTGGTGCGGTTTATACTAAACTGTATTCTCGCTCTGTGGTATTTTAGCTGTTGTGGTATCTTAAAGTATGCAACTTGTCAGGCATGTTCCCATTAAAATTGAATGTTCTGTAGATTAAATATTAGAGAGGATTGTTTATTGGAATTTTCACTTTGTCTAAAGCGATTATTGTGGGAGTTTTGATTAGAATCTCGTTGGGTTTTAGGCGATTGTAATAAATTGTAATTATTTAATAAGTGAGAGGTTTTATCAGGGTTTTTGAATTTTTAAACAAGCTTCTTGTTTTTCATAGATAACGTCGTGTTCATTTAAATTATTTATAGTATTTGTTTATTAATCTATTAAAATATTCTAGGGTGTGGGAATAAACGAGTATTACGAATTAATTTAATAACTTTGTGTATTTGTCCTTTTTCAATGAAACAATGTATTAAATTTTGATAAAGCTGTCGTTCGTATACGTACAACTATTACTGGATTTTACCTCGATTATAAGAATTTATTTCTAATTACATGTCGCTGATAATTAACCTAAAAATAGACTGCAATCGAATTTTATTTTCCTTATATCTTGAAATTTTATTTCATAAATTACGATATGTGCATGATAGTTTACATAAATTCGTATTTTCTAGAGAAGAAAAACTTTTACATTTTAATATTTTATGTGTATATTTTATTTAGAATACCTATTAGTTATTTCGTCACCAAATGAGTTTAGTTTTTTAATAAAAGCAATTAAGTTGTTCAAATATTGACTTGAAGATAAGAAAATAGTCAAAATGAATCTAATGAAATCATAATTTTATTGAAAAGAATTCAAATTTAAAACAAAGTAGGTAAATGCATTAATGCAATTTTAAATATGATTTTAACTTTCGTAAAGGTGATTTCTTAATTCTTAATTTTATACACATATAAAATGGGAAGGGGAAAATATGGCATATTTCTAGAAATTAAAAAAGAATTATTATATTCGAGATCACATTAAAAATAATTCTTATAAATTAGTATAATGAACTACTACATACTTAATAAATTAAACTAACTTTTTGCATACCTATATTTTTGTTTTTTCAAAAAACAGATTGACAATAACCGGTCATTCAAACAACGTTTAAAATATGAGTTAATTATTTCTGGTTCATATTAAAGTATAATTTACTCGTAAATATTTTCAAATTAATCGTATTTTATCGAATATATGGTAATTTTACAATTTTACTGTACGTAATTATTTACAAGTTAAAAAAAAACAGAAAAATAAACACCCACAAAAATATGCAAAATTTTACGATTCAGTCTAGGTTTTATTATTCAATTTACAAAAGAAATAGTTTTTTTTGAGAAATGGATTCAAAAGATATTATGACAATAGCTAAGTTTATTACTCCTACATAATTATTCTTTTACCTGCTGATGTACCTAAATAATTTCTAGGTACATACCTTCCATAAATACCGTAAAATATATACCTACCTTTTTTTGGGTCACAATAATCCAAAATAGATAGTGAGATTGTAGATAATTTTAATAAAATTATTGTAATTTCGATAAATACAGATAATTGAATGATAATTATTATTTTCTGCTAATTTCTTGCTCATCGAATTCAATTATAATGTATAAATTATTATACCTACTAATAAAATAAAATATAGTTTTTTTTTCAACAAAAATTAATTTTCTTTAAGTATTGAGAGTTTAAAAATGTCATAGGTATGACTCTAGGGTCGCCGCGCGAACTATTAAAGATGGCGCCCTCGAGGGACAATGATTAAGATCTCAGTGACAACATGCGGTTCAGATGTCTTGGCACTTGTTTGCACACAAAGAACATTACTATATTTTATTTTTTATTTTATTTTGTGTACTAACACCGCACAAAATAATCAGTCCAGAATTAATGATTTTATGACCTTCTTTCAAATTACGTGTGCTGGGCATTGCATTCGCATAATTACAGATTACAGTTCCTCCAACACCAAAACCAATATTTGCACCTCTTAAGTGCTATTAGATTTAATAAAAACGAAAAATTTCCGATCTCGACAATTTTATTTTGTCCCTGACGGCGGCCATATTTTGATTCGGTTCAATAGCGCCGCTTTTCGCGCGGTCGTAATTTTCTTCCCCAATAATTATTTTAATACTTATCATCCTTGAATCAAAACAATTATATTCTATAACATTTTCTTATTACATTTTTATAGACAATTTATCAAAAACAAATCTATACCAAAAGTTTCTGCCTAAAGAAGGATAATTTAATCCTATATCACTTCTCAATTCTCATAATCCTAAAAATAGATCAACAAATTACATTTTTGGATTCTACGTATAGTGAGTAATTTAAATTATCTCTGGAAATATGAAATTTTCGTTGAAGGCAGACATTTAAATATTTTGCATACATGCGGGTTATTTATTGAGCGGCTAAGTAGTTTTAGCTGGCTTTCCTTTCATAAGTATAGATATGTAATTGCATGATATTCATATTAAATAAATGATTAATGATTATGATTTATATACGATTTACGCCGATTTTTCAAAAAATGTCAGTTAGGCATGTTTTACAAGGCTTAATAAATTAAAATCTAACTATTAATCTAATCACAGAAAATAAGAAAATTCCTTATTACATTTTCAGAAGTTAATTAAAGTTACTTAAAAGTTAATCTTTATACATACACATTAATTAATCTTCATTTTAATCTATTATATTTTTTGATTTTCAGAAACTAGTAATAGTTACAATACCTTATATTAAAGCTTTATTTTGTATAGTAGAAAGCTACCGTCAACCAAAATTATTATGCATTTAATCTTTAACAGGATTTAGCGAAATAGCTTCTTAATTGAAAATTAATCACTATGGCACAAAAATATTTTTAAAACTAATTACTAAATTAAATGATGATTTAAGAATTCCTGTTTTATTACCTATAATATTAAAAAATGAGACAGTAATTTCTATGAGGAAAATACTTATTGTTAGATGCTCTTAGAAAGTTAATTAATTCCTGACAAAATCAATAAACTTAAACTAAAAATTACACAAGTTAGCAGATGGTGGTTTTTCTATAATTAATTTATAAAAAATATCGATTACTTTGGATTACACATTTGCACATTTATATCTACCATTAAATTCCTGTTTATTGACAACAGGACTTAATAAATTTGTACACATATCTGTAAACCTGTATATTAAAAAATATGATTAAAAGAACCTAATAAACTTTCTCAAACAATAAATCTAAATGACTCATTTTTACATAAAGGCATAATAAGCAATAAGTTTGTCTTTGTATCCACCAACAACATAAATTTATATACTTAATTTGAATTTTAAATTAATTCTTTCTTTACAACTTGTGTTTGTTTGTTTGTAGTCAGTATAGTAAAATCGTTTTGTGTAATTAAACCGAATGTTATGGAAGTTGGCTCTCGCTGCGTTCATCCTTTTCAAATTATTCCAACATCCAGTTAATGATTTTGTATGTGTATCAGCATTCCAAAACGGGGCATGCAGCGCGCTATGATCTTCCTCGTCAAAAATCAATTTGAAACTTGCTTACCTTTTCACTACGCAAACTCTTACAATTATTACCTAGGAATTAATTATGTTATTTTTGTGTTTTAGTTTGAGGTATTGGGGTTGAATCCGGAGAAGGTGGTCCTAAGAGTCGAGGATTTAGTGACATGGATAATGGAGGAAGTGGAATTTACGTGGGAAAGCCTGTGCAGGCCGGATCCGTCTTCAGCCGATCCCGTAAAAAAAGAAAAAGAAGAAACTAGCATTCCAGTTGCTAAATCGCTGATTGAAATCTCGTTGGAGGAGGCTGCGGAGAAGGAAAAAAAATCCATAGGTAATTTTTTAAATTAAATTCCGCGTGTTGTTTAAGAGAAAATTGTAGATAAGCCAACGGTGTTCTTATCTATGTAACTGTATTGTAAATTAAAATATTTTAGCTTTGAACTTTCGTAAGACTAAACATAAAGTTGATAAAGCTGCACGTAAAGATAAGGGGAAAACCATAAAAATATTTCAAAAACAACCAAAAGGAATTTAGTTAAAATTTATTTTATAAAGTAACAACACCAACGAAAACCATTTTTATCTATAACTAAACATTAATCACTTGTGGTTGAAATTCAGCTTCTTCGTTCTGACGTATAATACAGCAAACAAATATGTAGCTCTGGTGACAATCCACGCTGCAAATTTCACACTTATTTTTGCATCATCCCGTTTAAGCTTCAATACTTACTTAGAATCTATTTCACCTGTGCAAGAACGCCAGTTCATACATTTACACTTTTGTCCTTTGGCATCGGGTTTGGGTAATAGAGGGTTTCCCTGTGATGTTTGAGGGGGTACAATAGAGCCTTCCACGATTAAGACAGTGGCCACCAAGAGGACAAAAGCGATTTTGACGTTGAACATCTTGCACAAAACTACACAGCAACCTGCAAAAATTTGCATTTTATTTATTATGAACAAAAGGAAAAACCCACTTACTTAAAAAGAATTCGGTCTTCGTTGGCGGTTTGTGGAATTGAATGCATGAACTTCGATATGCGACTAGTATTTATATGTCATTTGTCTTGTGTATTGGGTAATTTACAATCAGAAAGATCAAGTCAAGTATATTTGTTTAACAATGTTATCGTTATTGTTTTTTCCCTATAAGTAAGTGTGGTTTTCTTCATTTGCGGTCGCATATTTCAATGGAGAGAAGGAGGGATAGGTATATTAAAAATAGTTACGTTTTCTTTTTTGTTCTCTATTTTTTTCTAGAACATGCGCTTGTATTAATTTGTTTAAACCATTAACTGATATTATTGTGGAGTTATTGGATTTATATTGGCGATAATAATTACCGCGTAATACTTTTCTTTTTTTGCAAATGTATCAACTGGTAAATAATTATTAGTTATTGTTTGTACAGCCATATTGGTTTTATGTAGGTGTTTTCATAATTTATACGTGCACGAGAAAGAAAGCGTTTATTTTATGTGTTAAATTAGATGTGGCAACATCATGAAAGGAATTTGCACTTTTAATTAAACAAGATTCGTTTTCGGGCGCGGATTTATTAACTTTTAGTTATTTGTTGTCGTTAAACTTCATTTATATTGGACACCCTGTATAAAAAATTAAATGATTTGAATTTTATTCGATTGTATTATTGTTTTTATTTTATATAATTATAAGAGATGCATTAATTTTCACCTTATAATTTCTAAACGGAAGATGGCGTGAAAAAACTATAATAGACAAAAAATTGACGATTTTATGGTAAAATTTCGCTTAAATATTTGAGGGAGGAGCAGGAAAATGCTAAATCACCGTTCAAAACACTTCATCATGTATATCATATCAAATTTAAAAAAATTGATTGAAATAGTAGGCAGTTTTTTGACCTGTTTATAGATTTTTACTTTCTTATACGTAGTATAAGGAAGTATTGTAACCGTGATTTTTTTCGACTTCGAGATTTTGATGGATTTACACGTTTTGAGGGCCCCTGAATCCATTTTGACCATTTTCGCCATGATGTTTGTCTGTGTGTCTGTGTGTCTGTGTGTCTGTCTGTGTGTCTGTCTGTATCCACGATAACTCAAAAACGACTTAACGGATTTGATTCAAATTTCATATTTAAGAGTTTGAACAAAATTGTGGGTGCCACATTAAATCTTTTTCATCTAGCACCAACACAAGTGGTACTTACCTGAAGACATTTTTAGGTTTTTTAGGAATATCTTGAAAAATAAACAATTTACGACATTTTTTTATTCTTTAACATTGATTTAGAATTAAATTTTGAACAAATTTTGTTTGAAACTTTTTTTGAAATTCCGTCAAAAAATTTTATTTATGTAGTGGCACCATCTATCTCTGATTTACAAAGTACATGTTGTTTACATACAGAAATCTATACCGTTGAGGAAATCGATTGTAGCATTACTATTTGAAAAGATCGACGGCTACAACGGCTACGGTTTTATGTTTTGGATATCATGGCAACTTGATTAAAATTTTTTCTAATATATACAATAAAGTCGTGAACTTGTATTATGCATGCAAATCTACATTAAAGATATCGACGCCAAATTTTTTGTGAATGCTCTTTCAATTTTTAGACGTGTCGACAAAGTAACAAAAGTGTTTTATTTTGCGCCGTTTTTTAATAATTATAAATTATTTATATATTTATATAGTGTTGCCATCTATCTCTGAGTGGCTGTTGTTCACATTACAGAAATCTATTTGTTTTTATACTAAAGATTCTATTTGCATTAAACACACGAAGAGCTCGAATAAAGTTATAAAAATTTAAAAAGTGAAAACTAATTAATCCAATTAATCCAATCCTGGTGAGAGTGGCTATATCGCCAAACACCAAAAACTTGACATTGCTTTGCAATCCAAGTACGAAGAAGAAGAAGAGATTGTTAGTCAAACAATTGTCAAAGGCAAAAGATCGAAATATTTTGATGAGAAGGATTATTGTGCACTGTACAGTTTGTTTGAGTGAAACGTTGACCAAAACTGAGAAGTATTTTATAAATCTTCAAAGTTTAGCTACAGCAAATTCAAAGATATCAAGCATTTTTCGCACTGTGGAATTTTGATAAGTATTCTGTTATTTATTTGTCCTAAAATCTGGTAGTAATGAGTGGGACAAGGACAGATTTATGCGTATTGCAATAAGTGCGACAGAGACTATTTGAAAATTGCTGGAAACCCTCAAGTCTTTAGGAAAAGTAATTACTGTGATACTATCCGTATAAGAAAGTCATGTGTTGGGCACATCAGATATTTTTTTATATGAATAACACTTGATTTTATAACAATGAAATGTTGACAAGTTCTGGTACGTAGTAGACAAATATCTCATTCTTATAAACATAAAAATAAAATGGTGACTAATTTAGCGCACATTGATTAACCAAATCACTTATAAAGGCGACAGAAGGTTCCAAGTTTTGCATAATACATAATACAATGCAATATAATAATAAAAATGCGTCATCCTGTATATAGAGTATAAAAATGGTTAATTGTATAGATTTTGTTAAAACTTAAATTTGAGTTTTATAAGAAAAAAATAATGGTAAAAAATTGTAATATTTAACCATACATTATAACGGAAATGTTGAAAACAATGGAGTATTCGTGTTTAGTAGTCTTTTATAATAATTGAATTAATTGTTTCTTATTTCCCACACTTCCCACCTAGATAAAGATTGTTAGAGTTAATTTTTGTTATCTGAAATTATTTGTTGGAATATTATATGGAATTTAAAATCTATTTAAAAAAGTTATGATTACTCAACCGTAAATATGTTGCATTATATTTTAATACACTATTTATTTTTATGTTACATTATGCAAAATTTCAAAATGAAATATCCGGTATGAAGTTATTAATAATTTTCCAAACTGCTGAAACTGTCCAAATAATTTTGAAAAGGAGTAAAAAAGACTAATTTTAAACATACCAAACTACTACTACAATTTTTGAGGAATGTAAATATGAACTAGTATACAGCGTGTTCCGTTTAAAATAAGCTAGTCGTCTGTCTATTTTTTAAATTATAAATAACGTCACTTAAAAGCGGTTTTCTATCTAACTCCGATGGAACTAATTAATGTCCACCCTGTATATACAGGCTGTTTCAAATTAGCTTCTCACTACAGGGATCTCAGAAACGGTAAGAGATACAGCTTTGGTTAAATTGGGGCAAAGTTGCGTAATATGGTGGCCAATAATAAGCCGTTAAAAATCGAAAATGTCTTTTGCAATTCTGGAGATTTTATGAAAAAACCAAATTATTGTCTTTTCGTTTTTATTTTTTTCTGCTCTTATTTTTCAAGATATCGAAAAACCAAAAACACTGTGATATGGACACTTTTTGTGCTTTATAAAATGACGTTAAAATTTTCCTCATGCGACGTTTCGTTTTTCCGCTGACGCCATCAACTCCATTTTTTTAAATACGGCCCTGTTTTTTTTCATCGTTTTAAGTAGCATTTTTTATGCTCTATGAAATGGCGTTTAAATTTTTTCCATACGACGTTTCGTTCTTGTGTAATCATCGGATCATTTTTTGAATGCCTACGGCACTGGATTATTTTTACAATTTCATCAGTATTTTTTTTTAATGTACAGCCCATCATCAGTATTGACGATTTCATAAGTGTTTATTTTATAAAATTATTTAAAAAAATTACTGCCATTGTTCTTATTATTACTACTAACAATAAATAATAGGTTAGTTTGATTAATTATAAAAGAAAATTTATTATTATTAAAGTTTACCAAAATGTGTGGATATGAGGTAGTGTGGAAAAATACTGATGAAATTGTAAAAAAAATCCAGGACCGTATTTAAAAATTGATCTGAAGATGATTGCACAAGAACGAAACGTCGTATGGAAAAAATGTAAACGCCATTTTCTAGAACACAAAAAATGCTACTTAAAACGACAAAAAAAGACACAGGGCCGTATTTTAAAAAATGGAGTTGATGACGTCAGCGGAAAAACGAAACGTCACATGAGGAAAATTTTAACGTCATTTTATAAAGCACAAAAAGTGTCCACGACAAAGTGCTTTTAGTTTTTCGATATCTTGAAAAATAAGAGCAGAAAAAAATAAAAACGAAAAGGCAAAAATTTGGTATTTTCAAAAAAATGTCCAGAACTACAAAAGATATTTTCGATTTCTAAACGGCTTATTATTGGCCACCATATTACGCAACTTTACCCCAATTTAACCAAAGCTGTATCTCTTACCGTTTCTGAGATCCCTGTAGTGAGAAGCGAATTTGAAACCGCCTGTATTTCGAGATCCCCTAATTTTTGACATAACTTATCCCACATATAATTCATGGAAACCTCTGACTAAAATAAATATGTCCCCAGATTAACTATAACAACAATAATTTATAAACTCTTTTCAAATAATATTTCAAAACTATCTAGCGATATTTAGCATATATTGTAATTATTAATTATCTATAAGTAAATGATTCTTTAATATATAAACGGTTCCGTGAATTTATGCGTAAGTTTTTTTTATATATTATTCTTGTTAATTATTCTTTAAATATTTACTTGCTTCTAGGAACATTGTTCAATTTACTTGACAATAAATTGTACCTTATCTAGTTATTATTTATAAAAAAATATTTGTTATTATGTTGTATTTACGTTTTTAAAATTACACAATATACACTCAAATTAAATCTATAGAATGAGTAATATTTTAGATATTTCACACTTCGATCTTTAACAATAATATTAATTATTGAATAAACTGAAACAATAACTCTTTTTTTTTGTTTACAGAATCCGAAGAATACAAGAACCAACACACTGTTGTCGTATTGTCATATCAAAGTTACTGCCGTTATAGAGCAATGTGCAAACGATTGGAAGGTGTCGAAAATGAATTTCTTCGATTCAAACTCCTCAGTTCACTCGGCGGTTTCCCATTAATGTGTAAAAACACC
Organism: Pediacus dermestoides; assembly: GCA_963942485.1. Taxonomy (NCBI): domain Eukaryota; kingdom Metazoa; phylum Arthropoda; class Insecta; order Coleoptera; family Cucujidae; genus Pediacus; species Pediacus dermestoides. The sequence continues at coordinate 37,104,021 of OZ012626.1, forward strand.
AAAGTGCTGTATTGTCGTTCAGCCTTCAGTTATCCAGAAATGGAGGAGCATGAACTGTTGTGCAATCACCTGGCTCCGAAATTGAAGGGACGACCAAGAGGAAAACGGAAAAAACGCAGCGTATCTCCTTGTTCTGAAAGCAACGAATCCGAGGCATCTGTTGCCAATGCTTACAATGCAGAAATGGTAAGTTTGATAATAATTAGCGTAATGTAGTTTCTATTTGAATATTGTTTATACAGAAGCGGATCACTACTGGAAGGGGACGTAATGGCCTAAGATGTAACACAACCACATCTCCGCGACGCAGTACTCGTTCCATTGAAAACACTGAACGGAAAGATTTTCTGAAGAATCTGACAGCTTTCATGATTGTCAATCAAACTCCAATTGGAAGAATTCCGTCCGTAGGGTCCAAAGAATGTAAGAAATTTATTGGCGTCTTTATACATTAGCTAATTTCTGTTGTTTATAGTGAATTTGCATGATTTCTATACTAAAGTCCAGAAGCTTGGAGGTTATGAAGCTGTTAGTGAAAACAGGCTATGGAAATGTATTTTCGATGAGCTAGGAGGATATCAAAGTAGTACTAATGGAGCTACAACCATCAGGCGCCACTATGAAAAGTAAGTAGAGCATAAGCTGCATTTAAAGGATTTTTTCTAACGTATAGTTTTAGATTTCTTCGAGATTTTGAGCGACATACACTAGGGGACAAGGGCAAATCTGGCGATAGAAAAATACTAAAATGCAAAGCCAATAGCAGTAAAACATTGGAACCAACTCCTGGTCCTTCAGGTTTATCACGACAAAGCAAATCTTCAACTTCAACTGAAACATCAATAAGCAACAAGGTTTGTGTGTTCTATTTAAATACCCACCTCTGTGTAAAACGATTTTTTTTTGCAGAACCAAGTACAAGTAAAACCCGAGGTAAAAACCACCACATCCCTTAGAAGTGTTCGTGTAAAAACCGAAAGACAAAAAGACAAACAAGTGACTAGTAATAAAACTGTTAGTGTTAGTAATATTAACAATAACAACAATGTAGATATGTTAGGTGTTAGTGAAGTGGCCGAAATGAAGCCCAGAGTAAAAATAATTGATATAGATAGTGATACTCAAATAGACATAAGTGAACCAGTGGTTGTTAGGAAACTACAATCCTCCAATCAACGAAAGAGCACCGACGAGAAACCAATAAAAATGGAGGAGGAATCGGCTGTTAGTAAACATTCAGAATCAGTGAGTGTTATTGACGTGCCAGTTCAAGTGAAATGTGAGGAAGAAGACACTAAGTACAAAAATATGAACTTGTTATTACACGAGGTGAAGAAAAGAAAATTGGATATATTGAAGGAAGGTGGATTGGAAGTGACACCGGTACGACCTACAGTCATTCAACAATCAGCAATAGTCAATAAACCAAATAATCACAACGACGTGCCTCAGCCTAGTTCCCCGGAGGATTCCAAACGCGTCAGTCTGACCTTCCCTCAAGCCATCAATATAACCGAAGTGAAAACCTCCAATAATAACAATGTGATGAAACTGCCCGCATCATCTAGTTCCTACACAAACCGCTCAACACCCCCAAAAGTCGTGCAATCCAAATCAATATATTCCTACTCAGAAAAAACCATCTACGGCAATCCGAAAGATATTTTACAGAAGGATATAATCGTGGCTCCGAGATTCCCTCCAAGACATCCCAGACAACCTGGTGGTGATTTACTGGATCTTTCTTTAACTAGTCCACAGAAACCTGTAGTGGAGATAATGCGTGTCCCTCAAATTGCTAACAGTACGAAGAAAACACCGTTCCAATTCACGCCTCCACCAAACTTAGAGGGTACGAGAATTGGTTCGAATCTTGAGATAACATTAGTTACCCCATCGCCGCCAAGTAAAACCGACTTAACCACCACGAATTCTTACAAGTACCATCAGGCAACTAGAAGATTGTCTATGTCTGCACCATATGTAAGTAGTAGAGGGCCTTCAAAGATGACAGATGGGACTCGATATAAAAATTCCCACCGGCGAGAAGCTAACAATAAAAGCGGATTAGACATGAATTTTTATAACAGCGGAAACGCCACAGCACTAGTACCACCTCCTCACCTGAAAAACGAACCAGACCAGTTGGGACAGAATTATCCAAATCATTTGTTTCAACCATTTACGCCTCCTATGAGTTTTTCGCCGCATGCGGCCGTGTATTATTCTGCTGCCATGCAGAATTTGTATTCAAATATAGCACCATCCCAACAGCCCTTCCTTACTCCTGAACAGTTTAAATTGTACACGGATTTGATGGCTAATCCGCGGATGCCGTTTAGCTATCAGAAGATTCAAGACAACGGTTCGTCTATTGGTAGTAGTAAAAAGCCATAAGATCATATCGGGTGTTGGTTTGTTTAATGTTTTTTTTTTGACCAATAATAATTGGAGTTTGTGATTAATATTTTTTGGTGGATATGACAATATAACTAAGGTTTTGTGCGAGATTTGTATACAAAACGAACTTTTATTGTAAACATATTTTTATTATTGTAGTGTAAACTTAGGAGGAAAATAAGTAATAAATGTCGTTTTATGGAGAATTTGTAATGGGCTAGGTGACTATTTCAGTTGGTAAAGAAATCCCTTTTTGAATGATGTATAATTGAACAAAAAATTATTTTATTTACGGATGATACGATAAGCTAGTGGAGCAATTTCAACGTACTTCATTTCTATGAGATGATTGAAGACAATAAGTGCAAATACTACTCCAACCTGTTTTAAGGTTTTGTTGGTCGCACGATTATTTAGCAGTCGCCATTTTGTGTTCAATGACAATTTCATCAAGTTTTTTCTCAAAATGTAATGGAACATTTTGTATTCTGTAAACTCTTTTAGGGGACATTTTTTGCAATATTTATTATAAAATGTTCCATCTTGTCCGACAAATATTTGGTTAGAATCTGTTTTCTCGTGTTTTTTTTAAACTATCAGAATCAGACTTCACATTTTTTATATTAAGTTGACAACATTTGCTTTTCAATGATGGCTAAATTGCATTTATAAACGTTAAAAATACGTACCTACTTTAAACCTAGAATATCGTAGAATCATTTCAACTTTTCTCTTAGAAATTTTTGAAAAAATTACGAATATACCTAATAAAATTGTGCATATATTAGGTTCCACTTTAGATGTACAGTAAGTTGTTAGAGAACAAATAAATTTATACAAAAAGGAAATTCTAATTTCCAACTCGTAAAAAGAATGATTCATTTTGGAAATATATTTCTTCACCTTTCAACAATAAATAAAAGATAAAAATGTTGACAAAAAGTTTTTATATGTATTTATTTTTGTAAGTTACTGGTTCTAATTTTTTTACTTACGTTGTTAAAAATAATGTATTGTCCGGAAGGGCCTTTAGTTATGTCGTTTTTTTTACAAGGAATAAATTTATTCTTCGCAAAATAATTACATTATTTTGAGTTAAAAATCAATATAAAATAACTAAACTAACAATGAACACTCAACATTATTTCCGGTGGATTTTTACAATTAGCGTGGCTGAAAAATTAGTGTGATTTTCGTTCAGTTCTAAAAAGAGTATACGAAATAAAAGTGTTTATAACCAAATTGATATACGACCGTTAATATATTTTTTATCTCCACAAACAATTTCTTATGTGCCTATAAGTTTTCAACGTGAAAATAGTCACTTAAACCAACTTGATTTCAAAATTTGGTTCCCCTTTCAAAGATAAGTGATTCACATCAGAGCCAAGATTTTGTTTATTGTTAATACAGTAAACAGCCATTTGTTGCTTTTATCAGCAGGCTATATTATGTGATGTCGAAATTGTACTACATTATTAACATTTTGTTTTGCTAACCGGCAAAAAAATGTTGATTATCAAAATAATATAGTCCGACTTGTACAAACAATATTTTTAGTACATACATTTAAATAAAACAATAATAATATAACTTAGGTCATGTAAAAATTAGTGTCTGTGATTTAATTATAATGAACTATTAGCATGATGGTTTTCCTATTATTATTTTTTTTATATAAATATTATATACATATAGAAATAAAAAAAATGTACATAATAATGCTTAATTTTGTATAATAAATGTTGTCAGTATACGTTTGAACTTTCAAGCTGTCGCTATAATAAAATAAAAATAACGTCTTCATGTATTTTTTCTTTAATTACCTTCTATTTTAAATAAAACAACCTAATATACATTTCAGTTTTTATCACTGTATAATAAAAAAGTACAAACTCTTGTTCAATAATTAAAATTTACATCTTGACTTTACAGTGGCCAAACTATGTCTTCTATCCATTTGACGTAAGCTGACACTCTAGTGTAAACTCCTGGTAAATTTTTAGCCAGTCCACAAGCCTTTCCGAAGGATACTATTCCTACAACGTCGTACATGCAGTCGATTTTATCCTGTGATTTGTCGTGGTAAACTTGCAAGGGGCCGCCTGAATCGCCCTGTAAAAAGAAACAAGAATATTTTCCGTTAATACTTTTTTAAGACCACTTTCCAGTTTTAAGTTATATTTATTAGTATAAACTGCTGGCCAATTGAAACGTACCAAGCGAATTTTTAGGTTGAATTTAAAGTCAAATATTTTGAAAAGGAGAAAAGATATCAACATGAGGTTTTGAGAATTCAAGAGATAATTTTATTGCGAAAGCAATAATGTGACCCGATTTTTTTACTTTGAAGTACGTTACTATCTACAGGGTATGAAAGAAAGTCGTCTTTTTTTCTCAAACTTTATACCTACCGGAATTCCACAAAATTTTTTTAATATTTTTTTAGTGTCGATTTTTTTAGTCTCTGGTTAATGAGGAAAAAACCAATTTCTCAAAATATTTATATTCCTTTTATTTTATAAGATACCGAATTTTTTATTAAATTTAATATTGTTGAACAGGTTTTTGCAATAATAATTATGCTGCCATTTTGAAAGCAAATGTCATCATGTGATATGTCGATAAAAAGGTAATTTTAAGTATAATCTAATTCTTGCGGAAAAAAATATATAGGGTTGTTTTAAAAAATTTTGAAAGTTAGAAAGTGGTCCTTCCGGTGAAACCGGAAGTGTCATCAGATTTATTTAAACGTCAAAATGATTATTCCTTTCAACCATCAAACCATGCCAAATTTCAAATTAATACAGTTAAATGTAACAAAATGGTGGGGGTTGTAAAACGATTTCGTAGCCACCCGGTATACACGATTATGAGTAAATTTTTGAAAAAGTGAAAAACCCGTTTCGAGGATATAAGTCACTTAAACCAATGGTGAACATAAACTAACTAAATTCCATTCTATTCCATTAAGAAAATAGCCTCAAAAAATGAATTAAAAAATTTACCAATTAGCGAACGTGTACCGATTTTTGATAAGCCACTGGATACCAATAAATTAATGAAAGTACAAAAGTGTACTTTTTATAAGAAAGCCATTCATAAGGTATTATAATCAACTTCAGAGATTGCTTCTTACAAAACACAATACGGCCGAACGACAAAAAACAAAGAATAAATCAAATTTTCAGCAAAAATTCGGTATCTTATAAAATAACAGGGATATCAAAATTTTGAGAAACAGATTGTTTTCCCATTAACTAAGGACTAAAAAAATCTACATCAAAAAAATATAAAAATTTTTTATGGAATCACGGTAGTTACAAAATTTGACAAAAAAAGAAGACTTTCTTTCATACCCTGTAGATATCTAGTAATATACTTCGAAGTAAAATAATCGGGTAACACTATCGTTTTCTCAATTAAATTATCTCTGAAATCCTGAAAACCGCATATTGATATCTTTTCTATTTTTAAAAATATTTGACATTAAATTCAACCTAAAAATTCGCTTGGTACGTTTCAATTGGCCAGCAGTTTAGTTATGTCTACCTACTGTCAACTCGTCATGACACACCCTGTATACATGAAATAAAAAAAAAATGATATATCATTTTAAGCAGAGCCATTTTTTCCAACCAAAATTTACTAACAATATGATGATATTTACAAGTTTCGTTTTGCAGAGGCAGTTTTGAATTTGACGTAACTTGTACTAGTGACCCCCAACTAATGATAAGGCGATTAAAGAGATTTTGCGTTGGAGGTTCCTTCTGACTTGCACAACCAGATTTGCTTCATACGATGCAAATCCGGTCATGTAAGTGCACCTGTTAACGAACCTGAATGCTCGATAAAAATTTTATATTACCATCAAACAGCGTCCTTGAAATTGAACTTGTTGGAATGTCGAATTTAAGTAAGGAAAATCAAAACAAAAACGACAATTTTATAATAATTAACAAAACATCCTCTCTTACCTGGCACGAATCCTTGAATTCCTCATGAGATCCTGCACACACCATCGTATTATCATTAATTCCATTAGGCAATCTAGACAAGCCAGTGTAATTAGCATTACACGCAGCATATTCGAAAAACTCCAACACCACCTTCAGTAAATCTTTACTTTGGTCTTCATCATATCCAATGTGTCCCCAACCAGAAGCAATAGCTCGTTGATAATGCACCTTATAATTGCCGTATATGCAAGCCGGTCGCACATATGGATTCAACTTAGGTGCTTTATTCAATTTTAACAATCCAATATCGTTGTAATGCAAGGGTGGATTGTAATCGGGATGCTTAATGGTATCAACTATGTCGAATTGTTGTCTGTATGTGGAGTCATCCATATTGATCATGCCCATTCTGACGAACTTGGCTACACCACTAGGTGTGAGCAAAATTTTAGGAATTTGTAAATTATTATTAATTATATAACTTACTGGTCCCGATGTCTTAAGCAATGGCCTGCTGTTAGTACGTACTGTTCGCTTATTAAAGAACCTCCACATATCCAACGGATGTCTTGTTGGTCTGGTTGGAAGCCAACTAACGCCTGCATAATAAAAAAATATTCCAGCTCTAATTCACTAGCCAGTCGTCTTCCCTCTACTTACCATATGAGGAAACTCTAATCGTTCAGCCTTAGTTCCGCCTACAATAAGCTTAACGGCCTCATATCCACACTCCCTGATTTTGGAGGTAGTTGCTCCAGGTATCAAAGTGGGAAACCTCTCAATCTTATAAATATATTTAGCATATTCTCTACATTCTAAAAGCAAATTCAGTGAACACTACGTGAAAACTTTGCTATCCAAAATCCCTTACTTGCTCGGCTCACTTCACCCGGATTTCGTGGGCCAATATTCGGAGGACTTGTAGGGTTAGTTGGAGGAGTAGGTGGTTGTGTCGGAGGAGTAGTTGGTCGTGTTGGTGGAGTGGTCGGTTGAGTTGTTGATCGAGTTGTCACTTCAGGTGTTGGTGTTATCGGGTTATTTCCATCCTCGTTGGAACAGCACACGATTGGTTGAGAGCCTTTAAAACCACAAGTTTGGGGAAATATGCCTTTTCTTATGGATGCTATGGCTGCTGCACATGCGGTTAGAATTTTGCATGAGCCTGGTCCACCGGTGCTTCGAACAATGCAGGTATCACCTGGAAAATAGTTATCGTAAATCGGTAAAATTTTCAGGAAAATTGCGCAACTAAACTGCTGGCCAATTGAAACGTACCAAGCGAATTTTTAGGTTGAATTTAAAGTAAAATATTTTGAAAAATAGAAAAGTTATTAACATGCGATTTTCAGGATTTCAGAGATAATTTAATTGAGAAAACGATAGTGTTACCCGATTTTTTTACTTTGAAGTACATTAGTATCTACAGGGTATGAAAAAAGTCTTCTTTTTTTTGTCAAATTTTATAACTACCGTGATTTCACAAAAAAATTTTTATATTTTTTTGATGTAGATTTTTTTAGTCCTTACTTAATGGGAAAACAACCTGTTTTTCAAAATTTTGATATCCCTGTTATTTTATAAGATACCGAATTTTTGCTGAAAATTTGATTTTTTCTTTGTTTTTTGTCGTTCGGCCGTATTGTGTTTTGTAAGAACCAATCTCTGTAGTTGATTATGGTACCTTATGAATGGCTTTCTTATAAAAAGTACACTTTTGTACTTTCATAAATTTATTGGTAACCAGTGGCTTATCAAAAATCAGTACACGTTAGCTAATTGGTAAATTGTTTAATTCATTTTTTGAGGCTATTTTCTTAATGGAATAGAATGGAATTTAGTTAGTCTATGTTCACCATTGGTTTAAGTGACTTATATCCTCGAAACGGGTTTTTCACTTTTTCAAAAATTTGCTCATAATCGTGTATACCGGGTGGCTACGAAATCGTTTTACAACCCCCACCATTTTGTTACATTTAACTGTATTAATTTGAAATTTGGCATGGTTTGATTGTTGAAAGGAATAATCATTTTGACGTTTAAAACAATCTGATGACACTTCCGGTTTTACCGGAAGGGCCACCTACTAACTTTCAAATTTTTTTAAAACAACCCTGTATATTTTTTTCCGTAAGAATTAGATTCTACTTAAAATTACCTTTTTATCGACATATCACATGATGACATTTGCTTTCAAAATGGCAGCATAATTATTATTGCAAAAACCTGTTCAACAATATTTAATTTAATAAAAAATTCGGTATCTTATAAAATAAGAGGGATATAAAAAGTTTGAGAAATTCGTTTTTTCCTCATTAACCAGGGACTAAAAAAATCGACATCAAAAAAATATAAATTTTTTTTTATGGAATTCCGGTAGGTATAAAATTTGAGAAAAAAAAGACGATTTTCTTTCATACCCTGTAGATAGTAACGTACTTTGAAATAAAAAATCGGGTCACACTATTGCTTTCACAATAAAATTATCTCTTGAATCCTGAAAACCTCATGTTGATATCTTTTCTCCTTTTCAAAATATTTGACTTTAAATTCAACCTAAAAATTCTCTTGGTACGTTTCAATTGGCCAGCAGTTTATATCTATAGGATATTTGGATTAAAAATCTATAAATCTACTATAAACCTTCATTAAAATGGTTTTTTTTCTGATACATACGATCGTTATTTTTTATCCACATATTAAGAAATTTTTTTATATCTAGAGGACAATTTAAATAGTTTTGGTCCTAGAATATGGTGGGGTTAGTAAAGCTTTGAGTAAACTATAATATATGGTATTATTATAGTTTACTATAAGCTATAAGCTTTACTAACCTCACCAAATCTCAAATTTTAGAACGTTCGCAAAATAAAATTTAAAAAAGTCGTTTTCAATATCATGTATCTCAGTAAAGAGGAATTTTTCGATAGGGGTATGGGTAGGCTGAGTTCAATCAATATATTTTGGTCCCAGGGATAAATAACAAATTTTTGTTCAAACATTTCAGTATAAAATTGATCAACTATTTAGTTTTTTGATTAATATTCTGGAGACAAGATAGCAGATTTTGTTGTAGCTATTTCTGATCATTAAAACTGTTATCTTTGTATACACGAAACACCAGGTGTGAAAGGTTAGATGGTCCTTATAGCCATAGTAGGTCAGAGGAAACCAAGTCAAAAATTCTAGCATTTTTTTAACATTTATCGATATCGATCCTCATCACTATTGCTCAAATAAGAATAAAATAGAAATATGCTTATATCGTTTTTTGTCCACTGGAAAATATGTTGAATAGTAATATTTTATCGTTTATTTAAAATAAGTGGTAACTAGAAGTACATTCTTAAAATAACACATTATTTTTTGCACAATTTGAAATTTTATTATATGCACATATCGGTTTTCTCAATCAACATTCTGACGTCAATAATTGCTGAAAGAAAGCGAAGTATATCAATGTTAAACTTATACCTTTCATTATGATATGATGTAAATAAATAAGAGGTATCTATTTTAATTAGAAGTTTCCATATTTTCAGTGACGTTGTACCTACATGCGTAATTATGGAAATAAGCTGAAGGAATATACGTCAATAAAGTATTAAAGTATGTTATTACATATCGGATATAACATGCATTATCGCCTTACTTAAATAACAAGAAATCTGCTATGTTACTGGTTTTTCAAAGTCCGAAACTTTCAATAAGTCGCACGTACTTTTATTATTTGCAAAACCTAAACCGTCAAAAAGTTTTCGTCCATATTTCTACTATCTATCTGTTAATTTAATATTTCGATTCTTTTAATTTGTTATTCCCTATTGTTTATTTATTTACGAAAAACAAAGTAAATTCACTATTCACTAGAAATATCCTTTTATTTAAAACTTGTTCCGATTAAACCAAAAATAACCATTTTAAGAAAATTTTGCATAAAACAGAGCAATTTATCTCCTTAATCCATAAACTATGAGACTACTTTCATAACATACAGAACAATAAAAAAAAGACTATAAATTAGGTATGTTTGTATTGGAAGGGCCATTTGCTGAACACATCAGATATTTTTCAATATAAGGCTACCTCATAATGGTTAATAAAATTACCAATAAAATTTTTTAAAAATGATAACAACATGAATTCATTTAAAACTAACCTCTAGTTCAGAAAATTTAAATTTCATAGCAAATATACAGGGTGGTTCTTAAGTAATCGGACATAGATCTGGATATTACAATTTAGGAAAAGTTTCCTTTGCCCAAAAGTTGATAATAAAAGTTGAAGTCGAAATTTTTATTTTAATTTTTTGACGTAATCTTAGCAGTTTTTAGATTCGATCTGAAAATTAATAAATGTTACTTTTTTGCGAACGATAATCAATATTCTGTTCTCAATTTTGTCTATCACCTAGACACCTAGAGGACTGCTTTGTTCGTAATGTTTTGGAGTTTTAATTAGTTAAGACTCCCCCTATATATTATTCCTGACCCATCACTATCACTATTTAATTTTTTTGGCTTCGAAGGTTGCTTTGTTTTCAAAAATAATCTGTGGCTAAATTACTTCATATATTATCATAACTTAAAATGTGTAGATAGATATTTTATGGAGTGTTGAGAATAAGTACGCATATCAGTTTTTCGTATTTTAATTATTTCCTACTTGATTTTCTTGGAATATCGAAAAATTTGTTAGCTCAGCTCAGATCTTGACTGAGTTTAAAATTCTAACAAAGTACAAAATTAGAGCATTATTATAAGCAACCAAAACAACCAATAAATTTTCTAGCATAATTATTTTTTAATCACAGCAGTTTCTAGATACCTACGCAGAAACGAATTTAAGTTACGACATTGTCTTGTATTCTATGATAAAAAGCATGAAAAATTGGAGGAATAACCATGAAATTTTTTTCATATAACTAAGTACACCTATATATAAATAAATAATTAGTTCTGATTACACGTAAATTGAATCAAAATGACTCACTACAACAACCAATTAACAGAAAACCACTTCCCCGAATTTGTTACTTTATAAAACAAATAATACCAACAAAAATGGATTTACCGACATTTAAAAAATGAAATTTCTTTTTCATTACCTACCTTCATACTGTCCTTGTACCACACACAATAAACTAATTACTGCTGCCGCAGCTATTACATTAACTCCGTACATTGTTTATTTTTATTGACGATCTCTTAACATTTTACACATATACTGACTGCTAAATATGTGCTATGATTACGGCTGACCCCACGGCCATGACGGGAGCTTATTTTCTTCGAGCAGGTTTTATATATTTGTTTCGTACACTCCCCAGCAGAAGTTTAATTTTATAATTATGTAAATATGATAATGCAGTGAGAAAATCCAATAATGTTTTTGAAAAATGTATTACTGATATAGATAGTATGTTATTATTTTCTGCTATAAATTGTGGAATAAATAAACGATTAAATTTGTAAATATAATAAACTAGATCAAATGTATCTAAGAGCTTAAAGGCCACAGTTTTTGGAGCTCCATCTTACTACATAAACTACTGTTCACATTGTAATTTTTTCCAATTTTTCTAATTTAGTTTCTTGGTTTACCAGTCAATTTAATTTTTGGATAATATTTTTATCTCTATGTATCTAAATGGGGTTTTAAAAGATTTTGTTATCGATTATTGGGAATCCCCGAGGTCGACTCTGACTGTGACCACGCGAGGATAGTAAATTAATTAAAAAGAAAACAATTATCTTTGGAATTATCAACTATCAGACGTAGACAGATTTTTCCTAAAATTTTGTTTTTAACTTGACTAAATATGCGGATAAAACTGCGAAGTTAATAAGTAGGTACGAGTATACTAAATTTGTGTTTTTTATAAATGTATATTTTAGTATTGCACTACATATATTAAAGAAATTTTGATGACAAACCATTTTTCGAGTTTAGTAGCCTTTTAATAGAAGTCTAATTAGCTGGATTCAACAACAACATAAATCCAAACATTTTTAATTAGTTTATATCGAGGGCAAAATAAAAAAAAATTAAATCAATTACTGTTCCTGACCAATTTTCTCATAACTACCGTGACGCAATCACTTTTTTATATCTTTTATTGACGATCTCTTTAACATCTTACACATCCACATCCATACTATGACGACTGACTCTATACTTCCAAGTTGATTTTCTTCGAAAAGCTACCTACTTTACACTTGTTTAGTAGTTTAGTACACTCTCCAGAAGAAGTTCAACTCAATTTGACAATTACAAATCTAAAATTTATTTAATCACTGCAAGAATACCTTTTTAGATAGTTCCATCTAATTTTACAATGTTTTTTGTTGAAGTCAGATTTTTTAGGAGTAGATCATTCATCCAATAAGAGAGACTTTAAATTGAGTTATATAAGTAAATCTAATCTTGGTTATCATACATAAATCTAAATGGGGTTTCCATCGGTTCCACCAATTTGTTGTACCTATACAATGAAAGTTTGTAATTCCCTTGCATGGACTTCATCAGAAGATCTGATCGTTTCGAGAAATAAATTCTGAAGGGTAATTCAACTAATATTCTATTTACTTTAGTTGGGTCATTGTAAAGGTATCTTTTGGCAAAACTCTCAATCCTCAGTTCTCAGCATCTGTATAGAAGGATTTTTTTAAATTAGAGAACTCACCGTGGTCGATTCTCAACATTATCCATTTTATTATGATATTTAGTTTTTATTACAAGTTAGTTATAAATCTTTGGTTTGTTATGTCATGGAGATTATCTAACAGAAAGGTTTTGGTGATTTTTTCAATTTCTTACCTTTTATATTATGTAACCGAGAGTCAGCGTTAATAATAGAATTTTCAAATGCGAAAATAAAATATTGAATTAGAAAATACAGGGAGTCTCTAAAAGGTCTTTACAAAATTCTACCACAAGTTTTTGGGCTCAAAATAATTCGTTTAAACCAAACATACCTTGGTCCAAAATTTACTGAGTTATAGGGTGCAAAAAAATATTTTTCCAAATAATTTTTTAAGTATATCTACAGAACGGTTTAAAGTAGGGATTTGAAATTTGGTGGGTTAATAGGTCTATAAGGAAGCTACAATTTGTTGTTATTAGAATCAAAATAATATTGTTCAGTGGCGTACTTGTCGAAGAGGTCTCAGGGTTTTTTTGAATAATTTTAGTAGGGGATTAAATTTTTTTACAAAATAATAAGAATTATGATAGATACGCTCAAGACACGTAAAAAAGGTATACTTGTTTGATTTGCATTAACTCAACTGTTTGCGAGATATTTCACTTTGAAAATATTTTTTACTTTACACTCTAATACGGCTCATTCTACGTCCAAAACTAAGCATAATTTCTATCTTATACCGTTCTGTAGATATACCTAAAAAAGATAGAGGGCGAATAAAAAATACATCTTTCAACACCCTGTATTTTCGAAACATTTTTGGGGGTCGGTTTCTACAATCATTTATGCTTAGTTTTGGACGTAGAATCAGCTGTATTAGTGTGACCCAATATTTTTTACTTTACAGGGTAAGTCCGAATTGTTTTTATAGCAAAACAAATTTTCGAAGTTAAATATCTCGCAAACAGTTGAGTTAACGCAAGTCAAACAAGTATACCTTTTTTACGTGTCTTGAGCGTATCTATCATAATTCTTGTTATTTTGTAAAAAAATTCAATACCCTACAAAAAATATCCAAAAAAACACTGAGTCCTCCCTATAAGTACGACACTGAACAATATTATTTTGGTTGTAATACCATCACATTGTAGCTTCCTTTTAGACTTATTAACCAACCAAATTTCAAGTCTCTACTTTAAATTAAACCGTTCTGTAGATATACTAAAAAAAAGTTTTGGAAAGATATTTTTAGCGCCCTGTAACTCAGTAAGGAAGGACTTTTGGTCTAAGGTATGTTTGATTCAATCGAATTATTTTGAGCCCAAAAACTTGTGGTAGGATTTTGTAAAGACCTTTTAGAGATACCCTGTATTATCCGAAGGATATAGTTTCTTGCTTAAAAAAATTATTATGCAGATGTTTAAGGTAGGTATGCTTTTAATATTGAGCAACTAGTTAGTATAGATTTGTTGGACTTCAAATTTTTCTAATCTTTATCTTCGACTTCTCATGCTTAAAAATCCAAAAATGTTACCTTCAATTTTGGTCTCATAGATAAAAGTTACAACTTTAAGGTTTGTGTCTACTTGTATTTAAAAGCAAGTCAAAATAAATGGTCGCCATATAATCGCCACAGATTATAATTATCGTAAGCTACTAATGAATATTCCCTCATTCCTACAATAAACAATTCTAAAAAAAAATCAATTACACCGCCGTTTTAAAACTAATTCATAAACAATTAACTTAAATCAAAGTTGTTCTACTTAATTCAAATTATGCATATTTATTTCTTCATTTAATTTCCTCACATATTTCTTCAACTAAACCATAAAACCACCATCGCACACTTTTTTCAATTCCAAGAAAACTCAACAAGTTTTCCCCTACCACTCAACTCCGCACAATCCAAGTTAATTTATTATTATTTATTCTCAATTATGATAAGGATCATCATCAGTAACCAGCAACGAGTGTTGTTGGTCGGCAGTTTCTGCTGGACGCTCACATTTGCATCAACTAACGTTTCGTTTTCATACAGTGCGTTGCTGCCAGCCAAGTACTACTGCTGCTGTTGCTCCTGCTGCTCTTTTCAAGGTGCACCAGTTGTTAAATCATTCATTTTTGTATAGATCTATAATATATTTTGTTGTTTGTTAAAGTTGTTGCTTATTAATTATCAACGTTCAGGTAATTATTATCCACATTTTTCTTATAAATTAAATTTTTGTTTACATTAACCTTGTCTTGGCTATCAATCGTAGTTTTAATGCTCCAAAGATTGTCATTTGGATTATTTGGTTTCATAACGTTTTACTTTTATACCACTTAGACCGTCTATAACAATAGATAAAGTACATAAAGTAATTTTCGCTTCCAATTCTGCAAATCAGAAGTCGCTTTTTAAAAAATTTCCTATAATAAATTACCGGTTATCTTGAAAGATTACCACATCTCCGTTTTGAACCTTATTACCATAAACAAATAACTTAATTCCCAGAAGACACCAACGAGTTCCCGAATAATTTCCAAAACCAGCCTATAGCTATCTATCTTCATAACGACTTACTATCGTTGAAAGTTCGTCGCCTCCAACTGTTTACAAAGTTGTCTTTTAATTTAATTTATAGGTCACCCAAAATGTTGAGAATCATCGCTTTGTTGGCGTTGTGCGCCTTGACGACGGGTATACCGCAAGGTAAAAGCTTGGCGACTTTGGTCGGAGATCTAAAAGCGGGTACTTCGACAACACTTTCTCCAGAAGAAGTCGATTTACTCATACAAGACGTCTTCAAACCGAGTACTGGTTCTGGTTCCGGACCTACGGAAAGTCCGAATCTCCAACCGAATTTAGGTGGTGGTGACGAAGGGGTACCAGGTACTGGAAATTGTACTTGTGTTCCTTATTATCTTTGCAACAATGGTTCCATCAATACTAATGGCGAAGGTATCATTGATATCAGGTATAGAAAACAAGTAGAAAACATTTGATTTCTGTAGAATTATTTAATAGCTAAAACCTGTTGTTTATTTATGACTCGGATTAAACCAGTTGCATGTGTGATGGATAGGAAAAAATAAACGGTTCTTTTTGTTCGGTTTTCTTAGAATTTTGATATGTTAAGGATGGCTGATCTGAACAGCATTGACGAGGTTTTTAATTTATTGCTTCCTATTTCATTAGTTTTGTTTTGTTTTAATATAAATCTAAATTTGAAGGCTAATTTTTCCATTAACTAAACAAACCCTCCGTAGTTATTGGTTAATAGGATCTAAAGTTGTGAAGAATGTACTTAGGATCATAATTTATATTTAACTATTATATTTTAGAATTATCGGGCTTTTCCAATTAGACATAATAGAGAGTTGAAATTGTGTACATCATAAAATAATCATAATAATGTGAAACGATTTATTTATTTTCCTTTAAAGTTATGTAAAAAATAATGATGTAATAACTTAATGGCTCACATCATCTAAACAAATCAGAAATCTGAATGTAATAATTTCCAGGGAAATAAGAGTGCAACATAACTAATCTACATAATTTTCCAGCAAAAATTACTTATGCTCAACTGGAATTCAATACAGACATTAAAAAGTCCCGTTTAGATTTCCGGGTGGGTTTTACATTTTTTTCTACCGATACTTTCAAAAATGAAAGTGCATGAGTTCTGACTGGTTCTATTTTAATCTACTTTGTTATTTTTTCATTAATCATCAACCACCTGCTTATTCCTTTTTCAGAATCAAGGATGGTCCTTGCGAAAGCTACATCGACGTATGCTGCGACAAAGGCGGCGAAGCCAACGAGCCAATTACCCCCACCCCTCCCACAGTGAAACGCTCCGGTTGCGGCCATCGAAACCCCGATGGCATTGGATTCCGCATCACCGGCGACAAAGACAATGAATCCCAATTCGGTGAATTCCCATGGATGGTAGCCATCCTTCGCGAGGAAAGCGTCGAAGGCAATCCTCAAAAACTCAACGTATACCAATGTGGTGGCTCTTTGATTCATCCCCAAGCTGTGGTCACAGCTGCACATTGCGTCAGTGGAAAGAACAAAACGTTCAAAATAAGAGCTGGCGAATGGGACACACAAACCGCCAAGGAATTGTATCCATACCAAGACCGGGAAGTGAAGAAGATCATTGTACATCCCGAGTACTACGCCGGAGCTCTTTTTAATGATATCGCAGTGATGATCCTGGATAACCCAGTGGATATTGCAGAAAACGTCGATGTGATCTGTTTGCCTCCACAGGGAAACAAAGTGGACCCTGCTAGGTGCTTCGCCAGTGGTTGGGGGAAAGACGTCTTCGGAAAACAAGGAAAATACCAAGTGATCTTGAAGAAAATCGAAGTACCAATTGTCCCTAGAAACACCTGTCAAACAAGACTAAGGGAAACTCGTTTAGGGAAGTTCTTCGAGTTGCATAAGAGTTTCGTTTGCGCTGGAGGTGAACCAGGCAAGGACACCTGCAAAGGCGATGGGGGCAGCCCATTAGTTTGTCCAATTTCTTCTGGTAGCGACCGGTATTTCCAAGCTGGTATTGTAGCATGGGGTATTGGTTGTGGAGAGAACAATACACCAGGCGTTTACGTGAACGTGCCCCTGTTTCGAAATTGGGTCGATGAGCAAATGAAACTTAACGATCTTGACCCCTCAACTTATCAAGCTTAAGAGCATTATGTAGTTAAAGTATAGGAACTGATTTGTTATACAAATGAAAACTAATCCTAATCTCAATCTCTTTTTTTAATATTATGTATAATTACTGTGTTTGTTTAAATACGTCGAAGCTTTTAATAAAATGTAAATAATATACTGTGCACATTGTGCTGAGTTTTTTTTTATCACAATCTTATTTACGTCACCTTAAAGGTCAAATCCGACAGTACTTGACACAGAATATCTCAGGACTTCCCAAACCAAACGCCAAAGATCCGATGTTAATTTATTCATTTCTTGGAAACTGGTAGCGGGGAAAAAGGGGGGGAGTGCGCCTGCAACAAGTAAACTAAATAAACCACTTTTGCTTGGATTTGCTTGCTTTGGTCTTGCTACAGCAGAGAGAACATAGTCCGTTCTGGTCAGCGGTTCAGCTCGGAAGTGTCTGTTATATAAACCCAAACAATCAAAACCAATGCACGCTTGAGAGACAACCAGCAAAAAACCCCTAGAATCACCAAAGTACTAACATGTTGTGGTTTATTTACTTGGTTTTCGTTGTTGGAGTCTACGCCCAAACTGAGAACGCCACTGCACAGCAAGCAATCAACACAATTTTTTCGACACCTGGGAGTACAGGTACCGGTAATAATGAGGATGAGTTTCCAGGGTACGAGGAGGTGACCACTCCGGGTCAGGGTGGATTGGGGGCGTTGGAGAAATGTGGACGTGGTTCCGACCAAGGGATCCATCTTTGTGTGCAGTATTATATGTGCGATGGGGTAACCAAAACTATTATACAGGATGGCTCCACTGACGGATTTGGTGTTATTGATATAAGGTAGGTAGAGTATAAGGATTTTTTGCTTATTTGCAATTTTTAATTGGGTAAGTAATTGTTTTATTTAATTAAGCTAATTTCTTGATGTTTATTTTGTTTGATGACTCAAGAATTTAATTGTTGAATCGGCCATTAGGTATTTTTATTGAAGGCCACTTTTGCAAATATGTTACAATTATTATAAATTATAATCAGATCTCATTATTTTGATTCGAAATGGCGTGAAAATTTTTTGCTTAACCACTAGGTATTTAATATTCATTGCTGTTGGATGTTGATTATTCTTTATTTTATGATGCGTTTAAAAATATTACTTAATATGCAAGATTGTCTGTAATGCAGATAACAATTAAATTAATGGCAATCACGAGTTGTAGTTTTTTTCAAGCTTCGCTTTATAGCCTCACATATTTTATGAAATTTTATTCAGCCGACGAACGAGTTTTTTGTGTACTTATTTAGAAATCTATCTTCGGTGATGAATATGTTATTAAATTAAACATGGCAATTCTATTGTCAGATTACAAAGTACACAACTATAAAATAGGTGTAGAATTGGATACGCATCATCGCATCAAGAATCTTATTGTAGTTAACAATTTTTTAGTCGATTTGATTGTTTCTTTTAGTTTAGAGAGAATCATTAGTAAATTAAAATTTATCGAAAGTATTTTATCAGATTAAGTAACAGATTGGAGAATAAGAGAAGAAGATTTTGACGAAATTTTTCGCCAAAAATTACCTGATTTCAATCATTTTGTTTCCGAAATAGGGATATTGAAGGACTGAAATAAATAGTTATAGAAATTATAACATCAAAATTTGTTTGTAAACTTAAAGGTATTTCAGTTTACAAGTTGCTACTGTAAATAACATAAATATTGAATCCTGTAGTGGTTTTTAAAAATTTAGATATATTTATTAAACTAATGTTGGCCCTTATATCGAAAAACAAATAATATAAACTGTAAATCTTTCTGATATTGAATTATTGGTGATTACAGTCATAATTAATAATATTTTTGTACATTTTACTCTAAAAGGTCTTTACAAAATCCTACCACAAGTTTTTGGGCTCAAAATAATTCGATTGAACCAAACATACCTTAATCCAAAAGTCCTTCCTTACTGAGTTACAGGGCGCTAAAAAATATTTTTCCAAATCGTTTCTTAAGTATATCTACAGAACGGTTTAAAGTAGAGACTTGAAATTTGGTGGGTTAATAAGTCTACAAGGAAGCTACAATGTGATGATATTACAACCAAAATAATATTGTTCAGTGTCGAACTTATAGGGGGGACTTTTGGATATTTTTTGTAGGGTATTGAATTTTTTTACAAATTAACAAGAATTATGATAGATACGCTCAAGATACGTAAAAAAGGTATACTTGTTTGACTTGCGTTAACTCAACTGTTTGCGAGATATTTAACTTCGAAATTTTTTTTGCTATTAAAACAATTTCTGACTTACCCTGTAAAGTAAAAAATATTGGGTCACTCTAATACAGCTGATTCTACGTCCAAAACTAAGCATAAATGATTGTAGAAACCGACCCCCAAAAATGTTTCGTTACTAAAATAAAAGATGTATTTTTTATTAGCCCTCTATCTTTTTTAGGTATATCTACAGAACGGTATAAGATAGAAATTATGCTTAGTTTTGGACGTAGAATGAGCCGTAGTAGAGTGACCCAATATTTTTGACTTTACAGGGTGTCACAAATTGTCGTTTTAAGAGCAAAAAAAATTTTCTAAGTGAAATATCTCGCAAACAGTTGAGTTAATGCAAATCAAACAAGTATACCTTTTTTACGTGTCTTGAGGGTATCTATTATAATTCTTACTATTTTGTAAAAAAATTCAATCCTCTACTAAAATTATTCAAAAAAACCCTGAGACCTCTTCGACAAGTATGCCACTGAACAATATTATTTTGGTTCTAATACCAACAAATTGTAGCTTCCTTATAGACTCATTAACCCACCAAATTTCAAATCCCTACTTTAAACCGTTCTGTAGATATACTTAAAAAAATATTTGGAAAAATATTTTTTAGCGCCCTGTAACTCAGTAAGGAAGAACTTTTAGACTAAGGTATGTTTGGTTTAAACGAATTATTTTAAACCCAAAAACTTGTGGTAGGATTTTGTAAAGACCTTTTAGAGACACCCTGTGTAGTTTTCATACTACAAAACTTACCCTACCTAATTTTTTATTTTCACGAGAAATATATCTCGATATAATATAATTGATTTTTACCAATGCTAATGCAACGTTTATCTACTTAATCTGTCAGGTCAGTCAAAGAACTATAATAATTGCTAGAATTATGAGCCATTTATCTACATAATAGATAGAGATAAAAACTATTAATTTAAATAGCTGTCCAAAACTAGAGGTGTTTAGGTAAATAAAGCAATTATTACAAGAAAATATAATGAAATTGCATAGCAGAGGCAAAAACAAAATATTTTTATATTTAAGTACTTATAGGTAAATATTAATTTAAGAGACAAATTATATGCGATCCTTTTTTTCAATTTTTTGCTTAAGAAAAAGTCAGGACTGTTTGTAATGCAATGAGATTAAATGGATTTTGCCCCAAAATTTTACAGTTATTGAAAATTGACAAATTTACTTATTTTAAATTATTTTAATTTACTTATCTATCAGATAAAGTTCTCAGAAGATAAAAAGAGTATTAATAGAAACCTAAAATATATTTTTTGGGGAATAATATTATTACTTTAATAGTTACGATAATTAATAATTAAACAAAATTTTGGGGCTGGCCGAAGGTTTTACATCCACCATCCTCTATGTGTCGTAAATAATTTTTCAAAAATACAACTCTGTTACTTTATTTCCTTTTCTTGCCAAATTTTTGAAATTATTCAGTCGATAATTAAATAAATAGGGTAACACTTTTCAAAATTATGCTATAATTTGCTCTGATTAACTGAAATAATATCTTTCCAATTTGTGGGGATTATTTTTTTAGGACTATGGATTTAGGTACATAATTACTTTATAAGCATTTATGTTATTAGTACCTACCTATAAGACAATTATTCTTATTTTTAATTTCAAAATTGTTGTTGATGATTAGTCTTAATAGGCGATTGTTAATTTAGGAAGTAGTTATAACTATTTCATTTAATTTGTTCGACAACAAAACTATTAATATTACTTACCTACTTTCATCTAAATAGTAGATATTTAAAATAATCAATCAGAATACAGGAGCAATTATAGTTATATTAAGATTACCAAAACGAATATCTTATTTATTAATTTAATTATTAGATTCAATAGAACTAATAATTCCCTGAAATAAAAATTTCAAAAGAATTTATTAAAATGTTCTGAAGGTCTTTAGAGTAGATTAGTTTTAAATTTTATCCTCTTAATTATTACTATTATAAATAAATTTATTCAGTCATTTCTTAAAATTTCATGTTAATTCTTTCAACATTTTACAATATTGCCACTTCTTTTCTTAAATGCGTAGCTTTTCAAACGGGTTTTTCGAGAAATGAATCGCAAGAACAAGTAATAATTAGTAATCAGTTTAGTAAAATTGAAAAATATTTTCTTAATCTCGTTTCGCTGGAAAATCCACAGATTTAACGAAGTAAAGAAACGGACGGAAAGTCCAGTTAGAAACTTTATGTTAGGTACCTACGTCAAATAAGAGACAAATTTGTAATAATATAAACTTTCATTTTGTGTATCGTATAACGTTATATTAATAAATAGTAATTTTAAAAAGTATTTTTAGAAATAGGACAAATAATAATTAAATTTACCTAGTAAACGTTAAAATCAAAATATTTGCGGAGTACCTTTATGATTGACTACATATATTGCTTTTAAAATAACGGATAATTTTTTTTTCAATGTTACACTAATTAAATTATTATACACACAGAGCGGATGTCCGAAGTGTCCTCAGATAAATCAATTGGTCTCAATCCGTCATACTTTCTCATTGAATGTTGACTAGAATTTGTTGAGTCACTGTCATTTCAACCAATCTAGACTTTATTCTCTTCTAGAAGTTAAATCTGGTGGACGAGCTGGCAATATCAAGATTCGCTACTTACAAAAATTAAACAATTTGCCTCCGAATTTTTTATAATTTTGTAGTTACTTCACTGCTGTTCTTGTCAGTTTTGATAAAGAAATAAAAAATCTTATACGTATTTTCTCTGTTAGATTCGGAGCAAACGCATGTGACCATCCCCTAGAAACCTGCTGTAAAATCCCCGAAGGCGGCCTACCACCGACACCTGCACCCACATCACCCACTCCTCCTACACCTACCCAAGGCACCAGTCCTCCAACAATCACCTCCCCAACAAAACGTCCTCAAAACGACAACACCATTGGCACTTGTGGTATTCGCAACAACAACGGCATAGATTTCAAAATCACCGGAAACAGCAACAACGAAGCCGAATACGGAGAATTCCCATGGATGGTGGCTATTTTGAAGAAGAACTACAACCCAAGCGTGGATCCTTCTTTGGCTATCTGCGGTGGGTCTCTGATCTCTCCGCGAGTTGTTTTAACTGGCGCCCATTGCGTTTACAAGTAAGTTTCTGGAATTTTCCTGAAAATTTAGTTAAATGTTCTTGGTCGTGGTTTCAGATATAAAACGCAAGATATTAAGATTAGGGCTGGGGAATGGGATACGCAAACGGAAAAAGAGCGGCTGCCGTATCAAGAAAGAGATGTAGCCAATATTGTGGTGCATAAAGATTTTAACCAGAATACTGTTGCAAATGATGTGGCCTTAGTTGTGTTGTCTCAACCCGTGGATGCAGCCGAACATATTGGAACTGTGTGCCTTCCACAACAAAACGAGAGAATAAATTCGAAAAATTGCTTTGCTACTGGATGGGGAAAAGATGTCTTCGGTGAGTTTCTATATAAACTGATCTCAAAAACTGGAAGCCTGTTTACTTCCGAGGAGACAAATCCGATAAATTTCTTTTATTAAATAACATTACATAATAATATAACTTACTTATGTTTTTGTGTTGACAAGAATATGCTTTGAACTGTGTATTAGTAATCTCGAGGTCAACAAAATTGATAATTTTTAACCTTCTGTATCTTTCTACCTTATTTAAGTCTAATTTTACTCTACGATTCTATTTTATTTTTAGGCAAAGAGGGCAAATTCCAGGTGATTTTGAAGAAAATTGAACTACCGATGGTGCAACATCCCCAATGCCAAACAGCTTTGCGCACCACTCGCCTAGGGCAACACTTTAAATTGCACAATTCGTTCATTTGTGCTGGAGGAATAGGTGGTAAAGACACGTGCACGGTTAGTAGTTTGATCAAATTTATACTTTGTCGGATTTTCATTGATTTTTTTATAGGGAGATGGTGGTAGTCCGCTGGTTTGTCCAGATCCACGAGATCCTCGGCGTTATATCCAGGCTGGTATTGTGGCTTGGGGTATTGGTTGTGGTGAAGAAAATATACCAGGAGTTTATGCTGATGTTAGCAAGTTTAGAAGTTGGGTGGATGAACAAATCAGAAATTTAAATTTTGAAACCAGCTCGTATGAATAAGTTTTTATAAAGTTTTGTGGAATAAATGTACGCTTTAAAATATTGTAAAACTTTGTGATTTTTTATAAATATATGAAAGAGATGTTTTTTGTATACTTTTTAAATAAATTTGGGATTTTATCAATAGAAGAAAAACCAAGAAATAAAAGTCAGTGGGTAAAATTTTGTGGTAGAAACAAACTCTTGGGGATAAGGAAGAAAAACCTCAAATTGAAATTGGAGCATGCAGACAATTTTTACGAATGTGTTGACTATAAATCGACATTACTAAACTATTTATAATACAGGGTGTGTCACGACGAGTTGACAGTAGACATAACTCTATTACTAAACATAATTTGGTTCTATAAATTGGTACACACCCATTATACAATGTGCTCGATTTAATGAAAATATTGCCACCTTTCTCGCATTTCCGGTTATACCGGAAGTAGACACAAACTTTGTTATTTTAAATGAAACACCCTGTATATTTTTGAATTTTTAGATTCTACACTTCATTTTAGACATAAAAGTATTAAGGTTGTATGGTCCTAACATTAACGATATTATAATTATTTACACTTTTTCATTTTTTTTTACAAAAACAGATGTAAATAAAAATTCGAATCTTGACAATGACACATTTTTTCCAAAGTTTTTTCTTACGTTTGAAGTAGGAATATACAAGCAATAAGCTGATATAGTTTTGGAAAACTTGCTTTATACAGGGTGTTGGTGGTTGTCCGTTCATTTTTAAAAACTTTGATCAATGATAACTTTATTTTTTTAAATGGAACACCCTATATATTTCCACATTTTCGAATTCTACACTTAATTCTAGACATAAAAGTATTAAGGTTGTAAGGTCTTAAAATTAACGGTATTATAATTAATTACGTTTTTTCCAATTTCCATGTATATTAATTATTGATAGATGTAGACGTAGAATTAAAAAGGTTCAACAATCTACGAGATAAATTTACAAAAAAATCTTGATTTCTTACTTTTATTCAATTATTTAGACAAAGAATTCGAGTAAAACTTACTGCAAATTATTTTAAAGAAAATCGGGTTTTCATAATTTTTCCGGATTCCTTATTCGGTGTAAATTATTTGCATACTAAAGAAATTATGGTTTCTACACCAAATACAGATATAAAAGAAATTGTGTTTTCTAGGAAGACTTCGTCATCGAATTTATTTGTAACACGAAAAAAACATTAACAAACAGGAATTACCCAAAAAAAATTTTTGCAACTAATTCTCAGAAAATAATTAGTTTATGCACAAAAAAATGTAATGCTATAAAAAAAAAATAAGTTTTTATTGTTGTTAGACGTCATTGGTATAATTATAAACTTAATTTAAAATGACAAAATGTTGTTTAATTTACTACATGATATACAGGGTGCATCACGAATTCTGCTATGTATTGGTTCGCAAGAGATGGATTCGCCGTAATTTTAAATTTTTTCCTGACGTTATTTAGAAATATTTTGTAATAATTTTAGGTTGACATTGCCACTTTTTCTAGATGGCGGCATAAATTTGAGTCACTCGCTTCGTTCTTCTGGAATCCTCATCAATTTAATTTTTTTAAATGTGGACCTGGATTTTTTAAGGTTTAATTGATAAACGCAATACTCGGCTTTAGGATGCCCAAAGGAGACAAAAAATGGAACAAAAAAAATCAAGTTGATGATGGTAGCTCCAAAACGAAACGTCGTATGTAAAATCTAACGGTACCATATTGTAGAGTAGAAACTTTTAAATTCTAAAAATTCTAAAATAAGAAAAACTTTTCAAAAACTAATAGAAATTAATGAAAAAATATTTTTAATAAGCTTCAAAAATGGCAACTTTTTATAATTTAATCGTCCTCGTAACTCCTCAAATAACAAGGATGACAATACATGGCAGGATTCGATATTTAATTATCATTATTCGGATTTTTTTTAAAGCTAATTTCAGGTGATTGTGAAGAAAGTTGATTTACCTAATTAAATTAATTTAGTTTTAAATTTTGTTAGCTATTAGAATTAATTTCACTAAAATAGTTACAGAAAATGTTTTGAAAATATAAGCAATTTGCAAAGTTGACTTGTAATCCAGTTTTTTTTATTAATATTGGATTTTTTCATCTTTAATCAGTTTGAAAAATATCCAATCTACCTGGGAACTTTTTTTAAATTAATATTGAAAATTACATAATTATTGACCTTAGAAATGTTTTCTTAAATACGGTTAAGTTTTAGTAGCGAAAATTGCAAAAAGGTATTCTAAATCAAATCCATGATCTGTGGTTGTAAAGTACTTTTTATTAATCTAAAATGACTGGTACAGAAAGACAGATCTTAATTTCCTATGTATATTAAAAAACCTAACTAAAACTTATATAAAAATAGTATTAACACCAAAACATACTTTAAAATTAATTTAAAAATAAATAAAACTTAGTTCAATCTTCAGCTACTAAAGTCTCAGGCACTGTATGTATAATAACCTTCCTTCTGGAATCATAAGCAAAGTGATTCGCCTCGAATATCCTACTCTTGTAAAACCCTTTCAAATCATGAATATCAAGTTGTTTAGCCTAAAATAATAAAAAACAAACAATCAAACACAATTAAAAACACAATAACTTCAACAAACCTTATCAAGAAGATCCTTCTCATCAATCTCAATAGTAATTGGCTCCAGTTCGTTTGTACCCTTCTGGAACGTTAACTGATCCTGCGACAGCTGTCGTAAAACATAAAATAACAACTCGCTGTGGTCCTTCTTGAAAAGTAAATACCGATGGAAGACCTGTATAAAACATGATAAAATTCAATTAATTCCTGAGCGTTCTTTTGGACAATTGAAACTTACCTGCTTCATCGATTTCATGACACTGTATTTCTGAGTTTCAACAAAGCTCTCTAGCATCATTCTTACAGCCATGTTCACGTCGTCCTCCTGGACATACTCACGAAGGTGCATGCGAGCGTGAGCCTCGGACATGCGAATTATACTTTCAATGTGACGGACGGTAATGGGAAGGCTGCCAGTTACCTATAGGGAAAAATTCAGGGTAACAGATTTGTAGAATTTAATTTAATAAAGATCTGTTATTATTATTATTAGAAAAACTCCAAAAACTCACGAGTGATTCCTGTCTGAGTTGGCTGTAGATATTGGCGACTTTATCCTGATCCATATTCTGCAATTTTGGCCTGATGTTCTCCCTAGCGTACACAATATACTTCTTCAACATCTCTTGGGGAATGGATAAATCGTCCTCATTTTTCTCTTCAATTTCCACGTTGTCACGAGTGTGATGGCGTGTGTGGGAGCCTACAACGAACCTAAGACAAAAAATTAGGATTTCGGTGAAAACAACACAACAATCCTTACTCGGCTAAATGATTATCTTGAATCGGATCAATCTCGTCCTTAACAACACAAAGAATATCGAACCGAGACAGAATTGGGTCGGATAAATTGACGTTCTCGGCGAAGGTCATACTGGCATCATAACGACCTCCAATTGGATTCGCAGCTGAAATCACCGAACAACGAGCTTGTAAACTTGTAACAATTCCCGCTTTGGAAATCGAAATGGACTGTTGTTCCATCGCCTCATGGATACTTGTACGGTCTTGATCGTTCATCTGAAAATAATTATTTAGCGTTAAGTTGTTTAAACTTAGGTAAATTATTGAACCTTGTCGAACTCATCTATGAGACAAACGCCTTGATCGGCTAGAACCAAAGCACCGGCTTCGAGCGTCCACTCCTTGCTCGTGGGGTTCCTGCGGACGTACGCTGTTAAACCAACAGCACTGGCTCCTTGTCCAGTTGTAAACACTGCACGCGGTGCGATTTTTTCAATGAATCTCAAGAATTGCGACTTGGCAGTTCCGGGGTCACCGCAGATTAGCACGTTGATATCCCCTCGAATCTTATGCTTTTGCCCTGTAAAAAAAACATTTAAATCCCAACTAACTTTATTCAGATTCTAACCTTACCAGGATTTTTTGACTCGCCACCAAACAAAGCCAAAGCCAGACCTCGTTTAACGTAATCGTGGCCGTAAATCGAAGGGGCAATGGAGGCAATTATTCGATCAGCTATACGATGATCTTTGCTCATTTTGATTATGGTGTTGATGTCGTCATCTGTGAGAGATTGGACGATTTGTTTGCAGTCTTTTACTAGGAGATGGTTCGCGAAAATCATGGTGGAAAATACGGGGAAACCGTTGTCTACATTGAGGGAGCCGTCGTAGTTATTGGTGTAAATTCCTGTTACGTCTACTTCATCTCCTGGTTTGCAGCGATCGCATAAATCAGCTAATAGAATACAGTCTTTTGAGCGAGGAACTCGACCAGCTGGAACTCGTCCAGGGGACTCTTGCAGCGTTATTTTCTGGTAGTTTTTGTAGACGGTTTGTTCCATGTTAATCTGGACGATTTGATATTAATATGAGAAAACATAGTTTAATTGTAATTTTATACCATAAAAGGTCCAAGGCTTTGACACTCAGGACAAGCTCCTGGTTGAACCTCCGAATCCTGCGTCTGTGTAAACGGCCCCAACAAGAAACCACATTTACTACAATCGAATTTAACAATGGATAACTGTGGAAGAACTCCTGTAGTGGCTGTAACAACTCCAAGTGTACGCACTAGCTGATTTAAATGTAGTTTCCTGGAAAATAAATAAAATATTAGCGGTTCTTCCATTAATTTAATTTAATTTTTTACCTGAAAGTTCTCAATTCTTCAATAAGGGGCAAATCAGCGATTCTTACGTGGATTTCGCTGGTAACTCTGTCGTAACTGGGGTACATAGACAAGACAATATTTTTGGCTACTTCATCGAAGATTTCCAACATTTGAAATGGCGCTTCTGGTAAGAAGTAAGCGAGGACGTGCTCTTTGTTGGCTAAGTTAGGGAACTCAACTGTGATACTTGACTAAAGAAAAAATTACAAAATAATAATGAGATTTTTTCAATACTTTCTTCGTTAAATATTTTATTTTGTTTTTGGATGTTTATTTTTATATTATGAATCCTAACGATTATTTTAATTGAAGTTCCTGTGATATTTAACAATTTCTTTCGATAGTCCCAATAAAAACTATGTCAGGGCTTATAAATTCATTTACCTACACATTTTAACCCACCTGATTATTCTCACACATCCTTCGAATCTTCTCCTTATAAACATACTGCCCTTTCCCATTAACATACGTCCTAATAAAATTCTTGAACCGGTTGGCGATTTCCACACGAGGCCCCATCATAACCACCCAATCCTTAATAGCATACCCCTTGGTATCTTCCAAATTTTCTATTGACTCTACCATTTCAGCATCATCCATTTCACCTGCAGCAGCCTTTTCTGCCCTACGTCTTTTAGCCCTGGAACCTTCATCAGCATCACCGTCTTCATAGAACAATTCACGATCATCACGTCGCAATATCCCCAGTTCTCTGTCACGACGACGCAGCTCTTCTTCAGCAGCTATGCGTTCGCCCACTGACATCATGTCGTACTCTTCGTCATCCACAATACGCTCATCGTAACGATCCAAGTGGGGCATTGGTCGGTAATCGCTGTGGAAAATGTGGTTAAAATACAATGTACCTTGGATTTGATGTTTAGTTTACTTTTCCATGTTGTCGCCGAAGAGTTCTTCACCGTCTTCCTCTTCCATGTTGACGTCGATGTCACCCAAGAGGGCCCCCTCGTCTTCGAAGGGGTCCAAGTGGAAGTCCACGGGAGATTCATTTTCGTTTGGCTTAAAATATATAATAGTTGATAATTTAATAAAATTACAACATTATGCAGATATTTATAATTTCTATAATATTTTCGATTGGAATTTAGTTAAACAAAGTTGGTTTAGCTTAAAGCTTTATAAAAGTTTCCTACATCGTCAAATTTTGCTACATATTGTTATTATATATTGTACTTACCTCTTGAGACATTATTACCACTTATTTTTGTGCACAAAAAGAAATACAATTAAATTAATATAATTTTTAAAAGCGAGTAGTTAAAACACAACAAATACAAATTGGCGCCAAATGAATGCTTTCTAACCTCACTTTTAGTTTTAGACGACAGGTTGAAGCCAAGATTACACTAGCATAACTCTTATATATACAGTCAGAATAATGTACAATATTTGTATTACCGTAACATTTTATCCAAAACAAAGTGTTTATTAGGCAAAATTCTTTACAATCTTAATTTTGTAAGCAATAGAAATAAATGTCGTTTAGTTTTTTGTGTAAAAAGAATTTTTATTGTGTAAAGCTTACTTGCTCAGTTTATTGTAACTTTAGGCACTTACGTTACAATTGTGTGGCGGGAGTTTTAAATTTAAAAATTCTCAATAAATTATTGCATTTATCTCAAAAATGTTGTAAATATAAAAGCGGTGTGCTCATTTTATTAAAACATTAGGTTTATGTACAGATTTCTGTTTGGCTGGATTAATTTACTCTCTGTAAATTTCAAAATGCGATGTGTATAACTGGTTGCCTATATTTCGTTTAGCAAAATTAAAATAATTAGTAATTATTCACCTTTCCTTTTAATAAATAGTGTTGTTTATATTTATAAATAATTTGTTTAATTTTGTTACTTGTACACAATAAGCGATGAATAATTTTCTAAAGTTGTAAAGTTTCCCATAGTAATTAACTAGCCATAAAATATTGCAATTAAAAAAAATTATTTTTATATTACTTAATTAAATATATAATACAAAAATTAGTCTGCCAAAATGTACTAGCTGATTCTACGTTCAAAAAGAATGAAAAATTTTTTAATAAATATAGGTTGAAAAATGCTTCCTAAGGGAGCTACAGCCCCCCGAATAAAAATAATCACAAAATTGAAAAAAAAAATTTGATTTAGATTTTTTGTTTTTATTATTAATATTTGACGAAGGAATGCTAAACGAAGTAATAAATACCTATAAATTTTAATCCATTGTCTACTTTTGATAAATTTTAATTTTGTGATTAAGTACTTTTATTAGTGTAGTTTTTATGGACGTGATTTTTTCAAAACGATTTTACTCGAAAACGGTTCAAGATACAAAGATCGATTGAGATTACCTTTTTTGTGTAAAAATAAACCAAGTTTCAAAATTTCATATAAAAAATTTAAAAATTATCCACACAAAAAATGTGTGGCATAATATAACCAGCACGCACCCTGAATGTGACGCCCATAGCAAAATTTCTAAAAATTGAAAAAAGAAATATATGGCAAATTATATAAGCTGCAAACTCACTAAATTTCATGAATCTACGTCAAACAGTTGCAAAGATATTACAGAAAACTCCTCTTAGGGGTCTCCCTTTCGGGGGGCTGTAGCCTCCTTAGGAAGCATTTTTCAACCTATATTTATTGAAACTTTTTGTATTAGTTTTGAACGTAGAATCAGCTGGTATATTTTGGGACACCCTGTATACAATGATTAGGCATTTTTTCCATATTTTCAAAATAACTTTAATAAAAACTCCTCAAGACAGAAGAAAGTTTTCTAACTAAAAAATACAATTTCTATGCAGGGCCCGATAAATTTCTCTAGAAATTAAAAATTCCGCAGAGATTTTTTTTGAAAAAATTAGGAAACTCAAACATGTCGTTTATTATTTCAGTTCTTTGACATTTTTGAAAATTAATTTTGTAATTGTAGAGTGTAAGGGTTACGGATGTAATAAATAACACTATGATCTTATTTATATATAAATTTTCAGAAAGTTCACACTAATAAAAATTTATTTTTCAAATATTTATGAGTAAATTTGACTTTTAAGTACATAGTTAGAATTCATACCTACAATAAGAATATATTGATAACATTTAATTCCAAAAATTATTTAAAACAAAGCAAATTAATTTTTAGAGTAAAATTTTCGAAATTACATTTTTTTTTTCGATATTCTTCTTGCAGGTCACTGTAACAGAAAATATGGTAAAACTTGTTATCTAATACACGTATAGGTATCCTACATTTAAAATTATAATATTCAAGTGATTATGCAAGACAATCCACCTGTAAAACACCAACTTCAAAAATGTGGCTACTCGTCGGCTGTGGGAATATTTTAAAACCCAGTTTTTGTAATAATTTATTTGTATAATTTATTGATTTTTCTGCCCATATTATATCTGGTTTTATATACTCGCTTCCTTAAGGTGTGTACTTAAAAACATTTTGTTGGTATATCTTTCTATCCATTAACAATTTTACAGGTGTTTGACCTGTGTGTTGATTTTTAGTTGGTATCTCACAAGAGTCACAAGCCATAAAAATTTTTATTGTACGGACTAAACGGTAAGTCCACCAGTTGTAAATACAGTGCGTCCAGAAAAATAAAAACTGAAAATAATGCGCATTTTTCAAATACATACATTTTTCCATTGCGTATAAATTTCATGTAATTGAATCCTAACGCATGGGCAATTAAACAACATAATTAAATTCGCAATTAATAAAGATGCAGAACAATTTTCCAATTCGTTGAAAATGTACCACGAGCGCGCCCTGGCTTAATTATCGCATTTTTTCGCAATAACAACAACAACAAATAAATTCCGATACACATAAAGCTTTTATTTGTAATTCAAACGAACCATACAACAATTTAATTATTACATAACAATTTTATTACCTTTAGCCATCGTTCTGAAACCAACAGCAAATTGGTAGGAGAGAAATGCATTGCACCGGTGTGACGTTCAGATTATATAAAATGGTGGGATCTGGCCAGTGATACCCCCCGTTTTTAAATTCATTTTAATTAACTGATTACTGATAACTGTATTCAGTGCTTTCCGTAAACGAAAGTGAATTTTAGACATGTGCAAGAAGCTGCTGTTGCAAGTGTAAATTTCTTCAAATAACATAAACAAACCAAGGTTGGTACCTAATATTCAAAATTTAACAAAAAATGCGAAATTTAATGGTGGTTTTTTCCGACATAAAATGTTAATTGGATGCAAACCCGGTTTTGTCGTGATTTTTTTTCTTGTGGGTTTATCACAAAATTATTACTGCGATCAAACAACCAACAAAAATTCAATGCCGCATTAATTCCTCTGTAGTTATTAAATTTAATCACACTACTCAGTGATATTTGTTATTTTCCAAGCAATTGTACGAGGGTCTCGTGAGGTGAGTAAGATCTAATTTATATTATAATCACAATTAAATCGGTTTCGTCCTTGCGGCCCTTTAATACAAATTCTTACTATTAAAGTTATTGGGTCAGTGTTAAAGATAATTGGGCGTAAAGGCTGTGACGAGTAATTTTCTCATCCATTGCAGTAATAGACTAGTCGTTTATGCTAATCCATTCATTTAGTTGTAGCACCCGAAGAAATCCAGAAGAATATTTTTTGATTTAATTAATTAAAAAAATAATTAAACACCAACATTACATCGTTAGATTTAATGTATAAACTGCACTTTCTATACTTAAAAATAAGAAGTCAGTGAAAGTTTTATAAATGACCGCTGCATATGCATGCATTAGTTACAAATTATTGAGACAAATTTTCCACAAGTACATTTTATTCAAATTAAGCATTTCACAATAACGTAAATTTTACCAAGAAATTCTTTAAAATGAAAAAAATATTTTTACCAAAGTTATTTCTTCTTTAGGTCAGTTTGATGAAATTAATCTAGATTAATATATTATACCTACTACACATTTAATATCAATGCTAATTATGATCCATAAAATAGAAAGTGTGAATCACTTTTATTGATTGAAAACCAGAGCAGGTGTGTGTATTTTAATTTAAAACTGCCCCCGTATTATTGTCATTATTATAATATTCAATTTATCTAACAAGAAGTGTTGTTTTTTTCCCGTTTGGGCCTTGAACCCATCTTATAGGGGAAAGTATAATTATTATTATTGCTAAACAATTTGATGGATACGACTTTAACAACACAATAAACATACAAAGCTCATGTAATTGTTGTTGTTGGGCAATCTAAAGATATCTTCGTGTAATCAATCAATTTCAATTATCAGTTAGATGATTTTAACACGAAGTATTCTAATTAGATTCTGTATCCTTGGTAGAATATATGAAGAATTTTTAGGTGGATTTAGACATATTGAACTTTTTTATACAAACCTTATTTCTGTATTATTTTGTATTTAGGTAATAAAATATTAAAAAACATGTTCGCCAAAATTTATGTAGGAGATTGCGGTATAGAAGAAATGAAAAATGTGGCAGAAAGAAGAATTTTTTACAAATCTAGGCCATGAATTTCTATAAACAAAACAAAAAATTGGACGTTTGCTAACTCCAAAAAGAAAAGAATACTGGCGATATAATAACTTTCCTAGTATTCTAAAATATTCGTTTCTATTTCCTATATTTTCACTAAACAAAACAGAAAATTTAATAATATTGAATACAAATTCATAAAAAAACATGTTGAATTCTCAAAATGTATAATATACTAGATTTATTTTCAACAGACATGTGCGGCAGACTGTTTCTCTCTCTCTTACACACATATTTTCAAGAGAGCCAGAGACAGAGATAGTGTGACGCACATGTCTGCTGGAAATAATCTAAACACATACAGAAATATACAGGGTGTCTCTAAAATCTTTACAAAATTCTACCACAAGTTTTTGTGCTCAAAATAATTCGTTTAAACCAAACATACCTTAGTCCAAAAGTTCTTCCTTACTGAGCTACAGGGCGTTAAAATAGTAGTTTAATAAACAAGAGTGTTAATAAGAGCGATTAAAAATCGAAACGATTTTAACGCGTGAGCGCAGCGATTTCAAGTCTCTACTTTTAACCGTTCTGTAGATATACTTAAAAAACGATTTGGAAAAATATTTTTAGCGCCCTGTAACTCAGTAAGGAAGGACTTTTGGACTAAAGTATGTTTGGTTCAATCAAATTATTTTGAGCCCAAAAACTTGTGGTAGGATTTTGTAAACACCTTTTAGAGACACCCTGTATAGTTGAAAATATATTTAATCGTAAATAATTTCATATTTAAGGGGCCCCCTTAAGCGATGAGGCGAGCGCATTTTTTTATAATTGACATTTACAAAAATACATGTTTATGAGTTTCTATACAACGAGGAACTTAATAATTGTAATAATTACAACTCAATTTTCATATATTTTCAGCTTGGTTGATTTTAGTAAAAACTGGTTCAACTAATATAAAAAAAAACCAGAACTCGATACTTATAGTCATTTTGAGGAACACTTGTGACTATTTATTAATGTAAAAGAAAATCTGTTTGAGAATGAGTGATTATGCCTGAAATTATGAATTTCCACTCTAACCCCAAGTTATATTAAAATATGCGGTTTTTTTCAAATTTTCAAATTCAATTTTAAGTTCTGCAAATTTCTCTTGTTAATTTTTAATATTGAAGATGACTTGTACAGGGGTGATGTGGCAAAAGTTAATTTTTGTTAATATTCTTTTGGGTTTTTAGAACATTCGTATTTTTTTGTTTATTTAATAGGAATTTGTTCTATAGCCCGATCCCCCGATCTTTCCACTTCTGAATAACTTTTATACTTTTAACTTGGCAGATAAATACCTAGATTACACTTCCAACTAAAATCCACAAATTTATCTGTCAGATAAAGTTAACTGGAAGATAAACAGAGTTACAAATAATCCACAGAACATTATTATGATATGATGGACCAATGGATCAATTCCAAATATGATAATTGTGATAATTTAAAGCCGTTTTTGTCTCTTACCGTTTACAAGATCCAAGTTTAAGACTGAATATTTTACGAACTTGATAACAATTAAAATTTTTTTTCTTACAAATTTCCCCGTAATAAATACCATATTTTATAATTGAAATTATTGCATTTTATCTCAAGTACTCGTATACATATCCACTATTAAATTAATTAGAACTATTCTTGGCCTTTTCTCACAAACACAAATTGTATTTGGAAAATATTAGAGTTAATTTTAATTTACTATAACCGCATGAACTACTTTTTCGTGTTTTAAATCAAATAAACACGTAAAACTTTAGGTAATTCAATTAAAATTCACATGCTCGCAACATTAAAACCTAATTACTTTTCACATTCAGATGTAAAATGCATGTTAAGGTCCTTATACTTTCAATAACATTTCAAGCGCTTATCAAACTATAATTTCATATCAGCTAATGCATTTAACAATGCATAATATTTAAGGCGATTAAAAGTGCTATTTGCTATTTGGATATTTTACCAGACATGAAAAATCGTAAGTTATGGTTTCTAAAACTTTCTTGATAATAAATGTAAATTACTTCACATAATTCATGAATATTGGTAACTAAAATGTGAACTGAATAAAAATATTTTTTTGAATTATGTAATTATAGTTTATAAATAACACGAGCGAGATTTCAAGTTCATATTTGTATAATTTAATAATAGTTAACCATTCTATTAAAATTTAATGATGTTTTTTTAAAAGTTTGTCAACATCAAAATAATTTCGAATAAAATAAGTATGCTTATAACAACAAGAATTAGTTTAGCTCATCGTTATTTTTTACAATTAATTATAATTTATATTTAATATCATAAGATTATTTATTAAAAACTGACTGTAGAATAAAAAATTAACTGTAGTGTGAAGGTTATACCTTTTATACCCGGTTTTGTTAATTTTATAATTTATTAATAATTGTAGTTATAAAAATACCAAATCTAGAAAATTCAAATATTTAATATATGACTCTGCATATTTGCGTTATAATTAAATGTAAATCACTTCCTCTTACAGATTTAGATGTCATATTTTCAAATACAATAAATATTTGCATGTAGATACATCGTTTACTAGAAATCGTGATTATTGTCCTATATCAGATCAGACGAATGAAAAATAACTCAGTTTGTAATTTATTTTATTTAATTTTACAGCTCTACAGTTAACGAAAAAGTAAGAAAATATTTCGTCTGTGGCAGTGTGTAAAATAGCACAAAATAAGTGCGTAAAGTGAATCATTATAGAATCAGTGGATCAGTGCGTAAAGTAAAATAGCAGTGGTAAAGTAATTGTTACCTTTAAAAAATAATTAGTTTTAAATGTTATGAGGTTAATTTTCGAAGAAGTTCGTGTGATTTTTATTGAATTGAAGTAAAGGTGACTACATGGTGTTAATAAACTAATAAAACACATTTTTGGAATTTTTTTTACTTTTTTATTTAAGACTGGTGGTACCTTTTTTTAAACACACTGTATAGTAGCCTCTTGGGTTCGTCTGTGCATGTTATTTGTCTCTTATCCATTTATTAATATTAATTAATTCACATTTTCAAAATTTTTAAATTGTAAAAAATATACCCATGCAAATTTTTTTGGAAATTTTACATTAGCCTGAATTTTTTCTTCCAGATTCTCTATAAACCTAATTAACACACTCTTAACATACCTCTTTTTGCTTCTACTTCTGATTCAACATTTTCATTGAAGTAATTCACTCAATTTTGTAAAATAATCTTTAAAATGTGGTGCTTTTCTTTGAAAATTTCTTCACGATTATTGTATTAACATAAGCCTAAAAATTTCTTCCAGGCTCTCTATAGATCTACTCTATATACTAAATGATGCCTCTTTTCTCTTTCTTTTGACTTTTCAACTTTACAAAATCTGTTTGTTCCAGAAAAATGGCAAAGACCGCTGTAGAAAACAACTCCAAACCGGAGAAACCTCCAAAAGACCCCAAAGAAAAAGAGGAAATCACCATGTCTTCCATGACATGGAAACAGCGCTTCCAATTCGTCACTGATAACATTACAATCGAACCCATGCTGGCTTGCTACATCATCCCCAGCGTCTTCGCCAGTTTAGCCACCCAAAACTTAAACCTGGAGAAAGCTTGCCGAGTAAATCTCCGCTACTCCAAAACTGTGTGCGATGCCTTGAGCATTCGAGATACAGCCAATTACACCGCTGAAGAAAAAGCTGTACAACAGCTGGTTGCTTCGATGGGTATTTGGAAAACCATGTTGCAAAGCGCTTTGCCTGCATTTTTGATCATGTTCGTGGGGTCATGGAGCGACCGTTGGGGTAAACGGAAACCATGTATGCTCTTGCCTATCTTCGGCGAACTCTTCACCGTGTTAGGGTTGATGGTTTGCACGTATTTCTTCGACGAACTTCCAATGGAAGTGGCCGGATTGGTCGAGGGACTATTCCCGGCGTTGACTGGGGGGTGGTTCACCATGTTCATGGGGGTGTTCAGCTACGTAGCTGATGTGACCACAGTGGAGATGCGCACCCTCCGAATTGGCATAGTCAACGTGTTTTGTACTTTGGGTATACCAATCGGACTGGCGTTTAGTGGGGTATTGTACAAAAAAATCGGATTCTACGGGGTGTTTTCGATTTCAGCGGTTATGTACGTTGCAGCTATTTATTATGGTTACACGAAGGTGAAAGAGGTGAAAAAAATCGATGTGCCAATATTGGAAACGAACAAACCATGTGCTTTAGTTCGGGACTTTTTCGACTATAGGCATTTGGTAGACACTTTTAAAGTTGCGTTTAAACATGGCGAAAACAACAGGAAGATGAAAGTTCTGTTGCTGATGTTGGTGGTGATGGTGGTGATTGGACCAATGCACGGTAAGAAAATAAACAGCTGTATAAACTGAACAATATCTGAATCACTAAGAATTCCCGTTGTAATCTACGACGATGCGATGGTTTAATAATTATTCAACAATCTATATTGTGATTCACAAATCACTGATAGGGACCATAACAAAATGGAACTGTAGATATTTAAAAATAGTCGCGGAAAAAAACAGTAAACCTTCACCTTATTGATCATAATTGAGCCATAATAATCCATAAATTAAATCATTGACATCGATATCAAATGAACTCCAAATAAATGTTAAGGCGTGCTGGTTTAGTGGGTTTGATTTTTCGCACCAGCAGTATAGTTTATTTTGATCTATGAAATGCAAAAATTTATGTAATATTTAGCCTTGATTTGAATCATGCAAAAAACAACTATACAGGATTTGGTGCAATTACAATTTAGAAATGAGGAAATGTTTGATTAATGAGACAATAACTCAAACATTATTTGGTGGTTGTTTCATTTGAATAGTTTCAGTTGAGAAATTTTCCAAATATCGCCTATGTTTATCTTATTTAATTTAATTACATTATGTTGTGTCTATTATGAGGTGATGCATTGTTGGATTTTACTGAAAAAATTAATGGAATGTGTTCAATGTCATTTTTTCCTTGTTATTCTGTTCAATAATATGATTGAAATCCTGTAAGCTTTTGATACTAAATAAATACCAAACGTCCATTAAACAATTATTCTCCAACTTTTACTTAACGCATTCTAAATTCTAAAAGATATTATTATCATTATAGATACAAGAACAAAAATGATTTTTATGGGCAGGTGCTTACATTATCGCGCCTATAGATAGTAATAAACTCTACCTAATTTGTTGTTTGATTCAAGGATGCCGACCAACAGGCCCCTTTTATCTATTTAATTGTACAATTGAGATGAATAAATGTTGCAAAGCTATGCACTTTAACAAATTAATTGCAAAACCAATAAAAGCAGGTTAACCAACTAACATGTATCTAATAGTGTAAACCAGAACTCTTTGTGATTATGTAATAATTTCGCACATCTGAATTAATCTGGGTCATGGTAAAACAATTAATAACATTATTTTCTAGTATTTTGTAAATTATTATATCAGTATTATTAATTATGAAAACCGAATCAAAAATGTAAATAGATGCAATTCGAATTGGAAATTAGGGACAATTTGTAAAAGTCAAGGAACTAGTGGAATTGAAATTGTATAAAAAATACGTATAATTTAATCGTTTTTTTTTTGTAATGTTTGTTTAGTTTTGGACCCGTGACTTCGAAGGTTTTCTTGCATTATTTCTGGTAGGAGTGGATAAACTAAAAATAGATACAAAGTTAAGAATGTAATTTATGGTGATTTAATTGAATTAACAGTAAATGCTTTTAGTATGTTAAATTGTAACCATCACCTATCTTTTACTTTAGCACTTAAATGACTTGAAAAAAAATCAAATTTTCATTGTATAAATAAATAAATAATAAAAACAGTAAATTAAGTTATAGTTAAGGATAATAATAGCGACTGATGTACAATTTAAATGATTGTTATAAAATAATACAGCAGAAAATAGCAGACTATAGGACAGAATAATTATAAACTTAAGCATTATATCATAAATGCCAGTCAAAATACTTCCACACAGAGTCTAAGATTTTTTGCTTCTAAACTGTGTACCTTAAAAGGACTCGCTACTCGCTTATAATAAAAACTCACTGACAATGAACGAATTCAGTAAGTTATATAATAAGATTTACTTTACTATTTGAGGGAAAACTCGGCCTACTGTTAAAAATATTTCAAAATTTAGTTAGAACAGAAATAATTTAAATTGGATCATAACTTTTTAAAAAATAAGAATAAAAAAAATTGGTTATTAGAAAAAAGACTCAAAATTAAAAGACCTTTCCAATGATATAATAAAAGTGGTATGTTGTTGAAAAAAAAGCGTCGCGACACCTAGCGTCATGCATATTAAAGTCTATATTTCTATCTTAATTTTGAGTTACAGCCAGTAGGTATATAACACTTTTTTCAAAATTTAATTCCCTTCAGTCGTTTACGAGAAAAACGCATTTCCCCAGATAAAAGAATCACCCTGTACATAGATAATTATGTTGAACAGTAAAAAGCGTGGAGTACTCATCACAAATAATCAGTTAATCTTAAATTTTGACTTTGTTGTTATTTTTTATAATTTTTTTTGAAATCTATGTTGTTTTGAAGGAAATTAGTCTTAATTTTTGGATCTGTATTTTATAAATAAACTCAGAATTTTTCAAATGAACTGTTGACGAAAATCATGTCAAAATTTGACTACATTTCTACTAGGTATACCTACTTCAAAAAAAATTGGATTGATATTCTTAGGAAAGCAAGACATTCCTTAAATATACGGATTCCTTTTTTGAAATATCCTAAACGTGTGCGATGTGCCATTAAGGAATTTTGTAAACTCTACGAAAAAAGTAGCCACTCTGGTAAAAGAGTCATAACTTAACCCTTTCGGAAACTATACTTACCTATGATTTCTCAAATGAAATAAAACGAATTTACAAAAAATACGAAGGATATAAAAGCTAAAAATAGTAATTCTTACATTTATCATTTATTGGGTTATTCTGTATCAAAAATGTTAAAAATTGTTTAAAATTTTCAGTAATTTCAAGAAGGTTTTGTATTGTTAAGACAATAAATCACAAAAATTTTACCTCAGTTAATCGGAGCTTTTCCTTGTCTAGCAGAATTTATAAAAATTATAATCATCTTATGTTCTAAGGGCCGGTTGTATAAAAATTTAATCGCGAGATAATCCTCCAAAAAGGATAAACTGCCGTAGCAACGATTGTTGATTACAATTGTCACTATAGATATTTTGGAGGATAAAAATTTAACATCGCGATTAAAGTTTTATACAACCGGCCCTAAAGATTTCTTTAAATAAAACTCTAAAACTTAACAAGTGCTTTTTATAAGACTAAAATAATATCCAATAATTATTTACGGAATAGGTAATCCAATTGTCTTGTGTTGTGAGCTTTTGGTATTTTATATTTTACAAAATTTGCATGTTCTATTAAAAATCTGGTATCTCTAAATTAAATAATCCTAAATGCCTAAAAGATTGAATATAATAAACTTGACATTTCCTAAGCATTATTATTTTTGATATTTTGAATCATACCTGATGATTTTTATAAAACTAGGATTTTTCCAATCCTGATTTGTATTCGAAAATGCCTTTTTTCATTCGCCTGCTCTGTAGTACCACCTTGAAAATGTGTACGATTTTCTTCACTAAATTTGTCAAGAATTTTCCGTCTAGTGTACAATAATATTCTTAAAATATCCAAATAGTTACTGTAATTTATATTATAATTAATTTACTGTCAAGTATTTTTAATCCATTGATCATATTTCAGATTCTGTAAATAATACGAACGTTGACCTTTCAAGGTATATAGAGTTTAATTAAAAATATTATTTACAAATTAGAATGTTCAATATTTATATACCTGAATTAAAAAGAATAACTAGTTTAGTTTATCACAGATTTCGCAACAACTTTTGTACCCTATCTTATTTAACATAAAACCTTGGCATTAATAATGGACATCTCCTGAAATTAGTCTATTGTATTTTTCAGGTGAAATGAACGTCACCTACTTATTTACCAGATACCGTTTCAACTGGGACGAAGTTGATTATAGTATATTTTCCACATACAGCATGGTAACCAATTTAATAGGTAAACAAATAAAAAAAACTTATTGTATTCTCATAACCACACAAAAAATTCCCTGCATAACTTGCTATTATTATCATTACGTTACTTACATAATTTTGATAATAATTTAATGATCACCAGCAAATCATTAACAATGTGTAATTTATATATTTGGTTTAGATTTAACCTTCATCACAAATCGCGTATCTAGCTATGTAATAATACAAATTATGTAATTACGTTATTGTATTTATGATGAAAAGCAAATTTTTTCACGCAGGTACGTCTGTGTCTGTTGGTATCTTCAGCCACATTCTAAAAATCGACGACGCGATTATTGGAATCTACTCTTCTACCAGTAAAATCCTGTCGAGTTTCGTCTACGGATTTGCTAAAACTTCCCTGGTATTTTATCTAGGTATGTAAGTGCGATGATGGACAAGGTTCTTGGGGTTAATTTACTATGCTTCCTGATCCACTGTAATTATAATATGCTCCGCAGTGAATTTTAATTGTACCTGCTTAGGTTATTAATGAGCGCAGCCTCGAAACCGTGATGTACAGAGCTACAATTAACATAATAATATGCATTTTGTGTTTCATAAAGGTCAATAGTCAATCAGATATTACAATAAAAAATTCAAGGAAATACACATTACGAATATTATGAA
Organism: Pediacus dermestoides; assembly: GCA_963942485.1. Lineage (NCBI taxonomy): Eukaryota > Metazoa > Arthropoda > Insecta > Coleoptera > Cucujidae > Pediacus > Pediacus dermestoides. Next base: position 37,147,190 of record OZ012626.1, read on the forward strand.
GTTTCAGCAACGATGTATAACCTTCCAAGTGCCTTGCACCATGCATAATGATTTAAATTTTACGACAAAACTGCCATCCATGATTCTTGTTTGTCATGTTATTCTTACCAACTAATTTATTTATTTCTGTTTTTCTTTTTTACAAGGCGCTATTGTGGAAATACTAAACGGTACCTCGTTTATCGCAATGAGGTCAATTGCATCTAAACTTGTTCCTTCCGATGAACTTGGTGTGTATAATCCTCCGCACGTGATTTGAACTTGTTAAATGCTTACGCTTTCCTTCGTTTCGTTTGCAGGCAAGGTGAACTCGCTGTTTGGGGCCTGCGAGGCCCTTATGCCGTTGGTGTATGGACCCATGTACAATGCACTTTATGCTGCCACGATTAACGTTATGCCAGGAGCGTTTTTCATTCTTGGAGGGGTACTTACGTTTCCTGCTGTTATTATTTTTGGGTAAGGAATCGGTTATAGACACCATAGAAGTGAATAAAAAATTATGTGGTGTTAAATAATGGAAAGGGGCGATGAAAATTGTTATGGAGGAAAAGACACAATGAGGCTAAAAGTATTTTTGGTAACAAATTAGTAGCTACCCTATGAGGAAATGGCGAAATATTTAGATAATGGAAGGTTCATGTTCTACAAATAAAAAATTCGAGGGAATTAGGAAAAATCAGTATCAGTAAGAAAAATGGTTATTATAAATTTTAGTATACATGATGGCGCAGGGGTCACGAGCAACTTTTTTGAAGGACGGAATTGAAATTTGCTGTCCTGTATGTCTTAAATAGCCAAGAACATTAAATGAATTTTCAGGCATTCGTAAAAATAGTAATTTTGCAATCTGCTTTATTTGATCTAGTATTTTTCTTTAAATTTTAACATAACTTTATGCTGATATTAAAAATTAGCTAGACTTTCAAATTTAATATATTTTTAAAGTTTTAATTAGGAATAGTTCTCATTTTCGAGAAAGGTTGCCAAAATTGCCGAAAAATATGAAAATTTGGAAATCATTCAAATGTGCTGCTTATGCGATGTTAAGAACCAATTTTTTGGCTCTCTAATATTACCATATAAATAACTTAACTTATACAGGGTCTCATTTTTATGATTTTGTACCTAGATTTTTTATTTCTACACTAAATTTTAGACTTTAAAGTTTAAGGTTTTAGGTTTGTTAAATTAATTTGATTTGAGAACGAGTTTTTTTAAAAAAACAATAATATCTATAAAATTCAATGCTTTTTTGCGATAACAGTATTTGAATATGAATAAAATGAATGTACTGATATACTTTTGGTAAAATTATTGCCTGAGTGTTTGGTATGAGTTTTTTTTTAAATTTAATCTTTGAAAACTTATTTTAACTAATTTTAGACGAAAATTTGCTGTTAAGATATCCCCTAAACTGCTTCGATTTGAAATACAAATTTTATTTTTAAGAGGTCTAGCGAAAATGTTCGGATATTGTGCTGGAAATGTGCATATACAGGGTGTCCCAAAATTAGCCTGCCAAAATGTACCAGCTGATTCTACGTTCAAAAGTAATGCAAAAAGTTTCAATAAATATAGGTTGAAATATGCTTCCTAAGGAGGCTACAGCCCCCCGAAAGGGGGACCCCAAAGATGAGTTTTCTGTAATATCTTTGCAACTGTTTGAGGTAGATTCATGAAATTTGGTGAGTTTTAATATAAAATATTAAAACTCAAAAAAATATGTGGCAAATTATAAAATAATTTGCCACATATTTCTTTTTCCAATTTTCAAAAATTTTGCCAGGGGCGTCACATACAGGGTTGGTGTTGAGTATATAGTATATTATGCCCCATATTTTTTGTGGGGTTAATTATTAAATTTTTTATATCAAACTTTGAAACTTGGTTTATTTTTACACAAAAAAGGTAGTCTCAGTCGATCATTGTATCTTAAACCGTTTTCGAGTAAAATCGTTTTGAAAAAATCACGTCCATGAAAACTACACTAATAAAAATAATCACAAAACTAAAATTTATCAAAAGTAGACAATGAATTAAAATTTATAGGTATTTATTACTTCGTTTAGCATTTCTTCGTCAAATATTAATAATAAAAACAAAATTCCAAAATGATTTTTTTTTTAACTTTGTGATTATTTTTATTAGAGTAGTTTTTTTTCTTAAAAACGATTTTACTCGAAAATGGTTCAAGATTCAAAGATCGACTAAGACGGCCTTTCTTGTCTAAAAATAAACCAAGTCTCATAATTTGATATAAAATTTTTATAAATTATCTACACAAAAATATGGGGCATAATTTACATAGCACCCACCCTGTATGTGACGCCCCTGGCAAAATTTCTGAAAATTGGAAAAAGAAATATGTGGGAAATTATAAAAGCTTCAAACTCACCAAATTTCATGAATCTACCTCAAATAGTTGCAGATATATTACAGAAAACTCCTCTTTGGGGCTCCCTTTTCGGGGGGTTGTAGCTCCCTTAGGAAGCATTTTTCAACCTATATTTATTTAAACATTTTGCATTATTGTTGAACGTAGAATCAGCTAGTACATTTTGGCAGGCTAATTTTGGGACACCCTGTATAGTTTTTCGACCTTCAGCATGGAGATCTCGGTTATCTTAAGAGATACGAAGTCAGTTAAATTGGTGCAAAGTTGCTAAATTTAGTGCTTAATAATTATCCGAAGACAAATTTGAATTATCTTGAACGGTCTTCTGGAAAACTGAAAAAAACTGAAAATTGCCATTTTAGAAAATCGCTCATAGACGAAAACAGTAAAGAAACAATTTTGTTAATATACAAATTAAGGATATTTTTAATAAAAAGTCACTCTTTGGCTTATTTTATTTTATTTTTATTAAATTTGAGACAGAAGTAATGTCACGTGACTAACTTGACTAATTTTAGAAATTTTGGAAATTTTAGAAACATCGTAAATGCTAATGTAATATTTTCAAACTTATTTGAAAACATTGCACATCATAATTTGTTAAAATTAAATTCTGCATCGGAATTTTTTAGTGTCTTTAGAATAACTCCAACAAATTTTTGAAATTGGCACCTTTTCCCTACGTAAAATATCGTGTATTTTAATAAATATTCTGTTTTAAAAAATAATAAAATTGTGATTATAGAAAGAAGTTACGAATCAAGAAAACAATCTCTAACCTAACCTCTGCTTCCCATTGACAATTTTCTCCATTATCTCTATTCCAGATGGATGTACCGTCAACACCAAAAAGACAGAAAGAACGCCGCCGCCAATGCCCAAAACGATGTTGAAAAAACCGAAAAGTCCGACGAGGTTTCCGATTCGGTTTTGAAGGATATTATCTTAACAAGCAATGTTCCTAACAAAACAATGCAAGTTGGTTCGCCCATTTTGAACAGCTACAGAAAATACGAAAACGGCTTAAATAATCCCGCTTTCGAAATGGACAAATAGGAATTTGATGATCAACTGTGCTTTGTTTGAATCATATGTGATAATAATTGTACGAGTATTATATTTTGTAATACATTTTACAATGTATGAGACGACATTTTTATAAAATGTAAAATATGTTTCTTTTTTTAAATAATTTATTGTATTATAATATTATAGATTTCTCCTCATTTATTTTGGAATTATTTACCTAGCCTGCTAGCTGAAAAGTGCCGATTGAGTAGGAATAAAAAAATAATAAAGCAGAATTTGCGGTTTTCATTTTGTAATAATTAACACCTATGTATATGCAAATAGTACCACAAATAATTATAGTTTTATTGCCAATCAAATATAAATAATAGTATTAGTTAATTAGTTATATCATCCTTCCGTTTACAATTGAATTTTGTATTACATCATAAGCAGACGGAAACTATCGAAACGATCTAGATAAGAAAATATTACTAAAGCCTTAACAAAAAATAAGGAATACTTTCTATTTTTCAATTTTTATATTTATCACCTAAGGACAAAATAAGTATAAATACGAGCCCTAACAACTAAATGTTCGGACAAAAATAAATTTTTGAAATATGAAAGGAGAACTGGAAATTTTACGCAAATAATTAGTAAACACCTAACAATACAATAAGATAAAGTCTTAATAACAATATTATGCATGGAACAAAATTATTTATTTGATTTAACAATATTTTAACCTTAATAATTAGCAAATTTTACAAATTGAATTTGCAACTAAATGTTTGGATAATTTTTAATTTAGGACCATTAATAAGAGGTTACGTCTCCTTTTGCTTCAACAGCGGCCTGTATTCTAGCAGGCATTGTATTTATCAAATTCTGGTACAATTCTGGCGTGAAACTGTCCCAAATTTCTTCTATTTTGATCTTTCAGTCCCCAATGGTTCTTGGTGGATTATTGCGTAGAATACGTTTAATTTTATGCCAAAGCGTTTCAATTACATTTAAGTCCGAACTGGATGAGGACCAGAAAGCACCTTTATGTCGTTTTCACCGAGTTCCAAAACTGTGATTTTTTAAAAACAGTCGTTAGAAAATTACGTCACATTTTTCAAGTACAATTTTAAAGCTACGAAAATTGCCTAAAATCACCAAATAAAGACTTGGGGATTTTTTTGTACATAAAACCAACATCCAGCTTTGCAATAAAGTAAATTTTACCGAAATCCAACCAGCGGTTTCAAAACTGTGATTATTTAATTGTAGGTAGCACCCTCAAAAAACACGTTTTTGATAAGTGAACTGTGGAACTCGAAAAAAATGCAAAAAAAATTCATATTAACTTTTCTGGATTTTTTCAATATGTAGTACGATTATTGAGGTTTAATTTAAAGGTTTTTTGACACAAATCCAACCAGCGGTTTCAAAACCGTGATTTTTTAAAACAGTTACTAGAAAATTCTATCATTTTTAAAGGTACAACTTTAAAGCTCCGATAAATGCCTAAAATCACCAAATAAAAACTTGTGTAACTTTTTTGTAAAGAAAACCAACATCCAGCTTTACAATAAAGTAAATTTCCTCAAAATCCGACTACTAGATCCATCGTTTTGAAAATAATAATTCTTTGTTTCTACAATTTTCCCATCCTTTTGGGTTAAAGTGCCACAGTTTTGGAACCGCCGAGCGGATTTTTACGAAATTTACGTTTTTATATAACCAAATGTTGGCATTATAACAGAAAAAACCATCAATATTATGGAAGTTAATTTAGATAACTTTTGCGCGTATGGAAAAAAGACAATCAAATTTACTTTTGTCCGAACATTTTGTTGTTAGGGCTCGTATAATTTATTAAAACAAATAATATTTGTACAGTGTGTCTCAGGCTTGTGTTGCTAGAGGTGTGGTAGACACATTTTTTTAAATAACATAATATGAACTAAAAGTCTAATTAAAAACTTTTTGTTACAAAACAGTAAGAGCTTATTCCCAAAATACGAATTTAAAAGTTTTACATTGAACAATTCTTCTTCTTCTATGTACAACAAATATAATCTTAGATAAAACATAGCATACGTACGAATATATCAATTTTTAAGCAATGATATAAGATAAGAAGGGGTATGAAACACAAGTCAATTTTCACATTATTTATTACTTATTTATTTTCTATACTTTTGTAATTCGATGTACGAAAATAGTTTAGGGACTTTTTGTAGTAGTAGTGAATATTTTGCTGTCTGATACGCTGCTACCTGAGACGAAGAAAACTGCAAATAAAAGTTTTGATTACAAAATAAAACACATATACCTACTTATACATCATACTAATTTATGAACCAAACTATTTTAAGCAGAGTATTTGTTAAAAGTGCGTTATTTCACTGAAAGAGCTTTGGAAAAGTTAACATGTTATTGTTTTTCTATGATTACATGCAGTGCCATACGTAAGGGTAAATAAAAAAATCCATGATGCTTCAGTGGGCAGGCATGAAGAGAAATTGCTCCCGCATGATTTAGTTATCTACTGAAGCTTCAATGTTTAGTTTGTTTATAAAACAGTCCGCAAAGAATGAAAACTCACAAACAATAATAAGGCAATTAAATATACGGACCTCCTTGAAGCACATCTGATGTTACAAGAAATTTATATTATAAATAATATAGTTGGGCACTCCCATATTTCTAATTAGAATAAAAAAAACATCATTTTTCTTATTTAAATTCTAACACATGCTAAAATATCTGATAACACAAACTAAACAAGATAAAATCATAATGCCAGTACTCCCACACTCACCAATAGCAATAATTAAAATAATAAACCCAACACCACCAACCATAATCATCTTCTTGATCATGTTCTTCCACCAGTACTTCTTCTTAAGTCTCTGAGTTTCTTCCATAAACCGTTCACTACTTTCTTTCAAAGCAGTAGCTCGATTATCAAGTTCTGATAATTTTTCATCTCTCTCCAAGACTTTTACGACATTTGCTTGCATAAGTCCAACAACTTGATTCACTTGAGCTTGGGCTTCCTCCAGCTTATTAGGAGGAGGAAATGCTGATGCAGTCTCCATGATTCTTTAGAAATGTAAGTTATTTTGGTGGTTCTGTCTATGACTAACTGATAAATTTCGGTAGGTATCACCATCTGATAAATATTTATGTGTTTAACAATTAAACTGATAACCAAGGATGGTAATTAGTTTTTGGATATTAAAAAGTGTGCATTTTGTGGGATCGTGTCAGATAAAATTGTCATCTTTTGTAATACCATTTGTGCATCTATGACATTAGCTAACTTTTTTTCGGCATTTTATCAATGTGAATTATGAGATCAGAACAGTATTTTTGATTTTATATCCGTATATAACTAATAAAATGAATGGACCTGTTGAATTTCGTACCAAAAATAGTAAGAAAATAGTAGATAAAGTAGCACTTTATCCGCAAGGATAGATAATTATAATATTCACCGATATTTTAAATTGTGCTTGATAAATAATTTAATTTGTAATTAGTTTTTCTTTAACATTTGCTATAGAAAAAAATGTGGTATTATACACGACGATAATATTTCACTATCTTCTCGAGCTTATTAGCGTCTCGGCCGACGGCGACGCCTAGACGCTAAAATCACTTTCTAAGGTAAAGCACAGGGTGCCCCATTTTCGACACTTTTAGGGGTATCGGCGTTATTATCAAAGATAGAGTGTTGCGGTCCTGTCCTACTTTTTTACGAAACGAAAGATTGGTGGTCAAATTTGTCATAGCTCTCTTAGTTTTTAATCTACAAAGTGATTCTCAAAACCTTTGTTTTTTAGACACCCCTCGTATTTCCGTTATGCGTCTACTTATCAAAAAGGTGAAAACTGATCTTGATAGAGTTTTTTACGTAGAATTCAGTGGCGTAGGCAGTTTTTGTGTAAGAGGTTTAGTTTTTGAGATATTGCCCAAACTTATGTTTTTTTAAATGGGACACCCTATATATTATTTTTTATATTGATTAAGCAAAATTTGGGTTTTTCAAAAATATATAATACTTAATATTTATTTGGAAAAACAAGCTCAAAATTCGATATTTTTAATAATTTACTTTATTTATAACAGTAGGCCATGTATAGTTTATTAGAAACAAATGCAAAATTTGACAGATTTGTCAGATTTCCATTTTTGATGAAATATTTTTGTTACGTAGGAGTTTTTATTTTACTTTTAATTTTTTATTACAATGACCGTTTATGATAATTATGAGAAGTATTATATTGTTGGTATGTTTTATACAATGCATTAAAATTATCTTTTGAAGTGTTTAGCTTTAGAATAATTACGCATTGTGAAAATTTTGCATGTTTTTAAAAAAATAGCCATGGCCTACTGTTATAAATAAAGAAAATTATTAAAAATATCGAATTTTGAGCTTGTTCTTCAAAATAAATAATAAGTATTATATATTTTTGGAAAGCCCAAATTTTGCTTAATCAATATAAAAGAAAATATATAGGGTGTCCCATTTAAAAAAACATAAGTTTGGGCAATATCTCTAAAACTAAACCTTTTACACAAAAACTGCCTGCGCCACTGAATTCTGCGTAAAAAACTCTATTAAGATCAGTTTTCACCTTTTTGATAAGTAGATGCATAACGGAAAAACAAAGATTTTCAGAATCACTCTGTAGATTAAAAACTAAGAGAGCCATGACAAATTTGACCCCGGAATCTTACGTTTCGTAAAAAAGTAGGACAGCAATGTGAAAACCGCAACACTCTATCTTTGATAATAACGCCAATACCCCCTAAAAGTGTCGAAAATGGGACACCCTGTACAATGTTATCATCTTGTATAATAAATTATTCAAACCAGATTTTGATTATAGGCAACTGATAAATCGCATTTAAATATATAACATTGTATGTTGTGTTGCCGACAGGTGGAAAGTTTATTAATCTCTAGCAGTTTTTGATTTGTAAACATTTAAAAAATATCTTCCCACAACTCAAAGACAAAATTTCCCAAGTACGTTTTAGCTTTATAAAAACAAGTTTTTCAGAGAAAATGATAGAAATACACCTACTCTAAATTTTTTCCTTCAAGCACATCAAAACCCTGTGTGGTTCTTCCCTTTTGTAATTTTTTCAGCAATGTTAAACTGTTATTAGAATTTACGAAACGTGACATTGAAGAAATTTTCTGAAAAATTCAAAAATGGTAAGAACGCATAAAAATCAAGGCTTTAAATTTTCCATAAACTAAGAAAATAATGGGGGTTCTATTTTAAATTAGTGAGTTTCCCTTCAAGAATAAAGTTATTTTAAATTGTTCAAAATTGGAGATTGCGCGAAAATGTTGGCACCAAATTTCCAATCGTTATTTTCAGAATATTATTAATACCATTTCTAATGGATTTCCTTCCAAATTCCCATTAACTCCATGGTTTGATTGTTTGATCAATACCTAGGCAGTAACTATGTAAATAAAATCTACTATATTTTGTAATATTTGTATGTCATTTTATACAGAAATATTTATACAAACATTTTATTTGTTTATTTACTTTTTACACCATGAAAGCAGCAGATTCTACAGCAGAGTAAGACTACAACACCCTTTCCAATTACTACTTCCAATTAATCCCTATTTTCCAGATGGGTCCGCATGGGTGCGATTCGCAACCTCACATTCATAGGCAAAGACGTGCTTTGTTATGGCACCGGTTGTTTCTTAAAATTCATTAACATTGTTACTGGCGAGACCTTCGACTATACAGCTAACATACACAGTGTTAATGGAGAAGGAATTAAATGTATTGCAGGACATCCTTCCAGCGGTTTCTTTGCCTATGCAGAATGCTGCAGTTATCCTAATATTTACGTGGTGCATTTTCCAACTTGTGAAAAAGTGTCCGTTCTCTCTACTGGGGCACCTTTTGAAGGATATTCTAATATATCGTTTTCGGAATTGTCTTTGCTGCTTACGCTTGGGGATATTCCAAGTTTTACTATAACGGTTTGGAATTGGAGGAATAAGGAGAAAGTTGCTCAAAAGCTCAGTTCGATTCACTATTCTACACAATATATTAGGTACACTACTATGAGTATTTTTATTTTTCTTACTTAAAAAATGAAAGATAAAAAGGGAATGAATTCCCTAAATTTGACATGAAATATAAAATAACTGAAAATTGTTGTTATATCTATAGATGTAGCTACACCAGACCCTTGTTCTGTCTCCAAATGGCACGTGGTACTACCTACATTAACATATGGGATGTTTCTATGTGTTGCAAAACTTTTGTTTTAACGGAACACGTTATAAAAATGCCGAAGACCAAACCAAGTCCTTTAACTGATTGTATATGGACGTACGATAACATAGCTTATTTTATTGATACAATGGGATGTATCTACTCCGTAAATTAAAAAAAAAACAAGTTAATTTAAGTTTGAAATAATTTACTGTTTCAGCTAAATGAAGATTACTGTTTAGAAAAAATAGTTGATTTTACTCCAACAAATGAAGACGAGCGATTTACTCCGTGCCTTACTTGGTATAAAGGAATGCTAACCGCTTTTGGACCAACTAAAGAAATTAGGGTATGTTTATGATAGGAATTATTTTTCTTGATTCTCTTTATTTTCACATAAATATCTACGTAAAAAATAGTTGATAAAAATTCTGATTCCCTTCTCTTCAGATGTACTCATACAAAAAAACCAACAATTGGATCTGTGACCAATCCTTCGTACCATCCTACCCCCTAAAAAATCTGCTTAGCACAATTTGCAACAAAATTGACTATCTTGTTGGACAAACTACAGACCACGAGATAGTCACCTTCAACAAAAATGATGACGGTACATGGGCAACTACTGGTTTAACAGACTTCCAAAGCAACTTCACCGATTTCTGCATGGTGTTTCCAACTGGTCAGTATATTGCCGCATTACGTCACAACACTTCCCTCGATGTGTACGAAGTAAAAACTGGACAAATGGTTTAGAATGAGAGTTAAAATTTGATTCAAATTTAATCTCAATGGTTTCAGGTTAAAGAATATGAACTTGGCAGTGTGGCTTTAGTTGTAAGAGAAAATCCTGAATTTCCATATTTGGCAGTTGGTTTTGAAAATGGTCGTGTTAAGTTAGTTTCGTTGTATGATTTGGAGAATATACAAGTGATCGCGTCTTTTCATTTATGTGATTTACCCATTTCTTCAGTTTATTTCTATGAACGAGGCAAAGTCTTCATGTGTGGAAATTTGGAGAATGGATTGTTATTTATACTAAAGGTTAGTAGCTCATATTCTGATTCTGGTGGTGATCAGGCAGCCATCTTGAATTTTGTTAATCTAATAGTTCTAATTATATCGATGTATGTTAAGTATAAAGCCAAACCAAAAGGAACATTTTCTCTCCTCAAAAGCTTTGTCAAAAAATCTGTTGTATTTATCAAATGAGTTAAACGCGAGGTTAGATGAACTACTTATGAGTTTTAAACTTTTATTTCGTTCGATCCAAAAAAGAACTCAAAACTTAGATTGATGAATGAACAGTTGTGATGTTTTATCAAAGAGTAGTGACTTTTGCATTTTTTTATTGCTTAGTCTAATTTCCTTTTTTCGAACTTTATTGAAATCCATATTAGTGCAGTCAAATTAGTCGAAAACAGGACATGAAATTGCATTTTTCGATGGACAAAATTTTATATTTAATATTTGTTCGAGTACATATGCCGATGAAAAGAACAAGTTTGTGGGGTGCTAGCAGGTTGAGAACAGCCGCCATCTTGAAAACTGGGGTGAGTTTGTTTTTATTTTTTTACTCCTTTGCATGGCATTGTAGCTAAAAATGATACGAATTTGACTGCACTAAATAAATTACAGTCGTAATTTTGAGTGGTTGATAAACTACATTTTTGGTTTGACTCAATACTTTTCCAAATTTCCTAATGTAATGTTTACTTTTTCTATTATCAGGGAGTACCTGGAACTGATATTCACGTTGTACAATATATAGATACTAAAGTGCAAATTCTAGATTGCATGTTAGTTGCTTCTGGAAATTGCTTCAGGGTGTACGTGATACCCCTAACTTTCCACAAATACATGGCTGGTGATAAATTAATTAGATATTGTGTAGTGACCAACAAAATAGTAAACATTAAAGAATACTCCTTTGAAAATCCCGATTTCATGTATTACAAGATCTGCCCAAGTTTCAAGAAAAACCGAGACAGAACCTTCTATGTCCTACGTTATAACTCAAAAAAAATCTACCAGGTGGAAATACAAAGAGGTGTAAGTATACTAGTTAACAAAATTATAGGATTACTCCTTCTCACGAATGGTTAATCAGGATAACGTAGCTAGAGTTGTCGCATCACATCCGACTGGTCATCAACTAATGAAATTTGGGATGAGAATGACTAAGTACCATGCAATCACTTGGGGTGTAGATGGTTTTGTAATAATTCGTGACAACACCTTCAAACGGGTAGCTGGTATGAGTTTGGTCCATCATAGAATTTACTGGGGCGTACGTAAAACTTACATGGATCCATTAGAAGAGTATATAATTACGCTTGGACGTGACCAAAATCTTGTCTGCTCGAATATGCACAAAAAACATGTGGATGAAGAACGGCGAAAAGAGATTTATGATGTACTATCATCCAAAGAACTAGCTATTATGTTCAGTAGACCCACTAAAGGATTTGAGCCACAAGGTTAGCTTGTTACTACATATTTAATTTTTTTAACTTTAACTATTTTGGTGTTTTAGGAGCCCTATTTGGAAAATCTTGGTTAGAAGTAACGGAAATGAAAAGATTTGCAGACGAGAGAAAAACTAGTAAGAAAGAACGCAACGCAATTTTAACAGAGTTTCGAGATATTCAAACGGAATTGAAGCGTTTGTTGGACGAGAACATGTCGGGCCCAGAAAATGAAAAAATAGACATGCTGGACTTTAATTTGGATAAACCGGCATACAAAGAGAAACTGAATAAGAATACACAAGAGTGCGACGATACAGAACTTTACATGAAACGATTGGCTGAGGCTTATAATAGAGTTTATGATTGGATCAAAGTTAATTGTTGGGATGGCATGGACGTAATGTCGAGGCGTCTATGGTCTTTTTTCGGAAACATGATGGTAACCAAATATGCACTTTTGCCTTTTGATAACAATTTGGCCGAAAGGGTGGCTTATCACAGAGAAGTACAAAAAATAGAACGGATAATTGCACAGGGAGATAATTTTTTTCCTTGGATCCCCCTTACAACTTAGTAAGTTAAATAATTTTTGAGTGCATTTTATTTCTATTGCTGTTTTCCAAGTGGTTTGCACCAGCTTATGCTGCAACGTCCAAGAATTTACGAACAACCACACCAACCAACTTACGATTTAAAGCAGGGTGATGTGGATACGCAAATTGCTTTACTTGGAACTTGTGCTCCTTTATTTAGTCCTGTTATTAGTCACACGAGGCAAAGAAGGCTCTCAACTTTTTATACTGATCGATCCTTACAGGCTTTTGTCGAGGTGACGCACTTCATTCTTGCTTTAGATTTTACCAAAACTAGTTATTTCCAGATGGAGGTCTACAACCTCAAAGTAAAATTTAACGCTTCATTCGATGAGCTCGTGATGGAAAAAGGAAACATTATTACTAATATTAAAGAGAAAAACGCTAGACTTCGTTATATAATTTCAGAGATAAACCATTTCTCTGCGAATAAGATTGATATAGAAATTGAGGATCCTTCTTGGCAAGAAGGTGAACATCCAGAAAATGTTATAATTGTTGAGGATCATGAAATATCCTTGAAGCCGTATATTTCACCAAGCACCCAGGCGTTAATGGATGCCAAAGAAGCTGAAGCAGAACGAATACGACTGTTAATGATGACCGATAATTTCCGGGAAAATACTTTGATGAAAATGATGAATGGAGTGCTAGAAATTCGGTGGGAAGATGAGCTAAAGATCGACGTGCCAATTCCAAAATGTTTGGTAAATTTAAAAGTTGATTCGACTACTCGTATAGCTTTTTTTCATTTCTCGTACTTATAGTCAGAAAAAGATCCAGAAGAATACACTGAGGAAGATTTACGAACGATTAAAGAATATGAGGAAAAAGTATCGATGTTAAATGCTGAACGCCATCGGTACAAAAAAATGTTGATGGTTGAATATGGCAAAACTGCAAATTATGTACGAGACGCTATCAAAAAATTTAATAAAAAAGTGTTACAAATGCTCGCATTGAAAGCTTCTATGGATTCTGGAAACAATCACGAAAACTTGATGATTAATCGGGAGAGGTTCTCTCAATCCAGACGGATACAAATGAATCATGAAGAGGAAAGAATCACGTAAGAATTTAACCTATAGTACCTACATAATTTTTGTGATATAATTGAGTTTTAAGTAAGGAAATATCACACAATGAAATGGTTATGAACCACCTGGAAAATTTAATCGAAAAGTTAAGCGAAACTATAAAAGAATGCAAAAATACCTTTGAAAATTTTTTGGTGCGCGAAAAAATGTTGGAAAAGGCTTTCAAGAGAGATATGTCTGAAACTTTGTTTGTAGTTCAGGAACAAGGCATGAAATTATATAGGTAAGCATAACATAATAATTATATCTTATACAACTTACAGCTTAATTGTTTTATAGAAAACGTCCAAAAATGAACTTTCGTGGCTTCTCCTCTTCTACTGGTTTGATGTCACTAGCTAAATGCATTGTTTCAAAAACTAAACCTAATATGCTGGTTCCGGAATATTTGGATTATCTAAGAGCTCTGGATACCTTGGACATGTTTGTTGGGTTACCACCAATTATAGATGAGCTCACATTTGCAACCATCTGCAGACACCGTCGTCTTAAAATCGAATATGAACTTAAAGTATTTAAAAAAATTTTACATTGAAAAGAAAACATAATTGTTTTTCAGGTAAAGGCGATGACAACCGAAATTCATGAGGCTGAATTTTCCATAGGGTCATTTGAAAAAAGGCTAGACCGGAAGAAAGCACAGCACGCCAATTTACAGGACGAGTTAGCTAGTTTAAGAAGCAGGAGGCTAGAGTTGATGCATAACAAACAAATACAGTTTGTCTTCAGATGTGGGTCAATTGAAGTACCCTTAAGTGGGGAGTACAGCGATTTTGAAGATGCAGTTTTGGTAAAACGAGCAGAGGTCATTGAAATTAATAACAAAATTGTGGTAATTTATCGGAATTGTTTTAGCTGTAAAATATTAGAAAGTAATCCTATTGTGTTGTAGGAAGCAGGCGATTTGAAATTGACAGCTATGAAAGCAAATATGAAACTCCGTAGCGATATTTTACAGTTAGAATGGGAACATAAGAAATATAAAATGCATATGGAAGATTTTAGACAGCAACTTATAGATATAGAAAGCATTAAAGTAATATTTTCTTTTAAAACTGTCTTTTGCTCTTTCTGATGATTTATTGTGGCTTAGGTGACTCTAGAGATGTTGAATTATCTAAAAATGAGGAAAAAAGGTATCACAGCCTCAGACCAAGTAGACTATGAGTGGCAAGTGCAGCGATTAAGAATGCATTTTGAAAACGACTCAAAAGAGAAACAAGAAGAATACGCACGATTAAAAAAACGCATTAAAGCATTGAAGGAATCCAACAAGGATTTGGACCAGCAAATAAGTGATATTAATGTGGACATATGTGAATTTAGATTGGAAGATGATATTGAGTTTGAAGAAGTTGTAGATGATGTGCTGAAATCTCGGTCTGCATGAACTAGTTAATTTTTTTGTTGTAACTTAAAATTGTTTTTGTTTACTAGGATGAAGACGTTTATTAAACGAAGGAAGTTGGTGCAGGATATTCAGAATAACCATAATGACATGTTGGTGCTACAAACTGAATTGGAGCTTTTGCGTTTGCGTACATATCCCACTTTTCATTATAAGCTGCTGTAGTAGTTATTCCTTGGGTGGAAAAAACTTAAACAGTATATCGTGAATACTACATAGTAGTATTTTAATAATTTTATGCCCACTGTATGTAGTATAAATAATTTACAATAAAAACTGAACACAAAAATTGCGTATTTATATTATTAATTATATATTTATATTAAAAATTATAATAACAGTTATTTTTTATGTGAATTGATGAGCTAAAAGAACGTAAATTCATTGAAACTAAACAGACCAGGGGCGGATCTAACTTTTCTAGGAGACTTGGGTGTAAACCTCATTGACCCTAAATAGAGCGCCCCTTAATCCTGAAACTTTTTAAACAAAAAATTGAATACTTTTCAATCAAGTCCAAAAACGTGTTTCTTAAAATCACAAAAAATTTTAGAATTTGTTCTAATTTCTGTGCAAATTTGCCATTTTTCGAGCCAATCTTTTAAACTAACCTGACAATATGTATTTATAAACGTAAAATTTATTTGAACATACTCACACTTTTTGCGGAAACTTTTCCTAATAAATTTTCAGGCAATTTTCTAGATGACTCAAAATTTCGCAACTGCTAGTTGTATTTTATTTAATGACAACTAATTATGTTATCTCCAAAAGGCATGATTTTTTAAATTATTTTTTAAACCACAGGATTTAAATTTTGCATATTTTTATCATTTTCCTGTTTATTTTACCATAATTTTCGAACTGGTGGTTGCTCGGATTTTAATATAATTTGCATTATTATAGAAACACAAGTATCTTTTGCTTATTCTAAAATTTTGTCCTATTAATTTAACTAAACAGGATGTAATACAGTTTTTACTTGAACCTGTTGGTAAAAAATTTTTGCTCCCAAGATAAAATTTTAAGATGTAGCCATATCATCTTCATAATTTTATGGTATTAATTTTCATGTTTCATTAATTATTGGGCTTGTCACAGGATATAGGAAAAAAATCTTAGGTACAAATGTGATTGATGAAAAGAAGATTTTCCATTTGACAATCACATACACGGAAACCAAAATTTAAAATGAATTTTGTAAGGAAATGGCAAGTGATTTTATGTGGTTGAAACAACTATATTCGTCCTAGTTCCTAGTCCTAGTATTAGTAAGTATAAGTAAAAAAAGTAATTAGAAATTTTCTCATAAGCAAATAAAAAATTAATTAAAATTAATCGTTAAATTACACACTTAATTTAAAAAAATAGGATGTAGATTGGAAAAGTGAAACTTGACAATAACATGGTTAATTAAAAACACTATAAGTAGTAGGAGTAGTCTAAGTATTTATATATTGCCACAATTTTTGAAACTATAATTTAATATCCAGTTGTTTGGAAGATTTAATTTCCTATATAAACATTAAACAGTATCTAGTACTTATTTAACACGATGAACCGAGAAATTTAAAGTTTTTTAAATTTGGCGGATGCGCCGGGGTAAAGAATTTATTTTGTGCCATATAATTTTATTCAGTAAATCAAATGCAGTTTAAATTTCATAACTAATTAAAATATTTCGACTTTAATTTGGAAGTATCTTTCATATAAACAACCAGTTTATAAAGTTTTTTATCTATGACGTATAAATATTAACATCATATTTTCAATATTTGCTGTCAGCATACAAAACTGGTCCAGCAGTTCACCAAAAAAACTCAACGACAACAACAACAATCCATATTTCATTTTATGCAAATCCCATCACCACAACTTACTACAATCCTAATTAAAATCATCACATTATCTTTCAGCGATGAATAGTAATGTGCCGATTTTAAAGACCTGTTGTTATAAATTTATTTATTATTGTATTTTAATCGGGTACAACATAAGCAGAGAGTTGAATAAACGCATTGATTTTACATAAATAAATGGGTCAACAAAAGTGTCCCACACTGCAGCGCAACACGAGTGTGTGTCCTTGTCGCGACTTATACAACATTCCATACCATCTAGATATAGAAGTCCGCTTTCGATATCAAAGCAAATTAATAAAATAAATTGTTTCTACAGAAATGCACAAGTGCGCGTACTTTCCGTTCGCATTATGTTTTATCCAATTATTTAATACGGCACGAGGAAAGTCACCGAAAATTGAGGTTGAGTATACAGTTTTTTGGGGAGTTATGTATGCAAATTTTAACATTATTATCTGCATATTAATACGTCAGTCAGCGATAAATTATTGATTTAAACTGCATGGGCGTGTACTGGTTCTCTCTTCCACGTATAATTATTTATTTAATATTGTGTATTGTGGGACTTTTTATGCGATTTTGAATTTGTTCCCATCAAGAAAAATGCGGAACTTGACTATAAGGTTACTTCAAAACACACAGAAAAAACTTATTTATGTGCTAAAATTCACAACTTAATTGACTTCAAAAATCACATCATTAAAACACGAACCACCTCATGATTACATGTTTTATGTTTCCCTCCAAAAAGTTGCAAGTTGGTTCGTAATTTGTTACTCAAAGCCTACTGCGTTTTGTGGGCCGGTTTTTTATAGTAGCCAGACAGGATTTGGTGACATTTTAATCAAATTTGCAGCAAATTGTATCGAAATATGCACCACGTGGAGTGTATGCGTATTAATTTCCTTGGAACGGAACAGCCAAGGCGATTAGAAAGTACAAAAACTAAAAATACAATATTATCAAATTTGGATGTATTTCACGTGACAGTTGGCACTGGTGCACGACCATGAATCTCACAAAAATTAATTGGAGTTAATACGTCACAACTGGAATTTGCTGGTGCATCCCCAAGGTTCAATTTTAGTCAGCAAAGGAAAGTTCTGAAACTAAACATCACCAACAAACGATAAATAAATTGGGGGAGGACACCCAAGGCTACAAACAACATTCAAATTACATAATAATTGTACAAGATACATGATTTAAAAACTAACACATTAAATCGTTTTATTTGATCAAGATATTTATTAGTGTTTTTATGATTCAGCCTGAAACCCAATTCAAGGCATTCACTGTTTATAAGTATATTAATTTAAATAGGTATACGATAGGTAATGTGAGATATGAAAAAATCAATCAATAAATCAATTGTGGGTGTGGTGGTTGTTGGTTGAAGCCACAGTCACAAAGAATGAGTGTAGCTGTTGAGAGGAGGGGCCATGTGATTATGTGTAATGCCCATTGTAGGGCAAGATTAGTTACATAATAACTTGAAGGTTGCGAGTCTGGTTTGCCAATTATTGTTTTTTTATCAGCGATTAAATCTAATAAGTATGCAGTTCAGGACGAATGAATTCACTACCCATAAATAACAACAGAAACGGGAATTTGTAAAATATATGTATAAGTAAATAAAACGAGTTTTTTTTTACTAGGTAGGTAAGTATATTTACAAGAACTTTTGTAGGAAACTTAAAACGAGTTTCCATTTTTATTTATATTTATTTACGGGATGCAAACTGCAGTTACAATAATTTATATCTATATTATTACATTTTTCATTAAATTAAACAGATTATTCAAAAATTGTATTTTCTTCGCAACATGTCCAGTGGCGTCGAAGATTGGAGGGGAAATTTGGTATCAGCGCCACTGGAGATTTTCTTTATAAATGAACTCCATCATTACTTAGAAATGTACTACATTACTCTGTGTACGAAATTTAATCGAGTGGTTTAGAAGTTGAAGTTATGTTAAGAAAACGAGTTTTTGTCGTAAACTTTGACACCCTGTATCTTGTTATAAAACATTTTTGAGTAAAGTTTTTTCATAAAAATCTACTTTTTTCTTGATGCTCTATCACCTCCCAAAATTAATGACGTTTAAGCTGGACCCTGGACCACCCTGTACGAGCCCTAACAACAAAAGTAAATTTGAGTGTCTTTTTTCCATACGCGCAAAAGTTATCTAAATTCACTTCCATGATATTGATGGTTTTTTCTGTTATAATGCCAACATTTAGTTATATAAAAACGTAAATTTCGTAAAAATCCGCTCGGCGGTTCCAAAACTGTGGCACTTTAACCCAGCAGAATGGGAAAATTGTAGAAACAAAGAATTATTATTTTCAAAACGTTGGATCTAGTAGTCGGATTTTGATGAAAATTACTTTATTGCAAAGCTGGAAGTTGGTTTTCTTTACAAAAAAGTTACACAAATTTTTATTTGGTGATTTTAGGCATTTATTGGAGCTTCAATGTTGCACCTTTAAAAATGATAAAATTTTCTAGTAACTGTTTTAAAGAATCACAGTTTTGAAAGCGCTGGTTGGATTTGTGTCAAAAAACATTTAAATCAAAGCTCAATAATCGTCCATGAATCGTACTATATTGAAAAAATCCTGAAATGTTAATATGATTTTTTTTGCAATTTTTTCGAGTTCCACAGTTCACTTTTCAAAAAACGTGTTTTTGAGGGTGCTACCTACATTAAAATAATCACAGTTTTGGAACCACTCGTTGAATTTTGGTAAAATTTACTTTGTTGCCAAGCTGGATGTTGGTTTTATGTACAAAAAAATCCCCAAGTCTTTATTTGGTGATTTCAGGCATATTTCGTAGCTTTAAAATTGCATTTGAAAAATGTTACGCAATTTTCTAACGACGGTTTTTAAAAAATCACAATTTTCTTAACTTGGGGAAAACGACATAAAGGTGCTTTCATGGCCCTCATCCAGTCCGGACTTAAATGTCATTGAAATTCTTTGGCATAAAATTAAGCGTATTCTACGTATTCCACCAAGAACCATTGGGGACTTAAAGACCAAAATAGAAGAAATTTGCGACAGTTTAACACCAGAATTGTACCAAAATTTGATAAATACAATGCCTGCTAGAATACAGACAGCTATTAAAGCAAAAAGAGACGTAACCTCTTATTAATAGTCCTAAATTAAAAATTATCCCAACATTAAGTTGCAGATTCATTTTGTAAAGTTTGCTAATTATTAAGGTTAAAATATTGTTAAATCCAATAAATAATTTTCTTCCATGCATAATATTGTTATTAAGGCTTTATCTTATTGTATTGCTAGGTGTTTACTAATTATTTGCGTAAAATTTCCAGTTCTCCTTTCATACTTCAAAAATTTACTTTTGTCCGAACATTTAGTTGTTAGGGCTCGTACTTCCTAAATTTTGCAATTCATTTTTCATTAATTATTTCATGAGTCTTCCATTTAAGGAAATCGGGGCTGGTTCTATAATAAAATCCGAATCATCCTGCAAATACTTTCAGATTTGTCCTTCCATTTTAATACCTGTATGTTAATTACATCTCTTAGATATCTACCACTAATAATTTAAGTGCAATTGCTAATTCACACGCACACATCATTGACCAGCAGCAGGAAAACTGGTTGGTCGATGGAGCAAGAAACTGTTTTGTTGCATTGGTTTGTAGCAATAAAGAAAATAAGTGAATGTGGTTATATAAAAATAGTTTTGACGCACATAAACTTTATTTTTTCTCATGTATGTACATTTATTTATATTGGCCCAGTAACCCAACAAAAAGTATTTTTTGTAGTTGTCACACGCAATTGCTTAACTTAACATTACAAGAGCGAAGATGTTACTGGAAATAATCACCCGGCAATCATCTGCCTGCTCATTGTCACGTTCAGACGAATGTTGTGTCAATGTTATATTGTTCTAATGAGTATTTGATTTGCTGCAAGTTGCCAGTATAAATTTGTGTTATTAAACAGCGTTGAATCAATGACCTTTTCGGATGTAGGAAAAATCTAAGTACTGGTTAGAGCTGGATGAAATGTACACTTCTAACCAACTATAATATCATAATATTTAACTAGCCAGTCAGTACTTCATTATACTAAATACAAATTGCTTGGGGATTTATGTGCAATAAAATAAAATATCATATCAGCCATATAAGAGTTTTTGACATTAAAAACCGAATGTAAATTTGTCACATTATTTTTTTTGTATGTACTTAATGCGTTTCATTGGTATTGCGTGAAACATTCGTATAATTTATGTCGACAGTTTATTACAGTTCTGTTTTTGTTTATGCTTATTAGTATTATAAATAAAAATTTATTGTCTGTCGATTCATAATATGTAATTTAATTATTTATTATATTGAGATATTGTGTCATTCTAAGTGTAAAAATGTGATTATACATAAGCTGAGTAGGTGTATTATTTTCATTAATGAGCGTTCTTGTAATGTTATTAGTTATTCTTATTCATGAGAAGTTTTATAAGCGGATTTAATTTTTTCTCTAATCCTTACCACTAAAATGTGCTTTAAATGTCACTGCTTTTTAGTACAAATATAGTATTTACTAACGAAAGTATGATAAATTAGTTAAGATAATTTTTAAGGCACCCATCGGAACTTCCTGTATATACGATTTTTGTAAAAAAGACAAATTTTATGAAAATTTGTACCGTGGGTAATAAAAGACAAGATTTCACTTCCCGGAAGTGTATTTGGTGAAAAATTAATTAGCAACGATATTAACAATTTTATTACCGTAACTCATACGTACATCGTAAAAAATGCAACTGTAGATATACAAATACTTTGTTGCCATCGATTATATTATAATTATTGTGTTTTATGAAAATATTCCTGTCTCTTTGGTAATTTAATGGCCTTTAATGTATGCTTCCTACTTTTTAGATCTTACAAAAGAAAATTTAAAATTAGGTACATTTGGCTATTTTTCTCATTTTTTCAAGATTGTTTCAGGAGCCATATTTCGCTGTGTATTAAAGGTAGTAAGTTCGTTTTGGCTTCGTTTTGTTCATAATTTTATACGCAAAAATCAATATTACGGATTCATGATAGTTTTTTAATTAATTCGAAAAATCTAAAGTACCCTATTAAAAAAACTTGAAGTTGTTCATTTTAAACCGAAATAAATGAATTATCAGATCAGACATTCTTGACATGTTTAATGGGTTATTTTTTACTCTGACGACTGGCCAAGACATATTTGTGAAAAAATTGAGGAAAATACTTCTTTTCTTATAGTACAGTACATACAATAAAAAAATTTCTTACAATATTTATTTTTTTATTTTAAGGAAATTCATTCAATCCTAAAATTACTGATTTATTAAAATAGATTCAAACATTTCTATTTTATATGTTGATTCTCTATTCTATTGTGCCAATGTATATATTTTCAAAATTTACTTGATAGCCAGCATAGCCTTTAGTACAGGAACATTAGACTTTCTCTATGATAAAATTTTTGGGTCTTTCAAACCTTTTGCGTTTGAAGGGGGGGTCAACCCTGAGTGTAAAAGAACACTTTTGGACAAGCCATCCCCGTCTCATTTTCTGCCATCTTGAAAAGAAGAGTGAGTTTGACGTTTGAGGATAACTTTTTTTTTAAGTGATCGAGAACAGTTTTTTAGAGAAATTTTTTAAAGATATTCCGCACATTTTTTGTTTATAAATTTTTTTCATATCTCTTATTGTTTAAATAATATAGCAGCGCAAATTAAAATATTGGTAAATCGAATTTTTTCGCATTTTTGTCATAGTTTTATGAAAGAAACGATTACTCCTTCAATAATTAATAATAATTATCCAATTTGCATTATTTATGCAAAGAAATGTTGCAATAACAATTAACAAATAAACAAAATTGTCTTTACGCAAACAAAAATCGAACCAAGAGAAATTCTATTGTTATACACATCTAACATTCCAGTGCCACTTTTTACCGCAGAAAAATTTTTGTTAATAATTATTTATAAATAAATAAGTGCTCTCTTTGTATGTCTGTATTTTTTTCACGGTTTCTGCAATTGTTACACAAAAGATTCGCATATAGTTGTGGTATCATTTTTTATCAATTTCATTTCTACTGAACTCTTTTCCGCACCACTTGTGACGTAGATTTAAATGGGCGTTTTTTTTACGTGGTGTCCCTGTAGGCCTTAACCACTGATATCAAATTTCCTGTCTTGTCAGTGTCTTGTCCTCTTTGAAGCACTAGGTTCGGTGTTTTCATCGTCTAAATCTAGCACTTTTGATTCATTTCTATCTGATTCGGTGATTGGTCTAAGTACTTATGGGTACGGAAAAGTTGGACTTTCATCTTCGATGTTCTTCTTCGGGTGGTTCGTCAATTTTGGGATCATTTTGACAACTTTGGTCGTTACATTTCTGGCAAATTTCTGCTATTGAAGCCGGCCTTAAGATATGGTTTGCCACATTTGTTGACCTGGTTCCCTCCAGAAATTAATTTCAGCAGTTTCGGTTATTTGTATTGCAAATTAAATAATAATTATTATTTATTCAAAGAGTAATCATTTCATTCATAAAACTATGATAAAAATGCGATAAAATCCGACTTTCCACTTTTTTCCACTTTGCGCTGCTATATTATTTAAGCATTAAGAGATATGAAAAAATGTAATAAATAAAAAATGTGTGGACTTTGATCCTCTATAAAATTGCTGTCGAACACTTTTTCAAAAAAAGCGACGAATTCCGAGTTATCCTCAAAAATCAAACCCACTCTTCTTTTCAAGATGGCGGAAAATGAGACGGCGATGGCTTGTCCAAAAGTGGTATTTTACACTAAGGTTCGACCCCCCTTTCGTACTCAAAATTTTTATCACAGATGGCCTTATATTTGATTTAATGTTCCTGTACTTATGTTACGATTTCAGTATTTGTTCATATTTAAAAATCAATATCCTTATATTAGTTTGGAATCAAATTTTTCTAAATGATATTATTATGTTTGGGTGTGCTTCTATAACTATTGTCCATTAATTCAATCACCACGTTTCATATTAAATTAATGATTGTGCGTTACGGATCTAATCTAATTCAGGTAGGTACAATGACTTCACCTTTATTAACAAACAATTCTCAATTAATACCGGTCACACCTCTAAATCTATTTATTTTATTAACACTATACTGTAATGGTGAGCATTGACTGACAGATCGAGAAAATAATAGAGGATTTGTTTCTCCTTTACAGTTTTTCATTGGAAAGTCTAAATGAGTGCCCAGCCACATTTCGTCAGGTACACACCCAAAAACCGTTTAAAAATCCAAATCTTTCGCAATAAAACCCAAGATTATAACTGTATTACAATATTAAATAAATGTATGGTAATACTGAAATCACCAATCAATATGTTGATGTTGGTGATCTAATCAATCGCGTTATACTTTTGTTCTGGTAGTTAGTTACCCCCACACATCACCCAGACAAAAACATAAATTTAGTATTTGTACACCCGATCTGATTTCACAACCCAACTTGCAGAATACAATTGGTATGGCATGGTGTTGAACTGTCTTAAACTACTTAAATCCTATTAAGGTTTTACGGCTTCTCTCCTAAAGAGTGCAATGTGGCATAGTTTTTCACTGGGTATTATATTAATTAATTGAACGACAGCATGTACTTGAATTTAAATCGTTTATTGCGACAATTTTTAGCTGGAATGCAGATAAAGTTAATTAGTTGTAGTAATGATTTTGTAAAATAAAGGAATTCTGTTGAAGAAATATAAATCGGGTTAGTACAAATTTTTTCTGTGAAATTTATAAAAAAAAAAAAAATTACCAACAGGGAAGTATAAGAAAGTATTTCCTGTACAGAGTGACCTTTAAAAGTGCGTACGAGCGTGTTAATAAGAGGACCTCGATTAAATATCGATAACTGAAAACATAATTTTAGACCATGAAAAAGAAATTAAGTTTTTGGAGTTAAATTTTATTTTGTTTTTGTTGGGAAAAATTGGAGCTTATACATACAGACATTTTAGTCGGGAAACTTACAAAATCGGTAGAACAATAATATTATTATTTTTCAATTAGAGGGCGATTAAATTTTGCATAAATAATAATAGCACAAAAATGAAAATTAATTGCTTTTTTCAGTGAGTTACAAGGACACAAATAGCCGCATTATTTTTCGTGAAAAAAATGTAGTTATTAAAAATGAACAATATTTAAAGAATTGAGTTGTTTTTCACCTAATCAATTGCTCAATCTACAAAAATCTACCGCAAGTCAACAATACAACTTGGAGGACAATTTTTCAATTCTCAGAAGTAAAATCCGTATATCTGTATAATTTCAGGAGACTTTTATGGTTTTAATGCTCGATTACAATATAAATTTTAATTTACATAAATAAATTCAAAACAGCGCTTTTCGCTTCAGTTATTTTTAATCATAATTTCTTAACTTCGTACCTACATAAAGTTCCAAATACAAAAATTATTGACGTTGGGAAACCTTCCATATAAAAAAGTCAAAATGAAAAAGTTTCAGTTTATACATATTTGTGGATCTACATAAAAAATTGGGCATTTCATTAATCATTAACTATATTGATATAACATTTTTTATTACTCAAAATGTTTTATTCATAACCAAATACATTTCCTCTGAAATATAACGTGTAAAAAACTGACTAAATTTTAATGAGCCGTTATTATCCACAAATTTGCACGTCCTTGAAACGCTTTTTTCAAAAGAAGGGAATCAAAATAATAAGTCATAAGTTAACCTTGTTAAAGTACGCCCAACAAAAACACGAGACTATTTTTTAACACAAAGGCAGAAATAATTAATAATACAAAAAACCAAAAGTGGAATCGTCCCACTTACACTTGATCAACCCCACTCACTTCTCACTAACGGTTTTGAACTTTTATATTACGGTACAGGTTATCTAATCACCTGACAGCTGAAAAAACGTGACTTAAGTTGAAAGACTAGGATATTATTCGGACGGTCATTAATCTTGTATTCGTTAAGTCAGTATTTTATCGAAATAACTTGTACTCGAAATTTTTTGTATTATTTACATTTAAAATTTGTGTAGAGGTTAAAACTAAAAAATTATGTTGTGTAAATTTCATTAAATAGTTGCACAAAATATTGGCGATGTAACTGTATATTCTGTTAAAGGATGAATCTATTTTCATAATATCCTGACAATGAACTGTTTTAGATGAAAATTAGTCACGAGAAAAATCACATGATTTTACGTGAGTCAAAGGTCTCAAAATCCGGTTCAGTTTACCATAAAATCTATATAAAATATGTACCTATCCTCAATATGCACACACTAACCGTACGGCTTTAACTCTAAATCATATGGTCATATGATGTTTACAGTCCGGTTGTCGAGGCCATATAAACCGCTTCAAATACATAATTCCGTATTCCAACTATTTTGCAATGAACATAAAACAAATAGTTTACTCGCATTCAGTGCTGTGTAGATAGATAACAATTTTGCCAACTTCCGCATTAAAGGTCAGAAAAAAATGTTGAAATTTAAAGGTTTCGCTCCGCCCGAGGGAAATAAACCAATTTCATGAAATCAATAATTAATTCCAGAGCACTTTAATACCATCGTATAATTACATAATCGAACTGCAGTAAATTAATAAACTTTAAAAGCGATTTGTTGTGAGCATGATTGGGTTTTATAAACATACCTACACTAAATTTGTTAATTTTGTCCATAAAAACCGCTTTGTAAATGCATAATGGCTACCCAAAAATATCTGATGTGGCCAGCACATGACATTCTTATACGATAAGAATATAATATGATCTTCGAAAAGTATTAAATCCTTAACTAATAATCATTTGCTGACAAAAATCTATATTTCATTAATTTTAAAAAAATCTTGAAGTATAAAAAATCACGATTAATATAATTTCTTACTACTTGGCGATAAGTTGAGTTTAAAAGTTAAAATGCCTCGCAATTTTCCAAATGATTTTAAAAAATGGCAATGGAAAGAAACTATCTGAAAAAAGTTTCCTTTATTATTTTATTTATTATTCTATTAAAAATATTTTTTCAAGATATTCTTCCTCACAATTTTGTTAAAAATCTGAACTATGAAATTTGATATAATCTCTTAAGTTCCATTTTTTTACACAGACCCCCAAATTATCCTTAAAATCACGAGTTAGAAAAAAATCCCGATTACTACACTTTCCTATTTTGTATAAGAAAGTAAAAAGCTACATTCGGGTATTAATTAATGATTTCCTGTACATCGCACTTGGAAACATTTCGACTACATTACAACATTCTTACCTATAACATTTTTATAAACACGTTGTCGTCGCGTTCTAATTTAAATGGTGTTAAACAAGTTTTGACAAAAAGTTTCAAATTATTTAATCGATGTTTGGTTGCGTGAAGTATAAATTAATAGCATATCCACTCTATAAGGTTATTTATTAGATAATAAAAAAATTGAGCATTTAATTTTATTATCAGCTGTCCACACACTCAATTAATCTATATTTTGATTGGGTTTTAGTTATACTTTCCACTTTTATCGATGGGTTGAAATGATTGGAATTTTGGATGCTGGTGGAAATAAATCATAAGATTTTATTTGACAAGTAGAAGATAATATTTCAACATTAAACACATTTGTACATGTTGATTATCTTTGATAGCTTACAACACAACTCAGACATCCCGAATTGATCAATGTAAAATACAAATGGCTATCTAAGTCTGCATCTTATATGAATACAATTACAATTCATAATACAAATACGTGAAATTGCAACAAGTATCGCTTTGTGGTTTGTGCAACATATTGTCCTATACGCTGTTTTTCTTTTACATTGTAATACTAAGAGAAATTGGCATGGGCGGAACTGGATTTAAAAATCTGAGAATGTTAGTACACTTTGAAAATATGTACCCACATAAAACAAAAGTTTTTACTTAAAAATTAGGTTCCTTCATTTTTAGCTCGGGATTAGTTTTTAGAATAAAATAATACTAACCCAAATAATTTTTATGTAACATTCAGGAAAACTCTAGATCTAAAGTAGACTCAATTTTGAGCAAAAACACGTTAATTTATAGAAACATTTTAATTTTTAAATTTTCTATATTCAAAGGTGTCCCAGGATATACACGAAATATTTTTAGGTATGATTCTTGAATATATCTATTCTGCATTGTCTTGTATAATTTTTTTATCTCCAATTCGGGTATTTTATTATTTTTACTTTTAATTTTTTTTCTATATAAAGTCATTGCAGGTGGCAACTTACGGAAATATTTAACAAATTTAATAATTACTGCGAGTAGACATCGTTTATGTTCAAAACGGAATTTAACTTTTCGATTCAAAATAAACCAATTTTTCATCATGTATCAAAATTTTAACTATTTTCAATACTATTTTTCAAAATAAATTAAATGAAACCGTGAATATAATGATTTATTTTTGCAAATTCCAAATTTGAACACTAATAATTCTTTAAAGGTTAACACTGTCAAAAAAATTACAAGATACTTTCGATCGCAAATCATCTCAGCTACAAATTTCATGAATAACTTTTTTCGATAATCAAATATTTCAGCAGACTGGCTTCTTTTTATTCAATAGTGTTTTACTTTTTCAATCTACCATTTTCAAGATTCAAGAGATGATTGCTCGAAAACTAACCCGGATTGGGGATAAAAAAATTATACAGGACAATGCAGAATTTATTCAAGAATCACACCTAAAAATATTTCGTGTCTATCCTGGGACACTCTGTATAGCATTTTAAAAAGTGAAGAAAAATAAAATCGGTTTAGATCTTTTAAGAGATGAGACAGAATTAGATTGTCAAATTTCATTAAAAATAAAGACATTTTCTTAGAAAATTAAATCATTTCAAGAATGCTGCTAGGATATAAAGGAAAATTATTTTATTGAGTGTTAAAAATGCCTTCAAATTATTTGCTAAACCATAATGAAGACTATTTTCAAATTCTTGGGGAACTTTTCTAAAAGTTGCAGAAATGAAATATAAACTTTAAAAAAATTGCAGTTATAAAGTTTTCTGCAATAAAATCGAAGTAATATTTAAAATCATGTCACAATATTGTACTTCCAGTTATGGAGACAATAAAACCAGACAAAACGTAGTTCTGTCTCTCCAATTTGTGTAGATAGTGAGGTTAGGTCAATAATTTTATCACTTGTTCAATCCTACACAATTTTTTTGTATTGTTCTGTTTTATAGTTTAATTTTATTACCGTCGTGGTACTAAATGGGTTTTTACGATATTTATAGCACCATACAAAGTTCAAAGTGTAAGAAATAAATTTAAAAAATTTGTGTTAAAGCAAAAATGTCAGCGTTTAATTTGGATTTTTGTGTGATCTTTGATATATCTGATGTACTTGTTCTAATTAAGAATTATTAAAAAGTTTAACACTTAATAAATATAAATTGAAAAAAATGTGTTTATACTTGGAAGAGTCTTGAAAACACTTGCATAAAAACTGTAATAAAAAAATAATAAATACAAATTTCTCTATTTTATAGATCACATCACAAATTTCGTGTTAATTTTAATTACAAAAAAATTCCTAACTTAATGTTTATTCTAAATCCTTGAATTTCAGAAAAAATCAGATATTAAATAGGTGTAGGTACTTTCCAACATAATTTAAATTCTCTAGTTACGCCTATGCCCCAAACTCTACCAATCCAATTGACAACTGGATTACATAAAAAAACAATTTTATCGCACGTGCAACAAAACAATTTTTTAATTAAAGTTTCATTTGATACTTATTAAAAAACACAATTTTATTATGGTATATATTGCTAATAACTCTGTTACAAAATTGTCTGTAGCCAATAAATTTGTAGAACATGATTAGGAACATAAAAAAAGATTATAATCTAATCTATATCGCGAGGTATTCAACAAGAACGCTGTTATTAAAAAATAAATTGGATTCGAATTAATGTGAATGTGTTATTGCCATCTGCGACAAATGATCGGAGCTGTCATAATGAAAATTGCGAAATTTCTCGTAGATCAAACAACAGACTTCTCATAAATGTAATAGATATTTATCTGTTCTTCCTCTAATGATATGAAGCCTAAATTATTTTTTAAAGTACAATAATTCCTTTCTCCAACAGTAACGTTACTATTATACAATAAATCTGTTAATGCTGGAGATGCAAAAGGAAGTTTTATGACGTAGACGATCACGAGATGATGAGTAAGTCTTTCTTTCACTTTACCACACCACAAATCCTAAGTAAGTATACAGTACGTTAACAATAAATCATTGTGCAAGTTCCGTATATCGCATACAGTATAATATATTATTAAATAGAACAATTCCAGGGGCGAACTAGCCGGATTTTTATTTTATCCTTAAACTTAAGATAAACTATTGTAATCCAAGTTGTACGAGAAATTTAACCCTTTGGCGCTTTCGGCTAGTCCAACCCTGCGCAACTGTATCAAAATTAGTTGACAATTTCTTATAAATACATATCGACTAACTGTTTTTCATCTACATACCATTACATAACAATTATGCAGCTTATTTGCATAAAAAAGGACATTGTAATGTGTAATGTACGCCACAACAGGTTGCGCAGATTTTCTTTGGTGTTGCAGCTGGTAATACATAAAAACCAAATAATAGACAACTTTATCCAATGGTATAAAGTTGTTGAGTGTCACTTTTATAGCCAAGATTATTCGGTTATTTAGCTAGGCTTTGTGCAACCGAACAATTTAATTTTGGTGATGAAAATTGCTTGTCACTTTTGAAAAGCAAAAAGCTAGATGTTAATTAATAGATAACGTATTAGACAGACACTAATCAATATTCATTGAAAAGAAAACAACAATAACCTGGGACCTTCTACTTGTCAACGGAATAATGCCTTGTCCATTCACCCAAGCTCTACAATAATAAACAAATATTCGCAAATCTCATTACTGGAATATTGGATTTTACATGGGAACCCATTACAAAATTGGAAAAAAGTAAAAGTCATGTCATGCTGCTAATTAAAGCTAATGGTGCAGCGTATGTTGTATGTTGTATGCTCTTTCGTATTTTATGAAGAAGTGCATAGTTTATGTGGTAATTGTCTTCAAGGATAGCAATGTTAAGAGTTTGTATCCGCCATCCGGTGATATGCAGTTATTAGCTCACAAAGGAAACGGAAGAGAAGAGCTCTGGAGGTTTCCCTATAAGATAATCTCACGATAAATTAGGCAATTTGGTGGCAAAAGATGTAAATGTAACTTTTTAAATTAATTTCGAGCTTACCAAATAAAATAAATACTGTCGCATATTTATGTAAACCAAAATTATTATTTTTATTTATATTATTATGGATTTGCAATCATCAGTATATCAGATGATAAAGATAAGGAGAATGGGACATAAATATGCGCCTTAAGGCACACCAGTTATTATTTTTGTAACAGTGAAATTTATGAACTTCAACAATATAAGATCTATAAAATAGATAGTTTTATAACTACTTTATTTAAGCCTGAAGGCTTCAGTTATTTGCGAAGAAATAAATCATTATTTACTTTCTTTCTGAAATTCATGGTATGTACTTGATAACGATTTTGTTCCTCCTCTTTTTAACAAATCGACATGAAAAGAGATAGATTAATAATGTCTTGATCTTAAGTGTATAAAGTTAGAATTAAAATAATTTTGCTGTAGTTTATAATTGGGAAAAAAATTACTTTCTGTTCAGATTGTAGGAGAAATTTCTTCGGAATAATTACAAAATTAAAGATCAATTAAATTAAAAGTTATTTGCATTTTCATTAAGAGTGATTTAAATCTTCTTGTCCTTAAGCCTTCCAAATTTCCCGCATAAAGTGGAATAAATAACCACCACAAATTGCATAGATACACAAGTTCAAATAACGTTCTTAGTGAACGCTTTACAATATTTCAGGATAAGATAAGTTGAATAGCCACTAGTCAGATTTGATATACAGTGGATTAATAATACAAAATTGAATTAAAAAAGTAATTACCAGACTCCAGAGGTCTTTTTTTGTTAAGAATTAAGTGTACGTCATTTTTAATACAAAGTAGATATAATGAGTTTTGCAAAATAAAATAATTAATTTAAATGAGACTTTTTGAAATGGCTGGTTTGCCTAATAAAATGTCGAATTTGGCTTCCTTTTTGATGTACATACAGGATGTTAAAGAAAATAAATTATTTTAATTAATTTGCTATAAATCAATAATTAAAAAAATTAGCTTTCAGAAATTTTGCATAAATCTTTTTTTTGTAATCTCTATTAATAGTAGTTGCGTACGGATTTCTTCAAAAATAATGTATTTAATAAAATGTTCACCATGCACAATATGCAGATAGGATTTTCCATTCAATTTAGAAATTTTTTTGTAACTTACAATTTTTTGATAACTTAACTCAAAACAAAAAAAGCAATAAAATGCATGATGTTACTGTTACAAATAAAGTAAATGCTTAAAAACATCGAATTATGAGCTTGTTTTTTAATATAAATATAAACAACTATATATTTTTGAAAAGCCCAAATTTTGCTTAATCAATATAAAAAATGTCCATTTAAAAAATCATATGTTTAATTATTATCTCAAAAACTAAACATTTTAGACAAAAACTGCATACGCCACTAAACTCTACATAAAAAAGTTTATCAAGATCAGTTTTCACCTTTTTGATAAGTTGACGCTTAACGGAAATACGAGGGATGCCTAAAAAGCAAAAATTTTCAGAATCAGTCTGTAGATTTTACTAAGAGAGCCATGACAAATTTAAACCCGGAATCTTTCGTTTCGTAAAAAAGGAAACTAAAGTGAAAACCGCAACACTCTGTCTTTGATAATAACTCCCCTATATAAGTGTCGAAAATGTACATGTAGGTACTTCAAAAAGGATGGAAAATTCGACCATCTCTTATTATACCTTTAATTTTCTATAAACTATCGACTGTTGAATTCCTGATGATATAAACTGGACCACCCTGTATTATTGAGACTAAAATAATATAACAAAAATAATTATTTGGTAAAATTTAATATTCGTATACTAAATATTTTATAGTATAATCTGATGGCAAATTCATGACTTTTTTATACTACAACTACAATTACAATATTTTGTAATCAGTGACCCAATAATATACTTAATTTGCATTTCTAATTGATTCCGAGTATTCGCGGTGATTCACCGTGTTACAAAATGATTTTGCAGTTAATCCTTAAAATTTCTTATATCAGGGTCCTCTTAATAATCTTAAGGCTCAAATTTAAAGACGCTGATTGAAATAATTTTGGATGCTAATAAGGAATATTCAAAGTTGAAATAAAAATCGGTGGGTCCATCAAACAAAACATCGTCTTTTCAATTAAAAATACTTGAAAATGGCCAATTACAACCCTTTATTTTGTACAGGCTTTCACATTAAGCCTTACGCTTTTATCAAGGATTCTTTTACAATTTTGGTGACGAACAATCTTTTTTTTTCACCAACTTTATAGCAATTTTTCCTCACAAATTATTAAGAACCTTATATAACAGAAACTTATATATTACACGTATACAAAAAATTCTCCATCTTTTATACCAAAAGGTTCTACTACTTCGTTAATATATCATAAAAATCTTGCGTTACAAATATTAAACAAAAATATATTCAAGTAATCTAAAATTTTAAAAACTGTATCAGTAATTTTCTAACGTTATCACTAACATCCGTGTTTGGATGCTTAACATCCGTATCTGGCATTGGTGGACCACCTACAAAAATTCGTACAAGTTCGTCCACTTCCAAGTTGCACTTTCCCAGCAAACCCACCATAATAATTATGTCAGACAAACAATTATGTCAAACAAACATACTTAAACAAATTAGTTTTTAGATTAAGCCATAAGAATTATGAGCATTTTCTACATAAAATATTATTAGTATACAGTATTACAATAAATCAAGCCAGACTTTTACAATAAATGTCAATTTGTTTCTTAATTTTAATCCTAAACTTAAATATTTGTTTAAAATTATATTAATTACTGCTTGACTTTTGAAACACGTATTAATAATTACTATTACAACCAATTATATCTACTCTCCGCGGCTTTGGATAGATAAACCCTGACATTAGCCTAGATACAAAAACAGCTAATACGCAAAAATTTTTCACCGCACACACACAGACTGAAGTTATTTGATTTTTGAACAGCTCTCAAAAGTAATAATTAAATCAACAATAGACGTCAAAGTTGCCTTACCTTGGACAATTGTGCAATTTGAACAACTTCTACTAGTCGTAATTCAAAGAATAAAAAATCGATATAACCTACATAGTCTCTTATAATAAATAATTGGAGCTGTAAAATTTCATAACGAAACGCCCAAACCGTTTATACAATATTATTACGGATTTAATGTACTAGCTAATCGAGTCTCTTTTGCTACTAGATTAATTAAGTGGTTAGTATAGTTTTTAATGGGATTATTCGATTTTCATCATCCAGGCTAATTCGAATGATAAATATTGGTTTCATGCAGATAATGAGATTAGAAGCTTACATAAACCTGTGATCATAATTTCTTCACATGCATATAATTATGTTTATTTGTTTAAAGACAAAATGTAAGATTAATCGGTTGGAATTACAGGGGACGTGTTTAGTTCCAAGTTAAAAATATCACTCATTGTGGTCAGGTGAATTTTATATATATTTATTTAAATTAGCTAGAAAATAGTAGGTTTTTATCACCACGAAGAGGCGTGGCGTTATAAACCTATAAATATTTTACAGAAGAACCACAATCCACAACTGTAATTTATCAAATATATTTTTCCATATTTTTTGGGGATCACCAAATTTAATGAAGGAACTTACCGAATTTGATATATTACGAATTATATTGTTACCAAAGTACACTTCAGATTTTCGGCATATAAAGCTCTTGGTTATTATGAACTGAAGATTATTTAAAACTAAATTTTTCTAAGTAACTGTGTGTATATGTATGTACGAACATTTCAGAAATTTAAAATATCTGATGTGTCCAACACATGATTTTCTTATACGGGTAGTATCACAATAGTTACTTTTCCTAAAGACATTAAGTTAAATTTCTTGTAAAAATTTTGAGGGTTTCCAGCAATTTTCAAATAGTCTCTGTCGCACTTATTGCAATACGCATAAATCTGTCCTTGTCCCACTCATTATAACCGAATTTTACGACAAAAATGTGTTTTATTTTAGATTTCTAACCTATTACTCACTTAAAAAAATCATTTATTTATTCATTATTATTGTTTTCGGTACCATAGAAACCAGTAAAATAAAAAAACTAATGGTCCGTCCTTCTGGGATTCGAACCCGGGACCTTCCGTTTGGCAGCCATATAATGAGACACATGTCTACCTCGACCGTCGGATTCAACTATCAACGCGAGCTATAAGAAATATAAAGTGTTTTAAGAATATCTAGTTCTTTTGAAATTTTTTTGACGGAATTTCAAAAAAAAGTTCAAACAAAATTTGTTCAAAATTCAATTCTAAATCAATGTTAAAGAATAAAAAAATCTCATAAATTGTTTATTTTTCAAGATATTCCTAAAAAACCTAAAAATGTCTTCAGGTAACTCTCACTTGTTTTGGTGCTAGATGAAAAACATTGAATGTGGCACCCACAATTTTGTTCAAACTCCAAAATATGAAATTTGGATTAAGGTATGTTTGGTTCAATCGAATTATTTTGAGCCCAAAAACTTGTGGTAGGATTTTGTAAAGACCTTTTATTATTAATTTTTGTAATTTATTTTAAAACCTCGTCATGATTAACATAGTGATTACTAATAATATAATTAAAACCAACAATCTTCCAAACAAATTTGTTCAAGTAAGAATCAATAGAAGAACATTGTGTTACATTGTAAGTGTGGTAGCTTGACACCTAAATTCGTCATGCTCAATTTCCTTTTAAATTTAATAAAATGTGTTTAACCAGGTATGAAATAATAATAATACCACTATTCGAAATTCGTGTTACATAAAAAAGATTATACAATATAAAGTCGTGCAGTTTTATGTGAATTAAACAGCGAAAATTTATTTTCAAAATTTAAGTATGTAATATAATAATTTTGCTAAAATTAATTCCGGACTATTACACAATTTATTAGTATGTGCACATCTTGGTAACTTAAATAGATACTAAAAATTTAGAAATAACGAACATGTAATAACCAAACGTTGGATAAAAATAAAAGTGATGCTTTTACAACTTTTTACATCTTTTGTATAAGTATTTATTTCAATCGTCCATCATCGTGTTCCTGACAAAAGAAATCAAAATATACAGATTTTTCTAATAACTATTTTGTTGTTTGGAAAAACATGATGCATAACATACCACTTTTTTCTGGTAGATATGTCAAAATATTAATCCGCAATGCTGATATAAATCTACATTACAGAATTTCTTTAAACTATATT
Source organism: Pediacus dermestoides (assembly GCA_963942485.1). Lineage (NCBI taxonomy): Eukaryota > Metazoa > Arthropoda > Insecta > Coleoptera > Cucujidae > Pediacus > Pediacus dermestoides. The sequence continues at coordinate 37,183,870 of OZ012626.1, forward strand.
AAATAACTAGAGAGAAATCTACAAATATCTGGCATTTTAAACTGATTTTCCCAGATCCAATTTTAATTGGCGTCTATATTTTAACTTTTTTACGGCTTGGATATAAATTTCATTTATTTCAATTAATTGATTTATATACCCAGACTTGAAGTTATTGAAATTACCAAAAAAAATCGCGTCGAAAATCGTAACCAGTTATAAATACTTGAATAATTATTTTAATAATAATACTTTTAAGTAAGTAATAATTACTTGTAATAACAGTTAATTAAATTTGATCTTTTTCATTACGATTTGTGTCAGTATACTCGCGGTAGGTCTGAAATATTCGCACAACTTTTCTGTGCTATTTATATTTAAATCGTGCTTCTTTATTATTTATACGATTCTCCCCAGAAAATTTCTTTTGGGATTATAAAGTTCATTGTCAATTGATAAATTAGGGAAAATTTCTTGAAATTTGCTTAGTAGGACTATTTTAAATTCTGAATCTCACAAAAAGTTACTTTATACCCGAAGAAGAATTATTTTTCTTTGGTTCTCAAGCCACATTTAATTTTATAAAAGGGAAAACGAAAAAAATTATTTTGTAGGTATGCGAGGCGAGATTCCAAAAAGAGAAAATTTAAAAAACGTGGTCTTTTACACCTAGAATTGCATCAATCCGGTTTAGGTTAGGTTAGGATTTTTAAGACAATATTAATACGAGCCCTAACAACTAAATGTTCGGATAAAAGTAAATTTTTTAAGTATGAAAGGAGAACTGGAAATTTTAGGCAAATAATTAGTAAACACCTAATAATACAATAAAAAAAGACTTAATAACAATATTATGCATGGAAGAAAAGTATTTATTTGATTTAACAATGATTTAACCGTAATAATTAGCAAATTTTACAAAATGAATTTGAAACTAAATGTTGGGATAATTTTTAATTTGGGACCATTAATAAGAGGTTACGTCTCCTTTTGCTTTAATAGTTGTCTGTATTCTAGCAGGAATTGTATTTATCAAATTTTGGTACAATTCTGGCGTGAAACTGTCCCAGATTTCTTCTATTTTGATCTTTAAGTCCCCAATGGTTCTTGGTGGATTATTGCGTAAAATACGTTTAATTTTATGCCAAAGAGTTTCAATGACATTTAGGTTCGGACTGGATGAGGAACATGAAAGCACCTTTATGTCGTTTTCCCCGAGTTCCAAAACTGTGATATTTTAAAAGAAAATTACGCCACATTTTTCAAGTGCAACTTTAAAGCTACAAAATATACCTAAAATCACCAAATAAAGACTTGGGGATTTTTTGGTACATAAAACCAACATCCAGCTTTGCAATAAAGTAAATTTTACCAAAATCCAATCAGCGGTTCCAAAACTGTGATTATTTTAATGTAGGTAGCACCCTCAAAAACACGTTTTTTGAAAAATGAACTGTGGAACTCGAAAAAAATTCAAAAAAAATGCATATTAATATTTCAGGATTTTTTCAATATAGTACGATTATTGAACTTTGATTTAAAGGTTTTTTGACACAAATCCAACCAGCGGTTTTAAAACTGTGATTTTTTAAAACAGTTACTAGAAAATTCTAACATTTTTAAAGGTGCAACTTTGAAGCTCCGATAAATGCCTAAAATCACCAAATAATAAGTTGTCTGACTTTTTTGTAAGGAAAACCAACAACCAGCTTTACAATAAAGTAAATTTCATCAAAATCCGACTACTAGATCCAGCATTTTGAAAATAATAATTCTTTGTTTCTACAATTTTCCCATCCTGCTGGGTTAAAGTGCAACAGATTTGGAACCGCCGAGCGGATTTTTACGAAATTTACATTTTTATATAACTAAATGTTGGCATTATAACAGAAAAAACCATCAATATTATAAAAGTTAATTTAGATAACTTTTGTGCGTATGGAAAAAAAACAATCAAATTTACTTTTGTCCGAACATTTAGTTGTTAGGGCTCGTATAAGGTTAATAAAATTTTTGATTATTAATACCTTAGGTTAGATGTTCTTTATAATTTAAAATTCTGAACCTCACCTAAATTCAAGTATTTTAAGGACGAAAACTTTCCATTATTAACGCAGTAAATTACTTGTTAAATTTGGTCCATGGTATTTTTTTGTTGTTTATATTTCTGGTTCATTATTTAAAATTAGAATTTTATTAGTATTGTAAAATATATGAGTATAATATTCCCTCTTATGTATAGAGGATTTTTTCAATACTACTCGTATTTTGAAATTGTTATCAAAAACATGAACATGAAACAAAATAGGTATAAGTAAGTACTCAGTTTTTTTGGAATTTGTCATGGTTGCGAGTTGCAAGTTATTTTTATTCTTAGATGCAATATTATTTTACATACACCAAACACCCGAAAATTAACTTCATAAATGAGCAGGTAACGTTTTTGGACGAACGCATAACAAAACTGTTGACCCATTGAATTGCATTCAACATTTCGCTATTAAGATCCCCTCAAGCAAAACCCACAAAGAATTCTGATTCCCATGCTACATGCATCAGATAAATTACACCTTAACACCTGATGCGGCCACGCATTAAATCCAAAAGAAATTCAGTACTTTAATCAGGTTAACCATGCATATTACGTCAACTGCTGAAATCTTGAGCGTCACACTCGCACTCTCAAAGAGATAATTTCGCCATTCCGCCGCTCCAAAGTACCTTCAACTAAATTACTCAGTTTTCACTATCAATTTTACTCTTACTCTCCGTCCCAACGATATCAATGGCTGGCGATGTCTAGCAATAATTAGCCTATTTTCGCAATACCCCCGGATTTTGGGAGCACTAGGCCCTGACCGACGACACCACGCCGGGTGGATGGTGTTGTTAGCTGGATGGAGGGGTGCCTCTCTCTCGATTGCCACTCAAGTCCATAAGCGTCTTCAGCCGGTTGTTTTGTCTCTAGTGACAGTCCTTACCGACGTCTGTTGCTGCTGCTACTAGTACTACTACTACTAACCCACATCTGAGGTGTGCATTTTGCTGGATTCTTGTAATCGCCGCGACTGTTGACTGGTGTGAAAGAACTCGCGCGGTGCACAGCAACTTAGCTTTTAGCCAGAGAGTGCGGGTGTACAAATATTTTTTTGGTGAGCTCGCGTTTGTAGTGTAGTGCAGCAGTTTTGCTCAAATTTATTTAGTGCCATAACGGACTTTGTTACCCTAACTAGGGTCATTATGATCGCCAAAAGGTAAGTCTTTTAACTAACGGAAATATTTTTTTTTTTTAACCACACAAAAACACAATTTAAATATTCCTTCAAAAAGTGCAAGCATTCATAATTATTCCTTTCATTATGCAACATAATTGCTATCGTTTTGTTTCCCAACATAAATTGATTACAGTAATTAATGCAATGGTAGGCAAGGTTTCCTTCTTTTCCAGCGTTGTTCTTCTTACTTAACTACCATCGTTCTTCAGATGAACACAATAAAATAAAAAATACACCCAATTGCACCGTATTTTTAAGCGTACCCTAGCTGTAAGTAAAGCTTTTTACCATAGCAACTCAAAAAGCTTGACTTCTAAAAATTACGGTGCAATTGGGAATAAATAAACATTTTATCTTTGATCATTACTACATCGAACAATAAACAATGCTTGTAAAATTGATTGGAATTGAAAGATTATCGAATCAACCAAAAGGATTTTATTTACTTACGATAAAAATCGCATTGTAATAGTAATACATTTATTCCAATTACAAAATTGAAACTCGTGATTAGTTCATGATACTTTTACCTGCCTCTGTGCATGTACGAAAGGAAGATTTATCCATACATTGTAACATTTTGATGTAATAAATCGTGAAGAAATTATAAACGGTTTAGGAAATTGAAAATTTATATAGGTTGTGATGGTGCATATAGATATAAGTTTTATACATTTAAATCTATTTGTATTTTTTTAGAAAGTTCTTTTTTATGAATTATAAAATAAATTATGTAACAAAAATAAAAGGTGCATTTAATTTATTAACAAGTTTATTTTTGGAATTGCATTATTTATCGGCACACGTGCTTTGGAATGACTAGTTTTGAATAATGTAGACGGATTCCAATTTTAAACCCCGACATTTAGATTTATAATAAAGTGTTAGATAATTTGATTTTTGAATAGGAGAAATATGTAAGTGAAGAAATAATTGGACAAAAATTAAGATATAAAAATCGACAGTGAAATTTTTAGTTAAAAAATGGGCAAAAATAGTTTAAGATGTTCCGAGTAGATGAATAAATTTTGAAGCATTCTGCTTTAACTGATTTCAAAAATTTAAACACGCCTCTTTAAATACAAATACAAAGCTGTAACTTATATATTTTTTTAAATTTTCAAATTCAAAATTTCCATAAAAACAATGTTAATTTACTTTCCAAACGGACAAGTGAAGTGAATTTTTTTGTGACTCAGGGAGGCTAATTGAAGTCTATCGCAATTTTCATTAAATTGGCACTATTTTGAAAATTGTAGAAACAAAGAATTATTATTTTCAAAACGTTGGTTCTAGTAGTCGGATTTTGATAAAATTTACTTTATTGCAAAGCTGGATGTTGGTTTTCTTTACAAAAAAGTTACACAAGTTTGTATTTGGTGATTTTAGGCATTTATCAGAGCTTCAAAGTTGCACCTTTAAAAATGATAAAATTTTCTAGTAACTGTTTTAAAGAATCACAGTTTTGAAACCGCTGGTTGGATTTGTGTCAAAAAACCTTTAAATCAAAGCTCAATAATCGTACTATATTGAAAAAATCCTGAAATGTTAATATGATTTTTTTTGCATTTTTTTCGAGTTCCACAGTTCACTTTTCAAAAAACGTTTTTTTTGAGGGTGCTACCTACATTAAAATAATCACAGTTTTGGAACCACTGGTTGGATTTTGGTAAAATTTACTTTATTGCAAAGTGGGATGTTGGTTTTATGTACAAAAAATCCCCAAGTCTTTATTTGGTGATTTTAGGCAATTTTCGTAGCTTTAAAATTGCACTTGAAAAATGTAACGTAATTTTCTAACGACTGTTTTTAAAAAATCACAGTTTTGGAACTCGGTGAAAACGACATAAAGGTGCTTTCATGGCCCTCATCCAGTCCGGACTTAAATGTCATTGAAACTCTTTGGCATAAAATTAGGCGTATTCTACGCAATAATCCACCAAGAACCATTGGGAACTTAAAGACCAAAATAGAAGAAATTTGGGACAGTTTCACACTAGAATTGATAAATACAATGCCTGCTAGAATACAGACAGCTATTAAAGCAAAAAGAGACGTAACCTCTTAATAATGGTCTTAAATTAAAAATTATCCCAACATTTACTTACAAATTCATTTTGTAAAATTTGCTAATTATTAAGGTTAAAATATTGTTAAAACAAATAAATAATTTTCTTCCATGCATAATATTGTTATTAAGGCTTTATCTTATTGTATTGTTAGGTGTTTACTAATTATTTGCGTAAAATTTCCAGTTCTCCTTTCATAGTTCAAAAATTTACTTCTGTCCGAACATTTAGTTGTTAGGGCTCGTAATATCACAATTTAAATTTTCGTTTTTTGAATTTTCTCTTAAATCTCGCATTTTTGGATTTAAACAGACACTATTTTGGGCTTTACTAAGGGATAATTTTGTATAAGATATAGAAAAGTCCATGTTGTTCTAAAAATCACAAAGTTTTTTAATTTTGGCCCAGAATAATTGGGATTCTTATCGTTATTTATGGATGAGTATTTGATTATTTTCTAAGATTATATTTAAAGAATGCATATAGACAAATTGAGTAGTGCTAAAGAAATTGCGATGTAAAGCCCCAAATTTTTAATTCATGTTTTTTGGTCAATCAAATTTTATTCATATAGCTAATAAACTTGTAATGAAAATTCTTGAATCTATACTTCTCTTAGAAAGTCTACATTTTTTATACAAAAATAAGTTGCAGTATTTTGTTCCCAAATTTATGAAAAAGTGAATATAAAATTAATTTAATATAGTGTAAAAAATGAACAAACAAATATTTAATAGCACAATTTTTAATGTTTATATTTCTAATATTTTACTGCAGGTTTCAAGAAAAATTAACATATTTAATTTACAATGGTCACTTTAATGTTTTTTTTTTTGGAAACTCAATTATATTTAGTTTTTCAAACTATTCCTTAATAAAATTTTGTAATTCGAAATTTCATTTTCTCTTAAATTTATGCACATCACGCGTCCTTCTAGATTATTTCCTGCCCATGGTCACGCATTTTAAACAACGAAACGTTATGAATGAAACCAGACCTGAACTAATTTCCTTTTCAAATTTATCTCTTCTAAAAATAGCAGGAGTAGTACTACGGCCCTAATTATAAAACCACACGTCAACACCGACAAACAAAATACTTAATTATTTCAACAATATCATTAAAATAAATTAAAATAAATCAATAAGCTAAATTAAAGGTTAATTAGTTTTTTTCTAATTAACAAACAAACAACTTCCAAAAACAGGAAATTATACCTGTGGGGCTGGTTACGGTACCAGTGTAAATTTAAACGGTTATTAGAATTAATTTATGCACCTGGATTTTCTCTTGAGATAACACAATGCGTAGCAAAACACTTCGAGTTATTTGATGGTGACTGAGCAAGGACAAAGATGTGTCATATGATGCGGACTTTCTATGCTAAAACCAGACACCTCCACGTATAAAATTTGCTTAAAACCAAAGCAATTTTCCACTTTTTAAATTCAATGTTGTTAATATAGCTAAAAAGAAAACGAGGCGAAAACAAATCTGGCAAGCTGTTCAAGCAGAATCTCAACTGTCTTTATTCGTTGCCTTGGGAGAAAGACCACAGATGAACATTTTAATTGCAAATCACAATATAATAGCAAAGTTTATATAAGAATACTGTTGCATCATATTTCTCGCCAGTTCCTTTTGTATGTTTGTTTTAGTAGGCAGAACTAGTGGCAATGTGAAAGTATGCTTTTTGTATTTTACCCGAAATTCATATGTGAAAGCCAATTGTCAACCGAAAATTTGGGCACAGAATAACAAGCAAATATCTTATTATAATATTTATTGTAGCATTGTAATTTCCCACACATACAAAACAGCATGCCGCTGAAAATACAAATCATTGTTGACAAAATTGAAGTGAATGGGCACCATACGGCGAATTTTGCATAAACGGGTGTTTTCCAATAAAAGCTATTATAAAAGATATCAATTAGTAAAGTTAATAAAGTTACAATTTACAATTGGCTGTTTAATGTATAATGTGCACCACAGTCGCTTTCTACGTCAGCCTTTCCATTTGATCTTAGATCGCAAAATACAAGGAGAATTTATTTAAGATGAAGCTTTTTTGTACAAATTTTTTTTATAATTCTTTGGATGAGTTCAACGATAAAAAATTGTATATTCGTGAGTGTTTCAAGGTAGTTTCGTGGGGGACAAATTTACGAAATTAATTACTTTATAAGAGGCGATATAATATTATTTAATTATTAAGTCTTAAGGCTGTTTTGTTATAATAGTTTCGTTTCTCAGAACGATTTGATTTGATCAAGGTTCCAAGTTCATTTGTATGTAGTTCTCTAGAGCTAGACTAGCTGCTTACTATTTCCAGATTTAAGTATATTTTTAAACAAATATAATAATATTAAGAATAAAAACTGGAAGAACAAAAATCGAACTGCCAGTGAAATTTAAAGCTTACATATTTATGTCTTATAACTAAAAATCCTTAAAATTTATGTTAGGTTAGGTTAGGTTAGAATTAAAAAAAAATTTATCTCCAATATTGTTTATTTTACTTTTTTACCATAAAGATGAAAACCTAAAAAAATTCATATTTAAAATGTTCCTAAGAGATTCAATGGTAGCAAATACGAGTAGTTGCAAGTTTCCTTGCTAAAACTTGTAATCAATTTTCATACATTGATTGGGTCAACTATTTAAGAGTAAACAAACATATTTATTTTAAACCATTAAATTTGGTCACACACTTAATTCATACCATGCTCCAGTGTATAAAGGAAGCTTGAGGTTTTGACCACACACGTACACTTTTAAACGTCCAATTTTCGATGTACAGTACTTTGTGTGTGGCTGCCTTTATTCCTGCTTTTGGATCTATTGACTCACCTGTGTTTTATTTGACAAAACTATTTAAAGTATCGCAATAATTCGTCCAGTTTATTACAAAATTTACATTTTTTAAAGTACTTAAAAAGTCAAGGAGCGAGAGATCAAGGACATTGAACATACGGACATAAATTCTTATTCGACTTTGACATTCAGTTCATGTTTTCATGAAAAACCTCACGGTATAAATTAAAAGAAATCCTAAATAAAATGTCTGATATATTTAGCACAAAATCATTCTTTCAACTTTTTTTTTTAAATAAACTTAAAAATATAACAAAGGTAATTACAGTAGTTATCACAAGGTTCCTTCCAAAGAGCAAGGGTAAATAATCAAAAATAACACTCCCGAAATTCAATTAAATTCGTCTAATTAATCTCAATTACAAGTAATTTCCCTCAAAATTGCTTCATCAAAATTAATCTACATAAAATTGTTTCACCAGTTAATCTACATTTTTTAATGTGCAACCTCAAGGTTCTAACCTAAACAATTTCGATAAATTATATCCGGAGTGCGACATATTTGATCGATCTCTCTAACATAGTTTTTTACTATTTTGTTTCCTGCTTTTCTAATATTATCTTAATTTTCCATCAGCATGTCAGTAGGAAAACAAGACATACTTATACATACATTTATCTTAATTACATCAGAAACTCAAACATTTTTTAAGGAGTACCTCAAGGTTGTAAAGGGCACACCCACGCAATTATAATCGTTTTTTATAAATTTGATAGAAATCTACAAGTGTACAATAATTGTTATCCCATTTCATTAACTTATTGTTCAATAAGTTAATTTAAACTTGAATTTAGCACACCTCAAGGTTCTGACCCAGACCTCCATAGGCGACGCACCCTAAATTTTATTAATTTGCTCCAATTTTTTGCACATAAACAAATTGTGAAGTAGACATATTTTTTGTTGGAGCTCCCCAGGGTTCGATTTAAGGGGCAAGGTTCAGTCCACATTACGTAAGTCAAAACTAAACGATAATGTTAAGTTGAGTAATTTCTTCCGGGGCAGTACACTATTTTTTTGTTTCCATGTCGATCGATCGATCACAAATTATTTTTAGCTTAGACATTAGAGAATTAATTCACGTTTTAGACACACTTCCGGACTATATTATTCGACCTTGCCCCGCCCCGCTACACTATACCGAAGTAACAGTTATAACAGCGTGTGTGTTTGTAAGTGTTGATTAATCGTAACACAAACCTACCTTTTTCTTAAATGTGATTATCAAGGACGTTTGTCTTATAGACTTTTAAACTAATATTATTAATCACACACAACTTGAGTTTGGTTGTTGGTTTTAATTATAACATTCTTTGTAATTATAGTTGTGCAAATACTGCGTATCTCTAGACGAGAAAAAATTTATTAATGTAATAATTTTAAATTGGATATTTTTGAAATCAACAGTTACACAGGTGCTTTCGTTTTTTCGAACCATGACACTAATTCTGATGTTCTAGCGCGGATAGTTCAATTTTACAATTCGTTGTGGTATAATTCGCTTTTAATTCAGTGTAATGAGTTTTACATATGATTACTTAATGCTAACTAATCTGTTAATTATGGGCTAGATGACATGGGCCATTTTTTAAATTAACACTAGATGATTAATGAATCGGGAGCTCACGGTTTTATATCTCAAACGTAATTTAATAAATAATTAATTATTAATCTACTTAATATGTTAGATGTAATAAAAATTCTTAAACTTTTTCTGCATGGTACTAGAACAAAAAGCAAACCACCGAAACTAATTAAATAACTAAGTACCTTCTAGTAAATAATTCTCTTTGGTTTAATTTTTCTGGACAATTAAGTGTTTAATTATTAAACATTTGAGTGTTTACCATCCATAGAAATTCTTATTGAATTCCTCTGCTGGACCAAAAGCAGTAACATTTTTTAAGTTAATTAAACAAATTGACCTTCGATTAAAAACTTCTCCTTATAGTTATAACACTCTAAGGAACAAAATTTAATACTGAACAAATTACTGTATAAATCTGGTTGTTTCCTTGTAATATACTTACTTAAATCATCTTCTCAGAGTGAAAGTCCCTCTCTAGTACTGTACGGGCTTTCGCTCTTCTATCATTAATAACAAACATTGGTGGACATTATGGCGATTTGGACATCTTATAAATATGTATTTGCTGGTTGGGAAGTGGCTATTATACTTTTGCAATGAGCACAACAAACAAAGTGGAATATTAACAACGGGAAAAAGTGTTTTGTGGAAAATACCGGTTGGAATTAATATAAATTTCGTTTATTGTTTACAAGGAAATTATTAAATGTCAATAAATAGATTTCTAAACATAATTTCAAAGCGGATCCACACCTTCGTTCTTTGCAAAAGTTGTTTATGGTATACTGGGGTGATTTAAGTGATTTACTGAAAGTTAATTGAATTTTTTAGGCCAATTTCACTTAAGTAAATTATCTGTGTATTGGTTGTGAATTATATGCTTTAATTAAGCTGTAAATTATTTAAATTAATCTCATGTCGTTGTAAATAATTAATAAGAGATGATTTTCGAAATTATGTGCACATTTTTGGTGGATTAAAGTAGTTGGTTTGGAGATAGCAGTAGGCGATTAGGCGACGAACCCGCTAATAGCAAATTTTGAAACTGAGAATTATGTTAAGTGATTTCTTTTAAAAAAGTTGCACGTATGTCTAAAACTTCAGCACTTCAGAAAGTTACATATTAAAAGCATCATTAATATTGCCAAAATCTATAAAAATAAATTAATACGAATTACTTTATAGTTCTATGGAAACTTAGGAAGATGGAGCTAAATTTTTACCACATTCTTTCTTTTCTCACAGACAAAAACATGAAGATTAATAACGGTAACCAGACCAATGAATGACCTTGATCTAAAAAAATGGCCCTAAAAGAAAATGTCTTGTTATGTCACGTTTTAAACAAGAAGTAAATGAAAGGAAACTGGCTCGTAGTGTCGAAGATATTTGATATCCAAGTCAACTTGAAAGTGATTACAAGTTATTTTGTCTTAGACTTAAAAATACAATTTCATAAAAATTTCCTTCATTTTATCTTATATCGAATCTTCTATTGAGCGTAATAACTTTTAGTCTAGAATAAGGATCTTCTACTCGTTCTACGAGCCCTAACATTTAAATGTTCGGACAAAAGTCAATTTGATTGTTTTTATCGATACGCGCAAAAGTTATCTAAATTAACTTCCATAATATTGATGGTTTTTTCTGTTATAATGCCAACATTTAGTTATATAAAAACGTAAATTTCGTAAAAATCCGCTCGGCGGTTGCAAAGCTGTGGCACTTTAACCCAGCAGGATAGGAAAATTGTATAGAAACAAAGAATTATTATTTTTAAAACGTTGGATCTAGTAGTCGGATTTTGATGAAATTTACTTTATTGCAAATCTGGATGTTGGTTTTCTTTACAAAAAAAGTTACACAAGTTTTTATTTGGTGATTTTAGGCATTTATCGGTGCTTCAATGTTGCATCTTTAAAAATGATAAAATTTTCTAGTAACTGTTTTATAGAATCACAGTTTTGAAACCACTGGGTGGATTTGTGTCAAAAAACATTTAAATCAAAGCTCACTAATCGTACTATATTGAAAAAATCCTGAAATGTTAATATGATTTTTTTTGCACTTTTTCGAGTTCCACAGTTCACTTTTCAAAAAACGTGTTTTTTGAGGGTGCTACCTACATTAAAATAATCACAGTTTTGGAACCACTGGTTCGATTTTGGTAAAATTTACTTTATTGCAAAGCTGGATGTTGGTTTTATGTACAAAAAAATCCCCAAGTCTTTATTTGGTGATTTTAGGCAATTTTCGTAGCTATAAAATTGCACTTGAAAAATGTGGCGTAATTTTCTAACGACTGTTTTTAAAAAATCACAGTTTTGGAACTTGGGGAAAACGACATAAAGGTGCTTTCATGGCCCTCATCCAGTCCGGACTTAAATGTCATTGAAACTCTTTGGCATAAAATTAGGCGTATTCTACGCAATAATCCACCAAGAACCATTGGGAACTTAAAGACCAAAATAGAAGAATTTGGGGACAGTTTCACGCGAGAATTGTATCAAAATTTGATAAATACAATGTCTGCTGGAATACAGGCAGCTATTAAAGCAAAAGGAGACGTAACCTTTTATTAATGGTCCTAAATTAAAAATTATCCCAACATTTAGTTGCAAATTTATTTTGTAAAGTTTACTAATTATTAAGGTTAAAATATTGTTAAATCCAATAAATAATATTCTTCCATGCATAATATTGTTATTAAGGCTTTATCTTATTTTATTGTTAGGTGTTTACTAATTATTTGCGTAAAATTTCCAGTTCTCCTTTCATACTTCAAAAATTAACTTTTGTCCGAACATTTAGTTGTTAGGGTTCGTATATCATTTTCAGACATTCTTGAGCCATGAGGTTCTTCTTCCGCCCCTGCTACTTTGACCAATAATTTTTCTTTCCTTGATTAAATGCAGAAATTATTTTATGTCCGAAATATCATCATTTTATGGAGGTCGGAAGGTCCTTCGTTATATTTAGCATATTTAACGACATTTCTTCAATATCCACTCCTCTAACACTTTTTAATTTGAAGTCCAACGCATAAGAAAATTCTCACCTTCAAAAAGAATCTCTGGGCTTGTTCCATTAAGTTGTCTTCTCATTTATGCAACAATTTATGTAACAACCTGTTCGACAGCTACGTTATTCCGATATACCTGATGTATGTAAATATTTGGTGATAATCATAAATTTGGTTTTCTTGATGTTATCTCCAGGCCAACTTGTTACATATTCAATTCAACTAGTTCTTATAGATTATAAAGAAATCAGGACAGTAAAGTCTGCAATATCTACTCGTAATGTTGTTGATTCCCTCACCGTTATTATTAACATTCTTTGTTCATTAAATCAATCAAAATTTATAATATCCAAAATTGCCTGTAGGCTTGAGTAAATTATGGGCAGACTTTTTTTGTACTACGAAGGTTGTTTTTTATACATTTTTGTTAATAGAGTTACTTAACCATAATTAATAATTACCTGAATTGCTTAATTATTATTTAATTACACATTTGTATTGTTTTTTTAGTTAATAACTAATTATCTACAAATTATTCCAAATTAGAAAGAAAAAAAGAATGTAACTATATTAAATAATTAAAAATTAATCTGCGATATTTTTTTATTATATTTTTACTACTATGTCTTTTTGCGAAGAATTTTCTTCTTTGCTCGTTGGTAAATATTGTAGAATAATTCATTTCTGTGTAGCGTAAGTAATGTGATAAATAATTGTACTTAAAATTAATGATTTTCTATTTGAATAAAAATCAAACAGAAAATTTAATTTCTTTAATGAATTATTTATTTTGGTGCTACAAAGAGTACATATTAAAAAAAACGCTTTAATATTATTTAAATATTTATATTCCAAGGAGAAAACTACTATATAATTAAATTTTTAACGATTTAGTCATTGCTGTTTGGGACCACTTCTACTGGTAATTTCTAGTTTTAATTTTATTTTAGTACAGCTTTTAAAATATTTATTCATTTTTTTATAATAAAATATTCACATTAAAATATAATTTCTTCAAACTACTGTTACTGCGTTTTTTCCACAAATTATTCATCGCCAATTTTAAATCGTAGCTGTGTGGGTTCAAGGTATATAAACTTGAGTTCTTAAGGCTGTTCTTGTATGCTTTTCGACTTCTTCCCCTACACTCAGTCTACTTTAATAACTATTATAGACTACCGTTTTTTACGAACAGAATATTCAATATCGACCTTGAATAATAATTGAAAAAAAAAGAGTTCTTGTTAAAAAATTTATAAATTGGACAAATATTGAATACAACTACATAATAAATGTTTGGATGTTTCAAGCTTTCAAACTGCTATGGGTAACTTGAAATATTGGAGATCGTCACTTATTTTTAACATTTTCGTAGTCAGGGGATCCAAATTAACAAGGTGATTAATTTTTTTCCAAAATCGCTCCGGTACACATTCGCCAAATTTTCCGTATTTTGACTCCACTTTGTCATTTAATATCCTCGTTTCTGCTGACCAGATTGTGGCATTTCTATCGCTATTATAAGTATTCGACAGTCCTGGGACACCCTGTGTACTCAAGGGTAACACTAACCTAGTGAAGATTTAAAAATTGGGCTTCTGTAAATTTTGCTTATTTTGATAGGCTTATTTTTTCCGAAGAAAGGTTAAGTGGAATTTTATTGACTTCGAATAAATTTAAAATATACTTTTTAAAACCAGCGCCTGTTGACACCTGACAAAAGAATAAGTACCGTTTGCTTATAAACAGACATTTGATGGAACAAATGATTTTTTTTTGTGTAACCCCTTTAAGAATAAATGTGTAGATATTTCATATTTCTATCAAAAAATAGGTGACTTTAATAGCTTAATTTTAATTCTAAAACACAAGTTGATTTCTAGGATTGACATTTCGAGGTACAAAAAATGTTTAATTGAAAGTTTATTTTCTTAATTAAAATCTCTAAGAATAAATCAAAAGTAATCTGCTTAACCTTTGTTATCTTAATCTCTTCAAACTCTTCTAAATGTCTCTCCAAGCACGCGATCTCAAAAATTACCATATCCCGACATTAACTCACTTCCCTAAATAAATTATTGCTAGTTTACATTATTAAGCACAATTCCTCTAAACATTGCACGCACGTGTGAATTTTCCAACTGCAACACAATAAAATTTCTCACCTTCCAATTGCCACATTCTCGCGCCCGAAATAAGGCACTAAATAAGTTATTAATTGTTATTAATTATGCGTGTGTTGTGTATACATGTATGAATGTTTTCAGAGTTATATAATGTTACTTTTAATTACGTGTTTATACCATTGTCTCGAGCCAAGTTTTATCTCATCTCGCGGGCGTATCAAAATACATAAAGTGAAATTGCTTTTGTATGTTTCTGTCGGATAAACCACATCCACCGTCCAGTAGCATTTAATTGCGTTGGAATCATTTGCATAAGCCGTGCAATAACACAACACCGGAGCCTGTGGTAAGAAAACGAGTAATGTACGAGTAGTAGTATTAAGTGTACGAGGCAAAGAGTCACGTGGATGCGAAAGGTGATTTTGAGCAGTTTTGAGGAATTCGTTAGTTACGTAAAAAATGTTCCATATGTTTATTACTGGGTTGAAGTGAAAGTGATGTGGACATATGGTACCTACAGCATATTTTCCCAAATTTTTACAAAATTTTACTCTAAGTACATAAGCTATGTAAAAGTTACCTGCTAGATTCTTATCGAAAAATTTCCAAAAATTCGATTAGGATCATGATCATAACAATAAAGAGAAAAAAGTTGCTTTGTTAAGTACTACCTCAGCCTTAATCGCAACGACAATAACCAGTAAATGAAAGTATGAGATAAAAGCCGCAATTCAAGATCATTAATTGTTCTGAAAAACGAAACCTAGATTGAATGACATAAGTAATAAAAATAATTGTAGTTGCAGAATTTTTTTTAATGGTCTGGATATAAACTTGCAACTTTCTATATATGTGCCATGTATTATATTGATGGAAATAATATTAAAACAGGATTAGCGAGTTTTATTATAAGCGGTTTTGAAACTCACCAATTTATCCGATCCGAAGAGAGTTAGATATTTAAAATTTAATTACTTTATCCGCAAAAGAAATTATAATGTAGGAAATTGATAACTAGGTTATTATATAAAATCAGAATTAGCTGAGTTAAGTTTTAGTTTTAGATAGAAGTATTTATACAATTTTTCGTTTGTATTTTAGTACAGAAAATAGGGAGGAAAAAAGACTTATTTTACCCTACAGCCAATTTTTGCAGAATCTTGTAGTTTAAAACTGAGTTTTAAAAAGTTATTCAGCAAATAAGTTGAATATTTTTGGGAAATTTTTCTCTATTTAGGTACTATTTACTACTACTACTAACTATAGTAAGTAGTAGTTTTTTTTAAATATTGACAATATCAAAAAAATGTTAAAAGGAAAGTTGTAGGAAATATTTTTTTCTACTACTTTGTGTTGATGCTTTTTTTTTCGGAAATCTAATAGGAAAGAAGTTATTTAATAAATAAAAAAATCAACTTTAATTAAGTGGTGAAGAAACGGTGGGGTCTACGAATACAAAAACTCAGTTTTAAACTTACAGGGTGACCCTCTACAAGATTCTGCAAAAATTAGCTGTAGGGTAAAAAAAAGTCTATTTGAGGCCTTTTTTTCTCCCTATTTACTGTACTATTTTAGCTTTGCACCGTTTCTATTTTTTTAACTTCGTGATTTTCTGATTTCTGTTCAGATATGCACAAAGATAAATTTTCATGCATTTATAATCGGCTTTTTACGCAGCTTTCTGCTTAATACACAGAAAATCACAATTCTCCAGTATTAATTTAATATGAAAATGTCAAAACTATAAGTATGTAGATATATCCATAATTATAAAATATTCATTTCCTTATTGTTAATTACTAGTTGTTGGTAATAATATGTCTTGATAGTACTAAAATTAATTATGAAAATTTAACTATAAGCAGCTTAATTATTGTTGTGACAACAAATATAATAATTTGAAGGATGTAATTTTTATCATGTTCAGATGTGGTTATTATACTAAAAAAGTAAAAATTATAACTACCCCGAAGTAGCAGTACTCCGACATACTGTAACCTTCCTAATCCTAAAAGATACAGCACAAAATTATTAAAATTTTTCTATACTTTCTGGAACCCACTATTTTTCCAAACTATAATCTAAACTAGAAAAACTCATATTATAATTAATTATCGTTAAAAAGACCATAAACTTCAAGTTGAGAAACGAGTATGTCCGGATTACTTTTACGAATATTAACAAGTATTCTAGTTATTAGAAATTGTCGTAAAAAGTAGTTAGATAATAAGTTTGCAACCTGAAGTTAAGACTAACATTTACAAAATTTTTAAACAGGGTGATAAATTGCATAATGCAGTAAGTAGTAGTCGTCAGTCTAATCTAACCTAACAAGAAACATGAATGCAGGTCTTCAAGAAATAATTATCTGTTGGATTGACGTTTCGCTAGTCATACTGCCCGCTTCCTCAGAATTAGTATTCGATTTATTTTATTTTTAAGTTCGAATCTAAAAAATCGGAATCCATTTATTTTGTTTTTATAGTTTGTTAATAAGAAATTAAATAATGGTGCTTAGACTATACATTATCTTTTGCCTTATAAATAATCGAACCAACGTAAAAAATTAGTCTACTTTATAGTTCAATCAATTTGCTATAAACCCGATGAATTATTTGAGGAGTTCCTAGAAAATATTATTATTATATCACGTAATGTTTTAATGAAATCTGTCACTATGAAGAGTGAAGGCCTTTCATGAAATGCTTGATAACCTTGTAGAAATTGCGACTTTTGTCAAAAAAAAAAGTACGAACTAAAATCTCGATCAGATTACTAAGTGCCGAAGTGAGAAGGTGTGCCATGAAAAGGCGATGTTCTTTGAGGTTAGATTTTTATTTGCTTTCGATTTTTTATACAGGATGTCCTAGGATAGACACGAAACATTTGTAGATGTGATTCTTCAATAAATTCTGCATTGTTCTGTATAATTTTTTTATCCCCAATCCGGGTTAGTTTTCGAGCAATCATCTTTTGAATGCTGAAAATTGTAGATTGAAAAAGTAAAACACTTTTGAATAAAAAGAAGCCATTCTGCTAAACTATTTGATTATCGAAAAAAGTTATACATGAAATTTGAAACTGAGATAATTTGCGATCGAAAGTATTTTTGTAATTTTTTTTATAGTGTTAACCCTTAAAAAATTATTTGTATTCAAATTTGGAATTTGAAAAAATAAATCATTATGTTCACGTTTTATTTAATTTATTTTGAAAACTAGTATTAAAAATAGCTGAAAACAAAAAATATAAATTAAAAAAAAAATTTATTTTTAATTTTTTTTGATTGGTTTATTAGAATTTTGACAAATAATCATTGCTTTATGTGATAGATCTCTTGATGTTTAGGTAATAATATTAAAATTCAGCCAAAATTGGGATTTGGGGTTTTGAGGTAAGCCCCAAAAAATTTTTGTTAATAAAATTTTTTGAAACAAGAAATGCCTATTACGTTGTTTCAATTTATTTTTATCGTAGTAGGCTAGGTTTTTACTCTTGGTAAAAAATTTTTTACTCGTTTAAAAGAGAATTGCGAGTTGAACCAACAGAAAAATTTTTTTTCTAATTTTACCGAAGGATCAAAAAGTTATTGAGATGTTACCATTTACCGTGAAACACCCTGTATATGGAAAATAAAAATACCGGAATTGAAGTAAAAAAAAATATACAGGACATTGCAGAATGTATTCAAGAATCATACCTAAAAATATTTACTGTCTATCCTGGGACACACTTTGTATAATTTTGACCCTCACATGTCAACTCTTAGCAGCTTTATTTTATCTAATCGTTCTTAGCAGAGAATTGAGATGAAATAATCTGGCAGTATTTAACCCGAATAATTCTCCATTAATTGTTTAAATTTTTCATGTACAATTTTAGTGGCAAATTCAACTAATATTTTCGAAAAATTACTTTCAAGAATGTTAACATACCTACATAGTAAAACGATATTTCAACTTCGTTTCCCTTACCGATTTATTGCAACTCGATATTCAAGTTACAACACAATGTACTGCAACACCAAAAGAAAACATTGATTTTAAAAATCGTCTTTCCCGCAATATTAAGTGAATTTCTTTATAAAATATACATATTCTTCACGTAGGCAAAAGCATTATAGCATAAAATATTTTACAATGAGATGTTTACATGCTATACAAATTCCATTCAAGCACCAATAAGCCATGTACGAGGCGGTTAAACAAATACAAGTAGGTGTGAGAAGCTGCAATACCGGTAGAGGAGCATTATGCAATGTTTCCAAGAAATAGGGCAAAGCCGGCATGTACTCATTATACAATTACCATGGCGAGGGAAAGAGATTAATCCAATTAAAAAATGCAGTAATTGCCATGTAGGCATACAGTATCAAGTACATAGGTTTGTGTTAGTTTAATTATTACATCTAGTAATTACTGATTCCTGATATAGTTTTGCTCTACCAATTGTGACCTAAAACTTGATCGTTACTGCAAGCTTTATGCTGCAATATGCATATGAAGTGTTAGTTACCAGAAATAGAATTAAGAAGTAGGTTTATAAACAAATTTGCTTTAATGATGATATAGCTCTTCGTCCATAAATTACGTGCTGCAACATCAGGAATGTTAAATAACATGTTTTTATTTATGCAATTTATTAATTTTTTCCGCGGACAACATAAGAACTTTATAATAAATATACTCCACTGTAATACACTCTTCCATGGTTCACTTGGCATAAGTGTTGCAATTATGTTAAAATAGTAATAAATTATATTAAACCCAGTTATTTAATACACATATCTGGTAGAGTATAGTAGGTATATAATAAGGTTTCAAGAATGTTTCACAACATAAATGTATCGCAAAGCAGGCCAACATTTCACTGTCAAAATTTGGGTGCAACAATGTAATAAATTTTTGGACACAACACATTTGGATCAATTATGCTTATTCTGGAGATTTTAATACAAGTGCTCTACGATGTGATAATAGATCACCCGCTGCGGGCCCAACCATATTAAAAAAAAAGTGAAAAGTGGATTGAATTTTATTTGATTATTATTGTTATTAACCGCTGTGTTAAAGTTGTGCAAACCTCATTAAAAACAAAACTAGAAACATCTAAAAATGTTGTCTATTAATAAATAATTTTGTATTACAAAATCTGCATAAAACAGGATTTCAGCGAAAAATACTTTAAGTGTATTTACGCTAATTGTAATTATTACATAACAAGAACATTGCCTTAGATTAAATATGGATAATTAGTTCAAATGACAATAATTATTGTGTTTAACCCAAGACATGTCTTAATACTCTTAATCCAATTAATACATTAATTGCCTAACCATGTCTTCGATTTATGTAAAAAAAAGCGAATTCCATCCAACAAATATGGTAAAAACTTCTACTTATATTCGCCATGAACTTTGTTAAAATAAAATGCTGTAAATTTAGTTTTGCATTCTACAACGGACAAAACTGTCGTCATCTTGAGATGTGGGTGTTTTTATTATCTGGTCACATGTCACATGCAGTTTTAGTATGCTGTTAAGTGTAATTATGTGTTTAACACTCGATCTATTGCATAAGAAATGGTAAACCACCAAAGACCCAGATTAGACTTTCTCCCTTATGTTAATACACGAAAATATCGTGTTATATTACAATGTATTATCATGAATTTCAGATTGGAAATTGATTGTTATGATAAAATTGAGGAAAAAGTTAAGAGTATTGCACAACTAAAAGCAGTATGATGCAGAAGGTTAAAAACGTCGGTTCCTTTGTATAAATCAGGGCGGATTTTGGCAAGTGTTTAATAACGTCTGATGAGATAATGCAATTTAAATTCCAGTTTATCAAGTTATTATGTAACGAAATTGATAAGTAGTGCTTTGTTTAGCTGGAGGTGAGGCGGGTTAAACAATGGGATTCGCTTTAAAATGTACTGGTTCTTATTACCTGAAATGTAGGCCTATTTTAAATAGTGCTTAATCGGGTTTCACAGGAAAGTAAGTTTTTTAAGAAACTTCAAACGTACACCATTTGGTAAATAAATTAATGACTTCTTCAAAAATTTATATTTTTTAAGGTGTACTTTTGTGAAAAAATTCATATATATTTAAAAACAAGACAGTCGAAATTTACAAAAAAAATTTTTTGTAGCAAAATATATTCTACGCCCTGGCCAATTGGGTTATCTAAAAATTAGAAATGGTTTCGAATTAAAACCAAAAATTGTATATTGTAGTGGAAAATTTATCTAAATCAAATCACAACCAACAATGTTTAAAGTAAAAGAAAGAATGAAAGATATGGAGAGTGTGACGCACATGTCTACTAAAAATGTAAATCAACCACTAGATACTAAATATCAATTCAAGTTACACAAATTTAACTCCACCTTCCACTTTAGAATGTAATTTGTGAACATAAATGAGAACAATAGAAGTTACAGATTTAATAATGTAATGGTTCTAAAACCCTCAAAAATTGAAAATTCAATTATATGACACTCATATAATAAATAGTGTAAACAGAAATATTTATGCAACTTTTCAGAAGTGTTAATTTTGCCATAAAGTTTATAATTGACTCAGTACTTATTTGTCTATTTGTCATCATAAAAACATAAAATATTTACACAGACCAAGTTGCATTTAAATTAGCTGAAATTAAATTTGGTACGATGTATTTGAAGTTCAGGATAATCTGGTTTAAAGCTTGTTAATTTGACAATGACAATTATTGCATTTTGTTAATTTTAAAAATTAACATTAGTTGATAGTTGATAATTAAGTGACTATTTAGAGTTTGTACAGTGTCCCCAAAGAAGAAATTTTTTTATTTTTCAAAGAGGTGTCATTCTTTATAAAAAATGTTGTTTTTCTTGAAACCGTTAAAATAATATTTTTAAATATTTTCATACATACGAGGTGTGTAAATTAAGTACATAATGAGACTGGTAGCGTAGCGTTCAATCTGGCAACACTGGGGACGCAGGACTTGAAGGGACGACAGAAGAACATGTGATACGCCTTCGGTACGAATTTGAACTTGCTCGAGTCATTATGTTGTCCGTACCGATTTTTTTCGTGAAACAATTATCTCTAGTGAGTTCTGAAAATGAAATTTCGGGCAAAGATGTGCTATCAAATTTTGCTTGAGACTTGGCCACAGTGCAACGGAAACTTTTGCAAAACTTAAAACCTTCCTGATAGATTCGAAAAAAGGGTCCTGCGTGTGAGACCAAACATCAAAAACCACTGGGTGTTGCATCACGACAATGCGCCTTGTCACACAGCAATTTCAATAAACAATTTTTTACCAGTAAAAACATTCTTGTGGTCCGTCAGCCTCCTTATTCGCCCGACTTAAGTCCTTGTGACTTTTTCACTTCCCGAGATTGAAAACTCACCTAAAGGGACGTCATTTTGAGACAATGGAAAACATTCAACGGGAAGAACCGTCTCCAGAGCTGTATGGCTTCCCAAGGCACTTACTTTGAAGGAGACAATGTTGAATTGTAATTCGATTTGAATAAACACAGTGAAAAAAATCAGTCTCATTACTTAATTTACAGACCTCGTAAATGTACTTTATTTTTAAGGTTATTTCGTTTTTTCATTTTTTTGACATCCTGCATAATTTTTTTAATGTTTAGTAATCGATTTAAGGGTTTTAAGATAATCCAAACTTTTTTCAAGAATGTTTATTCCTGGAAAATTAGAAAAAAGTTTGTCCCCTCAGGGGAGTAATCCATGGATAAACGAATCACTAGCACTATTTTAATTTTTAATATACCTATTTATTAATTTTTGGAGTTAACTAAGCATACCTACATCAAATGTATTTTTTAACATTTCCAAAACCATAACCATTTTGACGGCTCCTAGCACTATAAACTCTCAAGCAAAATTTTGTGATCCACTGTTTCCAAAATCCTTATAGTTAAATTATTTTGAGTAGACAGCTCGTCACACTCTTCCTCTCACTCACTCTCAAGATAGGCGAATGCGAGATAGAGACAGAAATATTCAGATTGTTCGTTGTTGGTCGGAAATAATTATCACAAATTATGTGTTTAGATAGGAAATTAATTAGCTGCTCATTTAAAGTAGTCTAGAAGTAAATATTAACCACACAAAGTATTAATGAAGTTTTCCTTGAAAGCTGAAAATCGTGTTACTGTTACTTCCAGTGATTCATTTTATTATATATTAAACTTAAGCGATACAGGTTAGTTAATTTATTGTAAATTTTACATAAAGCGTATTTTTCTAACACAAACTACTTGAACCTGAAGAGCTTCTCTTCACCTTACTTTTTATTATTTTTTAATAGTTTAAAATAGCCAGAAGGTTTAGTAATAAACGTGTAATCATTATTTTTACTATTGACCTTTCAAACAATTGCCTATTGATTATGGTATAAATCAAAATTTGTTTAATAATGTTTAAATGGATAATCAACTCCATAAATAAGACATCAATTTGTTTAGCTATAATACACTCACACACACCGTCTAAAAATGATTTGATTAAACACCTGTAAAATTAGTTTCTCCATGGGTACCTCGGCTTGCTTACAAGAAAAATAATAATAATGCTTAGTCATATTAATTTTTGTCTACAACTTAAGCAACAAATGGAGTTAATAAGCACGTCTAAAGCGTAAACACAAAAAGATTATTTCGTTAAACTCGTGTGGGAACTTTCTAAATATCGATTTTTGTTAATGTTAATCATTCTAATGATTTCCATATATTTTTAATAAAGTCACTGTTTGAATTATAATTAACTTCCTGATATAATAAAAATAATCTACCTACTATTGGTTCTTTTAAGGTGTTTGAGGTCGCTTCATCACTTTATATAGTCGACTTATTCAAATCTGTTTAAGGATTTAATAGCAGTGGCACGAGTTTATTTTATTTGACACAAATGGTAGGTATTCGTGTCTAAAGAATGAAATCATAAATTTCTGGAGTATCTAAATTTGTCTTCCGGATTCAACTAGATTTAAAAAATTTCTTTAGTTTAATTTTTCTGACATTTACGACGAAGATGCATAATAATTGTAATTATCTGCTCTTTTCGCCGTATTTTTCACAAACCCATCCTGAAATCTGTCGGAACCAAGTATACAAACAAGAACAATCAGTTTTAGGCAATTATGTTTGTATGTACAAGAAATAATAATACGGCTTGTGTTATTATATTTTAGATACAATTACAAATTATTACAACAATTTGATTCAATTGTGTTTTACATTTGGATATTCCCTGGGGTAATTTATTATTCTTAATAAACACACGACTTGCAAAAATTTTTTGCACAACTAATTTCCCACAAAAAAACTTGATGAATAAAGAAAGTTTCTGCGAAGATTTATTTATAGTTGAAATATAGGTAACACTAAAAATAAATGTAGTCGCAAAAAACTATTCAGATTTTTAATGTAAAATACATTAAACTAGTTAAAATTAATTCGCATATTGACCGTAAAATTACCATTAAGATTAGAATGCTTTCTATTTTTTCGGCTTGAGAAGAGTATACTACAGTGACCAGCATCACGTGAATCTTTCTCCAAAATGCTGATGACCTTCATGATCTGTGCATCACCTAACTGTGAATTATTGTAAAATAAAAAGTGAATGTAACCAACCGTCTGCTGTAGTAAACAACTTACCAAAGCAGGTTAAACTTATTTATGTTGTAACACTAATTAAATTTGTTTAAGACAAAAAATTACCATAAACTTGTGACGTAACAATATAAAACAGTTTTTGGGACTAATTTAAGGAATTTGCTCAATTATAATAAAGCGAATTATTTCTGCTGACTTTGTTGGCAGGTGATATATGATTTTATCGAAGTTGTTTCAAGTTTAACACATTTTTTGTCTTGTAGATTTGTGGCCTAGATTAAATATTTTCATAAAAAAAATTATAACACGCGCGTGGTTAAGAAAAATGTGAGGAATTTATAGGCACCGGAAGATGTAATATTTAGCAACAAGTTCAAAACATGCAAAAATGATTTATAAAATGAAGTGCAGAGTTGCAAAGGAAATTGTACAATTATTCGTAATGAGCAATTAAAAGAAGCGGTTATTAAAATGTTTGTTTCTATTAGTATGAGTTTCTTTTATTGATGAAATTTGTTGCTTTATCCTTGAATATTTTAGATGCCTGACGAGGCCAATCCACCCTTGTTCGTCTTCACTTGCATTGATATAAAATTATGTACGTTCTCCTGTTTAATTTTTACAATAGTACAAAATTTTCTTTTAGAGGTAATAATATCGAAATTTTTACAAAAGTGTTAAGTGAATTTTGGTATAGGAGATGCATTTGTCCATAATATTCCTTAAACGTTACTTCTTTTTCAAATATAAAATTACTTTTCAAAACTACCTACAAAATAGAGCTGAAATAAATTGAGCCCTTAGCAATTTTGACACTTTTATAAAAATGCAAATATCTCGAAAAATCTGGGCTTTAGAACATACTTCTATCCAGAGGCGGATTAACCAGTAAGCAAAAGAAGCTAGCGCTTTGGGCGCCAAAATTTGAGGAACGCAAAATTTCCTGCAATTTTTTTTAAATTATTTACTTTTAGATAATTATTTGATCATATTTCATGAAATAGGAAAAATCTCAAAAAATGTAAAAAAATATCTCCGCAAGTCTGAAAAGTCGGAATATAGGTAGCAGAAAAGAATACTGAGCGTTTTTATTAGGATATAAATAAAAACAACATTCGCCTACCGAGAAACAATAAAGCGGTCGGCGAAAAGATAAATAAGAGGGGGCGCAAATTTTGGTTCAGCTTGAGGCGCAATATGCCCTTGATCCGCCTCTGCTTCTACCTAAAATTAAACATAGAATCGAAAAATACAAATATATATTTAAAATAATGGGCCAAGTTGCTGTGCAGGCCCCATTTAACACCCTGAATTTAGCAGTTAATTTCTAACAACTTTTAGTGAATCTTATAAAATATACTATTTTGATTTTTCACCCTCTTCAAGTGCATATTCTTCATAATATCTCAAAATGTTATCGATTTCTAATTTATTGCAAACATAAATTATACAACGAACAAGAACACAACTATGCAGTTACTTAATATGACAAAAAAGTGAAGCTTATGTAAATAATCCGTTATCCATCATAACAAGCAGGGTTGTGTGAAGGTTAACTCGTTTTTCAGGAAAAGTCGCCAACGACACCGCCTGGATTGAACATTAACATATTAATAACAAAAACACACATTCAGTACCTATTTTTGCATTTTACATACAGAACAACTTTCGGTTTTTATTATATGCTTTGTTTGCTACATTATTTGGTATGCTGGTTTTGTAAAAATATGAAACATTGCAGAATATTTCTGTGCAAAAACCCACACTAAAAACTAACTAAGGAAATTAAAACGATAGATATACATTAACATTAGCAATTTAATAAACTTTTACATTGGCAAATTATTTTGTTACATGTTGCAACAAAGTTCTAACCATCAATTTATGTTTTACGTTGGTAAATTGGCGAAAGGTCCTGAAAATATCTGTGACATTTGTAATTACCCATTGAATATTACAGAAAAAAAATACTTCCTACATACTACAAAACCACACAATTATTTATTTATACACATAATTTATTTTTATTGCATATTGAGTAGCTATTGTGATTATGATATAATAACCCCACTTAAAGGATTATTATTTTGAACACAGTAAATTTACATTTTATCGACAGCAATTTCCATCATCCAAAATACTGTAACCTAATATTCAAACCGCAACTATAAATTTAGATTAACGCTTTTTACTACCATTATCATTCTGACATGGTTGTACCAACGAAAATGATTAACGTCTAATAATTGTATAAAACACCTGCAGGTTCACTTGAATTGCAAGTTGCATGGGACATCGATTAAAACCACCTAGAATAATAACGCTTGCGACTTTTACATTTTACTTTCAAGAATTTATAACATCTTGATATACTTTCAATTCAAGAAAGGCACTTTTTTTTCTAAATAATTAAGTGAAGGTACAAAGCTATTCCTTTATTTAATTTACATTTTACCATTTATAGAGAAAAATGTGCCGGTAAGATATACAGAAATTTTATACGAGTTTATCCACTTAAGTACTCAGATCAGAATTCCAATCACTCAATCTCAGTGTGTATAGGAAAAAAGGTCAACAAATATGTTTTTCTGTTAAATAACTGATAATAAATTATTTTTTACTGTTACTTTCCGACCTTGCCACAGCAGGGAATGAAGCTGTTTAAATGCTTTAATTAAGCTTTGAAGAAAATAATGTAAATTGGTACCAGTGCTAGGTATAAGTTAATGGAATAATCCGCGAAGGTGTTTACTCAAGAATGTAACTGGAAACGTTTCCTTTCGATTTAAAAGTTTACTTGTACTTGTACAGGGACATGAACCAGATGCAAAAGTGGTTTTTCAAAAATTTGCAGAAATAGAAATAATACTTTTAATATTATTAAACATTCTGATAATCCAAACTTAACAGTTAGTGCGTAGAAGGTTTTCCTGACTTGGTAAGTTTAGAGCCTAATTGGTCTTCACTTTATAATTAATAGTTGTTTACCAATTCTTGAAATTGGAGTAGCTCTTTTGATTATTATTTTTAAATTTTTCAGGTTCATTTTCAAATTTCAAAAAAGTAGAAGTGGGATTGGTCTTGTTATTTGTAAACAATATTTAATAAATTACGCTATTATTTTTGTCGATTTTAGAAAAACGTTTGAATACATTTTCTGGGCTATATTATCTAAAGTTAGAATAAAGGATGTAAAAGTAAATAAATTGTGTGTATTAAATGCATAAATAATAATTGATAAAAGCTTTAAAAAATGTAGAGCGGAAAATAAAGAAATTCCTGTGGTATTCTTTATTTTTAAACATAAAAGCAGTAAATTATATGCCACGTATTAAAATCACCACTCCAGAGTCCTCCTCAGTCTCTAATTTTCCTGAGAGAATATGGTACTTAATACCTATAGACTTAAACTCTTCTTATTTCAATTGTCTCTTGTCCATTGTGTTGCATTTCTGTTAAATATCATTAGTGTAATGTAAAATAATTACAGTTTAAGTATAGAATTATAGTATATGTCATTTTTACACAAAAACCTAGATTAGAACTTGGAGACTCCTTAGGTGGGTCAGAACACGAACCCGCTTATAAAATTTGTAATTATTATAAAAAAATTCTAAAATCATTGTCCTTTAAAGATAAATTTAGGTTATAGTTAAACATCTTTATTCTTTATATTACATTTAAAACATAACACATACACATATTAAAATCACCACCCCAGCGTCCTTAGTCCCTAATTTTACTAATACACTACCTTTTTACCTTTTTACCTACACACTTAAACTCTTCTAATTTTAATTGTCTTTTGTCTGTTATGCTGAATTTGGGTTAATATCATTAGTGTAATGTAAAATAATTATAGTTTAAGTATAGAATTATAGTACAGGTCTATTTTACATAAAAACTTACGTTTGAACTTGGAGACTCCTTAGGTGGGTCAGAACACGAACCCGCTTACAAAGTTTATAATTATTATAAAAAATTCTCAAATCATTGTGCTTTAAAGATAAATTTATATTATAGTTAAACATCTTTATATTACATTTAAAACATAACACATACACATATTAAAATCATCACTTTAGCGTCCTCAGTCTCTACTTTTACTAAGAAAGTATGGTACCTAACCTACAGACTTAAACTCTTCTAATTTTGATTGCCTCTTGTCTGTTATGCTCAATTTTTTTTATATTTAGAATTACCAAATTTATTTTACTGTGGAAAGGTTTTGCATGTCCTTAAACAACAAAGAGCATAAGCAAAACCAGTAAAAATGGCATCGTATACGAGGAAGGGTGAAAATTTCAAATTTACTCAAGAATAAAGTACCCTTATTTTGCACCGTTGAAAAAAATGTTATTAGGAAAAGTTGTTTTTACTTAAAAGTTATCCCCGAATACCAAATTTGGGTTCTGTAGACTAAGAAAAACAAATTTTCTTTTTTTGGACCCACCCCCGTATAACGAATCGCTAGAAGCTATGCAGCACATAAATTCAGTTTTTTGACTGTTCTTGGGCAATTAAACACATAATTTACTTAAATTGGTTTAAATTCGCGAAAACAGGGCGGTTAATAAAATAATGCCAAAAATAATCTCATTTTTTTGGTGCACACCGTATTTAATTTTATGGATAAGTAAAACAACTTAATGTAAAACAAATGCGGGTTTACTTGATATGTTTAGCAATTTATTGCCATTTTTACTTTTTTAAAAAACTTAAATCTATTGGTTCAGGAATGACTTTTATCTGTACCTATCGGTAAGTCAATTTTAGTTTCCTGATAAAATTATTATTATTTTATTAAACGACCCGTTTTCGCGCATTTAAACCAATTTAAGTAAATTATGTAAGTAATAACCCAAGAACTGTTAAAAAACTGAATTTATGCGCTGCATAGCTTGTAACGATTTGTTCTACGAGGTCGCGCCGAAAAAAAGGAAAGACGTTTATTTTTTGTCTAGAGTCCAAATTTGATATTCGGAGATAACTTTTAAGTACAAACAACTTTTCCTAATAATATTTTTTCTACGGTGCAAAGTAAGGGTGCTTTATTCTTAAGTGAATTTTAAATTTTCAGCCCTCCCTCGTATATACGATGCAATTTTTACTGATTTTGTTTAGGCTCTTTTTTGTTTAAGGACATGCAGAACCTTTCCACAGTAAAATAAATTTGGTAATTCTAAAGATAGAAAAATTTCCCATTTGGTGCACACTTTTCTGCCGATCACTATTAAGTAGGAAGAAGAAAATTATGGATTAACCTCTAAAAAGGTTTTTTTTAGTGAAAAATCCTTACGATTCTTCTTGGAAATTATTATGAAAAAATTAGCTCTTAGATATCGCAATGGCAAATCTCCTTTTGTGTCTTAGGTGTGCTATGTATTTTCCATTATTTATAATTTTCAAGGACGAAATCTCATTATGTACCTATTATAGGTATACAGGCAATACAGGGTGAGTCGGGGTTAAACTGCCATATGTAAACCATAGATTCCTCACAAAATTATAAGACGATTTTTCCTTTGCCATTTTTAATTAATAAATAAATTTAAAAAAATTATAAATGACAAATCGTCTTAAAATTTTGCGAGGTTTACGTATGGCGGTTTAACCCCGACTCGCCCTGTAGATTCAAAGTGAGTGGGTCGATATCGGCCCTCCACTGCGACCATTGCGACTTATTGTGGCTAACATAACCTATTATACTAATAAAGCAAATTTCAGTCAGGTATATTGAAGTTTAAAAAAATAATTTCATCCTAAAAATTCGTGGTTTTTTAATTCTTCTATAAGTATGCTAATGTTGTTTTGGCGTATACAACATGCAAAATCAAAGTCATCAAATCTAAGATTTGGAAGAAATTAGCTTTATAATGTACGAAAACCTACAATCAGACACAAATAAATTATCGTCTTGCATTTTTAAGAATGTGATAATTATTTAGAAATGTCCCAAAATTATTATAATGTATATTAAATTCTTGTGACTTTTTTGTTACTTATCCCAGAAAATAAATCCAATTAAATCTAAGCAACTTCCCCTCTCTTCTTCCTTAACAAATTGTTAATAAATACAAAGCCACTATTATTTCTCTTAGCCTATATAGTATAGGAGAATCAAATAGTTCAATTCAAATTTATTCCGAAATAGCGACATTTAACTTTAATGAAACTGTAACAAATTGATCCAACCGAAAAATTCAGTCCGTCTCAAATATCTTATGCAAGTGCCTCAACAATAATAATATACATACTGACGAGCCCTAAACTTTAACCACTAAAAATTATATAGAATATATGTCTTATTACTTAAGAATTTTAATGACGCAAATAAAATGGAAAGTGCTATAATAGCTATCTCAATATTACATCACACACTACTATTTTAGCGAAACTATTCATCTAAAAACAATTCAATTTTTTTGCAAAAATATTAATCGATAAATAAACGGATAGCTTACGTGGTAATTAAAGCTGTGTGTGGTATAATATTACATATGTGGGTGCCTTGACCCAATGAAATTTAAAAGAATGTAATTTAGTGCCTAATAGATATCTGGATTAGTTTGGCCATTTAAGGCTAGAATCACAAAACTGGTATATCGTGTGTGGTTTTCCCTTCATCGTCACATTCACAAAAAGATAGGAATTGCTGCAATATCTATTATCATACATCAATCAACTTATCAGAACCAAGATCATATTAAAGTGCCAATAACTTGTTTCTGTATAATTAATTTTGGTTTTTTTTTCAGGGGGACGTTTTGCTCCCCATCGATATGGACTCCAGCCATCTTAGTGCTCGTTCAAGTTTACCTAGCTAGTTGCATCCAATACCAACCAGTCGATATTACGGGGACTGGAGATGGAGAATGTGCCTTATTATTAAGTGGACCAGCAAAAAGCAGCCAGTTTGACTACTCTTTAAATTTACTGAGAGGCAGTTCACTGTAAGTATTTTCTCTAGTTTAGACTGAATGATGTATACCATAATTTAATCCGACAGTAAAACTAAAAAATTTTATCAATCAAATTATTATGGAGTTTGATTAGGCTATAATAAAGCGAAAGTAACAGATCTGCTTTCATATTTCTAACATAAATGCACGTTTTTAAACTACTTGGTGGATGTGGAACATGGTCTTCCACTTTTAGTAATTTGAATTTAATAGATTTTTTCTTCACTTACCTAGATAGATAATAAGTGTATCAACATCGTAAACGACAAAATGTGTAAGGTTACAGAGGAACAAACTGTTTGAATGGTCTACATACTGTACCATTATGAAAAATCAGTTACAAAATAATGCAGTAAATTACTTATGTTTATTTTAAGTACAAATTATTCCAATCATTTAGTAATTTTCAGAAACGAGTTAATTTTCTTTGGTACTATTGAGTAACTTCATGTTTATTAATAGCGTAATTAGGGAATTTGATGGTTAGAAATAATCAGAAAAACCGTAATCAAGATAAAGTATTTCTTTAATGTAAACGCCGCCCAGGTTGTTGCATTTTTGTCCTTCAACCTTCATATTTTCAACGTTGGTTTATACCAGGATCAAGAGGTTTCTCTATTTGTGAAATAAGCAATGAAGTGTGAGACTAAGAAGAGTAAGAAGGCGGGAGAACATGGCTCATTTATACTTGATAGGATTGACCAAATGAGAACAGAATAATAGACCATTTCTTTCACATGAAATTAGAGTATTTTTTATTTCTTATGCCCATTAGAGGAGTCTACATAATTATACAGGGTGTATCAGTTTTAATCGAGCAAACTTAAATGGTAGTCCTGAATCGTAAAAATGTATATTATATAGGTGCCTCTATCTCGATTCCTAAGAAAGATACAGGGTGTTAAAGTTTACAAGAAAAAAATTATTGTTTTGCAATAACTTCCATAAAAAGGCTTGGATTCAAACAAAATTTTGCATACCTGCCCTCCTCCCTAAGGACAATTTTATGAAGATATTTTTGATTTTGAGGGGACACCAGTGGCGTGCAATTCGGTCACATCTCAATTATTTCAAAGAAAAAAGTATACCACTGTAATTTTAAAAAAAATATTTTTTATCTATCGAATTCCTTGTTCAATTTGGAGTGAAATTTGCTTCTACAGAACAAAAATTGAAGATTTAGTTCCAGAGATGATTAATTTTTTCCAAAGACGTGCTAACTTGAAATTACTAAAAAGTCCGGAAATGATGACAGATGCTGTTAATTCATTAGTTCGTCGTTGTCAGAAATGCATCGAGGCTGGCGGGTTGCATTTTGAACAGTTGCTGTAATTTTATAATTATTTTTTGTTACTTTTTGTTTTTTAATAAATTTTCTATTTGATTTGTGACTAATTTCAAGTTGGCGTCTTTCGAAAAAACTTATCATCTCTAGAACTAAAACTTCAATTTTTGTTCTGTAAAAGCAAAGTTTACTCCAAATTGAACAAGGAATTCAATAGATAAAAAAATATTTCTTAAAAATTAGTGGCACTTAGTGGCATGCTTTTTCTTTGAAATAATTGAGATGAGGCCGAATTGCATGCCACTGGTGCCCACCCAAAATCGAAAATATCTTAATAAAATTGTCCTCAGGGTGAAGGGCAGGCATGCAAAATTTTGTTTGAATCCAAGCTTTTTTATAGAAGTTATTGCAAAAAAATGATTTTTTCTTGTAAACTTCAACACCCTGTATCTTTTTTAGAAATCGAGATAGATGTATATAATATACATTTTTCCGAATCAGGACGACTAAGATAATGTACCATTAAAGTTTGCTCGATTAAAACTGTATAAATACTGATTTTTTTAGCCAGATCGAAAATTACTGAAGGAAGAAATTATATCAAAGATTTTAAACATTTAAACAGCTCAATATTAGAAACTTTCTATAGTTCTATCAAAAAATTATGATTCAAGTCAGGAGCGAATATAGTTAATTAATTTTTAGTTATTCAATAACAATTAGTGATTGTATTAAAAAAAGGTGAAATATTTTCAATAATTGTTCATGTTTCAAGTATTTTATAATTCGATGAGGATTGCATCGTTCAATTTTTGTTAAACAGTAAATGCATAGAATGAAAAATAAACTAATAAACTTTTTCTGCTAATTGAATGTTCATCATTTAAATTTTCCTTATTTAACTCTACAATATTTTGCATTGACCTTTCTTTTGTAGGTATTTTGCATCATTCCTTTTAGGTAATAGGTATCTAACATATTTATACAGATCGTTGACATTTATTGTTAACTTTCGTCTTTAACAAATTTGCAAACAAATTAATACCTGTACTAATGAGTAGGTATTATTAGTTCCTCAATAATTTCATTCTTTTTAGATAAATTTTGCTAATCTACTCTAGAAAGCACTACGAGAGTATTTAATTATGTAAAATGTTTTTGTAGAAACATCAGGTAATAGATTTATATGTTGCTAAACCTCTTTTTAGTATGCCTACCGTAACAATCTTCAATAAATTTTAAGTATCTGCACACTTTCATCTTACTTTAATTTAGATCTAACTTATCATAGACAAACTTTTGGTTCTTCGTTAAAGCGCCACTCCAGCCCCCATTTTCGAGAAAAGTGCATATAGTTTTTCCTGTTGATTCTTTGAAAAAAAATAAAATTATCAATGCAATTTTGTAGGAAATAAAATTTGCTACAGTTTTAGATAAGAACTTTTTGTATTTTCATAATAAATAATAAGTAGATGAAAATTTTGAGCCAAAGTAGTTCACTTATGGTCAAATCTATGAAAAAAATTGGTACTATCTTCCCTATTCATACAACGAATAATATACACTATAAGTGAAGAAAGTGACACTTTACCACTGAGTACAGAAGTTGTAGCCCGAGGCGTTAGCCGAGAGCTATAATTCTACGAGAGTGGAAAAGACAATTTCTTCTCGAATGGTGTATAGGTACTATTTTTTCTGCTGCCTTATTCCGAAATGTGCTGAACTTATATTTACTAAAAAAGTTAAGAATATTTCAAGAAAAATTAGTAGGTAAGCTTGATAGTATCCTTACGAACGCTGCAAACAGAAAATAGTTAAATATGAACTGATCTATTTAGAAGATAGTAAAACTATAACAGACTATCTGGTAAACCAAAAAGAGTTTGTAGGATAAAAATAGAAATTTCTGTAATTCGTTCTCATTTTTGATACATATGACACACCACAGTCGAAATTTTATTTAACTAAACCCGGAAACGCGACTTTAATTTTGATTATGGATTATAATAAATAATAAAAATATGAATTAATCTTTATCAAAACACTAAATTTTCCCAAGGAATCTTCATTTATGACTTAGTTATGTCGTTCGATTCACACAACTGCATAACAATAAATTACCTAAACTAACCACCAAGAACACTGACTACGAATACAATATAATTTTTCGCTTTAATGACGCAAAAATTAATTATCATCACTAATAACATTTATTCGCGTATTTTACGACTCATTGTCGGTTTTGTTTGTTTGAGCGCATACTCTTTCTTTTGACAATAATTAATCTTTATGCACTAGTCCATTTCAATAGAAAATAAAAAATATCCTGTGTGTAACAGAATAAAAAAGCTTCTATTGTAAGATGTATCATTATTTGTTTGGTAATAACAGTACTAAAGTAGTTAAATAAAAAAAAAATTTACGCCTGTTAATATACTGAAACAAAAGTCGTGACCGTTTTTATATATTACCTTCTATAATTGATATGTAACATTGATACATCAGCCGTACCCTCAAGCTGTGTCTTTTAAGATATTTAATAAAATGATAAACTTTAGTCACGCACTGTTTGTTATTTATGTCCGAAAAACTGGTTTTGCTTTTAGTGGAATTATCAGTATTACAGCATTCCTGTGATTTTTTCAGAGACTACAATGGACCTCATACTTGTATCACTTTCGATGCAGTCAATGCCGCTTACCTCGACGCAAGAAAAAGAATCCGTAAGTTACTGTTTTAACCTGAGTTAATATAACTAAAAGAATCGTTTGTAGGCATCGCCCAACCACACGGGGACTGGAAACCTGAAGATGTAGCCACTGTCGGCGAACTTCTTTTGGATATTTCCATCAACTTAGCTCGGACGTAAGTAATTTCCTGTACATTTGCTCTTAGTTCTAAAGGTGAATTCCAGGTACGGTTTGAGTTATGAAGACATTGAAAAAGGATTACCCTTAATCGATACCAGTAAAACTTTGATTAGAGAAGTATGTCCACCTTATCTGTCTAACGTAGAGTGTCGTGCTGGAAAATACAGAAGATTCGACGGTTTGTGCACGAATTTAGAGCACCCAACATGGGGCGCCATCAACACTCCATTCACAAGGTGAAACCTAGACGCCTAAGCGCCTAGCTCAAGTACTAAACCTTTATTCCTCCAGATTATTGGGTCCACTATTCGCCGATGGTATGACCGCCCCCCGAATCAGTGTAACAGGCAAACCCCTTCCTCTATCCCGTATCGTATCTCGCACAATGCACCCCGACGAAGGTTTCCACGATCACGCCGGTACTGTTATGGTTATCGCCTGGGGACAGTTCATGGATCACGATTTTACACTCACAGCTACTCCACTTGGTGAGAAAATCCCTTTATAAAACCCAAACCAACTCTCTATATAAATACAATTACTGTAATCTAGATCCATTCAACCGTAATGACCCTGAGGAATGTTGCAATCGTCCACCACACCTGAAGCATCCATACTGTAACGAGATTATCATCCCTGATGACGACTATTTCTATAGGTTGTGGCATGTGAAATGTTTGGATTTCGTTAGGGCGCTTCCAGCCGTCAGGCCAGGATGTAGATTGGGTTCTAGAGTTCCTTACAATACGCTTACAGGAGTCATTGATGCTAATACAGTCTATGGAGTTACTGAACATTTTGCCAGGTAAGACAACCACAACTCAGTGGAACCTCTTGGTGATTCCAGAATTTTCTAGGAAATTGCGTATGGGACATGCAGGACTTCTCCGGATGAATCCAGCTTTTGAACAGTATGGTCTCAAGGACTTATTACCTTTGAAGTTAGACATTCCAGATGAAGGCTGCACAAGACCTAACAGTAGCATGTACTGTTTTGAAGCAGGTACTTAAGACTTAAGACAAAGTAACTAAGGTACATTAAATTGTAATATCGTTGCCTCCAGGTGAAATCCGAGTAAACGAACAATTGGTTTTAACTTGTATGCACACGCTTATGGCTCGAGAGCACAACAGAGTTGCAAGGGAATTGGCTAAGGTCAATCCCCATTGGGATGACGAAACGCTTTTCCAAGTAATATTTTATAATGATCCATTAATTATATGATAGTAAATTGGCGTGTTTGTAGGAAGCCAGACGCATCAATATCGCCATTACTCAACATGTCACCTATAATGAGTTCTTGCCTATTCTTCTTGGAAAGGATGTCATGGAAAAATTCGGACTGTTGCTACAGAAAGAGGTAGGAATGTGGTGATGACTGAATAATTGATAGGGAGATGGGAGAAAGATTGCGTAGCGTTTTTGTTTTGAAAGGCGCGGAGTAATATTTTAGAATAACAAACGAAATAGAATTTTTTTTAATTCAACTCTAAGAGACGTCTTACATAATTTTTTATTGATTATAATCAATTAATAGGAACTGTTACTAGATAAATAAGATTTACCATCAGTTTCTTTTTATATAAAGGAAATAACAGAAGAGTTTATGTGGTTTTAACGATAATTTTCTCTTTAAGATTTATGTGTTAATTCAAGAATACACTACAATTGTGTAACTAGAAATAAAGTGTAACAGATTTGGATTCCGGTGAACAAAGGATGTACATTGGACTAATGTTCACTTTTTACTTTCTTATACGTAGTATAAGGAAGTATTGTAATCGTGATTTTTTTCGACTTCGAGATTTTGATGGATTTACACGTTTTGAGGGCCCCTGAATCCATTCTGACCATTTTCGCCATGATGTCTGTCTGTCTGTCTGTGTGTGTGTCTGTGTGTTACTGTGTGTGTCTGTCTGTATCCACCATAACTCAAAAACGACTTCTCGGATTTGATTCAAATTTCATATTTAAGAGTTTGAACAAATTTGTGGGTGCCACATTCAATGTTTTTCATCTAGCACTAAAACAAGTGACAGTTACCTGATGACATTTTTAGGTTTTTTAGGAATATCTTGAAAAATAAACAATTTAAGAAATTTTTTTATTCTTTAACATTGATTTAGAATTGAATTTTGAACAAATTTTCTTTGAACATTTTTTGGAAATTCTGTCAAAAAAACTAGATATTCTTAAAACACTTTATATTTCTCATAGCGCGCGTTGATAGTTGAATCCGATGGTCGAGGTAGACCATGCGTCTCATTATATGGCTGCCAAACGGAAGGTCCCGGGTTCGAATCCCAGAAGGACCGGTCCATTAATTTTTTTTTTATTTTACTGGTTTCTATGGTACCGAAAACAATAATAATGAATAAATAAATGTAATTTCATACCGGGAGATTTTTTTAAGTGAGTAATAGGTCAAAAATCTAAAATAAAACACATTTTTGTCGTAAAATTCGGTTATAATGAGTGGGACAAGGACAGATTTATGCGTATTGCAATAAGTGCGACAGAGACTATTTAAAAATTGCTGGAAACCTTAAAAATTTTTACAAGAAATTTAACTTAATTTCTTTAGGAAAAGTAATTATTGTGATACTATCCGTAAGTATAAGAAAGTCATGTGTTGGGCACATCAGATATTTTAGTAGAGTATAACTAAAAATGTTTGGTGGGAAATTTGAAATATGTTAATTAGATTGAAAAACTGAACCTTATTTTATGAAATTTTGCAAATAATGTAAGCACAATACGACTCCAAAGATATCAAATTATTGACATTATCCTTTTCAGGGATACTGGGACGGCTACGATTCCAGCGTAAACCCCAACGTAATCGACGCCTTCGCAGCTGCCGCCTACAGATTCGGCCACTCCCTCCTCCCAACAGCCGTCGAAAGATGGAGCAAAGCTCACAAATTCATCGGTAATCTCCTAAACCCCTTCTTTAAAAAACTTTAAGACATTATCATTTTTCCAGCCTCCAAACGTCTTTCTGATTTAATCCGTCGTCCCTACGATTTGTACCGCGCTGGAGTCCTAGACGAATACTTCATGGGTTTGATGAACCAAGTGGCTCAAGCTATGGACGACTCCATCACCCAAGAAGTCACGAATCACTTGTTCAAGAAAGTTGGCGCCCGGTTCGGCATGGATTTGGTCAGTTTCAACATGCAAAGAGGTCGCGAGTTTGGTATTCCCGGTTATATGGAGTTCAGGAAGTTCTGTGGATTCCCTGGAGCTGAAAGTTTTGAGGAATTGTTTGGATCTATGCCCAACGAAACTGTCCGAAAATATTCAACAATCTTTGAGTGAGTAACTATATTACATATATTGTTTTAACTTTAACGAAATGTTGTATTTTTTAGCCATCCTAGCGACGTGGATTTGTGGTCTGGTGGTGTATCAGAACGTCCACTTCCTGGAAGCATGTTAGGACCAACCTTTGCTTGCGTTATTGCCACGCAGTTCAGTTACTCGCGTAGAGGAGATCGTTTCTGGTACTTAACAATAATAATCATCTAATTTCTTTGCTTTAATTTCATGTGTTTTTAGGTACGAACTTCCTAATCAACCTTCTTCCTTTACCCCAGAACAATTACAGGAAATCCGCAAGGTACGCTTAGCCCGATTAATCTGTGACAACACTGATCTAATTGATACAATCCAACTGTATCCAATGGTACTACCCGACCATGAGATGTAAGCATTTTTGAAATCGTAAAGACATTTTTTGTAAATATGTGAAATTTTTAGCAATCCTCGTGTTCCATGTAAGAGTGGCATCCTGCCCAGCATGGATTTCTCGAAATGGGCGGAATTCCCTCAAGCCAATTTTGCGTACGACCCATTATTGGGTAAATAATTTTGTGTGTTAGTTTCTAGCTATAACCACCATACTGTACAGATGCCATTGTATTATTTATTAATTCGCCAAAAGCAATCTCGGAGGTACATTGGAAGAACCGTAAAGAATAATTTTGGACCAACTACTCATATTAAAATCAAAATTTTCTCTCACTAGTTTATGGATGATGTATCTCTGAGATTCCTATATAAATATAGTTAGATAAAGAAAAGTTAAAATGCATGTTAGTTTTCATTGCATTGAATGTTATATAGGTTTGTTATGAAATAGTTTTATAAGTCATTCAACATCATACTGTCATAATAAAATATAATGTAAAATCAACCACTTAGAATATATAATGTGAATAGCAATAGTTGATATCCATATTGATGAAATATACTACCTCCAAAATGAACAACTCAGTAGATGGTTCTGTCTTTATTTTCTATCACAAAATTATAACTTTTTGTATATATAATATTGTAATTAATATTTATTGAGATATTTTTGTATTAGAACTATGTAAAATATACCATATGATAGAGTAATATATTTTTTAGAACGTACATGTTTTAATTTGATAAACCTTGAAAATGCTAAATGATTAAAAAAAGGAGCTCCTATAAAACAAACAGGATTATTTAAGTTTATATGCAGAATTTCAAAATTTCAATGAAATGAAAGGCAAAATGCGATGTTATAGTTCTTTTAACCCTTTTCGGATATGGATTAATATTTAATTAACTGTTATTAGCTAAACATAATATGAAATATTTTCGCGCCTCCAAAATAGGTAATTATCCCAAATTTATACATTTTCAATGCTTTTTTAATACATTGTGTTATTACAAAATTAATACGTATAATAATTATAATAAATAAGATTAATTGGTAAATATTTTGGTAAATATGTTGGCTCGATGTTAATTAATGATGTAAGTGCAATATTTGGAGAAAATGCATATAAACATGCACATAATTTTTGAGATTGTTTTAATAACTAGAGGAAACTAGAGAGCAGTGAATCAAAATTTGATCAATGTCTTTGGTGATATTACGAATTTTCAAAATTTACTTAAACCCCAAAAAACCCAAGAATATAGCATACCTACCTAGTTTTATGATGTTAGATTATTTAATGAGCTTCCGAATTAGGTACGTGCTCCCTTAACGTCGCGTCAGCACAGCCACGGAAAATTTCAGTTTTCCAAAAAAAGGGCAAGAGCCCAAAAAATTTAATGTAGCCCCAAAAATCCGTAAAGAATCCCAAAATGTGACAATTAATTTTTTGGCGATACGAAATATTGGCCTTGCTTAATCTCTATGTATTCAAATGTCCATTGCTGGAGGCTAGTGGACCCTTGCTAAATGTGGCCCTGTGTACCGGATAAAATTGAAATTTAAACAAAAACCGGCGCATCCGCCAAAATTTCAAAATTAACATTAGAAAGTAAATGCTGCTTGATATGTTGCATGCTTTTCTGTCTTATTTAAACCAGATGCGAATTTTATGGGTTGCCTAAATCGTTAATTAAACAGCTGCTATAAGATAATTCCAATAACTCATCGCCTTATAACTAGTTGCCTAATATTAAGGAGAAAAATTTAATTATTAATTTCTTCACCACTGCAGGATTTCTTCCTACATGTTTTAAAAAATATGGCTTCAAAAACTGCATAATAAATTATACGTAAATTATTAAGGTTTGCTTATAAATTAAAAATATAAATTCTTGTATTAGTACAGGCACAACCGAAATTTATTTCAGGAGTCTTTAAAATAATTTTGGATTCACATCATAAAGTTTCATATTCTAAATAGATCCAAAAATAGAGACAATTGTAAAAAATCAGTATACAATATTGAGAAAAAATTGCTACAACCATGCTTTCGATTACTTCTGGTCTTCTGGAACATTCTAGATTATTCTACACTGACCGGCACAAACTGTGCACCAAGTGGTAAATTTTTCTATCTTTGGAATTACCAAATTTATTTTACTGTAGAAAGGTTCTGCATGTCCTTAAACAGAAAAGAGCCTAAACAAAATCAGTAAAAATTGCTTCGTATACGACGGAGGAGTGAAAATTTAAAACTCACTTAAGAATAAAGAACCCTTGTTTTGCAGCGTAGAAAAAAAATTATTAGGAAAAGTTGTTTGTACTTAAATGTTATCTGCGAATATCAAATTAGGACTCTGTAGACAAAAAATAAACGTCTTTCCTTTTTTTCGACGCGCCCCCGTAGAACAAATCAGTAGAAGCTATGCAGCGCATAAATTTAGTTTTTGAACAGTTCTTGGGTTAATACTTACATAATTTACTTAAATTGGTTTAAATGCGCGAAAACGGTTCGTTTAATAAAATAATAATAATTTGATCAGAAACTGAAATTGACTTACCGGTAGGTAAAGATAAAAGTAATTCCTGAACCAATAGATTTAAGTTTTTTTAAAAAGTAAAATGGCAATAAATAGCTAAAGATATCAAGTAAACCCGCATTTGTTTTACATTAAGTTGTTTTACTTATTCATAAAATAAAATACGGTGTGCACCAAAAAAATGAGATTATTTTTGGCATTATTTTATTAACGCATTTAAACCAATTTAAGTAAATTATGTAAGTATTAACCCAAGAACTGTTAAAAAACTGAATTTATGCGCTGCATAGTTTCTAGCGATTCGTTATACGGGGGTGGGTCCAAAAAAAGAAAAAATGGTTTTTCCTTGTCTACGGAGCCCAAATTTGGTATTCGGGGATAACTTTTAAGTAAAAACAACTTTTCCTAATAACATTTTTTCTACGGTGCAAAATAAAGGTACTTTATTCTTGAGTAAATTAGAAATTTTCACCCCTCTCTCGTATACGATGCGATTTTTACTGGTTTTGCTTATGCTCTTTTTTGTTTAAGAACATGCAGAACCTTTCCACAGTAAAATAAATTTGGTAATTCTAAAGATAAACAAAAATTCCCATTTGGTGTACACTTTCTGCCGGTCAGTGTATAAATGCTTTAGGAGCAATCTAGATCTATTTAAAACATTCTATAAGCTTTTCCAGAATATACGAGATTATTTTTTTATATTCTTGTGGAAAAATTGGTACGCCCGTACTTTCGATTTCTTGTGGATCATTCTACATGTTTTCATAGAACTTTTTGGAACAATCTAGATTTCTAAAGTTTTCTAGATTATTTCTGAATAATCTAAATTTTTTTTAAACAATTTGCTCGAATATATTACCACATAGAAAAAGTTTGTTTAACTTCATATTGAGTTTCCAGAATATGTAATGTTTAACCTTTTACAATTTTCAAGGTGTTTTCCTGTATATTAATACCTAGATTACCTAACTGAAAAATGTCTATTTTTATTTCATCAGTAAATGGGGATTATGTGTGAATCATGTTAATTTCTATTGAAAATATGTTATAAATTATATAATTTATTATTTTTCAATTCAATTAATTCGCATAGATATTTGAGAGAATATAAATTTTTGCTTAAAGAAATTGCAAAATTTAGTATAAAATTGCAAAAAACTATACTGTTTGATAATTTTCTAACACTTTAATTGCCTATGTAGGCTAGTAAATAAATGAATTTGAAACATAACTTTCATTCATTTGCCAATTTACAATTTTTGAAGTACATATGTATAATAACGAATTTATACATTATTATGAAATCATGTATAAAAGAGGTGCAAAGAAAGCAACATATCCACCATTTCATTTCACTGTTATTTACTGTGAAATTAAACAATTTCCTGCTGTTCAAGGATATTATATAAATCAATAAATAAGAAATTATATTATTAAAAATTCAAATTGCAAATCCACTTGCGCATAACTCCTATTGTTTCCATCAATTAAATACAAACTCAATTCCAGCAATTAAATACAAACTCAATTCCAGCAAAAAGAAAACCATCCAATTACCCACCCCACAAAGTTGCGTAGTTGTACAACAGTTATTAAATAACCCAAACCCAAACAAACTGGCCCGAGGGGGGATTTAATTGAATAGCAATACCACCAGAGAAATGCTCAACTCATCTGAATCAGCTGGTCTGGTAGAGAGAGAAAGTTATGGAGGAAGGGAACCCAAGATACTGCTACGCGTATAATGGTACCGGCAATTCCTCCAGTTATTCTTGAACTTGTCCTAAGTGCACCACTGCAAGTACAGACAACTTACCAAACAAACAGAAAATTAAAATGAAAATCCTTACAACCCTTTTCGTGCTGACCTACTCCCGGATGGTTTTTTCGACGAATTCATCAGACGCGGAAGTGAAACTAGATCGTGATTTGCAGGAAATGGAGTACAAGGAAGGCACGTCGATTGAAGCTACCTACATACTACCCCCGATTAACGTTAGTGTAAATAACAGTGGTAATAATACT
Organism: Pediacus dermestoides; assembly: GCA_963942485.1. Classification (NCBI taxonomy): domain Eukaryota; kingdom Metazoa; phylum Arthropoda; class Insecta; order Coleoptera; family Cucujidae; genus Pediacus; species Pediacus dermestoides. The sequence continues at coordinate 37,227,833 of OZ012626.1, forward strand.
AGAAAAACAGTGACGGCCAGTTTGGCCAGAGTTTTGGACTTTTATAATACGGAACTATTGGCTGCTAATTGGCATCGCATTAAAAAGGGATTGTCCTTTAATTGTAAAAAGGACATGGAAGCATATCTTGCTGGGCTTCATGAAGCCGATAACTGGGCGCTTAAAAGTGAGTATTTTAATGAATTGATACTTTTACTATAGTGTTATTGGAACGCGTTATCTAATAAACTGAGAAAAAAGTGGTATTCGTCTCTGGTTAGTAGGTAATCGATTTTTTGGGTTGGATGATGTAATAAAAGAAATTTGCGATTGTAATTTATAACAGTTTTATATCTGAATTAAACTTTAGAATATTTGTGCTGTAAATTGTGTTCTTGTAAAATAATTAAAATAATGAAGAAAAATTCTGTCATATATTTTAGAATTCTTGAAAGGTTTATGGGTCAAATCTGCGTTATTTCTATAAATTTGTATAGCTTGTGTTAAATTGTAACTAACACATTTTTACAGAGCTGTAATTTTAGCAATTCTGGAAATATTTATAAAGCTATAGGTTCTCTGTACGCTATTAAGATCCCAGAATTATTGTAAATTTTCTATAAACTTACAGAAATTTACATATGTATTTGCTTTTAGATGTGCGCAGAATTGGCCCATTAGTTATTTCTATTTTCAAAATGATCTGATTTAAAAGTAGTTGAATTTAATGAATATTTTTATAGCTAAATGTATATTTTTAAGTTACAGTCAAATTATCTCAGATATAAAAACTGGTAAAATTACAATTAAATAATAAACAAAACATGAAACGTTTTATCAAGGAATACACATTTATTTACTGTAGATTCTTAATTCTTGTATGAAAAATAACAGCTTCAAAGGAAAAGAAAACAGAACTGACTGAATTATCTCTTATAAAAATATCTGATGTGTCCAGCACATGACTTTTTTATACATTGCCATGATACAATTTTAATCAGTAGTATATAATAAGTGCTTTGGATTTTCCGATGGTTAAATTCCTCAAACTTCCTGCACAACAACAAATCGTGTCAGTTTAACAGAAAACACTTCGTGCTTCGCACCCAAACCTAAAACTAAACCTAAACCCAAACCCAAACCTAAACCTTCAGAATGGATTTAGGGGCCCTCAGAACGTGTAAATCCATCAAAATCTCGATGTCGACAAAAAATCACCCTTATCACGTGACGCACAAGGAAATGTTGTTGGATATCTTGTAATTTTTTGGTAGTGTTAACCCTTAAAGAATTATTAGTGTTCAAATTTGGAATTTAAAAAAATAAACCATTATGTTCACGTTTTATTTAATTTATTTTGAAAACTACTATTGAAAATAGTTTAAAATTTGTTACATGATGAAAGACTGGTTTATTTTGAATCGAAAAGTTAAATTCCATTTTGAACATAAAACATAAACGATGTCTACTCGGAGTAATTATTAAATTTGTTAAAAAGATGCTATATGCAATGACTTTATATAGAAAATAGAAATTAAAAAAACCCATATTGGAGATAAAAAAATTATACAGAACAATGCAGAATGCTTTCAAGGATCATATCTAAAAATATTTCGTGTATATCCTGGGACTTAAAATTATTTGACGTTTTAATTTATGAAACAGATACAGAAACCTTCAACTTTTTGATTTGACCTAATTCGGTATTAATTACATATTATCTTAAATCCATGTCTAGTTAAGTATTTAACATAAAACGGACGATGAGGTCATACAATTTCCGCGCCCCTGGAATTTAAATTTGTTCTTGAATGAAATACTGCAATACTGTTTGCAACAAGTTCATATATTTTATACTGTAGCTAATAAATCTTAAACTCTATAATACAATCTACCTACATGATAAACTAATGTAGGTATTGCCCTACCTATTCCCAAAATCAAATTTCGTTTCATCACAATTATATTTTCGTACAAATCAGTCTAAATAGGAACATTATTAACAAGAAATCAAACTTAACAAATGGGACATCGTATCATATTTTGTCTACAATTATCACGCAATTTACAGGTACTTTATTAGTTAATCAAATAAGAAATTTGTGCCAGTTTAACCCAAAAACTGATGTTAATTGACGCACAAAAAAAATCTACTGTATACTAGTTAGTCATAAAATAATTGTTAATTATATATAGATTGATTTTACTGAAAAACATGAAGGGATATTGTGTTTGCTCCAATTCTTGTTTGCATGCAACTATTTAATTTTATTACTAATGCAACAATTATTAGTTCTGTTCATGCATTTTACTTTTACTTTATGTTTCTCAAGGGTAATTTTCTATAAATATAATGTACTTATTGGTTTATAATTATTACAATGAAAATGAAAACGCTATAAACTGTTAAGCGTATAATAGGCAAGCAATAACTGTACTATAGTTGCTTTTCTAATGAAATAAAAGAGTCAATGTAAAGTCGAAAATTGCAACAATTGATTACACATCTTTTCTAATAATTAAACTGCTAAATCATCATAATAAACTTGTCCAATATTTTCTATTTTATTGTAATTTTTTTGTCATGCAATATCATTGTAATACCGTTTAATTAACATGTATTACATTGTTAATAACCAAATAAAACAACACGAACTTTCTCATAAATTATTTGATGTATTCTATATGAGCAAATTATTTGTATGTACTTTATTATTACAAAACAAACAAAAAATGGAAAGCATTTCCATGGTATAAATTCATAAGTACACACATAACAAGGCAGGAAATATGTTAGAAATTTCTCCTTCATCATTACCAGCATTATGGTGCAATTTTCAATAAATCTGGAATTGGATTTTGGCATAAAATACGACGTGCCAGACAGCACGAGATCTTTCATTAACTAATTTTTATTTGTAGTATGATTGTAGATTTCTAGACTATTCCAACCTGTTTACACCTACAATTACGCACATGAATAAAATAAACAAAATATTCTAATTAACTAGTCCCCACAACTAGGTTCAATTATATAATTGATTTGTATATAAACAAGTTTTCTGAAGTGCACTCAAGATTAAGATTAAGGAAAGTTCAAGTGCCCGTAATCATTACAGACAAACAATGGATAATTATTTAAAACAATGTATTTGATGTGTTTTGATTTTACGCTCCGCGAATTTCATGGATATTAAAATTTTATGACATTAAAAAATCATACTGTTAAGATAGTCGTTAATATTATCACAAAGAAAGTAAGCGCACTTTCAATTTTACTATTTTTATAATAATCCTTAAAGGACGTTTGTGAAAGTTCTGTAAGGGTAAAGACCGTAAAAATTTCTCAGGAACTCAAGTGAAGGAAATTATAGAAAAAATTGAAAATTTTCGATTAAAAATTAAAATCATGATATGAATAGCGGCTATTCTCACGTTTTAAGTTACGTGAGAAAGTCGCTGTCTCATCCTCCATTACATTACAGTTTTTCTCTTAAAAACTCTTTTTAACTGTTAAATAATTGTGCTTTTATATGTAATACAGAAGACGACCGGAAACTGATCTCTAGGAGTAATTATTGTATCAGCCTTTCATAACGGATTTTATGATTTGCTAAATAATAAACCGTGTAATGAAAGTAAAATTACATTTTGTACTTTCACACAATTACACGATAAACATCTCTTCTAATGTCATAATGTTATATTAGCTTAAACTGTCGTAAATATTTCTGGAAACTATACATAAAAACTTTAGTAGCTCAATTTGTTGATGCTATTCAACGTATAAATTGAAAAGAAACTTTTTGTTTCAATTCAATAACACGACATACCTATTTGTTATAATGAGTGTTTGCTATGTATTAGAATAGTAATTATACGATCTGTTTTTTAATAAACTGAATAAAAAACCTCGACTGCTATTGTTACTTTCAAGCTAGGAGAGCGTGCAAAATAAATGATTCAAAAAGCACGCACCCGTAATATAATAATACTTTCTTCTAATTGAGATTACAGAAATGTAGAGGCTTGAATAGCAAGCGTATACTTGTTCGTAGTCGTAGATCCAGTATGATTCTTCTGTTCTAGTTTGGAGTGTCTAAATCAATTAACAGTAAAATTAAAATATTTTCCAAATTTACACTACGATATAATACAGAGGACTGCATATTATTATTATCGCCAAATATCTTCAATATAAAAATTCAGAAAAAATTTCCAATAAAAATAATCTAGAAGAACTACAGATTTACACTTAGAAATTAAAGTTGTGGCCAGTTCAATAGAGACAAAATGAGAGAATAAAAATATGTAGGAGGATAATCACTAAAAGGAATACATACAAAAGAAGTCACCGTATATGAAGAGCGTGTATTTAGTCAAAATTGAGTCTAAAATTGAAGAATCGGTTGGAGCTGTTAATATATTAACACTCAAAAAATACTGTAAAAAATAGAGACGATCCAAGAGTGGGTCTACAGAAAAATCTTAGGTGGATAAAAAAAAGAAAATTGTATTAGATATTAAAATTAAAAAATAACAATATTTAAGACCTAAAGTAAACTACATATTTAGATACAAGGCAAAAGAAGCTTACTTATAGAAATTAAGATAAATATCTAGAATAGCGGCTTTTGTTAAAAATGGCTTATTTTGGCAAGATAAATTGTTAAAAGACAAAATAAACGATTTTTGCAAAAAAATCAATTTTTTTAGGCCGTTTTTAGCAAAAACCGCGATTCTAGACATTATTAATTTTTACTTTCTTATACGAAGTATAAGGAAGTATTGAAATCGAGACTTTTTTCGACTTAGAGATTTTGATGGATTTACACGTTTTGAAGGCCACTGAATCCATTTTGACCATTTTCCCCATGATGTCTGTCTGTGTGTGTGTGTGTCTGTCTGTATCCACCATAACTCAAAAACGACTTATCGGATTTGATTCAAATTTAATATTTAAGAGTTTGAACAAAATTGTGGGTGCCCTATTCAATGTTTTTCATCTAGCACCAAAACAAATGACGCTTACCTGAAGACATTTTTTAGGTTTTTTAGGAATATCTTGAAAAATAAACAATTTATGAGATTTTTTTATTCTTTAACATTGATTTAGAATTGAATTTTGAACAAATTTTGTTTGAGCTTTTTTTTTGAAATTCCGTCAAAAAAATTTGAAAAAACTAGATATTTTTAAAAACACTTTATATTACTCATAGCGCGCGTTGATAGTTGAATCCGATGGTCGAGGTAGACATGTGCCTCATTATATGGCTGCCAAACGGAAGGTCCCGGGTTTGATTCCCAGAAGGACGGACCATTAGTTTTTTTTATTTTACTGGTTTCTATGGTACCGAAAACAATAATAATGAATAAATAAATGTAATTTCATTCCGGGAGGTTTTTTTAAGTGAGTAATAGGTCAAAAATAAAACACTTTTTTGTCGTAAAATTCGGTTATAATGAGTGGGACAAGGACAGATTTATGCGTATTGCAATAAGTGCGACAGAGACTGTTTGAAAATTGCTGGAAACCGTCAAAATTTTTACAAGAAATTTAACTTAATTTTTATATGTATTTTAAAAGTAAATTGAAATTTACTTTGGAATTTTTGTCAAGTTTTGAAGTTAATTAGTTTAAAAAATTCCTATTCCAGTACCGCTGATGAAATTTTCATAAACTTTCCACTGTTACAAAGAATAATCCAGAATTTGTAAAATATTCTAATAAAGTTGACTGTTTTCTATGGTCCATAGCTTCAAAAAAAGTAATAATTCAATAATGTAATACAACCAACTCATTTCCTCACCACCACTGAGGTAGAGTTTAGGCGCGTTTTTTTAACGTGGTGTCCCCAGGAGGCCTAATCCACAGTCAATATTATAGAGTATATATGTAATTATTTACATCTTGATAAGTTTTATATTCATAATTTTTGCATAAAAATAGATTTCACCCCAAATTTGGGTTGATAATTTTATAATATTAATGGCACTTTTTACAGTGTCAATGGGAAAGGTATGATATAAGGGAGATATATAAATAATAAAACATAGGTACATATATTAGATTTATGGATTTTATCCAAAAATTTGTTTAGGTGCAGTTCCATAAAAAAAGGTAATGTTAACAGAAAAATAAGTTGTTAATGAAAGAGAAAGAGGGAAGGCCTATGTGGATTATATTAATAATCTCACAGTAAAATTATCTAAAACATTTAATATATATCCAGTGGTATTTATTACGTTTGTCTTTTTATCGAAAAATTGTAGGTACTGGTGATACAATTATTTTTAAATTGTACCTAATTCCGTATGAATTTGTGAATTGGGGGCCACCAGACAATTTTCACAAAATTTACCATCGAAGTACATAAATTAAATTATGTATAGATACTGAAAATAAACATTATATAAGGTACATGCCTGAAAGAAATGTTTTTAGACATTTTAAAAGTAAAAACTGTTTAAGTACATAAAATATTTCCGAGTTTTTAGGGCCCTAAATTACACTTTTAAAAGATCGCATTTGGCTTTGTTACAAAGCTAATTTTATTTAAAAAAAAAGTACTGTTTATATAAATTAATTACGATTGTTTTTTTAAATGAGAACCCCATGTAGAAAGAGTTAATTACTCCCTTTACCACATTTAATGGGCTACTTTCGAGGCCGCTTACGCGAACCTCTACCACACATTACTGCTTAGACCATTACATACATATACAGTATATCGTATAACGTAAGAATCTAAGCATTGCTCACTATCCGCAGCATCCATTGCTCACAACGGTGCTTTGCATGAATTAGGGCAGCATACGAATAGGTTAAAGGGTAAACGCCGTGTGGTCTGACATGTGACATCTTGGATACTAGTCGTAGCAATTAAGCAGTTCAAATACGACCGACACCTCGGACGATGGAGCACTAGCTGGAGCGCAAGTTTGCTCCAGCTTCGTTTACCCTCCCGAATTTTAATAATTTACAATTTTAATAATTAACTTTTATTTTCAAAATTACAGTACTTAAATTTTTGTTAAATTGGCTTTGTTACAAGACGTGTGACGGTTTAGCCGCTAATCCCCAACATATGCCTGCATTTAATCTGCTTTCACAGACCGTACATAACATTATATCGGACATTAGCGTTGTCCGGCGGTTACCTATGGGAGGTACGTCACAAACGCAACTATAACCGTTCTAATCCCAGAGGAAGGCCAGACCTCCAGCATTAGAACAATCAAAGCTTCCGGGAAGACCGCGGGTAGTGACTCTTTGTGTTGAGAGACAGGCAACAGCTCTAGGCAATGCCTAGGTGTCAACCCGCACAACTCTTCCACATCTCTGTCACCCCACGCGAGTCTACCATCCGCCAAGAGTGTCATAGTTACTCCTGCCGTTTACCCGAGCTTGTTTAAATTTCTTCATGTTGATATTCAAAGCACCGGGCAGAAAAATGATGAAATGCTTATATAAATTATTTCTAAGTCTAGGGCACTGTCCACTTTACCCATTTACCCATTTACATGTGTTTCATCTTTCGGCACCCACGTATGTTAGGTACATATGCTTTGCTCTAACCCTAGTCCCAGTAATTCTGATGGGACTTTAAACATAATCGTAATCTAGGAATGGCGCGACCTAAATATCAAAAAATATTTAAAACACAAAGCCCGGGCTTTATGCGCGAATATGTCTCGGCGCAATTACTCAACAAGGTTCCGATACCGAACCACACAACAACGGTGGAATAATGCAAATTAATTCTTGGTTCAAAATGAACCCGGATTGATTTACTATGAGAACCATTAAGCAATGTTATTTTTACGAAAATTCAACTGATGGAATTTTCTTCTCCACACAGTAAAAATGTTCTGACCTGGTATGCTGTCTTCTACGATGTAGGTAGTCCTCTAATCGTAATGGGACCTACCTTTCAAAGATAATCACTGAAAAAATATATCTATGCGAAACAACCCTAAACAATAAATAATTACACGCGAGTTAAGGTAAAATTAAGTTCAGACGTGTTATACGAAATAATTAATTAATCAATAAACGTAAATAAGTAACAACATTTTAGCACACGTCTTTACCGGTTCACATTCGTAACAAAACTAAAAAGTTCCTAATATCAACATAAATATTATAAATAATATAACTCGTAAAAATTAGTCATCTCTTATGCAACAAATACCTACAAATTATAGGCTTAGTCAAGTCTAAAATTCTCGAAAAATCCAACAAAAGTGTTTGTAAAAACGACAATTTTTAATATATCTAGAACTTGAGAAAAAATTTGCGGTTTCTAGATTAAGAAACGAATCAACTGTGATGTGATGAAAACATGCAGTGCTTCACCTTATATGTCCTGAAATTTTCTAATAATTTGTATGAATGTTGTCTTAAGGCAACAAAATAAATTTCGTGTTTCTATCACGACAAATAAATAAATTATAACCGTTTTTAATTTTATTGAGTGCCCCATTGTAAAATTTTGGGCCCTATTAGCTCGTTTCTACGCTTTCTAGGTGGTTTGTCCCTAAATTTTGGCTTGTCGTACTTACTGGCAATTTTATATGATAATTTGATTGCATGTGATTGTTTCCAAACAAAAAAACACAAGAATTTTCTCAAAATGATAATTAAAAAATTAATTACTGAAGCTGTTAATGATGGTAGAGTTCAAGTCAAATTTACAGTTTCAGAATATAATTGATACATTTCTTAAACAACAAATCGTTTTAAACTAAAATGTGTCCGTTTAGACTTTTTCAACGGATGGAATTTTTTCACCAAAATGTTGAAATATTTTAACAGAAAACTAAAAATATTCTGACTTGGTATGTTGTGTTCTACGATGTGGTCCTCTTTTAATCATCATGGGACCTACCTGCAACAAGCAACAAGAACAGAACAATCAAAAGCAGAATTCAAAAAATATCTTAAATTTTCTATACTTAAGTAGTAGTACCAGCATGCCCCCCGCATTCTACTGTGATCCCCCTCATCTACAATTTTACATATCAGATGCGACAAGATTATTTGAATTGTGTTTGTAGTCTTTTTTTTTTATTCTGAAAATTTTTCTATCTACCAAAGCAGGCAAAACGTTTTTTTAACTCTAGCCAACGTGGGCCCCCTTTAACCCGGGTAAAGTACCACACGGGGCCCATGAGTAGTAGCAGTGTAATATAGTAGTAGCAAAGTAAATTAAAACTATTTCGAAAATTTATCAATCTACCAAGGCAGGCAAAAGCTGTTTTATTTTTAATTCCTTCCGCCCCGGGTCCCCTTTAACCCCTCTATACCCAGAAACTATTTCGTACCTTTTCTCTTGAAGCCCTTTTGCTTTATTCTCGTATGATGGTAATCCAAGGAAATCACTAATCACTACACAGTAATTATTATAACACGTGTTATATTTCATAATTAATTAATAATTAAACGTAAACACCAGACACACGTCTGCTCCGTTTGGCATTCGAAATAAAACTGAAAACTGATTCATAAATTTCATATACAAAATAAATCCATAGATAACAAAGTCGTAAAAATTACTCATCATTTTTTGCCAACAAATACAATTTAAAGGCTTAAGCTGGGTTCACTTTTTCACAAAATTTAACACAACAAAACTTTTCAGTATTGTTTTTATGAGAAACGTGAACGCAGCCTAAGGCTATAAAATTGTAAATTTTGGTTGTGTATAGGGTGAGTAATTATTTATATATTTTATTCTATTATACCTATTAGTCAGTTTTTAGTTTTGTTTCTGTAAAGAATGTGTGCTAAAATTTTGTTCGTTCCATTTAATTATTTCGCGTTAACACGTATTATTGTAATTTCTTTAGTAGTTAATCTTAATTTGTGTGTAATTAAATATTTCTTACAGTCACTTCTCAATGATTGACTTATTTTTTCAAAAAGTGCTAGTGTTGTGTAGATAATTTGTGATTTTCTTGGATCGCCAAATGGGAATAAAGCAAAGGGGCTTCAAGAGAAGAAGTACGAAAATTTAGTCATTTTTTTATATATTTAAACAATTTTTGTAATTTTGAAACAATAATTAAATTAATTTGCTAAAATATGATTGTTGGCAATGGCTTAAGTACAATACTTTCCAAAAATCAGAATCTTATTCGTATTTTATAAGAAAGTCATGTGCTGGACACATCAGATATTTTATGTTTGCATCTGCTGATAATCAAATTTTTAAGTGTTAACTTTAATAATTATAACTTTTTTTGACCTTATCTCTCATAATTTTGGTTATTTTTCCTAATAGTCAATTCCCTAGAAAGAAAGATATGTCAGAAAAATCCGAGTCAATATTCTTTTGGTTATACCAGTAGAATACCATATCACTTAGATCATAACCCCATGACTCTATAAGGTCCGGTATTTCAGTGTCAGTTTAAACCAAATTTGGGTAAACTTCGTTTAGAATATACAAATTTAAAATGATAAAATTCACATTCTAATTGAAGTTTACCCAAATTTGGTTTAAACTGACACTGAAATACCGGACCTAAATGTTGATTATGATCTAAGTTCTAAGCCATAAAAGATTATAGTTGACCTAACACCTTAAATAATAATTCACTTTCTTAGAAATAAATGTCTTAATATCGAGTTTGGACTAAGTTTATCATCCCCAAAGAGAAAATGTAATGCAATTGAAACATTTCTTCAGTTAAAGCACGTTTTAAAAAAATGGCTTCCATACCTTGACTTGAAAAAGTAGAATTAAAACTGCAGTAGAATAACTAATACCTACTGAAGAAGTACCTATGCATAAAATTACACCTAACAATCTTTAGCAACCTTTTTGACTTATTACATTCCAAATAAAATGGTACCTACTATAGACTCTTGCATCGTTACGTCAGTTATTATGCAATCCATAAAAACAAATAATAAATTTTCTTTATATGATGAGTTAACAATTTTATCCAAGAAATATAGTTGTAAAACTTGGTGGATCTAATCGAGTTTGTTTCCAAGAAAAATAAAAACAATACATTGTAATTGAGGTCATCCATCACCAAATGTGCTACACAGTAGAAGAAACGGAACCTGAACACTTTCTTCTCGTGCAGATCAAGCTGCTTATAACATTTCTTTGCGACTCATTTGGTTTTCGCCGTAACACTACATAATACACTTGCACTTTCATTTAATGCTTTATTATGTAAACAAATATTTATAATAAGTGGTTTTTTCACACACATTACAACCGCAGATGTAATTTAAACAATATTTATTTTTGAATATATTTTTGAAATAATATTGAGGTTGGTAAAAAAGTTCTAAAATCTTATACCTACGGTTTTTTTCTTGTAGCATAAATTGATTCGTTAAGTTGTAAATGATGTTCGACATTTCCTTGTTTTGTGGTGCAATACGATAAATTGTTATGCTAATAACACGTACTACATAACCACAAGTACAAACAACGAAAACAGGCGCAATTACAATAATTAAACTCGAGTTTCTTGTGACAAAGAATCAATTATTGTTGCGACATTCGAAATTGTTTAGTTTACCACAACAAGGATACATTTAGTGCCAAATGTGGATATTTTTTTCAAAATATTGTATAATTTTGTATGAAATCTTGTCCGGGAAGAAAATAACATTCTAAAGGGAAAACCCATCAGCTTCTGTAGTAACAACATTTTTCATAGACATAGTCAAGTTATTAATATCCTGAAGCCTGAAGCAACTTCTGATACTTTCATTTTCATCAATCTCGCCGCATTACTTCCATGGTGAAACCGATGAAGCAAATTCGAAGAAATTTCTTACCACAGTTCAATACAAATAAAGTCATTTCTTAGTCATCTTTGTTATTGCCTCACCGTTTATTTTCTGTAAAGTGGGCCACAACTTCGTCAACATTAAAATTATTCAGTGCAGAAAACGCCAGAAAAAAAAAACATGTACATGGTTTTGCTTTTAGTATCTCTTCATCAAGTTTATCCACTACATATTTTATTTTATTTTAATTATAAAATTACAACCTTGCTTTGTATGATTGTTTGTGCGATTATTACAGACGCACAAACAAAAATACTTTCACTAAATGTTAAGGACCTATAATCAATTGAAAATGATTACATACATTAGACACGCGGAAGAACAAGACAGATTATCAACCAAACATTATAAACAAGTTTAGAAATGGTGGTGACAAACGCAATGTAATGAAGAAATTCTCTATGTCTTTGGATGGAGCTTGTGTGACCTTGCAAATTAAATTACCGCACAACACCAAATTAATAAAAAAAGTAGGTATGTGGGTCAGAGTGACTATTCAGTATAATTTCGATTAATTTCATATTGGAATCGAATATCCGCAATTAAATTTTAAATAAGCTAGTGTCATGTGTCCAATGATCAACTGATGCGGACTTTCTTATTTCGCTTTTTATAGACCAATTTTTAAATGTTACCTACCGAAACTGAATTATGTAAAGAATGTTTGATTGGATAATCTTATTATGGGTTGAAAAATTAACATATGTATTAACATATACCTTTTTTGAAGGCTCCAGAAACTAACTATGGCGAAAAATTAGGTATATAGGAAAACATGGACAAAAAACTGTCTTTAAGTTTTGAAATTATAACCAATTTAACAAAAGATATCTTATTTATTATATTCTACAACTACCACAGGAATTTAACTTAAAATAGTAAAATCGACGTAATTTGTTTTTTTCAAATTGTATGATAATAATGTGAACTAAATTGTCAAGTGAATCCTATTATCATTCATATTCATACCTTAATAATAATTTCAAGTAGATTTTAATTCGAAAACGGTTCGTCCTATCGAGTTTCAACAAGAGCACCTTTTATTTATAAAAATCCCTGAAATTTCATAATTTTTCATCAGAATCTGGAAAAAGACAAATACAAAAAAGTTGGGGTAGTTTTTACTCCAACCCCCTCCTTTTTGACCCACCCCTGTATAACAGTTTCAGATTGTTATCAAGCTATCTTGTTGAGCATAAAAAGATTAGCGAATGCTGAAATTTTCATTTTTTTATCTTTACTATTTTCGGAAATATTGTATAAAAACCATCTTCAGGGGTGCACTTTTAAGGGGCTGTAGCTCTATAGGAAGCATTTTTCAACCTATGTTTATTGGAACTTTTTGCATTATTTTTGAACGTAGAATCAGCTGGTACATTTTGCCAGGCTAATTTTGGGATACACACTGTACATCAATGACATTTGCCTAGTGCGATAAATTCCAAAAATTTAGATTTTTTTATTTTTCAAGAAGAAATTGAAGGAATAGACCCTACATATTATACATATTTGAAAAGAGCAAAAAATGCTATTTTCAACAAAGTCACAGCCCACCATGACTTCCATATAAAAAAATACAACTTTATGTCATAACCCAAAAAGTAAAAAACATTTTCAAAATGCGTTAACGTCATTGCATTCTCCTCAAAAAAGTGCCTTAAGGACGTGCAAACGCCATTTCTTTAAATTCACAAACAACCGAAATATAGACATAAATCTAAATCTCAAAAAATCGAATTTTCGGTTATAACTCGAAAACAGGGTGTTCCGGAAAAAGTGGGAAATCTCTCGGATTCGGATAGGACATGAAAAAATAAGGTGACAAGTTCCTATAAAAATTTTTCCTACAGGCCCTCCCTACGAAGATATGTAGCCCTGAAGAGCGTCTCTGGAAAATATGATGGACACTACTAAGGACCTCTTGAAATAATGTACTTGACACATATCTAGCTTGTTTAGTTTACCAGGGGCAGGCTAAGCTTTACAAAATAATGCTTAAACTTTTAACACCACCCTGTGTGAAAAAGACTTAAAACAACAAAATCAGGTAGCTTGAACCTTAGACTAAAGATAAGCTACTCTTGTTTATTGTCGATAAAGTGGTCCGTTTTCGAGAAAAAGAATAATAAACGAATTCATCATTTATTAAGTCATTAAAAAAAGAAAGTCTCATTCCAAAAAAAATCAAAATTTAAAAAACGTGTGTTGGAAAAAATTTTATAGGAACTTGTCATCTTAGTTTTTCATTCCCTATCTGAATCCGAGAGATTTCCCACTTTTTCCGGGACACCCTGTATATTCAAATACGAAATTTTATAAAATTTGGTCAGTTTCCGCATCACTAAACCCACAATATGTTTATTAATCATGAAAAAATATACGCTAGGTATGTTCCTCTCACCAAGCACCAACGCAGCTAAAACTGCAAAAGACCAAAAATTTGTGAGCAGAGCTTACTTTTTTATAGTTTGGAACTAATTTTTACTTTTTTTTTAAATCAAGTGTGCCCCTTGATAGTTATGCAAAAACCTCGAGAAAAACTAATTTTTCTTTAGCTTTCAAGTGCCTTTTCTCTGAGAAATATCATAAAATGTGGTCAAGAAAAGTTTAGAAAGAAATTACATCGTATTAAGTAAAATTTAAACACTTTAATAACTTTGTCCTCCAAAAGAATTTTTTTATAAAATTAACTTCGCCATATTTTCAAAAGCCCTTTTAAGGACGAAATGGTAGTTAAACAAACAATTTTATCGATGATTTTCTGCGTGTATGCACAATAATAATGCAACCAACCATTTAACTTAAGATGAGTGAAAAAGCTTAATAAACTAGCCGCAAATTTCCTCATTTCAATATTTTCAAAGGGATTAAGATAAACATCCAATTTCGTCGATGATTTTCTTGGTATATCATAACAACGATACAAATTGACTAACTTATGTTAATCTGAAAAAAAAACCGAGACCCGAACTAATTATGAAATTTCGCTCTTTTAATTTCGATCTTTAACACATTTTTTCTTTTCAGTGGACGATGCCAGTGGCAGATATTCAACGGGTTGGTTTTGGGGCAACCACTTCTGGACCGGATCGCAGAGCCTTTGCGAAAATATAATGCCGAAGAAATACACTATAATCGTCGATTCCAAGGTACAAATTTCAAAATACGTATAGGTACTTAAAACTATAACTGGCTTGGCGTGGTGTAATAGAAAGTGTAGACGCAATAATTAATATATTTAAAAAATATTTTATTACCAAATTGTTTTCGATTTTTATTTGCTTTGTCATTTCTCACTTGAGCAATAACTATATTTTCTTTTATGGATATTGTATTGCTTTTGGGTGTGTATGTCTGTGTGTGATTTACATAAAAAATATATATTTTCTTGTTACATAAACTGTATAATAATAATTATGGCCTCATATTACGTATAAGTTATAAATTAATTATTATCAAATTCTAGAACCACTCAAGAACTACCCGAGATGCAGAAGTACCACGAACCCCATCAAGTCCAAGTCAATCACTTGGATACAAAAGTGGTCAAATGATCTATAAATCCCTACCGCCTTTTGCTGTGTCCTTTTACATGTTACGAATCAACTTAAACTCGAGTTTTACTACTGAAGTATGTACCTACTAAGAAAAAATTTATTTTTTGTGTATTTTGTTGTTTTGTATTCTTAGGAAAGAATTCTCCACATTGGTTTGTGCTTGCCTAGGGTGTGCACCGACGATGACGTTAGGAATATCCTGGAAAAAACATCAGGCACTTCCACGAAAATCCATGTAAAAGTAGAGGCCGTTCGATCACACCACACATATTTTTACATTTGGTTCGATCGCACTTTTCTCCTATTATGGTACAAGAATTCCGTTTAGCTCCAAATAATTTTGTTTGATAATTTGTTTATTAACAGTGGTGCTACAGCGTTGGTGGTTTTCCTGCTCATCGCAGGAACCACTTTTGATTTCTACTTGGAGCACCTCAGAAAAAAAAGGCGTCGCTCGCATTACAACAATAAATTAGACATGAGTATGCCAGACATAAAAACGAAAAATGGTGAGTGGATAGAAGAATCACAGTTTCATTATTCATGCATTTCGCTGTATTTTCCGCATTTTTCAGGCAAGTGCGGTCTTTACGTTGTAAACAATCGCAGTAATTTAAATAGCAATAACAATGGGGATTTACAGTCATTAGAAGTGAATATAGACAGTTCGAACACACCCAGATCGCGAGAGCCCATCACAAGTACGTAGTAACATCTTCTTCTTAAGCCTTCAGGAAAAATATGTTAAGGTTAAAAGTTACAGCGCACTAGCCTGAAGGAAACCGATAATGTGTATTTTTTGGTGGCACGCACAAAAGCAAATAAAGTTTGGCTAATTAAACAATTATTCAATTAAAATTGAGTGTTTGCTTTTTTAATTTGTTTGATTTTCACACGCGTTTTTTTTTTGTAAATATTTCAATTCTGTTTAGGTTTAGCAAACATTATTTGCGGATATCCTGATTGAGTACAACGCACAGAAATTGTTTAAACAAACATACAGGGGGTGACTAAAGGTTGTTGGACAAATTTAATAGCGAATTATACATATACCAGGAAAAATACATACATTAAACTTAAGTACGCTTATTTACGATTTTTTGAGAAAGTGAAATTTATGATTTATGAAAATCAGTAAGTAAATGTTTAATTAAAAAGGTTTGGCTTGTTTTTTCGAATCAAATTTAGAATACCTTACTATACGATTTAGTATTGAGGAGGGTCGAAAAAAAATTGAATAACTTAGGTTAACATGTTTGAAGATACTTTAATTTATACCAAAAAATACCAGTCTTTAACTTTTTCTTGACATTAAACGACATGCTTTACTTGGTCACGTTTTTGACTATACAGGGTGTTCGCGCGAAGTGGTTCACTATTGCTAACTTCGTTATTATTGGAGTTACAAAGTCGGTTAAATTAGCAAACTAGTAGCATTTTTCCGCTGATTATAATGGTGAAAACAGAAAAACAATTGGCCATCTGGTTTTCGAGATATTCACAAAAATAACATTTTTTAAATGGAACACCCTGTATATTTTTGCAAAAATCGATGATAAATTAAATTCTGAACAAAGAATGCTCTTATACTTTTTTGACAATTATTTAAAATAAGCGAGTTATTTTAAAAAAAAGTTTTCAAAGTTTTAATATCAAGTAGCCATGAAAATTATAATTTTGTAAATTTTAAATATTTCCGTAATTCTTTCAAGTATTTTTCAACTTGCTTAAATTCAAAATTATGATTGTTTGGTTTTAATAAATTACTATTCCGTTTTATGGCTACTTGATTTTAAAGAATTGCACATTTTTTTCAAAATAACTTGCTTATTTTAAATTATTATCAAAAAAAGATGAGGACATTTTTTGTATAGAATTTAATTTACCATCGATTTTTGATAAAATATATAGGGTGTTCCATTTAAAAAAATGTTATTTTTTGAATATCTTGAAAACCAGATGGTCAATTGTTTTTTTGTTTTCACCATTGTAATCAGCGGAAAAAATGCTACTAGTTTGTTAATTTAACCGACTTGGTAGCTCCAATAATAACAAAGTTAGCAATAGTGAGCCACTTCGCACGAACACCCTGTATACAGGCTGTTTCAAATTCGCTTCTCACTACAGGGATCTCAGAAACGGTAAGGTCCGGTATTTCAGTGTCAGTTTAAACCAAATTTGGGTAAACTTCGTTTAGAATGTACAAATTTAAAATGATAAAATTCACATTCTAATTGAAGTTTACCCAAATTTGGTTTAAACTGACACTGAAATACCGGACCTAAGAGATACAGCTTTGGTTAAATTGGGGCAAAGTTGCATAATATGGTGGCCAATAATAAGCCGTTTAGAAATCGAAAATATCTTTTGTAATTCTGGAGATTTTTTGAAAAAACCAAATTTTTGCCTTTTCGTTTTTATTTTTTTCTACTCTTATTTTTCAAGATATCGAAAAACTAAAAGAACTTTGTCGTGGACACTTTTTGTGCTTTATAAAATGACGTTAAAATTTTCCTCATGTGACGTTTCGTTTTTCCGCTGACGTCATCAACTCCATTTTTTTAAATACGGCCCTGTATCTTTTTTTGTCGTTTTAAGTAGCATTTTTTGTGTTCTAGAAAATGGCGTTTACATTTTTTCCATACGACGTTTTGTTCTTGTGCAATCATCTTTAGATCATTTTTTAAATACAGTCCTGGATTTTTTTTACAATTTCATCAGTATTTTTCCTCACTTCCTCATATCCACACATTTTGGTAAACTTTAATAATAATAAATTTTCTTTTATAATAAATCAAACTAACCTATTATTTATTGTTAGTAGTAATAATAAGAACAATGGAAGTAATTTTTTTAAATAATTTTATAAAATAAACACTTATGAAATCGTCAATACTGATGATGGGCTGTACAATGAAAAAAAATACTGATGAAATTGTAAACATAATCCAGTGCCGTAGGCATTCAAAAAATGATCCGATGATTACACAAGAATGAAACGTCGTATGGAAAAAATTTAAACGCCATTTCATAGAGCATAAAAAATGCTACTTAAAACGATGAGAAAAAACAGGGCCGTATTTAAAAAAATGGAGTTGATGACGTCAGCGGAAAAACGAAACGTCGCATGAGGAAAATTTTAACGTCAGTTTATAAAACACAAAAAGTGTCCATGGCAAAGTGTTTTTGGTTTTTCGATATCTTGAAAAATAAGAGCAGAAAAAAATAAAAACGAAAAGGCAAAAATTTGGTTTTTTCAAAAAATCTCCAGAATTACAAAAGATATTTTCGATTTCTTAACGGCTTATTATTGGCCACCATATTACGCAACTTTGCCCCAATTTAACCAAAGCTGTATCTCTTACCGTTTCTGAGATCCCTGTAGTGAGAAGCGAATTTGAAACAGCCTGTATATTATGAAAAAAATTCATCGAACGGACAAAGCTATATTTTAGCGATACCTAAAATTTTATTAAGATGGAATGCAAATTTTACGAGATACATATAACAAATTTGAAAACTGGTATAATTTTCTTTAAAAAGTGGGACTTTTTCTAATATAACTTAACAAATTTTCCAAACTGTTCAACGTAAGTTATTCAAATTTTGATGATTTAATTTAAATAAACTCATAATGAAGAATTTCTATGTTTTGCCTCTCGGTTTTTGCGTTATTCACGCGGAAAATCTGGACTCTTTGAATCGTATAATACTTTTCCAAACTTTGCGGACAACCTTTAGAAAACCCCTACATGTCCCTCCATTCATTTCACCTCAACGATTTTACTCAAACTCCCCTCACACTCTAATTCATTTTTTGTAGGGCTCATAATGCGCGAGCTGCTGCTCTCCTTTTCCCTTAGAGCAAACCTGAAAACAATCTGTGATCAAACCGTTGGAAGCGACACAATTCCCGTAATCCACGGTCTAAAATCCATAAGCATGGCCTGGGTTATCCTAGGACATACCTGCATAGTTGCTTTTAAATATTCAGGTAAAACTTCACAAAATTTCTAAATAATTTCTAATAATAATCATAATTTAGATAACATGGAGTACCGCAAAGTTGTACAAAAAGAATTTCTCTTCCAAACAATCTCCAACGGTACGTTCAGCGTGGACACGTTTTTCTTCACCAGTGGTCTTCTAGTTTCGTTTTTGTATTTCCGAACCAACGCCAAGGGTAAATTAGACCCATTGACTAATGGTAAAGGCGGTTTCGTGGCTGGGTTGTTGCATTTTATCGGATTGATTTTATATAGATTCGCCAGGTAGGTTTCCAAATGAATAGTAAGATCCCGTTTAACTAAATCTGTGGTAGATTAACTGCGCCGTATCTCTTCACTCTTGGTGTGGTCGAAGTGACGATGAAATGGTTCAACTACAACTCCATTTTTGAACCACCTACCATGGACCATGAGAACTGCCCAAATTACTGGTGGAGGAATGTGTTGTATATTAACACGCTGTTTCCTGTAGATGAAATGGTAACATTTTCTAATTACTCTTCAATATATTATATGTAACAAGTTTTTTTTTAGTGCATGTTATGGAGTTGGTACCTTTCGGATGACACGCAGTTTTACGTTATAGGAGCCATCATGCTAATCCTAGCCACAAGGTATAAACATCAACCCAATTTTGTTCTACATAAAATAACTTCTTTATCTTTAGTCACTTCAAAAGCGCCGCAGCCTTACTAATAGTCTTCATGGCCAGCTCCTGGATAACCACAGGTTACATAGCATACAGCAATAGTCACATGCCGGGATCCGATGATCCACTAGCGCTTTTTGACAAAATTTACGACAAACCTTGGACTAGACTCGGGCCATATTTAGTTGGAATGTGCGTTGGGTGGTTCCTGTTTAAAAAAGACTGCAGATTGAGGATGTCAAAAGTATGAAACTATTTTTAATTATTTATTATAAAATAATACTGGTTTCATTTTCAGCTGGCTTTAATTGTGGGATGGGCCGCATCCATTGCATGCCTTCTTTCGTTGATTTATGGACTATACGAAGCGAATTTGTCGCCTTGGGCTGGCGCTGCGTACAGCTCCTTGAGTCACTCCGCTTGGGCTTTAGGTCTTTCATGGATTGTAGTGGCTTGTTGCACTGGCCATGGCGGTAAGTTTCTTATAATTAATTTTCCTTGAAAATTATGCCATTTTCTTTTCAGGCTTCGTTAACACCATACTATCTTCAACGGTGCTCTACCCATTCAGTAGGGTGACTTATTGCGCTTATCTGCTCCATCCAGTCGTTATAAGAGTGATGGTCATGAGCATGGACAGTCCACTACATTTAGGCAGTATCGTGACCATAATCATTTTTATGGGGCAAGTAGTTGCTTCGTATGCAATCTCGTTCTTCGTTTCACTGGCTTTTGAAGCGCCCGTCGTGTCCATGCTTAGAATAATGTCCAAAATTGTGGCGCATAGAAAAAACCACCCACCCAATATTTCGTAGATGAAACTTTAGATTTAGTTGTTTATTATTTTTTGTATGTACATAGTTAGAGTTTTATAGATGTTAGTTTGTTATTTATTTTTTTATAACGTATTTGTACACACTGTTTTGTAAAAGGATATTAACTGTATGTTTGCGTAAGCGCAAAACTATGTAAATAAATAATAATTTTTTTAGCACAAAATATTTTTTGGTGTAGGTACACCAGGATCACAATAGAGGAAATCAAAAGAAAACATTTAAGTGCACGCTTTACTAGATAATGATAAAAAATACAATTTAAAGTTTTTATAAGATAAACATCGCCTAGAACTAAACTCATTCATTGCCTTCCACAGCAACTTCAGTAACACCTTGCATATAAAACGCGCCATCTTTCACGAATTTATGAAAGCGTTCCGAAGTTAAATGATCGAAAATATCGCTGTTCGCCAACAACTGTATGATTTGAAATTTTATTTGTTTGCATTCTTTCTTCGTTTCTGCGGATCTATCCAACAAAAATTCCACAAGTCCTAAAATTCACCAAATATAATTATTGAGAAACTTCTTAACAGTTGAATATTTTACCTGGGAATTGTTTTATTTCCTCCTGGCCCCAATGATGTCCTATTAAAGCTTTCAAAATTTCAAATCCAGCAAGTCTTAATTCAACAAATGGATTCTTTGCGTATTTCACTACAACATCCATCGGGTTATCACCCAAAAGTAAAAACCACCGTCTGCTAATGTTGGATATTTCAACTTTAAACGAATCAATATGCATCAGGTTTTCTATGCAGTTAAGAGCACGCACTCGAAACTCTGTTGGAAGCGAGCTGAGTAGTTTAGCAATAGTTTTAATAGCATACGATATTTTATTTCCTAAAAAATTATATCAGTTCGTTTATTTAAGGTGGTAAAGCACAATTATACCAGTTGTATCTAAAGCTAGTTTGCCTTCGTTTGTTTGACCAATATACCCTAAAGTATCCAACGATATACCAACTATACTCAAGTCTCTACTCTCTATGTTTGAAAACAGTCGATCGAATACATAAGGGCATCTTGAAAGAAGTTCTAGGGGGCGTTGATGAGCCATATTTCCAAAAAACTTTAAAATACCTTGTAAATAAAAGCATGTATACTTGAAAATACAAAAAACTAGTTTAAAATTTACCTGGCTCACACAACTGTATTGCAGTTGAATTATCGGGGGCATCTAAGAAATTATACAACTTAGTTAAAACTTCATTACGTTCCAAATAGTCGTATCCATGAGCGGATAAACCTAACTGTGTTAATATTTCAATGATGTTTAATTTAACCAACACATCGTTGTTATCCAAGTCCTTTAACATCTCCCCCAACAAGCCAGTAGGTCTTAGTTCGTTGAAAGAGCTTTCGCTCTGCTTCGATATTCTTATAATTACCTGAATATGATAATGTTAGCTAGTTTTAACTTCTGTACAGGGTGTCCCATTTTCGACACTTTTAGGGGGTATTGGCGTTATTATCAAAGATAGTGTTGCGGTTTTCACCTTCCTTTCCTACTTTTTCACGAAACGAAAGATTCCGGGGTCAAATTTGTCATGGCTCTCTTAGTTTTTAATCTACAGAGTGATTCTGAAAATCTTTGTTTTTTAGACACCCCTCGTATTTCCGTTATGCGTCTACTTATCAAAAAAGTGAAAACTGATCTTGATAGAGTTTTTTACGTAGAATTCAGTGGCGTAGGCAGTTTTTGTGTAAAAGGTTTAGTTTTTGAGATATTGTCCAAACTTATGTTTTTTTAAATATGACACCCTATATATTATTTTTTATATTGATTAAGCAAAATTTGAGCTTTCCAAAAATATATAATACTTAATATTTATTTTGAAAAACAAGCTCAAAATTCGATATTTTTAATCATTTACTTTATTTATAACAGTAGGCCATGGCTAGTTTATTAGAAAATGCAAAATTTGACAGATTTGTCAGATTTCCATTATTGATGAAATATTTTTGTTACGTAGGAGTTTTTATTTTACTTTTAATTTTTTATTACAATGGCCATTTATGATAATTATGAGAAGTATTATATTGTTGGTATGTTTTATACAATGCATTAAAATTATCTTTTGAAGTGTTTAGCTTTAAAATAAATACGCACTGTGAAAATTTTGGATTTGTTTTTAAAAAATTAGCCATGGCCTACTGTTATAAATAAAGAAAATTAGTAAAAATATCGAATTTTGAGCTAGTTTTCAAAATAAATATTAAGTATTATATATTTTTCGAAAGCCCAAATAATATAAAAGATAATATATAGGGTGTCCCATTTAAAAAAACATAAGTTACTGCAATATCTCAAAAACTAAACCTTTTACACAAAAACTGCCTACGCCACTGAATTCTACGTAAAAAACTCTATCAAGATAAGTTTTCACCTTTTTGATAAGTAGACGCATAACGGAAATACGAGGAGTGTCTAAAAAACAAAGATTTTCAGAATCACTCTGTAGATTAAAAACTAAGAGAGCCATGACAAATTTCACCCCGGAATCTTTCGTTTCGTAAAAAAGTAGGAAAGGAAGGTGAAAACCGCAACACTCTATCTTTGATAATAACGCCAATACCCCCTAAAAGTGTCGAAAATGGGACACCCTGTACATTATTATATTTTTGAATTTTACATCTAATTTTACTACCAACCTCAAACACCCTTAATCGGACAACCTCACTAATAACAAGAAGCGTTTTAAAAACACACAAAATCTCATCAGAAACCAGCTGGGCAATTCCAAGAGAACTCAATCCAACAGTTACAATAATCCCTGTGGCCTTTTTAACAACTTCCAAATTATCATCCCCCAAACATTGAATAACATTCTTAAGTAGCGACGCTTTTTCAACCACATTCCTCAAAACATCGTCGTTTTCAATGCTTCTTTCAACCTCTGCCAAAGCCATCAACTTAACACCGGCATGAGGGTGGGCAAGTGCTCTTTCCAAAGCATCCCCATATCGCACCGTACTCTCACCCAAACTCAGATTGTTCAAACACAACGTTAGTACTTCGCATGCTAAATCGATTTCTTGGCTGTAAGGAAAGTTTTTTGGAAAGTTGACACAGCAGTTTTTAGGTTAACTTACGTGTTGGAGTTGTTTAAACAATCGAATACGAGGGGTAGCTCGAGGATATGGGCTGTAACTGATGCCTCTTCTTGGGGCACTGTTATTAAATGTTGTTTGATTTCGTTTAGGGTAGAAATACGTAAATCGTCGTTTAAAAGTTTTGATTGTTTGTCAGCACACCAATCTTCGCGCGAGGCCATTTTAAATTTAAAATAGGGAAATCATTGTAGTATGTTCGTTTGGTTGCACTGGACAAATCATAAATTTTTTAGAATAGAATATTTTCAAATTGTTTCCACTAGAAAACTATTTTAAAGATAATAGAACTTACAAGTAATTTTCTTTAGATAATACTGAAAGTATTACAATGTCAAGAAATAAGATAAATCTCATTTTCACTTAACGAACACAGAAATTTAAAAGAGTAATTGTGTTCATTTTTAGCTCGAGTCAAACGCATAATTTTTTTCTTTGTTTTGTACACATGCAGCTTATAAGTTTATCTCTTTTCATTAATGCAGTTTACTCGATTAATAATGTGAAAAAGAGGTAGGATGGAGAAAGTGGCCATGTTGCGCGTCATCTGGCCTACTCGCATTATGCAATTGTTTTTACGTCAATCAAAGACCCAAAGTAAGTAAAATCGCCTTTGACTATTTTTTCTTCTGTGTTTTTCAATTATTTATTTAGATGCCGGGTGGAAAAATTTGCGCTGTAGCAATCTGCAAAAGTAATTCTAAGAAGTCGAAGGACACTGGGGAGCACATAATGTTCTTCAACTTTCCTAAAGATCCGCATTTAAGGGAGGAATGGGTCAAGAAATGTTATAGGACAGACAAATTTGCTCCCGAAAATAAAAGAGTTTGTAGTAAGCACTTTAAAATTAAGGATTATGAAGATGCTATAAAAGCTAAAGTGATGAATTATCATCCTAAGAAATTAAAGAAAACTGGCAAGTAGAGTAAATAATAAATTAATTATTGAGTAGGTTTGAAAAAATTATTGTTTCAAAAAAAATCGCGAGTAAAAAATTGTGTAATTTATTACAAACTGAATTTTTTTTTATTGAAAGGTACTTAATAATATTTGAATTTTCAGCAATTCCATCCCTACACTTGCTCCCAGCAGACGCTGAAAAGAAAAAATTTAAAAAATTGCCACGACAAGAAGGGAATAGGCAAAAAAAAACTAAGCTCTTGGTACAAACATCATGTGAAACTGCACGAGAAAGCGAACTGAAAAACGAATTCGCGGCTCAACACATGAATAGAAATGCTGACGGAATTGATGAGATTTCTGAAATTCCGTGTAGCAGTAGGTAAAGATCCAGGGAAAAATATTCTTAAAATACAGAAGGATAACTTGCAAAAACAAAAGGAACCTTTGAAAGAAAAGTTCAAGAGGAAAATGCGAAATAGGAAATAAGCCAAACCAGACAAGAAAAAATTGGATATTGGATTTTTTCACAGGACTGATATAAACCAACATCGAAAAACTACTGATACCTACACAACTACACTGGCGAGCAAAAAATTGAGGTCACATTGAAAGTACTCTGCTCCAGTCCTCATCATTTCATGGCAGGTGATTTCGAGCAAAGGCCAATCTTGCAGTTCTTTGCCGGCGTTGCATTGGTGGACCTGCAGCCATTCTTCTACAAGAAAATCTAGCAGCATGAAAGCCTTCTCCGAGTTGATTTCGCAGCGACACCGCACAAGCTGTTCTATTCCTCAAATTTGCCGACACAAAAAAAGCTGTTATCTCTTTGGGTGGTCTTTTTTTCGCCCGGATCCTGGTCTTCTGGTTAACCGGATTGTCTCCTGATAGCGCTGAAACACCCTTTGTACACCACAAAGGCTCACACCCATAATTCTTGTTTAAAACAGAAAATTTCAATGTGACCTCAATTTTTTGCTCGCCAGTGAATGAAGTACTAAAGTCGACGAGCTTCTAGTTACTAATTTAAGTGGATTCTATAACCCCGATTATTCCACTACCTTTTCAGTTTCATCATAATTATTAAGTACTTAAATATAGAATATATTTTTTGTAGTTCGGTATTTAAACTTAATTGTTTATAGGTATTTGAAAAATTTTAAATAAATAATAATTCGAGATTATGTTGTGTAAGTTTGAATGAGTACCTACCTACTATCCTAAAATTTTTAACTTAACTGCTCCTCCAATTTTACGCAAATACTTAATACAAAAATGATGTTGTTACAGGAACTATGGAAGCTCGTAATTTTTTAACAACTTCCAGTTGCTCCAGTCAGAAATATTTCTAACATACATTTCTGTCCATCCAAGCAATATAAATCACCAAAATGTGCTGAAAACATCGAGATATTTTTAGATAAATTACAAAACACTCCTTTCCTTATTTTTGGTTGTCTAAAAAAGAATCCTCAAGTATTTTAGTCTATTTCACCCCAAACATTTTTTTTAAATAAAATTGGAGATTTTATTTTTTTTTTAACAATAATCGACCAATTCGATCGATGTTCCGTTAGTATGTTTATAGATCTTAGGGCTCATAAGAAATATTATAATTTTCTAATTTCCAATCTTTCCGTATTTTTCTTTAAACTTAAAATTTATTTTAATATCTGCAAACAGTTCCACGCTATAATGTATAATATACACAACTGATTTATATAAAATTAAGTTATCTATCTATGCTTGAATGCGTTCTACTAAACGACACATTCCAAGACTGCCTCACATACTTCTCCATTTCCGCCACCCCATCAGTTATAGTAAAATGCTTTAAAACTTTAGTATTTGTTTCGGTTGGACATTGCACACATTGACAGAATTCATGCAGTTTGAGTTTAAGTTCGTTATTCTCCGTCTTCAGATACTCCAATTCTTCTTGAATCGATATCTTCGCTGCCTCCGCTTGACCTACTTGCTGCCAGAACAAATCTAATAGAGGTATATGTCCATACTGATCTGGACCTAATAACGAGTAACTAGAAGTGCTGGCTGTAATTGGATGAAATTCCCGGTGTGCTACTGGAAACGGCAGAACTTTTTCTTCTACTGTTTGTAATTTTCTGCACATCGTGGTTAAATGTAAGATATGTTCGGCTTTTTTTTGTATTGCTCTCAAAGAATCTAGAGTTTCGTTGAAATGCGTTGTTAAAGTAATCATCTGTCGCATATCCAAAGTTTTATCTTCTATCAGGTTGTTTTTTAAAGTGATGAAAGCATCATCGATGTAATCATGCTCGGTTTTTAACGCGGATACTTTTTCACCCCAAATCTTCTGACTATCGAGGTATTTAGTCTTGAGCTTTTTCAAAAAATTATGAGAGTGGTGAAGTTTACGTAACTGGGCGACTAAAATAGCCTGCATAGCATCGTCTTGTAGTTTCAATTCGTCGTGCTTCACCTTGCGTTCCTTTGTCTTTTTCAAGTAATTTTTTAGAAATTGTTTCGTTTGTTCCCAAATTCGCAAATGTTTGCGCTCAAGCACTGCTCTTAATCTCTGTATGATGTTATGGTTGTTAGTTTCCTCGGCGTTGAGTTTTGAGAAATATTCAATTTGTATAAACTGCTCCTGCTTTTTTCTCGCAATTTCCAAACCAAATAACATTGTTTTAAGGAAATCGGTTCCCTGACCTGTTGCTTGAGTAAGAGACTCAATTTCATCGCCCAAGTCTCTTTGAAACTCCCGCAACTGAATAAAAAAGAAACTATAAATAAATCATAAAAATACCTACACGTACAGGGTGGTCCAGTTACGGTGTCCTCGTTATTATCTCAGAAACTATTGGGCCCAGGAAAAAAAGTTTTATATAGAAGTTGTACAGTCTATAGCATTCTACATTTTTGAAAATATATTACATATACAGGGTGCGTCATTTTCATGTGGCGATATAAAGTGTCATTTTTTTAAATGGAATACCCTATATTTTACCTACAATTATGATTTCTTGTCCAATTTACGATAAAAAATATATAAGATTTAATATGCCTATTATTGATAGTTTCCAAGATATTCGAGAAAATATCTAGAAATACTAGGATATCTGCCTGTTTATATGAGCAATGTTAGTTCTATTTTTTAGCTAGAAAATTTTTTTCTGGTCTTAAAAATCAAACAAACTTTAAATTGATATCATATGTAAGAAAAAGTCGTAGTATTTGACAAAGAACTATTATTTTATAGAGTAGACCTAGAAGCTAATAATAATGCTCTGGAATGCATTGGAAAATAGTTAAATTTTTTTAAATATTTTGTTTTTTATTATAAACAAACTAAATAAAGAATATGTTTTAGTTGAGTATTTTTGAAATTGAAACAAATAAAATAGCTTGCTCTAACACACCTGGTGGAAGCTACACCCACATAATACAATATTATTTTTCAAAATATTTTCTCGAATATCTTGGAAACTATCAATAATAGGCATATTAAGCCTTATATATTTTTTATCGTAAATTGGCTGACAAATCATAATTTGGGGTAAAACACAGGGTGTTCCATTTAAAAAAATGCAACTTTATATCGCCACATGAAAATGACTCACCCTGTATAAGTAATATTTTTTCAAAAATGTAGAATGCTATAGACTGTACAACTTTTTTTCCTGGGCCCAATAGTTTCTGAGATAATAACGAGGACACCGTAACTGGACCACCCTGTACCTACATATTTTTTGTTATTTTCCTCAAGTTCTTCAAGACTATCGTGAAATAGCTGGATAAGTTTATCGACATTGTCCACGTGATTCTTAATATTACTCATATACTGCTCCTCTGATTCCCTGACTTCATCCATAAGCAATGATATGGTAAAGTCCTTACAATCCATAATTCTTTCGAAATTCTGCCAGGCATATTCCAGTTCTTGGTGCATTTTCGGAATAGAAATATCAATAAGCATTTGCCGCCACTTCTTCTCATACCGCTGCAATGTTGTAGATGCACATTTTACTTCTCTCTGAATCAATTGCCGCTTTGTCTCCCTTTTACGTTCAGCTGCTTTGGTTTTTTTCTCAATTTGTTTTAGTAATCGAATATTCGGTTTTTCTTCAGTCTCCCCTTCTATAGATTTTGTTGTGAATCTGATCATCGGCTTATCTGGAGGGGGTGTCTCGTCCATGGTTTCAAATACAATTATTTTTAGAGTAAAAAAAAATAAAATGTCATGTTCCAACAAATGATTATACTGTCGAAATATAAATAATAGATTTTTATTATCATACAAACACAATGAAATTTAGGTAAAAAAATTTAAATATAAACACTATCCCAGTATTAATTTAAATATTATTGTTATAATATTAAGTATTATCAGTGGAACTGTAAAGTAAAAAATTTGAGTTTAGAAACAAATTAAAATACCAAAAAATACATACATTTGGCGACAGTTCTTATGGAATGAATTAGATTGAACACCTGGGCTTTTGTGGAAGGGGCTTCACCAAACCCCTGCACATTTACATTTTTGCGTCCCCATCCAACTAGTTTGGTAAAATAAAAGTTGTACTACCCCTTACATTTAAACACTTAAAGGTACGTACCCTTATTTAAAAATCTCTCTTCGTGTAAAATGCAAACAGCATTCAGACATAATAGACTAGCCTCAAATAAATTCCACAACGTAATCGCCATAGTACTATTAATGTTTATTTACGGTTTGTGTTTGGTTTTGACCCAAAATTCATTGGAGATAACCTAAAAGTAAAAACTGACGTGTACTGTGTAGGTTATATTACTAGTGCGTTCCGAAATGTCAACTAATACAGCGTGATCAAGAATGACTGAATCTGTTGGTATTGAAAAAATAACTAGTGGGATTGGTACTATTGACGCAAAGGGCGTTGGCGCGCACATCTTAGTGTCAACTTTTGACAATCTTAACAATCTCAACATAACAATAACAATACTTCACCATAATATAACCTCACATTTTGTAATTTCGCAACTGTTTTAATACCAACACCAACAGATTCAGTCATTCCTGATCACGCTGTACTTGCCCAAGAAATAAGAAATAAAAATGTATTTGAACAACGTTTACTAATGATAATCTTGTGACATCCGTCAGGTAAATTCCTAATTTTAATAAATATGTAATTGAAATTATTTGGTGGTTCTGCACGCACTCTTGTTCATTCTAACATAACCCAACTTTTCTGTGAAACGTTTATTTCCCAATCTCATTTTTGAAGGTATTTTATTAATTTATAAACATGAGTGGCGGTTTAGTTCCGAGTAAAAGTACAGTGTATATTTCAAGTCTACCATTTGATCTAAAAACCAACGATTTGTATAAAATCTTCGAAAAGCATGGTAAAATAGTAAAGTATGTATAACTGAAGAATTCTCTTTAGTACAACGGATTTAAATCGTTTTATATTTTAGAGTGACTGTAGTAAAACATAAAGAAACACGCAAAAGTAAAGGAGTGGCTTTTGTTCTGTATTTAAGTCCGAACGATGCACAAAAATGTGTCGAGGAAACTAACCAAAAAGAGGTAGGTATACTAGTTTATTAATAAGTTTCTTTTCCTAATTATATTTTACAGATGTTTGGACGGACGTTGAAGGCGAGTATCGCTAAAGACAATGGAAGAACCACGGAATTTATACGAAGAAAGGTATACTAATTACATTAGCACATTACATAAAGCAAATAAAAATTGTATTTATTGATTTATTTTGTAGGATTACCCAGACAAAACTAGGTGCTACGAATGTGGGGAAATCGGCCACTTAAGCTACAAATGCGAGAAAAATCTGCTAGGTGAACGAGACCCACCACCAAAGAAAATACGAAAGCGAAAGCGGAAAGATAAATCTGACAAAAAAGGCTTAACAGAGGTACAAAGTGGTTTCTAATTTATTACCTCCGTCATTTTCAACTTATGTTTCTAGGAGGAACGTCAGTTTTTCGATAGTTCTGATGAGGAGGAAGATGGTAACAAGGAGGAGGCACATACACCAGAAGATTGTGAGACATTGAGTGCTGCCATAGCTTTAGAGGTACGTGAGAAATATGTGGTAATTATAAAAATCGTCATTGTATTTATTCTTTTATAGCAAGAAAAACAGGAACTTGAGGAGTATCGATATAAAGTTGCAACAGGTAGTTATGATGACAATAATCCTGATAAAATAGCTAAAAAGAGAATAAAAAAGAGTGCATACTTTAGTGATGAAGAAGAAAGTGATTAATTGTAAGATGTTTTATTTATTTCTGGTGTAAATACATATAGAATTAATCCAAATTGTGATGAAATCTTTAGCCTTTATGGAATAAATGTTTAAAATAAAAAAAATATATCAGATAGTTTTAGTTATACCATTTCATTTTTCGATTCAAAATAAACCAGTCTTTCTTCATGTATCAAATTTTTAACTATTTTCAATACTAGTTTTCAAAATAAATTAAATGAAACGTGAACATAATGATTTATTTTTTCAAATTCCAAATTTGAACACTAATAATTTAAGGGTTAACACTACCAAAAAAATTACAAGATACTTTCGATCGCAAATCATCTCAGCTACAAATTTCATGTATAAGTTTTTTTCGATAATCAAATAGGTTAGCAGACTGGCTTCTTTTTATTCAACAGTGTTTTACTTTTTCAATCTACAATTTTCAACATTCAAGAAATGATTGCTCGAAAACTAACCCGGATTGGGGATAAAAAAATTATACAGGACAATACAGAATTTATTCAAGAATCATACCTAAAAATATTTCGTGCCTATCCTCTATTTCCTCTAATTTCTGACTTTAAATTGTAGATTTATTCATTATCATTTAATGGAAATTAAACACTTACAAAGATGTAACGTAAACCCAGTCTAACCCTACAACTTGTATTTGTAGGCAAAAGTGATGACTAATTTTTATGGAATTTATTATGTATTTTTTACATTTTCGTGTTTTATTATGTCAGTTTTAGTTTTAATCTGAACTAGAAACAGTAGTTAATTATTTCTTACGTTTACTTCTCCGATTTTCTTTCAGTGATTGATTTTTGTGTATGGTGCAGTGCTTGTATTGTGTAGTTAATTAGTGATTTTCTTGGATCGCCTTCAAGAGAAAAGGTACGAAAATGTTTCCGTTTATTACTTAATACCTACTTAAGTATGGAAATTTTTAGATAATTTTAGAATTTTGTGTTTGATTATCTATTCTTGTTGTAGGTAGGGTAGGTCCCATGATGGTTAAATGAGGGCCACATCGAGGAAGACACAATAAGGTCAGGACATTTAATTTTTTTTTTAATATTTCATCGTGAAAATTCTTTCAGTTGAATTTTTGTATAAGTAACAAGTAATTGTTTTGTAGTGAATCAAATCGGGATAATTATTTGGATCACGATTTTTGAGTGTTGGTAAAATTTTCAAGGTCAAACCTTAAACCACCTTCAAATTTGAAAACGTTTTCAATTTTTCTGTATATTTGCTAGTTTCTTCTTAGTTAAACAATATAAAATGAATAGGCCATCAGAGAGAATGCTAACGAATGAAGAACAAGAAGAGAGTCTCTAAGTGATATACAGCCTGCTGGCCATTCTTTATTTTATTAAATAATGCAATAATTTCCAAAATTACCATGTTTTGGTCGGAACTATTTTATTTTTTTATTTAAAAAGTATCAGTTCTATGAAGAAAATGAAAGAGACAAAATACTTTCTAAATAAATCTAGCTTTCCAGAATAATTTTATATGACGAAATTCGCGTCTGTTAAAGCGTTTCAATAAAAAAATTAAATAGGGGTTGCTGATTTCACCCCTTTTATCGATAAAGGATGATTCAAAAAATATTCTTTAGAAGCGTTTCCATTAGTAGAAAATCCCTACCAAAGTTCATTTTTTTATCTTTATCCAAATTTGAGAAAAAAATTAAAAACCTTATTTTAGCCTCCATCTTTAAAGGGGCATAACTCTTTAACGAAACGTTTCGGCTCATACCTCCATAGAAAAATTTTTCCTTATTTTGAGATCCTGAATTCAGATTTTAAGTTTGTCCAGTTAATCCTGAAACACCCTGTATATGTAGTGTATAGGGTGTCCCATTTTCGACACTTTTAGGGGGTATTGGCGTTATTATCAAAGATAGAGTGTTGCGGTTTTCACATTCCTATCCTAGTTTTTTACAAAACGAAAGATTCCGGGGTCAAATTTGTCATGGCTCTCTTAGTTTTTAATCTACAGAGTGATTCTCAAAATCTTTGTTTTTTAGACACCCCTCGTATTTCCGTTATGCGTCTATTTATCAAAAAAGTGAAAACTGATCTTGATAGAGTTTTTTACGTAGAATTCAGTGGCGTAGGCAGTTTTTGTGTAAAACGTTTAGTTTTTGAGATATTGCCCAAACTTATGTTTTTTTAAATGGGACACCCTATATATTATTTTTTATATTGATTAAGCAAAATTTGGCCTTTCCAAAAATATATAATACTTAATATTTATTTTGAAAAACAAGCTCAAAATTCGATATTTTTAATAATTTACTTTATTTATAATAGTAGGCCATGGCTAGTTTATTAGAAACAAATGCAAAATTTGACAGATTTGTCAGATTTCCATTATTGATAAAATATTTTTGTTACGTAGGAGTTTTTATTTTACTTTTAATTTTTTATTACAATGGCCATTTACGATAATTATGAGAAGTATTATATTGTTGGTATGTTTTATACAATGCATTAAAATTATCTTTTGAAGTGTTTAGCTTTAAAATAATTACGCATTGTGAAAATTTTGGATTTGTTTTTAAAAAATTAGCCATGGCCTACTGTTATAAATAAAGAAAATTAGTAAAAATATCGAATTTTGCGCTTGTTTTTCAAAATAAATATTAAGTATTATATATTTTTGGAAAGCTCAAATTTTGCTTAATCAATATAAAAAATAATATATAGGGTGTCCCATTTAAAAAAACATAAGTTTGGGTAATATCTCAAAAACTAAACCTTTTACACAAAAACTGCCTACGCCACTGAATTCTACGTAAAAAACTTTATCAAGATCAGTTTTCACTTTTTTGATAAGTAGACGCATAACGGAAATACGAGCGGTGTCTAAAAAACAAAGATTTTCAGAATCACTCTGTAGATTAAAAACTAAGAGAGCCATGACAAATTTCACCACGGAATCTTTCGTTTCGTAAAAAAGTAGGACAGGAAGGTGAAAACCGCAACACTCTATCTTTGATAATAACGCCAATACCCCCTAAAAGTGTCGAAAATGGGACACCCTGTACAAGCATGATATAGTCATATATTTTTTTATTAATAAATGTATGTTATTTGTATAAATATATTGTAAAATTTTCCTAAAAAACAACTCGTCAAATTACTTCCCTACATAACTTATTGATAAAAAAAACTACTCAGGAATGCTCTCCGATTCAGGTTTCGAAACATCAACATTAAACTGCTGCTTTTTGTATTTATTCATTTCAGACGAGCAATCCGTTATATTAAAATGCGTTATCACGTTAACATGCTTTTCAACAGGACAATCCACACACTGACAATAATTGTGCAATTGTAATTTCAGTTCAGCATTCTCGCGTTTTAGAAAATTTAATTCGTCTTGAATCGATATCTTGGAAGCTTCCGCCTGTCCGACTTGCTGCCAAAACAGATTCAGGACAGAATTCCCTTCTGCATCAGAAAGATCCATCATGCTCGAAATCATACTAACGGAATACAATAAAATCCCATCGTTTGAAGCTACAGGAAAAGGCAAGACTTTTTCTTCGAGCGTTTGCAATTTCCGACAAACCGACATTAAATGCAGGATATGTTCCGCTTTCTTGTGCACCGTTCGTAAGTATCCCACAGCATCGTTGTAATCAGCAGTTAAAATCGTCATTTGGTGCATGTCCAATGCTCTATCTTTGATAAGTTTATTTTTTAAGCTGATGAACGCATGATCGAAGTAATCATGTTGCTTTTTTAACAATGCGAGTTTCTCATCCCAATACTTGTGACTGTTGGATAATTTTTCTTTGAGTCTTTTGATGCAGTTGTATGAGTGTTGGAGTTTGCGTAGTTGCATCGCTAAAAGAGCTTGCATTCCATCATCTATGGCTTTTAATTCATCGTGTTTCAACTTGCGCTCTGTGGTTTTTTTCTGGTAGTTGTCGAGAAAATCTAGAGTATTTTCCCAAAGTTTATTATGTCGAGATTCAAGCACGGCTCTTAATCTTTGGATATCGTTGGTGTTACTTGATTCTTCAGCGTTGAGTTTTGAAAAATATTCAATTTGAATGTATTGTTCCTGCTTTTTTCTAGCCACTTCTAGACCAAATAACATCGTTTTTAGGTACTCGTCTCCTACGCCTGCAGCTCGTAACATAGTCAACTCCTTGTTATGCTCGCTGTAGAAGCTCTTGATCTAAAAATTTATTTAGACGACCATTTAAAATTTAAAAATCCATCACTGTTATTATTATAACCTTTTTTGTATTTTCCTCGTCAATTAGCTTAATATGATAGTGAAACATCCTCATGAGTTTTTCAACATTATCCACGTGGTTATTAATATTCAACATGTACTGCTCCTCAGAGTCCTTTAATTCATCCATAAGTAAAGATATTATAAAATCTTTACAATCAACAATTCTTTCGAAACTCTGCCATGCATATTCCATATCATTCCGGAGTATTGGTGTTGAGATATCAATTAGCATTTGTCGCCACTTTTTCTCGTGGTTCTTCAGTGTTATACCTCCATATTTTATTTCTCGCAATAAGTATTTCCGTTTTAAACTTTTTTTATGTTCAGCGGCTTTTGCTTTTTTCTCAAGTTTCTTTAAAAGAGCTTGATCTTGTTGTGGTTGCTCTGGGGCCTCTGATGTGCCTTCCCGAGTGCCTTGCTCATGGGGGATTTCAATTTCTTCGACAAATTCTATAAATTGTGTGGATTTCGCCATCTACTATTTGTATATTAAATGAATAATACGATATTAGAATAATGATATTGTATAAAATATGACTTTGTGAAGAAAGTCAATTAATTAATTAATATTATGTCAGTATTTAAAAAAATTAAGTATCTACCCTTGATTAATTAATATATTTTTGGGCCTTGAAATACTACTTGTAAAATAAAAACAACTTTATCTGAACTCATGTGCAGAAAAACTAGAAAATTTGAAACTATGTTTTATTTAAAAATTTATAATCTAACGCTATTTTAAATTCTGGGCAAAATTTTTAAATATTTTCAAAAATGAACATACTTTGCTTTTGGGGAGTTACTTTTTTCCATAGTTTTTAGCCCTTTGTATAACTCTTTTAAACTACAATACAAAATTTAAGACAAGCGAACATTTTTGCGTTAAATTTAAGTTAAAATTTTTACTCTGTACAAAACTCCAAAAAATATTTTTTTTAAATTTCCAGCAGTTTTTTGCACATAAATAAAGCAGATATCTCGTAAAACGGTTTTTATTGAACATACATATTAAAGCGAACAGAAATTACTAAAAATACGAAAGTTTTTAATTTGTATTTATATTTCTATTTGTGTATTTTAAATTTCAAATTTTATACTGTTAATACAGGGATACCAACTACACGATAAATTCTTACCCCAAAGTCATGCAAAATCCTCTCGAAAATATTTTATTAGACCTTAATAAATATAAAATAATAATATGCTTGTTGAAATGTTGTAGTACAATGTATTGTATCCATAAAAAATAAAGCTTAAGCCACAAAATATCCCGTTTCTACTTACTAGTAACTTTTCGATATTTATATGTTGTAAGACTTGTAAGTTACCTACCCTGCGCATCCAACTTCATCCGTCTTTCAGTGCAAGTTGTTTTCTTCGCGTGTCGTAATTTCGGTCGCGCGATTTAAATCCATTTGTTTTATAACAATCCGTAAGTATTTTTGTAAGAATAATCTTAAAACACAATCTATATATAATCAACTTTAACATCCATCTAAAATTTTTGAGTTTATTATAGAATAAACACCGTATAATAGCAGGCGTTTTTAATGTTTTCTTTTTGTAGGTTAAAATGACGATCCGACCAGTTTATAGGCCGACCATCGTTAAAAAACGAACAAAGAAGTTTATCAGACATCAATCTGATCGTTACTCCAAGCTAAAGGTAAGAGAATTTGATTTTTGTATACATAACCCAACTTTTCCTTCTTGTAGCGTAACTGGCGTAAACCAAAGGGTATTGACAACAGAGTCAGGAGGCGTTTCAAGGGCCAGTATTTGATGCCCAATATTGGTTATGGTTCCAACCACAAAACCCGTCATATGCTGCCAACTGGCTTCAGGAAAGTCCTTGTACACAACGTTAAAGTAAGTTGAGTTTGGAATGATAGTTTTTTAAACCAAGCATGTTTTACTATGATGTTTTTTGAGGTAATTTGCGACTGAAATGTCATGTCGATAACTTTTTTCTGAGCAAACTATTGGAAACGTCGACTAAAAGAAAGTTGTAATTTGGGTTGTAACACGTGCTTTTGTTACAGGAATTAGAGGTGTTGCTTATGCAAAACCGTAAATACTGTGCAGAAATTGCACATGGAGTGTCGTCGAAGAAACGTAAGGAAATCGTGACCAGGGCACAACAATTCAGCATCAGAATTACCAATAAACATGCCAGGCTCCGCAGCCAAGAGCACGAATAAGTTAGTTTGTAACTTGGTGTTTAATAAAAAATAATTTAAAATTATTTTATGGTTTTTTTAATAAGTTTATGGAAAAAATTGTGGGATATGTTTAAAACCTAGTTTTATTTACAAAAATATACGTATATAATGTACAAACTTATCACAAGTATCTCTCATCAATAAACTATCTTTCTCAGTTTGTTCTTTTCTGAAATCTTATTTTTTAAATCCTGTTTTATATTCATTGAGTCATATTTTTTATTTATTATAAAACTATTCGAATAATTGTGCTCCAAATTTGTATAAAACTGGTTCTTTACTGCTTTTTGTTTGTTGGGATCCAAGTATTTTTTCGCTAGTGCCGGAGTTATGCAGATTGACGAGCTGGACTCTTCATTGGACTTTTTCTTTATTTGCATTTGTTCCTCGTATGTGTGGTTTTTTACATGCTTCCTCAAACTGCTGGGATCCGTATACTTTTTCATACAGCCCACCACTTGGCACGCATAAGGTTTCTGAAATAAAATTGTGATTTGAGACGGTTTACAAAGTTAGGTAAATTTACTCTTGAAAAAGCGATTTGGTCAGAACGGTTAATGCAAGAAATGTACTAAATTAATGTGTATAGTTTTAATTTAAAAAATAATTTAATTCTAAACTAAAAGGTTGAGAAAATCTGAAATTATGAAGCAATTTTTAGAAAACCAATTCTATCATATTTTAAAATGGTTTCAAAATAAAAATAATCCAAACCAAAAAGTTGAGAATATTTGAAATTATGGATAAAATTTTTAATTTTATTAAGTTAATTGTATTTTAAATAATTTCAAATTAAATAACATGCATAAAATTAACAAAAAATATATTGAAGTCTTCATAATAAAATTATAGTTAAGAAAAAATATTAATTTTTACTTTCTTATACTATGTAATAAGCTAATAAGAAAGTATAGTAATCATTTTTTTTGGACTTCGACATTTTGATGGATTTACACGATTTGAAGTTGTGGGTGCCTCATAAAATCTTTTTTTATCCAGTACCAAGTGGTACTTACCTGAAGACATTTTTAGGTTTGTTAGGAATATCTTGAGAAGGAAACCATTTACGAATTTTTTTACTCTCTAACATTGGTTTAGAATTAAATTTTGAACGTATTTTGTTTGATTTTTTTTTAATTCCGTTAAAAAAATTCCCAAAAAACGAGATTTATTAAAACACTTGTCTTAAAATTCTGTTATAGTGAGTGGGACAAGGACAAATTTATGCGTATTGCATTACGTGCAAAGAGAGACTTCCGAAAACTAAACTGTTGGCCAATTGAAACGTACCAAGCGAATTTTTAAGTTGAATTTAAAGTCAAATATTTTGAAAAATAGAAAAGATATCAACATGCGGTTTTCAGGATTTCAGAGATAATTTAATTGAGAAAACGATAGTGTTACCCGATTTTTTTACTTTGAAGTACATTACTATCTACAGGGTATGAAAGATAGTCGTCTTTTTTTTGTCAAATTTTATAACTACTGTGATTCCACAAAATTTTTATAATATTTTTTTGATGTAGATTTTTTTTGTCCTTACTTAATGGGAAAACAACCTGTTCCTCAAAATTTTGATATCCTTGTTATTTTATAAGATACCGAATTTTTGCTGAAAATTTGATTTTTTCTTTGTTTTTTGTCGTTCGGCCGTATTGTGTTTTGTAAGAACCAATCTCTGTAGTTGATTATAATACCTTATGAATGGCTTTCTTATAAAAAGTACACTTTTTGTACTTTCATTAATTTATTGGTAACCACTGGCTTATCAAAAATCGGTACAACGTTTGCTAAATGGTAAAGTTTTTAATTCATTTTTTGAGGCTATTTTCTTAATGGAATAGAATGGAATTTAGTTAGTTTATGTTCACCATTGGTTTAAGTGACTTATATCCTCGAAACGGGTTTTTCACTTTTTCAAAAATTTGCTCATATTCGTGTATACCGGGTGGCTACGAAATCGTTTTACAACCCCCACCATTTTGTTACATTTAACTGTATTCATTTGAAATTTGGCATGGCTTGATTGTTGAAAGGAATAATCATTTTGACGTTTAAAGCAATCTGATGACACTTCCGGTTTCACCGGAAGGGCCACCTACTAACTTTAAAAAATGTTAAAACAACCCTGTATATTTTTTTCCATAAGAATTAGATTCTACTTAAAATTACCTTTTTATCGACATATCACATGATGACATTTGCTTTCAAAATGGCAGCATAATTATTATTGCAAAAACCTGTTCAACAATATTAAATTTAATAAAAAATTCGGTATCTTATAAAATAAGAGGGATATAAAAATTTTGAGAAATTGGTTTTTTCCTCATTAACCAGTGACTAAAAAAATCGACATCAAAAAAATATAAAAAAAATTTTGTGGAATTCCGGTAGGTATAAAGTTTGAGAAAAAAAAGACGACTTTCTTTCATACCCTGTAGATAGTAACGTACTTCAAAATAAAAAAATCGGGTCGCACTATTGTTTTCGCAATTAAATTATCTCTTGAATCCTGAAAACCTCATGTTGATATCTTTTCTCCTTTTCAAAATATTTGACTTTAAATTCAACCTAAAAATTCGTTTGGTACGTTTCAATTGGCCAGCAGTTTAGTACCTCGGAATTACGACTATTCTGCCGAAAATTTAAAAGTAGGAAGGGGGTCGTGCGGCACCTCATTCGAAAGGGCATTTTGGAGCATTAATTACTGAGAAAATTAATTTTGAAAATGTAAAATTTGGTTAATATCTTGTCTTGTAGACTCAGTAGAGGTATTTTTTGCTAAATTATTGGTTTTGAAGAAAATCTCACATAATATTAAGAATGTATTTCCAATTTATTTTATAATTAAATTAAATGTTCAAAGCTGAGTTCTGTCTGTATAACGAAATAGAGGATTTATTAAAACGAAGAAAGATTTATGTAATTATATTTTATAAGTACTATTGTAAGAAAAAATTCACTGAGATAATTAAATAATAATTAAATTCCCTTTGTCTGGATTCTGGGAACCAAAATATTCATTGTTAGCATTACCATTAAAAAAAATCAAAAAAAAATCATAAACATAAAAAATTATGATTTATTAAAAAAAATCGAATTTTTAAATTTTTTTTTAATCGTGATTTTTCCAACCCTGATCGACATAGAGGTTTATACAGAGTGATTCAATAATATAAGTTTGTGCTCTAACTTTTTTACTACGAGTCATACAAATTAAATTACATTTTTAAACATGCAGGAATTTTCGTTTATGATTAATTCTCATTGTCTGTGTAATTTACTGGGATGGGTATGTTAATTACGTTATCAGTTTCAGTGAATTTTTTATCATTTTCTAAATATATACCTGAAATATGGAATTGTATAAATGTATAATAATAAAAAATTCCCCACAATTTGCTTTTGCCAGACCGGATATGAACTATATTATGATATAGTGCTTACTAAGAAATTGTTCACTCACTAAACTAAATGAATAGTGCAAAAAACGCCTTTTAATTTATTAAATTCAATGCGATAAAGTAGAACAGGCGAACTCATCCAATCTTCATAAGTGCCGTCTTTTCAAGTTAAATGTCGAGTTTGGTCTTGGGACTCTTTAGCAGTATAAATAATAAAACTAGCAAAAGCTAGCAACATTATTTTTTTGTACTGGGTGTTTGAACTAAGTAGCACAGAATATAAAAAAAATATACCGAAATGGGTTATTTAATTTATTGATTTTAATAGTTCTATAATTTATAATCAATTGCTAGTATCTGTTTCTGCGTATTTTAATTAAATACATAAATGTTTCTATTTATTGGATTAATTTGTATAGTGACCCTGTTAGTATCTAGCTAATAAGAAACTATAACATATAAGTAGTAAACAAATGTTTTAATTTGATTTCAGAATTTATCAATCCAACACTTTATTTGTCTGTTTTTGTATCCTTTAAGATATCACTTCAATAATTTTAGGTCTTTAGAAGCTTAGTTTTTGAGTACAAAATATCCTCTTTGTGCTTATCCTGAAAATACGACAATAATTGATAAAAAACTAATATTCAAGTGGCATTTTTCTCTAATAGCGTAGCCAAAAATTATAGAACCTAAATCCAAATCCAAAGTTTTAGATATACGTAAATGCATTTCGGTCCATCTAAACTGCTGGCCAATTGAAACGTACCAAGCGAATTTTTAGGTTGAATTTAAAGTCAAATATTTTGAAAAGGAGAAAAGATATCGACGACTTTCTTTCATACCCTGTAGATAGTAACGTACTTCAAAGTAAAAAAATCGGGCCACACTATTGCTTTCACAATAAAATTATCCCTTGAATCCTGAAAACCTCATGTTGATATCTTTTCTCCTTTTCAAAATATTTGACTTTAAATTCAACCTAAAAATTCGCTTGGTACGTTTCAATTGGCCAGCAGTTTAGTTGAAAATTGCTGGAAAAAGCTCAAAATTTAAACACGACTTCTAAGTACACGAAATTTAATTTAATTTCCATGTGGCTTAATAAAAAATATACGAAAGAATCTAAATACATCGACTTTAGGAAAAGCAATTTCCAAGCAAAATATTTTTTTGTCCTAAACTTCGGTTGTAATGAGTGGGACAAGGACAGATTTATGCCTACTGCAATAAGTGCGAGAGAGACTTCCGAAAGCTATTTGAAAATTGCTGAAAACGCTCAAAATTTAAAGACGATTTTTACTGGAAGTTTACTTTAGGAAAAGTAATTGTAGTACTATATAACATCGTATAAGAAAGCATGTGTTGGACACACATCAGATATTTTTACTACATTTTAATAAAAACCCATTTTTGGAAGAACTTATTTTATCACTAAAACAGAAAATATATTTGGCAATTAAACCATTTATTATTTAAAGTTGAGGAAATAGAACCGTAACTTTCAAAAATTTCAATTTAATTTCTATTATCCACTCATAATTTCATTAATTTTCACAAAAGAGCTAAATTTTATTTTTTCTACATACCGTATCAAAATGTGTTCTTTGGTGTTTCGCCCTATCGGAACTGTTGGAGAAACTCTTCGTACAACTGGCAAACTGGCAAAGATACGGCCTTTCACCTGTGTGACTCCTCTGATGGATTTTCAAATTTTCCAACCTTGAAAAGGCCTTATCACAACCTTTAAACTGAAACCAATTAAAATAGGCACTATTAAAAAACACCATAAAATAAATGTTTCGTAATAACAATAATATCAACAACACAAGTGTATGTGTCATGTGTGCCTGTAGAATCTGAATTATTTTTTGTAGCTTTTTTTGTATTAATGCTGCCGAGCTCACTGACTTTTAAGTTGTCCCAGGTGGTGTTTTATATATTGAAATGGCTAAAGTTAACGTAAGCGCTTCTATTCCATTACATGGTTAAAAACATGTGTGTGTTGAATATTCAAACCAAGTCTGTACACTTTTTGTGTGTCATTTAGGGACTAGACTAGAATTTGGGTTTTTTGTGCAGTTGAACTTTAAATTTGATACTTTATCTTTAAATTGCTTTCAGGCAGTATTCGGCTGTGTTATGGCTAATTTAGCTTTATTTATCTTGAGAAAAAATGCGGAAATGTCGTCAGAACAATTTGCTTTTAAAATAAAATTTTCTTTGGACTTACCGGACATTTGTTGGGTTTTTCCCCGCTGTGCACCCTCATATGTATCAACAATTTATATCTAGCGTTAAACGGTTTGATTTTCCTTGGGCAGTTTTCCCAAAAACAAGTAAACTCGTCTCCTGCAACAAGTAAAATTTTAGCACAAATCAAATAAATAAATTACCTGTTTTTTACCTCTCTTTAACTCCACATGGCATTTTTCGATATGTTTAACCAAAGACGTTTGCGAATCATACATTTGATAGCACTCCTCCCATTTACATTGGAAATTCTTGTTCACTTCTTCACCAAAATCAAAATCTTCATCTTGTGCATTTACAACGAATTTTTCTCGCTTGGTCGACGATGGATACATTAAACTACTGGAGCTAAGCATCGGATCGTCATTCAGAAGAGCTTCAGTTTGTTTCAGCACCATTTGGTTGCTTTCGTCCGCCGCAAAACATGAATTATTTTGATTTTGGACCAAGTCTACTTCAGCTGGATTATTTAAATCTGGGGCAAAGTTGTTGTTATAGCACTTGGTTCCTATTAAATGCCCGAATTCATTCGCTACATCGCATGTTGTTGGTTCCTAAAACAACAAAAAATACTTGGAATATTTCTCTAACTCTTAACTATAAAATTTACCTGTGATTGGTTGTAGTAGCCCAGATCATCGGCTGGTGCGCTACGTAAAAAGTTGCTAAAGTCCATGTGGTGCTTGGTGAGGGTGCCAACTGGTGGAAGCGCTTCATCGTAGGCGTATGTAGTTAGATCAGTGGACAGATCATCAAGATCAAATGATCCAGTA
Organism: Pediacus dermestoides; assembly: GCA_963942485.1. Lineage (NCBI taxonomy): Eukaryota > Metazoa > Arthropoda > Insecta > Coleoptera > Cucujidae > Pediacus > Pediacus dermestoides. The sequence continues at coordinate 37,271,856 of OZ012626.1, forward strand.
TTAGACAGATTCTCACATAGCTCTATGTTGGAAAAATCCAAGTCTTCCAGTTCGTTCTTCGGAACATCTTCCAACGGTTTCCCGACAATAAACGTAGGCGGTACAAAGAACTGGTTGAAATTATCGTTGGAAAACTCCTCAACTTGTGGGTTTTCATAGGAATACGAACTATCAGTTGTGAATGTTTCTGTATCAAAACTAAGATACTCCACTGGTGATATTCGATTTTGTTCGTTTAGAGGTTCTGGTAGATTTCCAAAATCAATAAAGGAGAAGTCGGTTTGTTCGTTTGGGGTCGAAGGTTCCTCTACGTTGGAAATCAAACAATCGATCAGATAATTATCGGTTGTTTCATCGGAGGAATTATCGTTAAAAGTCGTTTGAATATCAGTTTTTGTTAAGTTTTGGGCTTCATAGAAAGCTAAGTTGAATTTTTCCATCAATTCTGTGTGGGTGAAGTGATGGATGGGATTGTAGAGAAGCTCGGACATTTCGTATTGATTTAAAAGCATCTATAATAAAATTTTTATCAGTGTTTCATTATTATTTAAAAAAAATTCAAGTTACTTACCTTTTTATTTCACAAAAAATTAATATCAAATATCACTATTATAGTCCATCAACTTTCACATTAATTTTTATTTTACACATAACAGGTAATTTTTTTATTTAGTGCGCCATTCGGCATAACTGCTAACGCGCTTATGTTTATAAAACAAATGTGGTTGTGGATGTGATACCTCTTTAAACTGTGTAATTGAATTAAGATGACATCTTGAAGTGTTATATTTTTAAACCCCTAGCCTTTAGCGGCAAAAAAACTTCGTAGCTCGTCGGCTGTTGCCGCTAAGGCACATCTTAATGTGTTTATATTTACTTAATTTATTAGAATGATTATCTTATGCTAGATGACAACCATTAGGGTAGATATTCATCACTGTAACTATGGATGTTAAAAAATCCAAGAAATTAATTAGAATAAGTGATCATTGGGCTATTTAATTATATATTTTTAATGGAATTTTTTTTAAGTGACCTATACTTAGTAGGTTTACTTAGAGACTATTTGTTTTAATTCTTCGGTTTTGAAAAAATTTATTGCAAAAAGTTTGGCACAATTCTAAATTTGTTTAATTTAAAATTAGTTTTTTTTAGAAATCCTATGATTTAAAGAAATAGAAACTGCGTTACAGAAGTACTTTTTATAAAACATAAAATGAACAAGAAATTCCTCTTACTTCGTTGGTATATATAAGAAAGTAAAAAAACTTGTAGAATTCACAATAAATTAAAAGTTCACAAATTAAAAATTCCGTGTAAATTTAAAGATATTTCATTACATTTAGGTACTCTTAATGAGCGTCAGTTCAATTTATTTGTAAGTTTGTGTTAAGCAAGAACTTTTGGATGCATCAAGTAGGTGCAATCCTAGACATGTTTTGATTTCTAATATTTATACCTATTTTTTTGACGTATAAAACAAACTTCCTACCTATATGCGTTATATTCATAATAATTATTTTACACATCATAAATTTTGAAATAAATATCGTCGTTTTAAGGATAAAAAGAATTGCATAGTATACAATTTTGAAATAAGAAAATAATAAAAAGCAGTGGGTACTTTTGCTTTTTAGATTTTTTTTAAATGCTAAAGATATTTGTGGGGCCTAGTCAACATTTTTTTTCCTAATTTAATTTCTAACACTTGATTATCCTGAATCATAAAAAAATTGATTTTATATAGATATAATATAGTGGCAATCCAATAAATTAATATTTTCTACATTTTTGGTCTCACTACTAAAAATTTACATAAGCCTCAATAATTATAACGCATATTTCCATCTATTTTTTCGGAATTACAAAATCGGATGTTATAATTTTTACTTCAGTAGCAAGGACCCCGCAGTTTTTAAAGGGAATTGGGTTTCACTCAATCTCGCTCAAACCTAGTGAAAAATGTTAGTCAAATCGTTCTAATCAAATGTCTCCATTGGCTCAAAAAAAAAATAATGAAATGATTTCGGGATATTGGCCGCCGAAGGTGGAGATTTTTTAAACGGCGAAAACCTGATCTGGCATATAACTAGTAGCATTTTTTGCGCTAATTACAATGGTGAAAACAGAAAAACAATTGTCCATCTGGTTCTCGAGATATTCACAAAAATAACATTTTTTTAAACAACCTGTATATTTTTGCAAAAATCGATGACAAATTAAATTCTGTACAAAAATGTTCTTATCATTTTTTGACAAGTAAGTATTTAAAATAAGCGAGTAATTTTGAAAGTTTGCAAAGTTCTAATAATCAAGTAGCCATGAAAAATATAATTTGTTTTTCAATATTTTTTCGAATCAAATTTAGAATACCTTACTATACGATTTAGTATTGAGCCCTCATTATAACCGCGAATATCTCAAAAAGGAGGGTCGAAAAAAAATTGAATAACTTAGGTTAACATGTTTGAAGATACTTTAATTTATACCAAAAAAATACCAGTCTTTAACTTTTTCTTGACATTAAACTACATACTTTACTTGGTCACGTTTTTGACTATATAGGGTGTTCGCGCGAAGTGGTTCACTATTGCTAACTTCGTTATTATTGGAGCTACAAAGTCGGTTAAATTAGCAAACTAGTAGCATTTTTTCCGCTGATTATAATGGTGAAAACAGAAAAACAATTGGCCATCTGGTTTTCGAGATATTCACAAAAATAACATTTTTTAAATGGAACACCCTGTATATTTTTGCAAAAATCGATGATAAATTAAATTCTGAACAAAGAATGTCCTTATACTTTTTTGACAATTATTTAAAATAAGCGAGTTATTTAAAAAAAAGTTTTCTAAGTTTTAATATCAAGTAGCCATGAAAATTATAATTTTGTAAATTTTAAATATTTCCGTAATTCTTTCAAGTTTTTTTCAACTTGCTTAAATTGAAAATTATGAATGTTAGGTTTTAATAAATTACTATTCCGTTTCATGTCTATTTGATTTTAAAGAATTGCAATCTTTTTTTTCAAAATAACTCTCTAATTTTAAAATATTATCAAAAAAAATGAAGGACAGTTTTTGTACAGAATTTAATTTATCATCGATTTTTGCAAGAATATACAGAATGTTCCATTTAAAATTTTATTATTTTTGTAAATATCTCGAAAACCAGATGGTCAATTGTTTTCTGTTTTCATTATTGTACTCAGCGGAAAAAATGCTAGTATTTAGTTTGGTAATTTAACCGACTTTGTAGCTCCAATAATAATGAAGTTTATATGCCAAATCAGGTTTTCGCCGTTTAAAAAATCTCCACCTTCGTCGGCCGATATCTCCAAATTCTTTCATTATTTTTTTTTTGCGCCCATGGAGACATTTGATCAGGACGATGTGACTGACATTTTTCACTAGGTTTGAGCGAGATTGAGTGAAACCCAATTCCCCTTAAAAACTGCGGTGTCCTTTATGGCTTTCCAACAGATATAATAATGGACAGACATTTTTAAGGATCTTTAAATATTTTTCAGATTCAGGAAAAAATCCATTTTCATCAATATTATTGGTATTTTAGATTAAATTTCTATGCATTGTCACAGCATTTACATGGAAATTACTAGGCCGCAAACCGCGATCTGCGAATCGGTCGCTGCAAAATAGAGCTGTTGATGGTTTTTTTATTCTAGGCGGACAACCGCTAAACGCATAGTATACCTTTGACAAGTAAATTACGGAGGGTGCGGTTTTGTCGCAAACCGCGAATCGGCCGCCGCTTTTTAATTCTATGACTTTGACCCTCTAGCTAGACGGTCAACCACTAAACGCATAGCCTTTGACAACTAAATTATGGAAGGTGCGGTTTTCTATTTTGCGACGCGGTTCGATGTGCGGCCAAGTATGTCATAACACTAAAATTGTCTTTTGAAATTCATTTACGATAAGATTCGTGCCAGTTTAAATGGTGCCTTCGTGAAAAACCCTTTTACAATAAGGTAAACTGAAAATTGTAGGTTAGATACATTTTTCTTTAGTAGTCCTGATGTAAAGAAATGAATATCCCGAAATGTGAAATTTATTTTATAAATAAACGAACTTTCTAATATGTACCGACAGAATTATAAAGTAAAAGATTTTAATATTAGAAAGATTTAAGTATATCTATTATATTCAAAATTAATGTTCATATGATGAAGTTTCTGCATACATAGAAATTATTATCAATTTTAAATGTATATTTGAAGAATTTTAAAAATAGTTTAATTTCATATTCTTAGTAATAAGCATGCTACTGTAATCTGTAATGTGGGTCTATACCTTTAGGAGAAACTAGCCTATTATTAAGCAAAAATACCCCGTTTATCATAAAAATTATTAGCCAAATTAATATTTTAAAAAATGTTACTTATTTTTGGACTTTGCTCGATTATTTTCAAAATGTTTGCTTAATTTTTAACACTATTAAAACACGGCATTTCTTAAATAATTTAGTATCTTAAATATTTAACTAAAACTGAAGCGATTTTTCTTAAAAGCAGCCCTCTCCTCCGAGCTCTTCCCATCCGGTTGCTACAATAATCGATTTTATCAGTTTTTTAAGATAATTCAGGCACGAAATGAAATCCACAGTTTTAATGAAAATATCTTTTTGCATATCAAAATCCTTAAATTTTGATAGTTTCCAAGTTTCGTCCATTTTCTAATTAGTTCATTTGGTCTTATTGTATAGAGTTTTTGCTTATTTTCGCCATGTAAGAATACCTAAAAAAAATATAAACTCGAAATATCTTTTTATCAGTTTTTAACTACCGTATAAATGCACCCAATTTTTTTCCTATTTCTCACGAGGCGTCTAGACAACCCCTTTATTTTCATTAATTTTTGAATATTTTCACATGTTTCCATAAATTCTAAACTGTCACAAAACAAGTTCCAAACAGATTTTTATTATAGATATATTTTACTATACATAAAACTACTGGTAGTTTACTGGGATCTGACAGAAATACCAAATATGGTTGCACTACTAAACATATCTTCTAACATATGCGTTCAATTTTTTCCTTCTATATTGATGACAAAAAAAGAACCTATCCAATTTCAAACGCGCTGTCAAGTTAGTACTTGTTGCTGATGTGGATGCCATAAACAGTCATTTATTTCATACACAAAATATTATTAAGTAGGTTTATAGGTACAAAAACTAATATTAAGCTAATTTTATAAAGTTGCAAATCCAAAATAGGTGCGAAAAATCCATAATACATTAATACATCTCCATCTACTTCTTAATGTAGTGCTAATGACATCTGAAGATGTGCTTGCCTGGCTTCTCATTGGTCCATTGCACGTGGCTGCTAGTTTTTTTCCTACCCCTGTAATCTGATACATAACATCTCCAACATTTTATCGTGTACACTTGTCGCAGTGTAGATGACAAGGACAACGATTTCAAAGTCGGGGATTAAAGTGCGAGAGCTTACCAAACAGAGAAAAGACAAATTAAACATGTCGACGCGCCGTTTGGATGATGATGATGATTTTTACCCGTTTTAGATGGTTTATTTGTGTCACATATGTGTTTGTGTGTATGCATGCATGGGCAGTTAGGCAGTTAAGTTTTTTATCCCCGTATTATGAAATATGGGGTTAATACTCGGGTGTTTAATTTAGAAAAAATGCTTTTAAGATTGTTGTGATGTTTTTTTTGGGGTTTGGAGGTTGGGTGATTACACTTGTTCCTTGGTTTCATATTTTAGACTTTATATAGATAGCTAAAGATGTTTTTTGGTTGGATAAAAGTAAAAAAGAAAATTTGATATATTTTTTTAAATCTAGACCAGACAGCTTAAAATAAAATGTGGTTTTAGTTTTTTTTAAATTTTGATGACATTGATTTAGGATCAGATGTAACCACAATTTATTACGAAGTGGTTGCAAACTAGAGCAGCTTTTAAATTAAAAACTTAAGTATGATTTATTCTTATCAATGTTAATAATTGTTCAATATAATATTTCAAAAATTTACTAATAATACACTTTTTAGGTGTTTTCTAGAGTAAATTTCACTTTTTATTTAATTATGTACTCAGTATCGGTATCCTTTTGCTTTAGACTAGTCTGGAAGGGTATTTTTAATAAGCTGCATATAAATAAAATCACGCGTTTAAAAAATATGGACAACCGGAAAGTACTTTTTTGATTTTTCTCATAAATGCGTAAAATAGTTATTTATGCAACAAGTACGTAGGTATATAATCTATGCTCCTCCTATTTATTAGCTTCGCTCGCTAGCTCGCTTGGCGATAAAAACAGACTCGTCAATAAAGTCAGATTATGTACGAGTACAAAGCTTTATGTTCGATTGCTAAAATTACCGTTTAATTATTTAGTAAAATTGTAAATGATAATAATAAAAATATTTTGACAGAGTACTTATTTTGTCATTGATAGCTGATGTATAGATAATATTTTATGGTAACAGTGAAATAAAGTAACTTGATACACGTTTGTATTCGCTACTTTAATTATATTAGAAAATTAAGCCCAGTTCGTGTATTTCATTTTAATTTAAAGTGTCGACCGGTTTCGCTCTATGGTATCTTCGGGACGTGCAAAAATCGCTAAAATGACTAATAGTAGGTTAATCCTTATGAAAATATTAAAATAATAATAGTAACTTTGGGGTTTCGATTTCTTTTTAAATATTCAGCTCGGGGATATTATTGGAACGCAAACCTGGAATTCTTTCCCCTCCCGGTCATTCACAAAGTTACAAAATTCAGGATCCCCCTCTATTGATCCTAGTTATAAGATCTATTGTTCTAATTTTAATTGAAACAGCCTGTATATATTTTCATTTCCTCATGAAATTGAAGAAGACTTTTTTCTTCTAAATTTTCATAATTTGAATATTTAGGAAAAAAACTTAAAGAATTCGGTGTTTTAATTAATTCTTACATTATTTATAAATAGTTTCCATATTTTTATAGAGGGTGTAATTAATTATTTAGTGTAAGAACAACAAAAACATGATTTTCCCATATTTTTTTAAATGCCCATCCATATTTTCTAGCCTATCCGATACAGAATTGAATTTTATGCAAAAGAATTCTTATGTAACTATGTAAAGTATAAGAAGTTGCTATAATAATATTACTACCAATTTAAAATCGATTAAAAAAGAGACATTTCATTTTTTTCGAAATTTCAATAAGGGAAAGGGATTTCACAATTTTTATGATATATTCTTCTTACACTTTAAATTCCTCAAATTATTTCCAATACCAGAACAGGTCAAAATGACCAAAAAATGAAAAATTGTCTTTCAAATTCAACAAATATTATTCAAAAATAATTCAGCTTGTTTAATAAAATTTTTCGACAAAAATATGAACAGTCTAAACACTTTTATGACCTAACTAATCAATATTCAAATTTGGTTATGAAAATATCAGAAAATATTGATACATTTTAAAATTACAAATTATTCCAAAATTTGTAAAAAATCACTAGAGTTTGTTTATCATTAGTTAACTTTTAGTTACCTGGCCCTAATGTTAACTTGAATTAATTTACACCTTTCAGAATCGATCCTTTCCGAGAGAAGATTTGATTGCTACAAGTTCGACTAGCCCAAAAAGTTTTAGAAAATGCAATGAATTCAATCGTGCAGATTTGATCAACAATTTAATTTGATTACTTTTCGAAACTATTAAGTTATTTTAAAACTTTCTAATTTGTTGTATCTGCTTCTACGTTCCAAGAGTTCGTATTTTGAGAATATTCATAAAATTTTCAAAAGCTATTAAAACCTGTCTTTCAGTTTATTTGTACTACAGCATAAAATAATTATTATCTTACATTACACAAACTATATCTTGTGCCATTTGTTTCTGTTTTCGCAGTAGTATAGAAATGAACGAAAACAAACAGTCCACAAAAAATCCAAACACATTTAGCACTAATACATAGTGCACTTGCTGCTTGCATTATATACATACAGCCCCGACAAACACATCTAGATATATTATAATTATAGAAAGCTCTCCTGCACATCTCTCATGTTTAATGTAATTATAAAACAAACCTTCCATCTAGTCCATAAAGTAAGAATATTTTTTTGGTATGCACACAGCGCGCTTCAAACACGTGTTTGGTATATACTAGGGAAAAAATCCATGTAAAAAAGTCGAGAGCGAGTTGAACCAAGAACCAAGAATAAAAAACACAAATGTAAACTTTCATTATACGCATTTTAATGTGTGTGTATATCTCATATTTTTATATGAATTATCTAGAGAAACAGAAAAAATTACAAGAGCAGCTGCACCAGCTTGACTATTGTTTTTTTCAATGTTGAGGCTCGCGACTCAAAGAACGTTTTTAGAATTTCGAGCCGGGGGACAACAATATAAGAAAATATCTGGAGCATGCCACAAAAATAAACTATCACCTATAGTTTTTTGTCGCATTTTTTTTATTCGACCAAAAATTGAATGGACGCTGATATAAGGCTACAAAAATAGACTGATTTAACATCTTCATTCTGATTTATGAAAAACTCGGACTCTAAAAAGTAAAAGCGTTTAACGAATTGATATTTGTTATAATAATTGACCGTAAAAGTTTTAATAATACGAATTAGGAATTAAGGTTTGCTATAAAATGATCAGTCTTTTAAATAAAAATAAAAAATAACGAAACCCTGGAAGATAAACCTCTGTACTGGTTTAAATCCGTAATCGATCTTTTATTTTCTTCAGTATGTTTTTTATGAAGGTACTAGGTTGCCATAGAAAATGCAACACCCTGTGCAGTACCAGTTTTATATAGTTTTTTGAATCTATTATCACATTTTTTGTATTTTACAAAAACCAATTTGTTTTTTACTGTAGGTAACTATATATTTTTTTGGATGTGTAAATTCTTTTTGGAATTTCTTTTTGTTAAAAGAATTACAGTAAAAAATTTGGTGTTTTTGTATTGAAAATCACTTTATTTCCTATAATAAAATATAGAGTGGTTTAGGTACTTAAATATTTATACAAATTACAATACCATGTTGTAGTAAAAAATATAGCATTAAATTTCTAACAAAAAATAACACTTAAATATTTTATTAAATATTATAGGAATTTAATAAAAAACATATATTAATAATATTAACGGTTGGCACTTTGGTTTGAGTTTATCCTTTGGCTACTCCTTTTCTCTGGAAAATGGAAAAGACATCTGTGAAATCCCGACCAAATGGTAAACAAACAATAACACTTACACCTGTTTTTTCTTTGGAATAAACATTCTCGCAGACATTTCGTGCTTTATATGGATTAATCATTTGGCATTCACAGTCAGCACCTTCTTCCGATCTGGTCAAATAGTCGGCGATGTTGTGGGCAGCTACTTGGACGAACTGTTTACGATCATCACCCTTGGCGTTGCGGAAATTGTCGCTTACGAACACATTTCCATTATTCTAGAAATATTCTTGTTATTTTCGAAACATAAAACTAGTTTTCTAAGCTCACCTTAATTGTAAAGTCGACACAGTAGTCATCGTACTGCAAATCCTTGTACAACTCAGAATTACCTTCGGGCTTCTTATTCTTAGCCTGGGACAAGGTGAACACATTCTCGCTGTTGAATCCAACAACATCCTTGGTCTTTTTGATGTCCTTGACTTGCAATTCAGCAAATGGAGTGATTAAGTTCAACTTGATTATATCGTTTCTGAAGAGAAGAGCGTGTAGTTTTTGGAGCTGTAACGAAATTATCTTGATGGTTTCTTATTCTATGTTATAAAGTTCTAAATATATACCGCTATAAGTTTTCCAACTTCACAAGGTTTGCTAGTAGCTACAATGATGGATTTAATAGCTTGGGCTCTGAAAGGATACGACAAGCCACTAGAGTAGGTTTCGGCCTGTAAATTAAGACCCAAAGCCAATTTTAGGTCATGTGAGATGGAACGCAAGGTTTCTATAATTGGATCTAGGGTGGGATCCACGTTCAGTTTCTCGTCTTTTTTGGGTTCTTCAGAGAATTTGATCTTTGGTGCTTTTCCTTTGAAAGTCAGTTTACCTCCAACTGTTACATGAGAAGGCCACAAGTTTTCACCTCCGTAGGTTATCAAATGGAACTCAACATCACTAAAAATATACCAAGTAGAGATAACCGAATTCTTAAAGCTTCTAAAATAATTACCTGACTCCTTTGCTGGACAAGTCCTTCGCAACTTCAGTCACCAAAGGCTGAACCAGTTCCTTGTATATAAGTTCGTTACTCTTAATGGTGTCAACCAACAAGACAATATCAGCAGATTTTCCAGGGGTCTTTACACTGAACTTATCGCCAACAGCGAAAGGTTTTTCAGAGTTTGTGCATTTAACAAATTCATTGGGCATGTGGATAGGAATGTTACGGGAGTTGCAAGCCGACACATAAGCCTTGGCAATAGCCTCCTCAGTGTCCTTAACACCAGCAGCCAGACCATGAGCACAAGCCATTTTGAAGTTGTCAGGATTGACGAAGGAGTAGCAGTACCTAAGAGATGATTCCCAACCGAAGAGTTTGTTACAAACGGGGTTGTCAATGTGTTTGTGCTCTGGTAGAGTTATGGCTGGGCAACTGGAAGTCATTTTGTAGGCATTGCCAAACTCGGATTCAGTTGGAACGATTTTGCCATTGGGTAAAGTGAAGTCATCGTAGGGTTCGTTGTTACCATTACCAAGAAGACCTTTAAGTTGTCCATGATAGAAACCAGAGATGATTACTCTGCAGCCGATTAGACTTGGTACACAGTTGATGTTTACTCCGGCATTGGAACGCAAGTAGATTAATTCATAGGTTCTGTAAGCGGCCAGTTGTGGGTTGCTAGAGGATGGTATTCTGATGGGCAACTCAGTGGCAGCTAGAAATATTATAGTTAACATAACATCACCAACTGTTTCTTATCTAAAATTTCCTTACCATTATTGAAGAGAATTTGTCCACCTTTCTTCAAAGTGATCGAATCTTTGTGATCGGCAAGTGTAATAGACGTCAACAATCCATTGGTATAGGTACCAGCAATGGTAAAGTTTCCATGAACAGCGTCTCTAGCCAACAAATAATTACATTTTCCTGGGAAGGTGATGTGTTTACCATCAAAAGTGAAGATGTGTTGTCCTTGAACGATCAAACCTTCCACTGCAATCACAAAATCAAATTAATAAATTCATGTTGACACAATTGTTGAAATATTTACATGGGAATGGTGCAATCCAGTTTCGTGGTTTCGTAAACAAAGACAAAATAAATGCAGCAGCGCCTTCAGCCTCTTCGCGGTAGAGGTGAGCGAATGGTGAGAATTTAATGGCCACCAATCGAGGCAGTTTTGTGAGGAAGTGAAGAGATGGAGAATAAGAACCGTGACGTAAATCAACCTTACTATCAGAACCGATGATTTTCTTCAACATGTTCAGGGTAATCTTGATGATCTTATCAATAACTGCAGCATCATCGACCTTTTGGTTCTTTACTTTAGCTTCAATGTAGTTCACAATGGTGGTAATTAGATCCTTGATTTCTGGATAATTATCTGGAATGGCGTCTTTAATCGTGGTAGTGACTTCCTTTAGCGTTTTTACGATGGCTTCAGCATTTGGTAATCCATTCTTTACAAACTAAACACAGAAATAAATTTCGGGAATATCCTTATAGAACTTGATACCTACCTCTTCGTATTGACTCTTCAGTTCATCGAAGATGGGCAAAGCCTTGATTTCTGTCGAGATTTTCTTCCACTGTTCCAAGACAACAGCACGACCATTTTCGTATAAATTCAAAACGAATCTGCCTACATCCTGACTGAGTTCTCCAAGAGCAGCGCCAATTTTCTTGAATTCCGGTTGGAATTCTTCCAGAACCTTGCTGATTTTGGCGAAGTATGCAAGAGCTACGTCTGCGGTGGTGTTGAGGATTTCTCCCATTACGGTGATGATTTTATCGGACATGGACTTCAGTTGGGGCAGTAGTTCCTTGTCGATGATTTCAAAAACTTTAGCGAAACTGGTCTGAAAAGCGTGGACAACGCTTTCAACAAAGGCACTGAATTTTTCGAATAGTTCACCAAGCGATTTGGCAACAATACCAAACAAGTTCTTCCTGTAAATTAAAAAAAAGTTAATATAATACAATTATTGTAATGTTTAGCTCCCTTACACTAGCTCAGAGATATCCTTGATGGTTTTATCTGAAAGAACCTCGTCCTTGATTTTCTTCAATTCAGCGCTGTAGTAGTCCTTAAGTGGTTTTAGATTAGGTGTGGCACGTTTGGCGATATCTCCAATTTGAGTTGCTTCTTTACGAGCATCGTTGCTCCATTCCTTGGTAACTTCTTTGAGACCTTGCACGTAATTGGTAACCTTATCTTTGCCTTCCTTTAGAACCTTTTCAATTTGTTTTGAGTCTACACCATAATCAGATTTGAGGAAATTGGCTTCGTCAAGTTTGATAGTAGCATGGAACAAATTCACTTTGTTACCACCATCAACGAAATCGGCTCTGATATCAGCGATTTGTCCTGGAATCAATCCGCTGCTAAATTGGATCTTTTTATTAGCATTCTTGTGCCCAAGATTATACTTCAAGGTATTCCAGTTCTTGATTTCCAAGTGAGAAGTCATTGGCACGTTATTGTAAGAGGAAATCTCAGTGTCGACAATTTGCTCTTGTTTGCTCAGTTTGAGTTCACTGGAAGCTTTTAGTAAATCAACGTTGAGTATGCGGATTAAGAACTCAGTGTGAGTCTTGGATAGTTTGGCGGTGAGGGCGTTGTTGTAGCGAGAGTTGCCGACTTGGTATTTGAGTTTCCAGGCGTAGTCACCGCTAAGTTTAGCACGGTCGATATGAGCTTCTTCGGTGGCGACAATGTCGATACCTAAACCAGAACTGTGGATTTTAAAGGAGCTATCTACGTTGTATTTATTTTTGGGATCAATGTCCATGATGGTCTTGAAAGTGGTCACAACTTTTTGGGCTGGTTGAGCAAAGATGTCCAATTCAGCTACGATGCTAATTTCGCCTTTGGTTGGGGTACCAGATTGAATGGTTTTGATCGAACTGGTCAAAGCCTACAGGAATTAATAAATATAAAAAAGTTTTATGATTTGGTTTCTCCAACTTACTCTTTGTAGACCAGGATGAGTGAATTTGGTTTCACCGTTAATTTTATGTCCTTTCATATCAATATCCAACCATCCATTCAGAGAAGTTTTCTTATTAGGTTGGTTCTTCTTGTCCAAATAGAAAGCCACATCACCAGAAACTTTACCGCCTTCCCTGATGTTACTATAAATGGACAAACTAGATTATTTCGGTCCTTATTGTTAAACAATAATACCTTACCGTGGGTACTCAGCCTTGGCTTCCAAAGCAACGATTCTCTTGGGTGTAGTCAAAGTCCATCCAGCTTCCTTAGGATGCAAGTACAAGCTATATTGGTATTTGCTGTTTTCTTGACTTTGGAAGTGTACATCGACGGTATGGTCTAAAATCCAATCCTTCCTGGTGGTTACAGCCTTCATTCCGAATTCATGGGAAAGACCGAGTTTACGCAAGTCAATAGCAATTTCCAGCACTTGGTTGTAGTTGTGAAGGTCTGAAAAAATTCCGAAGTTAAAGAAGTTCAAATTCAACAAAACAACTTACCGTTAGTATTGGTCTTGGAATCGATTTCAATATGGGCACACTGTTTTTTTTCCTCGCAGAACGAGTTCAAGATTCTGAACTGTTTGTTGGTGGCTTTAAATTCAGCATCGACGGCCTCGTTGCCCAAACGGGCGTCCAAGGAAAATTCAATACCTTCTTCGCCATTTTGGTCAAGGCGCAAACGCTGCATCATGTATTTAAAGTTAGCGGATTTGGTTTCTTCCTTAACCTTGAACGAACCCGCACCTTCTACGATGTATTTACCATTTTCCTCCCGTGTTGTATAACTGGTACTTCCAGACAAATAATTCTTTCCATCGGATTTACCTGTGACTTGAATGCGTCTTCCAGTCTTGCCTGGTTTGTTGTGGATTTCAATTTCAACTTTGTTTATTTTAAGAGCTGGTGAATTGGCGTAGGCTTTAATTAGGAAATCATCTGCGCTTTCAACATTGGCATCTAAGGAACTTTCGTACAAAAAGTCTTTTTTCTCATGGACCATCTTAAATTCATTGCTGAATTGTTTATTGCTTACTTTGTTTTGTTTGTAGTAGATTTGAGATAGTTTTCCTTCGGGGGATTTAACTTTCAAATCGAAACTGGGAGTGAGATCAGAAACTGTCCATTCGCAATCACCAGTCCATTTCAGACTTTCACAAGCCAAATCACCGTGCATGGTTGTGTGTTTTTGATCATCAGAACGTTTGATGTCAATCACCAGTTTATTGGTTTTGTGTCCTGCGTACGGAGTCTGAAGTTCGGCAACTAATTTGTGGTGGTTTCCTGGTTGTTTTCCCACAGAAATATCTCCCTTGATGTTCTTACCCTGATCATATTGCACAGCAAAGTTAGCGTTAAGTTGTTTTTGTTTATCGTCTTCTTTGCGATTGTAACCCAAAGTCACAGAGATGGGATGATGTTTGCCGCATGTCAAGCTACCTTGTACCTGACCATCTTTATCATTGACTTTAAGTGATCCGGATGATTTTAAGTCAATAATTGCTTCTGGTTTGGTACCATCGTCATCGGCGAAAATATTGGCGGATCCTTGCAGTTCCAAATGATCTGAAGGATCTTGTGGTTTCTTGAATGATCCAGAAAGACCAACTTGCAATGTTTTGAGGATTTTGCTTGGGGATGAAACGTCGAGTTTGACTTCACCGGAAATTGGTTTACCTTGTCCAGTGACATCGTAAGCACCTTTCAGAGATATAATGGCGTTGGGTCCGTATGTTGTACGAGTTTCGTATTGCCCAATCTTGTCATTACAGTGACCAGTTAAAGAATACTCCAAAGGATGACTCAGCACGGATCCAGACAGTTTGGTTTTAACATCATATTCCCTAGTTTCGCCATTTTTACGGGACAGCAATTTAAGGTCTGCGTTCAAGGTCTTTCCCTCACCGTTATCAGCTGAGAAGCTGTGGTTTAGATCGAATATATGCTCCTTGGGGTCAGAGTCTTTTACTTGCCCCTTCCAACTGATTTTACGACCAGGTGCATTCTTGTTCTTTCTCAATTCTAAACTTCCTTGTCCATTTCCGTTGATGATACCGTGGACTACACTGCGATCCATATTAAGTTTGCCAACCAAGTATTGTTCGTTTGGTAGGGTTAGTTCGACCTCTCCATTAACTTTTCCATTACCTAACTCACCGGTTTTGGATCCCTTGACATTAAGATCGAATTTGTGGCCTAAAATATCAACAACATTCCTGGAAAATAAACAAATAATAGAACAATTCATCGCTTAACATTCGAAAGCTTACTTAGAGTCTACGCTGGAAGACGACACTTTATTATGAGTAGACAAAACGAGTTTCTGGTTCTTATTATCATGGAAAGATGGATAGATGGTCAATTCAATGTTGTAAGTTGTTGGTGTTTGAACAGTAAAAGTAGTCTCGGCCTTAACTTGGCGTTTGATGGATTGTACGTCAATTAAGATGTCTCCATTACCAACTCCTTTGTTGGCTTTAAGTTGTCCATTAACTACCAAAATGTTTTTCAAGTTGACCTTAATGCTTCCATTGGCATTTCCGGCTTTGTTGGCCTTTAGGAAAATGTCAATCACAACATTATTGCCGGATGAAACTTTTTGGAAAGCATCAATGTCACTTGGATTCCATTTCAAACCATTTACAACCCTAGAAAATATATTTATAATTAGAAAAAAATGTTTTCTTATTAAACGTGACTTACTTGAAAGGAGTACTGTGTGTTGGTACAATAATGACAAGATCTGCACCAACATCAATGATGGTAGGTTTGATGTGATGTTTAATCTTTCCACTAACTTCCACTTTCTTTCCGTTGACGACCAAAGTGTTGGCGATTTTGCTTTCTTCGTTCTGGATTTGACGACTGGCTTTCAATTCGAGTCTATTTTCCAAGCCCCAAAGATCGAATTCCACTTGATAATCACCGACTTCTTTTTCGTTGTACTTCAGATCCAATTCAGAACCTACTTTCACTTCATTGTATTGAATATCCAACTCATAGTCCAGCGTGTTTGGTGTGTGTTCAAACTCAAATTTACCTTCAACACCCAACAATGGATAGGACAATTTGTTCTTAGTTGACGTGCTTTTCTCTTTCTTGGTGAAACTGTTGGTCAATGTCAAAATATTGGTCTTGGAACTGAGGTCTTGTCCATGGATAATTTGCAAACTGCTGTCGTACTGTCCAGGTTGCTTCTTCAGTTCTCCTTTGATGTTAAAGTTAGCATTGGGATTGAGACTATTTTGTACTTCAGCATTGAATTTGATCAAATTCTGGGTTGCTTGGAGACGGCCTTTAAGAGTACCGGATTGAGCACCATCTGTTAAGGTCAGATCTGTGTAAATAGCTTGTCCGTCACGACCCAAGTGTCCTTTAAGCGTAACAGCTTTTTTGTTGACTTCAGCTCGGACATTGTCAAATGTGTATTTAAAATCGGGTCCATTGCGTTCCACAATGATTTGTCCCTGGATATTGTATGGGATATTTTGGGCGCCATTAGGTGCTTTGATTTCTAGAATTGGTTTGTAGACAGATCTTGCCGCTGTGCCTTCGATTTGCACACCAATTTTACCAGAATATTCAGATTTATCGTGAGTCAAACGCAATAACAGAGATTGCTCCTTGTCGTTGGTGGTTAGGCGAGCTTCAGCTGATGCTTGTTTAATAGGCGACAACAATGTAGCTGTGATGTATTTGTCTGTTGGATCTACTGCAGCTTTAACTAGTAAGCTAACTTTCGGTTTACCATTTTGGTCTATAGCCTCTACAACCAAGTCTAAATCAGTAGGGCTGAAGACGTTTCTAAAGTGGAACTCTTTGAGGTTGCTTCTTTCAATGGAAATGGACGCTTTGGCGTCACCTGCCAATGGGAATGGTAGAATTGGCACCTTTTTACCACTTAGATCTGGTCCGTTGATTTCCCCACAGAAAGTAAGACCGATAAAGTTACTCAACTGGTCAAAGCATATAGAGAAGTCTTTCTGTTGAGAGAATTTCAAAGGTGTGTTTTGCTCACGTGCTCCTAATTCTCTGGTATGGAAGACAATTTCGTGGTTAGCAGAAATAAGTTCTTGTTTTTCTACTGGTAAACCGAATTTCACATCGACTCCATTGTGGCGGTTGAAGAAATCTATTGTTAGGTCTCCACCAGTTGATGAATATAAAGTGGAGATGACTTTAAGACCATTTTCTACTACGAAAGCATCAGCGGTTAAACGTCCAGCGATTTCAATATTGGCACTTGGGATGACCGACAATTTCAAAACTGAATCTTTGTCGTTTAACAAGGCACGTACGTCAATTTTTCCTTTGGTTTTAATTTGGACGTTGGAGGTTCCTTCGACAGCTAAACGAAGTGGCACACCAAGAGATGTTGGATAAGCGAATTCAGCGTCCAAGAACAACAGATTTGAGCGAAGGGATTCCTATTATAACAAAATAAATATTATCATCAAGCATTTAAATTTATATACGAAATTTACCTCGAAGTTCTTAAGCTTGTCTAAACCTGTAGCAAATTCGGCAATCAGTTTATCGATAATACTAGTTGGAGTCCATTTTTGAATATCATCGTCCATGCTCAAGAACAGCAACTCAGATCCAAAAGCCTTAACACTGATATCCAAATCCAAGTCATTGTTGAGCTCATTGGTGCGAATTTGCACTTGTTTGCCAATGTTATCGATTTCAGCCTTAGTCACATCACGACGCGCTCTTAAAGTACGCGACAACTCCGATTTCAAATGATTTAAAATATCCTTGGCAGATTTTTGATTGCTGTTCCACAATTCATTAAAACTAGCAGTGCGGAGTACGCCTTTAGGTCCAAAGTAGTGCTCGATGAGTTTATCCAAGTTCTCTTGTCTCGTTTCAATTTCCAAGAAGTTGAAAGTGTGACCGAATACTTCAGCAGTGAGGTTTAGGTTGGATGAGCGAGGTAACCAGGATTTTTGTGAGTAAATGATGTTGGTTTCGGCGGAACTGGCGACACCAAGAGTGTCTACAGAGTAGGAGAATTCACCATTGTAGGACCATTTACGGAAATCAATTGGGAATTTCTTAGGCAAGCTTAGGAAAGCCAAGTGTTGCTTAGCTAGTTCCTTGTCGGGGTTGGCTGATGCTTTGATGTTGCGGATATGCGAGACAATGAAGCCTCCAACTGTAAAAGAGAAAATCTAGGGTAACTTCCACGAATAACTAGAAAGTGTTGTGCCTTACCTTGATAGCTTGGTTCTTTTTCCAATAGAGCTTTGATGGCGTTTCCAATCTTAGCGTTGGGGCATTGAACAGCAGTAAGATAAGCTCTGATTCTAACTTCAGAGTCTTGCTGGATGTCCTGTAAAACATTCAATGCGCTATCTCGAAGTTTATCTTTGCATGGATCGGCCAAGAAGGCTTCCAAAGCAGCAACCCTAAGCCGGTTTGGTGCTTTTTTGTCCTGGGCAATAGCAGTTATTTTCGATAAGATGTTATCATTCAAGTAGTGAACATTTGCCAAGGCCTTCAAAACAAAGATCATCTCATTTTCCTCTTTACGGTTGGCAGCTTTTCCATCAGCCAGTTTCAAGATGAGAGCTTGGGACAGTTTATTGATGGATTCAACATTTTCACAAGAATGTTGCCGACAGTAACGTCCAGCTAAATTACCAATGCCCAAATAAGCTTCACGCGGCAAGTTAGGTTGCGATAAAAGTTCCTGTTGGATAAAAAATAATTAAAATATTGTACTTAATAGTGAATTTTTGAAAAACTTACAATTGCACTGCGGACAGATTCTTCGGTAGCATGACGGACGAAAGACAAGCCTAAGTAGACGAGTCTTTGTTCGGCTTCGTTAAGCTGGCGGTTCTTCAATAAAGCAATGGCTACTTCGACAGAGTTTCCATTTCCAGCTCTTAAGAGTGCGTCCAAGAAGATCTTTTTAGCGGCAGCGGCGTTAGTAAAGCCTACACCAGATTTCACTTGATTGTACACAGTTAGAATATCGTCCTTTTTGCTGACTCTAAGAATCTTGATGAGGTTTACAAATTCTTTAGCGGTGGTTTCGCTGACTGTAATATCGATGGTTTTGGCGGTTTCCTTCACAGCTTGCAAGATGGTGTTCACATTGCCTGTTGGTGAATTGACTGGATGAGGGTTTTCGAAAATAATAGACCTTGGTTTGTTAGCGGTGGTTTTTGGTGCATCTTTGGAAGTACCGGTAAATTGCAATTTGCTGTTAACTTGGGCTTTAGCACCGTTCTTTCCAACGGAGAATGGCACGTACAGGTAGTTTTCTTGAACGGTGGCTTGATCCAAGATGCCATTTTTCACTTTGAGTGTAGCCTCATAATCGGCATTCAAAATTGGACTGGATTTGATCTCGCTGTGTAGATTGAAGGTGGTAGCGAGGAAATCTTGTTTGATGTTTTCTCTATAGGCGCATTTGTTCAAATTTCGGCTTTTTTGGATGACCAAAACATTTCCGTCTTTATGTGTACTGACTTCGGTGGGACAGCGACCAAAGACATCGGTTTCGTAGCCGTGCTTAGCATCAGCTTGGAACAAGGAGGCGATGGCCCGTTTGATGTTGATGGAGTTTTGGGAGTCGCCTTGCTCCACGCAAATACTGTCTTCTAATTGACCGTCGGTGTGTAGGTTCAGTTTCACCGGTTTTTCTATATCAGGAATCTGACCATATTTCTAAAACAAGAAGCTTGGTTATAATGATGTTTTTTAAAAAAGTTACCACAGTTACCTTTCCCCCGGCGCCCAAAACTTGAACGTGGCGTAGCCTTAAAATCTGATTGCATTCGGGCAATTGGGTCAATAATACTTCAGCTTTGATATCAGTACTGGTAGTTTGTCCTTCAGCACTTGATAGTGAGATATCGATTTTTCCTTCGTAATTATACTTGTAAGTCGTTCCTTCAGCGAATTTAACATTTTGAGGTCCTCCTTGACAACCACTTCGGCATTTATCTGTAATTAACAATTCGTGAAAATCACATTGATTCAAATGTTGTCTTGTGTGGCTAGCCTTAGCCTATTGTGAGTACTTGCAGGGAAATACCTATTATTTCAATTTGTATCAAGTGGATAATAGCTGTATGTTTTAAAATGGTTGTTTGTGGTTTAAGGCGCTTTGAAATCTTCAAAGGCAAAGAGAAATAATTTATTTTATTCAGTTGTAAAATAGCCCTTAGTACTTTGGTTAATATTTTCTTCTTTCTTAAAAGTTTAGTTAGACTAAATTTAAAAATATTCAAAAATTGCACAAGACAAAAGTTAATGACCAACGAACTGATAGCTTCTAATGACCTAATGGCCCTCACATTGGCCACGGTCTGGTATCAAGTTCAAGATCATTTTTGAATAATCGACAAAATATTGTTATCAGTTTTAGCACGTCAGAAAAAAAGTTCAATCTATTTTTGCAAGTTTTCTTTCTTTTATCACTTTGTTGTTGTAATTTTGAAAAAAACATTGTTGAAAATTTTGATGTTAGACATGATGTAACATAAATAAGTTGTGTTATCATATTATTTTTCTAAAATATCCGGGTGCTTTTGTATTAAATTATCTCTTAGGTTAAGAGATTAGTTTATGTTTTTGTGTTTTCACAAGAAAAGTACCAAGTGGTAGGACTAACTTAAAGCTCATCATACATTGCTTAATATCCAAGATTGTTATTATTGTGGGAGTGATCGGGAAAAAGCCATAAAATCTAGAACAACAGATACTGAAATAATTCTGTTGTTAACTCAGAATTTGAGTTTTATCGTTAATCTGTATAAGTAAACAAAATAAATAATAATGAATAATAATTCATACGGTTATCTACAAATGAGTTCATAGTTTTCTACCCTTATAGTTCACCAAAGTTCAAAGCAGATTAATATTATTTACAGCAAATCGTTATCTTTGGTACTTATTTGTAGAATTTTATCAATTATTATAATTATATAAATATATAAAAGCAGTTTAGAAACGGAATTGCAAATTTTTTTTGTGCTTGGGGTCAAATCAAATCAAAAGCTTTTGCTTAGTTTGTATAAATTTCGAAATGCGTTTAAAGTAATTGAAATAGCTTATCAATTATGATAGATAATAATATAGAAAATCGTTTTCAAATTTGATATCTTTGTTGTAGATTTACAATGAAACTACGAGTTTAAAAATAGTTACCGTAATAAAATGATTTATTATGAGTTAGTAAATGCAAATAATTATAATAAGAGGAAATTAGATTGATGTAAGAATCAATGAGTACAATGAACTTCCAAGATTTATTTCATATTTTCAGAAAATGCAGTAGATTCTAATTAAAATTTAATAAAAATATTGAGTTTGCAGAAGAAAATTATAAAATAACGGGTGTCCAATAAGTCTTTTAGTCAGGGCGGCTATGGAATATTTTTCTTTTCATTAATAAGCACAAAACTTAAAATATAATTTTCATGTAACCATCATAAAACATTAATTATGTCGTCTTAAATGACGTTTTGTTTGAGGTGAGGTTGTAACGGTTTAAGTTTTGTATTTATTAGTGAAAAGCAAAACACTCCATAGCCGTCCTGACTGAAAGACTTACTGGACAACCGCTATAATCGAACATTATTCAAAATATTTAATTTTTATAAAACTGCTTATTATTAGAAAATAGAGGCAAATATTTACACGTTTGAATATCATAAATAAAAAGAAACTAAAATTAAATGCATAGGAAGGCATTAATTTAATAAAGCGTCCGTACCCTTAAGCCGGTCAGATTTTCCAGAACTAATTTAAGTGGAAAATTATTTACTTATTTAAATTTTAAAGCAGGAAACAATTTACTTGTATTACTGTGTTGAAAACCAATTTTTCGAAGAAGAACTAATTCGAAATAATTATAATGCTAGAAATGAAATATCAGGCATTGGAAAAAATATCGCATGGAAATTTATGCAGGTGCGTTTTCCATTTAAAGCAAATAAAATTTCAAGTATTTTTTCCTGCAATACCAAGAGGAAGTGTGTACTACAAGAAAACTATATTACATGACAAATTAATTGTTTTTTATTAGTATAATAAGTTTGAAATGTTCTTAGATCTGCTAAAGTTTACCACACACGCTGATTTTTTATTGTATATAAACAAAATATTCTTACTAGTTCCCAAATTTAATTTTAACCCTTGTTCTTTTTAAATCAGTGTTTTGAGTAGATGAGTGACACTTACCTTCTCGTGCGAGAGTTATTTGTACCACAAGAACAACTGCAAGGGCAAAGCCCAACCGGATGGGACTTCGTCTACCCATGGCGCACAACAACTAGCAACAATTACCCCCAACAACACTTATATACTGTCCCCTCTGACCTAAGCCTCAGGTCCGGCACTGATAACGAAAAATTATTTAGCCCGGCCATCTCTGCTGACTTTACAGTATAAGAAATGTTTAAATTTATTTGATGTATCTCTATATAATATATTAAATTAAATTAATTATTATGTATTTTATTTGCAATTATTTATTTATTAATATCTAAAACAGTTTTTTGTGGGGTTTTTGGTTAGTAACAATTTTATTGCAAGCATTGCATTTTTTGATCCGTTTTCTGCATATGAAGATCAGGCTTTGATGGTTGTGCTATTATTGATGGGTGATTATGAGATGTGGTTACCGAAAAATTATGAAATGCGTTTCGTTATGCATATTAAAGCTTTTACAAATGAGTCATCGATGTACAGTATAAATAAATTAGAACGCCAAAATTTTAATTCATATTATTTACACCAAAATAAACAACAATTTAATCAAATTTCTGGTTTTAATCTTGCCTATTATTATTATTTATTGTTGTAGTTTTTATAAAGAACTTTAAAAAGTTATACAGGGTGTCCCGGAAAAAGTGGGAAATCTCTCGGATTCAGATAGGGCATGAAAAAATAAGATGACAAGTTCCTATAAAAAAATTTCCTACAGGCATTTTTTAAATTTGGATTTTTTTTCGGAATGAGACTTTTTCTTTAATGACTTAATAAAACATGAATTCGTTTATTTTTTCTCGAAAACAGTCCACTTTATCGACAATAAACAAGAGTAGCTTTTCTTTAGTCTAAGGTTCAAGCTACCTGATTTTGTTGTTTTAAGTCTTTTTCACACAGGGTGTTAAAAGTTTAAGCATTAAGTTGTAAAGCTTAGTCTGCCCCTGGTAAACTAAACAAGCTAGATATGTGTCAAGGACATTATTTCAAGAGGCCCTTAGTAGTGTCCATCATATTAACTTTTTATAAAATTCTATTAAGTACTTTAAAAGTTATTAAAAAAAAACGATTTCCAGCGACGCTCTTCAGGGCTACATATGTTCGTAGGGAGGGCCTGCAGGAAAACATTTTATAGGAACTTATCATCTTATTTTTTCATGCCCTATCTAAATCCGAGAGATTTCCCACTTTTTCCAGGACACCCTGTATACAGAATGTTTTTGAACTCGTAATGACAACTGGCCTCTTTGATGAAAAAAAAATTTACTAGATCAAAATATGCTTCGTTTTCGAGAGATAATATGGAAATTTAATCTGTCCAGTAACTATTAGACTAAATCTACGTTCTGCAGACTCAACCAGAAATTTTCCAGAAATTTGTTTAAGCAGTAAATAGTATGGAAAAAATGAATATATTATTTATTAATTTGTTTAGAAATAGAACATCAGTTTAATTTTTTATTATAGCAGAATTATTTTCAACATCCATGAATGTTTTACATTTTCCCTCTTTCTCGCTCTCAAGGGAGCCGAACGTAAAGTAGAGACAGGGATACTATGACGAGATCTCTACTGGAAACCATGTTGACTTTCTAATTTCAAATAATCATTTTGTCAAAAATAATAAATCTCAGGAAAACATATAATAACATGCAAATGAATAAAAGGAACCTTGTAAAAGCAATAACCTGCACTGTTCAAGAAGTTTTTTGAAAATGCATCCTGTAGGTAAAAATTTTTATTAAAATTACTAAAATATTCTACAGTGTTTCCCCATATTCAGAATAGCTCAATTTTTCATTGAAACTCTCAGACATTTCTTATTAACTACATACAATATGTTTCATTTAAGGTAGATACTTACATCGAAAGCTTTTTTATTTTTCAATAAACTTATTGGTTTTGTGGATTCCAATCCAATATAACAGATTCTCAAGTGTTACTGGTTTTTTATCAAAATTTAATTTTCAAATTATCGAATTCATTATTATTTAATTTTCTTCTTTCATAATATTTATTTTTAAATTATCATCACAATCTCTAGTCCGATTTTATAGTAAATATCAAGACTATTATCCTGTGCCCTAAAATAAGCCCGTCAATAAGGCAACCTGCAAATTCTAAGCAAAACTTTATTCTGGTATTTTCCATGATATGAATTATATTTTGTTCTATTTTTCCAACTATTTTGGGAAAAAAACTACGACAACTCCTAATTTTTCATCGTAAAGCAATCAATCAATTGAAAAGGTTATCATCGCACATCAAATATATTTTTCTTTTTTCATCCACTAGCAAGCGATAGTGCGACTATAAAAAATAATTAATGTGTTATCTAGGATTATTTATTAAACGTACATATTTACAATACTGAAAGTTCACGTATCTTTTATTTAAATTAAATAATAGTTGAACGTCTTCATACATCACAAGACTAGATAATACAAAAAAATGTTGACTGTTTGGTGTATTTCGAATTTTATAGTAAACACATAACAATTAATTTTCAAAATTTCATCCAAATTATTTAATATACCTAATATTATTAAAGTTTTGGAAGTTTTGCGATATAAACTAAATCACAAACATAGATAACTCAAATCATCTAGAAAGTACCAAATCTGCATCAACAAATTACTTATTAAGTACATGTAATATTCTTTAATATTATTAGAGGGGCAAGCAAAGAATATAGTGAGCCCAAATCTACACAGCACAAATGCCCTTCTAATTGTATCATAAAGGGTCACATACACTATAATTTTTAATGTGTATTTGTGGTCATTGGTTATCAGGGTACTAAATTTGACGAGACAATGTTCGATGATTAAACTGACAAAAGAAACTAATTTTTCAATTTATCGAACCCTGTTGTTTGTTTCCGCAGGATATATCAAGTGCTGGCCAATTCATTTCGATAAAAAAAATGTAATGGATTATTCCATGAGATATTGATAAATAATTTTGAGGCTTTAACTGAGAAGCTTTGTTTTTATATGAACTGCGGACTCTGTTTAGAAAAAACAAGAGATTATCTAATACTTGCTTAATGATTATAAAACAACAACAATAATTGTGTTTTAGGATATTATGGACGTAATTTAAGAAAGTGATTAAAATATTTTTTATCAAATGTGCAAATTCATGTAGTTTTTCTAAAAGACATTAAAAAAGTAAGTAACTCATAATAATAGGTTTAATTTACAAATCTAAGCACTAGAAAAATCCCGAGATCAGGCCAAAGTACAAATACAAACGTATATTTATAATTATGAATTATAAACCGACTGAAGACAAATATTTACTTTTATTAGTAATTCTAATAAAAGTCGATTATAAAAAATTGTGGGGTTAACATTCTTTCGTCTTACAAATAAAAAAATCTCGAAACCTCAATAAAGAGCTCTCTACTTTTGGAAAAAGGATTCGATTTTAACCAAAGTTTTGAAGTGTCTAAAAATGATAATGACCTTTACATTTAAAGCTGTGGCTGTAATAATCACTGCCCAATCCTGTAAAAATAAAATCCGACACTTAATTTCAAAATTAGTAAGAAATCTGCAATAGATCTTTCAAAACTTTGATTGAAATTTTTGAAACTAAACCTAATTTAGTTTACGTAAAGGTCTTGAAATTTTCTTCGCTTTCTCCAAATTTTTTTTTAATTGCAGGAAGCTTAGGCAAAAATTTTATGCAGGTAGGTCACATTTTTATTTGTATTTAAATCTTAAGTTTTATTTAATGGTAGTTCACTAATTTAGTCAAAAATTCTATGATATAAACTACTTTATTGTACAAAATATGAATATCCAGATATTTAATATTGTTCGTTATCCCAAAACAATTTATTACCATTTGAAATAATATTAGATACAAATCAAATAGTAAAATTCCACTAAACAAAACAAATGTTTATAATATAAATCATTTACTTAATAACAATTTAATGTGAATCACACGCTTATGTACAAAAATGGTTTTAATAAGGTCATATTGTCACAGAAAAATGTTTTTATCTCAATTAAGCAGCTCCATTCATGACAATGACAATTACATTATATGTTTTTTCTTTTTTTAATTAATTTATCTTTGTAGGTTTATGTCAGTATTATTTGCATTTGATCCATTTTTTCTTTGTATGTATGCCATGTTTACTCTTGAAGGAATGAGCAAAGTTCATGAATTATTTGTCTAAACTTGATACTATGTATAAACTGGAGTCTGGAATGCAATATCGAATGACTAAATTATTTTCCTAACGGGATGATTTGCTGAAATAATTCGTAGAGTGCAGTTTTTTTAGTATTAACTTTTTATCTTGGCATAAACCTAATTAGCAAACACTTGATAATCTCTGTCTACCAAGAAACTATTTTTGCCATAGAGTGAGATAAGATTACGAAAATTAATAACAAAAACTAACAGATTTTTTTGTTTAAACACCAAAAGAAAACGATTAATCCGTCATATACTCATCATATTTTTTATGTTGAGGTATTTATAAAACGTCCAATTTAAATTTATCAAAAGTTAACAAAGTTTTATGTAAACAAATTGATAACTTTTACAAAGTTCACATAATAAGAATATAAAATCTGTAAGTAAATAAATGTGGCTTTTTGGTGGAAAACTATATCGTTACTTTACTGCAAGAATTCGTAGAAAAATTTCCAGTTTCCAGTGCAATTATTGAATACTTAATATGAATTTCGGAGTGTTGTTGTGACCGGCAAATTTTGTGGCATTTGACATCTACATTCTAAGAAGTTTTGATAATTTTACTCTAAATATTACACACATATCCGTGATAACAAAAAAACATTAATTAATTAATGCCAAACAATAAACAAAATTAATAATATTTAAATAACAATAACATCTAATTTAATAAAGCTAAAAACGACTGTTGGTAAAATCATCAAGAAAATATTAAAACTAAAAAAATTTTAAACTTGCTTTCCTTAAAACTCCTTAGAAAGAAGTGGATTTTATTTTTTTGGTAATCTAGTTGGAAAATTAAAGACATGAATTTATGGTTTTCTGAACAGTGACTTATACAAATACGACGATGCCTCCTTTCAGAAAATGTTGATACTATTCATTACATTTTGGCTAAGTGTAACTCTAGCTATACGGGTGTCCCAAAATTAGTCTGCCAAAATGTACTAGCTGATTCTACGTTCAAAAATAATGCAAAAAGTTTTAATAAATATAGGTTGAAAAATGCTTCCTAAGGGAGCTACAGCCCCCTGAAAAGAGGGCCCCAAAGAGGAGTTTTCTGTAATATCTCTGCAACTGTTTGAGGTAGATTCATGAAATTTGATGCGTTTGAAGCTTTTATAATTTGCAACATATTTCTCTTTCCAATTTTCAGAAATTTTGCCAGGGGCGTCACATACAGGTTGAGTGCTGGGTAAATTATGCCCCATATTTTTTGAGTGGATAATTTTTAAATTTTTTATATCAAATTATGAAACTTGGTTTATTTTTACACAAAATAGGTCGTCTCAGTCGATCTTTGAATCTTGAACCGTTTTCGAGTAAAATCGTTTTAAAGAAGTCACGTCCATAAACACTACACTAATAAAAATAATCACAAAATTGAAAAAAAAAATTTGATTTTGATATTTGGTTTTTATTATTAATAATTGACGAAGAAATGCTAAACGAAGTAATAAATACCTATAAATTCTAAGCCATTGTCTACTTTTGATAAATTTTAGTTTTGTGATTATTTTTATTAGTGTAGTTTTCATGGACATGATTTTTTCAAAACGATTTTACTCGAAAACGGTTCAAGATCAAAGATCGACTGAGACTACCTTTTTTGTGTAAAAATAAACCAAGGTTCAAAATTTGATATAAAAAATTTAATAATTATCCCCACAAAAAATATGGGGCATAATATACCCATCACCAACCCTGTATGTGCCGCCCCTGGCAAAATTTCTGAAAATTGAAAAAAGAAATATGTAGCAAATTAAAAAAGCTTCAAAGTCACCAAATTTCATCAATCTACCTCAAACAGTTGCGAAGATGTTACAGAAAACTCCTCTTTGGCGTCCCCCTTTCGGGGGGCTGTAGCCTCCCTATATTTATTGAAACTTTTTACATTATTTTTGAACGGTACATTTTGCCAAGCTAATTTTGGAACACCCTATATGTATGTAAATGGAAATAATATTGCTGTAAGAAAACTGAAGTTTTTTCTATAAATAAATTTTCACTAAAATTTTATTAGTGTTTCGGAAACTGTTACGAGTAATGCCACCAATAAATTGCTACAAAATTTAAAATATTTTTTTCCAAAAATAAAATTCATGACCAAAAATCAATTCCAGGAGTTTCCACATATTTTTTTAGGTGAAAATACTATAGTAATGGATTGTCGGCAGAAATTCTATAATTAATTGTGGTGTTCTAATATATTTTTCTAAATAAATTTGTCTCTTTCTCCCTTATAAAATGTGGTAAATAGAGGAAAACTGGAATAATTATTGTTGATTATTTAGTCATTCAGACTAAGTACTATCTGCTTATATTTCAAGTTTCGAAATAAACATGTTTAAGAAAAAACTGTATAAATATCATTCTCATCCCATTATTTTTTAGAAAATCTTGATAAAATTTCCGATTAAAATGATACATTTAAAATATTATTTAATGTTATAAAAAAGGAACATGTATTCAGTAATTTTAAAGGCATGTAATTATTATTCGTTTTTTTTATAATTTATATAAAAATGGGAGATCCAATAATGCATAAAAAATATCGAACATGAGTAATTTTAAGAATTATGCATCAGAAAAAGAAACAAGAACAAAAAGAAAGAATAACAAATAATTGTAATTTGAGGTAAAAAACCATGTGATAACATCTGACGAAATTTAAAATATCTGATGACCTATTTATACCTACTTTAGATTTTCGATTTCTAATAGGGACCGATTTTGTTACTCGACAACAGTCGGTCTATAGGACTTCTAAAAACATTAGTGTGAACACCTTCTTCTGTAATTTCCTGTCTGCTTAGTTACACTTGTGTAGTAAAAGTAGAGGAATCGTACGCAGTAACTCATTCATTATGCTAAGTTACAAAACTGGCAAAGTAGGTAGTATGTAGTGAACGAATTTTAGGAGAAGTAGGAAAAAATTGTCATAAATAATTATTTGTTAGTATTATTTATTTATTCACGGATTAATCATTATAATAATAATACAACACATAAAATAGTAAATTTTATTAAATTTTATTCATGCTTATACTCTCTCATACAGACACATCAACAATGTAACTCTAAGAAAATTTTCTTTTTGGTGCGCTGTCCCGACTGAAGTCCCTTCCATAGATGGCAAAAGTCATCAATCGATTTTGTGCTTTCTTCAAACCTAAAGTCCGGCGTAAAATACTTCCATTTTCCAACAAATCTTTACTCCAAGCCACATGACCCGCCTGTATCGGTCTAATTGAACTCAACAACGAATTTGGAAACTGAATCTTGTTTTCTGTGTTGGAGAAATTCGCTTGAATAGTCAGTGAGTTAAATGTAATAGGCCACACCACTTCCGAATAATTAGCGAATCTAAACACAATAAATTTGTACCTAGGTAAAACATACTAAAATATTTTTTATAACAAACCTGGAGGCACAAGAGGAAAGAAAATTATTTTGGCATGCGATAATAGCACAGACATCAACCCCTGCATTGTAGACGCCAGAAAAAGAGCGTACGCCAGAAAAGGCAATTAGGTGGTAAGTGTACTGGTTACCATCCTCTAGCTTGTTGTAGTCTATGCTAGTTTTTATATTGAAAGTACAGCAAAATTTGTTAGGAGTGGTACCATGGCAAAGCTCTGTGTAGGTTTGATTTGGGTCGAAAATTTGTGACGTATATGCTAAAAACCTCAAAAAATCATAAACACGAAATATTTTTTAATAGGTAACCTACGTTCGATTTTGTCTCGTAACAACTTCACATTATCCATATCTTTAGCTAGAGCATCTGTGTCTTCGTCTGATTTGATTCTTGAAGCCTTATTTGGAATTTGCAATGGTACCTTTTGTATTAGTACACTAGTACCGCCTTGGGACTGGAAGGTGTAATTTAGAGCACCATTTTGACCTGCAAAATTTTATGAAAGCGTAGTTGTACTCTCTTAAATATTGTTGTAATCTTATATCTTTTAAAAAAAATTTCAATTAGAGTTTATTGGAAGATACATTTTGATCCCTCGTTACTACATTTTTTTTTCATCGCTTGTAAACCTACCAAGGAAAATTCCGGTACCTCCACTGCCCAAATACGGATTACTGGCTCCAGATGACAGAAAAACCACATCATTCTCCTGAGACCACATTTGCTGCGTCTGCAAGGCTACAAAATGTGTCATTATATAATTTGCACAACTTAAAATCTTGTACCTGTTAGGAATGGTAACTCAGAAAACCACATAGTAGGAAACACAATATTCTTCACATGCGTCTGTCTAGTCAAATTCAAAGTTGGGGTTTGGAATAGAATATCAAAACAAGTAAATATTCCAAACTCTGCTTTGTCAGTGGAAAAAGTTACAACTTCCAACTGGGGTTTCGTCATGTCCACCTCGCCAAATAAATTATATTTGTAGTAGCTACAAGAAAGCAAGTAGGTAGCTAAGTGATTTATTTTGATTTTTAAGTTGAAACCTTACTGTGCTATTACTTGGCCCTGTCTATTAAAAACCACATCAGTATTATACAAGAAATATCCAGATTTTGGACAGGCATCTCCATCGCTGCATGGCTCTTTTCCTACTAAGTTGACGACCAAGAAAGTGGAGTGATTAACAGCTGCACAAGATAAATCGCGCAGGAATTGGGCATATTTTGGATTTGTTGAATTGCAGACTGTTTCGTCGGGGGTTTTTGGTAATTCAGTAGCTATGTCGGGTGTTTCTAAACCTATACCAAAAGTGAGGGTTGATTCTGGGTAAACTATCAAGTCTAACTCCTAAATAACAAAAAAAATATTGAAGGGTTTTGAGACAAAATATTTTTAAAATAAAGTACAGAGTTATGAGCATAAATAATGGAAATGATATGCAGACTGTAGTACTTTGTTCATGGTGATTCAAATTGAGAATATCTACTTAGATATACTTATACTTAAAAAAATTGTTACTTTACTACTTATACAGGGTGTCCTAGTTTATATCGTGAGGATTTCACCAGTCGATAGTTTAGCGAAAATTAAAGGTGGTTTGTCTAATAAACTATGATCGAATGTTACTTCCTTTTTGATGTACAGGGCATTAAAGAAAATAAATTATTTTAGATAATTTGCTATAAATCAATAACAAGAAAAGTTAACCTCCTGAAATTTTGCATAGATCTTTTTTTTGTATTCTCTTATTAATAGTGGTTGCAATTATTTTATTTACAACACAGAGGCGTGCGTACGGGTTTATTCAATAACATTTTATTGAATAAAACGAACGCCACTGGTTTTTTTTTGCAGCAACAATATGCAGAGACTATTTTCCATTCAATTTAGAAACTTTTTTGTATCTCATAATTTTTTGATAACTTAACTCAAAATAACTTAATAGTACAGTAAATAAGGGAGATTATTAGATTTCCGAAAAAAGCATCAGTACAAAGTTGTAGAGAAAAATATTTCCTATAACTTTCCTTTTAATATTTTTTTGATATTGTCGATATTTAAAAAGTTATTTAACAAATAAGTTGCAAATTTTAGGGAAATTTTTTTCTAGTTAGGTAGTACTTACCACTACTACTTACTACTTTTTCCCCAAAATTTTCAATTTATTTGTTGAATAACTTTTTAAGTACCGACAATATCAAAAAAAGTTAAAAAGATAAGTTGTAGGAAATATTTTTCTTTAGAACTTTGTACTGACTCTTTTTTTCGAAAATTTAATAGGAAAAAAGTTATTCAAGTAATAAAAAAATCCAACCCTTAATTGAGGGCTGGTGAAGGAAGGGCGGGGTCTACGAATACAAAAACTCAGTTTTAAACTTTCAGGATGACCCTCTACAAGATTCTACAAAAATTAGCTGTAGGGTAAAAAAAGTCTATTTGAAGCCTTTATTTCCCTTATTTATTACTGTACTATTAAGTTATTTTGAGTTAAGTTATCAAAAAATTATTAGATACGAAAAAGTTTCTAAATTAAATGGAAAATACTCTCTGCATATTGGCGCTGCAAAAAAACCAGTGGCGTACGTTTTATTCAATAAAATGTTTTTGAAGCAACCCGTACGCACGCCTCTGTGTTCTAAATAAAATAATTGCAACCACTATTAATAAGAGAATATAAAAAAAAAGATCTATGCAAAATTTCAGAAGGCTAACTTTTTTTGTTATTGATTTATAGCAAATTATTTAAAATAATTTATTTTCTTTAATGTCCTCTGTACATCAAAAAGGAAGCAACATTCGACCATAGTTTATTAGACAAACCACCTTTAATTTTCGCTAAACTATCGACTGGTGGAATCCTGACGATATAAACTGGGACACCCTGTATAAAGTGACTACGTTTACTGAGGGAACTAAAAGCTTAAACATTCGACTCAAAAATCATGAGATAATGATCTGAATTAAGCTTACAACAGATTTTTGAGTCGATTATTAAGATAATTCGAGATATCTAAACGTGTAGACAGTAATATTTTCCATAAATCGTTCGCATATTTACCTCTTTTATATTGTCCAAAATATTTATATAATTCTTTAGGTTTCGATCAAGGATTTCTATAGGCTTCAAACGTGCATGTGCCTGTTTATTTCTGTAAGGTTCATATTCGACTACAGCTGCTGTGTAAAAATCCCCTTCCTGCTAAAATATTTTAATACTTTTTTGTATATAGGTAAATTGCTTTATTTTACTTACTTGTCCACTGGCGCCGATTAGAAGAAATAAATAAAAAATAACATTGTAGACCACGAAGTTTAAGAAATTGTTGATCATTGTGTTTATGACTAAGACTAAACCTGTGTGTAAATTTAAATGAAATTACCAAAAGTGAATGCGATAGCAGCAAACAGGTTGAACTTTGAAACAAACACATGTTTTAAAATTCTATGTTTATAAATTATAAGTAAGTACTTATCTCTGTACTCAATGATCTTGTGTTTTAGCTTCTATATATTTAGGTAAAGAAATAAAATACAGTATTAGGTATTTATCTTTCAGAACCCAAAGCTTTTATACTTAAGGACCCAACTAATTGTTCAAGCAAATCTTAATTTGGTATGGTTTATTGTATTGTATAAGTACCTACCTACTAAATTATTATTGTAAAGCACATACAGACGCACATAACTATGATAAGGAATTTTTTTATTGAGATTGAGCGACTATTTTTTACCTACAAAAAATCAAAATAAATCCGTAAGAACACAACAAAATTATGTAGCTTAAAAACATGTGTTTTTTGACAGTATATATTTGATGATTAAGCAATTGAAATAATAAATTTAATTACTACACAAAAATTAGGCAACTATTCTCACAAATAACACCGGAGTATCTAATGTGAAAAACTAGTAATGAAACAAAAATCTCAGGAGATAATTAAGCTATTTTCTGTTCGTTTGGTCCCCTGCTATTTTTATTTTATCATAATCATACCATTATGATTTCGGAATTACATCTCATTACTCTCATTAGATTATTTTCAACTTCAAAAATGACTAAGTACCTACATCTTTTTTCGAAAATTTCAAATTTTAAATACTCGTAATAAATTAAAAGTTAGATGTAGAAAAAGTTCCATTACTAATATTGTATCTCCCTTAAATTGATTATAAAAAAAGATATAAATTTTCCCCATTTGAACCTAGCCTTTTATTGACGAGCGCGGTGCTGGGGGTTGAATTAAATAATTAAAGTAGAATAGAAGAGGCCAAAAAATGTAGAGCCAACTCTGCTTTAAAATATAATATTTTTACCGCCTTACCAAACTAAAATAAATTTGTTTTAAAATTTTAGGCGTTAGAATGTTATTATCTAGGTAACGATTTAAATATAGGTATATAAAAAATTATGCTTGTATTATTTATTAAGTTTATTTACAAATGTAACAAACCACGTATTTACACAAATAATTGAGCAAACTAGTCATACTTTCACAAGGCACAAATTTCACTGTTCATGATTATTGCAAAGCCTTTCTCATAGTCCTGTAAACACCAACCAACAAACTAACATGACAAAAATGTAACAACATACTGGACACGTTTGTACTTGGATAAACATTCCAACAATATTCAATTATTGCTAATAGCAAAAACATTACAGGCTGTTTGTACTCTGTACAAAACACCAAATACAACAAACTATGAAAATACCAGGAGTAAAATTGATAATGCAACGATCGAGCGCATATAACTCCTATTAAATTTGTCACAAAAAACGGCAACACAAACAACTGTGTGACTTTTGAAAATTTATCCTGCAACTTGTCGTTGTTCACTACATCATCTGTAGTTTGCATCTTTTGTTGTCCGCTGCTCTTTAGTTGTTCCTCATACATTTGCAGGAATTTCTCCTCTTTCCGGTTTAATTTCTTAGTTTTCCTGCGCTTTTTCCTCTCGGCTGCGACCTGCTCTTTGAACTCTACGGTGAAAATGCTGAGTTTTTTATAGCTGCTTAGATACTTCGCCAAAGCTGGTACGAATAAAATCAGCAGCAACATGTGGAGTAGTAACAAACTTAAATGGAAAATTGGATGCTCGAAATGTTCCCGGTCTAGAAAGCGATAGTTTACAGTCCATTTGTGTTCGAAGACCCGTCCAAGATCAAAGGAGCCCTTTAGATAAGCAAACCAATTTTCGTATAAGAACGGCAGTCCTAAAACTAGCTGCGTAAAACCGCAAATCGCTAAGTTTATGAACGTTTGAAGGTAAGTTAAATTAGTTAAGTAAGCGATTAGAAGACAAGGAGCGTAGAGTAAAATGTTCATTTTGACTGAAACTGCCAGAGAGTAGATGAAACTACCCAAAATCCATTTGTTTGACATGAATAAGTTAAAACTAACGTAAAATAGAAGAACTGCAATGGGGTCGTTGAATAAGCGTAACACGTAGAGCGAGTGCATCCGATAGGAAGTGAGCGTGGCTATTACTAAAACATACGGTGGAACTTTGGCAGTTTTACGAAAAATCCGCTGCACAAGTAAAGTTTGCATCAAGTATATCACTAGGAAAATATACTGGGCTAAATGCACATTCTTCCCTTGGGATGTAACATAATACAAAGCGGAATATATATACACAAACCCAGCAGGATAAACCAAAGGGCCAGTATCACCTGGAAACAAATTTCATGAGCAAACACAAACATTTTTGCTAAAAATCCCTACCGTTCAACTGACTATAATCCAAGGTGCCGTTTAGGAATCCTTCCACTTCCTGCATATACGCCTTCCAGTCAATTTCCGTGTAATTTACCTTTTCAATTATCACAATATTTACTACCACTTCAATTAGGAATAAAACAATGCATACGGGCGTTAAGTAATGTGGGTCTATCAACATTCGCGTAAGATTTTTCTGTGAGAAAAAACCTTTCACGGTAGCCACCATTTTGCTCCATTGACTTGGTTTCGGCCCAGAGCGCCACCGAAACGGTCTCACTTTTATTTTGGGCATGTCCTCAAAAATTCAGTCTTCTAATTTATTAGGTTAGGTTATTTTTGTCAGCGCCCGGTTTCTTTAAATATCTTAGGGGAATTTCGTTTTGTCACTAAGACGCAGTGGAACCAAGGACGTATAAAATAGAGGACAGATAGATCCCCGGGGTGGGGGTTGAATTCGTGGGTCAAAAAGTGTTGCACGTTCAAAGGGACTCGTGTACTTGATAGTTTCTACGCATGCGCCAGCAGTCAATACGGCGCGTTATTGGTCAAGTGTTTGTTTTGGTTTGTCACTGTCATAGCAACTGGCAACGGATTTGTGCCTACACCCATCCGGGAGCTTTCTCTCCTCTATTTTTATACCTTCTTGAGTGGAACAAAAAAAAAGACTTAACCTCACTTTTGATTTGACAAGAATGGTTGGTTAAATTTTTCAGTAAATTTCTCGTAATTTTAACATGATGGAAGCTTGGAGTTCAGACAAAATGTTTGGACCTCTAAGTTTTGAGGAATCCAAGTGCAAACAACTTGTGTATACTGCGGAAACTAAATGTATTTTGTGCGAGGAATGTTTTAATTTAAATTCTGGTTTGAGTGAATTTTTGAAGCATATTTTTGAGGTCCACTACCTTGTTATAGAAGATGTGCAAAACATAGACAATTTACACGAGTAACTAGTGCTTTATACGCTTATTTTTAGGTACTAAACATAGTTTTTAGGTATGTTGCTTACTGGAGATCAAATTTCAAAAAAACATCGATAGAACAAATAATTCCATCCGTAGCTATTGACTCGACGGATAAACGATACTTTTTATTGTCAAGCCTTCTTTCAGAAGACAAAGAACTTCGTCACAAACTGAAATTGGAACATGCTCTAAAAGTACAAGAATTTGAACGTACAGACCGAAATTACATGAAAACTTGTTTGTTTTGTCGGTTTAATTTCGAAGGTATAGAATGAGCTGCTGTATGTAAATTAGTAACCATTAAAATTCCAGGCGCTCGACCTGAATTTCTGATACATTTATCAACTCAACATAATCTACAATTGGGGAACCCGCAAAATTTAGTTTTCATCGAGGAACTAATCGAAAAAATCGACGAAAAATTGCACGAATTCAAGTGCATTTACTGTGAAAAAACTTTCCCCGATAGAAACACCGTTAAGGAGCACATGCGGAAGAAATTGCATAAAAGAATAAACCCTAATAACACCGAGTACGATAAATATTATATTGTAAATTACTTAGAACCAGATAAGACATGGCAGATGATACAAAAGGAAAACGACAAATATGCTCAACCACCTGGTGATGTTAATACAGATGAAGAGTATTCGGACTGGCAAGAGCAACAAGACCAAATAACTTGCTTGTTTTGTGTAAGAAAGGAATCTGATATCAATTTGATGTGTTTGCATTTGGAAGCGGATCATGATTTTGATTTTGTGAAACTGGCACAAGATTTAGATTTTTACCAAAAAGTTAAATTAATTAATTACATTAGGAAACAAATCCATGATAAAAAGTGTATTTTCTGTGATATGTTTTGTGAAAATGCTCAAAGTCTAGAAGATCATATGGTTGAAGAAAAACATTATAAAATACCTGAGATTAAAGTGTTTAATCAACCAGAGTAAGGTGGAAAAGTTGAGATATGGACACTGTTTATTATTGTTTATTTTCCAGGTTTTATTTTCCCACTTATGAAAATGATGCGTTTCTATATCTCATCGATGATGTGGAAGACTAATTTATTGTCTTCAGTATTTGCTTGAAAACATTTCATTGGTTGTGAAACTGCTTGGAAAAGACAATTTCATAAATTATTACAATATACAGTGTGTTCGCGCGAAGTGGCTCACTATTGCTAACTTCGTTATTATTGGAGCTACAAAGTCGCTTAAATTAGCAAACTAGTAGCATTTTTCCGCTGATTACAATGGCGAAAACAGAAAAACAATTGACCATCTGGTTTTCGAGATATTCACAAAAATAACATTTTTTTTAATGGAACACCCTATATATTTTTGCAAAAATCGATTGTAAATTAAATTCTATACAAAAAATGTCCTCAATTTTTTTTTATTATAATTTAAAATAATGAAAAATACTTGAAAGAATTACGGAAATATTGAAAATTTACAAAATTATAATTTTCATGGCTACTTGATATTAAAACTTTGAAAACTTTTTTTCAAAATAACTCGCTTATTTTAAATAATTGTCAAAAAAGCATAAGAACATTCTTTGTTCAGAATTTAATTTATCATCGATTTTTGCAAAAATATACAGGGTGTTCCATTTAAAACATGTTATTTTTGTGAATATCTCGAAAACCCGATGGACAATTGTTTTTCTGTTTTCACCATTATAATCAGCGGAAAAAATGCTACTAGTTTGCTAATTTAACCGACTTTGTAGCTCCAATAATAACAAAGTTAGCAATAGTGAACCACTTTGCACAAACACCTGTATATTAAAAATATTAAATAAAATAGTAATATTTCCGTAATTCTTTCAAGTATTTTTCAACTTGCATAAATTCAAAATTATAATTGTTTGGTTTTAATAAATTACTATTCCGTTTTATGGCTACTTGATTTTAAAGAATTGCAAACTTTTTTTCAAAATAACTCGCTTATTTTAAATTATAATAAAAAAAAATTAAGGACATTTTTTGTACAGAATTTAATTTGTCATCGATTTCTGCAAAAATATATAGGGTGTTCCATTTAAAAAAATGTTATTTTTGTGAATATCTCGAAAACCAGATGGACAATTGTTTTTCTGTTTTCACCATTATAATCAGCGGAAAAAATGCTACTAGTTTGCTAATTTAACCGACTTTGTAGCTCCAATAATAACGAAATTAGCAATAGTGAGCCACTTCGCGCGAACACCCTGTATACCGAAATTAAAATGAAAATGGTTAAATAAAAAAACCACAATGTATATATTTTTTTTTATTGAATAATCTTCAAAATATTTAATTATTTTTTCCTTTACATTAATGTACGGGTAGATAGAAAACTAAATTAAATTACTCCTAGCCACGAATATCAATAAATTATTAACTTAATCTATCACAGAGGTGTTAAAAGAACATCGATTAGTATAAGCGAAAATAAAAAAGAACAATCAATATATCTAATAACAAACATGTGCACAATATTATTCTTATTATTATTATATAAATGATCTAACAATCTGTAGCATTAAAATCTACACTTCCCCCACTACCGCTTCCATTACCCGGTCCTGGTGGTTTCTTAGCACTTCCCCTGGCCAGCCTGTCTAGTTCAGCAGCGGCATCCGACCTCATAGCAACTTTATCTGTCATAGATTCATTTCCAGTAGGTTTGGCCCCCATTACTCCTCCTGGACTACCACCAGTTTTCTTACTAAGCAACGAATTGAAGAAATTGGCTAAAACACCCTCCCCACCTGGAGAACTAACAACTTTCGACCCATCAAGCTTCCTGGGCGAGCCTTGCATGCCTGGTAATGGACTGGGTCTTGCAGGCGCCTCCCCTAATCTTGCCCCCTGTTGTGGGCTGCTTCCAAATGAAACTTGCTGCTGCCTGGTGAGGAAGGCTTGCTCGTCTTCAGCTAGAACCTCAGTTTCGCGGTTGACGGTTTTACGTGTTATTGGTTGGGCAATTACGTCGCGATAATAATCCTCTGGTTTACAAGTGTGCATGTTTTCGTATAAAATTGAGATTTTTTTCATGTTGTCCCAACCAGCTGGAATGAAGACCGCGTCCTTTTCCACAACCAGGGCTGGGGTGTGAAAGGGGAAGCCATAGATGCGGTGTGTTAGGTATTTGTACAAGAGATCGCAGTTTTTGTCTTCTTTTGCGCTGGTGTAGAACAAGGCTGCGCCGTATTGGAGGCAGAAACGTCGGATCCACTGCTGCATGAAGTCCAGGTGTTCGTCGCGGTAGTCCTGCTCTTTTTCCAGTGTTTGGATGTAATCGGTTTTTGTTACCACTACCTGGAAAATAAAACCAAAAAATTAGAAATCATATTTTTACATTTAGTCATTAGCAGATGCAGGAATTAGCTTTAGATCAATAATAACTCAATTATGCAACAAGGATTAACTAGTCTCCACTTACCACAATATCCAATCCTAAATTATTCGTAAGCGTGCCCTCAGGCAAAGGTGCCCCTTCAAAATCCTCATCCTCAGCATCCCCTAAATTCCTCGAGCTTCGCTTCATAGGCGAAGCCGGATCTAGTTCATCGCCTGGCTCCACATAATCCAACCACATCTTAACAATATTCTGTCGTCGGCTTTGCCGCAAATCCACATCTAGCTTCAATTTATCTAGATGGTCTGCCAGCACAGAAGCCCAATGTTGTAGCTGCTCCAGAATACCCCACGGTGTTGTCATAGTAACAGTAAGGATGACTAATGTATCTCGGAATGTTTCCTCGTTCAGTGCAAATTTCAATAAATCTGAATGGGCTGGATCGCCATCCAACACCCAAACGCTAAGTCGAGTATGATCATCGCGATAATCGTCCCTAACATCGATGTAAGCGTACTCCAAGCCGGAACCTTTACTGGAATTTTCTATACCTTGTAGTTTGGCCACCATGGTGGTTTTACCGGATTCGTTGTCGCCCAACACAAGGATTTGTTTGTGTGGTGACAGTTTTGGATTGCCATGTTTTTGGACGTCGTTTAAGATTTGGGACCACAAGTTTTTCTTGTCTTCATCTGCTGGTTTGGTTTTTTCGTCCTGAGACACTTCTTGCGATGGAGCCATTTTGACGTGTTTGACATTTGAGAGTTTTGACAGTTGACAGATAACGGAATATTATGTAACTAAAGTCACATTTCAAAATTAATAACTAATTAACTCTAGACAATTTTATACAGGGGAATTTCAATAGAACACCAGCTATAAAAAATATTCTTTATGATAATTTAACGTTAAATTAAACATGCAAAAACAACAGCAATTATAGTCTCTTCTTCTCTATTACCAAAGTAACAAACTTTGTTGCAAAAAGTAACTAGGATCGGAGTGGCGCCAAATTTAAACAATAAAAATTTATATTCAGCACTTCACAAAAAATGTACCACTTTTCAAAGTATGTTTAAGACATTCTACTCAGATTAATAAGAGTTTATTTATCAAAATTAAATTATTTCTTCTGAATTTGAGTCAAAGGAAATGATTAGTAGGAAATGAAACAAAAATTGAGGCGTATTTTTAAATAATTTTATAATAATACATCAAATTTCTTTATATCAATCTACACAGCATTGTTTACATCCATACGCACAATAAAAAAATTGCGAACAAAACATTAAAAAAGTAACGGCAATTAGTAAATCTTTAGTAAACTAGCAAAATTGAAATACTTCCGAAACTTTGCTTCTCAAGCGATTGCAAAATATGTGATATCTGGCAGTGTCTTCCATTACTCTTTTTGAGATTCTCAAAAGTGCTAGTTTTCAAGGATTCCACAGCAAAATATTAATATAAAAAATAATTGTGATGTTTTAAATAGCAATAATGCTCACAAAAGAATTACGTTGTTTCCGACCTGTATGCCAAAAAGGAAATTATTTATCCTTCTCACAACTCGAATTATTTAGATTGTCACTATTACTGTTGTGTAAACTGTACAAAGCATTCTGATTGGCTGCCATTTTATTGCTCATATTCAAGCACAACATTTTTTGACAAACAGATCAACTTATTCTTTAAGTACTTAATGCAAAACAAAAATGCTTAAAACGGAATGCTATTTTGTACGGATCTATATGCGTGATTTTATTTTTAAATACTGTATATATCCATACCGAAAAAACAAAACGATCAAAACAAAAAAAATTGTATAAAATATACAAACATTACTAACACTAACTAGAATACGAGAGAGATATAGAGGCGAAGTGAATAAGATCTGAAGTACACAAGCCGCCTTACAGCTCAATTTTTAATGAATTGTTTTAAGTAAATGTTATTTTATTACTTTTTGTATTATCTAGCTAGCGTACTTTCTTGAATAAACATCGCAGCGGAGGCGTATAGTAGTGAATGAAATTGGTCAAAATTGGTTAAAATGCCTTGTTTGTTCTTGAAAATACGCAACAACTAAACTGAAAGAATGATGATCAACAAACACTTGACAATTTTATTGAAAATAATTATTAATACAAAAAAAAATCGAAAGAAGTCCAACGTTAAATACCTAAAGCGATAGAATCTAAATACATTCAGACAGGGAAAGAAATTCCAAAAGCACACACAATTTATTTGCAAATTGTGGGTGCAAGTAGATTCAAGTCATTCACTCAGGGTTCACAATCATACATCGAGACAAACAGTTACAGAATATAGAGTTACGGCTAATAATAATAATAATACAGTATGTACTGGGTTTAGGGGACAGAAGACACACATCTCGTCCCCTAGCCCCTTTTACAATGAATGTCTGGGCAATGCCCTGCACTACACAGCACTCAACAGTTCAAATTGCCGCCTGCGACGTTTCAAAGTTATGATACGTCCTGGTCCTCTACATCTTGGAGCTGTTCTTTAGGTTCCGCCTCACCTGAAACAAACACCACATTGTAACAATACCCCAATTATTGTAAAATTTTATGCGCTAAATTACCATCTCCCTGCATATCGCTGGTCCACAACGTGAGGTTGTCCCTAAGCAGCTGCATGATAAGCGTACTGTCCTTATAGCTCTCCTCTGATAACGTGTCCAGTTCGGCGATGGCATCGTCGAAGGCGGCCTTTGCCAGACGGCACGCCCTGTCGGGGCTGTTCAGGATCTCGTAGTAGAATACGGAGAAATTGAGCGCAAGGCCGAGACGAATGGGGTGGGTAGGAGGCAGTTCCGACATGGCTGTGTCGCTGGCCGATTTGTAGGCGACCAACGATTGTTCGGCGGCGTCTTTGCGGTCGTTGCCTGTCGCAAATTCAGCCAGGTACCTATGGTAGTCACCCTGCAATATTCAAAACAAACATTTCAAATTGCTATTCCATACAGGACAATTCCAGTTCATAATTAATAGAGCAAACTCCAATAGAAATTCATTTCCACACAGGATGACATTTCCTTCCTAAATACCGTGGCTTCAATAATGGTTATAGTTTACAAGTGGGGAAATTGTAACAGGAAAGTGACTTATAATAATACACAAGAAATTCTTAAAGGTGACTTTACTGTCTTTGGCAATAGAAATGAGAATGTGACGAAGATTAAGATCATCCAGTTTTTTGAACTCAGGCATATATAAAAAGTAAATTTACATATCTGATAAATCAAAAACTGTTGAATCAATGCCAACATGTTATTTTAAATATCTAAAGAAACGATTTAGATACACTAAAACCTTATTAAACCTAAACAGACTGCAAACATCATTAATATACCAGGTAATTAAAAATATATGGGGTTTACTTGAAATCT
Source organism: Pediacus dermestoides (assembly GCA_963942485.1). Classification (NCBI taxonomy): domain Eukaryota; kingdom Metazoa; phylum Arthropoda; class Insecta; order Coleoptera; family Cucujidae; genus Pediacus; species Pediacus dermestoides. The sequence continues at coordinate 37,315,369 of OZ012626.1, forward strand.
AATTTTGGAATATAAATGCTTTATTTAAGTACATTGTAACATAAGTATTTAATTTTTTACGTTGAATTAAAATATCAATTTTGATCAAATTTCCATTACTCATTAAAAGTCTGTCAACTGGTAAAACCACCTAATAATGTTAATGGAATTTCAACATTACGACCAGAAACAATTTCATTTTCACAAATTTACGATGGCATAAAAATACTGAACTGTTTAAAAATACACCAATAAAGAAAATGCGTGGGGTGTGTCCCAGTAAATTTAGCAAAGTTTAATTCTGGTTCCTTGCCAAAAAACTGTTATGAATTCCATGTTTTACCGTATCAATAACACAAGAGACTTTCCAAATTACTAAAATTTCTCTCTGATTTAATTTTGGCTCATATTTGCAAAATCTAATAAAAACCTTTGAGGTTAGATAATTTAAAGAAAAAAGGTGAGAAAATCTAAAAAAAAATGGTAAAAAAATAAATTGAATAATAAAAAATTTTTTAATAGTTTTAAGTAAGTTCTCCTTTCAGGAACTCTGCAACACTTTATTAACATTAATTTAAAACCAGAATACCCACCTTCATCTTAAAGTAGAAGACTTTAGATTCGCCCGTTGAGGCTGCTGGAATGAGATGTTTATCTAAAACACTAAGTATATCCGAACAAATGTCCCTCAGCTCCTTCTCCACTTGCGAACGGTACTGGCGGATCATTTCCAACTTGTCATCTGTGCCCTTGGTTTCTTCTTTCTGTTCGATGGAGGAGATTATGCGCCAAGACGCACGCCTCGCACCAATCACATTCTTATAGGCTACAGACAACAGATTACGTTCTTCAACAGTCAATTCCACGTCTAATTTCGCCACCTTCTTCATGGCCTCCACCATTTCTAAATTAACATAAAAAAATACTTAGTAATTTTTATTTTTTATTAATACAGGAAAAATATTGGAAATTGTTTTGACCTCACGTGAGTCACGTGATACAGCTCTTTTATTACTAAAAGTAAATCCATGTTTTATTCCAACTGTTTCGTTTAGGTAAATTGGAGCAGTTACGTTAAAAATTCAGGTCATTACTTTGGACTACCCCAAAAAAACTTTCCTAGTGCAAGTTTCAAGGTTATCACGGGCGTAAAAAGCGACCACGTGCATTTCATCCGCAATATAAAAGAGTTCCCCCTAATCGCCACCTTTCAAATTTCAAATAAACGCTCATTACCATTGCGGTGCTAAATTCAACCCAATTTACAATAAATCCTTGGCGTAAATTCCTCATTCCGGGGCACTAATAGACGACGGGGGCGGTGTAGAAAGAACCCCGGGCGTGCATTTGAGCCGTAATGCTGTAAACCAACCGCCACACAACACAAATATATCGATCGGGCAAGAGCGAGACGATGGCGGGCAGGCGGCTATATTGTGCGCCGAAAATCCTCGACCCCCATTAATTTCCAACGTAGAAGGTCTCTTTGACAAGATCTAAATCGGAACGACCCATATGACAAAATCAAAGACTCGTACTTTACCATTTCAAACGACAGGGAGCTTACGAAAAAAATCAACAAAAATAATAAACCACATGTTGCATGAAAAAAGGATATTTTGCGGGGGGGCTTTTCAGACTAGAGGCGTTTGATAAGAACGAACTAGGGCAGGATAATTCTATGATTACTTTCAATTTGTACTGTTGTGGTGCACTCAGGCAGTTTACACTTTCAGTTTGGAATTACAAGCCATTGAGCATGTTATCCGATTACAAATGCATTGGGCTGTAGGCGATGGGTATGGAAAATATCCACAAGCAATAAAGACACGTGATGCTGTGGATGCTAATGAACAATGGTGCTGAAATTTGGAAAAACTTAATCTACAGTTGGATCGCTTTTAGTCTCAATGCAAACAAAAACAGTGCGAGTTCGAAAAGACGTTATCAGGAGTATTATAAATACTTTCGTTACCTTTTATTTGACAGCTGGAAAAATTCCATATTTTCCTTTAAATTGCAATTTTCCCTGTATTTAATTAGTACTAGTAAATTGAGTAAGTAGACTGGAATGGAAGCCTGCGCAGGCGCCAGATCTGCTTATCAACGGGCCTGATGTAAACGCGGCTTAATGGTTAGATGTTAAGTTAGCTTTACGACTGAACTTCAAGACATTCTTCTCATGCGAAAGAAATTCTATTGTAGATTTGTGGTACCTATTTCTTATAACTTTGTCCACCTTACATAAAGTTTTCTGTAGAAAGCTATTGAATTTCAATAAATACATACACTTCTACCTCAACTTCTGCAGCAAATTTAATAAAACATCTAAAATCTTTTTAACAGCACAAAACTTTTACACACTGTAGAAAATATTTATTTGAAATCGATACACAAAAAATAAATATTGATAATGTATAAACAGGAAACCCATTTTCCCTATCTTACTTGGGAATGGGATTTCGAACTCAGTGCGCCCTATATTCGTAATTCTATAAGACCGAGTTCGATTTTTTTAATAAATTTGTAGAACAAACAGTCAAAATGTGAATTTGAAATCAAAAACACCTTTAAAAAACCGTTCATTCATATAATATAGCAAGGTGTCTGGACAGAAAGTAGATTGATACCACTTCTGGAATTCTCCTTGCAAAAAATGCCGCATCAGCCTGTACATATCAATAGTTACCTACTACTAAAATGAGAAATTGAAAATTGATTCCTATTAGATTTTGTGTGTAAAGTTGAGAATTCTAATATTAGTCTAAGATCAAGAATGCATAAATTGAAATTTAGGCACCACCAGAAATTTTTTTTATGCTATTGCTGTATGTCCTCATAGGTGTTACAAATAACAGCTTTTCTTCAGTGTTTCATCCTAAAATTCTTGGCATACGACAGCATTTTAATATTTTGTAAAGTGGTCATTTTTTTCTAGTGTCTTAAAACTGTATCATTATCAATAATAGAAAATGGATTTTGTAGGACTACATTCCACGTTTTTGCAATTTAAATTGACATCTTACAATTTTCTTCTATCATACTGCTTGTAATTGAATTGTTGATGGGAAAAATACTTCTGTTAATTACCAAAAGAATAAAACTGTTGTAAAATAAGATGTTTATGTGCAGTAAATTTTGTGACAATGTATCTTTTTGTATACATAATAAAATTCAACCATTTTGTATCTATATATAATAATTAGAAATTATTTAACGACGTTCGTAAAATTTCTAAATTCCATTCAAGAAATATTATCTACTTTTCAGGAAAGAAACCTCTAGAACATGTACTCAAACCCACGGACACTGAAAAGGTTCCATCAGGTAGGAAGTACGAAAGAACAGGTGCAAAAATAAAAATGTAATCGGATGCTCACTTTAAATACGACAAAAGGTTACAGTAAATTTCACGAAAGACAGAGTCGTACACGGAAATCATAAACATTGTTAGCGGAGGAATTTCATGGACAGTTTTGCCCTTAAATTGATTTTGTCTAGACGTAACGAAAGTCTTATCTGAGATAAAATGAACGATTTGCACTATTTGCAGCCACAGCCACATTTTATTCCATTTTGTAGATGGAAAAAATTTACTTGGAGCTTGGAAAAAAATCAATATCCTATTCAGTTTACATAATCACATTTAATTAAGCATTTCGTTAGAACAAATTTTTGACACCCATTGTACAATTTCGATAAACAAGGCAATAAATTACTTATTATCAAAAAACAGTTTTCTTCCAAAAATTTGACTTGCTTTCTCAAAATCGATATCTCCAGATTTTTATACAACAGCGTTAGAAAAACGTGGTTGGCAAACTCAAAGAAAATGTGGCTTTGACATTCGAAAAACCAATTATTAGTTGCCATAACAACCAAACTGAAAGTGAGTAGAACCAACGAAGTATGCGCTGGAATATAAAAAAAAGCAGTACGTATTTCTCTGAGTAGCCATTTATTTCTATACACTTTACACACCTTGCTGGAAAATTACGATAAAATGGAAATTAACCTTGAAATACTGAAATTTTTGTTTTCTTTATCTTCAATAATGAAGCATTGACAATACTGTGGTGATTCATCAACACGGAAAATAGCACGGATACTAAAATCTGAATATTTCCCTGACCGCTGCAATAAAAAAATTAATTTCAAATAGCCCGCCTAAATTCGAATCTAAAGAGCCATGATTTATAAAAAAGTTTCTAAGAGAAACAATTTCCAACTTCCAAAGCTTTCTCGAAAACTCAATTAGTACTAATCAAATTAAGTGAACATCTCCGTCGAAGAATGTTGTTCTTGTATGAATATTTAACGTAAAATTCCTCATTAAAAATTACAAATGTACGTTTCAGTTTATCAATGAGCTTTGATTGCAACCTTTGCTCTTTTTTTACTGATGTTTAAACAAAACAATTCCATTGAGTTTTATGTTTAGTTTTTTATTTCTCAAATAAAACCATTTTAAAATGTCAACATAGTAGTCGCCTGACGCATATTTATTGAACTAAACAAAGCCAAAGCTCGTAAATGTTGACTAGCTTGAACGTCACGAATTTTTGAATAAATAAGAACTAGACAACACAGCATTGTTACCACGAAAAAGGCAACAAGGCGTCAACCAAAAATTTTCAATCACTTTTGTTGTCGCTTTTCAATTGCAACAAATTGGACAGGAAGTGGCGATGACCATTCGGGGATTACGCAACTATCATATGGTCATGTATGGGCAGGCATCGAAAGAATGCAGTCATAAAATATGAAAAAAAACGCCTTCGAACTGGCGTAGGTTGACAATTCAACGGTCGTCTAGATCCAGAGGGGGGCAAGACCAAGAAGCACAAACCTAGAATGCCGGATAAAATACTACAACACGAATTTTCCGAATTTAGCTGCCTCCCCGCTTTCGATGACAGTTTTTTGAACAATTAGATTTTAAACCGGTGATTGGAAAATTAGGTACATCGCAATTCGGTGGAATGTTTGTGTATTACACACACAGTGAATCATTGCGATAAAATTTGCAGGATTAGATCGTGTTACACTACGATTTTAACAGTGTTAAAAAAGATCGATACCGTCTGATGATGATATATTTCAGCCGTAGCGAAATCTTGTTTGCTTATAACACAAGCAACAACCATCAATCCCAGCCAGAAACAACAACCACATGCAATAATTCCCCATCTATTTTACAATAAACTGTCAAAAATGTCAATAATGGTAGCAGCGTCTGCAAACCGGACCGAAAGCGGTTGGTTACTTTCAGAAATCCATCGTACTACAGATTATTGGAAAAAAATTACGATTTTAAACAAATACACTTACCATCATATCGTTCAGCCTGTTCGGCTAATTTTGCCTTGTACACATTATCCTCCCTTTCAGACATTTTTGGATGATTTTAGATTAAATTTCACAGCACTTATCACACACAAACCGTTTTGTACTTTCGCGTAGTGCCAATATGGCCGCGCCCGCCACACTAATAACCGATGGCAAACGAACAGTGCTCTCGTCACTTACCGATCGCACTGACGAGGGCGGGAGATTCGAAGTTTAGTGCTGACGATGAAGATGGGATTGGCGTTCATTCATTGAATGGGGTGGTTTTCGGTAATAAATGTGACTGATGTACTTTCAATTTTTTGTAAACAGGAAAGATTTGTTTTCCGTTGCCTACTGGAATCAAATGGGGTGTCACGCTGACTGAATTTTAGTTTAAATTTTATATATTTTATGAAAATTGTGTTGATTTATTGGCTAGGAAACCAGGAAATTTAAATGGGGAAAATTCGTGGGGGGAAAATTGGGATTTGGTTGGAATGGGTGCAAAATTTCCCGGAATCTATTAAGGTCCTTTAAGTACTGACCTTAATTTAAATTTTCAGAAAATACCGAAAATAACTCAAATTTAATCGCAAACAAACCGGTAAAAATTCTGTTCAAATTTTAAAGAATTTATTATTTCTAAAAAGCAATACAAAAAATACCAAATTTCATTTTGTTCGTTTAAACAGTTAAATTAAAAATTATGTAGATGCTTCCTACATAAACATTTAAAAAATTGTGCGCAGTTTAAGCGCCAAGGTTTCGGTATTTAAATAAAAAACCATACTGTGTGTTATAAAATTTATTGAACTCTACATCAGCAGAAAGCATATTTCAAAAATCATTCATAATACAATATATACAATAATTCAAAGTTTTATCGACTTTTTAGTCTGTTACTTTTTTTTAATAAATTTTAATTGATGGAATACACGATGACAATAAAAAAATAAACTTAATAATAATTGTATCATGGTAAACAATATGTCTTAAAAAACAGTTTAACCAATTTTTAAGCAATGTATATTTATTTACATTATCACATATTAGGAAAAAGCCGTACTTTATAAATTGAAACAGTTGCTGTTCTCACATAAGATATTTACAACAAAAAGTGTCATGATCCCAAAATTATAAGTTATTTACATTAAACCGAAGTAAAACAATATTGTACACATGCCTGTGTGTTGCTTTTGAATTAATTAATTTAATACACTGACATTAACAACAAACCACTTTTTTCATTATATTTTTGACCATTACCACATTACATTTGATTAAAGTTCTATAGAAAAACCCTGCAAAATTTACTCAATCCCAAATAATTCAAAACATGGATACGAGTTGTATATTCAAGTTAAAAAAACAATAGGAAAAATATATTATCAGCACAATAGATTACTAGTGGGTTTGGATGATTAAAAAAACTAAAATATGTCGGGGCAATCGGACCAGCTTTGTTTCTCTTTAGCTTGCCAGTATTTTCCTTTATACACGTGCGTTATTACGTCGGAGTCGTCTTCTTTCCTCTGCTCAAACCACACTGGTTTGTACGGCTCATAAGGTCGACCTAGACAAAAAATAGAGAAATTTAGTAAATATTTCAATAAATTATGAGGTTTGCCTCTTAAAATTTATCTTTAGTTTACTACAACGATAGACCCAGAGAAAAGTTTTTTGTTAGTTTATTATTATTTCTAACCCGATCATTTCTCGGAAAGGTTTTGTTATAAGTAGAGTTGCTAGGTCCCTAACATTTTAAAAGGTTATTAAATAAAAAAAACTTTTCATGATAAATAAAACAAAGTCAATACTTTCAATTTAGTTACAGGGCAATTTTCAAATAAAATTCCCCAAAATTTGGGCAGTTCTTATAAAATTTGTAAACTTGTCTTTTTTTAATCATCATCTGAAAATGATGTCGTTTTTACTTTACTCATCACTGACAAAAACTCTTTTAAAACCAGTACACAAAATCCAAAACATTTCCACACCTCCCATAAAACCCACCTTCAGCTGCCGCTACTTCAGTTTCAGACTCGCGTTGCCTCCTCACAGCTCTCTGCTTCTCCTCAAGCCGCACCTTCTCCTTGTTAGCGTCATCCCACAATCCATCCTCCATCAACCTCTGATCGGGTCGCAGACGAGAATCCGTTGGCGCTACTCCATCCTCCAGCTCATTTAATTGTGCCGCCAATACAGTAAAACCATAATATTTCTCCGAATCCTCTGCAGGTTTCCGACATTTCCATGCTAGCACTGACGATCCTGTTTGGTAGACAGGATTGGAGGAAGTGCCTGTGTTGCCTGTTACAGGGGCAATTTCCACTTGCTCGTCCCAAGTGCCGTTTATCACCCATTTTACATTATCGCTGCCGTCCATGACGACGCCTTTAACACGACGCTGCGAATCGCGTGTAAAGTATGAGTATGGGATGTACTTTAGGTGGCATTTGATTCCTAAGGCTGGACCTTTGCCAATGATTTCCATGTCGCCTACATGGGGAAAAAGTTAAGAGATTGTGGTGGAATGTTGGGGAAATTGCACTTACCATGTTGGTCAACCCACAATTTTCCCACGATTATGTTGTGGACTGTTGTGGTGACTTTTCTCCAGGAATATTTGTTACCGCTACTTGTAAATTCTACATGCGCCGTACCTAATGGAATTACCTGTAGAAAATAATTGTTTCAATAAAATGAAAATTAATGGATGGATAGTGTCTGATGAAGGTTTAAGAAAATTAAATTTTTTGAGAAATAAATACCGCATCCACTAAATGCAGGTTTTAATTTTGATTGGCTGTTGAACACATTGGTCTCTAATCTACTATTGTAGGAACTTGGCAACATTTCCGATATACAATAGAAAAACTTGTTGAATTTTGGGAATCTTGCCATAAATTGAAAATATTTCATCATGAATCAATCAATCATTATAACTTACAGGTAGTAAACTTATTCTAGTTATACATATATTGCCAAGAAATTTCTTAAAATTGGAACAACGCCCATAGTACTTTTTTGTACTTTTATTGCAGCTTTATTTAGTATGCTTATATCTTCTTATATACCAAAATACAGACCTGTAAATATTTTCCCCTAAACTTAGATGTCATGGTAAACTCCTGCCAACACCTCCACTGTTTCCCCTCGCAAAATTGCGCAACCATCGGTGGATGATGCGACACTTGTTCACTAATGGACCGCCAACCCAAATCCTCCATACGATCACACTCAAATGTTTCACCTAACAATGGATTAAATGGCTTGCCGGTTCTCGAACTAGTTGTTGAATATGAAGAAATAGTAAACGCTGCTACGTATGCCAACTGCTCGCAAGGGTCTGTGCATCTACAAGAAAAAATAATAATAAATAAACATTGGTGGTTTGAATTAATTAATTACTTTGCTGCCACATCCAGTATATCAGCATATTCATAATCCTCGGTGAGTCTTTGCAACATAGACAAAGGCTCGCTGAAATTTACTGGCATTGGTATTTTGGACAGATCCTTGCCGATGCAGTTCTTCATAATGTTCCATAAGTTTAATGGGTAATTTGGTTTCTCAGGCACTTTTGTACGTCTTTGCCTTTTGCTAGCGTTCAAAGAAACGCTGCCGCTTTTCGACGTCTCCGTACTACGGTCGGAACGTCGCGAACTACCCGTTACTACAACAACCTAAAAGAAAAAGAAAAAAAAATGTAAAATAGTGCAGGCGCCAAAGGTACTTGAGTATGCATAATATGAGGACCGGCAACTATGCTCGAATTTTTATATCTGAGATCCTAAATAATGAAAAAAATCATGTTGCCGGCAAATCGGATGGTCCATTTCAATTCCTTCGCCGTCTTATTATGTTATCACTATTATTACAGTCCATCAGATATTTGAGATTCAAAAACTTGCGGGTAGGCTGAATTTTTAATATGTTGTTTCTGATGGTCCGAAAGGTAAAATCTCAAGTTGGCGTATCATCACCTGTTTCGGAATCCCCGCCATCTAGAAAAATTTTTGGAATCGATTTTTGGTTTTGCCTTATGTTCTGTTGGTCGGACGAAAAACGTGTAAAGACAAAAATTGTATAGCTCAAAATTTGAAACATTTTTTGTCTTACGCTGAACTCTCTGTAGTTAGTTCCCAAAAATATAGACGGCGCCAAAATTTCCATAAATGCGCTGTACCTATGTACCTGTTATATGTCAATGTTTTTCTGGTTTTTGAGTACCTAAAAGTGTTTTAATCAAAAAAACGTGAAAAAATGTCGTTTCAAGTGTCTAATTTGAAAAGAAAAAGGCCGAACGAGTTAACGTGTTTGTTTTGTGATACAACAGGAGACTTAGTTAAAAAACCAAAATCTGAATCGTGGATGACTATTATAAGAGCAGCAGATTCAAATTTCTTCGCAATATATCCAGTGGTGTCGAAGATTGGAGGGGAAAAGTGGAGTAGTCCCCCAGTATCTACGCCACTGGACATTTTTTTTATAAATAAACCCCATCATTACTTAGAAATGTACTACATTACTCTGTGTACGAAATTTAATGAAAATCGATCGAGTGGTTTAGAAGTTATGGTAACAAAACGAGTTCTTATCCTATACTTTGACACCCTGTATCTTTGTTATAAAACATTTTTAAGCAAAGTTTGTTCATTAAAGTCTACTTATTTTTTGATGCTCTATCACCTCCCAAAGTTAATGAAGTTTAACTTTTACCACCCTGTATATAAAAATATAAAAGGGGTGCGAAACAAAATTGGAGCGGCAACATCCAAAATATTAATCTTTGAGCTGTTATGAGCTTATATCAATTGATAAAATGCGGTCCTCATATTATGCATACTCAATTCCATTCAGCTCCCGGTCTAAAATTATCTCCAAATAATTTCAGGTTCAGGAAAGGAAAGTTATTTCAAGTACAACATTTATCTCTACCAATCACATTTGCATAATTTTGTACCTGTTTAGTTTCCTGTGTTTCCTCTGTTTCGCTAGAACTATCCGAACTGTTTCTTCGGTGCGAAGTGCCAGTTGGGATATTTAACGTAAAATGTCCATCACTTGTTACATTGCCAGGTGTTCCACCACCTTCTGCTAAAGCATCATAAAATTCGTTCTCGTCCTCTTCTTCGTTTTCACTAGCACTTACTGGAAAAAAGAGAAGAAAAATTAAAACTGGTTGTATTTTGTTAAAAATAAATAAATAAACTCGCATTGCTTTACAATTTTTGTGTTAAGATAAGAGAAAATTCCTGCTGGTAGGTAACAGAATTCATTTCGATGGTGAATATTTTAGAAATCTAAACACATAAGCGCTGAATTATTCTAGATTTTCTAGTAAGCACCAACCTTCGCTTTATCTGTTTGATAAGTCGTTCCAAAATTATCATTTTGATGCCTACAAATATTCTGCTTCCGCAACTGCTATGCAATAACTTAGATAACCTCCAACATTACATTTCTTATTCTACGAATTCCTAGTGATAATTACGTTCAATAAAAAGTACAAAACTATTATCGTCTAGCAAATTTATGTTTAAATTTAAAGTAGGTATGTAATTCCAGCATATAATCACATACGCAAACAAACAAAAAAACTATAAAAAAGCTATTTAATTTACACAAATTAATCGTACTTACTGGAACATAATAGAAAAACAGAAATAACAAACGTAAATTCGACATAAATTACTGTCCAATTCAGTGGAATAAAATCGTACGGATCACTATTTTTAGCACTAGAACATTATAAAAAAAACTTACGTTATTCAAGAAAAATTTTGCATCAACTGAATACAATAAAAACAGATAATTTTTAAACAGTACCCTAAAATTTTTAGGTTAGATTCCACAAACTGACAAACATTTTGACATAATAAAATACTCAAACAAACAAAAATCTAGTCGACTACTTTATTATCCAAACAAAACCGCATTGATTTCGTTGCAAAGCAACCAAACGAAATCCCACGCAGAAATTATTGTTGTGTTCCACTTTGAGGTTATGTTAGTTTGTTTGTTGTAAAAACCACCCAGGAAACTTGGATTTTAACGTGAAACTTACTTTTAATTTGTTGTTGAGATTCACCGTTACTATTCCTCATTATTTCTAATAATTATACACTAATATTACAGCTGAAATGTGTTTAATTAGGAAGCCCAGGTTGGCGGTGCTGTCAGCTATAGATCAGCTGACATTCTAATTGCTTTGTTGGGTAAATCAGCTGATAAAAGTGCGATAAAGGTGCCAGAAACGAAGGAATATGTGAAGAAAATATTGAGATTATTTATGGTAATGATTTTTATCTAATCGCATGATCGAAGTGTACACTGATGAGCCTACAAGGTTATTTAACTATGCATTTCAGTGGACTCTGATTGGTGATGGAATTATGTATTTCGGTTCATATTTATTAGCAATTAGCCTATTAGACAATAGTTTCCATTGACTATACTACAATGTAGTCATAAGTTTGCTTATACTTAAAAACCACAACTTGGAGAAAACAAGCAAAATAATTGTTGCCTTTAATTATATGCAATTTAACAAGTTTCTTGAATTTATTGTATTGTTAATGGGTTATGGTCCCTATTGTATGTATACCTACAGCCTTGAAACTACAACTACTGCTTTTCTAATTTAATTAGTCTGATTAGCACATGTTTCCGATAGAATTCAACGAATTCTCTTCGTGATAACAGCATGGCATGCGTACAAGATTCTCCAGTATTTGTGCGAAATAAAAAATGTCTGCAGGTCGTTATTCCAATAATGTTTTAATGCCACTCGGTGAGCATGTAGCTAAGGTATTTTTAGCAATAATGAGAAATTTTACAAAAGATTTTGCATCGTAAAACGCCAACGATTGCAGTTTAGAATAGATGAGGTTTTTATTTCCGTTGGCTTGGTGTCAGACATTTCAGAACAAAAAGTGAAAGCGAGGTATTTTAACAAAAAATAGCTATTTTAGTTTTGTGGCGAATCCACATTTTATTAGCCGTCGTTTAACGATAATTAAAAATAAAATTATTTGAGATCAACTGATATTAATATAATTTATAGAGATATTATTATTTAATTCAATTAACTAAAAAGTAAAGCGTATCCCTATCCATGTTATAAAGACACCCACGTGACCAAAATGTAGTTACATAAATAATAAATTACTTAGTTGTCCAAACTTCCAACATATTTGTAGATTTAGAACTAATTAACTGCAATTTTTAAAAGATGGCATAAGATTTTATAAATAGCATACTTTCGTCCTTGAGATATTACATTTTTTGAGTTAGATATTTGAAATCAAACAAAATCGTTAATTCACCTGACGTTTCGCTTTTTATTTAGACCTCATCAGAGCAATCTACGATAAAGATTCTTTGATAATAGGGACTTTGCATGATTTTCAAAATAAATTTTTTTGAAAAGCTGATACCAAATTATCACTATCAATATTTTTGGAAAAATTTTTTGGTCCGTACTTTCCAAGTAAATAAATAAAAAGTATTGCAAAATTTGAAATTTCCACGCATTGCCCGGAAACGCCCGAATCGGCCCAAAAGACTGTTGACGTCACGAATCTAGTTCCACAGTGCAGCACGTCGCATTTTGACTTATTTCGAAAAATGTCAAACGCGTAAAAAATATTTAGACATGCCAATGTCAACTAGATTCGTGACGTCACACAGGACTCTCCGATCTCAAAGCGTTTTCGGGCGGCAATAATATATTTGAATTACGGTCAATTTATAATCGTTTTTTTATGTACAAATATTGAGTAAAAAAAATTATTTTTGCTGTAGAGTATTATTAATATAGTCGTTTTACATTTCTAACAGAAAAAAACGGGATTTTAAAAAAATGCAACATCTCTATTATGTTCACACATACTTGTCACGTGAGTGCTTTTATAAAACTGATACGCTTTACATTTCGAAAACTATATTGTTTCGACTTTGATACCAAGTAAATAATCAGACAATATTTACACTTCCAAAATGATCATTATGGAAGAATAAACTTGCAACTATGTAAATATTTACAATTTTTTCATGATATCCATAAGTGCAGTGACATTTGCAAGGACATTTCGATGCAAATATAGCGTTCTACAGGCAAATAAACGGGGTAAAAGGGAACATTGTCGTAATATAAGCATCTAAGGGCCAGTTTTTCAATCGGTGGTTATCCTTAACTGCTAGTTAATCTTCTAATCTCCTAAGGAAATTATCTTAGTTAAAGTTAACTACTGACTAAAAAACTGGGCTTTAACATAATAAGAATTAAGAAATACTCCTAACATTTTTGTTGTTATTCAAATGTCTTCTTTTGGTAACAGATAGACTTTAAAGTTGATAAAAGAGAATGTTTTGTAACTCTTCTTGGAATACAGACATTTTTTGCTGTATAAATGGTTAAATATTGTAGTTTAAATCGGACTTTACACTTGAGACTACGACATTATTTTGGTTTTGAGGTTACTGACATTGAACAGAAGGTATGTATTATTATCAATTAATTAATTAATAGTACATACATTCAATAACTAATCAACTTTAGACTACTAACTATACAGGGTGTTCGCGCGAAGTGGCTCACTATTGCTAACTTCGTTATTATTGGAGCTACAAAGTCGATTAAATTAGCAAACTAGTAGCATTTTTTCCGCTGATTATAATGGTGAAAACAGAAAAACAATTGACCATCTGGTTTTCAAGATATTAAAAAAAATAACATTTTTCTAAATGGAACACACTATATATTTTTGCAAAAATCGATGGTAAATTAAATTTTATACAAAAAATGTCCTCATCTTTTTTAGATAATAACTTAAAATAAGCGAGTTATTTCGAAAAAAGTTTGCAATTCTTGAAAATCAAGTAGCCATAAAACGGAATAGTAATTTATTAAAACTAAACAATCATAATTTTGAATTTAAGCAAGCTGAAAAATATTTGAAAAAATTACGGAAATATTGAAAATTTACAAAATTATAATTTTCATGGCTACTTGATATTAAAACTTTGAAACCTTTTTTTCAAAATAATTCGCTTATTTTAATAATTGTCAAAAAAGCATAAGAACATTCTTTGTTCAGGATTTAATTTATCATCGATTTTTGCAAAAATATACAGGGTGTTCCATTTAAAAAATATTATTTTTGTGAATAGTTCGAAAACCCGTACGCCAATTGTTTTTCTGTTTTCACCATTATAATCAGCGGAAAAAGTGCTGCTACTACTACTACGACTTTGTAGCTCCAATAATAACAAAGTTAGCAATATTGAACCACTTTGCGCAAACACCTGTATATTAAAAATATTAAATAAAATAGTAATATTTCCGTAATTCTTTCAAGTTTTTTCAATTTGCTTAAATTCAAAATTATAATTGTTTGGTTTTAATAAATTACTATTCCGTTTTATGGCTATACTTGATTTTAAAGAATTGCAAACTTTTTTTTGAAAATAACTCGCTTATTTTAAATTATAATAAAAAAAAATTAAGGACATTTTTTGTACAGAATTTAATTTGTCATCGATTTCTGCAAAAATATATAGGGTGTTCCATTTAAAAAAATGTTATTTTTGTGAATATCTCGAAAACCAGATGGTCAATTGTTTTTCTGTTTTCACCATTGTAATCAGCGGAAAGAATGCTACTAGTTTGCTAATTTAACCGACTTTGTAGCTCCAATAATAACGAAGTTAGCAATAGTGAGCCACTTCGCGCGAACACCCTGTATAGTTCTTTATAATTTTAACTGTATTAAAATATTTTCAAAAATTCTAAATAAATTAAAATCGCGGCTTATGGGATCAAAAAATTAAATCTGCTTCTAGATCTGGACAAAAGAAAATAAGTATGTAATCATTGTAATCTAATCTTAAAAAAATTAAGTACATTTATTTTTAGTACAATGCAAATTTATAAAATTAAAGCCGATCTTACTATGTCTAAATTCTAAAATCTACTCTAAATAATTTTCGAAGTAGGTAGTTTTATTATTAAAAAATCACTTACTTGCAGGCCTCTGTGTGTGAGCATTAGCCGCCTGTTCCAGCTTCGAATGTTGCTGCGCCAAAGTCTCCACCATATCCTGCAACCTCTGCCGCTGTTCCCGTTCATGTTGCAACAAACGACACAACTTATGTCCATGATTTTGAGCTGTTTTCAGATACTCGGCACAAGACTGTAACAAATCAATCCATCAACGAACCAAAAACCCAAGCGGTTTTTACAAATCCTTACATTGATCATGGCATTGGTAGAAATCCTAAACAATGTCGCTCGTTCGCACACCTCCTTAGACTTCCCCTGTATAGCTTCCGAGTCCGCGTTAGTTTCCATTTCGCTCAAAGGCTTCGCCAGTAATTTCCAATGTTTACCTAATAGTTCACCGCAAATTTGCAGATCGTTCAATTGGGATTCTAATTTATTTACTACTGCCGACCAGTCTTCTGGATTGCCAGAGCCCTCTGCTTCCTCCTCGTCTTCTTCCGATTCCATATTTCGTCTGGTAATTAAAGTAAATAAAGTAATGCAATTTTGATTTTTTCCAGTTTAGAAAACGCTTACATGGCTTTGGCTTTAGCCAGTTCTAATGCGGTGACCCATGATTGTCGTTCCACTTCTGAAGCGGCCCTAATGTGAAATGTTTGGGTGCCGCCATTCGAAATGACGAAACTACAGGCGTCTACTGTGTATATCAAGGCCCCATGTAACGATATACTACCACGGCAAGTATGAGCCATTTCGGCTTGGTTTCTGAGGAAAAAATAACATTTTTGTAACGTTACCGAAACGACAATAATTTACATAATCAAATGATAATGCTCATGGTCAATGGTCATCATTAATGACTCTATTATAAAAAAATACCCTCCAGTCTTCAGCGAATTCATTTATAGGACATTTCTATATCAGTATACTAAGATTTTAGCTCAAATTCACTTTAATTAATTATAAACTGCTGGCCAATTGAAACGTACCAAGCGAATTTTTAGGTTGAATTTAAAGTCAAATATTTTGAAAAATCAAAAAGATATCAACATGCGGTTTTCAGGATTTCAGAGATAATTTAATTGAGAAAACGATAGTGTTACCCGATTTTTTACTTTGAAGTACATTACTATCTACAGGGTATGAAAGAAAGTCTTCTTTTTTTTGTCAAATTTTATAACTACCGTCATTCCACAAATTTTTTTTAATATTTTTTTTGATGTAGATTTTTTTAGTCCTTATTTAATGGGAAAACAACCTGTTTCTCAAAATTTTGATATCCCTGTTATTTTATAAGATACCGAACTTTTGCTGAAAATTTTATTTTTTCTTTGTTTTTCGTCGTTCGGCCGTATTGTGTTTTGTAAGAACCAATTTCTGTAGTTGATTATAATACCTTATGAATGGCTTTCTTATAAAAAGTACATTTTTTGTACTTTCATTAATTTATTGGTAACCAGTGGCTTATCAAAAATCGGTACAGGTTCGCTAATTGGTAAATTTTTTAATTCATTTTTTGAGGCTATTTTCTTAATGGACTAGAATGGAATTTAGTTAGTTTATGTTCACCATTGGTTTAAGTGACTTATATCCTCGAAACGGGTTTTTCACTTTTTCAAAAATTTGCTCATATTCGTGTATACCGGGTGGCTACGAAATCGTTTTACATCCCCCACCATTTTGTTACATTTAAGCATTTAACTGCATTAATTTGAAATTTGGCATGGTTTGATTGTTGAAAGGAATAATCATTTTGACGTTTAAAACAATCTAATGACACTTCCGGTTTCACCGGAAGAGCCACCTACTAACTTTCAAATTTTTTTAAAACAACCCTGTATATTTTTTCCGTAAGAATTAGATTCTACTTAAAATTACCTTTTTATCGACATATCACATGATGACATTTGCTTTCAAAATGTCAGCATAATTATTATTGCAAAAACCTGTTCAACAATATTAAATTTAATAAAAAATTCGGTATCTTATAAAATAAGAGGGATATAAAAATTTTGAGAAATTGGTTTTTTCCTCATTAACCAGAGACTAAAAAAATGGACATCAAAAAAATATAATTTTTTTTTGTGGAATTTCGGTAGGTATAAAGTTTGAGAAAAAAAAGACGACTTTCTTGTATACCCTGTAGATAGTAACGTACTTCAAAGTAAAAAAATCGGGTCACACTATTGCTTTCGCAATAAAATTATCTCTTGAATCCTGAAAACCCCATGTTGATATCTTTTCTCCTTTTCAAAATATTTGACTTTAAAATCAACCTAAAAATTCGCTTGGTACGTTTCAATTGGCCAGCAGTTTAGTTCTGGCAGTGTAAGAAAAAATCAACTAATTAATAATTCTGTGTGGTTAATGAATTATTTAGCGGGATGCAAATAGAATATAAATGAATTAGGTGTAAGTACGAAAGTACGTATCTAAATAAACCTCTAATAATTGAGCAATTACTTAAATCTTTACAAAATTTCGAAATTTTTAGTCGAGCTTATTTTCCTTATTTTCCTAAAGCCAATTAGTCCAAAATTGAATTCATTTTACGTTGTATGTTCTACCTAATGTTTATGAGTTCTAGAAGGTATTTGTCTACTAAACTAGCCATTTTAATCATTTTATAATTACTAACTGTTTAATGATTTACCCACAACTCGTACCTAATTTTATCTACTAAACTCCAACAAAATACTGTCGCTTAAGCTCCAGAATAAAGATTAAACTTATCCACCCTGCTGGAAAATTCATTAAAAAAATTTCCATATCATAAACCATGACAGACTTACATCTGCACATGTTCCTAAAAAAAACCTTATCTATAACCTCTCATGATAATAATAAAAAAATTGTCAAAAGTTTTTAATTTATATTATAGCGCAAGGTGAGACATAAAAAAACAATTGCGATAACAGTTGGGTTAATAACATTATTTGTTTATTTAAATTCCTACACCTGTTATTTTTATCTTTCGAAATAAAAAATACCATAAATTATTATATGCGCGAATAGCGTAGATAATCACGTCCAGTATATTAACAGGAAAGTGGGATTTTGATAATAATTATTGAATACAAGGTGTTGCAGAATTAGTACAGGCCAAGGTCTAAGAGGGTTGTCAATTTAGAATGAAAATATTGAGACAAAACCAAGTCCAACAATGGCATATTAAAATTATTTAAAGTAATATGATTAATAATTATTTACAAATTAGTTTGTAAATTATAATAAAGTTCCAATTTACAAAATGTGTGACTCAATAATTTTCAAAGTCTGTGAGTCACAAAAATAAAACATGGGAATTCTGATACATTATTATTGATTATTGGACACCTATTAAAATAAACATACAATAAAAATAATGTATGATATGAAGAATCACAAAACCATACGATGTTGGTTTATTTTATTAGCATCAAATTACAAAATATTAAATTTTACAAAAAATTTCGAACCTTTATTAATAAATTTTACATGCAAATTTTTATTCTAACAAATTTTGTACACTCCAAACCCTGTAAAAGTGAAGTATTTTAGTTAAGAGAGAAAGCGTCTTAGAATAATGTGAAATTTGGCCAAAGGGCAATATTAAAACCTTCCAGCGATGCTAGCTGATCTCCTTTTACTTCGCCAAAATAACACGAAAGAAGGAAAAGGAAGAGACATTTCCATAAGAAATAAAAACTTGGTCATTTCCACAACAAAAAATGGGTAAACCTCCAGGCGCAAAAAAATGCGGGGCAAATGGACATGGGGATTTGTTGTGCAGGGCCAAACTTGCACAAGATACTCACCCCTGACGAAATCTTCTACGTCTTCGAATTGACATTGTAGGAACTCCTCCGTTGTTTTCGGCCCTGCACAACAATATAATTTTACTGTGAATTTTCCATTACGGTTTTTTTTGGTGGTTAGATAATGAAATTGATGACTGGATGCCAAGGACTACGAAAAAGAAACAAAAGGAAGACCTCTACTATAACTACTACCCATGTAATAATATTAATCATGCATATATCTGACTTTAACCAAACGGAATTGTTAAACAGTTTTGTTAATCAATAATAAATTTGTTGGTTCATGTAAACAATTTTTTATGTACGAAATATTTTTATGTACTCGTGGGAATGAATCAATCTTGCGGTAATGACAATAATCATAAAAGACAACAGGTAATTGTATACATTAAAATAAAACATTCTACTATGTAGTTGAAGGTAAATCGGGCTGGGGAATGATAATGAATTGATGGTTCCCTTAATTAAATTCCCCTGAGTACAAAGCACATAAATTAATTAATAATTCAATTCCAACTGCTGTATGGTCTATAATTGGCAAAACTATGACAAGTTATTTACTAATAAAAAACTTATTCCCTTAGTTTCTGGTGGGGTTCCAAAATTACACATCAAATATTCAGAATGTTATTAGGTACGAAAATCCTCTGAAAAAGTGGAGTTTAAGCTTAAATTTACATGTAAACTCTTCGTAGTTGCTTTGTTACAAACCAATGCTCAACTAGCAATTGTAAATATTTAATTGGGAACTAAAAATACGCTCAGGGTTTGACTGGCCGTATTTTATAAGACTCAAAGGACGATCAATTGAATCCTACGTAGATTTTTATAAATACCCAAGATTTTAATTGGTACTTAATTCTAATAATAATAAAGCTCACTCTGCTGCACATGAGACAATAAGTAGAAAACAATATCAGCGAATTATCCTGTTTTTCGGTCTGTATATACTTATTTCTACTCAAATGCAAAAGCAGTGACATGTCAAACAGATAAAACATCTACAACAATGACGAATGATAATAACAGCATAGTCTTATACAAATCAGTTTGTTTGCATAATGATTAAAAACACGAACCTGTAATAAGACAGATGACCATTTTGTAAAACAAACCATCTTCGCTGGTACCCTTTCAAATAGTTTGTCCATTTGAACAACCATCCCTTCATCGCAGCTTCATTTTGCACCGAATTTGATTTGGTCGTAACACTGTCACCCATATTTTAAATTCGTTTATACCTAAAAACTATTTTTAAATATATTTATTTTATTTTTATATTTGTTTGTCGTCTAATTTGAACCGAACACTACAATAATGACACGTCGTCCATTTTGAACTATTTGTGACGTCTGACGTAACGTGACAAGTGTCAACAAATGGGAAATGTCAGAGGCACCTGACGGCTGGAATTTGATGTTAATTGTAATTATTTTTTAAAGAAGTTTTTTACATTTTTCTCACTGATTTTATGGTGTACAAAGAGTTTTTCTGGAGATTCTTTGATAATGAAATAAAAATCATGTTGCGTAGCTCCATCTATGAGGCAGTCGTCAGATCATTAAAAACTTTTCTTGTGTATTTTGGGTTTCATACATTTTAAAAATAAACAAGGTAATTTCATAAAATATAAAGTTTAATTCACAATTACTTACTTACTTTATTTGAAAGTTTCTTAATTTAGTCTTTTTCAACTAACCAACTCTATGCTAAATAAAATATAAATTTTTTATTTTTATAGAGCCATCTATGGGACAGTAGTTAGATCACGCACCTAAAAACTTACGTAGGAAACTTTTCTTCTGTATTTTGGGTTGCCTATATTTATAATATATACAAGGTGGTCTCAAAAAGTATAAAATTTAATAATGCTTTAACATACTTATGAAATTGCTAATTCACTTCTCAGGTTAAAGATATATTTATTATTTACAAAAAAAATTCTACTATAGTATAGTTATTGGCTGCAAACATTAATATTTTAAAATATAGATAATAATATACAGGGTGTCCGGAAATTAGGAGCAAAAAACTCGGGGAGTGATTCTACTTGAAAAATTAATGTGACAAGTTCCTATAACATTTTTCCGAAAGCTCATTAATATTGGGGTTACAAGGCCCCAAAGTTTTCTTTAATTAATTTTTTCCAACAACTTTTTTCTAAATTTTGATGATACCCGATTGAAGAGCATTGAAAAATCTTCAACAAAGATCCTCTTGTTGAATATAGATAAAACGAGTAGTTTTCGAGAGAAACGCGCTTCTGTTTAATGCTTGCTTTGTTATACTTGAAAATGAGCTGTAGTTATAGTTGGTATTAATTTAAGGCGTTTTTCTCGAAAACGACTCGTTTTATCGTGATGCAGCAAGAGGATCTTTTTTGAAGATTTTTCGAGGCTCTTCAATCGGGCGTCGTCAAAATTTAGAAAAAGTGCCTAACAAAAAAATTCTGGGTCTTTATCCAAAGGTCAGCGTCAGTTTCGACTCTTTGACACTGGGGGATTTACCTCAATTTTGGTGCTAGAATACAAATAACATTAGTGATAAGTGTGTCAAATTCGAAACGAATCGGTACACTAGAAAAAAGTCTACTGGAAAAAATTGATTTAAAAAAACAAACTTTAAGGCCCTGTAACCCCAAGATTAATGAGCTTTCAGAAAAATGTTATAGGAACTTGTCACATTAATTTTTCAAGTAGAATCACCCCCCGAGTTTTTTGCTCCTAATTTCCGGACACCCTGTATAGTAGGTATAGGTACTTAATTGCCTTTGATCAATATTATTTAATCTCAGAAATGCTTGGTAAAGCTTATTTAACAAAAAAACAAGCATCAAAGACCCCACTTTAATTTTGGGATGAATTTTAGATTTATTCATAACTTATTTGGTATTTTTTGAGGTTTTTTTTATAAAAAAATTAATTTCTTGGAACAAATTTATATGAACAATATTTATTACAAAATATTTTATTTTAAAACATCCAGAACTTAAATACAACAATCAGAAGTCCTGCAAAAATGTAACATTAACAGAAAATACCACACACACTTATTATAAAATTATATTTATGACAAACTTTCGTTCCTCACCGCATAAATTTATAGATACAACACAAAAAAATTTACAAGTCGTCATAGTCTCTATGTAGATTAAAATCTAATTCTTCATCACGCGTCAAAAATCTCACATCACTCTGGCTATCGCCATTTGATGCGTTCATCCTTCGCAACTTCTTACATTTGGTCTTAACCACGATGAAAATACTCAAAATAATCACACTTAAAGCTGTAAGACTACCAACAACAGTTATCGATATGGTCAAAAGTGATACCTGAACTTTTTCAGAAGCAATCTTCAAATGTTGAGATTTATCCCATTTTGTCAAAAACGGTTTGTTAATTTCAATTTCGGATTGTTTATCGACAAAATTGTCTTTATCTTCGGTACTGAAGGGTGTGTTGTCTTCAAATACTTCTGGTTTTCTAGGTACGTTGAACCAATCTTGAGGATTTTTCGGTTTTTTAGTGACTATTATCTTTGGTGTTGCAGTTACTTTAGGAGTAGTAATTTTAGGGGTAGTCGTGGTAGTAGTGGTTAGTACCTTACGCTTAATTGCTAACGTTGTGGGTACTGGTAAAAGTACTGGTCGCTTAATTGTCGTGGGTGAGAAAGTAGTGGTTGGTATTGTCGGAGTGGTTCTTATCGTCGGAGTGGTATTTGTGATCGGAATGGTACTTATTACTGCCGAAGTGGTACTTATTTTCAGAGTGGTATTTATGGCGGTGTTCGTTTCCGTCGTTAAGACATCAATTTGAGGCTCGTTTACATCATTTGACATATCGGTAGTTGTGGACAAATCCATAGTCGCTGTAAAATTACCTACCTCAAAAGTTTGAAAATTATAGATTTATTTCCATTCGCTTACCAAGGACGCAAATATCCAGATAATCTGGGCAACATTTTTTATTTTCCAAGCAAGCATCATCACAGTCGCACAAAATTTGAGTGTTGGATTCGGATATATTATTGCTGGCGCCACATCGTCCCTCACATGACTCTATTTCCAAGAAAGTTACAGGCAACTCAGTAGTACTTTCGTAGTCTCTACACAAATAAAACTGATATAGTCGAAAATTTTACTAGAAGGTTTACTGGAAAACTTACAATGTTGTTGATAATTCGTTATATAGCACACAATTATTAATAATCCGAACATCATCGATAGCTATATCGCTGGAATATCCAGATCCCCTAACTCCTTCTATGATTATCTGTTAGAAAAACTCATCAATAAAATGTACATGCTTTATTTTAAATTCTTCACCTGATAATCTTCATCTATTGTTCCTAAAAACAGTACGGATTTAAACCAAACGTCCCCCTGGTTGCCACCTTTGGAAAATTTGGCAGCTTTCGTCGTCAAATTCCAATTTTCAGTGAACTTCTTCAGGTATACATTCAAAGTTCCAGTGGTGGATCCGAACATGTGGTAGTAGAACTCGAAACAAATATCGTTGGTGGTTTTATCGTATAGTGGGGAAATGAGGCGAGCTACGTCGTTTCTGTTTCTTGAAGAGGATTCTATGTACATGTAGTACCCTAAGATAAAAAAGTCAAAAAATGGTCAAAAACCAACCCATGTGAAATCAGAAAGAGGCCACAAAATTTATATTATTTTTATTGAATGACAAAGAAAAATTAAAAATTTTGAATATGAATTAAAAAAATAAATAGAGACAGATTTTGCAAATGAACAATGAGTTAAATATTTCCAAAAATGCAAAATATTATAATATAAATTCGATTTCGCAAGTAGGTTTGAATTGATTTGTTAATCCGCTGAAATAAACTGCTGGCCAATTGAAAAGTACCAAGCGAATTTTTAGGTTGAATTTAAAGTAAAATATTTTGAAAAGGTGAAAAGATATCAACATGAGGTTTTCTGGATTCAAGAGATAATTTAATTGCGAAAACAATAGTGTGACCCGATTTTTTTACTGTGAAGTACGTTACTATCTACAGGGTATGAAAGAAAGTCGTCTTTTTTTTCTCAAACTTTATACCTACCGGAATTCCACAAAAAAAAAATTATATTTTTTTAATGTCGATTTTTTTAGTCCCTGGTTAATGAGGAAAAAACCAATTTCTCAAAATTTTTATATCCCTCTTATTTTATAAGATACCGAATTTTTTATTAAATTTAATATTGTTGAACAGGTTTTTGCAATAATAATTATGCTGCCATTTTGAATGCAAATGTCATCATGTGATATGTCGACAAAAAGGTAATTTTAAGTACAATCTAATTCTTATGGAAAAAAATATACAGGGTTGTTTTACAAAATTTTGAAAGTTAGTAGGTGGCCCTTTCGGTGAAACCGGAAGTGTCATCAGATTGTTTTAAACGTCAAAATGATTATTCCTTTCAACAATCAAACCATGCCAAATTTTAAATTAATACAGTTAAATGTAACAAAATGGTGGGGGTTGAAAAACGATTTCGTAGCCACCCGGTATACACGAATATGAGCAAATTTTTGAAAAAGTGAAAACCCGTTTCGAGGATATAAGTCACTTAAACCAATGGTGAACATAAACTAACTAAATTCCATTCTATTCCATTAAGAAAATAGCCTCAAAAAATGAATTAAAAAATTTACCAATTAGCGAACGTGTACCGATTTTTGATAAGCCAGTGGTTACCAATAAATTAATGAAGGTACAAAAAGTGTACTTTTTATAAGAAAGCCATTCATAAGGTATTATAATCAACTACAGAGATTGGTTCTTACAAAACACAATACGGCCGAACGACAAAAAACAAAGAAAAAATCAAATTTTCAGCAAAAATTCGGTATCTTATAAAATAACATGGATATCAAAATTTTGAGAAACAGGTTGTTTTCTCATTAAGTAAGGACTAAAAAAATCTACATCAAAAAAATATAAAAAAAATTTTGTGGAACCACGGTAGTTATAAAATTTGACAAAAAAAAGAAGACTTTCTTTCATACCCTGTAGATAGTAATGTACTTCAAAGTAAAAAAATCGGGTAACACTATCGTTTTCTCAATTAAATTATCTCTGAAATCCTGAAAACCGCATGTTGATATCTTTTCTATTTTTCAAAATATTTGACTTTAAATTCAACCTAAAGATTCGCTTGGTACGTTTCAATTGGCCAGCAGTTTAGTTGTTATCCTAATGAACTTTCTACAAAAAAGGCTCTATAATAAAAACATATTAGAAGCTCTATGCTCTATGTTTATTTTATCGATGATAGGAATACAGGGTGTTTTCTAATTAAGTCATTGGCCCTTTAAGTATACGTCCTAAACGGTTTCGTTTTTAAAATACGGTGCGAAAGTTTAAAAAAATTAAAAATCTAGACTATTTTCTAATAATGATAAAATATTTTCCAATCTACCAGGTGCAACTTATTCTTTTCCACAAATTTAAGATTTCTAAAACTTTTAATACTAAGAAGTTTTTTGTAGTAAATTTAATAAAAAATATTTTTTATATAAACTTCTCAGAAAAATGCAAAAAACGCCGCGAGATGCGTTTGAGGTCGTTTTTGATGGTGAAGCTTCCACTATTTAGATTCTTAATCTAAATAAGTGTAGTTAAAGTTAATAATTTTCTTGGACTAACGTACAAAAATGGTCAAAAATACAGTTTTGAGAAAAACGGGAATACTTAATCAATTTCCTAATGTTCCAAAATTTTGTATGAAAAATTACAAAAAAATTCAAAATATGGATATCACTCTTTACATGTATATATCGAGCACTGACGTATCCATAAATTAGTTTTAGAGGAGATTTTTTTTTACAAAATTAGATAATATTTCCCTAAAATTATAGACATTTTGGATGACAAATCACGAATAATAATCCTTTAGGAAAACAGTTACATTACCGCCTTTTCCTTTTCCTAAAGTGTGATCGAATTTAGGTCCAGTGCCAATCGACATGCCACTAGGTGTCTCAAAATTTTCTCTGGTCCAATCAAAATCGTGATTCAAATCGTGGGTCCAACCGCATAAATCATCTGTTTCAAACGAGCAATTATACGAAGGCGTGGAATTAGTTTCTGGAAGCATAAAAATATTATAATCACCAGTTTGAAAAAATATATGGAAGCTTTTAATGAAAACTTACGCAGACATGTAGGAGAACTTGCATCCCATTGGTTCCCATCGCAATAAGTAATATTGGCGCCCAGCAGTTTAAATCCTGTCTTACAGAAGAAATGCAGAACAGCATCGTTGTGTGATGGATATATTAAACCGTTTGCAGGGGAGCGTACTTTAGAGCAAGTATTGCCTAGAATTTAAATTCCAATATTTTGGTGCTAGCTAGGAAAATTTTGTTGGTACTTACGCACGCATTTTGGAACCGGCGTCTCCCATTTACCAAACATGCAAGTAGAGTAGCGCTCTCCAGCCAAGAGATATCCAGGATTGCACATGAATTTTGAAAATCTACCACGCTGCCTAGACCGAACTCTTCCATTTTTCAACTTTAAAGGTGGACAAGTTGCTACGATGAAACATATAGCACTTAAACCGTATTTAAAAGAAGGCAAGGATTTTACTTACGTCTATTATAATAATCCCCAAGCGCTGTGCTCGATTCGATCACAATAATTAAGACACACAACACTTTGAAAGATATCTTCATTTTTTTGAGAATTTATATACCTAAATAAATTTTGCGCAGTACTGATCGTAAATAGTGTAAAATGTAAACTAAATATCATTTGAACTTGATGGCTTCCAAATGGTACAATCACTGGAAACGGAAGGGAAGCAGATAAGAATGAGAGGAAACAAAAATAATCTACCAGAAATAATAAGGGAATTCGTCGTGATAGACAGTTAGGACAATGCAGTTCAATAGACAAACAGCATTCTTATCGTATTCGCACAATTTTAATGTATGGAAAAAATATAAAATGTGCTCGTCAGAAGGTTATTAGATAGTATTGCAAGTGGATGTTCTTCAATTGAAAAATGGGGTAAGATGACAAGTTTTGTGTATCTAGTATAAATTTGCTTAATGGATAATGTGGAAAGGAATATTAATCTAAAGCTAAATCGTGATAACTATTGTTTAACCAACGTTTAATTTGATAAATATTATATGCCTACAAATATGAATTTTCTAAGAAAAAAGATTCTGCGTCATTAGGAATTGATTTTATGATTTTATTTTACATGAATATGACAAAAATACGCTAAAATCTGGAAAAATCTAAATATTTTTTTGCAAATTCGAAAACCTTGGTGTGAAAAAATTTTTGATATAAATATGGTAATATGGATAATGTAACTATTCCGGTAAAAGAAAATGTTTATTCTGCTACTGTACCAGTGTTTGAAAATTTTTAAATTCGAGCGTGTATATTATAAATGTATAATAATAATTAGTGTATAAACTTATTTTCTTTAATCTTGTTGGATCTGTTGAATAATTTATGCCTTGGTATAACTTTACTTCAATCTCAATTTCGTGGTTTCCGGACAATTTTTTCATATTAATATTAATAGTCGGTATGTTCTCATAATAAGATATTCCAATGTGTTTTAGCAAAAATAACAATTTGCTTTATATTTTGTTGTAATGTCAAAATCATTCAGGAAGTATTTTCTTATTTTTAAATATTTATTTAAAATTCAAAATTATTATCTTAAAATGGTGAATTTATAGGAATATGAACCAACTTTTATAAAGGATATAATTTTCTACAAAATAATAAATTCGAGGTTTAAGCATTAGTGTTAAAATTGTCACTAAAAACAATCACGACAAAAAACTCGCTATAATATTTTTTTACAATATCAGATCTTTAATCCGTAAACGAATATCTATTTTTAAACCTTCTAGAAATTCAACACTGATGTCACTGTTTTGAGGAATATTTTCAAAAATTGAACAAATTATATATCTATTATCTACCACAAAAGTTCTAATGACGGTAAAGTGGTTTTGAGATAATAAGGGAACCTAATATATCATGATAAGAAGCTTCAAAGATAACTAATTACTTAACAATAATGAAAAACAGCAGTTTTCAAACATTGTTGAAAACCAGATTTGTTGGAAATTAGATTATATTTTTATTCTAAACGGAAAATTTTCATTTTAATTTATGAATTTTATTTACAAGTGGAGTTGAAAACCTCATTTTTACGAATATATTTTCAAAATATATAAACAGTGATACCTATACAGTACAAATTTAACATTATGATATAATTATAATTAATATAATGATTCTTTTGGCTTAAAATACAAATGTAGAAATAAAGGTCACAAAAAGAACACTCATGGTATATTAAATATAGATTTCCAGATTCTACAATTAATTTTAAGTAAAACAGTATATATTTTTAAAATAAACAGGGATATTCGCACATTTTTGTAATTAAAACTTTTGACAAAATTGGAGGCCTCAAAAAACATGCTTATTTCCTCTCTGCCTTGTAGTTTTTGTTAAGTAACTTTTGATTTGAAAAAATAACGTTTAAGATATGTCGTGGTGCAATAATAACATATAATTATTTTATACAGGGTGTTCGCAAATATTAAGTACAGCCAATTTTTGCAGAATCTTGTAGAGAGTCACCCTATAAATAAAAAACTGAGTTTTTGTATTCGTAGACCCGTTGTTCCTTCAGCAGTCCTTAATTAAGGATTGTTTTTATTATTATTGAATAACTTCTTTCCTATTAAATTTTCGAATAAAAAGGGTCAATACAAAGTTGAAGAAAAAATATTTCCTACAACTCTTCTTTCAATTTTTTTTTATATTGTCAATAACAAATAAGTTGAAAATTTTTAGGAAATTTTTCTTTTTCATTAAATATTTTCTTAATGATAAGTTTCAGAGTGTAATTTTGTTTCTAATCTATTTTAGAGAGCTCTCTAAGAGCTAGAAAAAAGTATTACATATTTGTTTAAACAGATTTTTTTTGTTTTTTCAACCTATATCTCCAATAAATCTTATATTGTTGTCATTTAAAATAAATTGTAGTGACTATTTGAGCTAGACCATACATTCAAAATAAAAACACGATCTCATTTGTACCCATTTCCATTTATTTCTTTCTATAAAACTCTTTTCCACGCCAGTAGTAGTAGTAGTAGAGTAGTAGTAGTAGTAGGAATAGTAGTAATAGTCCCCAAAATTTTCAACTCCAACTCTACAAGATTCTATAAAAATTGATTGTAGGGTAAAAAATCCTTTTCTCCCTATTTACTGTACTAATACGTCTAGCCCATATTCAACTGTATACAGGGTGTCCCAGAATTAGCCTGCCAAAATGTACCAGCTGATTCTACGTCGAAAAATAATGCAAAAAGTTTCAATAAATATAGGTTGATAAAGGCTACAGCTCCCCGAAAGGGGGACCACAAAGAGGAGTATTCTGTAATATCTTTGCAACTGTTTGAGGTAGATTCATGAAATTTGGTGAGTTTGAAGTTTTTATAATTTGCCACTTATTTTTTTTTCCAATTTTCCGAAATTTTGCCAGGGGCGTCACATACAGGGCTGGTGTTGGATATATTATGCCCAATATTTTTTGTGAGGATAACTATTAAATTTTTTATATCAAATTTTGAAACTTGGTTTATTTTTACACAAAAATAGTCTCAGCAGATCTTTTTCGAGTAAAATTGTTTTGAAAAAATCACGTCCACACTAATACAAATAATCACAAAACTAAAATTTATCAAAAGTAGACAATGGATTAAAATTTATATGTATTTATTATTTGTTTTGCATTTCTTCGTCAAATATTAATAATAAAAACAAAATTCCAAAGTCAAATTTTTTTTTTCAATTTTGTGATTATTTTTATTAGTGTAGTTTTTATGGACGTGACTTATTCTTAAAAAACGATTTTACTCGAAAACGGTTCAAGATTCAAAGATCGACTGAGACGACCTTTTTTGTGTAAAAATAAACCAAGTTTCATAATTTGATAAAAAAATTTAAAATTTATCCACACAAAATATATGGGGCATAATTTACCAAGCACCCACCCTGTATGTGACGCCCCTGGCAAAATTTCTGAAAATTGGAAAAATATATATGTGGCAAATTATAAAAGCTTCAAACTCACCCTTTCGGGGGGCTGTAGCTCCATTAGGAAGCATTTTTCATCCTATATTTATTAAAACTTTTTGCATTATTTTTGAACGTAGAATCAGCTGGTACATTTTGGCGGACTAATTTTGGGATACCCTGTATACCTAAACTTCATACTTTAGTAGGTACCAAGATATTATGAAATTATTTTTTCTTATTTTTGACGAAAACTTTAGTTTTTCAAGTGGAACCCTCAGAATGTTTCTGTACTATATTGTAGAGAATTAAATTCTATACCTTCTTTATTAAGTAGATACCTACCTATTCTTTATAATACCCAAACTTAATATTTTTTTAGATATTTTGGTTCCATCGATTTTTCTAAATTTTGCTCTATAAAAGAAGTGGATTAAAAGGCAAGATTTTTTTTACTCAAATGAATTATTTTTTCACATCTTGTATCATATAATGCACATAAATCCTAAATGCTTAGATTTATGAACAAAATTTGTTATGTTAGCTTATGAGTCTCCAAAAAAATGATTATACATAATTTCCTTTAAATTAGTTATAATTTTTTATCTGTTTTATTTATTTGATTAACATTAAAATCTGGAAAGTGACAAAATGAGTTAAAATACTCAAGATACTTTTTCATTTAAGATAATGAAAAACGCTGGTTGATTATTAAATACATAGTATAAAATTGAAATTACGTAATTTTAAACCTTGGCGGTTTTCCAGCACGTTTTCGCATAATTCCACGGAGACAATGCAGATGGCGCCAGCACATCTATCAGGTAAGAAAAGTCAAGTCTATTTCTATTTATAACTTCTTCATCAATTTACTTATGTTTTTTATCACCGCACACTACGACGGGCTCTGTCGCGGGCACTTCCCACAAATCAAACATTAGTCCAGTTGAAAAATCGACCATCTAGTCTAGAACATTTTCCAAAAAACCTCAAAATATACCGGGTGTGTGTAGTGGTGTTTATTGTTTTCCCCAACAGATCCAATAAGTCTTTAGTTTTTTAAAAGTGTTTCATTTCACATTTAAAAATGCCAGTTTTCCACACGAAAACAATCGAATCTATTTTGGAACCCGTTGCACAACAGGTAATTTGATTTGTTTATTAATAAAATAATTAGTCAGCATCGCCCCCAGGATTTAAATTTTGTGTTCACTAACTAGACTTTGTTTACTGTACCTACTAATAAACAACGCAAAGGATGTTTACGCTACATTTTACAAGAAAAATTGTCCCAAGTCTGATTTATTGTTGTACAACTGCAGGTGTAGCTGTGGATATATTTTAAAAATATTTTCCGTACGGCGTGTGGTGCTTCCGGTTAAAATTAGTAATTTTCTAGCCAGAGGAGCTGAGAAGTAGGCGTTGCCCCACAAAACGACTACTAGATCCCACCGAGTTCTTGTATGCGCTTCAATAATTATTGTGACATTTCCAACCAATTTAATTAATTTGCTCTTGTAGCATAACCAAACAAAACAATTAACAACTCCAAACGACTTGACTCGACTTGTATGCAGTGTTTCCATGCACAAAGAACGTGCTAAGAAGTTTTTTAAATCAGCTGTTCGGAAGATTTTTTACCAAGCCAAATAAGGTTATGTTCCATATTGTGTTGTTTACTTCCACCAGACTGGCGTTAGAGCTGGTGATGTTGGAATGTTTGATACCCACTAATAATATGTTAATTTGCCCAGAAATTATAGCATTAACACCCACTTGGTACGTCATTAATGGCTTAGTTTTTTACCACTTTAGACATTAATTTGCAAAGTAAACACTAGAAATGAAAACCAGAGGAATAAGACCTTATATGGAGTGTTTGTTCTTATTCTACCAGGTGCAAGGAATATTGGCACGAGTCACGTGCCGCACTTTAAATAGATTAGCTTTGAAAATGTTATGAATCATTTTATGTCCCCCAACAGTTTTCATTGAACATCCACAAATGAAAATAATACATAAATAACTGGAAAGTTTCAGCATTATTAATCTAGATTTCATTTGGACTATAGCAATATATTTTTAGACAATCAATTTAAAAATAACTCGACTTGATCTACAATAATTTTAATTTACTTCAGGAGGAACAAGTGGACTTATCTGGCATGGTGAAAAAAGATGTAAATTATGTTTGTAGGTACTCTACAGGGTGTTTTATACTTCATAAAATGAGGTATGAATACTAAAGATCAAAATAAACTGCTGGCCAATTGAAACGTACCAAGCGAATTTTTATGTTGAATTTAAAGTCAAATATTTTGAAAAATAGGAAAGATATCAACATGCGGTTTTCAGGATTTCAGAGATAATTTAATTGAGAAAACGATAGTGTTACCCGATTTTTTTACTTTGAAGTACATTACTATCTACAGGGTATGAAAGAAAGTCTTCTTTTTTTGTCAAATTTTATAACTACCGTGATTCCACAAAAAAAATTTTATATTTTTTTTATGTAGATTTTTTTAGTCCTTACTTAATGGGAAAACAACTTGTTTCTCAAAATTTTGATATTTCTGTTAATTTATAAGATACCGAATTTTTGCTGAAAATTTGATTTTTTCTTTGGTTTTTGATGTTCGGCCGTTATTGTGTTTTGTAAGAACCAACTCTGTAGTTGATTATAATACCTTATGAATGGTTTTCTTATAAAAAGTACACTTTTTGTACCTTCATTAATTTATTGGTAACCAGTGGCTTATCAAAAATCGGTACACGTTCGCTAATTGGTAAATTTTGTAATTCATTTTTTGAGGCTATTTTCTTAATGCAATAGAATGGAATTTAGTTAGTTTATGTTCACCATTGGTTTAAGTGACTTATGTCCTCGAAACGGGTTTTTCACTTTTTCAAAAATTTGCTCATATTCGTGTATACCGGGTGGCTACGAAATCGTTTTACAACCCTTACCATTTTGTTACATTTAACTGTATTAATTTGAAATTTGGCATGGTTTGATTGTTGAAAGGAATAATCATTTTGATGTTTAAAACAATCTGATGACATTTCCGGTTTCAACGGAAGGGCCACCTACTAACTTTCAAAAAATTTTAAAACCACCCTGTATATTTTTTCCATAAGAATTAGATTCTACTTAAAATTACCTTTTTATCGACATATCACATGATGACATTTGCTTTCAAAATGGCAGCATAATTATTATTGCAAAAACCTGTTTAACAATATTAAATTTAATAAAAAATTCGGTATCTTATAAAATAAGAGGGATATAAAAATTTTGAAAAATTGGTTTTTTCCTCATTAACCAGGGACTAAAAAAATCGACATCAAAAAAATATAAATTTTTTTTGTGGAATTCTGGTAGGTATAAAGTTTGAGAAAAAAAAGACGACTTTCTTTCATACCCTGTAGATAGTAACGTACTTCAAAGTAAAAAAATCGGGTCACACTTTTGTGTTTGCAATGAAATTATCTCTTGAATCCTGAAAACCTCATGTTGATATCTTTTCTCCTTTTCAAAATATTTGACTTTAAATTCAACCTAAAAATTCGCTTGGCACGTTTCAATTGGCCAGCAGTTTAGATGGACCGAAATGCATTTACGTATATCTAAAACTTTGGATTTGGATTTAGGTTCTATAATTTTTGGCTACGCTATTAGAGAAAAATGCCACTTGAATATTAGTTTTTTATCAATTATTGTCGTATTTTCAGGATAAGCACAAAGAGGATATTTTGTACTCACAAACTAGGCTTCTAAAGACCTAAAATTATTGAAGTGATATCTTAAAGGATACAAAAACAGACAAATAAAGTGTTGGATTGATAAATTCTGAAATCAAATTAAAACATTTGTTTACTACTTATATGTTACAGTTTCTTATTAGCTAGATACTAACAGGGTCACTATACAAATTAATCCAATAAATAGAAACATTTATGTATTTAATTAAAATACGCAGAAACAGATACTAGCAATTGATTATAAATTATAGAACTATTAAAATCAATAAATTAAATAACCCATTTCGGTATATTTTTTTTATATTCTGTGCTACTTAGTTCAAACACCCAGTACAAAAAAATAATGTTGCTAGCTTTTGCTAGTTTTATTATTTATACTGCTAAAGAGTCCCAAGACCAAACTCGACATTTAACTTGAAAAGACGGCACTTATGAAGATTGGATGAGTTCGCCTGTTCTACTTTATCGCATTGAATTTAATAAATTAAAAGGCGTTTTTTGCACTATTCATTTAGTTTAGTGAGTGAACAATTTCTTAGTAAGCACTATATCATAATATAGTTCATATCCGGTCTGACGCAAAAGCAAATTGTGGGGAATTTTTTATTATTATACATTTATACAATTCCATATTTCAGGTATATATTTAGAAAATGATAAAAAATTCACTGAAACTGATAACGTAATTAACATACCCATCCCAGTAAATTACACAGACAATGAGAATTAATCATAAACGAAAATTCCTGCATGTTTAAAAATGTAATTTAATTTGTATGACTCGTAGTAAAAAAGTTAGAGCACAAACTTATATTATTGAATCACTCTGTATAAACCTCTATGTCGATCAGGGTTGGAAAAATCACGATTAAAAAAAAATTTAAAAATTCGATTTTTTTTAATAAATCATAATTTTTTATGTTTATGATTTTTTTTTGATTTTTTTTAATGGTAATGCTAACAATGAATATTTTGGTTCCCAGAATCCAGACAAAGGGAATTTAATTATTATTTAATTATCTCAGTGAATTTTTTCTTACAATAGTACTTATAAAATATAATTACATAAATCTTTGTTCGTTTTAATAAATCCTCTATTTCGTTATACAGACAGAACTCAGCTTTGAACATTTAATTTAATTATAAAATAAATTGGAAATATTATGTGAGATTTTCTTCAAAACCAATAATTTAGCAAAAAATACCTCTACTGAGTCTACAAGACAAGATATTAACCAAATTTTACATTTTCAAAATTAATTTTCTCAGTAATTAATGCTCCAAAATGCCCTTTCGAATGAGGTGCCGCACGACCCCCTTCCTACTTTAAAATTTTCGGCAGAATAGTCGTAATTCCGAGGTACTAAACTGCTGGCCAATTGAAACGTACCAAACGAATTTTTAGGTTGAATTTAAAGTCAAATATTTTGAAAAGGAGAAAAGATATCAACATGAGGTTTTCAGGATTCAAGAGATAATTTAATTGCGAAAACAATAGTGCGACCCGATTTTTTTATTTTGAAGTACGTTACTATCTACAGGGTATGAAAGAAAGTCGTCTTTTTTTTCTCAAACTTTATACCTACCGGAATTCCACAAAATTTTTTTTATATTTTTTTGATGTCGATTTTTTTAGTCCCTGGTTAATGAGGAAAAAACCAATTTCTCACAATTTTTATATCCCTCTTATTTTATAAGAAACCGAATTTTTTATTAAATTTAATATTGTTGAACCGGTTTTTGCAATAATAATTATGCTGCCATTTTGAAAGCAAATGTCATCATGTGATATGTCGATAAAAAGGTAATTTTAAGTAGAATCTAATTCTTATGGAAAAAAATATACAGGATGTTTTAATAAATTTTGAAAGTTAGTAGGTGGCCCTTCCGGTGAAACCGTAAGTGTCATCAGATTGTTTTAAACGTCAAAATGATTATTCCTTTCAACAATCAAACCATGCCAAATTTCAAATTAATACAGTTAAATGTAACAAAATGGTGGGGGTTGTAAAACGATTTCGTAGCCACCCGGTATACACGAATATGAGCAAATTTTTGAAAAAGTGAAAAACCCGTTTTGAGGATATAAGTCACTTAAACCAATGGTGAACATAAACTAACTAAATTCCATTCTATTCCATTAAGAAAATAGTCTCAAAAAGTTAAATAAAAAATGTACCAATTAGCGAACGTGTACCGATTTTTGATAAGCCACTGGTTACCAATAAATTAATGAAAGTACAAAAAGTGTACTTTTTATAAGAAAACCATTCATAAGGTATTATAATCAACTACAGAGATTGGTTCTTACAAAACACAATACGGCCGAACGACAAAAAACAAAGGAAACATCAAATTTTCAGCAAAAATTCGGTATCTTATAAAATAACAGGGATATCAAAATTATGAGAAACAGGTTGTTTTTCCATTAAGTAAGGACTAAAAAAATCTACATCAAAAAAATATAAAAAAAACTTTTGTGGAATCTCGGTAGTTATAAAATTTGACAAAAAAAGAAGACTTTCTTTCATACCCTGTAGATAGTAATGTACTTCAAAGTAAAAAAGTCGGGTGACATTATCGTTTTCTCAATTAAATTATCTCTGAAATCCTGAAAACCGCATATTGATATCTTTTCTATTTTTCAAAATATTTGACTTTAAATTCAACCTAAAAATTCGCTTGGTACGTTTCAATTGGCCAGCAGTTTATTTTCATGCTCAAAAATTGCAATTTCAAATTAAAAATCGACCTATTTCAGGATTTAGTTCAAATAAAAAAATTACTTGATTTAATCATGCGGACCCTGAATTTATTGTCGATTGATAGGTATAAAGAACTAGACACCTAAACGTAACTAATTTATTAATATAATTGTACCAAAAATCAGGTATTTAATAATAGTAATTTGTATAACTAGCCTTGAAACTAGAGTTTTGCGAGTGCGAGTAGGGTTTGCGAGCAGAGGCCGTAGGCCGAGGCCCGCAACTACGAGTACTCGCAAAACAGTTTCAAGGCGTGTAATACACACTATTTTTTGTGCCGAAGTTTATTTAAATAAATAAAATTTACAAAATATTTGTTTAAATATTTGGTATTAGGGATTTTTTTTTATTGGTAACACGCCATACTTAAAATTGACACTGACAGTAGTAGCCGAATAACAGAAATAATAATCCGTTTCTATGGAAAATACAAATTTTCTTTATGATTTCAATGATGCCAATCGATAAACTAAAAATTCCTAGTTTTTGCCGGTCTAGCCCCGCAAAACATGAGTTTCCAGCCGATTTATACGAATGCAAAATGACTAATGCCAACCTGAGGCACAAAAATTATATTTTGGTATATTTATGTTTTTTATGCACTGCCAGAATCCAGAAACATTACTTTATATTTCTATTTTTAACTTTAGTTTTAATGAGCCATTTTGATGTTGTAGTGGCTGTTTAAACAAAGAGCCAAAATAGAACAGAGGCAATTAAATGTTGTGGACACTGGACGAAAAAATAAAAAATGCTTTAAATAAATTTTTAAACTAACAAAATTAATTTGTAAATACCCAGAAATAAACCCATATTTACGTTTAATTTCGACAGAAAACTGCTTCTAAATAAATATCTTAATTTACGCACACACACACGATACACTACTTCACATTAACAAAATCAAAACAATCATTGATTAATCAAAAACCAAAAATCAAATGATTATCAATCAATGATTATTTCTTGTGTGTTTCGCAAGGTATCCAAACTAGTGATACTCCACGAAGAAGCCGAAGATGGCATCCCTATGCCCGATCTGCAACAACCGGTGCGCACCGTCAGTAACGCCGTATCAAATTTGGTCAAGGTACGTCCGAAATTCAAGCGCAAAGCTTTGAAATTTTCCCCAAACGAATATTATAAAAACATTTTTGCTTCTTATGATAGGTCGGTAGGGAAACAATCAACAGCTCCGATGATGCTATTCTACGCCAGGACATGCCCGCGGCCTTGGTACGCGTGGAACGCTCCTCCAAACTCCTGGAGGAGGCCAGTGAAATGCTTAAAGACGACCCGTTTTCCTCACCAGCTAGAAAACGATTGATCGAAGGTAGTGGCGGCATTCTACAGGCGAGTTTCCTCAAATTGTAATTTCGCTTCCTAACCGTTTATTTTTAACAGGCAACTTCAGCTCTGTTACTTTGTTTCGACGAATCCGAAGTTCGGAAGATAATCCGGGAGTGCCACAGGGTACTTGATTATTTGGCTGTGGCCGAGGTGATAGAAACACTGGATGAACTTGTGCAATTCTTGAGAGATCTGAGTCCATGTCTCAGCAAAGTATCACGTGAAGTGAGCGCTAGAGCTAAGGAACTCACTCACCAAGTAAGCTGTTAGATGATTCGAGGTTACTAGTTTTATACTTGGATTTTTCTGTAGGTTCACTCAGAAATTTTGGTCAGGTGTTTAGAGCAAGTGAAAACTTTAGCACCAATTTTGATTTGTTCAATGAAAATCTACATTCATATTGTGTCGCAAGGTGGTAAAGGCGCCGAAGAAGCT
Organism: Pediacus dermestoides; assembly: GCA_963942485.1. Lineage (NCBI taxonomy): Eukaryota > Metazoa > Arthropoda > Insecta > Coleoptera > Cucujidae > Pediacus > Pediacus dermestoides. Next base: position 37,353,877 of record OZ012626.1, read on the forward strand.
GCAGAGAATCGTAACTACTTGGCGCAGAGGATGACCGATGAAATCAATGAAATTATCCGAGTTCTCCAGTTGACTAGCTACGATGAGGAACAGTCTGATTTGGATAATTTAACCGTTTTAAAGAAATTGCAGAATGCTATCCAAAACAAGATGAACGGTGCTATGGATTGGCTAATGGTAACCAAGATCAAAATTTTATTCAGTTTTGTTACAATATTTTATCGCAGGATCCCACAGCCGTTAGAGGAGGTGTAGGCGAGAAATCCCTCAGGCAAATTATTGAGGCCGCGCAAAAAGTCGCCGAAAGGTAAAAGTTTTTGAGTAATAATATTATCTTCTTTATAACAAGTATTTTTAGATGCCTTCCTCAAGACGCCCGCATAATCAATAAGCTATGTTCTGATTTGACTACAATGACAGATGCACTTTGTGAGCTTAGACAAGATGGTAAAGGTGCTACGCCTCAGGCTGAGTCTCTGGCTAAAGGTATTCGGGAAAAATTGGGCCATCTGCAACAAGCTGTTATGAATGCTGTTTTGGCTGTGGACAAAGCTGGGCTGCAGCAAACTGCTCATACTGTTCAAGGCCGGTAAGAGAAAAATCAGACATAACAACAAAATGAAGATTATGAGTAGATTTAGTGACTTTATTCAAATAAGTTATTGTATCTAAAAATTCTAGCACTTCAACAGTAAAAAATAATAATTAAATCATAATTTTCGTGCAGCTTGGAACAAGCGAGGAAGTGGCTGTCGAATCCAGGACACGACGACAAAGGTCTAGGTCGCAGAGCCATCAACGCCATCGTCGAAGAAGGACGAAAGGTCTACTTAAAAAAAATCAAACGCCCAAACTGACGTTTTATTATTTCCAGGTAGCAGACGGTTTGCCTGGAGTCCAAAAAGCTGAAATCCTCCAGTTATGTGACGAAGTAGACGCCCTAGCTAGGCAACTCTCTGATCTTTGTGCGCAAGGTAAAGGTAACACACCCGAGGCACAAGAAGTTGCCAGGAAACTATCGCAAAAGCTACATGAACTCAAGGAGAAGATCAACCAAGCAGTTGTCAATAGAGTGGTGGAGGATTTCATTGATATTGTGACTCCTCTGAAGCAGTTTACTGAGGCTGTTTTGGCACCGGAGGGAACACCGAATAGAGACCAGAATTTCTCTGATAAGGCAGCTAATTTGCAACAGTTTTCTAATAGGGCGGTTAAGACTGCCAGGATGGTAGCTGCAGGTAAGTTTAAAAAAATTTTTTGGCAACTTCAATTATTAAAATTATTTTCAGGTGGCAGCGGTGGTAACAAGAAACTAGCCGAGGCTCTCCAAAGCGCAGCTAATCAAGTGGAAAGCTTGACACCCCAACTGATTTCAGCTGGCAGCATTCGAATGAATTATCCTGCTTCTCCGGCAGCCGACGAGCACTTTGACAATCTTCGTCAGCAATACGCTGATACTGTAACTAAAATGCGTAATCTTTGTGATGAAGCTACTGATTCGGCTGATTTTATCAAAGCTTCTGGTTAGTTTTCGTTTCATATCACATTTCAGTTATAATATTTGGTTCTTGCAGAGGAGCAAATGAAGAAACACACGTTCTTGTGTGAGGAAGCCATTAAGAACAAGATACCGCAAAAGATGGTAGACAACACGTCAGCGATTGCCCGATTGGCTAACCGGGTTTTATTGGTAGCTAAACAAGAAAGCGACAATTCTGAGGATCCGCATTTTATTGATGACGTCAACAGGGCTTCCGATTCTTTACAATCCAGTAAGAGTTTGGGTTTAAGGTCTGGATTTCAATTATTATTTTTTTGTCTTTTAAAGGTGTGCCTCCGATGGTGCAAGATGCCAAAGCAGTAGCTGTGAATCCTTCTGATCATGCTGCCGTTTCTAAATGGAGGGATTCGAATAAAGCTGTAGGTTATTGTTTAATCTAACAGGAAATTGAAGAAGTTAATTGGGATTTTTTGTGGGTTTCAGTTATTGAATGCTGTTGGACAGGTTAGGAAAGCTGTGCAAATTAATCCGGAACTTCCACCTTTGCCTGACATTAATTCATTAAATTTGGGTAAGTTGGGAAATAAAATAAAAACAAGTGGTAAAATGAGTCTGTTATAGCGAGGTTTAAAATAGGTTTACTGAGCATTTCGTGAAATTTATCCTCACAATTTTTACTCGTTTCCATGTTGTTAAATGTCAAGCACTTCTTTTTATCCCCAAGGGGGCTCATCAGTTCAATTTGTGTTAACTAACACCCTACATGTTTTCTTTTCCAGAAACTGCTCCAAACAAATACTTTGTGGAAAAAGGTACTATTGGGCTTTCTAACTCTCTGTCTTTTCTTTTCTCTAGAAAACAGTTTAACTATTTTTTCACAGCATTAAATTTTATTATACCTAAACAGAAATATGTTTCATTTCACCATTACTAAGGTTTTTATAATTTTATTGAATTCGTCCATTCAATTTTCTTGTAAATAAGTTATTGTAGTAGCATTATGTAGTATCTAACGGCTTTATAACGCAAAAATAAACACAAATTGTAGTTGGCGAACCGTTGAGAAATACACCCACACCAGGCAGAGATTTTGGGGCTTTGAGCCCTACGCATCACCAGCAAGGGCGCGTTAGCCCTATTCCGAAATGGGCTAGAGGTATAACTAAAAAAAAGGCTTTTCAATTTCTTTATATTTATTTTATTACCTACGCTTCTTATCGAATTTCTTGGCTTTGGGGCATGATTTTTTACAATAAAATTCAAGTTCTATTTTCCATTATTATTTGGTTGCAGTTATTTTCCGCTTTACTATTATTTATTTTGTTATGCAAATTACTATGTAGACTAATTACTTTGAATGTCGTCTTTTTAGGCGACAATTCTGACTTGCTCTGTCAAGAATTGGTGCCTAATACTTATCGGGAACCAGGTAAAGAAATTAAATCTACTGTCGGCATGTTTATTGTTTTTATATACCAAAAAAATAGGGTCTGCTGGCTGGACTTTGTGGACCAAGCATCGTGAATGTTTCCTTCTTTTAATTAATTGTCTAACATTTTTCCAGCTTGTCTAGAAAGCTTTTGCTAGTTGTTGCTTGAATTAATATTGTTTAGTAATGGTTCGTCTAGAAAACCCTGAATGACGAATGTTTTAACAAATTTTGTATGACTTTAGCATATTTGATATTTTATGTTAATTAACCAATTTATGTAATGAATGATTTGTTTTCATGCATACACAGGATATTACAGTTTTATTCCTGAATACATTGTTGAAGATGGTAAATGTTTACTGTTCTTTAGTGATTGTGACATCAGAGGCTTTTGTGGATTGTTCAAGCAATTTCTTTTATATTTTATTTATCTTTCTTATAAATTAATGCATGTGGTTTTTTTGTAAATGTAGAACAAGCACCACCACGTCCTCCGCTACCTTATGATGGTGCTCCAATGCGTCCACCACCTCCACCAGAAACAGACGATGAGGATGAAGTATTCAAAACTGCACCCAGTGCCAGTCAGCCTATTATGGTAAGCTATTGGTATTATTTTAAATTATTCCTCTAAAATGAATACGTCAGATAGACTCTAAATAAACTGCTGTTCAAAATTATCGCACCACTCAAAATTCAGTAAAGGTTTGATGTCAATTTTTTTCTGAACCGTTTGTCCGATTTGTATGATTCTTTTTTTAAATTGTAGGTTGATCCTTTAAAAATGTAAAAGTGCTATTTATTTTTGGTCAAAATTCATTTTGGTTGAATACTGGGTGTATAAATGATGTTGACTTTTTTTCCGAAAATTCATAACACCCTGTGGAGTGCACCAGTAATAATCTCAAATTATAAACTAGAGCTAAGTGCAGCCTCATCTTTTCTTAACATTCTCCGTTTTGATTCACTTCAATATCCCTGTTTTTAGAGGAGATATACAGGTTTATCGAAAAACATACATGTTTTTATTGGCGAGTTTTATGAATACTCGTTGCATTCTTTTACAAATCATTTAGAGAGTAACATAAGTAATAAAGTTTCAATAACGCGTATTTCCGCCCCTATTTCTTACAACTGCTTGACAACGACGGTTCATACTCGAAATCAAACTTCTAATTTGATCCCATATTTCTACCAATGTTTGTTCAATTTCATTAAGAGAAACAGGTGGCGGTTGACGGTCTCTCAGCTTCCTACCAAGAATATCCCAAAGATGCTCGATGGGATTGAGATCCGGGCTACGCGCAGGTCAATTCATTGTCCGTGAACAAAACACGTTCCCAGTCCTCTAAGTTCCAATCCAGATGTTCCCGAGCAAATTGCAGTCTGGCTCTGCGATGTTCAGCGTTTAAGGCGGGTTTTGTCGCTGGTATTTTTATGTGTAAATCCTGTTCTGTAAGACGCCTCCTTATGGTATCAATACTTGGTTGGATATTTTTTCTAATGAAAATTCGCCAATAAAAACATTTTTTTCGATAAACCTGTATATCTCCTCTAAAAACAGTGATATTGAAGTGAATCAAATTGGAGAATGTTTAGAAAAGATAAGACTATTGTTAGCCCTAGTTTATAATTTGATATTATTATTGGTGCACTCCACAGGGTGTTACGAATTTTGGGAAAAAAGTCAACATCATTTATACACCCAGTATTCAACCAAAATGAATTTTGACCAAAAATAAGTAGCACATTTACATTCCTGGAGGATCAACCTACAATTTAAAAAAAAGAATCATACAAATCGGACAAACGGTTCAGAAAAAAATTGACATCAAACTTTTACTGAATTTTGAGTGGTGCGATAATTTTGAACAGCAGTTTATAATCAGAATAGAATCTCTGCATAAGATCCACGTTCTTTCGCTTATTTTTTCGGAAACTCGTTTAAATTTCAGTCATCCGAAAACGGCCTTTAGTTCATGACTATAAAAATCCTGAACGTCATAAATATTTATTGTATTTGTTCAGGTTGCCGCGCACAATTTGCACAGAGAAGTGCGCCAATGGTCCGCCAAAGACAACGAACTTATCGCCGCTGCCCAACGAATGGCCAAACTGATGGCCCGCCTGTCCGAACTGGTCCACAACGACGACAAAGGCTCTAAACGCGAACTCATCGCTACAGCAAAGGCCATTGCCGATGCCAGTGCTGACGTAACCAGAATCGCCAAACAACTCGCTAGAGAATGTACCGATAAGAGAATTCGCACGAATTTGCTTCAAGTTTGCGAAAGAATCCCCACCATTGCAACACAGCTTAAAATCCTTAGCACCGTTAAAGCTACCATGTTGGGCTCCCAAGGTAAGTTACCGCGCAAAATATTTGTTTTCTTGTACATTAGCTGTAAATTCGCTTTGTTATTGCTTGCTCAAAGGAAAGCCAGTCAAAGGTGAGAGATTCAATTATTGCTTAAATCAAATTTACTTTAGAATGAGCGATTTAGGACATAGTTATAAAATATGTTGTTATAGGTTCGGAAGAGGACCGCGAGGCAACTGAAATGTTGGAAGGCAATGCGCAGAATTTGATGCAAAGCGTTAAGGAAACTGTACGAGCTGCCGAAAGTGCCAGTGTAAAGATCCACGCACAAACTCATGGTAAACTGCGATGGGTACGAAGACAACCATGGTATTCTTATGCCTAAACACCAATCTTAATACTACACTATGTTTTGTGTTCATTTTACTATTAATAATTGTATTTATTATTTGTATGGATTAATAACTGACTGTACTAAAAAGTATCTGGGGGGAAATTGACTACAGGTTTTTAACTAGTTTAGTTTTTAACAGGATATCCTAGATTCTAGACAATTTCCCATTTATTTCTTCATTATGGTTCGATCTCACCTGCCCTCAGATTGTTATCCCTTAACCACAGTAAAACTAATAAATATTGTTAGAATTAACAGGGGCCTATCACCGCACCTAATATCACGACCTATACATTTTCCTTTTCTGCCTTTCGTACTGTTTGTCTATTGCCTTTGTATGAGAGACTTCCTTTACTACAGTTGAATTTATTCAAAGTTCAACTTGGTTGAATTACTTACGTAATGTAAGAAATAGTGATGTAGACTTGCCTTGTCCTATAAAAAATATGATAGTTATTTTTATATGCTTATAAACTTATAGATAGAGAATTATACAACTTATAAAACGAAAGCAACTGATTACTGTGCAATAGTGCCAAAATTGTTGAGTTATAGCTATTTTTGCATAAGAAAATTGTTAATATTTTTGCTTAATAGATATATTTATTTTTATGGTTATATATATTTTTTCTTCAAATTATTAATGTATTGCTTTAATTGTATATTGATTAATTTTTTAATGTAACTCAGTTTGTGTTGGATTGAATTTATATGTAACAGAATTAATAAAGGTATTCGTATTTGACGTTTTTGTTTTTTATTTAAGCTCAGTTTTACGGATTTATTCTAGTTTATAAACAATTGTTTCAGTTTTTATGAGAATGTTTATGTAAGTAAAGTAGAAACAGTCATTCGAAAATGAACATATTATTTCAGAATAAGTAGCCTGTAGAAATTAAAAAAAATTCCTTTCTGTTTTATCATAATTTTGTGTCCACTTAATTGTGAAAAAGTTTATTATTGCGAAGGAAAGGAAAACAGAAAAGTTTGTTAATTTAAACCTTAGTTTTAATTTAAGGCCGTGTCTATTCATCGGGGTCTACTTTTCGCCCCGATGATTAGAATCGCGCTCTGAACTTCGGGGCACCATCAATATACTAGATAAATAGGTACATATAGTAGTCCCAGCGTAAGAAAAGCATGTTGAGTCATCCATTGATGTGCGACGGAATGGTACCAGTGGCGTCACCGCTGGGCACACAGCCAACTCGTGGTCAATACTGTATACAAGTGTATGAGTTTTTACAAGCGAGCGCCCGACACTGAACGTTGCCCTCCCCTTTCAAGAGACGTTGGACTCGTCCAGTACGATATTTGGCAGCTGCACAGTTTTATTGGTGTGCTTTTCTTACACTGGGACTACTATACTAAATACACTGTGTCCCAAATTGGTGACTCCATTATGGGTAACTTCTTTATTATTTGAGATACAAAGACGGTTAAATTAGGAAAGTTTTTAAGAATTTCAAGACCATTTCAGATTAGCTAACAGATCTTGAATATCTCTTTTAGTTTTTGAAATATTCGGGAAAAACCATAATGTTGCATTTTCTTTAATGGTCAATATTTTTTTTATTATCCATTTTGTGCTGTTAAGACTTTGACATTCTTCATGCACATTTTTAAGGTACTTCTAACGGTGTTGTCAGTTTTTTTCCAACTCTTTTGTTTTTTGAGATACGGTTACTAACTTTTGTTTTTCTTATGGACGTCAATGGTTTTTTTGGCACTGTCAAATAGCATTTTTTATTACCTTTCCGACGATGTATCACAACATGACGAAACATTCCAATTTTCACAAGAAAAATCGGAAAATTGTATTTTTCAATAAAAAAAAACAAAAGAAATCCCAGCAATGAATAAAAATCAATCCATCTATCGCTGCATGATGAGTGTATGATATCTCTCTTCATTATTTATATCACAACGATTGTCCCTTTTTTGTTCCAATGACCCAAAATTAATGAAATTCGTGGCAAGTTTTCTGAAATAAGTATCGTGGGGTTGTTGTCGTTCAGCTGCAGTGTTAACATTTCAATTTGCCCGTATGTAAATCACGAGCATACAAGTACGCTCATCATGCTCATGCAGCGATAGAGGGATTGATTTTTATTCATTGTAGAATGTCTTTTGTTTTTTTTTCTATTGAAAAATACAATTTTCTGATATTTCTTGTGAAAATAGGAATTTTTCGTCATGTTGTGATACATTGTTGGAAAGGTAATAAAAAATGCTACTTGTCAATGCCAAAAAAACAATTGCCGTCCATAAGAAAAACAAAAGTTAGTAGTCGTATCTCAAAAAACAAAAGAGTTGGGAAAAACTGTCAACACCGTTAGAAGTATCTTAAAAAAGTGCATGAAAAATGTCAAAGTCTTAACAGCACAAAATGAATAATAAAAAAAATATTGACTATTAAAGAAAATGCAACATTTTGGTTTTTCCCGAATATCTCAAAAACTAAAAGAAATATTCAAAATCTGTTGGCTAATCTGAAATGGCCATAAAATTCTTTAAAACTTTTCTAATTTAACCGTCTTTGTATCTCCAATAATACCGAAGTTACCCATAGTGGAGTCACCAATTTGGGACACAGTGTATATTGTAGATATTTTAAAAATTAGGTCAATTAGACAAAATTGGTCAAATATTAATTTATGCATAGTTTCCATCTTTGATTATTTGAAAAAAAGAACTTGTAAGAATTAAATTTATTGTAATTCATACAAAAGTTCAAATAAATGAAAATAATACATAAATAGCTCTTACAAAGTTAAGATTTCATTAGCTTTCTCTTCTAACATTATTTCCATGACATTAACATGTTCACACCATTCCCCTAAACGCGAAACCATATGCGCGATTTGTGATCTATCCAAAACGCGAGGTTGAACCCAGGTCATGTTTACAGTATTAGCCACCTTGAAACAAGAAAAATGGTAAATATTTATAACTTTCTTTCAGAAGAATCACTTACTTGATCGATGGCGCCTTTTACAAGCCCCTGGGATAAAGCTTTCATAACTAAAAGTTCGATTTCATTCTCTGGAAGTTTAGTTTCCTTAGCAATTTCCGCAAAAGTTAACTGTCGGTTATGAGACGGTCTCTTAAAAGTCATCTGCAAACACAAATAAAAAATGAAGTTGTAGCCACAACACACGCATAAATTTACCTCCATCAAACACAACAAGGAGATCTTTTGCTTTAAAAACACCTCCTTTGCTGCTAAATCAGCTATGCTAGCCCACTGTGGCCTCATTGCCTCAAATTTGTTAATATTGCCCGAATTAAAAGCGAAAAGAAGTTCCACCAGCCAGGCACTGTCCGTGCCTTTCAACGTTTCCAAAACTGGATGGGCGAGTAATTCACCCAAGTTGTACACTCCATCGCCTAAAAGAGCAGCAAGTCCCAGGAAAAATGCGTGTTGGTGCTTGATTTCTTCGGTGAGCTGGTCCAATTCCACACATCCCAAATAACGGAGTGCAGTACGATAATATTGCGCGTGATCGCCCTGAATTCTACATAAAATATTGCAAACTAAGTACTTTGTGATTTTATTTAGTACATACCTGTAATATTGGGATGCCAACAAATAGAACCGCCCATGTACAGTAGTCACCCCATCAGCATTGTCTAAAGTTGCCTCTACTTCTTCGATAATCTTCTTTGTAGCATCGAAATCGCTTAGTTTTTCCAAGTAGAGTTGTCCAGCAAGTACTTTACACAAGTTTTGGGCATCTGAGTTTATTTTAACTTTTACCTCGGTTTTCTCCAAAAAAGCTATCGCCTCCTTTGGATCTTTAAACTGTTCGATAACAATCGCAACGATTTCCACAAGCGACAAAGGATTTATTCTGCAACATAATTTTACTGTAGGTAAATGCACTTTAAGGTTATGTGAAAAACGATGACTTACTTATTTTCGAATGATTGGATGAAGCTGTTGTAGAGTTGAATTAGGTTATCGCCTTTTTGCAGGTCGGGTTTTTTTATTAGTTCTACTAGCTTTAGAGTTACTTGGTGCCATAGTCTAAAATTCACAAGAAGTTAAAGAAATATTTGGTAAAAACACCGCTGTGGTTTACCTTTTGTTGTGTAATTCCTCGAGTTCTGCCCATTCAGTTGCGAGATCTTTAGAGCTTTCCTTTTGCTTTTTAGTTAAATAATCGGTTATATTTGGTTGTTGAACTGCAGTTGAAGCCATTTTCGCTTTGCACAAATAAAATTTGACATCAACAAAAATCAAAATCACTTTCTGACAAAACAGGGGTACATTTGGGATCTACTTTATCAACTACCAATAAATCAACAAAATGTTAAATCATACCTGTACCTTATACAAAACTATTTAAATAATCTTTGTTTTAATTTAATCAACGTATTTTCTATATAAATAAAGACATATCATATAATTGGTTAAATTTAAAGAAAAATTTTCAAAGTAACTAGTGACATCTCTGATGTAGTAGATAAAACTGTCCACATTTGATGTTGCTCCATCTATGATTGGAATGCAAAAACAAATTATCATTGATTGCTGTTGAAAAATATGGATGAAGTAATGTGTGGAACCTGCTTTTCAGTTGTTTAACTTATGACATCACATGGCCGTCTTATAAAAATTACCATAATCTATTTTTAGAACCACCTCATGGCATCGCATGGGGAAGTATTGACCGCTGATGTCACCATCCTAAAAAATCTGATATGGCACTGAATATAATTTCAATTTAAATTTTTATTTTCAGAAAAACTCAAAGGAGGTAAATAATAAATATGTTCAAGAAAAAAAAACAGACAGTTGTGGTGAAAATATAACTTTATTTATTACAAATAATTTGTGAAAAACATCAAAATTTCAAAAGTACATAACTAAATCTATATTTTTGATTCATATATTATCTAGGTCTAACACATGCACAGACTACAAAGAAAAACTTTTCGTGTCATTAAGGCACAATAAAAACTAAAAAATGTAAAGACTTTTATTTGAACACAAATTACAAAAGCATTAAGTTACACTTAAACCTAAACCAAAGAGGATTGTTAAAAATGCATGTATATTTCGTAAAAAAGAAAAGAGGCATATACTTGTTAAAATTTTAATTTACTACATACTTAGCCGAATAAATTAAAATTTAAACAAAGCAAGTAATACTATATAAAATCAAAATATATAAAGTCTTTATAGCAGATCCTAAATGAACTTTTCCTGCAAATTCCATAAACGAGGTTTACGTTTTGAATGGAGAAGTCTGTTTAAATTTATATTGGTTGTCTATATTTTTTTATTACACGAATTAACAATTTTCCGCTTAAAATTAAATCAAATGAAACCAAGAGAAAAATTTTTGAATTCATAAAATTAACTAACAGTAAGCAAATAAACGAACAAATTAACTGACTTTTAGCAGACAAACTCAAATAGACTTCCTTACTTATATATTTTTACAATTTAATACAAAAAATATATATAATAAACTAATCGAGGAAAACGACGAATTGATTGTTTGATTCATTCAACAAGAAATAAATCAAAAAATCATATCGACTTACCGAATGAAACATTACTGAGTACATTCAGCCTATAGGAAGAGTCTCGAGTTTCTGAGGAAGACTTATTAAGCTGAATGTACGCAGGTTTACCTCACATTTGAATCTTATAAGCTATTTTAAGTAAATGCTATCGAAAACCTCACATTAATCGACATTTATCATCCACTTGCGGATCGCCATGCTGATGATGAATTTCCTCAAATCCTCCTGCCATTTCTCGGTGTCTTAACAGGGAACTACTTAGCTGCCTCTTCACTCTACAACATAACAATTAATTCTGCTGTTTGGGATTAGTAGATACGAAAATACCTTTCGGAAACTGCAATCTCGTCCCCATTATTATTGTAGACTGTGGTGGTCATATTGTCAGCCACCACCCACTTCTGGCTCTTCATGACCAAGTTACTAGGAGGGTCATGATCCTTATTCTGATCTGAACTCCAAATCGTCACCACTCCCTTACCCTCCAACTTCACCGACCGGTGGAATTTGAATTGCGTTTCTTGTTCACCTGCTTTTCGCACCACTTGCCAACCACCTAACGCCACCTCTTGATTACTCTTGTTGTGCAATTTCACGTATCTGCCTTCCGGATCCACTTCCGATACTTCAACGTCGCCTTTCGATGAACTGTTAACACTGTAGTCGTTCACGCTGGACTCTTGGCTCTCCTCCAGCAGAGTGCGCTTACGTTTAGCACCAGCACGAACTGGAGTGCGACGTTGGGATGAGCTGCGTGTACGCGACCCCTCGCGTTCAGTTGATGTGGGGGAGATGTTCAAACGGGCCTCTTCGGACTCCAACAGTTTGCGGTATGCCGCGATTTCCAGGTCAAGAGACACTTTGATGTCCATCAAGTCTTGGTACTCCTGCAGCTGAGCGGACATTTCTTCGCGCAGACGAGCGATTTCAGCCTCGATGTTGGCGATGTCTTCAGCATGACGCAGGCGTTCATTCTGAAAATAATAATTAATAAACCACACACTTAGAGTAATAAATAATAAACAAACCTCTAACAACTTCTCCAAATCGCGGTTTCTAGCTACCAAACCGGCGTTCTGGTTCTCCAGCTCGGAAATCCTCGAGGATAACGACTCTATTCTGGTGCGGTGTTGCCGTAATTCGTCTATGGCGGTTCCAGCTGCCGCCGAACGTCTATTAGCATCAGCTTGAAGATTCTTGATTTTGTTTTCATACAGTAATTCGATTTCCTGACGATTATTAGCCATTTGCGACTCGTACTGATCGCGGAGGTCCTGGAGGGCATCTTGGAGTTTTGCCTCGTATTTTTCGGCCAAACGTCCATCGATTTCGCTGATTTCGATTTGGCGACGTGTACGAGTTTCAGTTAATTGTTGCTGGAAAACCTGAAAAATAAATTAGTATTAGTTTTTGTTGTAAGATAATTTTGAATTAATGCTAGCTAAACTTACGTTAAAACACCATTTCATTTGATCTTTTATATCTTTTACTACATTGCTTATAGGCGATTTAGCTGTGGGTTTTTGAGTATTCGGCTTCATATTTTAATATATCTACTGTGTCTACCTGCTATACCAAATCTTAGCACGAAATGACATAAGACATTCTTCCGAGACTAATTAAGTACCTACTTTTGAACATTAGAAAAGTTTTCGGAAATTTAAGTACATTATAATTTAAGTAATTACCGTATGAATTTCCTATACTAATGAGATTCGAAAATTTCTAAATATTATGTACAAATTTAGTTACATCAAGTTGGTGACAGTAGTAAGATTAATAACTTCTTGCTAAAGTTTAGTTGAACTGTTTTACAACAAATTTTAAAGTTCTAGAAGACGATATTTAGTTATTGTAACCTGGAAGGTAACTTTAATATTTTCTGATTTCCTCATAAAATTTTAGTTTCACCATAAAATTTCGGTACAATTTTTTTCATCGATTGTTGTGTACTTTATAGTTTAAATGTGTAAATAGATAACCAAGTACTTTTAAAGTTGATAAATAATATCACTTTATTATATGGATATGGTATATAATTGATTTATCCATAAATAAATTTTGAACCGGTTCTTTATTCCCAGAAATATTTGTTCACATTTTTATTTACAACAATTACCTATTAAACATTACAAAATATTGATATTTAGATAAAGTTTATAGATTCCAAAATAAAGTTTTTTTCCAAATCGTAAATGAAGTAATATCTAAAAAAAATATAAATTTTATCTAATCGGAATTTAAGCAACATTTCAGTTAAAGCACGCCATCAACATTACATTATTATCGCTATTATTTACAAATTAGACAATGTTAGGTTAAATAAGAAAAATACAAATTCTATGTAGGTCAATGTGGAATTATAAATATCAGATAATTCCTATATTTAGAATTCCACACCAACTGGCACAATCGATTGAAGATGTAAATAATCGCGTTGGTAATAGTAGACATTACGATAGACTTGGCCTAAAATAATGTTAAAATTTCATGTAAATAGGGAAACATTTAGAAATTTGTTTGTTATAGAAAGAGTGATAAGATTGTAATGTTTGAAATGAGGTACACTTTCATTGATAAAAAGTATTAATCGATACCTGCATGAGTCAAAACTGCTATATTAAATATTTCTTTTACAAGGTGTGTTGAATATAAAAAAATATGCATCATAACTCAATGTTTATTCAATAACAAGTTAACAAGTAGGTACATAAGGACAATTTGAGTAGGTACATACGTTAATTCATAAAAATGAAAATTGAAAGAAATTCTCCTTTCATAGGGAATAAGCATTATTATTATTTCTATTTTGCAGTTTCTTACTGAATGTAATGCTAAATGCTACTAAGGTTTTATCCGGTTTTATCATATCGAAATTTGGATCTATCTATTTTAAAAAAGACGTTACAAAGCGAGTCAAAATATATCAAAATTTCCCAAAAATCAGTTTCCCTAGGCAACTACAATTTTAATTTTTTTATTGATAGTACTACCTATACGATTATACAGGGTGGTCCAGGTTAAACGTCATTAATTTTAGGAGGTGATACAGCATCAAGAAAAAAGTAGACTTTATTAAAAAACTTTGCGGAAAAATGTTTTATAACAAAGATACAGGGTGTCAAAGTTTAAAATAAAAACGCGTTTTCTTGACATAACTTCTAAACCACTCGATCGATTTCTATTAAATTTCGCACACAGAGTAATGTAGTACATTTCTAGGTTCACTTATAAAAAAAATCTCCAGTGGCGTAGGTATTGGGGGACCATTCCACTTTTTCCCTCCAATCTTCGACGTCACTGGATATATTGCGAGAAAAATTCAATTTTTGGACTGTCTGTTTAATTTAGAGAAAATAATTACTCTTGACAACTTTTAATTTAAGGTTTCGTTGTTGGGATATTTGAATTTGAAGGTTGAGAAACACAACATCAAATGCTGTGCTGAATTAAAGAAAATTTCGCTTAGGCCTGGAAAATCTAGAAAATTGCCATCAAGTCTTGGCAGCAATTAATTCCGTGGCTAAAAGAGCTCGACAATATATCGAAGCCTATTTTGAGAACTTATTCGAAATTTTCTTTAATTCAGCACAGCATTTGATGTTGTGTTTCCAAACCTTCAAACTCAAATATCTCAAAAGCGAAACCTTAAATTAAAATTTCTCAAGAGTAACTATTTTCTCTAAATTGAACACACAATCCAAAAATTGAATTTTCTTCGCAATATTACCAATGGCGTCGAAGATTGGAGGGGAAAAGTGGACGGTCCCCCAGTATCTACGCTACTGAAGAATTTTTTATTAATAAACATCATCATTATCTAGAAATGTACTACATTACTCTGTATGCGAAATTTAATGGAAATCGACCGAATAGTTTAGAAGTTATGTTAAGAAAACGAGTTTTTATTTTAAACTTTGACACCCTGTATCTTTGTTATAAAACATTTTTGAGCAAATTTTTTTAATAAAATTCTACTATTTTCTTGATGCTCTATCACCTACCAAAATTAATGACGTTAAACCTGGATCACCCTGTATTTGGACTTCATTACTTTGTTTGATTTTGTTGTGGTACAACGTGTAATAAAAATCACGATTATTATACTTTATTATTACTTCGTATAAGAAAGTAAAAAGTGAAGATACAGGAAAATAACTCTATTTATATCCCCCTCAACATAATTTTACACGTAAAGTGGGCATCAAATTGTGTAAGTGGGCGCTACAATATAGAAAATCTTACGTGGATGTAGTTAAGAATTAATGCAACAAGAGGGGCAATGACATCGCATACAATAAAAAAATTGTAATGAAAAATTTAATAATTTTCATTTTTTTGTGACATTGTCTTGAATAAATTTGAATTTTTAGGAGTAAGCTCCTTAAATTGTTTTTAACTCCAAAAGAACAAAATGATATATTTTTAGAATAATTTTCGATTTTTTTCCCGTTTTATGTGTACTTATTTCGTCATTTTTTTCAAAATCACCTGACGGTTCTAATTATGTAGCTCATTTTGCACAAGCTATTGGAACAAACGCGTTTTCAAAACTGGCGGTTACTTTACGATAATTTTGTTTTAAACTAACATAAGTTTCTCAAGACTCTTCGCAAAAATGATTTTTGTAGAATTTAAAATAAAAAGTTAATGTTTTTAAAGATTTTAAAAATTTTCGCAAATAAAAAAGTTATGAGCGTTTTTCCAAAATTATTTTTAGTTTTTTTCAGTTTTCCAGTAGACCGTTCAAGATAATTCAAATTTGTCTTCGGATAATTATTGAGCACTAAATTTAGCAACTTTGTACCATTGTACCAATTTAACCGACGATAATCGAGATTCCCATGCTATATTTTATAGAAAATAATTTCAAATTGAGAAATTTTGAATTTAGCAGGTGTAGGTCTGTAGATATGATTTTTAGTTTTAGCGAAGCCTGCACACTTTTCTATTTCCTATTTAAGTATTTTTGTAATTAGATTGACGTACTTTTGTTCTTGCATAATAAGAAATTTTTTAAAAATTAAAAATTGCAATTATGGAGTATGTACTTATGTAGGTACTGGCTTAAGAAAATACCTTTGCAAACTGTAGTCTTATGAAACAGGTGTCATTACATCAGAATCGTAAAAATTAATGAAGTTTATAATTAAACTCGTAATTATACTACACAAAATCAATAAAATTAACAACAATCGTCTATTACTGCATCCGTAATAACAACTACCTAAATAACTTTTTTATTATCACAAGAAAAATTTAGTACCTAGTAAATTTACTAAGAAACCATATAAAATTCATAATTATTCGTCTCATTTCAAAATTTTCTAACCAGCTCTCAATAAATTTTTGTTTACAAACAGAAAATAGAATACAGAACGTAAGAAATTCAGTTCTGTTATAAAATATAATAATCCTCTTATCATAATTGTTCCTAATATCCGACTTTGTACGTGAAATACGTGTTTATTATCTTATCAGTAAAATACCTAAGGGCCTTAAATTTTATGTTTTATTTACAAAGCATTTCAACATATTGTCAGAATGAATTATTTAGTAATAAACTGAATAAATAATATTAAGGGAGGTTAGTAAATTTGTATTACAATCTTGTAATATCTGCAACTTTGTAGTTATCTGGATGAGTTATTTTGACCTTGGCAATTACAGAGAATTTTAATACATTCATAAATCTTTAGATAATTTGGTGGTCATATTCAAACTTTATCATTAAATTAATAAAGAAACATATTTCACAGGATATCTTAGTAAATAAATCCTATCTGAATGTGAAAAAAGTATTACGTTAAAAACCAATAAAAATGAAAACTTTATTTTTATTTTCGGCAAAACCAGACAAAAATGGTTTAAAAAATTAAGTAAATAAATAGATGGTGGCATTGTTTAAATAAGAAATTAACAGATGCCCACCACATTAGGATTTATTTGGGTACACAACTCGCTACGAGGTAAATTGAAAATTTCCGCCTGCCTGAATAAGCAGGAAAAGGATAGAAACACAGGACGTAGGACATTTTACGTTGTCCAAAAATGTAAACGTGTTTAACGAACATCCGACATCTACACGAGATTCATCGAATAAATTATATTATAAAGTTAAAGCAGTGGAAGGTGGGAGGCATCGAAATAAAATTTGTCCCAAAAAATGAAACATGTTTGGATATTTTTTCAAATTTTGACAGTGCTTTGAGGTCGTATCATAATGTTTTACTTCGGACTTTGGCTCGCTTTTCTTTCCACTGCCCATTTTATAAACACATGGTTTTGCGTAGGATAAACAACGGGTTTTCTACCTGATCTTTGAAGGAGAGCTCCTCTCGCAGACTCTGGTTCGAGTTCTCGACTTCGACACGTGCAAGGGATTCCTCCTCTAGAGATTTACGATGCTCGTCCAGTAGCTTACGTAATTTGTCCCGTTCCTTTTCCAGTTCTTTGCTATCGGTGATGGCCTTCCTTGCATCGGTGTTGGCTTGATTATATTTCAACTGCAGCTCATTGCACTTGGTTTCATAAATGCGCGCCGAGTTTTCAGCCAGAAGCAAATCTTTGGTCCTCTTGTCTAAGTCCGACTTCAATTCGTTGTTATCATCCAGCAGACGTTTCACGTCGATTTCCAAACGCGCCTTTTCCCGATGAGTGTCGTCCAGGAGTTTTCTAGCATCGGAAAGTTCACTATCGTACATAGACTTGATGTTGGATACTTCCCGCGTGACAGTTTCCTGGGTTGTTTGGATTTCGCGGGTCAAACGGCTGTTTTCCGCCTCCAGGTACCTGACACGGTCGATGTAACATGCCAGGCGGTCGTTTAGGTTTTGCAGGTCATGTTTTTCCTGCAATCTGGAGTGCCGCGTAGGACTCAATGGACTTGCCGGTCTGGGAGGTTGTTGGGCTACCGGTGTGGCGCTTTTTTTAGACTTTGAAGCCATTTCACACGCTGATTTCTTGCTATTAGCACCACAAACTCTTTCACTACACAACACACCAACACAGCTTACGTCTCGTTTTGAACACCACGACAAAACTAACTTATAGAGAAAAGCGGTCGAGGTCTCCCCGAGGTAACCAAACTATTTTCGGTGATGATAGGGAGCGGCGGCGTTTAACGGTTTTTCTAATGCAAATAGGTGGGGCATTACAGATTCCTGTAAGCAGTTAATGACGGCACTTTTCAAAATTTAGTACAACTACTCCTCAACAGATGTCTCAATGTAGTTATAACCTAAAATACCGTAACAAAACCACAAATTTTATTTGAAATTTACTATCGATACTCAAAATATACATAAACGTAAACAATTTTAGTTATTAAAATATCTCGTACTGCACTCTTGACAATACAACCACACATTGTCACGTGTTGCCCCCATTTTAACCTTTATACCTATTACCAAACTGATAAAATTGTTTACTCATCCAAATAGGTTTATAATGTCCTTGTCTGGAAAACTAGCCTTTATAACAGGTACGGTCTTTTCTGCCCAATTTCCTTTTATCTTATCAAACTTTTTAACTCTAGGAGCTGGGTCTGGTATTGGTCGAGCAACTTGCCAAATCCTAGCTAGAGAAGGGGCCGAAATCATAGCAGCCGACAAGCACATCAAAAGTGTAGAAGACACAGTAAATGGCATATCCAATGAATCCAAAAAACAACATATTGGTTTTGGTTTGGACGTGGAACAATCCAATAACATAAAAGAAGCTGTAGCTCGGACAATAGCTACCTACAAGAAACCACCATCGATTGTGGTG
The DNA here is from genome assembly GCA_963942485.1 of Pediacus dermestoides. Lineage (NCBI taxonomy): Eukaryota > Metazoa > Arthropoda > Insecta > Coleoptera > Cucujidae > Pediacus > Pediacus dermestoides. Next base: position 37,372,832 of record OZ012626.1, read on the forward strand.
AATTGTGCTGGAATAACCAGAGACAATTTCCTGCTGAAAATGTCCGAGGAAGATTTCGATCAAGTTATAGACGTCAACCTAAAGGTACTGCAGTTTTCCACAGGGAATGCAATCTAAACCCACTTTTTCCTAGGGTACTTTCTTAGTTATCCAAAAATTTGCCAACGCCATGATTGAACACCAAATAAAAAACGCGTCGATCATAAACATTGCAAGCATTGTGGGCAAATATGGAAATATCGGGCAAGCTAACTACTGTGCCAGTAAATCAGGAGTTGAGCTGTTAACTAAAACTGCCGCTAAAGAACTCGGACAATTTGGAATTAGAGTAAATGCAGTCTTGCCAGGGATGATATCCACACCCATGTTGCAATCTGTACCTGATAAAGTTAAAGCCAAGTTTATGGGAATGATTCCATTGGCTAGATTTGGAGAAGCAAAAGGTAAATTAAAGCAAACTTTAATGACTATTACTGATTGTTTTTTACAGAAATTGCTGAAGTGATTACGTTCCTAGCTTCAGATAAAAGTTCCTACATTAACGGTGCATCCATAGAAGTCACCGGAGGATTTTAAGATATTAAATTTTATTAACAGGCTGATATTGGTGCTAATATGTGCAATAAATATTTTATACTTTTTTTTGTTGGAAAATAAAAACACAAATTGTTATAAAAATTATTTATTTTTCTTTTTTAACTTCTTAGCTTGTCTCCACGCTTTATAGTGAGTTTTTTGTTTCTCTTGAATAATCTCCTTGTATTTTCGCTTGTTATATTTGTTAAATTCTGCATCAGCCATCAACTCATCCACAAGAGTCTTCTTACGTTCTTTCTTTGTCAAACGATTATTGTAGTAATCCAAAGGAGAGTCCATAACTTTTCCAACCTAAAATACCATAACAGGAAAATTATCAGCAAATGTTTAAATAAAAAAATAACTTTCTTATGGCAACTTCATTGCGTAATAAACCAAGCAACTTACTTGAAAATATTTAGGTAAAACATTGCTGTTCTTTTTGTAAAAACGTTTCGGATCTAGAACTGACCGCATTTGCAGGATTTCCAAATCATGTTTAACTTCTTCCGTTAGCTCAGTGGCTGGTAAACCGTACCACTTTTCTCCTTTAGTTTTCGCACGCTCTTTCTGGAATAGTTGAGCATAACATGTGTTTTGTAGTGACGAAATAGTTATACAAACCCTTCTTTGTGCCTTTAAGATTTTCTCGGATATATCAAATGGAGGCACCGCGTGTAGTTTCTCAAACTCAGGATTTAAAACAACGGACTTCGATAGTGCCTTTTTCACGCTTTCGCTGCTATCAGACTGTAATAACGTTTTCATTTTATCTGGCTTTGGTTTTTTGTTGGTATTTTCGTTCCAACCCATTTCCTCAAAAAGCTCTTCAACTAGGGCCGACTTATCCGATTTCTTGGTATTTTTCGATGTTGTTTCATTTTCAAAGGAGTTTTTATATTTTTGTAAAAGATCAGCGAACGAGGCAACAACTTCAAATACATTCAGGATAAATTATTTAAGGGCCAATAATAATTTTATTTTCATATATACCTGTACTTGACGAAGAAGTGCTTGGTATGGGTTCTGGTTCTGGACCATAACTTCCAACAGTATCGATAACAAAATTTACTTCCATTTTGCACTGTTTTCCAATGGTATTTATAATAAAATATATCGAATACTGTTACATGTGTTAGGAAATTTGACAGCAATTTCTTAGGTTAGGTGGTTAGGGTGCTCTTCTTCTACTTCTGTCAGGGGAACCAGGACTAGAGTCCCTGTACTCCCTGTGTTTCAGGAGTATCGCAAAAAATATTAGAAGAAATAATATAGGTTGGTATCCGTGTTACATTGAAAAATGTAATAACGGTTGTATTGTTGGTTGCTTGCTTTCAGGCATAATTATGTTTTTATTAGACTGAACTATTCTTATAACTTTTTTATTTATTTTTTCTATTTAACTTGAATTTTTAAAAATTGCTTCGCTATTTCGCTAATAAGATAATAATCATTTACATTTTTTAAAAGCTACAGAGAAAAACAACACAGATTCCAAACTGACAGAAAGTAAACTTGGCGAATGTATTGTAGCTAATAGCGATTTTGGAAAAAATTTGAAATGATCTTATTAATTAAGATTTCCTGATTTCCAAAATGCTAAAAATAAGCGGCGGTCTCCAATATTTCTAAAGTTATAGCAGTTTGAAAACTTGAAACATCCAAAGTTTGGATGTGTAAATTAAGCTCTTTTATCAACTTTTATTTATGTGTGTGGGATTAGATTCAAATTTAAGAGTTTGAACAAAATTGTGGGTGCCACATTAAATCTTTTTCATCTAGCACAACACAAAGTGGCACTTACCTGAAGACATTTTTAGATTTTTTAGGAATATCTTGAAAAATAAACAATTTACGAGATTTCTTTATTCTTTAACATTGACTTAGAATTAAATTTTGAACAAATTTAGTTTGAACTTTTTTTTGAAATTCCGTCAAAAAAATTTGAAAAAAATGAGATATTTTTAAAACACTTAAGTATATTTTCCATAGCACGCGTTGATCGTTGAATCCGACGGTCTAGGTAGACTAGACATAGAGGCTTGGCTGCCAAACGGAAGGTCCCGGGTTCGAATCCCAGAAGAACCATTATTTTTTTTAAATATTTTACTGGTTTCTATGGTATCGAAAACAATAATAATGAATAAATAAATGTGATTTTATACCGGGAGATTTTTTAACTGAGTAATAGGTCAATAATCTAAACATATTTTTGTCGGTTTTATTCGGTTAGAATGAGTGGGACAAGGACAGATTTATGCGTATTGCAATAAGAAAGTCATGTGTTGGACACATCAGATTTTTTAAATTATACTAGTGATTTAAAAAATCTCTAGCCTATAAACACTTGTTTACCTTGGTTGTTATGAAGTTGATAATGACGGTTTGAAACGTCGAAATTGAATAAATATATAAGTACATATATAAATAACTGTTTCTCGTAAAACACATAATTTTTTTTATATGTAACCCCATTTGTGGACATACTATGTACATACAGACAATATTATATAAACAATTAAACATGTAGAACAATACAAACCAATATTTAAAAAAGCCTTGCTAAAAAAAACTTCTTATTGAACTATGCAGCATAATATGCAAGACAACAAATCTCGATTCCTAACTAATTTTTCGTTATCAGTGCAGTACCTGAGGCTTAGGTCAGAGGGGACAGTATATAAGTATTGTTGGGGCTAATTGTTGCTAGTTGATGTGCCCTTGCAATTGTTCTTGTGGTACAAATAACTCTCGCACAAGAAGGTAAGTGTCACTTATCTACTTCAAAAAACACTGATTTAAAAAATAGTGATTTTTAAGAGAAGTAAAATTGAGTAAAACTTTTGGTAATTTTTCAAAAAAAATTTGATAGGTAGTAGATTATTTTGTTTATAAACAATAAAAACTCAGCGTGTGTGGTAAACTTTAGCAGATTTAAGAACATTTCAAACTTATTAAACTAATAAAAACAATTAATTTGTCATGTAATATAGTTTTCTTGTAGTACACGCACTTCCTCTTGTTATTGAAGGAAAAATGCTATTGGTTTTAAATGGAAAACGCACCTGCATAAATTTATATACGATATTCTTTCCAATGCCTCTTATACCTATTTCATTTCTAGTACTATCTACATATTCTTTGGACACCCTGTATAATTATCTCGAACTTTTTCCCCTTCAAAAAAAATTGGTTTTCAACATAGAAATACAAGTAAAAAGTAAATTGTTTCCTGCTTTAAAATTTATAATAATAATAAATTAGTAAATAATTTTCCACTGATATTAGTTCTGGGAAATCTGGCCGGCACGGACGCATCATTAAATTAATGCCTTCCTATGTATTTAATTTTTTTTACATGATATTCAAACGTGTAGGTATTTGCCCCTATTTTATTTTCTAATAATAAGCAATTTTAGTTTTGTAAAATTAAATATTTTGAATAATTATCTCATAGTTCTCTTAATGGTTTTATTTTGTCTAACATATATGTTTGATAAATTTGGTAAGGTAATTCACCATACCTTCGTAGGTACTCACAATATGCTAAGGCTAGCCACACAATAAGACAACATTTCAGCAATGTGATTTTTACGATCTGTTAATTACAGACAAATGCCGAAGTGGTTGTCAAGGAGGACCTGAAAATGTTAAATTCGCTGAAGGAACGACTTACAAGTATAATTACGAAGGAAAAATCGATATCTCAATATCAAGTGCCGATGGACAAACAACCAGTACTGATATCACAGCTGAAGTATTATTGACCCAATTGTCCGATTGCAATCAGATTTTAAGACTACACAACGTTCAAGTTTTGGGCGCCAGAGGAAAGGTATAACTGTGGTAACTTTTCTTAAAAGCATCATTATAATCGAGTTTCTTATTTTAAAAATATGGTCAGATTCTTGATATAGAAAAACCAGTGCAACTAAACCTACATAACGACGGCCAATTAGAAGACAGTAATTGCATGGAGGAAGGCGATTCCCAAAACTCCATCAACATCAAACGGGCCATCGCCTCCTTGTTCCAAGCTGATGCAAAACACGGTTACGAAACCGATGTCTTTGGTCGCTGTCCCACAGAAGTCAGTACATATGAAGACGGAAATGTTTTGGTCATCCAAAAAAACAGAAATTTGAATCAATGCTCCTACAGAGAAAATATCAAACAAGATTTCCTCGCTACCACATTAAATCTACACGAAATCAAATTCAGTCCAATTTTGAATGCCGATTACGAGGCTACACTAAAAGTAAAAAATGGCGTCTTGGACCAAGTCATCGTTCAAGAAAACTACCTGTACGTGCCATTCTCCGTTGAACCGAACGGTGCCAAAGCCCAAGTTAACAGCAAATTGCAATTGGCCGGTACTTCCAAAGATACACCAAAAAACACCGCTAACAAACCAAGGTCTATTATTTTCGAAAACCCTGATCCAGTCAATTTACTAACAGGCAATGTGAACACCATCTTGCAAGCTGTGAAAGAAATCGCCAAAACCGTCGATGAAACAGTCAGCGAAACCACCTCTAAAGAATATGTAAACCTCATCAAGATTCTTAGAGTCAGCAAAAAGGACGATATTCTAACTGTGTACAATCAAGTGAAATCTGGTGTAGGCTTTACTAACGCCGCTGCCGCTAAAAAGATCTTCTTGGACGCACTCTTAAGAGCTGGAAATGGAAATTCTGTCGAGGTAGTTATTGCTTTATTGAAGAATCGCCAGCTTAGCGAAGCCGAACAAAAACTCGTCTACTTAGGCTTGCCCTTCGTCCGTCATGCTACAGAAGAATCAGTCATCAGTTTAACTGTAAGTTATCAAAAATCGTCTGTTACAAGATTTTAATTATTTTTTATTCAACAGGAACTTTTATCGCAACCTAACTTGCCGCGTGAAGCTTATTTGGGCATTGGTAATTTAGCTGGACGTTACTGTCGTCAACATTCTTGTGAAAATGTTGAATCCATCAATAAACTGTCCCAAGCTCTCATCTTGAAATTGGCTGATGGAAAAGCTGCCAACCGTAAAGAGGAAAATGAGATGATCTGTGTTTTGAAGGCCTTGACAAATATTCACTACTTGAATGATGACATCTTATCGAAAATAACTGCTATTGCCCAGGACAAGAAAGCATCAAACCGGCTTAGGGTTGCTGCTATGGAAGCCTTCTTGGCGGATCCATGCAAAGATAAACTCCAACATAGTGCATTGAATGTTTTACAAGACATCCAGCAAGACTCTGAAGTTAGAATCAGAGCTTACCTAACTGCTATTCAATGCCCCAACGCTAAGATTGGAAACGCCATCAATACTCTCTTGGAAAACGAACCAAGTTATCAAGGTAAGGCACAACACTTTCTAGTTATTCGTGGAAATTATCCTAGATTTTCTCTTTCACAGTTGGAGGCTTCATTGTCTCGCATATCCGCAACATCAAAGCATCAGCCAATCCCGATAAGGAACTAGCTAAGCAACACTTAGCTTTCATTAACTTGCCCAATAAATTCCCAATTGATTTCCGTAAATGGTCCTACAACGACGAATTCTCCTACCCTGTAGACACTCTTGGAGTCGCCAGTTTTGCCGAAACCAACATCATTTACTCACCAGAATCCTGGTTACCTCGCTCATCCAACCTGAATCTCACTGTTGAAATATTCGGTCAGAGCTTGAACCTCTTGGAAGTTGAAACGAGACAAGAAAATTTGGACAAACGCGTTGAGCAATATTTGGAACCTAAAGACGTACTCCGCACTGCTAGTGTTAATGAATTGTGGAACAGCAATAAAAAATCCGCCAGGGATATTTTAGATCATTTAAAATCGGAATTAACGCGTGATGTAACTAAAGCTGAGGTGCCAATTCGCACCAATGAAATGACCAATGACTTGGATTTGGATCTCAATGTTAAGGTTTTGGGATCTGAGTTGCTGTTCTTGAGCTTGGACAATGATATGCAAAAATCTACTCCAGCTAGTATTATTGATAAACCGATCGCCGATTTTGCTACAGGTTTAGACGAACAATTTAGGAACTTAGAGGTAAATTTCGTAATAATAAATTGAAAGTCTGATGATAATAATTGTTTTGTTGTAGGCATCCCTTCGTTCAAATATCTTGTTTTTGGACGCTGAATTCGCTTATCCAACATCTCTTGGTGTGCCACTTCGTTTGGCCGTCGAAGGAACCGCCAACGTCCAAATCAAAACCAAAGGAAAAATTGACGAAATCTTAAATGACAAAGATTCAGTTTTGAATTTGTCGGTCATCCCAAGTGCCAATACTGAAATCGCTGGACGTTTAACCGCTGATGCCTTTGTAGTAGAAAATGGTCTTAAAGTCATCTCCACTTTATATTCATCAACTGATGGAGACCTAACAATAGATTTCTTCGACCGCGGCAATGCAGTCGATGTGAAATTCGGTTTGCCAGTAGAAAAACAAGAAGATATTTCTACTAACCACGAAATTGTCTTCCATATCAGAGAATTAGGAGCTCCCGAACAAAACACACCTTTGAAATTTTCTCAACAGAACGACTTATCTGTATGCTTTGACCAATTGAACCCCCTTATCGGTCTTACTGTATGTGCGGATATCGATTTGACATTATAATTTGGTGTCGCCATTTCCGAGTATGTAGTTAATATGTGATAGGGATAAAAATTGTAGGTAGATACTCCTAATTATTATCTTTTTTAGTGATCTAGATGTGTCCCACAGAAAAAACGTTAAATAAAAAAAGTTGAGGGCTAATGTAGTTATTATTTCTTGAATTTTGCAAATTTTTTTATTTTCCAATTTCTCACAAAATATTTAGTTTACACTTTTCACGCAAAAGAAGTGGCCATTTTCGTGAAGGTATGAGAAAAAATAGAGTATGCTACACGGGAGGAAGTGATCTTCTTCCTAGCTGTTGCATAAATATCTATTTTCGAAAACTGACAAGAAAAGTTTAGTGTGCCCGTTTTCAAACTCGCACCATTGTGAAAATTTTTGGTATCAGTGGAATAAGAAACTTATTGAAAAATATTAATTTCAAGTTTTTATGTTGTCATGGCAACTTGATTTCTAAAACATAATAGGCAAAAGAAAAGTTCTAGGTTGGTTCTAGGCAAAAGTTGGTGATCTGTCACCTAAATTGGAACCGGACGCTTCGGGATGATTTTAGAAATTGTTAGAGAAAACTTTTGGCACGGAAAATGTCACGATACCAACTGCTGAACGATAAAAGTATAGCGTTTATGACGAAAGTAATTCGTAGATACTTGTGAAGAAATATGATTGAAATAAGCACGATAAATTATACAGGGTGTGTCACGTAGAGGGCCATCGATCTGTGGGTATATGGAAAACTAATAACAGTAGAATTTTGAAAATTTGGTTACCTGTCTAATTCAGCTTGCCGGTTTCAACTAAAATATTTTCACGTTTCTGCTACTTCCGGTTACACCGGAAGTGGATGTTAATATTCCTATTTTAAATGAAACATCCTGTATATTTTTGAATTTTTAGGTTCCAATGGTTCCTGGAGGATTATTGCGTAGAATACTTTTAATTTTATGGCAAAGAGTTTCAATGACATTTAAGCCCGGACTGGATGAGGACCAGGAAAGCACCTTTATGTCATTTTCCCCGAGTTCTAAAACTGTGATATTTTAAAAACAGTCGTTAGAAAATTACGTCACATTTTTCAAATGCAATTTTAAAGCTACGAAATATGCCTAAAATCACCAAATAAAGACTTGGGGATTTTTTGATACATAAAACCAACATCCAGCTTTCCAATAAAGTAAATTTTACCAAAATCCAACCAGCGATTCCAAAACTGTGATTATTTTAATGTAGGTAGCACCCTCAAAAACACGTTTTTTGAAAAGTCAATTGTGGAACACCAAAAAAATGCAAAAAAATTCATATTAACATTTCAGGATTTTTTCAATATAGTACGATTATTGAACTTTGATTTAAAGGTTTTTTGACACAAATCCAACTAGTGATTTCAAAACTGTGATTTTTTAAAACAGTTACTAGAAAATTCTAACATTTTTAAAGGTGCAATTTTGAAGCTCCGATAAATGCCTAAAATCACCAAATAAAAACTTGTGTAACTTTTTTGTAAAGAAAACCAACATCCAGCTTTGCAATAAAGTAAATTTCATCAAAATCCGACTACTAGATCCAACGTTTTGAAAATAATAATTCCTTGTTTCTACAATTTTCCCATCCTGCTGGGTTAAAGTGCAACAGTTTTGGAACCGCCGAGCGGATTTTTACGAAATTTACGTTTTTATGTAACTAAATGTTGGCATTATAACAGAAAAAAACATCAATATTATGGAAGTTAATTTAGATAACTTTTGCGCGTATGGAAAAAAGACAATAAAATTTACTTTTGTCCGAACATTTAGTTGTTAGGGCTCGTATTAGACTGAACTATTCTTATATTATGGTTATCAGTAGATATTTCGCCAAAATATTTTTTGAGAAAAGGGAAAATAAATTTGCAAAATTATAAATAATAACTACATTAGACTTCGAATTTTTTTATTTGACATTTTTTCTGAGGGAGACATCTAGATCACTAAAAAAGATAATAATTACAATTTTTATCCCTATCACAGTATGACTAGATGGCGACACCAAATTATAATGTCAAATGAGAATACAAATTACAAATACTATAAATATAATACAACACTTTTTTTTGTAATATAATACACATCATTGATGAGAGAAATGAGTCAGTACAAAAAATTATTCACACATTTATCAGACTACTTGTAGAAGTAATCTATGATTTCATTAGTATTTTTTTCATATTATTTATACAAGTCATTAATTGAAATTATTATAAAAATACAAATACTTATTTTATTTACTAAGTAAATATTACAGCACAGAGGCCTTGAAAATATAGCACCCATCATGACTATTTGTATTCATAGCTACCATAATTTTTGAAATATAAAATAAAATAAGTTAGATCAGCTTAGAAATAATACAGTTTTGAAAATGAGAAAGAAAATTTAAGTATGAGGAGACAATAAATAATAAATGCAAGTATATAATAAAATAATTACGGAAGAAAATAGATGAAGCTAAGTCGAGTAAAAAGCAACAGGATAAGAAACAATTAAAGATGATTCAAAATTTGCATTACGAACTAAAATAGAATTAAGTTTTTATATACAGTTATTGTAGAAATTATTTACACTTCATGATTTATTGCACAAACGTCCCAACCCGCATTTTCTTACATTCTATACACACACACAAAAAATGAATCATTTTTAATTCTTCCTAATTGTAAGTAAAGTAAAATAAAAATAAGCAACAGGTATATTTTATGGCAGTGTGCTTCGATGGTATAGATTTTTTTAAATTAAATAGTGAGATCTTCCCAGTCCTCTTTTTCTCTCTCAGATAACGTTACCCGTATCTTTGAGATTTGTTTTAATTGCTCATGGATTCTGGGCGCTATTGGATTATTACTAAGATCTACTGATTCCAATGAGGGTGCCTCTTCAAGATATTCTACTTCTACATCTGGAAAATCAACAAAAATTAATAAAAATCTCATGGTGATGACTGATGACTTTGTTCCCTTACCAACTATGTGGTTATTACTGGCGTTGAGCTGTTGCAGTTTTGGTATCTTAAAAATACAGTTAGGTAAAGAAATAAATGTGTTATATGAGATGTCTAGCCGCTCCAAGGAGCCCAAGTCCGCACACTCGTCTGGTAGTTTGCTCATTTGGTTGTGTGACAAATTCAAATCAGTTATCAAACTGAATTTAACTGCAAACTTTGGAGGTATCTTCGTAATCACATTGTCGCTTAGATCACAGGTTTTCAATTCGGTGTGTCGCATCAGATGATAGACAGCATCCGGCACTTGCATCAGTTGACAATTGGACAAATCTGAAAAAAATATATTACGTATTAATATCTTATTTTAACTTTTAAAGTACGCGCTAGGATAAAAATAAATCGGAAATTATCTAATGGGCACCTCAAGGATGGCTCTGCGGGCCTGCAACTAGTTTTAATGAATTCCCAGTGCGATTACATAAAACGCACCAAATTTAAATTCACATTGTTACGATATATTACATTATTCGGACATTTCTTCGGTGCTATTACGGAAGAAAGCTTTCAAATTATGCAAGTTTCTAAACAAATGTATTTAAAACTCATTCAGAAGCAAATTTAATGATAATTGTGTCATCATCACTCTCTTCTGGTAATAATAAACCAAACGTTAAGTTTAGTTTCTAATTAATTGATCCCCCACTGCTCGCAAAGGAAAGTGTAGCGGATTATTAAGAAAAATATAGCAAATTAGCTTTTATTAGGCATAGTACGCATTTTACTGTACCTAGTTTTTGTGTTTCTTGGGCATCCTCGCATCTATGCACGATTCTAGTCACAGCTAAAGCCATTTGTTCGATAATTATTATTATTGTGAATATTGTGCGGAGTATGACCGACTTTCCTAAGCGCACGTACTGACGCCAGAAGCCAAAAGAGCTATTTCCGTTCCGCGGAGCGGTTGTGGTTGATGTACCTACTCTATTTTTAAATAAATGTATAATTTTACACGGCAACAATTTCTACTAAATAATTTGGTTTTGGTTTCTTTGCCAATGAATCGATAAAACTACTTGTTCCAATAGAAAAAATTAAAATTTATTTTTTATCCTTATTCTGCCGACTTTCTTGGAATAATTCTAATATTACACTGGGTAATAAAACTTCATATGATCCACGAGCAGCTGCACTATGTTGTAGTGTACAGCCCAGTGATTTAAGTGACTTGGCACAATCTTGATGGCAAATACATGTTTGAGTTTATTCCATCTAGGCAAACCGAAAATAGATTTGTAATTACCCGACAGTTACAATGTTTAAATATAAACACGGCCCGGGTGCCCTTAGATTTAACTTCCGCTCTGGAAAAAATTCAAATGGAAAAAGTACAATTTTTATACTTTGGAAACCAACAAGCTTTAAGAATGCGTCTTTAATGAATCAATGAACTTTGTTAGTTGTGGGTTGTTATTTTAAGTACACAGAATAAATGGGGTTGAGGCTGAGTTGAAGGATCCTATAAGTAGGAATAATTTGAAAATTTTTCGTTTCGATGCAAAGGTGGAGAGTAGTCCCGATTTAATAATTATAAAACATAGATTTTGTTGGAAACACATCAGTCATTTCACTCTTAATAATTAAGTATTTAATTCTTGAAGAAGCAACTAATTATATAGGACGAGAAATTAAGTATACTTCGTCAAAAATTATATTAATTTCATACGTTATTTTTCTAATCAAAGTGAAAATAGTTAAAAGTATAATAATTGATAATGATTCTTATATGTAGATCTTACTCGATGTTAAACTATATTTTCAAAATTCGTCGAAAATTTTATATTTAACTGTACAATAATCAGAACTTAGTATGTATTTCCCATAAACTAAACTTGGTGGACAAAATCCAGTTGATTTTATTTTTAAATAAGGTCGTTTTAGATTAATATTATCTCGACCATTTTACAACGTTCCTTTGGAAATTCTGGAGGTGATCTCGAGGCGATCTAGGCAAGGTAATCAAGGAATTTTGAGATAATCTGAAGGAAATCCTAGAAATCTTGTGGAAAGTCGAGGCAACTACAGATATTATTTCCTAATTTTAACAGTTACAATTTATTTATTACAAAAAAATATGGAACGTTTAAAACCTTCTCCAAATTGTGACAATTAAACTGGAATAATTAAATAATAATTTTGTATAAATATATAAAATTTTGAATTTATATTTATTAGTTTGAAACAAAAAGGAACTTTTCAAATTAAGTTATAGTAATCGTGATTTTTTTCGATTTTGATGGATTTACACGTTTTGAGGGCCCCTGAATCCATTTTGACCATTTTCGCCATGATATCTTGAAAAATAAACAACTTATGAGATTTTTTATTCTTTAACATTGATTTAGAATTAAATTTTGAACAAATTTTGTTTGAACTTATTTTTTAAATTCCGACAAAAAAAAATAAAACTTATTTTTGTCGTAAAATTCGGTTATAATGAGTGGGACAAGGACAGATTTATGCGTATTGCAATAAGTGCGAGAGAGACTTCCGAAAATTATTTGAAAATTGCCGAAAACGCTCAAAATTGAAACACGATTTTTACAAGAAATTTAACTTAATTTCTTTAGGAAAAGTAATTGTGGTACTATCTGTATAAGAAAGTCACGTGTTGGACACATCAGATATTTTTTTATTGTATTTACTAAGGAAATGGACAAACTGATTGCCAAAAGAAGAAATTTTTTAGATAGAACTGGAAAATATTAAATTTGTATAAAGTATAACACGAAATAAAATGACAAGAAAAATTTATTATTTCTTTAAATTTAGTGTCAGCTTTTTGATAAACTTAAAAAATATGAAACGTCTGATGAAAACTAATAAGTACAGTGATATAATATTTTGAAAAATAATTAATTGAAATCTTTGCTAGTCTCAAGTTCTTGAAACTGAATGTACTATTTATGCAAATAATTAGCAGAGTAAGTATAAGCAAATATTTAAAAGTATTTAAAAACTTAAATTGTTCACTTTGATACTTAAAGAAAGTACCTTTTCTATCTGTGAAATAATAACAATAGTCAGAAGTGCCTAAATTCAAAATCCAAAACAGCAGTTGATAAATTTTGAAAAGTGCTTCTCCAAAACTATCACTATTCAAAAGTGGATGTATTTAACAATGACGGTCTGTATTTACAATATGCACGCGCAAGTCAACCATCTCTTACTTTTGAGTAGGTCTATAAGGCACAACCTCAACAATTATTTTAGAAAATAGATTGATTACTGTTACATTTCTAAAATTTTATTTGAATTGTACCTAACCTATCTCAATTTCTATTCTTGGATAATAAATATTAATAAATAGTATATAATACAAGTTTTTTTATTTGGAATTATTTTACAGATGGACAATTTTCCTCGATTTCTCTTGAATCAATCATAATAAATTTTTGATTAGGTACTTTCGACGTACACACGAAATGCCGTTTCCAAAATTTTTATTTGATTATTGACAGCTTGAATTCAAATTAGGAACTAGATTAGTTAAAACCAAAACACAAAAAATTCCACTGTCCAATTTCGCTATAATTCAGTTGTCATCTGCATTCAAATGGAAAAACACATAACTCAATCCACAAAGAAAGTACCATGCGCGTCTGCTGTACCAGCACAATTCACAATTTACTTTCGTTTTCACTCAGGAAATATGGTCGATAATTAAAGCATAAACCCATTATTTATGTTTCATGACCAGCAGAGAAAAATCTCAACAGATATGTGAGATTTATATTAATTAGTTGCCATATTTATGGAGTCCTTGAACGGCCTAGCATGGCATAGTGTATAGTAAGCAGGAAACAAACCGATGCATCGCATCTCTCCTTCAGCACATTGCATCCAATTTATTGTTTAAATCCGCGTTTTACATTAAAAATTTATCTAGTACGGAAATAGAAAGTAACACAGCTAGTGTAGACATCCACATCGTTAATTTAATGAATATGTGCGAGGCAGAACAATGTGTGGGAAAACAGTTTCTGATTATTTGTTTCTATTAATTGCGTCTGTAGTAGCAAACAAAACAATTTCGATTAATAATAATACATAATAATAATAAATGATTAAGATTTCGATTTTAATCTAGGTTTAATCTATGATTAATTTCGTCTGAAAACTGTGATTTTGTTATCGATTCATTGACCCAGGAGTTCAAATATGTCGCAGTTGTTTCCTGCTGATCAGCAGGATTCAACAGGACTAATTTGTGTGATAATTATTATTGTTAGACAAAAGTTTTGTTGAATTGTCGGAAACCTTTCAAGGCAAAACAACAAAATAAATTATCTTGATCATATGTTTTCCTGCTTGTGCCATAAATAGCAATAAAATTGCTCCGATCTCAATACAATATAAGTCCTTTAACTTCCTTTTAAGTACATAGTAAGGTAAAGTGGTTTCGCTCGCTGGTTTCCCAGATAAAAATTCCACTCTCATCTAGACCAAACTAAACAATTCAAAATGACACAGTTCCAAGTCACTTTTCACTAGGTAATTTTTCCAACTATTTGCTTACCCAACCTGTTGTTTTCTTGGGCTTCATTACACCGTCCCACTACCCTAATCACAGCCCTTCCAGCTAAGCGGGTGCAGATCATCATGGGCACCATTCGGGGGTCCGGCTCGCTGTTATCGGCCTCAGCGGCGATTTCTTCATGGTATTGTGAGGGTGGACGCATTTTTAGCACTCAAACTAATCCAACGAGCAACAAAACTTTATAAAAAACGTAAATAAATAAATAGCGATTGTGCACCTTTGGTATCACTTTTAAGCGCGTACTTTCAAATGTTTGTTGGTTGGGTAGGCTGGTTGGTTTTATATTGACTTGGCGCGTTTTGTTTACTGCCCCACCACTTGGGGACACGCACGCGGGGATTTTTGTTATGGGGGAGTCAAGAGGGGTCGTCAGATGATGATGATGAGTACGCGTGGACTCGATACAATGGAGGTTTGGTGGGAAATTAGCAGGAAGGTTTCTGAACTTGAGGGGAAAAAAATTCGGAAAAATTTAAATATAATTAGTTTTTGGCAGGGAACGTGGACTACCTTGGGGTGGTGATGATGGTTTTATTTGACTAATCGAATATTAAAGAAAATGTATGCTTGGAATTGTTACCGCTCCTGAGGTGCTGAAGAACACTTATAATTGATTGCAAGATCCTAAAAGTGTTTTTATAAATCTAAAAAGTATTTTCGATTTTTCTTTACTCGCGTAAGTATAAAGGTCTAATCATATTCCAAATAAATTATTTATCTTTCAAAACTTTCAAAACTTTTAACATAAAATGTTAAGAGATGGTCGAGTTTCTAATCACTTCATTTCTTCCATAGATAATGTTTGAATTTTGAATGTTGGCGTT
The DNA here is from genome assembly GCA_963942485.1 of Pediacus dermestoides. Lineage (NCBI taxonomy): Eukaryota > Metazoa > Arthropoda > Insecta > Coleoptera > Cucujidae > Pediacus > Pediacus dermestoides. The sequence continues at coordinate 37,388,430 of OZ012626.1, forward strand.
CATACTTTTCGATAATTTTATGAAGAAAATTCCTTCACTTAAAATTTATTATATAAATAAGAATTTATCGAATAAAATTGTTAATATAGTTAATGAGGTTTACTATAAGTAATTTCATTTCATTATTTTTCATGAGGAGCCAAAACATAAATTTCTTTGATGTTTTCATTATAAATATTGAGCTTTTTATTTTTTCTAAGTATATTGTACAGTCTAGACATTAATAAAAGTTAATTTTGTGTTGCATGAAATTTGCTTTTAAAAATATTCGTATTATAATAATTTTACACAAAAAGTAAAGATTTCAGAACATCTTTAACACTTTGAAGTTAAGGAACTAAGTATTATCGATTAGTAGTAAAATCAGTGAAACTAATAATAAGATTAATCATTATGTGGCCTCCCTAATAATACTTTATATCATAAAATTAATTTAAATTAATGAAAAGGGAAGTTACATAAAGTTTTGTAAAAAAAATGATGACCAAATTATAAATCTTTTTATTAACTAATACTTACAATTTTCGTTACGATTAGATACATTTTGTATACTTACATAGAACCGGAAAATTGGAAAATCATTAATTTTAATTAGTCTTTATATTTTTTATGATTTTTAATGGTACTCGGAAAAAATAAGTAAAACTTTAATTTTCCAAACAGAAGATGTCAAAGTCGGTAAAAATAAAGACTTTATACCTTTTTCGAAAATTTTAAGAAAACATAAAGATTTGTTTTTAAATTTTGCATATTTTGATCTGCCAGAAGTCGTCGCTTAATTAAAATTGTTCCAATAAATAATTATTTAATTAAATTTGTAACACCTTGTGCAACAAAGATTGTAGAAAAAAAGAGATGTGACAGATTGCCAAAAATATTGACAAGCGACTTTTTAGGTTGAATTTAAAGTCTAATATTTTGAAAAGGAGAAAAGATATCAACATGAGGTTTTCAGGATTCAAGAGATAATTTAATTGCGAAAACAATAGTATGACCCGATTTTTTTACTTTGAAGTACGTTACTATCTACAGGGTATGAAAGAAAGTCGTCTTTTTTTTCTCAAACTTTATACCTACCAGAATTCCACAAAAAAATTTTTATATTTTTTTCATGTCAATTTTTTTTGTCCCTGGTTAATGAGGAAAAACCCAATTTCTCAAAATTTTTATATTCCTCTTATTTTATAAGATACCGAATTTTTTATTAAATTTAATATTGTTGAACAGGTTTTTGCAATAATAATTATGCTGCCATTTTGAAAGCAAATGTCATCATGTGATATGTCGATAAAAAGGTAATTTTAAGTAGAATCTAATTCTTACGGAAAAAAATATACAGGGTTGTTTTAAAAAATTTTGAAAGTTAGTAGTTGGCCCTTCCAGTGAAACCGGAAGTGTCATCAGATTGTTTTAAACGTCAAAATGATTATTCCTGTCAACAATCAAACCATGCCAAATTTCAAATTAATACAATTAAATGTAACAAAATGGTGGGGGTTGTAAAACGATTTCGTAGCCACCCGATATACACGGATATGAGCAAATTTTTGAAAAAGTGAAAACCCGTTTCGAGAATATAAGTCACTTAAACCAATGGTGAACATAAACTAAGTAAATTCCATTTTATTCCATTAAGAAAATAGCCTCAAAACATGAATTAAAAAAATTTACCAATTAGCGAACGTGTACCGATTTTTGATAAGCCACTGGTTACCAATAAATTAATGAAAGTACAAAAAGTGTACTTTTTATATGAAAGCCATTTATAAGGTATCATAATCAACTACAGAGATTGGTTCTTACAAAACACAATACGGCCGAACGACAAAAAACAAAGAAAAAATCAAATTTTCAGCAAAAATTCGGTATCTTATAAAATAACAGGGATATCAAAATTTTGAGAAACAGGTTGTTTTCCCATTAAGTAAGGACTAAAAAAATCTACATCAAAGAAATATAAACAAAATTTTGTGGAATCTCGGTAGTTATAAAATTTGACAAAAAAAAGAAGACTTTCTTTCATACCCTGTAGATGGTAATGTACTTCAAAGTAAAAAAATCGGGTAACACTATCGCTTTCTAAATTAAATTATCTCTGAAATCCTGAAAACCGCATGTTGATATCTTTTCTATTTTTCAAAATATTTGACTTTAAATTCAACCTAAAAATTCACTTGGTACGCTTCAATTGGCCAGCAGTTTAGATGAATAGGAGGTCCAAAAATGTATTAAATTTTGTAACTTTTGTATTTAACTTTACACTCTATACATATATTTGTACAGCGATTTTTGATAACGCATATTTTGTAAATTCTTAATAAAGGACTATTCTTTCCTCTTCATTGTGACACCCTGTACATTGCAATGACTGAAACTAAAATATTTTACTGCAATTTTATTTTTAATACCTATGGTGTGCAACGTGGTGTAAATATTTTGATTTTAATTTGTGCCAGAAATGAATAAAGGAAATTTTGACTTTCGACCTTGTCGAAAAACTCTACAAAAATTTGTGAAAATTTCTTTGTAAACAGTCCAAGCCAAGGTGCGACTATAATGCCGACAACAAAAAACAATGCGCCATATTTTAGTTTACATAAAGCCACACGCATCCAAGAATTGTTTATTTCGCCCATAAACATCTTTTTAGATTATCAAAATATTTTGACCAGTTTTTTCATCCATCGCCATTCAATAAACAGAGAGCCAAAATAACATATCGCAAGGAAACTCCCAAAAATATGTTGTTTATCTACCACTACAAGTAATAATAATATTATTAGTTCCAAAGAAACACGTATAAGAATTTGGCAAATGACAAAGAAAAAATACTCGGATTCACAACTTCAAAACGTTGATCAACTCAAGGGAAATTCCTACAGTGAATTGCGCATTTATTTCTAAAGGTGGAAGGCGTTTGTCCGACCCCAATGAAAAAAAACTTTTTCATGGAACACTTTGGCCACCGTCCAAAAACCAACGCTAAAAATATACATTTACGTCTACAGATGGTCTAAATTGCCGAGGCCAAAGATTTTTCTTGTTTGTTTCAATTTGCAGCCAACAAAGACGTGATGGTGTTGGCGATGATGGACGACCAGCAGATTTCTGCGGAAGTTGCCACGAAAAAAAACCAAATGTTTGGAAAACCACTAGAAAAATATTGGAAATCAGCTGGTTTCTGTTTTTTTATTTAATTCGCGTGTATAATGTTGTATTAAGTATAATATGTGCATGTTCCTTTTTGACCTTGCTGGGAACGAAAATAGAGCTCAAATGTTAAAATCAACTGCGTCTCTTATTCTCAAAGTCTATATTTTTCACATCCGTGGTTTATTTTTGTATTTACAGTAAAGGCGGGAGGGGAAAATCAAATTAGCTTGCGGGCTACACTTAAACAGAAAGAAAAACTATACCAAGAACATTGAAGGTAGTTACTAGTAGAATTTAAAGAAAATTATCGAAATTTCGAATAAATAACACGCTGATCCCTGCGGAAGTAACATTTTATTGTGCAAAAAATAATTAATATTTATATTAACAATCATGATACTTTCCGGAATACTTCACTAATGTAATTCATTTTTGTTATACAATAAAAGAATGTAATATTGCACACAAATATATTATTTAAACAGTTCTTATCCAAAACACTTAAATAAGAAAGGTCCATGTTGAAATTATTAATATTTAGTGAACTTATAATTTTTTCCAGCCGTTTTCTGTTATATTTATACAGAAAAACTATTCGGTTTTGCACAGTTAATTAAATTTAAATAGAATGACGGAAGTTCACCGAAAAAAATATATGTAATTTACCTCTCCACGCTATACACTTGCCAAATAATTTACGTATGTAGGTACGTTTTAAATTGAAAAGCTTTCTACGTGGATTTTGTTTTAAATAAGTATGAGTCTTCCTGTTAGACATAGAATTAATCATTTTGCTAAAAAAGTTTTCTAATAAACAAAAATAGTTGCCTTATTGCAAGAGGTCATAGACAAAATTTTGCAATTATTGGCAATGTGGATAAGGTGAGAAATCAGCACGTCAGAATTCTATTTTACTGATGTGTTTTTGTCATAATTACGCATTTATGTTGGGTTAGTAAATACATATTTATAGTCTAAACTAACTAATAATCAAAAGATATAATTCAAAAATAAAAACTGGAAATATACGAAAAACTGTTTAGTTTTTAAAATTTCCGCGAAAAGCCACTACAAGATTTTTTATTTCCGCTAATTTCGGTTTTGAAGGTTACATCTATTTCCAAACTAGATAGAACAAAACTAATTTTAAATTTAAATTTAATTTAATTTATATAAAAAAAATTAAACCGATTTTAATTACAAATTTAATGCCCTACCATGGCCTGCCAGATCTCCAGACGTGACACCTTTAGACTTTTTCCTTTAGGATTGTCTGTAATGAAAAAACTTACTTTCTTATGGTGTCCTTTATTGAAAATTCCTATGATCAAAATGGTGATTAATATTAGGATACAAAAATATTTGCTACCTTTGACCCTTGAGCCTTTAATCAGCATTCACTGAAAATTAAAAAGAAAAGTGCGAACTTTGTTTGAACTTTATAAAATTTCTTTTTCCAGGTATATTAGACAGCTCCATTAAATGATTTTAATTTATTTATCTGAACCATCCTGCTTGAATTATTTTTTTATTTCCCTACTCACTAATATTTGATAGGAAATAATAATAATAACCAACCAATGATCTTTGTAACCTCTGAAAATTATCCAATAATCTAAAAGTCAATAATAATTGCATCAGAAATGTCACTTCTTTTAATATTTGAACGCCAAACCGAATCAAAATTTTTAAATAAAATTTCCAATAAAAATGGAGATGGACTTCAACCCCGATGAGAACTTGCTGCAACACTACAAAAACTTTGGGCGGTTTTTGAGTGACAGCAGGAAAAAATTCGAAGCCGCAGTATCCGAAAATGTACAGGCGAAAGGCAAAAGGGATGACTTTGTATGGTTAGGGATGATTGGAAAGGGATCGTTCGGTAGAGTGCATTTAGTCAGACGCAAAAATAATCCAAGCAGAATACTCTGTTGTAAAGTGATGGAAAAAATGTTTCTGGTAGAAAAGCGCCAGGTCGACCATACCAAATCTGAAATACTCTTTTCTAAAGTGTTGGATTTGCCATTTATCATAAAATTGGAGGCGTTTTTCATGGATCATGTTTACTTGTACTTAGTTATGCCGTTTATTGAAGGTGGTGACATGTACATACATTTAAGGAAAATGAAGAAATTTGGAGAGCATATAAGTAAATTCTATGGGGCTCAAATTATTCTAGCATTCGACTATTTGCACTATTTGGGAATTATTTATAGAGATTTAAAACCGGAAAACATCATACTAACACCGAGCGGTTATTTAAAATTAATCGATTTCGGGTTCGCTAAGAGAATCGAAAATAAAAGAACATACACGCTTTGTGGTAAGTAGTTTTTTCAACTTGTATCACTGTTCGAAATAGTCTAATAATGGACGAGGTGAATGTTCTAAATTATATTAAAACGTTCACGCCAAACTGTCTGGCACTTATTGCCGGTCAAACCAAATACATAGAATAATTTAGATAAGCCGGTTGTTAACTTATTGTTATCTTCCACTTTCGAATAATCCATAGGTACGCCGGAATACTTAGCACCGGAGGTTATACTAAATTTGGGATACAACCAGTCGGTAGATTGGTGGACGTTTGGCATCCTGATGTACGAGATAAGCGCAGGATATCCTCCGTTTTACAGCAAGGACGTTCTGAGGATCTACGAGAAAATCGTCGAAGGAAAATTTATTTATCCTCCGCATTTTTCAAGGAGTTTGAGGGGTATCCTGCAAAATATCCTTAAACTCGACAGGACTCAGAGGTAAATTAATGTTGTGCTCTATATTTATATCAACACGAGCAGGAAGAGAGTTAAGATGAAAATAAAATGAATTTATCTGAGTTTGTTCAATGCCATAACACTGTTTTGATTGTGTACAATATCTGCACGTGTGTAATTCCGGAAACTAGCAACTGCTCTATTTCTGAAACTTATGGAAATGTTGGAATGTTTAACAATTTATTCGGGTGCCAAATTAAATTTTTATTATTAGTTTTTGCGTGATATTCCGATTGTTAATAAAAAATGTTTATTTTGTGAAGGATTCTGTAAATAAGTGGCCTAACAGGTAACAGTTCTTTTTTAAATTCTTCATGTAATAGATATTTGATTTACAAATATTATTAAAAAGAGACAAAAATGTTGTTCTTGTACTCTAACTACTCTAAGCAACAAAAAATAGTGAGTCAATTTGGTATCATTGAAAAAAACACAATTTCAGTCCTTTCAAGACTTTATAAAATAATGCTTCCTAGAATATTTACAATTAGATGGTAATTTGCTAAAATATTGAATTTTTATCTAGTTTTCCATTAACTAAAAAAATACATATAATGGATTAACCGAAATTTACGAGAAAGAGAATAGGAAATTTTCGTACCATTATAAACATATTACAATAAACTTTCTGATATATTTAAACAAATTTAACTGGCAAGTTATTAAACATTAATAAACAATTTTTGTTATTATTTCCACTCTCTATATTTTTACCCCCATAGTAAAAATATTACATGAATTATGATAGGAAATTGGCTAATTATAAATTCTTTTTGAAAAACGGTTTTCCTATACGGGGTGCTCTATAAGATTAGGAAATATTTTAAAGATGATCATAGCTTATTCTAAGTCAAACAAGGTCATTTTTTGTTAGTAATTTTTTCTTGCGATGCCAGTGGAATGGGTAAGGATGTGGATGTTGAAATTCAACTTTTGTTTAAAAAAATATCGAACGATTTGGATTCCTTTAAATTTAGATTTTTCATTAAAATCTGCATAAATTTTTTTTAAATGAATTGAAAATCTGTTAATTTGTGATTTTATGGTCATTTTAGGAATTCTCAAATTTTTCCTGATGTTACTAAAGATTAGCATACAAATTTTAGAAAATCATTTAATTTTATATCAGATTTTTGCATTGAGCAGAAATAATCATACAGTTTATATTTCACCAGTTTAGCGAAAATTAAAGGTGGTTTGTCTTATAAACTATGGTCGAATGTTGCTTCCTTTTTGATATACAGGGCATTAAAGAAAATAAATTATTTTAAATAATTTGCTATAAATCAATAACAAAAAAATTAGTCTTCTGAATTTTTGCATAGATCTTTTTTTTTGTATTCTCTTATTAATAGTGGTTGCAATTATTTTATTTGGAACACAGAGGCGTGCGTACGGGTTTCTCCAAAAACATTTTATTGAATAAAACGTACGCCACTGTTTTTTTTGCAGCAATATACACAGAGTATTTTCCATTCAATTTAGAAACTTTTTTGTATCTTATAATTCTTTCATAACTTAACTCAAAATAACCTAATAGTACAGTAAATAAGGGAGAAAAAAAGGCTTCAAATTGACTTTTTTTACCCTACAGCCAATTTTTGTAGAATCTTCTAGAGGGTCACCCTGAAAGTTTAAAACTGAGTTTGTGTATTCGTGGGCGCCGCCCTTCCTTCACCAGCCCTTAATTAAGGGTTGGATTTTTTTGTTTATTGAATATCTTTTTTCTTATTAAATTTTCGAAAAAAAGGGTCAGTACAAAGTTGTAAAGAAAAATATGTCCTACAACTATCTTTTAAACTTTTTTTGATATTGTCGATATTTAAAAAGGTATTCAACAAATAAGTTGAAAATTTTGGGGAAAGAGTAGTAAGTAGTACCTAACTAGAGAACTATTTCCCTAAAATTTGCAACGTATTTGTTGAATATCTTTTTAAATATTGACAATACAAAAAAATATTAAAAGGAAAGTTGTAGGAAATATTTTTCTCTACAACTTTGTACTGATGCTTTTTTCGGAAATCTAATAGGGAAGAACCTCTTTAATAAATAAGAAAAAAAAGTTAAGTTATCAAGAAATTGTAAGATACAAAAAAGTTTCTAAATTGAATGGAAAATACTCTCTGCATATTGGTGCTGCAAAAAAAACCAGTGATGGTGTACGTTTTATTCAATAAAATGTTTTTGAAGAAACCCGTACGCACGCCTCTATGTTCTAAATAAAATAATTGCAACCACTATTAATAAGAGAATACAAAAAAAAATCTATGCAAAATTTCAGAAGACTAACTTTTTTTGTTATTGATTTATAGCAAATTATTTAAAATAATTTATTTTCTTTAATGCCCTATACATCGAAAAGGAAGCAACATTCGATCATAGTTTATTGGACAAACCACGCTAAACTATCGACTGCTGAAATCCAGACGCCAAAGGTACCTACTTGAGTATGCAAAATATGAGGACAGGCAACTAAGCTCGGATTCTTATATCTGAGACCCTAAATAATGAAAAAAATCATGTTGCTGGTAGCTAGGATGGTCCATTTCAATCCACTCGCCCTCTTATCACGTTATCACTATTCTAATGGTCCGAAAGGTAAAATCTCAAGTTGGCGTATCCCCATGTAGAAAATTTTTTGAATCGATTTTTGGATTTATCTTAGGTCCTGTTAGTTAGAGGAAAAAAGTGTAAGGACAAAAATTGTATACCTCAAAATTTGCAACATTTTTTGTCTTACACCGAACTCTCTGTAGTTAGTTCCCAAAAAGATAGAGGGCGCCAAAATTTCCAAAAATGTGCTGTAGCAATGTACCTATTATGTGTCAAGGTTTTTCCTGTATTTGAGTACCTAAATAAAGTGTTTTATTAAAAAACGTGAAAAAATGTCGTTACAAGTGACAAATTTGAAGAGAAAAAGACGGAACAAGTTATCGTGTTTGTTTTATGATGCAACAGGAGACTTAGTTAAAAAGCCAAAATCACAATCGTGGATCATTATTATAAAAGCAGCAGATAGAACAGACGAAATTAGTGAGAAGGTTGGAGGGGAAAAGTGGAGCAGTCCCCCCAGTATCTACGCCACTGGATTTTTTTATTATAAATATATATATATATATATATATATATATATATATATATAATTCATTACCTAGAATTGTACTAGGTACATTACTCTGTGTGCGAAATTTAATGGAAATCGATCGAGTGGTTTAGAAGTTATGGTAGCAAAAGCAGTTTTTATCCTAAACTTTGACACCCTGTATCTTTGTTAAAAAACATTTTAAAGCAAAGTTTTTTTTATTAAGTCTACTTTTTTTTTGATGCTTTATCACCTACCAAAATTAATGACGTTTAAGCTGGACCACCCCGTATATAAAGATATAAAAGAGGAGGAAAACAAGTTAGACCATAAAATGGACCGGCAACATCCAAAATATGAATCTTTGAGCTATTATGAGCATATATCAGTTGATAAAATGCGGTCCTCATATTTTGCATACTCAATTCCTTTCAGCACCAGGTCCAATAGATATAATATTGGAATAATATAATATAACAAAATAATCATAAAATAATTATAGATTTTATGATTGTTTTAATGAAATATTTAAAAATTGAAAAAATGGTCGTAAAAGAGAAATTCTTGAATACCATTTCGAATACAATTACAAGACTATAAGTAGTTTTAGGTAGAAAAATTTAAACATTATAAATTGATGAATAATCGATAATTTTCCATTTTATTTACCTAAGTAGGTATACTTTAACTTTAAAGTTTTCTCTTCGAAACTTAAATTTTTTTTTAAATCTGATTTACTAAATTCCAACAGAATCAATATAAATTGAAACAGGTATTTAATTTTTCTCAATTATTACCCTGATCTCAATGGTACTTTTAGTGAAATTCCACAAAAAAACCTATCACAAGAAATTGAAATAAATAAAGCCAATTCTCTTCATGCTGAAATATAAAAAACTCTAAAAAACACACTTTTTCATTAAATGAATATTTTAAAAATCTCCCTTTCTCTCCTTTCCAGATATGGCAATTTGAAAAATGGCTCCAAAGACATCAAATCCCACGACTGGTTCAAATATATAAATTTCGACGACGTGTTGGCTGGTAAAGCCCCGGCACCATATAAACCGAAAATATTATCGGAAGAAGATTTATTGAGGAAGGCGGATAGGAAAAGCGTAATTAGTTTCCGGTCTACAATCAAAAACGAATATGGGGAATTATTTCAGAAATTTATTTGATTGAATTCAAACTAAATGATTTGGGTGTATAATTTTATTTGCATTATGTAACTTATAAGATGTAATATTACGAGTATAACTAAGTTGATTTATTGATTTTCGAATAAATTTAACTACGGACAGTTGATATGACAAATAAAATGTATAAAAATATAAATGTGTTTACCTAGTTAAAATAGTTTTTAAATACCTAACGATCTTATTTGGTAGTCATTTTTTAACAAACTTCAGTATCAGTCGAGACCTAAATTTCCTATTTCATCAATACTATCTATAAAAATACCATTTTAATAATTCGTTTTAGTATTTGAAAAGTCACTAAACTTAAAATTAAAATATTCAGAAACTTTTTCAGTCTAGTGGCGCGTATTGGCGTATATCTGGTTGCTGATTACAAACCCAAGTTTTTCATATCTTCCGCCAATTTTGCAATTAATTGGATTTCCTCGCTTTGCAAGACTAAATCAGCTCCAGCCCCATTTGGTATCCCCTCAGCAATCTCGTTTATTGTTGCTGCATCTGACATGTACTGTAAATAAATAAAAATAAACAGAATTAAATTTTTTGGAATTTTTTTTAACCTACCTGTGTTATCTTTCCCACTTTTTCTTTATATTCTATCAGTACTTCTGTTAGTTTTGGGTCAAAAACGATATCTCCACTGCCTTGGTTTTGTGCTTGTTGTTTTTCTTTTACCCATTTTGCAACAGCTGCTTTCAAACTTGGCAATTGTGCTTTAACCATTCTTAAACAGTTCAAAAGCTCATCAAAATTGCCATCATTGTTTTTGGGGTGGCAGTTTGTTCTGATTGTTATGGTTCTTAATTCACACATTTCTTTTTGGTATTCAAGACATTTTTGTCTCGCCTCTGCTTCGGTTAGTGATTGCATTGGACCGTAACAAGTGAATAGATTCATGTCGCTATTTACTAAATGCATAATATCACCCAAAAGTACTCGCATTTTTATATCTTTGGTATTTTGTTGAGGGATCCGGTGAAGAAATTGAAACATCTTGTAGATAATTTCGACCTGTAAAAATATTTATAACTAATAATTTCGTTTAAAAACTGTGGTAGGATTTTACTTGTTCCATAGAGGAAAGTTCGCCTGCAAGAAATGGTAATGCCTGGTTTCTGGAACAAAATCCCATTTCAGTTATCGCTGCAGCAACATCCGCCTGGGTTTGTCCGGAATTTTCCAAAAACTCGTAAGAACTGTTGATTTTTTTCAGCAGCCAAGTCAGTAGATGCCCTCTGTTGTTACCATCGAAAAGAGCAGCAATTTGTTCGTCGTTTAAACTAATAATGTGAGGGTATTCAAAATGTTGCAGACAAAATTTTAGATATCCAAAGTATTCCATCTGGAAAAATCATAAATTGATGGAAAAGTCGGATATGACAAGTACGATTATGTTAAAACGCTCAAAATTTGAGACTACATACTTGCTTTTTACGGAAATTTTGGCGGATAATGGTATTCAAAGAAATAAGCAATTAAAAGAAGCAACAAATTTAACTCATTAATTATTTAATCAAGTGCGGTGCCCATAACTGGAAAAATTGGATAGTCGCAATTTTTATGAAGAAAAATTGTGTCACATTAGTATAGTCATATGTGACCCAAAAAAATACGCTTAAAACGCTTTTAATTTCAGAAAAAGGTACTTAATTTATCTAATTTCTGATCACATGATATTTTTAAGTAACATTCTTAGGCAATTCAAATCTTTCCTAAAAATGACAAAGCTTTATTAATTTAATTTTTTACTATTCAGTCCTGATTAACCTGATTTCTTCGAAAATAGGACCATAAATAGAACTGTACATTTTTTTAAATTTAAAATCGTAAAAAATCGTCTTTGAAATTTATTTATTTCATGCTAAACAAAAAGAAAACAGAAAACATAAAAACCTCTACAAAAATGTCTATACAGTTTTGAGGTTTCATGCTAAATTTCGATATAGGAAGGGCAAAAAATAGATCTAGATATGCAGAAATAATGCTCAACCAAAAAATGTTGTACAGGGTGATTCTTTTATCTGGGGAAATGCGTTTTTCTCGTAAACGGCTGAAGGAAATTAAATTTTGAAAAAAGTGTTATATACCTACTGATGGCTGTCACTCAAAATTAGGATAAAAATTTTTTTTCCAGCAACGTACACTTTTATTATATCAATGGAAAGGTCTTTTAATTTTGAGTCTTTTTTCTAAAAACCAATTTTTTTATTCTTATTTTTTAAAAAGTTATGATCCAATTTAAATTATTTCTGTTCTAACTAAATTTTGAAATATTTTTAACAGTAGGCCGAGTTTTCCCTCAAATACTAAAGTAAATCTTATTATATAAAATAAAGTAGGCTTAGAAAAAACAAAACCTGTTATTTGTCAACATATTACAACAACAAAAAACTTATTAATACCTAAATTAAACAAAAAATTTAATGAAAAAGTTGATTATTTTAAGAATTGTTCAATATGAGTACCATTGTTATCTAAACATAAATTATAACGTTTTCTTATTTCATTATACGTGACTTTTCCTACAACATTAGCATTAATTTCAGGACAGGCATCGACAATCTTTTGTTTTAAATGATCTATATTATTAGACCTTGTTTTGTAAACTTTATTTTTAAGAGTTCCCCACAAGAAAAAATCGAGAGGTGTTAAGTCTGGAGACCTAGGAGGAAATTTTACTGGCCCGTAAATTCCCATCCACCTGTCTTCATATTCTATATTTAAATAATTCCGCACAATAGCAGCATTATGACAAGGAGCCCCATCTAGTTGAAGCCACAAATGTCTTCTAATCTTAAGAGGCACATTTTTTTTCTTTAATTTAGGTATTAATAAGTTTTTTGTTGTTGTAATATGTTGACAAATATCAGGTTTTGTTTTTTCTAAGCCTACTTTATTTTATATAATAATATTTGAAGGAAAACTCGGCCTACTGTTAAAAATATTTCAAAATTTAGTTAGAACAGAAATAATTTAAATTGGATCATAACTACTTAAAAAATAAGAATAAAAAAAATTGGTTTCTAGAAAAAAGACTCAAAATTAAAAGACCTTTCCAGTGATATAATAAAAGTGGTATGTTGCTGGAAATTTTTTTGTAAGCGTCGCGACGCCTAGCGTCATGCATATTAAAGTCTATATTTCTATCCTAATTTTGAGTGACAGCCAGTAGGTATATAACACTTTTTTCAAAATTTAATTCCCTTCAGTCGTTTACGAGAAAAACGCATTTCCCCAGATAAAAGAATCACCCTGTACACATTTTCCTTTTAAGAAATAAACCGTCTCGATTGAAGGCTGTTTATTGTGCATTTTTGCTAATGGGTGACGTGTGATTTAGAAAAATTTCTTCCAGAAAGTTTTTAAAATTATTTTCCTTCCTTTATTGGTGGAATTTGTGCTAAGTATTAAAAAGATAGAAATTATCAAATTATTCATTTATCTATTAGATATACTACAGGGTGATGAGTCAGTTTTTTGTAGCAGAATTTTAACAGTTGATAGAAGATATTTTTTTAAGATGTAAAGTTCCTCTAAGCAGATAATGCATAATTTTTGAAAATCTGTTGTTAATTCATATTTTGCGAATATCTTTAAAATAATTTGAGATAGAGTCTTGAAATTTGGCTTTAAATAAGCTATACATTTATAGTATTACGACCAAGACAACTAACCCATTAAAAAATTAATAGAAATTTCCGTAAAACTCTAAAAAAGCCTAAAAATACGAAAGGGTGGATCGTAGAGAAAAAACGTTTATATAAAAATTGTGTTTTTCTTCGCTTGTCAACATTTATATTTACAGTTGTGCGTAAAAAAATTCTTTTCGATGTAAAAAAATGAAAAAAATCATTTTTGGGTACTTTGTCGCCCTCTACGTTTAGCACTTTTCGTCGTAGCGCATCGATCCTTTGAGATAAATTGTACAAAATGTTGCCCTCTACAATATTTATTAACAAAATCTTCTTCTGCAACTCACCGTTCTCGCGTAAAATCAAATCCAAACACTTCTTGGATTTCCCAAAAAATGGGTCCGAGGATTTTCCCGAGTTTTTGAATTTAAGCTTTCCACATGACCCCCTAACGATTTATGAAGGGGAAGTTTACCGGGTAATTTTTTCCAAAAACGACCCTTTTTCCAGACAGATTGACTGGACTACAACCGCTTTGCTCCACATTTTATTGCACTATAAAAATCCCCTTTGAATTTGCCGGGGAAAAATCAACGCGCACGCGCCTGTTATGGTTGCCGTCTCGTTTGCACGCGCTTTTATACCCGCCCGCTAGACAAAGAGGAGGAAAATCAAAACATACGAGACGAGAACAAGAGATATTGCGGGGCGCCAGGAAAGAAAATGGCGAATAGTATTTGTGGTTGATAACAATTAGTGCAAAAACAGGATAATGTACGAATTGTTCAGCAGGAAAAAGTCCTGTCTGTTCAATAACAATCCCTAAATGCCAAGATTGGATAACTATTTGCATTGGCAACACTGAAATAGTAAGCGAATTTTGATTTTAATTTTTTATATAAAAATTAATAAAGGCTTGTGAGGTCATTGCTCATAACGAATTATTTGCACATTGATTAGCTGGATAATATTTGTAACTATTCGTAATAACTACAAGTAAACTTACCGTTTTGTTGTGACTTTTGAAGTGTCCCACCGGCACCTAGTGCTTAACCTTCAAATTCAAACTGCTCTAAAAAGACGGTTATGGTTTTTAACACACTGGCGGCAAGAGAATGACGGGAAATGGCTGGGGAGGTTCGAAAGCTAAAGAGTGGGACATTAAAGGAGTTATTGTTATTAAATAGATAGCTAAAGTTATTACTAATAGAATATCTGAAAACAAACAAAGGAATTCATTAAATATTTTTATCGATTAATTTTTTTAAATAGTCTTAACAGTTTTCCTTATTTAATGGAAAGTTAATTTATGGACATATAATTAGAATTACATAAGGAAATAATGATAATTACACATTATTTAATTAAATTACAGTTAAGAAATGACGTCGCCCTCTCCACAGAGTAGCCCAATGCCGCCACCACAAGCACCGAGTCCTATGGGCCCACCAACGCAAAGTCCAGCTCCCTCTCCTTCACCACATAGCCCCTACCAAGGCCCACCACCACCCATGGGCCACGTAAACGGCCCGCCACACTCCATGCCACCAAATCAAAACCCCAATCACCCCAACATGCAAATGCCTCCTACATCTCACCCAAATCCCCATTCGCATGGTCCTCACATGCAACCCCATCCAGGAATGCCACCTCACGGCCCTCAATCACATCCCGGCATGCCGCCACATCATATGAGTGGACCGCCCCCACAACAACACCCTGGTGGACCACCTATGCAGATGCCACACCAAGGACCACCTCAGGGACATCCTGGAGGGCACATGGGTGGACAGCAGCTACACCCTGGTGGACCACCACATCCAGGAGGGCCGCAAGGACACCCTGGAGGTCCGCAGGGGCATCCAGCTGGACCGCAGGGACATCCAGGTGGCCATCCACCGCAAGGACATTCAGGTGGACCGCCAGGTCATCCGGGAGGACAACCAGGACATCCTCAAGGTCATCCGGGAAGTGGACAAAATCATCCGGAGATGCAAGGTGGAGGACCACCGCATGGTCCTGGGCAGCCTTATCCAGGACATCCAATGCCTATGGTGCATCCTCAACAAAGACAGGTAGAACAGGTTATCATTATGTTAATTAAAATTTATTGTTTTGGTTTATTAATTGATAAGTTTGTTCAAACTGCAAGAATTTGGTGATTCATTTGATGGGTATGTGCACTATTCAGATTTCCAGTGCATTGGATAATGAATAATAAATGCAGTGAGACTAAACATTGATTATGGAATGAGTTATTTTTTAAATATTTGTGTCTTATCTGCATCTGTTAAAAAAATGGACGTTATCTTTAGAAAAAATGTTTAAATTGCAAACTATAATAATTGTAAATAACAACATGAAATTTGAACGCTATGGAATAATAATGCAAATTATTAGCGGCTTTTCAACTTTATTTGGAAAAAAATACTTTCATGCGATTATAATTTATACATTTATGAAAAAAGTAATTGTATAAGTATTTTCATAGATAAAAACTATTTGTTGACTTAAAATGTATACAGTCGAACGTCGAACCTCTATAACTCGAATCTCAAGGGACCGCAAAATTAGTTCGAGTTATAGAAATTTCGAGTTAGAGAAGTCAAAAATACATTGTAAATATAGAAAATGTAGGTACAGGAAACTAAATAAACTTCGACTTATAGAGAACTGTTGTGGAGGTTAGAGTTATAGAGGTTCTACTGTATTTATACAGAGCGTTTCTTTGTAGGGACGCAGTGTTCTGCGAAAGCACAATCCTTCGATATTAAATCATATATATACAATTAAATATTTTGTTCCCAAATTGAATCATAGATTATTGTAGCTCGATAGGAACTGTTTATACTTTATAGAAGGAGAAATACGAGACGAGAGTGTTTATAGCACGATACCCCACCACGTCAATAATTTGAAATTGAGATAGGCAGACACCTTGCCAGTTTTGTCTTTTTTATATCATACTCAATATGACAATCAACGGTCATATCAAGCTTATAGGACCTGTTACTTCTATAAGATGACATCATCATCTATTAAACAAATTTGTTTGGTTTAAACCGTGGCGGATTTAAGAAAAAGGGTCCAGTGGGCCCCTAGGGCTCCCCGCTTTACATTTTAATTGGTGTTTCATTATTGACCTTGTGCCATAAAAGATAAGTTCTAAGAATATTAATAGGTATTCTTGTAACAAGAGATTGAAATTCATAAAATAAAATCATATTTGAAATCTTTTAATAATTGGGGTTGTTGAGAGCACATTAAACAGAAAAGGTTTTCTAAATTACATTTCAATAAAACGGTTAATTGGGAAATTCACGGGAAAAGAATCAGATGCAAGTGAAAAAACTGACATTTTTGAAACACTTTATTGAGAAGACTGAAAAAAAATGGATGCAAAAACAAAAGAAAATTCTAAAGTAACTTTTAGGAAGAGGGGCCCTTAAGGCCTCCAGTCGGGGGGTCTACTGGACAAATGTCCAATGCCATTGAATTAATGTAGGAGTATAAACTGGTTCAAAACAAAAACGAATCGAAAAGCTCTATAATAATGGATATATTTTGTTCTAGTTTGTTCAATTATCCATAGAGGGCACTTCTGTTGGAGTCCAGTAGTATTGTACATAAGTAGGCGGTGGTACTATAAATCGAATACCATAATTATGCAACTTTAAAATCATGTCTAATTTTTCTGACCTGTTGGTTTTTTTCATTTACCTGGCTTGCAAACTTAAAGTGGTCGTAACTCAAACGTAAATCGATAATAAATACTAATTTTGGTTAATATTGTTAATAATTTTAATAATATTATATCGTGCGATCAAATTAGATATTAATTTATTAATATTTATTAAGACAGTGTTTTTTTTTAATATTTTAAATATTCAATCCAATGTCCCTAGAATCTTGTTTTAATTTTTCAATTTATTGTAGATAATTACCACACTTTATCAATAGCAAGAAATGCTTGTTTTTTTTTCATTTGACAAACTTGAACTGTACGTACATACCATGTACGAGTATGTATATTAGAATACCGCGATAAATCTAGATTTATTTCGTTGACGTAAATAAAGAATGGAAATTCGATCTAAAAACTGCTTTGTAACAGCAACTATACTGGTTATCCCAGATGACTCTACTGACTATCTTTGATCGTCGAGGTCTTGTGCTTGATATACAAGAAAAAAAGGCTAAAATTAAATGTCACAGATATAATTGAGGTAATTATGTGGATTACTTGGAAACTTTTATACAATTCAAATTGAACAAAGTTAATACTCTTCAATTTAATTTAACTTTACAAATAAAGGAAATTCTGATGTCGTTCACGTTCAGAAACCGACAAGCCCAATATTAAACTTCTAACTTTTTGCAGACTACAAACGAGCGAAGCCACTTTGTACGCATTGATATTATCGATTTATTTAAATGATGGCATAAAAGGACTCATTACGTTTTAATTACAGAATAGTTATTATTTTTACAATAATTATGAAAAAATAAATATGTAGTAGATTATTTTAAATACAGAAAATTTATGCTGTTTAAATTACAGCAGTTTCTCTTTGACATTTGTCACATCTTTACTCGTCGTTTATATTACCAGGATTATGCACAAATTAAACATGGATGTTTAATTAACAAATGATGTAATATCAACAAGCATTGGCTAAGAGTTATAGTTAACATTGTATATTTATATCTATTTACTTAACATTAATTAAAAAATATTGCACACAAAATCCTGATACGATTCCAATTAACCTAAGCAAAATTAGTGGAACACTTGGTCTTCATGGCACGCAGCATTTCGTCATCTGCTTGTCGTTCAACATCCATGAACTGATCTGATAATTGTCTGGTGGCCGTGGCCAAAAAATTAGGGTCCATCAGGTCGAATTCTTTACCTAAAAGCGCTTGGTAAAAAATGAAGGAAACCAATTTACTGGGCTCACCATTGGAATCGCAGACGTATCCTCCTGCTTCACGCACAATCAAAACTCCAGCCGCTGCGTCCCAGGGGAATAAACCGTCACATTGGTAGGCGTCCATGCAACCTTTGGCAACGTAGCAGAGCCCTAGAACTGCGGAGCCCATCGAGCGAATCCTGCGAAGAGAGTTTAGTTGACGAATTGATTTGGTTACGGTTTCTTACCCTTGGACTGCGTCTATTAGATGCTTGAACCTGTAGAGGTACAACTCGCGCAGCTTCTGGGATTTCGCCAAGGAAAGTTCGTAATTAAACACAGTTTTTCTTATATCTGTTGGAAAAAATGTTATGAAATATGCTGGTTGGGAAATCGAAATGCAAACCAGTTTGTCCACTGGTGAAGATCCGTTTTCCGTTTAAATAGGCGCCTTGGCCTTTGATCGCCGTGTATAATTCGTCCATGTAAGGATTGTAAGCAATTCCAAGTACTTGTTCTTTGTTTATTGTTAGTCCGATGGAAATGCACGTGATGTGGAATCCCCGGACGAAATTCGCTGTGCCATCGATGGGATCTATGATCCATGTGGGGGCGTCTGTTAGTTTAGATACTTCTTTCTTAGCAGATGATTCTTCTTCTCCTATAAATCTAACAAATAATTATATAGAAACCAATCATTGTGTTTAATGATGAAAAAAGTTATTACTGCGGTTTTACGTCAAGTCAAGGTTAGGGACTATTATATTTAATTACATACTATAATAATTATTTTGTATGTAGTTAATAATAATAATAATAATTGTCAAAAAAACTTGAATGAAATTTTCTGCTGGTACTCACTTGTGCGTTGGGTATTTTTCTTTAATTTTCCTAATAAGCACTTCCTCGATTTTCCGGTCGTAAGTGGTAACAATATCGTAGTCTTCATCTTTGATTTCCACTTCAATATCCCTGGCTTCCAACAGCACCTGAAATTAACCACCACAAGTTAATTGCTTTAGAGTACTTTACACTCTTGTTGCTTCTTACTCTTCCGGCTCCTCGCACCAACGGCAACACAAAATCGTAGTAAGCTTTTACTTGATCCATTCTTGGGAGTGCTCCACAGAGTTGTGGCCGTACCGTAGGTGCGTTTGTCGCTTTTATTAAAGAACCTATTTGAGACCTTGACTGTGCTTATTTCACTTTCGGTTTTTTTCTGTTGGATTTATCTCACGCTTTGTTTCATGAAATTAAAATAAATTCCGCATGCACACACTGTGTTGGTTTTTGTAGTACAACGAAAAATTACAAAAAATTGCGCTGGTTTTAGTATTTATGTTTGTGTGTGTTTGTTTTTGTTAATGTCAGATAACATTGTTAATAATTTGGTGTCTGTATTGTTTCGAGGTTTATATAAAAATTTTTTGTTCAACGTTTTTGAGGTTTATATTGCATCGTGTGGTATAAATATTGTTGCAGACGTGGATTTTTGTCAATATTTGTTTGGGTTTATGGAAATTGGCTTGAAATGCAAATTAATGCATTTTTTTTATGTTTATAAATTATTTTTTTTTATTTAGATGGAACGGTTTTAGTTGGGGTTTAAACTAGTTTTAGGGCCGGGTTTTCAATCGATAGTTAACCTTAACTAATAGTTCATTTTCTTGCTTATAATTAAGCTTATAGTTAAGGTTAACTACTTACTGAAAAACTGTGGATTTAAAAGAAATTTAATATTTATTGTTTGATTGTATATTATTTTATGCAAATATGGAATTTCCAAAGTACTCCCGTGTTACTGATTTAAAACCTCACATTTCCATATGTGAAAAGTATTCCATTATGTATATTTTATTTAAAGTAATAAAAAAAAACCCAGATTTACGACAATCTAAAAAAACACCTGCTAATAAATTATATTTCCGTTTCATAATATTTTTTTAAATATCTCCATTGCCATCAATTTTCAAAACTATAATTAAGTCCAACTGTTGATTTCCATTTCTTTTTGAAAATTTGATTCGTTACATTAAAACAAGTCTCTCATTAAGCAATTCAATTAATTTTGTTTTTAATGTTTTAACTAAATCTATTTGTTTTTTTTTAGTAGTTGATCATAATTCCTACTAGTTTGTTATTAACTAGAACAAATTAAGATATATGCCAAAACGTGATTTCTTTGTATTGTTTCGCTGTTTGATTTAAGATCTTTTCTATATTTACTTAAAAAAAACGCAAGTTGTCGCCCTAGTTTTTAAATCTTATATTCAAATCAGCACGATATTTACAAAAAATTAAACTCAACTCAGTAAATAATATTAATGCGTCTGGGAAAAATTGTGGTTTTCTGACTAAGAATTTTTACAAAACCCAACTTCTGTCATTTAGCAATTAAAGTAGCATTATTGGTGGTTTTACTTATCTCCCCACTTAATGATTGTATTTTCTATGTTGTTAGTAGTAAATACAGCTAATTGGTGTGCATGTTCATTCATAACGAATACCTTATCCTTGAGGATTGTGAGACATTGGATTTTTGCTCAGTCAGCTGACCGTAGACAAATTTATTAATATCTTAGAAAAATTTTCCGGTTAATTAATGACATTCGTGTTTCTATAGTCTGATAGAGACAACAAGTTAAAGAAGATAATTTATGTCTTAGAAAGTAGGTTTTTTGCTGGGTATAAAAAATAGTGTACATAGATTTAGAATACTTAAAAAATATTTATAGGTAAATAAACAGGATAATATTATGTACTTAGTAGAATGCGTCAACTTTTGGTTTCTAATTAAAAACATTTCGTTACACCAATGAGTTTGTTATTCCGTTGTTGTTAATTTAGAAACCGTAGAAAGTAAAAATTTTGCTATAAAAAACTGATATCGACAAATGTTTTGTAGATATTTTAAACTATTTCAATCTGGAAAAAAAGCTAAATGTCGTTTGTTTATGGAATTATTAGTAGTTAGTCACTTTGTCAGATTTTTTACTTGTAGTTTCTAAAATATTTGCTCTTAAAAAGGTATTAATTAAAATAAATAGCAAAAAGTGCAAATAAACTAAAGTACCCGCCTCCTTGAAGTACACTAGATAAAACTGGATAGTTAAAAATGTAGATATATGATTATTTAAATACTCAGTTTAATAATTCCAGTTGTGACCCCAAATTTTACGTATAATAGAATTGCTTTATTCTTATATTTTCATTTCTCTAATGACATAATTTTCATTAGTTATCATAAGGGTCTTTTCAGTTGTTGAAAATAAAAGGTCACAGTTTTAGAGAAACAACAATTGCATTCCTTGAAATTTATTTTTTAACGAATTTAATTAAGGGAAGGTCACATTTTGTGGAAGAAAATACATAAACCCATAATAAAATTAACGCGTAATTTTAATTTTGTTAGTCATTTTTTATCTCAGACAATTTAGGAATAAAGTGAAACCTTGGAAAATATTGTACAAAGCTGGGTTTTGGTCTAGTGACGTTTTTTGTGATGGCGTCTTTGATTTTCAGACCTGAAAACTTGAAATTACTGCATTTATCTTGGAACGCTTCCTGAAAAGTAAAATAATAAAAGATAACGCCACAAATTCAAAGTTTTAGAGGTTGTTTTGCCCAAAGGCGAGTGAAGTGGAGTAGCCGAAAAATTCTGACTATACAAGGGTTCGAGCGAAGTGGCTCACTATTGTTAACTTCGTTATTATTGGAACTACAAATTAGCAAACTAGTAGCATTTTTTCCGCTGATTACAATGGTGAAAACAGAAAAACAATTGACTATCTGGTTTTCGAGATATTTAAAATAACATTTTTTTAAATGGAAACACCCTGTATATTTTTGCAAAAATCGATGATAAATTAAATTCTGAACAAAGAATGTTCTTATGCTTTTTTGACAATTATTTAAAATAAGCGAGTTATTTTGAAAAAAAGTTTTCAAAGTTTTAATATCAAGTAGCCATGAAAATTATAATTTTGTAAATTTTCAATATTTCCGTAATTCTTTCAAGTATTTTTCAGCTTGCTTAAATTCAAAATTATAATTGTTTGGTTTTAATAAAATACTATTCCGTTTTATGGCTATTTGATTTTAAAGAATTGCAAACTTTTTTCAAAATAACTCGCTTATTTTAAATTATTATCAAAAAAAGATGAGGACATTTTTTGTATAGAATTTAATTTACCATCGATTTTTGCAAAAATATATAGGGTGTTCCATTTAAAAAAATGTTATTTTTTGAATATCTTGAAAACCAGATGGTCAATTGTTTTTTTTTTTGTTTTCACCATTGTAATCAGCGGAAAAAATGCTACTAGTTTGCCAATTTAACCGACTTTGTAGCTCCAATAATAAAGAAGTTAGCAAGAGTGAGCCACTTCGCGCGAACACCCTGTATACAATAATAATGCTTGCTTTAACGTTCCTAGACCAAGGATTCTTTTCCCATCCAAACAGCTGCTTTACAGACATAATTATATGTATATTTGTGCCATAATTTTGAATGAGTTTATGTTTAATAGTGTTTTTGAGATTCCTAGTTCATCCATTTGATCTGAATATTAATTTTTACTTACCTCTTTAACGCAAATCATCTTTTATCTCTTCTAGAACCCTTCATCTTCTCCCGGTCCACCCCCCGGCCCAATGGGCGGTCCACCCCCAGGCCAGCCTCAAGGCCAGGAAAACCTCAACGCCCTTCAACGTGCCATAGACTCCATGGAGGAAAAAGGCATGCAGGAGGACCCCCGCTACTCTCAACTACTAGCATTGCGTGCCCGCACCAACACCTCCAATTCTGTATTTAGTCAAATGCAAATGACTATGTTAAGGTAGTAAAAAATGAAGCAATAAAAGAACGATGTTGATGATAATTTTTAGGAATCAGATAATGGCGTATAGGTACTTAGCGCGAAATCAACCGGTTCCTCCTGCGGTAGTTATGGCGTTGCAGGGTAAACGGCCCGATGGGACGCCACTGTGCCCTACACCGCCTCCACAAGGTCCTTTTCAGGGAGGTCCTGGTAATCAACATCAAGTAAGTGCAGCTTACTAATGTGGGAGGAGGTTTTAGCTTTTACAGGGAATTTATTTTGTGTTGCGTTGTGCATGCGTTGTTTTATGTGTTTATGCTTGAAGTAGAATTAAAATTTGTAAGGTGGCCCTCTGTTGGTGGTGATGAATAATTTATTGTGGTACTAGTTGATGAAAGGTTTCGTAGTTTTTGCTAAAATTTTTCGTTGTTGGAAAATATCGTTTTTATTTCATTTTTTATTAATTAACAATAACAGTTTAAATAATCTACTCATAATATCAGATGTGCAGGTGGTTCTATTTGATATAAAATTTTTGTTGCAATTTGTGTATTTTAAAGCTAAATTTAAGAGGTACCTAGTGATTTTTATGTCTAATTACGAATTTAATCATCTCAAGAATTAATAAATAATATTAAGCCATTTATTCCTTGAAATTAAGGAACTGTTCTTTTTATTTTTGTCTAAAATGAGTAGGTATTGTTGGTTTTGTAGATTGAAAATGACGATAAGAATAAATTAATAATAAGTACCCTAAAAACTAAGGCATTCTAACCGTTTCAAATGTAATCAGTATTTTGTGCTAAATTTATACATTATTTACAATAACTTAAATATTCATGTGCAATATTTTATTTATCACTCACTCACTTTTTAATTGTCACGAAAATACTCGTAAACATTGCATCGAACATAAAAACTTTATTACATATTCCACTTTTTATGTTCTTGTATATCACTTCCACACAATGCTGTGCGTATGTATAACAATTATAATTTTTTTTGTAGTAGTAATTTTAATTATTTTCTTTATGCCTGTACTTGTGCTTGTTGCTATACTTTTTTAATAATTATCCACATTAATTAAACAGCGTTAATTTGCTGTACAATTTCCTACGTAGCGTCGTGCATGTTTTGAGTTGAAAGAACCAGTAGCGAAGAGAGTATTAATGAAGAAGAAAATTGTAGGGTGGGCCACCTACAAGTGAACCGAACGATTCACTGCCGCCCGAAAGTGGAGCTGGGCCGCCACCGCCAATGCGTCCGCCTGGGATCCCCAGTTCCCAGGCAGGGGCGCCGCAAGGTCCGCCTGCACCTGGCCCTGGCCCACAGCCCCCTCAGGTAAACTATACAATACCACAAAGAAATCAGTATAAACGAGTTAAAAAAGCATAGCAACTTATCCCCTTGCTGACGCTAAGAAAAACCAAAACAAATTGTAATATATACGTTTAAATTAATTAAGTACCTAATAATAAATACATTTCCTTTTGTAAATAATATACCATGCTTCTGTAAATAAATATAATACTATTGGTGTGTGTTGTGTGTGTTTTTGTGGTGATCGTTTGTTTCTGGGCTAATTTGTACAATGATGGTTGTGTCTCAAGCCGCCATTACAAGGTTTTAAACCTACACAGTCAGGTCAAGGTCAGCCGCCGCCGGGGGGCGTTCGCCCTGGAGGGCCTATGCCGTCAGGTCAGGGGCCGCAGCAGCAGCAGCAACCGCAACAACCCTCTAAACAAAATCGGGTTACCACGTTGCCTAAGCCTGTTGGGATTGATCCCATTATTATACTACAAGAAAGGGAAAATAGGTAAGAGGGAGTCCAAATCTGTTTTTAAGTGCCGCAATATTATTTAAAAGCAATAAATATAAAGGATAATTTTATAATAAAGCATTACTACTATTATACAATAATTGTGATTGACTAAAAATCACTGCACGGTAGACGTTAGTTATTGATCTTTTCATTTTATCGATAAATCATCATTTGGCACAAAATTTGTTGCTTTTGTAAATTTATGAGGTTAAATAAATAATCCTGCAGAGAAAATAATTATATAAATATAATGCAATCAAAAATATTTTTTCTTTTGAATAAAAATCTAACGATAAGATGATTTATGAAGATTTATATATGTATGTGGTAGAATATAAAAAATAATAATTTAAAATAGCAAGACGAATATTTTTCAAATAAAATATTGGAACAAAATAAATTCCCCATCAAATTAACCAACTAATGGGCCGGTCTGCAATCTATAGTTATCCTTAACTAATAGTTAATTTTGTGGTTAGCATTGTCGCTACTGATTCAAACTGGGTCTAAAAGTGTTGGAATTTTCCACATCCATAGACATTTTAGGATAAAAGTAGAGCTACAAAATATTATACAGTGTGATTCAAATTCGATCCCCACCATTACGATCTCGTAAACCGTAAGAGATACAGGGTCGGTTAAATGGGACAAAATTTGAGGGAGTCGAAGTGTAAAATGAATCTGTCATAAAAACTGCGATATCTCTTTTCGTTCCTGAATTATCGGTTATTTCATAACCGATTTTAATTTAGTAAAAACATTATTAGAGCAACTTTTTATGGTCTACACGATTTATTTCGTTATGTGTACTATTTTATTTGTTTCATAATTTTTTTTTGCAAATTAAACATTTTTTTTTTAAAACTGATCTTAAAATCAAAGATATCCATGAAGTGCGATACATCATTGAAATCAGCAAAAAATATGCTAAAATATGACATCAAAATCAAATATGGCGGCCATAAGAAAAAATGAACCTGCTGATGGTTTCACGAAAACGAAACGTCGAAAAAAATTTTTTTTTATCTAATCGTGTAGACCATAAAAAGTTGCTCTAATAATGTTTTTACTAAATTAAAATCGGTTATGAAATAACTGAACTAGACAGAAAAATAAAAAATCGACTATTTCAGTTTTTTCAGAATAATTCAGGAACGAAAAGAGATATCGCAGTTTTTATGACAGATTCATTTTACACTTCGAATCCCTCAAATTTTGTCCCATTTAGCCGACCCTGTATCTCTTATACGGTTTACGAGATCGTAATGATGGGGATCGAATTTGAATCACACTGTATAAGAAAGAGTTTATCATAAAAAACGTCCGGTTTTTACCAGTAACTAGTTTTTTATCCATATAAACAAATTTTCCAAAAGACTTCCAATTTAGTGCAAAGTTGGTTTTGGGAAAAATTTTTTTAGGTTTTGAAGTGGCCAGCACAGTCACCCGATCTAAATCTAACTGACATCCTGTGGGAAGAAGCATAATAGCGTAATAAGATTAAGACTAATGATTAATGCTACTTATTTTTAGTGTATGATTCACTAGAATAAAAAATCAAAAAATGAAAATTCCGAAATTTTTGGTCGGTACATTTAGTAAACTATCGAGTCTATGAAAAAATTGTTTAAACAAATGTTGATTATTCGATTCCCTACAACATTGATCTTATTTCACTTTAATATTATCCAGAAGGAGATATTTCCAAAAAAAAACTAGATACAGAATAAAATATTTCGACACTTTCGGCTTGTAGCTTGAAAATTATCAAACGTATTAAAAAATTGTTTAAACAAAAGTTATTGGTAATTCAATTCTTGGCTGCTGTATAAGAAAAATGTTCGAACAAAAGTTGTAGATAAGATTGATAACTATTTTTATAGCAGGAGCGATTAGATGGAGATATTAAAGAAAGTTTTTTCCAAGATATGACAAATTTTATCGTCTCAAATTACTAAAATTAAATGGGTATTTTCTTTATCATTATTAGAACTAACTTTCAACAAAAATTTCAATTGCTATTACAAATTTACTTAAAATAACAGAAAATATTCTTAATTATTGCTTACACCGAAAAAATGTCAGGGGCTGGTTGGTGGCTAAAAAATTCTACCTCCTAATTAAATAGAATAGAATAAAATATCATAGAATTTATCAATAAATAATAACTATTTCCAGAAAGGCCAATTAACATAATTCGAAATTAACTATATTTCGAATTAAGTTAGCTGGCCCCTCTGGATTTTAATATTAAAACCCCCCAAGCTAATTTCGCTCAATCTCCTGTTAGAGTTGCCGCTCGCATCGCAGCCCGCATGGAGCAGCTCAACAACCTACCCACCAACATGTCAGAGGACCTACGCATGCAAGCCCAAATCGAGTTACGCGCCCTCCGTTGTCTCAACTTCCAACGACAACTCCGCACCGAAATTATCGCGTGCACTAGACGCGACACCACATTAGAAACAGCCGTCAACGTAAAAGCCTACAAGCGAACGAAACGTCAAGGTCTACGTGAGGCTCGTGCTACAGAAAAACTGGAAAAACAACAGAAACTCGAGGCAGAACGAAAACGCAGACAGAAGCACCAGGAGTTCCTGACTTCGGTACTGCAACATGGCAAGGATTTCAAGGAGTTCCACAGGAATAACCAGGCAAAACTAGCACGGCTTAACAAAGCTGTTATGAACTACCACGCGAATGCTGAGCGAGAGCAGAAGAAGGAGCAGGAGCGTATTGAGAAGGAGCGAATGAGGCGATTGATGGCTGAAGATGAGGAGGGCTACCGGAAGCTTATTGATCAGAAGAAAGACAAACGTCTGGCGTTCTTGCTGTCTCAGACCGATGAGTACATCTGCAATTTAACTGAGATGGTTAAACAACATAAATTGGAACAAAAGCGCAAACAACAAGAAGAAGAGAAGCGTAAAAGAGTCAAGGTAACTAGAAAGTATAAAACTAGTTTTATTTATTGTGTTTTTCATGTTGTAGAAAAAGCGAAAGCGCTTAGGTGTAGACGGTGGGGAAATAGATGATGATGGATCACAAGGTTCCGATAGACCCATAACTGTCTTGGAAATTGCTACTGGGAAGAAACTAAGCGGTGAGGATGCCCCCATGCTAAGCCAGCTACAAGATTGGCTTCAGCAGAACCCCGGTTGGGAAGTGGCGGACTCCGAAGACGACGACTCAGATGAAGATGACGAAAAATCTAAAAGTACACTAAACTACTAAAATTTCATCAGTAAATTAATTAATTAATTTTAGGTCGTAATAATCACATTAAAACTGAAGAGGACAAAGCGAAAGAAGTCATCAAAAAAGCTAAAGTCGAAGACGATGAATATCATAAGAACGCAAATGAAGAACAAACTTACTATAGTATAGCACACACAGTTCACGAAATGGTCACCGAACAATCGTCGATTATGGTAAACGGTAAACTAAAAGAATACCAAATTAAAGGTCTGGAATGGTTGGTGTCCCTCTACAACAATAACCTCAACGGCATCCTAGCAGACGAAATGGGTTTAGGTAAAACCATCCAAACCATCGCACTGATTACTTATTTAATGGAAAAGAAAAAAGTTAATGGGCCATTCCTTATAATTGTGCCATTATCGTAAGCTGTTCTATGTTTGTCTTGGTTCACCTCACTGACTGGCGTTGATGTTGCAGCACACTTTCAAATTGGGTCCTAGAATTTGAAAAGTGGTCGCCTTCTGTCGTGGTTGTATCTTACAAGGGTTCCCCAGCTGGACGAAGAACTATACAAAGTCAAATGCGCTCAACTAAGTTTAATGTTTTATTAACCACTTACGAATATGTGATTAAAGATAAAGGCGTCTTAGCTAAGGTTTGTACAGGTTTATTTGATAAACAATCAGTTGTGTTGATGGTTTGTTTTAGTTACCTTGGAAGTACATGATCATTGACGAAGGCCACAGAATGAAGAATCACCATTGCAAGCTTACTCAAGTTTTAAATACGCACTATTTAGCACCACATCGACTACTTTTAACTGGAACCCCCTTACAGAACAAATTACCTGAACTCTGGGCTTTGCTCAATTTTTTGTTGCCATCTATTTTTAAAAGTTGCTCAACTTTTGAGCAGTGGTTCAACGCACCGTTTGCCACAACTGGTGAAAAAGTTGAACTCAATGAGGAAGAAACCATTCTTATTATTAGGCGTTTGCACAAAGTGCTACGTCCGTTTTTGTTGAGGCGCTTGAAAAAAGAGGTGGAGTCGCAATTGCCTGACAAAGTTGAATACATCATCAAGTGTGATATGTCTGGGCTGCAGCGAGTGCTCTATAAGTAAGTTTGAGCTTAGGTTTGAGGAGTTGTGTTGTAAGTTTGGTTTATTTACAGGCATATGCAGAGTAAAGGTGTGTTGTTAACTGATGGTTCTGAGAAAGGAAACAAGGGCAAAGGCGGAGCCAAAGCTCTTATGAATACGATTGTACAGCTGCGAAAATTGTGCAATCATCCGTTTATGTTCCAAAATATTGAAGAGAAATACTGCGATCATGTAGGAATTGCTGGTGGTGTTATTTCAGGGTAAGTTATAGTCCCTTGTATAATAACCTATGATTTTAATTCGGGTTTTTATCAAAATTCTGTTTTGAGTTTTCTAAATGTTTTCAAAATTCCTTAGGCTAGATAACGTTCACTTATCCAAGTATCATTTTGAAAAAAATTTGGTCCATTTTGCTTTCTAGTATAATTATGGGTAAGGAACTACTCCATTTTTACCTAGGAAATAATTAACTTAAAGCTTCATATTATTTCAGTCCTGATATTTATCGTGCCTCTGGTAAATTTGAACTGCTGGACCGAATACTACCCAAATTAAAAGCGACTAATCACCGTGTTCTACTCTTCTGTCAAATGACCCAACTAATGACCATCATGGAGGATTATTTAAGTTGGCGTGGTTTTGGATACCTACGTTTAGATGGTACAACCAAAGCTGAAGATCGAGGGGATTTGCTAAAGAAATTCAACGCAAAAAACAGTGACTATTTCTTGTTTCTGTTATCCACCAGAGCTGGTGGTTTAGGTTTAAATTTACAGAGTGCTGATACTGTTGTTATCTTTGACTCGGATTGGAACCCCCACCAGGTTCTTTTTGGTTATCCTAAGCTTACCACTGGGTTACTAATTTGCTTTTGTAGGATTTGCAAGCGCAAGATCGAGCTCATCGAATAGGCCAACAAAACGAAGTAAGAGTGTTGCGATTGATGACAGTCAATTCCGTTGAGGAACGAATTTTAGCTGCTGCCAGATACAAGCTAAATATGGATGAGAAAGTCATCCAAGCCGGTATGTTTGATCAGAAATCGACGGGGTCTGAACGGCAACAGTTCTTGCAAAGTATTCTGCACCAAGACGGTGACGATGAGGAAGTAAGAAGTTGTTTTGTTGTCATACCATCGTACGTTAATATTTTGTATAATTAGGAGGAAAATGAGGTGCCTGATGATGAGACTGTTAATCAAATGGTTGCCAGATCGGAGTCTGAGTTTGAGTTATTTCAAAAAATGGATCTGGAGCGAAGACGGGAAGAAGCCAAGTTGGGTACTAGCCGAAAGCCACGTTTGTTGGAAATCAGCGAATTACCCGACTGGCTTGTTAAAGAGGATGACGAAGTGGATCCTTGGAATTACGATGATAATGAAAGCATACTTGGTAGAGGAACGCGCCAAAGAAAAGAAGTGGACTACACTGATAGCTTGACGGAAAAAGAATGGCTCAAGGTTAGAACTTTGGACTAGTTTAATAGTTTTCTAACTTTTAATGTTGTAGGTTATAGACGAGACAGGCGATTATGAAGATGAAGACGAAGAGGAGGAGAAAGTTAAAAAACGAAAAGGACGAAAGAGAAGAAAACGAGGTGGTGATGATTCTGACAGTGAAGTGGGAGGAAGTATGAGAAAGCGAAACCGAGGGCAATCAAATTTCGACTCAAAAATAAAGAAACAAATGCGGAAACTAATGAATATTGTTACGAAGTACACCGATAGTGATGGCCGTTTGCTTAGTGAACCTTTCATGAAACTTCCTCCTAGAAAAGACTACCCTGACTACTACGAAATAATAAAGAAACCCATCGACATCAATAAAATCCTCAATAGAATAGAAGATGGAAAAGTATGTTTAGCAAATTTTTACTCATTTATTTAATACCTACAACGTGCACTGTTTCAGTATTCCGATTTCATTGACCTAGAAAGAGATTTCATGTTGCTCTGCCAAAATGCTCAAATTTACAATGAGGAGGCGTCGCTCATCCATGAAGACAGCATAGTGTTACAGTCGGTTTTTTCCAACGCCAAACAACGAATTGAAACAGATGGCGGGGAATCAGGGGATGGAGATGAGGACAAAGACGATGGCAATAAGTCTGATACAGATTCGGCTGTTAAAATGAAAATAAAGCTCAAAAATAAAAAGACCTCCGGTAGGCGCAAAAGAAATGCAAAGCGGTATGTTTCGGATGATGAAGATGAAGATGATGAATAGTTTGGTTCGTTTGTAGGGGGAGGCACAATGTATTTTAATAGTTAATCTTGAGCATAATGGTTCTTTAATAAATATAGAAATACTTAGCTAGCCTGTCAATTATAATCTTGATTTTTTAAAACAGTTTTGTGCTTTAAAACATGGAATATCATTGTGATTACTCAGTATTTAACTAGTTAAATTTTTAATGTTCATGGGTCACATTTTTATCCATAACAGTGCAGCTCTATTTGTGAAAAAAATAATATTCCAAACAATAATAACTTAATAATTTATTATCTGCTATACTAAAAAGTAAAACTATGAATAGGGAAAAATGTACTGTGTATAGACTTTTATTTTTATGATAAACCTTGTACCTTTGATTGTGTTATTAATTATAAAATTTCACATAAAATTTTTATTCCTAAGCTTGAATTTCTGTGTGAAATAAACTCGTAGTA
This sequence comes from Pediacus dermestoides, assembly GCA_963942485.1. Lineage (NCBI taxonomy): Eukaryota > Metazoa > Arthropoda > Insecta > Coleoptera > Cucujidae > Pediacus > Pediacus dermestoides. The sequence goes on from OZ012626.1 coordinate 37,420,798, forward strand.
AAACAAGTTGGTTTTATTCAAGTAGATTTAAACTTCCCGCGTAGTTCAACTGTACAAGCAGGCGTACCACGACAAATTTGCGTTTGCGTCACCCACAATGGATTAGAGCGAGATGGAAAATGTAAACGAAAACGATCCTTCAAGCCCGAATGGTTACGGGTGGCGATAGTCGCCGTGACGTGTTTTATTTTTATATCCTTATTAAATTTACATTTAAGTAGTGTTTATTCTCTTGATTATTAAAATCCACAATGAGCTGCATTTAGACTGGTGTTTAACTGATAGTATTGGAGTGTACTGTGCCTGATTGAACGTAAGTTGAGCATGAGAAAGGGGTCAGTGACATACAACCTTCAAACAATCCACACAACTGGCACAATAAAATTTTATAACTTTGAAAATGTGCACAAAAAGAAAATAATTCACGTGTGCGGGAGCGTTGAGCGCCAAACGCCTGGTTTAAATACCGGTGTGGTTGTTACAACCTACAAGTACTTCTGAAGTTGAATGGGATGGGGCAGCTTGAGGTACATGGCATTTTTTCGGCTTCGGTTTATGCACAATTTTTTTTAAGGATTATTTAGCTACAGATTAAAAAAAGGAACTAGTCTTGTAATGTTACGTGGTTTGAATAAATAATTATAACCACATTTATTTTCATTGTGTCAGATATTTTTTTTGGAATACAGAATCATAATTGATTTTTGTGGGTGTCCGAAAACTTTATGTAAAAAAAACTTTCAGAAACAAGCTTTATGAATTTTCAGATAATTTTGTAGATTATCGAATACTTAACTAGTTCAATTTTTATCGTGCCGTGGTTTTAACCTCAAACTTTCGTATTTTGCCCCCTTTAAAACTTACGTTAAATTTCTTTCCCTACAGCAAAATGGCTAGTCCCTCTCCACAAAACAGTCCAATGCCACCTCCCCAGGCGCCCAGCCCAATGGGCCCACCACCACAAAGTCCAGCCCCTCCGTCTCCACACAGCCCCTACCAACCACAGCCCCCTCCAAATCACATGCCACCAGGTCCTGGTCCCAATCCAGTCTACCAAAACTCCTATCCAGTTGGCTCCGAACACCAAATGCCTCCGCATCCTCCTCCAGGACATCCAGGTGGACCCCCGCCACAACCCCATTTAGGCCCCATGCCTCCTGGAGGGCCGCATCCAATGCCACCGGGACCACATCAAATGCCACCAGGTGCACCTCAAGGACACCATGGGATGCCTCAACCCCAACCAGGACCACCACACCCACAAGGGGGATCGCCTCATCCTCAACATGGAGGGCCACCACCACAAGGACACCCACATGGTCCACCACCACCACCACATGTCATGGGACCTCAAGGGCCTTATCCTGGTCATCCCCAACAGAGACAAGTGGGTGTTGGTGTTTTGTTTAAGAGATGGTGTTTGATGATTGGTGTTTTTAGAATCCGGCATCGCCAGGACCTCAAGGACCTCCACCGAATGGACCAGGACAACCCAGACCACCAGGACCTGGTTCAGATAACTTGATTGCTTTACAAAGGGCTATTGATACTATGGAGGAGAAGGGCATGCAAGATGATCAGAGATATTCACAATTGTTGGCATTGAGAGCTAGATCAACAGCGGCTGCAGCAGCGGCGGCTAGTGGGGGTGGTAATGGTATTTTGAATCAACTACAACTTAATCAACTGAGGTAATAAGACGACCTTGCAATGTTATTGTTTTTAAGATTCATTTTGTTGTTTTTCGCGTCGATAGAAATCAAATCATGGCATATCGGTATTTGGCCAGAAACCAGCCTATTCCCCCTCAAGTTATTATGGCACTCCAAGGTAAAAGGCCAGATGGGTCCCCGCAGTTTCCCACACCGCCTTCCAGTCCGTTTCAAGCTGGACCAAATTCGCAGGTACAAAAATTTGTGTAATGATAAGTCTTAAATTTTCTCCTAACGAAAATTGTTTTGTTTCCAGACCGAACCCTCCGCCGAGCCCATCGATGGCGCCCCACCAAACGCCCAAACAGCCCCGTCTCAAAATGCTCCTCAAGGTGTGAAACCCGGCCTGCCCAACCAAAACCAATCACAGCAAAATCGTCAACCGAATTCAATGCCAACCAAACAAAATCGCATCACCACTTTACCAAAACCAATCGGCATCGATCCAATTCAACTGTTGAAAGAGCGGGAAAATCGCGTGGCTGCTCGCATTGCTAATCGCATCGCCGACCTGAGTAATCTCCCCACGGATATGTCGGACAAAATGCGACTTCAAGCACAAATTGAATTGCGCGCGTTACGCTGTCTGAATTTTCAACGACAACTACGTACGGAAATCATCAGCTGTATTCGTAGAGATAGTACTTTGGAGACGGCTGTTAATATAAAATCGTACAAGAGGACCAAACGACAGGGCTTGCGTGAGGCTAGGGCAACTGAGAAGTTGGAGAAACAGCAAAAGTTGGAGGCAGAACGCAGACGTCGGCAGAAGAATCAGGAGTTTTTGAATACGGTGTTGCAGCATGCTAAGGACTTTAAGGAGTTCCATCGTGGTAATCAGAATAAGTTGGCGAAGATTAACAAAGCTATTATAAATTATCATGCCAATGCCGAGAGGGAACAGAAGAAGGAACAGGAAAGGATTGAAAAAGAACGTATGAGAAGGTGAGTCACTGAAGTTATAAGCAAATAATTTAAAATTTTGTCGATCTAATTCTTTTTTTAATAGATTGATGGCTGAAGATGAAGAGGGTTACCGTAAGCTTATCGATCAAAAGAAAGATAAGCGTTTGGCATTCTTGCTGTCACAAACTGATGAATATATATGTAATTTAACTGAAATGGTGAAGCAACATAAGATGGAACAAAATGCGAAGAAACAGGAAGAGGAACGGCGGAAGAAGGTAATTTTCCATAGCTGGCGATAAAAGGGCTCTTAGTTCTTGATTTTATATGCAATCATGAATTATTTCTTTCTTAGTTTTTAAACAAATTCACACTTGAAAGTTTTTCTAATTTTTTCAACACAGTTTCTCCAATAAACTATAATCGATATTACAGAAGCAGCGCAGATTGGACATGGTGCAAAATGAACCAAACCGTCGAATTACGGTGATTGAAACCGCCACCGGCAAAAAACTCTCCGGAGAAAACGCCCCCATGTTAAGTCAGCTTCAAGAGTGGCTCAAACATAACCTTGGTTGGGAGATTGCCGACACTGATGAGGAAAATTCTGACGAAGACGATGAAGATAGAAACGATGGTAAGTTTGATAAGTATCAATTTTTTTCAAATTTTAACTTGAGTTTTTACTAGATAATAGTCAAGCTGGATCCAACGAGGAACATGTGGTAAAAAGCGTCATCAACAAGGCTAAAGTTGAGGATGATGAATATCACAAGAATGCTCTAGAGGAGCAAACTTATTACAGTATTGCCCATACGGTACATGAGATGGTGACGGAACAGGCGTCGATTTTGGTTAATGGAAAACTCAAAGAATATCAAGTGAAAGGTTTGGAATGGATGGTGTCGTTATATAACAATAACCTCAATGGTATTCTTGCCGATGAGATGGGATTGGGTAAAACCATTCAGACTATTGCACTGATTACGTACTTGATAGAAAAGAAGAAAGTTAATGGACCGTTTCTTATTATTGTGCCGTTATCGTAAGTTTTTTTATTGTAATTTTGGAAGGATCTAATTCTGTGGGTTTTTAGTACTATGTCCAATTGGGTACTTGAGTTTGAAAAGTGGGCGCCTTCTGTTCATGTTGTGTCTTATAAGGGATCGCCAGTTGTACGTCGTACTCTACAAAGCCAAATGCGAGCCGCTAAATTCAATGTTCTGTTAACCACTTATGAGTATATTATTAAGGATAAAAGTGTCTTATCAAAGGTAGTACCGAGTATAAATTTAATATTTACAATTTATTCTAAAGTTCGTTTTTATCTTTATCACAGTTGCCCTGGAAGTACATGATTATTGATGAGGGCCACAGAATGAAAAACCACCATTGTAAATTGACCCAAGTGCTAAACACTCATTATCTAGCGCCCTTCCGGCTGCTATTAACTGGTACGCCCCTACAAAATAAACTTCCAGAGTTGTGGGCGTTGCTGAACTTTTTATTACCATCGATCTTCAAGAGTTGCTCAACTTTTGAGCAGTGGTTCAACGCACCGTTTGCCACAACTGGTGAAAAAGTTGAACTCAATGAAGAAGAAACTATTCTTATTATTCGGCGTTTGCACAAAGTGCTGCGTCCGTTTTTGTTGAGGCGCTTGAAAAAAGAGGTGGAGTCGCAGCTGCCTGACAAAGTTGAATATATCATTAAGTGTGATATGTCTGGGCTGCAGCGAGTGCTCTATAGGTAAGCTTGAGATTAGGTTTGAGGAGTTGTGTTGTAAATTTGGTTTATTTTACAGGCATATGCAGAGTAAAGGTGTGCTGTTAACTGATGGTTCTGAGAAAGGAAACAAAGGCAAAGGCGGAGCCAAAGCTCTTATGAATACGATTGTACAGCTGCGAAAGTTGTGCAATCATCCGTTTATGTTCCAAAATATCGAAGAGAAATACTGCGATCATGTAGGAATTGCTGGTGGTGTTATGTCCGGGTAAGAAGTTTATTTTATGCTTGAAACTAAGATTTTTATATAATTGTTATTAATTATTTCCAGACCTGATACTTATCGTGCTTCCGGCAAATTTGAACTGTTGGATCGTATTTTACCAAAGCTGAAGGCTACAAACCACAGAGTATTACTCTTTTGCCAAATGACCCAATTAATGACCATCATGGAGGATTATTTGAATTGGCGAAGTTTCAAGTACCTTCGTTTGGATGGTACAATCAAAGCAGAAGATCGTGGTGATTTATTAAAGAAATTTAACGACAAAAACAGTGAATATTTTCTGTTTTTATTGTCGACCAGAGCTGGTGGTTTAGGTTTGAATTTACAAACAGCCGACACAGTTATTATCTTTGATTCAGATTGGAATCCCCACCAGGTTTGTCTCTAACATAACAACGGCTGCAATTTTCTGTAAATTACTTGTTTCCAGGATTTGCAAGCGCAAGATCGTGCTCATCGTATTGGTCAACAAAACGAAGTGCGTGTATTGCGTTTGATGACCGTAAACTCGGTGGAAGAGCGGATTCTAGCCGCTGCCAGATACAAACTTACTATGGACGAAAAAGTCATTCAAGCTGGTATGTTCGACCAGAAAAGTACAGGCTCCGAACGTCAACAATTCCTACAAAGTATTCTGCATAACGATGGAAATGATGAAGAAGTGAGTTGTTAATTAATTCATTGTAGTAACACGTTTTCTAACGCATTTTTTCCAACACTCCAGGAGGAAAACGAAGTGCCTGACGATGAAACTGTCAACCAAATGGTTGCCAGATCCGAAGCAGAATTTGATCTGTTCCAAAAAATGGACAAAGAGCGCATAGAAGGCGATGCCAAACTGGGAGTAATGCGTAAACCGCGTTTAATTCAAGAGGTCGAACTCCCGGATTGGCTTCTGAAAGGAGATGACGAAGTTGATGCGTGGAATTACGAAGAAACTGACACTATTCTTGGTAGAGGTACTCGTCAGCGGAAGGAAGTCGACTATGCTGATAGTTTAACTGAAAAGGAGTGGCTAAAAGCTATAGATGAGGATGGCGACTATGATGATGAGGAAGAAGAGGAGGAGAAAGTGAAAAAGAAGCGTGGGAGAAAACGAAAGAAGCGCGATGATTCCGATGAAGATGTGGGACCAAGTGGTACGAGGAAACGTTCGAAAGTGTCATCGTCAGCGGATGCTAAGCTTAGGAAGAAGATGCGGAAATTACTGAACGTTATAATTAATTACACAGATCAGTAAGTTTTTATATAGAAAAAATTTACCTTAACTAAACTATTTTTAATTTTTTACTATTATAGAGATGGCCGGCAACTTAGTGAGCACTTTATGCGATTGCCAGCTCGTAAGGAATATCCAGATTACTACAGCATCATCAGGAAGCCAATAGACATTAACAAGATAGTTAACAGCATTGAAGATGGAAAAGTACGCTAAACACAATTACCAAATCTTAAATCATTAACTTTTATTCGTTTTCAGTATTTTGATTTTATGGACTTGGAGCACGACTTTATGTTGTTGTGCCAAAATGCCCAAATTTATAATGAAGAAGCGTCGATAATCTATGAAGATAGCATTGTTCTACAGTCGGTGTTTTCCAACGCTAAATTAAAAATTGAAAATGATGATGACTCGGACGTGGAGGAAGATAAAGACGATGGAAATAAATCAGACGTGGATACACCTCGTAATAAAAACAAAGTTAAAGTTAAACGACGGCCAGGTAGGCCGAAACGTTCAGCTAAAAAGTATGTGTCGGATGATGAAGATGAATAAAATACCCCCTAGCAGAAAATTTTATTTTTTAGAATTCTTTTTTTATGATTACTTTATATTATGTAGTATTGCTATTGTATGGAATGAAGTTTATTAATATATTTTTTTTTACACAACTAGTAAAATATTATGTATAATTATTGTAATTGCTAGGATAGATTTTTTAGTTACTCATTTTTTGTCGACGTATAAATTTTTTTTAATTTTTAGAAAAATAAAACATGCTACAGGGATAAAATGAGTGATTATCTAATAAAAGCACTTATCCAATGTACAGTTTATTTTTATTTAATACTCGAAACCTTAGACGCTAATAGCAGTTTAAAAGACGAAATCTCTTCAGGTTAATTGTTAAGATTTCAAACAGGAAAATAGCACTGAATTTAGAAATATGGTTTAGTTCGTAGGTACAGGAAATATTCAGTTTTTCTAAAAGCTAAATCGTTTCAGGTGTAAGAAGAATTTTCTCAGGATATAAAAATATTGCCTAGTGTAATTAAAGTGTGATACAATAGACTGTTTCTGTCAAAATTTTCGGATCTTTCGAACTTTTTGCGATCGAAGGGGGGTCGACCCTGAGTGTAAAAAGCCACTTTTGGACAAGCCATCCCCGTCTCATTTTTCGCCAGCTAGAAAATAAGGGTGATTTTGACTTTTGAGGATATCTCGGACCTTGTCACTTTTTTCCAAAAAGTTGTCGAGAGCAATTTTGTAGACAAATAAATTCCGCACATTTTTTGTTTACAACATTTTTTCATATCTCTTAATGTTTAAATAATATAGCAGCGCAAAATGGAAAAAGGAGGTAAATCGTAATTTTTCACATTTTTGTTATAGTTTTATAAATGAAACGATTACTCTTGAATCATTAATAATAATTATGCAATTTGCAATATTTATTTCAAAAATTTTGTTAGGTAATAATAAATTATAAACAATTAAGCGGTAAAACCAAATCCCCTCACTCCTACAGAAAAAGGAGAAAATTTTGATGTTTTTCGTATTTCCCAAATATATCTATTTAAGTCGTAAATAACTCCTCTTAACATATTTTTTTAAATAATTTCTACAAGAAATAGATAAAGCACTAGGGAGTATCATGATATCCTTATCTATAAAGCAATAGAAATGTTAATGATGCAAGAGCAATTTTATACAACGTTTCAATGATTCGTGACGACGATGGATTTTAACTTAATTAATAATAAATAAAACTGTTTGGGTAAATTATCATAGTTGCATAATATTATTTAAAATCAAAATTGCTTGGTCAGATTTTCTGGCATTGTCATGATTTAACAGAGGCGGAACAACCGTTAGCGCAGTAAACCAGTAAGCACGTTCATTTTATTATTATTATTATTAAATAAGTTAAGAAAAACAAATCATTGCATTTTGTTAATATCATAATTAGGTACCTATGTCCTATGTGTATATTGTATATTTCACATGAACAAAATTTACTAAATATTCTAATACATCATAATATTCTCCCGACATCGACAATAAAAAAAAATCAATATATTTGTACACAAAGTATTCTTTTATATTAAATCATTTATTGTTTAAATTTGTTTCATTAGAATAAAATTTGTAGGAAAGACTCAAAAAATATTTTACCAAATAATCGACCCCCACTCTCCAATAAAATAAATACAGAGAGTCAGAATAGTTAATAATTATTTCCCTACCTAGAGCCCAAATATGTCGCACGATCCGCCACTGCGGAGCTTTTTACATAAAAGTACGTGCATATTTCAATTTCAAATAGTAAATAGTCTAACCCAGTTCTTGTCCTCAAAATGAACATGACTAGTGAGCTCGACAAATTATATTCAACGGGACCTTGGACTAAGAGATTCTCGTCAGTCCATGAAGTGTTCCACAACCATCTCGAAGTCACAGGAACTAGTAAATAAAGTGTTCTCAAATTAAATAACTTTTCCTACAACCTACAACCTAAACGATTGTTTTAGGAAGTTTAGTGGTACAAAGACAAATACCATGTAAGCTTAATCTACCTTATGGAAAGGGTGCTAGGCAAAAATATGATTTATTTGGAATCGATTTGGACGATGGTAAATAATTTTTGAAAAACTTTTGTTATTTAGTTATATAAAAAATTTTAGACGCTCCAATCTTCATACATGTCCATGGAGGCTACTGGCAAAAACCGGAAATCACTCATAGCAACCAAAATTATATCGCTGAAGTTTTGTATAAAAACCAAATAAAATCAATTTTTGTGGGCTATGATTTGTGTCCAAGTTCCACTGTTACGGAAATTGTCCAAAGCATTGAAACAGCTTTCGAAGAATTTCTTCAATATGCCAAAAAACACAAAACTAAGTAAGTTATAACCGAATTTATATAACCGAGTTATTTCCAAATTTTCTAGAGGAATATTTTTGTGCGGACACTCAGCTGGAGCTCAAATTATCTCTATGCTCCACACTAACTACATAACATATCTTCCAAATGAAGACAAACAGTTATTTAAAGATGTATTTTTAATAAGCGGACTTTACGATTTGGTTCCTCTTATACAAACCTGCTATAATAAAGCCCTGAGGCTAGATGAAAAAGAAGCAAGACAAGTGAGTCCACTTTATCACAAAATTTCTTCTAGATGTGGAAATTTTTTTGTCGTGGTTGGGGAAAATGATAGTCCAGCTTTTCATGAACAATCTAAAAGGTACTATCAAAGATTGAGGCATTGGGGAGTTTCGGCAAGATTTCTTCTGATTACTGAAGTGGATCATTTTGATATTGTTGAGAAATTAGGTGATGAAAATTACGAATTGACTAAACTTGTGGTCAATTCCATTAGAAAGTATTTGTAAAAAAAATGAAATTTGAACTAAGGTATGATTAGAAATCTAATTTTTAATTTTTTTTATGCTGTTATAAAAATATTCTAAGTTATTTTCCACCATTTAATAAAATTGCTTGATATATAAAATATAATTTGCATTTAATTTCTGTATCTTCCAACTTCCAACCAAGTTTATAGCATAAAAATTATAAATTAAATATTTCTTTGTTGTACAACGTTTATCTTATTGTTAGACTTTCTGATTAAAAACTGTAAAGGAGATAACAAGAAATACAAAACTTAGATTTGTAAAACTGTGTACAAAGTAGGTATATAACTTTTGTCTTCCCTACAGTAAAGTTCTTGCCTATTTTCCAAGAACTAACTACTAAATTTCTATAGATTTTTTTCCAAGTTAAACGTACTGCCTAAAAACAAATTGAGATCATCAATAATAGGACGACAAATAAACAGACTAAGAATGAATTCTATTTTTAATTACAATAAACAAATATATTTGTTGTGGAAAAATTCGGTTTTGGGTAAATTTTGAAATGTTTTGTACGCTAATGAGTGGAATTAAACTTTAATGATTTTACGCAATAGTTCGCATGAACCAGAATAAGAAAAGAAAAGTAACATTACTTGTTTATTGCACGATGGAAACATTTTTGTTACAAATAATTGCTTTAATTTAAATCGATTTGTTTTTATTTATTAGTTTAGTAATATTGATTTGTTGGTTAATTGATAACAAATTGTTTGTTTAGAATATATCTAGTGCATAGTCAGTGGTGTAACTAGACAAAATGGGCTGCAATGCTAAATTAAAATAAAATCAATTTAAAAATTAATTATTAAGTATAAAAGAAGTAATTATTTTATAAAAATGTTATTATGAAACAACAGCATGGATTATAATTATATCATTCATGCTCATTCATCTTTTTCATTCATTATTTCTTCTTACACGACCATTATAATTATTACAATGAAAAAATTAATGAAAAGAAGTGTTAAATGATAAGCAACGATTTTTTCCAAAAAGAATAATGTAGATGTAAATAGACAAACCAATGATTTAGAAAATCAAGGACATTTCTTAAGAATAGGATTAAAAGCAAATTTTTTTTATTTTTTATGTACTTAATTATACTCAGTGACATAGAAATTGCAACACCAAGAACGGGTAGGAATTTTTTGACCAAACTTGGCAGACACGTTTAACTACTCGAAGGTAATAACTGATTAAAATTACAAAGAAAAAGAACAAAAGAATAACACGATTTTTATTAACATTGGCTTGCCCCCCCCCCATATTGAATTCACACTCCCTCACTCTTCGTGGCATCGATTCCAGCAGGTGGTCGATTTCCTCTTAAGACATTGTGTCCCAAGCAACCTGTAATTTATGCCGGAGAGCTTCCAGCGCCTTCGGAGGATTCTCTAAGTTTCTCAGTCTTCTCCCCATAATTTCCCACACATGTTCAATTGGCGAAAGGTCGGAAGATCTGGGTGGGCATGGCAAGATATTGACCTTGGCCTCTTCAAAACTGTTCAAAGAAAGTCTTGCCATGTTGAAACGGGCATTATTCTGCTGGAAAAGTGGGTCTTCCAACTGCTGAAGATATTGCCTGGGACGAATACCAAATGAGACCTACTCCCATAGGCTGTAGAACCCCATACCATAACCCCCACAGTTCGGTGTACATCCATCTCAACAGAAAATTGACACTGCGACGTTTCCCTCGTCTTCGTCTAACCGTCATACGACCATCATGCACCCCCAAACAGTATTGGGATTCATCACTGAACACCACCATATGCCACTCCAGGTTCCAGTGCAGTCACAACCTACACCACTTCAAACGTTGCTGTCGGTGTTGACCCGTAAGTGGTAACACGATAGGATTGCAAGCCGAAAGTTCTGATTCGACGCTAAACCGTTCGAAGGGTTGCAAGAGGACCTTTATTACCTAACCATTAATCAGCAATTGATCTGGTACTGGAGAATCGGTCTCTTATTGCCATAAGTCGAAGATGGCGATCCTGCACCTCATTTGTTTGTCTCCGCCACCCGGTTCCTCTTCTACGAAGTTCTTGGCCCTCCTTAGTCCAGGTCTGATAACACCTCATGAGAGTGGATTGGTTTCGGTTAAGACTATTTGCAATTGCCCTGAACGAAAAACCACCTTCGCGCAAGCCAAAAATTCGACCTCTGTCGAATTCGCTTAATTGGCGGTAATTTTCACGTTGCCGCAGTCTAGGTATAATCACAACCTCAAAACACGTTAAACGAAAGGATCACAAGAGAAAACAATAAAAAAATTAACCAAAACTCACAAAAAATACAACGATAATAACGTTGGTAAAAAGTACAAGAAACGTCAGATATGCCACTTGTTCTATTTGAATGAAAATTTAATCAATTAAGTATTATTTTTGAGTAGTTAAAGGTTTCTGCCAAGTTTGGACAAAAAATTCCTACCCGTTCTTGGTGTTGCAATTTCTATGCTGAGTATAAATTAAATAGGGGGTCTTCGCATGACTGAAAAAATTAAAGTAAAGTGTATCTATTGCAGTTAAAATAGTACAAATATGATTTTTAAAATTCCCTCTAGAGAACTCCTAATGTTTAAGGGAAATTTGTGGTAGAATTTATAGCTTATAGATATTTTGGATTTCTACCATTTTGCAAATTTCTGATATCCAATTTAATTTGAGTGTATATAATTTATTGTGTTCATTGAATGAGAATGAATGAGAATGAACTTCATTCTCATGTCGAACTGAATAAGCACCAAAGCCATATTAATTCAGGATACTATGAAAAATATAAAGCGATAGAAATGTAAACTTTTCTCCATAATCCAGTCAATAACTCAAACCAGATAGCCGCCTAAAAATACCTACTACGTTCTATATGTTCACGCAATTTACCAAATTATGACACGCTTCGTGACATACCATAATCCAAGATCCAAGACAGAATGAAACAGAAAAATAGAGAATTTTTGGGATGCATAATTTATCATTTAAACTACCCAATAAAAACATGATTTAACACTGGTTTTTTTAACATGCTAAAACTGAATAATTTCTTAAAATGATAGATAAGAATGATAAGATCCACAATGCAATTTCACACTTATAATTCCGTATTTTTCTTAAAAGTTTTTGAAAATAATTACAACGCATGCAAAAATAGTAAATGTGCAAATTAAAATATTAAGTATTTAATTTTAATAAGCCACGAGCCGCCACTGTGATCTAACGTATTTTTTACGTAAAACTATTTAAATTCGAATTAGCAAATATACTAAACAGTTTTGTTTTCAAAATGGATCAGATGAGTGAAATCGATATTCGATTGGACTCTGGACTAAAAGATTCAAATCATCTAGTGAAGTGGTACAAAACTATTTCGAACTCATTGAAAGAAGTAAATTCTTTTCCAGTTAAACAACTTTTTCTAGTGCAGGATTGTTTTAGAAAGTTTATTGGCGCAAAGACAAATACCATGTAAGCTTAATCTACCTTACGGAGAATCTTCTAGAGAAAAATATGATTTATTTGGTATTGATTTGAAGGATGGTAAAATTACTGTTATTAAAAAACTTCTTTTGTGTATTATGAGTTTATAAACTAATTTTAGACGCTCCAATCTTTGTACATGTCCACGGAGGCTACTGGCAAAAGGAAAAACTCACTAACAGTAACCAAAATTATATTGCTGAGGTTTTATACAAAAATCAAATAAAATCCATTTTTGTGGGCTACGACGTATGTCCAAAATCAACTCTTGCGGAAATAACACAAAGCATGGAAAGAGCTTTCGAACATATTCTACAATATGGGAAAAAACACAAAACCAAGTATGTATCCGCATGACACAACTTGCGCTAATTTTCTAAGAAAATTTGAACTTTTCCAGAGGATTATTTTTGAGTGATCACTGCTGTGGAGTCCAACTCCTCTGCATGCTTTTCCACAACTACATAACACGCCTTTCAAATGAAGATAAACAATTATTTAAAGACATGTTTTTAATAAGCGGGCTTTACGACTTGGTTCCTGTTTTACAGACGGTCTACAATAAAGCAATGAAACTAGATGAAAAAGAAGCAAAAGATTTGAGTCCGATTTTCCATAAACTGAATATTGGATGTGGGATTTTTTATGTGGTGGTTGGAGAGTATGAGAGTCCGGCATTTCATGAACAATCCAATAATTACTACCAAAAATTGAGGGAGTGGGGCGTTTCGGTCAGATTTCTTGTGATTACTGGAGTTGATCATTTTGATATTGTTGAGAAATTAGATGATGAAAATTTTATATTGACCAAACTTGTGATAAACTCCATTAAAAAATATTTGTAGATTTGTAGGAAAAATTTGTGTGAATTCATTCATAAATAAAAGATAAGTTAGGTATTTATTTTGAGAGCTATTCAAGAAACACAATATAATATAATTTACAAATTATTATTTTTATACCATCAATCTGTACATATTTTCCAAAAAAATTTGAATAAAACTCTCTGGAAAATTAGGAAAAAAATATTAAGTGGGGGATTTGACACAGTTTCGTATCGAGTTAACGAAAAAGCTGATTTCGGGTTTCCACAAACTTGAGACGATTTGTTTCAAAGATTATCGCCATAATTCACGCAATATATTTCATTTTTACTTTAGTCCTTTCGGAGTTCTCTTATTTTTTAATCGCTAGGGAATAAAAGTAACACTTAGCCTTTGACAAGAACTGAAGTGCAGTGTGGATTTCAATTTCAGGGCTCTTCAGTCCCTACAGCCTTTGGGGCCTGAGTCCATCAAATGCCTCTATAATAATAATTTTTGTGGTGTTTGTACTTCGATAAGCCATTGCTCTAATTTGTCTCCTAAGTTTTTTTGAAGAAATGACCTGCAGTTCTAAAATTGTGGCATTTTGAAAAAAAAATACATATATTTGATTCCTATTTAAAGGTACACAAGAAAGGGTGAAGAATTTATAGACTAGGTAGACTAGACTAAATATTTTTTTGCAAAATTTGTTAAAAAAATGTTCTTAAAAGTATATCAACAATACTGCATTTAAATAATGTCAATAGAAAGTTTATTTTCTTCAAAATTTAACAATAAGAAAAAATATAGCCATAAATTTTGAACTATAGCTAAAAAAGTAACTTTGCTATTGAATGCTTAAAAAATTTGTTTCTATACAGGGTGTATCAGTTTTAATCGAACAAACTTTAATGGTACAATCTCATGGTCGTCCTGAATCGGAAAAATATATATTATATACCTCTATCTCGATTCCTAAGAAAGATACAGGGTGTTGAAGTTTACAAGAAAAAATAATTTTTTTGCAATAACTTCCATAAAAAAGCTTGGATTCAAACAAAATTTTGCATGCCTGTCCTCCTCCCTAAGGACAATTTTACGAAGATATTTTAGATTTTGAGGGGGGGCACCAGTGGCGTGCAATTCGGTCACATCTCAATTTGCTTTTACAGAACAAAAATTGAAGTTTTAGTTCCAGATATAATTAATTTTTTCCAAAGACGTGCTAACTTGAAATTACTAAAAAATACGGGAATGATGACAGATGCTGTTAATTCATTAGTTCGTCGTTGTCAGAAAAGCATCGAGGCTAGCGGGTTGCATTTTGAACAGTTGCTGTAATTTTATAATTATATTTTGTTATTTTTTGTTTTTTAATAAATTTCCTATTTGAGTTGTGACTAATTTCAAGTTGGCACGTCTTTCGAAAAAACTAATTATCTCTGGAACTAAAACTTCAATTTTTGTTCTCTAAAAGCCAAGTTTACTCCAAATTCAACAAGAAATTCAGTAGATAAAAAAAATATTTCCTAAAAATTACAGTGGCATGCTCTTTTCTTTGAAATAATTAAGATGTGGCCGAATTGCACGCCACTGGTGCCCCCCAAAGTCGAAAATACCTTCATAAAATTGTCCTTAGGAACGAGGGCAGGCATACAAAATTTTGTTTGAATGCAAGCGTTTTTATAGAAGTTATTGCAAAAAATTATTTTTTCTTGTAAACTTCAACACCCTGTATCTTTCTTAGGAATCGATATAGATGTATATAATATACATTTTTCTGAATCGGGACGACTAGGAGAATGTACCATTAAAGTTTGCTCGATTAAAACTGATACATCCTGTATAGACCAAAATAAAATAAATATTTTGAATTAATTAGTAACATCTTTATTGATCAGGAAAATAATAACAAATCAAATCGACCGAAGTTTTCAGCCTTTGAATGTGAATATTTTATATTATTTATAACAGATTAAACCCACCATCCCCCAAATTATTCACCCACAAACAAATTAGTAGGTACATAAATCTCCATTAAACAAACCGTTAACAATTTATTGTACCAATAATTAATTTCGTGAGCTCAAACTGCTCCTCCGAAAGTTTCTCCACCAAATCAAAATGATCCACACCCCCACAAATCACAAACTGGGCCTCCACGCCCCATTCTACTAATTTATCAAAATAATTCTTGGATTGCCTCTTGAATATTGGACTGTCGAACTCGGCAGCCACAACATAAAAACAGGAGCCAGATTTGGGTGCTATTGCTTTATAATAAGGGCTCGCCTCTCTAGCGCTGTCGTCATCAAAATGCAGCAGTTCATTGTATATGGTTTGAACAAGAGGGATTAAATCGTAAACGCCAGCTAGAAGGTACACGGATTTTATGAGCGCTTGGTCTTCTTGTGGTAGATTGGGGATGTAGCTGGTGAAGAGCATGGCTGCTAACTGGGCGCCAGCTGAGTGTCCGCAAAGGAAAATTCCTCTGGAGAAAGACGCGATAATTGTAAGAACGTAATTATTATAAAGAATGTTACCTAGATTTATGTTTTTTTGCATAGTTTAAACATTTTCCAAAAGCTGTTTCAATGGTCTTGGTAATATGACCTACGGTAAATTTTGGGCAGAGCTCATATCCAATAAACATGGACTTTATTTGATTTTTGTACAAATTTTCCGCGATATAACCTTGAATACTGTGAGTTATCGGCGTTTCTTGCCAGTATCCTCCATGAAGGTAAATCAAAATAGGGGCACCTAGAGATAAAAAAAATCCCTCTGTGTTTCACATAAATATATTTGCTTTTACCATCATTTAAGTCCGTTCCATATAAATCGTACTTTTGTCTGTCACCTTCACCATAGGGAATATCTAGTTCATTTGGGACTTGTGACCTTACACATTCACTTCCTACGAGTTTCTTTAAATGAATTAATAAAATTATTATTTTCTACATACGTTCTTTGAGTATTTCGACGTGTTTAACACATATTTCGTCTGCTGAAAGTCTTTTGGACCATCTACTAGGCGAATACAACACATCCAGCTCAGTTAAATTATTCATTATTCCAAACTCGACTTTTTATCTACTTAAATAAATTAAATACCAGACAGTGTGTTTGTAGTACAGTAGTTAAACCCATACAAATGCTACTAAAGTAGACCTTACCTTAGTGGAAAGGTGGGAGAGGTAATAATTATCACACACAAGTCCTTTTGTGGTATGCATTCGTTTTATTGGTATTTTTTTTATTCAGAAATCACACACAGAATAAGTTTATACAAGTTGTCCTTAATTTTTATCACAGAATCCAAATACAATTTACATTTATAATTGAAATTGAATTGTTTATTTTGATTTTTCTGCACGTTTCGTTTTGCATGTCAGAGAATATTTGTGTAGAATATGTGGGAAATGTAGGGGATTTGAGGGCAATTTGCAAGAATAAATGTAAATTGGCTCGTAAAACATAAAGAAGAGAAGGCAGAAACAGAGAGGCGCGGTCGAGAACGTTGATATTTACTCTTATATAACTTTATAGGTAGTACAACATTTTCAAGTTTTTTATTTTTGTTATAGGGATATGAATATGATATACAAAGATATATATAACATTAGTTTGCTTTCCCTTTTATTATTTTTTGTTAAAGTATTCCAATGTGTTTAACCCGTTTTTCCGAACTCGGCGTTCTCGTGAGACAAGACAAGAGTAAAAAAGTTTTAAAGTATGATATTTAAACTGAACAAAGTTTCAAGTTTACAAAGTGGAAAAAAAGCGACTAGAACAGTTCTTATCTTAGTTTGCGGCAAAAATAAACAGTTGGGTGTTCATAAGTAAGTTTTTTTCCTGAAAACATACATAATGGTTTTGAAACAAACACAAAGTTATAATTGGTTATTTCATTGAACATTAGGGTGTATCATAAAATGCAGTAAGATATCGATGGTAATAATATATAAAAACAATATTTTAATATTATTATGCGGAATTTCAATACAGTTAAGTCGCGTTTCAGCAGTTGGATAACTGGGAGGGAAATAATACTTTAATCATAAATATGTATGATTCAACACCATTACAATATTGAAAACTAGATTTTTTCTTTATATAAAAATCAAACCTGCACTCATTTTAAATACTTAATTTAGTTCAAGTTGTAATCTTTTGAGGGTCTCGACTTTATTAAATATTCCATAACAAAAGGGTATTTTTTGACCGATGTTTAAGGTAATGGTAACCAAGCTTAACTATGAGTTAAATTTAACTATCGTTTGCAAAGAGGCCCTAACTCTTAAAGGTAAAATGGTTTTATTTATCTATTCAAATCTTTAATGAATGAAAAATCTAAACGGATTTAGAAAACATATTTTTGGAGTAGGTAAGTTTGGTAACAATATTGTTGATCAAGAATTATATTTTAGTTGTATTTCGTTTTTACTTTCTTATACGAAGTAATAAAAAAGTATAGTAATCGTGACTTTTTTTAATACCTATATGAAATATTGACTCTCAGAGTGTTCTCTTTTTAGATATACAGTGACCGGCAGAAAGTGTGCACCAAAAGGGAAATTTTTCTATCTTTAGAATTACCAAATTTATTTTACTGTGGAAAGGTTCTGCATGTCCCTAAACAAATCCTAAACAAAATCAGGAAAAATTGCATCGTATACGAGGTAGGGGCGAAAATTTTAAATTCACTCAAGAATAAAGTACCCTTATTTTGCACTGTAGAAAAAAAATTATAAGGAAAAGTTGTTTGTGCTTAAAAATTATTTCCGAATATCAAATTTGGACTCTGTACACAAAAAATAAACGTCTTTCCTTTTTTTCGGCGCGCCCCCGTAGAACAAATCGCTAGAAGCTATGCAGCGCTTAAATTCAGTTTTTTAACAGTTCTTGGGTTAATACTTACATAATTTACTTAAATTGGTTAAATGCTCAAAAACGGGTCGTTTAATAAAATAATAATAATTTTATCAGGAAACTGAAATTGACTTACCGGTAGGTACAGATAAAGGTAATTCCTGAGCCAATAGATTTAAGTTTTTTAAAAAAGTAAAAATGGCAATAAATTGCTAAACATATCAAGTAAACCCGCATTTGTTTTACATTAAGTTGTTTTACTTATCCATAAAATAAAATACGGTGTGCTCCACAAAAATGAGATTATTTTTGGCATTATTTTATTAACCGCCCTGTTTTCGCGCATTTTAACCAATTTAAGTAAATTATGTGTTTAATTGCCCAAGAACAGACAAAAAACTGAATTTATGTGCTGCAGCTTCTAGCGATTCGTTATACGGGGGTGGGTCCAAAAAAGGAAAAATGGTTTTTCTTTGTCTACAGAGCCCAAATTTGGTATTCGCGGATAACTTTTAAAACAACTTTTCCTAATAACATTTTTTTCTACGGTGCAAAATAAGGGTAGTTTATTCTTGAGTAAGTTTAAAATTTTTACTAGTTTTGCTTATGCTCTTTTTTTAAGGACATGCAGGACCTTTCCACAGTAAAATAAATTTTGTAATTGTAAAGATAAAAAAATTCCCATCTGTCGGTCACTGTATTTAAACATTTCCAAAGTTCACCATTTTCTAGATATAGAGACAGATTAATTTTCTGCATTATATTTGCATTTAAATCACATTAAAAAAAGCAACGTTCAAAAATAAATTATGGCCCGGTTTGAATTAGGTTAGATAGACTAACTTAGCCAAAGTTTACTAAGACCCCAACTCTCTTAACCAACAATGGCCCAGGCGCTTTAGGCAATCTAAGTGCGGCTCTGTCTCAAGATAAAACATGTTTAGTTTAGCTAGAGTTCAATGATCCTTGTATAAGAACGTGATACTTAAAGAAGTACCTACAATATAATTTCATTGTTTAGATATTTGAGTAGAAATTCTATTATTTAATGTTATCTCCAGAACTCCAGATTACTAAAGTTATAAAATTACCGAAACATTCATCAGTGAATGATAACAATAAGAACTTTGTTCCTTGATTTTGTTACCTTTAATTAAAAAATTTTACGCGCAATTTTGTGTAAGTTTAAGACAGATTCTAAAATTCTACAAACATAACAACCGCATTATATTCATATGTATGCATAAATATAATTTTACAGACAAAATAAACAAAATTCGAAATTTCTTTATAGCATTTTCGAAAAGTCTAGTTTTTCCACTTTGTATACAGTAAAACGAAAATAAAAAACACTTCCACACACAATACTTAATTACTTATGTAATAGAATAGACCATATATACAAAGATAAATGACATGTATATAATTTCCTTTTCATAGAATTATTTTGTACGTATCACAATTATTACGATAAAAACTACAAATAGAATATCCCGTTATCTGATCCGGGTGATATCAAACCGCTCTGACCGTCCAAAAACCGGAAAGAACCACAAAAAAAAACTAACTTCAAAACACTAATTATCATTTAACCCCAACCGCCCCCGGTTGCAGTTTGCCTTTAGCAGGCGGCACAGGCGAACTGGTGGCGCTCCGCGATACCCTCGGCTGCTCCGGCACCGCCAATTTGGCATCCGCTGACTTCCATGTGGGTGGCGAATGGGGCGTCTCAGTACTGGTCGCACAACTGTGATGATCCGGATTGCTGCTGCGACTCAAAGCGTGTATGGGAATCCGGTAGATTCGCAACGGACGCAATTCCGGTGACGCTAAAAATAATCATTGAGAGAGAATACAGTAAAATAGGTAGCGAAATTACCGTTGGGGCTGGATGGGGGCGAGTGCCGCTGCAAATCCTGCTGTCTAACATCGACGAAAAGCCGGTCGTTTCTTGTGGGGAAGAATTCCGGGGCGGTGGTTGCAAAGAATATATCATTTTTCGAGGCGATGAGTTGTAGTTTCGGCATCGTCATCGTATGAATCAAATTTCCATTTACAATGAGACGAATCTCCATGGAGTTGGATGTGAAGGCGATCACGTAGGGAAAAGCACAAACTAAAAGCGCATCAAAAACATATGTGCCGTTATACTCGTGGTAGAACAAAAATAGAGACACGAGACAGGAGAAAAGAAATATCATTTGGAAAGTGTAATACGTATATGAAATGATATGATGATGGTGGATGTGGTGATTTAGACGCGTTCCTTAGGGGCTTACCTATATCCGTAGGCACTGAGTTCCAATGAAAATCAAAGTCGGACGACGATGGGTTCTCCTCGTTTATCTTCTGAAAGTGGCAAGTGTCTGCAATAAAATGCGGTAATAAAAACGGATGTCTGTTTCTATTAAAAAGTCGAAACAAAAGCAAATTCATTTTTCAGTTTCATGTACGTTAATAAAAGCAAAATACGTTCTATATAAAATTACATATTGTTATACAGGGTGTTCCAATTTATATCGTCAGGATTTCACCAGTCAATAGTTTAGCGAAAATCAAAGGTGGTTTGTCTAATAAACTATGTTCAAATGTTGCTTCCTTTTCGATGGACAGGTCATTAAAGAAAATAAATTATTTTAAATAATTTGCTATAAATCAATAACAAAAAAGGTAGTCTGAAATTTTGCATAGATCTTTTTTTTTTGTATTCTCTTATTAATAGTGGTTGCAATTATTTTATTTAGAACACAGAGGCGTGCGTACGGGTTTCTTTAAAAACATTTTATTGAATAAAACGTACACCACTGGTTTTTTTTTGCAGCACCAATATGCAGATAGTATTTTCCATTCAATTTAGAAATTTTTTGTATCTTACAATTTCTTGATAACTTAACTTTTTTTTCTTATTTATTAAAGAGGTTCTTCCCTTCTTCTTAGATTTCCGAAAAAAGTATCATTACAAAGTTGTAGAGAAAAATATTTCATACAACTTTCCCTTTAATATTTCTTTGATATTGTCAATATTTAAAAAGATATTCAACAAATAAGTTGCAAATTTTAGGGAAATTTTTCTCTAGTTAGGTACTACTTACTACTACTACTTACTACTTTTTCCCCAAAATTTTCAAGTTATTTGTTGAATAACTTTTTAAATATCGACAATATCAAAAAAAATTGAAAAGATAAGTTGTAGGAAATAATTTTCTTTACAGCTTTGTACTGACACTATTTTTCGAAAATGAAATACGAAAAAAGTTATTCAATAAACAAAAAAATCCAAACCTTAATTAAGGGCTGGTGAAGGAAGGGCGGGGTCTACGAATTCATAAACTCAGTTTTAAACTTTCAGGGTCACCCTCTAGAAGATTCTACAAAAATTGGCTGTAGGGTAAAAAAGTCTATTTAAAGCCTTTCTTTCTCCCTTATTTACTGTACTATTTGGTTATTTTGAGTTAAGTTATCAAAAAATTATAAGATACGAAAAAGTTTCTAAATTCAATGGAAAATACTCTCTGCATATTGGTGCTGCAAAAAAAAACCAGTGGCGTACGTTTTATTCAATAAAATGTTTTTGAAGAAACCCGTACGCACGCCGCTGTATTCTAAATAAAATAATTGCAACCACTATTAATAAGAGAATACAAAAAAAAGATCTATGCAAAATTTCCGAAGGCTAACTTTTTTTGTTATTGATTTATAGCAAATTATTTAAAATAATTTATTTTCTTTAACGGCCTGTATGTCAAAAAGGAAGCAACATTCGACCATAGTTTATTAGACAAACCACCTTTAATTTTCGCTAAACTATCGACTGGTGAAATCCTGACAATATAAACTGGGACACCCTGTATAATTACGTGAGAAAGATGTACTTGTTTGATGACGTCGTTTTCAGGAAAATTATCCTTGGTACTCTAGGAATTAAAAAATATTGAGTCTCTGTAATACAGTAAGAGTAGTAAGACTAATTGACAAAAACCACAATTTTCAAAATTTTATGTCGCTGTACTTCGTAAACTATTTACTCTAAGAAAAACAATCTCAGATAAAAGTTACAGGAAATTTGAATCTCTGCAACTTTAACGACTTATATTTATCTCATAGAACCTCCAAAAAAGGAGATATTGTTGAAAAACAACTTAGTACTTCTTTCCAATATATTCGAAAATTTTTCTTAAATTCACCAAGCGCAACAATAGGCAAAAAAGCTTCCCGAGAGTTTTCTAATATAAAAACGACATAATGACTGAACTATGAATTTTGCTTTGTAAAGCACTGGCACTGCTGTCGTTCTGAAAGCATTAAACCAAATAAAAGTTCCAAAACTGGAGTACAATTTGGTAATAAAACTGATAAATAATTATCGTGGGTAGAGAGTTTTTAAAAGTTTTGTTATGTTCTATCATCATTACTCCTAATACTATTATGACTTTTATAACATTAACTAGTGGAAATAAAAGAATTCATCGCTGAAATTTCTGAATATACTAATGCATAAAATGAATCAGCTATTAAAAATTTCTAGTTGGCAAATATAAAAATCTCTAGATCATCCTAACCACTCTATCCAATCCCAATTTTCCACTTACGATTATAGCAAAGCAGCAACTGAATCTCCTGATCCTCATACAAATCCAGTGCTGCTACTAAATGTACTTTGGAGCTTTCCACAGTGTGTAGGTGCTGTGAATATCCAGTACGGCCATTGACGATGTCCCAGTGATTCTTATAGCCAAGACAAACTAATATATCGCCCTGCGAGGGAGAATTTGGACTCCAACCGCTGTCAAGCATTGTCATCATTGTTGGCGTTTCGCTCAAGTTCAGCTCCTGTAAAACCACAGGGGATTTTTCCAAATTAAATTCCACGTAGAGTTAGACCTGAGGCTTGGTAATGACAATGAAATGTATGAGCTGTACAAAGTCAGTTATTAGTGTGAAAGGTCAGACTGAAAAAATACTAAGTAATTTAAATTGGGTTTGAAATGGAGGAATTTGAGTTGGATTTTAATTGCATTTTTATTAAATCGCGTACTTTCTAAGAAGAGACATTTTTATAGGACAGTCACCAGAGGTTGTTTTTGATATATATAATTAAATTTTCTAATAATAATATTCACGCGTTTTGAAAATATGAACCTGAAAATTTTACTTTTATCGCTCGTTTTTCGGCTCTAAGTAAAAAACGATTAAGATTTCGTAGAATATGCTTCTAAACTTTATTTTTTAGCATACAATTACAAACAAAATGACGCCAGATCGAACTTTCTACGATTCATACTTACCGAGATATAGCCCCTCAAATATTCCTGAAAAAGTTCAAAAAAAATCTACAACCAAAACAACTTTTCAAAATAATTCCATGTAAATTTAGACAATTTTCCAGCTCTGCCGACTGCTCTATAAATGAAACTTTTCCAATACACCGTCACGGTTTCCCAACTGCAAATTCGTTGCATAAACCTGTCGCCCCATCAAATTTATTACTCATTAATTACATAGCATAAAACAACCCAAATGTGATTTTACGCACCCATAAATACGTGAATCCATCAACAGTATCAGTATCGCTGGAGGGACACCAAGCTGTCCATGCAGCGGAATGTTTCCACTGAAACATGAGCAATTTCCTACCAATTGCCACACACATACGAAGCCGTGCGCCTCCTGCAACAAACATCCTCGAATTAATAGTGCACCACTTCTTTTATTAGAAAAAACAACTATTGAAATCCGAGAAAATCCATTAGAGAACCAGATTTGAATCTGATGATGCGCGTCAGTTTGATGAAATATTCTAATTGGAACTTGGAAAATTAAATAAACATTAGATGCAGATAAGTTATAAGCTCTAGTTGGACAAACGTCACACACAGACATACAACAAATACTTTGTTGTTGTTGGACAAGTTTAAATTGAAAATTAAATTCGGATTTCTCATATAATTCCAGTTCGATTAAACTGTGTTGAAAACAATCACCTCAAAGGCTGACAGCTCACAAATAATATGTATACCCTACATACATAATAAACTAATCACCGCAATTTCGATATGAGAATTTTTAGATTTCAGCCTAGTTTAATTACAAACAACAAACTAGACTAAGCATGTTGTTGATATTGAAACATAAACGCGGTAGTTTTATATTTCAGGGATTTTGCCATCAGTTTCATAATATTGCACATCGATCGAGTGATGGTGTTGGGCTATAAAATTACCATTTCAACTATAGAGGTCTGTTATAAATGTCACGCTGGTAATGGAGTATTTTCTACAAAAAAAAGGAATTTATTGGTGATAAAGCCATTATAATGGATATTAATGTTAGTAGAGATAAAGATGAGCATAATATTTGAAAACGATTCTTTTTAAGTTGGACAGTAAATCTAAATCAGAAAAATTATAGTGAACAAATCAGATTTTCGATTTAGAATCATGCGCTACTCAGATTTAAATAGAAATTTACTGCTACTTTAACACAATTGAGATTTTTTGCAAGCAATTATCTTTGAAAAACGTGATTTTTTAAATATTATTTGAGGCCTCATGAAAACTCACAAATAATTCATATAATCAGTTTAAGATTTTTTTCAAAATTAAAGTATTATTTAGCTTAGCAACAAAGTTAATTTGGCAAAAATCTGAATCGTCCCAAAACTGTAATTTTTTAAAATAAAAGTGGAATTTTGACTTGTGCGGAGCTTGAAACTCCAAAAAACGCAAAGTCATATAAAGACTTTTTGAATTTTTTTAAAATAAAATCATCATTAATACGCTTTTAAATAAAGATATTTATTCAAAAATCCGACATGCGGTTCCAAAACTGTGTTTTTTTTGGAAATCACCTTCTAAAACTGCAATTTTTAAAAAATGCCATAATTAAAAATGAGAAATAACTCATATAAACCATTTGCGATTTTTTACCAAAATAAAAACTTCGTTTGGTTTTGCAATAAAGTTAATTTTACAAAAATTTGCGATGCAATTCCAAAATTTTGAATTAAAAACCATCGGTCTTAAGAATGTGATTTTAGAAAAGCGTAACTTAGGGACAAAAAAACCCAGAAAATTCATATAATTAAATGTTAGTATTATTATAGAATATAATTTCAATTTTCATAACCTCACTTTTGTAAAAACAATGGGCAGTGTAAATTTATTTATTAGTTGTTATCGTTTTAGAACCACTGGACGGTTTTTGAAAAAAAATTCGGATGTTATACAGAGTAATACTATTTATCAAAAAAAAAATTAAAAAAGCTATAACCTCATTTTTAGGTTAGGTTAGATAGTCGGTAATTTCCAAGCGGAATTCCTTGAAAAAAGTAACTGGTTTAAAAAAATTGTAAATTGGGAACCTCTGAACGGATTTTGATGAAATTTATGTTTTTATATTGCTAAATGTTGGCACAACTATAGGAAAAAATCATCACTATTATGAAAGTTAGTTTAGAATATTTTTTCGCAATAAAAAAAAAAAAACAAATTTCTCACCATTCTTCTATATGATCCACCTTGAAAATTAGTAGCTCTACACCAGATTTCCGGAAAAAAATTAATTTTCAGTGAATAGTTCTTAGAAATTTATGAAATGTTACCGAATTCAGATTTTTATTGAGAATGTAATAACAAAATACAAAATCGTGATTAAAAACAAATAAAAAATATAATTACTATACCACTTAAAAAATTCGTGGTTTTTTATCTGGATTTAGAATTTCGATTTTTCTTCTAAAATATTTCATTTAAGTTTATAAAATATAAATTAGGTTAGATTTGTATAAGAAGGTATGCGGAATCATCAAATCATTTTCCCCATTTTTCAATTTTCGTGGTAATTTAGATAATAAATATTCCTTATTACGAAATAAAATCTAACCTATCAAAATTTTAAAATTTCCTATAACATTTTTCGCACCAGTTCAGTTCGCCAAAATCTATATCGAGCCCTTCAATTCGCATTCAACTATAAAATTACAATTCGAAACATACAGGTCCGGCACATATTTCGCCTACCCTACCCCAGTAATAGATTGCACTTTATTTCCTCTTACCAGGCCTGGAGATGGCATAAAGATTAGTTCCTCTAGTTCGTTCCAAACGATGCTCCTTCACTTCTAAACGGGAACGTACATCGCTCACGGATTCGAACTGCGACAGTCTGAACACGTAAATTTTGCCCTCTTTATTCGAATGGCCACCACGTAGCAGCAAAATGCCGTGCGGTTCCACCACATTTAGCTGGCGCACTTGTAATGTTTTGTCGAAGACCAACCGATGCGAGTGGCCATCTGAAAATAATTCGAATATTTTATCTTTAATTTTAGTTAGAAGAAAAGTGATAAATCAGGAACAACACCAACTTGTTGACGCTTTCCATCAACTTATACCTAAACGTTATTAAATATTAAACCTTTTTTCCAATAAAACCAACATAAAAAATAGGCTATTAATATTGACAGCTGACCTTCAACAACATAGACTCCCTCCTCGGTGCCGATAATGAGTTTATTGTCGCCCCAGGAGTCGGCGCACACAATGGTTTGTGCCGGAAACACTGGGTAGAAGCAATTCGCCTCCCATGGTGATCTCTTGAAGACGGTGCCCGCGTTGCCCGCCGAAGCCAAACTCGTTGGTGCATCTCCACGCACGATTGCCTCCAGTTTCAAGGCCTGACCTATGCGTACGAACTCAATCTGTCTTGAGTCCTCTTTTAGTCGGGAATGACGGGGGGTTTCAGCAAGGACATCGGAGAAAGCACGGCGGTTCAGCATCGTCTGCAAGAGGGACAAAGAGCTAAGAAGGTGATGCTTGTTTACTCTGTGAATGTACAGGCATTTTTTCTAAACTAATGCAATGGGAATAACTTATTAAGATTTGTAATTTTACAGATAAAATGCCGCGATTTAATTATAAATAAAAATAAAAATTTTCATTTTTAGGAGATACTTAAACAATTTTAAGGAAAAATATAAATAATTTTCCATATGTAAAAACAAAACTTCAAACTATAACAGGCAAAATCCCAAACTATAACAGACAAAATTCCAAACCTATTTTAGATTATTACTGGTGACAAAGTAGTGACAAATCAAAATATTGAAATGATTTCAAGATACATCTGCCAGTTCATAGGCACTAGAACATAAAAAGAGAACTGGAGAAGATTATGAGTCTAAATTTGATTCAACTGCCTCTACTCTACTTTATCTGGACTTTCAAGTCACAAATTGTTTCCATTATTGTTAAATGTCAAGTGCTAGGTAAATCCATCCAAGATTTAAGTTATTTCCTCATGCCCCCCTGTAATATCTACATTTATGTTAATACTACAAACTAAAATCAGAAGCAGATTTTTAACACCGGCGCATCCACCAAAATTCAACTTTCTAACTACGTAATTTGATCTTTGCCAAAAACATTTAGATTGATGTATTCTGTTTAAAAATGAAACATTTTACGAAAAGTTGTTAATATGTAAAATCTACAGTTCTTTTTTTGAGTGGAAATAATTGGAATTAAAAATATTTAGAGGGACATTTAAAATACATTAATTTGATTGGCTCTTTATCGAACTAAATCGCTAAATGGCCAATCAAATGTATGCATTTTAAATTTGCTGCCAATTATCTTTACTCAAAAAATGCATTTTAATCTCAGTTATTATTAAATCTTTATAGATAACTTGCAAAACTAATGAACATTCTCTAAATCGCGATTTTTTGTAATACCCAGCCAAGTCATAAAACGCATCAAAAAATGCATATAGCACAACGTTTTAACAATTTAAACTGAAAGTTATCTCGTTTAAACCTTAAATAAAAACCACTTAGACTAAACACTAGAGTAGATAAAAGCCCATGCACACACACAGACCATTGCCATTTTTATTCCACCAGCATCCAAAAACAAAACAAAAATTTCAATGGCCTTTCATCGCCTTTTAACATCAGAGGTTACCAACCGGAAACCCCTCAAGCACCCACACCACTTTACAGCATAACCGCATTTTCACATCGTTAAAATCAGTAATAATTAAAATTCGTCTACCACACACAAAACTTTTATAATTTATACTCAACTCACACTCACCATCCTCGCATCCGTCATGTGCTCCGAGTAAAGGTCCTTGATGAGCATATCGAGTGTCCGCTGCCTTTTTCTGGCGAATGTAGGCGTTTCGAAGGTGGCTTTTTCGCCGTTGATGAGCTTGACCAACAGGAACTCCCTGAAGAAATGTGGGTCAGTAAACATCGGTGGGCAAGGCAGACTTGGTCCAAACAAAGGGACTGCCTCATCGGAGAACACAGAAAGGCGATATTGATTATCACCATCCACACTTACCACGGCGAACACGTCTTGTTACATCGGTTAAGGGTTTTTATTTGATAAAGTGATAAGTGCCTAAAATGGATAATGGAAAACAGAAAACACACCGAGCGAATTAGGGTATGCGGGCTCTTAGTAGAACCACACTCGCTCTATACATCATCAGTTTTTTCTTGGTCGTTGTTTGTTTGATGGCGATGTTGTCTGTTATACAATAAACTGATTTGCGCTGTTGGAAATAATCGCAACGGGAGTAATTTTATGTAAATTAAATATTAAGGACTAAGTTTGAAACCAAATCGGTTTAGAGCCAGGCAAGCGATGTGTAGTATGTTGGAAATTAAATGAAGCGGATTGTTTGAGTATTGGTCTCTTGTCTTCCCACCAACGGAGACGCAGAGCGCTTAATTAAAATTCTAATACAGTAAATTTTATTATAGCAAACTTTAGCTTAATTGATACTTTGAATTTAACTTGTACTTATCTACGTAGCATGTAAATTATTGTTTATTTCAGGGCTTTAAAATCTCAGACATTGCTGTTATACAGCCGCTATTTGAAAAGTTTCAAGGGCAAAAGGCATATTGTAAATTTATTTAAATATTCGTCCTTTCATACAGATGATCGACAATAAAGAGAGATAGATAGTTAATATCGAGTTTCAAACATCAGTGCCATGACAAATAATTCATTCAAGCTTTAGGGACAAAATTGTGACTTGTTCAGTTTATCACACATGTAATTAAATATATTTTTTTAAATTTCTGCATCTAATCTGTATGAGTGTGAGAAAAATTACTATTAGAATAATTGAGAGAAGGTGCATTAAAATATACTAGAAGAAATATTTAACAATAATAAAAAAGTCGTAAAAAGGCCAAACATTAAAAGAATTTTGCAATATGATGATATTAGAGAGAGTGACAAAGTATTCTACTTTTAAATTTATTTAATTATTGTCTTTTTACAAAAAAAACAAGGTAGAAGTTTTTTTTTGAATCAAAATCGTCTCACGATTCATGCCTCCATGTTTAATTAAAGTAAATTGGCAGGCAATATTCTGAATTGTAATTATGCGGAAATAATTGAAAATAAATATTTTTGAGGCAGAACAAACCCGTCTTAATTAAATTAATATAAGGACGAGTCAATTTTATTTCAGGTATTTTTCGATAAGCAGAGTTGCCATGGTAACTATAGTCTTCCTAAATTCTTTGAGGACCGATTTTTGAATAATGTTATTTAACAAATTAACTGCTAGGTAATATTGTTATGTACAACGATGATAATAATATATTTACTTATCAAATAAAAATAATAAACAATAATCGCGAACAACCGCAAATATTGATATAAATATTTTTTTCTTTTAAAAAACAATTTAATGCTTTGAAATGAGAGATTTTTGAAATACTTACACTATTTAGGTGACAATCCGACCTGAGATACATCAAGTTTTAACAATAAGAAGAAAATTTCCTTGCATTTATATTTGGAAAAATGTAAAATAATTAATTTATAATTTCTGTTGAAGTTTACTTAAAATTTCGATAGAAAATAAACATTTTCAAAAATATAAGAACGTGAAATCAAACAAATTAACATGATTATGTTAATTATTCGATAATGTTTACTGCCATAAATACACCAATCGAATATATATTAATGGTTTAATTATTAAGAAAATAGAAACTAATAATTCATTAGCTTTCATGAATAATTGAAAAGAAATTATCTAAGCGATATATCGTAACCAGCGTAGGTTTTCATGAATTTAAACGGAATAGTTACCTAATATATTTTTCCAAACCACTAAACCGTCAATATTTAGAAAAAAAACCAAACATCAGTAATTTTAGACATATCTACTTACAAAACCTTAACCAAATTTTCAGACAAAAATTATTATGAGGAATATACAGGATGTTCCATTTAAAATAACAAAGTTGAAGTTTGATAAGGAACTGAAAACCCCGAATAATTTTAGTAGAGACCAAAATAGTACAACTGAAAAAAAAAATCGACTTTCAATTTATATTAGATGCTACCCTTATAATTTTGATATTGTTCGTTCCTATAACAAAAAGTAGTCAAAGCCAATGAAATTGGAAGACAATAATAGTTTGGTGACTATGTTTTGCTTTTATTATTGTAAAGAAAATTTGCGTTGTTGCCGCAAATGCATTTATTTTTTAACTGGTTTCTCGACTAGTTACTATAATACCATCTACCAACTTCCCCTAAAAAAATTCCATTCCCTGTCAATTCAAATACAGTCTGAAAAAGATATCATGCAAGAACAATTTCAACATCTCGTTTTATACACACTTCAAGTGCCACTTTCACCAAACAACCACCTCCACCAGAGGCATTCCATTGTGTTACAAAAAGTGGTGCTATTTATCGACGTGTAAAAGGATACGAGTAAACTGCGACTTAATACAGGTGGGGTTGAACTGCGAATGTGCCAGTTCCGATTGAAGGGGGTCATCCGCCTCGATGAACACAATGTTCACTATATCGTTTCCGATATGCCGTTTCCTCTCGACCTGTTGTCGGTTGTCTCTTGAATATGGCAACAATGTTGAGACGTGGAACATTATCTCGTGGCCCTCGTAGATCGTGTACACTGAGAATTTACCAGTCATATCACCTGTAAGAGATGGAAATGCATTAGAGTTTCGTCTGAAATTTATTGGAACGTCTACATCATATTACAGGAGTACAAATCTCCTAGTTGCCGCGAAATTTATGTAACAAATCTTCAAGTTTTTCTAAGATTATGCCGGTAAAAAGCGAGTGGAAGTTTTTAAAACCGATGATTTATTTATAGGGATTATACGGCATGCTACTCATCCATAAGAACAACATTTCTTATACGTTTTTGTTCCTTTTAATACACTTACAGGCTGTTGCTCCAGCCATTTTTCACCACCAAGCCTCATCAGACTGGAAAAATCGCTGGGCTACAAATTGCCCTCTGCTACCCCTCCTCCACGTTTCTCTGTGTTTATTGAAAACGACAAACTGCCCTCATACATTTTTATTAACCTCATGTAGAGTATCCGGCAACACATACAATTTTCACCGTAAATTTAAACCAAAGCCATTACCAACACGAAACTAAAAATGCACTGAGCTTATCTCACTTTAGCTGATATGCGACCCGCAAGCTTATTGGCGGTTTTGTGACAGTCTTGGGGTTTCTATCTGAACTAGAACAAGGAACTGGAACGAGATTTCGTATGCATGTGTATTATGTAAAATTGTTCGAATAAACGGCGCTGAAGACAAAAGCGTTTTACACAAATTGCACGCCATGCCATTATTTATTTAATTAAGTTTTAAATTCCTCGATGTCGATTTATATTCAGATTTTGGATTCTTCCTGAAATTCTATTTACCTAAAATTAGTACATACAACTTTTATAGTTTTATGATTGATCGAAACAGCCAAAAAATAAAAAATATATAGAGTGTTCCATTTAAATAAGCGAAAACCAAACACTCTCTGTGTAGTTGAAAATATTTTTAGTAACGCATATTTAGGAATGAAGCGAATTTAGCTTTGAAGAGTTTTCGCTAGAATTAACTGCAAAAAAATAAGACCCACAAATTAGATGGTATAATATTCATAAATTTAAATAAATATTTTATTAGCATACACGCAAATCCCACCGAGATGACATTTGTATATGAATGAAATTGGCTCGCCCCCTTACCCGGAAATTCCTTTGGGGGGCGTGCTATTAACAAACTAGCAAGCTATCACAAACAATTGATCAATTATTTAATCGGCTTAAGGGATAGTGCCCCTAAGGTGCTGCTAATATATTGAGTTAGTCGGAAGGGTATTCCACGCACGAAATCCTTATGACATTTGCGGGACCCTCGTACTAAAGCGCAATTTGTGGCTACAAGCTTTTGGAGAGGAGTTGCAATGTTTCTTCCAATATACGAAGCTTTAAGGAAATTGTTTCAGTTGCAA
Organism: Pediacus dermestoides; assembly: GCA_963942485.1. Classification (NCBI taxonomy): domain Eukaryota; kingdom Metazoa; phylum Arthropoda; class Insecta; order Coleoptera; family Cucujidae; genus Pediacus; species Pediacus dermestoides. Next base: position 37,453,550 of record OZ012626.1, read on the forward strand.
TATTTTACTAGTTGACTTGCTTGGTTGTGTTAACAAATTTCAGTTGAATTTTCATTAACAGAATTTTGTGTGTTGAAATTGATGTTCCACTTACTGAAAAGGTAGGAATGTAAAACTTGAGTTATGTCGATGGAATTAGTAAGTCACAAAATTTCAGAAAATACAATTTTGTTCAATTGTAACATTTCAAAGGTTTGATAAATCGTTTTCTGTTCGAAATCATGCTAAACTAAGATATAATAATAAAAATAAACGGAATAATAATAATTAATATTATAACATACGAAATTATTAATAAGGTCCTGTTAAAGTTTAAAGTACTTTGTATATAGAATTTTTGCGCGCTGGCCTACCTTTAATATCTAATCCACCCCTGTACTTGTCCCAGCCTTTCAGTCGGATTTTATCGCCCAACAATGTGAGAAATTGCTCGAATTTTTGACTCCCACTCTCTGCGAACCAAACAAAAAAACACATTTCAACATTTTCTGTGACACACACCACCAAAACTATAAAATACCATTGCTGAGGATTTCATCGTCGCTATTCTGTCCCTGTTTCATGTAGATGACGCCAAACTTAAAATTGACTGACCCTTCCTGCTCCTCCAACAGCAATAGGTCCTTTTGTATATCCGGTGAGAATATTTCTTTTGGTCCTTTCTCAACTTTATCCATATTGGGGAAATTGTATAAAATTTGTTTGACTGTCAAAACTTTATGCTGGGTTATTGGTAGTGAGATCTTCTGTGCGCCCTGCAAAGTTTCCGGTAATGTTTTATTAGGCTGGAGGCTACAACGAAGTAAAGCGGGGGTGGAATTGTATACGCACAGGAAAACTTCTATTAAGAAGTTGTTGGGTGAGCTCTGACAGATCAGCGAAATTTATATGGACGTATTTGGGGATTTTAATTTATGGGCGAGTGGAGAAACAGATGAGAACTGGCGCCTTCGCCAAAACTTTAAATTGCCTTTGACGGCGAGTGGTTTATGTTGTGCAAAAGGATGTAGGAGGAGGAGGTTGACTTACCATTTTCCTAAAAAGTATGGCTCGGTATAAGGGCACACAGGTACTGTTGTCTTCGTTTAGCACTATACTGAGGAAAAATGGGACTTTGTCATTGTCTAATCCCACGTAGTTTTGATGCACTAAAAACGAAAAAAAAATGCTTTCAGTGAGATAAATTTTATTTCGGTAAAGAGTAAGCTTTTCTGTGTCTAAACTACGTTTAAGTAAAGTGGAATTTATTTTTATTATGGGACTGACTATTAATTTTAAATTTTTTCTATTTTTATTTCTGTATTTTTTGTCTACACGCAAATTTCGTAGGAACAATTTGCCTCATTACAATTTGGTGTAAAACTGTCATACCATACTGTTAACACTTTTGGTAATTTAGAGATAATTATGTAAATGAAATGCTCATCTCCAGACTCCACTTTATCCCGTTGTTCGTACATCTGCCACTTCCTCCCTTTAAAGTTTTTAAACTGACTTTCCGAGGTGGAAACTTTAAAATATTACAGTTGGTTTTATGGTTAAATAAAAAAAATCATGAAAGCATGTCTGATTAAAGTTAGTAAAATATTTGATGTAGAGCAAGAAAATCTTGAACAGAAATACAAAAATGTAAAATCTGGAAGATTTAATAATTTTATTAATAATTTAAAGGCTATTCGCAAAATAAAGAGTGTTTACTGGGAGACTTAGTAATTTTATTAGTTATTTAAAGTCATGTCTTCAATTAACTGCTAGGATTACGTGGGTTTAAGTGAGATTTTTGCTCAAATAAAAGTACTAAAAGAATTTATTAATTTAAGCAGCTAAAAATGCAAAAGGGCACACACTCTGCCAATTACATTCTTCCAAAAGTAAAACCAGTTTGAATTCCCTCGTCACTTTAATTTAAAAGTGAAATTCACTTTTACAAATAAAAACCAACACCGTCGCCAGCGCCCCCGTAATATTGAGCTTGTCCACTCCCAAGTGACTTTCCTTTCGAATGTTTTTTTTTTCCAACGGGTTGTGTTTGTTGAAAAAATATGTCCCCACGAACTATAGAAAGAAAACAAGCACACCCGGCAATAAAGCACATACTTTCCTTGTATAAACTTACATTTCCCGAGGAAATATTTGAAGTACCACCTCGTTTGGTATTCGGGATTCTCGAGGACCGGCGTGCTTGGTGATCCAAACATCTGCAAACCACCACAAATAGATTCTCAAACACCGCCAGTATAAACAAATATAAAGACACCATAGAAATTCAGTGTATATACAATACACACCTCATCTTTTTCCCCTGGTGAATCGCCATTCTCGATACGAAATCGCCTGCAGTGCTCCTGTCCATCGACTTCAGGCTGCTGCAACTAAAATGAAAACAACGTGACCATTAGGGTGGTTTTTGCACGCGTTTCGGGACATTGAGGATTATTGGAGGATTGCGTCTAATATATCTGGTGCGCTAATTGAAATTGAACAAATAAATCAATAATACAATTCCTTCATCAATAATTACAGAAGGATGCAACCACGCCGTGTGCGCTATTAATAGTATTTCAATTGCATGGATCTATTTTTAAAGCTCCATTCACAATAATAATACCCTACTATTGCATTTGTATTAGCTGTGCTAGTTGGTTGTTTCTTAAAGATTTTAATAGCTTTAAAGCACATGAATTCTATTTGAGTGGAAAATGTAGGAATGTCGTCCTTGTATTCTCGCAAATATAAAATAATAAAACGTCAGGAAAATTCCCGACATTTTCCTGATGTACTTCTGTTAGCGCTTTGATGAACTAAGAAGCATCTTGTTCTTGTCCCATTCCATGTTGTTTGAAAGCGCCGAGACCTACAAATGTAATATATACTTTGCTTTGACATTTTTAGAACATATCTACTCCTTTTAGTCGATATAGCATTTATTACTTTAGCAGTTTACAGTATAGGCTACGAAATTTGTTCATATTTCGCTTGTTAGGCAAAACCACGTATCAATCTGTATCAACTCAACGCAAGTCCGTATTCACAGCCGATAATAATCCTGTTTGGGTTTGACTTTTATCTGGTATTTCATATGAATATTTAGCAGTATGGACGTCAACCTATAATACTAAAACGCAAATAAAATCGTTTTACTATAGCGAATGTTGGAGAACCAAATCTAATCCTCATTTCATGGAAATTTCTGATAGGAGCGAGATTTTGTTAATTGTCATAACCAATTATTAGTTAATCATTTTTCTAATTGTATTATTAACATCATAGAAGTTGATTTTATGATATTTATAGGTACATAATAGTACAATCATTTTATCCATTTTAGAGATCAAATTTCGAAAAAATTGAGTAATAGACGAAACTTTTTTAAATGCTATAGATATACAGGGTGAATCGCAATAAGTGGAACATGCTTTACCTGTAAATACTAGGCCTAGAACTAAGACGATTGACGCAAAAAGTAGTTATACTAAAATGCACAACTAAAAAGTTATAGGCGTTTGAAGTTTCAGAAAAAAAAAAAATTTTGGTAATAACTTCTAAACTAATTGAATGAGAAGAACCAATTCTTGGTAGTTGCTAATGAATACCAAAGACCTTTAATTTGTGAAAATTTTGTTGAAATCAAACTTTAAGAAGATGGTTTTTTAAAGTAAGTAAAGTGTTTAACCTTCTGGAACTTTTTTGTCCTTAAAATTTTAATTATAAAAAAAATTGCATTTACTAGGCAATTTAATTTGGAAACTTTTTCATCTCTTGTTGCATGTATTTACTAAGTTTCAAAAAAACGGCATCAAGTATGCTGAGATTTAAAACTTATTGACGGAAGACGGAGCTCCAACACATTATGCACGTCCTGTGCGACATTAGCATATTGGCTATCAGTCACCTATCCTCAACGATGGATTGGTAGAGGCCCTGACGATGACGCTCCTGTAGCTCTTCTTTGCATTAAAAACCGAATTTTTTTAAAATATAAACTGCCTCTCGAACTTCATTGGCGTGTTGAACGATTCTCCTTCTAAGCTCTTGAAGTCAAGGAATAGGTGTTGCATACACTTTTGATTTTAAATATCCCCAAGAAAAGAATTCAATTGCGTCTAGGTCAGGAGAACGAGGAGGCCATGCAACAGGAGCGTCAGGGCCTCTACCAATCCATCGTTGAGGATAGGTGACAGATAGCCAATGTCGCACAGGACGTGCATAATGTGCTGGAGGTCCGTCCTCCGTCAATAACTTTTAAATCTCAGCATTCTTGATGCTGTTTTTTTGAAACTCAGTAAAAACATGCTGTTAGTTTTTAATTTTTTAAAGCTTAACGGTGCGTTTAATTAAAACTTTACAAGAGATCAAAAAGCTTTTAAATTAAATTGCCTATTAAATGCAATTTTTTTTATAATTAAAATTTTAAGGGCAAAAAAGTTCCAGTTTACTTACTTTAAAAAACCATCTTCTTAAAGTTTGATTTCAATAAAATTTTCACAAATTAAAGGTCTTAGGTATTCATTAGCAACTACCAAGAATTGGTTCTTCTCATTCAATTAGTTTAGAAGTTATCAAAAATTTTTTTTTTTCTTAAACTTCAAACGCCTATAACTTAGATATTTTAGTATAACAACTTTTTGCGTCAATCGTCTCAGTTTTAGGCCTAGTATTTACAGGTAAATACCCTGTATAATACACGAGAAAAAATAGTTGTATAGACATCTTCATCATCTTCAAAAAACATCTACTTAACTGTTATCTTATTGAAGAACTGAATATTATAAAGGATCATTTAAAGTTTGAGTTATTAAAGCTTGGAACTTTATATTTCGTGAATTATTAGTCTAAAGTACCCAAACTGGTTCCTTTAAATCTATCATATTATTAACTGTTCTAATTTTATCCAAACAAATCGCCCTCGTAATCACCCTGTCCAGCTCCCCCCAACAATCTTTTCTTATTTTTGTAACTGTCAAGAAGGCCTGCCGCCACAACATCAACTTTTTCCGTTCGTTTTCTCTAAAAGCAATTACGTAACAAGTTAATTAAAGTCGATAAATCGTTATCCTTCATATATATAAAGCATTAAGTGGTGGGGCTACACGCACATGTATGCTATACACCGATTAAACGCAAATGAGTTTCCACCTTGTAGTTTGTGAGTCTGGACGGAAGGTGTTGTTATTATTAAAGTAATTAATGGTGAATGCATGTCGAGGCTTTTCAGGTCACAATGGGTTTAGTTTACCTCTCTCGCAGGACATAAATATACCGAGAACGAAGAAAACTGCAGTGAGAATGGAACAACAGCGCGGCTTTAAACGAAGATTATATTGTAGCGTAGGTATTTACACCTACACTCTACTATAATTTGTTTGTTTCGAATATAACAACTTTTAGAATTGTGTAAGTATTGTAAGCATTAAAAACTGGTTTTAGGGAAAATTAACTTATACATCAACATTAGCTGTAAAATGTATTTATATTGTAATATTAAAGGAAAAATCTTTTAAAGAGAGTGCTATTCTATTTTCTTTGAAATCTAATAATTTGTACAATATATTTCAACAAACTATAAGCTTTTAAGCTATTGCTACTATATTGCTGAAAAAAGCTGTCGGATAACACTAATTCAGGGTGGCTGAAAATCTGGGGATTTCGCTTATTATAATAAATGGACCTTAGGTTTAAATTCGGCAGTGTTGCTCAGTAATATCCTAAAGACCAATTTGTATTATTATGTGAAAATTCCTTGTTTCTGAAATTTTTTTAAATCCGTGGAAACATTTTCAAAGCAAATTTTTATGATTTATTGGTTAGTGATTGTTATTTTAATCATCAGAGAACAAGCTAGGGGTAGATTAATATGACAATTTTCAGGTGAGGAAAATGATGAGATAATAATAAGCACAAAATACTTAATGACGCCTAATTTTCAAAACAGAAATTCCTGGCGCTGATCAGCAGACGTTGATAACGAAGCCACAAAGTTTGACCATAAAGATATTAATTTAAATCTGCAAAATCAAGAACAAAATTTTACTCATTTGTTGAAAAATTAATTTGCACATTATTTGAGCTTGAGAATTTCGTAATTGAAGATGTTTTTATATTTAAGTTATCAAAGAATTGGTATGTTACAAAATTGATTACTTTGATAAAGGATGAAGCGGATTTTCTAAAAATTTGCGATTACACCAACATTTGTTTGAAAGTACAGGAAAACTTGTTCCAAAAAAAACTTTCAAGCTTTGTGGGTTGGAAAATTTTGGATTTTATTTTATTATAATTTTACCCCAATTTTCTCTACTTCTCTACTTTTTACATCAAGACAAGCTTTAGCTTTGTGTATTATCTAATATGGATATTTTTGTTCTTTTATTGTTTACTTATACATATCTAACCTCAAATTACTTTTTAATTTCCGGTTTATTTCTTTTCAGTTCTTTTTTAGCGATCTACGAATACATAAATAATAAAGTTTTGTTTGTTTAGATTTTATATTCAAATTAAATTATGGTTCTCGAACTTGGAATGACTTTTCTTATACATATACCAAAATAATATTTTCTTTATGTTAGCTCTTTTAGTTTCTAACGAATTTTGCTACTGAAATCACCCAATTTTTTAACAAGCTCGTCAGTTTTGCTTGTCTTCAAATTTTTATATAAGTAGTAATTTAAGCATAAGGGAGGTAAGTAAAATGTACCAGTCGAGGACGAGTTTACGCCTAAGCGATAGCGTTATATTCTACTTACTGAATCGGGAGTGGGAAAAATTATTTACTATCTGTTGTAGGTAAAAACAGAAACTTATTTTGTGATTTTAAAAATAAAAACTTTTTATATCATTTGTATAAAATATTTCCTTTAATATTTTATACAAATTATATAAAAAGTTTTATTTTTAAAATAAAATAAATTTAATATACAGTGTGTTTTACGGGAAATGGTAACACCTCAATAACTTTTTTATTCTTCGGTAAAATTAGAATTTTTTTTTGTACAACTCGCAATTCTCTTTTAAACGAGTAAAAAAAATTTTACCAAGAGTGAAGACCTAGCCTACTACGATAAAAAATAAGCCGAAAAAACGTATAAGGCATTTTTTTAAAAAACTTTTATTAACAAAAAGTTTTTGGGTTTACCTGAAAACCCCAAATTCCAATTTTGGCTAAAAACAAAAAATATAAATTAAAAAAAAATTTTATTTTTAATTTTTTTTTATTGGTTTATTAGAATTTTGACAAATAATCATTGTTTTATGTAGTTATAGTTATAGATTAGTTATATAAATCTCTTGATGTTTAGGTACTGTTCAATGAATCATGGCAATCTTGAAAAAATAATATTAAAATTCATTACGAAAAAAAAAATTTTTTTTTATTTATATTTTTTGTCTTCCGCCAAAGTTGGGATTTCGGGTTTTGAGGTAAGCCTGAAAAATTTTTGTTAATAAAATTTTTGGAAAAAAAATGCCTATTAGGTTTTTCAATTTTTTCGGTTTATTTTTTATCGTAGTAGGCGAGGTTTTCACTATTGGTAAAATTTTTTGTACTCGTTTAAAAGAGAATTGCGAGTTGTACAAACAGAAATTTTTTCTAATTTTACCGAAGAATCAAAAAGTTATTGAGGTGTTACCATTTACCGTGAAACACCCTGTAGTTCAATAAATGCATTGAATATACAGAAACTAAGAATATTCAGGAGTAACATTTTGTAATACTATTTTTTAACAATAATTTTAAATTAATGAAGTGAGACGTCTGGCAAAAAGCTCCGAATATACCTATAAGAAGAACTTTGATTAGAAGGTTAGTTACGAGAGTTATCTCCAGTTCACGTGTAAGAAAAAATCCCGCAAAAAATACTCATAAGTTGATTTAACTTGAGAAGTACGTACAGATCTAGAAAATTGCACTATATAGACTAGAATATTATAAATGTTTTAATGTTTAAACAATATTTTCTACAACTGAGCTGAGTTATCTCATAACATTTTGCGTTGTAAACAAAATCGTCCCAATTAATATAACACATTTAATGATAAATGGTTAGTAATGTGAGCAAAATTAGCAACTTGACACCCGAGCAATTTATAATAATAATATAACAACGAATATAAATTATCAGGTACCTAAATTGATTAATCCCCTCGAGGTTAACTTATAAGGTGCATTACATTTGTAAATTAATTTATTACGTTGACTGATTTATTAACGTGCCGTAACAAATTTAATCATAATTGCGATAGTTGATAAGGCAAAGGGGAATAAGTATATCAACAATTCAACAATACAAACGCGCCTGAAATCTGATAACGCTGTATATAAATTAAGCAATAAGCAGCTCTCTGGCGGTGAACTATTTTAATTCCACCTCCGTTTTTTTATTTGATATATTACATACCGACACCTCAGAGAACTTCTGAATGAAATCACCCAAGCGAACTAAATGATCATGTTGAGTTGAGGGGGCGAAACTTTCGCGATACAGAACTGAAACAGAACTTAATAATCTTCGCGGTCACGTAACTGGAATATTCTTTGACGAATAAAAGCATAGGGAGTGAGTAAAAACAGAAAAAATTAATATAAAGTTGTATATCATATCATAACATACCTGTTCCACAGAACCATAATAGCGTCTGGAGAAAACACCCCTGCGAGATATAAGATCGCTGGCTGTTGAACTGAAACACGAAAATAGAACCAAATTAATTTTTGATGAAAGAGGAAAACATTTCGCTTACAGTTTTATATTTATGTATGGGTGTGTTTATGTGGGTTGATGTGCATTGTGTTTACTGGCAAATTCTTTTGACTTCCTTTTCATGCCAATTACACTAATTTAAATCGGAACCTTAGCGCTATAAAAACTGAAAATAACCCGCAAATGGTTACTAGTTTTAAAATAGACATAGCAGAATATGCGTTAGGTACAACATATTACTTTTTATTGTATACCTCATTTGATGCGCTAAAAATAGCAACGGAATTATGTGTTTTATTGATCGCAAGTTGCTCATTATATACTAGTTTATTATTATTATTCACTGGTTATTTTTCTAAACTGCTTTCAACAATGGATGGAACAATGGAGCACTATCGGATATACACAATCACCAATATTTTAGGACTGTTGTAGGAGACCACAATAAAAAATATAACAATTCCATTCGATAAATTAATTGTCGAGAACATGGGAATTATTTATGATTTGTATTCTGTTCGCATTTGATTTGCGTTATTATGTATTTTCCTGTATAAAGGGTGAAGGTAAAAGCTTAATAGAAAATAGCTTTAGGTTGGAAGTTACTGTTATTTATGCAGCATTCAGATTCACTTCAGGTGATAGTTTTTTTTAAATTATTATATCTTAACAATTAAGATTTTTATAATACTTTAGTGATCACAGTATTAATTTAAAAAATACAATTTCTCTGAGGTTAGGTCTGCATTTAATGATTTTCCTTTAACGTTATCCGCCAGTTTCATTAAAGAAGGATAGGTATTACAATTTACTGGTTATAAAAAGAAAACTCTAGTGTCGGAGATATATCAACTGAGTCGACATGAGGCTTATGTTAGAATAAAGCTCATGCACGTTTTGAATGAAATTTAGTTTTTTTTAATTTAAACATTTATTTTGACTCGCCTTTCAAATTCGTAGATATTTTGCTATGGAATATTATAAAGCTTGAGTTTATTTACAATTATGTAATCTTAATTATTTTCAAAATGTTAGGGAAGTTAAGATAAGATAAAGATAAATTTTATTGGTGATCTTACACATAGTGTTTACACATGTCAGGTACAAAAAGTGTGCTAATAAGGCATAAAGCTAAAAATCTTAATAACTAATTACATTATACATATACATATACTTAAACTTTAAACAGTCAGTGCAATTTAAAGCTATCACAGTTTACATCATCGCTCAAAAATTCATCACATGAGTAGTAGGCTTTTTTGGTCAGGAATTTTTTCAGTACGTTTCTTAATTTGTTTTCGTCCAATGTTCTTATCACAATTGGAAGTTTGTTGTAAAAGATAGGTGCATTATGAAGAGTTGCATTCCAGGATTTGCTTAGTCTCAAAAATTCAACTCTTAAATCGTCTCTTTGTCTTGTGTTATAGCTGTGTATGTCATTTGAAGTCTGATAAAATTTGAAGTTATTTTTTGCATACAAAATACACTCATAAACATACCTAGATGGCAGTGTCATGATACTTAGGGAAATAAAAGAGTTAGGAAGTTAGGAAATACAAAAATCTTTCTCTGGGGCAAGGCACTTGTAAATTGTTCATCCTTAATGCAATTTAAGAAGACAGGTGTTATATTTATACTTTGTTATTTATTAAGTATAAGTTAATAATAATCACTGTAAAAATGTAACTATTTAAATATTGTTATGTTTTTTGTAAAAATATTGTAGAGGTTTATCCGTAAATAAATAAATAAATATTCTACATTACGAAATTTTAATGTAGTTTAACAATTTTTTTCCCTTTATTAATATCAGACCTTACAATTAGTTAAAGACCATGGGCGTATTTGAAAAAACTAAAACTAATTTTGGAAAGAACTTCTATAAAAAAAGAAATACTTTTGTATACTTTAGATATTAACAACTATAAAAAGTGAGGGTTTCTTAATATAATTAAATTGTTTAATCTTTTCTAGAGATCTTTTCCCATTCTAAAGTAAGAATCTCGGAAATTTTATGAAGATTTTTAACACCGGCGCATCCGCCAAAATTTATATTTGATGCTTTGTGGTAAATGGAACATAAAATAATAAAACTTTTTAAATATTATTATTTAAATATTTTTTACCTTTGCATACTTTAGGCATTAATCACTTAGAAAGTGAACGTTTCTTAATATAATTAAGCCATTTAGTCTTCTTTAGATATCTTTTCCTATTCTAAAATTACAGAGGATCTCGAAAACGCAAAGTATATTTATACACCGGCGCATCCGCCAAAAGTTCTACTTTATGGGAAACAACAAATTAATAAAGCATATTAAATATTATTATTTACATATTATTATTTATTAATATAAATATTCCTCCTAGTATTTTGCTGATATTTTGCCTAGTTTAATATTTCTAGCACTTCTAAAATAACAATTTATTATGACAAAAATAATAATGATGACAATAATCACAGTGCAAAAGCATATCGTGGAACAAGAAACGGTCTTTATGGGATTCAAGTACTAGTGTAGTATAGTCAAACCCCCGAAGGGTTTATTCAGATTGGCTCGAAAATTGAAGTTATGGCCGTTTGAATTTTTCTTGCGACAGTGACCAATTTAGCTTATAATCGCTCATAGTTTTGTCTATAAAATGCATTTTAATTCTATTATTTCTGCAAACTTCAATGAAATTAAACTTTGAGATCAAATTCACAACTTTCACACCTATATCAATAAAGAAATATGAATTTTTGAGACTTTTTCGTCGACCAGTAACCGTTATATCGAACTTTTTCTACATCTTTTGTCAATTTTTCGAAATTTTTTTTAATCTACCAAAAAAATTGATGAATGATGAAAAAATATATTGAGCTCTTTCCAACAAAAAAAATCACCTGACGCTGTTTTGGCTGAAATTTGCTGGTGGAGCAAGAATCTCTTCAAAATTTCGAATGAGGAAGAAGAAGAAAGCGAGTTGATCAATGAGTATGTGGATTCTGATGATGATTCGAGTGATAGCGATGGTGATGAACCAGATGAAGCAAAACCAACGCCAAAGATAGTACGTTCAACACATTGATTTGTTTCATTATAAAAATGTTCATTTGAATTTTCATATGTTTAAAATAAAATGGTAAACATAGGTATTCAATGCATGTATTTTCATTTGTTGCAAGAGATCAATGTATTTTTTTCATCATCATCACAATTTTTTTGGGTAGAATAAAAAAAATTCGAAATATTGACAAGTAATGCGATAAAAGTGCGATCTAACGACTACTGGTCGACGAAAAATTTCCAAAAATAAATATTTCTTTATTGATATATGCGTGAAATTTATCTATTTAATCTCAAAGTTTAATTTCATTGAAGTTTGAAAAAAATAATAATGAGAAATTCTGAATAAAAGTCAAAATACCAACAAAAGTGCTAAAAAATGCGGTTTTTCGGATTATTTTCAACGAAAAATACAAAAAAGTATTTTTTACACAACTTGGTATGTTCAGATGAGTCATTTTATTGAGGTTCCAACATATTTATCCAGAAATAATAAACTTAAAATGCAATTTTTAGACAAAACAATGAGCGATTATAAGCTAAAATTGGTCACTGTCGAAAAAAATTTAAATGGCCATAACTTAAATTTTCGAGCCAATCTGAATAAACCCTTCGGGGGATTGACTATACTATACTAGTACTTGAATTCCTAAAAGACCATTTCTTGTTCCATGAGATGACCCCTGAATTTGTTGCACTGTGAATAATCAAGATGGATTTTTCTAAAAAAGAACTGTTTTACTAGACTCAATTTTAAATTTGGGTCATTGGTAAACTTCTAAAATTATTGTTTCTTTATAGAAGAAGTTTTTGCTAACATTGGATTTTTTCAAGAATAACATATTTTTTGTAAAAATTTTTTATGAAATCCACGATATTGCAATTATTGTTTAATGGAATTTTAGATATTTATTTAATTGCTACAAATATAAATTTAATGTTATTCATTATAAAAAAGGACAATGAAATAAAAAAATTGGAACAATTCTAATATAGGTACAACCTCTAGGCATTCTGTTATGTGAAATCTAAAATATTTAAAAAAAGTCATAAACTAATTTTTGAAGTATTCGATGACAATGAGAAACTATATCCGAAATATGGTGGATATAATTACTCTACAACATTTAAGCCAAGGAATGTTACTTTTTGGTAGAGGTTATCCATTTTATATTTTTATAAAATAACTAATTTTCAAATTAGAGCCATTAGATTTTTTAGTAAAAGTGTGACTTTTTATTTTTTTGAAAAGTAGTCTAACAGGTACATTCGAAAATTTCCATTTCCTGAAAATCTTAAAAACTATAGATTTATTTACATGAGTTTTTATTAAAAATTTAGAATAGTTTAAATTTACATATTTAATGAAACATTTCAAAATGGTGTAGTGGTTCTGGGGTAGTGGGTAGAAGGATTTATACTCAAAATTATGATGTATAATGTTAAAGTACTTAGTGTCTTTTGTACTACAACCTACAACTGAGCTATTATCTAAAAATCTAATTAATAAAGCAGCCATGTTGACTCATAACCTCAACCTCCCACAAGGCACGACTTCTACACTGAAACAAAAATTGCTAAATTGTCCCTTCCCTCCCTAAATAGAAACAACTAGCTTATTTGGGCACTCCTAACAACATGCAACATAATCAAGTAACTAATTCCACAAAATAATTTCAAAGTTGTTGGAGCTGGTTGAAAGCAGGATAATTTAGCATGTAGTAAGTTTATTGTAAGTTAGCTGACATCAAAGCAAATCAAAATTGAAATTTGTTTGAAAGGGTGTAGTGAGGAAAAGAAGCGTAAATTACTACGGAGATGCTGTGTGATTAGAAACAATCTAATCATCAAACTGAAAAAGAAAACTAACGAAATATTTTTTTGAACGAAAATTTCTTTTGATGCTTTAATTTCGCATGCATAATTCTAGCTAACAAAAGAAACAATGTCCTTATTAGAAATTTATTAAAGGTGAACTTTCTATTGTCTCGGTTTTCGATAGAATAGCCAACAAAACCAATCAATGCTGCGCTACAGGCAAACACCCACTAATTCAACTTTGAAATAAATAAGCACCGTTTTGTTTGATTTTTTTAAGAGGTCGAAGTGGAGATTACAATGACAGCCCAAAAGGGGCGCACTGTTATCATAGCCGATTTATTTATCCACCTGATGTAATCTATTTGCCGACATATGTTCGAACACGAATTCGAGGATATAATACGAGATTATTAGAGAGATAAGTTGAAACAGTCAGCGGGAAAGTTTTGCAGTTGGGTTTAATTAACTAATCCAGGTTTTTCATTCATTTCTACCATCTGGTTTACAAACAAAAACATGGAGAGGTGAGTGAGGTAACTGTCAAATATTTTGAAACAGTAAGTATACATAGAGAGATTATTTTTTTCATTAAATGCCAATATGAGTTAAATTCCAACAGCTTACATTTGATTCAAATAATCTGCTTTTAATCTGAAGAATTATTATGGTTTTAAAATTGAAAATGTGCAAATAATTGAGAGAAATTCGATGAGCCAAAAATGTACAAGTCCAAAATCAGTTTGTCCATTTTATTTATATTGACGATATCAGTGTTATACAGGGTGTTCAGTTCACCTAATATGCGAAAAATTTTTCAAGACTACAAATAATTATTCGCTTCACTCGTGAATGCCCTTTTTTTTCGAGCCTGTCCCCCCGACAACCTTTCAGAAACTCTACACACCCCAAGACAATTTATTGGCAAAACCGCTTGACATCCTGAAATTAACTCCATCCGTCCAACTTTTAATTTTCTCTATTTTTTCTCGTGTTAAGCATCCTTGAAATGAGACCGCAACGTTATTTGAAATCTGGCAATTAATTATGCCACTTGAAGCGTTACTTCGTCTTTTTAGAACAGTTAATATCCTTCTTGTGGTGGCACATTGTTGAAACTGCGACGGTAATTACCAAACAAAATATTGAAATAAATCATGAATATAGAGTTTGGTTTTGTTGGAAGATAAAAAATGATTCGTTTGGAGGTTAGACAGTTTGTGGTGATGATAATTTAATATCTTTGAACTTGGGGGTTAATAGGGGACATTTACTAGCCCTTCCTTCTTTCGATATATTTATTGACAATGTGCAAAGTACTATATTAGATTTTTACTAATGGTTCCTCTAAACAGTTGTCTATAATGTCTTCGGATTGACTACAATATAACTGTAAATAACAACAAAAATATTTCCAGTTGAAATTTGGAATTTGATGTAGGGCTTTATTAGAAAGTAATATAAATACAGGGTGTCCCAGTTTATATCGTCAGGATTTCACGAGTCGATAGTTTACCGAAAATTAAAGGTGGTTTGTCTAAGAAATTACGATCGAATGTTGCTTCCTTTGTGATGTACAGGGCATTAAAGAAAATAAATTATTTTAAATAATTTGCTATAAATCAATAACAAAAAAAGTTAGTCTTCTGAAATTTTGCATAGATCTTTTTTTTTGTATTCTCTTATTAATAGTGGTTGCAATTATTTTATTTAGAACACAGAGGCGTGCGTACGGGTTTCTTCAAAAACATTTTATTGAATAAAACGTACACCACTGGTTCTTTTTTTGCAGCACCAAAATGCAGAGAGTATTTTCCATTCAATTTAGAAATTTTATTGTATCTTACAATTTCTTGATAACTTAACTTTTTTTTTCTTATTTATTAAAGAGGTTCTTCCCTATTAGATTTCCGAAAAAAGCATCAGTACAAAGTTGTAGAGAAAAATATTTCCTACAAGTTTCCTTTTAAAATTTTTTTGATATTGTCAATATTTAAAAAGATATTCAACAAATAAGTTTCAAATTTTAGGGAAATTTTTCTCTAGTTAGGTAATACTACTTACTACTCATTCCCCAAAATTTTCAACTTATTAGTTGAATAACTTTTTAAATATCGACAATATCAAAAAAAGTTTAAAAGATAAGTTGTAGGAATTATTTTTCTTTACAACTTTGTATGGACTCTTTTTTCGAAAATTTAATAGGAAAAAAGATATTCAATAAACAAAAAAATCCAACCCTTAATTGGGGGCTGGTGAAGGAAGGGCGGGGTCTACGAATACACAAACTCAGTCTTAAACTTTCAGGGTGACCCTCTAGAAGATTCTACAAAAATTGGCTGTAGGGTAAAAAAAGTCTATTTGAAGCCTTTTTTTCTCCCTTATTTACTGTACTATTAGGTTATTTTGAGTTAAGTTATCAAAAATTTATAAGATACGAAAAAGTTTCTAAATTGAATGGAAAATACTCTCTGCATATTGGTGTTGCAAAAGAACCAGTACGTTTTATTCAATAAAATGTTTTTGAAGAAACCCGTACGCACGCCTCTGTGTTCAAAATAAAATAATTGCAACCACTATTAATAAGAGAATACAAAAAAAAATCTATGCAAAATTTCAGAAGGGTAACTGTTTTTGTTATTGATTTATAGCAAATTATTTAAAATAATTTATTTCCTTTAATGGCCTGTACGTCAAAAAGGAAGCAACATTCGACAATAGTTTATTAGACAAACCACCTTTAATTTTCGCTAAACTATCGACTGGTGAAATCCTGACGATATAAACTGGGACACCCTGTATAAAAGTAGACTTAATGATTTGAAATTTGTCATTGTCCTGTCACCCTGTATATTAGATGTTTACATTTATTTAGACCCCCATAAAATATCTAAGGACGCCCATACACTCACACAATTTAATTTCGAATATAATATAAAAATGCATTTTACGGTCCATGATTTTCACGAGCCTTTTTATAGTTATTATGGTTTTTCTTTTACGATAAACAATGAAGCACTGCACAATTGGAATGTAAAATAGTTAATAAAAGAAAAATCTAATAAATACTTAATATATTTTTGCCCACTTTTTATTGTCAATTTAAAAACACTTTTTTCGATTAATGTTGGCAATCAAACTTAAATAGTACGATATTGGACGTAGGCACGAACAGAAAACGGAGACGGAAATAAAGGAAAACACAGACACACACACACCAAAGTATCGACGTTGATATTTCGATTAAAATGTACACTATATGTATACACACGAACAATGCCTCGTCGATCTTAAAGACTAGTTGTGGAGGTGCTCTTAAAACGAATATTTACGTTGACACACTGGCAACGCAAAATAAATGTAATTTTCTTTTCACATCAACTACGGCAAGAGAGGAGAACAAATATTGAAAACTTGCACAGAGAGAACACTAAAAAGGACTAAAGAAGCTTTCCACTTTAGTTGAGAGGAACATATAACAGCACATTGTGTTTTGTATCGTTAACTTGGGGGACAAAAAACAGTTTTGTTGTGGTAATGTTTCTGTCTATGGAAAAAAAATGATTCAACGTGGATGGTAATCGGTAAAAACGCGCTGGCGACTTTATTCAATTACCGATAAAACTGGATGTGGAGTAATTGGTTTAATAAAACAAACACCAAAAACAGAGCGACAAAATCGCCGAAATTATTAACTAGGCCAAATCCATGCAATTAACAATAAATTCCCGTTCGGTTTCATTCTGTCCAAATGACTCTCGCATACAAAAAAACTAAAACTCAACAACTTAAGTTTTCTGCAACGGCTGCATCGCCACTTGCAGTAATTAATAATAGAACTCTATTGACGAACAATTGGGATTGAGTTGTTTCCGTTGAGCTATTGAAAATTTGTAATGTTGGCAAAACTTAACAATGTTCTTAAAGTCGCTCGCGTTTCGCCCACTCGAATAGTTGACACGTTGAAAGGGATCTGTTAGTCATTGAAGTGGAATTGTACTTGACCCCTTTTATATTTGAAGACTGTCACAGGGATTTAATTTGAACACATCTATAGAAAGTGCGCTTTGTCTCAATATGGTATCAACATTGGAATGGGATGGACCTTTTTAACGATTTTGCCTTTTGAGAGTAGCGACTGAAGGATGATGTATAGGCACGATCCTCTATTAATTAAAAATATATCCATCGACAGTGTTAGGTTAAGGATTTTATTCTTATTCGCTACGTAAATTTTAAATAATTCAGTTTTATAGTACATACAAACAAATTATCCCTAACCACGGATTTAAATTAAATTCACGAGAATTATTACCAAGATTAATCCACGAAACACAGTAAACAATCCCCAAATAAATTGGCTATCCGTTTATAATATCAGACGTAATTTCAAAAATAAATTAAACTACATAAAGGGTGTGTCAATATTATTACTGCTAAATTACTAAATAATATTACCGTGAGTAATTATTGTTGCAGTTTACGTTGGTAAATATTGAAGGCAGTTACATAATAATTATATCAATTAAAACTAGTAAACATCCTGGTATATGCACTAAATAATTTCAAACACAAATCCTTGCTGATGCAATTATTATTTTATGGAAGGGTCATTCCATTTCAAATCGTCCAGGTTAGAATTTTTTTGGAAATCTTTATCGGAAATAAAGAGATACACATTTTTTCTTTTGGCTCAAAAAAATTTTATTTTCGTATTAGCAATTTTCGAAAATTAGACCCAAAATTTAGTTTTTCATTATTCGCTTACTCAGTCCCTACTTATAACTGGAATATCTTTGCCAAAAATGATCCGATTTTCAAAATTTTGGTCTCATTTTGTAGGTAAAGGTTTTCCAACAAAACCATGCCCTAAACTTGATATATTTCTTGGCAAAATTTTTTTTTCAGAAGAATAACTGACAAAATCAAAATTTTTTCAAACTGAAATATCTCGGATTGCCGCAATTTTTTTTGATATTTTTTTTGAACAAGGGCAGTAAATAAACAACTGACAAAAGCTGTCTCCACATTAAAATTAATCTGGGATTTTTCGAAAATCGTATAGTTCTTATACTACAATGATGTGATTGCATATTTGAATGAGAATGAATAATCTTCTGAAAAATAATTCACTCAAGACATATATCAAGTTTAAGGCATAGAAAACCTTTACCTACAAAATGAGACCAAAATTTTGAAAATCGGATCATTTTTGGCAAAGATATTCAACTTATAAGGAAAGACCGCGTAAGCGAATAGTGAAAAACCGGATTTTAGGTCTAATTTTCGAAAATTCCTAACACGAAAAAAAAAGTTTTTGAGCTTAAAGAAAAATACGTATCTCATTATTTCCGATAAAGAATTGGAAAAAAAAAATTCGGGTCGAGAAAAATCTAACCTGGACGATTTGAAGTGGAACGACCCGGAAGTAAAATTTTTTTAAATTATTTCGTCAATGTACATTTAATATATTGAAAATCACAGATGAGTAAACAATTACTTTAGGGTAGGTACATAAATCAAATTATATTTAAGATGATAAAAAATTCCAAGTTGATATATCTGTTAGAAAGTAGAAACTGTGTGAAAACAATTAATACGAAAACAGCTACAAACGTCACTAAAATTCAGAAATCTTAAGGGTTTATATCTAGTTGATAACATTGCTGGTATCCATTCTTGTAGATCTTCAAATGAAGGTCATCATTACAAAAACTTTTTTTGGTACCGAGAGAATTTTTACTTAATCATTTTAAGCAGATGAGGTTCTTATCTATACATTTTTGCAAAACAGGACGGTTATTTAGAAGTTTAGTAATTAAAAAATGTGGGATAAAAAGGATGACTTCTTGTCATTCAGTCATTCTGTTCATGCTTTTGACATATTCAATAGGGTCTGTTGGAAAAATATACTCTTTTTTTCATTATTACTCCTTGAGTTGATATTTTTAAGTCAAAAGAAAATGTAACCAAAATTTCCGCCCTGTATATCTTAAGTCTAAGTAGTCTTTCATGAGATATTTTATTTATATTTATAGTTACTAACCTTTATCAAACTTAGAAGTTTGCATTATTTTACTTATTTTGCTGAGCTTAATATGATGATTTTTTTATAAAAATTGTTCTAACCTTAAGTCGGCTCTGCATAATATCACCATACAAGTTTGCCTTTTTACCCATTAAAAACTTTTTCCGACCCTTTTACTTAATTGTAATGGGTACAAGTGTCGTGATTCGAAATAGCTATATATGTAACAAGTATATAATATATGACTTTATAGACAAAAATGTTTTATGCCCGAGCGAGCTTGCGAGCGAGGCTAATAAATAGGACGAATTGACAGCTAATGTATAGATATTTTATAGTAACAGTAAAATAAAGTAACTTTATGCATTAGTGTATAAAGAGAAAGAGCTGCTTCATGACCGCAAAACTATGTGATAAACAGTACTTTATGATGCAGTCGTACATAAATATAGATATTATTATGTACTCCTACTTAAATAGTAAAATATAAAATTTTAAACAAGAAATCCAAAGAATAAAAATTACGACAGGTTACACCCTGTATAGCACATCATCAGATTAACTATTATTATCCCTAGTTTTGAAAGTTGTAATTATTATTATCTTTCGACATTCATGCATGTCGATATATCCAGTCACATCGTATTTTAATAGAACAGTGAAACTATAATAAAGTTTTAAATATTAAAATAGTTTCCATCAAGATTTTATGTTTACGTTGGTATTTTATCATAATGTCATTGTTAATAGCGTTTGTGATAGACTAATAAAATATCTAAAAAATCTATATATATTTTTTAAAATATTTTTATCAGACTGCACTCTGAATTAAATTTTGTTATATTGCGTGAAATAAAAATAATATAAGGATTTTCTGGAAATATAAAAAAGTATAAAATTTATGATGAATAAACATTTACAACTCCCATATATCTCTCAACTAAACCCTTCTTAGAACACTTGAAATGCAAATTTCTCCCCAATCCACCCACATTCTCCTCATCTAAACTAGCAAAAAATCCTCTAGTCATCCTAGACATTCTCGTCAATGTTTCCTAACGACATGTCGCGACGCCATCACCTAACCAGCCCCTAGAGCATCTTGCCTTGTATCTAAAATTGGCAACACACATACTTTTCCACGACCTTTTGTTAAATTTGTCGGTTCCTTCACCCGGTACCATTCACCAGACGTAGATACAGCCACTTTGGCCCTCACATTGACTTCATCAATCACTTGTTCCATACTATCAGCCCACGCCGAGAATAAATGATAGTCGGAAGGATCGACCTGCTCTTATAGACTCCATCACCAAATACGCGGATTTGGTGTAATAAGGCCTGTTTAACCCAGATTAAAGTGTCTAATGTCTATTTCATCGCGATAACTGTGCGATGTTGTTATATATAGGGGTTTTTATTTGCTGTTCGTTTAGGGGGTGGCGGCGTTTGAAGGATTAAGGGCGCACAGTCACGCCAAGCGTTAGATGTGCAATGCACCATCGGGGGCATATAAAACGAGCTGCCATTAAACGGACGGATAATGGTGGGTAATTTAATAATAAAATGCGTTGTTTTTATGCTGATGGGAATGCAAAACACTTCCTGACAGCCCGTGGTTGGGATTGGAAGTATTATACACGAGTAGTTGACAAAGCTTCACGTTTTTTCTTTCGTGTAGTAAATAAGAAAGTATAGTAAACGTGATTTTTTTCGACCTAGATAAACTGATGGTATTTTTAGATTTTTTAGAAATACCTTGAAGAGAAAATTTGGGAGATTTTTTATTCTTTATTTATATCTACTAAAATTTGAATATACACCTATTTTATTTTAACTTTGTTGAAATTACACCAAAAATATTGTCATACCATGAAAAATGGTGTATCAAATTTCAAAGTTTCATTTTAAAATTTGTATATATCTTAAAAACATACAAGAGGCTTTAGAACTTTAAAACTGTTTTTTGTAATAAAAATTACATTCCGCTTTATAAAATGAAAATTACATAAAACTCTATAGTCAGTGGTTTTAAACCCGCAACGCTAAAACTGCCACACTACGAAATCTGGCACTATGCTTATAGTTTTCGTTTAACGGTATGAAAAACACTGAAAGAGAGCATTTAGAGTCCCTGAATTTTTTCGTGGAAAAAACCAACATTTAACTTTAGGTTAGAAATAAAAATTACCTTAAAACCTGACCAGTGATTATAAAACTGTGACACGAAACCTGCCAATCTACAAAAATTGAGAATGTTTTCAAAGTCTCAATTTAAACGTCTGAAAATCATACAAATACCACTATTACAGCCTTTGAACTTGTTTTTTTATGAAATCTGTATTCAGCTTTATAAAAGTGTAAGTTTACTTAAAATCCCACCAGCGGTTCTAAAATTTTATCGAAGAAACCATCAATGCATGATAACTGGTGAAATTTTGAAAATTCCAATTAAAACGCCTGAAAAAAAAAACAAAGACTGAGATTAGAGCCTTAGAACTGTTTTTTTGCAATAAAATCTACATTACTCTTTGTGAAAATGTAAACTTACTTAAAATCTAAGTAAAACTATAACGTTAAAACTGACACACTATGAAATCTGGCACTATTTTATAAGTTTTATTTTAAAGATCTGAAAAACACCGAAAAACAGCCTTTAGAGCCCTTGAACTAGTATTTTGAGATTAAACCTATATTCCTCTTTGTACAAATGTAAATTACTTTAAAATCTGACCAGTGGTTATAAAACTGTTGCACTATAACCGTTAATCCATGAAATTTGGAGCTATTTTCAAAATTTTAATGTGAACTTTTGAAAAATATACAAAGACAACCATTAGAGCTTCGGAACACATTTTTTTAAATAAAACCTACATTTCGCTTTGTAAAAATGTAAATTTCTTTAAAATCCGTCCAGTGGATATAAAACTATAACCCTAAAACCGTCACACTATGAAATTCAGTACAGTAATCGATTTTTTTCGATTTTGGTTTCAGTATTTTCCACATCGTATACGAAAGACATGTGCTGAATAAATTATATATTTTTAACTGATTTTACACCCACGTGTGCTAACAGCCTCCTTTAGGGAGAATTACGTCGAAATCTTCCCCAATTCCAAACTTGCAAACTATGATATTGATTTTAATTAATAATTGCCGATATGTACTTACAACATCTAGCAGGGAACTTCCTGAGAAGTATAATATCACTATCACCAGACTTATACATAAGTTTTCATGCTTAAAGTTTGTGCACCTCGTTAATATGTTATAAAATTTCAATTTATCTATACTCGTAGAAAGCAATATTTAGTGCATGGCATCATGGTAAGTTTCTAAAGTGGATGTAGTAAACTTTTCGGCAGATAAGAAAGAAATTTTAATTAAAAACTTACAAGCACCAATTAAACAGTTTAAGCGGCTAAAAGATAACAAGGAAGAAAACTTTCATTGTTGTGAGAAGTTTGCCAATATTTTTGTGCAGTTGAGTTGTGCTAAATAGAAAAGTACAGGGTTTGGCGGATTGATGGCCTTTGAAATCAGTCCGAAAATATTTGAACTTTTAACATTAATAATTCAATCAACCCAGCTATAAGCTATTTCATTTTTCCTGGTGCACCCTGTATTATGTTAATAAAATAATACGTACATTCTTTACGCCCCTACATGAAATTTATGTGTTAGTGCACTACTTTATCGCATGTATAAATTTATATTTCATATGAGGATGATGGAATGATATAGTATAAATACGTAGTTTCCCATCATGAGATGAATAAATCTGACCTTTTCACCTTTTCATGATCTTATAAAGGTTTAGGATATGATAAAATGAAATGTATTTACATTCTGCAAAAAATATATAGTAATATCTCTAAGATATTCTCCTTTAATAAACCATATTTTATACGTTTTATATATTTATTTGTACACTTCAAATCCTGTATTATTGAAAAATGAAGTATAGCAGAAGGTTTATGCCAAAAGTTGATTTGTTTGTTCACGATGAAAATTTTCCTTATAGTTTTGTAAATAAATATATTTCGTAACTTTATTATAGTGCAATCTCTGTAAAATTCAGTAACGCTTTGCAGGTTTGAAAAACATCAAAAAAATTAACTGACTACATTTTGAAAACTTATCTGCAATGGATTTTCAGATTTTCACTTAGAATTTTATAAAGCTTATTGCAGTAATATTAAGAAAAAAAATCATGAAGATTTCGAAGGTTAGTTTAGAATGTTTTTGATTGAAAAAGAATTTGGAATTGAATTTTCAGATGATAGTTTTTTGAAATTTGAAAAATGCCATTGGATTTACGGAGTTTTACTAAAATCCCAGTTCTGTTAAGGAAATACTTTCTTTTATACTGGACACAAATTTATATTATACGGAAGATAGGTTAGATTTTTTTTCATCATTTAAAAAGAAGCTGAAATTTCTCATCAGTCTTCTAAATGGTTCATTTTGAAAATGTATAGGTTGGTCTATAAATACTAGATTTCGATATTTGCACTTAAAATACAGATTGAAAAAGTCCAATGTTGCAATAATTAAGAAAAACAATTACTCATATAATTTATGGAGGTTAGTTAAGAATATTTTTGGATGAATGACAAAAAAACTAAAGGACCCCGCACTTTTTAAATGGGAATTGGGTTTCACTCAATCTAGCTCAAACCTAGTGAAAAATGTCAATCAAATCGTCCTGATCAAATGTCTCCATGGGCGCAAAAAAAATAATGAAAGGATTTCGAGATATCGGCCGCCGAAGGTGGAGATTTTTTAAAAGGCGAAAACCTTATCTGACATATCTTCATTATTATTGGAGCTACAAAGTCGGTTAAATTACTAAACTAAATAGCAATTTTTCCGCTGACTACAATGATGAAAACAGAAAAACAATTGACCATCTGGTTTTCGAGATATTTACAAAAATAATAAAATTTTAAATGGAACATTCTGTATATTTTTGCAAAAATCGATGATGAATTAAATTGTGTACAAAAAATGTCCTTAATTTTTTTTATAATATTTAAAAATTAGCGAGTTATTTTGAAAAAAATGGCAATTCTTTAAAATCAAGTAACCATGAAACGGAATAGTAATTTATTTAAACCTAACATTCATAATTTTCAATTTAAGCAAGTTGAAAAAAACTTGAAAGAATTACGGAAATATTGAAAAACCATTAACAAATATTTTTTTCATGGCTACTTGATTATCAAAACTTTGGAAACTTTCAAAATAACTTGCTTATTTTAAATAATTATCACAAAATAATAAGAACATTTTTTGTACAGAATTTAATTTGTTGTCGATTTTTGCAAAAATATACAGGTTGTTTAAATTTTTTTTATTTTTGTGAATATCTCGAAAACCAGATGGTCAATTGTTTTTCTGTTTTCACCATTGTAATCAGCGGAAAAAATGCTAATAATTTGGTAATTTAACCAACTTTGTAGTTCCAATAATAAAAATCTCCACCTTCGGCGGCCGATATCTAGAAATTCTTTCATTATTTTTTTTGCGGCCATGGAGACATATGATCAGAACGATTTGACTGACATTTTTCACTAGGTTTGAGCGAGATTGAGTGAAACCCAATTCCCCTTTAAAAACTGCGGGGTCCTTTGAATTGAATGATTTTTTAGAAACATTTTATTGGATTTTAGGATTTTTACTAGAATTGCAGTTTATAATACTTGATTTGAAACTGGAAGCAAATTTAAACCATCTGGAAGACAGCTAAGACATTTTTTAAACCTTTGGAAAACCAAACATGGTACAGTTTGAAAAATTAGACTCTACATTGTATTTCCAGATTTTCAGATAAAATACATTTGTAAAAAGAATGAAATTTTTATATCGGCTCATGGTTTATTTTGAAAAACTATAGCTCTATACTGGATATCCAGATTTTCATTTAGAATACAGTTTTGCAAATCACGGTGTAGCCATGATCAAGAAAAAAAAACTTTTTCGAACGAGAGGTAAGAATGTTTAAGCACGAATTACAAAAATACTAAATTTGGAATTGAATTTGTAGATGTAAAATGTTATTGAATTTCTGGATTTTCACAAAAATTTCAAGTAATAAAACCAGTATTTGGGTTTCTTATGGATACAAATTTCGACCATATGAAAGATAGTTTAGATCATTTTTGACCCTTTGGAACAACACTAACATTTGTAATGAATCTTCTATTTTCGGATTATAGTTTTTACGATAATCGTATTTTGTCTTAATTATGAACAGCCTAGAAATTAGTTTGAAATATTTTTCATCGATTAGAAACTATCACTAGCGAGTTAATTCGAATAAAGACAAAAACTATAATAAAACGCAGCTGAGTGAGCTCATTGGCTGTAATTTTTTTTACATAAATTTTTCAAACTTTTTTGTGACCAAAAATGTAAAAAAACATTCCACCTTAAAAAAAGTTTGTCAACAGTTCAATATTAAGGGAATTTGATAGGTTGGAATGCGTACAAAAACATCTCTGACCAATTACTCGTTAAACAGTCACATGATCATCACTTACATGGCACTGCTGGCCCTTCGATGGAACAGCTTAAACGCACTAACGTCCCTAGGCGGTTTGCTCCTGAAACTTGTGACACAAACACTTTTCGAACGATCTCTGGCCGCAGCATCGTCGGCGGTCCTTTCACCCCGCAGCCTTTGGACCAGTCGCATGTCCAGACACAGCATCACTTAGCACACAACACACCCTATAATACCATAGGGGATGATATTGTAATTTTGCACAATAACCTCACGAAATATTAGTTGCTGCTTGGATTTTACTCTAAACCTATGGAAACACAAATTTCTGTTTGGTATAACATGGCGTTGAGTGTTAGGTCGATATACTGGGAAAATGTCAATCAATTTAATCGGTCTTGTGTTTGTTGGGTGTTTGCCAAACTCTGATATTGTTGTCCAATTTGTTCAGCTTTGGTATTTGTTTGTTTTTGTATTGTTGGTAAAATATGGATACAAAGGCGCATTTTGTATGTGTGTTTGTGGGGTTTTCTTTACAATGTACAAGTTTTGTTGTTGATTGATTAAAGATGTAGGAAATGGAACATATAAAAAATACTACATGTTAAATCGTATAAAATACGACTGACGTAAAACAAAATAACTTTAGTCACGCTCGCATTCACGTTGGTTTAAGTTTAAATAATATACACAGAAAACTAGAGATTAATTAATTAACATCTTAAACTCGTTCCAGTCGAGCCTCATTAAAATTTGCACTTTTTTATTCGTTTATAACTCTTTGAAACTTCAAATTCAGTTGAATTTGGCGCAGTGAAGCGAAAACGAAACATTTACGGTAAATTGATTTTAAATTATGAATTTTCAGCTGGGAAAAAAACGCTTTTTCAGCTCAACGACATTATTTTTCTCTAACATTATTAAAATCATATTTTATAAGAAAGCACACGGTGGAGGAACGAGATGACTGTAATAACTTTTTCTGACAAGCTAATGACTTTTTGGGGTCGTACAAATTGTATAAAAAATCATTATCGGATGGTGCAGAAAAAGATCAAAACTACACAGACAGATGAAAAATAAAATTGTATCTAGGAGTGTGAGGTAGACGTACAAAAAAAGGACAAAATTCTTTGAGACAAAAAGAAACCCCGTTTGATTTTCTCTTGAATGCTTTGCAAACCCTTTAATATTTAGCAGCAGCAATAATTGCCCATCCATAAATTTCAAACTAAAACGGAAAGCATTTCCATTTACAGCATGTCGGTCATATTGCTACAAAATGTAAATAATTTTACTCATATCACTTTGACCTTTCACATTGGATATTTGAAATTAGCACTATGTGATTTGCGGTTCTACATTGTGTATGGAAAGGGACATTAATAAAAGTGCGTGGAAGACTGGGTGGTGCTTTTGGCATACATTCATCATACACGTAAATCCCGACATTCACAATACGGCAATTTCCACCAGATGAATTTTCCAACGGAAATGCATACACGCGATATTTTTAGAGCGTTTTTCGATCTATGGGCGTGAGGATGGAGTTTGGAAAGGTGAAGGCCTGACTAAACCGCAATCTAAAAGTGAGCAAGCCAACAGAAAATAAAGGGGAGAAAATATTTTTTGTAAGCTGTTGTAGATTTTATGAGAAAGATATAGTGGGATTGGGGCGCATTTAACTATTAGTTCTGGAGGGGGTGCGGGAATTTTTTACGTTGAAATTAATTAATAATCAGTACAGTTTAGTCTGGGAGCTAGTGAATTTTTTTGTTACTAATTTTTATAGTCAGCAAACATTGATAGGATTGTTCAGTTAGTGATTCTAAATAAAAAATATTGTATTATGTATAACGTTGAGTCAGAAAATGCCTTTCAAAATACAAATGCGGTGCACTTATTTTTACATTAATGAAAATGCTTCTACTAACAAGTCGTGTACTAAAATTCAGTAAAAAGACAGTCTGGCTGATCTGTAGGCACACCAAATATGTCTGGCACGTGAAAAACTGAAAATTTTTTAACAAAATAATTGCACTTATTTTGGTAGTCCTGAAAATTTGTCAGATGACAGTTTGCATTATAATAATAGCTTAAAATACAGTCTGGCTATAATGCGAGATCACCAAAGTCCTGCCAGACTCGTCTAATGCTCATAAGGCTATATACGTTCGATTATACAAGGTGTTTAAAAAATACACCAAAATATTTCAGGGGGTGATTCCCGAGATCCTTCTAAGAAAAAAAGTTCATATGAATATGGATCCGAAAATCTTTTTTGGTTTGATCCACCTCTGGTGGAAATTTCAAAATGATTTATACTCTATCTTATTAAGCCTAAAAACATTAGTGGATGTGGTGAATTTCATCATTTTACCGTGAACAGTTTCGGAGATAATAAATGAAAACCTTCTCAGGGTCACAAATTTAAGGGGCTATACCTAACTCAGCGGGTAAGAATTTTCGGACTCATGTTCATATGAACTTTTTTTCTTAGAATGATCTCAGGAATCACCCCCTGAAATATTTTGGTGTATTTTTGAAGCACCCTGTACAGATGATTGGTGTTGTACCTACCTTATCATAAAGGGTGTCTCAGGTTTTAATCGGGAAAATTTAACAGGCGATAGAACTCGCAAAAATAAAAGGAAAAGTTCATATGAACATGTATGTTTCAAAGCTTCGTTTTCGATATACAGCGTGTTCAAATTAATAAAAAAAAATTTTTCTTATGTACTTATCTCAAAGATTACTTGGGGGATTTTGATAAAACTTGTCAAGTTTTTAGTGACAAGTAAAGGGCTTCATTTGATTTAATTAGATTGAATCTAGTTATTCCAGGGGCAGCGCTGGGGGATTCTAAGTAGATATTTTCAGAAAAAATTGAGCACGCCACTGCTTTTTTATAAGTTTGATATTATTTTCAGATTGAGCAAATAAAAATATAATGTTTTTATCTCTTACATTTTCTGTCTATCTTGCTTACTTTTCGAGAAACAAAATAAAATTTTCCCCATACCACCGCAAAACTTGAAATAAAAGGATTGTAATTTTTATCAACCCTCTAAAAATAAAGTGATATGGCAAGATAATGTAAAAAAATCAAAGAATTTTCCTGCTTCGCATTCTCCTCTTATTTCTCTCTATTTTGGGTGTAATTTGCATTTTTATATTTTCGTAGTTTCACATTTCACTACTTTGGCGTATTGTCGAGTACGGAACCCTCTTAAGAGCTTATTTATTTATTATAGTTCAAAATTTTCAGACCTAAGTACCCAAAAAGTTTTTAAGAACTTCAGAGCATAACGAATTAAGTACCTACGTACTATTTAGAGTCTGGCGAGACTTTGGTGATTGAAAATAATAGCCTGATTGCTTTTTTTCGTGGTATTATAGTACAGACTATCATGTGAAAAATTTTCAGCACAGCGAAAATAGTGCAATAAATTTTTATTTTTGTAAATTTCAAGGTGCCACCAGACTCACTTGGTAATTTTATGAATCAGCCAGACTTGTTTTAAACTATATGCCATGATAATGTCAATTTGTATAATAAGTTTTAAAAATGTAAAAATAAGTGCAACGTATTGGAGAAATCGATCTGATTTTTCGATCAACGGATTTATGGAAACAGTTAAGCCAGACCTACTTTCCACAACTGGAGGTAAGCTAAATTGCTTTTCTGTAAGTCTTATGATCTACTTTAGTAAATCAAAAAATTCATAACTGGAAAAATAAGTTCAACTCATTTGTATTTTCCACTCATGACCCCATCGGAAAAATTTTGCCAGAATCAGATTTAGTTGATTAGAATCACTAACTGAACAATCCTATCAATGTTTGCTCAATGGAAAAATTAGTACCAAAAAAAATCACTAGCTCCCGCACTAGTTATGATTTTATAGTTTTAAATGAACAAATAATCTTAATGTGTAGTATAATTGACACAATTATTTATCAATTAATGCTAACATTTGTGCCAAAAAAGGGACCACTGTTTCTAAAATGGTGATGCTTTTAAGCAGTAAACAATTTCAATTTAGCATCAATTTTAATGGAATTACAAACAGATTAATGGGGATATCTTTAAACTCTACCATATAAGTAATGGTATTTCCAGTAGAAAAATTAAAAAAACAAGTAAGTGCCTTATACGTCAAAAAGTAAGAGCACAATTTTAATCTAAAAATGCCAAACCCTTCATATTTTAATTAACTAATTTAAAGACACATGGTGGTCACTTTTTGTTAGTATATAGTTTAGTTTAAGCAATTTATTAAGCGTTTTAAATGTTTTAAATCTTATCTAGTACAGTTTTTTGACTAAATAAAGGATAAATTAGCCTTTTTGTAAATTGTAAACTAAAATTTATATGTAAAAAATATTTCACATCCTTCATTTCGTTATTATTCTCGGTTGTACAAACCGAGAGCTCTTTCATTGTGTAACATTTCATTTTCGTAGGCTTCTCGTATCCACTCATTCATGTTATCTGCGGTTGTACGAGAAGGATCAACTAAATCTCGTTTTTTACGTAAACCCATAAAAAATGTAATGATGTGAAACAAGAAAGAAAAGCTGGTAGAATATGTATTAAACTTATGTTAAAATTCATTTGATAGCAGGTACTTTATTTCATTTTTATACTGCCTTATTATTTTTAATTATTTTATGGGGTACTTTTAATTTACTATAACGATTTGAATATTTGTATTTTAATTATAAATTATTAATTATTATTTGATTATTTTAGAATATTATTTCCACTTCCCTTTGACCTTTCAATAAATTGTCCATAATAAACTTCACATAGAGAAATAATATAAAAATAATTGAAAATGCCACGTTTACAAAAATATCTTTTTGATTGTAAACAAAATTAATTATTTTAATTTAAATCACTTCTAGCCTAACACAATATATTTATTATTATTATTACAACCCAATTATTTATGTATGTTTGGAAATTTTCCTTCCTAAGTCAATTTTTAACAATTCGTTCAAGTATACCGTATTTACTTACTGAATACGAAGTGGTAGAAATACACACCCAACAACATAATATCCAAATCAATAATAAATATTTAATGGATTTGTTACGAAATTTATAAACAAGCAGAAGCTCATTTCTATTTAAAATATACTCCCAGTACAAAACAATTGTTACTTGTACAATAAAACTTCCTCTATTTAAGGCATACTTTATATAGAAAGCTTTCCACAATAACAACAAAACACAAATTAATTTACAAATACCTAATTGGACGAAGTAAATGTAGAAAATGTGTTACACAAATATTCAATGTTCCATAATTATTCTAGAATTTCGATAAATTAAATAATTTATTTATTGAGTCGTTAAAATTGTAATTTTATGCCGCATGAAAATACATTTTTATCATGCATAATGTACAAACCATATCAGTTAATTTTAAATATGTAGGTCTGTTGTCGAATATCTATTAACAAAAACATTTATATTTTAATGTGTGCGTATACTATGTGGGCAATTAGCATATGATAATTTATACTTATAATATATTATTGTATAATATGTATGCCGATGATTAAAAAGGAAACTAATATTTAAAAAATTGTGTTGCACTATCAGTGGTATTTTTTATCAGTTTGTGTTGAATTTAAAAATGGTACTGTTTGTGTAAATTGATGCAAATGCATGTTATGTTGTTTACACAAATCGAGTTTATTCAGTCAAAAAGTGGTGAAATCTGCATAGGAATAAATGCACTTGTATTTTTGGATGTGGGTAAAAATGGAAAATTTACATGGGTTTTAAAGGACATTTATGTGGATGCAGGTGCATAAACTATAGACATAAAAATAAAAATACACGATTTATGTAGATTTTTAAGTACAGAATAAAATCAGATTAGTGAATGCAAAAAAATTTATTTTTATATTTCTGTATGTTATACTGGGGTGTCCCAGTTTATATCGTCAGGATTTCACCAGTCGATAGTTTAGCGAAAATTAAAGGTGGTTTGTCTAATAAACTATGGTCGAATGTTGCTTCCTTTTTGACGTACAGGCCATTAAACAAAATAAATTATTTTAAATAATTTGCTATAAATCAATAACAAAAAAAGTTAGCCTTCTGAAATTTTGCATAGATCCTTTTTTGTATTCTCTTATTAATAGTGGTTGCAATTATTTTATTTAGAACACAGAGGCGTGCGTACGGGTTTCTTCAAAAACATTTTATTGAATAAAACGTACGCCACTGTTTTTTTTGCAGCACCAATATGCAGAGAGTCTTTTCCATTCAATTTAGAAACTTTTTCGTATCTTATAATTTTTTGATAACTTAACTCAAAATAACCTAATAGTACAGTAAATAAGGGAGAAAAAAAGGCTTCAAATAGACTTTTTTTACCCTACAACCAATTTTTGTAGAATCTTCCAGAGGGTCACCCTGAAAGTTTAACACTGAGTTTGTGTATTCGTAGACCCCGCCCTTCCTTCACCAGCCCTCAATTAAGAGTTGGTTATTTTTGTTTATTGAATAACTTTTTTCCTATTAAATTTTCGAAAAAAAGACTCAGTACAAAGTTGTAAAGAAAAATATTTCCTACAACTTATCTTTTAAACTTTTTTTGATATTGTCGATATTTAAAAAGTTATTCAACAAATAAGTTGAAAATTTTGGGGAAAGAGTAGTAAGTAGTAGTAGTAAGTAGTATCTAACTAGAGAAAAATTTCCCTAAAATTTGCAACTTATTTGTTGAATATCTTTTTAAATATTGACAATATCAAAAAAATATTAAAAGGAAAGTTGTAGAAAATATTTTTCTCTACAACTTTGTACTGATGCTTTTTTCGGAAATCTAATAGGGAAGAACCTCTTTAATAAATAAGAAAAAAAAAGTTAAGTAATCAAGAAATTGTAAGATACAAAAAAGTTTCTAAATTAAATGGAAAATACTCTCTGCATATTGGTGCTGCAAAAAAAAACGGTAGTGTACGTTTTATTCAATAAAATGTTTTTGAAGAAACCCGTACGCACGCCTCTGTGTTCTAAATAAAATAATTGAAACCACTATTAATAAGAGAATACAAAAAAAAGATCTATGCAAAATTTCAGAAGACTAACTTTTTTGTTATTGATTTATAGCAAATTATTTAAAATAATTTATTTTCTTTAATGCCCTGTACATCGAAAAGGAAGCAACATTCGATCATAGTTTATTAGACAAACCACCTTTAATTTTCGCGAAACTATCGACTGGTGAAATCCTGACGATATAAACTGGGACACCCTGTATAATCTACCGTAAATAATGAACTTGTAAAATTGTCAAAATATACGTATTATATAAACGTTGGGAAGGGAAATTACTCAGTTTACCCCCCTGGGAGTGGCTTTGATATTAGTAAATTATTTCCTTAGAGGTGAATAAACTCACCATAAAAATAAAATTCTACGCTTTTTGTATTATATCTAGTTAAAGAGACTAATAAACCGAGTTTCATGAGTACTGAAAGTCAGATTGTCGAGTGAATTGTTACTTAGGAAGATATAAAGCTTATGTATTTTATATTAAACAGGAAATCACAGCTCACAATAAGTTTTCTGTAAATTAAATGCAAATAAAAGCTTAATATATAGAAAGGCATTACGGAAAGTTTAAGTATTTTATTATGAATGAGAACTTGAGACACTTTTGAAATAGGAAATTCCGTTGGGACTGGCGCTTATATTAAAATTATCCTTAAAAAGTTGTCTATTATATTAATTTATCTTGTTCATTATTATTATAATTAATTTCAATTTAATTTAGAAATTATCTTTATAATATCTACTATAAATATTTGAAAGCAGAATAAATAATTTTCATAAAATTTCCTGCATTTTACACATTTTCTAGTAAATAATTTATATTTTAAGTTAATGTGTTTTTTCGTAAATTCATTTTATAAAAAAAAATTCTAGCATACTGCTATAGAAAATTAAACAATATTGAGTAAGTTTTGTCAATATCCACATTATTTTTGAAGTTAACTGATTTAAAAATCATTTTGTAAAAAAATTTAAATTTATTTATTAGAAAAAACCTTCATTCCATATTTTACCAACCCAAAACTTTGCCCTAGTTTCCTGCATTCTAATAAATTTCTCCTATCACTCATCCACATTTTACCAACAACAAAAAAAACTTTGTCCAACTCTCACCCTCAACCCACTTACGAAACAAGCAAACACTAAAATCTGCACAAACTCTACAACCCACTTTTCCGGAATCGTCCAGGAATTCACTGCTGTTCACCGGAGCACCGTTTGCAGTTGACACAGTTCATGCCATTAAATAGCCGCATCGCGTTCTCGCCAGTTATCACTTTCGAACCGCCGGCTATCGACCCTTAACCCGAAAAGCTGAGCTTGAACTGAGTAGTTTAAAGCTTTGGCGCGCGCTTTCATATATATATGCAGCAGCAGCAGGAACAGCAGCACCACCAGCAGCATTTGCTTTGGAGGAGTTGGAGGGCGCCTAATGTACGCGTTTTGTAGTTATTGGAGTTGGTTAGTTTGGAAGTGGAGCGCAAGCGTTTGGTCCCCATGTCGAAACGCATCAGGTGGTGGTGGACCGTAATTTTA
Organism: Pediacus dermestoides; assembly: GCA_963942485.1. Taxonomy (NCBI): domain Eukaryota; kingdom Metazoa; phylum Arthropoda; class Insecta; order Coleoptera; family Cucujidae; genus Pediacus; species Pediacus dermestoides. Next base: position 37,488,273 of record OZ012626.1, read on the forward strand.
TTTCTTACAATGTGACGAAAAACTGACCATGTGGGTGGTGAAAAAGAGATGTTGGGGATTATGGGAGTATTTTTAGACGACAGCAGGTGATTATCATATATGTAGGCTAAAAATGTTGTAAAGTGCGTGTATTGGGGTGTGTGTGGGACGAAGGCAAATCAAAGGGACGTGTTGAAATTAATGAATTGCATACACTCCCTGAAGGCAATTGATGATGATAACGGACAGTAATTTCTCGTTAAATTGTTCTAGTTTTCTAATAACAAACGTTATTGTTAATTAGATTGAATACATAGAAAAATTGATTTTATTTTGTTGTTTATTTGGATAAAAGTAAAGGACTAAGGTTAACAAAAGCAAATATACATATTATCCTGAATCAATATCCTATTTTTATGTGAGTAATTACGTTGTGGAAGGTTATAGCAAACGATTTTCCTTGTTTATGATTACCACAAACTTTTGATTTTTTTCCAGTTAAAGTAATTGTCATTAAATATTATTGATTATCACTAAGTACATAGAAATTTCGGAATACAGTGTGTCGCGATATTCGACTTAAAATTTTTGAAGTTAGTTTCATATTTTAGCATTAATGCAGAGCATATTTCCAAAAGGAAAAAGTTTAACTTTAACGCCATCTTGGAGTATATGAAAAACTTACCGAAATATCAAAAAGCAAAAACGAGGCAATGGAGTTGACTTATTGACTTATATTCTCGTATGGTGTAAGTTTGTAGAAATTTTTATTGGAAAATAAAGAAATTGATCCGGCAGTTGAAACAATTCGTAGTAAATAAACAAGAGCACATTTAACAAGAATTATTGAATACTGCGAATTTCTACCTCCGAATACTTGGAATGCATTTTCAGTACATAAATCAGGAGAAATTCTAACTAGAACAGAGTATAGATTTTTCGTAAATTACAAGGAACTTTTGCTTGGATTTTAAGGTACTAACTTTATGTGTGGCAGGTTGCAGGTTTATATGAACATTTCTTTGGTATGAATCTACTATGAATCCGAAAATGCATCATCCGAAAATGCATCAGAATAGATCGCTAATATAGTTAAGTATATCTTGTTTCGCGTATTTTCGTTTCCTGTATTTGATATTTGAGACAGAACCGCAGGGAGAATTTCATGTCCTACACAGTTAGCATGCACTCTCGAATTACGAGAAGGTAAATACGATGGCATAGAGTTATAATCAGTTTGAAATAATATAATACCATTCCTAAACAATTTGCGATATAATTTGTAATTTAAATTAGATTGTAGTAGTAGATACACAGAAATAATTTTCTAGTCAAGATTGTAGAAAATATTAAATTTTCAATCGAAGCCTCAACTTTTAATTCTAAAAAAAGTTCATCTAATTTATGTATTTTATTTTGCGAATTGTTAGATTTTATGAGGAAAAATATGTTCATTTGCAAAACAATATTTTTAATAATAATAATTAATAGACTCGAATAAATCAGGGAATTTCGAGCAAAAATCTTGACAAAGATTCTATACTCTATACACTCATCCATTGCAAATTTCTCAAGCTTGTAGCTCATACTGTCAGTTGAAACTGAGGATAAGTATTCGATTAAAATGGTTTTTACAATAGTTCTAAATGTTACATGGTAGAGGCGTATTTTCGTTCAGACAAAAAATATATTGATGAAGTATAGACGGTATAGAAATACTCAATTTCGGAATGCAAGACTGACTTTTAAAGAAAGTACCCCGACATGCCTATCATTAATTTTATAAAGTATGGGAAAAATTCGTCAATTTATTCAGAATCAGAAACAAGAAACGATGGAAGTGGTCGTATACATAAAGGGACGTAATGTAGATTGTACAGGGTGTCCAAAGATATTTTAATAGCGAATAATGGAGTGATAATTAAGTCTAAATATTATTTTATATATTAAATAACATACAGTGACCGGCAGAAAGTGTGCACCAAATGGGAAATTTTTCTATCTTTAGAATTACCAAATTACCAAAGTCTAAACAAAATCAGTAAAAATTGCATCGTATACGAGGGAGGGGTGAAAATTTAAAATGTACTCTAGAATAAAGTACTCTTATTTTGCACCGTAGAAAAAAAATTATTAGGAAAAGTTGTTTGTACTTAAAAGTTATCTCCGAATATCAAATTTGGACTCTGTAGACGAAAATAAACGTCTTTCCTTTTTTTCGGCGCGCCCCCGTAGAACAAATCGCTAGAAGCTATGCAGCGCATACATTCAGTTTTTTAACAGTACTTGGGTTAATACTTACATAATTTACTTAAATTAGTTTAAATGCGCGAAAACGGGTCGTTTAATAAAATAATAATAATTTTATCAGGAAACTGAAATGGACTTACCGGTAGGTACAGATAAAAGTAATTCCTGAACCAATAGATTTAAGTTTTTTAAAAAAGTAGAAATGGCAATAAATTGCTAAAGATATCAAGTAAACCCGCATTTGTTTTACATTAAGTTGTTTTACTTATCCATAAAATAAAATACGGTGTGCACCAAAAAAACGAGATTATTTTTGGCATTATTTTATTAACCGCCCTGTTTTCGCGCATTTAAACCAATTTAAGTAAATTATGTGTTTAATTGCCCAAGAACAGTCAAAAAACTGAATTTATGTGCTGCATAGCTTCTAGCGATTCGTTATACGGGGGTGGGTCCAAAAAAAGGAAAAATGGTTTTTCTTTGTCTACAGAGCCCAAATTTGCTATTCGGGGATAACTTTTAAGTAAAAACAACTTTTCCTAATAACATTTTTTTCTACGGTGCAAAATAAGGGATCTTTATTCTTGAGTAAATTTGAAATTTTCACCCCTCCCTCGTATACAATGCAATTTTTACTGGTTTTGCTCATGCTCTTTTTTGTTTAAGGACATGCAGAACCTTTCCACAGTAAAATAAATTTGGTAATTCTAAAGATAAAAAAAATTTCCATTTGGTGCACACTTTCTGCCGGTCACTGTATATTATACCTACAATTTTATATTATTTTATTTATAAATATAATACAAAACTACGAAAATTCCTGTTTTTGATTTTAAAATAGAAAATATGCAAGAATTCTCTAGAAACACACCTACAGATCTTTTTCGTTTAACTTTAAGGTTTTTATCTACAATTTCTTGTAAAACTATAAATAGAAGAAAGAGAATTACATCGAATAAATAATTAATTCCTATTAGAATAATGCATATTATACAAATTTATAAGTAGTTATGTTCTGTGTTCTGTTTACTAACATTTCTGTATGTAATTTATTTAAATTAGATTAGATTAGGTATAATATACAAACAGCGCTATTAGTAAAAAAGTGGTTTTTATATTAATATCGCTAATCAGCTTTAAGTGTTTGCAGAAAAATTTGTATTACATAATATACATTTATTAAATTAATGTAACTGACGTTTCTTTTATTAAAAACCAACTTGCCTTAAATTTGTCAATTATTCGACATTCGACCCCTTCAACGCAAAAAGAAATATGTACCTATATGGAGTACGAAATTTTTTGCAGAAATAAAATTAAATTCTATGATATATTAAATTTTAAAGACATTGTATAACGTCAAAATAATTGAAAAAGTCTACAAAAAATAGTTAATTTCCCCTTCTTAAATGAACGTAATTTTAATGGGAAATTTTATGGGGAATTATAAATTTTAAAGAAATATTAACAGGGGTTCTAAAATTGCCAGATAGTCGCATCAAATCTTGTTACCTTTTTAGAACAACAAAAACATGAGAGAAATTTTTGAAATATTCATACGTATATCACCCCCATTCTTACTTTCTTATACGAAGTAATAAGAAAGTATAGTAATCGTGATTTTTTTCGACTTCGAGATTTTGATGGATTTACACGTCTTGGCCATTTTCGCCATGATGTCTGTCTGTCTGTGTGTGTGCCTGTCTGTATCCACCATAACTCAAAAACGAGTTATAGAATTTGATTCAAATTTCATATTTAAGAGTTTGAACAAAATTGTGGGTGCCACATTAAATCTTTTTCATCAAGCACCAACACAAGTGGTATTATATAGACATTTTAGATTTTTTAGGAATATCTTGAAAAATAAACAATTTACGAGATTTTTTTATTCTTTAACATTGATTTAGATTTGAATTTTGAACAAATTTTGTTTGAACTTTTTCTTAAAGTTCCGTCAAAAAAATTTCAAAAAAAATAAAACTTATTTTTGTCGTAAAATTCGGTTATAATGAGTGCGACAAGAACAGATTTATGCGTATTGCAATAAGTGCGAGAGAGGCTTCCGAAAACTATTTGAAAATTGCTGGAAACGCTCAAAATTAAAATACGATTTTTACAAGAAATTTAACTTAATTTCTTTAGGAAAAGTAATTGTGGTACTATCGTATAAGAAAGTCATGTGTTGGACACATCAGATATTTACAATTTCTATTATATTATGGATTTCAAATTCTGGATTTTGAAATGGACTTCTGAGAAATGGCCAATTTGTTTTTATTAGTTCCCACAACAATATTTTGTTAGGATTCCCCGCTACGTTTAAATGAACCAATTTTATTCTCTTATTGTTATACGACTTCACTCCTTCTGTTTGCCTCAAGTAAACAAGAAAAAAATCTACGCACCACTAGTTGTTTGGCCATTTCAACTCATTTCTGAGTATAATTATAATTTTCACTTTCAAATCAAATGATTGAATTCAAATTCTGCAGTGGAATCCGATCTAAAGCAGAAAAACTCTTTTATACAAAAACTGCTCAGAATATTAATAAAACTAATATCGTATATCTATCTACATGGAATATTGATTAAATTACATTTAAATTAGTTTCTTTTGCCGTTTTAGGATATTCGTTCGTTTGCATACAACACTCGTAAAGCAGGTTTAGAATTTTCACAGTAGCGGGCAGCATCTTACAGTCATTTCAGAATCAATAACGACCGGTTGCTGGTTTGGTTTCCTGCTGCGTTAGCAGGAATTTACAGCACGGATGAAATGTTTCAGGTGTTTCAGATATTGGTTGCCTAGTGGGCGCCACGGGCAGGGAGTTTAAATTATTATGTACTCCACTCCTATGGTATATTAGTCAATATAAAATTTGTTTGAAACGGGGAAACGTAATTTGATCATATTTTTTGTGGAAAAAATTATTAGATTTGCATTTCCGATCTCATAACTCATACACGTTTTTGTTGTGTTATTGGATTTTGACAATAATTAAATTTTAGCATTGATTTGTTGGACAATAACGATGTTGAAATAAATTCATATTATATTTATTTATCACTAGTTGTAACAGTAGAACTCTAAGGTACATGACGTAAAATTAATTTGTAAATTTTGAAATGAATTAATTGTAATTATTCAATTTTTTACGATATAAAAAATATTGTTGCAAGATTAAAAGTAGGTAGAGGTATTATTAAAAAAAAAAATTCAGACACTATTGAGATAAATAATATATTTTATTAAAAGTAGTAGTGGTAGGAATGTTTTAAATTTTAAAGAATAATTTATTGCTTACAATGAAAGCAATAGCCTACTTTACTTACCCTTTCATTTATGTAGACATTCTACACAATTCGAGAAGCGGAATTGCGGATCTCAGTGGATTTTGGCTGAAACTTGGAATTTTATGGTTTCTCTGCTAGTAAAATAAATCCCATGCATATTTTCACATACATATAACTTGTTTTATTACAGGACGCTTCGACTATAATCCTATGACAATATAGCAATTTTTTTCGTATTTTTTTATAATACCACAAGCAATACAGCATACTGTGTCATTTGATTGATTGCTCGCTTTTGTACTGCTTAATCCAAGATTACTTTTTATACTGTTATTTATTACTTTTTGAATGCTTCTATGAGCGCAAAATAAATAAAATGTACCATAAAGTGAGAATAAATCGTATCAATTTTTTGTTTTTTCTGGAAAATTATATAAAAATAATAGAGTTTCTTGTCAAAACTAATAACAACTTTAGTAGATACATTTCTCTTTCAAAATTTTTGTGCGATATAATGAAATTTCTAGAAATAAAACTCTGAAAACTGAACCAACTAATTAATTCTATAAATTTTCCGCCTCGAAGACATAAAATATGATATTATGATCATATATTTCTAATAAATCAGTGGTCCAATTAGATGTTAAACATAAAAGTTTATTACTAAGAAAAATTGACCAAAATTATTGATTTTATAAATTTTTCCATACGCAAATTTGAAGTTTGCATATTTTTTAAAAATAAACATTCTTTTGTTATTTCAACAATATATCTGCTATAAATTTTTTTGTGGAAATGGAGAGGTCCCGAAACAGAGGGAGTTTAAAAGGAAACTCCCTCTAAAAACTATTTTCTGTTAATTTCCTATAAATTAGAAATTCAATTTTCTGCTGCTAATCGAAACAAATATCTACATTTAAAGTAAGCGTACTCCCTTTTAAAATCACGTAAAATTTACTACGAGCCCTAACAACTAAATGTTCGGACAAAACTAAATTTGATTGTCTTTTTTCCATACGCGCAAAAGTTATCTAAATTAACTTCCATAATATTGATGGTTTTTTCTGTTATAATGCCAACATTTAGTTATATGAAAACGTAAATTTCGTAAAAATCCACTCGGTGGTTCCAAAACTGTGGCACTTTAACCCAGCAGGATGGGAAAATTGTAGTAACAAAGAATTATTATTTTCAAAACGTTGGATCTAGTAGTCGGATTTTGATGAAATTTACTTTATTACAAAGCTGGATGTTGGTTTTCTTTACAAAAAAGTTACACAAGTTTTTATTTGGTGATTTTAGGCATTTATCGGAGCTTTAAAGTTGCACCTTTAAAAATGATAAAATTTTGTAGTAACTGTTTTAAAGAATCACAGTTTTGAAACCGCTGGTTGGATTTGTGTCAAAAAACATTTAAATCAAAGCTCAATAATCGTACTATATTGAAAAAATCCTGAAATGTTAATATGATTTTTTTTGCATTTTTTTCAAAAACGTGTTTTTTGAGGGTGCTACCTACATTAAAATAATCACAGTTTTGGAACCACTGGATGGATTTTGGTAAAATTTACTTTATTGCAAAGCTGGATATTAGTTTTATGTATAAAAAAATCCCCGAGTTTCTATTTGATGATTTTAGGCATATTTCATAGTTTTAAATTGCACTTGAAAAATGTGACGTAATTTTTTAACGACTTTTTTAAAAAAATCACAGTTTTGGAACTTGAGGAAAACGACAAAAAGGTGCTTTCATGATCCTCATCCAGTCCGGACTTAAATGTCATTGAAACTCTTTGGCATAAAATTAAACGTATTCTACGCAATAATCCACCAAGAACCATTGAGGACTTAAAGACCAAAATAGAAGAAATTTGGGACAGTTTCACGCTAGAATTGCACCAAAATTTGATAAATACAATGCCTGCTGGAATACAGGCAGCTATTAAAGCAAAGGAGACGTAACCTCTTATTAATGGTCCTAAATTAAAAATTATCCCAACATTTAGTTTCAAATTCATTTTGTAAAGTTTGCTAATTATTAAGGTTAAAATATTGTTAAATCCAATAAATAATTTTCTTCCATGCATAATATTGTTATTAAGGCTTTATCTTATTGTATTGTTAGGTGTTTACTAATATTTTCGTAAAATTTCCAGTTCTCCTTTGATACTTCAAAAATTTACTTTTGTGCGAACATTTAGTTGTCGGGCTCGTATAAGCCGACCAGAAGTTGAAGTGAAAATTTTTGAAAAAATCCAAAAAAATTGATAACTATTAATTTTAGGTACCTACATACAACCTTAATACTTTTGCAGTTTGAATTAAACGGGAAATCCGAAAATGTAAAAATATATAGGGTGTTCCATTTAAATAAGAAAGTTGGTGTGCGCGCCCAGCAAAAACTGCACGCTCTGTATAGTGGAAAATATTTTTAAGTTATGCACATTCAGGAATAAAGCATATTTGCTCCTCTTGAAATTTTTTGCTAGCTTTAAAAATAAAGGAGATATGGAAGACCCGCGCACTAGGTGGACACCCTGTATATAGTATCCTTTAGTCTTTTCGTTTACAATTTTGGCTAGAATAATGAAATTTAATGGCAGTTTTCTACTAATATTTTTTATATTTTATATTTATAGATAATGCCTCGGATAATGCATAAAAACTAAAATTTATTTTTACTTTCTGAAATACTCTACTGCAATATAGACACTGCATATAAATATAAACAAAAAAAAAAATAGAATTATCCACTTTATGAAACTTTGTTATCCGCCTTCACATTGTATTTTATGCAAAACCATAAAAATATTTACTGCATCCTCTAGCTACCATTACACCTTCTTCCACAAGCGAATTTTTATTGTGCTTCTCATTTCATTTCACAGAGTGCACTAAACTAAAGTTTTTTGAAAAAAGTAGATTCGACGAATGGTATTATCCTGCTACTTATTACATTAAGATCTAGATACTTCACTCTTGTAAATAATGGAGTAACCGCGTGTAGGTAGTTATGTTATAAATTTTTAAGAAACCTCACGAAACAAGTACATACAACCCTACACAACACCTAAGTGGTTACGACAAAAACGTCAAATAACCATTATTTCCATGCAAAAGCCCAATAGACGGAACACAAGGAGCATTGCTGTTTCAAATTACAGACTCTTGAAGCTTTTGCAACAACTAGAGCCAGAGACATTGAAAAGTTTGTGCATGTTTGACCCAATTCAAAGCCAGACTTGCAACTAGAGACTTTGCCACTAGGGAAAACGCATTTAATAAGGGCTTAAAACTAAATCACAAAGGACTGTGTGTGTGACTAACTATGCTAAATGTATTAATTTGCTCGAAACCACATAATTAGGCCAGGTACGTGCATGTTTATTTAGCGTCCAGAGAGAGTTTGAAATTCGATTGAATTGGTGGACTGCAGGACCTTCGACTTAATTACAATGTTTATTAGATAATGTTTGAATTGGTGTTATTATAAGGCAATACAGCTTAAATGATGAGGTAGGCAGTTTGGAATATTGTAAAAAGTTAGGAATTTTTGGTCTGAGTTTTGATGACGCCGCAGGGATGATGGAAAATTTCTATCCGACTAGTGGGATTATTAGGGTAGGGACACCGGAAAAATTCAGAGTGTTGGGATTAGGGTTGGTACAGGGTTTGGCATCGAGAGGTTACATTTTTTATTATTGGAAATTTATATACAAAGTTTTGTTTGTATTGATTCATTATGGAAAATGTGGTTCACTTTGTGAAATGTCGAATTTTTTTAGGTTGAGCATTAAATAAACAGGAAACAAGCATAACAAATAGTAAAAACATTTTGGAAAAAATTGTCTATTTTGAATTTATATTTATTATTAGCTCGTTATTTGGCAAAATATACAAATACGAGATTTGCGAGTGCAAAAGTTGAAAAATATAGACACAGGAAATTTTTTAGTAATTTAATAAAATAAAAATTATTTGATATTTATGGAATATTGTTCAATAGAATTATAAATTCTTTACATTGGAAAACACCCCGTTCCACCAACAACATTGCGATTGTTTCAAGGTTAAATATTTTGGTTATAGCAACAAAAACGACGACCAGGAAGTTTCACTTTTGTGTTAAAAAGTTTAACTATCGTGACGGGGGGCATTATTAATTATCACGGCATTATTTTCAGAAGAAACTCGTCATATTATCTCTATCTTTATCTGCGGTTAGTTTTCCTTAAGAGTGAGAGGGAGGAAAACTATAACGAGCTGAAAATAATTCAACTATACTTAATTATTGGGTTTGTAATAAGTAAAAAATGCTATTTTTTAAAATTATTTTGAAATAAGTTTAGTTTAATAACAGTACAGATGTAGAAAAAACAGAAGAATAACTTAAATCAGCGACGTACAGTTTTTTTTTGAAAGAATACAGCTTATAACTAAGACTCAAGTTGGAATGGGGGATGTAAACTATGATTTTATTTTTAATAATAATTTTATATATAATCCATATTATTTTGGAATGTTTTGTCGCTTTTCTAAATTTTCTGTATAGTTTTCATTTTAAATTGTGCCACGTTCCGAAAACCCCGTACGACTTTATTAATTAAGTCATGCTATCCTATGCAACAATTATCCTGTCAACTGTAGTCGAAGGATTATATTTTAGAATTTCTGTGGACCACCCGATTTATCTTCCTCTCTCGCCCAAAATCCTATTGACGTTTAATTACCGGAAATAATTTTAATAAAGTTTCTGTGCGGGCCCGGGACAAATTATCAACCGCATTCGAACTTACTGTGTGAAGAAGAAGGCGGGGGCAAAGTTCAAAGTACCAGAAAGAGGTAATTAAGTTTTTCTTTTCTGCTACTTTTGCACCAGCAAACCGTCGAATTTGCCACCATTGCTTTGGGGGACCAAAGCGGGATAAAGCTTCGAGGCGCTGGAAAATCTTACAATTACCAACACAGTATAATTACCTGCTGCTACTGGTGGCTGGATTATAATTCCAGGATTGCAAACTTGCACTGCGTACGTCCAATTTACGGTGGGCAACTAATGCCATCCTTCTGCCTGTGCGTCCTCTGTCGAACACTCCACCACGTCCTCTCAAGGGATATTTCATACTCATTTCGAATGGAAAATGAACTCAGCCACACAAAGGCACTGGCGCATTGTTTTGAGTATTAAATGAGACGACGGGCTGTGGCGTAGCTTGTTTGTCTATTTGTCACTCACTATGTGTTATTTTAACTCATATCCATTAAGGAGGGCACCGCCAACCCCCCAAAAACACGTCGGAATGGCTCTTGTCAGGATAATGGACGAATTATTTATTATGCTATTGTTATACACCTTACAACACTGTGCCACATTAACATCATAATACGGTTTCGGAGCAGACGGTGTGCTACCAAAAAGAATTAACCAAAAAAAGGAGATTTACTGTGTTAGGGTTGATATAAATGGGGGCTAGTAAGAAGTCGTGAAAATCGATGTTATATAACATTTACTGTCTTAACTTATTATTTTTTTAAATTACAGTTGATTTGAGTGTAATTAAAAATACCAGGGGAGGTCATTAGATAAGTATACTAAATTCCTAAAAGGAGGATAGTAATAAATAAATGCACGTGATCTGCGCGCGTGACGATGTATTTGTAGGGAATCTAAGATTAACAAGGACGCTCTGTTACTGATGCCGTGTGGTTTTTTGCACGCCATTATTACGCATTACTATCCCCCTTTTACGGTTTTAGTATAGATCAACATTTGACTTTACTTAAACTGTGCAATTTATTACTGGAACACTCGCTGCAGGAGACCACAGAGAACTAAGCTACTTCTTTGAATATATGCTAATTTTTTCCGATAAAATAATAAATATTAATTGCTTCATGCACTATTTCAAGTCTATCCTATTTTTGGCATTTAATATAACAGAAAATGGAAGTAAAGGTTCCATTTTAAAATCTCTTGCGGCTTCTTGGCCAATTTGTTAATTAGACAACTCCTTCTGTAAATACTACACCAACTTCCACAACAACTCCATTTCCTTGCCCGGATTTTATTTAAAATAAGTTTCCACTCACTAAACCGCCACAATCACTTTTTACTGATGCTGCTATTTTCACTAGTGCGTGCTTTAATTAAAACTACACAAAGTCACATTCCCACTCATCCCTACCGCTTTGCAGATATCACAGCATGTACCCGGGAACTGTCTGTATGATGTTAGGATGATTGAATATCATATTGTGAATGTTAACTGATCTAGATCAAATATAGTGCCAGAGGAATTTGAACAAAAATCGCGCATGTGTGGCCAAAAGCTCCATCAGCTTCACTTTCAAAAGATTATTCTCACCAGTCTGTACCACACCTAGCTTCATCATAACTATCACATCATCATACTAGGTATGATCAAAGGTTTCTCGTTTTATTGTAGAATGTGTATGCGCACCGTTTGCTGTTGAACTATCTGCCAAATAGACAAGAAGCTTTCGCTCATGCAGACTCGAGTTGCTGGTTTTTGTGTTATGTACGTTACATCAACTGAATTTCAGTTATATGTACCTTAGCAGAAACAGATTCGGAATAATGTAATAAGTTTATAGTACATGGAAGGTTGGAAATTAATTTGTTTGTTAGATTGGTGGCTTATAAGGATTTCATAGGATTTTGGAACTGTGTTTTAATATCATATTGTTGGGTACTTTTTGTTCCAGCACAACTGGATATTTTTTGTTAAGTTAGAAATTTAATTACCACAATGAAGATAGAGCTTGTAGAAATACCACTAGATTAAAACATATTGAACTTGATTCATTTGTGGACTTACTGCGAATAAAACAAACAATCAAAATCTGATTTAATTTTTTGCGCAGAATTTCACTTGAACTAATCTTCTACTTTTTTTTCATTAATCCTAGGTACTGTAATTCGGATTTATACATACAGCCAATCAATACCTGCTAATTACAAACAGGTTGACTATATACAATAATTATTGTGTCTGAAATCAAATTAAACACCTCCAACTCTCAGTGGGATGATCGATAATTATGTCATTGACGAAACAGGGATGTGGTTCTGACCGTGAAGTTTGTGTTAGATAAATTGTTAGGTTAGATAGATTAGCTTAGGCTTGGGGTGCTGAACCAACTGGGGAATACATAGCCGGGGCAAATATGTAATTTTGACGGGTCTGAATTTTGCAAGAAGTTAGCAAATGTGACGGCAAATAATTCATAGGAGGAAAAATCGTGCAGAGGCTTTGTAGGTACTCAATCATGAATTATAAAAGTGGTATTTACATATATTTTTAAATAAGGTGAAAAAGGAATATTTTTGTTAAGGGAAAATGTTTAAAATCAGATCAATGATTCGGATTTTTTGTGTAGATATAATAGGAGGCACTTTTTTTAATGAAAATTTTATGACCTACGAAAAGTTGTTCATAAATATTCCAAAACTCTTAAAAAAACGACGTTAAAGTCTGCACAATATTTGATAGACAGAAAATATTTAACAAATCAAGAATTTCTCACCGATATCCCTACTAAATTATTGACCCTACAAGAAAATTGTTTATACACAAATTATAGGAAATTTTATACTCTAAAATATTTTTATAATAACTATTTTTACATCAAACTAACCTACGAGGAGTTATTTAAAAAAAAACTACGCAAAATAAGTATTTTAAACTGTTCTATGCGATAACTCCTAGAATATTGAGTTTAGTGATTTTTTTCCAATCAAACTGTAGGAAATATAATTCCCTACAACTTTCTTAATATCTATTTATGCCGGAAAGAAAATTTTCCGAAAAAGCACTTCATCATTAATTTTTGTAAGCTTTTTTTGCTTTGCTAACTGAACTATAAGTTCTAGAAAATATTGTAGGATATTCCAGGGTCGTAGCCAGAAGATTCTTGCGGAAGGGGCTCATTCAGAATATTTAACAAAGGTTTAATAAATTTTAATAGTATACAACTAAAAAAAAGTTGTTAAACCACCAAACTACAGATTTTTATTTTAAATATAAAAATAAGTTGAAAAAATTACCCTCAATATTTTGTATTCTTCTACCTCCTTAACGAAAACTATTTCGACTAAAGTATGTTTGATTCTGTCTTATTTCAACATCAGGATTTCCCTTGCTACGTCACTAGGTTATTTTTAATAAATTTAGACAAACATAAAATGATGTTACAATGTTTGCCTCTAAATTACGATTAATATTGAAACTCTACATAATATAATAGCGAATGACAGAAGGGGCAGAAATCTACGATTATAGAAGGGTGATGCTTCTGGAACAATTACTAGTACATTTGTAACAGAATTATATGGTAATGCTGATGGTGATTTGAATTTACTAAACAATGGCTATTATTTAATGAAATTAAATTCTAAAAATAAACCAAATGATATCGATTTAAATCAGAGTAATTAATGGAATTGCTTGTGATTTTCCCCTGGGGACACTTTTTAAATATTCCACTGTCTCCGAGAAACTTGAAACAAACAGTTTACCATAAATATCACAAATAAATGTTGGTTTGTTATTCGGTATATTATAACAGTAGAATTTAAATTTCCATTCTGTACCATTATCCTAATTCCTTCAGCTTCAGCCACGCGCATTTTCCCATCATATACCATATTATTTAACTTTTAACAAATAAATTCTCCATGTGACCCCGATGAAATAACATCTAACCTGGAAACACTGTTGAGAAGGTCTGGCCATGCCATGGTGAGCAACGAGTCCCTAACGAACAACTCCCAGGATGTTAAATGAGACTCGCTGAAAACTCTCTCGGACCGCTGTAGCCGTGGCCGTCCGCTTCGTGTTTTACTTTCCATCATTGCAGAATCTGTAGCACCTTCGTCCTATTTTATTGGTGGCCTGCAAAACAAACAAAACCTTCGTTTAGTTAAGGGTGTTGCTGTTATCAAAATTAATTTTGTGCGGATTCGTGAAAGTTTGTTTAAGAGAAAGCATGTACACCGGAAAGGGTACAAATATTGAAGAGTGAATTTGGTGTTATTACGCGGAATGGATAAATAGAAGATATAATTTTGTGCGAGGGAAGTAAAAGTTTTTTTGTAAAGTTAGCATAGTCAAAAATATGTATAATATTAAACTACTTACTCGTGTAACAAATTTTCTTAAAAATAATGTAGAATAATTATGAGATTCATGCTTACTACATTAGGCTGGAAAGTACTTCATTACAAGGCTAGTGCGCGAAATGTTTCTTTACAGGACTAGTCCGTGAAATGAAATGTATATTTGTGTACAGAGAAATAAAACTGCTTCCACGTTTTTTGGACTATCAGTAATTTATTAAACAATTTGTACATTTTACATGAAAATCATAAACCCTTCAAATGTGTCCTTATTCCAACATTGTTAGGCTCGTATAACAGCCTGTAACTCCAGTTTATGAAGCAATAAACACGAAATCAATAGTTGTTAAACTGCGTAAGTGATTGTCAATTAAATATTAATCAAAGTAATGTATACACGCACTTGAACAACCAACGTTAGCTCCTAGTCAAAGTACATGAAATTTTCCTGAATCTGAATGCTAATAAAGCCATTAATAAAATGACAAATAAACAAACAACCTCCTGATTGGACTCCATTAAGTACGATTTAGAAGTTTGTTTAGTCCTGGAACGTGATCCGGGAATTGTTGTTTACAAAATACTTGAGAAGGTATATATGGGAAGATGAAGGCGCATGTTATAAGGCACAAAAGGAAACATCCAACTGTGTAAATAAATAAAACCACAGACTGAAGTGGTTCGCTATTTAAGTGTGTATAGCACAAATCTGATTATCGCTAAGTAATGATGTTAGACTTGTAACAAATGTGGAATTTACTTAATTGCAGCAACAGAACCAACAAAATGTAGAAAAAAGTAACTGCTGTGAAAGAAGTTGGAAAATCTTTGTGCGGTTATAAAAGTTTTCGTGGAGTTTCTCGAGTAAAAGATGAATGCTTTTATTATTTTGTTATTAGCATACAAGGAAAGTTATAAGTTATGCATAAATCGGAAACTAGGACAATTTTCCTTATTTATTTCAGTTTTGTTTTCGGGTAGTTTTTATTCAAGCAAATAACCTATTTAATGGATGGGAAGAAAATTTTCATTTTACTTGGGACATATTTATTTATTTATTTGGAAAATGTGTCTTTAGTTTCTAATTAATTTATAAATACCTATGTTCTTTTTAGTTTGTTTTTTATTTGAGTGAAACTTTTGCAGCGATACTTTCAGTTTATTAGAATAATTCTTGAAATCCTGTACCTCATGAAGGATGTAATTTTGTGAATATGTTTACAAATGAATTACAATAAATATCAATGAAAATTTGGATTTTTCTATCCTTTCAAAACTCAACAACAACGGGGGGAAATAAAATAGCTCCCCGAGGGTTTTATAGTCTGGGCCCAATAACTTTTTCCCTATTGATTGGTCCAAACAGTGGCGGCTCGTAGTATACCTACTTAATACAAACTCTTGGTTACAAAGAAAGATACAAATATCGATTAATCTGTTTAAATTTTCTCTATTTTTTCTTACTGAATCATTAAATCTTTGAATTTCGATTTGACGAGCTGAATCTAGGACGGTTATTATTATTTTGTTTGCCTAAAAGTTGTAATTTACACATAGATCTAATATGCTCTTGACTTTTTGAGTGTCTCTCAATCGAGCGAGCTAAATTTTTCAGGCAGTCATAGCCAAATTTTGACCAAACTTCTTCACCCCGACTTGAAAATAAAACACATGGCCAACAAAACAATTTTTTTAAAATGAAACTACCCGTTAACCATTTACATTTACTGTACCAATGATTAACAAAACTACGAGGCGGTTTACCCTGATTAATTAAATACTTACTTAGGTCTGGATGAGGAACCTTTAAATCTTTGACGAACAATCTATCATCGTAACACAGTCGATTAAATTTATTTTATTAAAAAGTCAACAATGTCTTCACAATTTTTAATATTTGTTACAGTGTCACTTCCCTCCCCTTCCATTTTAAGCATAAACTTTTGTTTGCACACAAAAAAAACACAAATACCTAACCTGTTTCACCTCATACTTGCACACACAGACACACAAACAAACAACAACTGTTACATAAAAAACGCAGGCGTAAACGCTTGTTTCTTGTTACAACAGTTTCTTTCGTGTTTAAAAAAAGGTGTTTTTGCCTCCAACTTGAATGTGCAATGACAAAAAATACTAGTAGTAACTAAAACGCAGGCGTAACAATCGTAACACATGTTCACCACAGTTTCGTGTTAAAAAATAAAATCGAGGAGCGCCTCGCAGCCCAGAGCGCAAGTGCGAGTGTGTGTGACAACAGCACAGGCAGAAGTGCGATTCGAGTCGTAAGTGGTATAGAACCACGAATATTTCGAGCATTTCAACAGGGTGGCGGTTAATTCAAATTCTGATTCAAAATATTTATCTGTAAAAGTTGTTAAACTAGATCTATCTTAGTATCTATATTTTAAGAAATTGAAAAAAACATATTTGTAAAATAAAAATAAAATAAATTAATGTCCATAGAGTAGGGACTGCCTCCCCTGACGAGCCACCAATGGGTCCTAAATACTAAACCGCAACTTTATCCATAAAATAAAACTTTATTTCACATTACAAATAAATTTCCTAATTCACAGAGTAGACTCCAGTTTCTTCCCTTCTTACAAAACCCAAGTATCTGTTATAACATTCTACATAAATAATCTTGTCACCAGTTTCGATGACGTAGACATTTTGCCATATAGGTAAAACACAAAGGCCAATACCAAGTTTTTCAATTATGTACTTTACCCGTCGATGTTCAGTGATGGGAATTGATTAATGGATTGGGAGATTTTGTTTCCCAACTTGGGAATTTACTCATCAACGTGCGTTTAAGCCCCAAGCTGTTACACCAGCATTCAATTATATCACTTCCATACATTTTATAACTAAGATACAATAAACACAAAGCACAAAAACTGCAAATTTAATTTGAAAAAATGTACCTACGTATATTACATAATATTTTACATAACTGTTATGCAACTATTTCAATGTGGCATTTGGGGGTTTCGCAGTTTATGATGTGTATTTGCCGAGCTCATATTGATGAAGTTAACTTTAACGTCTAATTAATACCAGGAACGCTTATGAATAAACAATAATGCACGTGCAACAGGATAAGTTTGCAACGTAGTGGATCCTGCTGGCACTTAACACACCAGATTACGTCTTATTTATTCATCTGCCTAAATTACCCCTACACTGGAAGTTATGCCAAATAATTTCAGAACACATTCTAAGGATAATAATTATGTTAGTTCCAAATTTTCTAAAGAATAATTTTAATAAATCATTATTTTTAATTTATCGTTTAAATTTGGCATAAAGCTGATCTTAAAAAACTTTTCCCTAGCTTGCAAAATTACATATAAAAAGTCCTTATGTCAACAACGTGTCTTTGATGTGCTCCTTCCACAGAATAATCCACTTAAAATATTAGTGTGCGACCCTGAAAAATAAATATTGAAGTTTTGTCGTTGCCCGACCTAACCACTTCTCCATTAAAAATTGATATCTTCTAGAGCAATAAGAAAACAAGTATATTCTTCGATTGCCAATTTATATGTGAAGGGGGATAAAGTCAATAATAATAACTGGTATGTATCGAGTGAATGTGTTCAACAGCCGTTACGTTTATCTGAAACAACTTGACAACTACACCATCACCTCTTCGCAGGGGCGAACACACACACACACACACAAAGATACAATTTTTTACCACTCATCCTGAAACACACACAAGATTGACTTGATGGGAAAATATATGAGAGAAAAATGTTTTTGCGGCACATTGGTAAACAGAAAGCTTTCAAGCTTGTATACACAGTGGTAAAAAGTAAACTTGTGTAAAGGTATGCTGCACAAATACACGAAAAATGTTATTACATTTTTGAATTTTTTTTTATCGTGAAAAGTGTTGTTCACTATGCAGTTTCTAAAATAGATCAAAGACAAGTCATGTTTTGTTTTCTGTTCATGGCACTGCAACCAAGCGATATATTTTCCTTGGATACCCATATAACTAAAGTGTCAGCTGTTGCTGCTTTCGCAAAGCATATTTGAATAATATATTTATTTTACAACTTTACTATATTTCATACGTTCTGTATGTAGGTACACAGACAGAAAATATCGTGAATGTAAGGGTAGGTATAAAATAAAAACGGCAACTTAGGATATGAGTATAGGTAGACTATAAAAAATATATTAGATACTAATACATCATATAGCTCTAAGCAAATCTCGACAATTTTTATTTTTTTATAATCAAATAAGAAAGTTTAGTAATCGTGATTTTTTTCGAACACGAAATTTTCGTGGATTTACCCGTTTTGTCCTTCAAAGTCTTGACATTGTTTTCTGTAATAAAACCTACATTTCCTTTTGCAAAAATACAAACTACCCTAAAATCTTCGCAGTGATTATAAATAAAACTGACACTAAAACTGTTACCTTACAAAATCCATTTTCAAAGTCAATTTAGATGTCTGAAAAACATACAACTACGACCATTAGAGCACTTGAACTTGTTTTTTTATTATGAAACCAGCATTTAGCTTTATAAAAATATAGATTTTCATAAATCTGACCATTGGTTCTAAAAATTTGTCGCTGAAACCCACCTTTACACAGAAAATGGGGTTATTTTGAAAATTCAATTTAAACGACTGAAAAACATACAAAGACCGCCACTAGAGTCTTAAAACTATTTTTTTGTGGTAAAACCAACATTCTGCTTTGTAAAAATATAAATTTACTTGAAATCTGACCATGGGTTCTAAAATTTTGTCGCTGAAACCACCAACGCACGAAAACAGGGGCTATTTTGAACATTTCAATTTAAACGCCTGAAAAACATACAAAGGCCGCTACTAGAATCTTAGAACTATTTTTTTGTAGTAAAACCAACATTCTACTTTGTAAAAATATAAATTTACTTAAAATCTGACCATCGGTTCTAAAATTTTGTCGCTGAATCCATCAAATGCATGAAAACTGGGGCTATTTTGAAAATTTCAAATTAAACGCATGAAAAACTTACAAAAATCGTCACTTAGATACTTAGAACTGTTTTTTGTAGTAAAACCAACATTCTACTTTGTAAAAATATAAATTTATTTAAAATCTGACCATCGGTTCTAAAACTTTGTCTCTGAAACCATCAATGCACGAAAACTGGGGCTATTTTGAAAATTTCAATTTAAACGTATGAAAAACATACAAACATCGCCATTAGAGTTTTAGAACTATTTTTTTTGTAATAAAATCAACATTCTACTTCGTAAAAATATAAATTTACTTAAAATCTGATCATCGGTTCTAAAACTTTGTCGCTGAAACAATCAAATGCATGAAAACTGGGGCTATTTTGAAAATTTCAAATTAAACGCATGAAAAACTTACAAAAATCGTCACTTAGATACTCAGAACTGTTTTTTTGTAGTAAAATGAACATTCTACTTTGTAAAAATATGAATTTACTTAAAATCTGACCATCGGTTCTAAAACTTTGTCGCTGAAACCATCAAATACAAGAAAACTGGAGCTATTTTGAAAAATTCAATTTAAACGGCGAAAAACATACACAAACCAGCATTAAAGTCTTAAAACTGTTTTTTTATAGTAAAACCAACATTCTACTTTGTAAAAATATAAATTTACTTAAAATCTGACCATTGGTTCTAAAACTTTGTCGCTGAAACCATCAAATGCAAGAAAACTGAGGCTATTTTGAAAATTTCAAATTAAACGCATGAAAAACTTACAAAACCGTCACTAGATACTTAGTACTGTTTTTTTGTAGTAAAACCAACATTCTACTTTGTAAAAATGTAACTTTGCTTAAAATCTAAGCAGTGGGTCTAAAATTATGACGTTAAAACTGTCACACTACAAAATTTGGCACTATTTTATAAGTTTCAATTGAAAGATTTGAATAATACACAAAATCCGCCTCTTTGACCTAGTGTTTTGTATTAAAGCCTACATTCCGCTTTTTAAAAATCTGAATCTGCCCAATCATGAAAATTGGTGCTATTTTCAAAGTTTTAATTTAGTCCGTTATTTTAAATAAAACACTCTGTATATTAATGCAGTATTACTGTCTACATTTTATTTTAGTTTTAACAGTATTATAAAGTTTCATATTTTATACGGTTCTCGGGATATTTATATTCGTAATTTTTGACAAAATTGACAAAATATTTATATTATCATATTTTTTAATATTACAGAATTGTTTAAGAAAAATATGCGTTGGATATTTCCAAGTGAATGTTTTCTTTGAAATTTATTAACTTGTGATTATTAAATCTAAATTCAACATTATAGTTTTAATAGCTTTCAATATTATATTTTAGGATTCTACTCTGGTATACTTAGTTAGTTCTTCTTTTCCTATTATTTCATAAATGGATAAAGTATTTTTAATAAAACGCTATTAGTTTATATTGAAAATATTGCATGTAACTGTTCTCCCATATCACTTGAGAAAACTAATAAATTATACGAATATTTGTATGGCAGAATTCGCTCGAAATTTCCTTATCAAAGCAAACACGCAAACTTCCTTGTGTGTGCACAATCTATAATTATTTCCATAAAATGATTTAAGCATTGATACATTATACCTACTAAGCTAAGTATCGTATGTATAAATTATATTATTAACGCGTTTTCCAGCACTAAAACACGAAATCACCGCCGATCGGAACTTTAACATAATATTAAATTTTACAAAAATAATAATGACGTTAACTTCTTACGTCATAAGGCAAATATTATTCAATAATCTTTTAGTTCGTACTGTAGTATATTATATACACTATAACGTACCTTTATTCTGCTAAACTGTTTCAACAAAATATCGCCTTAATTAAAAACTTTCAAACTGCAAAATGCTTTGGTTGGTGTGGCTGGGGTTGGAGTATAATGAATAATAGAGAGAAATCCAAATTAAAAGCTGCAAAACTGGAAATATTTCCACATAGCTGAAAATGGATTACATTGTTATTTTCTCGTGCACAGATTTCACGTCAGTTGTTTTATATTTTCCGGTTAATACATGCTTGCATCTGAAAGGAAAATCAATTTACATAGTTCAGGGGACGGGAAAAGTAAGATTGATTGGTGTTTCTTTATTTTTTCTGAAGGGCCCTGTCTCGCTTTTTGTGTAATAATAGGTCATTTTATTGTGTAGTCTATACTGATTTATAGTTTTTTGTCATGTCCAAAATTTGCAATTTTAAGGGGGACACGAAAATTAAAATATCAAACATTTTAATATCAATTATTTTACCTGCAAACAACTTTGCGTATATAATCCTTGCTAATTATGGATGTTATGCATACCTACTTGTTATTTGGATTTAATAATACAGTTCCACTATTTCCGTAATTGAAATTTAAACGGAAATGAGACCGGCGGCGGACGTTTTATTCACAACACTCCAACGAATTTGCATTTACTTAATTAATGGTTTGCTATCAAAAACCAACTACATCTAAATATAGTTTGTTAATCTATCAATGTTTCCAAACAATTTAACAATGTTGCCACTGGACTAGAAATTTAATTGTTTAGCAATTACTGTAAAATTGTGTACAATATGGTTTATAAATATGTACCTAAGCAATTTCGAGTCTAATTCTTGTGGGTTAAAATAAAATGACCGTAAAACCGTGATAAATTAAATTAGGTAGGTTAGTTTGAGTCAAATAAAAAAAATACGGGTATTTTATTGGTGTAGAGTTATAAAACCTGCCGAAATCGCTGTAGTATAAAATAAATTATGAAACATGTGTTTTCCTTTTTTTCCGTTGTCGCTAAAATTGGAGGTTTTGTATAATGTGTAACATTTTTATAGGCCAACACGATAGTTTGTTTTTCCCTCATACTCCTAGTGAAACTTCTGCTATAGTAGTTTCGTGGGAATAATATTTTCTTTGTTAAAGAAAATAAAAGTTCGTTGGAAGTCTGGATGATGAACTTTTTATCGTGCTTTGCAAAGAAAGATGTCGGATTAGTTTTATTTTTATGTACTAATGATATAAGTTTTTTCTTGTTTTAAGTATATTTAGATAATTTTTGTAAAGTGGAACCATTTGTGTAATATCTACAAGTAAAATTTGACAGAAAATACCATACTTATTTATGTAGTCATCACGAATATTCTCCAAATTATTTTCCTGAAACTTTCCTATAAAACGTACTCAAAACTTTATGGTCGAGTTACAATAACATTTCTGAAATTTCATGTAAATATTTTACAACAACATCATAACAAGTTTCTCGATCGTTTACAAAATTATAATCAGGATCCATGACTTTAAGTTCTTTATTTTAATGTTACTGGTTCGGCTACAAAACCTCTTTATAATTTTTATTACAATATTAGCTAATTACATTTGGAACGATTTGATAGGCAACTTAAATTTTGATATCCTTGCCTTGTCGACAAAATTTTTAACGATTTACCTACTTTACGTTTATTGATATTTTACGATGTCTATGTTACAGTAGGAAAGCTTTTACTGATAATTAAAAGAGTGGTTGTGAATTGGTATTAACGAAGTTCATTGGAAGATAACAAAAAATTAACTACGTTACGTTGATATATAAAAATAAAAAAATCCAGGTTGATATAAAGAAATATGTTGGTACTTAATTTAATTTTTCATTTTAATCATTTTCTATTTCCGTCTGCCTCTTTTCGAACTTTATTTAACTTATTTAGCTCTTCTTTGGAACTATTTTTTTGGGTGATCTTTTTTGCATTTCTTATAAAGTGACCTAGGTATTCGACTTTTCATGAGAAAAATTGAAAAATTATTAAAAATCTCCAACCTTTACACTTTTTTACTTAAAATGGAGCGAAAAATCTATAATTTAATAATTCTGGGTGTTACATAAAATAACAAAGTCGGAAATGACTTTCGAAAGATAATAATTTTTTGATTTTCAAATATTGCTGTGAGAAATTATACAAGTTAAGCAAATATGAGAATTTGGGGAAAAAATATATTGACAGACATAAATTTTCTTAAAAACCTCAAAAACGTGAATTCTTTATACGAGCATGTAGGACACAGACTTTACTTAGTGTTAATTTTAAGTTGGAATACCAAGCCTGAAACGCTACTAATTTTAGTACGGAATTAAGGACTGAAACTTTTTTTTTTCACTTTCTTATAGTTTAGACTGTGGTTGAGTAGTTATAGTACCCAAAAAAATGCACCTCTTGTTCTTAATTTAGTGATAAAATTAGTGTATCAAAAAAAGTTCATTTGTCCGATTTAAAATTTCAAGTAAATGAAATAATATAACTAAATTCGGCAAATGAATCTTTTGTAGAATATGAATAACAATGAACATTAAAATAATTGTAGTGTCAAGCAGGTCTAAGTGATGCTAATTTAATCACTTGTAAGATGAGAACACGAATTTAACTTAGCAAAATTTACAGAATTTCCCCACAAATGGTTACCTAAGATTCCCCTTTTAGCTAGAAAAATTGAAAGTTTTAAAATTCTAGCATATACAAAACAATTTATATTTATTTCTTTTTAAGGTTGTACATAAAATAAAGAAAATATCTGGTATGGCCAGCACAATACAATTCTAAATGATTAGAAAGTAAAAATATTTAGAAGTGTTCATTATTCCTGGCGCATCCGCCATCATTTAAAATATGTTGGCCTTCAAATATTAGACAGATTTTGCTACATAAATAGTAATTATTTCAGAGTTATTCGGGTTAGGATTTTCTATTATGAAGTCGAATTAAATTTTTGGAGAAATCAATATAATTTAGTTGATTAGTTAATTATTTTCAGCTGATGATTTCTGAAATATAGTAATAGTTAATTAAATTTTCGTGTTTTATCTACCCTTAAAATGATTCTATCATGTTTACGATTGTTTTAGTTTAAATGCTCTATAATTTTGTAAACTTCGCATCCAAGTCCTTACCGTAAACTTAATTTCCTAGTTGTCCTGCGTCATCATATGTGATACTTAACTCGGTTAACTCTGCTTATTACTCTCGTTTAAATAGCACAATCCTCTCTAGAGAAATAATATTAAATTGCTCAATCCGTCCGATTACTCGTATGTCCTTTCAACTCATCCACTATTGCCGGTTAGATATATCTTTTGAAACGACAAAGATAAATCGTGTCCGGATGCTTCTACAACTCACGAAAATCAAACGCTGTAGCTGCTGATGCGAAAAAAACTCGTATATCTAGTTATTCCACAATTTTCAAATAAACGTCAGCTAAAACGAACCTAAAACTCAACTAAAGCAGTTAGGAGTAAAAAGGGAAAAGTGTTAATGAATCGTCAAGACAGCCGCTTCAATTGCACGATTCATAACGATCATTATAGTTTTTTACTTGTCTTTCCGTACAACCAACCAGGTCAAACGAACATGCACTCAGAGAAAGAGTGCACGGAAATCGATAAGAAAATTTCCACTTCTAGCTGGAAATAGGACAAATCGACAATCCTCTTTACACAAATAAATTAATCATTGAGTTTGATTTAACTATTTGTTGGTGCGAGTTACAGACCATCAGTGGTGGTGCTGTTAATAAGGAATTAGGTGTGTGCTCCAGGCGCTTCAGTTGGTTTGATGTACAAGGGATGCAACAGTTTCAGCATCAATTAAATTAATTCCGGGTGCTGAATGCAAATGTATTCATATTTGTTGTGTGGAAGTGGAGCGAGGTGTTGCAAAGTGATTTATGTCTATATCACTTTTTTCTGTCGATCAATTACTTAAGTGGAATTTAATTCAGACAACAGAAAGATGGATCACACGAATTCGAATAAAGTTTGTAATATATTTCGACAGGTATATTCTGATGCCACATGAATAATAGAAAGTTTTGAAATTCTGACGGCTATTAGGGAAGATTGCTTATTCATTTAAATTACAAAACAACAAGTAATTAAAACTTATTATACGCCTCTAAGTAAACGACATTTTTTCCTCGAAGTTTTTTATTATATCGCTTCAAATAAATTGGTTCCGCGCGTGCTTCTGTAATAATTTTTAATTAAGCATTATTTCGTTTTATTTTTTCTTCAAGATCATATTAATGAGAGCGGTTGAATTTTTTTTGATGAGAGAATGTAAGTGTGCGTCGTCGTCAAGTGTATAAGTTTTTCAATGCCGCTTTCGTAAAAGAGGAGAAAACCACAATAAATGTGTCTGGATCTGCGGGCGTGAGTTCGGTAAAAATGAATTGTGCTGCCTTAGGTATAAATTTATTAAATTAAACATGCGGGGTATAAGGAAATTGTGGGAAACAAAAGCGGGATTTATGATTATGGAAAAAAAGATGTAGACTTAGACGGGAGATTTATTTTAGATTTTTAGGAATAATATGAGTTATACCTACATAAAATTTCCGGAATTGTAGTTTTAGTATATTTTATGAGTAAATATTATTTTTGTATAATCTAAGTTCTTGATAAATTAGCTTACCTAAGCTTATTATTAAATAATATTAAGTTAGTATAGGATCACTATGAAATATTGTATCTCTTTTTAAAAATGAAAGATTCCGTATTTTATTTCAACTATAGAATCACTTAAAAAATTGTTCAATTTTTGACTTTTTGTCTTTAAAACTGTTATATTTGTATAAAAATTAACAGATTTTCTTTGTCTTTGTCTCTTTAAAATTGTTACAAAATTTCGAAAGTATAACAGACTTTGTTACGTTTTTTTGTTAGAATACAATAAAATGTTTCTACTAGAAAATTCAAACAGAAATAAAATCGTCGAAAATTCTGGATATTATTTTTTACTTCTACTTCACTTAAAAATTTGTTTAAATTTTATCAAAAGTATATAAAAATGCCAAATTATTTTACATTTCAAATTTGTGTAATCACACTGAATTTTATGCTGAATTTGAATATACAAACGATAGTTTTGTATCTAAACTGCTGGCCAATTGAAACGTACCAAGCGAATTTTTAGGTTGAATTTAAAATCAAATATTTTGAAAAGGAGAAAAGATATCAACATGCGGTTTTCAGGACTCAAGAGATAATTTCATTGAGAAATCAATATGTGATCCGATTTTTTTACTTTGAAGTACCTACGTTAATATCTACAGGGTATGAAAGAAAGTCGTCTTTTTTTTCTCAAACTTTATAACTACCGAGATTCCACAAAAAAATTTTTATATTTTTTTATGCCAATTTTTTTAGTCCTTGGTTAATGAGGAAAAAACCAATTACTCAAATTTTTGATGTCACTCTTATTTTATAAGATACGGAATTTTTTATTAAATTAAATATTGTTGAACAGGGCTTTGCAATAATAATTATGCTGCCATTTTGAAAGTAAATGTCGATAAAAAGGTAATTTTAAGCAGAATCTAATTATTACGGAAAAAAATATAGTGTTGTTTTAAAAAATTTTGAAAGTTAATAGGGGGCCCTTCTACTGAAACCGGAAGTGTCATTAGATTGTTTTAAACGTCAAAATGATTGTTCCTTTCAACAATCAAACCATGCCAAATTTCAAATTAATACAGTTCAATGTAACAAAATGGTGGGGGTTTCAAAACGATTTCGTGGCCACGGATAAGAGCAAATTTTTGAAAAAGTGAAAAACCCCTTTCGAGGGTATAAGTCACTAAATCAATGGTGAACACAAACTAACTAAATTCCATTTTATTCCATTAAGAAAATAGCCTCAAAAATTGAATTAAAAAATGTACCAATTAGCGAAAGTATGCCGATTTTTGATAAGCCACTGGTTATCATTAAATTAATGAAAGTACATAAAATGTACTTTTTATACGAAAGCCATTCATAAGGTATCATAATCAACTACTGAGATTGGTTCTTACAAAACACAATACGGCCTAACGACAAAAAACAAAGAAGAATTCAAGTTTTCAGCAAGAATTCCGTATTTTATAAAATAAGAGGGATATCAAAAATTTGAGAAATTGGTTTATTTCCCATTAACTAGGGACTATTAACATAACATTAACATATTAACATAAAAAAATATAAAAAAAAAATTATTAAATCTCGGTAGTTATAAAATTTGACAAAAAAAGACGACTTTCTTTCATACCCTGTAGATAGTAACGTACTTCAATGTAAAAAAATCGAGTCACATTATTGTTTTCCCAATTAAATTATCTCTTGAATCCCGAAAACCTCATGTTGATATCTTTTCTCTTATCAAAATATTTGACTTTAAATTCAACCTAAAAATTCGCTTGGTACGTTTCAATTGGCCAGCAGTTTAGTTAGGTTTAAAAATAATAAAAAAAAACTCAAATTCTTTTTATATTAAACATCAATCACATTTTTTTAAATTTGTACAAAAAGTCCTCTATTGGTCCTGAATTTTCCCGAGTTCCTAAGTCCTAAGTTCCTGTAATTATTCGTAGATCCTGGCGCATCCACCATAATTTCAAAATTATTTAATTATATTATTAATTAAACTTTCATTTGATTTCTTCTGAGGTACTTACGATTTGTACATAATAGATATACAGAGTGTCTTACTTAAGACTGTACCGCTCTTATAACTGTTAAAATTCTACTCGACCTAAACTAAATTGTTCTTAAAGGTTTTCATTTAGCCAAGTCCAAAAATTTTCAATATTTTCTCACAAAATTACGTGAGTACTTAATGTCACTTAATCACTATGAAGTTCAATATATTCTCTATAATCTAATTAAACTTGCAACGAAGTGGAAATATTTCTTTTATAATTATGGTAGAAAGTACACAAAAAGTTAAACGATAAATTAAAGGATAAATTCGATGAAAATGGAACTAAACTGTTATGTATATGTATATATTAAGTCGAATATTGAATGTTCCTTCTGTATCTAATATTTGTAATTTGGATAATAAACTCTATTTTTTTTATATTTTCAAATCGTTTTTATTATTATTTATATATTTAACCTCAAAGTATCTACTACTAGGTACAATATGTTCCAAAAACTTCACAATTCCTTGAAATTCTACAGGAATTATGGAGGAATTTAAATGATTTCTAGGAGACTTAAGGATTTACCAAAATGGAATTACTGGTGAATTATAAATATTATTATAGACATTATTTTCAAGTTTAACCCTCAGATAATAGTAAAAATAAATCTAAATATATGTTTAAAATTTTTTGGATTTGATGTGTTACCTTACGTTATTTTGATGCATATTTATACGCAGCTTTTGAATAGATAGTTTTTACTACACAGATTTGTGTATATTTCCTATTTTTCATACACTGGTTTCAAAATAATGAACTAAATTAGGCTATGTACAAAATAAAGCAAGTAGTTGCAGTATGAAGTCGATTTTCTTGTTGTAATAAACAATCTGGTCTTGTACCTATTTATTATGTAAAACCTGAAATTTGCTGAGCGCATATGAAAGTCTGACATTATCGAATATCTCGCTGCATTGTATGTTGGTATTAGTAAAACTCGTTTAAAATCTAGCCATACTAGTATATTTGTATAAAATTTTGTATAGTGGCTCATATGTATCCAGTATATTACCAAGAGTTTACTTTGTTTGACTTTCATTACACATTTTGTTTGTTCACTAGCAAAACATTTAGTAAATTCAGCACGTAACATACACCAGCTGACATTTCTTTTTTCCCAACTAGTTTTTAAATAGCTGCTGGTCCCCATTTTGATCACACTCCAACTAACGAAACAACAAAAATCGTGCACAATTTCATTTAATGATAATCTCAGATTGGAAAGAATAAAGAAAACCGAACAGATAATACTAGTCTCGTTACTCGTAGCTTTTCAAACAAAAAGTTCCGAACAATTACAGTTTTCCGTTTGACGACGTCAGAACTTATACAAGCCCTTGTGACCGGAAGCGCGCATTAAAAACTGAGAAAATAAAACACCCACCTGAATTATTAAGTATAATTCTTCGAGATGAAAGCTGCTGCTGTTGGGCGAGATACCAAACGAGGCGTAACAAACCCAACAGTGCACGTGAAAAAAAAATGAACAGGACCGTGAAATTTAAGGACGGGGAATTGAATGAAGTCGGTTGGAGATAGTGTTTACGAAAATGAAACACTTAGCAGAGAAATGCGATAGTGTGAGAGACACTGGGGCACTCAACATTATTATACTAGGATCTGGCTGAGAATATAAGGTGGTAGCAGGGGATTTTTAAAAATTTAAAGTGTTTATAGTTCAGGTGGAGGTTACGTCACGTATGGCGTTTATGTCCAGCAAATGTTGTTAAGAGTTTGTGGAAAAATTTTATGAAATTAAAAATGTAATGTTGCACATTGCCAATTTCTTTGAAAGGAAATAGTTTCACTAGAGTATAAAATAAAGAATGTTTAATATAGAAAAGAATACGGAAAATTTAATATTTTGAACTTTACGTAGTAGTAGACGTAATTTAAGTACGAGATCCTTAGTATTTTTGAAGAAATCACATGTTAAGGATCTAAAAATTGATAAGTTCGCAGAAAAATGTCTGACCTACAATATTACTAAAATTGCATGCAATCATAATTTTTCTACTAACGTGCATGACTAACAAAAAAGAAAAATTAAAAAGTAAACCGCCCCTATTTTTATTATAAATCGTTAAGATATTATCAATTGACTTTCATTAAAATAATTTTGATAACATTCACACAACTAATAAAATCGTGTAAATTTATGTAATTACTCGTTTAAATTATACATTAAAGTATAGGATTTAAATTTATTATTTATTTTCACTCCAAACAAATCTATAAATGAATTATCGAATACATCGATATAAAATAGTACCAGCATTACAAAACGGTGTTTCCCATTTATCCTGAAACCTTTCTCTAAGCAATCAACAATAGATATTTTGTTCCATCTTTTAGAAGCGTCCAAGTCCTAAATTTCTTTCTTCCAATTTCCAATAATAGTTTATAATAAAATATAAAAATGTGCAGCATACTATAGAGCGAGAGAACTATTGGAGGGTTTAGATTTTCCATTTATATTATAAATTATAAAAAGTAATATTTCCGTTACTCCAGTAGTAGAATATAGAACCTTTATCTCAATTATTGTAAAAAAATACGATGAACTTTTACTGTAATATTTCGTAATTGTGACTATAAAATAGTCATGTGCTGGACACGTCAGATATTTTTCAAAATGAATTTGCTATTCTTTTTTGAAATAGATAATTTTTAAATTTAAAATTCGACTAGCTTTGAAAACGTGATTTTGTAAAAAAAAAACACCAATAATTAAAAAAAACACAAATAATTCTTATAGAGAGTTTTGGTTTTAGAAATAAAACCACCATTCAGCTTTGTAATAAAGACAATTTAACAAAAATCCTAGCAGCGCAGCGGTTCCATAACTGTCATTTTTGAAAACAATACGAATTACCGAAGTTGAAATTGGGACTCCAAAAAACACAGAAAAATTCTATAGTTCGGAAATTTTTAAAATAATAGAGTTTTAAAATTAAGATTTATTTGATAAAAATTAAATACGTGAATCCAAAACGGTGATTTTTATAAATAGTAAATAGGCGCTTGAAATTATTTCAATTTCTAGACGTAAAACTTTGAAGCCACAAAAACGCCTAAAATCTTCAGATAATAACTTCTTGATTTTTTTATAAATGAAACCAACATACAGTTTTAGAATAAAGTCTATTTCACTAAAATCCGATTAGTGGTTCCAAAACAATAATGTTTTAAAAATAGTTTGACACAATTATTTAGATTCTCAATATTTCTGCTTTAAAATGCACAGTTTTGAAATCACAGTTTGTTATAACCATAAATCTTTGCAATATTTTGACAAATACGAGCCCTGGAGAACTGGAAATTTTACGCAAATAATTAGTATAACACCTAACAATACAATAAGATAAAGCCTTAATAACAATATTATGCATGGAAGAAAATTATTTATTTGATTTAACAATATTTTAACCTTAATAATTAGCAAATTTTACAAAATGAATTTGCAACTAAATGTTGGGATAATTTTTAATTTAGGACCATGAATAAGGGTTACGTCTCCTTTTGCTTTAATAGCTGCCTGTATTCTAGCAGACATTGTATTTATCAAATTTTGGTACAATTCTGGCGTGAAACTTTCCAAATTTCTTCTATTTTGATCTTTAAGTCCCCAATGGTTCTTGGTGGATTAGTGGTATTGCGTAGAATACGTTCAATTTTATGTCAGAGTTTCAATGATATTTAAGTCCGGACTGGGTGAGGGCCATGGAAGCACCTTTATGTCCTTTTCGCTAAGTTCCAAAACTGGGATTTTTTAAAAACAGTCGTTAGAAAATTATGTCATATTTTTCAAGTGCAATTTTAAAGCTACGAAAATTGCCTAAAATCACCAAATAAAGACTTATACATAAAACCAGCATCCAGCTTTGCAATAAAGTAAAATTTACTAAAATCCAACCAGCGGTTCCAAAACTGTGATTATTTAAGTGTAAGTAGCACCCTCAAAAAAACACGTTTTTTGAAAAGTAAACTGTGGAACTCGAAAAAAATGCAAAAAAATCATATTAACATTTCAGGATTTTTTCAATATAGTACGATTATTGAGCTTTGATTTAAAGGTTTTTTGACACAATTCCAACCAGCGGTTTCAAAACTGTGATTTTTTAAAACAGTTACTAGAAAATTCTATCATTTTTTAAGGTGTAACTTTGCCTAAAATCACCAAATAAAAACTTGTGTAACTTTTTTGTGAAGAAGACCAACATCCAGCTTTGTAATAAAGTAAATTTCATCAAAAAGTTAATTTAGATAACTTTTGCGCGTATGGAAAAAAGACAATCAAATTTACTTTTGTCCGAACATTTAGTTGTTAGAGCTCGTAATACAGTCGCCATAATCTCACTCTTGAGATTTTCTACATTCAAACTTTCGGGGTGCTGAAGGAGTAAATTTATGATATTAAACCGATATTTCTTAGAACAGGATAATATTTTATAACGATAATATGGGAAAATACGAAAACAATAATAATATTTTTATTTATAAGACGATAGTCCACATTACATCCAATTACAGAACCATAATCTGGATTTTGCTAATCTTATATAATATATAAAAGTGAAAGTTTGTCCTATATACAAATCTACACCGTCGTAGTTATCAACGCCAAATTTTTTTGTGAATATTCTTTCAGCTTCTACACAAGTCGTAGAAGTACATAGAAGTTTTTTTAATTTTCGTCGTTTTTTCAATAACAATTATTACTCCTACAATTTATATACATATAACTGCCGAACTCCAAATAATAACTTGTTAACATTCTGTAGGGTTTATTTGTATAAATATCTCAAGTTGGTACAAATACTAAAATCTAAAAGACTTCACTATTCTTTTACAACACTGTTTTGTATTGTCCTTGATAAAAATCGGAATATGAGACATGAGGTAAAAAATTTAATTACTTACTATCGGCTAAATAGAAAAAATCAATGAGACGGGATTAAAATTTCGTTTACACTTTGAGCCACATGAACCGGTTCATTAATACTGTTCCATTAAAAATTGTGTGCTTGTAATTTTAATTGTGTTGGTAATTTTATTTGATTTTTTAAGACTTTTGTGAGTAATGATTTGGCATCGCTATAACTTTTATGTATTTAATGAAGTTTAATAAGATTGGAAAACCTAAAAGTATTTACATATAGTACGATTCTCCTTATTGGAATTTAATAGCTTCAATTTGGCATATATGACGCAATACTAATAAAACATTTTTTGCTTTATCGACTGCACAGTCATTTTTTTTCACTTTAGTCCGTTTGGTTTATACTTCAAACGATATAAAGATCTTACACGGTTCAAAAAATCTGAAACGAAACTTGGGCAAAGCGCTTTATACTGATTACTTTGCCCAAAAGTAAAACAGTTCCTGATGACTTTGACCCAAATAAATAATTAATTACGCAATTATCCAATCTGCATCAGAATCTTTTTCCATGTTGTATAATCAATTTTTTAAACTTTGATATATTATTCACTTTCAATTCAAAGTACAATAACGTGAATGGCATGGGAAACCTCTCGGGTTGTTTGTTTTACATGTTAATTTAAAGAATACACACACATCACAGAGGCATCATTATGGCGTTTTTGCTGGTGCTTACAAGTTAATAGACGACAAAGCAAGGGAAGATGCCATCACGGCGTGGAACAAAGACTCCAATTTGTAGTTTCATTTCCTCTTGAGAAAAAACTAACTGTGTTAACAACCGGACGATAAAGCATAAATAACCGGTGGATAATTTATTTTAGTGTTTTGTTTAAAATATTGCCCTGGTGTTTTAATGAAAACTGCTGCAGCTCTGCTTAAATATTTAAAACGCGCAGAACCTTGACTGTTTTGCAAAATGTAAAGTGTTTATTACATCGAAGTTGTCGGCTAAAATGAAGATAAACTGTATCACTTATAGAGTACGCCAGTAAATATTTATCTATCCCGGAAGCAAACTCGAATGCATTTCCCGTGAAACAATCAAACCCCACAAATTGAGATAAATAATTACTGTATTTAAATCAGCGTTAGGACATTGAGCTTTGTGTGTAATTTTTTCTTGTGTCCCATGTTGAAAAAGCAATCAGTTAAAAGGCAGCAGTAACAACATGGAAACTCAAAAGGAAATTCAAATGTTATTGCTTTTGAAGGTTGAAACTCGTTTCTGTGCGGTATGATGGAGTCGGATCCCTTTTTAGCTGTGACAGTCAGACAAATTTCATTTTTACACCTAGTTTTTTATGAAACGGAAATCAATTTGCGATGACGACTGTATAAAGCAATTAGATTATGAATTTTTAAGTATGTGCTTTCGAGGCAGGATAAATGAATAGTTTAAAAATTTAATAGGGAGTACAATCAGTTTTAGCAATAAATTAGAGATAGATGATTAAATTCACTTGACCATAAAATTGTGTGATTGGCGCATCTGGTTAATTAGAAGATAGAACTAAAAATATTATTCACAAAATATTGATATAATTATAAACTTAGCCACTAGTTAGTTCCGCAAACGTGTGCTAAACCAATAATTAACTATTCGCCGATTAATTTGAGTTTTAAAGAATCCCATTGGTCAATGTAATCGGCATTAAATTTCAATCAATATGTACAGTAGTTAGTACTATTCTCTAATTAAATTTTTGGCGCTTGTGGAATCGGACAATAATTTAATACTAATAAGTCGATTTTATTGCTAACAAATTATTTTATTAGTGAAGTAAATGTGACAACATTTTTATATCTATTTCAATTCCATTACTTTACTTCCATAGAATTAAATGAGATTGTTCCTCAGCCTGAAATATATGTACTGGAAATTGAACGCAGATTTGTTCATATTTTTCGTCAGATTTCTGTTCAAATACCAGAAATTTTACAAGTTAATTACGCTATTAATTATAATTATATCCAACTAAATAGTTCAATTTAAAACATCTATGTGAGCTAACCTCATGAGGTTTTTACTTTTCTCTAAACTGAAATGCTATCGTAACTTAAATTCCTTAGTATCAAATAAACATTGAACTGAAAGGCAATAAAGTTGCATTAGTTGCAACATTGTATATTTTTTACTCCTTCCGTTGTGTTACAATTTAGTGAAAAAAATATAAATTTTGTTAAAAAAAACAGTAAAATAAAATTTTAAATTTTAAAATGATATTCGCTTTTATTATTTTTTAGTGAATTCTCGTTTATTTATAATGAATCAATTAAAAATGTGGTCACTTTATAAATGTGAAATATTTTACAAATAATTAACTTCGTTTATAACGAACCCTTTTTATCATTCTCAACAAATAGTAATGAGTAAACGCGAATATTACCCTATATTTCGGATTTATAACACAATGTCCCAAGACGAGGATGTAGCCAGTTCCACAAGTTCTAGTAAATTTGTGCTTTTTTTACGGAATAGGTTCTTTAAAAGGGTTTTCGTTTTTTGAATCGAAGTTTTCGGTCGACGGCAAGCATATTGTGTGAGAATTCAACGCATTTTTGAAAGTCCCGTCACTTCTAGAACACTAACTTCTGCTAATTCACTTGTAGCAATTTCGGGTTGCCAACCGTCCTTATTTTGGAAAGACAGTCCTAAGGCAGCAGTAAAGTCGTAAACTAAGGACAAATAGTGTCCTTACCATGTACCGATAAGGACGCTATTTGTCCTTAGTTTGCGCATTTACTGCTAAAATTTAATTAAGTACATTATACGAAACCTAACTTTCGAAGTAATATTTTTGCTGTTGCTGTTCGAAATTGTAACTTTTCATTTTAGCTAATTGACCTTGAAAAGTTAAAAAAAATTTGCTTGTGGTGCTTTTTTGATGTAGAATTTGTCAGACTACTTTTGAATGTCCTTATTACTAAGCAATCAAAAAAGTTGACAACCCTAGAAACTGAACATCAATCTGAGGATCCCCCCCGAAAGAAAATTCTGGCTACGTGCCTGTCCCAAGAGGATTATAATTTCAGATAGATCGTGTTTGTGGTGTGAAAACTATCAACTCGATTCGGTTTGGTCTAGCAAATATTAATTATTGCAAGTGCATACATAGGGCCTTGTAGCCACCACACAGAATAATTTCTAATTATAACCTTAAAAGGCCCACCCAAATCTAGGGTGTTTCGTAACTGGACAGCCAAAATTAAATGTCGTATGTAAAATCGAATTCTAAACATAAAACAAAGAATAAATTTTTTTCAGATCTATTGATTTTCTTTACTACTATTGAGCAATTAGCAGACAGAATTTTAAATTCAGTACATATTATTCAAAACACTGTAAATTTTGCAGAAGTTTACATACAATTTACTTGTTTTGCGTTGCCAGGCGTGTATGGTGGAATTTTTGAAAATCTACTATACACTGTTAAAAGTGCTGTAATCTTACATAAATTTTACACCACTTTTAATATTATATTACGGATACATTACGGCACAACAATTGTAATTTTAAAGCATTTTCACCAAATATACAAAGTGATATGTAATATACTAGGGAATTAACAAAACGTATTGTAATATTTCGTAAACTTTATAAAAACTACGTATAATCTGTAAAAGTTACATATTGGTTGGAATTATTTACATTTCCAAGTGAATATTTACAATCAAAATTGTTGTTTTACATTAAACTTATTATATTTACAGTTTCTTATAGAATTTTACCTTCAGCTCTGTATTTTTAAAAAAGCCGGTTCACAATGGATTTTGTAATGTTACAGTTTACTTTTTAACTTTACAGGACTTTTACCGAGACATTTGTATTTTTGCATTTAGTTCTGTAACGAAGACGCGGTAAGGGTTGCGCCATTGTGGGAATCCTGGAATGTGGCAATCGGCAGTTAACAAGAGACAGTTATACAGTGTGTGGAGTAACATCGTTATTTTTTTAAATATTTTGCTGTTTTTGTAATATTAATTAAGTGTTTTCTAAGGTGAATATTGATGATGTACCAGTGTAAGATTTGTATGTACCAAGTTGACAGTGTTCGAGTTCATCCAGAGATATTTCCTAAAAATTTTTCCCTTTGATGGGATGGGATCAAGGAAAGAGCACAAGGAACGACGAAGAAAGTTCTAACTTTAATACAAAGAATGAGTCATAAAGAAATATTCGATTATTTAAATATCACATTATCAGTTTAGAATAGTTTAGATTGATATTCAGTGTGAATATAAAGTGTTACTGTGAAGGCGCCGTCACATGAAACGAAAAGTCCAAATTGCCATATCAGCTAATTGCAAATACATTACTGATGGCCTCTTTGTGTAATAATTTTAAAGACTAAAATTTAATTTTTTTATGTCACCTTTTTGTTTCTTTAATTTGACCATTAAGATTATCTTGTTTTACTGTTGCCTAAGTCACTAATTTAGTCAAAGTACAAGAAGGAGCATTTTCCATGGGGCTGCAGGGTATTTTGGGTTTCTATTGATATTCAAAAAAAATTGCATATTTTTTTCTAAGTTTAATAGAATTCGTTATTCTGTAATCCCATAGAAAACGCTCCATTCCCTGTACTTATTTTTTTTTAATGTTTACAAATAAGTATTTTGGTTTTCTATTATATTTATAAACAGAATATTTAGTAACTTAAAAATGTATCCTAGTTTGTTTTAATTTTTCGTGGTTTGTAGTTTTTTCTCTCTTTTATTTTTGCGTTATTCTTTACTTTGATGTAATGTTGCATACTCTGTTTTTATATTTTCATTATTTAAGGTTTCTACAAATGTGTTGTCCACGATACTAAGTATCATGGTAATGCCGTTCCTTAGATTGTAACTTTTTTTCAGTGGGCATCTATTTAGTGTTTACAGTTTTATTCTTGTTTTTTAACTTTTGTGCAGTATTAAAAGTTTCAAATATATAAATGTTTTTTAACTAATTAACTTATTAATATTCCTCTGCTTGATTCCTTTGACGAAAAAAAAGTATTGTCTTGTTAATTTTTCACATCAATTTGTAATTATATAGAATAAAAAATATTCATATTGCTTTAACAGTTAAAAAATATAATCATATACGACTGGTTTCCATTGTAACATATTGCTTTAATGTAACACTGGTTACAACACAAGCAAATATTTTCAACGGAAACTTCACAAATATATCAATAGATATTTTTATTGTTAATGCAATAAGGGTATATTTTTATTCTGTAAAATTACATACAGATCTGAAAAATTGATAAAATGTTACATGCTACACGTTGTAAAATTACAGAACCGTCATGGCGTTTTGTAACCAGGGCTTTATGTAAATGTTACAGTGTAACTTGTAAAAAATACATAACATTTTGTAAGTAAAATACATGTTATGTTGTGAAATTACAGAACCGCCATGATATTTTTTAACCAGTCCGTTATGTAAATATTACAATGCAGCATGTAAATAATTACAATTGTTTCTGTAAAATTTACAGGTACGCTATGGTTACAAAACGCCATGACGGATCTGTAATTTTCATGTAAAAATTTTTATCAGTGTAGTTTTTTTATCTTGTAATAACTTTTGTTTTAATCACTACAAAGTATTGAATTAAATAATAAAGTGTTTTTTTCTGAACTGAGTATTTCCTAAACAAAGCCCGATCTGAAAAAAAGTTATTCTTTGTTTTATGTTTAGAATTCGATTTTACATACGACATTTAATTTTGGCTGTCCAGTTACGAAACTCTCTGTATAATAAATTCTACAGTTTCAGTGTTTTTCCATCTAAGTGTGCTCTTCAAAAGCGATATAAGCGTGACTGAAAAGTTTTACTTCCTTGGGACATTTAAAAATCATGCTTAAAGGGTTCTAATAAAAGTTGAAATCGGTTTCATTTCCGATTAAGCTTTTTCTGATATTAAAGATTTAAAATCTCCAAAAAAAATGGATACTATTACAGCGTATTTGACCAGCCAGGATGTAGGTATTTTAAAAAACTAGATTTAGAAGAAATATTTTAGACGTTTTTCGACGGACGCCTATTTTAATACTATGCAATTATATTATTATTATCATCAATCAATTCTGTAGAAGAGGCAATTAAAAAAAAATTAAAATTCATTGAGGCTTCAGTTTAATTTCAAGTTACTTGATATTCTCTACCACACACTATTAACATAGAAACTATTAATTGAGGCCCAGTTGATTAGTTTCCAGATAAATTTATTTATCATAAATTAGGTACTGGAGATATGTACAATAATTATCAAAATCAGTTCATCCAATACACCTAATTTGATAACTAAATATAGTTGTTGATACAATCGTGTTGTAATGTCAATTTAATCTGATGTGTTATTCAATTGATTCCATAATTATTTTCCAAATATTACCTACACAAATTTCTTTAAAAATATTTAACAACGCCAGACATAAACCACAAGAACGAATAATTGCTTATGTAAATTGAGGAAAAATTCGAAAAGTTTAAATTAAACTGTTTCACGTTTTGTTTCGCTGTTAGGCATGTCTGAATGCTTGTATTCTCTTTAAATTCGTTCTGGGTTTTATATGATGAAATTGTATTGATATTATTTTGAACAAAAAGTAACTTAATATACGCTGTAACATCAACATTATCAATTTTATTTTCAGTCTAAGTAAACATTTACATAATATAAAAAAATAATTGTGTTCCATAATTTTCATAAATCGATAAATTATAAAGGCAAGTGTAGCTGAGGTACTATTCTTGTACTTATGTGCTCATTTATTTGATTACCTCGTTCGGGGATAATTAAATTTATGTAATGAGAAAAATTTCTGGAGCAAAAACAATTATTTTAGTTAGTTGACAAATAATGCATAAAGTTTTACAATAATCTTTCAGATTTATTTACAATTAACTTTTATACAGTTATGTTATAAAAGATACAGCTGTAATTATTGTATCTAAGAACATTTCAAAATTTGGTAGATGCGCCGATACCACCACCAACTCAAAACCTGCCTTATAAAAGCGGTTTTACTTTTATATAAATGTACATGTAAATCAATTTCATTTTCAAGTGACTAAAAACTGATGAATCTAGTGTTATTATATCTAAGAATTTCTGTA
Organism: Pediacus dermestoides; assembly: GCA_963942485.1. NCBI lineage: Eukaryota > Metazoa > Arthropoda > Insecta > Coleoptera > Cucujidae > Pediacus > Pediacus dermestoides. The sequence goes on from OZ012626.1 coordinate 37,528,527, forward strand.
GTATACGAATAGAACCAAATCGAAGAACATTTTAAAATTTGGCGGATGCGCCGGGCCAACAAAACCCTGCTTGCTCCTGCAAATTCCTTACACCTAATTATAATTCCAGTTCACCGTGTCTGACATACTTCATCAACATTTGTTAAAATTAACTGAATACCTAAAATCTACATGGTACGTTTAGTCAATTTACAAAGCCATCAAAACGTTAGTGAACTCATTCAATGGCTTCGGTTTAGTGGTTTTGAATTGACTAACACATTTTAGATATTGAGGAGACTGGCACACGATTTCGAAAGTTACTTTATGTGCGTAGGTGAAAGGGGACAGTGGTTAACACAATGGGTTTATCGATGTTATGGGGCGATGTTCAAAATGTGTATAAGCAATGGATAAAACGTCGAAATTTAGGTAAAGGTAACTACATTTTTGTTTTGTATACATTAACCAGTAATCTGTGTTAAAAAGACGTAAATGATAAAGTAGCTGAAAATTAATATCGAAAATTTTAACCTTAATACAATTTATTGTAGGAAGAAGTAATGAATTGAAATAAATATTTTCGCTAAACTGTGAAGGAATAAAGTTCACACAAGTAACATTATTTAGTCCTGATTTGGCTTCCATCAACAATTTCCGACGTAAAGCTGAAAACTAACCATACTAAGAAATTAAAATCAGAAGTTGATTTTAATTATTCGATATACAGAAAAAACATAATTAAATTTATAAGCAAAGTTTTGCGTTCAATTTACCATGATTGACAATATTTTAGCCACAATCTTTAAACAATTAATTAGAATTTTGAAAGTGATAAATGATGATGTTTATGACAAGTAGTGGAGTACTCGCTTTGTGGAAATACTTTTAGTCGCATTATGATGTAGCAGCGCAAACTTGTCATTTATATTAGACTGTTATTGGAAAATTGAATAAAGAAATTTAGCAGTGCGACAGTTATAAAAGAGGCTTAAATAACATCTTTTGATAGCATACTTTAGTCAATAGATAAATGAAATGAAGATGGGATTATAAAATAATGTTTTATACAATTTTATATTTAAGGGCCGGTTTTCATCTTCCTAGTAACTGTTTAATTGGCAAATAAAATTATCCAGAGGTTTATAAATGGTCCCTTAACATCACAAATTGTATTAGTACCTAGTCTATAGTATATAGCCAGTACATGACAAACTTAATCTAATTTATATTCTGTATTTTAGTAGCGTAATGAAATATCAAACAAATTTATTTAAATGATCCCGGCCCCATTTAGAACATGTATTCATATAATTTTTTCATCCTAAATTGCTTAGAATCACGTACTTGAATATTTTATTTTACTTAGGAAGGATCACTCTGTACTTAATATTTAACTATTTTAAAGTGAGTTTGTTCTCTTGCTACTTTGTAAGAAGAGGAAGATTGGATGCTTTTTTTCCAGACTAAGTGAATATACTAACTGTATAATATCAAAGGAATTTTATAATCTTTGAAAGATTTTTTGTAGTACATACGTGTTTCTAAAATTCGTAATTCGAAAAATAAAATTTGATGTGTATGTGACTTTTCGTATAAATTTTCCTTAGGTTTAATAATGAAATTATAAAGTTTCGCACAATCAAAGTTTCCGTAGATATTATAGTGTTGAAAACAAGACGTCCTTATTTGAGTTATGTAGCAACCATCTGAAAATAATTGTAAAAGTTTTGGTTTGAGTTATAAATAGGTATGAAATATGAATTTATAGAGCATATATTATTTAATTTTTATTCATGATAAAAAGTTACATAATAAAATAATCAAAACAAATAAAATAATATCCTGGAACTTAAACAAAAATTTAATATGCAACTACACATCACCCAAATTCATTTTAATGTTAAAAAAGTTAATTTCTCCTGGCGATGAACTTTTTATAAGGTCACATCAAAATGTTTTCATCAATTTCAAAACTACTAAATCCGCCAGATTTGTTTTATTTCTGTTATTCACGACACGCTGATATCATCTTGGAATTCACATTTTTGGTCGTTCTACATTTCTGCTAACATTCACATTTGCTACAGTAATTTATAGTGAAATAAAACTTTTTGATTATCTTATCTGTTCTTATAAAAAATCTCTAGATAGTTAAAACCATACTAGATAAAAGTTCAAACTTTTCGTATGTAGGTACATGGACTTTATTTTATTTATCTCCAGTAGTTTTATAAGAAAGAATGTCTATATTTTTATAAAAATGTTATTTCTTGCAGTTGTGAAAATACGCGTACAAAATGCTTTATTATTAATTGGATTTTACTAAAATCGTGCGTTTTATAAGAACGTGTATGTAGTAAGAGGTTAAAACTAAATTCATATTATTCAGCAATTTCACTACTTAAAAATAAATTATAATAAATAGGTACATGGTACAAAAAGTTAATTTTTTCTATAGAAAATGTTAAAGTGTACTTTTATCAACTCAAAATAGTAAATAAAGTAGTACTTTAACCGCAAGGGTGGATAAAGTACCACTTTATCCGGAAGGGTAGATAAGGTACCAAAGATACAAAAAATATTTATTTATTATACACGACGATAACATTTCATTATTTTCTCGAGCTTATTAGCGTTTCAGCCAAAAACTGCCTCAAAGATAAAGTACAATGTTATCGTCTTGTATAATAAATAACTACTTTTTGATTTTTAAAATTTTTATGAACTACTTAGAGTACTAATCGTAATTACATAATTATGTTTGCGAAAAAAGTAGAATCATTTTAGTTAAAAGAAAATTACTAACATGAAAAATTGCGACTGTAAAATTTTAATTATATTTAATTATAATAAGGACAATTAAACATATTTTTTATAAATAGTTAGCCATTATATTTTACAATAAAGTGAATATCTAATTATGAGTTTTCCAACACGCTAAATAAAGTGTATGGTATTACCAAACTCATAATGGTCTGGAACTATAGTAATTTAGGCCACATACATATTTCTACCATTAAACAAAAAGCTTTTGGCTTTTTCTAAGCGATTCTGTATAAAGCGCCATCCAATTAATTTAACGCTGTGAATAACTACATCCAAACTTTTCTTTTTATGAAATTAATCACTATTTTAACAACTTCTTGTGCTATTATATTCTGACCAAAAACTACAAAATTTATTAGAAAACTTTCACCTTACAAAAAAACTTCAAATAATATTAATATCTCTGATGGTATATAGAAACTTTTTCAGGTTTTTTTTTCTAAACAGAAAAACCCATTTCAATTTATACTCACTCGCCCTGCTGTCAAATCACTTAAGAGAACACTACGGAACCAAAAGCACACACACATACACATACACCAACGTGCACATAGAGTCGCTCTGCGTGACGTCACATTACGGTACCCGTGGAGCACTAAGAGAGCAGGAAAACCTGTAGCTCTGCTGGAGGCGTATCGGCGCCAATGTACTGTCGACGCAGGGTTATTTGGTTGAGGTATATACGCATGGGTCCCTGTCGCCTATCCGACACACTGTCACCCTGGTATATATGTACAAATGCAATACAATATAATACAAATGATAGAGTTGTGGACTACCGCAATCAGCCATTCTATGTGTGTGGATTGACGTACTGGGTGAATGGAGTGTCACAATGTCGGTGATGACGACGCCGACGGCAACGGCATGGGGCATCACCGTGAGGGGCATTGTTAGCCACTTGTACTCTTCAAATAGATTATTTCTATGTGCCCGAGTTGGGTTATTGTATGGGTTATTAGTGAGTTATGCGTAGGTTGGTGATGGGGTTGAAAGGGAGAATTGTTTAGCGGTTTTGGTTTTGGATGGAGACAATTGTTGCTTAAGTTGGTGCTTAACTATAGCTACTTGGGACTCGGGCTGAATGGAAGTAGATTACTATAGAAATTTTGGAAATGATGGAGGATAATTAGTTTGAACTTCTGTGGACTAGGATAATTATGGCAATGTAACAGCCAGGGAGCTCTTTTTATAAGTAGTTTTAAGATGTCTTTTCATCTTACAGTTAACTTTAACTAGCAGATAAATTAGAAGTTGGAACCATAGGTATAAAATTCGGTACGATATTCCGAATAAATAGACAATACAAGACAAATTTAGAGGGATTGTGTTAAATCTTGAAAAAATCCCAAAAATACGTTCTCAACTTAATCTTGAACCCCTAGAATATATTATATTTAGCAATTTATTTTATCATGCTTCACTCGGATTTGAATTAAAGACTCTAAACATACAACAGCTAAAATAAATGTTCATACAGCATGAACCTTTACATATTTTCTTGGCAAACAGCGCAAAATGATAGACAGTCGGATTTTGGTATGCTGGTTGTTAGTAATTCGCTTCTCACTACAAGGATCTCAGGAATTGCAAAAAATACAGTGTCATTGGAGCAAACTTACGAAATTACGTGCCGCAGAATATCCTGAAAGAAATATAAGGTTCTTGGAATACCTGAAATAAACTTAGATTCCATGATTTTTTTTCTCGTTAGACAAGCTTCGTGTCTGACGAGTCACTACATATGTATACACAGTCCAAATATGAAGATAACATGGATCTTTATTTTTTCTCAGTTCGACGATGTAAGAGAAAAAACAACAATCCAGAATATTTAAGGAAATTTATATTCATTTTTATACAAAAAATGATAAAATCTTCAAGGCAATTCAAGAATTCAAACAGAAAGGATATAAAGAAGTAATTTTATAAAACCTAACCCTAAACTTTTATATTAATTATATTTTAATATAATCATAATAAATTATAACTTGGATACACAATTTTTTTATTCATACTATAAATTTGACTGTAATAACTTTAATATTGCAGAAATATCTGCTGTCCTCGCCGTTAATTTGGCTTCCATCAACTATTTCGGGCGAAAAGTTGAAGACTGACTATCACTAAGAAATTAAAATCAGAAGTTGATTTCAATTATTCGATATACTTACAGAAATAACATAATTAAATTTATAAGCAAAGTTTTGCGTTCAACTTACCATGATTGACAATATTTTAGCCTCAATCTTTAAACAATTAATTAGAATTTTGAAAGTGATAAATGATGATGTTTATGACAAGTAGTGGAGTACTCGCTTGGTGGAAATACTTTTAGTCGCATTATGATGTAAAGCAGCGCAAACTTGTCATTTATATTAGACTGTTATTGGAAATTTGAATAAAGAAATTTAGCAGTGCGACAGTTCTAAAAGAGGCTTAAATAACATCTTTTCCTTGCATACTTTAGTCAATAGATAAATGAAATGAAGATGGGATTATAAAATAATGTTTTATACAATTTTATATTTAAGGGCCGGTTTTCATCTTCCTAGTTACTATTTAATTGCCAAATAAAATTATCCAGAGGTTTATTAATGGTCCCTTAACATCACAAATTGCATTAGGTACCTAGTCTATAGTATATAGCCAGCACATGACAAACTTAATCTAATTTATATTCTGTATTTTAGTAGCGTAATGAAATATCAAACAAATTTATTTAAATGATTTCGGCGCCATTTAGAACATGTATTCATATAATTTTTTCATCCTAAATTGCTTAAGGAATCACACACTTGAATATTTTATTTTACTTAGGACAGATCACTCTGTACTTAATATTTAACTATTCTAACGTGATTTTGTTCCTCTTGCTACTTTACTCCTTTTCCAAACTAAGTGAATATATTAACTGTATAATATCAAAGGAAATTTTATAATCTTTGAAAGATTTTTTGCAGTACGTGTTTCTAAAATTCGTAATTCGAAAAATAAAATTTGATTTTTTCCATTTGATTGGCTTAATTACAAATTCTTCTATTTTATTCCGGCCAAAACTAACATCAATTCCACTACCTATTATACATAATTATATTTTAATATAATCATAATAAATTATAACCTGAATACACAATTTTTTTATTCACACTATAATTTTGACTTTAATAATTTTAATACTAAAGAAATATCTGCTTTCCTCGCCGTTAATTTGATTTTTTGTGGCTTCGTTTTGTGGTGGTGTTCTTTTAAATGTCATCACTCTCAACAGTCCGGAGTATAATAAAGAGGATTTTATTTCTTATTTAAATAATTACTCTCAAGAGAATCTATACCGGCATCTTTTTATTTAACACGATTCCTTGTTCTGTAAAAGTTTCAAATACTCATAATGTAATTTTTTAAACTTTAATAATGAGTGTTAAGTAATATTTTTTGGTTAAGTTCTCGTTTGTTAGGTTAGCTAAACCGTAACTGCTGCTATTTGTAAGAAATAGATAAAAAGACTATTATGTATATAAATAAATATTACACCAATTTATAAGTTTTTATAAGTATTTATAAGAAATACTTGAATGTCCGACTTCCTCAACCATCAAAATGTGTTTTAGTACCTGTAAAACTCGACGTTGTATTATGCATCACCTTTTAAATATATCATATACTTGCTGAACTCATAAATGTGTAGACTTCTATAAAAGCTTCTAATCTACCACAATATTATTGTAACAAAAATATTAAAATTTTATTATATGCCGCACTTCCATTTGTATACAAGCATTTTCAGTTATAATTAACAAATTCATTACCTTGTGTATGTTCTGTATGTTCTAAACCCTTTCTCTTTGCCTTGTTTATAAATAAATTTACCTTCCCAATTCCAAACACAAAACAAACTTGCCGTCATAACACAACAAAATGTTCCATTCCTAATTACTCACATGTATGTATAGACACTAAGGTTTATATACCGTGTCTAATTATTGTGAATGTAAAAAAACCCGTGGGATTTTCCAGAGATATACTCGTATAAATGCATTTACGAGTATATGATGTGCGGGTACACATTCGAAGAAAACCAACCCTCGTTGATTACATAAAATGAAATGAGCACAAATACGATCGCAAAACAACAAACAACAACAGCATAATTAATTTTATTTCCAAGGCTGCATTTTAGTTATTTTAATTAACGTTAGGGCCACGACGATCATGATGAATCCATTAAAAGCAAATTAATCATTCCGTGCAATTAATTTCGAATGTGGAATGTATATTTTTGTGCATCGCGGTTTTGATGCAGGTTGAATTTATAATTTTCAGAATTAATATGAATATTTATATAAAATCTAAGAAACAAAGCGATAATTATGCAGGGCAGTTTCTTAGATCATTTTCAGAATTACATTTTTAAATCAAATCTTGTCAAAGTTTTTTAATAGATATCAGCAAACAATTATGAATAATGTAATAAAAGCACAATGTATTAATTGTCTATTATTCTCGTAGTCATAATTATTAAATATAACCAGTAATTATGGTTGTGGATTCATTAACTAATGGTTTTTAATAATTAGCGCGACTCGCAATAAATTTAAATTATCATTTCCAAATTAATCCCGGCGCACACACCATAATTTAAAAATAATTGAATTTAATGTAAAATTTATGTTTCACTATAATAATAATAATTTATTTATAATCATTTGTTTATAAATGTCAGAATTTTAGATTTTGAATTTAGTACAAACACAAGTTTAATTTGATGTATATCAATTCCAAAACTTGGACATGGACAAATAAATTGCATTACCCGAGAAAGTAATAATAATAATGTATAATTAAATCTATTTCAACAAAATGTAATGATTTTATATATAATTAGTTCTTTGTGATGTTAAATTATTTTATTTTATTCTTATTATTATTAAATTATAGTTTTATTTTACTTTAGTTAAATCACAGAAACTGTTACCGCAAAAATTAGTATTCAAACTTTTTATTATGTTAATCTTATTCGGTTGTAATTTTAGGGATATTTTTACATCTATTCTGGACCACGAATTTTCTTAAAAAAATTTAAGATCATCAGACATTTTAACATCGATAAAGTATTCAATCTCAGATTTATTCTGAAGAAGCCAGCGGAATGCCTGGCGAAACCTACTACTAATGAATATGATGACAATATTTTTGCAACAGTCATATAAATGAATAAGGTAAATATTACATTATATCATATTATTTTCACAAATAAAGCCACTATTATTTTGTTTGTTATCTGATTTAGAAAATCGTCTAAGCAAATATGGCGTAGCTTTAACCTTTTCTCTAGATAAATTTTACTGTGTTCTTAAGCTTTGTTACTAGAGCAATATTATTCCAGCTAATTTTATGCTGTTTACCCTTTTCGTTAGTGTATTCTTAAGCTGACATGAAGGATAACAACCAAATAGAGAAATAGCGAAACTTTTTGAATTAGGTATATTATATTATACAGAAATTTACATGGTACTGGATAATAAACTTAATATTATTTCATAATTATTTAGAACAAATTCTATAAGTTCGGGCTTTTATTGTTTATTTGGTGGTTTGTCTAATAAACTATGGTCGAATGTTGCTTCCTTTTTGACGTACAGGCCATTAAAGAAAATAAATTATTTTAAATAATTTGCTATACCTAAATCAATAACAAAAAAAGTTAGTCTTCTGAAATTTTGCATAGATGTTTTTTTTTGTATTCTCTTATTAATAGTGGTTGCAATTATTTTATTTAGAACACAGAGGCGTGCGTACGGGTTTCTTCAAAAACATGTTATTGAATAAACCGTACGCCACTGGTTTTTTTGCAGCACCAATATGCAGAGAGTATTTTCCATTCAATTTAGAAACTTTTTTGTATCTTATAATTTTTTGATAACTTAACTCAAAATAACTTAATAGTACAGTAAATAAGGGAGAAAAAAAGGCTTCAAATTGACTTTTTTTACCCTACAACCAATTTTTCTAGAATCTTCTAGAGGGTCACCCTGAAAGTTTAAAACTGAGTTTGTGTATTCGTAGACCCCGCCCTTCCTTCACCAGCCCTCAATTAAGGGTTGGATTTTTTTGTTTATTGAATAACTTTTTTCCCATTAAATTTTCGAAAACAAGACTCAGTACAAAGTTGTAAAGAAAAATATTTCTTACAACTTATCTTTTAAACTTTTTTTGATATTGTCGATATTTAAAAAGTTATTCAACAAATAAGTTGAAAATTTTGGGGAAAGAGTAGTAAGTAGTACCTAACTAGAGAAAAATTTCCATAAAGTTTGCAACTTATTTGTTGAATATCTTTTTAAATATTGACAATATCAAAAAAATATTGAAAGGAAATTTGTAGGAAATATTTTTCTCTACAACTTTGTACTGATGCTTTTTTCGGAAATCTAATAGGGAAGAACCTCTTTAATAAATAAGAAAAAAAGTTAAGTTATCAAGAAATTGTAAGATACAAAAAGTTTCTAAATTGAATGGAAAATACTCTCTGCATATTGGTGCTGTAAAAAAAACCAGTAGTGTACGTTTTATTTAATAAAATGTTTTTGAAGAAACCCGTACGCACGCCTCTGGGTTCTAAATAAAGTAATTGCAACCACCATTAATAAGAGAATACAAAAAAAAAAGATCTATGCAAAATTTCAGACTAACTTTTTTTGTTATTGATTTATAGCAAATTATTTAAAATAATTTATTTTCTTTAATTTTCGCTAAACTATCGACTGGTGAAATCTTGACGATATAAACTGGGACACCCTGTATAATGGAGGGAATTGTAACTAAAAATATTTAGCGGGAAATTTAATACACACATTATAATTTGATTGTCTATTTAACGACTTAGATAGGAAAAGAACCAATAATTTTTATTTTAAAGCAAAAATCCTTACGATTCTCCTCGAAACTTTACATCAAAAATTCACTCTGCAATAAAACTGTGAAACTTTGCTACATAAATCTAGTTTGAGCTTCCACTATAAGTCTTGCCATTCATTCCTTTTCGAAATCATGCAACACCGCATCTAATAGATATAATAGAAAGCCGGAACTGAATCTAAAATACTGAAATAATAATGCAAGGACCACTTTTGAATATCATTTCATAAAACTGCTAGTTTATTTGATAACTAATAATACTCGTAGTTATTATAAAAGATTCTTTTCTAGACTCTACGTTATGAAAACGACTTCTAAATGTACTCGAGTTGTGCGCTTGTATTTTTTTCAGTTATTCTATTACGTTGCTTCGATTAAATAGGAACTAAAAGGATATAGAACAGCTGCTGATACACATTTTCCATTACAATGTTGTGGTTTAGTGCGATGTTTCCAATAATATCACTTCGATACGTGCCTGGGGAAATTCAGTTATATTATTTGGTAAGTTGAGGCGCCTTGCAGAAGTTAAACTATGGGATTACCGACAATATTTCAGTATTTGTGAACTTGTGGAGCTTAACGATGGGTATTGAGTATTGATATAAATACGACACAATTTTATTGTAACTGACAGTTGTGCTAGATGAAAATTTGAAAAACTAAATAGTTGATGAGTTTAGAGCTTAATATAAATCTTTTCCAACTACACTATAAATAAACTTATAATATAATGCTTGTTACAATTGTCTGAGTTTGTGATTTATAACTTCTATACAGTATTGAACCAAAGTTTCTTTATAATCTTTGTTCTTTCTGAGACGTTCAGCACAATCTGAAAACTTGATAAAAGTACTTACACCAGAAATAATTACAAAGGCAGATGATGTTTTCAAAACGTAAAATCAAAGAATTTCCCTAAGTTCATTATAGTCTATTCTGTTCGAATTTTATTTTATTTTTTGTTTGTTTGTTTGTCGGGGATGTCTACAACTTTTTGACTAGCTAACAAAGCCGCTATCCCAAGGTAATTTACCCTTGGTGAATATAATGTAACCCTCATCAAAGCCTTGCCTTTTGGTTGGTGCATGCAAAGACTATAATTTATAGTGTAATGTCAGTGACACAAATACTTTCAGAGGCCGGTGTGTCTTTCTGACTATTATGTAGGAAAAACGCGCGATAACGAAAACATTTTGGGTTGTATGTAGAGTAGATTCTACTTTATTATCCTTTGATGGATGCAGGTTTTGAATTTTACTTTTTTCAAACAGATAATAAGAGATTATTCTTCCACGTCGAAAAGTTTTAACAAAATATGTTAGGTCAGGCGTTTCATGTAAAATAAATGCCAAATTCTATGTCGCTCACAGGGTAAAAAGGTAGAAGGGTCAGCTTAAAAAATGTATAAAGCTGCATCTTTGGGAGTGATCGTGAAGTTGGAAATTTGACTTTTCTAGATAAGAATAAGTATTTTTATACAGACAATATTCCATGTAAAAACACACTAGCAGAATAAATTGCAAAAAGAAAACTTTAAGATGGTAAAATTAAACATCAAAAATAATAAAAACAGAAATAGTCTGGGAAATTAAGGGAGCTTGAAATAAAATTTTGCATCTTCAAGGACAAATGTCATAAGAAAACAAAATAACTCGAGGCATTTTTTCTATTGCACAAAAATCTGCTTTGTGTTTTATAGTGTCGAGACTAAAGATCAAAACAAAAATTGCTGTATTACAAAGTTTTTAAAGTACCTAAGTTTCTCTGGTCACGTGGGCGCATTTATAAACTGGATAAGGTTTAGTTAGTTATGTAATTTTTAAACAATGTATTTTTTATCTTTTTGTACTTTCTTCTTTTGTACTTGATATATTTACCTAATTTGAATAAATACTTTACGTGGTTTCAGTATATAAAGTCCATTTTTATAATTTAATGTTACATCCCTATTTCAAATGTAATTTGTTTGTTGTCCATTTTAGCAATTCTAAAGTGTTTTGTCCCTCAATTCACACCATAAAAACATGCAAACTTGACTATAGTTTAATCAAACAAGTAAACCCAATTCCCTCCACACCTGCAGGTGGAAATACCCTAAACACCAATAATTCGCTTACTCGCCCAACCCACACACCATTTTTTATTGTTGTTGAAGTTATCATTGTTTAAAACTAAATAACTGTAATAAAATACAAACTTTCCATGTTGTGTTACGTTCAACTGACAACATTAAATTAAATTTACTATTTCCCCACGCTTAGGGAAACGCAAACTTGACCGAAATTTCGTATAGTATTACAAATAAATTATAAAATTAGTACAATGTGGGGTTGGTGAAAATTCGCAACAGAATCGATTGCACGATTGCCCTACAAAGTACAAAGTAACTCGATGCTTAAAAATTCGAAATATTTTTCCGTGTGCATTTGTGTGATTTCGCGTGTAAATAAGGTAAAATTTATGTAAAATTATAGCTTTATTGCATCATATCGCTGATTGAACCTGCGATACACCATAAAATAGTTTTTAGTTTAACGTTATGATTTTTCACCAGAAACACAGTTTGTGGTTAACTTGAGTCCATTCGTTGATTTTAGCATGCAAGGGAGCACTTCCGGACACCGGAACTGTATTGAATACGCAAAGAGTTCAACGAAAACCAATATTTCTCTTATGCAATATTAATGAAGATCGAATAGTTTGCTTTTATGTGCACATTTTTCATTAACTGTTTATTATAGTATAGAGATCATTCATTTATCTAATACGAGGATAATAAGGAAAAAGTAATTTTGAATAAAAATAAAACTTTGTGCCGGTGGCATGTTTTTGCGGTGATTAAATTGGAAATCATGTTTGGATTTTGGCCAGACTGCTACACACATTAATTAAACACAATTCGATTTTTGTTATTATTCAATCAGTTCTGATTAATTAAAAACAATTTGGTTGTTTCGGTATGAAAACAAAGAGGATTTTGTATTTAGGTTTTTATTTACGCAGGGTTTTTTTGTTATGTAAATATTGTTCAAGTGTATAATTGGGTTATAATAATTTTAGATGTAACAGTAAGAGCATGAAAAGTCAGAGATATCGTGAATCACACAGTTATTATAATGCCACATAAATTAGAGGTTTCAAATTCGGGTAATTTTAGGAACCTACATTTAAGTTCAATTTGTGGAATTCAATTTTGTAGTGTTTTTGAATTATTACTGATAATTAAAGTTGAGGAAATCGTGTTTCTGTTGAAATACAACCAAAATTAGATAGACAGAAAAACGTGCTTATACAGGATGAGTCGCAGTAAGTGGGATATGCTTTATCCGTAAATACTAGGCCTAAAATTAAGACAATTTCCGCAAAAAGTTGTTACAGTAAAATGCATAACTAAAAAGTTTTAGGCGTTTGAAGTTTGGAAAAAAAAATTTTTTGGTAAAACTTCTAAACTAATTGAATGAGGAGAACCAATTCTTGGTAGTTGCTAATGAATACCAAAGACCTTTAATTTGTGAAAATTTAGTTGAAATCAAACTTTAAGAAACTGGTTTTTTAAGGTAAGTAAAGTGTTTAAACCTTCTGGAACTTTTTTGTCCTTAAAATTTTAATTATAAAAAAAAATTGCATTTAATAGGCAATTTAATTTGGAAACTTTTTCATCTCTTGTAAAGTTTTGATTAAACGCACCGTGAAGCTTTAAAAAATTAAAAACTAACAGCATGTTTTTACTAGGTTTCAAAAAAAGGCATCAAGTATGCTGAGATTTAAAAGTTATTGACGGAAGACGGAGCTCCAAGACATTATGCACCTCCTGTGCGACATTAGCATATTGACTATCAGTCACCTATCCTCAACGATGGATTGGTAGAGGCCCTGACGATGACGCTCCTGTAACTCTTCTTTGCATTGAAAATCGAATTTTTTTAAAATATAAACTGCCTCTCGAACTTCATTGGCATGTTGAACGATTCTCCTAAGCTCTTGAAGTGAAGGAATAGGTGTTGCATACACTTTTGTTTTAAATATCCCCAAGAAAAGAATTCGATTGAGTTTAGGTCAGAAGAATGAGCAGGCCATGCAACAGGAGCGTCAGGGCCTCTACCAATCCATCGTTGAGGATAGGTGACAGATAGCCAATGTCGCACAGGACGTGCATAATGTGCTGGAGTTCCGTCAATAACTTTTAAATCTCAGCATACTTGATGCCGTTTTTTGAAACTTAGTAAAAACATGCTATTAGTTTTTAATTTTTTAAAGCTTTACAGTGCATTTAATCAAAACTTTAGAAGAGATGAAAAAGTTCCCAAATTAAATTGCCTAGCAAATGCAATTTTTTTACAATTAAAATTTTAAGGACAAAACAGTTCCAGAAGATTAAACACTTTACTTACTTTAAAAAATCTTCTTCATAAAGTTTGATTTCAACAAAATTTTCACAAATTAAAGGTCTTTGGTATTCATTAGCAACTACCAAGAATTGGTTCTTTTCATTCAATTCGTTTAGAAGTTATTAGCAAGTAGTTTTTTTTTTCTTAAACTTCAAACGCCTATAACTTTTTAGTTATGCATTTTAGCTTTAAAAAATTAAAAACTAACAGCATGTTTTTACTACGTTTCAAAAAAAAGGCATCAAGTATGCTGAGATTTAAAAGTTATTGACGGAAGACGGAGCTCCAAGACATTATGCACCTCCTGTGCGACATTAGCATATTGACTATCAGTCACCTATCCTCAACGATGGATTGGTAGAGGCCCTGACGATGACGCTCCTGTAACTCTTCTTTGCATTGAAAATCGAATTTTTTTAAAATATAAACTGCCTCTCGAACTTCATTGGCGTGTTGAACGATTCTCCTAAGCTCTTGAAGTGAAGGAATAGTAGTTGCATACACTTTTGTTTTTAAATATCCCCAAGAAAAGAATTCGATTGAGTTTAGGTCAGGAGAATGAGCAGGCCATACAACAGGAGCGTCAGGGCCTCTACCAATCCATCGTTGAGGATTAGTGTCACTCGTCTCAGTTTTAGACCTTGTATTTACAGGTAAAGCATGTCCCACTTCGACTCACCCTGTAGAATGTGTCTTGTGGTTTATTAATGTACAATATTTCTACTAATTTTGCCAAATTTGGAAAAACAAAGAACTTCACTGATTCGAAACCCATCTATCTAAAAATTGCACTAATTTTCAAAATTTCCATTCAACTTCTAAAGAAAAATTAAGAAATACCAATAGAATTTCCTATTTTTTTTTAGTCAAATTTATAGAAATATTACTTATATCAAAATCCAACTAGTAGTGTTACAAAACTGAAATTTTTAAACCGTTTTAGTCAAGAAATAAAATAATATATTAAAAATTCTATACGAAACAATAATTGAGACTTGGTTCCAAAATTATATTGTCCTAAATTTCTATCTCTAAAAATTACAACTATTTCCAAATATCTGTTCAAAACGCAATGAAAAATTGAAGAAAAGTCAATAAAATTTTATCATTTTTTTAGGAATTAAAACAAGTTTTCGTTTTGTAAAATGCTAGTTACAGGAAAATTCAAGCAGTAATTCCAAATTGTGACATTCTCAAACAGTTGGTCTATAATTTTTTAATTTTTCTTGGAAATATTTTTAATTAGTAGAAAAAGATATGAATAATTTATATTTCAAATAAAGGACTTCTTGCCTTCCCTGATGATGTAAATACTTAAAAAAGACCCTAAAATGCCCATTTGTTTTGTATTAAAACAAAAATTCTATATCTGTAATTGCAAAAAAGTGGTCCTGTGCTTCCAAAAATCTGAATTTCTAACCTAAACACTGACACATTCAACTCTTGTAAAATTAGTACTGAAACAATTTGATTAGTTTCTGGAATACTTCATCCACAAATTCCTGCACTTTTTTTCTTATTTAGCAAACAGATGCATTAATTTATATCATACAAGGATTGTAGATAGTCTGTTATAACTTTAATGTTACCACCCAAGCTGCAGCTTTTTGCTATCATTAATCATCCTGCAAACAAACAATCTGCCTTTAGCTTAGGTAGTCGTTGTTCTGATGAATTTTCCCCACATCAGCAGTGAAACTTAAACAAAATTATTTTATTACACAAAATAAAACGCAAACTAGTATTGTAAGCAATTTATTTATTAATTATTTTATTTATTTTATATCAAAAAATTTTACATACAAATTTGTTATATTATTTATTTTATAAAATAAAATAGCACCTTATATGTTACTTATATAATAATATTTTACGTTGTAAAACATTGTATATTGTGAGAAAGTTTGTTAATATATTTCATTTAGAAGTAAAAATTAAAAATAAAGTTGCTTAGAAGCATTGGTCCCGCCACCAAGAAAATATTGAGCAGTTTACACTAGTAGGATGTTAAGAGTTAACAATAATAGAAAAAAATAGTAAAAATTCAATATATCACCCAATTCTGCAGTTTGCCACAACGACAATCCCGTCGTGGAAAAGTGAAAAACCGGGTAAGCCCTTTATAGTCGAATAAACAAAAATAGAAAGAAGATTCCACAATCCAATTTATTTTTACAAAAAAATGTTATCACAGCTAGATCCTAAACATATTATTATTATTATTATTATTATGTAACATTGTAACATACAAAAAAGTTTTCTAAATTATTACTACTTAATAGTAAAACTATAATGTAGTGAATGTGTACATAATAAAATTAAGGGCAGTTTTCGTTACCGGTTAAAGTTGTTTAGATCTGTATATTAATATTAGGAATAAAAAACTTATTACTTGTAACTAGATTCACTGTCATTGTCCCCGAACCAGTTCTTCGGCGGTGGACCCATGAAACTAGTGGACGCTTCACTTCTAAACTCCTGTGTAACCACCTGAGTGGTAGTACCTGGGGGTCCAGCTTGCGTCATCCTGCTAGCTGCCGCCGCTTGCCACACAGAGCTATGCCCCTGGGCGCCGCCTCTGGGCATATGCATCGGCTGAATCCTAGTACTACGCTGGCTCTTAGGCGTACCCTCAGGCGAAGTGAACTCGCTGGCAGTATCGTACCTGGACGGTGCCACCCACCTCTCCGTAAACTCACTAGCAGATCGTGCTAAGCTAGGTTGACTAAGCGATCTGGCTAGAGATGGATGCTGTCCAGTTTTGTGGTAATCCGTCTCCGGTTCTGAGTCGTCGTAGTACCGGCCAGTACCAGGATAGTAGCTAGAGGTTTCTGAGTGGCTATCGCCGCCATGATCTGGCCTTCCGAAATCGACGATCATCTCGGACATTGAGCGAAGATCGGCTTCGCTACGGTAGCTTGAGCGAGATGTTTTTCTAGAGCGAAGGGGCAGTAGGGGGTGAACCATGGGTTCTTGGGTGAGTGTACGGACGGAACTACCACCGTCTGAGTCGTACTCATACAAAGTTGGCAAGCTACTGCGGCGGCTGCGTGTATCCCAATCGGATTTCTTGCGGAACCGTCCCTGACTTTTCGGTTTGTCTATTGGTGTTAAAATTCGGATGATCACATCCCATTTCGGTGGTTCAAACAGTTTTTCGTAGCGAGTATCATGGCTGATGCGTTCGTAATCTTCACGAACTACTGCTTCGGTTAATAGGGTGCGAAGCGTGGATTCCGTAGTAATAATCTGTCTCCACTTCATTTTATCTGTAAGGGTCAGCTGCGAGTTGAATGTTTCAGCGCTTTCAATTACAGGACCTTCTTCTTGTTCTAAGGGTTGCAATACTCGAATTAGGACGTTCCAGTTTGGTACTTCAGGGTTTTCTATTGGGATGTTAAACGTTGAAAGGAAGTTTTCTCTTGGTGGTAAATCCAAAGAAGCAACATGCCTAGGCGGTGGGGATTGTCCGATATTTCCCACAAGCTCCGGCGAATTTAGCGGTAGCTTGTTATCATCAATCGTACTTTGTGGTGGTAAACTCAAATTAGCACGCTCCATTTTCGGTGTTAAGGTCAGACCAGACGCTGAAGAAATATCGGAGAAGTTTTCCCACTCCGGTGGCTCAGGCATCTGCACCGGATAATTCTTAATAGTCACATCCCATCGTTGTTCTTCAATAGGCTTGGCACGGGTATGGTACTCAGTAATCAGACGTTTGTGTCTTTCAATATCCTCAATCGTTTTCTTTTCCGTGATAGTTCTTAGGAATACATCATCCACCACATGCGAGGTAATTTCCGGTTTATGAACAACAGCAATTGGTGGTTCCAGAGACCGTGGTGGTTCCATATCAACAATGTATTGTTGTCTTGGTATTATTGGTGGTGGAGGTGGTGGCGTTGGTGCTACGAATTTATGATGAGAATCATCGATAATCTCCGTGAAGGAGTGAGTATCGGTCATTTCGGTATTGAGCGATGCAATGGATCGAGCCGGAGTAACGCGCATAGGCTCCTCGTGTAATTCCTGC
This sequence comes from Pediacus dermestoides, assembly GCA_963942485.1. Taxonomy (NCBI): domain Eukaryota; kingdom Metazoa; phylum Arthropoda; class Insecta; order Coleoptera; family Cucujidae; genus Pediacus; species Pediacus dermestoides. The sequence continues at coordinate 37,546,677 of OZ012626.1, forward strand.
TGGCGTCGCAGGATTCGATTGTAGGTTGGTGCGGGTTGAATATGTTTAGGCGGTGGATGTAGCTCAGGAACATAAGTAAATTGAGTACGCTCCATAATCGGGGGCGAATCCAAGGACCTAACGCTTTCTTCGCGTTGCTCCATAATAGTACTGAGGTTTCGATCGGTTCTGGAACTTTCGGTATCGGAAATCGATAAACTAGGAGGCGACGGTGCAGCTTTCTTTACACGAACTTGCACATCGAATTTAGGTTGTTCTTTAACAGCCAATGGCAAGCGAGGTACCATAGCAGCAGTGGCAATGGCATTTTGGACTTGTTGTTCTTGTGTATGTCCGTAACCCTCACTATAGAAGCTGCTATTATCTTGGACGTACGCTTTGTTTTCAAAACTACCAGCGGAAGACACTGGAAGTGAACGCGTGTCCACATCCTCGATTTCCGAATGGGACTCCGAGGGATAATCCGATGGAAGCGTGTCGCTTATCAAGGGGCCTTCACTTCCGGAACTGCTTGCAGCTGCTAGGACTGGTGCATGTGCCCTCGGTATTTTCAGACCTTCAAACATAGAAAGGTTACCTAAAAAGTAAGGTTAAAAGGTTACGGTTAGTGTGTTAAATTCGGTTAATCCTGCCCGTTCTTTTCTTACCAACAGAGCTTCCAGATAATTTGGTGATTTCTGAACCACTGCCAATCGATGAAAACGGATGTCTTCGGATTACCGTCAAATTGCGGCGACGCAAACAATAATAAGAACAACCTAAACCAAGCAACAGCAAGGATAAGAAGAGAATTCCGCAGATAATCAATAAAATTTGGAAGCCTTTTAGCGGTGGTTCCAAAGCTGCAACTGGAGCAAGTTCCTCTTTTCTGTTAGGAAATCAAACTATTAAATCTAGAATTAATTTAGTTTAGTGACTACTTACATGAAACTTGGAAGGGCTGCAGGTATTGGAGCAACAGGTGGGGGATAACGGCAGACGATTGTAATGATTTCATCCCCATCGATTTCTAGACCTGGATGAAACCTCACGACGATGTTGTTGGTGAAAACACGTTGAGGTTCCTATAAAAATATGCTTATTTACAGTTTCAATTTAAAAACAATATGAAAAGTGCATCGAGTCAACTAATATACTATTCTGTTATTTATTCATTAAAAGAACTCATCTCTGCATGAAATATTAATGAAGCACTTGGGCAGGGTTTTTATTTAACAATATGAGGAACGGGCTAATTATACAATCGGATTTTGTTATTAGTGAGTTTGGGATATAGTCTGTAGAGCATACTGTTTAGTTAATTAATTTAATATTTAAACTAGTCGTAGTTACTTTTTTATACGATTTATCTGAATCGATTCAAATTTCATATTTAAGAGTTTGAACAGAATTATGGGTAACACATTAAATTTGGTTCTTCTAATACCATTACAACTGGTAGTTATCTGAAGATATTTTCTTAGAGAAGATTTTTATTCTTTAAGATTTGTTTAAGATTTAGCTTATGGCCTCGGGGTAGATTGCTTAAATAAAGGGAGTTAAAAAAACGTTTTGGACATATTTTATCTTAACTCTTTTTTGGAAATTTCATCAAAACAAATTCTACAAAATTGGAAATTAATTTGGAGTTTGTATTGGAAATGTCACATTTGGCTAGTAGGCTACCTAAAAATCTAACCAGTGGTTACAAAACTGTGATATTAGTCAATCCATGAAAAGTAGTGTAATTTTGAAAATTTTAAACATCTAATAAATATACAAAGACAGCTTGTAGGGTCTTGGCACTGTTTTTTGTAATAAAACCTACATTTCGCTTTGTTGAATTGCAAAATATTTTTAAATCTAATCAGAGGTTCTAAAACCGTAGCCTAAAACTGCCACCCTATGAAATCCGGCACTACTTTCAAAATTTCAAATTAGGTAGGTATAGATTTGAAAAACATTTTTAAAAAAATATTAGAGCCTTTTTTTCTGTAAGAAAACCAACAATCTGCTTTGTAAAAATACCAATTAACTAAAAATCTGACCAGTGATTATAAAATTGTGACATTAAATCTGTCAATGTACAAAAACTGATTCAATTTTCAAAATCTCAATTTAACGGCCATTAAAGCCTTGCAACTGTTTTTTTTGTAATAAAAACTACATTTCGCTTTGTAAAATTGCAAATTATCTATAAATCTAATCAGTGGTTCTAAAACAGTGGCGCTAAAACTGCCACCCTAGGAAATCCGGCACTACTTTCAAAATTTCAAATTATAGATATAAAAAACATTTTTAAAGAAATTTTTCGAGCCTTTGAATTTTTTCTGTAAGGAAACCAACAATCTGCACTGTAAACATACAAATTAACTAAAAATCTAACCAATGATTATAAAACTGTGAACTGTGACATTAAAACTGTCAAGGTACAAAAACTGGTTCAATTTTCAAAATCTCAATTTGTACATCTGAAAAACATGCAAATACGACCTTAAGAGCCTTTGAACTTCTTTTTTTGTAATGAAGCCTACATGCAGCTTCGTAAACATGTAAATTTACTTAACATTTAACCAAGGGTTCTAAAACTTTTCCATCAATGCACGCAAACTTGAACTATTTTGAAAATTTCTATTTAACCGTCTGAAAAACATAAAAGACGGCCGCGGCCATTAAAGCTTTAGAATTGTTTTTCTTTGCGCTTTGTAAAAATGTTAACTTACTTAAAATCTAAACAGTGGTTCTAAACCTAGGACGCTAAAACTTGCACTTTACGAAATGTGGCACTATTTTTAAAGTTTCATTTTAAAGGTCTGAAAAGCACACAAAAACCGCCTCTAGAGTCTTTGAAGCAGTGTTTTGTAATGAAATCTATATTTAGCTTTGTGAAAATGTAAATTACTTTGAAATTTTACCAGTGGTAATAAAACTGAGGCATTACAACTGCTAATGCACGAAAATTAGTGCAATGTTCAAAGTTTTAATGTGAACGTCTGGAAAATATACAAAGACAACCATTAGAGCCTGTGATGAAATTTTTCTAATAAAACGTACATTTCTCTTTATAAAAATGTAAATTTTCTTAAAATCTGTCTAGTGGTTATAAAACTATGTCACTAAAACAGTCACATTATGAAATCTAACACTATTTTCAAAGTCTGAAAACTACTCAATAATAGTGGAAATTAATTAATGCAAGGTAGGAGTTAAAAGTTTCTAGAAAAATCTCTAGAATTAATAAAGATACTTGCAGACTAAAGACGTGTACTACTTTTCTAAATCATTTGAAATAAATTAGAGTTTCTAATAAAAATGTTTAGTTTAGAATGCAAATGTTTAAATTAAAAAATATTCTTTCTTCATTTTACCTTTTTTATCAAACCAGTTTGTACAAAGCCAAACAGAAACTATTAAAACTTCATTGAACATTAAAATCTCTTCAGCATTTGCTAATTATAATAATCCAATTAGTTGTAATAACATGGCTATTAGATTACATTCTATCCTTTTAATTCTTAATTACCTGTTTGGTACCGCATCCCTTCAGCGGCAATTCCAACTTGTAGCTGTACTCGCCCTTGCCAAACGTCTGACAAGCAGAATTCCTATCGAAATCGGCATAGGCAATGCCATAGAATCGGTCGTTGAATTTCAGTTCGACTTGCATAGAACCGGCGGCACAGTTGAGTGCGGCTTTAGTGCGATTAAGGAATATCACCGGACTAAGGTCATCCAGCTTAGTGACCTTCCCATCCAGTGTGGCCTGGTCAGGCAAACCGTCCCCCTGATATTCGATATTGTTGGCTTGATCGGCATAATTGGACTGAGATGCTGCCAGACTCCACAGGCAGCAGACTACTGCTACGACTAGATACTGAGACATCTGCAACAAGAACAAAGATCATTACCAACAACATACTGGAATTCTATTTTAATGGTTTCGCTGGTTTTGTTTTCGTGTTCACGTTAAATCTTCATCACACATTTATGTGGGTTTGTTGTTGCCGGTGTGTGATGGAGTAATTATAATTTTTTTAAGAAGTTAAGGAAGCGCAAAAACGGTTAGTTTGTAGCGGTAATGTTTTATTGTTGGAGAATATGCATGTGGTAGGTACAGAAATTTACTTAGAAACCTGCTGACCTAAAAATATCGTATGAATATAATTTTCGGAACAATAGAATGGAGATAAACTTTAAAACAGTTACACATTAAAGTGGATTTTCACAGTTTGCACCGTGTAGCAATCAGAGAAAATTCCAATGGATTAATTTCCGCAAGAACTCGTTTAAAAAATATTAAACAACACAAAACAGTTGAGTTTGTTGTATAGTTCAAAAATATGTAAATAAGGAAATTGATTTTGGTCAATTTGCATGCAGCATTGAACGGATTCAACTGCCGGAAATAATTTGATTTGCACAGGGTGGTCCTCTTAATTTTTATCGCCAATACGAACACAGCTACTTCTTCTAATAACTGAACACTGCATGGGATACAATGGATAATAAAAGACAAATGTTAGGTTAGATATTTAAATGCATCAAGCTTCAATAGTTAATAAAATAATCGTAAAATTTTAGAATACATAACTGAACTTTACATTAGCGGGCAAATTTTTAAATTAAATTACCGTAGAATAATGCAGTTGAGGAATTTACTAAATATATTTTAAACAACTTAACTTTAGTACCTATTTTTTTTAAATCAAACTTATACCTATATTTATACGAGCCCTAACAACTAAATCTTCGGATAAAAGTAAATTTGATTGTCTTTTTTCCATACGCGCAAAAGTTATCTAAATTCACTTCCATAATATTGATGGTTTTTTCTGTTATAATGCCAACATTTAGTTATATAAAAACGTAAATTTCGTAAAAATCCGCTCGGCGGTTCCAAAACTGTGGCACTTTAACCCAGCAGGATGGGAAAATTGCAGAAACAAAGAATTATTATTTTCAAAACGTTGGATCTAGTAGTCGGATTTTGATGAAATTTACTCTACTGCAAAGCTGGATGTTGGTTTTCTTTACAGAAAAGTTACACAAGTTTTTATTTGGTGATTTTAGGCATTTATCGGAGCTTCAAAGTTGCACCTTTAAAAATGATTAAATTTTCTAGTAACTGTTTTAAAGAATCACAGTTTTGAAACTGCTGCTTGGATTTGTGTCAAAAAACATTTAAATCAAATCTCAATAATCGTACTATATTGAAAAAATCCTGAAATGTTAATATGATATTTTTTTGCATTTTTTTCGAGTTCCACAGTTCACTTTTCAAAAAACGTGTTTTTTGAGGTTGCTACCTACATTAAAATAATCACAGTTTTGGAACCACTGGTTGGATTTTGGTAAAATTTACTTTATTACAAAGCTGGATTTTGGTTTTATATACAAAAAAATCCCCAAGTCTTTATTTGGTGATTTTAGGCATATTTCGTAGCTTTAAAATTGCACTTGAAAAATGTGACCTAATTTTCTAACGACTGTTTTTAAAAAATCACAGTTGTGGGACTTGGGGAAAACGACATAAAGGTGCTTTCATGGCCCTCATCCAGTCCGGACTTAAATGTCATTGAAACTCTTTGGCATAAAATTAAACGTATTCTACGCAATAATCCACCAAGAACCATTGGAAACTTAAAGACCAAAATAGAAGAAATTTGGGACAATTTCACGACAGAATTGTACCAAAATTTGATAAATACAATGCCTGCTAGAATACAGGCAGCTATTATTAATGGTCCTAAATTAAAAATTATCCCAACATTTTGTTGTAAATTCATTTTGTAAAGTTTGCTAATTATTAAGGTTAAAATATTGTTAAATCCAATAAATAATTTTCTTCCATGCATAATATTGTTATTAAGGCTTTGTCTTATTGTATTGTTAGGTGTTTACTAATTATTTGCGTAAAATTTCCATTTCTCCTTTCATACTTCAAAAATTTACTTCTGTCCGATCATTTAGTTGTTAGGGCTCGTAGTATACATGATATCGATGCTCGAAAATTTTTCCAATGATTAAGGGAACATTATTATAGACATTTAATTAAAGTTGAGTTACCTAGTCCAAAGTTTCAAACAAAATATTTAATACCAGTCAAAACTAAATATTTTGTTTACTCTTTTAAGCAAACATAATTAATAAAACCCCAACACTTTTACAAGTTTCCTTCGGTCCAAACAAATATTTTCTCAGCGATATATCCAATGATATTATTGGATTTATCGATCGCCCACTTCACTCTGTGGGTGTCGCAAAGGTCCCTGACTCATTAGACCCGTTCTTCGAAGCCAATTGAACAGGACCAGTTTGTTTTATTTGGCAATTGCTTTAAATCCGGTTTTAAACTTTGGATTTTGGGTGCTTAGACAGCCAACCAAGAGAGAAGACAAAATACAAAAAAAGATAACGCGCATAAACTGTAATTAATTGGACCGAATGAATGAGCCCTGAAAGTTTAATTAACATCACTGTCGTTAAAGCAAATAATGCCATTGTACATGTAAGATGTAACAGGATTTAATTTTTGTGTTTGTTTACTGCCGCCTGGTCGTATAATGTAAAGTTTTGGATATGTTGTAGACTGTAGAGTACAGTACTGTAAGAATGTTTTCAATTATGCAAATTACTTTTGAGTTCTATACACGAAATCACTTCAGGAAACTTCCTGCATCAACATTAATTTAGCAATTTCATTGGGTGTAATATGTGGATAACTTTTGACGACGAGAAAAAGTCCTTGAAATTTTCCGAGTAATACAGCTAAAAAACTTCAGGTCAACGTAGAAAAAGCCGTAATTTCCGCATGGTTTGCCTAATGAAAGTGTATTATGGAAGCTTAGACAGCGCAGAGCAAATTGGTATTATATTAGAATTATAGCACCAATCGTGACTGCGAAACCATTTAGTTTTATACGCGAAGGCCATTAACACGTGTGCAAATGAAAATTTAATATATTATTTACTTTCTAATTGTGCACGATTTGTTTGTTTTGTACGGTAGAAACAGTTAGGTACATTTGGATGATTTGTTTTCGATACATCACATCCACATAATTATAATCGTTATCGTCGAACGCTAATAAATATGCTAATTAAAATTTATAATTGATATGCTTCCGTCCCCACGATAATATTTACCATTTTACTTTTTCCAAAGAATAATTAATTATTTTCGTCGCTTCGCATTCGTTTTTAATTGCATAACTTCTGTGAAAATCAATAAATTATTGTTAAATTGATTCTGACCTTAAAGGACCTTTGATGAGCCAAACATTTTACCGGAAGGAACTCGCATTAATTTCAGCTTCGGTTGTTTCTTGTCACTTTCATAACAGATGCCACAGTGAATAATAAATGTTTATGCATTAATTTCGCAACGAGTCAAAATGAATTAATGTTTGTAGATTTGTTTTATTTATTGCATTTGGTGGAAATTTTAACATGGAGGGAATTTATATGAATTTTTATAGAGTAACCGGACATGAGATTATGGGATATCGAAATAAATTTGATGTCATCGTGATGTGGAATTTTTGATGTTACAAGAGACTTAGAGCAGATTAAACTTTACGAAGTGAATGAAATATATTGGACAATGTTGTATACAGGGTCTTCGGAAAATGACATTATTTAACAGTGGCCAAAATATTACAACTTATACATTCGAATCAAAGTTAAAAATCACTAATTAATGATGTACAAGAAGAATTTAACAAAATAATTATTTACGTTACTAGGGTGGAAAGTGATACTTTACTTAACGAGAAAGCAGATTAGTTGTTTTTAGCGACTTGTCGTCCAAAAAGCGTACAATTTCAATTTTGTTAAAATAGCAATAATTGTTTTCCGCATTGTTAGTATTTATTTTATACCCAGCAACCACCCGCTATTTTATCTGCACAATTTCCCCGCAGGTTTGTTTGTTTTTTCCGGAAATTATTTTAACCAGTGCACATCAAATTCTACCAGAAACTATTTGCTATTCTGCTACAGTCTGCCGTTATTTGAAATGCGGAATCACTCACAAGGAAATAGGTGCGACCAAACAAACAAACCAATTAGTGGAAAAAAACACATCAAAACTGCAGTATAATTTAATAATGCATTCAGGTGAATTATTCTTCTAAAGTAGGTAGTTGAGTGGTTTTTGTTGTATCTGTATTACAAACAAACGAAATTAAATTGTTTTTTAGTTTTAGTTTTTTGGGATATGGAAGAATGTAATGATTGTTTATTTTTCCCACAGTTTTATATAGAACACAAACACCAGATTGTGCACAATTACTATTATAACAGTGAAAAGTTGCTTTCAAGCGTGATGATGGCTTCTTTTATTTTCAATGTTGTATTTCGATAATAGGTACGTTTGATTTTTTGGTTATTTTCTGTAGAAAATGCCAGTGGAATAGTGAAGCTATTACAGTGATTATCACTCTAAAATAACAGTTTTTAATTGTATGGTATTGATTTATATTTATTTTAGCAGGCTGGTTCGGTTAATTATTTTATTTATTTATTTAACATCAACTATGAAATTGTATATAAACATGCAAATTTTCAGTGAAGTTTTTTATTTTATATAATAAGTACCTAGTTTAAAATAAATTAGATTTGCAGATTTTAGTTTTCATTATCCTGACAATAATAATAGATGAGGTATATGATCAAAGTTAGAAGAAAGATTACTCTTAATAATCCTTTTTCGATTATACAAAAATTTTCAAAATTTTTATGTTTTTAAGGATGTGTAATAATTGTATTAGAGTCACTAAATGTTCTGTAAACATTGAACATTTATTACAAACCAAAAAACACAATTTTAAAAATGGTTTCACTAATTAGACTATAGTCAACCTCAAACTTTAGTTTTTAGGTCAATTTTATTATAAAAGATCTAGAATCCACTGTGTATTGTATATTAAAAAATACAGAACAAGGTTAATAATTTATAAAAAAATATAAAAATAGAAAACATATAAATATATGAAAAATTTGTGTATTTTTATTTTAATTGTTTAAAAAAATGTTGAATATCAAATTCAAAAGCATTTAATTATACAAGTTATTATTAATATGTTCTCATCATGTTATTATTCAAAAAACTAATGATTTTTTCTAAATGAAGGCAAATTGAGCTTTGCAAAACTGTATGCTTAGTAAAGAGCTACGAATTTTCAACTGAACATTTATGAGAAATTTTCGACTTTTTGTTTTTTCATTCGTGCGAAAATTATCTAAACCAGCTTCCACAATTTAGTATATTTTTCATAATAATGCCTACATTATTTGGCTATATAAAAACAAATTTCATAAAAAATCCTTCATCACGATTTTTGAAGCAATTTCGCATCGACTATCTAACCTAACCTAACCTAAAAATGAGATTTTCCTATTAAATGTATAGGAAATTTGATTCTGTAAATATATTGAATTATCAACTTAACTACAAATTAACTCGATCAAATTCAAAGGAAGCTGAATTTTGAAAGCTTTCAAGGCTCATAAGGAAAATATTTTGGAAGATACGAAGACGACATGTAATTAAGTTACTAAGAAATATTGAAAGAATCACTCTTGTTACTTTTTAGATAAACCTCGTATGAATGAAATTAAAAATGTTATAAAGCATACGCAGATTATTTTAAGAAGCATAATAATTCTGTAAGTTGGCATAAATCTTTTCTTTCAACCAATCTTGACTTCTTTAGTAATCATTAAATTTTTAACATAGTGTACTTTTTGCAATAATGAGAAACACAAAAAGTATGTTAGATAATTTTTTTTATTTTTTACGAATTCCACGTTTTCGTAGAAAAAATCGTATGTAACATGCTTGCGGAAATGGCCCATGACAATACTCGTGTGATTGCAGCACTCGTATTGTCATGATGCGTTTTCCGCACTTGTATTACAATATACTATTTAATAATATATTGCGTTTTGAAAAGTCTTAAATTAATATTAATGATTTCAATTATTGCATTTTTAATGAAACTTGTGGAATTAAAATTTATTTATTGCAACCACTGTAAAGAGCAATTCTTCTTATTCCTTTCATTTATTATGAATTTATTGTTTTGATTGATTTTTGCAATTAATAATGACACTTTCAAACGAAAACAAAAGTGAAACTTTCAGATTTTATAAATATTATAAAAACAGCTTTATTTAGCGTTCCTAATGATGACGACACCTTGTACAAATTTGCTAGAATAAAAAAATCAAAAATTTCGGCCAGTCCGGTTCAATTTACAATACGTAAGTTCTTAATGCAATTTTTTGTATAAAGTATACCGCAACTATGTCTTACTTTGATTCACGTTTATAATTTTACACATTTCTAGTATTTAATACGACTTCGTGGGGATAGAAGGAGAAATTTGGGAGCCTCTAGAGTTCAAATAAGCGAGTTGTTTATATATACAAGCGGTAAAAATAAAGGAGGTTTTACTGTACTTTTTCAAATTTTGAAGAAATAAATTGTTATTGACGACAAAACTAGCAAATTTAGTGGTAATTCCACGAGTTCTTGAAATGTTACTGCCTGTAGATTTGTATGTGCAAAATTATGGTTCACCATTCTTTAAAAGTTTTGGAAGTGACACACAAACAATCATGACCGCCCCTTTGAAATTTTGAATCATTCACTAAAATTTCACTAACAATCTCTTACACTTTGATGCTGCAACATCATCACCATCAAATTTCAAACAGATGCAACAGTTTCGCCCTCATTATTATTATTATTATTCAAACACAAGCAACCTTTAACCTCCTGCATATCCACTGTTATATAAAACTTAATCATATGGCATATTCAACATTATATCACCTGAATGACTATTAAATAACACAGAAAAAAACATTCATATCTTTTGCTCCCAAGTGAAATCGAAAGCTGCTGACTTTGTTCAACTTGGCTGAACTGAATTGAGGTCAGACAATTTGTCCGGTGCGGTGCGGTGGACGGTAAGGTAATAGAACTTTCGTTTTCGTATTATTTAAAATTTAAACCGCTGTAATTATATTGTGCATAAGCGCCAAGTTTGCTTGTTTATTATGACATGCACAAATAAAAGTGTATAGTGTTGCAGTCCAAGTCCAAGCACCCATACGGGTTTTCGATTTTTTATCCATTAATAAAAGTGATTGTGGTTAATATAAATGGCTGTGTTCTTAATTTAAAATCGCTTATATCAGGGGTTTAAATTATAAGCGCGCGACGTTCGGACATATATCACTTGGATAACTGATAATTCTCCCGTAAATAATATATCATTACGAAATCGCTTGGTTATTTTGATTTATCATCGTTCCCTTGCCGTTACCAGCATAAATTTTTCATCGTCTACAAAGGAACATTTCCTTGTGCCTGTACCACAAGATAATCACTTATAATGTGTTGTAAGTACACACATTGATTTGAATAAGCTTCAATAATGTGCCCTGGCCTTTCTTTCATGTTCGCATCGCCTACATTATTAATAGTTTGATTAATGGAGTGCCTTTAAAAGTTTTCCGAACAATACACCACGTTGTCAAGTTTCAAACTTTACACGAAAGTTTAACCACAATGTGAAGCGATGGAATAGAATTCAAATCCATACTGTTTTTTAATTGTAACTGCGACGGAATAAATATTAATCTTCCTGCTTTGCCAATCATGGCTTGTAGTAGGAAGTTGTTATTTAAGTTATTTGCGGTATTACACATTTTAATTCAAATGCGAAGAACGGACCATAATCATTGACCATTGCACTGTAATAAAAGTTAATGTGTATAATTGTGAATTTTTAATGAATACTTTTAAAACAAACAACTCTGCCTATCAGATGCACTTTGTTAGTTGAGGAAAATAATTAGATGACTAAGGAATTAAATTATTCACATTTGTTCTCGTACCCAGCAAAATTATTTCAATAGGAAAAACATTACATTGACTATCATCCCATAACACAATTCTAATTATAAATAGTGTTCCGAATTAACTGGTATGTGATAGTGATGTGAATTTGATATAATAATTAGTTCATGTAGAAGTAATAATTATTGACTATCAAACCTGTAGTGAATTTTAATGAAATATTATGTACAATCGAAATTCGAGCTATTTTCGTGTATATTATGAAAAATAATTATGAAAATATATAGGTAATGGAAACTGAATTGTTGATGCTGACAGACAGTTCAATTACAGTTTTTAATATGCGAATGTTATGCTTTGAAATATAGTATCGAAAAGTTTACATTTACGAACATCCTGCTCAAAAAATTGTGGTTACTTCGTTAATGTTCAACCAGCGCCACCGGCTTCTAAAATTTTTTTAAAGAATTTTATTTGATTTGTCGAGAAAATATATCGAATTTTAAATTTACGCAAAAATAATCTGCATAATACGGATGTAATGATAACATTTAGCTTTACTAATTTTAGAAAAAAAAACAGTGGTAGCAAGCGAATTTTTAGGTTGAATTTAAAGTCAAATATTTTGAAAAAGAGAAAAGATATTAACATGGGGTTTTCGGGATTCAAGAGATAATTTTATTGGGAAAACAATAGTGTGACTCGACTTTTTTACTTTGAAGTACGTTACTATCTACAGGGTATGAAAAAAAGTCGTCTTTTTTTGTCAAATTTTATAACTACCAAGATTCCATAAATTTTTTAAAATATTTTTTTGATGTTCTTTTTTTTAGTCCTTGGTTAATAGGAATAAACCAATTTCTCAAATTTTTGATATTCTTATTTTATAAGAGACCCAATTTTTTATTAAATTAAATATTGTTGAACAGGGTTTTGCAATAATTATGCTGCCATTTTGAAAGTAAATGTCATCATGTGATATTTCGATAAAAAGGTAATTTTAAGTAGAATCTAATTCTTACGGAAAAAAATATACAGGGTTGTTTAAAAAAATTTGAAAATTAGTAAGGGGCCCTTTCGGTGAAACCGGAAGTCTCATTAGATTGTTTTAAACGTCAAAATGATTATTCCTTTCAACAATCAAACCATGCAAATTTCAAATTAATACAGTTAAATGTAACAAAATGGTGGGGGTTGCAAAACGATTTCGTGGCCACCCCGTATACACGGATAAGAACAAATTTTTAAAAAAGTGGAAAACCCGTTTCGTGGGTATAAGTCACTTAAACCAGTGGTGAACGTAAACTAACTAAATTCCATTTTATTCCATTAAGAAAATAGCCTCAAAAATTGAATTAAAAAATTTTACCAATTAGCGAATGTATACCGATTGTTGATAAGCCACTGGTTATCATTAAATTAATGAAAGTACAAAAATGTATTTTTTATTAGAAAGCCATTCATAAGGTATCATAATCAACTACAGAGATTGGTTCTTACAAAACACAATACCGCCTAACGACAAAAAACAAAGAAGAATTCAAGTTTTCAGCAAAAATGCGGTATCTTATAAAATAAGAGGGATATCAAAAATTTGAGAAATTAATTTTTTTCGCATTAACCAAGGACTAAAAAAATGGACATAAAAAAAATGAAATCTCGGTAGTTATAAAATTTGACAAAAAAAAGGGCGACTTTCTTTCATACCCTGTAGATAGTAACGTACCTTAAAGTAAAAAAATCGAGTCACATTATTGTTTTCCCAATTAAATTATCTCTTGAATCCCGAAAACCCCATGTTGATATATTTTCTCTTTTTCAAAATAGTTGACTTTAAATTCAACCTAAAAATTCGCTTGGTACGTTTCAATAGACCTTTTTATTTATTCTACGCGCAAGCGCAATCCCTACTTTTTTGCGGACATTTATTCAAGTGTGACACGTTTAACCGATCACTCTTGCTCTCTTTCTCCCATAGAAACTGTCCGCAAAAAATGGTGGAACGCATTAATAAATAAAAAGATCTATTGGCAAGTAGTTTATGTAATGAAGAAACGAAGGTTACTTTATTGTTAAAAAAGAAGGTTATCAATTTATCAATAAGATAAAATGTGTGCGAAGTCCAAGTAATTTTTTAAAGCTTGTAAAAACACAGCCGTACCCAAACTAACCTAGTTATGATTCCAGATTATTATATTCTATTTATACCAGATTATATCCAAATTATATTAATAATTATTTCCATTATGCATTATAAAAATCTTACAGTAATTAACGACCACAATTAATTATTATTAAATACCAGCTTTTGAAACATTATGTATATATCTACTAAATTATTTATGGTATAGCGGCATTATTTTGTGTAGACATGTGCGCCACGCTGTCTCTCTATCTCTACCTTTGAAAGCAAGAGGGAGACATGTATGTCTGCTGAAAATAATTCCGCTAATAAATATATTTTATTCCTCGTAGAGTTACAATAAAAGAGTAACCAACTACTCACAACATAACCTATTCTAACCTAAAACTTTTATTTTCCAACACCCAACACCCAGCGCATTAGTTATTTTTTCTAAGATTCCATTCTACCTGTACAACATAGTATGAGTATGACTACACTTTATAATATCCTATAAATAGAGTTTCACCCTGAGAATCGGCCTTGATGTACCCACGGCCCAGCTCGATATATAACATAATATATAACAATCTGTTTAGACTACCTGCAGATAGTACATTTATTAAAATTATTGCACACAGGCACACGTTGCATTGATTTCGCTTCTCCACAACAACCGCACATCAGAAGGGCAATAAGATATAATCTCTCGATACGCCAGTCCTCTAAAAGATATTACACTCATTATAGATTATGCACGTGATTATGAATTGTGGAAAGCATCTTATGTCGAATGGAATCGCATGAGAAACGATTATATTGGCGGACATGCCCCCATGTATAATATAATATGTTAGTAAATTTTTTTGAATTGTGGTTGGAGCTTGCAAGCAAACTGGTTATTATTGTATTAATTTAAATTTAATAATATTAATCCGAGGTGTTCAGTTTGGAGCAGATAACGCATTAACTTAACATGTTCCTGTAGGCAAATCTAAAGTAGGTACATAGCACTATAAAAAATAACATGGTTTTGTGATGTTCGATAACAAAGCAAATTGCTGCTTCAATCATGCAAGAAAAACATTTAAATTAACAGTAAACATCTATATGGACAGGCGTGTTTTTTTATTTGCCAATTTGCATAAATACAGCCGAATTGCTCTTTTTTGCAGCATTAAATTTATGTAGCTGGATTGTGATGTAGCCTACACACTCACTGCCCACTGTCTTATACTCAAAAATGTCGCAAGTATTTTATGCCCAAGGATAACAACTGTTACTTTCTGTTATTGGTTTATTTTATTAATTGACATGACTGGTGTCTGCAAATAGATATAAGAAAGAAAGAGAGAGTTGTATGATATAGAAAAAATTAATTAGTGCCTAGAGTATAGGTATGTCTTGAACATGATGCCCTATTAGAAGAAGTTTTGTTGTCGAAATGCATGTTGAGGTTTCTACTGATGTGTATTTTGTTATTGGAATTTTCGATTTTGTAACCATGAGTAATAATCACTGTTTTTCCCGTAAGAAATATGTTGACAATTCTTGAGTTATAGTGGAAAATAACCGAGAGAATGTATTAATAATAATTTTGTGGGCTATAAACACTACGTCAAATTTTTTAAAAACAATTTTATTATTATATACACCTGCATTATTTAGTACTTTGAAGAAAATAATGTTTATGTAACCCTAGTTTACAAAATAAAAATTTTTTTCATGTACATTTGATGAGAGGTGGCTTTTCTTATGTATTTTCTCCCGCTGAATTCGAAAATTAAGGTTACAATTTTTTTTATGGAACAGTTTTTGAGATATTGTAATTTTTGCATTTTTTCGACTTTTTTTTACTTTGAAAGTTATAACTCGATATCTTTTGAACCGCTTAACCAATTAAAGATCTGATTACATGTTTATGTTTGTCATCTTAATACCTTTCATTTGGTATCAAGAACGACCAATTCGGAGATTTCTAGCTCGAGATATGACTTTTAAAGTCGAAAAAATGAAAAAATTACAATATCTCAAAAATTGTTCCATAAAAAAATTTTGATTTTCGAATTCAGTGGAAGAAAATACATAAGAAAAGCCACCTCTCATCAAATGCACATTTTTAGTGTAAACTAGTGTAATTAGTTAAATAATTTTCAGGTCCAAATTAAAACTTACCTTGGAAATAGCTCAGCAGAATTACTTTGGAATCTTCATTTTTTGCCCCAGTCCTATAAAACAGAAAAACACAGCGTTATTAAAAATTTCCTTGTTAAAATACTACAGGCTTAAAAAAATACTGATTACATCAAGATAAAAAGCTACATTTTAAACGGCTATAAATTAATATGCTGGTTTATTAAATCTGGTTCAAGTTTATAGGGAGTGCTAGTGGCTTAACTTTGACATCACTTCTTAACTTTTATGTTAATTATTAACGTTTAAAACCATTTTAATTTGATTGATAAGTTTTTAATAGTAAACAGTGGCAGGTCTATAATTTTGTAATTAGAGGGGATTAACATATTATTCGAGACTCTAAAATAGGAGGAAGAGACAAAGACATTCTACAAGATTTATGTATGAAATCCTGTCTGAAGATGTGGTTCAAAAAGTGCTCGAAATGTGTAATTTTTTGAAAAAGCAGCATTGTACGATTTTTGAAACCCGCGCCTTGGGCCTCCATAAAATGCAAAAAAAAACACATAAATTGTTCGTATATTTTTCCGTAATAAGAGAATACTTCAAATTTGAAAGGAATGCTTTTTGACAAAAATCCAAGCAGCGGTTCTAAAACTATGATTAAAAATTACGTCATTTTATAAACATGCAACTTTTACGCTAATAAAATGCCTAAATCGTTAGATAGAAAATTCTTGATTTTTTTATTAATAAAAGAAACATTCAGCTTAGCAATAAAGTAAATTTCACCAAATTCCAACCAGTGGCGCCCAAAGTATAATTGTAGAATAACACATTTTTTTGTTTCTAAGAATTTTTATCTTTCAGGTCTAAAGAGCCACAGTTCTGGAACTGCTGTACGAATTTCGACCAAATTTTCGTTTTTATATAGCCAAATATTGGCAATATCGTAAAAAAATTGCAATCGCCATAACCACACTTTTCTAAAGTTTTGGATACTTAATAAAATATTTTCAGATAAATTTATGAAGTGACTATTTCAAAACATTATTGTTTCAGAACCACTGGAGGGTTTTTCTAAGAAATTTCGGTTTTAAACAGAATAAGGGCTGGTAAATTAAAGAAAAAATAGAATAATAACCTCACTTTTAGGTTAGGTTAGACAATCAGTGTGAAATTCCTTCAAAAATCATGAAATTTTTAAAAATTATAAATATTGCATATTAGAGACTCCCATAATATGCAATATTTAAAAAAAACCATGAAATTATAGATGTTAACTTAGATTATTTTGGTGTCAATCGGAAAAAATATAAACATTTTCGAAAATTTTCTGCATAATGTAGGTATCTACTAAATTTCCGAATTTTTACATATAATATAATTTTGCAAAGCTAAATTTGCCTTATTAAAAAAAATATCATCAACATAATGGAAGTTAGTTTAGATCATTGATTAAAAATTTTTCTTGATCCAAAATCGAAAATTTGTAAGGTTCACAGGATTTCCGAATTTTCACTTGTGTTCTAGTTTTGTAAACCTCTAAGGAATATAAAGATAAAATCACACTATGAAAGTTAGTTTAGAAGTCTTCTGCTCGATAAAAAAACCCGAGTTTGAAGTGAATTCCTAATTTGTATTTTTTTTAAATATTTTATCCTCTTCACATACA
This sequence comes from Pediacus dermestoides, assembly GCA_963942485.1. NCBI lineage: Eukaryota > Metazoa > Arthropoda > Insecta > Coleoptera > Cucujidae > Pediacus > Pediacus dermestoides. Next base: position 37,564,461 of record OZ012626.1, read on the forward strand.
GGCTGTTTCAAATTCGCTTCTCACTACAGGGATCTCAGAAACGGTAAAACATACAGTATTGGTTAAATTGGGGCAAAGTTGTGTAATAATGTGGCCAATAATAGACCGTTAAGAAATCAAAAATATCTTTTGTAGTTCTGGAGATTTTATGAAAAAACGAAATTTTTGCCTTTTCGTTTTTATTTTTTTCTGCTCTTATTTTTTAAGATATCGAAAAACTAAAAGCAGTTTGTCGTGGACACTTTTTGTGCTTTATAAAATGACGTTAAATTTTGCCTCATGCGACGTTTCGTTTTTGCGCTGAAGTCATCAAGTCAGTTTTTTTAAATACGCTCCTGGATTTTTTTCATCGTTTTAAGTAGCATTTTTTATGTTCTAGAAAATGGCGTTTACATTTTTTCCATACGACGTTTCGTTCTTGTGCAATCATCATCAGATCATTTTTTAAATACGGCCCTGGATTTTTTTTACATTTTCATCAGTATTTTTCCTCACTTCCTCATATCCACACATTTTGGTAAACTTTAATAATAATAATTTTCCCTTTATAATAAATCAAACTAACCTATTATTTATTGTTAGTAGGTAGTAATAATAAGAATAATGGAATAAATTTTTTTAAATAATTTTATAAAATAAACACTTAAAAAATCGTTAATACTGTAGGTACAATGAAAAAAAATACTGATGAAATTGTAAAAAAATCCAGTGCCGTAGGTATTCAAAAATGATCCGATGATTAGGACAAGAACGAAACGTCGTATGGAAAAAATTTAAACGCCATTTTATAGAACATAAAAAATGCTACTTAAAACGATGAAAAAAATGTAAAAAATACAGGAAAATTTTAACGTTATTTTATAAAGCACAAAAAGTGTCCATGGCAAAGTGAATTTGATTTTTTGATGTCTTGAAAAATAAGAACAAAAAAAATAAAAACGAAAAGGGCAATACCTAATTTGGTTTTTTCCAAAAATCTCCAGAACTACAAAAGATATTTTCGATTTCTTAACAGCTTATTATTATTACGCAACTTTGCCCCAATTTAGCCAAAGCTGTATCTGTTACCGTTTCTAAGATCCCCGTAGTGAGAAGCGAATTTGAAACAGCCTGTATAACATCAGTCACCTTTTGTTGACAATACTTTTCCAATAACTACATCCATAGCAAAATCGTGCATTACCAAGTGATCATAAACCAATGTATAAACCATAAGTTATAATCCTCAACACTGTCTACCAAAAGGAAAAAATCCTAACAACATTCCTGTTTCTTGTACAAGCCCCAGCAGTGTGTGGCATGTTATTGGTAACAAAAATATATATTAAGTGCAATTCATTACCTAGTCAATGACGTTTGTATCGACTTGGCATAAATTTCCTCTGTAGTATTCTTTACGCTTATGATTTGCGAACACAAAAGGCAATTTACAGTTTTTCAATACTACACAATTATATTCATTATTATATCTTATTGAACTATCAAGCTGGCCTTAAATTATCTGGAGTTATTATGGAATTTTAACAAAAAAGAAAGAAATGTATTGGGATAGTAAATTCGTAAGATATATTAGGAAAAGTTACAGCGATTTAGAAGTTTTTTTCTAGTTTAAATTAGCGATATTTTTGCCATATCCTCAAAAACTTTCTAAGCTTTTGTGTGATGTTATCGAAATTATTTTAAGAAAAATTATGCTTATCCATATTTTAAGTAATTTTTATGAAAATTTAAAATATTTAGTTTATTAAATTGTTCAAACTTTGAAATAGTCGTCAAATATTTTTTTTATTTCTTTACAAAATATCACCTTTCACTTATAATAGCTCTCCATATCCACTTACGTCTAATTATCTATAATTTGAGAAGCCCTAGGTGTTAATTAGAAAAATCACATGCACATTTGTCCAAATTATCACTAAATACAATGTAAAAGTAGATATTTCAATGTTGTTTTGTAGCACATTACAAAAGACTTAAACAAATATTATGTAAGACCATTTTCAAGGAAAGTTAAGCCGACAAACAACTTGCTTCCTGCTAAAAGCGCCATCATATACCATTTCCTGTGTTCAATTTTCACACAGAGAAGTTGAATCATCTGCAATGCGAGAATATCGCTAATAAACGGTGAGACTTTTTGAGATTTTTGTGCAATTAACCAAAACTTCGAAAGTACTGCTATAATATTTTGTTCAGCACTAATGAGAATATCAACTGTGCATTATAAATATGTAATAACAACAAAATTCCTATTGGTGACTTTCTTGCATGCTATAGAGACTATCACAGCTGCAAGATCACATTTACATTAAACAGCCTTATCTTATGAGGAAAGTCTCCCATTCCATTCGTATATTACGGGATCAGAACGCGAACCAACGGAACGAAGTATTCGGTGTTGTGTCTTGCATATTATACTATGTTATAGTACCTACATAACTTGAACTATTAGCATTCCTCATCATCAGATGGAATAGATTGGCGCGACTCTATTTTTACTGGTAGATTTATTGAGGAAGATATCCAAGTGGATATAATTATTGGTGGTGGCAGTGTGAAGATATTATCACTTTATTAGGTGTTATTATTGCTAGCATAATTATAAAACTTGGTGGAAGGGAGGAAGCAGAGTGAATGTGGAGAGTTCAACGTTTGCTAGATGTCACACCGAGGTAGAATTCTACGACTAAATGGGGTTTCAGCACTCGGTGCTCGATTTTAATCAGCAAAATTCTGCCCTTAATTGTTATAATGTGAATGTATGATACTCGAACCAGGAAATTCAGATTCAAAATGTGTGTTCACACAGGTCAGCATTTTACTCTTCAGTCTATGTATGTCCATTGATTTATTTTTACCCCTAAATAAATAATACTTTCCCTAAACTTCTTATGTCTCTAATTCCAAGAGCTTACAAGCTTTTTCAATAGCTATAATTTTGAAGGACGTCACTTATTAGAAAAATTAAAAAATATGTTGTCCTGAAAATTTAGATCCTATAGCTGAATCTTTTATGAATTTTGTAAACCTATAAAATAAAAATTAGAAGTTGAACTAAGATGCAACTGAAAAACCTAGACCGTAAAATTGTTATTGGTTGCTATTGGCAACGGGACGTAAGCAGCTTCGCTTACGTCCCTAGGGAAGTTTGGTACTTGTGAATGACTGTCAACTGAAAATTATTAATTAATGTTTCAATAGTTTTTATTTATAGTAATGTTACAATTTACAATACACAAACTTACTCTACAAAAAGCTTCTTGTGTTCTTTGATTCGATTATTAAAAAATAATTTAAATGTAGAAAAGCAAATTTTAAGCTTCTATTTCAAGAGTTAAGTGTAAAATTTCGCCTATACGAAAATAAAAGCTACATTACAGGATTTAAATAATAAAATTCAAAATTTACAACAACCAATGACGTTTTCTTTAAGTGAATCCTAAACAAGAAGTTTCTGCACATTCCAATCAGCACGATTTGAGTAATAATATCTCCAATAAATTCACTTCTATAAACTAATGAGCCAACTGTAAGAACTAAGTACATTCACATACTTATGTCTTTCAATATAAATACCTCTTAACTTCATAATACCGGATTGCCTTCTTAAGAAAATGATGATAAGTATTTACACGACAGTTAATCCAGTGCTCAAACCCATCCATTGTTGCCTCGATGACTCGACCAAAAACCCTAACCCAAAATATTCGAAGATGAAATTCCTGCCGGACACAAACTGAAATTCCTTCAACCAACTCCAAGCAAGATTTGTTTTTCCTCCAATGCAATTAGACGCTTCGGCTGATTTTATATCGTTAATTAGCTTGGCTGATTAAAACCGAATCATGTGCGCAATGTGGTTATTTTATGTGGATAACTGGAAAGCCATGGGGGAGCAAAAAGCTAGAGGCCAGTTAGAAATAAAACTATTATAAAGTTTATAATGTGGTGCAGCGTCGTAAATTATTATTAATAAATTAATGCTGCTGCTGATGGTGCTTACGAACAACGGCAACAGCATCAACATAACAAACATGTCAAAAGTGGGCACATGGGCAAGCACAAGAGTATAGTAATTTCCTGATCGTGACAAGGAAGAAAGTACAATCTATTATTCGCTGCACAGGTTCCTTGTTACACATTTCGCAGGAAATTGATTCTAATAACTAGAATTGTAATTTATTCCAAAACGTTCATAAATTATTTTAAACGAACTTGTGTGTGGGATTTCCAGGATGTGACGAATTAATCAATAGTATTCTGTGAACTGTGAACAACGGTTTGAATTTTAGTTAGTTTTAAGGTATCATCACCGTTTTCTATAATACTTAGTCCACTTGGAAATAAGTTTACAGTTCCATGGTTTCACCTTGCAGCTCATGGTCAAAATGCAATAACAATTGTATAAGTATTATTAGAAATTTCTTAACGAAATAAAACACAAAAAAATAAACAATCAAGTTGTTTTTCATAAATTATTATCTTATTATTAAGAAGAAGTCATTGAGCAATTCTTAGGTTTTCATTTATTGATTCGTCGACACATGAAGGTTGATGACTGCAGCTTGGTTGTTGACAAGAAGAACAGCAGTAAAGCCAATTAATTTTAATATTCATCATGAATGACAAGTGTATGACAAAACAATTACAATGTGTGTTTATGAATGATGTGGTTGCTCACATCAGAGTTATTTTAAAATGTCCTACTTGGCATTCAAGATATCAGCGAATGCCTTTGTACAATCAATAAAAATAATTAAAAAATTTGAGTTTATGGATTGTAATTTATTGTAATTTATCTTTTTATTTTTTATTGTAGAAACCTGCAAATATGCGCATGTTGAAACTAAAAGTTTATTGTTGCTGTAATCACTATATCGCATAATTTCGGAACTCCAATGGGACGTCGGTTACTACACATTTAAAAAATGGGATTCAAAATTTACTACGACTTAAGTCTTAAGGAAATATCAGAAAATTCTCTTATCATATTTTTTTAAATGTTAAACTCAGTGTCAAGATCAAGACACCATTTTGAGAGATTTTGTAGACCACCTGTTCGATTTCTTCCTACCTATTCCAACTAAAACTAACATCAACAACACCTCGATTTAAATTTTATAGTTTCCTAAAAATTTAAAATTCAAATTACAATATTACAAATCTTATAAAAAATTAAATAGCTTCAAATTTTACTTGAGTTTTTGTCTTCAGGATTACGGAAGAAGTTAAGGTTAGATTACCTATTGATTTAACAAATAAAAAAATTTGCAATAGAAATAAATCAATATTTTAGCTTGTCGACGTTTCGAATTGGCCTGAAGAAGAAAGAAAATCTTTTGAAACGTCGATGCTGCTTCATGTGAGTTGTCATATGCGAGAAAATACAAAAATACACTACACGAATCTCTATAAATGGTCAAGGAAGATTTAGACGAAAATATTTATTAATTCCCTTGAAAGTTCTAAAACTTTACTTCAAGTTTTTTTATTATACAAGATAATTATTAAAGAATCTAACATATGAAATTTTTGTGATTTTCAGAATGTTTTATGATTTTTATTTTTCAGAACTATTTTCTAAACAAAACTAATTTTAGGCAACCAATTATACATCAGCTTAGAAGATTGCCTATGCCTATATGGTTTTTTTTGAGGAAGCTTTTAGTTTTTAAACAAGTAATCAGAAAGTGCCAATATAAAATTAAGGTAATCGGCGTTTTGATCCTTGGACAAAATATCCCCGACAAAATATCCTTGTTAAAATATCCTTGGATAAAATATCCTTGAGACAAAATATTCTTGGACAAAATATCTTTGTGACAAAATATATTCGAGACAAAATATTGTAGGTTAGGTTAGGTTAGGTTTTTTATTTTTCATTTTCAAGTTTTGTTTCAAAGTTTTAGCCCTGAACCGAAATAATTACTTAATATAAATAATATTTTTAATGTTTATAATGGGTTAATAAATTGAATTTTGTTTTGTTCTGAAAATATTTAGTATTACAATTTTTTGACTATAGTATATTTTATGTTAAGAATATTTCATCCAAGTATATTTTATCTTAAGGATATTTCGTCCAAGTATATTTTGTCTTCAATATCTTTTGTCCAAGGATATTTTATCTTGAGGATATTTTGTCTCGGATTTTTTGTCGAGGATATTTTGTCCGAGGATTATAAATCATAGAACCAAAATTAATAGTTTAAGTAATAAACATTTTCAATAAGTATTTTCTAGAATTTCGAGTATTTAGTACATACTAACGGCTTTTTCAGGATTATTAAAAAATTCCAATGTGAAACTACACGATAGTGAATTTTAGATGAAGTTCTTTTTTTAATAGATACCTTAAAATATCTCAATTATCCAAAAACCAAAATATGTTAACTTCAGACACTCGACTCTGCAACAATAAAATAAACGCGCACCTGATGCAGACTTTAGTAAAAATAATCGTCAATATCTTCGCCATCTAAACAAAGACTACATTTGATGCGACCAGTTTACCTCCACAGATTGCAGGAGATAATAACAGCCTATCATAAAATGTACTCTTGATGTTGTTACAAGAATAATAGCTTTGGCTTTAAGCTATCCACACTCTATGATTAGAAGCACATAATGACAAATATGTTTCTGTTTATACAGTTACTATTTATCGTTATAAATTCACTTAATAGTTGCTAGTTGCAGGTTTGTATTCGTTATAATTTTCTGTATGTACAATTGAACGAGTTGTCTTTGGGCGTATATGAGTACTAAGAAAATCTGAGCAAGTAAATAAGCTGTAAGGATGTTAGTCATCACTAATGTCAGCGGCTAGGTATGTACAAATAAATTTTCCAAGTTTATGGTGACTTATTTATCCGGTAAAAACAATTAAAAGTGTTCCTAGTTCGGGCTATTGAAACAATATCTTAGCTTGTCGAAGTTTCGAAAAGTCTTGAAGAAGAAACGCAACCTACATAATTTAAATAAAAGTTATAGGTACCCGGAAAAATCCATTAAAAATTGTTCCTAGTTCGTTGCTAGTAATTTTATTCAAGCTCAATTATTATTCTGCGTGATTAGGTTACAACAGTTGTTTTACCTGCTGCAAGTTAGTTTATTTTCCTGCTAGGAAGCAGCCACAACGCAACGAAATTAAATTCTCATTACATGCAAAGTGACTCTGAATTGGAGTTAGAGAGAATAGGTATAACGTTTTCCACTTTTCGTTTTGTTCTCATAGTTTACAGCAATTTGGTCTGGTACTGGTGGTGGTATAATGTATGGAACTGCTGTGTTGTTGAGGTTGTGCTCCTCTGCGAGCATTAACATCTCTCGCCTGCGATGCAGATCATCGGACATAGCGGTTCACAGTGAGATCACAGTTAAATTTATACTAATGGATTTTATTGACTTGACGGCTTCAAACGGTTTTTGTTTATTTATCTTTGGGGAGTTTGAGGACAACTGCGCGTATTTATGTAAAGTGTTTAGAAAGTCTAATGCCTGTTGTACTGGACACAATTTTCACATCACATGTCAAGTAAACATGAAGATTTACAACTATCTCTGTATCGTTTGCTAACAAATATCTAGAATGTTGTTTTATATTATGGTAGTAAAAAATAATGAATTGCCTGATGTTGTTGAGTAATTTCCAAATAATTAAAAACAAATTTATTTTAAAAAAACTCTATAAATAGCTTTTTACACAAATTAAATTCCCTTCTCTTGTTCTTATAACTAGAACTAATAGCTAGAAAATTTTACGGTTTTTTGGGTTGCAACAAATAAATGTTCAATGCTAAACAACTTAGTAATTACATACTTAAATATTTATCGGTTCAAATACGCAGAAAGAAACATGTAAAAATATTTACAGTAAGTTTTGTTTATATGCAAGGTCGCTCTAATCTAAATAAAAATAGAAAGTTCAAAAGGTGTTTTTGTATATTATTCTTGTGCAGGCAACTTCTATTGTTATTTTTATGGAGGTGTGGTTTTATTCAGAGAATAAAAAATTTATCATTAAACAATTAACACACGCCTACAATGTACATGTACGTAACAAATTTATGTGGTTTACAAGATGTGACTGGAAAATTGTTACTAGTTTTGTGAGGCATAAATTTGTTATATTATGAGTAAAATAAATTCAAAAAGAGCAGTATTTTTCTGTTATCGAATATACTAATGTCCCGAAAAGAAAAATATTCATAATTAATTTTGGAGTAGTTTTGAATCTTTCAGGTTCCTATTATACGATAAGGGGTCTAATTGTTCCCAGTTTCTGAACCTAATTTTAATCGTATAATTAAAGACTTTTAGAAATCGGTTTAAGGGCCTCGGATGACAAAAGGCATAAGATTTATTTACTATGAATATATCCCAAGATGCAAATTCTCAAATATTCAGAAATCATTAAAATTTGAGTATTTGTTCTATTATATTTTTTTCTAAATAATCAAAATTGCAAAAGCTCAGAATTTTATATTTTAATAAAATTAGGAATATCTTGCATTATTTTCGAATGATTAAACAATGTTTAAGTTTACCCAAGTGACATCATAATCAATTACAAAAAGTCCTAGATCGAATTTGTGGGACAAGAAAGTTAATTATACTAATTCAATCGTGCTAGTTTATGTCATCGTTTATTCAAATATCCCAAAACATTAATTCCTATTTCAGTAAGCAGTTTAGTTAAACTTACTTTTTTCTCGAATATATTCATTTATATTCTTATTCTTAAATATATTTATTCTATATTTTAAATTAATCGCCTAAATTAATTCTTTTCTATTTTAATTTCCATTACATTATACATACTTATTATTTATAAAAAGATAATAAAATACAAATATCCCAAGAATAAACAGACAAATGACACATGAAATCTTATGCAATCAATACCAGGAAATGTAGGATTCCGAAAATTTAATAATACATTTTTTTCTTAATTTAAGAAATGTGTGAAATTTTAGTACTACAAGTAAATGAGCTTCAGTAGAAACAAATTCTATGACAATCTTATCAATTTAGTAATACAAAATGCTTGACAATTATCTGGGATAATATAATTATCGCACTAGTGTGTAGTTTTTTGTATAATAGTTTGGATAGTAGAATTTTTATATTTTAGTTATATCCAATAAAAAAATTAAGTAACTTTATTTAAGATAACATACGAGCCCTACCAACTAAATATTCGGACAAAAGTAAATTTGATTGTCTTTTTTCCATACGCGCAAAAGTTATCTAAATTAACTTCCATAATATAGATGGTTTTTTTTGTTATAATGCCAACATTTGGTTATATAAAAACGTAAATTTCGTAAAAATCCGTTCGGCGGTTCCAAAACTGTGGCACTTTAACCCTACAGGATGAGAAAATTGTAGAAACAAAGAATTATTATTTTCAAAACGATGGATCTAGTAGTCGGATTTTGATGAAATTTACTTTATTGTAAAGCTGGATGTTGGTTTTCTTAACAAAAAAATTACACAAGTTTTTATTTGGTGATTTAAGGCATTTATTGGAGCTTTAAAGTTGCACCTTTAAAAATGATAGAATTTTCTAGTAACTGTTTTAAAAAATCACAGTTTTGAAACCGCTGGTTGGATTTGTGTCAAAAAACCTTTAAATCAGAGCTCAATAATCGTACTGTATTAAAAAAGTTCTGAAATGTTTATATGATTTTTTTTGCATTTTTTTCGAGTTCCACAGTTCACTTTTCAAAAAAAGTGTTTTTTTGAGGGTGCTACCTACACTTAAATAATCACAGTTTTGTAACCGCTGGTGGGATTCTGGTAAATTTTACTTTATTGCAAAGCTGGATGTTGGTTTTATGTACAAAAAAATCTCCAAGTCTTTATTTGGTGATTTTAGGCATATTTCGTAGCTTTAAAATTGCACTTGAAAAATGTGACGTAATTTTCTAACGACAGTTTTTAAAAAATCACAGTTTTGAACTCGGTGAAAACGACATAAAGGTGCTACCATGGCCCTCATCCAGTCCGGACTTAAATATCATTGAAACTCTTTGGCATAAAATTAAAGGTATTCTACGCAATAATCCACCAAGAACCATTGGGGACTTAAAGACCAAAATAGAAGAAATTTGGAACAGTTTCACGCCAGAATTGTACCAAAATTTGATAAATACAATGCCTGCTAGAATACAGGCAGCTATTAAAGCAAAAGGAGACGTGACCTCTTATCAATGGTCCTAAATTAAAAATTATTCCAACATTTAGTTGCAAATTCACTTTGTAAAATTTGTTAATTATAAGGTTAAAATATTGTTAAATCAAATAAATAATTTTCTTCCATATATAATATTGTTATTAAGGCTTTATCTTATTGTATTGTTAAATGTTTACTAATTAAACCAATAAAATATTATTTATATAGAACTTTTAAAAATGTTTAAAGAAAATCTTAAATGGGTATTTAAATATTTATGTTCGTCAAATTAAAACACTAACAACTGCAATAATTGGTACTTCCTGCTTAATTTAAGACGTAACTGCTTTATCGAAGATTTATGGTCAAGAAGTCTAAAAATACTGTTTTTTTGTTAATTTTTATATTCGCAGGTGAATAATACTTATTAAGCACTACGTGCGAAAAATTCAGTCTTTTCATAGCGGAAATCACATTAAATCAATTAAGATTAAATTCTTTCTCTCCTGGTAGCTGTCCTGTCACAAGTTTTATTTACGTCTTCATTTCCGTTAACAGTTTTTAGTTCATTCAATTATTTCACTTACAAATATGTGAGTAGTAATTTTTTTTACATAATAATAAAGTAATCAATGAAAGCAAATTTCGATGTTTTCTGCAGATAATTTTAAAGCCCGGTTCCCACCCGCTGCCAGACTTTGAATTGCGATTTTTTCCACTTGCCAATAATGACACATTTCCTAACGGTTGCCATCATTGCCCATGGTGTGAAGTTTATCCTCCAGTGGACTTTACAGCTGCCGGGTGAAGATATGGTCCGGTAAACAGATTGAACTAAGTACGAAGACTAAACTATAAACACCTAAAGTATATAAACTTTTGTCTGTGTGTGTGAGTTGCGAGTATATAAATCAAACAAATGCTCCGGCATTCCTTATTTACAGTTAGAGTTAGCTAGTTAACCTATGTATTGTGGAGTTATGAAGATGATGGCAATTACGAGAGTTGGGTTACCATTTCGCTTCAGAATTGTTATTAATTTTCAACGTTGTGTTGTAGATTCTTTGCATATTATGTAATGAATGTGGATATAGGAGAAATTTATCTGGATTGAATCAAGGAAGTGTCAGATTTTATGGTTTATTGTGGAGAAGAGGAAGTTTAACACCTCATTTAACACTTATCATGCCAGAAGTCTTATTCTGAGGTTATAAAATGAGTTAGTGTTAGTAATTATCTTTTCATTTTGTAAGTTTGTTGTAGAAAAATAAAATAAGTCATGACGGTGCATCGTATATAAAAGTTGGTAGAAATGAGTCAGAATATGCATTCAAAAACCTTTAATCTTTTTTTTCCAATTCCAAAAAAAAAGTTTAAAAAAAGATTGTGGTCATCATAAATCTAATTTACTTTCTCCAGAAATGATTGCAATAAGATGAACATAATAGAGCTTATTAAATCTAATTCCATTCTACCCAGTTTCCAAAACTTGTACTTACTATCTAGCTTATCCCTACCCCTTCCTCTTCCCCACTTATTTTATTACACCTAATCCCATATTAACACGCTTTTCTGGTTTCTACTTTTCTCAATCTTTTTCTATTCAATACAAATTCTTACCTCCTTCCACCAATAATTTAATTGCCATGCAATAAATCTCGTTAGTTCTTTCATAATACAACGTGCGTGTGTAAGACTCAAGATGAAACTTTCTTACAACTAACTTGAGATCATCAGATGGTATCAGACACACACACAAAGAAAATCTGCTGCTATTGTCCGCGTGCACAGCCACACATCTGTGAAACACGGCGGAGGTGGGTGCGAGTTGGGATTGTTTGAGGCGAAACGTTTATTAATATACAGGGTAATCACAAATGGAAAGAGTTTAAGATGGAAGTCATAAATGTAAAAATAGGGAATCTCAAATGGAAAACGTTAAATTATTAGACGGCGCTCTGATTAGTCATAAAATTGTGAGGTTGAGGCAGCAAGTACGTGAGTAATTCACAGCCGCCTCTGATGAATCTTATACACAGTGGTCAAAAGGAAGTTTCGATTTCAAATCCTGCAAAATATTTGTGGATCTTTTGAAATAAATGTAAAATTTCTTGAAAACGTAAAAATATTTGTGTGCTACTTTTTTTCCACCAGATAATAGGTACACATTTTATTGGTGTGTTAGTGGTTTAGTTGATTTCTTGAATAACAAGTATTGTGACATTTGTAAAACAAGGCCGAGCAGTTTGTGTGTAATGTATACGAAATACGCGGCGAGGACGAAGGACAATGAGCGCAGGATTTTATGCAAAACTGCACAAACATTTCGTATTTTTGTTGCTACAGAACCTTGCTTTAAATCCTGCTCTGTCTTTAAATAAAATATTAAACAAATTCTGAGTATTTTTATGCGACAGTGTGTCACTTTATATTCAATTGAATTGTTTGGTGAGATTCGACGATTTTCCCTAAACTTTTACTTTGCCTATTGTTGCATCGAACAATGAAATCGCTAAAGCGCCGATAAAAAACGGCTCTTACATTTTTCACACACACAGTTCGATAGGTACGATAAAATATGGAAATTCTCTGTAAATGAGCTCCATTGGAAAACAGTTTCACAAAGATCACGCTGGGAAATCTGTTATATTATTCAATTTACCGGTCGTAGAAACTGAGAAAATTGATACATGTAAAGTTAATATTTGAGTCAAAGGAAAAAAATGGTACTTTATCGGTTATAACCTCGTTAAATCCGGTGACTATATTATCTGGTTTTCATGAGACGAAACAGGAATTTATTATAAAGTAATTTAAAACTCAAAAAGGCGAAAAATGCAGGCCAGATTTTCATATAGCATGCTAGCTCTTATAAACGAGTATTTCGGGTTATTTCTTCTTAAATGTATCTTACAAATAAAATGGCATGTCGTTGGTTGTTAAATCGCTGGTCGGACAAGATTATGTAAACTTGTAAACTTATCTAAATGTCCGTGTTGATTCTGTATATTTTTATAAAACTCCTAAAAATAAAACAGCGAAAAGTTTTATGTTTTAATATTAATTCTCGCCTTTACGGATTTATTTAAATGTGGAATTCTTACTGAATGTCCTTTATATGTCAATGAAAATGTTATAACGAAATTGTTATCTAAATTTTGGTTAAATAATCTTTGGCACAATATTATGAGACACTAAATAATACTTAAATTTCATTAGAATATTATTTTAGTATTAATAAATTTCAATGGAAAATTTATATAAGGACTATTTTTGATTATTGTTGTGTGTTTCTAGTTAAACTGTGACAACAAATTAAACAAAAGTCCAATTTGTTAGAAAAAGGGGACATAAAAGGTGTCACTTAATGCCCCTAAACCTCTAAATCGGAGACATATTTTGATTATTTATAATTTTAATTTTTACAAAAATTGACAATTCATTCGCTAGGTGCACTTTTTCTGTTATGTTTATTTTCTTCTTTTTTGAAAGATGTGTTTACGCTTTAGGTAGTCATTTGACTTCTTTATCAAGGGAAAAATACAAATTTCAAGAAAAACTATTATTTTTTTACGTCGTCAACATTTTCATCTTTTCTAATTTTTGAATCTTAATGAACGAGTAAATATCTTGATAGGTGATATGTTATAGTTTACCTCTTTTCCAATGGAGCATTTTTTAAGAAACCACAAAAGTTTATCGAAATTAAAAATTTAAGCATTGATTTTTGAAAATAGTTTTCTAATTTAATTAACTGAAATTTTCGAGGATATTTTTCTTTTAATTTTCAATAAATTTCTAATATTTAAACTAAATAGATAACTGGACAAGCTCATTCGATATTTCTACATTTATTGAAAATATATTTAATAAAAAATAAAATTAAGCATTCGTCGTTTCGATTCTGTATGAAGTTTTTAAATTATCAATTCATGTATCCTAAAATTTAGTAGATTGCTAAGAAAACCAACTTTTTAAGATATATCGCATATCTTAGACTATGAAAAAGTCTGAAGAAAAATTCTTGCTAAAGCTCATAAAAAGTTTTTAAAGAATTCACACACTTAATTGAAAACTAGCTGCAACAAAATCCTAAGAATTTCCAGTGACTCTACGAAATACCAGAACTTTTCTAAAATATTCCATTTCCAAACAATTATTTTTCTCAGTTGCAAGGATAAGCTAATAAAAAGGTCAAACATCATCTGCTTTTCTAATTAAACTCCTATTCCTGAGAATATCACCATATAAATTTTGTTTAATGCTATTTTGACAAGTTTTTAATCATCATCTGTTACAAAATTTCGATTGCTTATAAAATAATAAAGATACCGTTAATTTCCTAACACACTAATCAAGATTATTTATCTACCTATAAACTATTATTGACACATTCCATAGCACATATGTCTCATATAGATTCTCTAGATTCTAGAAGACATTTCTAATTTAAAAATCAAACAAATCCGCAATACTCAGTATACTTCAATACCTACGTAAACCTGTTCCAAAGAAATGATGTCACAATAATTATTTAAAAGTCAACTGGCTAAAAGTTTATATAAGCACCTCTAAATAGCTATGAAGAAAATACCGCGTGTGCATGTTGCTGATCCATCAACAGCACACAACAATTATGGTGAATGTTAGTTTCCTAGCGGTAATACTCTTGGAAAGGTAAAAAAACGACAAAGGACATTAGTACTTAATGTAGTTTTTTCGTCGGTCGCCCAGCATGTAAATTCTATTGTTCGGGTGTTATTAGTTCTGCTTATGAATTATTGGCCTTAGGGGATTTTCAAACGAAAATTTTGATGCAAACGATTTTTTTAATTAGTACCGTTACTTTATGGTGCTTAATTAGTTGTTATTTATAAATATTTTCTTAGATTCTATCGCAGCGGTGATATTAATGTGGTAAACCGTGAACTTTTAATAAATCGAAAGTAGATTTCGTGTGTGTTGGCCATACCACATTGTTTCGTAACACTCCTCCAAATCGGATCTTTCATTTAATCCACTTTCGATTTTATGACCATCTGAAAGCACTCAAGAAAATGTTTAAAGTTTGGCAAAATAAATGTACAAAAACTTGTTGGACGTGGTAGTGATTCAGCCAAATTCCTAGAAGTTGACTTTGAGCGCAAATTAATTCCAAAATAGGTGTTTTCAACCAGCTGTATGAAATCGAATCTTCAATGTGAAGAAAATGAAAGAAACAAGGGATCGTTTCAAAGCGTATCTAAGCGCTAAAACCAGAAGGAAAGTTAAACATTTAACAATGGTTAGCTTTTTTGAAGATAGCGCATGTCTCACTTAAATATCATTTAAGTCTCCATCATCTTAACATAAATTTTGCACCATAAATCATCGAAATAATACCTCAATTTTCTTTCAATTCTTTGAGTCAAGTACTTGTTTTTGTTCTTGTATGAGCAATAAAATAAATAATAGTGTATGCTAATTGATAGTACCTGACTTAATGGTATATTACGTAAGGTCGTTTCCTGATAATAAACCGTGAGTAATCGCCGATTTTCCCTGACCATCTGCATAATTCCCTTATGGTTAATTGTTCAATCAATGCAGACCTCTACCACTAATTAATTAAATTATTTTAATGACCAATTAACAATTGTCTCAACTGACATTTACTCCTTCACTCGCTACTTACCTAAGTGAGGCCAGCGACTGACGATGGTGTATCCAAAACTCCCACAGGGGTCCTTAATTTTCGTCCCTTTTTGATTTTTTTTGTCGTACCACTCACATATACAAAGGCAGTGGCGCCCCAACCAACAATCACTACAACAAGCGCACTGTAACCTCGAACAGTCCAACGCGGACAACACTGCGGCCTCACACTACAAACACTAACTTGTTGGTTAGCAGCAGCAGCAGCATGCACACTCACACACCAGCGAAACCGCGTCCTACCAACGGCAACGACGTCAGAAGTGCCCAGGAGGGGTCACAATCACACTGGGTACCACTGGTACCATGATGGTGTAGGATGCGTGGGTGAGGTGCAGATGCTGCAAAGGAGCAGATTCGGTTGTTGGCTTTCTGTTTTCTTGGATTTTTGGGTTCAATGAATTTTGGGGAGAACGAAGGGAGATTTTGTGGTACTGCTGGTAGTTGGTGAATGAAGAGGTTGCGTGGAAGATGAAATTAAGGTTGTATGCAGTTTACTCATAAGTTTTTAGAGGATTTTGGTCAAGTTTAAAAACATAAAAAAGATTACTAGGACGATTAAGCGAAAAAATGTAGAAATATCCATTTAGAGGGTATGAAAATGTTGTCTTTCTTCCAAATAACAATTTAATAAAAGGTACCTTGGAAGATCAAAATATTGGAACTTGAGGTTAGTATAAAAGTATAAAGGAATCCATTTTCGAATTAAATTTATAGTCTCTCAATTGAAGATAATATTTTTTTTTGTCGATCGTTTATTACAGATCTAGTTAATGTAATAAAAGGAGTGTATTAATAACTCAGTTTAATGCATACATGCACATTAAAAACATTGTTGAGATTATCAGATTTGCTAGGTAACCAACAATATATTATATTATTGAAACATGCATTTGGAACTGACACCTGCCGAAATTAATTAATTATGTCAGTGGTATTTTGACTTATTGCATATTATGTCAGAATTTGGATTTTGCCATGGAACAAAATTAGATTATTTTCATTCTAATAAAGAGCGATCGACAAAAAAATATTGTAATCAACATGAGTGTTAATCGGCGATTAATAATCTCGACTCATTAACGCGCTCGCTGCGCTCACGCGTTAAAATCGTTTCGATTATTAATCGCTCTTATTAACACTCTTGTTTATTAAACTACTATTTCCTAACGAATATTTAGTTCTTAAGTAGCAATATTAATAAGCTGAAAGTTCAGAAATTTTGCAGGATTTATTACTCAACCTTTGGACGAGTGATTTTTCAAATTTTAGAAGTTATAAGATAATTGTTCGGTTCTTTTGCTGTTTAAGTGTTGATGCACTTTTTATTAAATTTTAAAAGTTTAAAAGATGGTTCCTAAGTCCCAAAAATTTTAAAGAATGGGTTCTAAGATAAAGAAATAATTATTGCTTTTTCAAAGTAGATGGGTACTCCTTTTAATATTACAACAAATATTGATAAAAAACTGTTTCTTGTGAAAGACAAATTTGGAACAGGATTGGTCAAAACTGTAGGCAATAGAAGAAATTTCAGAATTTTTTTATTTTTTTATATATAAAATTAATAAATATTTTACTGTAATTCTGAAATGGTTGCAAATTCCGAAATAAACTCTTCTTCCAATTTTATTGGAAATCTAATTACTTATTCATAAACCAGAATTTGGTTAAACTTGATGGACTATTAGGGGTCATGATTTTCAAAGTTATGTTAATATTTAAAAAAGGCGTTGGTGTCGATTTCATCCAAAACAATTTTATGGCACCAGGATTTATAGATTTGTTAAGTTTTTTTCAAAATATGTTGATTATAATATTGAAAAAAAAGTTGTATCTTAAATCTTATTTAATCTGAAGTTAATTTACATAAATTTTCTGTTTAAATATAAAGTAAACAAAGGCTTCTTGGCGTAGCCTCGTAATTATTTCAAAATAATTACCTCCAAACACTTTTAGAAATTGAATTTTTGAGCTTGATCCACAAAAAGTTATTCATGATTTTATAATAAGCACCTTCCTGTAGCGCTTAAACGCTCTGATACCTGCTGTACATTAATAAAGAATTTATAGCCTCGCACACATGCCTTCTTCTTGCCTCTCATATACCTTACAACAAAAACCGCACAATTTGTGTGGGGGTATGCCAAAGGCGTTTGGGTCCGCACCACGCACTACCGTATTTGGTTCCAATCGCCGACCGATCCACGAATTACCATTTCGCCAGTCCAGCAACCTGCTATAGACAGCCGAAGCCTTCACCCAAACCTAATTAAAGAGGGACAATAATGGCATAAGGTCTTAAATAATAAGAGACAAGCAACCGCGCCTCTTCAATCTGCCCAACAATCGGTGAGGTCGTAAAAAGACCGAGGTCCAACCCACTGTGCAGCATCTCATTTTTTATTGACTTTTACTTTTTTCCTGCTGATGATGGCTCGACTGTCATTCCACAATACCAGTGATTACCGGTTTGTGTTACACTCGAACATTATCCTATTAAATGGGGGTATTTTATTCTTTTCTTTGTGCTTCTTGTTGCATTTTCTTAACCCCGCGCGCGCGCGTATGAGAACCATCCGGAGAATGTAAATTACGTCTAGACCATCAATATCAATGGTATAGAAACCAAAAAGTTAAATGGCTTGTTAGACCACTTTGAAAGAAGCGCTGTTTTATGTTTCGCAGGTATATAGACAAAGAGTTTTATAATTGTTTTCTATCTGTAGGTATCTGAAGCCATTCCGATGATGGTGCACATATTTTACTCTATGCTGGGAATTATTGCTACACAAATTATTTTCAATCGTACAGAGTGTGTTGTATAGAAAGTATTCGTATTGGAGCGATGACAACAGGAAAAAAGCAAAAGTCAACAACATTCTTAGTTTGGTCTTGCCCATATTTAAAACGAAAAAGTAAAAGCAGAGGTGTGCGAAAAAAGCGGATGTGGCGTCAGATTTACGGTAAAAAAACATTGAAATGGCGATAACAGTTTGAGGAGACAGGGGCGGTTCCAGGAAATTGGAAAAATCAGAGATAATAATATTTTGGGGTGTAGGTAATTTATTCTAGTTCGCGGTGGGATTATTTTTCCTCTTATAGACAAGTTCATTTATTTTGTTAGAAATACTTTTGTTCTGGTTTGTGAGAGTGCTCGAACACCCTGTATAATAGATTTCCAGTTAACCACCCATAAGCAAACTTTATATTAATTTGAATAATGAACTTAAAATTTACATCTGGTTTTAATTAGCATTCTAAAATTGCAATTTAGGAGAAATGAATTTTATTTAAAAAAATTATTTACATAAATAATATAAATTAACCTCAAGCCGATCCTGTTTAACAAGTACCTCTAAAATGTTTCAAGGTTCTAACACAGTAAAAGGATGATTTGCTTTTGAGATATTTCTTATTTATATAATAAAATAAATGTTAAGGTTGCAGTTTGTTATTATGCACTCCAATTAATAATTTTATTAACCACGCATTTAAATATTTAATTAGTCTTCGAGATTTTCTTATGTAACTTATGAACATATGTTATTCTTATTCCATACTGATTTTTGCCAAACCAGAATTTTTATAACATATGTGTATAAAAATATCTCGTGTTAATTTATCCATTTCCAAGCACGCTTAAAATAAGTTAATTATCATATTAAAGGCCGAATTTACAAGTTTTCTAGCAGCACATAAATGAATAATGCATTTTAGTTTAGTTACATAAGCGGAAGCGAGACGCAATTTTAAAAACACCTACCGGACGGTCAAATACCTGTAAAATAAAAAACTAAACCCCTCAATTATTAATAAGCATAATATTCATGCTATGTAGCTATTTTGATTTTTTCTCGTTCATTTGCACCGATTAAAATTTCATTGATTTCTGATTAGCATCCAATTGGCCATTTTGCCGCTGCACCGGTTTAATATCCTCCCGTAATCGTTTCGTATATACCTCACACATATCAGTGAATCAGGTAGAAGGAAAAAAAATGTTAACGCTTGAAAGCACGCCATAAACACATGCATGTAAAATAACTAAATGTCTTTATATCAGACTTGTTCCAATCTAACCTTTCTGTATTTTGTATTCTGTGTGGAACGCCAAGCCATCAGCGACAGCCCCATAAAGTTATTCAAGTGGGGAATCTAGTGGATAATATGACACAGAATTTTAATGGGGTTCTTGGTGATGGTGGTGTAGAGGAATAATATAGATGATTGTTGATTCCAATTTCGAATTATTTTAATATAATTTGTTTCTTATTATTATTTCAAACTTTCTATTTTTTTTGCAAATAGTATATCTAGTTGCAAAGTAATTATATTTAATTTCTATAAAAGAAGTTTTTTAGAATTTATTATATGAAGAACGATCCATTCGCTTATACAGGGTGTTCAAAATTTATTTTATATAAAATAATATATTTAGAATTTTTATTTATTTACGAGGAAATTAGCTGTACCATTTTGGAGGAGATATCTGGAAGTAATCTGAAGAAAATCCTGGAAATCTCTAAGAAATTCAAGTTAATCTTTAAAGATTTTCTCCAAAAAAAAAACGTGTACAATTTAGATTACAAATTACAAGAACTCATTTCCAATATTTTCAGCGATGATCTCTTTCTGTAATACTTGATATAATATTTCAAGGCAACGGTTTAGATTTCCAAAATTCCTTCTTCCTTATTGTAACTATTTATAATATATTTTGTTACATCGAACTGTTTTCTTTTCAAATTTTCTTTACTACTAAATTCTTAGGAGAAATATAAAAAAACAATGTTAGCTAGTATTGATGAAATTTTACCACAAATAAAGTTTTTTTTACCTATTTCATTGGTCATTTATTACTTTTTTTCATTTTTTCAATTTTCATTTTTTTATCCGAATAGTTTTTTGGAATTTTAAGTCTTAAATAAACATAAAATATGATCAAACTTACATTTTACTTTACTATAAGTGAAACTTAGGCCGTTTCCCACTTCACCCCACAATTTCTTTTTGTGTCCCAAAATAAGAGGTTTTGAAAATTGTTGAAGAATTTCAATCAAAAATTTAAATTTTGAAATTAGGTTGTTTAGAAAGTTAACTATTGAGATTCTCTAAAGACTAAACCTTTCAACTGTGCAAAAATATGAATTTTTTCGACTCGCATAGAGACAAACAAAAACACTTCCTACTTCACCCCCACCTTAATATTTGTACTCACTACAACGTTATTTTAACATGCAACATGAAAAACTGATTAAATAAGATATTATGTACATACATTTCATCATCACAATTACCTGAAAACGTTACATTATTAAAAATTTAAAATAAAATTATAAAAGAAAAAATGCTGGCAAAAAATACGACGAATTATTTGCGCCAAATTATTAGAGTTTTTCTTCCAAATATCAACTATTTTTTTCAGAAGTAGCATTTTTTCCACTGACTACAATGATGAAAACAGACAAACAATTGACCATCTGGTTTTCGAGATATTTACAAAAATAATAAAATTTTAAATGGAACATTCTGTATATTTTTGCAAGAATCGATGATAAATTAAATTCTGTACAAAAAATGTCTTTAATTTTTTTTTATAATATTTTAAAATTGGCGAGTTATTTTGAAAAAACATTTGCAATTCTCTAAAATCAAGTAGCCATGAAACGGAATAGTAATTTATTAAAACCTAACATTCATAATTTTCAATTTAAGCATGTGGAAAAAAACTTGAACGAATTACGGAAATATTGAAAATTTACAAAATTATAATTTTCATGGCTACTTGATTATCAAAACTTTGGAAACTTTCAAAATAACTCGCTTATTTTAAATAATTATCAAAAAATGATAAGAACATTTTTTGTACTGAATTTAAATTGTCATCGATTTTTGCAAAAATATACAGGTTGTTTAAAAAAATGTTATTTTTGTGAATATCTCGAAAACCAGATGGTGAATTGTTTTTCTGTTTTCACCATTGTAATCAGCGGAAAAAATGCTAATAATTTGGTAATTTAACCGACTTTGTAGTTCCAATAATAAAAATCTCCTCCTTCGGCGGCCGATATCTCGAAATCCTTTCATTATTTTTTTTTGTGCCCATGGAGACATTTGATCAGAACGATTTGACATTTTTCACTAGGTTTGAGCGAGAATGAGTGAAACCCAATTCCCCTTTAAAAACTGCGGGGTCCTTTAGTATCTGGAGCAAGGACCAGTAGCTAGTGTATTTATTTACATAAAATAACAAATTGTGAAAATTCTTCTAAACCACTTTTTAATTAAGAGCAAAATGTACATGTTGATACACGATTTTGCTTGTTTTTTTGTTGATATTTGATATCAAAAGGCTAAAAGGTTTTTAATTAAACATTTTTTGTGTGCATACATTCAGAATTTTCATCAGTATCCTGCTGGGTGCTGGGAGCAAGGAGCAAGGACATCTCAAATCTCATATAAATAAAATCGTACTTATCTATAATAGAATCCTATAAAAAAAATAGGTTTTTTGTAGGTTTTTGGTGACACGCCTATAATCATCATATCCTTATTATTAGCACGTTTTGCAGGAAAAATGTTGGTGTGACAAATCTATATTCTTGATCTAATGTTATGCAACCTAAACTACATGAGAAGTTGGTTGCATATACGTAATTTTGTATAATTTGTATAAAAATTGTATTTTATTTAAACTAGTGCATCATCCTGCTACTAACGTATATTTTGAGAACAATAAAACTGAAAAATGTTAAAAATTCTGATGATCACTTGTGTATACAATTTTTTCTAAAGCAAATCTAGGGCACTTTGTAATCTCGTCCTTGTTTTCCTACTGTTCCTGTTTCTAAAAATAACAAATTATACTAATTATTTTTATTGCTTCTACTCGCACTTTTTCAGTTTTACGAAAATTTACTACCAGAAAGTTTAGCATAATTTAAACTTTGACACATTTATATACTTTTTATTATACCAAATAAGTGATTCTGCAGTTAAATTTAGACATAAAAGTTCATCAAACCAAACATAATCGTTTGGTTTAAATTTCATCAGCAATTAATTAGTTTTTTTGTAAACAAAACTTCCTTGATAGGTAATCACCTGAGATGAAAGATGTTTGAACACGTGTCTGAAAATGCGTTTCAGCCCAACTTTCCTCCCCTTTGTAGTTGCATTCTTGCAGCTTCAATGCCACACTTCATAACTATTTTTAAAATTCATTTGGACAAGAAAGTGGCATGTGTTGTTGAAATAAAGCGACATGAAATGTTAATTATTTCACTTTGAGTTCAGTTCAAGTGAAATGTATACATTACCTCTCTATTATTATATCAAATCAGCTGTTGAGTTTCGGTTTTTGACTAATTACCTAACGGATTTGATTTATAATGTTGTTGAGATGAATATTTTAAACCACGCTTTTTGTTATAGAAATTTTCAAGTAATTCTATTTATAGATGAGTAACCCAAAAGAAAAATGGAGTATTACAGGAAAGTTTACCACAATAACAGAGAATTTATGAGTTTGTTTGAAATCAATCATAAATGTTGTTTCAGTAATTTACAATGATTTTATGATGCAGGATAATAGTTTCCTGTGGAAACATTACGAGGGATTTTTGCGAAATTTTCAGGCAAGCAATAATCTAGGTTTAATTTTAGATTTAGACACTCCTCTAAAGTATAAGATTTTGCATTTATAAACATTTTTAATGTTGGGCTTTTATCTAAAAATATACTTAATAGAAAAGCTAAAGGAATCAGTGTGTACTATACTATAGGTATCTACACTTATGCAAAACATGTTTCTTTTTATTTTTAGAAAATACAAAAAATACAATAACTTATAACAATTATAATTAATAACAATTATGGCACATTTTATTATTGTCCAATGTTTCAAATAAATAAATATATATTTCTTTTACGTCGAATATTTTTCGTTTATTGTCTTGGGGTGGCGAGGGTGCATGAAATCTAATTACTTATTGAAGCAATTTGACTATTAGGAATGTTTTGATAAGTTGGTTAAACCAACCAAAAAAATACTGATGAAAAAAGTTGTCAACCAATACGTACTAGGTATACTTAATAAAATTAATTTCGCGCAGTACAAGTTATTTTATAAAAAATTTAATAATATTAAAGGAAATTGTCCCTTGATTTCATACACCCCCTACTTAATATAGTAACTTTTTCGACAGGCAGTGTGTGGAAAGACAACTGGTTAAGACACTATGCTTCTTGAATTTCCCCTTTAAACCCCGGCACATGATGAAAGTTATGCCTCGCCAATTTATTAGCCAACTCCTGGAGCACATCACGAAATATCAACGAATCCACATTCTGTCCCAACATGTAAAACAAGAACCAGTCACCCATTTTACTTCTTCGCACAATCAACTCGATGACATCCTTCCGTACCAATCGGTATCGCATCCGCAACAAGTACACTCGCATACGCGGCGAAAAAATTATGATAATTCTGTAGACCACAGTCAGCAACGTTAATATTGACAGTATGATGAACCAGAACCACAAGAACACATAGATTTTCTCGTTCACCACGTTCAATGGCAATATGCACAGACCATCGAACAATTCACGGTCACCGGACACGCCAAACTTGCGGAACGTACATTTGGTCATGCGAGGGAAGATGCGTATCATTGGGTCCATGCGGTTCTCTTGGTCGTTGTTGACGAACTGGATG
Organism: Pediacus dermestoides; assembly: GCA_963942485.1. Taxonomy (NCBI): domain Eukaryota; kingdom Metazoa; phylum Arthropoda; class Insecta; order Coleoptera; family Cucujidae; genus Pediacus; species Pediacus dermestoides. Next base: position 37,589,051 of record OZ012626.1, read on the forward strand.
ACTTCCAGGCCGAACATCAGGAAAGCGCCGTCGAAGAAGCGGTTCATCAGAAACATTTGCCCTGGAATGGAAAATGCACAAAGAACAGTAATTTTGGTAAAAGTTGGTTAGTTTCAGGCATACAAAAACATTAAGAAGTCTCGTGTTGTCTAAATATTTATAAACAGTTTTGTAGCTAAAAGAATGAGGTTAGAGCGATTTTACTTTTTTCCAAAATACATAAAAACGAAAATTTCGCTGGGTTCCAAAACTTTGGCACTTTAACTCAAGAAAATGATTAAAAGTTATAAAAACAGAATTTTGTGCCATACTGTATTAAAAACGTTTTAATTTTGGGACCACTGGTCGGATTTTGATGAAATTTGCTTTATTGCAAAGTTCAATGTTTTATTTATAAAAAATTGTTATTTGGTCATTTTAGACCTTTTTCGTGGCTTCAAATTTGCACGCTTAGAAATAACAATTTTATTTTTTCTGACTATTTCAGTTTTAGAACAGTTTTAGAACCACTGCTCAGATTTTGGTCAAATGATCTTCTTTTTAAAGTAGAATGATGGTTTTATTTTAAAAAAGTTTAGCAACTTAGTTGAAAATTTTCTGCGTGGTTTAGTTTCAAAAATATTCTATTTAAAAAACATTTTTTTTTAACTGCTGTTTGAATTTTTCTTAAATTAACTTTTTGGAAAGCTGAATGATGATTGTATTTCGAAAAATTAAAGAAAATTGTTCATATTTTTTTGCTTTTCTAAAATCGAGGAGTATTCTTTTTAAAAAATCACATTTTTGGAGTTTGTGTCAAATTAACTTTGCTGGAAAACAGATTCATGGTTTTATTTTGGTAAAATTCAAATTTTTCGAAGATTATTTTTGAAAACTCGTTTTTCTTCTGCATATTATTAATTAATAAACATTAATAATTAGGCATTATTATAGAAAAGTTGCTTGTAATAGCACATTTCTGGCCTAGTCCTATAAAGCAACACTTTTCGGACTAGTTCTATAAAACATAACAAAGGTGGCCATTTCTGCAATTCCCTCAATTAACTAACTTCATGAATAGAACCAAATATAAATCACCATGCTCAAGTTTCTGTAGCCATTTGGCAAATACTTATAGATTTTTATGCCCCCATGATGAACTTTGATATTTTAGTTTATGAGATGGCTTAGCCAACTCGCTTCTGTGTTCGTAATGGTACGAAATAAACTGGCGTTTTCATTTATGTAGCATTCTGCAAGACATAATTGAGGACTGACGACATGAATGGTATTGAAAACTTCAACTAGCTAGACATCTTATTATTCTTGGCAAGAAAGGTTTATGTGATAGAGTTTTTGGTGAATACTAAAACGTAACAAGCAATCTGATTTTGTTGTAAATAAATTTTAAAAAATTAGCTCAATCTTATAAACCTAATTTTAGTAGAGTAAAAGATTTCAGGCGCTTTTAACAGAATTACTATTTCAAAATATTTGTTTATAGCTCGATTTTAAAGTCAATCAATTATGATTAATATAAACATATCGTAAGGAATTGCAATAACTGCTTTTATTGTTTTTGGTTCGTAATAGTAAAGGCATCAAGTATGTGAAGTTATATTATACAATTTGAGGAGGTATGCAATTATTCATGTTTTGTATTTATGCTCAGTGAATTATTTTAAATAAAACCCTCATTGGCTTGGTTTTAACAAAAATCTGATCAGCGGTACTAAAACTATCATTTTTTAAACAGTCAAGTTCAATTTTGAAGCCAGGAAAAAGGTCCAAAATCACCTAATTGAAAACTTTTTTAATTTAGCGTTGTTTTTTTAAAAGCCAAATGTAGGAACAATTGAGGAATAAATTATCAAAATTATGGAAGTTAATTTAGATAATTTTAGAACGGATATAAAAATTTCATTAACATTTTACATCCTCCACTTTGAAAATTCGTAGCTCTGCATTGGATTTCACAATTTTCACTTACAATACGGTTTTAGAAAGCTAAATTTATTTTTATTACGGAAAAAAATCATCAACATTCTGGAAGTTAGTTTAGGTACATTTTGCGTGGATAGAAATTTTTTTTAATTTGTTATCAATCTTCTACATGGTCCAATTTCGTAGCTCTATACCAAATTTTTACTTACTGTATAGTTTTGCAAAGCTCAAAATAGGTTGTGTTAAAAAAAATCTTCAAGGCTGAGGAGGTTAGGTTTAGAAATTTATCTGCTAAAATAGAAAAAATATGGAGTGAATTTTTCAGATCGCCGTCTTTAGAAATTTATAAAATATTACCTAGTAAAATTTCGGATTTTTACTGTAAGTGCAAACTAAAATGTGTCAAACCAGCCAAATAATTTTGATTTATTTCGAGTTATAAAATTTATATTTTACGAGCCTTAACAACTAAATGTTCGGAAAAAAATTAGATTGTCTTTTTCCATACGCGCAAAGGTTATCTAAATTAACTTCCCTAACATTGATGGTTTTTTCTGTTATAATGCCAACATTTGGTTATATAAAAACGTAAATTTCGTAAAAATCCGCTCGGCGGTTCCAAAACTGTGGCACTTTAACCCAGCTGAATGGAAAAATTGTAGAAACAAAGAATTATTATTTTCAAAACGTTAGTTCTAGTAGTCGGATTTTGATGAAATTTACTTTATTGCAAAGCAGGATGTTGGTCTTCTTTACAAAAAAGTTATACAAGATTTTATTTGGTGTTTTTGGGCATTTCTCGGAGCTTCAAAGTTGCACCTTTAAAAATGATAGAATTTTCTAGTAACTGTTTTAAAATATCACAGTTTTGAAACCCCTGGTTGGAATTGTGTCAAAAAACCTTTAAATCAAAGCTCAATAATCGTACTATATTGAAAAAATCCTGAAATGTCAATATGATTTTTTTTGCATTTTTTTCGAGTTCCACAGTTCACTTTTCAAAAAACATGTTTTTTTGAGGGTGCTACCTACACTTAAATAATCACAGTTTTGTAACCGCGAATTGGATTTTGGTAAATTTTACTTTATTGCAAAGCTGGATGTTGGTTTTATGTACAAAAAAATCCCCAAGTCTTTATTTGGTGATTTTAGGCAATTTTCGTAGCTTTAAAATTGCACTTGAAAAATGTGACATAATTTTCTAACGACTGTTTTGAAAAAATCACTGTTTTGGAACTCGGTGAAAACGACATAAAGGTGCTTCCATGGCCCTCATCCAGTCCGGACTTAAATATCATTGAAACTCTTTGACATAAAATTAAACGTATTCTACGCAATACCAATAATCCACCAAGAACCATTGGGGACTTAAAGACCAAAATAGAAGAAATTTGGAACAGTTTCACGCCAGCATTGTACCAAAATTTGATAAATACAATGCCTGCTAGAATACAGCAGCTTTTAAAGCAAAAGGAGACGTAACCTCTTATTAATGGTCCTAAATTAAAAATTATCCCAACATTTAGTTGCAAATTCATTTTGTAAAATTTGCTAATTATTAAGGTTAAAATATTGTTAAATCAAATAAATAATTTTCTTCCATGCATAATATTGTTATTAAGGCTTTATCTTATTGTATTGTTAGGTGTTTACTAATTATTTGCGTAAAATTTCCAGTTCTCCTTTCATACTTCAAAAATTTACTTTTGTCCGAACATTTAGTTGTTAGGGCTCGTATATGGATCCACACACACATTTTGTTTAGCCAAAGTTACCTCTAGTTTCACAAAAATACAAGAGATTATTTGTAGCAACGGTTTTCAAACACCATAAAACACATTGATCTATAAAGTAATATTAGCAGCTTTTGATGTTTATCTAAATGGCTCACCATAAATCACCGCACGGCTTAATGTATTGTACTTTCATAAATCTGTTATTCTTACGAAAGAACAGTTGGACAAGTGACAAAATAATAAAAGTTTAACGTTAAGCTGTGTTGTGGTGTACGGGATTAGAGATGATTGAACTCAAAATGACACTCACGTTGATTTCAGTAAAACCAACCAAATTAGCAACTTACCAACAACATTAACCAGCGCCAAACATTCGCAAAAATAATATTTATACGCCCACCAATTGTGGTACCGTAAGTTCTCCCACAAATAATCGATCATCAATTTCTTTTTTTGTCGTTTTTCGATTTCGGAACACACCGCCACGTCCAGATCCATCATCAAAGCATGGATTTTACCACCTTCCCAGTTCTTCCACAGCCAGCGGGGTGTGTAGAATAATATCGCCTGAAACAATAGCAGAAATTTGACCGACAAAACCCAAAAATACAACCAGGACAAGGTTAACTAGCAACACACATTTATATATTATACACAATCGTTTATTTACTTAATGAAAATATGGGCTATTTTTGTGTTTGTGTGCGTAAGTCTTGAATTAACACAATCAAACTAATGATATGGTATTTTGCAGTTTAGGCACCTGGTGCCAAAATAAGCGTTTACAATGCCGTTTGCTGTGGGTTCTTGTAATAATGGGACGGAAATAGCTGCCCGTTCGTGTTTGTGAGGCTGATTCAATTCGGGAGATTTTATTTTTGGGTATTTATTATAAACAATGACTGTCTTACATATAAAATCTTTTGTATCTGGCCTGGTTTATTAATAATTCTATCTATTATTATTGCTCGATAATAATTTAATATTATTGTGTGGGTTAGTTGAGTGATTTAGAGGCGTTTTAGTTTGTTGAAATCAGCTGAAGGGTGATTCGTTTCCATGTTTTTATTAAGCCAGCACATCTTTTGTCATTGTTATTTTTTGGATTGGCACATCAATAACAGTAATCTTTAAAAAATCGGTTTGGTTTGGAGAGGTGAAATAAAAATTTACATGCTACTCGTATAATTTTAATTTATTTTAATATAAAATTACCTGTTTGCTCTAATATTAAATATTAAAAAAATCTATAAAAGTTTAGAAAATAAAATATTAAACTTTTATAATAATACTACAGAATGAGAAAAACTTTTATTATTAGAATTATTAGATTTTTATTACAAAAATGTGATTTTTTTTAAGAATATTGCTCGAAATATGGAATTTTCGAAAAGCGCAACTTGAAGCTCCTGAAAACGCTGAAAAAATTGATATAAACAAGACAGAGAATTTGTCACTATCAAATTCAGCTTTGTAATGACGCTGTTTTAACAAAAATCTGACCAGCAGCTCCAAAACTGTGATTTTTAAAACCGTCGCTTGAAATTTCATTTTTCAATTTTTCAACTTTGAGACCACGAGAAACGCCTTAAAATCACCCAATTCAAAACTTCCTTTGATTTTCATACTACATTAAACCAACATTCACTAATAAAAGTAAATTTCACCAAAATCAAACCAGTGGTCCTAAAATTACAACATTCTAAAAACAATATGACAAATTTCCCATCATTGTCCTAATGTAAAGTGCTATAGTTTTGGAACTGCTGAACAGATTTTTACCAAATTTGCGTTTTTATATAGTCAAATGTTGGCACTATTACAAAAAAATTACATTCGCCATAACCTCACTTTTGTACAGTTTTTTGGACAGTCAAACATTTTCACGCAAATTTATAAAGGATAATCGTTTTAGAACCACTCGTCGCTTTTTCAAAGAAACCCAACATAATGTTGGCATTATATTAAAAAATATGATAGGAATCATGACATAAAAAGACAAGGTATGATCTCGCGACTCGCGCACTTTCGGTGGTGGAGGAGCAATCAGAACCATTCCCTTATGGCGGCCATATTTACCGAGATATTTGAATTTATCATCTAGTCACATCGTATTGAGTGCTGAATGCTCTTGTTATAACGGTAACTATGGAAACGGGGGATGCAATATGGCCGCAATAAGAGAAACTGTCAGTCTTCAAAATTGTGAACTTTTCAAATTATAAATTTGGAACTTAAAAAATGTATTAATTTGGAATTTGTCGAAATTTGCTTTTTTATAGAGCCAAAAGTAAGCATAATTATAATAAAAATCATCATTAAAATTAAGTAGATGTCGAAGAATGCATTTACAAAAATAGAGCTTAACGAAGTTGGAAAATCGCAGGATATGAGAGAATAATGTTTCTATGTGCGACCGCGAACTCATCAATTACCTCTCGTATAGATTTTCTTCACGCCCATTTCTTCAAGGACAAACAGACATTTTTCCTTCTTACCAGTTTAATGAAATAACCAATTAAATTCGCATATTTCCTGCATCCTACTGCCACAAATCCTTTAACAAACACCCACGAATTTAAAAAAAAATCGTTTGCTTAGACTTATATCCAGAGTTAATAGTTCATTTTTAAACAACTGCTCGAACATTTATTGCCATTTGACCACATTTTATGGTGGGCAAGCAGCTGATCTACAAACACAAACAATATGTGTCATTCGTGCCTTTTCATTTCAGCAGGAAAGAAAAATCATAAATGTCCCTCGTAAATAAGTTGCCAATTAAATAGGTGTGAATGTGTTTTTGGTCGAACATTATGCGAGAGCGAGCGAATTTTGTTTGGTCCAATTAACCAGATGAATGAACCTCGCTGATTTAAATATAACTATTTGTTGTATGTTTTGAATTTTTTTTTGGTACTATAAGTTTATATTTGTTCTTTCTCACTGGACAGCTGGGTTTTTTCAATTTGATTTATGCGAATGTTATAAATTAGTTATTGGAGATTTCAACAATTAGCACACGTTAGTGGATCGTAATTTTCAGTCAAGTTGGTTTATTTCTGAGGAAGACAGCAGAAGATGGATAGAGAAAGAGGAATTAGTGTTAAAACTTGCACTTATGAACTTCAAAAGTTGCAACAGAGAATAGCTCTAGTTCTGGACCTAAAGTAGACTTAAATTTGACGAAAATGCATCAGTTTAGAATGAGTGTGAGTTTCAAAATTTATTCAAATTTGATTATTTGTGCTTTTATTTATGGAATTATTTGTAGAATCTAAAAATGTAAAAGTTTCATTTAAAATAAGGCAGTACGGAGGTATTATTTAGCAGAAGTCTTCAGCAACTACTTTTGTATCAAACATTTTTGGTTGGAAAATTATATTTGGTCAAATTTATTTTGACTTTGTATCTAAATTTTTCCAATAATCCAAATATTACACAATTTCAAGTCAAGTTATGATAAAAATTATGTAACTAAGGCTTATTTAAAATTGGTAACGTTCATATATTAAAGTGGCCTATTTATCAAAAAAAATGAAATTTGCTATTTATACCTTAGAACTTAAGTTCAAACCAAAAAACCGTCTAATTAGTTCCTCGAAATTATTCGTTTTGTGTATTTCTAGATGACCAAATGTCCCATGTGGATTCTCTTGAGACAGCCGCTGTTTCGCATCACTTGCTGTCAAAACCATTCATCATATTTCTCGTTTTTCCCTCAAATCACCTTTTAATTTGAAATAAACAGCAAGAAAACCCGCTAAGATTTATGTTTATCACCGAACGCTTTGGCCGTTTTTCCTTTGGCTAATTACCGTAAGTAAGCAATCATATTTTGGCTCTGCGCTGATAAGATTATTAATCAAACAAGTTAAACAGCACGCGGTCGTTGGCTCTTATGTTTTTTTGGCGTTTGGCCACACACAAACACAGGGTGCATTTTTGCACTAGTTACTTGTGGAATTCCTGAACAACATAACATGTTTTATCTACATCTACGCAAATACCCGTAATCTAAATTTACTGTTTTACTTTACTTTATTATAGCTAAACTGGATGCGAAAAGTAGTATAATTTTTGATAGTGGCGTGATTATTTTTGTGCGAAATTGCAAAAAGGAAATTGCTATTAGTGCATTTATTACTTAGATAAACAGAATTTATGTGACTGAGTTGTACAGGCAAATGCATTTTCGTCATTAAATATTTTATGTTGGGTGGATCATTAGATTGGGAAACTAAACTAAGTATAAAATGTTTAAATTTTTCGGTTTGGACGCGCTGAAAAATTTATTAGAAATTATTATTATGCAACATTTACAAAACTTGTGAAAATCCCGAGCACTAAAACCAAAACTAACAAGTAAATAAAATCATAACGAACAAATTCTACAATCAATTAGAAGCAGACGGCGTAACCGTAAGAATTATGAAACGAGTTTAATGAACAATTTCAGTTTATATTATGCATGTAATGGCGTTTTTGACTGTTTGTTTGGTGTAATAAAAATTGTTTAAGATGTTCCTTAACCCTAATTCACATTTAAACAAATCAGGCGTGGTATTTACAAGGCCTATAGCACCAAAATTATGTTAGATAACATTTTGTACAGGATTTAAATTTATTCTTTCAATAATTCGTCTATATTACGAATAAATCGATCAGAAGCTTTTACAATGATTGAAAAAACGTACCCAAAGAAAAAATAAACACCTCATAATCCCCGTTTTGAATATAGTGCAACAGTTTGTCGCGCCCTGTTATGAATGCTTTATATATTGGATGACATTTCCTGCATATTTATTTTGGAGAAATGCCCGATTCGCTGCATTACTAGAAAAAAACCGAGTTAGTTGAGTTGTCGAAATATTATTACGACTCCTGACACGTTTTCCAAATCACTCAGGATTTCCAACTGATATAAAATCAGACACCACTGAAACCGAACATTTTTTCGTTTTTAGTTTAATCGTTTAATGTTTCCGCTTTGGCTGCTGTTTTATCACCATCATTTCTACAGTATAAACTTGTGTGTGTTGTGTGTGTGGAGGTAATTTCGAATTTATTTAGAATAGGTGGGTGGCCCACTTTCTAAGAATGTTTTAAATTTAAACTGTGCACACTTAACATTAAACAGTGCATATAATATATAATATAGTGAGATTGTGAGATGATTCAAAAATATTTCGGTGATTTTTGGGTTTGTCCTGATCCTGATGCACATGTGATTATATTCTTTTTACTGTTACTGTCGTGTGTTCAAAAATATCAGGCAGGAGTCTCTAAATTTAATTAGTTTGACTTTGGTGAGTGTGTATGTGGAAATGGGAGCTTATTTAATTGATCATTAATCTAAATATAGGGACAATTAAATCAAAGTGTGGATTATAACAATTTTTGAGGTTTCTTTCAATTTATCTACATATAGTTGAGAAAAGTTAAAAATACTATAAGCAGAAAATTTAGTAAATTAACCAAGAACAAAGAAATAATATTTCAGATTAATTAAGAATTAATATAATTTTATTTACCTAATAATGAGTTAATTATACTCGTAGTTCTTTTTAAATTTTTAGATACCTTGTAATTTTATGAATTTACATATTAAAATTAGAAAGAGTTTTGTAGTTTTTTATGTAAACTGCCTTTAAAAAGTACAACCTTCAAAGAGACGAGGGAGATGGTCACGTGCATGTCTGCTGAAAAGAATTCTGCCATACTCCCTATATTATTTCCACTGAAAATGATCTAGTTTCCTAAATTATAAATTGTTAATCATCTAGTGTTTGGACTTTATATTCTATCAATTTGTTCCTGAGAAATTCAAGTTTTAATGCAAATCCGTTTAGCTTTATTATAGAATTATCCAATTATTAATAATTTTCGAAATTGGTAATGATATGTGAGTACTCCTGTGTGTATTAGCGTAAAAAATATTTAATAGAATATTAGCATAATAGTTTTTCCTGCAAATTTACCCTAGTAATATTTTATTTTTATTTCTAAAACACAAAATCCATGTGGACTTAAAATAAAAATTTGGTAGTTAAAATTATTTTAATTTGTTAATTTTCTTTCAGAAAATGTGTCTGCACTGTAGCCCAGTAAAATTAAATTAAAAAATGGCAAAATTGACACTATGGCCAAATTTTTGAGAGCAAATCAAGGGTCATTGATGAAGCTCCGAACCGCAAAAATCAACCAACAAAATTTCCTTGTGCGTGATTTTTTATATCTCGGTTTCTACTGGTTGGATTTTAATGAATATTTTTCTTTAATTTATTCAGAAAAACATTTCAAATAACTTGTTTGAAAAAAATTTTTTAAGCTCCTTAAAGAAAAAAGTTATAAGCAAGATACTGCCCTTCTTTAGAGGGTGAGTATCTTCAATAAAATATACTTATATATTTTTCTATTGCAATAATGGAAAAAATATTCAAACAAAAGTTGTAGAGGATCTTATTTCCTACAACTTTCATTTAGTATATTTTTTTGTGACGCAAAAAGTACACGAGGTAGAGGGCGCCAAAGTCAACTGCGCAAATATTACATATCATGGTAAAATTCGCGTTTTTTTGTAATCATCGTTATTATTATGTTTTTTTAATTGTAATAGTAAAGTATATTATGTATATTTGATTGAAAAAACTCACCCCGTAAAAAAGACCAGTGTTTTGCGCCCTCTACCTCATGTAATTTTAGTTTGACAAAAAATACCTGAAATGAAAGTTGTAGGAAATAATATCCTCTACAACTTGTGTTTAAAGATTTTTTTCATAATTGTAATAGAAAAGCATGTACATTTTATTGAAAAAACTCACCCACTAAAAAAGTGTAGTGTTTTTCGCCCCCTATTTTATGTAATTTTTGTGTCACAAAAAAATACTTGAAATAAAAGTTGTAGGAAATAACAACAACTTTTGTTTGAATACTTTTTTCATAATTGTAATAGCTAAAAAAATATATTTTAATGAAGAAACTCACCCCCTAAAAAAGAGCAGTCTTTTGCTTATAACTTTTTTGTTAAGAGAGCTATCAAAAAAAGTTTCATAAAAAAGTTGTTTGAAATATTTAACCAAATAAAATTAAAAAAACTACATTAAAATCCAACCAGTAGAGACCAAGATATAAAAAATCGTCTTTATCACGTGATGCACAAGGAAATTTTGTTGGATTTTTGCGGTTTTTGCGGGGCTTCGTCAATGACCCTCGACTTGCTTTAAAAAATTTGGCCATAGTGTCAATTTTGTAGGTACTTTTTGATCTAATTTGACTTTGACCACATTTTCAAATTTTTTAAAATGTTAACCATATGAACGGAAAAGTTCGAAATATTTTACTTTTTCCCAAGTTTAAGGGGTTAAATTATTTTGTTATTAAGCATTTTATTTAGAAAAAACTGTTTTAAAAAACAAAAACGCACATGGAATCAATTAAATATAAATATAACAATCATATGCAGTTTTTAATCATTATTAATCTGTTTCATTTATTTATTTATAAGTTAATAAGTTTCTTTAAACTTGAGTTAAAATTTTCAATAAATCAAAATATTATTATGTACTTATTTTTTGTAGAATTTCATAAAACTTATTTTTAGTTTTTAGTTTATCGAAATATTCAACATGATTTATTTAGCCATAATATTTATATTTTCAAAATTAAATTACTTTTTTTGAAAATTGTCGAAAAATGAAAAACATTGATGAAGGATGTATGATACTAGATCATTAAAATATTAAGAAAACATACTAAAATATCATTCTTCAAGAACGAACCACAGAGAATTTTCCACTTTTCGAACAAATAAAAATTCGAATTTGTCCTATTTATCGACTTGGTCAAATTTTAATCCAAACTAATCAAAATACCATTTTGGGAACGGAATTCCAGTCACCGTGTATTTCAGCATGCTCGAATATAATGCACCCTGTATAATATAAAATATACAAATATTTTTCTTTTATTTATTTTGTACAAGAACTAATCCGTTATTTTTAAACTGTTTTTCTATACCTTCGTCCTTATTTCCAGACATCATTGTGTAATTAAAAAAACTGATCGTAAACTAAAATTCTTTACATTGCCTGTCGATGTAACTTATGATACTTATGTTTAATTTAACTCGAAAATCCCTCGTCTATTTTAATTTTGTATACTCGGCAACTCACACAGATGTTTCAGGTGCTATTTTCGCGCAATTATTTGAAAGGGTATTATTTAATTTTCTGTTTTAACTAACGCTACTGTAATCTAAACAATAACCTCCAAGTGTAATTTGTTTTACATTACTTCACCATTAAACTCTCTTTCCCCACCGACAACATAAACACTCCATTATACCTTAATAAACATTCGGGTTTTAGTATCTTGTTACTTGGATGTACACATTTTTATAAATAGTACATACGACAATGTCCAACTTGACACACTTACTTGAAAAAATAAGCAAAAACACACCCACTGGTAGTATCTGTACACTTTCTTGTTCTCCTCTTTGGTAGTGGTAGCAATGCCAGTTTTGTCCTTGTCCTGATCACCGTACAAATCGACGATCCTCGCCGGCTCCTGGATGTTGGCGGATATGGTAAACGTGGAGTGTATCCAACAGAATGTATTGAACACATCCTCTGGTATCTCTTTGTTATGGACGCAATCAATGGGATTACCAACATATTGTCGGGTAGTTACAATCAAACTGAAGGCAATTAAAATCACCACGGTGATGGAGTAGTGCAACCGGAAAACTGGCGAATCTATATGGATGTGACTGACTCTGATGAGCGATTTTAAACCGCGGAAAATATCCAACATTGTGTGTTGGGGGGCAGGTTATTAATCGAGGCTTCAGGGGGGAGTTGTTAAGAAAAACAGTTTTTGTGTGGTGGTTTTGACATTATTAAGATCAGATCAGAGGTTGTTTCAGCTCATTTTCCTCTGGAGGTGGCTTTTTATCACAGATTTCTTCCTTCCAGGTGTTTTGTTATTCTTTGTCGTGTTTCGTACACGTGCACTACATTTGAGAGTGGAGTCACTATCGCAACAACCGGGGCACGTCTCTGGTCAATTTCAAGTTTGCGCGGCGGCGGCGATGGACGCCTCTCTAGCGTGCGTCGGGACGCTTATTTTAACACTACTAACTTTCCCAACCAGCACGCCAGCCACAGCCATGTGCCATTCGAGATGTTATAAATACGAAACTAAATAGACTTATTACTCCCCGTATATTTCAACTGCAATCTCAGACATTCGTGCTTGGCTATTTTCACTGGACGGGGGGGCACGATCGGTGAAATCAGACAGAAATCCACTAGTGTATTTTTAACAACAACCAACACAAGAAAAATTTTATGTTTAGAAGCGAATTACAGTCGGATGCTTTCGGATAACGTCGATGGGAATATTTTTGGCAAATTTAGATTATTGCACATTTACAGTTTTGTTTCGCTTTTTCTGGCGGAATGGCGAGGGAGAACGCGATCATTCCTCTCATAGCCACAGCACCAAGTATACAGATTTTCTTGTGCAGGCGAGTTGAGCCTTGTATTGGCAGTTACATAAACAAAGTTGGGTAATAAGAATTACTATACGCGTGCAGCATAGATTTTTGTTTGAATTATGGCAATTTTCAAGGCAATGTTTGGGAGATTTTCGTTATGAAAACAAATTAGCTGCAGGAAATAAACTTTCGTAACAGCACCTCTACAATTAGAAACCAAATGGGACCTGCATCAGTCTAAAGATCTAGGTACAGTTTAGAATATGCTCATTTTTATATCTATTTAAAGCTCTTTTTTCGCTATATTGGGACAAATATCATTTAATTTCAGGCAGTCACATTTTGTACAATGTTTATGACCGAAAAGTTGGCTTTACTCTTTAGATTCTACTGAATAAGTTGTAGGAAATGAACTGAACTTCTTTCATTTTCCGAGGCATTTCACGAAAAATGTGTACTTTTTAGAAATAACAGGATTCGCCTACGTTTTATAAAAACTTGAAGCTTTTCACAAAATGACAATTATTTTAGTTAGCCTATAATAAGATAGTAACAGATCGGCCACATTTTTGTACAAAAACTTCGCTAATTTTGATAAATTTGAAAAAATAGGTACATATTGTACAACATATTTTTAAAATTCCAAGGAACGAATCACAATAAGATTACAACATTTATTTTATTATTACAATAGAATCTGACCTAAAATTTAAATCAGTAAAAAAAGTTTTTCAATTAAGTAGATTTTCTTTATCTCCATTTTAAAATTGCGGCTATAAATTAATGTGGATTATAACCACTCTACATTTTGATCATCTGTAATAAATTTCCGCTACACTGCATGCCTTTCATATGGTCACCAAATTAAGAAGGTTACCTAAGTTTTTATTTATTAAAGAAAATCTATACAAAGTGGCTGAAATTCGTGGTATTCTACCGGGATCTCACATGTACTAGAATTATTTTCAGTAGACATCTGCGTCACAATCTCCCTCTCCCTCGCTTAGAGGTTAGAGAAATAGAGAGACAAAGACAGTGAGACACACAGTCTCGGTTAAATGATGGCGAATTTAAGTAATCTTGAAGGGTATCTTGATAATATACAGGGTGTCCCAGTTTATATCGTCAGCATTTCACCAGTCGATAGTTTAGCGAAAATTAAAGCCTTATGAAATTTTGCATAGATCTTTTTTTTGTATTCTCTTATTAATAGTGGTTGCAATTAATTTATTTAGGACACAGAGGCGTGCGTACGGGTTTCTTCAAAAACATTTTATTGAATAAAACGTATGCCACTGGTTTTTTTGCAGCACCAAGATGCAGAGAGTATTTTCCATTCAATTTAGAAACTTTTTCGTATCTTATAATTTTTTGATAACTTAACTCAAAATAACCTAATACTACAGTAAATAAGGGAGAAAAAAAGGCTTCAAATAGACTTTTTTTACCCTCTAGAATCTTCTAGAGGGTCACCCTGAAAGTTTAAAACTCAGTTTGTGTATTCGTAGACCCCGCCCTTCCTTCACCAGCCCTCAATTAAGGGTTGGATTTTTTGGTTTATTGAATAACTTTTTTCCTATTAAATTTTCAAAAAAAAGAGTCAGTACAAAGTTGTAAAGAAAAATATTTCCTACAACTTATCTTTTAAACTTTTTTTGATATTGTCGATATTTAAAAAGTTATTCAACAAATAAGTTGAAAATTTTGGGGAAAAAGTAGTAAGTAGTACCTAACTAGAGAAAAATTTCACTAAAATTTGCAACTTATTTGTTGAATATATTTTTAAATATTGACAAAATCAAAAAAATATTAAAAGGAAAGTTGTAGGAAATATTTTTCTCTACAACTTTGTACTGATGCTTTTTTCGGAAACCTAATAGGGAAGAACCTCTTTAATAAATAAGAAAAAAAAGTTAAGTTATCAAGAAATTATAAGATACAAAAAAGTTTCTAAATTGAATGGAAAATACTCTCTGCATATTGATGCTGCAAAAAAAACAGTGGTGTACGTTTGATTCAATAAAATATTTTTGAAGAAACCCGTACGCACACCTCTGTGTTCTAAATAAAATAATTGCAACCACTATTAATAAGAGAATACAAAAAAAAAGATCTATGCAAAATTTCAGAAGACTAACTTTTTTTGTTATTGATTTATAGCAAATTATTTAAAATAATTTATTTTCTTTAATGGCCTGTACGTCAAAAAGGAAGCAACATTCGACCATTAGTTTATTAGACAAACCACCTTTAATTTTCGCTAAACTATCGATTGGTGAAATCCTGACGATAAACTGGGACACCATGTATTAAAAGATTAGTTTTTGAAATATCAGAAATAAGTAAATAAAATAAATTTAGTCTTTTTATTTTGTATATGAAACCACATTTTTTGTGCATCTAACAATTTTTTTTGATGCAAGTACTTTTCATTCCATAAGAAAATATTTTTGAGTAAATTTCCAATAATAGATAATCACTTTTAAGTATAAATTTTAGAAAATCGCTTACCTGAAAAAACAGGAAAAACGCCACCCATTGGTAGTACTTCACCTGTTTCTTATCAGACTCTTCGATACTAGTCTGAATATTGTGGTATAACGAGGGAGTTCCTGATGCGGGTTTAGGAACAGTGTACGTTGAGTGTATCCAACAATAAGTGTTAAACACATCCTCTGGAATTTCTCTGCGGATAAAACAACAACAAAATATGTATCCTACGCTAAAATTAATTGCTAAAAATACATTAAGTAGGTTTTGGGGATATTCAACTGTATTGCTTGAGGTATGAGTGTATAATTATTACGAAACATAATTATGTTGCGCTTGCATGTGAAAAATATCAATTAATGTTAAATAAAATTAACATTCTCAAATAAGGGAAAATTTCAAACAAAATGTTTATTTTCCCATTCTTTCCAACAATTTGCACATAATTCTTTGTACCATACCTGCACGATGATCGAACCAAAACTTATTTAATTTTTGACGTTTGTGGTCTGTCACCCCTCAAAGTTGACGAATTTGCAAATCATTCAACACAACCAAAAATGAGGCCCACAAAATTGTATATCTCAGATAACATTCAGTCATTGGATGAAGTGGCCAAAAGCATTAATTTATCCTTGGATATAAAAAATATAAGTAAATTAGATACATTAATTGGATTGGCCCAGAAGCTCTACCGAGCCATCAACGACAATCCAGCTGACCAAGAAAAAACCTACGTGATTGCCAAACGATATCTAATGGTAACTGATCAAATAGTCAAGACACAAAAAGAGAGGAATTTTCTAACCATACGCTACGAAACCAATGCGAAGACGGTGAATAATCTCGCAGCTGACTTGAGGACCTTGCTAATAAAACGCTATACCAAGTGCACATCTGAACTAAAACTACCACAAAAACCAGTAACTTCCAAGCCAAAAACACCGAGTTTACGTATATTCCTAAACAACTTCATTTCTTGTAAAAATCTATATGAAATGCTAGTTCATTCTGACCATGAAGACGACTACTTGCTTCTAGTGGACATTCGTCCAGCAGAAGAATACCGCAAAGGAACAGTAATTTGCAAGAACATCATTAACATACCGGAAGAGTACATAAACATTGGATTATCAGCAAACACTTTGGGCTTGAAGGCGATGTTAACAGGAGTACCACAAGCTATTTGGAACGAACGGGACTCCTTTCAAGTGATGGTACTTCTGGATTGGAAATCAGAGGCATCGCAAGTTGCTCGTAAACTTAAACTGCTAAGACAGATTTTGGTCGAGTGGGATTTCAACCGGAACTACTCGCAAGAACCGGTTTTTCTTAACGGAGGCTTCCGAGAGTTTATTGAAACCTATCCGATGTTTGTAAGCAACTCCCATGTTTTTCTCATAAATAAAAACGATGAGCTGGATGAGTTGCTTGATTTAACTAGCGAGGAGTACTCTTCGAGTTCTACCATAACGCAAGTACCTCCTCCAGTGAACAGAGCGAATAAGCCTAAGGAGTACAGACCACTAACCTATGAGCTACAAGGTTTAGCAGGATTAAAGAACTTGCGCAACACTTGCTTTATGAACACAGTCTTACAATGTCTTCGTTGTATTCCGATTATTAAGAATTTCTTCATATCTAATTCGTACAAGAAGTACCAAAGGAGGTTTCCTTCGAAGATTATGGAGGAAACAGCCACGTTGTTTAAGATGTTGTGGTCGGAAGTTGCGTGTGTTACCCCCACGGAATTTTACAGTAAAGTCTGCGAATTAGAACCGATTTATCGACAGGGCAACCACGAGGATTGTATGGAGTTTTTCCTGTTTCTGCTCAATAATCTAATCGACGATAGTTACATAGTTTTGCAAAAGCGTGACTTGGATGAGGTAGACGAGGCGTTCTATGAGCAGTTACAAAATAGGCAGTCGATTTTTATCGAACTGTTTTACCATCAAATCAGCACTAAACATCTGTGTGATTGCTGCAACACCTGCAGCTTCGGCGACGAAATTGAAAGCACAATTATGCTTCCAGTACCATCCACCGATTGCCACTTGGATCACTTGATGGAAGGCTACTTCGAAGACTACTGCATTGGGGATTTTTGTTGTCACGATTGTAAGAGATCTCTAAGAAACCAGAAGAGTTTGGTGCGTAGCCCACCGATTTTAGTGATTGTACTCAAGAGGTACTACCAAAGCGAAGTTGCATCCAGTGATTTATCAAAAAACCTTGTAAAAGTTAATTTTAAAGTTAACAATTTTTCTGTGGGGAACATCCGGTATAAATTGATAGGCGTGGCGATGCACCAAGGAACGTTAACTGCAGGTCACTACACCGCTGGTTGTTTGATCAACAACCAATGGATGGAGTGCAATGATGATTATGTGATTCCTATGAATATACTGAGTGACCGTACAAAAAGTTTGGTTTGCGCGTTTTTTTATACGAAAGTATAGAGTTGGGGTTACCTGTTGTGGACGCAATCGATGGGGTTTCCAACGTATTGTCTTGTGGTGACGGCTATGGAGAATGTCACCAGAAGTATCACAGTGGCGTTGCTGTGAAGTCTAAATATTAAGGAATCTATAGTCACTTGGTTAAACTGTAACAAAAAAAGATCGTGGTTGTATTATTTAACATGGAAAGGTGTAAGTATCGGGAAGGTTTCGCCATTTTTAATTTTAAGAGTTAAATAAGGACTTGGGATGTTAATACATAATAGTAATCTTAATAAAATTTATTATGTTGTTGAACTTAATTTCAAGCTGTGGATAGATATAAGATAAGATTCCGAAATTTTCAGTTTAGGCGTGGAAAAGAAAATTATTTCGACTGAATTTGTTTTTTATCTGCTTACGTTATAGTGACAAATACCTTCTCCTATTATTTACAGTTTTGGTTTAGAATTTAGTGCACAACTTAAATAAAATCCAATCCACTACACTCTGGAAGTCTTTTCTTTGTAAAGAAAGAAAACAAATAATCGTTGTGTACAAAGAAACCGACGCACCTATAAATAGACTGGCCTATGCCGCTCCTGAAGTGAATAAAACAACCAGATCTCCAATGTAATTAGTCAAAATTCTACTTGTTTATTTTTGCACAAAAATCTGTTTTGATTCAGTGGCGTGTCGTGGTTTAAAGAA
Source organism: Pediacus dermestoides (assembly GCA_963942485.1). NCBI lineage: Eukaryota > Metazoa > Arthropoda > Insecta > Coleoptera > Cucujidae > Pediacus > Pediacus dermestoides. The sequence continues at coordinate 37,607,854 of OZ012626.1, forward strand.
GATTTTTGGCACCGCTTTGTTTACTTGAAAAAAACATTAAAGGTTTGTCTTGTTGTATACATATAGATAAACTCTGGTTTGAGCAACGTCGATATAATCTAATTAAAGAAAATTACAAATTTGTTTAGTGATTGATTTTGGCACTGATGTATATAAACTGTGTCATCGCAGTTTCAGATGTTTTAATATTGTTATTGTAATAACGACTGGATTGATAACATTTTAATAACTGTGATTTAATTTTATTAGCAGCATAGCGAGGAGAGGAATGGGCTTTTTTACGATGTGGTGCTTGTTGACAGCGTGTTTGACAATGTTCTTGATAAAGACGATTCTGTTTTATTTGTAAGATTATATTGGTGATCAATATTTGTAGGCGAGTAATCAGTCATTGTTTAGACGTTTGAACTGGGATGGTGCAGCCATCAAAATAACACAAATTACTAATTAAAGTCTAAAAGGATTATTACATAAAATTGGCGGATGCGCCGGGGTCACAAATATTTTCTATTCTAAAAGAAATTAAGGAAATTGATTTTTTTATTTAAGTACTAGATGGCTGTTATAACTAGAATGAGACCAGAAATTAAATCAAATCATTTATTTAGCTTTCCAGATTAATTTTTTGTTCTATTATAAACGACCATTTAACTTAAAAAATGAAATATTTCGAGGACGAAAACTTTGCCATTAGAAATATAATTAATATCTTCGAATTAATCAAATGTATTGATTAATAATAACACCATAATACTCTAATACGTTACGTTTAGTTAAAATGTAATTAGGGGATCGGAATTTTTTGTTATGGTATAATACTTCGAAACCTCTGATTCTTCTACTATTAATAACTTGCAAAAATATGTATTTTTGTAAAAAAGTTGTTCTTCCATGAGAGATTTTTTGTAATATATTGAAAACGAATTTATTAATAATAAGAAAAACAAATAAAATTATAACAAAATACAAGAACATTATTATAATTATGCATATCAGTCGCTATTAATGAATAAGGACATTAAGGACATCATTAAGGATATCTTATCTATTCTTATCATTTATTTTTTTATGATTTAGTAAACTTAATTGGTATTAAATATTAATTTTTGCTCTACTTCGATTTTTTAATAGGCTCTTGATTTCTCCGTTTATCTGAGGATATTTTAAGAATTTTGAATACAATGGGATGCTTTTAGTGTAATTTTTGATTTTTTAAATATGTAACCGAGTATGTAACTATATAAAATAGTCCAAGAGGCGGCTGCAAAAAGTTAGTCGTCATAACGTGGACGAACAGGAAAAATAGGAATGATAGTTTAGACCATTATTAAGAAGGAACGCTAAGGTTTCCTGCGAAAATCCTGCCGAAACAGGGTTAAAAAAAATAATTAATTAGATAAATATTTTCAAAAATAGTCATTGTGGTGGACAAAAAAGAGTCACCACATTGTAGGGGAGAGCGAAACGAACAAAAATAAATCGGGTTGCCTACACCCACCCTCTCGGAACACCCGGCAGCCCCGCTTAAGGGGATGTTTTTTATTAAAAACTGACGTCATAAGGCGCAAGCATAAATGAAGCGTACTTTTAGTGATACTTGATCTAAATTTATGTCACTTTTGAAATTTTATTGACTTTTGAATACCCAAACATTTCACTAGTTTTTCGACCAATTTCTAAAATTTAGACTCAATTTACACAAATTGCGTTGTTTGGCGGGAGAAGCGTGCTGGTTCTTTTGTTATCCCTGATAAATAATCGAAATACATGAATGATAGAGATCTAAAATGTGATTCCAGTCTATGAAGTATGTTGAAGTTGTAAATTTTTTTTAACCCTGTTTCGGCAGGATTTTCGCAGGCAACCTTAGCGTTCCTTCTTAATAAAGGTCTAAACTATCATTCCTATTTTTCCCGTTCGTCCATCTTATGACGACTAACTTTTTGCAGTCGCCTCTTCTACTATAAGGTGAACAAGAAAATTTAACTCCCTAAATTAGGTTGGCTATTTTTGAAACTTCATTTTCCAAATTTGACAATTACTTAGTTTCCAACTTCCGACTTAATTAGAACATCAAATTGAGCATTTTATGCCATCGGAATACGCAACCAAAATAGACCTTTGAAATTTTTCTTGCTATTAACGACCAAACATTTTCAAAAAAAATTTGGAACTTTCTTCACTTTATTTCAGGGGAAAAATAGTTGTACCAATCTAAATTTATCTTGTATAATTACATACATAAATAGGTACGTAGGACTTAAAAAAAATAAGTTAAACGGGTCCATATCAAAGTGGGGGTGAGTAAATCAAAAGAAGAACAACCAAATTATTTTAATGTAATTTTTACCTTGGTGAGTTAATTGTTGTTTGATTCTTGCACATTTGATTGTTAGTGATGTAATCTTCTAAATCTGATGATGGTGTATAGCCGAAACATGTCATATTTTTTACAATAATTTTGACAATATAAGTATATTTTGTGGGTTGGACTTTGGTTGTTCTTCTTTTGGTTTAAAAAAAAAGTTATTACACATATTTTTTTAAATTTTTTAAAATTCTATTTCAATTTCTGTATTTCTTTAGCTATCGATTTTACGAGCCCTAACAACTAAATGTTCGGACAAAAGTAAATTTTTGAAGTATGAAAGGAGAACTGGAAATTTTACGCAAATAATTAGTAAACACCTAACAATACAATAAGATAAAGCCTTAATAACAATATTATGCATGGAAGAAAATTATTTATTGGATTTAACAATATTTTAACCTTAATAATTAGGAAACTTTACAAAATGAATTTGCAACTAAATGTTGGGATATTTTTTAATTTAGGACCATCAATAAGAGGTTACGTCTCCTTTTGCTTTAATAGCTGCCTGTATTCTAGCAGGTATTGTATTTATCAAATTTTGGTACAATTCTGGCGTGAAACTGTCCCAAATTTCTTCTATTTTGATCTTTAAAGTCCCCAATGGTTCTTGGTGGATTATTGCGTAGAATACGTTTAATTTTCTACCAAAGAGTTTCAATGACATTAAAGTCCGGACTGGATAAGGACCATGAAAGCACCTTTATGTCGTTTTCCCCAAGTTCCAAAACTGTGATTTTTTTAAAACAGTCGTTAGAAAATTACGTCACATTTTTCAAGTGCAATTTTAAAGCTACGAAATATGCCTAAAATCACCAAATAAAGACTTGGGGATTTTTTGGTACATAAAACCAACATCCAGCTTTGCAATAAAGTTAATTTTATCTAAATCCAACCAGTGGTTCCAAAACTGTGATTATTTTAATGTAGGTAGCACCCTCAAAAAACACGTGTTTTGAAAAGTGAACTGTGGAACTCGAAAAAAATGCAAAAAAAATCATATTAACAATTCAGGATTTTTTCAATATAGTACGATTATTGAGCTTTGATTTAAATGCTTTTTGACACAAATCCAACCAGCGGTTTCAAAACTGTGATTCTTTAAAACAAAGAAAATTTTATCATTTTTAAAGGTGCAACTTTGAAGCTCCGATAAATCCCTAAAATCACCAAATAAAAACTTGTGTAACTTTTTTTGTAAAGAAAACCAACATCCAGCTTTGCAATAAAGTAAATTTCATCAAAATCCGACTACTAGATCCAACGTTTTGAAAATAATAATTCTTTGTTTCTACAATTTTCCCATACTGCTGGGTTAAAGTGCCACAATTTTGGAACCACCGAGCGGATTTTTACGAAATTTATGTGTTTATATAACTAAATGTTGGCATTATAACAGAAAAAACCATCAATATTATGGAAGTTAATTTAGATAACTTTTGCGCGTATGGAAAAAAACAATCAAATTTACTTTTGTCCGAATATTTAGTTAGGGCTCGTAGTAAAAATAAACATATAATCTTTACGAATTGATTACTTACTTTTGTAGGTCCAAAAGAAAACCTAAGACTAGAACAAAGCCATAAAAAGTAGTAATCGATTGTAGAGCCCATCATGTTGCTTGTTCGGATGCCAAGGAAGCAGTACAAGAATAAAATACCCGCAAAGAAATCAAAAGACTTTTGTCACACAACAATATTTTACTATAAAACCTACTCGTAATTCAAATCGATAAATTTGCGTGATTTATGTGCTCGTAAAGTTAGTTGACTATTTTATACGATACTTTGTTTAAAATCGTACACTTAAAACTACATAAATCCTAATTTCATTCGTAAGTTTGCGATTTTCTTCGCGCAGACACTCTTCCAAAATTTTGGCGTTGTTGTCGCGCACTAACCTGCGTTAACGTGTAAACTCCCCTCAGTAGATCCATGTTCAAAAATCCATCATCATTGGAAGACCGCCTCCTCCTGTTGCGTTGTGGTCTAGGTTCCGTATGCGCCCTCCTGCCTATTCTCCTAATCTTAGCCGGTACTTGCGTTCGGTACGTAATCCTTTCTCTTTTCGGTCGTTCGTTACGAACTGTGCCCATCTGGGACAATGCATACGCCAATGGTCCATCACTTAATGCATACAGTGGATGATGCATTTGACGCCGCTGCTGCTGCTGGCCACCACAACACCGCAAACACTGCAAAAATGACCCGTTTATTATGTGTTGAATTTTTTGTTTGTGTGTATAGAAGCGCGCTTTTCACTGTTCAAACGTTTGAAGGGGAATGTTTTTGTTTTAACTAACTCGAACTAATTTATTGGTATTGAGTTTAATTTTAGGTTTTTTATTATAGCACTTTAAGACGACTAACACTTGAACAGAATTGTAATCCAAGGAGGAAATGTGTGCTAGCTTGTACTTGTAGATGAAATATGATCGGGGTTTGGACTGGTGGTGTTGGAACAAAGGGACTGTGCACCACTGTCTCTTTGGAAGGACTAAGATTGTTATAGAGGCTGAGGTTTTCTTTTTCGATGCGTACACACTTGAGAGCATTTACAGTTTTAATATCGATTGGTTTTTATTAGATTTATCCGCGAGAAGACGGATTTGGTTCACGTGGCCTGTTATTATGGGAATGATGAGCGGCAAATTAAAATAAGCAGGGGCCAGTGGCGTTTCAGGAAAATTGAAAAGAAAATAAATATATGTATGTCTGCTAGACCGCGAGAAATTATGAAAGTGTTACGAGAAACAGCTTTTTCTATGATTGACTCAAATAATCAAATAAATATATTTCGTGTTTATTTTAGGGAATGTATTAAATTTCGATCTTTTCTTACGGAAACTTTAACAATTAACAATATCAGGTTTTAACCTCCGTTATTTCACTCATTTTTGAAAAAAAAATGCTACACGCAATTTCTTAAGGTTGGGGTGTCGAATTAGATTGATAATAGATCGAAGGGAGGCTTGTTCGACGAATTTGAAGTTGCATTACGAGGCTCATGATTTGACTTATAGAAAAAGGATGAACTATTAGGGAGAGTATTCCAAGGTTTTGATTGGTGAATTATTGGAGTTTTCGTTTTGATGTACTTTAGATCTTATAGTTTCTTATCAAAAGTTATACCAAAGTTTTTATTTGAAGGAAATTACGATTGATTATTTATAGTGACGATTATTTATTAGAAGTTATATAATGGAAAAATCTAAAATAATGAACTAATAATTCTATTGGGCTTCAATTAAAGTATCCAGAGAACATAATAATAAAAATCATTTTCAAAAATCGAGTACAAAACTATCTCCTGGATTATGAAGTAAAAGTTTTGTTATGTTAAAATAAATTTTCATACACGACCACATTCCAAGGCAGAGCACCGAACAATTTTTTTGTAACTGGACACGTCTGAAAACTCTGCTGGTTACTTGTTAGTTAGTTTTATGCGTCTTTTCGAGCTTACATGACGTGATTAATTTTATTTAAATTATCATCAGTTCATCACAGTTTTAATTATGATTTTAGCAAATATCTTAAGTGTATACTTAATAATGATAAAATTATTAAATACAAAATAGTTTTGGTAAATATGTCTAGAATAGCGACCTTTGCTAAAAATCGCTTAAAAAATTTGGTTTTGCAAAAGTGGTTTATTTTATCAAGAGAAACTGTTTAAGAGGGGGAGCATGTTTTTTAAGCCATTTCGAGGTTTTTTCATGAAAAATGAAAAAACCTCAATTAACAACCTAATCAGTAAATAATGTATGCTATAGTTTCACTTTTCACTGGTTAGGTTGTTAATTAAAGTTTCTTTCAATTTAAATAAGTCATTTTTGAAAAAAAAACAAATGTTTTAAAGCAATTTTTAGTAAAAGTCGCGATTCTAGACATTTACCATAGTTTTATTCAGTGATTGTGCAGTGAGAGTATAGTGGTTCTACAGAATAAAGCAAAAAGGTTTAAAGATAAGGTGAGACAAAATTTAGAAAATTTTGATTTTTGCAAATATTGATTTTGTTGTTGTTATGTAGTTACTTAGTATAATGATTCTATGAGGTCCTCTATGTAAGAAAACAGCGAAAAAGTCAGAACTGTGTTTTATTATTTCTCATTTATACCTGGAAAAACTAATTTTAAAGGTAAAGAATACGGACGCGCGCTCCAATTTTCGTAATTTTCAGATACCGGGTGATTTTTTTAATCTGAAACTTTCAAATATCTCGAGTACGAAAAACATGCCCATAATCAAAATTTAATCATTCCGCAGAGGAAATACATTAGTACTAAAGTTAGTCCCCCTCCCCCCTCCTTGTAGGTGGAGCGGGGGATTTTGCAATACGTATGCAATAAAAAAATACAGCGCCATCTATCATGAATCGAAAAAAATGTTTCAGACAAATCCTACGTATTTTTAGCCGTAAAATCCGAATCTGCAATTAAAAATAGGGATTCCCATTTAAGATTCCAAAGTTACCCCCCGCCTCACCTACAAGGAGGAAGGAGGGCGGCTAATTTTACCACTAATGTATTTCCCCCGAGGATTGATTAAATTTTGATTATGGACATTTTTTTCGTAGAGTGCTTATTATTACTCGAGGTCTTTGAAAGTTTCAGGTTAAAAAAATCACCTGGTATTTTACTAATTTCCATGCATAGATCACGAATTTGAAATCATTTTGCGTCGGACTCTTTAACTTTTCGAGTTTTTTTTCATTTTTTCATGGAAAAATATACATCAATTAACAACCTATAACCATTGAAAAGTGAAAGTTTAATATACATACATTTACTCAGTTTTTTCAATTTTAACAACCTAACCTCAATTATACTGTAGGTACACTTTACTTTTTTACTTTTACTTTTTATTTGGTAAACTAGATAATTACCAATTTTTACATAAAAACTGCCTTCCCCCAACTTTTTTTTCATCAAAAATCCAAAAAACTCACTTAACAACAAAAATTGTTAAAAATGTCACAACTTTAAACAGATTATCTCGAAAACTAAAACTATTTCATTTTAATAGTTAAAATGTCTTATATTTTTTTAAATATTTAGTTAATTAAATGATATAATTTAGAAAATTATCAAAATATCAATAATTAATAAATTGAAAAAATAAATTTAATACTTTTATATGAATATTTAAGAAAAATTAAATTACGATTGTATAATATTCTGGATTAGTTTTGCTAATACATATAATAATTTGTAAGGAATATTCATGAACTGAGCTAAATAAAAAATAATAATTAGGGCCTTAAATTAGATGTGTTCAATCACGTCTACTACCTACATTTTTTATTATAGGTACTATAAATAATTTGCACGTGTTTTTACGACGATTATTATTTGAAATAAAAAAAAAACTTTCACCAATGATTAAAAATCTTTTTCTATAGCAAATGTTAATGTGTACTTTTATCAACTAAAAACAGTAGATAAAGTTGCACTTTAACCGCAAGGGTAAATAAAGTAGCACTTTATCCGCAAGGGTAGATAAAAAATTTTGATTTTTTTTAAATGAATGAATTAAAACGTATTACTGTTACTGATTTTGACACCATAGTGACAACTCATAATATTCACTGACATTTTAAATTGTCATTGATAATAATTTAATTTGTAAGTAGCTTTTCTTAATAATTAGTTTTTCTTTAACATTTTCTATAGAGAAAAAAATTGTATTATACACGACGATAACATTTCATTATCTTCTCGAGCTTATTAGCGTCTCGACCGACGCCTCGACGCTAAAATCGCTCTCAAAGATGAACTACAATGTTATCGTCTTGTATAATATTTATATCTACTGTAATAAAAACTTACAGGTATTTTCTTTTAGCCATAATTAAGTGCCCTTTTGTAGATTAATAATAAATTATCACTAAAATTTAGAATATAAATTTAGCTGAATCAGCGACTAGTAGATACTTAAAAAACAGTACAACTAAATCTAGATAAGTGGTTTATCTTTATATTCCTGCTACGACGTTTTTCAGTAATCACTAATTATGAATAATATTAATTTGTGTAAAGTTATTTCGTATAACACAATATATTTTCCTCAGTATAAAAAACTCAAAATTATTTTGTTCGGTGCCTGAGATTATAAATGACAGTAGAAAAATTGAATTGTTTTCGGGTGCCAAAAGTTATATGAGGTGAACTTGACTAAGATTTTTCAAATTTCTTAAAACTTAATCCTTCCTACGTTCTAATTTTATCCTCCCATAAAATTCTAGCAGTTTCAAAATTCCATAACAAAAAATCTCTTAAGAATTACAATAGGTAATAGTTTTCTACAAGCATTTCCTTTGAACTACTTACACATGGTGCTGGTGTATGGAGACTTGCCAAACAAATTCCCTCTAGTAGCACTGAATATTTTCCAAAAAGCCGAAACTCCCGCACTTAAACCCCCAATTAAAAACCCGTGTGTGTATCAATCACTGGTCGTTGTAGATATGTGTGGTGGAACAATAGTGAGCTAAATCAGTCTCTGCTAAATTGGGGTCCATCCCAACCACCTAGACCTAACGGACTACGATAATATGTTGCAAAATAAGATTATTTTTATTTCGTTGCTCTGTCACATAAACCACATGTCGCAGAAAATCTAATTCAGTTGTGGATTGTCGCACGTTGCGTCCACGTATTATTAAACAAAAATATACACAATGTGTTTGGAAAGATATTGTAAATCAGAGAGAGCGCACAGATTTATGGTGCTATTTTCAGAGATGTTGAAGAGGCAACAGAAAATTATTCAGATGATGGTGGGTGCATATAGTACAAAACAAATGGAAACCGAAGCGGAGTTAAAGATTTAATTGCAGTAAACAAACGGTTAATGAGTTGTGTTCTATTTTTGCGAATGGTGGTCGTAAAATTGTTTATGGGCTAGTAGGCATGACCCCCCAACCCTCCACTAGTTTATCCACAGAGAACATAAAGCAAATGTTTGACTTGCGTATTAATTATGTGTATTGTGCCAAACTATTCAAAACTTACATGTTTTATGTAAGTGGAGAGAAATAATGTGGAAATATGACATGTTTTTAAACAGTTTTTAATGGACTAGAAAACTATCGGAAAATTATGAGGTTTTTCTGAAATCGTTAATTAATTTGTGTGCAGACGTTATTAACAATAATGAATTTATTAATAAAGTTTTTGTTCTATAAGACTAATAATTGTAAAAATAGATTTGAAATTATGGTGGAGGTTCTTATTGTGAACTTGGTAATATTTCCTGCTGGTAGCGCTCCTGCTAAACACCAGATGGCGCACCCTGCTTCATTTACACATTTTATTGAGTGCTAGTAAACAGAATCCGTATAATATGTAGTTTAGATATTTTTTTTCGTTTGATGTAAAGTTCTGTGAAATTAACCCCAAAAAAATCCCTTTATCGGTTCAAAGATCAAAGAGAAAATGTAAATATAAGTTATAAGGATACTATGAAAGGTGCATATTTGAATTTTCTTTGTGTCGGTTTTTTATGACTTTCATTATTTTATAATTTATAATAAAATATGTCCATTTTTCAAAGTTTTGTGACAATTTTATGATATTATCCAAGAGTTTCCAAATTTTCTTAAGCAATCAACGATAAAGCTAACTTGGCTTTTTGTAACAAAGCAAACCGCAAGACAATTTTAAGGATATAGAAACTCTAAAATTGGAGAAATTTTGAATTGAGTTTATAGTCGGCTGTAAAATCCGAAATTTCAAAGGGATTTTAATTCTGTTTGAATTTTCTAGTAGAATTTATTTGTTTTTTATTATAACGAGACACACTGCAACCAAATCTGTTTATTTTTGGAGGGTTTTTGACAGTTTTTAAAATGGGGAGACTAAAATTAGACAAATTTTAAAATAAGTGCAGTTGGCTATAAAATCGGGAATTTCCACCCGATTTGCTATGATTGAATTTTATAGTACGTAAAGTAAAATAAGCAACTTGACTTTGTGTAACAAAGCCTATTTTCAGAAATTTTATGACAATTTTAAGGACACAACTTCTAAAATTGACCAAATCTTTAAATGAGTCTCTAAGTAGCAGTAAAATTAGAAATTTGTGATACATTTTTATTCAGTAATAAAATATATCAATTTTTCAAAGTTTTGTGACAATTTTAATGATATTATCCAAGAGTTTCCAAATTTTCTTACCCATCAACGATAAAACTAACTTGGCTTTTTGTAATAAAGCAAAACGCAAGGAAATTGCCTATTTTTAGAAATTTTATGACAAATTTAAAGACACAATGTCTAAAATTGATTAAATCTTTAAATGAGTCTCTAAGAGGCAGTAAAATTAGAAATTTGTGATACATTTTAATTCAGTAATAAAATATATACATTTTTCAAAGTTTTGTGAAGATTTTAATGATATTATCCAAAAGTTTCCAAATTTTCTTACCCAATCAACGATAAAACTAACTTGGCTTTTTGTAACAAACCAAACTGCAAGGAAATTGCCTATTTTAAAAATTTTATAACAATTTTAAGGACACAACGTCTAAAATTGACCAAATCTTTAAATGAGTCTCTAAGAGGCAGTAAAATTAGAAATTTGTGATAAGTTTTTATTCAGTAATAAAATATATCCATTTTTCAAAGTTTTGTGAAGATTTTAATGATATTATCCAAAAGTTTCCAAATTTTTTTACCCAATCAACGATAAAACTAACTTGGCTTTTTGTAACAAAGCAAACCGCAAGGAAATTGCCCATTTTTAAAAACTTATGACGATTTTAAGGACTCAACGTCTAAAATTGACCAAATCTTTAAATGAGTCTCTAAGAGGCAGTAAAATTAGAAATTTGTGATAAATTTTTATTCAGTAATAAAATATATCCATTTTTCAAAGTTTTGTGAAGATTTTAATGATATTATCCAAAAGTTTCCAAATTTTTTTACCCAATCAACGATAAAACTAACTTGGCTTTTTGTAACAAAGCAAACCGCAAGGAAATTGCCCATTTTTAAAAACTTATGACGATTTTAAGGACACAACGTCTAAAATTGACCAAATCTTTAAATGAGTCTCTAAGAGGCAGTAAAATTAGAAATTTGTGATAAATTTTTATTCAGTAATAAAATATGTCGATTTTTCAAAGTTTATGACAACTTTATTACAAAAGGGTTAGCTTAGTCCCACCAAAAAATTTGATTATGGCTTGTACAAGATGTTTGAAAATTTTGGACTGTGAAGTGAATCTATAGTACGCAGTGGCGGATTTACGGGGGGGGTTTTCGGGTTTCGTGGAGATCCAAAAATTAATACTCATCGAAATACTTAACTTACAAAATTATTGTAACGTAATATTATAGAAAAAAACTATCCAAAACCCCCCCCCCCCCATGGTAAAATCCTGGATCCGCCACTGATAGTACGCAATAAAATTCGGAATTATTGTGTATTCTGTTTATTATTTTTTTAATAGAACCAACTTTATTCTTGTAACGATAAGAAAATCTGTCAGTTTTTGCAGATTTTAGGTCAGTTTCAAGCATATAAACTATAAAATTGGCCTCATTTTGCAGTGAGTTTTAGCAGAAAATTAAAACATCTTATTTCTTTATAAGAAAAGAAACTCGCAAGGAAATCTATTTATTTTTTGAAAATTTTATGGAATAAATAAATACCTACTGCTATAGTAATCAAAAATTGAACACATTTTTACATAAGCTTGTAGTACTCAATAAAATCAGCAATATTCGTCCAATTTTTATTCCACATTTGAATTTTCTAGAAAAACTAACTTATTTCATTGTAACAAAAAAAAAACAAAGAAACCTGTCCGTATTTCGAAGATTTATGACAGTTTTAAGGATAGAAACTCTCTAAAATTGAACAAATTTTGAATTAAGTTTATTTGGGTGTAAAATCCGGAATTTCGAACGGATTTTTATTCTGTTTGAATTTTCTAGTAGAACTTATTTGTTTTTTATTATAACGAAGCATACTGCAAGGAAATCTGTCTATTTTTGGAGGATTTTTGACAGTGTTAAGAATGGGCAATCTAAAATTGAAAAAAAATTAAAATAAGTGTAGTTGGTTATAAAATCAGGAATTTCCTCCGGATTTTCATTGTTTGAATTTTACAGTAGGTAAGTAAACTGTCAACTATAAAATTAACTTGGCTTTATGTAACAAAGCTAACCGCAAGGAAGTCTGCCTATTTTTAGAAATTTTATGACAATTTTAAGGACACGTCTAAAATTGGCCAAATCTTTAAATAAAAGGAGGCAGTAAAATTCGTTAATAAAATATGTCCAAGTTTTGTGACAATTTAATGATATTATTCAATCTCCAAGAGTTTCCAATTTTTCTTACCCTTTAAAATTCATCCTACGTAGGTATTTTATTAAAACAACTTTGACATTGAATAGGTAGTGAGGTAATTATATTAAAGAAAAACATGCCCAGATATAATCTTGACAAATATTCAAATATAATAGCGAAATAATATGCAAGATAAACATGCAGATATAACTTTAATTGAAAATTCCCATAACTTATTCCGTTCAGTTAAAAATATTCAACATACAACCTTGTGGAACCAACACAAAAAATTACCTCTGTAATTATATAAATTAGTTTAATTAAAACTACAAATATTTATTTATCTAAAAAAATGTATTCTTTATTATACAAAAAAAACAAACATAAATTTACTTAAATAATAATATAGTCAAAGTTTTTACTTACACTTATTAATTAAAATGTTAAAAATTCCTTACACAACTAAATTCACATTAAAAATTGTATACATCGTACAAAAAACTTTTCATTCATTGTTGATATGTAAAAGAGATTATAAAAAGATTTTTGTGTTACAACACCAGTCTGCTTCTAAGGCAAAAACGGCATCCAATAAACTTGCCACACCTATATCACAGACTATACACATTATTTATTTTGCTTCATAATAATTTTGTTTTGTATTGTTTTGTCAGTTCTTTATTTTGAATCACATGGTTGGGAGAGTAGACAATTTATTACAATTGCATATGTTGTACTTGCAAATGGAATAATAAAAGACTAGGAATGGAAGAAATATATTATATAATTTTAATGGAGTTTTTCTTCGCTACTTTGTCTTAATTTTATTGCATTTATTTGTTGTTTAGTTACGTATTAGAGTTTGTTTGCATAGAAAATATCTAATTAACTGTCTTTTTATCAGTAATTTCGGCTTTCATCAAGAATGTTGGTTGAGCAAACTTTTTTTAATACATTCATAGAATTCGTAGTCGATTAAGTTAAGCAGCTTGCTACGCTAACAATTTCGAGTTAATTACTTCAAATTAAATACTGAGTTTGGCTGCTTAACTTAATTCTCTCAATTAACCTAGTGTTGATTGCTGGCATCAGTTTCGATTTTCTTCGCCAACTCCCCGATGATTTCTCTGTAAATAATCGGATCCATGTTCTTCCCCAACATGTACAAAATCCACCAATCGCCCAAATCAATTTTCCTACAAAGTGCCTGGCACACTTCCATTGGGATACTCCTGGTTTTCGCATGCATAATCCTCGGACGTATTTTCGGACAAAGTACAATCAGCAGCCGATACGTCACCAAAAACGTCAGAAGAGTCGCCAAAATCATAAACCAAAACCAGATAAAAATATACGTTTTCTCATTGACGATATTCAGTGGTAAAATGCAGAGACTGTCGTGCTTTTGTATGCTACCAGACGCACCATATTTATGGAAAATACACTTTGTCACCCTAGGAAAGACGTAAACCATGGGATCTACACGCTCCTCTTGGGCCTGCTCCGAAAAATTCATCACTCTTAGACCGTACGAAAGAAACTCTCCGTCGAAGAATTTGTTCATCAGGTAGAGTTGAACGATTATGTTGATTAAGCATGCGGTTTCGCAGATCCAATATCGTACAGCATAAAAGTTATGTCTCTGAAAATTAAAAAATAACAGGATTAGTTGAGATAACAACAGCGTCACAGAATACAGAATGATGGGAATGTGTTTATAATTGTTGTAATTTCAAGGCAAATTGCAAAACATATGGTAATAAGTGGCACTTCCTTTGTTGGGTATGGAAATTGTGGAGTTGTGACGTATTTGGTGGAAGTTAAAAAATTGTTCAATCTGCTATAAATTATCGGATCCGGATTGAAGTAATTTGGAGGGAATTTAAAGGAATTTTATGTTAGGCAGATGATTTCAGTCAGTTTGTTTATTCTACGTATATGTGAAAACAAGAACTGAAATAATTGGAAAAAAACTTGCTGAAATCTGTATTAAGTATTATACTTTAAGCTGATACGTTTAAAGACAATAATTTTGAGTATGTTTTACATTTTTCTAGTGGAAGAATTTTAGAGAGTCAAGATACATTGGTGTCCAAACAAAAACTGAAAATTTGTTTAATATTTTCTTTCATCACGATTACAATACTTCCTTATACTACGTATAAGAAAGTAAAAATGTACAAAAGTCGAAACTAAAACTAACACTAGTTTACAAAATACAATTTTTTCAGGTACATTTGATGTGAGGTGGCTTTTCTTATGTAGGTATTTTCTCCCGCTGAATTCGAAAATTAAGGTTACAATTTTTTTATGGATCAGTTTTTGAGATATTGTAGTTTTTTCACTTTATAACTCATATCTCGAGCTAGAAATGTCCGAATTGGTCGTTCTTGGTACCAAATGAAAGGTATTAAGATGACAAACATATAAGTACATGGATCTTTAATTGGTTAAGCAGTTCAAAAGATATTGGTGAAAATAGGCCACCCTGCATTTCATACAACATCCCGACGACTTTGAGAACGGAACTTTTATTAAAAAAATCTAGCCTTTTTTCATCGATATCTTTTGAACCGCTTAACCAATTAAAGATCCGATTACATGTATATGTTTGTCATCTTAATACCTTTCATTTGTACCAAGAACGACCTAGCCCGAGATTCGACTTTTCAAGTGAAAAAAGCCGAAAAAATGGAAAAATTAAAAGATCTCAAAAATTGTTTCATAAAATAAAATTAATCTTGATTTTCGAATTCAGCGGGAGAAAATACATAAGAAAAGCCTCCTCTCATCAAATGTACAGTTTTAGCGTAAACTAGTGATAATCATCGTATCACCAGAAAACTTTTGGACAGCTCAAATTCCAGCATTTTGAAAAAACACGATGTTTTAGAAAAAAAATTTGCTCATTTCTGTAAATGTTCTTCAACCACAAAGCCACATGGACTTAACGAATTTAAATCAAAATTTGTCTAATATCTTTATTGGTGCAGTTTCGAAAATTTGTCGAAATTCGAGACATTTTCTGTGGACTGTATAAAATCCTATTAAAGTTTCTCAAGTATTATTTGTGTCGCGTATGTGGACAATATCTTCATTATAACGAAGTTCTATAATTATTGTTCTAAAAATTTGTTAGAATCTTTAGGTCTTTACTTTACGTTCAATATTTTTCGAGTTAAAGTGATTTGAAAATTAATTTTTAATTAAACTATGTACTTTCTTATTCTTATTTTAATTAAAATATCTATTGTCTTTTGTTTATGAAAAATTGATTGAAATTATATCGAACTATGCCGTTCCCATTCACGATCTAGATCATCTTCAAGAAAATTTCAAAAAGAAGAATTGATGAATCAAAAATTAATAATATGGATTTTATGAATTCACTTCAAAATTGGGACCACTAATTGTTACGATTTTAATTCTTGGAGCGTCAATGTCAATAACCATACAGAATGTCCAGGAAAAAGTGGGAAATCTCTCGGATTCAGATAGGGCATGAAAAATAAGATGACAAGTTCCTATAAAAATTTTTCCTGCAGGCGTTTTTTAAATTTTGATTTTTTTTCGGGATGGGACTTTTTTTTAATGACTTAATAAAACATGAATTCGTTTATTATTCTTTTTCTCAAAAACGGTCTACTTTATCGACAATAAACAAAAGTAGCTTTTCTTTAGTCTAAGGTTCAAGCTACCTAATTTTGTTGTTTCAAGTCTTTTTCACACAGGGAGTTAAAAGTTTAAGCATTAAGTTGTAAAGCTTAGTCTGCCCTTGGTAAACTAAACAAGCTAGATATGTGTCAAGGACACTATTGCAAGAGGTCCTTAGTAGTGTCCATCATATTAACTTTTTATAAAATTCTATTAAGTACTTTAAAAGTTATTAAAAAAAAACGATTTCCAGCGACGCTCTTCAGGGCTACATATCTTCGTAGGGGGGGCCTGAAGGAAAAATTTTTATAGGAACTTGTCATCTTGTTTTTTCAAGTCCTATCTGAATCCGAGAGATTTCCCACTTTTTCCGGAACACCCTGTATAGTTTTAATCCATTTTTCGTAAAAAATAGTCAAATGATCTTTTAATTACAGTTTCTTATCCAAGAATGGAATGCAATATCTAAGGTTCTAAGGTTAGAATGATAATATGTAATTTAAATCAATCAATACAAAACATAATTCCAGAATTTACACTTTATGCTTAGCATTAGATATCGAAAGACCACCGCAAATAAAAAGATTTTTCGTTTCTACAGAAAAACCTCTCAACTTATTATTCCCATAACTGACTCGTAACAACTTTGAGCATATTATGCAAGAAATAAATATATAAATTAGATCCTTTTTTCAGACTTACCCAACCAAAAAATTCTAGTAGTTACTACAAACCAGTAGGTACTATTCTCTACAACTTGATTTGTATTCACGCATTTTTACTGCACCTTATTACAGACAGATTACAATTTAGAAAATAATTGAAATCAGCAAAAAAACCAAGACTGATAATGCACGGAAATGTTAGTTTAACAGACCGTTCAATTATTTGTTTAATCGTCCAGCCATAACAACATTAAAGTGAACAACAATAAGAGAGTGCCAGATTTTTTGGCAATAGATATCGAAATTTTGGTCACACAGACCGCCCACTAGTTTTTACGTTTGGTAACATATCCTGGAAAAATTTCATGGGAAACAATATGCTTTGTATTGTATATTTTTTAATCGCTTAGTTTATTTGCTTAGGCGATATGTTTTGTAAAGAATGCACCAGTTTAAAATAAAGACGTCATCAGAACATGTGCAATTTCCACAAAACTTAAAAAGAAGTACATAGTAATTTGATGATGATTTTCTTTGAAATTTAACACATCATACTTTACGCGTACTCAACCATAGAAAATCACTTCGTGGAACTGTCCTTAATATAAAGTCATAAATGACAAAGCGATTACTATTACAGTGGTGAACCACACCTGATGGGTTAGTAAAATTGCCAACGCATCAAATTGGGTTTTATCACTGAAAAGCGTGCCAGACTAAACGATAAAAAAAATCTGTCTACCACCCGTTAATGCCTATTGTTACCATTATCAAAGATAAAGGAAGACTGCAACGTATGCAATGTTATTAACTTACCTATGCAAAAAGTGTTTAGCAGTGCATGAAATCAACAATAAAAATAGCTCGTTATGACTTGGCTAGAATTTGTTTTGTTATACCTTACTAAACGTTTATATACCTAAATCAAATTATAAATCTGGCAAGACAACATGGAACATTTGACTCCAAGCTAATTTAATAAGAACACATTTAAATAATCATTATAATTCCATTCTCAACAACATAAAGCAGAGTACGATTTTAATTTATGGCAAAGGACTAAACTGTTATTATAAGCGCCTGTAGCACTACAGTTTTTTTTTTATTAATATGCAAGTTAACTATTTTACATCTGCTATAAGAGGATTCAAGTATATTACCATAATATATTGTTATAATTTATCATTCCACCTTGTTGCTAATTATTCAAAAATCATTTGATTGTCCTAGTACCTACACCGTAAAAGGTTTGTCCCCATGCTGTTAAATTAACCAACATCATGAATCTATTTGTGCAGTTGATGACTTCATTTTCATTCATGCGTGTTTTAATAAAATTATATTTGCATAACGCACCATACTGTATTATATTCTAGGCCGCTTAGTTATTTATTTCGCATATTAATACACCTAATTAAGTGACATTGAGGAATTTAAATAATATTCAGATTTGTTTCCGTTCAGTCACATTCCGTAAAATAGAAAAATTTCATTTTGTGGGAGTGTGGGTGAAGCACTTTCACTTCTATTCAATTTAATAAGTGAAATTAAATACATATAACATTGAGATTTCGCTTTTTAAAAGACAAGATTGAGGCAGGCACCAATTTATTTGCATAGTATGTCACGTGACACGTGAAGTTTTAACGAATAGAAACTTTTACTTAAGCGTTTTTTTACACAATTCCTGGTGGTGTGGGGTTTTACAGAATAATATTCGAATTTTGGGAACGCTATTAGTGATTTTTCCTTTTAAAAAGTCATATGTTCTGAGGTTACGTAGCTTCAAAAAATCCTGGATTTTTAATCATCACATAAGCAGTTTTTAAATTGTAAAATTTAAGTAATTCTGTAAAATCTTTGGGCTATTCCATTGGAATTTTTGAAGCTGTTTAAATATTTTAAACCGAGGATGGGCGTAGATAAGTGTGAACTAAAACATGAATTTAACAAATTTTGTAACTTTACCCTGCTAAAATACAGCCGATTTTGTACTATGAGATTTTAATCAAAATGGGCTTAATTTACTTTGAAACCACTGAAATTGATCGTTGCATGTAAAATAAATATTTGATATTAAATTTGGAGGAAATAATTTATTTTCGCCGGATACACAAAAATAAATTTTAGCTGAATCACTAAAGTTTAAAAATATTAATGGATAGATATTTTTAAAATACAAGAGTTGTAGATTTAGTAAATATTTTGTACTCGAATCATTAATTTTCACTAAATGTTAGGTAGATTTTTTATTGACTACGAACTTTCACTAAATAATTTCCTACGACAAAAAGTAGCAACCAAGCAATTAGTACAACAATTCTAATAAAAAGCTGAGAGAAAAGGTAATAAATTCGATAATAATTATAAATATCCAATAATAAAATTCTCCAACTTTACTTACAATAACCGATTTATTTTGATTTCTTTCATGCGTTATTTAGTCCTCAAGAAAAGCGAGAAATTTAGGGATTGAAATAAAATGTGTCAGTCACCATTTTTTGCAATTAACTATGTGTGTGTAATAAAAGTGGTACCAATAGCATTTTTTCATTTATCTTAATCAACCAATCTATCAGTAATAACTTTCTATTAATTTTATTGGTACAAATTATCGTTGCATTAAAATTATCCGTCAATATTATCACTTATTCATATCACAAAAAAATTACCTAAATGTTTTATTTAGTTTATTAAGTACCTACTTAAAATGATAAAATACCTATTTATGCAACAAGTGGTAAAAAGTAGTGTTTCTTAACACTAGACGTGAATATTGCTTGACGAGGCGTAGCCGAGATAAACAACACTTCATGTGTTAAAACGACATGTTTTTACCATGAGTTTCATACAAGATTTTTTCCAATTCATCAGTTATGAAATGTAATCATTTATAATTGCGAAAAGTTGGTCTTTTCATAACTAGTGATAAAATAGTGTCACTTTTCGTAACTAGTTATAAAAAGAACAACGTATAAATGTTGACATTTCGTAACTGAACTGGAAAAAGAAATTTTTATATACAGTGTGTTCGCACGAAGTGGCTCACTATTGCTAACTTCGTTATTATAGGAGTTACAAAGTCGGTTAAATTAGCAAACTAATAGCATTTTTTCCGCTGGTTATAATGGTGAAAACAGAAAAACAATAGACCATCTGGTTTTCGACATATTCACAAAAATAAAATTTTTTAAATGGAACACCCCGTATATTTTGGCAAAAATCGATGATAAATTAAATTCTCAACAAGGAATGTTCTTATGCTTTTTTGACAATTATTTAAAATAAGCGAGTTATTTTGAAAAAAAGTTTTCAAAGTTTTAATATCAAGTAGCCATGAAAATTATAATTTTGTTAATTTTCAATATTTCCGTAATTCTTTCAAGTATTTTTCAGCTTGCTTAAATTCAAAATCATGATTGTTTGGTTTTAATAAATTACTATTCCGTTTTATGGCTACTTGATTTTAAAGAATTGCAAACTTTTTTTCAAAATAACTCGCTTATTTTAAATTATAATAAAAAAAATTAAGGACATTTTTTGTATAGAATTTAATTTGTCATCGATTTCTGCAAAAATATATAGGGTGTTCCATTTAAAAAAATGTTTTTTTTTTAATATCTTGAAAACCAGATGGTCAATTGTTTTTCTGTTTTCACCATTGTAATCAGCGGAAAAAATGCTACTAGTTTGCTAATTTAACCGACTTTGTAGCTCCAATAATAACGAAGTTAGCAATAGTGCGAACACCATGTATAAGGTTTTTTAGATTTGCTAACAAAGATGTACATAATTAGAATAGGACACAATAATTGAAACCTTGAATATGTAACTATTAAATTAATTTTCAAACCAAGTTGGGTCCAAATTTGAACCATTTAATCAGAGATTGAGACAAAATGTATGAAGAAATCCAGAAAAACTCCATACAAAGTAAATCAAATAAATCGTACAAATCGGATTCTTCAGAAGAAATCAACAGCAAAGACGAATAACACTCCCACTTTTACAAATTCAACAAGATTGTCATAAAAATACACCCTAAAATGGAGCAACGATCAATAACGTCCACCAAGAAATGATTATAAAACTTTATGACTCAGTTAAGTGGTTTATCTGTAATAGCAAGAATCTAATCCCTATTCATTGTAAAATAAATATGATTCAGAAACATTCACAAACATTAGCTGCAAATGGAAACATTTTATGTTTATTGCTAGTTTTCGATTTAGTGCTAAAAAAGTATGGAAGTGTAGTTGATATTGCAGCAAACGCCCAGCTGTATTTTATGTAGCACAATGTCCATATAAAGAAAATTTTAAACATGCACTTATACTATAAACGGAGATATTATTACTATAATTAGATTTAATAGCAAGTTTTTGTAAACTATCAATCAGATTTACTAATTAAATTAGTATTAAAATAAACAGCTAACTTTGTATAGAGATAATGAGGAATATATTTGGAGTGTTAACTTTGGCCATCTTACCTTAATATGCCTCATCAAATACCCAATGAGAACATCCTTTTTGGCATTCTTTTCATTCTCGTGGCACACGCCAATATTGAGACCCATAACCAGCATCCTCATCAATCCACTCTCAGTCATATCCCAAATAACTTTCGGTGTATAACACGCAATGGCCTGGAAAAACACAAATCGATTAATCAAAAATTGGCAACTATTCCGGATCACGTGCATGAATATTACGCAAAAAACGTTGTGGAACATGACAATGCGAAAACCATTAAAAGAAATAGCAATAGTCCAATGGCCAGGGTTAACGAACAGTTCTCTTTTAAATTGCTGCATAGAATTTTTTATGGTTCGGCATTTACCTACCTGGGTATAATGCCGTGAAAAGGGAAATTGATACTGTTGTAATCTAGGTGAGATTGTTGCCATTTTGCAGGTTGGTAATTTAGATATGGTGAAAAAGCAAAGTTGTGTACGCGCTTGATGCTTGAATACCAAAACGACAGATGTATATTTCTAGTATATAAATTAGGTACTATTATAGCAGTAGGAAACAGCTTAACGTGCAACTGTTAAATACTCTAATTGACCTTCTTTGCAATTACACGATTCTATATACGTAAGAACGTAAGACAGTAATTAATTTATTTATTTTTAAAAACGCGAAACAACAAACTTGTTACTTACCTGGAAAAATAATACAAAACAGACCCACTGGTAGTACGTGTAGTATTTTTGGGCTTGGGTATCGTTGAAATCATTTGCAACACCTGGATGGGCCACTTCAGTGCCGACCTGTAAAAAAATTAAAAGCAACGTTATAATTATTGTTGAATCAGAGAAATCGTAGGTAGTTATTAAATGTTGAAGGAAAAAAATTGTAGGTATAAAGGTATAGTGTTAGAACACCATCAGAATGTTTTTTGTAATTACAGAAATTAATTTATGTTTAGCTGAAAAATACTAAATGATGGCTTCTTAGTGTAGTTTATTGTCTTAGCTTCGGCTTAAGGCTGTGGTGATTTTTATATAGGGTCCTTAGTGAATAGCTGATGATTTTAAGGGAATGAAGTAGGATAGACAGGACCGAACTTAGATTGCCTTAAATAGGCCGATTTAACCAAATTTATCTTATACAAAATTGTACTCCTCCAAATAAATAGAGATGAGAAAAATATTGCTTAAAAAATGTTTCATTTTTAGACGTCTTAAAGAGATTTTTTTTAATATCGAGAAGAAAATTGTTTTTATATAGGGTGTGCCAGTTTATATCGTCAGGATTTCACCAGTCGATAGTTTAGCGAAAATTAAAGGTGGTTTGTCTAATAAACTATGGTCGAATGTTGCTTCCTTTTTGATGTACAGGGCACTAAAGAAAATAAATTATTTTAAATAATTTGCTATAAATCAACAACAAAAAAAGTTAGTCTTCTGAAATTTTGCATAGATCTTTTTTTTTGTATTCTCTTATTAATAGTGGTTGCAATTATTTTATTTCGAACACAGAGGGGTGCGTACGGGTTTCTTCAAAAACATTTTATTGAATAAAACGTACACCACTGGTTTTTTTGCAGCACCAATATGCAGAGACTATTTTCCATTCAATTTAGAAACTTTTTTGTATCTTACAATTTCTTGATAACTTAACTTTTTTTTCTTATTTATTAAAAAGGTTGTTCACTATTAGATTTCCAAAAAAAGCATCAGTACAAAATTGTAGAGAAAAATATTTCCTACAACTTTCATTTTTGATATTGTCAATATTTAAAAAGATATTCAACAAATAAGTTACAAATTTTAGGGAAATTTTTCTCTAATTAGGTACTACTTACTACTACTTACTACTCTTTCCCCAAAATTTTCAACTTATTTGTTGAATAACTTTTTAAATAACGACAATATCAAAAAAAGTTTAAAAGAAATATTTTCTTTACAACTTTGTACTGACTCTTTTTTTCGAAAATTTAATAGGAAAAAAGTTATTCAATAAACAAAAAAATCCAACCCTTAATTGAGGGCTGGTGAAGGAAGGGCGAGGTCTACGAATACACAAACTCAGTTTTAAACTTTCAGGGTGACCCTCTAGAAGATTCTACAAAAATTGGCTGTAGGGTAAAAAAAGTCTATTTGAAGCCTTTTTTTCTCCCTTATTTACTGTACTATTAGGTTATTGTGAGTTAAGTTATCAAAAAATTATAAGATACGAAAATGTTCTAAATTGAATGGAAAATACTCTCTGCATATTGATGCTGCAAAAAAACCAGTGGCGTATGTTTTATTCAATAAAACGTTGTTGACGAAAACATACGCACGCCTCTGTGTTCTAAATAAAATAATTGCAACCACTATTAATAAGAGAATACAAAAAAGAGATCTATGCAAAATTTCAGAAGACTAAATTTTTTTGTTATTGATTTATAGCAAATTATTTAAAATAATTTATTTTCTTTCAAAAAGGAAGCAACATTCGACCATAGTTAATTAGACAAACCACATTTAATTTTCGCTAAACTATCGACTGGTGAAATCCTGCCGATATAAACTGGGACACCCGTATAGATACTAGATTTCAAAAAACGTCAGTTTTCGTTAATCTGGACTTGGATAACCATAATCATACTAATATTATTATGGGAAATTACTGAACACTCAACTGAATACTGTTGTTGCTGAATTTACAGGAAACACTTTTTTAATAAACCTCATTGCGTCACACTTCCTTATTTCCAGTAAATTATTATTTTGACTATTTGAGAATAGTTATTACGAGTGCATCGACATTCCAAAACGCCGGTCTTAATCAGCCAATGGCGGGGTGGCCACAAATTCAATTGCTCATAAACCTTGACAAGGCCAACATTTAGGTTAACAAACTTTACCGGTCAAATCGTTAAACAAACTAGGTGTGTTGTGTGATTTAGCTCTACTATTTCATAGAGAGGAAAAAAAATATTTGAAGATATAGAAGAAAATCCAGATCGGTGATAAATGATCAATGTAGAAATGTTATTATTAAAGGGGGGTGGGAGGAAGGACAACCAAATCTATATGTATAAACAATATATATGTAAATTTATAAATATATAAATCAAATATTACAGTGATAGTTCAAGAAATCAAAATATTTTCCGCTGAACCTATTCGTTTTTATAAGAATAGAAGGTACCATTTAACTTTTCAAGGTAGGGGTAGCTGGAGTGAAAGAGGTGAACCAAAAAGTTCTTTATTTCTCCTTCACTTTTTTTATCTAAAAATTTAGTAGTATATACACTGTGATTAGAGTAGATCCAGAATTATCCTGGATGGTTCAGTTTTGAAATGAAGACACTGCATAAAATTAGCGCGGTACTCCTGAAGATTTATAATTCAAAAAATAATTTGCTACAAGTAAAACTCCTTGAACCATAAATCCTGCAACTATAATTCAAGTATTGGAAAAGGTAAACTGCATGGTAAATAAATCAAAATGGCGACCATTGGTACCTACTATTAGGTACTGCTCTTTTTTGTATTTTGTATTTCTATAGAATTTTGTACAAAAATCTATATAATCTCTTCGTTTAATCCTTACATAAATACCAAATTTTAACAAATAATGATAAGTAAAAGTTGGCCTTTTGTACCAAATACCATTAACCCGCCAAAAAGGCAAAGTAGTTCATACAACAAAAGTACATAATAGAAAAGATAATTTAGTAATTTACTGTTGTTTAACATGCTTCTGACCCTTAACTTGTTTATCACTGCATTACTTATATAAACAGTTTGTAAATGACTAGCCCACTTTGAAATTATATTCTAAAGCGTCCACACACTATAGCACTAAATGGTCCTATTTTATAGTAATAAGGGGGATGACCACAATTATTGTTGTGGTGGTACCAAGTACTGCAAGTACCGTTCAATTTAAGGTCAAAGGTCATACCTGTCTGTGGAAGGCGTCTGGCATGGTGAAAGTCGAGGAGATCCAGCAAAAGGTATTAACGACATGTGTAGGCACCCCATCCACTATGCATTGTATTGGATTCCCAACAAATTGATTTGCAGTGATAACTAAACTGCAAGCCATCAACAAAGCAGTAGTAAATAGATTGTGCATACGGAAAATTGCACCATCCGTTCGAATGTCCTGGTATTTTAAATAACTAGCTAATCCTCCAAGTAACTTATACATCTTGGCTAAGGCAGTGGTTACAGTCTTATAATTACTATCACTTGTTTAGAGATTTTATTTGGAGTACAGTCCGGTATTTACCCCTTTGGTCCTTAATCAGTGCAGCATGCCCTCTACTCCATATATCGACGTTTTGTGCGACTGGTGCGCAACTGACCCATCTCTGAACAAAACCAAACACAACACACCACGTAAATGCACACCACCCCCAAAAAAACACACTTGGTATGTAGAAAAAATAGACGAAACAATACAAAAATAGGGGGAAAAATCGTTAAGTTGTAGTTTTTCAGAACAGTCGTTCGTCGCCTGTGTAGAGAATATAACTTGCTACTGAGTGGTGCCCCCCTGATTTCTGAGTCCCCCCCACCACCACTCACACACACCATGGTCGCCAAACCAAATTCTCTTCGTGCTGGTGTACGGCATCTACAACATGGAAGTGGTCAACCCAAGCCGGAGCACACTCTCCTCTCCATGGGGAATCTAAGCTTCGCAATCTTGAATGTCGCGTTTCTAGATGGAGAAGAGTTTTTGGCGGGAATTTTTGGTGGTTGCCATGGTGATTTGTGCGATAGATCAAGCAGGGGATTACCTTAGTTTGTAGTGACGGAGCAAATTCTATAATTAACTAGAACATACAACGCCTCCATCATTCTATTTTTGTTGTTGTCAATAATTTGTGGACGTATTATTTTTGGATACGAGATGGTGGGGGAAGTATTGTTTAGTGTGTACTTAACAATATAAACAAATAATAGCGGACTAAACAATGCGATAATTGCTTTAATGGGTCCAATTTAATGTTCTATGGGATGTTTAGGCGCAATAAAAATCAGTTCTAAAAATACGAATTATGAATGGAATTTTTCGTTATCCTTCAAAATAGTATGTACTTATTCCCATTTTTTTATATTTACTATTAAATTCCTCTTTGGACTTTCGAGGTATTTGAACAATTTAATCAAGGACAAATTTTTCAGTTTCTTGTTGTTCTGCTCCGTTGCGTCAACATCCATAGAAAATTATCGCAAATCTTTATTTAAGTATATATTTGGATAGGTTTTGGGGTAATAAATAATATTGACTGTAGGAGTTGCTCCGAAAATAAATTCGACAGTTCAAAGATAAGCTTCAGTTTACTTTCCTAAATCCACAGTACCACAATTTTCAGTTTACTTTTCTTAAAGACGAAGATAATTATACCAAATTACATAAATAATCAAATTCTAAAGCTGATTTTAATGTCAATCGGGAAATATAAATACTACGTTACAGTTACTTCTCATTTTCAGGGACTAAATTGTCTTTATGTCAGATGATTTTTGAAACATTTCTTCAATCGCGCAAAGAAGAAAAACATACTTTTTGTATTTATGTCTTCCCTGAATGAAAAAGAAGTAATTTTGAGCACTTATAATATTTACATTTTCAGGACTATTTTAAACGGGACACGATATATTTTTTTCTATATTTTGTAAAACAAACTCTGACCAGTTGCTGCGGAAGTGGTGGCAAGTAAGCCGATTTCGCAAAAAAATTCTCTTGGGTGAAACTAGATTATTATTAGAAGCTAAGTAATAGTGTTAATATATTTTTAATT
The DNA here is from genome assembly GCA_963942485.1 of Pediacus dermestoides. NCBI lineage: Eukaryota > Metazoa > Arthropoda > Insecta > Coleoptera > Cucujidae > Pediacus > Pediacus dermestoides. The sequence continues at coordinate 37,635,100 of OZ012626.1, forward strand.
AAAGAATATATTGAGATATTTTGGACATGACCAGAAACATAACCAACAAGTTTTTTTACGAGAGCGGTAACTCTTTAAAAAGTTTTAGCACTTAAATCTATAAATTTAGCCTCAAATAAGAGATTTTTTGAAATTTTAACAGCTCACCCCTTGAAAAAGGTTCTGGAACCTCAACAAATAACATTATTAAAGTTTTCGTCTGAAAATCTATTAGAAAGGATTAGCTTAAGTACCCTCTGTACTTTCATTATTATACTCTGTCCTTCGATAATGGCATTTCAAAATTATGAAATATTTAATTAAATTTTCTTGAATTTTTGGACGTTTTTGTTTTCTTACTGGAAACTGCAATGTTAAGATTTTAATAATGCAGTTTATTAATATTATTGCCAATCGATTTCTTTTATTTTATTAATGATATTTTGTTGTCTTTATATTATCGTGATAATCTTAATGAAAATAAACTGTTTTGAAGTAGTTTTAAACAAATATTTTACTTCCTGAATTTCTAACATTATCAAAATTTAAATTCTTATATCATACCACTTGAAAATTATCAAGAAATGGAAAGGTCCTTACTAGCTAGACAAATGGAAGACACATGAAATTTCTTTATCTTTGAATATAATTTCCATCAAGGTTAAAATACAATAATTGTAATTTTGATGTTTGTACCCACATAAAGCACTAAATATTTCTATAAATGCTGATTTAATTCTAAGCAATTTTACAATCTCATCATTTCTTAATACGTATGTATGTAATAATGTATGTTTTTGGGAAACGCGGATTTTTCTTTGCCATATATTATCAAAGACCAAGATTTTTACAATGAAAATATGGTGTACAAAAAAGAAGGTAGTTAGTTATTGTGGAACCTCTTTCCAGCTTCATTTTATCCTGCAGTCTTGTAAAATAAAACAGGGCTAAAAACATTTTCATCTCAAACCTGTTTTCGTATGTTCCGATTTTTGCCCTACCTCGCAAAATGGCTCCTGATATTTTCTAAGTTTTCAATTAAAAAAGGCTGTTTGAAATCTAATATCCACTTCACTAAAATTATTATTCAGTTGTATACCTGCGACTTAAATTGATGTAGCAAATAATTAATAAAAATATTCGGTCTAACTTCTTCGAAATAACCACCTACTATATCTTCGAAATTAACGTTATATTATAATTAGGTACTTTCATAGTCCGCTTATCAAATGAAAACTAGACCACAGTATACGCACATTATTTATTATTTTATCATTTTGCATCTGCGTCGTCTTATTTCGGCTCCTGTTTTTACAAATATACAGGGTGATCGGTAATTAGCGCACTCCGAATACAGGGCGTTATAGAGCACATTAAAACTAAGGATAATCTGCAAAGAAAAATTAAATCTGATGGTTAGTTTCCGAGTTATAGAATTTCCCTCATCCAAGTTACAAGCTAATTATTTTCATAACCAAGACGAAAATGACTGAATAATTCATGCTACTATAATCTCTGGATAAAATGCAATATGATTTGTTCAATTTTTTTCACATTTCTTCTAATTCAAAGAAATTGAAAATGTTAAAATTTACTAAAATACCTAAATTTGAGAGAAATTTGAAGTTTGGCAACCTCTTAAGCTTCCCTTGGGATAAACTAAAATACCTTCTATTGCCATGAAAATAATAATGAATTTCAATTGTTGTTTCTGTTTTTTAATAAAATTGACAATACTAAATTAGTTTGACAAGTTCTCGCATCATAAAATATTGATCGTGTCTTTTTTTCTCTCGTCGAACCTATTCACATGTTCAATACAGTGTTGCCACTTTTATTTACGCAAAAATGGTCATATCTTTGTAAAGAAAGGACTTACAGCACTGATGCGGTAAAAAAATTGGTCATTCTTAAAACGTAAAGTTTATCACAGTATGCTCCGCGTGCGTCAATTACTGATCACCCTGTAGAAATATTAAAATGAAAAAATAAACCACATTTTGCTTATTTCATCACTTTTATTTGTGCTGCCAATAAATATTCCCAGGTAATATACTTTCTACCACCAAATATTTGCTCAATTATAATATGTGTGTCAATTTATTTAATATTTTAATCTATTTGTTCTCACCTTCCAGGTATTTACTACTTATTTACTAAACTACAATAAATAAATAACACATTTCAGTCACATGTTAAAAAATACATGAAATATATAAACTATCATCATTTCTAAATATATTTTTCTTACAACATTATCTTAAGAATTGCAGGAATTAGCACAGATGAGTTGAATTTGATCCGTGAGATTATCTAGTGTATCATCATGCTGTATATTTTTATTTGTCACATCAGTGTTATCTCTTCTGTATCATTTACATTAGGTCAACAAATAGAAGGTTTCAACATGTCAAACATATTTGCCATTTTTTTATAATAATAGTTCGAGGTGGTACTTTTATGAGTGCAAAATTTTTGACAGCTACAGAAAGCGAATTTTGAAACTTTAGAACTAGATAGTTAGCGATAATTGAGTAATAAATTTGTTTTTCATAAATTCAATGACAATGGTGGTTATGTAATATACATACCAGATGTTTATTTCATTTAATTTAACTTTTATGCTCAAAACTTATATAGCCAATAATCATAAACGTGTACCTACGAGAATAATAAAATAAATTAATGTTTTGTCAATGCAAATTTCTTGTGGTATTTTCCTTTAATGCTTTCAGAAATTTATTGCTTAAGTATCACTTCGCATTATGTATAAAATGAAAAAATGTAATCTAGGTCATTGTTAAAAGTCTTTTAGATGGAGTGAGAGCTGGTTCTGTGCTGTAAAAGTAAAAGGTCACCAAGATATCTTTCTCTCGAAGTATAACACCAAAACCAAAACTAAAGTATAATAATTGCGCAAACCACAAAACTTAATAAATAGCTAATAGTAGATCATTTTCCAATTATTCAAATAGCTGTCGTATATGCGTCACAGTCATTACGCAATAATCATGTATGCGGTGTATTGAGGTCATCAGTCAATTTAAATTTAAATATACCGGTTTGAATTATTCCAGTAACAATGAACAAGGCAAAAAGTTGTAAGACAGTTTTTCGGGCAACGCAAGAGGCACCTTGAAAGCGTAACGTTGCACAATTTCGTGTGATGGGGTCGAAGGACGAAGGACCAAGGCTTTTGCCCCCTGCATGATGCATGATAATAATAATGATAATTTTTGAAATATGATGAGCAAGTTACGGGGTTCAAACTCCGCTGATAAACCCACACACGTAATAATACTGGGAGATAGTAAATGTTTAATTTGGTTTTTGTAGTGACGATTTTGTATAATACAAATTATAGTATGAAAAGGCCAATAAAGTTGGTTAAAAATCCGCTACCGGATTCGTGAGTTATTTCAAAATAATTGCGATATTATTTCTAAAGGTAATTTGAGGTTCACAAAAATCGCTTAGAGGGACGGCACAAGGCCCTATTTAAAAGTAAAACCAATAAAATCGGCTTCACAAAACAGTCACTTTGGCGGCTCCAAAGTTACAATATTTTTTTATTAGGGGACCTCAGAATTACAATTTTTCTAAAGGAACTTGTATCAATTTTTCTACAAATAAATTTTGTATAATACAAATTTTAGTATGAAAAGGCCAACAAAGTTGGTTAAAAAGGAAATCTGAGGTTCACAAAAATCGCTTAGAGGGACGGCACAAGGTCCTATTTAAAAGTAAAACCAATAAAATCGGCTTCACAAAACAGTCACTTTGACGGTTCCAAAGTTACAATATTTTTTTATTAGGATACCTCTGAATTACAATTTTTCTAAAGGAACTTTGAGGCTCCAAAACTTGTATCAATTTTTCTACAAATAAATTTTGTATAATACAAATTTTAGTATGAAAAGGCCAATAAAGTTGGTTAAAAATCCGCTACAGAATTCGTGACTTATTTCAAAATAATTGCAACATTTTTCCTAAAGGAAATTTGAGGTTCACAAAAATCGCTTAGAGGGACGGCACAAGGCCCTATTTAAAAGTAAAACCAATAAAATCGGCTTCACAAAACAGTCACTTTGGCGGTTCCAAAGTTACAATATTTTTTTATTAGGATACCTCAGAATTACAATTTTTCTAAAGGAACTTTGAGGCTCCAAAACTTGTATCAATTTTTCTACAAATAAATTTTGTATAATACAAATTTTAGTATGAAAAGGCCAATAAAGTTGGTTAAAAATCCGCTACAGAATTCGTGACTTATTTCAAAATAATTGCAACATTTTTCCTAAAGGAAATTTGAGGTTCACAAAAATCGCTTAGAGGGACGGCACAAGGCCCTATTTAAAAGTAAAACCAATAAAATCGGCTTCACAAAACAGTCACTTTGGCGGTTCCAAAGTTACAATATTTTTTTATTAGGGGACCTCAGAATAACAATTTTTCTAAAGGAACTTTGAGGCTCCAAAACTTGTATCAATTTTTCTACAAATAAATTTTGTATAATACAAATTTTACTATGAAAATGCCTATAAAGTTGGTTAAAAATCCGTTACAGGATTCGTGACTTATTTCAAAATAATTGCGACATTATTCCTAAAGGAAACTTGAGGTTCACAAAAATCGCTTAGAGGGAAGGCATAAAGTCCTATTTAAAAGTAAAACCAATAAAATCGGCTTCACAAAACAGTCACTTTGGCGGTTCCAAAGTTACAATATTTTTTGATTAGAGTACCTCAGAATTACAATTTTTCTAAAGGAACTTTGAGGCTCCAAAACTTGTATCAATTTTTCTACAAATAAATTTTGTATAATACAAATTTTAGTATGAAAAGGCCAACAAAGTTGGTTAAAAAGGAAATCTGAGGTTCACAAAAATCGCTTAGAGGGACGGCACAAGGTCCTATTTAAAAGTAAAACCAATAAAATCGGCTTCACAAAACAGTCACTTTGACGGTTCCAAAGTTACAATATTTTTTTATTAGGATACCTCAGAATTACAATTTTTCTAAAGGAACTTTGAGGCTCCAAAACTTGTATTAATTTTTCTACAAATAAATTTTGTATAATACAAATTTTAGTATGAAAAGGCCAATAAAGTTGGTTAAAAATCCGCTACAGGATTCGTGACTTATTTTAAAATAATTGCGACATTTTTCCTAAAGGAAATTTGAGGTTCACAAAAATCGCTTAGAGGGACGGCACAAGGCCCTATTTAAAAGTAAAACCAATAAAATCGGCTTCACAAAACAGTCACTTTGGCGGTTCCAAACTTACAATATTTTTTTATTAGGGTACCTCAGAATTACAATTTTTCTAATGGAACTTTGAGGCTCCAAAAATTTTTATCAATTTTTCTACAAATAAAACCAACATTCTGTATAAAACAGTATAATTGGTTAAAATATAATCAGTGGTTCCAAAACTACGAAATTTTTTATTGGCAATTACGATAATTGCGAGAATTTTTCTATACGATCTTTGAGGCCACTAAAAATCACTTAAATAGACTCGGTATTTTTTTCTAAATAAAACCAATAAATTCGACTTTACACAACAGTAAATTTCGCTATAATTTGAGCGGCGGTTCCAAAATTACGAATTTTTTTATTATACGACAATTTTTCTAAAGGAACTTTTGAAGTTCTAAAAATGTAGGTCCTCCAAATCCGTAATTTCGAGTTTAAACTGTTTAAATGATAGGAGGGAGCCTTGACTACTTAAAACCTAACTTCAATTCTGGAAAAAAGGGAGGTTAGGTCCCTAAATTGAAATTATCTAAATTGGAGTTAAGAAAGGGAGTAAATGCTTAAGGCTCGATAATAGAAAAGTACCGATTTTTATACAGGTACCATTTCTATAATAAACTAATTTTTAAATGACAAGAAGGTATTGGGAAAGATTTAAATTTGTTAGGTTAGCCTGCCCCTAGACACAGTCACAATATTAAATCACAACATAACATTATTTTATCTTTAAGTTTTAAATTTCGAAATAATTTAGCAGATCGTTAAACACAATAGAAACAGGTAGATTTTCGTACCTGGTTCCTAAAAACTATAACTATTTTTAAACCTTTTTGTTCCACATCAGTATCTTTAAATTTGAGGCAAAAATATACATTCCTTCAAGGTTGCTCGAGGTTACAAAAGCGCCTTTATTTCCGGGGTGCGCCAATTTTAGCTTATCATTACTGAACAAGCAAAAGAAGAGTGTCTTGCTGTCTTGGTCGTCTACAAAAGATATAGTACCTATACAAATGATAAATAAATATTTTGTCGATTTGTCGGCGCTTCATAGCACGACGGCATGTCTGCATATTATGTCATTTGTTATACATACAATGATAAAACCTTCAAATACTACAGGCAATATTTATTGGTCTACATGGAATCCCCTTCAATTAATTAGCAATTTAAAAAATGATGACTAGCGTTTAGCATTCGTTATCTTCATTTTATTCATGCGTTTTTTATTATAATTGGTCTTAATTATGAACAACCGGATTTAATCTGTAGCTGCGAATTTTTTCTTCTTTAACCAATTTGCTTAAATTTGGTGCCTCGTGGTATCAATCTTCAAGTTACATTCCACGAAGATGAGCCGAAACAACGAAAAGAACACGAGGTGCGTCCTCTCACTCTTTTTCTTTTCTCATAATTCTATTTATTTTCTTTTGTGTCTGTACCAGAACAACAGAACAGTGAGAACACACACAGCATGGTTTGAATTGAAGGAGACATGCGCCTGACTTTCTCTAGCCTCCATCCAGGGTATCCACTAGGAGGCTGCATGTGCTAGCAGAAAGCAGTTTCGAGTACTTAAGCGCACAGAAATTGAAATGAGAAGATGATAAAAACCACCTGTTGAGTTGGTTTCTGGGGAAAATGTGGAGAAAACGTGGTGGAGATTGGGGATTTTTGCTGGGAATTAGTTGCAGATGTTCAGCGGCTTCGATTTCTGGTTGCCCTTTTGTATCTAGTTTTAAGGGCTTCTGTCGGTTTTTGTTTCATATATTGGAAGCCAACTTTATTGCTCATGATGTTGAAACAGCTCGCAACATAAATATAGAAAAAACGAGAAAGTTTATTATTACCGGATTTAGTACCTAGTGTACATAAAATCATAAACCAACAAAAATTACTATACTTTTTGTCACAACAAAAGCAATTTGTATAGTCACACTCGAGTAATTTATGAAATTTATTCTTTGCACGCACACAGTGTTACAACGGTACATATTTACAAATACAAATACATTGACTTAGTTCAAGGTTCATAAAAATTATAATATTTTAACCAAACAAAACTATATCATTAGAATAACAGTTCGTCTTGCAACATTATTACTGACATCCTTTCTTCAAAACAAATTTATCTTATTCTGTTTTTCACAATATCATTGACCACACATGATCATGAACCATCCAATCATCCAAGCTACAGATCAGCACCTCGTAAGCTCGAATCCATTACAAATTCAATACTAAAAATAAATTTAATACTCCGTCGGCTGTCTTCCTTTCCTCAGAAACCATCCTCCAGACAGCTGTCTGGGTAGCCAGCGTTAGGGTAGGTAAATTATCCTAGGCCAGTGGACCAAATCGATCTGCGCTGATGGTTCAAAGAGCAACTAGGAGATTTTTGTTGTAGGTTTAGTTGTGCGATGTGCGGAACCCTCACACAATAACATCACAATTTTACATCTGCTTTGCCATGGCGTCCACAACAGCCCCTAAAGTGATGTGTTCTTGGTATTATGAATGGTTGGTTCACACTTCAGTAAATGTTTGTAGTTGTAAATGAAACTATGGGATGGGCATTGTTTGGATATGTATGTGGATGTGAAATTGAGAGGATTGTTTGAAAATTAAAAGTCAATTTATTTAAGTTGTGCAATTTTTCAGATTTCAAGAACCCTGATGATAGGATTGCTTTAAAAGATTTATTTTTCTAATTGTTTAGATTCGGGTGCCCCTTGGTAGCCAAATCACCCATAAATCTATCACAAGTGAACCTTATGTCAAGCCATATGTGCTTTTTAAGACTTGCTTATTCAAGCTCTTCATTTTTGATATATTTATTGCAGCTGATATTTCTTGTTGACCATTAAAAACTATTTTAAAGTAGTAATCTAAACAAATAAATCTAACACTACTTAGCTACTAAAGAAAAATAGAAACAGGTTTAACATTCTTTAGAAAAGTTTATGGCATTAACCATTATAATCAATGAGAGATACATCTAATTACAAATAATAAAGGTATTTTTTAGAAATCTTTGGTAAGTTTTACGATAACTTTTTATTTTATTATACATTAAGAAGTATTGTGATTGTTCTAGAGTGCCTAAATTCATTTCGTGCACCTTTCAATAAAATTGTATCACCTTAAATTTAGTTCATCAAGTAGATACCAACACAAATGGTACTTTTAATCGAAGACAAGTTTTTTACAAATTTCTTGAAAAAGAACCAATTTAGGACTCCAAAAAACACACAGAAAAGTTTCTTCATTTTTTCAAAATTAAACGTCAATCGACTTGCAATAAAGTTCATTTGATAACAATCTGAGTAGGGCTTCCAAAAATCTGGTTTTTTAAAATAACCATCTTCGAAAAACACGATTTTTGAAAAGTACCAATTGGAATTTCAAGAAAACGCAGAAAAATTCATACACAAACAGTTAGTGTTTTTTTTTAAATAAAATCGCTAATTCGCTTTGTAATAATGATTTTTTGTCCAAAATCCAACCAGCGATTCCAAAACTGTTTTTACTTTCTTATACGAAGTAATAAGAAAGTATAGTAATCGTGATTTTTTTCTACTTCGAGATTTTGATGGATTTACACGTTTTGAGGGCCCCTGAATCCATTTTGACCATTTTCGCCATGATGTCTGTCTGTCTGTCTGTATCCACCATAACTCAAAAACGAGTTATCGGATTTGATTCAAATTTCATATTTAAGAGTTTGAACAAAATTGTGGGTGCCATATTCAATGTTTTTCATCTAGCACCAAAACAAGTGACACTTACCCGAGGGGGAAATCATTGCACAAATTCTGTACACTTGAAATATCTCGAAATACCTCTGAAATACCTCGAAATACCTCCGAAATACTATGACATGTCTTAAAAATACCTTAGAATTCAACTACGACAATTGGTAAAAACTTTATTTTAAAAATATGTTGTAAAGTTTACTAAGAACTTTCTTGTAAGTAAGTTATTCAATATTATTTAGGTTTACGTTTGGGTAACCCTTTGTTCAAACTGTCAAGTTTCCCCTGATCCGATTTAAATTGTAACCAATGCCAATATAGTAATTAAAAATCAGAAATCAGCTACTGACAATAGTTAGGGAAAACCTGATGATAATGTGAAAGAGTATCAGACTTTAAACGGGATCAAAGAAAGCTTAATAGCATGAACATTAATAAGAACGCCAATTTGTGATTTTAACTGCTAAATGATTTGATTTCAATAAATGATAAAAAAAAATTTATTATATATTTTAAATTAAGCTTCTAGATGTTTGCAGTATTCAGTTCAAAGTTTTTACCTTAATTTCAAATAGGTACTTATCTGAAATTGATTATTTATCAATTTCCCAAACGACTCAAGTATTATTATATAAAGTGCAAAGTGATGTCTATCTTTTATCGCCCAAAGTGGAAAAGAAAATTTGTCATTAATTAAAACCACATTAATTTTTTAGCAAAATCATGCCCATACATTTTTAATGCAGTAGAAATTCAAATTGGAAATGATTAATGTCTAGTAGGAGAGTCCAGTGCTAAGAGTTTAAACTGAGTTATATTTTAAACAAATTTGATTCTTGATTAATGTTAGGTTAAATAGTTATATAATATTTGATTTCTAAAGTGCATTTAGGCTATCTACAATAAAAGTGGTCAGGTACTTGAATATAAGCACTTGCAAATAAACTTGTAGATATACATGTTGATTTAATGAAAAATATTTAAAGAAATTCTCATCTAACCTAAATGCTGGACTATGGGATATTCGTATCGCTCAATCTTGACAAAAATCTGCAAATTACTGAAAAGATTAACGTTTTTAAAGTAAATAAAATAAGCAATTCGTTTTTCTGAAAATATTTTCATAAAATTGATTACTTCTATAATTACATTAAATTTACTAGCTACCTAAAACGTTTTCTTTAAATTATTAAACTTTATTTTATTTAGTTGAGTCAGATTCTGATAACATACTTTATTTGAATTAATAGAAAATCATACAGGTACCTTTGCTTGAAAAAAATTATTAAATTAGCCCACGTCAATAAATAAAATTTGCGGTTTACTTTTAGCTTTTTTTCCAAACTGGTTCACGTATAGAACAACAAAACCACATTTCGTTTTTTCCAACCCATTTAAATCTACTTTTCTTGCACATATGTGGCATAATTCTTGAAGGTCGACCCCCATAATTCAAAAAACATGTGCAGCCGAGGTCGTCCCCACGAATCCAACAATTTAATTTAATTTCTATCAAAATCATGAATCACTTAACCGAATAAATTCCTAAAATAAATACAGTAATCATTCGCAGCAAACCTGACGCTTATGTTTCCTAGTAAAATCGCTTCAGTTCTAAGATAACGCAAAATTTTGGACTGATGACTCAAAATTTACGTCCGCTAACTAACGTCCGGTTCTTTATCTTGGAACTTCAACCACCGCAAGTTGCGATGTTAGATTCTTTTATCAATTATTTACTACGAAGTATACTACATGTATTTTATTAATGTGTTCAGTCGCAGCAATTGGATTAAATTGTAAAATTGACCTCGGTTCCTGGACCTTAATTATTAAGTTGTTTATCATACACCAGGATGATAGAACCCACACAATAGAATTGGTCTTGGAACTAAGGAACTGCATTTTTCTGGAATTTCTTTATGCCCCTGATAAAAACCTGAAAAGACAGCAATTACCATCAACTCCAACTTCCAGCAGGTCGTTGCTCGGAGTTGACCGACAACATCCACGACGGGTTTCGCCTCTTTTTAAGCGATTAAAGCCCCAACACTGGATCAGGGCAAGTTCATGTGCAATGGCCGCGCACGCGGTAGTAAAATTGTTTCGTCCATCAGGTTCTTTGCTGGAAAATAAATGCAAGTCAGCTAGAGCTAGAGGTAACACAGCACCAAGGCGTTCGTTGCTCTTGATTCGGAGAGTTCAATTGCCTCAAGACATATTTCAGCAGAGGGGAAATAATTATTGTGACTTATAGAGTTGCGACTTTATAATTTATGTTTATAGTCGTCTTGTAGGTTTGTAGTCACATATTCAGATGCAGATTATTGATAGGAATGTAAACACTTTTGCCATGCTGATGGTAATGTTCCTTGAATACATATAAGTACATATTTGGAATTTTTAATATTTTAACGCGTGACCTAATGGTCATTTTTCCCATGCGTGTTCTGAATATTAATTTTTCAGACCACTACTAGGAAAAGCCGTACCTACCCAAAAATATTATCACTCCTTTATAATTTTTAAGCATCCATGACAAATGCTATTGTTCCTCATTATTCATCATCGATTAATTACATGATTAATGACTTAGTAATAGTCACATGCTTTAGAATGCCCTACCGTTTTCGGCTTTATTGCTTTCTTCTAATTGATAACATAACACTATTTAATTTTTTTGTTATTTTTCTACTTCTTTCGTTGCACAATGTTGAAGATCATTGAATCAAAAACTGCCACTTATGTACGTCACCTACTTCTTTCATGGTAATTTTAATAATTTTCCAAGAAACCTGACTGGTATAAAAATTATAACATATTCAGCTGTATCACTTTAGCATAATTTCATACGTGATGGCTTCCAGGTACAACAGTATATAGAAAGAGAAAAACTGCGTAATCATCATTTGTTGAAATTAATTGTTAAAGAGAATTATATATTTTATCAAGTATTACATCGCCTACACCTTGCATAATCGTATCTAGTAGATTTGATTCGGACTTTTTTCTAAAGATAGGAGTTAGGAATGTTGTTGGTGTTGCTGAATAATGCAATAATTAATAGACCGTGAAAATTGGCGATTTAGAGGTCAGTGGTCTGTTCATATACATACTAGATTTGGGTTTTATTGACCAAAAACTACTGAATAAATTTCTTTGTGGTTTGTGTTTTGTGCCAAAAAAGACAAATGTTTTTCAACTAAAATGTGAATTTATGATAATTGAAAGTTTTTAATTGTAAATTTGGTTTGTTAGATTTTTTGTCATATTAATTATTAAAATTTAGTAATAAACTGTTCGCAATTATAATGGGCAAACACACAAAAAGATCCAAAATTTATCGTTAACTCTAATTTAAAAAATCACGATTACTACACTTCCTTATTACTTCGTATAAGAAAGTAAAAATCAGCTTGAACTACTTTGAGATATTTGCAATATTTTTTGAAATTATTTTCTTTTGCCTAGTCCAATCATTTTAAAATATTTAAAATTGTTTTTATATACATAGTGGACTAAATTTTAGTCGGGAAACTTGGAGAATCGACAAAACACTCGTCATATAAACTTATAGCTAAAAATGTTTAGTTTCCGAGATATACAGGGTGTCCCAGTTTATATCGTCAGGATTTCACCAGTCAATAGTTTAGCGAAAATTAAAGGTGGTTTGTCTAATAAACTATGGTCGAATGTTGCTTCCTTTTTGATGTACAGGGGATTAAAGAAAATAAATTATTTTAAATAATTTGCTATAAATCAATAACAAAAAAGTTAGTCTTCTGAAATTTTGCATAGATCTTTTTTTTTGTATTCTCTTATTAATAGTGGTTGCAATTATTTTATTTAGAACACAGAGGCGTGCGTATGGGTTTCTTCAAAAACATTTTATTGAATAAAACGTACACCACTTATTTTTTTGCAGCACCATTATGCAGAGAGTATTTTCCATTCAATTTAGAAACTTTTTTGTATCTTACAATTTCTTGATAACTTAACTTTTTTTTTCTTATTTATTAAAGAAGGTCTTCCCTATTTGATTTCCGAAAAAAGCATTAGTATAAAGTTGTAGAGAAAAATATTTCCTACAACTTTCCTTTTAATATTTTTTTGATATTGTCAATATTTAAAAAGATATTCAACAAATAAGTTGCAAATTTTAGGGAAAATTTTCTCTAGTTAGGTACTACTTACTACTACTACACTGGGACCAGTGTTAACTCGCCGATGCTATGCACAGAAAATGACAGAAGCAGGAAACTGTTTTACCACTCTAGTACAATCGGAGGAAGCAATTTCCGTAAAACGCGAAGCGCAGAGTGAGTTTAAATGAAAATGCCACTGAACTGATATCAAATAGTATTAAGTAATCGGTTTGTTTATGATTAGAAACCAGGAATGTAGGTAAATATGTACGTAAAAATACCTATATGCAAAAATTTCTTAAAAAATGGGCAAAAAAAAATTTCTCTCCAGATTGTACCAATGTTTTTGAGGCGAAATACGCATGTTCTACATAGTGGCGAAGGTGGGGAAAAAGGATGCGCACACAATGGGATCGGTGCCCTAACACTGGTCCCAGTGTACTTACTACTCTTTCCCCAAAATTTTCAACTTATTTGTTGAATAACTTTTTAAATATCGACAATATCAAAAAAAGTTTAAAAGATAAGTTGTAGGAAATATTTTTCTTTACAACTTTGTACTGACTCTTTTTTTCGAAAATTTAATAGGAAAAAAGTTATTCAATAAACAAAAAAATCCAACCCTTAATTAAGGGCTGGTGAAGGAAGGGCGGGGTCTACGAATACACAAACTCAGTTTTAAACTTTCAGGGTGACCCTCTAGAAGATTCTACAAAAATTGGCTGTAGGGTAAAAAAAGTCTATTTGAAGCCTTTTTTCCCCCTTATTTACTGATCTATTAGGTTATTTTGAGTTAAGTTATCAAATAATTATAAGAAACAAAAAAGTTTCTAAATTGAATGGAAAATAATCTCTGCATATTGGTGCTGCAAAAAAACCAGTGGCGTACATTTTATTCAACAAAATGTTTTTGAAGAAACTCGTACGCACGCCTCTGTGTTCTAAATAAAATAATTGCAACCACTATTAATAAGAGAATACAAAAATAAAGATCTATGCAAAATTTCAGAAGGCTAACTTTTTTTGTTATTGATTTATAGCCAATTATTTAAAATAATTTATTTTCTTTAATGGCCTGTACGTCAAAAAGGAGGCAACATTCGACCATAGTTTATTAGACAAACCACCTTTAATTTTCGCTAAACTATCGACCGATGAAATCCTGACGATATAAACTGGGACACCCTGTAGAATGAAGAAATTTTAATTTATTTTCGGTTTGTCTTACACATCTATGTATAGAAATAATTATACAATATTTTTATCAAATTTGGAAGGCGATTATTGGGTAAATTAATACACTTCCCACCATCATTTACATCTGTCCATTCTAAGCAGAGGCGTAACGAGGGGTGCCCTAGTATGTATTCTTAAAAAAGGGGTACCGTTTCTGTAACTAATAAAAATGTTGTTATTGCATAATAATAGGTAATTTCGTGATATGACCAAACAATTAGTTAGTTAGGTCATGGTTATAACTTGATTAATGAAGATTACTAATTTGAAGGGTTTTTAGAAAATAATGTACCGCTAATTATTACTGATATTTCTAAGTATAGGTGATTAATGTACTAATAACGTTATCTTGTTAGTCTATTGAAAAGTGCCGTTTCCTAGTTACACAATCAATTTTAGGGTTTCAAGTATGTAGTAGGTACTAAAAATTTTAGCAATTCATTATTAATATAAATCAAAAATGTATTATGTAGTTATTTTTGTTTATAATGTGATTCTCTTTAGCATCCTTTAAAGGAGCCAGTATGAAAATAACAGTTTTTAATAATTTTCGTCCCTGACTTACTAACTTCTTAAACACACCCATAAAACTTGCCGTACTTATTGAAATTTATGAGTTCATTTGTACCACCTTACTTACCTAGATATATGCTGTGAATTTGTAATGCTAATAATTTTTCTACGTAGGAGAATTGTTTACATTCTTACCATTTAAATAGACTAGTTAGAATAATTTGGTTATATTTTTTAGCCAGCACAGAGTAATGTGTTAAACAATATGTTTTAGTTTTTCCAAGGACAGATACAACCTATAAGTATTAAAAGACGAGGGGAGGCGATTTAGAATTTGCAAGTATTTTTAGGATCAATTTTCCAATCGACAGTTATCCTTGTCTTAACAATGGTCCATTTTTTAAGTATAGATAATTAGAACTAAAAATATTTGTCGGGAATTTTATAATGCATATTTTAATTGGCCGATCAGGGTCGAAAAAAGTGAGGCAAATTATTGTATTTTCTAAGTTGCTTTCTACTCAAAACAGTAAAAATTGCGAAGCACTCCGAAGTCCACTTTTCAGTGACATATATGGTGAGAAGTGAGGTCAGATCATCAGCTGCAAGTATGAATGCAATTAATATTAGTTAATTGGATTTAATTAAACTTTAAATATTTTATACAATCTAATTTCATTGTCTACGTTTTTTCTACCTTTACACAAAAAGCTGCAAATAAAATTTATAAAAACTAGGAATGCTATAAATTAAATTATTATTGTATAATTGAGACTAACCTTTTTTCATTTTTCCTTAAAAAAATCA
Organism: Pediacus dermestoides; assembly: GCA_963942485.1. Taxonomy (NCBI): domain Eukaryota; kingdom Metazoa; phylum Arthropoda; class Insecta; order Coleoptera; family Cucujidae; genus Pediacus; species Pediacus dermestoides. The sequence goes on from OZ012626.1 coordinate 37,650,790, forward strand.
CGATTACCTACCTACTAGACTTCCTTACTACTTCGAAGAAAGTAAAAACCAATTCTATTTTTCATAATGTCGCAGATTACGACTCAATTTTATTTTTTTATTGCAAGACAATTTTTGATCATTTTGTGTGCAACTTTGTGAAAACTGAGTAAAATACACAAAATTTGCATATGCTTTACAACCTAACTAAACCATTCAGTATTTAAATTGATTATTTTGTTAGAGTTGTTTTCAACATCCTACTAGAAAATCAGGTATGGATCTTGTAGACACAATTTACCATTAGCTATGCAGGCTATAAAGCACTATCCTTGAATATTCCTGAATATTGCATAATAATTAGCAGATAAACTTGATTTCGCATATCGAGTTCAGTTCAGGTCAAAACTAGAATTTTTGGTACTACTTTTTTCCAATGTTTTTTCTACACAAATTAAACAGCAATCAACAGATTTGTTCATTCCTAACCAATTACTTCATATCCGTCCTTGCAATTGAATTTTTGTACTTTCACATGTAGTAGGTTTATTATCCGTTATAGTGCATATAACATGAAAAATGCCTAAAGCAATACGTCACTCAAATAATAATCATAAATTAAAATAAATCATTTAATGGTCATTACAATTCAAGAAAACGACTGTTCAGCTTATATAACTATGCAAAAAGTTGCTGTTTCTTACGTACTGGTTTCTGGAAAAAATTTGAAAATTATTTTAGTTGGCGAACTCTTCCTGCTGTAAGTTCTTGTTATTACTGCAGCCACTTCTGCTGCTTCTAGAGCCACCTGTTTGAAATAATCCTGAGCTCATCTCAGCAACTAGTATAAAGTCCTGCTGAAAGATAGCGCCATGTATCCAAGATTCCAACCATCAAAGAATGCACCAAGTGAACCGCACACCGCGTCCATCCAGGTAGACAAAGACGTGTGTCTTTGGTTGTGCTGTTGTTGCTAAGTGGTACCCGTAGTACCCATCGGATGCCGATTGAAAATCTAACCAGTTGGGTATATTCACCTGTTTTGCCCTGGCTTGGGTTGAGGAGCAAAGGCAGCAGCAGCACGTTTGTCTTGTCTCGCTTCTTCATGTACTCTTCAAAGGAATGTCCATTCCGTCCGGAGTTGAACAGTCTGCGTAGGAGAGACATCATCAGAGTCTACTCTTACTAGTCTTACTGCACCATAGTCCATAATAGTGCTATGTTTAGAAATCCTTTTGTCGTCGAAGCAGTATTGGGATGATTCAACTTGCAAAACTGCGGATGTCTCTTGAGACCAGCTCATGGCAGGTTATTATATGCAGGATTGGAATGTGTCAACAGACGCCTAAGTATACAAGATTGTTAGTTAGACTGGCTACCTTTTTTCTTTTGCATAAACATTGCGCTAGGATGTTCAAGGATGTCACGTTCACCATGTGATGCGAATCCACAAGACAGACGCACCATCATGCTAATTAAATCGTATAAATTAAACAAAGGGAAAAAACTACTTATACAAGAGCGGCTGGTTTGTTTGAACTGCAAATTATTATAACCACACTGATATGCGATAATATAACAACAAATTAAAACCCTATAAATGTCGGAGTATTTTGCATAAACACATGGGTATTCAATATTAATTATAACTATGATTCAAAATGTCAAATGTAATGAGTAGTTGCAGTTGAAACACGTGAACTAAGATGAAAATTTTACAGTTGCATAACCAGATAAGATTTTGAGGACTCCAGGCGGTTTGTAGGTTCGTTTAATATTATTCATATGTGCATAACAGACGCAAACCGCAAATCGTGGGTTTTTTAATGCATAATAAGTTATTTGTTAAAAGCAGAGTTAATGTAATAATTTAACTCATCAATCCACAAGAAAAATGAAACTAATTTGTTAATTTAATGTGTAGTTAGAACTGTGATTATGACAAAAAACTTATAGATTCGTAAAAAAAATTGGAACATAGTTATTTCTAAGGACCTAAAATATCAAGATATTCCAATAAGTAAGAAGTAATTATTTCCAAATATCCCCAGAAAATTTTGGGTTAACTATAAAAAATGTAGAAAAAGTAAGTAGAAAACAGTAAAAATAACCAGATAATAATTCACTGAAAAATATAGAGAACATTATCAAGAAAAGTTAGAAAATTTCAGTTTAACAAATTAAATTAAAAATATGCAGGATGTTCTGTAATAAACCTATTTTCACCATTATTGTAGGTATAATATTGATAAAAATCTACGAATAAATTAGAAAAAATTTGGTTTGAAATTTTAAGGTGTTCCAGTACCTACTATGAAGAAGTTAAAAGTTGTTCATTTTACAACCAAATCTCACCTAAAAATTATAATTTAATCATACAAAATTTTACTATAACGGCTATTCTACATACAAATCGATTTAGGTCAACGTGACAAACATTTATTATATGTATAATAAAACGATTTATGTTTAGTATAAAAGCGGTCATATTTCTTACAGACATTAAATTAATGTTTCATTAACTAGACTAGAGCGGTAAAAATATTTTGAAATTATAATATTAAACCACAAACTTATTCATTGACCAAGCGTTTTAAATTTGATGATTTTTAGAAACGTTTTCTAATATTTTGTCGTGTTAGAATCGCAAGTAAACAGGGCAAATTTAAAATATTTTCTTTGTGATATTTAAGGAACTTTTGAAAAAATAAGGCGTTTGTTCTATACTTGCTTATGTACCTACCTCAATCTTTAACGTATGTACTTCTTATACAGATTGTGTATTCATTTCCTAGACATAGACAAATATTCTTGCTATTCATTCTCACTGCGACAGCTCCTTCTTGCCAACTTTTAGCTGTGCTTCCACATATTCAGAATCCACATTTTTATTATAACAATATTATTTTTTGTGATAATAGGTAATATTTAATTCAAATTTTATACAGGGTGTCCCAGTTTATATCGTCAGGATTTCACCTGTCAGTAGTTTAGCGAAAATTAAAGGTGGTTTGCCTAATAAACTATGGTCGAATGTTGCTTCCTTTTTGATGTACAGGGCATTAAAGAAAATAAATTATTTTAAATAATTTGCTATAAATCAATAACAAAAAAAGTTAGTCTTCTGAAATTTTGCATAGATCTTTTTTTTTGTATTCTCTTATTATCTAATAGTGGTTGCAATTATTTTATTTAGAACGCAGAGGCGTGCGTACGGGTTTCTTCAAAAACATTTTATTGAATAAAACGTACACCACTGGTTTTTATTGCAGCACCAATATGAGAGTATTTTCCATTCAATTTAGAAACTTTTTTGTATCTTACAATTTCTTGATAACTTAACTTTTTTTTTCTTATTTATTAAAGAGGTTCTTCCCTATTAGATTTCCGAAAAAAGCATCAGTACGAAGTTGTAGAGAAAAATATTTCCTACAACTTTCCTTTTAATATTTTCTTGATATTGTCAATTTTTAAAAAGATATTCAACAAATAAGTTGCAAATTTTAGGGAAATTTTTCTCTAGTTAGGTACTACTTACCACTACTACTTACTACTCTTTCCCCAAAATTTTCAACTTATTTGTTGAATAACTTTTTAAATATCGACAATATCAAAAAAGTTTAAAAGATAAGTTGTAGGAAATATTTTTCTTTACAACTTTGTACTGACTCTTTTTTTCGACAATTTAATAGGAAAAAAGTTATTCAATATCAAAAAAATCCAACCCTTAATTGAGGGCTGGTGAAGGAAGGGCGGGGTCTACGAATACACAAACTCAGTTTTAAACTTTCAGGGTGACCCTCTAGAAGATTCTACAAAAATTGGCTGTAGGGTAAAAAAAGTCTATTTGAAGCCTTTTTTTCTCCCTGATTTACTGTACTATTAGGTTATTTTGAGTTAAGTTATCAAAAAATTATAAGATACGAAAAAGTTTCTAAATTGAATGGAAAATACTCTCTGTGTATTGGTGCTGCAAAAAAACCAGTGGCGTACATTTTATTCAATAAAATGTTTTTGAAGAAACCCGTACGCACGCCTTTGTGTTCTAAATAAAATAATTGCAACCACTATTAATAAGAGAATACAAAAAAAAAGAGCTATGCAAAAATTCAGAAGGCTAACTTTTTTTATTATTGATTTTAATAGCAAATTATTTAAAATAATTTATTTTCTTGAATGCCCTGTACGTCAAAAAGGAAGCAACATTCGACCATAGTTTATTAGACAAACCACCTTTAATTTTCGCTAAACTATTGACTGGTGAAATCCTGACGATATAAACTGGGACACCCTGTATATTTTATTTTAATATTGATTTTTTATCCAGCAGTTACATTAATTTCACGAAAACGGCAAGAGTTGGATATAAAGTTTATTCAACAAAATTACCTTTAAATTGAATGAATAATCCAAATTGGTATCAATATACAGGGTGTTCCATTTGAAAAAAATGAGTTATGCCGTTTTGATTTCTTTTCTGAATGGCACCTAAATTATAAACCCCCTGCCCCCTGTAGAACATTGAGCTGTTGCAATGAAGAAATTACAAGTAGTACACTTTTCTTAACATCTTGCCAAAACCGCATTTCAATTTTAATTTGAATATTAGAAGGCTAGAAAATAAAATTTTAAAGTTAGCCCATTTTTGGATATTTTAAAAAAAATCATCCTGTAATTATTAAACGAAATGCTTTAAAGAAAAATTGTTTTCACAAAATGTTATTATAATTGAATGTAGAATTTTAAAATGTAGTAATATACAGAGTGTTCCATTTAAAAAAATCAAATTAGTGTCTACTTCCAATATAACCGGAAGTCGTAGAAACTTGAAAATATTTTAAATAAAGAGATCATATGCTATTTAGGCTACAACCCAATTTTCAAAAAAATATATTAACTTCATCTTCTAAAACGTCTAACCAACGGTTTTGCTGAATGTAAATCTAGAAAATTTATTGGATATTACTTCTGAATAATCCTGCTCTTGATCTCTATGAACAGTACAAATCCTTGACCTTGGATTATTGTGATATATCATATCTATAGGTACACGCCTTTTGACATTTGGATCATTTGGAATATCAGATGATCATTGTACTACTTATATTTTTCCACTTAAAATGAATAATCTGTTTTTCCTTAAAATCACATTCAAGATAAGGCAACTTTATTGAATCGAGATAAAATCAGAAAAATTGTGTACCTTAGATTTTAACCTTAGATACAAATATACTGGAATCAATCTTTGGACTTTTTGACGTAAGTACTGTAGTGAATACTTTTAGCCTTTTATAGCAATTGTATACTTCAATTTTTTTTCCAGTGGTATGAAGTAGTTGATAATCTTATACAACCAATAGCTTGTACTTTTCCAAGAAATCAAAAACATATCGAGTCATAAATAAAATTAAGTTATAGGAATTTTATCAAAATGTAGATATTTTAATTTAGGTACCTAAGATTGCTCCATTTCTTCTAGAAACTTTTTGTTTTAAGGCTAAATTTTTGCAAAGTAATCTCTTGAACATTTTATCTTTGATTACTAAAAAGCTATTTAATTAATTAAGTAATACTTGGATTTTATTTCGAATTATTTTGAAATTTATATAAATAACACAACATAAATTATAAAAGAATTTCATTGATTTATTTAAAATGCTTTAACCTACTTACTCAGTACATAAATAAAATAATTAACAGTCTTATACTATTCTTCGCGACTACGCGTATTCCTCAATCCATCTTACTACTACTCTCCTCATCTTCCATGTCAATTAACGGCTTCTTCTCCTCAAGTTGCTCAGCCAAACCCACAAAAATCTCCTTAAACACCAACCCATCCACATTCTTCGCCAAGTACTTCAAAAACAACCAATCCGTAAAATTACAGTACTTCGACACAGTCAAAACATTCCAAGGATTTACTTTTCCAGAGAACGTAGTAGCAAACACCATCCGATTAAACGCTCTGCTTCTGGAATGTAGTGCAATGGTCAATGCGCGCCATAAGAGCCCCAACACAGACACAGCAAACAAAAACACGAACCAAAACCACAAAAACGTGTAGATTTTGTCGTTGATGATGTTGAGGGCCATGACACACATTGCATCATGCAATTGGATCGAACCAGATGGACCGTATTTGTGGAAGGTGCATTTGGTTACCTAGAATTGAAGAGAAAATGGGGGACGTTCACTTCGGATTATGGTGATGGATTTGAATGCATGACACGTGCAGTGTCCTATGTAATAATGCCGTATATGTCAGCTGAAATGGGGGCTTGTACTCGTATTGCAGGACATTTTATTTATTGCTTGGCAGTTGGTTGAGACTGATGCAAGAACCGAAGGTAATTTGCAATAATGTGCAAAAATGTTGGATGACGCGAAAACTTTATAGAGCCACAACAGCAGATGATAGAACTGATAGAAGAAAAACTTATTAGATAGATTTTAACGATTATTACCATCGCCATTATGTGTCATTTACCTTTTTATTTGCAAAATTATTTCCGCGTTATTGCCATTGTGTTTATAATTATATTTGGCACCCACTGCAATTATCCTGTACACATATGTGTACCTATTATTGTATGTACGTGGGAAAATGTTCGTAATAAATGGTACAAAAGAGGCAAAACTTAACATTCATAGATGCTGATTGAAAGGATGAATTATTGTACTCACGACTGCTACTACCACCACGCAAGTGCTGTCTCAATCAAAATTACAAGATTACTGTATATTAAAGTGACTAATCGTCTTGGAGTTTTATTTAATTTAGTCGACCGGAGTTTCCTCTCGTCATCCCAATATAAATTGTTATTATCAAAAAATTGCGGTGGTCCTTTTTAATTTACTATTTTAGAGTATCTAATTTTCGTTGCGAAATTTCATCTATAAATATCTAGTTTAAATTATTGATATGGCAGAATTATTTTCAGCGGACATGCACGTCAAAAATTTGTTATTTTCTCGGGACATTAAATTCAGTTTCATTTATTACCTTTGGAAACACTTCATCCAAAATATCCACATTTGCATCCAAACCATCACGCATAATGTCGCAACCTAAATAGGTGAACTGTCCTCCCAAAAATGCGTCCGTTATATAGAATTGCAGCACCACATGCAGTACGTTAAGAATCTCACACATGATTAAATACAACGCCCAACTTCCATTGATGAAAATCCGTTCAATGAAAGCTCTTTGAACCTGCTGGATGGACGCTTCTCTAAAAGATAAACAAGTTAATGTTTTGGATGTTGTTTCATTTTATTAAATCTCACCTGTTAACTCTAGTTGGTATTTTCTGACTATTAATAGTAAGTTCCTTGTCTTGTAACGAGTACGCAGCAAACCGCAAAGTTTCTGCAAGAGCTTTTATTCTCCCCCCTGGAAACTTAAAAATAGAAACCCAGTTTTCCAGTTAATAAATTACAATACCTTCCAGTTTTTTCCACATCAAATGCGTCATATAAAACATGATACCTTGTCCAAACAATACAAAAGGAACCCACTGGTAATACGCGTGCTTCTTAATGGGATCCGTGGAGTTACCTCCATCGTAAGGTCCCACACCAAGATGCGGCAATTGCCCTTGCCTCACCATCTCAGGATCTAAATGTTTTATCTGGGAAATAAGTGTTAGTTTCAAATTTTAACTAGGATTTATCACATCCTTACCACTGTAAACGTTGTGGTGAAGAAGCAAAAAGTATTCATAACATTTTCCGGCACGCCACCATCAGCGATACATCGGATATGCTCTCCAATGTATTGGCGAGATGTTACTAATACTGAGGCCACCAGGAAAATTAGGACAGTGGCTCTGTAGTGTAGTTTGAATACTACATTGTCGATGCTGTAGATCTTTGGTGTTAGTTTGAAGTTGGTTTTAATGCCGTTGAAGGCTGCTACGAGGGACATAGTGGGTTTTCCTGGAAAATTATGCAAAAAATTTGAGTGACGAGGAGTTTTTTCCTTTTGTATAGAGACAAATGTGTAAAATTAATGTACGTAAATATACCTATTTCATTTTAGATTGTTTTGAAGAGGAATATTTTTATATTAAAGAAACTATATCGACTAGTTTATTGACCTAGTTAGAGTTTCACAATTTTGAATACAATGCTCCACTCAGATATCATATTTAAACAATATTGAGAGATACAAAGTTCTTTGTGTATAAATTAAAGAAATAAAGAGCAGGAAAGACCTCGAAGGTTTTACTCGAAAAAAGTTAACCTCATATTATTAACAGAATTTTTCCAACATATCAAGCAACTTTTCTTCAATATGGAAAAACATTTAATGAATTTCGTCTAAACTCAACAACAAAAAATAGTACAAATAATTATTATTATCTATAAACAGCTGCCCCATTTTTACCTCAAATTTGTGCTGTTACACAGGGGCGTAACTGGGCCTCACAAAATCTGAGGGCTTCAATACAAGCTGACCATTAAGTAAACATATATCTTTAATACACATTTTTAAGTTCAGTCCTGAAACATTCTTAATTTTGTAAACACCAGTTGCCTTCTGATATTAAATTTTTTTTTAAATAAGTAAACAAACAAACTTCTAAGAAAAAAATCATAGCAGATGTTCAAACAAATTGACACAGATTCAGGATATAAATGGCGGTCTAATATTGCGGCATCCAGTGGCGGATTTGAGAGGGTTTAAATCGTATTCAACCTCGAATATTTTGAAATATTCCATAACAAGCTTATTTGATCGAAGAATTTGGAATCCTGGATCCCCTCTCGTTCGTCTTAATTATATACAAACATCTTGGATACGCAGTTTTTTACACTTTGTTATTTCGACATTATCTAGGGGTGTGAGATCTGGCAATCTTGCCGACCATTTAAATTTGGTATTAGTATTGAAAAGTGTGTTACTGTTTATAGTAGAGATTTTAAGATTATTCCAGATCCAAATTGAAAAGGTTTATCTAAGATGGATTTTTACTACTGAAGCAACAAAAATAGGTAATCGGCGTTTTGATCCTTGGACAAAATATCCCCGACAAAATATCCTTGGATAAAATATCCTTGAGACAAAATATCCTTGAGACATAATATTCTTGGACAAAATATCTTTGAGACAAAATATTCTTGGACAAAATATATTCGAGACAAAATATTGTAAATTAGGTTAGGTTAGGTTTATTATTTTTCATTTTCAAGTTTCGTTTCAAAGTTTTAGCCCTGAACCGAAATAATTACTTAATATAAATAATATTTTTTAATGTTTATAATGGGTTAATAAATTGAATTTCGTTTTGTTCTGAAAATATTTAGTACTACAATTTTTTGACTATAGTATATTTTATGTTAAGGATATTTCATCCAAGTATGTTTTATCTTAAGGATATTTCGTCCAAGTATATTTTGTCTTCAATATCTTTTGTCCAAGGATATTTTGTCGAGGATATTTTGTCTGAGGATTATAAATCATAGAACCCAAAAATAAGACAAATTTTGCATGGAATTGGAACCACCAAAAACGTAGCAAAAGTCAGGTCCACATTAGAATAAATTTGAGTTCATAATGATCTATGAAAAACGAAATATTTTGTTTACCCCAGTTTATCCGTCTGATATAAATTATAAACTTTGAATCATCACATATAAGAAAAAATATTTATGAAGAGGAGGGGGGCCTTCTAAAACTAAAAATTTCTATCCCCGCGCCCTACCGCGTTCATATATCACTTGACACGTGCCCACCAGCACAATTACTTAATTAATTAACGATATAATTAATTGATTTGAAGGAAAATCACCACTAGTGTTTATTATTTACACAAACGTCAGGTTTGGGTTATCTTAATGTGTTAAATAGGTTATTTATTGGAAAACAATGAACTAGTACGAAGAGATAAGACTTGTTTGGGCTTTTAGTATTACAAAATATAACAAATCATTAGCAAGTACAGCAGTTTTAATTAATTGCTTGGCTGTTACAAATGAATGTTTGCACTATTTATAATACTGCTACCTCAACTGTGGTATTGTATACGAGCTAATCACAATAAAGTACCTGCAGGAAAACGGCAACAGTTTACATAAAATCATGTAAACAGCGATAAACCCTACTACATTCTGTTTAATAATAATGATAGAATTACTTATTATCAACATATGTTACTTTAACTTTGTTGCACTAAACAATAAGACTATTTAAGTATTTAACACTTACAGTTTTTTTCTGCTAGACTATTATATGGTAATACTTTTGCACTTATTAAAATTCTCTACGCATTATCACTAAAATAAACTTTGAATAAATTTTAATTTATCACCACATGGCGCCTTCGTCTATATTCTAGGTAAATGAGTGACTTGTCGTCGTGTACATGCTCTAAGGCATCAATTAGAGTACATTAATTTATTTTACAATTGGTCCTGAGACCTGCGCTATTGTACTTGGTTTTAGTGATAAGATTACAGAAATTATTAAATAGGAATATAATGAGCGATTTAGTTGATGAGCTTTAATCGAGTTTCTATAATCGCTACAGAAGCATATGAGGAGCCTTAAGGTGTCCTTAATTGTCGATTTCCGGTTGACAAATTTATTTACCATGCGCTGGTGGGACAAATAGCATTGTTTTAGAAATACAATGGTTTAACTGGTTTTTTATCGATTTAAACTGCGGATTGGGTTTTAATTTTGAATAAAAAAGTTCCACGAAAAATATATTAGTATGTGAAGTATGTAAAGGGAACGTAAAAATTTCAACTTTACGCTCTCTGTTAGAATACGAAGAGTTTTGTATTGGAATGTGCACAATAAAACCAAAAATAGCAAAAAAAACCTTTTTACCTAATTACCTAAATTTTCTATTTTAGACCCATAATCTACTTTATGGCCCCCAAATACAGGCGTAAAGTGGACTTTATGGCCCGATTAATAAAAAATTGCTACGCAACGATTGCGTCGGCGAACTATATTTCCCATTATGTTAAGATAAAAACCAACTGTCAATTTTGATGTATTTAGGACGTAAAAATAATCAACTACCTAGACAACACTAAAATTCTTATCGGCACAACCTCGGACACAACTGTCACAAACTTGCCGAAAATATTAAATATTTTTTTAATGTTTTAGAAACTAAAATAGAATAAAACGTTGTAAGTACCACGGGCATAATTGTCGATAATGGCCCTCGGGAAATTAAAAACCCTCCCTCCTTCGTCGGGCTTTAAACATTCCCTCATGCCATAATCTCCTGATTATGCCCTTAATACGTAAATAACTATTAGGTATATCACCTCGATTTTATATTATTATCTGGCACGTTCCTATGTGATTTTAAACAAAATTAGGTTAGATAACGTACCAAGTACTTTTTCTAAAATTAGAGAGAATGACACCATATTTTCTAAAAATCGCTAGGTTTCAATCAGATGATTGTTCGATTTTAGATTTTAAAGTCTTTGTAATTATTGTAATTACTAATTAGTGCTGACAAAAACCGAAAAAAAGAGAAACCAGTTGCTGTAAAAACCAATTTTTCGGATATTCGAATAACCTGTTAACCGATTCTAAAGTACTTCCAGCATTCACTCATTTTGTATTACGCCACTTACCCATCACTTTACGCACGACGAAAGTATAATACAACAATATACACTACTAAACTGAATCTGAAAATCTACAATACCTACTGATGACTGTTCGACTGTTGTTTAAGTTAGTGAATTTAGAGTTTACATAAGGGTTGCAGTGTAGACAAAATTCAAATCAAAATCAAAACATTAACTGTTATTTAGTGTTATCTATAAGTTTATAACTTTCGCATATTAGAGTATTTAAGATGAAATAAACACCGCTTTCGCCTGAACCAACCCGCATATACAGTGTTGGCCATAAAATCTAAAAACTGTTTACTTTTTTCACGAATAATCGCTTCTCGGTTTTGAGAAAACTGTGATACTGTGAATAATCCAAAAACGGGATATCCAAAAAACTGGTTTTGGTTGCCAGTACTAATTGTAATGTATCACCTCCTTTATCTTCTTATTTTTCTCCTTTATTGTTTTCATGATTCAGCAAGACGCGAGATTAGGACCAATTTGTTTACAATAGTTGGTATAATTTAGTATAATATACAAGATGATATTTTCGGACCATTCCAAACTTACACTTATCACAGAAATTATTCCTTTTTCCCGCTATTTCTTTTATCAACCTCCAAACCCCAAATACTAACCAATTTCCCCTTCTGTTAAAGTGTCCAATATGTAGTTAAGTAAGTACCGTAGGGTAGACAAGATTTTCAGCGACCCAGGACACCATCAATCAAATTCATTTATTTTAAAATTTCGCCAAATATTCTAGTTAAAATGTTCTCTACTCCAAAAATGAACTTCAGTCGGAGCAAAAAAAGGCAGTAGAATGACAGAAAAGTATATTGATATAACAGTAAGTCATATTTCTCGTTAATGAGGACAAATTTTTAAAATTATAGACTTTTAAAATAGTTATTAATTTAATTTGAGAAGGATGAATTTTTATAAAAAAAACCCTTTTTACTGTTTGATAGAGTGATATCCGTATTTTGGATGACCAAATAGAGAATATTACTATAGAAGTTGCTTAACGTCGGAATTTTCTTCCCATTCCGAAGTTTGCATGGTTTGAAGACTTGCTTTTCTTCAAAACTTATCTTTCCACGTCCATCATATTATCTTTAATGACTTCATTTATGATCCTTTCCTTCAAAATTTCGGGTCTAAATTACTCCTATCTAAACTGTTCCCCACTTTCATGAAGTTTTTCAAAAGTATCTTTTTCATTATAGGTCTAGATATATATCCATCACAAATTTCCAATCTACAGGGTGTCGTCCCAGTTTATATCGTCAGGATTTCACCTGTCGATAGTTTAGCGAAAATTAAAGGTGGTTTGTCTTATAAACTATGGTCGAATGTTGCTTCCTTTTTGATGTACAGGGGATTAAAGAAAATAAATTATTTTAAATAATTTGCTATAAATCAATAACAAAAAAGTTAGTCTTCTGAAATTTTGCATAGATCATTTTTTTTTGTATTCTCTTATTAATAGTGGTTGCAATTATTTTATTTAGAACACAGAGGCGTGCGTATGGGTTTCTTCAAAAACATTTTATTGAATAAAACGTACACCACTTATTTTTTTGCAGCACCAATATGCAGAGAGTATTTTCCATTCAATTTAGAAACTTTTTTGTATCTTGCAATTTCTTGATAATTTAACTTTTTTTTTTATTTATTAAAGAAGTTCTTCTCTAGTTAGGTACTACTTACTACTACTACTTACTACTCTTTCCCCAAAATTTTCAACTTATTTGTTGAATAACTTTTTAAATATCGACAATATCAAAAAAAGTTTAAAAGATAAGTTTTAGAAAATATTTTTCTTTACAACTTTGTACTGACTCTTTCTTTCGAAAATTTAATAGGAAAAAAGTTATTCAATAAACAAAAAATCCAACCCTTAATTGAGGGCTGGTGAAGAAAGGGCGGGGTCTACGAATACACAAACTCAGTTTTAAACTTTCAGGGTGACCCTCTAGAAGATTCTACAAAAATTGGCTGTAGGGTAAAAAAGTCTATTTGAAGCCTTTTTTTCTCCCTTATTTACTGTACTATTAGGGTATTTTGAGTTAAGTTATCAAAAAATTATAAGATACGAATAAGTTTCTAAATTGAATGGAAAATACTCTCTGCATATTGGTGCTGCAAAAAAACCAGTGGTGTACGTTTTATTCAATAAAATGTTTTTGAAGAAACCCGAACGCTCGCCTCTATGTTCTAAATAAAATAATTGCAACCACTATTAATAAGAGAATACAAAAAAAAAAGATCTATGCAAAAATTCAGAAGGCTAACTTTTTTTGTTATTGATTTATAGCAAATTATTTAAAATAATTTATTTTCTTTAATGGCCTGTACGTCAAAAAGGAAGCAACATTCGACCATAGTTTATTAGACAAACCACCTTTAATTTTCGCTAAACTATCGACTGGTGAAATCCTCACGATATAAACTGGGGCACCCTGTATATCTAATAGGAGTATGTAAGTATATAATATTTACACTAAAATAATATATTAAAATATGCCTGTAAAATTTTTGCCCTATCTACTTAAAATCTAAAACTCTACGCAAAAAGTATTTCTCCTCCAAGGTTGAATAGTCTATGGAGCATTTTCTTGAATCTTAACGTGTTTTTTAAAAGCAAAACAGATAGTGTCAATCAAGCTTAAATGAGATTGGTTTGGAGATTAGTTAATACAAGTAGCAGAGTAGGCTCTAGAAAGCCTATAGTTTTAGCATTTTTACGACAAAACTCGCAGTTTATTCCATTAATTTAACATGTTGTTTAAGAAAAAATCAAAGATAAGTTTATTATCTATAAAGTATTGTGTTATTTAACGGATGTTACTGAGCTAGTTTACAAGTGTATATCGATTTTTATTTTAATAAGATGTTTGCTCAAGGTTAAGGATTTTAGATACACATAATTTGCAGACCACTTTTGTCATTGTCATACGATCGAATTCAAATATTTTGTGAAGTATTTACGTCAACTGCGTAAAAATAAGCACTTTAATTCTTTATATTATATCTTGATTACATCTAAAGATGATTTGTGTTATGCTTATTATAACATCTCAAATGACTTTCGCATCTGTCTGAATGATAATAAATAATCGTTCTCCAAAACTGTTTTCTATAATCATTTCCATGCAATTTTTTTCCCAACAGCCAATAGGAATAAAATTTCTAGTAATAAATCCCTGCTTCTTCTCTCTGTGTGAAATTCAAACTAAAACCGCGATGATGGCTTGTGGTGAAACATTGGGAGAGGTCACAGGAGTGGACGACGACGAAGACGGCATATACACACATACATACATGGAGAGACCCAGGCAAAGTTGACCGCTAACAGAGGTGACATTCCAGCCTACCGTTCGCTGAACTGTCGTTAAAATCTTCCAAGCAGCCACTGGATTTTTACAATACATGTCCAAAGAACATGTTGGGTGGAAGTGCAGGGGGGCCGCTGTGATGGCGTCCGTAGCCGCTTCGGAGCAATGCAGATTTTCGATGGATGGGACTTGGAGATAGAAGGTGCAACCGACTGGTGGAAACAGAATTTGGTATCCAAAAGAATATTTTATGTGAATATCAATTAATAGGTACATCGAAAAATTTCTAAAAAATATGTTTTAAAACAAGCACTCCTCCAAGATTACCACAAAATAAACACCCCATTTTCGAAATTGTATAGTATTTTCTTCTATCTTCACTGGAAAAAGTTTTGGCAGGATTCTCTATCAAGAGAGTTCCTTAAGGGCAGAAATTGATCGCCGCCATATTGGAAAATTTGTCTTATTTTGCCCTCACAATTTCAAGAGTTTTACAAAAACTAAGGCTTATTTTGCATTGATTTTTAAAAGGCCTTGTAAATTATGATATTATCTATGCTTTGTGGCTTGAATTATGGAAATTAATAAGATATTATCACTGTAAATAAAGAAACTGCTTCGAGATAATTCAAATAAAAAAATTAAACAATTTTTCCCGTAATGCATTAAAAATCTTACACACGCTTGAAATGAACCAAAAGAATTGATAAATAGTTAATTATTAGAACAAAAATCTCGAAGTAGTTTTTGTTACCATTGTTGGATTATTGGAGATTTTGATGGAATTTTAGTTTGGCACCTCTCTAACACATGGCGCTGCGATCGTCCGCTTCATTACGCAACAATATTGGGACCACTTTTTTTTTAATGACCTGGATATTATTATATTTGATTATTTTTTATATTTTAAATAACCAGATAAAATGCAAACCTCATTTTTCTACTACCTATATAAAGTAGACATTTAGCTTTAAAACAACGTAAATTTGACCAAAATCTGACCAGCGGTTCCAAAGTTATCTCTAAACTTTGAAAATTTGAATTTTTTTTAGAATAGATATGAAAATTTGGTTTTAAGTTATAAAAATTATAAAATCGTGGGAAATGACTTTGCACCTAATGCCTTGTATGTGAACAAGCAATTTTCATCAAAATCTAACCAGAGGTTCTAAAACTATACGGTAAAAATGAAACTCCATGTTTTCTGAGCTGTAACTCATGGTTTTGGAATCTCAGGTTGGATTTTAGTCAAGTTTGAATTTTTACAAAGAGCAATGTTGCCAATGTCAGATTTTTCCGATTTTATTGTTGACTGTCTCAGTTTAAAGTAATTTTCAAAATGTACATGTTTAAAACGTGATAAATTTCGAACTTCTGGTTATATATTTTTCTGCCAGTTTTTCATCCTAAAACGCGATTGTCTTATTTTTAAGCCAATTTAAGAGTTAAGATTTCAAAAAGTACTAATTTTAAAACTGCGGAGGTAAAATTTACTTCCCTATTTTATTAGATAGATAATAAAATAATAAAAAAAGTACGAAATTTGCAAAATTCAAATGGGTGAGACACAATCTGAAAAAATTTCTACCTTCTAGGATATTCGGTTTCTATTTAGCATCGGAAAATGGTAAATTTCCCAAAATCCAACAGTTTTATTATAAAACTATATAAAGGACATAGAAACTGAAAACTTGTAATTTCTGATGTGATCAGCTCATGACTCATTTTGTAGTCTAATTAATTATTTCCTTCAAAAAATATGCCACCCTATGCAGCTTATAGTCCTCGGCTAGACTGCGAAATTTTAAAAAAAATGCTAAATTCCTCATTGGGATTTTTATCTACAAATATTCCAAATTAGCTACATTTTCTATTTTCATGAATTTTACTGCTAAAATAGTTATTTGACTTTTAAAATATTTATTCACTCTTTACTGTTAGGTTCATCTCAAAAAATGTTGCATGCATTGTCAGTTAACACCATTTTAGAATGCGCATGTTATAACTGTCTGGTGCACTAAGTATACAGTTCATAGGTCAAATATATTCACTTAGCAGGTTATTCAAACGACCTCAATTCCAAAATATGCTGTTTGCTTACTGATAAACTACGTATTAACCCTTGTGCTTCCTGTATTGTAAACCTTCGAGATGAAAAATCTTTTACGTAAGAGGCTTATGCTTATCTATAAAGATTACATCAATATTTTGATATATCTTCTAAAAGTTCAAAAATAGCCATGTTCAATAGTTTCAAATAGCTCTTATAAACAACAATTAAAAAAAACAAAAACACTTCCAAATATTTAAATTATCTCTATCTCTACACACACAAGCTTACAGAGATAACGTCCAAAGGTAAATAGAACATTCCACATTTCTAAATGTAAATAACAAGCAAAAGAAATGATAAAAAACAGACCTGTGATAGTTTTATATTACCCGTAAAAATGCGTGTTGTATGGTGATAAGTTGATAAACTCAACTATGGCTGTTGTACTTTTTGGAATATAGACTAGGATTAAACAATAGGAAAATTTATACACAGCTATAGTAGAGTTTGTTTGTGGATTAGATGTAATGCGTTGTGTGGGAAGGTTTTAACATTTTTTTCCTTGAGGATTTATTACAGACTATGACGCATTATTAATTGTAACGAGATTGTAAAATTTGGAAAAAATTTTGAGTCAAAAAATAAACTTGGAATAGGTCCAATGTTAAAGTTTCCATTTGTTATATGTACATACAGTGACCGGTAGAAAGTGTGCACCAAATGGGAATTTTTTTTATTTTTAGAATTACCAAATTTATTGTACTATGGAAAGGTTCTGCATGTCCTTAAACAAAAAAGAGCATAAGCAAAACCAGTAAAAATTGCATCGTTTACGAGGGAGGGGTGAAATCTCAAATTTACTCAAGAATAAAGTAGGTACTCTTATTTTGCACCGTAGAAAAAAATGTTATTAGGAAAACTTGTTTTTACTTAAAAGTTATCCCCGAATACCAAATTTGGCTCTGTAGACAAAGAAAAACCATTTTTCCTTTTTTTGGACCCACTCCCGTATAACGAATCGCTAGAAGCTATGCAGCACATAAATTCAGTTTTTGACTGTTCTTGGGCAATTAAACACATAATTTACTTAAATTGGTTTAAATGCGCGAAAACAGGGCGGTTAATAAAATAATGCCAAAAATAATCTCATTTTTTTGGTGCACACCGTATTTTATTTTATGGATAAGTAAAACAACTTAATGTAAAACAAATGCGGGTTTACTCGATATCTTTAGCAATTTATTGGCATTTTTACTTTTTTAAAAAACTTAAATCTATTGGTTCAGGAATTACTTTTATCTGTACCTACCGGTAAGTCAATTTCAGTTTCCTAATAAAATTATTATTATTTTATTAAACGACCCGTTTTCCCGCATTTAAACCAATTTAAGTAAATTATGTAAGTATTACCCAAGAACTGTTAAAAAACTGAATTTATGCGCTGCATAGCTTCTAGCGATTTGTTCTACGGGGGCGCGCCGAAAAAAAGGAAAGACGTTTATTTTTTGTCTACAGAGTCCAAATTTGATATTCGGAGATAACTTTTAAGTACAAACAACTTTTCCTAATAATTATTTTTCTACGGTGCAAAATAAGGGTACTTTATTCTTGAGGAAATTTTAAATTTTTACCCCTCCCTCGTATACGATGCAATTTTTATCGATTTTGTTTAGGCTCTTTTTTGTTTAAGGACATGCAGAACCTTTCCACAGTAAAATAAATTTGGTAATTCTAAAGACTAAAGATAGAAAAATTTCCCATTTGTGGACACTTTCTGCCGGTCACTGTATTAAGACAATTCAGAGGAGAGGAAAAAATACATTTGTACGTTTGCAAAACACCCTGTATAAACTATCAAGCTAGTGGAATATTAGAATTTTATAGAGCATTTTTCGTAATAATTAAGCTGGTTATTTTATTTCTAAAGTTTTTACGTTTTTTATTTCAAATCCCAAATTTTAATGAGTTGTGAATTTAATTGAATGAAACTAAAATGATAATCAAGATAAATTTTAACGTAACCATAACTTTGTATATCGAAAGTAAGTTTACGAAAATCGCAAAGGATTTTGTAGTTTTGCAGCCTAACCACAATAGATTAATAATAATCTTACAAATTGCATAATATAACTGGTTATTTATACATATGTACATATATATTTATTATTGAACGACGTAGAATTGAATAGTAAATAAGTAATTAATAAACACATAACATACACTATCTATCTCGCATTAAACTATTAATTGAAATAGTATATTTGCCATAAATTTTACATTTTAACTTACGGTTAATGAATTTTAATTCAAAATTTCAATACGAGCCCTAACAACTAAATGTTCGGACAAAAGTAAATTTTTGAAATATGAAAGGCGAACCGGAAATTTTACGCAAATAATTAGTAAACACCTAACAATACAATAAGATAAAGTCTTAATAACAATATTATGCATGGAAGAAAATTATTTATTTGATTTAACAATATTTATCCTTAATAATTAGCAAATTTTACAAAATGAGTTTGCAACTAAATGTTGGAATAATTTTTAATTTAGGATCATTAATAAGAGGTTACGTCTCCTTTTGTTTTAGTAGCTGCCTGTATTCTAGCAACCAGGGTATTTATCAAATTTTGGTAGGTACAATTCTGGCGTGAAACTATCCCAAATTTCTTCTATTTTGGTCTTTAAGTCCCCAATGGTTTTTGGTGGATTATTGCGTAGAATACGTTAAATTTTATGCCAAAGAGTTTCAATAACATTTAAGTCCGGACTGGATGAGGACCAGAAAGCACCTTTATGTCGTTTTGACCGAGTTCCAAAACTGTGATTTTTTAAAAACAGTCGTTAGAAAATTACGTCACATTTTTCAAGTGCAATTTTAAAGCTACGAAAATTGCCTAAAATAACCAAATAATGACTTGGGGATTTTTTTGTATATAAAATCAACATCCAGCTTTGCAATAAAGTAAATTTTACCGAAATCCAACCAGCGGTTCCAAAACTGTGATTATTTAAATATACGTAGCACCCTCAAAAACACGTTTTCTGAAAAGTGAACTGTGGAACTTGAAAAAAATGCAAAAAAAATCATATTAACATTTCAGGATTTTTTCAATATAGTACGATTATTGAGCTTTGATTTAATGGTTTTTTGACACAAATCCAACCAGCGGTTTCAAAACTGTGATTTTTTAAAACACTCCGATAAATGCCTAAAATCACCAAATAAAAACTTGTGTAACTTTTTGTAAAGAAAACCAACATCCAGCTTTACAATAAAGTAAATTTCATCAAAATGCGACTACTAGATCCATCGTTTTGAAAATAATAATTCTTTGTTTCTACAATTTCCCATCCTGTTGGGTTAAAGTGCCACAGTTTTGAAACCGCTGAGCGGATTTTTTTGAAATTTACGTTTTTATATAATCAAATGTTGGCATTATAACAGAAAAAACCATCAATATTATGGAAGCTAATTTAGATAACTTTTGCGCGTATGGAAAAAAGACAAGTAAATTTACTTTTGTCCGAACATTTAGTTGTTAGGGCTCGTATAAGGTAAAAATTATAAGAGTTCAAAGTGGAAAAATACTTTTATCACCAGTACATAGTCGCATCTCAGTCCACTCTTTTATTTTTTCGATATTATTTTAATATTTTAAAATTGCTGTAATTTACTAAATCGTAAAAAAAGTAAAAATTCATGCAGCATTTTTGATTTAGAATGACAATCGTCACATCAATAGTACAAAAGATAATCCAATCATTTTCGGTAAATAATCTATTTTTCTTTCAAAGATACAATTTTAGACTTTACTTAATAGCTTTATAAACACAGCTTCTCCATCAACCAAAAAGGATATGTCACAATTCAGAATCTGTTATCTTTATGGATTTATGTGATACATCCTCACGAAAAAATTCCTAAGTACCAAAAAATTTAATAGCTAAATTACATGCAATGGAAACTGTTATATATTTGGAGTACTTGTTTTAGTAGCACATCTACAAGACAATTTTAATTTATTAGGAAATCAATTTTATCTATTTTTCTCATATCTCTAATAATAATGAAGCCTCCACTCGGCAGAATATTCGTGCCTTCTGAATCATTTCATGTCTTCCCGTGTTAAATGTTAAAATTTGGCTATTAAAAATCAGATTAATTTCTTGGAAAAAGTTTTTATTCATCAGTTATGTTGATTTAAAATTACTGAATTAATATAAATGGAATATATTTAATATTTGTAATAAAAACTTTAATTGCTCTCCTACTCTACTCTAAATTCTCCTATACTAATAAAATCCGAGTCATAAATTACATTCTAAAATTTAATTGAATGATGTAACTTTCATCAGGATTTAAGTGGCATTATCTGTAAATCCAGGCACCTTGTGATGTGAGTGATTTTCGTCATTGCTTGTTGTATCACAAAACAAACAGCAAAGTCTTAAAATAATTAGGTTATAAGCAATTATATTATAAATAACTCTATTCCAACGATGACTTTCGCAACAGTAAACTACAAACAATATAAATCTGTAAGATTTGCTTTAGCGCCTCTATCCTTATTACCACAGATTATTTTGCAGTTGGAAATCTGTACAAATACAAAACTTAACGACAAAGACAGGCGCTATATTAATTAAGCCATTAATTGCGTTAAGGCGCGTTCTAAACGGTCTGGCTGATGATGGTAGCGTTATTAGACAGAGAATGGACCTGGGAAGACGTTGATGATGGTACAACTCTCAGCCCAACCACACAATCTACACGATGACTCAACATTTCGTCGGACAAAGCTAAAAGCTACCCGGATTGATAGAACTGCATTCCTATGGGGTTATACTTACAATAATATAGTGAAACGGCTGGTCTCTGTTTCTCTATGTGTGTGAGTAAGCCTCAAGGTTCCATCCACTTGCCTCTCACCGTTTCTCACCTCAGCGTGCTGCAAATACTTGAGATAATAACGAGAATTTATTTCAAACACCGTATTGCTACTGTGTGTATGTGTGTGCAAACGGGATTTTCCGGGGTTTTACTATATTCAAAAAAGGTATCATAAATGGTGTTTATTAAGGATCAACAACTGAAGGTGGAAAAGTTATAAATCAAGCTAATTGTTTAGTTTGTGTTGGCAAAAATGGGAAAACAAGACTTGAATAGATGTTAAATTGTATTTTATAAGAGTCAAAACTCGTTCAAAAGGAACTGGTTCGTGGAAGTTAACAATGTTTAGAAGCTGACGATTAGGATTATGAAGAAAGCATACAATGAGGGTTGTGACCATCTCTTTAGAAACCGCTCATTGTGCTAGAAATTCAAGGATTAAGGAGCCTTAGAAAAGATAAGGGATTCCCTGAAAGGGCGCCAAATTCATTAGAAAATTTCAGACAAAGGATAAGGATTCATCATTATTTTAAACAAAATCTTTGAAATCACATTGTGGTTTATTTTAAAGATTTGACACAGTTCTGTTCAAGGATCACTCCTAAAATATAGTCCTCGTAAAATAGTAATCGTTGTATTATGAAATACTTTTTTGGTTTACGCTATATTTACATTAGGGGATAATTAGGTTAACTAGTTTTATCCATCCAAGTTGAAAAATTGACGTTGACTAAACACGCATAATCTACTTTTGAAAAAAGTACCACTGGCTTCCATTTTCCTGTCAAAAAAATTACTTTTAGCTTAGAAATCACAGACATTTCATAAAAATACTTTTCTAAAACAGTAATTATTTGGCTCTCTCAAAAATTTTTACTAGTATGTACTAGATTTTGAGAAGGAAACAATATTATTAATCAAATTTGATCTACCTCCCCTTTATAGAAATCTAGGACTTTTGTAGATAATTCAATCGATTTATGAACAAATTTCTTAATCTGTGTTCAGGAAGTATCATACCTATCCTCCAAAATCCGCCGACTGATAGTTTTGATTGTATTATTTTATCAAGATAACTTCTCCATATTCAAGGATCATTGAAGAAATCTCATATATTTTGACTTTATTCCTTTACAAACTTTTTTCAAAATTGTTGAAAAGAATTATTTCATTTACATTTGAAAACAAACTATACTTCATAAAAATCTATTATGATGGTTAAAAAAGGAGTATTTAATTTCACACTTAATCTGATTCTTAAATTATCAATTTTATCACTGCAAATAGACTAATCAAAACAAGTTATTTTTTCTATTGTTAAAATCTAATCAGAGTAAATAAAATATTTCCATAAATTTCCGAATGAACTGGAAACTTGTTCTCTTATAAGATTAAATTTTTTCATAATATGCTATTTTATCTTACAGAATGATTTAGAACTAAATTTGAAAAAACAACAATTTGCAATAGCTTTTTGTACAAAATTGCAAAAGTTATGCAAACTTGGACAAATGTTAAGTGGTCTATTACAAATCTTCCATTGAGCTTGCAACCTTTTTTGCTAAACGGAACCTCGATTTTTATGAAATAATTAGCAAATTTTGTTGTTATTTTTCGTACAAAATTCCAAAAGTTATGCAAACTTTATGTAATACTTAAAATACAGTCCTGAACCCACATGCCAATTTGCAATAAATTGAGGAATGGAAATATTTTTTTTTATTTCTTTATTATCCGGGGCGGTGAATTTTTTAACAAAGGGGAGTCAACAAAATGCAAAAGTTTTCGAACATGGTTGCAAATGTTCGTTACACAGGTACAGACTGTACTTTGAATTTGCAGCCTTTTCATACCTCCGAAACTTTGTTAAATTGATAAATAATTCCAATTTCGTATATCCAAAAAATTCCAAAAGAGTTGCAAATCTCAAATTATATTTGTCTATAATATTATTGAAAGTACTTCTCAATTTGCAACCTCATAGCAAGTCCGGAAAATATTTTTTCTTATTTTAATTTACACTATAGGCAAGGCAGTGCCTTGCTCTCTCACTCTCACTCGCTACTAACTTAGTGTAAATAAAAATGATGAAAAATATTTTCCGAACGTGCTATGAGGTTTTCCAAATTGAAAAATACTTTCAATAATATTAGACAAATATAATTTGAGATTTGCAACTCTTTTGCAATATTTTGGATATACGAAATTGGAATTATTTACATGGTGTTATCAATTTAACAAAGTTCCGGAGGTATGAAAAGGTTGCAAATTCAAAGTTCAATCTGTACCTATGTAACGAACAATTGCAACCATGTTCGAAAACTTTTGCATTTTATTGACTCCCTTTGTTAAAAAATTCATCGCCCCGAGTAATAAAGAAACAAAAAAAAATATTTCTGTTCCTCAAAAATTTATGCAAATTGGCATGTGGGTTCAGGACTGTATCAAAAGTATTACATAAAGTTTGCATAACTTTTGGAATTTTGTACGAAGAATTACAACAAAATTTACTAATTATTTAATAAAAATCGAGGTTCCGTTTAGCCAAAAGGTTGGAAACTCAATGGAAGATTTGTAATAGGCCACTTAACATTTGTCCAAGTTTGAATAACTTTTGTAATTTTGTACAAAAAGATATTGCAAATTGTTGTTTTTTGAATTTTTGACAATGTTCCGGTCATCCGGACGGGTTGCAAATTTAGACTTAATATTATTTTAGCGTTTTCAAACTTGTGTCCAAGTTTCAAAACTTTTGGAATTTTGTGTACCTTTTTTGCTTGAAATTTAAGTACCCTGAAACAGTGTATATTCAAGTTCTATGGAACCCTGTACAACTTTGCACAATCTATAACCAAATATACAATTTTCTAGCATTGTCCTTAGTGATAAAGGACCAGAAAAAATAGCAATTGTCCAAACACATTCCTCGGAAGGAATTTACACACCCAAAAATTCTATATCTAGCTATTTTTCGTCCGGATGTACCTGCAGGTACTGTATATTTACCATAAAAAAACAAATTACCAATACCATGAAAGAATGTCACTTAGTCAGGTAGAAAGTCCTTCATATTTTTGGCGGTAAACTGCATAAGTATAGCCGAAAAGTAACTTAGGTATATTTAGAACAAAATCTATAGAATGCAGTACCTACAGAAGAAATGTTTGCACAAAGTTATTAAACGATGTTGGTGGTCTTGAATGAAGGTATTTTAATTGCTTTCCTGGTTATTTTACGAAATTACTTTGGGGATAGAGTATAAAAATAAACAGTTCTGTATTTCATTGTTTATCATTGTGGTATTTTCTAATCTGAAGTTAAAAATAGGAAGAGTCGAGATATTATCAGTTTTTTACCCGAAACACCCAGCATAAATTTTTCAAAATTATAATCATATATTATAGTTCGTATTAACTATTTTTTAAATATTTTGGATAATAATCATTAATTAATCAAAATCAATGATTTTCCAATTATTATTATTATCTAATCTTCTAATCTACAACATTGCATGTTTTAACTTTGAATCTTGAAAAGTGCCTTAGAAAGAAAACTAGATTTTAAAAAATATCCGTTTGATCACCATGATTAGAGAGTGTGCAAAATAAAATAAACAGTGTCATAAAAAGTAAATAGATAAGAAGGAAAACTGCACTTGAGTTGCATATTTTTGCAATAGTCTCAAAGTTAAAAAACGTGTCATAATTTTCTGAAAATAAACACAATAATAGTTATTTTGGAAATTCTTAGTACACATTATTTCGTCATAATCAAAAAGTCATTACTTATCTTTTCTAGATTTTAATGTTTGAGTTTGTCATAAAGCAAATATTTTCCTAATAATCACACAATAACTATAATTTGAATTGTTTTTTATTATAAGTTATGATGGTGATAATAACGAAGAATTGATTATTGATCCAACAACTTGGCACATATACGCTAATTAAAATTTGAATTCAGCACTAATTTGTCAAAATTTACATCAGCAAATCCTAGTTGTGTGCTAATTCAATATGTATCTACCTACTTTAAATAATAAAATTGCAATTTTTGCAAACGTCAAGTAAATTAGCACAATATTTATTGTATAAGAGCTAAATTAATGTTTCATTTCTTTACTAGCACTCAACACCAGCTTTTTTTCAAGCTACCTTTCCATAAATTAGTCATTTAAATGTAGGAAAAAACTAAACTAATGTCTTCATTTTCTTGTAATGACCCTCAAGTGCTATTAGCTAACAAATTGTAGTAGGAAAAAAGCTATTGTAAAACAAATGTCTGATCTAGCAACTAGCAACACCCAGTGAGCGCTGAGGTATCATTACAAAAGCATATTTGATGTAATACGAAAGGTAAACGTGGTGTGTGGGTGTGATGGGGGTAAATTATGATGAGATGGACTTTACTGCCCCTTTTATTACCAAGACCAAGAGAAAGACGAGTTTCTCTAGCTGACCCGTCGTGTGTTCTGGTTCTCTAAACTGCCTTCCATCGGTCGCCCATACTGAGGCTAGGTAGGAGGGAGTCCAATAGCCAAGCATAGCAATCCCCTCCCCTAGGTCCCCTAAAGCAGGCAAGCGATCTCAATACACTTAGTTCGCTGCAAGCGCACAGTTATTAAATACACAGTAGGTGAAATTAGGCATCGAAAGTGCCACAGAGACAATAATTAACCCCTCAACTTCTGAAGTTAAGAAGACCAAACATCCAGTATTGAGCTGGTGAGTGAGAAAGTGTAGTTCAAGTGCAGTGAGTGGTGTAGTAGAATAAACAGTAGGCAACATGTTTGATGTGTTTGGCTCCGTGAAGGGGCTGCTGAAAATCGATGCGGTCTGTATTGATAACAATGTCTTCCGTTTGCACTACAAAGCAACGGTTATCATCCTCATAGCGTTTTCGCTTTTGGTCACAAGTCGGCAGTACATTGGAGACCCAATCGATTGTATAGTAGATGAAATTCCATTGAATGTTATGGACACATACTGCTGGATTTACTCGACGTTCACCATCCCTAACAGGCTGACGGGGCGCGTGGGGCACGACATCGTCCAACCTGGCGTCGCCAGCCACGTGGACGGCAAAGACGAAGTAAAGTACCACAAGTACTACCAGTGGGTGTGCTTCGCCCTGTTTTTCCAAGCCATGCTCTTCTACGTCCCTCGTTACCTATGGAAAACCTGGGAAGGCGGCAGAATAAAAATGTTGGTACTTGACCTAAACTGTCCCATCGTCAGTGAAGACTGTAAAACCGACCGTAAGAAACTCCTAGTAGATTATTTCGCTCTCAACTTGCACATGCAGAACTTCTACGCTATACGGTTTTTCATCTGCGAAGTATTAAATTTTGTTAATGTCGTGGGGCAAATCTTCTTCATGGATTTCTTCTTGGACGGCGAGTTCAGCACCTACGGTACCGATGTCCTTGGCTTCACGGAACTAGAACCGGAGGAACGCGAGGACCCCATGGCAAGAGTGTTTCCTAAAGTAACAAAATGCACTTTCCACAAATATGGTCCATCCGGTTCGGTGCAGAAGTTCGATGGCCTTTGCGTACTGCCACTCAACATTGTCAACGAGAAAATTTATGTGTTTTTGTGGTTTTGGTTTGTCGCGCTTAGTACCTTATCAGGTCTGCTCCTAATCTACCGTTTCTGCGTGGTATTCATGCCCAAATTGCGATTGTACTTGTTGAGGGCCAGATGCCGGATCGCCGATTCCCGTCAAATTGAAATCATCGCCAACAAATGCGACATCGGTGATTGGTTTGTGCTGTATCAATTGGGAAAAAATATCGATCCACTTATCTTCAAGGAGGTCATATCGGATCTTGCTAAGAAGCTAGAGGGCAAAGAGCAAGTCTAACGAACGAACGATCGAACGACTCGTACAACACGAGTATCAAATCGACTATATTTTTTTAATTGCTAGGATTGTTATTGCGTGCCTTTTCGAACAATATCCAAAACAAAAATAAGACTTTGCGTAGGTAATTGGTTGATATTTTCGATTCCGTGGAAGAAACCGATGATATTCTTTTAGGGTGTACGCATACATCGCCTATACTACTATAATACGCTTTAGGAAAGGAATTTAATTTTTTATTGTTGCACACATGCGGGGCCGATCTGCGCTCGTCGGAAATTGGACCATCGTCAAAACAATTATTGAAGGACCAATTTTTATTATTTTATTATACACAAAGTTCTGTGATGACAGAAAAAGACTGTAATTAGTTGCGGCCGCCAGGAACCAAGAAGCCTGGGACCGGCTGTGATAAACAATTCGCTTAATTTAAGACTATATTATACATAGCTCAAAATGGTCATTCCAAAACCCCTTTGAATTTTAAAATTGTTTGTTTTTTATAATGTGACTTTTAACATACTTTAGCATTTACTGCCAAAAATCCGTTAACAAAATTCAAGTTCCCTTTGACTATTATTTTAACTTTCCAACTATTTAGTATTCTTAAATATATTTTTTGTTGTTGTTGTTTAACACAAGCAATAATTAATCGGAGTTTACTTTTTTCGCCTCTATGCATATAAACTCAGTGGCCTTGCCATCTTCATCGGAGCATACTCTTGACTGGTACTTGTAGTTAGTACCCTACCTACAACTGACCTATTCAAGACAATGTTGGGGCTGTTGTGGATATGAAGCAGCTGGCGAAAAACGCATTCTCTGTGATAGATCTGATAATATACAATGCGCTCTTGTTTTATATCACTTTTCTATAGTATAATGTCAAATAAATAATTATTTAATTCATGTGATGATTAGATATTAGGCTAGGTTAAGTTCCATACGTACAATTCCAATCACGAGACTCTTATGGTTTTTAGAATTATTATGTTCGATTTTTTTTTAATGATATTTGTATAAAAAAATGTGTTCAAAGTATGATTATATTATATTGTATTATATAGAAATATAACAAGACCAAAAGTGCCTTCTTTTAAAAATTGTATGGAAACTAAAAATTAAAAGTATTTTCACGTATTTCTAGTGTTTCTATTTCCTGCTGTTTTGTAGCTTTAAAAACCTGCACCGTTATATAAATAAATAAATAAACAAGCCAGCAAACCACATGCAATTATATAATATACAGCAAACACGTGTTTATTAAACCATTATTATATAGTGTACATCCCAATTAGGGAACTACCGGATATTATTATCATCAATAGTTGAATAACCTAATTACAACAATTACTTAACCGTTTACTTTTATTTTCAATTAATTCATTTACCTAAATTAATAAAATTCATGGTTCCATTG
Source organism: Pediacus dermestoides (assembly GCA_963942485.1). Classification (NCBI taxonomy): domain Eukaryota; kingdom Metazoa; phylum Arthropoda; class Insecta; order Coleoptera; family Cucujidae; genus Pediacus; species Pediacus dermestoides. Next base: position 37,679,940 of record OZ012626.1, read on the forward strand.
TAGAAAATTCTTAGAAAGTTTCTCAGCAGTTTCTGACTAGTGGTTTAATAAATTAGTCCCCAATTTAGGTTGATTTATGTTTCTTGTGTCAACAGCATTAGTCAACTTATCTACCTAGATTTCAAATTCCGAGTTTAATATCAAAGGTAGGTAGGTAGTAAAAATTATCCCACTTTTAAATTTTAACGACTGGCGAAGTTTTGTATAACGACCTTTAAATTATATTTATGGTCAAAAGTTATCAAAAAATTGATAAATATACATATGTCACATGTATAAAAGATGGTATTGCATGGGTTCATTTACATCATGTGCAAGCTAATTAATAAATTGAAAGTTGATTGTCCGTATTATGAATAATTGCACACATATTTGGCAAACAAGAGATACGAAAAGTTCGTTTGATTATCATGAAATTGCAAAATAATATCTATTTTATTCTTCACTATGTAGCTACATGCTATACATGATGTGAAATGTGAAATTCTAATTCTTCTAGAAATAAATCTGAAATTAAAAACAAATTTTAATTCCTATTTTATAGTCATAACCGAACGTTTTTTATTTCTTTTTCTTTTACTATTATTAAGATATTAACGTTTCATTATCAAAAAAAAAATTGAAAAAATGCAGATTCATATAAATAGCTCGTGAGTTTTTCCAAAATAAAATCCATCTAATGATTCTAAAACTATGTGCGCTTAAGACAAAATCCTCGAAAATGCAATTTTAAGTCATTTGGGGCCCTCAAAAAATCCATAAAAAACAGTTTATTATTTTATTATAAATAAATTTCGTTTACATTAAAGCAAAGTCAATTTAACAAAATTTCAAGCAGCGGTACCAAAATAGCGATTTTTAAAGAATCCTCGAAAAAAATTTTTTTAAAGTGGAATTTGAGCCTCCAAAAAACAGAAAATTTTCATATAAGAAATTCGAGAGATATTCCAAAATAAAACTGGGTGATTGTCCTTTGAGATGAAGGTTTTTTGGTAAAAATCCGTCTAACGACTCCGAAACTATAATTTTTTAAGACATTATCCCTCGAAAACGGTAATTTTGGGCCCCTAAACAAAACATAAATAATTCATATAAACAGTTCGTGATTTTTTTTAAATAAAACAGTCATTACACTTTGTAGCAAAGTCAATTTAACAAAATTACGAGCAGCGGTACCAAAATAAAGATTTTTTTAGGAAATCTTCGAAAAACAAATTTTTTTAAAGTTAAACTTGAAACTTCGAAAAAACGCAGAAAAATTCATATAATCAATTTAAGAGGTGTTCCAAAATAGAAAGGCATGATTCTCCTTTGAAACAAAAGTTTTTTGGTAAAAATCCACCTAAAGACTCCAAAACGATAATTTTTTAGAACATTAACCATCGAAAACGTATTTTTATAAAAACTGTAACTCTGTAATTTTGGGCCCCAAAAAAACAAATAATTCATATAAACAGTTCGGGATTTTTTTCAAAATCAAATAGTCATTACACTTTGTAGCAAAGTCAATTTAACAGAATTACGAGCAGCGGTACCAAAATAGCGATTTTTTTAGAAAATCCTCGAAAAACAAAAATTTTTAAAGTGCAACTTGAGATTCCCAAAAAAGGCAGAAAAATTCATATAAGCATTTTAAGAGGTGTTCCAAAATAGAACTGAGTGATTCTCCTTTGAAACAAAAGTTTTTTGGTAACAATCCACCTAAAGACTCCAAAACTATATTTTTTAGAACATTAACCATCGAAAACGCATTCTTATAAAAACTATAACTCTGTAATTTTGGGCTCCAAAAAAACATAAATAATTCATATAAACAGTTTGTGATTTTTTTCAAAATTAAACATATACACTTTGTAGCAAAGTCAATTTAACAAACTTACGAGCAGCGGTACCAAAATAGCGATTTTTTAAGTAATCCTCGAAAAGCACATTTTTTGAAAGTGCAACTTGAGACTCCCAAAAAACGCAGAAAAATTCATATAAGCAATTTAAGAGGTGTTCCAAAATAGAACTGAGTGATTCTCCTTTGAAATAAAAGGTTATTTGGTAAAAATCAACCTAAAGACTCCAAAACTATAATTTTTTGGAACCATCGAAAACGCATTTTTATAAAAACTGTTTTTCTGTCATTTTGGGCCCCAAGAAAGCATAAATGACTCATATAAACAGTTTTTTCAGAGCATCGTTTTAGGAAATTTGTAAAACGTCCCCGAAATTTCAGATTTTACTGAGGTTGCATCATATTAATTAAGAACATAATCACGAACTATTAATTACAAATATTTGTAACTACTTACCGAAAATATACAAATAACATTAAAATTTATTGATTTATTATTAAGTATTAGTATATTAGATAAAAATGTCATTTATTTAAGTTGTTAAAGGAATAAGATAACTAATACTATTTGAGTTCATAAATAACAGTAAATTGCAATTATCTGGCTAGTTGATTTCTAGTAAAACTTGAAATTTACTTTATGCATTATCAAAAATTTCCCTAATACTATAGATACCGTCCCTTCCCAATTCAAAACTGATATTGCTAGATAAAAAAAATAAAAAATTTAAGAAACTACATATTTATTTATAATACGCGGCTTTTCGTTTACTTCTACTTTGAAGTCCGTATAGCAACACAAGCATAAAAGTACCTACTGCACCAACAATTTTAAACTTGTTTTATTGGGGTTCCTAGCTAATATGCAAATTATTGGAAAGGTATTTTGCGCTCAGCACCTACCTGTCTAGCCACTTTATCGATGACTGTGAAAGGCCCAGTAGAATAATATTATTATGTTAAATTAGCGATATCAACTTATTACATATTTTTAGAGGACGACAGTTTAAACAAAAATTATGATCAAAATATAACCCAGTATTCTTCATAAGTTTATTATAAATTTTAAATTTATGTATTGCTCTTAAAAATATCCCTCAATGAATAAAAATTTTAACAATTTTATGAAAATGAGAAACGTCGTTTTTTCTTTCTCTCAAATATCTCGAAAACTAAGAAAATTGGTATTGTATTGTATTTTATTTTTTATTTCAAAATTACTAAAAATATTTAGCGATTTTCAAGGCATATTTTAGAAATGTAGGGTCTGATTGATTTTCTTTCTAATTAATTTTTTATATTGGCAGATAGTCTAGTCAAATTATGTATATCAAAAAGTACCTAATATCTACAAAATTGATACTATGGCCAAATTTTTGAGAACAAGTTGAGGGTCATTGACGAACCGCAAAAATCCAACAAAATTTCCTGATAAGGGTGATTTTTTATATCTTGGTCTCTACTGGTTGGATTTTAATGTAATTTTCTTTATTTTATTTGGAAAAATATTTTAAGCAACTTTTGTTTGAAACTTTTTTTGATACCTCTCTTAAACAAAAGACTGCTCTTTTTTAGAGGGTGAGTTTCCTCATTAAATTTTTTTTTCTATTACAATTATGAAAAAAATATTCAAACAAAAGTTGTTGAGGATGTTATTTCCTACAACTTTTATTTCAAGTATTTTTTTGTGACACAAAAATTACATAAAATAGAGGGCGCAAAACACTGCACTTTTTTAGTGGGTGAGTTTTTTCAATAAAATGTAAGTATATGCTTTTCTATTACAATTACGAAAAAAAACTTTAAACAAAAGTTGTAGAGGATATTATTTCCTACAACTTTCATTTCAGATATTTTTTTGTGAAACTAAAATTACATGAGGTAGAGGGCGCAAAACACTGCTCTTTTTTACGGGGTTTTTAATCAAATATACATAATATACTTTACTATTACAATTAAAAAAAAAATTAGTAACGATGATTACCAAAAAACGCGAATTTTACCATTAGAATTAACATTTTGTATGCGCAGTTGACTTTGGCGCCCTCTACTTCATGTACTTTTTGCGTCACAAAAAAATATACGAAATGAAAGTTATAGGAAATAAGATCCTCTACAACTTTTGTTTGAAGATTTGTTTCATTATTGCAATAGAAAAATATATAAGTATATTTTATTGAAGAAACTCACCCCCTAAAGAAGGGCAGTATTTTGCTTATAACTTTTTGCTTTAAAGAGCTATCAAAAAAAGTTTCAAACAAAAGTTATTTGGAATTAAAATCCAACCAGTAGAAACCGAGATATAAAAAATCACCCTTATCACGTGGCGCACAAGGAAATTTTGTTGGATTTTTGCGGTTCGGAGCTTCGTCAATGATCCTTGACTTGCTCTCAAAAATTTGGCCATAGTGTCAATTTTGTCATTTTTTAATCTAATTTTACTGGGCCTAACATTCATTAAGGAACCTTTTACTTTTTCGTAATATACATTTTTGAAATAAATTTAAAAGAAATCAATATCTCTGATATTTTGGTTGATAACCCCTTTATCAAATCCATCCCACTATTTGTGCTCATATATTTTCTCACACAGAATTTTAACAAATTATATCATTGTTATAGTGTTTTATAGTGTTGATATACTAGTTTTTATCATATCTGTTAGTGTCATTAGAAACGTGTGGGCATTTTTATATTGTCTGTGACATTATTCTAAGGTTATTAACTTGCTGACTTGGGTAAATTTGCATTTTGCAAACAGGTACTAACTTTTACAATAATATGACAAGTAATTTGGATGGATAACACTGACAGGAAGACGCAAGGAAAAACCAAAGAATTTGCCATTGGGTGCAAGCGTTGAGATAACTTTTACCTTTGTCAGGAGATAATAAGGTGATTACCTTAGGCTAGGGGAAAAGAAACGGAATAGTTGCTGATTCTACAACAAGTGGCAAATATTTTTAGATTTATCCGCCTACCTGCCCAACGTGCATTTTTCTAATTCTGTCTTTTTCCTGGTATTCTAAAGTTATAAATAGTTTTCTGCATGTAAATGTTGATAATATCGCGTATATAAAGTTTTTAATAAAGGATTTTTATAATACTGGTTCGACTTTCTCCGCAAGTTGTACAAAAGACAGGTAGAGTTGTCTGAAACATTCCGACGTGGGGTCATGGCCACAATTCCAAAGTGTAAAGAATGACTAGCAATGAAGTCTTCATGTTCACAAATGATTCAGAGAGTTGAGTCCACGGAAATGGTTTAGCCGTTAATATGCATAATATTCCTTATATGGAAACATGGGAGAGGAAGACAAAACTTGGGCAGGTACTTATGTAATTTTCAGAAACGCTCAATCATTAATTTCCAAATAATGTGTGTGTATGCGTAATAATAACCGCGAGTTCTTTCCCACGAAATATATATCTATTGGTATTTTAATGCAGTTGGTTTTACCTTCGGGGGGTTTCACTCATTTTCCCACAATGGTTTATTTACTACTACCACGACTTATGGACTATGGTGGTTGGAATTACTTGGAAACAAAAATTTACGCGTAGCCTTGATAAAATTAATTGCATTAACATTCTCTGGACTTAGTTTCAAAACTCCCATATGCAGACATTCCACTATAATTACAATCAATTACAGCTACGACTTGACCCGTTGTTATTAACAATATTGACCTAAATTATACTTTTATCAATCGCTTACAATACTTATGACAGGCGCATGTGTGCACAATTTCAAACAACAATAACTTATATAATAACAAAACGCTATGCTACTGGTCACATTTTTTTATTCGATTAATTGTTAATTGACCGCTTCTGTTGTTTTGCGCAGATTTTCCAACATAAATATATCATGCGCCGCCGCAATTAACAACCAAACAACAACAACAAAATATATTGTAAAATTAGTAGTAGGTTAGCTAGATGAACAGAAGCAGTAACGAGTAGTCAGGTAAGCGGGCCATATGGGGGCCATACAACAGTTAATAAGGAGGCACCTGCAAAGTTCCAGCAGAGAGCCCAACAACTTGTTCAGCCATCAACTTGTGGCTGAAGAGAGATTATATGCGAACCAAAGGCTCTTAAACCATCAAACAACACACAAAGCGCGGGGTCCATGAACTTTTAGCACCAACACTTTTGTCTCTTGCGGCATTATTATTAATTAAGTGTACGTAATGGACGTGCCATTATTTCAGACAACCATTTTCTTACGTTGTGTTGCAGCACAGAGAAAAAGTTGATGTTTTAAGTGTTATTGCTCAAGTCTAGCCTGGCAGACTTCTTGAGGTTCTGTTCACTCAAGATGTCAAAAGTGGGTTTTTTGCTTTTGTGGCTTCCGGAAAACGATCGTGTATATACAGAGAATCTTAATTTACCTCCTTTATTGTTCTATTTCCTAAACCATTTCAGTATTTCATCCTAGAAAATAATGAGAGTGAGTCTATTATGACGTCACATGGGTCAATTATATCCAATTAAGTGTCCAACATCTCTACTAAAGACTAAAGAATAAGAACTGTTTGAAAACTTTGTCTGTCTTTAGTATTATTCTTTAGTAGGTATTAGCTATTTTATGATGAGTTTGCGTTATAAAGCTTTGATTACTCATTAAGAATTAAAATAAGATAACCTTATGTACTTTTGGATTTTCTGAAAATCCAGGATGTAATTCATAAATAAAACTTGAGTGATTGTCGGATATAACGTAATAAAGTGAACACTCATAAAATAGTCTAGAAATCTCGATAAGAACGTGTATTAATGATAAAGATTTTTATATTGAAGTAGGTATGTAGTTCAATCACCATCCAAAATTTACCTTCGAATCATTGATTAATATGTCATTGTTCTAGATTTAACGCAAAATAAGATGATGATAATAAAATTCTTTAAATTTGTAAAGTCTATTATTTTCAAGATAAATTAAAGAGCAACTTGAACCAATACTACATTTAACTAATTGTTTTTAGTTAAAGTGACCTCAACAAATAGTGTACATTATAATTCAGTTAGACTTATTCTTCAGAATAGAAGTTCAAAAGAATTTAGTAACTCTAATGGTATCTACAATACAAACTTAATTCAAAAATAATTGTCTGTTTAACGATCTAGGTATACATACATAATGATAAGAACCCTAATTGAAATATATTTTCATAAGATATTTCAAACATATGTACATATTAAGTAAATTTTTGATAAAATATTTCAACTTATCTAAATTTCTTTGTAGGTACGTATGTACATGATCCGAAGACACGATCTTGATTAAATGAAATCAAATGCAAAAGTCGGAACAGAAATTAGGTTGTCTCAAAATAAGAAGTGAATTCTATCAGAAAAAGCTCGATTTATTAACCTTGAAATTCATGATAGAGAAATAAAAAAATTCTGACTAAAATGATTGATGATATAATTTCTAGATTCTAGAATCAAAATAAGTAAATACTAAATAGTAAATGCATAAGAAGAATATAAGTTCAGGTTTTCAGAATTGTAATATGGTTCACCAAAGCTGGGATTTCCTGACCTAAGAATTATTATTTATCATTAGATTTATTGGAAGAACCAAAAAACCGCGTAAATTTAAGTTGAAATATTGTGATTCATCTCCAAGGGAAAAAAGCTGCTATGACTAAAATCCGTTCTTTGAATGCAGGTTTGGTATAAAATTATTGGTAGGTACCATAGGTACTTAGAAAGACTACGAATTGTTTTGAATATTAAGAGCGTTCTGATCATAATTTCATCAATGGAAACATAATTCAAACTAATACCTAAGCGAATATTTTTTCCCATTATACAAAAATTACCCTTCGTATTATTTCTAGAAAGCAGAATAAAGAAATCTATTATTTAATTCACTAAAATAGAGCAGAGTAATTAGAATTTTTAAAATTTCTTTTGTACCAATTTCGTGGTTTTATTATTATATAATTTTTGATTTACAATTCAAATTCTTCCATTTATTTTCTCTGAAACAATCTCAAAAGTTTGGCTTTCTGACATAAGACGTATTTAATTTTATGTTTAAAGAAAAATCTCATGAATCAGGAAGCGGACTGTCTTCGTTATAGTTTAGTAATTTTTATAGACAAGAAACAAATAATAATCAGAATTATTCACATAAATTTATTGTTGATTTTTATAATCTATATTTGAAAGAATACGTCATTTAGAAGAGGATAATTCAAAAACTACACAAACATGTGAATTAAATATCAAAGTATTTACTAATATCCAAATTTAAATTTAAACTGATACTGCACATGATTTTATTAAAATTATAAGAAAATCATCTTTAAAAAATGAAACTGGCTTCAAATTTACGTATTTTATATTAGTGCAGTCAATAGGGAGTTCAAAATGACCAATCTGTGCATTTTTGGAGAGGACTCGAAATTCAAATTGCATACTGTGGGGTATGTATATCGAGACTAAAGTTAAAGCTCGATTTGCGGGACTGAAAAGTCGGTGGTTCGTCCGCCATCTTGGAAAAAGGGGGTGAAATGGTTTTTCCCCTATATTCCGAATTCTAATAACTTTATGCAAAAACTATAAGAATAACTTGGTTGGAAAAAAAAGATACACACTTTTTGTATATAAGTTTTTTCCGGGCCATGCGTATTTAAAAAGTTATTAACAAATACGTTGGAAAAATTAGTGGTAGTTTTTCTTTGACGGCCGATATTTCGCGTACGGATGATTTCACGGAAAATATACATCAGTTACTTTTCGTAGAGCAGTTTTCGATGAAGAAGTTAGTGTATGATATTTAACCATTTGTATAATTGACAGCGCTCCAAACGCAGGTATGTCCAGATAAATAATGATAAATGCGTACCTATATACAGGGTGTCCCATACCGTTGTTCAAATTTTGGGAGTATGTATAAAATAGACTTCATTCTAGCACTAAAAAATGCAAAAGTGGTAAGTCAACCTTCATTTGTTTTAAAGTTACAGGCTTTTGAAATTATTAACAACAAGTTTTCTTTTTTTAGTTATATCTCCGAACCAGTTCTTTTTACCGGAAAATTTGTTGAGAACAATTTTGTAGCAAAAGAAAATCTGCACATTTTTTGTTTAAACAATTTTTTTCTGCAATCAATTGTTTAAATAATAATGACGCTGGAAGTGAATAATGCGGGGCGGGGTGAGTATGTATTTTTTTGCTAAAAAAATGCTCTTAACCACTTTTCCGATAAGAGAAACGTTTTAGGAGATATCACTGAAAAAAGAAAACTTGTTACGAATTTCAAAGGCTTGTAACTTCAAAACAAATGAAGATTGACCTTACCACTTTTGAATTTTTTAGTGTTAGAATTAAGTCTATTTTATAGTCCTAAAATTTTAACATACATAACACTCTGTATTATGGTAGATGTATTCCATTTATTTGTCACTTTTTCTGTACTTATTCTACATATTCAGAAACTCATAAACAAATATTGCCGACAAAAGTGGCTATTTTTCTATATCGAAGTCAATATTGTAACTGATAGAACAATACCTTTCGCTTTAGAGACGATTCTTTTCGATCTTTTTTTTTTGTCTTCGTAAAACTGCTGCCTTTAAAACATCATAACCAGTGTTACGAAAGCAAATAATCGCTTCCCGTTTTTGCTGGTCGATAATAAGAATGACATTCCCGTATTTTCTATGCAATTGACCTTTAATGGTTCTGTTATCACAAAACGAGATTACTTTTGATTTGTTTCACTAAGTCCGAAATTTTTAATTAACACGCTTCAAAATTTTCTGCAAGGTAGGTAAACTCCAGGGCTGTTTCTATTTTTTTTTTCTTCGCGGAAAACTTTTTTTCTCTGCCATGTTTTTGAGAATATAAATGTATAATATAATATGTATAAATGACGATGAGGACGACGGCAGCTGTATTCCTAAAATCAGAGTAATATGCGAGAGGCTTCGTGGAGATACCTGCGTTTGGAGCGCTATCAGATCTAAACCAATTATACAAATGGTTAATACTATACACCTACTTCTTCGTCGAAAACTGCTCTACAAAAAGTAAATGATGCATATTTTCCGTAAAATCAACCGTACGCGAAACATCAGCCGTCAAAGAAGAAGTACCCCTAATTTTTGCAACGTATTTGTTAATAACTTTTTAAATATATACGCATGGCCCGGAAAAAAGTTATATATAGAAAGTGTGTATCTTTCTTCTTCCAACCAAAAGTTATTCTTATAGTTTTTGCATAAAGTTAATATATTTCGGAATATAGGGGAAAAACCATTTCACCTCCTTTTTCCAAGATGGCGGACGAACCACCGACTTTTCAGTCCCGCAAATCGAGTTTTTACTTAGTCTCGATATAGCCCACAATATGCAATTTGAATTTCGAGTCCTCTCCAAAAATGCACAGATTAAGCAGGAATAACAAAAATTTAAAACTAATAGTTATTCCGAAAATACTGCCGAAATTCATTATTTTGTGGATTTAGAAAAGTCCGCTAATGAATTTCTTTAATCAAAACTCCTTTTTGAGAATTTTCTATATTTTAAAATTTAAATGTTTTGAGGTAACAAAAATAGACCAAACTTTTAGAAAAATACTAAAAAGTGACTTTTAATTATAAAAAAATTAAGATAGAAATGAATAGGTACCTAAAATCTAAAATTTGAAAATTTTCTGGAAATTTGAAATAAATAAAGTCTTTCTAATAGACACAAGAAGAAGAAAAGAAATATTTAGGTAGGTACTTGGGAATCTCCAAAACGACAATTTTTTATATCAAGTTCCCCAATAAATATTTCATAACAATTCCAAAAGATTCTAGGGTTTTAGAAAATTATTTACTTCCTTAAAACCACCTTTAATTATAAAGATATTAAACAAATTTTCTCAAGTCTTTCTAAAAGACACTCAAAGAGGGAGAGAAGCAATATGTAATTGGACATCTTCAAAGCAACTGGTTTTTGAATATCAAGTTTCCCTAAAAATAATTTTAGTCATCATGATATTAAGACAGAAGTACCTAAAATTTAAAATGTTTCTGCAAACTTGAAATAAATGGGAAGAGGAAACACAATGTTTACTTGGGATTCTTCAAAGCAACTGGTTTTTGAACATAAAGTTCCCCATTAATATTTCTTGACAAAACGATATCTTGGTACCCATAAAGCAACTGCATCCAGTACCCGCATCTTCCCTACAACAATAGACAAATTTCTTTTTCTATTTCTCTATATGTTCAATCAATAACATGAACATCCTCCCATATAAACCGATTACAGAAATAATCTCGCGCTTACAAAGCATCGAAACACAAAAGCCGCTCGCGGTATATTTCTATTGATTGCCTTTTTTCATCTACAAATCACCTGTCATGCTACTAATCAAGCAACTTCATTTCATTGTAATTCCTACAGATTGTTTTTGCGTTATGAACGATAAAAAAATTTCGCACCTGCGTTTCTTAATCGCTGTATTAAAACAATAAATATTATGCTGGTAGGTGATGTTAGTACGAGTAGACAAAAAAGGCGAAGGTTTAGTGGTACCACCAGCTGTTTTGGTTTTGCTATCCGCATATAGCACAATACAACAGGTAGAATAACAGTTTTTATGGAATTATGCATGCACATATCTGAGTACCTTCTGGGTATGTTTATTTCCTTTTGTGTTTCTTCAAGGATATAAACAATAATTGATTCCCAAATAAATTAATTCCATTATGCACAAACATGCAGCGTAGCTAATTTGCATTTTGTGGAATTTTCTCTTCTTTTCGCGAACTATTACAACACATTGTCAACAGAATAAACGGATGGGAGAATTTAAACGAATTATCCATCGCAAAAGCAAACATCCTCTCGCAATGCACCGCAATGCAAATGAATACATAGCAACTAAGTACTACAAAACCATCCATCCTTCAATAGATTATGTAACTATTACTGATTGCCGATGTACAAACACACAGTTTGTAATGTTAGTGTAGTTACCAGTACCTACATTAGTTAAAATGTCTAAATGCCTTTTGATAAACTACAAACCATTATTTATTGTTGACGGTATAGCTTTGTAAATAAATATGGTAAATATTAAACGTTTATTATAAAACAAGGAAAACAAGACAGATGGTGTTTCTAATGGAATTTCAGTGTAGAAAAAATTGATTTTTAATTGGCGTTTAGGCACCCGAGCTTAATTATTATGTTATTGTTACATTCACATTAGGAGTATGAGTAATTTATTGTAATTGTTATTGAATTGTTTATGGATTTCCTCATGCTGTCTTGTGTTATTCAATTTTGAGCTTGTTTGCAATATAATTATGTACTAATACTTCTTATCTAATTCAATTTGGACATTTTCTATAATACAGAAACTTGTTTTGGTCTAAGTAGTTATAAATGTTGGGAAAGTGAGTAATAATAAATCAGATAATTCTTTATTATAAGTTAGATTCAAATTAATAGAAATTAAAATTTTGATTTCAATAAAATAACAAAAAACCTACGAAGAAATTGTTTTTAAACTAAAATTAGTTGGTAGTTTTATTCACTACTTTTTGACCAAAAAAAAATTTCATTCATTTCGGTCGCTGTAACTTATAAATTATAAAGCCTACAAAACATTGTTTTAAATAAATTGATTGATAATTCATTTCCCTACAAGATAGACAATAGATATTTTCAGTGTAAAACTGACCGGAAGGAAGTGGGAAGATATGTATATATTTTATATTATGTATATAACATTAGAATTTTATTCATGGTTGCCTTATAAAAAATTGCTTAAGTTTTAACAATAATTTTAATTGGCGAATAATTATCACAAATTCCTAGAGTTTAAAGTAAAACAATCACGATTACCTACTACTTTTTTTCTTGTGGCTTTGTATAAGAAAGTAAAAACTGTGCCACATAGAAAAAATATATGCTAGTAAAATTATCTTAGTTTTAAGTGAGTGAAATATTTAATATAATAATTCTACTACTATGCAGGACATATATATTTTAAAAATTTATAACAAACTGATATTTTAACCAAAATATCAAAATTCTTAATAATGTTTTGAAAAATATCCCAAAAAAATTTATAGCACATTTTTAAAAATAGCCTATTATAAAACATAATTACCCGATTCTTTTAATAGTTTAGTCATACTTTAATTTTACACGATTTTTGAAATTTTTTATAAATATAAAAAAAATACTACCTAAAACCTCCATGTTTTAACAAATTTTACTTTATTTTCAACTCCTTTAAAATTTTGTATGTTTTTTTCGCGTAAATAGCCCTAAATTGAATAACAGAATTAACTATAATCATGAAAATATGTAAAACATCTTTCGAAAACGAATCGTTGATTTTTTTGACCAATAGTCAACTATGTACAGGGTGTCCCATTTTCGACACTTTTAGGAGGTATTGACGTTATTATCAAAGATTCCGGGGTCAAATTTGTCATGGATCTCTTAGTTTTTAATCTACAGAGTGATTCTGAAAATCTTTGTTTTTAGACACCCCTCGTATTTCCGTTATGCGTCTACTTATCAAAAAGATGAAAACTGATCTTGATAGAGATTTTTACGTAGAATTCAGTGCCGTAGGCAGTTTTTGTGTAAAAGGTTTATTTTTAGAGATATTGCCCAAATTTATGTTTTTTTTAATGGGACACCCTATATATTATCTTTTATATTGATTAAGCAAAATTTGGGCTTTCCAAAAATATATAATACTTAATATTTATTTTGAAAAACAAGCTCAAAATTCGATATTTTTAATAATTTTCTTTATTTATAACAGTAGGCCATGGCTAATTTTTTAGAAACAAATGCAAAATTTTCACAATGCTTAATTATTCTAAAGCTAAACACTTCAAAAGATAATTTTAATGCATTGTATAAAACATACCAACAATATAATACTTCTCATAATTATCATAAACGGCCATTGTAATAAAAAATTAAAAGTAAAATAAAAACACCTACGTAACAAAAATATTTCATCAATAATGGAAATCTGACAAATTGTCAAATTTTGCATTTGTTTCTAATGAACTAGCTATGGCCTACTGTTATGAATAAAGTAAATTATTAAAAATATCGAATTTTGAGCTTGTTTTTCAAAATAAATATTAAGTATTATATATTTTTGGAAAACTCAAACTTTGCTTAATCAATATAAAAAATAATATATAAGGTGTCCCATTTAAAAAAACATAAGTTTGGGCAATATCTCAAAAACTAAACCTTTTACACAAAAACTGCCTACGCCACTGAATTCTACGTAAAAAACTCTATCAAGATCAGTTTTCACCTTTTTCATAAGTAGACGCATAACGGAAATACGTGTCTAAAAAAGAAAGATTTTGAGAATCACTCTGTAGATTAAAAACTAAGAGAGCCATGACAAATTTGACCCCGGAATCTTTCGTTTCGTAAAAAAGTAGGAACGGAAGGTGCAACCCGCAACAGTCTATCTTTGATAATAACGTCAATACCCCCTAAAAGTGTCGAAAATGGGACACTCTGTACTCTGATAAATAATCATTACAAAAATTCAGGTTAGAATTTTATCTAGATACTGGAGAAAGTGTGGACTACCCTTACATAGGGTTAGTAAAAGTGAATAATCAAAATAATAGCTACAATAATTTCACAATTAAATTGAGTCAGGGAAGTCAACCCTCGTAATGAGACTCTGTTTTAGATTAAAATATCAAAATTGTAATAAAATCCATTTTTTCATGTGATCTTGAGCCAATATGATGATTTCATAAGCATTAGATATAAGATTTGGTGTAGTTTTATTCACATACCCACCAGGATAATTTTAACTAGTGTGTGGTATTTTTTCTCTCGCTCCCCAATGATGAACATAATGGGGCTCCCTTGAAAGAGAAAGAGAGGTCTCCCTCTCTTAAAATCACACTTATATTATTCCTTTTTTTTAACTTTTATTTTTTTATTAAAGTTTTAGAGGATGTAAGATGTAAGAAAAACCTACCAAAACATTAACTTATTTTTATTTCGTTTTTTAAGGACATGAAATAGAAATCTACCTACTACAACATTCGTTAAATTAAATTAAAAAATGTGGACAGTTTTGTCCATTTAAACAACCGTTCCCTCTTATACTTAATTTCCGAGATAATTGATTAGTTAAAAAACTGTGAACACCCTGATTAAATTAACTTTCAACCAAAAATATTAAACAGCTTAAGTACATGACAATAAAGTTCATTCACAATTTCAATTGGTACCGTTAAATTCTAACGGACAAATTTCGGTGGTGGTCATAAACATTTTAGGGCAAAGGGACAAAAACTGTTTATCTGCAACTTTCATTGTTGGAGTTCATAAAAGACCCAACAAATTTGCCATGGTGTTTGTCATAAATTATCGCAATTTATGAAAGAAAAATTATCTAACATAAGAATGTACATACAAGTGTAACTGTACAAAAAAGTCTCTGTGGATTAGGGTATTGGGCATCAGGTCTATTTTTTCCATTAATGTTTTCGGAAAGTAGTCAAAGATTGGAATTTCTCAACGCAGTTTGGTGCCACTTTTAGTTGCTATTCAAAAAGTTTATTCCAAAATCTTATTTATACATTTTTCTAACTTAAGTAACAAAATTACTTAAAATGTTCTTAGCTAATGGTACTGCACCAAGCACTTCACTCCATTCTTTTTGTATTGTTTCTTAACATCCATCCCAACAAACCTCTTCGGCTTCACACAAGCCCCCAAGTCTAATCTCTTTTATTTTTCCACCACACCGACATTAATATAACTCCGAAGAAAAATACCTCCTCTAGTTGACAACAATGAAAACGTCTTTGTTACAAAAGTCGTAAAAGTCACTTCTGCAATATTTCACCGCCAACGAACCTACCTGTGCGAGTGTGTGTGTGTGCCTATGCATGTGTGTGTGTATATCATGTTACCGGCCGATGGTGGTACCATAGCAACTACAAAGAGAATTCCGGTTTTTCGACCATATATTTTTTTTATTTATTTTTTGTAGACTTGTATTCGCCCACTATTACTGTGGAGCGTCAAACGGTTCCCATCGGTTTATTGGTGGCGATGTGTTAATGCATTGCAATTGCTGTTTTTGCCGCTTGGTCATCAGGTAGTGACCGGATTTGGGTACCAGTTAAAATATGTAGAAAAATTTCGGTGGTTCGACACCCATCAGGGAAAATAATGTTGGTAGACAATTTTATGCATTTTAAGTATCCTGAAGATAATATTCAGTTTTATCAGGATATCGGAATAAAACCAAGTATTTAGTCATCAATTAAAATTAATTTATAAAACCAATTCGCCAAATTGAAACTGATTAACAAAAAAACCAGTAAAATCTACCTAAGTTCAAAAAAAATTAATCATCTATTCATTTATCCATACTTAAATACCAGTTTGGGAATTGGACGAGGCACCAAATACACCATAGATTAGTGGTCATTACTACAGACACCCAGAATGACTTATACATTTCTCACAATTGGACAGACGGTTCAGTTCCCACCCACTTTATCCACCGTGTTACCCGTTATCCCTTTGCCTCTTCCACATACCGGCCCGTAGATGAGATGAAGAGACCTGAAAAAAAAAACAGAAACAACCGGCTTTGGAATATATGCAGAATCCATTCGACTGTTGGAGAGAGATAGAAACGAAGTGCTACAGTACATCTTCGACTAGAAGGACCACAAAGAAACCAAACGTCTCTCTAGCTATAGCTAACAGTATATTCAATAATTACAGTCTTTAAAATAACAGTATTATATTACATGGAACTGGGTGTTATTTTATATTGTAATGGGATATACACTTCACTTAGAATGAAAGATAAACTGGGAATGTTTGTATTTTGAAACAATATGAAGTTGTGGAATTTAGTTTATATGTAGGTCATTAATCCAATCGGATATTTGATATTATGTTACATTTCCAATCGTTGTTTGTATAATAATGTAGGTACAGGTGAGAAAAACATTCTATGGTAGATATAATAATCATTTTATTACGAGAAAAAATTAACTACTTACATTAAATAATATAAAATAAAACAAAATTTAAAAAAATGCATTTGATTACTTAACAGACATTATACTAAATTAAATGTATGATAAAAAAGAAATAAATACGCAAACGAGTTTTTAATATTGCAAAGATTACATCCTTATTTGGAATCGGCCTGCTTTTGTGATATATTTAACACCTTTAAAAGGCTTATACTTTTCACCATACATGTCCAGTCTGTTGACTTTTAAACCACTTACGGCCAACTGGCTTATGGTGAAGTGGACGTTAATTGATGGATTTATTTCTGCTGTATTTGACCCACTCGCAATCGAGACCTGCATTATAATGAGAGAATAATAAGCTGAAGAAATGTAAGAAAGCGAGGTTACGAGTAAATAACTTGTGTAAAAATATAAATGAAATTTTATAAAACCAGTATCTTTTATAGTGATGTATGAATATTCGATATACACTGTGTCCCAAATTGGTGACTCCACTATGGGTAACTTCGGTATTATTGGAGATACAAAGACGGTTAAATTAGGAAAGTTTTAAAGAATTTTATGGCCATTTCAGATTAGCCAACAGATTTTGAATATCTCTTTTAGTTTTTCAGATATTCGGGTAAAACCAAAATGTTGCATTTTCTTTAATGGTCAATATTTTTTTTATTATCCATTTTGTGCTGTTAAGACTTTGACATGCACTTTTTTAAGATACTTCTAACGGTGTTGACAGTTTTTTCCCAACTCTTTTGTTTTTTGAGATACGATTACTAACTTTTGTTTTTCTTATGGACGGCAATTGTTTTTTTGGCATTGACAAGTAGCATTTTTTATTACCTTTCCAACGATGTATCACAACATGACGAAAAATTCCTATTTTCACAAGAAAAATCAGAAAATTGTATTTTTCAATAGAAAAAAAAACAATGAATAAAAATCAATCCCTCTATCGCTGCATGACCATGATGAGCGTATTTGTATGCTCGTGATTTACATACGGGCAAATTGAAATGTTAACACTGCAGCTGAACGACAACAACCCCACGACACTTATTTCAGAAAACTTGCCACGAATTTGATTAATTTTGGGTCATTTGAACAAAAGAGGGACAACCGTTATGATATAAATAATGAAGAGAGATATCATACACTCATCATGCAGCGATAGATGGATTGATTTTTATTCATTGCTGGGATTTCTTTTGTTTTTTTTTATTGAAAAATACAATTTTCAGATTTTTCTCGTGAAAATTGGAATTTTTCGTCATGTTGTGATACATCGTCGAAAAGCTAATAAAAAATGCTATTTGACAGTGCCAAAAAAACCATTGACGTCCATAAGAAAAACAAAAGTTAGTAACCATATCTCAAAAAACAAAAGAGTTGAAAAAAAACTGACAACACCGTTAGAAGTATCTTAAAAAAGTGCATGAAGAATGTCAAAGTCTTAACAGCACAAAATGGATAATAAAAAAAATATTGACCATTAAAGAAAATGCAACATTTGGTTTTTCCCGAATATCTCAAAAACTAAAAGAGATATTCAAGATCTGTTAGATAATCTGGAATGGCCTTGAAATTCTTAAAAACTTTCCTAATTTAACCGTCTTTGTATCTCCAATAATAAAGAAGTTACCCATAGTGGAGCCACCAATTTGGGACACAGTGTATGTAAGAAAGTAGGTAACGTTTTAAGTTTTATATTTATAGAGCGGATCTTAAGTCGTCATTCCAGGGACGGCGTGAATTTGTTTTACATCTACAGTATCTAGAGCTCTCTTGTAAATTAATATTATTTAGTTTAAATTTATACACAACACAATAATAATTGCAGAAGGAAAATATAAAATTTGTTTACAAAGAAATTGTTAAAATAAATGTTATGTGATCTACCGGGTGATTACAAAATTCGACATCTCAACTACCTACTTTTCTTATAAACTATAAGATTTTTTTTATTTTCAACCAAGAACCAAAAATTTTATTTCATATGATTAGATGATAAAATTTAAATAAAATGTTTCTCCATGCAGAATGTAAGATAAAGTTCAAATTTTAAACTCATTATTAACATTGTTTAAAAACAAGATTACGGTTTAATAATTGCAAGGAATAATTCCCACTTTTAAGCCACTAAACAATAAATTACAATAACTAAAGAATATTCATTCAAAAAATAAAATACTGATCAGAATCCTAAAAACTGACACTATAAAGTAATTTATCCTACTTACAGATCCTCTTATATTAGGCAATTTCGTCACATCAATCCTACCAATATCCCAATGCAGAATCTTCGACACCGGATCAAAATTATATTTACCCTGATTGGACGTTAGTACGCAATTTAAAATGCACTTAGGCATTAGTACCTCTAACTTAACAGCTGGAAACCACACGAAAAAAACTCAATTACTAAGTAAAATAGCTTTTTAAATATTATGCAACCTTCTACAGTACGCCCCAAAGTCTGCTTGGGGCCTACAGTCAAATCCAATCGGCCTTGTTCTCCTGCTTTAATCGACAAATTGTGTCTTACATAAATAGGAATGGCTACCACACTCTGGCTGCTAATATGATAGGATATCAAGCGAAAATTGCCATCAGGAGGAATAAAAGATAGAACTCTTTCAGCCTAAAATAGCAAGTTTGATTTTGTTCTAGTTTTTCTAAATAGAATTACCTCCCAACGCTTGAATCGGACACAGGGATGAAAACTAACATCATCAAAGAGCCTGGCGTTCATAAAGGATAACGTAAGATCCGGCATTCCGCTCAGTTTTATACAGCAGTCGATCTGAAAATTTATAAAGGTAATAATAACCAGTGTATAGAAAATAATCTATGGAACTAACGTATCCTTGGATTTCTGCAAACACAGTCGCTCCAGATTTGTCGATAATGGCATCGACCTCTTCTATAACATCAAAATATGCCTCGTTGTTCGTGTATTTAACACCCGATCGCCTCCAGGGGATATTCGATAGTTGCCCCGTTGGCAAAATATCGCTTACACTGTAAATTACATGTAATTTAAAACACAAAACAAACAGTGATTACTTAAGTACTTTGTTTTGCCTGTAACAGTATTGGCGATAGTTCTTAATATGTTGGGTGGCTTAATCAGTTCCTTTAGTATGTTGCTTTCGGTAGCAAGTGGAAATCCATTATCCAGCATTTCGTCTAGTAACTAAATCACACCAGGTTAAAAAAACAGTTATATTGTGGCGGCGTCTTACCTCGTACACAACCACATAATTTTCCTTTATAATAGTTTCAGTACAATCGGAAAAGTAGTCCTAAAATACAAATAGTTCTTGACTTATTTATACCCAGTTGGAATATGGAAAAACTTACATGGAATGTATCAACTATACGATGTAGAAACTCTATAACGAACAGCGGCGGAATTTCCTCCATACAAACTGCTACAAAACTAACACCGTCTCTTTGGATTGATATTAGATAATGATGTGGGGTGGCTATAATCGGTGCAATATCCTTGGGGTTGGCCCTTTGGGCCTCCAAATAATAATCACATACTGATCTGGAAATGACACTTCTCCAGTGTTTTTCCAAGAAAACATCACTGAAACCCAATTAACATGGAAATTATTGTCTGAGTTAGTGCGGGGGAAGTACATACCCTTGGGAATTTATTATAAATAAACTGTGTATCATTTTCTGTTCTGTTGATCAGATGCTGGAAAATTTAGGTTAGAATTTTGTGATGTGTCAAAATAGTTGGCTAAACTGGAAACGCTTAAGGCGAATTTACAAAAGTATTACTTAAGTTCAATTAGTATAAATAACGGACGTGTTTTTTAGACGTCTATGTTTTTTATAAATGTTGTTTTTGTTAAATATGCTAAAAATATGTTGTTTTGTAATATTAAACTAAAATTTTTAATAAAGTTGGCAACAATGATAAGCTGTGCTTAAAGTTACAAACTTTATTTTTTTCATAATTTTTCAAGCAAAAGCACCAATTAGTTTAATTTCATTTCCAATATTCTAATTATCTCACATTTGATACTTTTCTACATTACAAATGTCGAAATATTGATTTTGAGTTAACAAAACATTTTCGTAAACGTCAAAACCATAGAATATCTGTCAAAACTAAACGTCAAAAATCATATGTAACTTGATTGTTGTTTTGGGGCGCAAAAATGTCCTTATTAATAAAAACTGCCAAGCTCTCAAAGTTATGTGCTAAGAACAGCCCCGTGGTTTTCACTGCCACTAGAAATCATCGTATGTAATTATCTGACACAATAGTTCTATCAGTTTTATGTTTAATTCGTTATGTAATCTGTAACCAAAACTCCTTTCAGTTTGGAATAAGGATTTCCTACCAGGTCCATATCCTGTAACACTGGAGGAAAGAAAAGCCGCTGCAGCGAAGTACAACTTATCCGTGGAGGAATACGAACCATATCCCGACGATGGAGACGGTTTTGGTGACTATCCAAAACTGCCGCTGGTATCAATGGAGTCCAAGGACCCGTTTTATCCTTACGACAACCCTGAGTTGAAGAGGAACTATGGTGAAACTGTAAATTGAATGCGGGTTTCATTTCCATGTATTTAACATTTCCTGCTTTACAGCTTCATATGGAGTTTGATTTGATTAGAGATGATCGATATGATGTTTCCGCTCAGCTCCGGTACCCCCTGAGGAATTATTGGATAACATTTATTGGGGTCATGTTGGGAGCGGCTTCGATATTTTTGCTAGGCGAAAATATGAAAGTCTTCCCTGGTGTGATGCCTGAGCAAAAGCCCAACGACGGCAAGAAGCACTACACCTTCGAAGCGAAATAAATTGATTAGAATATTGTAACTAGTTTAATAAATTGTAAAAAGTTTTTGGAGTGTTGTTTGTTTAATAGTAACATAACAGTTTTACTTACGAAACATTTTCTTATACGAAGCGATATAGTACTACAATTACTTTTCCTGAAGTTAAAGTTAAACTTCCTATAAAAATCGTCTTTAAATTTTGAGCGTTTTCCAGCAATTTTCAAATAGTTTTCGGAAGTCTCTGTCGCACTTATTGCAATAGGCATAAATCTGTCCTTTTTCCACTCATTATAACCGAATTTTAGGACAAAAAAATATTGTGCTTGGAAATTACTTTTCCTAAAGTCGATGTATTTAGATTCTTTCGTATATTTTTTGTTAAATTTCCCGTAAAGTCATGTTTAAATTTTGAGCGCTTTCAACAATTTTCAAATAGTTTTCGGTAGTCTCTGTCGCACTTATTGCAATACACATAAATCTGTCCTTGTCCCACTCATTATAACCGAATTTTAAGACAAAAATGCGTTTTAATAATCTTGTTTTTTTTGAAATTTGACGGAATTTCAAAAAAAACTTCTAACAAAATACGTTCAAAATTTAATTCTAAACCAATGTTAAAAAATTAAAAATTTCGTAATTTGTTTCTCTTTCAAGATATTCTCAAAAAACCTAAAAATGTCTTCAGGTAAGTACCACTTGTGTTGGTGCTAGATGAAAAAGATTTAATGTGGCACCCACAATTTTCTTCAAATTCTTAAATATGAAATTTGAATCAAATCCGATAAGTCGTTTTGGAGTTATCGTGGGTATACAGGGTGTATCAGTTTTAATCGAGCAAACTTTAATGGTACATTCTCCTAGTCGTCCTGATTCGGAAAAATGTATATTATATGCATCTACCTCGATTCCTAAGAAAGATACAGGGTGTTGAAGTTTACAAGAAAAAGTCATTTTTTTGCAATAACTTATGTAAAAAAGCTTGGATTCAAACAAAATTTTGCATGCCTGCCCTCCTCCCTAAGGACAATTTTATGCAAATATTTTTTATTTTGGGGGGCACCAGTGGCGTGCAATTCGGCCACATCTCAGTTATTTCACAGAAAAAAGCATACGCCACTGTAATTTTGAAGAAATATTTTTTTATCTATTGAATTCTTTGTTCAATTTGGAGTAAATTTTGCTTTTACAGAACAAAAATTGAAGTTTTAGTTCCAGAGATGATTAGTTTTTTCGAAAGACGCCAACTTGGAATTAGTCACAAATCAAATAGGAAATTTATTAAAAAACAAAAAGTAACAAAAATTACAGCAACTGTTCAAAAATGCAACCCGCCAGCCTCGATGCATTTCTGACAACGACGAACTAATGAATAAACAGCATCTGTCATCATTCCCGGATTTTTTTATAATTTTAAGTCTTTGGAAAAAAATAATTATCTCTGGAACTAAAACTTCAATTTTTGTTCTATAAAATCCAATTTCACTCCAAATTGAACAAGGAATTTGATAAATAAAAATATTTTTTTAAATTACAGTGGCATACTTTTTTTTTGAAATCATTGAGATGAGACTGAATTGCACGCCACTGGTGCCCCCCCAAAATCGAAAATATCTTCATGAAATTGTCCTTAGGGAGGGGGACAGGCATGCAAAATTTTGTTTGAATCCAAGCTTTTTTATGGAAGTTATTGCAAAAAAAAATTTTTTTTGTAGACTTTTCTTAGGAATCGAGATAGAGGTACAGGGTGGTCCAGTTACGGTGTCCTCGTTATTATCTCAGAAACTATTAGGCCTAGGAAAAAAAGTTTTATATAGAAGTTGTACAGTCTATAGCATTCTACATTTTTGAAAAAATATTACTTATACAGGGTGAGTCATTTTCATGTGGCGATATAAAGTTGCATTTTTTTAAATGGAACACCCTGTGTTTTACCCCAAATTATGATTTCTCATCCAATTTACGATAAAAAATATATAAGACTTAATATGTCTATTATTGATAGTTTCCAAGATATTCGAGAAAATATTTTGAAAAATAATATTGTATTATGTGGGTGTAGCTTGCACCAGGTGTGTTAGAGCAAGCTATTTTATTTGTTTCAATTTCAAAAATACTCAACCAAAACATATTTTTTATTTAGTTAAATTATAATAAAAAACATGATATTTAAAAAAATTTAACTATTTTCCAATGCCTACCTGACAGGTCTACTCTAGGTCTACTCTATAAAATAATAGTTCTTTGTCAAATACTACGACTTTTTCTTACATATGATATCAATTTAAAGTTTACTTGATTTTTAAGACCAGAAATAAAATTTTCTAGCAAAAAAATAGAATTAACATTGCTCATATAAACAGGAAGATATCATAGTATTTCTAGATATTTTCTCGAATATCTTGGAAAATATCAATAATAGGCATATTAAACCTTATATATTTTTTATCGTAAATTGGACGAGAAATCATAATTTTGGGTAAAATACAGGGTGTTCCATTTAAAAAAATGAATCTTTATATCGCCACATGAAAATGACACACCCTGTATAAATAAATTTATTTAAAAAATGTAGCATGCTATAGACTGTACAACTTCTATATACGACTTTTTTTCCTGTGCCTAATTGTTTCTGAGATAATAACGAGGACACTGTAACTGGACCACCCTGTATATAATATACATTTTTCCGATTCAGGAAGGCCAGGAGAATGTACCATTAAAGTTTGCTCGATTAAAACTGATACATGATAGACATCATGGCGAAAATGGTCATAATGGATTCAGGGGCTCTCAAAATCCATCAAAATCTCGAAGTCGAAAAAAATCACGATTACCCTAGTATAATAAAGTAAAAATAACTGGGAAGTAAAATAAAAATGGGAAAACCAAATTTAAAAAAATAAATTTAATACAAATAACATTATGTACAGATAAACACATTTGTATTTAAAAAGAGTAATAAAATGAAGAGTTAATTACTGGAGGAAACAAAATTAAAATTAATTATTAAAAAAAACTAATAATACTATACATTTAGACTAGTTTTTCAAAAAAGCATGCCTGCTGTGAATATGGTATGTCTACTTTTATAACATCAGGTGGGAGAGACAAATAAAAATGTTAAAAATCTGTACCTACTACTATACTTTACAATCACAGTATTTTTAATTTGCTCATTAGACAAGAACTTAAAAAAATGTTACATTCTATCTATTTATTTAAATAATAACCACTAGACAATATAATATTTAATTATTAAACATTAAAAAAGTAATAAGGCATATTTTATCATCCAATGGAGTAAGTTACACACCAGTAATTGGTCCCACTGATAAACTGCGCAAATAAACACTTAAAATTTTGACTAGAACCCTTCAATTGGGTCTCCCTGG
The DNA here is from genome assembly GCA_963942485.1 of Pediacus dermestoides. NCBI lineage: Eukaryota > Metazoa > Arthropoda > Insecta > Coleoptera > Cucujidae > Pediacus > Pediacus dermestoides. The sequence goes on from OZ012626.1 coordinate 37,705,019, forward strand.
TTGAGGCCTGTCTGGTATTCTCGGAGGAATATTCGGCACTGGACGACTGAAAAGTTGCACACATAAACAGAAAAGAAATAAAATAAATAAAAAATATTTGAAATAAACCAATATGTACTAACAGAGTACCTAAGTTTAGCATCACCACAAAAGCTTTGGCGACAGACACAAAAACACACCTAATGTGCTAGATTGAATTTTATCAAATTTTTTGTTTAGTGCTAATACAACACGCGCAGGATTAGGAATTGTTAGTTCAAAGGTAACGAAAAAAAAACCCTTCATATGGTACTTCTATATTTACACATTCATCATAAATAACTACATGGTTAATGTGCATTGGTGGGGCACACTCAGCTTTCTTTTTCTTTGCAACAGCTACTCAAAATGTTATTGCCTTCGCACGGCTCTGTCTTTATTACAAAGTTCTATATACAACGACATGTTTAAACAAACGCAACAATTGAGTTGTGTCTGCGGGACATTTTAACTATGTTAGAAAACCAATAACATTTTAAGCGCCTGGTTTAAATATTATATTATCTACAGAGAATGTGTGTATAGATTATAATTATTAGTAAACTTTAAATTACAATCAAATTGCTGTTCTGTGTTATCATCATAAATTCTTTTCTATATATGTATATATTATATAATTACGTTTATTTAGCCACTTATTTAATAATATAACAACAACGTTTCTTTTTCAGTTTAATTACAATAGAACTCCAAGCGGTTTATAATTATCAAATCATCATACTGCCTAATATGTTACAAAACAAGAACATGTTACCATCACTTTGCCACATATTTTTTCTGAATTAAAAAAATATTTTTCCCGGTAATAACTTTCAAACCAGACGAAAACTCAGGCTACTCCAAGCACACTCTCGACTCTAAGTTTAGATAAATATTTGCGTAACAACCACTTAATAAATCGTAATAATCTTTCAAGAGTTAAAATCTCAATTTAATTGTAATATTCACGTCAATAATTGACTCGAGCTAAATACAGTGACCACTACTCATTAGTTAATATCATTAGATTTTAGTCCCTCTACAGGCTAGAAACCACGAGGAGTGTTTACACAGAAAAAAGTCAAGAAGAAAAATTATTCAAAAGTGAACAAAACAATTATTTATCCGCATAATTAATTTTATCTAAAACAAGCATTACAGAGAAGGTTAGATAATAAACAGATTCTTTTTCCAACAGTTTATAGAAACTTTTAATAGATGTAATTCTAACGTTCAACTTTGGACAGAAATGGGACAAATCGCACAATACCGGCATTTATTGTTATTGTCCACATTTCTATCTTTTTTCGAATATAAACTAATTTTAATAAAGCCCCACAAATAAACAAATTCCCGTGTAAATAACCAACAAATTGCACTGCAATTACTTGATATGTACAGGGTGGGCAAAATTCGATGTTTTTATAGGGTAACTTTTAAACCATAAGAGATATTGAAAATCTGACCGCGCATCGTCGAGCTCTTTTTTTGACAAACCCTTGATGGCGAAGTCAAAATTTAGCGATCGTCGTTTGTTTTCGAGTTATGGACGAAAATTCGATTTCTTGAGATTTCGATTTATGTCTATATTTCGGTTATTTGTGAATTTAGAGAAATGGCGTTTGCACGTTCTTAAGGCACTTTTTTCAGGAGAATGCAATGGCGTTAACAGATTTTGAAAATGTCTTTTTATTTTTAGGTTATGACATACATTTTTATTTTTTTATATGGAACTCATAGTGGGCTGTCACTTTATTAAAAAGAGCATTTTTTTCTCTTTTCAAATATATATAATATGTACGGTCTATTCCTTCAATTTCTTCTTAAAAAATCAAAAAATATAAATTTTTGGAATTAATAATATGTATTTCGCATATTTATCGCAGTAGTCGAATGTCATGATGAGAACCCTCGGCGCGTTATTGAGATCCAAAATCAGGGTTGGTTTGGTTTTAATGTTTGGTGTGTCTTAATAAAAAATCAAGTTTTGGCATATAAGATTTATGAGGGAAATCTAACTGGTGAACGGTACTACCAATATTTAAATGAGAAATTTGTTGATGAATATTTGGACAATTTATCTTTCAGCGATAGAAGTCAGTTCTTCTTACAACACGATGGTGCACCACCTCATAATACGAGATCAGCTAGAGAATTACTTAACTCAAAATTCAGATATAATTGGTTTGTTACCAATGGGCCAGTTAGATGACCAGCAAGGTCGCCTGATTTGACACCTTTGGGGACATATTAAAGATAATTCATATAAAACTAAAAGTAGAAATACAGAAGAACTCAAAACCAAGTTTACGCAATGCCTTAATTCCGTGTCAGATATTCACATTTCGAATGCGCACAGAAGTGTCATGAAAAGTGTATTGCAGTTAATAGACGTAATTTTGAACTTTTTGTTTGAGTTGTTTTATATAGATATTAATTTTAGATAGTGTCGTGTTTATATGTATGTCGTTTGTTGTATTTTCATTTTTATTATAAGATTTTTTTAAATTTAATTTCAAAAATTTAGATTTTTTATTTTTCAAGAAGAAATTGAAGGAATAGACCCCACATATTATACATATTTGAAAAGAGAAAAAAATGCTCTTTTTAATAGAGTGACAGCCCACTATGACTTCCATATAAAAAAATAAAAATTTATGTCATAACCTAAAAATAAAAAGACATTTTCAAAATCTGTTAACGCCATTGCATTCGCATCAAAAAAGTGCCTTAAGAACGTGCAAACGCCATTTCTCTAAATTCACAAACAACCGAAATATAGACTCAAATCGAAATCTCAAAAAATCGAATTTTCGGCCATAACTCGAAAACAAACGACGATCGTTAAAATTTGACTTCACCGTCAAGGGTTTCTCAAAAAAAGAGCTCGACGATGCGCGGTCAGATTTTCAATATCTGTTATGGTTTAAAAGTTACCCTATAAAAACATCGAATTTTGCCCACCCTGTACATGGAAATTATTGGATTCGATTTTGATCCCTAATTTTTGTGTAAACACTTCCACATCTAAACCGATAATAATTCGTCAACAAAAACAGCTACAGCTTATGTACTTATTTAGAAATTGATATGCCAATTAATGTCTCCAAACTAATTCTGTGCCAAAAACGTTGTAATTTTCATAGCTAAAGCACAGACGCACAGACAACTGGTGAATTAACATTACATTATTTAACATCGACTTTGTTAGTGCTTCATAAGCTAGAGAGATTTAATAATTATCGAATATAAGACGACATTCAGGTAAACTTGTATACAACTACACGGAAGATCTTATTTTTTTATCATTACAATGTAATTTTGGATTCAAATGTGCGCTTTTGAAACAATTATGCACACAATCGCAGGTAATAAACAACAAATTCCACAAATAACGTCGAATATTACTTGGAATGCATCACAAAAAAATAAACAGTATTATTCTGGAATGTTTCGTATGGCTTTTAGTTGTCCCTATACAAAATACTTACATCACTTACATTATTTCGTATATTATTATTGCACCAAGTGATATAATATTAGGAAACCAAACAGAAATGAAAATTAGAGAGTTATGTTTAGTTAAAAGATGGTAAAACGGAAAAATGCAAACAATAATAAACAAAAATTTACTTATGGAACTTGAAGGCATTGGAGAGTTCGTTGATAGCAGCATTGGTAACAGCACGTCCAACTGCCATCTGCACTTGCTGGGGTACTTGGACGCCCCCTTGCTGACCCATAACTCGACTGTACAAGCAGAGACAACTCTTAACCCCCACAATACAATAATTTGTGTTTTTTTGTTATGTTCTAACAGTAAATGCAAAACCTCAACTGTCAACCAAAGCACAGATTACATTCCACAAGTCCTAGTAAAAATTAATGGTAGTTAAAGAAAATGATTATATTTGAGTAAAGCGTGGATATTTGGACTGGCTGACAAGTAAAGCTTTTTAAGAATATACAATAGACATAATTTGTTTAAATTTGAAACAATTTACAATAATTTAATTTTTAACATTTTTACTGGGAGTTTTGACAAGACAATCTACACAAAGCAGATCAATGGAATGTGTAACAAACATAGCACCCTAGTGTATTTTTGTTATTAACAATATTACATAATTGATTTCATTTTAATTTCAGCTATAATATAATAGAGAGCAACATCGGCAAGTGTTCGAATTACATCATAATACACAACAAATGAAATCAACTACATACAGTATATCTCTTTTTAATAATTATTTTAAAAATATTTAACATTGTGTTTCCCATTGTCCGGTGTTAAAACTGGTCTTGTACATAATTTTAAATGTGTTTTAGGTATATTGTGTGGACTACTAAATAATTTTAATGACGATTTTAATCATGTTCTTAACGCCTCCTGAAACCAAACGCCACAAGCTTAGGAAAACCTGTGGTCAAACACATGCACACACAAATGCAACAGACTTAAAAAAAAACACAATCTGAAGCAATGAAATTAAAACAAACAAATAAAAAACCAACTAACACCAAAATAATACTCACGTGGGAATAAGCGGGGCTGGCAGGGCCTGTCCTTGTGGCCGGCCTGGAGGCATTGGGGGAGCACCCCCGCCCGGTCGATTTGGAATAGCCGGAGCGGGTCTACCCGAACTGGGGGGCGGTGGTGGTGCCCTCGACCCAAGAGAGCCTACAACAAATACGCAAAACACCAATCATCAGATTTTCCACATCCACTACTACAACTATACCGATTTCATTTGGTTCTTAGTGTGCGGGAAACTGCGTGGAAGGGGTTTTATTATTGAATGATACATTGGTTTCTTTGCCATACTACTAGGGGAGGGAGAGTATCATGCAAAATAGTACGGTTAGTAAGAGGAAGGAAATGAAGGAGGTGCAATTTTAATAGGAATTGTAAAAGTTCGTGGAAGTCCACAAAAAGTTAGTTAGGCCAGGGTACTAGTTCCTAGTACATACATAAAACTAAGTTAGTTTTACTAGAAAATTGGAACAAAATCAAAATCCCTCGATTTTACTGGCTATTATTCTCGTGTACAAAAGTTGTCCACTTTTAGATTTGGTGTCATTAAAACTACCATGAAATTTCGAAAAATAAACAGATTTTTCCCGTTTGCTTTATTAGAAAAAAATGAGAAGGTTATGCAACAAAATTATAGAATTTTTGTTTAAAACTACCAAAAAACTTCGAAAAATAAACGTTTTTTTTTAATTTGCTTTATTACCAAAAAATAAATAGTTTCTGCTACAAGTTTTCGAAAAATTCTGAATTTATAGAATAATATACAGGGTGTTCGCGCGAAGTGGCTCACTATTGCTAACTTCGTTATTATTGGAGCTACAAAGTCGGTTAAATTAGCAAACTAGTAGCATTTTTTCCGCTGATTACAATGGTGAAAACAGAAAAACAATTGACCATCTGGTTTTCGAGATATTCACAAAAATAACATTTTTTAAATGGAACACCCTATATATTTTTGCAGAAATCGATGACAAATTAAATTCTGTACAAAAAATGTCCCTAATTTTTTTTTATAATGATTGAAAATAAGCGAGTTATTTTGAAAAAAAGTTTTCAAAGTTTGAATATCAAGTAGCCATGAAAATTATAATTTTGTAAATTTTCAATATTTCCGCAATTTTTTTCAACTTGCTTAAATTCAAAATTATGATTGTTTGGTTTTAATAAATTACTATTCCGTTTTATGGCTACTTGATTTTAAAGAATTGCATACTTTTTTTCAAAATAACTCGCTTATTTTAAATTATTGTCAAAAAAAGATGAGGACATTTTTTGTTTAGAATTTAATTTACCATCGATTTTTGCAAAAATATATAGGGTGTTCCATTTAAAAAATGTTATTTTTGTGAATATCTTGAAAACCAAATGGTCAATTGTTTTTTGGTTTTCACCATTGTAATCAGCGGAAGAAATGCTACTAGTTTGCTAATTTAACCGACTTTGTAGCTCCAATAATAACAAAGTTAGCACTTCGCGCGAACACCCTGTATAGTCTCGTTTCCTGATCATTTTTACTAGACCCCCCACGAACTTTTTATTATTCGAACTTACCACTCGACCCCATAGCACCCATATTGGGAGCAGTCTTCCGAGGTCCCCCAGGACTCGGCGGTGACAACCGAGGATTCTCCAAACCACTCGCCAGCCAATCATTCTTAACTGGTGGCGGTACTGGTGTTGAAACAGTCGCCATAGATACATCTCCAATAATATGCAGTGCTTCTTTACACGCATGGTACATACGCAGCATCTCCTCGCGTTTTTGCGCCTCTTCGGGAGCTTCCTCCATCATTTGTGCCTATTATACACAAATAAATATAACCACTAAGATTCAGTTTTTTCTAAGTTAAACCAACCTGATCCCCACTGGCGTAAATGTGCGCCAACAATTCACCATTGATGAAATCTTTGGTGTGGTTAATGATCATGTACATGATGGTCTTTGGCACCAGGTCTCTGGTGGTTTTGGTTACAATTCGCATGTAACTGTCCACCAAATTGCGGATGGTTTCCACTTGACGCTCTAGTTGAGGATCCATGGAACTGCTCACGTTCTCACCGCTCGACTAAATAACAACAGTTGATTTATGCAGGAAAATTTATTGTTAAGGCAAATCTCACTCAAAATCAATAAATTCAATGAAACCTGAGACTTTTAATTTTTGGCTTGTACAAACCTGATAATTATCCCCCTATGTAAGCGTTAGAACACACAAACACATCAAATTAATTAGTACACGCATGCAAAAATTAAACAAGGTATAGAGTTAAATTTTAAAATAGCAAAACATAAAGTCCATTTTAGAATAATGATAAAACTTGTGGATATTGACCAACACTTTTTGTCCATTTGCATGTAATTTAAAACAAAAAGTGACAGCCTGCAATATTCTCTACTTAACTAACTACTAAACTCAACACTCGAAAAGTAAAACGAAAAACTGTCTGACCATTATTAAGTCGCTGATTATTGATACTTGCCCGCTTTTTCTGGAAATAGAATTCATTACATAGCAGGTGCATAAGTGATGGCGTAATTGTGTAAAATTTTAATAATATAGTTAATAAACTTTCAACAGTCTTCCTATGAAAGCAGCGATTTGATTCGTTGGAATTTTCTTGTACAGGGTGGTCCAGTTACGGTGTCCTCGTTATTATCTCAGAAACTATTGGGCCCAGGAAAAAAAGTTTTATATAGAAGTTGTACAGTCTATAGCATTCTACTTTTTTGAAAATATATTACTTATACAGGGTGCGACATTTTCATGTGGCGATATAAAGTTTCATTTTTTTAAATGGAACACCCTGTATTTAACCCAAAATTATGATTTCTCGTCCAATTTACGATAAAAAATATATAAGGTTTAATATGCCTATTATTGATAGTTTCCAAGATATTCGAGAAAATATCTAGAAATACTATGATATCTGCCTGTTTATATGAGCAATGTTAGTTCTATTTTTTAGCTAGAAAATTTTATTTCAGGTGTCAAGAATCAAGTAAACTTTAAATTGATATCACATGTAAGAAAAAGTCGTAGTATTTGACAAAGAACTATTATTTTATAGAGTAGACCTAGAAGCTAATAATAATGTTCTGTCAGGTAGACATTGGAAAATAGTAAATTTTTTTTAAATATTTTGTTTTTTATTATAAACTAACTAAATAAAGAATATGTTTTGGTTGAGTATTTTTGAAATTGAAACAAGTAAAATAGCTTGCTCTAACACACCTGGTGGAAGCTACACCCACATAATACAATATTATTTTTCAAAATATTTTCTCGAATATCTTGGAAACTATCATAAATAGGCATATTAAGCCTTATATATTTTTTATCGTAAATTGGATGACAAATCATAATTTGGGGTAAAACACAGGGTGTTCCATTTAAAAAATGCAACTTTATATCGCCACATGAAAATGACTCACCCTGTATAAGTAATATTCTTTCAAAAATGTAGAATGCTATAGACTGTACAACTTCTATATAAAATTTTTTTTCTGGGCCCAATAGTTTCTGAGATAATAACGAGGACACCGTAACTGGACCACCCTGTACATTTAAAAACTAAATTTTATTAATAATTCAAAAACTACAATTATTATTGAGCATTCATTTTTGAACATAAATAATTTAAAATGGCTTACCGCCTTCTGTCCTTTACCCAAAATTAGTCGCTTTTTTGCAAATATACTTAACACCCTCTAGATAATTCTTTGTTTCTTATAATTTTCTATATCACAAAAATAGACAAATTTAAGAGAAGTTTTCTTGACAAAACTATAAAAAAATTATGCAAAAATTTGTGAAAATGTGCGATTTAAGAGTGCATCATTTGTGTTCGTAAAAACACTATTTTATCGAAACCGCCAAAGATACAGACCTCAAATTAAAACGAATTGAAGGATAATGAAATAGTCCAGGTTTCTCTCGCAATATTTTTAATTTTCTAATTAGTGTTAGAAAACAAAGCCACATTATTTAATTATTTTTCAAGGCGGTTTTATTTGAGGTTTGTATCTTTAACACTTTTTACTAAATCTTGGTTCAAATAATATGCGTTAAAGAATATCGAAATCGATACAACCAATTATTAAAAAATTTGACTAAGTGAACAACATGCGAATTGTGGTGTATTTGTTTTCTGTCGTGTTTGAGTTTCCGTGTCTATACCTTGCAATAATTTTGTAAAAAAGCTTGTAAAAAAAAATAGCTCATCTACAGTAGAAGCCCAAAATACTTTCCAAATAATACTAAACAAAAATTAACCTTTTTACTGTTTTACTTACATCAGAGGAATACTGTAAAAATTAAAACATCAGAAACAATTTGCCCAGACAAATAAAATGAAAACATTTTAATACATGTGTTTGTGTGTGTGTCTTTTTGTTGTATAAACATCGAGTAATCGTGCCACATGCAACAACTACCACCACCAAACTCACCTCTTCGCCATTCACTTGTTCCGTTTGCTTCTCCGGATAAACTCCGGCGCGCAAAAACGACGCCTTCCATGAATCGACCTCATCTAGAGTCTCGCAGCTCAACTCAAGCTGTTTATAATCCTATAACAACACAATAAATCACGTGATTTTCTAGACAGTGCAAGAAGCTTACTTTGTAGACATTTCTACCATCCGGATTAAACAAAGCAAACATATGTCGACGAGACATAAACCCTTGCTCAATATCACGCAGTTTCAAACCATCCAACGGTAGCATGTACTTCTTTTCGCGCTCCTCCTCATCTTTAAACCAAGAGATGCTCTCGGAGGTGAGGACAAACCAGTAGTCACGTGAACCACCTTTCATTATACCCAAGTTGTGAATACACATGTAACCTTTTCGGATCACCTGGTTGCCTAAAGTGCCACGCGAACCGGTTTTATTTGCATTTTCAGACTGATTTTGAGCACTGAAACCCAACAAATACATAAAACAAACGCGCTTTCAAACTGGATTGATATTACTTTGCAAAACCAATGAAATCCTCATGGTTTGTATTCATATATGCCAATTCGCAGTCGATGAGGAGGCACAGCTGTTCCTTGCAGTATTGCTCTCTTTGTCTGATGTGGCTTGCGATGATACGTTCAGCTTCTTCACGCAGTCGAGGATAGCGCGACATCTGTAGTATTAAATCAATTATTGAGAGAATTATGTGCGAAATTATAGTCTTACTCTGTCGGTGCTCATTCGGACAACATTCGAAAGCTCTGTAACGACTAAATCCACGCATTTTAGGGAAGGTTCCTTCAAGCGGGAAATTTGCTTCTTTACTATTGCCTCGAAGGCCATATCGGGTGTGAAGAGACCAACCTAGAGGATATTATACAAGTCAATAAAAAGGTTTATACTTAGAGGCAAAAATGGAGTATTAAGTGGTTTGAATTATTACGGTTGCCAAGTAAATCTTCGACTATGTACAGGGTATACAACGAAGAATGGTCGCCGGCTGTATCTCAGAAACTATTTATCGTACAGCCTTCGGAAAAAAATATTTATAGTAAAAGTGGCCAAGAGAAATCGCTGGAAATTACTTTCAAGTTTCTAGCTTCGCCGCTAGGGGGCGTACCTACCATGGCAAATGATAAAATCATGATTTTCTCCAAATTATTGGCAATTAAGGTAACTCAAAAACAACTTTCTTGGAAAGCTGAAACAATTATACACAATTTTGGTCTAACTTTTTGCTCTAGCTCATCAAATAAGAGTGGGAGGAGAGGTTGAATTCTTCTGTACGAAAATGCTTATAACTTCTGTTTAACTTTATAGCATTTGGCAAACTTAGTATTGTTTGAAAGAGCTTTTCTTGCTTCAAACGATGTTCGATAAGAAAAGTTGTTTTGATTTATATATTTGTTGTTAGGTGGCGCTTTTTGAAAACTTATTAATTTTATCGATTTTTCTTGAAAAATTTAAATGGACTCATATATTTTTTTAAATTATTAAAATTAGTATAAAATATCGAACATATTAGTGAAAACCGCAGATCCATATCTTTTTTCGTTCAGGAAATATGGACAAAATAGTTTTTACACGATACACAACACGTATTATTGTTATCATAAGTGGTAGGCTTTGTAATAAAAATAACTTTATTAGAAAGCTGAAACAATTATACACAATTTTGGTCTAACACTTTTTGCTCTAGCTCATCAAATAAGGGTGGGAGGAGAGGGTGAATTCTTCTGTACGAAAATGCTTATAACTTCTGTTTAACTTTATAGAATTTGGCAAACTTAGTATCGTTTGAAAGAACTTTTCTTGCTTCAAACGATGTTCGATAAGAGAAGTTGTTTTGATTCATATATTTGTTGCTAGGTGGCGTTTTTTGAAAGCTTATTAATTTTATCGATTTTTCTTGAAAAATTTAAATGGACTCATAAATATTTTTTAACATTATTAAAATTAGTATAAAATATCGAAAATATTAGTGAAAACCGCAGATCCATATCTTTTTTCGTTCAAGAAATATGGACAAAATAGGTAGTTTTTACACGATTCACAACCCGTATTATTGTTATCACAAGTTATCACCCTTATTTGATGAGCTAGAGCAAAAAGTGTTAGACCAAAATTGTGTATGATTGTTTCAGCTTTCCAATAAAGTTATTTTTGTTACAAAGCCTACCACTTAAATTCGCAAAACGACTTATGATAACAATAATACGTGTTGTGTATCGTGTAAAAACTATTTTGTCCATATTTCCTGAACGAAAAAAGATATGGATCTGCGGTTTTCACTAATATTTTCGATATTTTATACTAATTTTAATAATGTTAAAAAATATATATGAGTCTATTTAAATTTTTCAAGAAAAAGATAAAATTAATAAGTTTTCAAAAAGAGCCACCTAACAACAAATATGTGAATCAAAACTACTTCTATTATCGAACATCGTTTGAAACAAGAAAAGTTCTTTCAAACGATACTAAGTTTGCCAAATTCTATAAAGTTAAACAGAAGTTATAAGCATTTTCGTACAGAAGAATTCACCCTCTCCTCCCACCCTTATTTGATGAGCTAGATGCTAGAGCAAAAAGTGTTAAACCAAAATTGTGTATAATTGTTTCAGCTTTCCAATAAAGTTATTTTTGAGTTACCTTAATTGCCTATAATTTGGAGAAAATCATGATTTTATCATTTTCCATGGCAGGTACGCCCCCTAGCGGTGAAGCTAGAAACTTGAAAATAATTTCCAGCGATTTCTTTTGGCCACTTTTACTATAAATATTGTTTTCCGAAGGCTGTACGATAAATAGTTTCTGAGATACAGCCGGGGACCATTCTTAGTTGTACACCCTGTACGTTTCTAAATAATATTAGATTCTATAGAATGAAGGAAAACTTTTACGTAACAAATTTGGTAATTCAGAAACCAGAACTTACTCTAGAAATGTACCGAGTTACAAAGTTAACAGATTCCTGGAATATGTTAAAATTGGCTCATAAAATGAATTAAAAAAATTATATTATGCAAGAGTATTATTTATAACTAGAATAAACGTATCTCGGTTTTGTCGTGAGATAATGAGCTTCATAATTACATCATGGTAGCTCTTTTATCTCCTTATTTATCATTAATTTCTTTAAATATTATTAATTCTAATATCTCCACATCTTTGCCCCTAAATCCAGCCTCAATTCCAACATACACGAATACCATGGATGTTCCTAATAGCAAAGGCAATCTCCCTACGCAACTCCTTCTCATCAAACTCCATTTTAACAATTTCGAACGGAAACCTCTCATGGAACAATCGATTTATTTTAGCACCACCAGACAACTCCATCGTGTTAATCTGTGCTGAACCAGAACCCTCAATTGTCCTTTCGAAATCCGTTTGCAATTGTTGAATCATCCTATAAAAAATTCATATGTATTACAAATATGAAACTAATTTCTCTTTTCGTCAACTCAACTGTAACATAGCCTTGGTTTTGATTGCCGGATCATCCGGCCGGAAATGCTTGAATTGTTCTACATCTTTTTCTAAAGTCAACAGCTGCTTCTGGAGTTTGTCTCTTAAGCTGGGCAACGTGTCGCGGATGTGATTGGTTAGTTGTTGGTTGAGGACTCGCTGCAAATAGGGCGTGCCTAGGCGCTCTGCGATGTGTCGGTATGAAGGGTGGCTAAATGGAAAAGATATTTTATGTGATCATATTATTTCTGATTTCTGAGTTTAAAACATTCTTCATTTAAAAATAATTGAAAAATGTCAAGGTTTTATTGTCTCTTATATTTTATATTTTTGTGTAAATATTCTTTTTTTGAAAATCTGTTCTTCATATACCTCAAAAAGAATTTCCTTTCAGCAGCCAACGCAGCATTAATATCCTTCCGCCCTTCGATGTCTTTCTGTGAGCGATTAACCACACCAATATACCCACGGCGCAGCGGCAATAATTTATTCTCTAAAATATCTCTAGCATCCGTTCCATCATCCATCAAATCCAATTTGGTTATCACGCCAATTGTGCGGATTCCTATCAACCGCAAAAAATGAACATAAACGACGTAAAACAATGATAATTAAAACTTTATCAGCGTTTTATTATTATAAGAAAATAATGATAGTTCCAAACAATAAATAGATAACACAAGTAATTTAAAACATTACATTCTTTGGTACTACCTTGGGGATCGACTTCCTTAGCCAATTTTAGAGCATCCGAATTGGCCAGATCGGTGTTGGCTGGCGTGACAGCCAAAATAAGACACGATTCCCTTTTTATAAATTGCATGATCATCCCTTTTATTTGCTGTTCAATGTCGGCCGGTTGGTCCCCGATGGGTACTTTTGTCAAACCAGGCAAATCGATGAGGGTCAAATTTAGCACTAGAAAAACAAGATGGCTAAAGTAGGGGATTTAAAACTATGTGTATTTTTACCATTCGGTGAATATACTCTCAAGTTAATTGGGATATTTGATATCCCTTTGTTGCTGCCAGTCACCCGGTCTGTTTCGCCCTCAATTTCTCGACGAACCTCGTCAAAGTCCACGAACTTTTTGCCTTTGCAATGGAGAAACTCGGCATATTCTGAAAATTAGTAAAGGAGGGTTTATTTTGTACACAATTATTCAAACTTAAATTATACAATTTTCTTTCCTAATTATCTGATGTTAAATTCCTCCTGCTTTGTTATATTTATAATAAAGTTACAGATTTTTAAAATCTCCAGCCAGATTATTATCTATTGTACTAAAAAATAAAATAAAACGCAACTTAATTATATTCACAGGTCGGAACATTCTTCATATCTAAAAGATAATATTTGCGAGTAGGTATAAATATTTTTAAAGTAAACGTTAAAAAATAAATATTGAAGATACAGATTTTCCTTGTCATTTAAATTACTAAAGAAGTTAGTAGTTAAATACTTAGTCATCCAGGTATTTTCGACGATAAAACTTGTGAGTTTTTTATTCTTGCAAAAATGTATGATAATTTTAAAAGGAATCCGAATACATTCCAGATATAATTAATCAGTCTCTAGATATTTTCATACAAAAAAAAATTCATATTTTGCTAATGACACGCTTTTAGAAAAAAAAAACATTGTAGTGGACGCAGAAATGTACAAGAAACATGGAAATATGGTTTTGAAAAACATATTTTATACAGGGTGCTTGTGGTTGACCGTTAATTTTTAGAAACCTTGGAAGTTGAAAAAACGTAATTAATTATAATACCGTTAATATTAAGACCTTACAACCTTAATACTTTTATGTTTAGAATTATGTGTAGAATTCGAAAATGTGGAAATATATAGGGTGTACCATATAAAAAAATAAAGTTATCATTGATTAAAGTTTTTAAAAATGAACGGACAACCACTAACACCCTGTATAAAGAAAGTTTTCCAAAACTATATCAGCTTATTTCTTGTATATTCCTCCTTCAAATACAAGAAAAAAAATTTGGAAAAAAAGTTTCATTATCAAGATTTGAATTTTTATTTACATCTATGTTTTTATAAAAAAAAATGAAAAAGTGTAAATAATTATAATACCGTTAACGTTAGGACCATACAACCTTAATACTTTTATGTCTAAAATGAAGTGTAGAATCTAAAAATTCAAAAATATACAGGGTGTTCCATTTAAAATAACAAAGTTTGTGTCTATTTCGGGTATAACCGAAAGTACCAAAAAGGTAGCAATATTTTCATTAAATAGACCACATTGTGTAATGGGCGTGTACCAATTTTTAGAACCAAATTGTGTTTAGTAACGGAGTTACGTCTACTGTCAACTCGTCGTGACACCCTGTATGATATGCGCAAAATTTAAAGTTCTAACCTAAAAATGACATTGAAATGTCAAAAATGACACTATCATTAGTAACAAATTTTATCACCAGGTGGCAATAACTGAAAATTTTCGATTCTAGTGCCATCTCTAGATTAAAAGAATTATTATTATAAGGTAATATTACAAAGTGAGGTTAGATTGTATGTCAATTTCAAAAAATTTTGAAAATTAACGACAAAAATTGAGTGACAATAATATAAAATTGTAACGAAACATTATCGAAACCCAAAATAACGTATTTTGACAGCTGTTTCCACACCAAAATATCGCAGGAAAATCCAAGCATCTACTAGTCCGTAAGTACATAATACTTTACTTTATACATTAATAATAATCGATGTACAGCTTTCTGAAGTTTGTCGGCTTGTTTTCATTAATTTTACGACAGTAAACCTAAACAGTTTGTGTATTGTTTACACAACGGTGCTGGTAGCAAACGTGCGGTTTTTCACAATAATAAAACCTTTATGAATGACTAATTGGTTGAAGGACTGCACGACAAATTTGAACAGTACAACAAACTCACCAGAAATGCAGTTTATCAGTTGTAAGATTAACGGCCTACGTGTAACAATGCCGGATCCTCTAGGAAGGAAATCTCTGCAAAAGAAAGATTAAAGTATGTCATTCAACTTGTTATCACAATTATTAAAAAATCAATATACACCCCCACAATACGCAGGCAAAACAAGGGCAGGCGGTTGGTTTTAAACGGCTACAGAGACGGACGCCCAGTTTGTTATTGGTTTTAATGGGTGAATCACTCTTTAGTTTACTGTGGGCTAAACCAACTTACTTTGCTATCGAAAAATTCTAAGAAACCACCGCCACTAAGTCAATACAGGTCAATATGTCAAAAGTCAACCGTAAATTGATTTAACCACACATCAAGCGAAATCAATATCGAAATTGGCAATTAAAGCCAATTGTGCTGGTTGATTGTTTCAATCATCCGTTTAACTCACCTGCCAACAAAATTCTCTAATACCGAACTTTTTCCAGCGGATTGTCCGCCCACAACAGCAATTTGTGGCAAATCCAATGTCATATGCACCCCTAACTGCGTGAAAGCATCTTGCAACTTATTCACTATGGGAATAAGTTGCTCCATTCCCATATTCCCTGCCATTTTTAGGCCGGAAATTTATGTATTTCCCACACACAAAAAAAAACAACAATTAAACTGCACACCACTAACTCTAGAAATGTATATCAACGAACATGGCCGAATAATAAAACTGACTGAAAGCGCATGACTCATACGAAATTTTAATAAGATACCACAATGGATTTATCATAAAAGCACTTTTAAATCGATGCCGGGTATTTTGCGCTTTTCTACTGGGATTAAGACAATACGATTTTATTTAGATCTGTATCGAACAGCTGGGAATTCAAACGTTGATAATGGAAATTATTTGAATATTTTGCTAATATCAATACGGCCACGCAAGCGCAAAATTAAATTTACAGCAACCAAGTTTACTCGGTGTTTTGTTGGTTGCCCACATTAAAATTTTATTAATTTTGTAATACATCAATTAATTAAACTAAACCACTATTACAACTACTTATTTTTAAATAAATAGAATTTAAAAATGAATTTGACGATAAAATATTAAATAATAAAATTAATGGTACTGCAGGCGCACTCTATGATTTATTATTACAACTTTCAAATATCTTTAAAACTCAGTGCTGCCAAAATAATTTTAAACTGAGGTTCAGTGTTGCCAAAGCTAGAAATGGTACAAAATATGTTGGTATTAGTTTTGATATAAGCAGCGGTCAATTTGAATCAAGCAGAGTACAGGGTGATTCTTTTATCTGGGGAAATGCGTTTTTCTCGTAAACGACTTAAGGGAATTAAATTTTGAAAAATGTGTTATATACCTACTGGCTGTCACTCAAAATTAGGATAGAAATATAGACTTTAATATGCATGACGCTAGGCGTCGCGACGCTTCAAAAAAAGTTTCCAGCAACATACCAGTTTTATTATATCATTCTAAAGGTCTTTTAATTTTGAGTCTTTTTTCTAAATACCATTTTTTTTTTATTCTTATTTTTTAAATAAGTTTTTTGTTGCAATATGTTGACAGGTTTTGTTTTTTCTAAGCCTACTTTACTTTATACAGGGTGTTCGCGCGAAGTGGCTCACTATTGCTAACTTTGTTATTATTGGAGCTACAAAGTCGGTTAAATTAGCATTTTTTCCGCTGATTACAATGGTGAAAACAGAAAAACAATTGACCATCTGGTTTTCAAAATATTCAAAAAAATAACATTTTTTTAAATGGAACACCCTATATATTTTTGCAGAAATCGATGACAAATTAAATTCTGTACAAAAAATGTCCTTAATTTTTTTTATTATAATTTAAAATAAGCGAGTTATTTTGAAAAAAAGTTTGGCATTCTTTAAAATCAAGTAGCCATAAAACGGAATAGTAATTTATTAAAACAAATCAATCATAATTTTGAAACAAAATTATAATTTTCATGACTACCTGATATTAACACTTTGAAAACTTTTTTTCAAAATAACTCGCTTAATTTAAATAATTGTCAAAAAAGCATAAGAACATTCTTTGTTCAGAATTTAATTTATCATCGATTTTTGCAAAAATATACAGGGTGTTCCATTTAAAAAATGTTATTTTTGTGAATATCTCGAGAACCAGATGGCCAATTGTTTTTTTGTTTTCACCATTATAATCAGCGGAAAAAATGCTACTAGTATGCTCCAATAATAACAAAGTTAGCAATAGTGAACCACTTTGCGCAAACACCTGTATATTAAAAATATTAAATAAAATAGTAATATTTCCGTAATTCTGTCAAGTGTTTTTCAACTTGCTTAAATTCAAAATTATGATTGTTTTGTTTTAATAAATTACTATTCCGTTTTATGGCTACTTGATTTTAATGAATTGCAAACTTTTTTTTTAAATAACTCGCTTATTTTAGATTATAATAAAAAAAATTAAGGACATTTTTTGTACAGAATTTAATTTGTCATCGATTTCTGCAAAAATATATAGGGTGTTCCATTTAAAAAAATGTTATTTTTGTGAATATCTCCAGAACCAAATGGTCAATTGTTTTTTTGTTTTCACCATTGTAATCAGCGGAAAAAATGCTACTAGTTTGCTAATTTAACCGACTTTGTAGCTTCAATAATAACGAAATTAGTAATAGTGAGCCACTTCGCGCTAACACCCTGTATAATAAGATTTACTTTAGTATTTGAGGGAAAACTCGGCCTACTGTTAAAAATATTTCAAAATTTAGTTCGAACAGAAATAATTTAAATTGGATCATAACTTTTTAAAAAGACAAAACTCAGAAGGGAAATTTTTTACATTATTTCACCCCCCCTCCAACAATATTTGTTGCTTCGAATTTTAAAGGGATGTATTCGAGGTATGGATACGGGGATGGTAAAAAAATTATTAATGTCAAAATTTTTATTCTAAAAGGAAAAACAGTAAATAACACGTATTCGAAATTTTGATATTCGATTTTATAACTTTATACGCCTAACTTTTGCATCATTTAGAACATGAAAAACGTAAAATTATGGAAGCCAGATAACGAATATAAATAACTGAAAAATCAGCTCTTTCACTAACAACTTTTTTTTATCGTTTCGATTCTGAAAAAATAGTCAACACAGCTATTTTTTTTTTGTTCATTACTTTTAGCCCCAGATAATCTAACCGGCCAAACCGACGGTAGTTACACCACTGCCTGCAATGATTTTAGATATATGGAAAAAAACCCGAATAAGAGATAAAAAAATTATACAGGATAATGCAGAATGTATTCAAGAATCATAGATACCTAAACATATTTCGTGTCTATCCTGGGACACCCTGTATATTAAAATCTAATGCAAAGGCCGCCGAATGTTTTCCTGTTTGTAGATGTAAAATTCCTTGATCCTCCCCTAGAACCCACCTATTAGTTAGTAGAAACACTAACTAACTTAATTTTTGTTAAATCTATTTTATCTACAAGGTTTTTTGAAAATATCTTATCATAAAAACTTCTTGTGTTTATGTTAGAAATTTTAGTAACAATTCGACACAAAATAGAAGTAAACAGTGTTGTTTACAGTATGTAATGTGCGTGTTGAAATATTATTTGATTTAGAACTATTTACAAAATGATTCATCCATTTCTCAATTAACGCCTCACCTCAACAATAACGCAATAATTATTCTGGTAGCAGACTAGTTTCTTAGAAATCCAGTGGAAATTATACACCCACAAACATAATATTATGGTTATTTGTTCGAGTATATTAAAGCGCTAATACGTTATTAATATTATATTAGCGAATCGTTAAGGACATTAAGCACACACCGCTTCAACGCTAATATAAATCCATTACACTATATCTACAATAATTATCTTCGTCGCTTCGTTACGTCCAATAAATTTGCTTTTTATCGCACGCATATATGGGGAAAATTGCCAGTGTTTGTTCAAATGTTGATAGAACCGACGCAACAATAATAAAAGACAACATTGTGCAAGTGAATTGAGTAGTGAGTCAAGTCAAAAGTTCGTTAATTGTACGAAGTGGTTCCACCGGATTGGATCATGCGATTCGTCCGGAAAAAAATACGAAATTATCAGATTTGAACGATGATGAAAGACCACGCAACTAACGCACCGAAAAAATTGTGATTTGGTTTTGTGTGTGAGAAAACGAAGAAGCAAGTGATTAATCTGGAGTATTAGAGGTGAGATTTAAAAAAAATGTTAACGCTACATATTCATAAAAAAAGTCCAGAAAAATAATTTGTTCCTCCATTTTCATTGTTCAGTGTCCTTTCTGTAACATTCAGAAACCGCGTTTCATGCACTATTTTAGTGTACAAATGTGACCTTAGCAATCGTCCATGCGATAAACGAATTTTAAAATTTGTCTCGAATCACGATGTAATTAATAGCCTTGCATAACAAGCTCCTTGTAATATTTTTTACATAGGTAGATGAAATTCGTGTAGCCTGAATAATAAAACTAAGAACCGAAAAGTACAATAGTATTTAATCTTTACATGGTGTATCTTTAAAAGGTTTATTTATTTTGGTATTCAATAATTAAACAAACAACTCGAGGACTTGAAAAATGTACAAGTAGATAAGTAGGACGTAGATAAAATCATTAAATTTTAATTAATTTAAATATATCGGAATTATTATATAAAAAAACTTGTAAGTAATAGAAAAATTGCAGAGATAAGTGTACCTAGTTAAGTTAAAAGAAGCAAAAAATTAAGCATAATTTTGTTGAAAGTACGTAAACATAATAACGTGTGCCAACCTTTGCCTTTATTATGATTTATCACATACACAATTATGTTTAAAAGGTTCATTTTTTGGACCCACTACTTTAAACCTGTAACCCCCATCACAATCACGATCAAGATCAAGTTTATCACAATAAAAGATAAAATAACTTTGCAAAAATACTTAGTTCAGTCAATATCTTGTTGTAGTGCACTGAAATATTTTAGTTCTGATCCTAGGATCCTACAGACTATGGGTTTGGTCATCTATGGATTAGTTCTGGTCGCCGTGCTGGCACTCCTATGGAAGTTCAGTACAGCGGCGAAATACTGGATAAAATTTGTGGCTTTCTTTGTAACAAGCTGTATTTCGGCCACTGCACCTATTCCCCTTATGCTGTTGAAGCCCAGGGATAGCAGGAATGCTTTGTAAGTGAAATAGGAAATTGTATTTTGTTTGTTTAGGTTATCAGCTTAGCACATTTATTTGAGGAGTAAATATTGTTCGAGGGTAAAAAGGCGTTTAATAAAAGTTAAAATGTACGGAAAAGGGCAAAGGTTACGAGGTGTCAAGGTTTTTAAGATAATGCAAATTATTTTACTATATGTATTTCAGTGAAAGGTGTAAATTGAATTTCTAAAATTAACTCATCAAACAAGAAGCATTAATAATTAATTATTGTATTTTTAGTAAATGTTACCTTATTATGCATAGGTACTTTAAAAGTTTATGAGTTTATTTTTACACCATATTAAGTACATAATGTAAGAACGCGAAGAATGTCAAATAAGGACTAAAATTACCCTGTTTTACCTGACTTTTTATGCGTTATTAAAAAAATAATCTAAGTCTTTGGGTTACATATTTAAAAAATAGTTTCGCGAGTTAAATACTGGATAAACTTATAGTATAAACTTTGGTCAGGCCCGGATTTAGGCATAATAAGCAGTTGTTTAGGACCTCGGCTTGACTGGGGCCCCGATTCTTCCAAACCTGAAAATTAGTTTCCCTAACGCGATGGAAAAAATGCGATTTTCTTGAATGAGAATTTTTTTATTTAAAATATTTTTAAGAACTCAAAACTCTTTTTGGTGAGTGTATAGGGCTCCCAAATAAGTAAATCCGGCCCTGACTTTGACTAAACCTCATCTAGCGCCACACTAAAAATGTATCCTGAATTACAAAAGTTTTCATCCTTTTCCGTTCGATTTTTAGATTTAATACTCGAAAATGTTATATTTTAATATATTTTTCGATAAATTTTCGTCACTTTTTTTTATCTATATTAAAATTAATTCAATTAACAAAAAACTTGTATGTATACCTACATAAACGAAATAAATGTGTAGGTTTTCTAGAACAAATTGTAAAATAACTAACTGAACTGCTGGAATAAATAAATTTGATTATTTCTACTTCTTATATTTTGAATTATCAATAAATTGAATTAACTTTATTCAAAAAGGGATTAATTACAAAATGACCCAAAATAAACTGCTGGCCAATTGAAACGTACCAAGTGAATTTTTAGGTTGAATTTAAAGTCAAATATTTTGAAAAATAGAAAAGATATCAACATGCAATTTTCAGGATTTCAAAGATAATTTAATTGAGAAAACGATAGTGTTACCCGATTTTTTTACTTTGAAGTACATTATCTACTATCTACAGGGTATGAAAGAAAGTCTTCTTTTTTTGTCAAATTTTATAACTAGCGAGATTTCACAAAAATTTTTTTATATTTTTTTTATGTAGATTTTTTTAGTCCTTACTTAATGGGAAAACAACCTGTTTCTCAAAATTTTAATATCCCTCTTATTTTATAAGATACCGAATTTTTGCTGAAAATTTTATTTTTTCTTTCTTTTTTGTCGTTCGGCCGTATTGTGTTTTGTAAAAACCAATCTCTGTAGTTGATTATGATACCTTATGAATGGCTTTCTTATAAAAAGTACACTTTTTGTACTTTCATTAATTTATTGGTAACCAGTGGCTTATCAAAAATCGGTACACGTTCGCTAATTGGTAAATTTTTTTAATTCATGTTTTGAGGCTATTTTCTTAATGGAATAAAATGGAATTTACTTAGTTTATGTTCACCATTGGTTTAAGTGACTTATATCCTCGAAACGGGTTTTTCACTTTTTCAAAAATTTGCTCATATCCGTGTATACCGGGTGGCTAGGAAATCGTTTTACAACCCCCACCATTTTGTTACATCTAACTGTATTAATTTGAAATTTGGCATGGTTTGATTGTTGAAAGGAATAATCATTTTGACGTTTAAAACAATCTGATGACACTTCCGGTTTCATCGGAAGGGTCACCTACTAACTTTCAATTTTTTTTAAAACAACCCTGTATGTTTTTTTCCTTAAGAATTAGATTCTACTTAAAATTACCTTTTATCAACATATCACATGATGACATTGGCTTTCAAAATGGCAGCATAATTATTATTACAAAAACCTGTTCTACAATATTAAATTTAATAAAAAATTCGGTATCTTATAAAATAAGAGGGATATAAAAATTTTGAGAAATTGGTTTTTTCCTCATTAACCAGGGACTAAAAAAATTGACATGAAAAAAATATAAATTTTTTTTTGTGGAATTCCGGTAGGTATAAAGTTTGAGAAAAAAAAGACGACTTTCTTTCATACCCTGTAGATAGTAACGTACTGCAAAGAAAAAAAATCGGGTCACACTATTGTATTCGCAATTAAATTATCTCTTGAATCCTGAAAACCTCATGTTGATATCTTTTCTCCTTTTCAAAATATTTGACTTTAAATTCAACCTGAAAATTCGCTTGGTACGGTTCAATTGGCCAGCAGTTTAGATGCAGCAAAATTAAATATGTACTCAAAAATTGAAGATCTTGATTTTATGTATAAATTTTCATAATATGCAGATTTCAGTATAATAGGTTTTGTGCAATTTTAATAAAACTTTCATGATTTGGAAAAACTACAGTGAAAATTTTCAATATCGATTGTATCATTAAAACACCTTTAGTAGAAATAAAATTGGAATTTTTTACACACTTTATATTTGGTGATAATTTTTTATTTAAATTTAAAAAAAATTTATTAAATTTTGGCAAAATGTAAGTGTCTATTTTAAAATAAATATCTACAAAAAATAAGTAGTAATACATTGTAAATTGGCTTTACTTCTATCCATTATTATAATAATCTATTATCGATTTCACATCATACTTTTTATAAAATTCCCAAAAAATCTATTAGTAATTTACACAAAAATACAAAAATATATCGTGACCAAAATTAGTAGATCATTATCAAAATTATGGTAAAAGAATCGATTGATTTTTGGAAAAATATTTTTATTATATTCCATAATGGTTCTTCGACAAGGTACAACCGAGCCATTTTTGCACCCACAAAAATATTTGCAATCAATTTTTTATCAACTTTGCATAAGTTTCTGATAAACTTTAGAATAATGATTGATTAATATTGTAAAATGTACACTTAACCACATTTTGAGTCCATAAGTTGACAACCAAAGAATCTGTAGTGGGATAAAAAATCATCAACAAGTACTAAGGTTAAATGATAAAATATTAAAATTTTCCAAATTATACAACAAATAAAAATAATAAAATAAAAAACAATAAATGCCTATAAATAAATAATAACAATAAAAAGAATCTATAAGTGGGATAAACAATCATCAATAAGTACTAATGATAAAATGATAAAATATTGGTTTTTCTCTAATTGTACAAGAAAAAATTGTCTACATTTCTCACTGTAGTAACAAAATCTTTTATAGCCTGAAAAACTAATTTCATCTCCAATTAATCTTTTTCCAGAATCCCAGCTGCAGGCCTAAGAGCCAGTTGCAAATTTTTGGGCCTCACCGTCACTGTCGAAGGCCACGAAAACATCGTACAAGACAGCGGCTGTGTGGTTCTAATCAACCACCAAAGCATGTTAGATCTAATAGGTAAACCACAAGAATAACCTCAAGTACAACCACTCATTGCTCCACTTATATTAGTTCTAGCAAACTTATGGCCGATCATGGATAACTGTACAGTAATTTCCAAAAAGGAAATATTTTATCTACAACCATTCGGTTTGGCCTCTTGGTTATGGGGCACTATATTTATTGACAGGGTGGACCCACGACGAGCCCAAGAGGCAGTCAACAAAACAGGACAGACAATTCGTGACAAAAAGGTGAGTTGCACAATAGTACCAGTTATTAGCTGACATAACGCATCACAAATTAGCTATTACGTAAGCAGGTACTTAGAAGAGATTACTTTATAATGGGTAATATTTTCCAATTAAATTTAAATGGCAATTAGCGTAAATTTTGCATAATTTCTTCAGGATATTAAAATAATTTCAGGCACGTGTCCTTATGTTCCCGGAAGGCACGCGAGGTCCAGGAAACAAACTGTTACCCTTCAAAAAGGGCGCTTTCCATTTGGCTTTGGCATCCAAATCTCCCATTCAACCAGTGGTGGTCAGCACGTATAATTTTCTAGGAAAACAACGATTTGATAGCGGTATTTTCTCCATATAATATTGTCTAAAATTCCGTATGCAAATTATTTTTTTTAGGTGACATCAAAATCAAAATACTTCCGAAGATATCGACTGATAACTATACAAAGGACGATCTTCCAGATTTGATGGACAAAGTCTACAAAGTGATGTCGGAAAATGTAACTTTGATATCCAAGGAAAATTTGGGCATGTGTAATAATAATGTAGAAAAATTGAAGGCTAATTAATTTATTTTTGACTGATTAGTTTCTAGTTTAGGATATCAAAGTTCATCATTAGGTGGTATTTATAAAAATTAAGCATTTACTTTAAAGTATAAGGTAGAAGTAAAAGCTTTTGCTTCAATTCGTATTCACAATCTTTACCTTTTCCTTGCAAGGAAATACTCCAGATAAATGAAGTAAAAGGTGCAGAAGTTTCGCGATTTCAGACATGTGTTGTATCAATCTTATAGTTTAGTATGTGAAATTTGGACAATTTTTTAAGCGAGTCTTTAGTAGGCTATAAAATCCGGAATTTTTAAAGGATTTTCATTATGTTTGAATTTTTTAGTAAAACTAACTTGAGTCTTTGTAAAATTACAAACCGCAAAAAATCTGTCAATTTTTCGAAGTTTTATGACAGTTTTAAAGACACTAAACTGAAATATGGACATTTTTTTAAGCGAGTATATTGTAGGCTATAAAATCCGGATTTTTTCAGGGATTTTCATTCGGTTTAAATTTTCTAGTAAAACTAACTTGGTTCTTTATAAAAAAGCAACCCGTACGTAAATTTGTCAATTTTTCGAAATTTTATGTCAGTTTTAAGCACACAAACCTGAAAATTATATAATTTTTTTAAGCGAGTTTATAGTAGGCTATAAAATCCGGAATTTTTGAGGGATTTTCATTCTGTTTGAATTTTCTGGTAAAACTAACTTAGTTATTTGGAAAAAAGCAAACCTCACATTTTCCGAAGTTTTATGACAGTTTTAAAGACACAAACCTGAAATTTGAACAATTTTTTAAGCGAGTCTATAGTAGGCTATAACATCCGGAATTTTAGAGGGATTTTCATTCGGTTTGAATTTTCTGGAAAAACTAACTTAGTTATTTGGAAAAAAGCAAACCTCACGGAAATCTGTCAATTTTCCGAAGTTTTATGACAGTTTTAAAGACACAAACCTGAAATTTTTTTTAAGCGAGTCTATAGTAGGCTATAAAATCCGGAATTTTTGAGGGATTTTCATTCGGTTTGAATTTTCTGGTAAAACTAACTTAGTTCTTTGTAAAAAAGCAAACCTCACGGAAATCTGTCAATTTTCCGAAGTTTTATGACAGTTTTAAAGACACAAACCTGAAATTTGAACAATTTTTTAAGCGAGTCTATAGTAGGCTATTAAATCCGGAATTTTTTAGGGATTTTCATTCTGTTTGAATTTTCTAGTAAAACTAACTTAGTTCTTTGGAAAAAAGCAAACCTCACGGAAATCTGTCAATTTTCCGAAGTTTTATGACAGTTTTAAAGACACAAACCTGAAATTTGGACATTTTTTTAAGAGAGTCTATAGTGGTTATAAAATCCGGAATTTTTGAGGGATTTTCATTCGGTTTGAATTTTCTGGTAAAACTAACTTAGTTCTTTGTAAAAAAGCAAACCTCACGGAAATCTGTCAATTTTCCGAAGTTTTATGACAGTTTTAAAGACACAAACCTGAAATTTGAACAATTTTTTAAGCGAGTCTATAGTAGGCTATTAAATCCGGAATTTTTTAGGGATTTTCATTCTGTTTGAATTTTCTAGTAAAACTAACTTAGTTCTTTGGAAAAAAGCAAACCTCACGGAAATCTGTCAATTTTCCGAAGTTTTATGACAGTTTTAAAGACACAAACCTGAAATTTGAACATTTTTTTAAGCGAGTCTATAGTAGGCTATAAAATCCGGAATTTTTTAGGGATTTTCATTCTGTTTGAATTTTCTGGTAAAACTAACTTAGTTATTTGGAAAAAAGCAAACCTCACGGAAATCTGTCAATTTTCCGAAGTTTTATGACAGTTTTAAAGACACAAACCTGAAATTTGGACATTTTTTTAAGCGAGTCTATAGTAGGCTATAAAATCCGGAATTTTTTAGGGATTTTCATTCTGTTTGAATTTTCTGGTAAAACTAACTTAGTTATTTGGAAAAAAGCAAACCTCACGGAAATCTGTCAATTTTCCGAAGTTTTATGACAGTTTTAAAGACACAAACCTGAAATTTGGACATTTTTTTAAGAGAGTCTATAGTGGTTATAAAATCCGGAATTTTTGAGGGATTTTCATTCGGTTTGAATTTTCTGGTAAAACTAACTTAGTTCTTTGTAAAAAAGCAAACCTCACGGAAATCTGTCAATTTTCCGAAGTTTTATGACAGTTTTAAAGACACAAACCTGAAATTTGAACATTTTTTTAAGCGAGTCCATAGTAGGCTATAAAATCCGGAATTTTTGAGGGATTTTCATTCGGTTTGAATTTTCTGGTAAAACTAACTTAGTTCTTTGTAAAAAAGCAAACATCACGGAAATCATACAGTCCACATCCAACACGTTATTAATATAAAATCCAATTTATATTATTTATAATTATATTATGTACTTGGTATCAGTATCATAGAAACCAGTAAAAAACAAAGAGTGATCCTTCTGAGATTCGAACCCGGGACTTTGGGATCCAAGCCCTTATTATGCCAATAGTCTATCTAGGCCGTCTGATTCAACTCCACAATTTTTAGGAATATCTCGTTTTTTTTTTAGAAATTTTTTTGGCGGAATTTCAAAAAAAAGTTCAAACAAAAAATGTGAGATTCTCACAAAAAAAGTTGCATTTATTTAGAAGCAAATAATTCTTTTTATACATACGAAAAAAGTAATAGCTTTTATTTTGAAGCCAAACCTCTCGCCTTGAAGCAAAACCTTTTCCTTCGCTTTTTTTATGCATATAACCTGAAGCAATTGCTCCATTTTTTGCAAGAAAAAGGTAATGCTTCTTTTTATAAATACCGCCTATTGTTATTTGTATATAAAATTAAACTAAAGTTTCTGAACTGGATTAGATACTAATATTGTAAATATATTTATTATTAGCAAGTAATTATTATTAAGTTGGAAAGAAACAATAACAAATAACAAAAATATTGTAATTTGTGTGTAGTGTTTGTGATAAATATTTGGTTCTAATATTGCTTAAGAATAAAAACAATTATTTTCCTACAGTATTCTTTGTTGTATTGTCTTGGACTTCGACAAATAATTTCTCTAATAGCCCCACAATAAATCACCAAATAATAGCACTGTACAAATAATACATTACTTAAAGTGCCCTGTCTATACAAACTGGAATTTCCTGTCAATAAAAGTCCCTTAGTGGCCCCAGGTATAAAATTCAAACACCCCGCCAATTCCAAGAGACAGCTGCACCAAACAAATCCCGGGAGCTCCAACTGAAGGGGGCCACGCCGCGCAAGTCTACCAACAACCGCCCTTCGCCTGGCCTCACTTGTAGTTGACAACGAGGCGGCGCCCCACATTTTCAATCATCGAACAACCGTTGCCAAGTGCAGTTTAGAAAAAAAACACAAATATCATTGACAAACCAACGTGCGTTTAGTGTGGGTTAGTTAATTCACCTTTTGGTTCGATTTCAATACGTACTTTTGTGCATAGTGACAAAAATGGATGCAGCAGAGTCCTGGAGAGGTTACGCAACCATGTGCAGATTGTGTCTTCAGAAGGATGGCTTCATGTTGGGGATTTTCAATCACATACAAGGAAGAGATAAGAGCATTTATAAGAAAATTATTGATTGTACCGCGTTGCAGGTAAGATTATCATCAAAATATTTTTGACAATATTTACAGATTTTAGTATTCGAAACTAGGAGGGTGTGTTGTTGAACAAATTACAATAAATTAAATTAATCCCCAGACATTAAACTACAAGAAAGAATTTAAATTTGTATAAAATCGTAAGATAATCAAAAAACCCAATGATGCAGCTTTTAAATGCCACTTCCTGTTTTACCGATTTGCCAACGTTGCCAAACCACATGGACAAATTTAAAATTCCAACATATTTCCAAATAACAGTTTAATATCGTAGCTACATTAGTTCGTCTAGTCTTTTAAAGATTAATTCCCAAAATAGATGCTGCAGAAAATCATTAAAGTAGAGTTCAGTACTTAGTTATAAAACTAAATAATTTGGCAAGACCGCCTGGTCGGAAATCGATAATGGTTGACATTTATAAAAGGCGCGATATTTGAATAATTAAAATACAGCGTGTCTCAAAATAACATCGAGTATTTGTTGTTTTCATTATGATATAGTTAAATATTATTATCTATTAATTAAGTTTGGTTCAAAAATGAGGTTCTGTATGAAATTCTCAATGTAAACCTAAAAAATCGATTCTAGGTACGATTTTCTTCTAAATAGTCTACAAAATTTTGAAAATTATTAGAGCTACAAAGTTAAATTAGCAAACTAGTAGCATTTTTTCCGCTGATTACAATGGTGAAAACAAAAAAACAAACGACCATATGGTTGTCAAGATATTCAAAAAAATAATGTTTTTTTAAATGGAACACTCTGTATATTTTTGCAAAAATCGATAGTAAATTACATTCTATACAAAAAATGTCCTCATCTTTTTATGATAATAATTTAAAATAAGCGAGTTATTTTGAAAAAAAGTTTGCAATTCTTTAAAATCAAGTAGCCATAAAACGGAATAGTAATTTATGAAAACCAAACAATCATAATTTTGAATTTAAGCAAGTTGAAAAATACTTGAAAGAATTACGGAAATATTGAAAATTTACAAAATTATAATTTTCATGGCCACGCTTGATATTAAAACTTTTTTTCAAAATAACTCGCTTATTTTAAATAATTGTCAAAAAAGCATAAGAACATTCTTTGTTCAGAATTTAATTTATCATCGATATTTGCAAAAATATACAGGGTGTTCCATTTAAAAAAATGTTATTTTTGTGAATATCTCGAAAACCAGTTGTCCAATTGTTTTTCTGTTTTCACCATTATAATCAGCGGAAAAAATGCTACTAGTTTGCTAAATTAACCGACTTTGTAGCTCCAATAATAATAAAGTTAGCAATAGTGAACCACTTTGCGCAAACACCTGTATATTAAAAATATTAAATAAAATAGTAATATTTCCGTAATTCTTTTAAGTTTTTTTCAACTTGCTTAAATTCACAATTATGATGGTTTGGTTTTAATAAATTACTATTCCGTTTTATGGCTACTTGATTTTAAAGAATTGAAAACTTTTTTTCAAAATAACTCGCTTATTTTAAATTATAATAATAAAAATTTAAGGACATTTTTTGTACAGAATTTAATTTGTCATCGATTTCTGCGAAAATATATAGGGTGTTCCATTTAAAAAAATGTTATTTCTTTGAATATCTTGAAAACCAGATGGTCAATTGTTTTTTTGTTTTCACCATTGTAATCAGCGGAAAAAATGCTACTAGTTTGCTAATTTAACCGACTTTGTAGCTCCAATAATAACGAAGTTAGCAATAGTGAGCCACTTCGCGCGAACACCCTGTACAGGGTGTTCCATTTAAAAATAATAACGTTACATTTAGCAAAAACTGAACACTCGTTTTTATGTTATACATATTTAGAAGTAAACTTTAATTAAGTCCAGTCAAACGAGTCATTTTAATTTGCGATAAATCGGAGTCCAATGAGATTTTGAGGGTGAGTAGTGGGTGACAACGGTGCAAGTTTAGTTATCACGGTAAATATGCATCTTACGTTAAAAATGCATATTACCAATATTGTTAAAGAACAAATTCTCAACAACTTTTGTTTGAAACTTTTTTTCATATTATTAATATTTACAAGGTTATAAATTTCCAAAAAATGGCATTTCGGCGGTGAAAATTTTGGATTTTATAACCAAACTGTAGAAATTTATAACTTTGTAAATATTAATAATATGAAAAAAAGTTTCAAATAAAAGTTGTTGGGAATTCGTTCCTGAACAATATTGGTAATATGCATTTTTAACGTAAGATGCATATTTACCGAGATAATCGACCAAACCTCACTGGACTCCGATTTAACGCTTTCATATCGGCATTTTTTTTTCGCGTTTGACTGGACTTAATTTGGTGTTATACATTTTTCGCTAGGATTAATTAATAAAAAGTGAGATGTGGACGACCCCACGCACTAAATAGACACTCTGTATTCTTGCGAAAGTGCCTTCAAAAATAAAAAATCTCTAATAATAATTTGTCAAATTAAATCATTGCGAGTTCGAATTTTGGTTACCTATTTTAAATCTGCGTTGAAAATTTTATAATTTATATGTATTAATTTTTTTTAGAAATGTTATATTTTCAATAATCTAATAAGTAATTTTAATAATGTAATTTATAAAAAATTAGGCAACATTCTTCAACATAGCTTATTTTTCCAGATATCTCACGGCGACGGCCTCCCCAACGTAATCTGCCACCGCTGCCTCTACAAAATCGAATACTGCTTGGACTTCCGCCAGCAGTGTTTCGTCTCCGACGCCACTCTTCGCCAAATAAGCAAAGCAGCCAACCCCAAAGATTCATCGGATACCTCACACCCATCAGCACCTTATCCCCTCTACGAACAATTAGCTAATGGCACTGACGAGGATGTTGTAATGGTGGTGGACCCATCCGCATTGGATTACGATTCTGAATATGAGACTGATAATGATAGACAAAGTGATAATGACAATGAAACCATTGAGAACAATGATACTTTGGAGTGCCGCAATGTGTCCATGTGCAAGTATTGTGATCAAGCTTTCACCGATACGCAGGAATGTCTTGAGCACGAAACTTCTGCACACAATCCTGAAGTTCCTTATAAATGCAGTGAGTGTGGGATGGAGTTCGCTGATCGATTGCAGTACTCCGCTCACTTGAAGAGTATTCACCAAAATGAGAAACCTTATAATTGTCCGCAGTGTGAGCGGACGTTTGCTAGGCGTTCAGATCTGAGGAAGCACACGATTGTCCATACGGGAGTTAAGCCGTTCACGTGCACTATATGCACTAAGTCTTTTTCACGTAACACAAATCTTTCCAAGCATATGCGAATACATTCCGGGCAGAAACCCTTCGTTTGCAGCAAATGCCCCAAAACCTTCATTTCGAAAGCTGACCTGACCAGACATGCAGTTGTACACACCGAACAAAAAGCGTTTCAATGCAATTATTGCAGTATGAGTTTTGGACGACGCGACAAACTCTTAAGGCATGAAAAGCGACATTTTCCACAAGAGAACACTGAAGACAAATCTCAGGAGTTGCAGATGATGCGAGATAATCTCGCGTTGGGCGATTACAGCAACTACAATCCCGCGGCTGACGGTTTTGAGCCGGAAGAAGAAAAACCCGATGGATGGACTAGCTCGGAAAACATGGTGATAACTTTAGATCCCTTCCACCACAATACTTTTGGTAATGGCGAGGCGACGCCGCGTTCCGAAGCTGACCCAGTTGAAGGTGATTATCCGCCGATTCCAGATCACATAAAGGAAGCCGCTGCTGCCTCTGCAGCTCTACTACCACCAGTTCCAACTCACATTACTGGAGATAGTTTCTCAAATGAAGCCAAAGCTAAATCAAAAAGTGTGCCCAAGAGGTACGCTTGTGATGCTTGTAGTAAGCGCTTTACCTCGCCTGAAAATCTGAAGTATCATCAAGCTTGTCACACGGGGATCCGACCCTTTAGCTGTAATATTTGCAATAAGGCGTTTATACGGAAGAGAGAGTTGGATCGGCATGTGGCTACACATACCGGTGCAAAACCTTATAAATGTACAAAATGCACTAAGGGATTTGGCAGGAAGGATAAGCTTGTTCGACATATGAGGATACATGATGTGAAAAAGGAGTATAGTTGTAATTTTTGCGAAGGGAGTTTTACTAGGCGTGATGAGTTGACACAACATTTAAAAACGCATGTCAAGGAGGAGCAGGATTAATTTATTTATTTATTGATTGTATTTGATTACTTTTTTGCCTGAAAACCATTGTGACATGAATTTATGATTAATTTTTTTACGTTTTTGTAGTAATTATTATGATTTAGAATAATTTTCTTTGTACATCCGTAATAAATAAATATTTTTGCACTATTCTTAATAGTTTTATTAGAGAAGTAAATATGGAAATTTTGCATAAATTCTGTTAAACCCACTTATTAGCTGAAGGCTGAAGTTTTATTCTGTTAATAAACGACACCTATAAAACATTACTCATAATATTAATTTTTCTGATTAATTTCTACGCTACATGTTACATTTTATGGCACATGTTTAAATAATGATGGTGTTTCAATTATTTAATTTAAACAACCATAAATTTTGTTAAACTGCAATAAGATAATCACAGTTATAAACACTAATAACTAAACCTAAAAATTAAAGTTAGTAATAAAATTTAATTATGTATTTGTACAGAGAAAACCAAAATAAATTCTTAAATATACCTTTGTAAAATTATAGGAAAGATAATTTGACTGTTTTTTTCAATACTCGGACTTTTTATCCTGAATAATTCAATAGTTTTTGTAATTTCCACAATAATTTTAAACATAATTTAGTCTAGAGTGTCTAGACTACATTTCATGCTTTAGGATATTATTTATTCGATTTTTTACAATACTATAGCAGATAGATGCAATGATTTATGAGGTTAAATTGCTTTTCTGCATCCCATTAGCAATAATTCAATAATGTTTTATAATTTTTTTGTTAAAATTAAAACTAAGCGTTTTTTCGATATTCTCAATATTTTGGATTGAATTTTTTTGCAAAACTATAGGAGATATACCTAAACCAAATTTTGAGGTTTACTATATTATAGCAAATCCCCGCCATTTTATCTTTTAATAACTCAATATTTTTTTGGAGTATGACAGTAAAGTCACTCGACAATAGACTGAGGTATCTGATGGTAACACAACGAAATGTTTTCGTTGGATATTTTTCAAAAAATTAAAAAATATAAACTATAAAAATTGAGAATTTTTTCAACAGTGTTACCTCTTCTATTTTTTATAACTCAATAGTTTTTGCTACAATAATTTTAAACAAAAATTACAGTCTACACTATTTTTAACAGTTTAATATAGTTTTGATTCAATTTTTTACATAACAATAGGAGATAGATGCGAATTTATGAAATTTAATAGTTTTTTCACTTCCTGACATTCTACGAGCCCTAACAACTAAATGTTCTGACAAAAGTAAATTTGATTGCGTTTTTCCCTTACGCGCAAAAGTTATCTAAATTAATTTCCATAATATTGATGGTTTTTTCTGTTATAATGCCAACATTTAGTTATATAAAAACGTAAATTTCGTAAAAATCCGCTCGGCGGTTCCAAAACTGTGGCACTTTAACCCATCAGGATGAGAAAATTGTAGAAACAAAGAATTATTATTCTCAAAACGTTGGATCTAGTAGTCGGATTTTGATGAAATTTACTTTATTACAAAGCTGGATGTTGATTTTCTTTAAAAAAAAGTTACACAAGTTTTTATTTGGTGATTTTAGGCATTTATCGGAGCTTCAAAGTTGCACCTTTAAAAATGATAAAAAAATTTCAAGTAATTGTTTTAAAGAATCACAGTTTTGAAACCACTGGTTGGATTTGTGTCAAAAAACATTTAAATCAAAGCTCAATAATCGTACTATATTGAAAAAATCCTGAAATGTTAATTTGATTTTTTTGCATTTTTTTTGAGATCCACAGTTGACTTTTCAAAAAACGTGTTTTTTGAGAGTGCTACCTACATTAAAATAATCACAGTTTTGGAACCACTGGTTGGATTTTGGTAAAATTTACTTTATTGCAAAGCTGGATGTTGGTTTTATGTACAAAAAAATCCCCAAGTCTTTATTTGGTGATTTTAGGCATACCTATTTCGTAGCTTCAAAATTGCACTTGAAAAATGTGACGTAATTTTCTAACGACTGTTTTTAAAAAATCACAGTTTTGGAACTCCGGGAAAACGACATAAAGGTGCTTTCATGGCCCTCATCCAGTCCGGACTTAAATGTCATTGAAACTCTTTGGCATAAAATTAAACGTATTTTACGCAATAATCCACCAAGAACCATTGGGGACTTAAAGACCAAAATAGAAGAAATTTGGGACAGTTTCACGCCAGAATTGTACCAAAATTTGATAAATACAATGCCTGCTAGAATACAGGCAGCTATTAAAACAAAAAAAGACGTAACCTCTTATTAATGGTCCTAAATTAAAAATTATCCCAACATTTAGTTGCAAATTCATTTTGTAAAGTTTGCTAATTATTAAGGTTAAAATATTGTTAAATCCAATAAATAATTTTCTTCCATGCATAATATTGATATTAAGGCTTTATCTTATTGTATTGTTAGGTGCTTAGGTACTAATTATTTGCGTAAAATTTCCAGTTCTCCTTTCATACTTCAAAAATTTATTTTTGTCCGAACATTTAGTTGTTAGGGCTCGTATTACTAATAAAGAAAAGATTTTTCGGGAATATTAAATATTACCTCTATTATCGCGATCTAGAATAGTTTTGATCTTAATTTATTGCAAAACTATAGGAGATATAAACTAACCTGTAAATTTTTGTTTTTTCAAATTCATGCCATTATATCTCTTATAACTCAATGATTTTTTAAACAACGGCCATAAATTTACACAAAGTAAACAATGTAAGTATCTGATAACAGTTAAAAACATTTTTGGCTTGCTATTTTTCTAAACTATAAGAGATAGATACTAATTTGTGAGGTTTAGTTACCTACTCACTTCATTCTGTTTCTAATAACTCAGTGATATTTATAACTATAATATTTTTTATAATTATTAAATATCACCCTTATTTTCAGGATTTACAATAATTTCGATTGTTTTTTCAAATTCTTAGCATTCTAGCCTTTTTTTATAACTCAGTGGTTCTCAGTTTCCTTATTAATAGATCTCTAAATTAAATACCACAGATTTTTCAGGACATCCCTTATTTAAATTAATAAGACTCATTATTTGTATCATTTTCCTTTATTTTTATACACTTTCATTTGTGCCTTAACCTCTATAATTCCTGTACGGGGTACCACCTGCTGGAAGACCCCTATTATTAAAATCGTTGTTATATTGTGGAGCAACAGCACATCCAGTAACATTTTCAACACCATCACAAGCATTAACCAAATCATTGAAAGCTCTGCCTTCCCCGCAGTTTTGCAAACGTGGTCTACCATCAACACAAACGAAATATTTCTGACAATCACTTGGGGATCGGAAATATCTGAACTCCTCCTGCAGGAAGCCTTTAGCTAATGGCGGACAATTGAATCCTAGATAAGCTATAGGTAAAAGCAAAACAAAAATTAATGAAGGTTTGTTGCTTTGGGACTAGGTGATGGTGGTACCTTCAGCATCGCAGGCCTTCACTTGATCAGGCCAATCACACCTGTAGGTTTCGGCGTTAAAAGCCAAACCTTCTGGACAATCGAAGACAAAACTACGTCCATCAACGCAATTTTTGAATTGTCCACAGTTTTGGGCGTCGCCCATTGGGTAGTACCCGAACTGATGTGGGCACTCTTCAGTTGACAAGGCTGGTTCTGTGTCCAAAACTTTTAGTAGAAGCCATTAAATCTCTAAATTCTACTTACGAGTTTGTTCTCGGCCGGAGCAATCGACATCAATGGGATATTGGCAGGGGTAAGCTTGTGGTCCAGTGGCGGCGTTGAAGAGCAAACCATCGGGGCAAAGTTTCTCTTCTGGAACACCGTCCTTGCATTCTATGTAGCTGTAAAGAAAAGTAGGTTACGATCTATAAAAAGATGCGATTATAGTTGATGCTTACCCATCGCAAGTTCGTGTGGGATATCGACCGTCCTTTTCAGGGCAGCTGCCTCCTGAATAGGATGGTTTGGGCACCTGGGGAATGTCTCGAACGTAGTTGGTTTGCTGACGGGGAGTGTAGGCCTGGTTATTGAATCGCTGACTGAAAACTGTTTCCAGAAAATGATTTAAGCAGAAAAAAAGGTGTAATGAATGAGGAAGAGCAAAGACAATGGAACAACATGAGTCTTATAAATGTTTGTAGGTATTCAAAAAAAATTTGATACCATGTAATCAAATCACAAATTTTTTGTACTCGTGGCATTTTTTTCGTTTTATTTGTACGAGCCCTAACAACTAAATGTTTGGACAAAAGTAAATTTTTGAAGTATGAAAGGAGAACTGGAAATTTTACGCAAATAATTAGTAAACACCTAACAATACAATAAGATAAAGCCTTAATAACAATATTATGCATGGAAGAAAATTATTTATTGGATTTAACAATATTTTAACCTTAATAATTAGCAAACTTTACAAAATGAATTTGCAACTAAATGTTGGGATAATTTTTAATTTAGGACCATTAATAAGAGGTTACGTCTCCTTTTGCTTTAATAGCTGCCTGTATTCTAGCAGGCATTGTATTTATCAAATTTTCGTACAATTCTGGCGTGAAACCGTCCCAAATTTCTTCTATTTTGGTGTTTAAGTCCCCAATGGTTCTTGGTGGATTATTGCGTAGAAAACGTTTAATTTTATGCCAAAGAGTTTCAATGACATTTAAGTCCGAACCGGATGAGGGCCATGAAAGCACCTTTATGTCGTTTTCCCCAAGTTCCAAAATTGTGATTTTTTAAAAACAGTCGTTAGAAAATTACGTCACATTTTTCTAGTGCAATTTTAAAGCTACGAAATATGCCTAAAATCACCAAATAAAGACTTGAGGATATTTTTGTACATAAAACCAATATCCAGCTTTCCAATAAAGTAAATTTTACCAAAATCCAACCAATGGTTCCAAAACTGTGATTATTTTAATGTAGGTAGCACCATCAAAAAACACGTTTTTTTGAAAAGTGAACTGTGGAACTCGAAAAAAATGCAAAAAAAATCATATTAACATTTCAGGATTTTTTCAATATAGTACGATTATTGAGCTTTGATTTAAATGTTTTTTGACACAAATCCAACCAGCGGTTTCAAAACTGTGATTCTTTAAAACAGTTACTAGAAAATTTTATCATTTTTAAAGGTGCAACTTTGAAGCTCCGATAAATGCCTAAAATCACCAAATAAAAACTTGTGTAACTTTTTTGTAAAGAAAACCAACATCCAGCTTTGTAATAAAGTAATTTTCATCAAAATCCGACTACTAGATCCAACGTTTTGAAAATAATAATTCGTTGTTTCTACAATTTTCCCATCCTGTTGGGTTAAACTGCCACAGTTTGGAACCGCCGAGCGGATTTTTACGAAATTTACGTTTTTATATAACTAAATGTTGGCATTATAACAGAAAAAACCATCAATATTATGGAAGTTAATTTAGATAACATTTGCGCGTATGGAAAAAAGACAATCAAATTTACTTTTGTCCGAACATTTAGTTGTTAGGGCTCGTATAAGAGAAGTTTATGAGAAAAAAAATTGGGTGTCATCTAAAAACTACTCTTGCTTGATTCGAAACATAATTATAGTCTAGAGTCAGAGCCTGTGAGAATATGAAAGAGTCATGGAGAAGAGGAGAAGAAATTGAGGCTGCTGTTAAAAGTCTTTATGAATATCTAAAGGGATTGAGGTTCTTTTGATCCTTAGGAAACAGCAAATGTCACTAAACTTCTTGATAGGAGTCCTAACATTACGAAGACGCTAACCTTGATAAGAAAAATGGAGGACTTCGCAAGAGCTGAGTCCTAGGACTTATCTTGGTGATTCTATAGTGAGTCTATAGGGCTATAAGACAGTGAACGAATCATAGAAAGGAAATAGAATCGGAAGGCAAATCAAGGCTATGGGAAGACCAGAGAGATCAAAGATCTTTTGGTTCTTGAAAAATATTTCTAAACTTCTTGAGGTGGTTTTAAAAGACAAATGGATGAGCTCTTCCTTCCAGGTTTTGGGGAGGGATCGTTTCACTAGCTGATGGAGGAATGCATCTTCGGTATCAAGGACCTTTACAAGGAAGAGTTTAGATGCCCTGCAAGAGTTTCACGAGAAGATCTGGTGGGACTTCTGGTAGTGATTTATTAATTTTTCTTGAAATATCGTCTGAGGAATTTTGGTAAATTTCAGCAATATTGGTACGATTAAGTGAATTTAAGCAAACTTTTAAGTCCAATCAATAAACTAATAGCAAATTGGGGTTATGAAACAAAAAAATATTAAGATAAACCATACAATTTACTAGTTTTATTGTTTTTTTCTGAAGAAATATAGAAGGAAACTAATTTTTTTAATCTAAAATTGTTATTAGGTAGAATCAGTAAATAATAATATAAATAATTAATGATACAAGGAGTCTATCTAATTAATAGACATTTATTTTGGTTTTTCCATTACTTATTCACTTTAAGATTTATATTCATTAAATGTAACGCGATATATTGCATACTTAGTTAAAAAAAACCAAAACCACACAATCAAATTAAGATCTGAATCATACGATTAATAAACATTAATTTGTAGGCGGCACAAGTTTTGTAATAATTAAATTGAATGCGTGTAGTGATCATGATCATAATAATTGATGGTCTATCTATGGTAAATAAGATTCAAGAGTCGGAATGCGTTGGTTAAAATTGGCGACCTTTTCTTTTTATGTCATCGTTTGTCTGATGATGTTGAAGCAGACGATACTTTCACTTATTGTGATAGACAGATAAATATTTTTTTTAATTATTAGTAGTTTTGTTTTCCATCGATATCTTATGTCATTTAAAACTGGAATTACTTACTAGGATGTTTATTAATTCCAAAAAAATACAACAGTAGTAGTAAAAATTTTCAAAAAAGTTTACATATATTAATAAATATTGCGATTTGTAGTTTGCTTGTAATTCATAGTTATACTTACCTCAAATATTTTAATGTCTTTAACTCTACATTTTTCTTAATTAAAAACATACTTGAATGTCACAATCAAATAAATGCAAATTTATTTCTATTATCCATTCCAAACTAAAAATAAACACAAAACTAGCTGTAAAATTTAATTTGAAGCTATAAATATGTACCATCTATTATAAAACTTGATCTGAAAAATGATAACCTTTGACTAAATAAGACATTATCATCCAGATTGACTTGTAAGATATTTCCAAGGCCCAATTTTAATTTTACTCGGAAATCAACACACTTTCTATAATCGGAAAAACGTACAAGTATGTAATTTTTCAATCTTGTGAAGATCTAAGCTACCTGTTATATAATGTCAAGGTGATCCTGCGATCTTCACACGGTACATCCTCCAAATGGTATTTAAAAATTTTAAATTTAAGTAAATTTCCCATCGTATTTAATACCTTAATTAAAATTTCAGATTTACTTAACCAAATAAATTATTCCTTTATCTTTTCTTGCCTGCATAATATTATGTTTAAATTTTAAACAGGAGTATATTGCTGCAGTTCTTGTTGTTAAAATTATTTACAAACAACGCGATGTTACATTAGAACAAACTGTAAACTAAAACAAATGTTATACAAATATTTGCTGGTGTTGAATTTTGGAATTGCCATCCTAGGCACATTCTCAAAAAATAAAAATATAGGAAAAAATAGCTAATTTCAATATATAAATTATTCAATTATTGTTTGATGCAACTATGCAAAAACGAATAAAAACATCGATTTAAATGTTAAATGTTTAGTGGAAGATTTCGACATACTTTTATATTAGCACTACAAGAACCAAGATAATCCGTGTTTTATTATTTATAAAAATGTTAGGTAGGTAATTATTTTTCCACGTATTTAGAACCTAGTTTGAAAAAAAAATTAAACGCGCTTTATTATTTGTAATATTTAATTATTTATAAAGGAATAAAAAATCATAAATTATTTTCCAAATACAATAAATAAAAATTCGATCTTACCTTGTAGGACTAGAACAGTGGTAACTAAAACAATTTGCAGCACCTTCATGTTGCTGGATTCTGGACGTTTGAAGCACTGACTCGAAGATGCGCATCTTGCTTTTTGTCTTTTTCATTTTACTACGCGATTTCGTTGGTTGTCTCGTCGCATTCAAGGACTTTACACATTCACACTGACGAGAACAATTTAAAGTATTTACAAAACATGTTAATTCATAAATTACCTAATAGTACGAGTTCCTTGAGAATAGCCTGATAGGATCCATATCATTATTTTAAAAATTATTTGGCCACGACTTTGGAAAAAAAAACTGACAAGGTTCCTGGGTTAGGAGTCTAAACTGTTGAAGGTGTCCTGGTTATTTCAGATTTTTTGGTACTCTTTCATAACCACTGATTATTAAACTCCTGGTTAAAATTATAGCAGTACTGTAAAAAATAAAAAAAAAAGTTTTTGGGTATGAAACAGAAAATTAACCATTAAATCAAATTTCTGAGAAGTTTAAAGCGTATTATACAGGGTGTCCCGGAAAAAGTGGGAAATCTCTCAGATTCAGATAGGGCATGAAAAAATAAGATGATAAGTTCCTATAAAAAATTTTCCTACAGGCGTTTTTTAAATTTTGATTTTTTTTCGCAATGAGACTTTTTTTTTAATGACTTAATAAAACACGAATTCGTTTATTATTCTTTTTCTCGAAAACGGTCAACTTTATCGACAATAAACAAGAGTAGCTTTTCTTTAGTCTAAGGTTCAAACTACCTGATTTTGTTGTTTTAAGTCTTTTTCACACAGGGTGTTAAAAGTTTAAGCATTAAGTTGTAAAGCTTAGTCTGCCCCTGGTAACTAAACAAGCTAGATACGTGTCAAGGACATTATTTCAAGAGGTCCTTAGTAGTGTCCATTATATTAACTTTTTATAAAATTCTATTAAGTACTTTAAAAGTTATTAAAAAAAACGATTTCCAGCGACGCTCTTCAGGGCTACATATTTTCGTAGGGACGAAAAATTTTTATAGGAACTTGTCGTCTTATTTTTTCATGCCCTATCTGAATCCGAGAGATTACCCACTTTTTCCGGGACACCCTGTAGAAAAAACAACTAACTAACCCACCTTTATAAAAAGCTCGAGTCATTAG
The DNA here is from genome assembly GCA_963942485.1 of Pediacus dermestoides. Lineage (NCBI taxonomy): Eukaryota > Metazoa > Arthropoda > Insecta > Coleoptera > Cucujidae > Pediacus > Pediacus dermestoides. Next base: position 37,746,881 of record OZ012626.1, read on the forward strand.
AAAATGATAAGTCTAGGTGATGTGTTAATTTATTTGGCCAGGAGTTTATAATTGAAACTATTAATTTTTAAAATTTTACGAAAAACATACAGTGTGTCTCCGGATTGACGCAACTATAAGCTGTAAAGTACCAAAAAAATTTTTTTTTAATTTATTTTTCTGGAATCTCACCCCGTTTCGTTAGAAAATATTTTTGACATGCTTTCGCATTTTTAAATTAATCGTACATCGTACCTACTATTTCTTTCGACCTTTTTATTTGTTAGTGTTAAAAAAATTGTTCACTAGAAACCAATGTACTGGAAAAATGTAAAATAATTTCTATTGGATTCAATTAAAATTTCAATACCTAGAACACAATATTATTTTTAAAAATATGAGACTGTGAAATCCAAAATAAAACTATCCTAGTTAATGTAATAAAAATTGTGTTATGTTCAAATATTTTCCCTTATACAAAAAAGTTTTAATATGTCCGGTTTAAAAATTTTTTTCGGTGCTCTGCCTTAGAATGTGGGCGTAACTTAAGTGGGTAAGTACTTAAATTTTTTTTGTAAAAATGTAAATGTTTTTAACACAATTTTTACTACAAGATAAAGGATTCAAGATAAAGTTGAGACAAAATTTGACAAACTTAACTTTTGAAATTATATTTGTTGTTGTTATATAGGTAGGTTCCATGATGATTCTGTGAGATCCTCTTACGTAAGAAAACAGCGTAAAATGAACTATATTTTAATAGATTTCAAGATTATTTTGTAGTATACTAAACCTCAGAACATTTTTCAATTTAATCTCTGCTAAATAATAGGAGATTTTCGTGAAAACAAACTGGCATCATAAAATTAATTCAAATTTTTTTCTGTGTACGAAGAAACTCGATGGTAAATGTTAGAGTCAACTATAAAATTTTATAGCAGGAAATAGAAACTTTTTGGTTTTCTTTAAAAAAAAGACAATCTATGCTGTACTATTGTTATTTAAGATTAGTCTTTTATAAAATATTTATTACCTACCTCAGCTGAGATTTTGTTGAATTGGTTTTTCTACGCCGTGTAGGTTAGTGTACAAAAAACAACCTGGTTCATTTGCTAAAATGAACTATAGTAGTTTATGCAACAAGGTAGGAATCAATTCTTCCCGTGTAGCATACTCTAATTTTTCTCATACCTATACGAAAATGGCCACTTCTTTTGCGTGAAACGCGCGAACAAATTATAACAGCATAACACTGACATTTTTGCTTGACACTGTGCGGTGAGAAAATCACCTTGACAACCATAAACAACCACAAATAACTCCCGCATATCAGGAAGGGAATGGCTACCCAAGTGAGAAATGTTATGCCCACTCCTTATTTTCCGAGACTACCCCAAAAAGGCGATTTTATATTCGCATTTCACGCAAATAAAATGAAAAGTGGCCATTTTCGTGCAGGTATGAGAAAAAAATAATTTTATCATCACATTAATTCACAGTTCCTTATAACTTCCTTTTCAGCTTTCAGTACATTAGAATATTATCGTCGGCTCAAAAATGAATGTTCTGAACCAGACACAATTTATTCAGTTTTGATAAGAAATAAAATAATAATAAATCAGAGTAGATTAAAGATGATAGGAAAATGTTGGTAAAAATAAGTAAAAACGTAAAAATAAAGCTACATAGAAAAGGAATAAATGAAAGTGACAAAAAATCCAAAAATATTTTTCTGAAATATAAAATCCGGGTTTTATGGTGGTTTACTAATTTATTAGTAAAAACGTCATTCTCCAAATGGTTGTCATCGTAAATCACCATGTATTTATACTGAAGTGTTTTTAAAATATTATACTATGAAAGATCAAGATTTTATTGGATTTGCTTAAAATTCCTTCAGATTCATTTTTATCTTGTATCATAATTTGAAGTAGGTTTTTAATATTCTATCTCATTGTTTTAATAGGTACTACTTTATTTTTTTTATTAGAGATTTAAATTTTTGTCCCCTACATTCAGTAAGACTAAGAACCGTTTGCCACGAGGCTAATTTTAGTACAAAATTTAATACTATTTATGCGCGCGCAGATTTAGTAAACTTGTTACAATAAATAAGAGCATGTTCTATTTTCTTGTATACAATCTCGACTAAATGTACGTAAATTCGGTGCAGTACAGAAGAGATTTAATTTAGACCTATTATTTATTATTAATTTTTCAATCAAATCTGCGCGCGCATAAATAGTACTAAAATTAGCCTCGTGGCAAACGGTTCTAAAACATAAAACTTTATCCATTCTTCACTCGCAAATGAACATTATTCATTAAATTTAGTGGCGATAACAAATTACATACCGATTATTTCAAGATTATTGTCTGTAATTAAAAGTACATTATTACAATGACATCTGTATTAAATTAATATCTACAATAATATAAATAAGGTATTTTTGAAGTAATTTTTGTGTTTAATTTTATATTCGTCGGTTATTTCTTTGATTATTCACGTAAAAGGAAGTTTTTTAAACAGTACAAAACCATTTCCCTGTAAAGAATAAATATTTACAAATTATGAGAAACGATCTCAATAATTTCTTTATGTGGTAAATATTACAAAGAATTTCTAAGGAATGTTCAGAAATAAATAAACTAGGCTAAATCTTTGCTTTCATATATTTGCAGAATACACTTTCATATAATAGTACAAAAGTATCATTTTCTTTTATAATCATCACCATGTGAAACTGGTAAGGCACAATACGCTAATATAGCAAGAACATTTTAAAAAACATAATAATCTGTAAATAAATAATATTTCTTATACGAGTACTAAGTACAACATAACTTAAGATTCGGACAAAATAAAAGTTATAATATAAAATGAGCAAAAAAATATTTTATAGTTACGGACAATACACACAAAAAATAATGGAGGGAGACTTGCTAAAAGTTTAGTTTGGGCTATTCTGTCGTGTAGGAGGTAAGCCCATATTTTTAGCACCCCAAATGAGATAATTAGAAATAAACAATAATGATAGGAAACATACTAATATAATAAATAGTTTTTTTCAGACTTCTAATAAATTGAATCTCATCAGTCACAAAAGCTATTTATACAGGTTCTGGGAAAAATCGCTTGGATGTATAATCTCTTGCACAAAATAAATTAAATAGGTATTTAAAATAAAAATTATAACAAAAATCATCACATTTCTTTTTTCTAAACGAAATTCCACAAAGGATAACCGCCTATATTATTAAATATACACACTAAATATGGCGCAGCCGCTCGCTATAAATAAATATCGAAGAATATTCCTTTTTTTACGCTTTTTCTACACCGCCACTACACTGCACAGCCTTTTTTAATGCCATATAAAACTTTTAGTTCGGGGAAAATTATTTTCTTGATGAGTTGGTTGGTTTTCGCCGCTAGCATGGCCCGTCTAGAGTCTTTCTTGTACACTTTTATACCTGGCTTGTGGACTAGGAACGAATTATCCAAGATGAGAAAATCGTAGTCCATCACGCATAACGCATATCCCTGTAAAGGAAAAATACAGTGTCATCAGTTATGTTATAATAATTAGTAAGAAAAATGCGGTTTTGTTGGTTTTTTAGATGTTTAGCAAATATTTCAATAAAAACTGCTCAAATTGATGATTATTGCGAGTTCAACGATTTGTTTAGTGTTTTGACTACTCAACAAATTAGCGTTTTTGCTGAAGTACAACATTTATGTGTTTTGTAATTAAATTAACTCAAATTAAGTAAATATTTTGGTTGTGAAAAAAAAATTAAAATGCTGAAATTTTACTTCTTTAAAATTTGACGCAACTACATATTTTGATTTAATATTAATATAAATTGCTAAATAAAGGTAGTTTAGCTATTTTGTGCCTTGTCTTTATAAGAGAAGAATCTTATATTTTCAAGTTGTTGATTTTTATGATGAACATTGGCTAATTAGTTTAATTATAGTAATTTTTTTCACAAAACACTACAACTTGTAACGTATTAGTCAGATTAAAATACAACAAATTATTGTTGTTTTGCTGCATTGAAAGTAATTATTTTTACACAAACCTCTGTAGGTAATAACAATAAATATATCACAATGCATGAGTCTCATTTAGTTTTATGATTGCTTTTTTCATAATAATACTTAATAGAAAATTAATCATTAATTATCATTTTCAATTGCAGTAAATTTAATACTGTAAAATATACAACTTTACACAATAGCTAGAGACTATTAAAATCGGTCAAACGGTTTTGCGTCAGGGTTATTTTTTAATGTTTCAGAGTCTACCAAGAAAACATCGCAAGTTTTTGAATTTAGAAACACTAAATTATAAAATCTATTGACTCAAAATTTTATATGGAGAATTTTTTGCTTTACAATAAAAACTAGAATTAGAGCGCTAAATTCTTAAAAAATACTTCGTAAGTTTGTAACTTCTGGTTTCTTAAGGTTACAATTTTGTTAGAGAATAGGAGCACTATTCTCTAACAAAATTGTAAATTTTTTGACTTTTTTGCTCTTGTGAAGTTGTCTATAAAATTTTACATTTTTGTTAGAGAAAATGGGCATAAGTTTTGGATGTAGAATTTGTGATTCACTTAGTTTAGTCTTTTTGTCGATAAATATAATAATTGTTAATATTTCTAGATATTTATATCTCCTCAATGCCATAAGAGAAAAATCAATATAAAGTGCTGGCCAATTGAAACGTACCAAGCGAATTTTTAGGTTGAATTTAAAATCAAATATTTTGAAAAGGAGAAAAGATATCAACATGCGGTTTTCAGGATTCAACAGATAATTTCCTTGAGAAAACAATAGTGTGACCAGATTTTTTTACTTTGAAGTACGTTACTATCTACAGGGTATGAAAAAAAGTCGTCGTTTTTTTCTCAATCTTTATAACTACCGAAATTCCACAAAAAAATGTTTAAGTATATTTTTTTTATGTCCATTTTTTTAGTCCTTGGTTAATGGGAAAAAAACCAATTTCTCAAATTTTTGATGTCCCTCTTTTTTATAAGATACCGATTTTTTTATTAAATTAAATAATGTTGAACAAGGTTTTGCAATAATAATAATTATGCTGCCATTTTGAAAGTAAATGTCATCATGTGATATGTCGATAAAAAGGTAATTTTAAGTAGAATCTAATTCTTACGGAAAAAAATATACTGGGTTGTTTTAAAATTTTTTGAAAGTCTTTAGGGGGCCCTTCCGGTGAAACCGAAAGTGTCATTAGATTTTTTTAAACGTCAAAATGATTATTCCTTTCAACAATCAAACCATGCGAAATTTCAAATTAATACAGTTAAATGTAACAAAATGGTGGGGGTTGCAAAACGATTTTGTGGCCACCCGGTATATACGGATAAGAGCAAATTTTTGAAAAAGTGAAAAACCGGTTTCGAGGGTATAAGTCACTTAAACCAATGGTGAACATAAACTAACTAAATTCCATTTTATTCCATTAAGAAAATAGCCTCAAAAATTGTATTAAAAAAATTTACCAATTAGCGAAAGTATACCGATTTTTGATAAGCCACTGATTACCATTAAATTAATGAAAGTACAAAAAATTTACTTTTTATAAGAAAGCCATTCATAAGGTATCATAATCAACTACAGAGATTGGTTCTTACAAAACACAATACGGCCTAACGACAAAAAACAAAGAAGAATTCAAGTTTTCAGCAAAAATTCGGTATCTTATAAAATAAGAGGAATATAAAAAATTTGAGAAATTGGTTTTTTCCTCATTAACCAAGGACTAAAAAAATGGACATCAAAAAAATATTTAAAAAAATTTATGGAATCTCGGTAGGTAGTTTTTTTGACAAAAAAAAGACGAGTTTCTTTCATACCCTGTAGATAGTAACGTACTTCAAAGTAAAAAAATGGAGTCACACTATTGTTATCCCAATTAAATTATCTCTTGAATCCCGAAAACTCCATGTTGATATCTTTTCTCTTTTTCAAAATATTTGACTTTAAATTCAACCTAAAAATTCGCTTGGTACGTTTCAATTGGCCAGCAGTTTATTTTATACAGGACATTGTGAAAAAATTTCATGGTATCTTTCGGGCATTTCACCACAAAATTCAATAGCTTCATGTTTTTTTATTAGCAAAGTTTCAACGTCACCTTGTTTTTTAATTTCGTTTTGAACAATATGATTTTCATCTTTATTTCTAATATTCAACTTCTTCCTTAAATTTTTCTTTCGTGAATACAAAATAAAACATTTTTACTACTTAATACAAATTAATTTTACTTTACATCTTACAAATCTAACAAATCTTATCTGAGATCTGACTTTTAATGTAATAACCTCAGAATATTGCCCCGCACTTTCTAAAATGGATGCTACGACCATAAATTATTTATTTCCATTTATAATTTAAATATAAATGGAGTTGTATATTTTTATCTGCAAAATTTGATTAACTTGGCATTGTTAAAAGCGAAACACATGCTAATAAACCTAGGAAATCATCACATTGTTATTGCTGCTATAAAATGCAAAACAATTCATTTTGAGAAAAAGTTATTTTACTGATTATAATGCACAGGTATATTTTAGGCTAACGGAGATTTTTTCTGCATTATTAAATAATTAACATTATCGCCTTTTGCTTTTTTAACGACAAAAACGATATTTTAAATTTGAATAATCTTTAAAATCATTCATTTAAGAAGTTAAATGTAAATAAATAAATACGGCAGATTAAAATTGTTTAAACTGGAAAATGTACTAAAATTTTTATTTCTTCAATCCTTAAAACTATAAGGAAATATTTTCTATAATCGAACTTGTTCAAATCATCATTACAACGTTTTCCTTAGACTACAAGATGTCTCATAACAATTATATTGATTTTCAAACTTATTTACCTAGTCCTAGATAAAAAATATTAGCTTTGTTGCTAGTCGTTCTTTCAACGTCTACAATAAGCAAAACAAATCGTATTACAAACAAACTCATAAAAAAACCAACAAGCATATTCCTCGCAACCCAACCTAAGTGGTTTATTTTGGAGTTTGTTACGACAAAGAACGACGTAGGTGTGCAAATTGTTGCATGTAATATGTATTAAGTAACAAAAACAAAATAAATTAGACTCAATTTGGATTTATCGCCTTGTTCGTTATATAAACTCCTACAAAATATTTCTAAATATGTACCTGAGTCATTTTGTCACTTTTCCCTTCCCAGCTCAATCGCTCATCATACAGGGGATCCGCATGTGTGCCAATAAAAATCGGCTCCCAATGTATAAACCTCCCATTTCGCTTCCCCACATGGAACACGTGTAGCCCCTCGGTTTCATTAGCGTTTTGCCACTCTTTCGCTTTGGGCACACTGTGGCATCCCGGACAAAGTTTCTTGTGAAATGGCAATGCCGTCCCGTTGGCCAGCATCTCCTTGAGCGTGGTCTTGGTGTCCGGCACTGGTTGATTGGCACTCACCTCGAATATGTGCAGGGGGAACACTTTGGGGTTTTTGCTTAGCAATGGCCCTGTATTATTGGCGATCATTTCTAGGAACTTGGTGATTATATGTGGACTAGGATACAGTTCAATGTCGGAGGGCAGGATGTAGTGGGTTTGGGCCATTTCGCGGGCTACGTTACGGCCCACATTCACTGGATACAGGAGCCTCTTTTGGGCTTTGTACATTTGGTCCGAGCTGACGTTCATGAATGGGGGCGATATTGAGCAGTTGTATGGTTCGGTGAAGACGTTGCCGTGCTTGGGCACCTTAACAGAAAAATCAGATAATGTAGATTACATTTTTTATAACAAAAATAAAGCTTAAATGATTACATAGTGAGAAACAGTAGAAAGAAATAAAAATTTAATCAACACTACTTAATTAAAATATTATTTATCATCGTTTGCATTTTACTAAAACAACAAAAAATATTTTATGGCTCAAACATAAAATTAAACAGTAAAACGAACGTTCCTGCAAATTTACATTCAGTTTTTAAGGACTCATATCTCAAGAGTTTAAAGGTTTTCTTTTAAGATTTACATACAAATACCGATTAAAACTTAATTAAAGGTAAATTAATTCCTTTCGAGATTTACGGCGTGGCGTGTCGTGTCTTTTCTTTCGATGTTTTATTTGTTTGTTGTTGGGGCAAAGAAAATTAATTAGGAAGATCAGCCGGCTAATGTAGTAAGTACGAGCCCTAACAACTAAATGTTCGGACAGAAGTAAATTTTTGAAGTATGAAAGGAGAACTGGAAATTTTACGCAAATAATTAGTAAACACCTAACAATACAATAAGATAAAGCCTTAATAACAATATTATGCATTGAAGAAAATTATTTATTGGATTTAACAATATTTTAAACTTAATAATTAGCAAACTTTGCAAAATGAATTTGCAACTAAATGTTGGGATAATTTTTAATTTAGGACCATTAATAAGAGGTTACGTCTCTTTTTGCTTTAATAGCTGCCTGTATTCTAGCAGGCATTGAATTTATCAAATTTTGGTACAGTTCTGACGTGAAACTGTCCCAAATTTCTTCTATTTTGGTCTTTAAGTCCCCAATGGTTCTTGGTGGATTATTGCGTAGAATATGTTTAATTTTATGCCAAAGAGTTTCAATGACATTTAAGATCGGACTGGATGAGGGCCATGAAAGCACCTTTATGTCGTTTTCCCAAAGTTCCAAAACTGTGATTTTTTAAAAACAGTCGTTAGAAAATTACGTCACATTTTTCAAGTGCAATTTTAAAGCTACGAAATATGCCTAAAATCACCAAATAAAGACTTGGGGATTTTTTTGAACATAAAACCAACATCCAGCTTTGCAATGAAGTAAATTTTAGCAAAATCCAATCAGTGGTTCCAAAACTGTGATTATTTTAATGTAGGTAGCACCCTCAAAAAACACGTTTTTTGAAAAGTGAACTGTGGATCTCGAAAAAAATGCAAAAAAAATCATATTAACATTTCAGGATTTTTTCAATATAGTACGATTATTGAGCTTTGATTTAAATGTTTTTTGACACAAATCCAACCAGCGGTTTCAAAACTGTGATTCTTTAAAACAGTTACTAGAAAATTTTATCATTTTCAAAGGTGCAACTTTGATGCTCCGATAGATGCCTAAAATCACCAAATAAAAACTTGTATAACTTTTTTGTAAAGAAAACCAACATCCAACTTTGCAATAAAGTAAATTTCATCAAAATCCGACTACTAGATCCAACGTTTTGAAAATAATAATTCTTTGTTTCTACAATTTTCCCATCCTGCTGCGTTAAAGTGCCACAGTATTGGAACCGCCGAGCGGATTTTTACGAAATTTACGTTTTTATATAACTAAATGTTGGCATTATAACAGAAAAAACCATCAATATTATGGAAGTTAATTTAGATAACTTTTGCGCGTATGGAAAAAAGACAATCAAATTTACTTTTGTCCGAACATTTAGTTGTTAGGGCTCGTATAAGCATCATAATTCTCGAAGAAAGAACGGCTAGAAATAGCATAAAGAGCTAGGGATATTTTAACCGAAGTTAATTAGTGACAATTTGGTGTTGACTTTCATTATTTGGTATACAGGATGTTCTGTAATTATTAAATTAAATAAATTACATACCGAAAGTATTTACAAAAGTTTGATGTGAATATCGATGGAAAATTGCTTTTTTGGTGAATAGAGGCCAAAGTTTTTTTCTTCATATTCTCATACATAATATAATGACGTAAGGATTTACTTATTTATTTATGTGCTCTTTCCTAAATCTGGTTAAAAATTCAGATACCTACAGATTTTTTATTATTATGTTCGCATATTCATACAATATACAGAGTGTCCCAGTTGATATCGTCAGGATATCACCAGTCGATAGTTTAGCGAAAATTAAAGGTGGTTTGTCTAATAAACTATGGTCGAATGTTGCTTCCTTTTTGATGTACAGGGCATTAAAGAAAATAAAGTATTTTAAATAATTTGCTATAAATCAATAATAAAAAAGTTAGTCTTCTGAAATTTTGCATAGATCTTTTTTTGTATTCTCTTATTAATAGTGGTTGCAATTATTTTATTTAGAACACAGGCGTACGTACGGGTTTCTTCAAAAACATTTTATTGAATAAAACGTACACCACTGGTTATTTTTTGCAACACCAAAGTATTTTCCATTCAATTTAGAAACTTTTTTGTATCTTATAATTTTTTGGTGAAATCCTGACGATATAAACTGGGACACCCTGTATAAACTATCCGTTTATTTAAACTCAAAAAGGGCCCTCGAAAATATAGATCTTACAATTTCTTGATAACTTAACTTTTTTTTCCTTATTTATTAAAGAGGTTCTTCCCTATTAGATTTCCGAAAAAAGCATCAGTACAAAGTTATAGAGAAAAATATTTCCTACAACTTTCCTTTTAATATTTTTTTGATATTGTCAATATTTAAAAAGATATTCAACAAATAACTTGCAAATTTTAGGGAAAATTTTCTCTAGTTAGATACTACTTACTACTCTTTCCCCAAAATTTTCAACTTATTTGTTGAATAACTTTTTAAATATCGACAATATCAAAAAAAGTTTATAAGATAAGTTGTAGAAAATATTTTTCTTTACAACTTTGTACTGACTCTTTTTTCGAAAATTTAATAGGAAAAAAGTTATTCAATAAACAAAAAAATCCAACCCTTCATTGAGGGCTGGTGAAGGAAGGGCCGGGTCTACGAATACACAAACTCAGTTTTAAACTTTCAGGGCGACCCTCTAGAAGATTCTACAAAAATTGGCTGTAAAGTAAAAAAAGTCTATTTGAAGCCTTTTTTCTCCCTTATTTACTGTACTATTAAGTTATTTTGAGTTAAGTTATCAAAAATTTATAAGATACGAAAAAGTTTCTAAATTGAATGGAAAATACTCTCTGCATATTGGTGCTGCAAAAAAACCAGTGGCGTACGTTTTATTCAATAAAATGTTTTTGAAGAAACCCGTACGTACGCCTCTGTGTTCTAAATAAAGTAATTGCAACCACTATTAATAAGAGAATACAAAAAAAAATCTATGCAAAATTTCAGAAGGCTAACTTTTTTTGTTATTGATTTATAGCAAATTATGTAAAATAATTTATTTTCTTTAATGCCCTGTACGTCAAAAAGGAAGCAACATTCGACCATAGTTTATTAGACAAACCACCTTTAATTTTCGCTAAACTATCGACTGGTGAAATCCTGACGATATAAACTGGGACCCCTGTATTCTAAAAAACCTCAAATAATTTAGGATATATTACAAAATAATTATTTCATTTCATTTATACCCAAATACATATTTCGCATGAAATTTATAAAGTATCTTTATCAATTTTCCTAAATTTTGTCTAAAAGTCTGTTTTAGGGCAGCAGCACTTTTTTAAATAAAATTTTTGGTCCCATAATCACACGTTCTCTTTTGAGTGCTTTTCCAGGAATGTGATACATAATTTACGGTAAATAACTATAAAACACCTTGCATAATAAACCTGGTTGACATAGAATGCAGTTTAAATATATTTTTAATGTGGCGTTTCTATTAATTGTTAAGTTGATTATAATTAGAAAATTGAATGGTTTTAAGGATTAACCTTCAGTACCATTCAACATAAAGAAGTCTGCGTAATAAATTAAATATGAAATATCTTAATAAATATGAATAAATCTTATTTTTTAAGATCTTTAGAATAAAAGTTGCTTCTCAGTAAATAAATTTGTTATCATTCAAAATTATATAAGCCTGTCCTAAAAATCGACCCAATTAAGATATAATTTGAACTAGTTAAGTTTTAATATGGAACTTATTAAAGACCCTGAAGAGGAGAATGCCACCATGTTAAAAAATGGGTGTGAAAAATTATTTTTCCTGGATATCTCGGCTACGATTGCTTCTACGTCAAAAATAGTCATTAACAATCTTATGTGCAATTGAATTTCCTAAAACATTTGTTTAAACATAATTTTTACAGGTTGGATAATTTGTGAGTTATGGCGGCGCAAAGAAAATTGTATTTTGTTTAAGTTTCTGGAAAATTATTAAGTTTTACGACATAAATTGTTCATAACAATTTTGTAGAGCGTAAAATTGCCTGCACTTTATGTATAAACATTTTCTTGTATATGCAATAGTTCACGATTTACAACACGTTAAACTTTTACACCCTTTTGAGTTGGAAAACTACAAGATCCACATAAAAATTAACTTGTTCAGTGGCGCATCCGAAAATTTATTTGGAAGAAGTAACAGGCTAATCTGCGTAAATATGTCATGGTTTCTTTCATGTTACATCAATATTTTTATTTCTATTATTAAAAAAATGCAAGCAACTCGTATGGCAAAACCGTTTTTAAAAAATCCAACCTTTATTTAAACATAAAATTGGCAAAAATATTTAATTGCAAATGATGTAAGAAACCTACCTACTAACTTTTTGCATATTTTCAATTCTTTTTTGTTATTTACTACAAAAATATTTAATTATTCAATTAGTAATGTGTAAATTATTATATTATTTTATTGCAGTCAACCACAACAATTTTAATTAAACTTTCCCAAATTCCAATGTAACATTATAGCAACAATAGAAGAAACTATACCGAATACCAAAAAACATGTTTTCCTTGCAGTTACGTAATTAGTATATAAATAACATTGTAAATTAAAAATAGTGCAGAGTGCAGTCAGAATTTGAAAAGGTGGAAGACAGTTTTAAGAAAGATTTACCAGATTTTTAACAAATTTTTGAGATAGGATAAATTTAAGTAAAATAACTATTGTTAATATTCGTTGACAAATTCTGTGGAAAGTATCAATAATATTAAGATTCTACAATCAGAAAAGAGCCTTAGGGTTTCGTAATTTTATCAACATTAAGATTTCTTGTTAGTGTTAATTGATTTTTAATGGAATATTATGACGAAATGTTCTTTTTTTCTGAATATTAAAAATTTAGATACCGAATTGGAAAAGAGCCTTAGGGTTTCATAAATATTTTGTGGTATGTAATGGTACCAACTTCATCAACATTAAATAACTTTTAGTGTTAATTGATTTTTAATGGAATATTAAGATATTGTATTTTTTTAATATTATTGTTTTTGTACAATTACAAAATAACTCAAAAAGAAGAAAAATTTTGTGCATTACGTTTTCTTTCCACTAACTTACAAATTAATTTTCTTACCTCTTTGGGCACATGTTTGGTGCTAAAATAAATATGAAAAGTGACATATTCCCTAACCAAGGGATCCGTGCAATCTCTCAAATACGCAATCGACTCCAACGTATTACTAAAGTCGCTACCGGGAGCATGTATGGCAATACTAACTGGTCCACGCCACCTCTCAATTAATGGCACAAGATTATCCATGAAGGAATAGTCCGCATGTGTAGTATACGTAATACTTTCATGGCATTTGAATGTTCTTTCCGCTGGTATGTAATTGTACAACACCCAATAATCGCCGCGTTGTTGCGTCTTGGAGATCATCGGCCTATCCAGGCATTTAGTCAACTCCAGCACCCGCTCCAAAACACTTGGTTCTCTAGGTGGAGCTTCAGACGACGTCGTCGTAACAATAACCTTCGTAGGTTCCACAACTAAATTCACTTGGTCCTCCTGCACCATCGCACTCGGCTGATCCAGGTTTTGGGTGTCCAAAGCTGCCAGATTCCTGCCGGACTGCTGCAGCTCGCGTATGACCGGGGCACCATTGTTGGTGATCACATGGACGCACAGAAACACCAAACACAGACCAATTATGAATTTTATTATGAATTTACGGTTGTTATACATTTTTAGCGGTTGGTGTGACATGAAATCAGTTCAGGAAAACACTTTTTCGCACATAATAATTGGTGATTAGAGAATGGGTTGCTTTTTTCGTCCAGGCGGTCGAACGTGGAGATAATAGCGAAGTTTTAACATTCCCATTGATCGTGGAAAGAATGAAGAAGGGGCATTAAGGGGGTGGTTCCTGATGAGGGTGAAGGATGGTTCATTTCATGGTCCTGCAGGTCGTAGGGTGTGAGATTTCTGAAACAAAGACAAAGCAAATTTAAATTTCGACAAATAATAATACAAAAATGGAATCCATGCATCATTTAGTAAAGAAGAAATATTTTTTAAGAAAAAATCACCGAAATATTGGACTATCTTAATATGAAACAGTAAAATATTCCGGGTAGTTTTGCTTAAAATCATTCAAGGCTGAAATACTGCGACATAAAAATAAGCATTTTGACGACAATTTATACTTTTAATAAATAATTTGGTGCGTTTCAGTTTTTTTCTTAAAATTTTTAAATTTATTTATATACACGGTGTTCCATATCGTTATGTTCAAATTTTGGGAGCATAAAATGGACTTAATTAAGACTAAAAATGCAAAAGTGGTAGGTCGATCTTTATTTGTTTTGAAATTATTAACAAGAAGTTTTCTTTTTTCATTGATATCTCCTAAACCATTGTTTTTATAGGAAAAATGGTTGAGAGCAATTTTGTAGTAAAAAAAAATCCCCACATTTTTGGTCTAAACAAAAATTTTTTGCAGTCAATTGTTTAAACAATAATGACGCGGGAAGTGAACAATGCGGAGCGGGGGTGAGTATGCTTCATTCTTATCGTCAGTATATGCCTGAAATGATAAATTTCATAATAATACAATAGCGCTGAAACAATTTGTATCACTGACGATAAAAATTAAAAAATCTATAAATCACCCCCACCAGCATTGTTCATTTCAAGAGTCATTATTGTTTAAACAATTGCCTGCAGAAAAGAACTGTTTAGACAAAAAATGTGCGATTTTTTTTTACTACAAGATTGTTCTGTACCATTTTTCCGATAAAAAGAACGGTTTAGGAGATATCACTGAAAAAAGAAAACTTGTTAATAATTTCAAATGCCTGTAACTTTATTAAAACAAATAAAGATCGACCTACTTTTGTATTTTTTAGTCTTAGAATTATGTCTATTTTATGCTCCCAAAATTTGAACTAAACGATACGGAACACCCTGTAGAATTATCTGTAATTTGTAATGGCTCTCAACATTTTCTTAGGATAGCATTGGAAAGTTTCAAACTTGCTTATGGAATGAGTAAAAGTGAAAGAATCCGTGAATGCTTCAGTGGGCAGGCATAAGTAACACGCTATTTCTCTCAATGTGCAAAATAAGTAAATTTGTAAAAATAACAACTTTTTCTCTGCTATTATAATAAAATTATTATAAATGGTCAAGAGATTTTAGTACATAATCACAATCTATCATCTAGGCTTAAGAATAAAAATATTTTAAAAACAATATTTTCTCTAATTGAGGTGACTTATTATTGAACTAATAACAAAATCGACTGGCTGTTTTATGGGAATAACTAAGCAAAAACTTTTGATTGCTTTCAATATGGAAACGTTTCAACAATTTGCGATTCCATAATGTAAAATCCTGTCAAGGAATCAAAACAAGTTCTTTGTGAGAAAACTTGGCAAATTAGCATTTTTGCAATTTACATCCAGTCTTTTTTTTATTCTAAACTTTATGATGCTCTCATCACAAAACTGTACCCTGGAACCGCTTTATTGTGGTGACTAATCAACAAAACAATTCTCACATCCTGCCGAATTTTTCGACAAACATCAGAAAAAAATT
This sequence comes from Pediacus dermestoides, assembly GCA_963942485.1. NCBI lineage: Eukaryota > Metazoa > Arthropoda > Insecta > Coleoptera > Cucujidae > Pediacus > Pediacus dermestoides. Next base: position 37,762,563 of record OZ012626.1, read on the forward strand.
CCCCGAAGTGAAGTCCTGTCTATTGATTACCAATATATTAATTAGGTATTAAGAAATTTATGGCGTAATTTATTTATTATACTTGATTTATCATTTGAATCATCATGCAATTAACTATAAACAATTATCAGATAATTTATTTTAAGGAATTATGTTAATACGCTAAAAGGACTGTGTCATGGATTAATTAAAAGAAGCGAAAGATATTACACAAAACGTTTTACAACAACAAACTAAACAATAAACACACTGACGAAATTAGACATAAAAACAGTTTTCGTCTCCTTTGATCTCTCCATACGGAATAATCATCAACATAATTATTATTTCCTGAAAATTTACAGTCGTATAGGTATTAACTAGATGGTTAAATAACGCTCATTATAAAATCATTTTGCTACCAGTTTTATTGCGGAAAAAAAGAAAGTAAACCTGGAAGTTAAAACGGCAATTAGACCTTGTGTTGAACTCAAGTATAATGACAATTAAAATTGTTCAAACAAGCTGTTATGTTCTATGTTCCAGGTCAAATTTCATTTCTTGCTAGAATATTTGGTGTGTTGCAAAAATTCGTGCGATATGTAGAAAATTGCAAGGAAAACAAAGAATAGTTAGAAATTCAATAGTATAACAGTAAATTTATTGGTCAATACAGCTAATTTTGTCGCCAATTTCGCTTTCTAAAACGATAAAATCAACTTAAACGATTGACGAAGTTGATAAATCAAAAAATTCGTTAACCCCTTTTGTCTTGTCGTATTACCTATAGGTAGTTTATTTTCAATGCTTGATTACTTCTCTGAAATTTCCGACAGGTTGTTGTTGTAAGTAAGTCACAGTGACATAAAACCAAGTTATAGCCGATTATGGAAAGCGTCCCTTGGGTTCTTTCAGTTTTTATGAGGATCTCTAGACGGAGTGGTTTGATGAATAAGAACATCTGCGAGAAACTGTTAATTTATTTTAGTGGGTGCAGTTGGAAGATTTGGGATATTTAAAAAAGTGTGTTAAAGTTTGCAAAGATTTATGGTTAAGAAAAATCATAGCCACTTGTATTTTAGGTAATCTGTCCACGTTTTAGGAATATTTCAAATTTAGCAATTTAAAAAATTGGTTTCAATAAATTATCCTTGAAAAACCGCCAGGATTCATAATTTATAAATTTTCTTTTTAGAAGAATTAGTTGGTTCAACATCAGGATTAATGTTTTATAAATTCAAAGGTTTCTGATTTTAAAAGGCGACAGCAGAGTTGCATGCAAAGAGGTCTCGTCCTTCAACATCAATTTATGCATTTCCTGGCAACCTGGCATTCTTCCATAACTTTACTATTAGGTACATTGTACAAAAAGAAGGAATTTAAGGAATGAAAAATATCGCAAGGACTAAAGTTACGAAATATTATTCTTTGATAACACAAACATTCCTATGCAAATAGAATGTACAATAATAATTGTCATTGGAAATTTAGAAGTACATACATACCTATAGCTTAAAAAACCATCTAGAGTTTTTTACTTGTTTTAATCTTCATACAAATTTTCTTTGAAATATTTCAATTCCAGCCAAAATTTTCTTTATTGAAGCTTTCATTTAAGGAATCGCAGATTTTTAATACGACATCTAAAAAATGTTTTAATTTCAATATCATTATACAGACTGTTCTCTTAAACTTTGAGAAGTAGTGGAGGATCAAAAAAACAGTCCTGTGCAGATTTGCTCAGTTTCCCTACCAGAAACGCTAAAAAGGTAGCAAAAAATATTAAATCTTCAAGGAACCTTTTGAGTTCGGTTGTTTAATCCTGGAACATCCTGTACTGGATGGTCTATAAATTAAGAACGTGTGATTCGTTGCCTTATTTTATGAAAAAAAAAATCATATGAATCTTGATCTTTGAAGGGCGCTAGTTTCAATTTTTTTGGTAATTTGAATACTTTGCTAGCTTTTGCTATTTGCAGAGAAAAATGTAAAAACACAAATTTTGTGCAATTTTGGTTCATAATTAAGTCTGAGGTTGGCCATCTGAGAAATATTTTGTGTCTGTGGAAGAAAAATTTTTGAGGAATTTTAAGGAAATTGTACAATCCAAGGAATTTTTTGGAATGTTCGAGGAATTTATGGGGAATTTGTGACTTACCACTTCGTAAAAATAAGGTAGGTACATTCGTGTAAAATAAGTTAATTTCTTTCAGGTTTTTTTTGGAAATGTGAGGTATTTATGGGTCGTTCCATTTCAAATCGTCCGGGTTAGATTTTTTTTCGCATGAAATTTTTTTTCCAATTCTTTATCGGAAATAATGAGAAACGTATTTTTCTTTTGGCTCAAAAAAAATTTTTTTTTGTTAGGAATTTTAGAAAATTAGACTCAAAATCCGGTTTTTCACTATTCGCTTACGCAGTCCCTACTTATAACTTGAATATCTTTGCCAAAAATGATCCGATTTTCAAAATTTTGGTCTCATTTTGTAGGTAAAGGTTTTTCCAACAAAACTATACCTTAAACTTGATATATGTCTTGGGTGAATATTTTTTCAGAATAATAACTGAAAAACTCAAAAAATGTTCAAACTGATAAATCTCGGATTGCCACAATTTTTTTTTCTTGATATTTTTTTTTAACAAGGGCAGTAAATAAACAACTCATAAAAGCTGTCTCCACATGCGCAAATTCCTCGTTCAAAAACTACGATTTTTTAAAATTAATATGGAATTTTTCGAAAATTGTATTCTTCTTATACTACACTGATGTTTATTATTATTGCTATTATCTAAATTTTTACAGGGATTACGAAATATGATTATTCATTCAAATATGCAGTCCGGACATTGTAGTAAAACACCTAAAAACTGAAACATTTCAAGACCATTTTAACTGTTGATTTCGACATATTGCATGTTAATTTTCATCAGTACACAGTTGAGAATAATTATATTATGTAATGCATGTAAAAATTTAGATAAGAACAATAATAATAGTAGTAATTGTAGTATAAGAAGTATACGATTTTCGAAAAATCCCATATTAATTTTAAAAAATCGTAGTTTTTGAACGGGGAATTTGTGCATGTGGAGACAGCTTTTATCAGATGTTTAGTTACTGCCCTTGTTTAAAAATTTTTTTTTTAATTGAAGCAATCCGAGATTTTTTATTTTCTTAAAATTTTGATTTTTTCACTTAATCTTCTGAAAAAAGAATGCACCCAAGAAATATATCAAGTTTAGGGCATGGTTTTGTTGGAAAAACAAAATGAGACCAAAATCGGATCATTTTTGGCAAAGATATTCAAGTTATAAGTAAGCAAATAGTGAAAAACCGGATTTTGGGGCTAATATTCAAAAATTGCTAACACGTAAAAAAAATTTTTTAAGCCAAAAGAAAAATATGTATCTCTTTATTTCCGATAAAGAATAAAAAAAAAAACTTTTCGGCTCAAAAAAAATTCTAACCTGGACGATTTGAAATGAAATGATCCTTTATGTGTAATTTTTAAGAAAGACAAAAATTTTGTGCCTCTCGAAAGAAATTGTTGGATTTTTTAGTTTTTTATAGAAAATTTAACTAGCATTTCAGAGTAGTACTGGTTTCTGAAGGCATTTTAAGTATTTTTTTAAAGTTTGAGGGATTTTGGTGATAACTGTGCAGAATTTGAAGGTTTTTTCAGAAAGACTCCAATTTAGGCCAGGCCACCTACTAAAGACATTGAGGGCAAAAATTAGTCCTTGAATTACCTACCCTTTCTAATTAAAAAAAATCGTTATGAACGAATAATTATTTATATTTAATTACCTACTTCATGATTAGAGGGGAGGTAAATAATATGTATTTTGAATTTTTCCTGTTACTAAGTACAAAAAATGATTTCGCAACTAAACAAACTTATTATTATGATTGTCATATCTGCCATGTATTAACAATTTTAATTATCTCTTTTGAAATCATAAAAAATCGCCCTAGCATCAATAACACCGCCACGTTCATTAATTAAATTGATTAACGATGAAAGCAAATCGGAAATAATAAAAACGAAACTCCAACAAACTCACCAATTAGTAACCAGATAACTAATGCAGATAACCGTCGCCTTCCACTATATCAAACGAAGCAAAAACCCAAAACAACTAACTACTACACATCCGCCTTATTAATTCTGTTTCATTTTCAATTAACACAAGAGTCACCGTCAATTACAAGTAACAATTAACCGATAAACTGCGGGCGCTTAACTGACATCACACACTGCCCCCATCACCGCCAATATCTCATCTCTCCTCCAAGACACCGCAACGAGCATCACGTCGATGATGATTAACTCATGATTTATTTACCTGAGTCCCCCAAAGTCATCGTTATAAAGCCGAACATGACGCCATTCGCCATTGGGAAAAATATTTTTGTTGTTGAAGAAGAGACCAGATAATGGTGTTGATGATGATGATGGCAAAGGAATTACGCGTAGTCAAGGACGTGCATTGAATCAAGGTCGATGACAAAATACGAATCAACAAAAGTTATTGTTTATTTATTATACTATATACAAGATATATTATAATAGCTACAACGTAACGAAACGAGTAGTGTACTGAAACGGATCTAAGTAAAGTGGCTTCGACAATAGGCAAGACGGTGGAGTAGTCTATTCTTAGCAACTCAGGTGCTAATCTGGCGACAAGGACAAAAAATATCTGATAAATTATATTAGTTGCTTAGACTTAGGAAATACAACTGAAATTTGCTGAAAAATCATCATGTTTCAAAAACTCGTACACTTGAAAAGAAAAAGAGCTATTTTCGAAAATAGTAAAAATTTGCCCATGAAAAAATGTTTCGAAACATATGTATACACCTGGGTAACTATTAAGTTAGGTTAGGTTAGTACTTGACACCTTAATGAAAATATTCAGAGTTTTTTTTTTATTTATGCTAATTTTAATTAATTTGTTAAAATTGTTACAAATTTCTTCAAGAAATCGTCATCCTGATTATTGATAAAAAATCCTATAAAAATTGTAAAATTAATTTTTAGTTTTTGTTGATTAAACGCTATCCTTTAAAAATTTAAAAATATTAAAGTAAATTTGGCACGAATTAGACTGTTATGATCCAATTGGTGAAATGGACGAAAACACGAAATTCCATCGAGATAGTAAACAGGAGTAGTAAAAATGTGATAACTTATTTCTGTTTTGTTATTAGGTACTTTTTTATTTTCCATGTTAACATTTACCATCAAGGATTACATTCTTTTTTTTGGCTGAATAAAAAAGTGATAAATACGCAATACAAGTAACAAAATTTCTTGACAGAATTGAGGTTAAAGAGCCGATGATGCAACAAAAAACAAAGTAACATTTGAAACCATTACCAAAGAAACTCCTCGATTTCACATTTCTGTGTTTTTGGAAAAATCTTAAGTGGTGGTAGAAAGGTTGAAGGCAAAACTATATAAAAATAAAAGATAAATTGTTTGGAATATTGGATTTTAGTATTTTAGTTTATCTGTTTCTCTATAAAATAAATGTAAAAAGAATAACGAAGGTGAAAATCGGAATATAAAAAATATTTTCATAGAATACTTTACAGGTTTGATGTAAAAGTTATAGATAATTTTATTAGAGAATGTGACAAATTATTAAGAATGTAAAATGTAAGTTTATGAAAATGTCAGCTTTGCGAGGTTCAAAAATGCAGAATAACCCATTCAGTACTTAGAGGTTCAAATTGTGTATAAAAATATTTTTCATTTTGTTTATTGGCAATTAAAATCTATATTTTCGAGTTTAAATAAACGGATCGTTTATACAGGGTGTGCCAGTTTATATCGTCAGGATTTCACCAGTCGATAGTTTAGCGAAAATTAAAGGTGGTTTGTCTAATAAACTATGGTCGAATGTTGCTTCCTTTTGATGTACAGGGCATTAAAGAAAATAAATTATTTTAAATAATTTGCTATAAATCAATAACAAAAAAAGTTAGTCTTCTGAAATTTTGCATACATCTTTTTTTTTGTATTCTCTTATTAATAGTGGTTGCAATTATTTTATTTAGAACACAGAGGCGTGCGTACGGGTTTCTTCAAAAACATATTATTGAATAAAACGTACACCACTGGTTTCTTTTGCAGCACCAATATGCAGAGAATATTTTCCATTCAATTTAGAAACTTTTTTGTATCTTACAATTTCTTGATAACTTAACTTTTGTTTTCTTATTTATTAAAGAGGTTCTTCCCTATTAGATTTCCGAAAAAAGCATCAGTACAAAGTTGTAGAGAAAAATATTTCCTACAACTTTCCTTTAATATTTTTTTGATATTGTCCATATTTAAAAAGATATTCAAGAAATAAGTTGCTAATTTTAGGGAAATTTTTCTCTAGTTAGGTACTACTTACTACTACTACTTACTACTCTTTCCCCAAAATTTTCAACTTATTTGTTGAATAACTTTTTAAATATCGACAATATCAAAAAAAGTTTAAAAGAAAAGTTGTAGGAAATATTTTTCTTTACAACTTTGTACTGACACTTTTTTTCGAAAATTTAATAGGAAAAAAGGTATTCAATAAACAAAAAAATCCAACCCTTAATTAGTGGTGAAGGAAGGGCAGTGTCTACGAATACACAAACTCAGTTTTAAACTTTCAGGGTGACCCTCTACAAGATTCTACAAAAATTGGTTGTATGGTAAAAAAAGTCTATTTGAACCCTTTTTTTCTCCCTTATTTACTGTACTATTAGGTTATTTTGAGTTAAGTTATCAAAAAATTATAAGATACGAAAAAGTTTCTAAATTGAATGGAAAATACTCTCTGCATATTGGTGCTGCAAAAAACCAGTGGCGTACGTTTTATTCAATAAAATGTTTTTGAAGAAACCCGTACACACGCCTCTGTGTTCTAAATAAAATAATTGCAACCACTATTAATAAGATAATACAAAAAAAATATCTATGCAAAATTTCAGAAGGCTAACTTTTTTGTTATTGATTTATAGCAAATTATTTAAAATAATTTATTTTCTTTAATGGCCTGTACGTCAAAAAGGAAGCAATATTCGACCATAGTTTATTAGACAAACCACCTTTAATTTTCGCTAAACTATCGACTGGTGAAATCCTGACGATATAAACTGGGACACCCTGTATACCCAAACGGTAAAAATAAACCAGAGTTTACTGTATTAGCTTCCAATTAAATGTTTCCAGACCTAATTTTGTATATTATAAATTTCAATTACATATTTCTCACCTCTGTAAATAATATTTCCATTTCCGATTATCTTAACCAAAAAATATAAATATGCATGTTTCTATTTTAAAGAGGATGTGACGTCATCCCGCACATTACAAGGGTATCTAATTACTGGTAACTATAGGGGCTATTTTCAAGAACAAACCGAAACTACTCGTACAGCAGTCACAATATAAAAAGATAATCGAAAAGGACATCGTGGTATTTATTGAAAACAAGACAAATCAAACAGCAATTACTGAATAAGTACATTTACCGGCGAGCGAACCTATAATTATAAATCAATATTTAAATACTCCGGCCTTGGAACAGAATGATTTTGGCACCATCGGTTTGTCTAGCGGCGCTCCTATTATTTATTACAGGTGCACAAAACTCATAAAAAATAATTAGAAAAACTGTACAGCAACCATAGATATGCAGATTATTTGGAGGTGTTATTATTTATTTATTCATGTGGGACAAGGTCGCAAAGTGCAAATGAGTTTTTCCAAAAACCCCCGAAATTTTACCATGCAACTCTCGAACGTTTTATGCAAATAATTTACATAAAAATTTGGCAACTGACTAAAAATTTAGTGCATGTGTTTTGATTGTGTAATTTCAGGAACTAAAGTTTGTAGGTGCATAAAAAATATGGTGGAGTGGAAAATTAGGCACACCAAGAGAAATTCTCCGATACGAAGATTCTGCTGCGACATATGTTGTGCAGAAGCAATTTAATTGTTTAATCATTAAGTTCGAGTAATAAAGTTGTGTAAAACATAGCGAAGTAGACCAATAAACTTGTCTTAATAGAAAAAACCAGGAACAAATTAAGTGGTTAAAAGGTGGAACATACAATCAATAGCTAAATGTACTTGTATAGGAACTATTAATTAACTTGATTACAATGCTCGATGAAAAATGTCAATTGACCAAGGCGCTTCAGTGACATTTACATTATTTACATTTTTTTCCATTTGTCCATGTCATATAATCAATATGCAGAAGTGAAGACAATAGATTTTGCTCATTAAAGAAAAAAGTGTGCGCTTTGTTATAGTTGGAAATAATCAGTTATTCAGAAAAAAACACAAAAAAATTGTAAACATTCCATCGCAGCGGGGAATAATAGATGAAAAGTTGACACCTGCACTTATACCACGGGCAATTACTTCAAATCCAATGTCTTCATTCCGTCGATTACCTTCTGTGTGAGGTTGTTAATTGAATTAACAGTAATTGTTAATCAGTGAGCAACCAAACACAATAAAATATACATAGACGTATGGGATTGTTTGCTGATGTAGACGAAGACCAGAATATTTCATAGATCCAACTAAGTAGAATTCTTTCGCTTGAGAGGTTTCGGTTTAGACGATGGTCAGTGAACTTGCAAAATTTACACAAGACCTGACAAATGAAATCAGAAAAACTTAAACGGGATGTTCAGTTCGCATTTGTGTTGGTGTTGTCGCCAATTAATTCGATGGACCAGTACATGAAAGAAAAATAATCGCTTTGGTTCCATTGTGATTGCATGCCGCGCGCGGGTTCTATTTATTGATTTGGACAAGCCGCTGAGGAACCTGAGGAACAGTTATCCATTGGCGGTTTTTGCTTTTGTGTGGATTGGACCACGACCAAGAGCAATGTATTTGATTTGCCAATTTTCAGACGAGATGTGCCAAGAGAAAATTTAAAAAAAAAATTTCTGGGTGGTCTAATTTAATGGAATGGTTCCGTTGGAATTTTTTGTTGTTATCTTGTAAAATGATTCTAGGGACAATTAATAACAAATATTTTATAGGTACAGACAGTATTTGGAGAAAATATATTGGACTAATTAAGTAAGAACTATAGTAGATCAATTTTTAAAGTGGGCTTCTAATTTTGAACATGAAATGCGGATTTTTTTTTGGATTCTATTCGAAACTTTAAAAATTAATTTCCAATCTCGGGACATAAAATCCTGAATTATTGACCAATTTTCATTCCAGTTTCTCTACAAAACTTCCACCGGAATATAAATCGGTTGATATTTAGAGTTTTTAAAACAATTATTATGATACAAATTAGAAAAAAAATTTAAAATGTGCTACTAATTTTGGACATAAAATCCGAGATTTTTTATGAATGTTTATTCTGCGTAAAATTTGTGGTAGAACTATTCTGTTTTACTACACCACCAGCGGAATCGAAATTGGTTGATATTTATAGTTTTTTTGACAGTTATTATGAAACAAGTTAGACAAATTTTTAAAATTTTAGTTTCTATTCTTGGACATCAAATCCAGAATAATTGACTAATATTCATTCTGTTTGAAATTTCTGATAAAACTATTTTTATACAAAATTTTGAATCCAGCAGACTCGCCGGTTGATATTTAGACAAAAAATTTTTGCTAGACAAAATTTAAAAGTGAACTAATTTTGGCCATAAAATCCGGAATTGTTAATAGATTTTCATTCTGTTTGAAATTTGTGGCATAACTTTTCCATTTCTGTACAAAACTTATAGCAGAACCAAAATCGGTTAATATTTAGAGTTTTAATGACAGATATTATGAAACCAGTTATACAAATTTTTAAGCGAACTTCATATTTTCAAGACAAAATCCGGAATTATTGACGGATTTTCATTCTGGTTGAAGTTTCTGCTAGAAATAGTCTGTTTCTCTATGAAATTTGCAGCAGAATCAAAATCGGTTAATACTTAGAGTTTTAATGACAGATATTATGAAACAAGTTATACAAATTTTTAAGCGAACTTCATATTTTCAAGACAAAATCCGGAATTATTGACGGATTTTCATTCTGGTTGAAGATTCTGCTAGAAATAGTCTGTTTCTCTATGAAATTTGCAGCAGAATCAAAATCGGTTAATACTTAGAGTTTTAATGACAGATATTATGAAACAAGTTATACAAATTTTTGAAGTGAACTTCATATTTTCAAGACAAAATCCGGAATTATTGACGGATTTTCATTCTGGTTGAAGTTTCGGCTAGAAATAGTCTGTTTCTCTATGAAATTTGCAGCAGAATCACAATCGGTTAATACTTAGAGTTTTAATGACAGATATTATGAAACAAGTTATACAAATTTTTGAAGTGAACTTTATATTTTGAAGACAAAATCCGGAATTATTGACGGATTTTCATTCTGGTTGAAGATTCTGCTAGAAATAGTCTGTTTCTCTATGAAATTTGCAGCAGAATCAAAATCGGTTAATACTTAGAGTTTTAATGACAGATATTATGAAACAAGTTATACAAATTTTTGAAGTGAACTTCATATTTTCAAGACAAAATCCGGAATTATTGACGGATTTTCATTCTGGTTGAAGTTTCGGCTAGAAATAGTCTGTTTCTCTATGAAATTTGCAGCAGAATCACAATCGGTTAATACTTAGAGTTTTAATGACAGATATTATGAAACAAGTTATACAAATTTTTGAAGTGAACTTTATATTTTGAAGACAAAATCCGGAATTATTGACGGATTTTCATTCTGGTTGAAGATTCTGCTAGAAATAGTCTGTTTCTCTATGAAATTTGCAGCAGAATCAAAATCGGTTCATATTTAGAGTTTTAATGACAGATATTATGAAACCAGTTATACAAATTTTTGAAGTGAACTTCATATTTTCAAGACAAAATCCGGAATTATTGACGGATTTTCATTCTGGTTGAAGTTTCGGCTAGAAATAGTCTGTTTCTCTATGAAATTTGCAGCAGAATCACAATCGGTTAATACTTAGAGTTTTAATGACAGATATTATGAAACAAGTTATACAAATTTTTGAAGTGAACTTTATATTTTGAAGAAAAAATCCGGAATTATTGACGGATTTTCATTCTGGTTGAAGTTTCGGCTAGAAATAGTCTGTTTCTCTATGAAATTTGCAGCAGAATCACAATCGGTTAATACTTAGAGTTTTAATGACAGATATTATGAAACAAGTTATACAAATTTTTGAAGTGAACTTCATATTTTCAAGACAAAATCCGGAATTATTGACGGATTTTCATTCTGGTTGAAGTTTCGGCTAGAAATAGTCTGTTTCTCTATGAAATTTGCAGCAGAATCACAATCGGTTAATACTTAGAGTTTTAATGACAGATATTATGAAGCAAGTTATACAAATTTTTGAAGTGAACTTTATATTTTGAAGACAAAATCCGGAATTATTGACGGATTTTCATTCTGGTTGAAGATTCTGCTAGAAATAGTCTGTTTCTCTATGAAATTTGCAGCAGAATCAAAATCGGTTAATACTTAGAGTTTTAATGACAGATATTATGAAACAAGTTATACAAATTTTTGAAGTGAACTTCATATTTTCAAGACAAAATCCGGAATTATTGACGGATTTTCATTCTGGTTGAAGTTTCGGCTAGAAATAGTCTGTTTCTCTATGAAATTTGCAGCAGAATCACAATCGGTTAATACTTAGAGTTTTAATGACAGATATTATGAAACAAGTTATACAAATTTTTGAAGTGAACTTTATATTTTGAAGACAAAATCCGGAATTATTGACGGATTTTCATTCTGGTTGAAGATTCTGCTAGAAATAGTCTGTTTCTCTATGAAATTTGCAGCAGAATCAAAATCGGTTCATATTTAGAGTTTTAATGATAGATATTATGAAACCAGTTATACAAATTTTTGAAGTGAACTTCATATTTTCAAGACAAAATCCGGAATTATTGACGGATTTTCATTCTGGTTGAAGTTTCGGCTAGAAATAGTCTGTTTCTCTATGAAATTTGCAGCAGAATCACAATCGGTTAATACTTAGAGTTTTAATGACAGATATTATGAAACAAGTTATACAAATTTTTGAAGTGAACTTTATATTTTGAAGAAAAAATCCGGAATTATTGACGGATTTTCATTCTGGTTGAAGATTCTGCTAGAAATAGTCTGTTTCTCTATGAAATTTGCAGCAGAATCAAAATCGGTTAATACTTAGAGTTTTAATGACAGATATTATGAAACAAGTTATACAAATTTTTGAAATGAACTTTATATTTTGAAGACAAAATCCGGAATTATTGACGGATTTTCATTCTGGTTGAAGTTTCTGCTAGAAATAGTCTGTTTCTCTATGAAATTTGCAGCAGAATCAAAATCGGTTAATACTTAGAGTTTTAATGACAGATATTATGAAACAAGTTATACAAATTTTTGAAGTGAACTTCATATTTTCAAGACAAAATCCGGAATTATTGACGGATTTTCATTCTGGTTGAAGTTTCGGCTAGAAATAGTCTGTTTCTCTATGAAATTTGCAGCAGAATCACAATCGGTTAATACTTAGAGTTTTAATGACAGATATTATGAAACAAGTTATACAAATTTTTGAAGTGAACTTTATATTTTGAAGACAAAATCCGGAATTATTGACGGATTTTCATTCTGGTTGAAGATTCTGCTAGAAATAGTCTGTTTCTCTATGAAATTTGCAGCAGAATCAAAATCGGTTCATATTTAGAGTTTTAATGACAGATATTATGAAACAAGTTATACAAATTTTTGAAGTGAACTTCATATTTTGAACAACAAAATCCGGAATTATTAACGGATTTTCATGCTGGTTGAAGATTCTGCTAGAAATAGTCTGTTTCTCTATGAAATTTGCAGCAGAATCAAAATCGGTTAATACTTAGAGTTTTAATGACAGATATTATGAAACAAGTTATACAAATTTTTGAAGTGAACTTCATATTTTGAACAACAAAATCCGGAATTATTAACGGATTTTCATGCTGGTTGAAGATTCTGCTAGAAATAGTCTGTTTCTCTATGAAATTTACAGCAGAATCAAAATCGGTTAATACTTAGAGTTTTAATGACAGATATTATGAAACAAGTTATACAAATTTTTGAAGTGAACTTCATATTTTCAAGACAAAATCCGGAATTATTGACGGATTTTCATTCTGGTTGAAGTTTCGGCTAGAAATAGTCTGTTTCTCTATGAAATTTGCAGCAGAATCACAATCGGTTAATACTTAGAGTTTTAATGACAGATATTATGAAACAAGTTATACAAATTTTTGAAGTGAACTTTATATTTTGAAGACAAAATCCGGAATTATTGACGGATTTTCATTCTGGTTGAAGATTCTGCTAGAAATAGTCTGTTTCTCTATGAAATTTGCAGCAGAATCAAAATCGGTTCATATTTAGAGTTTTAATGACAGATATTATGAAACAAGTTATACAAATTTTTGAAGTGAACTTCATATTTTGAACAACAAAATCCGGAATTATTAACGGATTTTCATGCTGGTTGAAGATTCTGCTAGAAATAGTCTGTTTCTCTATGAAATTTGCAGCAGAATCAAAATCGGTTAATACTTAGAGTTTTAATGACAGATATTATGAAACAAGTTATACAAATTTTTGAAGTGAACTTCATATTTTCAAGACAAAATCCGGAATTATTGACGGATTTTCATTCTGGTTGAAGTTTCGGCTAGAAATAGTCTGTTTCTCTATGAAATTTGCAGCAGAATCACAATCGGTTAATACTTAGAGTTTTAATGACAGATATTATGAAACAAGTTATACAAATTTTTGAAGTGAACTTTATATTTTGAAGACAAAATCCGGAATTATTGACGGATTTTCATTCTGGTTGAAGATTCTGCTAGAAATAGTCTGTTTCTCTATGAAATTTGCAGCAGAATCAAAATCGGTTCATATTTAGAGTTTTAATGACAGATATTATGAAACAAGTTATACAAATTTTTGAAGTGAACTTCATATTTTGAACAACAAAATCCGGAATTATTAACGGATTTTCATGCTGGTTGAAGATTCTGCTAGAAATAGTCTGTTTCTCTATGAAATTTGCAGCAGAATCAAAATCGGTTAATACTTAGAGTTTTAATGACAGATATTATGAAACAAGTTATACAAATTTTTGAAGTGAACTTCATATTTTGAACAACAAAATCCGGAATTATTAACGGATTTTCATGCTGGTTGAAGATTCTGCTAGAAATAGTCTGTTTCTCTATGAAATTTGCAGCAGAATCAAAATCGGTTAATACTTAGAGTTTTAATGACAGATATTATGAAACAAGTTATACAAATTTTTGAAGTGAACTTCATATTTTCAAGACAAAATCCGGAATTATTGACGGATTTTCATTCTGGTTGAAGTTTCGGCTAGAAATAGTCTGTTTCTCTATGAAATTTGCAGCAGAATCAAAATCGGTTGATATTTAGAGTTTTAATGACAGTTACTAGACAAATTTTTAAAGTTAGATTCTTATCGTTTATCTTGGGCACAAAATCCGGATTTATTCATTCTGATGATGTTTATTAAGAGAACCGCTTATCCAAACTGATCCAAATTTTGCAAAGTAGAAATATTTTTCAATTCTTAACCTGGAACTTCTTCAAAATATCCACTACAAATTGTATACTTATTTCTCGAAATATTTGATAAACCTAATACATTTTCGACGATCTTTCTCTAATTTAAATATTCTTTCTGAAGATCTAAACACTGTTAAACTTACATAAAATATATGCCTTCTGTGAAAAAAAAACAGCTACAAATTCAAGAAGGAACTACTAAATTATAAATAATTGTGGAAGTCAAGACGGCAATCGTTATAATTATATGAAAAGTAAGGCAATTTACTTGTTTCTTTTTGTCTTCCAGGCAATATTATAATCGTCGATTCTACTTTAACAATAAAAACCCTGACGAAGAGAGAAAGTTTCGTTTCATTTCCTTGCTAGAAAATCTCTTACCATATTTTAAACGAGAAAATGCCAATAAAGGAGATTAAATGGGATATCGTTTTTGGTTGTTTCAATGTAGCGAATTCGAAAAATCGTTTTTTGAAACAATAACTACGAAGCAATATTCTATTCTTTTTAAAAAATTTCTGATTCTCTCAAAAAATACCACAACTTTTAAGTAGGTATCTAATCGACAAATTTTGGAGTAAATATCAATCAATCCAATTTGCTAGTACAAGAAAAATGAATCAAGTGACCAAGACCATCTTCGTGTCGAGCCCTAGTTAGTACCAAAACTAAACCGTCAAAACCTGCTAATTATTATAGGTCCACTCACATTATCACCTTTTTATTAAATTATCTTCTTCCGCGCTCACAACATGTAACATTACACAATATTTGTGGTGACTGTTATAGCAAACAATAATTACTTTAATTGGTTCATTAGCTCAGTTTCACCGACACCGGGTGCAATTGTAATAATTAGAAAACAAGTTTGTACATTTGTTTGCAAAACGATTAATTAATTAAAATACAAAAAAAAAACTATGCGAGTGTTTTTCTTGTCCAATTATTTGGTGTGATGATATGACCCACTAAGTGCTCCAAATAATATGTAGGTAGCTCGAACATATTTTTGATTAGCTACTTCATTAAAGCTTTAGCTATTAGTTTGACGAATAGTAGTGCGGAATAAAAATGGCTTCCTACAACCGAAAATAGAACGGTGGGTTAATATTATGAAATTGATTTTGCGTAACTTTTTCAGATTTAAGTTTGAAAAACATCTATAAAGAAATAAAACAACTAGACTAGTTGTTCTATAAATAACCAGTAATTTCTAATACAGATTAACTACTTTTACAAAAATAAAAATGGTAAAATGAAAGCCTTTTTCATGCCACACATACCTCAGTCTGTATAATACCAGATATTCCTCTTCAGTTTCTAGCCAAGCAAATACTTTTACTGTGAAAGTATCTGACATTTGCAAATTCACGACAGCAGTACCAGAAGAAGCTAAACTCCTTTCGACATTTGTCTTTATTAATAGTTTACAAGTAAATCGCCTTGTGGTTCGTTTTTATTTCAGAATTAATCCAAGCTGTTTGTTCTGATTATAAAAAGGAGCACAATTAAATGGACTTAGACTTACCCTTCTTTACAGCCACGTGCGTCTAATAACACTAGATCCAATTAAAATTGCAAGAGATATAATCCGTAAAATGTTTGTACTCACAATGGGAAAAGTTTGCTTTATTAACACACAATAATAATAACTTAACAGTGCTTAGGTAGAATTTAATCTGCTGGTGGTGATAAACAAACGTTATTAATGGGACATGAACATGATAGTTGTCAACGGCTTGCTAATCAGAGTTTGTAATTTTTTTTATTGTAATATATAAGGTTATTTAATAAGGTATTTTCTGATAAAGGATTTGGTACGATTCCTCGGAATGAGCGTCAGATTATCACAAATTAGCAAGAACTATTTGCTTCGGCATTATAAACACTTTGTAAATGTTTAACATTTAACAATAATACGTGCGTGTTAAGTTTATCTTTTCGGACAATAGGTACTTACGTAAAACTTAAGACCACAAAATTTTGTTCAAACAATCCATTTTTATTTTTTATTTTAGCCTCTAGTTTTGCGAAATCGTTATGCTATATTTAGTAAATTATTGCATAAAATTACCATTAATGAAGATGATTATTTCAAATTAGTTCTCATTAATTTTTTCACATTTTTGCCACAAATTCCTATGTATACCGTTATGTATTTAAATGGAGTTTTTACGTTAAAAAATGACGAAAAATATGTTGTAATGTTTGAACCTTCGTCAAGAGGCAAAAAATTTTAGTACGTATAGAAATAACTTAACTATGTGCATATCTTTTGCACATTAAGAAGGTCGTAACTGATAGCAAGTACTGCAAGTTAAATCAGGCCAAAACATATACAGGATGTTCTATCTATACAAGTTCATATCCTCATAAACAATCTATAAAAATTCGATAATACGAAAATGTCTTTACAACTCTTTTTTCCAATTTAAATTTGTACTTTTCTGCAAATTAGATAATTAGATAGGTATAAATAAATTTCTTGTCCTCTAAAAACTATAACACATTTTTTTCGTGGTACCTACTCGCGTATTGGAACTTTACAGATGAGTGAATATTTCAGACGAATATTATAACTTAACGTTCTAAAACTATTGTATTATTAGGTATATTCACTTAACCTTTACCAAGCCTAACTGACATTTTCAAATTTCAGGAAGAAAAAGTTATTTTAAAAACTGATAAACGACATTGCATGCAAATTTTATATAATTATCGATTGTACAAAATTTATTTCTTTGAATAATTAGAGTACTTAAATAATACAAGAATGAGTAGAGTTTTTCAGATGCAATTTTTTGTCTCCACATTTATTTTTAGATACAATTAATTCTACATATAAATTAGAAGTTCTCTTACTTATTTGGTTCTTTTTACAGTTTTATCGACATATTTTAATTAAAATAGTATCTTAAATGAACGTCCCTATACAGTTTATATCGTCGGGATTTCACCAGTCGATAGTTTAGCGAAAATAAAAGATGGTTTGTCTAATAAAATATGGTCGAATTTTGCTTCCTTTGGGATGTACAGGCTGTCCCATTTTCGACACTTTCAGGGGGTATTGGAGTTATTATCAAAGGCGGTTTTCACTTTAATTTCCTACTTTTTCACTAAACGAAAGATTCCAGGGTCAAATTAGTCATGGCTCTCTTAGTTTTTGATCTATAGAGTGATTCTGAAAATCTTTGCTTTTTAGCACCCCTCGTATTTCCGTTAAGCGTCTACTTATCAAAAAGGTGAAAACTGATCTTGAGAGAGTTTTTTACGTAGCGTTTAGTGGCGTAGGCAGTTTTTGTCCAAAAAGTTTAGATTTTGAGATATTAATTAAACTTATGATTTTTTAAATGGGACACACTATATTATTTTTTATATTGATTAAGCAAAATTTGGGCTATAAAAAAAATATAGTTGTTTATATCTATTTTGAAGAACACGCTCAAAATTCGATGTTTTTAATAATTTACTTTATTTTTAACAGTAACATCATTCATTTTATTTATTTTTTTTGAGTTAAGTTATCAAAAACTTGTAAGATACAAAAAAGTTTCTAAATTGAATGGAAATTTGTCTCTGCATATTGGTGTTGCAAAAAAAACAGTGGCGTACGTTTTATTAAATAAAATATTTTTGAGGAAGCCCGTACGCCTCTGTTTTCTAAATAAAATAATTATTGCAGCTACTATTAATAGAATACAAAAAAAAATGTTAGAAGGCTAACTTTTTTTATTATTGATTTATAGCAAATTATTTAAAATAATGTATTTTCTTTAACGCCCTGTAGATGACAAAGGAAGCAAAATTCGACCATATTTTATTAGACAAACCACCTTTAATTTTCGATAAACTATCGATTGGTGAATTCCTGATGATATAGAAACTGGGACACCCTGTATAATGAATATTGTGTTCCTTTTTATACAAGATTATTTTCTTCATTCCAGGACATAATTTCAAAATATTCAATATAAAAATAAATAGATATTTATACAAACACAACAAAATATATTTTTAGATTGTTTACAAATAAAGAATTTTATAACTCGTGCCATTAATTAATTTATAACGTTTTTTCTGCTTCTATAAGTAGTAGTAGCTGGAATTCTGGGTATTTATATAACACGGAAAATCATATAAGTAAGTAAGGTAGAATTATTTTCTGTTGGCATGTGCGTCATGCTGAAATAGTATACTGAAAATAATTCTATTGTACCTAGTAGAAATGTTGGCCTGTCCAATTTAGAGGCAGACTTAGAATCTTTATTAACAAAATTCTGATGTTTATAGTTTAGTCTAGTCCATAGAGCAAAAAAGTGAGCTTACTTATAAATAAAATATTGCAAGCGAGTTTTTTTAGGTACATCTAGAACTTCTAATGATAAATCCAAGTTTCCATATGTATTAGAAAAAGAGGTAAAAAGCGCGTTTTCGAATGTCTCTTTTCCATTTAGGATACGCTAAAATTTGAGGGGAATTAAATTTCCTCTATTTTACAATTAGTCTAAAAAAAGTCTGGGATCAATATTTTAGGAGTTATGACATCGCCATTGGAAAGTTTTAAAAATTAATTTTCGAGTACTTTTTTCAAAATATCTCCTCGTAGGCTAAAAATAGAAACTATAAATGTTTGAAGAGAGGAGAGACAATTTAATTGAAGAAGAACTACGAGAAAAACTACCAATTTTAGCTGGGAATCTTTCAGTGAATGCAAATTACAAAAAATTGAAACTGAAACTAAATTTGATGTTTATGAGGTACAACGTCCATTTTAATAATGAAATTTAAGGAAAAAAATTCAAATAACGCTTTCAATTATATGCTAAAAATTTCCTAATTATAAAAGACATTTTTCATTAAAAATGAAGAAATTTAGAAAAACATATTATCTTTTTATCTGAACTGAAATGTGCCAATCAAATTGAATTAACCAAGAAGAGTCAAACAAAGATTATAAAAATAGACAGCAATTTTGGTTTAATTTAAAAACTACTCATCAGAAAATTTCTAGTAGGTAATATTTATTTTACTAATCCAAAGGTTATTTATTAAACCCAGATCTACAAAAAGTGAAGAAGGTTTCTAAACAATTAATTATTTGATCAGATTAACAAAAACCTTTTATTCAAATTTCTCACTTTAACTTTCAACACTCCTCAGTAATCTTCACTAGGACTAGATACAATAATGAACCAACCGGAGATTTTCGTCATGTTTTTGTCTACATCTACTTGTATGAATATTGCACAAGACCAAAACAATTAGTCTTCCTTGAAAATACTTAAGTAGTGCACTTACTTAGCAGATTAGTTTAGATGAAAAAAATAATTACCAAATCACACATAACAGTTAAACATAATTTGCTTCTGTTTAAATCGTATTAAGAACTTAGAAGGTCACCTAAGGCAAACACGTTAATTAGAGCGAATTTCCAAAATTTACTTTTACCTCTAGTAGGTTTAGTAGAAGCAAGAGTGCTAGTCGTGTATCAAGGACTACTTCGGAATATTTACAATATAATAATTTAAATTTGTACAGTTCAATGATTTAAACAGGCTTGTCCATTACCGTCATCAGGACATGCATAAAATATTTTGCGAGGGTATGGCAAGAAATAAATAAGGTATAATAGTAAACAAAATTTTTAATTATGATTAAATCGCTCACACCTCTTGGACGTGGGTTAAAAAACGAAGTCCATCAGGTACAATTACGACAATAATTGAATGTCTTACATATGAATTATAAATTATAGACATACCGCGTGTTGCGTTGGTGCATTCACTGTTTTCACTCAGTTTCGCCTCGCAAATAAACGTTCTAAAATCACTGACCGTCCTCTCTCCAACACCGTTTCCTTTCACACTGAATGAATCAACCAGCAACAAGCAAACTTGGCTACCAGCAGCGGTGCCGAGCCAAGCAATAAACTCACTTCAGGAGGACTTAAATACCACCACGACGCGGCGACAAGATTATGCTTAGAACCTTCGAACTTGACATTAAGAAACCGGAGCGCGGAGCTGCCGATGGCGCCACCTATATTTTTGCGCTCCACAAAAACGCTCCAGCTACATTATCCATCAAGGACAATTGATTGCATTCCTCCAGTTTTATGTTTTTCTGTAGGCAGGTTTGTGTGTGGAAATTTGATTAGCACTGCCGGCTGACCCCCCAAACGGAAGTCGAGAGAATTCCGGGGAGATGAATCATGGAGTCGAAAGGGGGCGGACAATGCAAAACGTGCGGTTTGACCCAATTTTGGTCGCAATGCTTTCGTTACAGTAGAGGCTCTAGGGATGAACCTTGCGGCACTTCTATTGATACAGAATTTCCAACTTTTCAACTAATTATAGGCAATTTTTCTTAACTGGATTATTTCTAGTCGTACAGTAGAGGCTCTAAAGTTGAGCCTTGCGACACTTCTATTGGTACAGAACTTCTAACTTTTCAACTAAATACAGACAATTTTCCATAACCGGATTATTTATAATATAAAAATTCTTTTTAATTTACAACTTTCACAATAACCAATCGGCAATATTTATAATAAATAATAATTAAAACCTCTTTCTATATTGCATTAAACTATTCGACTGGTAAATAACTTTTATTATTTTTTATCGTTAATAGGTTATTATGCGTGCTGTTCTTGTACGCTTCAGATAACAGCAAGATTTTGGTCAATGAACTGTACAAAAAACTTTTATTTATAAATAGACGAAACTAAAATCTCCCAGACTCGGACATACACACAAAAACATGAAATTTTATTATTTGGTATTATAATTATTAATAAAGTGCCGTTATAGTTTGTGACGAGGCAGTTTCTGGCTGGATTTGTTTAAAGGTTAAATTTTGCATGTGCAGATGTGAGAACAAGATGTTTTTACAGGAAATCACGTGTTTTTTTTTGGGACTGTTGACTTTGGAAACTTGTCCGAAATACGGCGAGGTTAGCATTAGAATATACCGGCCACTTGATGTGGATTTTATGGTTTATTTACAGAAATAATGAAACCTGCAGAAAAAATGAGGTAATTCCCAAACCGCAAATTTTATTGCCAAGGCAGAAGCGCGTTTTTGATTGGGATTTTTTGCTTTTTGACAAAAAAAATCACGAGGATGAACCGGATTTCCTTTTTGATTGATTTTATTCTCATGGATTCAAAATTTAACTCGTGGACCCCAAATTCAGAATATCAAACTTTGAGAACAATTATAGAGAAATATTAGAAATTATGTTTGTAAAATTAATTAAATTTTTTTGACAGATCTTGCAGTATTAATTTTATTATTGTTGGAAGAGAAAATTTCATGTTTTATTGAAGACTGTAGCTTAGAAGCTTTCGGATCTTTGAGTCTATTGGTCATACAGACTTCAAATTCGTCTTAATTTTATTCCTATACATTTTGTTCATCCAAGAAGTACAAATAAAATTGATGGCGAAAATGTAGCAAAGCTGTTTTTTCTAAAATCGCCAAAATGACAGCTATATCTACGAAAATATTTGTCGTATTCAGTTAATTATTTTTTTGATCGATTCTTAAATTGAAGAAAAATGATTAAGTATTTATGAGTTTTTATCATGCCGTGAATATTTTTCGAGTTAAAATGGCAAAAAAAAGCTCGATAATAACAGAAAAGATTTCATTTCATAAAATTTAACTTTGCTTTAGTTTAAAAAGTTACTAAAAAGTAGAAAATCAGGGCATAAATTACGTAGAATCTTAAATCACACCTCTTTTGATGTGATTTCGCCTGAAAAATCCATTAGATTACAAAATTATTAAGCTTAAAAAATTTCGACACAAATTTTAAAAAAGTTCTCTATTTTTCTTAATTTTTTACAATTCTAATTTGGTTGGAATGTTGGAAATAATCTGAGCTATAAAAGCGACATTATGCACTTTATGTTATGACTATCAACTCGACAAATACCACGATACCATGAATATGAAACGAAAATTCGGATTATGCAACATGTAGGTTACACAGCCGGGTGCCCAGATAAATGCATCCTTCAACCGGTGATAAGAACCACATGGCCAAATTTGGTGGTCCGCGCATACGTTGCTTGCAAAAGTTGTTAGTTAGAAAATGAGATAAAATTACTTCATTAGATTAGAACAAATAATAAAATCGTGGGATGAACAACCATAAAAAAACCATTTATGTTTACGAAGTTTATTACATCTAATACCTAGAGCCCCAAATATAATCCATTAAATCAAGTAAGGACGCACGAGGTACTAAATTAAATAAATTAGCCAGTTGATTGGAGTACAATAGGGGCAATAAATAGTTTAGTAACGCCACCTGGATGAGAAAAATACAGAATTGGTGATAATGATAAGTGTTGAATCATAAATTTTTATATAGTAGATTGTCTATGAATTCAGTATAAAATTACGAGCCCTAACAACTTAAATGTTCGGACAAAAGTAAATTTGATTGTCTTTTTTCCATACGCACAAAAGTTATCTAAATTAACTTCCATAATATTGATGGTTTTTTCTGTTATAATGCGAACATTTAGTTATATAAAAACGTAAATTTCGTAAAAATCCGCTCGGCGGTTCCAAAACTTTGACACTTTAACCCAGCAGGATGGGAAAATTGTAGAAACAAAGAATTATTATTTTCAAAACGTTAGATCTAGTAGTCGAATTTTGATGAAATTTACTTTATTGCAAAGGTGGATGTTGGTTTTCTTTACAAAAAAAGTTAGACAAGTTTTTAGGCATTTATCGGAGCTTCTAAGTTGCACCTTTAAAAATGATAAAATTTTCTAGTAACTGTTTTAAAGAATCACAGTTTTAAAACCGCTGGTTGGATTTGTGTCAAAAAACATTTAAATCAAAGCTCAATAATCGTACTATATTGAAAAAATCCTGAAATGTTAATATGTTTTTTTTGCATTTTTTTCGAGTTCCAGAGTTCACTTTTCAAAAAACGTGTTTTTTGAGGGTGCTATACCTACATTAAAATAATGACAGTTTTGGAATCACTGGTTGGATTTTGGTAAAATTTACTTTATTGTAAAGCTGGATGTTGGTTTTATGTACAAAAAAATCCCCAAGTATTTATTTGGTGATTTTAGGCATATTTCGTAGGTTTAAAATTGCACTTGAAAAATGTGACGTAATTTTCTAACGACTGTTTTTAAAAAATCACAGTTTTGGAACTTGGGGAAAACGACATAAAGGTGCTTTCATGGCCTTCATCCAGTCCGGACTTAAATGTTATTGAAACTCTTTGGCATAAAATTAACCGTATTCTACACAATAATCCACCAAGAACCATTGGGGACTTAAAGACCAAAATAGAAGAAATTTGGGACAGTTTCACGCTAGAATTGTACCAAAATTTGAAAAATACAATGCCTGCTAGAATACAGGCAGCTATTAAGCAAAAGGAGACGTAACCTCTTATTAATGGTCCTAAATTAAAAATTATCCCAACATTTAGTTGCAAATTCATTTTGTATAGTTTGCTAATTATTAAGGTTAAAATATTGTTAAATCCAATAAATAATTTTCTTCCATGCATAATATTGTTATTAAGGCTTTATCTTATTGTATTGTTAGGTGTTTACTAATTATTTGCGTAAAATTTCCAGTTCTCCTTTCATACTTCAAAAATTTACTTTTGTCCGAACATTTAGTAGTTAGGGTTCGTATAAAGGAGAGTTATTGAAAAAAATACAATACACATTTCATTTTAGAACATTAGTTATGTTTCTACGAAATATTTTCACTTAGAAAAAACCAAATTACGATAAGAAACACATCAAAATTTTTAGAATTTCCATCACCTACTATCCGAAAGTTATTTATTCATATTAAAAACATTTAAATATCCAAGAATAGTGTTTTTCGGATTTCCCAACTAACTTTTGGTAACAATTCCAAAAGTTTTAGTCATATTATATGAACCAAATTAATCTAACCCAGTTTTGTCCTCTTCCCAATCAAACTTGGCGCATTTACCAACAGAAAACGCTCTTCAACTCGGACAAAGAACGCATTCACGCCTTTGACATTTCAAATTCAAAGCATTGTTATTATATATTTTGTTGTTAATTATTGCACATAGGTATATAAGCCACGACGTGAATACACAATCAAGAAGATTCTTGTTTCGGTTTTTAGTTATAGTACACCATGAAACGTTCACTTTCTAATCATTGTATTATTATTATTATAACATTGCATCAATTTTCTATTTCGGTGCTTCATATTGCAATTTTACGTATTTGGAAATAATTGCATTTAATTCACCTCGACTGGTATTACTCCAAAATCTAATTACTTCAGTACATAATATTCCAGTTTTATTGCTTTGTAGCAATAACTTTATTTATATCGATAAGCCATTCTCTAAGTAATCACTACTAAAAACAGTTAAGAATTATTGTTTAAATTATGTAAGAATTGTTATTAGGTTGCACGTGGGAGTTCCTATAGAATTTCCAAATGAATTATTAATTAAACAAAATGACGCATGTTATTCCGCTGATATAAAATGCATCTAACTGAAAACCATCTACGAAACCACTTCCAGTTTAAATTAATTGATTTCAGATGGAATAAAAAATGTTGACCATGGCCTTGAGGATTACTAGGCCATCGAGGAACAGGTGGTTTCTAATTACCATCCGCGTGTGATGTTTCTATAATTCTATATAAAAAAAACTGTTACAAATCCGCACAATTTCTAACAATTTTTTTTTATTTAAATGTCTCAATGGTAAATACGGATCGCATTTTAAATGTTCGCAAATTTACAACAGTTTTGTTAAAACCGTTAGTATCTGTCCGATGGGATGGATTAACTATATAAAATGTGGGTTATAGGCTGATTTTATTATAATTAATTGAATTTTAGATTCCGTTTTATTGTTCATTTAGCTCAAGTAAGTACCATTCGGGAATTCCCATTAGGATGATGCGGTTATGGTGGAAAGAGTTCCGGGGATTTTGGTTTGGTGTAAAACCTCTTTTAATAAAATCACGTTGACATAAAATTATGGAAATGACGAAATAAAAGTGGCACGTTGGTTTAGAATTATGGTTAAAAATGCCGCGTACTGGAAAAGGTGTTGGAAATAGATTTTTAACATTTGACCTAAAGAGAGATTCCAACAGTATATTCGATAAATGGATGCAACGACATGTAAATATTTACTAAATGAGAATCAATGTCACAAGATTGTTTAGGAAAGTTTCGGGAATTATTTTCCGTAGGTATATAATCTTGAAATTTAGAATAAATCTATAAACGTATTCCTTCCTCGCGTAATTTTGTAACAAGTTAAAATATCTGATGAGCCCAACACATGACTTTCTTATACGAATAGTATCACAATAATTACTTTTCTTAAAGAAATTAAGTTAAATTTCTTCTAAAAATTTTGAGGGTTTCCAGCAATTTTCAAATAGTCTCTGTCGCACTTATTGCAATACGCATAAATCTGTCCTGGTCCTACTCATTATAATCGAATTTTACGACAAAAATGTGTTTTATTTTAGATTTTTGACTTATTACTCACTTAAAATATCTGATGTGCCCAACACATGACTTTCTTATACTTACGGATAGTATCACAATAATTACTTTTCCTAAAGAAATTAAGTTAAATTTCTTGTAAAAATTTTGAGGGTTTCCAGCAATTTTCAAATAGTCTCTGTCGCACTTATTGCAATACGCATAAATCTGTCCTTGTCCCACTCATTACTGCCAGATTTTAGGACAAATAAATAACAGAATACTTATGAAAATTCCACAGTGCGAAAAATGCTTGATATCTTTGAATTTGCTGTAGCTAAACTTTAAAGATTTATAAAATACTTCTCAGTTTTGGTCAACGTTTCACTCAAACAAACTGTGCAGTGCACAATAATCCTTCTCATCAAAATATTTCGATCTTTTGCCTTGGACAGCTGTTTGACTAACAATCTCTTCTTCTTCTTCGTACTTGGATTGCAAAGCAATGTTAAGTTTTTGGTGTTTGGCGATATAGCCACTCTCACCAGGATTGGATTAATTGGTTTTCACTTTTTAAATTTTTATAACTTTATTCGAGCTCTTCGTGTGTTTAATGCAAATAGAATCTTTAGTATAAAAACAAATAGATTTCTGTAATGTAAACAACAGCCACTCAGAGATAGATGGCAACACTATATAAATATGTAAATAATTTATAATTATTAAAAAACGGCGCAAAATAAAACACTTTTGTTACTTTGTCGACACGTCTAAAAATTGAAAGAGCATTCACAAAAAATTTGGCGTCGATATCTTTAATGTAGATTTGCATGCATAATACAATTTCACGACTTTATTGTATATATTAGAAAAAATTTTAATCGAGTTGCCATGATATCCAAAACATAAAACCGTAGCCGTTGTAGCCGTCGATCTTTTCAAATAGTAATGCTACAATCGATTTCCTCAACGGTATAGATTTCTGTATGTAAACAACATGTACTTTGTAAATCAGAGATAGATGGCGCCACTATATAAATAAAAAAATTTGACGGAATTTCAAAAAAAGTTTCAAACAAATTTTGTTCAAAATTTAATTTTAAATCAATGTTAAAGAATAAAAAAATGTCGTAAATTGTTTATTTTTCAAGATATTCGTAAAAAACCTAAAAATGTCTTCAGGTAAGTACCACTTGTGTTGGTGCTAGATGAAAAAGATTTAATGTGGCACCCACAATTTTGTTCAAACTCTTAAATATGAAATTTGAATCAAATCCGTTAAGTCGTTTTTGAGTTATCGTGGATACAGACAGACACACAGACACACAGACCCACAGACAGACATCATGGCGAAAATGGTCAAAATGGATTCAGGGGCCCTCAAAACGGGTAAATCCATCAAAATCTCGAAGTCGAAAAAAATCACGATTACAATACTTCCTTATACTACGTATAAGAAAGTAAAAAATCTCCCGGTATGAAATTACATTTATTTATTCATTATTACTGTTTTCGGTACCATAGAAACCAGTAAAAAAAAAAACTAATGGTCCGTCCTTCTGGGATTCGAACCCGGGACCTTCCGTTTGGCAGCCATATAATGAGACACTATCAACGCGCGCTATGAGAAATATAAAGTGTTTTAAGAATATCTAGTTTTTTTGAAAAGTTTTTGACGGAATTTCAAAAAAAGTCCAAACAAAATTTGTTCAAAATTCAATTCTAAATCGATGTTAAAGAATAAAAAAATCTCATAAATTGTTTATTTTTCAAGATATTCCTAAAAAACCTAAAAATGTCTTCAGGTAAGTGTCACTTGTTTTGGTGCTAGATGAAAAACATTGAAAGTGGCACCCATAATTTTGTTCAAACTCTTAAATATGAAATTTGAATTAAATCCGAGAACTCGTTTTTGAGTTATGGTGGATACAGACACACACACACAGACAAACATCATGGGGAAAATGGTCAAAATGGATTCAGAGGCCCTCAAAACGTGTAAATCCACCAAATTCTCAGAGTCGAAAAAAATCACGATTACAATACTTCGTTATACTTCGTATAAGAAAGTAAAAATATGGTACTTGTTGGTACGATACATTTAAAAGAAAATATTAAATACAGTAAAATTCGGTTATCCATTTGAGGATCTATAAGGAAACATTCGGCGACAACATATTTATTTCATATTATCATTTAATAAGTACCTACCTATCAAAAATAAACTGCATAAAGATTGGTGGTGAGGTGAAAATTTAAAATTAATAAAGTTTTGTAACTTTCCAAATTCAGAGTACTAAAGATTAAGTGCAATAATTTTTCCGTAATTATGATGTGACTCATGTATACTATTTTAACCATATTTTATTCTAGGAAAAGATAATTTTTCATATAAATTTATTAAACATTTCTCTTATCTTTCAAAATTATGTAATAACGCCGGCATATTTTAGTAGGTACTTATGTAATTTTAAACCATCTTGTCTTGATTTTATTTGGAGAATTTTCGACTCGAAGTACATGTATTGTTACTTTTTTATTACTTTCTTATACGAAGTAATAAAAAAGTTTTGAGGGCCCCTGAATCCATTTTGACCATTTTCGCCATGATATCTGTCTGTGTGTGTCTGTATCCACGATAACTCAGAAACGACTTATCGGATTTGAAATTTGAAAATTGCTAGAAACCCCCAAAATTTAAACACGATTTTTACAAGAAATTTAACTTAATTTTTTAGGATAAGTAATTGTGGTACTATCCGTATAAGAAAGTCATGTGTTGAACACACCAGATATTTTATATTGATCTAAATTTGTTTTGGCAGGTAGATCATGTGATCAAACTTATATTTTTCTAGTAACTCTTAATTGTAGAGATAGACGACGCGACGTTGACATTTTAATTTATTTTCAGTTTTTCCCACATATCTCTGGAAATATACATATTTTCATGAAAAGAGTCATTCTTAATTTTTATGCCATTACACATGCTGAATTTCAACGCCCTCCATCTCGAAAATTAAGCATTTTTTGCAACACATTTTAGTGACAAATTCATTATTTTGGGGGTGCTCTGTCGATTCCACAAATTACACAATTCAAATTTGGCCCACCCTGTACAGTGTGTTTAAGAAAGTTGGTTTCATGTAGGAAAATTTTTGGTCTAGGTATTTAAAAAGTTTAGGTAAAGTACTCACGTGACGTTTCTAACTTTCTACCCTGTAAAATTAATGTTTTAAATATAAAATAGTCAATATTCGGCTTTTTATTGAAAATATAAAAAAATTTAGACCATTTCGATAAAAAAATCAATTGCAGGGTTTATTACTTTCTTACTCGAGCACCAAAAAACGTTAACTCGAGTAAATTTCTGAAAACGCCTTTTCTAAAAACTCAATCAGGTTAAATTTCGGTAGTTCATCAAAAATTATAATCCTAATATCTACAAAGTAACTCGAGCTAAGTTTTCGATAATATTTCTAACAGTAATTTTTTTTTCGTCTTCGAGACACAATTACATCGAGAAATTCTTTTGGCTATCTTCTTTTAACTAACGAAATAAGATTCAACTAGTCCCAATCCAAATTTTCGGATTTTTTATGAACAAATATGCCTAACCTAACCTTATCCAAAAAACTTTACTAATGGCGCTGAAAGTGTATTTCTTTAGAAAAACGCGAAATTTTGAAGTGGAAAAAAATTAGAATTGTGTCAATGAATTTCCTAAAAAAATATAACTATTAAATTGGAAATTTTTCGAAATTTCTACTAGGGGTTCGCATTTGAAAAAAAATAGCTCAAAATAAAGGCTACTGAAGTGGCATAAAAATTGCAACAATAATATATAGTATAATTTTAGAAATAAAATAAAAATTACGTACTTTAACTTTATAAAAATGAAAATGTGGGCAAAATATTCTGTAAAATCGTGGTATTTTGAAATCGAAATAGAACAGTACAAAATTAAAATTTTTTGAACTGTATTAGGGGTAAGTCTACTTTATGAAGTTTTTTGTAGTTTTGACGACATGCCCACAATTTTTTGTAATTTTAACCTGGTAAAAGTTGCATAAGGAGTAAAATTTTGGAGCGGTAATTCCGCGACATTCTCTATAATCGCTCTGTACTTTACTTCTGGTAACATTTAGCTTCTTGTATATGGGATGGCTTTTGTGCATACACGCAAACATACACCAGCAGCAAAGTTGTATATCTTCGTCTTCCTCCATGCCGTATCGTATAATTTACGACCAGTTTGATTAAAAAGGGATTTCCGTCGAGTCGGAGAGTAACATGTGTACTCACTC
Organism: Pediacus dermestoides; assembly: GCA_963942485.1. NCBI lineage: Eukaryota > Metazoa > Arthropoda > Insecta > Coleoptera > Cucujidae > Pediacus > Pediacus dermestoides. Next base: position 37,792,992 of record OZ012626.1, read on the forward strand.
ACTCGGTAATATATAAATTTTAATAGCCACTAATAAGTTTTGTCTGGAACAATTGCATACGCCGAACATAAAACTAAATTATCAGTTTTTCGATTAACTAAATACTAAAAACTGAATTTATGTTTTTGTTGTATTGTATAGCACACACACAGACCGCAACTAATACGTTAAAAATTACCTCTTGAAATCGTCTGAATTTACGTAACATCCATCAAAAGATCCTGCTTGTTAGAAGTTAGATTAGATATACTTAAAATAATTTGAAATTGGTTCATATTATAACGGGGCTTTGGATATTATACGAAACAAATTTGTTTTTATTTCACTTCAACTTGTTGATGGTTTATTGAAAAATACTGTATTAGAGCACCCAACTGTACTCTTTATTAATTATTTACAGCGTTTTCGGTGTGTATTATTACGATAAAAACTAGATTGAGATGCTTGTGGAATTTTTATTGGCACCTAGAGGGCATCATGTGAGATTACACAAAATAGCTTTGGAGACCCCCATAGGGCAAATGCAGTTAATACAGTTATGTTTGGTTTGTATTTTAGAATAAAAACACTGTAGGCACTGTAACAAAAATAATCGGTATAAGTGGACCAAATTTTTCTCCTATTAATTAGGCACCAGCACCACTCAACACAAAATGAAAAACATCTATACTTTATCGCATATGTACGATATAACTCTGCAACATTTTACTATTTAATATTTTATAGCTTCCAAGAACTCGTCCATATACCGTGGCAATCATCGCATCTCTATATACTTTTGCCCTAACAAGCTTCTTTTACACATACACACATGACTTCGTTTTTATGTCCAACTGATGAGATGAGAGGAAAACTTTTATATGAAACACCCTTTTATACCAGAACCACTTACAACTTGCATGTTTTTGTGTATATCTCGTGATGTTAAATATTAATTTCGTGCCGGATTGCTCTATAGTTGATGTTACTGCAACTTGAGCTGATGTTAAAAGCTTCTTGGGAAAATTGTTTCAACTTGCGCTCAGTGAGATGCTTTTGGTTTGTTTGTGCGGTGTTTTTTAAATTAACGTTAGATCCGAAAAGCCACTGTCTTGACCTATATGAGGATTTACAGGCCTCAACTGTATTAAATAAAAACTATACATATACGAGCCCTAACAACTAAATGTTCGGACAAAAGTAAATTTGATTGTCGTTTTTCCATACGCGCAAAAGTTATCTAAATTAACTTCCATAATATTGATGGTTTTTTCTGTTATAATGCCAACATTTAATTATATAAAAACGTAAATTTCGTAAAAATCCGCTCGGCGGTTCCAAAACTGAGGCACTTTAACCCAGCAGGATGGGAAAATTGTAGAAACAAAGAATTATTATTTTCAAAACGTTGGATCTAGTAGTCGGATATTGATGAAATTTACTTTATTGCAAAGCTGGATGTTGGTTTTCTTTACAAAAAAGTTACACAAGTTTTTATATGGTGATTTTAGGCATTTATCGGAGCTTCAAAGTTGCACCTTTAAAAAAGATAAAATTTTCTAGTAACTGTTTTAAAGAATCACAGTTTTGAAACCGCTGGTTGGATTTGTGTCAAAAAATATTTAAATCGAAGCTCAATAATCGTACTATATTGAAAAAATCCTGAAATGTTTATATGTTTCTTTTGCATTTTTTTCGAGTTCCACAGTTCACTTTTCAAAAAACATGTTTTTTTGATGGTGCTACCTACATTAAAATAATCACAGTTTTGGAACCACTGGTTGGATTTTGGTAAAATTTACTTTATTGCAAAGCTGGATATTGGTTTTATGTACAAAAATATCCTCAAGTCTTTATTTGGTGATTTTAGGCATATTCGTAGCCTTAAAATTGCACTTGAAAAATGTGACGTAATTTTCTAACGAATGTTTTTAAAAAATCACAGTTTTGTAACTTGGGGAAAACGACATAAAAGTGCTTTCATGGCCCTCATCCAGTCCGGACTTAAATGTCATTGAATCTCTTTGGCAGAAAATTAAACGTATTTTACGCAATAATCCACCAAGAGCTATTGCGGACTTAAAGACCAAAATAGAAAAAAATTGGGACAGTTTCACGCCAGAATTATACCAAAATTTGATAAACACAATGCCTGCTAGAATACAGGCAGCTATTAAAGCAAAAGGAGACGTAACCTCTTATTAATGGTCTTAAATTAAAAATTATCCCAACATTTAGTTGCAAATTCATTTTGTAAAGTTTGCTAATTATTAAGGTTAAAATATTGTTAAATCCAATAAATAATTTTCTTCCATGCATAATATTGTTATAAAGGCTTTATTTTATTGTATTGTTTAGGTGTTTACTAATTATTTGCGTAAAATTTCCAGTTCTCTTTTCATATTTCAAAAATTTACTTTTGTCCGAACATTTAGTTGTTAGGACTCGTATACATATAAAATAATATGTAGAATGAGATCGGACAAAATAGTCACGAGTAACAAAAATTCATACTACTCTTCTAATTTATGCGCTCACACTATATATTCTAATTAATTACTTGGAACATTGAAATGCAAAAATTTTTAGTGTTCCCCAAAATTTACGTCTGGTTATTTAAAAAACATCACGGAATTATAATAACCATAATTTACATTAAAAAGTGCTATGGGTTCAAGTTAGAAGACCCCGCTTGCTTTTGTTTTCTTCAGGACCAAAGGCTGAAATTATCTAATCTATAAAGGGCAACTTTATCATTTTTAATAAATATAAATTTTTCTGAATTGATTTTAATATTTAACTCGTGAACTATGCATTCCTATAAGTAGACATTTAATTTAACAGAATGGTCTTTTTTGCATGCTGTTGAATTTGGTGTAGAAAAATCCGAATTTTCTTTAGCCGCCATATTGAAAAAAGTAAAAACTTTGTTTTTCAGGAATATCTCATTTTCTATTGATCCCAAGGCATAAATTTATGTACCTAAGTAAAGTTGTACAGATTCAAATTTCCTACAACTTTTATCTAAAACTGTTTTTCTTACGAACTGTAACGGAGTAAAGTTTTCAAAATTGTATTTTTCGAAACATTACCTCTCCTATAAATATGACTTTGAAAGGAAATATTACAAAAGTTGTAGATAATCAAATTCTCTATAATATGGTTGCTTAAGTTTTTTATTTAAGTTAAAAATTTTGAGAGTTACTGCGGCCAGAACTTTAGGTTTAGATGTTCGAAATCAAAAGCTTTCAACACACTGTATCTAGGACACATGTTTTTCTTATAGGGTTAGAATTTTGATTCTCTACAGCTTTGTTAAAGTCTCATTTTGGCGTAGGATCAACAGCAAAAGAAATAGCTACTTTTGAAAAATTGATTTTCAATGAATTTCAGTGGTTTTTTTCAAGATAGCTGCGAAATATAGATTTTTCTTAAGTTTACAGACCTAAACGACTGAAATAAGAAAATTTCTTTCCGAGAGTTCAGTAGTCTGAGTCCCATAATTTTTTCCTTATCGACTCGACTACCTACTAATTATTTCGACAAAAATATGCAAAATTTTGCTAAAGATCTTTCTTTATTTTAATATGTATTAAATTTTTGAAATTCTTACAAAATTTGAGGCACTCTGAAAAAACTACAATCGAATAGAAAAAAAAATTGCTGAATTGTCCCACACAGAATCTTTAATTAAATTTTTAATAATATAACCTTAATGACTGAAAATTGTTTTTTTGCACTATTAAGTCATAAATTGAGCAAAATAATAATTACAAAACGTCAATTATGCGGTTCATCGACCTCAGATCCTCAGACATTAATATCAAAGGATACTGAAAACTTCTTGCTGAACTGAACACTGACACCGCCCTTAATATTAATTTCAGCAAGTCCGTGTCTACTACTCCATAATTATAAATTTAATATAGTTTTTTTTTTCCTTGAAATAAAACGACAGGTAGATATTCTATTGTTAACATGAATATTGAATTAAATTAAATCAATTTATTATTTATAATTGAGCAAAAGTAAACTGATGGTCATCAATTTAAAATAAATTCTATGTACTTATTATCGAGCTAGATATTTATGGTGATTGTTTAAAATTAAACTGTACGAAGAATGGATTGTTTGATACAAATCCTTTAAGCTATTTTTTTAAATCACTAGGTAAATATTTTGTAATTTTATTTTTAATACAATAATTCCTTTGATGGTATAAGATAAAAAGTAGCAAGTAGAATACTCCGCATGGAAATTCTCACCCGGTATGTTGTTTTGGGTGCTAACAACATCATTCGGTTATAATTAGCATTCTTTAGCATATTTGACAATGAAAAATATGATTAATAACCCAGAACAACCAGAGATAAAATTCTTTCAAAAAAAAACAGCGTCAGTCGCATTGTTTTTTAGATTAATTGGGCTTAATTGTAGTTCGTTCTAATTATCTTCAGAGTGTTTATATTATATTAGAATATGAAGCGTTTCCTACCTAAATAATAAAGAAAAGTGTAATTAGGTAGAATATTCATCATGTACAAAAACAATTCCTTGTGAAAATGAAAACCGCAAGACAAGAGGTAACTGTTATCGCATATTTTAATCATTTTGTCTACTCGTATATGAAGAAAGTATTCTAAACATAAATAATTTATACAACTATAATAACAATAATTTATTAACCACAAATGTGTGGCAGATATTGTAGAATTCAATCAATTTTCTTGGCAATGAAATCCAATCTAAGTACTTAAGTACCTACCTACGTAGGCTTAAGTATTTGATTTGAATTATTTTTGTAACAAAAGCGTAATAAATAGGTAGAGTTTCAAACTACAACCGGTCATAAAGCAATTTCTTCCAAGTATCAACAATTACCAACGAATTTGTCGTAAAATTTTCTAAATATAGTAAAAACATTAGCGTTTACGGTTCCTGTTTATAAACCGGTATTTATGCTCCTGTTTTTTCGAAAAAAAACCACATACACCACGCGTAAAAAAATCAAAGGCCTTTAACTTGTTTAACTAGTTTTAATGTTTGAAGTTAATTTTACTTTAATCGCCTGGAGGCGCGATGCAGAAATGCAAAATTCATGACTTCTGCTTTAATATTTCTCCTAGGAAAATGCATGTGTGGACGAGGACTAGGAAAAAATCAAAATGATTCTAGTTTTAGGCCAGTCAATTTAGCAAAACACCCGGAAATAATTGATAAAGTCTTCAAAATTTAATAAAAGTTGTAAATTGATATGGAATGGAACTATAAATTTTTGCCCCCTCCAAAAATGACGGGAACATTTTTAAAATTGCAAAAAACTAAAAATTAAATTTAATCACTGAGAAATAATTTAAAAGAGGGGCAAAGTCCGGTAAGAAATTCTTCTATTTATTCTTTATTTTCTATTAATTTTGCCAACTTTTCAAACAACGGGAACATTAATATTTATTGATTTTTAATGTTTTTATTTATGACAAGAAGAGAACAAATTATAAAGATTGGCAAATTGCAGAACATTCTTCTGTCTAATATTTTCCAACTATCCTTGAATTTGCTCCCTTTTTTTTGGCCGGGAAGGTAATTTTTTGGAATTTTTTTTTTTAAATGGAGATTTTTTAATTTTTCGGTTTTGGAAATAATTATAAAGTGGCAATTTTTGGTGGCATATGTTTGAAAACGATTTTCATTGTGCGGTGTATAATTTGCCCCCTTTAATTGCATGGGGAACTTCTCCAAAATTGCAATTTTTAAATTTCGCATATTTTTTGATAATGGAAATAAATAAAAAGTTTTGCAAAATTCACAGATTGTATGAAACCACGGTTTCGATGCGAATACAAATTTGCCTCCTTCTACAACAACGGCAACTCGCTAAACATAATTATTTTTTACACAAGTTTTTATGCCCCTGGAAATAAATTTAAAAAATTCGCAAGTTAGCGGGGGATGTGAAACAATTACTACTATTTATTATTATGTGATGACGTATTTGAATATTGACATAAAAACGATTCGACGCGACGTGTTAAATATGAGCGCTAAACGTGATACCTTATTATTCTATTGTTTTTTATGTGATAAACGTTTTTGTTCTGAAAAAAATATTCGAGTTTTTGAAAAAGGCTTGCAAAATCTAGTGTTACATCGACTGAAATCAGTGATAGTTCACGAGGCCTACCGAAAATTCGGGAATTGATACATTTTTTTTAATTTGCTTCAAAACTGAAAAAAAAATCACGACAAAGTCCGTTTATAATTTTTGGATGGATCTTCGGCTTAAATACGTTTTTATAATTCTAAAATTTAAAAAAATCTGATGGAAATCATAAAAAACATGAAGATTCTATAAATAAAATTTTAACGTGTTTTTGTATTTTGTATTATATTTTGTATTATAATTTGAATTCGCATCGAAACCGTGGTTTCATACAACCTGTGAATTTTGCCAAACTTTTTATTTATTTCCATTATCAAAAAATATGCGAAGTTTAAAAATTGCAATTCCGGAGAAGTTCCCGATGCAATTTAAGGGGGCAAATTATACACCGCACAATGAAAATCGTTTTCAAACATATGACACCAAAAATTGCCACTTATAATTATTTCCAAGACCGAAAAATTAAAAAATTTCCATTTTTAAAGAAAAAATTCCAAAAAATTACCTTCCCGGCCAAAAAAATGGGAGCAAATTCAAGGATAGTTGGAAAATATTAGGCAGAAGAATGTTCTGCAATTTGCCAATCTTTATAATTTGTTCTCTTCTTGTCATAAATAAAAACATTAAAAATCAATAAATATTAATGTTCCCGTTGTTTGAAAAGTTGGCAAAATTAATAGAAAATAAAGAATAAATAGAAGAATTTCTTACCGGACTTTGCCCCTCTTTTAAATTATTTCTCAGTGAGTAAATTTAATTTTTAGTTTTTTGCAATTTTAAAAATGTTCCCGTCATTTTTGGAGGGGGCAAAAATGTATAATTCCATTCCATATCAATTTACAACTTTTATCAAATTTTGAACACTTTATCTATTATTTCCGGGTTCCTGCATTATAAAAGCTAATTTTACTGGCCTATTTATGTTTTAATAGGTACCTACCTAACAATTTTAATTAATTTGCTTGAGGTTTACGGTTTATATTTAGTGGGCGTTCAAGTAAAAGTTATTATGTTCCATAACCATAATAATTCAATGAGATTAACTTTTAGTCACGTAAAGTAGCATGAATTTTGTCTGCTAATAAACTGTCACAGTGACATCAAACCTAACCTAAAAATTCAAGAAATGGAGTCAACCTCGGAGCCAACAAAATAAGGTTGGCACTACTTAATAACTAAACTTGAAATTTTCGACTTACGTAATTATTCAACAGCAAACGATGGAAAACTTTAAAACTTTGAATATCGTTACAATAAAATAAGTTTTTGCAAATATACATAAGATTGTACTCTATTATCGAAAATTTTATTTGGTAAATTTAGGGATAATTACACCAGCTAAGTTGCAATCCTGAGAAAGCAAGACCAACTGTTACTGTTACCAACATATGAAATTATGAAATGAAAAACTTGAATTGACGTTGTAAGTTGTCAAGTTGAATTTTTGCAAAATTGTTGTACTATTTTTATTATTTTGAGTTGAGATTATTCTCTAGACGACCTCAGGTAAACAATGTTAAATATTTAAAATAAAATAAGGTAAAAAGTAGATAAATTATCCTAAATTTTAATGACAAAAATATGCAAAAATAAATTACAACGCTGGAATTAAATTAACTAAGAATTAATAAATTCCTCACAAACAATAGTTATTAATAATTAACAGATTAGTTACATCCCAATTCCATACTTTTTAATGCTTTCTTTCAGGTCAAAACTTATCCTAGCCCTAAAATCCTAGACAAGATTGAGGTTATAGTAAGCTCTGAGTCCCAATAACGTTTTTTTCGAAATAACTACGCTTGATTGGGGTAAGTTACGATTTCAATACTTGATTGTGTACAAAAAATCAATTTCCATTCCACACAAACCGCATACATAATATAATAACCTTAATGGTTTTTTCTCATATCATAATCATATCACAGTAAAAGCGGATTAAAACGCTTAAAATATATTACCCGGTGGATTACTTTACTACATTATTAAAAATTTAACTTGCGTGAGAAAACGCAATAATACATTTTAATATCCATCGGGGAAAACTGGTTTTTTTCCACAAATATAACGTCATCTCCAATTATTCAGAAGTTATAATTGTAAAAAGGAAAACCAAGAAATATTCGACCGGCTCGGATGTGATTTCTATGTCGCTGTTTTGAACATTCCGATTTGTAAATTAGAGGTTCTTGTTCGGCAGTTCTTGGAAGTTCCAGCGGAATCCTCCTATTATTTTAGTATACTGAAAATAGTTTCCAAGAATTATTTCAGACGGCTGTTTTATGTTGCAATAGTCCGGTAGATTAGTTAATAATGCTCTAAACGTATGACCCACTTGCACACGCCCAATTATCAATTTTTAATAGTTCTATTTGGGAATAATTAAAATATGCCTATTTCCAATCGAGTACAAATAATTATTATTACTCTACATAAATTTAATTCTAGCATAGATATGTATGTATTATAAATTATAATATAAATAGTATCTATTTCATAATCGGTTTCCGTTTCCTTTTCAAAAACAGTTTTATCTCTTTCAGCTCTCTCACACACGACTCCTCTACATGATGATTTCCTTAATTCCTGTGTTTGGTCGATAATTAACCGGACTACATAACAACCCCCTACTTGTGATAACAATTTTAATTACCACGACACAAGAAAAGTTTCAGGTTTGAATTTTATCCAACCCACGAAACTAATCCTGCGTTAAGCTAAAAATTTCGTATTTGTATCAAGAGGGGTGAACTTGGCAAACAAACAAACCCCTAAAATCATACATTTTTTATCACGCGGGTTTTGTATTCTTCTGTTTAAATCCCGCGTACCTATATGGCTATAATAATTGCAGTAGGTTAAGCATTGTTCATTTGTTATGTTGCTAGGCAACGCCGTAATAATATATAAGTAAACTATTTTCAATTTTTTTCCAGTGCTTGCGTTAATTTAACGATTAATTTCTCGCCAAGGCGTTTATATTATTAATAGTAAAGCTGAAAAAGAGGACAAGTTATAATATATTTGAAATACCGCCTGGGGGTACTTTTTACTTTAGAATATTTTAAGTGAATGTGCTTGTACCTATGTTAGTTACATTTTATAACGAATTTATAAACATTCCCTTGGAATTTTGCATCCAAAGCAACATATAGTCGGTTGTGACAAAATATAAATAATAATTAAAATAAAATCGATGATTCTTCAACAATAATAAATATTATTACAGAGCGACAGCTGGAGTTGCATAAAAAATATATATAAATAATAAAAATATATAAACCAACACGCTCCAATTTCCAATGGTAATTTTTGAGAAAAATTTCCTACCTGGTGGATGTTCTCCTTTTTTCAAATCCTCTCCAAGTCCATAAAGCTGTCTATCATGGCACAAAACTAGTAAAATTCAATTTCCAAACATGTTTTATTGACAATCTTGAGAAATGCCCACAGAAAAAATCGTTCTGTTGGTTTTTTTGCGTTTGATGTTGTTTGGGGACCCGCACACTTGTCACACGGCAGCACACAAATTTCTGACAGAAAATGTCAATATCCCATTCGGTTAATTTAGACAAGAGCGGATTCTTTTGGAACGGTCAAACCCACCACTAAAGCAGGATACTATATGGTGGAAGTAGAAACTGTGAAGCAGTCGGGCTCTGTCGGTCCAATAAGAAATTAGGACAGGGACGGAGTTGGGGTTTTTACTTGGGGCGCCCCGCCGATAGTCGGTTCTATGACTTATAATCCTCGGACAAAATATCCTCGACAAAAAACCCGAGACAAAATATTCTCAAGACAAAATATCCTTGGACAAAATATCCTTAAGATAAAATATACTTGGATGAAATATCCATTTTTTTTTTATTTAATTCAATTTATTAACCCATTATAAACATTAAAAAATATTATTTATATTAAGTAATTATTTCGGTTCAGGGCTAAAACTTTGAAACAAAACTTGAAAAAGAAAAATAAAAACCTAACCTAACCTAAACAAAACTACCAACGTATAATATTTTGTCCAAGAATATTTTGTCTCAAGGATATTTTGTCCAAGAATATTTTGTCGGGGATATTTTGTCCGAGGATCAAAACGCCGATTTGTTTGTAAAAGTACATTTATTAATCAAGTTTGTCAAATTTTCTAGGAGATTCACTATAATTTTTTAATACCTCTGCCTCAAAATTAGTGAAATGAAGGTGCTACACAATTCACAACTCAATTCATAATTTTCTCTATCAAAAGGATCTTAAAAAACTAATTTTAAACCGGTATATTTATTTTGAACCAGTTTTCAGTCATCATTAAATCTAATAATTTAATATGAGCTTTAGATAAAAGATTAACAAATTTTTTCACCAAGTAGATTTTTGATTACTTCGTAAGTAAAATATATCAATATATTTTGACTTACTTCTCAAATTTTATACTTATTAAAATATGATAAAGAATTCCAAAAAACTGCACTGATTTAATTTAATGTTAATTTTAATGCGTTTACCATCCCTATTTTTTAGCACCATGTATAATAAGTTAAACGTATGTCAAAATAATTCTGATTAGTGCCTTTTATGCTTTGCCATGCTTTGAGTTCCTTTGGAATATACACAATAATAATTTTTGCTTAGAAATTGAGATGGTCACTATTTTTGAGATCTTTGGTTTTTTAAAAAGTTTTAGATATTGATTTTTTTAAAGGCCTGACACTAACTTCAACACTTTTGGTCCTTTTTTAGGGGCTAATCCAATTATTTTTAATATAGTTTTTGATGTATAGCACTAATGAAACACGAGGTAGCATAAAAATGTATGTACTACCAATTAATGAAAATATTTTTTGACCACTTCTGCAGCTACAATGTATTCTACTTACCACTGGCTTTTCTTGTGATATATTTATAAAACAATTCACTGTCGCACATACGAACTAATCAATGTGCCAATGAATAGTAAATCTCTCGGTAAATCTATAAAAAGATGCCAAATTTATATCATTATTTCACAACAGTTTTTGCACAAAATTAAATTAAATTATTAAAATATAAAAATAGGTATAAGTAATCTTTATTTTTATAATCGGTACCTATCTTCCTATCTAAAATTTGTTGTAGACACGCAATTGGCTGTACAGTCACAAACAACCAAACGGAATCTTTTTTTTAATTGTTTTATTAAAAAACAAAATATCTCCTCTATCTAAATTTCCCCTCTTAAGCTGTGTAAATATTTATGACACTGTAATCAAAATTACACGATTTTAAATGTGAGTACATAACAAATATTTTAACAATATGTTAGTCATGTTTGTAATAACATTTTTTAGAGGGCCGGACTTCATTCATCATCCATCCAACAACAAGAATATTACAACAGTGCACAAATCCAAAAATTAAGTATCTTGTCTGCTTATACCGGGTGTTTCTTAAGTACGTGCAGATAACTTAAGAGCGTATATTCTGACAATAACCAAATTTGAAATTTTTGCTTTTTATGACACTCAATTAGAAGAAGTGGTATACCAAATTTGGTTAGAATATCTTGCGCGATTTGGAAAATAAGAAATAAAAACCATAACATTTTGTAAATTTTAACACCCTGTCTCTCGGAAACGAAAACATAATGACCCTATATTTATTTGAAAAACTAGCATTATTTTTGGCCAAAGAATAGGTACTCCCTTAAGTTATCTGCACGTACTTAGGAAACACCCTGTATATGAAAATAGCAATTTTTTGGGACTACTGTGCATGAAAGTTTTATTTTTTCTCTGGAGATTAAATTTCAAATTTATTATTTTCTACGAGATTTTGTTAATTTAAACACACAATTAACTAAATTTGCTTCAATTTTCTTATCAACTTTCAATGCAATATTTTATATTCTAATCTAGAATAAGTTAAATAAAATGTTCTAATTTATTTTATACTTAAATTACAATATAAATTTATATTTCAGCTATTCAACAACAAATATTTTATACGATTTTAATTAATCTTTTCGACAATGACCAACCCTTTAAGATTGATTAAGTAGAAGAAATTGTCTAAATGAAGCATGAATTCAAAGAAAATTTTTCTGGGGCCGTCTCTGTCCAAACGACAGTGACGGCGCTAGAAAGCCATCGATCCAAGAGAGACAGAGGCCCGCAGAAGATCGTTTCAGTCCCCAACGATAGCCACTGGTGGGGGGACTGTAGGTGATTCTGAAACAACCTCGACCCGTTCACTGTTACCGCAATGCAACCCGCAACAAAAATCTGCAGAATGTCATAGCATACATTTTTTCGTCAATTATTATGTGTTTAACATCAGTTTTTTTTCGTAAGTTTTATCAGTTAACATGGGTGGTGGCAGAGTGCAAGTGTGTAGTTATGTCGACAAGAACAACGAGGTAAATTGATGTATTGTCAATCAAATACTAAGTACCAGACGATACTACTGTACTATCATCATGGATGGTTATCTAGATAAGTAGAACACAGTTTAGTAAGTGGCAGTATGGTACGGAAGAATGAGATCTTTGGCATTGCGATAATAGCCGTGCTGTGTGTGCTGTTGATTGCTTTTAGTCAAAAAGAGGGCAACAATTTCCACAGACCCATCCGATACCAGCCCATAGAGCTGGCGGAGAGTTTCCGCACAACCAATGCCACTATAGTACCCAGCATACACGAAGTGGTCCAACAACAACGAAATATCATTAGGCAAGAAGTGAGCGATTATCGGTTCCCCCGCGGGAGCAATTTGAACAACTACACGCTGTCTTCAGGGGGCCAACCCCTAAGGACCGTGATTATAACCACATGGCGCTCAGGGTCGACATTTCTGGGCGATGTAATGAATTCGGTGCCAGGCAATTTCTATCATTACGAACCGTTGTTGGATTATGGTATTGTGCAGATAAGGGGGGCGCCCCAAGCCGAATCGGCGCTCAGAACGTTGAAAAGCCTATTGAACTGTGATTACAACAATTTGGGTGGCTATTTGCAATATGGCATGTCGCATGTTTATTTGTTTACTCACAACACTCGATTGTGGAATCAATGCGAAGTGTATCCGCAGTATTGTTGGAATGCCACGTTTTTGAATGATTTTTGTAGACTGTTTCCGTTTCAATCGATGAAAACTGTCAGATTGCGGCTGTGGTTAGCTGAGGAACTTTTGAGGGATAAGATGTGAGTATAGAGCAGGGGAGTTAGAGAAATAGAGCTCGTAAAACTCCCATTTCTGGTCTTAAACGCATTTCAGTTTTATTATTATTACAATCTAGGTACTAATGCCCAAATACCAAAAACGTTTTAAATCATAATTAACATACTCTGATTACTTTGAATTTTACCGACGCTAATCTACAATAAGCCAATAAAAATAATGATTTTTCAGATGAGCTTTGCATGATAATGATCGCATCCTGGATCATCATCCAGTTGATTTGATAGCTGAAAATCGACGATCTTATACATTTTATTTGCTAATAAATAAAATTTATTAAATATGAACTAAAAAAGTTACAGTTTTCTTCAAAAACTAATTCGTTTTCGAGAATATCTTTTTAATATCCATAATTTAAAAACAGACAATAGGTACATTAGAGAAACTTCAACTTGTCCTATTTTTTTTTTCTATAGGTGTGCTAAAAGATGTCAAACTTTCATTGTAATAAACTGGACAATAACAACAGATTTCTCAATTGCAAATTTATAATCTTTTAGATTGCTTATTGAATTGTCGGAATTGTATTATTATTATATTATATCTGATGTGGCGTGTAGCCAACATATAGCTTTGTTCAACTATAAATAAGTAGTACAATATTTTGCAACATTGATCTAATTTTAGATTTAATTATTAAATACCAAGTAAAAGGATGACGTAACAGTTTTTCTTCGCAATCGCAAATTTTGCTAATTTCAGAAAAACCTTACAACTAGGAACAAAATTGAAATAGGTACATAGGCAAAACTTTTTAACTAAACTTACACTCAGACTGTTAATAATTAAATCAGATAGGCATAAATAGCGTCACAGTCTCTGTATTATTTTGTTAAAATGTATTTTAATTTAGTTAATGTTTTTTTTTAAATGCCTAAATTAAAACAAAAATACACAAATTTTTCGCTTATACAGGGTGTTCGCGCGAAGTGGCTCACTATTGCTAACTTCGTTATTATTGGAGCTACAAAGTCGGTTAAATTAGCAAACTAGTAGCATTTTTTCCGCTGATTACAATGGTGAAAACATAAAAACAATTGAATATCTGGTTTTTGAGATATTCACAAAAATAACATTTTTTTAAATAGAACACCCTATATATTTTTGCAGAAATCGATGATAAATTAAATTCTGTACAAAAAATGTCCTTAATTTTTTTTGATTATAATTTAAAATAAGCGAGTTATTTTGAAGAAAAGTTTTCCATTCATTAAAATCAAGTAGCCATAAAACGGAATAGTAATTTATTAAAACCAAACAATCATAATTTTGAATTTAAGCAAGTTGAAAAAAACTTGAAAGAATTACGGAAATATTACTATTTTATTTAATATTTTTAATATACAGATGTTTGCGCAAAGTGGTTCACTATTGCTAACTTTGTTATTATTGGAGCTACAAAGTCGGTTAAATTAGCAAACTAGTAGCATTTTTTCCGCTGATTATAATGGTGAAAACAGAAAAACAATTGGCCATCTGGTTTTCGAGATATTCACAAAAATAACATTTTTTAATGGAACACCCTGTATATTTTTGCAAAAATCGATGATAAATTAAATTCTGAACAAAGAATGTTCTTATGCTTTTGTGACAATTATTTAAAATAAGCGAGTTATTTTGAAAAAAAGTTTTCAAAGTTTTAATATCAAGTAGCCATGAAAATTATAATTTTGTAAATTTCAATATTTCCGTAATTCTTTTAAGTATTTTTCAACTTGCTTACATTCAAAATTTGGTTTTAATAAATGACTATTCCGTTCTATGTGTTCCATTTAAAAAAATGTTATTTTTTTGAATATCTTGAAAACCAGATGGTCAATTGTTTTTTTTGTTTTCACCATTGTAATCAGCGGAAAAATGCTACAAGTTTGCTAATTTAACCGACTTTGTAGCTCCAATAATAACGAAGTTAGCAATAGTGAGCCACTTCGCGCGAACACCCTGTATAATCGCAAATTTGATTTATATCTGAGGTTAGAGGAGTTTACCATAACTTTTAAATAAATTTAGTATTATTGCTACATGCCCTAAAAGAAACAACATTTTCTTATCAAAATACAATTTTATTATCTAAAAAGTTTAATTTCATGAAAATTTGATGAGTAACGCATTGTGACACAGTAAAAGTATGTGCTCATAAATCTCATTATACTAAAAAGTTGCCAGTAATAAAGTAAGAATAAAAGCAGTATGAGTTTTTTTCCTCGACGTAAACTACCAAAAACTTTTGGAAAAATATATACTAATCATAAGTTGTATTCAAGTTCATTAAAAAATTATTCGAGTATCTTTAAAAAAGTTGGCAATAAATTAAAATCAGAAAAAATCGATTGGAAAGTTAAAAAAATTTGATGAGGTGTTGAGAAAATGGCTTAAAAAATTTAATTAATAAAATATAATTGTTTTTGTAGCGGATTTCACGTAAAATCTGTGATATTTTGTTTAGTAAAGAATTATCCACTCCAGTAATTATAAACTTTCCACCACTGCAGTAGCTTAAATCTCTAGGAAATATAATTATTATCTTGTGCACACAACACTGTATTTACTGTAGCCTTAGCCACTTGAATTTATTGCTTATTGTGAAGTTTTTTGGAAAAAAGCTTAAAAACAATTAAACTTTTTGTTAATTTCCATAAATTCTATTTATGTCCTGTAGATTAATTTTGTTGGTTAATTTTCCCAAGAAAAAACTAACCTTTCGGTAAATATTAATTTCAATAGAATAACTGAACAATAGGCGTTTTTACTGATAAACAGTTTTAGTAAAATGCGACAAAATATTCAGTTGGTTTTATCTTTATCCTACAATTATTACAAGTACCGTTAATGATGTTTTTAGTGCCAAAAAAATTAAGTTTTAGCCCGACGATTGTGTAATCAAGTACATTCCAGGCTAATTACAATTATTATGCGTCAATTAGCTAATTACGGAGCAATAATCGTTTGTTTATCGAGTAAAGTTTTTCTAATACAAGAATTTAGAAAATAGATATTACTACTACTCATACTTTATCATTAAGACTACAAATTACGTCATTCCCTTAATTTTTTTGGTAAAATTTATTAGTAATACTATTCTCATAAATCTTAAAGCTAAAAAAGAAGTGATTATCGTGACAATGAAATTTTAGCATGACTTCATAATAATTGATTATGGTTCATTCACGCAACAAATAAAGGTCGAGTTAAACATTGAAAAAATATTTTTCTAGTAGGATCAATAAGATTTGTTTTGTCTAATTTGTTTAGTATTCATGACGCCAAAATTACGCTAAATTCCTCATGGTTCTTGGTGATTAATGATTATAATATCAAATCCAAAAAAATCAAGTTGTTTCTATTTTTAACAGTTCTTAAAATAATGTTATAACGTAAACTGATTGAGTTAATAAGATGAAAAACATACTTTTCTTTAATCTACTTTTCGGCCTGTTTATTGGATTTAAAAACAAATTAAATTAAATTCTTGTGGTCTATAAAAATATATGACGGCAATAATGTGGTATTGATAAAGAATGCCTGCTTTATACTTTGCTGTTAGTAATAATAAAAATATTATCAGAAATATTTGTATAAAATTAACCAACTGTAAAATGATTCTATTTTTGTTTTCTATTATAGTTTAAGTTTAATTGCCGCAGTAAACAATGTGAATTTTTTTAAGTATTATTCACCTGGTTGATATTAGAAATGCAATAATTTTTCTTATTTCTTTTTAGTCTAACTCTAACATAACAAAACTACATGCGTATCGTATAAGAAAGTCATGTTATGTAATACGAGCCCTAACAACTAAATGTTCGGACAAAAGCAAATTTGATTGTCGTTTTTCCATACCCGCAAAAGTTATCTAAATTAACTTCCATAATATTGATGGTTTTTTCTGTTATAATGCCAACATTTAGTTATATAAAAACGTAAATTTCGTAAAAATCCGCTCGGCGGTTCCAAAACTGTGGCACTTTAGCCCAGCAGGGTGGGAAAATTGTAGAAACAAAGACTTATTATTTTCAAAACGTTGGATCTAGTAGTCGGATTTGGTGAAATTTACTTTATTACAAAGTTTTTTTTACAAAAAAGTTATACATGTTTTAATTTGGTGATTTTAGGCATTTATCGGAGCTTCAAAGTTGCACCTTTAAAAATGATAAAATTTTCTAGTAACTGTTTTAAAGAATCACAGTTTTGAAACCGCTGGTTGGATTTGTGTCAAAAAAACATTTAAATCAAAGCTCAATAATCGTACTATATTGAAAAAATCCGGAAATGTTAATATGATTTTTGTTGCATTTTTTTCGAGTTCCACAGTTCACTTTTCAAAAAACGTGTTTTTTTGAGGGTGCTACCTACATTAAAATAATCACAGTTTTAGAACCAATGGTTGGATTTTGGTAAAATTTACTTTATTGCAAAGCTGAATGTTGGTTTTATGTACAAAAAAATCCCCAAGTCTTTATTTGGTGATTTTAGGCATATTTCGTAGCTTTAAAATTGCACTTGAAAAATGTGACGTAATTTTCTAACGACTGTTTTTAAAAAATCACAGTTTTGGAACTTGGGGAAAACGACATAAAGGTGCTTTCATGGCCCTCATCCAGTCCGGACTTAAATGTCATTGAAATTAAACGTATTTTACGCAATAATCCACCAAGAACCATTGGGGACTTAAAGGACCAAAATAGAAGAAATTTGGGACAGGTTCACGCCAGAATTGTACCAAAATTTGATAAATACAATACCTGCTAGAATACAGGCAGCTATTAAAGCAAAAGGAGACGTAACCTCTTATTAATGGTCCTAAATTAAAAATTATCCCAACATTTAGTTGCAAATTCGTTTTGTAAAGTTTGCTAATTATTAAGGTTAAAATACTGTTAAATCCAATAAATAATTTTTTTCCATGCAAATATTGTTATTAAGGCTTTATCTTATTGTATTGTTAGGTGTTTACTAATTATTATTTGCGTAAAATTTCCAGTTCTCCTTTCATACTTCAAAAATTTACTTACTTAAGAGAACTTTAATTGTCTCAATAAAAATAACAAAAGTATTAACAAAAAATCCAACAAACTTTTCCTTTCCACGTCCAATTTTTAATGTAAAATATTGTTTAATTTTTTTCAGGTTAAATGTGAAAGTGGTACTTCTAGTACGGGACCCAAGGGGTACTTTGCAATCCCGCAAGCATAGAGACTGGTGTCCGGGCGAGCCTGACTGTGATCAACCCAATAATTTATGCGCTGATATGGTAGCTGATTACAAAGCTGCTCTCCAGCTAGTTAAACGATACCCAACTAGATTTAGGTAAAATATACGGCTAAGTAATGTGCACTTCGTTTAAAAAATAGAAGTAAACAGGGTGTTCCAATTTTAAATTTCTCCACTTGCAGAAGAAATTTGAGGAAATGCTACCGAGATATCAAAAATTATCTTGTTTAAAGTTTAAAGGTCTTAGCTTATATCATCCTTTTAAAGTTTGTCAAGTTATTTGCCATGATATTGACATCATCAATAACGTGCAATTGTTTTATTAATTCTGGAGATAAAATAATAAACAACTACAAGTTCGAAAATTAATAACGTTTTTGTTAAGAAAAAATGAGGATTATCAGTGCTCCACATCCGCATATTTTGAGAATTGATGTACAGGGTGGGCAAAATTCGATGTTTTTATAGGGTAACTTTTAAACCATAAGAGATATTGAAAATCTGACCGCGCATCGTCGAGCTCTTTTTTTGACAAACCCTTGATGGCGAAGTCAACATTTAGCGATCGTCGTTTGTTTTCGAGTTATGGACGAAAATTCGATTTCTTGAGATTTCGATTTATGTCTATATTTCGGTTGTTTGTGAATTTAGAGAAATGGCGTTTGCACGTTCTTAAGGCACTTTTTTGATGCGAATGCAATGGCGTTAACAGATTTTGAAAATGTCTTTTTATTTTTAGGTTATGACATACATTTTTATTTTTTTATATGGAAGTCATAGTGGGCTGTCACTTTATTGAAAAGAGCATTTTTTTTTCTTTTCAAATATATATAATATCTAGGGTTTATTCCTTCAATTTCTTCTTAAAAAATCAAAAAATCTAAATTTTTGGAATTATTAATATGTATTTCGCATATTTATCGCAGTAGACGAATATCATGATGAGAACCCTCGGCGCGCCATTGAGATCCAAAATCAGGGTGGGTTTGGTTTTAGTGTTTGGTGTGCCTTAATAAAAAATCAAGTTTTGGCATATAAGATTTATGAGGGAATTCTAACTGGTGAACGGTACTACCAATATTTAAATGAGAAAATTGTTGATGAATATTTGGACAATTTATCATTCAGCGATAGAAGTCAGTTCTTTTTACAACACGATGGTGCACCACCTCATAATACGAGATCAGCTAGAGAATTGCTTAACTCAAAATTCAGATATAATTGGTTTGTTACCAATGGGCCAGTTAGATGACCACCAAGGTCGCCTGATTTCACACCTTTGGGGACATATTAAAGATAATTCATATAAAACTAAAAGTAGAAATACAGAAGAACTCAAAGCCAAGTTTACGCAATGCCTTAACTCCGTGTCAAATATTCACATTTCGAATGCGCACAGAAGTGTCAT
Source organism: Pediacus dermestoides (assembly GCA_963942485.1). Classification (NCBI taxonomy): domain Eukaryota; kingdom Metazoa; phylum Arthropoda; class Insecta; order Coleoptera; family Cucujidae; genus Pediacus; species Pediacus dermestoides. The sequence goes on from OZ012626.1 coordinate 37,812,965, forward strand.
GAAAAGTGTATTGCAGTTAATAGACGTAATTTTCAACTTTTTTTTTGAGTTGTTTTATATAGATATTAATTTTAGATAGTGTCGTGTTTATATGTATGTCGTTTGTTGTATTTTCATTTTTATTATAAGATTTTTTTAAATTTAATTTCAAAAATTTAGATTTTTTTATTTTTCAAGAAGAAATTGAAGGAATAGCCCCTACATATTATATATATTTGAAAAAAGAAAAAAATGCTCTTTTCAATAAAGTGACAGCCCACTATGACTTCCATATAAAAAAATAAAAATTTATGTCATAACCTATAAATAAAAAGACATTTTCAAAATCTGTTAACGCCATTGCATTCTCCTCAAAAAAGTGCCTTAAGAACGTGCAAACGCCATTTCTCTAAATTCACAAACAACCAAAAAATCGAATTTTTGGCCATAACTCGAAAACAAACGACAATCGCTAAAATTTGACTTCACCGTCAAGGGTTTCTCAAAAAAAGAGCTCGACGATGCGCGGTCAGATTTTCAATATCTGTTATGGTTTAAAAGTTATCCTATAAAAACATCGAATTTTGCCCACCCTGTACATACTCCGAAAGATGGAACCGCGCTTCGTCAGAAAAAATGTAAACTTTATCTTAAAATTTAAGACCAAGATAGTTTTTGATATCTCGATATAATAAAAAATTGTGTGAAATCTCAATCGAAATTTTCCCTATTTCTAACAATCCCCCCTTATTATTGATTTTTCTCACCTATAATCCTTGTTTTAGGGCCATGCGATACGAGGACCTGTCGTTGAACCCCCACGAAAACGTGCGTAGCTTGTTCGATTTTTTCGGTTTGTATTTTCATAGCAATGTCGAACAGTTCCTCGATTCACACACCAAGATGAACGTGGGTGGCGTGTCAAGTACATTTCGCGATTCTAAAAGTGCCCCATTTCATTGGAAGACCGACTTGAATTCCAGTGAAGTACAATATATTGAAGAAAACTGTGATGAAGCCATGCAACTGTGGGGTTATGTTCGAGCGAAGAATGCCAGTAATTTGCATGAATTCAATCCCCTTACTAGTTACAGAATTCACTGATTTTTTGTATCATCGAAAATGTGATTATTTTTTTAACATCAGTATTTTCTGAACAAAGTATATAAGTACATAATTATACCCTGTGTATTCTAAGGCATTTATTTTACTGTTAAGAAATGATATTATTTAATTATCTAGTATATTTAATCTAGCTTTATTCGGTTCCCATATTAATATTAATTGTGGACTGCGTACATTTTTATACCTATTCCAAATACGAGTATGAGTAATTTTATTCTCAAAGCATATGCTTGTTCAATCGTCCTTAGTCAGGCTACCAAATTGTTACTCTTGGCGTCCGAAACCAAATCAGTATACGTTGAATAATACAACAAATCTACTTATATACAGTTAGAGCAATTTTGTAGCCTGCTTTAATAACTCAGTTTGCTCAACCCTAAAATTGGCACCTATACATGCAATCCCGTGTTTGAGAATTAAATTTACAAGAGTTTTTTACGCATTGAATATTGGAATTTTCTTTTAAAGCACAATGTTTTTTGGCACTGAATAATAATGTATAATGATAGATTTTTTGTTATTGTTGTTATGTTGTCTCCCTATTATAGTCAATTGTTTACGTAATTAGTAATAAAGAGGGATTTTTGTCGTAAGAAAGTCAAGCAGTTGCAGAATGTTGTGTATATCATGTAGATGCATATCTTTAAATTTCTAAATAAAATAGTAATAATAATAGGATTGTGCCTTTGGAATTTTAGGCATTTTCACCGAGCATTTTTACAGGCCAGTTCAACTAAACAAATTTCGTTTTTCGGCGAATAACTACAAAATTGCACATGGATTTGGTTTTTAACTATCACTAGTACAAGCCTAAGCATAGATCAAATCACGCTACAATCACGTTTTGGGGCTTCCAATCATTAGAATTATTACAAAAGCAATTAAAATTATACAAAGTTTTTATTTTAGAGTACTTAGAGGCGACTAATAATGGTGAATGCTGTGATTTTATCGGTTTAATTTTAGCTCATTTGGTCAAATTGTATCTCATGTTTCGTTTCACTTCGAACAAAGGGAGGTTGTGAATATTTTATGTTGGATGTATTTAGTTTGATGTATTGTGATTTTTTGTTTAGTTTGTTTCTACACCAGTGTACCTTTTATTAGTGATATATTGGCCTAAAAAGGTAACGAATCACGCGTTTGATTTATCAAGGAAATTGTTAATATTCTATAAATAAAATTAATTATATCATACTGTTGTTTGTTTTATCCAAACTAAACTGCTGGCCAATTGAAACGTACCAAGCGAATTTTTAGGTTGAATTTAAAGTCAAATATTTTCAAAAATATAAAAGATATCAACATGCGGTTTTCAGGATTTGAGAGATAATTTATTTGAGAAAGCGATAGTGTTACCCGATTTTTTTACTTTGAAGTACATTACTATATACAGGGTATGAAAGAAAGTCTTCTTTTTTTTGTCAAATTTTATAACTACCGTGATTCCACAAATATTTTCTTATATTTTTTTGATGTAGATTTTTTTAGTCCTTACTTAATGGAAAAACAACCTGTTTCTCAAAATTTTGATATCCCTGTTATTTTATAAGATACCGAATTTTTGCTGGAAATTTGATTTTTTTTTTGTTTGTTGTCGTTCGGCCGTATTGTGTTTTGTAAGAACCAATCTCTGTAGTTGTAGTTATAATACCTTATGAATGGCTTTCTCATGAAAAGTACACTTTTTGTACTTTCATTAATTTATTGGTAACCAGCGGCTTATCAAAAATCGGTACACGTTCGCTAATTGGCAATTTTTTAATTCATTTTTTGAGGCTATTTTCTTAATGGAATAGAATGGAATTTATTTAGTTTATGTTCACCATTGCTTTAAGTGACTTATATCCTCGAAACGGGTTTTTCACTTTTTCAAAAATTTGCTCATATTCGTGTATACAGGGTGGCTACGAAATCGTTTTACAACTCCTACCATTTTGTTACATTTAACTGTATTAATTTGAAATTTGGCATGGTTTGATTGTTGAAAGGAATAATCATTTTGACGTTTAAAACAATCTGATGACACTTCCGGTTTCACCGGAAGGGCCACCTACTAACTTTAAAATTTTTTTAAAACAACCCTGTATATTTTTTTCCGTATTTTCGACATATCACATGATGACATTTACTTTCAAAATGGCAGCATAATTATTATTGCAAAAACCTGTTCAACAATATCAAATTTAATAAAAAATTCGGTATCTTATAAAATAAGAGGGATATAAAAATTTTGAAAAATTGGTTTTTTCCTCATTAACCAGGGACTAAAAAAATCGACATTAAAAAAATATAAAATTTTTTTGTGGAATTCCGGTAGGTATAAAGTTAGAGAAAAAAAAGACAACTTTCTTTCATACCCTGTAGATAGTAACGTACTTCAAACTAAAAAAATCGGGTAACACTATTGCTTTCGCAATAAAATTATCTCTTGAATCCTGAAAACCTCATGTTGATATCTTTTCTATTTTTCAAAATATTTGACTTTAAATTCAACCTAAAAATTCGCTTGGTACGTTTCAATTGGCCAGCAGTTTATATCAACGAGATTTATCTTTTTTGGTCCCCCAAGTTAAAAATTACGAGAAAATCGTTCTGCAATTCTGTGAATCAGTGATTATAGAGGTTCTCTTTAAAAAATAATAAGGTATGAATTTTTTTAAATATTATATTAACATAGGTAATAGATATAAAAAAACATCCTAATAGATTTAATAACAACTCTAAAAACGCCATATAATTAGCTAAACGAAACAAAAAACTCATCAAATAAATAACTCATAAATAATAATAAAGAAATAAACTAAAAACAAATCTAGCACAGGCGGTAATTATGTGTTACTTAATTTAAAAATAATCAGTCAACTTTAATTATATAGAATACAATTTCTCTACTAATTACTTGATAAATAGAATAACGACTAATCCACTAGAATACTGGGTAGATCTTCCTCTTCTATGAATCTTTTATTGTAGTTATCAATAGTATTTTTGATGGCCTCTTTGGAATATTTGCAATCAAATGCTTCACAATGGCATGAAAAAGATTTGTATTTAACCAACCAAAACTTTTCCCCATAGTCAAAACTGGAAAGATATGTAGGCACAATTTTAGATGACAATTAATAGTCTCTTATTACCTTAGTTCCTCATCTCCACCGATGTCCCTGTTAGCAAAAAACGCAATCCTCGGAAACTTCAAATCCTGATGGTCAATAAACACCCTCACCGGATGCAAATTAGGTCTACACGAATGATTAATAAATCTTGCAAGATTCCCATAATATTTCGCGTCAATACAATACGACTCACCCATCTACAAAACCATAACATAATTTGCATATTACACAAAAAACCAAACCTACATTTTCGCTTCTACAAATCCGATTATCCAAATCAAATAAATAACTATCGTCTTCTCGCTGGTCAGCCTCCATATCGGTGAGAATCTCTCCAACATACTCACATACAAAACTACCTTTCGGTATAAAACGAAGAGTTATCACGCCCCAGCCTTTCAATTCAGTCTTACAGAGTTGAAATCGTTGAGTCAACCCTTTTTGCACCACACGATTATTGCACGTTATTGAGTTGCACGCGCAACTATCATTGCACTCAAAAATCAACGGCGAATCTAAGAGAAGAAAAAAATGTTGAGGGCACTTTGTAAATCCTAATCTCTAAAATATTCCCAAAATAAAAAATCACTGAATAATAATAAATAAGGAGCTTTCATTTTACAATTTGAAGGAAGATTCTCGGTTAATCTCAATTGAAATCACGTGATCCAAATAACCAATCGTATTACTATTAGATAAACTGAGCAGTTCAGTTTATGAAACATTATTAATACCTACAGTTGTACAGTCTTATTCATAGAGATTCATAGTAATTTAATAATTCACAATCTCAGAGTATGTTTAACTAACCAGAGAAACTAAAATCCTGCGTCAACTTCCCATCGTCGTCATACCAGCACTTCATAGACAATTTACCACAAGAACAATCCTCACTCGTACAACGCTCTTCACAGTTACAGTTATTCATACTCGATAATTTCACATCGATGCAAACTTCATCCGAAGTAATGCAGTTTTTGGAAATGTACACATAACTGCTAGGTAAAGGCTCATCATCCACGATATTAACACACTGGATTGGATTAACTTCTTTTCCCTTTGATATGTCGCTGTAAATAAAGCAATAAGTACAAGTAAATAATAAGCAATAAACTCGAACTTGGACAGAATAGTTTTGCGACGTCCATAATCCGATGCTATGACGTTTTGCATGTGAACATTGAGCGCAATCAAATTGTAACTGTTTCCATCCTCTGGTACACAATCCAAAGCCGATTCATTATTCTTGTTGATTAAAGCTACATCAGCACCTCGCGCAAGCAATATTATAATACAATTGTATTTATCTTCTCTTGCACCGATATGTCTGCAAATCAAACTTAGAGCAATAGCCACAACTTAATATCCAACACTTACAATGGGGTATCACCATGAGCGTTAACAGCATTCACTTCGCATCCCTTATTTAAAAGCAATTCAACAATTCGTGAGCTCCCACTAAAAGCCGCCCAATGCAATGCGACGTTATGCTCCACGTCCCTCAAAGCCGGATCAGCGCCGCTTTTTATTAAAAAGTTCGCCACTTCCACATAGCCATGTTCACATGCCCAAACTAAAGGCGTCCATCCACCATCATCCTGACAGTTGACAAAGTTGTGAATATTCGCGCCGGCTTCAAGCAAAATTTGGCAAGCGATTAAATTACCGCATTTCGCCGCTAGGTGCAGTGCCGTCATACCGTCTGTACCCTAACAAACAACATTGGGTTATATTGGGAATAATAAGAGTTTACTTTGTACTTTTAACGTGATACTTGCTCCTACTTTGCTCAAGTATTGCACCACTTCGTTTTTGTGGGCGGTGACTGCAAGCATTAATGGCGTGCTTTGTTCCTTGTCCAAGACATCCAATTCCATTCCGGCTACCATAAGCAAGTGAACTACTCCTATAAACCCGTTGTGTGCGGAGTAATGCAAAATTGTACCATCGTTGAAGTCCGCTATTTTAAAATTAACATCGACAGTTTTTGAACCTGAAAAGTGCAAGTTAATAATTACATACAAAAGGGATGTTGCATTTTTTTTATATCCCGTTTTTTTCTGTTAGAAATGTAAAACGACTATATTAATAATACTCTACAGCAAAAATAATTTTTTTACTAAATATTTGTACACAAAAAAACGAATCCAAATTGAGCGTAATTCAAATACATTATTGCCACCCAAAAACGCTTTGAGATCGGCCAGTCCCGTGTGACGTCACGAATCTAGTTGATATTGCCCTGTCTAACTATTTTTTACGCGCTTGACAATTTTCCAAATACGTCAAAATGCGTAGGTACTGTCACCACTGTGGAACTAAATTCGTGACGTCAGCAGCCTTTTGGGCCGATTCGGGGGTTTCCGGACAATGCGTGGAAATTTCAAATTTTACGATACTTTTATTTATTTACTCGGAAGTACAGGGTGGCCCATTTTCGAGCCTCATCATAGGGATCTCGGAAACCGTAAGAGATACAGGGTCGGTTAAATTATGGCAAAGTTGCCCATTTTGATGCTTATCAAAATGCTGTGTTGCAACTTGGAAAATTCCGAATACTTTCTGAAATATCCTGAAAAAAATGAAATTTCATAAAATCTTTTTTATTTATTTGTGACGTTATTTGAAAACAAACTTTAAAACAAACAACACTTCGTCATTGCCACTTTTTATTCTCTACAATATGGCGCTGTCAAAATTTAAATCCGACGTTTCGTCTTCCAGAAACCATCATCAACTTATTTTTTTTAAATACGGACCTGGATTTTTTATTTTATTTTTGGTTAGCTTTGGACTACCTTAAAGCTATGACCCATCACAAAATTTGATTTTCAAACGTTTCGATGACAAAAACTGACATTTTCTGTATTCTTAAACATATTTAATACGATACTATTTTAAAAACAAATTATTTTTCAACATTCTAAATTTATGATACTGATGAAAAGCTATTATAAACATTATTTAGTCAGAAGTAATAATTTGTTTTGAAAACAGTGTCGTATTAAATATTTTTAAAAATACAGAAAACGTCAGTTTTTGTCATCGAAACGTTTGAAAATCAAATTTTGTGATGGGTCATAGCTTTAAGGTAGTCCAAAGCTAACAAAAAATAAAATAAAAAATCCAGGTCCGTATTTAAAAAAAATAAGTTGATGATGGTTCTTGAAAGACGAAACGTCGGATTTAAAATTTGATAGCGCCATGTTGTAGAGGATAAAAAGTGGCAATGACGAAGTGTTGTTTGTTTTAAAATTGGTTTTCAAATAACGTCAGAAAAATATTAAAAAGATTTTATGAAACTTTGTTTTTTCAGGATATTTCAGTAAATATTCGGAATTTTCCAAATTGCAACACAGCATTTTGATAAGCATCAAATTGCGCAACTTTGCCATAATTTAACCGACCCTGTATCTCTTACGGTTTCTGAGATCCTTATGATGAGGTTCGAAAATGGGCCACCCTGTACAGACCAAAAAAATTTTTCAAAAATATTGATTGTGATAATTTGGTATCAGTTTTTCAAAAAAAATTATTTTGAAAATCATGCAAAGTTCCTATTGGTTGTTGATTATTTTACCTAAAATTAACGCCAGCCTCTCCAAATCCTCACATTTGGCCGCAACCAAAAGCTCGTTTTCACTATAAGTTTCCTCATCGTCCATATCCACATCAAAATTGATAGTTGGTATTGAGCCAGGTTCAACTAGTGGCGGCGTCGGTGGGCTATCCCTATCTATTTGTACTATACTAGACTGAAAACTCATTTTAGCTGATGGGCTAAAATTTCAAAAGCCAAGTAACACATAATTACCATCGATTGAACAAAAATTAAACTAATAAAAAACCGCATGTTTCAAAAACTAAACAAAAGGGCATGTGTGTGTGTCGCATCGACGAGGATTGAAATCTGCAAACAAAATTATTAACCAACAACCACCAGAATAGAACAAACAAAATAAATAAATTTAATTACTCATATTTTATTAGTTGGTCAGTAAACTTGAACGAATAAAAGGATTGTTCACTTTGGATACAATCAAACAGTGCAAAGACGTAAAATAATTTGCAGTAAGCGAAGAATCCCATTGCACTAGAACACAACACCCACACACACACAAACAAATTTTTGAAACACTCAGTGTTAGTGACAAAGCACTCTAGTCCACAAGCCATACTTACTACTGGTTTTTGGGCACTGGTAAAATCACAGGCTTTCTGGATGTGTGCATTTTAATAATAACATCTTCAGCTGGTGTGGACGCGCCACAATGTGGACAACACTCCATCTCCCCGACAGAAATTTGGCATTCTCTGTGGTATTGATGCCCAGCTTCGCATTCAACAAACCGCCCCTAAAATAATTCAAATTATCCATAAAAACTCTACTGATAGAAGCGTGGGATTAACCTGGGTGCAGAAAACGCCACAAGTAGGGCAACAGTTGTGCCTCAACATTCTATTGCGGTGCAAATCGCATAGAAGAACATACGGCACTCGGCTGGAGGGTCGCAGCATTGACTCTTGGTGGATGTTGACGATCCTACTACAACCCACGAATTTGTCGCTTACGTTATCTATTGCGTTACAGTGAACAGGTTCTGCAAATAAATACATAGATATAAAATGCATACTTAATACTTAGTTAAAGTTAATTACCGCCTTTGACTGAGGTGGCATACAGTTGGGTTTGCTTGGTACAGAGGCACAATTTAGAAGCGATTAATTCAGCTCCAACAGAAGAACATTCCGGGTCTTCAGGCAAATCACTCTGTTCAGCCACTGCTGCGACCAAATCTAAAGACTCATCCATGTCCATGCTATTTTCATCCACTTTAAATCGGCTAAAAAATAATTTAAAACTTGGTTCGTTTCTTATAATAAGTAAGTATATCCGCAGCTTATATTTTACAACTTAACTAATATAATCACAAAATAATAGTAAATATTTTTCTAATGGAAGTTTCAAATTTGAGTATCAGGTTTGACCTTAACCCTGAACCGTTGTGATAATTTTGTTAATATTATATTTTGATATACATTTGAGAATTTAAAAAAATGTTCTAAATAACGTTTCTAGTGTTTTTACTATACCAGGACGATTCATTAATAATAAAGTGTTGTTAAAGAAAAAAAAACATATTTTTCATACGTACTGAAATCACAAAAAAAAATATGTGCCTGAAATAACTAGATAAAAATGTCCTGAATTTTCTAATCAATAAAGAGAATAACCAGTTTTGAAATAAAGTAAATTTTACCAAAATACAACCAAGAAAAGTCATAACGTCTTAATTATCTTGAACGGTCTTCTGAAAAAGTGAAAAAAACTGAAAATTACAATTTTTGGTTGGCGTTTAAAAAACAAAAACGAATCGATGTTTAAAGAAACGACGATCATTGATCGATAGAGCATAAAAAGTTGCTTTGAGAATGTTTTTACAGATTTGAAAAATATTCAGAAATAAAAAACTTATGGGCGATTTTCAAAAATTGTAATTTTCAGTTTTTTTCACTTTTTCAGAAGACCGTTCAAGATAATTCAAATTTGTCTTAGGATTATTACTGAGCTCTAAATTTAGCAACTTTGCCAAATTTAAACCTATTATCTATCTATTATAATAAGCGAGATCCCCATGCTGGAAACGGAATTTCAGCCACCCTGTATAATCACTGGTTGAAATATAAATGCAGTTTTACACCAATATGGGCATTATATCAGAAAAAATAACAGAAACTATAACCTCCTTAAGTTAGAGTAGACAGACTGAAATTTCCAAGCGAAATTGCTTCAAAAATCTTAAAGTGGCAGATTTAAAAAAACATTTCAACAAATAAATCAAGAAAAATATTTGTAAAAATATAAAATAAAGACAAATACATGAAGGTGTGATGTAACAAGAAGCAAACCGCAACTTTTATTTTTACAAACTATAAAACAAAACTTCAATCTATAACAGGTAAAACCCTAAACTATAACAGTCAAAATTGCAAAACTATAACAGACAAAATGTCAAACTATAATAAACGAAATTACAAACTATAACAGACAAAATACTAAACTATAACCAACGAAATTATAAACTATAACCGAGAGAACTCCAAACTATAACAGACAAACTAAAAGTTATAAAAATCTGGACTTGGATGAATAAAAAAAATTTTTTTTCAACAATAAATCAAAAATTGGAAATTTTTAGTGGATTTTGATGAAAAAGTCTTTATATAATGTGTAATATAGCCAAATGTAGACGTTATTGAAAAAATCAGTAACATGATGGAAAGTAATTGAGATGATTTTTGTGCTAATAGGAAAAACTAAAACTTTTCAACAAACATGGTCCACTACTTTGAAAATTTCTACTGTTTTGTATCGTTTTTAATAAGAAAAAAAATATCAATAATATGGCTATTAGTTTAGATACTTTTTGGGAGAATGGAAGAAAAACTAAAATTTCCGATCAATCTTCTACATGGTTCGCTTTGAAAATTCGTAGCTCTACGCCGGATTAACGGATTTACACTAACAATACAGTTTTGCAAAGCTTTATGTTGCTATAATTAAGAAAAAAATCATCAATATGATGGGAAATAATTTAGGATATTTTTGCGCTTATGGTAATAAAAAAAAATTCTCATTAATCTTCTGTATAGTCAAGTTTGAAAATCGCTTTATCAATTTTATCGTCCTCTTAACAAATTTAGCCTGCAACACTCACCCCGAGGATATTCTCGAGGACCGCCTGGAATTCTTCTCAAACTGACTCTCATCCAGCGAATTACTTCTATCTGAATCCGACTCCTTATCACTATCCATAAAACCTCGAAAACGTTTCGAAATGCGCCTGGAATGCTTACTGTTACGATGGTGCTTCTTACTCTTCACAACCACATCAGTCTCCTCATCATAGTGATTGCTACTGTTATCACTACTATCATATTTGTTGTTATTAGATTTCTCCGGAGAATTCTTGCTTTTCTCGCTTTTTACCGCCTGTTTAGCCATGGCTAGATTCTCCAGGATTTTCTTCGTGGGTTTTAGCTGGCGTGTAAGCCGTTGGGGTTTACTAGATTCATTGTAGGATTTTTCCTTGCGGGCTATGGCACTTTGCAGCACCGATTCATTGCAGTCTTTGCTGCGTCTTCGTGATGAACGTTTTAAATTGCTTGTGGTGCTCGAGCCGCTGTTACTAGTGGATTTATGGCGTAAAGAACGCCGACCTGGCGACGCCTCCTTGGTGCTACTGCTGTTGGATTTCGAGTTTTCGTTTTGAGGTTTCTTAAACAGTAGAACGATGCGTGGCTTCTCCTCATCGTCCGAATTTTTGTTTGGCTTGTCTAGTTCCTCGAGTGGATTGTTTGTACTACTTACGTCAGTTGTGGATGTGTCCAATTCCATTTTGAGGAAATTTTCCGGGGTTTCCATGTCGAGTTGACTAGATTTCGTTGAACTGCTTTCAGAATGTGTTTCATTCATGCTGTCGTCTTCAGTCTTGATATCAGTTTCAGTGTCGGATTGCTTGTTGAACTGGCTTTTCATTTCACCCAACAATTTACTGATAAATGTCTTATCACCAGCGTGATCGGAACTGTTTGACTCACCATCAGTAATCAAAGAGTTCATGTTGGTTTGTCCATACGGTTGTACGCTTAAAATTGTCAATAAATCATTATTTACTTTTGCACAGACGCCTACTAAATAACGCTAGCTACTAGGGGCATCACTTACGTTCCACATAGCGGGTAATTCCATCATTTTTAATCACATTTATTTATAATTATTAGCATGTTATGTTGAAAAGTTGTTTAGTAACCAAAGAACTAGAATTGCAACTTGGAACTTGGATGCAATGCAACCATGTGCAACCATATGCAACTGATAGACTGAGCTACCCACACGGAAATTTTACTATCAAAGCACTGATTATGTTTAGAAGTAAATCAGCTATTAAAAACTACCTAAACACTTATTATTTAATAATAATAATAAATACTTTACATATTTTAAAAATATACATAGCAAACCTACCGCCATCTATAAAGTTTAAAACCAACTTGACAACGCCGACAAAGTAGAAATCTGCAACAAACCAAAATTAGTCGTTTTATTAACGAAATACCGGATAATTTAACAAAAAAACTTTTCCATAATCACCAAACCTTTCTGATTGTCCAAATATTAAACTATGAGATTGTATAATTTATTTTAAATATTTGTGACTCATCTAGGGGGTAGCACAAGGTCAGCGCATGCGCAGCGTAGTAGTTGAATTATTATCTGAAAGGTGACATTTCTATACATACATTTTCATTTAATTTCAAAGGGAAATCAGCTTTTCCCTGTGAAGCACGTTAGTTCCGCAGAAGAAAAACCAAAATGGCGTTGAAAAATCAAGTTGGACACAGTAAGTTTAGCTTTAGTTGTGAGAAACGGGGAAATCAAATGTTATTTTGACAGGTAGTTAAAAGGGAGATAAGAGTCGGTGCTTAATAATTACAAATGATATTTAATCCCTTTGTAGTGTTTATTATTATCTTAAAACGGAATACTTAAAGAGTTTTGGGATTTGATTTTTCTATTATTGATTGGAAAATATTTTGGATATTTATGTGGATGTGGGAGTCCTATGACGTCACATTGTCAATATTTTCCAGTATGCGTATTAGCAAAGTTATATGGGTGCCGGCACATGGATTATTTTCGGAACGATTTTACAATACCGGACGTATTAGCGATTAAATTGAAATTTTTTAAAATGATGAATAAAAGCTCTACGAATACGAATATAAAATTATTTTTGCGCGCACGAAGCTACTTTTCAGAAAAAAAAATAATTAAAACAGTTGATTATTTGAATTTAGCGGGCGATGTTAGCCAATCAAAAGCTTGTTATGACGACCGCGCATGCGAACATTCCATCATTGATGGAACCACACAAACGAACAATGAAACACTGTTGCCACTTTTCTGCACTCCTAACCAAAACTATGATTTTGTACTATTATTTACATAAAACTAACCTGAAAAAACAACCTAACAGCCTCCGGCCTTCACTTTTAATATTATCTAAGTGAAACCAACCTCAAATAACAACCTAACCGCCTCCGGCCTTCATATTTTAATAAGGAGAATCCTCTTCCCAACCCAAATGACACAGATCAATGTGAACTGAAAATATCGCTACTGTTAATATCTGAACAATGAAACAAGCACAATTAATAGCACAACACAGTCGAAATCTACTAATACAATCAGTAAAATGGCAACGATGGAATATTATAAATGTGCTTGTCTTGACTGCAAGTTTCTGATTGGCTAACATCGCCCGCTAAATTCAAATAATCAACTTTTTTAATTATTTTTTTCCTGAAAAGTAGCTTCGTGCGCGCAAAAATAATTTCATATTCGTATTCGTGGAGCTTTTATTCATCATTATAAAAAATTTCAATTTAATCGCTAATACGTCCGGTATTGTAAAATCGTACCTTTTTTTTAATTTTTTTATTTATTACACAATAGGGACTTTGCATGATTTTCAAAATAATTTTTTTTGAAAATCTGATACCAAATTATCACTATCAATATTTTTGAAAAAAAATGTTGGTCCGTACTTTCCAAGTAAATAAATAAAAAGTATTGCAAAATTTGAAATTTCCACGCATTGCCCGGAAACGCCCGAATCGGCTCAAAAGTCTGCTGACGTCACGAATCTAGTTCCACAGTGCAGCACGCCGCATTTTGACTTATTTCGAAAAATGTCAAACGCGTAAAAATATTTAGACATGCCAATGTCAACTAGTTTTGTGACGTCACACAGGACTCTCCGATCTCAAAGCGTTTTCGGGCGGCAATAATATATTTGAATTACGGTCAATTTATAATCGGTTTTTTATGTACAAATATTGAGTAAAAAAAATATTTTTGCTGTAGAGTATTATTAATATAGTCGTTTTACATTTCTAACAGAGAAAAACGGGATTTTAAAAAAATGCAACATCCCTAAATCCTTAGAAAAATTCCCCATAGATGTCACTTCTATAAGCTTATTCGGGGTTTCCCCATGCTCAAAATTTCCATTTTTCCAGAAATTATGAATGAGGTCATCAGACACAAAAAGAAAAATGGTCCTGGACATGGAGTGGAGTGGCGTGTGCTGGTGGTGGATCAGTTAGCTATGCGAATGGTTTCTGCCTGCTGCAAAATGCATGAAATTTCCGCTGAAGGAATTACATGTAAATATTATGACCTCACTAACACCTTATAAATTACAGCATTTCTAAACCCTCTTTTTACAGTGGTTGAAGACATCAACAAAAAACGGGAGCCTCTGTCTACAATGGAGGCAGTCTACTTAATCACCCCAACAGAAAAGTCTGTACATGCCCTAATAAACGATTTTGAATCACCCCGGCCAATGTACAGAGGCGCACATGTTTTCTTCACGGAAGGTAATACCATTTAACTCCATTTAACATTTTACTATTAACTTGTATGTACATTTTTTGGCAGCATGTCCCCATACTGAGATACAAAAACTAGCTAAACATCGAGTAGTGAAATATATTAAAACATTTAAAGATTTGAACACATCTTTTATACCATGTGAATCGCAGGTGATTGAACATTTTTTTTTTTGGTTTACCACTAACTGTTTTAACCTGTGGTGCTTTTTGACGGGGGAAGTTTGTCTGCATCCCATTAATCCTACTAACTATAACTATAAATGGTGTTGTTTTGTCGCTTATTTTTGACAGGGTGTTCCTCGTCGGATTAACACGTATTACTCTGTGACCTAGGCTATAATTTTGCTAATACGAATCATAAACGTTAATTTTTTTCCTCTTACATGCATACAGTTTGTCCGGAAGAACTGTTCAATGAGCTTTGCAAATCATGTGCTGCTAAGAAAATTAAAACGTTAAAGGAGATCAACATTGCCTTCTTGCCCTACGAGTCACAGGTGTGTGTTAAGTGTGGCTAGCCTAGATCTTTGCCTGTATGCTTTGTTGTCTAGTCTACTATTTTTTCCATAAATTTGGTTAGTATTTTTAGTTTCTGTTTAATCTTTAGGTGTTTTCGCTTGATACACCGGATACATTCCAATGCAGTTACGATCCGTCATTCCAAGCGGCTCGTAATGCTAATATGGAGCGGATGGCGGAACAGATTGCCACCCTGTGTGCTACTTTAGGGGAATACCCCTCGGTGAGGTATAGAAGGTGAGTTTGAGTTTGAAATTCTGGTCAACGAAGCATAGTTTTTGCTTCTGCGATGCTGAAAATGACTAATTCACTAAATGGTTCTATAAAAAAACGATCAATTAATCTGTAATCTCAAGTGCTTAGGGCGTAGACTAGTCAGTTAGACTTCTAGTAGTGTAGATTGGCCGGTTCTGCACAAACAAGATATTCGAAATTTTAAATAAAATATTTCTACGATTCATATTTTTTAAACTAAACGCATCATCAGAACGAAATATCTCAACAATATCTAACTTTATAGACATAAATACTTCCTGCTTTAACAAAAAACTTTTGCAGTGACTGGGATCGTAACGTCGAGCTGGCTCAGTTGATCCAACAGAAACTGGACGCATACAAAGCCGACGAGCCCACGATGGGCGACGGCCCGGAAAAATCCCGCTCGCAGCTAGTGATTTTAGATCGCGGTTTCGACTGCGTTTCACCGCTCCTCCACGAATTAACATTCCAAGCCATGGCCTACGATTTGCTTCCGATTGAAAACGATGTCTACAAATACGAGGCGTCTGCTGGCGTCGTCAAGGAAGTGCTACTGGATGAAAACGACGAACTTTGGGTGGAGTTACGCCATCAGCACATTGCCGTAGTCTCACAAAGTGTCACGAAGAATCTCAAAAAATTCACTGATTCAAAACGCATGACTCAAAGCGACAAACAGTCCATGAAGGATTTGTCTACGATGATAAAGAAAATGCCTCAATACCAAAAAGAACTGTCGAAATATGCAACACATTTGCACTTGGCGGAAGACTGCATGAAAGCTTATCAGGGTTATATTGATAAACTGTGCAAGGTGGAGCAGGATTTGGCGATGGGCACCGATGCTGAAGGAGAGAAAATCAAAGATCACATGAGGAATATAGTTCCGATTTTACTGGACCCCAAAATCACTAACGAATATGACAAAATGAGGATTATAGCCTTGTATGCCATGATAAAGAACGGAATCACTGATGAGAATCTTTCAAAATTGGCCACACATGCCCAAATCAAGGACAAGCAAACCATCAGTAATTTACAGTTGTTGGGAGTGAATGTCATAAATGATGTATGTATATATTTCAGAAAGTAACGCATAAAATTATTAATGTTTTTACCTAGGGAGGCAACAGGGTTAAAAAACCTTACAGCGTCCCCAGGAAAGAACGAATAACCGAGCAGACCTATCAGATGTCTAGATGGACGCCAATAATCAAGGATGTAATGGAGGATGCCATCGAAGATAAACTAGATCAGAAGCACTTCCCATTTTTGGCTGGACGAACCCAACCCAGTTCTTACCATGCCCCAACTAGGTAAAATATTAAATGCCTAGCCTAGCACACTAATTTCCTTTCTCTTTTCGTAGTGCTCGATATGGCCACTGGCACAAAGACAAAGGCCAGCAGACAGTGAAAAATGTCCCCCGGTTGATAGTGTTCATAGTAGGTGGTGTTTCCTTCTCGGAAATTCGTTGCGCTTACGAGGTGACCAACGCAGTGAAAAATTGGGAGGTAATCGTTGGTTCATCGCACATACTTACCCCAGAAGGTTTCCTGAGTGACTTGGCAACTTTAGCTCTAGGCTAGGAGTCAACCAAAAAAGTTACGTTTAAACTACCTAATGATATCTAGCTTTTGTCTGGGAAATCAGCTGCATTATTCTTTTTCGTTGTTGCTTAGTCTACATTTCAAATTGTTAATATTCCTTAATCATGTTAGAAGTTAAGATTAATATTGATTAGAGTTTCATGTAGGTTAATGGTTACAACAAACTTTTAATGTTGGTAGAAAAGTGAGAAGTTTTTAAGGTTGGATAAAGTTTAATTTAATAGTAAAAATTTGTTGTAAACAATTGCTTGATGGTTTTGTTGCTTTAACGATACATTTATAATAAATCTTTAATATATTTAAATGCGACTGTGTATTTCTAGATTCCGGAAAATTTTCCTTGTATAAAGCTGTTCTAGTCTTACTAATAAAATAAACTGCATTTAAAATGTTGGAAATAGATGGCTATTTAATTAAGGATAATTTACAACAAATTTCTTAAAATCATCTTTAAACTTAAATAAATTAAGAATAAGATTTGTGTGTATTAGAGAAATTTAATATATAAAAGCATTTCCATATTATCCATAGAATAGTTACATTCAAAAATAAATAAAATTTGTTGTAAGTGATCTACAATTTAACGCATGTTTGTGGTACTACTAAGTTTTTTTCAGTATTTTTTTTATTCGTCTGTCTTTCAAAATGTAGAATAAGATTTCAATTTGTAGTTTATAATTTATAAAACAAAACTTAATTCGTTTTAATAAACAAGCAATATGAAAGAAAAGTTGATGTCAACAATTCCGTAATATATTGTAGAATTGCATTGTTAAAAAAAGTCTTATCAGTGATAATATTTATAAATTTAATGTATGTACGTTGTTATATTTTTGTTGTCTGTAGAAATTCTTCCTTCTAGTACTGAATTTTAATGATAAAAAATCTGATAAAATGTCAATTGAAATGTTAAATAAACACATATGTAGCAAAAATGAGTTAGATTATTGGAGTGTTCCCCCAAAAGTTAACATTAGCCAGCATGAGGACATAAAAAACCAAAGTTGCTTTTTTTCTGTCCCATTCTTTATATCGTTAGATTACAATTACCTTCCGCCTAATTGCAATAAAATTTAAAATAGGCAAAACAAAATTTAATTATACAGGGTGTTCGCGCGAAGTGGCTCACTATTGCTAACTTCGTTATTATTGGAGCTACAAAGTCGGTTAAATTAGCAAACTAGTAGCATTTTTTCCGCTGATTACAATGGCGAAAACAAAAAAACAATTGATTATCTGGTTTTCAAGATATTCAAAAAAATAACATTTTTTTAAATGGAACACCCTATATATTTTTGCAAAACTCGATGGTAAATTAAATTCTATACAAAAAATGTCCTCATCTTTTTTTGATAATAATTTAAAATAAGTTATTTTGAAAAAAAGTTTGCAATTCTTTAAAATCAAGTAGCCATAAAACGGAATAGTAACTTATTAAAACCAAACAATCATAATTTTAAATTTAAGCAAGTTGAAAAATACTTGAAAGAATTACGGAAATATTGAAAATTTACAAAATTATAATTTTCATGGCTACTTGATATTTAAACTTTTAAACCTTTTTTCATAATAACTCGCTTATTTTAAATAATTGTCAAGAAAGCATAAATAAGAACATTCTTTGTTCAGAATTTAAATTATCATCGATTTTTGCAAAAATATACAGGGTGCTCCGTTTAAAAAATGTTATTTTTGTCAATATCTCGAAAACCAGATGGCCAATTGTTTTTCTGTTTCCACCATTATAATCAGCGTAAAAAATGCTACTAGTTTGCTAATTTAACCGACTTTGTAGCTCCAATAATAACAAAGTTAGCAATGGTGAACCACTTTGCGCAAACACCTGTATATTAAAAATATTTAATAAAATAGTAATATTTCCGTAATTCTTTCAAGTTTTTTTCAACTTGCTTAAATTCAAAATTATGATTGTTTGGTTTTAATAAATTACTATTCCGTTTTATGGCTACTTGATTTTAAAGAATTGCAAACTTTTTTTCACAATAACTCGCTTATTTTAAATTATAATCAAAAAAAATTAAGGACATTTTTTGTACAGAATTTAATTTGTCATCGATTTCTGCAAAAATATATAGGGTGTTCCATTGAAAAAAATGTTATTTTTGTGATTATCTCAAAAACCAGATGGTTAATTGTTTTTCTGTTTTCACCATTGTAATCAGCGGAAAAAATGCTACTAGTTTGCTAATTTAACCGACTTTGTAGCTCCAATAATAACGAAGTTAGCAATAGTGAGCCACTTCGCGCGAACACCCTGTATATGTGATAAGTTTTGACCTCAACACGATAAGACCATTATATAACTAATAATTTTCACCACATTAGTGTAGTAAAGACCGGCTGCTCCAAATGTCAAAAGAAACCGTAATTTTAGCGTATTCTGGCGGTTTAGACACCAGTTGCATTCTAAAGTGGCTCCTAGACAAAGACTATAAAGTCATCTGCTATGTGGCGAACATTGGACAAGAAGAAGACTTTGATATAGTTGAAAAAAAGGCTTTGAAAATTGGTGCCTCCAAGGTAAAGCAGTACACGATTTTTAAAAATTTCTTCATATAATTTTTTTCAGGTAGTTATCGAAGATGTCCGAGAGGACTTCATCAAATCCTACATTTGGCCCTCAATACAAGCAGGCCTCTTATACGAATCCCGATATCTTTTAGGGACGTCCTTAGCGCGTCCTTGTATCTCAGTGGGGCTCGTCCGATGCGCTGCGTCCTACAATGCCCAATATATTTCCCATGGGGCTACTGGTAAAGGAAACGACCAAGTTCGATTCGAACTGTCTTGTTATTCTCTTTGGCCTAAAGTCAAGGTAAAAAAAAAACTATATTAAATTTCCTCCATGAATCATAAATGTAATAGATTATCGCTCCATGGCGTTTGGAGGAGTTCACAACTCGCTTCCAAGGACGCCAGGATTTGTTGAAGTATGCACAAGAAAACGGTATTCCAGTGGCGGTAACGCCCAAAGCCCCTTGGAGCATGGACGCGAATTTGATGCATATTAGTTACGAATCGGGGGTTTTGGAAAATCCAGTCAATGAGCCACCAGGTGACTTGTTCCAAATGACTAAAGATCCTAAAGTAGCTCAGGATACGCCAGTTAGAGTTCAGATTAGGTTCGAATGTGGCGAACCGGTGGCGGTGTGTACTGCAGATGGAAAAGTTGAGAAAAATCCGCTGAAGATGATTTTGTTGTTGAATCAGATTGGAGGCGAAAACGGCGTTGGTAGGATTGATATTGTTGAAAATCGGTTTATAGGTTTAAAGGTGCGTATACTGGAGGGTTTCAAATTGCAAGGCAGGCATTTATTTTTCTGTTTGTTTAGTCTCGCGGAGTTTACGAAACACCTGGTGGATTTATCCTGCACACAGCTCACACCGATTTGGAGGTGTTTTGTTTAGACAAAGAGGTCTACCGTGTTAAGCAGTCTTTACGCGTTAAATTCGCCGATTACGTCTATAATGGATTTTGGTTTTCCCCTGAAGGACAATACGTGAGAAAGTGCATTGCTCTAGCTGAAGAAATAGTTACCGGCTACGTCAACTTGGAGATTTACAAAGGAAATGGTAAAACTCCAACATTTTTTTTAGTTTAGGTGATGCCAATTTATTGCTTTCTAGTAACGGTTTTGGGTAGATCCTCGGATGTTTCTTTGTATAACGAAGACTTGGTTTCTATGGACAAACACTCCACTTTTAGCCCAGCAGACGCAACTGGTTTTATTAATATTCAAGCGATACGACTGAAGGAGTATCACCGATTTTTAGACCAAAAAGACAAAATTTGATTTTGTTTCAAAAATAAAAAATATTTAAAAAATTAGAAACAGTTTATCTATAATTATTTAAAGTTAAAAATCGGTTGTTCGACTAAGACAACGCTGCGTAAAAAACTCATGTCGCGTCTTAACACTTTTAAGAGTCGGTTTATTTGACGTCATTTTAAAGAACGATGTAATCGACGTGTTGTTAGCTGGTGGAGCTTTCTCGTCCTCTTCTATGTTTTCCCACTCAACATGGTAAGCTGTATTGTCCAAGGCATTTACAGCTGTGGACCAACTGAACCTCACCAACTG
This sequence comes from Pediacus dermestoides, assembly GCA_963942485.1. Classification (NCBI taxonomy): domain Eukaryota; kingdom Metazoa; phylum Arthropoda; class Insecta; order Coleoptera; family Cucujidae; genus Pediacus; species Pediacus dermestoides. The sequence goes on from OZ012626.1 coordinate 37,834,142, forward strand.
TGGGTACCCAAATACAGGATCGCAATGGTCGACTAGAAATTTTTTTGTAACTGGATCTGCAAAAAAATATGTACCTACTCTGTAATAAAAGATTTGGTACGATTTTACAATACCGGACGTATTAGCGATTAAATTGAAATTTTTTAAAATGATGAATAAAAGCTCTACGAATACGAATATAAAATTATTTTTGCGCGCACGAAGCTACTTTTCAGAAAAAAAATAATTAAAAAAGTTGATTATTTGAATTTAGCGGGCGATGTTAGCCAATCAGAAACTTGCAGTCAAGACAAGCACATTTATAATATTCCATCGTTGCCATTTTACTGATTGTATTAGTAGATTTCGACTGTATTGTGCTATTAATTGTGCTTGTTTCATTGTTCAGATATTAACAGTAGCGATATTTTTAGTTCACATTGATCTGTGTCATTTGGGTTGGGAAGAGGATTCTCCTTATTAAAATATTAAGGCCGGAGGCGGTTAGGTTGTTATTTGAGGTTCGTTTCACTTAGATAATATTAAAAGTGAAGGTCGGAGGCTGTTAGGTTGTTTTTTGAGGTTAGTTTTATGTAAATAATAGTACAAAATCATAGTTTTGGTTAGGAGTGCAGAAAAGTGGCAACAGTGTTTCATTGTTCGTTTGTGTAGTTCCATCAATGATGGAATGTTCGCATGCGCGGTCGTCATAACAAGCTTTTGATTGGCCAACATCGCCCGGTAAGTTCAAATAATCAACTTTTTTAATTATTTTTTTTTTCTGAAAAGTAGCTTCGTGCGCGCAAAAATAATTTTATATTCGTATTCGTAGAGCTTTTATACATCATTTTAAAAAATTTCAATTTAATCGCTAATACGTCCGGTATTGTAAAATCGTTCCAAAGATTTTGTCACAAGTTACCTGCAGGATATCCGCTGCCAAAATCCTTGTGTTCAACTCCGTTTAATCCTTCCGGAAACTTCCACATTTGCAAAGCGTGGTCCCTCGTCACTTTAGCACAAATACTAGCCGCCGAAACAATAGGATACGTTGAATCAGCCTTCTTCGCCACTGTAATCTTCAACTCCGGAAAAATCGTCTTTAAATACGCTTGATATTTCTCCGGTTGCCCCACAGTATCGACGTAAACATGTCCAATGTTCACCCCTCCGTCTTTGGCAGCTTTAATTAAGCCAATAGCCGAGTCCATAGACACTTGATTCAACGAGTACTTGCATCTACTCAGCATACTGTTACAGATTGTATTTGGGGCGATTACTTCAACCGCCCAACCGATTTTCTCGGGTTCTTTGCAGATGTTTGTGAAGATTTTGTCGCGTTTTTCTTCGGTTAGTGCTTTGGAATCGGCACATTCTAGCTTTTCTAGAAGCATTGCTTCGTTAATTGGGCAAAACGCTGTACCATACACCATAGGACCTGAAATTATTTGTTATTAAAACTATTAAAAGTTAAATTTGGGGTAGAATTTTTGAACTAACCTAGAACTGGACCTCGTCCTGCTTCGTCGATTCCCAGCACACATGGGTAGTCTTTGCAGAGTTGTGGGATATCAGATATGTAGAATGCATTTTTGTGATTATTATGTTCACTTAAGTAATTGTTAAGGGTGTTTAAACAGTTTATTTTAGTGGGTTCGATTACTGGTTCAGTTGACATTTTTCTGACAGTTACTTAAGTTCCCGCCATAAAATGGAACAACTTCTATCGACGAAAGCGCCCCCATAGGTAGAGTCCCATATTAAGAGAGTATTTTAGATATAAATAAGTACTCCAGACTCCTTCATAAATCAAAATATTTATGGTTTTTCTGTGTGGTGTTTAATTTTTTGTAAGTAAAATTGTTGCTATGCGTGTTTTAGACAATCAGCAATATTTATAGTCAAAATAGCGAGTTCGCGGTAGTTAGGGACTCTACACACATTAAAATCCTTTGGACATTTCGGTTACTTTTCTCGATTGGTGCACGAGGAAGTGTCCGAAAAATGGCGGATCCAATAGGCTGCTTTCGCGCGTAGTTTGGAAATTCGAAATTCATTTTTATAAATTTGAAGTACTTAATTAATAATTAATGACTGTAGAAAATTTTGATCGTTACATTTAGTATAAAATTTCCAAGGTGATGTAATTTTTCGAACCATCGAAATGTTATGGGAATTCGAAAATCAAATTTCTGTGTCCAGCTCATGACTTTCTTATACAATACGAATAAGGTTCTGATTTTTGAAAAGTATTGTACTTAAGCCGTTGCCAATATTCATATATTAGTAAATTAATTTACTTATTGTTTCAAAATTACAAAAATAAGCAACAGGTTAAGGAAAAACAAGCACAATTTTTTTTTATTATTAATGCATTTTTATTAAAGTACCACATAATACAAAATAATGGATTCTGGTAAATAATTAAATAATTCAGCATAGCACTTCTACGAAATTGGACTGCTGCTAAATAAGACCTAAAAAAGACACCAGTTAGCAACTTTGCAATTCATAATCATAAAAAAATAATTTATTTAACGAATCAGATAACCTAAGCCATCAATGAGATAAACTCTCTGGTGGAAACCGCAAAAGGATTGAACAAATCATCATAATAAATTCGAGTTAAAAAATTTACTATCAATAAAAGGGCTTTACCATGCAGATATGATGTCATCTTCAAGTAGACGTGAGTTTGAGCTGACTCTATAGCATCTTCAATACAAAACTTCTTGGAAATTGGGCTGCTAGTAGATATTAACTAAAAAAGACACCAGTTGATAACTTTGCATTTTATAACCATAGGAAAATAATTCTATTTAAGGAGTCAGATAACCTAAGCCATCAATGAGTTAAACTCTCTGGTGGAAACCGCAAAAGGATTGAATAAATCATCACAATAAATCGAGTTAAAAAATTAACTAGGTATTTACAATAAAAAAGATTTACCACGTGTGATGTCAGCTTAAAGTAAAGGTGAGTTTGGCATCTTCAGTACAAAAACTTCTTCGAAATTGGGCTGCTAGTAGTTATGAACTAAAAAAAAACAGCACTTAGCAACTTTGCGTTTCATAATCATAGAAAATAATTTTATTTAAGGAATCAGATAACCTAAGCCATCAATGAGTTAAACTCTCTGGTGGAAACCGCAAAAGGATTGACCAAATCATCATAATAATTTGAGTTAAAATAATTAATTATTTACAATAAATAAGATTTACCATGCAGTTTGTGATGTCATCTTAGAGTAAAGGTTAGTTTGAACTGAAACTGAACCTTATATTAGGCATCTTCTATATAAAAACTTCTTCGTCCATCAGCCAAACTGACATTTTCCAAATCTATTTTCTAACAGATTTGCTAGCAATTTAGGTACAGTTATGAACTAAAAAAAACAGCAGTTAGCAACTTTGCATTTCATAATCATAGAAAAGTAATTCTATCTAAGGGGTCAGATAACCTAAGCCATCAATGAGTTAAACTCTCTGGTGGAAACCGCAAAAGGATTGACCAAATCATCATAATAATTTGAGTTAAAATAATTAATTATTTATAATAAATAAGATTTACCATGCAGTTTGTGATGTCATCTTAGAGTAAAGGTTAGTTTGAACTGAAACTGAACCTTATATTAGGCATCTTCTATATAGAAACTTCTTCGTCCATCAGCCAAACTGACGATATTTTCCAAATCTATTTTCTAACGGATTTGCTAGCAATTTAGGTACAGTTATGAACTAAAAAAAAACAGCAGTTAGCAACTTTGCAGTTCATAATCATAGAAAAGTAATTCTATTTTAAGGGATCAGATAACCTAAGCCATCAATGAGTTAAACTCTCTGGTGGAAACCGCAAAAGGATTGACCAAATCATCATAATAATTTGAGTTAAAATAATTAATTATTTACAATAAATAAGATTTACCATGCAGTTTGTGATGTCATCTTAGAGTAAAGGTTAGTTTGAACTGAAACTGAACCTTATATTAGGCATCTTCTATATAAAAACTTCTTCGTCCACCAGCCAAACTGACGATATTTTCCAAATCTATTTTCTAACGGATTTGCTAGCAATTTAGGTATAGTTATGAACTAAAAAAAACAGCAGTTAGCAACTTTGCAGTTCATAATCATAGAAAAGTAATTCTATTTTAAGGGATCAGATAACCTAAGCCATCAATGAGTTAAACTCTCTGGTGGAAACCGCAAAAGGATTGACCAAATCATCATAATAATTTGAGTTAAAATAATTAATTATTTATAATAAATAAGATTTACCATGCAGTTTGTGATGTCATCTTAGAGTAAAGGTTAGTTTGAACTGAAACTGAACCTTATATTAGGCATCTTCTATATAGAAACTTCTTCGTCCACCAGCCAAACTGACGATATTTTCCAAATCTATTTTCTAACGGATTTGCTAGCAATTTAGGTACAGTATGAACTAAAAAAAAACAGCAGTTAGCAACTTTGCATTTCATAATCATAGAAAAGTAATTCTATTTAAGGGATCAGATAACCTAAGCCATCAATGAGTTAAACTCTCTGGTGGAAACCGCAAAAGGATTGACCAAATCATCATAATAATTTGAGTTAAAATAATTAATTATTTACAATAAATAAGATTTACCATGCAGTTTGTGATGTCATCTTAGAGTAAAGGTTAGTTTGAACTGAAACTGAACCTTATATTAGGCATCTTCTATATAAAAACTTCTTCGTCCACCAGCCAAACTGACGATATTTTCCAAATCTATTTTCTAACGGATTTGCTAGCAATTTAGGTATAGTTATGAACTAAAAAAAACAGCAGTTAGCAACTTTGCAGTTCATAATCATAGAAAAGTAATTCTATTTTAAGGGATCAGATAACCTAAGCCATCAATGAGTTAAACTCTCTGGTGGAAACCGCAAAAGGATTGACCAAATCATCATAATAATTTGAGTTAAAATAATTAATTATTTATAATAAATAAGATTTACCATGCAGTTTGTGATGTCATCTTAGAGTAAAGGTTAGTTTGAACTGAAACTGAACCTTATATTAGGCATCTTCTATATAGAAACTTCTTCGTCCACCAGCCAAACTGACGATATTTTCCAAATCTATTTTCTAACGGATTTGCTAGCAATTTAGGTACAGTATGAACTAAAAAAAAACAGCAGTTAGCAACTTTGCATTTCATAATCATAGAAAAGTAATTCTATTTAAGGGATCAGATAACCTAAGCCATCAATGAGTTAAACTCTCTGGTGGAAACCGCAAAAGGATTGACCAAATCATCATAATAATTTGAGTTAAAATAATTAATTATTTACAATAAATAAGATTTACCATGCAGTTTGTGATGTCATCTTAGAGTAAAGGTTAGTTTGAACTGAAACTGAACCTTATATTAGGCATCTTCTATATAAAAACTTCTTCGTCCACCAGCCAAACTGACGATATTTTCCAAATCTATTTTCTAACGGATTTGCTAGCAATTTAGGTATAGTTATGAACTAAAAAAAACAGCAGTTAGCAACTTTGCAGTTCATAATCATAGAAAAGTAATTCTATTTTAAGGGATCAGATAACCTAAGCCATCAATGAGTTAAACTCTCTGGTGGAAACCGCAAAAGGATTGACCAAATCATCATAATAATTTGAGTTAAAATAATTAATTATTTATAATAAATAAGATTTACCATGCAGTTTGTGATGTCATCTTAGAGTAAAGGTTAGTTTGAACTGAAACTGAACCTTATATTAGGCATCTTCTATATAGAAACTTCTTCGTCCACCAGCCAAACTGACGATATTTTCCAAATCTATTTTCTAACGGATTTGCTAGCAATTTAGGTACAGTATGAACTAAAAAAAAACAGCAGTTAGCAACTTTGCATTTCATAATCATAGAAAAGTAATTCTATTTAAGGGATCAGATAACCTAAGCCATCAATGAGTTAAACTCTCTGGTGGAAACCGCAAAAGGATTGACCAAATCATCATAATAATTTGAGTTAAAATAATTAATTATTTATAATAAATAAGATTTACCATGCAGTTTGTGATGTCATCTTAGAGTAAAGGTTAGTTTGAACTGAAACTGAACCTTATATTAGGCATCTTCTATATAAAAACTTCTTCGTCCACCAGCCAAACTGACGATATTTTCCAAATCTATTTTCTAACGGATTTGCTAGCAATTTAGGTATAGTTATGAACTAAAAAAAACAGCAGTTAGCAACTTTGCAGTTCATAATCATAGAAAAGTAATTCTATTTTAAGGGATCAGATAACCTAAGCCATCAATGAGTTAAACTCTCTGGTGGAAACCGCAAAAGGATTGACCAAATCATCATAATAATTTGAGTTAAAATAATTAATTATTTATAATAAATAAGATTTACCATGCAGTTTGTGATGTCATCTTAGAGTAAAGGTTAGTTTGAACTGAAACTGAACCTTATATTAGGCATCTTCTATATAGAAACTTCTTCGTCCACCAGCCAAACTGACGATATTTTCCAAATCTATTTTCTAACGGATTTGCTAGCAATTTAGGTACAGTATGAACTAAAAAAAAACAGCAGTTAGCAACTTTGCATTTCATAATCATAGAAAAGTAATTCTATTTAAGGGATCAGATAACCTAAGCCATCAATGAGTTAAACTCTCTGGTGGAAACCGCAAAATGATTGACCAAATCATCATAATAATTTGAGTTAAAATAATTAATTATTTACAATAAATAAGATTTACCATGCAGTTTGTGATGTCATCTTAGAGTAAAGGTTAGTTTGAACTGAAACTGAACCTTATATTAGGGATCTTCTATATAAAAACTTCTTCGTCCACCAGCCAAACTGATATTTTCCAAATCTATTTTCTAACGGATTTGCTAGCAATTTAGGTACAGTTATGAACTAAAAAAAACAGCAGTTAGCAACTTTGCATTTCATAATCATAGAAAAGTAATTCTATTTTAAGGGATCAGATAACCTAAGCCATCAATGAGTTAAACTCTCTGGTGGAAACCGCAAAAGGATTGACCAAATCATCATAATAATTTGAGTTAAAATAATTAATTATTCACAATAAATAAGATTTTACCATGCAGTTTGTGATGTCATCTTAGAGTAAAGGTTGGTTTGAACTGAAACTGAACCTTATATTAGGCATCTTCTATATAAAAACTTCTTCGTCCACCAGCCAAACTGACGATATTTTCCAAATCTATTTTCTAACGGATTTGCTAGCAATTTAGGTACAGTATGAACTAAAAAAAAACAGCAGTTAGCAACTTTGCATTTCATAATCATAGAAAAGTAATTCTATTTAAGGGATCAGATAACCTAAGCCATCAATGAGTTAAACTCTCTGGTGGAAACCGCAAAAGGATTGACCAAATCATCATAATAATTTGAGTTAAAATAATTAATTATTTACAATAAATAAGATTTACCATGCAGTTTGTGATGTCATCTTAGAGTAAAGGTTAGTTTGAACTGAAACTGAACCTTATATTAGGGATCTTCTATATAAAAACTTCTTCGTCCACCAGCCAAACTGATATTTTCCAAATCTATTTTCTAACGGATTTGCTAGCAATTTAGGTACATACCATATGATACGTAATTGATATTAAGTTCTTGTATGAGCTTTGTGTTGTAGGTGGTAATGGTTGAGCACAACTTTGGAAAAGGGCACAACCACATGGTTGGTTACAGCTACCACGTGTCTTCATTCTTTAACACTTCCATAATTAGCGTATGTACATTCTGTAAAAATAATTAATCTAATATGACCTCGTAAGTAGTTGATTTTATTATTTATTGAAGGATAGTAAGCTGTTTAATATTAAATTACTGTGAAAACATGTGAGTTTTTCCATCGATAGTTATCCTTAACTGTTAATTCTGTAACTTACCATTATCTTAACAATAGCATCTAGTAAATTAATTTAAGTACAGTTAACGGTAATTACTAATTACCAATTGAAAAACTGGGCTTAATAAAATAAAGAAAACTTACACTCATGGAAGGCACAATTTGAGGTTATCTTGCACATGGTAACCTTGACACTTGCGTTGTAAATGATGCATAAGAACTAAAAAGAAATCTATTATACCTATCGCACAGTGTGCTAAACTTTGAAATGAGAAATTCCCGAGATTTTGCGCATGCCTATTCAAGAATAGAAATGCAAACCTACAGGTGAATGTGAGCAACTCAATTTTTGCGGTCAGTTGTTCAACTACTACATACCCCGCGAAAATTTAAAACAGTACTTAACCTGAATTGAAATAAATACAGTACAGAATAAACAAAACAAGACAAAAATTGCGTTTTCTTTTCGTGATGTGACAATTTAATCCTAAAAATAAAATATATTATCTCATATAAATTCATAGAAATGCATACCTCAACTTAAACTGTTTTATTTCCAAAATATTAAACAAATCACATAACTAAAGCACCTGATATTTAAAAGTAGGAAAAGTTTTCAAACGCAACAACTCCAACTGAGTTTGCAAAGCCATTACTTCAGTATGATTCTTCTGGATAGCCTGCGCCAAATTAGTCCTCTTCATAAACAATTTCAAACTGCACAAATAACGAAACTATAAACGCCAAACTACCTAAAAATATCCAACCAAACTCACCGGCTTTCCATTAATTCCTTCTCAATTTCACAAAACAGATTATCATATTCCAGTTCATACGAAGCCACATCCACATTCATGTCTCTTATTTGTAGGTCCAACTCTTTATTGCTTTCCTTGATTACTTTCACTTGCCTTTTTGCACGCGAATGATGTTCCTTCTTTTCGCGAATCAAGTTTTCGTAGTTTGAACGTATTATTTCAATTTGCAGTTCGTAATCTGCGTCCTTGCACACGATACCTCTTTTTCGCATTTTTAAATAATTGGCCATATCTTGGGTAACCTACGAAATATAGTACGGAAATATTCAAATCGTCCAAAAAAATGTAGATTTTACGTAAACGTCGGTGACTTCCTTGAGTTGGTATATGAAATCATTGATGTGCATTCGTAATTTCTTGTGCTCCCATTCCATTTGCACGATTTTTCTATGGAGGGCGTTGTTTTCTTTCATCGCGTTCAGTTTACCATTTCCCGCAATCTGAAGATTTTAAGCTTTAAGCACAGTTCGGTTCTTCTAAGAACGGTGTGACGTCAAAATTGTATTATATCGTTCTTAGAAAAACTGGACTGTACTTCAGATATTTAATTTGTGAAACCTAATTTAATCCAGACATCCCCTTATTATGATTTACGTACATTTATCAGCCTGTTAACCTCCTCAACTTCCGATCTCTTAATCAAAACCGCATCATTAAAATCGGAAAATCCTCCATGCAGCGGAATTTCGACTGAGCCACATTTAAAAACAAACTGTATTTGTTTGTTGTGCAAGAAAGCTAATCTACGCACTCGAAGGTCATCTAAATCATTCAGCAATTTCAGGTTTTTCTGCTTTTTTTGTTCCAGCCGTTTCTGAAATGCTGCCACTGTATTTTCACCTTCGGTTATCTCAGCTATCATTGCTTTGACCTGGAAAAAGCAAGGAAAATTAGATTATGCAGATATACCTACACACTACACCTAATACTTTAATTTCATATTCAATTTTTAGCCGACGGTGCTTTCGAATTAATGCATAGGTAGGTTCTTCTATTACAGGTGGTATTCCTACGTACATATCCAGAGTATCCAAGGCACTTAAATAGTTAGCATGCTCTTGGTAGAGTATTCTAGGTTTTTTACCAGACACTACACATTTAGCCAGTTCATATAGGCCTGTTACTGAGACAGAGCGAAGAGATGCTTTAGGACGCTTTCTAATTACAAAAAATGGTAAAAATTACAACTCTTTTCACAAACTCCTATAGGTACCTACTTATAGTATTTCAGAGCTAGTTCTAGTATTACGGATGAGTATTCTGCAAAATCTTTTCTAAATCCCTTTTCTAGTTGTTTTTCGCGTGACTGATACGTTTCCAAAGCACTTTTACATTCCTTCATGTTTTCAGTGAGGGAATTAATCAATTTTTGCAAACTGTCTACAAGATCCTCATTTTCGTGTATCACAACCCTAAAAGTGATGACTAAAAAAATAAACTGCTGGCCAAATGAAACGTACCAAGCGAATTTTTAGGTTGAATTTAAAGTCAAATATTTTGAAAAGGAGAAAAGATATCAACATGAGGTTTTCACGTTTCAAGAGATAATTTTATTGCGAAAGCAATAGTGTGACCCGATTTTTTTAATTTGAAGTACGTTACTATCTACAGGGTATGAAAGAAAGTTGTCTTTTTTTTCTCAGACTTTATACCTACCGGAATTCCACAAAAAATTTTTATATTTTTTTGATGTCGATTTTTTTAGTCCCTGGTTAATGAGGAAAAAGCCAATTTCTCAAAATTTTTATATCCCTCTTATTTTATAAGATACCGAATTTTTTATTAAATTTAATATTGTTGAACAGGTTTTTGCAATAATAATTATGCTGCCATTTTGAAAGCAAATGTCATCATGTGATATGTCGATAAAAAGGTAATTATAAGTAGAATCTAATTCTTACGGAAAAAAATATACAGGGTTGTTTTAAAAAATTTTGAAAGTTAGTAGGTGGCCCTTCCGGTGAAACCGGAAGTGTCATCAGATTTTTTTAAACGTAAAAATGATTATTCCTTTCAACAATCAAACCATGCCAAATTTCAAATTAATACAGTTAAATGTAACAAAATGGTGGAGGTTGTAAAACGATTTCGTAGCCACTCGGTATACACGAATATGAGCAAATTTTTGAAAAAGTGAAAAACCCGTTTCGAGGATATAAGTCACTTAAACCAATGGTGAACATAAACTAACTAAATTCCATTCTATTCCATTAAGAAAATAGCCTCAAAAAATGAATTAAAAATTTTACCAATTAGGGAACGTGTACCGATTTTTGATAAGCCACTGGTTACCAATAAATTAATGAAAGTACATAAAGTGTACTTTTTATAAGAAACCCATTCATAAGGTATTATAATCAACTACAGAGATTGGTTCTTACAAAACACAATACGGCCGAACGACAAAAAACAAAAAAAAATCAAATTTTCAGTAAAAATTCGGTATCTTATAAAACAACAGGGATATCAAAATTTTGAGAAACAGGTTGTTTTCCCATTAAGTAAGGACTAAAAAAATCTACATCAAAAAAATATTAAAAAAGTTTTGTGGGATCACGGTAGTTATAAAATTTGACAAAAAAAGACGACTTTCTTTCATACCCTGTAGATAGTAATGTACTTCAAAGTAAAAAAATCGGGTAACACTATTGCTTTCGCAATAAAATTATCCCTTGAATCCTGAAAACCTCATGTTGATATCTTTTCTCCTTTTCAAAATATTTGACTTTAAATTCAACCTAAAAATTCGCTTGGTACGTTTCAATTGGCCAGCAGTTTATTTGCAATATTTGATGTGTAGGTACTTACATAATATCTTCCTCTTCTCTGTTCATTGCTAATCTTCTATTTTGCTGATACAGCCGCCGATTGGTGATTAAATTCTCGTGGTTATTAGCTGAGTCTAATGATGCTTTGAAATCCAGCAAATCCTGTACTTTTTTATCAAACTTCTTTACAGTTTCTCGCACAAAAGTTGTTATTTTACCATATTCAACCATCAGCATTTTCCTATAGCGATTACGTTCAGATGTTAACATGGTTACTTTTTCCTCGTATTCTTTCACAGCTTTCAGATCCTCTTCATTAAAATCCATTGGATCTTTCTCGTGCTTAATTCAAAATATTAGATAGAAATCAGCGTAGGGTGCAGTTATTAGTTATTACCATGCATTTTGGAGGAGGTACGTCGTTCTTTAACTCATCCTCCCATCGAACCTCTAGCACACCGTTCATCATCTTCATCAGGGTTCTTTCCCGAAAATCATCAGCTAACAACAACAGTCGTATTCGTTCTTCTTCGGCTGCTTGTGCATCCAAAATTAACTGACGGCTTGGAGAAATATACGGTACAACTGGTATATCCTCATCGCGAATAACCAAAACTTGTTCAGGATATTCACCCAGATGCCACTGAGGATCTGCTACATTTAACTGATATTTCACTTTTGAATAATAGTTAATTTCCGATAGAATATATTTCATTCGCTCATTTCTCTCCTTGATATTAGCCATGTCTCTTTCTTTTTGCAACATCATAAGATCGAATTCTTTGTTGAATTTCTGTTTCAGCCTGATAACTTCTATCTCGCATATGGTTTGGGCGAATCGATCATTATAAAAAGTGGCTAGTTGCCGTTGCTTCATGTGCCCTTTACTAATTTCGTTAAAAAGCGGCGCCACACTTCCAATCAGAGATACTTGAGTGTCCAAATCATCGTTCTTCAAATCAAACAGAAGTTTATATTCTTTTTCGTGGATTGTAGGATGTTGCAGCATGAGTTTGTAGTTGTCACTAGAATTAATTTTTAATAAAACTAGACACGTTTTGTATAAATTTACCTTGATCTTGGAATCCAGGGTCTGAAGCTATCGCCCTCATTTATTTTTATTTCGATACTACGAACTTCTTCGATGAAAGTACGCCGATCATATAACGCCTGGTCAACAGGTAAAAGCGTGTACTTGCTGACTGTAAGCTGACCGAAAAAACACCACAAATCCCTGGCTGTTACGTCCATGCCATCCCAGCAATTGGTTTTAATCCAATCATACACTTTTTTGTGGCATTCAATTAAAGCCCTCAGATACTTATCATTCTCCTGGCAAATTTGTTCATTCTGTATTTTTCTGGCTTTAAAGTTTTGCTGGTTCAGAATGAACTCTTGCATATCGAGTTTTTCATTGTCAGGACCATTAAGGTTTTCTGTAAGAAGATCATTGTGTAGTTTTTTAACCAACTGGAATTCCGACAAAATAGCTGCTCGCTCTTTGTGGCTTGCTACGCGTTCCCTTTCAACTCTTAACATCTCTTCAATTTCTATCCAAGTTTTTCCAGCAAATTTACCTAGACATCAGAAAATCATCAATGGATTCTGCTCAAAGAGATAAAGTCCAAACCATGCGATGCAAAACCGAGTGTAGGAGTACTAAACATCAACTCCAACTTAGATGAAGCCATTATACCATCTATACGCTCTTGTCGTTCTTGATTCGGTACAAAATGATTGTTTTTCGTACAAACCAACAGTTCGTCTCTTCCATAGGTAATTATGAATTTTACTAATGCATTCACGATAGCTTTTTTGACTCCACCTTGAAGTCTGTGATGAGCTAAGGCCAATGCGACGGGTTTGTCGAAGGTGTTGTTTCGGACAAATACGAAGCCATCTGGTCCCCATGTGATCGCGAGGTATTGCGTTACTCTCATTTCCATTTTGCGCAACTGGTGACCACTTGGGATCTTTCCCATGATTTTCACTGTCGAACTCTAGAATTATATTGCCAAGAATCGAACATGTTTTTGTGTTTAATACAGCCAAAATGATATTTTGGGTTTGAGAGTATCCCGCTTCAGCTGCCATCTTGGAAATGAAGATGCAAATAGTTTTTCGTAATATCGCGATTTTGATTGATCCCAAGAAAAAATGCTTGAGGCAATTTTATAGAGAACTGAACTACTGAACAAGGAATTATAATATTTGCTTCCTAAAAAAAAAGATGGTGGCTGGAGTACACACATTTCCGAATCCGAAAATTTGCATTTAAACTCGAGCTTCCACCATTTTCTGGAATGTTATTTTTGTTTTGTTTTTGTATTTGTACGATACTAAAAATTCCCTTCGTACGCATTAGTCCGGGAGCTAGTGACTTTTTTTGTTACCAATTTTTCCAGTCAGCAGACATTGATAGGATTGTTCAGTTAGTGATTCAAAATAAAAAAAATTATATTATGTATAGGGGTTTTCCGATGGGTTGAGTCAGAAAATGCCTTTTAAAATACAAATGCGGTGCACTTATTTTTACATTAATGAAAATTCTTCTACTAACAAGTCGTGTACTAAAATTCAGTGAAAAGACAGTCTGGCTGATCTGTAGGCACACCAAATATGTCTGGCACGTGAAAAACTGAAAATTTTTTAACAAAATAATTGCACTTATTTTGGTAGTCCTGAAAAATTGTCAGATGACAGTTTGCATTATAATAATAGCTTAAAATACAGTCTGGCTATAATGCGAGATCTGCAAAGCCCTGTCAGACTCGTCTAATGCTCATAAGGCTATATACGTTCGATTATAAAGCGTGTTTAAAAAATACACCAAAATATTTCAGGGGGTGATTCCCGAGATCATTTTAAGAAAAAAAGTTCATATGAATATGGGTCCGAAAATCTTTTTTTAACCACCCACCCCCTCGTTTGATAAACCTCTGGTGGAAATTTCAAAATGATTTACACTCTATCTTATTAAGCCTAAAAACATTAGCGGATGTGGTGAATTTCATCATTTTACCTTGAACAGTTTCGGAGATAATAAATGAAAACCTTCTCAGGGTCAAAAATTTAAGGGACTATACCTAACTCAGAGGGTAAGCATTTTCGGACCCATGTTCATATGAACTTTTTTTCTTAGATTGGCTCAGGTATCACCCTCTGAAATATTTTGGTGTATTTTTGAAGCACCCTGTACAGATGATTGGTGTTGTACCTACCTTATCATAAAGGGTGTCTCAGGTTTTAATCGGGAAAATTTAACAAGCGATAGAACTCGCAAAAATAAAAAGAAAAGTTCATATGAACATGTATGTTTCAAAGCTTCGTTTTCGATATACAGCGTGTTCAAGTTAATAAAAAAAAACTTTTCTTACGTATCTCAAAGACTACTTGGCCGATTTTGATAAAACTTGGCAAGTTTTTAGAGACAAATAAAGGCCTTTATTTGATGTAATTAGATTGAATTTAATTATTCCAGGGGCGGCGTTGGGGGATCCTAAGTAGATATTTTCAGAAAAAATTGAGCACGCCACTGCTTTTTTATAAGTTTGATATTATTTTCAGATAGAGCAAATAAAAATACAATGTTTTTGTCTCTTGCATTTTCTGTCTATCTTGCTTACTTTTCGAGAAACTAAATAAAATTTTCCCCATCAATATACCCCCACCACCGCAAAACTTGAAATAAAAGGATTGTAATTTTTATCAACCCTCTAAAAATAAAGTGATATGGCAAGATAGTGTAAAAAAATCAAAGAATTTTCCTGCTTCGCATTCTCCTCTTATTTCTCTCTATTTTGGGTGTAATTTGCATTTTTATATTTTCGTAGTTTCACATTCCACTACTTTGGCGTATTGTCGAGTACGGAACCCTCTTAAGAGCTTATTTGTTTATTATAGTTCAAAATTTTCAGGCCTAAGCACCCAAAAAGTTTTTACGAACTTCAGAACATAACGAATTAAGCGCGTACTATTTAGAGTCTGGCGAGACTTTGGTGATTGAAAATAATAGCCAGATTGGTTTTTTTCGTGGTATTATAGTACAGACTATCATGTGAAAAATTTTCAGCACAGGGAAAATAAGTGCAATAAATTTTTATTTTTGTAAATTTCAAGGTGCCGCCAGACTCACTTGGTAATTTTATAAATCAGCCAGACTTGTTTTAAACTATATGTCATGATAATATCAATTTGTATAATAAGTTTCAAAAATGTAAAAATAAGTGCAACGTATTCGAGAAATCGATCTGATTTTCCGATCAGCGGATTTATGGAAACAGTTCAGCCAGATCTACTTTGCACAACTGGAGGTAAGCCAGATTGCTTTTTCTGTAAATCTTAAGATCTACTTTAGTAAATCAAAAAGATTCATAACTGGAAAAATAAGTTCAACTCATTTGTATTTTCCACCCATGACACCATCGGAAATATTTTGCCAGACTCAGATTTAGTTGATTAGATTCACTAACTGAACAATCTTATGAATGTTTGCTCACTGGAAAAATTAGTACCAAAAAAATTCACTAGCTCCCGGACTATATTAGATTATGTCAAAATAAATGGAGGAGTAAATCGCTGGCAAAAATCTGTAGGTACACTTTAGGAAGAAATCTCTAAAAATATCTTGGAACTCCTCGATATTTCTAGGATTTAATTCGTTAAGAGGTTTACCCCTCAAAATAGTTCTAAACGCAGAATAATTAACTCCAAAAGTCGTATTGTTGTTAAATTTCGTTATTAAACTGTTCAAGTTTTTTTTTTGTTGATAAATTCCGAAACACTTACGCCCCTCCTGGTTTCCAATATGTGAATCATTTTGGAATTGTACGGCAAAGCATACAAAATCCGATCTCGATTTTCATGGAAAGTCGGATAGATTTTATAGTAGTGCACTAGCGAATTCTCCATTTCATATTCCTTAACATTTATAGTGTTCTTATCTATAATGCAATATCTTATAATCCTGTTTCCACCTTGGAACTCGTTGGAAGTCAGCAGTAAAACAAACAGCCTATAGCAGTTTTTGGAACCAATTAATGTGCAATCGATAAATGGTTGTTTAACAGTCACAGAAGCTACTGCTCTTATTTGAGAACCAGGAGTTCCCTAATACAGAAAATTTTCTTTAGGATGCTGTTAGTTTAATAATATTCCAGAAACCTTTAAAATAAAAATTTCTCCTGAGTCTCGACATGTAACCACTAGCATTCGACCACGTTCATAGAACAAAATTTGGGTGATTGGATTCCTGCTCAACTGCAGTGATGTGATCGTATGCATGTTCGTTATAGTGTACGTGGATATCAGTTCTATTAGTCCATGCTCATATCCTACCGCAAAAAATGGATAATTCGAGTTTCCCCTCAGTTTTATTGCGCGGTGCTTAAGGACCATTTTATCTAGCTGCCAAAATTTTAGGATATTAAAGAATGCAAACTGCAGACTAATAGGCCAGTCAAATTAGCTTGTATAATGCAGGAACCCGAAAATAATAGATAAAGTGTTCAAAATTTGATAAAAGTTGTAAATTGATATGGAATGGAACTATAAATTTTTGCCCCCTCCAAAAATGACGTGAACATTTTTATTGACATTTATGACAAAAAGAGAACAAATTATAAAGATTGGCAAATTGCAGAACATTCTTGTGTCTAATATTTTCCAACTATCCTTGAATTTGCTCCCATTTTTTTGGCCGGGAAGGTAATTTTTTGGAATTTTTTCCTTAAAAATGGAAATTTTTTAATTTTTCGGTCTTGGAAATAATTATAAAGTGGCAATTTTTGGTGGCATATGTTTGAAAACGATTTTCATTGTGCGGTGTATAATTTGCCCCCTTTAATTGCATGGGGAACTTCTCCGAAATTGCAATTTTTACATTTCGCATATTTTTTGATAATGGAAATAAAAAGTTTGGCAAAATTCACAGGTTGTATGAAACCACGGTTTCGATGCAAATTCAAATTATAATACAAAATACAAAAACACGTTAAAATTGTATTTATAGAATCTTCATGTTTTTTATGATTTCCATCAGATTTTTTAAATTTTAGAATTATAAAAAAGTATTTAAGCCGAAGATCCATCCAAAAATTAAAAATGGACTTTGTCGTGATTTTTTTTTCAGTTTTGAAGCAAATTTAAAAAAATGTATCAATTCCCGAATTTTCGGTAGGCCTCGTGAACTATCACTGATTTCAGTCGATGCAACACCAGATTTTGCAAGCCTTTTTCAAAAACTCGAATATTTTTTTCAGAACAAAAACGTTTATCATATAAAAAACAATAGAATAATTAGGTATCACATTCAGCGCTTATATTTAAAACGTCGCGTCGAATCGTTTTTATGTCAATATTTAAATACGTCATCACATAATAATAATAAATAGTAGTAATTATTTCACATCCCCCGCTAACTTGCGAATTTTTAAATGTATTTCCAGGGGTATAAAAACCTGTGTAAAAAATAATTATGTTTAGCGAGTAGCCGTTGTTGTAGAAGGAGGCAAATTTGTATTCGCATCGAAACCGTGGTTTCATACAATCTGTGAATTTTGCCAAACTTTTTATTTATTTCCATTATCAAAAAATATGCGAAATTTAAAAATTGCAATTCCGGAGAAGTTCCCGATGCAATTAAAGGGGGCAAATTATACACCGCACAATGAAAATCGTTTTCAAACATATGCCACCAAAAATTGCAACTTTATAATTATTTCCAAGACCGAAAAATTAAAAAATTTCCATTTTTAAAGAAAAAATTCCAAAAAATTACCTTCCCGGCCAAAAAAAGGGAGCAAATTCAAGGATAGTTGGAAAATATTAGACAGAAGAATGTTCTGCAATTTGCCAATCTTTATAATTTGTTCTCTTCTTGTCATAAATAAAAACATTAAAAATCAATAAATATTAATGTTCCCGTTGTTTGAAAAGTTGGCAAAATTAATAGAAAATAAAGAATAAATAGAAAATTTTCTTACCGGACTTTGCCCCTCTTTTAATTTATTTCTCAGTGAGTAAATTTAATTTTTAGTTTTTTGCAATTTTAAAAATGTTCCCGTCATTTTTGGAGGGGGCAAAAATTTATAGTTTTATTCCATATCAATTTACAACTTTTATCAAATTTTGAACACTTTATCAGTTATTTCCGGGTGTTTTGCTAATTTGACTGGCCTATAAGAATTCTAGAACAATTTTTGGTTCATTTTAGTTGATGATTAAAAGTTGTAGAAATCGAATAAAGTTAACCGAGACACAAAACTTTAAGGTCCGGTATTTCAGTGTCAGTTTAAACCAAATTTGGGTAAACTTCAATTAGAATGTGAATTTTATCACTTTAAATTTGTATATTCTAAACGAAGTTTACCCAAATTTGGTTTAAACTGACACTGAAATACCGGACCTAAAAGATTCAGATTCGGCACAAAACTTTTTGAAAAAAGATTAAATCAGATCTATTATTCTCTCGACTTACACTATTCCCAGTTTCAAGATCAATCGCGGTTAAGATGGTGTTATGCCTCAATGTTACTATGTAAATCCCAGCCGGATTCACAAGACAAAAATCGTTAATATTGCTTTCATCGCTTGTCAGCAGTTTCGATTCTAGCGAACCATCCTCACTGTAATTATACACAACTAGCTCCTGACTTTCTTGTAAACCCACAACAAAATCCGATCGGTTATTCAGAATCTTCACCAGTGGTTCTTTCGGTGTGAAAGACCAAATGTTCGTCCATTCATGTTGCTTCTTTTGGTACATCTTAAATTTTATGTTATTAGGTCTTATGGTTGTTCTATAGGAAGAGCTTACTCGAACTTCGGTGAAACTAGAAATAATTATACCATTTTTATAGGAATCTAGCGATAGTTTTGTACTAGCAGGCACACTCAAGTCTATAATTTTGTCTAGCTGATGCTCTTGATCAACCTGAAAACGATTATTGTAACCATGAATATCTCAAAAACGGAGAGGCGTTTTTGAGGTATTTGTATAACAGTCAGTGGTACCATGTAAATGCCACCTTCAGCATCTGCGACAAAAATGTTTTTGTCGTAACCCCATGCAGCAGCTACGAATGGTGGTGGTTTAATTTTTGGCAATTTTAGCGCATGCTGCGTAATAATGCAGTTTTTACAGCAAAGGTGTATGTCCCAGATATTTAGATAATGCGTATTAACTGCCATTTGTATAACACACAACGGTTTACCAGGGCTAGACCTTCGAAAATAAAAACCAATTTCGAAAAGGGGTAATTGGTATTTATAGCAAACCTCAAAATCTGTGGTGAATAGCAAATATTGCTCATTTTCGAAGCTAATTTCTCCCCAGTTTTCCAATTCCAAACAGTTATCATAAAATGCGGTATTTCGCCCAACGTAACCATTAGAGATATCTCAGAAAAAGATATATTGCAGTACCCCTCAAAGGGTCCCTCTACAAAATTTTAGTTATATATACGCAAGTATTGCTGATTGTTAGGTACCAGGTAGTACGCAAACTTTTTCAAAAGACGGGTACTGCATAATGAAGACGTTAGGATAAGGCGAGCATTCAGCATAAGCAAAAAACGGTTGTATTTTGTGACCGGAAATGCATCTTACTCCTTCACCGTTTACGCTATGGACGTTGGTACTGAAGGTGTGCTCCTCTCCAGTGACCATGTGAATGAATCTGAGGTGACAGCCTGTGCCATAGAAGAGGACGTCCTTTCCTATGAATGATAAATGGCGTACGGTGCCAAATTTTACCCATCTAAAATGATGTTTTATAAAACCAATGTTAATTTACGTTAATATAATAAATCTGTTTTACTGTGTGGTATTATCAGCGGCTTTCATTTAGTTTTTTTTGGAATTTGACAAAGTTTGTCAATTTTATTTACTTGGTTACTGAGCTGTGGTACCTCGAATTTAAATTTCAATACAAATTTGAAGCTTTTTACAACATTTTATAAAGTTATTTAGCCACTTTATTTAAAAGCTACAATTTACTATCTCATGCATTTCCGATAATAAATAAATTTGCTTTAATATTAATAAAATATCGGATATGGATAGCACGTGATTAAAATTGTATCGCATGTATTGATGTATTTATTAATGCTATTTGAGAGAATTTTATGGAGAAATACAATATTTTCTTATTCTTTTTTATTTATTCCGTTATACTTTTTTCAATTATTCGATGTATTTATTTTTTAGTTTCAATAAAAGTTCATTTCCATTGAAATTAAATGTTAAATACATTGAATAATTTGAAAAAAATAGTGGTTAGTGGGTATTCATCTAAAAGTACACTTTTAAATTTTCGCGGGGAATGTAGTAGTTCCTCAACCAGACGCAAAATCGTGTTTCCATGTTCACCTTAGGTTCGCACTTCTATCCTTGAACGTTTTGTGGTTTGAAATTTCCTTGCAGTAGTGTTGCCAACTGTAGCAAATACGGTAACTTTCATACAAAAAAAGTTAATAAATACTATTATTACTTCAGAAAATACATTTAAACTAGACTTTTGCTTCTACAGTAACTTATTACATTATTTCTTTACAAACTGCCAAGTAAAATTGCTAGTTAAAAAAATTCCGATAACAACAATTTTATTGGCAACACTGAAAATTTCATTGTTTGTAAATGTCATTTGGGACAACTTTGGTTGGTTAGTTGTCAAAAACTATCTAAAAATGTTGTAATTTATCGAACTTTGCATTAATTTTCTTAGAAGGAATCCCTATATTCTTTAAGATGTCTGATTATTACAAATCATTGGTAACAGATGAGTAAGTTATTCACCATTTACATTACTAATGATTTTTGAGGTTAGGTGTCAGTTATTTATTTATTTAAAATTATTTCCAGCGAAGTAATTGCGGCACTAATAAAAGACAGCAAACGCAGGGAAGGAACTCTTGTACAAGAAACAAGAGTTAGGCCAAATTTGAATTTTTTCCAGCGCACTGTCGCCAATTTAGTTTCAGTGAATAAACGGTAAAAATGGATATAAATTTGTGAATTTGTTCTCATAATCAATTTATTGTAGGAAAAACTTCAAATCTAGAAGTGATTTTAAAACTGATCTAGACAGAACTAAGTCTTCGAAAGACTATATGAAGGAACGAATAAAGTTTGTTCCAGAGGAAAGTAAACGCGCAATTTCTGATTCCTTTAGCAGCAACTCAGAAGTAATAACACTTTCGTCTGGTGAGAGCATAGTTAGTGTATCAAGTGATTCTGATAGCAGCAGTACAAATAGTAGTGAAGAAAGTGGTAAAACTCGTGAAAAGCCTAAAAAGTCGAGGAGTTGTATGAAACACAAAAAAAGGAAAATGCGGTAAATAATTAATCAATGTCTTAATTTGACGCCTTGGCTGTGCCCCTTAATTTGGTGTTATGGGTTTATTTATTATATTATGGAATAAAATATTGTTTACTAAATTGCTTGGTTTAATTATATTTATTCATAAGAACCATATTTTTAGGTAAATCTTCAGTCAAGTAATTCTTCGATTAGAGTATTGTACAGATTGTATGAAATGGACGTTTTTTAAACATTTTTTTATTTTCTTATTAACTAAAAAACATCGTTATATACAAACTTAAAATTATTTGGCTTCTATACACTCTCTTGCAGGTTTAAGTTCATTTTGCTTTTTGCTTTACAAAATAAATTAACTATTTACATTACTTTTGTGTTTATAAAACACAAACTAGTGAAACAGTTTCATAACACAGTCATAGATAATAAAATCTGCCGTAACAAAATAAATATACAAAGAAATTTCGCTATAAATAAATTCGCGTTTCCCTTTCGGTAATTAATTTTATGTATCGCAGTAAAAACGAGATTAACGGACGAGGTTTCAAGCAAAACCGCAATTACTAAAAGGTACTGAAAACAAACAGCAGAATTTCGTTTTCTCATCACAATTATACAGAAAATCGTTTGCGAGTGCGATTACAATCGGCTACTTTCTGTTGCCGATCTCTTATGGTTTGTTACTAAAGCTGTAATCGTTGGCAAGTTTGTTTCATCGGCAGTACTGAACACGTTATTTTCATGTCCTGATAGGTTTTTGGCAGGTGCGGGGGTTGCAGGCTTGGGTCCGTCCATTAGGAACACTGTTAGTAAAAACATTATAGAACCTGGAATAAAACAATAAGAATAGAATGAGCACAAATTCACTTGGGAAAATCCGGTTAACTTACTTATTCCATAGAAGCCAGCGTAGAAAATATATAAACTTTCCCTGTATCCAATAGCTTTCGAGACGGGCTCTACGAGAATTGGTAGATTACCTCCGATGTTGTTCATGACGAAGAGGAACACTCCAACTGTGGTGGATCTCACGTGTAAAGGAACAATTTCCACCAAGATGGCAAATAAAATTCCAAACCACATTTCAGCTGTAACCCAAAAAATCACTTTATAATAACTGCTGTTTTTATATTAATAACGAAATAACTTACCGAAGAAGTACGACATTCCTAAAGTGATCATCGCCCAAGTAGGATCAAAATAAACACTACCAAAGGCAAAAGGCGTCGCAATAATCTGACTAACAGCCAAGACAATCACCCTGGATCTAATCCCCATTTTGGCAACAAACTTATCCGAAACAATTCCACCAGCCACCACCCCAATACTTCCAATAACAATCGTCACAGCAAACAACCACCAACCCAAATCATAGTCAGGGAAGTAGAGCTGGTAGTACAGATCGCAATTATAGGCGAAGCACATGCCACCACAATGACGAATGGAGGCGGCCAAACACAACATAATTATTCTGGGTTCCAAGATAATTGTCCAGATGGTTACTTTTTTCGCGTCGGGGTTGTTGGTGGTTTCTTCTCCAATAGACTGGCGTGCGGGTTCTTTCAGGGTGAACCAAGTGAGGAAGCCGACGATAAGGGCTAGAATGCCGGCACCATAGTAGGTTACTCTCCAGCCTTGGCCCCAGGCGTCTAGGGGAGGAATGTAGCGACCCACAGGGAACGCAATACCTAAAATAATTAACGATTATTACGATTATATCTCAATCGTGAGTCGTGTGGTGCTTACCATAACCACCGTAGATGCCCCAGTTGAAGATAGACATCACCAAAGCACGTTTCTCCTCAGGGAATATATCGGAAATTATTCCTGTCGACAAAGGATTGCATCCGGACTCGCCAGCTGCCATAATCATACGCAAGATTACTAGCTGCCAATACTCGGTGACTAAACCGCTGATTATTATAGCAATGGCGAAGACGAAAGTGCATACTCCCAACATTCTCACCCTGGAAACCAAACAAGTTAATTAGATACATGTACATGACGTAGTACAAAAATAGGAAGATTCAGAAATCGACTCAGAAAATATCGTTTAAGGCGGATACTTTTTTGGTCTAAGTTATGTTATTATATTCCTCTCCTTACCTGTGGTACTTATCCGCAGCAAATCCCAAAATGACCCCCACAATCGTGAATACGGCAATGAAACTAGGCCCAGCCAATAGCTGATAGTCCAAACCTAGCCCATTGTAGTTCCACTCGCAGTACCGGGTACCATTGATGTTGTACGATAAGCATGTTTCGGAATCATTAGCAGAGCTGCAGAGAACTGGTAAGTCGCTCAAATAGTACTCGGTGCTGTTTAATTGGCAGGTGATGTCGCCGTAGTGCAAATCAATAGCGATGGCTTTACTTGTGACACCAATTAGATAATGCCCAAGCTCGCCTAAGACATATCCAATGGAAACGATGGCCAAAACATAGGCTGGGTAGAGGAAGCTTAGTTTTCTGAAGAGTTCATTCATGGTGCTACCGTGTTGCTTCCAAAACCTTTAAAAGAGAAGACAAGGATGAAGCTAAGGTTCATATGTGCGAGGTTTGTAAACTCATTTTGTGTCCACCCAAAAAAGCGTTAAATTGGCGTTTATAAACAATTAAATGGAATAAATATTACTTTGCAAATTTTACAATAAGAGTTTTTTATCACAACAAAAACTTTTAATAGTTTGTAATAGTCGAATAATTGATCAATGCAGACGAAAAAAAAACTAAAGGATGTAGTGACTAACTAAGTCCTTGAATAGGTCAAGTGTAAAAATGATCGGAAAAAATCGTAATTAATTGGAATTTTTTCCCAAGTATCAAGCAATATTCTCCTAGCTTACTCTTTTCAGTTATTCCTCAATTATTAATTTACTTTCCTTCTACAATTAGCTCTCCTTTGTTTCGTGATGCTAAACAGCTAAACATCGTAACCTTGAGTATAATATTAGTAGAAAAAAAATAATTTCCAAACAATGCAATCATGTTTATTTACAGAATAATGCTTCAATAAGTCCTATTGAGCTGTAAGTGCTTCCTAGCGGAAACTTCAGCATTCTTGGCAATTAATAACTCTAGCGTAACAAATTCAATGTATCTGACAGATATTATACAGATATAGCTAATCAGTTGGTGTGAACGATTTTTCTTGAGATCTTATCAAGTAAATAATTTTCTTTTGTTCTTGTTTTATTGGAATTGAAAGCTTAGTCTTGCTGTAAAATGTTTTATAACATGTATAGGTAGGTACGGCTGTAGAAACGAAGTTGGATTAAACTGATATCCTCCAGCTTTTATAGTAATAAATGACCAAAAAGGACTTTATCTAAATAGCCATACTGGACTCTAAAGGACTATAACTATGTTTATACACCTATTTGGTTCACCACTAGTATGAGAGTGCTTGCGGGTCGTTTATTTATATAATTGCATAATATTTGAAATTAATTGCGGGATTTTACGGATATGTACAGGAATATGTGGAGAGGGATTAAAAACTAATTTGTGTGAAGTATCTAAAAGGGGTCCAAACCGTTATAATACTAATTGCAAATTGTAAGCCAGAAGTTATTTTAAGGATTTAGTTCTGTTTAAATTTAAAAGGTAGAAAATTTTGTAATGTTCCTATTTTAGTTTGGTTAAAAAAAAATCAACAAAATTTTCATTAGTTCATTCAATAGTTAATGGGATATTTTATGAAAATTTTTAAATAGGCCAGATATTCAAGCAAAAAAGGTACACAAAATTCCAAAGGTTATGAAACTTGGACACAAGTTTGAAAACGCTAAAATAATATTAAGTCTAAATTTGCAACCCGTCCGGATGACCGGAACATTGTCAAAAATTGAAAAGCAACAATTTGCAATATCTTTTTGTACAAAATTACAAAAGTTATGCAAACTTGGACAAATGTTAAGTGGCCTATTACAAATCTTCCACTGAGTTTGCAACCCTTTTTGCTAAACGGAACCTCGATTTTTATTAAATAATTAGTAAATTTTGTTGTAATTCTTCGTACAAAATTCCAAAAGTTATACAAATTTTATGGAATACCTACTTATGATACAGTCCTGAACCCACATGCCCATTTGCATAAATTTTTGAGAAACGGACATTTTTTTTTCTTTATTACTCGGGGCGGTGAATTTTTTAACAAAGGGGGGTCAACAAAATGCAAAAATTTTCGAATATGGTTGCAAATGTTCGTTACACAGGTACAGACTGTACTTTGAATTTGCAACCTTTTCATTCCTCCGGAACTTTGTTAAATTGATAACATCTTGTAAATAATTCCAATTTCGCATATCCAAAATATTGCAAAAGAGTTGCAAATCTCAAATTATATTTGTCTAATATTATTGAAAGTACTTTTCAATTTGCAACCTCATACCAAGTCCGGAAAATATCTTTCTTGATTTTTAGTTACACTAAGTTAGTAGCGAGTGAGAGTGAGAGAGCAAGGCACTGCCTTGCCTATAGTGTAAAAAAAAATATTTTCCGGACTTGCTATGAGGTTGCAAATTGAGAAGTACTTTCAATAATATTATAGACAAATATAATTTGAGATTTGCAAATCTTTTGCAATTTTTTGGATATACGAAATTGGAATTATTTACATGGCGTTATCAATTTAACAAAGTTCCGGATGTATGAAAAGGTTGCAAATTCAAAGTACAGTCTGTACCTGTGTAACGAACCTTTGCAACCATGTTCGAAAACTTTTGCATTTTGTTGACCCACCTTTGTTAAAAAATTCACCGCCCCGAGTAATAAAGAAACAAAAAAAATATATTTCCGTTCCTCAAAAATTTATGCAAATTGGCATGTGGGTTCAGAACTGTATTATAACTATTACATAAATTTTGCATAACTTTTGGAATTTTGTATGAAGAATTACAACAAAATTTACTAATTATTTAATAAAAATCGAGGTTCCGTTTAGCCAAAAGGTTGGAAACTCAATGGAAGATTTGTAATAGGCCACTTAACATTTGTCCAAGTTTGCATAACTTTTGTAATTTTGTACAAAAAGATATTGCAAATTGTTTTTTCAATTTTTGACAATGTTCCGGTCATCCGGACGAGTTGCAAATTTAGACTTAATATTATTTTAGCGTTTTCAAACTTGTGTCCAAGTTTCAAAACTTTTACATTTTTTAGGCAAAATGGACTTTAAAATGCTTGAATGACTGGCCTAAAAGTAGCCATTAATTTTTAAATATTTAAGGAATAATAAGAAAGATGATCGATATATCGTTTTTTGAAAAACATCTTAAACAAAACAGACATATTTTTAAAAATCTAAATTTTGTTTCAAAACCTAAAAAGCAAGATAATAACTTCGTGTAAATTAAACATCTTGCTTTTGTAAATATCTACATGAATTTTTTCAGTCCCTTCCTGAAGTAGTACTACTAAGATAATAAATTAAAATTTTAATATGTAAAGGTAAATTGGTCTAAATTATGGTTACTATTTATATTACCCACATTTTATATTTTATTTATAATCTTAAAAATAAATTCTTCACGATAGACTTTAATTAATTAATTACCAAACATTTAAAGTGCTATAACTGTTGAACTAAGCAAGATATATACAACAGCTAACAAATTTATTATCAGCTATTAACCCCTTTTAAAGTGTTGGTAATATAGTAATTCCTACTTATACAAAAAAATATTTTTTCATAAAATTGTTCCTATAAATCCCCCAAAAAAATCGTAGTTTTTCATTTTTACTGACGTCCTTAGGTGATTATAACATAAAAATTTGCTATTTCAGTGTGCTCTATCCAAATTCAAACATTGCAACTCGTTTAAAAGGTGCAGACTTATTGGAATAGTAAAAACATGTTTTTGTAATTTAGAACTTTGTTGCTGTTTTTAAATGTGTAGGTTACTTTTATGGGGGAGTGACTTCTTTTATGAATAATATGCTTATAAAATTGATGATTATCTCATTACAACTTTCTAAATTTCGCCAGAGATTAAATTTTCGAGTAAAAGCCATCTCAAAACCTATTTTAATTACACATGTTTACCTGCATGTTCATTAATTACAAAACTTGTAGACATATTTTATTACTATCCACACAAGTTTTTCAATATTTTATAATTATGAATATTATTTGCAGGTAATTGAATATATTCCATTTATAAATATTACATATCATTGTCAATATGACCGTGACATTGATTGCACTCCTTGGAAAGGTAAGTTGAACAGTACAATATATCATTTTTCTAATAAAATAAAATTTAATACGTGTGGATTTACATAACAGGGACATTTTGTATGTAGGTATAATATTAATGTATGTCTTACAAATGTGTAATAATTATTTCAGCCAACGTACTAACCACGTGCGTACTAGTTATTATGTATTTATTTTAAGTACCTTGAGCAATTAAAAGTATCAAATCTGCACCCTTGAGAATCCAAAAAAAATATAGTAAGGCACAAAAGATATTTATTTTGAGCAATTAGTCCTTAAAAAACTGACTGTATATAATATAGATATAAATGACAGAAGTCCAAAACTGCCCATTTTATTTTCAGGTATAAATTTAAATTTATAAAAAGTGCGCAAAATTTTAACTTTTTGAGGAACGAGAACTAGAATTAAATTATTTAAATCAAACCTGAAATATTCAGTCTTTCTGAAACTCCACCACTCATAAATCATTAATTTAATCGAATTTTTGCGGTTTCATTATACCAAAACCCAAAACACTTAACAAGGGAATATTTTCAATGAATCACTGGAACTTCTCGTTTTGTAAATAATTGCTTATTTGAGCGGAAACTTTTTTTCCGGGAATGACAATGATTTCGGTGGTTAACTACGCGAAAAGTTGAAAATTTACGGTTGTGACCTTGACTGTTTTTCTAAGAGATCAAATACTGGTTTTAAAACAGGACGACGAAGATCTTCTGTATTTTTTTATAATCATATGAAAGCTGGTTTGTAATAGACGGTGATTATGTGCAGGAGATTAACTTTACGTAGTATTAAATCTGGGTAGCGCAGTGACCCCTTTGATCGGGATTTTACTAAAGGAATTTACGTTTGGATTTTCATTTAAATATTCTTGTTTAATTTCCTAACAGGACATGGAATTTATGAAAATTTTAAAGATGGTGCAAAAATAATTTTGGAATTTTTTGTGATTTTTTTTAAGCCAGCTTATCCATCTCTAGAAAATTGTTGTATATTATTGGGCAAGAAGGGTTTCAATTTTAGATTTGAAGACTTTTGTGAAGGAACATTCATCTTCAAGAAAACTAATTAGCGCAGATAATAGCATCCAAAGTAACTGGAAAATTATTTCTTTAGAGTAGAATAAATTGGCTTCTATTTTTTGAAAAATGTTAGCTATGTAGGTAAGTACTTACTGCTTTAATAAATCCAACTAAATCTCACTTAAAATCACTCAAAATCACGATTTCACAAAACCACAAATTTCCTCAATCAAAAATCCACTAGAAAATGTAACACCAGACCACAAATAATTTCCAATTGTATTTTATGTAGGTATTTATATACAATCTAGATGGGCAGCCCTCGGAAGCAAACTACGGTCTTGTAGAAGTGGCTGTAGCACTTCTTCAGGAATTGCCCGATGTCGTGCCGGGTCTATAATACCTGTTGCAGCGTTTCTCCCACCTTAACACATAGCCATACAACCGAACAGAAAGTTCTATTCTGTTTTAACCCAGACCTTGGTGGTTATACGAGTAAGATTATAAACTGTATAAGGCCAGGCATCTTCGAAGCCGTGCTTTCCCAGAAACGACAGCGTAAAAACCGCAAATGAATTTAGGAAATTGTGGTAATTTTCGAGGGGGTTTTGTTAGTTCAAATGATCCAGTTTCCGGCAATAACTGGATTCCAAGTATGTGTTTTTGTGTAGAACAAAATTTCAGAATGACCAGTTTGTCATAATTTTAATAATTACTCTATGATAACCTTTAGTCTTAGATTTGCTAATTGTATAAGATACCAAGCGAAAGTAGAGTTGATTATAAACTATAATTATTGGGGATTTCCTACATGTTTATGGCAAAGCAAAACTATTTCTCCAATTTAATTAATTGAACTGCTGTACACTATTTTATTTTATTTTCTATTCAACTAAAACTGTAGTTATGCTTTTAGAAAATTGTTCTACTGACACAAAATTTACATTGAAAGTGGATGTATAGTACATATTGAAATATTCACAGGTTGGCATATTATACTCTCATTATCTTTGTTAACGTTTATTGAGGGTAACGTGGAAAAATTCAAATCGTTTTGGATTCTGTATAAATAAGTACTGGCAATTTTCACAAAAGCTCTCAAACTCATTTTTATTTCCTTAACAATAGTTGTCAATGCGTTTTTATGATTTCACCATATTTTCTATTTCAAATCCATATACCTACACAATTTTTATTATTACAACTTCACCAGATCCTTTCATTCATTTTTAAATTTATACAGTGGCTTCCGCAATTGCTAAATTATTTCTAGTTTCCTGCAATTCACGGTTTATTCTTAGAAGCAGTAAAATAACTGCTACTGTTTCATTCAGTAACGTGACAATTTTATTGCAGGTGCTTTTGTGAGTGGAAATTTCATTTCGCTACAGTGGAACGTATTCTAATTTTCTCTACCTTAATATGGGATTTGTTCAATTTAATTCTAGTAATTATAAGTTTAATTTCATTAAATGCATTACTTAATTTTGGTTTGTAATTATATTTTAACTGTTTGGCAATAAACAATGAAATTTTGTTAACGGAGTTTGTAATAAGTTCACTGTTACCTGTCAATCTGTTCCAAAGTATAAAAATATATCTAAATGAATATTACTTATTTTCATGCCCAAACAGGTTTTCATTACTTTAAAATTCATTAAATTCTATACTCTACAATACTTTAAATTTTATACTTTAGAATATTTCCAGCATTAATGAGTATTTAACGAGTTTTCCTGGACTTTGTCATTTTTCTTCCAACATTAATTAATTTTGTCTGATCTGAAATTGCTTATTGATTTATTGACAATTTTATACATCAGTTATTCCATGTAATTTCAACAAAAACAACAAAGTTTTTATGAAATTGATAAATACATAAAATCATGGTACCTGAAATTTGAGGACCACTGAAGTAATCCGAAGTAAAACTGCAGGTAATGTAAAGGATATAATATAAATAAAAAAAACTAAAATCTCAAAGAAATAAATCCTGGAGATTTCGTCCTAAAAGAAACCGAAGGGTACAATTTTGAGATAATCTGGAGGGTATGTAAGAAAATTTACGTAACTAGAAGTAATCTTAAGAAAATTATAGTTAATTTGAAGGCACTTAGAGATAGTCTTCTAAAAGGATATACGAATTTTTGCCAGCGATTAGTTTGAGCAAAAATTATGCAAAAGTTTTTCCTTCTCAGGAAATAGAAATATTGTAAAAAGTATCCGAAAATTATGGAAACTGCAGTCTATATGTATAGACCAGTCATTCAAGCAAAAAATGCACACAAAATTCTAAAAGTTTTGAAACTTCGACACAAGTTTGAAAACGCTAAAATAATAGATATTAAGTCTAAATTTGCAATCCGTCCGGATGACCGGAACATTGTCAAAAATTGAAAAAACAACAATTTGTAATATCTTTTTGTACAAAATTAAAAAAGTTATGCAAACTTGGACAAATGTTAAGTGGACTATTACAAATCTTCCATTCAGTTTGCAACCTTTTTTGCTAAACGGAACCTCGATTTTTATTAAATAATTAGTAAATTTTGTTGTAATTTTTCGTACAAAATTCCAGAAGTTATGCAAACTTTATGTAATACTTATGATACAGTTCAGAACCCACATGCCAATTTGCATAAATTTTTGAGGAATGGAAATATATTTTTTTTAGTTCTTTATTACTCGGGGCGGTGAATTTTTTAACAAAGGGGGGTCAACAAAATGCAAAAGTTTTCGAACATGGTTGCAAATGTTCGTTACACAGGTACAGACTGTACTTTGAATTTGCAACCTTTTCATACCTCCGGAACTTTGTTAAATTGATATCATCTTGTAAATAATTCGAATTTCGCATATCCAGAATATTGCAAAAGAGTTGCAAATCTCAAATTATATTTGTCTAATATTATTGAAAGTACGTTTCAATTTGCAACCTCATAGCAAGTCCGGAAAAGGTTTTTCATGGTTTTTATTTACAGTAAGTTACTAGCGTGTGACTGTGAGAGAGCAAGACACTGCCTTGCCTATAGTGTAAATAAAAATAAGAAAAAATGTTTTCCGGAATTGCTATGAGGTTGCAAATTGAGAAGTACTTTCAATAATATTATAGACAAATATAATTTGAGATTTGCAATTTTTTTGCAATTTTTTGGATATACGAAATTGGTATTATTTACATGGTGTTATCAATTTAACAAAGTTCCGGAAATATGAAAAGGTTGCAAATTCAAAGTACAGTCTGTACCTGTGTAACGAATATTTGCAACCATGTTCGAAAACTTTTGCATTTTGTTGACCCCCCTTTGTTAAAAAATTTGCCGTCTCGAGTATAAAGAAATAAAAAAAAATTCTTCCGTTCCTCAAAAATTTATGCAGATTGGCATGTGGGTTCAGGACTGTATTATAAGTATTACATAAAGTTTGCATAACTTTTGGAATTTTGTACGAAGAATTACAACAAAATTTGCTAATTATTTAATAAAAATCGAGATTCCGTTTAGCAAAAAAGGTTGCAAACTCAATGGAAGATTTGTAATAGGCCACTTAACATTTGTTCAAGTTTGCATAACTTTTGTAATTTTGTACAAAAAGATATTGCAAATTGTTGTTTTTTCAATTTTTGACAATGTTCCGGTCATCCGGACGGGTTGCAAATTTAGATTTAATATTATTTTAGCGTTTTCAAACTTGTGTCCAAGTTTCAAAACTTTTGGAATTTTGTGTACCTTTTTTGCTTGAATGACTGGCCTATACTTATACTTTTTGATATGCGTTAAAATTAGTTCTAATTTTTTCACATTTTAAACCATTGATTAATTTTCTTAATATTGAAGAGTAAAAACTTTTAACATTTTGTATTTAAAGTAAGACCATTTAGACTTAGCTTAGGTTAGACATTTTTGCTCTAAATTGAATAGATTTTAACTTCAGAAGAGGCTTGATGATGCCAAAGGTAAGTTTTATTTACCTTGTCGAGCCTTCCAGCATATTTGTGATTTTGAATACAAAACAATTCATAACCAATTGTTTTCGTATTCCAACTGTAAATTTCTATAATTTAATAATTAACAAAGAATTATTTTTTAAAGGACTGTTTTCAAATCCTCACTAATTCTATTTATTACAATTTCTGTCTTCCTGAATATTTTAATTTAAAAAATTTGATGTAAACTCAATAATTGTCATCTCCACTTTTTGGAAAATTTTAGATTGTTCTATTGTAGTATAAGTGTGAATAACATTAAGAATAAAGAAAATACTTAAATAAGAACGAATTTTGAATTGCTATTAGAAGGATATAAAAGTGCATAAAATATAGATGTGAAGAAAAATTTATGTGCCAGGTTACTTGAAATGAAAATTCTGCAACAAAGATGCACTCTTACATCAGCTCTTTATAGATAATATAGTAAATAATCTAATTAAACAATTATTCACTTATTTACTTTTATATAATTACACAATTATTTTGTAATTACACGCGTTTTTATTCAGTATATTTGTTAAAAATCCTACACACTAGCACAGCTACTTATTATTTGTTTATTTATCAACATTAAAAATATATTAGCAAATCGCACTTTTATCAGAATTTTCCTATAAAAAAAACGTAAAGTTGAACCCTATAATTACATTAAAAATTCTTTGTTAATCACCAGAAAATTTGCAACTTTGCAATGAGATACAACATAAACACATTTGTGTCAAAAGATTGTTTATTATATGTGGGTACCATATAAAAAATACCTTTGCTATCTTTCGCCTTTATAAAAAAGTTATTTCCACACAGTAAAAGCGTTTCATAATCGAGGGGCGAA
This sequence comes from Pediacus dermestoides, assembly GCA_963942485.1. Classification (NCBI taxonomy): domain Eukaryota; kingdom Metazoa; phylum Arthropoda; class Insecta; order Coleoptera; family Cucujidae; genus Pediacus; species Pediacus dermestoides. Next base: position 37,867,965 of record OZ012626.1, read on the forward strand.
TTGCACGTGCGGTATATTTTGAACATAAACGAGTACCTACATTTTTATTGATGAAGCCTTTAATCAACTTGTGATGTGTAAACTCGTTAAATTTTTTTCTCAAAGCCGAATAAGGTGCTTCGCTCTAATAATAACTGCCCACAAGCACACGTGGTTTGGTGCAAAAAGACCATCATCAACTCCAATAGCCGCACGTGAATTTTGCAGACATTAGGATAATTTGTTTGAAAATCCCAACTACCTACAGTTGAGTTATTACGTATTAACAAATTACGAAATTGTTGATGTTTTCATTAAACTTATGACGTAACTGAAATCTGAAATCGGGTTTTAATGGACAAAATACGATACGATGAATTCACAACTTTATGGTGTGAGTGGCACAACGACGTCAGTAGAATAAAACCGCCTTGGTATTTTTTAAACCTGTCCAACAACAAACTGAGTCACGCGACTGTGATAATTCTATTTTGTTTAATTTTTCACAAAAATCACAAGTTTGGGTTTTTCTCTGAGAGTCATTTCTGCATTTTTTAATTATTTACCATTATCTTAAATTACAGTAATAATGTAAATAATAAAAAACATGATACAGCAAAATGGAATTCTTTTTTATTGTGGTCAGTTGAGAAGTGGTTTGTATGGAAGTTAATCCATATCATAAATTAATAAAGTCAGGTAAATGAACTTGTGTAAAATCCATAGAATGGGCTTGATTTTCCCCAGGAGAATAAATATTTTTTGGGTCGGAACATAACAGGAAATTGTCTGGGTTTTTAGCGTCCGGATATTCCAAGCAATATTCGTTCAACTAGGGAAAAATTGGATTAATGTTGAAAGTTCCACGAATATTTTTAGGACAAACAAAAACGTAATAATTGTTTACATCCTCGTAAATCGTAAATCTTTTTATTTTAAGCTCTTAAACAAAGAACAGTTAAGGATAAAATAAAAATAGCAATTAGGCTTAAAATGTTTTATTTATATTTTAATGCATTTCTTAGAAACGAATGATAAGAAAAATCTCCAAATTATGGGCAAAATTGAATAAAATTCCATTAAAACTTCAATGAAAATTATAAATTCTCTTAGGTACACCCACGTACTATACTCTTAAATTTGGAATAAACCTTCCGGGAAGTATTAATTTTTCATGTTGGACACTCAACCTGAAAACTAGGACAAAGTGCGCCATTAAGATTTTATACGAAAAGGACTAAACTAGGACACGGTTGCACATATAATTACAACTTTAAACTTGTAAATTTACAACAGGAAAACAAAAAGTATTGCAGCATAGGTACTCAGAGTGAGTATAATAAATTCTAGAAAATTACGGAAATCGTTTCCCAAAACCTTGATGTGCCAGGAAAAACCAGACGCATGGATTAATCTGCGTCAAACTTGTGATACTTTTCTCAACAAAAAGACAGTAAACTTAAACTTGCGCCATACTTAGATTGGCATCCAAGTTAGCATTAAGTACATCAGGGAAAAGCCAGTTTTTAGTAACTAATACAGTGTTACATGATTATTTTTTATAAGTGAAGGTTTGAGGGATTTACCGTTCTTCAATATGCGTATGTTGATTATATTAAGAGTGGTACTTTTCCGCATTCAAGTGAAAGGCTAGGCAAATTATAAACAAACCCTCTTTTTATAAAATAAACTTAGTCTATCCTACTTTCCATTAAAACCGACAAAATAATGATATGTACATATTTAAATTTATCGAATAATATTTAATTTTTTTATGAAATGATTTCGCAGAACAAAAATTACCAGAATCTGAATTATTAACTTTTTTATTAAATTTAAATACTGCGAAATATTGTATTTATATTAGTTTATTAAATTATTTGATGTGGCTCATACATTCATTAATGTGTTGCATATTTTGTGATATTTATAAAATAATGTTATGAAAATAAAATATCTCTCTATTGTGCCATCGCTTTTTACTATATTTTTTGTTTAAAATAAAACAAAATGAACATTCAATTTGGTGTTACTAATAATGCCCTGAAGTAGATTCTTTCGTGAACGGTACGAGAAATACCAAAATAATTGCGTTGTCTCTAAAAAAACTAATTCTCTTATTTACAAAAAAACTTAAAACACATTTTAACTAAAATAGCACTGAGACTGTGGCGTTGTTTTTATGCCTTTCTGATTGACAATCTAAATATTATTTTAATTAAAATGTGTTTTTGGCCTTTTTAAGGGGGTAAAATTACTATCTTCTTGTAATAATTTATTCTGAATGTTGTTACAAAATTAGGGAGACACCGAAATCCAAATATTATCAAATATCAAATTTCCTTTGATGCATTCCTTAAATACTACTGCCAAATATGTTATACACATTGAATAGGATAGATATTAAGATATGTAAGATTTTGGTTTTTGATAATTTCATAATTCTGCTTAATATATCGGAAATATTGCTCCAGGTTTCTTGTTCTTAGTTTTTAAATCTTTTATATTTAATACATTCAATAAAAATGTTGTAATAAAATGACTAATTATGAAAGAATATCTGTATAGTCCGGGAGCTAGTGCATTTTTTTGTTACTAATTTTTCCAGTCAGCAAACATTGATAGGATTGTTCAGTCTGGCTGATCTGAAGACACACCAAATATGTCTGGCACGTGAAAAACTGAAACTTTTTTAACAAAATAATTGCACTTATTTTGATAGTCCTGAAAATTTGTCAGATGACAGTTTGCATTATAATAATAGCTTAAAATACAGTCTGGCTATAATGCGAGATTACCAAAGCCCTGCCAGACTCGTCTAATGCTCATAAGACTATATATGTTCGATTATATAGGGTGTTTAAAAAATACACCAAAATATTTCAGGGGGTGATTCCCGAGATCATTCTAAGAAAAAAAGTTCATATGAATATGGGTCCGAAAATCTTTTTTTATCCCACCACCCCCTGGCTTGATCCACCTCTGGTGGAAATTTCAAAATTATTTACACTCTATCTTATTAAACCTGAAAACATTAGTGGATGTGGAGAATTTCATCATTTTACCTTGAACAGTTTCGGAGATAATAAATGAAAACCTTCACAGGGTCACAGATTTAAGGGGCTATACCTAACTCAGCGGGTAAGCATTTTCGGACCCATGTTTATATGAACTTTTTTTCTTAGAATGATCTCAGGAATCACCCCCTGAAATATTTTGGTGTATTTTTGAAGCATCCTGTACAGATGATTGGTGTTGTACCTACCTTATCATAAAGGGTGTCTCAGGTTTTAATCGGGAAAATTTAACAGGCGATAGAACTCGCAAAAATAAAAAGAAAAGTTCATATGAACATGTATGTTTCAAAGCTTCGTTTTCGACATACAGCGTGTTCAAGTTAATAAAAAAAACTTTTCTTATGTATCTCAAAGACTATACTTGCACGATTTAAATAAAACTTGGCAAGTTTTTAGTGACAAGTAAAAGGCTTCATTTGATGTAATTAGATTAAATTTCATTATTCCAGGGGCGGCGCTCCTAAGTAGATATTTTCAGAAAAAATTGAGCACGCCACTGCTTTTTTATAAGTTTGATATTATTTTCAGATTGAGCAAATAAAAATACAATGTTTTTGTCTCTTGCATTTTCTGACTATCTTGCTTACTTTTCAAGAAACAAAATAAAATTTTCCCCACCAATATACCCCCACCACCGCAAAACTTGAAATAATAGGATTGTAATTTTTATCAACTCTCTAAAAATAAAGTGATATGACAAGATAGTGTAAAAAAGTCAATGAATTTTCCTGTTTCGCATTCTCCTCTTATTTCTCTCTATTTCGGGTGTAATTTGCATTTTTATATTTTCGTAGTTTCACATTCCACTACTTTGGCGTATTGTCGAGTACGGAACCCTCTTAAGAGCTTATTTATTTATTATAGATTAAAATTTTCAGGCCTAAGTACCCAAAAAGTTTTTACGAACTTCAGAGCATAACGAATTAAGCACGTACTATTTAGAGTCTGGCGAGACTTTGGTGATTGAAAATAATAGCCAGATTTATTTTTTTCGTGGTATTATAGTACAGACTATCATGTGAAAAATTTTCAGCACAGGGAAAATAAGTGCAATAAATTTTTGTTTTTGTAAATTTCAAGGTGCCGCCAGACTCACTTGGTAATTTTATAAATCAGCCAGACTTGTTTTAAACTATATGCCATGATAATATCAATTTGTATAATAAGTTTCAAAAATGTAAAAATAAGTGTAACGTATCCGAGAAATCGATCTAATTTTCCGATCAGCGGATTTATGGAAACAGTTCAGCCAGACCTACTTTCCACAACTGGAGGTAAGCCAGATTACTTTTTCTGTAAGTCTTACGATCTACTTTAGTAAATCAAAAAGATTCATAACTGGAAAAATAAGTTCAACTCATTTGTATTTTCCACCCATGACCCCATCGGAAAAATTTTGCCAGACTCAGATTTAGTTGATTAGAATCACTAACTGAACAATCCTATCAATGTTTGCTCACTGGAAAAATTAGTACCAAAAAATTCACTAGCTCCCGGACTAGTAGAGATATCCCAAAAATGTTCGGAAAATTAAATATTTGCTTCTAATATGTCCCGGTTGTTCCACCTTCAGATATCCTTTAGATAGTTATCTGTAACTTAGAATGTAACTTAGAACACAAACATTAATAATAATATTCACATTCTAAGTTCCAGATAATTATCTAATGGATATCTGAAGGTGGAGCAACCGGACTTAAAATCAAAATATCCTTCATTTTCAGTTGAATCATTCCTTGAAATTCTATAATGCAGTTCAAAATGCACTTGTACTAGTACTATTTACTGGTGTCTGAACAATGTAATTGTTAGAGAAATTAACAATGAACAATATATATAATTTAGACTCGAGGCCACTATTATTGTTAGTAATGTGTAGGCGGAGATACATTTGTATTTTATGCTAAGGATAACAGGTAGTTTTTCCGTAAAGTTTAAATTTCAGAAAATCCTTTGAAAATTATTGAGAATATTAATTGTAGTGGAAATAATTCTTTATAAAGTCTGTAGGGGTAGTTTTCAATGGCTAGTTAACTACTAAGAATGACTAGTTTTTCAATCCATGGTTATTCTAATGCCCCATTCCACAAACATTAAATAAATATTTAATTAGAGAATAGAAAGTTGGGTGAATTTTAATGTATAGATTAGTCAATGTGAGTCCTAGTTCAGATTAATCAGAAAATAATTAATTATGAATTTATATCACGTGTAGAACTGGGCATAAGTAAGTTAAGTTATTAAGTACAGTCTTATATCTCCCAGTTAGAAAAAACTGAGTATTACTATCTAAGTAAACTGCAACCCAAGCTCTCGTCCAAGAAAAAACTTTTCATATTCTCTCGCATTCGCGTTAGATTATATGACCAAACCTCTGCGTAAACATTTACCCAAACAACATTGGGACATTTTCCCCCCAATCAAGTAAAATCCCTCAAACCTCATGCACAACCACCAACAAAAAAAAAATCCAATTCCCCCATCTCCCCATCAAACATTTTTTTCCGATTCTCACCCCTTAACCCCCACTCATCCCCATCAATTCCGAAATTTTGTTTGACGATTCGTGTCCCGGCGGTGGCGACGACGGAGGGAATATCGATTGAGAGGCGGCGCACCTCCGTCTGACCATGAACCAAATACATTCCAACCCTGAAAACACTTCATATACTACGACCAAATGGTCCTACACAGTAACAGCAACAGCAATAGGAGCAGCATCAACACTACCACCACGACCACATACAAATCAACACTAATATGCACTTCACCTGATGGGGGCGGCGTATATGAAATAATGTAAAGTGCTGCAACAGACGATAAATTGTATGTGTGTGTACGTGATTTTAATTTGACTTTTTTTGCTGGCCCAGGGCTGGACTGGTAAATACAAACAAACGTAAACAAACAATGTAGAAACGGGGTGGTGGTTTTTCGTGCTGTTGCTTTATCATCACTTATTTCGGATGGAGATTTTCGTATGACATGGACGAATGGTTTTCTAAACTTCTTGTCAACATCACTGCCTCAACTATGACAGGTAAGCAACTTTTTGAGCAGGCAAAAAACGTGTATGATAAAAAATGCTAAAATAAAAAATCATACAAATACGTAGGTAATTATTTCCTTCGGTAATCATGTGCTCATCCTCCTATACCATTATAACATAAATTTGCTTGATGAAATTGCTTTAATTTTCATAAACCGACTCTCTTACGTTCTTCTTATTCTAACAACGTCCTCGACGGGGAACGGAAAAATAATACGACAATGTCACTGTCAACCGCAGAATTTGCGTGTAAAACACAAAAGAGGATGTGTACTTGAGAGTGGCATGAAATTACACAATTTAAATAATTTAAGTTGTTGTGAGTCTAAGATGAAATTGATTCGGAACCAATGTCATGAAAAAATATTAGTTATTGTGTTGTTTAATGTAATGTTTCGCTTATTAGACTTTGGTTTAGGTTGAGGTCAGATATTATTGTTCTGTTTATTTATTTATAATTATTATTAGGTATTTTATCCAAAATGTTCGATTAAAAACACAATAAAATGTATAGGTACTCAGTGGCGGATCTTGATATTTTGAGGTTCGCATAGACGACCTGAATGGGAAAGAATCAAGGTTAGAGCTTTATTTTAAGTGGTAGGTATACAGGTGTAGTAAGGGTGCTCAAATCCAACCATAAAATTTTAAATAACATTATTTTAATCTATGGAATTATAGCCCAGTAAAATTAGAGACAAAATTGACATTATGGCCAAATTTTTGAGAGCAAGTCAAGGGTCATTGATGAAGCTCCGAACCGCATAAATCCAACAAAATTTCCTTGTGCGTCACGTGATAAGGGTGATTTTTTATATGTCGGCTTCTACTGGTTGGATTTTAAAAATTTATTCAGAAAAATATTTCAAATAACTTTTGTTTGAAGTTTCTTCAATAAAATATACTTATATATTTTTCTATTGCAATAATGAAAAAAATCTACAAACAAAAGTTGTAGAGGATCTTATTTCCTACAACTTTATTTCGTATATTTTTTTGTGACGCAAAAAGTACATGAGGTAGAGGGCGCCAAAGTCAACTGCGCATACAAAATATTACTTCTGATGGTAAAATTCGCGTTTTTTGGTAATCATCGTTATTATTTTTTTTTTATTGGAATAGTAAAGTATATTATGTATATTTGAGTGAAAAAATTCACCCCGTAAAAAAGACCAGTGTTTTGCGCCCTCTACCTCATGTAATTTTAGTTTCACAAAAAAATACCCGAAATGAAAGTTGTAGGAAATAATATATATAAGCATATACATTTTATTGAAAAAACTCACCCACTAACAAGTGCAGTGTTTTGCACTTTTTGAGTCACAAAAAATACTTGAAATAAAAGTTGTAGGAAATAACATCCTCAACAACTTTTGTTTGAATATTTTTTTCATAATTGTAATAGAAAAAAAAACAAAAGTTGTTTGAAATATTTTTGCAAATTAAATAAAAAAAACTACATTAAAATCCAACAAGTCGAGACCAAGATATAAAAAATCACAAGGAAATTTTGTTGGATTTTTGCGGTTCGGGGCTTCGTCAATGACCCTCGACTTGCTCTCAAAATTTTGGCCATAGTGTCAATTTTGTAGATATTAGGTACTTTTTGATCTAATTTGACTGGGCTATTAGTATAAAGTTCTAATTTATAAAAATTCAAATGAAAAACTGAATTTTTATATTTTTAAATAAATAGAATTACGAGTGTGTTGATGGTACACTTTTCACATAAACTTGAGAATAAATTTCTGGACCACAAATAAATTTGCAAAAATTGAGTATTCAAAATTACTTCCTAAAAAGGGGACCCCTAGAAAATTTGTTTGTCTTTTTATTTTCTTTATGATGATGAAACTTTGCCTTTTTTCTAATTTTAGGTTCGAGTTAATTTTTTAATAATAATAATTAGTCCCTTTTATCAAATTGATAAGCCAAACCGTTTTTTAGATTTTCTAGTTATAAATCGATTGAATGCCGACTTCTTATTGTCTGACTTTGTACCTTTAACTTTGAACTATTTATATTTTCTTTTGATTTCTTTGTTACAAAGATTCTACTATAGAAAACAGAAGGAAAATCTGTCCGAATTTTATTTTCTACTACAAACTCATTTAAAAATTTTGTCCAATTTCATACTATTAAGTCCTTAAAACTGTTGTAAAACTTTGGAAAATTGTGCAGATTTCCTCTCGATTTTCTTGTATACAAAGGAATAAGTTAGATTTTCTAAAAAATTCAATTAGAAGCAAAATTCACAATTATATTTTCTACTATAATATGTAGATTTGTTTAAAAAAATTATCCACTTTTATACTTTCTGTTCTTAAAATAACTATCATAAAACTTAGAAATATTAAGAGATTTCCTTGTGGTTTACTTTATTATATAAAGAAATAACCTGAGTATATTATAAAGTTCAAACAGAAGGAAAATTTTGCGAAAAGTCCAATGTTTATTTTCTACTACAACCTCACTTAAAATTTTTATCCAATATTAGACTTGTCCTTTAAGCTAGCACAGTACTTTGAAAAATGAGCAGATTGCCTTGCAATTTTCTTTAATTCAAAGAACTAAGTTCGTTGTTCTAGAAAATTCAAATCGAAATTTCGAATTTTATCTCTTAGCTCACTTAAGAAATTTTTTGTTTTAGCATCCTGAAAATTTTAAACTTTGAAAACTTTACAGATTTTCTTGTGGTTTTCTTTCTTATAATGAAATTAGTTGGTTTTACTAGAAAATTCAAACCAAAAGGAAAAACTGTCGGGAATTTTATAATTCCAAAAATGTTCGAGTTCGGCATACGGATCACGGAATGTTCGATTTAAAAAGGTTGCAAGGTAGATTTAGTTGTAAAAATTGAACTTTTAATTTTATTAGACCAAAATCCGTAAATTTTATATCAAACTTTCAAAAAATAATTCAATTTTCATCTTATTATCTTACAATAAAATTGAAAGGCAATTAAATTTATTATTTACAATAAATTGCTTATAAGAAGGATTAAGAACTAGTTTTTCATCTCAATTTATTTAATATATTTTATTATTTAAAATATATTTTATATTAAGATAGAGTATAGTAGATGATAATTATGGGGAAATTTTAAACCTGACAACGGTTTTCCCACCTAGCCGGTAGTTAGAATAAATGTCATAAACCCTTGATTAACAAAAAATTTAGCATAATATTTATACTAGGAAAATATTTACATAAGTTCGAGACAATTCGTTGCTATACAGAAATGAAGGAAATCGATTTCGCATAAACCCACACCTTAACCACTTGCTTTATATCTAAATAAAATGTCCAAATTAATTTCCTCACAAATACCTACTAGAGGAGTTATTGGAAGCAAAACTGCAACAATTACGGTTTAAATGTGTAGAAGCAGTTCTAGTAACTTTGTGGTCAAAAGCTAACAGAGAGGAATTCGAGCTGCTGTTGGTTGGTTGCTGCTGTATGTTTATTTATCGCAGGTATTTCCAATTCGAATTGCTATAATAAATTCACATTTCACTATAATAATAGACGCAGGATTACCTAATAATATTTTAATTAAAACCTGTTCTGCTGTTATTTACGCCTACACTATTTCACTATAGATTTTGGATTAAATTCGTGCAATAAAGCTTAATTCGTATGTTTTAAGTTTTTATGTTATTAATTTATGAAAACTATGAAATTTCCGGTAGATTCGGAAATTTTCTGCTGCATATGTTCCGATAATCTATAACCTAGATATGTCACTTTGGTTTATTGTTATATGGAACAATGAGCAATTTGATTTATTCCATCCTACATATTACAAAAGTTTTTCCATTGATTAATTAATCATAAGTACAAAGCGCGCTGCAGTTATTAAATTAGAAAAAGTAGCTACTGCTGTTGTACCGAGGACGCCATAAGCAAAACTCGTAACTTTTGTTGAGAATCGTAAAAAGCGATGGAGAAGTCGAAGTTATTCCATCTAAAGGGTAATCAAAGTCTGACGACTGTATATTTTTCGTAGTTCAGGAGTTATTTAAATTGTATACAAAATTTTAATTATAAGTTGGTTATAAATCATATAATCATGTATAAGTCTGGAATAGTTTTGGAAAAACGACATTTATTTGAAAATGAAATATATAGAAGGTGAGGACTGGATATGCGTAAAAAGAAATTCTCATTTCTTTATCTTTAGAATCTGTAGGTAACAAAAATCTGTTTCATTCTAATTAGAAGATTAATTTGTATTCGAGCTGCTTAATTAAATAACTTATAAACTGATACGATTTGGTAACAGTCGTTGATATACTTTCTTATCTTACTTTTACTTTATTTCAAAGGAATTGATATAAAAATAATTCACAGTCGCACTACTGAAAACAAATATTTTTCTTAATTAATTAACTAGGTATTTCATTAAAGAAGTAAAATTGTTTTAAATTCTAATTACGAGAAAAGTTTCCAGTGTTTTCGAAATAAAGCCTGTGGATATGCGGGAATAAAAGTGTATAATGCAATATTTTCAGAGACTTGGCTTATATAACATTTTAAAAAGCACATTATTTAAAAGTTTGAAAAATGATGAACAGATTTAATTGTGGTTTTCTTTAATATAAAAAAATAAGTTGGGTTTATTACAAAATTCAAATGAAAATTCACTATCTAATTTTTTTTTAATATAGTGGAGTTTATTTTCTACTACAGACTTATTAAAAAATTTATTCAGTTTTTGACTTGGTGCCCTTAAATCTCATAAAACTTCTAATAATAGACAAATTTTCTTCTTGATTCAAACTCATAAGTTTGGTTCCACTATAAAAAGACAGAAAGAAAATCGAAAATTCAAGATTTTAGACTTGCCGACCTTAAAATTGTCACAAAATTTCGAAAACTTAACAGATTTCAGTGTGCTTTACATCGTTACATGGAAATAAGTTGGTTTTACTAGAAAATTTAGGCAAAAATAAAATTTGTCGAGAAAGCCGAATTTTATTGCAATTAGATTAACTAAAATTTTATATACCAAAATTAGACCAGCTGATTCTACATTAAAAAATAATGCAAAAAGTTTCAATAAATGTAGGTTGAAAAATGCTTCCTAAGGAGCTACAGCCCCCCGAAATGGTGGCCCCAAAGAGAAGTTTTCTGTAATATCTTTGCAACTGTTTGAGGTAGATTCATGAAATTTGGTGTGTTTGAAGCTTTTATAATTTGCCACATATTTCCTTTTCCAATTCTCAGAAATTTTGCCAGGGGCAACACATACAGGGTTGGTGTTGGGTATATTATGCCCCATATTTTTTGTGGGGATAATTATTAAATTTTTTATATCAAATTATGAAACTTGGTTTATTTTTACACAAAAAAGGTAATCTCAGTCGATCTTTGTATCTAGAACCCTTTTCGAGCAAAATCGTTTTGAAAAAATCACGTCCCTGAAAACTACATTATTAAAAATAATCACAAAACTAAAATTTATCAAAAGTAGACAATGGAGTAAAATTTATAGATATTTATTACTTTGTTTAGCATTTCTTCGTCAAATATTAATAATAAAAACAAAATTACAAAATTTTTTTTTTCAATTTTGTGATTATTTTTATTAGTATGGACGTGACTTCTTCAAAACGATTTTACTCGAAAACGGTTCAAGATTTAAAGATCGACTGAGACGACCTTTTTTACCAAGTTTCATAATTTGATATAAAAAATTTTAAAACTATCCACACAAAAAATATGGGGCATAATTTACCCAGCACCCACCCTGGCAAAATTTCTGAAAATTGGAAAAAGAAATATGTGGCAAATTATAAAAGCTTCAAAGTCACCAAATTTAATGAATCTATCTCAAATAGTTGCAGAGATATTACAGAAAACTCCTTTTTCGGGACCCCTTTTCTGGTGGCTGTAGCTCCCTTAGGAAGCATTTTTCATCCTATATTTATTAAAACTTTTTGCAGTATTTTTGAACGTAGAATCAGCTGGTACATTTTGGCAGGCTAATTTAGGGACACCCTGTAGAGGTAGGAAAAACTATAAAGAAGAGCGACGAATTTATTAACGAACTGGAAAACATAAAAGGATCTTAGACTATTAAACGTATTATACAGGGTGTCCGGAAATTAAGAGTAAAAAAACTCGGGGAATGATTCTACTCGAAAAGTTAATGTGACAAGTTCCTATAACATTTTTCCGAAAGCTCATTAATATTTAGGTTGCAAAAGGCCCCAAAGTTTTTTTTAAATCAATTTTTTCCAATAACTTTTTTCTAAGTTTTGATGATGCCCGATTGAAGCGCATCGAAAAATCTTCAAAAAAGATCCTTTTGTTGAATATCGATAAAACGAGTAGTTTTCGAGAAAAACGCGCTTCTGTTTAATGCTTGCGTTAATCTTGAAAATAAGCTGTAGTTAGTTGGTATTCATTTAAGGCGTTTTTCGCAAAAACGACTCGTTTTATCGTGATGCAGCAAGAGGATCTTTTTTGAAGATTTTCGATGCTCTTCAATCAAGCGTTATCAAAATTTAGAAAAAGTGCCTAACAAAAAAGTTCTGGGTCTTTATCCAAAGGTCAACGTCAGTTTCGACTCTTTGACACTGGGGAATTTACCTCAATTTTGGTGCAAGAATACAAGTAAACATTAGTGACAAGTGTGCCAAATTTGAAACGAATCGGTACACTAGAAAAAAAGTTACTGGAAAAAATTGATTTAAAAAACAAAATTTAAGGCCCTGTAACTCCAAGATTAATGAACTTTCGGAAAAAAGTTATAGGAACTTGTCACATTAATTTTTCAAGTAGAATCACCCCCCGAGTTTTTTGCTCCTAATTTCCGGACACCCTGTAATTGTATGGCCCAAATCTAAGAGACGAATTGGACAAGACTAAACATAGTAATGAAGAGAAAAAATAAAGTAAATCAAACACATTCAAAAAAAATCTAGACATTTTCACATTTTATCATTAGACAGTTTTTAACGTGGGACGTCTATATTTTTTATTTATCCACTAAATAAAAAAAAAGCTGATCCATGTCTAGACATTATTTTTAGTGATTCGTTTTTTCGAAGTTTATTTTGAATATTTTTTATTATTTACGAAATATTACCTACTGTAGGTACTCGTACTAAATTAAATATTAAGATTTTCAAAAAAAAATATTGTAACATTATCTACTATAATCACAGGTAAACACTGAATAACCCATTTTTAATTCTTCAATCATATTTCCATAATATGCACAACCGAACATTAATTTGCATAGTGCTGAGTTAATAAAAAGCGGTTTAAACGGTAAATTTGAATGAAAATCGTTATATCTTCTGATCAGATGCGTATTTAGGCTGCCTTGACCGACTACTTTGTGGGCTTATTGGACCGGACGGACGCTGGAGGCGACGCATATTACATGTTTATTTATTATTAAGGACTATGGATTTACTGACCATTATGATTTTATCCTTAGTTCTTATTTAATTAGAAATTAGAACTGACTTGTGGTTAAATATTAATGTTTAAATTTAATAGTTTCATTCAATTATGTAGCGCATCTTCTAGATTTAGAGCTTAAACTATATTTTTTGGAAAAAAATTAAGAAGAATTATGAATATTCAATAAGTAAACATGTTTACTTTAAATTTAAGTGGATTAACATAAATTTTATGTAGCGTTTTGTTTGCCCAAAAAATATATATAAATTGTCCAGGCGCAATTTATTTATTTATAAATATTAGGATATTGGTATTTAAATTATTCAAATTATTGAATAGCCAAAACAACTAGATTGTTATTGAACATTCTTGGTTGGTCAATATCCTGACAAACTAACCCTCTTCCAAACTCGAAATTATGACACAGCTGCAGTTAATATTGTCAACAATATTGTCCGGACATTAACGTTAACGACCTATTTAACTGCATGCATATCTACTGAAAATTTATGATATAAATATATACTTACAATAATAATGCATTCAAATTCAATTTGAAGTTTTATGAAAATGTGGGCTAAATTAAGGACAAAATATTTTTCTGACGTTTTGAAAAAAATACTGTTAACTAATGGAATAACAGTACTTAAAATAATTAATTCATAAAATATGTCACTGTATATAAAACCTGCGCAATAATTTTTATGCAAGGTAACCCAGCTAATTGCATTTCTTTGATATCTCAGATATTTCAGATTTTACAAAAAAATCCAAGGATATAAACTTTATAGTATTGCTTGCACTAAATTACATTATTTTCTGATATGCATAGTACGCCAACCAAGACTGCACCTTAGTTTAATATCATAAATTAATGAGCATTTTAAGATTCCACGGTCTATTTTACTCTCATTATTGAATTTGTAGAACTTTTTGGGAAGAGACTAAATCATATTTGACGTAAATAAATGCACAGCACAGCTTTAAATAAATGAAACTTTCAATACTCCATCTTAAGAAAACATTCATTTTGCAATAAACAAAACCTAAATAATAAAATTGTATTATACATATTACTTAACATGAAAAACCGAGTATTAACTCTGCGAACAGGAACATTAACTGGTTCGCTAAGTAAAACATTCATACAGGCGAAACCTGCTCTGTACTTTTTTGTGTAAACTAAAAGTAGTCTTATTTAATTACCGTAGTAAAAATATGTCATTAAATAGCTTTAAACCACAATTGAGAGTTTGTATGACGTCTTTAGCTTGTTGTTTTTGCTAACAAGCTCTGGTTCTGGTATTTCCAAAGAGCTACCAACCATCTTGCAAAATTAACATGCAGATAAGCTTGGTCAGTTTGTCAGAAACATGAATAGTTTATAAAACCTATCGCAACATATTATTATTATTATTAGTGGTATCAAAAAGTTCTACTAGAATTTCCTGCAAAACTATCTACATTTATTAATTTCACACTAATTTATAATAAATTACTAAAGGATTTCTGGCAGTGACAATGAAAACTAAACTAAGTCATATTCCTTGTTATTGCAATTATTAAAGCTGTATTTATGTCTCAAAAATTATTAATACAAATTAGCAAAAAGTAATAATTACCATATGTCATTATGTACAAATAAAATGTTAATTAAAATATTTATCATTAGGCATTTTTTCGTGCTGTACTCAATTTCTTTATCGTTATCAATTGAGAATTTGTATGTTTAAAAAATACTTACCAGAAAAGTTTGGTAACTTTGGTATATGCATAAATATATAGACAGACATACCTATACAGGGTGTCCCAGTTTATATCGTCAGGATTTCACCAGTCGATAGTTTAGCGAAAATTAAAGGTGGTTTGTCTAATAAACTATGGCCGAATGTTGCTTCCTTTTTGATGTACAGGGCATTAAAGAAAATAAATTATTTTAAATAATTTGCTATAAATAGATAACAAAAAAAGTTAGTCTTCTGAAATATTGCATAGATCTTTTTTTTTGTATTCTCTTATTAATAGTGGTTGCAATTATTTTATTTAGAACAGAGAGGCGTGCGTATGGGTTTCTGCAAAAACATTTTATTGAATAAAACGTACACCACTGTTTTTTTTTGCAGCATCAATATGCAGAGAGTATTTTCCATTCAATTTAGAAACTTTTTTGTATTTTACAATTTCTTGATAACTTAACTTTTTTTTTCTTATTTATTAAAGAGGTTCTTCCCTATTAGATTTCCGAAAAAAGCATCAGTACAAAGTTGTAGAGAAAAATATTTCCTACAACTTTCCTTTTAATATTTTTTTGATATTGTCAATATTTAAAAGGATATTCAACAAATAAGTTGCAAATTTTAGGGAATTTTTTCTCTAATTAGGTACTACTTACTAAATACTACTACTTACTACTCTTTCCCCAAAAATTTCAACTTATTTGTTGAATAACTTTTTAAATATCGACAATATCAAAAAAAGTTTAAAAGATAAGTTGTAGGAAATATTTTTCTTTACAACTTTGTACTGACTCTTTTTTTCGAAAATTTAATAGGAAAAAAGTTATTCAATAAACAAAAAAATTCAACCCTTAATTGAGGGCTGGTGAAGGAAGGGCGGGGTCTACGAATACACAAACTCAATTTTAAACTTTCAGGGTGACCCTCTAGAAGATTCTACAAAAATTGGCTGTAGGGTAAAAAAAGTCTATTTGAAGCCTTTTTTTCTCCCTTATTTACTGTACTATTAGGTTATTTTGAGTTAAGTTATCAAAAAATTATAAAATACGAAAAAGTTTCTAAATTGAATGGAAAATACTCTGCATATTGGTGCTGCAAAAAAAACACTGGCCTACGTTTTATTCAATAAAATGTTTTTGAAGAAACCCGTACGCACGCCTCTGTGTTCTAAATAAAATAATTACAACCACTATTAATAAGAGAATACAAAAAAAAGATCTATGCAAAATTCAGAAGGCTAACTTTTTTTGTTATTGATTTATAGCAAATTATTTGAAATAATTTATTTTCTTTAATGGCCTGTACGTCAAAAAGGAAGCAACATTCGACCATAGTTTATTAGACAAACCATCTTTAATTTTCGCTAAACTATCGACTAGTGAAATCCTGACGATATAAACTGGGACACCTTGTATAAAAGTGCAAGTAAATTTAAGGACATTTTTATATATTATTATACAATAAATATATAAGTACCTCTATGATGTAAGTATAGATTTTTTTCCCAAAGTTTGTTTTCCTATCTTGGCAAAATTATAGTATACCTACCTACATTTATCATTATTTTTGACCGTTTACATTTTTCTTGAAAGTTACAGTCTTTTTTCTAATACTCATCTATTAAGGCCCGGTCTCTTCACCTTTGCATAACTTTATTCGGCATTTAAATTCCTAGGTTGCAGATAAAATTATTGACAAGATGACATTAAACACTATCTCTAGATAAAATAATTGCCAAGTTTGACATCCAACTAAATCCCTCGTAATTTTACCAACTTATCAAATTTCTGCAACAATTTCAATAAATTTAACTTCATCTTTGAACAAATTGAACTGTATAAATTCGTTTATACGACAACCCAAACTATCTAACTAGCTACAACAAACTAAAATCAACTTAAGAACTGAATCCTCCAACTTAGTTTAGTTTGACCCTGTCCTCAAAGAACTGTTCATTTGTTCGCTAGGTATAGCTATCTCTCTCACTCGAAATTAGTTTTGCCCCCGTGAAGGGCACAAGAAGTGACAACAGATATTTCACTCTCCCAGTAACGTATTTTCCAATAGATTTCTTATCTTTATTTATTAGCAACAAAACAATTATTGTTCCTGTTCCTGTTAGTTGCTTAAGCTGATCAGAGAGGTGTGACATAGTCATGCTGGTGTTCAACCACTAAGAAGTGGTCCAACAGAGGTATGTCTGTATCCACCACACCCGCCATTCCCCATTCAATGCCAAACCAATTATAAATCTCACAATGATTTAAACTAATTAGAACAATAGTAACTAGTTTATAAATTAATGTATATTATACACACATATTGTTTAATGTTTATGCAAACGCTCATTAAATATTCCAGTTGGGGCTTAAGGTTGTAAGTTTGTTTTTAGACGATTTTTTCTAGAGGCTAGAATTCATTATCACAGATCAAAGTCAAGTAAAGTCGTTGTCAATGTTAAGGCTGAGTCGGACACCTGAAAGATTCAAGCTGAATTGTACACTAATTAGGTAGTTAATTGTGATGAATAATTGTGGGTGCCACGCAAAACCACGTGGTCTGTAATTGTGGAATACGCGATAATTTTATTTTTCTGCAGCCGTCAAAAAACGTGACATTTTTACATAGGAAAGCTTGTCATTTTTGATTAATGAAAAATATTATTTTTTCACTGTTAACCGTGACAAAATAATATTTTTTCACGCTTAACAGTGAAAAAAAACTTTTTACTAACTACTGTGGCTGTATTCTTTTTTTAACGGATGTTGAAAAAATGTTGTTTGTATTTCGGTGCAAAATTCGTGTTTTATGGCGCCTGAGAATTTTGGTCAAGACCGTCAGGTCGAGACAAAAAAGGCATTCGAAAAAACACTCATTTTGCGCCCTTAATACAAAAATTACAAGTTCATTGAAATTGGTTAAATTTATAGGAACCTTTTAGCATTTCTATACAAATTTTCTGAAGTTTTAGAAGAATTGAAAAAGAATTAATGCTCAAGGATTTTTCTATTAACTAAATTAACATTAGAATAGCTTGAATTTTTGAACTTTCTTATGATGCGGTCCTGCTTAATGAAAAAAATTACTGTGTATTAAGGACTGATTTGTTTTCATGAGTTAGTTTGATATAGTTTATTATTTAATTTTACTTCTTTCAATTTGTGAATTTTTCTGTAAGTATCACCTGCCTTATTTTTTTATCTGAAGATTATGTTCGTCTTCTGATATCTATATATACTAAAGACACCATCTACATAGGATTTTGAGTTTTCTTGGTACTCTGGTCCAGTTTCTTTGACTTCTTTTAATATTTTATCCACAATTATGTTGAACTTGAAGATTCAACGAGACTCCTTGTCTTATTCCGGAAAATTCTCTGGTCACTTCGTTGGCTACTTTGGAATCTATCACAACCTTGTAATAGTAAAGATAAGAAGTTCAACACAGGATCTCTTTCTTATTGACTTCAAATCCAACATCAGCCGCTGAAGAAAGAGAAGGCTATTGCACAACTGAAAAGGTAATTGTGCAATGCCAGACATCAAAGTTTTGCCAAGGAACATAATTTTTTTTTAAATTGTGAGGTTAGATAATAGAAATCTTCTATTCATTTCTACATGCAGTGCAGATTGAGGTTTCGAATCGGTGATTTATAGTTTAGTCGGATTGTGAGGATTCAGTGATATTATTGTGCCCTGAGTCCTAAAAGTCAAAAAAATGATAGAATTGGAGTTAAGGTCATCAGATATTTGACGCTAAAATAGAAGAGGATCTTCCTTATATTAATTTGGGAAAAAAAATTCTAAAAGTGGATAATGTTCTACACTAATTTGTCTTCAAAATACAAAGTTTAAAGTTAAGTAAGTACGAAATTTTCAGAAACCTCTGAGATATTTTAATTAATTTTTTATGGAGAAAACGTTACGCCACTGCTTTTTTGTACATTTTGTAAGATTTTTTGTTTTCGTCTTGTTTTTTTTTTGCCTATTACTTGAAAGTCGTTGTAAATTGCAGGAATCGCGTTCAAAATATAATATTTATTACACTGTTTATTTTGAGATAATTTATTCTAGATTCCCTCGAGATTTTCAGATTTCAGACTGTGGAAAAATCTTGAAACCAAGTAGTTTTTAAACAAAATAAAACCGAGTGCTATAAATCCTCCTTCCAACAATTTTCCAACATAAAAGGAAACAGAGCAAATCAATTCCTCAAACATATAGTCAATAAACGCCCGAAGCGAACGCCTACATTTCTTGCTACCTGCAAATCAAGTCATGCATATATGTAAATTACATATAACATCTTTCTATATCTCCTAGAAACGCAGGAAACTCCTATAACATTTATAACGACTACATATACGCCAAAGCAAACGACACATTCAAAATTGTCAAAAACATTTCTTAACATAGCATAGCATACAAAACAGTTTCCGCATGTCGTTCGCTTTTCAGTTTCACCGTGTTTATTATTTTTATTATTATAGGAACATTAAACTGAACAGTACAACTGTACAATAGAACAAAAGATGCGGGTTGTGTTTCCCTAATCCTCTAATGTTTATACATTCGTGCGACGAATTATATGTCTGGGAGATGTTTTGTGGGGGGTGATAAAACCGTAGGCAGGCCTTCGCAATTTCAATTTGGCGTAATAGTCGACGGAAACACATTTCGCAGAAATACAAAGGAGTTTAAGGAGTGCGTGGTTAATTTTAGTGTGAAAGAAAAATTGTTAGTCTACTGCTGAGGGTTTGGAGTTAAGAAAAAATGAAATTGCTGAAAACTAGCGATTTGGAATGGAAATGGTAGGGTAGAATTGTCTAGCTGAAGAAGACAATAGTAAAAGCAAAACACGGTGTATTTTTTTATTATTCAAATTTACACAAAAGTTAAGATAGAGATTTTTAACTACAAGTTGATCAGAATAGAATGACTTATTTAAATAGAATAGAAGAGTAGATTCGAAGACAGAATAGCTATACCATTATCACATAATGTTTCCAGATGGGTAAATAAATATTGGATAATAAATATAGTGTTAAGATTTATTGTGATTTGTCAGTACATTTCAATCTCCATTAAATAATGGAATGTGGAAAGTGGCAGTAAAATTGCATTCATACAAGAAATGAAGTTTTTTTACAATACACAGATTGCCTTTCTCTTTAAAATCTAACTGGAATTATTGTTATTTTGCTGACCTTTGAAACTATTATAATGTAGGTACTGTTTTATCTATTTGCGTGAAATTAAAATTGTGTATCTAATCTACGTTTCTGTTAAGAGCTTTAATTTATTTTCAAGGTGCCGTTTATACTTTTGAGATAATTTCAATAAAATCTGTAATTAGGTTTCTGATATTAATTACTGCTTAGTTGTAGAATATAGAGTAATTTTGTTTTCTTATGGTTGGTCTTGAAGACGCGAGAATCTTAAATACGTAGGGTGGGCTGCCGGTTATCAAATATCCACCATTTACTGGGTTAACTTAAGTTCATTGAGTTATCGTGCAGCATGTCATGATCATTCTCGTCAAAGCATTTGAAGCGCCTGTTCGTTTTCCTGGATTTCTCAGTTTTTATATATTTATAGTTAAAATAGATAAGGCTCCAATAAAAATTCGATCAAAAAATATAAGTCGATGTTTTTAGGTTTCATTTTCCCACTTTATAGCTCCGCCCCACCCCCACGCGCAGATTTCTTCAAGGCCAAATGCCATAAGAAAACAAAATTACTCTATAGGCCAGTCATTCAAGCAAAAAAGGTACACAAAATTCCAAAAGTTTTGAAACTTGGACACAAGTTTAACAAAGGGGGGTCAAAAAAATGCAAAAGTTTTCGATCATGGTTGCAAATGTTAGTTACACAGCTACAGACTGTACTTTGAATTTGCAACCTTTTCATACCTCCGGAACTTTGTTAAATTGATAACATCTTGTAAATAATTCCAATTTCGCATATCCAAAATATTGCAAAAGAGTTGCAAATCTCAAATTATATTTGTCTAATATTATTGAAAGTACTTTTCAGTTTGCAACCTCATAGCAACTCCAGAAACGATTTTTCATGATTTTTATTTACACTAAGTTAGTAGCGAGTGAGAGTGAGAGAGCAAGGCACTGCTTCGCCTATAGTGTAAATAAAAATAAGAAAAAATATTTTCCGGACTTGCTATAAGGTTGCAAATTGAGAAGTACTTTCAATATTATTATAGACAAATATAATTTGAGATTTGCAACTCTTTGCAATTTTTTGGATATACGAAATTGGAATTATTTACATGGTGTTATCAATTTAACAAAGTTCCGGAGGAATGAATAGGTTGCAAATTTAAAGTACAGTCTGTACCTGTGTAACGAACATTTGCAACCATGTTCGAAAACTTTTGCATTTTGTTGACCTCCCTTTGTTAAAAAATTCACCGCCCCGAGTAATAAAGAAATAAAAAAATATATTTCCGTTCCTCAAAAATTTATGCAAATTGGCATGTGGGTTCACGACTGTATTATAAGTATTACATAAAGTTTGCATAACTTTTGAAATTTTGTACGAAGAATTACAACAAAATTTGCTAATTATTTAATAAAAATCGAGGTTCCGTTTATAGCAAAAAAGGTTTCAGATTCAATGGAAGATTTGTTGTTTTATCAATTTTTGACAATGTTCCGGTCATCCGGACGGATTGCAAATTTAGACTTAATATTATTTTAGCGTTTTCAAACTTGTGTCCAAGTTTAAAAACTTTTGCATTTTTTAGGCAAAATGGACTTTAAAAATGCTTGAATGACTGGCCTACTAGTAGAAGATAAATTTAGTACCACAAAACTTTTAAGAATAGATTTTAGTATTTTTTTAAGTTACTGAAGTACCTATATGCTAATTTTATTTTCAAACGAGACCACATTTAGAGAGTTGGATCTAGAAGAAAATTAAACTAACCTAACTCTTATTACGTAATAGTAAATGTTCAGAAAACCTTTACAATTAAATAATGCTTAATTTTCAGTTGATACCTGCCTACTATAACGAAACAATTCAAGTTAGTTTTTATACATAAACTCCAATCATTATGGACTTATTCCCCTTATAAAAATATTTTTACATTTTACGAATTGTTGGATGTACCAGAACTGTATTTAAAGAGCAGCTTCGATGTTTATTCACTTAGTTTTTGAATAAGAACTTTAACAATCTCGTTTCACATGAACGAATCGAATGATTTAGCAAGTAAAATAACAATAATGCATCAATATATTCTCTAGAAATCTGATGCAGAATAATTTCTGAAGCAGTCGTAGATTCTCCATTATACTTTTTTATTTCTGAGTTTTCTCAAGAAATCTGCAATATGCAAAATATTGACTGTATCTTTTTTGTGCGATTTTCACAATGGTGGAGTAGGTAACGTCATAATAAATTTCTTTCTACTGGTATAAAACCATTCAATGATTTTCGGTGCCAATGAAGCAGCAGTGATTCGTTTACTGTATTAAATTTTTTTGACTCCGCACACAAAGCCTTTATCTGCTGATGCTGTATAATATAACAGAGCCCATGTCTTCATCGTGTTCATTGCTCGTTCACCTTGAACTCCAATAGTTTTTTTTTCAACTCTACCAGATACTACTACAGCGAAATTTCAGGCTTGTACCCTTGATTACTAGACCGCAACACAAAAGCTTATCAGCATATTATACAAATTGGATAATTAATCCACACACTTTTTGTGTGTGAGATTTAATAAAATGTTGATGACCCAAGGTCACTTTTTGTTGTCTGCCCCGCTCACACGATTACGTAAACTCAGGCTATAAAATTTGAATGTTATATCGTTTTATCGATGGACCAAGAGCCAAGAGAAATGTACTGAAAAAATTCACCCTTTCACGTAAACAAACTACTAAACCTGGTGAGGTGTGTTTTTCCCAGTCCCAGCTCCAAAACAATCATTTGCATTGTATGGGAATTCCCGGCGTTTGCAATTGAAAATAAATAACAGCAAAACTGGTTACACAGACTGGGGCGTTAGCAGAAAGCCATAAAGGAATTCGCCGAATCAATTTATAAAATAATATCACCCGCCGACGCCGTTAGTTTAGATTTTATGTTTTCGTCCAAAAAGTTTCCTCGTTTCCTATGAAAAACCATTTATTACAACTTATAACATTCGAACATAAATCCACGAATTAAACTGGTGGGCGTTTCATGGAAACCACTCAATAATCCTGTTTTTTTTCCTATTGTATTGTATTCAATCACCATCATCAACCGCTGCTGCCTTGTATACGAGTATGTCAATTCAGCCATTCTCTTCTCCAGCTGCGCCAGTTGATCTCGACCTGCATCCGTTTCAGATTGCAGGAAGCCGGAATTCTTTTATTATCCTAGAAACTGTCAGGAAGTGGATAGACAAGACGTTATAAACTCACTGTCGCAAGGAAAATAAACTTAACTAGTTGTTTTGAGGAATACGTTGTAAATGATTTATCATCGTTATTGATTTGTCACGTAAATCTGTATTGATGGGCCCAGCCTGTACAGTAAGCTGAAAGTTTGTAAGATGAATGGGGTTGTCCGTATGGGATTTTCGGAGATGGCAGAGAACGGATTTTGCCGCAAAGGTGTTTCCAAACTCGATACATCAAATTATTTAAACGAAGAAGAAAAATGTGGGGTGGTTCGGCAATACGGAAATTTTTTGTATTGGTGATTTGTTTTGCGGGTTTTCGGAAATAATTTATTACAACTGGTAGAAATTTATGGATAAATAGGTGTAGAAACATGGGTTATTTTAAATTGTGTTTTTATGACAGAAACGAACGATCTACTACAATAATTGAATGGTATTTCATTTTTAGCAGTAAGAATTCTAGGTTTTAGATTACACAATTTTTATCGGAATTTGGTGTAAAGTATTCATGGTATTTTTACCAATTTCGTGAATTTGTTTGTTACATTGTTTTTTGTAGTTTTTTATGCATAATTTGTAAAGTATAACGAATTTCAATTTAACATTATTATTTTTAATTTTAGGTCAATTTTTGTTTTTTGCTTTTTGCTTTTTTTGAAAATAAATAATAATTTAGTAACAGAAAAGAGAATAAGCTTGTTATTCGATTTTATTTTGCAATATATTTTACTATTTTTATATGTAGGATCAAAGACAAAATTCAGCCAATGGCCGTATCGCAAAATTGTCAAAGTCTGATATTTCGCTTTCTGAGCTCTTTACAATGACCAAAACGTGTTCTGCGCATTTCATAAATGCCAAAATACGAAACCATCACATATTTTGCTTTTTGTCCTGAGTCCTGGCATTTTAACAATTTTTTAAAAAATGTCTCGAAAAATGCCAAAAAATTACGATAGTAGATCTAAAAGAATTAAAGAATACACCAATTTTTGTTAAACCTCTTTTAAACTAGGGAATAGGAGAAATAGTTTTCCTTGTCTAATAATCATAGCTTAAATCACAACAAAAAAGTTACTAAAGTTACCAAATTTAGTTACTCAGGTCCACATTTCCATCGAAAAAATAATTGTCTTTTTTGATAATTTTTTACGGATCCATTGTCAGTGTTGAGGTTAATATGATCCATTTTAATTAACGTCTTCATTTTGTAAATTTTATAAACGCCAATAATTCGAAAATGGTCACTTTGAAAAAAGTTGTTTAGGTTTAATACTTCTCTTGAGTACCGATTAAAAAAAGTTTTTCAATTTTTGTCCATTATTTTAATTTCCAGTTATACGAGCCCTAACAACTAAATGTTCGGACAAAAGTAAATTTTTGAAGTATGAAAGAAGAACTGGAAATTTTACGCAAATAATTAGTAAACACCTAACAATACAATAAGATAAAGCCTTAATAACAATATTATGCATGGAAGAAAATTATTTATTGGATTTAACAATATTTTAACCTTAATAATTAGCAAATTTTACAAAATCAATTTGCAACTAAATGTTGGGATAATTTTTAATTTAGGACCACTAATAAGAGGTTACGTCTCCTTTTGCTTTAATAGCTGCCTGTATTCTAGCAGGCAGTGTATTTATCAAATTTTGGTACAATTCTGGCGTGAAACTGTCCCCAATTTCTTCTACTTTGGTCTTTAAGTCCCAATGGTTCTTGGTGGATTATTGCGTAGAAAACGTTTAATTTTATGCCAAAGAGTTTCAATGACATTTAAATCCGGACTGGATGAGGGCCATGAAAGCACCTTTATGTCGTTTTCCCCAAGTACCAAAACTGTGATTTTTTAAAAACAGTCGTTAGAAAATTACGTCTCATTTTTCAAGTGCAATTTTAAAGCTACGAAATATGCCCAAAATCATGAAATAAAGACTTGGGTTTTTTTTTGTACATAAAACCAATATCCAGCTTTGCAATAAAGTAAATTTTACCAAAATACAACCAGTGGTTCCAAAACTGTAATTATTTTAATGTAGGTAGCACCCTCGAAAAACAGGTTTTTTTAAAAGTGAACTGTGGAACTCGAAAAAAATGCAAAAAAATCATATTAACATTTCAGGATTTTTTCAATATAGTACGATTATTGAGCTTTGATTTAAATGTTTTTTGACACAAATCCAACCAGTGGTTTCAAAACTGTGATTCTTTAAAACAGCTTCTAGAAAATTTTATCATTTTTAAAGGTGCAACTTTGAAGCTCCGATAAATGCCTAAAATTACCGAATAAAAACTTGTGTAAGTTTTTTGTAAAGAAAACCAACATCCAGCTTTGCAATAAAGTAAATTTCATCAAAATCCGACTACTAGATCCAACGTTTTGAAAATAATAATTCTTTGTTTCTACAATTTTCCCATCCTGCTGGGTTAAAGTGCCACAGTTTTGGAACCGCCGAGCGGATTTTTACGAAATTTACGTTTTTATATAACTAAATGTTGGCATTATAACAGAAAAAACCATCAATATTATGGAAGCTAATTTAGATAACTTTTGCGCGTATGGAAAAAAGACAATCAAATTTACTTTTGTCCGAACATTTAGTTGTTAGGGCTCGTATATTGAATAATTTATTAATGGTTAAAACTTGGTGCAATATTTCTGGGATTCCCTGTAAACATTATCAAGTCAACATCTATTGTATTATTGTTATTATTATTAGGTTCGTTTATAATAATAATAATAAATAACATTTCTGCAAATTTGTATAGCATCACAACCACAGACTATAACAAGTATAACTGATTCCAGCAGTTTTCCACGAATCCTACTGACTGCTCCAATCACTGCCCAAGGGAACTAATTACATTTTTAAATCGATTCAAATCCGCTTTTAGATAATCACCAATGCTACAATATTCCAAACTGTAGTACCCACTCTCAATTTGAAGACTTGAATTAATCGATTCGATTCCAACAGTGATGATTAAGAGGAAATGCTTACAAAAGACTATTGCCATCATCAGAGATGATATCAGGAAATCCACTAATTGGATTTTCGTGTTGAGCACTAGAAATCAAACATTTATCCACTTTGTAACTACGTAAAGTTACAATTGAAAACTTGAAAGTATTATATGGTAATTGGATCATTTGCGCAGTTTCAGTTTGTAATTAGTTGACAACGGATACAACTCTTAGTTAGGCATTGAGATATGAATAATAGAAATCATACATGCTTCAGGTTGAAGAACTGAAGAAGTTTTTTTTTATAAAAAAGCTACTCAGCCAAGAAGCTATTAAAAACTAAATGACATGTTTTCTTCTGTATGATAATTACCACGCAACTAATTAATAATTTACGACTTGCACGTGGGTCAAGCTAACTTTTCAATGCTGGACACTTAAAATGCGTAGGTTATACTACAACTAAGAAAAAATAAAAATAATTTGTGTATTAATTAGCATAATTACCACAATGAAATGCTAAAGAATTTTTTACTTAGTCACGGTGTTATTATAAATATGTATATAAAACAACTCAGATTAATGTAGAATGATCTAATTAAGTCTTAAAAATTGTTTTGAGGAATAAAAAAAAGTTTGTGCAAATATAAGATAAAACAGCTAAAGCGTTGCAAATGTAAAATTTTAAGGAATAAAAAATAAAAGTTTGCAAATTTTACAACAATATGAAACTACCTAATTTTATTAATCACTTAACGCGCTTTATTAGATCTAGATCCTATTTCCATAAAAATCGCCTATTAAAATTAAAACAGATCATTATTACAATACTAATAATTTCCTGACTGCATTTAATATCCGTTTTTTATTACAATTTACTAATTGCTCATAAATATCTATACCTACCTAAATTAACCATTCATTATTCATTAAGGTCACTTGTTCCAAATCAATTAAAATAAAATAGATCGACCCGTGGATTGTTTTTTTATGTTCTTCTATGCTGTTTAGCTTAATTTAAACCAGTGTGTGTCTAATCCACCCGCAAATTGTAACCTTGGTAAAAGGAAAATGAAAGTCAATGTCAATGATCGGATAAAATCATAAAATTGGCGATATTGGTAGATTCGGAACTAATAACTTTTAACATTTTGTAATAGTACAGTCAGTTTATATACAGTATAGTTTACTTAGAATAATTATTTATGCAACTAGTGCGTAAAGTAGTACTATATCATTAATGGCAAGGGCTGAAATATGCTACTGTACACCCGCTAATCACTCTTTGAATTTTAAATTAGTGCAAAAAAAAATTATAAGAATAAATTACCTACACTAAAAATTAAATATTTTTCGACTTTGATCTGTTGTTTCGATAAATATGAATACGCAGAATAGGTTCCAAAATTCATGACGTACCCAATTTTTATGTGTATATTCGGAGGACACATTCTTACTTATTGTACAGTTTGTCCGAAAAATATTGTTGTGAATATTCAGCTTATGAATTTAAAAATTTATTCTAAATAAATATACAGGGTGTGTCACGACGAGTTGACAGTAGACATAATTCTATTACTAAACACAATTTGCTTCTAAAAACTGCTACACCTCCATTATACAATGTGCTCTATTTAATGAAAATATTGCCATCTTTCTGGTACTTCCGGTTATACCGGAAGTAGACACAAACTTTGTTATTTTAAATGGAACATCCTGTATATTTTTGAATTTTTAGATTCTACACTTTATTTTAGACATAAAAGTATTAAGGTTGTATAGTCCTAACATTAACGGTATTATAATTATTTACACTTTTTCATTTTTTTTACAAAAACGTAGATGTAAATTAAAATTCGAATCTTGACAAAGACACATTTTTTCCAAAGTTTTTTTCTTACGTTTGAAGTAGAAATATGCAAGCAATAAGCTGATATAGTTTTGGAAAACTTGCTTTATACAGGGTGTTGGTGGTTGTCCGTTCATTTTTAAAAACTTTGATCAATGATAACTTTATTTTTTTAAATTTAACACCTTATATATTTCCACAACTTCGAATTCTACACTTAATGCTAGACATAAAAGTATTAAGGTTGTGAAGTCTTAAAATTAACGCTATTATAATTAATTACGTTTTTTCCAGTTTCCAAGGTTTTTAAAAATTAACGATCAACCACAAGCACCCTCTAGATATAAAATAAGTTTTTCAAAACCATATTACTATGTTTCTTGTACATTTCTACGTCGACTAAAATTTGTTCTTTATTATATTTAATTTAATATTTTTATTTATTTATTTTATTTATTATAATTAAGTAATTAAGTTTCTTCCAATTTTTTCATACAAAAACTTAGAGTCAAACATTTTCATATTTTACTAATGACACGTTCTTTCAAAATATAAACCAAATTTTAGTGTCGCAGAAATGTACAAGAAACATGGTAATATGGTTTTAAAAAACTTATTTTATACAGGGTGCTTGAGATTGACCGTTAATTTTTAAAAAACGTAATTAATTATAATACCGTTAATTTTAAGACCTTACAACCTTAATACTTTTATGTCTCGAATTAAGTGTAGAATTCGAAAATCTAGAAATATATAGGGTGTTCCATTTAAAAAAATTAAGTTATCATTGATTAAAGTTTTTAAAAATGAACGGACAGCCACCAACACCCTGTATAAAGCAAGTTTTCCAAAACTACATCAGCTTATTTCTTGTATATTCCTACTTCAATAACAAGAAATTTTTTTTTGGAAAAAACGTGTAATTGTCAAGGTTTGAATTTTTATTTACATCTGTTTTTGTAACAAAAAAATTGAAAAAGTGTAAATAATTATAATACCGTTAATGTTAGGACCATACAACCTTAATACTTTTATGCTTAAAATGAAGTGTAGAATCTAAAAATTCAAAAATATACAGGATGTTCCATTTAAAATGACAAAGTTTGTGTCTACTTCCGGTATAACCGGAAGTACCAGAAAGGTGGCAATATTCTCATTAAACAGAGCACATTGTAGCAATTTTCAGAACCAAATTGTGTTTAGTAATAGAGTTATGTCTACTGTCAACTCGTCGTGACACACCCTGTATGTATGTAATATCATTACCAAACTTAACCTCTAACTGTATCGCAAATGGATCAGAAAAAGGAAAATAACTAGAACTCAAATGACGCTTTTTAAATGAAATTGTGAAAACGAGAAAATATTAACATTAAATTGTCCAATTTTACAGGTTTTGTGTCCTTAAAATTGTCTTAAAAAAATGTACGGATTTTTTGTTATAAAAAAATAAGTACCTAGATAGTTTCATGAAATAATGAAAGTTTCACGAAAATTTCAAATTTATTCCAAAATTGGAACAACTTTAGTGCTTCAGTTTTTAATGTTAGACTTTGTTATTCTTAAAACTGCTATAAAAATTGATTGATTTTCTTGCGGTTCATTTTTTTTTAAAACGTCAAGTTAGTTCAACTAGAAAATGCATTAAAAACCCGATTTTTTACTTTCTTATATAATAAGAAAGTATAGTAATCGTGATTTTTTTGTCTAATATACAGGATCCATGAAAATCCTTGACAGTTTTCTATAACTCAGTTATTTTTAGAAATACAAAAATTCTGCAAAGACAAAAGTTGTCAGAAATTAAATGGTCCATAACCTAAAATTATTATCCTTTATACATAGTGTTCAATTACGACTATTTTAAATAGAATACCGTATATATTATTGCATCTTCAGGAGCTACATTTAGTTAGAGGCGAAAAAGTGTTAAGGTTCCATTTTCAATATTTGAAATATTCGCACATTTCCAAAAATTTAACTGAAACGGAAACAAATTAAGCAAAAAATTAAACCTAAGCAGTTAAAATTGATAATTTTGCAATAATGGTTAAATCTGCCCCTTCACATGAAATAGGCCCTCCATGAAGCTTCTTGAATCAATATTAATTTACTTCAAGTTGCTTCTATAATCTTCTTATCAAATGGATATGGTTTCAACACAATCACTATCCAACCCACACCCATAAACCTACACAAGAGACCTTCGTAAAATTTATTAGTAACAAACTATGTACATTAGTTTTTATTGGGCAAGATCCGTTCCATTCTGCGCATAAAACACCTTAAACAACGATCTCCTTATTTACGGCTCATTACTCTAACCTAAGCTTCACACACACATAATACCTAAACAGGACGCACTTTACAAACTAATTAATGTTACGAACCGAACGAGAGAAGGTCAAGTCAACAAAAACAGGACAAGACGAACGACAGCTTGATGGAGCCTAGGATAATATAAGCTTGTTTGCCCAAATCGTCCTCGGTGTGGACGATTTACTTAGGATAAACAGGATAATGCCACACAGATTATTGTGTTATGGAATAAAAGGTAAACAAACAGGTAAACTAAACTAGGTATATTGTTGGAGAGTTGGAGAGGAGAATGTCACACACATTTATCAGCGTCAAGGTAGCGCAAGGTTTGTGCTGCTCCAATTCCTGTATCCTGAGTGTCTCACAGACAGCGTGCTACAAATGCAATTTACATATTCCTGCAAACGAGCTCATAGATTATTACATTAAATTAAAACGTGATCGGTGTTTGTATGTATAGCCAACAACAACAAACAACGTTATTTACCTTCATCGTCTCAGAGTTTCAATTATCTAGTCTAGATACCAAGCAAAAATTCGGACATGAAATAATTCCTTGACACTTCGTGCCTTGACCATTACCCAATTTTATGATCGTCGAGTAATTAAAACCAGGAAGTATAAATTGTTACATAGTAATTTTGGGTCCAATCATGATTTTGGTATAGGTTTTTTTTTTGCCTCCCCCTAACCGCAATTGTCAATGCCGTTTCGCTGTAGGACTAAAATGATTTGGTAAAATCAGCGGAAAAAATATAATTAAAAATGCTTGTTGTTCTTTACGCATATAAACACGGAATAGGAATTAATCGACCATCTCGATTGCTATAACGAATTTTGCGCTTTGGTTGGTAACATAAAACAAACATAGTTAACTTTATTACTTGGCTCGGAAAAAGCATGCTATTTACTTTGTAAGAGCTTTTAGAGCGCAAAATGGTTTGATTGGATAAATGGAACTAACAGGGACAAACTGGATAAATGATAAAATCTGTCAGGTTGTGTTGGACCGAAGTAGTCCTGGCAGTTTAGGTATAAAAATAGAGTAGTAATTAATTAGATATTGAGTAACATGGAAGCTGGATTTAATTATGAGGAAAGTAGCGTATGAAATTCGATCTTCGCTAGAAGTTTTCGATGGAGAATCCAGTTACAAATGTTTGTACCACTTAAATTTGTAAGGTAAAAACTGAAAATGTGTTCTCGTTGAAATCCCGAAGGTGCAAATGTTTCGCTATTTTGTTTCTTTTAGCTTTTGTATTATCAGCAAATGATTATTATGGAACTTAAGTACCTTTTTTGTTAAAAATAAATTATTTTATTTGCCGTTTTATTGAGTAGCTATCTGAAGTGCAGTAATGATGTGTAATTACTTAAATTAATTTCCAACGTACCATTATCTAAAACTCATTTATTTACTTATAGCAAATCTGCTCTCAATTTTATCTAAAAATAACGTTGTTTTATTCTCGCCTGTGGAAAAAATAATTATACAAAAAATCAGCACTATTTCAACGGAAAATTTTAGTTTATTAATCGCTTCATTAAATAATAATAAACTAGCTTTTGCAATAATTAGTAACTACTAAAATTCTTGCACTGTTACTATGAGACTTTTATATGACTCACTTCTGCCACATTTCTGCAAAAAAAGTTTCCATTGTCGATGGAAAACCATTGTTCGACATCGATATAAGATATTGTGGACATGAAGTTATATATTTCTACTTTTTATGTTGTTTGCCTTTCGAATTTTTTGGACAATACAACAATATTCAATAGAAATAATTCATACAAAGGAAAATAATTAATGGCCAATATTGATTTATTTGGTATACTTACTTATTTTATTAGTTAATAAAAAATATTATGATTCACAAATCTCTATTTTACTATAAAACCTCAAGTCAATCAATAAACTAATTGTTATCCTTATAAAATATTTTTTATTTACCAAATCTGAAAAATTTTTAGACTTGAATTTTTTAGAACATCTCAAATTCCTGGAGTTTTCTAGCATATTCTTCAGGTTACCTCAAATTTTCTAAAGATTACTTTGATAACGAGCTTGTGCCTAAATCACAGTAACGATATTTCCTCGAGATTACCTCCACATTTCCTCAAAAGACCCTCCAAATTGTACATCTAATTCTTTTTCGAAGAAAATCTCGTAAGATTACCACAAATTTTCTCCATATTAGTAAGATTTTGTTTAGATTACCTCAGATTTTTAAAAATTTTGTTTATCTAGATATCCTCCAAAATTCCTTCGGATTACCTACTTAGATTTCTTCAGATTAGTTAGATATCCTTAGATTATCTATTATCTCCAAATCGTACACCTGAATTCTTTTTAGAAGAGATTTCTAGAATTTCGTTCAGATTACCTCAAATATTCTTAGGATTATCTTAAGATTTTCTCTGATTTCTTTTTATTATTATTCCTTTTCATCAGATAGGTTCCAGTATAAATATTTAATGTAAGCTTATAGAAATCAATTTATTAAACTATGCTTAAAAGTAAATTATAAAGAACTATTCTGGAGAACAGAGTCCACCCTTCCCATGACCTTAAACTAATTCCTCTCATTCTTTATTTCCAGATGAGTAAATCATCAACTGCCTCAAACTCCCAAGTACCACAGCCAAAGTACTCAATCCTACAATAGTTAACCACCTGGAATACCCCTCAGTTGGTATCTAATGAGCGACATCATTGATATTCCGCAAAAATGGGCAGCTTACCAAACTTGCACGAGTTGGGAAAACAAACGGAGGAGCCTGACGCCGCCTATCGACCAGGACCAGCTTTGGGTCACCTATGCGGCGGATGCAACGGTGTTTTGTCCACTGAGGAAAAATCTAAAATCCTACATAGATACTCTGGCCATGCCAGAATCACCAAGGCTCGCAGCAATCCGCAGGACTCCAATAAGATAGTCTATGACGACGTTATGCTAGAGGTAAGTGAATATTTTATGCAAATCGATAATAAATTGCATATATTTTTGCAGCATATGGCCGCTTACTCCCCGATATCCACAAGATCCCGCTATAATCTGCACCTCCAAGGGAGTGGACTGAAACGTCGCGACTCCCTCAACAGTTCCATCGGGGCCACTTCAGTCCGTCGACTATTAGCAGTGGTTAGAGGTGGCTGCCATGGAAGCCGTGCAGGCGGCTCTCCAGTCTACACGCGAAGAGTCCTTCTGGGGAATGTAATGGTGGTCTGCATGTGCCACTTACTGGCCACCTCCGCCTACTTACCATTTCTAACACTACAAAGCAGTGGCTCAATTTGGACACAATCACTCAACCAACCAGGTAGCCTGGATATTAACACTGGATCCTTGCAGATGGCTGGGGTCTATCTAACGGCTGCCATGACCTCTCTTCTAGCACCATGCGTAGTTAAACGAGTGGGAGCTAGTATTGTTATAGCTGTTTGTTATGGTGGGACTTGGAACCTTACAGAAAACTCGCTCATTAATCAAAATTTTTAATATTTCAGGTGCCATGTTGATTTTTTATACATCACATTTGTATCCGGTGGTTTACGTGACGATTCCAGCGAGTATTTTGTTGGGAGCGGCGCTTGGACTTTTATCCTGTGCTCATGTGTCGTTTTTGATTACACTGGCACATAGGATAACCAGCTTGTTTCATGAGGAGGATGAGGATACGAGACTAGCGAGGAAAACGTGTGTGATACGAAGGGTGGCAAGGGCTTTTCAAGCGGCTCACGACTTTGGACTAATTTTTGGATCAGTTTTATCTGCGATACTTATTACTTATACTGTTAACATCAGAAATGGGGTGTTGATAAATGGGTATGACAACGCTACTGTTGTTACTGATGTGAGTAAAAAATAATTTGGTTATTTATAGGAAAGTCAATATTACACAGTTTTATTCTGTAGCTTTGTTCCTTTCAAACTAGTCAGAGCCATGAAATTGTGACTATTTTCTTGCATATTGCAATTGGCTTGTAACTCACTGTATTTTTAAAATTACATAGATGACTATGTGAGGTATTCTCGATGATTTTTTTTTATTTTCTGCTTAATTCAAACAAGGCTCTTTCCGTATTTTAATTGCAAAACAAGTGCTTTAGTTATTGTTTATTATACCTGTCCTAAAAATGTGAAATAATTCTCATTAACTGTAGGAGTTCAGTACTTAACTTAAACTATTCTGCGTAAATAAATATGAGAATTATTTAAATTTGTAATGCACTATTAGCGTTAAAAAAATCGTCAAGGTAAGTTCGTTGTTACAATATTAAATATTTTAAATAAACATTATGCAGATATTGATTTTTAATAGACTTTAAGTGCGTATTGGAATAACTGGAATGTTGACAAGGATTAACAAATTGAAGAATTTCTAGCACAATTTTATGTAAGATAATTTATTTATTATTTCTGTTATCATAGAAAAGTTGTGTTTGAAAAGTTAACCTACTTATCTACAGCATCTCTCTCTTTCTATTTCTATCTCTATTTCTATTTCTGACCATTATCTCAAATAAATGCTCTATTTTCTGCTGCAGTTTGTAGTAACTAAACATAATTTAATAATTTTGAAAATAATCCAGATCCAATTTAAAAAAATGTCTTGGGTTTGTGCAACAAGCATAAATTGGGATAGACACAAGTCCGTTTATTTTGGCACCGTCTGAATTATCCTCTGTACAGAAATGTTAAAAAATGTTTAATGGGTATAATTGTATGTGAAAAATTCCAACACAATTTTCAGTTGATGTTTCGAGATTTATTATCTCTTCCTCAGAGCTGAAAATTGTGTTGTAATTTTTTATCCTACCTTTAAATATTTTCCCGTTAATCAAAGTCAAAATCTGTAGAAAAAGTGATTTAGTAACATTAAACAACGGAGGGGATATGCTGAAGTCTTGGCAGAATTTTTTTTATTACTATTTTTTACAACTAGTACAGTGAACAATAATTTTAACTTGCGTGGACCTAACACCTCCACAAATGCTTTTTTTCCTAAAAACGAACCTTCAATCAATTTTCCTCTATAAATCACATTTTTCTCAATTAATTTTCTGCTGGCGTGTTCCAACAGAAGTCCTACTTCTCCAACACTAATTATTTTCATCATTTATCAAACTATACGTCTCACAGTTTTTTCCTCGTTATATAACTTTTTTCAAAGAATATAATAAAATATTCCAGCAATTATCCCTATGTAAGGCTTTAGCTTTGGTGTCAATTTGGTTCAGTGCGGTGAGTTTCTGCATGAACTGAATAAACCAGAAGTCAGGATAATTGAGTGCTAGACACGGTTGGATAAACATATAGTCTATTCATAGAATATTGAAGGATTCATGCGGGTTATCAAAGACCGAGTAATTAGAACAAAACAGGCGAAATGTTGGAACTTGGATGGGGTGGCTTTCAATGGCGAACGACGGCTAGTTTTGCTTTTAACTATTCAGGAATTTTGCTTTAGAAAAGTTCTATAGGTTTGAGTTTCTAGTATTTGGAACTTAATCGAAGGAACTACTATAAAAAGTCTGCAATTATCCAAAATTCAGAAATCTTACATAATATCAAAATTATCTTTTGCAACCGGTAGTTAACTTAGACTGGAACCAATCAGAATCATTCACATTATAATTTGATTCATGCAACCTAAAATTAACTACCACATTTCTACATGCATAACTTTTTTCCAACAGGACTGCAACTCTACCTCCCCCATTTCCCCCCACTGCAACACCTCCCAACTAGTCCTCATCTCCTCCACCAACTACTACGACTACAACTCCTTCCTAGACGACATTTTCGATCGTTCGGAAGACGGCCGCCTCTGTGGTGCCCAAGCCTGCCCCATTGTCTCAATTTCCCCAAACTCCACGTCCCTCGAATACGGTTTCCGTGTCCTACCAGCCAAATCCTCGGAAATCCTCCTTGGGGTATACGCAGGTGCCTGTGCTGCAGCCTGTTTGTTGGCAGCCTTAGGCCTGGACAGGATCAGGATGCTGGTGTACCAAGATCCACTGGAGCGAAGCGAAGGCCTGGCAGCTTTGCGAGCAGTTCGCGAATCGTTCAGAGATCGCAGACTACAAATGGCGGCACCACTAGCGGTGTTTATAGGAATTGAACAGGCGTTTATGTACGCTGATTTTAGTAAGGTACGATTTTGAATGAGTAGTTAGATACATTAGAAGTTTGCTTATGGTGGTTTTTTTGGATTCCAGTCTTATGTAATGTGTACTTTGGGGATACATCGCCTAAATTTAGTATTTTTGGCCATGGGATTATTGCAATCCGTAGCCGCTTGTACGCTTAGTATGCTCCTAAGGACAATCAGAAGATACTATGTAGTTGGTAAGTTAACAATTAGGAATTAAATTGGTTTTTCGCGTTTTTAAGGTTTACTTTTTTAGCTGTGGGTTTTTTATTTCACGGCTGCCTCTTGATGGTGCTAATCTTATGGAAGCCTATAGAAGACGATCCAGCTTTATTCTATGTAATTTCTGCCTCATGGGGTGTTTGTAATTCCATATGGGAAATGTTGAATTTTAGTAAGTATTTTTAGTTACAAATAATTAAATATTATTTTAAGGAAAAATAGACTTTTTTAAACAAAATAAGTTAATAGATTCTGTTTCATTTAAAACAGTTCAATATTCTGGTTATTTTTGCTTAAAATCATTCCAAGTGGACGAAATATTGCAACACAAAAATTAAATATGCGTAAGCAAGAAAATTAAATTAAATTTCTAAAAATCTAAATTACTCATTTTTCTAATTTTGATCATGCAAGTCAGTAGCGTAATCAAACCCAAATTTTAGAATGGACACTAAAAAGGCCTCAGTCTTCAAGGTCACGCAAGTTTTCAAGGACTTAACCCAGAAACAAAATAAAGTTTGAGTGTATTATGAGATCAATAGATATTTTTTCGAATTTTTTTTAATTAAGCGCATTTTGTATGTAATCTACCTATATTCAAGTAAACAGTGAAACAAATTATTAAAAATATATCTGTGAGTAGAGCTGAAATTTGAGAGTTAATAAATTTTATGGCTCTTGTTAAAAAAAGATGATGTACCTAAAAAAATTTAGCAAAATAGAGATATGGGGTAGGTAAATAATAAAAATACGTAGGTATTGAGAAACTCCTTTCTAAAATAAGTCAAATTTAAAAATTAGATAAATAATTTGCCCCAAACAATATAATTTTATGCAAAATTTGTGAAATTCTCCATGAATTTAGATTTTTATTTTTCAAGTTTCTGTCTATGACGATTTCCTCAGAATTATTATACTGTTTTAAAAATAAATTATCAAACAAAAATGAGCATTCCAGGATTAATTTCCAATATAGGCCAGTCATTCAAGCAAAAAAGGTACACAAAATTCCAAAAGTTTTGGAACTTGTACACACGTTTGAAAACGCTAAAATTATATTAAGTCTAGATTTGCAACCCGTCCGGATGACCGGAACATTGTCAAAAATTGAAAAAACAACGATTTGCAATATCTTTTTGTACAAAATTACAAAAGTTATGCAAACTTTGACAAATGTTAGGTGGCCTATTATAAATCTTCCATTGAGTTTGCAACCTTTTTTGCTAAACGGAACCTCGATTTTTATTAAATAATTAGTAAATTTTGTTGTAATTCTTCGTACAAAATTCCAAAAGTTATGCAAACTTTATGTAATACTTATGATACAGTCCTGAACCCACATGCCAATTTGTATAAATTTTCGAGGAACGGAAATATTTTTTTTTATTTCTTTATTACTCGGGGCGGAGAATTTTTTAATAAAGGGGGGTCAACAAAATGCAAAAGTTTTCGAACATGGTTGCAAATGTTCGTTACACAGGTACAGACTGTACTTTGAATTTGCAACCTTTTCATACCTCCGGAACTTTGTTAAATTGATAACATCTTGTAAATAATTCCAATTTCGCATATCCAAAATATTGTAAAAGAGTTGCAAATCTCAAATTATATTTGTCTAATATTATTGAAAGTACTTTTCAATTTGCAACCTCATAGCAAGTCCGGAAAATATTTTTCATGATTTTTATTTACACTAAGTTAGTAGCGAGTGAGAGTGAGAGAGCAAGGCACTACCTTGCCTATAGTGTAAATAAAAATAAGAAAAAATATCCGGACTTGCTATGAGGTTGCAAATTGAGAAGTACTTTCAATAATATTATAGACAAATATAATTTGAGATTTGCAACTATTTTACAATTTTTTGGATATACGAAATTGTAATTATTTACATGGTGTTATCAATTTACAAAGTTCCGGAGGTATGAAAAGGTTGCAAATTCAAAGTACAGTCTGTACCTGTGTAACGAACATTTGCAACCGTATTCGAAAACTTTTGCATTTTGTTGACCCCCCTTTGTTAAAAAATTCACCGCCCTAAGTAATAAAGAAAAAAAAATTCTTCCGTTCCTCAAAATTTATGCAAATTGGCATGTGGGTTCAGGACTGTATTATAAGTATTACATAAAGTTTGCATAACTTTTGGAATTTTGTACGAAGAATTACAACAAAATTTGCTAATTATTTAATTAAAATCGAGGTTCCGTTTAGCAAACTCAATGGAAGATTTGTAATAGGCCATACTTAACATTTGTCCAAGTTTCAAAACTTTTGCATTTTTTAGGCAAAATGGACTTTAAAATGCTTGAATGACTGGCCTATAATATAATAGTTTCTTACATTAAATTATAATAATTTGTTAGGACCATTTTTAGTATTATTGGCCCTTTTTTATTCTAAAATCCTTAATTATATAAATAAATCAACTAAATACATAATAGGTACTTTTTTTGCTACAACTAAATCAGTTTGAATTTATTCAAAATTCAAATGAATTTTTTTTAATCAACTAATACTCATAATAATTAATCAAAATTGGTTTGCTTCTTTTTCGAGCAACTACAAACGCTCATAAAAAGTTCAATTATATAATCAGCAGATTGTGTCACCGTCTAACATCGAAAAAAGGAAGGTCAAAATCAGTTTTAAATAATTTTATAATCTCTTGAGTGCACGCCTGTATAATTACTTCTCTCACGAATACAAAATTAAAATCACAACATATCTGACTAGGTACTATTTTTACTACAATAGTAAAACATCGTCAAATTAAGTAGTTAAAAGCGTATAAAACAGTCCAAAACAAATGTAAACATATTTTTTGGCATTGTGCATAATTACCCCCGTCGGTCGTAAAACTCGTTTAATTGTGTATTTTGTTAACTTGTTACAGCTCTGTTGACGGGTTCCTATTCGGACAACTGGGAACCAGCCTTCGCCAACACATCTTTCTTCAAATTCATGGGCCTGTCCACCGCGTTTGCTTTCCACGGTTTCCTCTGCAACTACTGGAAACTCTACGCCTTGGCCATTATAATGCCCCTGGCGGTGATTCCATTCACCTGGTTGGAAATACGATTGGAAAACATACGGAAAATCAAAAACATTACCAGGTTATGACCGATGCCCATCAGTGGATTTTGGTGATCCGCCGCAACTCGCCGGTGCTTTATTGCCAATAACCATAATACATATCACCCATTATTGCCACAACATAACCAGGCCCTAAAGCAGCATTATTAAATGCTGGGGGCTCAAGAGTTAAGAGTTTTTTGGAGTATTAAGAAGACGTACTTTGGCTGTAAGTTTTCAGTTGTGAAATTGTAAAATAAAGTAAAATACTAATGTAAACCAAACGTGTATTCATATAACTAGTTAAAAATTATACACTCTGTGATGTTGTAAATATTCTCAATGAAAAAAGGGTTGTTATTACACCTTGGTGTCCTTCGTTATACCTTGTTTGTTTATATTTAAATAAAAACGTACTTCTGGTAGGTGTGTTATTTTATTTTATTCGACAGGTAGGTACTAAGTACAATAAAAGACAAAACAAACGGGTAAAATAACTATTCATATATTTATAATATATTTAATTTAAATCAAGTACATACAATTTCTGTACATAATTTGGACCCTAGCAATAATATAAAACGATAATCAACTCAACTAATCTTAGTAGTTTAATAGTCCTTTTATAATATTATTTTATACAAACTAAAACAAAATATCAATAATTAATTGCGTTCCTGTTAACTACACTTCAGAGTGTACTTTTATAGTCGTTAAGATTATCTATTGGATAATCATTCAATTGTACACTTTTTCCTTTCGTTTTTTTACCAGTTTTGTCACTTTACAAGGTCGTACAGACTGAATATTCAATGTTAAAGAGATTCATTCTACGGTGATTAATTTATCTGAATAATATGTATTATAGATACCTAGGTAATTATGCGTGAGAAAACATACCGATTGGAAAGCAGTATTGAATACAAGTTTTTCTGCAAAGGCAGTGTTTTTGAAATTACGATTTGTGGGTATAAAAGACGAGAACCAGTTCAGTTAGTTCGAGGATTAAGATTTGGAGGAATTCTAGGCAAAACATTTTTAAGTCGGTTTTTAATTAAAATTTTGGTTAGTCGTCAAGTTTGTTTAGTTACGGCAAAGTTATAAAAAATAAAAATAAATTCATTATATTTCCTTTCATTTAGTTAACTCCTGCATCTTGTAAAATTTTAAATACATACGAGTAGTTTATTCAATCCTAAAAATCTCTTGTCATATTTTTTTAGTCAACTAAATAATTTTCTCAAAACTAACTCTTAACACCTTGTAAATGTAAATTTTTCCACATAATACCCTTGAAAGAACATAAAACATCAATATTCATATTCCAATTTAAATATCTGATCATTGTATACTTACATAAAATTATCATTTTAAAATTAGGTATATGCATGAAATACTAAATCGAACAAACACGTGTGTTAATTTATTATCTCATTATGTACACGATAAACAAACTCTAAAGGAATTAGGTAACAACAATGCGCTTTCTTAGACTGTACTCTCATTAGGATGCGTCCTAACAACAACATCAGAAGGATACACATACTTTTTCCTCCTAACATAACTAGGCGACGGTGTCCTCTCACTCCCCACACTATTACTCAATCCACTCAACAACGGCAACGCCTCTGTTCTGGAAAAGCACTCCTCAAAGTTGTCGCTATTCCGCCTCTTGGACGACAAAATTGTCTTAATAGGCGCACTAGCACTCACATTAGTCATCACTGGCGGTGGCACAACTTTAGGCACATCCAATTTGTTTTTATGGCTGTGACGGCCGCGGAATAAATGCCGCCATCGAATGGGGCTGTCCTCGCACACTGTCGCCACGTCTACGGTGACCACTTGGGGGTTGAAGGTGACGTTTTTTACTACGTCGGAGGGGGTGCGGCACATGCTGCCGGAGTCGACGCTGCTGCTCGGTTTGCTTGGATGGAAGTGGATGGAGCGGTGCTCGTCGTCCAGGCTTAAGTCCATGGCCAGGTTGGAGATGATGTCCTGGTCTACTTCGTGAGGGGAAGATGGCGACATGATCTAGATTACGAGAAAAAAGTTTTTATAGTTACTCAGGTGCTCTGAAGAAGCTTATGTAGATTATTTTTGCTTAAAAAACGAAGACGTATTCTTAATCATTTTTCAATATTATTCATCTTCTTATCGTATTTCTTTTTGATGAACATACAAAATTTAGTTTAATATTTCAAAATTTCCCAATAAACATTTTTGAAACTTGCCTGTGGATAAACTGTTGAAGATGGCCTCTGATAATATCCAGGCGGTGGACTATCATTATGAATTT
The DNA here is from genome assembly GCA_963942485.1 of Pediacus dermestoides. Lineage (NCBI taxonomy): Eukaryota > Metazoa > Arthropoda > Insecta > Coleoptera > Cucujidae > Pediacus > Pediacus dermestoides. Next base: position 37,910,525 of record OZ012626.1, read on the forward strand.
GTTCTTGCAATAAATCAAAATGCGTTTCCAAGAAATTCGACTCGGAATTGAAGAAGTCCTTACAACCGGCGCTAGCCAACACATTATCCAAAATATCTTCAGCTGACTGAAATTCGCTGTCACTATCACAGCCAACGCCACTACAAATCCCAACAAAATAAATTAAAACTCTTTAGAAAATTAGATTAACTTACCTACAACCTTCTGGAGGTTTACTGAAACTAAAAGTATTACTTCCACCACAACATTTGTTGCTGCTTGCTGCTGATTCATAACTAAGATTGCTACTGGAGGAGCTTTCAGTATTGTTGTTGATGAATAGTCGAGTGAAGGTTTTCGCTTTTTGGAAATTGCGAACATTTCGAATGTCATCAGCACAGGTGCTTAGACTTCCTATGATCTTTGGAGTACGACGCATAATCTAAGAAAAAAGCAAAATTAAACTGTTGATCATCCTCAAAATTTTTGCCTACCTTAGGTGTGTTAATTTCCACAGCCGTAACATTACTATTCCCAACCAAACTAGTCCTAGAACTAATACTCGATAGTTCAGACAAGCTTTCCGGACTGGCCAATGGAGCCAGTCCAAACCAGTCATCATGTATCAAGTCCACTTTATCATTCGGACTAGTGCAGCGCTTCAGGCTCAAACTGAAGCTTTTCGTGATGGACGGTGGTGGATGAGCGCGACTAGGTGACGGTGGATGGAGTTTTAGCGACATTTCCGACTGTGGACTCTTCAAACAAAACGCAAAATTGGGAGCTTGTTGCTGCTGGCGTAAAGACAAAGGCGACGGATGACTTTTGGTTGAATAATAACCATTGGTGATGGATGATGCATTACTCGAAGGGCTTTGTAAAGACGTAAAACTAGTCTCCAGGAAGAGATTCGGGTTGGAGGAGGCCGACCAATAATTGCAGGCGGACGGTTCGCTAGTGGAGGAGGAACGTTGGGGCTTTTTCGGACCGAGGGTTGTTACAACCTGGAATTAAAATGATGGTGAAAAGTTTTCAGCGAGTTTTTGTGGTTGTTTAAATGAAGCGAGAGCGAGTTCTAGAAAGCTAGTTTACCATACAATTCTTTGCAAAGTTTCATTCGCTGCTCTTATAGGCAACCAGTAAAGTTCAACAAGCGGTCTGTTTAGTTTACCAACTAATCGCTCGCTATTGGTTCCAAAAATGAAATAATAAACTTATATTATTGTAGTGCTACATGCAAAAAATTTCGTGCACAATTCTTTCAAAATAAAGCGTCATCAAAACCTTCAAACTAAGCACCAACCTCACAATAACAGACATTAAGCCTCAAGTTTCTGTTATTTTTTCATTGGACTAAAAACTAGTTTGATTTTTTTCTGTCGTTACTCATTTTTCAAGATAAAACTTAATTAAATTGTTCCCTCTTCCAAACCTACCGTACATGCATAAGACTATGTTTCCAAAAAAATCAGGCCAATTTGCTATTTTAGAAAAAGATAGTTTTAGAGAAGAGTTAAGCAATAGTTTTGAAAATAGATTAGATCAGTGGGCGGAAGTGAGATTTAGTAAACGAGGGCTAGTTTTGCACAAAAATATTCTTGGCCCTGTAAACAAAATCTCTACTTCGGGCGTTTCACTGATAAATTAATGCTCCAATGCTAAATTAAAACAGAAAATTTGGTGTGCATGTTTGTGTAGTGTAATGTGTGAGATATCAACAAGTTACCCCTCCGTTTTCCTCTTAATTTTTTAATTCACTCTACTGAAAATCAAATAACCAATTCAAAATTTTGAAAAATGATAGAATGTTTTGTAAATTTATTAGAACAGTGGTGGTGTGATTATACAATACCTTGTATCGGAGGGTGGTGGCTTGTGTTCTAAAGGGGTCTCACCCCTCTGCAAGTTGTGTTGTTGGTGGCACCCTCGAGCTACGCCACTGCGCTCGACCTGTCCACACACTGCCTATCAGACACCTCACGAACAACACTAAACAACGTATCGTAACGAACCAGTGCCATGCTATTTGGTGCAACAATACAACAAAACTAAAACGAAAAAACGTTTACTACCCCCCTAAAATCAAACTAACTTTGGTAACCAGAACGAGCCTATAGTATAAATCAGCGTTGCTAGCAGGCTTGGATGTTAGGGAAGTGGGACAGTAAAGTAAAATAGTAGTAGGATAATAATAATTGGATACAAAATTTCTATATTAGTATTATCTATATTGTACTGATAATAAGCAACTAATTGGTGGAACTACAAATTGTAGATATCGACATTTTTACGTTTTCCCTGTATCTATAAAAGAAAATATCGAGAATTTGTAGTTTTATCAGAGTTGAGTTGTTCCAGCTTTTTGAAACCTTTCCCTTATATTTCTGCCATTTGAGTTTTTTCAAAAAGTAAATAAAAAAATTCTTATTTGGATGAACTCGAAGGACATCACTTGAGGACATACCTAAATAATTGAGTGCCCAATAAAATTATGATAAGAAATCTAAGGTAGTTGTATTATAATATGAAATGAAAATATAATATGAATGAAATATTTAAAATATAGTTTCAAAAATAATTGTTTATTTCGTTTTGTGAGGTTATTTCGAAAGGCACCAAACTAAAAACACATTTTCACAACCAGACTTGTCCTCTTATGATTTTTCAGATTATTTTGCAGTTTTGTAAGAAACCTTCATTTTTTTGAATAGGTATACAAATCTGGATTTTTAATGCAAAATTCACAACTCCTAATATCGGGTTTTAATTAATCATTTATACGATTTTTGTAGTACGATCCTAGAGAGTTTTGTTTTTGATGTTCACTAGAATAAATTAGATAAATTGACAGAAAATATTTCCTATAATAATTTGAGCTAACTAAATGAACCATGCCGAACCTCTTTTTAACTCGATAACTCCATAAATATTCCCACAAAACGAGGAAAAAAATCTTAAATTTTTTTTTAGATATTTCAGGAACTAATCTGCCTCCATCACACGTTCGCTTTCCATAGCATCATTTTGTATTATATAAAAATATTTGAATGACTTGTGAAACAGTCTCGAAAAAATTTTCAAAACGGAAATTAAAATTATGAATTTATTGCATTACATACAGGGTGAGTCGCAATAAGTGGGACATGCTTTAACTGTAAATACTAGGCCAAAAACTAAGATGATTGACGCAAAAAGTTGTTATACTAAAATGCATAACTAAAAAGTTATAGGCGTTTGAAATTTCAGAAAAAAAAATAATTTTTGGTAATAACTTCTAAACTAATTGAATGAGAAGAACCAATTCTTGGTAGTTGCTAATGAATACCAAAGACCTTTAATTTTTGAAAATTTTGTTGAAATCAAACTTTAAGAAGATGGTTTTTTAAAGTAAGTAAAGTGTTTAATCTTCTGGAACTTTTTTCTCCTTAAAATTTTAATTATCAAAAAAATTGCATTTAATAGGCAATTTAATTTGGAAACTTTTTCATCTCTTGTAAAGTTTTGGTTAAACGCACCGTGAAGCTTTAAAAAATTAAAAACTAACAGCATGTTTTTACTAGGTTTCAAAAAAAGGCATCAAGTATGCTGAGATTTAAAAGTTATTGACGGAAGACGGAGCTCCAAGACATTATGCACCTCCTGTGCGACATTAGCATATTGACTATCAGTCACCTATCCTCAACGATGGATTGGTAGAGGCCCTGACGATGACGCTCCTGTAACTCTTCTTTGCATTGAAAATCGAATTTTTTTAAAATATAAACTGCCTCTCGAACTTCATTGGCATGTTGAACGATTCTCCTAAGCTCTTGAAGTGAAGGAATAGGTGTTGCATACACTTTTGATTTTAAATATTCCCAAGAAAAGAATTCGATTGAGTTTAGGTCAGGAGAATGAGGAGGCAATGCAACAGGAGCGTCAGGGCCTCTACCAATCCATCGTTGAGGATAGGTGACAGATGTCAATGTCGCACAGGACGTGCATAATATGCTGGAGGTCCGTCCTCCGTCAATAACTTTTAAATCTCAGCATTCTTGATGCTGCTTTTTTTGAAACTTAATAAAAACATGTTGTTAGTTTTGAATTTTTTTAAAACTTAACGGTGGGTTTAATCAAAACTTTATAAGAGATCAAAAAGTTTTTAAATTAAATTGCCTATTAAATGCATTTTTTTATAGTTAAAATTTTAAGGACAAAAAAGTTCCAGAAGGTTAAACACTTTACTTAGTTTAAAAACCATCTTCTCAAAGTTTGATTGCAACAAAATTTTCACAAATTAAAGGTCTTTGGTATTCATTAGCAACTACCAAGAATTGGTTCTTCTCATTCAATTAGTTTAGAAGTTATTAACAAAAATTTTTTTTTTGAAACTTCAAACGCTTATAACTTTTTATTTGTGCATTTTAGCATAACAACTTTTTGCCTCAATCGTCTCAGTTTTAGACCTAGTATTTACAGTTAATGCGACTCACCCTGTATAACGCTTTAAAAATTGTCATTTGTAAATTTTAAAGGAAATTAAAGCTGCATTTTTTTACCAAATAAAATTAATTGTTAAATAATTAAGAGCACGGAACTTGGTAAAGTTAGGAAGCAAAAAAAAGATTGAACATTCATAATCACAACATGTAAACATTTACACTTTTTAATAATAATAATTCAAGGGAATGTATTATTTTTCCAAAAAATAGCGAAAAATATGCTAAATTAAAGGCCCAGCTAAAGTGGTATCTGTTATAGTGAATTTCTTGAAATAAAAATTATTTAAACATGAGACTCGGGTTTGTGATTTTTGATTATGTACCTAGTACTAAGTACATTTCGCATTTTTATCATCACAGTATCACAAGATGCAACCAAAAATAATTTTTTAAATTCGAGATTCTAAATAATATTTACGTTTTTTTCAAAAATCTTGGTGTTTATATTTCGTTGAAGGTATAAAAGCAAAACAAATAAAATGTTAGGATAAGGAAGAGGAGGAGCAAAATAAAAAAAAACGAAAACAAAATAAAAAAACATTTAATAATCACAACGAAAAATAGTTGGACGCCAAAAATATCTTGAAATAAATACCTATACTCAAAATAAACAATAAATATCTTCCTATAATATAATGTAGTTAATAAATAATTAAATGAACTAACCTACGTAAATTACAATATTAATCAATAAAACATATTATCTAAAAAATCTTAAGGAATAATATAAGCGTAAAAAGCATTTCGTCAACAATCGCAATAGAAAAATAAATATCTGGTTAATTTTCACAATAAAAAATAAGGAGAGTCTTGTGTAAAATAAAATAATAAAATATTTGCCTTTCAGTTTCCTATTAATAATAATAAATCTCAACATGCTTTAAAGTGACTTTATAGCAGACAGTCACGAGTTTATTGCTGGCTCTATGAACTGCCGCTGTAGCTCGTTGAGAATGATACAGTTTATCGATTTTCTTATCAGTCATCACAAATCACTAAACCAGAAGTAGTACATAAGTTGACTGTGACTTATAGTTAGCGTGGTAGTTGTGTAGCAAAAACGTACTGATGATTGATTGATACTTCATAATAAATGTCTATTTAATTTAGTTCTTAAGAATATTAAAAGCAAATATTTTTCCTCGAAACAAATAAAGGAGTATAAAAATGATTAAATATCAGTTGAGTGTTTTGGGTGGAAAATAATTTAATAATAATAGTGGATATTGTGCATGCACAATTCTATACTATACAGTGAGTGTTTCAGTCTAATCTAGATCTAATCGGTCAGAGATGGTGTAGATTTCATTAGTGCGGTGCTCAGTGTGAGAACGTACCTTATTGAGGGCGTCTAACACTTTATCGGGCATGTGATCCTGGATCATCACAGGCGATATCAATACTTCATCGAAATCTGTGCTGGCTGCCCATAAAGCTTGATAAACTGGCTCGTTTTTCGATAAGGCTTGTCTACAACAACATAAAATTTATCCATTACGCATAGTTTAGTTCACCCAAAAACCGGGTGGCGCATAAATTGTTTGGTCTAAGTGTCTACTACCACAATATAGGATTGTTGTACCTACGAAACAAAAGTATAAAAAATACCAGGGATCATTCGGTGCACTGTTCATGCATGTTTTTTACAAAAAAGAATGGGCTAAGGGGGCAAATGCTACTAAAACATGGGGGCTTGGTGGACTGTGTTACGAGACATTTTCGACTCCGAATTAAATTTTTTTGTAAAAAACGCACAGCACCAGGGAACAAGACATCATTATTATATTAATATATACTCATGCATGTCGAGGACAACACACCAAAATTTTCAAATTATTACCTCCATCTTTTTTCATACTTTTGTCTGAAATCATCGAAAAATTTATAAGTCTGTATTCGTCCTAGTAAACTTTTAGAGCACCACATTTGCAAACTATATACTTACTGTCCGGATGTTGGGTGGTGCCGGACGACATGCACGATTCGTCCTGGTGGAAATAAGGGTTGGTGACTTGTTAAGGCTATGCTGCTATCGGATGGGTGAATCCCCATGCAGCGTGCGTTCTCTTTACTGCGCATGTACTCGCAGACTTCCCGCTCACCCGTAGACATTTCCACTGCTGATGTTGGTTGGGAGCAGCCACAACAGACTATGCTGCACGTGATGGTTTTCCACTAAAAGGAAATTATTTCGTACTTTGAATCCTGCCGATATATTTGCTAATTTTAATTAAATAGAAAATGAGAAAAATGTAGCTTTCAAAAGTTTTAAATATTATTAGTCTGTCCCTGTAAAAAAATATAAAACTAACAAAGATTCTTCTATATTTTGACCTAAATCTTCTTTTTTCTGTCGAAGTTACTACATTTTTTGTTAATTATGCTCTGCAAACTATACACGCTCACCTTCGGATCCACACTTCTCTTGATGGCATTAATCAAATCCGTCCTCAGCGTCTCCATCTGATGCAGTCCAATCCGAGGTACCACATCCTTTCCAACCACCACCGACACAGTAAACTCTTTGGTATATTCGACTGCAGGCGCCGATAATAGTCCACCAGGTGGTGAATAACAATAGCATAACAAAGTGGGATGTCTTTGCCTCATAAGTACCCCAAGAATACTGGCTGCGCCGGCACCCAACGAATGTCCGACTATCACAATTTCAAAATCTTGAGTACCCCGATCTGGCCGATGGGCTTGCGCCTGTTCAACCAACTGCTCCTCGTCTAGTTTATCCAAAATATACTGCGCCGCTTGCACCATGCCTTTGTGGCCTAACCAATCCTCACGTGGTGGATTCAACGGAAGGGTCTCACCTTCCGCGTTAAGATCCGTGAGGATGTCCTTCATAGACAAAGTACCACGGATGCTAATCACTATTTTTTTTCTATCGTAGTCCACTGCGACGAAGAACGGAGTTTGTCCTACGTCCACGTGATAAGTGACGTAAATAATTTCTATATCTCCTAAATCGGTAAGAGTTTGCAACGCTGCGTAATTGCACCTGCAGCAGTTGTCGTCCACGATTTTAGTTTCAAAAGCACCGTCGATGGGCTTTCGGCATGGGATGCAGCAGCCGCATTGCACTCGAGTGCAGAGTTGACATATGCCCATTGTGCTGGTCATGACGTATATGGGCCAGCCATACGCCCGAACTGCATAATGAGCGTAATGGATGACTGTTTGAAATAGTTCCAAATCGGCGCCGTCTTCGTGCAATGATAAGAATTGCGTGCGAGGTGTCACTGCTACTCCTGACAGGAATTCATAGGTGCCATTTTTGCGCTGTTCCACAATAGCTTTCTGTTCGATTTTTTGGAACTTGCGTAGGAGCACCAGTCCTACGATTACATCCGAGGGCACCACGTCTAAGTCACGGAAGAAATCGGAAAGCAGTCGGGCGATGTCCGCAAAAGAATTGCGATTGCGATCCGAGGCAGTGGAACAACAAAATAGGAAGCGGCACCGGTTGTGCCAACTGTCTTGATAAGCACGAAGCACTTTTCTGAAAGACACGCAAAATTAATTTAGTCATCAGTAGGAATATAATTTTTTTAAATAATATACCTTTGGCGCCAGTTGCGTGTACTACCAGACCGTTTGTACTGGAATTTGGATTCGGATTCTCGCATGGACCTTTGGTACTGTTTCATTTTCACCCAGGACCTTCCGGCTGTATCGTAGGTGCACCATACTGTTATTAGGACGGACAAAAGTATGCACCAATTACAGACCACCATTCCTAAAAATAAAAAATGCACATTATTAAATACAGTTTGAGTATTAAAAATTTTTCAGCTTTTTAGACACGTACCAAGAACTGTTTCTTTGGCTTTATATACAGGACAATCTAAATAGTAGTTGACTAGCCAGGCTACTCCAGCAGACAACCAACCGGCTTCGATGAACATCACAGCTGAAAAAATATAAACGGAAATTTTAGAATACGAAAAAAGTTCTTAGATCATTATTAACAAATCGAAAATTCAGTCCTTTAGATGTAGTCTTGGATATACAGGGTCATTATAAAAGAATCTAACATCGTAGTTGGTAGCGAAATTTAAGAAATTTAAAATTACTAAATGTGGATCTGATCAATGGATACTAGTGATATTTAAATGATATTCATTGATTCATTACTGAATGTGAGGGGTGGCAAATCCTAATACATGAAAAATGCACAGCCACCTTTGATATTAGATTCTTTTATAATGACCCTGTAGTTTGGGATTTTTATACGGGTGAGGGTAGAACTGTAACTATTTGTGGAAATTTGTGCACTCTTACATTTCCTAAAAAATTATATACCATAATTTTGCACAACCAACCCTGGGAAATCATACCCAAAAATACTAACTCTTGCCCCCACTTCCTTTGATATAATCTTTGTATTTTGAACACCCGTTTTAAAATTTTGAACACTCTCAGATTAGTCCCCATAACTCCTGTAAAATTTCCAAAACTTTCAATATTCTCCCGTCATTTTACTCTTTGAATTTTACAAAATTTTGTAGACGTAATTTCAAGTTTCAGATTATAATGACGAAAAAGTAGATAGTTTTAGAGGTGAATTTTACCCGATGTTGTGGTCGCTAGCCTAAACGTTTGCAAAATTTGAAAATGAGTACAAAATTAGATCATAACAGCAAGAAAATCAACCTAATTGCAGGAAATGGGGGCAAACATCAAGTTTTCCCTCCATATATTTTTTGTGTGATTTCTAAGGCTTAAATGTGCAGAATTATGGGATATAATTCTTTAGGAAATTAGAAAGTGGGGCAAACTTGACACTTCAATTTTACGTATCATGCAGCTTATTTTTAAAACCCTTTTAGTTTCTTGATTTATGTATGTACATGAAAAATTACCTAGTCTAGACTAGACTATACCCAGCCGAAACATCGCAATCTTATTTATCTAGAACAAATTGAAAAAGATTGTTGGCACGCTCAATTGCAATCAATAATGCAGTGCACTAAGATTAAATTCGGGAAGCTGCCAAAGAACAAATCAAACTTTACCACCGCAATAATTTCGAAGTAGAGTAGGTAATATAGTAAAGTTACGAACATTGATCAGCCGGCAATAAAAGCCCACTTCCGTGCCTTAAAACTAAAGAACCCAAACAAGAAACTTTTCTCATATAACAAACGCGCCCACACACATCAGCCCCTAAACAAATTAAATTCGCGTTATTTTTGTCCAGGAAGTAAAAAGTAAACTTCCGCATCTTGATTGGAATTTACTACACACATTCGGCGAATTGAGATTTATACTTACTTAATCTGAGGTAGAGGATATATTGCATGGAAGCTCGTGGACCTGTGTCCAGGATACTTCCACGCAGGGCCACCACGCAAATGCCCACTTCCACGGCCATTGAAAGGACCAAAATGACTAGATAGCCCACGATAAGGCTCCAAAGTAGCATGGCGCAGTGTAACTTTTCGTCGTAGTCGATCACGATTAGCACCACACCCAAGATTATGGCCCTGAAAAAAAATTATAAATTGAAATGAAATAACAATTAGAGTATTAATATTAAATATAGGGAGCTTGGATTCGAGCACGAACATCCATGTGAGAAGGTGTCGGACTAAAGTATAAATTTTCTGTTGAGGACGGGTATTATGTGACGGAGGGTTACTTTGTGGGAGCATTTATACAAACACAAACATAAAAAAATCCAATTCCCTGGGCCATTTATCACGGACATGGTCGCATTGGGGGTTTACACTGTGAATTTCAATTCCAGTTGCATACGTGTGGTGTATGAGTGGATGATGGGGGGTTTGTTTGCCAGTGTTCATATAGAAATTGCACATTCCTTTTTAGGTATGTGGGTTTAATCTTGAGGACACTGGTTTTATTATAACACTTTATCTTTAGTGTATTGTAATTGAATCTAAAGCAAAATTTGGAAAATTTCTTCCAAGTACATAACAAAAATAAAAATATTGATATTAAAGTCATTTTACGTAAATATTTTAAAAATTTCGGGAAGATTTTGGTCTTGATTCAACAATTCTTAATGATGGAAAGTTTGAGACCGGTTTCGGCTTGTGAATAAACCATCTTCAGGCAGGAATAAATAATAAAGTAATCTGCAAGTTCGAAATTCCTAGAATTTTGGACATTTTTTAAAGTAGATAAATTATTTTAAATTGATATCTGATATAGTTATAAATTGGCATCTTGCCTTTAAGAAGCGTAATTAAAAGATAAAACCAATCAATGAATGAAACTATATATGTACTTGTTAATTTGAATATGACGTAATTACTGATAGAAATTTTCTGACCTTGTTTAGCTATTAAATGATAGATATGTTTTAATGATTACAATCCTCTATTGAACTTCTATGAGATTACATGTTATTTTAACAAACAATAAATGCGATAAGTGCATTTTATGAATTCGCTTAATGGCTATAGATGATATGATACTAATGATAAATTAATATCCTCTATCTATATTTTAAGGATTTCATTGATATAAATATTCCACTTTGCAATTTCTGTGTCACAGGCAAGTATTTCCCTTAAATAGAATTCTGCGACGTTAATCTTAAGGACATGAAATTTCAAAAGCTGCTCTTAAGATTAAACCAGTTTTTCTCGCGATTATTCTCCAGCACCAAGTTGCCAATAAAGTTTTATTTCATAAGTATTTACAGATATAGTTAAAATGAAATTGACACTATAAAACAGATCAGACACCACGTTGTTAGAAATTATTATCTTTTAAGTAGTTAACTATTTAAGAATTATTATATAATAATTTTATTATAAAGACTGACAAGAAATTTTAGTAAAATGTGCGATAGACAGATGAAAAGGTATAAATTACATACATTTTTTGTAGATTATTCTGGATCTAAAATTAACACGAACTCAATAATTATTTAAATCATTTACATGTAGGGTTTTATGTATAAGCTCCTGAAAAAAACTGAGGTAATTTCGATTATATGGAAAATTTGCATTAAGAAAACTCGTCTGGAATAAAAATACACTAAAAATTACAAATTTCTAAAAAACGGAGCATTTTGAAATTGGGGTTAATCCATTTGGAGATTTTAAAAAAGTATCGAGCGCTATCGTGAGTTGCAAATTAGACATACATACAAATTTTGTCCTTTATGTAAAATGAAAAGAATATCTGAAATTATGATCCAATTAAAAAATATATTTAGCCTTTATTTAGGTACATAAAAAAACTACCTCATAAGTAAATAAGAAAATTCACTTCTTTCATAAAAAAATATACCTATTATTATCTCCTTTGCAACAACCTCACATCCGCTAAACTCTAAATTTTAGTATTTTATAGAAATTACTGCCTTTGTAACAACATAACCTCCCATCGAACTCGATATTTTATGAAAAATGAAAATGATTTTAATAATTTCAGGACAGGTCTAAATTTTAGAGGACTTGGATCTAAATCTAGAGTATGAACGCTCACAAATTACTGTTTAAGTATGCATCGCACCTCTGTATATTGTACAGGGGTTTCGTAACTGGACAGCCAAAATTAAATGTCGTATGTAAAATCGAGTTCTAAATATAAAACAAAGAATAACTTTTTTTCAGATCGGGCTTCGTTTAGGAAATACTCAGTTAAGAAAAAAATACTTTATTATTTTATTCAACACTTTGTTTGTATAGTGATTAAAACAAAAGTTATTACAAGATTAAAAAACTGTAGTAGATTTTCAAAAATGCCACCAATTACATTGATACACGCCTGGCACCGCAAAACAAGTGAATTGCAAAATTTACAGTGTTTTGAATAATATGTACCTATACAGAATTTAAAATTGTATCTGCTAATTGCTCAATAGTAAAAAAAAATCAAGATCTGAAAAAAGTTATTCTTTGTTGCATGTTTTAGAGTTCGATTTTAGATACGACATTTAATTTTGGCTGTCCAGTTACGAAACATCCTGTATGAAATTAGCAGAATATACCGAGAGATCAAAAATTATCTTGGTCAAAGGTGGTCATGAAATGAGAAACGACAGTCTTAGCTTGTATCATCCTTTTGAAGTTTATCAAGTTATGTGTCACAATAATTATTGACACGATACAAGCTCCGACAATTATTTTAAAATCCATGACCACCTTTGACCAAGATAATTTTTGATCTCTCGGTACTTTTGCTTCATGGAATCCGTTAAAAATTAGAAGGAATATTTTGCGGGGTTATTATGTAAGTAAAATGTTTAATAACATCCTGTAAAATATCTACAGGGTGTCCGGAAATTAGGAGCAAAAACTCGGAGAATGATTTTACTCGATAAGTTAATGTGACTAGTTCCTATAACATTTTTCCGAAAGCTCATTAATATTGGAGTAACAAGGCCCCAAAGTTTTTTTTAAATCGATTTTTTCCAGTAACTTTTTTCTAAATTTTGATGATGCCCGATTGAAGAGCATCTTCATAAAGATCCTCTGGTTGAATATCGATAAAAAGAGTAGTTTTCGAGAAAAACACGCTTCTGTTTAATGCTTGCTTTGTTAATCTTGTTTTTCTCGAAAACGACTCGTTTTATCGTGATGCAGCAAGAGCATCTTTTTTGAAGATTTTTCGATGCTCTTCAATCGGGCGTCATCAAAATTTAGAAAAAGTGCCTAACAAAAAAGTTCTGGGTTTTTATCCAAAGGTCAACGTCAGTTTCGACTCTTTGACACTGGGGCATTTACCTTAATTTTGGTACAAAAATACAAATAAACATTAGTGATAAGTGTGCCAAATTTGAAACGAATCGGTACACTAGAAAAAAAGTCACTGGAAAAAATTGACTTAAAAAAACAAACTTTAAGACCCTGTAACCCCAAGATTAATGAGCTTTCGGAAAAATGTTATAGGAACTAGTCACATTAATTTTTCAAGTAGAATCACCCTCCGAGTTTTTTACTCCTAATTTCTGGACACCCTGTATAATTTGACATTTTAACCATACAAAGCTTTCCTTGCATCCCTATAGTCTTAGTACAATTTGTTTATTTAATTTTATTAATTATTCAAGGTTTCATAATTATAAACTACAAATTCTATAGTTTATCGGGTATTTTCCCAAAATATATTATCTAGAGACAAACGGCGTGTGATTTAATGTTAAGCAATCGCGGAAGCAGTAAAAAGATCCCACACTAATCTCCTAATCTCGGGTTCACTTCTTAGCACATCCGATTTCTGTGATGTGTCAACAAACTCCATTGCAAAAAACTGGAATTTTTCTTGATAAACTATCCACGATATTACATCATTACTTGTTATCTTATCCCTTGCCGCTGATTCATTTTATATACTCACTGCTTCTTTATATCTCCACTCCGAGGATGATTAAACGAACATACACATTTTTATAAATAAATCACATGTTGTCTGGCTTCAACATCCGGGAGTCTGGATAAATAACATTCAAATGACTACATGTATAATTAAATGGAATATTTGACGACTTTGGTTTAATTCCCTTCAGCGTTTAGCAGATAAATTCTCAAATGGAAAAATTAGCACATAAACAGCAGGATTTTCCTATATTTTGCTAACCAAAACCAACAAGTCAAAATTGAGTGATGCTGATGGATAAAATAATATAAGAAACCTGAACCCAACCGCCCTTCTCCCTTCTGCTTTTTCCAACCCACAACCTTGAATGATGTATAAATAACTATATTAAATTGCGGGTTGACACAAGCAGGCAGCAAGGAGCAACTATCACGTGGCCTAATGTCCTGTTACCCTGTTATCGCCATATCCCCTTGGCCTGCTCCGTTCCTACTCCTGAAATCATAATCGATATTTTCTCCTTTGCCCGATGCTCTTATACTTACCCTTCGCACCCAGCCAACCACCCCCACCCACAGAGTTGCCGCGATGGCGGGGCCTGATTTCTATACGTGACTCCTTTAACAAGGCTTTTGGTTTTATGTGTATGTAGATATAAATATACTTGTGGGGGTGCGAACTGTAGGGTGTTTGAGAGATCCTTGCTAATCACTGCTTCTTGTTTGTGCTATTGGTCTGATTCTGAGTCTGACAGACAGTAAAGCGTTCATTAGGTTAATTAATTATTATGTGTTAACTCATTATCACTTGATGGTTTTGGTCTATATATAAATGTCTCTTTGTAGCAGACGTTGATAATTTCGTCTTTAGGGGGACGTTTATTTTGTTTTACCCCATAATGGGGAACATATGGTGCATCAGACTAGTTATAGGTTACAGGATATATTTCCTTCGTCATAAAATTGAAGGCAATATTTCTGTGTAGCAGGAAAAGTCTTTGGATGCTTGTCGGATGAAACACCCCTGGAGCTACATGACGGCGACGCCGATATTTTATTAAAATTTCATCAGGGATGTGCTCAACAAAGCTATTAGATTTTGGCTTGCAGGCCCCGAAAAATAATAGGTAGTTAGGGAAGTGTAATAGGAAAATGGGGTAGTTTTTGCTAAATTTCCAGGATTATTTGAGGATTTGTTAGATAGCGTGAACGTGAATAATTTAAAGTTTATGTATGTACCTAGTAGAAACTAGTTTACTTTTTAGACTATATTTTGATGAGAAATTTGTTTAAGTTGTTGATTATTTTGTAAACTATAATGAGAACTAAGAAGTTTCCTGTGCAATACTTAATTAAAAACTTAATGAACAGAGTGTCTCGATATACAATGGATGCTAAAAGAATATGAGAGAAAACTTGAAACACTTTGGTATTTACTAAGCAGAATTTCCAAGTTAAATTGGTAATTTATTAGTTTTCCAACAATACTTTTCAGGGAGCTTTACTGAAAGCTCTTATACTCGTACATACTTGATTTGATATTTGTTAGTTAAGAAAAATTGCGATAAAAATAAAATTTGACAAAAAAGAACCAATAAATTTTCGTTAGAATAATTTAGAGAAGTTGGGAAATCAACTCGCTATATCAGAATGAAATTCGTTTCAGCCCAACCATTTTAAAGATATTGAAAGGTAAAGGTATGTTTAATTTGTAAATAAAAGTATTATAACTTATTTTCTGATGGTATTTAAAAAAAAAGTCCAAAATCTACATAGGAACAAAATTAGAAAAATCGGCATTTTTTATCGTCGATTTTTTTTGTACATGAAACATAATCATGTACTGGAGAGTACAAATGGGAAGTTTTTCACACTTTTAAAATTTAAAATATCTCATCTACTTACTTCAATAAAAATATTAAATTTTTTGGAACAATTATCCAAAAAAGGAACAATATTCAAAAAATTCAAACTAAAAAATGTGATAATAAATTATAGTACAGGAACATTAAATCAAATATAAGGCAATCTGTGATAACATTTTTGGGTCTTTCAAACATTTTGCATACGAAAGGGGGATCGACACCTTAGTGTAAAAAACCACTTGTGAGTGGGTTTGACTTTTGAGGATAACTCGAAACTCGTCGCTTTTTTTGAAAAAGCGAACGAGAGCAATTTTATAGAGGATGAATTTCCACACATTTTTTATTACATTTTTTTATATCTTTTATTGTTTAAATAATATAGCAGCGCAAAGTGGAAAAAAGGGGAAAGTCGGATTTTTTCGCATTTTTATCATAGTTTTATGAATGAAACGATTACTCTTTGAATAATTAATAATAATTATTCAATTTGCAATATAAATAACCGGAACTGCTGATATTAATTTGTTGGGGGTACCAGACCGACATATGTAACGGCCAAAACTGTAAAAAAGATCCCAAAATTGACGACCCAACCGAAGAAGCACATCGAGGATGAAAGTCCAACTTTTCCGTACCCATAAGTAGACCAATCACCGAAACAGATAGAAATGAGTGAAAAGTGCTAGATTTAGTCGATAAAAACACCGGACCTAGTGCATCAAAGAGGATGAGACACTGACAAGACAGGAATTTTGATATCAGTGGTTTAGGCCTACAGGGAAACCACGTAAAAAAACGCTCATTCAAATCTACGTCACAAGTGGTGCGGAAAAGAGTTCAGTAGAAATAAAATTGATAAAAAATGATACCACAACTATATGCGAATCTTTTGTGAAACGATTGCAGAAACCGTGAAAAAAACACCGACATACAAGAGTGCGGTTATTTATTTATAAATAATTATTAACAAAAATTTTTCTGCGGTAAAAAGTGGCACTGGAATGTTAGATGTGTATAGCAATGAGAATTTCTTTTGGTTCAATTTTTGTTTGCGTAGAGACAATTTTGTTTATTTGTTAATTGTTATTGCAACATTTCTTTGCATAAGTAATGCAAATTGCATAATTATTATTAATTATTGAAAGAGTTATCGTTTCTTTCATAAAAGTATGATAAAAATGCGAAAAAATTCGATTTACCAGTTTTATATTTTGCGCTGCTATATTATTTAAACAATAAGAGATATGAAAAAATGTTATCAACAAAAAATGTGCGGAATTTCATTCTCTATAAAATTGCTTTCGATCACTTTTTAAAAAAAGTGACGAGTTCCGAGTTATCCTCAAAAATCAAAGTCACTCATCTTTTCAAGATGGCGGAAAATGAGACGGGGATGGCTTGTCCAAAAGTGGTTTTTTACACTCAGGGTTGATCCACCTTTCGAACGCAAAAAATTTATCACTATTAAGTTTAGAGCAGTTTTTATGCTAGACTTTAGAAATTTCTGAGCGATATCCCTGAAACCAGCATAAAAATGCGCGTACAAATAAATGAACTTTTAAGAAATAGTGGCAAGAAATTTTTATTTTAAGACTGTTTTAAATTTTAATGTTAACTTTTCTCTTCTACTGTACTAAAATTGGACATTTTCTTTGGATTCATCGCACAATTTTTTGACAGAAAATAGGCTAAAAGGTAGAAAAATGCGAACTAAAACAAAATCTTGTAAAAAAAATTAAGTTTAAAGCAGGTTTTATGTACATTAGGCGCAGTAATAAATTTAGGGAATTGGAGCCTTAAAGCCTCTGGCGCCCAGTGTTTACAGGGTCCTTAAACCGGCACTGAACACAATTTTAAGAATAACATTATTTAATCGTAATTTAATCTAACTCTAACCTAACTTACTACGAAGATTATAACATTTTCAATTTTTTAATAAGATTTTATTGTCACTTTCCTATTATTTTCATTTAAAGTTTAAAAAGTACAAAATTTTTCATTTATGGACGCCTCACAGGGAATTGAAAATTTAATTAATGCTAATTTTAAACAACTGTTAGCATGCTGTAAATTACTTCTTTAATTTCGTTAATTTGTATTAAATGACATGATTAATCATATGACCAAACAAAAAGAAATTAATATGTCATAGGGCTGAAAAGGGTAAACGGTCCTATAAAATTCCTTAAAAAAATCTTTAACTCTTAAACAGAAAGTGAACAAAATTAACATGCGATTAGTATTATTTTAATTCTAACCTAATGTGTTCCAAATAAAAGCATTTTTAATACAAACCACATGCGCTTTAGTTGTTACAGTTTGTATCAAAAGTCAAACTGTACTAATGCATTTGTTAAGTTAAATAAACCACTGACGTTAATACAGTTAAAACATACAATGTGGTATCTAGTAATTTACAATTCCAAATCGTATACATTATATGGGCACCTAGTTGAAAATGTCAATATAAAAAGCACACAAACGAAATTAGCAAACCTCAAACAACATTTTATTGTAAAAATATTTTAAAAGCATTTAGATTGCTCCCTAACTAATAAACAGTACTAAATCACCAAATCAAATATTTATCCGCCACATCAACATTTATTTTTGAATTGTGTCCTCAGGCGCGCGTGTAATTTCTTTCAATTTTCCTCCAGTCAATTTTTCGTCAAACCCGCCCGCAAAACGGCCTCGTATATTTAAAATTGGTCGGCTGACTGCCGTTTTCTACCACCAACATAACATGCAAATTCCCAAGGACTTGCCAAAAGTTATGGGCTCCGAATTCTCTCCCCCAGTTTACTGCGTCAATTTGTAGATAGTTTAAGAGACTTCCCCATTCCCAGATAAACTTTATTTTTTATTTTATGGGCGCGAGGAGGTCACGCGACATTTTTCTATTTTCTCCGCGTTCATCATGCGTGTTAACGTTCGATACATCGTTTGAAAAACCAGGCAGTGGATTGAATTTCTGTGAACGTAAGTTTGTTTGTACGCTTTTTCCAGTTGTATTTGTTGACGGATTCTCTTTGTTTGTTGGTAAAGTGGATGTAAATTTTTTCCAGTTCGCTCCTTGTATTGGCACGCTTCACAAGATTTTAATTAAAACTAGCTAAAAGGCACTGTGCGCCATCAAAATGAATGATAGCGATAATAGGGTTAATTCTGCGAGGACGACGACGTTGTCGACAACTGATGCTTTGAATGGTCTTTCTATCCTAATGAAGGGTTCGCTCTGGCTCTGGCTCTGGCTTCGCCTCTGATGCTATTCCAAACACCAACCCGATAAATTCCGTGACCTGTTTCTGCGGATTTCACACATCTCTGTTTCAACTCAACTAAACTTGAGCTACGCTACACACCCCACTCACTATTATCCCATCTCATCCGGTTCGCTCCGTGGTTTCATTCAACAGTTTTTTTTCTGTAATCAATGAGTAGGAAAACACTCAGAACATTCTAATCTATCGTAAAATCTCCTTCAGCTGGATGAAAGCTTGGCCGTGGGGAGATTTGGGTAAGAAAAGTTTTCGATGGATGATGGTGCATCAGTATGCAGGATATAGACTTGATTTCCATGCCTTCAATATATTTTGGGCCGCAAACAAAAATGGAAATATGTTTGTATAGGAGTCTTCAATAAATATGGAAATATGTTCCAGATTGTACACGTCACATCCTTCATGTGAGAGGGGATGTTAGAAAGCTTGTCCAACTTGGAGCCTAGAGGACAGGACCCAAGACTTGCATTGTGTGAAACTGAAAACTGGTTCTATATAATCTGAAATTATTTATATATAGGACCGAAAACTAATTGAAATTTATTTGAAACCTCAATTTGAAGATTCTTTTTTACACATCTTTAGTTACTTTGATGTTCTATAGTTTCTAAACTATTTGCAGTAAAAACCTGTAATTTTCAGAAATTTTTAAAGGAATCTTTCCTACAACTAAAAAAGTAAATTTGGCTATTGTAGGTTAAAAAACAACTGAACTACGGGGGTTTTTCTTAAGATATTAGAAAAATTCCAAACATTCTCACCAACTTTGATCTCCTATAGTTTCCGAACTAGCTACAATAGCAAGTTAAAACTTTCACCAGTACCTTCCGTAATCTTTCCCATTATCAAAACACCAAATTTGACGTTTCTAACTTAAAAAACCACTAAGTTATGCCGCAAAAACCAAGCTAACACAACTATTACAATTTTTCCTTTAGCTGCTTTAACTAGAACAAACACCCGGTATATGCTAACGTAAGCAAAAATTTTTATAGGAAACTGTTCTCAGGTATTTTTAGAGGCATTTGCAGTTTGGTAATGGGAGTTAGCATCAATAGTTAAGTGGAGTTTGTGTACTTTTTCACATTTAGTACTAATTAGTTTATAGATTATGGTAAGGTCATATAGTAATTGATAGGTTTTTTTTTAGACTTTATTTATTTTTTCATGAGAAATGAGCTCTTTAGTTCTTGAACCATATTAAATTGTGGATAGAACAGTCAAAATATAAAAACCATTTGAAATATTCCACAAAGCTAAATTTTTAAAATCCGCTCCATAAATTAAACAGTCCTTACTACGTCATGTTAAAGTAAACCTACTTTACGTATCCACTTTTGACAAGTTTCCCTTTGCCCTTCACCACCATCATCCCTACAATTTCCATTAACATTTAACAAAGTTAATTTTATTGCCACATACTGGGAAATTTCCTGCAAACACATCTGGTGCTGCACAGATAACCCTCGCACGCTCACACCAAGCTTTCAACTTAGTGGAACATCATGCAATCATATACACAAACAGAAAATTGCAATATAGTCTTGTTTTATGGGGTCGTCTTCTGCAAGTTCCGCTCAAGTCCATAAATTTTCTTGTAAGGTGTAATTCATGCAATTGAAGGTATTTGGTTGTGCTTAGTACTGTTTAATAATTCAAACGAGGGCATCTATCAAAGTGTTCTAAGCCCCCCCAAGTGCCATAAATAAGAGTTAAGTCAAGTTAACGCGCCCCTGTATAACGTTATGTAAGACGGGGGGAGGGTGTGAGTAAAATAAAATAGTTAAATACTTGTGTGGTGAGGATAGGAATGAATCACTGAAGGGGAAATTGAAATTGTTTGTTTTGTTGTTATTAGTTTGGTTGTTGCATGTTTGTAGTAATTATGGGAATAATTATGCTGGTTTAATTTAAATTTGATTAATCAGTGATTAGGTTAGAATTGATTAAAATTATTGTGCTAAGCCATTGTTTCCGTTCTTTAAATGCTAAAAATTAATTATGGTATACAATAATTTACATTTTATTCGTATTAGTCCAAAAATTATAACAAGGAAAATTAATCTATAAAAACTATAACAATAGAGTCCAATACTTAATAATGCACAATAAAAAGTAGTCGGGCCACCTGAAAATTTAATGTCCAGACTGCTGAACTTTGTTGATTAACAATATTTCTTATTTACTGTTTTACTATTAGTATTGATTCTTCTATAATCCTGAAGATCCATTGTTCCAAAGAAAAATGACGTTACGATATTTTTAGAATCTCAATAGTTTTAAATAAAGTCTAATCTTTGTGCATTTCTGTATTACAGACAAAAAAAATTAGAACTATAAAAATTATGTAAGTTTTCCCCCAAAAATATAGCATATAAATTTGTGGACAAAATTCGAAAAAACGTCCATCATTTTCAAATACAGTGCTAGATCATGTTTTCATCAATTATTTATCCTTTCTTCGAACATCTTGTATTGTATAGTATTCGATTTTATTCCATGTAATAATTCAAAGCTTCTGAAATTTTTTCATTTATAGCCTTTTCAAAAAATTTATTATTTTTTTGAAAGCTGATCTTCTACTCGTATGTGAATTACTGAAAGAAATTTAAAAATTATCGATGTCGTTTTGAGAACAAGTTAGGTTTCTTCTTGAAGGAACTTATAAGACAATTCGTAGAATTTTTTAGATATTCTGGGAATTTAAAAGATATTTTCGAGTAATATTGATCGAATAAGTTCGTCAAGACAGTTAAGGTACATTCATGTAAAATACTGTAAAGTGAATCTTTTTTTTTCAGCATTTATAGATTTTTTGAGAATTTTTTGGGGATTTGAAGGATTTTGTGGTAAGCCGACTGTGCAGTATTTGAAAGTATCTGTGGAAATGCGAGGTACATTTCTGTGGTATTTTTATGAAAAAGGAACTTTTTGTTCTTCTTAAACGAAATGGGTGGCACTTTCCAGGAATTTTGTGGAATATTTTTTAATCATTTTTGAATTTGAAGACAAATTTGGAAATTATAAATATGTTTGTATAAAAAAAGGAATTAAAATAATTACGCTATTATCATACCCTCGAATTTTTCAATACCTACTTGCAGTAACTCAATATTTCAGATCCAAAAATATCACGGTGAGTACCTACTAAGCATATGAGTTTCGAAAAATCTATGTAAAAATATATTGGACTATGCAGGGTGTTTCAGGATTAACTGAACAAACTTAAACTCTGAATTCAGGACCTCGAAATAAGGAAAAAATTTTCTATGTAGGTATGTCCGGAAACGTTTCGTTAAAGAGTTACGCCTCTTTAAAGATGGAGGCTAAAATTCGGTTTCTAATTTTTTTCTCAAATTTGGATAAAGATAAAAAATGAACTTTGGAAACGCTTCTAAAGAATATTTTTTGAATCATCATAAGGGATGAAATCAGCAACCTCTATTTAATTTTTTTATTAAAACTCTTTAACGAATCCGAATTTTGTCATATAAAAAATTGTTCTGGAAAGCCAGATTAATTTAGTAAATATTTTGTCTCTTTCATTTTTTAATAAAACTGACAGTTTTTAAATAAAACAATAAAATAGTCCCGATCCACATGGTTATTTTGGAAATTATTGCATTATTTAATAAAATGGAAAAAGGCCAGCAGGCTGCTGTCAAATAACCCTATTTTATTAAACCTTTAGGAACGAGTTACTAGTAATTAATTATTACCTAATTATTAGTAAAACGGACCCTTTTAGTAAAAATGATTTTAATAATTTTTATTTGCTGAAAATAACCCTATGTTATTAACAATTAGGTAATAATTAATTTTCCATTTTATAAAATAATGCAATAACTTCCAAAATAACCATGTGGAACTATTTTATTTTTTTATTTATAACCTGTCAGTTCTATGAAAAAAATGAAAGAGACAAAATACTTTCTAAATGAATCTAGCTTTCCAGAGCAATTTTTTATATGACAAAATTCGGGTCCGTTAAAGAGTTTCAATAAAAAAATTAAATAGGGGTTGCTGATTTCACTCCTTTTATCGATAAGGGATGATTCAAAAAATATTCTTTAGAAGCGTTTCCATTAGTAGAAAATCCCTACCAAAATTAATTTTTTTTTCTTTATCTAAATTTGAGAAAAAAATTAAAAACCTAATTTTAGTCTTCATCTTTGGAGGGGCGCAACTCTTTAACGAAACGTTTCCGGACATACCTCCATAGAAATTTTTTTTCTTATTTTGAGGTCCTGAATTCAGATTTTAAGTTTGTCCAGTTAATCCTGAAACACCCTGTATAAGTTTCTCTATAATTTAATACAAAACTATATTTTTGAATTTGATATTTGAAAAAATTATTATTTATATTTGAGCACACTTTTCTGTTATTAGAAAAAAATATATTTGATACCAATCTATACGTAAGAGAAGAAGTTTTATGTGGCGGAATCATGGTACCATCCATAATACATAAAACTACACTTCAGATAATAATATTATATCTTTATAGAATCCAAACATTTAGCTTTTATAGTACACACTACAGTTCTCAGGGGTCGGATTTTTAGAACCCCTATTTTAAACAATTAAAAATTAACTGGATCTAAGTACTGGCCCGTTTATATATAGTTAAAATTATTTTAATCTGTTTGGTGATTCAAGTTTCAAGTTACAGGAATTATGTGATAAATAAATATTCGAACTTCGGAACTTTAGATCATGTGAATTTTAGGAAATACATATGAGTAAGATCGGCTATCTTTAAAATAACAATTTAATTTTAACTTTATAACTTTCCAAAATTCCTGAATGCACCTGAAAAATGTTAGCTACGTACTTTGTCAGTCTTATACATCAACCGAACAGTATATGTAGTTTGTATTCTAATAGGACTCTTTGAAATTGCACCCTTAATTCAATTCCCGGAAGATATTACATAAATAATAGTCAAAGTCAAGGAATTTATATTCCTCTATTTTCTACTTAGTTATTTATTAAAGCAATAAAGCAACATCTGTTTATTTCATGTTACATTTACTAAAACTTAATAGCAGTCTTAAACATATCTAATATAGATACTCTTGAATTGTATATTCATTATCTAAAACAGTTGCGTGTAGATGAGCTAATTATATTACACGATTAATTAATTAACTCATGCCATCATCCTGAAGTATGTACAAATTTCAGTTTGTATTTTTTTGTTGACTTTATTTCTCATCAGCGCGTCGTTATCTCAAGCATCCAATGGACTTTACTATTTTTAACACACACCTCCCATAAATTCCCAACAGAATAAATCGTATGCAAAAAATAAAACAGCCAAAACAGAAAGAGTGTAGGTACATAATGTGAATATTTTGATAATATGTGTCCCAAAATAAAACTGTCGCTGACACCGGTGCTGTATTGAGAGCATTGTTGAACTATGACCTTTCAGAAGTATCTCCGGGAGGAACAGGGAGCGTGAGATTGCTGCATCATGGAATGTGTGGTGCAAGCATTATATTCGTTTAGGTGTCCTGAATAAATAATGGAGTGATACAGCGGAATCAGCACAACTTGAAATTCGCCCTCTCTACGTAGAATAATGGTAACGTTCAACATCGCACTTTCAATCAGCAAAATTGTCTGAAGCCCTGAACAATTAACAGCACATGGGATTTATTTATTAATGTCCAGGGTTTGACGTATTTTTAGTAAACTTTAATGAGTACTTGAAATTTATCAAACTGTTTTATGTACCTACAGTTCGGGCAGTTTATTAATTCGATTTAGATCTTCACAACTATCTAATAGTTAGATTTATATTGGCTCAATTTTATTTCATGGTTTCAATTTCAAGTCTTCTTTTGGATTTCTCGCAGTTCAATTCCGTTATTCCAAACAACTTGTTCAGGCAAATTGCATAGACGAGACGAGGTAATTCCCTTCAAATGTTGAAAAGTAAAGTAGGAGGAAGGACGTTTCTCCCTAAATTATGTATGAAGAAAAAATCGATTCTAGAAAAAGCGTCAATCTGGATGTAAATGAAGCAGTTTAAAATAACAAGATGGAGACAATTAACTTGATTCCTAATACATACTAATTGAAACAGTATCAAACTTTAAAACACAATAATCAATAACTCGAACTTGTTACCATTACCGAAACTTCACCAAAGAAACTCCAAGTTAAGAAAACAACAAAAAGCAAAAAAACTTCACAATTTTCCACAACGCTGAACTGTGCCATTCGACACAACCACATCGGATTCGTTTTCATATAAAACGCGTGCAGCATCAATCATAAAACCACCACAAAACTCCACCACCACCCTTTTCAATTTCCTGTAATATTTATTTTCTTCGTAATATTCATCAAACTAACGTGACGTTGAACAGTCCAAAGGTCTCGCCAGATTTTCATTATTTAGAAGTAGAGTAAAGTAGGTGGATATCGTGGAGGAACAGTAAAAGTCGAAGACATCATTCGATATATCTATATCCACTACTGTAGTTGACATTTCATTCTTTTTTAACAAACAGGGAAAAATGGGTATAGCTGTCTGTTGTGTAGGGTGAGGGGTGCTGTCTATTTTTTATCTCTTATCTCCATTCTTCGCACTCTGCAAGTTGTGTCAGTGTTGGATCGTTTAAACCGCCGGGCGGCTTGCAGATTTTAATCTGGACTAATGAAATTCCTCGACAATATTGTCGCCGTGTTATACATTTGCACAAATTTCAATAATTCACAACCGCAGAAATTCGAATTTAATATCATGCTCTCGCTGGATTTACACTTGGGATAACAGCGTAATATTAAAGCGGGGAGCTGGTGATTTAGACCAGAAAATATCTGATGCGTCCAACACATGACCATCTTATACGAACTATACTCTTTGGAAAATATTGAAACCGAAATAGAAAAATACTTGCTTATTACTTCGTATAAGAAAGTAAAAAGGCTGGTTTTGTGTATTTTCAGGGCTTTAAAGTGGAACTTTGAAAATAGTGCTGAATTCCACAGTGTGACTTTTTTAGTGTTATAGTTTTGGAACCACTGGACAGATTTTAAGGAAATTTAAATTTCTACAAGCCGACATGTAGGTTTTATTAAGAAAAACTCACTTCAAGGCTCTGATGGTGGTCTTTGTATATGCTCAGACGTTCAAATTAAAACTTTGAAAAAAGCACCATTTTTCATGGATTAACAATTTTAGTCACAGTTTTATAACCACTGGTCAGATTTTACAGTAATTTACATTTTTACAAAGCGAAATGTATTTTTAATTACAAGACACTAGTTGAAAGGCTCTAAAGGCTGTTTTGTGTACTTTTCGGAACTTTAAAATGAAACTTTGAAAATAGTGCCAGAGATTTCTTAATGTGATAGTTTTAGCGTCACAGTTTTAGAACCACTGGATAGATTTTAAGGAAATTTACATTTCTACAAGGCGACATGTAGGTGTTATAAGGAAAAACTCACTGCAAGGCTCTGATGGTTGTCTTTGTATATTTTTCAGACGTTCAAATCAAATTAAAACTTTGAAAAAAGCAAAATTTTTCATGGATTAACAATTTTAGTCACAGTTTTATAACCACTGGTCAGATTTTACTGTAATTTACATTTTTACAAAGCGAAATGTAGTTTTAATTACAAGACACTAGTTCAAAGGCTCTAAAGGCTGTTTTGTGTACTTTTCAGACCTTTAAAATGAAACCTTGAAAATAGTGCCAGATTTCATAATGTGATAGTTTTAGCGTCACAGTTTTAGAACCACTGGACAGATTTTAAGGAAATTTACATTGCTACAAGGCGACATGTAGGTTTTATTAGGAAAAACTCATTCCAAGGCTCTGATGGTTGTCATTGTATATTTTTCAGACGTTCAAAATAAAACTTTGAAAAAAGCACAATTTTTCATGGATTAACAATTTTAGTCACAGTTTTATAACCACTGGTCAGATTTTACAGTAATTTACATTTTTACAAAGCGAAATGTAGTTTTAATTAAAAGACAGTAGTTCAAAGGCTGTAAAGGCTGTTTTGTGTACTTTTCAGACCTTCAATATGAAACTTTGAAAATAGTGCCAGATTTTGTAGTGTGACACTTCTAGGATCATAGTTTTAGAACTACTGTTTATATTTTGAATAAATTTACGTTTTTACAAACAAAAAAAAACAGTTCTAAGGCTCTAATGAACGTCTTTGTATGTTTTTCAGGCGTTTAAATTGGAATTATCAAAATAGCGCCAGTTTTTGTAGATTTTCACAGTTTTAGTGTAAGAAAGTAAAAAGGAACAAGGACTTATAAGTTTGTACTTACCATATGAGGTGCATGGTGAAGAGGAACGCCCCGGGCACCACCAGATCGTCCGAGCCCACACTCCATCGTCTTCGGAACACCACAATTCCCGGCATATTTCCCACCGCACTTATAAGAATTTCCTTATGAATATGAAAATACCGCACTGTTTGCACTTTTGCTTGTTCAATGCATCTGATGTGTTTATGCTGCGACTGCTAAAAGAGTTTTTCATTTTTTCAGAAGCAACAGTTTGCATTTCTTTAATCCACCTCGTCGTGATGATTTTTCATCGCCACAACAGCCGTAGAAAAACACACATACACCATATCCTCATTTTGTTTGTTTTTGTTCGGATTTACATCTGAAAATATGAAATGTTTAGTGAGAGAGTGTATAAATTTGGATTCTGTATGTACAGTTTTACACAGAGAGTAAGGAAAACTAATCAAGTTTATTTTATGTGATTTTAATCGTTTGCCCCCTGTTTTTTCTAAACTAACAATTTTATCCAACGTAACGTAACTATAACTATCTATCAATAACATCAAATATTTTATGAGCAACGAAATAAATATGAATACGCGAGAATAGTTTACATTTATCAAAATTTTAAGCCTTGAAACTGTTGATAAGAACATACACATTCACACACTTAAATAACATAAACAAATATTTATTAGTTTAGATATATATTATTATTTATGAAATACTTACAAAAAAATTTACGATCAAATCTAATAAATCTAATTCTGCACGTTCCACCCAACTACATAAAAACTACTAGAACTAGAACACCACAAAATTAGTTAAAATTCACTAAAAGTTCATCATCATCACAAATCTTTCCAGGTATTCACAAAAATAGTGTCATGGCAAAACCACGATTTCGACTTGGACTTGCATAAGGTTAAGGTAGGTTCATATTCATATATGCAGTGCTTTCTACATACTCATACTAATTTGTACCTGTAATTATACCTATCGCTGATGATAAATGTATAAATTTGGAATATTTCGCTATGTAGAAATAATAAAAACCAGCGATAATCATCAAAAATGGTATTACGTAATTTATACGAAAGTGTTGGTGTTTATATGATAAAACCAAACAATTTGTTGCTAAAAATAAGTGAATATTACGATAGTCTTTTTATATGTTTAAGTTAGTTGTGGTCTGATTTTATTATTTTTATCATCACATGTAGACATAAAATCTTCTAGTTATGATTTTCTGTTTATTACTATTCATAACATTTAAGTTCCACAAAATTAGAAATTATTGGAAAAAAAAATTTTGCATACACTAAAAAACCTGTTTAATTTATAGTAGGTACTTTGTACTGGTTTGGTGTGGCTTTATTTATTTGTCACAACAGATTTTTTATGTAGATACTTGCGTAATAATTAATTTTGAATGGAATATTTTCGAAATTATTCTATTGTAGCCCTTTCAAATTTTGATTAGTTTATCGATTTTTTTTGTTAATCTTGTCAGATTATGTTACTTTCACTGTGAAGATCTTCTCGCTAGACTAGAGCTCAATTTATCTACATTCCCAAGAAGTCTAGACAATAATAATTAATTTATGTAAATTAGATAATATATCGACTTTGATAGTTTCGCATTAAATTCGCGTTGATAATACGATATATAATAGTGACATATTTAAAGCAGGGGTTCCCAAAATCAACCCGTCATAACTACCTCTTTTCAAAAAATCTGAAATTTAGAATATAATAGAAACTGTTTCCGCAATAAATTATTAAAATTTTTATTTGAAATAATTTTAAATTAAACCCAATCTTAATAGCTTTCTAAATGTTAAGAAAAGTACATTTTTATTTCTTAAGTGTAAGTACACAGTATTACTTTTTAAAAAATTTCTAAGTAATTAAAATAAATCACACCCAATAATTTTTATTTTTAGTACCTAAAAATTAACTAATTTATAAATCGTGTGTTTCATTTCGAACCTGACAACTTACAAATGGCATCCATTAGCACCGACATAATATTTAAAATTGGTCCAATTATGATCATTCCTAAATTAGAATTGAAATCTGGGGGACAAACTCCAGGAAAATTATTTGATCTTCCAATCGTACCTTCCCCTTAAAACAGCAATTTAATCACCAATTCATTCATGTTATTGAAATGCATTTCAAGCGGATAAAATTTATTTACAAGACGTTTTTGTTTGTAAATTTTGTAATGTTGAGAGAACATCGCACTAATAAAAATTCTAAACGTTGATTGAGTCATATGAAATATTGATTTACAGTGGAAGTCAAATAGGCGATAAAACGTCTTTTAATTAAGGACTTCTGCGGAAGAGTTGCCGTAAAATTGGAGTAGGTAGCTCTTCAAGTGACAGGTTGAGTTGGATAAGGAATTCCCCAAAATTTATTGCAATTGGCATTAGACAATTGAAATAAATTTATTGCACTTTAAATAAAAGTGCGGAAGGCATATTTTTATAAGTAATTTTTTAAGGAATTTTTCCTGGGGCACAACGATTTTTAACGCTATTTCAAAATTCTTTTTTAAACAAAACTTTTATTTTTTCAGCTCATAGATGTTAAATTCCAATCAATTATGAACTAAATAAATTTCTGTACCATTAAGCTCTTCATTACCATCACTAATTTAATAAACCGAATAAAGACAATTAGCCTGAATAATAATTGAATTCAGTCCACAAATCCCACACAAAAACCACCAACTTAGCCGCACTCCAAAAAAACCAAAAACAAAACCCGCTCACTGCACTATCACAACTTATATTTTCTAAAATTCATTCGAAAAAAGGTCCCCTGCTTCGGTCAAACCAACATGAATCAAGTCACCATAGTGAGTTTTAGAACAATCGACTCGGTCATAGCAGTCAGTGTGACAGCAGCCCACTGAGACCATTGTGAGCTTCCAAGTTGAGTATACGTCACAAGAGTGATAAGGACAGCGATAAGGAATCGCGTGGATGCGTACTGTATTTTGTTTCGGGTTTGTGTGTTGGGGGAGGCTTGGGGCTAGACGAGGACGGAACGAGGGCCGGTGAGGGTGAGCCAGACGCAAGCGCCGCGACGCTTCGTAAGCTCGCCTGGACGACGGTGCGATGAGCAATGTGTGAGCAGCCAGCGGCAGCAGTATAACAGACTTGACTAGAAATTAGATGGCGAATAGAGGAGGAGGATGATGATGATGATGAGGACAGTGGACTAGGGGTTGGGGGTATATGAGCCTCTAGGGGAGACGTAAAATAAATGTCCTTGTCAAAGAATTTGACGGCTCGGCTGCTTTTCGTTGAAATATTTATGTGAATGTAGAATGAGTTTACATTTTTAAATAATTACTATTTGAATGAGGAATGAAAGATAATTACTAGCCATTACTTGATGTGTTCATTGTTTGTTATTTGTCACCAGAATAATATGTAATTTTTTGAGTAAATTAAATTTTTCCTTGATGGTAAGGATAGATTACTTCACAATTTTTTTAATATATATCTAATTTAAAATTAAATTGAATAAAAAATCAAGCATTTAGTAGAGACAAACCAATTTTAACTAAAATAACATTTAGGCATAAACTACGTCACAATATAAGACATCCATCCAATAGATTGTGTTTAAGATTGAAGCAATTCAATGAATTCTTTGATGGTTTTATTATTTTTATCCAAGATATCAAAAAATTTTCAAAAGTTTTAAGCTTTCAGGTACTAGATTGTTCTTAAATATTTTCCTGAAGTAAAAATGTCTTTGTAGGACTCTTAACCTTCCTGCACGTCCTGTGACGCGTCATTTTTAATATTTTTAATTAACATGGATGATATTTCAGTTCAAATAGAAAAAAGCTCTTTGATTTATTTTACTTCTTACAAAATGTTACACTCTTCGTCAGATTTGACTCGCTTATTTGTTAGTCAGGCACGTAGGCAGAATTTTCTTTCGGGGGGCCCTAAGATGGATGTTGTTCTGGGGCTAGGGTTTGTCAACTTTTTTTATTGCTTAGTAAGGACACGCAAAAGTAGTCTGACAGATTCTATATCAAAAAAGCGCGGCAGGCAAAATTTTTTAACTTTTCAAGATCAATTAGCTAAAATGAAAAGTTACAATTTCGAACAGCAACAGCAAAAATATTACTTCGAAAGTTAGGTTTCGTATAACATACTTAATTAAATTTTAGCAAACTAAGGACCAATAGCGTCCTTATCGGGACACTATTTGTCCTTAGTTTGCCTATTTACTGAGGTCTTAGGACTGTCTTTCCAAAATAAGGACGGTTGGCAACCCGAAATTACCACAAGTGATACTTCATTTGTGGCAATTTCGGATTGCTGCTACTGCAGAAGTTATTGTTCTATTCAAAAAATCGAAAAATCTTTTTAAAGAATCTATTCCATAAAAAAAGCACAAATTTGCTAGAATTTGTGGAGTTTCGGGCTACGTCCTTGTTGTTGGGTATTTTTGGTTTTGACAGAAGCCTCAACAACATTCTCTAGCCTGACTCCCA
This sequence comes from Pediacus dermestoides, assembly GCA_963942485.1. Taxonomy (NCBI): domain Eukaryota; kingdom Metazoa; phylum Arthropoda; class Insecta; order Coleoptera; family Cucujidae; genus Pediacus; species Pediacus dermestoides. The sequence continues at coordinate 37,942,239 of OZ012626.1, forward strand.
AACATCGAAATCCAACATTAGGTAATAATAACATTTCCTTCGTTTTATTATTTTGAATTATCTTATGCGATGTGCATTTTATTTTATGTAGACTATCATCATCTCTTGCGAGATCTTTTGCAAAATATAAACACCGTAAATCTCTGGTCTTTAGAAAAACTGGTATTTTATGCAAATCATCAGTTTTTCTATAGTTTTGGATACGATTTTTTTGGATATTATGCATATGCAACAAAAAACCAAAAATCGAATTCCGGTACAGTGACAGTTTTGTTTTCTCGTAGACAAAAACTTCCTCTGCATATAAATGTGTTTGATTGACTCTTGGAATCAAGCAATGAAAAAGAATAATATGAAGCACTATGCACCAAGATTTTCAAAATTTAGCTCTGGATCGCCGCCAAAGTTTAATTGCAATTTTTGGGAAAGGTGGTAGTGTAGAAACTGTTGGTTGGCTCTCTTTTGGATCATCATCAGATTCTTCAGAATTCTCGAAGTTGCTATTCTCACGTGAAGAATCCCACAAATAGCCAGAAGTAATTATTGCCTAAATTTCATATTATCTAAAAAGTATATTAAAGGTCCTTATTTTAGGGTCTTACTTCTAGTTCGTCCATGGTTCAATAGCATTTTATGAAAATCTGGAACTAATACCTACTCTATTAGATTGTAGACAGATCGACAAACACTAAGTATTGACTTCCAAAAACCCTTTCTATATTACTATACAGGGTGTATCAGTTTTAATCGAGCAAACTTTAATGGTACATTCTCCTGATCGTCCTGAATCGGAAAAATGTATATTATGTACCTCTATCTCGATTCCTAAGAAAGATACAGAAGTTTACAAGAAAAAATTATTTTTTTGCAATAACTTCCAAAAAAGCTTGGATTCAAACAAAATTTTGTATGCCTGCCCTTCTTCCTAAGGACAATTTTATGAAGATATTTTCGATTTTGGGGGGCACCAGTGGCGTGCAATTCGGTCACATCTCAATTATTTCAAAGAAAAAAGTATGCCACTGAAATTTAAAAAAAATATTTTTTATCTATCGAATTCCTTGTTCAATTCGGAGTGAAATTTTATTTTACAGAACAAAAATTGAAGTTTTAGTTCCAGAGATAATTAATTTTTCCAAAAACGTGCTAACTTGAAATTACTAAAAAATCCGAGAATGATGACAGATGCTGTTAATTCATTAGTTCGTCGTTGTCAGAAATGCATCGAGGCTGGCGGGTTGCATTTTGAACAGTTACTGTAATTTTATAATTATTTTTTGTTACTTTTTGTTTTTTAATAAATTTCCTATTTGATTTGTGACCAATTTCAAGTTGGCACGTCTTTCGAAAAAACTAATTATCCCTGGAACTAAAACTTCAATTTTTGTTCTGTAAAAGCAAAACTTACTCCAAATTGAACAAGGAATTCAATACATAAAAATATATTTCTTAAAAATTACAGTGGCATGCTTTTTCTTTGAAATAATTGAGATGTGGCCGAATTGCACGCCACTGGTGCCCCCCAAAATCGAAAATATCTTCATGAAATTGTCCTTAGGGAGGAGGGCAGGCATGCAAAATTTTGTTTAAATCCAAGCTTTTTTATAGAAGTTATTGCAAAAAAAAGATTTTTTTCTTGTAAACTTCAACACCCTGTATCTTTCTTAGGAATCGAGATAGATGTATATAATATACATTTTTCCGAATCAGGACGACTAGAAGAATGTACCATTAAAGTTTTCTCGATTAAAATTGATACACCCTGTATTAAAATAAGATTTTGAGGGTTGCCAATGATTATAAGTAGGATTTATTTTTCTAAGAAAAGTAAGACATCTCTAATCTTCTTAATTATAACAAACACATGAAAACTCGTTACTAAAATATATTTACCTAAACAATAAATTAAAAATCTGTTTTTTATTTTCTTAAACAAAATTCAAAATTGTAGTATTTGTATTATAATTATAGTTTTGTTAAAATCAGATTTTTAACATATTTCATTCGATTTTTTTAATTTAAAAAATGTCAAAATTGGGAAATTCGAGCTGATTAAAATATTCTGTTGTGGACACACAGTTTTTTGATTTTTAATTAAAATAAAATTAATAGTTATTTCAAAACCAAGTAGGTAGGTACTTCTAATATTTTATTTTTAGAGAGCGTAAAGTTAGGCAACTCTTTATTCATACTACAGAATCGCTGGCTATATACTAAATTAATCTTAAAAAATAAATTTTATTTAAACTTGAAATTAATAGGCGTCCTAAAACTGCCTATTGAAAACCAGACTAATCTCAATTAAGAATTAAAAAATTAATTTCAATTAATCATTTTAATTATATTCATTCAAATTTTACTAATTTCACTTCTATTTTAATTTTAATACTGAAATTAGAATCCTCTTCTACTTACTTACTTTCATATTTCAAAATATACCTAAATATAATTTTTATTACCTATAGCTGGTTTAAGAAATATTTATTTTACATTTATAATTTATAATTAGACTATAATATACTCTATTACAGATTGCTTAATAAATGAATGCAAATGTAAACCGTTTAATAAAAATAAAGATAAGATGTTTGCAATATTATGCTCTCGCATATACTGCATGCATAAATAAGCTTGCATCCACCTTTGTATCAATGTAATTAATATAAGCTACAAACAGCCTTGCAGACGTTTTGTATTATTTAATGGTACAATTAGCATAAAATATAGGTGCGAGGTATTTTCTGCATTCATTATAATTTAAATTGGTCGTATAATTATAATTTAATTGTTTTAGTTGTTCCAAAGATTTTTTTAGATGGTGTGTTGTGATATTTACCTTAATTAGTAAAGTAAAAAAGTGTTTAAGCAAATTAATGAAATTATTTTCCAAAAGTATATTATAAAATTATTAAGCAAATTCAATAAATTAATTAGGTATAATATTTTTTCTGTAGAGAATATAAGAAGTAAAATCCTATAAAAAATTTTTTAGGTGTTTATATATAATTTTAGAATGTGATGGTCTTAAATATGAACATGGTGGTACAATTAAGGTAAAGACATCTCTTAATTTGGACCATTTTCAAGATTATTTTTATGTAATAAAGTGAAGTACGTAACAGATTTTTAAGATACTGGTTCGGCCTTAGGTCCACTTGAGTTGGATTGGACCCATGCCCAAGTATTAAGTTATGCAAAATATTAAGTATTAGTTTAATTTTGTAAAATAAATCTTAGAAAAATTATAGATTCGAGTGAGTGTACTTGATTTCATGATGCCCGCAAGAACAAAGGAAAGTCCTTTAAGAAGGACTTTCCTTTGTCCTGTACAGAATTGAATTTTGTACCATTTGCCCAAAACTTTAATTTTCCACCAGTTTCAATTTGGTCACATTTTTATTATAAATATATTTTTTTCTAAGTCTCTAAAGCCTGCCCTGCAAACAAATTTTACATAATAATTAACACCCGAATTTTCCCAATATATATTTTTTGTATATTTACAATTTTTGTGGTTTAGCATATTTTTATTTGTTTCATTTATCTACAGGTAAGTATGTGGTAAATCCCCATCATTTACAACTGTAGGCTAAAAAATATTTACGTACTTGTTTACATGAAATTCAACGAAATATTTTCTTCACCACAAACCCGCTGATGGTTACATTATGTAAACGTAAAACAATTATTTCTGTACAAACAACCATGGAATTATGCATGATGGAATGGTCCTAGTATCGTATTTACAATATTAAAAAAAAAACATAATTCTACACAGTTTTTTCCCACGAGAAACTTGTGGTGCTAACTTCCCCGTCCAGTTTTCTAATATTCTAATAATCTTGACACTAGACGACTGGAAGTTTACTAGGTGAACAACTCGAATGATTGTTAACCTTTAACAGACAGCTACAGTTTCATTATAATAAATTTTAACATTTAATTTCACTCTGCCACATTTAGTTTCAAAAACCACAACAAACTTTCAGTTTGGATTAAATCAAACAATGCAAATGGCTTTATAGATTTTTTTAATCACCAAATGATTTGCAGTATTTTATAAGATTCTTTATTTTTGCGTCTGGTTTAATAAACTAATGGTTTTCAAATCTCTAGTTACACACCACAGAGCTACCAGTAATCGATTATCTTCTGATTAAATTTCCATTAGTTTTTATCACTCCGCGTGCACATTTGGAAATGAAAAAGCCATATCTGATTCTCTTACGTTTAAAATCACATAAATTTTGTGGTGTAGATCATCAGCTGTAGTCATAAAGCAATTATTCCTCGGATTTGGACTATGTCGTTTATATTAATCAAATTTTCTACTTTCGTCGACGTTTTGATTAGACGCGAGCTAAAAGGACAAATTAAATCCATTTGAGTTGACCTGGTTTTCCACTAACCAGCAACAAGAAATTGACGTTGCCTCCTCTCTGGATTAATTCTATAATTCCGCACTACCGCTTTTTACTTAGATATTACAGTTTTTTCCGCTCATAATTAAGTTTTATTATTTATTAGCACACCCATTTATTATAAAGATCAATTTAGGAGGAACTAGTTCCAAACATTAAAAATAAAAATGTAGATTATTATTCATGAAAATATTGATTAGCTGACTGTACTTTTAAGAAATTTTTTGCGAATAACTTTCACTGTGCTGTCGGGTTCTTCTTGGCGAAGGTTGGCTCGTGTTTCCCCTCTAACTAACAAACTGAAAAGTTGCAAATGGGCGCACAATTAAGGTCAATTAATAAACGGGGAGAATAAACTTGAAGACATTATGTAACAATTAAATTTACTTTTGTCAGAAATTTATGAGTTGTGTTAGCATAAATTTTGCTCGTAGTACATTTTGGTTAAATTCGATTACATTTAATGTGGTTTGAATAATTTATAGGAGGGGGAAATAATGATCGAAAATTGCGCTCGTATTTAGTCAAATTTTGGATATTGAATCACATATTACATGGTTAAATGTAAAAATTGACTAAACTAAAATACTTACCTGGTAAATTTAAAATTACATGTGTGGATGATTCTGACAAGGAAAATCTGTAGACAGACTCTCTTAAAAGTATTTTTATAACGACTTTTAGGTATTTATTTAAATTTAAATTAATGTATGATAAATTATCGAAATTTCTCCTATAGGAATTTTTGTAGTTTTTGTGAATTTCCTTCTGCAGTGAATTAAGTATGTTATAAAATATAGTAATCTATAGAAATTCGGGCTTAAAGCCAGATCAAAACCTTGTCGAATTTTGGATTACATTTTTCTTCTTAATTTTCAATATTATTATTCATTTCCAAATGAAACAATATAAAATTCTATTCGTCATCCCAAAAAACTTTTTATTTACATACTTTTAAAATTCGTGCTCTTTACCTTTACCAGGACAGGACTCGCTCTGTTAATTCTTACATAACTAAGGAATAATTATTAATTACGTTTCATTTTGTAAACTATATTTTATTATTTAATAACAGTAATTTAATTTAATGTAAGTGGAATATTTTATAGTGTATTACTGTTGCTCAAACTACTAAAAGCAATGAAATTTGAAATTATAAAATTTTATACAAGGTGGTTAAAAGTTTGTAGCTTCTTCTCATCAGACAAACAAAAAAGTTCTTAGAACTATGTTCGTATTAGACGGTTACGAATTTTGTAGAACGGAACATGGAAAAGTGATTTAAAATGAATTTCAATACTAACAGCATGTGGTCTTTCTTCTCATGTCGCCCAAAAGTGTTTGTTTTGAGTATTTGTAATATGTAGTAGTTTTTTCGGTGTAGAAAATTTTTATTTGTAAAGATAAGATGAAATTTTTTTATTAATGACAATAAACCATTATTCTGTTATAGGCGAGTCATTCAAGCAAAAAAGGTACACAAAATTCCAAAAGTTTTGAAACTTGGTCATAAGCGCTAAAATAATATTAAGTCTAAATTTGCAACCCGTCCGGATGACCGGAACATTGTCAAAAATTGAAAAAAACAACAATTTGCAATATCGTTTTGTACAAAATTACAAAAGCTATGCAATCTTGGACAAATGTTAAGTGGCCTATTACAAATCTTCCATTGAGTTTGTAACCATTTTTGCTAAACGGAACCTCGATTTTTATTAAATAATTCGTAAATTTTGTTGTAATTCTTTGTACAAAACTCCAAAAGATATGCAAACTTTATGTAATACTTATTATACAGTCCTGAACCCATATGCCAATTTGCATAAATTTTTGAGGAACGGAAGAATTTTTTTTTTTCTTTATTACTTGGGACGGTGAATTTTTTATTTGATAAAAATAAAAATCTGGATGTTTTTTGACCAATGAGTGATGACATTAAAATGGCCATGGTTATATCTTTTCCTAGGAGCTTCTACCTTTTGTATCTATTATAGATAGTCATTAAGTCTGGAAAATCAGAATCTTGCAGGTTATATGGAGTCCTCTGACATTTTTTTTTAATTTGAGAAGGAGATGAAGACAACGGAAGAAAACGAACAAAAAGATTACAGACTACCATCATCATTCCTTCCAAATTTCTTCCTTCTCTCTTAACTCCCTTTAACTGAAGAGATACAGAGCCATATATTGCTTCCTATCTTCCAAATATTAAGAGACCTTCCATGATCTAAAAATTTCTCGTTCTTTGAAACTAGTCAGTTTCAACCAAATATCACCACGTTACCTTGTACAGTTAAAGGCTTCAAGTTTGATCCTTTAAAACTGGTTTTTGTCAAAAAGTTCCAAAATAGATTGGGTCTAACCTAACTTAGTTCAAGTACCTATATAAAAAGTGGTACATCGCCCATTCTCCTGCTGACAAATTAGTTACTCCTACTTTTTTTTAATGCCTAATTGTAAGTAATTCGATATAATATGGGACTAAAGTTAATTTAAGGGAGTTCTTCGGATTTATCCCTCTTCAAGTCTCGAATTTTTTTAAATATTCTATAACAAGGGGATACTTTGACGGAAGACCCTCCCTCGTAAAATCCTGGACTATCGATACCTACTTAAATCTTTTCTTCTGAAGTCTTCTTCTTCATTACTAGAGTAACAGAATTTTTTTAGGTTGTTGTTGGTGTCACTTTTTGCTGCTCTAAGAGGCAGGCTTTCGAGCTGAAAGTTAATTTTCGTGGTTACCTTTCTAAGAAAATTAACTTATTAATAGTTAAGGTTAAATATTATTAATATTAATGGAAAAACTGGGTTACGTGTCCACTTTTTGTAAAGCAAGTAAAACCTAACAGTGCTTTATGACTCGTAAACAAATCCTAAAAACCATTGAAACCGCTTCTCAGCTGCAATTAATCATCAAAAGTAGGTATTACGTCAAATTTGCATTTATTGACCTTGTCTAAATTAAACCATATATTTCCAAACACCTAAATGCAAACACCCGTGAAGAAAAATATGCGTTTGAAATTAATCCACGACAGATAAAAAAAATTAACTTGTCATCACAAAAACTAATTTGCAATTCTTTTCTTTATTTGCCAAGGTTGTGTGACAGTTTGTACCCAAGATTATAACAGATTATGTAACAGTTAACTGTTTCATGTGACACACACACCATACGTAAGCAGGCGAAAAAGAAAAAACTCGTAAATTAATTAAATTATGTTGTTTTGCCGTTGATAATGTGATTGTTATAGGGTAGGGTCAATGAATTATTTATACATTGTCTTTTGGTTATGATGAATAAGTTTGATAGGCAACAAAAAGGAACAAATAAAACCACACTTTTAATACTAATGGTTGAATTAACATAAATTTTGTTAGATATATCTTAAGCACCATCAAAAGGAAGTCCGAGTTTGGATCTAAAAAACTAGCACGAAGGTTATTTGGTTTTTTATAATTTTATGGGTTGCAAAATCGGAAATTTGGTTTGCTAAGTAGCGAAAAAGTTAGGGAGAGTGATGGAGAGAATTAAAATTATTCTTGGAATTATTGTTTAATGGTTTTATATTTAGACAAAATATTCTGCATAAAAACAGTTTTATATTTTTACAACGCAACTTTCTTAGGATTTGGTTCCAAATAAAAGCTCAAAAATTTAAAACGTCTCAAATGAATTTGTAGTTTCTACCACGAAAATAATATAAATTTGAAATCATAGCATGTCGCATCCCTGTCTGACTTCCTAAGGTGTAAAGTCCTTCTTTGATCTCAGTTAAGTATCTCAGATAAATTACTCGCTCTTTACACACGTAATCCTCAATTCTTTTTCCACTAACAAATTACTCCCATCTAAACAGCGGTTAATTAACCATGGTAAACACTTGGAAATGATGAGCACCTAAAAGTTCAGAAACCGTATAGTATATTACAATTACATAGCGTGTATACCCCAGTTGGCTTCAAGTACTTGCCGTTCGTTAATTGCCATCTCTCTGGGTATTGTTTCAATGTTAAGAGAACTAGAAAGCGTGTTTCCCTCGTTTTGGTTGACAATCCTATAAATGACATATCACCATTACAATTGCATTATTATTATTACATTCATTGACACGTTAAAGGGGATAAGGACAATCGCTTTATAATCCTTACAATTAAAACACCATAATTCATGATTGTTGGTAGGTAGGTATAAAAATACTCAGTTTGATTTATGGACAACAAACAACGAGAAGAAAAAGAATGATGTGGGTAATTGATATAAATTGTTTGGTGGGGTTTATTTTCTTTTGTGTTTGTGTTTGTGTAGACCTTGTAAATATAATTAATGACAGGGATTAGTCAAACAGCACTTCGGGACAGGCAGTGTAGTGTCTCTTGTTCAGGTTAAAAGTTTATTTGAAAAATTGCGGGGAAATGTGCTTAGCGATAATTTTTTAATTAACACGAAAATAATGCGACAATTTCGATGGACAATAATTTAGAATTTTTAATTATGTCACCTCTGAATTGGCCAATAAAAAAGTTGTGCCTATGAAAATCAGGAATGTCAGGAAGTGAAAAATCAATCAAAGTTCACAAAATCGCTAATATTTCCTATAGTTTTGTAATTAAGTTACTTCAAAATTATTTTGTATTGTACAAAGAAGTCTTATCTCTAATATTGGTCAATAAAAAGTTGTGCCTATGAAAATCATTGAATTATTACAAAAAGAATGTCAGGAAATAAAAAAGCAATCAAACCTCACAACATCGGTAATATTTCTTATAGTTTTGCAATAAAGTCACATTAAAATAAATTATGTATTGTACAAAGAAGTCTTATCCTAATATTGGCCAATAAAAAAGTTGTGCCTATGAAAGATATATTGAGTTATTATAAAAAGAATGTCAGGAAATGGAAAAGTAATCAAACCTCACAACATCGCTAATATTTCTTATAGTTTTGCAATAAAGTCACTTCAAAATAAATTATACCATATGATCAAAAATTATTTAGATAAAGGGTGGCTTTGGAATTCTGAATTTATCTTGCATGTTTGATTCATCGTCAGTAGTTGAAATTATATAGGTTTGTAAGCTAATCAGCTTGTCAAATAAGACTTAGTTATTACTACGGGTTTATTTTCTATTTTTTTTTATTAATTATCTGTTCGCCATGGCCACCCTTTATCTAAATAATTTTTGATCATATGGTATATTGTACAAAGAAGTCTAATTTTAATATTAGCCAATAAAAAGTTGTGCCTAAGAAAATCATTGAATTATTACAAAAAGAATGCCAGGAAATAAAAAAGCAATCAAACCTCACAACATCGCTAATATTTCTTATAGTTTTGCAATAAACTCACTTCAAAATAAATTGTATATTGTACAAAGAAGTCTTATTTTAATATTGGCCAATAAAAAGTTGTGCCTATGAAAATCATTGAGTTATTATAAAAAGAATGTCAGGAACTAAAAAAGCAATCAAATCTCACAACATCGCTAATATTTCTTATAGCTTTGCAATAAACTCACTTCAAAATAAATTATATATTGTACAAAGAAGTCTTATCTCTAATATTGGCCAATAAAAAGTTGTGCCTATGAAAATCGTTGAGTTATTATAAAAAGAATGTCAGGAAATAAAAAATCAATAAAACCTCACAATATCGCTAATATTTCTTATAGTTTTGCAATAAAGTCACATCAACATAAATTATATATTATACAAAGAAGTCTTATCTCTCATATTGGCCAATAAAAAGTTGTGCCTATGAAAATCATCGAATTATTACAAAAAGAATGTCAGGAAATAAAAAAGGAATCAAACCTCACAACATCGCTAATATTTCTTATAGTTTTGCAATAAAGTCACTTCAAAATAAATTATATATTGTACAAAGAAGTCTTATCTCTAATATTGGCTAATAAAAAGTTGTGCCTATGAAAATCATTGAATTATTACAAAGAGAATGTCAGGAAATGAAAAAACAATCAATCCCCACAGCTCACAACATTACTAATACTTCCTATAGTTTTGCAATAAAGTCACTTTAAAATAAATTGTATATTGTGCAGGGAAGTCTTGTCTTTAATACCTATTAGTCAATAAAAAGTTGTGCCTATGAAAATCATTGAATTATAACAAAAAGAATGTCGGGAAATGAAAAAGTAATCAAACCTCAAAAAATCGCTAATAAATCCCTACAGTAATAAAGTTTCATCAAGATCAATAAAAAAGTTGTGCCTATGAAAATCATTGGTCCAAAATATGAATTTAAGGAGATTTTTATCAATTTTTCGAATTCTAGGCTTACAATTTGTTATCAAAAAGTAACAAATATAGTTATGGTTTTTATTTTTTTGTCACATCCTTTAATGTTTTTCATTTTTGCGTGGTTTCTGCTGAAAATTTAAATCTGATACGTTTATAAACTTATATGAACTTGGTAGTTTCTTAATAAAAAAATGTACATATTAATTTCAATGTTAACTTGTAACAGCATAAAAAGGTAGATTTTAAAAAGAGACAAGCTAGATAAAAATTCAATATTTTATGAGGTATATTTTGCTGGAATACGTACCATTATTATTATGTTAATGTACATACTATATTTAAAAAAACACATTTTTGCAAAGTTAAGCGACGTGGCTTAAGATTACAGTATAAAGTTTAATAGTCCGCGTTAAATTTCATATGTAAATTTTATATTTTTGTAAAAAGATAGTAAACAAAACTGCATTTTTATTATAAGTTACAAGGTAACAAGACACTTCTAGAGTCAGTCATGTTAACTTTGTGATTTAAGTTTTTATTTCTTCTTTGGAGTTTGGAGGACATAAATAATAGTATACCTAAATATTTTCTACTGCTTGAGAAAAATAATTTTAAAAATATGTTGTGTTAAGAAATAGTTATAGTTACGTATTTGTAATAGGCACCTAACTAGTTTTTACGGAAATTGCTTTGTAAGTAAATGTTATTAATGTATTATTTAATTGTTTTGAAGAGATACGTGATTTTTATCACTGTGGTTCTTGTATAACTAAAACAATTAGTTTCTCTCCATAAAAGCACCTTTCTTTGTATTCTTTAAGACGGTGATTCACTGATTATAAATAGAATAGAACAAAATTTGATTATTTAATTGGAACTAGAGTTTAGCGGCTGGATTAAGTAGTTAAAATAACTTTTCATACTAAATACACAAAATAAAGAAGTAGAACTAATAAATGAGAGAAAACTTTATAAAATCATATAAATGGTAAAAGTCAAGTAGAAAACACACACATTAAACAACTAATGTAGTTCATTAAGACAAATAGAAGAATAAAGTGACTTTTAACTTTTAAATCGTGCAAAAACTATTAGATATTTCAATTTGGGGCACCTTTGGAAAAACTGATTTAGTATATGTTAAAGTTTCTTTAAAGATCTTTCTAATTATGATTCATAACCTTCAATTAAGCTAAATTCATAAATTTTTACTTTTACTAGCAATATTGTTTCTTTGAAAATTTAAATATAAATATAGGTGTAACTATTTTATTTGGAAAGTATTCATGAAATGAAACCATCATACTCATACATAGTCAAATGCAAAAAAAATCTAAGTGTTCATAATTCAGACGTTATTATGCTTTTAGTCATATATATTTACCATTATGCTTTTAAGAAAATTATTTATCCTAAAAAAATATTTTTTAATGTGATCAATTCAAGAATCTAGATTCCAGCATTCATTGAAATTGTGGTTATTTACGAATGAAATCGAACATTAACAACCTACCTACATTAAAATAGTTCAAAAAACTCAACCATATTTAACACACATAACAGTAATAAACGTAATTAAATTAATGACCTTAGAAACAGGAAAAAATAGAAATTGTGGGCGTACATTAGCACTAAGAAAACGTGACTACAACTAACAGTCAAAAAGGAAATGGTGTTTAATAAAATAATCACCGAACTAAATTGCAACCATCAAGCAAAATAATGTGAACATTTGCAAAAGAAAGGCAAAATAATTTGCCAGTATGCTGGAGAATGTGGACAATCTTTATTTACACTCTTTCATTTTTATCTCTTTTGTATTATTACCTTTTTGTGTGTTGTTTTAGTTGGCATACTTTTACTGGAAAACGAAACGAAAACCATACAAAGGAAATTCCGTCGAAGCCAATCGAACAACCTTATTTGCATTTGCTTAAATAAACTTTTTTCTGTGTACCTTCCTCCTGTGCCGCAAATCTTTTCTTTTATTTGGTGTTGTACGAGTATGTGAAAGCTTTTACCTCCTATCATGCAATAAGTTTCGTTGAAAGTTTTATCAGCTCATCACGATCGCAAAAAAACTGAAGAACAAATCGACGCTTGTATGTGTGGGTGATCATCGCATCGTGCATATGAATCTTGTTTTATATGTGCTAAATTTGGGGGAAATGTGGGCCAAGCCCCAGCACCTATAACCCATAAGTGAATTATTGCTAATATTATTATTATCGTTCATTGTAAATCTCTTGATGACTCATAGCTTTCAATTGCTGTTGGTCTTTCACTTTTGTAGGCAGCGTGACTTCTAAAAACGAAAACAATAACAAATATTATAATATAGAAAAATAGAAAAGCTCGAACGTGTTTTGCATTAGAAACACCCTGACATCGGAGAAAATATTCCATTAGAATTACAGTATTTATTAAATCATTAAAAGCTTGTTAATTAACTAGATTGAAAAACAATATATTACCTACTCGTAGACCAAAACCAAAATTCGTTCCACTAGTTCCACTCTTCCGAATGTTCAAGGTCAAAATAGATTTTCAGTAACTCGCTTTCGTTTTATGTAATTAATTACCTTTCCTAATAGAATTTTCTAGGCTCTTACTTTTACAAAATTAACAGTTAGACAATATTTCCTCCTGCTCAAGCAGTAGAACAAAAGCCAGAAAGGAACATTTGCAATTGAAATATTGTCGCATGTTGATTACAGCTTGCAACAGTTGAGAAATCAAACAAGAAACAAAAACCGATTTCTTCAATTCCCCAACTGTTACGAACCTCTCCTCTTCTAAGTAAACCGAAGTGTATTTTTTTTTTCTAATTCTACTAAACTCTTGCATTAAATGTTTACCAACGCGTGTTATTTTAATTGTAGTGTGTTGTTATTTTTTCTTTTCGCAAAAACATGTAAACAATGAAATAATACAAATTCGTGTAAGCTCAATGTGGGTCATTATCACATTATGTCGAAATTCTTGTGTTGGTTTGGTTAGTTTGTAGTAAAACAGCACATTTAATTAGTTTTTTTTGTTTGAGTATGATACATCGGGTTTTACTCTGAGAGTTCCCCATTGTATTTTGATTTTGTATTACAAAACACTCATATTGTTTGGCTTCAGTGATAAAGGAAGTAACACTAGCCAAGGGCATGATAAAAAAATAATTGACGATTTATTGAAGGTATTTTTAGATATAATGGGAAAACAACAAAAATTTCCGTTCGTCTAAATTTAATAAATTTGATAAGCCTAAAATCATAAAGGATATTTTATTACCAGGTAATAAGAAACAAAATAATGGAATAATGATCTTCAAAATTAAAAATTTTAAGTTGGTGTTCTTAGATAATAATTAAAGAGCAACATAATTTCTTTGTAGGTACTACGATTATAAATTTAAACGACACTGTGGGCACTCAATAACATTTTATATAAACTGTTAACTCCTGGTTTAACCGTCATTTCCACTACAAAATTGTCTACTTTTTCTTACTCTTGTCCAGAATCAGACAAAGACAAAAAAAATTTCTACCAAGATAGACTTCATGTTTACCCACTAAATTATCCATTCTAAGGCCAATAAGACTGCTACATAAGTTTGTCTTCACTCAACAACTAAGCACGCTTAAACATCTACTTTTTCTTAATCTCAAAGTTCAAATATTAATGCTGCCGCCTCCTTGCATGTTTATATATCCGCTAAATAAAGCTATTTTAAGACCAATACGACATTTACATATTTTTTCTTCAGTTAACAATAAAACTTAACTTGCTCACTTTTTCTACTAGCTAAGTTCAAACCGCCTCCCTTGCCGGCTAAAGGGTGGTAGTAGTTTGTAGTGAAATCTGTCGTCTCGTTCAGTAAGGTATCACTTTCCTCCCTAGATATGTAAATAGCCTTTAAGGCCACCATGACTTTTTTATCATTTTTTATTCAGTTAGTTACGAAATTTTAGTAGATTTTGTTGGACAATTATATTGCTAACATGATTCTGGCAAACTAAGCCAAAAATTATGAAAATCTACAGAATAATAAAAAATGTATCGTAAAAATTCGATTTTAAACACTCAACTTCAAGAGGGAACTTTTATATACGAACTTGTGACGCTATTTTATCAAAGTTACCCTCATCCGAAAGCTTGTCCAGTATTTCCAGAATACTCTGTATAAATTGAAAATCTGCCTATAAATGTTAATTTCAAATCTTTTTTTATTAAAATGTGTAAATATGAAAAAATCCAGCCAAATTTAATTTTTCCTTTATACATTTTTTCACGGATTAGAATATACAGGGTGTATCAGTTTTAATTGAGCAAACTTTAATGGTACATTCTCCTACTCGTCCTGATTCGGAAAAATGTATATTATATACATCTATCTCGATTCCTAAGAAAGATACAGGGTGTTGAAGTTTACAAGAAAAAATCATTTTTTTGCAATAACTTCTATAAAAAAGCTTGGATTCAAACAAAATTTTGCATGCATGCCCCTAAGGCCACATCTCAATTATTTCAAAGAAAAAAGCATGCCACTGTAATTTTTAAGAAATATTTTTTGATCTATTGAATTCCTTGTTCAATTTGGAGTAAACTTTACTTTTACAGAAAAAAATTGAAGTTTTAGTTCCAGAGATAATTTGTTTTTTCGAAAGACGTGCCAACTTGAAATTAGTCACAAATCAAATAGGAAATTTATTAAAAAACGAAAAGTAGCAAGAAATAATTATAAAATTACAGCAACTGTTCAAAATGCAACCCGCCAGCCTCGATGCATTTTTGACAACTACGAACTAATGAATTAACAGCATCTGTCATCATTCCCGGATTTTTTGGTAATTTCAAGTCAGCACGTCTTTGGAAAAAATTAATTATCTCTGGAACTAAAACTTCAATTTTTGTTCTGTAAAGGTAAATTTCACTCCAAATTGAACAAGGAATTCGATAGATAAAAATATTTTTTTAAAACTACAGTGGCATACTTTTTTCTTTGAAATAATTGAGATGTGACCGAATTGCACGCCACTGGTGCCCCCACCCATAAAATCGAAAATATCTTCATAAAATTGACAGGCATGGAAAATTGTGTTTGAATCCAAGCTTTTTATGGAAGTTATTGCAAAAAAATATTTTTTTTTGAAAACTTCAACACCCTGTATCTTTCTTAGGAATCAAGATAGAGGTATATAATATACATTTTTCCGATTCAGGACGACCAGGAGAATGTACCATTAAAGTTTGCTCGATTAAAACTGATACACTGATTTTCTCTGGACTACAGATTGAATTTCAGTTTTCAGTATGTTCACAAAAATAATATTATTCGAGTATATTACATTTATTTATTAACAATAGACAGAAAAATATTTTTGTGAGAAAAATGTGCAAAATTGTGGCAATTTTTTATATTTCAGAATAAAATTTTTATTAGGTTTGAATACAATTTTTCTGTTGATGCATTTGAATCATTAAATTTATGCACATTTTTTTTAAGCTGTTTCTCAGTTTATAAAATTGTTGGTTTATTCATTTTTCTTCCGCAAACTATAATAGAAATAAATTCTTCTCCTATTTTCGGTATTTACTGGCCAAAATCGTTAATATTACCAAACTGGGTTAGAATCTCCTTTACTGGATTAAAATATAAGAAATAGATTTGAATTTATAACCTTAATTTCCAAGTGTTTTGCTTGGTTTTATTCCAATAGTGAAATCTAAAATGTTTTAGATAAGTTATATAATAATAAAATAATACAAAATGTTCAAAGATCGGATTTCTAAATCACTCGTATTGTGAAGAATAGTACATACTACTTTTTGTTAGTTCAATAATCCTCTAACATTTCAAAATTAGAAACAAATTACGACACAGTGATAGTTTAGATAATAATTGTTGACATTTATTTGAAGATTTTTATGAGTAAACAGGAATTAAAACTACTTAAACTCATCAGTATTAAAAAATTAAACTATGATTCCACATTTTCTTTAAGTGCTTAAGCTCGATTGCTTACATTTAAGGAAATTTTGTAAAAGTACCACTTAAAAAGTAGGTAATTTTTTATGAAACGTAAAAATTTTGATGCAACAGTAAATCCATTATTTATATCTATAATGTTTATGTTTGTATGTAAATATGAATTTTATTATTGTATAATAATGAGATTTTCTTTTGTAATCACATTGCAGTATTGCATTTACTGTAGCTCAAGCTAAGAACAGAATCATCTGTATTTTACCGCATTCTTTCGTACTTAATTTTTTCTTAATGGTAATAATTTATATGCACAATTTCGAAAAGACTATAAACCCATCAAGAAACATTCAACAATCATGCAAACGCAGTGTATTCTTGTAATTATTCCAAACTAGTGCTAAAGTGGGGTCCCCACCACCATCCCATCCAACCAACAATCCATCCACCAAAGCTATATAACGCACTTTCGTTGCAGCATTTCTTCAGTTCGTACTAAAAATTATTTAGAGCAGTGTGGGTCTGCTATAATATTATCATAATCCATCACCACAAAAACATTTTGTTTCTTATTATTAACAATCTAAAACCCTAAACCAAAATGAAACGATTTGTTGTTGTGTTTGCTGTATGTTTGGCGGCTGTTGCATTTGCAGCGGACGAGAAGAAAGAAGAAGCCAAAGAAGCAGCACCGGCAGGCGAAAGACCAAAAACTTTCAAAAGGCTTATTCCTGCTGATGTACTCAGAGGTAAGAGTTGATTTATTTGTTATTGTTGTTTGGAACTTGCGCACCCGTTTGGCCTCCGAAATTGTTAACACGTTTGTTTATTGTCTAGTAATCTAGGCAATAACCCATTAACTTGTCACATCTCATATCTTCTGACTTTGTGCTCTCTGGTGCGACGTTTCCACATCAACAATAATTTTCCTTAAAAAGGAAGTGGGTCATACTCACACCACACATAAGAAGCCTTGTTTTATATTGGTTGATTATTATTTGGTTTAACCAATTTATTTTAAATGCAACTTAAGTCTTAAGTGAAGTGTTATGAAACCTATACCTTCACTATACAGCTTCTTAAAATCACCCAATCAATTTCTAATCGACGATTATATAATAAGTGTACCTTACACTTTTACACTTTCCTGCATCAACTGCAGTGAAACTAGATTATGGTTGCATAACTGCATCATAAGTGCATCTTCCTTTTTTCTGATGTGTTCCACTTTCCTTTGCGCCAGTTCGTAATCATAAGGAACATTAAATTAGTGTTGCACAATAAAAAGTCCTTACGAGAGGACTGATTGCTTTTTTGTTGTTTGTTCCTCCTTTCAAAATTGGTTTGCAATTATAATAAATGTTTTACGTAAGAAATTTCCTACCTGCAAGTAATTAAATCTGGTTAATGTGCTATAAATTTTGAGTGCCAAAACACTTTCTTGTATGTTGATTTCAAGGTTGTTGTTCTAGTAAGGATTTGTGGTTGTTTGTTGTCCAGTTTCTTCGAGGTGATTGACTATAAGTAGAGTGGAGATGTTTTTTTTGATAAAGTCGGTTTTAATGCAGTTGAGTTGCTGTTATGGAAATTTGTTGGATTTTATTTTGTAAATAATTTGGGAAAACGAAAATATTTAAAGTAATTGTTAACTGATATATGAAAAGTTTTAAATGTCTCAAAAACATAATTCAGAAATATTTTTCTGGTAAATATAGGAATGTAACATAAATATTAAGAAGATATGCGTGAATCGTTTCTGAAAAAAGTTATTAAGAAATTATTTTAAAATATGTTTTTCACTAATATGTTACCATACAGTCTTTATAAAATTTCAGATATTTTATTCTAAAATTTAAAATCAGTTATAATTCTAGACAATTTTCTTACAGACTGACTTTTTAGTTATTACTAATTAATTTCATATTATTTATTTTATTGCACTATTTAATAATTAATAATTATCAAGGGGAAATTAAATATAATTTCGAACTCTTATAGAAAAGAAAACTTATATTTTTGTATGATTATAGTAATATTAATATTTTATAAATAATTTAGTATAATGGTATATTTAAAATATTTATTGATTTTCTCCAGTTTCGAGAAGGAAAATGTGACGCAAATTTCTACTGAAAATAATCGTGGTATATTTATTCTAATTAATGATTGTTTTGAAATGGAAGTTTTTAATTTTTTATGATGATATTTTCCTAGTTTTGAAATATTTTGAACAAAATTAATTTAATTTAATTATCACAAAAACTAAATATGTAGATTCAACCTTAATACAAATGAAACGGACAAATTTCAAAAACTGAATAATAGATGACAAGACAATAATTATTTCTCTTACATGCAATAAACTGCAAAATGCATTATCGTGTTAAAATGTTGTAATCAATGCAATAGTAAGCATTATTTATTATTACCTACATTTTATTTATTTATAAAATGTACACAAAAAAAGCAGAGATAGAGAAAAGAATAGAAAACAAATTAAAATAAAATATGCATTTGTACTAGGTACTTAAATATCAATTTTTATTTGATCTTTGTGTCCATGTGGACTATTATTCAAAATTTACAGAATTGTAGAACTTTTTACGTTTTAGTTCCAAGAAATTTGGGAATTCTCAGAGTATACAATATACATATACTGAAATTGGAACAAAGTAGACACGTGACAAATCTTTCCCTTCTAATTTAACATTTAAAGTAAAATATTGCCAAAAATTATTATTTTGTTCAAAGTATCATTTTGTGTTGACAAAAAATCTGTCACACTGCAAATTTTACACAATTTCGGAATAATTTTTGTTTCTTCTTTTAGCCTTATTATTAATCTAGGCGAGATAGCGAAAATGAACGAAAGGCGAGATAACAAGAACGATTTTGCTGAAAATTGATATAATGGGGAATCTCACAAACATACCTACTAAAAACCCTCTCCTTCCAAAAAATTGATAGAAAATTAAGGGATTTTTATTATATTTGTGAGGTTTTCTACCCTGACAATCTTTCGCAAAATCTCTCTTGTTACTTTCCATCAAATCCTCTTTTTTTCGCCTATTTTGCTTTGTTTATTATTAGAGCTACAAAGTCGGTTAAATTAGCAAACTAGTAGCATTTTTTTCGCTGATTACAATGGTGAAAACAAAAAAACAATTGACCATCTGGTTTTCAAGATGCTCACAAAAATAAAAAAAATTTAAATGGAATACCCTGTATATTTTTCAAAAATCGATAATAAAAGTAAATTCTGAACAAAAAATGTTCTTATGTTTTTTTGATAATTATTTAATATAAGCGAGTTATTTTGAAAAAAAGTTTGTGAAGTTTTAATATCAAGTAGCCATGAAAAATATAATTTTGTAAATTTTCAATATTGCAATAATTCTTTCAAGCTTTTTCCAACTTGCCTAAATTCAAAATTATTATTGTTTGATTTTAATAAATTACTATTCCGTTTTATGGCTACTTGATTTTAAAGAATTGCAAACTTTTTTTCAAAATAACTCGCTTATTTTAAATTATAATAAAAAAAAATTAAGGACATGTTTTGTATAGAATTTAATTTACCATTGATTTTTGCAAAAATATATAGGGTGTTCCATTTAAAAAAATGTTATTTTTGTGAATATCTCGAAAACCAGATGATCAATTGTTTTTCTGTTTTCACCATTGTAATCAGCGAAAAAAATGCTACTAGTTTGCTAATTTAACCGACTTTGTAGCTCCAATAATAACAAAGTTAGCCACTTCGCGCAAACACCCTGTATAATTTCAAAATAACCAGTTTATAACTATTTTGCTTGATCAATAACCATTTTAAAGTAAGTTGGGGAATATCATCGTTATTGCATTTTAAGTAACATAACAAACATTTTTTGTAAGTAAAATTCTATGATATTTTCACTAAAGGCAGATTTAAGGCAATTTTTTGGAAAAGGGTGTCACGTGACTAGTTTGTCTTATCAAAAAAAGTAAGACAAAATAATATTTTCATAAAATCTTAAAATAGAAGATTTTTTATAATATAAAGTCAACATTTTTAGGAACACTAAAGCACTCTAGTTTTTAGACAGATTATATGTAGAAATAAAGTAGAATTTATAATATGCTAAATCGGATCAATTTAAAGAAACATTGTTCAAAAATCCAAGGTTAATTACAATATAAAATTTATTGTATAAATTTGGAATATAAAAATATACTTTGCAAAGTTATAAAATTTCTTTACAAACCGAATATCAAACTATCTAGACTGTTTATTTTCTTCTTACATTCTAAGAAAACTGCAAGATAAATAGAAACTACCCAAACCAAAGAAAAGTATGTTATCAAACCCATAACACCTTTTCTCCACATCTTTCACAAAAACCCGTACAATAAATCTTCCCATCTCTACCATCATCGATAAACGATCCAACAAATTCATTATCATTTTGCAAATATCACACTTTCGCTTCGCTTGTCGCTTTTACCTCCATGTTTCGTCCTGAGTCTGACACACTTCCCCTTTCATTCCATAATCCATACCTTATCATTATGAACTTTACCAATAATTCATGCTCATGCTGCAACAAAGTTTCGCAAGTCAATGTCAGTAATACTAATACTGGTCCCATATATGGGTCAAGTGAGGAAATTTCTTGAGTACTTCCAGGTAAATGTTGAAAAATCGTGTATACAAGGTGGAGACCACGCCAGTAATATAAAAGCGTACAATGCGAAAGAGAAAGTGCAGTTTATTTATTTATTTATTTGGGCGTGAGTGTTTTACATTGTTAATTATTTTGCCGGTTTATGAGCACACCCAATCAACAAGTTTTTTTCTTGATTTTGTCGTGTAACGTACTAACGAGTGTTCAGAAAAACAAAAATCTTCCACCGGTAATAAAATTGTGCTAACAAAGCGCACTTTTAGCACTTTTATAAGCATCAAGTCTAGATTTCCTGCTGGTGAACAACAAATGACTCACACGCCTCGTTGTAATTGTGGCATTTTTCAATGAATTCATGACTTGTTTCTTTTGTATTGCTACTCCAGCGAATATCCGCCGCTGAAATCATGCGATGGCAGATCATGGGAAGCGATTAAACCAAACAAAGGGTTTCTATATATGGGCAACAACATTATTTGTTTAGGTTTTGGCAAGTAGACCGGAAACACAAAGATAAAGCAAACTGGAAAACTCACAATAAGGGCGAAAACCGCAGTACGCGTTTTTACGGGGATTTCTTGTAAAATTGCTATAATTAATTACAACTATTGCCCTTGTAAAAAATCATATAAATAAAATGTACAGTGATCTCATGTATATTGTACTCAAGGCAGACAGGAAATAAGGACAATTATTAATTGTAATAAACGTTTTCTGTGTACGTTGAGTGAATCTAATTGCAATTTAGACACCTTCACATCAACAATGACATCATTCGCATGGTCTTTCTTATAGGGTTCGTGATGCGGTTACAAACGGGGAAATTTTATTATATCACCGAATTAGAGGGTTTCTAATCTTTGATATTACATCAGAACTTTGCTTTCGAAAAGAGGTTTATTTTTGTCTAAACAAGAGAAATTTCTATCATATAAAGTAGAAAAGAGAAGCTAATACTTATAGAAATCTAAATGTAATTTTGAAGTCTAATTTGCAGATACAAATTTTATTGCTAGCGATTAAATTGAAAGTTCTTAAAAATTATATAAATTTGTTAGTCTTAAAGAAAGGAAAGTTGATATTTACTTCGTTTCGCTAAGGGTGTGTACTAACTTCCAAAATCTTGGGCTTCAATTTCAAGATATTTTAGATTTTTTACAATAATTGTAGTACTGAAGAATCGGTAATAAAAAACGAAACCTAGTTTCATTTGAAAGACAATCAGTACCCATTTTTGTGTGTTTGGCTTATTAATATTATTTCACCAGAGATTCCACTAAAAAATAACCTTTCTTCTAAATAAGTTTCTTATTTCCGTTTATCCATCATTAATTTCCTTGTAAAATTCTAATGTGCTATTCATACTTCTTCCTAAATCTACATAATTTCTTTTAGACCTGAAAATAAGTACATTTTGTCACTTTTTCAGTTCAATTAATTTTTTTTTAATTCAACATTTAACATAGTTTTACTCTATCAAATAATTTCTAGTCGTTAACACTTTTTATTTTAGTTTGGAGGACAACTGATAAAGTTTACAAATAACGTTAGCTTCTTCTTCAGTTCCTACATTATCCTTTAGAAAATCACTCTCTACAGTAATACATGAAATAGATAATAATAAAATCTTGAATTGTTCATCTAAACTCACACTGACAAGATATACATAAATTTAGTTCGATAAACTAAAACAACTTTGAGGTTCCTTTCCAAAATGTTCAAAATAAAGGAGTGTTTTCCCAGATTTTAATTTTGAATGATATTTTTAGACTAATGAATTCATCAGGAATAATTCAAATCTTGTACACGTATTTTTTTTATCAAATTTCTTTTTTATTACCATAATTACTCCTCTCCTCGTTGCCTCTAATTATCTGATTTATCCATCAAGTTTGACCGATCCAATCCACTTACTAAATTATATACAAGTAATTTCAGCTTTTCCTTCACCGCAATAGAACAGGCCTGGTCTTTGTTTAATAAATAGTAATTAGACTGTAATAAAATGCGGTACCCACCGTTTAATCCAACCGGTTTACCTATTTAATGCTCGTACCACACCCAGACAACTTTACTTCTACTCTCGTTTTATATGCAAGCGTAAAAAATAATATTATAATGATGTTTATTTAAACCACCATGATTCAGACTACTTAAGGCAAGAACTAGCCCACTATAAAATTTACGATGTTTAATAATCTCGTCGGATAACTTTTACTTTTAAATTTTATCCTAGAAGTGACGTTATTATTTTATTTTTGCAGACTTCCCTGGCATGTGCTTCGCTTCCACCAGATGCGCCACTGTAGAACCAGGCAAGACATGGGAATTGCATCCATTCTGCGGCCGTTCTACCTGTGTCCTCTCTGAGGATAAACCACCACGTCTTTTGGAACTTGTTGAAGATTGTGGCCCACTCCCTCTGGCTAATCCCAAGTGCAAACTCGACGAAGGTAGTTTTAACTGGAAGTAGTTTTGTTTGATTTACTGACTTATTTTTGGAAATTTTTGCAGAAAAAACCAACAAAACTGCTCCTTTCCCTACATGTTGCCCCATATTCAAGTGCGAGGAAGGTGCCAAACTGGAATACCCAGAAATCCCAACTGTAGCTCCTGTTCCAGCTGACGCTTCTACCACCACCGCTAAACCCTAAATTTAACAGTATCACTTTTAAATTGTAATTTATTTTGATACATTTTCGTAGCACTGTTGTCTTATTCTGCCTGTTATTTTCTTGATTTCACCTTGTTTTTCTTTTTCTCTCGATCTAGTCGTAGAGGTTCTTCTATTTTATTCTTCGATTGCACGTTCTACCTACTTATGTACTATTTCTTTTTCTTCGTGTTTTTTTATTTTTTAGTGATTGATAGCAAGACAAGTTTATAGGTCTGTAAATGTGATACATTCTAACATACATTTTTTTACATTTTTTCCGGTTCATCTCGAGTTGATTAAAGTTTTTTCTCTATTTTTTTGTTTTTCTATTGTATTAACTTTGTAATCATGATTCGGAATAAATTAATTTATTAAAATGGCTGTATTGTTTTATTTTTATCCTTTATTCCTCTGGACGTCAATTTTAAAAACCAAATGCCAGAGAAAGAGATGAAGTACCGACAATAAGGTTACTAAAGATTTTTGCCGTATTTTAATAAATTTTAAAACTCAAAATTGGAGTTTTGTAACATAGAAAAAGTATTATTTTCTTGCAAATGAAAATACCTTCAAGTGAATCCCTCTACAGTTTTTTCAATCATAACTTTGGGGAATTCACAGAATATTAAAAATTAAAATATGCCTCTACAAGATTTTTTAAAAAATATAAAATTTCGAAATAAGAACCTTACGATAATTTCCTTATTCAAAGTATTAACATGATAATGAACTCCCCTGGTGGATTTAAAAGAATGACTGATCAATACTAGAAATAAATGATTGATAATTTAATATTATTTAATAAATTTAAATAAAATATCTTCAAACGTTTTCCAGATTTGCAAAATTTTA
Organism: Pediacus dermestoides; assembly: GCA_963942485.1. Classification (NCBI taxonomy): domain Eukaryota; kingdom Metazoa; phylum Arthropoda; class Insecta; order Coleoptera; family Cucujidae; genus Pediacus; species Pediacus dermestoides. The sequence continues at coordinate 37,967,071 of OZ012626.1, forward strand.
ATTATTTTTTCCAAAACTTTTGACGCTCTGTACTTAAAAAATAAAGCAGTTTAAAGCTTATTATTACTAGAACCTTCAATATTTTTGTGTAAGTTTCTATTGAGAATCGATAAAAATATAAAAAAAATATGATGAATTTATTAATTAAAAATTTTCTTGCCCTGTAAAAAAGTTATTGTGACCCTAAAATTAATATACAAGGAGAAGTGCAAATAAAAGCCTTCCAGTAGAACATTAATGCATAAAAATATGTTTGGAATTTATTACAAAGTCACCCACAAAAATTCCATAATTTTAATGCAAGTTCACTACAATTTGGAAATGATAAATTCTTTTTTTCTTAATTTATTATAATCTAAAACTTAAATCTAAAATAAATTACCTACCTGCTTAAAAATAATTCACGAATGTATTTCTTCTCTTTAGGTATTTAATCCATTTTTTAATTTTTTTCTTTATTTCTGTTGGATTTTTAACATCTCGTCGAAAATTATTAAAATTTATAGAAGCAAATTATGCGATTTTTTAAATAAATTATTTCTGATTCATTAAGATAATCGTTTCGAATTTATTATTATATTTTATAAACATTATTTTAATTTTCCCGCAATTTCTTATACCAGCCCCATCTGTTGGGGACACTGCAATTTACATTATAGTATTTCGATTCTCATCTATGTAGTTCTCGCTCTATGATCCTTTATTCCAGTTAATTTGGTTGCATAACTTCCAGGCGCATAAAAAATTTAATTGTACATTAATAATCAATATTTTAAGATTTGGAATTATTGTGTAATACTATTTAATGTATTTAATTATTTATTTTAATACTTTTGTAGTGATTGTAAAATTCTCCCTCACTCTATTTTACTTTGTTGCTACCTTCACGTCGTACTCCATATTGGATTGGCTACTCGCCATTTTAAATAATTTATAGGTGGTTAGTTATATTAGCTAAGAGAATAAATCGATGTAAGTAAACTCTACAGAGTGCCGCTTTTATTAAATATAAGTTCATTACCTTTTATACTACAAAATTTGCTTTAAAACTACCTGAGTTGTTCCAATGTTATCATGAAAATGCACCCAACATGGACAGCAGATTGTAGATGTATCCATGTGGACAGTTTAAAATATTTTGTAAATATACCCCAGATAACTTTATGGCTAGTTTAGTAAATTTTAAGACAAACACTAGCAAATTCTTTACAAAAAACTTTCGCCTTTGTAGTGACTATTTACTTAACCTCAATCATTTTCATATGTCGTAGCAAAATGAGTCGTTTCTTTGACGGATCTGACTCAGATTCGGACAGTTGTTCGGATGAGGAGCAAATCCAACGCCAGCAAGTCCCCGTTTATACGGTAAGAACTACAATATTCTAGTAAACTTTCCTGTTAACAAAGTGTCTCATATTGTAGTTCAGCGATGACGAGGAGGAAGTTAAGCGAGTTGTGCGTTCAGCTAAAGAAAAGCGCTATGAGGAGCTTACGAACATCATCAAGCAAATCCGTAATTATAAGAAAATTAAGGACATGTCCAGTATGCTTACAAGTACGTTGTTTTACTATGTAAGCTATTTTGGTATGAAGATTGGCTTTTTTAGGTTTCGAAGACCTGCAGAAAGCTTACGTGAAAGCTGCACCTGTTATTTCCAAGGAGGAAAATGGTCAAACCCCGCGGTTTTTTGTGCGTTGTCTCGTGGAAATGGTGTCGTTCATCGATGAGATGTGGGAAGAGAGGAAAAATATGAGTAAAAGTAACGGGTATGTTTTAGGTTCAGTGTTATTTAATGTGGTGCTCTATTTAGTTGTTTTGTAAAATAGAAAATCTTTGGGACCTATGCGTCAAAAACTCAGAAAGTACATTAAGGATTTCGATGAGGACATTAAGAAATTCAAGGAAAATCCTGACCAACCAGACGATGAAGACGAAGAGGAAAAACGTAATATTCACAACAAAACTATTATTTATCTTAAAAACCTGACAAAACATTTTTGCAGACGAACCTGAGCCAGACTCTGATTCAGAAGCGCCAACCAAATCTAGTTTCACTAAAACCACGTCCAAGCAAGTGATGATAGATGATAAAGATGAATCTTCTGATTCGGATGATCAATCCGATTACGATTCTAGTTCTGATTCGTCTGACGATGAGGAAAAGTACACTTGTATGAGGGAAAGATTCTTGAAGAAAACCGGACCATCGCATGAGGAGGACGAGGAAAAAGAACGGCGCAAGGAGGAGAGAAGGAAAGAGAGGAAGGAGAAGGAGCGGCGGAAAATGCGTAAGGAGGATGAAGAGGACGGCGAGGGCAAGTGGGAGACAGTTAAAGGGGGAATCGCCATTTCCAGCGTAAGTTTTTACAGAAATTTATTAAGAAAATTGGTATTTCAATTTTTTAATTAATATATTAGTGTATTTTGTTTGACATATTGCAAATACAGATTTGATTTAACAGGATAAACCCAAGATGTTTGCTAAGGACGCTGAGGTAGACTTGAACTTGGTAATCAAGAAACTAGCCGAAATTGTGGCGGCTAGAGGCAAGAAACGCACGGATCGTCGTGAGCAAATCGAGCTGTTGCACGAATTGCAAGCCGTAGCAGATCAACATCAGCTTGGAGCAGCAATTTTTATCAAAATTAAGTTTGCCATCATCTCTGCAATCTTCGATTATAACCCAAAAGTCTCCGACGCCATGAAACCGGAATACTGGACCAAACTCTTGGAGCGCATGTCGGAAATGTTGGATGTGCTTCTCACCAACTCTCAGCTGCAAGTTTCCGAGTCCATCACAGAGGAAACAGAGAATTTGGAGTCACCGCCATTTAAAATTCGTGGCTGTGTTTTGACATCCGTGGAAAGACTCGATGATGAGTTTACAAAACTGCTGAAGGAGTGTGATCCTCATAGTAATGAATATGTGGAAAGATTGAAGGATGAAGCTAAGGTTTCGTCGATAATCGACAAGACCATGAAGTACTTGGAACAAATTGACGTACCATCAGAGCTCTGTCGTATTTATCTTAGAAAAATTGAACATCTGTACTATAAGTTTGATCCGAGGGTATTGGAACAGAAAGCTGGAAAAATCCCAGCTGACATTGTGACTTCAGTTCAAGACATGGAAAAACTCTGCAAGTTCATCTATGCTAGAGACGGCACAGATCGTCTAAGAACTCGTGCGATCCTGTCTCATATTTACCACCACGCTCTTCATGACAACTGGTTCCAAGCCAGGGACTTGGTTCTAATGTCGCATTTACAGGAAACTATTCAGCATTCCGATCCAAGCACACAAATTTTATACAATAGAACCATGGCACACCTGGGACTGTGCGCTTTTAGACATGCCAACATCAAGGATGCGCATAATTGCCTAGTGGATTTAATGATGACTGGCAAACCAAAAGAGCTACTAGCCCAAGGTTTGTTGCCTCAACGCCAACACGAGCGCAGCAAGGAGCAAGAGAAAATTGAAAAGCAACGTCAAATGCCGTTCCATATGCATATTAACTTGGAGCTCTTGGAGTGTGTTTACTTGGTGTCTGCTATGCTTATAGAAATCCCCTATATGGCAGCTCATGAATTCGACGCTAGAAGACGCATGATCTCCAAGACTTTCTATCAACAGTTGAGGAGTTCTGAAAGGCAGAGTTTGGTGGGGCCGCCGGAGAGTATGAGAGAACATGTCGTGGCGGCTGCCAAGGCTATGCGTAATGGCAACTGGTCAGGATGCAACACTTTTATCATCAACGAAAAAATGAACGCCAAGGTGTGGGATTTGTTTTACCAAGCAGATGCTGTAAGAGCTATGTTAACGAAACTAATCAAAGAGGAGTCGTTGAGGACTTATTTGTTTACGTACTCGCATGTTTACGACAGTATTTCAATGCTAACTCTTTCGTGTATGTTTGAGTTGGGAAAACCTGTCGTACATTCCACTATATCTAAAATGATTATCAACGAAGAGCTTATGGTAAGTGTTGTGAATGTTTAAAAAAATTTGTTTAATTTAGTGTGTTGTTTAGGCCTCTTTAGACGACCCTACTCAGACAGTAGTAATGCATAGAAGCGAACCTTCTCGTCTACAATCCCTTGCCTTGCAGTTGGCTGATAAAATTAACAATTTCGTGGATTCGAATGAAAGGATTTTGGAAACTAAACAGGGCAATTTCTTCTTGCGGGGTGCTAACCAGGTAGGAAATTTGTTTTTCATTAGGTTCAGTGGTTTTATTGGTTTTGTTTTTAGGGTAATTTCCGAGGTGACAGACAAAATTATAGAGGAGGTAATAATCAAGATTGGAACAGGCAACGTCGGGAACATAGGAAAGATAATTATTAATTTCTTCTGTGAAATGATTTTGTTGTTTTTATTACATAATAAACATAGCTCCTTGTATCCTATTTTGTTGTTTATGTATTACAGGATGCTCAGATTTTTTATTTAGTTTTTGGGAACAAAAACTGGTGCGTCTAAAATTTTCCAAAAGACATTCAAATAAGGACGTTTATAATAATTTCTTTATTGTATACAGATTGTAAATAAATTCATTTTATTTATAGATACTGGTAACTATTTAAGTAAAAAACCAAAAACGTGATAGCTTTTACAGTTTGAAGTTTTTTTTTAACAATAAATTATCATCACCCTGTATAATATATTTTTACTAAAAGCACATCACAGTGTTTCCTAGATGTTCCTTTTTATGATTCTTACTTTATTTCCAAACTGTTTTTCTGTTAAAATAAAAAATACTAATAATTTTGCAAAAATCAATATCCGAATTTTTTAAAAATGGAATGCCTTTAATATAGTAGGTGTTTGAATTTCGCGCGTTATTATTATTCTCACAGTGTTACCATCCTTACTTTTTTAGTAACTAACAAAATCTGCAGCAGTATCGAAAAAACGAAATACAAGCCTTTTCATTAACACCAAAAAACACGTGACTGAATTAGCGGGAAATTAAAACGGATATCAATCATTTATAAACACTCTGTATAACAAAGTTGGTAAATAGAGTTTTGTGGTCTATGACTGCGAACCAGCATTCACACACGTAATTCACGTAAACTAGATCTTGTTTTATTGCATCTGTGGCGCTTCTGACAGTTCTGTCAAATATTCATTTTTGTGTGCGACAGAATTTAAAATTATAAAAAATGCGTAATTGTATGGTGCCATTTTGCAAAAATAGTGGCCGTAAACCTGGTGTACGGTACTTTATGTAAGTATTAATACTTTGCTGGTAGGAGTTTTAGCCGTGGCAGCTACTCGAACTTTGAATGTTACAAATTTTTACGATAATATATTTTTTGGAAAAGTGAGCAACTGTATTATGGTGCCGTTTTGCAAAAATTGGGCTCCTAAACCTAAAGATTTCGTCAGTGCACTGCTAGAATAAATAATCACTAATGACTGTCTTCTTGCACTTGTTAAATTAATGCTCTAGGTAGGTAATAATCCAATAAATTCCAGGCTAACAAATTATCGACGTGATCCATGGCTCCGAGCATTAGGACGGTTGGATACAGAGATCTCTGCACACAGCACGGTTTGTTCTGAGCATTTCATGGAAGAGGATTTCGTCGTGAAAGCTGGGAAGAAGCGACTGAGGAAAGAGGCAGTGCCTGTATTAAAGTTACGACCAAGCCAAATAAAACGAGAATTAACTAAAAAGCAGTAAGCACTTTATTTCTAGTTTCCTGTTCCCCGTTTTTTCACTGATATCATGCCTAGATTGACCAAAAAGGATGCGAGTGTTGTCTTCAATGTGCCTTCTAAGAACCGTGAAATTTTACAGGAACTTGCAGGTCGTACAAGGTTGGTACATTAATTTAATTATTACGTAACTTTATTCGTGTTTTTAAACAGTTTGCATTCGAAATCAGCAATCTTTTTGCCTTCCACCCACCAAGTTATACTTACAACCGAGTCCGAACTTGTGAGGTTAGTACATTCATTTAATTTACATTACAATAAAATGTAAGGAATAATTAAATGTACCTAGTTATGCTGATTATTAATTTTTTTCCAGTTTAGAGTCGAAACCAACAATAGTCGATATTGGGAGTATTTTCCAAGTCCCTTCAACCAGCCAAGTTAAACAGGAACTTATAGGGTATGTACAGGGTGTACAACTAAGAGAGAGAAAATCATGATTTTATCATTTGCCATGGCAGGTACGCCCCCTAGCGGCAAAGCTAGAAACTTGAAAATAATTTCCAGCGATTTCTTTTGGCCACTTTTACTATAAATATTTTTTTCCGAAGGCTGTACGATAAATAGTTTCTGAGATACAGCCTGCGACCATTCTTAGTTGTACACCCTGTACAATAATTTTTGTCGTAAAATTCATATTACATTTTTTTCTCGCATGAACACACTGTATATTACGTAACTGTTGTTCAATTTTTACATAGTTTGCACTCGAATCCAACAGCAGCTATGGTTGATAATAAGAGTGCTAGTAAAAGTACGTCGTATGAAGACTTTTGGACAAATAAGGGTGTGAGAGGAAGCCTACAAAAACTGAGGATGCTCGTAAAACTCATGCATAATTACAGGTAGTGGTGTCCGAAATTCTAATAAATTTGAGGAGGTATATTGTATACTATATTCTAGTAAACCACCTCGAAACCTATCCACACCAATCTCTGCATTGAGGGAAAAAAATAAAAAGCTTCATGAGTCTCTGCGAAAAGAAAAAGCTCGTGTAACCCAACTTAAGAAAAAAGTTTGTCACTTGCGAGGTGTGATTAAGAAGCTGAAAAATGTTGGGCCTGTTTCGGCGAATACTCGAGAAAAGTTACAGAGGTAAAGTAAGTTGCTTGAATAGTAATAAAAAATAAAAATAAACATAAGTTTAAGGAGGCGATCGTAAGCGAAGGAAAAATAACAATAGCTGCTTGCCCTAAGGAGAAATTGGCTGAACAAGTTAAATTTTGGGCCAGCACACAAAGTAATTTGTGTAATGATAAACTGAAGGTTGTTTATTATAATCGGTTATTTTTAGCGCTATTGAGCAACTATACTATACAATTTTTAACGGACGGTGTAGTACTTCACATTTTAAGGTGCTGGCCCTACCACTCGCTATATGAGTTGATAAATTCTAGACAACCATCCCTTTGGCTAAGGGTGAGCGACTTGGAAGCAGATTTTTCCTCAAGAAATCCTGTTTATTTTTAATATCATTCCAAAATTAAAAATATAACAATGTTTTTTGTTTATTAATTAAATTTGTATGCTTAATCATCTCGTACTGGAACGTTGCCAACGCTTAATGCAAGTCATTTTATGAACAACTGTCCAATTGGGAATTTTTGCTGTGTAATTGGGGTGATGATAAATAAAATCACACAAGTACACTTTGATAGAAATTTTAATTTTGATTACATATTTTAAAAAAACTACACAAAACCAGTAAATTAATTAAAAGAGAAATCATAACCCGCAACCTTAAAAATACACATTTATCTAAAAAATCATTGATATCACAAATAATGTCAGAATACAAAGTAGCATCATACTTTAAATATGAGGACCAAAGGACAAAAACGAGTTGAAAACTCATTTATCCGAAACGAGGTAATTGATTTTTAGGAATAAAATTATAACTAACAAATAACTAAAATACATCTAAATAAACGTCATATCAAACATAGAACACACAATTTTCATTTTACCCTCTAGTCCTGATAATGGTAACACTTAGTATATATTTACTGAATTTTGTAACACAAGGTTCTTGTAGAAATTAACATTTCAATGGAAATTCCTTATCTGTTAATAGAAGCACCTAAGTTGCGTGGAACAATCGACAATTAACTTTATCAAAAACTGTTGCAATGAGATTAGTAAAAATTAATCAGATCTTAATAAATAAAAATAAATATGTATGTCTCGTTTTCATTCTGCTCAGTCGAAGTTAAATAGTCATGAACCAGCGCAAAATCACAGTCACAGCCACAAGGAAAAAAAGAAGAAAATATCCAGTATCAATGTTTCAGTGGTCTGCATCAGCATGTGATTTTCAAAAGTCAGTGTTTTAAAAAAATAATGTGTACCAGTTCAAGAACTTGTTATCATTTCTAATAACACCAGATAAAAGTTCATTTAATATTGGGGGCAACGTGTCAATACGCCTGCTGATGCAACAATCATTATACCAAAGGCAGACGAAGTACAGTACAACCTTCCCAGAAACACTCAATTAAAGTAGTAGATGAAATGATTCACGTGAGTTTACCTCACATTGTGAAATTTCACTTCATGGAAAGTGAGTTATAGAAAATTTTGCAGTGACACTGGAGGTACGAACATAATAGAAATTGGAGTAAAATCTTAAAAATTAGATAATAAAATTGAAGGCAGTAAACATAATTTAGTTAATACGCGGTTTTTTACAATATTTACAAGAAATTATCTAATCAGTCCTGTTGGGTTGCATTGAATCGATCCTGATAGATCCTTTGCCGGTGTGGGCCATCGAAAATGGGTAGGAGGATTTTTTCAGTTTCGTGCATTCGCCGTTTAAAGCGCTCTCTATCGCGAGCATATTCTTCCCAAGGGCCTTTTCTCGCTGCTTTGTAGGCGAAAGACCACTGGATCATAGGGTGGATTTCGCATAAATTGGAGTCATCAACAAATCGAACCTGGAAATAACAAACATTGTAAAATATCTTGCTGACAATGAGTTAATTATGACGACTGTGAAACAAAAATAAATTAAGAAGTGCGACATAGGAAATGAATCAGGAAACATTTGAAAGGATTCGTAAATTTCACAATATGATGCTCGGAAATTACTCATTTTTTAAAACTTTGGTTCTACTAAACAATATAAAAATCACCACGTCAGTAAAAATTCTTTAATAAATTACTCATTATTATTATTATCACAGATAATATTGATTCTAAGGTCTAAAGATTTGAAATTGTTCGGTTATATCAGACTTTTATTAAATAATAATTGCTTGAAGTAATTCAATATAAATAAAAATATACATGTGCAATTTATATACATATTTCGCTCTTATAAATGTCGTTTTAAATAAAATCACAAATTATGGGATTTACCAACTTGAAATGAGTAAATTAAATAGACTACATTTTCAAGCAATTCATTGTTGATAATTATAAACTGTTAAACTAATACTTTCTAGAGAATGGCAACGTTTAATTCTTGTTGGTTTAGAAGAATGGTTGAGATACTATCTGGCCCACAGCTGGTTCCACATTGAAGGGATGATACGCTTTTTTTCCAACAAGTAAAAACGTTAACATTTATTCGGAAGTTCTAAAAGAAATTTTTGAATAAACTGTTAGTACAGGCGACGTAATTTTAAAATAGGGTCATCTGTAAAAATTTTTCTAAGACGATCGGACATGAACTGCGCGGACCACTTTGGGACAAGCCACCCCAGTCACATTTTTTTATAGGGGTGAGTTTAGTTTTTTCAGTAATATCTCCTAAATCGTGGTTTTCATCGGAAAAGTGGCTGAGAGGAGTTTTCTAGTAAAAAAAGATCCGCACATACATATTTTATGTTGCCTACACAATTTTCTTGTGCAGTCAATTGTTTAAACAATAACACCGCGGGAAGTGATTAATGCGGCGCGAGGGTGAGTACATTATCGCTACTATCTGCCTGAAATAATAAATTTCATAATATACAAGTAACGTTGAAATAATTTGCATCATTGACGATAAGAATGAAAAAGCCATTCCCACCCTCGCATTGTTCACTTCCCACGCCATCATTATTAAAACAATTGACTGCTCAACAAGAATGTTTAGACAAAAATTTGCGGATTTCTTGTTAGTACAAAATTGCTCTCAACCACTTTTCCTAACAACATAAGAATTTTTTTTCAGCAAAAAAGTTGGAAATTTTCTGAAGGTGACTCGAAATTCGAAATTAAGTCGCCCAAAGTTATGATTTGTATTTTTCAGGGTTGAGCAGATTTAAATCATCTGATTTTAATCAAGATTAAAATCATGATTTAAATCAAGTGATTTTTTTAATAAAAATCGTTGATTTAAATCATTAGTTAGTATTAGTAATCGATAATAGATATTTATACACGAAATGAGTTAAATGAATGTTTATTCAAGAGAAGAATGTTTGGCTAAAGAGTGCGCAGCGCCAGTGAGCCAATTCTTCGAATGAATTAACATTATATTATGAAATTTTTAAAAGGGTCCGTTTTTGCTCGATGGTCCCGGGATTTGTAAAAGCTTCGACAGAAATTCCCTATCGAGTATCTTCTCCTGATCGCGTATTATTACTTGATTACAGAATTCATAGAGCGAGCGGATATCGAGTTCAAATTAATATTATTCGCTTTTTAAAAAAATCAAAAAAATCAATAGATTTATATAAATAAATCATGATTTGATTTTTTTTTTAAATCATGATTTTTATCAACCCTGGTATTTTTGGCTCAAAATGTAATAGAATACATACTTTTGAAAATCAGATTCAAGTGACGTTATGTAAACATGTAAGATTAATCAGGTAAAGTTTGGTTGAATTGACGATTTTGGAAATTTAAGTCATCCAGTTTAAACGCGGTAGTTTTAAATTTTTTATTCAAAACAAAAAATTAGAGAACTTACAATTATTTTGTAAAATTTTTAGGAACAAACATATTTTTTATTACATAAGAGTCAATTAGTTGAGTTATTTATAAAAATATATTCTAAATTTTCGAAAAATCGTATACACACATATTAAAAGAATAATTTTTAAAATATACTATGTACTTATTAGTTTCTACTTATTTTTAGGTAATGATCCGCAGATTACGAATCCATAAGTTTGCCATACCAAGAGCCAAGAGAAACTCTTGCAGTTTTTAAAAACCTATTTAGAACCGCTGATTCTAAAGAACAATGTCTGTTCACAAACTATTTCTTGGAAAACAACTACAATTTCAACTAAAATCACGTTTAATGCGCTACTTTTATGTACAAACATTTAATATCGAGTTTAATAACCATTAAAAGAGAATTAAAAGTGGACCTTCTGATAAACCATAAATGCCAACACGAGATTTGTTCAAACTTTGCTTTGTGTACAATAGAATCTTGAAAATTTAATTTAATGATAACATTTAGTTCTGATTCTGAAATAATACATAATTATGTAATTGGGTTTATTATCTTTAGGAACCTTAACAAATTTTGTATTTGAATATGTAATTAAATTATCTCGGTAATTACAACAATGTAGATTGGAATCCCACCTCAGAAATACTTAGAATAAATTTTGCAATTTCAATTTAGTTGCTGTAATGGAACAAATACCACCTGGATTTGCAGGTGGGCTATTAACTGCAAATGCAAAAATACAATGGCGATGGCTTATGTTGGCCCATTGTATGAAGGAGCCTTAAGAAGATAAAAAATTGAAAATGGTAGAGAGTAGAACTGAGAACAAAGAAATACGGACTTTCGCTAAAGTTAAAAGTACCGTACTGTAAAACTTGTTGAAAGTTTTATTAGAAATCTCGGTACCAAGTAGTTTGCAACATTTTGGAATATTTAGACTGTCCTCGTAGGGTGGCTAAACAATAGATCACAAAATTCAGGTACGAGGCAGGTAGTTGAGTTTTTATTTTTTAACGAACAAGAAATTTAAAAGCAAATTGAATTTTTTCCACCTTAGATTTTTGAAGTTTCCTGTGTACGTACCATTAGACCGGGAGCTGAATGGAATTGAGTATGCATAATATGAGGACCGCATTTTATCAATTGATATATATATATATAAGCTCATAACAGCTCAAAGATTAATATTTTGGATGTTGCCGCTCCATCATATGGTCCAATTTTTTTTCGCACCCCTTTTATATTTTTATATACAGGGTGGTAAAAGTTAAACTTCATTAACTTCGGGAGGTGATAGAGCATCAAAAAATAAGTAGACTTTAATGAAAAAACTTTGCTCAAAAATGTTTTATAACAAAGATACAGGGTGTCAAAGTATAGGATAAGAACTCGTTTTGTTACCATAACTTCTAAACCACTCGATCGATTTTCGTTAAATTTCGTACACAGAGTAATGTAGTACATTTCTAAGTAATGATGGGGTTTATTTATAAAAAAAATGTCCAGTGGGGTAGATACTTTTCCCCTCCAATCTTCGACACCACTGGATATATTGCGAAGAAATTTGAATCTGCTGCTCTTATAATAGTCATCCACGATTGAGATTTTGGTTTTTTAACTAAGTCTCCTGTTGTATCACAAAACAAACACGTTAACTCGTTCGGTCTTCTTCTTTTCAAATTGGACACTTGAAACGACATTTTATCACGTTTTTTTGAATAAAACACTTTTAGGTACTCAAATACCAGAAAAACATTAACATAGAACAGGCACATAGGTACAGCGCATTTTTGGAAATTTCGGCGCCCTCTATCTTTTTGGGAACTAACTACAGAGAGTTCAGCCTAGGACAAAAAATGTTGCAAATTTTGAGCTATTCAATTTTTGTCTTTACACTTTTTTCGTCCGACCAACAGAACATAAGACAAATCCAAAAATCGATTCCAAAAATTTTTCTAGATGACGGGGATTCCGAAACAGGTGGGGATACGCCAACTTATGATTTTACCTTTCGGACCATCAGGCACAACATATTAAAAATTCAGCCTACCCGCAAGTTTTTGAATCTCAAATATCTGATTGACTGTAATAATAGTGATAACATAATAAGAGGGCGAGGGAATTGAAATGGACCATCCGATTTGCCGGCAACATGATTTTCTTCATTATTTAGGGTCTCAGATATAAGAATCCGAGCATAGTTGCCGGTCCTCATATTATGCATACTCAAGTACCTTTGGCGTCTGCACTACATGTTGAATTTCTATCAATTTATATTATTATACAGTTTCCAATTTCAGTGTACATATTTTCATTTTAGTTATTGATGGAACAAAATATTTACCAGCTGGGGGGATAAATATAACTATATTAGAGCTGGGGAAATTAATTAAAAACTACGTCAGAACATGTTATCTAAGGTAACTGGCAACACATTTGGTACTTCGCAATCATAATTATTATTACGAATACTTCTGTTTGCAGATTAGATGGATAGTCCCGTCATTTTGGTCAATTATGATTCATACTATTCCTAGTCATAATTTTACAAACCACTAATCTATTGGAAATTAATTATCACTCACTTTCAGAATTGTTGACCAAATTATTTAAATGGATTGTTAATATGACATAAGAATTGTTTGGATAATTTCAGACTTTTGGAAAATCCCATGAAGGTTATTTTACTTATTTTGTCACATTATCGTATTAGGAAATTATTGAAGTTTTAGTTTCATATCAGTTTAATCGTTTTTTTGCGAATTCAGATGCAAAGGTCAATAATATTTTGTTTATATAATATACTTAAACTTGTTATTTTCAATAACTAATAAGTATTGTAGAAATGATTAAATATCTAAATTATTTTGAAATCTTGAAAGTATGAGTACCGAAATACTTTTAAAGACAATCGAAATTATCTATTTATGATTTATTTCATTGTAAGAACACTCTTGAAGCACACACGTGACGAAATTTAATTTAAACCCAACAATAGGTAGTTAAAGTTTATTATCCTGATTGAAGAATGCAACAATTAATTGTAGCTTAATTATAATAAAATACTGTTGATGTCATGTAGATATTTCAAAAGTTTTTTGATTTTCAATCGAAATGGATTTCAAGCACGTGATTATTTTGTAAATACACCAATACTTGTCAAGGTCTACAACAATTTTTATATGTATAAGCACGCCTAGAAATAGTGATTTCTCAACAATTTATTGATAAAAAGATAAATATTGAGAATGGAAACTGTAATAAATTTAGATATAGAGCACAAACAAAAAATGAAAAGGGCGAATACTTGTAATTATTTGAGACCTTAGTAGCAGGTTGTTATATTTTAAACTTAGGGTGGATGGACAATAAGTCATAAAACTCAAGCCCGAGGCAGGTACTTGGGTTTTTAAATGGATAACAAAGAAACACTTTAAAACGCATAAAATTTGAATAATAAAAGGTTTCCACGCCTGGTATTTCATTAAAAAAATTTAAAAATTAAATACGCATGCAAACTTAGGTAAATGTCTAGAATCGCAGCTTTTGCTAAAAATAGCCCAAAAAATTCATTTTTCATAAAAAAAAACCTCGAAATGTCCTAAAAAAACATACTCCCCAAAATAACCTAAATTTTTTAGGCCACTTTCAGCAAAAGCCGCGATTCTAGGCATTAACCCAAACTTACTCTTTTACTAGGTATATCCGAAGATGCCCAATCCACCACATCCTCCCCATACGCATCCTCCCACGTTTCCATGTCGTCCTCCTCCTCCTCATTCTCCTCATCATCCTCTAGATCTGTATCAGATTCCGACATGTCGTCTGAAAAGCTGCACTCTCCACCAGGACCATCAAAAACAATAAAACTATCTTCGCTATCGGTCACAGACACTTGCCTGGGCCTTTGCTTCGGTGTTGCACTAAAGGATATCACAAAGCCACAATCGCTGTCGTCACTATCATCATCACTATCGCTGGATTCCATTTGATGTTGACAGGGGATGATTATATTCTTCAGGCTCATTTTGGGCACAGGCATGGTGTTGTCACACGAAGTATTTGATGTATCTACCACGTTGTTAGCTGCTTCTATCATATCGTTTTCTTTGGTGGGCATTGTTTTTCGTTTAGTTCTACTTCTTTTAAGTAAAGGTTTTTTCGTTTTAGGAATTTGTGTTTTCTTCGGACTAGGTGAAGCTGTTTCTGATGTCGACTCGGTTTTAGGCAAATTGTTGATTGTAGCCATACAAGCAAAATTGCTTAGAAAATCCGAACATAAAAACTGTTTGGGGCTGTTTGCATTCGATTGTGTAGTGTTAGTACAATAGCCTCGCTTTTGCAATGGGTGGTGGTAGGTAGGGGGTGTTCTCGCTAAATTATCGATGTTCATCATCGTGCTCTCTTGGTAAATTACCTTAATTTAATTGCCGGATTTCTCCGAAGACTCTTCTTTACGTCTTTTTGGTTCACTACACGAATTTGGCTCTTGACTTTCTTGATGGATGTGTGGACCCAAAGCTTCGATCAATTTCGGCAATATTTTTTTCATAAACCTTAAACTTATATGTGGTAAACGATCGGGATCAGTTGGTGGAGTTGGATTAGCCATTTTACACAGAAAATTCACAATATTTTATAACACATCTGTTTATTCTGCCATTTTGTAATTAAATGACAAATATCACGATTGTAGGGAGGAATAGTGTTAGACGCATGCGCGTACTACCTCACACTACTCGACCCACTCCGAGAAGATACGAGAACATTGTTGCTCATCATGACGTCATGAATTCGTAGATTAAATCGTCATTACGTCATAATATTAAAAATAGCTAAAGTGTAACAGTTGGATAAAGATGGAAAATACGCGCATACAGAATTGTCATGTAGTTGGAGTAATACGCGAATATACAGCATTTCGAGAATCTCTACAACAAATTACGATGATATGCAACCACATATACACAAAGTAGAATGTATATGTGGTTGCATAACAACGTCATTTCTTGTATGGATTGCAGTATAAAAATAAAGTAAATTTAAATTATACAGGGTGTTCGCGCGAAGTGGCCCACTATTGCTAACTTCGTTATTATTGGAGCTACAAAGTCGGTTAAATTAGCAAACTAGTAGCATTTTTTCCACTGATTACAATGGTGAAAACAGAAAATCAATTGACTATCTGGTTTTCAAGATAAGTAAATTAAATTCTATACAAAAAATGTCCTCATCTTTTTTTGATAATAATTTAAAATAAGCGAGTTATTTTGAAAAAAAGTTTGCAATTCTTTAAAATCAAGTAGCCATAAAACGGAATAGTAATTTATTAAAACAAAACAATCATAATTTTGAATTTAAGCAAGTTGAAAAATACTTGAAAGAATTACGGAAATATTGAAAATTTACAAAATTATAATTTTCATGGCTACTTGATTATTAAATCTTTGAAAACTTTTTTCAAAATAACTCGCTTATTTTAAATAATTGTCAAAAAAGCGTAAGAACATTCTTTGTTCAGAATTTAATTTATCATCGATTTTTGCAAAAATATACAGGGTGTTCCATTTAAAAAATGTTATTTTTGTGAATATCTCAAAAACCAGATGGCCAATTGTTTTTCTGTTTTCACCATTATAATCAGAGGAGAAAATGCTACTAGTTTGCTAATTTAACCGAGTTTGTAGCTTCAATAATAACAAAGTACAAAGTTAAAAATAGTGAACCACTTTACGCAAACACCTGTATATTAAAAATATTAATAATAAAATAGTAATATTTCCGTAATTCTTTCAAGTTTTTTTCAACTTGCTTAAATTCAAAATTATGATTGTTTGGATTTAATAAATTACTATTCCGTTTTATGGCTACTTGATTTTAAAGAATTGCAAATTTTTTTCAAAATAACTCGCTTATTTTAAATTATAATAAAAAAAAATTAAGAACATTCTTTGTTCAGAATTTAATTTATCATCGATTTTTGCAAAAATATACAGGGTGTTCCATTTAAAAAATGTTATTTTTGTGAATATTTCTAAAACCAGATGGTCAATTGTTTTTCTGTTTTCACCATTGTAATCAGCGGAAAAAATGCTACTAGTTTGTTAATTTAACCGACTTTGTAGCTCCAGTAATAACGAAGTTAGCAATAGTGAGCCACTTCGCGCGAACACCCTGTATTTACATCTTTTCGTATTAAATGAATTATAATTTATTGTGTGTTATAACATATAGAAAACGAACATATTTTTTATCCATAAATTAAATTATTTGTTAAAATAAAATTTACTTTACTTGAAAATTAATAGACTATGATTATTCTTAAATTTCGGTTTGTAGCCAGTCCAACTAAAATAAAAATTTGCAATAATACTCACGGGAAATGGATCATTTAATTTAGGACAACCTTTAGCGTTTAAGCTACTTCGTTAAATTACTTTTGCTTGTGGAGTTTTCTTTTTATTCTAATTTCTGTCCCATGCCAATTTTCTAGCTCAAAATGTAGTTAATTTAAATTAGGGAGCTAAATAAAACTACGTAACTTTAAGCTATTATTTTATAATGAATAATCTTATATTTTACAAATATATTACAATTTTACACTCATTTTACTTTCAGAGTAGTATAAGAAATATTAAAACGTGCAATATTGGAAAGAAAACCATTTTTGACGAATTTTCTTCCCAATATTAACGGTCCAATCACACATCACATACTCACATGTAGGCGTCGTCAATATAACATGCACAACAAAATTATATATGTATAAAAAACACAGATGGGAACAACTTGAAAAGTACAGAAAACACAAACTATGTTGAAGAATGGTTTGTGTTTCTTGTCCAATCAGATTTTCCTTATATTAACAAGAAATAATAATAAAACAGTGATAATTACCTAAAATAATTAGTAGTAAATATACAAATACAAAATATGGAATGTATATAAAATATTAATATAATAAATATAAAATATAGCTACACAAAAAAAATGCCGATTGAGATACGAAAAATTTCAGTCAATATTTTTCCCTTGTCATTTCAGTTAAGTAATTACATTATAATATTTTTATAAAAAAATTACCCAAGTAAATACAATCAATAATCATTAGGCGTTAATATTCATATAGTTTGAGCAGTATAAAAAAATTAAGTACAATTACAATTATTTATTATTATATCGTAGAGTTCGATTGTATGTTCGTAAAAATAGTTTTGTGTGGCGAGACCAAAACAACAATAACAACAAAACTAGGCTCAACTCCCTGCACATCACAAAAACAGACGAAAATGAAGAAAAATAATAAATAATAGAATTGGGAATATCTCGCACCCTAAGAAGTTTAGAACAAATCCGCGTAAACAACAACACATATATTTATTGCTATTCTTTTTTTCTTCGAGGGGATAAAATGCATATTTAGAATTAATTTTCTTTTGTATTATTTTAGACTAAAACAGTCTTTACAACTACGGACAAATTTTACATTTATTTATCTATCTAAAATTATTTTTTTACTCATCAACAGAAGAAAATTGTAAAGAGCAATAATAGCAACAAAGAAAACAATAAATACCATTTTTCGTGTTTAACGTGATATGTGAAAAAATAACAGTATTTTTGATTTATAATTATACATAGGTACAATATTCATTTTTAAAGATTTTCTTTAAATATTAAATAATTTGTTTCTTTTTTTTTGGTGTTTGTCCCTTTATTTGTTGTTTTCCTTATTTTCGTGTTAATTACAAAAAAAGTTGCCAATATAAACTTTAAAGTATTGAAGTATAATAGTTTAAAGTTTCTGTTGGAAAATAAGTACAACCATATTCGTAAAAGTCTACAAAGTAATTCAGAATATTTTCGTGTGTTTATAAATTTAAGTATAATACCTAGAGTAATACAATAATGAAAAATCACATTAAAATCTCAATAATTAAATAAATAATAGTGTTACGATTTAAATTAAACTTTCGTTTTGTCGGGGAAACTACACAGCATTATTCTTTGTTATTATCTTTCCCATCAAATAGAGAGAAAATTTGTAGAGTAATAAAAAAGCGCGCCAAACTGCTACAAATTATTACGGAAAAAGTCCACTTGTTTGAAACCACATAATTTTACAACACGTATAATTTTCATTTTTATTAAAAAAACCAACCAAAACGGCTCATCAGTCAACTCTACAAATAACGTTTTTATAAAAGTCCTTGAATTATATAAAATCAACATCGAACCGCTTTGATCATCTTTGATTATATGAGGGAAAGTGGCAAATTTCACACTAAAAATCCTTCAGAGCCGTTGACTCGTATTTGCGCGCGAATATTTTGCACACTATTCATGATTTTCTTTTGGTGGCCCACCAGTGTGATGCCCAACTCCGTCAACTCTTTCACCGTCAAGTTAACGACAGCATCCATGGTATTTACTCCACCTGCGTGGAAATTCTCCAAGTAGCGGGCCATTTTTATCGAATTGAGCCATTCCTCCACCGAGGAGAAATGGGTCAGATCGGGGGCGTCAGCCGACAAAGGATTTGTGGACCTTTAAGGAAATAAAACAGAATTCGTCAGGAAATAACATTGACGATTAGAAAATGTTAAGTTTTAAAATATTTGTTGTGAAATGAAAACAGACACAAAAAACGGACTTATACGATAAGTTTTTTCCAAAATCATGCAAGATTCAAGACAGGATGATTCAAACTTAGCGTCGCAGATTTTTTCTTGAAAATTGCAAAAAAATAATTAAAAACGAAGTAAAATGGCACGTTTGCTAAAACCATTGGAATTACAAGATTTTTCATTTAAAAGATATAATTTTTCTTCAGCTGGAATTTCTATAGGCTGGTAATTTTTTAAACAAAAAATGTTTTTGCAAAGTTAACAGAACAAGAAAACTGAAATATTTTCTAAAATTTAAACTAAAATCCTGTAAACTTCTATGGTATCAGAAACGTTGTATAAGCATCTGACTTTTTAAAATTGGGTTACATAAATTGTATTAGGAATATTTTACAAACCAGTTCCCAGAAAAATTCTTGCAACATCAAGATTGAATGACCCTGTCCTCAAACTTGAAAAAATTTTTAATTCTAAAAAAATACTGATCACTCAAACTTGAATAATGGAAAAACTTTATTCAAGTTATTTTTTAGATAACACATGTTAATTTAGTTTGATTTATTCATTTAAAACCTGGTCATTTTATCACCGAAAACAAGCAGAAACAATACGAAAACTCAAACATAAACTACACGACAAGAAGCTTTGGTTAGCACACTACACTTGAAGCACAAGTACCTTCCAACAATCAAGTCGTTATTAGTACTTGTGCAACAAGCCTAAGGAAAAAGTTAGTAGCAAAAAAAATTAAAAAAAGCATTAAATACCTTTGCAGCAACAAAATAAAAAACAGAAAGCATATTTACACGTTGCTAAAATTGACCCAAGCGCCCCCTTTAGTAGTACTAGTAGTGTGTGCAGAAATGTGGTTGGGTGAGTCTTCCTTACCATCCCCACCACTAGAGCCCAACCCACCCGAACTGTCATCCACATTACTAAACTCATCCTCAAAATTACTGGAAAACTCCTCAACACTACTATGATTATTCTGTGCGCCACCGCGAAAACTCTCTTCTGGAATCTGGGAAAACTGCCTCGGCACCCCGAAATGATTCTGCTGTACCGGTTTGTTTCTGTAGTAAAACTTCCGATTATCCCACAAGTCAGTATTCAACTCCTTCATTTGATGCTGCGACCCAGCATAACTCTCGTATACTTTCGAATCAACATGTAAGTTCAGCAAACTATTAAAGCGCTGCTTTAGTTCTTGCTCCATTATGGCGTTGCGGTACTCGTGCTGGTGGTAGTGTTCACTTTGAGCCATCATGCCGTAGTTTTCCAGCAGGATAACATCAGGCAGACCGTAGCTTTGTGGGTCTAGGATGTTGGGCGTGTAGGTTTGTCGACGATGTAAGGAGTTGAAATAAGGGTTTTGGTGAAACGTGGATTGTGACAGTTCGGTGAGCTGAATGCCTTGCATTTGTGGGGGGATATTGCGATTTTGCCAGGGGTAGGGGTTAAATGGCAGTGGACGTCTAAAATAATGGGAAACAGATGATAGAATGCGGGTGGTTAACATGAAATTTTAATGCTTAATGTTTAAGCCAAGGCAAAGTGGAGTAAGTGCAAACAGATTAATCGACCACTATTCTTCTAATCTTTAAATGTCGGTTTATTTTGAGAAAAACAATAAAAAAATTTTGTTAAATTATACTGTCTTGAAACTGGACAAAGTAAACGGAAAAACCTAATGACTTTCCATTGGCTTTATAAAAGACAACAAATTTTCTTCAAAAAGAGAAAGCCTTTTTCTAAAAAATATATTTATAATACATTTTGCCAAATTATTTTTTGTGTGTAAGCATTTAACCCACTTTACCCCAAATCAACTTTTAATAGCAATTTTGGTACAATTTACTGATTTCATTTTTTTATGACTTCCAAAGGTTATTTTTCACTCACTTTATTTTACTTGTGTGCACCCTGTATACAGGGATATTCACCGAAACCGTTGGTTAGACGTTTTAAAAGATGTAATTAATATTTTTTTCTGAAAATTGATTTATAGCCTAAATAGTATAAGATCTCTTTATTTAAAATATTTTCAAGTTTCTACGACTTCCGGTTGCACCGGAAGTAGACCCTAACTTAGTTTTTGTAAATGGAACACCCTGTATATTATTACATTTTTAAATTCTACATTCAATTATAATATTTTGTTAAAACAATTTTTCTCCAAAACATTTCGTTTAATAATTACAGGATGATTTTTTTTTTTAAATGTCCAATAATGAGCTAACTTTCAAATTTTATTTTCTAGCCTTGTAATATTCAAATGGAAATGCGGTTTGGACAAGATGTTAACAAAAGTGTACTACTTACAATTTCTTCATTGCAACATCTCAATGTGCTACAGGGAGTTTATAATTTAGGTGCCATTCAGAAAAAAATCAAAACGGCAAAACTCATTTTTTTCAAATGGAACACCCTGTATATCGATACAAATTTGGATTATTCATTCAATTTAAAGGTAATTTTGTTAAATAAACTTTACACCCAACTCTTGCCGTTTTCGTGAAATATCAATTTTTATAGTACTTACACTTAATATAATGATTAACAAGAGAAGTTTTTTTTAATTAATTTTTTATTAATGATTAATGTAACGATATTGTTTAAGATGCTTTACTGACAACATCGATTGCTTGATCCAATAATGGAATTGTTTGGCATAATTTTCAATATTACCAAAAAAACGAAATTTCACGAAAACAGCAAGAGTTGGGTATAAAGTTTATTCAACAAAATTACCTTTAATTTGAATGAATAATCCAAATTTGTATCGGGTGTTCCATTTGAAAAAAATGAGTTATTCCTTTTTGATTTTTTTCTAAATGGCACCTAAATTATAAACCCCCTGTAGAACATTGAGCTGATGCAATGAAGAAATTGCAAGTAGTACACTTTTGTTAACATTTTGCCAAAACAGCATTTCAATTTGAATATTAGAAGGCTAGAAAATAAAATTTTAAAGTTAGTCCATTTTTGGACATTTTTTAAAATATCATCCTGTAATTATTAAACGAAATGCTTTAGAGAAAAATTGTTTTAACAAAATGTTATTATAATTGAATGTAGAATTTAAAAATGTAATAATATACAGGGTGTTCCATTTAAAAAAACAAAGTTAGGGTCTACTTCCGGTATAGCCGGAAGTCGTAGAAACTTGAAAATATTTTAAATAAATAGATCATATGCTATTTAGAGCACAACCCAATTTTCAGAAAAAAATATTAACTACATCTTTTAAAACGTCTAACCAACGGTTTCGGTGAATATCCCTGTATAATTTTCAGAATTTATCTACCCCTGTATATTTACGAGTTATTAAATCTTCTTTCCAATTTCATTTAGAGAATAAAAATGTCTTAATGCAAAAATCATACAAGTTAGTAACTCTTTGTAATTCCCCGCACTTGTAGGAATTTTACGTCTTCTTATTGCAAATTGATTATTAACCGGGCGTGAAAATAACCTTGATTGCAACTATTACTTGCCAACAGATGGACAAGATAAGAAACAATAAAATAACAGTTACAGAGATTGTAAAATACTAATACAATAAATTATAAAAAACAACACAACATAAATAATAAAACATGTACAAGCAATGGATGGTGCAAAGCATGCTGCTGTGCTTTGTACTAACATTAAATCATTAAAAATCATGGTAATATTTCTTACAAAAGCCAAGGAAGCGTTTTAAAGCATGAACAGAAAAACAAGTTTTATTGTTCCACTAGACGAAATATTTCCAAGACTTCTATGTGAAAACCGTTTGTTACTCACTTATTAATTTTTTGTGGACAGGTCTTAGTCATAATAGTGTCTAAACATAACATCGTTGTGTAAAAAAGATTATCGTACACAAGCAACAGGTCAACTTACCGATTCTGCGCTATTTTCCTTAGAGTTTCGGGCACACGAATTAGTTTGTCTAGGGTTTTTACAATGGATTGGAACGTGGGCCTGTGGGTGCGCTCTTTTTGCCAACAGTCCAACATTAGTTGGTAAATTGCTTCAGGACAGTCCATTGGTGCTGGTAGTCTGTAAGGAATTGATTTTAGTCAATTTAATTAATTGCGGATAGTGGAACACGCACCTGTATCCCTTTTCTATGCTTTTGATTACGTCTTGGTTGGACCAGTTCCAGTAGGGTCGTTCCCCGTAGGACATTACCTCCCAGCAAACTATTCCCATGGACCAGACGTCGCTTGCTGATGTGAATTTGCGGAAGGCGATGGCCTCGGGCGCCGTCCACCGGACTGGAATTTTACCTCCCTACAGAAAAGGAAATAATTATTTAGTATGTATGATATAAAACAAAATAATTGTGTTTATTTAAAAAAAAAACACGAAGCTTTATTGAAAAGTATAACGAAGAGTTGATGAGATGGGTTGAAGCTTAGTAATATTTTAATGAACAAAACTTAACAAAAAATATGTACACTGTACAGTAAACTTTTATTTATTAGAACTCTAGTGGCGCCCTTAATTTCTTTGCCCGAAAGAAGACTGGGTAAAAATAAACAGGAGTTTACTGTATTTACAGAATTATGTAAATAAAAAGTTGAAGTTCCAGTATTTTCTGCTTTTTTATACAAAGAAATGTATTATTAGAATTTGCCATTTTTTTTATCAATTTCTTATATTTTTAACGAGATTTGTATGGCCATAAAAATGCTGTCTGACTTATTGCTTAGAGGAATAATAATTCAAATTGAGATTGTTGTTTTTTTTGACACTTGCAGTAAAATACTGTTAGTAAAAAGTAAATATCGATGGAAGGGAAAAAACGCTCGCTCAAAGTGCCTGCTGGAAATTACGAAGAAAGATTATTGTCGTAAATTCTGAAATCGAAGATTACGCGGATAATGAAAAAAATTATCCCACAACTGCATCAGCGTACTTTTTAGCTTTTTAGTGCTGAATTCGTACTTGCGATGTTGCCGCGTTTGCGTCATCTATTTGTCGCACTCGTAGTCACATTTTTTTGGGTATTTTTTCAATTATCTCAAAAACTATCGAGTGAAAGTTGTTCACGTCATTGGCACTATTTCTTCAATACTTTTTTGACAATTATTCGTATTTTACATAATTGATTTTAAAAACAAACAAGTGAATCGACTTGAAAATTTTTTGTGACTTAAGCTAACTGAAGTCTATACGAATTTTCATAAAATTGGCACTATTTTGAAAATACGTACAGTTCCTCCTTAAAATATTTTAGTTACTTAATTTGCAAGTAAATATATTTAGTAAAATTTTATGTTTATAGAAGTTCTTTACTGTAGGTGGGTTTTAAGTGGTTCATATAAAACAATGTACCTAAATACTAAAGACGATTTTACTCTTACACGAAAAATATTTAAATATCAACAACACTCAGGAAGAAATCTGACCAATTTAAAAAAACTACACATGCGTAAATCAACGATTTTGTACTGTTCATACATTTAGAGATTTTATATAATTTATAAAAAGTTTTAATGATTCAATCATTAATAATTATTAAATTGTATACAGACCAGAACCACCACCTCTGGAACCCCTTCTTTAACCAAATTATAACCATTATTAGGCACACCATTAGCTATTTCTTCCATCTATAAAATCATACGTTTCTACTAGTATAAAATTTTTAAACAAGATTATCAACATCATCAAATTTACACTATATTTCTAACGGAAAACGATATTTTACTTAAATATTTCCCAACTGAGTTATTTTCATATATAATCTGGCATATTAATATTAATTCACACTTATAGCTTCGATCCCATCTCATCTCAAGTTATTTTATTTAAATTCAACCAACATAAATCGTCTGTCCTTTTTAATTATACTCGTATTCATTCTGTCCGAAGAAATTTAAACAAATCCCCCTTAGAACAGCATGAAACAAACAAAAGTTGGCATGCTACTTTAAAACAAAAACTTTAATGAAAAGTTTCTATTTAAATTTATAGCCGTTCTTATCTGCACTATCCAGTTATTTATGCTTAACTTTAATCAAATTCAGTGCTCACTCACCCTTGTGGTGTATGCTCCTTCAGTTGCACTCTCAATTTCTCTACTAAGGCCAAAATCAGCTATCTTACAAATAAGCTGCGAGTTGACTAACACATTCCTAGCAGCCAGATCTCGATGCACGTAGTTCATTTCACTCAAATACTGCATTCCGGATGCAATGCCGCGTAACATCCCCACCAACTGGATCACTTGAAACTTGCCATCATTCGCCTGCAGACAAGATACAGTTTAAACAGTGATTCTCGTCTCGCCTGTGGTTTTCTTGAAACTTACCCGGAGGAATGTGTCCAAAGAGCCATTCTCCATGTACTCGGTGATGATCATGACTGGATTGGACTTTGTCACGACCCCTTGCAGGAAAATCACGTTGGGGTGCTCGAACTGCCCCATAATGGACGCCTCGGTGAGGAAGTCGTTGCGGGACTTATCCAATGACCCAGCTTTGAGAGTTTTTATTGCTACGTCGAAGTCTACGCCGTTAGTTTTGAGTTTTCCTTTGCATACGTCGCCGAATTCACCACCACCTAAGCAAACAAATTTTATACGAACATATTTAAATAGTATTTCCCACGTGAGTCTTCCGTATTGATTACTCACCAATAATGGATTCGATTGTAATGCAACTGGCGTCAATTTCCCTAGCGAATTCTCGCACAGCTTGGTTGGGATCTTCATAAGTGTGGGGATCAATATAAGTCCGGGAAGATCCACTTATTCCCGTAAAGAGTGGCGTTGTCACTAGAATTATCAAACAAATTAGTTTGCTTTGGTTGGTGAGGCTAAGAAGGGGCTTTGTTTGGTATTAAGAACATAAGCTGAGGAATTTAAAATATTTAAAACGATAAAAAATATTTTTCCAGTAATTAAAACTCGTAATATCAAAAGAAAACTAATAAATTACCATTTGTGTGGGTGGTTACAATTGGGGGATTATCCAAGCTATGATGAACTAAAAATTGAAAAAAAAAATTAAAAAAAAAACCGCTCATGCATATTTTTTGAGGAAATTTAAAGGAAAGCGAAAAAGATTTATTAGTAAAGTGTAGGATAGTGAAAGATGTGTACAAATACGAATTATCTAAAACTAAACTTACTGTAGGTGACTACCAGTCCTTTTTGGGGGGTAGCGTGAAAAAAGTGGTTATTAAGAGCTATTAAAACAACGTATAAAGGGGTTAGTATAATTGTAAGTGCTCTATTCTAAAAAAGCACAAGTGTTAATATAACTAGTAAATATTAGAATTTAACTAAGTAGTAAATATCAAGAAGTAAAAAATATCTGCAACTTTGGTTTTGTATTATTATTCCAGAAACATAATTTTACACAAAAACCAGATTTTACTTCTTGATACTTTTACTCTTTTCTATTCTCTAAAAAGCTACAAACTCATTTCCAGTAAAAACAGCTTACCTTCCCCGTTTCTGTACTCCAAAGTATCACAATCACTTGGTTGTTTTTTGTTGCACTCATCATTGGATCTTGAGCGCAGGAACATTACAGTCAAAACTATTATTGCCACAAGAATCACAACCACTGCTACTATTCCACCTGCAACTAACTGTAATCGTAGGCCTTCTTCTTCACCAACGTAAGCTGTAGAAACCAAAGAAAATCATCAGTGCACTGGTTTAGATTTGCAACAAAATTCAATAATTTTATATATTAAAACGAGTTGTGTTCTATACAAATCTACATAGTTGTGAATATTGAAGCCAAAGTTTTTGTGAATGTATTTTGGGTTTTCACGCTAGTCGTAGGAGTAATGAGAGTTTTTTATCTTGCGCCATTTTTTCAATAATAATTATTACAATTTATACAGGGTGTTCGCGCAAAGTGGCTCACTATTGCTAACCTCTATCTCATGTAATTTTTGCGTCACAAGAAATACTCGAAATGAAAGTTGTTGGAAATAAGATCTTCTACAACTTTTGTTTGAAGGTTTTTTTCATAATTGTAATAGAAACGTATATACAGGGTGTTCGCGCGAATTGGTTCACTA
The DNA here is from genome assembly GCA_963942485.1 of Pediacus dermestoides. Classification (NCBI taxonomy): domain Eukaryota; kingdom Metazoa; phylum Arthropoda; class Insecta; order Coleoptera; family Cucujidae; genus Pediacus; species Pediacus dermestoides. The sequence continues at coordinate 37,994,359 of OZ012626.1, forward strand.
TTGTTAACTTTGTTATTATTGGAGCTACAAAGTCGGTTAAATTAGCAAAGTAGTAGCATTTTTTCCGCTCATTACAATGGTAAAACAGAAAAACAATTGACCATCTGGTTTTCGAGATATTCACAAAAAAACATTTTTTTAAATGGAACACCCTATTTTTGCAGAAATCGATGACAAATTAAAATCTGTACAAAAAATGTCCTTAATTTTTTTTTATTATAATTTAAAATAAGCGAGTTATTTTGAAAAAAAGTTTGCAATTCTTTAAAATCAAGTAGCCATAAAATGGAATAGTAATTTATTAAAACCAAACAATCATAATTTTGAATTTAAGCAAGTTGAAAAAAACTTGAAAGAATTACGGAAATATTACTATTTTATTTAATATTTTTAATATACAGGTGGTTCACTATTGTTAACTTTGTTATTATTGGAGCTACAAAGTCGGCTAAATTAGCAAACTAGTAGCATTTTTTCCGCTGATTATAATGGTGAAAACAGAAAAACAATTGGGGATCTGGTTTTCGAGATATTCACAAAAATAAACATTTTTTAATTGGAGCACCCTGTATATTTTTGCAAAAATCGATGATAAATTAAATTCTGAATAAAGAATGTTCTTATGCTATTTTGACAATTATTTAAAATAAGCGAGTTATTTTGAAAAAAAGTTTTCAAAGTTTTAATATCAAGTAGCCATGAAAATTATAATTATGTAAATTTTCAATATTTCCGTAATTCTTTCAAGTATTTTTCAGCTTGCTTAAATTCAAAATTATGATTGTTTGGTTTTAATAAATTACTATTCCGTTTTATGGCTACTTGATTTTAAAGAATTGCAAATTTTTTTCAAAATAACTCGCTTATTTTAAATTATTATCAAAAAAAGATGAGGACTTTTTTTGTACAGAATTTAATTTGCCATCGATTTTTTCAAAAATATATAGGGTGTTCCATTTAAAAAATGTTATTTTTTTGAATATCTTGAAAACCAGATGGTCAATTGTTTTTTTGTTTTCACCATTGTAATCAGCGGAAAAAATGCTACTTTGTAGCTCCAATAATAACGAAGTTAGCAATAGTGAGCCACTTCGCGCGAACACCCTGTATATGGCAAAAACACATTGACATTTCAGCGCCATGGAATATAAGATATCACTCTCTTGAGTTTGAGTCCATTTGAGATCTAAAATGACCATAAAAGGTAGTTAAAAAGTCATCCAGAAAATAGCAGAGAAAAATATCTCATGTAGTCTTAAACGAACTGTTACATAAGTGAATAATCTTTTATTTTATTTCTCATGTATTTCTATAGTTTATGACACATTTTACGATTCAAGCATTTATAATAATTATTACCTATTGAGTTTTTAAATTTGCGGATAATTAATCCTAAGCGGGGGCACTATTTGGGAACAATGACTAATTTAATGAGAAGGAAAGTACATTTTTTCTATCATCGAAGACGTTTTTAGACACTAAAACAGCCGATTTAAAATGTGTTCCAGGGTATGGAATATTCATACAAATCAATAAACTGATAAATGTATTGACCAACAAAAATTTTGTTATTTTAGCCGAATAAATTGTATTTTATTTTATTTCTTACATAATACTTTTTTTGAGCCACACGAACAGAAGCATAAGTAAATGATTTGGCCTTCATTTTAGTGTTAGTAAATAAAAAGTGGATATTTTTCTCCGAAACTGTTTTTCAAATATTTAACTTTTGGTTGATATAACAATAATTACAAATTTTCCTCTAAAATAAACTCCATTATTATTAATTTTTATTGAATTAATGATGTGTTATTTCTAGAAGATTTATTTATATAAATATCATTCAAATTGTTTTAGAAATAATAAACGAAAAGCGTAAATGTAACCTTAATTATGCACTCTCTTTCCACATTTTTTGTTATTTGAAATTTTTTTTAATCATAAGCCACCCACATTTATTTTTAATTTTTTTCCAAAGTTCATCCTTTGTTATAATTAATATTATCCGCTAGATGGCCTTATATTTCATTTTAGGTACTCACAGATTGTTGCGAAAGTATCTCTAGTACAAACTTAGCTAAATTAGACTTGCGGTTTCGATATAATCAGTTTAACATTTCAAACAATTGTTATCTAACTTGCCTGTGTTCAAAACTTGTCCAGTAGTTTTGAAAATAACCGAGGAATACGCCCCCCAGCCTCGCTGCGTCTTAGCCCTAACTTGCAATCCGTATTCAGTGCGCTGTTGAAGCCCAGTGATTGTCGCCGCCAAGTCCGTAGTCAATAAACTCGTCGAGTTGCTATAATCGATGTCATTTCGCTGAAACCACCGCACCTACGAAACAAAACAAACAAATATACCCTTATTTTGTTGGGGGTTAATCCAATTTTACCTCATAAGTCTCAACTAAATCATTCTCGATATCCGAGCCGTCGTTCATAGACGGCGCATCCCACGCCAAGCTGATATCGGTGCTCTTCACCGACGTCACCCTCACATTGGTAATGCTGCTAGCTACCGACGCCTCAGTAGTCACCACAATGTCGGCGAATTCAGGCGGACTGCGCGACTGCAGTGGTGAAACGCCGTTTTCAGCAAACACTTGAAACCGATAGGTCGTTACGGCGTTTAGGCCGCTGATTGTTATGCGGGTGTCGTTGAAGGTGTCCTACAAGACAGAACAAACAGACATGCGAATGAGGAAATTTAATAATAAATAAGCAACTTACGGTGTTTGGATTGTATTGAACTAGACCCACACCGCAAATGTCACAGCGGATTCTGTAGACGATGTCGTAGCGTCCGCCCAAGTTTTCAGGCGTTAACCAGCTCAACACCACTGTGGATTGGTCCACGAAATTTACAGTGAGATTTTGGGGTGCCGAGGGCGGTTCTGTTTAAGAAACAAAATATTAGACAAGGACTTTAATCAATAAGCAAACGAAATAGGAAAACAATACTCACGGGTGCAGGACATATTCTTAGGATCACTTTCTGCTCTATAATACCCTTCATCACATCTACATTCCGACAACCCATAATCCGATCCAGTAGAATGCCCTGGACATGGAAGACATGGTCCATCACCCACTTCAGCCTTATAAGTTTCCGGACCACAAACTAAACGAACAAAACAAAATTTACATTTCCTCTTAGATATTTTTCTTTATATTTCTCACCATTGCAAGTCTGCTTTTCCATATCAGGTTGAAAACCAGCTTTGCATTTGCAGCCTCCTGTTGGCAGTGTCCATTTGCCGTCGCCTTTGCAGAGGTACGTTGGAGTACCACCAACGACCTCGGCATTGGCCACGCAAGTACCTAAGGCCTGCTCGATGATGGTGATTTCTTTACCAGTGGGTGTTGCTTCGAATTTGGCAAAGTTGATGGTCACCTCTGGACAGGTGATATAGTAGACCTGCATGGGGAAAATTGAGTTAGAAACACAGCATCATCCTCCCTTGTAGCATAATTTCTTAGATTTATTTTCAAATTGGAAGTGATCTAAATTATAGCTTCATCAATATCCATAATATTTTAGAAGTAATAATTTGGTAGATATAAATAAATGTAGAATAAAATCATTATTTTTATTATTTCGTTAAATACTTATAGAAATTTGCCAAGAGTCAAGTACAGTTAGTGGAAATGGATTTAAAAAATATCTTTCGTTTGAGAAATGAGATAAAACTTTCAAATAACATTTTATGGTGCAAAACTTGAAAACAAAATAAATAACTCAAGCCAGTGATTCATTACATGTCGTAAACAAAACAAAAATAACAAAGTTTTTCAACACGTTAGAAAAAATTAGAACTTTTATCCAATCTAATGTGATTAATAAAGAATCTTGCTGGAGTTAATACTCTTAATCTACTACCCTTTTCCTTACCTTAATGGCAAGAAGCGAAATACAGGCGCCCTGGTCACGAAACGCAAAATAAACACCCTTCTTGGTCACTGGAATGCTCTTCACCTCCGTGTTGATGTTGACTTCGCTGTTGGAGTTGAAACGGCCTTCCCCAGCCGCTATCCGGCCTACAGATCAACAAAAAAGAAGTAATTTCCATGCCATTTGTTTGTAAATGATAAATGCGCTATTATGTTGTGTTAGAGGAATTTTTTCCGTTTAATCCTAGCGACTTAAAAAGTTTACGGTAGTTTTGTTCCTGTCACCGGTAAATAATAACAGATTCCATTGCGAAATCGTTGTAATTACGGCAATCATAATTTTTGTAATGGTTCATTAGAAAACATATGATTAATGACTGAGTTAAAGTCTATAATATAATAGAAAAAAGCATGTCAATTACCATGTAAAATTCCAACAATATATACATACTTAAGACTATGTCATAATTTGTTCATTGGTTAAGTAAATTATTATGACAAGTTAATTAAATAATATATAAATTTGTGTCAATGATTTTCCCGATTTAAAATAACAGTCATGTAGGTAGGTGAAAATATCCTTGTATTGTTCGAACACGTTTTTCTTATTCTCCGCCTATTAAGCTTTATTTTAATAATAATTATTCCAACATAACAACAATAGAAAATATGGCGTGTTTTATGTGTGGCCCTCGCTACTGTTAGTTGCTAACGGTAAAAAATCCCAGCAGTAAATTATGGTTTACAACCAAATCTGCATAGTACATAAAATATCGATATGATGCATTATAATAAAAATCTTCCCAAAGCCAAACCGTAAACTGGAAATGATTCAATTACGATTTTACTATAGGTACATTAAAAATATAATTAGAATAGTTTCCAGGAAGAGTATCAAGTGATGGAATAATTTGAACTTACCGATTAGTTTGTAACGTTCCGCATCCCATGGTGGCGGTTCTCTGGTAGCCGCATCGAACTCGTAATATAATAAGCTAAAGGTCTCTTTGCAAGATAAGGCGTTTCCTGAAAAAAAAAAATTAAAAGTATTTTTGATCCTAGAATCTATTACATATAAAAATAGGAAAAAGTTGAAATCATTCTTAAAAATTTTAAAATTAAGCTCAAAAAATGGTTTAGGATAGTTTTGTTTACTCATTGAAAAGATTTTTCCGAAAACAAATTGTGCACAGAAAAATCAAAGCAATTTTTTACGCTTTCAAATCATATATTATAAAGTGGCAACCTTTAGCTAGAGTATCACAAGCTGCAGAAGAACACTAAAAAAAATTTATTAAATATGTATCTGTTAAGAAATGATAATTGGATTTTCTCAAATTTAATCAAAATTTGGCATTATAAACATTGGGAAGAACATAATAGACAATTAGTATAATTTTTTTGTTAATGAAAATAAATTTAATATTAATAAAACATCCTACTTTGGAATCATAATAAAACCGTAATGTAATTTATGATTATTGAAGTGAAACTGTGATAAATTGCATTTATTTAATTCTGCAGTCTCAATATTTATAATTACAAATAATTTCAATTTATATTAATTTTAGATTAATATGGTTCAAAAGTATTAAAATCATTTATTATGTTATTGTGGATAATAATAATTTACTCTGACATCAAAATGACACATTTTATCTTTTTCCAAAGTTCAGTTAATATATTATACAAAAAAATACAGGCTGTCCATGCAAATACTGCGAGGTCGTCAGTTTACCATTTTAGTTAAAATGTATTTTAAGTTTTTTATGAATTAGGGGTAAATTTTCAATAATAATTAAATTAAGCTCGTTTATTTTAATTTCGTATAGTTTAATAAAATTCGACATGATTGCATAAAAACCTGAATTACAAGATTTTTAGTAGGTGCATTCAAATTACACGAAAAATGGACTATTAAGGAAAATAAACCCAAAAAACTTGCACTTTTGGGATCCGACGAGGAAAGTGGTGGGTTTCAATATTCTATTGGAGGATTGGAGCCTGACACCCCTGAAAGCCACCCCTAACGTCCATGTTCGTTTTTCGTATTTTACCGTAAAACGGTTACGATTTCGCAATTTAGCTCCTGTACAAAAATAATCCTTATAAAATTCTCTACAAAAAGTGTATTTACCACTTTTTCTTATAATATACAATAGTTCTGAAACTACAAGCGCCCCAATATAGGGGTATTAAATTAATTTAATATCATCGAGCCATCAGCGCAGAGGGGATGGGAAGCATGTACATTTCCAAGAGCTGCAGAAGGTTTGTCGTAATAATAATAAATAATATACTAACTAGTATAGTAACTACCTCCATATTGGGGCGCTTGTAGTTTAAGAACTACCGCATATAAGAAAAAGTGGTAATTACAATTTTTCTGCAGAATTTTATAAGGATTATTTTTGTACCGAGGCTAAAATTTCGAAATCGTGACCGTTTTGCGGTAAAATGCCAAAAACTGCGAACGTGCATGTTAGGGGTGGCTTTTAGAGGTGCCAGGCTCTAATAAAATTGAGGGACACCATAGAATATTGAAACCCACTACTTTCCCGCCGGATCCCAAAAGGGTAAGTTTCTTAGATTTATTCTCCTTATTTTTGCTAATTTGAATGTAAGTACTATTTTTATGGTAACCATATTTGATTTTTGCGTGTATTTACAGGGTTATTGTCACACCTGCATAAAGTTTGGTTTATCTTTAATTGCAACAAATTAATATACTTATATTTTTATATTCTATAACAAAATTTGAAAGAAATGCTAATTAGTACAGTCCAAATTTCGTTTTAGTTTACAAAAATAAAATTTAGGGCATCTAGTGATACATCTAAGTTTATTTTAGACCAATCTGTAGGAAAAATATACTCTACAACAATGAATTTCGACATTTTTTGCGTAAAACTAACCTACAAAGAGATATTTTGAAAAAACAACGTTAAAATATTTTTTGAAACTTTCCGTGGCCACTATTCTTAAAAATGTTGACACCAAAGAAAATTATTGTAGACCAAATTGTAAGAAATTTAACTTTAAGAAGAAGACATTTCGAAAAGACAAATTAAACTTGAATTTATCGAGAAAAATTCGCTTCCAACATATTTTTTTAAGCAAAGCCATTTTTTACTCTGTTTACTGGACTATAACCTAACCTAAGCTTCGGATTTTTATCTAAGCATTATCCACACTATTTCAGATACATTTTTGAAAAATAAGCCGTGTTATGAAGTAAAATTTGGTAACAAAAGTGAAGACTCAAGGTCAAGATTTGCGAAGTGTTTTTGATGGCCTTTATCGCAAAACAAACTAATTTTTTTTTAGAAAACCGACAAAAGTTAGTTTTTTATGCTACTTATGCATCATAATATTTATTTTTCTACTTCCGTACTTTAATTAATTTATTAGGCATTTACTACCTGTATTGTAATGAGATTCATTACGATACAAATTTATAACCAATAGAAATGCAATATTCCGTCAATATCAAATATTGCCGTGAACGAACATCTGACAGATCTAAAATATAAAAATAAAAAGTTCATTTTGATTTTATGACATTTCTGAGTTTATGATAAAGTTGCCATAATATTTATTTTCCTATTTTTTATTATTTTGACTAGTCGTAGAAAAAATAGTGTATGCAACTCACGCATTTAATGGCTATTAAGACACTCGTATTCATTTTGACACTCACCTAAGGCTCGTGTCGTAATTATCATATTCGAGTCTTAATAGCTATCATTAAATGCTCATTGCATAATATTTTTGTATTTAAATTTTTAAGTAAACACAACTTAAAATAAAGCAAGATAACGTCAAAAATTCAATTATTCGGTATTCTTTCAATTAGAAAATCAGCGCTTATTTTTTAATCCTAAACTCGAATTACTAAACATTTCTTACATTTTTATTTACAAAAAAATATTTTTATAAAATAACTACATATTTTCTTCCACATGCCAATAAATCTAAAATTTCTTCACAAAAATATTCTTGTGCTTTATTTTACTCACTTTCAATTTCTAGATTGCATCGCGCTAAACATGAAGCAACTAATAGTATTTTTTAGACATGAATTATTAATTGTGGGTGTAGTTGCTTAGATGGTTATCTATAAAATTTTGTAAGTATAAACAGCATAATTGGGGCGTTGAAAACCCAATCAAACCATTGAAGTTGTTTTCATGGCATCAAAAAGCACACATTGTCCACAATCACACTTATTCGCGCTTTGCCCAACCAAAAGGTTATTATAATTTATGCTTCATTCAATAAGCCTCAAGTACCTGTCTGTAATCGTTACAACATAATTTTATAATTTATTATTAAAAACACACTGCCAAACTAGGTTATAATATGCGATTATCTACCCGTATAATTCGCAACTGGCTTTGTCCACATCGCACTTGTCTGTTATTATAAATTAATAATAATGACAGTGTGAACTTATCTTGAAAAATTCTAAGCTAACTCTCATTAGAAGCGTATTATGTGCTGTGAACAGGAAAGGACAATAAAAGCCTAACTTATATAAATGCTAATAAAACTGATACGCCCAGAAGGAAGAAAAATTGATGTTTCCTTCTGGGCTGACGCGCTTTTTCCAACTAAACCCCAAAAAGACGGATACAGTCAATAGCCGAAACCGAAGAGCACTTCATTAGTTATCCAACAGACGAAAAAAGCCAACCGACATTCTATCTTTCGTTTTCCATTTGTGCTGTGTATGTAAACGTTTTTTAAACAGCATGCGAGAACCGTTTAGCATTTGCAATAAATCAAATCAAACTAATTAATTTCAATCGCTTAGTTTTTTTCGAATTTATTGTAAGTACAGTTAGATAAGAGTGTAGAAGTTAGCACAGTTCGATTTGATTTGATTTTAATTTAATAATTACATTAGATTTTCCTGTATGTTGATGATGGTGAGCACATGAGCTTGTGTTATTTTCTCAAGATGACTTGCCTGATGCATATGTGTTATAGGGAGCAACCTCAGAATTGTTTATAATTAATCCTCTCTACATATTTCGAATTTTTTTCCTTAGATTTCATTCTGCAACAATCCATTATATGTACATACATTGCAAAACGCCGATGGAAACAGTGATAAGTTTTCTATTTTAATAAAGATGGAAGTTTTAATTAACAGAAAAACCTACTGTAGTGTAGTGGATATTCCATATAGTATATAGAGATATAATTAGTAATTATTTTATAGCCAATAATCAATCATCTTTCTCCTTGGTGCTGCTTTTTATTTTTCTGCCTACCTCTGTGCTACAGGAAGATGATTACGTAATAAAAGTAAATTGCAACAGGCGATTGTTTAATTAAACGAAATTGTCAAAAAAATAGTTTTATGCGCACTCAAACTGCAACTTCATACAAGCATATTTGGTGATTGGTGGTTAAATCACTAGCGGTACATCAAAAAATCTAATCATATATAAATAAATTAGTGCTACGTCCTCCGCATTGTACAACCGCCCATGCAACCTCTAAATTACCTATATCGATTTCATTCAGATTAGACGTTGGAAATTGTCTAAATACCGGTAAATTCTCTCATGCCTGCACCCACACACACATAGATTATTTATACTTTATAATATGTGTGGTGTATGTATTATTTAGCAAGATGTTAAAAAGTAACAAAAGAATTTATCACGAATGTACCGTATAAGGATCTATATGAAAATAAAACAGTCAAAATGTTAATAATAAAAATTACCTACCTGGAAAAAGACTGCAGTCTCTAATGGTAAATTTGATTTCTATATAGATTCTATTGGCCACTCCACGGTCGATGAACGGCGTCCAAAGCCAATTGTTTACATTATTATAGGCTACATCACAGACTACGTACGATCTCCAATTTATCCCTTTTTGGAAATTCGTAAAGGACTCCTCCACCCACTGAAAAACAAGAAAACAAACATGAAGTGGTTTTGAACTATCTAAGAGATCGGTAGAAATTGCAGAAGAGATAAAATCATCATCACTTCCTTATAGGAAGGAAGAACGAGAATATGCATAGGTCATAGGATATAATCAAAAGTTGAGGTTTGAAAGGATTTTTTCGTAATTATGAATTCTGCAACATATTTTTTTAATCCTGAAAGTAACTTATTTTGGATCGACCATCCAGATCTTTATCGAGTATCGCACCCTATAGAAAGCTCCAAAGGTTAAATATCTCGCTCCATTTTAAAATTTTAAAAATATAATGCAATAAATTAATTCACCAGTCACTGTAATAACATGATGTGTTAAATCTATATATACACAAATGGTGTTGTTATAAATTATCTAAACTTAATGCTCTACCTCCTTGTTCTATGTACATTCTGGTTAAGGTCATTGGTCAATGGTCACTGACATAAAATTTCTAGAAAGGGATCGGATGCTATTGAAATATACTGAAGGGTTAGTTAGGGACTAATAAAATCATACAGGCTGGCGCAACATAAATTGATTTTAGTGCTTCTTATTAAAAAGATTGATGATTGATGAAGCAAAAGTGTGTGCTGCTGACACGATCTATTTCCTTAGATTTGTCTTTATATTATAAAAAAAAACATGAATCTTAATCAATTTAAAATATTAATGTATGTTATGTACTTGTGAATTGTGAATTATTTTTATTATGGAAAGTTAATAAAATGCTCGTTTTGTAAATGTGTCCTTTTACATAATCAAAATCTTTGTAAATAGATACTACATTCATTTTTCATAATATGCTTATTATAGCATCTTATCGAATAATGAAAATTCACTAAAGAAAAAGTGATTTACATAACTAGAGTGGAAAGTCTTATTTTGCAGTGGATTCCTTTTAAATTAAACAAGAACTTGAAGCTATTCAATCTGTTTTCTTATATTTCTATCGTTCAATACTATTTTTCCCAAACTGTTTCAATTTTGTTGTTTTTCGAGTAGAAAGGATACTGCAGTTTAATTAAATTGTGTTATGACCAATTATTTTGTTATTTTGTTTAGAATTAACAATAGGATTGTCGGCAATAAAAATTACAGATTTTAGAAGAAGAAACAATAAGCGCCGAAGAAAGTGAGTATTAAGTTTCTCTTTATATACCTATACAATGATATTTTTGCGATAAAAAATTGCACATTGAAAAGTGCAAAAGCTAAAAAAAAGTTTCATTAGTAGAAGAAACATTATTACTTATTTATGTATTAAGCGCATAATCAGGAGATTATAGCACGAGTTTATGTTTAAAGCCCGACGAAAGAGAATTTTTAATTTTCCGAGGACCATTATCGACAATTATGCCCGTGGTACATACCACGTTTTATTCTATTTTAGTATCTAAAACATTAAAAAAATATTAAAGTTTCCGGCAAGTTTGTGACAGTTTGCCGATACGAATTTTAGTGTTGTCTAGGTAGTTGGTTATTTACGTTCTAAATACATCAAAATTGACAGTTTGTTTTTGTCTTAACACAATGTCAAATATAGTTCGCAGCCGTAATCGTTGCTTAGCAATTTTTTATTAATCGGGCCATAAAGTTCACTTTATCTACGACTAATATATAATATATGTATTATATTTGTGGTTTTTGATATATAATGAATCTCATTATTCCATACAAATTCCATTATTCCATACTTGTAAACCAATGAAAAAATAGTATAACAATCACAATTTCTGTGAAATTGAAAATAGCCATGGAAACCATGACAAACAAAATGTCACTGTAAATAAATAATTGTCAAAATACTGATAGTGTTGTAGGTGTTGTGTCATTTTATAATGGAAAATGTGGAAAATGATATTGAAGATGGATTTTCGTCGTAGATAAAGTATAGTATACAACTCGCTATAATGGCTATTATTCCCTCGGATGTTACAACAGTTGTAATTTTCATCCTCAGGAATAATAGCTTTCATTATAGCGTCCGCATTTGCGGGTCTATAAAATAGATTATGGGTCTAAAATAGAATAAAATTATAAATATAATTTAATAAAAAGCACATTTTAGCGAAAAAAAAAACGAATTCAGAAGTTACCAAATATTTCATTAGGTTTTCTTTTAGAATAATGCATTTTTTAACAAAATAATTACCTCGAAAATAATGATAAACGTAATTATATAACGAAGAAAATAATTACATATAAATATTCATGGACAAACAATATTTGTAACTTAAACTTAACTCAAAATTATAATACCTAAGTAATAAATGATTATACAGGACTCGGCAAAAATATGGCAACATCGTCCCATAATATTGAAATAAATTTTTTAGACCAAAATTTTTGCATATGTTAGATACAGCATATTTTCAAGTGCATAGTAAAAGTCCATATTTTTTTATATTTTACGAACAAGCAACAAATTTGATGGAAACTCTTAAGGTAGTTAACCTTAACTATTACTTAAGACTAAAAAACCGTTCGTAAGTTTTTTGCTATTAAAAGAACGTAGATAACTGGAATTTTTTTGCCATATTACGGATTTAACCTGTATTATGGATAAATACCAACAATGCGAGTTTCCGATTTATATCCAGTTTTACGCCGCGTTATCAATGTATTGGATGCGTTCTCTAAACACCTAAACCTGATCCCTGGCTGTTATTTTCAGCGATAACAAATCGACTCTTATATTGCACGCTCAAACCTGGCAAATCAAACCATAGCTCCATACAACAATAAAAAAGGGTGCTAATCCTATAAATTGAACTGAAGCAGAGAAAAATTGCCACTCATCGAAGTTTATAGAGCTTAAAATATCGAAATTCTCCCCAAATCCAAATCAATTTTTCATCGCTTCCAATTTATAAATCAATTTTATTACGAGCCATTTAAAAATACAAGCTAATTCCCCATCATGCGCCACACCTCCCCCGTAAAATCGTCGGTTAAAAAGTTCTGACGAAAAAAAACTGTCATCCACATGGATATCGAACAGGAGATCCTATTTCGCCGGTTTAAATGCCCCTGCGGTGCGGGGGGCCTAAGGGCTTCATTCATTTTTTAAGCTTATAATAATCACTTTACGAGCAAAACCGGCCGAGGGCCCCAACCCATCCACTGTGCCAGGCGGCTGTTTTCGTTCACTTTCTCCATGTCGCCCCTCTTTCTCTCGCGCAGGAAGTTTGTTAAGAAGCTTATATTTAATATTCTGTTTTTAAACGTTCCAAATTCGGCTTATTATACACGCGCTCTGGCTTCGCTTATCTCTTTTTGACTGTATTACCCGCTTTTTCCAAGCGAAACACAAAAGGGGTTTAATTGCATGAAAACATCCAGGATGGAAATAAGCACTGCTTGTGGTAATTTCCAAATAACAGAACAACAAACACAATGGATTGTTTCCGTGGACGAAACGGGGGAAATGGCGAAGTCAAAGACGATTATATTTTTTAAAAGGCAACTAATAGGACTTGTAATTAAACAAGGCTGTGTTGGCAGGACAATAATTTTAAGACACATCCTGATTAGTTGCTATGGACTAATATTTACCCTGCGCGAACTACTGAAATAAAATTTGTCTAGTGCCGCGTAGCGAAATTAATTTTGCATTGCAGGAGAAGAGCTGGGCTGCAACAGTTAGCACACGCAATTAAAATTTCAGTTCCTGTATAAACAAAGAAAGCAGAAGAAACTACCCCAAAGCAGCGGGCGCGCGTCATCTGCATCTGTACTGTCTCGCACTGTATAAATAACAGAAATTATATACTGCACATTTCTACTTGCAAGAGGATTTATTGGTTTTAATTAAGCTGGATGAGATGATGAAAAACAAACAAAATATTCTTTGAGTTTGAGTTTGGAAATATAATAAAAAGAAAAACTGGATGGGAATATTGTTAAATGTAAGGAAATTTTGTGTGCTGAGTAATAGTTTAGTTTAGAAGAAAAAATTAATTTCCACTCCAACTCGGAAAACTTCGGAAACAAAGTTCAAGATTAAAATTCCGGGAATTTTTCTGAGGAAAAAATCATAATTCAAGTATGCCAGTTTGAGTAATTTTCTTAATTTGTGTGCTCTCGAACAATGTTGGCTGGGATTGGAAGATCTTCGTACAATTTCCTGGTAAGGATAACTTGAACTCATTTGCCTTTATTGACAGTAAGGAACGGTGTATAGTTTAATATTTAAATGCAATTCATTGTATTGTTTGATGTAACTCTGCTTTACAAACTATGCTAATGATAATAACCCCAGGAAAAATTATAAAGCATCTGGTGTGTATTAAATTATTTATGTCTTAGAGGATCATATTTTATTTATCAAAATTCAAAATAATCAAAGCTTCTTAGTGGGTTGTAAAGATAGCACGCGAAAAATTTCTTTGGGAAAAATGATGATAAATAACCTATTAAATTATTTGAAATTAAAAAGACAAAAAGTCTTATAACTTAAACTTTATTTGGCAGTTTTAGCAGGAAGATTATGAAAATTAAAATGTTCAATAAAATATGTAAATTATAAAAAAGTCCTTTGGAGACATATTTATTTATTTATTTATTTATTCACCACGAGAGCATCAAAAAGATTGTTTTTCACATTATATATACAGCTTCCTCTTCCTTTAATTCTAGACACCAGTATTCCTTAATTATGAGTTAATTTCCTTAGATATATCATGGATAAAGTTAACCAAGAATTAAGGATATCCATCGATTATTAAGAAAATATAATCGTGATTTTTTCCTGACCCTTCACATAAAAACTCAATCAATTGTGGGACGCTTTGTGTAATTGAAGGTCTAACAATGTTTTATACCTTGTGCTACATGACAGCAATTTTTCAATTATTTTATATTGTTGGGAAAAAAGTATAGGTGAATAAAAAATAACTTAGAGTTGCATTTATGCTTTATAAAAAAATCTCGAACTCGTAAAAATCACAATAACTATACTTCCTTATTATTTCGCATAGGTAAAATTTTTTTGAAATAGTTACCGACTAAAAGCTCAGGAATTAAGACGAGCTCTAACAACTAAATATTCGGACAAAAGTAAATTTGATTGTCTTTTTTCCATACGCGCAAAAGTTATCTAAATTAACTTCCATAATATTAATCGTTTTTTCTGTTATAATGCCAACATTTAGATATATAAAAACATAAATTTCGTAAAAATCCGCTCGGCGGTTCCAACACTATGGCACTTTAACCCAGCAGGATGGGAAAATTGTAGAAACAAAGAATTATTATTTTCAAAACGTTGGATCTAGTAGTCGGATTTTGAAGAAATCTACTTTATTGCAAAACTGGATGTTGGTTTTCTTTACAAAAAAGTTACACAAGTTTTTATTTGGTGATTTTAGGCATTTATCGGAGCTTCAAAGTTGCACCTTTAAAAATGATAGAATTTTCTAGTAACTGTTTAAAAAATCACAGTTTTGAAACCGCTGGCTGGATTTGTGTCAAAAAACCTGTAAATCAAAGCTCAATAATCGTACTATATTGAAAAAATCCTGAAATGTTAATATGATTTTTTTTGCATTTTTATCGAGTTCCACAGTTCACTTTTCGAAAAACGTGTTTTTGAGGGTGCTACCTACATTAAAATAATCACAGTTTTGGAACCACTGGTTGGATTTTGGTACAATTTACTTTATTGCAAAGCTGGATGTTGGTTTTATGTACGAAAAAATCCCCAATTCTTTATTTGGTGATTTTAGGCATATTTCGTAGCTTTAAAATTGCACTTGAAAAATGTGACGTAATTTTCTAACGACTGTTTTTAAAAAATCACAGTTTTGGAACTTGGGGAAAACGACATAAAGGTGCTTTAATGGGCCTCATACAATCCGGACTTAAATGTCATTGAAACTCTTTGGCATAAAATTAAACGTATTCAACGCAATAATCCACCAAAAACCATTGGGGACTTAAAGACCAAAATAGAAGAAATTTGGGACAGTTTCACGCCAGAATTGTACCAAAATTTGATAAATATAATGCCTGCTAGAATACAGGCAGCTATTAAAGCAAAAGGAGACGTAACCTCTTATTAATGGTCCTAAATTAAAAATTATGCCAACATTTAGTTGCAAATTCATTTTATAAAGTTTGCTAATTATTAAGGTTAAAATATTGTTAAATCCAATAAATAATTTTCTTCCATACATAATATTGTTATTAAGGCTTTATCTTATTGTATTGTTAGGTGTTTACTAATTATTTGCGTAAAATTTCCAGTTCTCGTTTCATACTTCAAAAATTTACTTTTGGTCCGAACATTTAGTTGTTAGGGCTCGTACAAAATAAAAACTGCAAACTGTTTTCATATCATTACAAATTCTCCAAAATAACGGGCCTCGAACGGGCGGATTTCAAAACATAAATTGAATAAATCAGGAATGCAATTTATGATCATTTTATTCTTTTTAACGACACCAAATTCGAAACATGAATTTTAGAAAAAAAAGTTCCTTACAAAATTTGGTACATCAAGAATGGATATTTCGTAAAAATATCGGAACGATTGCAGTTGCAGTTTCTAGATTTAAAAAACTCATCGCAAATTTTAATAAATTAAAGATACGCTTTATTCATAAAAAACGTCCGCAGTCTGTGGACTAAAATATCGAGTTAAAAACTGGACAGTTTTTCATAAAAAAATATTTATGGGGGGGGGGGGGTCGAAATCGCCCCAAGAATTAACATATTGGAGGCGGATTCTTTTTTCATACAACTTACTGAAAGCCAAGAGCACCTCATGGAATAATTTATTCACTGCGCTTGTGTTGTGTACAATACATAATGTACTCGTAGCTATTTATGTACAATAATCACTATTTCCATTTCGCAATTATTTGCTACATACATAGTTTAATTAAAACAAATATTTCGTTGAAAATGTTATTTGATGATGGTGTTATAAGATAAAAATAGTAGTGCTTAGTTGTCACTGCATTTTTTCCCACTTTAAATTAATAAATTAGTCAAATACAGCTAATTACATATTTACAGTTTGCCCTTTTCTGACAGTCGTTTTTCTGTAATTTTTCTTTCGAATCAACCGTTCAAAATATATAAACATCATAAATAATTCATAGGGCACATTATAAATATTATTATAGGCTATTTGTATGTAGTTACGTATGTTAAGTTTTTTAATTTGGTTACCAAATTTGGAGAAAACAAGATCACCAATCTGTGGCGTGTACATTTCTGATGGATTGATATATACCAACCTACACACACACACGACGAACCTATTTACAATAAATTATTTTATTTATCTTACTCGTTTTTTTTCCACTTATGTCGCGATAATAAACATGTTCGGAATCGAATAAAAATGATTGATGCTAATCCGTTACGAAAAAAAAATCATTGCACTTATTTTCTTCTCCCAAACTAACGTACTAATCGAGTTATACTTACACACAATGTTTGCGTAAGTTTCTCCGATACATCCGTCCAAATAAATAAGTTCCACTCAATTTGCTGTTGTTGCTTTTCGTACAGAAGAATTAGTGGTTATTGGAAAGTTTGGATTTAACGGCCCCGGAGGAACTTTACCGTTCTCGTAAAATTAACCCAATAAAACGGCCGAATAGCTAATTTAATTTGTGCTACTAGTTCCAGGCTTTGCTTATCCCCAAATATTTGCCTTAAAATTAATAATAATCTCAAAGAAAACTTCGGACGTGCCCCCTGCTGTAATAATAAATCTTGACCATCGTTAGGCATTCGCGCGGGGGTGGCCTCGTTCGTTGGTGCAACACAACACAAATAAATAACTGTCAATTTAAGTTTTTGCCCCTCAAACATTTATTGTTCAAATATTATTTCATCCTTATATGTTGAGCACGTACAAACACAGTTAATTTTCGGCTCTCTACAAATTTGCTGTGTTTCCCGGAATGGTGGTGGTGGTCCGGATTTGTCTGTCAGAGCCACGGAGCGAAGGTCGAAAATTGCATAAAAACCACCTCGACAAGCCCCTATATATAATATAATGGGGGTAAAGTATTAAGCGAATTGTCACCCGAAGCACGAGTGTTCTTTATTGTACGGAAAGATAAAGGTAATGCCAGACAGCTACTATGTCAAAATTACAACGGAAAAAACTTTTCCAACTTTTA
The DNA here is from genome assembly GCA_963942485.1 of Pediacus dermestoides. NCBI lineage: Eukaryota > Metazoa > Arthropoda > Insecta > Coleoptera > Cucujidae > Pediacus > Pediacus dermestoides. The sequence continues at coordinate 38,012,337 of OZ012626.1, forward strand.
TCGATGATTAATTTCGAGAAATTATTTAAGATTTAGCTGTACTCAGATAAAATTTGAACGTGATGGCTTTTTTCACAAGACATTACAGCTACATTGTATTGTTTGGTCTTGTTACCATTAAAGAAGTGTTCCCACATCTAATACGGAAAAATGATTGTGGCGTGGTTTATTTTTACAAACAAATACTCTAACTAGCAATGTAATTATAATTTATCATTTCATACATCTGAGTTTGTTTACTTTATCTGGAGAGGGGAAGCATGGGGGAATCGCTAATGAATTTCCTTTAAAGAATAATGATAATGTACCTCACCAACGAGAGTTAATTAAAAAAAATGTGTAGAGGATATAAAATTATTAGCCAGGAAATAGTTGGGAACTGTTTTTCAATGTTTGGTAGGAAGGCCAATCAGAAGAATGCAATTGGATGTGAAATTCCAGAATACATGAAATGTGGATAGTATGAGCTCATGACAGAAGAATTTTTACCTAAAAAAATATCTAAGCTTAAAATTTTAAACTGCAAGTCAGATTGGTGATTACTTAAATTTTTTTGGGAATATTCCAGGAGAAAATTGAGACAAGAAAATGTTTTGAAAAATGCATCACCATCATATTGCTATAGAAAGGTAGGTAATGAAAATAAATTTCACTAAATTTTTGGTACATCAAGAATGGATATTTCGTAAAAATATCGGAACGATTGCAGTTGCAGTTACTAGATTTAAAAAAATGTTACAAATAATAGTATTAAATACTTTGGTAATGTATTGTATTTTTAGCTTGTTCTTATTGGTTATTAAACCTGATGAAATAAGATGCATGTATATATTTCCACAACTATATTTGCTGTTTTTTCCAATACGGCGACAAGCAGATATCACTCGAGGACAAAAATAGTATGATTACTTATTTAGAAAGCCAACAGAAGTAAAGTTATTAAAATTTTTTTACTTTTTTACATTTAAATCTAATGATTTTTATTTAATGATTCTTTACCTTTTTTCATTTTTAATTTCCCGTAATTGAAGATTTTGTAACAACAAAGAAGTAACGTAATTATTAAACTTAATGGTTTATTTATGTGGAATATGTTTCTTAGGTACAATTATCTGAAAAATGCATTATAACGATGTAAATTTCTAAAAATCTTGGACAAAGTTTACACATAAAAACGTCTATATTGCGGCCTTAACAGCTTCAAAGCTAAATAAAGAGCGAGCAAATAAATTTGTAATCGAGTCATCTATGAACGCGAAATCGTATTTCGTTACTTGAACTGCATTATAATATAATGTCAGTTGAAAGCTAAAATAGTTCAAGTTACAGACATACGGATTCAAATCCATGGATGACTCGATTACAAATTTATTTGCTCGCACGATACTAAGTATTTGCTCTTACTCTAATTTTTTGTAGTAAAATGAAATAGACCAAATCAGTTCGCAGTCCGATGAGTCATCAATCACATACAATGAAGGGGCGCAAACATTACGGTGCAGACGAAGCAACGTCTTGCTTACACACTCGACAGGGCATTCGTTGTGCGCATGTGCTCACTCGTATTCGAATGATAATCAGACACGCATGCGCACTAGCGCCCATTTCCAGATGATCTAGCTAGGCAGGGTGCAATGGACATTCTCATTCAAAATTACTTCAATAAAATCGAATAATTATGTTAACTATTTAATTATTGTTGACTGATACACTGATTTCTGAGAAACATCAATAATCTCAAAACCAAACAGATTATATTATGTATTTATATTCTTATGTCATAATTTTTTTCTTCAAGCAAAAATTTAAACGCACTCCCTCAAACTTCATACGAACAAATTCGCAATTCAATACCAATCCATATCGACAAATTTTTATTGCGACAAAATCTACCGACAAAACACCCCCTCTATCCACGCGAATTCATCATGGCAATGAATGTAAAAAGGACGATGAGGAAAAAAACTGCATATAAACTAGACTGTTAAGTTACCAAATCACGTACCATTCCAGGGGTGGAAAAGTAGCTTTGGTAATCAAGAATGATTAGTTACCATAGCGACAAAATTGCTTATACTTCCCCCGTCTGATGTACTCTGTACATTCCTCCTACAACAAGGTGAAGTTGAACGGAAGGGCCGCTCCACTATGTAGTTGGAGCCAGGAATGCGGGAGAGATTGTCAAGGGCAAGGGCAGGTATAGAGTGCAAAACATGTGGTCAAAAACCTTAATATGTATGTCGATTTGGAATATTAAGTCATCAATATCTATAATAAATTATTTATCTAGTAAATGTGAGGTCAGATGTCTGCCTAGAACAACAATAATATGTTGATATATTATATTACATTTGTATTTATTTTTAATTTATGAATTATTGTTTTGGTTTGAATGTGTGATCATAAATCAATAATTTATTAGTTTTAGGCGTTTTGGTTTAACTTTCATTTATTTGTATATTTAGCGTTAGAATTATCCCAAATATATCAGAATGTCAATCTAACCAGGCCAGAAAATATATTATGTAACAATTATATTATAAATGTACATTTATATAGCGTATTTAGCGAGCCTTCAAACTAATCAAAGAAATCATCACATTATTACTATGTAGGTATATGAATAAACACTGATTGAGTTGTTCCCAATTTAATTTTTTCGTTAGGTTCAATTACGTAACTTTGCTTGCCAAATATAAAAGAACCAGAATTTTTTTCACGTTTGTTTATTATTTCGTATATTGACAAAAACAATTTTCATAACGTTGGACACGATTTAATAAAAAAATACCTATAGTAAGAGTAAGAAAATAAATTAAATTTACATAATAAAAACTGATAAGAACGGAAAGTTGGAGCTAATAAAAAATTCCAGACGTCTCCGCCACATCAAATATAGCTTTCAATTATATTTATTTCTCTTTCTGGTGTGCCAACCTAAGGGTTTTTCGTCTTGCCTTTTTGGCACATGATGATAGAGCCACGCAGGAAAATGGGGGGGGGGGGGGGGTGGCACAGGCATCACCACTGAATTTAAATCAGGTCCGTAATGGAGGGGTGCTATAATTGAGTTACGGGCCCCCTCGCCATAGTTTTCATTGCGCAGCCGACTGTCATTCTAATGTTAAACCCCATTTGATATGTCTTAGAGACTTTCACCTATTTATGGCATAATACAAAACCATCCAAAAATAAACGTTACTTGCACAGACGAAAGTAAATCAAGATTTATTTGTACGGTAATAGACCGGGGCACAAACGCACAATTTCGGAATTGAATAATAATTCCAAAAGGGGGGCTCAGTGCGCTCGTGTAATATGATTAGCTTACCTGACGTTGATTTATGGCAAGTAATGTGTGCTGGTACAGAGTGGATGAAGGGAAATGCGCTTGCTATGTGCTGTGCGATGATGTAATCGGTGAATATTCATTTAACGGGGGATTAGAGTTAATAAGGGACAATGTAAATGGCATATCTACATATTTTGTGGATAGGCAGACAAGATGAACATTTCTATTTACACTCAGGAGCATGAAAATGAAATTAACCGTTATAAACCCAAAACCAAACCTCACAAAGCTCTTTGGCCTAAAAATACAAACCCCTTTGTTTGTGAAATATTGGCGTGTCATCTCCCCCAGACATGCACTATTTGTTTTAAACTAGTTTAAACTAATACGAATAAATCACGCCTGGCTGCTAAAAATAATGATATCCATAATAATGATGATGATAACAGTCAAACAACAAAGCGTTTTTGATTTATGTCTCCGACAAAGACAAACACCATTAACCGATATTATTTTTAAGGAAGCCAACTATTTTAAACCCTTTTCCCTTTGTCTGTGTGAAGCTTTAATTAATTGTATGCTTCGTTTCGTTTTCAATTTATTTCAAACACGGAACGCAAACGCAACACACAGTGAGTTCTTAGTTTGAGAAATTTATGGGGCCACAATTTTATGCTGGCGCGAGAAAGGAAAAACGGAATAAAGGAAAAAAACAACGCACAGAACGTGAAATATTGTGTGGGTGAATTCTTCTGCAGTTTCGAATGCATAATCTAATTTTCTTAGTGGGGGGCATCAGCCAGTGAAAACTAATAAAAAAGTGCGATTTATCATCATCATTGTGCGCCAAGTTGGATGCGAAAATTTGCAGCAAAATAAATTAAGACAGTGGAAATTCTCTTGTATATTTCGCATAATATTGTACAAGAAGTTTTTCTTGTAGGTCGTTAAGGTAAAAATTTGGAAAATATTCGAAATGTAAAAAATGACCCAACTGTAGGTATAAACTAGGAAAGCAAACGCTCAAGTAACTGCTATGTGATTTTAGTTTACTTTCAGTCACCAATGAGTAGCCAAGTGTTTTTTTGTGCCTCAGGTTGGCATAAGTCATTTTGCAATCGTATAAATCGGCTGGAAACTCATGTTTTGCCGGGCTAGACCGGCAAAAACTAGGAATTTTTAGTTTATCGATTGGCATGATTGAAATTATAAAGAAAATTTGTATTTTCCATAGAAACGGATTATTATTTCTGTTATTCGGCTACTACTGTCAGTGTCAATTTTAAGTATCGCGTGTTACCAATAAAAAAAAATCCCTAATACCAAATATTTAAACAAATATTTTGTAAATTTTATTTATTTAAATAAACTTTGGCACAAAAAATAGTGTGTATTACACGCCTAGAAACTGTTTTGCGAGTACTCGTAGTTGCGGGCCTCGGCCTACGGCCTCTGCTCGCAAACCCTACTCGCACTCGCAAAACTCTAGTTTCGAGGCTAGTAATACAAATTACTATTTTAACTAACTATCAATTAAAAACTTGGCAGTCGCTTGAGCGGTGCCGCATTTATAATAACCAACAAACTGACTTTTGGCAGTAAAAAATAAAAAAAATAAGCTTTTAATAACACAAAACTTATATGACAGCTTTTGGAGAAATAGTCTTGTTCTTGTACAATGTTTTTGATGTTTTGATGTTGAATGTTTTCAACACAATTTTCGTCATATGGAATATTTGTCACTTAATTTGTACGGCTCTTACTTTGTATATAATAATGAAAAACCATAAACACCTTAATTATTAGAGGCGACAAACTGACAATATAAACAAAATATTTGTCACAGGCAGATTTATTTCAAAATGGAAAGAAATTTACTAGTGAATTTTATGAACTGTTTAATGCAGCAACTTATGGTTTTAATAAAAGTATTATTTAATTTCGTTGCGGTTATTTTAATAACCGACAGGAAGTTTTTCAAATATACACTAATTGCCAGCGTTAATTTGTAAACTATAATTACTGAAAATACTTAAACACTCGCAGAATGTTGTTATATTTACAATGAAATTAATCTCTTGCATTAACAAATAAGATGAGAACGTAAATATTGAGGTATATTATATTTACTGCTCAAGAGTCTTGTAACTTTTAAAAATGTGCTTATTTCAACAGATTTGTTTAACTCGTCAAACAAAATGTCACACTCGTCCTCTAAATATGCCCTTCGCGCACTTGATACATAAATAACTAATAAGTTTCAGTTTTTTGTAGCAGGGTATTATAACTTAGCAACATTGTTCAGTGGCGTAGGTATTTATTTTAAACATATTTTTAGGGAATGGAATTTTTGAACAAACATAATATATAAATAGATTAAGATTTAAAAAAGGAAATTTAGCGATTTGTTTCAATAACCAATATCTTATCAGACATATTTCTGTTACAAAATTGTTGATGATGTGCGTTTGCTAATTTCTTGCCTTGCCTCATGCATTCATTGTTATATAATTCATCCAGGAAAACAGTCTGAAAACCGAACCCTGGTAATATGAGGGGGCGGCAAATCCCAGACGGTTTGTACTTGATTATTAAACAAAAATTTATCTGGCAGTTTCTCGGAGCCATTACCTAGCAAAAACACTCGACTATAGGCCCAAAAGTCAGATCATTATATTTGACGGTGCATTCTCGACATCCTACCAGATAACATAGTAAATTTCATTCACGATCTACATTGTATTCATATTATCTGTCAAATGATGACAAAACTATTCACATTAAGTGCATGGAACACAGACACAAAGGTTTTTATTGCAGCGATAAATATTTAACAGGAACCTGTTTAATTCAACCACCGTTTTTTGTATCACAGTAGCCAGGGATATTATTCTGCAAAATATTATCGTCTTTATAACACTTTGCGTCCATTGTGTCGCATATAAACATAACTCTGGTTGGTTTATTTTATTGGTGAGGATGCTCGATGCAACATTCATTCAATGGATGCATGGGCCTACCGCTTTACCACCAGCACCACAAAGTGATGCTCATTGCACACAATTTGTAACTTGATATGGTCGCTGAGTTGACTAGTTGTGGTTTTTCTGCGAATCCGCCATGAGAAGATATGAATTGAATTTGTGACAAGAAAGCTGGAGAAAAGGAAGCTTTATAACATCTGATATGTGGCGCAAAAATTCGTGGCCAAATCCTCATTTTAAGATGGCTTTTATTGGCCATAATCCAAATGAAAAAAACCTCCAACTCTAATAACTGCATAAAATCCATTATACAATAACAAAACATGAACATGGACTTGGATGGCTGGTAATGTCCATAAAAAGCTATTCGAAACATAAATTTCCTTTAAGAAAAAGGAAAACTGGGTGGCTCTATACCCGATTTCTTATAAATAGACGAACGAACGCCCGGCTTATGTGAGCTTTTGGTCCAGCGATCTGTGTTTCCGTAATAGCTGGACCGCACCAGAACTCCGACCAGGGGGATGAGAAAACTTTCTATCATGGCTTTCTATATATAAATCAGTTTTAAGGGTACACCAGTAAACACACGTTTTGTTCTGTTTTTCAATTTCGGTCAAGCCAAATGTAATTCCCAAAGATGGAACAAAACGCCAGCGAAAAAAAACAACAAATAAAACAGCTAAGGGAAATCGTTGTTTCAAACGTATCCGCCGCCACATCGTCTATAACTTCAGACAGGGGCAAGAAATGGAGAGTTTAGTCATTCTAATCTCACTTTTTCTTAAAAGCTAAGCTGTAGGGATCAGCGCAAAGCAGAAGTGGAGGAGTTTTTTAGAAGAGGGGGATGGAGACAAAAGTACAATAATTATTTAGTAAGATTAAAGGCAGGATTATTCATCTTGGAATAACTTTAATTGGCGATTACATTTGTTATAACAATTTTATGTGGCAGATAAAGTTACTGGGAAGATGAACACACCGGTCTTAAATAAGAATTATGACGGTTATAATGATTTCTTAAAATTATTTTGAACGTACCCCAGGAGTGTTGGCTTGAGGCCCATAGGGAAACCGGGTCCAGTCCAATTTGGCTTCTCCAGTCGTGTCCAAAAGGACAACTGCAAAAAAACAGAAAATTAATAATCATTATAATAATAACGGACATTTCAGGATAATTAGAATTTGCTCAGATTGTTTTGGTGGAAAAGCTCGTTGGAAATTAGTCCGGAAATCCCGCACAAACTGTTAATTGGACCGGTTAATTACCAGAGACCCAGACAGGATTTCAATTATTTAGTCTTGTGATGTGTGTGTGTAGAATGTGTGTTATGTGCATCTTAAACCTCCATGCATATACGTAAAAGTTCACTTAGAGGTTGCGGGTTGGGCAATTTATTACAATTTCAACCGCACATGGCTAGTTATACATAATAAATCCATGTGCAAGTTTATATGATATAATAACCAACAATTAATGGTATCAAAGCCATTGTAAGTCATCTTGCAATAACTCCATATAATTACAATCTAATTGGTATTTATAATTGGCTGTGCAATCAGTTCCCTTCGATGCATTGAAAATATTTACATTCTATGATGCAATGTAAATTTGCATAGTTGAACAAATTTGCCGCGTCCAGATGCGAATGGGAAATCACCTGGGCTATTTTATAGTTATTATTTCGTAGTATTTGTTCTTGTGCCGTTGTGCCAAGGTTAAAGCTTACATCGAAGAAACAACCAAACGATCTGGAAACATTTAAATTATATTTTATATCTGTTTGCTTTCGAGCTTTCGCTTTTCGGGACTTGTGTTTGCTTGCACTTAAAGAACACCCAGGGATACCAGCTATACAACCTACATATTTTATGATGGTGTGCTCCTGATTTATGGGCGGGTTTACTTATTTGAATAGCAAAGACACATTAGACCGTTATATAGTAAATGCTAAATAGTTTTACTACTTGATTGTGCTACATGTTTTATCATTTTGCATAGAAAAAACCATCAGTAGAGATTCTATTATACAATCTAGAGGCAAAATTGGGGCTACATTTTAGCGTATTGTAAAGTCTTGCGGGCAAGTTGTAAAATGGAGATTTTAACTATTTCCATACAAAAAAGACCTTTGAGAAAAAATATAGCGATGCCATTTTGAAGGAATTTCAAAAATCTCAGTAAAAAAAGCTGCTGCATTTTACTGATTTATTATCTTGATCATAAAAACCTTGATATTGAATTTTCCACGATTACGAGCCCTAACAACTAAATGTTCGGACAAAAGTTAATTTGATTGTCTTTTTTCCATACGCGCAAAAGTTATCTAAATTAACTTCCATAATATTGATGGTTTTTTCTGTTATAATGCCAACATTTAGTTATATAAAAACGTAAATTTCGTAAAAATCCGCTCGGCGGTTCCAAAACTGTGGCACTTTAACCCAGCAAGATGGGAAAATCGTAGAAACAAAGAATTATTATTTTTAAAACGTTGGATCTAGTAGTCGGATTTTGATGAAATTTACTTTATTGCAAAGCTGGATGTTGGTTTTCTTTACAAAAAAGTTACACAAGTTTTTATTTGGTGATTTTAGGCATTTATCGGAGCTTCAAAGTTGCACCTTTAAAAATGATAAAATTTTCTAGTAACTGTTTTAAAGAATCACAGTTTTGAAACCGCTGGTTGGATTTGTGTCAAAAAACATTTAAATCAAAACTCAATAATCGTACTATATTGAAAATATCCTGAAATGTTAATATGATTTTTTTTGCATTTTTTTCGAGTTCCACAGTTCACTTTTCAAAAAACGTGTTTTTTGAGGGTGCTACCTACATTAAAATAATCACAGTTTTGGAACCACTGGTTGGATTTTGGTAAATTTTACTTTATTGCATAGCTGGATGTTGGTTTTCTGTACAAAAAAATCCCCAAGTCTTTATTTGGTGATTTTAGGCATATTTCGTAGCTTTAAAATTGCACTTGAAAAATGTGACGTAATTTTCTAACGACTGTTTTTAAAAAATCACAGTTTTGGAACTTGGGGAAAACGACATAAAGGTACTTTCATGGCCCTCATCCAGTCCGGACTTAAATGTCATTGAAACTCTTTGGCATAAAATTAAACATAATACGCAATAATCCATCAAGAACCATTGGGGACTTAAAGACCAAAATAGAAGAAATTTGGGACAGTTTCACGCCAGAATTGTACCAAAATTTGATAAATAGGCAGCTATTAAAGCAAAAGGAGACGTAAGTGACGTAACCTCTTATTAATGGTCCTAAATTAAAAATTATCCCAACATTTAGTTGCAAATTTATTTTGTAAAGTTTGCTAATTATTAAGATTAAAATATTGTTAAATCCAATAAATAACTTTCTTCCATGCATAATATTGTTATTAAGGCTTTATTTTATTGTATTGTTAATTGTTTACTAATTATTTGCGTAAAATTTCCAGTTCTCCTTTCATACTTCAAAAATTTACTTTTGTCCGAACATTTAGTTGTTAGGGCTAGTATTCAATGAAATAGAAATGTTTCTTTTAGATACTACTCGTATATGGCCCATCTTTTTCTTTATTCTAATTCGTCAAGCTGGACTGAATTAACAATATGCCAAACATACTCGATATTTTTAAATACACGTTAAAATTTTAGATCTTATTTCTGACTAGACGTCAAATTACCAAAAAAGTTCCCATAAAGATGGGTCCAGAAATTAGTCGTTATCTCCAATATTGACACTCTAGAATTTTTGACATGCATCCTGTATTGAATCTATTTCATTGCAACTCGCCTATTAGTTGCATTTTAGCTTGAAATCGATAGAAGGGAATTTTATGGTATACTTGTAAATTCCTGAGTGCATTTTAATTATTATTGTGTTGTAAATAAAATTGATGTATGTATGTGTTAAGTTGGATCGTTAAAGGAAACTTAATTGGGTCGCTGGCATGCAGAATACAACAAATTTCAATTAATAGTAAGAATACAATATCCTTCGACAAATTACTCAACATTACGTTAGGTTTTATTCTTCCATTTTCTACATGATTTATTTGGAAAACCTTCATATGTTTATTGTAACTGGATAAAAAACAATGCCATAAGAAGAACTGTGGGTGTGATAATAAAAAAGATTTATTAACAGGAATTTATACACAGTGTGTCTCATTTAATTAAAATGAAATCACCGTGATATTTTCTAACTCATAATATTGTTGGATCTAAACAGAATATTCGACAAATTCTTGAAATATCGAACAAAATAACTCCAAAAATTAACTGTGTACAAGAACCAAAAAAATTTTTCCCACATGCTCTTACAAAATTTCAGTCTTAGAACAAAAAGAAGTGTTCTTTCATTCAACAGGAAAAATAATTCAAAAAATTTAGAATTCATGATGTCCAACAAATTTAGGGTGGCGTCGAAATTGCTCACAATTTTTGTAAAAAATATCCGAGTGCCGCACTCAAATAACAACCTAACAGCCTCCGGCTCTAATAAAATTTTGACCTGGCTATGCGCAACTCGGACACCACGAAATATTTATGGCTTATCTAGTAAAAGCCAAAAAATATACTTGTAATTTATGACAAGAATACAGAAATAAGAAAATAAATAATTATTTCATGTACTTTTAAATCTAAAAGAACTCTATAAAGAAACTGTCAAAATAAAATAAGTACCTAATTGTAAGAAAAAGTTTTAAATTTCCTTTCAAAACAGACGTTCTTATTAATGTAGTATGCAAGTAATTAAATTCAATTTGTCTGGCTTTCTTCTACCAACAAAACAATAATACATGAAAAATTATAGTCGACAAGTATTTAAATACATCTAAAAGAACTTGATGGAAATCTCTCAGCATTATGAGTGTACCTAAAAATTATGGTTTTATTTAAAACAATATGTCGAGATAAACATCTGCTATGTATGTGAAATAATTTATATGGTATATTTAACAGGTTAATGTTGTGTCAGATACTTATCGAGACGGCTCAGGTGCAAAATATTTAAAGTATTTTAAACATTTCCTTCATCTGAACAAAGCACAAAATGCAAGTGTGTATAATTTCTGTTGGTTTTCGTCATATTTCAGAAACCACCTGACATTAACATTTCATTTAATTAATAACTATACCTGGCGTGGAAGTTTTGTCCTCATTGTTTTAAAAATTATATAGTTTAGATTGTTTTGCGAATTGGATCATTAATATTGTAGACGACGCGCTAAGGCCCTTGTTACCTTAAGGTCGTCCGAAAACTAAAAAAACTAACATATTTTCGAGCTAATAATACGTTTTATTTTAAGCAGAAATCTTTTGTTGTGTTCAACGACGCTAAACGTAATCTCTCATCGCATCCATCCAAAATCCATTTATTTGCATTCTTTTCATTTGTGTGAGCGCGTGTATCTCTGTTATTATTATTTTTGTTTAGCCCACATTACAAATTACGAAATTAATTGGCCTGGGCGGGTTTTCAACACACACGTACACTTTTCCTTGATAAATGTATCTATATCGTGTGTCGAGTGGAAATAAATTCGAATTATTTAGAGTGCCCAGCGTGTGCTATTTTTGCTCTTGAACAAAAAAAGATGTGGGAGTTCTGCAGCAACAAATGAAAAAAACTGGAATAGATTTCCGTTTTGTTTATATAGAAATTGTGGACACCAAGATTTACGCTCACCAGGTTCAGTTTTTCGTAGGTATTAATGCCCGGTTGATGAGTGGACGTTTAGAAATATTTTATTGCCTCATTAACGTTTTTTTTCCTGGCTTTTAATTAGTGTCGTAAATTTTCGAACAGTGTTCGTAGGGATTAATAGTTTGTTTTGGCTATTTTGATTAAAATTAAACCGAAATATTTTAAGCAATTTTTAAGTGGGTTTCAAGTTAAATATCTTTAGCGATAGCGGAGATAGGCGAGATCGTAAAATTCAGTTTAGAAGTTTTTAATAATTTTTTGATATGCCTGATGGTGTGAGAAAATAATTCTAGTAATTTATGGGTACGGCCAGTTTTTACTGTTTGCTTCATAAATTAAAAGAAATAATTAGGTAGAATTTGTAGACAAGTTGCGACTCCTTGTTTCAATCGTAGGTATAAAAGGAGCTTGATATCGCGAGGGAAATTATAACCGCAGTCGCCAGACGACATTTTTAATTTTAACTTGAATCCATTGGATTTGTGAAGTTCCAAAGCGAAATTTTAAAAAATATGGCGCAGCTTTGTTCATATGAAAATCTTTAATCGGTGCGAGGCTAGAAAACGAATGTGTGAGGGAGGTTATTAGAAAACTTCACCAACAACAAAATTTTAGGTTAGAATTAGTCTTACTTTTATGGAAAATGTTTAAACAGTTTATGATATTAAGACCAAAACATCGTCACTACTTCAACGAGAGAAAATTTCAAAGGCTGCGATGAGAAATTTATAAAAAATAACCTAAAAGTAGCTGCAAATTTCGTATTAAATGAACAGTGAGGTTAGATTACTTTTTAACTACCCGAATCCTGTTTTTGAGTAGACAGAATTGGAACTAAAAATATCTGGCGGAAAGTTTATAATAAAGAGCGATCAAATAAATTTGTAATCGAGTCATCCATGAACCCGAAATCGTATGTAGTTTCTTGAACTGCATTACAATAAAATGTCAGTTGAAAGCTAAAATGGTTCAAGTTAAAGACATACGGATTCAAATCCATGGATGACTCGATTACAAATTTATTTGATCACTCGATACATTAAATTGATTGGCTCTTTTGCGATCTACATCGTTAAATAGCCAATCAAATTAGTATATATGTATATTTTAATAACTACACTACTTAAATGTAATAAGTCAATAATTTTTCTTTAAAGGACAAAGGAGTCTACAATAAGATACTTAAGAACTTCGATGCATGCAATAAAATAATTATAAACAAAAAAAAAGCTAAAGACATCTTAATATTAAAAATATTTCTTTAAGTTACTTTTATCGAAGAACTTTAATAGTTTACGTTTTTTATTTAACATAACATCATTTATTATAATTGAATTTGTGAGGAACTGTTACTTCATCAGTGGTATTAAGTTTTAAATTAGCTAAATGGATAAAAAAAATGCAATTCTCCAAGAATTTCTCTTCAGTTATTATTATCTATTAAATACAAATTTTAGGTGACTTTCCGTCATAATGAAATTTATGTGCAAACTGTAAACATTAATTATTACATTATGCTAGAAATGAATCATTTTGGAATAGTGGGAAAAATTTAGTTACGGGTTTTTAAGAACGGTTCGTGGTTTTATTAACATTGCGATATTTAAAATAGAAATTGCATAAAAAAAGTCTAAAAACCTCAGGTTTCTTTACAAATCGTCTCTGTTTTACGTTATGTATCATTTTGTAAACCTCACAACCAGTTTCTAAATTTGTTTCGCTAAATTTGACACTCAGTCTTATAATCATTTTTACACCCAACGTTACTCATGTCACCAGCCAGTCCAAACAATCCGCCATTCCAATTGTTAGACAGCCTGGCTTTAATCCAAAATCCCCCTTTTAAACCACAACAAAAGCAACAAATTAGCCCCCCAAAACGGAATTTATGCTCAACATCGCAGACCCCCCATAAACTTGACTATTTAACTCTAATTATCACAGACAAACTATGCACGCTTTAACCACATAAATTGAAATTCCATCTTGAAGCTTGTTAGAGCAGTCGAAAAAAAAAACCACTCGTGAATTTATTATTAGAAAATATATGTTTCTGTCTAGTTGTTTACATTAATATACACCATGTAAAAGGATGTACATAAACTTGACATCGTAAACGTCTGTCGTAAAATATTTTCTTGCATAGTTGTGTCATAAAAATGTGAGGTGCCTAAATTAGTACGGGTTGCTGGAGTAATCGGGTGTTTCATCTCAGATAAAATCAAAATCAAACCATTTGGTCCTGGATTAACAACGTCAACTTATGTGGCTAAAAATAATATAATTATTATATTTATATTTTGTACGCAGAAAATTTAAATGGGGTTATAATTACTTAGATAGCCTTTAGATGAGCCCAAAGTTTTAATTGATCAAGCAAACTAACCCAAAGCAAAAAACAACAGTTTTGATGAACAACACACAACCGAAACATCTGATGGTGTGTTATAGAAAAACCATTTGGTAGCAATAAGATTATTATACCAACATCGCATTAAAGATTATTGTTGAATTAAAATCATATTAAAAAGTCATCAAGGCAATTATGTTGCATTTTTTATTTGTACGCTTTATTATAAATTTAATAGGTATAAACTATTATAACAATATAATTACATCTGTGCTATTCGCTTGATATTATTACTATTACAGCTCGTATTTCTGTAATATGGGTGTATAGATAAACTGGGTTTAGTTTTAATTATGCGCGGATTTACCGCACCGCGTTCGGAGACGCTCACGAATTTGATGAAGCCACACTAGAAGATAACCATCGATAAAAAGCTGCAAAAAAATACCATAAATAAATAAACAAACATACAGATAAGTTAACCTTATAACGGTTTTTATTTGCAATAAAAGAAATCTTGCATATTGTTCGATGTTTTATTAATAATTAACATAACGACATAATTCTAGAAACAAAGTATAAACATAATATAGTAAAGGCGGGAATGATGGCTTTTGTTTGTCAGAAATTCTATTGTAACATTTAAATATCAATGTTAGAATTATAAATCTTTGGGATAATTATGTTATAAAAATAATGTGTGATCAAATAAAATCAAGTTTAGTTTTAGGTAGGCTGCGAAACAAAAGCCATCTCATTAGTTACGTTGTCAATGGCGTCACTCCTGCCAAAAAGGTTCGAATTTATGAGTGGTTAATTTAATATTTATGAATTAGCTGACAAAAGGGCTATGTACATTAAAATTTCGTTTATATATTTAATGTGAGGTTATTGAATCTGCAATTATGCAAAAATTATGGCAACTAGAAAAATAGGTGAGATCATAGACCTAAACAAACGAAAACAACGAAATCTAATTTTTAGGTTAGACTGTGTTAGATTAAAGAGTCGAACTCGCAATTAGAGGTTATGGTGGATTTTTAATTTTTAAAAGAAAGGACTGGATAATTTTTCATACCATCTTGTAAGTTTGATTTAGGAGATTCAGGATTTTCATATCGAGAATTTGGCTCTATTCGCGAGGTCTCAATTTTTTTAGTTTTAGTACTTCAAAAGGTGCACCTCATGAAGTTCTAAGACAAATTTCTGCTTCTTAGATGAGACATACTGTATACCTTAAAATGGAACTTTAGTTCTATCTTACCATCAGTACAGAAAATATACATGTCACATGTTTAATAAATGGAAGAAAAATAAGCGTACATCAAAAATGTATGACGGACGATAATTTAGAAAAGCAATAAAATATCTCCCTGTAGAAGATTAAAATTTTACAATCGACAAACTTTCACACAAAAATAAAAAAACATATTATGTAATAAAATATAATAAACAAATACACAATGTACATATAAAGTGTGAATAAATCACAATTAAATTTAACTTATAATAATAATGGACGAAAAATGCCTTTCAGCTATATTTAATTTTTTTTCGCGCTATTATCTAACTACAAATTCACCTCGATATCTAAGGGACGCTAAATTATTTTAATACAAAGATTTCCTTTGTTCATTTCCCATCTTTATTTTACTATTATTAGATATAAGTATGCACTTGATGACTTCCCCGAAACATATTTGTTAAATTATTGAAATCAACCCGCGTTTCCCCAAAACAATTTCTTTGTAATGCATCCAACGACATCCGGTGCACCCACGATAATAGCTACAGTCTTTTAATTTTAATTTTTAACAATTAGGGTTCTAAACTTAGCATGATGGAAATGAATAATGAATCTAGTATGCCAGGATGATACATGCTAATTACTAATTGCAAAGAGGATTGGACAAAATAACTGAAAAATTACCAATACTATCTTTGCACAAACTTTTGTCAACTTTTTCCTATAGATATTCAAACTGCCGTTATTTCTGTCGTGTAGTCTACTTTAGTTATTGAATCATTTTAAAATATGCTGTGCCACTTAGATACAGCAGTAGGTATAAGAAATATTAGAGTTGATTTTCAAATTTCCAAGTAATTTGTGGTGTTAGTTGTGGTTAAGTAAGTCAATATAGTACGAGATACAAGATTATTAAAAAGCGGTGTGGCGTGGGTATTTTTCTCGGACATTGTATCTAAGCTCAAGCAAAACGTGACAAAAACACCCAAGCTCAAGTAAATCGCTTGTTATCTGCATTAACAGTAAATTTATTATGAACATTACAAATAAATTAGCAGTAATATAAAACGTTTATTAAACAGATAGCTATCTGGGGCATAACATTTGAAACCAATTAAACAAATATAATTCTACACTTGTCCATCATAAACAATCATTACACATGCACGCAGAATCCAATCAAATCAAATCCCTACAATATCCATTGCAAAATGCAATAATGGTAAAAGTAAAACCGTCGATTTCTTTTTAGTTTTTTAATTGTGCTACAGATCGGCTGCTGGATGGTTGTAATGGAGCATTGTGTCCATTTTTTAACAGTTAGATTTGAATAATTTAGGTAGCTGTGTTGTCTGCTATCTCAAAAGCAAATTGATTTATGTGCGCCCATCAAACAATAAATCAGTTGAAAGCTTCTACATTTCTTTAAAACGTTGGAAAAATTGTCGTACAATATTTTATTCTAATGATGCTTTAGCCTGTCAGATTATCGCAAATAATTATAACATATGTTTGGGTAGGTAAGTGGGTATTTTCATCGATTACAATTCGAACTCTCGGAGGACAACGTAAATCCAACACGATTGTTTAAAACTTAAGGAATGTGGTTTATTTCGTATTGGTTTCTTGTGGTACCTCCTGTCTTTTTATTTTGGGTTAAATGTATTCGCGCAGAGAATAAAATAAAAACAAAGTTTTGTATAAATTTATTCTTGTTGTTTAATGCAAATAATTTTATGTATCGTACAAAAAACTAGGTGTGGTTTCTAGTATGTAACTGGAAATTGTAAATAAAAGGCCAGAAGGAATTGGGCAGATTTATAGATTTTTGAGGCCCCTACGAGAAAATTTCAGTTTTTCTGTGATTCATTTTCTTTTGAATTTTTTTGAACTGATGGGAATTTACAAGGGTTTTTCGAGGAGTTTTGATGAATTTCAACGAATTTGTGTCCTACAAGTTCGCTGTACTAAAATTGGAGAATTTACCGGGAAATTTTAAAGAGACTAGAGGGAATTTAGACACTTTGTGGATTTTTTTGAATTTGAAGAATTTCGTGGTATTTGAGAGGAATTTTTGGAAATATGAAGTTATTATTTACCAAAATTTGGTCATTTAACCCATAAATAAAAGATCGAAAGAAATCGGGCGGTTTTTCAGATTTTTATGGCCTAGTTAAGCAAAAATTTAGGGAGGTTTCTTTTCGCTATTGCCCCATCGAAAAAGCAAAAAATCCAACAATTACACTAGTTTACACTAAAAATGTACATTTGATGAGAGGTGGCTTTTCTTATGTATTTTCTTCCAATGAATTCGAAAATCAAAGTTAAAATTTTTTTATGAAACAGTTTTTGAGATATTGTAATTTATTCATTTTTTCGACTTTAAAAGTCATATCTCGAGCTAGAAATCTCCGAATTGGTCGTTCTTGGTACCAAATGAAAGGTATTAAGATGACAAACATATACATGTAGTCAGATCTTTAATTGGTTAAGCGGTTCAAAAGATATCAATGAAAATAGGCCAGATTTAAAAAAAAAATGTTCCGATCTCAAAGTCTGCTTGTTGTGTGGAATGCAGGGTCGCCTATTTTCACCGATATCTTTTGAACTGCTTAACCAATTAAAGACCCGATTAGATGTATATGTTTGTCATCTTAATACCTTTCATTTGGTATCAATTCGGAGCTCGAGATATGACTTTTAAAGTAAAAAAAGTCGAAAAAATGCAAAAATTACAATATCTCAAAAACTGTTCCATAAAAAAATTGTAACCTTAATTTTCAAATTCAGCGGGAGAAAATACATAAGAAAAGCCACCTCTCGTCAAATGTACATGAAAAAAAATTTATTTTGTAAACTAGTGTTATTTATGATTTTTTAACTAACCTTACAAAATTTTCAGTTTTTCTATGATTCATTTTCTTTGGTTTGATACATGACTATAGTGCTAAATTGAAAATATATATTTGTTGTCCCTGTCGGTATTGTGGGAATTTTTTGGAATCGAAGAGAATTTACAAGGCATTTTAGAGGAATTTTGACGAATTTATGAGGAATTTGTTTGTCGTACAATTTCGTGCATTAAAATTGGGGCATTTACATGGAAATTAAAGGAAATTTAGGCATTTCGAAGAATTTTATTGGAATTTTAAACGAATTTTTGGAATTGTGACGTGGCATTTTTATGAAAAAAGGATTTTTGTCCCCCCTGGCTAACCTCAATGATTTCAATGCCTATTTCTCAGAAATTTTAAAATTTCAAAAATGCAATTTTAAAGTGGATGCCCCTTTTAACAATAATGAATGGAAGAACGTGCTGCTCAAATACTCTGGAGGATCAGCTACCTACTTACAAACTACTAAGAACAAAACAAAGAGAAACTTTTTAGAAAAATGTGGCTTAAGATTTTTTCATGTTTAGGTAAATGATGTACGTGCCAAGGACAGGAAATTACCGAATGGCCTACTGAGAAAGCAGTGTAAAAATTGGATAACTTAAAAAAACATCTAGAGTGTTTTATTTTTATATTATGTACCTACTTTGATTATTGTCAGAAGTACTAATGGAATTAAAACCGTGAAATTATGAAACGATAATAGGAAATATATCGTCACGATTTTACGACTACTAGATGCCCCAAGGAACCCACTTAAGCCTTTTTAACGAATCATTTATTATACACGAACAATAAAACGAAAGATCACCTTGTAAACAGTCGAATTTCTCGCCAATTACCAATTAATTATTCCGTGGTTACAATTCATTTTTCTCTGTGGAGGTAAGCAATTGTAATTAATTATGAAACAGTGATTGCAAAGAAATATTTAACACACTTTCGATTGGTTTTGAAACAAACAAATAATTACAAGGTTTGATCTAATATATTATTAATCATTAACATGTCCAACCCATCAATAATGTACGGTAAAAAAGGCATTGACGAATCCCCGCGTAAAATATCATCCGTCAGACAGATCATTTGTATTAATTACAACAAGTGAAAGTAGCATAAGGTGATTTAATAATAAAAAAAATATGTGTTAACAAACTTTTTAAATTAGTTTTCCATGCATGCACATATGATGCCTTGGACTTTGACAAGCAGCACAATATTTACCATGGAATAAATATATCTCGCTTAGTTTGAAACACAACTAAATTTCAACAGGCAATTTCATTCGTTTTCATTTAATTAGTAAAGTCGTCTTGTAAGTAATTCCGTGCAAGTTCATCAACGGAAGTTGCGTCCTCTGCTGTTGCCGTGTTTACGTTTATAACGTTAGGGATCAAATATTTGATCGCTGTACCAAAAGATTAAATTAAATCGTTGATGTACACGGTTTGAATTAAACATCTTGGGCACATCGCCCCTCCGGATTTTTAGACGCGCCAAGAAGGAAAGCACACAGACAAACGACAAAGTTCTTAGTGTATTTTGATGTCTTTAGGGTGTATTATTTACATATTATGTAAAAAACCGAAATAGTTTAGTTTATAGGATTTGGAACAGTTTACTCGGATTC
The DNA here is from genome assembly GCA_963942485.1 of Pediacus dermestoides. NCBI lineage: Eukaryota > Metazoa > Arthropoda > Insecta > Coleoptera > Cucujidae > Pediacus > Pediacus dermestoides. The sequence continues at coordinate 38,032,453 of OZ012626.1, forward strand.
ATACATACCTACTCGTAAATTGCCTGTCCATAAGTAGGGTTAAATTAATGAGCTTTCTAATAATAATTAAACAAACAAACCAATTGCATAATTGAAAGCGAGAAAAAACCTTGCGCGCTGTATTATTTATTGACAGATCTAATAAGGAAATGTCGTAATGTTGAACAGAAAATTTAAAACTGGACGAGGGGGGCAAAAAATTCAAAGTAAATTACGGCTAAAAGTAGGCCGGCCCTAAGCAGCGCGTACGCATTTTTAAATAGAGTCCACGAGATAAAGTATTAAATAACTAACTACAGGTGGTCAAAATTAACTATATATGTATACATGTGTCACTTAATGGAATTCTGTGCTTGAAATAATAAAAGATGAAATTTATAATCGTGTAAAGGTACAAGGTTTGCCTGGCAGGTATATTGCGCGAGATGTGCTGGCATCCATATTTTTTTATTATTAATTTCGATGCTGCATTCACGAATATATTTAATAAAAAAAAATTTACTCGGTTTTAATTTGCAATAAAAATGTGCGAAACCTATTGGAAGTTTTTGACGTAATGAGCAAATTTCTCCTTTTGTTGGGTTACATTTTGTTAGTACTCTACACCACAGACCACAAGCTAGTGTTGGAAAACGAAAATTTAAGGTTGTTTAACTCTGACCTTAATTTATATTTTTTTTAATTAGTAATAAAACTTATTAACGAATTTCGTTTTTTATAACTATTACATAGTAAATCTGGAACAGTTTTGTCCTAGTTATTATGCAGTTAATTAATATTTGTAATTACTAACGAAAGAAAGAAATCTAGAGAGCGTTTTTATATCTACTTCTAAAAAAGTGACTTTTGAACAAGGTTTTATTAAAATTTTGCGTTTAAAATTGTACTTTTAAATCCAAGACTCCAAGAACTTAGTTCGAAAAATTGTTTAAACTGGAAAATAGTAGTTTATGCAACAAGCGAGGCAACAAGGTAGGAATTCCTCCTCTATTTTTTCTCATACCTGTACGAAAATGGCCACTTCTTTTGCGTGAAACGCGCGAACAAATTATAACAGCATAACACTGACATTTTTGCTTGACACTGTGCTGTGAGAAAATCACCTTGACAACCATAAACAAACATAAATAACTCACGCATATCAGGGATAGAATTGCTACCCAAGTGAGAAATGTTACCCCCACTTCTTATTTTCCGCGACTACCCTAAAAAGGCGAGTTTCTACCCGCATTTCACGCAAATAAAGTGGCCATTTTCGTGCAGGTATGAGAAAAAGAATATTGACTAATTTTAAGTAAAGTATTATTGAAACTTTTAAGTTTCTGTAATTAACCATTTCAAGTACCAACTACCGTCATGTTATCGGAATACAAGAAGTAAGCATCCTTCTCCTTCATCATTTACTCTATTTTTGAAAGAAAAGTAGTTAAAGTAGGTTATTTTTATTTTATGTTTAAATTTAAGCTAACTAATGACTCTTTTTCACAACACAATCTACTGAAAACCAAAATATATGTATAGTTAACTTCCTTTTCGGACCAATCAGTAACCTGGATGGAAGACTCTAGAATCTTCTGAATAAAACTTCGTACAGACCTGAACATTGCGCCGAACGACAAACAGAACAACGAACAGAACATCATGCAACGTTGAGAATGGACAATGATTTGTGTAAATTTTTTATGGTTTGTGCTGTTCCCACAGTTACTGGGAATGGCACAAATTATTGTCCATTCTCAACTTTGTATGCTGTTCTGTTCGTTGTTCTGTTTGTCGACGCAATGTTCGGGTCTGTACGCAGCTTTAAACCATAATTTTGTGCAAACTGGTAAATATTACCTTTGTCTAAAAATACCGTTTGTTCATTGTCATACACAAAATATTTTAAGCGCGTTATAATTTAACTTCTTTAAAAGTGTGGAAAAATCATCTAAGTACGTAATATTTTATTTTTGGTGGATTACAAAAAAGCTCATTGGAATCAAGTGATTTTTTACCACACTGTTGAAAATTTTGTGTTTATGTGTTAAAATAATTTCGTGTTAAAAAAATTATGTCAAAATCCACAAATTTTTTTGGTTACAACTACATAGTACAAATGTGTTAAAATGACAAATTGACATATTAACACATTATATTAATTTTTAACATAATTTAAAAGTTGTTAAAATTAAACAAAATAATTGTGTTAATATGAATAAACAATTATGTGAATGACATGTAATTTGGGTACTTTTAACATTTTATTTCTGTCATATAAATGAATAAAGATTTCTGTTAATGTAACACAAAATCTATGTAATTCGATGTGTTGTTCAATGAAACTACATGTTTACTTATGTTATTCGTACAAAACGTTTAGTCAAATATTTTTTCTGTGTTACTTTAACTTTTTATTTGTATTAAAATGTTGGTTCGTTTTCGTCACTACCCCCTAATCTGTGCATCAAGTTGAGAACTTAAACATTTCAGTTTAGAACGAAACCAAGTGAAGGATGTATGTTTTATCAGTTATATTCTTGTGCAATTGTTGTGTATTGTCAAGGTAAGTAATAACAAAAATATTAGGTACATTAAGTTCTCTAAAATTTATGAGGTTGTATCTTCACTTATTATAGACATGTATACATATGCCATTTGTGAAAAATGGGAAACAATGTGTTTCTGAAACCTACATTGCATATATTGTTAGAAAACGTTCCTCCTTAAGTTTAATTAACTTTAGTAATTTAAATATCCTTTAAGTGTTTATATGTTTACGAACTGTGTAACCAAAATGTTATTGTTAGGTAGACTTTTTTATTTTTGCCGAAATTGTATGACGTTTGTGTGTGATTCTGAACTTGTATTGTATCAATTTACATATTTAAGATCCCACCTTACGTTTAATTAGCTTTAGTATTTAATTATGTTATTGATAACCAAAGTGAGAATGAGAAACTAAATGTGTATCTGAAACATGGCACAATATTGTTATAGAAGTATGTATTTCCTCCTTAAATTTAAATAAATTTAATTTACGTGTGCTTAAGTATTTCAATATTTATGAACTTGAGAAAAAAGTTACAGAATGTTGATTTTAACAAACAATAAAATGATTTGATATGTTTACCTGTTTTTTTATTTTCATCAGTAAATTAACCCCCTACCCTTTTATTTTAAGAAAAATTATGTCAGTTAACATTTTACAGGTTGTCCCTCAAAGGTGTTCCGTAAATTTAGATATAGATTCTGCGATGAAGAACAAGTATAAAAGTTCAAATAAACATATGGGTGCCGACGCCTCCTAAAGAAGATGTTGAATATTTTATAATTGGCATTTATTACACAACACTACAAGTTATAAAAATTTGTATTGATTTTTAAAGTTTGACAACCGGCGCTCCTCTTCTAATCCACTTTTGAGGTTAATTGGGGACACTTTGTTCCAAGGATAATCAGTATAAATGCCAATCATAAAATGTTCAATATCTTCCTTAGGAGGCGTCAGAGCCCACATGTTTATCTGAACTTTATACTTATTTTTCATCGCAGGATCTATATCTAAATTTACGGAACACCTTTAAGGGACACCCTGTATAATAGTGAATAACAACATAAAAAATGTGTACAATCAGCTGAAATCCACATATTAAATAAGTAAAATTAACAAAAATAATGAGTGGCATTTTAACGAAGTATTTATGTTAAATTTAATCAATGACATGTAATTATGTTATTATAACACAACATTAATCAGTCAGTATAACACATTAGTAACTGTTAAGTTTACAATATTATTATGTCAAAAAAATAATGTGTTAAAATATTTGTGTTGAATTTTAACTAAAAATTATTGTAACCTTTTAACATTTTCGGTTTCAGTAAAAATAACACAAAAATTTGAGTGGACCTCCTGGGACATGTGAAATGTGTTAATTTTAACACAAAATTTTTAACTGTGCAGTCTGAAGTTGATTCAATGTTCGTAAATTTATTAAATATTCGAAATGTATAAAAAAGTAATAATAATTCCAAATCATTCACAAAATCAAGTAAATAAAGAGAACACTTTGTGTGACGAAATATATCTGACAATTCTATTGTACTGTTGCTGTTTTTTTAAAGCCAGTGTGGCGGCCCATTGCCCGATGTTGTAAATTCTACCGAAATCACACGCCCCATAAAGTGTTGCGCATGAATATCAATCAATTCCCAGTGTCTGCGTTAATTTTTCCGTGCCACAACTCCAGTAACAAAGCGAGAGACAAAATTATACAATACCCCACAAAGTTGTTTAAAAGTCCTTTTGTGTCGCAGACAGTCACCCCAAACCTAAAATAATGTCAATTACAGACCATGAGTACGCCACACTATCAGCCCATCCAGCACAGCTAGGCGCTACTAGGCCCTTTGTAAACCAGCCGAAACTCTCGAGGGCAAAGTGCGAATGAATTTCTGGCTGAATGTTGTGGAAGAACATCGTGGAAACTGCGTGTGTGTATATCTATCTATCTATGCATGTAGCCATCAGACCTGTCGCGTATCGATTTTGGTAAATGCCCCAGGGACATGCACGGGGCCGCGCGTTAAACTCAGTTTCGGGCACCCTTTGAAGTTGGATTGGAATACCTCTGGAGTTGAGCACTCAGCCCCCGCTTACACACTGTGTCTCTTTCTCGTCGTATCTACTTTGGGCTACCTGCCTCATGTTGTTAGCAACTTATATGTGTGTGGAGATGAGGTGTGCGGTTTTAGTTCAAGTTTCCCTCCGACGACGCGTCGCCCACAAAACTGATGTATGCCAAACTTCCAAAACTTAATAAATAAGGTCGCACAGCGAAGTTATCAGTTGCCGGCGATCTTTAGACGGTTTTATCTGGTTTGAAAAGATGGGAGACAATCACGTCAATCAAACGGGTAAATTGTGTTCGTTTGCACAAGTGCGGATTTTTACACTGTAGCCAAAGCAAAGACTGTTGTTGAAGACGATTACAATAGACGCGTTTATCTATAATAAAGCAATGCTGACAGTTGATTTACCATTAAAGAACCGGAATTGTACTTGCAACGGTACCAGATTATGACGGCGATGATGATGCTTTCTTTTAAATCACAATGCAATATCTGTAAATCTGTTAATCTTTATATAGAAGGTGCAACTTCTTCATGTTCTGCTTTGTAAACTGGGAGGTGCCGCAAGGAATTGTCTCAGATATGAACCATATGACAACATTCCATTTTATATACAAGATAATATTAATTGTTATTATCAATACAAAATAATAACATTTTATTGAGTGCAAAAAGGAGCATTCTTGAACCCATATTCATATTAATCTATCGTTTATCAGACTGCATCCTCATTGGCCCGTCTGCCTAAATGAAAATGTTGGAAAAATATCACTTCACATTTTTTTTGCTGAAAACCCAGTTCCAAGTATTGTAGGGATTTTCTTTCACTTTTTTATAACCTTTTTTGAAAAAGAAAAGTGGGGGATGATAAAAAACCATTTATTGTAAAATTTCTCCAGTAATTTCGAAATGCAATTACCAGATTATATTGGATTTAGGTAAACCAAACGACCAAACAATTCTCATCATACCCATTGCCATCAAAACCAATGATGCTAAACTTCCAAGAAATATATTATATTAAACAACTGTACAACAACGTTTATTGTTATTTTATTATTATTACTTCTGTAGTTAGTATGTTGTCCTTAATTTATTTCTCATCGGTAATACACAAAGAAATTATTAGATAAATTAAACAATAAAATGCAGTCAAGCTACCATCTGTTCACCTATCCGGAATGAAATGTTGGGTTTAAGAAAAAAGTCACCCAAGATAATTTTTAATTATTCTTTTTTTGTTGTTGCATTTTTAAGCCATCACACAGAAATCGGGTGTTTGTAATAAACAGGAATTTATGGGTCATGACGATTAATTTAGCTTAGCTAGAGCTTACTAGTTTATTTATACGGCCATTAACTTTGATCGCCAGCCATTTTTTCGGTTTGTTGCCTAAGACATTGTATGTTATTCAGATGGAAACACAGGAAACAGTGCAAAATTTCCAGTGTGGACGTTTTAGGATGGGGGCGTTGGTGATTTACTGCTGTACGAAGGGCTGACGGTGAGATAAATAAATAAAAACGCGCCCAATAAACAATAAATTGCTATTGACAAGTTGAGTAAATTGATCGAGGTACAGGTGTTGACAGGTTTGAAAAAGGGTCCCCTACAACAACAGCAAGAAAAATATTTTTATATGCCTGGACGGAAGACATGAAATACATCCTGGCGAACACACAATTTATTCCTGAGGGGTGAATAGACAGACATATTTAAAATTATATCCGGACACACGAAAATTATTTCCAATACAACGGAGCACAGCATCCATAAATAAATAAATTTCCAGTTTTGCATTAGAACTGGGGCCAAAACATCAGCGCCGAGTTTAATTATCCCCTTTGGAAATTACCTGTTCATGATCGGCTTCTGATGAATTGTTTGGTGAGGAGATATGACGGATGGAAGTTTATTGAAATTTATTGCCTCGCATTTTAGGTTAAAAACACCAAGGGAATTTCGCTGGATGCTGCTGTATTTTATACGAGAATTGATAAAAAATTCCAAGCGTCAGCTTTCACTTCAAATTAAAGTTTCCTTATGATGCTAATTGTTTTGTAATGCACCAGAATATTTCCAGATAACAAGGGCGTAGGAAAGAAGAAACTGTGCTGATTCAGGTGTGACCATTCGTTACGCTGCGGATTTTCTACTAAAACGTGTGGACGCTCCTTATTACAATTATATCAAATATTGCAAAATTAATTTTTTGCTATTTAGTAGAAAATGTAAAACAGAAAATGTATCGTGTTTAATATGTAGGTGTATTTGCAGGTGTTCGTGAAGGTTTCACAAGTTTACAAAGACAATGATCTGAAAAATCTACCAAAACAAATTTTTTAAATCGCCCGTAATGTTCATGATTTTTTTTAAATATAAGCAACACTGAGCTTTACAGGACTGTATTTAGGTGAAAATCCGGAAATTCGGTATAGGGATACAAATTTTCAAAATGAGTCATGTAGAAAATGGATGAGAATTCGAGTTTCTTTCTTCAAAATAGTATCTAAACTATTTTTCACATGGCTACTTGTTTCCGTCTACTGGACTGAAACTTTCGTCAAAATCTGGAATTCTTGGAAATCATGGCATTCTTTGATTTTCTCACATCCCATGTCTACTATTTCAGTACACAATCTGTATATTTTCCTATATGTACCACGTAAAATTTTAAATTTTAATTGTTTTTATTTCGCAATTCACACGAGGATGTCTCAAAAAACTTCTAGATTTTCTAGGCACAGTATTTGAAAAATCTACGTTATCTAGTCAACTGTTGCAAAACAAAACAACCATAAGCGCATAAGCTACTATGATTAACTACTACACTAATTTATTTTCTACAAAATTGCAGTCAATTTAATTGGAAACCACATAAAACATACACAAACTAATTAAAAGCAAAAAGAAAATAATTTCTCGAAAATAATTACCATCATTATCGCCGAGCGCGCTCTTCTGTTGTTTATCAAAGTGTGAATAATTGTGAAAAAGTAAAATGTGTTTGTGTATGTGTGTGCCCTTTTTACTGAAATCAATTATCCATAGTAATCTTGATGGTTCCTGAGAGAAACTACTTTTTTCCTTCAGTCTGATGTTATGTCCTTATGCAATTAGTCACGTTTTTACTATAGGTATATACCTCACATCCCCCTCCACCTACCCGACTGTCTTTTATTTTGTCTCGACTCAGTGCCTACTATGATGAGTTATTAAATTGGGTTAGCTTCTCCGTCCTTTTTCTTTTCCTATCGAATTCCACCAGTTTATAATAACTTTTACCTTACAAACCAAGCCAAAGCCATCATAGATGATGTGTATTACCTGTTTCGCTTTTTTGTCTTCTTTAGATTCACTCCAACAGGATGTCTGCGATTTAGCTATTTTAGATGGGCTGTTTTTGGATTGCGCTCAAGGAAACAAAACAGATTATAAATATAATATTTAATGTAAACTTGTTGGGATATAAATAGGTACTTCAGAGTTGTGAATAGGGTGATGTTATAAAAAAATTTTAGTTTCGCAGGATCAGTTTTATTTTTTATTTTTATAGGAGCTTGAGGGATTTTCCCGCGTGCATATTGAACCACTTCACCAAAAGCTATTTTATTAGAACCGTATCCCTCTTTTTTACTGTCGGAAACGCGAGTATTTTCTTTTGAATTTAATACGCACTCAATAACAACCGTTTGGATTTTATTGCATCCGATCAATTTGTGTTGTGTGTGTATGTGTGAGTATAGTGGATCCAATTCAGTCAGATTAGATTCAATTATGTACATTTATATATAAAAAAAAAGCGGAAAACTCCAATGTTGTAACTTCTGGCAGTCTAAGGGGATAACAACTGTTCAGCCGAATTTTCATTTGGGGGGATGGAGGTAAAGCCGGTCTTGGAATTGTAAACTGTTTTATACCAAAGCGGTTTTATTTTATTCCAACCAGCTCAGCTAACCAGCAGCCGCAAGAATAGCAGGGAAAAAGTTTCCTGCAGTGGATGATGAGCAAGATTTTTTGGAGGTTTTGTACTACACCAAAGAGTAACGATGATAATCCAAATTCCTCTACCCACGTAACTTTTCGCAATAACTTTGTTTCGTAATATTTGTGAGGGCGACAACACACACATACAAAACTTTTCTCCTAGCGCAATATTAATGTTGTCAAACTGTTGCGTTGACTTTGCCTTGTCAAAGATTCCGAGCCGTGTATTTCAATATCAAAGACAAAACTACATAATACGAGTTCACGAGTAAAATATCTACCTATGTAACGTCACGCTGCAACTTGCCTGTCGGCATCGTGTTTATCGCAGCTTCCCAATGTAATGCACGAAATTCGGGGCGGCGGCTATGCTGATGGTGGCGGCGGCGGCGTTAGGGGCGCACGACGAGGGTCTGTAAGTTGCGAAGGCTTGCGGAAACTACTATAATACGAGCACAATGGGGGTTGAAGAGGATCACGCAAATCGAAATTTCATCCGTTCCGTGATCACTAGACTCTTCTCTCTTGTTGGAAATTAATAGATTCCGATTTAGTTTTCCAAGAGGTTTCTGATATTATATTCAGGTTTAGAGCTCTTATAACTAGTGTAAATATGTTAGCTTCTGCCATCATGTTGGTTCAAGATATGAAAAAAATCGGGGTTTGAATAGCTTTGGCTTCAGAGTGGACCAGGAATTTATAGGATTTGTCTTGAAATTTTTGTGAGGTACCGAGCTAAAGTAAATAAACAATTTTATACCGTAAACCTAAAAAGAAGCATATAACTTGACCGGAATGTTAAAAATTCGAAGTCATATCGAGAATTATTATAATTAAACAATTGCGACTTTGTGTCTTAAAATCATTTTTATAAAAACAAACTAAATTCAAATAAAACAATTGTCTCAAGCAATATTTTGTAAGCGTGACGAATATTCTCATGGATTGTATTATTAATAGGCACTGGGCTAGTAAATGAACATTTTTTCAGTTTTTTATAGAATACTTCTGGACCTAGTGACACTGTTTCAAATCCAATTTCACGTTCCTAACGTCCAATCTAAGCAAAAATTTTATGTGTATAGTAGTAGGTCATGGACAATTTTTACAGTGTGTAAACTAAGAAATTGGGTTTATCAAGAAGGTAAAAATATTTTAATGGAAATTGTTGTATGACAATACGCCATCAACTAAGAAACTTCGTTAGTTACTGTTTTTTAAGTTAATTTAAATTAATGCTTTTCTGTGGTCGAAAATAATACTTTTCCTCCCTAGGGATTAGGTCGATTCTCTTGAACTTTTTCATGGTAAATAAAATCCTTAAAAAATTGGTAAGTATTTTATGCTAGCATAAATTTGGTTTTACAAAAATTGCTATTGAAACTAACATTGTGTTAATACTATTACTATGACAACTTGACAACTCATCGCATACCTTTATTATAAACTGTGGAAAACGAAAACCACGATCGGCGTTCCACAATAGCAACTTTCCTTTACAAATTTACAATGCTTGTAAAAACACAATATAAATTTTTTCCTCTTTTATTGATGTAGGTATTTAAAATAATCGGCAATTTATAATTATCTATGCCTATAAAACAAATACACAGGTACAGCGCCTATAATTGGTTTGTATGTTTTGTCGTAATATCTGTATTTGAAGCTGCACAGAGCTCCAGCCCCCCACAATTTCATATCCAATTTCATTGCCACTTCCTTCGCTTTTTATTGGCTGCTCAACTTACAGAAATACTACCCCAGTAATTAACATCATCATTAATTAGGTTCTTATGCCAGTTTACAGGGTGCCAACACATGTCCCATACAATTTTATTTAATTCTAAAAAATACTCATACACAGTTCCAAAAATAAATTTGTTAAGTTAGCTACAGGAATTTATCTACACTTTACTATACTACAGAAATGAATAATTTGTTCAGTCACTTACGACAAATAGTCAAAAAGGAAATAATTTGTAATTTGTTGGTTTACGAGTATTAGAATTTTTTCCAAATTTTATCGTTTGAAGCTTACAAAGAGCGATTATTCATCATACAGGTAAACAAATAGCTTGTTTGCTTTTACACACATGATGTGTGTGTATTAATTGGGTGGATAAATCATCAAACTGATGTATATTATTCCGTAGCACCAAACCCAATAATAGTCCACAAAGTATTTTTTGTGCAACAAAATAAACGATGATGGATTAATAGCAAGCATCATAATATAGCGCAATTTTGCACCTACATGATTCGCTTACTAAATAAATAAATAAACTAATCTAAAATCAAATCCCGTTACCGGAGCAACATTTATAAGACGTGATCTAATTTTACGTAATTCTTTTAACCTTTTATGCTCACGTTGGTGTAGCCGTTAGTGTATTGTATACTCATCGCAAACTATTTTCACTAATAACAAAATATTTTATCTGCTCTAACAGATATTTTAATGTATTATTTATTCTATTAATTTCCAACTAAAGCTCCAGCTTTGAAAATGTAACGGATCAACTCCCCCTTGCTAACTGTTGTGTACTGTATATATACTTGAAAATATTAATTAATTTAATCCGAGGCTGGATGTAACAACTTCGCCAACCCCTTCGGTAGTAAATATTTAATAAGATTCAGTAATAGCCTAATAAATACTTGATGTGAAGAAAGTGTGCTGAAGCTATTAATGCCCGAGCCTAAGACACAAAATTAATTTCATTTTTTAATCAAGTCAATTATTCATCATGTTTGTTTGCCGTCATTATGCAAACGATTTCCTGGAGAGCCAAAGAAAATCAAAAGTTTTATGTACATACGATTAAACGTAATACATTTTAAATTGAAACAAATTGATTTGGAGTTTTAATGGACTATTATTTGTCTTGGTCGCAAAAAATGAGATATTTTGGCCCCACAGAAATAGAAAAATGACGTAATAAATTCATGTAACGCGTTTAAAAAAAATCATGGTTATTTTCAACTAAAAGTACTAAATTACTTTAGAAATCATGCACAACTTGATTTGAATGCACTTCTCAAGAACACATCAAAAACTTATTAACCTTTTGCAGTTACCAACGATATGCATAATAAAAGGCTTCAGTAGAACAAATATGCAGTTAACTATTTCTATGTAAGTACATGAATTAATATTAAAATTATTATTATAGTTATTCCTCCGAAGAAGTTCTTAAATCATAGAGACCCATTCTGTGAGGTTGGTTTCTGTTAATACCAAACATTGTTTGTGTTTTTGCCAGGCGTACATTAAGCTACTGGTTTGTGACTGTTAAGAAACTACAATCACTTAGCAGTCACTACACATGTAATTCAATGGGATCTCGTAAAAAAGCAGATTCTGAAAAATGATGTAGAGTTTGCTAAAGGGTGACATTCTTAATTTTGAAAAAAAATTCTGATCTTCCGATAGTTTACAGAATGAAATGGTATTCAATAATTTCAAAAATTGTAATTAAATCCTTGGTGTAACACTACCACTTTTACTTGCATCATTATCCGTGAACTTTTTTTAAATAGCTTATACTCTGCTATTACGTCCATAGTGTATTATTTTAGAAGAACCACCCTGTAATTATTGTAGTTTTTTAAATTCTTCAGTTAATTCCAGACAATTAACTGTTAAGGTTCGGTGACTTTACACTATTAATCATTTTTGTGTAAATTACATAAATTTCCTTTGGATACAAAACAGGAATTATTATGAATTAGTATCTAAAATTAAATTTAATAATTCTGATTACTTATGTAAAATAATGAAATCATCATATAGATAATTTTTTTTCTTTTAACGGACAATGTATAGATATAGGTAAGTGATGCATGTTTTCTCTTGTCTTCTGTCAATATTTTTCCGGAATGCCAAAGTGATTTAGCCATCAGCTAAAACCAAACAAAACCAGTGTACTAAATTTGGATGATGTGTTTGTCGTCTGGAGGCCGCGGACAAAATGAAATATTTAAGATAAGCCACCATGTTTGTGAGATGATCAATCGGCAGAATGGACCCCGTTTCGTCAGTGTTCATCTCATTAGAGTGGTTTTACGACTCCTTCTACCTGAGCTCCGGTTATCTAAACACAGCTTTAGTTTTTATGGCAGTAGCCGCTCTGAGGTAATTAAGAAGTTAGACTTTTACATTATCTTCCACTCAATCGCACGGTAATGGCAGCCCATTTTATAATTCCATCATTATTCTTGTCTATATATTTACATTTCTTCTTCTGCATGCATGGTGTGTGATGTGTGTGCCCACAAGCACAAAACAAAGTAGCTATATCAATTTTTTTTTGGTTTGATTTGGTTTTCTATCAAAGAAGCACGAGCTGGTCTGAAACCAATCAAAAGACAACCAACACTTTGCGCGCTATTGATTTAAAGTACTATAACTAATTGAGTCATAAAAATTAAAACCATATAAAACCAGCTACACAAGCTTTTTAATTGGAACGATTTGTTTGTATCCACTTGTAACTTATTGCACAATCCAAATATCCACCTCAATAGATAATTCATCAATTATAGGTGTTGTTATTTTTCGTATCTGAAATGTGACACCTTCAGGGAACTTTACAGTTAAAAAAAAAACGTATAATAGGTCACAGATGTTTTCACAACGACTTGTTATGGCCTATAAATCTGTCAACTACTTTTGAAGATTTTTTTACGAGGATTTGTCGCTTTGCCACACTATTTATTAGACAGTTCTTTTAATAATAATTAAAATAACCGAAAAAAATAATTTTCCAATTTGTCTGACTTTACGAGTCCAAATATAACATAATTTTCCATTCCCATTCTAAATTTAATTATACACTAAACAGTTGAACAACAGTACAAAGTATTTCGCCGTTCCCAACAGGATTTTCCTAATGTTACCTACGGGAGCTTATTATTCTTATTGGGACAAGATTATAAAGTTAGTTAGTGCTTACCTTGTTCTGCGTTGGTTCTACAGTGCGCTAGTATTGCCAACAGAGGCAGTGCACGTAGCATCAAACCCATGACGGACTTGTGTGGATTTTAGGGTGTCCAGCCCTAGATGCCGGACCGTTCAGTCGGGGCTACTTCATACTGCAAAGAAAAAGATTTTGTCAAATAAAAAAGTGTAATTCTTGAATGAAAATTTAAATTATGGACTAGTTCCATAATCAAGTAAAAGTCGACTTTAATTTAAATGGCGTTTAGAAATGGTCATTTTTATTTTTAGTACATATAACATATCACAGTGTAAACCTCATTTAACTAAAGTCGACTTTTATTTTGATTATGAAACTGACCGTTAATCATAACAGAGAATAGATATTTATGTAACTAGGGTGGAAAGTGATACGTTACTAAGGCAGATTTTAGGACGAGCACCCTAATAATAAAAATTCCAATCGCCTAGAATTTCCCACTTAAAACCTAACCTGACCCATGACAATTTTTTCGCTGCTATTTTTTAGCATTCTGTATTTATTTCAAAGTGCTTTTTGTAGTTTGTTATCATTGTTATTTATGGTAATAATGGTAATGTTAATTTTTGAAAATTTAGTCGCAGGAATTACATCTAGTTAAAAATAGTTAATATGCATACTTAGAGGTTAGAGGATAAACAGAACATGTACCTAACAACGTTTCTTTATTAATATTGATCCACCTTCAGGGCACCTCTATCCGTTGAGGTAAATAAAATATCTGATGTGCCCAACACATGACTTTCTTATACTTACGGATAGTATCACAATAATTACTTTTCCTAAAGAAATTAAGTTAAATTTCTTGTAAAAATTTTGAAGGTTTCCAGCAATTTTCAAATAGTTCTCTGTCGCACTTATTGCATTACGCATAAATCTGTCCTTGTCCCACTCATTATAACCGAATTTTACGACAAAAATGTGTTTTATTTTAGATTTTTGACCTATTACTCACTTAAAAAAATCTCCCGGTATGAAATTACATTTATTTATTCATTATTATTGTTTTCGGTACCATAGAAACCAGTAAAATAAAAAAAAACTAATGGACCGGTCCTTCTGGGATTCGAACCCGGGACCCTCTGTTTGGCAGCCATATAATGAAACACATGGTCTACCTCGACCATCGGATTCAACTATCAACGCGCGCTATGAGAAATATAAAGTGTTTTAAGAATATCTAGTTTTTTTGAAATTTTTTTGACGGAATTTCAAAAAAAAGTTCAAACAAAATTTGTTCAAAATTCAATTCTAAATCAATGTTAAAGAATAAAAAAAATCTCATAAATTGTTTATTTTTCAAGATATTCTTAAAAAACCTAAAAATGTCATCAGGTAACTGTCACTTGTTTTGGTGCTAGATAAAAAACATTGAATGTGGCACCCACAATTTTGTTCAAACTCTTAAATATGAAATTTGAATCAAATCCAATAAGTCGTTTTTGAGTTATGGTGGATACAGACAGACATACACACACACAGACAGACAGACAGACACACAGACAGACAGACATCATGGCGAAAATGGTCAAAATGGATTCAGGGGCCCACAAAACGTGTAAATCCATCAAAATCTCGAAGTCGAAAAAAATCACGATTACAATACTTCCTTATACTACGTATAAGAAAGTAAAAATAGAGATTTCGAAATACTTTTGCAAAACCGAGAAACTATTTATTTTATAGAAAGAATGTTTTAAGTTTTTATGAAAAACACGGTAAGTCGTTAGCGCAAAGTTCAACCCAATCATACCATCGATTATTAATTACAAAAAAACCTACACCATTTATTTTTGTAATTAAACTTTGCCACGACGGACGCATCCTCACCGCATTTCATTTGCATTCTCTCTCTGTGCCTTTATTGCTGTAGCTGATCGTCACAAAACTTCATACCACACACAAGTACATAAACAACTAATGCAAAAACAGTGTAAATGCTAGTGGAGAAAAACAGCTAATTAATAAAATTACTTAATTTACACACAACCCAACGCATATAAAATTTAATAGCACATACCAATAATGCAAACCGAAAAAAACCTGTTCATTCAACCTCATCAGCGAAAAACCCGTGGGAAGGAGGGGCGTCGTGGAAGTAAATTTGGTTCAAAGGTTTTGTCTGTATTTCCACGATTTTTTTGCTATTTCAGTTATTCAAAGTCGACTGAATCCGTACAAAAAGCGCTTTTGGTGGTGGTGGAGTTGTGTGGTGTAGTCTTAAAATTCTGTATGTACTACGGGCAAATTTTAATTAAAGTAATGTAGGTCAGGACACTTGTGCACCACTCCGAATGTGAAACCACGAATTTAAAGGAGGTTTTTCCATTTTCATTGCAATTTTGTGATATACGATGTGTATTTCCCACTGCACAATTAAAATTACTGTATCCATATCGTGATCTGGTTTTTGTTTGTTCGTCAAACGCAAAACGGGTATTATTTGAAAATGTTCGGGGTATGGAATATTTTAATATGCTACGAAAAAAGTTTTATTTTTTGTTAGTTTGGAAATAAATCCAAGCCCAATCAAAGGCAACACGTTAAATTAACTGTAGTACACATCCTAGAACATAAATCTCCTGCTCATATAGACGGTATCAAATGACTAAAGCAATAAACAAATCCACTAATTTTATATCTAATTTGTGTGTTATTACACCGTGCAGCAGTTTTTCTTCTTCTACTCATTTTCCTTATAGCATTTTTACGTTTAGATACATCTAATTTAACAGGCGCACGTGTATTTATGGTGGCAGTAATATGAACCCATGAAATTCCTCAACAAAAAATATAATATATACTTAAGTAGGTATAATATATAAAAAAATGTCTCCCACACACATTGAACAGTGTAAGAAAAAACACAAACGCTGGTAATAAACATAATTTATTTACGCATAAAAACACAAAGATGGTTTGGTTTGGGTTTATTTTGGCTGATGCACCAGTCGATTATTTTGGACAAATTAAAATCATGCAACACATAAAAGTTTTGTCTTTATCATATTATGGATCACCAAACGCTTATTCGCTTGGAAATAAAAGCAGATGCCAGCGACTTGCATTCTATACATTTTATTAGAAGAAATAAACTTTTAATTATTCTTGTACGATAAATTTTACGGGTGGAATTAAATATATTTAATGTATAAATAAGTATAAAGGGAAAGTCGTTATTTCCTATTTATAAACTTGCGCAGTGTGAGGAAATACGATTTTTTGCCTGAATAACTGAATAAATCTCTTGTAGATGTGTCCCTTTGTTTAATTGTGTGTTTTTTTGTTTTATTCCGTGTATGGAAAAGTCAACAGTGAAAGTTGCAAACTCCTTGAGCCATACTTGCCCACTCCCCCAAAAACTAACCATCAAAGAGCAAAAAAATTGTTTCGTTGTCTATCTCTATAATATGCAATGCAGATTTTCCGGCTGCTGGCAAATAGAAAACTCTAGTCGACGTTCTTTCAAAGGACGAATGCATCAGGCGCGCACATCGATTAAAGCTTGAGGTTTTAAAGTATCTAGGTGACAAAAAGGTAGTACAAAAACAAAAAAAGAACTGGTCTACTAATGAGGCATTACTCCCACTTCACTGGTTGAGACTATGCACAAAGAGCGAACGAGACAGAGATGGAAAAAGGTCCTTTACCTTTTGCCGAATTCATATTTGTCCGCGTCTATGCATGCCTGTTTAGAGCCCAAAAAGCTTTTCCAGGGTGCTTCCGTTCGCCTTTCTGGATGTAGATCATATTATGCTCTTTTGTATAAAAAGGGGTTTAAGGGAAAAACACATTTTTGGTCAGAGTTACCAAATTGGAATTTATTTTAAGTCGGATTGTAGCGAGGTATTTTATTTTGCAGGGGGAAATGTTGCGAATTTTTTTACTTTTCTTATAAAATTTTTCGTAAACTAGACAGTTTAATTATTATAAATATTCCTACTTCAGCATGCTTAAAGGAGGATTTTTGGAATTTTTGGGGAATTAAAAAGACATTTTCAAGACAGTCCAGGAAGTTTTTATTTTAATATCGTTTAATTTATATTAATGCTATGTAGTTAATTTTTTGTAGAGTCTAACCTAACCTTAACTTGAAAGAAACCGAAAGTTCACTCGGCAGCAACAAAATTATTTTTATAAATGATTATTTTTATCAATTTCACATTGTTATAGCTTTCACCTTGAATTAAACTTTAGTCATGTTTACCACTTTGACAAGTATATAGATAAAATAACTTTAAATACTTGTAAATCAAAAATTACCTACGTTATTCATCAGAAAACCAATCATGTGCAAAAAAACAATAATTTCGCGTTCAATTTTTTTTCCAATCGTAAAAAAACTACCAAGCATCTTCTCGCATAATAAACCAATATTTTTTAAAATATTTGACATTTCCGCCACACCAGCGTAGGCCGGCAATAATTAAACAATTTGCATATTTGATTAACTTTAACTGCTGCTATTTATGCCATAGAAAAAACGACTTATTAACTATTTTTTCCCAAAACAAAAAAATTATATATTTATAATAGTTAATTTCAGCTTATTCCCATAAAATATAAACGACTTGTTCCGCGTAATTATCAATAATAAGTGTAGCAGCAACAACAGGCAGTATTTTATAATGAACGAACGATATATTATTTATAACGTAACTAGCAACTACCAGCTACTTACTACCAAACCCAACCTACGTAAATTATTTTATTTTTCTTAGTATCGTACACACACGGTAGAACTGTGTAATGTTTACGTCGGCCAAAGTAATACCAGTAATTATAGTGCATATTAATATACAACGACGAGCAGAACAATCCTTTATTTATTTCGAAGTTCCATGGCACTTAAATGGAACACGCCGTATAATAATTAATTATAAATTAAAGTCAGTTGTGTCGTTGTGATTCGTTCATTTTTACGTTGCATCTTCTATTTCATTAAGTTTACGACGATGGTTTAATATCACTTTATAGACGGGAAATGAGTGTAGTCTTCCTTCACATAGTAATGTTTGTTCACCCAAAACAAAACAGCAACAATTTCTATACAGGGTGTCCACCTACTATACATGGTCTTCCATATCTTTTTTTGCTATTTTCGACTACACAGTTTTGTTATTTTAAATTGGGCACCCTGTATAGTTTGTATTTAATGTGCATTTCAGTAATTGAATTGTTCGATACAAACTCTGAATAGCATAAATTTGTTTCAGAACGATGTCACATTCCTGAAATTTCAATTAAGTATACAACGAAACCTGTGGGAAAACGAAATCACAACACAACGTTTTATATTATGATTGCAGTTTGAAGTACTAAACATGGCAACCTCATTGACCAACATTATACAGTAAGCCTTCCTCTCCCGGTAAACGTTTTCCAATAAACTGGACTGGTGCATGTAATGTCGATATAAATTCCAACCATCAAGGCATTAACTACTTAACTGTAATACTTATTATTAATATGATTGTTTATGGTTCGCCTTGTAGTACAGTTGGCGACCGAAATGAGGTAATAAAATCCTAGAAATAAATAGCACAATTTTCTCTCTTTTGATATCATACACAAGCTGGACTCGGCGGCGGCAACTGTTACATTGTTCTCCCTTTCCGAAGAATTCCCCAATAACAACTAGAGCTCCGGATCATTATTGACCGAACGAACAGATGTGTGTGCATCCAAAACACAAAAGAAAACCCACCAGGGTGGTACACAACTAACTCTTCGACGGGCCCTGCTTTTTCGTGTATTATGGGGTGGATTTCCTAAAAGAGAATTACATGTAACTAATGTCCATGATGCTCAAATGTGTTATATTACGTTTTTTCTTCTATATTCGGTTTTGTTGTATTGTGTTAAGGTGCAAAACGGATTTTCATGCGGAATTGAGCTCGTTGTTGTTGCCACAAAGGTGCTAAACTGACGGAATTGACTAGAAATTCGAAAATGACACACCTAGGGTAATAAGGGGGCTAAATGGATTAGGTGGTTGATCAGACAATTATTAACGTGTCAGGAAAGGTGATAACTTTTTAAAATACTTAAAAAAAAACTTAATTTTCCAGAAAAAAAAAGATCACCATCAATTTAAAGAGAGCGGAATATTTTTAAATTTCGCGCGAATATGATTGTGAAGATCAAGGGAGTCGCTCTTGTCTATTTACTCTTTGATTGTAAAGGTGAGACTTTTCTTGGTTTAAAAAAAACTCATTAGATCTAGTCAGTTGCTGATGGAACCAGTTACTAGAAAATTATTCCAATGAATTTAGCAGTCGTAAAAATGACTCGTGATGATTCTATTAGGATTACTGACTCCAGTAACTGACTTGTACTGGCGGTTGGTCAAGAAGGCATTATTAGAGCTGTTTAATCTACTTCGAATCGGATTTGTTCTCTTTGAAAAATTTAGTCTGTTTTAGTTACAAAAATCAATGTATGTAATTATTTAAACCTGCTTTTTAAGTAGTCTGCAAACTATTTATCATTCTATCAGACCAAGAATTAAGAATTTTCCTCTTTTTTACTGTTCTCCAAAGTCTGAGAACGTCCTGCCTAAACATATTTTAACTATTAACGTCCAACCCAACTTTACCTCCAATCGCTCATCATTCATTAAAAAAGTAATGTAATTTCCAACAATGACTCTGGCCTTTTTTCCGAGAGATAGAAGGCATCAGCACCCAAAGCCAAAGAGTACACAGCGAATTTATTCTTTATAACCCAACACAGTTCATTTACCGAACCGATCCACCTGCCTGCCTCCTATTGTTTTTGTGTTACGGCTAGGTTTTTTCTTGTTTTTCTTTAGTAGGGCGACCTTTACAATCTAGTGAATGTGCAGTGGAGAGCCGCGGTTACCTCCTCGACATTTGTTCCAATAATCATCTCTCAACCGTTATACTTTATATAATAGACAAAGTGCGAGAGAATTATTATACAATATAAAATGATGATGATGATTCCTGATGTATACATACAACACTACAAGTTGAATTATATTGTTTTTGCTGTAATCACATTACTAATTGGGCCGTGAAGTGTATTAAGGCGAATAGTTGAAGAATTGCGAGGAAATCTTTTCAATTTGTTTTTTGTTCGACCATCAATTGGTTTGCATACGGATCGTCAGACCAATCATCATTTTATTTTTATTGGATTCTTCTTTGTGTGTGAATGGATGGTGATAAGGTTAATTAAACTAAACAGTAAGTCATCAATTTGGTTTTGACCTATATTACCACAGCGAACTGTAAATAAATTCAATAGATTATAATTTGTTTAGTCACTTGGTGCACAACTTCTGCAGGGGTTCTCCATCCAATTGCAAATGAATCACGGGTGAAGTTGGAGATTATCAGAAGAATCGTGCTCTTTGTTCAAATACATGTACATCGGTGTGTTTATAAAGGAAAATTACGAGTAATCTCTTTTAATTTATAGAAAATGTTGTTCAAAACTTGATACCCTTTTTTATATTGAAAAGATTTTTTTCACCTAATAGGAGAAAGTTCTTAGTTTTATTCTAATTTAGACATGACTAAAACGGCCTCATTTTCAAGAAGTGTTATTTAGTTCTTTATTGATTGCTTCATAACTGATCTGATGATGGCTGGCTGAAGAGAATTTTCTTGGATTTAGTCTAATTTGCTCTCCCTTCAATCACAATTTCTTTTAGAGTTCAAAATTTTGATCCATAAATCATTATCATTGCGGATGATTCTTTCCCTGCTTCAATAAAAATTATGTTTTAAAAAGCAACCCCTTTTCCATCCTTAGTTCCTTCAGTAGAGTATTTTGGAGAGTTCTGGGTCAATGTGCATGTGCAACCTTGAACTTGACCTAAGTTCCGGGAAAACGGCTAAATGAACGGGCCCAACAAACGCCCTCTGAAATACACAGAGGGTGTTGGCCCAACTGCTTGCTGTTCCGGGAAAACGGCTAAAAGAACGGGTTTAACTGCTTGCAGTTCTGGGTAAACGGCTAAATAAACGGGTCGAACTGCAAGCAGTTAAACCCGTTCTTTTAGCCGTTTCAAGATTACACATGCAAATTGGCTTCTTCCTTCTTTGAACCTACGAAATCTGAAGAGATCTAGAATATCGGTCCATGCAAGAAAACTAAACTCTCTGTCTGAGCTTCATTAGAGCCTCTCAGGTAGTGGAAGGATGTCTCTTCATATGAGATCCTCCTCTACTCCTAAGAGAGTTAAATGTATCTATAATGGACTCCTATAGAGCATTTAAGGATTCTTGACTTGACTCAAGAATCATGAGGAGTTGAGGATCTCGATATATCTAGTCCTAGATAAGGACGTAGGTTAGCCTGCAATTTTTAGTACCACTCCATGGTTCCTTCTTAGACTTATCGGACCATTTGACTTTCTGCCTTGTTCATTCCAATATGGACTACTGTCTTGGTCTCAATTTCTATATGAAAATTCGTGCGATATTTTCTCTTCTCAGAAGATAATCCGTAAATTTTGTAAATTTATTAAGTTCTTAGTTCGATTAGGACTCTTGATAAAAATTAGCGCCACAGAATCATAGTTCATCCTTAAACAAATTCTGAAGAAGAGTTAATGTACATTTTCTATTTATGTAAAAGGTCATTGTCTCATTATGTGTTACCTCATCTTCTGGTAGAAGTGATAATTTCAATTTGTTTATACCCAAAAACTATTTGCAATAATTCGTCTTCAAATGCAAAAGTTCTTGTCCATACCATGCAATGACCTAAAATCCACGTGAACGAATCTCTCACTTCTCAGAATCCCCACACATTCAATTTTAAGTGTTGTTTGTGTAACTTTATTACACTAAATAGATTAGTACCCGTCAGCATTTTCAAATGAAACAGGAAAAAAATGCATTTTAACATACCTGCGTTAATAGCTTGAGAAACGGGAGATTACCAAATGGACTTGCAACAACTGGTACACACGAACAAAAGCTTTTTCATCTTTTCTACATGTTAATACAGTTATTGTATTTATGTGTAATTACATCTAATAATATTGTCCAAATTGTGCTGATGGATGTGTTATTAGCGAGTACTTAACTTTGTTGTTAAGCCGGGTATATACATGGCTAATTTAACACACATATTTCAGAAAGACGGCTGGTGTGTGTGGGAGCAATCCAACAAATCCCCTGCTTTCAGTTTTAAATAAACAATTAGCCTTCATTTCAATTGAATTGTTGTAGATAAGTCAACAGTAGAAAATCTTCATATACAAACACTTGCAGCTTTTTTGTTCTGTTTTAACTGATGTTTACCTGTTTGCAATTTCAAGCTACAGTGCAGTTTTATATGAAAGAAAGAACACCCATAGAGTAATAATTATCTTCTATAGTTTTAATTAATATCGCCATCTCCACTGATGGCTGCTGTTGTAGTATAATAATACTGTATAACTGGATATGTGTGCTCGAAATAGGATTGTGGGTCCCATTAACTTTTGAAATATGTGGAAAAGTGAGAAATATCGTTAATAATCTTATGCTGGGCAGGGTCTCTCCGACTTATTACAGGTTTTGCTATAAATATTAATCTAAATATTGTTATTATACGACAGCGAAAAAAGCTCATAAGGTTTTATGACGACTGTTTTATTTAATATTTATTACTTGGAATAAAAATTTATTTTATAAGGTCTTGTCTAGAGTCTAGACCACACATTTTTTGTAAATTAATCACGAAAACTATCATGAGAACATTTTTAGGTAATGTCTGGATTTAAAATCGGAGAAGACTGTGAAGTTAACGCTCAATAACTAACCTCACTTTTTAACTATTTTTCGTAATTCACGCAAAGTATTACTGAAGAATCGTAATTGGCTTCTGAATATTAAATACTAATTATAACAATATTTTTTGAGTTTTTTTTTACTAAAACTTTAACTAGGAATTGACATTATGTACTTCGAACTCCACCATTACCATAAATAAACAAATAAAGTCTGTCGGTTCTTACTACTTCTCCGATTTTAGTCTCAGAAATTTCCTCCAGGCTAACCATATTAGCCTCAACTTTAATCAAACTTCGTCTTTTGATTTTTAATAACCTACAACTCTGAATGAAAAATAATTAAAATTATACAAACGTCGAGTCGTTCATCGCTTTTTTGCAAGGCAAAACTTATTAAACGACCCGACATTTTCTGTAAATATTTTGTTTTAGTTGACTTGGTAGTTAATAAACATTTATTTACTTTCATCTCTTTCTGGATGTAGCTATACACATCAGCAAGAAAAATTAATTTCCTTATTGCCATGATGCTTCAAATTATTTGTTTTTCGTCTTTTATTAAAGCTTGTTTATTGTACATGATGCGTTATTTAAAATTAGTTTTCTTGTTTATGTGCATAACTCGTTCTTGTGTTTGAAACTAGCCAAATAACAATAATCACTGCTGCATCATTAAATCAAACAGTAAAACGGTTTTTGTGGTGGTTTGGTAAGGATTGTGCAACAGATTAAGTTGAAATCGCGTTATGCTACCTTTATTAAAAATTAGGAAGCATGGTAAAAGAATTTGTTTTAAATTTTCTTGATTATCAAAATTTTTATTGGTCGGATTCTGTAATATGGCTCTTAACCAATAAATAAAAACAACTTCTCAGTACCACTTCTGGAGCAATTTTGTAATAAAATTAATTATTATATACTAGGGACATTTTCAGTAGGTGGTGTCGTAGCAGTGTCACGTGTATGTCACCTAAAAATAATTCTACCATATTCAATATTTTTAATAAAACATATTATGGCTTATGAATATAAGAACGGAATTTTGGATACCCGGATTTTACTGTAGGTACTTTTTTTATTTAATTGAACTGAAATTTAAAATAAAATCATAATTTTTCAAACATATTTAAATGCCCAATAATTCGATTATTTGTGCTTCCAAAGTTGATTGATTTTAATTGCAACGTTCGTTTTTTTCTCTAAAAGTGCTAAATCAATTAATTTGCCTATTATTTTATTATTCAGCTATTCCACACTTACATAACAGTAAAATTTAACAGAACCTAAGTTAATGTCGTATTGATTACCTAATTGCAAAATCTGCTATTTTTCCGTAAAATCTTATTTGCCAGTTTACGACCAAAATAACGGAAACGCAAAGAATTCCCTACAACCGACGTGTAGCAAACCATCATTCACATTTTTCTGGGGTTTAAGCGCTTCATCATCATGAAAGAGGAAGTAAAGTCACCAAATATGTCAGAAAACAACACATTTTTGTCTGCTAATAAATCAATTATCCCCCCAACAACTGTCATTCCGTTCATATCCTGTCTTTTTGTGCTTAGCACAGGTCCTTTTGCTTTACTTTTAGAAATGCGGGGCCATCTACACACAACACCCGGCTGTACTAACCGAACGGAAAACATTGCACAATGGTCGACTGGCCCAGCCAGCCAACCAGTCCGAGGTGCTTTGACATCAATGGAAATTTATGGGGGCCAATTTGTAGTCGTTCCTTTTTTCTTTACCTTCAAATTGAAAGTAATTATGTAATTATTGTTATTATGTTGCGGACCGCACAAGATTAGCCCGATAAAACAATTAGAAAAATAACTGAACGTTACAATTTTCGAGAAATTAACGAAATATTCGAGGTATCCACGATCTTTATCAGCTTGGCAGTAATTGGACTGCCACTTGTATTGTAGACCTTGCGATGCAGTTATTTTTCCAGTTTATACAAATAGTTAACAAGAAAAGTTTTCCAATATTTTTAAAAAAGGTAACGAGAAAATGTTTTGTGATATTTCAAAGATCTAGAACAGTTTAGGTTTGAGAGTGAATCGATATACCTACTAAATGGTTTTTTTAAACATATTTTGCTTGTCTGAGGTTTCACCATCTAAAGTTTGATAAAAATTTGCACAGAAATGTGATGTAGATCTATGACGAAAGTTGGACTTCAATGCGCTTCAAAGAAATACATCACACTTGTGTAGGAAAATTGGATAAGTTTTTAATACTGCATGTATATATAATTTACTTGTAACTTCCCTTTCTCACCACCACTTTATTCTCAATTCGACAGCAAATTGCATATTTAAAATTTCATGCACCAAACCAAAAAAGCAAACTTATGTATTAATCCCCATTTAATCTCCTGCTTTTTCGTGTTCCTACTGGCGCCGACTTACCATCATTTTAATCTTAATCTTCTTCCCAACTTCCCTCGGACATCGTCGAAAAATCCGAGATTTCCGCCCCAATTTCGACGTTCGATTTCATTTGAAAAGAAGTTATACCTGCCGCCTAACAAACATTACAACAAATGGCCGAAAAAACACGTCTACTATTGTCAGGACCTAAACAAATAGCTGTGAATTACAAAGACGAAAATTGCAATGCAAGGGCTCCCAGTTACCGCCAATAACAATAAAACAGTGTCAGATTTACGTTTCAAATCTCATTTCTGTCAACATCGTCTCCCAGAAAAAAAGTAACAAACAAGCAAACCTTTTTTTAATCCCCGGACTTGATGATTCCTAAGTTCTCTGTGTGTCTGGAAACTACCCAACAAAAACCCAACGAAATAAATTTCTTTCTCCATCAGTTTATTATTAAATAAGATCTGTGTTGTGTGTTTGTGTGTGTTGGTTTTTTCTTCTAAATTATTCGAGTTTATATTGATTCAACTCAGCGTGGCGCTTTTTATAGAATTAACCGGTTGTAGGGATTAAACAGTTTTTTATTAATGAAATTATTAATAAATTATCATCTAATTATAACACAGATGAATTTTTATGTGAGGTTTTTCAATTAATCAACCGGCAATTTATAGTTGTTGGAGTCCCAAGGTTTTTACGGCACCAAAATATAGAAGGAGTATAGTAAAAGAGATAAATGAGAATTCTCCACCAAGATATAAATGATCAAAATTTCGTATTGTTATCAACTCAATTTGAAACACTTTGTGGAACAAACTATTTATTAGATAATTAAAAGTTTGTGCAACAACAAATCAAATAAAAATATAAAATTAACCATAAAATATTATTTATTTGGCCTGTAATAAAATTGCCGACAAATTTTAATGGATTTGCTATTAATCTAAACAAGACATAAATTAAATAAACTATTAATAATCTCGATTTAAAATTAGAGAACGAAAAAAATGTGTCGGGAACGCTATTTAATACACATTTATAAGGCACAGCAGTTATTAATAATTTTATTGGACTAAAACAGCACATTAAAAAATCATATAATAAACTATGGGGGAAAAATTAAAATTTAGACAATGGAAAAAATCTACAGCCTCACAAACTAGGCTATGACGTCATTGAAATTCAATTTGGAAATTTTTCTTCAATCTTAATATACTTCTTAAACTTCAACTGGAATCTTGGATTGTTATGAGAATATTTAATGATAGCTGCATCTTTAAAATTAGAAATAGACTATAAGACGTCTTTACAGGGTGATTTTTAGTCCTAGCATATTTCGCCCTGGAAGGATTGGACGTTCACCAGGATGATAGCCAATCCTATACATTGATGTAATCCTTGGTATTATCCTTGAAAGATTTCCTGATTTATTGTCAGATCTGATTAAATCAGCCATCCTACCGACAGCATCATATATAACTGTCAAAAAATTCCCCAAAAAAATAAACAATAATCGAACGGAAATGTCAATGATGAGACCAATTCAGGCGAAAGATATTTGATATGTTATTTTCTTCTCTATGTGGTGTCTCGCTCTCTGGGAATTGTTAATGTGATTAATGTACAATTTATTATTTAAATTCCATGAATCAATCGACGATAAATCAGGATTTTGTTTGTTGTTGCGTTATTATTAAAACTAATGTGTTGGGAGATTTTCATAACATTTTGGCTTAATTATTTAATCAAATTAATAAATTTGCGTTTTATGTAAATCAGCAGAGCCTGCTGCTGTTAATCCGGATCGAAAAAGCAAATGTAACAGTGGGTCCATGATGGACCCCCTCACCTCCCACAGACAAGCCAACAGACAATTTCCCTCAGAAAAAGCGAGAACGAAAAAATCCATCACCACCACACTAGATTCTATACTGGCTTTCCGAGTAAATTTGCGCTTTTTGCATTTTTTAGCGTTCGATGAACCGCCGTCAAGGCAAAAAATCAACAGCTGCTAATAGTTTGATTTTACCATAATACCGGTTGTATACATTTGTAATTGTTAACCTATTCCGTGCCTAATTGAAAAACTACTTAATTAAAATTCACTATTGGTACACTGATAATAGGAAAAAATCTGCCGGCTGATGCTACACTGAAATCCGAAATAAACCACAGAAAAATAATAAATACCTTATTATATACGGAAGTTTAGTTGTTTTCAGTCTGGGAAAAGTTCTTGCTTCCCCCAGTAGTGACCCGGATAAAATACCTGTCGTAGTAGTGTTTGTAGTAAGTCAATAAAGATAACGAATGACTATTATGGAGCTGCCTGATGCATGGCGTGAAGATAAAAATCCACATGGTATTATAACAATAATATGACTATGAAGTTGTGTTTTAATTCATTTATTTTAAATAAGTAATGCTAATGCACATCATTATAATATATTAGAAAAATGTATACATTTATTACTTGCTGTGGGGAAAAGAAAGGAAAAAGATCTGATGATTACATAACAAATATGAATAAGAGTATAATAATGAGACTTGAATGAGTACAAGTTAATAGATTTTCTGCATATCATTACACAGGGAATAAACAATACAATTAAACAATTTACATAAGTAATTATTAGTTTTACTTGTCATTTTTTTGTAGTTATTATAAACTATGTTTTTACATTAGGCGTATAATTACCGAAGTTTTACACAACTTCACTACAACCACCACTTAATAATGGAAAAGTGTCTTTAGAAGTTCTGATAAATGTGCCATTATACTCATTTGCAGCTATTTACTTTTCCCATCAATACCAAGGTATCGCTTATTACAATTAATAGTAATAAACGGATACAAACGGCAGCCTTGACTAAAACTTGCCATTCTTCCATGACATTTTTTCCGTAATCACCGGGAAATAACTCGTCAATGATCATTTCGCATTTTATTTTATTTTTCTTGAATAGTTGACACCTAAGCGTTTTCAGCAAAATTTTTTCTGGTCTTCTGTTACTCTGCCAACTTCACATCAATGCAGGTGTAGCTTACAATTATCCGGATAAAAACCAACCGTAAAGCGACATTCTGGAACAGATGCACACCCGAAATAATTATATGGCTACGGCAGTTGGATCTATTACTGGTGTTTGGATAGTTTTTCAAAAGTATCATTGCGGTTTTGGTCTAAGGTATTTAGGTAAATTGTGAGGGTGTGGTTTACAATAGAATAAACCAGCAGGTAGAGAGTTTCTCACACTAGTTCATTGATGATAGGATGGGTAAAGTCAAATTTGTTGCATTTACGTGTTGGAAAGTCTTTTAGAAATTAAGAAAAACGTTTTTGAGGTTTTGAGATCCATAAGGTCAGACCTCCACTTGCGATTTCTAGTCGCGCGATTGTTCAGTTGCAAAAATAAAACTCACTGTTTCAAATACAGGGGCGCACACATGCGACGAAATTATCGTAACAAACCTGTAATTGAAACAACGAATTTTATTTTTGCGACTAAAAATCGCAAGTGGAGGCCTAGCCTAACATTTATGTTCCTTAATTTCTATTTCAAAATTATCAAAACAGGGAAAAGAATTTTTCTACGAAAATGCGGAATGACGTTTTTTCTGACAAGATAATCGAACTTGAAAGTAGGCTTTTGAAAAACTAGTACGGAAAATTAGTGTGGAAATTTTTTTCCGCACACATTTTTTAAACTTTCCGCACGCAAACAAAAACATAAAGAAATACTTACATTTAGTTATAATTGTAACATTTATTTAATATCTAACAACCGGAGGAGTGCACATTAGTTCATCGCTTTCGCTTTAGTTTTGAAACTCCATGTTTATATTCACGTAATTTGATCTGAAAATCAAAATTATTTCGATGATAGGACACAATTTATAAACTGTCAACAGCTATGAGCTTTCAGTTCTATGACAACAAACTCACTTGATGTTTTTTTTAATTAGAAAAAGATTTAAAAATAATTTTATTTTTTACGAATTCCACGTTTTCGTAGAAAAAATCGTATGTAACACGCTTGCGGAAATGGCTCATGACAATACTCGTGTGATTGCAGCACTCGCTATCGCTCGCGTTGCAAATTTCACACTCGTATTGTCATGATGCGTTTTCCGCACTTGTATTACAATATACTATTAACGTTCATGAAGATATGGACTAGAGTTTTTTCAAATTATCTCAAAAATCATCCTCATTCATGAGACTACAAGAAAATGTGTACATTTATTTATAATAAATAGTGGTCCTATTATAATATTTAGTATTTCAGCTAGTTTCTAATCCCACTTCACACTTTAAACTCTTTAGTTGGTTACACTCTTAATATCGCCTTCCCAAAAGCGTCCAATTTCAGTAGTGTCTTTGCATTTTTCCTTATTTATGTCTTCTTCATAAATTAACCGGTCCCGGGGTAATAAATTAGAATAAATTGGACACTTACTTGCCGGCCTCCAAGAACAATATGCCTCCCAAAGGACTGCACAACAAAGTATAATCCTTTACACGAAATATATGATTTTCGAGTTGGGGACCAACAAAACAGAAAGCGAATGGATATCAACACTAGCTCGGTATAGTTTATGGAAAAAGGCATCAGAACGCCGAGTGCTGTTCATATTTTTCGTGGAGATAATTAGATATTCATAATTTTAATTAAAAAAAAGCCGTGCAGGATATATTTTATATTGCGGTGGAAGGAAAAAAATCCTCATGATAAAACTACTACTCAATATACAATAAATTATAT
Organism: Pediacus dermestoides; assembly: GCA_963942485.1. Taxonomy (NCBI): domain Eukaryota; kingdom Metazoa; phylum Arthropoda; class Insecta; order Coleoptera; family Cucujidae; genus Pediacus; species Pediacus dermestoides. The sequence goes on from OZ012626.1 coordinate 38,062,942, forward strand.
TTTCATGTCAACAAACCCATTCACTTTTAAATGAGCGCCTGTGCCGTTGTTGTGGTATAGTCAATACAACAAATATATTTAACTATTTTTGTGCGGTGCATGCGCTTGAAACAAAAAATTAAATTTTGCGCCAAACCGGATTTCGTCTCTTATTTACCAAAACCAAGACCATCAAGACAACTCCCCACATTATAATAGTGTTTATATTTGAAAAATCAACAGCGCATTCTTCTGAAAAAAACCAACATCAACACCACAACACACTTTATTAATTGTTTTCAAATGCAAATCCCAAACATCGCTTCGGGCCCGCTACATTTGAAGAGCATTTAGTTTAAATAAATAGACGCGATGTTTTAAACGACTGAAAAAAAAACAGTGTATTATAACCTACCTTTGGCCTGACTATTTTTATTACTCAATAAAAATAACATCGTGTCATTTTGATCCGCCAAAGAAATCAGGACTTTTATGGTTTGAATTTGTGACCGTTTTTTTCTTAACAAGCCAAAAGTACATAAAAACGTGTCGAAATATTTCCATGTTTTAATATTATAGCTTATATGCATTGCGTATAGATTGTAGATCGTTCGTTTGGATTTTTTCTTTTTAGTTGTCGAAACATGGGAAAAATGTGAGAAATGTTTTATTGGGGGACATCAACTAAGTGGTAAATTAGGAACAGTTTTATTGGAGAATTAAAATTATTCAAATTGTCAGATTAACTTTGCACGATTTCTGTTTATCTAAACAGCATCAGTTTCGGCATTTTGCTACTCTATTTATTTAACCCTTGAAATACCAAAAATATGTTGATATTTTCACAAATATTCTAAAATCTATAGCCTGATTTACGCACATCAACTCACCGTTACCATGGCGATAACAGTACAGTTAAATTAACTTTCTGTATAAACCTCCCATTACATACATCATTTCTGCGTACGAAGCCCGTCGTTTTGTTCGCACTATACAGTTTTTAGGTTAAAAAACTATTGCTGCACTTTCTAATTATTGTTCTTCAAAGCTTCTGACAGTTTTTACGGAACTATTTAACACCCGGGGCGATCTCCAAGACAAACATTAATTATTTTAAATTAATTTCTTTGGTAATTAATCAAGTCATGGACAGAATTGCGTTTAGGTTAAGTTTCGTTGGGAATCGCTGCAAAAACTGCATTGTTTAGTCACGATGTAGGTACGTTCTTTGTCATTTAGACAAACTCTATCAAACGGTATTCTCAAGAGTAGCGAGATAAATAAATAAAAATAATTTAGTTATTTTTTCACACAACTTGTCTAACTATATTTCAATTTACTTCCCAAGTTTCTGCTGTAATTCTTTATTATAAAAAATAATTCAAACGTGTGTTTACGTGTAGGTATCATTAAATACACTATATTTTATATACCTGCATTTTTTCCTTTACCTGTGCCTTATTAAAATGTAATTTTGAATAAACGAGTGAACGAGTTTACAACAAAAGAACTAGTAGGTAAAAATGATTATTAAGTAAAGGCATGCACATGAGGGGAGGGCACACGTAATTTATAACATTTTTTTTAAAGCTACTAATATATGGGTATGTGGGAGAAAAACGTTTTACTTATTAAATGGGGCAGCAGTCTTAAACAAAAGATTTGTGTCTCAAGGAAAAAATCACAAAGAATATTATATCAAGGACATAGGAAATCTGTGAGTGCAAAGTACCTAGTTGAAGCTTAGTGAGTAGCAAAGACTTTTTTCTTAGCATCACTGTAACAAAATCTTGTTATTGTTATATTAAGTTTCGTGTCATAATTTCTAGTTATTATTGTACATTTACTATTTATACTGAACAAAAACAAATAAAAAACTAAACGAAATACATTTAAATATGTGCTTTTGTACACCCGCCTACGTTTCAGTGTCGCTTTAATCGCTTTCTTCATCTCCATCACACATACTTTCCCCTAAAACTTCCATTTTCATCGCGACCTACCTTGTAAATAAATCCTACGAACATGTTGTGGTGATAATTCAACAACAAAATTACTGTTTTGTTTTCTGTACACAAATCATACACGGATGCTTCGGTGGATACATAAATAATAAGCATATATGTATGTGAGTGACCCCTCTGTGTTCCTCGCCGCCAACCCCACCATCAATTTCACCTCTCTTATACAAATCCAGAGAACCACTCATTTGGAAATTAATCAAAATTCAGTCGATGTACAATATAAAATTTGTATTCACATCACAAATTTATTTTAGAGTAAACACAGCATGAGTAATAATGTTTTGTGCCGGTGGACAGAATTTTTAATAGATTCGCTGCATATCCAGGTGGAACTCAATTAATGCAATAATAGAAACAATGAATTTTTAATGAAATAATAATAATATGCATTTTTGTTCAAATCGGTAGTTGTATTGATGTCTGCATTTTATGTAGATAGGTTAACGAGATTTATTTTTGATTGATTCGGATGAAAAATAGATTATTCTAATTAATGTCTCCCTATACTATTGCATGGTAAAACCCATCAAAATCCAAGCTGATGCACTTAAGCACCGCACACAAACATTTTTATTTTATTTTCCACATTAGGTATATTTATATCTATCTATTGGAGTCGTTTCATTTAAAATTATTGACCCATAAATTCAAGGCAAGAACATAAAAATTATCTTTTCGGGAAAATTATTACGTTTTATGTCCTAATCGATAACCTTTTTAATGCGTTGGGCATGGCGCACAATTTGTAATAAAAATTATAAGCAACCCATAACATAAAAAAACAATTTATCTACAAAATATCACGAGTTTTTTAATTTCGCTTTTCAAACAAAAGGAAAGAGAACCCTCGTTTATACTTCACTTAGTTGAAACACTCTTTAAAAATGTATAGTTTAATTCGGGACCGTTATGTGGCCAAAGATGAAACCATAATTTGATTAGCTACGTCTCCTAATTCGCCAAAGTTTTCTTTAAAATTACATGGCTTTGTCCTTATATAAAATAAATTCAAATCCATACATTTTTTTCTTATATACTTAGGTTGGTGACAATTTTCAACCACAAAGAAAACGAGAGTATGCCAGGAGGACCCTGGGGAATCGGTCGGGGGCGCAAAAGTTAAATAACATTTTGAATTTTCCATTAAGTTTTCAATTTTAGCGCGTGGATTTGCATACATACATACAATTTATGGTATAATTTTGTTGGTAATGCAAACGAAATGGTTTGAATGGTTTGCTGCTTCTTCTTCGTTGTTTAGACATCATTTACATTGGATTATATTTTATAAGATACGGTTAGATACGCGAGGAATTTTATAACGATAAATGCGAATTTATAAATTTTTTTCTACTTCTTACAGTGGAAAAAAGTACTACTTTTCGTACTTGTTGCGTAAAAAACTATTAGAAACACATCCGGCGATTTTATCATACTTTTTGGTCTAATAATACAAGTGCATATTCATCAACTGACTAAATACTGAAAACTGATTTTATTTGCCATTTCAGAACAAATTGGCCGTTTTTACGACATCAATTCCATTATTTACGAACATTTAAAACAATGTTATCGCGCTGTTTGGCCGTTTAATTACTCATAAGTCGGTCAATAAGGTTGAGCTGATAACGATAGCAATTTCATATCTAAATTGTTGCTAAATGACTGTTGACTTAAAAGTGCCGAATGCTAATTCGTGGTTTTATACAACTACTGGCAATTTTCTACCGTTTAATTTACTTCGTTTTACAGTGTAAAAGCGCAAAGGAAAATATAATCTGCCAAAGAAAAAAACCGAGATAAAATCAAAATTGCTAGGCACCAAAAGCATAATTGGGTGGTCTGAAACTTTTATCTTGCCCCTGTATCTCTTCCAATCATTCACTGATGTATCTGATTTCACATACTTCAATTAAGACATAAAACCATTAATTTTCTAACTTTATTCATAGACACAGTAACTCGACAGTTTTTACACAAGGCCAAAATATCATCCCTGATAGAGTCAATGTTTTTCGTACAGCTATTATATTTTCCTTACCTAACAGCCATCAATAACACACACACCATCTTACAACCTTCATTTTACCTTTATATATTTTATAAAGTAAGCTATTTAGTCTTTAGTAGGCCATTCCGATCCATCTCGCTACAAAAACAGATTCACGGAAATTTAACAGTGCTACGATTAGTAACAGTATAAAACCGATTTGAAGAAAAAATGTTATTAATAGGTATGTCTCTAAGCCTTTGTGACAGATGTTATGGATAAAGGGAAATCTGAGCCGAATATTTTTCTTACGGTTACATTACTTCTGATTTCTTATTTTGTATGCTTGTCCTGAAACATTCCACGATTTATATAATTTTATCTGCTGGAATTTGACATTTTTTAATCAACAAATCAGAAGAGTGGCAGCGTGACAAAGGCGAATAAATAATTAAATAACCGATAGCTTTTGAAAATATTCAAATTTGATGTAAATTGTTATTTTATAAGAAAATATATTTGATTGAAAATATTTGTTTATTCACGTTGCCGTTGACGCCGTGCGATAAAGTGTTGATTGCACAAAAGCGCCAAACAATTTATTGGACGGCGTGAAAAAAATCATTCTTCGCACTGCTTAAAAGTCAACATTTTTAAGTGTTGTAGATAAAATTAAACGCATAAACATAAACTTGAATTTTTTTAAATTAGACTCCAAGATTTTTAATGTTAACTTTTGCTTCTAATAGAATAACCAAAATGGCGCATGATTTTGTAGAGATTTATGACGTAGAAACCCCAATTAAGCGCTCTCTATAATAATAATAATAAACCACGGAATATATTCCATAATGGCTCAATTTAAAAATCATATTACCCTGTGATAAGCGCATAAAGCCCATAAATTGTTATAAAATTTGAAAAATCATCTATTATCGATAATACCATAAATACCATAAAGTTGACTATAACGCCGTTAAAATCGTATTAGATATAAGTTTTAAGCACCATATTAAGTACAATTTATCAGATTTTATTGAAGCACTTTATTGTTTTTACGTCCTGTTAGGAATTCGAGTACTTCTGGATTTCACTGGAAGTTGGAAGCCTCACAACATTTACTCCATCAGCTCCCATTCCCAACATCACATGACCCTTTAAATATTTGTTTACACTCTTGCAATTCCCTTAAATGAAATCAGTGAACATCAAATTGATTTACTGTCAATATAAATTAGAGCGCGGGCTTGTACTCGTATATAGAATTACCATCAGGCTAACTAGTAGACTAAATAAAATTCGTTTTCCTTTTGTTCCTTCTAGTGTTTTTTCCCTTTTATCCAGTAGCGTTTCCTCTTACTTACTATTATTAACTAATTAATTAGTTAATTGGGTTTGTTTTGAATTAATCTACCATCAGCGTGCTGTTTGTATGCGGACCCCGCTGTTTCATTGTGTACAGCATATTAATTGACATATGTTCGTTTTGAGGTGGAGCACAGCACGAAAATTGGCTAACAGATTTATCAAGTCGTTTACCACCGGAACTCATCCGTGGAATTACCAAAAAAGAGAAAAGTCTTATACTTTCTTTTTTGCTGAACAATTTGGCGGGTAATTTCTGTGTTAATTAGGAGGGCTTTAGTTCGTGACAACTTTAAATCAAACTTGTCGCTCATAATTAGCAGGCTGAAAAACCAGTTTTTGAAATCCAATCAAAATTAAAAAAATAACTTACTTTTTTCAGTTTTTATAACACGGTAAAGACAATAGAGACCCCATGGATTTCCTTACAAAAATATAATGTTAAGATATTTGAAACCACTTTGATTAAATTCCATTCAGTGAACCAAAATATCTGATGGGTTCAGCAGATGACAAAAATCTAACCTAATTTATATTCTGTGTAAGTTGTATAGACTATCCATTTTATAAATGCATTCACGTGATCATTAAATGACACTGTGCTCAAACTTCTTTCTAACATAACCAAGGAATTGACAGCGGCAAACTCAGTCAAAATTCGATCAAATTTTAGAAAAGGCTCAAGATTTATGGTAATTGTGTTATATTTGTCATGGCAGTGCATTTAAAAAGTGGATGCCCTTTAGACAATGAAATATTTATAAAGAAAAGCCTCCTTAAATTTAAAAAATTAATCATATAAATGCGATAGATGGCTGTGTTTTATGTAAAACTGTCCCAAAAAATTGCTTGTTGTCATCGAAGAAGGTTTTTGATGAAATATATCCAAAATTTAATTAGCGATCGTTCTTAAGTATTTAAAAAAAAATATATCTACATACTTACATAATTATAACAAAATCTACAATTAAATTTAAAGAAAAATCTCAAAAATGTTATAATTTTTTCAGATAACCTGCTTTCCATTTCTTCAAATCATAAAAAAATATGATGCTTGGACACCTCATTTTCAGATAAAGAACACTCTCCCAAACAACAACAAAAAAACTGGAATAAAACATTTGTAACTCAAACAATTTCGTTAATACTTTTATACAACAATTATTGTAACGCACACATTTCTCCTCCTCCCTTTGGGATTTTATGGTCCCAAGTTAATTAGTTTCCTTCCAGTATTGAACTAAAATAATAAAGGCCCAAGTGTGCATCAACTGTAATCAATAAGAGACATCACCGGTCTGGTTTATGGCCACGCGGCTTCGCCCCCTTCATACCAAATAATTAGCCCAAGATAACACAGTCTTTGGAATGCACACTCAGCCATATTTTACTTTCCAGTTATGTACTAACAATAAATAGTTTTTGAGGAAAACTTGTGTTTCCGGTATTTACGAATTTATAGCCTACAATAAATTTGTAAACATCTAGACAAGACCCCTTCTTTTAGTATAAATAAATGTTTATTAAGCGATTAAAACCGTTTTAAAGATAAATATTAGGTGGCGCATTCCCCAAACATTAAACAGACAACAACTAGCACGATTATTCTAAATTTAATTTCCATTCCAGTGTCTGGTCTGTGTTGTACCATGTGAAATATGCTCGATGCTTCAAAATTTATTAGTTGTCACCAAAAAGACGAAGACCAAACCACGAAACTTTAGTTAATATTGGCAATTTGTCATCAAACAATCTGATGTCATCGGTTATTATTTTATCTAAAAGTAAAAAGCAAACGGAATAGTAATTAAAATAAATATTTATTCATCATGTGGACTGTTGACACAATCATATCTTCATTGAAATATCGTTTTCATATTGAGAACTGAGTGTGCAGGTAAATATTTGTTTTGTATCAAGATAAAAAGCAAATGTTTATAAGTGTGATTGTTTAGTTAATAAAACTAGGTAATTTTCTACGAATAAATTATGCAAAAATTATTATGGGAGGCGCTAGAAAAATGTTAAACCGTTATACAGTTAAATGTTAGAGAAAAAAATATGGGGTCAAGATGCATCTAACCCAACTTATCTCGGAAATCTTAAATCAATTTGTCCATATTAAGACGATTGCTCTAATAAATATTGATTTAAGATTTCGAAATTTATTATTACATTCAGTGGCGTAGCAAGGAAAATTTTCGGGGGGGGGGGGTGATGTATTGTTATTTTTATAACAACAGAAGTCAATGAAATCTTTGAATTCCGATTGATGATAGATGGCATGCATTGAAAAATTTTCGGGGGGGCTTGATCCCCAACCCCAAAGCATCGGCTACTGGGACAGAAAGAAAGAGATTTGAACATACTTATGATCATGAGATCATTCGACAAATTACTTAGGTATATAAAAACAGCATTTATATTTACATAAAACCAAAATTGTTTTATTTACTGTTACTACGAGCCCTAACAACTAAGTGTTCGGACAAAAGTAAATTTTTGAAGTCTGAAAGGAGAACTGGAAATTTTACGCAAGCAGCCTTAATAACAATATTATGCTGGAAGAAAATTATTTATTTGAAGTAACAATATTTTAACCTTAATAATTAGCAAATTTTACAAAATGAATTTGCAACTGAATGTTGGGATAATTTTTAATTTAGGAACATTAATAGGAGGTTACGTGTCCTTTTGCTGTAGTAGCTGCCTGTATTCTAGCAGGCATTGTATTTATCAAATTTTGGTACAATTCTGGCGTGAGACTGTCTCAAATTTCTTCTATTTTGGTCTTTAAGTCCCCAATGGTTCTTGGCGGATTATTGCTTAGAATACGTTTAATTATATGCCAGGGTTTCAATGACATTTAAGTCCAGACTGGATGAGGGCCATTAAAGCACCTTAATGTCGTTTTCCCCAAGTTCCAAAACTGTGATTTTTTAAAAACAGGCGTTAGATAATTACGTCACATTTTTCAAGTGCAATTTTAAAGCTACGAAATATGCCTAAAATCACCAAATAAAGACTTGGGGATTTTTTTGTACATAAAACCAACATCCTGCTTTGCAATAAAATAAATTTTACCAAAATCCAACCAACGGCTCCAAAACTGTGATTATTTAAATGTAGGGAGCACCCTCAAAAAACACGTTTTTTGAAAACTGAACTGTGGAACTCGAAAAAAATGCAAAAAATCATATTAACATTTCAGGATTTTTTCAATATAGTACGATTATTGAGATTTGATTTTGACACAATTCCAACCAGCGGTTTCAAAACTGTGATTTTTAAAACAGTTACTAGAAAATTATATAATTTTTAAAGGTGCAACTTTGAAGCTCCGATAAATGCCTAAAATCAACCAAATAAAAACTTGTAGAACTTTTTTGTAAAGAAAACTAACATCCAGGTTTGCAATAAAGTAAATATCATCAAAATCCGACTACTAGATCCAACGTTTTAAAAATAATAATTCTTTGTTTTTACAATTTTCCCATCCTGCTGGGTTAAAGTGCCACAGTTTTGGAACCGCCGAGCGGATTTTTACGAAATTTACGTTTTTATATAACCAAATATTGGCATTTAACAGAAAAAACCATCAATGTTATGGAAGTTAATTTAGAATTTTACGCGTATGGAAAAAAGATAATCAAATTTACTTTTGTCCGAACATTTAGTTGTTAGGGCTCGTATACAAATCAGGGTTAATACCCGATATACTACAAAAATTTTGACATTTGCTTGATCATCCGGAAACGGGATATCTATATTTACACTTATTTCGATAAGTGCACCTTGCCTAGTTATGTAAAAAATTCCTCATAAATTCGTTATCAAATCCGCTAACTCATAAGATGTGGTCACCGACAAAGTGCAAAAAAATTGCAACACATTTAATGGCTACATTGCAGCAACGGCGGCTCATAATCGCCAGACTAAGCATATGAGTTGACAACATTTGTCTCTAATCACTTCCCCCCTTTTATGTAACAACTGCATTGGACTGATTTAATCACAGGCGCACACCGCCACAAATAAACAACACATTTTAATTGAATTGATAGCACTTCAAATTAAATAAATTATATTATCTAACTGATGAAATTATTGTTTTAGGCGCGGTGGTTTGGCAATTATCCATCACAATCAAATAATTATTTGTGCCTAGAACAATAAAAAAACATTTAACTGAAATGGTTTCTTGATAAGTTATTACAATAAAGAACTGTAGGAAAAACTGAAAAAGGTACGAGAATTACTCGTATGATCATATTAACAATTTTATTAATTAAGTAAGTGTCATATTTATTTTTTATCAATTAAATTTGGGACCTTGTGTGGCCCCTTAAAAAACTCCCACAGCTTCGCACTACTTTATTATTACAAGAAAATGTCTTCATGTCCCATACAAATAACCATAAAATAATACACAATATGCACATTATTATTATTAAAACGTTTTACTTTATTTTTAATTAGTGCCTTCGAGATATCGGTTTTGATATCCAAATTAACCCTGGCTGAGGGACCTCGTAGAACCGGTGTAAACATCATTAATTATTAATATATGATGAGAGACGAACAAAAAAAATATACACGAAATGGAAATAATTAACTCGGGTTAATATTTCGGACAAGTTGTTTCGGAAAAAACGTACTTACTTTGTTTGTGCTGGTTAAATAAACAACCGGAGAAGGAAAATAAGGTTTTGTAAATGTTGTGCTTGCTTATTTATTTTGGGTTTATAAGTTTGTTTATTTAGTTGGGAATAAGTGTGGCACGACCCGGTGTTAATACAGCAATATACTTTTTGGCAATAGATTTTTGCCAGGTGTAGGTACGAATTAGATAACTTTTTGTGCAGGAGTGTAAACTAGTTTTCGCAAATAAGTAAATAATAGATAAAGCAGATGCTTTCTGGGCAAATATTAATTTTTAAGATTATAGAAAAATTGTTTACCTGGGGAAGTTTGTTCTCCTCGAAGGAAATTGTTGCAGTTTTTTGGAATTTTTCGGGAAATTATCTAGAAATTCGAGACATTTTTTGGAATTGAAGGAAATTTACAAGGCATTTTGCTTGAATTGTACAAGCTCGTTGCATTAGAATTGGGCGATTTATTTAAAATGAATTTAGTGGTACTTGATAGGAGTTTAAGGGCATTTTTAAAAGTGGGGGGTATTCACGTGGCATTTTTATAAGAAAACAGAATTTTTGTTCCCTCAAATTAAGCTGTGGCTAACCAGGATCAATTGAAGGGAATTTACAAGGCAAAATTTAAAGAAATTTCAATACAATTCACTAATATTTTTAGGGGATTGTTTGTCGTTGCTTTTACGGTGAAATTAAATGTGCTTAAATAATTTTTGAGATATTTTAGATTTTGTGGATTTTTTTTGGAATTTTTTAGTACTTGGAGAGAGAAATTTAAAAGCATTTTGAGCTCGATTTTGAGGTGCTTTTCTAAAAATTTCAGTACATTCACATAAAATCCACTAAAATACCTCAAATAATAGCTCGAGAACTTCTTATTTTTTCCATACTTCAAAAAATTTAGAAAGTTTCGTGGATTTACAGTTTTTGCACATGAAAATTCCTCTTACGCTCTTAAGTTCTTCCTACCATCAATATAACTATGATAATCTAAACTAAATTGTTTCAAATATTAATCGTTGCCATAGAAACCATCAAATTCGGAGTGTTTGTTGCTATAGCAACAGCAGTTAGATTTATTTACATGTGAATAGACCCTTAAAGTGCCTTTACATTTATCTGATTTTATCAGTTAAGTTTCCGTAACTTACCTAACCTATCCTAATAAAAAATTATACGATTAATTTTTACTTTTAATTCCTGACCACCTTCCAGAAATTTTAGTTAATCATATCAAATCCACTAAATAACATTAGAAATAATTTTGACATTTTCCATACCTACTTCAAAAAACTTAAAGGTTTAATAGTTTTGTGCATGAAAATTTTATAGCTCTTCCTCCTATCAAAAGATGATCTACACGAAAACTGTTTCAAATACCAATCGTTGCCAAGGAAACCATTAAATTCGAAGATTTTATTGGTTTGGGGTTTGGGATAGATGCTTGTTGCCATAGCAACTGGAACTGAATAGGGCCTTAGGTTATTTTTGTAAAACAGTTACAACAGAAGAAATTTTGTGAAAAAGGAGATTTTAAAACTTATTTTCAAATTGATATTTAAAATAATTAAAAACTTGCGAATAAGTACTTAAATCCTGATTGATTTTTTCTATCAAAAGAAGATCTACACGAAAACTGTTTCAAATATCAGTCGTTGCCAAGGAAACCATTAAATTCGAAGTTTTTATGGGTTTGGGGTTTGGGATAGATGCTTGTTGCCATAGCAACTGGAACTGAATAGGGCCTTAGGTTATTTTTGTAAAACAGTTACAACAGAAGAAATTTTGTGAAAAAGGAGATTTTAAAACTGGTTTTTAAATTTATATTTAAAATAATTAAAAACTTGCGAATAAGTACTTTTAAATCCTGATTGATTTTTCCAATACTTTGTTGATAAATTGAAAGGCTTCTTGGATTAAAATGTTTTACAAATAATATTTTAATTTAATATAATAATAGCGCGTTCAAATAGCCCCTGTTAGTTTTTACTTTTAATGCCTGACCACCTTCCAGAAATTTCAGTTAATCAGATCAAATCCACTAAATAGCATTAGAAATAATTTTGACATTTTCCATACCTCAAAAAACTTAAAGGTTTAATTGTTTTGTGCATGAAAATTTTATTTTTAGCTTTTCCTCCTATCAAAAGATGATCTACACGAAAACTGTTTCAAATATCAATCGTTGCCAAGGAAACCATTAAATTCGAAGTTTTTATGGGTTTGGGGTTTGGGATAGATGCTTGTTGCCATAGCAACTGGAACTGAATAGGGCCTTAGGTTATTTTTGTAAAACAGTTACAACAGAAGAAATTTTGTGAAAAAGGAGATTTTAAAACTGGTTTTTAAATTTATATTTAAAATAATTAAAAACTTGCGAATAAGTACTTTTAAATCCTGATTGATTTTTCCAATACTTTGTTGATAAATTGAAAGGCTTCTTGGATTAAAATGTTTTACAAACAATATTTTAATTTAATATAATAATAGCGCGTTTGAATAGCCCCTGTTAGTTTTTATTTTGGTTTGTAACTAAAACATAATCGGCTTGAGTTACAACAATAATATTGGACAACAAACACGGTCGAACAATAACAACAACAATAATAATTAGTAATACACATAAATCAAAAGTAAATAGTGATTTTCGTTTTGTTACGCCCATTTGGGGCGAAAGTTGCACAAAAGCAAAACACACAGTGGCATAATCCCAAATGAGCACGCACATAATTTAATGTAAAATAGCTGCGACATTTTATCCTCTTCCAGTTTAAATGCTCTGGTATCTACTAACCAGCACACCTTAAGTTTTTTATACATAGGTATAAAATACCAGTGTCAGCCATCTTGAACGAACACACAGGTTACTACACTACTACAGTAATTTACTTTTTTAAATTCATTGGATTTCTGTGTGAAATGCCAATGGATAGTGAATCGAAACCACCTTTGGCTATTAACTATTTCGTCCAGCTAGCTCAAACAACAATGCCCGCTAGTCCATTTGTACAACGCACACACAAAAAAGTAAATAAATTAGTTTTACCTGTTCCAGTCCCGAAATCATCACATTTTCGGTCGTTTCATGCAGTATCCATCGGATTTAATCCAGTACACAGGGCCAAAACACTTGTCTGAACTAATTTACAACTAGAAAACAACTATTTCTAGTCAAAATTCCCAAGAAAATCAAACAACAAAAAGCACTTGTCACAAAAACACGGTGTTTGTTGGTTTGGTGTTCGTTTTTATTTTACAAAACCGTGGAAAACCAACGAAAAAAGCCGCCTGGGAAAACTACTCACTAGCACTTGAGATTTTAATTAAAAATACCGCCCGGTTTTAATTAATTTTATGTTAATTAGCGTGGTGTTTTTTATGTTGTGTTGTTGTTCGCTTAGAAGCGCCACGACATTTTTCAACATAACATCACAGCACTCGGATACGGACTACTTTGATACAGCATCTTCAACCAAGACCACTGAACTCAACAATAATCTTTAGATAGTCCGGTTTACACTGCATAAATATATCGATTTTTCCCTGAGCTAATCGGATGGTTTATCTGATGTTGTTTAACTATTTTTTATTGAAGCACTTCACCTGAATTTATCTAATTTATTTGCTGGGTTATACAATCACGAATATATCGTTTTAGCGGTGGATAATATTCCGGCGACCGGAGCTTTCGAAGCACTGGTGCTGTGTGAGGCTGGCTTGCATCGGGCAGGATAGCCAACCGGCGGCTGCGTAATAGTGTGCTTGAAACTCCCTAGTCCGTCCGGGGGACTGGGTTTAAATGCAATGGAAACTAGTTTTTGGTAGCTGGGTTTTTTTGAAGAGGGTTGAAATGTTTGGACATTTAGGTGTTTTTCGTTGGCATTTTTTCGATGTTGTTAATTGATTTGTAGTATTGACTTTATGGGAAATTTTATCCAAAACTTAAATTTAAATTACCTACTTCAGATAGAAAAAATAAAGGAAATTATTTGGATTCAAAACTAAAAATTAATTCTGGATCGAAAAGCACTTGAATACAACTTATTTATTAAAATTTGTTTTTTGACCTATAGGGAGAAAAAAGGCCACAAATAGACTTTTTTAGGCGATTATTACAAAAACGTTGCTTTTGGCGCCATAAAGTTTTACTTTTTTGTACACATCTGTCAAATGTTACTTTTTTGTACACATCTGTCAGAAACTAAAATAAAAAGTGACGCTTAACATTAAATTTGACAGGAGATGCTTTGGTTTTTAGTTGTCTAAGGTAACTATGTTTTTCAGTAAAATGTCCAAAAAAAAATTAATTTTGTGTTTTGTGACCAAATTTTTGAATTCTTTCGTGATGATCGCCTAAAGAACGTTGTGTGCACCTCGGCCAAAAGTTCTTTTTTGGTCACGTTTACGGTCTTGATACACAAATAACTATTTTTACCCTACAGCCAATTTTTGGAGAATCTTGTAGAGGACCACCCTGTAACTTTAAAACTGAATTTTTGTATTCCTAGACCTCCTACAACTTTTCTTTTAATTTTATTTTGATATTGTCGATATTTAAAAAGTTATTCAACAAATAAGTTGAAAATTTTGGGGAAACAGTAGTAAGTAGTACCTAACTAGAGAAAAATTTGCAACTTATTTGTTGAATAACTATTTAAATATTGACAATATCAAAAAAATGTTAAAAGGAAAGTTGTAGGAAATATTTTTCTCTACAACTTTGTATTGATGCTTTTTTCGGAAATGTAATAGGAAATAATTTATTTAATAAATAAAAACATCAACTCTTAATTAAGAGCTGATGAAAGAACGAAAACTAAAATTCAGTTTCAAACTTACAGGGTGACCCTCTACATGATTCTGCAAGAATTGGCTGTAGGGTAAAAAAAGTCTATTTCGACTTCCTGCTTACTGTACTACTAGTGACATTTTTTATACATATGCTGATAAGCTGATGTATAGAATCTAGAAGGCATTTTTCAGAAATTCTTAATGCCACGTTTCATGTCCTTCAAAATTTCCCAATATCTGAAGGCTCTAAAACAAAAAAAAAATATTCCGCTGGTTATTATAAATATTTCAAAAAATAAAATGAAAATATGTATGTTCTGAAGGAAATTTGAAAAACTCTCGCTTGTCTTTTGATTTTCTATCTATAATCTTTTTTGTTTTGCCAACGAAACATCCCACTTTACGATTTTGAATAATTTTTTTTTACTAAATTGTCATAGTTTTGAAATTGTTTAAATGGAAGAAGTTGTTTTTGTACATTTTTTTAATTTTCTCACTGCTCTTTTTTTAAGCAGAATTTTTGTTTGTGATATGTTAGAAACAATTTTCTATTCTTAATTTTAATAACAATCTCCTGATAATATTTTAGAAATTTTAGAACATCAGTGTAAATTTTAAGAATTTTATAGTCTTACTTTTTGGAAAACTATTCTTTTGTTATATAAATCAGATTAAAAGAATATATTTTAAATTAGCGCCAAATATTTTTTATACAATTTTCTACCCAGAAAATGAACTGTATAGTATAGCTGTCAAGTTTTAGATTTTTTAGCAAATTTGATAGTCCAATCAAACGAGAACAAAAATGCAGATAAAAAAGCGTTAAATCGGAGTCCAGTGAAATTTTAAGGATAGGTAATAGTAGCCAACGGAACACTCCACCCTCCTCCTCGTTTTTCACCCCTACAATTCCTCAAGGGGAGGCCGCCATCTTGAAATTTAAGATTGCGTTCGATTATCTCGGTAAAAATGTATTTCACGTTAAAAACGCGTATTACCAATATTGTTAAGGCGCTAATTCCCAACAACTTTTATTTGAAACATTTTTTCATATCATTAATATTTACAAAGTTATAAATTTCTAAAAAGGGTGAAAATGGTTTTTTGGATTTTATAGCCAAATTTTGGAAATTTATAACTTTGTAAATTAATAATATGAAAAAAAGTTTCGAACAAAAGTTGTTGGGAATTAGTTCCTTAACAATATTGGTAATACGCTTTTTTAACATGAGATGGATATTTACCGAGATAATCGAACTCAATCTTAAAATCCAAGATGGCGGCCACTCCTTGGGGAATTGTAGGAGTGAAAAACGAGGTGGAGTTGGCAACCACTACCTACCCTAAAAATCTCATTGAACTCCGATTTAACGCATTTTAAAATGACCCGTTTGACTGGACTATGACTTTTTTTGGAAAAAAACATTGAAATGTAATTTTTGATATATTTTTTTGCTTTTTCTTTAAACGTCCGCTGCGCTTTTATTTGGGTTTAGTAGGTATATATAACTAAAATTAGTTTTTTTACACCTAGGGCAATAATGCTCTTTTTCGCTCTAGGGCCATAGAGTAATAATAAAAGTTATAAGAAAAAATTACGTTAAAAACATTGTGTAAGAGAATTAATGTCTCGTTTTTAGTTGAAATGTGAAAATTAATACGATTTAATGGTAAATAGATTTTTTGGAAAATTAAATAATTTCGCCACAGTTGCTTTTAATCGTTTACATTTTTCAGACTTAAATGTCTTTAATTCGAAGTCGGAACTCAGATTTTGAATACTAATTTGCCCTTAGATAGGGCAAGTGTTCTCCTTATCTATTTTCGAAATGTAAATTATAATATCCATGATTAAACCTAACATTTCAATTTATTCGAATTTGAATATTTCTCAAATATTTTTAAAATTTTTTAATCTTAGAAATCTGGCAGATAAATTTGTTGATTTATTTCCTGTCGTCATTTCTTACGTATATTAATCGCTTAAATTAATTGCACTATAACTAAATTAATAATTTAATACAAAAAATCCAAACCGCCGAAGCCAATTTCACGTTAATATTCCTTATAAATTTAATTATAAAACCAGCGCTAACATCAACATTAAATAAAAAATTAAAATCTAATAATTAAATAGATACGTCAAATTAAGTATCCCGAAAATACAACAATATGTATAACGTTAATTTTACGGTCGTTGGAAGTAGGAACAATGCATGCGGCGAAAGAATGAGATGATACTTTTTCTGATGTGAAGAATGAATCTGCTGCTCCTAAATTTTTGCACGTACCAAGTTATAAGTATAATTTAGTTGCTTTGTTAGAAAATAAGGCACAAAACATAATAAATTATGTCAAAATGGGGACTGTGCTTTACAGTTATTCGTTTTCCGTCTGTATTTTACAATATAACATATACAGCACATTAGAGAAATGCGAAAAGTTTACCTACAACAAATTTGTAAAAAGAGTGTAAAAAAAATCAATTAATTTGTGTGAACTGTTATGAGGATGTGAACAGAAATGCAACAAGCGGTAGCCATTAAACAAATCATTAAATCCATCATGACAATTCTGTACTTTCTGTGGGTACCTAGGTAGGTATACTGCATTCATTCACACCATATATTTGCTAATGTCACTATAAATTGTCACGGCAATAAATCGAACGGTAGTGTATCAGAGAAACGACGATGCATAAAGAGATAATTTGCACAGTAATTTTCAGCATAGTTAAATTTATAGATATTTGAAAATAATAATGTTATCGATTGTGTTCGCAGTGGCTCTATTATTCGTTATCGAGGCGCGGTTGCTGAGCTGTCGGCTGGCCCCTTTTCAACCAGAGATTAGTAAAGATTAAAATGAAATAAAAGGGGTGCATAGAAATTAGTGGGTTATATATTGAAAAGGAGAAATCGAGAAATAGTCTTTTCCTGCCCTGTTAGGCTGTCCAGACATCATTGAACAAAAACTATCTTATGGGATTTTACTGTGATTCACGTCAGGGATTAAGGAGATTAACATTTTTAGAGGTATTAAGCGTGGATGATGTTTCAGATTATGACACATTAAACAAAGTAAAGTGACGATGCTATGAAGTTTTAACGTATTGCAGGAAACAACAGCAAAATAAGATGGATCAAAATTTTAATTAGGTACTTAATAATTATAATAAGTGCCTTAATATCTTAATTAATGATTTTTTTACTTTGCACAAAGTGTTCCATCTGAAAATGCTTAGTTTTGAAATTTTATTATATTTTCAGTTTTTATTATACCTATTACCTAAACTATTTTTTCTTTTCAACATCTACTATCATTAATAAAAAAAATTACTTTTAATTTTTTGATAGGATACAAAGTCTCTGAACGAGTCTCCTGATTTTATAGATCTTTTTTAGAAATTTGGGAGCCCAGATCTCAGTACCAAATATATTTTTAGGGAGCCTAAAATTATTAGATGCACTACTGGGTTTCGCCTCCAAAGCAAATTTTAAAATATGTGGTGTGCTTTTTCTAAAAATGTTGGAGTATAATTAAATAGAAATAGAAAAATAATTAATGTAAAACATTTTTTTGTGTTAGACCTTTTTTTGAAATACGCTACTTGTAATAAAAAAAATATAATTCCCTGTAAGAAGTGAAAGACAATAGTTTGTATACTTATATATTCAACACAAATTCAACAAATACTTTAAAAACTTTTAAAAACTGTAATAATTGCCCGCTTTTGAAAACCTCGTTTGTTTAAGGAAAATGAACGTATGGTAAGCTTAGAAAAAAATCAGGAGCTGCGTAGAATAATTGTTAGTATTTTTTTAAGGGTTCCAAACTTGAAGACGCGATTTTTAGACTGAGGAAAGTTTAAAAAATCATAAAAACAGAAATAATCAACCGATTTTCAAAACCCTGACTGTTTTTGAAAGACAAACGTTTGATAAGCTTAGAAAAAAATCAGGAGCTGCGTAGGATAATTGTTACTATGTTTTTAAGGGCTCCAAACTCAAAGAGGCGATTTTTAGACTAAAAGTTTTAAAAAATCATAAAAACAGAAAATAATCACCCGATTTTCAAAACCCCGACTGTTTTAGGAAGACAAACGTTTGATAAGCTTAGAAAAAAATCAGGAGCTGCGTAGAATAATTGTTAGTATTTTTTTAAGGGTTCCAAACTTGAAGACGCGATTTTTAGACTAAAAGTTTTAAAAAATCATAAAAACAGAAATAATCACCCGATTTTCAAAACCCCGACTGTTTTTGGAAGACAAACGTTAGATAAGCTTAGAAAAAAATCAAGAGCTGCGTAGGATTATTGTTAGTATTTTTTAATGGGTCCAAACTCGAAGACACAATTTTTAGACTAAAAGAATAAAAAATCATAAAAACAGACATAATCACCCGATTTTCAAAACCCCGACTATTTTAGGAAGATAGACGTTTGATAAGCTTAGAAAAAAATCAGGAGCTGCGTAGGATAATTATTAGTATTTTTTTAAGGGCTCCAAACTCGAAGACACGATTTTTAGACTAAAAGTTTTAAAAAATCATAAAAACAGAAATAATCACCCGATTTTCAAAACCTCGACTATTTTATGAAGATGAACGTTCGAGAAGCTTAGAAAAATCAGAAGCTGCGTAGGATAATTGTTAATATTTTTTTAAGGGCTTCTAACTTGAAGACACGATTTTTAGACTAAACTTTTTAAAAAATCATAAAAACAGAAATAATCACTAGGTTTTCAAAAAACCTCGACTATTTTATGAAGATGAACATTCAAAAAGCTTAAAAAAATCAGAAGCTGCGTAGGATAATTGTTAGTATTTTTTTAAGGGCTTCTAACTTGAAGACACGATTTTTAGACTAAACTTTTTAAAAAATCATAAAAACAGAAATAATCACCAGGTTTTCAAAAAACCTCGACTATTTTATGAAGATGAACGTTCAAGAAGCTTAAAAAAATCAGAAGCTGCGTAGGATAATTGTTAGTATTTTTTTAAGGGGTCCAAACTCGAAGACACGATTTTTAGACTAAAAGTTTTAAAAAATCATAAAAACAGAAATAATCACCCGATTTTCAAAACCTCGACTATTTTATGAAGATGAACGTTCGAGAAGTTTAAAAAAAATCAGAAGCTGCGTAGGATAATTGTTAGTATTTTTTTAAGGGCTCCAAACTCCAAGACGCGATTTTTTGACTAAAAGTTTAAAAAATCATAAAAACAGTAATAATCTCCCGATTTTCAAAACCCCGACTATTTTAGGACGATAGACGTTTGATAAGCTTAGAAAAAAATCAGGAGCTGCGTAGGATAATTGTTAGTATTTTTTTAAGGGCTCCAACCTCGAAGACACGATTTTTAGACTAAAAGTTTTAAAAAATCATAAAAACAGAAATAATTCACCCGATTTTCAAAACCTCGACTGTTTTATAAAGATGAACATTCGAGAAGCTTAAAAAAAATCAGAAGGATAATTGTTAGTATTTTTTTAACGTCTATAAACTCCAAGACGCGATTTTTTGACTAAAAGTTTAAAAAATCATAAAAACAGAACCCGATTTTCAAAACCCCGACTGTTTTTGAAAGACAAACGTTTGATAAGCTTAGAAAAAAATCAGGAGCTGCGTAGGATAATTGTTAGTATTTTTTTAAGGGTTCCAAACTTGAAGACGCGATTTTTAGACTGATGAAAGTTTAAAAAATCATAAAAACAGAAATAATCACCCGATTTTCAAAACTCCGACTGTTTCATGAAGATGAACGTCTGATAATCTTAGAAAAAAATCAGGAGCTGCGTAGGATAATTGTTACTATTTTTTAAGGGCTCCAAACTCAAAACCCGATTTTTGGACTAAAAGTTTTAAAAAAATTATAAAAACAGAAATAATCACCCGATTTTCAAATCCCGACTCTTTTAGGAAGATAAACATTTAATAAGCTTAGAAAAAAATCAGAATCTGCGTAGGATAATTGTTAGTATTTTTTAACGGCTCCAAACTCGATGATGCGATTTTTAGACTAAAAACACCTAAAATCGCCTAAATAAAATTCCCCAATGTTTTTGAGTGTTTATTAATAATTTCCATAAATTAATTAAATTAATAATTAAAAATTCTTTTTATTAACTTCATTTAAAATAATAATTTTGATTTTTTTATTAATTAAATAACGGGTGGTTAATTAATTAGAAGTGGGAATATGGGAATGATTATTAGGAAATAGACTTTTTTCTGTTGGTTTTGAGAAGAAACTATGCTTGTTTTTTATTGCTCAAGAAATCTAAACTACCTACGTGGCTTAAAAAGGAGAAAAACCTGAAATATTATAAAGTGCTGCAGTTTTTTTTTATTAAACTGAATTTTGTCATAATAATTCGCCAAATTTGTTTAACTAAAGAAAGCAGTAACTCAAATAAAAACTGGCAAATTTAATTGCAGAACCATCTCCCAAATAATCCACTTTTTGATTTACAGTAACGTAATTTAGAAATAATCAAACCACTAATAATATTTTTCTTTGGCTACAGGATGCCACTCTCTTGACAATAAATAAATAATACGCGTATGTTTCTGTGTGTGTAGAAAAAAGCAAACGCTTTAAATATAGCCAAAGAGAATAACAGAACCGTTAGTAAAAAGCCAATTTACGATTTTTCACGGTGCTCGCAAAAGGAATATTCTAAGATCATGTTCCAGTCATTGAACAAATCTTTTTGTTTTTATTTACCTTTTTGGACAACGCAAATGAGTAACAGGTTCAACTGACTAGTCATCGTTATATATTTGTTTAATGGATTACGTTTTTGTGTCATTCTTTGTGATTAATTAATCAAAAATTGGTTTGTTCGGATATGGAGTTGAGCAAACACCTGCAGCCGCATTTTTTCAACGTTCTTTGTTTCACGTTTGTAGTAAATTAACTATTGGGAGTGGTGGGGGCGCTTCTAATCTCAATCAGGATGAACGACCACCAAAAACGATATAAACAGCGCGCCCCCAACCCCGATAACACCAAAGAAAAATGTGTCACGAGACGCATACAAAATACAAAAGGCATTCGTAATGGCATTTAATAATAGAAAATTCAATTGGCAATATGTTGGCTTGTGTCTCTGGATGCAGGGGGAAGATTGTCCTGTAGTCAGTCAATGATTCATCTGATAACTTTCCGTCTTTCCCCATCATCATCCAAGCCTTAAAGGTGCGCACACACGAAAATATTCAAAGCGTTGCTGTTCTGCCCCATCATTCAATTCCCCCCAGTACTAATTATTTTATAATTTACTAACACAAAACCACAAATAAAATATGAAACAATAATAACCCGTGCAAAATTGCTGTCATAAATAACAATAACAGACAAATAATTAAATATTTGTCGACGATTATTTGCAGGAGTGAAACTGATAAAACACGTAACATACATCGAAATAAAAACAGTAAAATTATTTATTGTGTTTTATTATAAAACTAAAATAACAATCATTGCATGTATTACATCATCAAACAAAATTAATTTCTACTCAATCCCCGAAAGTCGTTGATAATAAAACTACCTAACGCAGTCATAAATACATAGTCCTTGGTCCATCCCATACCATGATCCTTTTGTATAACAAAAATAAATACAATACACTCAGCCTTTACACCTATTAGTTATTCATAATTGTACATGAATAAACAATCATTATTATTTATTATTTTGACATCAATTCCTTGTTCCGGTAGTTACTTTGCAGGTTGGGCAGATTTCTTGTGGTGGTTTTTGCTCTGCAAATGCGTCTTAAACTGTGTTTCGGAATTTAATGTCAAGTTGCAGATTTGGCAGTAGTAATGGCCGGAGGGCGTACGATAAGCTGACAGATTGTTCTTTTCCGATTTCGTCGATGATGGCATTGCCACGCCCGGTAGTGGCTCGTTGGCGCTTTCTAGATAAGAAAGAAAAAACAGAAATAATGTACAGGGTGTCCCATTTTCGACACTTTTAGGGGGTATTGGCGTTATTATCAAAGATAGAGTGTTGTGGTTTTCACGTTCCTGTCCTATTTTTTTACGAAACGAAAGATTCCGGGGTCAATTTTGTCATGGCTCTCTTAGTTTTTAATCTACAGAGTGATTCTCAAAATCTTTGTTTTTTAGACACCCCTCGTATTTTCGTTATGCGTCTACTTATCAAAAAGGTGAAAACTGATCTTGATAGAGTTTTTTACGTAGATTTCAGTGGCGTAGGTAGTTTTTATGTAAAAGGTTTAGTTTTAGAGATATTGCCCAAACATATGTTTTTTTAAATATATATATATTATTTTTTATATTGATTAAGCAAAATTTGGGATTTCCAAAAATATATAATACTTAATATTTATTTTGAAAAACAAGCTCAAAACTCGATATTTTTAATAATTTACTTTATTTATAACAGTAGGCCATGGCTAGTTTATTAGAAACAAATGCAAAATTTGACAGATTTGTCAGATTTCCATTATTGATGAAATATTTTTGTTACGTAGGTGTTTTAATTTTATTTTTAATTTTTTATTACAATGGCCCTTTATGATAATTATGAGAAGTATTATATTGTTGATATGTTTTATACAATGCATTAAAATTATCTTTTGAAGTGTTTAGCTTTAGAATAATGACGCATTGTGAAAATTTTGCATTTGTTTCTAAAATATTAAGCATAGCCTACTGTTATAAATAAAGAAATTTATTAAAAATATCGAATTTTGAGCTTGTTTTTCAAAATAAATATTAAGTATTATATATTTTTGGAAAGCCCAAATTTTGCTTAATCAATATAAAAGATAATATATAGGGTGTCCCATTTAAAAAAACATAAGTTACTGCAATATCTCTAAAACTAAACCTTTTATACAAAAACTGCTTACGCCACTGAAATCTACGTAAAAAACTCTATCAAGATCAGTTTTCACCTTTTTGATAAGTAGACGCATAACGGAAATACGAGGGGTGTCTAAAAAGCAAAGATTGTGAGAATCACTCTGTAGATTAAAAACTAAGAGAGCCATGACAAATTTGACCCCGGAATCTTTCGTTTCGTGAAAAAGTAGGACAGGAAGGTGAAAACCGCAACACTCTATCTTTGATAATAACGCCTATACCCCCTAAAAGTGTCGAAAATGGGACACCCTGTACATGTAATTTTTCAATATGTGAAAGGTGGAAAACTCACAAAAATCGTGTTGTACAGGGTGGCCTGTAAGTAATAGAGCAGGGAATCCGAACATAAAAATATTATTAGTCTAACTTATCCAGAAGTTATAACTAAATAAGATAATTAATAATTAACATATCGGTCTGAAAATTGTTAAGCTGGAGGTTAGGGATAGAAAAAAATAAGTAGTGCTTAGGAGGCTAAATTATTATATTTCGGTCCTGATACTATATGAATTATTTTGAACGTTAATAGAAGAGCATTTTCCTGGGATATTTACAACTTTTCTTATAATATTTTAATATTATCACACATTTTGTGTGTT
The DNA here is from genome assembly GCA_963942485.1 of Pediacus dermestoides. Taxonomy (NCBI): domain Eukaryota; kingdom Metazoa; phylum Arthropoda; class Insecta; order Coleoptera; family Cucujidae; genus Pediacus; species Pediacus dermestoides. The sequence goes on from OZ012626.1 coordinate 38,087,244, forward strand.
TCGACTTTACATTATTAATTTTCTTGTAAACTTTTCTACTGGAATCTACAATATTTTGGAGTCAAATTTATTTTCAAATATTTATTTGTATCTTTCAATAGAGACAAAAAATCATCCTGAATAAAAGTATAGATCAAAGTGGATTGCTTCAAAATAAAGTAGTACACACTAAAATAATTAAATAAACTGCTGGCCAATTGAAACGTACCAAGCAAATTTTTAGGTTGAATTTAAAGTCAAATATTTTGAAAAATAGAAAAGATATCAACATGCGGTTTTCTGGATTTCAGAGATAATTTAATTGAGAAAACGATAGTGTTACCCGATTTTTTTACTTTGAAGTACATTACTATCTACAGGGTATGAAAGAAAGTCTTCTTTTTTTTGTCAAATTTTATAACTACCGAGATTCCACAAATTTTTTTTTAGATTTTTTTGATGTAGATTTTTTTAGTCCTTACTTAATGGGAAAACAACCCGTTTCTCAAAATTTTGATATCCCTGTTATTTTATAAGATACCGAATTTTTGCTGAAAATTTGATTTTTTCTTTGTTTTTTGTCGTTCGGCCTTATTGTGTTTTGTAAGAACCAATCTCTGTAGTCGATTATGATAACTTATGAATGGCTTTCTTATAAAAAGTATACTTTTTGTACTTTCATTAATTTATTGGTAACCAGTGGCTTATCAAAATCGGTACACGTTCGCTAATTGGTAAATTTTTTTAATTCATTTTTTGAGGCTATTTTCTTAATGGAATAGAATGGAATTTAGTTAGTTTATGTTCACCATTGGTTTAAGTGACTTATATCTTCGAAACGGGTTTTTCACTTTTTCAAAAATTTGCTCATATTCGTGTATACCGGGTGGCTACGAAATCGTTTTACAACCCCCACCATTTTGTTACATTTAACTGTATTAATTTGAAATTTGGCATGGTTTGATTGTTGAAAGGAATAATCATTTTGACGTTTAAAACAATCTGATGACACTTCCGGTTTCACCGTAAGGGCCACCTACTAACTTTCAAAATTTTTTAAAACAACCCTGTATATTTTTTTCCGAAAGTATTAGTTAGATTCTACTTAAAATTACCTTTTATCGACATATCACATGATGACATTTGCTTTCAAAATGGCAGCATAATTATTATTGCAAAAACCTGTTCCACAACATTAAATTTAATAAAAAATTCGGTATCTTATAAAATAAGAGGGATATAAAAATTTTGAGTAATTGGTTTTTTCCTCATTAACCAGGGACTAAAAAAATGGACATCAAAAAAATTAAAAATTTTTTTTGAGGAATCTCGGTAGGTATAAAGTTTGAGAAAAAAAAGACGACTTTCTTTCATACCCTGTAGATAATAACGTACTTCAAAGTAAAAAAATCGGGTCACACTATTGTTTTCGCAATTAAATTATCTCTTGAATCCTGAAAACCTCATGTTGATATCTTTTCTCCTTTTCAAAATATTTGATTTTAAATTCAACCTAAAAATTCGCTTGGTACGTTTCAATTGGCCAGCAGTTTATAATGCAGCTTGCGTTTCTAGAATATGATTTAGAATTATTTACTTCAGTATCTTGATTTTCTCCATTTAACTGACTGGATATCACAGAATATTTTTTCTGTCAACAAAACCTACCACTGCTTGGTGCAGCTACTGGCGCCCCAACGGGCAAACCAAGTTGCCGCATCTTCTTCAAATGCTTCTGCCCCTTATAATGCATTTCCAACTGTTGCAGACAAGTGGCACTAATTAAACAAACATCACATTGAAATTTTGTAGGAACGGCGTTTTTCGCCTTTACTGGCTCGTTTACAAGCTCCTTTACAATTGGCTCTGATGATGGTTGGGCACGGAATGCCAGACCAAAAGTATCATCACCATCAGAAAGTTGTTTAGTGGAGACACTAGAAAATCGTATAGTAATGGATTTTGTGGGTGTAACTAGGTGAAACTTACTGAGTTCTAACCCACTTTCCATCGTCGTTGTAGAAACCCTTACCAGCTGGGGCTTTGTAGCCCAATAATGCTCTATAAAGTACAAGTAAATTATTTTTTTTATAATAAAAGGGAGTGAAGGTTATTTATTACTTGTGGTGGTTTTTGCCCATGTAGTGAGATTCCGCATGCAACTTCCCAGTTAGTGGCAAATCGCACACCTCACAATGAAAATTCCGGGGGTCTTTGTCTTCCTAAATACAAATAAATACATTGGAAATTTATGACTGGATAAGAAAATACCCAACCTCATTTATGGGTTTCATTGGGATCACTTTGGCACGCTTATGCAGTGGTTCACCGGTTCGCTCCGAATACTCAATCAGAAATTTCCGGATTTTCCTTTCGTGATTTTTCGATTTGTAATGAAGTTTAGCCATTACGTTGCTGCTAAGCTGAGCAGTACACAATTTGCAGTACAACGGTTGAAACATTGCTGTTAGTTCTTTGGGTAATGAAGGATCACTACAGTCAGGCACCGTTTCTTTAACTACAATCAATTAAAACACAGTATAATCATTGTTTGAAACTTCAACCGGCTACTCACAAACATCCTTTTTATAATTCTTCGGTTTTTCCTTATACTCGTTCAGTGTGCTGTAAATTTTCTGTGCAAGTGGATCTGGAACATAATCAGAGGTATTTACGTTTGGAAATTGCATAGGCGCATAATAAGGCGCTTGTTGTTGCCACGGCCCCAAAAGAGCCATGTTTTGTGCTTGGTAATTATAATACGAGTTTGCCAAAACCGCCGATGGCTCATCCTGTTGATGTACTGCTTCATTCGTTTCTTTGGCCACATCGTCCGCTTTGCGTTTTGGTATTTTGAATGAAGTATTTAGCTCCTTTTCTACGGAAAATACACCGGGTAGGGATCAGCTGCATGGCACTTTGATTATACAAAAGATAATGAAAGTGTACCTGGAATAAATTCACCATCGTCTGTCGTTTGCATAATTCACATCCACAAATTGGTTTTGTTGTTAATAAAAATTATTGTTTGAAAATAGTTATAGAATTTGTCATCCAATTTGTTATATTATTTGACATTGATAAAGAAGGTAACTTTGTTAATTTTGTTATAGTGGGGTTTCGAACAAAAAAAAGAGAAATCTGTAGGGATAATAATTTCTTTTGCTAGCAGATGGAGCCAATGTATAGAATTTCAAAAAGTAAACTATGATAAAAATTTATTAAATTATACTAAATTTATTTAGTACTATTTATGTATAAATATTTTATTTGTATAATTAGGTTTAGTTTCACTTAAATGAAGTGTTATATAATATATTGAATATGATAAAAAGATTACTGTAATATGGAATTATGATTTTGTGTTCAGTTCAGCTATAATCTAATAGATGGCCACTAAATAAGATTTTTGAAAATTTTAATTATTGGTTTTTAAAAATTAAAATTAAATATTTGGGCAGTTCTTATTTATTTTGCCTTACTCTTTTTACATTTTTAAATCATAATAAGAAATATCCAATAAAACAAATTTGCCATTTTCTAATTTTTATTTTATTCGCACTTTTCTAGTTTATTTAGAAAATTTCTTTAATTCGTCGACGTATTCTGTAAAAATATATTAAAAAATATTCTAAACAAACTGAATAAATTTATATACCAATTTTCTCACCGTTAATGAAAAAATCATGCTGCGGATTTCGTTCCTTGGCCTCATTTATAGCCACTTCAAACTCCTTGTGATTACCATTTAAATAGTGAGCCTTAGCCAACAACATCCACGATTTAATACAGTCCTCGTTCAATCTTAAAGCCCAATTTATATCTTCAACAGCTTTATCATAGAATTTTAAATTTATATAAGTTAGGGCGCGATTATTATACAACAAGGCATTGTCTTTAATTTGCTCGATGGCCTAAGAAAAAAACGAACCTAAGGCAAGTTAAATATATTTTGTTTTGGAAAAAATATTAACTTTTGTATATAAAGACAAAGCTTTCTCAAATTCTCCTCTTCGAAAAGCTAGCGTTGCTTGTTTTTTAAAAGTCTCCATTCGCTCTTTCCTCACTAGCTTGTCTTGATAACGCCGTTCCGCATCTTTGGACACCTCCGCCATAAATGCCTCTAAAATAATATCTTTAAGAAATTCTTTGGAGTGTAGAATAAAGCAAACCTTGCGACATGGTGCCATCAGCATTTTTTTTGTCGTCATCTTTCAAAGCGTTTTTGTTGATCAAACTTCGATTAGTTTTCACCTTTATCTTCACTTGATCCTCGTTTACATCTGAGAGAGCAACTGATGGTCCCCCCAGAAATCTATCCGCTTCCAAACTTCCGATTTTCTGTAGCTCCACGTCAGAAGAACTCAATTTCCCCACAATATTGCTCACCTCTGTGACTTTATGCATGAAATTGTTAAACTCCTCGTCATTAAAGTCTTTGCTTGACATTTTGGGAGTGTATTTGACGGAATATCGACAAAACTCCTGGGGCTAGTGTTGCCATAGTAATATGCGACTTAGTCACTTCCAATTTGGTCCGAACAATGTAAATAAATTCTCCTAGATAATTTATGGAAAATACTTTGTGTCGTGCTTCAAGCAAACAGCAAAAAATTTCGTGTGATTTGTTTGGACACTTGGAAGGAGTTCATAAATATGCGGGCGGTAAAAATACATACACACACATTTTTCAAGTTGATTTCGCGCTCGTCTGTAAATACACTCGCACCGTTTGGGTTTTTGACCTTTTTGTTTCTAATTCCCTTGATAATATATTATGAAAATTAATTCCAGTCTAGCCACACACATACATTTACACGTCCATACAACAGCGACAAGTCCAAGAGTGGTCCGGACATTTTATTTTTATTATTCGCCTCACTCAGGTAAAAGGTATTTAAAAAAAGCGAATAGAGTTTAACAAAGAACAGGTTATTATAGGACATGGTAATATCATTAACATTTTCTGTTTGGAATTCATTATAATATAGGTACGCGGAAGTTATCTTGGAGTTGGAGATTTGCATCCTAAAAAATGCGTATCTAGGTATACAGGCTCCTTCCAGGTATTTAACACATCTGGTCAAACTGGTATGTTACAAAATTTTTCGCGGTAAAAATCAGAATTGAATGAACTATTGTTGTTTTATAGACGAAAGGATTTTTCCGCAAGTATTTGACCAGTTGGATAAGTAACAACTACAATTTCAAACAATATGTTATTGTCGAATACCTTTGTGCTGAGGCATTTTTCAATCGATTTGTGATAAGTCAGTTGAATGAAATTGTTTACCTGCGAAGGCAATTTTCCACGATAACAAACACAAAAATTCATTACTTAATATTTGTTTATTATTATGTATTTTGCGATTATTATTTACTAGACTAAATAACTAAGTACCCTACTTGCTCAATCGTCAAGAATTTTATTAGGCTTTGTAATTCATAAACAACTTATATAACTCTAAGTACCTACTTCTGAGAAAATATTACAATTTTATTATTTTGGGGAAGCTTTCACAATACACCACCAACTATATATATAAAATACGCAGAATTTTCAAGTGAAATCACTGGTAATCAGTAATCAAGAGTGAATGTCCTGTCTAGTGTGGTGTCAAATCCATGCTGATTATTTAACTTCTAAGAATAACATTGTCTATATTATTGAAAAATGCACTTTGCTTGCATTTGGCGTTCAATAACTCTCCCATATTAGTGAACATGAAAGTCATTCGAGAAATATCAACTAACCATGTCATTAGTGGAGTTTTGGGAATAGGGGCGTGGAGGCAATTGGTTTCAATTTTGCTCCATCATCAACTATGGAAAACATGTTAATTAGGTTTTTGGTAACGAAACATGTGCCATAGTATTAATATTCCAACAATTTTTTGTGTTAGGGATAACTAGGAAGTTATAAAGATTTTCTCAAGGTCCCTTTCAAAAATTAAACTTCACACCTTTATTCAGGGGGAAAAAATTGATCCTGTAGGGATAAAAAATGTATTTGATTAAAAAAAACTACATTCACGGTTTCCTTATATTTGAGTGACGTCAGTCGAAAAGAATGAAACTACGATTAAATTAAATATGCATACTGTAGTTCCTAATGTGTTAGACACCAATCACAGTTCCGTTAAGTTAATTATTGAGTTTTTATAGAAAACTATCCTTTGTTTGAATATTTTATGTACATTTTTATAGTTCTGTAAAAAATGTAGTTTTTTTAATACCTACTTATAAATTTATCACTGTTCTTATGGAATATGAACAAAGTAGATGTAGATCTATTAAAAATTTTACACAATGTGCCAAGTCTTTATTTGCAATCAACTAGAGAGTCAAGGGGAATAAATTGAAAATTATTTCATAATTATTATGTCTGTAAGAGTATCAAATTCAAATGATTGATTCATTCTAATATCGAAGCCGAGACGTGACTCACTTATACTAGAAACTCTCTTAAAATGAATGTCTTTAAATAACTTAAATTTTGTTCGGAAGATCAGGAACTGGCAGGGTAAAAGCTGTAGATATAATTTTTGAAAGCTTGATTATAAGGAAACTTTCAGGCTTATAAAGATGCAATAAACAAGGAAATTTTTAAAGTTGTAACATTAATTTTATAGAAATAGAAGGGTACAATTGCTGGGTTTTAGGATACTGAAAGATGAGATAGGTAAGAATTTTTTAATCAGAGATCGTTCACTAATTGTTTATACTTATAAAATTGCTGCTGTTTTGTCAACTGACACGACAAAAATAAAAAATCAGTATTTTTCAGGAAATTCAGGAACTAAAAGAGATATTGTAATTTTCGGTAGATTATTTTTACTCCTCAAATTCATTTATTGTGACTTGTTTAACCTTACACTTTACGAAAATGTGTACTGTTCAAAGTATATAAGTATAAAGTTCATCAAAAAATTATCAATTTCCTACTTTTCCAAAAAACATTTTTTTTAAATAATAGAATGTTTTCATGACCAATAATCATAGGCATAGAGATTGTCTCTACATCTACAAAAGACGTGGAGCTACTTGGATTAGTGAAGAATTTTTATAAAAAAAAAATTGTCTGGGATTTCTAAAAAGTTAATATAATTTTCAGAAATAGCCATGACAAAATATGTACAGGATGGCCCATTTTCGAGCCTCATCATTGGGATCTCGGAAACCGAAACCGTAAGAGATACAGGGTCGGTTAATTTATGGCAAAGTTGCGCAATTTGATGCTTGTCAAAATACTGTGTTGCAATTTGGAAAATTCCGAATACTTTCTTAAATAACTAGAAAAAAAACGAAATTTCATAAAAAAATTTAAATTTTTTACATTTTTTTCTGACGTTATTTGAAAACAAATATTAAAACAACTTTTTATCCTCTATTATATGGCGCTGTCAAATTTGAAATCCGACGATTTTTTATTTTTAAAAATATTTAATACGACACTATTTTTAAAACAATTTATTTTTTCAACATTCTAAATTTATTAGTTAGGTAAAAAATAAATATCTATTTATGATACTGGTGAAAAGCAATCATTAACATTATTCAGTCAGAAGTAATAATTTGTTTTAAAAACAGTGTCGTATTAAATATTGCAGAAAATGTCAGTTTTTGTCATCGAAACGTTTGAAAATCAAAATTTGTGATGGGTCATAGCTTTAAGGTAGTCCAAAGCTAACAAAAAATAAAATAAAAAATCCAGGTTCGTATTTCAAAAAAATAAGTTGATGATGGTTTCTGGAAGACGAAACGTCGGATTTCAAATTTGACAGCGCCATATCATAGAGGATAAAAAGTGGCAATGACGAAGTGTTGTTTGCTTTATAATTTGTTTTAAAATAACGTCAGAAAAAAATTAAAAAGATTTCATGAAATTTCGTTTTTTTTGGATATTTCAGAAAATATTCGGAATTTTTAAAATTGCAACAAAGCATTTTGATAAGCATCAAATTGTGCAACTTTGCCATTTAACCGACCCTGTATCTCTTACGGTTTCCGAGATTCCTATGATGAGGCTCGAAAATGGGCCACCCTGTACACTTGTTTATATCTCTGGGATGTATAATTTTCGATAAAATGTGCTTTTTATAAGATTCTAAAGCGTTTTTGATTCTGCCTCCCTATAGAGAGTTAGAAATATTCCGTCGTTTTGGGTTATTTTTTCAGACACATCCATAAGTTTAAAAAAATGATTCAATGTCCTATAAGTACGTCACTGAACAATATTATTTTTGTTAAAATTCCACAGATTGTTGCTTAATTAGACACTAATTAACCTAACAAATTATAAATCTTTGTCTTATAATACTATAGAAAAACATGAAAAATAATTTTCAACATCTTGTATCTCAGTGAGTAACTTTTGGTTTGGATAAACGCGGGCCAGTTCTTCGATTTTGGCCCAATTTTTGAGATATGAAGCAGATTCCTTGTATATTTTAATTATATCTAACTGAGGAGACAGAAAATTTTTATAAACTAGTTTTCAGACTGAAAAATATTTCAAAGAACACTCATAATAATTAGAAAGAATCCAAATATTTCTATCTGAAATATTTAAACAATAGCTATACACATTTATATATGTACTATAAATTTTGATAAATAAAAACGTTATGAGTTTTTTTTTCATCCTTGAACCAAAAAAATAGCGCAATTTCAGAAAATAATGACTTATATAAAATAAGTATACCTGCCTAATTAATTCTAAGAACGAAAAATTAAGAAGAATCATATGAATGGAATTTGTGTTACGATAGTGTTTTGGTCCTATTGAATTTTTTTAAACCCAACATGTTTCTGCGTATAATAGTTTTTCCTGTAATTACCTTCCCCTGTCATCTAGGAATGTGAATATTTTAATATCGGATATTACAAAATCATATAATTATCCTTAAAAATATTTTCAAAGAATTCTTGGAAATTATGAAATTGTAACTTGGAGTCTACCTAGAATAAATGAATCATAGGTATGTTAATTATTACATCTCTATTTTCCTTTGTATCATCAAAACTTTCATAGTTTTTCGCAACCTCCGCTATTTAGGTCCGATTTAGAACAATAATCTCCCCAGTCTATCATACAACAATAACACTTAACAATAGTTGGATGATAGTATGTACAAATTACATTTTATTTATTACATTTATGCAGGCGACAGATGAGACACAAGACAGACGTATTAGATACATGTATGTAAGTAAGTTAGGTCCAAGGATGAAAATGATTGTGCTGTTAAAAAAAACACCAAACAAGAGCGCCTTTAAAAATGAAAAATGTATAAGTAAGCAGATGATTTTACATATTTATAAAAATGTCTAGACACCTTAATGCTTTAATAGAACCCTTTGCTTACGAATTTATTTAAATATTTGTAACGTAGTATACACTGTTACGGAAATTTTGGCTTATGGCCAACGCCACCCAAAAAAATTCGCAATTTAACCCGGGGACTGTTGGAAATTGTCTTTTGTGGTATTTAATTTCTCCACAATAGACCAGATTACTTACAAATAAAAACCAAATTAGGTTCGTGTCCTATAAAGTTGCATAATTTCAAGCAAGGATATTATTCAGCAGGCGCGCATCCTTGGTAAATAATTGATACGACCCTTACATCTGTAAATTATGTGTCAAATAAAAATACTAAGCTCGCCACATTATATCTATGTGCATTTTAAATTACTTGATTTGGATTTATTCAAATTTAATGTATTATCACGTAGTATGTAGTTGTTTTGATGGATTGTCTACTATGTGATCTAATGATGGGGATTTTGTAATGCGGAATTTGTTGTGTTTATTTGTCACGAGAAAAAAATGCGTGTGATTTTCAATCAGTCCAATCAATTCAATTTAAATAGTACTTTGGGGTGTTGTACGACACGTGAAACATTTTTGGGGAATTTTGGTGAGGCCAAGTTACACAATGTGAAATTCAAGGGAATGATTAGGATCGAGTTATTGAGACAGAGATTTTTTTCTACGTTTTTTGTCTGCATTGTTGATGAAGTTTTAGATAGAGGACAAAGTTACATGAATATCAATTAATAACAGGAATTATTTATGTTAATGGTAAGGATAATCTTGATGAATTAAAGTAATAAGAAATTTTTTTGGAATTAATTATATGCATATTAAAAAACACTCTAATCAAACTTTATTTTATGAAGAAAAACTCCAGCGGTTTTAGTTTAATTACTGGATAAAATATATTTAGCATGAATTTTTTTAACAACAACCCATCAGCACTAATTTTCGTAACGTTTCCAATAATTAAATTGGAGAGGGAAGTAGCCATTATAAATAAACAGCAAATTAGTGCAAAAACCATATTAACAATTTTATTACCCAACCAAAAATTCCCTTTTATTTATTAAAACTGCATGATGCATTTTAATTACTGTTCATATAATTTAGATCTGGTTATCATCGAACTAATCCAGTGGGTTTTATCCCAGTGCAAATTAAGCGTGCGCTTTCGGCTTCGGCAAAGTTGTGCTTTTTTACAGTGTACCATTTTTAGTATAGTACGCGGTATATGATAATGTAATTTATTCCCGTGACATATATAAAGATGATGGCGTTTTTGAAATACAATCAGTTTTTCGTTTGAGCCAAAGGTGTGCTTTTGTGAGGCGAAAAAAGTCTACAAAATTTGTGCAAAAATTGTTGTGAAAAGTTGATGAAGCACCGTATTGTTTTGAAATATTTACAGGTACGTTTGTTTATTTTCTGGAGAAAAATGATTAATGAAAATGTTTTGGAAAAAGTCAAGGCTATAGTTCGTTTTAAAATTTGGATATTTAGAAATTTAAAATAGCGTATAAAAATTGCAAAAAATATAATTTGGAATATGTGGTTAGTCGTTAGCAAAATATATTTAAATTTTTTTTTAGTTCAGTTTTTTTGTCAATAAAATATTTTTGTGGTTTGGTTTTTTATGAAAATCAAAGAAAAATTACATTATATGAATTATTTTTGAAAATTACCCAAACTAAAAAATTATTAATAATAATTTTTCTTTGTTTTTATTTAAAAAAATACAACTACAAAAATAAGAGTTATAATCCATTTATGATTCAATGATTTTTTGAATTTGAGTTCAAATAATACTAACTGTTATTTGGAATATTTACAAAAAATTCAACAACCCAAGGGGGGGGGGGATGAAACCGTAATTGGAAACATCGTAATAATAAATTTAAAGGTCCTCTTATTTTACAACTTTTGTAACATTTGTTCAAAATCGATACATATAAAGTAGAAGGTTAAGGTTAAGTATGGAAGTTACTGAACGAATTAAACAATTTCGCACTAGTGCGAGAATTAGCAACTTCCCGCACATAGTGAGACGATTGCTCTCCAAACAAATTTAGGAAATTAATTATGTATTTTCAAAAATATTTGTATTGATAAATTTTAATACAATGAAAGCATTTTCGTGCGAGCTTATTAAAAAAAATATAATTTTATCTCACTACTTCTATAAAAAAAGGAAATAATTTATTTAACATAAATCATAAAACAATCTACATATGTAGGTATACCTGAATTATTTTCAATAGACTCTCCTTCTTCTTCTCGCTCTTAAAGGAGGCGAAAGCGAAGTAAATACGAAAATAATGAGACAAGTTGTCTACTGAAAATAATGCTGCTATAGATATGTATGGATTTTATATAAAAAATGTGTTTTCTTTAAGTCAACTTCAAGTAAAATCTTATTTTTATTACATAGTAGTAAATTTAATTAAGTTATTTTGATATCATCAAGATTAAAAAATAATTTGCTAGAACGTTTCGCATTCACATTTTTTAAATTTTTTATTCCACTTAAAACAATTTTTATTTAAATTAATTTCAAAATGACAAATATCCATATTAAATATTTTTTTACTGAAAAATGTTTCATATAGATGCTACTTTTTATTTATTATAGATTATAGATACATATTCAGAAGGATAAAATGTGAAATGGTACCTAACCAAAAATTATTAAATCTAAATTCATTACAACAGTTGTTTCAATTTTTTCACGCCCTGATTAAAAAAAACGTAAATAGTTTCGAAAAAATGAACTTTTGTGCTTACAAATTTTGGCTTTCCAAAAAAAGAAATTTTTTCACAACGCTAAAATTTTACAAAATTCCAATTATACTAAAATTTTATGTTTCAGTCGTAATATTTTGGAGTCACAAAACAGATTGCGTTTTTATGAATATAACTAGTGAGGAATTTCTGTAAACTTTACATATGCTTTTTGGAAGGCTCATATCCGATAAAACAAATATTTTCTCTTCGTATCATTTTACAATCAATTATGGGAATTTAAATGTCTTCCGCCAGGCGTTTATAGCGGTCAATCACTTGACAAATTACTTTTTTTACAAAAATCCGCATATAATATTACTTTCCTGTCGATTTTGCTGCGAACACACAAAAATTTTTTTCACCAATTTACAGAAATAGAAAATAATAGTACAATCAATGAACTACTAAATAAATAAGTCAATAAAATGTCTAGTATTACACCTGCTGTTGGCAATTTTTTTGCATGTATCTGCTGAAAAACACTCCAGACGCTATGTCGTCTAGCCACTTTAAATAAAAATACAATGAACGTGTAGATGTGTGTTGTACACAGGCCACACATTTCCTATTGGCCTTTCCTTGTCTAACTCACAGCTATCGTATGGTTCTAATAATAAGCCGGCTAAGTCTTTAGTTTAAATTGTACCACTGATGGGAACAGATCTCCTATAAAGCAAATCCAAAGAAAAACGAACTTCATCAGTCATATCTCGCACAACTCTCAAACTGTGTTGACTAGAAGTGCTTTGTGGTTGGCCCATCGCTTCCAAACATTAACTACCTGTATTGCATTTTCAGTTTTTCAAGTGAGCGTAGCCGGCGTCGACACCGCGAAGTGCTGCAAAATAATTTGTGCGTCGTGCGAACTGAAAGTATGTAAAAACAGCCCTCGACATCAACACTAATTTAATTTTGCGAAACCCCCAACAAGAAAACTTAATAAATAAAATGCTGAAACATACGACACTTCTTATCCTTCTGGTGCTGGTAGTGGTTTCTACTTGTACTCCTCTACCACCTAACCGAGTTTCCAAGCAGTATCACAACAGGAAAAACCACCTGGATGTCAACTCTGCCGAATCATCCGAGGAAAAAACTGTATGGGATGTGGAGAAATCCTTAGAACACTTCCTTAATGCCTACTATAATAAATTCGTGAAAAACGAAGTGGAGGAAAAACTTAGCCAGATGGTACAGGAGAAAGAGGAAACCTCGATGGCTCCTGAAGACATTTACGACAGGATGCAAGGAGATCAACCCACGGCTCCGGTGACTGAAACCAATATTCGTCATCAGTTGTTCGGGATGATAGCGAATGCCACCAATAATAAGAAAAATAATACCGAAGCAGAGTATTTCAAGACAATGCGAGACAGGTGAGTTTATTTTTTTAATAATAGTGTTTGTTGAGGATCATAAATTTTATGGCTTGTTTCCTTTTGTTTTTTACACAAAAATTGTAGTAGAGTTCTTTGGCCCAAACAATATTTTTTGCAGGAAACTCGCCAATTTGTTGCGGAAAAAATTTAAACGATCGAATTTTTTTAAGGTGATTTTGAGAAATGTTGGTTGATTTGTTTTTGGCTGCGGTACAAAAAAATAATAAACTATGCCTAGTATTTTGAAAATTTCCGCTGAAAGTGAATTTGTGTGACTTTATGTAAAAAAAATTGTAAGTTATTTTCCTCATTGCTGAAAGTTTTTTATTTCAGATATATTGAATGTTTGTTAGAGTAAATAAATATATCGTGATAATTATTATAAACAAGATTTTGGTTTTTTTTACCAGTACTTGGTAAAAAGATGTAGAATTAAATTTTGTACAAAAAAAATCAAGTTACTGTAAAATATATTTTTTTGTGAATCTGCATACTATACATATAGCCGAATGCCAGCTAGTCGACTGCTAAGACAAGGACAGAGACGGTGTACGATCAAGCGTTGCTGTCCGTCTCAGGCAATCGTTGGGCTAGTTGCCATTAGTTACTCTGTATACTTACTTACAAGATTTTTTAATAATGACGTAGAAGTAACGTCAAACTTTTTTAAATTGCAACGTTTGTTAAAATTAGCATTATTATAAAGACAAATTAATATTACAACAGTATAAATAATTAATGAATCTACAATAAAATTAAGATATTGTTTTAGCAAGTTGATCTGAAATTGAAGTATATTTTGAAAAATACTTAATTTTTAGTAGTTTACCTACAAGTCAAAAACACAATTTATAAAAAGGGACAATATGCATTTAGTTAACTTATTGTCCTCTAAATTATATGATAAAAAATTTTTCATTTTCACAAAATAAATTTTAATGAAAGACCACGAAGAACTGATCCTGTATAACATTGAAAAAAAAATCTTCTACAGGGTGTTTCCAAAATGTCAATCAGTAATTCAGGAGCATGTTCTACGTGTTGAATTAAGCAAAAAGTTCACATGAACACAGAATGATGTGAAAAAGTATAAACTCAAATATTTTCTGAAATAAATTAGAAATTTTGGAAAACTATCCAGAGTAATTTGTGTTTGTTTTATACTTAAACTAAACTTATGTTTCATTTTTTAGAACATTATTTTGATAAAAATCAAAACAAAAAAATCAATTTTAAAAATGTTATGTAAAAAAGTTATGAAATCTAACCATGTGTAATGTACTTTGTGGTGGCCACTAAATCTAGAACTTTTTTATATGTAGATTCAGTTAAATTACAGTATCGACTTTTTCGATAAAGTACGACTAGTTCGAGAAAAATCATTTTTTTATCGGTGTATTGAAATTGTATTTCTATTTACACATAAATAAATACTTTCTCCTCAAGCAGTGAATTTTCGGAAAAGTTAATAATTCTGTTATAAAAATATTAAAGTTCATTAAATATTGAATACTTCATGCAAAAATAACAAATATTATTCAAAATACAAAATTATAAAACAAGTGCCTACATAATTTTATAGGTACATTTAAAAAAGCTGAATCTATACAGAATTTAAGACCCCCTGTATATTTTTCTAAAATTAATAAGTGCGAGTTTCGCATTTGGTGAGTAACTTTTATCTAAATTACTGATCACATGTTCATTTTTCCATAATCAAATTATTAGTTAAATCAAACTAGCTTTTCTATATTGAGTCGAAAACATCAACATGTTTAAATTTAAACTTTAATTAACATACCTAAGTATAGCCTTATTATGTCTGATTCAAGATTTAAAACATAATTGTTACCTTGTATTTTGTTGAGTAACTGGCGATTTAACAATTTCTCTTTATTTTAAAGATTCCCAGAAAATGAATTGGAGGAAAGGTAAATCAATGTTTGTGTGAGTGTGTTTTCTGTCTGTCTGTTTTGATTTTTTTAGTATTCCTCTAATTCTAAATACATAACATTCTACTGGTGATTAATCGGCTGTTGAGTACTTCTATGAAAACTCCCCAAAAAAATTAGACCAAAATAACGAGCTAACAACAGCTTCTAGTAAACATTTATTATGTATGAAGTTACAGGAATCGATTTGTCAAAAGTCGATCAAAGTACTTTAATTCTAACAATCGTTGTGACTCAATAGCATATTAACCAGAAAAATGTTACAGCACCTAGTTTTTTTAACATAGTTATTCATATTAGTTTGGTTTGCTTCTTTCGAGCAGCAATAACCGCCCGCCCACAGGAGCTTTTTCTGTTGTGTGCCGTGACGTTCACGCTTAACAATTTTTTTTGGCAATAATTTTAATGATGCAATAAACTGACCGAGAGAGAATTTTTTCTGTCTTCAGTTTAAGTTTACGACGTCCAACAGTCCATAAAAATCCACTTGCTGCTTATAATTTATAAATATTGATTTTTTAAATGCATGACTTACATAATAGACGGAATAAAATTACGTATAGATAAATTCTAAGGTATTACGTTTCCGATCAGTTATCTACGTACTAGTTGCTTAATTTGCATTTGGTCATCGTAAACTGCTAATTATTAAACAATCCAATAAAAATAAAGTTAAATAAATCTGATGATGATGAGACGATGATATTTAATAACCGAAAAAATGGAAAACAAATATTTTACAAATATGTCAAGATGCTGTGCGACGGTGTCTCAGCGTGATAAAAAAGGTATGTTGTAGAATACAACTGAATATTATAAAATATTACTGAGGTAGCATTCATAAATAATTTACCGATTAAAAGAAAAAACTGTATAGACAAAAGTTGAACCACCTGAAAATCTCCAACAGGTGTTCTTATCTGTGTATGTGTAAGTTAGTATGGTTTTTGTGGTATTTCACACATGAATGAAATTGTACGTTTTTTGTTCAACGACAACACGAAAAAATTTCTGCGTATCTCCTTCCAGTTGTGGGACTGATTTATTGATGTGATTATTACAGTGACACACAGAATGTTTTAATTTATTGGAGATTCAGTATAATTTTAATTAGGATTATTATTCAGCAAGTTTTTTTTATTATCACGTAAACGTACTAATTTGCATGAGCATCAAATTCAGAATATTGTTATATCAGTCAACATTAATTAATGTGAAATTTTAAATTTTTTACTATTTATTTAGTTCGTTTTTTTACGGCTACTTCATAATATAGACGTAAATGTTGACCTCGTTCAATTTTTTTATTTCAGCATTAACCAAGTTATGTCAAAAGTCCAATTATGAAAAGCTTTAGGTTTCAATGGTCACAATTATTTTTGTCTTAATGTTTTATTTTTCCATACTATTTTGGCAAATCACCAAAATTCAACTATGTATTCAAAAACTATTTCATTTACTCCGCACATTGTTGCATCTTCAACGAAATTTTGTTTTACGTAGTACAACCGGAAATACATACTATTTTTGATATTTTAAGCGGAACACCTTGTATATCATACGTTTGCATTGTGCATTGTATAAAATTGTTACAATAAACGGTATCAGAGCTTTTAGCACTTTTTAAAAAATCAAAGGTGTAAAGGTAAAAATGAATAAAAAAACTGGAGAAGAGTTTTGTTTAAAAAAATAGAATTGTAAAAGGAAAACTCTATTTCAAACAGGAAAAACTATTTTCGAATATAAATTACAATTATTTCCGTTATAGCGAATTTCATTCTTTCTGCAATTTAATCTGAATCATTCTTTATACCTAAATTTAATACCTTTGTAGATATTTTGAGATTTTTAAGTTGGAGGAAACGACTAATTTTTTTTGCATAAAAAATAAGAATTTTTATGCCCTCGACAATCGTCAAAAACTTGGGTTTAAAAATTTTTTTTTTTAGATTTTTATGTAGTTTCTTCTTACCTTTTTCAGAATTATCACGTTTTTTGAATAAGCTATGCAGAACGGATGTCATAATGTGATAATTTGGAGGTTTAATTTAGTATCAAATTATAATATGTACAGCGCTTGTCCTGGATTACTAGCCGCGGATAGAAAACATTTTTTATTTATTATTTTTCGAATATCTTGATAAAAAGTTCTGCTTCTAAAAATTATATTGCCAATATCAAATTTAAAATTTGGTCAACATACAAAAATTAAGTGAGAAGAAACCCAAAGATACGCATTTGTGAATTTTAGTTTTTAAGAAATGAAGAGTTAGAGATAAATTAATAATTGATCTTTTAGGTCATCCGAGATATACAGGGTGTTTCACGGTAAATGGTAACACCTCAATAACTTTTTGATTCTTCAGTAAAATTAGAAAAAAAAATTTCTGTTTGTACAATTCGCAATTCTCTTTTAAACGAGTAAAAAAAATGTTACCAAGAGTGAAAACCTAGCCTACTACGATAAAAAATAAACCGAAAAAATTGAAAAAACGTATTAGGCATTTTTTTCCCAAAAATTTTATTAACAAAAATTTTTCGGGCTTACCTCAAACCCCAAATCCCAATTTTGGCTGTAAACAAAAAATATAAAAATTCTCCAAAATATTTTTTTCCTAATGAATTATAACATTATTTTTTCAAGATTGCCATGATTCATTGAACAGTACCTAAATATTTTAGTTTTCAACCAAAATTGGGATTTGGGGTTTTGAGGTAAGCTCGAAAAACTTTTTTTATAAAATTTTCCAATAAAAAAATCCCTAATACGTTTTTGCAACTTTTTTGGTTTATTTGTTATCGTAGTAGGCTAGGTTTTCACTACTGGTAAATTTTTTTTTACTCTTTTAAAAGAGAATAGCGAGTTTTACATACAGAAAAAAAAATTCTAAGAAGAATAAAAAAGTTATTGACGTGTTACCATTTCCCGTAAAACACACTGTATGTATTTTGATCCTTTTTTAAACTGTCTGTAGCTATTTCTTGACCCATACAAAACATAAAACATAAAAGAGTTCCAAGATATTTCTCTTTCTTAATTTTAGAATACCACTTTAGACCCTGTAATTTTTCGACAAGAATAACATTTTATCAGAAAAATAATCATTTTTCCTCTCTGTAATTTATCAAAAAAAAATTCGTTTGAATTTATGAAATATTTTAAATATCATCACAAAAAAGTGTATTAATTATTATTGATGATAAATATTCGAAAAGCTCCAGAATCGGATCTACTGTGAAATTCTACTAGTGTGCAAATACGAGCCCAATAAAACATCAAATACTTGCACCAAGATTTATTAAATTTAAAATTTAGGTATACATATTTCTAGTACGCCACTTTTACTTAACAAAAATATTGTGATAAATTGTAGCCTTAAAAAATGGACATTCTGAATATCCCCTATTTAAATTCTTATGTGTCTGATTTATAGAAAACGTCTATTTTATTACAAAATTTGCGTCATGTGATTCTAGAACGCGGATGCCTACTGGACGATTCATACACTATAATTCTTTTCGCATCTCATCTATCTACCCATCTAAAAATTCCAGGAAAGCCGTTAAAATATTTCAATAATTATTTTTACATCATGACATAACAAAATTTTTGCAATATTCCAAAGCATATTACTGAGGCTTTTGCAGGAATCCAAGTCCATTTATCAATATTGCAGACATACAATATACGAGTGTAATGTACACACATACATACAGACACACACCTCGTATTATTCTCTTTGCTCTCAGTCAGAGCTATCGTAGTTCATAGGATAGGTACTTGTTACAATACGCCGAGAGAACGTCTGGCCTCTGTCTACACTTTTTATATCATTCATTATTTTTATTGCATTCCTAGGCTAGACTGTAATATAAACTCCACGCCGGTGACGAGATTGCGTAACACTCATCTTTCACTTGCATCATGAATATTGTGTGGTTGGTGTGTGCTCTGCTCTCGCATCAGCGTCTGTCCGTGCCCACAAACAACACACAATTCTGATGGTCTGATGTCTCGACTTGGTTTTTTGTAGTCCAATTGTATCTATCTCCTTCAACACTTCAGTTTTGCTAATTGTGCGAATTTTTTGCTTGAGTCTCGTGATTTGTCTAGACTAGACCGGTGTGGAATAGCAATAGACTATCTAAATAATAATAAAAGGATTTTATCTGTTTTGTTGTTGATGATTTATGGTGACAGAGTTTCATCACCTCTTGCAGAGAAATTTGATGGGAGTTTGTTGTATGTAACTGTATAACTACAATAAATTCTTTAGGCATGAAATGTGCACCTGTTGGATTATGCTGGAAAATTTACTAAATTTGTTGTTAATTTTTAAAATTTCACTCGGAACTATCTTGAAAAAAACTTCGTATTTCATAACGACGAAAACTTAGGAAGGAACATGCCTAAAAACGCTAAGATAAATCGTTGAAATGCATTTTTTCATCAATGATTATTATTTTTGACGACGATAATTTCAAAATCTTGGAAATAAAATTTCAGAATACTATACGCAGAGATCCAAGATTCTTATTAGAATATACAAATTTTGGATAATTGGATGTGAGCTATTTTTAAAGATATTTGACTAATACTCCTATTTTTTATAAAAATCTTTCATCAATCTTTTCATAATGAATTTCTGTAGATTATGCGTTGAAAAATGCATTTTATTATGAAAATATTTAAAGATGTTTGAATGAAATTATACACAATCTTCACAAAATTTCTGCGGATTTTTTTTAATTTTATTAGAACTGAGTTTTTATTTTTTTGTCCTTTCATGATACGTTCATAATTTCAAAAAGGTCTCTGGTAACTTCTGTCGGTTTTTTCTAAAAATTCAATCAATTTAATCATTTATCTTCAAAAATAAGGCCAACATTTAAAAAAATGACACTTAACATACGTAAGATTTCATGGTGGAAGGATTTCTAGTTATTTTTTACGAACCTTGGCCTTATTTTTGGAATTTTTCGTACAATTCTTAGGTTTACTGTAAACTTGCATAATTAATTTATTTACAACGTGGCTTTAAAAATTAGTAATTATAAAAATTATGGTCTTATTTTTAAAGACATTTGAGTGAAATTCTTTACACAATTGTTAGCTAAATCTTCTTAAAACAACCATTGAGTTTCTTTCTTTCGGTTTTTTGGACTTTTATACATTTTCCAAAAGTTCTGTGGTTGCTTCTGGAGATTTTTTCTATCTTAACGAATAAGGCCTAAAATTTTACGGAGTTCTTTATAAAACTATTTTTAATAAGATTTGTAATTTTGTACTTAGGTACTAGCGTAAGCGGGGCCACCACTTTAATCTCCTCCTTATTCCGATGCCCAATTTCCATTTTTTTCTATCGCACCAGTACAAAATTTAAGGAAATTAAATTTGAAAAATTCCTCTACTGATTTAAATTAGCCCATTTCAAACTTCTGTAGCTACTAAGAAAGTTTTTAGACTTTTTGTAGAAACTTCATATTTTATAATATTTTAATTTTAATCTGTACAAAAATCTCTGCAAGTATTTTTTAAAATTAATTTTGAATATGTGTTATACGAGCTCTAACAACTAAATGCTCGGACAAAAGTAAATTTGATTGCGTTTTTTCCATACGCGCAAAATTTATCTAAATTTACTTCCATAATATTTATGGTTTTTTTGTGTTATAATGCCAACATTTAGTTATATAAAAACGTAAATTTCGTAAAAATCCGCTCGGCGGTTCCAAAACTGTGGCACTTTAACCCAGCAGGATGGGAAAATTGTAGAAACAAAGAATACTTATTTTCAAAACGTTGGATCTAGTAGTCGGATTTTGATGAAATTTACTTTATTACAATGCTGGATGTTGGTTTTCTTTACAAAAAAGTTACACAAGTTTTTATTTGGTGATTTTAGGCATTTATAGGAGCTTCAAAGTTGCACCTTTAAAAATGATAAAATTTTCTAGTAACTGTTTTAAAGAATCACAGTTTTCAAACCGCTGCTTGGATTTGTGTCAAAAAACATTTAAATCAAAGCTCAATAATCGTACTATACTGAAAAAATCCTGAAATGTTAATATGATTTTTTTTGCATTTTTTTCGAGTACCACACTTTTCAAAAAACGTGTTTTTTGAGGGTGCTACCTACATTAAAATAATCAGAGTTTTGGAACCACTGGTTGGATTTTCGTAAAATTTACTTTATTGCAACGCTGGATGTTGGTTTTATGTACAAAAAAATCCTCAAGTCTTTATTTGGTGATTTTAGGCATATTTCGTAGCTTTAAAATTGAACTTGATAAATGTGACGTAATTTTCTAACGACTGTTTTTAAAAAATCACAGTTTTGGAACTTGGGGAAAACGACATAAAGGTGCTTTCATAGCCCTCATCCAGTCCGGACTTAAACGTCATTGAAACTCTTTGGCATTCTACGCAATAATCCACCAAGAACCATTGGGGACTTAAAGACCAAAACAGAAGAAATTTGGGACAGTTTTACGCCAGAATTGTACCAAAATTTGATAAATACAATGCCTGCTAGAATACAGGCAGCTATTAAAGCAAAAGGAGACGTAACCTCTTATTAATGGTCCTAAATTAAAAATTATCCCAACATTTAGTTGCAAATTCATTTTGTAAAGTTTGCTAATTATTAAGGTTAAAATATTGTTAAATCCAATAAATAATTTTCTTCCATGCATAATATTGTTATTAAGGCTTTATCTTGTTGTATTGTTAGGTGTTTATTAACTATTGCGTAAAATTTCCAGTTCTCCTTTCATACTTCAAAAATTTACTTTTGTCCGAACATTTTGTTGTTAGGGCTCGTACTAGCAAACCAACAAAACTTTCTAAATATTCAGTATTAAAGTTTTGAGACATGTCTTCATTAATTAATATATAAACAATCTTGGAAGTTTCTTCATCCATTCTATCCGTACGGTATGTAGACCTTTAGACTGTGCTTCCGCATTTACAGACAAGTTTTTCTCTAACTTATTACTAATCGCTTATTAGTTATAAATTAAACAACTGCATACTGTTTCTTATTATCTTCGTCTAGACTGAACCAGGTGTAATGACCTTTTCAGTAATGTCATAGGTGTTTGCAGGTGTTAAGAATAAGAATAATAATCCACTTTTACATAACTACGTACGAATTATTAACTCTGTATTAATTTATGTACAATTATCATTAATTAGTGCGTTGCGTAATTTACGGCTTTATCTTGGATTCAAGGCTATTAAACGTTTGTTAAGTACTGTTAATTAAGTTGCAAGTGCAATAATTCTTACAAAATCTATTAGTTTTGGATTTCCTGCAGCAATATGTAAGAAAATTGTACCGGTATTGGTAGGAGGAAACAATTTATTTCAACAGACGGTTTATTTTTTCCTTTCGTAGACTAGCAAGTATGCTAGTCCTCCAGACCAGGCAAAGACCTGTTTTATATGGTATATACTCACACATACACTGACACACGCCTTGTTGGTACTTTCCCATTGTTCTAATGTCTAGGTCTAGTTGAACGTCTAAAGCTCAACATGCATACACAATTGAAACAAACATTGGCATGTATATTTGTTTTGCAGGACAAAGGAAATGTGGATGCAGATATTGAAGAATAAGATTCTTCAGCAAATTGGGAGGGAGAATATGACCACCAGTGTTTCCAGATCTACACCGGATGATCCGAGGTTCACTGCTATGAATATAACGGATATTATGCCGAATTTTTTGAACACTACTGTGTTGAACGATGACCAGATCACTGAGAAAATCAGGAGCTTTTATCCTTCTTGTAAGTTAAAAATAAAGCTTAATAATCTCGGAACATTAGAATTAAATTGGAAACTGATATTCTTTATATATTTTGTACACCAATAAAAGCTTATAGATAAAAAAAAACTGATCCTCTTTAAAATACTTCAAAACTACATTTGCTCAGATATTAATTTTTAGTTTTTTTTCAACGGATCTAAAAAATATTTCTACTGAATAGAAAAACAATTAAAACCACCTTTTTTAAACTAACCACATTTCTTGTAAAAAATGTGCCTCTACTTCTTTAATCGAGATTTTTCTTCCATTCCTAATTTTCTCGTTAAACCTCCCCAGGTGAAATTCCAGCGAACACCGACCAGGACCTCTGGAAGGACGACAGCGTCATGAACCTCTACTTCAGTTTCGACTACAATTCCGACGAAAAAACTGCTAACATTGCCACAGCTACACTGCGTTTATACCGCCTGCCAGCAGAAAATTCCACGAATATAAAAACCGGCGATTGTGACTACAACACCACTGAAGAAGAGAAACTCATCCGCGTCTCCATTTATTGGTACACGAAATCCTTAAAGAAACGGCGAGGTAACTACCACGATTTGCTTATGATGAAAATATTTTCATAATTTTCGTTTATAGCTGTGAAACGCCGTTTGTCGGACAGCAAAGTAATACCGGAAAATTCGCGATGGGTGGAGCTTTGCGTTAAACCTGCGACCAAAGCATGGAGTAAAGCTCGAAATTTGGGATTGGGTATCACGGTGGAGGACCAGGATGGCAATCCGTTGAAAGCTGAAAAATACTTCAAAGGAGCATCTTGCATGGTTGGAGCGTGTGAGTTTGATTAACAATATTAACATTGTCTTGCGCGTTTGAGTTAGATTAGATACAGATGGAATAAATTGTCGTAATTCGTTTGGAATAATTGAGATAGAAGACAACAAAAAGGAAGTTTGGCAGATTTCTCCTTTGTAATTAAATTATTTATTTTGAGGTTGATAAATTGACAATATAAAGGTATGAAGGTTCTTATTTGGTATTGGTTACATCTAATTACAAATTTAAAATTTTTAATTTGGACTAGTACTAGTACACCTTCACTTATGAGGAATTTGAAAATCTACACATATTTTGTACTACGAAACTACGATTATAAAAGTTTTGTGACTGAACAAAAAGGTCACGTTATGTTAAGATTATATAGATTAAAAAATATGTTCTTATTATTTACATACCAAATAACAAGCCACCTTGATCCACAAGAAATAGTCACCCCTAAATACTCTTACTATTACGTTATTGAAAATTGTTATAAATTATTCCAAACGTAATATCTACAATTAATTTGGCTGAAAGTAACAAACACATTAATACAAAATTTTTATTTTTATTATTGGCATGTGATAAAATGAATGTGACGTGTGATTCACCCAATTCCATCCGAGCCGTTACCAAACAACCCCCACAATTCCTGTTATTTTTTCTTACAGCAACCCCAAAGCCAATACCCACCATCATCGTCGATGCCGCCAGAAAAACCAACGAACTTAACCAAATTCATAGCCTATTTGGAAGAAATTCAACATCAACCGTATATAGTGATCTACAACTGCTTCCAATAATCGACATTTGCACGTTGGAATTCCCAGAAAACTACACCCAATCTTCGTCGCATTTGAACAGTTTACGAGTGAACGCCTGTAACTTGAAGAAGAACCACGACCAAAGCCAGAAATTGGCTGAAAAGGACCGATTAGAGCGCTTGGTTACTTTGCCTGGGTTACTGGTGCCATCATCCACAAGACATATTCGCCATCAACGGCAACATTTGGCGAGCAAATTGAGTAATGAGGACAGCGACGGTGGCAGTGCGGATTTTGATCCTAGATCGAGGATGGTTAATTCCAGGGTGGTTTTCACCAACGAACAGTTGCAACAGATTCAGAGCCAGTTGAATTTTACCACAATTAACAGATAGATCGCTAAGTAGAAGGGTTAATTTTTTTTATTGTTTACTCGGTTTATGACAAATATTTAATAGGTTTTATTTTTGTATGTATGTAGAAAAGAAGACTGTGTTTTAGATTTAGTTACTAATAATTTAAATTAATTCGTTTAGGTAAATCAATAATAATAACAGCAATAACAAACTTTGGTTATTGTTGGCTTTTTCAAAATAATTCCTAGTCTAGTTTCCAATTTGAGTGAGTGTGGTTTTGTTTCTCTAGTTGTTAATTTTGCTACTATTGGAACTTCATCACATTATTTATTAACTGATTTGGAGTTGCACAAAATAGTTTGCTTTACATTAATAATAATTACAGTTTACTCTAAGACTTGTGATTACGGCACAAATATGACGAAATTTCTTTAAACAGTTTACACTACTTAGATTAGTAACGTAGAGCAGTTTAATATCTATGTGTTCTTTCTAGATGTCCCTTTAAAATGATAGAAAGTAGACTGGTATATTTTGTACCCTAACTATAATAGATAACTATGCAAGAATACATTGCTGCTATACATAACATTTTCCTCTTCTGTTACTATTATTTTTATAATAATACTCAGTCACTTTTTTAGGATTTAAAAAATATAACCGCAGTGCATCATTTGCATGATGGTGGCAGGATTTTCACAAATCCGATTTGTAATAATTTATTATTGTACTTAAGAAGAGCAAATTCTTAATAATAGAATTTTAGTAGGTTTAGGTTTAGTACATAAATACTTTGTAAATATTGTACATTCTATTTTATTGAAATAAATGTTTTTATATAATGTTAGTTTTTTTATTAAATAAGGAAATCGTTAATCCTAGCGACATCTTAAAGTAAATAGCGAAAGCATTGTTTAAGTTAATGTGCAAACTAGAATAAATCATGGTGAAATTCCAAGAAAAATCTGTGATTAAATATCACATTCCTAACTGGATACCTCCTTTAAAAACTAGTTTTTTAATTTGTCGCAAATAAGATTAAACTAGAAATTTCGCTAAATATTTTGCACACATTTATTCAAATCTTATAATTCATAAATCGATATTTGTTTCAATAAAAAAAATCTCTAAATTATATCATTTGTTAATGTTGCACCTTAATCATCATATCACGTAAGTGGACAAACACTTTCTAATAAATTATTTAACTCTTCACGTGACCGTTAGAGGCTTCCATACATGGTAACATAAAATTGTAGAATTTCGAAAATATTGTAGTATTGACAATTTTATTATATTAGTTATTTTTTACTTTTATGTTACATTTCAAGAAATTATGTGGTAAGTGGTGGTGGTTGGATTAGGGATGACTAGATACAAAATTTGTACATAAAAGTTACTTTTTGGGATTGAATTCCTATATTTGTATAAAAGATTCCTCCAACGAGGAGTTTGTAACATTAAAAAACTTCAATTCAAAATTTATCCATTTTTAGACGTTGTGTCCTTAAAAATGTTAAACCTTAAAAAATTACCAAATTACTTTTCGCTTTGTTTGTTAAGAATAAAAATCCCCAATAATTCCGATTTTTTGCTTGCTGTTTATACAGGGTGAGTCGCAATAAGTGGGACATTCTTTACCTGTAAATACTAGGCCTAAAACTAAGACGACTGACGCAAAAAGTAGTTATACTAAAATGTGTAACTAAAAAGTTATAGGCGTTTGAAGTTTCAGAAAAAAAAATTTTTTTGGTAATAACTTCTAAACTAATCGAATGAGAAGAACCAATTTTTGGTAGTTGCTAATGGATACCGAAGACCTTTAATTTGTGAAAATTTTGTTAAAATCAAACTTTAAGAACTTGGTTTTTAAAGTAAGTAAAGTGTTTAACCTTCTGGAACTTTTTTGTCCTTATAATTTTAATTATAAAAAAAATGCATTTAATAGGCAATTTAATTTGGAAACTTTTTCATCTCTTGTAAAGTTTTGATTAAACGCACTGTGAAGCTTTAAAAAATTAAAAACTAACAGCATGTTTTTACTAAGTTTTAAAAAAACAGCATCAAGTATGCTGAGATTTAAAAGTTATTGACGGAAGACGGAGCTCCAGCACATTATGCACATCCTGTGCGACGTTAGCATATTGGCGATCAGTCACCTATCCTTAAAGATGGATTGGTAGAGGTCCTGACGATGACGCTCCTGTAGCTCTTCTTTGCATTGAAAACCGAATTTTTTTAAAATATAATCTGCCTCTCGAACTTCATTGGCGTGTTGAACGATTCTCCTTCTAAGCTCTTGAAGTGAAGGAATAGGTGTTGCATACACTTTTGATTTTAAATACCCCGAAGAAAAGAATTCAATTGCGTTTAGATCAGGAGAACGAGGAGGCCATGCAACAGGAGCGTCAGGGTATCTATCAATCCATCGTTGAGGATAGGTGACTGATAGCCAATGTCGCACAAGACGTGCATAATGTGCTGGAGGTCCGTCCTCCGTCAATAACTTTAAATCTTAGCATTCTTGATGCTGTTTTTTTGAATCTTAGTAAAAACATGCTGTCAGTTTTTAATTTTTTAAAGCTTAACGGTGCATTTAATCAAAACTTTACAAGAGATCAAAAAGTTTTTAAATTAAATTGCTTATTGAATGCAATTTTTTTTATAATTAAAATTTTAAGGACAAAAAAGTTCCAGAAGGTTAAACACTTTACTTACTTTAAAAAACCATCTTCTTAAAGTTTGATTTCAACAAAATTTTCATAAATTAAAGCTCTTTGGTATTCATTAGCAACTACCAAGAACTGGTTCTTCTCATTCTATTAGTTTAGAATTATTAGCAAAAATTTTTTTTTCTTAAGCTTCAAACGTCTATAACTTTTTAGTTATTCATTTTAGTATAACAACTTTTTGCGTCAATCGTCTCAGTTTTAGGGCTAGTATTTACAGGTAAAGCATGTCCCACTTATTGTGACTCACCCTGTAGATTGGCTTCAACATTTGTCCAAAATGTCTACAAAATTACATTTCAAACTAAATTTATAGAATTATACAGAATTTTATACTGAATTATGAATGTAAGATAGTTTTATATCGAGTTTGGTTCTGGTATTAATTTCACATAACCCACTCAAAATTTTTCTTTAACTCTTCTTCATATTTTCTAAAATTTGTACAAAAGAGTTCACCTAAGTTCCTGTAACTTATACAAAAACAGTGGTGTGATTTATAATATTTATTATTGAATGCTTTTTCCTATTTGTATTTTCCCAGTGGCGTAGTTACAAAGTTTGTCTCCTCTTCCCAGGAAAGTTTTTGAACTCCCCTACAAATATACTTGGTGTTTATAGTTAGGTGAGGTCTAGATCTCTCACTCTAACAATAACAAGTCCCTTCAACTTCACATTTTTACATTATAAACATAAATTTATGGATAAATTTCAAAATTTTAGCCTTTTTCACGACTTCATTACTATTCATTTTTAAACTATTCGCCCATCTGATTTACAGAACAAAATACTGTGCGCCTATAAGCCGCTAGTTTATGGCTTTGGATCCACTCTGTACACAATTTGGACTCAATTCCACTATAACTGCACAGTAATCAAATGTTATAACAAAAAGTTATGGTGTACGATTAGCTTTAAACAAACTAACAATTACCCATACCACAAATATTTAACAATAATTTCTATTAATTATATTTTGCAAGATGTTACTCTAAACTCTAAACAAGTTAGTAAGTGATTCATCAAAATCATTCGGTTGTTCGTCATTTAAACAGTTATTAGATTATTTTAATTAGAGCTAAACTTATAATTAGTGGCTTAAACTAATTCACTGATATGATTAAGTTTTATAATACCTGTTCTCGTGTGACGTGCTGTTAATTTTTAGTGTGCGATTGTGACTTTGGAAATAAAGCAGTAAAGTACCTTCGGATGAATATTGCTATAATACGAGACGCATAAAAGTTGCCTTGTTTTATAGGTTGGTACCTATATGTATAATTTTTGAATATGTATTATTGGTTTTCCGGTTGAAATCATACAATAGCTGTGTGCATGTGCTACTAACTGTGATTTATGTATTTATATACTTCCCGCGTGTAAGTTATATGAAACCAATCGGATATTTTGTTCGAAAATCTTTGGATTAAAGCTATCGCTATTTTAAATCCCTTCCGCAAGTTTCCTGGAAACACAACTCTAACTGTTTTCTGGAAATTGGGGAATATTAACGCTATTTTTACCACGAGATTTATCTACGTTCTAAAATTAACATAATGGGGAAATACAAAATGATGGAAACAGATAATCAGCAGATATAATTCCAGAATTATTTTATTGTGCGTATACGTTTAAATTAATTTTTTTTTTGTATAAATCCCACAGATTATGTTTCTTAGTTTATCTCGCTTATTCTCTCTTTCCATATCGTACTGTAGATTTGGATCAAAATTAAAAATATCTGATGTGTCCAACACATGACTTTCTTATACGGAAAAGATTCTTATACGGATAAGTACCACAATTACTTTTCCTAAAGAAATTAAGTTAAATTTCTTGTAAAAATCGTGTTTAAGTTTTGAGGGTTTCCAGTAATTTTCAAAAAGTTTTCGGAAGTCTCTGTCGCACTTATTGCAATACGCATAAATCTGTCCTTGCCCCACTCATTATAACCGAATTTTACGACAAAAATGTGTTTTATTTTAGATTTTTGACCTAATACTCACTTAAAAAAATCTCCCGGTATAAAATTACATTTATTTATTCATTATTATTGGTATAAGTACCATTAGGTAATAAATATAACCTAAACTCAAACAAATACATATTCGAGGGTAATTACTACGAAAGCCGGATAAACCATAATTATTTTTTGGTCAATTATTATGATTATTACCGTCACTACTATAATAATTCTGCAAACGTTGTAATATGTAATTATCTGTTACAAGGTAATATCTTTTATATTTTTTGTCGCGTACATTTCAGCCAGAATTTTCTCTGCGTAACATTATTTAAATTTTTTCTAGACTTTAAACTGAACCCTGTACCATACCACCATGGCGCGCCACTTAACTACATGGGTTTCAAGAAATAATTACGCTTTATTAAGAATTTAAAATAATTGATTTGATTTGATTTTCTAGTGTCAACAGAATTATTTAAATTCAGTTTCAGTTTCGCTTCCAGACTATTGATATTAATCTAATGGCAATTTTCTTTTACTAAAATTTAAGAAGCTCGAATTAGAATTTTATCTGTAATTTTATCGTTGTAATCTGATTTTTGCATACTTATAATATCAATGCATTGAATTGATACGAGGTATAATTGCGATATATAAAATAATCTTTATCTCAATTTTATTTTTTTGATAGTTTAATGGTACTGGAAGTCTGAAAAGTTGTGTAGTTATTGGTGGCGAAAATATATTATGGGTCCACCGAATTCTATTTCAACCGAAGGCTTAGTGAAGGTAATAAACTCTATTTAGGTATATTTATTACAAAAGCGTTTTAGAAAAGTTTTAACTTTAATATGATAGCTTCAGTCTCAAAAAAATCTGAAATAATAATATGTAGTAAGTAACGTATAAAAAATAAAATATAAACTCGTGTTACTGACGCATCCAGAGTTATTCTGATGAAGACAAAAGCGTGACAGCCGAAACGTCAATCATGCTACGCGAGAACATCCAAAATATGTTTATAAATGTTTTTTTACCTTATTTTACCGAAAAATAAACTTTGGAGGATGCAAACTCTCAAAAAATTATTTTCAATGCTTATTAAAATGTATATTTTTTACAGAAAAGTACAAATATTTTGTTTAGTTTAACTTTTTGACGGGTTTCGCCTTAGGGCATCTTCAGGACATACAAAAAATTCTCAAAACTACGTTTCATAAACCTGATTAATTTAAAATGTTTTTAGATACAAATATCTTTACAAAGTCTAAAAATATTTTAAGATTAGAATTACTATAAAAAAATATCTTTCAATAAGTATACGAAAATTGGCTAGGAAAATTATTAATTTTTCTCATGAAAATTAATTTCAAAATAATGAGACAAGAAAAATGTTAAAAATACTCACCCCACTTCCTAATATATCTTTTCTTAAGACCAACGAGGAAAACGTCGTACTGCCTATAAAAGATCCAGATGAACCCCCAAAAAGCCAAGTTAGTTCCTGGTACGAAACCCACAGCAAACTTATCAACTCGTTAATAAGTATCTCAATTTTTTTAATATTTTCTGCATACTTCATTTGGGCGACTTATTATTATTACAAACACAACAGTAAGCAAACGCCACCGTTAAAATTCAAACCAAAAAGTAACTCCTCTTCATTTTATATTGTAGCTACAGGATTTAGTCCGACTCTCTGTGATGGTTACGGATTCCTGCTGATTTTGTACTGTTTTTATTTTTATGGAATGCTCTACAGTTACATAATTAAACCATTCGTAGTACCAGCAGTCGACAAACATATTTGGAGCCCTTCTATTGCCTTACTAAACCGCATCAGGTTTTAATTTAATACCCCCAACTTCAACCCAAAACTAATCCCTTGTTTTCAGATATGGTTCCTACATATTTTACGTATCGTTTCTTGTCTTAACCATAGCGTACCTAGTGGTAGATACCAATGATAACAGGGAAAGACTCATACCAGTTTCAGGATTATGCCTGTTTGTCCTGTTTGGTTACATATTTTCGGCAAATCGTGCCAAGGTTTGCGTTCTTTTGATTTTAACTATATAGTTGAGGCTAACTTGAGGTTGTAGATACCATGGAGGACGGTTATCTGGGGGATAATTCTGCAATTCGTTTTTGGTTTATTGACAATCCGATGGGAGGTCGGACGGAATGTGTTTGATTGTGCCGGACAGAAAGTCAACACATTTTTGGCCTACGCCGTTAATGGATCTGCCTTCGTCTATGGGGAAACTTTGGTGTATGAGTACGAAGTATTTGCGTTTAAGGTACAAGAACTAGACTATACAGGGGCTGTCGAAACTCTGGTATTAATCTATAACTTAGAAATATAAACATACTGATGCAAGGCAAAAGTTTTCAGAAATTGACTGCAAATTTCTAAATCTTACTGAATTAATGGTCACAACATTCCTTTGACCTTACTTTTTACAAATCCAATTTTTCTATTTTTAAAGCGTTATGTTATGGGCCATTGCCAGGGTTTTGACGGACCCTGTATATAAATAGCATATTTTTTAACGAGTTTTTGCAGGCTTTAGCCACGATATTCTTCTTGGGTTTCATGATCAATATCTTGTACTATTATGGAGTGATGCAAAAAGTAGTCTCCACTTTAGGTGAGTTCCTCCAGTGGGTTATGGGTACAACCATTTGTGAAAGCGTCAACAGTTCCGCTAATATCTTCTTAGGCCTGGTAAGCTATCCTATCGAATCATCTCTCACAATATTAACACACAATTCCATAGAGCGAAGCACCGCTTTTACTTAAACCATATCTTAAAGACCTCACCGATTCCGAAATTCACTCCATCATGACTTCTGGTTTTGCAACGGTTTCTGGTAAGTTAATTTAAGACTCAAATTAGGTACAAACATCTTAACTGTGATGTTGTAGGTACTGTCATGGCTGCTTATGTGAGTTTTGGGGCTGATCCTGCTAACCTAATCACTGCTAGTGTTATGTCTGCACCAGCTGCACTGTGCTTTAGTAAGCTAATGTATCCAGAAACTGAAGAAGTGCGCTTGACGAAAGATAACATAGAACAAGTTGATACGTAAGTTCGGAAATTTACTGTGAAAATTTATTAACACCACATTATCTTCCTGTAGAGAATACGAGTCTGTTTTGGATGCTGCTAGCAAAGGAGCAGCCGATGCATTCTACGTGGTTTCAGGAATCATTTCCAGTTTGGTGGCCTTCATCGCTTTTATCTACTTCGTCAACGGTGTATTGTCTTGGTTTGGAATCCTCGTCGGTAACTTATCCCTCGTATCTTAAAAACCACGCTCTAACCTAACTGAGTTATTTTAGGTTTCGTTGACATAAATGAGCAATGGACTATTGATCTAATAGTTGGCAAGATTTTCACACCTATAAGTTACATTATGGGAGTACCTTGGGAGGACTGCGAAAATGTTGGAAAACTAATCGGAATAAAGACTATTGTGAACGAGTTTGCTGCTTTCCAAAAAATGCAGACCATGATTCTTAGTGTAAGTTGCAGTACCTAATGGAATTTTAAATAAATTGTAGTAAAATTTGTTATTGTAGAAGAGATCGAAGACCATTGCTACGTTCGCTATATGCGGATTTTCCAATCCTGGTTCAATTGGTATTACTATTTCGGCTTTGGGTGCTCTAATGCCCAATAAACGGGAGGTGGTGACGAGGTTAGTGTTTAGAGCTTTTGTTGGAGGAGCTCTAGTTTGCTTTATGACGGCTTGTATAGCTGGAGCTTTGATGCCCGATGACATTATTGGAGCTTAACAAAAACAAAGAAAACAAATTTAAAGTTACTGAACTTAACATTATTTATATTTTTTTAAATTCTTAATTAGGTAAAGATATTTATTTATGTAATTTTAATATTAAATAAACAAACAAATTCGTCTAAAATAACTGTAAATTTCGGGCTACCTCAAGGTTTTTGTAATGTTATAATTATAATTGTTGATGTGACGTTAATAAATATGTACAAAAGGATTTAATTCTTCTTCACACTTTTTATGGCTGTGACGAATCAGTAAAAAATAATACGTAAGTAAACAAATAAAAACATGTTAAACATTATTTGCCAACAACACTTTTATTTTCAACCCATAAATTAAATCAGAGTTTACAATGATCGGAAAATACAATAGTACGTTTTTTTATAGAGGAATTTCGTGATTTGTCATTGATTGATTTCTAGACAAGTATTAAAGCATCACGATTCAGGAATTTTTGACAAGATATTCAAAATTGCCCGGCGAAACTAAAGCTGTTAACGTATAAATATGAAGAAGGACTGCAAGGAGAAGGGAAGTGTCCGATTCTAAACTGCTACACTTTTTTGTGATATATGATACCAATCAAAACATCACCATCACCTAGAAATGAAAAATTTACACCAAAATTTATTTAGTTATTAAAAATTAAAAAATTAAATATTGACACCCTCTATCTTTAAAATGATCATAATGATTATTTTTAGATTTATTATTTAACCTAAGGAATCTACAGCATCAGTATACTTATGTCAGGTATGTATGTACTTATTTAAAAAAATTAAGTGATATTTTGTACACACGCATAGTAGAATTTCGTAATAAGCAAGATTAAACAAAATCAGTCCTTAAGATAAAGATGAAGGTGTATGATTAAAGCAAGGTTAAATGATTACTAAATTATTTTTTAGTTCGCAATTATATTATAAATCTGTAAATCTTATAGGAGTATATAAAAGTGAAAGTTTGTACTTTATACAAATCTACACCGTTGTAGATATCGACGCCAAACTTTTTGTGGAAGTACTTTCGGCTTCCACACGAGTCGTAGAAATAATACGAGTTTTTTATTTTGCGCCGTTTTCTCAATAAAACTATTACAATTTATTATGACAAAAACACATTGACGTCCTCAGCGCCATCTATATCGTAGGTATATACAGGGTGTTTGGTACATTGATAGAAAGTTTTCACTGAGTGATAGTCGGGGTTGTTTGGAAGATATACATATAACCATATTTACCCTTATGCAAAGTCTCACCGTTTTTTACTAGAAAAAAAATACATATTTTTTATACTAATACTTAGGCATTTCTTTTTGTATTGTTTCGTCAAAGTACATATTAAGAATGTCTAAAAAAACATTTAAGAAAGTTGAAAGTATTTAGTAGGTACCATAAAAAATAATATGTATTAGTAACAACTCAACTATTTTGCAAAAATATCTAAAAAGGACGATATTTAAAAAACAGTGAGACTTTGCATATGGTCACGCCAACTATCACCCAGTGAAAACTTTCTATCGATGTACCAAACACCCTGTATACATAAAAGTGAATGTTTTGCTCTCTATAGAAATCTATACAGTTGTAGATATTGACGCCAGCATCCTCTCTTTCTCTTTCCAGCATTTTTTAATATAATTTCGTAATCAGTACCTACCGTAAT
Organism: Pediacus dermestoides; assembly: GCA_963942485.1. Classification (NCBI taxonomy): domain Eukaryota; kingdom Metazoa; phylum Arthropoda; class Insecta; order Coleoptera; family Cucujidae; genus Pediacus; species Pediacus dermestoides. The sequence goes on from OZ012626.1 coordinate 38,122,541, forward strand.
ACAAATTTTAAAATTATGAATTGAAAGAGAGTAATTGTAAAAAAACTGTTTGAGTATGAGAAGTTTTGAAAAACGAACAAATTATATTGAAATTTATTTATTAAATATTTTATAAAATAAGATGGTCATTAAAATTATCTAATAACTATAAAAATATAATTTCTGTAAAATATTGGTGGCTGATTACAAAATATTTTAGTAAAGAAATAATTTTTCCCCATTTCCATTTATTGGTTTCGTGTAATTAATTTAAATTTACAATGCCTTCAAATTTATGTGAATTTTGCAAAGAGAATAGTGGCTACATTTATGTGTGAGGTAACATAAGAATAAAGTACCTACATACCTATTTAAAAAAAGTTCTATTGTTCTAGGTAAAATTGTCGTCAATTAAAAATCCAAGATTAACGCAAAAACAATAATGTTAAATTATTAACATTCAATGACTCATGTTAAGAAGGAATTAAAACAATATATGGAAAAAACGTATTATGGTAGAAAATACCTACGATTTGATACAATGCGATTTTTTTATGTAGAAATCCCAGTAGATACGGAAGAATGGACCATAATTTGGAATTGATATTGTGAAAAATATATTAAATGAAATGGCACCTTTTCATACTTAAGTACATTCTACATTTCTTTATCTTAAAATTGGGTTTTAAAAAATGGTACAACCAAATCTGTAAATTTTGAGCTTTGTTATAATTTGTGATAAGTTTAGTCAGCTATTAGCGAAATATGCACATGATATTATTTTTTAATAAGTACTTAGTAATAGGCGAAATTTTTTGAAAATTGCTAATATTAGAAAATTGTGTCTTCCATTTTTTCGTAGAATCTAAAAGTATACTAACAACAACTCAACCAGGAGATTCTAATAAAACAAGAAAGTTGATATCCATTTCCAATATGGTTCTATGATTTATAATCCTCGGACAAAATATCCTCGACAAAAAATCCGAGACAAAATATCCTCAAGACAAAATATCCTTGGACAAAAGATATTGAAGACAAAATATACTTGGACGAAATATCCTTAAGATAAAATATACTTGGATGAAATATCCTTAACATTTTTTTTTATTTAATTCAATTTATTAACCCATTATAAACATTAAAAAATATGATTTATATTAAGTAATTATTTCGGTTCAGGGCTAAAACTTTGAAACAAAACTTGAAAATGAAAAATAAAATACCTAACCTTACCTAACCTAAACAAAACTACCAACGTATAATATTTTGTCCAAGAATATTTTGTCTTAAGGATATTTTGTCTCAAGGATATTTTATCCAAGGATATTTTAACAAGGATATTTTGTCGGGGATATTTTGTCCAAGGATCAAAACGCCGATTACCTTCCAATATAACCGAAAGTTGCAGATACTTGAAAATATTATGTTGCAAACAGGCAAGCTGAGTTTTCAATATAAATTTTCAATTTTCAAGAGGTTACATGTTCTCTATTTAGATTTTTTAGAATGTTTGTTAGGAAAAAAATAAAAAATTGCAAATGTTGTGCTTTATTATAGTGTTGCGGGATTTTTCAGTTGGGCAGATCAATAATAACACATTTGCAATTTTGTGATTATTTATTGCAAACAGAATAACAATTAACAACAATAATGAGAGCGTGGACTTTTGGCACGCTTCTTCGACAGCTTTCTGTCGGAAACTTGTTAGGATTTTTATTGTTAAGATTTGGTACTTTGATCTTGACAACTTGACATTCAGAAGCAGGAATTATTAATTTAGAAATATTAACCATGAGTGACAATTATTGCTATTCCTACAAAACGTAGACGTAGATTTCGACCATTTTTACGCTTATATTATGAAAACTGCAACTTGTTGCTAATCCCGCCAAATAATGTAGTCAGTTTAAAGGACCCCGATATATATATATTCTTGCAATCCTCCAAATCGTGCATTACTTCAATATCCCACATTGCAACTTGAGTATCATCATATTTTAGGTCCGATATTATTAGGATTTTTATTGTTAAGTCTAGATTTGGTATTTTGATCTAGACATGCAGAAAAAAGAATTATGATTAACGGTGGGAATTTAGAAATATTAACCATGAGTGACAATTTATTGCTATTCCTGCAAATGTACATACACGTAGATTTCGACCATCTTTACGTACCAAATTTCATCGCTTATACTATGAAAACTGCAGTTTGTTGCTAATCCCGCCAAATATTGTAGCCAGTTTAAAGGGCCCCGATATCTATTCTTGCAATCCTGCAAACCGTGCATTACTTCAATATCCCACATTGCAACTTGGATATCATCATATTTTAGGTCCGATATTATTAGGATTTTTATTGTTAAGTCTAGATTTGGTATTTTGATCTAGACATACAGAAAAAGGAATTATGATTAACGGTAGGAATTTAGAAATATTAACCATGAGTGACAATTTATTGCTATTCCTGCAAAACGTACATACACGTAGATTTCGACCATCTTTACGCACCAAATTTCATCGCTTATACTATATGAAAACTGCAACTTGTTGCTAATCCCGCCAAATATTGTAGCCAGTTTAAAGGGCCCCGATATCTATTCTTGCAATCCTGCAAACCGTGCATTACTTCAATATCCCACATTGCAACTTGGATATCATCATATTTTAGGTCCGATATTATTAGGATTTTTATTGTTAAGTCTAGATTTGGTATTTTGATCTAGACATACAGAAAAAGGAATTATGATTAACGGTAGGAATTTAGAAATATTAACCATGAGTGACAATTTATTGCTATTCCTGCAAAACATACATACACGTAGATTTCGACCATGTTTACGCACCAAATTTCATCGCTTATACTATATGAAAACTGCAACTTGTTGCTAATCCCGCCAAATATTGTAGTCAGTTTAAAGGGCCCCGATTATTCTTGCAATCCTGCGCTACTTCAATTGTCCCACATTGCAACTACAAACAACTGGACTGAAGTCGTGGGTGTCCGTTTTACTGTAATTGATTGCGAACGTGGTTTGAGTTAGGAATTTAATTTAGGGCTTCCTGCAGCGTGAACTACCGTCTGCAGTTTTCGCGGTGCGGGGGCGGAGGCCCCTGTATTGTTGGTTGCCACATGCCCTTGTGTATATTTCCCGAAACCCCACAATTTTTAACCTAGGAAACGGTTAAACAAACCAATCGATACCCTTTTAATAGTTTAGTGGCGAGCTAAGTAGATGGACTAGATCTGGTTCAGTTTGGGGGGCCGCCAATAACTACAATTTCCCTATCGTACGGATTTATTCAAATGACTTCCGTCCATAGTCACACATCTCTCCACATGTGTATTATGTGCGGTACATTTATGCCTAATTACACACATACAGTACTTGGTACATAGGATTTTGTTGCGCTATTACAATTGTACATAGTCGCGCATGTGGTTGGTTGGTGTCTGTGCGTGTGTATGTCACAAGTTTTGTAAACATGTTGCTTTGATATTTGACATTAATTTCAAGATGGCGGTTTCTGTTATCAGTGATAAACACTAAAAGGTGAGTTTTTTGTATTTTATTGTCATACGGCGGGCATTAAAAATTTTCATTTCAAATTCCTGCTACCCCCTGCTACGCTACCTTATGCGAGCTTCGACGCGCGATGTCCTACAAACAGGACACGCGCTTTTTGAATTCACTATAAAAAAGCATACTACACAGATACATAGTTACCTACAATACAATACAGTACTTATCTAAGGGATATTAAACCAATATCGATTGTATTTGAGTTTTACCTGGAAAATACTTTAGTTGGCTGTGCTATTTTTGACTTTGTTTCATATCCATTGCCTACTCCGACAAAATTTTTGCCTCTATAACATAACGCGTTGCAAGGTAATAGCAATTATTTCTAAATTGTTATTTATTATTAAATATGTATTACATTATTATAATCGCGCAGCGTCGTCCGGGTACCTTGGCGCGTATTTTTACTGTCCAAACAAAACGCACTTATTACCTACCTACCTGAAAAAAACAAAATCAATCAGAGAAATGGTTTTATTATAAAAACATCATGCAAACAAAAGCAATTACCTGATTATTTTGTCCTACTCGCTCCTAATTTTTTTTATTATGGCTTCTTTTACAAATAACTTGTAGCTATTATCTAAAGTAACAATAAATAAGTATTATACCTACTTTATTTCATTATTATTATTTGCACTTGGCAATTAGCCGTTATGAGCGCTTTGCGATTTGTACCATTTTACATTGTAGATAACGTGGAATTAATTCTACAGCGTGTTGTTTTTCGTCATTAATTCTGCTGATAACACGAAAAATACTACAGTCAAGTACGAAAGTATTATAACAATAATTGTTTAATGTTTGCTTTTAAAATTATTGTTATTATTATTGTTTTTTTTCTATATGTGCAACTAAACTAGCACCATGTTTCTCAGCAAAGTACTAAATAACCTTCCAAATATGCTATATCAATTGTGGTTTGTTTAAACAACTGTTTAAATTAGTCGTATGAGTTTCATGGGGAGCTTATCTCGGTTAGGATTGAAAAAACATTACTATCGTATGTTATTTAGTCTTATATAGTTTAAGTTTTGTATTTGTAGTTATGGATTTACGATTTACTGTTCGTTTTACGAGCATCAGTGATCAAAACAGGAATCAGGAAAATAACAGCAAAATGTTTCTGCTTTGTTTTGTTGAACAGTAAACAGTAAAAGTTATTATTTAATTTTGTTTAACAGTTTTCCTACTGCTTTGCATGATTGTTGGGTAGGTATACAAAATTAAAGACAAAATATGGCATAAACCTGCCACAAACATCTACTCATTTTGTAAATATGGTACGTTTTAAGTTAAATGTCTTCAGAATACCAAACTTTTTACCAACATTTTTTCAGTATACAAATTATTTTTTAAAGCCCCCTTTGTCAGGCTTGTTTATTTCATATAGTATAGTCAGTATAGATTACTATAAATAACAGAAACTCTGAAAATATTAATTCCCTTACCCCCTTCCCTGCCCGCGCTTCGCCATATTCCTGGAAATCGTTTATTTTTGTACTATTGTTTGTATACAGGCTGTTACAAATTCGACTTTGACTACATGTAGGGAACTCGGAAATGATAAAAGAGCGAAGCTTTGGTTAAATTGGGGCAAAGTTGTCAATATTTGGAACTAAGGTATTTCTTGAAATATTTGAAACAAACTGTAATTTCAGGAATATTCTTCGGGTTCTTAAGTTTATTAGAAGTTATCAAGTTAAAAATGTGTTTGGCAAGGTTTGTAAGGTTAGCTTAGGTTAGGTTGTGTGACATATTTCTTAAACTCATTCGCCTCATTCTACACAATTTTAAAAACACAACTCTCCAGGATTTTACTTGGGAAAACTATGATAAATGATGAAATTTAAGGACTAGACACTAAATTCCAATGTGATCAGGATGGTGAAAGCTCTTGAATTTTGTAGTAAAAACTAGAATCATTAAAATCATTTTTGATTAAATTAAAGCCGAAAATGCTAAAAATATCATCATAATCAGATCTTGAATTTTGTAGTACAAAATACAGGTCCGTATTTAATAATTGATGGTTTCAAAAATTCTAAATATTACATCTAAAATCCGATAGCACAAAAAGTGTATTATTAGTTTTTTGATTTGTAAAATAAATTTGTCAGTTTACTTCAATCAGTCTATAAAATAAAGCAATTTGATACTAAAAAATTTTGATCAATGAAAATTTTATTTTTTTAAATGGAACACCCTATATATCTCCACATTTTCGAATTCTACACTTAATTCTAGACATAAAAGTATTAAGGTAGTAAAGTCTTAAAATTAACGGTATTATAATTAATTACGTTTTTTACACCCTGTAGATATAAAATAAGTTTTTCAAAACCATATTACCATGTTTCTACGTCCACTAAAATTTGTTTTTATTATATTTAATTTAATATTTTTTATTTTTATTTATTTATTTTATTTATGTTAATTAAGTAATTATGTTTCTTCCCTTTTTTCATACAAAACTTAGAGTCAAACATTTTCATATTTTACTAATGACACGTTCTTTCAAAAAACAAAACAAAATTTAGTGGAATCAGAAATATACAAGAAACATGCTAATATGGTTTTAAAAAACTTATTTTATACAGGGTGCTGGTGATTGACCGTTATTTTTTAAAAAACGTAATTAATTATAATACCGTTAATTTTAAGATCTTACAACCTTAATACTTTTATGTCTCGAATTAAGTGTAGAATTCGAAAATCTAGAAATATATAGGGTGTTCCATTTAAAAAAATTAAGTTATCATTGATTAAAGTTTGTAAAAATGACCGGACAACCACCAACACCCTGTATAAAGCAAGTCTTCCAAAACTACATCAGCTTATTTCTTGTATATTCCTACTTCAGACACAAGAAAAATTTTTTGGATAAAACGTATCATTGTCAAGATTTGAATTTTTATTTACATCTATGTTTTTGTAAAAAAAATGAAAAAGTGTAAATAATTATAATACCGTTAATGTTAGGACCATACAACCTTAATACTTTTATGCCTAAAATGAAGTGTAGAATCTAAAAATTCAAAAATATACAGGGTGTTCCATTTAAAATAACAAAGTTTGTGTCTACTTCCGGTATAACAGGAAGTACCAGAAAGTTGGCAATATTTTCAATAAATAGAGCACATTGTATAATGGGTGTGTACCAATTTTTAGAACCAAATTGTGTTTAGTAACAGAGTTATGTCTACTGTCAACTCAACGTGACACACCCTGTATATGCTACACTTGTACCAGGTTCGTAGGCCTTTAATTTTCATAATAAATTGACCGAAAAATGTTTTTTTAATAGAAACCCCAGACACTCTGAAAGTCTATCGAAAACGTTCCACTCTATACATGTTCTCTAAAAAATTGATTTTGATCTCCTGAAGTGCTGATATTCTAATATTTTAATGCATATCTCAAAAATTTCAATAATAAGTTACAAAATATTGTTGTAAATAAAAATATGTCCAGATTTATATAACTATGTACTTATTGAGCTAGTCCTAGATTAATACTCATAAAACCTTATTGTATTGTTGCATCTTAAAGTAAAATTTATTACTTTGTGGACTGTATCGAAAGTTTTAGGGATGGATGTTCTTTCTAAGAATTACCTAACAGCAACATGTGCCAACCTAAAGTTTGAATGCTGATAAATGTGAATACTGAAAACATATAGGATACAGAACATAAAAATGAGTGATTTTTAATTTCTTAGAACTTAGGCAAAGTAGCGTCTTTAGCAGAGTCGTTATGTCAAAACGTGTATAATCTAAATTATTTTAATATATTCTTAGAACTGCCCAGGGAAAAATATTTAAAACATGTCTAATTCAGAGTTAGGTACGTTTTTCAATCTTTGGTACTCCAGTTATCCAGTATAACTTATAATATGATCCTCATAAATCCTTATAATTATTTATTTATCCATCATCTTTAAAATAATGTACTTGCTTTAATCTTTTTTAAATATTTTTTAATATTATATTATTCGAAAACTATTTCATAACATGACATAATATTCCTCAATATATCAGATTTCATTTTAAATTGGAAAAGATGTCAGTAATATTTTGTATTTTAACCTACATCTATATCCTGATTTGAAATATTTTCCCGAATTGTAGTAAAAATTGTATTATAAAGAATGCAATTTTTATAATTTTAATGCTACTACTGTTTTGTCTAGACTAGGTCGACAAAAACCCCATTTATGGATTGGTTTACATACCTTGCGACATATTCCGTGGAATTCTTGCTGGACAGTGACGTTATTGATTGTCCAGTTATTATTTATTGATTCATTGATATATTAAATACTTAGCAGATCTTAAATTTTTTGGTGGAATATTGTGTTATTCTAGATTTTTTTGTCGTTGATGATGATTTTGTCTTAATATAACTCGATTTAAATGTGTCAATATTTTAATTTGCTGCAGAATTATTTTATTAAAATATACAGGGTGTCCCAGTTTATATCGTCAGGATTTCACCAGTCGATAGTTTAGCGAAAATTAAAGGTGGTTTGTCTAATAAACTTTGGTCGAATGTTGCTTCCTTTTTGACGTACAGGCCATTAAAGAAAATAAATTATTTTAAATAATTTGCTATAAATCAATAACAAAAAAAGTTAGCCTTCTGAAATTTTGCATAGGTCTTTTTTTTTGTATTCTCTTATTAATAGTGGTTGCAATTATTTTATTTAGAACACAGAGGCGTGCGTACGGGTTTCTTCAAAAACATTTTATTGAATAAAACGTACGCCACTGATTTTTTTCAGCACCAATATCTAGAGAGTATTTTCCATTTAATTTAGAAACTTTTTCATATCTTATAATTTTTTGATAACTTAACTCAAAGTAACCTAATAAGTACAGTAAATAAGGGAGAAAAAAGGCTTCAAATAGACTTTTTTTACCCTACAGCCAATTTTTGTAGAATCTTCTAGAGGGTCACCCTGAAAGTTTAAAGCTGAGTTTGTGTATTCGTAGACCCCGCCCTTCCTTCACCAGCCCTCAATTAAGGGTTGGATTTTTTTGTTTATTGAATAACTTTTTTCCTATTAAATTTTCGAAAAAAAGAGTCACTACAAAGTTGTAAAGAAAAATATATCCTACAACTTATCTTTTAAACTTTTTTGATATTGTCGATATTTAAAAAGTTATTCAACAAATAAGCTGAAAATTTTGGGGAAAGAGTAGTAAGTAGTAGTAGTAAGTAGTACATAACTAGAGAAAAATTTCCCTAAAATTTGCAACGTATTTGTTGAATATCTTTTTAAATATTGATAATATCAAAAAAATATTAAAAGGAAAGTTGTAGGAAATAGTTTTCTCTACAACTTTGTACTGATGCTTTTTTCGGAAATCTAATAGGGAAGAACCTCTTTAATAAATAAGAAAAAAAAGTTAAGTTATCAAGAAATTGTAAGATACAAAAAAGTTTCTAAATTGAATACTGTCTGCATATTGGTGCTACAAAAAAAAGAGTGGTGTACGTTTTATTCAATAAAATGTTTTTGAAGAAACCCGTACGCACGCCTCTGTGTTCTAAATAAAATAATTGCAACCACTATTAATAAGATAATACAAAAAAAAATATCTATGCAAAATTTCAGAAGACTAACTTTTTTTGTTATTGATTTATAGCAAATTATGTAAAATATTTTATTTTCTTTAATGCCCTGTACATCAAAAAGGAAGCAACATCTGACCATAGTTTATTAGACAAACCACCTTAAATTTTCGCTAAACTATCGATATAAACTGGGACACCCTGTATTTTCCTGGAAGGACAACAAATTTCCAAACCTCAAGTTTAACAATAATACTTTCATTTCAAATACGCAAAATGCTGTTGGAAAATTAATAATTTTCCTTCATATTACCCATCATATTTTGTCATAACGATTTATCAATTTAGTTAAAAGTTTATTACGCTAATGTATCTTTAACCACAGCTCGCAATACTTTGTGTTTATCTTTATGTAACCGCATTTTCTATTTAACAGTTTTGATGATATAGTCGACAAAGTGATTCATAAATGATAGTTGTCATAATTTTATATTTCCTGGAAATGTTCCAAACAGTAGCAAAAGAAAAAAATTCAAAAAATTAGTATGAAAATGCGAAAACAATTATGTTGTCTTGATTTGAATAAGAAAGCTGAGAACTGAGACAATACCTTCGGTAGTAAAGGTTAGGGTCAAACACTTCGTGTTTTTTTTTGTTGAAATTTAAACCACTCGCACTTATTTTAGTGATGGTTATATTTTAACACTCCAAGAAGTCTGGTCAAACCACATGCCAAATACTGTTTTGAATGTTTGACAAATAAAAGTACTTGGCACGTTTTATGCGTTTTCATAAAATCATTTTACATAAAATATATAACATAACTGTTGTATATTTGCGTAAAGTTAACCAATGTTGATTTTGGAATTAGCTGCTTGTTATCGTCGATTCAAAGAAATTTACAAACAAAATGTACAGTTAAACAAAAAACTTAGATTATGACGGTGAGACTGTTTAACATTAACTTAAATTAATTATAAATTGTGTATTTATTTCTAATAGCATTAATATTTTAGCAAACACCTTGTGCCTATTTATTTCGTCAAAACTAATGGATTATGATAGGTTCGATTAATATATTATTCATTGGTTTATGAGCTCTAATCTACATAATCGATTTAGGGGGATGGCACAAATTTTAATAAACATTTAACCCTAATGTCGAGGCACATTTTTTCTATCTAGAACAACAATGGAATCAATGAGGTTACAATTTAATCAGAAAACGCATATAACATAGTATACCTGCGCTTGTCCTACATGTATAACAACATATAAAATAATATTTTGTTGTGTGTAAACGAAAACACAAATCAATTATTAACGTTATGTAAAGAAATTACGATTTTTTCAGTAGAACGTTAAACAAAATTATAGAAACACTCACTTATCTAATCGCTCTATCAAGCAAGGATAAAATCGTTCTGTCAACACTGAAGATAATTTTAAGCCAATTTTTAAGTTGTTTGTTTGTTGTATTTGAGTTTATAAGCATATTTCGTTGAATAGATAAGAATCAAATAATAAAATAGCGTACCTACCTTGGCACTGTGTGATTTATTTATAATTTAGTTATGTTTTTTTTTATCTGTGATGATGTTTCCGCTATGTATGATTATGTTCCTCGATGTACAATGATAAATAGGTTTTTTTACTAATTCAACAACAGATATTAGATTGTTCATGCGAACAAACACTAATATATGTATATAGTTGGGTAGTTTTGTGTTTTTTTAAACGTTAATAATATTGTTGTTATGTCAGAATTATTTTTAGAAGGCGTGTGCGTCACGCTGCTAATGCTGTTCATCTCTTTTGATGTAGAGAGGGAGAGTGTGACGCACACGCCTTCTGAAAATAATCCTAGTATATTAGATTTTAGTATATTTATGATCTTTGCTTGCTTGATTTGTTCTTCATTCTAACCTTATACAAGTCATGAAAAAAGAAGTCTAAACCAACTGATTAATTATTTGTACTTTAACATGTTTTGACAATAATGAAATAAGAAGAGGAGTTGGTTTTTATTTGAGTATTTCTACATTTTAAAGAGAAATATTAAAATATTAACAGTACAAGAAAGTAGTAGGACTAATAATGAAATTATTCATACAAAGACAATTCCGGAATACCAAAGGAGCTTCACTTGCCAACTGTAGTTATTGATTTACGAGGAATTCCTGTTTTAAGTGGTAAAAAACAAAGACATTGTTTTTGAACTTTTTCAAGTTGTGAATATTTTAAGTACCTACCAAATTGCTGGATATTTAAAGCGAACTAGATCAAAGTATGTTTTTAAAGTGTTAAAATCCTCTTCAGTAATCCTATTTTTTTTTCAAAAACCTTGTTGCTGATGTTTAAATTTATTACTAACATACTCAAAATACAAATTTTTCTAATAATACGAGCCCTAACAACTAAATGTCTTTTTTCCATACGCGCAAAAGTTATCTAAATTAACTTCCATAATATTGATGGTTTTTTCTGTTATAATGCCAACATTTAGTTATATAAAAACGTAAATTTCGTAAAAATCCGCTCGGCGGTTCCAAAACTGTGGCACTTTAACCCAGCAGGATGGGAAAATTGTAGAAACAAAGAATTATTACTTTTAAAAAGTTGGATCTAGTAGTCGGATTTTGATGAAATTTACTTTATTGCAAAGCTGGATGTTGGTTTTCTTTACAAAAAAGTTACACAAGTTTTTATTTGGTAATTTTATGCATTTATCGGAGCTTCAAAATTGCACCTTTAAAAATGATAAAATTTTCTAGTAACTGTTTTAAAGAATCACAGTTTTGAAACCGCTTTTTGGATTTGTGTCAAAAAACCTTTAAATCAAAGCTCAATAATCGTACTATATTGAAAAAATCCTGAAATGTTAATATTATTTGTTTTTTCATTTTTTTCGAGTTCCACGTGTTTTTTGAAATAAAATAATCACAGTTTTGGGACCACTGGTTGGAGTTTGGTAAAATTTACTTTATTGCAAAGCTGAATGTTGGTTTTATGTACTAAAAAATCCCCAAGTGATATTAGGCATATTTCGTAGCTTTAAAATTGCACCTGAAAAATGTGACGTAATTTTCTAACGACTGTTTTTAAAAAATCACAGTATTAGAATTTTGGGAAAACGACATAAAAGTGCTTTCATGATCCTCATCCAGTCTGGACTTAAATGTCATTGCAACTCTTTGACATAAAATTAAACGTATTCTACGCAATAATCCACCAAGAATTATTGGGGACTTAAAGACCAAAATAGAAGAAATTTGGGACAGTTTCACGCCAGAATTGTACCAAAATTTGATAAATACAAAGCCTGCTAGAATACAGGCAGCTATTAAAGCAAAAGAAGACGTAACCTCATATTAATGGTCCTAAATTAAAAATTATCCCAACATTTAGTTGCAAATTCATTTTGTAAAGTTTGCTAATTATAAGGTTAAAAGATTGTTAAATCCAATAAATAATTTTCTTCCATTCATAATACTGTTATTAAGGCTTTATCTCATTGTATTGTTAGGTGTTTACTACTTATTTCAGTAAAATTTCCAGTTCTCCTTTCATACTTCAAAAATTTACTTTTGTCCAAACATTTAGTTGTTAGGGCTCGTATCTTAGTGATAAGACTGCAGTTTCCCACTTTGTCTCGATCACCATTTTTATAGATCGGAAAAACAAAACTTTATTCCTTCTAGTGTATAGGAAAAGCTCCTACGAAAAGCTCTCTATTATATTAAATAAACCGAAGCTTCATAATCTACATTCTTTCATTAACATTGGGTCCTTTCCAACAAGTACAAAATTACAAGGTAGTATTGAAAAAAATATATTAGTTTAGATCCCCCTGTATAAGTTACAAAAAGTGTACAAAGGTTTAGAAATTTTGCTTTCCAATACCCTGCAAAGTGTTCTGCATATGGGAATTTTTGGAATAAATTTAAAAAAATTAACAATATTTAAAATACGAATTTGGCTAAAGAGTAATTGTTATTTTTGATGATAGTTACAAATGTTATTATTAAGTGTTTCTCAGAACCTCTAATAACAGTTAAGTATCGAACTTTGTTGGTGTCTCAAATGTTTTAAATGTTTTTGTGAAAAAACCGTAAAATTCTATAAAAATGCCTAATTTAAACAAGAATTCAAAATTTGCAATTTTTACGAGAATTCTGGTGAACTGAAAAACAAAATTTCTTACGTTTATTTGATTTCAAATTATATCTGCCATTAAAATTTAAATACGTAAACATTCTACGAGTATAATAACATTTTCCAAAGGATACTTTTACATTTTAGCCAAATTCATACTATTTTATACACTCAATATATAAAATTTATAGGTAGAGTGGTTTTGTTTTCTTATGGCATTTGACCTTGAAGAAATCTGCGCATAAGGGCGGAGCGATAAAGTGGGAAAATGAAACCTAAACATTGACTCAGTTTATATTTTTCTGGCTCAAAGGACGAATTGTTGGAGTGTTGTGTATTTTTGCTATAAATATATAGAAAAACTTCAAAATTCGACACTCAAATGACTAGAATGATCATGGCATGCAGCACCCCAACTCAATGAACTTAAGCAACACTTTTCTAGGTTGGCCAATAAATGATGTATATGACAACCCGACATATTTTTATAATTTTTGCGTCTTCAAGGCCAAAATTACTTTACATTTTGATTTTTGGGCGATGCAACTTTTATAAAATTTCTCATTATGGTGCTAGTCTGTTAATCAACGTCGTAGTCAAATCCAAGATTAGCGTTTATATACAGGGTGTCCCAGTTTATATCGTCAGGATTTCACTAGTCGATAGTTTATCGAAAATTAAAGGTGGTTTGTCTAATAAACTATGGTCAAATTTTGCTTCCTTTTTGATGTACAGGGCATTAAAGAAAATAAATTATTTTAAATAATTTGCTATAAATCAATTATTAAAAAAAGTTATCCTTCTGAAATTTTGCATACATCTTTTTTTGTATTCTCTATTAATAGTGGTTGCAATTATTTTTTTTATAACACAGGCGTGCGTCCGGGTTTCTTCAAAAATACTTTATTTAATTAAGCGTACGCTACTGTTTTTTTTTGCAGCACCAATATGCAGAGAGTATTTTCCATTCAATTTAGAATTTTTTTTGTATCTTACAATTTCTTGATACCTTAACTTTTTTTTTATTTATTAAATAGCATCTTCCTTATTTAGATTATCGAAAAAAGAGTCACTACAAAGTTGTAGAGAAAAATATTTTCTACAACTTTCCTTTTAATATTTTTTGATATTGTCAATATTTAAAAAGTTATTGAACAAATAAGTTGCAAATTTTAGGAAAAATTTTCTTTAGTTAGGTACTGCTTACTACTACTACTTACTACTCTTTCCCCAAAATTTTCAACTTATTTGTTGAATAACTTTTTAAATATCGACAATATCAAAAAAAGTTTAAAAGATAAGTTGTAGGAAATATTTTTCTTTACAACTTTGTACTGACTCTTTTTTTCGAAAATTTAATAGGAAAAGAGTTATTTAATAAACAAAAAATCCAACCCTTAATTGAGGGCTAGTGAAGGAAGGGCGGGATCTACGAATACACAAACTCAGTTTTAAACTTTCAGGGTGACCCTCTAGAAAATTCTACAAAAATTGGCTGTAGGGTAAAAAAAGTCTATTTGAAGCCTTTTTTCTCCCTTATTTACACTGTACTATTAGGTTATTTTGAGTTAAGTTATCAAAAAATTATAAGATACGAAAAAGTTTCTAAATTGAATGAAAATACTCTCTGCATATTGGTACTGCAAAAAAAACAGTGGCGTACGTTTTATTCGATAAAATGTTTTTGAAGAAACCCGTACGCACGCCTCTGTGTTGTAAATAAAATAATTGCAACCACTATTAATAAGAGAATACAAAAAAAAGATCTATGCAAAATTTCAGAAGACTAACTTTTTTTGTTATTGATTTATAGCAAATTATTTAAAATAATTTATTTTCTTTAATGCCCTGTACCTCAAAAAAGAAGCAACATTCGACCATAGTTTATTAGACAAACCACCTTTAATTTTCGATAAACTATCGACGGGTGAAATCCTGACGACATAAACTGGAACACCCTGTAGAGAGATAATTAAATGTAGTTTTAATTCATGAGCTCCAAAACTTTTACTCTTTTGTATTTTGTGTTAATTTAAAAACCAATATGCAACTATGTATGTACATATTATTTTCAATAACGTTAATTGCTAGAAAGAAAAAATTACTTTGATTAACTGGCTGACAACAACATTTTTTTGTTATACTTAGTCTATAGTCTACCTACTTATATATTGTTTACTTTAACTTATTAATAATAGCTGCGTCAACTTTTTAAATGTAGGTGAAAAATTTTCGATATACTATTTTAAACTACTGATTGTATCAACACAACACAATTTATGTGATCAGAAAAACGTATTGTTCAATATATTTATCCATATTATTAAACGATGAACGTCATCATTATTGGAACTAGTCTATGCCTACATCAAAGTTTTAATAATTTCCATCCATTTATGTTCGATTTCTTTCAAACCCCTTTATTCCTGAACAAACATTAGATAAAGTAGGTATACCGAATTAAGCAACCATATTAATATTAATAAATGGATATTAATTTACAATTAGCAGAACGATGTGTTTGTACCTAAAAGACAAAAAATTCATTAGTTGGTTTAGTATCCCTATCGGATAAAATAATGTTAAATTAATCTAATTTAAAAATATACATATACCTAAATTTATACTATTGTTTGGATCAAACTGCATGATTTTTTGCGTTTTTGTTCTAGTCCAACAAAATTACATTAAAATAATCACGCTTATAGATTAGTCGATCGAAAAGCACGAAATAAATAAATCATAATAAATTGTTATTGTTTCGTTTTTTTAAATTTAATTTAAATTTTATTACGCTGGTTTTTATAGCTGCATGGGTTGGTTCATAATCGCTACCATGGTGCAATTTTATTCCGTCGCAGCATAACGGGATAATTAATTGCAAAAATTCGGAACCACAAGACTTATTTGGAACACTAGCACCACCATTAGCCCCCCAAATCAATATTCATTACGTTCAAGTAATAATAGCCGATAATTAGAATGTTTTTGAATAAATTATAAGGCTTGTGTGCGCTCAGTCCGCCTTCTAAATGCTTTGTTATTACAAGGGAATTTTCTGTTTCATCCCCATTAAACAAATTACCAACTACTTTCCACATCAGAGACCATAGAAAAAATAACAAACTAAATTAAACCAAGTCGATTAAGCAAATGAATGACCAATATTTTTTCTAACTTGAACTACAAACAAAATTCAATCATTTTTTATGTATAATAGCATGAGTTGGTTCGGCACTTGGTGGTTTTGGAGACGGCAGTCTATCTGCTTTACGTGGTGTGTTTGTTTATGTAAATGGACGTTCACCTGTAGTTGTAATAGTGCTAATTGTTAACCGAAACGAAAATTTGTTGTTGGCAGTGCCTCATGCATAATGCCGGACATCAGTACGGCCAAGGAGCTGTCAGTTCTCACCCGACACCGCCGTTTCTGCAAGCAGCGGAATCAAATGTAAGTATACCTTAATCCTTAAATATATTTAATTTTATTAATCAAAATGCACGCGTCTGCAAAAATTAACACGATCGATCACAGACAGCTAAGTGTGGACTAGTAAAACAAAAAAGTTATGAAAATAATGCTCACTGGTTGATAATCGAAGTGTAAATAGTTTTGTTTGTGTAATTTGTTGATAACATTCCTTTTGATTCTGATATAATGTGAACTATAAATAATATGTCTTTATATGTTTATATGTTTATAATTACAATCATATACACTAAACTATTTTTTTCGAGGAAAGGCTAAATCGTCTGGGGTTTATTAGATTTTTTTCGAAAGGCACAGTACATTTTTCAAAGAGACATAAAATTGGACTATCATTACAACTTTCAAATATATTCAGAGAGCTGTGAACAACGAAAGTTCTACAATTTATTGAATTCAGTCTTTCAGCAAACTTTCATAAGAATATGTTTTTGTTTAATATAATTTGATTTTTGCGTAGTATAAGTTTGTGAAACAATTTTTTCGATAATTAAATCACAAAAGAACCGTAATCTGCTGCAAGATTTCGTGGTATTTTGATATAGAAAAAGATTTTCATTTCAATTATTACAAAGTCATTGATAATATTGTATCCAGCTTCAAGCGATTGTGTTTTTAATAGGGGCCAAAATCTTGAGCCCAAAAGTTCACAATCCTGAGATTTTCGTTTTTCGTTTCTTTTTTCACTTTTATAGAACGATTTAAAATAGAAATATGAAATTTGGTGGGTTATATTAAATTTTTAGGTAGGCTATACCTCTATTTATTTTTTACTTTTATATGGAATTACTTGGCATTTGGTATAAATCAACCAAAATTTTCAAACGGTCAAAATACATAAAAAATGCACACTTCTTTGATTTGTGTCAACCTAATAACTTACGACAACTTTGCGTTTTTGTTATCTTTTTAAGAAATATGTGGACCGGTAAAGTCTTTTTCTTACCAATTTCGTTAAAATTTTGTGTGTTATTTTTGAGATACACAAAATTTTAGATTTTCCTACCTCTAGATAGAAAATTACAAATACTTGCGACCTCATACCACATACATTAAGAAAATCTTAAAAAAATGTGAGTTCACCTTGTAAATTTGACCTTATTAGCCTAATTTTTATAAAATTGCAGGGTACCTACCCAACGACCGGGAAAAGTCAGGGAATTTTCATGAGGCAGGGAACTCGTAAAAAATCTGAAAATGTCAGAGAATTTAGAATTTTTTTTTTTGGAAAAATATCCATCAGAATTCAAACCTCTTATTTATTATTATTAAAAATTAATATTATTTAATATAAACGTTTTTTTTTTTACTATTTTTTTGTAAATCTATTTGTGACCTATTTTATACAGTGTGATTCAAATTCGATCCTCACCATTACGATCTCGTAAACCGTAAGAGATACAGGGTCGGTTAAAAGGGACAAATTTGAGGCATTCGAAGTGTAAAATGAATCTGTCATCAAAACTGCGATATCTCTTTTCGTTCCTGAATTATCCTGAAAAAACTGAAAAAGTCGATTTTTTATTTTTCTGTCTAGTTCGGTTATTTCATAACCGATTTTAATTTAGTATAAACATTATTAGAGCAACTTTTTATGGTCTACACGATTAGATATAAAAAAATTTTTTTCGACGTTTCGTTTTTTTTCACACTCGTCAGAATCATCTCCTTCCTACCTTGTTGCATAAACATCTATTAAATCCCAAATTATAATTTTACAAGAATTGTAATTTGGCACTGGAAACGCTAGTCAAGGTTCTTCAATTTTGAATTTGTTACCATGGTAACCACACAAAATAGACGAGATTGAGCTACTCGATTTCTTATAATTGCGTTGTTGAATACATTTCCTTAATTTTAACAATTAAAATTAAATCTGAATACCATGTGTAGCACATCGCTGAATTTGAAAAAAAAGTACTATCCGATGGTGTGAAAAGTAGAAAGCGCGCCCATAAGAAAAACTAAAGTTGGTGTTAAAAAAACAAAAACGAATCGATGTTTAAAGAAACGATGATCACTGATCGATAGAGTACAAAAAGTTGCTTTGTGAATGTTTTTACAGATTTAAAAAAAGTTCAGAAATAACGAAATTATGGGCGAAATTCTAAAATCGTAATTTTCAGTTTCTTTCAGTTTTCTAACATACCGTTCAAAATAATTCAAAATTGTTTTCGGATTATTTTTAAGCACCAAATTTGGCAACTTTGCCAAATTTAAACCTATGGTCTACCTATTATAATAAGCGATATCCCCATGCTGGCAACGGAATTTCACCCACCCTGTATTATTATATTAAAATATTTTCATATTTTGTCTGGAATTTTCTATATGCCACAAACTTACATATATTTTTTTAATCTCGCACTTGCTTTTGACAAAATATCTGAAAGATCTTATTGTAATCAAATAGAGACTTAAATCGGTCTCATATTACTGAGATATGAAATACGCAAAGAGCTTCATAAATTTATCGGCATTCATTTTATTAACTCACAAAGGTTATTCATCTAAAGAAAACGCACAATTGTGTTGTAGGCTTGTAGGTACTTTATATTCATGAATCAAGTTGAACTTTGATAAATTAGTTAGAATAAAATAAAATGGATGCATCCATATCAAAACCTGAAATATTACATTATTTATTTAATTATGTACATAATGAGGCGCTATTTTGTTAGATACGCAACAGAAAGATAATTCTTGCTAACGTATTATGAATGCAGAATTTTCTTCGTTTTTGTTAAAAAAAAAACATGGTACCTACCTAAATTATATTACACAAATTTCAAATTTAAGACACCTCATAGGAAACTTTGTTATTGGAATCTAAGTTCATTATTTACAAAACATTTTATTTAATAATTTTAAAATTAGTCATTTTTTTTCCAGAAATAAACTTATAATTTTATAAAAAAAACCCTAATTTATTTTATCCAGTATTTCAATACAATAGATTATTTATATACGTAAATTTATTGCATTGTTTTACTATATTGCAAGACGAATTTGGATATTAACATTTATACTGTTCTATGAATACATATGTTCATTTTTTATGGGATTTGGAATTTTAAAAAGTGCACTTTTTTACTAATTTTCACCAAAAACATTACGATACAAATTATCACGTAGAAGTGAGACTAAAAGGGACAAGCAAGTGAACTTGAACGCACCTAATTTATAAGTACATATGTACCTATATGCCAAATTTTATATACATCTGATTAATTTATGTTTACCACCATTTCTTTTCGTCAAAAATCATATTTTGATGATGCCCTTTCTTTTCGTTTTTTGGATCACTGTATATTTTTCTATATAAAAAATACATTAATACAGAAGTCCAAAAGTGCTTAGATTTTTTGGCTTGTTAACTCACATTTAAAATAACCTGATAAATTTTGCTAATTAAATAAATTGAAATTAGAAATTGACTGATGCTACAATCTACCTACTTATGACAAACTGTTATAATATTCTATATTTTTTTCTAAACGCTAAAGGTAACATATTTAAAGCTATTTATGGTATAACGTATTAAGAATTATGAGCTTAGTGCATATAATAATAATTAGTACCTACTTGATTGTAAAATTCTTTCTCAGAAACCGTTTTTCAAGTACTTTTTTTGCCTTACAGCCGAGCGGTGGAACCACAAGCTCCCTTAGGCAGTTCCGCAAAAAGGACAATGTAGAAAAACAAACCACACCAATTTCCGAAAGTGCTAGTAGTGCACCTAGTGCCGAAAATTCCGCTCATGTGGCCCGAGTAGCACCGCACAATCATTATCCAAGATCAAGCGATTACTACCGTTATCCACAGTTTCAAGATTATGGGTACGATTTTAGTTCTAATTTAACACGAAAGCTTATTACGTTGTTTTATAGTTTGTCTTCACCAGTGAAATATTCCGATATAGCGGAACCACCTCCACAGCATCTGCAACATGCTCCGGATCGCATACCACAAGTAATACAGAAGCAAAAAGGGAAAGACTACATGGATCTGTGCGGTGCTCCTCAGGCACACTTGAAGCAAAACTATCAAGACCATGTCAACAGTCAGCAAAATTATTCAGGGGAATCCCTGCATGCTCATTCCCTCCTTCTTAAAGATGCTCCTCCACAGGTATTTACTCTAATTTACTTGTTAGTTTTTATATAAAAAAGTTAACTTGCAGCCCCAACAAACCTACAAACCAGAATCTCAATACTACCCCAAAGAACAGTATCAGCAGATACCAAAATATAGTGTACCAACTCAAAGCAGGAAGTACCAACCGGGTGATAATGATTTCCTGACGAAGCTAAGTAAAATTAATCCCAATATGGCCAATACAATTTGGCGGGATTATCATATACGCGAGCAACAGAATAGTTACCCGAACCCAATGGACCAAAACCGGATGTATTCGCAAAATCAGCGTTACTACCAGGCCTTACAACCCAATGCCTACCCTACCAATTATAGTATGCCTCAACCTTATCCGAATTATCCCCAGTCTTGTAGCTACAAACCGGAATATCCTAGAACGCATCAAATGCGTTACCCTCCGATAAGTCCGCATATGGACAGAAGTATATCCCCTAGAAGAACGTATACAGAAAACTACCCACCTTTGACCTATCCTCCTTCAATGCAGAAGATGCCACCCAACTATCCCCAATACAACACTCCGGAATATGCGCAGCATTACCAGCATCGAAGGACTTTGCCGCCACAAGAATACTACCAGCAAGCGCCTTGTAGGCCATCCCAGTACCATTCTAGTCATCAATTAGCAGAAATGCCGGAGAATCGTGCAGGTACTTCGGAGAATCTGAAACAGTTTATTGAAAACTGGGCAGACGAGGAAACAGCGACTGAAATGGAAAAGTGCAACATGCGACCTGTGCGAGATGAACCATCAACTCCAGTTGAAACTGTCCTAATGATAAACGCGTCAGAGTTGCAGTATCTAGAAAATAGTGGAATTTCTGAAAATGCCATACCATTGGTTGTTGATAATAACACTGGCGTTTTACGTTTTATCGACAATAACACTGAATCATCTGCTGTTGAACAAACGACGAGCACCAATGATAAAGTAGTGAACTTGCATATAGTCGAAAGCAAAACCGATTGTATGTTAGCGAATAAAACAGACGACAGGACCTCAAATGTGGTCATACACTCCAATACAGTGTTACAGTTGCCTAGTGTGTCGCAACCACAACCAAATTCTGTTATTAAACCAACACGAACCACTCCGGAGGTGCCACCAGAAATAAAAGCACGCCCTGAAACTGCCGACAAAAATTGCTCACCCATCAACATGGACCAGTTAGAAGAATGCAAGAGATCGCCTTCTCCCACGCCAAAACCCACCGAGGAATCACCAAATAATTCTGGGGCGGAAGAAGAATTGTCGGATTCCTCCACAGGTCCCACTGTTCATATCCAAAATCAAAACGTAAGGGTGTCTGCCATCGATGAGAACAATCGCTTGTTTACCAAAGCATTAGATGTGGTTGAAGAGCTAACAGACGATAGTTTTAGCATCACAGTGACTGAACGTTCCGAACATTACCTCGTTAAAGACATGCCGATGCTGGACGAGTCCTCCCAAAGCAAAACTAAAGTTCTGTCATCTTCAGACGAGGTACAACAGAGCGATGATAATTTAACTGTGCTACCGAATTCATCCAGTTCGGAAAATCGTGAGAGCGATTTGGAATCAATTCTAGAGGAACCAGAGGAGACTCCTTCGAATCAAGATGAGGTTCCAATAAAAAGACGGAACAAACGGATTTTTTCTGTTGATGATATAATCGGGATTGACCCCAAGAAAATTGCAACAGAAAAGGGTCTGCTCTTGCAAGGTATAAAGGATTTCATCGAAAAGGAAAAACAACTTTCTGAAGGATATGCTGCTGCAGCTGAGAAAAAGTGTTCAAGCCAAGAAGTTACGAGTGAAGCAGATAAAGAAGTGGATCGTCCTACAGAGGAATCAACTAGCGTAAATTGTGTGATGGAAGTTGATGCTGAAGCAGAGGAGGAGGTAGGAGATTCCACGGCGCCTTCTAATGATGTCCAATACCGATCTGTCTTACGAATTGAAGGCAATAATGTTCTCCTAGAAATGTGCGATGAAGTATTCGAAATGAGTATAAGTATTTTCAATGATAAAAAAAAGCTTACAGTTACTCCAATTTCGGATACACTTATAGTAGATTTTAATGACAATTATGAAATTGATGGAAACAATGTTTCAGAGGAGGAAATTGAGGCTAAAGCAGAAGAAAATCCTGAATCCGAAACTAAAAACGAAGAGCCCGCAGTGTTAGTTCAAGCGGTAGTTGACTGTGATGAACTAAATACATGTGAAGAAGTTCTTGGGGAAGCTCAAGAAGTTCCACAGATTCAGGAAGAACTAGCTGAAGTTCAGGAGGAAATGGTGGAGCAATTGCCAAACAGTTCATCGCTAATGGATGAACAGTTTGACGTTGCTCCCGAGGAAATTTCAGTGTTCGAAGCCACAAACGAGGTGATTGTGGGTGAGGACATTGTTGAGGAGGAAGTAGTAGTTAACTTAACGTGTGATGAAAATCCAGATAAGGTAGGAATTTGTACGAAAGCAGCTAAAAAATGTTACGACACAGAAATGGTTGTCGAACCAACTGTTACTGAGCCGATTGTTGAGGGTAATAAAATAATATTTCCAGTAGTAGAAGAACAAACTGAAGAGCCTCCAGTAAAAGTACCAAAAATTTCTAAAGAAGCACCGCCTAGTTGTTTTAAGAAGAAGGAAAAGACCTTGGTGGAAAAACGACGTAAAATAAACAAGATAACAGAGGATTTGATTCGAAAAAAGCAAAATATTGGTTTACCGAAACGCTCCAAACGGATTTCTGAACGCAAGTCAACGGAATCAGTTGTAGAACCCCCTAAAACCGAACAGTCAAACCCTAGTAAATCCCCGTCAAAACCCGACAGTGACGAGTTTGAAGAATACGTTGATTTCAAGGAGCGAATGAAAGCTAGAAAACTAAAGAAAAAACAGAAATCAACAGAGAAGGAGCCAGACGCCAAAAAATCGGCTAGTAAAAGTAAAGTAGGGGAATTAAAAAAAACTTCGACTGATGATTCAGTGGATATAAAAGATGTAAAATCCACAGCCTCTGTTGACAAGAAACAAGTGGCTTTAAAAAAATTTCGGATACCTTTGAAAAGTGTAAGTGATCGACCTAGTGCAACTAAAATAAAAGACAGTGAAGAAAAGACAGACAAAGTTCCAATAAAACAATCCAAAGAAAAGTCATCTGAGAGTAGAAGTGAAATGAAACTACGTCGAAGAAAGAGCATTGACAACGCAGTAGTCATTGCCGAAGACCAACCAGCAAAGCCTTCAATAACAACTAAAACCGATGTGGTTGAAATACCTGCAGAAACTCCAACAAAAGAAATAGAAAACGAACAGCCAAAAGAAGACACTAAAGCTGATAATAAACCGATTAAAAGAGTAACATTTGCCAATGTTCAGGACGTAAAACAAAAATTCAACCCTCCCATCACTGATAAAAAAGAACCACTGGTTTCTATAATCAAATCCAGCTCAAAAGTCTCTAGTCAAGTCTTACCACCAAGCATTTCCGAACTTCTTCAAGAGCAAATCAGAGAAAGCCAACAGCAAAAACGCAAGCTCAGTTTGCAGGAATACAACAGCAGGAAACGGAAACCATCCTCGTCGGAAGATTCTAGTAGTTCCAAACAGCATATCCTGGAGGATTTTGAGGAAGCTAGGAGAAATTTCGGTGAAATATTCAAGAATCCACGTTGTAAATCCTTGGATGAATTACAGGTTAAAGAACCGGTGCTAAAACGCCAGTTATCGTTGCAACAAGAAGCCAGTTCAAGAACGCAGACGTATCTGTTTGACTGGGAGGAAACGCAGTCGCCTAAACACAACCCCAGTCAATGTCAGGCGAAGGAAGAAAGTGGCCTTAGTGAATTCAGTGGCCTTATTAATTCTAAAATAACCAAACCAAAATGTGTTATAGATATAAATGATTTAACACCAAACCCTGTTGAGCCGTCTCAGTCATCCCAGGACGAAATCCTGCAAATCTACAAGGAGCAAGTCCATTCAAAGTTGAATTCGTTGAATATCCAAATACCAAAACTGGTGAAGAGTCCCGAAAGAAAACAGCTACAACCTCAGATCTCAAATGGCGGTAATCCAGCTTGGATCAGACGCTTTTTGCGAAGTGAAAAATTAACACCAGATGAAATAGAGAAGATAAAAGAAATAATCACTTATAAGCGTCTGATGCAGAATCTAGTGAATAAACCATCGACTTCCTATGAGATTCGCAAACAATGCGAATCGGATGTGAACGACATCAAGCTGCATTTGAAGAAAGTGCCTGAAATGCGCAAATTTGAGCGTTTTGTGCTTGAGTCGGATGATACGACGGATGAGGCAACGGCCAATGGCGACGATGAAAGTGATTGTAGTGACAGAATTGATAAGAATTCAGGTGATTATTCCGTGGTGCAGTCGAACTCTATTGTCGCAGGTGTACCAAAATTAATCATCAAACGTCGCACTGAGTTGCCACAGCCGATTGTTAGGCTGGAGAGGCTGGATATGAACTTGCTCATTAATAATAAGAGGAAGTGCTGTTGAGTGATCGAGGGACCAAAGACGGTATAA
The DNA here is from genome assembly GCA_963942485.1 of Pediacus dermestoides. Taxonomy (NCBI): domain Eukaryota; kingdom Metazoa; phylum Arthropoda; class Insecta; order Coleoptera; family Cucujidae; genus Pediacus; species Pediacus dermestoides. The sequence goes on from OZ012626.1 coordinate 38,148,021, forward strand.
TTTTCTGTAATAATTGCTTTTTTCCAGTACTACTTATAGTTGAATTTGTTGTTAATTTTTGTTATCTACGTTGGACAATTATTTATTTATTGTTTCAGTTTTCTTTAATTTGGGTTGTGGATGCTGTAGGTGGCTATTTGTTTGCACCAACGCTTTATTGGACAGTTTATTGTCAGTCGTTTAGCACCATTTACTTGTTTCTTTAACTACCTGTTTATATAATTCTCAAACTGTACAGGGTGGGCAAAATTGGATGTTTTTATAGGGTAACTTTTAAACCATAACAGATTGAAAATCTGACCGCGCATCGTCGAGCTCTTTTTTTGAGAAACCCTTGACGGTGAAGTCAAATTTTAGCGATCGTCGTTTGTTTTCGAGTTATGGCCGAAAATTCGATTTTTTGAGATTTCGATTTGAGTCTATGTTTCTGTTATTTGTGAATTTAGAGAAATGGCGTTTGCACGTTCTTAAGGCACTTTTTTGATGCGAATGTAATGGCGTTAACAAATTTTGAAAATGTCCATTTATTTTTAGGTTATGACATAAATTTTTATTTTTTTATATGGAAGTCATAGTGGGCTGTCACTTTATTGAAAAGAGCATTTTTTCTCTTTTCAAATATATATAATACGTAGGGTCTATTCCTTCAATTTCTTCTTGAAAAATAAAAAAATCTAAATTTTTGAAATTAAATTAAAAAAATCTTATAATAAAAATGAAAATACAACAAACGCCATACATATAAACACGACACTATCTAAAATTAATATCTATATAAAACAACTCAAAGAAAAAGTTCAAAATTACGTCTATTAACTGCAATACACTTTTCATGACACTTCTGTGCGCATTCGAAATGTAAATATTTGACACGGAGTTAAGGCATTGTGTAAACTTGGCTTTGAGTTCTTCTGTATTTCTACTTTTAGTTTTATATGAATTATCTTTAATATGTCCCCAAAGGTGTTAAATCAGGCGACCTTGGTGGTCATCTAACTGGCCCATTGGTAACAAACCAATTATCTCTGAATTTTGAGTTAAGCAATTCTCTAGCTGATCTCGTATTATGAGGTGGTGCACCATCGTGTTGTAAGAAGAACTGACTTCTATTGCGGAACGATAAATTGTCCAAATATTCATCAACAATTTTCTCATTTAAATATTGGTAGTACCGTTCACCAGTTAGATTTCCCTCATAAATCTTATATGCCAAAACTTGATTTTTTATTAAGGCACACCAAACACTAAAACCAAACCAACCCTGATTTTGGAACTCAATGGCGCGCCGAGGGTTCTCGTCATGACATTCGTCTACTGCGATAAATATGCGAAATACATATTATTATTTCCAAAAATTTACATTTTTTGATTTTTTAAGAAGAAATTGAAGGAATAGATCCTACGTATTCTATATATTTGAAAAGAGAAAAAAATGCTCTTTTCAATAAAGTGACAGCCCACTATGACTTCCATATAAAAAAATAAAAATGTATGTCATAACCTAAAAATAAAAAAACATTTTCAAAATTTGTTAACGCCATTGCATTCTCCTCAAAAAAATGCCTTAAGAACGTGCAAACGCCATTTCTCTAAATTCACAAACAACCGAAATATGGACATAAATCGAAATCTCAAGAAATCGAATTTTCGTCCATAACTCGAAAACAAACGACGATCGCTCAATTTTGATTTCACCATCAAGGGTTTGTCAAAAAAAGAGCTCGACGATGCGCGGTCAGATTTTCAATATCTCTTATGGTTTAAAAGTTACCCTATAAAAACATCGAATTTTGCCCACCCTGTACATGTACCATGTTCCTATGATATTAGGTGAAGATATAAGTAAAGGTAGTAATACAATACAATACAAAATCGCTTAATGAGAGTTTCCCTAAAACACACATGGTTCTTATAATATAATTGTTTACCTTAAAGTACAACTATAAAGAAATAAATGTTTTCGTTTTCTTATTATAATTATATTAATAGGAGAGAAAGTTTAATAATGTTATTGTAATTATAGACAAAATAAATTTATCTGACTAGAAGCGGTGTTAAAACAAAATATTTTATAAAGAATTTTCGAATGTTCTAAAAACCAAATTTTTGTGTAGGTACAACTTTTTAAAACTGGATGTTGTGTGTATATTATTTTGTACACTTTGTGCGTTTCCAAAGCAGCTTGCTCAGACACAGTATTAAATTTTGTTGTAAAAACGAAAGCCAAACGATTAAATTTTAGTTAGGCATGTGTATTTATTTCAGTTTGGTTTTCCCGAATCCAATTTATTGTATATTTTTTGATAAAATAGACTGTAGCTACATTCCTTATTTTTACACGAAAAATTTATATTATAACGATTCCAAATATTTATTTTGGTCACTTACGTATTGCATCTTGCGTATGTAGACGATTTCTTTGTAAATAATTTCAATTTTTTGTGTGTAGGGTTAGGGGGTTAAAAGATGATTCGCATAGGGAAACTTCTATCTATACTGCAGAGTGTTCTAGTCCATAAAGAAACATACAATAACATAAATAGGTACAAAATTTAATTACATTATGTTATAGCTACTTACTGATACTGTTAATTATATTAAGTAAACTATTAGAATTTTGCTTTGTTCATACAGTAGGGAATGAAGAATAACAATAAGGATATAATTTATTTTTATTATGTTATAACTAGTTTTAAAACAAGCAAACCGAAGAAGTTTTCCTACGCGATGAAACCAATCAGTTCATGTCTTTTCTTTTGTTACCAAAGTGCACACATTTATGAACATGTAAAACATAGAAGTGGTTTTTCACTTATTGTTATGTAATAAAAACATCAAAGTCAATTTTGTATATTGTAAAATATTTCTTAGATTTTAATGTGAGTGCCTTAGCACGTGACTGTGGACTATTTTTTTACCAATTTACTGGTAATTGTATATTTAATAAAAGCACTTCGTGTTATAAAAAACAGAAATGGGGGTTTTATTTATTGTCCAGGGGGTTGATATTAAAATTTAAAGCAGATGTAAAACAAAGCATTTATTGCTACTTGACATTTTACTTCTTTTTTAATAATCCACGAAATAAATATTTAATTAAACTTACAACATTCTTTCATAAACAATAAAATATACTAGATTATCAGAGGAAATAAATAAAAATGTATACAGCAAGAATATACATGCATATTGAACAATTACAGAGATATGTAACGTTAAGAAACTAAAAATAATTCCAAATATACATTTATTACAATTTTTTTTAATAGTACACTTTATACGTTAGTTAATATTGTCAATGATTTATCCTATAAATATTCTAAAAAACTTCTATTTAACGTGATAAAATATTTATACAGCCCCCACAATAAATCGGTTTAAATAAATTATCACAAAAACAAATTGGTAACCATAAGACAAAATAAAAGTGTGACAACAAAATCACTTTCAGCTTATGAAATCAATACAAAATAAATCCAATTCAATTTTAAAATACTTTGATAAAAGTAACCGCAATAATACTTTTCCTAAATTGTTCGATAAAATGAAGATTTTGCCTGGACGAGCTTCCAGATTTGATCACAATAATAATTGAAATGAAAGCAGCATGATCTAATTTGCTAAAGGATTGATAATCCCATTTTATTGTTTCATGTACGGATAGTTGATTTCATTTAACGGAACGAAGGTTTCTTTGATAGCTTGGGGATTGCCCCAACGGAGGACGTAGTGGGGTCCACCGGCCTTGTCATTTGTACCTGGAAAATTTCAAAAATTTGAGCATTTTGATTGTTGCACATCAAGATATGTACACTATTGGACAAAAGTAAAGCAACAACTATTAATTTTGAAATGTGTGAACAGAAAGTGAAACTTACATTTAAAAACATGAAAAATATGATGTAATTAGTTTTCTATAGTCAAAAACATTTGATATGGAGATTCATACTTTTATAATATTTCTTATTAAGCTCGATAAAAAATGAAAACCAAATTGTGGGAAAAAGGAGTCGGACAAAAGTAAAGCAACATTTCAATTTTATTGAACTAACTGAACACTGACACAATATGAAACAAGTAAACAATAAATATAATATTTAGTAATTTATTGCATACCCATCATTTGCAATAATTTTAACGCATCTTCTTGGCATCGAGGAGATTAATTTTTGTATAACACCTTTTGGAATATTCCTCCAAACATCGCTGATTTTGTCGATCAACGCTTGCCTCTAAATAATTCCGTTCTAATTCGTCTCTCGACCTCTTCCCACAGATTCTCTATTGGGTTGAGGTCAGGTGACTGGGCTGGCCAGTCCAAAATTCGAACACGTTCTCTGTTACTATGTGTGATTTGCGTTTTGGGTCGTTCTCATGTTGGAAAATGAAGTGTAAGGGCATTTCCATTCTGCATAAGGCAGCATTGTGTTTTGGAGAATGTCCCTATAAGTAAGCCCATCCATGATGCCATCATTGAAATGGACGAGGCCGATGCTATTCCATGAGACAAAACCCCATAAGAACACGCTTCCATGGCTATGCTTTACGGTTGGTGTAACAAACTTTGGATTAAACCTCTGACCTACTGGTCGTCTTACACGACGCATTCCATCGGAATTAAAAATCGTGTACCGGGTTTCATCGCTAAAAAATATTTTTTTCCAGTCGTCCACGGTCCAATTCAAGTGAGCAAGTGCAAAGGCAAGTCGGGCGGCCCTGTTTCTTGCTGAAATTAGAGGTTTTCTTGTAGGTCTTCTACTGAACAGCTTTACAGCAACCAGTCTCCTTTGAATAGTCCTGCAACTAATATTTAGACTCGCAATTTCTGTTTAAATACTTGGAACTGATTTGAAAGGGTCATTCTGACTAATTCTTTTAATTAATCTATCGCTGTGGATTGTGGTTTTCCGTGGTCGTCCGGATTTTGGTGCAGTCTCTAGATGTCCTCTATCATTGTAGTTGCTAATACTCCGGAATTATTTAGAAACAAGCAGGCGTTTATCGACAAAATCAACGATATTTGGAGGAGTACTCCGGAAAGTGTTATACAAAAACTAATCTCGTCGATGCTAAGAAGATGCGTGCAAATTATTGCAAGTAATGGATATGCAATAAATTACAAAATATTATATTTATTGTTTACTTGTTTCATATGTGTCAGTGTTCAGTTAGTTCAATAAAATTGAAATGTTATTTTAGTTTTGTCCGACTCCTTTTTCCTACAATTGGTTTTAATTTTTTATCGAGACTTAATAAGAAATATTATAAAAGTATGAATCTCCAGATCAAATGTTTTTGACTATAGAAAACTAATTAAATCATATTTTTCATATTTTTAAATGTAAGTTTCATTTTCTGTTCACATATTTCAAAATTAATAGTTGTTGCTTTACTTTTGTCCAATAGTGTATGTGTTTATTTTAAACCCTTTCTACCTGATAATCTGGCACCACCAAACGGCTGTTGCCCAACCACACTTCCAGTCGATTTATCGTTAATATAGAAATTACCAGCAGTCATTTTCAGCGTGTCCAGAGCAGTTTTAAGGAACGCCCTAAAACCCCACAATTATAACCGTCCCTGCTAATCACACCCTCCTCAACTTACTCATCTTGTGCAAACACTGCACCAGTTAACGCGAATTCAGTTGAACTTCCCACCAACTCAATGGCATCGTTTAGTTGGTTATCCTTATAGACATAGATGCTGAGAAGTGGACCGAAGATTTCTTCCGTCATAATCTTATCTTTAGGGTCTTTCGACACGACAATCGTGGGGTCAATAAAGTAACCCTTGCTGCAAATTAGTAAATTATCAAATGCAAAATGCGGTTTATGGTTTTTGTTGGGTTATATTTACCTGTCGTCGTATTTACCTCCACCAATTATCTCTAAATTGGGGGATTTTTTCGCGTGTTCGATATAGCCGGAGATTCTTGTAAATGCTTTTTTGTCGATCACAGCTGATGTGAAACTGTCGTATTCTGTTGGATCGCCAATTTTCAGTGTGTTGCGCTTCGCCAATAAGCCTTCTTTTATCTAGACCAAGAGAAGAGTTTGAGGAAATAAATATCTTTCCTACAGGAATCGGGAAAAATCACTAGATTACATTATTAGACTTTTTCCTGGTGGAAAATACAAAAATCTAAAGTTGCAATAAATTAATAAATTATTGTACCCTAGATTAGAAAACGTCCAGTCTCCAAGAATTTTTCAAAATTTAAGTGCTCTCGAAATTTTTAAATTAATTTTTCTCCGAGTCGAAATTTAAAACAAAAATTGGACTTTTCAGAGACTACCTTACGATATATTGCAAAATATAAGCGTTAAAAAATAGAAGCTAATAAATAATACTTTGAAGGTTTGGAATTATTCTTAAATCTAATCTAACCTAACCGAAATTTACGTAAAATTAAAATAATAATCTCACCTTGCCCCACAGAGACTCAGGTACATACATCCGCGAACACGCACTGCATTTTTGGCCACAAAACTCAAAAGCACTACGAATCGTGCCATTAACCACACTTTCCACTTCAGCTGAAGGATGCACAAAGTGATAATTCTTACCACCACACTCGCCAATCAGTCGGGGGAAATTAACATAATTATTAATATTTTTACCAACTTGTTGCCACAACCGAGTAAAAGTACTAAAAAAAATCCAAAATACATAAACCATCCGCTAATTAACCAATGTAATTTTAATACTCACGGTACGCTACCAGTGAAATTAATACCAGCTAGATGCATGGAACTGGTGATGGCATCGCCAAACACGGGACCATCTGCTGGGATGAAATTCACAACGCCTGGAGGTACACCAGCCTCCCGGCAAATCTTGAAGTTGATCCAGTTGGATAGAATTGCTGTGTCGCTTGGTTTCCATAAAACGGCATTGCCCTAAAACACAAACTGTTTCCACAATTCTGAAACGTTTTTACTGTCCAAAGTTCACAAGGAGTCTTTGAGCTGAAGAAATGGATACATGTTCAATGGGCTTAATAGAGTCGCTTCAATTAAAGTTTAGTAGAAGGAAAGTTACAAATGTATATTTCGACTAAAATTAGTACAAAAGAGGCATTTTTCAAAAATATTTTAAAGACACTTTAAAACACCTGTTTTTCCTTATTTAACATTCAATTTTCCATTATAAATAATTATGTACTATTACAATAAAGACTTTTTTATTAAAACGCTTCAAAATGGACTTTTTGATTCGATTAGGTGATTTACTAGTTTCCGGTTCTTTTTTAAGCAGCCAATAAAATAAATGAGATCTAGGAAGTACCAGTATGACAAATCAGAACGAAAATTTTTATTCTTACACAATTTTTCATCTAAAAAACTGTTTTTTTTAGCCCAGTCAATTAGACTAAAAAATGACAAAGTTTACACGATGGAGAAATTTTTGAGAGAAAGTCGAGGGTCATTGATAAAGGTCCAAACCGCAAAAATCCAACAAAATTCCCTTGTGCGTCACGTGATAAGGATGATTTTTTATATCTCGGATTCTACTGGTTGGATTTTAATATAGTTTCTTTTAATTGTTCAGAAAAATATTTTAAACAATTTTAGCTTGGAACTTTTTTTATAGCTCTTTCAAAAAAAGTCATAAGCAAAATACTGCCCTTTTTAGGGGGTGAGTTTCTCCAATAAAATATACCTATATACTTTTCTATTACAATTACAAAAAAAAACCTTCAAACAAAAGTTGTAGAGGATATTATTTCCTGCAACTTTCATTTCGAGTATTTTTTTGTGACGCAAAAATTACATGAGATAGAGGGCGCAAAACACTGCAAAAATATCTAGAGGTTTTCAATATATTGCCTTCTAAATTGCTGTAAAATTGCAAAAAAAATTAACGCAAATTTTGAGTATTTTATTTATTAATAATGAAAAAAAATTCAAAAGAAAATAAATTTAGATACATAGTTCATACGAACACTTGGTTTTCTAAGACAGTATAATTAACTAAAATCGAACCAGCGGTTCCGAAAATGGTCAACCGCATGCAGTTATGGTTTTAAATATGAAATTTTGAGACGGCAATAATAATAATAAGGCAAACTGATTAGATGTTTACAATTTTTTTATAAATAGAGCCAGGATTTACCTTTATAAACAACTAAATTTGACCAAAATCGGACTGGTAGTTCCAATACTAGGATTTTATAAAGAAGCCAAAGTTAAAAATTCCTTTTTTTTTTAATATGAATTTTAGAAGCGTCAAAAATATACAAAAACGAACTAATAGTAAATTTATGATTTTTTTCTAAATAAAACTAAGTAGCATTTTACTATGAAAAAAAGTAAATTAAACTAAAATCCAACCAGCGGTTCCGAAACTGTGAGTCTTTAAAATGGTCAACCTGCAGTTATTGCTTTAAAATATGAAATTTGGAGACGACAATAATAATAATAAAGCAAACTGATGAAATGTTAGCAATTTTTTTATTAATAGGGCCAGAATTTACCTTTACAAAACACCAAATTTGACTTAAATCGGACTAGTAGCTCCAAAACTAGGATTTCATAAAACAGCCAAAGTTAAAAATATTTTTTTAATATACATTTTTAGACGCCAAAAATATTATGTAACTATAAGCAATAGGAGTATTAATTTTAAAATTTTTTCGTAAAGAAAACTAACATTTGACTATGAAAGGAGGCAAATGAAACCAAAATCCAACCAGCGGTTCCGAAACTGTGAGACTTTAAAATGGTCAACCTCATATGCAGTTATTGTTTTAAAATATGCGCTTTTGAGACGGCAATAATTTTATAAAGCAGACTAATAAAATGTTGGCGATTTATTTATAAATAGAACTAATTTTTCTCTATACAAAATGCTTAATTTTGCCAAAATCGGACCAGCTGTTCCAAAGTTGTGATTTTATAAAACAGTCAAGTTGAAAATTTCTGTTTTTGAGATGGCAAATATTATATAAAACTAACTAATAGATACAAATATTAGGATTTTGTCTTAAATAAAATTAGCATTTGTTTATGAAAGAAAGTTCATTAAACTAAGATTCAACCAGCAGTTCCGAAACTGTGAGACTTTTGGTCAACCTCATATGCAGTTACTTTTTTAAAATATGCACATTTGAGCCGGAATTAATTTTATAAAATAGACTGCTAACATTTTTGCGATTTATTTATAAATGGAACCAATATATCTCTGTACAAAACGCTTAATTATTGTATAAAACTAATAGATAAAAATTTTAAGATTTCCCCCTAAATAAAACTAATATTTGCCAACAAGAAAATTCTATCAGCGGTTCCTAAACTGTGATAATTAAAAACGTAAAAATTTCAGTTTATTTAATTATTTTGATGTAAACTAAACAGGGGTACTTAACTTTCTGTAGGTCCTCGGTTGTAGAATATCTTATTTCCTACAACTTTCATTTCGAGTATTTTTTTGTGACGCAAAAATTACATGAGATAGAGGGCGCAAAACACTGCACTTTTAGGGGGTGAGTTTTCTCAATCTCAATATAAAAAAGAGCAGTATTTTGCTTATAATTCTTTTATTAAAAGAGCAACCGAAAAAAGTTTGAAATATTGAAATATTTTCCCGAATACAATTAAAAACCACACTAAAATCCAACCAGTAGAAACCGAGATATAAAAAATCACTCTATCACGTGCGCACAAGGAAATCTTGTTGGATTTTTGCGGTTCGGGGCTTTATCAATGACCCTCGACGCTTCGACCTGCTCTTAAAAATTTGGCCATCATGTCAACTTTGTAGATACTAGGAACTTCTTAATCTAATTTGAATGGGTTATTTAAAGTTTTTGGAAATTCAAATAAGCAGGTCTTTAAAAGACCATCACTTCCTAAAGTTTGTTTATTTAACCCTGGCTCACCCTTCAAACAATTTCGAAGCCAGTAATTCCAATAATAACAGAGTTTTAATACCACAATGTCCAACTTTTATTTGATTTTCATTCGACTATTAAAATTTAGTGCGGTAATTATTCTTGTTAGTTTAGTACACAACATTTTCTCATTGATTATTTTGCTTCATTACAAAACCACTCTATTAACCGAAATCACCCTAGGTACAGATTCCTACAAAATTGCATAGTATGGCAGAGGTCGCACTTTCAAAACTGAATTATTGGACCCTTCACTTACTATAAGCGCAGGCGTGTAGGCCAAATTGCCACCAATGGCAGTGAAATTAAATGGAGAAACCGCCGCAACGAACCCATCGATACCTCTATACCGCATGGAGTTCTTCGTTACTTTGGGATTCTCCGAAATGGGCTGGTATTTGGTGGCTTCTTTCAAAAAGAATGCATTCAACCTACGCAACAAACCAACATATTTAACAATTCGCCCCAAAACCTAACTATATTTTACCTAAAGAAATCGATTAGTTCACACGCCGAATCAATTTCGGCCTGGATGACTGTCTTCGCTTGTCCCAACATACAAGCAGCATTCAACTTAGCCCTGTACTCATTCGCCATAAGACTGGCAGCTTTTTCCCAAATTTTCAATCTACAATTAACACGCAAATGAAATTGGATTACGAGCGGCATAAAGCAAAAACGCGTGGAAACCTTTCGGGAATTGGAACTTTGTCCCATTTCTTCTGCGCTTCCACAGCCACACATATGGCTTTCTTGATAAGTTTATCGTCGGCGTATGAAAACTCTGCAATTTTTTTGCTGTGATTATGTGGCATAACCTAGAACAGGCCCCCATGAGAAAATTGCATACAAATTATTGTTATTAGTCATTAGTGCACCTGATATTGGACATTTTTCGTTGATAGTTCCTCGCTACCGATAACTATGGGGATTTTCTCTGTGGTGCAGGCGGTTTCCTGGAGGGCTTTTTCAATTTCTGCTCGCTCTTTTGAACCCTTCAGGTAGCCCAAAATGGGCTCGTTCTTCACTCCAAAATCGTTTATCTTCAGTTCGGGTACCACCGAGCCCACACAACGCATGCCGGTTCTTAACAGTAACAACAACACAACAATTAATATTTATTCGGTTTTCCATCTAATGTACAGGGTGTCTCAATTTCGATGGGAATGGGGGTTTCATCCATTTCTAGGCGAGATAGAAAAAAATGGTTTCCGCAATACTTTGCTCGATTTTTAAGAAAAATCGATTGGTAAAAACCACATCTTGATATCTCTAACCGTTATTAAGATATCTTTAAAAAGTGAGATTTGGCCGATTTTTAAAAAGTGTCATAACTTTTTTGTTTATTAAAATATTTTAAATCTGTAAAGTGTTTGTTGTAGTAGTTTTTCACGTAGAATAATGTGCACTAGAAATTTTTGTTCTAGGTTCAATACATTTCGAGTTATTACACCTAACTTTCTTATTTTAAATGCAAACCATAGTTGGCTATGCCATTAAAAAATTGCTTATTTTTTTATTTTCAAAAATATATATCTTGGTATACTTATTTTTATATCTCACTGAATTATACGTTTTTATATTTTTAAATTCGTAAATTAAATGTTTTGAATATTATTAGTAGGCGTTGTTAAAGAAAATGTTATATATCAACAAACCAGCGTCAAATAGTAAAAGCCATTTATCAACAATAATCAAAATATATCAAATTTAACAAGTAAAAAATCAACAATAAATAAACAGAAACATAAAATATATAACTGAAAGAGAACTAATAAATAAACAATTGAAACACATTATTGTACGAATTTGTTGAATTAAATGTTCAAGTTCTTGTCCGTTCTGTTGAATAGATAAACTTTTGGCAAGGACAATATATTTTTTTTTAAATAAATCGAACATAAAGGAAGAAATTGAGCATAGGGTGAGGCAGATTGCAAATAATTAGAAATATAAAACCAAATCAGATTTTTAACGTGATTCATGCTGCAATACAACATTATCGGCAGCAATTTGAATATTTAAATTAAACAATTATTTGTTTAACATGTTTATAATTTACTAAAATGATTTCTATAAAAAAATGTAAAATCTTAAGTTTATGTTGATTAATATTAACTTGGCTGTGTTGTTACCATTCAACGTTGGTTCATTGATATATTTTTCTTTAACAACGCCTACTAATAATATTCAAAACATTTAATTTACGAATTTAAAAATATAAAAACGTATAATTCAGTGAGATATAAAAATAAGTATACCAAGATATATATTTTTGAAAATATAAAAAAATAAGCAATTTTTTAATGGCATAGCCAACTATGGTTTGCATTTAAAATAAGAAAGTTAGGTGTAATAAGTCGAAATGTATTGAACCTAGAACAAAAATTTCTAGTGCACATTATTCTACGTAAAAAACTACTACAACAAACACTTTACAGATTTAAAATATTTTAATAAACAAAAAAGTTATGACACTTTTTAAAAATCGGCCAAATCTCACTTTTTAAAGATATCTTAATAACGGTTAGAGATATCAAGATGTGGTTTTTACCAATCGATTTTTCTTAAAAATCGAACACAGTATTGCGAAAACCATTTTTTTCTATCTCGCCTAAAAATGGGTGAAACCCCCCATTCCCATCGAAATTGAGACACCCTGTATTTTTGGTTTTGGTAGGTGTTCAATAAATTACAAAACAAAGTGTCAGGGACGTTTTAGTTTAAATATAGGCAGGAATTATTTAGGCTGCAGTTAAAATTAGAAGAAAACTTTGACTTTACGTGAAAAATACAATACTAGGTAATTAAATTATTATGCTAATAAAATGTGTCGCAAGGCTGGAACTTGAGTAATTACCATACACAAGCACATGATTTTTAACTAAAAATAAATGGAATTACAAGCGCGTTGTAAGGAAGCAATAAATATTCAGTTGTGTTGCAACCTTGAACAGGAATAAGTAGCAAACACTTTCAGAAATATAAGTAATAATAACAATTACTGCAATTAATTTACTTTTTGTGGAGATTATTAGATATATCCTGAAAATATTAATCAGCTGATAAATCCAGCAAAGTTTATATAATCGTAACAATGCTTCCTATACAATTTTTCATAGCACATTAAAGGAAAACAATACAATATTTATTTATCTAATGCAAAACGTTATGATTATGTCCTAGATAAGTGATAACAGATGCAAATTATCGATTGCACCAGTGGAAATTTCCAGTGCATTTGGCAGCAAGCACAAAGACCGCCTCGCCTGTAAACTGTTGATAACGCCCCAGAAAATAATCACTGACTTACATGACCTCTGAAACACATTTTCCTATCCTGTGCTTCTGTTCAAATAAACAATAATTATCAGTAAAATGGATATGTAGGTCATTTCGATAAGATTATTTGCAACCACCGATAAATTTATCTGGAAAAAACTGATAAATCACTGACCTTTGTAGGCTGGGGCTCGGGGAAAACAGTTGTTTACACACTGATAACATTTTGAAGACGATTCAAGATAAAACTATTGAGAAAATTTCGATTAATTCAACGGGCTAAATAAAAATTCAATCGTCGTCCACCATTTGACATTTCGGACGTCAACGACACGAATTTACGTAATCGTCGTCTTGTTCGGTGGTTACCTCGTTCCAACTTTCTTGCACCGGTTTTCCAAGCGGGAAATTTTACTATAATCCAAAATTTAATCATAAATACTCGCTGAAATAGATTTTATTGCATAAATAATTTTCGGAAGTTATTTTCTATCGGTGGTTTTAGTTATAGCCATTGGTTTTAATTTAGGGGAATACCAAGGTGATGTTGGCAAAGGAATGTAACATGCGAGTTAGGATGAAGCTTGTTTGCGGTTTTTCAGTTTCAATTTGAGATTTTTTCCCGGGTTATTTTCGTCGAAATCAAAATACGCATTCAAGGGTAACACAACACAAAGTATTTTTGACTTTGTGTTAATCATCAGTTCTCTAGTAATTTGTTCAGCTATTAACGAGATAATTTTATAAATTTTTACATTATTTCTTGTCCGTTGTAAAAAAATATTTTCGGTTTTATTTTAAATAAATTAAAATTATTTTAATATACCTATCTACTACCACGATTTATAATTTTTATTAGTTGTTTGTTTATAAAACTTTAAAATAATTAGACTACATGCTAAGTAGTTAGTGTCTGTCCTCTGTCCTATTATACAGGGTGTTCGCGTGAAGTGGCTCACTATTGCTAACTTCGTTATTATTGGAACTACAAAGTCGGTTAAATTAGCAAACTAGTAGCATTTTTTTCTGGTTTTCGAGATATTCACAAACATAACATTTTTTAAGTGGAACACCCTATATATTTTTACAGAAATCGATGACAAATTAAATTCTGTACAAAAAATGTCCTTAATTTTTTTTATTATAATTTAAAATAAGCGAGTTATTTTGAAAAAAAGTTTGCAATTCTTTAAAAATCAAGTAGCCATAAAACGGAATAGTAATTTATTAAAACCAAACAATTATAATTTTGAATTTAAGCAAGTTGAAAAAAACTTGAAAGAATTACGGAAATATTACTATTTTATTTAATATTTTTAATATACAGGTGTTTGCGCAAAGTGGTTCACTATTGCTAACTTTGTTATTATTGGAGCTACAAAGTCGGTTAAATTAGCAAACTAGTGGCATTTTTTCCGCTGATTATAATGGTGAAAACAGAAAAACAATTGGCCATCTGGTTTTCGAGATATTCACAAAAATAACATTTTTTAAATGGAACACCCTGTATATTTTTGCAAAAATCGATGACAAATTAAATTCTAAACAAAGAATGTTCTTATGCTTTTTTCACAATTATTTAAAATAAGCGAGTTATTTTGAAAAAAAGTTTTCAAAGTTTAAATATTAAGTAGCCATGAAAATTATAATTTTGTAAATTTTCAATATTTTCGTAATTCTTTCAAGTATTTTTCAACTTGCTTAAATTCAAAATTATGATTGTTTGGTTTTAATAAATTACTATTCCGTTTTATGGCTACTTGATTTTAAAGAATTGCAAACTTTTTTTCAAAATAACTCGCTTTTTTTAAATTATTATCAAAAAAAGATGAGGACATTTTTTGTATAGAATTTAATTTACCATCGATTGTTGTAAAAATATATAGGGTGTTCCATTTAAAAAAATGTTATTTTTTTGAATATCTTGAAAACCCGATGGTCAATTGTTTTTTTGTTTTCACCGTTGTAATCATCGGAAAAAATGCTACTAGTTTGCTAATTTAACCGACTTTGTAGCTCCAATAATAACGAAGTTAGCAATAGTGAGCCACTTCGCGCGAACACCCTGTATATTTTTCTTTTTTACTTCTTACCATGATTTTGAAGACGTAAGGAAATTTTTTCAACCTTGAAATATTTACTTAATATTTTAAAAATACAAATTTTAAACTACGCTTACTATAGCAACAAAATTTTAATAACCAGTAATAAATACAATTTATACTATATGAACTTTAATTGTATTTTCCTTGAGCACGACTTAATGCCTTAAATTTTTTGAGTTTTGTTTATAACTTTAATTGTTTTCCCCAGAGAACAAGTTATACGTAATTATAACAACGAGTAATATTTATTACATGCTTTTTTAAGGGTACATTTTACTTTTTTGTTCGCAAAACCTTCTGCGTTTAATTGCTTAACAAAATAATATGTAATTGTTTATGGAACCAAAAAATATCAGGAGTACCTATATATAAAGGTATCAATAAGCAATAAGAAGTAAGCAACTGGTAATAAAATAAAATAAAATATGAATAATCTGAGGGTGGTGTTGTTGATTTATTATGTTGTGTCTGTTTTGAGTAAGTTTAAATAAAGGAAAAGCGATGTGCATTTATAAAATTTTGAAAAATATTTCAGTTTATTATGCTACTGCTGCAGATGAATCTACAACTGTTAGTGAGTATATTGCTATTGATTTTTAACCGAATCAAATTATTCATGAAATAATGGTATCTTTATAAATATTATAATTTTTCTCTCAATGTTATTGATTATTAAAACATTTTGTAAATAACAAAAAGAAAATGTCCACTAATAGTACATTCAAATTAGCAAAAATAATGGAAATAAATCCAAAAAACTTGCCCTTTTGGGATCCAACGCGGAAAGTGGTGGGTTTCAATATTCTGTGGTGTCCCTCAATTTTATTAGAGCCTGGCACCTCTAAAAGGAACCCTCAAGGTATATGTTCGTGGTTTTCCGCATTTTGCCGCAAAACGGTCACAATTTCGCAATTTTAGCCTCTATACAAAAATAATCTTTATAAAATTCTACACAAAAAATTTATTTACCATTTTTTCTTATATACAGTGGTTCTCAAACTACAAGAGTAGAGTGGATGTAGCCCAAGCAATCTATCCAAATTCCAATGCTTTAGTTCGCAATCGCAGAGGGCAGAATGAAACATTGTGGGCAGTTGGGGCCCACAACAGTAAGTTTAAATTCCGTGTCGGATCGCAAAAGGGCAAGTTTTTTGGATTTATTTCCCTTAATAGCCCATTCTTCGTCTAATTTGAATGTACTATAATATTTGTGCACAATAATTATTTTTGTAATTTATATTCTCAAAGATAAAAGCTCCTTTTTAAGTTATTTAAACTGCAAAACGAAGAAATGATATAAATTGTTCTTGTGATATTTGACTAGGCAGTTACATCAATTACCACTTTTATTCTTTAGTAGTCTGGTTATTTCTAAATACTTACACGAACATGGCTCCTGAAATATTTGCACATAAATCCAATTTTAAATTTATGTTCCTACGTCTTTTTTTTACAAATAGTGATTTGGATTACATTTAAATCAAATAAATGTGAATTTTTTATAAGTTTTAATATATTTGTTACAAATTGCAGGTACTGGTGAAAAAAGTTCCGAGTCCGGATCTAAATCAGAGAGTAAGTGAAATATTTAAGTATATACTTTATACATATAGATTTGGAGATTTATTGCATCTACATTATTAAGCGCCTCTTTTTTATTTATTTGTATTAAATTTAAATTCAAAATTAGATTCTTAAAAGGTTTAATATATTTGTTGCCAATTACACGTGCTGCTACTACTAAAAGTTCAGATTCCGGTGGTTCTACAGGAGGGAGTAAGTAAAATATTTATATATTTTATACACAGATTCTAAGATTCCAGAATGATTCAATATCATATATAATTAAAGGTTATTATTGAGTTCACTAAACTAAATCATCACTTTGTGTCGTACTTAGTCCTTCAGTCGTTTTCATAGCATATTCTTACATTCGGCGTATCGTCACTCAGTTTGTTACAAATTGCAGGTATTTACTACTTCTGAAACTTCAGAGGCCAATACTAAAGAAGATAAATGAAATATTTATGTACTTTATATTTAAAGGCTAAACGCAGCAAACTAAATCATCATTTCCAAAATATAAAAAAATGTGCAACTGAACTCGATTTTCCGTCTTGTTTGCCTGGACAAAACATTTTTTTTAAATTGCAGGCACTGAAAGTGGAAAGTCTACAACCGCAAAGGAAGGAGCAGGTGGAGCAAGTAAGTATTAGAAATAATTTATTATCAATACTTCATAAAGGAACTAATTTTAATACATACCTATTGAAAGATTAGAAAAAAACTTTAAAAATTATTATGCATACTATGTAACAAGTCTAGGAAGAATTCTATTATTTTGTTGCTTTTGAAATCTTTACACATATGTATACTTAAACCAAATTAACGTATTTTGCAAACTTTTTGAACATTCCTTTAAAATTGCAGGTACTGAAGGTGGAAAGTCTACAACCGCAAAGGAAGGAGAAGGTGGAGCAAGTAAGTATTAAAAATAATTTAATATCGATACTTTTTTATGTGCCTAACTATAAAAAAACAAATTTTAATACATATTGAAATATTAGAAAAAATCTTCCATAATGTTCCAAAAATTATTGGGCCTACTACTTAACTTAAGTCTAAGAAAAATTCTATTATTTTGTTGCTTTTCAAATCGTTACAAGAATAAACCAAATTAACATATTTTACAAGCTTTTTGAATATTCCTTTAAAATTGCAGGTACTGAAAGTGAAAAGTCTACAACAGAAAACGAAGGACAAGGTGCTGCAAGTAAGTATTAGCAATACTTTATTATCAATACTTCTGTATGTATGTATAAAGAAAAAAAATTTAATGTATATGGAAAGATTAGAAAAAAACTTTATAAAATACACGATGCTCCAAAAATTATTGGGCACAGACCTATTAGTATTTTTAAGATCAAATATAGGTACTGTAATCGAATAATCCAAATATTCCTGTTTAATCTTTACTGAGATAGTTTATAATAAATCATAAACTTATTTTTTAATTTTATTCAGATCCTTTGGACGGTGACGACATGCTGGGTGAGATACATCCAGTAAAAAATCTTTTATTGTAGCATTCTATAATTTTTTTACTTTTAGATTGTGAGAGCCTTGGAGACATCTTGAGACCCGTATGTGAATTTGTGCAATCAATCCTCAACTGAAGACTTTTCTGGGTTTAGATCTGGGGCACTGGCGTAGTAACAAAAATCTTTATTTAAAAAGATCAGTATTCGGTTTTTTAACAATACATCAACTTTTAGCTGAGTTAATGTCTTCATCCCCCTTGAAAAGTTTTCTTACTACGCCACTGGTCTGGGGGCCATTAGATTATCCTACAAGTTTATTTTCAGTAATTAGTACTAATGTTTAGTAGAGAAAATAAATAAAAATATGCATAATACACAATTTGTCTTAATAATCTGCACAAAATTGTGATAAATTAGGATTCCAAAATTCTAGTTTGTTGTAACAAAATTTACATATTAATTTTTTTCTATTGTCCTAAATAGCTTCAATTAATTCTGATCCAAAAATTAAAAAGAACGACCTAATATACAGGGTGAGTCGCAATAAGTGAGACGCAAAAAGTTGTTATACTAAAATGCATAACTAAAAAGTTATAGGCGTTTGAAGTTTACGAAAAAAAAATAATTTTTGCTAATAACTTCTAAACTAATTGAATGAGAAGAACCAATTCTTGGTAGTTGCGAATGAATACCAAAGACCTTTTTTAAAGTTTTTTAAAGTAAGTAAAGTGTTTAACCTTCTGGAACTTTTTTGTCCTTAAAATTTTAATTATAAAAAAAATTGCATTTAATAGGCAATTTAATTTAAAAACCTTTTGATCTCTTGTAAAGTTTTGATTAAACACACCATTAAGCTTTAAAAAATTAAAAACTAACAGCATGTTTTTACTAAGTTTCAAAAAAAAAGCAGCAAGAATGCTGAGATTTAAAAGTTATTGACGGAGGACGGACTCAAGCACATTATGCACGTCCTGTGCGACATTGGCTATCTGTCACCTATCCTCAACGATGGATTGGTAGAGGCCCTGACGCTCCTGTTGCATGGTCTCCTCGTTCACCTGACCTAAACGCAATTGAATTCTTTTCTTGGGGATATTTAAAATCAAAAGTGTATGCAACACCTTTTCCTTCACTTCAAGAGCTTAGAAGGAGAATCGTTCAACACGCCAACGAAGTTCGAGAGGCAGTTTTTATTTTTAAAAAATTCGCTTTTCAATGCAAAGAAGAGCTACAGGAGCGTCATCGTCAGGGCCTCTACCAATCCATCGTTGATAGGTGACTGATAGCCAATATGCTAATGTCGCACAGGACGTGCATAATGTGTTGGAGCTCCGTCTTTCGTCAATAACTTTTAAATCTCAGCATACTTGATGCCGTTTTTTTGAAACTAGTAAAAACATGCTGTTAGTTTGTAATTTTTTAAAGCTTCACGGTGCGTTTACTCAAAACTTTACAAGAAATGAAAAAGTTTTTAAATTAAATTTCCTATTAATTGCAATTTTTTTTGTAATTAAAATTTTAACGACAAAATAGTTCCAAAAGGTTAAACACTTTACTTACTTAAAAAAAAACATGTTCTTACAGTTTGATTTCAACAAAATTTTCACAAATTAAAGGTCTTTCATTAGTATCTACCAAGAATTGGTTCTTCTCATTCAATTAGTTTAGAAGTTATTACCAAAAAAATTTTTTTTCTGAAACTTCAAACGCCTATAACTTTTTAGTTATGCATTTTAGTATAACAACTTTTTGCGTCAATCGTCTTAGTTTTAGACCTAGTATTTACAGGTAAGTAAAGCATGTCCCACTTATTGCGACTCAGCCTTTAAAATAGAACAGAAAATTATTTATCTATTACGTATCTCCAAAATTGATTCATGGTCGCTAAAAAGGACTAACATTATAGAGCAGCATGGTAGAAATATTGAGTCAAATTTTAGTACCAAAGCTAAGCGTAAATTATAGGTAGGTACTATAAACGGGCAAATACTTGGTTACAAAAAAAGATGTAAAAAAGAATTTAAAAAAATAAATTGCAACACTGTATTTCAGTGAGAGAGAATTTGTGATTCGGTTTCAAGTTTTGGTACTAGAATACACTGACTTTTTTGTGTCCAAAATATCTTAAAAAAATTAATTTCTCGAGTAGACTATTTTGTACGAATTAATCAAGTAAATTTTGTTACAATTTTATGCTGAGGTTCTGAGCCCCCAAAAGAAAATTCCAATAGATAACTGTCCTAAGTAGCTTCAATTAATTCTCACCTAAAAATTAAGAAAAATGATCTAATTTAAAAAAACTTGTTAAATAGATTTTTACTTAAATTAATTCAGATATTTTATTGCAAACCTTCAAATTGAAAAAAGTTTGAAAACATAAATATGTAAATATTAAAATTTGTTTTAATTGACTAGGCGCATTTATTGAATAAAGAAATTTTAAGTACTTAGATAGTTAAAGTTATTGTTCTATAACTTTACCCTTGAGTAAAACTATATAGTTTTTGTTCATTCATATAAAATTTTGAAAAATATTTTAATATTTATGTATACTTAAAATAAAATATGATTATTAACCCTCAAAAATACAATTTTACGACCATTACGTGAGTTATGGAACAAGAAGAAATTATTGGGTGCGTATAAATATGTGTAACATGTAGCTAGTACTAGTTTGAATTAAAATACCTACTCGTAAGTGCAATAGTTCATTCTACAGTATGAATAATATAAGGGTCGCTTTGCTACTTTATGGTTTGTGCTTGGCTGTCTTTCTAGTTTCGTCTGAAGGTAAATTTAGCATAAATTAACACATATTTTAACTTAAAAATTTATTCCAATTTAAATTAGGACTTGAAAACTTGCCTTCTACCATGGATCCTTTAAAGGAACCTAAGAATAAGAGTGAGTAGAAATTGTTAAGTTAAGCACGGTTAATTTAATAACTAAATTAAAAAGGTGTTCTATTCATTCTAATAAATTTCATTTTTGTAATCTTATTTTCAGCAGCCCCAGGTAATCCTAATAACATTTTAGTTGGTAAGTTTAAAAATTAATTTATTTTTAGTTAACTAAGTAGTAAAATGCTGTTAATTTTTTTGTATTAGATTGTTCAGTTGCTGACGTCGTCTTGAAACCAGTATGTGAATTTATTGGAACAATTATCAACAATAACGCCCAGAACTGATGAGTAGTCACTTCTTAATCCTTGGAGGGTTATTTATATTTATCCTATATAATCAACAATAATTTGCACAAATATTTCACTAGATCTTAAACAAACATTAATTACATGCAGAATAAAATGTTTTTGATAAATATGTATTAGAGTCAGTGGCGTAGTAAGAAAAAATTTCGAGGGGGTTAATGTATTGTTATACTCTAAAATGTCTATACAAAATACAAAATCCTACCACAAGTTTTTGGGCTCAAAATAATTTGTTTAAACCAAACATACTTTAGTCCAAAAGTTCTTCCTTACTGAGTTACAGGGCGCTAAAAAATATTTCTCCAAATAATTTTTTAAGTATATCTACAGAACGGTTTAAAGTAGAGATTTGAAATTTGGTGGGTTAATAAGTCTATAAGGAAGCTACAATTTTTTGGTATTAGAACCAGAATAATATTGTTCAGTGGCGCACTTATCGAAGAGGTCTCAGGGTTTTTTTGAATAATTTTTGTAGGGGATTAATTTTTTTTACAAAATAATAAGAATTATGATAAATATGCTCAAGAAACGTAAAAAAGGTATACTTGTTTGATTTGCATTAACTCAACTGTTTGCGAGATATTTCACTTTGAAAATTTTTTTTGCTATTAAAATGACAATTTGTGACACTCTGTAAAGTCAAAAATATTGGGTCACTCTAATACGGCTCATTCTAAGTCCAAAACTAAGCATAATTTATATCTTGTACCGTTCTGTAGATATACCTAAAAAAGATAGAGGGCGAATAAAAAATACATCTTTCAACACCCTGTATTTTAGTAACGAAACATTTTTGGGGGTCGGTTTCTACAACCATTTATGCTTAGTTTTGGACGTAGAATCAGCTGTATTAGAGTGACCCAACATTTTTTACTTTACAGGGTAAGTCACAAATTGTTTTTAAGCAAAAAAAATTTTCGAAGTTAAATATCTCGCAAACAGTTGAGTTAACGCAAGTCAAACAAGTATACCTTTTTTACGTGTCTTGAGCGTATCTATCATAATTCTTGTTATCTTGTAAAAAAATTCAATACCTTACAAAAAATATCCAAGAAAACACTCAGTCCCCTCCTATAAGTGCGACACTGAACAATATTATTTTGGTTGTAATACCATCACATTGTAACTTCCTTATAGACATATTAATCCACCAAATTTCAAGTCTCTACTTTAAACCGTTCTGTAGATATACTTAAACAACGATTTGGAAAGATATTTTTTAGCGCCCTGTAACTCAGTAAGGAAGGACTTTTGGACTAAGGTATGTTTGGTTCAATCGAATTATTTTGAGCCCAAAAACTTGTGACTTGAATAAAATTATTTGGATTCCGATTGATAGATGCCATACATCGAACAAAACCCCCCTCCGTTACTACGCCAGTGATTAGAGTAGTAAACGGTAATAAAAATGGTTTATAAATATAATGATAATCTTCATGTTTATGTATGGTTTCTTTTATAATAATTCTTATCAGTGAAGGTTCCTGTTAAATTAGAGTTTGAGGGTTACACAAAAAATATTCTACCCAAATCTAGCTAAAAATTATTTTTCTCTCTTGTTAATTTAACAATAGTTATTAGGTCATATACCCAGAATAGACACGAAATATTTTTATATGTGATTCTTGAATAAACTCTGCATTGTCCTGTATAATTTTTTTATCCCCAATCCGGGTTAGTTTTCGAGCAATCATCTCTTGAATGTTGAAAATTGTTTATACAATTTAGCTCTTATAGTCATTCAGCTAGGGGTCAAAAGGTAGGAAGTAAAAGCGGGATGAGACGACGCAGTGTTTTCTGAAGGTTTTTTAATCGCCGAATCCGAATCCGTGCGTCGTTTTTCATTAAAGTGGTGCAAACAAAAGTTATTAACAATTTATTGTTTAAAACGCAATAACTCGAAAAGTATAGATTTTACCGAGCATTTTACCAAAAAAAGTTTCAAACAGAATTGTTCAAAATAAAAAGACTCTCCGATAAGTTCATATGGTATTTTGTCATAAAGTCGCACGGACAAAAGTTATTAACAATTTATTGTTTAAATGTTTAAATTAACTCGAAAACGAAAAGTATACATTTTACCAAAAAAAATTTCAAACGAAAGTTGTTCAAAATAAAAAGACTCTCCGAAAAGGTCATATGGTATTTTGTCATAAAGTTGCTCGGACAAAAGTTATTAACAATTTATTGTTTAAAATGCAATAACTCGAAAAGTGTACATTTTACTAAAAAAAGTTTCAAACAAAAGTTGTGCAAAATAAAAAGACTATCCTAAAATGTATGCTTTTTGGTTTATTCCGTTTTAAACAATAAATTGTTAATAACATTTGTTCGAGCGACTTTATGACAAAATACCATATGACCTTTTCGGAGAGTCTTTTTATTTTGAACAACTTTCGTTTGAAATTTTTTTTGGTAAAATGTATACTTTTCGTTTTCGAGTTAATTTAAACATTTAAACAATAAATTGTTAATAACTTTTGTCCGTGCGACTTTATGACAAAATACCATATGAACTTATCGGAGTCTTTTTATTTTGAACAACTTTTGTTTGAAACTTTTTTTGGTTAAATGCTCGGTAAAATCTATACTTTTCGAGTTATTGCGTTTTAAACAATAAATTGTTAATAACTTTTGTTTGCACCACTTTATTGAAAAACGACGCACGGATTCGGATTCAGCGACCAAAAAACCTTTAGAAAACACTGCGTCGTCTCATCCCGCTTTTACTTCCTACCTTTTGACCCCTAGCTGAAGGACTACATAAATATTTGAATACTTATTAAGCCTCTTGACAAACTCTCAAAAAATCGTTAAACTAAACTATTGTGCATGTTTTAAAATAATTTTAAATTGGGTAGAATTAAAATAAATTTTGATTGAACTCTTTGTTTGTAGGTTTTATAGAAAAAAATTATCGAACAAACCCACTCTATATTGAATCATGATGTAAAAACTTTAACTTTAAGGAATATTATCAATATTTGTAGCAACATTTCAGATAAATATTTAATTGTTTGTGGGTTTTATATTTGTAAATAGAAAAATGATAGTATGAAGGACTTAGGTAATTTCCCTTAAACAGAAAAAGCTATTAGTCACAGTATTAAATCAATCAATAATTGCCTTGTCTTTTCGTAAATTTTGTACCTAGATTTTGATTTTGTCTATTTGTGTCATCAATATAATTCCGTTTACAATGTATTTAAGCTTATTTATAAGGAACAGACTATTTTCATCGGGTTATAGATACAAAAATACATTATTTGATTTTTTCAAATATTTTATAGAAAAAATACTTCATACACCAACAAAAAAATTGGTTTATCAATAACCAAACAAAAAGTCTAACAAAAAAAAAGTGTCGTTTGTGTAGAAATGCTGAAATTGTATGTTGAAATCTGATTTAGTTGTTACTCATAAATTCATTTACTTATATAAAATAAATAGATCGATTTCTACTAGAAATACGAATAAAATTTGGTTAAAAAATTAATAAAGAGCAGACTGATCTGAACTAAATCATATGATTGGCAAAAAAACGTATATAGACAAAATTAATTTGTAGTCCAAAATTAATAGTTAAGAGGTATATAATACATAAAAACTATAAAAGATTTTTAGTTTTATTGCGGAGATGTATTGTTTTGACAAACTGGCGAATTCTCAGATGTATTTAACGTTAAATCTTTCATATGTTTCTCCACCTGTAAAGAAAAATTAATTAGGCACATACAAAGTACACAAAACAATTTTAGTTATTCTTACCACTTTTCTGATGTAGGTGTATTCCTTACTGCTAGGGTTTCCTCGAATGTTATCCAATTGATACGGTGGACTGATGATGATCTGCATCTGGTCGTTCCAAACAACAATTTCAGTGTCACTCCATCTAACTTCGTGTATGGTTTTGGCTATAGCTATAAATAAACTTCGTCCTTCCGGTGATACATTAGCTGATATTGCTTGAAGCATACGCTTCTTTTTGTCAACTTGATTTCTTACTCGTGTGTTTAGCTAAACATCAAAACAAACATTAAGCCAGCTGAAACGGTAATAAGGCGAGTTACTGACCCTCTGCAGATTTAAAGATTGTGGAACTTCGGGTACGGTGGTTACCTCTTTTTTAACTTGTAGTTCACTGACCAGTGATAAATTAATAAACATCACATCGTTTAGTTGTGTGTCACCACTCGTTGATAAACATTCTATTAGCTTTATTAAGGAAAACGTGGTCTATATTAAAACTAAACTATGGCAAAGAAAAGAAATGTTTACAACTTACGGTTGAGAGTAACTGAAAAAAATCTAACCCCCAAACTAATTTTCAACCAAAACCCCTTCCGCATACACTAATCAACAACATACATACCCAATTGTGTTTTAACACGCGGGTTAAAGGCAAAAAAACGAAACAAAAATATTGGCATTTGAACCCCACGGGGCCCAAACTTGTAAATAAACCCAAGTGGCCGTAGAAATTAAGGATACTTAGTATTAACATTTTCGTCTGTGGATCAAAGGCGAGGACTTCACCCTCGACTTCTGCATTGTAACAAGTTCGACACCAAACAACACTACCTAAAGAAAAAAAATCCGAAACAGCAGCCATTTCGCAAATGAAAGGCAATGGTCTTCAAAGACTGTATGGGGAATTTATGGCTGTTGTGTTGGTGACAATTGACACATGACAAGGGAAATGCAAGCTGAATACGAATGAGTTGAGCTCAGTTGAAAATATATGTTTTGCTAAGAAATCGGGATGAAAGTAATTAAGTAAGTACCATTAATTTTACAGTAAATTAGTTATATAATGTCATCACTAGATTGATAGAATTGTGGTTTAGTACTAATAAGATAATCATAAAAGTCGGTTTAACCTTATAGTATTATATGCTTGATAGAATTTTCATGTGTATATTTGGTTGCCTATAGTTAGGAGAGAAATACATTTTGGCGCGAATTTAAATTAATTTAATTATTAATTTAAATTGAAATTGTGTTAAAATGATATTATAACTAATGCAATATTGCAATATTAGAGATAACGTCATGTAATCTTGAAAAGTAGTACAGAGTGGAATTTTGTCATTAATGATAAATTTTTATTTCTTAAATTTTTACTAAATATTTTTTATAGAAATTTTAAATTGACGAAATAAAACCCCAGAAATACAAAAATTAAATTTTATTATAGCTAAATTTCTATTCAATGTGGACAATATTATATCCAATTAAGTAGACATTTGGAAAAAAAATTTTCCCAAAGTTTTATGTTGTTTGGTTTGCGTTTTTATAATCGTGCACTTTTCTATGCGACTAAGTCTAAATCAAAATAAATTCGCCTTCTATTATAGCCTATTATACCAATGCAGGTATCAACAAAAAAGAAAATCGTTTAATAATTATAATTTTTTTTAATAAACACTAATTTTCAAGTTTGGTGTCCCGGAAAAAGTGGGAAATCTCTCGGATTCAGATAGGACATGAAAAAATAAGATGACAAATTCTTATAAAAATTTTTCCTACAGGCGTTTTTTAAATTTTGATTTTTTTTTGGAATGAGACTTTTTTTTAATGACTTAATAAAACATGAATTCGTTTATTATTCTTTTTCTCGAAAACGGTCCACTTTATCGACAACAAACAAAAGTAGCTTTTCTTTAGTCCAAGGTTCAAACTACCTGATTTTGTTGTTTTAAGTCATTTTCACACAGGTGTTAAAAGTTTAAGCATTAAGTTGTAAAGCTTAGTCTGCCCCTGGTAAACTAAACAAGCTAGATATGTGTCAAGGACATTATTTCAAGAGGTCCTTAGTAGTGTCCATCATATTAACTTTTTATAAAATTCTATTAAGTACTTTAAAAGTTATTAAAAAAAAACGATTTCCAGCGACGCTCTTCAGGGCTACATATATTCGTAGGGAGGGCCTGTAGGAAAAATTTCTATAGAAACATGTCATCTTATTTTTTCATGCCCTATCTGAATCCGAGAGATTTCCCACTTTTCCAGGACACCCTGTAGATCTTGAAAAAGGGAAAAAATAGAAATTATATATTTTAATATAAAATTCAAAATTTTCGAGTGACACTTCTGCTTGTAGGCATTTTGTCATTGTGATTTAAGAACTTTAACATTAAATAAAATGTTCCAAATAAAAAAAAGAATATTTTTGAAAAATCACTCCTATCTACAGACTTATTTTTCAGCTCACAAAATCCAGAATTTTAATATTTTATTAATTATTATACCTTTAAAGTAAGCAATTTAGTTATTTCCACTTATTTTTAAATTTTAGGACCCAGACATTGAAAACTTGAAAATGTGGTAGTATTTTGAGGAAATAATATTCAAAATAGTTTTATTCTAATTTTTTCTAAAACTATAAAAATTATAAATCGATTTATGTGCTTATACTTATTGCTTTTTCAAATTCTATTTTCATGGTGTTGAAATAAAATTTGAATTATATATTTATTTTATAACTATTTCACAAAATTTGTAATTTTTTTGAACAAAATTTAAATGATTTGTATACGTACCTCATTTGAGAACGTATAAATAAAGGCGTTTATTAACTTTTTTTAACATTATAAATGCATCATCTCACGCTCCTGTAAAGTAATAATTTTACAACTGTATAAACAAATAAAGAAATTAATGATCATCATACAACTTTACAAAAGCTATAAATCTTATAATTGTAGAAACAGCATAAAGTATGTGCCACTTCTAAAATCTATTTTGGTGTTTCGTAAATATGGCTGATCGCATACGGAAAATTATAAATAGAATTTAGTCCTAAACCTCGACTACTTACAAACGGAACGGAAAATCATGTTTTGTATAAAATGCTATGTTTTTCGTAACGATGAATAAACCGTTCAGTGTTTTCCGTACAAAACTCATCAAAAACTAAACCGAAAAATGTCGAGGTACCGATCTGACCAAGATATCGAATATCAAGGTAGACCAAGTGGCTGTTCCAATTTCCTACACTACACCTGGAAAACCATCACGTGCCTCTTCTCCCACATAACATTGGTCACCATGGTAGTATCCTACTGTGCTCTTGGAGCTTTCACTTTCGAAGCTTTGGAAGTTGAACATGAGCGAAATGTAAGTAGGTAAAAACGGAGCACAAACAAAAAACAAGAAAATTTTTTGTATTACATTTAGGTAAAGAGGAATATTAGCCAAATCCGACAGAACATCACTCACCAACTGTGGAAATTAACAACAGACAGTGCAGTTTTGAAAAAGGAAAATTTTACATCTGGTGCTGTGGTGTATCTGCGGGAGTTTGAGGGTGCGCTGTTGAAGGCCATGACTAAGGATGGCTGGGATGGTGTTGAGGATGTCGACAAAGTACAATGGACCAGCACCGGAGCTTTATTCTATTCGATTATTGTCATCACTACAATAGGTAGGTAAGCGCCGAAAATTACAAATGAACAGGATTTCCAAGAGCTCTCTTTCTATATCTTGTTGCAACTGCAACGAGTTGAATTAAACTAAATTAAATTAAATAAACTCCTTTTCTAAGAGATAATATAATATTAAAGTTTCTGTGTTTATAATGCATACGTATATGAAATTGGAGTTATAAAACGGGAATGAAATGAGAGAAATATTATCACTGTGGAGAAACGATGAGAATAATGTTATATGTGTTAGAGGTATACCTATACGGATAAAGTTCTCTGCTACACCTAACAAAGAAACTCAACTTTAGGGTAACAATGTTAGTTATACAATTAGCTAGTTCCTAACTTTGGAATTACCCCCCTGTGTGACTGTGAATATAGAGAGCATCAACGGATGAGGCTTTTGATGCTTTAGACTTTTAGATGAAACTCCCCGTGGAATAATTAAAATATCACTGTGGCTAGACGAGGAAAAAAGGGGCTAATCGATGTATTAATGTGCTCTATTAGTATACAACGTCAGTGATTTCCAGCGGCGCAACTACGATTTGTAATGGAGGATTAACAGAGTCGATTTAAATTATTCATTTTCTTGTATTTATAAATACGGATTTAATATACGCATACATAAACTCTCGTTTATTTTTACCCTAAGACATGTAAACAATTTAGTTTTTCTGGGTTTTACGCTCTAAAATTTCTTATTTTAAACACACCATCAAAGTTATTATGTACAGAAATGTGATGTATTTCTTTGACGTAAAATACAATAGCCCGAAATTCATTTTTTCACTTTTTGAATTAAATTTAATTAAGTAAGTCACCAAAACTAACATTCGCTGAAATTTATATAAAACAAAGCTCCAACCCCGAGCATTTTTCCACTGCACTGCAATTTGAATGATAATTGAATTGCAAAGGCAGACAATTTCTTTTCATTTTGCTTATTCACCTTCGCACCTAACAAAATGCAAAACTGGTTGAAATTTGAAATTGTTATTGTCTCAAAAGTCTGGTGTGGCAAGAAATCTGTGCTGGAAGCTTTTAAGGATGCTGCTAGTAAATGGGCGAGAGCAAGTTTATTTAGGTGTGTAGAATTCATCAGTTTCGTCTCGTTTTATTCGTGCACTACATGAAAGTAGGTAGGAGAGGAAAACTCAACTATGTGGTAGTTGTGAAGAGCAAACTCGGATTAATTTTGTAAAGCCCGTGGAGGAGGTGGATTTACTACTGTATTTTTTTTTAGGAAGGTCAGGGTAGTAAATACTTGAAGGTTTTTACACAGGAAATAGATTAATTCGAAAAAATACGTGGATATTACAATAGTAATTTTATTTGTTAAGTTTGTCATAAATAAATAAAATTGGTAACTATTCTTAAACTAACTCATCAATTAATTTCAATATTGAATTTTTTTAAAATTAAAATCACTTTGTAGTAAAATGTTTGTTTTTAAATACGAAATATCTACTTCACTAGGTACCTAAAAATATCTTTTGATATTGCTTAAGATCATCAACTAATAAATATTGTACATTAAAACAATGTGAATAAAAATTAAGTACTAATAATTGAATTTATGTCTAGATTTCTTTAGTAATATCACAATATTATTGTTCCTTCTCGTCTAAAATAGACTAAAAGTGACTTGGGCGATGATTATAATTAGAACCAGGTCGGTCAAATGGTCCTCCAGGTCCAACTAAAACACCTGAAACAACAAATTATATTAAAAATTATCTGAAAAAAATACGAGCCCTAACAACTAAATGTTCGGACAAAAGTAAATTTGATTGTCTTTTTTCCATACGCGTAAAAGTTATCTAAATTAACTTCCATAACATTGACGGTTTTTTTCTGTTATAATGCCAACATTTGGTTATATAAAAACGTAAATTTCGTAAAAATCCGCTCGGCGGTTCCAAAACTGTGGCACTTTAACCCAGCAGGATGGGAAAATTGTAGAAACAAAGAATTATTATTTTCAAAACGTTAGATCTAGTAGTCGGATTTTGATGAAATTTACTTTAGTGCAAAGCTGGATGTTAGTTTTTTTTAACAAAAAAGTTATACAAGTTTTTATTTGGTGATTTTAGGCATTTATCGGAGCTTCAAAGATGCACCTTTAAAAACGATAGAATTTTCTAGTAACTGTTTTAAAAAATCACAGTTTTGAAACCGCTGGTTGGATTTGTGTCAAAAAACCTTTAAATCAAAGTTCAATAATCGTACTATGTATATTGAAAAAATCTTGAAATGTTAATATGAATTTTTTTGCATTTTTTTCGTGTTCCACAATTCACTTTTCAAAAAACGTGCTTTTTGAGGGTGCTACCTACATTAAAATAATCACAGTTTTGGAACCGCTGGTTGGATTTTGGTAAAATTTACTTTATTGGAAAGCTGGATGTTGGTTTTATGTATCAAAAAATCCCCAAGTCTTTATTTGGTGATTTTAGGTATATTTCGTAGCTTTAAAATTGCATTTAAAAAATGTAACGTAATTTTCTAACGACTGTTTTTAAAATACCACAGTTTTAGAACTCCGGGAAAACTACATAAAGGTGGTTTCATGGCCCTAATCCAGTCCGGACTTAAATGTCATTGAAACTCTTTGGCATAAAATTAAACGTATTCTACGCAATAATCCACCAAGAACCATTGGGGACTTAAAGACCAAAATAGAAGAAATTTGGGACAGTTTCATGCCAGAATTGTACCAAAATTTGATAAATACAATGCCTGCTAGAATACAGGCAGCTATTAAAGCAAAAGGAGGCGTAACCTCTTATTAATGGTCAAAAATTAAAAATTATCCCAACATTTAGTTGCAAATTCATTTTGTAAAATTTGCTAATTACTAAGGTTAAAATATTGTTAAATCAAATAAATATTTTTCTTCCATGCATAATATTGTTATTAAGGCTTAATCTTATTGTATTGTTAGGTGTTTACTAATTATTTGTGTAAAATTTCCAGTTCTCCTATCATACTTCAAAAATTTACTTTTGTCCGAACATTTAGTTGTTAGGGCTCGTAGGAAGCGATTCGATAAATTATTGAAAAGATTTTGGTAAGAAAATAAAAAAACCACGATTTCTCTATGAAATTTATTTTAACGAACTAAATTTGTTATTTCAGCATAAGGAAGCAAACATTTTAAATCACGAGATTTATTTGAAAGTTCCAGCCAGTTTGATTTGAAAAATAATGTATAAAGTGTAATTTGCCAATTTATCCAGTCTATCCAGATGCTTTTAGAAATGTTATGTTTTTAGAATTTTCAGTATTCGTTGGAAAAAATGATCCAATTTTAAGATTTTTATTTTCGCTGAAAGAATTATGTAATCAACCAGAGTATGTAGATAAAGTCTAAATTAACTGAAAAAAATCTACAGGGTATATGAAAAATGTTGTTTCGCTATAATAAATAGGGTTTCATAAGATCTGAATAATGCTGTCTATTAATACCTTCTGAAATTTTGCGAAGAAATTACTGCTGATTGTGTGGATGGAATTTCCAAATGCGAAATTTTATATAGCAATTTTTGATCTACAAATATTTTACAACTTGATATGTTTTTCTGTAAGAAGGTGCGAGGGACATTGCACGAATTTTTAGCACTTTGACTTGTTCTGTAGCATATTAAGCAAATAATGTAAGGGTGTCAAGGCAAGTTCTGTTATTATAGTTTAAAGAGTAATTTTATTTTAGAAGCACTTGCAGTTTGTGTTACCAGATTGACAACCTTTATTTTACGTTCGGTGTAGAAAAACTGTTAATACGAGTTAAATTTTATTTTATGTCGCATTAAATAAATTCACCATATAAATTTATACTGATATTTAATAATTTTTAATCCCATGAATTTAGTAACTTGTTGTTTGG
The DNA here is from genome assembly GCA_963942485.1 of Pediacus dermestoides. Taxonomy (NCBI): domain Eukaryota; kingdom Metazoa; phylum Arthropoda; class Insecta; order Coleoptera; family Cucujidae; genus Pediacus; species Pediacus dermestoides. The sequence continues at coordinate 38,180,868 of OZ012626.1, forward strand.
TAAATATTGTAGTCTCTTTGTTGATTAATAAATGTTTGCAATTCATGAAATTTTTTGCATTTAAAATTTTTTCATTGAAAAATTAAATCCAGAAACTACTGCACTGCCTAGTATATAACCTTCAGGCTGTTTTATAAAATGCTTCAAATAAAATAAAAAATCCGATAAAAATGTAAATAGTATAAAACAGAGTTAGTATCATGTTATAAGCAAGAAATAATTAAATTAAATTTCTGTATTCATAACTATGAATCAAAGTGGAGTACCTAGGAACAAGGAAAAATTTAATGTAATTTTATCCATATTTTTACTGCAAATAGTTTTAGTACACACACATTATTAAATGAAAATTGTATAATTCAGGCGTTACAAATAAACAATTATTAATTAGCTTCAATAAACAAAGCGTACGCTTTTTATGGAAAATATAATATAATATAATATAATAATAATAAAAAATAACTATAACCGTTCCATATAAATAAATCTATTTCCAGCCTGCCTCCCATTAAATCCAATAACTTTTGTTTAAATCAAACACACTACATTCAATCATAACAAACAGTTTCTTTCAATCAATAAACTCTGAATGTCTACAGCCAGAAACCAAATATAATTCCCATTGAATACCCTTGGCCTTATCACAAACCTTTCTTTAGACATCAATCTTATTCACATAAGTTAAAAACCCAACGCACGTTCTTACCATATTGACTGCCACCATTCAATCCGGAATTAGGTTTGTAGAGCCCGCCACCAGGTCTGGGGAAACGGCCTGGCCTGCCAGGTCCATCGTGAGGTCCATCTGGTCCAACCAACACGCCATTCTGCAACGAGTGAACTGGACGACTTGGTGGCAGACTACCAATTTGGTCACGTTTATTTGTTGCGTAACAACAATATTGTTTACCGACATCACAATGTCCCTACAAATTCAAAGAAATTATGGGGTTTTATAAAAAATTCTACAAGCATACGTAGGAAATTCCAGGGGAGTTGCAGTTGAATTTTTCGGTACATTTGCATTTGTCGTAGTTTTTGAAGGGGCCTTCTTTCACCCAGGAGGGAATGGGGCCGGTGAGGACGCCTTGTGAGCTGTCTACTCCGAAACCGTGGTCGGGGCTGTACACACCACCAGGTCTAAAAAAAGGAGAAATTTCAGTTTTACCTTATTCTCATTTTTCGATCTCACCTTTGGTTTGGAATAAAGCTTGGCCTATTTGGACGATTGCCATATAGAGGACGGTTGTTGACATTTTCAAATGTCGGCCGATTTCCATATTGTGGACGCCCCCCGTAAGTTGGTCTATGATTCTGGTAATTGGGGCCGTAGTCCCCAGGAACAGAGTTGTAGGGGTAGTCGTCTTCGAATACTTCATACCTTGCAGCTGACTTTTTACTAGAAAGAAGCCAACAATAAACACAAGTTAGTTCTTAATCTTGTAGCCAGTCCGCCTCTGTCTAGAAAATTAAAATAAAACGTTGCTCCTTCTGTACGAAAATTATTTGAATGTTGGGACGCTGTTTACAGCCCAATTAACTTTGGCAGGAACACAATAACATCCAGATGTGCTACACATTTAGATAAAACAAAGTACAATGTATGAAAAATATGTTAACGTACTTATCAACAGAAGTATCAGCTTTTCGGCTATTATCTGACCATGCCCATTTTTTGTCATCCTCAGCACCGGCCAGAGCAAAGGTACCAACTCCACATAAAATTGCTGTAATAAACCCAAATTAACTGTTTTTTTCTACTTCAAATATTACGTAGGTATGTTATGTATTTTATTTAGTTGAATAAACTCGATGGAATTAATTAAGTGGACATGAACTCAATTATCCAATGGAATATCATTACTTGGTGTACCAATAGTGCAAGAGTGTCTCGTTTGTAGAAGGTGATTGTAAATATTATAAATATGTGTCATGGTATTTAAGTGGGTTGGAGAATATAAATAAGTAATAAATATAAAATGTCTGTATTTCCATATAATGCGAACTGCATAATTTTGTGGGTGTTGTGGATTATGGATTAATTGGATGCAGGCAAGGTGATTTGAAAACCTCAAACATAAACGCCTTTATAATTGATGTATTTTCTACTAAAAGTTTGGATTTTATTTGGATTACAGTCTCCAAACATACCTTAGTGCAAAAATCCTTCCTTATTGAGTTACAGGGCGCTAAAAATAGTTTTTTAAGTATATCTACAGAACGGTTTAAAGTAGAGACTTGAAATTTGGTGGGTTAATAAGTCTATAAGGAAACTACAATGTGATGGTATTACAACCAAAATAATATTGTTCAGTGTCGTATTTAGTGTTTTTTTGGATATTTTTTGTAGGGTCTTGAGCGTATCTATCATAATTCTTATTATTTTGTAAAAAAAATTAATCCCTTACAAAAATTATTCAAAAAAACCTTGAGACATCTTCGATAAGTATGCCACTGAACAATATTATTTTGGTTCTAATACCAACAACTTGTAGTTTACTTATAGACTTATTAAGCCACCAAATTTCGAATCTCTACTTTAAACCGTTCTGTAGATATACTTAAAAAAATATTTGGAAAAATATTTTTTAGCGCCCTGTAACTCAGTAAGGAAGAACTTTTGGACTAAGGTATGTTTGGTTTAAACGAATTATTTTGAGCCCAAAAACTTGTGGTAGGTTTTTGTAAAGAGCTTTTAGAGACACCCTGTATAATAACTAAATTTACCTAAAATAAAGAACATTTAATTAATTTGTACCCATACAAAATGTAGGTATACCAATTAAACTAGGAAATTTGGCAAAACATTTAATATTACTTAGTTTAAATTATCATTAAATTAAATGTAGTTGATCTATTTATTATTATTCATTATCTATTTTTGTAGATTGTGCTGCTTTTAATTTGTTTATAGCTCAAACCTAAATATATCACAGAAATATTTGGACAATAATTAGTTTAATATAAATAATGTTCATAGTATCGGGTGTTCATTTAAAGTTCACCTCTAGTTGGCGTTGAAGTGTCGTTTAAGAACGAAATTTCATTCATAAATGACACTTCAACGCCAACTAGAGGCGAAATTTAAATGAACACCCGATACATATTTAAGTATTTCAGTTTTTATTGTAGAAATAAGAGCTTTTTTTAAATTAATATTTACTTGAATTTTCTGTTATAATTTCGATTACCATAGATGGTATCTTATGCAATGAGCGTTTAATGATAGCTGTTAAGACACGAGTACATATGAGAATTACATTCACCTACGGCTCGTGTCGTAATAGCCAGTTGCATACACCATTTTTTTCCACTAATCAAAATAATGAAAAATAAGGAAATAAATATTATGACAACTTTATCATAAACTCAGAAATATTAGAAAATCAAAATGAACTGTCAGCTTGTAAATTTTAGATCTGTCAGATGTTCATGGCAATATTTGATATTGAGGAAATATTGCATTTCTATTGGTTATAAACTTGTATCGTAACGAATCTCATTACAGTACAGGTAGTAAATGTTTAATAAATTAATTCAAGTATGGGAGTAGAAAAAAATACAATTCTATAAAATTTTGTTTTTTTAAGTTGCGGAAATGTGTATTTTAAGAACTAATTTAATTTAAAATGATTTTATTCTGTGATATTTCGACTTGATCAATTTTAATTTAATTACATTACATACTACATTATTAGGTTAAAATTACGTTATTTTTTATATTAAAATTCACCTGAAAAATGTTCTGACAGTTGTATTTTTTACTATGGTTAAGATGTTAACTTTTGATTTGGTCCAAATTTTGTCTTTTAGAATAGCATAGAATGCAGATGTTTAAAAAAGTTACATCTGTGTTATTAAAATCAAGAAAAGACCTTTGAAAAAATCCAATTTCGGTACTCTTTCCAGGTGGATTTTTAGTCTAAAAAAACTGTAATTTCGCGCTTGTATAGAAATAGAAATAGAAATAGAAAATATACATTTCTTCATTTGAAAATTTCTTCACCGGCTGCATCTATTTTCGTACTTTAAACTCTCAACTGACAAAATTGTGATGCAGATGAAAATGTTCGTTTTATTTATATATTATAAATACAGTGAATTCAAATATTTAATTAAAATTGGATATTTTTAGTTTTTAATATTATCAAAATTAGTTTAAAAAACTAGTTCAGGAAAACCCTAAATTTGGACATGGCAACAATCACAATTTTCACCATTAAATCATCAAATTTAAACTTAGAGTAAAAGTAGATACGCATCGGCCCTTAAACCATTATACATTTTTAACAATGGATAAATTATATAAACTTTAAAACAATGCTAACTAAGGATGCAGTTAAACTTTATATGGTAGATAAATTGAGAAAGGAATTGTTTTGCCTAATTTCCTTTAAAACTGAAGGAAGTAACAGAATAATGAATGGCTACAACTAGTAATAACAAAAAGTAACGAAATGACTAATGAATTCCATTAGATGGGATGTTACGAAATAGATTTTCCCAATAAAAATAAAAATAAGTACCTTTAGATATTTCTGTTGTTTTTATTGGGGTCAACCATCGAGAGGGAATTTAGTTTGACTCATTAAAATCCAAATAGATTTTATTTTAGACATAACGTGATTTATGAGTGGGTATTTCAAAAGTAGTTATGGAAAATATCATGGAGCTAGTACTACCTAAATAAAAACTTACCAAAAAAGTACACTCTCATTTTTTATTCACCACTACACACTTCACTTTCAAGCAAAAAAATCCCTTCGAAAATTACACGAAATCTTACAACAGCAATTAGTTGCCTCAAGCTCTTACATAAACATAATAACTTCAACTCCTATTCAAACTCTTTTATATATCAACTTACAAACTTAATTGTTCAGCCTCGAAAGAAGGGGGATTCCATATACCTAATGTTGTTCATTAAATCAACCAGTACACATAAAACGTAAAGTATCAATTTTACGAAGCCATCCCCCTCCTACATTTGCTCAGTGCCACATGAATGAAGACAAAAAGAGACAGCAATTTGTACACGCAAATTGAGTTTTAATTAAAACATACAATCTTTTACACACAATACCGCATGGTATTGTATGTAGAAAGTGCAAGTGATTTGTACAGGAACAGCGGTACCCAAAAGTTAGAAAAATAGGTCAGGGGTTCCAAAATGGAAGTTCAGTGAACTGGCCAGAAATTATGGGTATAATTCGTAGAAATTAAAGCAATTATGTGTACAATAATTATAAGTATGTTGTAACAGAAAGATTTTTTAATTTCATGTTTTTTATATATGAATTTTTCAAGTAGCTAAAATTTGGATTAAATGATTTTGAATAATTTTGTCAATAAACAAGACATGTTTATTGGAGTGGTATTTGCAGAGGTTTGAGTACCACTGTGACATTGTTCTGGACATTGAATTTTGCAAAATATATCGCAGAATAATCCAACCTACACACTCTTACTCTATTGACATTGACCTGGTTGTGTCCATCGAGAGTGAATAGCAGAACTTTGGCGATACCTTTGTGCGAACCAAGCGGTTAAATAACAATAAATTCAAAAAAATTCCCATTAATCAATTGTCTGTGCTAATTTCATTTCAATTACCACTTTATTTGCCCTTCAGTTTATTTTTGTTTCACTTCTTCGCTCTTTTCCAAATGGATTTAAATATTATGAAACGTGGTAGAAGCAAAAACCACTTGCCGCTTTGTTTTAATAATAATTACAGCTAACAAAGGAATTCCCAGTGATTTATACAGTTTTTGCACCTGTGTTGCATTTTTGATCATTTTTGACCCTGTTTCTAATTTAAATCAAGAACGTTGGACATTTAAAAACCCAGTTGCTGTCTCCTAACTGAAATTCCCTCCAAAATTAAACCAAAAATAATTACGCTCTTGAATTAAATTAAGCAGATCAAACAATGACTGTGACCATTTCCTTCCTGTGTGTGTGAGAATTTTCATTCCGGATTGCAAGGAACCTTCGGTATTTTTCACGGTCCTAAAGCAGATTGTTTTTGATTTATTTTATATACGAATGGCTATTATTTAACAGGGTCTCAATGCTATTCTGCTAATTATTTTTATATTGTTTCATTGACGATGAGCTAGGAAGGTTAATGTATGCAATTTGTTAAAAAATTAATTATGGTTTTTCGATGAGTGTACAGGGACTTTTTGGATTTTGTTAAATGTAAATTGTTTGAACTGACAATTTGAGACGTTTTAATTACAGGTTAACAAACTTTCGATCTGGTAAATTATAGATATAAGGGTCACGGTGGTTTAGCTCTCCGTAATTATTTCTATTTGTTTAGTTAGATGTCGGTGTTTTCCGAAATTAAAGCAAATTGTTTTGTTGTTATCAAGTAATCACCACAAACTGTAAATTCGGTTTTCTATTACAAACATAAACGTGCTGTTTATTTTAAATACCTTGTGCAGTAGAAAATTGGAAACCGTGTTCAATAAATTGTTAATATGATCCGATAATTCCTAAATTATCATCATAAATATGATTAATGGCTTATATACGTACATACTATCGAATTATGTACAGGGTGAGTTTAATACACGTTCGCACCCGCAACTTTCTCTATTTTTTGAGATAGAAGAAAGTTCTTACATTTTAAATCCATTTTTTGAATGCACAAATATAAACTTTTAAAGAAAAATAAAAATATTTTTAACTGAAATACCCTGTATATGACTACATATTTATTATATACCTAATTCTAGGCGTAACAGTATTAAAGTTATATACAGGGTACTTCACGAGTAATAATGAGCCTGACGCAATTGAAAATGCAACCCACTATACATTTGTAAAGTTAACGTGGTTATTTTAAATACTCTATTGTTTTAAAATAAAATTATAAAGAAACTGTGCAGCTAACTAAGTTTTATGTTTTTTAAACCAAAAAACAACTATCCACGTTAACTTTGCAAATGTATTGTGGGTTGCATTTTCAATTCCATCAGGCTCATTATCAGTGGTGAAACACCCTGTTTCGATAGAAATCGCGGTAGGTGTTTCGTAAGTTGATATATATTATGTATACGTAAAGTTAATAGTTCTACAATTATTTAGGCTTTTTCAAAAATAGGCACTAATTTTGAGTTCTATGAAAAATATACAGAAGAAGCACACTTTTTCTAAAAAAGAAAGATTAAAGTACATTTTGATACCATTCTAGTAAAATTACTTTATACAGGGTGATTGTAATTTATTGTCAAGTACCACTAACTTCGAACAGTATTTTTTTAATTCGTCTTTTGACTTTTTAATTATTTTTTTCAATAATATATCCAACGCGAAGAAAAATATTGATAATTTGCACAATTCGCGAAATGACCTAACCTAACCTAAATTATGTCAAAAAAGTGCGCCTCATGATTGTACACATAATTTAAATTTCTACTCCTAAAAATAACTAAAATATCAGATTGCCTTCATCTTAAGTGAAACACTCTGTATAATACTATCAACTAAAATCCATTTTTTGAATAGAGGGAGTTAGAACTACAAATGTTTGGCGAGAAATTTAAAAATATACATTTGAGTGGCCCTTCCATCAATGGTAAAAGACCCAATCAAAATAACCTATTTGAAATTTCCTGCAGAATATTTTAGTTCCAATTCTGGATTATAAAAAAAAATAAATCTGATAATTTATTTTCAGGTTACGGACACATAGCACCAAAAACAACATGGGGAAAAGTTGTCACGATATTTTACGCCATTTTGGGGATTCCCCTAATGCTACTTTGTCTTTCAAATATTGGCGACATTATGGCTACATCGTTTCGATTTCTCTATTGGAGAGTATGCTGTTATGTTTGTACGAAGAAACCGAAGAAGAATAAAAGATTCAAAAGCTTCAGAGGAGCTGGACGTTCAGAGTAAATATAAATTTAAAATAGATTAATTTGGGACAGTTAAAGTGCAAGTATAATAAGAGCAGTTATTATTCTTTTTTGGATATTTTTGTAATTTTTTACTTTTCTTAGATTTAAAATGATAACTAAGTACAAGACAATCTATTAAAGAAGTCGACAAATATCAAAAATTAGAAAAATCTTTTAGGTCTAAAAGGATCATTTCATGAAAAAATGAAAACTTGAAATTTTGAACAAAATTGGTCTATTTATTTTTATACCATTTCAATGTGGCTGGGGCTGAAGCTAGTAAACCAAAAAAGTGGTTTACAATTCTCTTCTAATAGCCAAACTTTTGCTCAAACTTGAGCCCACTAATAATATTTTAACTAAAAAGTAAAATAGAAAAAACTGCCCCCTTCCAGTCGCAGCTTCTCAAGATCCCGTCCAGCTTCTTTCAGAAAATCCATGCGAACCTCCACCAGATCAGCCGACAGTGGTTACGATTTTTCCGATCTCACTGGACCTACATCTCATTCCGACACAGAACTCAGGTAAACCTACATTAAAATAGTTAACTCAGATGAAATGAATTGATTTTGTAGGTACCATGATGACTTCCATGACCCCCGTAGAGGGTCCAGTATGCCTCGACTCAGAACTGCACGCTATTCAGAAGGTACGCCTTCCAGAAAAGTTAGCTCTAATTCAGCTGGAGCTACTCCAAAATCCATCTCGAATAATCGTGGTGGATCTCTGGATCGTCGGAAACAATTTACAAAAGATATGGCTATTGAGTTGGATCCGATTATTTTAGCTAAAACTCCGATACTTTGCAATAGGTATGTCGTAGGGAAACAGGATGGGTTTTCCAATAACATACCAGGTAACTATTATGGTACCACCATCCAAGAATGTTGTTTAGTTTAGGTGTTTCTTTATAGGGATAACTACTAGGGAAATGGAGGGACAAGGGAAAACTCCACCGACTACTAGACGCGCTACGTCAGTACCACGTTCTACTCAAAAATACTTGGAACCACCTCGATTTCCATCACCTTCGTCTTCAGATAAAGAGGACTTGGATTCAGTTAGGAGTAAACCACGCAGAAAACGCTCACCCAGTAAATTATATGAGTAACTCATAAGAAAATTGACTATTAAATATATATTTTTTAGTGCCCAGTCCAAAAATGATGACCCCTTTAGGTTATGGCCACCGCAGCAAATACCTAGACGATCCCGACTCTGACGACGACTACTACGACGACGGATACTACGAAGCAGGACGTACTCGGATTAAACCAGTGCCAATTTGGCTGTGCGTGTTCTTGGTGATCAGTTATATCATAGCAGGAGCTTTTATGTTCAACTACTGGGAAAATTGGGGATTTTTAAACTCGGCGTATTTTTGTTTTGTTACATTAACTACTATTGGTTTCGGCGATTTGGTTCCAGCTAAAGGAGTGACTCAGAGTCAGGATGGATACGATCCGAAAATCACTATTGCTTTATGTTCTTTGTATCTACTGTTTGGCATTGCTTTATTGGCGATGAGTTTTAATTTGGTACAGGAGGAGGTGATTTCTAATGTGAAGAGGGTGGCGAAGACTTTGGGGATTATTAAAAGTGAAACTGATGACTCGGAGGACGATGTTTAGAGTACTGCCAATTCTGAAGTAAATCACATGCTCAGTATTTTTGAAGCTAGTTCTCAGCTATTTTATTCGATGGTTGCCATCAAGTGATCAAAATAACCAATTGTATAGCTGAGGTTAACTGAAAATCGCACTTCAGTTGGTAAGGGGAGGGCCCCTATTATTTTACTTTGAAGATAAAATTATAATTAGGTATTGTTTTCTTACTAAAATTTAGAAGTTTTTGTTATAAATTATATTTCTTGTTTTTATTTCCTATTTCATACTTCAGTTTAATATAAAAATATTTTTATCGTCATTTTAGTAGTAGGGTTTGCTTTATTATTGTGAAACAATTATTTTTTGGTATTTAAATTTATGGCCATGAGGTCATGGTAGATTTTTATGAATTTTTCTGAAAATTAGACGTACTGATAATATTTTTCTTTTTTTAAATGTTTTTACAATATTTTTCTTTGTTAAATTAGAATAGTTTGAGAAGTTCTTTTAATACTTTCTAGTCATCAGTATCACCAAATTTCTTTGTTTCTTTCTTTATTTATTTATCAGATCTTTTCAGAATTAGCAGACTATCTTATAATAAAAATGTTTTATTAAAAAACTTTTATTTCTAAAATTCTGTTTTTTTGTTAAATAAATTGTACATTAGTTTATTAATAAAATATAATTTTAAACTGAATCCATATCCTTAATTTCTAATAATTATAATTTTCTTTTGATTTGAATCTGAGTGAAATTTAAATTTTTGGAAAGGAAAATGTTTACTTATATTATTTGGAAAATCCATAAGAGTCTCTAAAATTATTTCTCTAATGAAATTTAAAATATCTGATGTGTCCAACACATGACTTTCTTATACGGATAGTAATATTACTTTTCCTAAAGAAATTAAGTTAAATTTCTTGTAAAAATCGTGTTTCAATTGCCAGCAATTTTCAAATAAATTGCGGAAGTCTCTCTCGCACTTATTGCAATACGCATAAATCTGTCCTTGTCCCACTCATTATAACCGAATTTTACGACAAAAATAAGTGTCTTATTTTTTTAAATTTTTTTTGACGGAATTTCAAAAAAAAAGTTCAAACAAAATTTGTTCAAAATTCAATTCTAAATCAATGTTAAGGAATAAAAAATCTCATAAATTGTTTATTTTTCAAGATATTCCTGAAAAACCAAAAAAAAAATTCACATTTTTTTAACCTAACCTATACTCCCTTGATACTCACCTAAAAATGTTTAGTATATTCAGATTAAATTGTAAGATTGTATTCTTCTACGAACCTCTAATAGAATCTTTGATTGAATTTCTACCGAAAACCAAAATTTGATTAAAATCTCACATCTGACCCCCAAAGGTTGTAGATTTTCCGAGTGCAGGTTCCCACAATTGCTGCCTACATCACCGTATATAACACTATTATATTTGACACCATCGCACAGCTCACAAATCTTTTCCTTAATCTTTAAGTCGACGACACCGCCGCCGCAGCTGCATTTGGTTTGGGAGCAGCTAAGAGGTCAGAAGTAAATCTCCTTTTCAGGGAGAGGCTAGGTTGATGGCAGCGGCAGGCATTTGAGTGCGCGCTGTCTGAGAAAAAGGAAAATCATATTATAATGGGGCAAAGCCTTTAAAGGTATATAGTATGTATTTAGCTGAAATAAAAACGTACAGAGCTTCAGAGTTAAAAATTGATAGAGCCAGGCGTGTAAAAACTGGATTGTTATTATTTTTTTAGTTTTCTGCTTTGTTCGCTTTGATGAAAAAATTAAAGTGTTTTCAGGTTTTCACTTGTGACTTGTGTCGTGGGGGTGTTCCGCGAGCGCATTAGCACCTATTTCAAATTCAAACAATTCCCTTTGTGGATCTCCATCAAACAAAATGTTAATTTAACTTTAGCTTTGATATAATATAATTAACAGCTATTAAAGACTTGATTGTATTTAAATTAGATAACATGGAACTATAAATAAATTCGTCTGCCGTAACCGCACTCTGAACATCATAAAGAGCCAAATTAACTCCCATTTATTTACCACTTACTTTTAGATTGTTAACTATTATTACAGTAAAGGGCAGATGCGAGTTGTATATAGGCGGTTTAGTAAAAATACCTTAGGGCCCATTTTTCTGCTCCTGGAAACTCGTGCGAGGGAAATAAAATAAAATCATATTATTATGCTGATGATGGGGCTGCAGTCCTACTTGAGCAGTGCGGTATTGGGTCAGACTTAATGGCTTTATTATTAGAAATCCAATGGGGGTTTTTGTTGTTTCTAGTGGCCCAGCCGCTGGGCAAAGATACAACAAACATTTCCCAAGTTTATGTAAAATGCAGAGCGGCAGATGTGGCAGCATGTTTTGCGTAGATATCAGGGACGCTGATGAGTTAAAAATATAGATAAAAAACTAACAAAAAACCATGTTGTAATTTTGGTTAATGTACCTTCAGCTCTGGAGCGTGGTTATTACTAACCCCGAGCCAAGTTAGTGATCCATACAGCTACACTAGTCTATTAATAAATTCCTCTTAGTTTGTTAGTAATATGAATCTAAAATTTATAGCGTTATCTGATTTTATACGAAGTTTATTTGTTTTCCAAGCAGTAAATACATCATAACTAAAAGTTAATAATGCGAATATTTCTTTATTCATCCCATCTAAACCTTGACGATTCCCCATAAGATTTAGTTGAGTATGAAAATGCCGACAGGCAATTATCACAGATTTTCGAGATGCTCATGGTCGTTATTGTCCAAATCTAAATATATCCAGCGTCCGGTGTTCACTGTTTGTCCCAGTTCGAATGCGGAATATAAATTTAACTGATTTGACTAAAACATTTCCTCTGGTTCCGGTATCCCTTTCAAGCTGGGTCTGCCCGCCAAGTCCGTTGCTAAACCCACTTTTCACATAAAGGATTATTGGAAAACGTGTATGTGTGTGTGCGAGTGTCTCTGTCAACTGGTAGTGAGGAAGAATTCAATAACCTGCTGGACAACGCCACACATAACATACCTTTTACCAGTAGGAAAAAATATGCATACTGGAGAACAAACAAATTTATCGGAAGGCGAAGGAAAGAAAAGTTTTGTTTGAAATTGAGACGAAGGGAATAGAAATAAATTTTAGAGAGCTTACTTTATTTGTTCCAAAAAATATTCGAGTCAATTCTAAGAAGTAATTTGTAAAATTGTTTGTGATGTTTGGAAATTTGAATAAATTGAAATCTTTCTTTAATATTATGTCTAGCGAAAAGATCATCAATATGACAACGACTTGTTTTATGAGGTTTGAAATAGTAATTTTTATAACATGAGTGGGTTTTTAATAACAAATAATTGATGTTGCATTCAAATTGTAGGTTTATGAGACATTAATAATTAGTGTAAATTATGTTCTTTATGGGTAAATCAATTTTGCTACAAAATTATAGACACGTGTTTGTATAACTGTGAAATCAATTTATATTATAGCCCAGTAAAATTAGATTAAAAAATGGCAAAATTTTTGAGAGCAAGTCAAGGGTCATTGATGTAGCTCCGAACCGCAAAAATCCAACAAAATTTCCTTGTGCGTCACGTGATAAGGGTGATTTTTTATATCTCGGTTTCTACTGGTTGGACTTTAATAAAAAAAATTTTAAATTTATTCAGAAAAATATTTCAAATAATCATGGGATCAATAAAGATGTTATTTATTTATTATATATTTCAAATAACTTTTGTTTGAACCTTTTTTTGATGGCTCTTTAAAGAAAAAAGTTATAAGCAAAATACTGCCCTTCTTTAGGGGGTGAGTTTCTTCAATAAAATATACTTATATATTTTTCTATTGCAATAATGAAAAAAACCTTCAAACAAAAGTTGTAGAGGATCTTATTTTCTACAATTTTTATTTCGTATATTTTTTTATGACGCAAAAAATATATGAGGTAGAGGGCGCCAAAATCAACTACGCATACAAAATATTACTTCTAATGGTAAAATTCGCGTTTTTTTATAATCATCGTTATTATTTTTTTTATGTAATAGTAAAGTATATTATGTATATTTGATTAAAAAAACTCACCCCGTAAAAAAGACCAGTGTTTTGCGCCCTTTACCTCATGTAATTTTAGTTTCACAAAAAAATACCTGAAGTGAAAGTTGTAGGAAATAATATCCTCTACAACTTTTGTTTTTTCGTAATTGTAATATAAAAGTATATACATTTTATTGAAAAAACTCGCCCACTAAAAAAGTGCAATGTTTTGCGCCCTCTATTTTATGTAATTTTTGTGTCACAAAAAAATACTTGAAATAAAAGTTGTAGGAAATAACATCCTCAACAACTTTTGTTTGAATATTTTTTTCATAATTGTAATAGAAAAAAAAATTCTAATGAAGAAACTCACCCCCTAAAAAAAAGCAGTCTTTTGCTTATAACTTTTTTGTAAAGAAAGCTATCACAAAAAGTTTCGAACAAACGTTGTTTGAAATATTTTTACGAATAAACTAAAAAAACTACATTGAAATCCAACCAGTAGAGACCAAGATATAAAAAATTACCCTTATCACGTGACGCACAAGGAAATTTTGTTGGATTTTTACGATTCGGGGCTTCCTCAATGACCCTCGACTTGCTCTCAAAAATTTGGCCATAGTGTCAATTTGGAGATATGTATTAGGTACTTTTTGATCTAATTTGACTGGGCTAATACCAAATTTTGACTTGAACGTCCATGGTGAAATCTTAAAAAAATATGTAGGTTTATTTAATGGTATTTTGGTATATTAGTTTAATGACATTAAAATGAACACTTTCGGGAAAATTAACTTTTATTTTCTGACTCCCTCTAGGAAATAAAAAATATTAAGTTATATTTCAGGGTCCAGATTCTTGGAGATATGAAAAGAGGAGAGAGAGCCTTCGGACTGGAACTACGACTGCCACATTGAATGTGAGCCAAAAAAACACAGTACTAAAGAGACAGACACAGATGCTCCTTTTTTGTATGTCCAATTTATAAAGTTTTTCTATTACAATTGTAAAAGAATCAGATCAATATAGGAAAGGCAGTATTTCGAGAAAGCTGACAAAAAACACAATTTTCAAAATTTTACGCCGCTATAAATTCTTAATCTTCTTATAGAAAAAACCGTTTAAAAATATGTAGAGAATCTGATCATCAACAACTTTGATAACCTACATTTACGTTGCAGGAGACATTCTTAAAAAATAAATTTTAACTTTTTTGATGGGAAACGGTAAATCAAAAACTCAACAATATGCGAAAAATATCTTTGTAATATGAAACTGACTCGACTAGTTTAGTTACCAATAAATATTTTATGATTTTTCTGACCTTTCTCTAATTTCATGACGCTTTTACCCAAAAATACACGTGCCACTCTAATGTATCCTAGAACTTATCCACATTTCACGATTAATATTTTTCAACAGAAAATCATCGTTGCAGTAATTGAACTACCTACCTACATGTACATTAATAATTGCACTTGATCCCCCCCCTACTCCCATCCTCCTGAAATCTATACGCTAACTGAAAGCTTCTGAAAAAATTGTGACGTAAACATACATCTATTAATGTTGTAGCTTGCAGACATATTTAACAAACAAAAAGATCAATAGTAGAAATAAATATGCCTGAACTACAGATAGTAGTGTAAACAATCGGAAAAAAGTTTAAGTTTTATCTGTCGTTCTTTTCCAAATACAATAAACATTGTTGGTGTAAAGCAAATAGATCATCAACACTTTTTTGCTAAACATTATAGCAAGAGCTTCTGAGAAAAAAATATCCAAACCGCGGACATTGAACCAAAAATAAATCGAATTTTTTGTGACCCCGTGTAGAGTAAAGTTGGCCCATGTAAGACGTCCTGAACCAAAATAAATTGGTGTTTACTTTGTACCTGTATGTAAAATCATTTATCACCGAGCACATGCAACAAATAAATACAGTTACTTAGTTCCAAAATAAATTCCCAAAAAAACCTATCAGCACTTTTCGATTTTGTTGCATGCGGATATTTTGGTACCATGCCATTATTAGAGTGTGTTCTTCCGCTTGAATTGCTTTCACACCTCTGAAAATTAGCACAAAATGCATTTTTTTGTCGTCTCATCCCACAAACTTATTCTGTTTTATAACCTAGAAAAACACACAAAACGGGCACCCACAAAGTCTGGATGTGTGTGTATTTATAACCCACAAAACTCTCTGTTCAGTTCTATTTAAATCGCGTGCAAGTCCACTGATATGTGGATGCGGAGACGACTTGACGTTACTTCTATTACATTTTGTACTTTAGGATAAAAATGTAAAATTGTAATTATAAATGTGGCCTGGTAGCTTATTTGCTATTTGTACTCGCGAACTAAGCGGAAGTAACCAGATATCTGTGGTAAAAGGACGAAAACTTAGTGGACTAGACAAGAAAAACTAAAAGGAAATTGTGGGGGTGCTGCTGAATTGTATAGAAGTTTTTTCTTGTATGAATGAAAGAATGATGGTTGTGGAGGAAGAATAAGGACCCGATATACTATATAAAAGAGGTGAACTTACGGAAACAGTGACAAACAAAAAAGTGAATTATTGGATGCAATTTACGGAAAAACTGTGTAAGTTTTGTGTTTTGTATCACTAACTATTGTATGATTTATTTATGATACAAATTAGACACATGTGGGATGTTTCCTTGTCAAAATATTTGTTTTCAGTTGAGTTAGAAAATAGCTTGCGGTAAGGTGACAAAAAAATTGAAATTGTTTATAAATAACCGCGAAATGTTTCAGTTTCGGATTTTGAAGCTTTGATAAATGATTTAGTTATTTCAGTAAATTGACTATTCTTTAAAAGCATATTTCATTATCATGACAATAATATACCTATTATAATTTTGACCATATAATAGTTCGCATGAAATTAATTTTTCGGTTAATTTTTAAGTTAATTTATATTCAAAACTTCATTCTTATTAGATGTAAACATTTTTCCAAGTGGATCTATTTGTGATTATTTAAAACAGTAGGTACAAACTTCCAAATCTAAATAATTATATTTTTCCAATCGCCTTGATTTTCTATAAAAACAAATTAATTAACAAAAGTTACTATCTAAAGGATGGAAGGGGCACTTAATTGAAATAAAAATTATCTTTACAGTTAAAGAAGATAATTTTAATTTCAAGGTCATTAAAATTCAAGATTTCTCAGAGATATGATTTTAATTATACAGGGTGTTTCTAAAAGGTCTTTACAAAACCCTACCACAAGTTTTTGAGCTAAAAATAATTCAATTGAACCAAACATACCTTAGTCCAAAAGTCCTTCCTTACTGAGTTACAGGGCGCTAAAAAACATCTTTCCAAATCGTTTTTTAAAGTATATCTACAGAACGGTTTAAAGTAGAGACTTGAAATTTGGTGGGTTAATAAGTCTATAAGGAAGCTACAATGTGGTGGTATTACAACCAAAATAATATTGTTCAGTGTCGTACTTATAAGGGGGGGACTCAGTGTTTTTTTGGATATTCTTTGTAGGGTATTGAATTTTTTTACAAAATAACAAGAATTATGATAGATACGCTCAAGACACGTAAAAAAGTATACTTGTTTGACTTGCGTTAACTCAACTGTTTGCGAGATATTTAACTTCGAAATTTTTTTTTGTTATAAACACAAATTGTGACTTACCCTGTAAAGTAAAAAATATTGGGTCACTCTAATACAGCTGATTCTACGTCCAAAACTAAGCATAAATGGTTGTAGAAACCGACCCCCAAAATGTTTCGGTATTAAAGTACAGGGTGTTGAAAGGTGTATTTTTTATTCGCCCTCTATCTTTTTACTTTCTTATACGTAGTATAAGGAAGTATTGTAATCGTGATTTTTTTCGACTTCGAGATTTTGATGGATTTACACGTTTTGAGGGCCCCTGAATCCATTTTGACCATTTTCGCCATGATGTCTGTCTGTGTGTCTGTGTGTCTGTGTGTCTGTGTGTCTGTCTGTATCCACGATAACTCAAAAACGACTTAACGGATTTGATTCAAATTTCATATTTAAGAGTTTGAACAAAATTGTGGGTGCCACATTAAATCTTTTTCATCTAGCACCAACACAAGTGGTACTTACCTGAAGACATTTTTAGGTTTTTTAGGAATATCTTGAAAAATAAACAATTTACGCCATTTTTTTATTCTTTAACATTGATTTAGAATTAAATTTTGAACAAATTTTGTTTGAAACTTTTTTTGAAATTCCGTCAAAAAATTTTATTTGTATAGTGGCGCCATCTATCTCTGATTTACAAAGTACATGTTGTTTACATACAGAAATCTATACCGTTGAGGAAATCGATTGTAGCATTACTATTTGAAAAGATCGACGGCTACAACGGCTACGGTTTTATGTTTTGGATATCATGGCAACTCGATTAAAATTTTTTCTAATATATACAATAAAGTCGTGAAATTGTATTATGCATGCAAATCTACATTAAAGATATCGACGCCAAATTTTTTGTGAATGCTCTTTCAATTTTTAGACGTGTCGACAAAGTAACAAAAGTATTTTATTTTGCGCCGTTTTTTAATAATTATAAATTATTTATATATTTATATAGTGTTGCCATCTATCTCTGAGTGGCTGTTGTTCACATTACAGAAATCTATTTGTTTTTATACTAAAGATTCTATTTGCATTAAACACATGAAGAGCTCGAATAAAGTTATAAAAATTTAAAAAGTGAAAACCAATTAATCCAATTAATCCAATCCTGGTGAGAGTGGCTATATCGCCAAACACCAAAAACTTGACATTGGTTTGCAATCCAAGTACGAAGAAGAAGAAGAGATTGTTAGTCAAACAATTGTCAAAGGCAAATTCAAAGATATCAAGCATTTTTCGCACTGTGGAATTTTGATAAGTATTCTGTTATTTATTTGTCCTAAAATCTGGTAGTAATGAGTGGGACAAGGACAGATTTATGCGTATTGCAATAAGTGCGACAGAGACTATTTGAAAATTGCTGGAAACCCTCAAAATTTTTACAAGAAATTTAACTTAATGTCTTTAGGAAAAGTAATTACTGTGATACTATCCGTATAAGAAAGTCATGTGTTGGGCACATCACATATTTTAGGTATATCTACAGAACGGTATAAGATAAAAATTATGCTTAGTTTTGGACGTAGAATGAGCCGTATTAGAGTTACCCAATATTTTTGACTTGACAGGGTGTCACAAATTGTGGTTTTAATAGCAAAAAAAAATTTCAAAATTAAATATCCTGTAAACAGTTGAGTTAATGCAAAGCAAACAAGTATACCGTTTTTAAGTGTCTTGTGCGCATCTATCATAATTCTTATTGTTTTGTAAAAAAATTTAATCCCCTACAAAAATTATTCAAAAAAACCCTGAAAACTCTTCAATAAGTACGCCAGTGAACTATATTATTTTGGTTCTAATACAAACAAATTGTAGCTTCCTTATAGATTTATTAACCCACCAAATTTCAAATCTCTCCTTAAACCGTTGTGTAGGATATACTTAAAAAATTATTTGGAAAAATATTTTTTAGGGCCCTGTAAGGAAGAACTTTTGGACTAAGGTATGTTTGGTTTAAACGAATTATTTTGAGCCAAAAAACTTGTGGTAAGATTTTGTAAAGACCTTTTAAAGACACCCTGTATACACCATTGTAATTATGAGAAATGTTTTCCTTCTTCATTAACTTTTTTTGATATCCGCTTTTGCTTTAAACAAAATAATATCTACTCGTATAGTCAAAATCGACGAAACCAAGAAAATATTTTGACTTTTATCCCTAACCCCCCGTCCACATTTTCGAAAATTTCTCACTCTGTGAATTCCATACCTAATTAAGTACTAGATTTTTTTCTAATATGAGATGCAGAATTGAAAAACTATTATCAAATCTATAGAACTTCCATATAAGAATCCTTTAACCTTTAATGGTTACTGATTTATGATAAAATATTTTTACAGAACTTTAGATAGATTTTTATTGTTAAATTTCAGATCATTAAACAGTTTATTTCTTATGCTTAGATTGGCATTGAATTTAATTAGTAATTAATGTTTAAAATGTATATTTTTTTAATAAACAGAAGACGTTCCAGAAACAACCGAATATATCCGAAGATTCACGTGACGTCACACCGTTGTAAACACAAACCCCTTTTACGTTAAAATGACATAAAAGTCTGAAAATGGATAAAAAACCAACTTATAGTGGTGTTTTGTACCCGAATATAAAAATATGATGGTAAAAACACCCTATAAGCTTTTTTCCCGGTTCCGGAAAATAAAGATTTGCGAAAAAGTGATTTCAAAGGGCGAATTTTAAGTTGAGCCAGGATCAAGTAATTATCTTTGTGAAGAAGATCATTTCAGCGTAAGTATCAACAAAAAATATTTCGAAGTGTTACAAATGTACAAAATTTACATGGTAGGTAAAATTATAAACCATGAATGTATACAATTTTGGCAGATTCGTGGAATCTGCTTTAATAAATCCGGGTTCCAGTTTTGCAGGCCTTTTTTTACATAAATATTTTTTTTCACTGAACCCAATATGTAAGCGTAAACCGGGTAAACATTGCAGCAGATGACGATATATTACTACGGTGTGACGTCATGACTCCAGCGACCAATCAGAATTGGTTAACCGCCAAAAAAGATAATTTCAAATTTAGATAAATTTTATATTATTACTACAGAGTAGATACCTATACAATTGTCAAAAAATTAAGAAATGTGATTGTAATAATACATAAAATTTATGTTACAATTAAAAAAAGAGTACCTACTTTTTAGAAAAGGCAAACTCCCAATTATCATGCTTGGTCTACTGGCCAAAGTTAAAACTCACAAAACTGTAAGAAATAATGTCTAAAATGTATAATTTTATATACATAATTATTTATTGTTAAATTAACTTTTTAAACAGAAATGTCATGGATGGTACTTAGTTATTATTTTATTTTTATAATTTAATTCAAAGGCAAAACATCTTCGAAACCCGTTTAGATGATATTAATAATGAAGTATGAATAATACATTATCTAACAGCCATTATTATGCATCCATGTTACCATGTTGGTAGTTTTCTGATTAAAAATAATTTCCACAAAATCGGTATTGATCCCTGAAACGATGAGTTGTTTCGTTCCGAGTCGTTTCAATAAAAAAACACTAAACAAAATATAGGATCTTTGGATCATACTTAATGTCCCAATACTTCGCTAGATTTGAAGCAAAAGGAAACATTTAGCATTAATAGGAATCTATAATTTTAATTGAGTCCTTAATAAATTCTGTTAATATTCCGTCAGCTCGCTAAGCATCAATAATTTTTAAAACCCTTGGAAATAGCTCCTCACAACGATCACTGATGTAGTTACATTAAACTAGATTAATTTCTCTCCTTCGATTTCTAAAGTGAATAAACGTGCGAATGCCCTATCCATTTACGCCATTATCCTTTTCAACGTTTTAAGCAACTAGGAAAATAAAATGTGCACAACCTATAAGTATATTTCAGCAATTTCCTTTATTTTGTGTTTGTCAAAGCGCTAAAAATCCAGTTACGCTCTATAACAAGTATAACTGTTAAGCACACAATATCCTTTCCGTTTCCTTTTGTCTGTCTCGCTTTGGGAGAAAAATTAGATCTTTGACACTGAGACGAAATATAGCTAACCTAAAACTCACTGTGTTTGTAATAATATCCTGTGGCGAAAAAATCGAAACAAATAAAAAACTGCTGCGAAAGAGCGCTTCGTGAATAATATAATAACGACGTAAGATTGTCGACGACAATAAAACTTTACTGGTGTTTTTAACCTAATTACTGACATTTATCTTAATTAACAATTAGTCAAGCGCCGTCACAAAACACATCAAATTATATAAATGATTCTGTAAGAAACATACGCTGGTAATGTTTACGAGTAATTAATTTAAAACCGGCATGTAGGAGGGAAAAACAGACAAAGCTACAGAAAGGGGGAAACTTTTCCAAGTATATCCCAACAAAATTTTGATATTATGGTCGGGGTTTTAAATATTTCATCCATTTGTTTTTGTTTTGTAGGAAGTTGTCTTGAATCTAACGAAAGTTGGCACTTTTAGATTTAGAAAGTATTTCGCTTTCGCCCTCCTCCTTCTCCTCCTGAAACGGTTTGCATTTTTGTGTTAACGCTAGGGAAAAATTTACAAAGCTACGAAATTCCTCTGTGGAAAATCCACGAAACCCCTTTTAAATATTTATATATTTGGCTAAAGTATTGGACAAGAATTCGATGCGATACACCCAGTCAAAGATTATTTCTTTCGTTATTTCAGCATTATAGCAAAGTCAACAAACACTTCAGTTTGTGTTGTATAATTTATTTAAATAGCAAGGGGCGAGCGAACATTTAGGCTGGAAAAAACAATTAATATAATTCGAAATTTATTTTGATGGTGCGAAAATGGACAATAAAACTCCAATCTTCACGTGGTCTAAAAATAAACAGTCTTGAGGTTATAGACGCGGTTATAAAATACATATAAAAACCGCAATGTGCTATATAATAAAAACGAAACCCAAATTGAATTTCAACTTAGAGAAATTGTGTAAGCTGATAATGGGTTGCCTGTTTTATTATAGTGAGTAATATAAAAAGTAAATTTTTGGTATTTGCTTTTAAAAACGGTTAACGATCTACTTTATTTTTAATATCTACTTATTGGATGTTACGTTATAAAAATGACGTAAGATTTTTACACAAGTTTTGGTACCAATTTGAGAAAAATGGTCTCTAGAATTTAGCCTAACCTATGACGTTAATTGGTTAATTCTATACCCAAATTGGGTATTATTGAATTTCAGATTCTAAGTCAGTTTTCAGTTCTGTAACCAATTTTTAAATTTAATAATAGTAGTTTACTTAAAAGAGTATTTTGTAGGATGTGTAGGCAGATTTTAAAAGGCGATGCCTAAAGGCCATGTTGAAGGGCGTATTCTTATCATAATATTCGTAAAAAGTTGTATAAATATCACTAAGTAAACGCATCATTTTAGAAAGAAAAATTTAATATTTTCTGCCCTAGTTCTATAAATAAGCACTTACTTTCCAGCCTAAAAATTATCCAATAAAAATAATATTATCTAACATCTTTAGCCTTTCCTTTTCGATTGTGATAGATACCAAATATATACAGGGCGGCCAGTAATTACCAAATTGTTTACCGAAAAATATTCCATGTTAAAAACCAAAATTTTTATAAATGAAAGCATTGTTATACCCAAATATCAAAAATTAATAGCTTTCAATTAATAACTTCTCTAGGGACGTAAGTGAAGCTCCTTACGCCCCGTTGTCAATAACAACCGATAACATTGTAGTAAAATGAAGTTACTATCAACAATGTCATTATAGTCTACTTACCGAATCGGGAGTGGGAAATATAATATAGTTGGCACTTTGTGCTACATATCGCTACTTCAGGACTAATCTACGCCTAATTTTAAATTATCCTACCCTTCCAAGCCTCTATACTTATACAGCACTAAATTAATAAATTCCAATTTAAAATAACCGCTCCACGATTATATCCCAGTTTTTACCCTCTTATCCCGTTGTCCGGTTGTATATGCAAAATTTATGCAAAAATCTTTGAACCTTTTTCCGGGTGTACTTACATGGTGAACTATAAAGTCATGTTGAAGTGAACATGTAATATGAAATGAGTTTCAGACGGTCTTATTACACGAAAAGATCCCCGATCAAATATTAAAATGTTATTAGAATGCACGCACGGCTCTCCCGCTGGATCTCACTCCATCAGGTACCTTTCAAATTGAATAAACAGTCTGAATCATAGAGCATAAAAAATATCCAGTGAAAACTGCAGATTTTTTTAATTGACAGCAGTTAAAACGACGTAAATTTGCAATTTTTATTTATTAATAAGCTGCGGTTAAATTTACAAAGTAAGTTTTTGCATCAGGAAAAGTCCATGTGTATTTAGTTGTCAGCTTAATAAAATTGTTCGTGATACTTAATCAGCTTAAAGAGTCTTTTATGGGCAAATGTTCAGACCAAACAAATTTTATAGCAGAATTAATTGGACAACCATAAAAGAGACGATCCATTAGCTTAGAAGCTTTGTGCCAAAAGGTGCCAAACGATTTTTAAGAGCTATGTGTAACCTATCGAAAATTTTCTCGATTAGTTTCGGTTTTATTTGATTGGCACCTTCACGAATTTAGTCAAAGTGTAATTTTTCCTATTGATTTGTAAACATTAAATCGTGGATTATTTCATGACGTCTGAAAATAAACGACCGCCCCATTACAAACAACATTGGCGCGTACACTAATTTTTAGAATTATTAATAGACATACTGGCAAAGCCGTCAAATAACTGTCGATGAATTTACCTACCTATAGGTTCACACAAAATCAATTGCCTTGACATATTTATTTTTAAACACCGCCACGACAGAGACTGTTAGTTATTTGCTACATTTTCTATGTTTAATTAGATAAAACCTCTGTATATAATCTATAAATAGTACAGAATACAACACAGAAAGTAGAGGGGCGCTTTTGGAAAAATCTGCCCACCTAATTGAGTTTGGTGGTGCTTTAGGGAAACAGTAACAGTCGTCTGGGAAACCTGAAAAGAGATGATAAGAAATTCATTGTTTTACACGATATAGTGTTAATTAATTAAATGTGAAATGAAGGGAGACAAGTTGGGAAGTTTCAAAGACACAACAGTTATATTTAAAGAAGCCCGAATCTATTTATATTTAATTAAAATATTTTGGTTTGGACGAACTTGATCGATAGTCTCATTTATTTTGCAAGAAAGCGGAATATGGAAGAAATTTTCGTTTCAGTCTTATTAAATTTAAACACAGTATCAGGTATCTTTATTATAATAATACCTAGATCCTAGAAGCTTAAAGTTATGTTACCTAGAACTACTCATTACGTGTTTTGTAATTAAATTAAAATGTTAAAATAAATATAACTATGTATATTGAAGTTTCAGAGATTTCTATTTGTATTCCTTTGGTTAATAACAATTCACTTTAATAAACAGAAGTTGAGATGAAAAAATTAAATGTTAAAACAAGATACTTTATATTTTAAAGAATGCAAATTGGAATTCTATTTATAAAGTTACCTATATTGATTCTGCTCTGCTTGTGATCCTTTTATTCAAATGTAAACAAAATCATGCTGGTATCTTCATGAGTTACAAATTGAAATTTTATAGATAATACATTATGACTTCCTTGTAGGATCTATAAAGTTAAAGGTATAAAGTAAACTTTACCAATTTTATATATTAAATATTCTTAAGGTATAATTTTGAATAAAAGTACATACATTATATGGTTTTTATTGAAGTTGAATAGACAAACAAGTTGATAACGTCCAATTTCAATATTTGAAATATGTAAAATGTGAAATAAAACTTTTAATACAAAGAATTGCAACGAAAATATGCATATTAAAGCTTGTTTGATGGAGAATAGTTTGAATAGCTAATATAATGCATTTGATATACAATAATGAAGGTATAAATACTATACAATGTAATAAAGGCTAAACTCCATAATCACGGCCGGATTTTGGAATTTTATACAACTAAATGTTCGGACAAAAGTAAATTTGATTGTATTTTGTATGTTAATATGAATTTTTTTTACATTTTTTTTGAGTTTCAAAATTCATTTTTCAAAAAACGTGTTTTTTGAAGGTGCTACCTATATGTAAATAATCACAGTTTTGGAACCGCTGGTTGGATTTTGGTAAAATTTACTTTATTGCCAGGCTGAATGTTGGTTTTCTTTACATAAAAGTTACTCAAGTTTTTATTTGGTGATTTTAGGCATTTATCGGAGCTTTAAAGTTGCACCTTTAAAAATGATAAAATTTTCTAGTAACTGTTTTAAAAAATCACAGTTTTGAAACCGTTGGTTGGATTTGTGTCAAAAAACCTTGAAATCAAAGCTCAATAATCGTACTATATTGAAAAAATCCTGAAATGTTAATATGAATTTTTTTTGAATTTTTTTCGAGTTCCACAGTTTACTTTTCGTGTTTTTTGAGAATGCTACCTATATTTAAATCATCACAGTTTTGGAATCGCTGGTTGCATTTTGGTAAAATTTACTTTATTGCCAAGTTGGATGATGATTTTCTTCACAAAAAAGTTACACAAGTTTTTATTTGGTGATTTTAGGCATTTATCGGAGCTTCAAAGTTGCACCTTAAAAAATGATAAAATTTCCTAGTAACTGTTTTAAAAAATCACAGTTTTGAAACCGCTGGTTGGATTTGTGACAAAAAACCTTTAAATCAAAGCTCAGTAATCGTACTATATTGAAAAAATTCTGAAATGTTGATATGAATTTTTTTTGCATTTTTTTCGAATTCCACAGTTCACTTTTCAAAAAACTTGTATTTTGAGGGTGCTACCTATATTTGAATAATCACAGTTTTGGAACCGCAGGTTGGATTTTGGAAAAATTTACTTTATTGCAAGGTTGGATGCTGGTTTTCTGTAAAAAAAAGTTACACATGTTTTTATTTAATGATTTTAGGCATTTATCGGAGCTTCAAAGTTGCACCTTTAAAAACGATAGAATTTTCTAGTAACTGTTTTAAAAAATCACAGTTTTGAAACCGGTGGTTGGATTTGTGTCAAAAAACTTTTAAATCAAAGCTCAATAATCGTACTATATTGAAAAAATCCTGAAATGTTAATATGAATTTTTTTTGCATTTTTTTCGAGTTTCACAATTCATTTTTCAAAAAACGTGTTTTTTGAGAACCGCTGGTTGGATTTTGGTAAAATTTACTTTATTGCAAGGCTGGATTTTGGTTTTCTTTACAAAAAAGTTACACAAGTTTTTAATTGGTGATTTTAGGCATTTATCAGAGCTTCAAAGTTGCACCTTTAAAAGCGATAGAATTTTCTAGTAACTGTTTTAAAAAATCACAGTTTTGAAACCGGTGGTTGGATTTGTGTCCAAAAACCTTTAAATCAAAGCTCAATAATCGTGCTATATTGAAACAATCCTGAAATGTTAATATGAATTGTTTTGCAAATTTTCCGAGTTCCACAGTTCACTTTTGAAAAAACGTGTTTTTTGAGGGTGCTACCTATATTTAAATAATCACAGTTTTGAAACCGCTGGTTGGATTTTGGTAAAATTTACTCTATTGCAAGGATGGATGTTGGTTTTATGTACAAAAAAATCCCCAAGTTTTTATTTGGTGGTTTTAGGCAATTTTCGTAGCTTTAAAGTTGCACTTGAAAAATGTGACGTAATTTACTAACGACCGTTTTTAAAAAATCACAGTGTTGGAACTCGGTGAAAACGACAAGGTGCTTTCATGGTCCTCACCAGTCCGGACTTATAAATGTCATTGAAACTCTTTGGCATAAAATTAAACGTATTTTACGCAATAATCCACTAAGAACCATTGGGGACTTAAAGACCAAAATAGAAGAAATTTGGGACAGTTTCACGCCAGAATTGTACAAAAATTTGATAAATACAATGCCTGCTAGAATACAGGCAGCTATTAAAGCAAAAGGAGACGTAACCTCTTATTATCGTTCCTAAATTAAAAATTATCCCAACATTTAGTTGCAAATTCATTTTGTAAAATTTGCTAATTATTAAGGTTAAAATATTGTTAAATCAAATAAATAATTTTCTTCCATGCATAATATTGTTATTAAGGCTTTATCTTATTATATTGTTAGATGTCTACTAATTATTTGCGTAAAATTTCCAGTTCTCCTTTCATACTTCAAAAATTTACTTTTGTCCGAACATTTAGTTGTTAAAGCTCGTATAACAGTTTATTAATTTCAAACTTTATTATATTCTTTGATATTTAAAATAAAACTAAAATAAAAAGCAGTAACTTAGTTGTAAATAATTAGTAAGCAAAATTAGGCCCCAGTTTAATAATTTATTATAATTATTATTTTTCATATTCTGCCTAAACGTGAATAAAATCAAATTTAAATATTCGTAAACACCCCAAGCTGAAGGAGCTTATTTCTTATTATTGGTTTATAGTCTGTCCGCCAAACTTATATAAACTGAGTAAAAATAGCTTGACAGATATTTTTCAAAAGAGAAAACTGCACATGTGAAATATATCAGAACCCCCCACAAGATATATGGAAAAACTCACCAGCGTTGATTACTTGCCATGTTCTGTCACAAAAACTGTCAACTGAATTTTGTAACATTACTTTCAGGTTTCCCCTCAATTTTTTCTATTGCTTTCCATCATTTTTCACACTTTTTAATATTACTTGGTGCTTTTATCCATAAAGTATTAGGGTTGTCTAAAACTAAACTTTATAATGTCTAACATCTGTCTCAATTATCTAAGTCACATAATTAATTTGTAATCTTACTTTCAATTATATTTGTTAAACTGAAATATCTAGATGCGCTCTACGTAAATTGAATTATTGTTCTTGCAGTGCACCTTTAACAAGCGAGTAAAAAAACCCTTTTTAAAGCTTACCACTAATTTATACACAAGCAAACCATCTTGAGGGCTTCCCCCCACACCGTCTTATAACATGAAATTACAACTTATTTACTTTGCTGGAGATCAGCTACAAAGATCCTAAAGGATATTAAAATTTATGAAAGGGGATGTATACATAACTTCTTCTTAATAAAGATTTTGTATAAACGAGATTTCCGCTATATACCTACCTACCATATAAAATCAAATTCATTTTTTAAGAAAAACACTCGAGCATCCACTACAAGTATATAAAAATCGAATTTGTATGAATACTTGACGAAATTTCATTTTGTGAAAATAATGCGTGGGTTTGATAAGCAGGTATACATACATCAGAGAGCAGAATATATAAAACACGTTAACAAACATATTTTACTTTTACGTCAGACAAAAAGCGTAATTGGTAATTTGTTTGGAGTGTTATATTGCCGTCTTATTTATTTCGTGTCGCATGGCCTATTGTATATTTTAATATTCATTGTCGTTACTTATGATGTGTTGTTTCTTGGTTATATGATGCTAATTTCGCATTCAATCATATTGCAAGTGGATGCTGAGAGGCACTTTATGCAAAGAAATAATAAACTTATTCAGGTCTTGGGTTCCGATGATGGAACTGCATTATGACATAAATTACTGTTTTAAAAATAACACTATAGGGTAGTTAGACTTAAGGGCGTAACCGAAAGTTTGTATCTGTCGGGATATAAAAAGAACCATTAGCTATTGTTGTTTGTGGTTAAGATATTTTTTCTTAATGGTCTTACTAAATACATATAGATGTAACAATTTCTTTTGGTAGCCATAATTAGAATTGATTAAACCTCTGAAAGTTACTTTAGGTTCCTCTATAATAATTATCCATGGAATACTTTAATAAATTCTGAAAGCTAAATTTTAGAACTTTTAAATCAAATTTTTATTAATATAAGATTCGTAATTGAATAAAAACTAATTTCCAACTTTACCATACTATAAAATCTTTATAGTTTACCAAGTGCAAATTACGTTAGGTTTTCTACTCTATTTTACTTACTCGTTAATGATAATGATGGACAATAAGATTTTACGTAATAGCTAAAATACCCAGGATGGACAAAAAAAATTTTTAGGTGTGATTCTTGAATAAAATCTGCATTGTCCTGTATAATTTTTTTATCCCCAATCCGGGTTAGTTTTCGAGTAATCTCTTGAATGCTGAAAATTGTAGAATGAAAAGTAAACACTGTTGAATAAAAAGAAGCCAGTCTGCTAAACTATTTGATTATCGAAAAAAAGTTATACATGAAATTTGTAGCTGAGATGATTTGCGATCGAAAGTATGTTGTAATTTTTTTGATAGTGTTAACTCTTAAAGAATTATTAGTGTCCAAATTTGGAATTTGAAAAAATGAATCATTATGTTCACTTTTCATTTAATTTATTTTGAAAACTAGTATTGAAAATAGTTAAAAATTTGAAACATGATGAAAGATTGGTTTATTTTGAATCGAAAAGTTAAATTCTATTTTGAACATAAACGATGTCTACTCGGAGTCATTATTAAATTTGTTTAAAAGATTTGCGTAAGTTGCCACCTGCAATGACTATGGAAAATAAAAATTTAAAAAAATCGGGAGATAAAAAAAATTATACAAGAATGTATTAAAGTATCATACCTAAAAATATTTCGTGTCTATCCTGGGACACCCTGTATATGTAGTTACGAGAATATTTTTAAATAAATATGTATTTTCGGTTTACTGAAAAATATCCATTCACTACAGGAATGTTTTCTACACATTCCTGAAATAACTTTTTTGTTTAAATATTTTATACTTGAAGAAGGTTTTTTATATTGCATTTTTCTCTAACTTTTCACAACATTCCTTGACGTGAAATAATTTTTTTATTGTGCATTTTATCACTCTGTATATAAAAAGAACAGCTTTATTTCAAGGTTCTATTGATACGAAGAAAGTTTTGTTGTAATGAAAAACTTTTTGGGAAAAATAGACTGTAGGCTAGTATTTATTGCCTTAAAATTTTTGAAAAGAAGAAAATTTCTGTAAATTAAAATAATTCTATTTTTCATAATTTTGGCGAATGCGCCGGGGAAAATATTAAAAATACTATAAATGATTGAGTTATGTTGACAATAAAAATTAGATTTAAGTCTATATTTAGAGAAATAAATACATTATCCATGAAAGAATTTTTATATCAAGAGGTTTGAATAAAAAATTTGCATTATTTTCAATAGTACCTACTATATCTATCTCTACCTCGCATTTGCCTCTTTTGAGAGCGAGAGAGATGAAGGGTATGACGAGTTGTCTACTGAAAATAATTCAAGTGTAGTTCCTTGGTTGAGAAAAACGTTTATATCACATGGTCTAGTTATAGAAACTAAAACTAATGAACCAATAAAATAAGCAAAGTTAATTAGAGCAGAGCTGTACAGGGTGTCCAGATTTAGTTGTAAATGCGGGGTATCTCACCGTATCTCGCTTACTAGCAGAGATAGGGAGATGCGGTTTTCACTTTTTTCTTTACGAAAGATGCCGTCAACAGTTTTTTCATCGCCCCCTTCGTTTTTAAGATACAGGGAAAAATTGATAATTTGCACTTTTAGGGCATACCTCGTATCTCGGAAACGGCTGAAGATATTGGAATGGTAAAAACTGCATCTTATACACATTTTTACGTAGAATCCAGTGGCGTACTCAGTTTTTTCTTAGAAGCGATAAATTTCGAGATAATAACTAAACTTATGTTATTTTAAATGGAACACCCTGTATGTTTCTCACTAGTTGGATCCAGCTTGTTATAAGCTTTACAAAAATATAAAACACTCTGTAGTTATTTTCTATATTAAGCTAGAAAATGAATATTTCAAAAATTCAATCAAAATTTTTGTAAGTAGGCCATGAAAAACAACAAACAAAGAAGGAATACAGTAAACTTTTCACAAAAATAAATAAAAGTTTGAATACACTTTATAGAAATTGTTCAAATTGATTTCCATTATGTCTCAGACACATTTCGCATATTTTTCTTATCCTGCGTAAAGCATTCAGAATTATGAGAGGTTGTGCTTGTAAATTCCTAAATTCTCTTTCTGTGGCAGCACGTAAATCTTCTATTGTATGAATAATGACATTTGTTTCTTATTTTTCATAGCCTACGTAGAAAATTTTTGGCTTAATTTCTGAAAATTGTCATTTTCTAGCTTAATATTAAAAATAATTAAAAAGTGTTTTATATTTATGTAAAGCTTATGACAAGCTGGATCCAACTAGTGAAAAACATACAGAGTGTTCCTTTTAAAATAACATAAGTTTAGTAAATAACTCGAAAATTATCGGTTCTAAGAAGAATCTGAGTACGCCACTGGATTTTACGTAAAAATTTGTATAAGATGCAGTGTTTACCTTTGCAATATCTTCAGCCGTTCCCGAGATACGAGGTATGCCCTAAAAGTGAAAATTTTCTATTTCGCCCTGTTTCTCAAAAATGAAGGGGCTATGAAAAAACCGTTGACGGCATCTTTCGTTTCACAAAAAAGTAGCAACGTGTCGCGAAAATCGCATCTCTCTATCTCTGTTAGTAAGCGAGATAACAAAATAAATTTTTCGTACCTATTTAAAAAAAAACACGTTCAATTGGTGTGTTAATTGAAGTTAAATTATTGTAAAAAGAGCATTAAGGTCACTATTATCAAAATCTCAGGTGTAAGAAATGGTGCTTAAAAAGTGCGGAAGAAACGCATCAAAATTATGTAATAGGACATTTTTCCTAATAAATAATTTTCGGACTCAAATTCATAGAATTTTTAAAAATAATCTGATCTGAGGAATCTCCCATATCTAAGTACCAGCGTAAATAATGAAGTTCAAATAAATATTTCCGAAGAAGTTTTTAATTCTAGAAAAATAAGAACATGACTACAATTCTTTGAAATATTTATTTTTTTAGTATAGTCTCTGATTTCTGGAGAAATAAATATTTTTTCAAAGACTGTAGATTATAGTTAGAAAATAGAAATATTTACAAGTAATAGTAATTATTTTGGTGGCTATGTTATTTATTTGTTTGTTTATTTTAAATTGTAGTTGTTGAAATTGATATTTTAACCAACGCTGTATGTATTTGACAGTGTTTATTATTTACACGGTTTAAAATATTTTTCGTTTGCAGTGTCCGTAAATATCTAACATTTATTAATCCGAAATTTAGATTTTCTTTAATTTGCATTATTAACAAAAACAGTTTGTGTGTTTATATCATTAAAAAATCTTTAAGTAAATTATGCTTGATGCACAAGCACCATAAATTAAATCACCCTTACAAATAACTGAGTCCTGATAGAGGCATCACACAAAAATATAATTATAAAGCACATATATCTGTCCTGTCGTTAATGAATAAATAAATTGATTTGATGCCGTTAATGAAACTTCATTGACATCAAAGTGTAATAACTAATTTGACTCACTCTCATGATATAGATCATTCATTGGACTAAATAAGCCCTAGTAATTATACCGTACCGTAACATAGCTGATGGTTAGAAGCAGCAAATGGGCCTGTTTGCTGTTAATAGGCATGTGGATGGACACCAAATACAATAATAATCCTAAACGGTTCAAGAAATTCGATTGTACATTGCGCCAATTATTTTGGTAAACAATAATCATCAGGCTATTTCAAAATTGATTATATATTGATACAACAAATATTGTAACAATAAATTATTACAGTAAATTCAGGATAAACTGGAAGTTATACCAAGTTTCGGTTCAGTGTTTCCTCCCACAGATCATCCCCTAAAAATAGAGGAAGGCGAACTTTGTACTTACGGCCACAGCATGTGAAATTCTCATAGAATCAAGTAAAGTAACAAGTGCGATAGGGTTTTACAACACGGCAAACTGGTGCTGATTTTATCTGAAAACAACAAAGACATTTGTCAATTTAGATTTACAATTGAAGCAAAATATTTTACTTGAAGAAATACGCAACTTTAATTTTTGTGTAAAAGCGAATTCGTATATAAAACATATTTTCTGCTTTTTCATTATTACCGCCGCATGAATATTCCAAAACCAATAAAAGTAGCATGTGAAACGAACCGTGAATATATAAAATTTAAAACAAATAAAAAATAATATAATAAAACGAATAAAACATAATTTAATGCATTTTTGTTTTTGTCAAACGTCACATCGTTTTGCCAGTAAATTGAATTTCATTTCATTTGATATGCAACACGATGGTTCCGTGTCCAGAAATAACAGAGTTAGCATTTTATATCTCTCATCATGGCTTCCACTTTTCTTATTTAATAGAAAAATCTAATGCAAAAAGCTGTATAAATTACACAATAAATGTTCAGTTTTATTATTTTTTGTGCAAATCTGTTTCAACTGCAAAACCGTAAAAAATAATGCATGGAAAAAGTAGATATTTAAGTGCAGTAAACGGAGTTATTAACGGTTATTTGAAGAGATAAAGCTGCAGTTAAAGTGAGACAAAGTTGCTTATTGAGTTGCCTAGCAATATGAGAAATTTGCAAATTCAGTTTTATCAGATATTTCAGACTATAATATGAGGAAGAAATATTGAAAATAAAATAAGCTCAAAATCATAAAGTACTGAAATTACAGTTTTTTCAGATATTTCAGAAACTACTGAAGATATTTTAGATTTCTCTTCAGGATGTTATTGGGCATCTTAATTTAAGCGATAAGTTGTATTTTTTTAAATAAGAGAATTTCAGCCACCTTGTATACTTATATTATATCAAAATTTTAAAATAAATTGTACTAAAATGCGCAAAATGATAACACACAGTTTATCATTGCAAATTTATATCGTCTAAAAGAAAGATTGAAACTTTAACAGTTTTTATTAATTATTAAATAACCTAAGACACTGAAACTTAAATATAAATTTTATACACCACCATATAATTTATTATAAATGATGAATAAATAATTAAATTTAAAATAATCTCTATGTCAGCATAGAGTATCATTTTTAATTAAAATTATTATTAGATACGTAAACCGTATTAAATTTCTTTAATAACATCGGACTTAAATTAAATTTGAAGCATTCCAGATTTTGCTGGTTTTTCTGCACAATTTTCGTTTGTCGAAAAAGCATACAGGCGAAGGAAGCAGATTTATATAAATACTGCAGTCATTTACTCTAGAGAATTTGACCTTTGAACTATATTATTTATTCTATAAATATTTTCTTTAATATATTTAGGAAGTCTTGTTTCATTATTATTCATTTTATAAAACGTTTATTATTTCGTTTATGTGAAGGATATAATTAAATTAAATTTATTTGTTCTATAATTAGTTAAAAGTCGACTTTAGTTTAAATGACGTTTAGAAATGGTCGTTTTAATT
This sequence comes from Pediacus dermestoides, assembly GCA_963942485.1. Lineage (NCBI taxonomy): Eukaryota > Metazoa > Arthropoda > Insecta > Coleoptera > Cucujidae > Pediacus > Pediacus dermestoides. The sequence continues at coordinate 38,215,421 of OZ012626.1, forward strand.
TTAGTTAAACTCAGTTAAACTTTTATTTTGATTATCAACGTTAAATGTGTTGAGATCAGGTACTTGCTTATAAATCGGATGTTTCTTTTTGTTTGATGTATACAGGGTGTCCCAGTTTATATTGTGAGGATTTCACCAGTCGATAGTTTAGCAAAAATTAAAGGTGGTTTGTCTAATAAACTATGGTCGAATGTTGCTTCCTTTTTGATGTACAGGGCATTAAAGAAAATAAATTATTTTAAATAATTTGCTATAAATCAATAACAAAAAATTTGAATAAAACGTACGCCACTGGGTTTTTTGCAGCACCATAATGCAGAGAGTATTTTCCATTCAATTTAGAAACTTTTTTGTATCTTACAATTTCTTAATAACTTAATTTTTTTTATTATTTATTAAAGAAGTTCTTCCCTATTAGATTTCCGAAAAAAACATCAGTACATAGTTGTAGAGAAAAATATTTCCTACAACTTTCCTTTTAATATTTTTTTGATATTGTCAATATTTAAAAAGATATTCAACAAATAAGTTGCAAATTTTAGGGAAATTTTTCTCTAGTTAGGTACTACTTACTACTACTACTTACTACTCTTTCCCCAAAATTTTCAACTTATTTGTTGAATAACTTTTTAAATATCGACAATATCAAAAAAAGTTTAAAAGATAAGTTGTAGGAAATATTTTTCTTTACAACTTTGTACTGACTCTTTTTTTCGACAATTTAATAGGAAAAACGTTATTCAATAAACAAAAAAATCCAACCCTTAATTGAGGGCTGGTGAAGGAAGAGCGGGGTCTACGAATACACAAACTCAGTTTTAAACTTTCAGGGTGACCCTCTAGAAGATTCTACAAAAATTGGCTGTAGGGTAAAAAAAGTGTATTTGAAGCCATTTTTACTCCCTTATTTACTGTACTGTTAGGTTATTTTGAGTTAAGTTATCAAAAAATTATAAGATACGAAAAAGTTTCTAAATTAAATGGAAAATACTCTCTGCATATTGGTGCTTCAAAAAACCAGTGGCGTACGTTTTAATCAATAAAATGTTTTTGAAGAAACCTGTACGCACGCCTCTGTGTTCTAAATAAAGTAATTGCAACCACTATTAATAAGAGAACTACAGAAAAAAATTTTTTTTCAAAATTTCAGAAGGCTAACTTTATTTGTTATTGATTTATAGCAAATTATTTAAAATAATTTATTTTCTTTAATGGCCTGTACGTCAAAAAGGAAGCAACATTCGACCATAGTTTATTAGACAAACCACCTTTAATTTTCGCTAAACTATCGACTGGTGAAATAACCATGATATAAACGGGGACACCCTGTATAGCACAATTTTAATTTAATTAAGACCAGTCACAATCGACAATTCTTATTTTTTGGGACTAGTGAAGGCTCACTTAATTTTATAAAAATATCACAAGTTATAGAAATATTAAATTTTAATTTGAAATATTCTTTGGTCATTCAAGTTACTTATATTACGGTCAATTGGAGGACATGCACGCTGTATACTCAAAACTAAGATCAAAATGATATATGTACTTAAAAAACTATTAAACATTTTCTCGCCGTCTATCCATATCCTGTCTATTTCCCTTCCTTATACGAATCTTTATGACTTGCAAGCTGGCCCCTCTTATCAAATTTGACACACGGCCCTCGTGTTGCGTTTCCATTTCACCAAGACACATTGCAGACCTGCTCTGGTTTATACATTTCGTTTTACTACGTAATTTGCCCCGAAAAGTCAGTTTATTGTTTTGGCCCCCGCCATATCATGAAAATTCTCCCCGAAAAAAAACCATCTTTAGTACGCTTAAACCGCTTTAGAACGGCACACATACGGATATTTTTAATATTTTCTTTAGTGTTGGCCGGGTCCCTTGTGGACATGAATTACAAATTTGCGCTTGTAAAAATGCCTTTGTCTGTTTATTGCTCGTAAATAGCCTATAAACTTACAAAGGAGCCAAAAAGTATAAAGTGCGGGTTGATTTAACTGCTTTAATAGGAGCAAGGAGCAAGAAGGCAACAACCGCGGCTGTTGCATCGAGGAAATAAACTCCAGATTAAGACAGTTTTATTTTACATAGCTCTATACGAACATACATGATATGGCGACTCAGGTATTTAAGGTGTTAGCATTTCCTGGTACTGTATGCGTCAAAGACGTACATCAAAGGTAGCAGGAAGTGGTTGTCAAGGTAACGCTATCTTACGCCGTGATTGAGTTGTGGTCTTCGGCAACCCTGATGATATAACCATGTGCCTGCCCACACTCTCTTCCGGTTTGTAGAGGGAGTCACTCTATTGCAAAACATGGGAAAGAGGGTGGCAAGTTCAATGGAGTCGATGTTTAGTTTAATAGATGTAAGATTTTCCTATTATTAGTATATTGAATGGCGGTGTATGGAAGGAAGTTGGGTGATGTTGTGGAAAAACGGGAAAATTGGAAATTGATGTAGGTACATAATTATTGGGAGAAGTTGGAAAAGTCTACTCTTTAGCGAAATAAGTTATTTTACTGAAAACAATGAAGGTTTTATTTATATATCTACGCAAATTTGATTTTCAAAATATTTGTAAAAAAATCTTGCTTAAGTTTTGTAAATATATTACCACTTTCTTAAATGAAAAAAATAACATATATTATTTAAGAAATTATGTCTCGTATAGTTTGAGATATTTTGTGTGTAAGAATTTTAGTTCCACGATAACGTTATAACCTATTTCTCAATTTCAGGTTTTCTAATTATTGAAAAATTACCATATCTCTACCATTTAATTTCATTATTAAGGCGCCTTTTAATTACTAAAGAAAATAATTATCGAACACTCCCACTTTAATCTTTAATTGGCACCGGCGCCTCCGCCACAATTTAAATTACTGTTCATCTACTTTGCAACAATATTTGAACAAAAATAACACGTTTGCCTAACCAACTCTCTTAGTAGCCAAGAGCCAAACTTTCTAGTTAATCTAATTACCATCTAAGAGTTCAAACATCTTTTAAAGGTAAAGTGTAAATTTACCCATTATTGAATAAACATCATCAACATAAAGATGAGTGTTTTACTCCCGAAAGTTTATCGTATTTAATACAAAAAGTTTGTTTTATTTTCGCTGATGAATGCAGAGAGGAAGTTCCCAAAGAAACTTTACAACCAACACTTACTAACAAAGCTTATTTATTAAATAGAATTTATAGAACTTTGCCAACACCAACATTCCCAATTAATTACCGATATTATTTCGCTGTTCTCGCATAACGCAAAACTTTCTTCAGAAAAATACGTTTGCAAGTAGATTAAATTTCAATTTCGTTGCAGTGTGATGGCTGTTGGAATTGTAGAGAAGCAAAGATGACACGTTTGGAAAGTAGTAGCAAATAAAGGCCGAATATGTTGGGGCCGTTGTAAAATGGACCGCAAGCGATCTGTCCGAAGGCAGAGGCGGTACGAGCGACCCTTAGCGAAGAAATGCAAAGAGTGCTTTCGCCAATTCATCGCTTTTCTCTTTAGTAATGTCGGAATAATCGGCCTTGTGGTAAGTACCATCAGGAACTACTTATACCACAAACTACAACTACATATTTATTATTCTAGGTAGGATACACCATAGCTGGTTCGTTTATCTTCATGACGATTGAGCGAAGACACGTGTCACAAATTAAATTAGATGCCAATGCCACGCTGGCGTTCTACGTGGATAAATTATGGAATCTTTCATTGGAGCTTAATGCTTTCGACCAGGAGGAGTACAACAAGATTGTGATGGACGAGTTGTTTAACTACCAGGAGAGGATTGTGGATTTTGTGAGGAAGGGATATGATGGGCGGTATGATTTGGATTATTCGGCACAGTGGAGCTTTGCTGGAGCTTTTTTGTATTCTTTGACTGTGATCACCACTATTGGTAAGTGGGAAACTTGTCCTTATTCTGCATTTTCTGTTTCAAAATGCAAGTAAATTTTGGTTTTCATATAATTCAAGAATAAGCTATGCTCAAAAAATTATGAAGATCCTCTTTTAGGTTTTTTTTAGCCCTATGTTAATATTTTAATGTAGTTTTGTGGAACCAAAAGAATAAAAATTAGTATGTAAGTACTATTTTTTCTACGACTAGTCAAAATAATGAAAAATAAGAAAATAAATATTATGCCAACTTTATCATAAACTCAGAAACATCAGAAAATAAAAATGAGCTGTCAATTTTTAAATTTTAGATCAGTCAGATGTTCATGGCAATATTTAATATTGACGGAATATTGCTGTAATATTGCATTTCTATTGGTTATAAACTTGCATCGTAATGAACCTCATTACATTACAGGTAGTAAATGTCTAATAAATCAATTAAAGTATGAGAGTAGAAAAACATAATTTCATTACAACAATTTTTTTTCAATAAAATAATAGAATGATGTCCCTCATATACCGGGTGACTTTTTTAACCTGAAACTTTCAAATATCTCGAGTACGAAAAAAATGTCCATAATCAAAATTTAATCATTCCGCAGAGCAAATACATTTGTGCTAAAATTAGTCCCTCTCCTGCCCTCCTTGTAGGCGGGGCGGAGGATTCTGCAATACGTATGCAATAAAAAATTTCAGCACCATCTATCATAAATCGAAAAAAATGTTTCAGACAAATCCTACGTATTTTTAGCCGTAAATCCGAATCTGCAATAAAAAATAAGGGTTCCCATTTAAGATTTCAAAGTTACCCCCCGCCCCACTTATACAAGGAGGGAAGGACGGCGACTAATTTTAGCACTAATGTATTGTCTCCGCGGAATAATTAAATTTTGATTATGGACATTTTTTTCGTAGAGTGCTTATTACTTGAGATATTAAAAAGTTTCAGGTTAAAAAAATCAAAAATCACCCGGTAGATATCCACATTTTTACATAAGATGAAATAATGAAATAAATAACGTCCATCGGTTCATATATCCTTAAAAAATTAAACCTATAACTTTTTTACACTTCGTTAAAATAGTTGCACAAAGCGGTAACATTTATATTTCACTTTAGCACGAAAGTTTTTGCTTACGTAAATTTTTTCCCTTGACGATGGCGCAAATACAAAAAGCGTTTGTTGAAAAAACACCACATATAGCAGCTTCCGCTATTAATGAATCTCACTTCTATAAAAACCCTTTAGTTGATAAATTATATAACTTTGCATAAAGAGCTTAGAGGGTGCATTGATTTAAAAAGTTTTAACGACCAAAATTTTTCGGCTTTAGCCTGTTATCAATTATGAAAGTCTGTCGATGTCGTATAATCCCCCTATAATAATTTTTTCAACAAATGCCTAAAACAATTATTTCTAACTTTTTGCATCAACACGAAACAGAATAATATTATAATTAATTAATTAATGTTCGCTGGTGCCGGATTGTAAATTGACACTTCGATACAAATATTTCTCCTCTTCGTATGTAATTAATTTTACAAACAGATACAATCCTGGCTGGTGTTATGGTTCAAAAATTTCATTTGTAATTTGTTCCAATTTTGATTTGGATGTCCACTAGCATGTGTCACATACGAGTACATAACAGAGATTTGTTCAATAATTTCCAGTAACTTTTATGTATTTAATGTACGCTCGTTAACTTTACAACAATCCATAAAATCAGTAACCAACTTCTCGTACAATCCAATAAAAAGTGCAAAACTATATTTCCAATTACTAAAACTGTACTAGAAGTTATATACAGAAATACATCGCTATTTTTAAACTAGGCGCAACATAAATATATCCAAACTTTGTTCTTGTATCGAATTATTATTACCCAGTTAAAAAAGTTTTTTCCTCTCTTCTCCAAACACCAAACTTTTTCTGATGTTGGTGTGTGTATATTTTGTATGGTGTTTGTTCCCTTTTTGCTTTCGCACTTAATGCCATTAAAGTTTGGTGGTGGTGATATTACGTGGGAGCAGTGCGTGGACACACCATATGGTCCAACCCTCATTTAGCCATCTCATAACATTAAACTTTTGATACACACACAGAAACACGGAGACAGATATTAACATACTTTTGACAAACTTCTAAAGCGCGTCAAACGGAACCTGAAAATTAGCTACAGGATCATTTATTAATCATAAATTGCGAAATTAGTTGCTCGCTGTTGGTTTTTTAAAAATAAATATGCTTTGGACCTGTGATCAATAAATCACAAGCAAATCACTGTTAATTTCGTAATTTTAGAAATGCGGTTAGCAAATTATTAACATCAGACTGGGTGGTTTTATAAACTAAAAGTTATTAATAAATAATATCCGTTTGGTGTTTCTTTTATGTGACATATGCAAATAAATAATAAAAGTTTTCATCAGTTAAAAGGTTTTTTTAACGGTTTGATACTTCGTGGTATTTAAAAATAAACTACTCACTCATGTGCATCATCTTCTAACATTTCACAATTTAATTTAGTCTGTTTTAAAGTAGATATTAATAGGCTTTGTTAAGTGTACTACACTAATCAACAGTAGTTGAAATCAATATTGTACATGAATTTAGTAAAAATGTTATTTTGGTCTACGTTCTTCATCTCCAGCCATCCCAACAAGGCATCATTGGAAAAGTTCTTTCTCTTTACAATGGCACGAAAATTTTATGGGGTAACATCCAAAACTGGCCATCAGTCTCAATACCTATCGATTTTGGGTGAATTTGATTTAAAGTAAAACACACTAATTTTACCTAATTTTACCCTGCGTCTGTCAACGTTTCTTTTTTCCTTCTTCTTCAGAACATCTCTACTGATGATCCGTTCCAACGAAGGTACATACGTCATATTTTGCGATAATAACACAAATTTAAGACTTTTACACTTCTTGCAATGGTTTTCCAGGTTTAGGGATTAACCTCTACAGGGTGTTCCAGTTTATATCGTCAGGATTTCACCAGTCGATAGTTTAGCGAAAATTAAAGGTGGTTTGTCTAATAAACTATGGTCGAATGTTGCTTCCTTTTTGACGTACAGGCCATTAAAGAAAATAAATTATTTTAAATAATTTGTTATAAATCAATAACAAAAAAAGTTAGCATTCTGAAATTTTGCATAGATCTTTTTTTTGTATTCTCTTATAAATAGTGGTTGCAATTATTTTATTTAGAACACAGAGGGCTGCGCACGGGTTTCTTCAAAAACATTTTATTGAATAAAACGTACGCCAGTGGTTTTTTTGCAGCACCAATATGCAGAGAGTATTTTCCATTTAATTTAGAAACTATTTCGTATCTTATAATTTTTTGATAACTTAACTCAAAATAACTTAATAGTACAGTAAATAAGGGAGAAAAAAAGGCTTCAAATAGACTTTTTTTACCTTACAGCCAATTTTTGTAGAATCTTCTAGAGTGTCACCCTGAAAGTTTAAAACTGAGTTTGTGTATTCGTAGACCCCGCCCTTCCTTCACCAGTCCTCAATTAAGGGTTGGATTTTTTTGTTTATTGAATAACTTTTTTCCTATTAAATTTTCGAAAAAAAGAGTAAGTACAAAGTTCTAAAGAAATATTTCCTACAACTTATCTTTTAAACTTTTTTTGATATTGTCGATATTTAAAAAGTTATTCAACAAATAAGTTGAAAATTTTGGGAAAAGAGTAGTAAGTAGTAGTAGTAGTAAGTAGTACCTAACTAGAGAAAAATTTCCCTAAAATTTGCAACTTATTTGTTGAATATCTTTTTAAATATTGACAATATCAAAAAAACATTAAAAGGAAAGTTGTAGGAAATATTTTTCTCTACAACTTTGTACTGATGCTTTTTTCGGAAATCTAATAGGGAAGAAATCTCTTTAATAAATAAGAAAAAAAAAGTTAAGTTATCAAGAAATTGTAAGATACAAAAAAGTTTCTAAAATTGAATGGAAAATACTCTCTGCATATTGGTGCTGCAAAAAAACCAGTGGTGTACGTTTTATTCAATAAAATGTTTTTGAAGAAACCCGTACGCACGCCTCTGTGTTCTAAATAAAATAATTACAACCACTATTAATAAGAGAATACAAAAAAAAGATCTATGCAAAATTTAAGAAGACTAACTTTTTTGTTATTGATTTATAGCAAATTATTTATAATAATTTATTTTCTTTAATGCCCTGTACATCAAAAAGGAAGCAACATTCGACCATAGTTTATTAGACAAACCTTTAATTTTCGCTAAACTATCGACTGGTGAAATCCTGACGTTTTTCCTGGTTTTCGGGGATAGGTTGCTTAACTTGGAAGGCAGGTTTGTAAATATTTATTAAAATGCTTTTCTGTTGAACCCCCAAACCTCTGCTATATAAAGTAAAATGTACTACAAAATAAAGTGTGTAATGAGTTCCAAGTTAATGTCTCGATTAGCTGCATGTCCGGTTTATTCGTTTGTCCCAAATACAGGATAATAAACCATCCATTATTGTGTACGATAAAATTGGGATTTCTAATATTAACATTTTTATACGTCAATTAATATTTATACCAAAAACAATATCTATTAATATTTATGTCGAATCCATTCCTCTTCAATATTATCCGAAAACAAGCAGATATGATCAGACAGCAGCATAAAACCCACATAAGGATAATAAGGATATTTATTATCCTTAATAAAAGTCCTGTCCATAACGACACAATAAATCCACAGAGTGTCACGCTGCAGTGCTGGGCTGCTGTCGCCACATATTCCACGCAATAAATCCTGAGAAGATGATGGCTCTGGCGCATATCCACACCATCGCCCAGTTACCACATGTCTTCTGTTTATCCTTGAAGTAGCTGGATTGAGGTGTGCGGTTTTACATGTTAATGAATTCATCTATAACAGAGCTGGTTGCCGCGCCGCCGCCACCGCCACACCATTTGCCTTGATGTTGCTTGATGTAACAATGCTGGTGATTTATTACATCACACAGGCAAATAACGTACAGGGTTCCAGCAGCAGTAGCAGTAGCAGCATCACCACTGTGGATGGTTTTCAACCCTTGTCATGTTTTATTTTTAACCTGCTTTGTAATAATTAAAATTTATTAATGCCGCCTGCCATTTATCATACCAGCCGATGTAAATGGGGACAAAATTGCCGACGGGCGTCCCCACCGCGGGGCCCAGTGCATTATTGGTTAAATATCAGAATTAAAAAAGAAAAATGATGAGGTGCTTTAAAAGGCGCAAAAAACCAAATGCACGTAACTTGATTGTGGATAATTAATATAGTTTTTTTCTTCTTGGCTTAACGCCGTTTGATTTAGATTAATGGGGTCGGTGGCTGTTAAAAATATATATTGGGGCCAATCCGTCTTGTACCAGATTTTTTCTTGGAAAAACAGGTTTTTATGCAATAGCTTCCATCAGCCCATATTTCTGTTAGTTCAATTTTTGCAGCGGTAGATAAACTAACAATAAAAACGGATATATCCACTGCACAAATTAAATTTATTTTTCCTCCAGTCGAAAACTATAAATTACCACTTTTAGCTCTTTCCGTTTATTGACAGCTTCCAGTTAAAGAGTTCAACACTTTCTTATACTTTTTACTTCCGCAATTTATAGAGGAAAAAATATAAATCATTAGATACATTCAGTTGCTCTTGGAATCTTTATTGTGGGGATAGAAGGACATAACAGCGTGATTTACTTAGAAATTTTTTTACAAAAAAACCATCTGGGAAGGTACTTCATTATTTAACAGCCCATTTCATTACAAGAAATGTTGCATGACATGCAATATTTGATATTTTTATCTCTGTTAAATAACACAAACAAAAAATATTAAATTTAAAATTTGCGCGCTGATCTCAGCATAAAATTATGTTGGTATTACAGAATTTTTAGGTTAGGTTAGGTTAGGTCAGATCCAGTATAAAATGAAAAGAAGAAGATACATATATTGTGGCATTTTATTTTTATTTAAAAATTTAAAAGTACATTAAAGTTTTTTTTATTTATCTGGAGTTGTTATATGTATAAGTTTGTATAAAATGATTGTAAGAGAATGTTTAGTGTTAGCCTGTAATAATATCAAATATCCCTAGACAAAAGAAATAACCATAATTCAAGCCAGCGATTGCCAACATAAACTGTCTATTGCTAACTTTTTGAGGATGCTTGAAATGAGTTATCTGATTATGCCGCCTTCAACCATTTAAATTTATAGCGATTTCAAAAAATTGTTATTATGGTTTATTCGAATATTTTCACCTCACTACTTATTTGTACACATAACCTAAGCTAACCTAACAATTTACCTTTAGATATGGAATAAATTCCAATCTCTTTTCAATACCCCATTTTTTCTTTCAATTTTAGTCTCAGGTTTTCCTCCAGAATTTGCTATTAAAATATCATGCGGTCATTCTGGCACACCCAGTATATTAAAAAATATTCATTAATCTATTTGATTCTAATGCTATATTAAATATCAAATAAATGTATATAATTATTTTGATATTGCACACATGTAATAAAGTTTTATACAGACTTTTAATTATTATGTTTCAACAAAAATTGAATCCTGCAAATACAATTGCCGCAATTAAAATTAAAATTATTCAACATCATTTAATTGAAATTGAAAAACAAATCTAAAATGCAAATTTGGATTGGAAAACCGATTTATGTCTTTGGTGGATATTGAAATCCATAGTCATTACACATAATGTGTTAGTAATAACTGAAAACTTGGATACAAAATAATTAAGCTCCAATATTTATCTAATAATTAATGTGATTTCAACACCAATTCACCAATGGACTGGATTTTATTTTTGTTATCTCGCTATAGTAGTTTTGGTGACAAGAATTAACTTTTCCGCACAACCAATGATTTTGTTTGCTATTTTTGTAATTGCTTCGAAGCCCATAAATAAAGGAAATATATTGCCAGGACATTGTTTTATAATTTATCTACACATTATTGTTTTTTCAACCATCCACATCCACAACTTTAAATTGCTATTTTCGTCCTAGCTTAACAAACATTTTTTTTAGTCCTGCGTTAGTGAACTGAAAAAATGTTTAAGACATCAGAGACAGAAATGAAAAAATACTTAATTTGATTGCAAATTCGCTCTTTCTACAGCTTATAGAAGAAATCCCTGCGACTACTAACAGAGCCTTTAATAGCATTAATTGCGACAAAAAGAACTTGTCAATGGTAATGAAAAAATAAAATAAAAAAGCGGGGGCACCCAGCAAAAGGAATTCAAAGTATAGAGTAGAGTGCACTTAAAATAATGTTATTAACGCAATTTTAGAATCAATATTCTATTTAGACACAGAATTTCACTCCCTTGTTCCCATCCAGCTTTTTCTTCGTCACCAAGCGCGAGTTTCTTATCTTAAAACCGGTGCACAACTCAATTAAATATTTTATGTACTTATAAGTAGTAAAAGTGTAGGGCGTTAGGCAGAAAAACCACCAAAGATGCGCTGTGTTAATGTTGTGTTTGTCAGAGTAGAGCGGCGAGTTTCCTTCGTTTTGTCCGGCGAAACAGGCAAGCCTGCGAAATCTTGACGGATTTGACGGATTAGCTGCCGCATATATTTATTACTGTCAGTTTGGGGGGTTGATAGATTGATTCGGCTTGCGACGATATCCAGGTCGATTTTTGCCTCAGGAATATTCTTGCGGTGGAAATGCAAATCAAATGTCAATTTCCTAACAAGCCACACACATCATCGAATGTGTCAAAGGGGATACGCAAATATAGGTACCGACTACAAATTTAACAATTCAATATATGGAGTTATATTGTCTTAATTTGTATTATATTCTAATATTAAATAATTATGTAATAAAATTTGTATATATAAATTTTAGAGAAAATTAATTTTCTGTTGTTTAATTTAAATAAACATTGGTTCAAGTTTAATAGACAACATTTTATTTTTTGGTGGCAAATGGAATATTAGATAACATTTTTAGGTTTTATGGTTTTTTTTACAATAAGAACAACTTTTCTCAAATATTTTATACAGGGTGTCTCTAAAAGGTCTTTACAAAATCCTACCATAAGTTTTTGGGCTCAAAATAATTCGATTGAACCAAACATACCTTAGTCCAAAAATTCTTCCTTGCTTAGTTACAGGGCGCTAAAAAATATCTTTCCAAATCGTTTTTTAAGTATATCTACAGAATGGTTTAAAGTAGAGACTTGAAATTTGGTGGGTTAATAAGTCTATAAGGAAGCTACAATGTGATGGTATTACAACCAAAATAATAATGTTCAGTGTCGTACTTATAAGGGGGAATCAGTGATTTTTTTGGATATTTTTTGTAGGGTATTGAATTTTTTTACAAAATAATTAGAATTATGATAGATACGCTCAAAACACGTAAAAAAGGTATACTTGTTTAACTTGCGTTAACTTAACTGTTTGCGAGATATTTAACTTCCAACATTTTTTTTGCTATTAAAACAATTTGACTTACCCTGTAAAGTAAAAAATATTGAGTCACTCTAATACAGCTGATTCTACGTCCAAAACTAAGCATAAATGGTTGTAGAAACCAACCTCCAAAATGTTTCGTTACTAAAATACAGGGTGTTGAAAGATGTATTTTTTATTCGCCCTGTATCTTTTTTAGGTATATCTACAGAACGGTATAAGATAGATATTATTCTAAGTTTTGGACGTAGAATGAGCCGTATTAGAGTGACCCAATATTTTTGACTTTACAGGGTGTCACAAATTGTCGTTTTAATAGCAAAAAAATTTTTCTAAGTGAAATATCTCGCAAACAGTTGAATTAATGCCAATCAAACAAGTATACCTTTTTTACGTGTCTGGAGCGTATCTATCATAATTTTTATTATTTTGTAAAAAAAATTTAATCCCCTACAAAAATTATTCAAAAAAAACCCTGAGACCTCTTCGATAAGTACGCCACTGAACAATATTATTTTGGTTCTAATACCAATAAATTGTAGCTTCCTTATAGACTTATTAACCCACCAAATTTCAAATCTCTACTTTAAACCGTTCTGTAGATATACTTAAAAAATTATTTGGAAAAATATTTTTTAACGCCCTGTAACTCAGTAAGGAAGAACTTTTGGACCAAGGTATGTTTGGTTTAAAAGAATTATTTTAAGCCCAAAAAGTTGTGGTAGGATTTTGTAAAGACCTTTTAGATACAGATATAGTTGTTTAATTTTTTCATAACATCATCAAATTTAGGTCTCCATCTTTCAGCTTCAGGCAGTTTCAACTCTATTCAATAATATCCTATCCTTTTAATAAATTGTATGTTTTCTTATTCTTTTTTTTCCAGGCTATGGCAACATCTACCCCCACACATACCTGGGTAAGATAACAACAATAGTATACGCCATCATCGGCATGCCCCTTTTCCTGCTCTACCTGTCGAACATCGGCGATATAATGGCCAGATCGTTCAAATGGATCTACGCAAACTGCTGCCTGTGCAGATGGTGTCCGGGCGTAGCCAAACGTCGCGCCGAGAGACGTATTAGAAGGGCCCAACAACTTGGTATAGATTACGAAAGTGAAGCTGGAAGCGGAAACAGCAACGAAAGCTGGCCGGTATAATTAACATTAACCTGCATGAATGTATTAAACTCCTGGGGAAATTCCAACAAGACGGTGACAATCTGAAGTTTGTTTTGTGTGTGTACAAAGGCTGATGTGATAAATATTCCATGCACAAGGGGGCTGCACTTAACAAATTGAATTATATTCGATTTAAACTCTGGAGACAAAGCGCAGTATTGTTTTAGGTTGACCACCAAATCATTATGATAATTGTGTTGTGTTGTGGTGCGCTTGTCCATTATGGATTCAATTATTAAACGAAATCCATTACATGGGAACCAAATTTAAAATATCTGCCCAACACACACAATTACAACAAAATTATTCGTCTGTAGCTTTAGTTTTGATGAACAATTCTAACAAAGCCGCATTTTATTGGTAGCGATTTGTGCCGGAGACATATCGTAGGTTGAGCCATCACAAATACCTCACATTTTCAATTTGAAACTGTGTTTTTTATGCAGTATGTCAAAGCCGATAGCAGCCACCAATAATACTAGCGTCTGTACTATAATACTAACTTGTAATGTTTAATAAAAAAACTGTCAACGTGTATAACACATGTTCGCGCGGCTCCGGGTGATGAATGTTGATTCCGGGGTGCGATGGTGAATTCATATATTACAACAAGCAACAAGGAGCAAAAATAACGAAATTATTTTTTATGTGCTGATAAATGTGTTGGGGTTTGTTAACTAATATGATGTTGTTTTTAAAATTGGCAAGGTTCAATAATGCGATATTCTGGTTACGTTTTTAAATTTGTACAGCGCAGTTATTTATAATTAATTAATATCTATTTTTTCCATAACATAAAACTTAGTATTATAGAAAGGTTTTATTAAAAATTGTTATATGAGAATATCATTTCAAAAATCCCTTCTATGAGGAGAATAAAGGTCTCTCAAATCGGTCAGTGTTTTAATTTGTGTTTCTGCGGATAACCACAAATGTTTCCGCTTTGTGAATTCTCTGGATTTCAAATCAAATATTAAATGGAATTAGTCCGGAAAGCCGCTTTTGTACGATACATTTTTAAATAGAACGTGCGATCTGTTGAAATGGATATTTTTAACTCATGTTAAAAATTATAATAAATATAGCTTTTTGAGAACAGATTACAATTTATATTTTATGTGCTTTTCACAAAACTTCAAAAAGAATTTTGAATTTCAAGGTCACACAATTTTTCAAGTGCCTACATAAGTAAAGATAGTGTATCAACTAATAACAGAGCACGATTTTTTGCTAGTTGCCTATTTTCCCATTTATAAATTTTATTCATCGTTAATTTTAAGAAATCGCTGACTTAAGATGTGGTCAGATGTTTAAAAATGTTTCTGTTCTAATCAATAATGTGTAAGAGGCTAAGAAGTAAAATTTTAAGCAAAAATTTTTGATTAACTATGCAGGTGTTTCAGGATTAATTGGACAAACTTAAAATCTGAATTCAGGACCTCAAAATAAGAAAAAAAATTTCTATGGAGGTATGTCCGAAAACGTTTCGCTAAAAAGTTACGCCCCTTCAAAGTTGGAGGCTACAATTATGTTTTTAATTTTTTTCTCAAATTTGGATAAAGATAAAAAAATTAACTTTGCTAGGGATTTTCTACTTATGGAAACGCTTCTAAAGAATATTTTTTGAATCATCCCTTATCGATAAAAAGGGTGAAATCAGCAACCCCTCTTTAATTTTTTTATTGAAACTCTTTAACGGGCCCGAATTTTGTCATATAAAAAATTGCACTAGAAAGCTAGATTCATTTAGAAAGTATTTTGTCTCTTTCACTTTTTTCATAAAATCAGCAAATAAAAATTATTAAAATCATTTTTACTAAAAGGATCCGTTTTACTAATAATTAGGTAATAATTAATTACTAGTAGCTCGTTCCTAAAGGTTTAATAAAATACGGTTATTTGACAGCAGCCTGCTGGCCATTTTCCATTTTATTAAATAATGCAATAATTTCCAAAATAACCATGTGGATCGGGATTATTTTATTTTTTATTTAAAAAGTACCAGTTCTATGAAAAAAATGAAAGAGACAAAATACTTTCTAAATGAATCTAGCTTTGCAGAACAATTTTTATATGATGACAAAATTCGGGTCCGTTAAAGTTCATTTTTGATCTTTATCCAAATTTGAGAAAAAAATTAAAAACCCAGCCTCCATCTTTAAAGGGGCGTAACTCTTTAGCGAAACATTTCCGGACATACCTCCATAGAAAATTTTTTCCTTATTTTGAGGTCCTGAATTCAGATTTTTAGTTTGTCCAGTAAATCCTGAAACACCCTCTATATTGAACAGGAAAAATGTTAAAAGTTTAAAAAATGTGTATACAATGTGTTCCATGGCTGATGTTACAAGAGGTGTAATCAACTAATATTTTTTAATTACTATTTGATATTTTGGAATTCATTCCTGCTTCCTTGAAAAAGAATATTAGGTACCTACAATTTTTAGTTTTTGCAAATGAAGTCGGCCTGGAATATTGCAAAAAAACTATTTTCTTCTTAGGGAAAGTATTTTTTTTAATATATAGCAAAATATTGAGTAGATGTAAAATTATGACTACAATAAAAACTTCAGGAAGATTGGCCTATTTACCAAAAAGATCCGAGAAAAATCGTATTTATTAAAATTTAGTCTCTCCATTCATAAAAAATACTAAGACATTAATTTACTTATTAATTTTAATAGACTTATATAACGGCCAAATTGTACAAAAAAGAAACTAAACTAAAGCAACAAAATGTATAAAGCACAAATTAGTATAAGTAAAACAACAAGAGTATGACGAAATTAAAAGAACTTATTATTAACTAAATTAAATTTTAATTAAGGTCAGATACATATACAGCTCCTGCTTACAGAAATAACAAAATAGAACATTACTCGTATTTCATCCCTTAAGTAAATGCAGTTAATGATTTACGAAAATATTTCAAATCCATTGCACATAAATCGAAATGTTTGTTTATTTTGTCACAGTTTTAGTGTTATTTTGGTTAAAATATTTTGTAAAATTTTTACGAATAATTTATCGTAGAATAATATTATTAGATCATATTATCACAAATTTAGTTTTTTCCAAAAATCAACAACAAAAAAATCAGAATATTTCCACAAAATCATCAGGATTTGAGTTCAGGATTTAATTTATAGAATTCCAATTATGGATTAAGGATATTTTGAAGGTTTTCCGTCACCTTTTACAAAATCTGAACTATTACAGATTGAAAACCAGCTCCAAAGATAATTTATTTTTAACATTGCACATTCCAACTCAATATTTCTTTTAGGGCAAACCCCCCCAAGGTTCCACCGTCAGCGAAGCAAGCGAAGACATGACAGGGGCAACAGACGAATCCTACGACGTCCAAGCCGTGACAGTCCCAGTGACGATCTGTCTTGCCATAATGGTGGGGTAAGCCATCACCAACTCAACAATCTGTGCCCAAAATAATAACTCACACACAACCACTCTTTATTTATAGATACATTTGTGGTGGTGCCTTCATAATCTGCAGATGGGAAGACTGGGAGTTCCTCGACGCCTCCTACTTCTGCTTCATTTCCCTTAGCACAATAGGTTTCGGTGATCTCGTGCCTGGTGACAAGATATTCCGCCCCGGCAAGGACTTTTACAGTGAGGTGTTGGAACTGAGCTTTGTGTTTTGCTCAATGTATCTTATGTTAGGGATGGCTCTTATCGCCATGTGTTTCAACTTAATGCAGGTGAGAAGGAAGGAAAAATGCAATAATGGTTGCGAAGGAGGTCTAGTTCGCGTGCCCACATACAGTGGAAGCCAAATCGCATACAGAGCACGGAAAGTTTGTTTTAAAGTCTATGTGTGTCAGGTGTTTGAGTTTGAGATCTAAGAGGGAGAGTTTAAGCTGCGGCGAAACAACACGAAGCACTTAAATCTCGTGAACTAGGGCACTAACTGCTTTGTTTTCGTCGGCGTTCTAGTTTTAAACTTATTCAAATACGAAAAAAAAACTTTAAACTATACCTAAAATGAGAAAAACTCTATTGGATTCCAACTTAAACAAGTTAATTTAGGTTATATTAAGTTAATTTAAGAAGAAAATACAGCATATGGTCAAATCGGATTTTCATATTCATTCATCAGCAGAAATAATTACTTTCAGATATATTATTGTAAAACCGGTTTTGTTTTCAGGAGGAAGTAATTCACAAAATACGGACAACAGTTCAGACAATAAAATACATCCTGCGATGTAACAGATGACAAAAACAAACAAATTAAATTTTCAAACGAAAATTTCCAACTGCAGACAGATGGGAGATATTAAAGTGAAGGAAAGTGAAGAAAGTCCCTCGCCACCACAACACGCCACGCCCATCGTTTCTCATCAATTCAATTAGTTTATACACCGACGAGTCCGAATTAAACCCCAACATCCCTGCCCACCACCCAGTTCAAAAAATTATCCACCCAAGCAAGAATTTCATTTCGTACATGTACCTACATTTGAAAAATAACACCGCCCCTCTAACAGAAGAAATTCATACAGTTGTTTCATACTGTAGATCCAAGGAACGAGTAAGTAAGTAATTTATTATTGTTGTTTAAAAACGAGGCTAAGCTACAGTTTTTATTAAACTAGCGTTTAAAGAAAGTTTCTGCAGATACATTTGGATGTAAAATTAAATTTCTTGTTTTCATAAAACTTGTTAATTAAATTTTTTTTAAAAATTCGCGTAAATAAAAGAAATTATAGAGTGGTCGTCCAAACGACTTTTTCCCCCAGTGTATCATTTTTACTCTATGTTTTTGCTCCTACGAATATTTAAAAATATACATTTTATTAAAAATATACAAATGTTCTATTAAATAAAGGATCTCTCATTTTTACT
The DNA here is from genome assembly GCA_963942485.1 of Pediacus dermestoides. Lineage (NCBI taxonomy): Eukaryota > Metazoa > Arthropoda > Insecta > Coleoptera > Cucujidae > Pediacus > Pediacus dermestoides. The sequence continues at coordinate 38,233,880 of OZ012626.1, forward strand.
TTCTTATACGAAGTAATAAGAAAGTATAGTAATCGTGATTTTTTCGACTATGAGATTTTGGTGGATTTACACGTTTTGAAGGCCTCTGAATCCCCAGAGGGTAAAATTTTCTATGATCGATTATTAGTGTTATTATGGTGTTTTAGTTGCAATATAATAAAAAATACTTCTCTTTTATGTAATACAACTCATTTCCTCACCACCACTGAGGTAGAGTTAAGGCGCGTTTTTTTAACGTGGTGTCCCCAGGAGGCCTAATCCACGGTCAGTATTATCAAGTTGTAAATAATTATATATATACATAGGTACTCTATAAGTTTCACATTAATAATTTTTGCATAAAAATAGATTTCACCCCAAATTTGGGTCGATAAATTTTATAATATTAATGGCAGCACTTTTTGCAGTGTCAGTGGGAAAGGTGTGTTATAAGGGCAAAATATAAATTATAAAACTTAAGTACATAAAATATATTCGATTTTTGGATTTTCACCAAAAATTTGTTCAGGTGGAGTTCATTTAAAATTTTAATATGTTAGCTGAAAAATAAGTTGTTAATAAAAGAGAAAGAAGGAAGGCCTATGTGGATTATAATAATAATCTCACAGTAAAATTATCTAATATATTTAATTTATTTCCAGTGGTTTTTTTTAACGTGGTGTCCCCAGGAGGCCTAATCCACGGATAGTATCTATTATTGTTGAGCATATTCATGAAAAAAATTTTTGCATAAAAATAGATTTCACCCCAAATTTGTGTCGATAATTTTATAAAATTATAATAACACTTTTTGCAGTGTCAATAGGAAAGGTATGTTATAAGGGAAAATATAAATAATAAATATATTCGATTTTTGGATTTTCTCCAAAAATTTTTTCAGATTGAGTTTCTTAATAATGGTAATATGTTAGCGGAAAAATAAGTTGTTAATTAAAGATATTTTTATTTAAAAATAGTAGGTACATTATTTTTGTCCAGAAATGTACTTAAACATTTCCTATGCATAAACCTTGGTGATACAATTATTTTTAAATTGTACCTAATACCAAATTTCGTATGAATTTGTGAATTGGGGGCCCCCAAACATTTTTTCGAAATTTTACCTTCGAAGTACATAAATTAAATTATGTAAATATAGATACTGAAAATAAACATTATAAACGATATGCTATATTCTCTCTTCACTCTTCACTCTTCTCTCTTCTCTCTTCGCTCTTCTCTCTTCTGTCTAAAGTACACTTTTAAAAGATAGCATTTGGGTTTGTTACAAAGTTAATTGAGATTTTATTTAAAAAAAAGTACTGTTTATATAAATTATTTACGAGTGTTAACGATATGCTGTCTTCTCTTTTCCATTTTGTGTCTGCTGTTCTCTCTTCTGTCTTCTGTCTAAAGTACACTTTTAAAAGATGGAATTAGCTTTGTTACAAAGTTAATTCAGATTTTATTTAAAAAAAATACTATTTATAAAAATTATTTACGAGTTTTTTTTTTGAGAACCCCATGTAGAAAGAGTTAATTAGGCTCTTTACCACATTTAATGGGGTACTTTCGAGGCGTGAACCTCTACCACACATTAATCACTATCCGGACTACATGCCCACAACGGTGCTTTGCATGGGCAGAGGGAGCTATCGAATAGGTTAAAGGGTAAACGCCGTGTGGTCTGACATGTGACTCATCTCGGATACTAGTCGTAGTAGTTCAAAATACGACCGACACCTCTAACGATGGCACTAGCTGGAGCGCAAGTTTGCTCCAACTTCGTTTACCCTCCCGAATTTTAATAATTTACTTGCTTTTAAAATTACTGTACTTAAATTTGTGTTAAATTAGCTTTGTTACAAAGTTTGAAGACGTGTGACGGTTTAGCCGCTAATCCCCAACATACGCCTGCATTTAATCTGGTTCCAAAGACCGTACATAACATATATCGGACATTAGCGTTGTCCGGCGGTTACCTATGGGAGGTACGTCACAAACGCAACTATAACCGTTCTAATTCCAGAGGTATCTGGTGGAAAGCCAGGCCCCCAGCATTAGAACAATCAAGGTTTCCGGGAAGACCGCGGGTAGTGACTCTTTGTGTTGAGAGACAGGCAACAGCTCTAAGCCTAGGTGTCAACCCGTACAACTCTTCCACATCTCTGTCACCCCACGCGAATCCACCATCCGCCAAGAGTGTCATAGTTACTCCCGCCCTTGCTTGAAAAATTATGAAGTGCTTATATAAATTATTTTTAAGTCTTTACCCATTTTCATGCGTTTCATCTATCGACACCCACGTATGTTAGGTACATAGGTATGTTATGTTCTAACCCTAGTCCCAGTAATTCTGATGGGACTTTATACATAATCGTAATCTAGGAATGGAGCGATCTAAATGTCAAAGAATATTTAAAAGACAAAGCCCGGGCTTTACGCGCGAATATCTCCGATGTCTCAGAGCAATTATTACTCAAAAAGGAATACCGAACCACACAACAACGTTGGAATAATGCAAATTAATTCATGATTCAAAATTAATCCGGATTGATTTACTATTAGAAATATTTAACAATAGTAATTTTACGAAAATTCAGCTGATGAAATTTTTCACACAGTAAAAATGTTCTGACCTGGTATGCTGTCTTCTATGATGTAGTCCTTTAATCGTCATGGGACCTACTTTTCAAATATAAACACTGAAAAAAATATTCGAAACAACTCTAAACAATAAATAATTACACGCGAGTTAATATTTAAATTAAGATGTGTTACACGAAATAATTAATTTATAATTAAACATATCATACGAAACAAAACTTTAGCAGGAATCTTTACCGGTTCACATTCGGAACAATACTAAAAAATGTCTAATATAAACATAAATAGGTATTATAAATGAGAATAATAACTCATAAAAATTAGTCATCTCTTATACAACAAATACCTACAAATTATAAGCTTAGTCAGTTCTAAAATTCTCGAAAAACTCAACAAGAATATTTGGAAAAACGACAATTTTTATTCAATTTATATATCTAGACCTTCAGAAAAAAATTTGCGGTTTCTGGATTAGAAAACGAATCAACTGTGAAGTGGTGAAAACATGCAAAAATAAACCACCTTAAGTATGTCTTGAAATTTTCCAATAAGAATGTTGTCTTTAAGTCAACAAAACAAACTTCGTGTTTCTATCACGAAAAATAAATAAACTATAAGTATTTTCAATTTCATTGAGTGCCCCATTGTAGAATTTTGAGCCCTATTATCTCGTTTCTAGGTGATTTCCCTAAATAATTATTGTTTTGCCTTATCGTACTTACTGGCAATTTTATATGATAATTTGATTGCATGTGATTGTTTCCAAACAGAAAAAGCAAGAATTTTGTCAAAGTGATATTAAAAAAAATAATTATTGAAACTGATGATGGTAAAGTTGAAGTCAAATTTACAGTTTCAGAATATAAATGCTACATTTCTTAAACAATAAATCGTTTTAAATTAAAATGAGTCCGTTTAGACTTTTTCAACGGATGGAATGTTCCACATGCTAGTTGAAATATTTGAACGAAAAAAAGTAAAAATGTTTTAATCTGGTATGTTGTCTTCTACGATGTGGTCCTCATTTAATCATCATGGGACCTACACACAATAATCAAAATCAAAATTCTAAAAATTATCTTAAAATTTCTATACTAGGTATACTAGTAGTAGTAGTATGCCCCCAGCATTCTGCCGTGAGCCCCCCATCTCCGATTTTACATATCAGAAGAGTAGTAACAATGTAGTAGTAAGTATATGTATGTACATAGTAGCAAATTAAATTAAAACTATTTCGAAAATTTATCAATCTACCAAGGCAGGCAAAAGTTTTGTTTTTAATTAATTCCAATCCAAGCCCCCTTTAAAAGGGGCCCTCCTATACCGCTAGTCTCCTATACCCCGGGCACCATGGCCAGTACCATGCGAGAGTCAGGAGTAGTAACTGGTAGTAGCAAAAAAAATTAAAACTATTTCATACCGTTTCTCTTGAAGCCCTTTTGCTTTATTCCCGTCGTAATCCATCAAAGAAATCACTAATTAATGCACAAGACAATTCACTGCACTTGTAGAAAAAAGTCTATCATTGAAAGAAAATTTGAAAAGTAACCGTAAGAAATAACTAATTATGCGAAGGTATGATTAACTACTAAAGCAATTATATTAACACGTGTTATACTTTATAATTAATGACTAATTGAACGTAAGCACCAGACACACGTCTGCTCCGTTTGGCATTCAAAATAAAACTAAAAACTGATTCATATACAAAATAAATCCATAGATAACAAAGTCATAAAAATTACGCATCATTTTTTGCCAACAAATACAATTTAAAGGCTTAGGTTGGGTTCACTTTCTCACAAAATTCACCACAACAAAAGTTATCGGTATTGATTTTTTAAGAAAAGTGAGCGCAGCCTAAGGTCATAAAATTGTAAATTTTGGTTGTATAAAGGGTGACTAATTTGTGAGTTATTTTACTCCTATATATTTTATTCTAAATTAGCCAAATTTTAGTTTTGTTTCTGTAAAGGTTGTGTGCTAAAGTTTTGTTCGTTACTTCCATTTAAATTAATTAATTATTTCGCGTTAACGCGTATTTATTGTAATTTCTTTAGTAGTTAATATACTGTTAATCGTAACTTGCGTGTAATTAAATATTTCTCAAACTTACTTTCAATGATTGACTTATTTTTTCAAAAAGTGCTATAGTATGTTGTGTAGATAATTAGTGATTCCCGCCAGAAGGGAATAAAGCAAAGGGCTTCAAGAGAATAGGAACGAAAATTTTGCAGTAATTTAAAGACAATTTTTGGAATTTTGACACTATAACTAAATTAATTTTCTAAAATATGATTGCATATTGGCAACGGCTTTAAGTACAATATTTTTTAAAGAACAGAAGCTTATTAGTATTGTATATTAAAGTCATGTGTTGGACACATCAGATATTTAAATTCAACAATAATGTTACAAAATTCCATGGACAAAATATAAAATTTATAAATAAAAATTTATTTCCAGTAGATTGAAATTATTATAACACAAACATTCACACTAATAATTTGTTAACCTAAACCACGAATAATGCGGGTACTATATTAATTATATAAATACCAAACGTAGGCACTAATTAACTATGAAATATATAGTAGTTGAAACAGCTACCACAAAACGTAAAATCATAGAATCATATCAAAAAATCAGCAACATGTCATTTCTTAACTAGAGTCAAAGACATACTATAAACATAAAAAAGGCAAAAATTATCAATTATGTTTTTTGTGCCTTTTATAATCTTAATATTCTGAGTCAAAAAATAAATTATATCTATTGACATTCCAACTAGAAAACCCTTTAGGTACTAAATTTAATTAATTTATTTATTTAAACAATAAATATCGATATTTTGGATATAACATAAAAACAATTTAAACAGGATGGTAAATGTTCAAGATATTTAGCGCCCCCTCTTATTTTTTTTTACTAAATCGCAAACTTTCCACGAGATACTTTTTTGTGAAACTTTAAAATTTGTATTAAAGTTTTTGTCATAAAATTATTATGAAGAATCGTGTAATTTTGGGATATCACCTCAAGTAAGCTCAAGTTAAGCTCAACTTCAAAAAATTTTCATTTAAGAAATGGCATGCTAGAAATAAAAAAACTTACTGTTTTTAAAGATTTTATAATAAGTAGAATATACATATATATTATTTACTTATTTGGTTTTTCTTGACTGTTAGCGCAAATATTTACATATTCTAAGATTACCTTTAACAAATTTTTCAAACAATTTTTGTTTCTATATTCTGTAAAACCACAACCATAAACCATCCACAAAAATAAAATACAGTATAGCATAAAAGATATTGTAACAAAGTAAATTCTATTAGTTACATTTTTCAATTCCTATGATTTATTTACAACATGTACATTTTCCCCAGTCAAACGCCAAAAAGTAAAAAACATTCCTTTGGAAGAGCTTTAGAGGTCTTTACTACCTTTTGACTTCAAAAACTACAGGATACGCTTCATAAATGGCTCTTATACACTTGACTAGTACAGAGACTGTCAGTTTTTGCGCGTAGTAGTTGAAAAATAAATGTAGCTGAAAAACGTTATTTTATTTTGAAAGGCGAAAACTAACATGTAGGCTAAAGTTAGGTACATTCATTAACTGACTCGGACATTGAGAGTTTGCGACTTCATTCAGTTAATTATTATGAGAACTGTGAAGACATTTTATAATGTATTAATAAAATAATTAAAAGCAAAATCCATTCACAAATATCTATTAAATCTCTTCATAATTAGAAATATTAAGTTTAAATTTTTCATTTATTGGTCCTACTGACAAACACTATTTCTTTATATGAATACAAGAAGTTTAATAATTAATTTGTTTGTTTCAGATCCCAATTAGAAAACGAAGATTCCCACCCGAAACTTATACATCAAATTTGTTACTGTTATACATGTTGTTATACAAATACACCAAAAGTCCTTTCGTTGAAAATAAATATATTATAGATGTTTTGTACAAACTGTTAACAACAAGTCTCTGAATTTAAATTAGTTTAATTATCACGATACTTGGTGGTAAAAGTTGGAAATGTATTCTTCTTAGCTTGATACAGTGATAAAGCTCCATGCGCACATAACACTAGCTAAAATTCCATTTCCAACAATTATAATGGAGTAAACAAGTTAGAAGTTGTACAAACAGACACGAAATATTGTGTGTGTACAAGCCAGTCATGCTGAAGATATTTTAACCGAGCTCTCTTCAGGTTTATGTGTTTTGTCAAATTAATGTAAATCTTTAACTAACTAAGACAACAAAACAGTTTCGAACCGATTTCGTTTAGATATAATTTTTTGCCCCTACGAATCCAGTATAGTTAATGAGACGTGAATAAGAAGAACGGAATAAAGAATGAAAAAATTGTGTATGTGTGTAGGTTGGCATACCTGGATCTCTAATAAAAACACAGCTCGTGGTACCTACACATAAATTTGTTTGCAGTGGAAATAAAGATCTTTTTTAAATGGAACTGTACATAAATGTAACAAGTAAACCAAATATAATTTAACAACCCTATGCGCCTGATCATCCCCCACCCGGTTCAGCAAAATCTCTACAGGCGAAACCGTTCAGTATAACACGGAAATTTGTCTAGGAAACTCGACGGGGATTTTCTTCGGCGCGTCGTTACGAAACCAGCACCGGGACGTGAATTAAATCTGTTATATAAGAGTGAATTTTTTGGTTAGTTTGTTGTCATTTGCAGTTTAAAAAATAACATTGTACAGGGTTAAAATTTCACTACAGCATAGGTAAGTAAAATTGTTGTGCTTCAATAATATTTTTGTTTGCTGATGAAATTTTATGAAAATTATAATTGATTTTCAATCCCTTTGGCTTGTTTGTACAAAATATTGGTTATATATTATTCCACAAGCAAAGCTAAGAAGTGTGATGTTGGCACGAATATCATCACTATCGGTCCAAACACTTTCATGCAAATCAATCGCGTAATGGAAACAGCGTTTGGAAAAACTTCAAACAATTTTCGCCGGAAGGATTTTATATATTTATATTACATTTCAATTCGGTTTTTTTTTGTCAAGGAAAAACTCAAGCAAATCGTAGCATATTTTCGATAAAACCTTTTTTGTGCAATATAAGGGAAACTTTCAGGTTTCACAGTCAAAGAACTTATTTGTGTCAGTTTTAGAAGCCGTAAATTCGAGTATAGAATACAGCCAAGGTCGAAGTTTGTCGATTTCATCGAGTTTGTTGCCACTTTTAATTAAAAGAAAATTTTATTCGCAGTAATTACAGTTCATTGCGAAACTTCCTTGCTTCCTGTGCTATTAAGTCGAGCAGAAAATAAAATGTAAATTTACTAGAGATGCAAAGATTAAACAGTGTTTTACTTAATAATTTATTGGGGAAAGTTAGTTTTCAAACATCAATGGTTTTAGGTGCGAAATAGTTAGTTAGTTAAAAGTTTCGTAAAAATACCATACTCAGGCCTAGTTAGAGGAAATTTATGTATGAAAAAAAATTAATGTTGCACAAAATTATTGCAATTATTACAAAAACAATAAAAATAAGTTTTCTACAAAATTAAAATTTTGGTGGATGCGCCGGTCTAAATTTCAACACTGTTTTAAAATTGTAAAACTTTTGCATAAAATTTTACTTTCTTTTTAATAAACCATTTCATATTTTTTAAAGATAGTTGTCAAAAAAATAATAACCGCATGAAACAACCAAAAGTTTTAAGCGACTAAAATATGTTGAACAATTATTAGAATATCAAAGATGGCTGTGAATTTTCCTTGTAGGTATTAAGGATTTTCCACCTCTTACAATCAATAGCGTCAAAGTATGTCATGTAGTTGTCTATTTTTTGAGTAGAGAAAATGAGAACGAAAAATTTAAAATTATTTTAAATTCCCTGCTATATTTTTACGTTTAATATCTCTACTAACAAACTGAGCTTTAGTGTCATTGGTCAAGTGTCGGAGTCTAATTCTTAAACATTTATTTTATAATTAACCTTATACTTAAGTACATATAATTATAACTAGTTGAGAAAATGATGGTATAAAATTATATTAGTTTTTAATTAAATTATGGCGGATGCGCCGGTTCCAAGCAAAATTCTCCCATTCTTCAACACTTCAACCAACAATGTAACAACTCCTGCAACACTTACATCATTGACAGCTTTCCATCCGGTTGTTAATGGAAAATCGTCCTTTTTAAAGCTATAAAATGCATATTTTCCAACAAATCGCTTGGAAATTTCTAAATCGATGCACCATAAATCCGCCTGACAGTAACAGACAAAAACATTGATACAAAGTAATTTTACTGCTAAACTTCAAGATGTTGCAAGGAGTAAACAAGGAGGTACATTCATATTGTGTTCCACCTCAAAGTAAATTGAGACACTTTATAATAAACGGGCTATTGGGTGGCATCAAGTGCAATCAAGTAAAATGGGAGAATCATCTGGTGGTAGTTGAGAGAGTGTACAGCCTCTTGTACATTATTATTGAGTTTTGAAACTCCATTACATCCCAAATCCTGGATTTAATACTGCAAGTGTACAGCATAGCACCATTATATCGTGTCTCTAAGGAGCTTCTTAGTTGGTACCGCACTGGGCCAAGTCGACAGTTCCCCATCAAGAAAATTCGATTTAAACCAACCATAAACCAAAATTAATATTATGCTGGAATATTTAGGTGTGCTTGGGACGCACTAATGAAGGTTGCAATATTGTATGAACTATTTAGTTTATATATAAACCCCAAGGAAATCCATTTGCAAAAATACACCATTCCGCACTTTGTCACAGAACGGAAAAAATCTAAACGACGTTGTCCTTTGAGTTATGGGTAGTGGATAGTGGACCAATGATGCGATATGCTATCTTAATCGATTCGTATAGCCTTAAGTTAAGTGAAAGAATGGGAAAGCTCAGAAAAAAGTGAAGGAAATATTATGGTTGAAAAACTGTTGTACTGATAAAACTTCCAACTGGAGTTTATGGGAAAAGATGGCAACAATAAGTTAATATCTCCTTTATTTTGTTTGTGGCGTTGATGCTGGTGTGCCATAAAGAAAGATTTTTTGTTCGACAAATTTCTAACTCACATAGAAGTCTGTAAGGAAGTTGTGGGTTTCACAATACGGAAGTCTGGTAAATTTTGTTATGTATGTAGATTTTACGAACATTTACAATAAGGAGTTTCGTAAATAATGTCGCTGTAATTGTTTAAGTAATTTATTATTCAAGAATCTTATAGTTATAGGAAAATGTTTAAGCAGTTTATGAAGTTATAAAATTTAATATCTTGTAGTTATCATTATCAATTTAAAATATGGATTAGGTTAGAATCTACAATTTTAATACAAGAAAATTAGGAAAAATGAATTTTATTATGTAATTTCGTTTAGTGGTTATATACCTAAATAATGTGCCAAATGCTTCCATCGATTGACCTTGAGCTCATTATTTGACCAAGCGTAAGAGATTCCTATTTCTTCTTTTCTATTAACTTTATGACTAAAATACTTATTTACAAAATAAAGTTCACAAAATTCTCGATAAAATGTATATTTTGTAATTTTTTCGTTTTATCTTGCGCTAAAAGCTAATAATTTGGAATAGCTTTTATCCAATTTATTGCAAAACTATAAGAGGTAGAGGCGAATTACTGGGGTTTTAAATCTTTTTTCTTACTTTCATTAACTCAATAATTTTCATAGTTTAAACAATTTGTTGACGTACAGGGTGTCCCATTTTCGAGACTTTTAGGGGGTATTGGCGTTATTATCAAAGATAGAGTGTTGCGGTTTTCACATTCCTTCCTACTTTTTTACGAAACGAATGATTTCTGGGTCAAATTTGTCATGGCTCTCTTAGTTTTTAATCTACAGAGTGATTCTCAAAATCTTAGTTTTTTAGACACCCTTCATATTTCCTTTATGCGACTACTTATCAAAAAGGTGAAAACTGATCTTGATAGAGTTTTTTACGTAGAATTCAGTGGCGTAGGCAGTTTTTGTGTAAAAGGTTTAGTTTTTGAGATATTGCCTAAACTTATGTTTTTTTAAATGGGACAGTCTATATATTATTTTTTATATTGATTAAGCAAAAGTTGGGCTTTCCAAAAATATACAATACTTAATATTTATTTTGAAAAACAAGCTCAAAATTTGATATTTTTAATAATTTTCTTTATTTATAACAGTAGGCCATGGCTAGTTTATCAGAAACAAATGCAAAATTTGACAGATTTGTCAGATTTCCGTTATTGATGAAATATTTTTGTTACGTAGGTGTTTTTATTTTACTTTTAATTTTTTATTACAATGGCCGTTTATGATAATTATTAGAAATATTATATTGTTGGTATGTTTTATACAATGCATTAAAATTATCTTATGAAGTGTTTAGCTTTAGAATAATTACGCATTGTGAAAATTTTGCATTTGTTTCTAAAAAATTAGCCATGGCCTACTGTTATAAATAAGGGAAATTATTAAAAATATCGAATTTTGAGCTTGTTTTTCAAAATAAATATTAAGTATTATATATTTTTGGAAAGCCCAAATTTTGCTTAATCAATATAAAAGATAATATATATGGTGTCCCATTTAAAAAAACATAAGTTTGGGCAATATCTGAAAAACTAAACCTTTTATACAAAAACTGCCTACGCCACTGAAATCTACGTAAAAAACTCTATCAAGATCAGTTTTCACTTTTTTGATAAGTAGACGCATAACGGAAATACGAGGGGTCTCTAAAAAACATAGATTTTCAGAATCACTCTGTAGATTAAAAACTAAGAGAGCCATGACAAATTTGACCCCGGAATCTATCGTTTCGTAAAAAAGTAGGAATGTGAAAATCGCAACACTCTATCTTTAATAATAGCGCCAATACCCCCAAAAAGTGTCGAAAATGGGACACCCTGTACATTTTAAAGTATAGACTAATTTTCAAAATTGATACTAGTTTAGTGTAATTTTATCTCAAAATTATAGAAAATATAAACCAGATTGTAAGGTTTGATTGCTTTTTCAAATTCCGGCCTTCAATTTTTAATAAATTTAAGACCATAAAAATATAAACAGCGTAACTTTTAACATTTTTGACTCCCAAAGATTTACTTGCAAAGCTATAGAAATATTAACTAGATTGTTGCCCGGTTGCACCAAGCAATTAACTAATTGCGCATTTAAAATTTTGCAGCTGCGTCTTATTGGGTCTTTTAAATTTGTTGCCAAGCAACGCAGCAATTAACAATCATTAACCCAATAACATGCCGCTGCTAAATATTTACCACGCTCTTAGTTTAGCACAGCTTGGTGCAACCGGACATGTGAATTTTCATTATTTTTCAATTCCAGATATTCTATTTTCAATAAACTTGAACTACGAAAGTATAGCTGCTTTAGCAAATCTTTTTTTTTGTGTAATTTCAACTTCGAATTGATTGAAACTAAAATTATAGTTAATTACATAAATTTTGGTTAGACTTAGAGTAGATTATTCTTCTTTTTAAATTAGTTTGTTGTTGTTAAGATTCTTTAAAAGCATCCGAGCGCTTTTAGAAAATAAAAAGTTTTTAAGTAATTTTAAGTCCATAATTTATATTTCTGACATTTATTTAATCGTGTTTTATTTATTTATTGTTTATGTTTATACTCTGTTTAATATAATTTTTCTTTTAAAACCTTTTTTCATAAGCTTATTACAAACATTTTTTAAGAGTTATTTAATATATATTAAAATTTTATGCCTAATAAAAGTTGTAAAAATAAAGTTAGTAGTAAATAGTGCACATCTTTGGTAGTAAAGAGTATACCTTCGTATTCCTTTACTTGTTTTATCGCACAGAAATACGAGGTTTTAGTTCATATAATTAAATTCGACTCGTACTTAGATATGCACTTAATTATGCATGTGCTTTTAGTTTAGTTATATTTACCATAAATGTCTAATTATTATTAATTATCCAAATATTTACGAAGATCGTTACATGTTATTTTCCCATTTCACCGAGAAAATCATTAGATAATTCAACCAGTTTCCATTATATGTAGATAAAATTTTATACCAAATAGGAATTCCACATTTTTGTATTACCCAACTCGATCGGCTTTTAAATCCGGCGCAACCATTCATCGATTTCCATTTATTATTTATTCATTTTTTTTAAGTTAAGAATCTTTCCTCTGCTTTATCGTCCACAACCACGAAAATAATTTATTCGCAATTTGTTGTAGCGTGTGCCTGAAAAAAACTTGGTCGGTTTCGCTCTTTCGTTCTTTTTTCTTGTTGGGAAATCAACAAATGAGTAAAACATCTCGGAAGACCGCATAAAAGAAAACCGTAATAATGTCTAGAGAAAGAAAACATACGCGATTGGAATATATAATGGGGGAACGAAAGGAATAGCCAATAAATCTACTCAACTTCGAGTGATTCCATTATATACTATAGTATATCGAGACTTGCAAAAAATATCACTTCAAAATTAACTCGCGAATCTGGCAGTTAGTAAATGTTTGGGTTCCCCTTGTTTGAGGCGCTTCGGGTGATTTTCCCGGGAAAACGCATAATATTAATTTAATTACCTGCTTACTTATAACAACCATTTACAGTATATTGACCAAAGAAACGCAAATTAAACTAAAGTGTGCGAATCGTTTGGTCGCATAAGGCTTAAACATGCTCCAACGTTTTTATTAAATACATAAATTTCATTAACATCATCTCTAAACATCTAAATGCCCGCCCCCAAAAACGAGAAACCCATTAAAAGAGGCATAATAAAAAGCGTGCCACAGGAGAAATATTCTGGCACTGAAAACATTTTAAATATTTCTGCGGTTTTGCGTATTATTTTTGTGACCTGTTTAATTGCTTCGCCAGACAACCGTCGTACTTTATTATTGCTACATCTTCCCGCGCTGTTAGCTCAAAAAGGCGACGACGACGTAATATCAACGTTAAAAAAATCAAATGAAATTTAACTACCGTCATAGTGGATACAGCATTCATGCAAACTGTTTAGAATAATAAAAATTCACTAGCGCATTTGGTTTGTTTTCTTTTCATTTTTATCTGTAATTTTACAGAGTTTAAACATGTCTAGGTGCGCGACAACACACAAAAAATAAATTAAACCTTCGAAGTTTAAACGTAATTTGTACAGCTGTTTAATTTTGTGTCGACAAGGGTTGTGCGAAGAGATACAACCGAAAGATCGGATTGCATGGGGCATATGTATTAGTACCAGTGCCAAATTCATCTGATTACTATCGTTTGATTGCTTTCTGTCAAACACATTTTCAACTGATATTGATGACCAAAATGGGCAAAAACGCCTGGTAGTTTGTTTCGTTATGTTTTGTATGTGAAGTTTATACGATTTTATATGGTTTTCGAAGCTATAATTTTTGTTTCGAACATTTATATAGATACAAGTGTTTCGTTTCGTTTTAATGATTTCATTGCAGTTCGGTGAAATTTGCGACAAAATGTTTGCAGTTTATGAAATCAACATAATGCGTCGTCCATATTTGGAATATCGAAGAAACAAATTGTTAAAATTGCCATAAATATACTGGGCGTCTCTGAAATAGACTGCCCCATTCAAATGGAAATCGGAAAAGTGTAAATATATGATGTTTATTCCATATCCCCATTTTATCTTACAATTCTCTAAATTATACGTAAAATTTTATCGCCTGGTTAATTTTTTTCTCTATTTTCTTATCTTAGCTGACAAATATAATAATAAGAGAGAAAGAGCCAAAATTTAAAGTGTGCTTTAGACTTTAGAGAATCGACACTGAAGTAGGTTAGAACTTCAAATTATTTTCCAATTACAGCATTATAGTTGTCCGTTATTCTCTAATATTTATTTGACATTTTTGGAATCGATAATTATTTTTTTTGTCGATCGTTTATTAAAGATCTAGTTAATGTAATAAAAGGAGTGTATTAATAACTCAGTTTAATGCATACATGCACATTAAAAACATTGTTGAGATTATGAGATTTGCTAGGTAACCAACAATATATTATATTATTGAAACATGCATTTGGAACTGACACCTGCCGAAATTAATTAATTATGTCAGTGGTATTTTGACTTATTGCATATTATGTCAGAATTTGGATTTTGCCATGGAACAAAATTAGATTATTTTCATTCTAATAAAGAGCGATCGACAGAAAAATATTGTAATCAACATGAGTGTTAATCGGCGATTAATAATCTCGACTCATTAACGCGGTCGCTGCGCTCACGCGTTAAAATCGTTTCGATTATTAATCGCTCTTATTAACACTCTTGCTTATTAAACTACTATTAACTGAAAGTTCATTTTCTTGATCATCATTGTCTTAATAATGATTCTAATGCCTAGTGCTACACAAACGTCAATTAAATATTTAATCAGAAATTAGGAATAATTACATTTCTGGTTGGTTGAAATTTCCATATATTAGCCATTTATAAATAAGAATAAAAAAATTAACTTAGTTAGTTTCAGTTTATTTGATGATTAAAATCCGTATAAATCGATAGGACTTTTAATCTTCTACTAAAATTAACCGAGACACAAAAAACCAACCTTAAGACAAGTTT
This sequence comes from Pediacus dermestoides, assembly GCA_963942485.1. Lineage (NCBI taxonomy): Eukaryota > Metazoa > Arthropoda > Insecta > Coleoptera > Cucujidae > Pediacus > Pediacus dermestoides. The sequence goes on from OZ012626.1 coordinate 38,249,102, forward strand.
GTGGAACCGGGAATCCTTAAATAAATAAACTTAAGATAAATTGAGCTTTAATTTAATAAATTTATTTGTACAAACCTTTTTTATCTGCTATTTATCTATTCCAAGCATCTTGTGAGAGTTTTGATAAGAATCTTGATATTCAAGGAAGAAATCTTGGATTATAAGTACAGAGTGTTTCAGGATTAATTGGACAAACTTAAAATCTGAATTCAGTACCTCAAAATAAGGAAAACATTTTCTATGGAGGTATGTCCGGAAATGTTTCGCTAAAGAGTTACGCCCCTCCAAAGATGGAGGCTAAAATTATTTTTTTAATTTTTTTCTCAAATTTGGATAAAGATAAAAAAATGAACTTTGGTAGGGATTTTCTACTAATGGAAATGCTCCTAAAGAATATTTTTTTAATCATCCCTTATTGATAAAAGGGGTGAAATCAGCAACCCCTCTTTAATTTTTTTATTGAAACTCTTTAACGGACCCGAATTTTCTCATATAAGAAATTGCTCTGGAAAGCTAGATTTATTTAAAAAATATTTTGTCTCTTTCAATTTTTTGCTTAAAATGACAGTTTATACATAAAAAAATAAAATAGTTCTGATCCACATGGTTATTTTGAAAATAATTGCATTATTTTATAAAATGGAAAATGTCCAACAGGCTGCTGTCAAATAACTATACTTTGATAAATTTGTAGTAAAGAGTTACTAGTAATTAATTATTACCTAATTGTTAGTAACATCGGGTTTTTTTCAGCAAATAAAAATTATTAAAATCATTTTTACTAAAAGGGTTCGTTTTACTAATAATTAGGTAATAATTAATTACTAGTAACTCGTTCCTAAAGTTTTAATAAAATACGATTATTTGACAGCAGCCTGCTAGCCATTTTCCATTTTATTAAATAATGCAATAATTTCCAAAATAACCATGTGGATCGGGATTATTTTATTTTTTTATTTAAAAAGTATCAGTTCTATGAAAAAAATGAAAGAGACAAAATATTTTCTAAATAAATCTAGCTTTCCACAACAATTTTTTATATGGCAAAATTCGGGTCCGTTAAAGAGTTTTAATAAAATAATTAAATAGGGGTTGCTGATTTCACCCCTTTTATCGATAAGGGATTATCCAAAAAATATTCTATAGAAGCGTTTCCATTAGTAGAAAATCCCTACTATAGTTAATTTTTTTATTTTTATTCAAATTTGAGAAAAAAATTAAATACCTAATTTTAGCCTCCATTTTTAAAGGGGCGTAACTCTTTAACGAAACGTTTCCGGACATACCTCCATAGAAAATTTTTTCCTTATTTTTGAATTCTGAATTTAAGTTTGTCCAGTTAATCCTAAAACACTCTGTATAAATTATTAAATTATTAACAATCTTACTTAAACACAAATTATCTTTTTCCAATCGACTTGTGAGGCCTCAATTTTTATATATGCTACTATATTAGGTTCTGTTGTGTGTGATAAAATTCGCACCTTTTTATGTAATTTTCCTATTCCATTCTTAATTATTACTATTTACAGCAAAAGTTGCTCCTGACAGGATGCTATTCATCTTGAAATGAGCTGAACAAGATGAATCATCGTTTCAATGTCAACCTACGGAAATTAAATCCCGATCTCAACACAAAAAAAGTAAATTATATTATAAAAATAAACAAAATATTCACAAATATAATAGAACTTAGACAAAATCCATAATGCGATTTTGTTCTTCAGAATATATTTTATTTGATTATTGATATTATGTAACGTTTACATACTAATAAAACTGAAACCTGAAAAGAGTAACCTATAATAATTAAAACAACTCACTTAACTCTCTGATGAGTATTTTTTATAAGGCTGCATCGTAATTATTGCAGTATTAGTAACGGATCGAAATATTCCAATTTCACATTGATTAATGATAACAACCTAAGTAAATATTTATACAATATTGCCGATATTCAATTTATATTATTGTAAAATATAGAACTTCCCTAGATTTGCTAAACCATTATAAAGTGTTATTTATTCATAACTTCATAAAGCATTATTATTAATATGCCATAGAAAAGGAAATCATCCAGCAAAATTTCAATTTAACATTTTCAAACTCCCATACAATATTAAGTTATAAACATTTTTAAATCTACATTGTATAATTTTGCTCAGTTTTGGTTCTAAAATCTGCTGTATTAACTTTAGTCCTCCATGATTTAAAATATAAACAAGTTGTTTAGGTTAACGCAAATCGATAAGAGTGTTAAAAGAAAATTCCGGTCATTTGAACATCCCTAGTTCTAAATACATGCAGGCACTTCCAGTTTTGAAGCCGACTTTTAATTAACCGGAAATAATTGTATGTTTTCCTTAAACTGTTATTACACAAGCAACTTTTTAAATCCATCAATCAGCTTTCAAACAATGTAAAGTTTTGTAGGAGCCTGAAATGAACAGAGGAAATAGTTTCAACAATAGTTTAAAAGAAAGGAGCTTAGCGCAGTTTCCTTTATGCAACTATTTTTGAAATAATGAAAAATAATAACCTCATTTTTTGTTTTTTAGTCTACTACAGTCTAGGTGCAGTATATCGCCTTCTTGTCAAAATAGAACCTCCTAGTTCGGCTAATTACTAAATTAATTGCTAACCATCCACCAGACGAAAATACTTAACAATTAAACCGTGTGTTGCACTAATTAAATATTCAATATACATCCGACGTCTCCAACTTAGTTGTGCGAGTTTAGAACACTAATTAGAATTAAATTTCTTATTATCTACTATACAGCTGAAGATACTTTAAAACAATCCAACTCTTGCTTGAAATCTATGTATTAGGGGATAGATAACTACTTAATATTAAAGAGAGAATTCCTCAAGTCATTCGAACACAGTACGAGCAGCCAGAGCAGGGGCTTATTAATTTTAAGGTAATTAAAACATTTTTCCGTTAAGCAAATTAAAAGAAACTCCCTCAGCGTGAGCCTGTGTAAATGGTGTTTTAATTAGTCGCTGCCTAAATGAAATTACATCGGTAAATGTAGGGCGTCTTCTTGTACATAGCTATTCTATTTTAATAAGAAGAAGATGTTATCAAACACACCTAAATGCGATTACGACTAGTTTTAATGCCGCACATCTAAGATTTAATGCCCCCAGCCATTTACTGGAGGCTGCGTGGAGGGGCTTCAGGAACTTTACAGCCAGGTATTTAATCGGTCTGAATATTCATTGAAATGTTAATATTGCCATCTTGGAGGGATATTAAGAGAACAATTGTACCAGATTTTAACCGCATTTGTTCTATAAGTAAAGAATCGGTTGTTCTATGCTAATGAAGTCCGTGTTGCATTAATTTGTTATTACAAAACTGCGAATACAAATTAACAATATGTATAGTAGTTTGCACAGTTGCACTAAACAGATCTGAGAGATCTATGCGGGTGTATTAGTAGAGCGGGAAATTTGCATGGATTCTACTAGAGAAGCTTGCTAATAAATTATTCATGTGTTTTATTAATATCATCATGCCTAACATTTTCCTTTGCATAAACAAAAGAAGCCAATTATTTCCGTCCAGTGGCAAAAAAATAACTGTCAAGTGGCATTTTGTGTTTTCGATTCTTTTCATCGCACAGCCTCACTTGGTGCTCTGTCATTAATTTAAGTAGTAGTCAATGCTGATGTAATAGCTTCTTATTCATTAGAGTAATGTAAGAATCTAGTAAAGAAAGGAAGTACAATCAATATCCCATTGAGGGCGGAAAAAAAGCCACTGAAAGGTTCTTTGTACATTAAATCACTCGCCTATTTGAGGTGTTACTTTTTTTTATTGGATTTTCCGACGAAGTGGGCATTGATAACATGTCGGGGAATTGTTGGTTAGATGAGAGAGAACAGAACGGTAATTAATTGTAATACCAATTCAGGATTGGATTTTGTTCTTGTTGAAATGCAGACGCTTTTTTTGGTTAACGAGGGTATGGAGTGGTGGTTCTAATAAGCTTTGGGGTACATATGTAATGGACATTTCAGGATTTTTGCAGAGGAGATTGTCTGATGAGGAGGATTTTTTTTATTAAATTTGCTGCAACTGCTGAAATTAAAATCAATCGGTTCCGGTCAAATCACCGAAATTAAAATTATATATAATTATATAAACAATAATATAGTAAATTATTTAAGAAGCATTACTCATAACATCTCTTTATAATTATTTTTTTGTTTGGTTTGGATTGGCTTAAATTAACATATTTCTTTTTATAGGCGGTGCTTTTCACTATTAATATACATTATACAGGGTGTTTCAGGATTAACTATATAAATTTAAAATCTGAATTCAGGACCTCAAAATATGGAAAAAAATTTCTATTTTATTGAAACTCTTTAAAGGACCCGAATTTTGCCATATAAAAAATTGCAATAGAAAGCTAGATTTATTTAGAAAGTATTTTGTCTCTTTCATTTTATTCATAGAACTGATACTTTTTAAATAAAAACATAAAGTAATCCCGATACACATGGTTATTTTGAAAATTATTGCATTATTTAATAAAATGGAAAATGGCCAGCAAGCTACTGTCAAATAACCGTATTTTATTAAACCTTTAGGAACAAGTTCCTAGTAATTAATTATTACCTAATTATTGGTAAAACGGACCCTTTTAGTAAAAATGATTTTAATAATTTTTATTTGCTGATAATAACCCGATGTTACTAACAATTAGGTAATAATTAATTACTAGTAACTCTTTACTACAAATTTATCAAAGTATAGTTATTATATTTATTAAAATTATTGTCGGTTTTATAGTAAATTTAATTCATTTAAATGTTTGGTTAATCTTTTATGTTCAAATTATAAATAAAATGTTCTATTTTACTTATATTAATTTATATTGTATGGCAAATAATCCAATAATCCCACTATATTTTTTAAAGGCACTTTTTACATTCGGTGAATTGTTTATTCGATGAATTATCCTATTCGGCGAATTGACATTTTCCAAGAATATTTTTATGCATTTGTACGAGTTTCAGGAAACATTACTATAATTGCGATATTTCACATTGCCTCCTAAAACCAATATTATTTTGTAAAAAATTAAACATAGTTTTGAATGAATTTTGATTTGAATAAAAAAAATTTGATGTGCTATTTTTACACAATAATATTAGGGGTTTATGTCTTTATAAAATAAATAATATGCCTTCATTTTCATTATTTGTACTTTAAGTTTCTTATCAGCAAGACAAAAGGTAATAGAAGTTTACTGATGATAATACTGAAGCTTAATTTTTAACTTTTTATAAAAATGGAATATATAGGAAAAATAATATTTAATGTAGAATTATAAGTACAGTAAAGTCTCGTTTATTTCTACCGCTTGAACATGTTGACAACCCGTTCATTTGAACTCGTAAGGGCAACTAATTTCTCCTTCAACCTCATGGATTTTTTTTTTGTTTTAGAAATGTATAAAATTATACTGAAAAATAGAAATATCTCATAGTAGTGGAATTAAGCAAGGAAAACAATACGACTAAAAATAAAAGTGAGTCTGAACAACAGAGGTTTTAATGTACGTAAGAATATATAAGAAATATATTATTTTATATAAGCTATTCAAAAATGCGTAATACTAATCTGCTTATTTTGAATAGACTTTTAGAATTTATTTTTATGTTTATGGAATATTGGTATTAGAGGTAAGTAACAAAGAAAAATAAGAATTTAAAGTTATGTTGCGAGTATCTCATTATTAACTGAAAATTCTTAGGGACAACGTTAAATAAAATTCAACCAAATAGAATAATAAATCTTAAAACTAAAAGTTCTCGGTCCACTGGGAATAGAAAGTAATAAAAATTTTGTTGGATCTATGCATGTAGTGCATAAATTCCTAAATATTTTATTTTATTTGGAAAGAAGAAAAATGTAACTAGTTTTGATGTTTGACAAAACATCCCCAATTTTTATTATTTTTCATGTATTGCAATTTTGACATATTAATAGATCATGAAGAGGTATAGAAAAGCGTTGAAAAAGTGTTTAAAAAGTGTTGCATCTACTTCAGAAGCAGGACTTGAAATAAATCTGAAAACATCGGGTTTAAAAAGTATACTAAAATAAGAGTTCTAGAACACAAAATGTTAATACTTAATTCCAATAAATTTACTAGTTCAGGATTAATTCTTTGCAAAAACAGCATTAAATCTCTAGATTTTTTTAAATTCCCTACAAAGCCAAAATACCAAACAACAAATTACACAAAGTGCGATGCAGGTGAATCGACATTAAGCCTCAAAGGGCTTACTTGGGACATGTTATCCTTAATCCCGACTCATCATCATGGGCAGAATAGAAAGGAAACGAGGTCTAGGCAGACGTCAAGTATCTTGTCTAGAAACATCAGGAAAGACGCCTTTGTAGTCATTATGGCCAGTGTTCATTAAATTTAGAAGAAAAAGCTCCCAAATATATTCCTAAACTAGAACACACATTTTAAACCAAGTCAGTAGTGTAGATATACAGGGTGTCCCAGTTTATACCGTCAGGATTTCACCAGTCAATAGTTAGCGAAAATTAAACGTGATGGTTTGTCTAATAAACTATGGTCGAATGCTGCTTCCTTTTTGATGTATAGGACATTTTAAATAAAATATTTTTTTTTAAATAATTTGCTATAAATCAATAACAATAAAGTTAGCCTTCTAAAATTTTGCATAGATTTTTTTTATTCTCTTATTTATTCAACAAATAAGCTGAAAATTTTGGGGAAAGAGTAGTAAAGTAGTAGTAGTAGTAAGTAGTACCTAACTAGAGAAAAATTTCCCTAAAATTTGCCACTTATTTGTTGAATATCTTTTTAAATATTGACAATATCAAAAAAATATTAAAAGGAAAGTTGTAGGAAATATTTTTCTCTACAACTTTGTACTGATACTTTTTTCGGAAATCTAATAGGGAAGAACCTCTTTAATAAATAAAAAAAAAAGTTTAGTTATCAAGAAATTTTAAGATACAAAAAGTTTCTAAATTGAATGGAAAATACTCTCTGCATATTGGTGCTGCAAAAAAAAAAACAGTGGTGTACGTTTTATTCAATAAAATGTTTTTGAAGAAACCCGTACGCACGCCTCTGTGTTCTAAATAAAATAATTGCAACCACTATTAATAAGAGAATACAAAAAAAAATCTATGCAATATTTCAGAAGACTAACTTTTTTTGTTATTGATTTATAGCAAATTATTTAAAATAATTTATTTTTTAATGTTTATTAGACAAATCACCTTTAATTTTCGCTAAACTATCGGCTCTGAAATCCGGACGGTATAAACTGGGACACCCTGTATAAATAAAAGAAAAATAACTTTTCATTTTAGAATTTGGCGAATGCGCCGGTTTTTAAACTATCCTATTAACGAATTCCATTCTCAAGGAATTTTTCTTATTGAGAAAACTATTTTTTAAACAACACACTTTTTTTAACATGTCTGGCTTGACCTAATAAAATTCTGTTTAGTGATTAGACCAAAATAGTCTGATAACAGTTCAACCAAACGTATAAGAAATAAATTCGACTTGCTAGAAAATAAAACTAAAATATATACGTTTACTTCTGCCGTTGGAAACTGAGAGACTGTAGAAATATTCATGAATAATGTAGAAAAATCTAATCATAACCGAAATTTGCAGTAAATATAAATGAATTGTGAATTATTGATAAAACAAAGTTTATAAACGAGCTAGACGCTAGCTGTATTACAAAATTTTTCTATACAGTTGGATGTGATGTCTATAATACAGTTTTTGTATTTATGCCTGTCTAAACAGTTTGTTTTCTACACCTATGCATCTGTTTGTGATTTTTCAATTTTAAATAGTTTTTGCTACCGGACATTTGTGACATTTCATTATCTGCATTGAATGCATCCAACACAACAAGATTTAAAGTTAAGCCAATTTTATATAACATATAAAATAATTAATTGGTTTGTAATCGGTACAGTTCATTAAACTTCAACTACCCACTGGTTTTATTTGATGTTGAAAATAAAAATATTTAATTATTCAGTTTATTAAAATTACATTTTAGGCATGACCTAATTTGCGTAAAATAAATGTAGAGGACTAAAATAATTAAAATAATGAACATCTTGTGAACCTCATGGATAATTTATGTAACCTAACGCTTGGCTACAAGGATATTAATGAGGCAGCCACTTTCAGTTTTTGTGTAATTTGTCTAATTTCCAAATTCGCAATGTCAATTTGCAATTTAACCAAAAATAGAGATATATTTAATTTGATTGTATTTGAAAATAAAAGCGGAGTTGTACATAAATTGTATTGGCACTACAATCCATTTGTCACATAGTCGCTATAAATAGACTGATAAAAATAATAACGAGAAATAAAATGGATGTTCTGGTATATTTTTACCGAAATTTAATTACTAAACATCGATTTATTACTGCACTGAATTTATATATCAAATTACAATAATTTAGATTTGAAAAAAATTCAAGTGAAGCGTTGATCAATCACAATTCTCTAACATCACTAGTTTGGAAGTATTAAAAATAAACTACATATTGTATGAGGATTTCTGAAATTTGTATTCCGCAAATAAATCTTGATTAGTTCTTAAAATATCTGAAATAAACTGAATTTTCAGGGTATAATCTCTTCTTTTTTAGGGTATTTTAAATTACAGAGTGTGCGACATAAAATTTTCAGGAGATAACTTCACAGCGGGACATGACCTGTCTATTTAGAAGCTAAACCTAAAAATGTTACAATAGAATATTAAAGTTACATAGGTAGGTACATCATTCCCTTTTTCCTATTTGGTGGTGACTCAGTAGCTACCTATACGATGCCTCAAATTCCAGACAGAGGATTTAAAAAAATTTCCCCTTTCCCAATCGATCATAGCATATTACCATCCAGTAGCTTCGACAGTATCGATTCCGGTATTCATATTTCAAAATCACATTTCATCGAAATATATAAGATTTCATCTAATATCTCGCAGCTCTGTAAAATTTATCACACACAGAGCTTAATGACATCAGATGCGCAGGCATTATTTTTCGTTTTGTTTGTTATAGTGTTAAATTCCAAATCCGGCGTATAGTCACATATTTCAATTGACGGCATTCAAGCGGACATTTTTCTTAAATTGTTTGGCCCGATAAGACTTGCTATATGTGTATATGTCTGGTGGTGCGGTTTCTCGGTAAAATGTCCTCCTGTCGACAACAAAATCTATGTTCATATATTATACGGGATACAAATGTAGTAGTATTTATTTCTTTATTTCTCTGGGCCATTTCCGGGCGACAAATCACTCTAAAACGAAATAATACGTGCGCCCACATTTCTCAGCTTTACAACACAAGTAGAAAATATCTGATGTAGCCAGCACATGACTTTCTGGTACAAATCTAACTTAGTAATGAATGGAATATTCTATAGTGCAGACTCGGAATTTAAGTGAAAAGCTACGAACTTTCAAAATATGTTTAATTATGTTGTTTTTTATGAATTGGTCTAAATTAATTTCTGATTACTTCTTAAAAAATTTCATTAGGAAGGATAATTTAGATAAAAGAAAGTTTAACGCATCCAAAACTGTTCTTACAATGAAAACCGTTTGAATATTTCAGGTTTTACAGTGTTTTTTTCGAACTTCCTGTTATTTTCCGCTGGAAATTCCATAAAAACTCGAGAATTGTTCGAATTTTCAGCCGGAGGGATAATTTAGATAAGGAAAAGTTTAACGCATCCAAAACGGTTCTTACAGTGAAAATCGTTTGAATATTTCAGATTTTACAGTGTTTTTTTCAAACTTCCTGCGATTTCCCGCTGAAAATCACATAAAAACTCGAGAATTGTTCGAATTTTCATCCGGAGGGATAATTTAGATAAGGAAAAGTTTAACGCTTCCAAAACTGTTCTTACAGTGAAAATCGTTTGCATATTTCAGGTTTTACAGTGTTTTTTCAAACTCCCTGCGATTTCCCGCTGAAAATCACATAAAAACTCGAGAATTTTCATCCGGAGTGATAATTTAGATAAGGATAAGTTTAACGCTTCCAAAACTGTTCTTACAGTGAAAATCGTTTGAATATTTCAGGTTATACAATGTTTTTTCAAACTTCCTGCGATTTCCCGCTGAAAATCACATAAAAACTCGAGAGTTGTTCGAATTTTCAGCCGGAGGGATAATTTACATAAGGAAAAGCTTAACGCTTGCAAAACTGTACCTCCAGTGAAAATCGTTGAATATTTCAGGTTTTACAGTGTCTTTTTCAAAATTTCTGCGATTTCCCGCTGAAAATCACATAAAAACTCGAGAATTGTTCGAATTTTCAGCCGGAGGGATAATTTAGATAAGGAAAAGTCTAACGCTTCCAAAACTGTCCTTACAGTAAAAATTGCATAAATATTTCAGGTTTTACAGTGTTTTTTCAAACTCCCTGCGATTTCCTGCTGAAAATCACATAAAAACTCGAGAGTTGTTCGAATTTTCAGCCGGAGGGATAATTTAGATAAGGAAAAGCTTAACGCTTGCAAAACTGTTCTTACAGTGAAAATCGTTTGAATATTTCAGGTTTTACAGTGTTTTTTCAAACTTCCTTGCGATTTCCCGCTGCAAATCACATAAAAACAAACTCGAAAATTGTTTGAATTTTCAGCCGGAGGGATAATTTAGATAAGGAAAAGTTTAACGCTTCCAAAACTGTCCTTACAGTAAAAATCGCATATATATTTCAGATTTTACAGCGATTTTTCCAAAATTCCTGCGAATTTCTCGCTGAAAACCACGTAAAATCTCGAGAATTGTTCGGATTTTCATCCAGTAAGAAAATTTGGATAAAGAAAATCTAAATACATCTAAAAAACTATCGTGTAAAAGGAAATCGATTGAATAGTTTAAATTTTACATTTTTTTTCCGCGAAATTCTAATGATTTCGTGCTGAAAAAGTTCGAAAAACGACAATCTTTAAAAAAGCTACCATGATTCATTTGTTCTTCAAGATACAAATGTCAAATTTGAAATTTTAGATAAAGACAACATTAATTTACACTATAAACAATAATTCACGTTACTAGTATGTTTAGTTTAGAAACTATAGGAGATGGAATAAAGTGCCAGAAACTATAAAAAAAGCTACAATTTACAGAAGAACTGATTTAATTCTTTTGTTTTTCGAGATATCAATATCAGAATTGGTTTATTAGATAAAGAAAATATCCAATTATTTTATTATAAAAAAATTTTTTTATTTTAATTAATTTCGGAACTATACGATTTTAAATTTATGTAAAAAGTAACGTCAAAAATAGTCAAAATTAGAAAATTTTCTTGCATTCTCAAAAATGATCTAAACTACCATAATTTAAAAAAAAATTTTTTTTTTAATAAAACCGACATTGAAGTTTCTAAAACTGTATTCTAAATGAAAATTCTAAAATCTGGTGTAGAGCTGCGAATTTTCAAAATGAACCATGATTATATGAGAAGTTTTAGTTTTTACCATTCGCTCAAAAGTTATCTAAATTACCTTTCACAATGCTTAATGATTTTTTTAAATAATGTCAACACTTAAGCAAATTTCTTAAAAAAAGAGGTTCCAACTTTACATTTTTTTAAATCAGTTAAGAAAGTATTTATTTTCATCATTGGACTTAAATGTATTTTTCTAGAATACTATATTTAATTCTGCTAAATTCTTGACTGTAACTTTATAGTTTCAGTTGTTATAATTTTCTAGTGAAGTTTCCAATTGCCCAAATTTCCAGGATGAAATCTGCTTGGGGTAATCTCGAAGCAAACAACATCCCCCGATTTGCCTTTGATGATAATGCACAGCAAAAAGGTCCGGTAACGGTTAATTGGGTTCATCGCTAATGCTTAACAAATTTGTGCAAATAAGACTTTACAAGCAGCGTTAGGCGCAAATATAATGCAAATAAGCTCTCACACTCTGTACATGGTCCTTCGTGCCACCATCAGCAAAATATTTGCAAAAGCAGCAGAAGCTTGAGAGATACAATGCTGGTCATTAATACTGACGAAGTGAATTCACTGCTATTTCTGTGTAAACATTGGGTAAATTTCTTAATAAGATCCCACACACAGCAGAACGTCGAGTAATTTGTGTACACATCAGACAAACCATAGTTACCAACTTGACTAATCAATGCCACAACGTCGTGTATGTACCAGGATCACATTATGTGTTGTAATTTGAACCGTTCGTTGTTGCGTTGGCTGGCTGGAAAATCGAACACTATTTATTTTATTTATGATGGAGGAATGAAGCAGCCGTAGCAAGCAGCAGTGACTAATGATGGTTTTGAGTCATGGAACGGGCCGCAGATAATAAGCTGATAACCAAGCGCGAAAATCGTTTCTCTTCCACGCAAATCCATAAAATGTTTCGATATAAATAAATGTTTTGCGGTATATTCACCGATGGCACATTCTACGAGCCCTAACAACTAAATGTTCGGACAAAAGTAAATTTGATTGTCTTTTTTCCATACGCGCAAAAGTTATCTAAATTAACTTCCATAATATTGATGGTTTTTTCTGTTATAATGCCAACATTTAGTTATATAAAAACGTAAATTTCGTAAAAATCCGCTCGGCGGTTCCAAAACTGTGGCACTTTAACCCAGCAGGATGGGAAAATTATAGAAACAAAGAATTATTATTTTCAAAATCTTGGATCTAGTAGTCGGATTTTTAAGAAACTTACTTTATTGCAAAACTGGATGTTGGTTTTCTTTACAAAAAAGTTACACAAGTTTTTATTTGGTGATTTGAGGCATTTATCGGAGCTTTAAAGTTGCACCTTTAAAAACGATAGAATTTTCTAGTAACTGTTTTAAAAAATCACAGTTTTGAAACCGCTGGTTGGATTTGTGTCAAAAAACCTTTAAATCAAAGCTCAATAATCGTACTATATTGAAAAAATCCTGAAATGTTAATATGAATTTTTTTTGCATTTTTTTTGAGTTCCACAGTTCACTTTTTAAAAAACGTGTTTTTTGAGGGTGCCACCTACATTAAAATTACCACAGTTTTGGAACCACTGGTTGAATTTTGGTAAAATTTACTTTATTGCAAAGCTGGATGTTGGTTTTATGTACGAAAAAATCCCCAATTCTTTATTTGGTGATTTTAGGCATATTTCGTAGCTTTAAAATTGCACTTGAAAAATGTGACGTAATTTTCTAACGACTGTTTTTAAAAAATCACAGTTTTGGAACTTGGAGAAAACGACATAAAGGTGCTTTCATGGCCCTCATCCAGTCCGGACTTAAATGTCATTGAAACTCTTTATCATAAAATTAAACGTATTCTACGCAATAATCCACCAAGAACCATTGGGGACTTAAAGACCAAAATAGTAGAAATTTGGGACAGTTACACGCCAAAATTGTACCAAAATTTAATAAATACAATGCCTGCTAGAATAAAGGCAGCTATTAAAGCAAAAGGAGACGTAACCTCTTATTAATGGTCCTAAATTAAAAATTATCCCAACATTTAGTTGCAAATTCATTTTGTAAAGTTTACTAATTATTAAGGTTAAAATATTGTTAAATCCAATAAATAATTTTCTTCCATACATAATATTGTTATTAAGGCTTTATCTTATTGTATTATTAGGTGTTTACTAATTATTTGCGTAAAATTTCCAGTTCTCCTTTCATACTTCAAAAATTTACTTTTGTCCGAACATTTAGTTGTTAGGGCTCGTACTTTCTTATACGAAGTAATAAGGAAGTATAGTAATCGTGATTTTCGAGATTTGGACACATTTACACGTTTTTATTCCTTTATAGGTTTAGAATTAAATTTTAAACATATTTTGTTCCAAATTTCTTCTGAATTTTCTATCGAAATAACCAGAAGACGTTTTGATAAAAAGAATCGCAGATAAATTCAGAAAAAACAGTTTGTGATTATTTTAATAATAAAACGCGCCATTTCGCTTTCTTACAAATTATTTTAACAAGAATACAACCAGCGGTTCCAAAACTGTGATTTTTGAACCTCCCGTTGTTCCCGTATCCACCCTGTATTCAGCTGTTGTTTATTTTATTTTGTTTCATTGTGACGTGTATGCCCAACTCACCCTTATTCATACTTAGTTATGTTTATGTACAAGCTCATAATATAAAAGCATATAGCATGGTGTGGCACAACAACGATAACATTTACGACACATCAACGCGGGTTTAGTACCTTTAGGTCGGAGCAACGACTGGATTCTTGTATATTGTGTGGTGTCAAGGTTTACCATCGATTTGGAAACTGAGATGACATATGCCTACATATACCAGGCAATCAACTGGCTTACAAAGCTGCTTTCAGTGTAAAAAGGGAAATTCTAAAATTGTGCGTGCGTAGAATGTAAGTAAATTCTTTGGTTGGAATTGTCTTTAATTAAGTGACTTAAATTAGCTTAAGAAGCGGGAGGATTATATTTGTTGGGAGTATTTGAAAATTAGCTGGAAGAGGGAATAAAAGGACTTTGCAAATTGTTTTGTTATTTTATGTTCCGCACAAAACTTCCCACCGGAAGCTTGTTTGTATATTTGAGCGAGGAACAAGAGTAGTTGAAATTTGTCACAATTAACGCTACATAACCGTCTGGAAATTTTCACTTGGAAAAATAAGGGCTGTTCTACAAATTGTACTTATATTTCCATAAAATGAGTTTGATTTTCAAAATGGAATAGGCTACAGTATTTTAATTTAGTTGCTTACACCTGACAGATTTTTTCATGTATATTCCCGCTTTGTATTCTTTTCATATTTGACTTGATGTAGGTATGTAAATATTTCTTTTGAACTTATGCCCTTTTCGTTTCTGTTCGTGTTGCCATCTTCTTAAATTTAGTGATTTTTTCATCATAATTCTCAGGAGTTTCTATATAATATTTTATAATTTTAAAGCTTATATACCAAATTGGTAATAAACGAGTAATAATTTCCAACAGTAAACTGTGACCTTTAAATATGAGCTCATTTATAATAAAATTAATATATTCTCTGGGAATAATGCCATAATTATGCTCTAAATGGCAATACCTACATAAAGAGCGGCTATATAGAAAAATTGTTAGGAAAAACGTGAATAAAATTTTATTACAAGGTAATTAATCTCATGAACAATACTAAACTGGCGGTTTTGCACAATAAACATCAAATAAACCAAAAACACTAAAAAGACAACAACCAATAATAAAAGAATTTAAAATCCATTGTGCATTTTACCACTCGACACACCCATAAAAACATGTTTTTATTACCATCATGCACACCCTTTAAAGTTGTGCGTAGTAAAATTTTGGCTTAAACTACTACTCCAAAAGCACCCTTTCGCTGCTGCTACTGTAAGGTACTCAACATGTCATTCTCTTTTTATATGCCCCCCTTATACTCCATATGCAAATTTTACGAACATAATTTTTTCATAATACACCTTGCCAAACTGAACGACTCGTACGTCGGAGACCATTTTCAATAAATTTCATAAGCACGTAATTTTATGCAGCCCGGGGACCATCAAAATTGAATTTATGTACCTGGGCTCGCCGAAAACGGCGGGGGTTTCAAGCGGTGGCTGATTGGGACGGCAACCCTAGAGAGGGATTCAAACTACAAAAACAAACAAAATGAGTTGTCAAAAGAATATTAAAAACGTAGTTTTGTATACAAATAATCTAATATTCAACTTTTCAAAAATTAAGTTATGCTCCTATTTTATAGAGAAAATTAAAATAATCAGTTTAATTCACAGAAAATGTCAATATTTGGTACAATATGAAACGTGGGCTCATAATATGTTGGAAACAAGTTCTAACTTTTAATACCAGGCATATTTGCCCTCAGGATTACATCACCAACAACGCCAAACAAGGAAATAAATTAAATTGTGTCTATTTTTTAGAGAAATTACATTTTATGGAGGAGTATTTAGCTAGAATGTTGAAAAATGTACAATATTATAATAAGAGCGTAACTTTTTATTAACTGTAAACTTAAAACTACAAAAATCTTTTACCAAAAATATCTTTGATCGAAATAATTTGCTTTTAGTAATAAAAATGACATCAGGACATCTGTTAATTTTTCAGTTCTATCAATTTTAAGAACACAAATTATTACGCGATTCTATAGCAGTTATAGGCTAAAAACGAGATTTTTATCAGATTTTCATTCTACTACAATTTTCTAGAAGAATATCCGTCCATTTCTTGAAAATTCCAGGGCACAAAAACTAAAATTGTACATCAAATTTAAGCAGTCAATAAAATCTAGAATTAAAATTTTCATTTTGTTTGAATTTTATATGGAATTAACTTATTTATTTCTAACAAGAAAACTGCAAGAAAATCCGTCCATTTACTGAAATTTTTTGACCGTTTTAAGGACATAAAAGCTAAAATTGGACACATTTTTAAGTGAACTTGTGGTAGGCAATAGAATGATTAATCTTTGACGGATTTTTATTCTGTTTAAATAATCGTAGAAGAAGAAACTCATTTTTTTATAACTAAGTATAACTGTTAATTTTTCAGTTGTATAAATTTTAAGAGCACAAATTATAAAGGCGATTCTATAGCAGTTATAGACTAAAAACGAGATTTTTATCAGATTTTCATTCTACTTCAATTTTCTAGAAGAATATCCGTCGATTTCTTGAAAATTTCAGGGCACAAAACCTAAAATTGTACATCAAATTTAAGCAGTCAATAAAATACAGAATTTAAATTTTCATTTTGTTTGAATTTTATATGGAACCAACTTATTTATTTATAACAAAATAAACTGCAAGAAAATCCAACCATTTCTTGAAATTTTTGACAGTTTTAAGGATATAAAAGCTAAAATTGGACATATTTTTTAAGTGGATTTTTGGTAAGCAATAGAATGCTTATTTTTGATGGATTTTTATTCTGTTTAAATAATCGTAGAAATAGAAACTTATTTTTTTTATAACAAAGCATTTTTTTGAAGTTTTACGACAAAAGTTAAAAATTATGGGGCTCCCTCTAATCTACAAAAGCAGGAAACAGGGTCATTACTCTAATTTACATCAATACTACTGATAAAAATAATATACTAAAGCGATAACTTTCCTCAAACTTATTTAATAAAAAATCTAGAACTTTAGGTACTTTCTACATTGACCGTAACATTGTAAAAAGTCGCGTAATAATATAAAACTTTAGTATAAACTTATGTCAATTCAATTTTGAATATTTTTTGACAATCGCCTGTTTTTATTTTACCCCACTGAAAAAATAGAAGACTTGCAATAAAAAACCGTAGTAGGGAAAGAGCTTCGTTTGAATATAAGGCCTTATTTTCCACGAAGAATAACATAATAACTTTTCTCCCTCAATAATCACTAGTCTTAATGCAGTGTTCCCACTTCTATATACCATAAATCTTTTTTTAATGATCTACTTTATTTCGACAATTTATTCCAGCTTTACCCAGTTTCACATTTATACATTATTATTTTTAGCTGGAATGTTTCATATAAAGTCCAAAGCAAAACCGTTTTAATATTTTATATATTTTTTATTTGACTTCCACCCTCTTTTATCATAGATCATCGAAAAAGTGTCGCATACATCCAAGATTGGAAAAAGATTTTTTTCATCATCATCTTCCTGCTGCGGTCGTCAATATCCGTTGACATTAGAACCGTATTTCACACAACCTCGTAAATTTATTTTATTGCCTCAGCTCTAATCCCAGCTTTCCCCCCTGTCACTCTGTGTCTCACCAAAATATATCGGATACTAGTGTGTAAACAAAAATCCCCCCACTAACTTTGTCATTACAGTCCCGTAAATAAATTACCTTTTCGGATATGGGGCCATTCGTATGGCACACGAGTGCTAAATTAGGGGGCAATTGTGTGAAGGAGACATACAACCTCTTCCGTCTTAAGGGCAACCCCACGGTTACTTTAGTAGATAATGCGATGTAGCGATAAATTTACCTCTCTTCCAACAACATCTCACGGAGATCCTGAGATCAACTGGGTCATCTGACATGAACATGAAGATTAAGCTCGTCCCTTTAACCCGCACAATGTGCCACTAAGAGATTATAGGGTAGTGGGTGAAACAGGGGAATATGTTTGCGTTTATCTACTCGGCTCAATGCATTGAAAAGTGGACGACGATTGAGAGATGATGAGAAATTAGCTTTTTGCTGCAGATGATGGTTGCATTTTCAAGTACATACAAATGTCCGCGTACACAATTTAATTTTATTTAAACGAATGTTCGCTCTTGTTCATGTATTATTATCCGGATAGTTGAACAACGCTCTCTGTGTCTTTACTTCCTTTGTAATTGTAGAGCTACTTTGAAGTTCAAAGAGATCCATATCGACTCTTTTGTGTGCGTTGTTTTAATTAACTGAAAAAACTCTGTCGGATGGTCTCTTCTTGTCACCATTTCGTCGAGCTTTCTCAGTGAAATTCTCCACCATTAGGCAAATGACTGATGTTCAAAATGGTTAAAATAAAAAACTGGGTTAGTTTTAATTTTTGTGCGGTAGAATTATTAACAAAATTTGTCCATTAACTCAAAACGATATCAATTTCACATCAAAATCATTGATGTATATACACTGTGAAACCTGATGAAATTTAAAAGGAGCATTATTCCATTTGTATGCACTAATTGAGAATTTCCAAGTGACGTCATTTGGCTAGCTAAATTTCAGATTTGATTAGAAGAAAATATTGAAACGGAAATAAAAAAATTACGATTGTTTCATATTTCTTCGTATAAAGGTTTTTTTGCGTATTTTTCGGTTCTTTAAAGTGTAACTTTCAAAATAGTGCTGGATTTCATATTATGACTATTTTAGTGCCACAGTTTTAGAACCACTGGTTAGATTTAAAATTGAAATTTCTTAAAAGTTTAACTGAAAACAAATTTAACAAAAATCCACCCAATTTCCTTTCTAGTGATAAACCGGGCAGAAAGTTTGCTCACCTAATAATCAATCCATTTTCAGTAAGACAATCACATTTTATGAATTGGATAATTTCACCAAATGCTACACATTTTTATCCTGTACATAATCTGTGAGAATCAGTCTGGCAAGTTTTCAAATCGATTCCTCTGGAAGCTGCGTATAATGTATCAAATAAAAAAGGAACCCAACGACTGAATAAGTTTTTGAGGGGTTGCCACCGTTAAATCATCTGCAAAAAGCCAGACAACGGATATGCATAAGCTTATGTAACTAGTGAGCACCTAGGGAAATTTTTTCGTTACTTATCCAAGCGACATATTCAAACACATAAATTTCCACGGTCGCAAGTTATACACAAGCATCCCCAACCCACCAAACAATAAAACTGTTTATGTGAAACTTTGTTCTGTGTCCTCTCGATAACTTCTAAAGTTTTCGCTTGGCTCATGCCTAGGGTTAAAAAGGGTCAATTAAATCTGTATTCATGTTTATTTTGTCCTGTTATGGTAAACATATTAAAGCAAAGGCAGAACGTGGCAGGGATGCTGCTGATGTGATGCTTTGTAGGTCTTTGAATAAATCAATTTTATTTCCGGTATGATGCTAATGAGGATGGATGAGTTTTTCATCGGATAGAGGTTTAAAAACTTGAGCCGGAAATCGTGGTGAGGGTGTTAAAAAGGACAATGTTGGAAATTGTCGTGCTTTATGCAGCTTTGGACTGAGGTTAGACATTTAAACTCACATATGAATGAAGGGCCAATAGCTTACTCATTTTTTAGTCATCTTTTGAGATATATTAAAAATGCATATTTTAAAACAGTAAAATGGGAGATTTGTCCTTTTTATTCTCAGGTACGTAAAACTATTCAAAAAATGAAGACTTTTATATCTTTTCGATTGTTATCTTGTATATTACCACCGTTAAAAAATGTATTTTGTCAAATATTTTACGAGCCCTAACAACTAAATGTTCGTCAAAAGTAAATTTGATTGTCTTTTTTCCATACGCGCAAAAGTTATCTAAATAAACTTCCATAATATTGATGGTTTTTTCTGTTATAATGCCAACATTTAGTTATATAAAAACGTAAATTTCGTAAAAATCCGCTCGGCGGTTCCAAAACTGTGGCACTTTAACGCAGCAAGATGGGAAAATTGTAGAAACAAAGAATTATTATTTTCAAAACGTTGGATCTAGTAGTCGGATTTTGATGAAATTTACTTTATTGCAAAGCTAGATGTTGGTTTTCTTTAGAAAAAAGTTACACAAGTTTTTATTTGCTGATTTTAGGCATTTATCGGAGCTTCTAAGTTGCACCTTTAAAAATGATAAAATTTTCTAGTAACTGTTTTAAAGAATCCCAGTTTTGAAACCGCTGGTTGAATTTCTGTCAAATAACATTTAAATCAAAGCTCAATAATCGTACTATATTGAAAAAATCCTGAAATGTTAATATGATTTTTTTTGCATTTTTTCGGGATCCACAGTTCACTTTTCAAAAAACGTGTTTTTTGAGGGTGCTACCTACATTAAAATAATCACAGTTTTGGAACCACTGCCTGCATTTTGGTAAAATTTACTTTATTGCAAAACTGGATGTTGGTTTTCTTTACAAAAAAGTTACACAAGTTTTTGTTTGGTGATTTTAGGCATTTATCGGAGCTTCAAAGTTGCACTTTTAAAAATGATAGAATTTTCTAGTAACTGTTTTAAAAAATCACAGTTTTGAAACGGCTGGTTGGATTTGTGTCAAAAAACCTTTAAATCAAAGCTCAATAATCGTACTATATTGAAAAAATCCTGAAATGTTAATATGATTTTTTTTGGCATTTTTTCGAGTTCCACAGTTCACTTTTCAAAAAACGTGTTTTTTGAGGGTGCTACCTATATTAAAATAATCACAGTTTTGGAACCACTGGTTGGATTTTAGTAAAATTTACTTTATTGCAAAGCTGGATGTTGGTTTTATGTACAAAAAAATCCCCAAGTCTTTATTTAATGATTTTAGGCATATTTCGTAGCTTAAAATGGCACTTGAAACATGTGACGTAATTTTCTAACGACTGTTTTTAAAAAATCACAGTTTTGGAACTTGGGGAAAACGACATAAAGGTGCTTTCATGGCCCTCATCCAGTCCGGACTTAAATGTCATTGAAACTCTTTCGCATAAAATTAAACATATTCTATGCAATAATCCACCAAGAACCATTAGGGACTTAAAGACCAAAATAGAAGAAATTTGGGACAGTTTCACGCCAAAATTGTACCAAAATTTGATAAATACAATGCCTGCTAGAATACAGGCAGCTATTAAAGCAAAAGGAGACGTGACCTCTTATTTATGGTCCTAAATTAAAAATTATCCCAACATTTAGTTTCAAATTCATTTTGCAAAGTTTGTTAATTATAAGGTTAAAATATTGTTAAATCCAATAAATAATTTTCTTCCATACATAATATTGTTATTAAGGCTTTATCTTATTGTTAGGTGTTATACTAATTATTTGCGTAAAATTTTTAGTTCTCCTTTCATACTTCAAAAATTTACTTCAGTCCGAACATTTAGTTGTTAGGGCTCATCGATTTTCTTCTACATAATTTTATGGCACAAATTTAAAAATAATTTTTTAACATTCTATATGTAATATTAATATTTATCATGCTTTTTCTCATTCTCATGATTCTCCTTATTTTCAGAATTGTCCGATTTTATGTGACCCCGAAAACCAAATTCAAGTTCACCTAGAAAACACTTCACATCTGTAAGTTTTTTAAACATTGTGATATTTACTATCATTTCATCATTCATTCTTGTTTACTAATAGTGTTTCTGTAATAAAACCAATCGTTAGATTTGCGCCTTATTCTCAGTCGCAGACTTGTTCTGAAGAAGTCAGTAGCGAAACGTCAATACACAAAATTATTTCGATTGCAACATAACCCAGAAGAAGGTTATTATAATGAACAAAGACGGTTTCTTTATAAGAGATGTTTTAGTACAGAGCCACAGACACTCATCTTCAAGGAACTACTTAAATAAAAAAAAACTCATTAGTACCTACGTTGGTTTATATAAAAGAAAAAAGTTACACTTTTTGATTGAGGTATGCCACTTTCTGTCGTCACAGATGAGGGCAAGAGAGACCTTTTTATATGGGGATCGACTTGAAATTTTTTGCAGGAACCCTAATAGCAGCTGTTAAAAATGGTGGCCATTTTGGTGTCTTAAATTTATTGTATCTCAGATCTCCCAGTGGTCTGATTCAAATTTTAAATGTAAAAAAAGTCCAGTTTTAACAAAGAACTTTTGGCGAAATCGCAGCCTCAATTTTTGAATCAGTAGAATGATTTGACTAAGAGGAAAATAAGAGTGGAAATCCGTAAAGAAAATCGAAAGTTTGGCGTTGGCGAAGCGGTACATGGTATTTTCATGTGTTTCTCAATTTTTAGCCTTAATATAACCGTACCTTTGTAAATTAGACTACGTAATTTGAAAAGTTTTAAATCATGATTTTGCATAAATGAAAAATCTATTAATAAAAAGTATATTTTCCAACCCTAGACACTGCTACAAATGCAATTTTAATAATTGATGACTTTTACGTAGGTATATTGGCGCAATATGCGATTTCCGCTAACTTTCCAATTAAAACCACCACAAAAATCATCATCAAAATCTCGATCAAATTTGTTTACATTTCTTCATTACCCCCTGCCTGATATACAAACCAATCCCAAGTTTTTATACGGCTTTCAATGGAATCCTTCCATCCAACTTTTATCCCGAATAATATTTTTAAACGTTCGGTTCGTTCAGTTTATTCTCTGGTCGAGGGTTTTGTAATTTGCTAATCGATAAAGACTGGCTATGATATATGATTGCTGTCAGCCTAATAGAACTCAACGCCGGTCATATCTAAAACAAAAGACGATGAATGGATGGATGCTGGAGGTGGAATGGGGAATAATAGAAAAGGAACTTTAGAATAACTTAACGCCAAAGACATATTGCTCCAAGTTTAATAAGAAGTTTTCTTATTTTTTGTTGTTTGAGTGTCTATGTGTGTGAGGTTTGTTTTTATTTGTTGGAATTCTTGTGCTGTAGCTCAGATGGGGTTGTGGTTTTGTTTAAACGCTTTGTAAAATTTAATATAAGTTGAGTTTTGGGGCGTTAACGCTGAGACGAAATTATCATAATGTCTTATAAATATTAAACAAAAACAGCAGGTAGGAAAATTTCCAGTTTACGGATCCATATTTTACGCATCAGTTGGAATTTAAGTTTGTTTTTTGATATCTTCTTGGAAATAAATGCTAATCAACAGTGAGAAATATACGAGCTAGCGTAAAGTAGCCTTCTATAAAACATCACCTGCATTTATATTTTCCACGTAATTCAAACTGAAACCTTGCGTTGATATATTAAAAAACTCATAATATTATTCAGAAAACAGAAAATATAAAAATGCGAGTAGGTATTGTTCCTTATTGCAACCCTTCTTCTCGTGAAATAAACGTAAACTTTGATATTTACGGTTAAATAATTCACAGCTAACATAAAAATAGAAAACGACAACAAATGTCGACGTTTTTACAAAGAGTAAATATCCGAAAGCTGCTTTTCTTCGTAGAGTAAGCTCTAGACAAACACGCGCGCTTATTGTATCTAACTGAAGAATTATTTCTTTGTCTTATTTGCTTGACTTTGTCTAGGTTACGAGTAGGACAATGTTAAAATAATCGTAGTGGGTCGTAGAGTAATTACGTTTTCTTATTGCTCTTGGCATTGAAGACGCAAAAATCTTAAATACGATGAATTGTCAAATATCCACCTTCTACTGAGCGACCTAAAAACACGTTGTATAAGTTCATCGAGTTACATGCCAGGATCATTCTTGTTAAAGCATTTGGAGTGTCTGTTAGTTTTCTTGGATTTCTCAGTTTTTATATATTTATATTTAAAATACACAACACTCCAACAATCGTCCTTTGAGGCCCGAGAAATATAAAGTGAATCGATATTTTTAGGTTTCATTTTCCCAGTTTATAGCTCCGCCCCCACGCGCAGATTTCTTCAAGGCCAAATGCCATAAGAAAACAAAATTACTCTACGCTGGTTTTTCCGAGGTGGTGTCAGTACTATTTAAAACACATTGAGTTATCTTTAGGTAGAATGATGAGAAATTGAAACAATAATATAACCTCATAATTTGGTTTTATGTCCTAATACAGGGTGTCCCAGTTTATATCGTCAGGATTTCACCAGTCGATAGTTTAGCGAAAATTAAAAGTGGTTTGTCTAATAAACTATGGTCGAATGTTGCTTCCTTTTTGATGTACAGGGCATTAAAGAAAATAAATTATTTTAAATAATTTGCTATAAATCAATAACAAAAAAAATTACTCTTTCGAAATTTTGCATAGATCTTTTTTTTTGTATTCTCTTATTAATAGTAGTTGCAATTATTATATTTAGAACACAGAGGCGTGCGTACGGGTTTCTTCAAAAACATTTTATTGAATAAAACGTACACCACTCATTTTTTTTGCAGCACCAATATGCAAAGAGTATTTTTCATTCAATTTAGAAACTTTTTTGTATCTTACAATTTCTTGATAACTTAACTGTTTTTTTCTTATTTATTAAAGAGATTCTTCCCTATTAGATTTCCGAAAAAAACATCAGTACAAAGTTGTAGAGAAAAATATTTCCTACGACCTTCCTTTTTATATTTTTTTGATATTGTCAATATTTAAAAAGATATTCAACAAATAAGTTGCAAATTTTAGGGAAATTTTTCTCTAGTTAGGTACTACTTACTACTCTTTCCATAAAATTTTCAACTTATTTGTTGAATAACTTTTTAAATATCGACAATATCAAAAAAAGTTTAAAAGATAAGTTGTAGGAAATATTTTTCTTTACAACTTTGTACTGACTCTTTTTTTCGAAAATTTAATAGGAAAAAAGTTATTCAATAAACAAAAAAATCCAACCCTTAATTGAGGGGCTGGTGAAGGAAGGGCGGGGTCTACGAATACACAAACTCAGTTTTAAACTTTCAGGGTGACCCTCTAGAAGATTCTACAAAAATTGGCTGTAGGGTAAAAAAAGTATATTTGAAGTCTTTTTTTCTACCTTATTTACTATACTATTAGGTTATTTTGAGTTAAGTTATCAAAAAATTATAGGATACGAAAAAGTTTCTAAATTGAATGGAAAATACTCTCTGCATATTGGCGCTGCAAAAAAACCAGTGGCGTACGTTTTATTCAATAAAATGTTTTTGAACAAACCCGTACACACGCCTCTGTGTTCTAAATAAAATAATTGCAACCACTATTAATAAGAGAATATAAAAACAAAGATCTATGCAAAATTTCAGGTGGCTAACTTTTTTCGGTAATGATTTATAGCAAATTATTTAAAATAATTTATTTTCTTTAATAGCCTGTACGTCAAAAAGGAAGCAACATTCGACCATAGTTTATTAGACAAACCACCTTTAATTTTCGCTAAACTATCGACTGGTGAAATCCTGACGATATAAAGTGGGACACCCTGTATAATAAAATCTGAATAATTCGCTTCTTTCTCCAATAGTATTTTAAGAAAATTAACAAAACTTGTCCTCAACTATTAGTTTGCTATAAGTTATGACTAAAATTATTATAGCAATTACAAAAACCATTGAGTTATTAGATATAGAAAGTCACAATATTGAAAAAGTGATATAATTTCTCAAATTCGCTTGATTTCCTACAATTTCGTAAAATATCCCACAGAAACATTTCTAAAATATTAACAAATACATTCAATATTTTTTTAGTAACTTCATTGACACAGCTCACAAAACCATCGAGTTATTAAAGATAGAATGACCGAAATTTGAAAAAACCATACAACCTTTTAAATTCTGTTATATCTTCTAGTTTTGCAAAAAATCAGATCAAACTTTTTGCGAGTTGTGAATAGAGCGCTCATCTTTAAGATTCACAAAAAATATTGGAACCACGATAGATATAACTTTAAAAATCATTGAGTTATTAGAAATAGAATGCCAGGAAGTGAAAAAGCAATCAAATTTAATAAATATTTAATAAATTGTAAAAAACTTATTAATTTATTACATTTTTTTATTGATATATCTACATGTATTTATTTTTTATTATTTATTTATATTTACTTAAATACTTTTTAAAGTATTTAACTAATTTCGAGGGGTGTTTGAAAATAATGTTTACATTATTGAATTATTCAATTTTAAAAATAACAATATCCGATTACTCTCTAAATTCCAGTAAATTACCACCAAATTCGTTTTGAATTGAATAACATAGTACAATTTATCGGATTATAATATTATGTTAAATCATTCCAACCCATGTAAATTCTATTGGGAATATCATTAAAACAATTAAACTCGAACCAAAAAACCTCCTTTCCCATCCATCTACTTCCACCAAACGAAAAATTCCTCACTCGCTGATTTTAACTGTCTACTCAAATTGTCAGATGATAAAATTTTGTGTAGACACATCCCAAGTCTCTAATGTTTCAGCCATATGTGAGCTTCCAGATAGTTGCTAGAGGGTATCATAAAACTGACAGCCATATCATACATCCAAACTGTGCATGTGAGTTAGTCTGCAAAATTTTCGTTTAATACAGTTTGAGTTTTGTTAAAATTTACTTTGCTCTGTGTCTGTTTTCTGTTTGAATTTTCTCTCACTCGACAGTTCAGGCCTTTGTATGCTAAAAAGACTTCGGATATGTGCTTTGTTATTGTTATTATTATATTTTAATATAATTAGTTTAGTTTAGTTAAAGGAAAATAAATTGTTGTTCTTTTAGACTCCAGTTCATTTGATACGTTGGAAAAACAAAATTATGAAAGTCTTGTGTATAGTTCTTTAATAATAAAGTACGGGGAAATGTACAGGGTGGAATTTCCTTTAGGAATTGAAAGTGATTGAAACTTTTATTAAAAAAGTTTGTAGGGACAAAAATTGGTATACAATATAAAAAACAGAACTGAGGGAAGTTTTAATGGTATAATAGCAGGCACTTATCAATAACATCCTTAGAAGAAACCAAAGAACATTCAACGAATTATTAGAAATAAGTACCAGGATCTAGTTTATAACTAACTGTGTGAATTTCATATGTTAAAAATTAGATTGGCGAAACGTTATTATTAACTACTCCCTCTGTAATTTGGAATGAATCTACAAGTTATATGGCACTTCATAACTATGTAAATATCCGCCTTTGATGAAAAATTTCATAATACCTCTTGAACAAACTTGGATGAAAATATTTACCGCGTAAAGTTCTCGATTTATACCAGTAAATTTCATTCATGGTCAAAGGACAGCTAGGTCATCTACATTTTTACATCGACTGGATGAATCCTTGGAGAAAGGTAAAAGGTTACTGTTGTGGAAAGGCCTGTTCGACCTGAGCTCGATAACCTCTAAACTCAAACATTAAGTTTTAATAATAAAAAAATATATTGCTTATTATTATATTTGTTTTTAATAATTGTACAGTTTTAAGTATCGATTTTATTCCAGTTCCTTTTTGATATGCAAATGTATCCAGTTTTTGTGTATGTTTCAAGTTACAACATTTCAGAAGACGGGCGGTTTTAGTATGTAAATATACGAGGAGAAGTCAAAAGAATGTTTAGAAAAAAAGCTGCAATAAAACGAATTTAACTTTTTGGGTTTCCCATGCAAATTTTCTAAATTATGTTGCTAAAGTTACACACAAACCTATTAAGCTCGTCCTGACACACCCTGTATTTCGACGTTTAATGTTCTAATATAATTTTCAAGATTTTTAAACATTACGTTATTATTTTCGTCTTAAACTTAAAAACCTTACAAGTATTGGTCGTTATGAATTTTTTATTGTGTTTGTACGTCGATTTATAATCTTTGTTAAAATAAAGTGTACGGAAGCATTTTCAATCATTAACAATTTTCCGGTTCAAACTCGTTTATTTATGTTGCTAACAATACACCATTAAAAGATTTTAGCGAATTTATAATTAATAAAACTTTTAAATTGCTTTTTCTTGTTAAAAATCTAGTAAAAGAATTAACTGGTAACTTTAATTCGTATTATAGTCCAATTTAAAATTTAAAGTATATGATGGGGTAGTAGATTGGTATATTTTATAACAAAAACTGAACACACAAGTTAAAACAAACTTTTTACTTTTACAACGAAGTTGTATGGAATTAATTGAACTTTTGTATTTGAATTGATTGGTTGTTACAAAATTCTACTTCTAAAATAGAACTGAGAAATTAAAATTAATTTTTGCTGTTTTAAATTTTCGTTATAGTTTTAGGTATGTAGAATGATAGATATTAATACTAGATTATACAAAAATAGAAAATAATATTTGGTAAAACGATTCTGTTCTTCCTCGACCTAACTCGGTTAACCTTCCATAAAATATCTGATGTGCCCAACACATGACTTTCTTATACGGATAGTATCACAATAATTACTTTTCCTAAAGAAATTAAGTTAAATTTATTGTAAAAATTTTGAGGGTTTCCAGCAAATTTTAAATAGTCAGTCTCTGTCGCACTTATTGTAATACGCATAAATCTGTCCTTGTCCCACTCATTATAACCGAATTTTACGACAAAAATGTGTTTTATTTTAGATTTTTGACCTATTACTCACTTAAAAAAATCTCCCGGTATGAAATTACATTTATTTATTCATTATTATTGTTTTCGGTATCAATCAAACTAATAATTCAAGTTGAATATCACTGAAGTACCAAATTTCCTGCTAAAATTAAACAGTTTCTTCCAGGACAAAATTGAAATTCAATAAAATATAATTCTGACCTTTTACGTTGTTTTCTAACGTAGAGGAATCGCAAAATCAACAAGGAACCTACCTACAAAAAACGAAATCATTAAAATTTCAAAAATCTAAATTTGCTGAACTATTATCTCACCGTTATCTAGAATATTTTTTGTTTTATTCTGCGCAATCACTACACAAAACCAATTTTTATGTAACAATTTTATCATCATTATTATTATACACTTCACATCAAATAATTCATTAAATATCTGATGTGCCCAACACATGACTTTCTTATACTTACTGATAGTATCACAATAATTACTTTTCCTAAATAAATTAAGTTAAATTTCTTGTAAAAATTTTGAAGGTTTCCAGCAATTTTCAAATAGTCTCTGTCGCACTTATAGCAATACGCATAAATCTGTCCTTGTCCCACTCATTATAACCGAATTTTACGACGAAAATGTGTTTTATTTTAGATTTTTGACCTATTACTCACTTAAAAAAATCTCCCGGTATGAAATTACATTTATTTATTCATTATTATTGTTTTCGGTACCATAGAAACCAGTAAAATAAAAAAAACTAATGGTCCGTCCTTCTGGGATTCGAACCCGGGACCTTCCGTTTGACAGCCATATAATGAGACACATGTCTACCTCGACCGTCGGATTCAACTATCTCAGCGCGCTATGAGAAATATAAAGTGTTTTAAGAATATCTAGTTTTTTTGAAATTTTTTTGACGGAATTTCAAAAAAAAGTTCGAACAAAATTTGTTTAAAATTCAATTCTAAATCAATGTTAAAGAATAAAAAAATCTTATAAATTGTTTATTTTTCAAGATATTTCTAAAAACATAAAAATGTCTTCAGGTAAGTGTCACTTGTTTTGGTGCTAGATGAAAATTATTGAATGTGGCACCCACAGATTTGTTCAAACTCTAAAATATGAAGTTTGAATCAAATCCGATAACTCGTTTTTGAGTTATTGAGTTATGGTGGATACAGACAGACAGACGCACTTATATTTCGTATGCTTGAAACAAATTAATCATATTTCGGGAAATTTTATCAAATACCACAAAACTTAAATTTCGCTTTATCCAACAAGTGCACCAAAACCCCAACATCCAGTAACTTACAACCTACTCTAAATCAAGCACATAATCTCGAAATACTAAATACTACCCATCGGCTACGAAATTAATCCAAAGAACAAATTTATGCGCATCAGAGCTCAATATGTTGCATCCACGCTCCATTGATGTTGAGTTTGAGTGCAGCACGTTGGACTACGTCCACTGCCATTCAATGGTCGTTTGATTAGTGGGCACCAATAGTGTTTATCATCGTAAAGTAAACAAGACACCACCTGAACAATTGCAGTACAAATTGAACTACGTTTAGGGTGTTACCATTACATCAATTATTCGCCAAGGATTTATTGTCTGGCGACCGACCTCCACAACCTCTTGTAGATCACTTATTATGGCAACTTGGAGATATGATACTGATGTACAATGTCAGCATGCAAACTTTCAACTATTAAGTCATATCTTATACAATTACCATGTAAACCCTCAAAGGTATAAGATGCTTATAAACTGGCTGAAGGAGTTATTAACACGTTAACAGGGCTAGAGTGTAACAGTGTAATGTATCCCTTACCATCACCACCCTCACCAGTCTACACTCTATACACCACGTTAATTGTTATTGTAAATTTGCATAAGACACCTAGGAAGGGTAAACGAGACCACAACATGCAGCAAAGGTTAAACTTTGCTTTTTTTGTTAACGTAAGATTAGTCATTGTTTAAACTGCAATTAAATTTCGGTTTGCGGACGGGTTTATCAACGAATTAAAGGATCATGTTGGATGAATACAGAGAGAGCACTTTGTAAGATTACTCATTGGTATTTTAGTTTCAGAGAGATAATATGTGCTTTGTGGTTATTTAATGGGGACAAGATAACACAGGTGGGTGTAAAGAGAATTAAACTATATGAGATATGAGGTGAAGGTGTGCTGGGATTAGGTAAAGGATTCCAGTAAATCCAGGGAATCCAGTAAAAATTGGTAGTAATATTATAGGTAAAGAAAACGATGATGATGTGGGTTGCCGTTATAAAAAGAGCAGAATTTATGTCTCAAAAAATTATATGATTATTTTTTAGGTTTGTTGTTATGTTCAAATGATACATTCTCGAATTGAGAGAGACCTTATCTTTAATATGCTTTATTTACTTCATCGTCAGCAAAATATTTATTCGCCTTAACATTAGGGTAGCCCATCGGATTCGCCGGATGTAATTTGAAAGTGAAGCACAGTAAATTATTATTTATTTGGACACTTTCTATTGATTTATAAAGTAGACATATTGAGATTAATTATGGAATATAATGTCGGCCAAATGGCCGCCGTGGCTGTGCTGGCATAACCTCACCCTTTTGATTCAATTTTCCAAGACTTTTTCCAAGGAAGTTGGCTCAATTTCAGCAATAACGCGCTGGATTTCTGTTTTCAGGAATTGTTTGTGGTTTGTTAGCATAGAAAATTTTATATATTTTTCAAGTATTATTTGTATAGCAATTATCAGAAAATTAGTTCGTTTATATATCAATCTACTGTTACCTTCCTCAACCTCAACTATCTAAGCTACAGACTGCTCGTCCTCTTCACTAATCTCTCATTGATGTTAGGTAGAATAAATAGCGTTTTAAAGTATAATATTCACATCTCTAAAAATATATCTCAATAAAAGATAAAATGTCACCCTCCCCTAAGTACGCCAATGAATTTTATTAACTTTGTGGTAATACCATAAATTTAGTTGACTAAAAGATTAAATAACTTACACAATTTCTTCTTTATCTTAAACCGTTTTGGAGATAAACTACGAAAAATATTGAAAAATTTATTTTTAATACGAAACTTTTTTTCTAAAGAAAGGTCCTCTATCAACTGTTAAAGTCCTTAGAAAGGTAACACCCTGTGTACTCATTTATCATTGACTAGTTACAAGTTTTATTAGAAGTGTTAATAAATTTAATATTCAAATAAAGTAATAATATAATTATGTGTGAGCAATTAATAAATATGTACAGGGTGTCCAGATTTAATTGTAAATGCGGGGTATCTCGCTTACTAGCAGAGATAAAGAGATGCGGTTTGCGCGACACGTTTCTACTTTTTTGTGAAACGAAAGATGCCGTCAACGGTTTTTTCATAGCCCCCTTCATTTTTGAGATACAGGACGAAATTGAAAATTTGCACTTTTAAGGCATACCTCGTATCTCGGGAACTGCTGAAGATATTGGAAAGGTATAAACTGCATCTTATATAGATTTTTACGTAGAATCCAGTGGCGTACTCAGTTTTTCTTAGAAACGATAAATTTCGAGATATTTATCAAGCTTATATTATTTTAAATCGAACACCCTGTATGTTTTTTACTAGTTGGATCCAGTTTGTCATAAGCTTTACAAAAATATAAAACACTCTATAGTGATTTTCTATATTAAGCTATATTAAGAAAATGACAATTTTGAAAAATTCAACCAAAATTTTTGTAAGTAGGCCATGAAAAACAACAAACAAAGAAGGAATACAGTCAACTTTTCACAAGAACAAATAAAAGTTTGAATACACTTTACAGAAATTGTTCAAATTGATTTCCGTTAAGTCTTAGACACATTTTTTTTATCCTGCGTAAACCATTCAGAATTATGAAAGGTTGTGCTTGTAAATCCCTAAATTCTCTTTCTGTGGTAGCACGTAAATCTTCTATTGTATGAATAATGACATTTATTTCTTATTTTTCATAGCCTACTTATAAAATTTTCGGCTGAATTTTTGGAAAATTGTCAATTCCTAGCATAATATAGAAATTAATTACAGAGTGTTTTTTATTTTTGTGTAGCTTATGACAAGCTGGATCCAACTAGTGAAAAACATACAGGGTGTTCCATTTAAAATAACATAAGTTTAGTAAATATCTCGAAAATTATCGCTTCTATCAATTTCGCTCTGTATCTCAAAAACGAAGGGGGCTATGAAAAAACCGTTGACGGCATCTTTCGTTTCACAAAAAAGTAGCAACGTGTCGCGAAAACCACATCTCTCTATCTCTGCTAATAAGCGAGATACCCCGCAATTACAACGAAATCTGGACACCCTGTACAATTATTTTAGCTCAATTTTCGCAAAAAATAACTCGAAAAATAACGACATTGTGAATGAATTTAGAAGATAATGTGCATCAAAATATTTCGTCGTACCTTTTCTATTAAAATCTTGCAAGCGTTTTAATACACGTAACATTCTTTACTGCTTATTGTGGTCAAAAATTAAATAGGTTCGTTTTATAAACCGAAATGCGGGCATGTACCTATCTTTATTTAACTACAGTTGATGACGAAATTATGATCGAAAAATGACCATGAAAATAAAACTTTAAAAAAGATTCTAAATTCGGAAACATTATACCGGTTTTTTATTTTCCATAATTCTCTATATTTCAGTATGTTCAAAATTGAAATCAAACTAATAATTCAAGTTGAATATCACTGAAGTACCAAATTTCCTGCTAAAATTAAACAGTTTCTTCCAGGACAAAATTGAAATTCAATAAAATATAATTCTGACCTTTTACGTTGTTTTCTAACGTAGAGGAATCGCAAAATCAACAAGGAACCTACCTACAAAAAACGAAATAATTAAAATTTCAAAAATCTAAATTTGCTGAACTATTATCTCACCGTTATCTAGAAGATTTTTTGTTTTATCCTGCGCAATCACTACACAAAACCCATTTTTATGTAACAACTTTATCATCATTATTATTATACACTTCACATCAAATAATTCATTAAAAATTACAACCACAATTTTCATTAATTCACGTTTGTTTCTGATATACTCTGAAATTAATCACATGTGTCCGACGAACAGTCTCTTAAAACTAAAAATATGGGAGCAATAAGCAATTTTTGTTCAGTTATTATAAAAAACACTAAAATTTTTGGTACTCTTTGTTAGAATGTGGGTGTGACTTAGCAACTTTTTTATACCTTGTACAAAATGTAGATAATTAGTTCGTTGTGTCCGAGTTGCGCACAACCAGGTCAAAATTTTAGGTTGTTAACATTTTTTCGTACAAGAGAAAGTTATTTTAATACAACAAAACAGTTTTTTACTACATGAATTAGAAAATTTTTGTACGATTCTGTAAGTAATCATTTTGTATGTTGTGGTGAAATTTTCATTTAAATCCAATAGAAATTCTTAATTTATCATTAACAGTCTCGTGCACTTTAAAAACACGTTACAAATAAAAAAATTATATCCATTTATCATTGACTAGCTACAAGATTTATTAACAGTATTGATAAACGATATAATAATAACTCCTGGTACCTGGAATAGGATAATTTAGTTGCTAAACCAAAGACGTAAAACCGGGTTTAAATGTTTATGCACGAAAACTTTCAGAATGCTCTTACCTACATCAAATTCATTCAAAGCCAATTGAAATGTTTGTACTGTAAGATTAAGTAAATTGGCAGAGTCGATGCGTTTTAGAAGATTACATAATTAATTAATTAGTCCAAACTAAAACAGCTACATTTAAATTGAATTTTGCATGCAGAAAAAGATGTATAAGAAAGAACGTGATGGTGGATTATTTTTATTTCAATAGTATAAATTTTAAAATTGGAAATGCGTTATTTATCGTTACGACAAATTTATCAATCCGTATTGTACGTAAGCAACAATTGAAATAAATCACAAATGTTATATTGACACATTGAAACATCCTAAAGAATTATTTTTGGAAGTTTTCCACAAGATTGCGTTCCCCTTTTATAATACGTATATTTCGCAATGCCATTTACGATATTATTTTTTATTTTAAAAGCACATTCTCTCAGAATATACAATTTTCTCTACATAATAAGCAGCATTACGGCAATAGTACAGAAATAACAGACAAAAAGCTGCTTTAAAGACTGACTTTCAGAGCTAAACAAAGCACTTCAGAATTCCAACAATCTAATTCAGTTTTTCGTTTGACATGTTATTGTGCTTTTAAATAATTATATTTTAAAAATATTATTTTGCGCATTCAATTATATTATGTTACAAACAGTAATCACATTCAATTATTTAGTTGAACAATTCGCTGACATATTGTGTGAAATATCAAATATGAAATATTTTAAATGTTATTTATTTTCCGCTGATATCGACTTTTGAATCGTCTAAAGTGCTGCTACTGCTAACAGAAAGGTTTCTTATGTTTCCCAAATTGGAAATAAATTGGGATACACAGTCGGGTTTTACTCGTCTATAGGAAAACTAATTTTAAATTCAGATGTGCGGTCTATGTTATTTTTGAAACTGCCAAGACAATTTTGTGTTTTTATATATGTGTGTATAAGCAAGCAACACGTTACTTTATACGCGATGTCATTTAAGCCACATGAATTATGTAGAAATTATTTTCGCCTATCTCTTTTATGTATTTGTGCCCTCCTTCGAACCATCGTGAAAAAAGTATTCAGTTACAGTTGTTCACAAACAGTTAATTTACTTTCAGCTTTCAGCATAAGCTAAATTGCCTTTGTTTTGTGTCTGTATAAACTTTAACTGGTTAAACTTGTCCTTGTTCCTTTGCACTCTGATGGGAATATTTAAGCGCCCCCCAAAAAATCAAACTTGACTTTTGTGCACACAGATGCAGCGTCTTGGCAAGATTCCATGCCGACACGAAACCGAGAGATATCCCGTATTGATTTCCATCTAAATCAAACTTTGAAATCCAAAACCACACAACTTTTCTCCGTCTCTTTTTCAGCCAAACAATCGTAATTTTTTTCAAGTCATATAGTTCTGGGGCTAGCCAACCATGTTAATAACTAATTAAAACGTCCCACCCTGTTGATTATTACACAGTGGGTGAACTCGGATGATTTCCCCTCGCTGTATCTCCCACTCTTGCACCAGTTGCTAATGGACCAATTAAAATGTCGACGGTAGACGTAAGAGGCTATCATGAGAATAAGGACAAAAGACATTATGCAAAGTTAAATTAAAGTATATTCAGTTCAGTTCAGTTCAGAGTTCTTGGCGCGAGGCTGAAAGTTTATTATGAAATGAAATCATATCCAGGTATTTTCGTTTATTCTGTTTCTTTATAGGCAATTGTGCGGGCTTGTGGGGGGAATTCCGTGAAAAAACAACTGGATGATGAATATTTGTACAAGAACCTACAGCAGAAGCACCTAATTTGCTTCGTAATAATTAAGAAAAACAAACTTAAACACAGGAAAAAGTAAATTATATGATTCCATTCGCAATAAAAATCTCCGGAAGGAAATGAAATGAAAATGAACGTTGTAATAAGCTGTTCAGAAAAGTTTTTTGTACCATTTGAATTAGAAACTTTCGGAGGGCCCGGTCGGCGTAGCACGCCTTATATTATTATACTTTCAAGTTTTTTTCTCTTGGTTTTTATTTAATTTCAGATTTCGTTAATTTTCAATCGTGAAAGTTTGAATGTGGTTTTTATTACGGTAATTATACATATTTCTAAGTTTAAATACTTGCTATAAAGGCATCAGATTGGCAAGGGTTGTTTTAAAGAATTGGCGGATGCGCTGGGAATATAATTTCATGGAAATGAACACCAAAACTGCGTTTTGTTTGAAGTAAATAAAACCACCTAAAATGCAGTTTTGATTAAAGTCTAATGATTATTTTCTCTACTGTCATATATGGGGATGTTTTTCAATAGATGGTTAATTAAAAGTGGAATTTACCACAATATCAATGGATTTTTTTCTTAATATAGACAATTTCCTGCTATATAAAAATATATTTTAAGTGAAAATCCAGAAAAATGCAGTGGAATTGTCAAACTAGGTCATGTACTCGTAGAAGTTTTTCGAGAAAATTTAGCTTTTTCTCCATTTGTGCAAAAACTATCTAGTCCAGTCAATAGAGATTTGACTAGAGATTTTTTGGGTGAGTCGAATTTTTCGATTCCATTGCTTAGAGAGCTTAAAACTGAATTTCCGTATCCCCACCCCCTGCCGTACGGCCGCCATCTTTAAAAAAGGGGCGACTTTTGATTTTTCGTTTATCTCGTTAAGAGAAAAATACGCTCTACGTTTTATGTCATTACCTTTTATTTTCATATTGTTATTATTTTCGAGTTTATTGACGATGATAGCCAAAAGATTAGGGGATAATTTGCTTAAAGCGGGGACAGCCCCAGAAGGGTTGCCTTTTCGACAAAATTCGTCCAATACTTTTTGTAGAGGCGTACCCGAGCCACAAAAAACTCTTCATAACATTTATCATAAAACGAATATTTATCGCTGTATTTTATTATTATTATTATTAAGCAATGGAATCGAAAAATTCGACTCACCCAAAAAATCTCTAGATAGGGTATTTTTTTCGCTCTATTGACTGAACTAATCTAGGTAAACTGATTTTCAAATTTTGAATATTTTAGACAGTATTTTACTTGGGAAAAGTGTAGTGCTGGTGAAAATCCTGAAATCTGGTGTACTCGTAGAACTACAAATTTTCAAAATGGGTTATGTAAAAGAATGATGCGAAATTTTAGTTTTTTTTATACTTGCGCAAAAATTATCTAAACTAATTTCCACAATGTTTAAGATTTTTTTTTAAATAAAGGTAACATTTAGTTTTGCAAAACTGCATTTTAAGAGAAAATCAAGAAATTCGGTGTAGAGCTACGAATTTTCGAAATGTGCCATTTAGTTATTGAAGAAAATTTTTCATTTTTTCTCCAAAAACGCTTTTTTAAACAATCGGTTCATGATTTTTTCGAAAAAACCTAAAAGTTGGTTATGGGTCCTGCTATTTTTCGTGTGTAAAACCGGAATTTTTTATCAAAAACCGACCAGTGGTCCTAAAACATCTTAAACCAGTCACTGTAAAAATTTGTCTGATGTAAATATTTCACAGTTCACAAAAGTAACGTTATGCAATTGCTTTTTTTACATTAATGCCGTTCCAAATTGGAGATTATGAAGAGAAACATTTATCAAAGGAAAATTAGCTGGGCTAGGACATAAAATATAGTGAAAAAAAATTTAAGCTGGAAGCCAGGTGAGAGAAAAGCGGACAAAAAGGAAGATGGAGGAAGATCTAAAAATCGTGTGAATGAAGATTTAGAAGAAATTGTCGTCTGAGTTGAATCACAAGTAGAAGTCGAAGATACAGTTTTAAATATTTTAAATTCGATTCACCTTTCCTGAAGGAAATAGTCAATTTCCAATAGCCAAGTTTATTTATTTAAAGTGTATTTCAAAAGATTTGCGTTTCAAAAAAAATCTGCAAGTCAAAAATGCAAAATGATATAAATTCTAAACGTTCTAAAAAAATTTAATACATAAAATATAATCAACTAACAAAACATAAATAAGTGCACTCATTTTAATGCTGTTATAGAAAATGTAATTACATATTTTTAATTCATTTGCAGCTTTATAAATTTATTGATAATAATTGAAAATTGGTTGCAAAAATATGATGAGTGCTGATCATGTTATATAACCAATTCCATCAAGTATGGGTTTATAGGTTATCACAAAAATAATAATAAACACGGTTAAACTAATAAAAAATCCGGCTGTTAAATGTCAACTGGGTATAATATGATAGTGGTTATAAAATATATTTTATATTCCATATAGTATTATAGCGGAATTATTTTCAGAACGTGAAACAGTGTGACTACCTGCCCACTGAAAATAATCCTGCTATATAAGTGTAGTAAAGTTAGCAGATATTTAATTTGTTTTGGGAAATCGTATACATATAAACATAACATAATTTCTGATATTTGTATATTTTTTTTGAGGTCTCATTGCAGCCGACGATTATGAAATAAAAACTAAACTAGTCATTTGAAAAAATATTATTTTATTCTACAACTCGCGCACATCAGCATTTAACCCAACTAATCCTCCCTCTATGGAGCTCTTTCAAATCAATACTACGAATATGCATCCTCTCTATATTCCACAGTCGAAAATACGGATTATGTTCCAAAATAATATTTACAATTCCCGTTAGTACAGCAATGCATTGTTTACGCAATGTGCCACGGATGCACAATACAATAATACGAAGGACCGTCGGAGTCCGGGATCCATCCGGAATAAAGCCACTTGTACACGCTGAGTAAGCTGAATCATTGATAGTGGAAAGTGCCGACTGTCGTGAATGGTCCGTGTGCCAGATCGCCTCCATTGTAGAGCTCAGAGAGACACGAACAATGTATCAAGTGATGACGTGATGTGTCAGCAACGGACTGCGACTGGGCCCCACATCTCAAATTGGGGGCGCACGATCGAAGAAATTCTCTAATCGAAAGACAGGAACTCAAAAGGAAATATTGAATTATTTGTGTTATACTCCGGGTTAATTGAGTTTTTATATACTGGCGTAGCCTGCATGATAAGGACTCCAACTGTAATGACTTGGAACGGAAATGATAAGAAAAATTAAGCGGGTATAAAAAGAAAACGAAGCGAGATGCGCACAAACGCCACGCCATGTGAATTAATAATACTCCAAAGGACAATTCCATTTGATTTGTAGCACTCTCCGACTCTGTAGGATAATCTTACAACAATATAAACCGGAAACTTCAACAGCAATAATTGGAGCTATTATCCCCAATCAATTAAATCGTGATCTTGTGGTCGTTTTGCCAAAGCAGTAGCATTGCAGCATATTGTGCGCTTCTCTCTGAAATATCGTACTTAAAATCGTGATCCTTTGCAATTTATGGTGTTTCATCTCTGGCGGTGTGGAGAGGACTCTTGTCCATCTCTATAGCACCGGCTCTCATTCAGAAGCCCCCTAAATATCTCTCCCACTCAACGATTTAATCCTTCCGCTTTTATCGTTACCATTAATTAAAGCAAATGCTGTCATTGGGGAATGTTGGGGAATTTGTAAAAAGCGGCATTGTGTAGGATGCTGTGTGCATAGCGAATATCGAAAAGTCAAAGATCAATCAGGGAAAAATAGTTTTATAATAGATAGTAAAATTTTGAATCGCTTTTATTGCTAATTTCGCATATATAATAATAATAATAGTTATAAAACCAATAAAATTCGCAATTCAAAAATCTTTTTATTTAGATTCATAAATTGTTTTTTATGTGATCACTCCTAAATAATAGTTTATGACGTCAACAGTTTTGTAGCAAAATCCAGTATGGCTAAAGAATCAAGATACAGAAAAAATACTTTTTGTGTATAACTAAAAATACTCAGAAGAAGTTACAAATTCTTGTCTTCATGCATCAATTTTGAGAAATTTACCCAAAATCGGTTTTTTTAGTTTCAATAAAATTTGTCTAATACCCAAATTGCATCAATTTTATGGCTAACTAATTTTGTTCAATAATTTTGACATAGTTAATATTGCCAATTGTCAAATAAATTATAAAAATACAGAAGGATTTCTGAGGATTTGGAAGGAATTCCTACAATTAGTTTGGATTTCTGGTGAAATGAATTATAAAAATATATAAAATAAAATCTATTAAATTTAGGTATAGGGAACCCTTAATAAAAATGATAAAGAATCTAATTCTCTATAACGTAGTATAGAAATATACAGGGGGTTCCATTTGAAAAAATAAAGTTATCACTGTTTGAAATATGTGATATTTACGAATAAATTACAAACACCCTGTATAAGCTATTTGCACAAAAAATACATCAAAATGTTCCCTGGTCTTTGCTTTTATTATTTTAGCTTTGTTTTTTCGAAAAGTCTGTGAAGATATTAATATTTTTGTAAAAGTCCATATCCGTAAAAATTTTTGAAAAAATCCAAAAAAGTGGAAAACTATTAATTTTAGGTACATACAACCTTAATTCTTTTGTAGTTTGACTTAAACGGGGAATCAAAAAATGTGAAAATATATAGAGTGTTCCATTTAAAATAAGAAAGTTGGTGGGCGCCCAGTAAAAACGGAACGCTCTGTATAGTGGAAAATATTTTTTAAGTTATGCACATTCAGGAATAAAACATATTTGTTCTTGAAATTGTTTTGCTAGCATTAATAATAAAGGAGATATAGAAGACCCCCGCACTAGGTGAACACCCTGTACATAACACATTTATACACAAGGATTTATGAGAAATTTTAAGGATGGCGAATTTACTACGAAGTTACTAGGAAAGATTTACTAGGATGTAGGCAGGATTCACTAAGTATTTCTA
The DNA here is from genome assembly GCA_963942485.1 of Pediacus dermestoides. NCBI lineage: Eukaryota > Metazoa > Arthropoda > Insecta > Coleoptera > Cucujidae > Pediacus > Pediacus dermestoides. The sequence continues at coordinate 38,290,276 of OZ012626.1, forward strand.
ATAATTGGAGGTGGAATTACGGAATTTGTTGTTTTCGCCATTCAATTTGTCTTAAATACGTTGTCCCAAAATGGAGTTTTCTAATCGAAAATGCGCCACCCTGTACATTATAAATGTTTTCTAGTTTATACCTCACTAATTTTAATCCCTAATTTTGACTTTTTGAATATTTCCCGTTTGCCAAATAAATTATAAAAATACTGAAGCATTTTTTAGGATTTACAAGGAATTAATTGGATTTATTGGTTTTCTGAAGAAATGCAAGATTTTTTTTTATTCTGGGAGGTAATTAGAAATTAGAGGGTTATACAAGAATTCATCAGAAATTTCTGGGATGTAGGAAGATTTACTAGAGACTAATTTCAAAACCGACAAATATGCAAGAAAATTTTGGGGATAATCAGGAGACGTAGTGAAGAATTATTCGTGTTTTACATCAAGAATTGATGAGAAATTTCTGGAATGTTAAAGCGAGTTGCAACAAAGATTTTCTGCAAAATTTTTGGCGGTATTCAGAAAATATAAGGATAATATAAGGATTTATAAGATATTTCTGGAATTTTACTAAGAAGTTATTAGTTTATTACAAAATAGAAAAATGCAAGGAGTTTCTAGGAAATTTTGGGGTTAATCAGAATATACAGGGTGTCCCAGTTTATATCGTCAAGATTTCACCAGTCGATAGTTTAGCGAAAATTAAAGGTGGTTTGTCTAATAAACTATGGTCGAATGTTGCTTCCTTTTTGATGTACAGGGCATTAAAGAAAATAAATTATTTTAAATAATTTGCTATAAATCAATAACAAAAAATGTTAGCCTTCTTAAATTTTGCATAGATCTTTTTTTTGTATTCTCTTATTCATAGTGGTTGCAATTATTTTATTTAGAACACAGAGGCGTGCATACGGGTTTCTTCAAAAACATTTTATTGAATAAACCGTACCCCACTGGTTTTTTTGCAGCACCAATATGCAGAGAGTATTTTCCATTCAATTTAGAAACTTTTTCGTATCTTATAATTTTTTGATAACTTAACTCAAAATAACCTAATAGTACAGTAAATAAGGGAGAAAAAAGGCTTTAAATAGAATTTTTTATTCTAGAGTCAATTTTTGTAGAATCTTCTAGAGGCTCATCCTAAAAGTTTAAAATCTGAGTTTGTGTATTCGTAGACCCCGCCCTTCCTTCACCAGTCCTCAATTAAGGGTTGGATTTTTTTGTTTATTGAATAACTTTTTCCTATTAAATTTTCGAAAAAAAGAGTCAGTACAAAGTTGTAAAGAAAAATATTTCCTACAAGTTATCTTTTAAACTTTTTTGATATTGTCGATATTTAAAAAGTTATTTTTTTGTTATTGATTTATAGCAAATTATTTAAAATAATTTATTTTCTTTAATCCCCTGTACATCAAAAAGGAAGCAACATTCGACCATAGTTTCGCTAAACTATCGGCTGGTGAACTCCTCACGATATAAACTGGGACACCCTGTATAAGGAAAAAATGAAATGATAATACAAGGATGTATAGGAGATGTAGGAAGATTTACTACTGTAAAATATAAGAGAAATCCAAGATTTATCTGAGAAATTTTGGAGATAATCAGAAGAGAGGTGAGACAAATATTTATAAGAACTTTCTGGGATGTAGGAGAATTTACTATAGACAGTTACTAGGATGTAAAAAAATGTTCATAAATTTACTAGAATGTAGAGAGATTTTTATTAAGAATAATAATTGAAATTACGAAATTTACTTTAAAAATCTCATAAATTGTTTATTTTTCTAGATATTCCTAAAAAGGCATGTAAATCAGGTATAAGGTACACATTTTTGTCAACCTATTAGCCCCTCGATTATTATTAAATGAAATAAATTTGTAACTAATCTCTACAATAAACTTACTGATTTTCAAAATGCATGTATCAATTATGAAATTCCGTATTCATTTACTAAAACTAAACCATCATCGAGTCAATTTAATTGTTCTTCTAAGTACTTACACTCGAATAAATTAGAAAATTAAAATTTAGAATTATTCTCCAAGAGTTCGCTTGGAGTAGTTGCAAAAAGTTCTTTACTATATTTAATTGAACCGAAAGTTCTATGCAACGTGTCCAATATCAAATTGAAACCACAACACCGCATTCACATAATAGTCCGAGTTTTGTTCCAAACAACTAAGCAGGAGAACAATTATATTACACAAACCATCTTTTTGGAGGGTTGAACTGGAAACGCAACCGGATGTTGTTTGGTGGTTTCAATAGCAATAAGTACCTACATTGATTATGACATAGTTGCAACAAGCTTTCATCTACTACTATATGTATTAGTTTAATGAGAAAAACGCGTTTGTAGAGTAATAATATATCATGCAGTTTTTCTGGTTGTGTGGCAAATTAAACAAAGCTCGTTTTGCTGCTTTGACCATAAGAAGCGCAAACAGGCAGAAAATTTCTGGAACAAGTATTATTGGAGTGTGCCGTAAATCTTCAAGTCAAGTGGCGTAAATGGTCTAACGTATATAAGTGCAAAAGTTGTTACGGGGTTTTGGTCGAGAGTACAACGCAGCACTGCACGTATGTACAGACTGTTGTTGACCTTTCTAGGAGAACGAAGAAATATAATTGCCTCGGATGATGGCTAAACTAGAAATGTTAAAATTTGAGAGATTTTTCTGGTGGATGAAAATTAATTTAATAGCAGGTTTAATTGGTTGATATGTATAAAGTAATTAATTAATTTATTAGGCATTCGAAATTTGACGGTGGGGGATAATTGCTCATGACATAAAGGGCAATTAATTCCAGTCGTGTCTAATTATTTAACAGGTTTATCTCTTTGTGTTTTCTCCATCTATAATACAGCAAATGCTTTAGATTATCTGTCGAGATTCATAAGTTACGAAAGGATTTTTTGATAGAAAACATCCTAAATGGAAGTATTATTATTGTTCTTAATTATTTCTAGTTTTAATTTATTTATTTCACTTGAGAAAAAAGTTAAAGCCTTAAATTATCGTTTGGATATGAATAAAAATTTAAGAACTGTAGTTTCTAAACTTGGTGGTATTTTTACCTACTGTAGGTATTATTTTAAAAGAATCACCACCCAAAAACGCGATTTTTGAAAACTTAGAACTCCAAAAATGTAGGAAAAATTCATATAAATCGTTTGTTTTTTTTCAAAATAATATCACGATTCAGTTTTGGAATTAAGGTACTTTGACATAAATCCAACCACCGAATGTAATTTTGAACCCCCGAAAAACCAAGTAACAAACTTTCTGATTTTTGTATTAATAAAACTAACATCTAGCTTTGAAATAAAATAAATTTCACCAAAATCCGAGCAGTGGCCCCAAAATTAATACTTTTTAAAAATATGTTAATTTTTATTTTCGTTGTTTAAGGTGCCACAGTTTTGGAACCATTTAGTGGATATAAATGAAATTTCCGTTTTTCTATTATAGCTCAATATTGACATTGTTATTAAAAATATTACAATCGCCATAACCTCACTTTTGTAAAGTTTTTTTGGATAGTCAAACATTCCCATATGAATATACTTTCTTTGATTTTAAGACTTTATCGTTTTAGAACCACTGGTAGGCTTTTGAAAAAAAACGATTTTATATCTCGTAAAGTAAATTTGGAATTATTAAAGAAAAAGTAATAGTATCCACAATTTCATTTTTAGGTTAGGTCAGAAAGTGTTGAAAAAATTGTGAAGTGACTGTTTTAATAAATTGTAAATTTGGAACTTCTGGACGAATTTGACAAAATTTGACTTTTTATTATAGCCCAATGTTAGGTTAGATAGTCGAAAGTGTTGAAAAAATTGTGATGTGACGGTTTTAAAAAAATGTAAATTTGAAACTTGTGGACGAATTTTGACAAAATTTACGTTTTTATATAGCAAAAAAATAATAACATCCACAATGTTACTTTTAGGTTAGGTTAGATAGTCGAAAGCGTTGAAAAAATTGTGAAGTAACTGTTTTAATAAATTGTAAATTTGGAACTTCTGGACGAATTTGACAAAATTTGCCTTTTTATTATAACCAAATATCTTGAGCCAAATGTTGTCGCTGTCACGAGAAAAATCAACATCAACCTTATAAAAGTTAGTTTAGAATATTTTACAAATGGAAAAAACTAAAATTTTTCATCATCTTCTATATGACCTATTTTAAAAAATTTTAGCTCTACACCAGATTCCCGGATTTTTACTTGGAATACAGTTTTGTAAAGCTCTATGTTGGTAATATTAATGGAAAAATCATCAATGTTGTATAACTTACTTTAGAGTTTTTTTGTGGATATTGAAAAAGAACAAAATTTGAAGTGGATTTTTAACAACCGTCGCCTTTTGAAATTTGTAAAATGTTTCTAAAATTTGGATTTTTCACTGAGATTTCAATGTTATTTACTTAAATTTGCATTTTTCTTTTAAAATATTTCATGTATCATTGCATAATAATAAATAATACAGAATAACGTCACTTTTGTAACTGTTTTTGAAAATCACACATTACCATTCCATCAGATGAATTTTTGCAGTTCTTCAAGTTTTTTAATAGAATGTATTATTACCTCATTTAACTTACATTTTTTACTTCTGGTTCAGTTATGTATATTATTTTGCCAGATTTATTCTTCTACTCGTATACTCTGAAACTTTTCCTTCTATACCCTGTTTGTCTCTTGGTTTTAATTTAGATCCAAATCTGAGGATCTTTCTTTTAATTTTTTATAAAACTTTCTACTTTTATTACTGTTATGACTGTTAATCATTTCTTCCACCCTCATTTTATAGCTAGCCTCTTTTTGTCTAGAGATTCTTGTATCTTGTAACCTTTTTCCCAGTATTCGTATCCTTAATTATTATTTAATTGTCTTGGCTGCAATTGTTTTTATTCCCACAACTCAAGCATTTCACTAGTAGTAACATTTTCGAATTTCACCCAAAATATTTTTGTATACTTCCTAATGTGTCTTGTATCAAAGTTAATTATAAAATATAATGCACATAATCATAAATTAAAAATATCTTAAATTTGTTCAAATTTATCAATTCAAATACAACCATAAACTCCTTAATTTATTCGCTCTTCCAATTTTCCTTCATTGACTCCCAGCATATTTATAGCCATCCTCCACTCCCTTCAACATCTTCCAAAGCTGACAAAATAAAGCTTCTTAAAATTCAATTAAATCCTAATTATCGGCGTTGATCCCAGCGGCATTGCCACTTTCTGCAATCCCCTCCCCACCCTTTATTCCATCTCTTAACACATCCCTTAAAACGCAAACACAAAAAGGGCGAGACATTACTAATTGTTTAATCTACCAACTTTAGGGGACATCGTTAGGATACAAATTAGGATTTAACTTTTAAATGAGCGCCGCGAGATGTACATAATAAAAGGTGTGCGGTTCCAGCTGATGAACACAATAGTTTTGGGAATCGTCGTCGAGGTTTTTTCCTCTCGGCTTGCTTTTGCTAACAATAACAGCAAAATGGAAAAAACTGTTTTGGTTTACAATACTGTTTAGCTGGTGATTTAATTAAATCGTGCTGTTTTGTTGTTTGTTTCCATGTCGTTAATTAATAGACAGACAATTAAATTGTAGAAGAATTGAATAATGAGTGGAAAGAACGTCGTCGTAGTAGAAAACAAACAGTAATTTCCGCAAGCGTGTATACGAGAATTTTTTATCTTTTCAAAGCGAAATTGTTGAAAATTAAAACTCATCACTTACTTACTTCCCCATTTAATTGTTTCAAGTGCAATTTAAAGCGCAACACATTCAAAAGTTTAAGTAAAAAGTTAATATTTGAAAAGAGCTTTAAAATTGAATAATAAAACTTTCATGCATAACAGCTTTACATGGAAGTACATTAGTTGAATTAAAAAGTTAATTTATATCTCGAATGTTGCTCGATCTCCAGCATCCACAACAATAAAACTAGAAACTGTAAATAAATTAGATACAGTGTAACCTGCTTAAGAAAATGTTTCGATTATCACACAACCTCTTGCCGTATCATCAACCAAACTGTCAAAGCTTATTTGTAAATTTTTCTCTCGATTAGTAACGCATCCGTTCCCCATTTTGTCACTTCCTTTTCTCCATGATGATCATGAGCATCAGCATTTGGTGTCGTTCGGGGCACCCCTAGAATGTTGTGGTGAAACGTTAACGAAAGGATCTTTAATTTATATGTGTATACATATGTGGGGGTGTTGTGAAACAAAGCGATAAAATCCTGGAATCACCAGCGGGATATTTGGGTTAAGCTCCAGTAAAATTAGTTTACAAATTCAGGTGAATGCGTCATCAGAGGGAAAAGCTAGAAAATCAAAAAGATAAACTTTGTATATAGTTTAAATGCCAGTACCAAATTAGGATTTTCTGTATTAAATATTTAGTAATTTTAACTATGTTTTAGTGGCTGAAAAATCAATGGTAAACTCTTGTTTTTCAGGAATCAGCTTGGGAAAACTGTTTTTAAGGCACTCGAGCTGCGGGTTTAACCTCCGAGTCCAGCTAAAGATACAATAGGGGATTTGAGGTATGAGACTTTTATACATAAACAACTGCAGCTGTCGTTTGTCGACTACAATTTAATCCTTTCTTTGTCGACTGGGTTTAAACTTAGTAATTTTGAGTCAGATAAAAATATTATACAAGACATAAATCGCCTAGATGGAAAAATTACCTTAAATCTCCCGCCCTTATTTTACACTCATATATTCAGGAAAAAAACCGTATTCCGATAGTTAATATAATAATTTTTAGTAGTTTTATAAAGAAAAATCTGATCTAGATCAAAGTGAATCAAAATTAATGATACGCCAATAAAATTACGTAGGTCTACTTACAATACCTTAACTCCATTTTAGATACAAAACCGCAAAATTTACTCCAAAAGATTCTAATTTTACAATAATTTCCTCAACAATTTTAATACTACTATGTATTACATATTAAATAACTTTATTATATCCAACAATGAGATTTTAATATTTAATATTCGCTAAAGTTAACTTGATTTAATTAATTTCAAAATTGTAAATAGTGTAAGTTGAACTAGTTTTAATATGCAATTCATCAGCATAGTGTTAGGAGTAAAAATAAATAAGCTTTCATTGCGTTACATGAAATTTTATAAATGCCTGCATTGTTAATTACGTTTGAAATAGACTTTTCATCCTACAAATAAATTATTGGCTAACTATATTAATATCTCAATTTTAGTTAAAATTTAGTAATATATTTAATTTACTTAGTTTGAAAGTATTTATTTTGTGGCAAATAAATTGTTTGCTGCAGTTTCGTCTAAAATAAAGAACCTTTCCAAACTCCAAATTCGAAAATTGTGGTTTTCATCAACCGTATAGTAATTTTTTTAAATAATAATACCGGAGTAAATACAACTTTAAAAGCGTTCAAAACTTCTAAACATGAAATGAAAATAACCATTTAACCACGTTTGTTATAGTTAGATGAATAATTAAACCAGAACTAGTGAATATATTCCAAATGAGGAAGTTTTTCCTTTTATTAACTCATATTTACCTGTTAAACAGCATTATTTGAAATTGTGTAATTAAAACGGAAATAGATGCTCTTTGTCATTGTAACCTTTAAACCGATGTCAAAGAAACGTTTCGCTTTATTAAGATAATTTTAATTAACTTTTCTGTCAAATAGTGATGAAACATTTGATGTTTTCCACAAATTTGAGACTCGATTTAGGTAAATAATAGTATATTGTAATACAAGTGCGGAAAACGCATCATGACAATACGAGTATTGTCATGGGCCATTTCCGCAAGCGTGTTACATACGATTTTTTATACGAAAACGTGGAATTCGTAAAAAATAAAATTATTTGTAAATCTTTTTCTAATTAAAAAAAACATCAAGTGAGTTTGTTGTCCTAGAACTGAAAGCTCATAGCTGTTGACAGTTTATAAATTGTGTCCTGTCATCGAAATAATTTTGATTTTGAGATCAAATTACGTGAATATAAACATGAAGTTTCAAAACTATAACGAAAGCGATGAACTAATGTGCACTCCTCCGGTTGTTAGATATTAGATAAATGTAACAATTATAACTAAATGTAAGTACTTCTTTATGTTTTTGTTTGCGTGCGGAAAGTTTAAAAAATGTGTGCGGAAAAAAATTTCCACACTAATTTTCCGTATTAGTTTTTCAAAAGCCTACTTTCAAGTTCGATTATCTTGTCAGAAAAAACGTCATTCCGCATTTTCGTAGAAAAATAAATTTTAGTAAAGAAAAATGTTTGTATAGCAAAATTTACTAGAACTTGCGTACACGTCACAAATATTTAATTACATTACATTCTACTGGGATTACATTACTAATGTTTTTATTTGTTTTAAAACAAACCCGAAGAAAAACAGCACCTTATCGATCATCGTTTTAGAAGTATAATGTAAATAAATAAATAAAAATTATAAATGACGTGCACGCAAGTTCTGGTAAATTTTGCTATAGTCATATTTTTACTTATTTTCTGAATGAAATTATATACAAATTAAGTTTTTTCGAAATCTTCGAATATTTTTATTCAATTCAAATGTTCTAGTATTTAAAACCCGTTTATTTCTTGATATAAAAAGCAAACTGGAAGGAAGTCTGTCCACTTTTTAAAGTTTTATAACAATACAACAACACAAACTCTAAAAAGGAACAAATATTGTAAGTGATCAGACAACAAAATGTGGAATTTTGGACGGATCTTCTTTACATTCAATTTTTTTAGTAAAACGACTTTATTTCTTTGTCACAAAGAACTTCCTGGCCAAACATTTTTAGTTCCCATTTCTTTCTACTAAAAAAATAAACTATAGGCAATAAAATTTGATATTATAGAAATTATTTTAAGCGTGTATGAAATTTCTAGTAGAACTAACTTGCCGCTTTGTAAAACCCGTTTGCCACGAGGCTAATTTTAGTACAAAATTTAATACTAATTATGCGCGCGCAGATTTGATTTAAAATTTAATAATAAACAATAGGTCTAAATTATATTCCTTCTGTATTACACTGTACATTACTGCATCAAATTTACGCACATTTAGTCAGATTGTATAAATGAAAATAGAACATGCTCTAATTTATTGTAACAAGTTTACTAAATCTGCGCGCGCATAAATAGTACTAAATTTCATGACAGTTTTAAGTGCACAAAACCAAAATTACTTAAATTTTGTAAGTGATTCTGCAGAAGGTAATAAAATCTAAATTTTTCGTCAGATTTTGATTCTGTTGAATTTTATAGTAATTAATTCTTTGTAACAAAAAACCACGAGGGAATCCGTCAATTTTTTGAAATTTTAAGAACACAAAGTCTAAATTTTTGTGAATATCGAATAAATAACAACTCAATGAATAATAATAAATAATAAAAAATAAAAATTACATTCGGTTTTTATAAGAACGTCATGCTACATATTAAGCTATTTTTTTATTAACTTAGTCACTTCCATATTAAATTGTATCTTTCAAAACATAACATACATTATGATAAAAAATATGCATAAAATTGACAAATATTATATCACTTCTACTTAACAGAAACATGTACTGTTATTCGTGGGTTGAAAAAAATTAACCCCATCAAATTAAAACATCCGATAACCCTCATGACAGATACATTTCCAATTATACCAATTACCGTTCGATCTCTGCACATTACAAGTACCTGCATGTATAGTATATATGTATAAAACATTCCCATACCCACTTCACAGGATTAAATAACACAAAACGGAAATTAAATATTTATTATTTATTTACACGTAAATTAATTCTATTGGTTTTTGTCAATTGTTCAACAAATTAATTTTTATTTACATTTATCCTGTAGTTATTACGAGAGGGTATTCAAACAGATGTATTATTAGATATATCCTTGCGATAATAGTTGTTTATAAGCATTAGGAGGGGTAAGTAATATTTACCAGTCGAGAACGAGTTTCCTTCGCTTCGAAAGCATTGATATATCCAAATATCCTAAATTAATAGCTCCCATAAATTAATAACTTCTCTAGGGACGTAAGTGAAGCTCCTTACGTCCCGTTGTCAATAACAACCAATAACAATTTCATTATAGTCTGCTTAGTAAATCGAGAGTGGGAAAATGTGATTTTAATTAAAACAATCGAACATGGATTATAAAATTAGCTGTATTTTGATATCACGTTTAGTTACAGGGTATTAACAATTTATCCAATTAAATTATGTCTGTATACTTAATTACTATGGCAATCACTTATTATAACAACCGCACAACGGGATGTTGTGTGTTGTTTACCAAAACTAACAACCCAACTCCATACCAGTTTTTTCCTCTATACTAAAACCCCGTGTTTGTTCAGGTGACGTTTGCTGGTTTGTTTGGCTTTACTCTCATCCATCAAAGCAACGAAAAAATACTTTTACATATATTAACACAAACCCATCTTGATATGTCGCTTCGGTATTTTTTTTACGTCGGTGCAAAGGTGTTTTTAGGCCGGATGGATGTGCTGCCAATACTTGGCGAATTAGAAGGCAAAGCTGATATCCTGACACGTTTGTGCATGTATTATGCATGACAGAACGTCACGTGTGTTATGTAGCACGTGCGAATAGATTACAGGATACATACCGTCGATGACGTCCCCTCCGCAGGATATCCACCCTACTCGGCGCTCTTGATGTCCGCGTGCATTATCACCCCGCATGGAACTGATACAGGATTTATGGGGATGGCGTTTATTGGCACAACAGCGGTTTATTTTGCAGTTGTTGGGACGGGAGGTGGAGGCGGTGATGGCGTTTCATTTCAATATGGCACATTGCCCAGGTTATTTCATTATTTTGGTTGATGATAAAGGGAAATTAACCATAACATTTTTGTGTTTATTGTGATTTAAGCTGGGCATTTTAGTCAGAATAATACCCATAAATGTTTATTACACCATTCGATCGCATATCATAAAATGGTGGGAAAATTTATGGAGTATCAGAGGAGTAAAACAATCTATGTCCATCAGCTATTATTACATGTTTTAATGTGTTGAATTTATTTGCGTTAATCTATAATTTTAGATCTAATTAGCACCCGACAGTTGATTACTAATTTCTGTTCTTGACATTATACCCCGGCTAAAGTATATTGAAATAAAGGTCAGAGGCAAGGAGTTAGGAAGGTTGAGTTAGAAACCCTTGATCAGAACTTCAAAGTTCAATTAACAGTTGATAATATTTGTGACAACGCAGTAGACCGACGCCACTTTAGTTTCTTAAATCTAGTCCAATAATTACTACTATTTTATGAAATAAAATTAACTTCTGACCCAGTCACGTGCTATCTGTGTCCACATTTGGGCATAGCAAATATTATACCTCAAATAATGTAGGTACATAGAATGATGATGTCGACATTTCTATATTAATACGGCTTGGTGTAATATACAGGGTGTTATCTAATATGCGGATCCTCCTTAAGTCTCTCACTATTATATTAGTAGTGAAAAATCGCCAAGACCAAATATGCAAAAATCGTAATTTCATGCATTAGTAAATGTGCATAAAATTTGTATTATTCAAATTTAACCAAAAATTTAAAAATATATTTCTACAAAATTAATTGAATATTATGGCGATTTTTCTAAAGTAAACAGTATAATTATAAGCAAATTTCAGATATCTACATGTGGTTCAATCATAATCACTTTAGATTTTGTAATCAGCTTTGTTATTTCAACTTGTCATGCTCGTTTCGTTCTTAATCAATTTCTCCGATGGGGAGTCTCGTAAAAACGTAGTTAAATTGATATGTTGACAAAATAAATGACAAACTATGTCAGAGAGTTTATTATTGTGTCTTATCCTAAATTTAATAATTTTTGACATACATATCTGCTTACAGAGTTAATAGGATATTTTGTTGACATTCTGAAACTTAGGAATACATAAATTCATTCGAATTTCGTTGAGTGTGATTGAAAAATTGGAAAAACAGGGTGTCACAACGAGTTGACAGTAGACATAACTCTATTAGTAAACATAATTTGGTTCTAAAAATTGGTACACACCCATTATACAATGTGCTCTATTTAATGAAAATATTGCCACCTTTCTGGTATTTCCGGTTATACCGGAAGTAGACACAAACTTTGTTATTTTAAATGGAACACCCTGTATATTTTTGAATTTTTTGGTTCTACACTTCATTTTAGACATAAAAGTATTAAGGATGTATGGTCCTAACACTAACGGTATTATAATTATTTACACTTTTTCATTTTTTTTTACAAAAACATAGATGTAAATAAAAATTCAAATCTTGACAATGACACGTTTTTTCCAAAAAAATTTTCTTGGGTTTGAAGTAGGAATATACAAGAAATAAGCTGATGTAGTTTTGGAAAGCTTGCTTTAAACAGGGTGTTGGTGGTTGTCCGTTCATTTTTAAAAAAACTTTAAATGGAACACCCTGTATATTTCTAGATTTTCGAATTCTACACTTAATTCGAGACATAAAAGTATTAAGGTTGTAAGGTCTTAAAATTAACGGTATTATAATAAATTACGTTTTTTAAAAATTAACGGTTAATCACCAGCACCCTGTATAAAATAAGTTTTTTAAAACCATATTACCATGTTTCTTGTACATTTCTGCGTCTACTAAAATTTGGTTTATTTTTTTAAAGAACGTGTCATTAGTAAAAAATGAAAATGTTTGACTTTAAGTTTTTTTACGAAAAAATTGCAAGAAACATAATTAATTATAATAAATAAAATAAATAAAAATAAAAAATATTAAATTAAATATATAATAAAGAACAAATTTTAGTCGACGTAGAAATGTACAAGAAACATGCTAATATGGTTTTGCAAAACTTATTTTATACAAGGTGCTTTTGGTTGAACGTTAATTTTTAAAAACTTTGGAAATTGGAAAAAACGTAATTAATTATAATACCGTTAATTTTAAGACTTTACAACCTTAATACTTTTATGTCTAGAATTAAGTGTAGAATTCGAAAATGTGGAAATATATAGGGTGTTCCATTGAAAAAAATAAAGTTATCGTTGATCAAAATTTTTAAAAACGAACGGACAACCACCAACGCCCTGTATAAAGCAAGTTTTCCAAAACTATATCAGCTTATTGCTTGTATATTCCTACTTCAAACGTAAGAAAAAAATTTGGAAAAAATGTGTCATTGTCAAGATTCGAAGTTTTATTTACATCTATGTTTTTGTAAAAAAAATGAAAAAGTGTAAATAATTATAATACAGTTAATGTTAGGACCATACAACCTTAATACTTTTATGTTTAAAATGAAGTGAAGAATCTAAAAATTTAAAAATATACAGCGTGTTCCATTTAAAATAACAAAGTTTGTGTCTACTTTCGGTGTAACAGGAAGTACCAGAAAGTTGGCAATATTTTCATTAAATAGAGCACATTGTATAATGGACGTGTACCAATTTTTAGAACCAAATTGTGTTTAGTAATAGGGTTATGTCTACTGTCAACTCGTCGTGACACACCCAGTATAGTGAAGCATGTAAAAGTTTTTGTAATTTACCTTTAATCCAAATAGTTTTCTACATTTTCATATTTTATAGTATTTCAAAAATATAGGTAAAATTAAAATTTTCAAAAAAAAAATCTAATAACGTGACTCTCTTATACATAATTAATAATTACATGAAACTAAATTATTCTTTATCTCCAGCAACTTCACCTCCACCCAAGTCGATATTATGACAAAATTGGAATTAGGATCATTACGTTGCCAAGAGCGAATTATTTTCGTCTCAACAAAATTATCCTCAATCTCAAACAATCAATTTCTAGTCCTTTATCATCAGAGTTCGCAACTATATTTATCTTGCTTCAAATCGTCTGTTTACATAAAAAGTTAAACATTCTTTAAGTTTATTAGAGGTAAAGAGAACTGTTGAGAAAATAGGGCTTGAAAAGTCAACTCCATTCCCTTCCTCAACTTTTCTGACCTAAGTTAACACGCCACTGATCTTGACAGGACTTTATATTATAACACGTTCCTCCAATAATGTACCAGAATAAAGTCAGTTGCTAAAATTGTCTGTAATATATTTTTACAACAATATAAGGGTTTTTTTCTAACAAATTCCTTAGCACTAGTTTGTCTCTCAAACAAACCAAACATCGTTATTACGATATTCCCCTTGTACTTTCTTAAACGTCTGTTGGCAAAGCTTGATATAATAACTTTGTTGCTTTTGTCAAATTGCGCTTCTTTATTAAAATGACTGCAACATCATGCAGCGCAACACTCGAGCAAGTCCACATCACAGCTCGAATTAAATCGTAAAAAGATTTTGCAAAACTTAACTCATAAATTTCATTTAATGGAGTGACTTTTAAGCTAGTTTATACATAATAAGCTTAATCTTCATTTGGAGCATAAATTATTAACTACGAAACTTGACTTATAAAACACACAAAAGTTCCATGCACAGTAAGAAAAAACAAGCCAATTAGTTAACACAAAAGTACTAGGTTGGTAAATTGTCTATAATATTCCTTTATTTCGAATTTGTTGATCACTTCCCAATCCCAATCCGAATAAAAAGTACGTATTGTTATTCTCGGCACACTTTTCCTGGCAGTCAAACCAGCGACCCAGAGAAAGGTGTTGCAGAATGTGTAAATGATATTGAAAAGTTATATATCTGCCATTGGAGCTTTTGAGCTTTGATTAGTTGTGAGTTGGAAAGAAAAAGCAATCAGCGGATCCGTTCGAAGTTCTTATTAGTTGAGTAGTTTGGAGCACGGTGCGGTTCGCCGTTTTCAAACCTGCCAACCACATTCTCTATGCCATGGATTAAAGCCACTAATCTTCTTGTGAGATATGGTGCTGCATGGCAGATTTTCACATCTATATAATAATAATCTGATAGTATATGATGTGTACCTACTTATATAATGTGTATGTGTCTACGGAAATGTTACATTTCTAGAGATTGTGGAATTGTGGTGTATTGTATGCATAAAACCAGATATTTCCTTTTCAGTAATCTTATAAAGGCGCTTATCCTACATTATGCTAAACGAAATTAATGTATTTAGACTATATGTATGTTCGATAATGCTAGTAAATTTTCCTAAGCTGAGATTCACGTTCTAAGTTAACCTCTTTTAAAGGTTAAGGTTATGGGTCAAAACTTGTGACATGTTTATATGACTTAAATTTGGATAAAATCCACCCTAAACTTCCCAAGTTTCTTTTTTTAAAACAGCCACTTCACGATTATTTCCGCAATTATTTTGGAAATCACCGACTGCCCAATCTAACTTAAAGTGAGGTTATGCTTCGTGCTATTTTTTCTTTAATAATGTCAATATGAGACTGTAGAAAAGTGGACTTTTTTCGCAAACCGATCAATGATTCTATTTATAAAACGATAAAGTCTTAAAATAGTCACTGCAAGAATTTGTCAGGGAATGTTTGAGTTTCCACAAAGCGAGGTAAAGTGAGGTTATGGCGATTATATTTTTTCATCATGCTAACAGTAGGCTATGCAAAAACGCATTTTTTTTCAAAATTCATTCAGCGGATACAAAACGGTGGTACCTTATTCCATAAAAACGCTGGAAATTTGTTTTGAAAAAATGTAGTTGTGTAGTTTTAGAAGGTTGTACTTTTGGAACAATTGGTCAGATTTTGGTGAAATTTACTTTATTGCAAAACTGGATGTTCGTTTCATTTATAAAAAAATCAGGAAGTTATTGTTTTGCCTTTTTTGTGATTTTTCAAGTCGCACGTCTAGAAAATTTTTATAATTTTCGAGCGACTGTTTTAAAAAAATCATAATATTGGAATCGCAAGTTGGATTTTGTCAAAAGATGAATTAATTCAAAGCTAAAATGCTGCTATTATACTAAAAAAATTCCAAACTGTTCATATAATTCTTTTCTGAATTTTTTAAATTCCAAATTACTCTTTTCAAAATTGTGTTTCGAGGGTGATTCATTTAAAAAAGTCACAGTTTTAGAACCGCTGTTTAGATTTTAGTCAAAAAACATGCATTTGAAGCATGAATAACGGTTTTAATTTTTAAAAATTCCTTGAACTGTTTATATTATTTTTTCTGAATTTTGTTGCACTTTTAATAAATTTGATTTTTTGAGGGTGAGTCCTTTTAAAAATTACAGTTTTGGAACCGTTGTTCAGATTTTAGTCAAAATACGTGCGTTTCAGAGTTGCATGACGGTTTTATTTTAACAAAATACACGAACTGTGTATGTGCATTTTTTTCTCACTTTTGGAATCCCAATTTAAACTCAAAAAATGCGTTTTCAAGGGTAATTTATATAAAAATTTCAGTTTTGGAACCGCTGCTCGAATTTTAGTCAAAATGCGTGCATATTAAAGCTGAATGACACTTATATTTTGCCAAAAATCATGGACTATTTATATGATATTTTCTGCTTTTTTTGAGTCCCAAATTAAACTTTTCAGAAACGTTATTCAAACTTGATTTAAAAAATGCAGTTTTGAAACCGGTGCATAAATTTTAGTTAAAAAACGTGCATTTCCAAACTGAGTGATAATTTTATTTTGGAAAATGTACCTATACTAAGTAGATATTTATATGAATTTTTTTGACTCCCAAAATAAAAATTTCAACAAAATCTGTTTTTTTAGGATGATTCTTTTAGCAACTCACAAAATTTTTGAACCGCTGCTCGGATTTTAGTCAAAATACCTGTATTTAAAAGTAATGATGCTTTTGTTTAACAAAAATTCACGACCTGTTTATATGATGTTTTTAAATATCACGAACTATTCGATTAATTTGTCCATAATACCTAACAACGCACTCGTGTTTTTGTCCCATCTGCATGCATACAAATCGGTCAACCTTATCTAACAAGTTTATTCGGTCAATTCCACCGAACTAGGACGAGCTAATGCTTTTTGTGGAAATATACACATCACCATGGGGCAGAAAATCCCAATCAACAATGTACCAAACACATGTTTCAGGAACAGGGAGCAGGATTAGCAGCCGACAAATTTATAACCCTCTTCAACATTTTTTTTTCAATGTTATTTGCGTTGGGTTTTTTGTTGATTTATCCGAGCAGCGAGTGGAAAATTATTAGAGTTATTGGCATTCGATGGAAAAATAGTTCTTACAAGACGCGAGTACAAATCTCATGATAATCTAAGCAATTGTATTAGGTGCTGGAAAGGGAGGAATGAAATTTTCATTTCGCCTTCACCAAGGGAAATAATAGTGAAATTGAATGACCTCTGTGTGGATACAAAATAGAATTAGAATGCTCACATAATCGCTTATTTACCTACAGCAAATGTTAGAGTGCTTCTCTGGATTAAAATTGTATGTTTGTGCGCGTAAATAAACTTTCCAGTATCATGAGCACAAAGTGGGATTTTTTCCTACTCGAGACAACAAACAAATTATTTTTTTATGCATGGTATTTCCCCATTAATCAAATCCAAGCGATAGATATAATTTTAGATAAAAGACAAGCGCAAAGTTGTAAAACCTAAACTTTAGATTGAGTTTTCAAATCAAATTTTTCCTTTTCCAAGAGTGTGATCAAACAAAGTTTATTGATGAATTCTCGAATGTAATCAGATTCACATCACAACATTATAACAGCTTTAACCTCATCGAGTCTGAGCTTCCCCTCTCGTCCAGCACTAACTAAGTTATACAACAAGTCCAATATAATATGCAACTATAACACAGGTTTGTCTACAGAAACTGATGACTAACATCATGTCAATTCTGCATTGATGCACAACTTCCTGGAGCAAACACTAATTAGAAATTTGCCTGAACAATTTTGTGATTCAAGGAATAAAGCGTTCGAAACTAAAAAACTAATGATGGGTTTATATTAATTATAACGTCAGTGCGTTTAGGTATGAAAAACTTTTTGTAGGTACGTCAGATGGAGAATAATGAATTAGATACCTAGATCCCCGGTATCTTCCGGCGGCGTGGTATTTAATTTAAATTAATGTGTTTCATTAATAATTTGTTCGTTTTAGTTTGGTTGTTTGAATAAGGAAAAAATTAAGGAAAAAGTTCAGCTGGCGCGATACTAGCTAGCGTCAGGTATTAGCGCTGTTTAACTCTCTAAATAGATGGGTTTAACGAGGTGCACTTTTACAACTCATTATTAAGAAAAATTACAACCCATGCATCATGATTGCAAGTAATAAATTATGCTACTCATAAAAACTGTTTTAAACACAAGTGAGTTATTTTATAGGTTTGATATATGGAGTGCCGTATCTTGGACAGGTATAAAACTTGAGTCGTGTAAAATGTCTTTTTAGTTTTATTGACTTGTTTGGTCGTTTGTTTTGCAAAATTTATTTTGTAGTGTCTGGGGAAAGTTGTAAATTTAATTGCAGGAAAAGTCCAGAGTAGAAACTATTGGGAAGTTAACGGAGATCTAGGTTTTTAAAATTGATAAACTTATTGATTGACATTGCGAGTCAGAAATAATTTCGCAGGAGATTCTTAAGAAATAATGGAAATTGTTTATTTAGGTACAGAGATTTATGGTGCTGAAATATTTTATTAAGGGTAAACTTATTTTATGGTTGACTGTCTCTCTCAAAGAAGGAAGAGACAGAAATAGTGGGACGCACATGTCTACTGAAAATTATCCTGGTATAATGTAGTGTGTTCGAAAATAAAACGGCTATTCATGTGATTTTTATACAAAATTCGTCATCCAAAAATCAGTAACGTTCTTCCAGAGAAAAAACCTTTAAAGCTGAATTTATGAGCCTTTTACAAGTTTGTGCATACTGCAGATTTTTGTAAAAAACTATTTAGAGTGATGTAGGCATACGTATTCTTCAAATTTAAGTGTAGACGTTTTTAAAACCTCTAGCCGTTTGTTCCCACACTTTGTAATAATTGAGGTCAATCAATTTTTCAAAAGAAATTGAGAAAAATTGTCATAATTTTAATTTATCTAAATATAAATTTGAAATTTGATTATACCTCTAGTTCCCTATAGAATGTAAAAAAGAATTTAAAGGGTTGAATTAAGCATCGTGCTATACCTTTGATCTTATATTTTAAGCCATTCCATCTTTGTAATTTGATGTAATAATATCACTAGTTTACAAAATAAAATTTTTTTCATGTACATTTGATGAGAGGTGGTTTTTCTTATGTATTTTCTCCTGAATTCGAAAATTAAGGTTACAATTTTTTTATGGAACAGTTTTTGAGATATTGTAATTTTTGCATTTTTTCGACTTTTTTTACTTTAAAAGTCATATCTCGAGCTAGAAATGTCCGAATTGGTCGCTCTTGGTACCAAATGAAAGGTATTAAGATGACAAATATATACATGTAATTGGATCTTTAATTGGTTAAGCAGTTCAAAAGATATCGGTAAAAATAAGTGACCCTTCTTTGAGATCGGAACATTTTTAAAAAAAATCTGGCCTATTTTCATCGATATCTTTTGAACCGCTTAACCAATTAAAGATCTGATTACAAGTATATATTTGTCATCTTAATACCTTTCATTTGGTACCAAGAACGACCAATTCGGAGATTTCTAGCTCGAGATATGACTTTTAGTCGAAAAAATGAAAAAATTACAATATCTTAAAAACTGTTCCATAAAAAAATTTTTAACTTTGATTTTCGAATTCAGTGGAAGAAAATACATAAGAAAAGCCACCTCTCATCAAATGTACATTTTTAGTGTAAACTATAATGTATCCAGTTACTTTTCTCACAAAAATTAGTAAACATTTAATTCTAAAAGTGAAACAACAAAAAAAGATTTTATAACTTACATTTATTATCCAGCTTTTAAAAAAGTTTAATCCATTCTTTTTTACAAATTTTGCCAATCAAGAAATTCAACATTTAATACCCTGTTACTGTTTACTTTTTTCCAAATCTGACATTGAACTTCTTCACGTTGTAAATCAGAATCTCAGACACCTTTCAAGTTTTCATGAATGTAAATCATCGACTTTACATATTCAATTTGGAAAACCGCGGTGTCTGTACACACTTTAATCCACCTGGACAAAAACTTTACCTCGCTGGGTTTTGTTTCAAAAAATTATCCATTTTAACAATATACACACACAAAGATAAAAACCAGACAGATTTATTACCATCACACAGAAGTCTGGTGTTTCCTGCCGTTGCGATAAAATTATACAGAGATTTTTTGCTCCATTTAAGCCATCAATGTACAACAACGAGCTGTTACGAACTATAAACACAGCTTGAGCCGTTTTGCAGGTGATTTAGACGGCGTAATAAATTTTCGATCGCTAAAAGAAAAGGAAAAGTAATTTCGGCGGTAGGATTTATAATGGATACATAAGTATTTACCAGCAATTTAGTTGGCGCAGCTGGTATGATGAAATGAAAATAATTCATATTATTTTACATATGAGTATGCACTATTTACTAATGTATTCGCAACTAGTAGGTGCAGTAACAACAGAGTGAAATTTCCCGTAACACTGAGTGCATTTCCCATAGTCAGAGTCTCTAGGGCGCGATATAAATTACGCCGATGGCCGTAGGATTGTGTACTGTTAATTTATTTTGCTGATGATTTATGATGGCTTTGCTAAATGGAACAGCTTTATTTATGTCCGAATGTTTAAACATCACTTTAGGTGAATTACCTCGTTCCAAAAAATCATATTTGTCTCACAACCCTAACAATTCTTTTCACTTGTTCCCACACAAACTTCATTTATTATTATTTGGGTTGTTTGGCAGGCGAGAATCACAACAGGAAATGCAATATGAGGTGTAATAACGTCTGGTAAATGTAAGGTTTCCCACTGTGTGCAACCGCAAGTGTCCCCGTTGTGTGTGTGTGTCCTTTTATCGACCCTATTCTTGTACCAAGTGTATAATATAGAGTAGCTATTGGTCAAGAAAACCAACTCCAAACACCCTAAAGTGGACAGGGAACAAGGCGAGGCGATGGGACCATTCTTAATCAGTTCGTCATCAGAACTTTCGACCTTTAAAGATGTGTTTGCCTGTATAAATGTCTGTTGGGAGATGAAGTTGCCGATTGAAGTTTTTCCAAGGAGTCGTTATATACTGGGGCGTGGGGGAAATGTGTCATTAAAAAGAATGGGGTATTGTGTAGAAGGAAAAACAAAAAGGGGCGTCTGATATTTGAAGACAATAAAAATTGGGATTTTGGCGGATGCGCCGGTTTTAATTTTATCCCACTCAATTTCATATAATATTTGATTTTATTTAAAGTGTGTCCCCTAATTTTTTCAATGGATATTTTCAACGTTAGTATTTAAAAATAGTAATTAATTAATATCCATACTACATGAAGATTTAACAGAAAGAAAAAAAGATTTTGTTATCGTATGAACGTAAACATTTTAGTTCTGCTTGAAATATTTTATTTGAACATAAATCAATATATGCTAGTCTAGATTTATTTATTTTCGATTTCAATATAAATTGTTTACGTGATTTGTTTTTTTTATTTATTTTTTTATTGAAATTTATGTATAGCAACATGTCAGTTGTCTTTAAATTAATTTAAGAGGACATTTGCTGAAATAAATAAAAGTTTATTAATAAAATTGTAGGAATAGACGTTTATAAATGTTATAATATTACTTGTGTATGATGGAAATTAACAAATAAATAAAATATATCAAATTTAAATTAACAAAAATGAAACTGATACATTTTTCAGTTGATGGTGATGCTTTACCAAGGATACTTTTTAAAGAATATAAAATTTTGTATATATTTTATTTCAAACGACTTTTTTCTCTTATCTTAAATATTTTTTTTTGGCAAAAGTACTCTGTTTATTTTTTGTAGACTTTAGTCAAATTTTTTTAAATAAAATTTGTAAGAAAATGTGTCTACATTTTGTCATTGGAAACCCCTTTCGAAATTATATAGATTGTTAGGTATTATACAGGGTGTATCAGTCTTAATCGAGCAATCTTTAATGGTACATTCTCCTGGTTGTCCTGAATCGGACAAATGTATATTATATACCTCTATCTCGATTCCTAAGAAAGATACAGGGTGTTGAAGTTTACAAGAAAAAAATATTTTTTTGCAATAACCATAAAAAAGTTTGGATTCAATTTTATGAAGATATTTTCGATTTTGGGGGGTCACCAGTGGCGTGCAATTTGGTCACATCTCAATTATTTCAAAGAAACAAGTATGCCACTGTTATTTAAAAAATATATTTGTTATCTATCGAATTCCTTGTTCAATTTGGAGTGAAATTTGCTTTTACAGAACAAAAATGGAAGTTTTAGTTCCAGAGATAATTAATTTTTTCCAAAGACGTGCTAACTTGAAATTACTAAAAAATCCGGGAATGATGACAGATGCTGTTAATTCATTAGTTGTCAGAAATGCATCGAGGCTGGCGGGTTGCATTTTGAACAGTTGCTGTAATTTTATAATAATTTTTTGTTACTTTTTGTTTTTTAATAAATTTCCTATTTGATTTGTGACTAATTTCAAGTTCAAGTCTTTCGAAAAAACTAATTATCTCTGGAACTAAAACTTCAATTTTTGTTCTTTAAAAGCAAAGTTTACTCCAAATTGAACAAGGAATTCAATACATAAAAAAATATTTCTTAAAAGTTAGTGGCATGCTTTTTTTTTAAATAATTGAGATGTGGCCGAATTGCACGCCACTGGTACCCTCCAAAATCGAAAATATCTTCATAAAATTGTCCAAAGAGAGGAGGGCAGGCATGCAAAATTTTGTTTGAATCCAAGCTTTTTTATAGAAGTTATTGCAAAAAAAATAATTTTTTCTTGTAAACTTCAACACCCTGTATCTTTCTTAGGAATCGAGATAGATGTATATAATATACATTTTTCCGAATCAGGACGACTAGGAGAATGTACCATTAAAGTTTGCTCGATTAAAACGGATACACCCTGTATACTTTTTATAAGTCAGAAAAGTCTTTTAAAATTGGAAAAAAAATTTTACAGTCAATATTAATTTGATCTGCAGTCCATTTTTTAGAGAGATAATTGAAACTTAATATTTTTGGCGGGAAATTACAAATATATTAAATTGATTGGCTCTTTTACGATCTAACTTATTAAATCACCAATCACATTAATGTATTTCAAATTCCCCGCTAAATTTCTGAGTGTATAATACACCCTGGCTATACAAAAACCCCGACCACTTTTCCAACTATTAACAACAGATGTCGCTGTTTTTACCATGTTTAGGTATTTAAGAATAACGACATCTGTTGTTAATAGTTGGAAAAGTGACTGAGATTTTTGTAGCCACCCTGTATGACACACTACGATCTTACATGCAAGTTTACTTGAAAATGAAATTGAATTCATGAATGTCTGTAATTGAATAAAATATAAGAAAATGATATTTACAATTTCCATTCTCAGACAGTAATGTCTCTATTTTACCATTTTAATACTAGATTATGGAAAACTAATGATCCTGAAATCTAATTCCGCTGTAATCTTTTACGTGGAAGTAGTTTAAAACTCGTGACTGAAAGTATTTCATTATATCATGAAACATTAATTCTTATCTGAATGTTTACTGGTACCAATGTATGTTTACTAGGTTAGAATGGTAATTGATTCTGAGCTAATCTTTAAGACTTAGATAATAATGAGTAGATTGAAATATAAGTGTAGTGGAGAAACTAAGAAATTGGTTAAAATTAGGGAAACATTTTTAATTAAGTCGAAGTTAGATTTTTTATTTTCGTTTTTTCATCTCTTTTGGAGCTCAAATTTCAAAATAATTATACAGACATTACGATGGTTGCATGTTTGAAAGAATAAGCATTTATTACTAACATGGAGGTATTTAAAAGTTATTAGGTATAGTTAGTTTGAAATTTATTACGTAGAAGAAAAGCGCGCATTTTAATAAAACTCTCTTTGATCTAAAACTATATGTAACTTACTCATTAAAATCCGACTATATAGTTTTAGTGTGGTAAAACTTTTGCCTTAGCAAGTAAAATAATAATTACAGAGGAAAAATCAACATTTACTTCAGCGTCATATAAATTTGAGTGTGCGCTAAGGATGCGTTATTATGTGGAAATAATCACAGCATGAAACAGATGATAGGGTTGATTAAATTCCAACTGAACACATAATACCGCTTGGGTAGAAAAGTCAACATTCAAAGTAAACTTTTTCCAATAATCCTCAATATTATGATTTTTGTGTACTTTATCAACCTCGACGTTAAACCCCGATGCTCCCGCTGGCTGCCCCTCTCGAAGTTCATTTTATATCCTATGCACACACCCCAACCCGCTTGAAAAAACACGACGACAAAACACAAAAGTTCCAAAAAAATCTGTATTTAAGCTTTTAATTATTCGCGTTCATAGCGCCAGTTCTATTTTATTTACCGGGAGATTTCCGGCCATTATTAAGTCTGTGCTGTTTTCCCCCATCGCCATCGGAGGGGTTTATTTTAATAGTAATGTGCATGGGCTGTCAACTATTTCATTTGAATTTGAAATGAAGCGAAGTTAAACAGTCTTTCTCGCTGGTTATTAAGTTCGTTAAAATCATGGAATTGTTATAAGCGCCAGCATAAATATTTCTGTTTTTGAGTTGCTTTCGTTTTGGATGCCTTAATTTGGATATTATTGTTTTCAATTAGGACACGATCTGACGTTTGTAATATTGGGAAATGTGCTTTAATCAATATGCAAACAAGTTTGAACGAATCAAATTAGATTTGTACAATTCTTCCATAAATATCAGTTTATTATTATGTCAGCGAAATCTCATCAAAATCTATATTGATTATAGAATCACACACAATGAGCTGAGCTTTGTTTGGAAATTGAATGGATTTTAATATATTATACCAGGAAAAACAGGAAAATTAATAATATTTATTAAGTATATTTCTATGTCAGTTGAACTAAATACTAGCACAGATGAAAAGTTCGGAAAGAGATCGAATATACAGAACTTCTTCAAGTTTGAATCGTAACCCAATTTAATTTACAATTATTACAACATCCATACCAGTTTAAACTTATTGTTATGTAGAAATATTCCAAAACTAGCGAAACTCCGATTTTCATCAGAAAGGTTTAGAATATAAGCACGTAACTCTAATATAATAATTTATTAGGTGATCCCATCTCTCACTTCAGCCTCAACCGAAATTTGTAATGTAATTCTACACAATGACGTTATCATGTTACGTCGAAATTAAATAATATCTGGATGTAATATGCCTAATGGAAGTCACATGATACCTTTACAATATCTGTCCGTCCATTAATTACAACTAGTTTTGACTTATGGTGGATGTTAACGCCAAAATACAAATAGATTTCGTCTGTATGGTGAATTTAGAGGGAAATTTTGAATTATAGCCAATGATATGAAAGGGAAAAACGATATACGAGCCCTAACAACTAAATGTTCGGACAAAAGTAAATTTTTGAAGTATGAAAGGAGAACTGGAAATTTTACGCAAATAATTAGTAAACACCTAACAATACAATAAGATAAAGCCTTAATAACAATATTATGCATGGAAGAAAATTATTTATTGGATTTAACAATATTTTAACCTTAATAATTAGCAAACTTTACAAAATGAATTTGCAAGTAAATGTTGGGATAATTTTTAATTTAGGACCATTAATAAGAGGTTACGTCTCCTTTTGCTTTAATAGCTGTCTGTATTCTAGCAGGCATTGTATTTATCAAATTTTGGTACAATTCTGGCGTGAAACTGTCCCAAATTTCTTCTATTTTGGTCTTTAAGTCCCCAATGGTTCTTGGTGGATTATTGCGTACAATACGTTTAATTTTATGCCAAAGAGTTTCAATGACATTTAAGTCCGGACTGGATGAGGGCCATTAAATCACCTTTATGTCGTTTTCCCCAAGTTCCAAAACTGTGATTTTTTAAAAACAGTCGTTAGAAAATTACGTCACATTTTTCAAGTGCAATTTTAAAGCTACGAAATATACCTAAAATCACCAAATAAAGACTTGGGGATTTTTTTGTATATAAAACAAACATCCAGCTTTGCCATAAAGTAAATTTTACCAAAATCCAACCAGTGGTTCCAAAACTGTGATTATTTTAATGTAGGTAGCACCCTCAAAAAAACACGTTTTTTGAAAAGTGAACTGTGGAACTCGAAAAAAATGCAAAAAAAATCATATTAACATTTCAGGATTTTTTCAATATAGTACGATTATTGAGCTTTGATTTAAATGTTTTTTCACACAAATCCAACCAGCGGTTTCAAAACTGTGATTCTTTAAAACAGTTACTAGAAAATTTTATCATTTTTAAAGGTGCAATTTTGAAGCTCCGATAAATGCATAAAATTACCAAATAAAAACTTGTGTAACTTTTTTGTAAAGAAAACCAACATCCAGCTTTGCAATAAAGTAAATTTCATCAAAATCCGACTACTAGATCCAACTTTTTAAAAGTAATAATTCTTTGTTTCTACAATTTTCCCATCCTGCTGGGTTAAAGTGCCACAGTTTTGGAACCGCCGAGTGGATTTTTACGAAATTTACGTTTTTATATAACTAAATGTTGGCATTATAACAGAATAACCATCAATATTATGGAAGTTAATTTAGATAACTTTTGCGCGTATGGAAAAACGACAATCAAATTTACTTTTGTCCGAACATTTAGTTGTTAGGGCTCGTATTTATAGATTTTTTTGAGATTATATTTTTGTGAGAGAAATTTTGTATAGGTACCAGGTTTATTTTCAACACGCAAGTACGTCATACTATCTTTATCTAATAATGCGTGCATCTCTTTTAAGCGCGAGAGAGATGGAGAGACAGAAATATTGTGACGCACATGCCCATTGAAAATAAACACAAATATGTAATAGGTAATTTAAAACAAATAATTACAAACAAAACATATTGCATTGTATTTATTTATTGGATATTTTATTATAAATATAGATAATTTTGTAAATACCTAATTGTAATATTTGTTATTTGCGACATAATCACTGAAATTTAATACAAGTTTTTACGTTTCGCTGTATTTAATAAATAGTTTTAATAATTGTTTTCTGATGCACAAGAAATAAATGCCAGATTATTATGTACATCCATTATTCGAAGCTTTATGTAACAACACTCTGATGCTATACTATACAATTTTATTTCATCGAATATCTGCTACAAATTCAAATTAAATTTTTACATGAAACAAAACCAAAACTAGTTAGTTATTACTGCAATTATTGTTTACCTGTAGTTTGTTTATTGACTCCAAAGTACTGTGTACTTACTAATTAGCCGACACTCATGTTTGTGAACAAGAGGTATAGATCACCATCATCATCATCATCAGTATCATACATTTTGGCAACAAACATTATTCACTGTATCAATTATTGTGTTGCAGATAATGTTCCATGTATGCAATCTGTCAAAAGTGGTTGGGATTTAAATGTGGGGGGTAATAAATCATATAGTTTAATGTGAACACATTTTGAGGGTGAGCACTTTATAGTATACAAATTTAGCAGTTGGTGGGCGATTTAATTTTCATGAACTCGGGAAAAGTGGACAGAATTAAAAATGACTGAGTAGAGAGCGTTTTGGGTGGCTTTTTTAATGCGATGCTGTGTGGCGGAAAGTTGTTAATGCTGGAATAAATTTAACAGTTAGCATATTTTGTTGAAATATATTATCAGTGGGCTTTCGGTGTTGACAACTTGTAGATCAGTTTAGGCAATGAACCCATAAAGTTCTGTGTTATGAAAGAAATATTCTCTGTGGAGGGCACAAGAATTTGCTTATTAGAATTTTTTTACCATTCGGCATAAACCTAAATAATTTACAATATGAAAAATGGAAAGTTACTGAAAACACATGCAGGCGAATATTTATTATTATTATACATACATATACAAATAATAGTATTTACGAGAATTTCTACATGACTTAAAATTGTTATTTTTCCAAAATCTCTCTGCTAAAAAATATTTACAAAATACTTATGCATCTACCCTCTTTCCCTGCTTGTTAAAATTCCCCAAATTCCCATTTTCAACAACTTAATTTTAATAGCACACATTTGTGGCCCATCCGCATTTTTCCAACCCTCGAAAATTCTTCCAGCTCCACTTGGCTATCTTTTTTACTTCTTCTGCTGCAGCAATCCATGGGGGATCTGGGCAAATTTCCAGTAATAATAATTTCAAAACCGACGCACACAAAAGAGATACCATTAGCAGGAAACACTTCAGTTAAGCATTCTATTGTGTATGGTTAGCAGGAAACCACCACACACAAACATAACAGATATTTGGCCCAAAGCCGGGCGTTATCTTGTTTGCAAACGACAATTTGTCTATTAGATATAGGTGAGCTGAAAGCCCAGACATTCGATTCTTCCGCAATTTATTGCAATTACCTGGAGCAGGCTAACTAATCAAATTGCCAATATCAGCCTGGGGGTAGTTGACTGACAAACTGGATAAATCCGCCGGCGACGTAGCTGATGATGGTGGGTAATCTAGTTATACTACACCCAGATTTCACTGTCTAGTACGTGTGTCTTTGTTTGGTAATGTAACAATGATCGCCAGAAGGTGATATATCGCCGGCCATAACGCGTTATACCCGTTTCATACATCAATATTATTGGATAGTTGCCTAGAATGTCGACAGCAGAACGAGAGCTGTGCTGTACGTGTTCATCGGCGACGAACTCCCGCAGCTCCTGCACTCTCTGTTCTATGCCAAGAGAAACGTGCCTACTAGTCGAGGGTCTTTCTTTCAGCATGAAAAATATAAAAATAGAATTTCCACCTTTCATGCGACAAATTGTCTGGTGTGCGTGAGGATAATAATAACACGTCGGTTTGTTTTTGTTGGCGAAATGGTCACAAACTGATGTATTATAAATTTAAATGGTTTGTGATTTAGGTTGATAGGTAACTGACAACTCTGTTTGTAATGTAAACCAGACTAACTACAATAAACAAAATTGCTGTCTTAATAGAGGAAGGTAGCCTATGATAACATGCTTAACTTTGATGCTCTCTTATTTTTTTTTGTGAGTAATATAAAGCTTAGTCTATTTATTGTATGATGGTAGCCATATGAATTCTGATCATGTCTGTTTTTTTTCCTCCCTCAATGTCTTCATTGTCCTCTTCTCTAACTCTCTTTATTTAAGCATTTTGATCCAGCTTTTTACTTTCTTATACGAAGTAATAAGAAAGTATAGTAATCGTGATTTTTTTCGACTTCGAGATTTTGATGGATTTACACGTTTTGAGGGCCCCTGCATACATTTTGACCATTTTTGCCATGATGTCTGTCTGTGTGTCTGTCTGTATCCACCATAACTTAAAAACGAGTTATCGGATTTGATTCAAATTTCATATTTAAGAGTTTGAACAAATGTGTGGGTGCCACATTAAACCTTTTTCATCTAGCACCAACACAAGTGGTACTTACCTGAAGACATTTTTTAGCTTTTTAGGAATATCTTGAAAAATAAACAATTTTTTTATTCTTTATCATTGATTTACAATTGAATTTTGAACAAATTTTGCTTAACTTTTTTTTTGAAATTCCGTCAAAAAAATTTCAAAAAAATAAAACACTTATTTTTGTCGTAAAATTCGGTTATAATGAGTGGGACAAGGACAGATTTATGCGTATTGCAATAAATGCGAGAGAGACTTCCGAAAATTATTTGAAAATTGCTGGAAACGCTCAAAATTGAAACACGATTTTAACAAGCAATTTAACTTAATTTCTTTAGGAAAAGTAATTGTGGTACTATCCGTAGGTATATGAAAGTCATGTGTTGAACACATCAGATATTTTCTCTATATTCGCAAAATATTGTAGCTATTTTACAAAAAATTTGCTCCCAAGTGCAGAATCATTCTTAAATAAAATCTACTGGCACAAATTTTCAGTTAACTTCTGTAACAAAGTACCAAATATTTTTGTGGTCCTCTTTGCACTCTATTTTTGGTAAGAAACTTACTGACTTATAATAATTTGGGGCAGTAAAATACTAAATTATGATGCTCTTATTGAATGCCTGTGTTCGAGAATTCTCAAAATATTTTAAGAATGTGCTTTAGAAATACCCTTGGATGTTTCATTGCTTCTCCAAGTTTTTCTCATTATTATGTACTTTTAGACTTAAATATATAAAGAGTAGATCCTAGGAAAAAACTCTTCTAAATAAGAATTAATAAAAGTGACTCTAGTTATGCTTAGAAAACGTGGAAATTCTGAAAAAGTAAGGTTAGCTATTGTACGAGCCACACTTTAAAAATACAAACTTCAAGTTATAATGTCCCTATTTGATTTTGCAGATCACTAAAAAACTGCAAAAACTTTTTAATTTTACGATTTTTCTTATTGAGCTTTCCATATAATATTATCGTGAAGGTAGATTGTAGTGATTTCTGATTCAAGCTTTATATTGCTTCTTAATTTGCTGCTTCACAACACCATTGTATCAATAAGAAAATTTTTATGGGCCTACAAATAACATTAACCACTTTTAAAATTTGGGTGGATGCGCCGGTGTCAATTTAAGCTCGTTCAAATTGATAAAATGGGGTGAATCTACCAATTTTGGATGAGGGATAGAATTTTAGTTATAAACAGGGTGTCCCAAAGTCACCGCCCATACCGGAAACCATAGATTCCTCACAAAATTCTAAGACAAATTTTCCTTTACCATTTTTTATTTTTATTAATTTTTTAATTCTTTTTTAATT
This sequence comes from Pediacus dermestoides, assembly GCA_963942485.1. NCBI lineage: Eukaryota > Metazoa > Arthropoda > Insecta > Coleoptera > Cucujidae > Pediacus > Pediacus dermestoides. The sequence continues at coordinate 38,321,155 of OZ012626.1, forward strand.
TATTTTTTTCCCGGCCCAGAGGTGCTCAGTTGTACCGGTGGAGGGGAGAGAAGAAGGTGAAACTGAAAAGGGAAGATCTCACGTAACTCTCCCCTCCACCGGGACAACTGAGCTGCTGTGGGTCGGGAGAAAAAAAATTAAAAAAAAATTTTAAATGGCAAAGGAAAAATCGCTTTAGAGTTTTGTGAGGAATCTATGGTTTCCGGTATTAGTGCTGCCTTTGGGACACCCAGTATATTAGGAAAATTTCAGTTACAAAATTAAATAATATTGGAAAGTTAAGTATCTTTAAAATTACGGTGTTAATTAAAAAAAAAATAAATTGACCTCATGAAGTGATTCTATGCTGATTTCAGAAGGCGATTTCAGTAGGTCTCCACGTTGAGAAAATTTATTTAGGGGATTAAAAGATAACCAAACTGATTTTTAGTAACTAATCTACTAAAAATAAAATAATTATTTAACTCGAACAAGAAAAGCGATTGACGGATGGTCTGGTCTGTCTTATAACTTACTGCACATTTAAAAATTCTTGTTTTTAATTGAAAATTTTGAATCTGATATTTACAAACAAGATCTTAGAAATTATAGTTTTAAATTATTTTGGGATAAATAAAATTTCTCAAAAACTGTTTTATTTTGATTTCTATTTGTAAACGTTTTTAAATAATATCATTTAATTACTTTTAATTTAATCATAACGTGACACAATTCCAATATTAATTTTCAATGTTGCAAAAGCCAATCTTTTTGTAAATACTCATATTTTATTAACAGGAAATATTGCAATACTGCATAAAATATTTTGTACAAAACCAAATCAACTGGAATAATTTATTATAATTTTCGCATTGTTATTACAGTATATTAAAACAAAAATTCAAATTATTCGGTTTTTCCGTGTCCAACCCTCAACTAAACTAACAAATAATCCTATCAAAATTGTCTAATAAAACAAAATTAATATCCACTATACAATACCTACTATATTATAATATAGTGTCAATGTTGCATGTGTTGGACATGCAATTAAATCATACATAATGATTATTATATTGTTTTAAGCCCATCAGAAAATGTTTTGCTGGGATGACATTAATTCAAAATTATATTTTGTGGTTTTTATTTATATTAATGTCAATTTATCAAACGGTGGCGCCACGCTAAAAATGAATGTTACGTGGGTATTTCTATTTTTTTTAATATAATATAACTCCAGGTTGAAATAATTGTATTTAAGTGTACATTACGGAGAAAAGAAACAGTATTATATTATTTTTCCAATTCCATTTATTATAAAGTCGACGGTAATAATCCCTTTTTCACTTTGGAGTACAAAAATAAACACTAACAAAAAGCAGTTATTCCCATTCTATAGCTTTTTTTCCATTCTTGTATATTATTCTTATCTCCTCAGAGAGAATAAATATCACAATATGAGAATATCAAGTGGCTTTCCATTGACAGCTCTTGTTATTGATAGGCACTTTATCAAAAGTTTTGCTTTCAAATTGTCACTTGCAACCGTCTGTTCGGATATAATTATTATTGTTTCGTGTGGCCTCCACGTTCTTTCTGAGGTCTACAACCTCTATCCTATCGAAAACAAACCACACTGAAAAATAAAGCGACTAATTAAGCTTGTTGCTAAAACGGTAATTAGGTAGTCCAGTATAAGAAAATATTTTCGTCTACTCATCGTATTATGGATGAAATACAAAATACAACGAGATAAATAACGTAACTAACTAATTTACCTTCGCACAACTTGTTCCTAGTTTTATTTACAAAACAGTTTTACGTGCTACTTGTATCTACAAAAGAAATTCTACAATTCTCGTTGTCTGCAGAAAAGGTGTTAATTCGACATAAAGTATATCGAATTTTTTCAGCACGTTTGCCTGCACATTCGTGCAGTGTAAATTTGATTGTGGCACAGCACTGAGACCGATCTATATGGTAATGAAATTTCGAGTCTGTAGATGAAAACTTGTCTGGCCTGTATTATATTAGATGTGTAATAATAATAAAATGCACTGAAGCGGTGGATGCTGGAGGTACAGTGCACAAATTAAATGTTGTGGGGAAAACAAAAACAATAAGTTGGTGTGAGGTGGTGTTAATAATTGAGTGGGAGTATGATGATTGTGAGTATTTTAGGTTAGGCGAATTACAATTTCAGGAAAACAGTATAAACAAGAATGAATGAGTATATTTTAGGAAGATTTTAAGCAAGCACAGTTCTAGTCCTCGTTCGACTATCTTATAAGCGCGAGAGAATGAAGAACAGAAATAGTGTGACGAACACGCCTGCTGAAAATAATCCTTGAATTTTTGAGAGGCTGCTAGCAAATAAAATCTGATACTTTTGGCATAATTGCAATTTTTTCCATAAAACCAGACTTTCTAAGTATCTATACAGGGTGTTTCAGGATTAACTGGACAAACTTAACATCTGAATTCAGTTAATCCTGAAACACCCTGTAGAAGAATTATTGTCTTTTTGTGCTAAATATTGAAGCATTGAAATGCAAAATTGTAACAATCCGCAAGAAAAAATATTCAAAAAAATGTGGAAATAATTAGTGCCTTAGTTAGGGTAGTTGACCACTGTGGCACCTCCAATTTTTCGTAAAAATGTCCCAAAATCTAACTTGTTGAATTTTTTTAGGGAATTTTATACATACTATATATTTACATATACATTGACATGTTGTAATCAAAATGGCTAACTCAGTGGGGTTCTCTGATTTCTAAGTGCGCAGAAGACCTAAAATCGATCTATTTTTATTATTTCTTTGGATGTTTATTAGAAAATGTGTTCTAGAAAATCGGAAATAATAAAAACCGCTTTAATCCAATTATGTATAATTTTTGTATGTAGATATTTAGCATGATAATTTTGAATTCGTAATCTATCATATCAAGTATCTTGCACGTTCTATTGATATATTGAGAAAAATTCATTGTTGATGTTTCCAGAGAGACCGTTTCTAGAAACGGTAAACTTCCTGAAGAAATAAAAGAAGAGTAATAAATAATAATGCTTGATACAAACAAGGTTAAATTATTTTTAGGAATCAATCCACTTACCCCGAAAACGAAGGACCGAACACCCTCATGTATCATGAGTGTAAATATTGACCAAACCTCTTCAATCATACAAATGTTCCAAATTACCCCCATTATTATGAAGGGTCATTGTGGTTCTAGTCCAGTGGAAATTTTTCAATCCAAAAACAACATTATTCGCCTACAATGTGCTTGTTGTTTGGAATTTAAAGCAGCTGTATACTCATACTCATAAATCTTGTTTTCTATTTCAACTAGGATTATTGTTATACACTACAGATAGATTTAGCGGTTTCTATCCTCCTAGTGGCAAAATCGTTTTATTGGCTGTGTCTTGCCAGTAAAGTTCGAGATTAGTTGTGTGTGATGGAAGCGAGTTACTGAAAGAATCGTCTCTGTGTGCTCGAATCAATAATTTCAAACTCTATAATTGAAAAATTCTTAAAAGTACAGACTTTTTCCGTATATCTATTAAAAGTTTTTAACATCCTCAAATTGGATATGGAAATTTCCACAGCGGCGCACGTCGTTATGGTTTTATTTATTTTACTGTTTAAGTGACAAACTTTCGTATACTTAATACATTTCCTCAAAAAAAAAACGATTTATTAGATCACTTCCGGTGAAGTTAGTGCTGTAATTAATCGATCCGGATGTAGAATGTTTTATTGGAACAGTGTACCGACGGCATTTTGGAATTATTAATTATAGTGCTTGATGCTATGTGCAACCAATGATAATCCAAATAATATAGAGGTTAAGCAGCTGATTTTAATTGCTGTCGAGAGGAAATACGAGTATTTGCTCGACTTATTTTAATTAACACCACTACGACCTCTATTAGGATCCATATTGTATGGCTGTAATTATCAGTTTGACCTGTCAGTCTGTCAGATCAGTATTAGGAACTGCTAGTTAAGTCTTTGTTAGTTCAGAAAATATTCTTTATCATATAAATAAAATGCAAGACAATAAGTTTTTTTAGTCAAAACTGATATATTTTTCAAAATTCAATTAAATTGTAAGTTATAATATACAGGGTGTTTCAGGATTAACTGGACAAACCTAAAATTTGAATTCAGGATCTCAAAATAAGTAAAAAATTTTCAATGGAGATACATTTTTTTCTTATTTTGTTTGTCTAGTTAATCCTGAAACACCCTGTATAAACGGAATTCAAAAATATAAGTTAATTAAACTCAAAATCATAGTAAGAAATTATCCACTTCCAGATTTTTTTATTTTACGCAAATTATTTTCATTACTTATCATATACCTTAATTTCTGTTTATTCCTACCTCATACTAAGACCAATAGTTGTAACCAGTCACAAACCTCTCTCATATATTTTTTTTCACAGCTGCAATTAAGAAATGTGTTATACAGTGAATACGACTCGCCTATTTTGCTTTACGTACATTAGGGAAATGCATTTAACTGCTAATTGTTTTGTGTTGGATAATTAGAAATGACTGGAATATAAATAGAATAGTGTGCGTCAAGTTGCTCTGGGGAAATTATTTTAATAGGCAAAGTTGCTTTATGGATGATTCCCATACAGAAATCTAATCAAGCAGCATCAGCAACAACAACAGCCCAACAACCTCTCCTTCTTACTTAAGGTTTTGTGGAAAATATTATTACAAGATTTAACAAGCGTAAGTTAAACTGGATTTTCCAGGAACTGTATAGTAAAATCTGTTGACATCAATTTAAAAGATTTAAGTGAAATATAGTTGAAATATGCTTTTGAAATTCATACCCGTAAAAATAGAAAGTTTGTAGCGCTAGTAATTTAAGAACGAAGTATTTCAAGTATATATTACCAAAAATTCCCTAACTGTTATTTACAAAACCAGCTCTTCGCCTAAGTTTGTTTTTAAAATGCTAATTGGAAACTACATACGCTTTGTGTGCATAGTAACTTTGTACGCATGCATGCAAAGCGCCTGTGGTCTAGAGAAAAATACAAGACAAAACAGTTATAACAAAGATAAATGTAAAATTAAGCCGGAAAAAAGTTCGGTTCAGTGAGGCATGTTTGTAAATAATCAATCTCACATCAAGTTATCCATCAATGTCCGGACGTACACCGTATCGTACACCAACGACGGAATTCGTATTTTTAGTCAAATACATGGACCTTTGGACTTGGAAATGCACTTTTCCGGTATATACGCTAGATTTGCTCTCTGCAGCACCATCACGTAATAGTTATAAGAAACCTAAGCGAAAACGATTTGTTAAGGAAGAGCGGACGATCTTCTTTTCGAGTAAGTCACAATCAATCTGATTAGTTATTTATAGAATAGCTGGCAAAATAAAAACGATGGAAGATGGATGTGCTGGTGGTGCATGAGATGAAAATATTATGAGACCATTCTGGCGCAAGGATATTAACTAAAATATCGGTGGGATATTCGGGTGGAAAGTTTAATGAATTCTTTAGCAAGTCGGTGCATTTATATGGTAATGGTTACTGGTATTTTTCATTAAATATATGTTTCACACTGATGTATTCAGGATTATGTAATATTTGCGTAAAGTAATGGTTTTAAAAAATAATGTGTAAGAATATGATTTGATATGCTTGCTCTATTTCTAGTTTTCCAAAGTTTTCTTCAAAATTCCAATACCGCAAATTCAGGATTTTGTTTTCAATGTGAGCAGAAGAATTCGAAACTAAATTCCATAGTGTTGAAGGCTTCCTTTTTAATATTTTAGTTTACTGCGGCTACGAAATTTCAAAATTTCTGGATCTTATGCAATATTATATAAAAAATTTGTAATATTTGCGTAAAGTAATCGAAAGAAATGGCACTTTAGACCCTGTATGTTTTGAAAAATAATTTTATTTGATACATTTGCCTTTCTAGATTTTCAAACTTTCTATAAAACTCTAATACTTCAAAATCCGTTTTTTTTTTCAGTTTGCGCAGAAAAATTGTTGATCATTTTTTCTTAATATATTAGTTTACTTCGCGCTTTGCAATACTAATTGTAAGTAAAAATCCGGAATTCGGGTCCAGAGCTACGAATTTTCAAAGTATCTAGTAATGCAGCAAAAATATTCCAAACTATTATAATGTTGATGATTTTTTCATAATAATCCCATAATTAGTTTTTATAAAAAAGCAAATTTTCTCAATTTATTAATCGATTTTTGCTGCAATTCGACTATCTAACCTAACCTAAATGTGAGGTTAGGGTTGCGGTTATTGTTTCTTTAGTAATTTACTACACAAAAACACAAATTTTCCCCAAATCTACACAGTAGTTCCAAAAGTGTACCGGAAAATATTGGGAAATTGCTTAAACAAAAAGTTATATTCAGCTGTTTTTAAAGCGTTATAATTTTGGGACTACTGGTCGTATTTTGTTGAAATTTCCTTATAGCAAATCTGATGAAGAATTGTGTAATTACAAAAAAGTAAGAAGGTTTTGGTTTGGCATTTTAGGCGTTTTTCGTAGCTTCAAAGTTGCGTATGTTTAAAAAATCACAATTTTGAACTTGCTGGTTGAATTTTTATATAAAAACCTTTAGCTTTGGAAAAAATCGAATTCTTTATTTTATTCTTTTTTATGTAACCGCAAGTTACTCTTCTTAGAAATCTTATTTTTCAAAGAATATTCTTAAAAATAAATCACAGTTTTATAACCACTGCTCAGATTATTGTCAAATTAACTTTTTTTGCGAAGCTGAACGATTATTTTATTTAAAAAAATCCCATAGGTACTACTTATACGATTATGTCTACGTTTTTTGTTGCCGCAAATTTAACTTTCCGTATTTTTTGAGTGGGATCTAAAATAGATTCACGGACACTTCGAAATATTAAAGATTACTATACTTTCTTATTATACAGGGTGTCCCAAAATTAACCTGCCAAAATGTACCTGCTAATTCTACGTTCAAAAATCATGCAAAAAGTTTCAATAAATATAAGTTGAAAAATGCTTCCTAAGGAAGCTACAACCTCCCGAAAGGAGGACCCCAAAGAGGAGTAGATTCATGAAATTTTGTGAGTTTGAAGCTTTTATAATTTATCACATATTTCTTTTTCCAATTTTCAGAAATTTTGCCAGGGGCGTCACATACAGGGTTGGTGCTGGGTTAATTATGCCCCATATTTTTTGTGGGGATAATTATTAATTTTTTTATATCAAATTTATCAAAAGTAGACAATGGATTAAAAGTTATAGGTATTTATTACTACGTTTAGCATTTCTTCGTCAAATATTAATAACAAAAACAAAAAATCAAAATCAATTTTTTTTTCAATTTTGTGATTATTTTTATTGGTGTAGTTTTTATAGACGATTTTACTCGAAAACGGTTCAAGATTCAAAGATAGACTGAGACGACCTTTTTGTGTAAAAATAAACCAAGTTTCATAATTTGAAAAATTTAAAAATTATCCACACAAAAAATATGGGGCATAATTTACCCAGCACCCACCCTGTATGTGACGTCCCTGGCAAAATTCCTGAAAATTGGAAAAAGAAATATGTGGAAAATTATAAAAGATTCAAACTCACCAAATTTCATGAATCTACCTCAAACAGTTGCAGAGATATTACAGAAAACTCCTTTTTTGGGCTCCCCTTTCGAGGGGCTGTAGCTCCCTTAGGAAGTATTTTTCAACCTATATTTATTAAAACTTTTTTCATTATTTTTGAACGTAGAATCAGTTGGTACATTTTGTCAGACTAATTTTGGGACACCCTGTACAAGAAAGTAAAATGTGATGAATACGAAGATATACGTACAATATTGAACATTTTATTTTCAGGAAACTGCAATTCAGAGCCATTACTGTCCGCAATGTGGATGTTGAGTTACTGGACAAGAAAATAATAAAAGTTACTACTGAAGTTCTGAGTCGCGATTAAATTAGTTACGTGCACCAATTACAAACAATCTCTTCTGAAATCAGCAGCGCAGGTAAGTCACGATATTAAGTACATACAATAAAGTCTTTGCACTTAAATTAAGAACTTAAGAAAATTCATGAATTTTCTGTTGTAAACCATTGAAAAAAAATTCTAGCCAAAATTACATCGAACTTCTTGAATCCAGGTATACCTGGGCCAAATTTAACAAAATGTTTACCCAAAAAAATTTTAGTCTCCCCACAAAAAGTAACTTTTAGGTGGCATAATTTATAAAATACATTATTTCGTTTCCTTATACCGGTTTGGCTTTGCCACTCGCAATAGTGTGCATTTTGAGCCTGACACTTTCTAATTAATGTACTTTTAAAGGTAAACCAGGCGTCACCAGAAGTAAAAAATAAACTTCTTAATCCTGATTCAAAACAGTAATTTAACAAATGACTTGGAAAGCAATAAATAAGAAGATAAACTGTTGTAAATTTGCATTTATATCTTTTGGGGTAGTAGCACAAGTAAAGCAAAAGATCATTCTTTACGAAACTTAAAAACTTTGTTTTGTTTGATTTCCGCGCGCGCGAGAAACTTTTCTGCGCGGTTTTTATAAACGCCAAATTTACTATAGTATAACTGTTACAGTCGCAGATAAAAGACGTAATAAATTACTTTGTTTCACGGTTTTAATAGAGACTGAAAGAGAGAAAAATGTGCCTCGCGACTCTCGGGTTGATTTGCAAGAATTTAACAAAAATTTCACCGCAATTTACATATTTCCAATAAGCAAAAACAATTTGTAAGAAATACCGTTGAAGGGTAAATTCAGCTAAACAAACCATCAAGATCATTTGCATTTGAAGACGTATAAATGTTGACAGATGGTTAATTGGGTTTCAGGAATTATTAATTTCGAAAGTAAGATGACAAAGAAACGAAGAAAATTGAGGGCTTCGCAAACAATATACTGGATACAAAATGCGCTCTAAATTAATTTATGTTAGAGGAGTCTGACCTTTATTGTGTTTGGTAAAAGAAACGCGAAAATTCCTTCAAGATTGGCATCAATTTATGGGCGGCAGTTATTAAGCGTACAACACAAATCGCTTTAAAATTGCCCGCTGATGGTAATAAAACAATTAGCTTGGAGTTTAAACGATTCAAAAAGGAACAAAACCGTCCGAAGAAAATGAAAATCGTCGCGCAATAAAACTCGTCGACTAAAGGAACGCTAAACAACCCCAATTCCATGATTTATGTTATTAAAAGCTCCAAACTCAGTTTATTAACAGATTTCTAATAATCGTAATTTTTGCCACTAGTGCTTGTGTGTGTGTGTGTGCAATCATAATTCAATTAAAATCTAAATTGGATTTTAAGTTGAAACAATCGGAGCGGCGCATATCTCTATTTTATATGCAATACTTTGGCGATACTGTTGAAAAAACTCCAATAAACCATAACTGAGCTTTAAAAAAGTTTTCACAACAACTCAAACTGGATTTTATGGATGTAGAGTTTTATATTATATGGTAATAAACGCACCGCGGGTTTTTACTTGCAATATTTGTTTTCTCCTCCGACATTGTCGTCCTGCTGCTCGGTTTGAGGCAAGTCAGTGGTTCAAGATTTTTTACGACCCCACGCTTAAGCTCTCAAAGATTATTGGGAACAAAGGGGAGAACCATAAATTCACTGAACTTTACCTAAGTACTTGTGGATTTGTTTGTATTAAACACACAGAAGAGGGTTTAAAACTTTCATAAGCTAATTTGGAATTTTGTTTTAAATAATCGTCAATTACACGAGATACAGGAATTCGGTGTTTAACATTATATTATAATGGAACTTATTCGTTGATGATGGCGTTGTGGTTCGTTTGGTTTTGTGCAGTAATTTCATGGTTTTGTACGGAAGCCGCAGTGTGTGTAATTTCGTGGGGTGGTCTATTATGTAAGAATACATTGTGTGTGTGTGTTAGAAGTCGTAAACAGCTACCATTACATTGCTATCAAGAGCAGCAAAAAAATTAGAATCGTAAATTTGAACGCTCGGCTTTGCACTAGTGCAAATTGTGTGGGTATCTAACATGGGAATTGTGAAGTATTTTCGAAAGCAATAAAATGTTTTGGGTGAAATCAGTAACACAAAATAACTTTACTTACTAAAGTGTAAAGATGTGGAATTTTCTGAAAGATTAATTTAATATGTAGGTAGGTACTTTAATTAAAATATGTTCAGTTCAAGGGCATTCGTTTTCTAGATATTATGTAATAATGTTGTAATAAGTAAAAATTGACTTTCTAATGGAAAATTTTTTGAAATTTAGGAATCTGTTTATTGTAAAATAGAAAGTAGGGGCACCACAACATTTCTTTAAATTCCTAGGCTACTATCGTACCTACTTAATTAAGGTTAGTCAGAATTTTTTCAGATTTGGATTTTTTCTATATAAAATATGAAAAATGATGTAATTTTATGCTGCTAACTTATTTTTTCTCAACAGAACAACGCTAAATAAACGCCCAATAAAATTAGATTAAATATTGGCAAAATCGACATGATTTCCAAATTTTTGGTAGCAAGTCGAGGGTCATTGATGAAACTCCGAACCGCAGAAATCCAACAAAATTCCCTTGTGCGTCACGTGAAAATGGTGATTTTTTTATATCTCGGATTCTGCGGGTTCGATTTTAACGTAGTTTCTTTTAAAATTCATTCAGAAAAATATTTTAATCAACTTTTGTTTGAAACTTTTTTTGATAGCTCTTTAAAGAAAATAGTTATAAGCAAAATACTGTCCTTTTTTAGGGGGTGAGTTTCTTCAATATAATATACTTATATATTTTTCTATTACAATAATGAAAAAAATCTTCAAACAAACTTGGCTATTTGAAATTTACTATTCTTCAGGAAAGATGAAACGAATTTAAAATAAGTAATTAAAACTGTATCTTCGACTTCTACTTGTGATTCAACTCAGACGACAATTTCTTCTAAATCTTCATTCACACGATTTTTAGATTTTCCTCCATTTCCTCTTTGTCCCCTTTTCTCTCACCTGGCTTCCTGTTTAAATTTTTTTCGCTATATAAGTCTGTCCCATGTCCCATGTCCTAGCTCTGCTAATTTCCTTTTTATAAATTTTTCTCTTCATAATCCCGAAGTTGGAACGGCATTAATATAAAAAAAGCAATTGCATAACGTTACTTTTGTGGACTGTGAAATATTCACACCAGACAAAATTTTACAGTGACTGTTGTAAGATGTTTTAGAACCACTGGTCGGTTTTTGATAAAAAAATTCCGGTTTTACACTGAATAATGTTGGAATTATTACAGAAAAAATAGTAGGACCCAAAACCTAACTTTTAGGTTAGGTTAGATAGTCACTAATTTTCCAAAAATCATGATTGCCCAGTTAAATTAGATTAAAAAATGGCGAAATGGACACTATAGCCAAATTTTTGAGAGCAAGTCAAGGATCATTGATGAAGCTTCGAACCGCAAAAATCCAACAAAATTTCCTTGTGCGTCACGTGATAAGGGTGATTTTTTATATCTCGGTTTCTACTGGTTGGATTTTAATGAATTTTTTTAAAATTTATTCAGAAAATATTTCAAATAACTTTTGTTTGAAACTTTTTTGATAGCTCTTTAAAGAAAAAAGTTATAAGCCAAACACTACCCTTCTTTAGGGGGTGAGTTTCTTCAATAAAATATACTTATATATTTTTCTATTACAATAATGAAAAAAATCTTCAAACAAAAGTTGTAGAGGATCTTATTTCCTACAACTTTCATTTCGGATATTTTTTTATGACGTAAAAAATACATGAGGTAGAGGGCGCCAAAATTAACTGCGTTTTTTTGGTAATCATCGCTATTAAATTTTTTTTAAATTGTAATAGAAAAATATATAGGTATGTATATTTGACTGAAAAAACTCCCCCCTAAAAAAGACCAGGTTTTTACGCCCTTTACCTCATGTAATTTTTGCGTCACAAAAAAATACCCGAAATGAAAATTGTAGGAAATAATACCCTCTACAACTTTTGTTTAAAGATTTTTTTCATAATTGTAATAGAAAAACATATACATTTTATGAAAAACCTCACATAACCCTCCAACTTGCTCTCAAAAATTTGGCCATCATGTCAATTTTGTAGATGTTAGGTACCTACTTTTTCATCTAATTTGACTGGGCTATAACGGACTCCTCTATAATACTCTCTACTATATCAGAATGTAGGTACCACATTTATATCTAAATTAATAAAACTGAAACAAATTTTGTAGCAATTTTCAGTATAATAAATATGATTATAATATGGTATATTATGCCTACATAATTGCACAAGTTTTCAAATGTAATTTTAGTTTTAAATCCATTCTCCTGAAATTTTATATAAATAACTCTGCATGCCTTTAAATTCATATCCTTGATCCCAAAGCGCGTGTTTAAAATTCAATATAATGTCTAAAATATCAAATATTCAGATAATTATACGCACAAACTATTTACAGCGATTTCAACAAGGAAATCCAACCCCAAAACCAGTAATATTGGGTTAGAAGGAAGCAATTATACACAGATTTGCAATTTGATGAATTCCCTTAATTATAAATAACCCGCACAATTCCCCACCATTTCCCAAAACTGATGATGGTTTGATTAATTAAAAGGGACCTTTTCCACAGTACACCATCTAATAAATTGATTGTTAAATGCTCTCCATGAATTACTAAACGTGGTTAGAAGAAACGATTTGGGAAAACATATTTTGATAATACGTATCCTATATGTGTGTAAGTATACCCACATCACACCGAACATAAATAATACAAAATTCAAACCCCAATCTCATATATTACAACAGACATCATTTAACCCCTGTATAACCACTGGATAATTTATTCATATGCAAACAGCGCACTACGTAAACGGTGCTTAACGCACAAAAAACTTTCTTTAATCGCGCGTTGGGTTGTGTACGTTGCACCCCCTGGCGGTGTTGAATGCTAGCGAAAGCTAAGCAAAGACGATATGAAACCACAACTCAATTCAGTTGTTTTACAGGATTTTTCATCTGTTTCAATTCGACGAAATCTAAACCTGCTTAAAATTACTGTAAATTAAAATTGGGCTTTGCCAAAGACGACAGAAGAAAAACCGCGAAAGTAGAAGAGAGATTTATTAAATGTAATTCCACTGAAACTTCTTCCCAGAACAAATCAGAGTTTAGGACGAAATCACGCTTGATGTAATTTCTAAGAACAAATTTGAATTTGTTTAATTGACCCAAAATTAAACCGTTTTATAAACGAAGTTGTAGGTACATTAACGTAACCTAGAGGGATGGAAGTCTTTAAAAGAACAAACTCCAACTCTTTAGAAAGAATATAGGGCATCAGGGTGGTTTATTGTTGTTCTCTTTATGTTGTTTCTATACAGGGGTGGTCATTAGTTTTGTGTGGAAATAATGTGTTCATTAACAGCTGCGTATCCATCAACGGTCTTTACGTAAAATATTCCAACAGCAATTAAACTGCATATTTAGACCTGGTGCGAGGCAAGGGGTTTAGCATTTGTTTGGTTTGCGATTGTGAAATCTACCAAGCAAATTTGACTTATTCACCAATGTGTTAAAATTTCCTTTGTTCCCTATGAAATATTTTAACCTACACTACAAGAATAATTAATATTGTATGTTTATTATTCATATTGAGTCTGATTTAAAATCGGTACTTGTTTAAATGTATAAACTCTTGTTCAGCTTTGGTTTTTCAGTCTAGCAATTTAGCCCCAAACCAAAATTAATAGCGCGCCTGCACAATTACAATAAAATTTTATAGGAAATTCTACAACTAGATATACAAATTCAGCACAAATGTGTCTCAAAGCATTCTCTTCTACAGACTGCTTTTACTCTATTATATTTAATTAGCTGAAATGTAATAGTGATCTATTAAACACAGACACAGTTATACAAGAATTTTGCTTTTGGTTAAATATTTAGTTCTAAAGAGCAGCAATTATACGCGGATGGCTAGAGAGGTAATTTTTATTATCTCATTGTCAGTCGCAAATACGTAGTTTTATTTTCAGAAAAAGGAAATGGCGGATTTTCCAAAGTAAATTGCTCACTTGGGTGTTGTTTACATTGACCAGATGACAAAAGTTTGGGAAAGTAATCAGAAAATTATCGGTTTTTTCCGGTAAACAAGATTTTAAAAAATATTATAAGGAAATTAAAACGAAATTGATGTCAAGAGTGTAAGGCGAGTGATAAAATAATAAAAATCGGGGTTTCTAGAGTCAAAACAAGACAGCGGAAATAAACATAATTTAAAATCGGAATTACTTAGAAACTTAACTAGGACGTAAAGTCCTTGTGTGGACAATAAAAAGAGATTTATAACAACACTGAAATACGAGCCCTAACAACTAAATGTTCGGACAAAAGTAAATTTGATTGTCGTTTTTCCGTACGCGCAAAAGTTATCTAAATTAACTTCTATAGTATTGATGATTTTTTCTGTTATAATGCCAACCTTTAGTTATATAAAAACGTAAATTTCGTAAAAATCCGCTCAGCGGTTCCAAAACTGTGGTACTTTAACCCAACAGGATGGGAAAATTGTAGAAACAAAGAATTATTATTTTCAAAACGTTAGATCTAGTAGTCGGATTTTGATGAAATTTACTTTATTGTAAAGCTGGATGTTTGTTTTCTTTACAAAAAAGTTACACAAGTTTTTATTTGGTGATTTTAGGCATTTATCGGAGCTTCAAAGTTGCACCTTCAAAAATGATAAAATTTTCTAGTAACTGTTTTAAAGAATCACAGTTTTGAAACCGCTGGTTGGATTTGTGTCAAAAAACATTTAAATCAAAGCTCAATAATCGTACTATATTGAAAAAAATCCTGAAATGTTAATATGATTTTTTTGCATTTTTTTCGAGTTCCAGAGTTCACTTTTCAAAAAACGTGTTTTTTGGAGGGTGCTACCTTCATTAAAATAATGACAGTTTTGGAACCACTGATTGTATTTTGGTAAAATTTACTTTATTGCAAAGCTGGATGTTGGTTTTATGTAAAAAAAATCCCCAAGTCTTTATTTGGTGATTCTAGGCATATTTCGTAGCTTTAAAATTGCACTTGAAAAATGTGACGTAATTTTCTAACGACAGTTTTGGAACTTGGGGAAAACGCCATAAAGGTGCTTTTATGGCCCTCATCCAGTCCGGACTTAAATGTCATTGAAACTCTTTGGCATAATATTAAACATATTTTACGCAATAATCCACCAAGAACGATTAGGGACTTAAAGACCAAAATAGAAGAAATTTGGGACAGTTTCACGCCAGAATTGTACCAAAATTTGATAAATACAATGCCTGCTAGAATACAGGCAGCTATTAAAGCAAAAGGAGACGTAACCTCTTATTAATGGAAATGGTCCTAAATTAAAAATGATCCCAACCTTTAGTTGCAAATTCATTTTGTAAAGTTTGCTAATTATTAAGGTTAAAATATTGTTAAATCCAATAAATAATTTTATCCATCCAGTTCTCCTTTCATACTTCAAAAATTTACTTTTGTCCGAACATTTAGTTGTTATGGCTCGTAGTTATTATATTAAGGATCAAATCACTGCGACTGAAAAGCATAAAGCGGCGAATAAAATAGCGAATGCTTCAGTGGGTAGGCAGGAACTTTAACTTTTCCATCGTACGGTATATCTAAATGATAACTAATAAATGGCTATTGCGTTAAACGATAAATTTACGCCAATATGTTTAAACTGTGAGGAAGACAAATGATTATTGTACTTTTGCAGTAAATTTTTTTAATATTAATTTTAAATTAGTAGTTTTAAATTTTGGAGGATGCGCCGGTATTAAACTTCCAAAATCCAAATTTTTGTTTACCTGTATTATTAAAATTTCCTATAGTTATTGTGAAGATTGTTGATGATATTTTTCCAGATTTCTTCAATTTATATTGTTTTGATTTTGTGCCCACCATTTCAAATGTGTGTAAATTCCCAAAACAGGCAATAAACGATAAATTAAACGACTAGACTCAACTTGTGACCCAAATTCCCAAACAGAAGAAGACCAATGCCTCCATGTTAAAGATAAAACAAGATTAATGTGTTTTTTATTTTAAAACTTACCATCGGCAATAAATTAAAAGATTTAATAGCGCTCGACAGAATATAAATGAGGCAAATTAAATTATTATAACTGCAATGGGTAATTTCCAAATTAAGTGATAAAAATCTTTTATGTATATTTTGTTACAATAAATTGGTGCAATTAATTTCGTACTTAACAGTTTGTGTTTGAGTCCGTCCCCGGATTTTCCTTATTTTATGTAAAGAGGATTTTCCGTCGTTTTATATTATCAATCAAAAACGTTTCTTGGCAAACTCTAACTAAATTATGAGAAGAGTTGTGCGATGCTCCAGCACCAATTATAATTATTGTTATGTTTACTGTACAATATTCCATTCTTAAGAAGAAGCCATGCACGCGTTTTTTTGTATTTTACTTCCACTTGCTTAATTTACAGTAAAACCTGTGATGTCAATCACAAGTTTTGTGAGTAAAATACTCTAAAGCTCTAGTTGGCGAGGCGTGAGACTTCGCCCATATGGGGCCCCATTCATTTCACCTCATAATATGTTAAATCTCCACCAACAAGGTGAAATATGGAACAAACGACATAAAGATCGAAGTGCGAGGCTTGCGCCGGGAGGCGTTCAATTAAGTAATCGGGTGATTAATTGGCTGTCAAGCTGGCGCCCGCTACCCCCCTGTACCACACCAGAATGACAGCTCTGTAATATCCAAATGTTACATTTAACTTGTTGTCAGTTTAAACTGTTCAGATGGATTTCGTGTAATAACGACATTTTATTGGAAACCAAAGCCTGTCCTCAAGATTTCAAAAGCGAAATTTAGAAGAAAAACCTGGTTAGGTTTTAGTATTATTTCGTCGTGTAGTTCGACTATAAAATAGGAGGATAAGAAATGTAATCTGCACTTTTCTCTTTGAGTTAGTAGGACAGCATTAGTACAACGCGTGTTTTACTACAGTTTTTATGTTAAAACTACTGCCGCGAAAATGGAGTTTTTTACGTTTATTTTTAAATTAGATAAACTGGGTGTGGATTGTTGCTTATGCAACATTTGTGTAGAAATCATGTGCGAAGTTAGTGAAGCGGTATGCTATCATCTACAAAGCTGTAATAAATCATCCTTTGTATAATAACGTGGTGCATGTTAAAACTTTATAGCAAACTTGGCACTAACTTAAAAAGGTTGGATTTATTATTTTTTTGTATGTGTGCTAAATAAATTGAATCGAGAGATAGTTAAAATTGATGCTAAATTGTTGAAGGTGTTTCAAGAATGTCGTCCATTCATTAGAGTGTGGTGTGTAACATGCAAGATTTTAATTAGTTGTAGCTGTAACTGTAAATCCTGAATGTTTTGTTATGAATGCATGATGTTCTAGCGTGTATTACAACGAGATGGTAATAAAATTTAATTATGGATTTTGTATGTTGGAAATAATTAAAAGTGTCTGGTTCAGTTTCAACTAATAAAGCAATAAAAACATAAAAATTAATAATAATAATGTAGCATTTCGGAACTAGAAGGCTCTTACACTATTTTTTATTACATATTCTGAAAGAATATAAGATCATTAGTAAACCAATTTTTTTCCTTTGATTTAATACCGTTTTGGTCTTTAAAATTTAAATATCAAATAATTTCCCGCGCGACTGACGTCAGCTGATTTTGTTGGTAGGTTAGTACGACGTTGCGTAATAATTAATTGCATAACTCAATTCGTAATAAAAATATGTATATTATAAAATTTATATAACGTAAAGTTTTTAAATAGAGAGAATTGAAATAAAAATATTTGTGGGAAAATTTAAAATACATTAATTTGATTGGTTGTTTAATATTTGGACGGGAAAAGAGCCAACCTGCTTAGTGGATTTTAAATTTTCCGCCAAATATTTATAGATTCAATTTTCTGCTCAAAAATTTGACTGTATACAGGGTGGAGCATTTTCGATGAGATTACATGGTATCTAGGATTTCTGTTGCAGTTAGAAAAAAACGGATACTTAGCACATTTTTGGTCAACTTTTTAAGACAAATTGAACGGTGAAAACACGAAATGTCTAACTTCTTTTGTTTTTGAGTTACAAGCAAAAACTAATTTTTTACCGAATTTCTCAAGTCAGTGTTTCTCGGTTAATTGAAAAGTTACAAAAAAATGCTTTATATGTTTTTATAGAGATTTTAATTTGAAACAAGATGATATAATCAAATTTTAATTCCGTTCAATTGTTTTTGAGTTATGACATAAAGTTGTATTTTTTTAAATGGAAACCATAGTTGGCTATGGATTCATAAGAAAGGATTTTTCTCAGCTTTCCAAAAATATATAACATCGTATATTTATTTTTATAAATAACGAAGTTATTGCATATTTTCAGTTTAAAATATCTGATGTGACCAACACATGACTTTCTTATAGGGATAGTACCACAATTACTTTTCCTAAAGAAATTAAGTTAAATTTCTTGTAAAAATCGTGTTTCAATTTTGAGCGTTTCCAGCAATATTCAAATAAATTTCGGAAGTCTCTCTCGCACTTATAGCAATACGCATAAATCTGTCCTTGTCCCACTCATTATAACCGAATTTTGTGATAAAAATAAGTGTTTTATTTTTTTGAAATTTTTTTGACAGAATTTCAAAAAAAAGTTCAAACAAAATTTGTTCAAAATTCAATTCTAAATCAATGTTAAAGATAAAAAAAATCTCATAAATTGTTTATTTTTCAAGATATTCCTAAAAAACCTAAAAATGTCTTCAGGTAAGTGTCACTTGTGTTGGTGCTAGATGAAAAAGATTTAATGTGGCACCCACAAATTTGTTCAAACTCTTAAATATGAAATTTAAATTAAATCCGATAAGTCGTTTTTGAGTTATGGTGGATACAGACAGACAGACAGACACACAGACAGACAGACATCATGGATAAAATGGTCAAAATGGATTCAGGGGCCTTCAAAACGTGTAAATCCATCAAAATCTCGAAGTCGAAAAAAATCACGATTACTATACTTTTTTATTACTTCGTATAAGAAAGTAAAAAGAATAAATCTATTATAGGTGTGCCGTGATTGATCTGTTTGTGAAACAAATGACTGTCTCAGCTATCTTATTACGAAAACTAAAAATTACAATAAAAGAAACATTTTATTAAACAAATAATTAAACAAATAATTAAACAAATAACCAAACCAATTTTAAATAGAAACAACGTTAATTTTAATTTTAATTTTAATAATTTAATTTTAATAATAATTTTAATGTGTCCCGAAATTAAGGGGCAATATTTCTACTTGTCAAAATATGACGAAAAGTTTATATTAACATGACTCGAAAAATGCTAGGAGGCTAGGAGGCTAGAGCCACTTGAAAGAGGGACCTCAAAGAGGAGTTTTCTGTAATATCTTTGCAACTGTTTGAAGT
Source organism: Pediacus dermestoides (assembly GCA_963942485.1). Classification (NCBI taxonomy): domain Eukaryota; kingdom Metazoa; phylum Arthropoda; class Insecta; order Coleoptera; family Cucujidae; genus Pediacus; species Pediacus dermestoides. The sequence goes on from OZ012626.1 coordinate 38,340,688, forward strand.
AGATTCATGAAATTTGGTGAGTTTGAAGCTTTAATAATAATTTGCCACATATTTCTTTTTCTAATTTTCAGAAATTTTCTCAGGGGCGTCACATACAGGAATGGTGCTAGGTAAATTTTGCCCCATATATTTTGTGTGGATAATTTTTACACTTTTTATATCAAATTATGAAACTTGGTTTATTTTTACACAAAAAAGGTACTCTCAGTGGATCTTAGTATCTTGAACCGTTTTCGAGTAAAATCGCTATGAAAAAATCACCTCCATAAAAACTAGACTAATAAAAATAATCACAAAATGATGATGATGAAATCATGTCTGTAGATACGAGTACCTAACGCAAATATTTTTATATCAAAAATATGAACCACTTTTTCTATACCTAATTCAAATACTAACATTGCTTTTTGGAATTTATATTAAATAAAGAGTAAAATATTTCAATATTTCATTTCAACTTTAATACAAAATTTGCGCCTGCATAATAATGATCTTCCTGAACTGCCCCCGTAACAATAAACATCACACAACCAAACCGCCGTTTCAGAGCTATGTCAATACCTTGTGAGACGCCTGGCGGTGAATCGATAAACCACTTGGCCACGCCTCTTTTAGGATATTTCCAACTATACTGCTTACATTGGAGGGTTTTTGAACTAAGTACAACTATTCCAACACCAAGGACATTATCTAGATGAATTTCCTTTCTTATCTTTGCTTATTTTCCCAACAGACCTAAATAAGAATTGCCCTGTGCAAGGAATTTTTTCCATCCCCCACTGTTTTGTTTTAAACGGATTACTTTGCGAAAATTGTGCGGTCGTCTATTTACATCCGAATGAATTCGATGGAAATAAAAAAGAAATTCGCTCGACACATAAGCGGTTTTTACGGTTTGGTTTGAGCTGTAGTTATAAATTGGATACAATGGAATACTGAAAAAAATCGTTGGTTATTGAAATTATGTTTCAGGGGTACGAGTAGGTGCGCAATAAATTCGTCTGTGTCTCATGTTCTTTTATCGTGCTTTAATGGATAAATATTTGGAATACTTTACTGCCTTTCGCCCAAGAAAAATGACTACGGTCTTGGAATTAAGATAATGTTGAGGTGTCACAGCCAGGAAATTAACGAGCGCGCGCCTGCCTTACATTCCCTAATATACAATTCAGTTAGTTCTCTAAAGTCTAAGCTATTTTCGTTTTTGAAATTTGATACACAATCACTGGAAATCACACAATGCATTTTGAAATGCGAAAGCTTTCCGTAACTTCCAGTAAAATTCCTGCTGCTCTAACTATAAGGAAGGATATCATAACACCAGTTAATTTAAGAATTGATATTTACTGGAGCGTGCACAGGAATTTGCTTGAAATGACACAAAAAAATTGACAGTATTTTATTACACCTACATCAAAAGCTAAGCTCCCCCCACAGGATTTTATTGCGACTTTTCTCGGCTATATAACGACTTTTGTTATTTGTTTAACTTAATAGAATTTTTCGGAGGTTTGGGGTGTGTGTAAGAAATGGGCCTGCAGCTATAAAATCTGATTTCAGTGCGCCCTGTGTGTGCGGATAAATGGAAAAATGTTTTCACTTTGCTTTTTCAACCGTACCACATCAACACCTATACAAGTTTATGGGGTGTTTACAAATCGCACTTGAATTTGGCCGATAGAAATTAATCCCGAATTTGATACGAGTTGTTTATATCGCACACAAAACCAAAAGTAATTTCAGTGATGATTGTAATAATCATAACGAAAGCTTGTTATTAATTCGGTTTGTTATGGACTGCAATTAGAATGCTGCCACTTTAACATTCCCAATTATTTGCACGACGTAATAAATAATATATTAATTTCATTAAATTATTACTGTGCACATTTATATGTTTATTATAGGCTATTGTATTTGCTCTAATTAATTAAATTAGATGCTCATATAACCAATTTGGTATAAACTAATGCACTGGCCATTTCCGGAATGATATGCTGTGTATCAGATAAAAAAATCAATTTTATTTTATGGGTCCTGTGTGGTGCTTTCATAATAGCTAAGCCATTTTGTTTGTATGTTCCTGGATCCTCCTCCCAACACGATGTATTGTTATGTTTATTTTTTATTGGTTGAATTTAGTGTGGCTACCTATAAAAGGGAAATTGCCCAGGTTTTGATAACGTGAATTGTTTAGATGTTTATTCCCGGCGCATTCGCCATATTTTTGGTGGTTCGTTTAGTTTATTTTTATTGTAATGTGCAAAAAATGAATGGAAGTAAGTTGGGAAATGTTCGAGCGGTTGTTATATTATGTAATTCGCTGGAAATTTATTAAATTTATAAAAAGTTTCTATAAATAAAAAAGCTTAATATGGGGTTAGATAGAATATGCCAAATTAAAAATGCAGATATTGGACAAAAGTTGTTTCCATTAAGTAGACACATTTTTTTCAAAAATTAAAATATATTCAGAAAAACTAGAATCTAGGAAATTAGTACAATGAAGTTTTACAATAACAATTTTCTGCAATCTAGAATAGAAATATACAGCGGGTTAGGTACTTTTGAAAAAATAAAGTTATCGGTCTTTTAATATCGTAAAATTAAAAAAATGTATAAATATATCACACAATTTTTTTAAATATTAAGTTTAGGTGCTTAATTAAAAGTAAAAAATTACAGAAATTAATTCTTAACAACGTAATACCAAAATATACAGTGTGTTCTAAACTGCTGACCAATCGAAACGTACCAAGCGAATTTTTAGGTTAAATTTAAAATAAATTATTTTGAAAAGGAGAAAAGATATCAACATGCATTTTTCAGGATTCAAGAGATAATTTCATTGAGAAAACAATAGTGTGACCCGATTTTTTTACTTTGAAGTACGTTACTATCTACAGGGTATATTATATATTATATATATATATTATAACTACCATTTTTTTAGTCCTTGGTTAATGGGGAAAAAACCAATTTCTTAAATTTTTGATATCCCTCTTTTTTATAAGATACCGAATTTTTCATTAAATTAAATATTGTTGAACAGGGTTTTGCAATAATAATTATGTTGCCATTGTGAAAGTAAATGTCATCATGTGATATGTCGATAAAAAAGTAATTTTGAGTAGAATCTAACTCTTACGGAAAAAATATACAGGGTTGTTTTAAAAAATTTTGAAAGTTAGTAGGAGGCCCTTCCGGTGAAACCGGAAGTGTCATTAGATTGTTTTAAACGTGAAAATGATTATTCCTTTCAACAATCAAACCATGCCAAATTTCAAATTAATACAGTTAAATGAATTTTAGCGTGTTGAATGTATTGCTTTTTTGTGAATTTTTATTGATGATTTGTTAATTCTTGTTTATTATTATATATACCTATGATGTACCTGACGTGTGTAAAAAATGTATATTTTCTAACACCAATAAATGATTTGATTTGATTTGAAATGATTTGATAACAAAATGGTGGCAGTTGCAAAACGATTTCGTAGCCACCCGGTATACACGGATACGAGCAAACAACAAAGAAAAAATCAAGTTTTCAGCAAAAATTCGGTATTTTATAAAATAAGAGGGATATCAAAAATTTGGAAATTGGTTTTTTTCCCATTAACCAAGGACTAAAAAAATGGACATCAAAAAAATATTTTAAAAAATTAATGGAATCTCGGTACCTAGTTATAAAATTTGACGAAAAAAATACGACATTTTTATACCCTGTAGATAGTAACGAAAAAATATTTTTTTATTCATTAGTAAACTGTTTATACCAACTTTGTGCATGTCTGAAAACCTATTTATATTCTGAAATTTCCAAAACCAAATATTCTGATATTTCCAAAAATATCAGCATTTAAAACAAAATATGTAACTTATAATAATATTAATTGTGAAACGAAAGATTTCATACTTTTAATTATCTGTTCATTGGAGTTATCCTACTTTATCAAAAGTACATCCTGTAAATACTACTGAAAATTTGCTTTGTTGTCTAGGTACATGTAAAAGTCTTCATTTTTATTAATTAAAAAGTAGTGAGAAAAAATGTAATATCCCTAATAAGATTAAATTATACAATCACATATTTCTTTCTCTCGTTGACCAATCCAAAGTAGATACTACAAATTTTTTCTTGTCAATTTTCAGGAAACCACCTACACAACCCCCATATAATAAAATCGAAACTTTAACGAAGCTATTGAAGACAATATTCCGTTGAGCACAACCGCAATTCTGCTGAGTTTGTAAGATTTTTATATAGCTAGTTGGACGCTGGTGGTAGAATTGCGGTTGAAATTATTATGTTCTCAATGGTCAATCCACATTGCTATTTGAAACATTCCACAGATTCTAGTATAATGCAATTATGTGTGTACTGTACAGATCAATACCTTCTTGCACTGTATGTGATGTTTGCGGTCCTAATTATAATGAAATTTAGAACGCGTTCATATATTATGTAACAGGATTATTTCAGTAAACTGTATTTTACTGGGAAAAAAGTTTGTAGGTAAGTACAAGTTTTTTTGTGGGAATCTGATCTGAGTAGGTAAATAAATAAGTTTTTTGACTAGGAATTCTGTGCGAAGGTGGGTAAAGCGCTTGCTACACGAGAAAACACTTTAACAGGAATTATTCCATTTCAACCTTCCAACAAAAGCCATGATGAATTGTGAAAATTCACGGGCTATCAGTCAGCCTGGCATTTAAATATTGTTGTACCGCACCTCCAGAAACGCTGTACTAGCAATTGCCTATTATTTACTTCTGTGTTCTCCGTAATGTACTGATGAGTTTGAGGAGCAGGATAAATCGCCAAGTTTGCGAAATTCGTCATTGTGCCAACTCGCCCTAGGAGAAGTGTAAAAAAATCCACATAGAACTGCGTATAATTAAATTTAAATCACGTGGAAAAAGATTGTACATTCTGCAGATTAATACTGCATATAATTGGGGTAATCTTGTCATTGTTAAAGTGCAAAGCGCACATAACTGAATCACGGAACATCCGACAAATTGCCGGTTGCTAGACAGAGATAAGTACCATACATTTTGCACTGTAAATCTGTTCACAAAGTAGCAGAGGCATGTACGACTCTCTCACACATACAACTTTTAATGGATTAAAAGGGCGGCTGAACTCAACTCTCCAAAACTCTTCTGACTAACGCTACAACCAACTAATAACTAGTTTAGTTTTGTGATTTTTTTCAACGTTTTTCTACACTCGAGTATACAATTTATTTTAATAAGAGATATATTTAACTATCGATATTTCTTCTCGTATTTATTAGCATTACCAGTTTATAGCTTGTTAGGGTTTAGAATCTACATTTACTTTTCATGTCGTGTACTTTATGTAGAAGAGAAACTTTCTGCTATAGAATCTATTTGACAATTTTGCGTCAGGTGGATGGTGAATAACTTTAGAAGATTTATGCAATTTGTTTTGTTGGATATTGGATGGGATTATGGCTGGAGGTCTTAAAAAAAACTAAGAAAATACGTGTAGTGGTATGACTTAGATGATGGCAACTAATTTTTTATACGAGCCCTAACAACTTAATGTTCGGACAAAAGTAAATTTGATTGTCTTTTTTCCATACGCGCAAAAGTTATCTAAATTAACTTCCATAACATTGATGGTTTTTTCAGTTATAATGCCAACATTTGGTTATATAAAAACGTAAATTTCGTAAAAATCCGCTCGGCGGTTCCAAAACTGTGGCACTTTAACCCAGCAGGATGGGAAAATTGTAGAAACAAAGAATTATGATTTTCAAAACGATGGATCTAGTAGTCGGATTTTGATGAAATTTACTTTATTGTAAAACTGGATGTTGGTTTTCTTTACAAAAAAGATACACAAGTTTTTATTTGGTGATTTTAGGCATTTATCGGAGGTTTAAAGTTGCACCTTTAAAAATGATAAAATTTTCTAGTAACTGGTTTAAAAAATCACAGTTTTGAAACCGCTGGTTGGATTTGTGTCAAAATACCTTTAAATTAAAGCTCAATAATTGTACTATATTGAAAAAATCCTGAAATGATAATATGATTTTTTTTGCATTTTTTTCGAGTTCCACAGTTTACTTTTCAAAAAACGAGTTTTTTGAGGGTGCTACCTATATTTAAATAATCACAGTTTTGGAACCGCTGGCTGAATTTCGGTAAAATTTACTTTATTGCAAAGCTGGATGTTGGTTTTCTTTACAAAAAAGTTACACAAGTTTTTATTTGGTGATTTTAGGCATTTATCGGAGGTTTAAAGTTGCACCTTTAAAAATGATAAAATTTTCTAGTAACTGGTTTAAAAAATCACAGTTTTGAAACCGCTGGTTGGATTTGTGTCAAAATACCTTTAAATTAAAGCTCAATAATTGTACTATATTGAAAAAATCCTGAAATGATAATATGATTTTTTTTGCATTTTTTTCGAGTTCCACAGTTTACTTTTCAAAAAACGTGTTTTTTGAGGGTGCTACCTATATTTAAATAATCACAGTTTTGGAACCGCTGGCTGAATTTCGGTAAAATTTACTTTATTGCAAAGCTGGATGTTGGTTTTCTTTACAAAAAAGTTACACAAGTTTTTATTTGGTGATTTTAGGCATTTATCGGAGGTTTAAAGTTGCACCTTTAAAAATGATAAAATTTTCTAGTAACTGTTTTAAAAAATCACAGCTTTGAAACCGCTGGTTGGATTTGTGTCAAAAAACATTTAAATCAAAGCTCAATAATCGTACTATATTGAAAAAACCCTGAAATGTTAAGATGATTTTTTTTGTATTTTTTTCGAGTTCCCCAGTTCACTTTTCAAAAAACGTATTTTTTGAGGGTGCTACCTATATTTAAATAATCACAGTTTTAGAACCGCTGGTTGAATTTCGGTAAAATGTACTTAATTGCTAAGCTGGATGTTGGTTTTATGTACAAAAAAATCCCCAATTCTTTATTTGGTGATTTTAGGCATATTTCGTAGCTTTAAAATTGCACTTGAAAAATGTGACGTAATTTTTTTACGACTGTTTTTAAAAAATCACATTGTTGAAACTTGGTGAAAACGACATAAAGGTGCTTTCTGGTCCTCATCCAGTCCGGACTTAAATGTTATTCAAACTCTTTGGCATAAAATTAAACGTATTCTACGCAATAATCCACCAAGAACCATTGGGGACTTAAAGACCAAAATAGAAGAAAGTTGGGACAGTTTCACGCCAGAATTGTACCAAAATTCGATAAATACAATGCCTGCTGGAATACAGAGAGCTATTAAAGCAAAAGGAGACGTAACCTCTTATTAATGGTCCTAAATTAAAAATTATTTCAACACTTAGTTGCAAATTCATTTTGTAAAATTTGCTAATTATTAAGGTTAAAATATTGTTAAATCAAATAAATAATTTTCTTCCATGCAGACTATTGTTATTAAGGCTTTATCTTATTGTATTGTTAGGTGTTTACTAATTATTTGCGTAAAATTTGCAGTTCTCCTTTCATACTTCAAAAATTTACTTTTGTCCGGACATTTACTTGTTAGGGCTCGTAACATAGTCTCGAAAATTTAGCGGGTACAACAGATAAAGTCTGGCCACTAAAACGGTTACACCCTTTATAGAACTCCAACTTCCACTGGATTTTTTCATAGAAAAATTTTCAGTTCCCTGTAAATAGAAGCATTAGTATAAGAATTTAAATAATTCTCATACCGCATTGTGAGTTGAATTTTGTGTTTTTGTCTGTGAAGTTCGTTTATCTGATAAAATTTTAGCTTGAGAAAAACTCACTTATACAATAATTTTTCGCAAAATTATACAACCAAACCATTTCCTTTAGCACATGCACCCTTCCACCCTTCCATATGCGTCCATTTCATTTTCACCTCCACCGAATGGAAAATATCACATTTGCATTAAAAAATCACATTTCTCTGGGTTTTTCCAACTGGCGAGCATATGGCATCCAGTTTCCAACGTTGTATGTTACTTTGATATGAAATATTATTAGATTTTCATACTTTTTATGAATACATAATTAAGTTAGAACGGAATTCGTGATAAGCTCTAAATAAATTCTAAAATTAAAATTGAAATATTTATTAAGCCAACGTTTTTAATTAGTTTACCGACTACTTACGGGAAATATTACTTTTTGCAGCGTAATTTTTAATTAATAATTATCTGCAACTAGCAGCTTTATTGGCATGTTATGAAAAAAATTGATATTTCATCAAAAACAATCAGAAATCTAAGTGCTGTTTTATATCGCTCGCTGCAAGTAGGTACTAGGATAATAATTATTACTCAGTAAACAAATCAACTCGTGCGTTTTGGTTTTCCCCAAGTTTAATAGACTTTCTGAAGAATGGGCTTCGCCCCGTCGGATTACTCCATCACGAAAATTGATATCAACTAAATATGAGCGTTTCTCCATTTAAATAAGCTGCTAAAACTTAATAACGCTGTCGGAAGTAATGAAAAATAATGCGCTTTCCATGTGACAACCCTTATCCATCTTGTGTGCCCATGCGTTTTTGCTTTTTTCCGAAAAAACACAAGTTAAGTGCCCCCTTAACACAAGAATGAAGGTTTTTTTGTCGGCCGGCTTTAGACGTCCATTAATAACTGTTTGATCGTGGGGCGATGTCTTACAACAAATCCTAATGACAACAAAATCTATAGAGTATAGTGTGGCTTTAGTTGTTTGGGTGTCAGAACGGTGATATGAAAGCGATCAACTCAAACAATTTAAGCGGCGATAAATCTTGGTGAGGGAGGGGGGTTGATTACGCTGTCAATGGAAAATTATTTTTAATGGCTGTTGTGACAGTGAACCTTGACATGAGATCAGGGACAAGGCGTTTTTGCACAGCGCAAATTGTCAACGAATTACTCGGCAAAAGTGCTCCAACTCACAGCAAACCAGAAACTTACTTTTAAGGCTAATCTAATTAAACTGACTAATGATTTTAATTTTCCCTCAAGAAAACTAAAACCGAATTAACTTCGCCTCTTGTGCCATTACAAAAATCCATCTCTTGTACCTGAGTTATTGCCATTATTTCCCTGATGGAGGACATTAATAAATTTAAAAGTGGGTAAATCTTTCTCATATCATTTGTTCCCAAATTAAAAGCCTGATGGTCTAATTAATATACAGAAAACAGTCTCTTGAGAACATAAAAAAAAGAAACAATCTCAAGATGAAACATGAGCCTTGTAATAAGATTAAAAATGTTGTATACGGTAGATAGATAGATACAAAGGAGCGCCAGTAATTTTATTCAGCGCGCTTTTTTGTCGCGCCTCTGTTAAAAGATTTTATACTTATGATTTATCAAAGGGTTTCTAAATGGATTTTTTAATGGGCTATTAACAAAGTTTTTTTGTTGCCGCCTATCAGTGTATAAAAGATCGTTTTCAAGTGCTAGTTTTGTTGTGGCAAGTGAAGCTAGTCTTTATGTAGAACAAGAGGAAAATGACATGATACTTCAAACGCAAAACCAAAATCGGATTTTTGATATTGATCAAAGTTTGATGATCAAATTATTAAAGAAAACTCTTTTACCTCTTTGAAAATGCAAGAAACAGTATGAGAAACGCCAGATGTATAATATATCAAACAACTTACATTAAAATGTATGTCCAGTGAGAATCGCCGATGTATTTATCCAAGTTAAGGACACTGTACAGTTGGTAACTGCACTTTATTGTAAGAAAACACAAACTTTTTTCAAATGGTTGATAAAGGCAATACAAATACTCGACAACAAAACACAAGAACTTTTAGAATGTTCACAGACTGGACTAGACGTACAAAGAAATGCAACGCATCACATCAAAAGATCTAAAGGAAACTGCAAGAAAAAGCTACAAAGGTTTAACAGGGTTATAGGTGAAAAATGTTATTCGTTTTTTTCAACGATATTATACTATTGTAAAAAAAAAATTCCAGTCTAATTAATTTAAAAGTTAATTTTCTTGTTGATAATTGTCTTAATAATTTACTAAGGTCTGGTTGTATAAAACTTTAATCAAAGAATAATCCATAAAAAAGGATAAACTATAGTTGAGAGTTAAGGTTAACTACTAATTGAAAATCTGGGCTTTAATATTTAGGTAATAATAAGTTGAAATAGTGCACAGTGAGTTAAAAAAAAATGAGAAGATAATGAGAAAAACTTGGACAATAATTGGCTACTTGTTTTTCCATTTCGTTCAGTTCGTTTAATATTACGAAACTTTTTTTTCCATATAATCTACTTAATTTCAATGATAATCAAAAGCTTTTTTAATGTAGTTTTTGTGTAGTTTTGGGTAAATGGACTGGAAATTGCTCGATTTAATTTTGATAGATTATAGGGATTATTTTCAATAAACTTATGCCTGCTGAAAATAATTCTAATTTTTATAGCAGGGTCGTTCCATTTCAAATCGTCCAGGTTTGATTTTTTTCGACCGGAAATTTTATTTCCAATTCCTTATCGGAAATAATGAGATACGTATTTTTTCTTTAAGCTCAAAAAATTTTTTTTTTGTGTTAGCAATTTTCGAAAATTAGACCCAAAATTCGATTTTTCACTATTCGCTTACGCAGGCCCTACTTATAACTTGAATATCTTTGCCAAAAATGATCCGATTTTTTAAATTTTGGTCTCATTTTGTAGGTAAAGGTTTTTCCAACAAAACTGTGCCTTAAACTTGATATATGTCGTGGGTGAATTTTTTTCAGAAGAATAACTGAAAAACTCAAAAAATTGTCAAACTGAAGAATCTCGGATTGCCACAATTTTTTTTCTTGATATTTTTTTTTAAACAAGAGCAGTAAATAAACAACTCATAAAAGCTGTCTCCACATGCGCAAATTATCCGTTCAAAAACTACGATTTTTTAAAATTAATATGGAATTTTTCGAAAATCGTATACTTTTTATACTACAATAATGTTTATTATTATTGTTATTATTATCTAACTTTTCACAGGGATTATATAGTATATAATAGTTTTGTTGGAAAAACATTTTCCTACAAAATGAGACCAAAATTTTGAAAATTGGATCATTTTTGGCAAAGATATTCAAGTTATAAGTAAGGACTGCGTAAGCGAATAGTGAAAAACCGGATTTTGGGTCTAATTTTCGAAAATTGCTAACACGAAAAAAAAATTTTTTGGGTCAAAAGAAAAAATATGTATCTCTTTATTTCCGATCAAGAATAAAAAAAAATTTCGGCTCGAAAAAAATTCTAACCTGGACGATTTGAAATGGAATGACCCAGCAGTGTTTTTAGACGACAGTTCGTTAAAATATTTCTGTCTCTACGTCATGTTCTCCTCATTTCAGAGCGATAGAGAGAGAGAGAGTACGGCGTTTACTAAAAATAATTCATGTATACTTAACACTTCCTGAAATTATATTAATATAAATTGAATATGTTGTGTACAGAAAAAATGTATGTCATTAGGTTTCTCGTGCACAATTTTTTACCAAAAATCTCGCTTTTCAGTGATAAAAATCTAAAAACAACTTTCTAGACAAAAGTTGTTTGGATTTCAATTTTTAAGCACAATTTAAAAACCTCCAAAAAATAAATCCGACTTTGATATTTTATCACTCTTTTAAAAGTTAGAAAAAACCAGTTTAGACTGAATGTACCATATTGTTTCAGATGATGCCCCGCTTTCCCCCTTCGCCCCAAGCACCATCCACCACGTGACCAAGAATATCATCCGCATAATCAACCGAAAATGATCCGCGACCACGACCCAACATCCTCAGGCGCGTACTCCGGCTACTCCAATTCTTATTTGCGACGCGTCTCACCACCTGGCAGTCCAGCTTCCAAGAAATGCTGCTACGACCACAAGGACACCTACACAAACAGAGAGTCCTTCTTCTGTTGTTGCTACAGTTGTCCAGGCACCAAATCCACGTCGCTCTTAGCCACACTAGGTGTCTGTTTCCTAGTGTTGGGTTACACGATTTTAGGAGCATTTGTCTTCATGGCTTTGGAGGGGGGTTTGTACCAAGACACAGCAGTGGCGGCGTCAAAATCCAGTCCGAAAGGGGGTGACAATTCAGCTATCGGTGATTTGCGAACGGAAACAGTGGATAGGTTATGGAGTATAACGGAGAATTTGAATATTTTGTATCGGGAGAATTGGACGCGATTGGCGGCGGAGGAGGTGCTGGTGTTTCAAGAGGCGCTGTTTAAAGCACTGCGAACGAGTGATGGCGCATTTTTCAGCTCAGCCACGGGAACGATGGCTTATTATCAGAATATGCACAAGTGGAGTTTTAGTTCGAGTTTTCTCTATTCACTGACGCTCATCACCACGATAGGTGAGTAGTTTTGCATGAAACCCCAACTGGTCTATATTTTCCCAGGCGTGAATATCTTATTATTACTAAGTAATGGAGAATCTACTCTTGCTGTCTTTTTTACACCTTCACCTGTGCTTTCAAATTATACGTTTTGTCCGTCTGCGAAGTTTATTAGGTGGATGTAATCTGGAAAGCAATGATGAGATTTGCTTTTATGAGGCTCCTTTTAATAATTCGACACCACCTTGTCAGGATTATAGTATATGGTATTTGAAAGAGGATTGGTTGGAGACGTCAATATCATCTCCAATATCTCATTTCAAATTTCCCAGGTATTTTTAGAGAACTTACATTACGTTTTGAAATTGGAAAAATGAGAATATCCACTTATATTGAATGATATAAACTCAAATACCGACGTATGAAGTCTTTATAACGAAAATCGTGCGAAGCGCGTATGTTCATTAGTTCATTAGCAATCAAAGTTCATTGAAATTATTTTGTTACAGTATAGTTAGTAACAATATTGCTAATAACAGAAATACATTGATATTCAAGTAAGTATTTTTTATGTCAGAATAAACTGGTATTCAGGGTACTTAAATATTTTGTAATGATTTATGGCAGTGTCCTAATCATATAATAATAATAAATAGTAATTTTATTCCAAAAAAATATATCCAGATAGATACATATTGTCTAGTGTCCCATAAATAACTAGAAAATAACAACTTCTTTATTTTCTTGTCTCACCACGCTCCCTCAACATCAAATTGGCAAGATGCCGTTTCTTCAGTATCATAAATGAATTTGTCCGCAAGGCAGTTATATGATTAAAATGACATCGAATGTCGGCTATACCCCAAAGGACATCCATGCAATATGTTGCAGTCCACTTTAAGATGCAGCGTCACGTCTTTGCGCCTGGTTTAGATTTTAAATTTTCCTGCCTGTCCACCGGATCATCAGGCAACAGTTCCACTGACATATTCATTTAGAGTTTAGTCTAACCCAGATGAAATGACCTGCAATATTAAGAAATATATGAAACGGAAGCCGAGAAAAATTGTTCGTTATTTTGTATCATGTATACATACCATCACCTTTGTTGGAACTTGAAACGCAACGAAATACTCCAATAAAACAAAATAGAAAAAAGAAAAACGCGGATTTTGCCATCGACAAAGCTTTTACTGTACGTCCCGGAGTTTTTTTGTATTTTATAGAATAAGTAAAAGGCTACGAGCGGATATTAGACTTTCAATAAATATTTGGCAAGCTTATATAGTACAATGGGAGGCGGAAGGGAAAATAGAATATTATTTCAAGAAAGTTATTACGGTTTGTTTTTTATGTAAGTAATTGGATATAACTAGGTATTCTTGACTATACTTTTAGTCCAACGCAAAAGCTTTCTACTACTCTGCGCTTTTCTTGGGGTTTGCTTTGGTCTTGTCTAAATAAAATTACAAATATTGGGGCGCGTCTAATGGTCGATTCGGCCATAAGGACTAGATTGTTGTTGTGCAGATCTGAGCACATTTTTCGAGAAGTGCCTACGGAAAACAATATGTAGGGGAAAGAATGTTTACTTGAACAAGTTTCTAATAAAATTATTCGATTTTATATTGGAGATTTTTCACAGAACAAACAAAACTTACAATTAGTCAAAAAACATGATTTTCGGAATAGTTTCGTCAGATATTATTTAATTCGTGGTATTATGCACGTAAGTAATACGAGCCCTAACAACTAAATGTTCGGACAAAAGTAAATTTTTGAAGTATGAAAGGAGAACTGGAAATTTTACGCAAATAATTAGTAAGCACCTAACAATACAATAAGATAAAGCCTTAATAACAATATGTATTATGCATGGAAGAAAATTATTTATTGGATTTAACAATATTTTAACCTTAATAATTAGCAAACTTTACAAAATGAATTTGCAACTAAATGTTGGGATAATTTTTAATTTAGGACCATTAATAAAAGGTTACATCTCTTTTTGCTTTAATAGCTGCCTGTATTCTAGCAGGCATTGTATTTATCAAATTTTGGTACAATTCTGGCGTGAAACTGTCCCAAATTTCTTCTACTTTGGTCTTTAAGTCCCCAATGGTTCTTGGTGGATTATTGCGTAGAATACGTTTAATTTTATGCCAAAGAGTTTCAATTACATTTAAGTCCGGACTGGATGAGCGCCATGAAAGCACCTTTATGTCCTTTTCACCAAGTTCCAAATTTTTCAAGTGCAATTTTAAAGCTACGAAATATGCCTAAAATCATCAAATAAAGACTTGGGGATTTTTTTGTACATAAAACCAATATCCAGCTTTGCAATAAAGTAAATTTTACCAAAATCCAACCAGTGGTTCCAAAACTGTGATTATTTTAATGTAGGTAGCACCCTCAAAAAACACGTTTTTTGAAAAGTGAACTGTGGAACTCGAAGAAAATGCAAAAAAAAATCACATTAACATTTCAGGATTTTTTCAATATAGTACGATTACTGAACTTTAAATGTTTTTTGACACAAATCCAACCAGCGATTTCAAAACTGAGATTCTTTAAAACAGTTACTAGAAAATTTTATCATTTTTAAAGGTGCAACTTTGAAGCTCCGATAAATGCCTAAAATCACCAAATAAAAACTTGTGTAACTTTTTTATAAAGAAAACCAACATTCAGCTTTGCAATAAAGTAAATTTCATCAAAATCCGACTACTAGATCCATCGTTTTGAAAATAATAATTCTTTGTTTCTACAATTTTCCCATCCTGCTGGGTTAAAGTGGCACAGTTTTGGAACCGTCGAGCGGATTTTTACGAAATTCACGTTTTTATATAACTAAATGTTGGCATTATAACAGAAAAAACCATCAATATTATGGAAGTTAATTTAGATAACTTTTGCGCGTATGGAAAAAAGTCAATCAAATTTACTTTTGTCCGAACATTTAGTTGTTAGGGCTCGTATAAGCCTTGATAGAGAAATTGAATCGAAAATTTCCAAACTGATCTCTTTGAAGATCTGTAAAGTACTTAATAAATCATCATTACGCTTTCAGCAAACTACCGCAATATTGACTAGAGTTCAGTTTTAAAGGGGCCATAAAACTTCCTAGATTATCACCAGCTGGTCAGCAGCCTATAAATATTTCCAACCCCTAATAGAGTTTTAAATGTTATTAGATATTTTCTTGGTGAATATTCTGGTAGCTACAAAAACTAGAGACATTTTGTAATCCACATTTACAGAACAAATTACAGTGAAATCTGAAAGTTTTTGTGGCTTTTTCCGTGCAAAACTATATTACGCTTCCCAACTATAATGTTCTAAATTACATCTCATAATATCCTGAGAAACAAGCAGTTGTGTAGTTGTGTATGTTTTTTACCCACAACACATAACCATCCATTTTTGGTGTATATAGCAGCTTTTTCGTTTAGTTTCTTCTGATGGAACAACTCAAATGTTTCCTAATAAATAAAACATTCCCGTTTTTACTAATAAAAAACTATGTACCAAAACTTTGATGCACATCACAAGCTTTTTGTGCGACGTCTGGTTGCCCAACATTACAAACTCTTTTTTTATTATTCTTATAGTTTTCTTAACGGAAACTTCCAATCCATAACTTCATAACTGTATAACAGAAAGTTTTAATGAATCACATGAAACGACTCTCAAGGCATCGTCGTCGAGTTTTTATTCATTTGAGTGGAATAAGGAAAATGTTTTTCTCTTAGGGAATCGTGCGATTAGAAAATGTATTTAGGAGTAGGTACGAGTATGCTGTTTACTGGAAATAAATCCGGGCTGCGTCTCGGATAAACGCGCTGTGTCTAATCACAGCTTATCACCTTCTTATCTTAAGCTCACGAACTTATCTAAAGTTGTGCGAAAGCATCGAGCTTTTGCTTTTGCTGTCAACTACTTAAGCTAAATTGCCTCGACTAATCATCGGTTATTGAATTTTCTACAAACACGAAAATTATTTGAAGGATATTTTCACAATACAATTAATGGTGACAATAATGAACTCTTTACAAAAACACATGTAAATGAAATATCGTCCAATAAATATCCTCGAACACAATTGGTTCGATTTTCCGAAAATGTACTGGACACACAATAAAATTCAGTGTGGCGCTTCAAACAAATGTGCAACTGAAAATAATGGCGATGCATTCACTGGTTTCGTTCAATTTCATTGTTTAAGAGTTTAAGCGTTAAATTCTATGTTATTGGATAAAAACTGGGTATATTTGTTTGTTATAATGTAATGACGATATTAACAATAAAGTTGGAAATTAAAATAAAGTGGTGTGGTTTAATCCATATTTCGTTTTTCGGTTTTGATTACCCAACACTAATTAGTTTTATGAGCAGGAAATGCGAGTTCTCTAATTAGATCCAAATCAGAATGGATAATTTGGGTCAAGACCATGCGAAGCAACGCTCGCAGTATTTAGATGATTAGAGAATTAAATTAAATTATCACTCATAACATAAGATACTATCGCAAATTTTGTTATTTGCACCAAAACGCCTAATAATTTTATTTCTATTTCTCTGGGCTATTGGATGAAAATTAAAAAAGAATTGATATCGCGACCTATGTGCGTTTGTTCTCTTTAGCTTGACCTGGTTTGTGTCAATAGAGATAAGTTGATAAAGGACTGGCGCTAGAGGGCCACTACACCAAAAGACAAGTTCGTTAAGTTTGCCACTATATCATTCGATTCTATTCTATCATCGACATTCTATTTACTTTTTTCGGATGGTGGATGCACACCAGCTAGTTCTTTTGTAGTTTTCATATCCACCAACCGCCTCGCTGTGAATCGTGTGAAATCCAGGATGATTTAGGGCGGTTGGCGTTTATCTACAAAATTTAAGTATACCTACCTGTGGCAGTAAAAAGAATTTATAATTCTTGTAAATTTATGTGGTTTAGAAAAGTTATGAGAAGGGGAAAATTTGAAAATTAATTTAGCGCGTGTAAGAAATATTAGAAAGTATATTTTAGTAACTTCTATTATTTTCGTCTATTGACGACAGAATTTCAAATAAAATCACTATGGTTCTAAAAATGTTTAAGTAAAAAATTAACATTGGCGCATCCGCCAAAAATTTAAGTATCGATTTTACAGTAAATTAAGATTCTGTTGTTTATATATTTTAATAAAGTGCATTTCTACCATAACGCAATATTGCATTTTTCAATAAATTTTCGATTAATTCCTTCCTTATTTACACTTTGCACTAAATTATGCATTTAGTTTCCAAGATACAGGAAAATCTAAAATAAACTACATTTACTTAGGTACTTTAATTTAATTTTACTTCTTTAAACTCGAAAAGTGTTTACTCTCCTTCTTGTAAACATTTGTTCCAACTTAATCTTTATAAGTGTAGCACAAGGATTGTTGCTTAAAGATTTAAATCATTAAACAATTTCTTTTCGATGAGCAGAAGAGCTTTAAGAAAAATGTACCTTGAAAATTAAGTAAATCTACCTACAATCAAATATATGATTTTAAACCATTCTGGTATTCAAATGTTTGTTAATTTAAAAATAAAAATTTTTGTTACTAATTTTTCCAGTCACCGAACATTGATATGATTGTTCAGTTAGTGATTCTAAATAAAAAATATTATATTATGTTTTCCGATGGGTTGAGTCAGAAAATGCCTTTCAAAATACAAATGCGATGCACTTATTTTTACATTAATGAAAATGCTTCTACTAACAAGTCGTGTACTAAAATTCAGTAAAAAGACAGTCTGGCTGATCTGTAGGCACACCAAATATGTCTGGCACGTGAAAAACTGAAAATTTTTTAACAAAATATTTGCACTTATTTTGGTAGTCCTGAAAATTTGTCAGATGACAGTTTGCATTATAATAATAGCTTAAAATACAGTCTGGCTATAATGCGAGATCACCAAAGCCCTGCCAGACTTGTCTAATGCTCATAAGGCTATATACGTTCGATTATACAGAGTGTTTAAAAAATACACCAAAATATTTCAGGAGGTGATTCCCGAGATCATTCTAAGAAAAAAAGTTCATATGAATATGGGTCCGAAAATCTTTTTTTAACCACCCACCCCCTGGTTTGATCTTCCTCTTGTGGAAATTTCAAAATGAATTACACTCTATCTTATTAAGTCTAAAAACATTAGTGGATGTGGTAAATTTCATCATTTTACCTTGAACAGTTTCGGAGATAATAAATGAAAACCTTCTCAGCGTCACAAATTTAAGGGGCTATA
Source organism: Pediacus dermestoides (assembly GCA_963942485.1). Taxonomy (NCBI): domain Eukaryota; kingdom Metazoa; phylum Arthropoda; class Insecta; order Coleoptera; family Cucujidae; genus Pediacus; species Pediacus dermestoides. The sequence continues at coordinate 38,359,303 of OZ012626.1, forward strand.
CCTAACTCAGCGGGTAAGCATTTTCGGACCCATGTTCATATGAACTTGTTTTCTTAGAATGATCTCAGGAATCACCCTCTAAAATATTTTGGTGTATTTTTGAAGCACCCTGTACAGATGATTGGTGTTGTACCTACCTTATCATAAAGAGTGTCTCAGGTTTTAATCGGGAAAATTTAACAGACGATTGAACTCGCAAAAATAAAAAGAAAATTTCATATGAACATGTATGTTTCAAAGCTTCGTTTTCGATATACAGCGTGCTCAAGTTAATAAAAATAAATTTTTCTTATGTATCTCAAAGACTACTTGGCCGATTTAGATAAAATTTGGCAAGTTTTTAGTGACAAGTAAAGGGCTTCATTTGATGTAATTAGATTGAATTTAATTATTCCAGGGGCGGCGCTGGGGGATCCTAAGTAGATATTTTCAGAAAAAATTGAGCACGCCACTGCTTTTTTATAAGTTTGATATTATTTTCAGATAGAGTAAATAAAAATACAATGTTTTTGTCTCTTGCATTTTCTGTCTATCTTGTTTACTTTTCGAGAAACAAAATAAAATTTTCCCCAACAATATAGCCCCACCACCGCAAAACTTGAAATAAAACGATTGTAATTTTTATCAACCCTCTAAAAATAAAGTGATATGGCAAGATAGTGTAAAAAAAATCAAAGAATTTTCCTGCTTCGCATTCTCCTCTTATTTTTCTCTATTTTGGGTGTAATTTGCATTTTTATATTTTCGTAGTTTCACATTCCACTACTTTGGCGTATTGTCCTGTACGGAACCTTCTTAAGAACTTATTTATTTATTATAATTCAAAATTTTCAGGCCTAAGTACCCAAAAAGTTTTTACGAACTTCAGAGCATAACGAATTAAGCACGTACAATTTAAAGTCTGGCGAGACTTTGGTGATTAAAATAATAGCCAGATTGGTTTTTTTCGTGGTATTATAGTACAGATTATCATGTGAAAATTTTTCAGCACAAGGAAAATAGTTGCAATAAATTTTTATTTCTGAAAATTTCAAGGTGCCGCCAGACTCACTTGGTAATTTTATAAATCAGCCAAAATTGTTTTAAACTATATGCCATGATAATATCAATTTGTATAATAAGTTTCAAAAATGTAAAAATAAGTGCAACGTATCCGAGAAATCGATCTGATTTTCCGATCAGCGGATTTATGAAAACAGTTCAGCCAGACCTACTTTCCACAACTGGAGGTAAGCCAGATTGCTTTTTCTGTAAGTCTTATGATCTACTTTAGTAAATCAAAAAGATTCATAACTGGAAAAGTAAGTTCAACTCATTTGTATTTTCCACCCATGACCCCATCGGAAAAATTTTGCCAGACTCAGATTTAGTTGATTAGAATCACTAACTGAACAATCCTATCAATGTTTGCTCACTGGAAAAATTAGTACCAAAAAAATTCACTAGCTCCCGGACTATAAATAAAGTTCACAACTGGCGCATCCACCAAAATTTCAATTATCCCGAAATTCGTCAGAAAATTACTTAATACAAATTATCAAAAGCTCTCAAATTTGTAATCTCTTTATAAACTACGAACATATTAAATCAAATCAAAAAAATTATGCTACTAAAAAGCTTCTTTTGTTCTATACTCTTAATTCGTGGGTTTCGCATCATGCCTAAAATTATAAAACCACCAAACTCCCTATAATTCATCACAAGAGTCCCTCTTCTTAAATCACATTAACTTGAAACCGCCATAACGCCATGCCCCTCTCCTCCCTACTTTTTATTAATGTCGTATCAGTTCAGTCTCAAATGAAACAAAATTAGATTTAGGAAATAGTTTCTCAAGCAGTACGTTCGTTAAAAGCAAAGGCGAATTTAATCATGTTCTTCGCGTTAACATTACAGGAACAGGGGGTGTGTTTTGTGTTTGGAAAAGGGATGATACATAAACACCCCACATAGAGACTCCTACAAACTCCACCGTTACTTGTATAAACTGAGTGTTAGTTTGCTATTCGCAATAATAGCTGGAACACTAAAACTACGTATAGAAAGAGCATCAAAGGATATAAATAGAACGTAGTTTGCTAGTACCAAAACATGGTTTACCTTTTATATTATTATTAACCACTTTATCGAGTTTGTCGTGGAAATACCTGCTGGTTTGCCGAGGTCATCGCAATTTGAGAAACATCGGTCTAATAATATCCCTGGCAATTTGAATGGGGTTAGGTTTTGGGGCATAACAAGGATAAGCGCTTGATGTAAGGATGTAATTTTAGTATGCATTACGTCACTTGATGCAAGGATATAATGGACTAATCCCTAAAGACATCACATACTGTCCTCGGTCCCACCGCAGAAATAATCCGCTGATTATGTCATTAAGGTTGACGCTGGAAAAGTTTCCCGCCAAAATGGTTTTTGTGCTGTGATTTAATGGTTTTAAGTAATCATTTAAAAAATTTATCCTGAACAATTTTGTAAATGACAAAACTTGTCTAACGAAAGTAAATAAAATATTTCACTGAAAACAATGGATGTTTTATAATTTATATACAGATTGCTTAATGGTAGCTAGCCTATTTTTTAGACAGAGATCGCGTGAGTAAGAGGGGCTCGGCTGGCTTATCACCGCCACTTCTAAGCTGCATTCATAAAAGTCAGTTGGATAACCCTCGATAAATCTCGAAATGACCCTCAAGTTTTTTTGTAAATGTACATACAGTCTGTCTCATTTCATCGTACACAATCTCGTATCAGTTCTTTCAGAAAGATTTCCGGCTGGTTTTCATTAAGCTATCTGTATACATAACTTAAATTTTAATTTTTTTCCTGTTACCCATACAATATATCAGATTATTTTCTCCAAATAAAATTGCACCTCCAATAAATGGAAAACTTTTCCACCCAACCTCAATCACATTCTGGTGCAAAATCTGCTTGAACCGACACTGACATGCACGAGTACTTGTATCTGCATAACCAATTCGAAATCCAGAAGAACATTGGCGCGGCATTCGAATGTCACTTTAAATTTACAGGCAGCTGCTGCATTCTTTCGATGAACCATTTTAAAATGCGGTCGTGATTTGATGCCATGCTGATGGCTCTGTCTATATTATACAGTTTTTCTTGACGACGCAAATAAAAATTTGTTATATAAAAAAGCACAACATACATACGCAGAGCGAATTTGTTGGGGCGGAGTGGATAAAAGCGCGAATCCCAGTTCCTTTTTCAGCTGCTGCTTCTTGAAATATTGTAATGTTTTTAAGTGGAATTCTCACATATTGTATTGCCTCGCTGTCAGGGGGTCTATAAAGTTAATGCGGATTTATATTGGTATAAAAACCAACCCCAACTAAAATATTATTGTCGGGGTTTAGATATACCCAACTGTATTTTATCACAATTCACCATAAATGTCTCCTAAAACATCAGGTAATATGCTAATTGTTTTACAAAAAGAGGAAACTAGGGGATGTCGCCGATTCGGGGTTTGGACCCATAAATCAGTCAGAAGGTTAAGGTGTCAGTTGAACAAAAGCATACACAATGTAAGAACCAATTTTAAACTTTCGAAAGCTTAAATTGTTCTTTACGATTCAGCACAAAGTGGACGAGGATTAGAAATGTATATAGATTATTTTGAAACCCCCCAACGTTTTTATCTCCACGCGATAATAAATCGGCTTATCTACGAGGATAAAGGAAAATGTTGCAGGAGCTTTCACAGGATACAATTATTGACACAGTGAAGAAGCAAATGTACTGAGAAATTACATTACTTCATCTGAATTGACTAACAGAGACAAGGAAGCAATTTTCAATAAGGCATTAAGATAGTAAGATATTAAAGAAAGTACATCTAGACAAGAGGTTTACTTTCGAAAAATCAATTTGTTATTTGATAGTAATCCATCAGCTTTTTTCTAGGATTTAGTAAGAAGTCGGCCTTTCTAATAAAAAGTGGCACATTATGGCACAGCGTGCGATAAAATGTTAACAATAATAATGGCGGGAGTTAGTCAGTCAACATGATAGCACAATCTACGATATAATTTGTCATTTTAAATTATGAAATAATAAATAAGTTAGGCGTGGATTTCTAAAAAAATTTGTATACAGGGTGTCCTGGAAAAAGTGGGAAATCTCTCGGATTCAGAAAAACAAGTTTCTATAAAAATTTTTCCTACGAAGATATGTAGCCCTGAAAAGCGTCGCTGGAAATCGTTTTTTTTTAATAACTAAAGTACTTAATAGAATTTTATAAAAAGTTAATATAATGGACACTACTAAGGACCTCTTGAAATAATGTCCTTGACACATATCTAGCTTGTTTAGTTTACCAGGGGCAGACTAAGCTTTACAACTTAATGCTTAAACTTTTAACACCATGTGTGAAAAAGACTTAAAACAACAAAATCAGGTAGCTTGAACCTTAGACTAAAGAAAAGCTACTCTTGTTTATTGTCGATAAAGTGGACCGTTTTCGAGAAAAAAGAATAATAAACGAATTCATGTTTTATTAAGTCATTAAAAAAAAAAGTCTCATTCCGAAAAAAATTTTTTATAGGAACTTGTCATCTTATTTTTTCATGTCCTATCTGAATCCGAAAGATTTCCCACTTTTTCCGGGACACCCTGTATAATAATGTTTCTTCTAAACATTTCTAAAAAACTTTAATATCATTATCAGCATAACATTACAGAAAAATTAATATTTTTTAGTACAAAATCATGGCTCCAATTTAATAATACATACTTATAAATAATTTTAGAAAGCAAACTATTGATTAAATTTTGTAAACTCCGAAAAGTTAATTTCCTCTGTCACCCTAAAAAGTCTTTTAAGAAGCTTAGAAAGCTGAAAATTGAAACGAATTTTTACAATATAAGAAAATTCTATTCAATTTTACTACATTTTTCTAATGCCTCGTTTTATTTACGTGAAAGTATTAGATTTTCAGACTTGCCGGCACAAAGTAACTAAGCGAAACCTTATTTACCTAAAATGTATTTTATAAAAAATCGCTGAATGAAGCATGCAGCTAACTAAACGAAATGAGCCCAAAAAGAATTATCTTATTCAATTGCATTTCCTTTCTGCTATTCAAATTTATTCAACCCTGCGTCTGGTTCCACCGAAAATCAGGCCAAGTCCCGTATAAATCCACAATAAATTCCCCAACTAGAGTATTTAAACCGAACGTTAGAAAAACCCCAACAACAGTTAATTTTTCCTGTTCAATCCTCTTTGGCTGTGGCACAGAGGGGCGGTTCCTGCTCCCAGCACCTGATGTTTATCGAGTGTAAGACAGGAAGCCACGGTTGACTTCCCGTTAAATCGCTCGGGTCCCCTGGGGCGCAAGACACCCTTTACACCCCTACGACACCTTATTAAATGCTTTACAATTTGATAGCTTTTGACATTTAAGTGTGTCTGTCTGTTTGGTGCGCTTTGCTTAACAACAAAACCGCAACGTTACATTTTCTACATAGACACAAACACAAAAGTTAATATAATGTACTGCTGCTCCTGCTGCTTTGTGCCTGCAAAGGTAAACACAATAGAAATTTATTGTAGTTTACATGCGAATATATCTTCTTGCTAAATACGAGTTAATGGTTTTTGTTTAAATTTTAATTATGTGCAAATTTAATTACGAAATTGGGAGAGGATTATTTGTGTTCTGCAACATCCGCAGCAATTTATTATATTAAGTTCGGGAACAATAGCGTGTTGATCTTTGCGGTTGGATAAAAATCCTCCCTGCCGTCGCACGATCCCGTTTTAAAAGTGTGAAGGATGTGAGCCAGGAAAACAGAAAGTATTTAACAGATTCTTATCTAGATTGGATGAGAAAAATTGAATATTGAATAGCAATTTTCAGCAAATTCTGTGCAGTCATGCTGTCATGTTTGATAAGCTTCCGCACGCCACCCTTGCTGGCTGCACACCCCTGCTCACGACTCATTGACAAAGATTATGAGATAAATGGGCAAAGAGCCGAAGTAATATTTCAAAAACGTTTAATGAAATTCTGACATTAAATGTGTTAAGGTTGAAGGAAATGATTTTCGGTTTGTGTGATTTGTAATACTTCAGAGTTGAATCGACTAGAGGAAATGTTGTGTTCGATCAAATATCAAATTTGTTTAATTGGGATTTTGCCGGATCGAGTTTGGGCGAGGTTTATAATTTCAAATATTAATCGAAAAGTATTCTGATGGGTTCGTGAAATGAAAATTGTAGTTTTAGGTGATGCAAAAGCTAGTTTAAAGGATTTTTTGATTAAATTTAAGTATCTAGAAGCCGGGTTGTATTATTACGAGTATTAATATAAATTATCGGTTCGTATTCTATCAACCCCCTAACTGAGTTTTTAGCTACGTTGCTTCTGAAAACGGTAGATTCATCCAGTTCCATCAATTTGAAAATTGTTTTAAATTAACACTCAAAATTCAAAAGTGATATTATGTTGCTTTTCAGTAAATGAATGTACCCAAAATCAAAACCTTTGCTAAATTACTTCTCTGCATCCGAAAAGAGTAGAATTTAAAAGTTACTTTTAAATTAACATTGGCGCATTCAGCCAAATTTAAAAAATAATATTTTCGCATTTTTTTTGTATGAAAAAAATTGCAAAATAGTTATACAAACAAGATGTACGAAAAAGTCAAGGTTTTTTTCAAATTTATTCTGTCTTTTAACTTTAGGAGCAAGTTTTACAGAAGACATCTCTACAAAAGCCTCGAATTAATAGCCTCGAAAGTCGTAACTATTTATCTCTTACAGAATATTTTTCCCTCTAATTTATTGCTTATCCATAAAAACATGACGCATTATGTTATAAAATATCTTGTATTCATAAATTTAGACGTCAATTTTTTCTTTCTAAAAAATTTGTTACACCAACAAAAAATATTATAAGTTGCAATCAAAACACAAATCCCACCTTGTTTTATAACGATTTTTTCCGTCATGTAGGTGAAACTTGAGTGCATTAATCCGGCCAGTGAGAAAGTTTGTTTGTTTGAGAGGGTGTAAAATGTGTAGAAATTTACGTAGCTGAAATAAAACGAGGATAAATCATAAAAAAGGGGAAAAACACATGAATTTTATGTTGAAATAATTGGACGCCCAATGGGGGCCATTTGTAAACGTCATATATATAAAAAAAGACTCACCTCCCAGTGGTATGTTTCATTTTATTACTCTTTCTTTTACACCTTATGAACCAACACATAGGGTAGTAATGTTTTCACATTACGTCGAATTGAGTTAACCCAGCAAGTTTCTCTTGTTATAGTTTCATTTTAAAATTTATTTTTCCAGTCATTTTTAATTGTTTTTAAAGACAATCTTTTCTAGTTTATGTTCAAGGCGGATTTAATTAAAACAGATTTTATTAAGCGCTCGGTTTTCTTTTTAATTTTCTTAAATGGATTGAAGAAATTGCAGTTTACTTGCAGCAAATGCAGTACGTTGGCTGCAATGTTAAAGGAGACAAACAAACTTTATTACATTGTGTTATTAAAACCTTTTTATTATTTTAAAATATGCTTGTTAAAAGCAGATGTAAAATTAACTGAATAATCCAGATTTTTTCCTAGTTTTTGTTACGTTGAACCAATGTTTAGTTTTTTCGTTATACCCTCATCGAAATTACTGAATGAGTATTATTTATACCATAAAAATGCAAAAAACTTAAACCAGCATATCCGCTCAATTTACTAAATTTATAATTTAAACATGTTAAAAATGTAAAAACATTTTTAGACCGCCGCATCCGCCAAATTTAGATAATCTATTCCCGAGGCACATTTCCTAACTAAATTTGGAGTTCTAACAAAAACTGTTTCCTCTCGAATAATATGTTAAAAAATGATGAGCCCAATATTCTCCCTGCCTATGAAAAACTCATCAACTTAACCTTAAACTGTTATTGAATATTACGGGCATTTTCAAAGACAAAGTAATACAAAATATAATATTGCAAAAGCCATGTTGTTTGTGTTATTGTTAGGGGCACAGAAAATTGCATGTTGTTGGCAGCGCAGTAGCAGCAGCAGCATCATCATATATGAAAATGAAAAGTGAAGTGAGTTATTTGAATTTCCTCTGTTGTACCTACGAAACTTTAACAATGTTTGCGCTGTTCAAACAATTTTACTAACAGGTATTTGCGATTCAATATTTTTTCCAATGGCATTTTCTTCGCTTGATCCTGCATAGGATTTTCCATTTGAATTCTTAAACGTCGGATTCCATAAATAATTCAATATCGAGTGAATTAATATCAAACCGTGTTTACGTATATTTTTTAGGTAAATTATATTTTCTAGCAGGATTTAAGTTTCCTTGGACAATCGTCAATGGATCTTTTGTTCTATATGTCCAAAGACGAAAAGCATATCTCTTAGATATATACGCGCCTGTCAGAAACATATTTCCGTAATTATCTTTTGGAAATATGAGTTTGGCAAACTGTAGCCTCAAGACAAATTACACTTTGTCTATTCCGCTGAAAAACCTTTTGTAAAAGCGCAATTTGTCAAAAATGTGGATGTCCATCCACAACATCGATCTCTATATGCAACCATAAATAATTAAAAAGACGTCGTAAATGGCGCATAACAGTTTTTATAATTCAGGAGCATCAGTGCGAAGCACAAGGAACAACTTAATACTTAATGGAGTTTTTCCTCTTCAACAACAATAACAACCAACAACATCAACTGCATAGCAGTAGTAATGTATTTTTAAACAAATCACAAAGACCCTCGCATTCTAAAATGTGCTTGCAGTTTACATTCATAAAAATTCAAATTGATGGTGTGTGTTTTATGCTGCAATAATACCGAAGTGGTATCCAACTCAAATTAATGCATTTAGATGAGATTTTTTCAATCGCGTGGGAAAATGCAATTAAATGATTCTATAAATGTCAGGTTGCAAAAAAAGTAGCTGCGATTTATGTTCGGAATTCACAGCATCACGTATGGCGATGTGGAAAGTTCAGCATTAAATCATGCATTGGAAATTAACTTTAGTTACTGATAGTGTACAGGGTGTTATAGATGAACCGTATTATCTCTTATGGTCAGTTTTTCAATCGATAGTAAGCTATACTATAGATTGTTCTATTAGTAGAACGTTAATTTCATTCACTAATTTGGAGGTTGTGGTAAAATATTTTCAGTTTGAAAAATTGAAATATGGAAAAAAGCTCTATATTAAAAAACCTTTCCAATTAGCTAATAAAAGTGGTATGTTAATTCTGGGAAAAAATTTTAATCTACCCCAATTTTGTGTGAGAGTTTGGAGAAGAAAATTACCACCGCGCGAAAGGCGGTGCTAGTGAATTAAAACCAATATGGCCGCCGTCGGGGACAAAATAACATTGCCGAGATCTGAAATTTTTCAATTTTTTAAATCTAATAGCATTTACGTGATGTAAACGTTGGTTTTGTCGTTGCGGAAACTGTAATTACGCAAGAAGTTAAGAAGTCATAAATTCTGGGCTGATTATTATGTGCGGTGTCAGTGAACGTACACAAAATAAAATAATATTATGTGTGTGCAAACAAGTGGCAGGACATCTGAACCGCATATTGTAACTGGGATCTTAAACATTGTCCCTCGAGGCGGCCATGTTTAATAGTTAGCGCGGTGACCGCTAGTGTCGCATGATATTTTTAAAGTCTCAATAACTCCTAAAATACTGAGCTTAGAGGCAAATATTTTAGATTAAATCATAGGAATACGAGCCCTAACAACTAAATGTTCGAACAAAAGTAAATTTGATTGTCTTTTTTCCATACGCCCAAAAGTTATCTAAATTAACTTCCATAATATTAATGGTTTTTTCTGTTATAATGCCAACATTTAGTTATATAAAAACGTAAATTTCGTAAAAATCCGCTCGGCGGTTCCAAAACTGTGGCACTTTAACCCAGCAGGATGGAAAAATTGTAGAAACAAAGAATTATTATTTTTAAAACGTTGGATCTAGTAGTCGGATTTTGATGAACTTTATTACAAAGCTGGATGTTGGTTTTTTTTACAAAAAAGTTACACAAGTTTTTATTTGGTGATTTTAGGCATTTATCGGAGCTTCAAAGTTGCACCTTTAAAAATGATAAAATTTTCTAGTAACTGTTTTAAAGGATCACAGTTTTGAAACCGCTGGTTGGATTTGTGTCAAAAAACATTTAAATCAAAGCTCAATAATCGTACTATATTGAAAAAATGCTGAAATGTTAATCTGATTTTTTTTTGCATTTTTTTCGAGTTCCACAGTTCACTTTTCAAAAAACGTGTTTTTTGAGGGTGCTACCTACATTAAAATAATCACAGTTTTGGAACCACTGGTTGGATTTTGGTAAAGTTTACTTTATTACAAAGCAGGATGTTGGTTTTATGTAAAAAAAAATCCCCAAGTCTTTATTTGGTGATTTTAGGCATATTTCGTAGCTTTAAAATTGCACTTGAAAAATGTGACGTAATTTTCTAACGACTGTTTTTAAAAATCACAGTTTTGGAACTTGGGGAAAACGACATAAAGGTGCTTTCATGGCCCTCATCCAGTCCGGTCTTAAATGCCATTGAAACTTTTTGGCATAAAATGAAACGTATTCTACGCAATAATCCACCAAGAACCATTAGGGACTTAAAAACCAAAATAGAAGAAATTTGGGACAGTTTCACGCCAGAATTGTACCAAGATTTGATAAATACAATACCTGCTAGAATACAGGCAGCTATTAAAGCGAAAGGAGGACGTAACCTCTTATTAATAGTCTTAAATTAAAAATTATCCCAACATTTAGTTGCGAATTCATTTTGTAAAGTTTGCTAATTATTAAGGTTAAAATATTGTTAAATCCAATAAAGAATTTTCTTCCATGCATAATATTGTTATTAAGGCTTTATCTTATTGTATTGTTAGGTGTTTACTAATTATTTGCGTAAAATTTCCAGTTCTCCTTTCATACTTTAAAAATTTACTTTTGTCCGAACATTTAGTTGTTAGGGCTCGTATTAATTCCTACCGACTCACCGGACAGGAAATATTTTAAAAAAGCTTCCTTTTCGCAATATGGTGGCTTGTGATATTAAAACAAAAAATTTTTCAAGAATGTAACAATTTAGTCATATGATTTTTCAAACTTTAGAACAAAAGTTATATTATAAATTTCATCATATTAATAAATATAACAACATGGTTAAAAATTAGTCCCTTAAAATAACCAAAACCTTCTTTTTGCCCTGTTAAAAGCAAATTCAGAGTTCGTCTTTATACGATAAAAAGGATGCTGCTTCAAGACCTTCCACCCAGACAGTTTATTTTCGCTATATTAAACGCACCTCCGCTCGCTTCACCTAATTAAAGACCAAAGTCTTCAATTTTAAATTAATTACCTACACACGAATGTTTTTCCAAAGCAGATTTGAGTATTTTATCGATTTACAAGATGTATTATAGCCAACGGGCCGGATCCAATTTGCAGGCTTTTATTTGATCCTATATATTTGTGCTGATTGATGTGCCGACAATAAATTGTGATACACCGAAAGGAGGAATGAAGGAAATAAAAGAATGATTAGAAGCAAATGACCGTGAAATTAATTATTACACAACTAGAATACTATGATGTGACAATCTAATTATAGTGCACTTGTATTCTGAGTTTTTATTTCGTCCATCTGGATGTACTTACGTGGATTATTGAATAAAACATTATGCCGTTATGAGGGTTGCCATGCGAACTTCAATAGCTTCAAAATGCATTTTTATTATTGTAGGTTATAGGTATAGCCACTTACACATCGGAAAGCAATATTGCTTTTACAATGTCGAATAGATAATGGGATTTCCAATGCACGAAAACATTTAAAGCCATAAATGATTCCTTTGAGGCTTTAGTAGTGATCGTAATTTTATTTAGAAAATAAACTACCTATCCTATATTATTCAGTTTGTTTGCGCACCGATGCTTTTTATAATAGCGAATTTATACAGACTGAATTCTCTATTATTCTTATACACTACCAGCAGAACTGCAGTTGGAATTGCAATGATAATAATAATTCACATTTAGAAAGTAACAATTTTGAAACTAGAACTAATAATCCTGTTGTAACTTAATGTAATGTCAACAAATTTCCTTTATAAAATTCTCTGGAACACTTTAGATCAACTACTTTCATAATAACCCAAAGTAATTTTGCACCTGTTGTTGTCAAGCGCCTCTACTTCGTTCTACCTTGTGTGATAAATAAGTGAACCTCAAAATTAATGTGCTTAAACTCTATTAAAGGGCGCGAACGGCGAACGTAAACTGTGTCAACAGTAAAATGGGGCAGATTTTTAATATAGTTAACTACATTTCCAGTATGTCATCATCATAAAAGTTCAACACTCTCCGCTTGTTTCGACTGCAATTTCCAATCAGTAATTTAAATTATGTACAACATGTAATTAGATATATTTCTATGCAGTATGCAGGTTTGTCTGCTAATAGTTTGTCCTAGTTTAAACTCTAACTCAAAAACTAAGTAAAGTCTAAAGTGAGTTGTAAATAATTTACACCACAATAGTAAATAATTTAAAGTTCGATTAAAACTACCCTGTATGCCAATAACTTTAACTTGTTGTGTACTATTCCAGTTTAAATTTAACTAGATGAAATACAAGCCGATGGAGGAGGTAAATGCTGTGTGTCTATTAGGTAATTTAATTGAAAACTTCGTACAGTTGAGTAGTTTTTTGGGGATAATTAAGTAATATGTTCAAATTGACTTTTTCAATAGTAGCGGCTTAAAGTTAAAATGAGCTAAACTAGATACACAAGTATCGTTTATATATTCAAATTTAGCATTAAATTCTGTACAAATTACAGAAATTTTTATTTATGTGTAAAATATGTTGACAATTTTATGTAGTTTTTATAGAATTTTGACAAATTTGTATTAACAGTACATAGAAATATAATCCCGAATTTTCGAGGAAATTGATTCTGTCTGCTTGAATTTTCTTATAAAATCATCTTATTGCTAAAGAAACACAACGAAATTTGTCAATTTTTCGAAGTTTTATTGCAGTTTTAAAGTCTAACATTAAAAAAAATAAAAATTTCTGTTTATAGCAGGCAATATTATCAGGAATTTTTGACTGATTTTTGATCTTTTTAATATTCTGGTAAAACTAACTTTGTGTCGTAGTAAAGCCATGAAAATCTGTTGATTTTTTTATGCTTTGACAATTTTAAGGACACAGTTTCAAATTGAACAATTTTTTCAAGTGACTAGATATAATAAGCAATACATTTTCGGAATTTTGGTCAGATTTTCATTTTCTTTGATTTTTCTAATAGGATCAACTTATTTCATTGTAAGAAAGCAAACCACAAGAAAATCCGTCCATTTTTTGAACTTTTACGATAATTTTAAGGACACAAAATCTAAAATTGGACAATTTTTTTAGCGAATAGGTGGAAGGCAATACAATGCAAAATTTTGAACGGATTTTTATTCTGTTGGAATTTTCTAGTAGAATCAATTTATTTCTTTGTAGGAAAGCAAACCGCAAGGAAATCTCTCCTTTTTTTGAAATTTTACGACAGTTTTAAGGACACAAAATCTAAAATTGGACAATTTTTTTAGCGAGTCTGTGGAAGGCAATAAAATGCAAAATTTTGAACGGATTTTCATTTTGTTTGATTTTTCTAGTAGAATCAATTTATTTCTGTATAAGAAAGCAAACCGCAAGGAAATCTGCCCACTTTTTTAAATTTTACGACAGTTTTAAGGACACAAAATCTAAAATTATACAATTTTTTTAGCGAGTAAGTGGAAGACAATACAACTCAAACTTTTGAACGAATTTTCATTCTGCTTTGATTTTCTGGTAGATTCAACTTCGTTATTAATAAGAAAGCAAACCGCAAGGAAATCCGTCAATTTTTTTAAATTTTACGACAGTTTTAAGGACAGAAAATCTAAAATTGGACAATTTTTTTAGCGAGTCTGTGGAAGACAATACAATAGGGACTTTGCATGATTTTCAAAATAATTTTTTTTTAAAAGCTGATACCAAATTATCACTATCAATATTTTTGGAAAAATTTTTTGGTCCGTACTTTCCAAGTAAATAAATAAAAAGTATTGCAAAATTTGAAATTTCCACGCATTGCCCGGAAACGCCCGAATCGGCCCAAAAGACTGCTGACGTCACGAATCTAGTTCCACAGTGCAGCACGCCGCATCTTGACTTATTTCGAAAAATGTCAAACACGTAATAGTTACCTATTTATGATACAAGTGTTAAAAGTAAGATTTTATTTTGAGAGTGGGGAAGATTGCGGAACGAGCGCAGCGAGTGGAGCAACCCTGTTTATAAGAAATGAAACCGCAAGGAAATCCGTCAATTTTTTGAAATTTTACGACTATTTTAAGGACAAAATCTAAAATAAAACAAAATTTTGAGTGAGTTTGTGGAAGGCAATATAATGCAAAATTTTAGGAGGATTTTTCATTCTGTTTGAATATTCTAATAGAACAAACGTATTTCTTTGTAACACAAATATATCCGTTAATTTTTTGAATTTTATGACAAATTTTAGGGCAAAAATCTAAAATTGGGCAAGTTTCTTAAGTCACTCTTCAGTAGGCAATAAAATTCGGAATTTTTGCTCGACTTTCATTCAGTTTGAACAAAGCAAACTCTACAAAAATCTGTCAATTTTTCAAAGTTTGATGATAATTTTAATAACAATCAAAATTTTCCAATGACGTAAAATGTTTTTTGAAAAATTATCATTTTCGCATCTGTATAAAGGTGGTTATGAAAATTGAAAACACTGTGAATGCAAAATCGTAAAATTAAGTTTTTTTATAACATCTAGAACTAAAACTTTAGAAAAATATGGCAGCCACAAAAGACTGTAATAAAATAAAATAATAAAAGAACCAAAACTACCTAATTGCTGAAAATAAAAGTGCATTTTTAAATAAATTAAATTAAATTTATGGAAATAAAACTGGAACACCCTGTATCTCGGAAATATAGGTATTATCGATCGCATTTTATAATCTTTCAGAAATAATTTGTAAGCGAACGCATGTATTATTAAGAGATTGTAACTCCATTTTCATTCACTCTTGGATAAAAATTGTCATTTTCCCGTCTTGAATTATTAATTACCAAACCCTATTTTCGACTAGACCTTTTTTATGCCTTCGCAACACTCAACTCAACTTTTATCAAATTACTTCCGACTGGTGATTTTTTCAGTAAAATACCGACAATTTGTTCTTGCGTATATAACAAATCTCTGACCTGAGGCCAGCTTAAATTTCCTTCATCCATTTCTCCCATCATTCCAACTCCCGCATCAGAAATCCAGAAAGTTGTACTGCGCATTCTATAGAAATAAAAATATACAAGAAGTATCATATAGTAGATATAGTCGTGGGGAATTTTTCAATATCAAATGTATAGTATCGGCCGGGATCGTTTTTTATGTACTTTTATCCTGCATGTACGAATAAGGACAAGATAAAATACGGTCCCTGTCCAGTTTAAAGAGGGGCGTTGGTATGGGTTTTCATTCTTCTTCTTATTTCCCTTTTTTCATGCCTGTGACTTTTATGATAGCCTTCTGAAATTCATCTATACAATAGCCACGTCAGCATGTTACGAAGTAGAATTCTAGCTGGTTTTACACTACAGTATGTCGTGTAATCCTGTTGGATATGTATTGAATGTGCAGCCCTTTGGCGTTTTAGTCGAGCACCACCAACTGATTGGTATGTACTATAGTACACGGATCCAAACATATTGTGCAAATATTGTTGGATATATAAAAGAAAAACACGGATAAATAAACACCACCAAAACCTCGATCAAACTGAACTGTTGTCGTTAGTCCACATCTTCCCACTTTGGAATATGATATTGAGCTTCGTGGAGCATCAGCAATTTACGATGAATATCTTTTGTGTCGCAACAAGAACATGTAGATAAATTCTTTTATATTGTTTAATTTACAGAAACTAAACAACTGTACAAACGAAATCTTGGAAAAATATTGTTGTTATGTTTGCACATTGAATACCAAACAGAAATTCTGTTAATTGTTTTTAATATCTTACATTGTAGCTATTTTAAAATTGTATGAGAATCCACGTAGTGTTTCCACATGAAGGTTTTCCTGAGAAATCTAAACTAAACAGCACGTTGCTGTTGGTAAAAATAATAACTGCAATGGAGAACAATAAGTGTAGTGTAGAGTAGAGAAAATTGAGACGGTAGTAGATAAATAACTGTTTGGAAATGGGCCAATCTGTAGAAAATAAGTTGAGGAAATGTATCATATTTGTATTGTAGGAGCATGCTTTTAAATTATTTATTTGTTTAAAAATCAATAGAATATAAGTGAGGATTTTAAAATGAACTATTTCAGATTATAAATATGTATGATTTTTTTGAAGAATTGAAGGAATGATTACTAGAAATTTCTTATAAAAGTCGACACAAATATTTTATTTCTGCTTTAGTTTTAACCAACTTTAGTAACTATTGTTTTAATTCGCATTTATCCCTTTGTACACATAAGAACTTTCTTAAAGTAAAATAAAAGTTAACAAATTTTAGTAGATATAAGAAAGGAAATGAAAAAGATACTTTCAGAGATATCATCCTGTTATTTCAATCAGAGGCGTAACAACTGATTGTCAAAGATATAAAACGCTACGCTACTGACCTAAGCTATTTCTACTGGCATTAATACAGAAAGCATGAATAAAGAAAAAGGTAGATTGAGAATCGTTTAAAATATCTGATGTGTCCAACACATGACTTTCTTATACGGATAGTACCACAATTACTTTTCCTAAAGAAACTAAGTTAAATTTCTTGTCAAAATCATCATTAAATTTTGAGGGTTTCCAGCAATTTTCAAATAGTCTCTGTCGCACTTATTGCAATACGCATAAATCTGTCCTTATCTCACTCATTATAACCCTTGGCATAATGAATGACAAAATTACACAAGCATAAAGTTTACAAATATGGATTGTTTGACCACGGAACTATGAAAATAAGCATATCTTCCATTAAAGTGTTAAAAATTATTCTTTTGGCAATAACTCTGCGGTTTTCACGTTTTTTCTTGCAAATTTAATCTACTTTCCGATTATGGTCTCATAATTATACCGTCTAATTTAAGTTTTCGGGATAAAATCAAAAAACTGTTATTATTTCAAATTGCACCCTCTAGCAATTTTATTAGGAACTATCGTGTACCATTCGATGCGATAATTAAAAGTACCTACATTTCTCTTCCAAACAAGCTTAAGTTTACTAAAATCAAATTAGTCGTTTAGAAGTTACAGCGATTTAAATGATTACACTTTCAATAGCTTCCCCCACTCTTACTAAGGTCGGTACGCCAATGAGCCTTAAACCAAAATGATGCAGAATTCTCCAAGCTTTCTAATGATGTTACCAAAGGCATACATTAATCTGGATATTTTCGGAGAAATTTAAAATTTTAGTATTTTTTTTCCAGAATTTTTTCATGGCCACCCTTAATGAAACAGCCTGTATTTTATCGGAAGTTTTTTCAAAGGGTGCTATGACAACAAAATTTTATGATCTGCATAATACAGCGTCGCCGTCATTATCGGCGCCGCTTTTGGTGCCGTCGTCATATCCAGCGTCGCCTTCATATAAAACGTATGCCCAAATAACCACATGACCATTTAACCATATGCATTGTTTTTTTCTCCATTAACCAAGGACTAAAAAAATGCACATCAAAAAAATATTTAAAAAAGTTTATGGAATCTCGGTAGTTATAAAATTTGAGAAAAAAAATACGACTTTCTTTCATACCCTGTAGATAGTAACGTACTTCAAAGTAAAAAAATCTGGTCACACTATTGTTTTCTCAATGAAATTATCTCTTGAATCCTGAAAACCGCATGTTGATATATTTTCTCCTTTTCAAAATATTTGATTTTAAATTCAACCTAAAAATTCACTTGGAACGTTTCAATTGGCCAGCAGTTTAGTTAATTTTTATTACTAGAAATAAATTAAAATGTTAACTAAGCTATTTAGCACATATCCTTATTTTGAGTGTTTAAGGGCACAACGGGCAACTGCTAATAGAGATGGCGAAAAATAAACTTAAATACAACACTGAGTGTTTTCTAATTAAAACCTGGATGTACATCAAATTTCTGGCTTGCTAAAGTTTTTTCAATTAATTTTAATAACATAACTGCACTACTATACTGCAGCTGCCTGAACCTCGAATTTTTTGAGGAGTAAAAAACGTACAAAAATCTGCCCCTTGAGATACTTTATCCGTTTAATTAACAGTCTCCCCCAATAAAGTGAGTCACATTTCCATTTTTATAATTTCAAAATTTAAGGGGAACTAAGAAAAAAAGAAGAATTCCACTGAAATGGTAGGTACCTACTTTGGTTTGTGGTTGTGCATTTTGTTAAAATAAAATTTAAAAAATGCAACATTTCCAGCAATATTTGAAGAATTTAGTTTTTTGTCGTAAAATTCTGTTATAATGAGTGGGACAAGGACAGATTTATGCGTATTGCAATAAGTGCGACAGAGACTTCCGAAAACTATTTGAAAATTGGAAAAAAAAAATGGAAACCCTCAAAATTTAAACACGATTTTTACAAGAAATTTCACTTAATTTCTTTAGGAAAAGTAATTGTGGTACTATCCGTATTTATAAGAAAGTTGGACACATCAGATATTTTTCCTTATAATTATCTCCTTTTTATATGTACTTGTTCTAAATAGAAAATGCACTAAACACTAAAATAATCGATTTTTTTATATTTTTTATAGAAACCCAAAAATGTTCTGGGATCTTTCATGCATAATTTACGTAGATATAAGGTACTGGGAAATGTCGAACGACTGCAATTATTTCCAGAAGAATTTTGAGAGCCAGAGAGATGTACAAAATAATCCTGGTGTGCTTGCCTGAAGGATTTATATGTAACCCTGTATAGTAGAATTATTACCTGCCTAAGGACACCCCAGTGAACCGTAATATTTACAATAACTCTATACTCTTTGTTTAAAGTCAATGTTTATTTATCATAATGTAAAGTATGATATTTATTAGGTATGCCAAAGTTTATTTATTCATACATTTTAATATTATATTAGGTAATATAAATTATCTTATCCTAAACCAATCAGAAAACTAAGTAAAGATAAATTATGATGGTAAAAAGCAACGATTGTTTTTTAAACTCAAATCTCAAAATACACAAATCCATTACTGCTCTCTGAGAAAATCTTGTCCAGCACTAATAACCACTCTCCTCCCATCCTTCTGGACATTAAAGCAGTTAAAAGCAAAGTTCATAATTTTGTTTTGTGCTGTTTTTCTTTCAGTAGTTATATTTATATAGAACCAACAACAACATTTTGTAAATTACACAACACGTGAGAGAGGTAAAATGGTAACATTTTGTGATAACGAGAAACGTGCTTTAGCCATTATTGTAAAGTTGGTAATCCCAATTCTCTCTCAAGTTACGTAATTTCAACCAAAAAGGGGCACGACGGAAATTACGCGCTAATATCACCATCACATATCGATTATTACTTTACGGAAACCCATAACGAAGAATATATGTATATCGTCTCTTTTGGACTGATTTGTGCGACCCAGTTTTTTTCGGCTCAAACTGATTTCACTTTGACGTAACTATATTTTTTGCTGACTTAATTTGACGGGAAAAACCATTCAAATAAAATAAGTATGTAACTAAAATCGTTCCTGTGTAAAATCAGCATTAAAATTGATTTGATTTTCGTGATAAAATCTTGAGTGAATAAATTTTCCATGCGCCTTATTGTCATGCTATACCAAGTCTATGTGATGATGAATGTCGTTTTCTGTTTTTTTGTACGGTAAAGTGAACCATATAACTCGATTAACTTTTTGTTGCGCCAACGTATAAACAAAACCAAACGGAATTAATAATCAAATCAGAATTTATGGCCTCTGGTGTACCATTCAATTTCGTTTAATCGGGTTTTTGTCCCAGCCAGATATAGCTTGAAATCAATGGAACTAATATATGATACAATTAAATTTAAACAAAATAATATAATTTAAGGGCCACAGCAGGAGATTTATTGCACATAATGTACCTAGGTACACGAAAATAAATAATTATAGCCAAATGATATTGATATTGCTGTTGTTAAAATACGAATATACAAGATAACTAAACTGTCGACGTATTTCGTTTTGGAATATGGGGGTAGAAATGCTTTATTTCGACCTGTTTCATCATCTAATTACTATATGTACAAAAAACGGGGTGGCTGGACAGAAAAATGTAAAAAGCTCTAATTCAATTGCTTTTTGTTTCTTTTCATCCAACCAGTATAGCGAACAATGCCATTATGTTGTTGGTAATTTAATCCACTTTTGCTCTTTGGATATTATTTATTTTATCCAATGTATATTGCTGGACGATTGAGATAGCGTAAGCAATAATGAAATTCTTTCCAGGGACATTCACTCGCTGATTAATTAATATTTTTTATGGTTATGACAAAATTCTTCAAGAAATTGAAACAAAAATTTGTAAATAGATTTAATAGGTTTTAAAAATGCAATTCCAATTTGTTAATAATAAAAAAAGTAGGTACTTATTTATATTTCAAAATTTCAGATGCAAGAAAAAATCTTTTTAAGTGTATAACCGAAAATTACTATAAACAAAAATATATAAATCGCCTTTTATTGAGAAACATTTAGACCCTTTTATCCAAAGTTCTAATAATTAGTCTCGATAAAATATCAGCGATACATTTTTTCAAAAAAACATTCTTGTTTCCAAAAAACTAAAAACAAAATTATTTATTTAGAATTTTTTTTTATTCCACGATGACAATTAAACTACTTAAAAATTTATTAACATTTGATTTTTCTTTACTACATTTTCTATAAGTTGTAAAAATCTAAAATGACTTTTTTTAAATACCTGCTATAATCAAAAACTACTATCCACCCAAATATATAAATCGCCTTTTTCTGAGAAACATTTAGACCCTTTTGTTCAAGGTTTCTATAAATAGTCCCTATAAAATATCAACAATAACTTTTTCGAAAAACATTCTAGTCCCCAAAAAACTATTGCCGTATCGACTAAACACAACATTTCTTAGAATTTTTTTTTATTCCACGATGACAATAAAACTAGTTAAAAGTTTATTAACAGTTGATTTTTCTTTACTACATTTTCTATAAGTTGTAAAAATCTAAAATGACTTTTTTTGAATTACCTGCTATAATCAAAAACTACTATCCACCCAAATACATAAATCGCTTTTTTCTGAGAAACATTTACACCCATTTGTTCAAGGTTTCTATAAATAGTCCCTATAAAATATCAACAATAACTTTTTCGAAAAACATTCTAGTCCCCAAAAAAACTATTGCCGTATCGACTAAACACAACATTTCTTAGAACTTTTTTTTATTCCACGATGACAATAAAACTAGTTAAAAATTTATTAACATTTGATTTTTCTTTACTACATTTTCTATAAGTTGTAAAAATCTAAAATGACTTTTTTTAAATACCTGCTATAATCAAAAACTACTATCCACCCAAATATATAAATCGCCTTTTTCTGAGAAACATTTAGACCCTTTTGTTCAAGGTTTCTATAAATAGTCCCTATAAAATATCAACAATAATAACTTTTTCGAAAAACATTCTAGTCCCCAAAAAACTATTGCTATATCGACTAAACGCAACATTTCTTAGAATTTTTTTTTATTCCACGATGACAATAAAACTAGTTAAATATTTATTAACGTTTCATTTTTCTTTACTACATTTTTTATAAGTTGTAAAAATCTAAAATGACTTTTTTTAAATTACCTGCTATAATCAAAAACTACTATCCACCCAAATATATAAATCGCCTTTTTCTGAGAAACATTTAGACCATTTTGTTCAAGGTTTCTATAAATAGTCCCTATAAAATATCATCAATAACTTTTTCGAAAAACATTCTAGTCCCCAAAAAACTGTTGCCGTATCGACTAAACACAACATTTCTTAGAATTTTTTTTTATTCCACGATGACAATAAAACTAGTTAAAAATTTATTAACATTTGATTTTTCTTTACTACATTTTCTATAAGTTGTAAAAATCTAAAATGACTTTTTTTAAATTACCTGCTATACTTACTCAAAAACTACTATCCACCCAAATTTATAAATCGCCTTTTTCTAAGAAACATTTAGACCATTTTTTTCAAGGTTTCTATAAATAGTCCCTATAAAATATCAACAATAACTTTTTCGAAAAACATTCTAGTCCCCAAAAAACTATTGCCATATCGACTAAACACAACATTTCTTAGAATTTTTTTTTATTTCACGATGACAATAAAACTAGTTCAAAATTTATTAACGTTTGATTTTTCTTTACTACATTTTCTATAAGTTGTAAAAATCTAAAATGACTTTTTTTTAAATTACCTGTTATAATCAAAAACTACTATCCACTCAAATATATAAATCGCTTTTTTCTGAGAAACATTTAGACCCTTTTGTTCAAGGTTTCTATAAATAGTCCCTATAAAATATCAACAATAACTTTTTCGAAAACATTCTAGTCCCCAAAGAAACTATTGCCGTATCGACTAAACACAACATTTCTTAGAATTTTTTTTATTCCACGATGACAATAAAACTAGTTAAAAGTTTATTAACAGTTGATTTTTCTTTACTACATTTTCTATAAGTTGTAAAAATCTAAAATGACTTTTTTTGAATTACCTGCTATAATCAAAAACTACTATCCACCCAAATATATAAATCGCTTTTTTCTGAGAAACATTTAGACACTTTTGTTCAAGGTTTCTATAAATAGTCCCTATAAAATATCAACAATAACTTTTTCGAAAAACATTCTAGTCCCCAAAAAACTATTGCCGTATCGACTAAACACAACATTTCTTAGAATTTTTTTTATTTCACGATGACAATAAAACTAGTTCAAAATTTATTAACGTTTGATTTTTCTTTACTACATTTTCTATAAGTTGTAAAAATCTAAAATGACTTTTTTTTAAATTACCTGTTATAATCAAAAACTACTATCCACTCAAATATATAAATCGCTTTTTTCTGAGAAACATTTAGACCCTTTTGTTCAAGGTTTCTATAAATAGTCCCTATAAAATATCAACAATAACTTTTTCGAAAACATTCTAGTCCCCAAAGAAACTATTGCCGTATCGACTAAACACAACATTTCTTAGAATTTTTTTTATTCCACGATGACAATAAAACTAGTTAAAAGTTTATTAACAGTTGATTTTTCTTTACTACATTTTCTATAAGTTGTAAAAATCTAAAATGACTTTTTTTGAATTACCTGCTATAATCAAAAACTACTATCCACCCAAATATATAAATCGCTTTTTTCTGAGAAACATTTAGACACTTTTGTTCAAGGTTTCTATAAATAGTCCCTATAAAATATCAACAATAACTTTTTCGAAAAACATTCTAGTCCCCAAAAAACTATTGCCGTATCGACTAAACGCAACATTTCTTAGAATTTTTTTTTATTCCACGATGACAATAAAACTAGTTAAATATTTATTGACGTTTCATTTTTCTTTACTACATTTTCTATAAGTTGTAAAAATCTAAAATGACTTTTTTGAATTACCTGCTATAATCAAAAACTACTATCCACCCAAATATATAAATCGCTTTTTTCTGAGAAACATTTAGACACTTTTGTTCAAGGTTTCTATAAATAGTCCCTATAAAATATCAACAATAACTTTTTCGAAAAACATTCTAGTCCCCAAAAAACTATTGCCGTATCGACTAAACGCAACATTTCTTAGAATTTTTTTTTATTCCACGATGACAATAAAACTAGTTAAATATTTATTGACGTTTCATTTTTCTTTACTACATTTTCTATAAGTTGTAAAAATCTAAAATGACTTTTTTTGAATTACCTGCTATAATCAAAAACTACTATCCACCCAAATATATAAATCGCTTTTTTCTGAGAAACATTTAGACACTTTTGTTCAAGGTTTCTATAAATAGTCCCTATAAAATATCAACAATAACTTTTTCGAAAAACATTCTAGTCCCCAAAAAACTATTGCCGTATCGACTAAACACAACATTTCTTAGAATTTTTTTTATTTCACGATGACAATAAAACTAGTTCAAAATTTATTAACGTTTGATTTTTCTTTACTACATTTTCTATAAGTTGTAAAAATCTAAAATGACTTTTTTTTAAATTACCTGTTATAATCAAAAACTACTATCCACTCAAATATATAAATCGCTTTTTTCTGAGAAACATTTAGACCCTTTTGTTCAAGGTTTCTATAAATAGTCCCTATAAAATATCAACAATAACTTTTTCGAAAACATTCTAGTCCCCAAAGAAACTATTGCCGTATCGACTAAACACAACATTTCTTAGAATTTTTTTTATTCCACGATGACAATAAAACTAGTTAAAAGTTTATTAACAGTTGATTTTTCTTTACTACATTTTCTATAAGTTGTAAAAATCTAAAATGACTTTTTTTGAATTACCTGCTATAATCAAAAACTACTATCCACCCAAATATATAAATCGCTTTTTTCTGAGAAACATTTAGACACTTTTGTTCAAGGTTTCTATAAATAGTCCCTATAAAATATCAACAATAACTTTTTCGAAAAACATTCTAGTCCCCAAAAAACTATTGCCGTATCGACTAAACGCAACATTTCTTAGAATTTTTTTTTATTCCACGATGACAATAAAACTAGTTAAATATTTATTGACGTTTCATTTTTCTTTACTACATTTTCTATAAGTTGTAAAAATCTAAAATGACTTTTTTGAATTACCTGCTATAATCAAAAACTACTATCCACCCAAATATATAAATCGCTTTTTTCTGAGAAACATTTAGACACTTTTGTTCAAGGTTTCTATAAATAGTCCCTATAAAATATCAACAATAACTTTTTCGAAAAACATTCTAGTCCCCAAAAAACTATTGCCGTATCGACTAAACGCAACATTTCTTAGAATTTTTTTTTATTCCACGATGACAATAAAACTAGTTAAATATTTATTGACGTTTCATTTTTCTTTACTACATTTTCTATAAGTTGTAAAAATCTAAAATGACTTTTTTTGAATTACCTGCTATAATCAAAAACTACTATCCACCCAAATATATAAATCGCTTTTTTCTGAGAAACATTTAGACACTTTTGTTCAAGGTTTCTATAAATAGTCCCTATAAAATATCAACAATAACTTTTTCGAAAAACATTCTAGTCCCCAAAAAACTATTGCCGTATCGACTAAACACAACATTTCTTAGAATTTTTTTTATTTCACGATGACAATAAAACTAGTTCAAAATTTATTAACGTTTGATTTTTCTTTACTACATTTTCTATAAGTTGTAAAAATCTAAAATGACTTTTTTTTAAATTACCTGTTATAATCAAAAACTACTATCCACTCAAATATATAAATCGCTTTTTTCTGAGAAACATTTAGACCCTTTTGTTCAAGGTTTCTATAAATAGTCCCTATAAAATATCAACAATAACTTTTTCGAAAACATTCTAGTCCCCAAAGAAACTATTGCCGTATCGACTAAACACAACATTTCTTAGAATTTTTTTTATTCCACGATGACAATAAAACTAGTTAAAAGTTTATTAACAGTTGATTTTTCTTTACTACATTTTCTATAAGTTGTAAAAATCTAAAATGACTTTTTTTGAATTACCTGCTATAATCAAAAACTACTATCCACCCAAATATATAAATCGCTTTTTTCTGAGAAACATTTAGACACTTTTGTTCAAGGTTTCTATAAATAGTCCCTATAAAATATCAACAATAACTTTTTCGAAAAACATTCTAGTCCCCAAAAAACTATTGCCGTATCGACTAAACGCAACATTTCTTAGAATTTTTTTTTATTCCACGATGACAATAAAACTAGTTAAATATTTATTGACGTTTCATTTTTCTTTACTACATTTTCTATAAGTTGTAAAAATCTAAAATGACTTTTTTGAATTACCTGCTATAATCAAAAACTACTATCCACCCAAATATATAAATCGCTTTTTTCTGAGAAACATTTAGACCCTTTTGTTCAAGGTTTCTATAAATAGTCCCTATAAAATATCAACAATAACTTTTTCGAAAAACATTCTAGTCCCCAAAAAAACTATTGCCGTATCGACTAAACACAACATTTCTTAGAACTTTTTTTTATTCCACGATGACAATAAAACTAGTTAAAAGTTTATTAACAGTTGATTTTTCTTTACTACATTTTCTATAAGTTGTAAAAATCTAAAATGACTTTTTTTAAATTACCTGCTATAATCAAAAACTACTATCCACCCAAATATATAAATCGCCTTTTTCTGAGAAACATTTAGACCCTTTTGTTCAAGGTTTCTATAAATAGTCCCTATAAAATATCAACAATAACTTTTTCGAAAAACATTCTAGTCCCCAAAAAACTATTGCCGTATCGACTAAACACAACATTTCTTAGAATTTTTTTTTATTCCACGATGACAATAAAACTAGTTAAAAATTTATTAACGTTTGATTTTTCTTTACTACATTTTCTTTCTCTATAAGTAGTAAAAATCTAAAATGACAAAGCTTGTCGTAGCTTTTGTTATAAAAATACAAATTTAATGCATTTATTTATGACTTGAAAGTTTCATTATTTTTATTTAGAATCTCGTGCATCTCTGTACAATAAAACCTGTTGAAAAATGTATTTAATTTAAATCGCGAATAATAATTCATTTTTTTCTTCTCAAAAGCTTCTCTCTCATTTCCTCACATTGCAACAATTTTGTAACTGTATGGTAATGCGAAATTTAAAGTCAATTGTAACACAACATAAAAGATCTGGAAACACAAACAAACACACAAAATCTAAATGAAAAGAGCTGTTGTAAAATGCATAACACATCAGATAGTGGCCATCGAATTGCAAAAGCAATTGTACTTTACACACTAGATATATACTTCCTCCATCACCATATTATTTTCTTGGGTAAAGTTATGGAGTAAAATGTAATCTAGTGGACAATACTAGGGGTTTTAACGCGCCAGAACGAGACGCTACTCTATTTACATTTCATACATTTTTATTATTTGTTTTTGCATTTTAGATTGCCTTTCTGCTGTATAGTGTATATGTGTGGGTGTTGGTTGTTCGGTGTCCCAACTGTCTCTGTCTGTGCCGAGAAACAAACGACAAAAACACTTAATTTACCACCCTCCAGAAATGCCGTTAATGTCGTTGGATTTTTTTGGTTTGCGCCTGAAATAAATTTCGTTAGATAAGGAACGTTTTTAAGGGTTGAGATCAAATTTTTTATAGCCGCAAATTGATGTAATGGCTTTAAAAGTCTAGACAGGAAGTAATTTTTTTCCAACAATCACATCTGATGATCGATTATAAGATATAAATTTGAAAGGAAAAGCTTTTTTCAACAATGTCAAAGAAGTCATAAACTTAAGCTTATGGCACAACGTGAAGTTATGGAGCATAAAATATTTTTATCTTATGTTCAATATACGACAGAACCCATTATTATTATAAAGAATTATCACATCAGAATTTTAACTATAACTACACAAATAATAATCACCATCTACTTTTTAATTACGACCCCTAACAACTAAATGTTCATACAAAAGTAAATTTGATTGTTTTTTTCCATACGCGCAAAAGTTATCTAAATTAACTTCCATAATATTGATGGTTTTTTCTGTTATAATGCCAACATTTAGTTATATAAAAACGTAAATTTCGTAAAAATCCGCTCGGCGGTTCCAAAACTGTGGCACTTTAACTCAGTAGGATGGGAAAATTGTAGAAACAAAGAATTATTATTTTCAAAACGTTAGATCTAGTAGTCGGATTTTGATGAAATTGACTTTATTGCAAAGTTGGATGTTGGTTTTCTTTACAAAAAAGTTACACAAGTTTTTATTCGGTAATTTTAGGCATTTATCGGAGCTTCAAAGTTGCACCTTTAAAAATGATAAAATTTTCTAGTAACTGTTTTAAGAATCACAGTTTTGAAACCGCTGGTTGGATTTGTGTCAAAAAACATTTAAATCAAAGCTCAATAATCGTACTATATTGAAAATATCCTGAAATGTTAATATGATTTTTTTTGCATTTTTTTCGAGTTCCACAGTTCACTTTTCAAAAAACGTGTTTTTTGAGGGTGCTACCTACATTAAAATAATCACCGTTTTGGAACCACTGGTTGGATTTTGGTAAAATTTACTTTATTGCAAAGCTGGATATTGGTTTTATGTACAAAAAGTCTTATTTGATGATTTTAGGCATATTTCGTAGCTTTAAAATTGCACTTGAAAAATGTGACGTAATTTTCTAACGACTGTTTTTAAAAAATCAGTTTTGGAATTTGGAAAAAACGACATAAAAGTGCTTTCATGGCCCTCATCCAGTCCGGACTTAAATGTCATTGAAACTCTTTGGCATAAAATTCTACGCAATAATCCACCAAGAACCATTGGGGACTTAAAGACCAAAATAGAAGAAATTTGGGAGAGTTTCACGCCAGAATTGTACCAAAATTTGATAAATACAGTGTCTGCTAGAATACATGCAGGTATTAAAGCAAAAAGAGACGTACCCTCTTATTAATGGTCCTAAATTAAAAATTATCCCAACATTTAGTTTCAAATTCTTTTAGTAAAGTTTGCTAATAATTATTAAGGTTAAAATATTGTTAAATCCAATAAATAAATTTATTCCATGCATAATATTGTTATTAAGGCTTTATCTTATTGTATTGTTAGGTGTTTACTAATTATTTGCGTTAAATTTCCATTCTCCTTTCATACTTCAAAAATTTACTTTTGTCCGAATATTTAGTTGTTAGAGTTCGTAGGTATTATCAAATTTACGACGCTATCTGAAGTTTGAACGATATTTTGTAGTAAAAAAATAAAATGTTTCGTTGGACTGTCGATGTCGTAAATTTCTTGAATGAATCCAGGTTTTAAAAGTTATTTGCACAACTAGTCTTTGAAGAGTGTATATTAGTGGACGAGAAAAAGAAAATTATTACATATCGCAATGTTTGGTGGATGCGCCGGGGTCAATATTAATTTATCAGATTATATTCTAAAGTCATTGTGTTGCTTTAATTTTGAATATTCTATCATTATTTGTATAATTAGAGATACTTTATTAACAATCGTAGAAGTTTACTAGACAAAAAAAACGGAAACTGTTAACATATTTCGCAATTTTGGTGAATGCGCCGGGGAAATTTTATATTTTTAGGTTCCTCACGCTTTTTAAGTAACAACAATAATTGTTATATTAATTAATCAAATGCCTTAAAATAGGATATTTCTACACGTACCTTTCACCATTTTTCAAA
Organism: Pediacus dermestoides; assembly: GCA_963942485.1. Classification (NCBI taxonomy): domain Eukaryota; kingdom Metazoa; phylum Arthropoda; class Insecta; order Coleoptera; family Cucujidae; genus Pediacus; species Pediacus dermestoides. The sequence goes on from OZ012626.1 coordinate 38,388,853, forward strand.
AGCTTTGTAAACAAAATCCTTCTGAAAATATTTCAACAACTACGAATTCCAATGACTTTTCCATAAATTCAAAGGAATGACCACGGAATTCCATTAATAAAAACTCTGATGTTTCAAAAGAATATCTCTCTTAATAAAAACCAGCTTGAGAACAGTTTTTAATTAAGTTAGATCATATTCTTCTTTATTTTGTTACTTAATCTTATTTGGTACTATCGGCAAATTTAATATTTCAAATTAGATTCCATCTAACAAAAAATCTGGAAAAATATACTTAAAAGAAATTTCTTGCACAAGTTTCAAACAAACATTTATCGATTTAATAAAAATACATTTTTCTGAGCCCTTCTTAAAGTTTCAGGCCATACAAATATAGATTTTTCTAGTGGAAAAAAGTTGTGGCGCCACAATTTGTTAAATTCAAATTTTGAAAATATTCTAACGCCATTTAAAAAAGTTTATTTTCCATTTTTAACTTGTAACAAACGAATCATTAAACTTTCTTAAATATTGTCTCAAATAACTTTATATTGTTCCAGGTTACGGTTCGGTTTCACCTCGAACAACCTGGGGTAAACTAGTAACCATCCTCTACGCCTTAGTGGGCATCCCCCTAATGCTACTCTACCTCTCCACTACCGGCGATGTACTCGCCCGAAGTTTCCGCCGGCTATACGGCAAACTTTGCGGTAGCTCACCCCAAAAACCCCATTGCCCCTGTTCGAACACAGTCCGAGTCCCCGTCACCCTTTGCCTAATCATCGTCCTGGCCTACATATGTTCCGGTGCCGTACTCTTCCACCGTTTGGAAAACTGGTCGCTACTCGAAGGCAGTTACTTCTGCTTTACAAGTTTGGGCACAATTGGTTTTGGCGATTTGCTACCAGGACAGAAAGCCGAAGAGATTTCTCTGTGTGCTTGTTCAGCGTACATTCTCACTGGTATGGCGTTGGTAGCCATGTGTTTTAGTTTGGTACAGGACGAGGTTATCAATTTGTTGAGGTATATAGGCGCCACTTGCTCCCGAAATGACATGAAGATAAAGGATGAAGAGGCTGTGCTGCAAGGCTCTTGACAAAGACCTACGACTGAAGGTGCGGCGCCTATTAGGAACACACCGGCGAGGAAGGCGCCGCCTTTCGTGATGCAGCATAATAGTCTGCCCAGAAAGACTAACTTTCATCGTAATACACCCGCTAGGAGATCGGCAGGTAAAGTTGCATAACTTTAGCTCATTAAATTTTTATTTGAAAAAAAAACATTAGGCAGCATTATTTTCAGTAGACACACTATCTCTCTCTATTTCACGCTCCACTCCCTTGAGAACGAAAGAAATGGATAGAATAATATGAAAATAATTCTGTCATAGTAAGATTTCTAAAAACGGTACAGTTCGTTAACATTTATCTCTATTTCAGGTGCTGAACCCCTGATTGAATACTTCGTTCCGAGAAGTGTCAGCGAATTTGACCTGTCCATGACGTCGGGGGATACCCCAGTGACCGGCAATTTCCTCCCATTGACCGTGCGCGCTCCCCGCAAGCTTCCCCTCAAACAAAAGGAGAAGATGGTGACGTTCGAGGACGAAATGGCAGCCCGCATAAACAAATCAACCGAATTGCAGGATGTATTTATGTGACATAAGGGATAACAATTAAACACCGACACCGAGGAGACTAGTTTGTGCGAATTAGATAGTGTCAAGAAGGAACTGAAACAATTTAAGAACTTCAAGTTGTGTGAGGATTTGAAAAAGTGCGAGGACAACTGTTCGTGTAATGCGGAGGCCGATTGTGACATTTGTAAGGTTTTGGATTTCACTTTGAAGAAGGATAAGTTGTAGGGGAGTCGGGGGGCAATAAAGGGCGAGATGGGATTAATGAACGTGCCAAATGGGGTGGTCTGTAAGGAAACAATGGAAATTATTTATTATCCTGTTTACTTGTTACATTTTTTTAAGCAAATTCAGTACATTCGATTTTTATGGACCATCCGATATATTTACATATTAAGATATAAAACAACGTGTGAATTATTCCAACAAATGTTTCAAAATAGTACTTAATTTAATCGAATTTATTAACGACAAAATATTACCTACTTGTCTATTTTTTGTTTAGTCAAAATCATTTGTTGGGGCACGTTTTCTCTGTTTACACTTGTAAATATTTTCAATTATTGATTGATTATTGTAATTAAATAATATTGTATATTGCAATAGAAAAAGAATATGAAAATATTATTTTCTCTTTACATTTTTGTAAACTAAGAACCAATTTATTATATTATTGTTGATACATTTTACAATAAATTTATTCGATTCAAATGTTTTTATGTTTTGTTGATATCTTCAGCGGGGGTTCCGAAACTGCAAATTTTAAAAGATTCACCCTCTAAAAATGCAATTTGAAAAGCTTTGAAATAAAGATAAAAATTCGCCCAGTAATTTGAAAACTGCAACCTCGAAAGCGCGATATTTTAAAAGTGCAATTTGGGGTCTCAAAATAAAACAGAAATAATTCATGTAAACAGTTCGTGATTTTTTCTTATTAAACTCGTCATTCAACTTTGCAATTAAGTTAATTTGACAAAAATCTAACAAGCGGTTCCAAAACTGTGATATTTTTTAAAGACACCCTCGGAAAATGCGATTTTGTAAAGCGCAACTTAGAACTCCAAAAAATGCAGAAATAAATCCGTCATTGTCCTTGGAAATAAGTTTCTTATCAAAAAACTGACATTCGAATATTGTCATTTTTTATATACAGGGTCCGTCAAAACCCTGGCATTCTTCTATAAATTCGTTAGGTTTGGAAATAGAAAAAAATTTTAAAGACAAAAGTTGTCAGAAATTTACTGCTCCATAACCTAAAATTATTTCCATTTATACAGGGTCTTTAATTACGGCTGGACAGCTACTTACTTCGTTATTTTAAATGGAACACCCTTATATTAATGGATTTTCAGATTCTACACGTAATTTTAGATGAAAAAGTGTGAAGGTTTCATATTTTTAAAATGAACGGTTTTCGAGATATTTACACTTAAAAAAGAATTCACAAAATTAGAGATTTCAAAAAACGCGTTTATTTTAGTTATACTTTGTAGTTTTTTGAAAATTATTTCGGAGTTCTGAAAAGTAAGGTCTAAGGAATATTGTGATACAAAAATCTGAAATTTATAGTATACAGGGTGTTTGCAATTGACCGTCAGTTTCTATTGACTTCAAACAACGAAAACTTTATTTTTTCATATTTCCATGGCAATCTAAATTCAATATATAGAATAGAATTTCTCATACGATATAAATTATTTGAAATATCTCCTAAAATATTAAGTTTAGGTATAGGGAATACTTTATAAAAAAAGTAGAGAATTTAAATCTCTACAACCTACGTCAGAAATATACAGGGGGTTCCATTTGAAAAAATAGAGTTTTCGTTGTTTGAAGTCAATGGAAACTGACGGTCAATTGCAAACACCCTGTATACTATAAATTTCAGATTTTTGTATCACAATATTCCTTAGACCTTACTCCAAAATAATTTTCAAAAAACTACAAAGTATAACTAAAATAAACGCGTTTTTTGAAATCTCTAATTTTGTGAATTCTTTTTTAAAAGTGTAAATATCTCGAAAACCGTTCATTTAAAAATATGAAACCCTCACATTTTTTCATCTAAAATTACGTGTAGAATCTGAAAATCTATTAATATACAGGGTGTTCCATTTAAAATAACGAAGTAAGTAGCTGTCCAGCCGTAATTAAAGACCCTGTATAAATGGAAATAATTTTCGGTTATGGAGCAGTAAATTTCTGACAACTTTTGTCTTTAAAATTTTTTTCTATTTCCAAACCTAACGAATTTATAGAAGAATGCCAGGGTTTTGACGGACCCTGTATGTATGTAGTTTTAAGCCTCCGAAAAATGTCAGATAAAAACTTCCTGATTTATATAATAAATTAAACCAAAGTGCACCTTTGAAATAATGTAAACTTTCCCAAAATCCGACCTGCAGTTCCAAAATTAGAACGTTGTAATAGAAAAAGTATGACAGAAATTTTTATTTCTTAATTTTCTTAATTAATGTGCCACAGTTTTGAAACTGCTGAGCGGATTTTAAGGAATTTACGTTTCGATATAGCCAAATGTTGTCTTTACGAAGAAAAAAAAATTACCCATATCAAGGAAATTAGTTTAGATAATTTTTGCTCGAATAGAAAATTCTCATCAATCTTTTATATGGCGCATTTTGAAAATTCGTACCTCTACATCGGATATTCGGATTTTCACTTAGAATACAATTTTGTAAAGCTCAAAAATGGCCACTTAACAATCAGCAACACGGTGAAGGTTAGTTTAGAATTTTACTGCTGAACTTGACAAAAAACTAAATTTTAAGTACACACAATCCCGTCTTTTTTGTAATAACATTTAAAATTTTCACTGAGACAGCAATATAATAAAGATAAGAATTGTGTTTATAAAAAACAACATTTTAGAAACTGCATTTAGAAAAAAATTTGTTCTTATTTTAAATCCAGTTGGATTTTCGAATTTGCATTTTATTATGTTGGGGAGTTGACGTTGCACTTTTAAATAAAATCAATAAATCTAATTAAATCATTTATTGGTGTCAGTATATTTATGAGTAGATAAATTACATTCTTACTTTTAAATAAAGCATTCCATCCATCTAATTTATTGAAGAACAAGTTGATCCAAAGCACCGCCTCAACTTTTCTAAAGTACGCTTATATCTCCGAATCGTTATTTCTCCAATGTTCCAGAAAATATTGCGTAATTCATGTGGATCATTTACTAAATCATAGACCTCAATAAAATTCTAAAAAAAACTGTATGAGGAAAAATTTTTTTCTTAAAAAACATTTCTAACTTCATTATCACGGAATTTACAAAACTTCCTTCTAACTTCCTCAGAAATTTCCACTAAGCAACTATAACTATTATTGCGAGAATCCTGGCATTTACACCAATTATCCTTGATGCACCCCTAAGAAATATTTTTGATAATCATAAAGGAAAATTATATACCTACCTAAACTTAAACCCACTGAAAGATTATCTGCGTCGTATTTCCAAGGGCAAGATTCATCTACATCATCCTTGCGGCCTTCACCCCAATACTCAATCAAAATATTTTTCTTGAATTTCGTAGGATGTTTAGAAAACAATTTCGATTTAAAACTCCATCCGTCCATTGAGTTTTTGGTAGTATCTACTCGTACACCGGCGAGATCTAAAATTGTGGGGGCTAAATCTACTGCTGAAACCGGAAAATGTTCGCAGCTTTTCTTAGGTACGTTTGGACCACGTATCAAGAGTGGTACTCGAATGTCTGTTTCATAAGGTTGGCGCTTGTCCCAAGGTTGAGCAAATTGACCTCGATATAAAATAGGAAAAATTTAAAGTAAAGGTGGACATATAAGCTTAAAAATATACCTATATGGTAGCCGTTATCTGAGGTGAAAATTATGTAAGTATTGTTGAGAATTTTCAAATCGTGCAGTTTATTTACAAGAGTTGCCACTAGCTCGTCGACTGCTAACAAAGTTTGCAATCTATGCCTTTGAATCTGATCTAGGATAGTTACGTTTGTAGGAAGGTGGGTTGAAGGCAGTTGGAGCAGCCAATGTTTCTGTAAATTCAGTAATAACTATAACATAGATAAAAATGTAACTGAAACTAAAACCAATACTTGATAAGGTGTAAAATTAAAAGATGGAGTTCGTTCGGCTTTAGTAGTGGGAAACTCTTTGGCATGCCTCGCTGCTGGAGTAAAAGGCTCATGTGGGGCAGGAGGAGCCACCATCATGAAGAACCCATTATTTTTTACGTAGCTCTGTTCCAAGAACTTCAGACCATAATCTGCCTGTAATTTATTACTCATATTGGTGTTACAAGAAATTTATCCATCATACCAAAACATCAGTTAGATATTCGTCTTGGAAAAACTTTTCAGTGCCATTAATGGACAAAGAATAATTGTAGTATTTAGAATTGCCCTTTAGTCCTATCCACCAGTCGTACCCTAGGGGGACATGCTCAGTTCCACCAGATTTTTTAGAACCATACTAGAAGAATATACAGAATAATCCTGGTACTATTTTTGTACCATCATACTTGGTTTAAATATTTTCCCGCGTAGAAAGTCGTGTAATTAGCATGCTGTTTAAGAAGTGCGCTGATACTAAATGGTTCATGATTTTTCTGCCAATTTCTACTAGAACAATTACCAGCCAGGGAATTATTTTGTACCCCATGATTATGTGGAAACTTTCCCGTTAAAATTGTGCTTCGACTTGGACAACAAATTGGCGAGTTCACAAACTATAACAAACAATGTAGGATGCTGTTTTTGGGTAGTGTTAAACTTACTGCATTTGTGAACGTTTTGCCTTGATTAGCGATTAGTTTTATGGTTTTTTTCATGGGAATCTGCAAAGTACTAAGGTGAATAGGTACTTTAAAAGTTGCAATTTTGTACCAGACTATTTAGAAGTAAATCTTGATCATCGGTGAGGATGACTACGAAGTTTGGTTTAGTGCTTGCTGCAATAGCAAGCATAGGCAAAGCAAATACTACATACCAAAACATTGTTATCGACTTATAGACTATGAGGGTTTATTTCGTAGTTTAGGTACCTAGCAAGTTCAGTAATTTAAAAATAATAAAACGTCTAGACTATAAAGGCTTCTAAGTGATCGAAGACAATTATTGCAATTACTCTATTTCACGTGATAATTTAAAACGCTGGTTTCGATAAAATAAACCCACAAATTGTTATTTTTTCGCGTTATTTAATTCGGTTAACTGTACGCACGCGTCTACGAATATAAAAAGGATATTTAAAAAGTTTGCTCCATTAACTACACCTAAGATCCTAAGAACCTCGATTAGGGACTGGGAAAAATGCGCCGCAGTTTATTATTGAGTTTTCCTCAAAATAGACGACAACGTGGTCCACTTTTCTAAGTTTTTAGCTACCGACTTGCCCTATGAAAAGATAAATTAGTCCACCTTGCATGGGGTATACTGTATACGTACTCTGTGTTCAAATTGGAAATGTTCAAAGAAAATGCGTTTCTTCCTCTAGCTACACCATATATTTAGAATAATAATTTTACACTACACATAATATTACAAACTAGATTAGGCCTGTGCCGGTAATAGTTCCATTCCATGACATTCTTGTGCTATTCTAATACCCAATGCGAATAAACCAATGCTCTTAACGAGGGCCCTGTACACAAAAATGTGGTTTGGTTAACATAACCTAACTTTTAGAATAAAACATTTTAGAAATCTGCTGCTTACCATTTGAAATCATCGTAGTACAATCCCTTGAAGAAGTTTGATAGGGAGCCAGGCTTCGACATTTTTCTTTATATTATTGGAATGAGAAAGATATCAGAGAGAAAATTGATTTTCATTCATTCGATTTTTGACGTTTGGTTTGGTTGGTAAAACCGGTTACAGAAATCTGTACAGCTGGGTTTCAGAAAGTTTAAAAGTTTTCGGTTATTGTCCGCAGATGTCGCAAGGGAATTTTCGAAAATTATAATGAAGTTTCTATGTATATTCTTTTCATGAATAACTATTTTTATTTCAGTCTACAATACCCTGTTCTCTCATAATACCATTAATCCGATTGCTTAAACTCGAATAATATTTCATTTTAACCACAAGTTTTTTTACTTTGTTCACATCATTACTTTTAAAAGAGTTATCTATATCTTTAACAATTTCCTCCAGTTCACTTCTATTTTTCAAGTCAAGCTCCCTTAACTTCTTCTCGTCTTTTGCATTTTCCACCTGAGGAAAAAATTAGATTGACCTTTACAACACAACACTAACCTTACACTTACCTCTTCATTTAAACTCATCATTTCCATGAGAAACTCTGGATCGTCTACTGATTCGTCCTCGAAGATTTGCTCCCCTTTTATTTTCAGTAAATGTTCAGCACGCTTCAACGGTAACTGCAAACTGTTATAAGCTTTGTTAACTAACGCTGAAAATTCCGCCGATATTTGCTTTTCTTCGGGAGTCCTGAATAATAATCTTATAGTAATCACCTACAAAATTTTACGCAGCTTACATACCGGTTCGTGAACCTATCAGGGTGTAACAAAGTTTGTAGCTGTCGGTATTTATTTTTTAAAATTATGGGATCGATTTCAAAATGTTCATCCAGGTCCATCACTTTAAAGTAGTTGTCCTTCTCACTTGGGCTTTGTATGAAGTTGCATTTTGCACAGAATATTTCAGATGGATTTTCACGAGGTATACCACATTTCCAGCATGAAATCGTTGATGAAGTTTGTTTCAATCGTTTGGAAATAGACGGTAAATTATTTGTTACTAGTTGAGTTTTAACGCTATGCGTTGCAGCAATTGTAACGTATTTCTTGGAGGTAAAGGAACACTGCGTGGGAAAACTCACCACAATTTTCCTTATTTGTTGTAGTACGGGGTGTGTCATTGTGTTTTAAGTTTAAATTTTACAATATTTGTACTGCGTTTACAGTTCTAACCTAACCTATAATTAAATGGAAGTGTACGTCAATTTTGCTTGGTATGTTCCGGTTATGATGCAAAAGGAATATATTTAATAGCGTTTTCGATTGGTAAAATGAGTGCGCACTGAGTGCAATTTCTGAAAGCGTGATTGGCGAAAAATATTTGACAGATTGAATTTGACCAATAGCATTGCACGAAACTGCACTCAGTGCGCACTCATTTTACCAATCGAAAACGCTATAAATTATTTTTTATTTAATTTGGGAGTCAGCTTTTCTAGTTGTTTAAATATTTTCTAAGATACATATTGCAGTGATTTTCTATGCATTATATTACTTTTTATTTATTTTTCTGCTATACACTCACCAAGTGAATTCGCCTATATAGCTACCTTCCTACCATGGTATTGCATAAGTTCCTGAAATTCCAACCTATAAAAGTTCAAGGTTAAAAATTTCGTTTATTACTTTTAAGTTTATCCATTTTATCCAAATGCCACACTTTCGCTTGGAAACCAATGTTCCGGAGAACAAAATCCAAAAGGACTTGCCTCAAAAACTATGCAAAATTTTATCGACGTCACTGGGAAAACCAATAAATGTTTGTAGTTAAAACTATACAATTAAAAATTTCCTTTACTTTTTGTTGTTTCAGTATTGTGTGGCCACAGTAGTTGGAGGTGTTAACATGTCATGGGGTGGCACATCTGAACCGGCTGCCCAAGCCACTCTTATGAGCATTGGAGCTTTAGGGGTGGAGGCAAATAAGAAGCACTCAAAAGCCTTGTTTGAATGTGTTTCTAGCTCGATTGGTGTTCCTCCTGATAGGTTTGTTAACAGATTCAGTTCGAAATATTTGAAAAAGTATTTTAATCGTTTACAGAATGTATATTTGCTTCACTGATTCACCTACAAGCGCCGTTGGCTACAATGGAACCACCTTCCAGGAAATATTCGGTTAATGGAAATTGAATAATTGCATTTGGTTTCCAAATCATAGATAAATAAATAAATAGGCAATTATATTTTTTAAAAACAATAAATTAAATCTAATCTTATACACTATAATTTATTAAATTATGTTAGTTATATCATAAGATAATTATGAATGAATGCTAGAGATGCAAAAGAGTAAGAATAAATCTCAGAGAAAATATTACATATATAACACATAACAATCACTTTAATCTGTAAATACTTTATCCTATTCTATTTTGTAATAGGTTTCGACCAAATAATCCTCTCTTCATAAAATTGAATGACAATGTAGGGATAAAGCAAATTAGCTTCTTCTGCCAGTACTAAATCAGCATCATCAGTTCCCACCCACTTCATCAAGAACAACAACGGACCTAAAATGTAAAACCCAACATAATCCTGCTAAACAAAAACCAAAACATGTAATACCTTCGGTATTTGTAGCTCCTACAATTTTTTCTGGTCTCAAGTTTCTGTTAAAACCATGTGGCAATTTACTCCTCTTTTTAGTACCTTCTTTATCGGGCAGTATTCGGGTACGGGTTATTTTTTTACTCTCATACAACAACTCATCCACTGCATCAAAATCGGATGGCCATCTCATATTGCTTTGGTAAAATTTTATCACTACTTGCGGCCAATCACGCTTTGCCTGTTCGGCTGGGATAAAATCAGCCGCATCAATTCCATACCACTGAATAAGAAATTGTACATCACCTGAAATTACAGAATAAATACTGAGTGTTGTCTTTTGAAAATAGTTTACCGTTCGCTGTCTGTTTGGCTCCAATAATTTTGTCTGCTCTGAATTCAAATGGATTCATTATATATCTGTTTCTATTTTCAAAAGCAAGTATTAGTTCCGGGCAGTTCAAATTCTCCTCGGGTTCCCAGGTATTAGCCATGTCATCGAATCCAATCCATTTGAGGAAATATTCCTTTCTTCCATTCACTATTCGACTGTCTAGAATCTTCTCTACGATCCAGTCCTGGGGCTGCATTTCATGCAGGTGCCTGCGATTCCTAATTCTACTCATTTTAATGCTTGTGGAAATTACATCAACTTTTAATGAAATCCGTGAGAATAAGAAATTGATTCTAATTTCTTATGGTTTGGGACAAAAATCTACCAATGTTTGTGATTAATCAACTGTCAACTGTCAAATCAACTCTCTGAAGTGAAATCAGTAACAGATGCATCAAGACAATTTTACACAACTAAATTAGGTTGTGGTGTTATTCTCCAACATTTCTTTTTCTTGGTTTTTTGGAAAAAGTAGTGTAGTAACTGTTATAAGGGTACCTAATACAATTTTATTGAAAAACCAAACCGATATTATCGTATCTATTGGAAAGTGAGAAACACTTGCAAATTATGCAACCAACAATACGTTCTGACGTCATTTTTAAAGAGCTTCCAGGGCCGGATTAAAATATTTAGAGGAATGCAATTGATTGAGCTCATTTTTAAGCAGAAAATACGGAGTTTGGATTTGTTTTATATTTTTAAAATTTTCCAAAATAAGTTTAGCCCATTAATAAGTATAATTTAATCATACTGAAAAACACCTCTAACAATTATTTTAATTATATTATAAATTAATAAATAAGTTAATTATAAATAATAAAATTACCAAGGTATACAAAAATATATAAAGAAAATTACAGTAAAATAAATAAATCACAAAAAATACTCAGTCAGTTGACCCCAACTTGGTCCAGTTTTAACTTTAACCGGCAACACCACCGACAACTTCACACAATTTTCCATGGACTTCCTTATAATCCTTGCTACTTTTTCAGTATATTTAACAGGAACTTCATACATTAACTCATCGTGTAGATGCAGAACCAACTTTGGAATATTACGATTTTTCTCAAACTTCGTCTGCAACTCATCGTCAATTAAAACCATGGCTCTTTTAGCAATATCGGCAGCGGATCCTTGAATGGTTGTATTAACTGCTTGTCGTTCCGCGTGTCCTAAAAAAAACATTACTAGAACTTAAGGGAATTTTTTTGTACAAAAATTTACCTTTCAAGATTGCTTCACTGCTGGAAATATTGGGCAAAAATCTTCGCCTGCCAAAAAGAGTTTCAACATATCCGGTTTGTCTGCAAGAGTCGATGGTAGCTTTAAGATAAATTTTAATTCCAGGATAAGTGTTTTTGAATGACTCGATAAATTCCACTGCGTCGGTTTCCTCGATGGAAAGCTGCTCAGCCAAAGCCTTGCTACCCATACCGTAAATAATTCCATAGCACAATTGCTTAGCATGATGTCTTTGCCTTTCATCCACCTGAAACACCCTTAGATAACGCCAAAAATATTAAACAAGCAAGCTGAATTACTTGTTGCTCTTCTATACGATTCCACTTGGCTGCAATTGACCTAAAAACATCCCCAGGTGTATTCATAATCCTCAGCAACACTTTATCCTGCGATAGGTGTGCTAAAATCCTCAACTCCAGCTGACAATAATCAGCGGAAATTAAAATATAATTATCCGCACATACAAAAGTACTACGACAACTTAACGAGACTTCATCATGTGTTAACGTATTCACAACAATAAAATCCTTGGCCACGTTTTGAAGATTTGGTTCTTGCATTGATATACGACCAGTGGATGTGTGCATTGTATAACAACCGTGAATGCGGCTGGTTTTTGTTGAACGCAGCAAAGGGTAAATCATCTTAGTTAGGGTGCAGTTTAGCTTGCGCCATTGCAGGACTAGATTGGATATTGGGTGGTTGTTTTGCTCGAGGATTTCTTTGCGGGTGCTTACTTTGCGACCTTTGAACATCCCTAAAGATTAAACAAAATAGGAAAATAAATTTAACGAATATTGAAATAAACTGCTGGCCAATTGAAACGTACCAAGCAAATTTTTAGGTTGAATTTAAAGTCAAATATTTTGAAAAATAGAAAAGATATCAACATGCAGTTTTCAGTATTTCAGAGATAATTTAATTGAGAAAACGATAGTGTTACCCGATTTTTTTACTTTGAAGTACATTACTATCTACAGGGTATGAAAGAAAGTCGTCTTTTTTTGTCAAATTTTATAACTACCGTGATTCCACAAAATTTTTTAAATATTTTTTTGATGTAGATTTTTTTAGTCCTTACTTAATGGGAAAACAACCTGTTTCTCAAAATTTTGATATCCCTGTTATTTTATAAGATACCGAATTTTTGCGGAAAATTTTATTTTTTCTTTGTTTTTTGTCGTTCGGCCGTATTGTGTTTTGTAAGAACCAATCTCTGTAGTTGATTATAATACCTTAAGAATGGCTTTCTTATAAAAAGTACACTTTTTGTACTTTCATTAATTTATTGGTAACCAGTGGCTTCTCAAAAATCGGTACACGTTCGATAATTGGTAAATTTTTTAATTCATTTTTTGAGGCTATTTTCTTAATGGAATAGAATGGAATTTAGTTAGTTTATGTTCACCATTGGTTTAAGTGACTTATATCCTCGAAACGGGTTTTTCACTTTTTCAAAAATTTGCTCATATTCGTTTATACCGGGTAGCTACGAAATCGTTTTACAACCCCCACCATTTTGTTACATTTAACTGTATTAATTTGAAATTTGGCATGGTTTGATTGTAGAAAGGAATAATCATTTTGACGTTTAAAACAATCTGATGACACTTCCGGTTTCACCGGAAGGGCCACCTAATAACTTTCAACATTTTTTAAAACAACCCTGTATATTTTTTTCCGTAAGAATTAGATTCTACTTAAAATTAACTTTTTATCGACATATCACATGATGACATTTGCTTTCAAAATGGCAGCATAATTATTATTGCAAAAACCTGTTCAACAATATTAAATTTAATAAAAAATTTGGTATCTTATAAAATAAAAGGGATATAAAAATTTTGAGAAATTGGTTTTTTCCTCATTAACAAGGGACTAAAAAAATCGACATCAAAAAAATATAAAAAAAATTTTGTGGAATTCCGGTAGGTATAAAGTTTGAGAAAAAAAAGACGACTTTCTTTCATACCCTGTAGATAGTAACGTAATTCAAATTAAAAAAAATCGGGTCACACTATTGCTTTCGCAATAAAATTATCTCTTGAATTGTGAAAACCTCATGTTGATATCTTTTCTCATTTTTAAAATATTTGACTTTAAATTCAACCTAAAAATGCGCTTGGTACGTTTCAATTGGCCAGCAGTTTAGTTAATTACCTATAACTTTGGCAACATCCGAAGGAGACGTAAAGGAAAAATGACGGCCGGCGAGGCTAAAGGCCTGTTTTTCGATGGCAATCAGTTGGCTTTTCAACGATTCTACTAGCTTCTCCAACAATTGTTTGCTAACGCTTGTACCAGATAATTCAGCTCTAAGCAGGCAGAGCAGAGTCTTCATTTCCGTATCTAATTTGAATTAAATTGTAGGTAAATAATGTAAAACTTAGAATATAAAATTTAAAAAACGTATTATTTTGCTCTAAAGTTTAGAGCAAGAATCTAAACGATTCTTATGTCTTATACATACACTGTGTCCCAAATTGGTAACTCCACTATGGGTAACTTCGGTATTATTGGAGATACAAAGACGGTTAAATTAGGAAAGTTTTAAAGAATTTTATGGCCATTTCAGATTAGCCAACAGATTTTGAATATCTCTTTTAGTTTTTCAGATATTCGGGAAAAACCAAAATGTTGCATTTTCTTTAATGCTCAATATTTTCTTTATTATCCATTTTGTGCTGTTAAGACTTTGACATTCTTCATGCACTTTTTTAAGATACTTCTAACGGTGTTGACAGTTTTTTCCCAACTCTTTTCTTTTTTGAGATACGATTACTAACTTTTGTTTTTCTTATGGACGACAATTGTTTTTTTGGCATTGACAAGTAGCATTTTTTATTACCTTTCCAACGATGTATCACAACATGACGAAAAATTCCTATTTTCACAAGAAAAATCAGAAAATTGTATTTTTCAATAGAAAAAAAAACAAGACATTCTACAATGAATAAAAATCAATCCCTCTATCGCTGCATGAGCATGATGAGCGTATTTGTATGCTCGTGATTTACATACGGGCAAATTGAAATGTTAACACTGCAGCTGAACGACAACAACCCCACGACACTTATTTCAGAAAATTTGCCACGAATTTGATTAATTTTGGGTCATTTGAATAAAAGAGGGACAATCGTTATGATATAAATAATGAAGAGAGATATCATACACTCATGCAGCGATAGATGGATTGATTTTTATTCATTGCTGGGATTTCTTTTGTTTTTTTTATTGAAAAATACAATTTTCCGATTTTTCTCGTGAAAATTGGAATTTTTCGTCATGTTGTGATACATTGTCGGAAAGGTAATAAAAAATGCTATTTGACAGTGCCAAAAAAACCATTGACGTCCATAAGAAAAACCAAAGTTAGTAACCATATCTCAAAAAACAAAAGAGTTGGAAAAAAACTGACAACACAGTTAGAAGTATCTTAAAAAAGTGCATGAAGAATGTCAAAGTCTTAACAGCACAAAATGGATAATAAAAAAAATATTGACCATTAAAGAAAATGCAACATTTTGGTTTTTCCCAAATATTTCAAAAACTAAAAGAGATATTCAAGATGTTAGCTAATCTGGAATGGCCTTGAAATTCTTAAAAACTTTCCTAATTTAACCGTCTTTGTATCTCCAATAATAAAGAAGTTACCCATAGTGGAGCCACCAATTTGGGACACAGTGTATAGGAACCTAAAAATATCTTCTCCTTACTATCGTACATAAATTTAGGATCTACTCGTATAGTATTGAATTTTGTGTATTTATATTCATAAAAAAAACTGTCATACCATAAATTTCATTAAACTTCTCCAGTTTCTCCCCCAAAACATTCTTCACCGAATCCACCAAATGCCACGTGATCAAAGCCTCAACCGACGCCCTTAACTTGCAGTCAACCGAACTAGTCAACTCCATGGCAATACTTCCAACACCCTTCGTACTTCCCGCTGTTTGACATAAACCAGCAGCCTCAGAACAATATTCCAAAACCTATAATTTCAATATGCTAACCACCCAATTCAAAATTAATTAATTATACAAACCATTGCTTGCAATGTTTTTTCTCTACCATCAGGCTCTAACAGCCAATCAGCCACTTTAGGATCCTCAATTTGGCCATAGAAATCAATATCACAAGCGTGTTTTAGTAACTTGAGCTGTTCTTTGGCGTCGAAGATTTTGAGTCGTACACAAGGATTCATTAGAAAAGTTTTTAATATTGTTAAAATTTTGCTGGAATGTTCAGGGTTGTCTAATGAGAGGTAGTAGACTGTTGAGTGATTCCAACAAATAGCGAAACCGTTTACCTTGTAGGGTTTGTGTATGTATTCAGGAGTTGTACTTTGGGCGAATTTTAAAATATTCGTTCCAATACTTAAAGTATCATCTAGTTTCGTACACGCCACTGCCAGAGAAATACTATTAAATTCTTGTAACTCTTTGGAGAAAATATCTATTAAAGAACCATCAGCACAAACATTGACTATATGAAACTTGCTGAAGTCCACTGGCGATTGCTCCAATTTGTACTCAGCATCAAATTCGTCTTTTATTCGTTTACTAGGAGTTTGTTCGCCGAGACTATTCCTACAGCGTTTCCTTGTTTTGTCTTCGTAATCTTCTTCTAAGGATGCAGAGAAAATATCATCGGAAGTATTAAACGTGGTGTTAAAAGCTTTCTGAAGAAACGACTCGCTTTCAAGGTCTTGATGTTGGGTTGAAGAACTAAAACCAGTATCGTAAATCCGGTCACTTTCCAGGTGTGACGAAGAGTCATAATTGCGTTCTTTATCAACACCACTATCACTCGAATCACTCAATTTCAAACTTTCGTCGAAAAGACTTTGGTCAGATTGATTAGATTTCGTGGTAAAAACCGACGAATTTGAGTTGCTTACTTTAGATTCATTGATTGCTTGTATTTCGTTTTGGACTAACGACAAAGTTTGGATTTTATTCGAAAGTAAATCAGTGTTTTCCTCAGAATCCCACTTGGCTTCAGACAAACCCATCTCGGATGTCAAATAGTTCCTCGCGTCCCTCACCAAGATTTCAGCTGCTTGTCTTTCAGTTAAACCATCCTTGCCTGTTATCCAAATACTACGGAATTTGTTGCGTTGTTTTACGTCGAACTCTGACTCGCCCTCCCGTTCCTTTTCGCTTTCAAAAGGCAGTACTTTATGCAAGATATCTTCTATTGTTAGCACATCAGACCCTGCTAGTTTTACAAGGGTTTCCACACCGGAATCATATAAAGTCCTCGCCATTTTCCCGTTTAATACCGGCAAGCGCATTAAATCCAACAAATCGCGACTGACACCAAACTGAAGACGATCTTGAAACTGCGAGATGAGTATTTCTACAGTACTCCAACCCAACTGTCGACTAAACGCGGTTACCATTCCGGCAAAAGACGCTGCGGATTGTTGTAACGACTGTAACATGCCGCGATTGCAGTTGAATTTCCCACAGACTTCCCCCAAGGGTTTTTCGTTAACCAAATCCTGTAAAGCGAGTGATACAAAGAATCTTTTGTGTACTAAAAGCCGGTGGAGTAATTTGGAAGTGTTAGTTTGGATTTTTCCCCTGGTGGCGTTTACTATATAAGCCTCTCGGATCCCCACCAGCTCGCCCACTCGCTTCATACTAGCGGGGAGGCGCTCCCACATATCCAAGTACATCATCCAGTCGATGCTACCCCATTGATTACAAGCACTATAAGGTGTTACCAAGTAAATCAAGTGCAGCTCGGTTTCCAGTACAAAACACTGCCGCGCTTTTTCCAATTCAGTGAATAGAGCCAAGCCTTCATCCGGGGGTATAGACGAAGACAAGCATGCTTTTCCTAGGGAAGTTGCACTGTATTTACAGCCATCCTCGGATTTATGCAAGCGAATAAACTCGTTGTTCCTCAGAAACTCCACCGCTTCTTCTATAGGATTCTCAATATTATCTTCATCGATAGATAATAGAGTACATTTCGTAAACAAATCGACGTCTTCTGGGGTGGTTGCGACGCCACTAGCAATCACTTCCAAAATGGCACGTTTTAGTTTCCCTGAACCTTCCAGACAACTCTCCACCGGCTGTAGTTGGGCATTCATGAGTTCTTTTGCGGTTTTGTAGTCGTTTTTCTGGCATACTAGGATGCTTTCGCCGGCTGTGTCTTTGCCCATTCGGCCAGCTCGGCCAATCATCTGTCGGTAGACTAGCGTGTCTAGGGGTTTTCCGCGGAAATTGGGTGTGCGGATTATTACTCGTTTTGCTGGCAGGTTGACGCCAGATGAGAGGGTTGATGTTGCGACCAAAACGCGAGTTGCTCCATTCCTAGCAAAAAGTACTTTTTTTATTAAGTATAATAATCATGATTTTTTCGACTTTAACATATTTTAAACTTTTTTTATAAGTTTATTTATCACATAACAGTATGTGATTATTTAAATAATAAAAGCCGTCATTTCGCTTTGAAATAAATTATATATATATTTTTTAAATATCCGACCAGCGATTCCAAAACTATGATATCTTCGAAAAATGCGTTTTTTTTATTGGGCACCAAAAAACACAGAAAAAATTTATAAGTACAGAGAATGCGTGATTTTTTACACAATAAAACCATAATTCACCTTTGCAACAGAGTTAATTTTAAAAAAATCCAAACAGCAGTTCCAAAACTGTGATACCTTCGAAAAATGCGTTTTTTTTAAGGGGACCACAAAAAACACATAAAAAATGTATACAGAAAATGCGTGATTTTTTACAGAATAAAACCATAATTCACCTTTGCAACAGAGTTAATATTAAAAAAATCCAAACAGCGGTTCCAAAACTGTGATACCTTCGAAAAGTGCGTTTTTTTTAAGGAGACCACAAAAAACACAGAAAAAAATGTATACTGAAAATGCGTGATTTTTTACAGATTAAAACCATATTTCACCTTTGCAACAGAGTTAATTTTAAATAAATCCAAACAGCAGTTCCAAAACTATGATACCTTAAAAAAATGCGGTTTTTTTAAAGGAGGCCACAAAAAACAGAAAAAATGTATACAGAAAATGAGTGATTTTTTACAGAATAAAACCATCTTTGCAACAGAGTTAATTTTTAAAAAATCCAAACAGCAGTTCCAAAACTGTGATACCTTCGAAAAATGTGTTTTTTTAAGGGGGCCGCAAAAAACACAGAAAAAATGTATACAGAAAATGCGTGATTCTTTACAAAACAAAACCATATTTCACCTTTGCAACAGAGTTAATTTTCAAAAAAATCCAAACAGCGGTTCCAAAACTGTGATACCTTCGAAAAATGCGTTTTTTTAAGAGGACCACAAAAAACACAGAAAAAATGTATATAGAAAATGCGTGATTTTTTACAGAATAAAACCACCTTTGCAACAGAGTTAATTTTAAAAAAATACAAACAGCGGTTCCAAAACTGTGATACTTTCGAAAAATGCGTTTATTTTAAAGGGGCCCTAAAAATCTTAAACATTTGTACAGAGAATTCGTGATATTTTACAGAATAAAACCATAATTCACCTTTGCAACAGAGTTAATTTTTAAAAAATCCAAACAGCAGTTCCAAAACTGTGATACCTTCGAAAAATGTGTTTTTTTTTAAGGGGGCCGCAAAAAACACAGAAAAAATGTATACAGAAAATGCGTGATTCTTTACAAAACAAAACCATATTTCACCTTTGCAACAGAGTTAATTTTAAAAAAATACAAACAGCGGTTCCAAAACTATGATACCTTCGAAAAATGCGTTTTTTTTAAGGAGACCACAAAAAACACAGAAAAAAATGTATACTGAAAATGCGTGATTTTTTACAGATTAAAACCATATTTCACCTTTGCAACAGAGTTAATTTTAAAAAAATCCAAACAGCAGTTCCAAAACTATGATACCTTAAAAAAATGCGGTTTTTTTAAAGGAGGCCACAAAAAACAGAAAAAATGTATACAGAAAATGAGTGATTTTTTACAGAATAAAACCACCTTTGCAACAGAGTTAATTTTTAAAAAATCCAAACAGCAGTTCCAAAACTGTGATACCTTCGAAAAATGTGGTTTTTTTTAAGGGGGCCGCAAAAAACACAGAAAAAATGTATACAGAAAATGCGTGATTCTTTACAAAACAAAACCATATTTCACCTTTGCAACAGAGTTAATTTTCAAAAAAATCCAAACAGCGGTTCCAAAACTGTGATACCTTCGAAAAATGCGTTTTTTAAGAGGACCACAAAAAAACACAGAAAAAATGTATATAGAAAATGCGTGATTTTTTACAGAATAAAACCACCTTTGCAACAGAGTTAATTTTAAAAAAATACAAACAGCGGTTCCAAAACTGTGATACTTTCGAAAAATGCGTTTATTTTAAAGGGGCCCTAAAAATCTTAAACATTTGTACAGAGAATTCGTGATATTTTACAGAATAAAACCATAATTCACCTTTGCAACAGAGTTAATTTTTAAAAAATCCAAACAGCAGTTCCAAAACTGTGATACCTTCGAAAAATGTGTTTTTTTTAAGGGGGCCGCAAAAAACACAGAAAAAATGTATACAGAAAATGCGTGATTCTTTACAGAACAAAACCATATTTCACCTTTGCAACAGAGTTAATTTTAAAAAAATCCAAACAGCGGTTCCAAAACTGTGATACATTCGTAAAATGCGTTTTTTTAAAAAGGGCCCCAAAAAACGCAGAAAAATTCATATAGAGAATTCGTGACTTTTTACAGAATAAATCCCTAATTCTCCTTTGCAACAATTTTAAAAAATGCAAACAGCGGTTCCAAAACTGTCATTATTTAAAAGATTCGCACAAAAATTCTTATAAACAATTTATCGGCATTGAAAATGAAAATGAAAAACATTGTCTGAATTAAGAAAAAAATCATAAATATTATGGAAAATAATTTAGAATATTTTTGGGCTTACCGTAAGGAAAATAAAATTTCTGATCTTCTACACAGTAAAGTTTCAAAATTTATAACTGTACACTGGATTTCCCGATTTTCACTTTAAATACAGTTTTACAAAGCTCAATGTTGGTTAAAATAAGAAAAAAACCGTCAATATGGTAGAAGACAGTTTAGAACTTCTTGGCTTAGATTAAAAAAAATTGATTTCGAACGGACTTTTCAAAGGTCGTCTTTAGAAATTTATAAAATGTCATTGAAATTTCGAATTTAACTCACGAAATCTCGAACTTTGCAGAAATTAATTTAGAATATTTCAGACATAAGATATTTTAAATTGTAGCTTGTAGACCCTAGATAAAAGTAAAAAACCAAAACAAAAATCCTGCAATTTACCTAAATGATCCCTCAATAATATCCCGTTCATCCATCGTCAATCCGGCATGATGAAACGCCACACCAAACGAAACAGTCTTCCTCAGCACCTCATCCAAGCCAACTGGACAAAACTTCAGCTGCTCCAAAACCTCCATAATCAGCTCGGTCTTCAATTGCCCCCTCAACAACTCACCCCACTCGCCCCCTGCGCTACCCATTTTAAAAAACGCACCCGCTACCTGTTGCGACAGATTCTCACACCAATTTTTCGTGGGGCAAAACACCAAAACCGAACAACTTTCCCTGATGGTTTCCAGACAAAGCTGCAGAATATTATCGGTATCGGTGCCAAAATCCGGTATAGGTACAAGTTTTCTAGTTAGTTTTAAATTGCTGTCGTAGATTTCGCCGCAGACGTGCGCTTGTTCTTGTAGAGGAATTGGACGGAATGTTGTCATGTATAATTCAGCATTTAACCATCTCGCTAGGTCGCTTAAATTTGGAAGCGTTGCAGACATTCCGATTATTTGGATATTAACATTGGGGTCTTTACAGGATATATAGAGTAATTTCGTGAGCATTAACTCGAGTAAATAGCCACGGCTTGAGTCGCCTAGTAGATGCATTTCGTCTACGATAACCGCGCCTATATCCGAAATCGTTGTCTCTTCTAACAGACGATTTATTAAACTGTTGGCTTTTTCTATAGTACAAATAGCTAGCTGAACTGCCTGGAAACCACCAGGTGGGTTATACGACCCCATGAACCCTTCCACGCGAATCCCACTGCTACCTAGAATATCCTGGAAATAATACATTTTCTCACGGACGATTGACACGAAAGGAAGAATAAATAGAACTTTTTTCTTGCGTTCGAAAATCGTTTTTATCGCGAGAATTTCAGCAACGAGTGTTTTACCGGCTGAGGTAGGCGCTGAATAAATTAAATTGCTATTGTTGTGTAGGACATTTACATTGGAAAGGCACTCGACTTGCCAGGGGAACATTTCCGTTATCTTTTTCGATTGGTATTTTTCTAAAACAGTTTTAGGCAAACCCCAGTTGCACATTAGATGATTACCTGAGATGTTTGGGTTATAATTATGTGATATGTTTAAAGATGTGTTTTCCGACAGGATTCTTGTTGGTTTTTGACTATTAACCGACGTTTTTACTGAAAGTTCTAGGGATAAGTTTTCTTTATTTTCCGCATCCTCCTCGGTACTTTTCGATGGAATTGAGACAATTTCAAGTTGGCTGTCTGCATTATTTACGTCTAGATCTTGCGTAAGGAAGGATTCCGTAAGAAACAAGGAATCATTTAACGTTATTTCAGCTAATTGACTTGGACCTGTGAATATTAAATATGATTTGACAAGTTTATTTTAGTCTGGGTTAAAAAATACCTTTCGTTTGGTGTGTTGCAGATTTTCCAGTTAAGATACTTGAGAATGATAAATTATCAAAAGTATCATTCATTATAAATTAAAATTATCAATAAATATTATTTCATAGTTTGGAGGTTAGGTTTTTGAAATTTGTAACCACCAAAAATGTATGCAACCAGTAACACATAATAGACTCAGTTGCTTATGCAACCATATATACACGTTGGTTTTACAATAGAATTATTTAAATTCTAGTTAGTTGTATCATTATAAACAATTAGCGCTTTCCCATATACAATTATGTATTATAAAACGTAAAATATTATTATATATTCATAAAATTAGAAAAGTTATGAAAATGTTCATTTTTGTATAGTAGCGACACCTTTTATCGGATGCAAGAACATACACATAGCAAGAGTGCAGATTTTGTTTTTCATCCTCGTCCCACACCGCTCGCACTTGCCACAAAGTGTCGCCCCCTAGGGTAGACAGTTGTGCATTACTCAGTCATGGAGGTTATGTCGTGAAAGTCAGTGTTGTCCGTACGAAAAGTGTGTTGTTCTTTATCAAAATCGATGGTTGCCGAATATGGCTGAAGAATTGTTAGTGGTGTTAAACCGTAGTGAAAATGCAGGATTCGGTTTCTCGTTGTTGGGAAAGCCGGGATTACCGCCGATCATCTACAATATCCTGGATGATTCTCCGGCCGCCGAGAGTGGAGAGGTGAGTTAAAAGAGCATCAATCGCATTTTTTTTGTGTTTTATGTTTGTGTGTGTATGTGTTGGTGCATGTTTTGATAATTAGCGTCTCCGTCGTTGACAGCGAGCAATCAACCTTGCCCGAGGAATACAGTTTGTTGTTGTTTTAAACTGGTGGCGTTTCCCTGGTTTTTTCATTTTAGGGAAATTCGTGGGCTGTTGCCATTTCCAGTGTGGAGTTGAACTGCTGGTTTGCAATAATTAAGGGTGTGTTCGTGTGCATACGGTTGTTATTTGGTCAATTTGATGGGTTTCTCACAGTGATGGTGCAGCAGTTGTTCAACTTAATTTTTAATTTATAAAAAGTGAATTGGAATGCAGTTATATCCTTCTTTGATATTTCCCATCCACTCTCCTGCTCATGCTGTCCACTCACAACCAAACTGTCGTTTTGCATTTTTCTTTTAGTTAATCGCAATTTTACCATATTTTTACGGAGAAAATGTCAATTTAATTCATGCTAATTAAACCCAATAATAACGCTCATTAACATTGTGAACTTTTACAATTATTAACAATTTACGTGGAATTTATGTAGGTATGCAGTTTTAAAAAGCTAAATTATACCTACTTAGTTGTTAAAAAATGCGAAATTTACACAAAATTGTACAGTGGTTTTAAAACAACTAAACAATGAAATTACTATGAGTATTTTTTATACATTTTCGTAAATTAACCAAAAAAGTTATAAGAATTCTTGGTCTTGTTCAATCAAATCACCTGATTTTAGAAAATGCGTTTTTTTTTAAATAATTTACTGCATATGGTAGCATTATTTTTAGTAGCCAGTATTTCTGTCTCTACCTCACGTTCGCCTCCCTTGAAACCGAGTGAAACGGATAGCGCCACGTGCATCCTGCTGAAAATAATTCTGCTATATTTGTAAATTAACAAAAATATTTTATGTGCCCACTGTCCAGCACATAACTTTCTTATACAACACGGATTTAGTTCTGTTCTCATGTGGGCTAATTTACTACATACAATAAATAACAATGCTACTTATGCTGATGGAATTTTTCAGATTGAAATATTTTAAAGGAAATAAGTAAAAATGTTCTGACCTGGCATATTGTCTTCTACGCTGTAGACCTCACTTAATCATCATGGGACCTACCTGCAACAAGAATAGGATAATAAAACGAAAAATTACCTTAAAATTTCTGTACTAAGTATTAGTAAAAAAAAAATGCAAATAGTTTCTCTTGAAGCCTCTTTGCTTTGTGGTTCCTATCCAAGAAATCATTTAACTACACTACTACACAACACAAGCGCTGCGACATATAAAAAGACGTTGTTGAAAGACAGTTTGAGAAAAAAAAGATCAAAAATTTGCCATCCGTTTTACCAACAATTACAAGTTATAAGCTTAGGCTGGGTTTACGTTATACCTATTCAAGTTTTATATTCTTAATCAACAGAGCCGTAGCGAGGGTGCCAAAATTAGCGTCCAAAATTGTACTCGTATATAAAACGTAAAAGTTTCAAATGTCCTAGACGCGAAAATGAAGCTTTTGCAGGTTGAAAAACACTTCTTTTTTCAATGCAAATCACAGGAGTTCTTATAGTAACATTTTCGCAAAATTAATCCAATAAAAAACAATGTGGGGCGACATTTTATATTTATATACATATGTACAGGGTGGCCCATTTTCGAGCCTCATCAAAGGGATCTCGGAAACCGTAAGAGATACTGGGTCGATTAAATTATGGCAAAGTTGCGCAATTTGATGCTTATCAATAATTTGGAAAATTCCGAATACTTTCTGAAATATCCAGAGAAAAACGAAATTAAATAAAATCTTTTTAATTTTTTTCTGACGTTATTTGCAAACAAATTTTAAAACAAACAACACTTCGTCATTGCCACTTTTATCCTCTATAATATGGCGCTGTCAAATTTGAAATCCGACGTTTCGTCTTCCAGAAACCATCAACTTATTTTTTTTAAATACGGACCTGGATATTTTATTTTGTTTTTTGTTAGCTTTTGACTTCCTAAAAGCTATCACCCATCACAAATTTTGATTTTCAAACGTTTCGAACACTAAAACTGACATTTAAAAAAAATAAGTTGATGCTGGTTTCTGGAAGACGAAACGTCGGATTTGAAATTTGACAGCGCCATATTATAGAGGATAAAAGTGGCAATGACGATGTGTTGTTTGTTTTAAAATTTGTTTTCATTTAACGTCAGAAAAAAATAAAAAAGATTTTATGAAATTTCGTTTTTTTTTTCTGGATATTTCAGAAAGTATTCGGAATTTTTAAAATTTTACACATCATTTTGATAAGCATCAGATTGTGCAACTTTGCCATAATTTAACCGATCCTGTATCTCTTACGGTTTCCGAGATCCCTATGATGAGGCTCGAAAATGGGCCACTCTGTATATTCCTCGGGCACTGAAATACCTCGCTACGGCTCTGCTAATCAATGATCAATAAACTAACACTTCAAAAAAGTACAAAAAAAACTGCGAGAAATTAGACGAAATATACTGAAGATTTTTCTAGTTAATGTTTCCAAAAAATTTCAGGATATTTCGTTTAACTTTTGTGACTTTGTTGTAGTTTTAACAGATTTAATAAAACTGTCGTTACTTCAAAACTTCAAACGCTATTGTTGGATTTTATGAGGAACGTGTTGTTTCTAATAGTGAATAAATCTGGGATAATTTTGGATCATGATTTTTGAGTGTTTTAATAAAATTTTCAATCGAAAACTTTTGACATATTTATAAAAAGAGAAAGTTTTATGAGAAAAAAATTTGCGCCTTAGAGGCCGCAGAAATGAAGTTTTAAAACAATAACTCGAACAATAAAGTACAAAAATTAGTCCTCCATAAACGTATGTCAAACTTCAATAAAATAATACAAATTAAAAGTTGAACTCCCTAAATCTCAAAAACGGAGCCGTTAAGAGTATCCTTATCCATAATTCATACGAATTTTTTGTTTTATAAGATATAAAAAAGTCACCACTTATAAGTTTTGCATTTATTTTGAAAAAATTATAACTTTATAAAAATCAAACCATCATTTATTTTTTTTACTAAAAAGTAATATTTTTATATAAATATTTATGATGGTTATGAATTGCAAATTTTTAATTAATTCAGGTATGCAGTTTGACACAATTAAATTAATATTTACAAAAATAAATGTGAGGTATTGTTCGCACCTGTTCAGTAGCTGAACAATCTTATCACAAAAACTGCTCTATTTGCTAACTGCTAATGCTAATAATAAATAAACCATAATTTACTAACGAAAACCCACAAAAGTTCAACACAATCAAGATTCGTTTACACCGTGACAGCTATAATAAACTAAATAATAATTGTTTTATATAATAATACCCAGTTTTGAAATTCAATACAAAATATTTCTGTAATATAACATGAAACTAGATGCTCAACTCCTGTAACTTTATATTAAATAACCGCACGTAAACGATATCTTTCGAATGAATTGTTCCAAAGACAATAATTATCAATTCTGGATATATTTCAATTATGTATAGAAGGGATGGTTATTGTTACAAAACAATTTCATGTTCCCGAGCGTGTTTGTTCAGGTAGGTGGAAGTGAAGTGTGTAAAGGAAGTTTCGAAGGCGTAATACTCAATATTGGTTTTTGAGGGGGTAATAAGAGATGAAGGTGTAGTCAAGAGGGGTTAAATCATTTTAATGTCAGCAGTTATGTATATCTGGAAGACGCGAAGGAAATTTAAATATGTACGTAAGATTCTCTTAGGAAGCAAAGTTAAAATGTCAAGGAGTCGACGTTGAATTATCTTAAATTGTAAATTACGTTATTATACAGGGTGGTTGAGATTTCTAAGACACTACAGGGATCTTGGTTTTCTAAAATTATTGCAAAATAATTCCCTTTTTATATGTCTGTTTTTTCCCCATATCAAACTTTGAGTCATTAAGCAAAAAATAATTTGATTACATTAACAAGCTGTCATAATTTATATATTTATTCTAAACCACAACATAAAATGCATCTACTTTACGCTCATTTAATTTTTATTCATTTCTTCCAGTCTGCAACTTTCCTTTCTTATCCATTTTGTTTGAAAACACAAAACATAACTTGATTTGGACAGATGTTTCTTAAACAACCATCACCTGGGATTCTTATTTAGTTTCCTCGCCACAAACTAACCCTTTACGACACCCTTAATAAATATTAGCCCAACCCAAACCCACACAAAACTTTCAAAAATATTACTATAGTACACTGTTTCCGTTGCCAATGTCATCACAGAGCTATTTTAACATATGAAACTTTATGGTTTTCGTGCAAAAGTGTGGCTAAAATGCTCGGTGTAGTTGTAAGGAAAATCATTATTTCACATTTGGTAACGGCCAAGAGGGAAATCGAGTAATGCCGGATGCTACATTGTACTTGTTACAAGGAAGTAGGTAATGGTGATATCATCAGGACGTTGTAGTATAGGTGCAATATCGAAAATAATGAGTTTTCAATATTTGGGGATACGTAATCGTAAAAGGGTTGAGTTACTTTCTTATACGAGGTAATAAGAAGTGTAGTAATCGTGATTATTTTCTCGAAATTCTTTAAAAATAAATTTCTATTGAGAGAGCCTGAATATACCTGAAGACTTTTATTAAAATAAATTATTTTAGCAAAAATTCAACCAGCGGTTCCAAAACCGTTATTTTTAAAAAATTTACCGTAGAAAAATG
The DNA here is from genome assembly GCA_963942485.1 of Pediacus dermestoides. Classification (NCBI taxonomy): domain Eukaryota; kingdom Metazoa; phylum Arthropoda; class Insecta; order Coleoptera; family Cucujidae; genus Pediacus; species Pediacus dermestoides. Next base: position 38,416,607 of record OZ012626.1, read on the forward strand.
TGATTTTTAAAAGGGCAATTTAGACCCCAAAAAACGTATTATGAAAGATAATTTTTTGTGTGAATCGGAAAAACTAAAACTTCTTTTAAATCATGGTCCACTTTAAAAATTCGTAGCTCTGCACCAGATTCCCGAATTTTCACTTAGACTACAATTTTGTAAACCTCAATGTGGTTTTTATTAAGAAAAAAGTTATCAATTTTGTGACAGTTAGTTTAGATAAATTTTGCGAGAGTGGAAGAAAAAATTAAATTCCTGTTCAATTTTCTACATGGTCCACTTTGAAAATTCGTAGCTCTGCACCAGATTAACGGATTTTCACTAAAAATACAGTTTTGCAAAGCTTAATGTTGCCTTAATTAAGAAAAGAATCATCAATATTGTGGAAAATAATTTAGAATAAATTTTCGCATTATTGTAAGAAAAGTAAAATTTTGCATTAATTTTCTAAATCTCATTCTACATAGTCAAGTTTGAAAATTTATAGCTCTAGACCGGATTTCCCGATTTTCACTTATAATACAGTTTTGCAAAGCTGAATGTTGGTTAAAATAGGAAAAAAACTATCAACACGGTGGAAGGTAGTTTTGAATCTCTTGGGTCAGGTTGAAAAAAAAACTGATTTAGAACGAAGTTTTCAAACGTTCGGCTTTAGAAATTTGTAATGTTATTGACATTTCGGAGTTTTACTAAAATTGCAATATAATATAGCAAGGGTATTTTAAGAACAAATCACTAAAAGTGTAGAAATTAATTTCGAATATTTCAGATGATTTCGTAAAAAACAACAATATAATTAAGCATATTTTATTTAAATAGTTACAGCTATAAATGTCCAATATTTGAGGGTGACAAGGGATGTCTTAAGACCATGGTAACCAAGAAAATTAACTATTAGTTAGTATATGACTCACCACAGTCGGTAAGTACCCATTTAGTAGTCGCGAATGCAGTCTACTTTGAAAAAACATCGAAAGCATTAACAAAATAATGAACATTTTTGTATAATTTTTACTTTCGTGGTGTGGTTTTGCCGCTTTATGGCAAATAATAAGTATTAATAACCCAAAATTGCCCTGTTGTCATGACAACCAGTAAACGAACGGTAAGATCTACTTATTTGTAACATATACCTACAGTGCAGGTGGTTGAAATTTTAAATTTTAGTATTCTATCTGGTAACAATAGCTATTATTATTTACTATTGATGATGAAAATGATATAATTCGAAAATATAATCAAGGTCACTTCCTGTTTTGGTAGCAAAAATTCATAATTTCAAAATATAGGTTAGGTTAGGTTTGTATAGATAATAAAGTCATGTGCTGGCTACACCAGATATTTTTGTAACAAGTGTAATTTTAAATGTGCCGGTGAGGTGAAATCTACCGAATCAATTTAAATCCCAAATATTTTTATTTTGTTAAAAATCTATTCGTGTCAATTTCAAAAGTGTTGACCTAAATGAAAACCATCTGCATGCACACTTCACATTCTTATGAATCTCCGAAATGATTTCAATTTAATATTTATTATTCCGCGTTTCTTTTAATTAATTTGTTTGTAGAAATGCGCAATTAAATTAAAATTCCGAAAGTCCCCATTATTTAACCGTCATACACAATGCAGGTTTTACTTTTCTTCATTTTAATATTTTAACATTTGGAGATTTTAAGGAAATAGCTCTGAAGGCCATTAAAATGCTTCATTACTTCATTTATTGAATGGAACATCAGCAGACAAGACAGGAAGACTAGTGTATTATAAAAGCGCGCGCGCGCATGAATAGCAATAATAATTGCATTGTCTTGTATTATAATGCATGCGAAAACTAATTGGACTAAAATGTTTGTGGTGAGCTCTGGTGGGTATTTTTACTAATGCCGCTTCGGCAAAACGGGGGTGGTAGAGTAAAAGGCGGCATGCAGCGCGAGGTTGATTGTAAAGGCGCCGTTTCGACGTCAATGTTTCCCATACCCCTCCGCCTGCAACCCCAACCAATGTATGTGTGTGTTGGTGTGTATCTTATTTCATATGTACGACTACAAGAGTACACACTTTAGTTCGAATTTGCTTTGCAGCGTATTGCGAATATGCACCACCTACTTTGTTTGCTTCTCGGGGGGTTGAGTTTGAATTTGGGGGTGGAGAAGGTGCGCTTACAATTGGCAACGGCATCGTGAATTAGCTGGACAAGGCAGTTATCGTTGTTTAGTTTGCATGTTTGTAGTCGCACGAAATTTCTCTAGAACTATTATAAGTTAAGTAGGGTAAAGTTGTTTAAAATATGATTTGTGAAATTTTAAACTACAATGGATATGGGGCTCCGCAGGGTTGTATTATGGGCCTCGGAGTTGGTTTATTATTTACTATCAGACATATTTAGGAGGCCGAGTAGAAAGTACTGAAATTTATCCATAAAAGCGACTCGATGATAAAAAAAAATTATGCGGTAATCGATGTTATAAAAAGATTATACAGGGTGATTCAGTAAAAATGATCTGTTAGGCGTTTGTGAGAAAGCACCAGAACAAAGCAGATATTTTGTAGCATTAAAAATAATTTGTTATTGCAGGTTATATTGGAAATAAGAAGCAACTTTTTATTTTAAATGGGACACCCTGTATAAATAAATTTGAATTATACATGAACATGACTATAGTTACTTAAAATTTAAGCACGAAAAACTGGTTTTTGTGTATATTATAGTAGAAAAACGTGCTTAAATTAGAAACATTTCGTCTAAAAAATATCTGGCGATATCTAACCTAACCTCATTGTTATGAAGTTTTTTTTTAAACTAGAAAGAAAAATTAATGTAGTTCTGAAATTTCGTTACATATTTCAATTCGTGAAATTACAAAAACTCAGTTCCTGAATAATCGTTAAAAAACTGATTGCGAAATTGAATAACATAATCCTTTAAAGTTGAATACGAGTATTTTTAATAAATTATCATTTTACAGTTTTTCTTATACTGAACACAGCCTTTTATTTGAAATCTGTACTATCCTAGGACTATTTTCAGAAGTGTGTACGTCACGCTGTCTCTGTCTCTAACCTCACATAAGTCTCCCTCAAGAGCGAGAGAAATGGAGAGACAGAAACACACCTCCTGAAAATAATACTGGCCCATTTTCGAGCCTCATCATAGGGATCTTGGAAACCGTAAGAGATACAGGGGTCGGTTAAATTATGGCAAAGTTGCGCAATTTGATGCTTATCAAAATGCTGTGTTGCAATTTGGAAAATTCCGAATACTTACTGAAATATCCTGAAAAAACGAAATTTCAAAAAATCTTTTTAATTTTTTTCTGACGTTATTTGAAAACAAATTTTATAGAAACAACACTTCATCATTGCCACTTTTTATCCTCTACAATATGGCGCTGTCAAATTTTCAATCCGACGTTTCGTCTTTCCAGGAACCATCATCAACTTATTTTTTTTAAATACGGACCTGGAATTTTTTATTTTATTTTTTGTTAGCTTTGGACTACCTTAAATCTATGACCCATTACAAATTTTGGTTTTCAAACGTTTCGATGACAAAAACTGACATTTTCTGTATTTTTAAAAATATTTATTACGACACTGTTTTTAAAATAAATTATTACTTCTGACTAAATAATGTTAATAACAGATTTTCATCAGTATCATAAATGTAGATACTTATTTTTTACCTAACTAATAAATTTAGAATGTTGAAAAAATAATTTGTTTTAAAAATAGTATCGTATTAAATATTTTTAAAAATACAGAAAATGTCAGTTTTTGTCATTAAAACGTTTGAAAATCAAAATTTGTGATGGATCATAGCTTTAAGGTAGTCCAAAGCTAACAAAAATAAAATATCCAGGTCCGTATTTAAAAAAAATAAGTTGATGATGCTTCCTGGAAGACGAAACGTCGGATTGGAAATTTGATAGCGCCATATTGTAGAGGATAAAAAGTGGCAATGACAGAGTGTTGTTTGTTTTAAAATTTGTTTTCAAATAACGTAAAAAAAAAATTAAAAAGATTTTATGAAATTTCGTTTTTTTCAGGATATTTCAGAAAGTATTCGGAATTTTCCAAGTTGCAACACAGCATTTTGATAAGTATCAAATTGCGCAACTTTGCCATAATTTAACCGACCCTGTATCTCTTACGGTTTCCGAGATCCCTATGATGAGGCTCGAAAATGGGCCAGCCTGTACATATAAAAAAATATTTCGTACATTATTAAAAATGTATGTTAAATAATCTTTATTATAATTATGATTTACGATATTTATTATAGTAACTTTAATATTTATTATTTAAGGAATAAATTTTTGGATTTCCCTCAAGTCTTCACTCGTCTTTCCCTCCTTCTTGACACAACCTTCCTATAAATCCAAAATAAAAGGTCAAGTGTCCTAATTCAATTGGATTCGCTGGTAATTGCCACGAAATAAATTTGTAAATAGTGTACAGAGTCCCAATTTATCTAGTGACATTTTAATTAAACTGATTTAAATATTGAGGATCTAATTGAAAACCGAGTTGATGTTTGCAGAATATGTAGAACCTTCACATTTACCATCGTGCGAAGCTGAAATCCAGACTTAACCTATTTATTTGGAATAATTTATTTATTTACAAGTAAATAAATATAAATAACTATTAACTTTAAATGGTTATATTTATTTAAACATAATATCTTGTAGGTCACATTTTTTTACGATTTAACTTCCAAGCCATAAAATGACAATTATACACGATTACTAAGTCTTGTACTAGTTAAGTAATAATCATAATCTTTTGAGATGATTATAGACACATAGACTAGCAAATATGGTTTTATTTGTAGGTCAATTGATTAATATTATTGATGTAATTATTGTGGATTTAACCGCAAGGTCTAAAAACGGCGACATATGATTCATAACCAAACAAAACAAGACAATCATTTTTCCCTTTGCGAATCAATAGTAATTTTCCAAGCTTAATTTTGTGCTGAAAGTTTTTTATGCTTTCGAAATCTATTTGCAAGTGACGTTTGATGTATTTCTTTGGTGGAAGGGTGCGCGCGTAAAATAAGTTATCCTTTTGCATTGTCCATAATTTATGTTGAAATACATTAGTGTCTAAGTTTCGTTTGGGATCGATAAATATTGTTAGATTATTTAGGTCATTGAACAACTCAGATAATATGAGAAGTTGTACTTTAGAGACTGAAAAGAAAGAGAGTACCTTGGGAGGCGGCCACTCAGACATCATCAAAACAATTTCGTCTAGTCTGGGATGATAATTTCATTGTGAGGGGTTGTTTACTGGGAATAGTGTTCTACAATAGAGGTCTATTCGACTTTTGTTGATAGGATATGATGGAGTTAGAAAAATTCTATAATAAATTGAGTATAGGAAATTTTTTGAAAAATGTTCAGTTTTTATCTAATAAACTGTTTTGTAATTATTTTTGAAAACTTTTTATGATATGAAATTTTGGAATCCAAATTGTGTTCCTTTTTATTTTTGGTTTTTTAGAACAGAGTCGGACTTATATATTTAAACGCCCGAAGTGAAATGATATAATTTTTTAAATCTAAAAGTGAGGCTAAAATATTTGCAGTTTTTTTCTAAATCTCCTTAGATCTTTACAAAAATTGAACTTTCATAAAAAATTTCCCACAGTTCCAAAACTGTAATATTCTTAAACTGCAAATTTTCGAAATTTTTGATATTTTATCGATGCATGCACGAAATCGGGATATTCCTAAAAATTTCGCTGAAATCCGAGATAATCTCTAGAAATTTCCTCCGAAAACGAAATATACAAATTTTTCCCTGCGGTTTACCACTCGTTTTATAAAAATATCTTCAGGGGTTCTAAAACTGTTAAGAACAAGTTAGAAAATTCCAATTTTTTCAAAGTCGATATTTTTTATAAATAATCAAATTTTATGACTGTCAACTGTGATGGCTTTAAATTGTTGGAATTTTGTACATTTTATTTTTTAACTACATATTATCAAGATAAAATCTAAAAGTGAGGTTAGAAATACATTCTAACCTCACTTTGTTTATGCTATTAGGTCAACATCTGATTTTATAATAAATAACAATGCTAAGTAAAAAAATATTGGTATTGATATTTTGAAACTAAACACTGAAATTTAGAACATTTTGTAAACTAAAATAAGAATCTAAAAGTGAGGTTAACATATGATAGTTTCTTATACAATAAAATCAATATTTAGTTTTACAAAAATGCAAATTTTATCAAAACAGTCCCCAAACTGTAATTTTGTTAACTATAAATTAATATATTGACTAAATTTGCTAAATTGTACACTAAAAATGAGGTTAATGTTCAAAAGAAAACAAATATCCTATAATCTCATTTTTAAATTGCTTTTTAGTTTACAATCTAGCAAATTTAGTCAAACTCAAACAACATCTAGTTCTATAACACTGCAATTTTTATGAAAATTTACAGAGTGGTTTAAAACCCGTATTTAAACTACTGAAAAAAAAACTAAAGTAAAATGCCAAAAATTGTCATTTATTTTAAGGCAAATTTTACGAGTTACCAAAAATCCTGAAAAACGTCGAAATTTATGTTTCTAAAGTACATACTGAAATGTTTTGTGAATTTTAAATGTGACGCATTTTCTAAAATGAAGTTTAAGGCCGGCCCTGTCTATTAAAAAGTAACCCCCTATTCATAAAGCACACTGAGACTGTGACGTTATTTATGCCTTTCATAATTAACAACTCGTCACAGTCTAATTGCTAATTTAAATTTAATTTAAATAAAGGCGTAATTCTTTAAGAACAGATCAAATTTTCCTACGTGTACCATAATATAATAACTTTCTGGATTACCTGCCACCAAAAACTCATACGCGACATATGGCGCCCCTAAATGGCAATAGCATATAATTACAAACGTAAATTACTGCTGCTGAATAAAACCGAATGCATGTTATTTCATTAATTCATTAGGGAAATTAATAAAGGTTCTATTAACAACTTGAAATTAATTCATTGCGTGTGCCTGTGTCAAGTCGCCACGAATTATTATTAGTCATATACATACCGGAAAAAAGAACGTTTGCTTTTATTGTTTTTTTTTTATTGTAACTTTCATTGAAGCTATTATCTGTCTAATGTGCTGTTATTTCGTGGAATTTATTCTATTGTGTAAAACTAGAACGTTAAATTAGGAGTAATGTTTATATTTATTACATTTTGCGCGTCAGATTTTTCTGGGGTTTTTTGGGGAATCTCGTTGGTAGTTGTAGTAAATGACAGCTGTCAATTTGTGGCTAAGGTTACGAGAGCGGGAATCGAATGCCAAATTACTGGATTTAAAATATTTATACGAACTAGATGAAATGAAAGCGATACCAAAATTGAAGGAACTTTTATAGATAAAGTAGTAGTTATTGTTTAATATTTTAAAAAGCAGAGAAAAATTGATTGTAAATTTAAGGAAATGTAGACAATGCCAAGCTTATAAACTTTTTGGTATAAAATGACTACGTGGCGAAAATATCCCAATTTATTTAAATATTGTGCGTCTGATTTAAAGAAAACTATTCCAGTAGACTGGTTCTAAATTGAATTTCACTAATTCCCTTTGTTTCTTCCGCATATTATTAAAACTGTGGCTAGAGTTCCGTTATACGAGGGCTAAATGCAAAATTCTGATTTTAAAATATTTATATTTACCCTAAAAAATACGAGATTCACCTTCATACCATAAAATTTGAGCTAAAGAAAATGCAAATTGACTTATATAAAATGGATGGTAATAATAATAATAATAATACAGTAGTAAACTCTGTTTTTTTAGATCTGTCGTGTGATTTAAACATGTTTTTTGTACAACAACGTATTTTATGTAAATGTGCCTTTAACGTACGTCACCGCTGCTTTGATGAGGTGAGTCAACAGGAAAGATGTCCTGACTTTGAATCTAAATAAAAACAAAAAGTTTCGTAATTAAATTATCGTGCATCATAAACCCTGATTTTAAAATCCGAAAGTCTCTTTCCCCCGAGAAATTATTTTAACCATTTTTCCAAATTCTCTTTTTTATGGTTTATCCCAACTTTAAATTGGAAATTCAAGAAAATAATTTCTGTGTTGAAACGTTCGCAGTTTCCTCGCGCTCTATACGATAGATATTAAATTATGTATTCCAGAAATGGCAATATGTATTTAGTGCAATAAAACACAACAACCGAGAGGGAGGTATTGGTTGTTTTTGTGGCACGTGATCTCGCATACAAATTACGTTTATCTGTGTGTGTAGCTTTTACTTTGTTTGGTTTTCCTTCATTGGTTGTGTGGCTACAGCAAAAAATAGAATTAAAACCGTATTTATAGGTGTATAAATGATCCAGAGAGCGTGTGTGTGTAGGTGTGATAACAGACAAATAAATATATTGCAGCTTGAAATTGTAATTAAGGATAATATATTAAATCGTTGTCAACGTGATATGGTGGTTGGAAAAAGTATCTTTGCTATTGAGCCATTGATTTTCAGTCGATACAGCTTTATTAGTTTCAGTGGAAATACATTATATCATGCAGCGGTAGTTTTATATGATGGTTCGTAAAATATTAAGAGGTGCTTCTTTTTCACGAGGCAGGTTGTTTCTGGGTAGATGTAGATGTTGATTTAATAATTTTCTAGGACGTGATGTTCTGGATGTTCATTTTAGGGAAAAATCGATAAATGGCATTTCGATCCTGTCCACGAGACCATGAATACCTCTAATACTTGTAAACATGAATGCATATCTCAAATTTCCAAAAATATCTTTAAGTTCTCCATAAATTCCTCTAAAATGCCTCTTCAATGCCCCAAAATTAAAAAAATTATTCATGATCCAGAAAGTTTCTCGAAAATTACAAAAATGCTTTTTTAAATGTCGAAAAATTCGAACAATTTCCTTAGAGAAAACAAAAAGTTTTTCAGGCAACCAAACCGAGGGGCCTAATTTAGGAAACAAACACTAACAAATGCTCCAAATTCCTTTGTAGATAAAATGCCACGGTTAAATTCCATAATACTCCAAAAATAAATCGAAAAAACTCCTCAAATTCTCTTAGCATTTCCAGAAAGTTTTTCGAAAATTCCAAATAAAAATGTTCTTTTAGATGTAAAAAAAATCCAACAATTTCTTTAGATAGCCACCAACCCACAGAGCCTAATTTCGAGCAACAAATCAACTTTTTCCATAAAAATGTTAGATACATTTCCAAAAATGCTTTCAAAATTCGCTTAATTCCCACAAAGGACCCCGCAGTTTTTAAACGGTAATTTAGTTTCACTCAATCTCGCTCAAACCTAGTGAAAAATGTCAGTCAAATCGTTCTAAAAAAAAATAATAAAGGATTTCGAGATATTGGCCGAAGGTGGAGATTTTTTAAACGGGAAAACCTGATCTGGCATATAAACTTCTTTATTATTGGAGCTACAAAGTCGGTTAAACTACCAAACTAGTAGTATTTTTTCCGTTAATTACAATGGTGAAAACAGAAAAACAATTGACCATCTGGTTTTCGAGATATTCACAAAAATAACATTTTTTAAACAACCTGTATATTTTTGCAAAAATCGATGACAAATTAAATTCTGTACAAAAAATGTTCTTATCATTTTTTGATAATTATTTAAAATAAGCGAGTTATTTTGAAAGTTTGCAAAGTTTTAATAATCGAGTAGCCATGAAAAATATAATTTGGTTTTTCAATATTTCCGTAATTCTTTCAAGTTTTTTTCAACTTGCTTAAATTGAAAATTATGAATGTTAGGTTTTAATAAATTACTATTCCGTTTCATGGTTACTTGATTTTAAAGAATTGCAAACTTTTTTTCAAAATTACTCGCTAATTTTTAAATATTATTTAAAAAATTTAAGGACCTTTTTTGTACAGAATTTAATTTATCATCGATTTTTGCAAAAATATACGTACAGAATGTTCCATTTAAAATTTTATTATTTTTGTAAATATCTCGAAAACCAGATGGTCAATTGTTTTTCTGTTTTCATCATTGTAGTCAGCGGAAAAAAATGCTACTATTTAGTCTGGTAATTTAAACGACTTTGTAGCTCCAATAATAATGAAGTTTATATGCCAGATCAGATTTTCGCCGTTTAGAAAATCTGCACCTTCGGCGGCCAATATCTCGAAATCCTTTCATTATTTTTTTTTGCGCCCATGGAGACATTTGATCAGGACGATTTGACTGACATTTTTCACTATATAGGTTTGAGCGAGATTGAGTAAAACCCAATTCCTCTTTAAAAACTGCGAGGTCTTTTCTCAAATTACAATAATTTCTTTAAAATACTTCAAAATGTTGAAAAAGTACAAAGAAATGCTCTAAAATTCGATCCTTCGCCAAAAATGTAACAATATTATCATAGTACAATATTATCATAGTTAACCTCCAAAAAATCCCTGGAATTTTCTTACAATTTACAGAAAGTTTCTATAAAAATCCAGAAATGATCTTTTAAATGCCAAAATATTACAACAATTTACTTAATGAGAGGGACACCAAATTATTCATCGAGGGACAATAATACTTTGTTCTTAAAAATGCCACACTTCAAAAAAATATTTCAAAAAGATAATAAATATTTAATAGTGGAGCCAAATTCGAGGCGGACTACAAGGATCTATTTTAAGAGATGCCTACAATTTTTGTTAAATTAAAGTTGTATAATTATTTTTACCATTAGAAGAAAAAAGTTCTTAGTTTCAACCAGGAATGCTCGTCTCAATCCCAAATCTTGCAAAACGGCCTTCAAGGGTTGTATGGAGGATGCTGTAAGATCTAAATCGCCGCCATTTTGTATATGCGTCTATTCTTTGTTGGGTTAAGAATGTACATTTCCTGCGTGGAAGTTTGAAATGCCTGAAGTTTTCGTTTCGTGAAATATTATCAAATTTGTTGTAAATTTTTGAAGCGCCTCGTATAATAATAGTGATAAAATTGGTGTAATACAAAGTGATTATTAGCTTTGTTTACTTGACAGGAATAAATTCTTTATAAATAAATTTAAATTTGTATTTAAGTTCATGGGTCAAGGGAAACATTAATTATTATTTAATTAGTAATTAAGATAAATATTTTAAATTTCTGACCTAGGAAAATTTAGTATTTTAAAAATAAAAATAAACGATAATTTTTAGTACGCAGCTGAATACTTATTATAATTTTTAAGCTTTTGCTGATATTTTAACTCAACTAGATAGTGGAAAACCTTCATTAAAAATAATTGTCTAATTTTCCTATATTTCCATCCCATGATAATGTATTTATCAACACAATTTCGATACATCTCGCAACAAAACAGTTTTATTCCAGTTTTATTATCCAACAATAACGAGCCTAATTCCCAGATTATATCCCCAATCTCCAACATATTTTTCCGCTAACACTAAAACCCATCATTTCCATTTTATCGGAAACACAACCAATAATCGGCAGGTCCGAGCCATTAACGCAATTTGTCGATTCGCGTCCACCACATCAAATCATTTTCGATTGTGGAGTTTGGAAACCAGAGTAAGGCACAAGTTTTATGCGCCTGCTTGGAGTTGGACCACTAGTGTGTCTGTGTCACTCGTATCGTACAGCTTTTCTCATTGTAGGGCGATTCCTGCAGGTTTGTGGACGTCGGCGGCGTCGTTTCTTGTTCTGGAAGTTAACGCTTCCGGATTTCGGTGTGTTGGTGACAGTAAGTTGCATTCCTCACGTGTAGATCTGTGACGGCGGCCTTGCCACCTGGTTACCACCAAATATGAAGTGGAGAGTAGCAGTAGCGCAGCAGGAACACTCATACTATTCTCATTCATCTTTGATGGAAGTTGCAGTTTGTGTTTTTTGTATAGTGCGGTGTTTGTTTAAAAAACTAAATTAAGTGCGCTTACTCGAAGAGTAAAAGAATAAAATTGGAAAGTAGGTGATTGATTGAAATCTGAGTTTGATTTGTGTTAGTTTTAAATATATTGTAAATAAACGTCGCATTTTCTCTTTTCTTTAATAGTTGTTGTAATTAAGTGAAACTGGAAATATAAATTAGTTTGTTGATGATTCCAAACCTGTTATACAGAGTGTCGCGCAGTACATTCTTAATTATCCTTAAAATTAATGCAACGGATTGTTAGGTTTCAAAATACGTTTTGAGTTTGGTCCTAAACCGCTTTTCAGGTTCCACATGTGAACATTTTATTTTAGAATGGAGTTCTTCGTTCATTCTATTATTTTTTATACCTAGATTTTTATAACTGCGTCAGAAGTATCTTCTATAGAAAATTATACAGGGTGGGTCAGATTTATTAATTTTGAATATATTTAGCACTCTTCAAAATTTTGTTGTTAGTCATCAAAACTTACAAAATGATGGTTATTTAAATTAGAAAATCTAGTTTTAAGGTTATTTTCATTTTGGTAAAATCGTCAGCTGAAAATACTTATTTTTGGAAATAGGGGGAGCAATATCAGTTTTCCCACATTCTGAAAATAATTCAGATATTTTTATGTAATTTGGAAGAAGGTAAATGTTATACGTACTCTTTCCTCCATAGTTTTCTTCCTAATCCAACCATAAGTGTGTGAAACAAAATGTTCTTCAAATGAACATGGTACGCCACTGACTTAAGCTATTTTAAATTTTCTACATCTAATATCATTAAAATCTCGATTAAAATAGAAAAAGTTTGCTTGTAATTGAATCTTAATTGAGAATCGTTTGGTATGAAAAGATAATTATACGAAAATAACACTTTATATAACTATATACAGGGTACCCCAGAACTTCTACAAGATATTGTAAAAGCGCAATCTTAAGAGAAAATTACGACTAAATTTGAAAGAAATAATGTCGAGGGTCGAATTATAATTAAAGCCATTAAAGCAATGAGAACACAGCTAACTAACCTCTTCTGATGGGTTAACATAAATGGCTTATCATTTTGTTCAAATTTTGTCTTAATTTTCAGTTCAGATTTCGCTTTAAAAATACCATATGGTAGTTCTGGGACACCTTGTATAGCTGACATTAACAAATCGCAATAATTAATTGGTTATTGTTAATTTTTATGTCGATCTTACTAAGAAATATTTTTAATTATAGGTTTATATGAAAAATTTCTACTCCTATTATTTTGCATTGTTCGGTTATTCTCTAAATTTCTCGATTAAAATTTGGTTCTTTTTTGAAAGCCTTCCGTTACTCATAAAAATTGAAAACTCATTTTACTAATCATTTAGACTGTGAGTTAGTAAATCAGAAAAACTGAACTACGGCACAGTCTAAGTGTATTTTTAGATAAAATGGGTTTTAGTTTTTGAGAATAAAGGGGTAATTTTGCTCTAAAGTTTGGGTATGGAATATTTGTATTTCTGTGGTAGCATTTTCCTTTTTATATCGGTGCTAAGTAAGAAATTCTATCAACTTTCAATCTGCATTTTTTCACTTTTTAAAAATAGTTTATTTGATTTGGGTCAACAGCTGCTTGTTAATTAAGATTTTCAATGTTTTGATGTGTTTGACTATGACTAATTTTAAAAACTAACAAACAGATGTACTTATAGTTACAATAATATAGTACGTTATAGTTAATAAGGTACTACAACACGCTTCTAAAAAAATAAACATGTTGTGTGTCAATAAACCCAAAATAGATTTGTTGAATTTTTGACATATTTGTTTTTATTAACTATTGTTACGTACATAAGTAAACAAAATTTATGTTGTCGATAACAAATTTATTGTAAATTCCTTTTTAAAAGCAGTTTAATTGTTTTGGTAAATTGAATAATGGTAATAATACGAGTTTTGATCGGTTTGATTTACATAAATAGAATCGAAGTCAACGACATATTTTGTTGGTTTGACTTTGTGTCCGAGAATAGAAAACATTTTTATTGAGTTCTTTCGATTTCTAAATGCACAATTCTAAAGAAAATGTTGGAGAAAAATGTTTCTCTCTCAAATCTAAAGCAATCTGAGCGATCAAATTTCTAGAGCCGGCCCTGCAAATGATTTTAAACGAAAAACATTCAAATTTATAAAGTTTTTTTTATGGTATAATCAATAGAAATTTAACATGCACAAAATCCTTTTATTTGTTATTCCACTTCGAACATCTATCGAATACATATTTCTATTAATAATTTATGGAGTCCATAAAGAGTTTTCCCCAAATCCCATCGCTCTATTTATAGAGCGTTCCAATAACCGATCGTTTAAAAAACGTTAATAACTGCTTCGTGTTATTAATATTAAGACTGTTGCTGATGCTGAAACGTCATCACGTTAAATTTTGTGTTAATATTAAGGTACATAATTTTTTCTGTTCCAGGTGGAAGTCGGCGACGTAATATTAAAAGTAAACGAAACTGATGTGAATCGATTCAGCACGAAAGAGGGTGAGTTTTACAGCTTGGAAATTTTGAGCTCCCACTTCAATATTCATTCATTTGTGTTTTTTTTTATCCTCTTGTAATTTTACAATATTTCTATTTCAAGTACTCTTCTTTTTTTGTTGTTCTATAATATAATAGCTATTAATTAGATTTTGTTGTTTTGTACTACTTTATTTCTCACTTCTACTAATAAATTTAATTAATCCATATTTTTACAAATTCCTCACCCTCCACTTATTTGCTTTATTAAAATTAACACACATGTTTTGCATTTACAGTTTTAAAATGTCTTCGATTATCATCAGATCCTGTTACACTAAAAATAAAACGCGGTAAGGCACTTATTATATTTGTTTATTATAAATACACTTGTTATTTTGTGTTCCTAGTTTTTATATTATTGCGCTTAAGCTTTCGTATAATTTGCAACAAATTATTACATAGGCATGGTTTCATAAATACGTAATTATTATTAAAGCGGGTATTCGATCATAATATGGTCTCCGATATATGTAATTCTAATTATAGATTGTTGTTGTGGTATTATTTATATCCAGCTGCATTAGAACTATTTGTGGTTCTATTAATTAAATGTATAAATAAATAAATAAATAAACAATCTTGACGATAAGAGAAAGGTAAATGTCATTTTTGTACATTTCTAATAGGATATAACTATTTTATTTAACTTATATTATATTAGAGAAGTGACACAAATATAAATACATAATAATTATTTGTTGCGCAGAGATTTGTTATCGAGTTGACTCATACAAAATGTACATTGTTGTCACGTATCATCACTCAGAAAATCGAACATAAACAAGGAACCCGATATTTCAATAATTTGTACTAATATTCCTGTTTAATTTTCTGCCTTCCTCCAATAGATCCTAAAATAAAGGCAACTGTCCGCAAGCATCTTCTATCGGTGAGTGGTGGTGGTGACATAGAAAAACAAGGTAAAGGAGGCGGCGCCCATGTGAATTCCATAATAAGACCTGAGCCCGCTGTCCACCAACCCTACCATGGTCGTTTCGGCACCACAAATGGCAGCTGTGCGGAACAAGAACCTCTTCTTGAACAACACCACCATCAACAGCAACCTAATCAGCAGCTACAATTGGAGGAGAACGAACGTTTACAGTGGCAACCATTGGCAGCTAATAATGACAAGTCCAAAGGTCAACCCAAGTTTGAGGCCTTCATGATGACTGGCGAGCATATTTTGAATATATCGCGTATGCCACCGACGACAACCATTGTGCCCAAACAACAGAAGAAGGTGAGAGGGGGTTGGGGTTTTGGCTATAATTAATTGCTTAAGATAGTGAGACTTAATTGTCCTTGAGAATTTTGGAGATAGTTTTCTTTTTAACCATTACCAGGCCACATGATTTTTTTTAAAACTTTTTAATTTTATCCCTGCTTTTCCACGTTATTCTTTTTCTGCTAAGGGGTGTTTTCATCGAAACAAATAATTTTTATGTTCATTATTTTCTGTATTAAAGTCCAATAAGATTTGTCCAAGTTTCACGTTTTTCTCTGCTTTCTTATTTAATTTAATTGATTACAACAAAAAAGTAGTGTGGGTCAAATTACATTCTAAAACGATTAATATATCGTTTTGTTTGCCGTGAGTTTATTAAAATTTCCAAAAATGTGGAAATTAGAAACTGGTTTATCTTTTCTTTGGCTAAAATAACAGAAAATTTGTACGCGATTGAAATTAAGCGAGCACTTTATGGTGCCAAAAATCGGAAGCACATCGTAGTAATTTTCACGCATGTTCGTTTATTTTATTATTTATTATTAACCACTGTCACGCCAATATCAATAAAATTAGTTAACGTTACCACAAAAGCTTAATTTTAAAAAATCACGATTACAATACTTCCTTATACTTCGTATAAGAAAGTAATATTATTTCGATTACTAATCTTCTATTGACAAAATTGATATCAGGAAGCAAAGTTGTCGTAAATAATTTGAAAATTTCATCGTCAATATGTAAAATAAAACCATACACAACAAATTAAAAATCGCTTTAGAAGGCTACAATTATAAAGAAATTAGAATCTATACTAAACAACAAGTAATAGAAGACGGAAATTTAAATAAAACTTTTTCGCAACGATTTTCAATTCTTTTTACAAATATTTGCCAAAACTCACTGTTGGTTTTCCTGTTTTTCCTTTAGAATTTTTGTTGAAATATCAAAGACACTAAATTATGTAACTTTAACATATAAACGTAGTAAGTGTATGCATTTTATTTAATTGAAGGAAGATGTGGAAATTACAGGGATCTTAAACTTCATGAAAGGGCTTGCTCTTGATCTAAAATTGTAGGTTTTGCGATGAATACTTGTATATTAATTTAAAAGGAATATTTTGTACCATTAAGGAAAGTTTTTTCTTTAGAAAAAAATAATCCTCGAAAAATGTACCTTTTTATCTTGGTTTTAACTTTGCAAATAAAAAAATACATCTCGGACAAGCACTGTTGGTTTTTCTACCACTTTATTAGAATTGTCATGAAGAACAAAGTCTAGGCATAATTAACTTCCTATTATTCTAGTTTTTTCCCTGAAAATAAAAAATTTTGAAGTTTTCTTACGTTACTCCAATTATTTCGTTTTACATTTCTAAATTTCGATGCTAATTTTTTTCTATTTCTAGGTGGACAACTTGAGGTACCACAACAGCCACGCTCACCACTTACGCCATCAAAATCAACAACAGCCACAACAACAACAACACCACAACTCAATGCCCAACAGTCCCAACGAAATGGACCTGGGCCATCGCATAAAATCGGGTCACAATTCCGCCAACACATCTCCTGTCAGTGCCAACAAAAGAGATCAGCAACAGCACTCACCAGCTGATCCATACTCCTCGAATAACTACGTGCGCACCAGCCGATCTGAAGACCAACTGCAAGGGCAAAACGACTGTGGTGGTGTAAATGCCGCCAATGCGGATATAGACGAGGATGTGACTAGCTCGCTGAATACGCTGTTGGATACGCGACCCGACTCAGCTGGGGGTGCAACTAGTGATAGTGATCGCATAGTTTGGACTTATAATGCACCGGTGACTTCGGCTGAGAATCACCACAAATTTATCCACACTTTGTCGAATGGCAGCAGTTCGTCGCACAGTAACAATTCCCCAACGTCGTCGAGTCCGTTGCATTCTGGTTCGCCCGCGTCTCCGACGTCCGTGTCTTCCTCTGTTATGTCAAGTCAATCGGGGTCGCGTCGACTTCCGTTTTCGCTGTCTAATGGACCACACCAGCAAATTGCAGCTGGGGATTACAGTATGTCCGAGGCGATTTCCAACATCTCCAGTCCGGATTATCATGATGATGACAGTGTGGGTATTAGGGACTGTGTTATGGAAATTAGTGATCATAGTGACAGTGATAGTACTTTGTTAGTGTCGGAACCGAGGCAGCAAAGGCGGACGGCGGCGACGGTGGCTAGTGGTGGCACTGGTGATAGTGATCATCGAATTGTGATACAAGTTAAAGGTCCGGACAAGGCTAAGATAAATAGTGATTGTGCGCTTAATAATAATGAACACTATGGATATCAGGTACATACGTTTTTTATCTTCTACTCGTAGTACCAATAGTATAAGGAAGTGTTAGAATAATCGTGGTTTTGGTTTCGCTTCTGAGATATGCTCGTTTTAAGGGTCTTTAAGTTTTATTATTTTCGCACGATCCCCAATAATTTCAAGATTTTAATCAGGTTATTTCCATAATTGTAACTAATCACTAATTATATTTCAAATTTCTCAGGGAAAAAGTTTGGTGTACTTCAAATTTATACAAATTCCTGGTTATAATATCAAGTTGTTAATATAATGAAACTGTGTTTTTAATATAAGAAAATAATATGAAGGGCCATAGAAATTATTTTCGGTTACGAATAAAGGTGCCAGTTTCTTATGTAGAATTACTCAGAATAATTTAATATCAAAGTTCCAAGAGAATTATAGTTTAAGGCAATATATGCTATAATATTGAGGATATACAGAATGTTGTAAATTCAACGTAATCTGATTGTTACAAGTATACTTTTGGTTAATTTTAATCTGTATCGAAGACACAAAAATAAGAACAAATTGTCGAAACCTTTGATGTTTAAGATTCAACTCTAGCAACCTTGAAGAGCTAGTCATAAAAGAAGATTGACTAAATCTAAATATTTTATATTTCTTGTAAAAAAGCAATCACTAAATTTTTTTTTTATTTGTTGACATGTCGATTTTTATTAAATGAATAGAACAAGTAAGTGAAAAAAATATTCCTAGGTCTCATAATAAGCTATAATTTAGTTATAACATGTAGTCCTTCAGCTAGGGGTCAAAAGGTAGGAAGTAAAAGCGGGATGAGACGACGCAGTGTTTTCTGAAGGTTTTTTAATCGCCGAATCCGAATCCGTGCGTCGTTTTTCATTAAAGTGGTGCAAACAAAAGTTATTAACAATTTATTGTTTAAATGTTTAAATTAACTCGAAAACGAAAAGTATACATTTTATCAAAAAAAGTTTCAAACGAAAGTTGATCAAAATAAAAAGACTCTCCGAAAAGGTCATATGGTATTTTGTCACAAAGTTTCTCGGACAAAAGTTATTAACAATTTATTGTTTAATATGCAATAACTCGAAAAGTGTACATTTTACCAAAAAAAGTTTCAAACAAAAGTTGTGCAAAATAAAAAGACTCTCCTAAAATGTATGCTTTTTGGTTTGTTCCGTTTTAAACAATAATTTGTTCGAGCGACTTTAAGACAAAATACCATATGACCTTTTCGGAGAGTCTTTTTATTTTGCACAACTTTTGTTTGAAACTTTTTTTGGTAAAATGTATACTTTTCGAGTTATTGCGTTTTAAACATTTAAACAATAAATTGTTAATAACTTTTGTCCGTGCGACTTTATGACAAAATATCATATGACCTTTTCTGAGAGTCTTTTTATTTTGAACAACTTTTGTTTGAAACTTTTTTTTGGTAAAATGCTCGGTAAAATCTATACTTTTCGAGTTATTGCGTTTGCTACAATAAATTGTTAATAACTTTTATTTGCACCACTTTATTGAAAAACGACGCACGGATTCGGATTCAGCGACCAAAAAACCTTCAAAAAACACTGCGTCGTCTCATCCCACTTTTACTTCCTACCTTTTGATCTCTAGCTGAAGGACTAATGAGAAAAATTAAGTCCTTTAAAAAATTATTAAAAATGAAATAATACAAAATTGTTCGTAATTAAAAAGTTGCCTTTATATCAGTATATTTTACGTAATATCGTATAATGTATAATGATTTCTGCCAGTTTTTGTACTGTGGTTTTTTGGGCAATTTTACAACACAGTAAAAAAATGTATCAACTTTCACACCTCGCTTCGTAGAAAAACTCGTTGCTATGGCAACTACTGCCAATATACAGGGTGTCCCAAGAGAAATGTGGAACCTCTTAAGTGAGAAAACTTTGTTTCTGAGAGACTGGGCGTCAAAGTTAAGAATATTTAGAAAATCTGGAAAACATTTTATTCACATTTACCAAGCATGATACGCCACTGTTTTTTTCGAAGTTTATGATTTTTTTTTTAGATCTTTAACAGAAACTACCAAAAATTCACTTGTTTTTTCGATTCGATTAGGGGCTTTTGAGTTTAAAAAAGAAAATTACAGTTAGTTTAGTTGAAATGAAAACAAATGCACAAATTGAAAGAAAGAATATTAACTAATTAATGATCAGCCATAATACAAAAAAATTATTAAAAACAAAACAAAGCGTTGTTGGACAAACACTTTTAATCTTAAAAATAAGTCAAGGAATCCCTCTATGAAAGGGTTCAGATTTCTCCTTGGACACCCTGTATATTTCTAGTGTATGTATTAATAATTCTCGAAAAAACTAGAAAATGATTTTACAAAATTAAGTTTTAATAATTTTTAAGGTTTCATTTCATTGATTTTCATATTTCTGAGAATAATTTTATCAAATTCTGTTTTGTGTTGCCATGAATCACCTCAAGGTTTTCAGTTTAATTTCAAAACAAAATAATATTATTAAAGGTTGAAGGTAACACGAAATACGACAATTATCTGTAATCAGATATTTTTCTTAATACCAATACTTTATCATTCAGAGAAATTCTAATACAGTTTCTTATCGATAGTGACAGAATAAAGGTGTGTATTTCATAATTCGACAAATTTTCTTGTGGTTCGTCATTTAAAAACTAAAAAATTAAACCGGAAGCGACAAAACTGTGGTTATAGTTAAAATTTTATATATGTATATTTTTTGACTAGTATAGTGTTAAATTTCATCCATGTATTTATCCCTCCAGTGAGCAGTTTTCTTATACAGCGATAATTCTCTTTGTATTACTAAGTCATAGTGTCTTGGTCTCTCTTCCATCCTCTAGAGTACATATATTCACTGATTTTTTTTCGCTTTCCATAATAGATATCCTGCGACTCCCATCACGATCTGGAAAGCACAGAAGAGGCAATAAAAGAATCTGGTAGGACGTCATCTCCTCTATCATCCGAAGACGAAAGCGACGTGGAAAGTTTGCACAGTTTCCACTATTCTCCAAAAGCCGTCGATATGCCTTCGGCCATAAGGCTTGCCAAACGTTTATACGGACTGGATGGATTCAAAAAATCCGACGTGTCCAGGCATTTGAGTAAAAAGTAGAAAATCCAAGCTGGGGGAAAGTGTTTTGTTATTAATTATAATCTGTGTTACAGCAATGATTTTAGTAGGGCTGTGGCTGAGGAGTATTTGAAATATTTCGAATTCGAAAAGGACACTTTAGATATAGCGTTAAGAAAGTTCCTTAAGCAGTTTTCCCTGACTGGTGAAACACAGGAAAGGGAGAGGGTGCTAGTACATTTTTCCAAGAGATATTTAGACTGTAATCCTGGCTCATTTAACTCCCAAGGTAAGGCGGGTTTTTATTTAAATAAAGTGGATTAGTTCGGGTTTCCTTTAAAGTTTTAAACTAGTATACGATTCAAACTTAAATTGGTTTTTCTTCTAGATGCCGTACATACCCTGACTTGTGCTATTATGTTGCTCAACACCGACCTGCATGGTCAAAATATAAGCCGGAAGATGACCTGTAACGAGTTTATAGAAAATCTGTCCGGTTTGAATGAATGCGAGAATTTCCCACGGGAAGTGCTCAAACATTTGTACCATGCTATTAAAAACTACCCTCTCGAATGGGCTTTGTAAGGAAGTAAAAAGCGTGTTTTGAGCGAAATTGATTGATTGGTTTTAGGGACGAGGAAGTGGAAGACAGCAATGCGCAGATAAAGAACAACGAAGGTTTGGTGTTGGGCTTGGGGGGTAATCCATTTTTGGATGTGCCGGTTTCCACGAATGCAGTCGAATACAAAAAGGGTTACGTGATGAGAAAGTGCTGTTATGAAGCAAACGCCAAGCGAAGTGAGTATATTTTTCTAAGAAGCGACATAGTAAATCAATTCAAACAAAATAACAAATCAGTAGTGTATTTATTCGTAGGTTTATTCCACTTTGTTTACATTTTCTTGTAGAATTTAGTTAAAAAAAAGCAAATACATACATAGTCGATTTTGTTGATTAATTATTCTAAGTCTAAGGTAATAAAACATACATACTTTTTGAGGTATTATACATGATACAAATGTTCCTGCAAAGCATGTTGCAATACAAAATAGCTGTTTCGAAGGCCTTTGCTGCATTTTTCTAGCACCATTTCACAAGCGTAGCTGGAAGATGTTCTATTGCACATTGCGGGATTTGGTGCTGTATCTACACAAAGACGAGCACGGTTTCCGCAAGAATCAAATGGGTGATAATTTGCACAATGCAATCAGGATACATCATGCGCTTGCAACTAAGGCTTCCGACTACACGAAGAAACAGTATGTGTTTCGGTTGCAAACGGCCGATCAAGCGGAGTACCTCTTTCAAACAAGGTAACAATATTTTTGGATGAAAAATAAAAAACGTCATAAATGTTTTTAGTTTATTGAAAATGTTAAACTTGGACAATTCTTATTCATTCAGTTCACACTTTTTGATTTTTTTCTCAAATTTCCAGCGATTCGAAAGAGCTATTATCGTGGATCGATACGATAAACTTCGTTTGCGCCAGTTTCTCTGCTCCACCATTGGAGGCTGCCGTGGGATCCCAGAAAAAGTTCCAAAGACCGCTTTTACCTTGCAGCCACACCAAATTAAATTTGGTAAGGGAAATAGTGCAGCTAGCGCGATTTTTTACCATAAAAAATTGGATAAAACCGCCATCTTGAAAAAAACAGTTTTTTGAAAATAATTCCGTTCAAGTCGCTGCTATGATAAAAATAGTTATTAACGATCTTATGTAGAATTTGACTACCTACAACTTTTGTTTGAACATGTTTCTTGTAGGGCTTACGAGATATAGCGACCTAAAGTAACCAATTTTTTTTCATCTTTTTTTTGTTTATAACAATTGCTTGCTAGTCAGTCCTACGCTGATAATAGCTATTACCAATCTTGTGGAGAACTGAATCACCAACAAATTTTATTTACAATTTTTTTTCGTAGGTTGAACAGTTTACGAATTACAGCTGTGGAAAATGTCGAGTTTTTACTATATCTATTTTTTTTTAAATATCTCCTGCCTGCTCAATCTTACGGTAAAATAAGATAAGTATCAATTTGTAAAGAATAAAATAATCAACAATTTTTTCGTACAGTCGTTGGATTACACTAGTTTACAAAATCGAAAAAATGTTATGCCCATTATATCTCACTCTGATTTTCCCATGTATTTTGGCCCACTAAACACATCTGAATTACTTTGGAATGTTACCGAATCTCACATATTATAACAAAATTAGTAACTAGCAATATGTTGAATTTCAATTGATTCACTAAAAGAAAAAAATGTGAAAATCGTCAAAAAGTTGAATTTTGGTCTTCCATTGAAAAATACATAACTTCACAATTTGTCCATGGATTTTCATCAATAGCAGCTTGTTTTTTTCGTAATAGTATTAGCTTCACGCAAAAATATTTGAACTAAACTTCTTTGCGATTTCTATTTTTCCCAGGATGATATGTGAATTTTCGACATCGATTTTTGCCAAAAAACGCGATTTTTCAACTTATTAAAATCGCTAGCATCTGAACTACTGGGCCGATCTCTAAACTATGTAATGAAAGTTGTAGAAGGCTCAGTTACCTGTAATTTGACTGCTTGTTTGGCCAAATCGGCCAATTAGATCTCGATATATACTCAAAAACGTCGAAAGAACTCCGAAATTTGAAAAAAAAAATTTCGAAAATTCATATCTCGAAAACGCTTCCATGAAAAAAATTTTAAGTGTGATTTTCGTGTTTAGTGGGCCAAAATACATGGGAAAACCAGTGTGAGATATGGTGGGCAAAATGACTGTAAACTAGTGTTACCAGTTAAAGCGGCATAAATTTCGCAACTGGACTTTTTGACATTTACGCTGCTGTAACTCGTAAACCATCGAGACTACAAAAAAACTGTTTAGTCAAAAGTTGTTGGTAATTTCATTCTCTGCAAGAATGGTAATATCTATTTTTTGCGTAGGACTTATTAGAACGAAGATATTTACAAAAAACATAAAATAATAAATTTTCTACATTTTCCACCGCTTAAGTCGAGCTTCCAAAAAATTTGTTTAAATGAAAGTTGTAGATAATCAATTTATTCACAAGATTGCTAATGACTATTTTTATCAAAGAAGCAACTCTAACCACAATATATAGAAAAACATTTTTCACCTCCACTATTTTAATTTTTTTATTGGAAATTGCGAATTTATGTCTCTATTGATTGGACTAACTGTGGTGGTTTTCCAGCGTGAACAATTGGCAGATCATGAGGAGAGAGTAATGAGACTGGAAGCCATGTTGGAAGACCATCGAAAATCACCCCCTGATAAAGGCTCTAAATCCCTAGTGATGCAAAACTACAAAGAGAAAGAGGGTTATTTAAATTACGAGGTAACACCCCCTAAAACGCCTGGTTAACTCACTGAAACTATAACAAATTTCTTGCAGTTGAAACGATATCGCACGTATGCGTATATGTTGCGATCCCGAATGTCCCAATATCCGGAATTGGGAATTAGTTTAGCCGAGAATAGTATAGGGGAAATGGACGAGGCGATAGGGGGCTCTGGTAGTGGCAACATAACGTTGATTGGTGATGGGGCAACTGGTGGTATTGTACCACCACCAATACCGGATCGTCCATCGCCAACAGTTAATAGGTACAGTTACAGACAGGCTATTTACAACCGAAATATGCTCAACGGGGACGCTGATATAGGCTGACGGGTTATGGGGGTTTTCTCCGCATGTGTGCTTTGAATTTTTTATGAGTTTGAGTTTTTTTCTTTTGTATGGTACGACACAATGTTGTACGGTTGTTTTAAACAAGTGGGTTTGGTTTTTCTTCTATAAAATACAGTGTCGGGTAACGCGGGGATTTAAGGCTCTAAGTTAGTGGGATTACAGAAATTATTTTGGTTAAAATATGGGTGGTTATTTTACAACAAAATTCGACGATAATGTCAGTTTTCTTTCGGTGTATTAATTTGAATTTTTTCAAAATTGGTTAGATGCTGACGTCATAATAAGAAATTAAGTAAACAGCACTGTATTTTGTTTATGCTTTTTATTTAGGTAATTTATTTTGTTTTATATTTTGGATGTTGGTAATTGGTGTTGTGTAAACTCTGGGTAATTTTACATGAATCTTGGAAAAAACTATTCCGTTTATTATGATTTTTTCCACGATGCTGTTCTAATAGTGTATATTTTATGTATTTTTACTATCTAACAGAATTTTTGTGATTTTTTTTGTAGATAGATACTTTTATGGTGCTGGAATTTATTTATTTTGTTTGTAAATTTCGAGCTGATTTTATGTTTAAGGGGGGAAGTTTCATTAGAAATCAAAAGAATATCTTAGCCTTAACTCACAGTTTATTGATATGAAATAAAATACAGTCAGTATTTTTTTTATTGAACAGGCGCCGTTTTCGGCAGCTAAATTTGTTCATATCAATATTCTGTGCTTTAGAACAATAAAGTTTTGTTCATTTTGATGCATTTAATCCAAACGAAATTCCAATTAATTGTTGTATAAGTATTAATCCTAAATGAACAAAACCAATACAGGCTGTTTCAAATTCGCTTCTCACTACAGGGATCTCAGAAACGGTAAGAGATACAGCTTTGGTTAAATTGGGGAAAAGTTGCGTAATATGGTGGCCAATAATAAGCCGTTTAGAAATCGAAAATATCTTTTGAAGTTCTGGAGATTTTTTGAAAAAACCAAATTTTTGCCTTTTCTTTTTTATTTTTTTCTGCTCTTATTTTTCAAGATATCGAAAAACTAAAAGCACTTTGTCGTGGACACTTTTTGTGCTTTATAAAATGACGTTAAAATTTTCCTCATGTGACGTTTCGTTTTTCCGCTGACGTCATCAAATCCATTTTTTTAAATACGGCCCTGTATCTTTTTTTGTCGTTTTAAGTAGCATTTTTTGTGTTCTAGAAAATGGCGTTTACATTTTTTCCATACGACGCGTTCTTGTGCAATCATCTTCAGATCATTTTTTAAATACGATCCTGGATTTTTTTACAAATTCATCAGTTTTTTTCCTCACTTCCTCATATCCACACATTTTGGTAAACTTTAATAATAATAAATTTTCTTTTATAATAAATCAAACTAACCTATTATTTATTGTTAGTAGTAATAATAAGAACAATGGAAGTAATTTTTTTAAATAATTTTATAAAATAAACACTTATGAAATCGTCAATACTGATGATGGGCTGTACAATAAAAAAAAATACTGATGAAATTGTAAAAATAATCCAGTGTCGTAGGCATTCAAAAAATGATCCGATGATTACACAAGAACGAAACGTCGTATGGAAAAAATTTAAACGCCATTTCATAGAGCATAAAAAATGCTACTTAAAACGAGGAAAAAAAACAGGGCCGTATTTAAAAAAATGGAGTTGATGACGTCAGCGGAAAAACGAAATGTCGCATGAGGAAAATTTTAACGTCATTTTATAAAGCATAAAAAGTGTCCGTGGCAAAGTGTTTTTGGTTTTTCGATATCTTGAAAAATAAGAGCAGAAAAAAATAAAAACGAAAAGGCAAAAATTTGGTTTTTTCAAAAAATCTCCAGAATTACAAAAGATATTTTCGATTTCTTAACGCAACTTTGCCCCAATTTAACCAAAGCTGTATCTCTTACCGTTTCTTAGATCCCTGTAGTGAGAAGCGAATTTAAAACAGACTGTATGTATATCGAACAAAAAAAAAAAGTAATTCGTGATTAAATTGAGATTAAATGAGTTTCCGTTAGCTTAGAAATTGATTTTACCTACATAATGTATATAGTTTAAAAAACTTTAGCATATTTGTCTCTTGAGATGCATTTAAAATTCAGAGAAAAGTTTTTAGTGATGATTTTAAATCTCACGTAGAGTTAGGGGCTGTGATTTAAAGATATAAAAAGAAAATAAAACCAGTGTGTTGTAAAAATTTTACGTACTAAGTAAGTTTGTTGTTGTTATTATAGACAGGAAACAAACGCGTTTTTATTATTATTAGCTAGCTGAGGTAATAATTAATATCTATAATAACTGTACTGAGTACTATTGTGTTTTATTTTTATTATTATTATTATTATCGTCATTAATGCATTTAATATTATTGCTAAGGAGGGACAAGGAGATGTGTGTTAAAAACCGTATTTATTCTTTTGAGAATAATTATATATTATAGTATTATAAAAAAAGAAACTATAATAACATTTAAACAATAAACTATTTAAATTACGTTTCGTTTTTTAGGTATAGTTTTACTGTTGTGCACATTATTTACTATCCCGAACAACATTTACAACCTCCCTAAGGTTTGTCTTTATTTACCAAACATCAACTGAACACATTTTTAACTAATGCCTATTTTTCCCCAATTTTCCTATAATGTTCACTGACAAAGCCAAAAAAAGGATCGTTTCAACATTCGTTTAAATGGTCCGAAAACTGGATGAGACAAATTTTGTTTGTTGTTAAATATTTAAGTTATATAAAGCTAATATTTGTGTCATCCAAAACCGCTAATTTATTAACCGATACGCTTTAGTTACTTTGTTCTTTGTCTGTAAATTTGCATGTTATGATCACTGCGTTGGTTTGCATGTGGTAAGCTAGTTTCCCGTTTTTGTTGCATTTTGTTTGGTTTTAGTTTACAGTGAGAGCCAGAAAAAACGCCTTAGTAGTTTTTTTTGGCTTTTGCAAAACCAGAAATAATTGTTGGTTTTTTAATGTGAATTATTTGTGGTTTTCAATTGTGAATAATTAACAACATTTTTGTCAACTAAATTGTTTTTGTTTTGTGTTGAAATATGTTACTAATTCATTGTTACTTGCATGTTGTGTAGGAAAGGCCCGGAATGAATTGAATTTTGGATAGAGAATTGGCCGAAAAATGTGAATGAAAATACCACACAAAAATATTTTATCACAATGTGTAGTGCAATAGAAGAAAATATTTTTGGAATGTAGGAAAGAACATATACATACATGTTTGTTTTGGAATTTTGGTTAAATCCATTTTTTTATTATTAATAATATCTGGAGGATTGAATTGTTAAGTCGATTTACTATATTATGACGCCCCGAAATCGGAAAAACACCTTTAAGTTTCTTTTTATTATACATTTTTATTGTTTAGCCAAAGAAATTTTTTATTGTATTAATTAATTATAATCACTTAACAAGAAAAAACTGGTATTGTAACAGTAGCATTTTGCTTAACATTTTACACACTTACTAGAGCTTTTGCTAATTTTTTTATGTATATATTGTAGCCCTCCTGTAAATTTTTATTTTAAATACATTATACTTATTTATATTAATTGTCTTTTTTAATTTGGTTACATTTGTTTATGTAATAACAAAGATAATGAAAGGTGAGTAGGATAAAATAGATAAGAATAAATAATTATACAGGTAAGTATAAAATATATGGGCCATTTATTTGTGGATTTCTTTTACTTTTTACTGAATTGGGATTTTAACAAAAAATATCATTACTCAATGAATTTAGCCTCTTCAAGTAAACGCAAAAGTTGAGTATTTTGAGCCTCTAAATCACCATTTATTCTAGACTTGTACAGGGTGTCCCATTTTCGACACTTTTATTGGCGTTATTATCAAAGATAGAATGTTGCGGTTTTCACCTTCCTGTCCTACTTTTTTACGAAACGAAAGATTCCGGGGTCAAGTTTCTCATGGCTCTCTTAGTTTTTAATCTACAGAGTGATTCTGAAATTCTTTGTTTTTTAGACACCCCTCGTATTTCCGTTATGCGTCTACTTACCAAAAAAGTGAAAACTGATCTTGATAGAGTTTTTTACGTAGAATTTAGTGGCGTAGGCAGTTTTTGTGTAAAAGGTTTAGTTTTTGAGATATTGCCCAAAATTGTTTTTTTAAATGGGACACCCTATATATTATTTTTTATATTGATTAAGCAAAATTTGAGCTTTCTAAAAATATATAATACTTAATATGTATTTATTTTGAAAAACAAGCTCAAAATTCGATATTTTTAATAATTTACTTTATTTATAACAGTAGGCCATGGCTAGTTTATTAAAAACAAATGCAAAATTTGACAGATTTGTCAGATTTCCATTATTGATGAAATATTTTTGTTACGTAGGAGTTTTTATTTTACTTTTAATTTTTTATTACAATGGCCATTTTCGATAATTATGAGAAGTATTATATTGTTGGTATGTTTTATACAATGCAATAAAATTATCTTTTGAAGTGTTTAGCTTTAAAATAATTACGCATTGTGAAAATTTTGGATTTGTTTTTAAAAAATTAGCCATGGCCTACTGTTATAAATAAAGAAAATTAGTAAAAATATCGAATTTTGAGCTTGTTTTCAAAATAAATATTAAGTATTATATATTTTTGGAAAGCCCAAATTTTGCTTAATCAATATAAAAGATAATATATAGGGTGTCCCATTTAAAAAAACATAAGTTTGGGCAATATCTCAAAAACTAAAACTTTTACACAAAAACTGCCTGTGCCACTGAATTCTACGTAAAAAAACTCTATCAAGATCAGTTTTCACCTTTTTAATAAGTAGACGCATAACGGAAATACGAGGGGTGTCTAAAAAACAAAGATTTTGAGAATCACTCTGTAGATTAAAAACTAAGAGAGCCATGACAAATTTGACACCGGAATCTTTCGTTTCGTAAAAAAGTAGTATCTTTGATAATAACGCCAATACCCCCTAAAAGTATCGAAAATGGGACACCCTGTAGAGGGTAAATTAAGCGCTTTTTTCCCAACAAAAATCAGATCCAGCTCGGAAAGCAATGAAATTCATGTATAATTAATTATATTTATTAGTAACAACGCAAAATACTCAATTGCTCACCAAAAAAAGTTAACAAATTAAGTACTTTAGATGTAACAACAATAGTTAAAAAAATATCAATTTAAAAGCATAATAAAGTGAATAGTTTCAGTACACCTATGGAGCAAAACACCAAAATTTTTCTAACTAAAATACAACTTCCATATCCTACGGAGCCCATGATGCGCTTAAAATAGTTACTTCTCCCGTTTTACTACCAAAGGTCCAACGTTATCACCCGTCTCTTTGTTGTGGGTACCATGAGCACCATCACAATAAGGCCACTAAAACCCAATAATTATTACCTAGTAACGTAATTATCATAACTTACATTCTTGCTTCGCCAGCATCTGCAAAACACCGCTTTCTCGGCGATGTCCTCCACGTCCACAGTGTCCACCACTTTCTTATTGTTCTTCAGTATTTTCGGGTTCACTTGAGAGTTGGGGGCTGGACGGCCATGTGGACAGAACGCTCTGTAGGTGATGTAAGTAAAACCAGCTGCGGCAGCCGCTGGAGGCACCAAAGCCAACCAATCTCTAACTAAATAAAATTGAGGTTATGTCACTCACTTGGTTTCTGCAGGTTGCTACTTGTGTAATAATACAAAGGCCACTGAGATAATAGTTTACTTTACATAATTTAATTTACTTACAGCCTAATCTAAACCATCCTCCTATCGAATCTGGAATTGGTAAACTGGATAGATAATTTGGCAGCGATACTTTGACTAATTGAGCTACAGGTTGCATTTTTCTGTTTATGTAATTACTGGAAGTTTGTTACTACCGCATATATTCACACAGTAAACTGCGAGTTAATTTTAGAATTTCGACGTTTTTTGTGGATTATTGTCGATTGCGCCAGCACTCACCAACGGCAATTTTCTTTGTATGATTTCTCAAGTTGGTAATGGTTGTTCTAGTTCGAAAGTGAGTGGAAGGTTCTTTTGCGGTGTGGAAATACGGGAAATAAAAAGTTATCGTTATCTTGTAGACTTTATCAACAAATTAAGTATGAGTAAACAAACGTTGAAGGAAAAAAGTTGTTGGATTTAAAAAAATAGTACGAGCTGTTATAATTAGGAAAATAGACTGTTATTCGCACTAATTTACCTTAAATGGAATTATAATAATTAAACATCTTACGTAATGTTTCTTTTTCTATTAATTGTTTATAGGCCGGACACATAGTTGATCTATGTCCATATGTGTATAAGATAAACCACAATTTTCGACTGCTTTCGGTCAGTATTCGGCTCTCCGGCTATGTTCGAATCAAGCCCGATTACCGACGGAAGGCAGCCGAAAATTGTGGTTTATCTTATACATATATGGATATAGACCAACTATCTGTTCTGTTATTTAATAGTCAAGTGTATATATGGTTGCCTAAATTGGAACAGTTTCCTTACAATACTACGACATACGTTTTATATGCCTCCCTGCATTTTTATACAGAGAAACAAAGATAGAAAATCATGTTGTTACAATTTTTCATTCATCTGCTTTATTTTAAAAAATTGTGGGAAATTTTCAAAATTTTTATTGTAAACTGCTGGCCAATTGAAACGTACCAAGCGAATTTTTAGGTTGAATTTAAAGTCAAATATTTTGGAAAATATAAAAGATATCAACATGCGGTTTTCAGGATTTCAGAGATAATTTAATTGAGAAAACGATAGTGTTAGGCGATTTTTTTTACTTTGAAGTACATTGCTCTCTACAGGGTATGAAAGAAAGTCTTCTTTTTTTGTCTAATTTTATAACTACCGTGATTCCACAAAAAAATTTAATATTTTTTTTATGTAGATTTTTTTAGTCCTTACTTAATGGGAAAACAACCTGTTTCTCAAAATTTTGATATCCCTGTTATTTTATAAGATACCGAATTTTTGCTGAAAATTTGATTTTTTTCTTTGGTTTTTGTCGTTCGGCCGTATTGTGTTTTGTAAGAACCAATCTCTGTAGTTGATTATAATACCTTATGAATGGTTTTCTTATAAAAAGTACACTTTTTGTACTATTATTAATTTATTGGTAACCAGTGGCTTATCAAAAATCGGTACACGTTCGCTAATTGGTAAATTTTTTAATTCATTTTTTGAGGCTATTTTCTTAATGGAATAGAATGGAATTTAGTTGGTTTATGTTCACCATTGGTTTAAGTGACTTATATCCTCGAAATGGGTTTTTCACTTTTTCAAAAATTTGCTCATATTCGTGTATACCGGGTGGCTACGAAATCGTTTTACAACCCCCACCATTTTGTTACATTTAACTGTATTAATTTGAAATTTGGCATGGTTTTATTGTTGAAAGGAATAATCATTTTGACGTTTAAAACAATCTGATGACACTTCCGGTTTCACCGGAAGGGCCACCTACTAACTTTCAAATTTTTTTAAAACAACCCTGTATATTTTTTCCATAAGAATTAGATTCTACTTAAAATTACCTTTTTATCGACATATCACATGATGACATTTGCTTTCAAAATGGCAGCATAATTATTATTGCAAAAACCTGTTCAACAATATTAAATTTAATAAAAAATTCGGTATCTTATAAAATAAGAGGGATATAAAAATTTTGAGAAATTGGTTTTTTCCTCATTAACCAGGGACTAAAAAAATCGACATCAAAAAAATATTAAAAAAATTTTGTGGAATTCCGGTAGGTATAAAGTTTGAGAAAAAAAGACGACTTTCTTTCATACCCTGTAGATAGTAACGTACTTCAAAGTAAATAAATCAGGTCACACTATTGTTTTCGCAATTAAATTATCTCTTGAATCCTGAAAACCTCATGTTGATATCTTTTCTCCTTTTCAAAATATTTTACTTTAAATTCAACTTAAAAATTCGCTTGGTACGTTTCAATTGGCCAGCAGTTTAGATGATTTTATTATAGCAATTGATAAAAGTTTGTATGTGGTTATTTTTGGGTTAGATAAACGTACATCTAATCAAATTATGCCTACTACTTTTATTTACAAAATCCTTCATATCACAGAGATAACTAAAACTATGTGTAAATATTTTATTACATATGTATATCTAAAAACAGTCTATTGTATTAAAATGGTAATCCTAAATTAAATTTAGGAACACGTAAATGGCAAAGCACAATTCTTTCTCTTCACTATATTAGCATTGTAAATATTTATTAGTGGATTGTCTCATATCTGAAAATAAAAATTGCATAAATTTAATATCATAAATGCTAAACAAATTAGAAGTATCAGAATTTTAAATTACACTATTTAAAATTTAAAAAACCTTCGTTTTATATCAATCATATAATAATTATTTTCCGTTAATTTCAGGATAAATTCCTGAATCCACAATACCAGGATAGACACCAAATATTTTTAGGTATGACTCTTGAATATATTCTGCATTGTCCTGTATAATTTTTTTATCTTCAATCTTTTTTATTTTTATTTTCCATATAAAATTATTGCAGGTGGCAACTTACGGAAATATTTTTAACAAATTTAATAATTACTTCGAGTAGACATCGTTTATGTTCAAAATGGAATTTAACTTTTCGATTCCAAATAAACCAATCTTTCATCATCTATCAAATTTTTAACTATTTTCTATAATAGTTTTCAAAATAAATTGAATAAAACGTGAACATACTGATTTATTTTTCTAATTCCAAATTAGAACACCAATAATTCTTTAAGGGTTAACACTGTCAAAAAAATTATAAGATATTTTCGATCGCAAATCATCTCAGCTACAAATTTCATGCATAACTTTTTTTCGATAATCAAATAGTTTAGCAGACTGGCTTCTTTTTATCCAACAGTGTTTCACTTTTTCAGTCCACAATTTTCAACATTAAAGAGATGATTGCTCGAAAACTAACCCGGATCGGGGATAAAAAAATTATACAGGACAATATAGAATTTATTCAAGAATCACATCTAAAAATATTTCGTGTCTATCCTGGTATATAGAATAAAAATATGGGTCTAAAGTTCCTCAAAAGGAATATACAGCTCCTAAAACGAACCTCTCAAATATAATTTCAATATATTCAGTTTTAATTCAAACATATTTTACCGTATTTGTTTAGAAGGTTTTCAAGGATAAATTATTAATTTTCTTCAGGAGCATCTAGCTCAACCTGAAAATTTATTAACAAGACTTAAATACAGTCGTATTAATATACGATCTGATGGTCAAAAGACTTACCAATATATTTTTAGTACAAAATTTTTAAATATACAGGTTGTCCGGAATTAGGAGCAAAAAACTCGGGGAGTGATTCTACTCGAATATTAATGTGATCAGTTTCTATAATATTTACAAGGGCCCAAAGTTTTTGTTTTTTAAATCAAATTTTTTCAATAACTGTTTTCTAAATTTTGATGATACCGGATTGAAGAGCATCGAAAAATCTTCAAAAAAGTTCCTCTTGTTGAATATCGATAAATCGAGTAGTTTTCAAAAAAAACGCGCTTCTGTTTAATGTTTGCTTCTTTAATCTCGAAAATGAGCTATAGTTAGTTGGTATTCATTTAAGGCGTTTTTCTCGAAAACGACTCGTTTTACCGTGATGCAGCAAGAGGATCTTTTTTGAAGATTTTTTGATGCTCTTCAATCGGGCGTCATCAAAATTTAGAAAAAGTGCCTAACAAAAAAGTTCTGGGTC
The DNA here is from genome assembly GCA_963942485.1 of Pediacus dermestoides. Classification (NCBI taxonomy): domain Eukaryota; kingdom Metazoa; phylum Arthropoda; class Insecta; order Coleoptera; family Cucujidae; genus Pediacus; species Pediacus dermestoides. Next base: position 38,451,217 of record OZ012626.1, read on the forward strand.
TTTATCCAAAGGTCAACGTCAGTTTCGACTGTTTGACACTGGGGGATTTACCTCAATTTTGGTGCAAGAATACAAATAAACATTAGTGATAAGTGTGCCAAATTTGAAATGAATCTGTACACTAGAAAAAAAGTTACTGGAAAAAATTGATTAAAAAAAACAACCTTTAAGGCCCTGTAACTCCAAGATTAATGAGCTTTCGGAAAAATGTTATAGGAACTTGTCCATTAATTTTTCAAGTTGAATCACCCGCCGAGTTTGTTGCTCCTAATTTCCGGACACCCTGTATAAAAAATATTTGATGTGCCCAACACATGACTTTCTTATACGGATAGTAGGTACCACAATTACTGTTCCTAAAAAATTAAGTTAAATTTCTTTTAAAAATCGTGTTTCCATTTTGAGCGTTTCCAGCAATTTTCAAATAATTTGCGGAAGTCTCTCTCGCACTTATACGCATAAATCTGTCCTTGTCCCACTCATTATAACCGAATTTTACGACAAAAATAAGTGTTTTATTTTCTTGAAATTTTTTGACGGTATTTCAAAAAAAAGTTTAAACAAAATTTGTTCAAAATTTAATTCTAAATCAATGTTAAAGAACAAAAAATCTAGTAAATTGTATATTTTTCAAGATATTCCTAAAAAATCTAAAAATGTCTTCAGGTAAGTACCACTTGTGTTGGTGCTAGAACTGCTAGATGAAAAAGATTTAATATGGCACCCACAATTTTGTTCAAACTCTTTTTTTTCTTACCATAAAATATCTGTCCTTACCGAAAAATTCCTCAAATCATCAAACTCATCCTCATCATTAACCAGCATTTGGCGACTTCCATACCGCCTCCTAAAAATCACATTTAGCACTACCTACACACAATTTCAATGATGGAATTTTCTTACTCTAAGTATCTCCTCCAACTCATAAGCCCAATATAGACCAACACCGACATAATTACAATAGTTCCAGCCAAAATCCCGACTAATTGTCCTGGCATTCCAGATTGCTTCACCTCCTCCACTGCTTTACCAGTAGAATTCTTGTGCTCCTCTCTTAATTTATCCTCTGTATTCTTCCCATTTTCAATATACTCAGTATCCATTTTCCGGTTTACTGGTGATGTTGGTTTAAACCCAGGCGGATGCTTCTTGTGAACTGTCGTCGAAGGTTTGGTAGAAGTTTGTGCAGATTTTGTTGCGGAAACTGGATGTGTGTGGACGGGCTTATTTAAATCATTTACTTCTGTGTCCGTTAACTCTGTTGCGTGCTTTGCTAGTTGCTCTCGGATGGTGTCATTTTCCATAAATTTGACATTTGTTGCTGAAGCATTGGGGAATCTTAACGCCGGTTGGATTTCAGGAGGGGGAGTATCGGAAATGTTCTTAGGTTTAGTGGTATCGCCTGATGGAGGTAGTGAGATTGGAACTTTGGTGGTGATGGAGATTACAGTGGATGGATTATTATCGGCTGAAACAGGAATTAAAAATTATTGGATGGAAAAAAATCAAGTATTTGCTCAAGTTCCAAGTAAATAATACCGTCCACAACAGAGGAGTAAACAATTAAATTCACGAGGGTCAAAGTGCTAAATACTGAAGCATTTAAATACAATCCCACATTTCCTTATATGCACCAGTTGACCCTACAGAATACAGATAAAATTAATATAGCAACAATATTTTTTTGCACTAAGGTCAGATGAAGGGTCAATTTTCACGCACATTGCAATTAATTAAATTCCTATTATTGCGCATGTGATTCTTGGAACATTTTTAATTACGTACCTCAAATTCATAGTAATAGAAAACCTGTTAAGCAAAAATAGAACATACCTGATGCTGAAGCGGATATACAACTAGCTACCAAATAAAATGCTAATAATTCACTTAACAAAACTACAACTTTACTCATTTTTGCACAAAAAAATGTTTTATACAACTGGAATTGATCACAAGATTATTCTGTTAATTTCAACTGTGGGTTATTACGATTAAAACAGATAAAATAACTGATTAGTGATTACTACTCTCTTATCAGCGTGGTGTTATTTTTTTATAAAATCATTGTCTCTTGTTAAACCCGTGTGTTTTTGATATTAAACGAGTGCTATCTGTGCACCTCTCCAGCTCTACCATCACCACATTTTCTCGGGGCAACCTCACCACACTCCATACCTATATTCGCTTGCAAATTCAACGGAAATAAATAATATTAAAGAAACATGCATTGACTCACAGTAATGACATAGTAGCAATAGTAATAACACAGAATGTGGCAATAAATCAACTGAATGGCTGGGATTTTTCTGAGAAAACTCGTTTAATTTCTATTTATCAGTCACTGGGGAATTCACCAGGATTTGTTGCGTTAAATTATTGTATATTAAGCAGTGTACTGGCTTTAGGCTTTTGAATTGGAATAAATTGGTAGTCTCGTTATATTGGATTCTAGAGTTAAAGACAAAAGTTTAAGAAGTAGTAGGTCTGAAATTGGCAGCAGGATTAAAATCAGGCAATTCCAGCAGGATTCTAGTTTCTCTATGATGACCCACGATCAACTTGTTTACATTAAGCACACTTATTTTTTTAATATTTTAATTTATATCATCTATTCAGAAAAATGTTAGATTTTTTTCATATTACATTAGATTTATAAACAAAATTTAGATAATAATTTGTACCTACCTAATATCTATATTAAGTGTGCACCAAATGGGAAATTTTTCTATCTTTAGAATTACCAAATTTATTTTACTGTGGAAAGGTTCTGCATGTTCTTAAACAAAAAAGAGCCTTAATAAAATCAGTAAAAATTGCATCGTATACGAAGGAGGGGTAAAATTTTAAATTCACTCAAGAATAAAGTACCCTTATTTTGCATCATAAAAAAAATTATTAATAAAAGTTGTTTGTACTTAAGAGTTATCTCCGAATATCAAATTTGGACTCCCGTTGACAAAAAACAAACGTCTTTCCTTTTTTCGGCGTGCCCCCGTAGAACAAATCGCTAGAAGCTATGCAGCGCATAAATTCAGTTTTTTAAAAGTTCTTGGGTTCATACTTACATAATTTACTTAAATTGGTTTAACTGCGCGAAAACGGGTCGTTTAATAAAATAATAATAATTTTAACAGGAAACTGAAATTGACTTACCGGCAAGTACAGATAAAAGTAATTCCTGAACCAATAGATTTAAGTTTTTTAAAAAAGTAAAATTGGCAATAAACTGCTAAAGATATCAAGTAAACCCGCATTTGTTTTACATTAAGTTGTTTTACTTATCCATAAAATAAAATACGGTGTACACCAAAAAAATAAGATTATTTTTGGCATTATTTTATTAACCGCCGTGTTTTCGCGCATTTAAACCAATTTCAGTAAATTATGTGTTTAATTGCCCAACAACAGTAAAAAAACTGAATTTATGTGCTGCATAGCTTCTAGCGATTAGTTATATACGGGGGTGGGTCCAAAAAAAGGAAAAATGGCTTTTCTTTGTCTACAGAACCCAAATTTGGTATTCGGGGATAACTTTTAAGTAAAAACAACTTTTCCTGCGATGCAAAATAAGGGTACTTTATTCTTGAGTAAATTTTAAATTTTCACCCCTCCCTCGTATACGATGTAATTTTTACTGGTTTTACTTATGCTCTTTTTTGTTTAAGGACATGCACAACCTTTCCACAGTAAAATAAATTTGGTAATTCTAAAGATAAAAAAAATTCCCATTTGGTGCACTGTATATTTTTACTCACAAAAAATATTTCGTGTTCAAAAAAGAATATTAAAATTTCCCCTAACCTGAATAAGGGAGCACTTTCTGAAGAATCGCATGTTTATGAAATCTATTACTTTCTTAAGGGAACTACTAGCTGAAAAAGGGAAGCACCTTGCAAAAAATGGTGCAATTTTTTAGAGAATTAAATTATCTTCATTTTTTTTTAATGGCTTTTTGTCGTGGCATAAATATACTACTTATGATCCTTCAAATTTAAAAAAATTGGAGATGAAGGGTTTTCGAGCCAAAATAGCTCAATAGCTCTTTTTGTAAAGCATTTATTGAGAAACAAAGTGGTATATTAATTTTTTTAATTTCGGTAATCATTTATGTATAAGTTCAAGTATCCAGGAAATTATTGGGTTTTCGATAAAATTTTATTGTGTAAACTCCTGTTATTTTTACGCGTTATACTCAGTCCTGAAGTTTCTAACAAAGTTTGTACCACCCTTACTTTAAATAATTAATCATGAATCTTCACAATAATCAATCATCGACCTTGAGTGTAATAGACCACTTTTGGACAAGCCACCCCTGTCTCATTTTCCGCCATCTTGAATCAGGGACCAGGGTGCATTTGACTTTTTGGAGATATCTCGGAACTTTTACTTTATCCGAAAAAGTGACCGAGACAATTTTGAGAGAATAAAATTCCGCACATTTTTTGTTTATATTTTTTCATACCTATCTCATCCTTATTGTTTAAATAATTTAGCAGCTCAAAGGCGAATTTTTTCACATTTTTATCATAGTTTTATGAATGAACCGATTACTGTTTGAATAATTAATATTAAAAATTTAACAAAAAGTCTAGAAATATGCTATAAAACTGACCTAAAATGAATTTTCTTTGGAATTAACTCTGGAATCGTGGAATTTCGAAAAAACTGTTGGCTCCCTTTATTTTTACGACGGCGATTAAAACAACACATCTCAAATCCGAACTCTTGGTTTTAGGCATGAGATCCCAAAAATAAAATAGCTTCCACCATTTTTTGCTCAATCGCTGTAGATAATAAAAATAATAACAAATTTAAGAAAAAATCGCAAAGGGTATAAAATTCCTGGAGAGTATTTTTTAGGAAATTAAGTAAGTACTTACTCTTTTTACAATGCAAAATTTTCATATCACAATTTTAACAAATTTGTCCACATATTTAAAATTCTGGAGCATTACGTTGGAGAAAAATAAAGAAAAAAGAGGTAAAGAAGAAGTAAAAGCTAGTTTTTTTAAGAAATATATGATTTTCCAGTGATCCTATACGACATAAATAGGTTTTTTCGAAATCCTATTAAAATGTTAAGGTTTTGGAAGGTTTCAAAGAATTTTCGAACTACTTAGGCTAGGTTAGAATCCAAGTTATTATGAAAGTTGATTTTAATTTTTTTGCAAATTTTGTCTGAAACATTTGGAAATTTCCTCGAAAATTATGTTTTTTGTCAGTTTTTCAACATATCGCATCTTTTATAGATATTATGTTGTGGTAAAGAGTCTAATTCTCTATGGTATACATAATTAGAGTCTTTTACTTGAGTTAAAAGTATGCACCGAAAAAATTGAAAATATTGTGTAAGATCGATAGGAAGGGCGGAATTTTGTGAAAACAACAACTTTCAACTGTGTTTGCAAGTGTATTGAGAGTAGAGGAAAATTTGCACGGAATTTGATTCTCTACAATTTTGTTAAAATCTATTTCTGTCATAGGATTCATATTCTCAAAAAATTGATCATTTAATATTTTTGCATATAACATTAATTATTATTTTATTCGCATTTTTTTAAAATAGAATAACAATAAATTGAAAATGTATCTGAGAAACATCAGAGCAATTCTCCTCGATTTTTTTTTCTGGTATTTGGAATGATATGATTTTTTATACAGGGTGTCCCGGAAAAAGTGGGAAATCTCTCGGATTCAGATAGGGCATGAAAAAATAAGATGACAAGTTCCTATAAAAAATTTTCCTACAGGCCATCTCTACGAAGATATGTAGCCCTGAAGAGCGTCGCTGGAAATCGTTTTTTTTTAATAACTTTTAAAGTACTTAATAGAATTTTATAAAAAGTTAATATGATGGACACTACTAAGGACCTCTTGAAATAATGTACTTGACACATATCTAGCTTGTTTAGTTTACCAGGGACAGACTAAGCTTTACAACTTAATGCTTAAACTTTTAACACCCTGTGTGAAAAAGACTTAAAACAACACAATCAGGTAGCTTGAACCTTAGACTAAAGAAAAGCTACTCTTGTTTATTGTCGATAAAGTGGACCGTTTTCGAGAAAAAGAATAATAAACGAATTCATGTTTTATTAAGTCATTAAAAAAAATTCACATTCCGAAAAAAAATCACAATTTAAAAAACGCCTGTAGGAAAACTTTTTATAGGAATTTGTCATGTTATTTTTTCATGCCCTATGTGAATCCGAGAGTTCCCACTTTTTACGGGACACCCTGTAGAGAATAAGATACTACAGTTTCAAATAAAAACATTTAAATTTTTTTATTACCAACTGTAGCGGCAAATATATTTGATTTATACAAAAAAATTTAGGCAAATCCTTTTTTCCAAAATTACCCAGTTGATAACACATTTTTTATATTTGGGAGTGTTCAGTTGCCTATGTTGTAGTTATAGTTATAGGTACCATTAACTAAAATTTCAAAACTAAATAGTATCTCACAAAAATATTTTTCGCTTGTAAAACAAATAATAAATACAGCTAGATATCATTAGTAAATAATTGCTTTAACCTTCCGAGCAATTCAAGTTTATTGCATAATACTGATTTTAATTGATATTGTAGGAAGTTACTTAATAACTAACATGAACTTTGTGTATTTTGAATACTAATATGATAAAAAAATTGTAAAAATCGCTTTTTAGCCAAACAAATAATACATTCTACTTGTTAGCTGATACGAAAATTTATCAACTAAGAGCAAACATCGAGGTTTTTTTTTAGACCAAGATATTAATCTTCAATGAAATTAAAGTTAAGTAACAATGCGTGTTTCTTATGATTATACAAGTAACTCTAATTAAATCCCAGGGACCTGTTTGTTAGAATAATAAACGCAATTGGACTACATACTTGCAAAACTGTGCGAGATGTTTCTGTTGTTATCGCTTACACTTCTAGGATTAGTTTTGGTGTTTTTTCTAAAAAATAATTTGAAAAGTCTGCGATTTTATAAACTAGCCCGGAAGATCCCTGGACATCCCACGTTACCTATTCTGGGAAATGCATTGCAAGTCTCTAAATCCAAAAATGGTAAGTTAAACTTAAAACAAACTTTAACTGGTAGTTTTGGTTTTAATTCGTTTCGTTCAGGAATTCTGGACTACTTTTATCAAAGTCATGAAAAATATGGGAATATTGTGCGTCACTGGCTGGGAAGCACTTTGTATGTTACGATGACTAAACCGGAGGATGTGGAGGTAAAAATATTTCTTGTAGATTTTAAAATTTAAAGTAAAAAAGATTTGTTTCTCTAGATTCTACTTCGAGACACCCAAAACATTTCCAAATCAGCAAATTATGATTTTTTGAAACCCTGGTTGGGCTTAGGCCTAGTAACATCCACAGGTAAGCGGTTCATATTAATTTCCGCAAACAAAATTAAATTTGTATTATTAAATAAGGCAAACATTGGCATACGCATCGTAAAATCCTAACGCCGGCTTTCCACTTTAAAATAACGGAAAAATTCATCGATGTCTTCAATGAAAAAGGCAAAATTTTGCTTAGGCTGTTGGAAAAAAACGTGGATAAACCAGCGTTTGATATCTACCCCTACATAAACATTTACGCCTTAGATGCCATCATAGGTAAAAATATCATTAATAAAAACTACTTAGATAATTTTGATTGATTATCGTAGAATCCGCTATGGGGATAAAATTTCAAGCTCAAGAGGAAAGCCAAACGGATTATGTGCTGGCAGTTCACAGGTAGTGCTTAGGAGCAATTTGGTTCTACCTAGATAAAATTTTGGGAATTTTGCAGGATATCCGAATTAGCCCATAAGCGATCCTTTAGTCCTATCCTAAGATCCCAGCTGTTATTTCCATTCACTAAAGAAGGAGCAGAACAGGAGAAAGTACTGAAAATTCTGCATTCGCAATGTGAAGAGGTTGGGAAAGCTCAACTTCATCCAGTATAAATTATAGTGCTTTTTCTCTAGGTGATACAGCAAAGGAAAATAGAGCTACAAGAGGAAAGGTTGAAGGGCAACGCGGAGGAAACAGTGGACGATTTCGGTTAAAATGAACTTAACTCTAGTAAGTTTTAGTTTATTATTGTTTGTTTAGGTGTGAAAAAACGTCTGGCGTTCCTCGACTTACTCCTGAAAGGCCAAATGGAGGGAAACGGACTAAGCGACGTGGAAATATTGGACGAAGTTAACACTTTTATGTTTGCGGTACAAACTTAGCAAACCTCACCGAATATTTCAGTTAATTTAGTTTTTAGGGTCACGATACAACTTCCAGTGGGATTAGTTTCACCATCTCCCATTTGGCTGCTCATCCAGATATTCAAGTAAGTAAACTTTCCTAATAACGCAGAACTAGTAGGTAAAAAAATTGCAGGCGAAAGTATACGAAGAAATTCAAAGTATTTTACTCGAGAGAGAGGAGTGTTCGGATATCACTTTGGATGATATGCAAAACGCCAAATATTTGGATTTGGTCATCAAGGAGTCTCTTCGGCTTTCGCCTCCGCTTGCTTTTATAAGCAGACACTTGGAAACTGACTTGAAATTAAGTGAGAGGATAAAATTGTTTAATAATGGTAATAATGTTGCTTTTTTAGGTGATTATACTTTACCAGCAGGTTGCTCGGCTTCGGTTTTAATCTACTGTGTTCATCGAAACCCCGACATTTTTCCCAATCCAGAACTCTTCGATCCCAACAGATTTACTACAGAAAATCTTAGGAATCGCCATCCATATGCGTATATTCCCTTCAGTGCTGGACCCAGAAATTGCATTGGTTAATCAGACGATCTTACACTTTTTCCCAGATAATAAATTAAATTGTTCCAGGACAAAAATATGCTCAACTGGAGATTAAGTGCACACTGATGAAGCTTCTTAGGCAGTATGAAATTCTTCCTGGAATCGAGATTGAAAATATCGCAGCTGTAATTGTCCTGAAGTCAACTAATGGTCACAGGATAAGATTAAAACGGCGGCAGTAGAAATGGGGCAAATTTTACGAATTTTTATTTTCAATGTATTTTCTATATTTTGTAAACTATTTCAAATAAATCTAATTGTTTTTGGAAAATTTCCCACAAATAAAGCAATATTTTATTACAGAGGGCCTTAAAAAATCCAAATCATTTTTTGAGTAGATAGGTAGGTATATACAGGGTGTTCGCGCGAAGTGGCTCACTATTGCTAACTTCGTTATTATTGGAGCTACAAAGTCTGTTAAATTAGCAAACTAGTAGCATTTTTTCCGCTCATTACAATGGTGAAAACAGAAAAACAATTGACCATCTGGTTTTCGAAATATTCACAAAAATAACATTTTTTAAAATACATTTTTGCACAAATCGATGTCAAATTAAATTCTGTACAAAAAATGTCCTCAATATTTTTTGATTTTAATTTAAAATAAGCGAGTTATTTTGAAAAAAAGTTTGCAATTCTTTAAAATCAAGTAGCCATAAAACGGAATAGTAATTTATTAAAACTAAATAATCATAATTTTGAATTTAAGCAAGTTGAAAACAACTTGAAAGAATTACGGAAATATTACTATTTTATTTAATATTTTTAATATACAGGTGTTTGCGCAAAGTAGTTTACTATTGCTAACTTTGTTATTATTGGAGCTACAAAGTCGGTTTAATTAGCAAACTAGAAGCATTTTTTCCACTGATTATAATGGTGAAAACAGAAAAACAATTGGCCATCTGGTTTTCGAGATATTCACAAAAATAACATTTTTTAAATGGAACACCCTGTATATTTTTGCAAAAATCGATGATAATTTAAATTCTGAACAAAGAATGTTCTTATACTTTTTTGACAATTATTTAAAATAAGCGAGTGATTTTGAAAAAAAGTTTTCAAAATTTTAATATCAAGTAGCCATGAAAATTATAATTTTGTAAATTTTCAATATTTCCGTAACTCTTTCAAGTATTTTTCAACTTGCTTAAATTCAAAATTATGATTGTTTGGTTTTAATAAATTACTATTCCGTTTTATGGCTACTTGATTTTAAAGAATTGTAAACTTTTTTCAAAATAACTCGCTTATTTTAAATTATTATCAAAAAAAGATGAGGACATTTTTTGTATAGAATTTAATTTACCATCGATTTTTGCAAAAATATATAGGGTGTTCCATTTAAAAATATGTTATTTTTTTGAATATCTTGAAAACCAGATAGTCAATTGTTTTTCTGTTTTCACCATTGTAATCAGCGAAAAAAATGCTACTAGTTTGCTAATTTAACCGACTTTGTAGCTCCAATAATAACGAAGTTAGCAATAGTGAGCCACTTCACGCAGTTTAATGTTGTGGATGGCGAATCGGACCTCCGGAAACTGTACTAATTTTTCTTAGGACTATTAGATAGATAAATTTATTGGTCCAATATTACAAAAAGTACCTAATATACAAGTCAACATAGAATTTATAAAATATCAATTTACTGTAATTTTCAACGGCGCACAAATTACAGTCGGTAAGTACTAATGATGTCCATGTAAAATATAATTTGTCGTGCATAACTTCACATGAATACTCAGGAAAATTCAGTGATCTATACCAATATTTTTCCTAACTTAGGAATTAAGAACAGAACGACATTTTTATAAATACTTTATTAATCCACTTGCACATAATAAGAATAAACTTTTCAGCAAGTTCTTAGCAAAAATTACATAACTGTTATGAAAAAAAATCTATATAAATCATGATTAAGAATATTAAAACCTGTACATATAAAAACGAAAAAAAAAATCGTATTCTAGCATTTTTACCTCTACGTACTTAAATATTTTTTCCTTACTGGAATACATTTCTTTATTCCTGTTTTTGAATGTGAATAGTCGTACTATTAGCATTATTCATGATTTTATACATTAATTGTGTAAAAATATGTTTAATTACGTACACACGTATCATAAATATAATAAATATTTTGTCACGTTTACAGAAATATTATTTCAATGAGTTGTTACAATGGTTGCAAATGTGAAAAATTCTATATATTTTATGGCTAAGGTCTCTGTACAAATGGTATGTTGTGCCATCAAAAACTATGACAAAAAAATTCTAATTTACACGCCCCTTAATACAACGATTATTAGTATTTACAAAAAAATGTTTCTAAACCCAAACCGTTCAAATCTAGGAAATGCATAATTTTCCTTGTAGGTTTTTCAAAACATGGAGCAGCTTTCTCAAGAACATAAAATATAAACCATGAATTGAGGCACTGTTTAATACAATTAATTTTATACATAAAACACTGTTGTCCATAATTTGCGTCTTCTAAAAGTGATATGTAATATTTTCCACCGAAATGCGCGTTGCGTAAACTTTAAGAAGACGCCAAACTGTTCCTGCTGTAATTATTACTATTATAGTGTTATGTTAGTATTTCTTGAGACTATTAAAATAATAACACACAGAATTGCATTTTTACACCAAGTTTAAATATTTAATTTACTATTATCGTGGCATTTACTATTTATACAGAATATTTTATAAATCAGCCCTTAATTCTCTCTTGTGAATATTATTACAGAAATATGATATACATACATTATGATGATAAATTGGCGCAAAAATAATTGAAATTAGAATACCATGGACAGATGTATGTAGCAGAAAAGTTGAATTTTGTACAAAAAAAAACTATAACAATGTAAATCATATTCCAATAAAATCATTAACACTTAATATTACATATACTTATACGTCATACGTACCGTAACTACAATAATAATAAAATTATCCAAGAAATTATTTATTACACTTAGTGTAAATATTAAAAAAATTATAAGTAACGATAAAATTAAAATTAGTTTGAAAATTCAGCTACCTAACTATAATAAAAATGAAAGAGAAACAAGTACAGTTAGGTTATCCCAGCAGGAAAACCCAATTGCTGGAATCAAAACAAATTTCTTGCATAAGTTTCTTTTATATGTTGTGTTGAAATTCACCAATTATTTGTAAGATAAAAATCCAAGGCACGACGAATACAATTTCAAAAATTTCTACAATTATTACAACTATTACTTTTGCACGTATTACACAAGAAATTTATTTGGATTGTTTCTTAAGTCAAATACAAAGAACCTTTTACGTGTCTAACTTGATTTGCTTTTGGTTGAGATCATTATATGTAAAAATGTGCCAAGGGAACGTAAATATACACCGAATAAGTCACCATAAAAATTATACGAATTTATGGTGGTGTTTTCGATAATGACAATAAATTACACGTTACATCAAATCGAAATTAACATGAGCATGATTTATATTACAATCGGACCAAACTAAAGTTCTTGGGAAATGCGAAAGAAACACTCAAATTTCTGTAATGTAACGGAATGTTTATGCAGTAAAGGTGGTAAAAGTTGGTTTTAATTAAGGAAAAAAGCATGATAGTGTTTGTGTATTTATTGTTGTTCCTACTCTTCTGTCTTGCAAAAATTTGAGTTTTTCTTAACAAAATTTGCCTTCAAAACAAAACTAATCTTATCACGAACCGTTTTTCATTTAAAATGAAAATATATTTGGATATAATAGACAACTAAAAATTATAACTATATTAAATATTACTATTATAAAAAAAGAACACATAATATTGTTGACAAAAAACTCAATTAAACTATTTATAATAATAAAATATCTACTTACATATAAAATTTTACCTTTATAGACAGTCTATAATAATTGAATGTGTGATGTATGATTGAGAAAAAATTGCTAATTAATTCTGTAATTTTACCTACGTAAAGGCAGAGATGGTAAAGACCTGAGCACTTCTTATACTTACAAGATACAAGAAAAAAAACACACTTTTATCAAGGGGAAAATACCAACAATAAAACCAAAACAAAAAACCATACAGATTATAATAAATTCATCCAAATTTTCTTACAAACTTAAAAACCGCTTCCGTTACCGTTACACAACTTGAAACATTTAAATTCCCCCCGAGTTAAAAAAAATTCAACACTATTGCTTTAAATAATTTTTAAAGTTTTATTTTTTAACTGAGTCAATTGGACGAGTCTTGCCAAATAACCTCCTGTTGCTCTTCCTGTTCACTACCATTGGGGAAAACATCAAGTGGTAGCAGCGGATGACCTACCGGCATCAAGTAAATTGGACCAGCAATCGATGCTGCCGCCAAATCGCCCTGCTGCTGCTGCTGTTGTTGTTGTTGATATGGAGAAAAGTTACCGCAAAACACTATTTGTTGCAGTTCCTCGTCTTCAGCTACGACAGCCGCCACTGGTGGTATTGTTTCTAATTGGATTAGTCGGTGAATACTACAACTACCTTGGATACCTATGTCTGACCTTTGTCATTTGTTATTGGCTTGCAGTGCTGCGTTTATCTGAGTCCACAGGTCCTTCTTGCAGGATTTTGATCTGGGGAGAGGAAGACTAATTAGGGTTTAGCAGTGAAGACACTCTCAAGTACTTTTGTCTTCATATAATTGTATAAATTTGAAATAAACACAATTTCTACTCATTGAATTGTTATACTAGTTGCTACAATGCATAAAAATATAAATCTACCACAAAACAAAAAATTGAAACGAACCAAATAAAAAATGTTACAAAAAAAACCATCAAATTTACACAATTTTTCCAACATCTAAACTCTACTCTTACCGTCTAATCGACTGCAGCCATTCTTTAAATTGTTGCGAACCATCTGGCGTAATCTGGAAAGCAGCCCGTGCCGCACACACAATCGTCACAAAGTCCTCATAATCGGCCGTTGTTAAATGGTACAATTTCTGGTGCATACATTGTATGTACATTTGTTGGCACTTTTGCACTAGTGGCGTCAGTGCTGTCCGTAAATGTTGCATCAATAGAGCTGGATTATTGCGCGATAGATATTGGGCTGCTTCGATTGCCACATCGTGCAATACAAATGGACTCACTATTGAATTTACCGCGCACACACAAAAATGGTGCAGATATTGTGTACCTAATCCAAAAAAATCTAAAATATTTATCAATTCATTCAAAGAAGCATTAATTTATTGCAGTGGGTGAGGTGAAATAAGAGACAGTGAGGAGTTTAGCCAAAATTTCCGAATTATATCCAAATTGTTACTTGCAACTGACGTTTTGTACAAATTTACAGGAAAAACCCAAAATTGGCATATTAATTCAATAGCAGGTAGTTCAAATGTGCCATTTTGAAAAATCGTATGATTTTACATTACATTTTCTCACAAAATATAAAATAACGACTTAGATTCCCCCTTAAATAATTGGCTAAACCCCTCACCAAATAATCCAAAAGAAATTCAAACAATTCCCTACCTAAATGTTTCGATATTCTAAGCAACCATTTAACATCTTCCCCATACGGTGGATTCCTCGCATACTTCGCCTGTGGCCTGTCATCATGCACTCGCCTGGCCAACGTCTCCAACGCCAACATACCAACTCTATAAGCCGTCAACAAATACCTCAATTGCGCCTGATTTATCTGATGCGGTTGACGATGGGGCCGCCCCAATCCCGCAGCCGTCGGCACTAAACCTGGAGGCGGGGGTGGATACATATGCGTTGGTCGCATTCCTTGCACCGGCTGGGCAATTGTCACCGCTGTGGGTCCATAATAAGGTGGTGGTGGGGCGGTTTGTGGCCCTGCGAATCCACCAGGTGGCGGTGGTGGATACTGAGATGGTGCATTGGTGAAAGCCGCTTGCTGGGGTGGCGGTATGGACGAGTACGATGTGGGCACAGCGTTGAATTGGGGTGCAGGGGTGGGCGGAGCCGGTGGTGGATATTGAAATTGATACATTTGAACATGGGGTGGTGGAGGGGGTTGATGAAGGGGGTGTAGAGGGCCCCCATAGCTTATTTGAGGATGGTGTGGATGCGGTACGAAATTGTAATGACCCACCGCGTACATTCCCACTGCAGCTGCGTGCTGAAATTATTACAAAAAATCATGTTAGTTTACCAAGAACTAAAAGTTTATAAAAGTAAAAACCTTACCGTATATGGAGTCTGCGGTGGAGGCGCCGTCGTCACAACCACTGGCTGACCTTGCGGCGACATTTCCCCAACCCCAGCCGGCTCAATAAGCGCCACTAAAGCCCCATGAGCATCAATTAACGGATCATGAGCCAAATCATTATCCATAATCTGCTCCCCGCCTGGAGTATGCCTCACATACAACTCATACCAATACTTGGCAACTTGGAACAACACCTCTGGATAAACACCGCCACCTTTCGCTGCATTTTCCACTGTTAAACACGCATGCTCCAACATATCATCACTCTGCTCTTTACATTGCAAAATGGCACGTTGGATCTCATTTGGATTTAAAGCGTGCGAATGCGGCAAGCAAGATAGAGCCAGCTCAGCGGCAGCTCTAACCATATTACAATCACAACCTCTCGAGGCACGATCGGCAATACTCGCCGCTTCCGGTGGGGTTAGATGACCCTCCCAGGTGTCTATTAAAAAGGAAATGGCTGCCGCTCCAATTTCCATAGCTTGTCCAGTGATCCAGGAAACATGCGAGGAGTAAGTGCGACTGAGCCAGTTGGGGCTAACGCAGTTATGCAATCCTAAAGCGTACAAACCTAGTTGAAACGCGCACATGTGAAGCGCTCGATGTGGTCCATGGTGGTTTTGACTGGTTGATGGTTGGGTAAACAAAGAGGTGCTACTCGTACCTCCGGCTTTATTCAGTACAGTTTTGGCTAATTCAAACATAAAATGTGCACCAGCCTCGGACGGTTGATTTGGAATCGATGGGTAAGCTCTCTTTCCTTTATAACGCGATTCTTTACTGCGAACTCCACCAGTCTGTGTCACAATACCACTCTGAGCACCCACCGACAAATTACCCATAGCTTGCTCAACTTCCGCACTAGTTGAACTGTGCGGGCGACTATTACTCAAATCCCCTGGCAACATCTCTGCTGGCGGTGGAAGAAACGGACTTAATACTTTATCACAGTCCTCCCGTTTCAAGTTGCTCAACTGACTTTTGACTGGTGGATTCGACGAATAGTACGAGCTTTGTATGGGGGATTTAAGCAACTGGTGCACTTCTTTATCCAACAACCTCTCCATTATCCGCGCTACTTTCCAACAGTCATCTTTGTAGAAAGTCAACAAGGCTATGGCTAAATCCCCACGTTGTCGCCGTGTCCCCTCACACAACAACGGATGATCCGCTTCTGACACATTAGCTTTTAAACCCAGAGCTGCGACAGCAGCCTCGAAACCAAGTGGTTCATCTGTGGGTAGTCTCAGACTATTTCCTCCTTTGATTCGGTCACGACGTTCGGCATTATTAATGTTGACCAGGGTGTCGAATATGAAACTGGCTAACATTGTGGGTAGCATCGCCTCACCACGAGACTTTAAAGTACCTTCTTTAAGTTGCTCGGCTCTCTCACGTAATATCTGTAATTCTTTGTGGCCCAATGTAATTTTCTTAAGTAAGTTAACAAGGTCTGCTTCTTGGTTAGCCAGCTTAACTTCTAGAGGTTTAGTGCTGGCTGGTGGACGTGCCATTTCTAAACCAAACATCCCTACGCGGAATGCCAGATGAGAATGCTCACTGTTTTCTGCTAACACCTGGAAGAGATTTAAATAAAAATTTTGTTTTTCACTCATGGAATCTTGACGTACCGAACACAGAAAAGCACACTTTGCTAGAGTACCAGACGCCAAACAGCTCAACTGATGCGTGGCTGGATTCACCTGTTGCTTCTTCCCCTTCCTCTTCGGAATTGGCGGTATTTCAATCATCAAATCCGGTGGATGAGCCAACAACTCTTCCGCTAGTTTCACGCCTAAAATACACGCCTCTTTACTGTGTCCATGAGCATGCAATCCTTCAGCACGCGCAAACAACACATCCCATGGATCCTCACATTTTCGTATATTAGAAAACATTCCCGGTTTATCATCATCCTTTCCACAAATATGCGCACTTGTACTAGCCCCCAATTCCTTACTGTTGTAAAAGTAAACATTGTACTCATCACCGGATTGCGGCGATTCAGAATTCACCGAAGAACTAGATTCATCTTTAGATGGACGTCTGGAACCGTCGTGGGGTTTGGCTGGATCCGCATCCACACCCTTATCATTGTCGCTAATACTATTTGAGTGTTGAGGAGCTGACGCTGTGCTACTGCTGGAGCTTGAGCTATCGCTGCCGCCACCCTCCTGGGAATCGGAATCATTGTCGCGGGTTTCCCCTCGGATTATGTTGATGTCGTCGTCTACTTCACAAAAACCCTCACTGCTTACACTAGAACGATTACCATCGCGGTTGTTGATTTGCGTCGGGTAGTCTACAGTGTGTAGTCTACTCATGGAATCCACGACGACGTAGTCGTAGTGGGACACGCGGGAAACATGAGAGTGGAGGATGTGGTGGTGATGATGATGGTGGTGGGTTATTGTTGTTTGGGGGTGTTCGCAATTTAGAACAGCTTTACTGGAATTCACCTGGAATAATACAATATAAAAAATATATAAGTAATGGAAATTATGAATGTTATCTTACCTGTGTAACTTGTTGTCCTTCTGCCCTATTATCAGACCCATGACGGAAACACGTAAAAGGACAATGGTACATAGGATTTATATCCTGCGTATAAGTTATACCAGGCATTGGATAATCGTCCCAATCCAAATAACAAGCCTCAATAGCCGGTTTAAAACCTAAAATCCAAACGAACGTCAAACCAAATTCCCACATTTTCCAATAGCAAAACCTTACCAGTAAACACTTCCAAATCCATCTTCAACGCACTGGTTTTATTAAAATTAGCCGCCTGTGAAGTCGACGTAGTACTCCGACACTTACTAATCTTCTCCAGAATCTTCATATGCCAATTACTAAACTGATTATGCAACATATCGCGCTCCTGTGGTGCCAAACCAGGATTCAATGCCGCCAAACGCCACAGCACCACCACTTCATCGCACAACGAAGAACAGGCATGTTGAGACGCATGAGTATTACTATTAACGTTGTTGTGTTTGCCACCCCCGCTTCCTCCATAACCAGAATTGCCATTCAACAGGGCTACTTTGGTTATGAACCACCAAATCAAAATCTGCTCGCATGCCATACATTCTTCAGTGATTATTTCCAGGAGGGGAATGGCGTTGCGGTCGTTGCGCTTGAACATCTCCCGGACAATGCTTAGGAGGTTCCACATGCCTTCTGGCTCGCGTCCGCGGAGGGGTCGCAATAGGGAGGTCCATTCGGCGGCTGCTGGGGGCGCTACCGTACTCAAATAGTTTACATCGCTGTAACAAGGAATATTCGTAGCGATAAAACAATACTTAAGGTAATTTGTCCTTTACCTGAAAACAATAGGTGCTGGAACACAAAACTTGATAAGTATCTTCTTAATATTATCGTGCAGCGTCTTCTCATCCAAATACCAAGAGGTCTGATCATTTGCCGAGGCACCAGCCGTGGGATCAGGTGCACCACACACCGAATTTATTGCTGATGGTTGAGAACCCAACAATTCATCTAGTAAACGTTGAGCAGTTGGCAATATTTGCTGAGGTAATTCACTGATGAGATATTGAGCGAACTTTTGCAACTGTTCACGATGGAGACGGGACAACGACTCGGACACTGGTGCCCGTAGAGTCACCAATTGGGGCTACAAAGAATTCAATCAAATCCATTCTAAAAGCTAGTAGTTTACAAGACTAACCCAGTGGATGCGTGTTAAACAAACAGCAACCACATGTGAACACCAATAAGCACTAGAATTACAAGTACAGTTGCAAGAGGATATCCGTCTTCGATCAAATGTCACTGCGACGTTATGCGTCCGATGCGACGGTGTTTGGATCACACCAGCAGACAAATGGAAACCTAAACAGAACCAAAATTTAGCTTTGCACGATTTCATACACAAACCACCAAGGTAAGGTACCAATTTGAAGGGGATCCTTCACCATATGATTCCGATATAAATTCTCCCCTTTGGTAAATTCATCTGCTGATCCATTAGCCAAACAGGAATACAAGCGGATGTCTTCTTCATTGTCGGGAAAACTCCAAAAAGCTATTCTTAGTTGTAACTGTTCTGGTACTGGTGGGAAAACGTGCTCCACTAGCTCGAATGGGATATGGGATGCCACACATTTTGCAGATAGCTCGGTTAGTGATGGTACTGCAAGCAGTTCTGGAAGAAAATTAACAAAATGGAAGAAATTGTCAAGAAAAATTTAGTTAGAAATCTGTTAATATTACTTCTAAAATATCAGCTATAAATTATAAAATAAAATGTATATGTATATTTAATATAGGTACCTAATAATTTTGTAAGAACGCAATGTATTAAAAATAATTAAATTTGGGAGAGTCGGCAGGGGGCGGGCATCCTCGAACCATGGCCTAAGGGCCTCAGGCAATCTAAATGCGGCCCTGACTATGTACATAATATTTACAGGCAATGTAATCTAAAACCATTTTATGGTAAAATTCGGTCGATATGACTTATCAAATATTAATCAAATAAATGTATATAACCAATATCAACAGTAGCAAACTTAAAATTAATTTGTAGCAGTAGTCATTATTCAGCCAATAATGTTCGGAAATTACTACTTGAAAAGTTATGTAATGATTTTTTTAAGGAAAATTGATACAGTACTATCTAAATGATTAAGTAACATAGTGAAGTACTTATGTACTTTATATTCCTTTTCTATGAAAAATATGTTGTTATTGTGGCACATCTTCATCACTTTATTAACTTTCTAGAGATATTTTCGAGGGTGTTATTATAAATAAATAATCACCATTTATCTAGCTTATTCTTATTTTAAGTTTAATAAAGAAAATACACAATTTTTTTTTTTTTTGGATTCTAGCATTTAGACTTTAATGCGGTGTATATTTTTATATGTTCATTCAATCTTGTATTAAAAATGACAAAATTTATCCAAGTTTGACGTTTTTCTTTGTCTCCAATAAAGTTACATCTAAAATTAAAAAACTATGATGTAAATTTTCACACAATGTTTTTATACTGTCTGTAAAATGTCTTTACAAAATCCTACCACAAGTTTTTGGGCTCAAAATAATTCGTTTGAACCAAGGACGTATAAAATAGAGGACAGAAAGATCCCCGGGGTGGGGGTTGAATTCGTGGGTCAAAAAGTGTTGCACGTTCAAATGGACTCAAGCGTACTTGATAGTTTCTACGCATGCGCCAGCAGTCAATAAGGCGCGTTATTGGTCAAGTGTTTGTTTTGGTTTGTCACTGTCATAGCAACTGGCAACGGATTTGTGCCTACACCCATCCGGGAGCTTTCTCTCCTCTATTTTTATACCTTCTTGGTTTGAACCAAACATACCTTAGTCCAAAAGTTCTTCCTTACTGAGTTACAGGGCGCTAAAAAATATCTTTCCAAATCATTTTGTAAGTATAACTACAGAACAGTTTAAAGTAGAGATTTGAAATTTGGTGGGTTAATAAGTCTTTAAGGAAGCTACAATGTGTTGGTATTACAACCAAAATAATATTGTTCAGTGACGTGCTTATAGGAGGGGACTTAGGGTTTTTTTTGGATATTTTTTGTAGAGTATTGAATTTTTTTACAAATTAACAAGAATTATGATAGATACGCTCAAGACACGTAAAAAAGCTATACTTGTTTGACTTGCGTTAACTCAACTGTTTGCGAGATATTTAACTTTGACATTTTTTTTGCTAGTAAAACGACAATTTGTGACACCCTGTAAAGTCAAAAATATTGGGTCACTGTAATACAGCTGATTCTACGTCCAAAACTAAGCATAACTTCCATCTTAAATCGTTCTGTAGATATACCTAAAAAAGATACAGGGCGAATAAAAAAGATAACTTTCAACATGCACCCTGTATTTTAGTAACGAAACATTTTTGGGGGTCGGTTCCTACAACCATTTATGCTTAGTTTAGGACGTAGAATCAGCTGTATTAGAGTGACACAATATTTTTTACGTTGCAGGGTTTTTATATAAAAAAAATTTCAATTTTCAAAGTTAAATATCTCGCAAACAGTTAAGTTAACGCAAGTCAAACAAGTATAAGTTTTTTACGTGTCTTGAGCGTATCCATCATAATTCTTGTGACTTTGTAAAAAAATTCAATACCCTAGAAAAAATATTCAAAAAAACAATGAGTCCCCCCTATAAGTACGACACTGAACAATATTATTTTGGTTGTAATACCAACATATCGTAGCTTCGTTATAGACTTATTAACCCACCAAATTTCAAAACTCTACTTTAAACCGTTCTGTAGATAACTTCAAAATTAATTTGGAAGAATTTTTGGACTAAGGTATGTTTGATTCAATCGAATTATTTTGAGCCCAAAAACTTGTGGTAGGATTTTGTAAAGACCTTTTACAGACACCCTGTATTATCAATTTATTTGTCAAATAATGACCTAAACATGAAATTATCATAGTAATAACGAATTAATGTTAAAAATGCACAGAAAATAAAAAGTATCTTAAGTGGAAATTTTATTTGGACTATAAAATGCCACAATTTTTAGTTTTCTGGAAGGAAACCTTACAAATTCGTTCACACTTACAAAAATAAATTCCTATCAATTACACAAAATCCCTCAAATTAAAAACAAAAAACAAAACCTGTAAATGCTGAAAAAACTAATTTCAAACGAGTTTTCTTGAGTTTTCAAGGACATTCCCCGAAAATGCCTTTTAAATTCCCAGAAATGTCCTCGGATTGTCTCTCAGTTACTCTAAAATTCTCATAATATGTACCAACAATTTTCTAGGAAAGCACAAAATTTTTTAAATAGCGAACCGATCGGTTTTTTGAAGTTTGGTAACCCCTGGCGTAAACCCTCTTTGTTAAATTTATAAAATAATCCAGAATGAAAAAGTTTAAACAAAACCATAAACTAAAACCAATTCTAAAAAGGGGATCTTTTCACCCCTTTGTTAAGAAACCATCTAAGGCCACGCTCATTACCATAACCGTCATAGTTGAGCACACTGTATGTATACCCTAAAACTAATTAACTAACAGAAGTGTATACACGCTGGTACCAGCATAAAACACGCAAACCATCTCTCAAAATCTCTCCAATAAAAGATGCATATATCTTCCAATAAACTAGGGTGAGAAAAAGAAACATTACGTAACGCATTACAAAATTTTTATGGGCATGATACTATTAGACCCATAAACCGAGGTAATTAGAATTAGACGAAACAGGCAACTGATTAGAGCTGGGAGAAACATAAAGAGAAAGCTGTGGCAAAGCAAACACACAACACACATCAATTTGCGGATTGTGTATTTATTTATAGAATTGGCGTTGTTGCGCTTGCAGTTGCACCATGCAACAACCAGAGGTGGTCGACGAAGGCCAATTGTACGCTACGCGGGGCCACTGACAGTGGCAGAGGGCAGACGTTACCCGAGGCACCGTCCGGGGGTAACGTCCCCAACAATAACAAACCTTACCATTGCATCGCATTGCCTTTCGCCTTCTACCCACGCCCCCCGCCGCCCTCAACTCACACCCGATGCGGCCCAGCCGGTATTTACATTATTTTCGGATCATCTGTCTAACCATCATCCTCTTCTACAGGTGCATTTTGAATGCCTGCTGTCTGACGTCACCACACTTGACTTCTTCTCGCCGCTGATTTGTGTTAATTTTACTTTGGGGTTTTATTCTCATTTGCATTTCAATTTCAAATGTGTGGTATTTTGACCTCTAAATGGATGGGGCACCTTCCGGTGTTCCGCATTTCCGACCATCAATGTCGATATAAATTTGATAACGTTTCCGGATAAGCGGGAGGAGTTGCACAGTTTAACTTTGTTAACAAAATTGTTTTTGGTGCGGTTTGTTTTTATAATTGCATCGCAACCACAAAATAGGACTTGTAAGCATTACATATGACCTACTTTACTATTAACAAAAAAAACAATTCTTTTTCATGCCACCATGTCATGACGATTTGTTAGTATAAAATAAGAAAACAATAATTAGGAAACAATAACTGTGTTACAAAAACAATCATTTGTATTTGAACAAGTCAATCTGATATCTAAATAATTTATATAAATATGTAATACAGAAATCCACTTTCAAATTAATCAAATTAGTACAAAAATTACATTAATATCTAAGATAAATTAAACAAAATCAGAATTTTTTTTTTCACTAAAAAACTCTCGTTATCTCCACGACAAAAATTTCATTTTATTTTGCAAAAAGTATAAAAATATATTTCTTAAATAATTATGGGGAAAATGCTAATTTCGGAAATTTGTCTAACTACAGGGTGTCCCGGAAAAAGTGGGAAATCTCTCGGATTCAGATAGGACATGAAAAAATAAGATGACAAGTTCCTATAAAAATTATTCCTACAGGCGTTTTTTAAATTTTGATTTTTTTTCGGAATGAGACTTTTTTTTAATGACTTAATAAAACATGAATTCGTTTATTATTCTTTTTCTCGAAAACGGTCCACTTTATCGAAAATAAACAAGAGTAGCTTTTCTTTAGTCTAAGGTTCAAGCTACCTGATTTTGTTGTTTTAAGTCTTTTTCACACAGGGTGTTAAAAGTTTAAGCATTAAGTTGTAAAGCTTAATCTGCCCCTGGTAAACTAAACAAGCTAGATATGTGTCAAGGACATTATTTCAAGAGGTCCTTAGGACTAGCGCAGACGAGCGACTTTTGTGGTTCGACAGTCGTGTCGCTACAACTGAAACGCTTTCTTTTAAATAGCCTTGTGCACACGAGCTACTATTTTGTAGTGGTTACCAGTAACTACCAGCGACTGCCAGCGACAGTCGCTACTGATGCAGCATGTTCTATTTTTCAGCGTCTGAACAGTCGCCGGGCGATTGTCGCCAGTTATCTAACAGATGGGGTTTAACACTCCTAAGCAGACGGGCGACGTATTTGTTGCTGAATGCACTGCACTCACGGGGTGATTGTTTCCTCTCAATAGGGTTTCTCATTTTTTCGAGTTATTCTTTAATTATACTAAAGAAAATGTTGTCGCTTGGATGGTTGATTTATTTGACGTTCTAGAAACTCTCTAAATTTATAGTGTTCCCATAAATTATTTACTTTCCTATTGAAAATAATTAAACAATTTGTCGGGGTAAGCCCTCAAATCTAAGTAGACTTTATTAAATTGCCCATTTAATAAACGTTGGCTAACTATATTGTTTTCGTTGAATTTTTCTTTTGCGTCGCACAAGGCATACTGCAACACTTGCTAATTCAATGAAATCCATTTTATACCTGAGGTCAGACGTGAAAAACTACGACAAAAGTGTGGTTCGTCTGCATGCATGAGCTACAATCGTCTGTCGCTTCTTCTCAGCGACACAACTGTCGAACCACAAAAGTCGCTCGTGTGCGCTAGTCCTTAGTAGTGTCCATCATATTAACTTTTTATAAAATTCTATTTAGTACTTTAAAAGTTATTAAAAAAAAAGATTTCCAGCGACGCTCTTCAGGGCTACATATCTTCGTAGGGAGGACCTGTAGGAAAAATTTTTATAGGAACTTGTCATCTTATTTTTTCATGCCCTATCTGAATCCGAGAGATTTCCCACTTTTTCCGGGACACCCTGTATAGAGTGAACATTTATATGTATTATTGGTTAATTAGAAAAATATATTTGATATTATCTGACCTTTAAACGGATATATTTCGAAAAACATTGATAAATACCACGATTTTTTTACATTTTGTGCCCCCGTATGTTCAAATTAGTGATAAAAACATAATTTCGGACTTAAAAACCTAACTATGTATATTATTTATAAAAACTGAAAACTCATTTTAACCAAAAGTACACTTAGACTGTGACTTATTGCAAGAGAAAGACATAAATAATATCACAGTCTAAGTACATTTTTACTCAAAATTTTAAGTTTTTATAAATAAGACCGTCAGTGTTTATTAAATGTGATAATTTTATGAGAAGTTACAAATTATTGATAAAAATTGTTAAGTTAGAATAACAAAAAATATTGAAAAATACAGGGTGGTCCAAGTTAAACGTCATTAATTTTGGGAGGTGATAGGGCATCAAGAATAAAGTAGGCTTTTATTAAAAAACTTTGCTCAAAAATCTTTTTTATAACAAAGATACAGGGTGTCAAAGTTTAAAATAAAAACGCGTTTTCTTAACATAACTTCTAAACCACTCGATCGATTTCCATTAAATTTCGCACACAGAGTAGTGTAGTACATTTTTAGGTAATGATGAGGTTCATTTATAAAAAAAATCTCCAGTGGCGTAGATACTGGGGGCCGCTCCACTTTTCTCCTCAAATTTTCGACGCCACTGGATATATTGTGAAGAAAATTAAATTTTTGGATTGTCTGTTTCATTTATAGAAAATAGTTACTCTTGAAAAATTTTAATTTAAGGTTTCGTTTTTGAGATATTTGAGTTTGAAGGTTCGGAAACAACATCAAATGCTGTGCTGAATTAAAGAAAATTTCGGGTAGGCCTAAAAAATCCGGAAAATGGCCATCAAGTGCCTTGGCAGCGATTAATTCCGTGTTTAAAAGAGCTTGAAAATGTATCGAAGCCTATTTTGAGAACTTACTCGAATTTTTTTTAGTTTCTAAACCGTCAAACTCAAATATCTTAAAAACGAAGCCTTAAATGAAATTTTTTCAAGAGTAACTATTTTCTCTAAATTGAACAGACAATCCAAAAATTTTCTTCGCAATATATCCAGTGGCGTCGAAAATTGGAGGAGAAAAGTGGAGCGATCCCCCAGTGTCTCCGCTACTGGAGAATTCTTTTATAAATAAACACCATCTTATCTAGAAATGTACTACATTACTCTGTGTGCGAAATTTAATGGAAATCGATCGAGTGGTTTAGAAGTTATGATAAGAAAACGAATTTTTATACTAAACTTTGAAACCCTGTATCTTTGTTAGGAAACATTTTGGAACAAAGTTTTCTCATGCAGGTCTACTTTTTTTTGGATGTTCTATCACCGCTTAAAATTAATGACGTTTAACCTGGACCACCCTGTATAATTGAATCTGTCACCGTTCTGTGTATTTTTAAAATCCTGTAATTTCATATTATTTTACATCTACAAGCAGTACAGGGTCTAAAAAAGCGAAATATTTTAAATGTTGACGCTTTTTATAATAATTTACTGTATTTTGATTTTTTTTAAGGAAAAAATCAAAAAATGATGCTCCACTGGCTTTTTAATTTTGAGAAAATTTATTATTAAACCAACTAAAACAACAAAAACTTTATTCAATTTTCGTTTATAAGTAATTTTTGTCAAAAAAACAGTTAAAAGCAGGAAAATGCAAAAGCAGATTACAGGAAAAATTGTGAATACTCAAGATAGTAATAAATCCGAGTATCTATTGAAGATAATCACCATCAACCACTAAAATACCACAATTTTGAAATTTGGGCACCTAAATGAAGTAAATCATATCCAAAAATTTGATATCCTGTACATCTGCATATTATTAACCAAAATTCTAGCCGCGATTTAAAACTTATGAAATTTTAAAACCCACACCACGAAAAAATGTCTACAAGTTTTAACCAACAATAAATTAAAAATTATTTAAAACTTCTGTTGGTGTTTTGGTGATAATCAAACACTATATTCAGCATCTAAAAATAGAAATCTAATGAAAATTTTACCAGTGGTACGAAAACTGTTTCATTAAAATTAAAAATTGAACGGTGGTTTCATTAAAACTACAAACGTGGATTAAATAAATAAAAATATATTAAAAAGAAGATATGTAGGGAATTTTCCAGTTTCCAGGTTAATGTTAATATTGCATCAATACTTATTATTTATTAAATAGAGTGAAAGCTTTGACGGTTTGACTTTCAGTCTTAAAGTAAAATACTTTCACAATTTTATCAATTTAGTCGAATGAGTAACTTATTATCGCCTAAATAGCAGTTAATACCTTTTATTTATTACAACTTGAGTATATAGATATTAAAAGTACGTTATCGGAAAAATAATTAACAACTAACAGTATAGAAGTTTTATTTCGTAATTACCTACCAATGCTCAACTGTAGGTACCTAAAAATATATTCTAATCATGTATTTATGTACCTGATGATATATAAATATTAATTCTTTTTAATATTACAAAAGAAAACATCGAGACAAAGAACAAAGAAACGAAAACAGTAATTATTGTAGGATGTGGATGTGGTTGGTTTAACTAGGCGCTACCACAATAATAATAATATTTTAATAGTAATAAGAATTAAATCACTTACCATCTGAGGACTTTTTAGTCGCTCCGAAAAAAGTAGCAGAATTAGGAGACGGTTTCTTCCATCCTCTCCAGTTGTTGTACAGACTTTCCGGATCGGAGCTCCAGCTGCACATGGAGTCCTCCTCGAAACGGTCCGAATCCTCAAAACTGAACCTGTCGCCCTCCTCATAGTCGAGCATAGCGGGTGCGACATCGCCGCTGCCACCGCCTCCAGCTAGAGTTCCAGCCGCCGCCAGTTTCAGACAAAGAACAAATCTGAGTTGACCGACAACAGCTTACTTAATGTAAGTGGACAGCCCCGTTTAACACAACATCACCCTTGTTGGGATGCTACCCGATCCCACGGACACAAACACTTGGATGTTTCACTCAGAAGTTGTACATAAAACGGATTTTCAGCTGCTCTGCGACCTCCCCCATTAACGACAACAACAAATATGGCGACTGGACTGACTTGAGGCCAAATTACGGCAGTCCACTGTGCTGGAAAACTGGCTGGCTGGATCTCGCGATCGCGATTTCACTGCTGTCTGTTCCGCTGACTGTCAAACGCGGTTCGGTAACACGCCGATTGATGGCACCACAGTCAAATAACCGGTAGTGATTTTACAGGAAAAAATTTTAAGTTACATTCTCCAATCAATCGATTTGCTCATCAAACTATAGTTTTATTATGCATTTCTGTAATAAATGCCAGAAATTAACACAAGAAACATCCTAAAATACTAAAAATATACCTCTGTTTTCTAGTTATTTACTATTGATTAAGTTGGTATTCACTGGGGTTAGATCCGGTAAACATAGACCACAAATAAATTTTATTTCAGCGTCACCAAAAGGACGTGGTCTTTATGGATACTATTTTAAAGCGGGATATTTGAATAACCTTGGATCAATTTTTTGAAAATATTCGTAAACTAAAAATGATATTTATTTCTAGCTGAGTTTTAAAGCATACGATACCACACGTAATCGCACAAATTTATATTTTTAGTTTAGCAAGTTGTAAGGAAATATGTAAATTTTTCTGTTTCCATTGGAATTTGAATTTCAAATTTATCTTTGTAGGGGGCGCTTTACACCGAAAGCAACAAACTACGTCTAGCTTCATACCCGTCTATGGTCAGAATAATTTCGACTACAGCGCCCTCTTTAACAATTCTTCTGCACGAAATACGCTATGTAAGTATGCTTTTCCCTCAACTTTTACCATAATTTCCTCAAATAAATCCAATTAATGCTCGTATTAACAAAAATAATACCACACATTCCCCAGTAATTCCACACACTACAATACTAGTAGAGATTTTCCCAAAAGGTACCCCAAAAAAAGGTGATGATTGAAGATTGAACGTTACTTGGTTTTGTTGGTTAACTTCAGGTAATTTTGACATGTTTTGTCTATATTTTTCAGAAACATGGCCCCACGTAAAGGAAAAGTACCTAAAGAAGAGGTCCAAGTCTCCTTGGGCCCCCAAGTTCGTGAAGGCGAAGTCGTTTTCGGTGTTGCACACATTTTCGCCAGTTTCAACGACACTTTCGTGCATGTTACCGATTTATCCGGTCGGGAAACAATTTCCAGAGTTACTGGTGGCATGAAAGTCAAAGCTGACAGAGATGAAGCCTCACCTTATGCCGCTATGTTAGCTGCCCAGGTCAGTACTTTATTATTGTTTTCTATAAAGTAGAGAATTCACGTGTTTGGTTTAGGATGTCGCTGAAAAGTGCAAATCGCTGGGAATCACCGCATTGCACATTAAATTGCGTGCTACTGGTGGAAACAAGACAAAAACACCTGGACCTGGAGCACAGAGTGCATTGAGGGCTTTGGCTCGTTCCAATATGAAGATTGGAAGGATTGAGGATGTTACCCCAATTCCATCTGATTCCACACGCAGGAAGGGTGGTCGTCGTGGACGTAGATTGTAGAATCTGTGTGGAGGCTCTGTGACGGTTTTAATCGAGTTCAAGTTATTTTATAAGTTTGATAAAGTTTTTGGTTTACTCAATAAATGCTTGGTTTGAACGTCAGCGGTTGTTTATTTTTATCTGGATACACCCCGAAAATGTTTAAATTGGAATGGTAAGGGATGCATCGTTTTTCGTTAAATAATTCAGTTTAATTTTTTGCACGTGTTGAAATTGATGAAAATTAAAATCGTACGCTTCTGAAAAAAGTTCTTGTAATAATAAATATGAATTTTTTTTAGAAAATGTATCTAATACCGTGAATTAAGTTTTATATTATTAGAGGAAGTAACTTTCACATTAAGAATTTCAAAAAAGTAAATTAATTTCGAATTTCCAAACAGAAAATCGCAAATTTCAATTGCAAAAGTTGGACTTAATGCTAATTAATACATACTGGGTGTCCCAATATAATTTCAGTTTTTAGTTTTTTACAAATCGATATAAAAAATAATTACTTATTTAAGAAAATGTTGGAAAACATCCATACTCTAAAAAGCTTGTACGGGGTGTCCCATTTTCGACACTGCCTACGCCACTGATTTCTACGTAAAAAACTCTATCAAGATCAGTTTTCACTTTTTTGATAAGTAAACGCATAACGGAAATACGAGGGGTGTCTAAAAAACAAAGATTTTCAGAATCACTCTGTAGATTAAAAACTAAGAGAGCCATGACAAATTTTACCCCGGAATCTTTCGTTTCGTGAAAAAGTAGGACAGGAAGGTGAAAACCGCAACACTCTATCTTTGATAATAACGCCAATACTCCCTAAAAGTGTCGAAAATGGGACACCCTGTACTTTAGAAATGAAGGTATAAAAAATAGTGGTTCCAAAACAAAGACCAAAAAGTCAAATTTCGTTACAAGTTAAAAATCTAAATTTCCAGTGGAACAAGTTGTAGTGCCACATTTTGATGACAATTTAAACGCCACTCAATTTCAAATTTTTTTGGTAAATTTCTCTCAAAATTCCCAGTGCGAACACGCGTAAAAAAGTTAATTACCTACCGTTAATGAGATCGAGTACCCCTCATGCAGAACCAAATTAAATAAAAACCAATGATGCACAAAAACGCCGCAATATTACGAAAAAAATCCTTGATATTTTTTCCTACAGTCCATAATATTCACCCATAATGGACAGGTGCAAGCTTAAAATTACTGCCCTATTGTTAATTACAGCCTTTGTAAGTATTTAAAACTTTCGTAGTATTGTTGGGGTTTGAATTGTGATTCGGCAGGACTCCATAGCAAATGGTATGATCGTTGCGTTAGCTTCCCCATATTTAACCCACATGGGAACGACTCACTTTAAACTGGGAATATTTGTTGCATCTACAAAACTTTGCCAATTGCTATCAGGTCCAATTGAGGTGAGTTATAACATCATTATTATTAAACGAAAATAAAGTTTGTTATTTTAGAAACGAACTTCTAGCGTACACGGAAAAAAATTCAGTTTATTCCTAGGATTACATTTAACTTTACTATCCCACTTCCTGCTGTTTATATGTGGGAATTACTGGTTACTATTAATTAATCGGATGTTTTTCAGTAAGAACCCCCAAAGAACCTTCACAATCACAACTTCTTGTACTTGTACTTGTTTTAGGTTGTTTTTACCAAACTAACAACTTGTGCAAAGCACTTTTATTGAAAATTCCCCAAAATGATTGCGTAGACTTCAACTCAGTACAGCCACATTTATTTCGAGTATTCGGCGTGGTTTTTGGGCCAATTCTCGGCGGATATCTATTTTACTTTGACAACGGGTTCTTTCTTATTGCCGGTCTGGCAGCTGCTCTCACCCTTACGAATATATGTGAGTACCTACTGAGACCTGAAAGGAAAAATATGCAACAAAATTTTATTTCTCCGTTTAGTTATTTCTAAAATTTTAACTGAAATTAATTCAGACTTGGTTGTAGTTCTTATGCTGCGCCTCCACACGCAACAATTCGACATGGAACTGGAAATCCCCGAAAATAAACTAACAGAAGAACTAACGGAAAGAATTGAAGTTACCGCTGATAATTTCCAAAATTGCGAACCAAGAAAAAACTGGGATGTTATAATGATTAATTTTTTGTTCACTGCCAGTACCACAATATTCTTTTCAAAATTTACAACAATTTTAAGGCATCACCACCAAGCAAACTCAATAGAAGTGGGATTTACAGCGGCATATCAAAACTTCCTAATGCTATCATTTACATATTTTTCGGATTTGTTGAAGGAATTATATGCAAGTGATGTATGTGCATTATTTACCTTCGACTATTATTGTCTGGTTATGTTGGCTGGTTCACTAATTGTAATTTGTTATGTGCCTATGTATGAAATTTATATCCTGGCTTGTATTCCAATGATTTTTGCTAATAGTTTTATTAAAGAAACTAGATTGGAAATGCTTTCAAGCCGAAGGAATGAATTTTTAAATGAGTTGGTATTCCCTATAGAATTGTTAGCTGGAACGACTGTTCCCATACTATTCGGCTTATGTTTTCCATACATGAAATACTATACAGTTATTATTTATACCATCACACCAATAATCGCTTGTATTTTTATTATTTTTAAAAACGATGTAACTCAGATGTGTTATGATGAATATAAAGAGGATTAATTTAGTACATAAATACAAAATTCATTTATTAATCACTTACAAAACCTCTCATGGAGTGTACTGTACAATTTCTTAGCTTTACGTGGTCCAAAACCAGGACATTCAGACAGTTGATATTCCGAAGCCTGGATTATACCTTTCAGTGTCTTAAATTTGTTAATTAACGTCATTGCATCGGTTTTATTCACTGGTTTTATCGATGTTAAAGCTTGAATTAACTACAAAAAAAATCTCAAACGAAAATTCTCGACATAAATGACCAAAAACTCACTTTAAGATACGGCGAAGTTTCGCTTTTTTCCATTATTTTATCCGCAGGTTTATTTTCGTATATTTTATACGTTTCAATTATTTTACCAGCTTCTTCAGGGCTCCACGCCAAAATCAACGTTAAATTTGCTAAAATACATATTCTTGTCAGGTTTTTCAATACATGATGTGGATCCTTTATATCAACCTACAAAATTCAAATTAGTTTAAAAATATCATGCAAAACCACGCATTTACTTGCACTAACAACACGCGAAGGTTGTACATTTGCCCTAGTAACTTAAGCCTGTTGTGGATGTAATCAGGATTTAAATTGTGGTACCTCAACGATAAAAACAAGGCACAAGTTGAAGGGCCCATTTGGTAATCCGGTACGATCTCATCGTACTCCCAAGGGACATTACACACAGATTTTAACAGAGGGTTGCCTCGCTGTTTAGGATTTACTAACAAGGAATAGGATTTGGTTGATGGTAGTTTGGCTCTTTGGGGCGCTGTTGAGGTTTCTCCTGAAGTTCCTTTAGGAAAAGCGTACTATGAAAATACTGGTATTTTAGGCTTGTCTACGATTTTACCTGGTGTGGTTTCTTCAAAAGTGTCATCGTCTTTAAAGTCTGCAACTGCAGCTATTAGGGAATCATCCATAATTGAATAAAAAACGAAAATTGAACAAGAATCATGAATGAGGTTAGGAGTTTGTTTTGGAGAAGAAGAAGAGCTGAGTTTATTAGTATACAGTAGTTCAAAAAGAATGTTTGCTTAATTTTTGTTTTAAAACGAAATTAATCTAAAACGTTTATAAAAAATAAAATGCAAGCAATAATTTATAATATGTAAGCATAATTATTATGAGGGGAAATTGTCAAATACATACTAATTATTTATCTTGCGAATATTATAGCCATTGATGTGTAGTTCGAAAAAACCATCACACGCCGAACGTCATCTGTCTTTCCAAATGTCAAATTACTCAACTAATAAATTCACAAATTTTTCGCTTTAAAATGTCTCATAAACTCGATTTAGATACAGTAAAATACGCTTGTACTTGCGGTTTACTAAAACCAATTTCCCAACTGTATTTCTGTCGACATTGCTCCCAATTGCGCTGTGCCTTCTGTGTGTGTCATGAGGTAAGAACTTTTCAATTAGTCCTTTGCAAAATTGATGTTTTTTTTATAGGTCGACTCACATTACTGTGGGAAATGCTCGGAAAACATGCCATCATCCGAAGCCTGGCTGAAGAAGAACCGCTGCGGAAACTGCTACATTTGCCCTTGTTGCCAGCAAGAGTTATCAACAAGAGTTGCATCTAGAGTTGTGTCTAATCCTGAGGATACCAAAACAACAACTAAGAAGATGCATTATTTGTCATGTTTGTTTTGCCGGTGGAACTCCAGAGATGTGGGAATTCCTGACCAATCTTCAGGTAAAAACTATTTTATCCAATAACTATCATTACAGTTGTTCATTCGAATTTAGTAACGGGAAATTGGCCGGAACGTGTGAATATTCACGCTGAGCATTTAGGGGATGGGCTTGAGAAATACAAGAACCTTGTACAAGCCCAGAAACATCAGTCAGAAAACTACAAGAAGAAACAAAGGATCAAGTATATAAGTTACACTGTGAGTTAAATAATTTCTTGAAATTCTTTTTTACCAAACTTGAAAATTAGGAACGAACTGGAATAACAGCTGCCGCTTTGCGTAAGCGCATCGGTTTGCCTGAGGTGACGCATCCTTTATTCAAGAACAGGCCGCAAATGCCGGAATTTGCAACAGCCACTGAAGAAGTAGATGATCTTCCAGAGGAACTGCTTACAACGCCTGTTAACTTAATGACTAGTAAGTTACTTAATCCCCGAACATAACTTTGTATAATATCATTTGGATTTTAGTTACAACCGTCGAGCAAAGACTGTTGATTCCGGAAATACAACCAGTGACTGTTGATAAAATGTTTCTAGTACACAAACAATTATCGGTCAAGCGGTCTTTGCGTTGTAAATCGTGCGAGCACAACGTTAGCAAGCCTGAGTATAATCCTAGCTCAGTCAAGTTTAAGATCCAGTTGTTTGCATAGTAAGTTTGTGCTTGGATAAAAATTCAGATTTACCGCTTTTTTTCTAGTTATCACATTCCGGAAGTGCGTTTGGTCACTGTTGAACCTCTAAGAGCTGGCCAAGCCTGTAAATTAATTCTCAGATTTACAAACCCAACTCAGCATGAAACCACTGTTCGATTTTTGGCTGTTGATGGTGCGGGCGAAGGGGCTGAAGTGGCGGAGATGACAGAGGAGTTTCAGCAATCTCTTACTGTTGCTGCGGTAAGCACAAAGATTACATTTTAAAACTAAGTTTTTTAAGTTTCTGGTATTTTTTAGCCAAAATCTTTGGGGCCATCTAGTGGTCCAAACAGTCTCATGGAATTATCTCGACCCCCTTCAATTGTAGTGGAACCAAGAGAAGTTATCCAGGAAGTAAATTGCGACGTGGAAATTCCTGAGAGTAGTTTTGTGCTACCGCAACGAGACGATGCTGCTGAATATGACGATTTTGGCGACTCGCATAATATACAAGATGATCCAAAGTACCTAAGAAATAAACTGCTGGCCAATTGAAACGTACCAAGCGAATTTTTGGGTTGAATTTAAAGTCAAATATTTTGAAAAATAGAAAAGATATCAACATGCGGTTTTCAGGATTTCAGAGATAATTTAATTGAGAAAACGATAGCGTAACCCGATTATTTTACTTTGACGTACATCACTATCTACAGGGTATGAAAGAAAGTCTTCTTTTTTTTGTCAAATTTTATAACTACCGAGATTCCACAAAATTTTTTTAAGATTTTTTTTATGTAGATTTTTTTAGTCCTTACTTAATGGGAAAACAACCTGTTTCTCAAAATTTTGATATCCCTGTTATTTTATAAGATTCCGAATTTTTGCTGAAAATTTGATTTTTTCTTTGTTTTTTGTCGTTCGGCCGTATTGTGTTTTGTAAGAACCAATCTCTGTAGTTGATTATGATAACTTATGAACGGCTTTCTTATAAAAAGTACACTTTTTGTACTTTCATTTATTTATTGGTAACCAGTGGCTGATCAAAAATCGGTACACGTTCGCTAATTGGTAAATTTTTGTAATTCATTTTTTGAGGCTATTTTCTTAATGGAATAGAATGGAATTTAGTTAGTTTATGTTCACCATTGGTTTAAGTGACTTATATCCTCGAAACGGGTTTTTCACTTTTTCAAAAATTTGCTCATATTCGTGTATACCGGGTGGCTACGAAATCGTTTTACAACCCCCACCATTTTGTTACATTTAACTGTATTAATTTGAAATTTGGCATGGTTTGATTGTTGAAAGGAATAATCATTTTGACGTTTAAAACAATCTGATGACACTTCCGGTTTCACCGTAAGGGCTACCTACTAACTTTCAAAAATTTTTAAAACAACCCTGTATATTTTTTTCCGTAAGTATTAGATTCTACTTAAAATTACCTTTTTATCGACATATCACATGATGACATTTGCTTTCAAAATGGCAGCATAATTATTATTGCAAAAACCTGTGCAATAATATTAAATTTAATAAAAAATTCGGAATCTTATAAAATAAGAGGTATATAAAAATTTTGAGAAATTAGTTTTTTCCTCATTAACCAGGGACTAAAAAAATGGACATCAAAAAAATATTTAAAAAATTTTGTGGAATCTCGGTAGGTATAAAGTTTGAGAAAAAAAAGACGACTTTCTTTCATACCCTGTAGATAGTAACGTACTTCAAAGTAAAAAAATCGGGTCACACTATTGTTTTCGCAATAAAATTATCTTTTGAATCCTGAAAACCTCATGTTGATATCTTTTCTCCTTTTCAAAATATTTGACTGTAAATTCAACCTAAAAATTCGCTTGGTACGTTTCAATTGGCCAGCAATTTAGTTAAAGTTAAAATTATATAAAATATCTAATTTTTAGGTTGGTGATTCGAAGGAAATCCAATAAGGCATTCGTGAACTTAACGGTGGTTCCCCGGAAAGATTTGACTATTGGAACTGAATTATTTTGTGGTTTTGTTATGCAACATGTTTACACTAACACAATTGCTTCAACTGCGGAAAATAAGCAGCCCCAACGCAACAATCATAATGTTAAAGTGTTTGTAAGATTGGGATGTTTAGTTGGATCCGAATAATAAATAAATATTAAGGTGTTAAGATTTATAAGTATAGAAATCAATATATTACATTAATTTATTGCACAAAACTTTTGTAACTAAATAATTACATATTTGCTTTTTCATAAAATAAATAAAATTATTTATCACTTTGTTTTGTTTTTTCGTTAATCTGTTTCGTTTCTTTGGTGGAATTAAAATAAAAACTAAAGCCCATTCCCATAACAGCTATAAATGTAGCCAATAAAATCACGGAATGTTTTCCAAAATTCTCTGCAACCACTCCCGATAAGAACGGAACAATAAACCGTGCTACCGACATAATACTGTTAGATGTTCCACTAAACATTCCACTTTTCGACTTTTTCGCTTCCTTTATCATCAATTCCATGCTGACTATTCGCAATAAAGTGCAAGAGAACGCCAGTGGTACAAATAAAAACAGAATACTCTGTAAATTCCCCGATAGAAAAATACCTAATAAAGTTGCAGTTAATATCGTGAAAAACCGTGACAATCTTTGGAAACACGAATGGTCATCCGGATAAAATCTGTTTATATAATCTAGAAAGAACGCAGAGGTTGTTCCTAATGTACTAAAGAATGATATGCAATATCCAATGTGGCGTTGCGACAACATGTACGTTTCCTTTAGGAACATTCCTTGGTGTCCTAGGTACGTTGTCATAGACAATGCGAATAAAAATCGTAAAAGGAAACTATCCCAGTGTAACCTCCAGTCGATTGTCCTAAATTCCCTGACGGAAACCCCCAGCTGTTTCCATAAAGAAAACTCTTTTTGCGCTTGTTGTTTCCGGTTTAAAATTTCTGGAAGAGTCGAGGCTAACCCTACAAAGCAAAATTTACTAATTTTTTACGGTTTTTCATGTGGGTAAACTCACAAAAATTGCCTGTAAATAAAACAGTCGTCACGGCACAAACCAAGAAAAATCCGTTGTTGAATTCCGATAAATGCCCTCCGAGAAATGGACCAGCAATGAAACCTATTGAACCAAAGGCTGCTGAACGTCCAAAGGCCCCTGTTTGGTCTTCTGGGGGCACCAAATCGTTTATCACAGCTTTGCAAATGCTTTGAGTTTGTTTTACTAAACCTGAATGAAGCAAGTATAAATAAAATAGTGCTATTAGTAAATTTTTTCCGGTTTTACCTAGTAGAAATCTTAGGAAAAATATCAGGTAAATTGAGCTAGTTAGGCCTAGAAGCCCATAGGCAATTCCGCATATAAATAACGTGATTTTCAGTACAGACTTTCTACCTCGAACATCGCTCCAACTGCCCTAGAGAAATATTGCTGGTTTTATAACAGTAACAGTTAATCGTAAAACTTCTACAACTTACGATTACTGGGCCGGAAAGTATTTGAGTCCCTGAGTAGGTTGAGCCCATCAAACCTATTACATAATGCGAGGCACCGATTTCTCGTAAATAAATACTAAATAAAGGGAATGTTAGTCCGATGGCAAACAAATCCTGAAACAAAAAAATGGTCGTTGTTCCACAAAAATTTCAAATACTTACCAAAAATGATATTGCGTACACAGTGTTTATTACGCTAAGTTTATAAACCATGATCTCGAGTGGTTTTTGTAACTATTTGATGACATAGTTTATAAAATAATCTAGTATTTACATTATGAATTTTAAATGATTTTTTGACAGATGTCAGCTGTTTACAGGTATCTACATGTACTGAGATGATATTGTCCAGAGAGGGCGCATTGGTGAATAAAGTCGCTTGAAATAGAAAGTCTAGAAGTCTGGACATTTCGGTCACTTTTCTCGATTGGTGCACGGGGAAGTGTCCGAAAAATGGCGGATCCAATAGACTGCTTTCGCGCGTAGTTTGAAAATTCGAAATTCATTTGTATAAATTTGAAGAAGTAAGTACAGAGTGTGATTAATGACAAAAAATTTTGAACGTTACATTCAAGTTAGTAGCTTTGAGTTTCTGGCCTTCCTCTGGGATTGGAAGACAAAAACACCGTTGTAAAAAGCGCTAGGCGACTTAATTTAAAATATCTGATGTGTTTTGGCCACTCGAAAATATTGTACACGAAAAAATAATTTATTTGTAAGCATTTTACAATAGAAGAATTTGACAATAAAGCATATAGTGGCGGCCATTTTTCGGGCACTTCGGGTTAATGTCCAGACTTTTTATTTCAAAGGACTTTACTTCTGAAAGGTAGGCAAGCAACATTACATGATTTTGTATGAAGTTTAAATAAAACCCAAATAAAAAGAACAATTTTCAATTTAAGCATTAAAATACAATGGCGTAGAAAAAATCTGGCATATGTTTAATTTTTAAAATTTATTTGTGGATTAATTTCGGTTTCATCATAGATAACAGAATATCTTAGAGGGGCAATGTGCGTGGGGTCTAGTGGTGACATCTTTATGTTCGGTAACCAATCGTCATAATAGAGGGAAATTTGAATATTTTAAATCAAAAATGTTATACATAAATTTTTGAATACATATATATATATAAATTTCCTACTGGTGTCCTTCACTTAAATAGAGAACCGTATGATTTAAATAATTTAAATAATTTCCGTTAAACAATAGGAGTAATATTTAATTTATTTATATTAATGAGATTAATCTTATTTAATTTATTCAATACCAATTATTTTTTGTTATCAGCGATATTGTGTAAGAAAATATGAGGCCCTGGCTTAAAAATTATAGTTACTGCACAGCCTATACATTAATATGTTAATTTTTATCAGCTGTGATTAAATGAATTAATTTTATTTTTCCTTCAACTAATTTTTATCGAGAAAAACTAATAACTTATCAAGGCTAAAAAATAAGGAAAAAATCAATTTATAAAACGTCTCGTGCACACATCTCGAGATTTAATTGAACGTTTCATATTTGTACATTAAACACAAATCTTCAAAGATTATTATTGTAATAAATAAAATACGTAAATAGACTTTTTGACCTCTCTGGGAGGCATGAGGTACACGTGTGCTCAAACTAAAAGTCAAAGATCTCAAAAAGGTGCACTTACAGTACAATTATAATAATGAAATCCGGGATGATTATTCTAAACTCAGCGTAAATGATAAAGATATTATTATAAAACTCATTGTTCATGTTTACGTTTTAGCTTCAATTGTAATTAAAAGGATAAATATTGATGTTGAATTACGTAAGAGAAGTTTTTTTTTGTCTCAGAATAAAATATAATGTTTATTTGCTAAGAGTGTACATCTTTAGCTTTTGAGCGGTCACTGAAGTTTACACAAAAACACATAAATCATTCATAATTTTATCTAATTATAATAATGGTTATTATCAAATTGGCTTTTGAAATTTCTACACTTAATTTATGGTTATTGTTCATTAAATAGGTGCTGTTTGTTGTTTTTGTTTTATAAACAAATGCCACACAAAATGAGATATCATTAATTATATAGATAAATAAAGATAGGTAGAAAGTACTATATTTATTTTAAATTTTAATCCAATTTTCAAGTTTTTAGAACTATAATAATAAATAAAAAGTATAGTCAGTTCACTTAAATATTTACAAATTCTGTAAAAATTGTACTGAGATTATAACAAAGTATGATGGAAATAACTTTTGTGGTATTTATGTGGATGATAAGTATATAAAAATATCCTAAGTAGGGCTAAGTGTTATCTATTTTGTGATAGTACCTAATTTTCCACAATTTATATCGCAAAAAAAATTTAAATAAAATTCCATCTTCTATCATTGAATGTTATCTAAGTACCTACAGATATAATTTGATCAAAAACAAGATTATTTACACAAAATATCATTGACCTCCTCTTGTACTTTTTTATTGTGATTTATCATTTCGCAGGATTATTTTCATAAGGCGTTTGCGTCACAGTGTCTCTGTTTCTATCTCTCGTTCGCTTTCCTTGAGAGTACGAGAGATGAAAAGCGAAACAGGTGATGTACAACGCCTCCTGAAAATAATCCTTAAGATTAGAATTCAAAATTTTGTGTTGTGGCTATTTGAATTTGAAAATCGAAAAAAATTATGTTTGGCCAGATTTTGTCGTAATTTTACTAGTTCTTAAAATAATACTAAGTACACAAGCAATTTTTTTTTAAGTAAAATGTCACCCTGGGTTTAATTTTCAAAATGCTAAATGAAAGTTCGGTGTTGGAGATGCACGAAGAAGTATTTCTGCATGGCGTTATTTAAGGTAAATTTTCGGTTTCAAAATAATAAGAACTTAACCTATTACCTATTATAGACAGTATAAATATAAATTCAAAATTTTCAAAAAAAAAACTTACAAACCTCAAATTTGGATATTTTATATATTATATGGTATTATAATGTTCGGACAGAAGTCAATTTTTGAAGTATGAAAGGAGAACTGGAAATTTTACGCAAATAATTAGTAAACTCCTAACAATACAATAAGATAAAGCCTAATAACAATATTATGCATGGAAGAAAATTATTTATTTGATTCAACAATATTTTAACCTTAATAATTAGCAAATTTTACAAAATGTATTTGCAACTAAATGTTGGGATAATTTTTAATTTAGGACCATTAATAAGAGGTTACGTCTCCTTTTGCTTTAATAACTGCCTGTATTCTAGCAGGCATTGTATTTATCAAATTTTGGTACAATTCTGGCGTGAAACTGTCCCAAATTTCTTCTATTTTGGTCTTTAAGTCCCCAATGGTTCTTGGTGGATTATTGCGTAAAATACGTTTAATTTTATGCCAAAGAGTTTCAATGACATTTAAGTCCGGACTGGATGAGGGCCATGAAAGCACCTTTATGGCGTTTTCCCGAAGTTCCAAAACTGTGATTTTTTAAAAACAGTCGTTAGAAAATTACGTCACATTTTTCAAGTGCAATTTTAAAGCTACGAAATATGCCTAAAATTACCAAATAAAGACTTGGGGATTTTTTTGTACATAAAACCAACATCCAGCTTTGCAATAAAGTAAATTTTACCAAAATCCAACCAGTGGTTCAAAAACTGTGATTATTTTAATGTAGGTAGCACCCTCAAAAACACGTTTTTTGAAAAGTGAACTGTGGAGCTCGAAAAAAATGCAAAAAAAAATCGTATTAACATTTCAGGATTTTTTCAATATAGTACGATTATTGAGCTTTGATTTAAATGTTTTTTGACACAAATCCAACCAGCGGTTTCAAAACTGTGATTCTTTAAAACAGTTACTAGAAAATTTTATCATTTTTAAAGGTGCAACTTTGAAGCTCCGATAAATGCCTAAAATCACCAAATAAAAACTTGTGTAACTTTTTCGTAAAGAAAACCAACATCCAGCTTTGCAATAAAGTAAATTTCATCAAAATCCGACTAATAGATCCAACGTTTTGAAAATAATAAATCTTTGTTTCTACAATTTTCCCATCCTGCTGTGTTAAAGTGCTACAGTTTTGGAACCGCCGAGCGGATTTTTACGAAATTTACGTTTTTATATAACTAAATGTTGGCATTATAACAGAAAATACCATCAATATTATGGAAGTGAATTTAAATAACTTTTGCGCGTATGGAAAAAAGACAATCAATTTACTTTTGTCCGAACATTTAGTTGTTAGGGCTCGTAGTACCTACTACAATTATGTACTTTTTCTAAAGAAATTAAGTTAAATTTCCTGTAAAAATCGTCTTTAAATTTTGAACGTTTTCCAGTAATTTTCAAATAGTTTTCGGACGTCTCTCTCGCACTTATTGAAGTAGGCGTAAATCTGTCCTTGTCTCACTCATTACAACCGAATTTTAGGACAAAAAATATTGTAAGTACTTGGAAATTACTTTTCCTAAAGTCGATGTATTTATATTCTTTCGTATATTTTTTTAAACCACATGGAAATTAAGTTAAATTTCCGGTAAAAATATCGTGTTTAAATTTTAAGCGTTTCAGCATTTTTCAAATAGTTTTCGTAAGTCTGTGTCGCACTTATTGCAATACGCATAAATCTGTCCTTGTCGCACTCATTATAACCGAATTTTTGGACAAAATGTGTTTTTAAAAATTTTTTTGAGAGAATTTAAAAAAAAAGTTCAAACAAAATACGTTCAAAATTTAATTCTAAACCAATGTTAAAGAATAAAAAATTTCGTAAATTGTTTCCTTTTCAAGTTATTAATAAAAAACCTAAAAATGTCCTCAGGTAAGTACCACTTGTGTTGGTACTGGATAAAAAAGATTTTATGTAGCACCCACAATTTATGGTCAAAGTGAATTCAGGGGCCCTCAAAACGTATAAATCCAAAAAATCATGATTATACTTTCTTATTACCTAGTATAAGGAAGTAAAAAGTGAAAGCTTAAAAATATTATAATTTTTTACGAAATATCTTATTATAATTGAAACTCGTTTAAATTTTGACTTAGAAATCTTAAAATAGTTACTATTTAATTTTACGTCAAGACGTGAAAATGCATGTGCATTTGTCCTCTATGTAGAGAGCAAGAAAATAATTATATTCGCGTGTAAATAATCTCTGCATTTAAACAAACCACATGGAAAAACTATTAATTAATTAAGATCACTAAAAATACCTGAATTCACCCTTCATATGACTTTTTATACTACACAAACACTAACAGACACTAAAATATACTCAAAATGGATTTAGAGAACCTCAAAAAAATAAATCCATAAAAATCTTAGAATCAAAAAAATATTGATACCATACTTTCTTATTTGTATAAAAATTTAAAATATTTGTCAAAAATGTACCAAAAAACGGTATAATAAATAATTGATGCCCGTCACTTTTCTTGATAATTAAAATAAATTATAACGAGTACATTGTAATAAAATTAGGTGCTCCGCTGTATCGCAATTTTTATTTTCCAAACAAAACCATCGTAATTTACTTTATTGACTTTTGAAACATTATCAATTAACAACAATATATTATATGCTAAAGGTTATTAGTACAGAATCAGAGCCAATCTCGCTTAATTAATAATGTTCAATAATACAACATCATACAATTTGTATAACAAATTTAAACTGTTTTTGGTCTAATTCGAAACTATTTTAGTATCTAGGAATAAAAACCAACGATTAGATTATGAATATCCATCCATGTGCCATCATGTTTTCCTTAGCTATAATTTTTACTAAAATCACCGCAATAAAAAAAGAAATATGATGATTGCATTAATAATAATAATCAAAGTCGATAACACGTGCGCACAAAGGCACACT
Source organism: Pediacus dermestoides (assembly GCA_963942485.1). Classification (NCBI taxonomy): domain Eukaryota; kingdom Metazoa; phylum Arthropoda; class Insecta; order Coleoptera; family Cucujidae; genus Pediacus; species Pediacus dermestoides. The sequence continues at coordinate 38,494,832 of OZ012626.1, forward strand.
TTTCCAAATACATTTTAACTTGATTAATACATGCGCACGCATTAATTTTCTCCCATGGCTATAAAACAAACCTTTAAGGACGCAGTAACACAGTTTGATTAGCTACCTTAGTTAAGGCACTTTATTCTGTTACAAAAATGGAACATTTGCATAAAAACGAAACTATTGCGCTCCGCGAAAAACACATTGGGTAAGTTTAGTTTTAATTAGGTGTAACGAGGTGTGGTTTTTATTGTTTGGGTTTTCAGGCAATCCTGCCAGTTGTTTTTCCGAAAAGATCCACTGAAAATCGTGAGGGCTAAAGGGCAGTATATGTTTGATGAGAGGGGTGATGCGTATTTGGATTGTATCAATAATGTTGCTCATGGTAAGTGTGAGGGGTTTAATATAATATTAAATTCCATTTCAATTAGTAGGAATTTGGAATGGAGTTCATTAAATTGTTTAAAAGTAATTGGAAATGAACGTTGCTGTATTTCAGCGAGATTTTTCAAGATTTTTAAGTACTACAAATTATTTTATTATGTGGTAGAAATTAGAAAACATCAAATTCTTCAAATTAATTTTGGGATATTTTGGAAAATTCCAAACATTAAATATACATTTCGCGGGTGATTATCGATAATTACATTTAACATAATATAAATAATATTTTTAGATTTGTCGATAATACAAATTTAATTAATTTAGAGTTTCACAAACAGTTTTTGAAAAATTTCCTTTCAAATAAACTGCTGGCCAATTGAAACGTACCAAGCGAATTTTTAGATTGAATTTAAAGTCAAATATTTTGAAAAATAGAAAAGTTATCAACATGCGGTTTTCAGGATTTCAGAGATAATTTAATTGAGAAAACGATAGTGTTACCCGATTTTTTTACTTTGAAGTACATTACTATCTACAGGGTATGAAAGAAAGTCTTCTTTTTTATGTCAAATTTTATAACTACCGTGATTCCACAAATTTTTTTTTATATTTTTTTGATGTAGATTTTTTTAGTCCTTACTTAATGGGAAAACAACCTGTTTCTCAAAATTTTGATATCCCTGTTATTTTATAAGATACCGAATTTTTGCTGAAAATTTGATTTTTTCCTTGTCTTTTGTCGTTCGGCCGTGTTGTGTTTTGTAAGAACCAATCTCTGTAGTTGATTATAATACCTTATGAATGGCTTTCTTATAAAAAGTACACTTTTTGTACTTTCATTAATTTATTGGTAACCAGTGGCTTATCAAAAATCGGTACACGTTCGCTAATTGGTAAATTTTTTAATTCATTTTTTGAGGCTATTTTCTTAATGGAATAGAATGGAATTTAGTTAGTTTATGTTCACCATTGGTTTAAGTGACTTATATCCTCGAAACGGGTTTTTCACTTTTTCAAAAATTTGCTCATATTCGAAATCGTTTAACAACCCCCACCATTTTGTTACATTTAACTGTATTAATTTGAAATTTGGCATGGTTTGATTGTTGAAAGGAATAATCATTTTGACGTTTAAAACAATCTGATGACACTTCCGGTTTCACCGGAAGGGCCACCTACTAACTTTCAAATTTTTTTAAAACAACCCTGTATATTTTTTTCCGTAAAAATTAGATTCTACTTAAAATTACCTTTTTATCGACATATCACATGATGACATTTGCTTTCAAAATGGCAGCATAATTATTATTGCAAAAACCTGTTCAACAATATTAAATTTAATAAAAAATTCGGTATCTTATAAAATAAGAGGTATATAAAAATTTTGAGAAATTAGTTTTTTCCTTATTAACCAGGGACTAAAAAATTGACATCAAAAAAATATAAAAAAAAATTTGTGGAATTCCGGTAGGTATAAAGTTTGAGAAAAAAAAGACGACTTTCTTTCATACCCTGTAGATAGTAACGTACTTCAAAGTAAAAAAAATCTGGTCACACTATTGCTTTCTCTATTAAATTATCTCTTGAATCCTGAAAACCTCATGTTGATATCTTTTCTCCTTTTCAAAATATTTGACTTTAAATTCAACCTATAAATTCGCTTGGTACGTTTCAATTGGCCAGCAGTTTATATTATAATAATGATGAATTTTTTAAAAAATATATGAATATACGTAAATAAAAACATACGAAGTATCCCTGAAGGTCTGTACAAAGAGTTACCTCGTATTTTTTGGAACCAAATAAATAGATTTCGCATAAAAAAGTTTTAATTTTCACAGTACAAATTTTGCAAAAATTGCCATGAAAACTTGGAAAGAGCTTGTCGAAATATAATAAAATTGAACCAAAGTATTTTTTCCGAAATTTTTTTATGTAAAGAGAAAACCTATTTAAAAAGTAATGATAATAATAATAGTAATTTACGCTAATTAAATGATTTCTTATTCATATTATTTTATACATTTAGTATGAACAAGCTAACAATTAGTAATATTTATTAATTAGTTGTAAATTTCCACTAATAAGGTGCAAATTATTGTATGGATATAAATAAATTAGTTTCCGTTATTATGCAAAATTACATTAATTAGTACATTGACTCTAAGGACCAGCCATTTAGACGTCATTCTTTATAGTTGTAAGAACTAATTTACTAAATTTAAAATACGTAGTTGAAATATTGAAATGTGTCTGAATTTTATTTAAAAACCTCCAACGACGCTTATTATAAATTACAACAGCAACCTCCCAATAATTATCAAAAAACTTTTCCTATCACTACCCCGCCGGAATGCACCACTTAAAATTTGTCCAAAACAAACCATTTATCATCATTTCTGAAATTCCAGTGGGCCACTGCCACCCCGCCGTGGTAAAAGCCGGATGCGACCAAATGACAACCCTAAACACCAACAATCGCTTCCTTCACGACAACATCGTCCTTTGTGCCCAACGCATCATCAGCACCATGCCGGAGCAGCTCTCCGTGTGCTTCTTCGTCAATTCCGGCTCAGAGGCCAACGACTTGGCGATAAGATTGGCACAAATACACACGAAGAATCGGCATGTTATTGCACTGGAACAGTAAGTACTGCTAGTAGTGATTACAAAATCATAATCTGGATGTAGGTACCTAAACAGGAATTTATAGGAACGGTCCAGATAGTGATAAGACGGGGTAGTAGGTACCCTGGGGAAGTTTTGATGCTTGTTTTTTTGTTTGTTTGTTTCAACTCCTGGATTTCATGTGGCTAATTTTGTTGTTTTTATTTTTTTCTTCCAGCGTCACATAATTCTAGAATAAGAAGACCCACAAACGCCCCTTGATTTGACCCAAATACGGCCGAGGGAAGCCCGCTCGATGTTGAAATAATGTTTTTAATTTCAGCAAGTTTTATTTATCACCAATAAGCTTGATACTGTATCACGTTTTTAATGTTGCAAATCATTAACTGTTATATTTAGCTGATGGGCACAAATCTATTGCACAAGATAATCTAATTATACTGTTATATTTTTACTTGTACATCCAACGAAAACATTGTTTTGGTGGTGATGGATTCACAATGAAAGGGTCGATACGAATCTAGTATTTTTTTAGTGCTTACCACGGCCATTTGACCTCTTTGATTGATATTTCCCACTACAAATTTAATCTGCCTGGTGGAACCGGACAAAAGGAACATGTTCACGTGGTGAGTCCCCAAAATTTTGATAACGAAGATGTTACAAATTCAATTTATTAGTGTACACAAATAGTACCAAAAATAGTGCAGTTTTTGTTGATATCATTTTTTATTTAATTATTTTTAGTAAACTAGTGCATCACACATTCTCTCTCTCTCCTTCTCATGTAGTTGGCCACTACTGAACATAACCGCCTCTTGAGAGTGAGAGAGAGAGAATTAGACATTCATATCTTTTAAAAATAATTTTAGTAGACTAGGATTATTAATAAATAAATTACTTAAGTATGAATATGATTTATTTTTGAACTAAAATGCACATTCAGTAAATAACGCCTTATTTTTATTAACAATTTCCTTCCCTTTTTCCTCTAGGCCTCATGCCCAGACAGCTACAGAGGCAAATACCAAGACACCGATTTCACCCCTACAGAAATCGGCGAGCTCTACGCCGACGAAGTCGCCGACATCTGCAAGAACGTCCGCGATGTCCACAACCAGGGCATCTGCGCCTTCATCGCCGAAAGCATGATCAGCTGTGGTGGACAAGTTATACCACCCCAAAACTATTTCCAGGAGGTGTACAAACATGTCCGTGCTGCAGGCGGTGTTTGTATTGCCGATGAGGTTCAAGTTGGTTTTGGACGAATTGGTAAACACTGGTGGGGCTTCCAGCATTACGATGTACAGCCGGATATTGTTACTATGGGCAAGCCGATGGGAAATGGACATCCTGTGGCTGCTGTTGTCACCACAAAAGAGATTGCTGATAGTTTTCGGCAAACTGGGGTGCAGTACTTTAACACGGTGAGTTAATTAAGTATTTAGTTTACGAAAAAAAAATGATGGTCTAGTTAGTACGGATTTTATTTCAAGAAATATAAGCAGCATTATTTTCAGTAGTCAGCTCGTTACACTATCTCTGTCTCCACTTCACATTTGTCTTCAATGAAAGCGAGGGAGAGGGAGAGTACGACGAGCTGCCTACTAAAAAATAATTCTACTCTAAAAATATACCTATCTGCATATTCAATAACAAATTTATTTTCTGCAGTATGGAGGCAATCCGGTTTCATGTGCCATAGCAAACGCCGTCTTCGACATCATAGAAAAAGAGAACCTTCGAGAGCATGCCCTAGTTCTTGGCGAGTATCTTCTAGACAGTTGCCAGATCCTCTCCAAGAAGCACAAGTGTATTGGGGATGTTCGTGGTCTAGGATTGTTCGTTGGCATCGATTTGGTTAAAGATCCGATTACTAGAACCCCTGATAAAATTTGTGCCGATTATGTTCTTCAAAGGTAAATAAATTTGTATATTAAGACTTATTTTCAGCAGTCATATACGTCACAGTATTTCTGTCTCTCGCTTCTGACTGCTGAAAATAGTTCTAGTATATTTATTGATTCTTCAGAAATTTATTTCCAAATATTTAATTTTAACATTTTTTTTCAGGATGAAGGAGGAGCACATCTTAATTAGCATAGACGGTCCAGACTGCAACGTGATCAAACTGAAACCGCCCATGGTTTTCACAAAGGAGAATGTGGATGAGGTCATTTCGGCTTTGGACAGGGTGTTAAAGGAAGTCCGGCGTAATAACACGGAAATGTCGGTGACTTTGTCGCATAACCACGTGAAACCGATGTCGATTACTGCTGAGTTGACTGGGAACACTAAGGAACACAGACCTACGAGGAAGCCAGTTTTCGATGATGGCTTCAAGTCTATTTAAGTTAATTTATGGTTAGTTTCTAAAATATTATTTTGAGTTCTATTCAAAACATTTTCTATATTATATATAGCTAGGAGAGGAGAGTATGGAGTATTCTTTAATTATTTTATTTTATTCTTGGTTATTGTTTTATTATATTTATGGTTTATACTTATTATAAATTCTTAATCATTATTTATAGAAAAATATTAACAATAATAAATATTTTATTTTTACAATATTACATCTGTTAGTTTTTGTGGAATTGTGCTAACATTACGAGGTAAGTTGTTCCAGCTCCAATTGCCTGAAAAATATAATTACGTTAAATCTACAAAACTCTAGATTAGTCTAGATGAAAAAAACTATAACCGTAAACCTCAACTTTTCCAATAATTGTTTCCTACAAAAATGCTTTTACCATAAACACAGTTTTACTGTGCTTGCAATTTCCATCCAAATTGTTTCAACAATATAAATCGTACTTACCCCGGTAATAAGCTCTAAACTGATGATAAAAAACCCGTAAGCTTTAAACTGTATATTGTAAGCAAAGGATCGTTTTAGAAGCATTTCAAACTGGAAAACAAAACGTTATTAAAACATGGTGGGTTTTTGATTGGCTTTTTGTAGAAAGTGTTGTTACCTCGGTTTTTGCGGTTTTATCCATGGTAATTTGCATGAGGTTGGTCAGATGGAGCTTGGTGCTGTTAGCCTGAAAAGCAGTCAGTGAATTATTGTTAGAAGGGTTTACAGGTTTTAAGATACAGGGGTTGGTGTTAGAAATAAATAAATACCGAATTTTGTCTGAAATGTTAAGACGAAATTTATATTTTTTTCCAATCTATAGACCTGAAATTAGTTCTTATTACAATTATTTAGCCGAATTCAACACAAATATTGTGTCACAAGATCTAGGAAATCGTAGATAAATAACTCAAAATAGTTATTTGTTCATCTACAGTTCGAAGCGAGACTACACCCACTGAAAAAAATTTCTATCACTTATAATTAGTTATTTTTCGCTGTAAATTATTAGATGTACAAGAAATTAAAGAAAAAATTTGTAGCAGAACTTCTGCAGTTGATGAAGGATTCTTTTTTAAGAAGAAAAATTCGTTAGTGCTAAAAATAAATTTTTCTACTTTTTTTTGAGTACTTATAAGATATCCAAATTAGTTTAAGATAAAGATCTGAAATTTGGTAGGTTAGTTAGTTTTTTAGCGGATTATAAATCTATGGTAATACGACAAAAATAATATGGTTCATTGGCGTACTTACGAGAAGGTGACTTAGTTTTTTTAACATATTTTTTAGGGAAGTACTATTTTTTATGACCAAAATTATGAAATACGAGCCCTAACAACTAAATGTTCGGACAAAAGTAAATTTGATTGTCGTTTTTCCATACGCGCAAAAGTTATCTAAATTAACTTCCATTATATTGATGGTTTTTTCTGTTATAATGGCAACATTTAGTTATATAAAAACGTAAATTTCGTAAAAATCCGCTCGGCGGTTCCAAAACTGTGGCACTTTAACCCAGCAGGATGGGAAAATTGTAGAAACAAAGAATTATTATTTTCAAAACGTTGGATCTAGTAGTCAGATTTTGATGAAATTTACTTTATTACAAAGCTGGGTGTTGGTTTTTTTTACAAAAAAGTTACGCAAGTTTTTATTTGGTGATTTTAGGCATTTATCGGAGCTTCAAAGCTACACCTTTAAAAATGATAAAATTTTCTAGTAACTGTTTTAAAGAATCACAGTTTTGAAACCGCTGGTTGGATTTGGTTGGATTTAAATCAAAGCTCAATAATCGTACTATATTGAAAAAATCCTGAAATGTTAATATGATTTTTTTTGCATTTTTTTCGAGTTCCACAGTTCACTTTTCAAAAAACGTGTTTTTTTGAGGGTGCTACCTACATTAAAATAATCACAGTTTTGGAACCACTGGTTGGATTTTGGTAAAATTTACTTTATTGCAAAGCTGGATGTTGGTTTTATGTACAAAAAAATCCCCAAGTCTTTATTTGATGATTTTAGGCATATTTCGTAGCTTTAAAATTGCTCTTGAAAAGTGTGACGTAATTTTCTAACGACTGTTTTTAAAAAATCACAGTTTTGGAACTTGGGGAAAACGACATAAAGGTGCTTTCATGGCTCTCATCCAGTCCGGACTTAAATGTCATTGAAACTCTTTGGCATAAAATTAAACGTATTTTACGCAATAATCCACCAAGAACCATTGGGGACTTAAAGACAAAAATAGAAGAAATTTGGGACAGTTTCACGCCAGAATTGTACCAAAAATTGATAAATACAATGCCTGCTAGAATACAGGCAGCTATTAAAGCAAAAGGAGACGTAACCTCTTATTAATGGTCTTAAATTAAAAATTATCCGAACATTTAGTTGCAAATTCATTTTTTAAAGTTTGCTAATTATTAAGGTTAATTTATTGTTAAATCCAATAAATAATTTTCTTCTATGCATAATATTGTTATTAAGGCTTTATCTTATTGTATTGTTAGGTGTTTACTAATTATTTGCGTAAAATTTCCAGTTCTCCTTTCATACTCCAAAAATTTACTTTTGTCCGAACATTTAGTTGTTAGGGCTCGTATAAGGCCAAAACATGTAAAAAAGTTATACATGATTTATTTGCTTTAACTCATCTGCTTACTAGAAAATTAATTTCATATTTTTTTAAATTTTAATTGACTTTTGAATCACTCTAGTAACAGAGTAAAATAGAAATTCAAAATTTCACATACATTTTCTTAAATATTGCACACAAAAATGAAAAGAAAAGTCCTTTTTATATTACAAAAGGTCCTCTAATAACAACTGTTATAGTTCTGCTATAAATAAATTGAACCCCCTATATATTATGTAATAAAAACGACGAGCACTTGGCCACTTGGATAATAGTACTTGGTAGCTTTTATTTTAAAAATTTACAAGAGAAGATCTGAATCAAAATTAATTTTCCGTTTACATTATAAATATTGAATAAAAATTGTTTTGATATTTTTTTCGCTTATCTTAATGATGTCCATTTTGGGGACCACTGTTTTAAAATTCAATATCTACTATTGTATCAGTTGTATCAGTTTTAATCGGGCAAACTTTAATGGTACATTCTCCTGGTCGTCCTGAATCGGAAAAATGTATATTATATACATCTATCTCGATTCCTAAGAAAGATACAGGGTGTTGAAGTTTACAAGAAAAAATTATTTTTGTGCAATAACTTCCATAAAAAAGCTTAGATTCAAACAAAATTTTGCATGCCTGTCCTCCTCCCTAAGGAAAATTTAATGAAGGTATTTTCGATTTTGGGGGGCACCAGTGGCGTGCAATTCGGTCACATCTCAATTACTTCAAAGAAAAAAGTATGCCACTGTAATTTATAAAAAATATTTTTTATCTATCGAATTCCTTGTTCAATTTGGAGTGAAATTTGTTTTTACAGAACAAAAATTGAAGTTTTAGTTCGAGAGATAATTAATTTTTTTCAAAGACCTGCTAACTTGAAATTACTAAAAAATCCGGGAATGATGACAGATGCTGTTAATTCATTAGTTCGTCGTTGTCAGAAAAGCATCGAGGTTGGCGGGTTGCATTTTGAACAGTTGCTGTAATTTTATAATTATTTTTTGTTACTTTTTGTTTTTTAATAAATTTCCTATTTGATTTGTGACTAATTTCAAGTTGGCACGTCTTTCGAAAAACTAATTATCTCTGGAACTAAAACTTCAATTTTTGTTCTGTAAAAGCAAAGTTTACTCCAAATTGAACAAGGAATTCAATAGATAAAAAAATATTGCTTAAAAATTACAATGGCATGCTTTTTTCTTTGAAATAATTAACATGTGGCCGAATTGCACGCCACTGGTGCGACACCTAAAATCGAAAATATCTTCATAAAATTGTCCTTAGAGAGGAGGGCAGGCATGCAAAATTTTGTTTGAATCCAAGCTTTTTTATAGAAGTTATTGCAAAAAAATAATTTTTCTTGTAAACTGTAACACCCTGTATCTTTCTTAGGAAACGAGATAGATGTATATAATATACATTTTTCTGAATCAGGACGACTAGGAGAATCTACCATTAAAGTTTGCTCGATTAAAACTGATAGTAGAGTAAATTGAACCTTAAATATTATGTATTTTGAATTTCCTGCAAAATATATTTTTAGTTCCAATTCTCCGGCTAACTACTCAAAAATCTTCTTCTACAAACCCTAACCTATTCTTCACAAATTCCGATTCGCTTCTTACCTCATTCACAAGTCTGTCTGTAAAAGCGCAAACAGTCACAAATCGAACAAAATAGTAAAACCCCCACAAAACATCATTAATCACATTGGAAACCGGCTGAGTGACCAAATTGTCCTTCGTGGAAGGACGTTGAAAACCTCCAAATATCGCAAAGTACAAATTCAGCAGAATATTAATAAACGAGGTAATCAACGAAGTGAACAACTGTATATCATATAGTAAATTCAACTCTAAGCAGGAATCGCATAGGAATTGGTGAGACTTCTTGATGGTGTTCAATTTTACGGATATGTTGGACTGTTTGTGCGAAGACGAAGATGTCAATTGGACAATTGATAAGTTGTTTAGGTCATCTGAAGGGAACAAAAGGAAAATTTGTGGATTATTTCCATAATACTCACTCACACTCCTGTTTTTTTCCATCCTGCATCGTTTGGATTTTTGCATGCATTCCCTTAAATCTACTCCTGATAATCCAGCATAAACAAATAAACTGGTATTCCGAGCAAATGCTTGTAAAATTATTATACGCGTTAAAAGTGAACAAAACAAAAGCTATCCAGTTGTCTGAAGCGAAGGTCACAATAGAATACAGTTGAAAAGGCCATGATATTAACATCAGAAGCAACATGGAACATCTGATGAATAACTGGTCGTATTCAGCTTGGAGACACTTGTCAACTGTGTGGATTTTTTGCAAAATTCCTGGTAAAATCCTGGGCGTTCGCCACATAGTAACCAAGCGAGTGATGATTCCTGTTAAGGCTACTAGAATTGGGTTTGTCATCTTAGTCATGAAATGTTGCGAGGTTAGGTGAAGGTCCGTTATGTTTTTCAGCTGGGTTTCGCGGATTACCTTTTGGGAGTTCTAAAAAAATATTTTCAGTAGATTTTGTGAGAGATGAGAGAGTGACTGTGACGCATAAGTCTACTATAGAGACATGAATCTTAGAATATTTATTTACCTTTTCAATAAACACAATCGAACTGGGAATAGAAACAAAGTGCACAATGCTAATCATCAAAACCACCACCTGAAAAATCTGTAACTTGTCCCAAGCTTCCTTCTGGGGCTTCACCGATTGCCCCAAAGAAGCGAAACCGGAAACAATCCATACCGGCTTCAGAACAACGTAAACATCACCATTATTATTTCCAACGCAAAATTTGTTCGCCATTAACTGAAACACTGTAACACTAAAGCTCGTGCTAGACTGTATTGTTTCATTAAGTACTTTTAAAGCTTTCATGGTGTGCAAGGTGCACGCAAACCGCGATGGAAATTGGATGTATTCGTATTATGTCCGTATCGAAATGAAATTAATATGTCGTAAAAGTTTTTCCCTGTAAAAAATACTGATAATCGTAAAGATATGGCTGGCGCAATTTACATTCTTTTGTGTAAAGGGTCTACACCGCATTGAGGGTGGGTAATATTTTTCTTTGTGCAAACATGGCGTGTGTGGTCTAAATATGGTATAGTGTCTGTAAATTTGTATTGATAAAAATATGGGCAGGTAAAATAAATGTTTAAAGGAGTAATGAGTGTGTTTAGAGGAAATAGTTTTGAAAGTTAGTAATTATGTCATAAAACTCTACAGGTTTTCTGGATACGTTAAATAATTTATCTTATAAAAAAACATACTTATCGAGTACTTATCTAACTACTTAACAGAACGAAATTCTAGAAAATAAGAAACGAGATCTAGTTAATTAACAGTTTGTAAGAAAGCTCTGAGTATTTGTAGTTTTTTTGGTAATATTAAAGTAAAACCGGCAGTGTAGGTACTTATTAAAGTTAAAGCATTGAAATTATAACTAATTTGAAATAATTAATGAAATCTGTATAAAAAAATATACTTTATATGTAATTTAGTAAAGAAGGGAAAAATAAATTCGAAGTATGATTAAGATTATTAAACCTGATATATAAAAAAAAATGTGCATAATTTGAAATAGGTAGATATTAAAAAAACGTTGTGTAAATGATTTATTTTTCAGTAAACTGAAATATCTTCGAAGCGAAATTAAATATTATTTGGAAATTTGTAAGTAAAATTTAAATTTTGACCTAATCTGAAGTACGATTTGTACATAAGGAGTGAAAAAGTTGAATATAATAGGCGCTTTCTTTTTATAAATTAAAGTAAAATCCTCAACAGGGCCGGACTTAGGGGATTTGCCGTCCTAGGTAGTTTATTTTTTGCGAACCCTCGCGCCATTTTATGAATTTCGAATGAATTTATATACAGAGTGGTTCAGAGTTTACCTTTCAAACTTCAATAAGTGATAAAACTCGCAAAAATAATATTTTTCATTTGTCACTTTTTTTATTAACGCCTCCTTTGGACGTTACAGGGTGTTATGAAATGAATAACAGCATACTCATTTGTGAAATGCCTTGGCATGTTGGTACTTAAAATAACTGTTTAAAAACTCACTTACACCAATTAACCGACATTATTTTATTTTTGTTTTTCATGGCAACCAGGATTACGAACTTGAAATTTTGTACATTTTATCTTTTCGGAGGTCACAACTTTTAAAGGAAGCCAAATTAAAAAAAAATTCAAGAGTATTAAAAGTTAGAGAAAAGGCCTGTCGATTCTAGTACTTTATTGAAAATAGTCAAAGGAATAATAATAATAATAATAATGTATTTATTTACGTTAAAAAGTTAGAATGATTAAAAGCGTATGGCCCATCAAAAAAAGAACATCCAGTACATAGAATGTAATAAAAAAACCCTTATCTAATAGCAATAAATATTGTTACTGTTTGTATCAAATTTGAAATAAATGGCCTTTTCTGTTTTCGAGTAATTTCAAAAAAACTGATAAAAAAAATTTCAAGTTTAACACCCTGTAGCTTCCAAAGGAGGCGTTTATATGAAAAGTGGCAAATGAAAAATCTTATTATTTTGGCGAGTTTTATCACATATTGAAGTTTGATAGGTAAACTCTGAACCACCCTGTATAATTGCGATTTTCATATAAAATTTATACATACAGGCTGTTTAAAATTCGCTTCTCACTACAGGGATCTCAGAAACGGTAAGAGATACAGCTTTGGTTAAATTGGGGCAAAGTTGCGTAATAATGTGGACAATAATAAGCCGTTAAGAAATCGAAAATATCTTTTGTAGTTCTGGAGACTTTTTGAAAAAACCAAATTTTTGCCTTTTCGTTTTTATTTTTTTCTGGTCTTACTTTTCAAGATATCGAAAAACCAAGATCACTTTGCCACGGACACTTTTTTTGCTTTATAAAATGATGTTAAAATTTTCCTCATGCGACGTTTCGTTTTTCCGCTGATGTCATCAAGTCAATTTTTTTAAATACGGTCCTGTATTTTTTTTCATTGTTTTAAGTAGCATTCTTTATGTTCTAGAAAATGGGGTTTACATTTTTTCCATACGACATTTCGTTCTTGTGCAATCATCATCAGATAATTTTTTAAATACGGTCCTGGATTTTTTAACACTTTTACTCATATCCGCACATTTTGGAAAAAAAATTTTGTACTTTATGAATAATAATAATAATAATAATTTTCCTTTTATAATAATTATATTAGGTATTTGTTATTAGTATTAATAATAACAATAGAATTAATTTTTTTAAATAATTTTATAAAATAAATACTTACGAAATCGTCAGTACTGATGATGGGCTGTACAATGAAAAAAAAATACTGATAAAAGTGTAAAAAAATCCAGGGACGTATTTAAAAAATGATCTGATGATGATTGCACAAGAACGAAACGTCGTATGGAAAAAATGTAAACGCCATTTTCTAGAACATAAAAAATGCTACTTGAAACAATGAAAAAAAAATGCATTGCCGTATTTAAAAAAATTGATTTGATGACGTCAGTGGAAAAAAGAAACGTCCATTGAAAAAAATTTGTATGTCATTTTATAAAGCACAAAAAGTGTCCACGACAAAGTGCTTTTAGTTTTTCGATATCTTGGAAAATAAGAGCAGAAAAAAATAAAAACAAAAAGGCAAAATTTTGGTTTTTTCAAAAAATCTCCAGAAATGTAGAAGATATTTTCGATTTCTTAACGGCTTATTATTGGCCATATTATTACGCAACTTTGCCCCAATTTAGCCAAAGCTGTATCTCTTACCGTTTCTGAGATCCCTTTAGTGAGAAGCGAATTTGAAACAGCCTGTATAAAAAAATGAACAATGTACAACAAAAATTATTTTCATTGTCCTACCAATTTAATTTTCAACATTTCAACCTATACGCTATTGTATTTCATGTATGTTTCTTGCTTTCGGAAATGTTTTGTTCTATTTTTTTAGTTTTTTTACATTTAATTGTATTTCGAAAATTTGTCGCCCACAAAACTTCTTCACCCTAGGCTACAGCCTAGTAGTAAGTCCGGTCCTGATCCTCAAATAATCTCTGTTATTTTATAGAACAGTTGTAATCATGTGATTAAAATAACCAGTCATATTAGTGAGATCATCTCATTGTCAGTTCAGTTTGTAAAATAAAAGCGCCTATTAAAGACAAATTTGTGATGAAATTTTTCCTGAATATTTTGAGGGCACAAACGGTTTAAATTTTATATTACACGCATTTTTGAGAAAACTAAAAAATTTATTACAAGACCGAGATTAAAATGCAACCAATGCATTCTAAAAATTATTGTAGTATGATCAAAAATAGGCTACTTATTTTTTAAATGTAAAATCCTTTTTATATAAAAAGCGGAATAAATTTATTTTTAATTAACATTCTGACGTATAGTTAGAAATAATAGTTGGGATAAGAAAAGGACAGGGTTTCCAAAAACATTCCACTAACAAAATAAGTTTCATTTATTTTATTTACACAAGTTACACAAGGTATTTTTTTGATTCTACACCCCACTCCCGAATTAAACTGTATAAAACTCTAATATACACAGACCAGTACTCAAGTATTTAATACTTTTAATTAGATTTAGATATACAAGTTAAGTTAAAAATCACAGATTGTATCGGCATAAAACAACAAGAAAATCATACAAAATACCATTTTGATCTCGTCGTCACCTTAGAATAAAAACCAAAACGAAACAAGAAAAACAGTAAGAAGATACGCATTCTTTGTGCAGAAATTAGTTGTGGCTAAACTAATTTCCACGGGACGGCCTTTTTGCGAGGTGAACCACTGATGAATGTCCGATAGTTCTCCAGGACCATGCAGGTTTTTTGTTGCCACCAAACATTCGTAAATTGAATCTGCCACTAAATTCGTTAGGCGATACGACTGTGTTCTTTCACTGGTGGCCGAATTAAATGTTTGTTCTGCCGTTGTCATAATGTCGTGCCAAGGTCCACTGGACTGGTGGAATGTTGAATTCGCCTAAAAACATGAAATATTCGATGGGAATGGTGTAATTTGCAAATTGTTTGCTGAGGAATTTAAAGGATAAATTACTAAAGATAAAAAAAATCTTAAATAGATTTGTTATAAAGGAAAAGTTTGCCTTAAATAAAAAAATATATATCCGATGTGTCCAGCACATGATTTTCTTATACGATGTGAATATACCTTTAGAACATATTTAAAATATTTATTAGTTTCTTACCATCATTCGCCGATACATTATCCGCACCTCTAAAATAGGAAAGACAGACTGCACGACCCATTTCAGCAGATAATCGTGGGGATTTGAATACTGCGAGCTGATGATTTTCGCAGGCCCCGGCCTCCCAGACAGTTCTATAAAACGCTTATCCTTACCAATGGAATTCGCCACATTGCAACTGTAATTTCCGAAATCCGACGTTTGCACATTGCGTATCGACAGCGAGTAAGTCAAACTGTTCTTGGACATGATTCGCCTGTCGGTGGGCTGCAATTGGAACGAGTTCTGATACCACGTTACCTGGAAAATATCATCAGAGCGGTTTTATTTATTGAGTTTTTTTTTGTGGTAAATATGAGTTTCAGTTTCAGTTGAAGTAAAATAAAGCGCGCGCGGGTTTGGCTCGGTTCTGGTGTGCTTTGTTTGATTTTCTGCTAGGGCGCAGATTGATGCAATTGACCAGTTTTCCTTTTGTTTATTCAGAGATTTACACGATATGCGATTTTTTTCCTCGTCCGACGTCGTTTGTTTGTTACACCATTGTCCAATTTTGCCACTGCCAGGGCGAGTGTAAACAATATGGGATGTGGCAGGGTATTTAGCCATTGTAGGTCGAAAATTAACTTCTATTTAAATACAAAATATCTTATATGGTCAGTGCATGAGTTTCGTATATAAACTTAACCCAATTTATATTTTGAATTTGTTGTTTAATTACCTAAATATATTGTTATTTTTCACGCGAAATGATCAGAAATATTCCAAATTTCTGCACCATTAGTGATTTTTTGTTAAAATGTGAAAATCCAAAATTTCTGTGACATTTTAATTTCTAAAGTTGACCGTTTAAAGTTCATTTGAAATCTTTACAAAAATGTATTCTAAGTGAAAATCCTAAAATCCGGCGTAGAGTTATACATTTTCAAAGTTGACATACATATAAAAGATTAATGATAAATTTTATTTTTTTTAGGTAGATACCATAAGCGCAAAAATATTCCAAATTATTTTCCATAATATCGATGATTTTTTCTTAATTGAGGCAACTTTAAGCTTTGCAAAACTGTATTTTTGTTCAAAATCCGTTAATCTATTGTAGAGTTACGAATTGTCAAAGTGGACCGTGTAGAAGATTCATCAAAAATTTTAATTTTTTTTTCTATTCTTGCAAAAATTATCTACAATAACTAATGTTGAAAACTTTTTTTTTTATAAAGGCGACATTGAGATTTACAAAACTGTATTGTAAGTAAAATTTCGAAAATCTGCTGTAGAGCTACGAATTTTCAAAATACACCAAGATTTATGTGAAGTTTTAATTTTTCCCATGCGCGAAAATTTCTCTAAATTATATTTCATAATATTAATGATTTTTTTTCAGTAATATGAACACTTGGCTATATAAAAGGCAAATTTAGTCATAATCCCCTTAGCGGTTTCAAAATTGTGGTACTTTAAACTAGGAAAAGAGTAAAAAAATACATATAAAAAATTGTGTCATACTGTTTCTAAAAGGTTAAAATTTTGTTGTTTGTATTTTGGTGAAATTTACTTTATTTCCACGCTAGATGATCATTTTATTTTCGTTTTATTGGCCAAAAAACTCAGGACATTTATATCGGGTTATTTCAGTTGTTTTTGTGGCTTCAAAATTGTAAAATCACAATTTTTGAACGGCTGCCTTTTAAAAATCACAGTTTTGGAATCGCTGGTTGAATTTTTGTTAAATACATATATATCAAAGCAGAATGACGGTTTTATATTGAAAAAGCCGATACATTTTTTATTAGAATTTTTTTTTAAAAGCAAAATTTTTGCTTTTCAAAAATCAGATCTAACGAGTATGATTCTTTAAAAAAATTACAGTTTTAGAACTGCTGCTTGAATTCTTTTAAAATCCACTCTGTTAGTAAGGTGAATGTTGGTTTTATTGAAAAAAAATTCACGAAATGTTTATATGAAATTTTTCTGTGTTTTTTAGGGTCCCAAATTGCCCTGTTAAAAAATCGGATTTTTTTAGGGTAAATGTAAATTAAAATTCACAGTTTTGGAATCGCTAGTTGGATTTTTGTCAAAAAACATTTATATCAAAGTGAAATGACGGTTTTATATTGAGCAAGCCGATAAACTTTTATAAGAACTTTTTTTTGCGTTTTTTTGAAGACACACTTTGGGCTTTTCAAAAATCACATACATATATCGAGTATGATTCTTTTAAAAAATTATAGTTTTAGAACCGCTGTTTGGATTCTTTTAAAATCAACTCTGTTAGAAAGATGAATGTTGGTTTTATTTAAAAAAAAATCGCGAAATGTTGATATGCATTTTTTCTTCGTTTTTTAGGGTCCCAAATTGCTCTGTTAAAAATCGGATTTTTCGAGAGTAAATGTAAATTAAAAATCACAGTTTTGGAATCGCTGGTTGGATTTTCGTCAAAAAACATTTATATCAAAGTGAAATGACGGTTTTATATTGAGCAAGCCGATAAACTTTTATAAGAATTTTTTTGCGTTTTTTTTGAAGACACAATTTGCGCTTTTCAAAAATCACATATATCGAATATGATTCTTTTAAAAAATTATAGTTTTAGAACCGCTGTTTAGATTCTTTTAAAATCGACTCTGCTAGAAAGGTGAATGTTGGTTTTATTTAAAAAAAATCACGAATTGTTGATATGCACTTTTTCTTCGTTTTTTAGGGTCCCAAATTGCCCTGTAAAAAAATCGGATTTTTTGAGGGTACATGTAAATTAAAATTCACAGTTTTGGAATCGCTGGTTGGATTTTCGTCAAAAAACATTTATATCAAAGTGAAATGACTGTTTTATATTGAGCAAGCCGATAAACTTTTATAAGAACTGCTTTTGCGTTTTTTTGAAAACTCAATTTGGGCTTTTCAAAAATCACATATATCGAGTATGATTTTTTTTAAAAATGACAGTTTTAGAACCGCTGTTTGGATTCTTTTAAAATCAACTCTGTTAGAACGGTGAATGTTGGTTTTATTAAAAAAAAATCACGAAATGTTGATATGCATTTTTTCTTCGTTTTTTAGGGTCCCAAATTGCCCTGTTAAAAAATCGGATTTTTCAAGAGTAAATGTAAATTAAAATTCACAGTTTTGGAATCGCTGGTTGGATTTTCGTCAAAAAACATTTATATCAAAGTAAAATGACGGTTTTATATTGAACAAGCCGATAAACTTTTATAAGAACTTTTTTTGCGTTTTTTTGAAGACTCAATTTGGGCTTTTCAAAAATCACATATATCGAGTATGATTCTTTTAAAAAATTATAGTTTTAGAACCACTGTTTGGATTCTTTTAAAATCAACTCTGTTAGATAGATGAATGTTGGTTTTATTAAAAAAAAAATCACGAAATGTTTATATGAAGTTTTTCTGCGTTTTTTAGGGTCCCAAATTGCCATGTTCTAATGTTTTATTTTTCGAGGGTAAAATAATTTATTTCAAATAGAAGTAGCGGTTTTCATTATTAAAATAATCACGAACTGTTTATCTACATTTTGTCAGGGGTCCTCAACATGTGTAAATATGATGTCAAAACTCAAAGTCGAAAAAAATCACCTCATTACTTCGTGAAACACAGTAAAAAGTATATTTCAGTTTAAAAAAATTAAATTGCTTTCAGTCAGCTATAACTCAGAATTAGGTATACCTAATTTTCCTACGAAACCCACAATTTTTATCTTCCAAACCTAAAAACATCTTTCCAGATCCAGATATCATTTATTAAATCAGCCCCAGTTTTATGTCTACGTTTCTAATTACCTTTTCCAGTGACGACGATAACAAATCCAATTACACCGGCTTAATTTCCACGATTAACACTCCCACTTATTTCACCATCCAACATAATTATAATTACATCCCCAATTTCGTATACAGGTATAAAAATAACGAAATTAATAACCAACACTTACTTCAGCGGGGGGATCGGCGTGAACAACACAGTCAAGTCTCGCCTCTAGTCCTTCCCCGGAATTCACCCAGGATCTCAAAACGTTCACCTCGGGCGGATCTACAACCATAACAGGTTATTTATTAATACAGTAAAAGAATACATGTGTGTGGGGGTGAGGTTGAGGTGGGGTTCTATTTTATTCTATTCCCTTAGCTGTAGTTCATAAATAAATTATGTGGACATTGGAAACATTTTTTCATTTCTCTTACATAGTACATGAAGTCTTATTTCTCCAGTCACGGGTTGACCAATGCCATTTGATGCCGTACATTGGTACACACCTGCATCTTGTCTTTGCGCCTCGTTTATATTTAAGAGGAAGCCGGTTTGTACTTGGAGGCCACTGGGCAACAGGCCATCCTGGAAATTGTATAAAAAGTTATGATGGGGACAAGATTGAAGGTATAAAAGCGAGATAAAACGACAGAAAAAATCTACTCGTATGTTGCTTACTCTTTTTGACCACTGGACTATTGGTGAGGGATTCCCGCTAGTTTTGCATTCAAACGACACTGGGCTCCCTTTTCTGGTGACCACTGGCTCAATTGCCGGCATTATCTGAATACTTGGTGGCACTGGAACAATAAATTATTTTTGCCTCAAAAATTTATTTACATTTTCAAGCTTCGTACAGCGGGGGTAAAATATAATGATAGTTTATAGCGGCAGTTACAAGCTTTAGATAATGCGGGGTATTTAATTTTTAATCGCTTGGTTTTGCTGGACTGTAAGATTCACGGTACAATCGATTTATCTGGCTAGGTTTTGTATTCTGTACTATTTTGTTGTTTATTATGGATAAGAATCGAATATTTTATGGTTGTGGAAGTTGACAATGAAGAATTATCCGTGAGAGGAAATATATTGAGCATTTAGTTAAATTGGAAGTATTAGTTTTAGAATTGATTAGACAGGAAGTCAATACATTATTGTGTTATAATATATTATGTATAACAAAAAAAAAACATTTTAGTAATTTCAGATAAAAATTGTTTTGTTTATATAAAACTCGCTAAATAATTTATATATTTTATTGTAATATCGAGTTTAAGATATTAAATATTTATACTAGTAGTTGTTAATTTTTAATAGAACCATCAACCTCAAGAACTGTTTGAATATTTATTTTTTCAGGGATAGAACAGAAACTTTTACATTTGTAGTAATTTTAGAGTAGACTGCTAAAAACGCTGTAATAGTGGAATCGGATTATAATAAAATTTAATTTTATTTGTAAGCTACGTCTTGACTTTTTCCATAGCTGCACCACAAGAATTACAATTTTTTGCTTTTATTTTGTCTTTAGTAAAAAAAATTACTAGTTTCGAAGTACACTCCACAGTTTCAGAACTAACGGACAAAAATTTTTGGCGAAATTCATGTTTTCGGAAAACTACTGTTGATTATATCTTCGAATAACTCAAATAGATTCAGTTTGAATTTTACGATATATTTTTAAAGGTTAGAGAAAAACTTTGAATTTTTAACCTATTTTAGAATAAACTTTTTAAAACATTGTAAATTTAGAACCGCTGATCAGATTCTAATAAATTTTATATTTTTGTAAGCTCTATGTTGCTTTTTTTCAAAGTTCTATCACAAAAATTACAGTGACAATTTTTAGTTTTATTTAGTTTTTAGTAATAAAAAATTTTACTATTTTCGAGGTAAGTACAAATATTTAAAACCGTTTCAGTTTCGGAATAACTGGAAGAATTTTTGGTGAAATTCATGTTTTCGGAAAACCACATATTGCCTTTATCTTCGGATAATTTAGAAAAAATTAGTTTGAAATTTAGGAAATTTTTTAAGGGTTAGAAAAGAAACTTTGAAATTTTAAGCAATTTTAGATTAAACTTCTTAGAACACTGTAAATTTTGAGCCGCTGATCAGATTCTAATAAATTTCATTTTTTTGTAAGCTCATGTTGCCTTTTTTCAAAGTTTCATTACAAAAATTACAGCGACAGGTTTTTGGTTTTATTTTGTCGTTTGTAAAAAAAAATTGTACTATTTTCGAGGTACAAATATTTAAAACCGCACAGTTTCGGAATAACTGGAAGTATTTTTGGTGAAATTCATGTTTTAGGAAAACCACTTATTGCCTTTATCTTCGGATATAAAGAAAAAATTAGTTTGAAATTTAGGAAATTTTTTAAGGGTTAGAAACGAAACTTTGAAATTTTAAGCAATTCTGGATTAAACTTTTTAAAACATTGTAAATTTAGAACCGCTGATTAGATTCTAATAAATTTCATTTTTTTTGTAAGCTCATGTTGCCTTTTTTCAAAGTTCCATCACAAAGATGACAGCGACAGATTTTTGTTTTTATTTTGTCGCTTGTAAAAAAAAATTTACTATTTTCGAGGTACAAATATTTAAAACAGCACAGTTTCTGAACTCCTGGAAGAATTTTTGGTGAAATTCATGTTTTCGGAAAACTTTATCTTCGGATAATTAAAAAAAAATTAGTTTGAAATTTAAGACATTTTTTAAGGGTTGGTTATAAAAGAAATTTTGAAATTTTAAGCAATTTTAGATTATACTTTTTAAAACGCTATAAATTGGGAATAACAAATCGGATTCTAAAAAATTTCATTTTTTTGTAAGCTTAACGTCCTTTTTAGAAGTTCCATCACAAAAATTACAGCGACAGGTTTTTGCTTTTATTTTGCCTTTTAATTAATCTTCAAAAAATTTCACTATTTTCGTAGCACAAACGTTACAAATTTCACAGTTTTAGGACTACTGGAGACATTTTTGGTGATATTCATGTTTCTAGAAAGCCATAAGTTATACATTTATCTATGATTAACCCAAAAAGTTTCAGTTTGCATTTTAAAAAGGACTTTTCAGGTTCCACATTAATTTTGAAAGTTTTAGGGCAATTTTAGAGTATTATAAAATTGACTTACAAAATGTACAGCATGTTGGAAAGGTTCCGATGGATAAGATTACCGAAACTGTCAGTTTCCTACCAGACTCCAGTCCTCGCCTCAACATCAAAGGTGTTTTTTCCATTACTTATTAATTTACATATAAATAGTGTATCCCGTAATATATCAAACAGTTTCCAATTACCCCCACATTCCAGCATTATTTTCGCGTAAGCGGGCGTTCGATCCCCATCCACATTTTAATTAATATCGAAAATATATCTACTCATTCTACTTTGTGATGGTGGTAGCAAATTACCCCCTTTGGTTTAAAACCAACTGAGGGCACGTTGTTGTTGGAAAACATAATTTGGTTGCTAATTAACTGTATTATAGAACATTCTCCAATAAGTTTGTGTGTATGTGTGTGTTGAAAGTTTAAAGCAAGGTATAGGTATTTTAAGAGAAGGCAGAGGAGGCGCGATGTTCCATAATAGAGAATTAATCTGTATGCAAATTTATAGCCGCCAAAGAAAATTAAAGCACGCACAAGGTTCATAGCGCAGTAACTAACTCCTCTCGCTCTCCCAATCTCCATTTTCGCGATTTTCATTCCAGTCTAGCCCATCCCGGCTAAACACAATTCCTTCTGAAAAATGTCTTTAATTATTTTAACAACAATCTGGATTCTATTGGTGGGTTAGTGTCCTCCACGCAGCTTGATTGTTTCGTGTGATGGCGATAAATTCACCGATGAAAGATTCGGTTTTATTTAGTTTTGGGTTTGGACGCCAATTTGCCGTAAATCATAAATAATATTGCTTTGATGGAGGATGGAGAGGGGCTATTGGAAAAAATCGATTTGGTGTTATTGAAAATTGGCTAAAAAGCCCATAGGATTTTGTATAATCATATATTATTTTGTATTAGATTGCGAAGCTTTTGTTCAGAATGTTTTATATGCGTGGGTACAATGTAAAAAAATGTCTAGGTTTCTTAGGAAAAAAGAACAGAACTAAAGTTTGCTTTTTTCACTGTTATAACATCAGTTATTTATACAAATTTATATTAAATTTTAAAACAACTCTTCTATTGTAAATATTACAAACGTTTTTGTTTGCTTTTCTACTATTCACATTTCCTATCAATTTTTTAATATCCTAGAGTATCCAATTATAAAAATTCTTGTGTGACTTCCATAAATAATTTTATTACTCTTTTCTTAATCAACTCCCGTATAATTCCCGCCTTCACAAAGTTCTCAGGAGACACAAACGTAGGTATAAAAATAGCAAAATGCAAATTTCAAGCATAGACATAGAAATAACAAGAAAGATAATTACAGTTATGCATCACACAGTAACACATTTTTTGAGGCACCAGGGGGTTAGTCTTTTACAGCTTTCAGCTGGAGAGATTAATCCAAAATAATTGTGATATAAAAACCTGGAAAGTATTAAAATAATAATAATTAAATGACAGGATTGTAATATAAGGGACAATAAAAAGTAGAAGTTGAGTGTTCTGAGTCTGCACAACCCTCACCGTCTGTGCTTGTCCATATAATAAAAAGATAAATGAAATTATACACAGTTGACACATTTGGCATTGTTCGTTTAATATTAACTGGCATTTTCTCTGGATTACATGAATATTCATAGAACACACTGCGTCGTGAGGGTATTTTAAATTTGTTTCAATAGAAAGCCTTTTATTTTGTAAAACGAATGGCGGTTGATAAGAATGTATTGAAAAAAATGACATTTTTAAATCAATGGAACAATGCTGGAAATAAATGATGGGATAGTATCATTTAATAAATTTTTTTAATTGGCAAGGACAAAGAAGGGAAATTTGAGGAAAAACTGGGTAGGTACAAAGAACTTCTACAAATATTCAAATAAATTTTGTAAAAAGATTATTTTTAATATATTAAAAAATAAGAATATTACCTAAAAATGTATATTTATAAAAATAAAGAAGTATTTAAAATTTTGGTGGATGCGCCAGAAAAAATATAATAATAATTTATATCTACAAATTTATGCCAAACATTAGATCAAATTCTATTTTATTAACCAAGAAATCATAAGATCCCTACATTTAAAAAATAATAACAATCGACGAATTCAAGATTGAAGTGGTTACAATTTTGGTGGATGCGCCGGGTTAAAAAACTACTAAGTATATTTTAAAGTGGTAAATGTAAAATACTACAAAAGTACAAAATTGTATTTATAGTCCGGGAGCTAGTAAATTTTTTTGGTACTAATTTTTCCAGTGAGCAAACATTGATAGGATTGTTCAGTTAGTGATTCTAATCAACTAAATCTGAGTCTGGCAAAATTTTTCCGATGGGGTCATGGGTGGAAAGTACAAATGAGTTGAACTTATTTTTCCAGTTATGAATCTTTTTGATTTACTAAAGTAGATCGTAACACTTACAGAAAAAGCAATCTGGCTTACCTCCAGTTGTGGAAAGTAGGTCTGGCTGAACTGTTTCATAAATCCGCTGATCGGAAAATCAGATCGATTTCTCGGATACATTGCACTTATTTTTATATTTTTGAAACTTGTTATACAAATTGATATTATCATGGCACATAGTTTAAAACAAGTCTGGCTGATTTATAAAATTACCAAGTGAGTCTAGCGGCACCTTGAAATTTACAAAAATAAAAATTTATTGCACTTATTTTCCCCGTGCTGAAAATTTTTCACATGAGAGTCTGTGCTATATATAATACCACAAAAAAAACCAATCTGGCTATTATTTTCAATCACCAAAGTCTCGCCAGACTCTAAATAGTACGTGCCTAATTCGTTATGCTGTGAAGTTCGTAAAAACTTTTTGGGTACTTAGACCTGAAAATTTTGAACTATAATAAATAAATAAGCTCTTAAGAGGGTTCCGTTCTCGATAATACGCCAAAGTAGTGGAATGTGAAACTACGAAAATATAAAAATGCAAATTACACCCAAAATAGAGAGAAATAAGAGGAGAATGCGACGCAGGAAAATTCTTTGATTTTTTTACACTATCTTGCCATATCACTTTATTTTTAGAGGGTTGATAAAAATTACAATCCTTTTATTTCAAGTTTTGCGGTGGTGGGGTAAATTTTATTTTGTTTCTCGAAAAGTAAGCAAGATAGACAGAAAATTCAAGAGACAAAAACATTGTATTTTTATTTGCCCAATCAGAAAATAATATCAAACTTATAAAAAAGCAGTGGCGTGCTAGTTTTTTCTGAAAATATCTACTTAGGATCCCCCAGCGCCGCCCCTGGAATAATTAAATTCAATCTAATTACATCAAATGAAGCCCTTTACTTATCACTAAAAACTTGCCAAGTTTTATCAAAATCGGTCAAGTAGTCTTTGAGATACATAAGAAAAGTTTTTTTTTTATTAACTTGAACACGCTGTATATCGAAAACGAAGCTTTGAAGCATACATGTTCGTATGAACTTTTCTTTTTATTTTTGCGAGTTCTATCGCCTGTTAGATTTTCCCGATTAAAACCTGAGACACCCTTTATGATAAGGTAGGTAGAACACCAATCATCTGTACAGGGTGCTTCAAAAATACACCAAAATATTTCAGGGAGTGATTCCTGAGATCATTCTAAGAAAAAAAGTTAATATGAACATGGGTCCCAAAATGCTTACCCGCTGAGTTAGGTATAGCCCCTTAAATTTGTGACCCTGAGAAGGTTTTCATTTATTATCTCCGAAACTGTTCAAGGTAAAATGATGAAATTCACCACATCCACTAATGTTTTTAGGCTTAATAAGATAGAATGTAAATCATTTTGAAATTTCCACCAGAGGTGGATCAAACCAGGGGGTGGGGGGTTAAAAAAAGATTTTCGTACCCATATTCATATGAACTTTTTTTCTTAGAATAATCTCAGGAATCACGCCCTGAAATATTTTGGTGTATTTTTTAAACACCCTGTATAATCGAACGTATATAGCGTTATGAGCATTAGACGAGTCTGGCAGGGCTTTGGTGAGCTCGCATTATAGCCAGACTGTATTTTAAGCTATTATTATAATGCAAACTGTCATCTGACAAATTTTCAGGACTACCAAAATAAGTGCAATTATTTTGTTAAAAAATTTTCAGTTTTTCACTTGCCAGACATATTTGGTGTGCCTACAGATCAGCCAGACTGTCTTTTTACTGAATTTTAGTACACGACTTGTTAGTAGAATCATTTTCATTAATGTAAAAATAAGTGCACCGCATTTGTATTTTTAAAGGCATTTTCTGACTCAACCCATCGGAAAACATAAGATTATTTTTTATTTAGAATCACAACTGAACAATCCTATCAATATTTGCTGACTGGAAAAATTAGTAACAAAAAAATTTAGCTCCCGCACTATTATAAAATAGTGATTCAGGTAATGCAAAACTTATAATTTATCTTCAAAACTTTTGAATGTTATACATTATTTTTCAGCTGTTTAAATAGAAGTATAATAATTTTATTGCATATTGAGTACAGTTGAAAATTTTAATACAAAATAAATAATATAAAACCTGAAACCTTCTAATTTCTGCTGAAAGTGTCGGGGCAAAAAAAAACTATAACATTTGGAGTGAAAAAAGACATCTAAAACATATCTACAAAAAATATTTCAATTTATTCGCGAAATATTTCCAACCAAAATAGATATTTACATCGATTTATATTTTTTAGAATTCTTGTGATTTATACATATATTTTTTAAACTAAAAATAAGCTGCTATAAATCGACTTCGATGTGTCATTGTGATATTTTTACGTAGGTACCTACATATTTTAAAAATATAATCGCGAAACATAAAAAAATAGGAAAAAGCATTTTTGGGAAAGTTTCGTTTTGAGTATCTACTATAAAGATAAGCTCGTGAAGCAAGCAACCTTATCTTCCACACTTTATATTTCAGCTGCTTAAATAGAAATAAAATTTCCTCAAGCGTGTTATACTTTTAATTAACATCCTTTTGTCTATTAGCTTTCGAAAATTTGTGGGACAAATTTATTACGAAACTATCAATGCCGTATAACTGAAAATTTGAATAAAAAAAACTTAAATAAAGAAAACAAATATTTGAATTTCTGGTGGATGCGCCGGAGAAACAAATAAAATGTTATAAAACAAAGAACTTAATTAATTATTTAAGCGTTTTTTAAATATTTATTTCAGAAAAGTGGCCCTAAAATGTTTTTTTACTCTCACTTCAGTTAGCTTATGGCTAACTAAATATTTTTAAATATATTCAATTAAGTTTAATTAAATAAGCCGAAAATCTGCACTAACTGGTACAAATTTTGCGACACCCTGTACACGCCCTGTTTCATCCAGCATGTCCCTCTACTCTTGACAAATTGCATTGTATTTATAGTGGAATTGGTAGACTAGATTGAGTGTATTTCATATTTCATGGTGCCATTCCATTACCGAGACTTTGTTAACGTCAATTAGAACCCCGGTAACAAATGGATTAGTAATTAAACGATATCTGGTAGAGAAGCGAACAACTATCTGGGAGCCTGCGGCATGGACCACTTGAACCAAGTTATAGGGCTGATGGTTTGGGTGTGCGCTACGCCACACAGCCCAGTCCAAACCAAACTCCATGTTACACCCGTTCTCTGCAAAACTTTTTGTGTGTTGTTGTCTGATATTACCACAATTACATTTTGGCTAAAGGCAAAACTCTTACTCTGTGAATGTGATCCACCTCCTTTGATAAAATGCTCTCTCTGTGTGTGCCTGGGTTCTTTTTGTTTAATGGATCCACAATTTGAAGTGGGTAAATGTGTGCGAGTGAGAGTTTCAAAGTTGGTGTGCTGTTTCAATTTTTAAACTCGTGGAAATCGTTCATATTATAAAATCTTTTAGATGCTATAAACTAATGCGATAAAATAAATCAGCACAAAGGAAATTAATTTCTAGAATGGAACAGTTTTTATGGGGCGTTGTTATTCCAATAAAATAACCTGAAATTTAATCTGAAAAATAGATACGGCTTTGGAACAATACGTTCTGAAAAAAAACTGCACACATATCTTTTTCAATGGCTTACAAAACCATTAGGATGACTAAAAGTTATTATTTTATATTAACAGCGCACAACGGGCAATAAAACTTTTATTATTGCTTTGAATATTTTATATAAAACGCTTTCATGTACACCCGTTTTGTAAAATGTGTGCTTAATTTTAGGATATGCTATATATATGGGGTAGGTGGCTATATTTCCAAGAGTAAAACTAGTGTAGATAAAACGGAATTACTTAGGAAATTTGTACTATTATATGGCTTTTCTAGGCTTTATAGCAAAATTTTAAAAAATTGTAATTTTGAAAATGTGCGAGAAACGTGCCAATTTTTAAATTTAAATTACATTTCATAATAGAAACATCCTGTATTAGAAAGAATCTTTAAAACGATGAAAAAAGTATGCACTTTAATGTAGGTGCCTATGCAGATTTTTTGGAAACTTTATATTTTGGCTAATTTGTAAATTTTTAAGTACTAATTGCTTCAAATTTCCGATTATTTTATTAAAAATGTTTAACATAAAAGTACGTTCCTGCATTCTTATCAATATCGAATGCCACAGTCTAAGAATTCCATCCATTAAAACTATGAAATTCCTTTCAAAAATCCGCCAATAATATTACAAAATCATGCCACTTTATTATAACTTCTCTAATACTCCTGTCACCATAACTCACAGAATTACCTAATTCTCCACCATGAAACCATCATGACATGATTTACGATCCACAGCTTCCAAACCATCATCACCAAGAAAAGTTAGAACCCGATTGCGATTGGAATCCAGTTTGGACTATATAATATATGCAAATTGAAGGGAATGCCTGCGAGGAGGGTGGTTGGATGCATGAGAACATCAAAAACAATAATGCTGTTGGAACAGAACAGAGGAGAGTTTTGTCACTAAGGTACAACTGAAACAGCGCGCGGGAACGCCAGATGAAAACTTCCTCACTAATGAATGTAAATTGACTATTTTGCATTTTAAACTTGCAATCAAGTAGAAAGGAAGTATAAATATTCATGTGGCGGTGGTGGTGGTTTGGGTGTTCACAAATTACTACCCTCTGTGTCTGTGCCAATGTTATGCTATGTACTGGGCTTCAGCCTAGGCTCACCCCGTCGCCAACCCCAACGTTTCCTAAAAGAGATTTGCGGTTTTTAGTGTCATCTTTAGTATAGTCGAACAAAGTCGCTCTTAAAATGTTTATGGCTTTGCCATACTTTAAATATTATACTTGTGTTTTTATATTGCATCCGTTGATATACACATGCTGCAGCATGGCTGGAGGAGAGACACTTTTATTGCTGAGTAAAATATTCACAGGGCGCTCGTCGACCAAGAGGAACAGCGATATTATGATTTTACATAAAATATTATATGCAAAGGGACATTATTTTTAGTAGACAGATCGGCCAATTTTTCCACATGGCGGAGTTAATGGGAATGCGGAAAACACTGAGACCACCAACTCAGGTTAATGGGATTCTTCTTTATGCGATGTGTACATACAAGTATTTATTATTTTCTATCCATTGAGATATTCTCATATTGTGGAGGAATTTTGTTCAAAATCGAAAACTATTAAGCTTTTTAAACAGTTTAGAATCACGTACTAAAGTAGAAAGTTTTCATATTTTAAGTAATACTGTTTTTCTACGAATAGGTAGTTGAAGAGATTTTCAAAAATTGGTGAAGGTGCCGGTTTAAATATACTTATTTTATGGTTTGTTAAAAAATAACGGAAAAAACATATATGGCCGGATTTTGGTATATAATTATGCGCTATTATGGCGCGAAAACGATGGTAATAAACATAAAACGTTTGAAATTTAATTTCTTACAAAAAGGGACTTTATCAATTTTTTTGGCTATACTTCCAGCCTCCAAATTCAGAAAAAGTACATCTACTTTTGAGGAAATTGTAAATAGAATTATTAGTACAAGAGTTTGGGCTCCCATACTTACAGGACCGTACGGTAGAATTTTAAGGTGCGATTGTTACATTTTTTACAATGTTGGTTTATGTTTCAAAAATTATACATCACAAAATTTTCTATTTTCTACAATCCAGCTTTTGTGTAAATTTGTAAATAGGAAATTTTAACGATAATTTTTTGCCATATTTGAGGAACTATAACCGTACAGGGTGTCCAGATATCGTTGTAATTGCGGGGTATCTCGCTTACTAGTAGAGATAGAGAGATGCGGTTTTCGCGACACGTTGCTACTTTTTTGTGAAACGAAAATGCCCTCAACGGTTTTTTCAAAACCTCCTTCGTTTTTGAGATACAGGGCGAAATTGAAAATTTGCACTTTTAGGGAAACGGCTGCAGATATTGGAAAGGTGAAAACTGCATCTTATACAGATTTTTACGTAGGATCCAGTGGCGTACTCAGTTTTTTCATAGAAGCGATTATTTTCGAGATATTTACTAAATTTATGTTATTTTAAACGGAACACCCTGTATGTTTTTCAGTAGTTGGATCCAGCTTGTCATAAGCTTTGCAAAAATATAAAACAATCTGTAATTATTTTCTATATTAAGATAGAAAATGACAATTTTCAAAAATTCAGCTAAATAATTTTCTAAGTAGGGAATGAAAAATAAGAATCAAATGTCATTATTCATACAATAAAAGATTTGCGTGCTGCCACAGAGAGAGAATTCAGGCATTTACAAGCACAACCTCTCATAATTCAGAATGCTTTACGCAGGATAAGAAAAATGTTGCGAAATGTGTCTGAGACAAAACGGAAATCAATTTGAACAATTTCTATAAAGTGTATTCAAACTTTTATTTGTTCTTGTGAAAAGTTGACTGTATTCCTTCTTTGTTTGTTGTTTTTCATGGGCTACTTACAAAAATTTTGGCTTAATTTTTGAAAATCGTCATTTTCTAGCTTAATATAGAAAATAACTACAAAGTGTTTTATATTTTTGTAAAGCTTATGACAAGCTGGATCCAACTACTGAAAAACACTCAGGGTGTTCCGTTTAAAATAACATAAATTTAGTAAATATCTCGAAATTTATCGCTTCTAAGTACGCCACTGTATTCTACGTAAAAATCTGTATAAGATGCAGTTTTTACCTTTCCAATATCTTCAGCCGTTCCCCAGATACGAGGTATGCCCTAAAAGTGCAAATTTTCAAGTTTTCCCTGTATCTTAAAAACGAAGGGAGTGAAAAAACCGTTGAAGGCATCTTTCGTTTCACAAAAAAGTAGCAACGTGTCGCGAAAACTGCGTCTCTCTATCTCTACTAGTAAGCGAGTACAGTCATACACTTTTCTGTATAAAATAAATTTGGTTAAATCGACATTTTCTTACCTACTTCAGATATTCATATAATATTTCATTAATACATAATACATGGTTGAAATTTGCATATAAACAGAGAATCTTTCAATAAATTTTAGACAAATTTTTAATAAGCGCAAGTTGAAAATTATTAGTTATATAAACTTCAAAAATTAACATAAATTTGTAAAAAATTACAAACCGCGTTCCAAAATTTTAACCTCGTATAGGGCGCCCTCAGATTTACTTATTCTGTATTTTGAGGGGTATAAGATTGGTCTGGTAAAAATTTTTTTAGTATCTTTAATGAGTTTACATACCAGTTTTGTAACTGTAAGAATTACACCTTTTTGAATTTTTTTCATATAAAATAAAAAGTGTCACAATTTCAAAAGTGCTACAGGTTTTCTTCTTTCAAATTAGTATTCTTAGATAAAATATACGTTTTTCGAACACAAGAAATGATTACCTTCTATTCACTTTCTACTAGTTTAAATTTTTTACCATAACCTTTTAAAAAATTTCAGTTTACGGTTGAAGTTTTCATTTATAACTTTAATAAAATCTCAATTTTTGCTAAGTAAATATTGCGTATAAAAGCATATACCTATATTAAATCAATATTCATTTATTTACATGTAATGTTTATGAAAAATTTACTTTAAGTCTCGATAGAAAACCTGTAACCAATATTTTTATTTACAATTTATTATTTATACTCAAGTTAATTAAAAGTTGTCACAGTATACACAAAAATACAAAATGCTTAAATGCAATACCAATATGTATACTTTTTGAGATGAATATCCCATTAATTGTTTCTGTTTAAATAATAATTATACAGTGTGCCCAGGCCCACGAAAATTAGCTTCATATTAGGGAAACACTTTTATTTTTGGATTATATTTTTTTGTATATGTTGTTAAAAGGATTAGATAAAAGGTAACATGACTTTCTTTCCTTTCTTTGTCAAAATTGAATATTGATTTTTTATTGAAAATATCGGAAAATTATACATATTAAAAAAACTATGATTCCACTTTACGCCTATATGCAAAAAAAACTTTTAAGTTATTCCCATTTTATAAAAAAGTAACGGAAACGAAATTTTTTTCGAAATGGCTTACTAAAAACTTATTTTAATAGTAGATTTATCTATTTTTAGCTTCTTTATTTGGGCGATTTTTTAATAGCTTTCAAAAGTTCAAAAGTCCGCAACACGTTTTCTTGGAGTGTTTTGTATCTACACTACTACAAAACTAAATAGGAGTAATAAAGAACCATAATATACATGGTAATTTCTATTTTCTTCCTCTTTGTACCTTGGTAGATAACATAAAAACTGCACCCTTTGTATTCAACATTTAACAACCTTTTGATATAAACAAATGAGTAAGTTACGTTTCAAAGCCCAAATGCAAAGTGTACATGACGATGATATGGGCTAAAGCTACAGCTTATGTAGTTTGTTGTGGAGTGGCCGGAGGATATGGCAAAAATTATAAGTTCAAAGTGAATATTGCACGGCGCAGCGCGCGGCCGAACGAAAAAGAAAGCTCATTTACATTTCAAATTTAATTTCCGTTTGGAACACGCGGGATATGGCAACTCACTCAGATCACACGACACTACACACAGTACAAAATAAAAGCGCTTATATCAACACCACCAAAACGATCTTTGATCGCTTCTTATGGAATTTTCCAACTGGAAACCACCAGATGGAAACTTGTATATATACAAAACCCATGCATAATTCATTTCCAAAAACGCACCTAGCAAACCGCAAATTAATTAATATTTGCTACGTCGGAAAGGAAACGGAATGGTTTAAACGCATGATTATTTTGCTTTCAGCAAATTGCTGTACACAAATTTAAACCAAATATTAGTTTGCATTGTAAACGGTAAATTTAAAGCAAACCTTGTCAAACTAAATTTACAACCTTGCATAACATTAAATCAAAATGAATATGGTGCAGCGTAAATTACAAACAATGCATGCATACTGCATACGGAGCGGACTATATTGCTATTGCTATTATATAATTTTAGTTATATTTCGTATGTTTCCAACAGAATATTATAGGTAGGTACCTACATAAAACTACTGAACACACAAACAACTTATGTGATTATGCACATATACGTTATTGTTCTCAGGAAACTAACAACTAACTTTATTTAAATATCTACTACGCGATATATTAAACTTTAGTGTCGTTTAGCGCTACATGAACCAAGCGAATAATCATCAAATTTCTAATGTGCTGATTGTCCAAATTTGAAAATGTCAAGCCAAATGAAACCATAACAAATAAGCCGTCTAGTTCTCTGTAACTGCCTTTTACTCGGTGCAATGTGTTCTGATAATTTTATATAAACCACCATGTATGTTTTACAATTGCTGGATTTTACAACAAAGTCATTATTTTTATTATTATACATATTTCTTAAAACTGAAAGTAAATTTTACTATAATTTTTTTAACTTAAATATTGTTCTTTCTTCTGATATATACAAACTAAAGACAACAAATATCAACTGATAAAAAGATAAAAGTTCTTCACTGTCCTTTTGGTGGAGAACTTGGTAAACTTTGATGTGCCATAGCTACGCTAATTTTGGTAGATTACTAAAAAAGCCATTTAAAAAAAACTAGTTTTATGTAATGCTTCATCACAAACCAGTCTTAGAGTAAAAATAGTTATTATCAATATTTTAGAGAACATAATTTACTACAATTTTTCTCTGAAATTTTTTTTCCTGACTCGTACTCTAGCTACGCTAAATTTGGTAGATTACTAAAAATGTCATTTAAAAACCATTTTTATCTAATATTTCATCACAAATAAGTCTTTTTCTTCTGGCCTGAAAAATAGCGGCATAAAATTGTATAGATTACTAAAAATGCCATCTTGAAAAAATGCTGGCCGATGTTTATGGAAACTAAGTAAGTCTTAGAATAAATATCTGATGTGTCCAACACATGACTTTCTTATACGGATAGTATCACAATTACTTTTCCAAAAGGAATAAAATTAAATTTTTTGTAAAAATACGACGCCGACGGCCCAAACAAGGAAAAGTAATTGTGATACTATCCGTATAAGAAAGTCATGTGTTGGACACGTCATATATTTATTCTAAGACTTACTTATATTCCATAAAAGTCGGTTAAGGCCTGGATTTTTTCAAGATGACATTTTTGTTTATCTATACAATTTTATGCCACTATTTTTCAAGCCAGAAGAAAAAGACGTATTTGTGATGAAATATTAGATAAAAATGGTTTTTTTAAATGACATTTTTAGTAATCATTCCCCTTTGTAAAAATGTAAATTGCTTTAAAATCTGACCAGTTGTGATAAAATTATGACAGTAAAACTGCTAATTCATGAAAATTGGTGCTATTTTCAAGATTATTATTTCAAGGTCTGAAAAATGTATTAAGGACAAATATTAGAGCGTTGAAACGAGTTTTTTCTAACAAAACCTACACTTCGCTTTGAAAAATGCAAATTTCCTTAAAATTTGTCGAGTGATTCCAAAACTATAACACAAAAACCGTCATAAAATGAAATTAAGCACTATTTTCTGAGATTTACTTTGAAGCCCTAAAAAATATACAAAAGCAGTGTAGCCTTTTATTTTTTACTTTCTTATACGAAATAATGAGAAATGAGAATATAGGTAAATGTTATATCCGCATCGTATAAGAAAGTCATCAGATATTTTAGGTATTTCTATATAGCTTTAATTTATAAATACCGCGAATGCGAATAATTTTTATGACGCCTACGCCGGTTTATGACGCCGACGCCCCAAATATGTTATGTTTATCGGGGAAGTACCGAATCGCTCCGGTTGTAATGGACAAAACAACGAATTTTGGTTCATTATAGGCGAGAGTCTATTATAATCGAGTCCATTTAAACCGAGGACTTTTCACGTGTTTGTACTGGGACTATTAAAATGGTACATTATAACAGAGTTTCCGTTATAAGCGAGTTCATTATAGGTGGATTCTACTGTAAGTGTTTTAAGAATATCTAATTTTTTTGACGGAAAATAGTTCAAATAAAATTTGTTCAAAATTTAATTCTAAATCAATGTTAAAGAATAAAAAAATCTCATAAATTGTTTATTTTTCAAGATATTCCTAAAAAACCTAAAAATGTCTTCAGGTAAGTACCACTTGTGTTTGTGCTAGATGAAAAAGATTTAGTCTGGAACCCACAAATTTGTTCAAACTCCTAAATATGAAATTTGAATCAAATCAGATAACTCGTTTTTGAGTTATGGTGGATACAGACAGACAGACAGGCATCATGGCGAAAATGGATTCAGGGGCCCTCAAAACGTATAAATCCATCAAAATCTCGAAGTCGCAAAAAATCACGATTACTATACTTTCTTATTACTTCGTATCTATAAGAAAGTAAAACCAAGTTTTCTAACTAACCTCATTAATAACTATTGATTACAAAAAAAATGCTAAAAATTCGTTTTAAAATAACGTTAATAAGGTTTGATATTTTGGAAATCTGACACCTAGAGTTCTATATACAGTGTGTTCAATTTTTCTTCACCTATTAATATATCCAGATTTTCATGAAACTTTTAAAGTTATCTGCCTCACAGCAAATCACCTGGTATAGGTATAACAACCTTTTTCCAGCCAAGCCACAAATTAAAACGCACTTACTGAGTATTTCAATGGTGTGGATGAGGTCTCCCCTGGTGCCATCTCCAATTTGACAGATGTAATCCCCTTGATCTGAATATGTAATATCTTTCAACTGCAAATTATATCCTATCACAGACAGACGAGGGTCCATCGTGATTATCTGATGTCCGGCACTAATCAGCGTCGGTCCTTTTTTCCATACTGGCACAAACGGACCTGAAATTCAATTAAATATTATAGTACATCAAAAGTTAGATGAATTGAAAACAAATTTAACTTTACAAAAGTGTATATTAAATTAGTATCTAATCGGCGGTTCTTAAACGAAGTTTTATAGGTTGGTTAAAATTCGACACACGAACCCATTTTCTTGTCTTTAAAAGGTAATTTTTCCACTTGATAGTAATTATTTTGCAATATTTTTTAAGCAAAAATAGCGAGAATATTGAACTGTTTTAAATGAAATAAGTTAATTCACACGAAAGTGTATGTATGAAAGAATTATTTTTAGTAGACATGCACGTGACCTCCACCCTCTCTCTCGCTCTCAAGAGAGGCGAACATGAGATAGAGACAGATGTAGTGTCTACTAAAAAAGATGCTACTATAACTTTTATCCGATATTTTATTCCTTTTACTCCGACTTCTCTGATCCTTTTTAACTAACCGAATATTTTTTTGTGTTTAATAATAAATGGTTGAGAACCGCTGTTCTTTGCCATTCTTATTACACTCTTATTGAGGCGATTACATAATTAAAGCCCTAAAGTACAAACTTAAAACAGAAAAAACCGAGTTTAAGGAAATTGCAAATAATACTCCAAGAACACAAGTACAAGAAAAAGGGTAACTCCTCCACACTGTTATATAGGCGCGCATTTGAGCATTTTGACGATAATTCTGAAGGCAAAGGATCGTTAGCCTTTTAACGCTGCGCTGCAACGCTTTCAGCTAAACGTTAACAGTCCACTTTTATAACCCATTGTTTCAAAAACCACTCTCTCTCACCCCAGCAGTTTTTTCCCTGTCAAACTTGTATTGTCGGTCAAATCCATTGTGATATGTATAATGTGCACTCATTTCTCCATCACCTTCATTATCAAAGGAAAAACATGCTGGATGTTCAGTTTTATAAAAATTGGAGATGCGCGAAAATTTCGTCAGTCAGCAAAATGGGATTTTTGTCTGTTTAATTGAAATTGATTGCAATGATTGGTTACAGTTATGTGTTATATTATCCGGTAATAAAGCACAATTAAAATGCAGGGTAAAAACTGATGAAAATTAAAATTTTACAGAGGGTGATTAAAATATATGTTATGAAGGCCTGTCAGGATTCTCGCGTAGCTTAATCGTTTTAAAATATCTGATGTGTCCAGCACATGACTTTCTTATACAACACGAATAAGCTTCTGTTCTTTGAAAAATATTGTACTTAAACCCGTTGCCAATATGTAATCATATTTTAGTAAATTAATTTAGTTATTGTGTCAAAATTCAAAATTTAAATTTCTATAAAGATACTGCAAAATTTTCGTACCTTTTCTCTTGAAGCCCTTTGCTTTATTCCCTTCTGGCGGGAATTACAAATTATCTACACAACATACTATAGCAATTTTTGAAAAAATAAGTCAATCATTGAAAGTAAATTTGAGAAGTATCCGTAAGAAATATTTAATTACACGCAAGTTACGATTAACAGTATATTAATTACTAAAGAAATTATAATAATACGCGTTAACGCGAAATAATTAATTAATTTAAATGGAAGTAACGAACAAAATTTTAGCACACAACCTTTACAGAAACAAAACTAAAATTTGGCTAATTTAGAATAAAATATAGGAGTAAAATAACTCATAAATTAGTCACTCTTTATACAACCAAAATTTACAATTTTATGACCTTAGGCTGCGTTCACTTTTCTTAAAAAATCAATACTGAAAAACTTTTGTTGTGTTGAATTTTGTGAGAAAGTGAACCCAACCTAAGCCTTTAAATTGTATTTGTTGACAAAAAATGATGAGTAATTTTTATGACTTTGTTATCTATGGATTTATTTTGTATATGAATCAGTTTTTAGTTTTATTTCGAATACCAAACGGAACAGACGTGTGTCTGGTGCTTACGTTCAATTAGTCATTAATTATAAAGTATAACACGTGTTAATATAATTGCTTTAGTAGTTAATCATACCTTCGCATAATTAGTTATTTCTTACGGTTACTTTTCAAATTTTCTTTCAATGATAGACTTTTTTTCTACAAGTGCAGTGCATTGTGTTGTGCATTAATCAGTGATTTCCTTGATGGATTACGATCAAACGGGAATAAAGCAAAAGGGCTTCAAGAGATAAGGTATGAAATAGTTTTAATTTTTTTTGCTACTACTATAGTACACAGCATGGCCCTCGCATGGTACTGGCCATGGGGCCCGGGGTATAGGGGCTAGCGGTATAGGAGGGCCCCTTTTAAAGGGGGCCTGGTTTGGAATTACTTAAAAACAAAACTTCTGCCTGACTTGGTAGATTGATAAATTTTCGAAATAGTTTTAATTTAATTTGCTACTATGTACATATAATACATTCTCACTACTCTTCTGATTTGTAAAATCGGAGATGGGGGGTTCACGGTAGATTGCTGGGGGCATGCTCCTACTACCTAGTATAGAAATTTTAAGATAATTTTTAGAATTTTGATTTTGATTATTGTGTTCTTGTTGCAGGTAGGTCCCATGATGATAAAATTAGGACCACATCGAAGATGACAACATACCAGGTTAAGCCATTTTTACTTTTTTTCGTTCAAATATTTCAACTAGCTTGTGGAACATTCCATCAGTTGATTGAAAATGTGTAAACGGACTCACTTTAGTTTAAAACGATTTCTTGTTTAAGAAGTGTAGCATTTATATTCTGAAACTGTAAATTTGACTTCAACTCTACCATCATCAGTTTTAATAATTATTTTTTTTAATATCACTTTGAGAAAATTCTTGCTTTTTATGTTTGGAAACAATCACATGCAATCAAATTATCATATAAAATTGCCAGTAAGTACGATAAGGCAAAACAATAATCATTTAGGGAAATCACCTAGGAACGAGATAATAGGGCTCAAAATTCTACAATGGGGCACTCAATAAATTAAAAATACTTATAGTTTATTTACTTTTCGAGATCGAAACACGAAGTTTGTTTTGCTAACTTAAAGACAACATTCTTATTGGAAAATTTCAGGACATATACTAAAGGTGGTTTATTTTTGCATGTTTTCACCACTTCACAGTTGATTCGTTTTCTAATCCAGAAACCGCCAACTTTTTTCTGAAGTTCTAGATATATAAATTTAATAAAAATTGTCGTTTTTCCAAATATTTTTGTTGAATTTTTCGAGGAATTTAAGGCTGACTAAGCCTATAATTTGTAGG
The DNA here is from genome assembly GCA_963942485.1 of Pediacus dermestoides. NCBI lineage: Eukaryota > Metazoa > Arthropoda > Insecta > Coleoptera > Cucujidae > Pediacus > Pediacus dermestoides. The sequence continues at coordinate 38,534,380 of OZ012626.1, forward strand.
TACGAGTATTTGTTGCATAAGAGATGGCTAATTTTTATGAGTTATTATTCTCATTTATAATACCTGCTATTTATGTTTATATTAGACATTTTTTAATTTTATTCCGAATGTGAACCGGTAAAGATGTGTGCTAATGTTTTGTTTCGTATAATACGAACCTTAACTCGCGTGTAATTATTTAGGGTTGTTTCGCATATTTTTTTCAGTGATTATGTTTGAAAGGTAGGTTCCATGACGATTAAAGGAGGACTACAATCATAGAAGACAGCATACCAGGTCAGAACTTTTTTACTTTTTTTTTTAATTTCATCAGCTGAATTTTCGTAAAAGTACTATTGTTAAATATTTCTAATAGTAAATCAATCCTGGTTAATTTTGGATCATGAATTAATTTGCATTATTCTAACGTTGTTGTGTGGTTCGGTATCGGAACCTTCTTAGGTAATTGCTCCGAGATATCGGAGATATTCGCGCGTAAAGTCCGGGCTTTGTCTTTTAAACAACATTCTTTGACATTTAGGTCGCGCCATTCCTAGATTACGATTATGTATAAAGTCCCATCAGAATTACTGGGATTAGGGTTAGAGCAAAGCCCCAATACTAGGAATGACAACGTGAAGAAATTCAAGCAATGGCGGGAGTAACTATGACACTCTTGGCGGATGGTGGATTCGCGTGGGGTGACAGAGATGTGGAAGAGTTGTACGGGTTGACACCTAGGCATTGCTTAGAGCTGTTGCCTGTCTCTCAACACAAAGAGTCACTACCCGCGGTCTTCCCGGAAACCTTGATTGTTCTAATGTTGGGGGCCTGGCTTTCCACCAGGTACCTCTGGGATTAGAACGGTTATAGTTGCGTTTGTGACGTACCTCCCCTAGGTAACCGCCGGACAACGCTAATGTCCGATATATGTTATGTACGGTCTGTAGAACCAGATTAAATGCAGGCGTATGTTGGGGATTAGCGGCTAAACCGTCACACGTCTTGAAACTTTGTAACAAAGCCAATTTAACACAAATTTAAGTACTGTAATTTTAAAAACAAATAAATTATTAAAATTCGGGAGGGTAAACGAAGCTGGAGCAAACTTGCGCTCCAGCTAGTGCCATCGTTAGAGGTGTCGGTCGTATTTTGAACTGCTACGACTAGTATCCGAGATGAGTCACATGTCAGACCACACGGCGTTTACCCTTTAACCTATTCGTGAGCTGCCCTAATTCATGCAAAGCACCGTTGTGAGCAATGGATGCAGCGGATAGTGCATAATGTGTGGTAGAGGTTCACCCCTCGAAAGTAGCCCATTAAATGTGGTAAAGGGCCTAATTAACTCTTTCTACATGGGGTTCTCATAAAAAAAAAACTCGTAAATAATTTATATAAACAGAAGGTACTTTTTTTTAAATAAAATGTCAATTAACTTTGTATCAAAGCCAAGTGCCATCTTTTAAAAGTGAACTTTAGACAGAAGAGAGAAAAGAGAAGACAGAAGAAACAAGACAGCATATTGTTTATAATGTTTATTTTCAGTATCTATATTTACAGAATTTAATTTATGTACTTCGAAGGTAAAACTTCAGAAAAATGTTTGGGGGCCCCCAGTTCACAAATTCATACGGAATTTGGTATTAGGTACAATTTAAAAATAGTTGTATCACCAGTTGAAAAGTGAAAAATGTGACACTAAAAAAGGATTTATGCATAGGAAATGTTTAAGTACATTTCTGTATTTTTTTTATTTTTAAATATTTTTAAACAAAAATATCTTTAATTAACAACTTATTTTTCCGCTAACATATTAAACATTATTAATGAACTACACCTGAAATAAATTTTGGAGAAAATCCAAAAATCGAATATATTTCATGTATGTTTTATTATTTATATTTTTCCCTTATAACATACCTTTCCTATTGACACTGCAAAAAGTGTCATTATAATTTTATAAAATTTATCGACCCAAATTTGGGGTGAAATCTATTTTTATTATGAATATGCTCTATAATAGGTACTATCCGTGGATTAGGCCTCCTGGGGACACCACGTTAAAAAAAATACCACTGGAAATAAATTAAATGTATTAGATAATTTTACTGAGAGATTATTATTATAATCCACATAGGCCTTCCCTCTTTCTCTTTTATTAACAACTTATTTTTCAGCTAACATATTAAAATTTTAAATGAACTCCATCTGAACAAATTTTTGGTGAAAATCCAAAAATCGAATATATTTTATGTACTTATGTTTTATAATTTATATTTTGCCCTTATAACACACCTTTCCCATTGACACTGCAAAAAGTGCTGCCATTAAGATTATAAAATTTATCGACCCAAATTTGGGGTGAAATCTATTTTTATGCAAACATTATTAATATGAAACTTATAGAGTACCTATGTATATATGTAATTATTTACAACTTGATAATACTGTTCGTGGATTAGGCCTAATGGGGACACCACGTTAAAAAAACGCGCCTTAACTCTACCTCAGCGGTGGTGAGGAAATGAGTTGTATTACATAAAAGAGAAGTATTTTTTATTATATTGCAACTAAAACACCATAATAACACTAATAATCAATCATAGAAAATTTTACCCTCTGGGGATTCAGAGGCCTTCAAAACGTGTAAATCTACCAAAATCTCATAGTCGAAAAAATCACGATTACTAGAAATACTTTCTTATACGAAGTAATAAGAAAGTAAAAATTGTGTATTTTATCAAAATTATCAAAATGTAATATTTAAAAACGCAGGGACGTTTTTCCTTCAGCGTTACCAAAAATATTCACCATCGTCGTCAACACCAATTTGTTTAAAAAAATTTGTAAGGAATTTTTGTGACATCTTTATTTTAAAGAACTATAGTACACCACTGGCCCTTTCTATTCGTCGAATATTTTACTATCCATAATCATCAGAAACCTTATAGCCACTCTCGCATTAATTACCGGGAATCACAAACAATTGAGTTTGTTATTGTTACTAATTCTAGCACAAACCACCATTTCCCCTCCCCCATCCACCCCCACTTCACCCAATAATTGCAATGAGCCCTGAAGCAATACCAGCGAAAATTGAACAGATCATATTGACTTAGCCCCTGAATCGATTTTTGCGTCTATGTAATAATTAAACAATATTTCATTTCGCATTGCCTTTGGAATTGGACTGTTGAACAATGATATAGGATGAGCATAATGTTGTAAACACACGTGAGTGGTTCAATTCGCATCACATGATGAATTATTTACAAACAATGTTTGATCGATGTCTCTGTTTGTTCGATTGTGTGTTCCACCCTGTGCTATTACTATTATATTTGTCATATTACATGCAGGTAGGTTGGGAGATTAAGATGAGGTTGTTTTATTGTTGGTACATATTATGCGTGTATTGTGTACGTTTGGGGTTTGGGGAATTTGCATAATATTGTAGTGCTTTGAATTTTATGACAAACGTTTTAGAGGGGGAGCTTGAGGGAGGAAAACTGAAAATGTAAAACCAAGTGGCTGCCACAAAGCGACAACTTTTATATTATCATATATCTTACGATTTTTTCTAAATTCAAAATAACTGTGACTTATTTATAAATTACAAAACTAAATTATTATAACATTTTTGAGCAGTTATAATCTCAAGAAATTTACCCGATAATTAACCTTCAACAAAAAAACGAAAAAAAAAACACCTTATACAAAGTTCCTCATTTATATTAATTTTTTCGGTTAAAAAACAGATAACCCTGCGCCTTGTTTGGGGGTATAGTTCGAACATGTGGATCAGAATTATTTTATTTATAAACTGTCAGTTCTATGAAAAAAATGAAAGAGACAAAATACTTTCTAAATGAATCTAGCTTTCCAGAGCAATTTTTTATATGACAAATATCGGCTCCGTAAAAGAGTTTCAATAAAAAAATTAAAGAGGGGTTGCTGATTTCACCCCTTTTATCGATAAGGGATGATTCAAAAAATATTATTTAGAAGCGTTTCCATTAGTAGAAAATCCCTACCAAAGCTCAATTTTTTATCTTTATCCAAATTTGAGAAAAAAATTAAAAACCTAATTTTAGCCTCCATCTTTGAAGGGGCGTAACTCTTTAACGAAACGTTTCCGGACATACTTCCATAGAAATTTTTTTTCTTATTTTGAGGTCCTGAATTCAAATTTTAAGTTTGTCCAGTTAATCCTGAAACACCCTGTATAAAAATGAAAGTTTGTCCTTTATACAAATATATGCCGTTGTAGATAGCGACGCCAAATTTTTTGTGAATGTTCTTTCGGCTTGCACACGAGTCGCAGAAGTAATAAGAATTTTTTTAAGTGTTTAACTGCCTTAATAGCGAAGCTCGCAGGAGACGCAGTTGCTTTTTTTTATAAAATTAAGAACGTTACTGCAGTTTTTTTCCAGACTATTAAATAAAATCAACACTTTTTTTCAAACCTCTGATCAAATTTCGTTCAGGTGTACATTTTTTTCATACACTACGATTATTTTCAGTAGGCATACTAACCTAACCTCACCTCTCGTTCGGCTAGTTTAAGAGCGAGAGAAATAGAGGGGCAGAAATAATATGATGCATACTTTTTCTACAAATATGAGCTTTAATTATTACAAATTTTACAACTTTTTACCGATAAATTTTCAAATTGTTCTATAGCGATTTTTGATTAGGAAAAAGTTGGGAAGTGTTAAAATTTTATAACTATTTATTTGCAATGCAGTTTTTCAATGTCAAATGTTGCCTTCAAACAAATTAAGATTCTTATAATGATTTACTAAACTTCAGTAATATTTTAATGCAAAATAGAAAAAAAAATCTAATTTTACGACAGTATTAAATTCAAAAATTAATGCAACTTTTATACTCGTAGTGTTCACATTTTTGCAGGTAATGGTCTGACTGACATTTTTTAAAAGTTAATTGTTAAATAACTAGAAGTACTAGAAATTCCTCAATTTTTCTTCTAACCTAAAGGAACTTTTAAATTTACAGCAATTACACAAATGTCAGAAATTTTAGTACCACTGCTTAGATTTTCAAATAATTTAGATTTTGTTGTTGGTAATTGTTGTATTTGAACAGCGTGAGGTTACAGTAGTTTAAGTAAGTCTATTTTATATTTTTTATTTAACATTTACAATTAAATAATTATTTATATCACTACAGTTTCCTAAGTACTACAATAGTACCTTTTATCACAAGAAAGGACTGTCTTTATTTATAGAAAAACTAGCCTCTAATTAAACTAATTTTTATATATGGCACAATTGCTTTCAGCGGACATGCATGTTACCTTCCTCTCTTTCTCTCATTTAGAAAGAAAAATACAGTGTGATGACTCACCTTAATAGATTTCCGATAAAATTCTATAAAGTTTATATTTACGATTTTTTTTTGAAAAATTTTTAATTTTATTGTAATAATGTGAAAATACAAATTTGTAATATACAGGGTGTCCGGGAAAAGTGGGAAATCTCTCGGATTCAGATAGGGCATGAAAAATAAGATGACAAGTTCCTATAAAAATTTTTCCTACAGGCGTTTTTTAAATTTAGATTTTTTTTCGAAATGAGACTTTCTTTTTTTAATGACTTAATAAAACATGAATTCGTTTATTATTCTTTTTCTCGAAAACGGTCCACTTTATCGACAATAAACAAGAGTAGCTTTTCTTTAGTCTAAGGTTCAAGCTACCTGATTTTGTTGTTTTTAGTTTTTTTCACACAGGGTGTTAAAAGTTTAAGCATTAGGTTGTAAAGCTTAGTCTGCCCCTGGTAAACTAAACAAGCTAGATATGTGTCAAGGACATTATTTCAAGAGGTCCTTAGTCTTAGTAGTGTCCATCATATTAACTTTTTATAAAATTCTATTATGTACTTTGAAAGTTATTAAAAAAAAAGCGATTACAGCGACGCTTTTCAGGGCTACATATCTGCTTAAGAAGGGCCTGTAGGAAAAATTTTTATAGGAACGTGTCATCTTATTTTTCATGCCCTATCTGAATCCGAGAGATTTCCCACTTTTTCCGGGACACCCTGTAGAGAAATTTGTTTACATTTATTCTTTTTACAGATTGTCCTTAAACTTCTGCAAATTTTGTTGAAACTTCTCGTTTTCAGTTTTGGACGGATACCTAACACCACCCTGTACATAATTGTGTAATCTACGCCATGATATTGTTGATGCGTTCACATTCGACTGATTTATGTAAACATTTATGCATTTAATATTGTGAGGGCAATCAGGGAAATTACAGATATTGTTTATCTGCACAACCGTACGGTTTAATTACTGTTTGTCCAAAGCGAAGCCACACAGTAATAATAATTTATCAAATTATCATTTTTCATTTTGGTAATGTACAAACTGATGGGCGAGTTTTCAAGTTGTGTGGTTTGATATTGAACCAAAACTTAAGTGCATGCTGGAAACTTTATAATTCACTTTTAAGTACTTTCCCTGTTTATTCTTTGGATTTTTTCCCATTCTTCCTAGCCTTAATCATCTCTCTAGTACAGTCTGTCCCCCTAATAACAAACAATTCTATCATCCATCATTCTATATGCATATTATATACTGTTTTTCATTTTGTCTGAGCTTAATATAGCAACAATAGAAAACACAATTCAACTCAAACAAGTCAGTGTATTATTATACTGTTTTATTTTCTGATGGTATCGGAGGTGTTTTATGTTTTATGTTTTACTCCACCACTTCCCACTTCCACACACAATATGTCCTAATATCTGTATGATCTTGCCCTTAAAAGGGCGCATAAGCTATCTTGATCTGGGCACCCCTTTCATAGCTTTGTTCGTCGCTTTGTTATTGTAATACTCTTTTTAAATATTAACAGCTGGGTTTTAATCAAGATATACGCGTGTGTATAAAAAGCACATTTACAAGAGTCTGGCTGATGCTGCTGCTACACAAGAAAATTTCAAATATTTACATGGAAAATGCGTATAGTTTGGTGTCTGACCATTTTTAGTTTCTTATAGTGAATAAAAAGGTAGAGTAATCGAGAATTTTTCGATGTGATTTTGATGGATTTACACGTTTTGGGGCTCCTGTGCAATTTCGAAAAAACTGTCGCTATATAAATAATCTACAGTTGGTTAACTATAACAAAGTAACATTTGTAAAAAATGCGGTCAAAAATGTTATGTTAACTGAGTTGCATATTTATCGAATTTTTTCTATATTCCACTTTTTAAAAATGCAAATTAATTTAAAATCTAACCAGTGGTTCTGAAACTGACACTAAAATTGTCAATCCATGCAAAATGGTGCTATTTTTTTAAATGTCTAAAAAACATACAAAGACAGCCTTTAGAACCTTGGAATTGATTTCCTGTAATAAAACCTACATTTCACTTTGTAAAAATGCAAAATCTAGTTAGGCGCTCCAAACCTGTGACGCTAACACTGCCACATTATAAAATCCGGCACTATTTTCAAAGTTTCATTTTAAAGGTCTGAAAAACACTCAAATATAGCCTTAAACACTTTGATATTTTTCTCTATAAGGGAAAGATCTTTGTGCTTTGAAAAAATACACAATACATTAAAATCTAACCAGTGATTATAAAACTGTGATACTTAAACTGTAAATCTACAAAAACTGGTACCATTTTCAATATCTTAATTTGAACGTTTTAAAAACATACAAATATGGTTATTAAAGTCTTCAATTTTTTTTTGTAATAAAACCTGCATTTCTCTTTTGTTATGATGAAAATTAATTTAAAATTTGACCAGCGGTGGTGAAACTTTGTCGATAAAACCATCAATGCACGAAAACTGGTGGTATTTTGAAAATTTCAATTTAAACGTCTGAAAAACAAACAGAGACAGTCATTATAGCCTTAGAATTGGATTTTTACAATAAAACCTACATTTCACTTTGTAAAAATGTAAATTATCTTAAAATCTAGTTAGGCGCTCCAAACCTGTGACGCTAAAACTGCCACACTATAAAATCCGGCACTATTTTCAAAGTTTCATTTTAAAGATCTGAAAAACACTCAAAAATAGCCTTAAACACTTTGATATTATTTTCTATAAGAAAAAGATCTTGGTGCTTTGTAAAAATACACAATACCTTAAAATCTAACCAGTGATTATAAAACTGTGACACTTAAACTGTAAATCTACAAAAACTGGTACCATTTTCAATGTTTTAATTTGAACGTTTTAAAAACATACAAATATGGCTATTAGAGTCTTCGAACTTTTTTTTGTAGTAAAACCTGCATTTCTCTTTTGTTATGATGAAAAGTAATCTAAAATTGGACCAGCGGTGCTAAAACTTTGTCAATAAAACCATCAATGCGCGAAAACTGGTGCTATTTTGAAAATTTCAATTTAAACGTCTGAAAAACAAACAAAGACAGTCATTAAAGCCTTAGAATTGGATTTTTACAGAAAACCTACATTTCACTTTGTAAAAATGCAAATTACCTTAAAATCTAAGCAGTGGTTGTAAAACTATGTCGCTAAAACTATCATACTACGAAATTAGGCATTATTTTCAAAGTTTCATTTTAAAGGTCTGAAAAGCACATAAAAGCAGCCTTTAAAGCCATCAAACTAGTATTTTGTAATAAAACCTACATTCCGCTTTATAAAAATGAAAATTTACTTAAAATCTGAACAGTGGTTATAAAACTGTGACACTACAACTGTTAATCCAAGAGAATTTGTGCTATTTTCAAAGTTTTTTCATTTGAACGTCTGAAAAATACACAAAAACAATGATTAGTGCGCTGGAAAGAGTTTTTTCTAATAACACCTACATTTCGCTTTGTAAAAATGTAAATTTACTTAAAATCTGTTCAGTGGTTATAAAACTATGGGATTAAAACAGTCACACTATGAAATTCAGCAGTATTTTCAAAATTTCACCCGAAAATACACAAAACAACCTTTCTACTCTCTTATAAAAGTAATAAGGTAGTATAATAATTGTGATTTTTCAAATTCTGTTTCAGAATTTTCCAAAAATTAGAATATAATTATAATTGTATAAAAAGTCATGTGCTAGACACATCAGATATTTTGTTTTTAATTTTTCTTTATAATCTATTTAAGGGAGTTTTTTGTGGTCAGAATGGAGGAACAAGTTCCTTTCTTCTTTAATATTGCACTCTTGAGAAAGTGTTTCAATAAATTTCAGTTTTCTCCGTAGATATTTCATAATCTTGCTTTTGCAAATTTTTACAAGCTTTAATTTATTTCAAACTGTTCAAAAATTTTACTGTAGGTATTTCTATTTTAAAAAATTAATACCTACTCAGTACTCACTTTAAAGAGCCAACGGACTATTCTATTTTTCCCAAAACTCCCCGTCAAAACAATAAAAATACATCTGCATACAAAGTCGATATAAATTTCTTGCTCCAGTTCCCTTTCAGTACGACATCAAGCATTGACAAATCGGAAATATTATTATTGTAGTATAACAACGACCGGTTCTGCTGCTATATGCATGCCTGGAGCCCTAACCCCTTTCGCCCCAACTCAGCACAACACAAGAGACAGAATATCTAAATGTTGTTTGCATTGATCAGCCTTTGGGGCAGTTTTAAAGTGGATTAATCAAAGCGATGGCCTGTAACCGCATTTCAGTCCCAATTTCCGAGTCAAATCGGATTATCCGATGCTGGAGTTGGAGCAAACGAGAGAGAGAGGCCAGAGCCAGAGGGTCCCGCATGTTGCCTCAATTGTCAAGTTAATTGTGGAGGTAATGAGCCGTTGTCGTTTTAATGAAACGCTTTCCGATACTGCATGGTACAATGTCCTCTCCAGTTCCAGCACATCAACCGAACGAACGACAGAGAGAGATTTTTTAGAAAATTAAATAAATACTTTATGCTGGTGGTGGTGGTGGTGGTTTATAATAAGTATAGGTACTTTTGTTCTGGGCTTGTAATCGATTAGAGTATAGACTATAGGGGCATATATGCATTGGATTTAGATTTTTTATAACAGTAATTTATTTTATGGAATCGAGAGGTGATGGAATTATTTAATTTCATATGCGGGGCACGTGAAAATAATAATTATGATTAGCGAAATGCGTTTTGTTTTATTAAAAATCGATGTGCAAATGACAGGACAGAGAAATATGAGTTGATCAGATTTATGTAATTTCATTGTGAAACAATTACAGGAATTTTTTATAATTATATTTCAGTGGTAAATTTTATCACTCATTTCTTTATTTAAAAAAAAATAAAAATTATTTTATGGAAACTAAAACTAGCTAGATAAACTTTTCTATTAAGATTCACAAACAAAATTACACGAAAAAGAATTTTTTAATTATAGTCAAAACCAAAATCCATACGATAAAACAATATACAGGGTGTTCGCGCGAAGTGGCTCACTATTGCGAAAACAGAAAAACAATTGACATCTGGTTTTCGAAATATTCACAAAAATAACATTTTTTTAAATGGAACACCCTGTATATTCTTGCAGAAATCGATGACAAATTAAATTCTGTACAAAAAATGTTCTTTAACTTTTTTTATTATAATTTAAAATAAGCGAGTTATTTTGAAAAAAAAATGGCCATTCTTTAAAATCAAGTAGCCATAAAACATTCTTTGTTCAGAATTTAATTTATCATCGTTTTTGCAAAAATATACAGGGTGTTTTATTTAAAAAATGTTATTTTTGTGGATATCTCTAAAACCAGATGGCCAATTGTTTTTCTGTTTTTACCATTATAATCAGCAAAAAAAATGCTACTAGTTAACCGACTTTGTAGCTCCAATAATAATGAAGTTAGCAATAGTGAGCCACTTCGCGCGAACACCCTGTATAGGTATCATATTGTATTTTGTTACACCACTGACCTATCGTTAATGAAGAAAAAAGATTAGTTGTATTTTTTGATAGGATGCAAAGTTTCCGAATTAAACTCGCTTAAAAATTATTCATTTCTGGAATAAAAAATACAGGGTGCCCCAGAACTGCCGCTTCATATTTAGTAGCGAACTCTGGAGTAAAAATTTGGTCAAATAATATCCCCTTGTTATGAAATATTTAAAAAAAATCTTCTAACAAGGGTATGGGTCTAAGAACTAAGCAACGAAGTTTCAAGGATTTTGGAATATTTTTTTTATAATTTTAATAAATAATAGATTTGAAGATCTTACAAAAAGACCCACTTCTGATTTTTCCACTTTTTTCTTAAAACATTTTAGGTCAAAAATCTTTTTCATAAATTAGAAAATAACTTTGCTGCGGTTTCCAAAATGTGAAGTTAAAAACAATCTAAATTATTTTAGCATATTTGTTATACTGGTATAAAACGTACTTACAAGTACAGTGCTTATATAAATATTTCCGCAAATTCCAGTACACTCCAAGTATTAAATCCCACAATTTAACAAATTCAATTCCCTTCCAATCCATCTGATTTTATCGATTGTGATTTTTGGTGAAGTAATTAAAACGGGTTTTTATTAATTATAAGCAAGCATATTGATGATGCATGCATTCAGCCATCCATCCAGATCCACTGAGCAAAACATCGCATTATCTGAGTGCGCGCCCCATGCGCCGCCCGAGTTGCTCTGAGTCGAACCAGTTTAAAATGACAAATGAACAATGGAAAAAGTATCATAAATCATGGGTATAAGTTTAAACTTCTCCCCCTAAACCAAACCAAAAACAAAAGATACCCTAATCAATCATATTTGGAACAATTTGTTTAACCAACATCAAATGTAATGGGTTCTCTTTGCTTTCTGGGAGTTTTTTCCCTTTTTACTCAATGTGCTGGTGCTGGTTAAATATTACTTTCGAATAGAATACAAAATGATATATTTACTTTTGTTGTATTGTATTAGTATTATAAATGATGTGCTCGAAATGGACAAACATAATGCGTTTATATAGATAACTTTTATTGATTAGTTAAAAATGCAGATTTTTATGTGACGTATTTACTCGTACATAATTTCTGATGTATGGATTTTTGAAATTGAAACGAATCAGACATAAAACTAATGAGAGTACAGAGAATCGCATTAATGTTACGTTTGGCAAACCAACATTAAATTCAATTTCATTATATCACAAATCATAATTTATGGATGTGCAATTAAACGGAGTTTTGGACGATACATATTATTAATAAATAATTTGACTTGTATTAAAAGTCGTTTAAACAACTCATGGATACTATCGATATTTCTGAAATGATATCAAATGTCTCGATAAAGGTATCTATAAATAATTAATTTAATATTAAGCCTGAAAATTTTTAGTTGTCTTCTTATTATAAGCTATTTTGAATATCAAAGTTTCCTAAACCAGAATCTAAATTTTTTATTATTTATCACTTTGAAATAAAGGTTTTTAGTTAAAAATCGAACCAGTGACTACAAAACTGCATTTTTTTATAATAGTCGCTCGAAAATTATTTTTTGGACGTGCAATTTTGCTACATAATATATTTGGCTATATAAAAATATAAAATCGTTAAAATCTGCTACAATCTTTTTTTAGTTGTATAGTGACTTTTTAAAAAATTGTAAATTTGAAACCCAGATTATTATCGAAAAATTTACATTTTTATTTAACCAAAATATTACCACGAAAAATAATGATAAATATTATGAAATTTAGTTTAGAACATTTTTACGAGAAAGCAAAAAATGTTTTTTACTTAAAAATCCAACCAGTGACTTCAAAATTGTATTTTTTAAAACAGTCGCTCGAAAATTGTTATTTTCTGGACGTGTAATTTTGAAGCCACGAAAAACGCCTAAAATTAATAGATGAAACTTACTGCTTTTTTTATGGATGAAACCCACATTCAGCTTCACGCTAAAGTTAATTTGAACAAAATTTGACCAGTAGTCCCAAAATTATAACGTTTTAAAAACTGTCGGGCAGAATTTTTTGCTTGTAACCATTTCCCTCGTTTTCCTGTTCTATAAAGTGCTACAATTTTCGATTGTCTGTACGGATTTTAACGAAATTATATAAATTAGATGTTGGTATTATCAGAGAAAAAAAATAACAATAACAATAACCGAACTCTTAGGTTAGATTAAATATCTGGAATTTTCCAAACGGAATTGCTGCAAAAGTGCAAAAGTGACGGTTTTAAAAAATGTACATTTCTAACCTCTCAGCAGATTTTAACGAAATTAACATTTTTATTTAGGCAAATGTTGCTATTACTACGAAAAAAATCGTAATCGTTATGGAAGTTAGTTTAGAATATTTTTAGGTGAATAGAAAAAACTAAAATTATCATCTATATTCCACATGGTCCATTTTGAAAATTCGTCGTTCTTCACATGATATCAGGATTTTCACTTAGAACTCATTTTTTAAAAGTTCGATGTTGCCTTTATTAAGAAAAAAATCATCGACATTGTAGAAGTTAGCTTAGAATATTTTTTGGCAAATGGAAAAACAAAAATTTCTCATCAATCTTCCACAAAGTTCAATATGATAAATCGTGGTTCTATACAGGATATCAGGATTTTCACTTAGAATACATTTTTGCAAAGTTCAATGTTGCCTTTATTAAGAAAAAAATCTTCGACATTGTTGAAGTTAGTTTAGAAAAATTTTTGGCAAACGGAAAAAAGCTAAAATTTGTATCAATCTTCCACATAGTCTACTTGGAAAATTCGTCGTTCTTCACATGATATCAGGATTTTCACTTAGAACACATTTTTGCAAAGTTCAATGTTGCTTTTATTAAGAAAAAAATCATCGATGTTGTAAAAGTTAGTTTAAACATTTTTTTAACAAACGGAAAAAAGCTAAAATTTATATCAATCTTACACATAGTCCACTTTGAAAATTCGTCGTTCTTCACATGATATCAGGATTTTCACTTAGAACACATTTTTGAATTCGATGTTGCCTTTATTAAGAAAAAAATCATCGACATTGTAGAAGTTAGTTTAGAAAAATTTTTGGCAAACGGGAAAAAGCAAAAATTTATATCAATCTTCCACATGGTCCATTTTGAAAATTCATCGTTCTACACATGATATCACGATTTTCACTTAGAACACATTTTTTAAAAGTTCGATGTTGCCCTTATTAAGAAAAAAATCTTCGTTATTGTAGAAGTTAGTTTAGAAAAATTTTTGGCAAACGGGAAAAAGCAAAAATTTATATCAATCTTCCACATGGTCCATTTTGAAAATTCATCGTTCTACACATGATATCACGATTTTCACTTAGAACACATTTTTTAAAAGTTCGATGTTGCCCTTATTAAGAAAAAAATCTTCGTTATTGTAGAAGTTAGTTTAAAAAAATTTTTAGCAAACGGAAAAAAGCTAAAATTTATATCAATCTTCCACATGGTCCACTTTGAAAATTCGTCGTTCTACACATGATATCACGATTTTCACTTAGAACACATTTTTTAAAAGTTCGATGTTGCCTTTATTAAGAAAAAAATCATCGACATTGTAGAAGTTACTTTAGAAAATTTTTTGGCAAACGGAAAAAAGCTAAAATTTATATCAATCTTCCACATGGTCCACTTTGAAAATTCGTCGTTCTACACATGATATCACGATTTTCACTTAGAACACATTTTTTAAAAGTTCGATGTTGCCTTTATTAAGAAAAAAATCATCGACATTGTAGAAATTAGTTTAGAAAATTTTTTGGCAAACGGAAAAAAGCTAAAATTTATATCAATCTTCCACATGGTCCATTTTGAAAATTCGTCGTTCCACACACGATATCAGGATTTTCACTTAGAACACATTTTTACAAAGTTGGATGTTGCCTTTATTAAGAAAAAAATCATCGACATTGTAGAACTTGATTCTTAAAATGAAGATTTGTCAGATTTGTTTGTTTAATAAATTCTAAATTAATTTTCGTCATTATAAATTTGAGTGTTTGTTTTATTCATGAAAACTCCTGCATAATGAACTCTTTTTTTTTTATCCTTTAACTGTGGCAATATCTGAACTATTCGTAAACATTTCTATAAAAATAGGTATTTCAATGTAATTTTTCATACAATTTGTAATTAACAAAAAATTAAAAAAGTCATCCCACCAATTAAAATACAAGATCGCGTCGCATTTCAGGAATGCTGAATAAATGAACGATTCAAAAAAAAGTACGGTGAAGTACTATACCCTAAATGCAATAGAAATTATTCCGTTTAACCAGTTTAGAGACGGGGGTGCGACACATGGCTGCAGTTGAAGTAATGAATGCGGTGGTTACAATTCCAAAACAAAACCAATGTCGGCGGGCCGGGCGGAGATGGGGGTGGCGATGGAGGCGCGCACGCGGGACGCTAAGGGCATAAGCACTCGGCACGATGAATAGGGCAATCATAAAATTAATTAAAATTTCATATTTGTAGTTTGCGCGCATACATATTCGCCCCGTCTGCTTTCGACTGATTTCATTTCAATGCTGTATTAATTACCATCACAATTTATATTTCACTCTCTCGCTCACTCATTGGAATAGATAACATAATGTCTAATAGCTTTGAATTACAGACAATAACTATTATTGTATCGATATGCAACATGCAACTTAAGTGCGGAAGCATTAGGACCAAATTCACTTCAGAACAATTTGGTAAATTGTGTGTATGACTATGAGGTATGTGTTATGATGAGGTGATCCATTAATGAGGAATAATCCGGCGCGTCGTACTTCAAAGTAAGGTATTTCAAGTGATGTTTACATCTAAATGATATTAAATTAATCATCACCATCTATTATTGAAACCAAGAAATTTGTTACGATTTGACAGTTACGTATAAGTAGATTTCATGGAAATTTAATGTAATTTGAATGAGATCAGATTTAAGGCTATTTTCTACCTGGATTATTCATAAGGACCATTTTTATGGCATTTTTTAATATTCAGAAATTCGCTTGGTCTATAAATTTAACTTTTCTAGATATTTATTGCTTTACACAAATTTTCCTTTTACTTTACAATAACAAATGCTTTTATATAAAAATTTATTTGAGTTCGAAATTTTTATTAAATTCTACTTTCGAAATTTTCTGTATTGGAACCACTTTGGCACTGGTCGAAACCAATCAGATCTGAGAAGTAAATAAAGCTTTTTCAGTGTCCCAGTTCATATCGTCAGGATTTCACCAGTCGATAGTTTAGCGAAAATTATAGGTGGTTTGTCTAATAAACTATGGTCGAATGTTGCTTCCTTTTCGAAGTACAGGGCATTAAAGAAAATAAATTATTTTAAATAATTTGCTATAAATCAATAACAAAAAGTTAGTCTTCTGAAATTTTTTCATAGATCATTTTTTTGTATTCTCTTATTAATAGTGGTTGCAATTATTTTATTTAGAACACAGAGGCGTGCGTACGGGTTTCTTCAAAAACATTTTATTGAATAAAACGTACACCACTGGTTTTTTTTGCAGCATCAATATGCAGAGCGTATTTTCCATTCAATTTAGAAACTTTTTTGTATCTTACAGTTTCTTGATAACTTAACTTTTTTTTCTTATTTATTAAAGGGGTTCTTCCCTACTAGATTTCCGAAAAAAGCATCAATACAAAGTTGTAGAGAAAAATATTTTCTACAACTTTCCTTTTAATATTTTTTTGATATTGTCAATATTTAAAAAGATATTCAACAAATAAGTTGCAAATTTTAGGGAAATTTTTCTCTAGTTAGGTAGTACTTACTACTCTTTCCCCAAAATTTTCAACTTATTTGTTGAATAACTTTTTAAATATCGACAATATTTCAAAAAGTTTGAAAGATAAGTTGTAGGAAATATTTTTCTTCACAACTTTGTACTGACTCTTTTTTTCGAAAATTTAATAAGTAGGAAAAAAGTTATTCAATAAACAAAAAAATCCAGCCCTTAATTGAGGGCTGGTGAAGGAAGGGCGGGGTCTACGAATACACAAACTCAGTTTTAAACTTTCAGGGAGACCCTCTAGAAGATCCTACAAAAATTGGCTGTAGGGTAAAAAAAGTCTATTTGAAGCCTTTTTTTCTCCCTTATTTACTGTACTATTAGGTTATTTTGAGTTAAGTTATCAAAAAATTATAAGATACGAAAAAGTTTCTAAATTGAATGGAAAATATTCTCTGCATATTGGTGCTGCAAAAAAAACCAGTGGCGTACGCTTTATTCAATAAAATGTTTTTGAAAAACCCGTACGCACGCCTCTGTGTTCTAAATAAAATAATTGCAACCACTATTAATAAGAGAATACAAAAAAAAGATCTACGCAAAATTTCAGAAATCTAACTTTTTTTGTTATTGATTTATAGCAAATTATTTAAAATAATTTATTTTCTTTAATGACCTGTACGTCAAAAAGGAAGCAACATTCGACCATAGTTTATTAGACAAACCACCTTTAATTTTCGCTAAACTATCGACTGGTGAAATCCTGACGATATAAACTGGGACACCCTGTATAGAAAAAATAAAAAACACCATTATGCAGTTATCTATGAAGATTTCTGTTTTATGACAGGGCGCTATATCTTCTAAATGCCTAGTCCAATTTTAATTTTTTTTTGTTAGTCCAGGTGAAATCCTGACGATATAAACTAGGACACCCTGTATATCGCTAAATTTTGAGTAAAATTAAGACGCCACTTTTAACTTTTCACAGTTTAAATCACCCTGTACACAAAATAAACATAGTGCATAATTTATAAAACGCGTTAGAATAAATGGTTAATTAGTTATACAATGTACACTCAAAAAACAGCCCACGTCAGCATTTTGGTAAATCCCCAACCATAAATGTATTTGATCAAATATCCTGGTCACCAGTTGATAAACACGCTGTTAAACACCAAAATCACCAACCATTTTTCGCGAAATAAAATTTTGTTTATTCAACGTGCAGCTTCTGTCCATCAGCAAAAGATAAACCATCACACAATTATTCCACTGGTTGTTTTTCTTTCTTTGTCTATATGTCCCAGGCTTATATCTTTGTTTGCTCAGCCATTGAAAAGTTTACCCCCCAATCCAGGGCGCGCTTTTCCCCAAATTTGCATAACAAACTTTCAGTTTCCAGTTTGTCAACACAGACACAAACAATGACGAAAAATTATTTATTTTCTGGTGCATCCAGAGTTGCAGGTGCATTTTCCAACTGTACCAAGCTGGTGGTTATGGTTGAAATGTTCGACGTAATCCTTTAATGGAAAAATGAATAATTAGTAAAGGCAAGAGTGGCTGAGCCTTTTATATGCATAAATTAGATAATACAGTAAAGTTGCTGTTTAACTAATCTAATACCTAGTTGGTGGTGGGTAATTAGGTGAGGCGTAGTGCCACCACACAGACAGCTCTCACCTCAGGCTCAGAGTCTCTCTAGTCCTAGTCTAGTTGGATCAATGCAATGTGCAGGAGGAATTGTGATAGTTTCCATAACCACAATTCTCTGATAATACAATGTTGTCTCATTAATATGTATTTCGACTGCCGTTATTAATTACGAGCTCGTGTAGGTAAACGCGTTCTAATCTACATCAGTTATGGGTTTATATCATGGGGGATGAGGGCATGTGGTAATACCACTATGTAGAAAGAAAATCGGAGGGGAAGTTTGTAAATAGATTAATTAAGTTGAGAGTTATAAATTAATTTGTACTTCTAAATTGGTAAATTAATTTAAAGTTGTAGAAACAAATTAGATATTGTGTAAAAGCGAAGAAGTATTTTTTTTTCTGTGTCCTTTAATACTTCCATGTTAAGAATGAAATTTGAAGGCAAATCGATTAAGTTGAAGAAGAGAAAGAGAAAAATTAGAGAAATAGTCAAGTTGTTTGGTATACGAGTAGAATCAACAGAAATTTACGAAGGATCATGAAACTTCGATATAGATGAAGAAGGAAAGGTATGAAAACTAAAAACTTAGTTATAGCTTTTGAAATTTAGGCATAGGCTCCCAAAAATTCGCTATAGAATAGAAGCATTTGGGCATGGAATTAAATTCTGAACTAACTTCTATAATGTAGGTATATGATATTTTTTCGAAATAATAGCAACATTTAGCTACATCAAAATAAAAAATCGTTAAAATCTGCTAAGAGGTTGCAAATTTACAATTTTTTTTAATCGTAAAGTGACTGTAAATTTAAAACCTCTTAAGATTTAACGAAATTTACATTTTTATTTAGCAAAATTATTACCACGAAAAATAATGTTAAATATTATAGAATTAATTTAGAATATTTTTAGCAGAAAGGAAAAAATGGTTTTTAGTCAGAAATCCAACCAACGAGAATTGTTATTTCTGGACGTGTAATTTTGAAGCCACGAAAAACGCCTAAAATTAATATATAAAAACTTTTTGATTTTTTCATGAATTATACAAACATTCAGCTTCACAATAAAGTAAATTTGAACAAAACTTGACCAGTAGTCCCAAAACTATAACGCTTTAAAAACTGTCTGATCCAATTTTTGGCACATTTCACTTATTTTCTTGGTTTATAAAGTGCCACAGTTTTCGATTCTCTATACGGATTTTAACGAAATTATATAAATTAGATGTTGGTATTATCAGAGAAAGACTAAAAGACTAAAGCTTAATTCTTAGGTTAGATTAGGTAAATAGTTGGATAAATAGTTTCAAAAAATTGTAAACCTGGAACCTCTTAGCAGATTTTAACGAAATTTACTTTTTTATTTAGCTAAATGTTGCCCTTACCATGAAAAAAATCGTAAACGTTATGGAAGTTAGTTTGGAATATTTTTGGGCGAATGAAAAAAAAACTAAAATTTATCATCCATCTTCCACATGGTCCACTTTAAAAAATTGTCGTTCTACACATGATATCAGGATTTTCACTTACAATACATTTTTGTAAAGTTTGATATCGTCTTTATTAAGGAAAAAATCATCGACATTGTAGAAGTTAGTTTAGAATATTTTTTGGCAAACGGAAAAAAGCTAAAAATTATATCAATCTTCCACATGGTACACTTTGAAAATTCATCGTTCTACACATGATATCACGATTTTCACTTGGAACACATTTTTGCAAAGTTTGATGTTGTCTTTATTAAGAAAAAAATCATCGACATTGTAGAAGTTAGTTTAGAATATTTTTTGCCAAATAAAAAAAATAAAATTTATAATGAATCCTCTACATAGTCGACTTTGAAAATTTGTATCTGTGCACCGGACGTCCAGATTTTCACTTAGAATACAATTTTACAAAGTTTGATGTTGTCTTTATTAGATAAAAATCACCGACATGTAGAAGTTAGTTTAGAATATTTTTTGACAAATGGAAAAACAAAAATTTCTCATGAATCCCCAACAAAGTCTATTTAAAAATTCGTCGTTTGGCACATGATATCAGGATTTTCACTTAGAACACTTTTTTTCAAAGTTCGATGTTGCCTTTATCTATAAAAAAATCATCGACATTGTAGAAGTTAGTTTAGAATATTTTTTGTCAAATGGAAAAAAATAAAATTTTTGATCAATCCTCAACAAAGTCCACTTTGAAAATTCGTCGTTTGACACATGATATCAGGATTTTCACTTATAGAACACATTTTTTCAAAGTTCGATGTTGTCTTATTCTAAAAAAAATCATCAACATTGTAGAAGTTAGTTTAGAATATTTTTTGGCAAATGGAAAAAAAATAAAATTTATCATGAATCCTCTACATAGTCGACTTTGAAAATTTGTATCTCTGCACCGGATATCCGGATTTTCACTTAGAATACAATTTTACAAAGTTTGATGTTGTCTTTATTAAGATAAAAATCACCGACATTGTAGAAGTTAGTTTAGAATATTTTTTGACAAATGGAAAAACAAAAATTTCTCATGAATCCTCAACAAAGTCTATTTAAAAATTCGTCGTTTGGCACATGATATCAGGATTTTCACTTAGAACACGTTTTTTCAAAGTTCGATGTTGCCTTTATCTAGAAAAAAATCATCGACATTGTAGAAGTTAGTTCAGAATATTTTTTGGCAAATGGAAAAAAATAAAATTTCTCATCAATCCTCAACAAAGTCCATTTTGAAAATTCGTCGTTTGGCACATGATATCAAGATTTTCACTTAGAACACTTTTTTTCAAAGTTCGATGTTGCCTTTATTAAGAAAAAAATCATCGACATTGTAGAAGTTAGTTTAGAATATTTTGAGGCAAATGGAAAAAAATAAAATTTCTCATCAATTTTCCACGTAGTCCACTTTGAAAATTCGTCGTTCTACACATGATATCAAGATTTTTAGTTAGAACGCATTTTTGCAAAGTTTGATGTTGTCTTTATTAAGAAAAAAATCATCGACATTCTAGAAGTTAGTTTAGAATATTTTTTGGCAAATGGAAAAACAAAAATTTCTCATCAATCCTCTACATAGTCGACTTTGAAAATTTTTATCTCTGCACCGGATGTCCAGATTTTCACTTAGAATACAATTTTACAAAGTTTGATGTTGCCTTTATTAAGAAAAAAATCTTCGACATTGTAGAAGTTCGTTTTGAATATTTTTTGGCAAATGGAAAAAAAATATAATTTATCATGAATCCTCTACATAGTCGACTTTTAAAATTTGTATATCTGCACCGGATATCCGGATTTTCACTTAGAACACAATTTTGCAAAGCTTAATGTTGTCTTTATCAAGAAAAAGGCGTCAATATTATAGAAATTAGTTTAGAATATTTTTGCGAATCGAAAATTTTCTAAATTTTCTCATTATTTTTTATATGGTCCATTTTGAAAATTCGTTCGGATTTACAGATTTTTATTTACAATACACTTTTACAAAGTTAGCTATATTAGAAGTTATTTTATTTCATCTTAAAAAACATTAAAATTTGTGATTTTTCAAGATTACCTATTAAGAAAATTAATATGTAAAAAATTTAAACTATAGAAATACTGAAGCTTTATTCTTAAAAATGATTAATTCACCACCCTTTATATATGATCCCCTCCCTTAATCACTTGTTTTCCATAAAATGTTCACATGATCTAATGAACAATTTATCCGTGTTCCAAGTTTTGGTATTCCGGACGATAATTCAAATAAATCCCATACACATTTGATAAATATAAGCTGAGCCTAAAGGATTATAACCGCCCAAACCAGCAAAACCAATTTAATGGTGAGTGAATCGCAAGAAATAACCCGTTTAGAATTAATTAAAAAACTCACCCAAATTTTGGATTTCACATGGAAGTGTCACAGTATCACCTGCTGCCACTTTAAACGTATTGCCTCTGGAAATAAACTGTGGGGTCATCATTGGTGGGTGTTTTTGCATGTGACCTAAGGATATAGTTATTTAAATTAATATTTCCAAAATAAAATAATGGTGAGCTTACCACCATTTAAAATAGCTACACAAGAGCGCGAAAATAAAACTATAAAAAACACAAAAACTCCCCGGTTTATATATTTCATGTCTTTCAGCCACATTTCAGCGTTCGGTATGATATAGAAGTAGAACAGAAAACCAAAAGTGCATTTTACACAAGTTAAGATTCCTCTGAAAAGTTTCAAAAATACGGCGGGAAACTCTCGGAGCGGACACACGTCGCCCAATGTGGAGCTTTCGCAGTTTAGTTTAGAACTGGAGAGTGGAAAGTTGGGCAGCGCTTTAGCTCTCCTCTAGGACTCAGTCGCTTGCGCTCACAAATTTACATATTAATATCAAACATCAAACCCGATTATTGTTCAATTATTTTCGAATGGCGTTTACTAAAGCAGTAAAGCCCAAGGTGCTCCTGCAGTTCGATTATAATTGTACCGAATATAATTTCATTTAATATGTTGAATTTGATATTCAAACGAAATGCGTTTGCAGCTTCGGAGGTTTTATTTGATGACAGTTATGAATGTTTTCTTATTATGTTGTTTAGTGGGCACAATATGAAGGTAAGCCGACAGATAAATAACGTTGGGGGATGTTGGCGGAATATAGATTTTAGACTTTGTAACTATGATTTGCCGGAAAAAAATGTTTTGTGGTGAAAATTGATAATGTTCAAGTGGAAGTTTAAATAATTACGATTTTTTTATGTGCGCCATCCACTTTATTATTAAATTTACTTAAAATAATTCTTGTGATAATTTAATTATGTATGATTATAGAATTAATCAAGATATTCGACTTTTGTTTAACGGATTTTAGAAATTTGTCATAATTTTCGAGTGAAACTGTTAGAAAATTACAGTTTTGAAATCACTAAAAGAAATTAAATAAATTTATTATTTTTCACTGTTTGTTGTGCTCTTTTGGTCCTTTAAATCATAAAAATGTTATACTAAATTTCGAAAAAATACTTTTAAAAATCAAAATTTTAGAACTGCTGATTCTAGTGGGACTTTCTTTAAATTTACTGTTTTAATAAGTATGAATGTTGAAAAGTTCTAATGTTGGTTTTATTTAGATAGGCAAAAAAATTATAATTGTTAAAAAAATGTTAAATAAGTGCTCAAAAAACGGATTTATAAAAAAATTTGTATTTCTTATAAAATAGTTCTAAAAATGAAAAATGATGGGCAAAATTCTATGTTTTTATAGGGTAACTATTAAACCATAATGTATATTGAAAATCTGACCGCGCATAGTCGAGCTCTTTTTTTGATAAACCCTCGATGGTGAAGTCAAAATCTAGCGATCGTCGTTTGTTTTCGAGTTATGAACGAAAATTCAATTTTTCGAGATTATACATATTTGAAAAGAGAAAAAAATGATCTTTTCAACAAAGTCACAGCCCACCATGACTTCCATATAAAAAAACAACTTAGTGCCATAACCTAAAAATTAAAAAACATTTTCAAAATCTGTTAACGCCATTGCATTCTCCTCGAAAAAGTGCCTTAAGAACGTGCAAACACCATTTCTCTAAATTAACAAACAACCGAAATATAGACATAAATCGAAATCTCAAAAAATCGAATTTTCGGCCATAACTCGATAACAAACGACGATCGCCAAATTTTGACTTCGCCATTAAGGGTTTGTCAAAAAAAGAGCTCGACGATGCACGGTCAGATTTTCAATATCTCTTATGGTTTAAAAGTTACCCTATAAAAACATCGAATTTTGCCCACCCTGTACATTTTAAATAAAAATAAATATTCGTCGATAGTACATTCTAATACTGCCTTTGGCTTCATTTAACATGGGCGCGATTAATTTAAATACGGTCCTGTTCAAAAATGTTACCTTAAAAAATTTAAATTATTAAATAAGTAAATAAAATACGACTAAGTTGAATGGGTTTCATGAAGTGATGAATAATGTGTTTTTATGCGAATTTTTATGAGAATTTAATTCAAAACACTCCCATCACAAAAAAATGTAAAAACCGCCGTTTTAAACTTTTTAAATTTGGTTCACACATAGTTCACACTCATAAGTGTAGCGCTAGTATCGCTCATGTTTTCACATTGGTATCACTGCATTGACTATGTTCACATCGCATTTAAACAATATTACCAACTGATTCAGTGTAAAAAAAAATTAACTGAAGAGATCTGTCACATGCGCAGGGTCTGTGCTTGATTTCTTCAATTATCTCGCTTTCACCGGCAACTCTTCTGCATATGGCTCAACCCATTAGCACCAAAATCGCATCGAAAACAACAAAACTGTTGTCGACCGTCTGGCAAGGGTACATTCTCGATTCATCCAAATCCACAACTGTTTCCTAACCAAATTCTTCCAACAGATTCCAAACAATGGCTACAAACAACAAAACCGCACGTTTATCAAAGAAAATCGGTACACACAACGGTGTTTTCCACTGCGATGAAGCCCTGGCGTGTTTTATGTTGAAACAGCTACCTGAGTATGCGGACGCGGATATTATTCGAACAAGAGATCCAAAGGTACAGAAAAATTTCCATTAGATTCAATTTTTACGTTGGATTAGGTTTTAGAGACTTGCGATATTGTTGTGGATGTTGGAGGAAGTTACGACCCGAAGACACATCGGTACGACCATCACCAACGGGACTTTGAGCATACTTTATGCTCGATTCGTCCTGATCTGGCTAAAGATAAATGCGTCATCAAGTAAGTAAAAACCCTAGTTTATATTTGCCGAGAACTAAAACCACTTTCCAAAACAGGTTAAGTTCTGCTGGTTTAGTGTACGCACATTTCGGCATAGAAGTCATAGAGCAGGTACTTAAAAAAGAAAATATAGCACCTACCAGCGATTGCCTTCGCTGTATATACTTATTTATATACGATGGCTTCGTAGAAGAACTAGACGCAATTGACAATGGGGTACCGATGTATTCTGAAGGTAAACCGAAATATAGAATTAACACACATCTCAGTGCTAGGGTCCATAGGTTGAACCCCGAATGGAACACACCGGAAGATACACAAACGGACCAATTTCCTCAAGCAATGAATTTAGTTGGGGGCGAATTTAAGGAACGTGTTTTAGATGTAAGTCAGTAAGCCATTCGATAAAGAGGTTAATTTGAACCTCTACTACATCTAACTTTCTTTTTAATTTATTTAGGCGGCAACAGTTTGGTGGCCAGCGCGACAAATTGTAAAGAGAGCAATTGAACGTCGTAAGGACGTTCACGAAAGTGGAGAAATCATCCTGTTGAAGGAACGCTGCCCTTGGAAGGACCACCTGATGGCTCTGGAAGAAGAAATGAAGATTTCGGATGAAATCAAGTTTTGTATATTCCATGACAGAGGCGATTCGTGGAGGGTGCAAGGGATTCCCGTACAACCAGACAGTTTCGTCTGCAGGTAGATTTGAACCTGTGACTTAAAAGGCGGAATAGCTTATTTTGTACTTTTAGGGTGTTTCTGCATAAAGATTGGAGGGGCGTACGCGAAGATCAACTCAGTAGAATTGCTGGTATTGATGGTTGTATTTTCTGCCATGCCACCGGGTTTATTGGAGGCAACAAATCGAAAGGAGGGGCACTTCAAATGGCACTCAAGAGCTTGAAAGCTGCTTTAGTTAATCGAGAATAGAATATTTGGATCTGGGTGTTCGTGTAATTGCTTCATGATATATAAATCTTTTTGATTGTCTTCATGGTGTTTTATTTTGTAATTTGTACATACAATCAAAGAATAATTTGTCTAACAATTTAATTTCAGCTCGAAATTTAATAATCAAAACCTCACAATTCCTTCAACTAAGTGTAATTTTTTAATCTGTTTGGAGTATGGAGTTACATTATAAATTCAGAAGTTTATAAAACTATTGGGTGTTTGTATAAAACTCTTGATTTATACAGAAGAAAATTTAGGCAACCACCATTTCACTTAAAATTTTTATTGGAAGTAGTATCTATGGTTGGAAGCAATTCAGCGATAACTTCACATATGTTATCCTAACCTAATTTTTCATCTACACATTAATCGCAGTACAAAATGAGTTTCAATGGATACAAATCTGTTATAGAAGAGGGACACGACGTGATCCTCTACCTAACCGTTAACCAAATCTACTGCATCAAAGCAGAGAAGAAAAAACTAAACAAAAAAGGTACTTTAATCGATAATGTCTTCCAAACACCGTACGGCGCCCTCAAATGCGAGGACCTAATCGGCAAGCATTTCGGTTCCAAAATATCCTTAAGTAAAGGTTGGGGCTACGTGTTACAACCCACGCCTATACTATGGTCCCAAACACTCCCCCACCGGACCCAAATCATCTACATGCCGGACATGAGCATGATTATCATGCAATTGGACTTGTGCCCTGGAAGTGTTGTAATTGAAAGTGGTACTGGAAGTGGATCATTGTCGCATGGGTTTATACGTGCTATAAAACCCCACGGGCATTTGTACACCTTCGACTTCCATGAAGAGCGCGTTAAAACCGCCACGGAAGAATTCAAAAGTCACGGATTAGAAAACTTCGTCACAGTCAAACAACAAGATGTTTGCGCGAATGGTTTCGGTGATTACTTAAATCAACGAGCAGACGCTGTGCTGTTGGACTTGCCACATCCTTGGTTAGCGATACCACATGCGGTGAAGGTTTTGAAGGATACCGGCGGGCGATTGGGGTCGTTTTCCCCGTGTATTGAGCAAGTGCAAAAAAGTTCACTAATCCTATCGAAACTGGGTTTCCAGGAAATACAAACGGTGGAAGTGTTGAAAACGTACCATAAGGTAGTGACGAGGACGCAGAAAGTGCTCAATTTAGACATTTTGAAAACGGAGCGAAATGGTGAGGTTAAAGAGGAGGTGAAGGAGCAGGAGACGGTGCAAGTGATGACTACAGTACCACCGGACACACAACCTGGACATACGGGATATTTGACGTTTGCTACATTTCCACCAGTCTGGGCCAGGAGTTTGCAGATTAATTTGAATAAGCAGGAAATGTCTGAACTCTGAAACCCAATAGCTGTTTTTAAGCTCAACCTCAAATACAAATTTTCTTAGGAATGACAAACAAAATCATATATAACAAGTATATTTTTATGTTAAAGCTTTAAGAATATAATTAAAAAAATTAAATATCACAATTTTTATGTGGTTAACTTGACGCCCCTTGTTTGTTCTTTTTGTTCAGTCAAAGCTCGCGATTGGTGGACAAAAACCACAAAATTTATGCCCTAAAACAAACAAAAACTCTAAACTATGAACTCATTCAACATAAACTTTGTGATTATAATAAATTGTCTTTACCTGCTGTTTAGCAGCCCGAACAAATCCATCATTCGCTGTAACAGTCACCGCCTGAATCCGATCGCCAAACGTGAAAATAACCAACGATCTTTGTCGTATCTTCCCACCGAGCTGTAGAATTTTATCCGATGTTAATTGGACATTGTTAAAAATTTCAGTGTGTTGTTCCTCTAAATCTGTGTCTTCAGCTGTTGCATCATCCGGTAAAACAGTGACCATCGCCAATAATTCCTCTGCACGTATTTTCTCCGAGGACCCCCCAACTGTTGCCACTATATTTTCAAAATTATCCTTCGCGGTTTGGCAACAATACAATTTTTTTCCTGTCGAAAGAAAGAAAAATTATAACAAATCAGTACAATAAATGCACGTCTTGTACCTTGGAAAAACTTCTCCAGAATTGGTTTTTGTGGATTATGTCGTTCCCAAGCTGCCTGTTGGTTTAAAACTGGTACAGTAAAATCATACAAATTTGCTCCGCCGTTCGTAACAGAACTACAATACGCCAGCATAGCGGAAACGTCCAAATTAACCTTAAGGATGTTGTCTATGTTATTAGATGATAAATCATCCGAAATTGTTTCGTCCTTATTTTGTAAAAACGATTCATTGCACACCAAGTCCCTTTCCGTTGAATCATTTATCTTATTCCCTTGGACTATTATTCCAAGCGCCTCTAGTTCCTCAGCAATTTTCTGACTTATTCCATTGGAAAAAACAAACACAATCTGCGATTTAATCACGATGGTAATCCACAAAATCAAAATCGAGTTGACTTACCTTTGGTGTTTGAAACAAGCAAGGGTATTCCTCGGCACACTCCAAGTAATCATGAGCTTGATCGATCACACTTCGGATACCATAACTAGCATCACCTTCACAAATCTGGCTCAACGACCTCGGGTTTCTTGCTATTACTTTCATCCAGGTTAAACCACCATTACAAACAATATCCACAACTAGTTTTCTGTCGCATAACAAGAAAACTTTGCTAACACAGACGCAATTTGTGACGTTTTCCAAGACGGTTATTAGAGCGGAAAAATGCTTCAAATTTGAGCATTGCAGGTGTTCTTTCTTCAGAAGTTTTTTAGTGAAAACCTGTAGGATAAATGTTAGTATTTGTGTAGTGGTTTCAGTGGTAAAATAAGCTTGTACTTGTACCTTTTTCAGGAATTTTAACTCTTGGTTGATTTTGGTTTTGAGTTTTTGAATGCCTTCTAATGACTTGAATTTATCCAGGGATTTAAGGAGGTTTTCACCGAACTGGATTTTTTCGTTGGCTAATGTAAGAAAGTCACCAGTTGCTTCCATTTCTTTCATTTAAAATTTTTGTTTGGTTAGAATAATAATTTCCAGATTTTGACACATGACATATGTGTTATTACGGCACTTTAGGCACCACTGTTAAGTTGGTTGCCTAATTTTCAGGTGCGAAATGGATCATAGACAATAATGTTATAGATCTGGTATCTTTCCATAAATTTACTTATTAGATTTTTATTTTTTTCATTAATGAATCATGAACCAAATCAACATTTATGACTATAACAAACAAAAACTATAATTACTTCTTTTATATTTGAGCCTTAAGACAATTTATTAGTCGTGATACTGAAAATATAAATAAATAAATAAAATAGGTCAATATTAATAAAATTACAAGTTCACGTTTACTATGTATTTTATTGCAGTTATCATTTGGAATATGGCAAAAAATCCAAACAATCTGTTGAACACATTTGCGATAAAACATAAAAATTATTCTAAACTAAATTACAAATTACAGCTAACACATTAATTAAAAAATCTTTGGTATAATACTTCAAATATATCAAATCCTTATTGTAATTAATAGTAAAATAAATGAAATTTTCGACATTATATTAATAAAAACCTTATCATTATATTGCTGCATCAGTTAGAAAGAATAAACCACAAAATTACGAAGAAACATTGTGCGTAGTCTTCTCACCAGTCAAAGTATCTGTAAGATACGTAATTTTCAAATAACGAGCATAATATTGCTTCTCAACTGGACTATTCACAGTCCAAGCAATCACGCGAATTCCTTTCTTGCGCCATTCCAAAATAGTTTGCCTAAAAATCCAAATTAAATTAGCGCCAACATAAAATAGATCCAATGATTTAATTTACCCACAAATTGAATCCTTATGCAACAGGATTATCGATAATCCTAAGACATAACATGTGAACCTAGGGAAAATCCAACCATGACAAGCATCTAATAAACATAGAAACAAATGTCG
Organism: Pediacus dermestoides; assembly: GCA_963942485.1. Classification (NCBI taxonomy): domain Eukaryota; kingdom Metazoa; phylum Arthropoda; class Insecta; order Coleoptera; family Cucujidae; genus Pediacus; species Pediacus dermestoides. Next base: position 38,564,319 of record OZ012626.1, read on the forward strand.
ATACCAAACGTTTGTTCTTTTAATATTAGGCCCATCGGGGTACGAAAAAAAATCATAGGCAAAAGAGTGCGGCCGATAAGCCATGGAACAAACAATTTTTGGATCCTTTCGTCTAATCTAAAAAAATGGGACTGGTTATTTGTTGAAATTTGAAGTGGAAAAAAGACTTACGTGGTATATAATATCTGGATAAAACGAAGAGACCACAGCTCTTGTATATAATTGTGGATAATTGCGAAACAAATTCACAATTTCTGGGATCATCTTGAAGGAAATTTTGGTAAATCTTATTGGACATTACATAGAGTATACGAAACACCCTGTATATCACTTAAAATGTACTCTTCGCCATTATTAAGCTGTTACTATAATAGTTGTTTAAAGACTGAACCATTTGCGAAGGTAAAATGAATTGGAAATTATTTTGTAGAAAAACCAAATTGAAACTTACGAACCAAAAACATCGCTGTACAGGGTGGCCAAAATTCGATGTAACTTTTAAACCATAAGAGATATTGAAAATCTGACCGCGCATCGTCGAGCTCTTTTTTTGACAAACCCTTGATGGCGAAGTCAAAATTTAGCGATCGTCGTTTGTTTTCGAGTTATGGACGAAAATTCGATTTCTTGAGATTTCGATTTATGTCTATATTTCGGTTGTTTGTCAATTTAGAGAAATGGCGTTTGCACGTTCTTAAGGCACTTTTTTGAGGAGAATGCAATGGCGTTAACAGATTTTGAAAATGTGTTTTTATTTTTAGGTTATGACATACATTTTTATTTTTTTATATGGAAGTCATAGTGGGCGGTCACTTTATTAAAAAGAGCATTTTTTTCTCATTTCAAATATATATAATATGTAGGGGCTATTCCTTCAATTTCTTCTTGAAAAATAAAAAAATCTAAATTTTTGAAATTAAATTTAAAAAAATCTTATAATAAAAATGAAAATACAACAAACGACATACATATAAACACGACACTATCTAAAATTAATATCTATATAAAACAACTCAAAGAAAAAGTTCAAAATTACGTCTATTAACTGCAATACACTTTTCATGACACTTCTGTCAATGTAAATATTTGACACGGAGTTAAGGCATTGCGTAAACTTGGTTTTGAGTTCTTCTGTATTTCTACTTTTAGTTTTATATGAATTATCTTTAATATGTCCCCAAAAGTGTCAAATCAGGCGACCTTGCTGGTCATCTAACTGACCCATTGGTAACAAACCAATTATATCTGAAATTTGAGTTAAGCAATTCTCTAGCTGATCTCGTATTATGAGGTGGTGCACCATCGTGTTGTAAGAAGTACTGACTTCTATCGCTGAACAATGAATTGTCCAAATATTCATCAACAATTTTCTCATTTAAATATTGGTAGTACCGTTCACCAGTTAGATTTCCCTCATAAATCTTATATGCCAAAACTTGATTTTTTATTAAGGCACACCAAACACTAAAATAAAACCAACCCTGATTTTGGATCTCAATGGCGCACCGAGGGTTCTCATCATGACATTCGTCTACTGCGATAAATATGCGAAATAAATATTATTAATTCCAAAAATTTAGATTTTTTGATTTTTTTAAGAAGAAATTGACGGAATAGACCCTACATATTATATATATTTGAAAAGAGAAAAAAATGCTCTTTTCAATAAAGTGACAGCCCACTATGACTTCCATATAAAAAAATAAAAATGTATGTCATAACTTAAAAATAAAAAAACATTTTCAAAATCTGTTAACGCCATTGCATTCTCCTCAAAAAAGTGCCTTAAGAACGTGCAAACGCCATTTCTCTAAATTCACAAACAACCGAAATATAGACATAAATCGAAATCTCAAGAAATCGAATTTTCGTCCATAATTCGAAAACAAACGACGATCGCTAAATTTTGGTTTGTCAAAAAAAGAGCTCGACGATGCGCGGTCAGATTTTCAATATCTCTTATGGTTTAAAAGTCACCCTATAAAAACATCGAATTTTGCCCACCCTGTACTCTTCGCTATTTTTAAGCTGTTACTATAGTTGTTTAAAGACTGAACTATTTGCGAAGGTAAAAGGAATTGGAATTTATTTTGTAGAAAAACCAAATTGAAACTTACGAACCAAAAACACCGCTGTACATTTTAAGTGGATGCATTTTTTGTTACAAAACATTAAGCGGTTAAATCTTGGATTTAGTACAACACAAAAAAATAATTAATATAACTTTACCTTAACATTATTATCTTTAATGTCGATAAACATTCTTAGGTCTAAACTTAACAATTCGTTGACAGTTTGTTGAAGCGTGGGTATATTAGTTTTAGGAAAACGCTCCCTGTTAATAAATCAGTTTTAATCACCAAAACCAAATACCATAATCTCAACGTACCTAAACGGATGTTTCACTGACATGTCCAAATTGGCCAATTGAGACCATTTAGCGTCTTTCACGACTAAAATATCATCCGCCATCCTTTCCAAGCTATTATCGTGGAATACAATCGCCTCTCCATCAGCAGTTAATGCTACATCGAATTCCACTGCATCGCATCCTTTTTCCTTGCACTACAAACAGAAATTCTAAAACCCATTCTGAAATACTCACCACTTACCATTCTGAAAGCCGCTAGGGTGTTTTCCGGGGCATCCAAGCCGGCCCCTCGATGGGCCACCATCCTCATCATATAGTTTCCATTTGCCTCGAGATGCAGTTCTTTGCCTACTATTGCCTCCACTTGCTCGGTGGTTGGCGCAGGCAACCGTATCATTTTCACAACACCTACCAAGAGAAATACAAGACACACGCCCCATGATATGAATGAATAGAGGATTCCGGTTAGGAAACACCACAGTCCGTATGTGACAAGAACAGCTGATATTGAACTGGTTATCACTATTTTAAATTGTGTGGATAACATTGTGCTATGAGGTAGAGAAATAATCGATATAAAGGCGTTAAAGCACTTCGCACAAACTAATCTGACGTTTGACGACTACGCAAATTTTAGGTTATAATTTTATAAATTGATTTGAAGTTCTTATAGTTAACAGTGAAAATTATAAAAGGGCATGCACATTATCATTAGGTACAAATGTATAATTAGGTAATTAACTCAGCAGGAGGTGTGAATAATAAAAAGAAATTTTAATTGCTGCGAGCTCCATCTATCCACATTTCCTTAAGTTAACATATGTAGATTTCTGTTTTTTCTACTATATTATCTTTGAATTTTATCATATTCATTTTATTCACATGTAATTAATTTAAGAAAAGATAAAATGTTACATTACCATTTAAAATTGCAATAATAGCGACTGGTTTTACAAGTATTTGAAACTGGGAACAAATGGCGAGAAATTGTGTTGCAAACGCCATATTTTCATTTTCTTATCAACATTTGAACATTTATACACGTGTACATGCACAATTCGGCAGTTTTGGTACTTAAGTTGTCATTTTTGGACTTTAACCTGAAAACAGGGCGAAAATTTTGAATTACCGTCGTACATTTTTGTTTGGTTCATTTGACTTGCACCTACTAGATTTTTCAAAATCTTTTCGTTTTTGTAAAAATGCGGGAAATTTGAAATAAATTTTTTTTTCAAAAGATTTTTAAGGTGATAGAATTTCAAAAAAATAATTTTTACGAATAAATGAAAAATAATATAAAAATGTGTAATTCAAAATTTTATTTGTTCATTATAAACAAGTGAAGATATAAATTATATGCAAAATATTTTAATTATTTAAACAAACAATCATGATTTGGGTTTTTCTACTGCTTTTCTTTAACGGTATTTTAGGCGTACGTATACAATTTTCTTATAAATTCCTATAAAATTCCTTTAATTATTTAATTCAACCAAACACAAAAAATAAAATTTGTTTGCAGGAAAAGTAAATGTGGTCATACTCTACGATCCTACGAGTCAATCTGCGAAGGAATTTATCACTGGAAGTTTATAGTCTGCCTATCAAAATATCTGATGTGTCCAACACATGACTTTCTTATACGGATAGTACCACAATTACTCTTCCTAAAGAAATTAAGTTAAATTTCTTGTAAAAATCGTGTTTCAATTTTGAGGGTTTCCAGCAATATTCAAATAAATTTCGGAAGTCTCTCTCGCACTTATTGCAATACGCATAAATCTGTCCTTGTCCCACTCATTATAACCGAATTTTACGACAAAAATAAGTGTTTAATTTTTTTGAAATTTTTTTCACTGAATTTCAAAAAAGAGTTCAAACAAAATTTGTTCCTTATACTTCGTATAAGAAAGTAAAAATTGGAGACTCCCTCGATCTTCATCTATAGCCATATTATTATGCAAAGGTACAATTTATGGAAATAAATATTCGGTTAAACTCTAAACTAAATTTTAATTTAATCTAATTTTTAATTAAATGAATTCGTTATTGAAATTTTTTTAGTAGTCTAGCTGAAAATTTGGAATTTTTATAGAGTGTTAAAGTCGAAATTTTGCCGTAATTTAAGCTGTTTAATCGGATCGTTGTGAAATTGCTAAAACGTTTTTATGGATGAAAAATTAAAAAAATAATAATGCCTGAAAATTTCCAAGCAATCCACTTGCAATATGATTAAAATAAAACTAGCAGCAGGAAGATTTTCACAAATATTTTCGAATGATTACAATTATTAATGGTTTAAAGGACGTAATCCATTTCCTGTTATGAATTTATGTGGTTAATGTGCCTCTGCTAGTGGTTTTTTATCATAATCATAATGGTAATGTATCCACACGGATAAAAAAACATAAACCAATTCAATGTAACTGTAAAAATGTTTGTGATTAGATGTACTTTGAGTACGGTGTTATTTTGTTTATATTTTACATGTGTGAGTAGAAATTTGTTATGATTAATTTATTGTTAGGTTGAAATAAAAATAACCAGAGAAAATATTCCCAAAAATGTCAAAACTAGTTTATAAGTTTCTAGTAGAAAAATAAGATTTATTTAGTTCAAGACAATTTCATTAAGACACAAGAAAATTCTTTTTGGGGTATCTTCAATGAAGAGTCTATAAAAGATAATATTTACAAACTTTTTTTTAATTAGTTAATTTATACTCCAATAGATATAGGTAATAAATATTTAAAAAAAAATACAATTTATTGCTTGAATAATAATAAAATACGCTGAGATAATAAAAGATTTGATTATAAAATAAAGATGATAGAAACCAGAAATAAATTGCTAATACCTTAACATGATTTACAAAGCAAAATTTCGAAAATAAGAATTTTTGCCATGGTATTTAGAAATAATGTATCTATACACAGATTGAGTTCAATTTCCCTTTTCAAAAGTTGTCCAATTGGTCAACATTTTTTTACCTTTATAGCCTTTTATTATTTATTTGCATATTAAATTTGAGATGATACTAATCGCATTTATCCTTGTAGTCCCATACTTCCGTAAATGTATCCTTATATTACGAGTCACTATGTTCCGATAGTGTGAATTTCATAACAGGACAACTTTACCCGAGTTACCAAGCTGTAGGACCAGACATCATCGACTTGGACTTAGTACCATTTGGTAAAGCTCAGGTAAGTTGTACATCTAGAATTATTATTATTATCAGCATCAAAAATTTTATTAGTTATCAGTAATAAATATGGGAGGCAAAGTGTTATATTAGATTTTTCGCGATAATTTTAACATCAGGAGAAGATTTTTGTTGTGTATTATAATTTCGATTTAGTTGCTAATAATAAGAAGAAGATTAATTATTTTGTTTATTAACGGCATTGCCCGATTCATTCATTCATAGGATTTTTTTTAAACGATTTTATTAAATATCTGAAAAATATGTTGCGCCGTTTATTCAAAAATTATTATTGAAAAAACGCGCCAAATAAAAAACTCATTACTTCTACGATTCGTGTAGAAGCCGAAAGAACATTGACAAGAAATTTGGCGTCGATATTTACAACAGTATAAATTTGTATAGAGGACAAACTTTCACTTTTATATAGAGGGTGTATCAGTTTTAATCGAGCAAACTTTAATGGTACCTACGTTCTCGTAGTCGTCCTGATTCGGAAAAATGTATATTATATACTCTATCTTGATTCCTAAGAAAGATACAGGGTGTTGAAATTTACAAGAAAAAATCATTTTTATGCAATACCTTCTATAAAAAAGCTTGGATTCAAACAAAATTTTGCATGCCTGCCCTACTCCCTAAGAGTAATTTTATGAAGATATTTTCGATTTTGGCGGGACACCAGTGGCGTGCAATTCGGCCACATCTCAATTATTTCAAAGAAAAAAGCATGCCACTGTAATTTTTAAGAAATATTTTTTATGTATTGAATTCCTAGTTCAATTTGGAGTAAACTTTGCTTTTACAGAACAAAAAATGAAGTTTTAGTGAAATTAGTCACTAATCAAAAAGGAAATTTATTAAAAAACAAAAAGTAACAAAAAATAATTATAAAATTACAGCAACTGTTCAAAATGCAACTCGCCAGCCTCGATGCATTTCTGACAAAGACGAATTAGTCAATTAACAGCATCTGTCATCATTCCCGGATTTTTTAGTAATTTCAAGTTAGCACGTCTTTGGAAAAAATTGATTATCTCTGGAACTAAAACTTCAATTTTGGTTCTGTAAAAGCAAATTTCACTCCAAATTGAACAAGGAATTCGATAGATACAAAATATTTTTTTTTAATTACAGAGTGGCATACTTTTTTCTTTGAAATAATTGAGGTGTGACCGAATTGCACGCCACTGGTGCCTCCTTAAAATCGAAAACATCTTCATAAAATTGTCCTTAGGGAAGAGGATAGGCATGCGAAATTTTGTTTGAATCCAAGCTTTTTTATGGAAGTTATTGCAAAAAAATGATTTTTCCTTGTAAACTTCAACACCCTGTATCTTTCTTAGGAATCGAGATAGAGGTATATAATATACATTTTTCCGATTCAGGACGACCAGGAGAATGTACCATTAAAGTTTGCTCGATTAAAATTGATACACCCTGTATAAGATTTCTAAGCCCTAATATTCGATTAAATATTCCCGCCTAGGTCAAAAATATCTCAGGAAATGTGTCCTTCATCTGCCAACATGGTCCAAGAGAGTGCTATGGAAACAAGGTACAATCCTGCGTCATATTTAAAAATCCCATCGAGTCATCCATGGACTTCATCAATTGCGTAATGGGATCAGGTGACCCTGCCGCAGATAAATATTTGAAATATGTAAGTTTTCAACTTTTCGTTTACAAAGTGAACTGAGATTAAATTTCACTAATATGATTTTCTTCTTGTAAAAGGAAAGCGCCTGTTAATAAAATATGCTTTCTGTATTTCTAGTGTGCCCAAAATCATGGAGTGTCCTGGAAGATCCTTCAGGATTGTTTGGAAAGTGGTGAAGCGGATGATTTGTTGGTGAAGAATGGAATTCGTACCAAAGCTGTGCATCCGAAAATAACGTTTATTCCTACAATTGTTTTCAATGGAAAATTTAACAATACTTTACAGAGAAGTGCTTTAATACATTTTTTGAAAACAGTGTGTGACCTTATTGATAATAAGGCGAGGGCTTGTTCTGGTGATATTAAGGCTGTGATGGTGGATGCTCAGATTCATTAAATAATTGGGATTTATGCTGTGAAGTTTCCAAGGAAAGAATGAAAGTTTTTTTAAATAAAAATTTTATTTTTCATACTAAAATCTGTTTTTTTTTTATAAAGTATTAGAAAAACAATTTAATAAAATATGAAATATTTAAAAAAAAATTTAAACTTTTTCTAACAGCTTTTATCTACTTTTTGATACATCAAATGCAAAAAAACAAAAAGTACCTTACCCAGGATGATTTTTTTTGTTTTTTAAAACATTTCTTATTTAACGGGCGGATCTCATGTCTCGTGTCGTCATTCCAGAGACCACTTGGAGGTATTTTTTTTTAAGAAAGTAATAGTTGGTAAATTTTGGTGAAATTATTTTACGACGATTGTAAGTGGAAAAGTATACCCATAAAAAATATACAAAATTAATTAATGAGATCTTAGAAAAATAATCAATTTGTTATAATATTTTAACACAAAAGTTTTTTTATTTATGTTATACCAAACTAAGCAATAAAATACAAATATTATATTCAAAATATTACACGGTTCATTTTATAGTATGCATGATTTATGGGAAAATATAATTAAAACATACCATTGTTTTGATTAAATTCCCAACCATTAAATAAAAATATTGGCGATTATTTCAAGAGTAAATATGTTTGTGGTTACGTGGATTTTTTGTCTGGTTTTCTATTCTGGAAGTTTAGCAAATGTAAGTAAATGACGGTTTTTATTAGAAGTATCAATTCTAATTTCAAAAACAAATACAAAAAAATACTGCTTGCTGTTGCTGACCAGTCGCATCCTTAATTTTGTCTTTGTAGCGAATGCCTACCAATATTTCAGCGAAAATTTGTTGGATAATTTCAAAAAGTGAATAAATAATAATAATAGTAAAACCGCTTTTGAGAGCATTTACTCATTTTTGCCCCCACTTTATTTGTATTTAGAAACCACGTTTATGAATTTAGTTTTGTGATAATTTGTGTTTCAAAATGTGTTCAGTTTTGAAACCAATTTTTTTAATTTTTTTAATTTGTTTTTCTTCTAAAAGTACAAGGAATGAACATCCAAACAAAATTTTTGCTTTTTAGTACCGCTTTTATTAAGCAACAGAAGAATCAATAATAGAAGCTTGTTTCTATACAGGGTGTCTCTAAAAGGTCTCTACAAAATCCTACCACAAGTTTTTGGGCTTAAATAATTCGTTTAAACCAAACATACCTTAGTCCAAAAGTTCTTCCTTACTGAATTACAGGGCACTAAAAAATATTTTTCCAAATAATTTTTTAAGTATATCTACAGAACGGTTTAAAGTAGAGATTTGAAATTTGGTGGGTTAATAAATCTATAAGGAAGCTACAATTTGTTGGTATTAGAACCAAAATAATATTGTTCAGAGGCGTACTTATCAAAGAGGTCTAAGGGTTTTTTAAAATAATTTTTGTAGGGAATTAAATTTTTTTACAAAATAATAAGAATTATAATAGATACGCTCAAGACACGTAAAAAAGTATACTTGTTTGATTTGCATTAACTCAACTGTTTGCGAGATATTTCACTTTGAAAAATTTTTTTTGCTACTAAAAAGACAATTGTGACACCCTGTAAAGTCATAAATATTGGGTCACTCTAATAGGACTCATGCTACGCGCAAAACTAAGCATAATTTCTATCTTATACCGTTCTGTAGATATACCTATAAAAATACCAATAAAAAATACATCTTTCAACACCCTGTATTTTAGTAACGAAACATTTTTGGGGGTCGGTTTCTACAACCATTTATGCTTAGTTGTAGACGTAGAATCAGCTGTATTAGAGTGACCCAATATTTTTTACTTTACAGGGTAAGTCACAAATTGTTTTTATAGCAAAAAAAATGTTCGAAGTTAAATATCTCGCAAATAGTTGAGTTAACACAAGTCAAACAAGTATACCTTTTTTACGTGTTTTGAGCGTATCTATCATAATTCTTGTTATTTTGTAAAAAAATTCAATAACCTACAAAAAATATCCAAAAAAACACTGAGTCCCCCCTATAAGTACGACACTGAATAATATTATTTTGGTTGTAATACCATCACATTGTAGCTTCCTTATAGACTTATTAACCCACCAAATTTCAAGTCTCTACTTTAAACCGTTCTGTAGATATACTTAAAAACGATTTGGAAAGATATTTTTTAGCGCCCTGTAACTCAGTAAGGAAGTACTTTTGGACTAAGGTATGTTTGGTTCAATCGAATTATTTTGAGCCCAAAAACTTGTGGTAGGATTTTGTAAAGACCTTTTAGAGACATCCTGTATAAATTTTTAGTTAGCCAGAAGCAATGAAATTGCAAGAAAATAGTCAAAATTGATTCACTCCGACTAGTTTGAAATTTATGTAACATCCAAACTACTTTTTAGAATTTTTTGGGTTTTACAAAACAAGACAATTAATAATCACAATTTTGGTGTCGTCAGTTCTTAGATAGATATTAAAAAAAGTCTTGACGGGTACTTAAATGACTAGCATAATTTCCGTTTTGGAACCACTGGTTAATTTTTTCTAAATTTCGTTTATCGTACAGTGTTGCAATAAATATAAAAAAAAGCTAATTACCATTATAATTTACAGAACAATAGGTAACCAAATTTAACTCAATTAAAATATTAAAATTACGCAACTTATTTATTACCAATTCTAACTTTTATAGCAATTGTCATGAATAATATTTTTAGGTAGACGCCGCTCTCAAAGTCTCCATTTACTATGACGCCTTGTCTCCAGAAGCAGTCAAATTCATAACATCCCAAGTCTATCCCACGTACAGTTTAATCGGAACTGATTTCGATATCGACTTGGTGCCTTATGGAACTACAGAGGTAGAAAACTATATCTAAACCGTAATTTTTTAGTAGTATGCGTGTACGTCACTATTTCTACGTTGTCAAGAGAGCGTGACGCACATGCCTTCTGAAAATAATCCTAGTATACAGGGTGTATCAGTTTTAATCGAGGAAACTTTAATGGTACATTCTCCTGGTCGTCCTGAATCGGAAAAATGTATATTATATACCTTTACCTCGATTCCCAAGAAAGATACAGGGTGTTGAAGTTTACAAGAAAAAATAATTTTTTTCTAAAAACTTTCCTAAAAAAGCTTGGGTTCAAACAAAATTTTCCATGCCTGTCCTCTTCCCTAAGGACAATTTTATGAAGATGTTTTTGATTTTGGAGGGGCACCAGTGGCGTGCTATTTGGTCACATCTCAATTATTTCAAAGAAAAAAGTATGCCATTGTAATTTTAAAAAAATATTTTTTATCTATCGAATTCCTTGTTCAATTTGGAGTGAAATTTGCTTTTACAGAACAAAAATTGTTTTAGTTCCAGAGATAATTAATTTTTTCCAAAGACGTGCTAACTTGAAATTACTAAAAAATCCGGGAATGATGACAGATGCTGCTAATTCATTAGTTCGTCGTTGTCAGAAATGCATTAAGGCTGGCGGGTTGCATTTTGAACAGTTGCTGTAATTTTATAATTATTTTTTGTTTTTTAATAAATTTCCTATTCGATTTGCGACTAATTTCAAGTTGGCACGTCTTTCGAAGAAACTAATTATCTCTGGAACTAAAACTTCAACTTTTGTTCTGTAAAAGCAAAGTTTACTCCAAATTGAACAAGGAATTCAATAGATAAAAAAATATTTCTTAAACATTACAGTGGCATGCTTTTTTCTTTGAAATAATTGAGATGTGGCCGAATTGCACGCCTTTGGTGCCCCCCAAAAATCGAAATTATCTTCATAAAATTATCCTTAAGAAGGAGGGCAGGCATGCAAAATTTTGTTTGAATCCAAGCTTTTTTATAGAAATTATTGCTATAAAATGATTTTTTCTTGTAAACTTCAACACCCTGTATCTTTCTTAGGAATCGAGATATAATATACATTTTTCCGAATCGGGACGACTAGGAGAATGTACCATTAAAGTTTGCTCGATTAAACTGATACACCCTGTATTCATTTATTCCATCATAATCATATTCATCTTATAAATTTTTCGTAGGAGATATTAACAAATGGCAAAAGGACTTTTTCTTGTGAACATGGCGAAAAGGAATGTTACGCAAATAAAATACAAGCATGTGCCATACATTTGTATTCTAGATTGCAAGCTGCGAAATTTGTTAATTGTGCGATGGCTTCGGGTGACTCAAGTTCTGATTCCAATCTTGAAGAGGTGAGGAAAATATTTAATTATTTTTAATAATATAGACAAGAAAACGAGGCAGATCTCTACTTCTTCGAGTTTTTTTCATAGTCTACTCCAATGGCTCTTTATTCGATTTTTAATATCTACCATTTTTCCCCTTACTAAGTCTTTTTTCTTCCAGTGTACAACCAAAGTCGGCATGTCATTCACCAAACTCAACCGTTGCGTTTTCGGTGCCACTGGCACAGTTCTTTTGTCCGACTACGGGAAGCAAACGAAAAAGTTCTCGGTGACGTCCTTCCCCACCGTCATTTTCAACGATAAATACGACGAGGAGTATCGAGAGAAGGCGCGCACTGATTTTTTGGGAACTGTTTGTGCTTTGTTGAACAGTAAGCCGGAAGTGTGCCAAAAAGGCCTGGATGTCATAGCCAATCACAAGTATGTGTTGGGTAGGGTATTGGGAACCAAATCCAAGAATTTGTAAAATGTGGAAAAGAGAGTGAAGTTGATGTTAGTTTTTTAGATGTTTATTGGAAAAAGTTAATAAATTCTTGTACTGTATTCCTAAAATGGTTGTTTTTTTTTAATGTTTATGCCTAAATGGGTTTCTGAATAGTTAATTTTGGAAAATCATCATTAAAGCCATTTTTCTTAACACCGTCATGTTGGATTTTTAGCATGTTTTAGCATATATTTTTCTGATTTCAACGCCGTGTCACTTTTAATTTTCGGGTTAGTCGGTGGGGAACTCAAATATCCATATCTTAGTTATTTTTTACGATAATTAAACTTCTTAAAGGTCATTTGGTAGGTAAGATAATAGGCTACAAATTTTATTTGAAAGATTTTTTTGTAAAGTTACAAAGACATGGGGGAACGACCATGTATTAAAAAAATATATTTTAGTTTTTTTCCATTATTTAAGAGCGTATTTTTAGAGCTACATAAAAAATGAATAGGTTAGGTTAGGTATATTATCGTTTTTGTTTAAAATTAAATTTGGAATCGAACTAAATAGTCCAGGAAAAATAGACTTTAACATGACGTAAGTCCTCTACGGTCTTGGTTTTTGAAACGCTATATCTAGTGAACGATTGCCCCTACAAAAAAACTTTTGAATAAGTTTTTATAGCAAATCGCCTCAGCTACAAATTAGCTCTCTGTATTTTTTTTAATAAAGGGTGCCGTTCTCGAGATATTTGCAAAAAACTGTTTGTCGCGACCTTTGACCTCGCGTAACTCAGCCGCCATTAAATCGATGGGGAACTTTCATACATTATTGAGGGCTATAATACTAACATGCATGCAAATAAACTATGATCGAATGTTGCTTCCTTTTTGATGTACAGGGCATTAAAGAAAATAAATTATTTTAAATAATTTGCTATAAATCAATAACAAAAAAAGTTAGTCTTCTGAAATGTTGATCTTTTTTTTTGTATTCTCTTATTAATAGCGGCTGGTGGTTGCAATTATTTTATTTAGAACACAGAGGCGTGCGTACGGGTTTCTTCAAAAACATTTTATTGAATAAAACGTACACCACTGGTTTTTTTTGCAGCACCAATATGCAGAAAGTATTTTCCATTCAATTTAGAAACTTTTTTGTATCTTACAATTTCGTGATAAATTCACTTTTTTTTCTTATTTATTAAAGAGGTTCTTCCCTATTAGATTTCTGAAAAAAGATACAGTATAAAGTTGTAGAGAAAAATATTTCCTACAACTTTCCTTTTAATATTTTTTTGATATTGTCAATATTTAAAAAGATATTCAACAAATAAGTTGCAAATTTTAGGGAAATTTTTCTCTAGTTAGGTACCTACTACTTACTACTACTAACTACTCCTTCCCCAAAATTTTCAACTTATTTGTTGAATAACTTTTTAAATATCGACAATATCAAAAAAAGTTTAAAAGATAAGTTGTAGGAAATATTTTTCTTTGCAACTTTGTACTGACTTTTTTTTCGAAAATTTAATATGACAAAAGTTATTCAATAAACAAAAAAATCCAACCCTTAATTGGGGCTTGGTGAAGGAAGGGCGGGGTCTACGAATACACAAACTCAGTGTTAAACTTTCAGAGTGACCCTCTAGAAGATTCTACAAAAATTGGCTGTAGGGTAAAAGAAGTCTATTTGAAGCCGTTTTTTCTCCCTTATTTACTATACTATTAGGTTATTTTGAGTTAAATTATTAAAAAATTATAAGATACAAAAAAGTTTCTAAATTGAATGGAAAATACTCTCTGCATATTGGTGCTGCAAAAAAACCAGTTGCGTACGTTTTATTCAATAAAATGTTTTTGAAGAAACCCGTACGCACGCCTCTGTGTTCTAAATAAAATAATTGCAACCACTATTAATAAGAGAATACAAAAACAAAGATCTATGCAAAATTTCAGAAGGCTAACTTTTTTTGTTATTGATTTATAGCAAATTATTTAAAATAATTTATTTTCTTTAATGGCCTGTACGTCAAAAAGGAAGCAACATTCGACCATAGTTTAGTAGACAAACCACCTTTAATTTTCGCTAAACTATCGACTGGTGAAATCCTGACGATATAAACTGCGACACCCTGTATAATCAAATGAATAATGAAACTTTTTTGATTTTTCCTAATAATCCACAAATATTGCCTATTGTTTTAACTACAATTTATTTATAGTTTTGTTTGAAAATTTTGATAAAATGTACAAACGAAAATTCAGTTTTTTATATTATTGTTAATTAAGGTGCTATTTCTATAGGTAATAGTAGCGATAAATTTAGTGGAAATATTTTTTGTAGAAAACTGGATTAAACTATCTGTATAAAACCATTTGAGACACGTTTTTTCCGCAATATCTCTCAGACTAATTCGTAGGTGGTTCCAACAATAAAATCAACAAATTTATCTACCAGATAAAGTTATTTGGAAGATAAAAATACCGGCCTTAATAATAACAGACTTATATTTCTATGATCTAAAAACCTAAATAAAGATCATTATATTTAGTATTTTTTCTAATTTTATACACAATAATTTGTTATGGTTAAGATACGAATACACCAATCAGATACATAAACACAAAATATAATCCAGTTTTTTATACTCTTATCACCAAGACGCCAACAACAATTTTTATTGTTTATTATAATGCTTTCTAGTGGATAATTGAACTCACAATAGTCTAAGAATAGGAAGATAAACTGTTAGCTTTAAACTATATTTCTTGGGATTTTAACTCGTATATTCATAGATAATGTTGTTAACAAAACAAATTACCACCACTCTATACTACATTATTCTTCTTGACCAAAACGTGGTTTTTACTGTGGGGCGTCCAGTCGTGAGGTTTTCGAAAATGGTTTTAGTTATTTAAAGTATCGCCATGTCTAGAAGAGCTACGATAATTTTGTGCTTGCTACAACTAATTCTAAGCTCAGTTGTAAGTGTTATTCACATTTTTAGTTTTCGATTTTTAATAAACCAAATTTTAGTTTGGATTAAATGTCTCCATATACTACGAGGCGCTTTGTTCGGACAGTGTCCGATTTATCGCCACTAAACTACATCCGCATTATGCAGAATTAGATAAATATCTCACATTGGAATTTATTCCCTACGGCAAAGCCACGGCAAGTACTATCTAAATTATTTATTTCCATTTTCTATATAAATTCTGATTATAGCACGAGTTTGTTGATGGTAAATGGCAGTTCTTGTGCCAGCATGGACAACCGGAATGCAAAGGAAACAAATACCATAGTTGTGTTTTAGCACAGGATAAGAACCAGATCAAACAAGTGAACTTTTTGAATTGTGTCATGAGGGAACGAAACCCTTCCAGTTTGTCCAGTGTGGAAAGAGTAGGTTTGAATCGGGATAGGATAGAGTTTTAATTTTTTGATTTTTATTTCGTAGAGAATTTTTATAATAGGTATTTGTGTATGTACTAGGGCAAAAAGTGGGTATTTTACGCCCGAGGTGTTTAAATTATGTTTTAGCAGTAGCTGAGTGGTAGGTACAGTCAGGGAGTTCTCTAGGGATAGTAGGCTATAAAATCTGGAATTATCAACGGATTTTCGTTCTGTTTGAATTTTCTAGTAAAACTAATTTGACTCTTTGTCAAACAGCAAACCGCAACGAAATCTGTCACGTTTTCGAAGTTTTATGACAGTTTTAAGGACACAAACCTGAAATTTGGACACATTTTTTAAGCGAGTCTATAGTATACCGTAAAAACCGGAATTTTTAGAGGATTTTCATTCTGTTTCAATTTTCTAGTAAAACTAACTTGGTTCTTTGTAAAATTGCAAACCGCAACGAAATCTGTCAATTTCTCGAAGTTTTATGACAGTCTTAAGGACACAAACCTGAGATTTGGACAAATTTTGTAAGCGAGCCTATAGTATACCGTAAAAATCGGAATTTTTAGAGGATTTTCATTCTGTTTAAATTTTCTAGTAAAACTAACTTGGTTCTTTGTAAAATTGCAAACCGCAACGAAATCTGTCCATTTTTCGAAGTTTTATGACAGTTTTAAGGACACAAACCTGAGATTTGGACAAATTTTTTAAGCGAGTCTATAGTACACCGTAAAAACCGGAATTTTTAGAGGATTTTCATTCTGTTTGAATTTTCTAGTAAAACTAACTTGGTTCTTTGTAAAATTGCAAACCGCAATGACATCTGTCACTTTTTCGAAGTTTTATGACAGTTTTAAGGACACAAACCTGAGATTTGGACAAATTTTTTAAGCGAGTCTATAGTATACCATAAAAACCGGAATTATTAGAGGATTTTCATTCTGTTTAAATTTTCTAGTAAAACTAACTTGGTTCTTTGTAAAATTGCAAACCGCAACGAAATCTGTCCATTTTTCGAAGTTTTATGACAGATTTAAGGACACAAACCTGAGATTTGGACAAATTTTTTAAGCGAGTCTATAGTACACCGTAAAAACCGGAATTTTTAGAGGATTTTCATTCTGTTTGAATTTTCTAGTAAAACTAACTTGGTTCTTTGTAAAATTGCAAACCGCAATGAAATCTGTCAATTTTTCGAAGTTTTATGACAGTTTTAAGGACACAAACCTGAAATTAGGACAAATTTTTTAAGAGAGTCTATAGTATACCGTAAAAACCGGAATTTTTAGAGGATTTTCATTCTGTTTAAATTTTCTAGTAAACTAACTTGGTTCTTTGTAAAATTGCAAACCACAACGAAATCTGTCAATTTTTCGAAGTTTTATGACAGTTTTAAGGACACAAACCTGAGATTTGGACAAATTTTTTAAGAGAGTCTATAGTATACCGTAAAAACCGGAATTTTTAGAGGATTTTCATTCTGTTTAAATTTTCTAGTAAACTAACTTGGTTCTTTGTAAAATTGCAAACCGCAACGAAATCTGTCAATTTTTCGAAGTTTTATGACAGTTTTAAGGACACAAACCTGAGATTTGGATAAATTTTTTAAGCGAGTCTATAGTATACCATAAAAACCGGAATTTTTAGAGGATTTTCATTCTGTTTGAATTTTCTAGTAAACTAACTTGGTTCTTTGTAAAATTGCAAACCGCAACGAAATCTGTCAATTTTTCGAAGTTTTATGACAGTTTTAAGGACACAAACCTGAGATTTGGATAAATTTTTTAAGCGAGTCTATAGTATACCATAAAAACCGGAATTTTTAGAGGATTTTCATTCTGTTTGAATTTTCTAGTAAAACTAACTTGGTTCTTTGTAAAATTGCGAACCGCAACGAAATCTGTCCATTTTTCGAAGTTTTATGACAGTTTTAAGGACACAAACCTGAAATTTGGACAAATTTTTTAAGTGAGTCTATAGTATACCGTAAAAATCGGAATTTTTAGAGCATTTTCATTCTGTTTAAATTTTCTAGTAAAACTAACTTGGTTCTTTGTAAAATTGCAAACCGCAACGAAATCTGTCAATTTTTCGAAGTTTTATGACAGTTTTAAGGACACAAACCTGAGATTTGGACAAATTTTTTAAGCGAGTCTATAGTATACCATAAAAACCGGAATTTTTAGAGGATTTTCATTCTGTTTGAATTTTCTAGTAAAACTAACTTGGTTCTTTGAAAAATTGCAAACCGCAACGAAATCTGTCAATTTTTCGAAGTTTTATTGCAGTTTTAATGACACAAAAACTAAATTTGGACACATCATTTTTTAAGGGAGTCTATAGCAGTGGTCTCCAAGTCGATACATGGGGATACGACATTATTAAAATAATACTCCTAATAAAATAAAATACTGTGTAATTTTTTTCCTAGCAATGGTACTTAGCACAATAAATATGTCTTTAATTAGTTGGGGGTACGCACTATTTACTTTTTTCTACCTTAGGGGTACGAGGTCAAAAAAGTTTGGAGACCACTGCTCTAGGGAAAGCTCAAAATGGGCCATTATACAAAAAAAGAACGATTTTGATGAAAGATTAATTATTGTTATACATTATTTTGTTTTTAATTTTGTTCCATTTAATTGTTCTGCTTCTAAGATTATGATACGTCTTATATAGAGTATTCAGCATAACTTAAAAATATTTTCGACCATTCAGATGGTTGTTGCTTGAAATTCCCCGTATAGTAGAAAATATTTTCAGTTATGCATGTTAAGTAATAAAGCAATTTTGTCTTGAAAATTTTTCGCTACAATTACTAGCAAAAAGCTATAGGAGACCCACACACTAAGTGGACACCCTGTATAGCTTTATATCTTACCAACTTGCCCTATAGTCTGATTCTGATTTTTTTAGTGTGCCAACAGATACCATTACGACGTCGCAGCCTTCAAAACCTGTCATAGTACTAACGAAGGCGATAATTTGCTGGCTGGACATGGAGACAAAACCTACAAACTAGAACCTAGCATCTCGTTTGTGCCCACTGTGGTTTTTGATAACCGATATGACGAAAATACACAAAGACGATCTTTATCGGATTTTACTACAGTTGTTTGTGGTAAATTAAGGGGGGACAAACCGAAAATTTGTGCGAATAGATCGTAGGTAGGAAGTTTGAAGAAAACCTAAAGGGAAAGGAAGAAATCAGTCAAATTTAACTATTTAGTTTCAAGTGAGATATTTCTCCAAAGTTTTTATTAAATTTGTATTTTTAGTTTGAAATTTTCTAATTTACTTGAATAATAATTAAATAATTGAATGATTCATTCCTTTATCTTTATTGTGCAGATTATTTTAAAAAAACGCTTATATTTCATAATAAACACACAAGAAAATCCAACAAATCATCTTAAATCTCGTTTATATCCTTATATAACAATAAACAACGAAAACATTTAAATATATTAATAAATCTTGCAAAAAACGTGTTTTGATTGATTGTTAATAAGTAGTGCTAAAATTGTGCCTTTATTATCATATTCCTGACACTCCTAAGCAAAAACTTCTAAAACTGCCTATTATCATTTTATTTAACTACTTTAAAAGCTTCACTTCCCTCCATCGAATTTTACTGCCGGAAACACTGGCTCGCGTGGTGGCACCTGAAATATTTTGCTAAGCGGTCTTTGGCTTAGCTGTTGGTCCACTGGCACTCTAGTATCGTAAAGTGAGGGAGCTTGGAAGATTATACCACAAGTTCCTCCGATACAAGCCAGCGTGAACACCCACAGGAAGAAACGGTCTAGAACCATCGACACGAATTTCCAGTCTTCGACGATCTAAAAAAATAATTGGTTACGAAAAAATTATGTGACCAAATATATTTTCTTTCAATTTATTAGTGGCGCACCTACAATTTTTTTTCAGTTCCAAATAAGTATTTTTTAATGAAATTTAGTTAAAAAATTGTTGTACTAAAAATGTAACAGTAAGAAAATCCCTTTTACATATTTTTTTGGGGGCGCTTTCAATTTTTACCTCGTTGTCCTTATCAGCATCTCTGATATGTTGGGCGATAAACCGAACACCCTGTAGAGCTGCCAAAACATTAGCCGACAATGTTCTGGGCGTCATGTTCGAAGAAACAGTAGCTAAAAACAAATTTTTCGTCAAAATTATACACTTTTTGGTGCTCACTTGAAAAATGCACAGTGGCAAAATTTTTTTCAAAATTATACAATTTTTTGGTACTTACTCGAAGAATGCGCCTTCATTTTACTGTCATCCTCAATATTCTGCAAAACAAAACTGGGTTCCCTTGTAGTTAGCTTGAAGTCACTTGTAAATGGTTCACTCATATTTAATCTAAAAAAATAAGCATTTTTGAAATTTCCAGTAGGATTTTTAAAAAAAAATTAAATAATCTTACTGCATTTCCATGTCGCTCGTATAACCTCGAGGTGGTTGATTGTCATCGTACTCTGGAAGCGTGTAAGTGGTCCTTCGCATAATCAACAATTTCGGCATGAATTGTAGAAAAATTTTCCGGAACAACGGCGACATTTTATGTGTAGATGGTGACCTAAATCCCAAATTTTATCATATATCCTTAAATATCTCATATTCGTACCTAAAGTGGACGTTTAGAACACAAACCGTCACCCATATAGAAGATGTAACCAAAATCATTGTAAAAAGCAAATATTTGCCTAAGAGAGGCACAGCTAGGGAAGTCGGAGGAATAATCTCGGCCAACAGCAGGAAAAACACAGTAAGAGACAGGAGAATCGACACACACAAGGTAACTTTTTCTCCTGAGTCTGACGGTAAGTAGAAAACGAGGACTGTGAGGAAGGTTATTCCCACACAGGGGATGATGAGGTTGACGGTGTAGAAAAGAGTTTTACGTCGCATGGTTATTTTGAATGTTATATCTGGAAAAAGGAAACAATTTAATAATACACGACGTTATTCTAAAGGTAACATGGTAGTTACCGGAATAAGGTTCCGTACAACAAGGATAATACTCCTCGTTTCTTGTAGCTGGCACCGCCAAAATATCCCATTCAACAGACAAATAAAACTCGGACAAATCGATACCAACTTTAACGATATTACTACCGACCACCTGCTCCTTGTGCTTCAAATCCACCTGAAATAAACCCTAATAAAACTGTTTTTTATGATATAGAATACTTACTTGAAGACCATTATAAGTCCAAGACCCGAACTTCATCAGGCAACTTTGTTCATCAAACGGGAAATATTGTACGTTAATTTCACATGAGGATTTGTAGATAGATGGTGGATTCCACACGACTTCGCCTGTGTACGCTAACACAGCTTTGGTCATGAGGGTTACCTCGTAGTTACCATCGGCGCTGAAAAAATATTTTTATTGATGAGTTTGTTACTTTAAGTTAAGGTTTACTTGTTAAATAGGACTATGTCTGGTAGCCAAATGTGCTCTGAGGGTACGTAAAGCATTTCCACCCCTCCGTATTCCTCTGGCTCCCACCTTAGTTTATAATCATACCATCTCTAGAAAATTTCGAGTTTTATTTTTCGGTACTTAGTTTTACGTTAGACAAATAGTTATTTACCTGTACTACCCACAAATTCGTGGTCATGATTTGGTTCTTCAAGTTCATCTCAATTAACTGCGACAGTTTTAAACCCAACCATACCGTAAGAGTTTCCGTGTGGTTTATAACCGGTCTAATTAGTCGGTTATAATTGCTTAGCAAATCGTCGTAGAGTCTTTTGGCATCGGGGTTTGCCTCAATGTTTTTTATGTTAGCTGAAAGGTAAAAAAATTATACGAGGCGCGGATTATTTTCTACAATTTACCGTTGACGTCTTTTAATAAAATTACAACCACTAAACAGAAACAACAGGCTGATTTTATTAAAAACATTATGTGTGGTTTTTTGAGGTGTTACGCCCACATTTTGTGTATCTTTGTGTACTAGCGCGTTAGAGGCTGGGCTGGACCAGTGAGGAAAATCAATGGGAAAGCGCACGCAAGTCCTTGAATATTAACCGCAGGAATTTTCCAGTTTTCGTTTAAATTATGTTTTCGATATTTTAATTCTGTATACAACAAAATAATATCGAACTAACTAAACTGCTGGCCAATTGAAACGTACCAAGCGAATTTTTAGGTTGAATTTAAAGTCAAATATTTTGAAAAATAGAAAAGTTTTCAACATGCGGTTTTCAGGATTTCAGAGATAATTTAATTGAGAAAACGATAGTGCTACCCGATTTTTTTACTTTGAAGTACGTTACTATCTACAGGGTATGTAAGAAAGTCTTCTTTTTTTTGTCAAATTTTATAACTACCGCGATTCCGCAAAAATTGTTTTATATTTTTTTGATGTAGATTTTTTTAGTCCTTACTTAATGGGAAAACAACCTGTTTCTCAAAATTTTTATATCCCTGTTATTTTATAAGATACCGAATTTTTGCTGAAAATTTGATTTTTTCTTTGTTTTTTGTCGTTCGGCCGTATTGTGTTTTGTGAGAACCAATCTCTGTAGTTGATTATAATACTGTATGAATGGCTTTCTTATAAAAAGTACACTTTTTGTACTTTCATTAATTTATTGGTAACCAGTGGCTTATCAAAAATCGGTACACGTTCGCTAATTGGTAAATTTTTTAATTCATTTTTTGAGGCTATTTTCTTAATGGAATAGAATGGAATTTAGTTAGTTTATGTTCACCATTGATTTAAGTGACTTATGTCCTCGAAACGGGTTTTTCACTTTTTCAAAAATTTGCTCATATTCGTGTATACCGGGTGGCTACGAAATCGTTTTACAACCCCCACCATTTTGTTACTTTTAACTGTATTAATTTGAAATTTGGCATGGTTTGATTGTTGAAAGGAATAATCATTTTGACGTTTAAAACAATCTGATGACACTTCCGGTTTCATCGGAAGGGCCACCTACTAACTTTCAAATTTTTTTAAAACAACCCTGTATATTTTTTTCCGTAAGAATTAGATTCTACTTAAAATTACCTTTTTATCGACATATCACATGATGACATTTGCTTTCAAAATGGCAGCATAATTATTATTGCAAAAACCTGTTCAACAATGTTGAATTTAATAAAAAATTCGGTATCTTATAAAATAAGAGAGATATAAAAATTTTGAGAAATTGGTTTTTTCTTCATGAACCAGGGACTAAAAAAATCGACATCAAAATAATATAAACATTTTTTTGTGGAATTCCTGTAGGTATAAAGTTTGAGAAAAAAAGACGACTTTCTTTCATACCTTGTAGATACTAACGTACTTCAAAGTAAAAAAATCGGGTCGCACTATTGCTTTCGCAATAAAATTATCTCTTGAATCCTGAAAACCGCATGTTGATATCTTTTCTCATTTTCAAAATATTTGA
Organism: Pediacus dermestoides; assembly: GCA_963942485.1. Lineage (NCBI taxonomy): Eukaryota > Metazoa > Arthropoda > Insecta > Coleoptera > Cucujidae > Pediacus > Pediacus dermestoides. Next base: position 38,587,418 of record OZ012626.1, read on the forward strand.
CTTTAAATTCAACCTTAAAATTCCAGCAGTTTATTAAGTTTGAGTATTATATGGGAAATATTTCATGAGAAGATGAGAGTTGAAATATACAGGGTGTCCCGGAAAAAGTGGGAAATCTCTCGGATTCAGATAGGGTTTGAAAAAATAAGATGACAAGTTTCTATAAAAAAATTTTTAAATTTTGATTTTTTTTCGGAATGAGACTTTTTTTTTAATGACTTAATAAAACATGAATTCGTTTATTATTGTTTTTCTCGAAAACGGTCCACTTTATCGACAATAAACAAGAGTAGCTTTTCTTTAGGCTAAGGTTCAAGCTACCTGATTTTGTTGTTTTAAGTCTTTTTCACACAGGGTGTTAAAAGTTTAAGCTTTAAGTTGTAAAGCTTAGTCTGCCCCTAGTAAACTAAACAAGCTAGATATGTGTCAAGGACATTATTTTAAGATGTCCTTAGTAGTGTCCATCATATTAACTTTTTATAAAATTCTATTAAGTACTTTAAAAGTTATAAAAAAAAACGATTTTCAGCGACGCTCTTCAGGGCTACATATCTTCGTAGGGAGGGCCTGTAGGAAAAAAATTTATAGGAACTTGGCATCTTATTTTTTCATGTCCTATCTGAATCCGAGAAAGTTAACGAAAGTTTCTTGTAAAAATCGTTTTTAAATTATGAGCGTTTTCCAGCAATTTTCAAATAGTTTTCGGAACTCTTTCTCGCATTTATTGCAGTAGGCATAAATCTGTCCTTGTCTCACTCATTACAACCGAATTTTAGAACAAAAAAAATTTGTAAATTACTTTTTCTAAAGTCGATGTATTTAGATTATTTCGTATATTTTTTATTAAACCACATGGAAATTAAGTTAAATTTCTCCTAAAAATCGTGTTTACATTTTGAGTGTTTTCTAGCAATTTTCAAATATTTTCGGAAGTCTCTGTCTCCTAGAGCACATTTTTAATGGGAATATTAAAAAAATGTTAATCTTGGTGTAAATAAGCAGTAATGAAAGCACAATTTTGACTTTAAAAGATTTAGGTACCCGTATGCACGCCACTGGTGGTTTTAAAAATGTATAGTCCGGTACTGGGAAATGGTTCACAGGTACACCAAATTTGCATAAATGTATTGTATAATTTTTAATTCCCCTCAAGTTTTTTACACTTATTAAGTATAAAATCTCTTCCAAAAAATGTACAAATTAAGAAAAACTTTTAGGTTATAAATTTAATATTTAAATATTTCGAACATTTGAACTACTTTTGTGTATTTTATCACTAACGACCGCACCTTCGAAATACTCTTACAACGAATTTCGTCGTGTCGGTCGGTAATGCCACAACCTAACTTATCATCAGTTTTAGAAATCCAAAACGGAGCGTTTACTTATTCTAGAATTTGAAAAGGAAAATGGAGTGGATTCATTGCAACAAATGCTTTGTTTTCTACAAACCCAGCATGAAACTATTCCTAACAGAATGTGGTCACATATTCTGTGAAAGATGCGTACAACAAATCACTAGTAAGTACTAATAAATAAATAAAACTGGGATGGTTGTAAAATTAATTTCCATAGATGATGAGCAGCAAAAATGCAGAAGTTGCAACAAATCGACGAGGATTAATCCCCTGACTAAAGATATGGATTATTCGATACTGCAGTTTTTCATGCCTATGGATGAAATCTTTAAAAAGACTTCAGAAGTACGTTGTTGCGAACGTCTAAATTCTAAACTAAACACACTTTTCTTATCCAGATTTGCCATTTTCAAGTGCAACAACTTAAACAATTGGTGCAAAATCAAACCAACAAGTATCAATTTGCTAAGAACGAATATATGAAAATCAACATAAAAAACTTGGAGTTGGTAAAAGAAAATAAAAGCTTGCGTAGTCTAGTAAAGGTTGGATATAATCTTAGAACGTTAAGCAGTTAAGATATAATAACTGTTTCATTTTTTAGTTTTCTGGGGGTAACCCATTTAACAGTAGTACCCCTACTATGAAATCAAATAGTTCCCAAGCAGCGAATATGTCTTTGCTTTCATCTATTTACAATACTCCATTAAAAGCCAGACCTGGATATGCTCAAAGAGTTCCAAATATTTCGGTAATTTTTATGCTTTATACAGGGTGTCCCAGGATACACACGAAATATTTTAGATGTGATTCTTGAATAAGTAAGCAATGAAATGATATGGAAAAAAATTTTAAAAAAAATCCGAATTGGAGTAAAAAAATTATACAGGGCAATGCAGAATGTATTCAAGAATCATACCTTAAAATTTAAAATATTTCGTGTCTATGCTGGGGCATCCTGTACCTATTATACAGGGTGAGTCGCAATAAGTGGGACATGCGTTACCTGTAAATACTAGGTCTAAAACTGAGACGATTGACGCAAAAAGTTGTTATACTAAAATGTTTAACTAAAAAGTTATAAACGTTTGAAATTTAAGAAAAAAAAATTTTTTTTGTTAATAACTTCTAAACTAATTGAATGAGAAGAACCAATTCTTGGTAGTTACTAATGAATACCAAAGACCTTTAATTTGTGGAAATTTAGTTGAAATCAAACTTTAAGAAGATGGTTTTTTAAAGTAAGTAAAGTGTTTAACCTTCTGGAACTTTTTTGTCCTTAAAATTTTAATTATATAAAAAATTGCATTTAATAGGCAATTTAATTTGGAAACTTTTTTATCTCTTGTAAAGTTTTGATTAAACGCACTGTAAAGCTTTAAAAAATTAAAAACTAACAGCATGTTTTTACTAAATTTCAAAAAAACGGCATCAAGTATGCTGAGATTTAAAAGTTATTGGCGGAGGACGGACCTCCAGCACATTATGCACGTCCTGTGCGACATTGGCTATCTGTCACCTATCCTCAACGATGGATTGGTAGAGGCCCTTACGCTCCTGTTGCATGGCCTCCTCGTTCTCCTGACCTAAACGCAAATTAATTCTTTTCTTGGGGATATTTAAAATCAAAAGTGTATGCAACAGCTATTCCTTCACTTCAAGAGCTTAGAAGGAGAATCGTTCAACACGCCAACAAAGTTCAAGAGGCAGTTTATATTTAAAAAAAATCGGTTTTCAATGCAAAGAAAAGCTACAGGAGCGTCATCGTCACGGCCTCCACCAATCCATCATTCAGGATAGGTGACTGATAGCCAATATGCTAATGTCGCACAGGACGTGCATAATGTGTTGGAGCTCCGTCTTCCGTCAATAACTTTTAAATCTCAGCATTCTTGATGCCGTTTTTTTGAAACTTAGTAAAACATGTTTTTAGTTTTTAATTTTTTAAAGCTTCACGGTGCGTTTAATCAAAACTTTACAAGAGATGAAAAAGTTTCCAAATTAAATTGCCTAATAAATGCAATTTTTTTTGTAATTAAAAATTTACGGGCAAAAAAGTTCCAGAAGGTTAAACACTTCACTCACTTTAAAAAACCATCTTCTTAAAGTTTGATTTCAACAAAATTTTCACAAATTAAAGGTCTTTGGTATTCATTAGCAACTACCAAGAATTGCTTTTTCTCATTCAATTAGTTTAGAAGTTATTACCAAAAATTATTTTTTTTCTGAAACTTCAATCGCTTATAACTTTTTAGTTATTCATTTTAGTATAACAACTTTTTGCGTCAATCGTCTTAGTTTAAGGCCTAGTATTTACAGGTAAAGCATATCCCACTTATTGCGACTCACCCTGTATAATAATCGAAAGGTTTAGGACAGACAATAAAATCAGTGGATTTTCATAACCATTATTTACCATTATTTTTTACTTTTATGGCGGAATAATCGCAAAATCTCATATAATTTTAAATATTTTTAGTGTGTACTTAGATAAAAATCGGACCCCTTAACTTTTTGTTTAGTTAGTATTTTTATATAAAGTTCTTTATTCTTCAGTAATTTGGAAAACTGTGTGTACCTCCATTTTTCTTAATTCTAGACACTTTTAGAAATGTGTCCCTCCATAACTAAATGCAATCAGCATTAATTACAATATTCCTCTAGGTAATCCACAGTTCCGGGTCTGGTGGTCCCCACAATCCATCTCCAGCCCTCATGTCACAAAGACCCAACTACTTTATGCCTCACCGTGTTAATGAAGCTCAAGCAGTTAAAGACAAAATGCAGCCAGGATCTGCTTCTAATTACTTTCCCAAACCAACAACTAGAGGTAATTTTGCACCAATACATGCCAACCATGTGCTAGGTACTAGGATGATTCAGTCGATGCGCCCTGCTACTTTGATGGATAAGTGGCGCAAAAATAAATAATATAAACGTGAGGCAGAAATACAGGGTCTACTAAAAAATACAGTACAGTCTTAGAGGATATAGTTCAATATATTTTTTTGTACCAGGAATTTAGTGTTGAGCGGTGACTCTATATTTCTGATTCACCCTCTATTTTATAAGTGTTGCCGTATCTTAAGGTTTTCTCAAAGTTGGAAAGGAAATTTGTTTAAGTTATGTTGTTAATTCTTCATAAAATGTACTAAGGATCAATAAAATAAATAATGAAGATTGTTAATACTTTCAAAAATGATCTACAGATTAAAATTAGACGTAGGTATTTTGCCATTTTTAGTACCGATGAAACATTTTTAAATTTACCAACTTGTTTAAATTTAAATTATCTTGGAAACGTAGCTAGGTTGAAAATATTATTGAAACTCATGTAGTAACCTTAAACCGATTGTCGCAAACAAAAAAATTGTCACTGTCATTCTCCTGTGTGTCATTTTCCCAAAAAAATGCCACACGAATTGAACGGTTTAAAAAACCCACAAGATGCTGATTCGCACAAGAAAATCGTTTCAGTCACCTATACTCGATCATCGTCGTGTCAAATCCAAAAAGGTATAACCATAATTTCATTTGATCAAATATGGAATATTATTGGATAAACTTGTAGGTGGACCATCAGGGGACTGCAGGGATTTTTCGAAAAACGCTCAAACTCAAAACATCATGAGAAATCGCTCCAAAAGCAGTTCTCTACTATTAGAAGAAACCACACAAACCAACGAAAGTACCATAACAATGAAATCGTTGTTTCAAAACGATAAAGGCGATGGAATTGAGTCATTAGAAACAGATTATATATTTCCAGATTACAGTAATGTTTGTTTGTTGAAGAATGATTTAGGTCAAGTTGAGTATTCACCACCGAAAAAGAAGATTTGTCAACGGAGTTTAACTCCTAGAATTGGTATTGGGGACGTAGACGAGTCGTGTTCGAGTAGCGCGAGTAAGAAAATCCGCACGGAATCTATTGAAAGATCCGAGGAATCTGTTCCAACGCACGTTTATCCTCAAGTGATAGTCGCCTTTAAATCTTGTATGTCGGAAAGTAGTGGCTCAGATACAGCCAATGATACCGAAAGTGCAGCTTCTAAATTGGGCAGTGAGAAAAGTAGCTGTTCCTCAAAAATCTCTGAAATTAAAGCTGATGGTTTATCTGGTGGTGGGGGTTTACTCCAAACTGAAAACCCCGAGGAATACGCTGAAATAAAGTTCAAGTTTTTCTACATGAATGGCATGAAGGACATCCAAACATCATCCGATGAGGGCTCATCCGAGGGAAAATCCCAGTCAACTGGGCGACATCTCAGGAAAAACCAAGTGGAAACAAGCGATAAAATCAGCTTGTGGGAGGAAATAAAAACGTTCATCGCCACTAAACCCAAACAGCGCCCCAATCCCGTGCACATATTTTCGCAGAAACGCAAAATCGAAGAGGTTTCAGTGGAAGAGCACTTTGAAAGGCTGGAAATTGAGGAAACAAAAAGTTGTTCAAGTCGATATAAAGATACAGCCCAACGAATTGTACGACGAATTTTGCGGAGAAAAATTAGACAACCAGTGGAAGAAACAAATGGGAAATTTCGTCCGTTTAGCGATGTTTCAGAAACTATTGATAGTTCAATATTGACTAGAAGACCGACGTTTTGGCAGAGATTATGCTCTTGTTTTCGACCAGGTGCTTAATTCTTTAGAATTTCTTTTCTTTTAACTATTTTAGGTCCTATACTGTACTATCTTTTAATTCACATTAAAATTTATTTGATGCATATTTGTAAGAACAAATTGTATTGTTTTTATTAGTACAGAATCTGAAAAGGTAAAATCGATCGGGTGTATAATTAATCCACCCTGTATATGTAGCAACTTCTGGATAAGTATGTATCTATAAACTAATAGGTCTGTGGTTTTTTCTTGTTGTAGGCAACCAGTTAAACACAAGTTGTGACTTTAGATACTTTCAGGTGTTAATTACACAAAATTAAAAATTATTTTGATTAAATTTATTTATCTCTTGAGAATAAACAAAGTTTAGGTGACTGTTAAAGGTTGGTTGTTTATTATTACCTTTAAGGTAAGTTTTTTATTCAAAATAATTAGCGACATCTATCATCTCTAGAAAAAAGTTAGTGTTTCAGTTGCAGAAGAAGTAAGCTGACGCTCACTGATCGAAATCGGTGTCACTTTTGAGGTTATATCAATAATTTAGAAAATTTGTTATATCGTAGTGTTCCGTTTCTAATAAACCAGTCAAAATGCCACGAATAATGATAAAGGGTGGCGTTTGGCGCAACACAGAGGTAATTAACAACTATATTCTATAAACACCCGCAGTTTTGCATGATCTCTATTTTTCCAGGATGAAATCCTTAAAGCTGCTGTTATGAAATATGGCAAAAATCAATGGTCACGAATTGCATCATTGCTACATAGAAAATCAGCAAAACAATGCAAAGCGCGTTGGTTTGAATGGTTGGATCCAAGTATTAAAAAAACTGAATGGTCCAGAGAGGAAGATGAAAAGTTGTTACATTTGGCTAAACTTATGCCTACACAATGGCGTACTATAGCTCCAATTATAGGCAGAACAGCTGCACAATGTTTAGAACGATACGAGTATCTACTGTACGTAAAGATTATTAGTTAATATGATTAAAGTATTTAAAAAATATTTCTTCAGGGATCAAGCTCAAAAGAAAGAGGAAGGAGAGGATGCAGCTGACGACCCACGTAAACTTAAACCAGGCGAAATTGATCCCAATCCTGAAACTAAACCCGCCAGGCCAGATCCCAAGGACATGGACGAAGATGGTAAGAATTCCTTATATTATAATTTAAAAAACAACTCACAGTTTTGTTTTAGAATTGGAAATGTTATCGGAGGCTAGGGCTAGATTGGCTAATACTCAAGGTAAAAAAGCAAAACGCAAGGCTCGTGAAAAGCAACTGGAGGAAGCCCGGCGACTAGCAGCCTTGCAAAAACGTCGCGAATTACGTGCGGCCGGAATAGAAGTGAATTCTCGACGAAAGAAAAAACGCGGCGTGGATTATAACGCGGAAATTCCCTTTGAAAAACGTCCAGCGATTGGATTTTACGACACGGCGTCGGAAGTTTTGGATCCCATGGCTCCAGATTTTTCCAAAATGCGTCAACAACACCTGGACGGTGAGCTACGAAGCGAACAAGAAGAGGTATTGTAGTTGTCTCTAAATTTCCAATTCTGTTTATTGTTTTATTTTATTGTAGAGAGAGCGACGAAAGGATAAACAAAAGCTGAAACATCGCAAAGAAAACGACATTCCACAGGCAATGCTACAGAATCAGGAGCCGGCGAAAAAGCGGTCCAAATTAGTTTTGCCTGAACCGCAGATTTCTGATCAGGAGTTGCATCAAGTTGTTAAATTGGGGAGAGCTAGTGAAGTGGCTAGAGAAGTTGCAGCTGAAAGTGGTGTTGAAACCACTGACGCTCTGTTGAATGACTATACTGTCACCCCTCAAGCTGCTGCCACTCCTAGAACACCAGCACCTCAAACAGATCGGTAAGAAATTACAAATAATCACTTGTCAAGTTGTCATTTGAATTTGATTGTTTGCTTTAGAATTCTACAAGAAGCCCAAAATATGATGGCACTAACACACGTGGACACTCCTTTAAAAGGAGGTTTGAACACCCCGTTGCACAACTCAGATTTCAGTGGTGTCCTACCACAATCTCAATCAGTCGCCACTCCAAACACAGTCTTAGCCACGCCTTTCCGATCAACCAGAAGCGATGGAGCAGCAACTCCAGCTAGTTCAGCTGGTTTTATGACCCCGAAAAGTGGTGCTATGGTACCAGTTGGTGTTAACGCAGCAATTGGTGCTACTGGTTCTGGTAACTTCACACCGTCTGTACGTGATAAATTAAACATAAATCCAGAAGATGGTATAGAAGTTGGAAATACACCAGCTGGTCATAGAATATATCAAAGCTCTATCAAGGAACAATTGAAAATGGGTTTGAGCAGTTTACCACAACCTAAGAATGATTATGAAATTGTGGTACCTGAGAACGAGGATGAGGAAATGCCGGAACAGGAACAAAGATATGCGGTTAGTTGTAATTTATTTTTTGGGTTGATTATCTGATATATTGGTTTTTTTTTCTAGGTGGAAGATCAATCTGAAGTAGATAAACGTTACCAAGAGGAAATGAAGGCTAAAGCTGCTAAAGAACTTGCGATGCGCTCCAAGGTGATTCAAAGAGAATTCCCACGACCGCACGATGTGAACATGTCAGTTCTTCGACCACCACACGAATGCTATTCCCTAACAGAACTGCAAAAAGCTGAGGAGTTGATCAAATACGAAATGGTGACAATGCTGCATTTTGACAATTTAAAAAACCCAGTCCCCAACCCACCCACCAAGCGTTCCAATTTATCCCAAGCCCAACAGTTGGCATTTTTGGAGCAACATCCTTACGACAACTTCAAAAACGAAGAGTTGGAGATAGCCAAACAACTTTTACGTAGGGAAATGGATGTGGTGAAGAACGGAATGAATCATGGTGATTTACCCATCGATGCGTACACGCAAGTTTGGGATGAATGCCTAGGACAGGTGCTGTTCCTTCCAAACCAAAATCGCTACACTCGCGCTAATTTAGCCAGTAAAAAGGACCGTTTGGAATCCGCTGAAAAACGCCTGGAACAAAATCGCTCGCACATGGCGAAAGAAGCGAAACGCGCCGCTAAAATGGAGAAAAAATTGAAAATTCTCACTGGTGGGTATCAGTCTAGGGCACAAGGTCTTGTTAAACAGCTGCAGGATTTATATGAGAATATTGACCAGGCGAATTTGGAATTAAATACGTTTAAGTTTCTGCAAGAACAGGAGAAAGGGGCGTTGCCTAGACGAATCTTGTCACTCACGGAGGATGTTAATAGACAAATGGAAAGGGAGAAGGGATTGCAGAATAAATATGGGGAGTTGCAGGAGAAAATTAAAGAACTCCAGGAGCAGCACATGCAGTTGCAAAGAGAGTTGCGGGAGGTCCAAAATGAAAATAATATTGAGTCTATTGTAGTGGATGCGGAGGAAACCCAGAGTAATGGCGTAGCTGAAGTTGAAGACAATCCCATTATAATTATGGATGAAGATATGGAATAATGTACTGTAGTTATTAACTATTTAATTAAAGTGTATTCAATTTATTTACGATTTTTTGTATGTACAGTTAAAATTAAAATTCAATAGGGAAAAAATTGTTTAGCTTCTCATCAAAATTGTGAAGTTCCTGGTTTTTTAACGAGCCTAAATAATTTTAAAATAAATGCAAAAGTACTTCTGGAAAAATTGTTTATTAATATCCTAAAATTCATATTTGGCGCCAATGAAATAGGAAACTGTAATTAAAGAAATCTACTTATGAATATTTTTAATGTAAGATATCAGTGGACTTATAAGATATAAGTTAATACGTCCATTAAGATATCAATAAATAAGTATTAACATTACTAAATTATAAATTTTTTAATAAAATTCCTTGTCGGGAAAATTTTTTGAATTTGAACAAATTTTATGAATTGTTGGTTGCATAACTCAACCTGACAGTTGGCAACTGCTAGATATTCTATGTTGGCAACAATGTGTGCCTATTGTAACACGTCTATACATGTGCTATAAATTTTGAAGTTCTTGAACTTAACCTAAAAAAGTACTATTGTTAATATTTTATAAAATCTGCTTTTTAATTGCAATAAACATATTCCAAAATCATGGAGGACAAACGCTTCGCCCACATTGCAAACGACCCAAAATTCCGTCGAATCCCAAAAAGCGAGCGCAAAGTGAAAATCGACAAACGTTTCCAGTCCATGTTTAACAACGACAAATTCAAAGTAAAATATTCAATCGACAAACGTGGACGGCCTGTAAGTCACACATCAACCGAGGATTTAAAGCGTTACTACGAACTAAGTTCAGAAGACGACGATGAAAGTGACAAGGAGGACGAAAGCGAGTCCAACGAATTACCTGTTAAAGATACAAGCGACACCAAACTATCCGATAAAGTAAAATCAAAGCTGAAGAATCTTAGTGTGGATTACGCCAGAGGGGAATCAAAGCTGTTTTCCGATAGCTCATCTTCGGATGACGACGGTGAGTCAGGAGATGAATCCGAAACAGATAACATTGACCATAAATGGGGTGAGTTGGATGCTGATGCTGGGAATACAGAAGAAATTACATGTCGTTTGGCTGCGTGTAACATGGACTGGGATCGAATACGTGCTACGGATTTAATGGTGTTATTCAACTCGTTTCTTCCACCTGGCGGAGTCATCAACTCTGTTGGAATTTATCTATCGGAATTTGGAAAAACTAGGATACAAGAGGAGGAAGTTAAGGGTCCTATTGAGCTGGTTGAGAGGAAACTAACTGGAGAGGAGGAGGATGGTGATGAGGGCGAAGAAGGTATGTAGGAATATTAACTAATGTATTTTGTTTTTGATTAATGTTGTTATTAGGTGCTAAATATCACATGGAAAAACTCCGGCAGTACCAGCTGAACCGATTGAAATATTTTTATGCTGTTATTAGTTTTAATAGCGCTGAATCAGCAAATAAAATCTATACGGAATGCGACGGAATGGAATATGAATCAAGTGCAACTAAAATCGATTTACGCTTCATTCCTGACGATATGACTTTCGATGATGATCCAAAAGAAATCTGCGACAAACTTCCGGAGTTAAACAAATACCAACCACGATTCTTCACCACTACCGCCTTACAGCAAGCCAAGGTCCAACTAACATGGGATGAAACCGATCCGGATCGAGTGGAAATTGCCCAGAAGCTTAGCAGTGGAAAACTCGACGATATCTCTGAGGCAAATTTGAAACATTACATCGCGTCAAGCAGTGAAAGCGAAGCAAGCGACAACGAAGCAAATTCTGATGATGACACTGGGGGAAACACCATAGATAAATACAAAGCATTACTGTTGGATATCGAGGAAAAAGAACAAGCAAAACGCGATAACGAAATCGAAATGGAAGTGAGTTGGGGTGGTAATGATCTAAAGGAGAAAACAGAGAAACTAGTTCAGAAAAAACTGTCAAATATGGACGAGAAAAACCCCTTCGAACGCTACTTAGAAAAGCGCAAAGAAAAACGAAAGGAAAAACGCAAGAAAACCAAACAACAAAACAGTGACGACTCGGACATTCCCTCAGACATCGACATGAATGATTCGTACTTTGCGGAAGAGTTCAACAAACCTGAATTTAAGAAAGCAAACAAACCGAAACACAAAGAAGAACCTGAGCTCGACCCACAAAATCAAGGCGAATTGGAGCTGCTTTTGATGAATGAAGATGGGGCGAAGCACTTTAATCTGAAAACAATCCAAGAGCAAGAAGCGGAGAAAAGTAAACGGAAAAAGAAGCAGAAGAAACAGGAGCCGCGTCCGGAAGATAATTTCGAAGTTAACGTGGATGATCAGCGGTTTTCTGCATTATTTACGAGTCATCATTTCAACATTGATCCAAGTGATCCGCATTATAAGAAAACTAAGGGTATGGAGGTGTTGATTAATGAGAAGTTGAAGCGGAGGAATGAAGTGGAAGGGAATGAGGGTGCTAAGAATGTCAAGGTGGAGAACAAGAGGAAGGCTGAGTTGAGTTTGTTAGTTAAATCGGTGAAAAGGAAAGCACAAGCGTTGAAAAAATAAAATTTTTAAATTATTTGGAGTTTATTTTACCTCAGATGTGGGTTTTCGGTAAGTGTCCCCCAGAACTGGAAACAAAAACTAAAATTGCCTATATTATAAATTTGGTATATTTATCGTTTTATTACAACACTTGACTAATTTTTATGTTACAAAAATTTACATGAATAGACATTATTGTCTATAAACAAAATAAAATAATGACATTTATTTTTAAGCACACAATTAGCCATTTAATCAGTTAATATTTAATTAATTAATTAATAACAATAATTGGTTTTTCCCAGTTTTCTTACTTATTTCGAGAATTAGTATAAAAGCTCAGGCTGTAAGAATTTTATTTTTTTATACATTGTATAATATATAAAATGAAAGTGATGTAAATAATCTTAATAAACAATCTAGACTTCTTAGCATGATGTAGTAAATTAATAAATAAAATTATTTTTTCTAGTACATATACTGAATTTTGAGCTGCACTTGCAAAAAAACGAAGTCGAAGACTGTTTATTCAATTACAACAACAAACAACAACGATAAAATTCTCAATAATTAACTAAATTATAACAAAACCACAAGAAAAACAGAATTTCGATTTAAACTTAAATCATTGTTACAAGAAAAAACCTCATCTGATCCAAAGTTTCAATCTTAGTGCATCAACGCCATTCAAATAATATCTAAAGAGCCTTTTATCTCGTACAAAACCGAGTTTTTCGTACAGTTGCAATGCCGGTTTGTTGGTGACTTCCGTTTCTAAGACCACTTCGTCAGCATTGCCGTCTATCATCTCCTTGATTGCCATTTCTACTAAAGTTGAACCGATGCGCATTTTTCGGTAGTTTTGGTCCACGGCCAGCATTGCTATGTAGCCCCTCTTTACTACCTTCCGATGCAGATCTAATTTGCAAACGATGGCACCCACGCAATTGTCCTCGCTCATAGCCTGGATCAAAACAGATTAAGCTAAAATTAGAATTCGTGTAACAAGGTAAATTTAATGAGGGCAATAAAATTATTGGTTTATTTCATATCTAAATATTAGAGAAATGTTTAAAAAAATTGTTCCCACTACAATATATCTAAAAAAAAATGTAATTTAACTTTTTAGAAAAAAAAATTATCATAAAAACTTTCTTACAATTTAATTTCTCTACAAAAAATAGAATTACGTCGGTATTTCTACTTATGCAGAGATCAAGAAGCAGTTTATGTTTTAAAAAGAATTTTCGCCTTATTTCCAAAGATAAACAGACATGATGACACATTTTTGTAAATAATGACGAAAATTTTGGATAAAAAATATTGAAAAAATTACCACAAATTAAAAATATATTCTTTCATAACACAACAAAATTTTACTAATAAGCAATTTCCGAAATTTGACCATCTAAAATTAAAAGTCATGAAATATGTATCGTTCAAAACGAGTACTTTTTTGGTAGAAGTTAAATTGTTTTCATAACATGTTAATGAAAAAATTATGTAAATTTCTAAGTGATTCTGTAACATGCAATAAAATCTGGAATTTTTAATGGATTTTAATTTTGTTTATATATTCTGATAAAACTAACTTGCCTTTTTGTAACAAAGCAATTTATAAAAAATCTGTCCATTTTTCCAAGTTTTATGACACTTTTAATTGCACAAACAAAAAATTATGAACTTTTTTTAAGCGCGTCTTTAATAAGCTATAAAATTCGCAATTTTTGTCGGATTTTAATTTTGTTTAAATATTCTGATAAAACTAACTTGCCTTTTCGTAACAAAGCAATTTATAGAACAATCTGTTAATTTTTCCAAATTTTGTGACATTTTTAAGGACACAACACCAAAAAATTATGTACATTTTTAAGTGTTTCTGTGTGATATGCAATAAAATCCGGAATTTTCGTTGGGTTTTAATTCCGTTTGAATTTTCTAGTAGCATTAACTTTCGTTTTTGTAACAAGGCAAATTATAGTGAAATCTGTCAATTTTTCCAAGTTTTATGACAGTCTTAATTGCATTACCACAAAAAATTATGAAATTTTTTTAAGGGCGTCATTAATAAGCTATAAAATTCGCAAATTTTGTTGGATTTTAATTTTGTTTCAATTTTCTGATAAAACTAACTTGTCTCTTCATAAAAAAGCAATTTATAAAAAAATCTGTAAATTTTTCCAAGTTTTATGACACTTTTAATTGCACAAACACAAAAAATTATGAACTTTTTCAAGCGTGTTTTTAATAAGCTAAAAAATTCGCAAATTTTGTCGGATTTTAATTTTGTTTAAATTTTCTGATAAAACTAACTTGTCTCTTCATAAAAAAGCAATTTATAAAAAAATCTGTCAATTTTTCCAAGTTTTATGACACTTTTAATTGCAGAAGCACAAAAAATTATGAAATTTTTTTAAGGGCGTCTTTAATAAGCTATAAAATTCGCAAATTTTGTCGGATTTTAATTTTGTTTAAATTTTCTGATAAAACTAACTTGCCTCTTTGTAACAAAGTAATTTATAAAAAAATCTGTGAATTTTTCCAAGTTTTATGACACTTTTAATTGCACAAATACAAAAAATTATGAACTTTTTTTAAGCGTGTCTTTAATAAGCTATAAAATTCGCAAATTTAAATTTTGTTTAAATTTTTTGATAAAACTAACTTGCCTCTTTGTAACAAAGCAATTTATAAAAAAATCTGTCAATTTTTCCAAGTTTTATGACACTTTTAAATGCACAAATACAAAAAATTATGAACTTTTTTTAAGCGTGTCTTTAATAAGCTATAAAATTCGCAAATTTTAATTTTGTTTAAATTTTCTGATAAAACTAACTTGCCTCTTTGTAACAAAGCAATTTATAAAAAAATCTGATAATTTTAACAAATTTTATGAAAGTTTCAAAGGTAAGAAATTACAAAATTTGGTTCAAAATAGACACAATTTTTTCAATATTTTTCACTCCTCCGTTTCTGAGACAATAGCGGTTAAAGTGAAGGTTCAACAAATGGGAATTTCGCGTAATCTTAAATATTAAGACCCTACATACCAAAAAACACAACTGTGGCCAATTGTGTATAAAATATCGATACGTGTAAATCGAATACGGTTCCGAAAGATCCTTCTGTATAATCTTCATAATCATGGGCATTTGCAACTCAGACTCGTACTGGATAAAATTGATTGGAGTCGTTTCCCGATCCCTCATCGGTGGCAAGTCCACTACTTCACTAGGTTCTGACAAACTGATTTCATCAAGTCCATCTGTTACAGCTAACACATCCACATCGTCATCAGGAAAATAAGCACTGGCGGTTGCTGTTAAAGTACTACTACAAGAGGCTCCATCCGACCAGGTGGTGAAACCCGCCGTGGCGCCTTCCTCGTGCACAACCATAACCGTTTTACCTCCAGCCATATGTCTTCCCACTGTTATATTACTACTATTGTTTTTACTATCTACTAAAGTTGTTTCAGAAGACTGATCGATATCACAAAGGTTATCTGATGTAATTCTTGTTGTTGGACTAATATTATCATTCGAATCCAATTTTTCCAATTTACTTTTCTTCTTTACCTTCATACTTTGTATTGGTTTATCTACTAGGTTAACCGTACTATTTACAAGTGTTTCATTGTTTGATATCGTACAATTTAAGCTCTTACTTTGGTCGCTTTCGTCGCTTTTTTTCAACTCACAATCATTTTCAAAATTCGTTTGTTGTGGTTGTTGTTTAGCACGTTTGTTTTTCTTGTGGGGTTTCTTTGGGGCCACACCGTTGACCAGACCATTGTTGATGTGATGGTCGTTGGTTTCCAGCACAGTGTTCTTCAATAAACTACATTTACTTGGTAAATCTTTGACTATATTTTCACGTGTTGGGCACTTGTCAATTTTACTATTTTTATGATCAGTTTTATGCATAATTGTTAGTAAATTGTAAAAATATGTAGTAGCTTAAAATAGTTCTGGACAATTGGACTAATTTTAAACAAGTGATAACGTAAAACAATCAAAGAAACTTCCCTTTTGAGGCATATTTGACAGAAATCCTAACATTGACTGGCAGGGTCTTTTAGGTTAAATCCCCTTAGCTGCACTGCTGTCAAATCGCTCGTCCCTCTGCAAAAAATAATAAGTTGGGCGAAAATATTTAAGAAAAACTTACAAATACAGGTAATTACTGTATGTTACATAAAGTTTTAGTCGAAACACTTACATAATTCAAGTTGTATGTTGAAAAAATCTTGAAAATTAAACTAATTTAACCTCAAAACCCTCGTAAAATCTGAAACAGTGACTTTTGCGTTGTTTCGTTGGTACTATGTAATTGCACCGCTAAATTTGTTTTAAATTGTTAGCAAATTTGGAATGTAGTTTATTGGAAAGACAAATTTTTCAACCCACGCTGCCACGCAGTTACTTTTTCATAAATATATCGCCCAAAATACAATATTATTAATATTCAAGGTTAGATTATTTTCCGGACAGTTTTGTTTTATCAAGTGTGTTGCGGTCTGTGAATGAAAACATTTGAGCATGTTAATTTAGAACTGTCATCAAGAAGTTTATTCTTGGACTGTCCAAGGAAATATGTATAAAATTATTAGATTTATTTTATATGTGCGTTATTTTTAAACTTTGCACAGTTTTCATTTGCTGATATTTTAATCCTTTTACATCATTCCGAATATTTCTATAACAAATTTTTCAGTCATGTCGTTTCCAACGAAGGAAGAACGTGCAAAATGTTGGGGGGCTCGTGATAAGTACTGGGAATGTTTGGACCAAAACACGAAGGAAACTGAGTCCTTGTGTGTGGAGTTTAGGAAGTTGTACGAAAATTCATGTACAAGTCAGTGGGTGAAACATTTCGATCGGAAAAGGAATTACAACGTGTATAAAGAGAAAATTGAGAAACATGGGTACGAACCATTAACAGAGTATAATTCTAGTAGTAACACTAAGTGATAATACTTTAGTTATAGTTATTTGTTCTGTATAGGTAGTATAAATCATAATACTAATTGCCGTGTATTATATTAAGACAAAAGTAAATAAACCGTTTGTTGTAAATAAGCTTTATTTTTGTTTTTGCAGAATACCAAATCAAAGTAGAAATACTGTTGATCAAAAAAGAAGAGTCTACCATAACATTGTGTGTTTATAGATGGTTTACCTAAATAAACACAAAATTTAGAGTTTGTACTATGTAAAATACGACAAAAATCTGTGATATAAACAAATAAATATAGCTCAGTAAAACTGTCTTTCAACATAATCTAATTCTTCCACCACAAGCATATAACTTCACATAACATCATCACTATCAACGTCTTTGGCTAACGCACTATTCCAGTCTGAATTCTTATCCAAATGCACCGACACTATGTGTTTACCAGGCACCATAACCAAACCCAAAATCCGTGGTTCCTCTGGATTACTAGTACCGCTAAGATCCGGTGGTAAATATTCGGAACAAGTGCCTAGAATTATATTGGCGTCTCGATCCGTGCACAGGAACACCCCAATGAGAACCCGCCCATCCGTCATTTTGATTCGCAGTGTCTTGTTTAGCCATGATCGTAGTTTTTGGGCCCCTTTGGAAGTCTGGAAATTATTTCAAAATAACAAAATCTATGCTGGGAAGTGATTAGTTACGTTTGGTGGTGCAGGGGGTTTTTGTAGTGGTACAGCTTCACATTCAGACATGGTTTTAGTGCTTGTACTTGGATTAAAAATGAAATTATTTAACCTAACCTAAAATTAATTATTGGCAACTTACGCCTTAGTTGTATGCAACCAGTCATGCACGGGTTCTTCTGCAATATCTTTTGTCCTTGTTTTACTCATTGATAATAATTGAATGATACAAGGTCAAATTGTGTAGGTATAGAATATTCTAGCACCATCTAGTGTTAACAGCAGAAATTATTTCGTGCTCCCTCTACCCTCTTCTTCTGCGTTTTTAATTTAATGAAGGACGTCTTCATTCTTAGCCGGTCGAAATTTTAGGAAATGTCAAATGTAATACATTTTGTAAGTTTTCAAATAACTACTTTTTTCTAATTATGCTTTCTATTTGCTGCAGTGAAACGGTGTAAGTTTACTACTAATATAGTTGGTAAGTACATTTAATCCGAGAGAATTATGCAACAACAACGAAGTTAGGTTATGCGAAGGAACTTTTCAAACAACGTGCGATTTTACAGATAATTAGGAAGCTCCTATTTTAATTTGGAAAATGTATCGTTTAAATTTAATATTGTCGCAATGTCGATGTTCACTGGTCCAACCACGAAATTCCGTAAGTGTATAAAAAGCCATGTTTTTTTCTGTTTACCAAACTCCAAACAATTTTTTCGCAGATACGATGGTATTCAAAAGGACGTCAACAGTCTTTTATATCCAGACTATACGACAATTTCCAAGAGGAATTCGCCAAAAACAAAGAAATGAAGGAGTCTTTAAAGAAATTTCGTGAGGAAGCCGAAAAACTGGAACAATCTGACGCGTTAAAAGCAGCTAGACACAAATTCGAAACAGTGGAAAAAGAAGCTAGTAAAGGAAGCGAAGTGTTTAAGGAGAAATTTACCACGATTAAAGATAAGTTTCACGGGGTAATCGAAGAGGCTGGTAAGTCGGATATTGTGAAAAAAGCTGGAACAATCTCTGAGCAAATTGGAAAGACTACGCATAGTATTTCGGAGAAAGCTCAAGAAATCGGGAAATCTGGAGCGTTTCAAAGCATTTCCGATGCAACGAAAGCTGTACAACAAGAAATTGATACCACGGAAATGCAAGGTATGTTTTATATTATTAAATTATCTCCGTTTTAATTGGTGTTTACAGGCAGGGTGTATATAAGTCCAACGAAATTGCGAAAACGCACCGAAACCTTAGCAGTGCAACAACAAAAGTATTACGAACCAAACACAGAAGCAACTGGGGTGGAGCTACACAAAGACTCGAAGTTTTACCAGTCGTGGCAAAACTTTAAAGATAACAACCCCTACGTGCACAAAATAATCGACTGGAAGCTAAAGTACGACGAAAGCGACAACGCCGTCGTAAGGGCATCAAAACTTCTAACAGAAAAAGTATCAGACATAATGGGCGGGCTATTCCAGAAAACCGAACTATCAGAAACTCTCACCGAAATCTGCAAAATAGACAACTCGTTCGACACGAAGCGGTTTCTAAAACAATGCGAAACCGACATTATTCCGAATGTTTTGGAAGCGATGACCCGCGGTGACCTGGAGGTGTTGAAAGACTGGTGCCACGAAGGCCCCTTCAACTTATTTGCCATACCCATAAAAGAGGCATACAAAAAAGGTTTTAAAATCGAATCGAAAATCCTTGATATTGACCACGTGGATTTGGTTTTGGGTAAAGTGATGGAACAAGGGCCGGTGCTTATAATATCGTTTCAATCCCAACAGATGATGTGTGTGAAGGATATGAGTGGAAAAGTGGTGGAAGGTGATCCGGAGAAGGTGATGCGAGTGTCCTATGTTTGGGTATTGTGTAGGGATCCTACTGAAACTGACCCGAGAGCTGCGTGGCGTTTACTAGATCTATCAGCAAGTAGTAATGAACAGTTCGTTTAGTATAGAAATTCAAAATGTATGTAAATATTATGAGTGATTAACTGGATTAAATAATTCATTATGGATTAAGTTCATTTCGGTTTATCTGTTTGTTATTAGTTATAAGATAAACTGGGTGAAACTATGTAATTTGTGGCGATTATTTCAGGTACGGAACTGAACGTAAATTATTACAAACCGTACAAGATAAAGTATACAAACAAAATTTTATTAATTGAGGAAACAAGGTTTTATTATTAGAAAGTTTGATTAGATGGAATCTATTTTGCTTTACCAACAAGATTTCTCTATTCCTCCTGTATAAATATTGTTGTACAAACTGTAATATTTAGATAATGTATAAATTATATAATTTAAATTTATATACTTTTTTCAATAAAATAAAATGTTGATTTTAAATTGGAATCTGATTTATTCTGCTCTCTACTTGAAAGTAATATAATTTTTTAAAAGAACATTCATTTTAATGAAAATTATGTCGTAGGGTAAACTATAACGAACAACTTTTAAATTATGCTACAAATTTTATTAATAGTCAAATTTATTTAATCATATAAAAAAAATTAAACCACTCATTATGTAAACAGGGTGTCCCATTTTCGACACTTTTCGGGGGTATTGACGTTATTATCAAAGATAGAGTGTTGCGGTTTTCACCTCCCTGTCCTACTTTTTTACGAAACGAAAGATTCCGCGGTCAAATTTGTCATGGCTCTCTTAGTTTTTAATCTACAGAGTGATTCTCAAAATCTTTGTTTTTTAGACACCCCTTGTATTTCCGTTATGCGTCAACTTATCAAAAAGGTGAAAACTGATCTTGATAAAGTTTTTTATGTAGAGTTCAGTGGCGTAGGCAGTTTTTGTGTAAAATATTTAGTTTTTGAAATATTGCCCAAACTTATGTTTTTTTAAATAGGACACCCTATATATTATTATTTATATTGATTAAGAAAAATTTGGGCTTTCCAAAAATATATAATATTTGTTTTGAAAAACAAGCTCAAAATTCGAATTTTTATTAATTTTCTTTATTTATAACAGTAGGCCATGACTAGCTTATTAGAAACAAATGCAAAATTTGACAGATTTGTCAGATTTCCATTATTGATGAAATATTTTTGTTACGTAGGTGTTTTTATTTTACTTTTAATTTTTTATTACAATGGTCATTTATGATAATTATGAGAAGTATTATATTGTTGGTATGTTTTATACAATGCATTAAAATTATCTTTTGAAGTGTTTAGCTTTAAAATAATTACGCATTGTGAAAATTTTGCATTTGTTTCTAAAAAATTAGCCATGGCCTACTGTTATAAATAAAGAAAATTAATAAAAATTCGAATTTTGAGCTTGTTTTTCAAAACAAATATTATATATTTTTGGAAAGCCCAAATTTTTCTTAATCAATATAAATAATAATATATAGTGTGTCCTATTTAAAAAAACATAAGTTTGGGCAATATTTCAAAAACTAAATATTTTACACAAAAACTGCCTACGCCACTGAACTCTACATAAAAAACTTTATCAAGATCAGTTTCACCTTTTTGATAAGTTGACGCATAACGGAAATACAAGGGGTGTCTAAAAAACAAAGATTTTCAGAATCACTCTGTAGATTAAAAACTAAGAGAGCCATGACAAATTTGACCCCGGAATCTTTCGTTTCGTAAAAAAGTAGGACAGGAATGTGAAAACCGCAACACTCTATCTTTGATAATAACCCTGTACATACACAAAATCTGTCAAAATTTCTTATAGAAAATATCAATTTTTAGCAATTAATATTTATGTCCGAATCTTTAATAATGTAGTTCCAGCTTACATTAATCTCAAGTCCCAGAAGACATAAAAAATAAATTAAAACTTAACAATTTCAGTGCCTAAATCCTGGCGAACAACTATACGAAAACTTCTCATGTGTTGAATGCTTGTTCAACGACGACGGCAATTCCTGCTGATTTTGATACAAAAAGTCATCGTCCATTTCTAAATTATTTTCCTGCTCAACAGTCTTTTCCATACTATCATCCCCACCCATCTGGTACTCCCTATAGAATTGCTGAATCTTGGCAGCGGATCTAAAAATAAAAATTACGAACATTGATACAAAATTTAACACTTTGGCCATTTTACAAACCTTGTTAAGACATATGGGTCAAAAGGGAAGAAGGTGTTCAAAACATTATCCGAAGCCAAAACAGCTCCTTTGTCGTTCTGGTAAATCACAGGTAGGGTGCTTCTGGCGTTGTGCTCCATGATGGAATAACAGTACGCTAGTTGATATTTTCTTGTGACTGCTGCAAAAGTTTGGGCTACAGCCGGCTGGCAAACACGCAGAGGGTTCAAACGACATGTGATAATCTTCGCTAGGTTCAAACTTTCCAAGAACACCAAATCTAAACAAGACATACATAATATAGAAAATCCAGCAAATTAACTGAGGTCTTACTAGTTTTCTTCGAAACTAGATCTCGGTGCCGGAAGGCCACGGCGTAGAAGAGACATTGGCATACAGTGTAGAATACTGAATGGATCCTTACATCAGAGTTGACACAACTTAGACCATCTTGAGTGGATATATAAGAGTGAAGCCACTCGGACATTTCTTGTAACGTGCCTTTCAACATACTGAAAAACAACAGTTAAAACCCAATTTCTATTGAAATTTTATCACGTTTACCTCAGGGGAATAAACGTGGCTCTCGCAATTAAACTAGCAGTATAATTAGCTGCAGCTTGACGTATCACCGGAGCCACATTAGGATTAACTACCTTCTTCCACAAATAATTTAAGAACCCTTCAGTTAAAGACGACTTGAAACAACAAATCAAAAACATAGTGAATTGTATATGATGTGTGTTATACGTAGGAAGAATAATTTTATCAAAAACTGCCAGCATATCTTGATAAAGTTTCTTAGTTTCGTTCCATTTTAATTCGGCTGTTTGAGGGTTGTGGCATTCGCTTATAAAATAGTTAAAGAGTCTATCCAGGCATATATCAAGAGTGTGCCCAACGGCATGACAGCTGAAGACTGTGGAGGCATGAGTTCGAACGGATTTTGAGTCCAGCTCCATTTCGAATATCTCCTCGTCTTCGTCATCGTCTGGTTTGAGGATTTCTTCCTTTGGGGCGTTCACATCTAGGAGCACCAACCTTAAAATTAACAATACAGTACAGTACTTAGTCAAAAATTTTAATAGTGGTACCAAAACTTACTTTGAGAAAATTAGATGGAAAATCTCGTTCCTAAAACTTGGCTGATAGTCTAGAATCCAAAGCAAATTATGCAGATAATACTCATAGACGTGTGCTGATTTATTGTAGTAGGGAAAATACCTTCGCACTGCATTTATTAACAATTCCTTACATCTGCAACATTGCACAACAAAATGAAAGAAATTGTTTCAAATAAAACACAAGTTTACTTACATTGGAACGAGATTAAGCAGGACTTTAAACAAACTATGTACGTGAGCACATTTTATGCAATCGGAATCTAAGGGAATACCATCTGGCCACTCCGGATCATTTTGATCTAAAAACCGATACCTTTAACCTTATTTCTCGTTTCTAATAAAAAATAACTCACCTGGTAGGAATAAAGAAACTAGCCTATCCACAACAAATTTGGCATGATAATTGTGTGCAGACAACAAATTCACTATAAACGTTTGGTACTCGCTTATAACAGATTGGCTACGAGTTATCCATTCTAAGGCAAACAGAGCTTCCACAAATAATCGTAAATCCTGATTTAACAACGATATACATTCCGTGGCTTCCCTTAACAACGATGAAATATCATCGTCTGTTATTTCGGAATCACGTATAAGACACACTAAATTTTCGTAGTCTTTACCGCACTGGTTATTTTTTACGTAATCTTGCAAAATACTGTGCACTCTTTTGGAATGCGGTAAAACGAAACGAACTTTGCTGTGCGATATTGAGGATTTCCATTTGGTTTTGAATGTAGTTTTTTTTAATATGGACAATGGACGTTTCTCTGGTTTGCTGGATCTTGAAGGAGTTACGGTGCTACTTGAAAATATGGACATTTTTATTAGTTAGTTGGTTTATTTAACACACACCGGTTTCAGTCTTGCACTTAAATATTAAACGGTTGTTCTGTGTTATAGGGGAACAAATGGATAAACCTTCACATAAAAAAAACAATTATTATAATTGATTTTATGGCGAAAGTCTCCAACCATGTGCCAGCATCAATTTGACACTTTCTGGTTTTTGGAGGTTATAAAAGAATGTTTTTGATTCAGTCTTGCCAACATCAAGAAATATTGTTGCTAAAGTTACGCTCCAAAAGTATGCAACCAACTATTCACGGCACAAAAAATAGTTACAAAATTTGAATTTGTTACAAAAACCATTATGTACTTACGTATTTATAACAAATCGTAAAGAATACAGGGTGTTCGCGCGAAGTGGCTCACTATTGCTAACTTCGTTATTATTGGAGCTACAAAGTCGGTTAAATTAGCAAACTAGTACTTAGCATTTTTCCGCTGATTACAATGGCGAAAACAGAAAAACAATTGACCATCTGGTTTTCGAGATATTCACAAAAATAACATTTTTTTAAAAAAATAAAAATATATTTTTGCAAAAACCGATTGTAAATTAAATTCTATACAAAAAATGTCCCTAACTTTTTTTATTATAATTTAAAATAAGCGAGTTATTTTGAAAAAAACGTTTGCAATTCTTTAAAATCAAGTAGCCATAAAACGGAATAGTAATTTATTAAAACCAAACAATCATAATTTTGAATTTAAGAAAGTTGAAAAATACTTGAAAGAATTATGGAAATATTGAAAATTTACAAAATTA
Source organism: Pediacus dermestoides (assembly GCA_963942485.1). Lineage (NCBI taxonomy): Eukaryota > Metazoa > Arthropoda > Insecta > Coleoptera > Cucujidae > Pediacus > Pediacus dermestoides. Next base: position 38,611,910 of record OZ012626.1, read on the forward strand.
TAATTTTCATGGCTACTTGATATTAAAACTTATTTTCAAAATAACTCTATTATTTTAAATAATTGTCAAAAAAGCATAAGAACATTCTTTGTTCAGAATTTAATTTATCATCGTTTTTTGCAAAAATATACAGGGTGTTCCATTTCAAAAATGTTATTTTTGTGAATATCTCGAAAACCAGATGGCCAATTGTTTTTCTGTTTCCACCATTATAATCAGCGGAAAAAATGCTACTAGTTTGCTAATTTAACCGACTTTGTAGCTCCAATAATAACGAAGTTAGCAATAGTGAGCCACTTCGCGCGAACACCCTGTATATAAAAATAAGTTTAAATATAATCTATGGTTATAAAAAGGGAGAAAGTCTGATTTTTTTATTATGTACAATATAATAAATTTAAAAAAATATAATATATAAAAATAATATTCTGTTTACGTAATAATAAAATATTAAAACTCCCAACTGTCCATCCATTTTAATCCAAACATAGTAGAATTAACTTCGTTTGCTGTGGGACCATTCATTCCATATGCCAAAGGCGAAAATAAATAAAAACTGTACACAATTGTAGACACAGCAAATCCAACTAAAGTATGATACACAAAATGTGCAAATTTTCCTCCAAAAAGCCTCGGAACTATATCCAATAAATAATCAAATATAATACCTAGAAAGTAACATTAATAAAAGCACAATTCATCATTTTCTATAGGTACCTGTTATCATGGAATTAAATAACAAAGCTGGAAAATAGTGGTGGAAATACAACACTCTCCCCATGCCCCAAAACGGAACATAATGCAACATCCACCCTAAAAATAACCATCCACAACCCACTAGTTTTCTCATATGAAAATCTGAAATGAATTTCGTGAGTTTTTGGCGAAAAAATAACACAAATCAAGCACCTGTAAACGACTCTATGTATCCTCTTTGTTGTTTAATAGCACTTGCTATAAATACTGTGAGAAACACAGCGATAAAAACTAAATTCCCCCACCAAATCACCGGATTTCCCAACAGATATATCCGATAGGTAGATCCAGAAAAGAACTGCCCTCTGTAGTTGATGGGCCACTGCCATGGCCGAGAAGTTATTTCACCTTCCTTCGGTTTCAAACCTGCATTCCCTTGGAACATCACCGCGTGAGACTCTAAGAAACGCTCGAGGAAACTTGGCGCATACACCTCAAAGCTAACATTAGGAACTGAAATTATACAAATGAAACAAAGTTTTCCGTTAGGTGGAAATCCATACGTTTTTCGAAAATATTCTCCTCAACATTCCAGACACCATGCGCATCTCGCAGATTCGGATTGCAAGACACTTCCTGCTGCTCATATCCCCATTTAGGCAACTGCTTGCCACTGGTTGTTAAAAGACAGGATTGCAAATAATGCACAAATTTTAGTCTACTACTGACAGCTGTTAGATCAGCACCGTCTTGCGAACCAATTATAGTCACCCTCCAAACATCGTTAGCATCACCGGTGCCGTTTTCCCCGTAGCCTGTAATTTGGTAGTGTTTTTTCGTAATTGGTGCTTGCTCCTTGTGCGAGTGCAAATTGCGTCTGGTTGCCAAATGTTCTAGGCGGACTAGATCGCCACTTTTTACTATTTCTATGTCGCTGGTGGATTCTGAGTCGTATTTTTTAATCAACCATTTGTTGTTGTCGTCTTTGTGAGTATAAGTTGTGATCTAAAAAGGTACAAAAGTTTTAGTTTAGAATAACATTTAGACAGCGGCTCCATAAACTGAGTTACTAAATTTATTAGCTTATAAATTTTACTCTATTAAAGAAAATTCAAAAATAAATTAAATAAGGGTGTTTCAAACATCGTGAATTTATTGTACCTGTTGTTGTCTAGCTCCTACACCTTCAGGATACAAATGGAAATGCGAGTGCAAATATCCACCCCCAGTTCGATGATTTTTCAAAGTTACTACAGCACCATATGCGACTTGTCTAGGCATGCTAGCGTTGTGCAAGCTATTACCTATTAATTGTGACTGGAAAGCTGAACTATAAAATCCATCACCATTTCCACTAGAAAAAGTATACTTATAATTAGAATAAATTTAAGAAAAAATGTTGTTACCTTCGATTTAATACTGCCAGGTGGATGTAAAAAAATATAATATATAAAATTATGGGCCATATAATTAAGCATACAGCTCTAGCTAATAAATGCCTCAACGTGTCCATCTAAAAAAAATAAAAAACAAATATTACAAAGACGAATAAAATGAATATAGAAACATGTTGCGTAAGTTTTGCCTACAAATATTAAATTTGTTTTCATCTTATACGAAGTATAAGGAAGTATAGTAATCGTGATTTTTTTATTTAAAAAAAGTTTAAAAATTATTATTTTTGGGATAATTGTTTTTTATTGATTTTATGTACAGGGTGAGTCTTTTATCTGGGGAAATGCGTTTTTCTCGTAAACCACTGAAGGGAATTAAATTTTGAAAAAAGTGTTATATACATACTGGCTGTCACTCAAAATTACGATAGAAATATAGACTTTAATATGCATGAGGCTAGGCGTCGCGACGTCTCAAAAAAAATTTTTTTGCAGCAACATATCACTTTTATTATATCATTGGAAAGGTCTTTTAATTTTGAGTCTTTTTTCTAAAAACCAATTTTTTTTATTCTTATTTTTTAAAAAGTTATGATCCAATTTAAATTATTTTTGTTCTAACTAAATTTTTAAATATTTTTAACAGTGGGCCGAGTTTTCCCTCAAATACTAAAGTAAATCTTATATAAAATAAAGTAGGCTTAGAAAAAAGAAAACCTGTTATTTGTCAACATATTACAACAACAAAAAACTTATTAATACCTAAATTAAACAGAAAAAATGTGGCTCTTCATATTAGAAGACATTTGTGGCTTCAACTAGATGGGGCTCCTTGTCTTTGCCTCTATTGTGCGGAATTATTTAAATATAGAATATGAAGACATGTGGATGGGAACTTACGTGCCAGTAGAATTTCCTCCTAGGTCTCCAGACTTTACACCTCTCGATTTTTTGTGTAGGAAACTCTTAAAAATAAAGTTTAAAAAACAAGTTCTAATAATATAGATCATTTAAAGCAAAAGATTGTCGATGCCAGTGCTGAAATTAATGCTAATGTTTTAAGAAAAGTCACATAATGAAATAAAAAAACATTATAATTTATGTTTAGATAACAATGGTACTCATATTGAACAATTGTTAAAATAATCAACTTTTTCATTAAATTTTTTGTTTAATTTAGGTATTAATACGTTTTTTGTTGTTGTAATATGTTGGCAAATAACAGGTTTTGTTTTTTCTAAGCCTACTTTATTTTATATAGTAAGATTTACTTTAGTATTTGAGGGAAAACTCGGCCTACTGTTAAAAATATTTAAAAATTTAGTTAGAACAAAAATAATTTAAATTGGATCATAACTTTTTAAAAAATAAGAATAAAAAAAATTGGTTTTTAGAAAAAAACCTCAAAATTAAAAGACCTTTCCAATGATATAATAAAAGTGGTATGTGCCTGGAATTTTTTTTTGAAGCATCGCGACGCCTAGCGTCATGCATATTAAAGTCTATATTACTATCCTAATTTTAAGTGACAGTCAGTAGGTATATAACACTTTTTTCAAAATTTAATTCCCTTCAGTCGTTTACGAGAAAAACGTACATTCCATATTTAAAAATTATATTTGCCGCTAAAAATACCGATAAGTTAGATTCCTACTTTATACATAATCGGTAATATTGATATCTGTATGTAATATTTAAATTTTTCAACAAAAATGAATAAAATCAATAAACCAATAAAATTGTAAAAAAAATTGCATCATCAACGGTCAATTTTGTGGTGGAAAATAAATTAAAATAAATATTTAAGATTTCAAATCAGATCCGTCGATAAGTTGAATATTTACTTTATCCACAGTCAATAAATTTGAGTTTAAAGAAACGCTACAGAGATTTATATACATTTCTAAACAAAGAAAAGAAAAATTGCATAAAATTACAAATCTGGGGTATAAAATATTACCTCATCTGTAAAGTATTTAAATTTAGTCCTTATATTTGAACTGTCGACAAGTTCAATTCCTACATTATCGATAATCGGTAAAATTGACGTCTGTGATTAGCATAATAATTAATAGTCAATACGAAAATGATACAACAAAAATGACTAAAACTACAACAAAATCCCACAAATTACTAAAACACAAAGAAAGCTAAAACCATGTTACTGGCACGCACTCTCCACAAGCTCTCCAAATCAGTGAATATACCCCAACTAAAAAGTGAGGTTAAACTCCGTACCCATCATGTGAAGTTTCTCCCTTGTGCCTTTTGTACAAAACCCTCACCGACAACCTTCGAATCAGTCAACAACCCCCAACCAAAACTATCCTTTGCAGCAAAACTAGTTGACACCGCTCCAAAACCCATCCAACCCTACCTAAAACTAATGCGACTGGACAAGCCCATTGGAACATGGTTGTTATTCTGGCCTTGCGGATGGGGTATCGCCTCCGCCACAGCTCCTGGTTGTTTCCCCGATCCAGTGATGCTGGCTTTGTTTGGAACAGGGGCTCTAGTCATGCGAGGGGCAGGTTGTACGATAAACGACATGTGGGACCGTGATATCGATGCTAAAGTAAAGCGAACTATGAATCGACCGCTAGTAAACGGTGATATTACTATGAATAAAGCGTGGGTGTTCCTAGCGGGGCAGTTGAGTGTTGGTTTGGTGATTCTATTGCAGTTGAACTGGTACAGTGTGATATTGGGGGCGAGTTCACTAGGTTTAGTCGCAACTTACCCACTAGCGAAGCGGTTTACTTATTGGCCCCAGTTGGTGCTAGGATTTACTTTTAATTGGGGGGTTTTATTAGGTTATAGTGCCATTAGGAATTTTGTTGATTTACCGACTTGTTTACCGTTGTATTTGGCTGGGGTTTGCTGGACTATCGTCTATGACACGATTTATGCTCATCAAGATCGAACTGATGACTTGAGGCTAGGCATTAAGTCAACTGCGATTAAATTTGACCGAGATACAAAACTATGGTTAAGTGGATTCGCTAGTACCATGGTTGGAAGTTTGGTACTTTCTGGGGTGATGAACGAACAAACTTGGCCCTACTACGCCGCTGTTGCTTTAGTTTCAACACATCTTGCCACGCAAATTAGTACACTTAAAATTGACAACGCTGAAGATTGTTCTAGTAAATTTATATCAAATGCCAAAGTTGGATTTATTTTATTCTGTGGTATTTTAGCCGGAACTTTATTAAAACACCAGAAAAGTGAGTTTAACAAAACCAAAAAGCAATCAATTGTTGTTCCTTTAGTCAATTAAGTTTATGTAAAATAATTATTAAATTCAGTGGCTTGCAACAAAAATATTAAAAATTTTCGCTTTTTATTTCAAGCCATCGAACTGATTTCGAGTCAAAAATGTTTTATAATAAACAGGGTTTGTAAAGTATCTTCTTTGGTTTTATTTCAACTTACCACAGGTCTTGCCATGTCTCCTAGTATAGTCCAAAGATCGGCAATCGTCATAAATCCAACTAGAAGAGTGACGAAAAGCCCGACGAATTTCACTGATATACAACAGGCCAGCATGGTGCCTGTGTATATTAACCAAAACCACCATTTCCAACCGAAAGCTAAGATGCGGTCGGAGGAGACTTTGGTGGCGCCCAAAACGCAACCCATCATGAAAGCCAGTAAAAGTGGATCCAATAGGATGTACTGGTTTAGAGTGATTAATCCAACGTCTAGCAAAAGATTAAAACATAAAACCACTGAACCTTATATTTACTAAAAGAAAATTCTTACCGAATAAAATTAGTAGTGATGAGAAAACGGCTGCTGTAAGTGAATGCGTCATTTCCTCTACTGATAGAAAAGACGTTGGCACCAAAGTGGCCCCCATTGCTGTGCAAAACTACAAATCAACTTTATTACAACACCACAATTTATTACAATTTTCCTTCTTTACCAGCCTCATTCCAATGTAGCTTGTATTTTCATATTTGTCGCCTGGTTTATCAAAAGCGAAAGTTCCATCGTATCCTGTTAAATATCCAGACAAACCGATTAGCATCTAAAATTTAGAAAAATTAATCGCTATTATAAATAATTGAAGTGTTTTTTATACTTTTCCCAGAGGAGGATGGACGTCAAAGAAAAATGTTCGGTTTATGTACCAACTGCCCATTTTACCAAAATGTGTTTCATCCCAACTGAAACACGTTTTTATTATTTTTAAATTACAGTAAGTAAAACTGATGTGTTACCAGACATGATCCGGTTCAGAAACTTTGTAAAATCTTGTGAGAAATGTTAGTAAGCAAATTGTGGTAAATGTAATCCACCATGTCCTAAAATAAAATAAATTTTGAAATTTTAGCAAAATAGAATAGTCTACTTACTTATTATCCAGTTTTTGCGTCATTATTGTTTATTTTTAACTAACTCATGTACATTATATTTCGCTGGGTTTGTTTATGTACCCATAACGGTACCGTGGTTGTTGACGTGTAAACTACCATCATCAGCTGGTTCTTCGGCTCTGTTAGTAAAAGAGAAATTTTATACATTTAACATATTAAAGTTACTGTATAAAAACCCAGTTTTTACCATTTTCTGTTGCTCATACACGGTAGTTTTTCAGTTAATTCAATATTTTAACATTAACTGAAATTAAAATTATTTTGTAAATAGGTTATATTTTTAAATTTGGTAAACTTTCTTTTTATATCCTCTATGTTTTTCACCTACTTTCTCTTTGAATTTGTCTCTTTCTTCCTTCCGTCTTTAATTAGTAATGTACGAGTGCAACAAGGATAAAATATTTAATCAGTGCAACCAACATCATAGAAATGTAGTGTTGCCAATATATTCCTGCATATTTGGCTAGAAATTATTTCTACTATTGGCAACTCTTCCCGAAATCAAAGCAATGAAATTAGCAACGTGAACTTGAATTAAATCTAACCTAACCTAACTTTTGCATTAAAAATCAAAAACGATTTATGTTATGAATAAACGCATACAAAGCTTCAATTTCCCCAGTAACCATGAGTAAATTATCTAGTGAGGTAACTGTAGCATCTCTAATATTAACCACGATAAAGTAACCGTATAATTTCAGAGGAAACTTCGCTCTCTTGTAACCATCACCATTGGTGGTTTTGGCGTTTTCTCCGGTTTGTGTTTAGCCCGAGGCAATGAAAATTTCTACAAAAACTTTGTCATGCCTGTGGTGCATATGCTAGATCCGGAAAACTCGCATAAACTCGCTGTGTTTATCAGTAAACACCGGCTACTCCCCAAAAGTAAGTTCCATGATCCGGAAGAACTTGTAAGTTGTATTATAAAATCCACCATGAACCATTAAAACTACTGTTTGTGTAAGTAGAAAATAAACGTGTTCGGACAGTCGATTTCAAATCCCATCGGAATAGCTGCGGGATTCGACAAGGATGGCAAAGCAATTTTAGGTCTTCAGGACATGGGTTTTGGATTAATTGAAATTGGTTCTGTTACGCCACTACCGCAGGAAGGAAACGATAAACCGAGAGTGTTTAGATTGTCTAATGATCGTGCTGTAATCAACAGGTATTTTCTGGCAAATTAGCCTGGGAAATTAATGTACTTTGTTTGGAAATAGATACGGATTTAATAACGAAGGACATGAGAAGGTTTACGAAAGGCTGGAAGCGCTCAAGCAAGATAAGAACTTAAAGGCTGTAGTAGGGGTTAACTTGGGGAAAAATAAAACTTCTCCAGACGCGGTCGACGATTACATTCAGGGAATCAAGAAATTTGGACCCATAGCAGATTATTTAGTAATCAACGTAAGCAGGTTCGTCACCACTTTTGTAATTCTATCACAACAAAACTACAAAGCTAATTTTCAGTCCTAATACTCCAGGGTTACGCAATATGCAACATAAAGAAGCCTTGGCCAATCTCCTAAGGCCCGTAATAAAAACCCGCGATTTACTACCGAATAAACCACCAATCCTCCTAAAGTTAGCACCAGATTTAGGTATAGCAGACAAGAAAGATATTGCAGAAGTTGTCCTGCGAAACGACTGCCGTGTGGATGGTTTAATTGTTTGTAATACGACCGTTGAGCGGGATCCTAGTTTGAGTAGTGGGGAAATTACCAAGGAAATTGGAGGGTTAAGTGGTGAACCTTTGAAGAGTGTGTCCACGAAAATGATTGCAGATATGAGCAGGCTAACGAATGGGATGTTTATAGTAGGTGAGGGAAATTGTTTAAATTTCTTTGGTGGTTTGTTACAAAAAATTATTTAGGTGTTGGAGGCGTATCTTCCGGTGCAGACGCTTACGAGAAAATAAAAGCAGGCGCCAGTTTGGTCCAACTTTATACATCGCTGGTGTACGATGGTCCACCAGTTGTAACTAAAGTTAAGAAAGAACTTGCCGAACTACTGATTGCTGATGGTTATAAAAATATTGCAGAAGCAGTGGGCAAAGACGTGAGACAATAATATTAAAACGCGTGTTTGTGATTTAAATTAGCAGCTACTTCTCCAGAAAAATATTCTAAGTGTTAATTTTTCAAAAGTGTATTTTATTAAGAATAAAAGATTTTTACAAAATATAACAAATTATAACAAAATTACAAAAATTTGAACTTGAATTAAATTATTTTTATTTTCACTGGTAGGCCACGTGCAACACACGCAGCTTTTGTGGTATAATAATTCAGCGATTTCTTTGACTTACACAAAGCCCTTAACAGCTCAGGCTCATGCAGATTCTTACCAGCCGAAGGCCGTGTAGACGCCTGTAGTTCAACTAAAACCAAACCATGAAAAAACTGTTACTAAAATAGAAACACTCACTTTCTTGGCCATGTTTCCATTTGGCCTTATCAATATACTTCCAATGAGTTGCAGCTTTAGATGGAATCCAATTACTAATAAAATCCGTCGTGAGTGTGTCTGTGTCAAGATCCGTGACTTCCCACAGCATTCCTACAACACACGGACTAAAAAGAGATTGGGAAATTGCTTATGATAATTTATTATACCATCTTGCTATGAGATAGGTGTGGTAGAGTCCATACATTTCGACTTGTGGGTCTAGTCGGTTGACTTTCACGCTACCACAACCGAATAGTAAAACGACGGCTTTTACATGGGAGCGTTGCACTCTTTCTGAGGACAGGAGGTGGCCTCCACTTCCGTGTCCGTTGTAACTAAAACAATAATTTCTGCTAAAGGACTTGATTTGTTTTTAAAATAAATTGGAAATTTACAAATGCACGAGTAAGGAAAATATTTGTCATACAAATAAAAACACTTTATATTGCATGATTGTAGGATAATTAATACAGAATTTTATTTCATTACAATTATATAAATAATATTTTTATGTGCTTGAGACTGGCATATAGAACTGATTGTACAGCAAAATTAAATTTATAAACGACGCCAACATCTGCAAAATAATCAAATTAACCAAAACCATCAAACTAAACTGCTGGCCAATTGAAACGTACCAAGCGAATTTTTAGGTTTAATTTAAAGTCAAATATTTTGAAAAAGAGAAAAGATATCAACATGAGGTTTTCAGGATTCAAGAGATAATTTTATTGCGAAAGCAATAGTGTGACTCGATTTTTTTACTTTGAAGTACGTTACTATCTACAGGGTATGAAAGAAAGTCGTCTTTTTTTTCTCAAACTTTATACCTACCGGAATTCCACAAAAAAAAATTTATATTTTTTTGATGTCGATTTTTTTAGTCCTTGGTTAATGAGGAAAAAACCAATTTCTCAAAATTTTTATATCCCTCTTATTTTATAAGATACCGAATTTTTTATTAAATTTAATATTGTTGAACAGGTTTTTGGAATAATAATTATGCTGCCATTTTGAAAGCAAATGTCATCATGTGATATGTCGATAAAAAGATAATTTTAAGTAGAATCTAATTCTTGCGGAAAAAATATACAGGGTTGTTTTAAAAAAATTTGAAAGTTAGTAGGTGGCCCTTCCGGTAAAACCGGAAGTGTCATCAGATTGTTTTAAACGTCAAAATGATTATTCCTTTCAACAATCAAACCATGCCAAATTTCAAATTAATACAGTTAAATGTAACAAAATGATAGGGGTTGTAAATCGATTTCGTAGCCACCCGGTATACACGAATATGAGCAAATTTTTGAAAAAGTGAAAAATCCGTTTCGAGGATATAAGTCACTTAAACCAATGGTGAACATAAACTAACTAAATTCCATTCTATTCCATTAAGAAAATAGCCTCAAAAAATGAATTAAAAAATTTACCAATTAGCGAACGTGTACCGATTTTTGATAAGCCACTGGTTACCAATAAATTAATGAAAGTACAAAAAGTGTACTTTTTATAAGAAAGCCATTCATAAGGTATTATAATCAACTACAGAGATTGGGTCTTACAAAACACAATACGGTCGAACGACAAAAAACAAAGAAAAAATCAAATTTTCAACAAAAATTCGGTATCTTATAAAATAACAAGGGATATAAAAATTTTGAGAAACAGGTTGTTTTCCCTTTAAGTAAGGACTAAAAAAATCTACATTAAAAAAATATTAAAAATTTTTTGTGGAATCACGGCAGTTATAAAATTTGACAAAAAAAAGAAAACTTTCTTTCATACCCTGTAGATAGTAATGTACTTCAAAGTAAAAAAATCGGGTAACACTATCGTTTTCCCAATTAAATTATCTCTGAAATCCTGAAAACCGCATGTTGATATCTTTTCTATTTTTCAAAATATTTGACTTTAAATTCAACCCAAAAATTCGCTTGGTACGTTTCAATTGGCCAGCAGTTTATTTGAAAACTTACAGTATAAACCAGTTTCATATTCAACGTGAACCAATATTTACAAGTATAAGTAACTCTGTAGCTATTCAATTTAAAAATAATCGAACCTACCTACAAAAAGAACGCGTTAAAAATTTTCACTCGCTAATTTTCCAACAAACCTTCGGACATTTCAAAACCATTCTATTAAACTGCACCTCAAATTTCGCACACTCGTTTTTGTACTGCTCACAAACGACGCATACTAAAATAACCGGCACAAGTTTCTTACATGAATACGATAAATACGACAACAAAAGCGCATATTTATCATTAACCACCATCAAGTACAAAAGAAAATAATTCAGAACCTGCCAAATGTAGCAAGTCAGACACAATATTAAATTCTGCGTGCCGTAAAATTGGTTTATATTTTTGGAAAACTTGGTTAATTTCTTATACTCCTCAAAAATTTTCAAATAGTTGTTGGTGTTTAATTCCCCTCTAAGTACAGTTATTTGTTTATTCATAGCATAAACGTAATTGGAGAAGTTCATGGCGATTGTAGCGATGAATAGCTCACAAAAAAAGTAGTAAACCTTATCGAAAACTAACGGAGTGGCTTTCGAATCAAACGACATATAGGAAATCACATAAATCACAATATACATCATTTCATATCCAGCTATTTTATTTAAATGCTTCTCCTGTTTTAGCTTGATTTCCATGAAATTCTCTTCGATGTTTACTAATTTATCCACACTTAAACCAGAGAGTAACTGGGAGTAAAGTTGTAAAAGAACAAACAGAATATTTCCAAGCATTGTTAAAATACGAATTACAGTCAGATGGTGGAAATTTGTATCAAGAAACCGATGCGTTAGTCCGGCAATCATCACCGAACTATAACAAGTGATTCGTGCCCAGTAACAGATTTTTTTGGTAGCGATGTAGGTTTGACGAGCAAAATTTTTTCGGGGCTTGAGTAAAGGATGTAAGCACAAGAAATTTAATAGAATCCTTATTAAATCATACATAATTCTAATTTCTACAGTGAATTCGAACTAAATTTAGAAAATAATAATAGTGAAGGTTTTTAATTATGTTTTAATATATTATGCATGTTGTGTATTTAAGCCAGTACTAATATTTGTACAAATTATCTAATTATCATATCTTAATTTGAGTTATTTAATAACTACTCAGGATTTATAAAAAAATTACTGTGGATGTTTTTATGTCCTTTAAAGCAATTTTCTGGTTATGAGGCTATTAAATATTTTAAGCACTTTTCCATTTAATGAGAACCAAATATAAATGACGTTTTTTTTGAGTTTAAACATACTTAATATAAATGCTATTTTATGGTTATTATATCTTAATTTTAGCATATTTTAAAGGAAGTTATCATCAGCGATTTACTACTATACCAATTTATTAACTTTATAAATAAGCGAATTTTGGTAAGGTTAAGCTTTCACCAGGAATTTTTTTCTGTGCATCAGGCGACCAAAATGCATTAGAATAATTTGAAGTGCACTAAATGAGGAGAAAACTGAGCTAAGGATAAAATTTCTACGATTAATAGATTGGAAGTTACGATGAGCCAAAGAGAATATAACGTCGATGTTGCTGTTTTTTCAGTAAAAATTTTTCCACTTAATTCTAGGAAGGTCGTACATAAAAGTAAAGGTACTTACAAAGAAGTTAAAATTAAATTTCCCAGAAAATAGTGTTTAGTTCCATTTAAAAAAAAACTTTTTTTATATTTATATCGCTATATCTTCGATTCTATTTAACATGCTGGTTCATGTTTCACTCATTTTATACAGAATTTTATAGGTATCAAAAAAATATCGATACTTTTAATGTAGTTTTTAGAATTCTTCTCTTATAAGAGAAAAACCTTTTATGGCTGATTATTTATTTTTCAAAAGCACTGTCATAAAAGTTCGAAAAATTGACAGATTTCCTTGAGGTTTGCTATTTTACAAAGAAGCAAGTTAGTTTTACTAGAAAATTGAATCAGAATAAAAATCCCTTGAAAATTTCGGATTTTATAGCCTACTAAAGACTCGCTTAAAAAATTTGTCGAAATTTAGATTTTGTGTCCTTAAAACTGTCATAAAAGTTCGAAAAAGTGACAAATATCCTTGTGGTTTGTTATTTTACAAAGAGCCAAGTTAGTTTTACTAGAAAATTCAAACAAAATGGAAATCCCCCGAAAAATCCGGATTTTATGGCCTACTATAGACTCGCTTAAAAAAAATATCCAAATTTAGATTTTGTCCTTAAAACTGTCATAAAAGTTCGAAAAATTGACAGATTTCCTTGTGGTTTGCTATTTTACAAAGAGCCAAGTTAGTTTTACTAGAAAATTCAAACAAAATGGAAATCCCCCGAAAAATCCGGATTTTATGGCCTACTATAGACTCGCTTAAAAAAAATATCCAAATTTAGATTTTGTCCTTAAAACTGTCATAAATGTTCGAAAAATTAACAGATTTTCTTGCGGTTTGCTATTTTACAAAGAGCCAAGTTAGTTTTACTAGAAAATTCAAACAGAATGAAAATCCCACGAAAATTCCGGATTCTATGGCCTACTATAGACTCGTTTAAAAAAATATCCAAATTTAGATTTTGTCCTAAAAACTGTCATAAAAGTTCGAAAAATTGACAGATTTCCTTGAGGTTTGCTATTTTACAAAGAAGCAAGTTAGTTTTACTAGAAAATTCAATCAGAATAAAAATCCCTTGAAAATTACGGATTTTATGGCCTACTATAGACTCGTTTAAAAAAATATCCAAATTTAGATTTTGTCCTTAAAACTATCATAAAACTTCAAAAAACTGACCGATTTCCTTGCAGTTTGATTTTTTACAAAGAACTAAGTTAGTTTTACCTACTAGAAAATTCAACCAAAATCGTCAGATCGTCACCCCTCTTAAAATTTCAAATACTTAAGTCAATTTCTTCAGGTGGCGGTAGATCCTTGTACTGATATTTTTGCTAATACATAAATAAAACATTAAATTTTTTTACAGAAGAAAAATTCGAACCACCAGACGGGAAACCAAATCTAATTAAAACTGAACTAAAAGAAGAATATGAAGACCTGCAGAACATAGAAAGGTCAGCACAAATTAGAAAACGTGGACAACCGAAAAAATGTGACAATACTGTAAAATGTGTGAAAAGAAAAAAAATATGATATTAAATATATCTTCGTTGTGATTTAAGATTATTATTATTATGTAATTACTATTGTAAATAATTTGAATAATATTATGATTAAAATTTTTTTTCGAAAAAATATTTTTTAAATTGTATACTTAACCCTTTTATACTTACGAAAATACTTCACTAGAGGTTAACAGTTCATAAAATTCATTAGGAGAAGGTTGATAACCGCAAACCCCAGTCCACTCCGGCGCCCAATAATTAAAAAAGTTCATCATCCTAGTTTCCATATTTTTCAAATCCATATCCGGATTAATAATATAAGAACCTTGCCCATACCGCGTAACAATCTTATGCCCTTCCTCTATTTCATGCTCGTGTTCTTTGAACAAACTGTAAACGAAATGCAGTGAAGGGACTCGAGAAACCGGCTGATCTTCCAATACATCCAACAATTCAAACGGAAAGCAATCTAAAGTCTGGAAAAGGAATGTATTAGATGAGTTAATAGTTGAATATTGGATTTTACCTCATCAACAACTAAAATTACAGGGTGTTTTCTAGCTGTGCTTAATTCTAATTTGGTATTCAACGATTTTATGTAGGCTGCAAGGGACTTGACGAAGGTTTTGTCTTTGTTGTCTGGAAAGCAATACTGCAGGGCTTTTTTTAATTGTATCAACTTGAGATAATCACAGCCTTTTGTTATATAGTACAACAAAACCTCGATTTTTGGTGTTAAATACTGTAGATAGGAACTGGAACACAAAAAAATTAAGTAATGTGAAACTCCTGCCACTATAAGTACTTAAACGTACTGAATATCAAAGAAATCCTTTATTCCACTTTTGATTTGTGCATCCAACTTCTTATTAACGTAGTTTCCAATAAACAAACACCTCCACTCGCCCAACCACATTTCCTGAATATCCTTAACCATCAACTAAAATCGCTACTTTATAATAAACGTTGTGACCAAAAACTACACAAAAAACCTTCAAACGATCCTCCACACACTGTCTCCTACTCACGTAGTTCTTTTTCTCTGCTTGAGTTTTGAAATGCGTTTGATGTTTACTACTCGACAAGGCCGCTTTATTCTCCACAATAATAGCGTTCATTTCCGCAACCAACTCAACTGGACTCCCATTTACCCGATCTTTCGGTGCATCTACTGTAACCAAAACCGGCGTGGATTGCACTTTTCCACAGTTAAACACCGACACATGAATGGAGTTCGTGTAAAACTTATTGTTGTCTAAATTCATATCTTCCAGTGGATTATATTGTGGCGTTAACTGAACGATGGTCCACTCTTCCGGTAGTTCTTTTAGAATATCCAAGATTTCTTTTATGTGTCCTTCAGCAGGGCATTTTAAGGATATGTTGTTTTTCGATAGGGTAAGTGCGGAATTTTCTGGTGATTTTTCCAGTAAATGCTCATAGCGCATTAAAGTTTTCATACGCAAAGAAGGCACATGTGAGTCTGTTAAATGGTATATCGCTTTTAATTCATCACTGTCCATACATTGCAAGGCTCGAAATCGTTGTTCGCCTAAAAAAAATCATAGGTTAGATAAGTTTTTTTAACAGATACTTAACTAAATTACGTACGTTGATACAACGGAGCGGCCATATAATGCGTCTTATGGCGGTTTAATTCGTTTAAAAGTGTGTTAACATCGTTGTAATTCATTTTGTACTTTTCGGTTTTGACGAGGTATTTAAATTTAAAATGGAGCCGTTGAAAACGGTAAATTGGTGAGAAGTTAGGTAAGGGAGCAGAAGAGTAGTAGCGCATGCGTGAGAAATACGAAATATAAGCCTGGTTTACAGTGCAATATTTATTGTATACAGAGTGACCTCATATACTGTTTTTTTAAATAAATACATGCAAAGTTAAATTAATTAAATTAGGTTAGCTGTAGAACTCCTACTACTACTAGAATAAATTCGAAAGAAATTAAATATACAAATTTAAAAAATATATACAGGGTGTACGCACACTATTGCTAACTTCGTTATTATTTGAGCTACAAAGTCGGTTAAATTAACAAACTAGGAGCATTTTTTCCGCTGATTACAATGGTGAAAACAGAAGAACAATCGACCATCTGGTTTTCGAGATAGTTTTTCTAAACTATACCAACATTTACCTAAGTAGGAACAGTAATTTTGACTAAAATCCAATCAGTATTTCCAAAATTATTACAGAATTCAAGAATTGCGAATTTAACGTGGATTTCGGTAGAAAAAACAACAAAGCGAAAAGACGTCATAATACAAAATTTGGAACTTTGATACGAACTAAATTGATAAAGCGCATTGGTTCCAAAATTGTTATTTTTAAACTATAGTCACGTGATCTTTTTCCAAATAAAACCAACAAATTACATGGCGATATATTTTTCAACAGTTGCATCTATAATAACAAAAAAATATCTAATTACTGTCTCGTCCTATTGACTTTCCATTATTTTGTGCCATATCTGATATTCCCTTGCGGTTTGCTATTTTACAAAGAATAAAGTTAGTTTTACTAGAAAATTCAAACAGAATGAAAATCCAACGAAAATTTCGGATTTTATAGCCTACTAAAGACTCGCTTAAAAAAATTTTCCAAATTTAAATTTTGTGTCCTTAAAACTGTCTTAAAACTTAAAAAAAATTGACAGATTTCCTTGCGGTTTGCTATTTTACAAAGAAGCAAGTTAGTTTTACTAGAAAATTCAAACAAAATGAAAATCCAAAGAAAAAATCGGATTTTATAGCTTACTAAAGACTCGCTTAAAAAATTTGTCCAAATTTAGATTTTGTCCTTAAAACTGTCATAAAAGTTCGAAAAATTGACAAATATCCTTGCGGTTTGCTATTTAAAAAGAGCTAAGTTCGTTTTACTAGAAAATTCAAACAGAATGAAAATCCCTTAAAAATTTCGGATTTTATAGCCTACTAAAGACTCGCTTAAAAAATTTGTCCAAATTTAGACTTTGTCCTTAAAACTGTTATAAAAGTTCGAAAAATTGACAAATATCCTTGCGGTTTGCTATTTTACAAAGAAGCAAGTTAGTTTTACTAGAAAATTCAAACAGAATGAAAATCCATTGAAAATTTCGAATTTTATAGCCTACTAAAGACTTGCTTAAAACATGTGTATAAATTTAGATTTTGTCCTTAAAACTGTCATAAAAATTCGAAAAATTGACAAATATCTTTGCGGTTTGCTATTTTACAAAGAGCTAAGTTCGTTTTACTAGAAAATTCAAACAGAATGAAAATCCCTTAAAAATTTCGGATTTTATAGCCTACTAAAGACTCGCTTAAAAAATTTGTCCAAATTTAGACTTTGTCCTTAAAACTGTCATAAAAGTTCGAAAAATTGACAAATATCCTTGCGGTTTCCTATTTTACAAAAAGCTAAGTTAGTTTTACTAGAAAATTCAAACAGAATGAAAATCCATTGAAAATTTCGGATTTTATAGCCTACTAAAGACTTGCTTAAAAAAATGTCGAAATTTAGATTTTGTGCCTTTAAACTGTCATAAAAGTTCGAAAAATTGACAAATATCCTTGCGGTTTCCTATTTTACATAAAACTAAGTTAGTTTTACTAGAAAATTCAAACAGAATGAAAATCCCTTGAAAATTTCGAATTTTATAGCCTACTAAAGACTCGCGTAAAAAATTTGTCCAAATTTAGATTTTGTGTCCTTAAAACTGTCATAAAAGTTCGAAAAACTGACAAATGTCCTTGCGGTTTGCTATTTTACAAAGAAGCAAGTTAGTTTTACTAGAAAATTCAAACAGAATGAAAATTTCTTGAAAATTTCGGATTTTATAGCCTACTAAAGACTCGCTTAAAAAATTTTTCGAAATTAAGATTTGGTGTCCTTAAAACTGTCATAAAAGTTCGAAAAACTGACAAATATCCTTGCGGTTTGCTATTTTACAAAGAAGCAAGTTAGTTTTACTAGAAAATTCAAACAGAATGAAAATTCCTTGAAAATTTCGGATTTTATAGCCTACTAAAGACTCGCTTAAAAATTTGTCGAAATTAAGATTTTTTGTCCTTAAAACTGTCATAAAAGTTCGAAAAACTGACAAATGTCCTTGTGGTTTGCTATTTTACAAAGAGCTAAGTTAGTTTTACTACAAAATTCAAACATAATGAAAATCCCTTGAACATTTCGGATTTTATAGCCTACTAAAGACTCGCTTAAAAAATTGGTCGAAATTTAGATTTTGTGTCCTTAAAACTGTCATAAAAATTCGAAAAATTGACAAATATCCTTGCGGTTTGCTATTTTACAAAGAGCTAAGTCAGTTTTACTAGAAAATTCAAACAGAATGAATATCCAAAGAAAATTTCGGATTTTATAGCCTACTAAAGACACTCTTAAAAAAAATATCCAAATTTAGATTTTGTCCTTAAAACTGTCATAAAAGTTCGGAAAATTAACAAATATCCTTGCGGTTTGCTATTTTACAAAGAGCTAAGTTAGTTTTACTAGAAAATTCAAACAGAATGAAAATCCATTGAAAATTTCGGATTTTATAGCCTACCAAAGACTCACTTAAAAAATTTGTCCAAATTTAGATTTTGTCCTTAAAACTGTCATGAAAGTTCGAAAAATTGACAGATTTCCTTGCGGTTTGCTATTTTACAAAGAGCGAAAACCAGATGGTCAATTGTTTTTCTGTTTTTACCATTGTAATCAGCGGAAGAAATGCTACTACTTTGCTAAGTTAACCGACTTTGTAGCTCCAATAACAACGAAGTAAGCGTAGTTAGTCATTTCGCGCGAGCACCCTGTATATACAGAAAAGTATGCCAAAAAATATCTTTTGCTCATTAGAAATTATAAGGGTGACCAGAAAAAACATCATCAAAATGGATTTAGGTTCCTCAAAACGTGTAAATCTATGAAAATATCAAAGTCGAAAAATTTTTTACTTTTGTGTAGTATGGAGGTCAAAAAAGCACTTTTTTGAATTTAATCAAGCTTACGTAGAAAATAGACTTTTGACGTTTTATTAAAATTGGTACCTACACTTTACTATATTTGTCAATTTCCCACAAATTTCCCAATTGCATGGTTGTTTCTTACGGAATAATGAGCATATCAAAAGCGAAGTACAATTTCAAATGCTTTGTAATGGAGTAAACAATCGGTAAGCACAATTTTCCTTACCTGTAAATTACAACAAAATTTCCAACTGTCTAAATTAATCCCCTTCCAGGTTTATTGCGTTTATTTTACTGGTATTAGTTAACATTGCAACTTTAGATTGTAAAGAAAATCCTGTTAAAAAAATATATTATAATAAAGTATCAGATTTCGATGACATTGTGGAAAAGGGATACGAACCAAAGGAAGTGAAATCGATAAAAACTGGTTCGAAAAACATGTGGAAAACAGCCACCACTTTGGAGAATCCCCATAAACATGAGCCATCTGCGGAAACTGCCGATAATTTAGTATCTATTGACGAAAATAGTAAGCCCAAAGGAAATTTCGATTACGTAGAAAACGGTTTAAGTAACGTTGCTAGAAGTTCCAGTAAATTTAGTGCTGACAGTAAGGATTATTTGAAATACCATTCAAACTCATATAAACCCAAAAAATTACTTAAGAGAAAATTTAGAAAAACCGCGTATGAATCATCCAAAACCACTAGTGAGTTGTGTAAATTTTAACTTTGGCTAATCTAATTATTTTCTTTTTAGAAGATTCAAAGGAGCCACCGACGGGAAATTGCGACTGTAACGATCCGCAGAATCAGTGCCAAAATTGTGCGGCACTTCAACTCAACAAAAATCCTAAGAAAGTCATCTTGAGGCACGTCGGACCTAAACAAGTTAAACTCACAATTGCCAACAGTCATTTCAATGATAAAAATTCCTTGGAAAAATTTCGCCCAAGTCGTCACGATAAAAATTTCAAATCCATTCGCTTCAAACGAAGATTCGATGAAGGCGTTTTAAAAGAGTTGCTAAAAAACAAATTAATAGCTGACCATTTTACGATGGTTCCAATTTTATTTGCTCAATTTGAAGAACCAGCAGAGCAGAGTACTTCTGGAGAGAACGAAGGAACTGAGAAAGGTGGTATGAGGGAAAACAACGTGAAGGCTCCGGTGGAAGAAGGACGCACTCCAGAGCCTGGAAATCAAGAATTGGAAGAAGAACCAGTTGAAGCTGTGGCAGGTGCAAAACAGGCGGCTATTAACAAGGAAGTTGAAATTAAAGATTTCGATCAAATTGAAAAAGACGTTACGACTATTCCGAAGAGAATTCTAAACATGGAACAGAAGGCAGAAGAAGGTAGCACGCATTTTGAAGAAACCCCAACCGCTGCAGAAGAATCAACTGTAATTCATAGCGTTGCCAATTCCAAAGAAGTAATAGAAACTACTGAAGGTAGTGTTGCACCTCCGAATGAAAGTACTGAACACCCAGAAGGGACTACGAGTCAATTTAGTAATGAGAACCCAGAAATTGTTGTACAAGGCTCAAAGAAGCAATGCTTAGTCACACCTGGCAAGAATTTTCCATTAAATCCGCGTGTTATGACTGAAGAAACGCCGACTTATTCTGAAATGCGAAACGTACCAAATCAAGCTAAAATCTTGAGCCAACAAAAAATTGTGCAGTATACAATGGAAACTACAACTATCACAGAAGAACAATCCACGAGTACCTCTACTACTTCACTTGCACCTGAAACTAGTCTAACAACTTCAACCTCATCGGAAACCATTTCTGAAACACCGTCAACTCTTCAAACAGTCAGTGAAAATGTTAGTGCGCTGCTATTTGGGTCTAACGGGTCGGTTTCCACAACAGCTAAACCACCTGACGTGGAAACAACTTCTCAATCCACGCTGACTTCCATCGAAAACCTGGAGATAGCTCGAGAGGAACTCGAATTTAGACTACCGAATATAACGAATGTTATGTGTTTTTTAAATCCAACACAAGCGGATGAGTCAGCAACGGAACCAGAGAGTGTACAAATGCAAAAACAGTGTTTGGTGGATAAGGCTGAGAATATGACGAATCAGGTAAAGGAGCATATCTCGGATTTGAAGCAAACTTTTATTGGTGCTTTGGAAAATGAGAAGAAGTACATAGAGAAGCACCATCCGAGGGCCAAGAAGAGTGCGCTGAAAAATAAGGATTGTATTAATAGGCCGATTATGGTTGGGATTTTGATTTATCCTATTGCGAACAAGGGTGGGAGGCGTGGTAGACCTGAAGATACGGTAAATATACGAGTAGATACAATTAATTTTTCAACGTAGTAACTTCTTGGTTCAACAATCTCTAATACATAAAATGAAAAAAATCCAAATATTTTATTCTCTAGGGCCAAGAGGACGTGAAACAAGATCGAAAGAAATCCATCACTCGTCAAAACCTAAACGAAAGCGACGAACTCATGCAAACGATGACTCACATTTCCGAAATCAAAGCCAATAGAACCAAACCAGATCTAGGGCAATGTCTTGGTATTACAACAACCACAGAAATTCAGTGTACTCCAACAACTTGCCCAGCATCTAACGCCACCACCACGATTAATCCCTGTGGCTGCCCTGACGAGGGTGACGGAAAACTGGATAAACTGGATGGTGATCGTGAGATGGATCAATTAGATGCAAGCATGAAGGATCTTCCGGATGTCCAGGAATCAAATGGGGGTGGTTCGAATAATTGTATGGGGGAAAACGGGGAATTTTCCGTTAATACCGAGGATGATTTCCTGGCAAGTGCCATGGATGAGAATTTTTTAAGTACAGTTATGGAAGAGGAAATCCGACAAGACAATTCCTTGTTTTCTGATTTGCCTTCGGATGTGGAAAGTAACGACGAATTAAGTAATATGTCTGGTATGGATGAAAGTGACAACAGTATGCGAAGTTTGATGAATCAACAGAGAAGTTTCGGTGAAAAAGCGGTAAGGCCACAAGGTCCTGTTACGGAATGCCATCCAGTTATAACCCAAGCTAGTATTAGTAGAGAAACACAGGAAAAAGAGTTGCCTACTTCTAAAATCCTGGACAAAATCCGCATCCTTGAAAGCGACTTGAAACTAATAGACGAGCTACAAGACATCATCAAAGGTCTAGAGTGTAATGAGAAGAAATCGAAGAAATCAGTATCAGAAGAAGCAAACGTCCATAAAAGATCGCTACTTAGTAGTTCAGTGTCAGCGGTGGTGGACTTCGATGATAAACTAGCCAGCATGCGCATTAGTGCCCTTGGTAAACTCCTGCAGTGGAAGCACCCCCGTCCACAAGAACAAAAACGAATCAAGCGGTTTCTTGTCGGGAAGAAAGTGGGCAAAAAGAAACGGTTTTGGAAGCTAAACAACCAACCCAGTCCTTTTTTAGGCCGAATTCAAAATTACTAGTGAGGCATGAACGGGCAAAGACTAGAAAGAATAAGCACGTCAGAAGTTCAAAGCGTGATCAGGACGAAGATTTTAATATGTTTGGTGGGGGTATTAGAGGTTACACTGCGAGAGAAAGTGGAGGAACAACCGAGGAAAATCGTGTGACTGTGAAAAGGAATAAATCTTTTTATTATTTCCAAATTAACAATCCATTTGCTAAGAACAAGGGCGCTGAAAACAATAAAAAGACCTCGTCCTCACCTGAAACCACTGAAAAATCAGCTGGTAATGAGCAGTTTCCACACAAAAAAAACGGCACAAAAGAAGCTGATTTAAAAGGAATTAACGAGGAAATTACTACAAGTGAAAACAAAGGGGAAGATTGGAAACATTTTCAGTGGACCAAGCGAAAGCATAACACGGCAACTCCCGGACATGAAACTCATCGTCCTCCAGAACAAGAGCATGTAACTGCTGAAGAAATTATTTCAGAATCAAATCCTCATGAAGCTTCTACAGAAGAAATACCAAATGTTGTGAGTCAGAAGAATAAAGCTGAATTTCCAAGTAAGAAAAACGGAACTAAAGCGGAGGATTTAAAAGAGATTAACGAGGAAGTTGCGAAGAAAGGTGGTCAGGAGGCTAGTGTTGAAGATTGGAATAAATATAAGTGGCCGAAAGGCAAATCACGCGCGAAAATTATACGGATTCATCCACCTGAAACTCAGACTTTGCCTGGTTCCGAGAACACTGAAGAGGTTACGTTTCAAAAGTCGAATACTGCTACTAGTTTTGTAGAAGAGGGAGGCGTGAGCTTGAAACCAGAAGAGCCTACTGAGTTTCATATGAAGAATACTGAAGTTACTGAAAAGCCAACAGAAGTAACAGAAGCTCTTCCAACGCCTGCAATGGAAGAAACTCCTAAGTCGACTGAAACTGGAATAGAAGCAACTAGGGAAGAAACAGCGCGGACTGAACCGCAACAACAAATATTTACAGAGGAAACTTTGGAACCTGTTCCAACATTAAAAATGGAGGAAATCTCAAAGTCTGAAAATGAAAATGAAGAAATTAATGAGCAGACGCAGAGAAGTGAAAGACAATCACTTGCCACATCTGTAATGGAAGAAACCTCAAACCCAACTAAAACTGAAAATACTGAAGCTGAACACTTAGAAAGCTTAGAAGCTCATCCAACTTCAGAAGAAATGGGAACGACTGAGCCTACAGAAATACAAACTTCTTTATTGGAGGAAACTTCTGAAAAAACTGTAAACTTATTTGAAGGATCAGTCACATCAGTTGGAACTTTAAAGGAAGAACCTAAAACGTTGGGTGAAATAGAAGGACAAAAGACAACAATTGAGGAAGAGGAAGTAGGTGCCACAGAGGAGCTTATAAGTCCCACTCAAGGGGAAAAAGTGGAACCCTCTAAATTTTTTACTGAAGAAGAAAATACGAAGAAACTGTTGAACACTGAAATGATTCCAGAACAGGAACTAGGAACTGGAGCAAAAGAAGCTCCAGTAGAGACTTTTGAAGGGTTCTCAGCAGGAACTTTAACTCCTGTTATGAAAGCAACTTCAGAGGAAATTTCTGGGAATGAGCACAAAGAGCACGTAGCAAGTGAAGAAGGAGGTACAACGATGGAAGAGGCGATTACACATTCTACTCAAAGAGAAATAGAAAAGGCTAGTGAAGAACAGGGGCTCACTAAAGAGTTTACTAGGCCTATTCAAGAGCAACCAGTAACATCAGAAGAAATAATGACGACGGAAAAAGTTGAAACATTGGAGGAGGCATCTCAACAGAAAACTCCAAGTTTTAGTACCTTCGAGGTCCAAAAAGAAACCCTTGAAACTACTCCCAGAGCACAAACTGAATTATTACCAGAGCAAGAAACCCAAATGATGACAGTAGAAAAACCAACTGAAAAAGTGGAATATTCCGAGGAAACAACTAATAAGAACATAGACATCGATTTACAAAAACAACGCGAAGAGTTCCAGAAGAAAATCAAAAACAAAACTGCAACAAATTTTCTGGAAAGCGCTCACGAACGGCTGAAGGTTATTACAGAAAACCCGAACAAAACTGTAGGATATTCAGGAAACATGTTGTATGGAGAACCCGAAGTACCTCTAGTGAAAATTATAGAACCCCAATTCGAGGAGCGTTCTACAACGGAAGAACCAGAGGAAGAGCCTATTATTCCAACTTTTGAGCCAGTAACCGAGACCGAAAAAGAACCATTTAAAGAACATGTGGAAGAAATGCTTAATGAGAAAATTGTGGATGAGGACAAGGGGGAGTCCTTGGACAACCAAGCGCAAATTGAAAGTGATCGAAAGCTGGTTTTGC
Source organism: Pediacus dermestoides (assembly GCA_963942485.1). Taxonomy (NCBI): domain Eukaryota; kingdom Metazoa; phylum Arthropoda; class Insecta; order Coleoptera; family Cucujidae; genus Pediacus; species Pediacus dermestoides. Next base: position 38,636,701 of record OZ012626.1, read on the forward strand.
AGGATTTGTTGGAAGAGGATGTGATGACGACAAACGCATCCTTTACAGTTGTCACTGTTACAATGTACACAGCCACAGAGGTAGAGGTGGAAGTGCAGGAACCAACAACTGAGATTGAAATTATAATTGAAACGGAAGAAATGACGGAAGAAACTCCTGTAGAAATCGTGACTGTAGCAAATGAGGACAAGGAATATCTGGGAGAAAATGGTGTGGTGGATGAGGAGGAGGAAAACATTTCTCGAATGGAGCAAATTTTAGAACATCCAATGCATACGCCTAAAGGTAAAACGGTTAATAGAGGTACAACTGTGAGGGAGCAAAATTTTGAAGAAACATCGCTGAAAGAATCTGGAGAAACTCGAGTTAAAGAAATATCACTTCCTACAGAAGAAACTCAGAAGACTGTTGGAACAACTGAAGAAAACAGTTGGTTACTTCCTCGTCCTAGTGAATCAAATTACAAAATTACCGGTGCTATAACTCGGGATGAAAACGATGAAATGGGAGAAAGTGCTGAAAAAGGTAAGTAGGGATTTAGAATATTGCCTTAAAAATTATATTAAAGTTTAGTTTAAAATGTATAGTGAAGGAATATAAACCGTTAACTGTGGCAAATGAGAATGAGGAAGTGTCCAAGGCAAATAAAGCTGAAATTGTAAATGAAACCACAAAGAAAGCTGAAAGAATCCAAGTAGCTGAAACTGAGAAAAAAACGGCTTCAACTGAGTTAATTTCGGAAGAACCACCACGCTTCAAACAAACCACAAAGAACGCGACGAAACTACCTGAAATAAAGCTTGACGAACTTGTTCCTACCAGTACAGACTTCCTCAAAATTGTAACCTTAAAATTCGCGCACAAAACTACTGAATCTGAGCTTATCCAAGAACAAAGAATGAAAGACATCGAAGAAGTAATCCCGGAATCATTCGAAACACCAATTGAAGAACTAACGGAGGACGAAGTCCACATAGCATCCAGTGTAGCTACTGACGCATCAAGTGAACTAGAGAAAATCGAAAGTGAAGTACTTAACATGGGACCTACGCGTCCCATTACGGAATCCTTCGCGGAAAGCTTACTGGAAGGACACGAAGAAGTTCACTTAAAAAAGACAACTAAGAGGAAGAAATTGAAGAAAACTACGTCTGTATTTGAGCAGTTGGGGATAACTGCCAAAGACGATGATTGGATGTTTGATGAAAACAAATTGGAGGCGGAAGTGGAGGAGAGTGCTAAATTGATTGAAAAACTTCAAGACGAAGAGTTGGTGATGACGGAAATTCCGGAACCAACCAAGTTGGGGATGGATGATGAGGAGTATATCGCGGAAAAAATGTTGCATGATGCGGCTAATGTGGAGGAATTTGACGAAATAACTGAATTCTCAACGGTATTTGAGGTAGACTACATTGATAAGATTAGCAAGGAAATTCAGAACATTGAAACGGAGAAAAATGATTGGATTCCGAAAAATGAAGGAAACATAAGTGATTCGAAAGCATCACTAGGAAAAAAAACGAGCAACCAAGATGATTTAGTCGAAATCAAAATGGAAAAATCATTTGATTTAGTCACAGAGATGAACCAGAATTTTTCCATCAAAATGCAGACGATACAGGAGAAAAGCCCAGAAGGGAAAGTAGAAAAAGATATTGAAAAAATTGTCGAAGAAGAACTAAATCCACCACCATTACAAAAGCACCACAAAACTAAAGTCACTACATTTAGTCCAAAGATTCTAAAGCATATAGAGGACGAAATTAGAGTTATAGAAAAGGCAACTGGAAATCCGGAAGATCTAGTAACTCTAGACCAAGCTATAAAGTTGTTATCAGAAAATATAGTCGCTTCCAGCCCTGGGAATGCACCTAAGGAGGTGTTATCTTTAGTTACCCCAGAAACCTCTCTAGAGGAAGTCAGTTCTTCAGTCAACACTGGCGAAGAGACTGCTGCTGCAACCCTAAGAGGAGCAACTAGCAAAGAGGGAAATGCAGAAGGAACTGCAGAAGAAACCCAAAGTGAATTAAGTAAACAGGAAAATGTAATAGAAACTTCGATTAAATCTGTGGAGAAACCCGAGGAAACCTCTGAAATTTCTACTGAAAGAGAAACTGGAACAATTCATGTTACTACCAATAAGAATGAAAAACTTACCAGAACTTCACTTGGACAAACTACGAAAGGTTTGATAGGAATGAAATAGACTAGCGTCATAAATAACATGATTCTAATTTAAGGTGTAGGTCTCGAAATGCCAACTGAGAAACCTGTAAAAGAAGAAACTATAGGATCAACCAAAGAGAGTAACATTTTAGAGATTGAAGCACCAGGTGTTGAAATGGAAGAAGAAGGAACTGGAACTAGTGGCACAGTTACATCAGCCCCTGCTAATGCTCCAGAAGCCACTGGAGGATCCAAAGAAACACGATTTACTGAATTTGAAAATGAGTCTGTACCAACTTTGGAAGCTGGAACTCAGCATCGTACAACCACTGAAGAAAATATTAAAGAAGAATCTTCATCCGAAACTAAAGAAATCCCAACAATTAAACAACAAACCGACGAAAACATGGAAGAAATTCCAGACAGAGCCATCACAGGAGAACTAAGCGAATCAACTGAAAGCGAAAATCTTGAGCAGGTGTCTCCAAGTCTGCGTGAGGAGCTGGCAGAAACCAAGACTTATACAAAAATTCTAGCTGAGCGCCATACAAAAGTAGAAGAAGAGACTGAGGTAGGAGAAATTAACGCTAAGAACAAAAAGACCGTTGGAAATGGACCTAGTGGTCACACTACTAAAAGTTTAGGCTTGTTTTATAAATCAAAGGAAAAAAAGCACAAGCATTCAACTCAGCAACCTGAAGAAGGTACACTTTGTGAGTTATGTACAGAAGAAGCTAATGGTACACAAGGTTTACAAGCGGAGAGTTCTTCTGAGAGTTTGAAAAAACCTGAAGAGGAAAATGCAGAAGAAATGTTTGTGTTTACAGAAAAAAACAAAGAGGATACCCTTTGTGAGTTGTGTAGTGAGGAGGAAAAGGAAAAAATGCGTCAGTCCACTACTGTACGTGGTGCGAATTTCCGAGGAAAAGCTCCAGGTCTTAACCAGAAAAACAGGAAACCTAAGGTACATAAACCCAAAATCACAACAGAGGAAACTGAATTTGTCACTACAGGGGCTGGTGAAGAGATTAAGGAACCTGAGACGAAATCGAAACAAACCAAAGCTGAAAATGTGCCGGTGGAAGAAGCAGAAAAGGCTGAGGTGGCTGAGAAAGGTGTCGAACCAAACATTTTAGCAACACCTGAAGCTACAAAAAAGGCTGTGGCTGAAGAGGAAAAGACAACGGAAACGCCTGAAGCAAAGGAAACTGAGAAGCCTAAAGAGGAGCCAAAAAAATCAACTGAAGAAGCTACAGAGGCTGAGGAGATCACCAAAGAGGAAAGAACTTCTCCCGAAGAAGAGTCAGAAGAAAGCACATCTGTTGAGGTTTCAACTGAAACAAAAGAGGAAACTACAGAGAAAGAAACTGAAGAGGAGGGTAAACAAGCAAAAACTTCCTCAAAAGAATCCCAAGAACCATCTGAGGTTTCAACTGAAAAACTAGAAACTGAAGAAGAGGAAATAACTACAGTAAATGAAATTGAGGAGACAACAGAGGCAAAAGCTTCGACGAAAGTACCAGAAGAAGAAACAGTGAAAGCAACAGGAAATTTGGAAGAATCTCATGCATCATCTGAGGCTACAACTGAAAAATTCGTGGAAACAACTACAGTAGAGGGTGTGGAAGAAACCTCAACTAAAGCAACGGAGGAAGAGACTGCGAAAGCAACAGAAAATTTAGAAACATCCAAAGAACCCTATGAAGTTTTAACTGAACAACTCGAACTTGAAGCTAAAACTGAAACAAGCATTTCAAAAGAAGCTGAAGAGGAGACAGAAAAAATCTTAACACAATCCTCGGAAAAAGGGGCGATAAAACAAGTAGAAAGTCTAGAACAATCTACTGAAAAAATGGAAGCTCAACAAGAAATATCCACAACAGAAAAAGTTGAAGAAGAAACCAAAGAGACAAAATCTTCTAATTTTCCAGAAGAAAATACAGATATATCAAAAAATGTAGAGGAAACCCCGGCACCATCTGAAGTTTCAAAGGAAGAATTACCAGAACCTAAAGGAGTTGAAGGAGAGGAAAAAGAAACTAAAATTTCTGCAAAAGTACCAGAAGAACAAGGGAAAACAACGGAAACTTTAACGGAATCTCAGACACCACCTGAAGTTTCAAGTGAAGCTGAAGAAAAAGCTACAGAAAAAAATACTGAGGAAATGGGTACCACCATAACACCTACTGAAACTGAAGTGAAAACTTCAGAAGGTCAGGAGAGCGCAAAAGAAAAAGAAGGTGAAGCCGTGACTAGTTCTGAAAGTGTACATGAAGCTAAGACTACAAAACAACACACGGAAGAAGAAACATCAACAGAAGAAACAGTTTCGACTGAATCTGAAACTAAAGAATCTGAAACTCATAATGAATCTAATACTGAAAAAATGAAAGAGACTGAAGCAGCAGGAGAAACGACTGAGGGTCACGAAAATGTTAAAGAAGAAGAAGGAGAAGCAGAAACTACTGAAAGTGTACATGCAAAAAAGCAAAAGGAAGATGAAACATTGATGCAAGAAGGTGCTAGTTCAACTGAATCTGAAACTGGAGTTAAAGCACATTCAGAGCTCGAAACTCAGAAAGAATCTAATACTGAAGAGACGACTGCAAAAGTAGAAACGGCCGAAACTGCAGAGGAAGTCACTGAAAGTCAGGAAAGTGCAAAAGAGAAAGAAGGACAAGCGGAAACTACAGAAAGTATACATGAAATACAAACTGCAAAGAAGGAAGAGGAAGGTGCTTCAACTGAACCTGAAACAGAGGCTAAAGCACACACAGAAATGGAAACTCATAATGAACATAATACTGAAGAAACTAGTTTAAAAGTACAAGCAACTGAGACTCAGGAAAGTGCAAAAGAGAAAGAGGGAGAAGAAGTAACTACCGAAAGTGAACATGAAATAAAAACTACAACAAAGCTCAAGGAAGAAGGCGCTGCAATCGAATCTGAGGCTAATGAACAGGCCGAAACTCATAAAGGCTCTAGTACTGAAGAAACTGGTACAAATGTAGAAGCTGAAAGTACGAAAGAGAAAGAAGGAGAAGTAATAACCACTGAAAGTATACATGAAGCCAAAACTACAAATCTTCAAGAATTAGAAACAATAACACAAGAATCTGAAACTGAGGCAAGAGAACATACAGAGCTCGAAGTAAAAAGTACTGAAGTGGTAAAATCACAGGAATCGGAAATGGGTGAAAAAAGTGAAGAAAACTTAAAAACTAATGAACCAGAACATTCCTCTAAGGGTGAAGAAACCCATGAAGGTACCGAAAACGAAGAAGGTGAAACTCTTATAAGAAACGAAGTTGAAGAGACTTCTGAAATGACGGAGCAAAAAGAAACTCATGAGACTGTTGAAAGTACAAAAGAAATATCTGCAGAAGAAGCGACAAAATTAGAAGAGCAACCAGAAAAACATGCTAGTTCTGCAAGCGAGATACAAGTTACTGAAGAAACAGGGGAAATAATTTCAGAAGCATCTAAAAAAGGAAATGTTATTCACAGCACTTCTAAAACTAACACAGCTGAAGGCGCAGAGCCTGAAACAGGTGCAGGAAAAATAGAAGAATCCAAGACTACGGAAGAAACCGAAAAACATCATGTAACAAAATCCGAACATTCAACTTCGCATCTTACCAAAGCAGAAGAGCAATTTACTAAGATTTTAAGCACATCACAAGAAGAAGAAGGAACCACAGAAACGGAAAGCGAAGTTTTAACTGAACTGGCTGCTCAACCCGAAGACAATGCTTCCATGGAAACCACAATTGTCAGTCAAGAAAACATTTTGGAAATGTCATCTCATCCAAGTTCAATCACTGAAAAACATCATGCAGAGATTGGGCCTGAGGAAAGTGAGGAAGAGGAAGAGGAAGTCAGTCTTCAGACAACGAAAGTTCATAAAAATTTAGAACCAGAAATAAAGCATACGGACAAAGGGAGAATTGCAATGCCTTCAACTTATAGAACCACGGTGTTGGAAGTGTTAAATGTGCAGAATTTGCAAACTGAACATTTAAGTACTAGTAGTAAACCGTTTGCAGAGGAAAATTGTGGTGGTAAAGAAAACGGATTGTTTACTCTAGAGGAATTCATGAGCACCACTAAACATGTGCCAAGTCATAGAAAATCAACTATTACTACTAGCACAGAAAAGGAAGAGGCTTTGGAAGAAATGATGTCGCATCTTAAAGCCTTAACAACCACAATCTCACATACAACTCTAGGAAGAAACAAAACCCACAACGGAACAACTTTAGTTGAAGTAGAGGCAGAACAAGAGAAGCCTTATACAGAGTTTTTATTACCAGAGGATGAGACAATCAAAGAGAGTACTGAGCATGAGCAAACGGAGAAAATTGACGCGAATGCTGAGGAGGTTGAAGACGAGGAGTCGGAAACTGCGGAAACAGTTAAAATCACCCCGCATGCCCCCAATATGACCACGAAACTCTACTCAGAGTTCATCAAACCAAGTGAGCAAACAGAAATGGAAAATCTGGAAACGGAGCTAATTTCCACAGCAGCTGGCTCAGATTTAACGGAAAACGAAGATTTACTCGTGGCGTTTCAGTCAACTGTTCCAAGCTACAAGAAGAAACCCGCCACTGGCTCTGGTATGGTAATCGTAGTGAACGAGGCTCAAAAACCAATTTCTAAGGTGAACAACACTATGCTCTCAAAATTGGTCAACAAAAATTTGGACAACATGGAAGTGGTCTATATGAATGTGAATGACTTCCCTGAGCCGGAAGTGTGCAGCGAGTCTGTACCAGAATCGCCTTCCGGGAATTTGGTGTCGCGAACTCGAGGCGAAATTGCCTTGCCTGAAAACACTCTAATAAGTTGCTCCCAGGCAGATTTTGATAAAAACGACAATTGTTTCTGTGATGTGGCTCAGTTTATGCGGAATATAGAGGACACTTTGGATGAGAAAATGCCGGTGAAAATGAAACAGTACAAATGTGGGAAATTTGTGCGGGTTAAGAGTGGATTCTTAGTTATTGGTAATAAATCCACCGTCAGCATGAGGAAGAAACGCAGCCATTTGTATTTGAGTCAATCTGCGACGAAGTATGGTGATGTGGTGGAGAACGAGGATGACAGTTTGTTTACTGAAGAGTATGATCTACCGATGTCTGGTGAGGATTCAGGGAGAAGTTGGGATGTGGTTGTTTGATTTTTTTGTTTTAGCTTCGAATATTTATGCGTTGCCTGGAAGTCATGTCAGGATACCATGCTCCACTAAGAAGCACATGAACTTCACTAGTGCTAATTATGAGTGGCAGTTTCGATATGAAATTACTGATGCAAGTGAGTAGTTTGAATATCGCAGTTTTATGATGAATTTTTGAAGAAAAGAAAGCAATAAGCAACAAGAAGTGAAAATTTTTTGAGAATTTTTTGCGGTTACACTAGTTGTCTTATACTGATAATCGAGAGACATTTGAGCTGCTTCTATGTCCTTAAATTTGTCATAAAATGAGCGGTTTGTTATGCTAAAAAAATCAAACAAAGAGACAAGTTAGTTCTACTCTTTAAATATCATAATAAAAATCCGTCTAAAGTTTCAGATTTTATTTTTTCCTGATTCCAGGTGAAATCCTACCAGACACAGAAAGCCGCTTAGTCATCGACAACGTAGAACCAAAAAACTCCGGAAATTACACTTGCACAGTTAAAACTGGTCCTGGTCTGGAAGACAAGGAAAGTTTCGAACATGAACTGGAAGTGATGACGTTTCCAATTTACAAAATCAAAATTAACATTTTTTACAAAATTAACGACAGCTGCACTTTGAATGACGGTGATATTCTGCAGAATTATCTGCCGAAGATGGTGTCAAGTCTTTTGTGCGACGACAACAGGAAAATTTGTACTGTGAGCTTGTTGAGGCCGCAGTGTCTGTCGAAGGTAAGGAAAGTTGGTGACTTTAGAGAATTGAGGAGTTGAAGGATTGCGATTTTGTGAACTATTTTTCAAATGAAAGATTTATAAAAAAAACTCACTAAAATCTTCCAGGAGGATGGAAACTTCTTCAACGTAACAGTAACCACTACAATAGGCGAAGTTCACTCCGTTTTGCCGCCAAAAGAACTAAATGAGTGCAACATCAACTGTCAATTAAAAATCTACTCAAACCTGGTGGGAGTTGTCTCGAAAAACGCCGAAATACTCGAAAAGCTACCTGGTACAACTTAGTATTTTTTACACTTTTCACCCTAAAATTTTTTAACAGTTCATTCTAGATTGAACACTTCCAAAACAATCTACATCCCCCAAGATGTTAACAGCGAAAGTGAGCCAAGTTTAGTCACAAAACCTCCAAAAATCCTGATAACTTGCCCAGGTGGTTTTGGAATAGAGAAGGAAAAGCACCGAATTTGTGGTGAGATTAGATTTTCAGTGAAATGTTTGGAGTTTTCGTTTATTTTTGAGTTTTAGTTGTTTGTCCGAAGCACACCTACAGCGGTGATGAAGATTCATATTGTAAAGTGTGTCCTCCTGGGCAGTACCAGCCAATAGTCGGAGCTAAATCATGTGAGATTTGCTCGACTCCAGTTGAGGACTCCATGTGTCTTCGAATGCTGGTAGAAGGAAACGAAAAATTTTGCTTCGTTTTCCATTAAGTTTTCTTGTTTTAGTACTCGGATACTAAGTTGTTTAAGATTTATGTAGGCGTCGCTTTTGCTTTGTTGCTCCTGATGTTTGTGGTTATTTTCTACTGTGTTAATAATAATCGACAGTATGGACGCTATGGATATGAAGGATCTTACAGGCATTTTACGTCTAGTAGAAGAATGGCACGTGATGATGCCGAACGCGCGGCTTTGGAGCCCTTAATTAATAGAGGGAATGGTAGAAGAAGTAGAATACAACCACCGCAAGTACCTCCACCGGATTTTTTAGATAATTAACGCTTAATTTAGTAGGTATCTATTTTAGTTTATTGTAAGATTTATTTTTATTGTATATTTTTAGCGTATAATAAATATGTGACATATACGTACCTACTTATAATATTTATACACGGTGCTACTACATTTCCGCAAAAATTTAAAATGAAACTATGAAAAAGTGCTTATTTGAATTTGGGTATCTCAGCTCACCATCAGAACAAATTTCCTCCCTAATCCTACGTAACATTCAATTAACCCAGTAATTAATTGTTACCATGATTTTCTAATTAATCTTATCGCGCATTTATATCTTGTGTTTAATTTAGGGCATTTAATTTCCGCCCTTTTGTCCCCTAACTATATTTAAAGTTAAACTGTGTCCTGTGTCAAATAATTATTGAAGATAAAATGGGGAAAAACTTGGCTAAATTCTACAAAATTTTCTATAATAATTTTGTAGACTTTGCCAATCATTCATCAATACACGGCATGAAATATATTGTACGAAAGAAAGCGTGCATATTAGAAAGGTGACACATTATTTGCGTAGAATTATTGTAGTTTACGGAATTTTCTTGTAGAATCTTCTGGAGCATTATTATAATTTTAGGGGTGATAAGCTCGACGTTTTTATTAAATTTATTCTTGGAACGCTACTTAATGAAACCTACAACCACAAATTATCGCACTATAAATACCCCCATCACCTACATGCCCTTTCCAGGGATTACCTTATGTAACATCAACCACATTCTGGACTCAAAAGTTATGGAACTTTTAGGAAAATTGTAATTTTAAAAAATTTTAAGGTGAAATTTAATGTAAGTTTTCAGGGACTTGCATAATGAAACTCCAGAAGGTGTTAAAAAACTACTGGCGTTGGTCTCGTATAAGAATAAAAACGCTGATAATGCGTCGCTTGCAGATGATTTTAAAAATTTGCAAAGAATTTTTGAAAAAAATAATTACAACAGTTTTATAGAAATATTCGAAAAAATTACTTTAAAATGCGAGGATTTATTGCAAAAGTGTGTTTGGTCCAAAAGAGTTTTCAATTGCAGTGAATTATTCAAACAATCGTTCACTTTAGATGGAATTTGTTGCTCTTTCAATTATAATTTATTGTAAGTTACAAAAATACGTTTTATTAGAAAATCGCAAATTTGAATTTTAGTCAAAAAGTTATGAGGAATCATGCGTTTTTTATCGGAATGAATACTGGACTAAAAGTGGCGATTGATACAGGACACGAAACTGTCTTAAATTCTCAGTTAGCTGGACCTGGAGTTAGGGTAAGAAAAAAATTAAATGTGGCTTTTGAAATTTATGAAAACCAATAAGAATTCAAATTTTACAGTTTATGATGTTACATAAGTCAAACATGTGTACTTAATATTTAAAATTAAAAATAGCTTAAACTGAATTTTCAATTGAAATTTTGGGAAATGCTTTCTTTTTAATTTCACTAAATTCATAGCCTCACTACCAACTCTTAGGTCCTAATACACGAATCCGGCGAGTTTCCGGGCTACGGCCTAAAATCCGTTTTGGCAACCGGAAGAAACACCCTACTAGAAACCAACAGTTTTTTCTTGGAGAGCACTAACGACATAAAAATGTTAGCAAAAAATCAAAGAGATTGCGTCTATCAATACGAATATCCACTAAAGTACTTCATTTCCTACAACAAAATCAACTGTTTGGTGGAATGTGACGCTGATAGGACGTTTCAGCACTGTGGATGCGTTCCGTTTTATTTTGAGTTTACACGTCAGTATTTTTTTGAAATTTATTATGTAATAATAATGTGATGGTTTTGATTTCATTTCAGAGCTGCCAGTGTGTAATTTATCTAGAATGCCGTGTGTATCAAGCCTGCTATGTAAGTTAAGTAGGCTTGTGCGTCATTTTCTCCAGGCCTACGTTGAACTATTGAGCGATATAGTGTGACGCACATGTCTACTTGAAATAATCCCAAATACAAAAACAGTAAATTATAAAAAGTTTGTTGTTTTAGCTTCGATGAGTAATTCGGAAATGTGTCACTGTCCCCAGCAATGCAGTGAGATATTTTATAATTTTATTAAAGTTAGCACGAAAATAAAAACCAGCGCATATGAAACTGACACATTTTTGTAAGAAATTTGGTGTAGTACGAGCCCTAACAACTAAATGTTCGGACAAAAGTAAATTTGATTGTCTTTTTTCCATACGCTCAAAAGTTATCTAAATTAACTTCCATAATATTGATGGTTTTTTCCGTTATAATACCAACAATTAGGTAGTTCTATAAAAACGTAAATTTCGTAAAAATCCGCTCGGCGGTTCCAAAGCGGTGGCACTTTAATCCAGCAGGATGGGAAAATTGCAGAAACAAAGAATTGTTATTTTTAAAACGTTGAATCTAGTACTCGAATTTTGATGAAATTTACTTTATTGCAAAGCTGGATGTTGGTTTTCTTTACAAAAAAAGTTACACAAGTTTTTATTTGGTGATTTTATGCATTTATCGGAGCTTCAAAGTTGCACCTTTAAAAATGATAAAATTTTCCAGTAACTGTTTTAAAGAATCACAGTTTTGAAACCGCTGGTTGGATTTGTGTCAAAAAACATTTAAATCAAAACTCAATAATCGTACTATATTGAAAAAATCCTGAAATGTTAATATGATTTTTTTTGCATTTTTTTCGAGTTCACAGTTCACTTTTCAAAAAACGTGTTTTTTGAGAGTGCTACCTACATTAAAATAATCAGAGTTTTGGAACCACTGGTTGAATTTTGGTAAAATTTACTTTATTGCAAAGCTGGATGTTGGTTTTATGTACAAAAAAATCCCCAAGTCTTTATTTGGTGATTTTAGGCATATTTCGTAGCTTTAAAATTGCACTTGAAAAATGTGACGTAATTTTCTAACGACTGTTTTTAAAAAATCATAGTTTTGGAACTTGGGGAAAACGACATAAAGGTGCTTTCATGGCTCTCATCCAGTCCGGACTTAAATGTCATTGAAACTCTTTGACATAAAATTAAACGTATTCTACGCAATAATCCACCAAGAACCATTGGGGACTTAAAAACCAAAATAGAAGAAATTTGGGACAGTTTCACGCCAGAATTGTACCAAAATTTAATAAATACAATGTCTGCTAGAATACAGGCAGCTATTAAAGCGAAAGGAGACATAACCTCTTATTAATGGTCCTAAATTAAAAATTATCCCAACATTTAGTTACAAATTCATTTTGTAAAGTTTGCTAATTATTAAGGTTAAAATATTGTTAAATCCAATAAATAATTTTCTTCCATGCATAATATTGTTATTAAGGCTTTATCTTAATGTATTGTTAGGTGTTTACTAATTATTTGCGTAAAATTTCCAGTTCTCCTTTCATAACTTCAAAAATTTATTTTTGTCCGAACATTTAGTTGTTAGGGCTCGTATAAAAAAATTAACTGAATTAACCTACTTATTCCAGACATGGAATAAATGTAAGTCAGTCGACGATAGTTCTAAATATTTATATGACAAAAGAGTTAGTTATGGTTTTGCAGAAAGGCATGGCATCATCTGTGGTATTTTTGTTATGTAAGTAAAGGTTTCAGGCTCAGCGATGTGTGCACATAAATCAGAAATTTAAGTACCTACGTTTATAGTTAATAGATTAATTTGAGTTACAAAGCGAGGCTAGAAGTCAGAAAAATGTATAAAAGTAAAGTTACTAAATTCAATGTCCAAGGACGAATTAATAACGATGTAAAATTTAATTTTTTTAGTTAGTGCGATATTGGAATAGATAAAAAAATCGATACTACAGAATATAGAACACAAAAAACAGCCGATTCGTCCTGAATTTTAAAATATCTACCAATTTATAAATTTGGCGGATGCGCCGGTTTTAATTTTCTTTTCATTAATTGACGAAAGACTTAAAAATAAGAATATAATACTTCGACTGTAGGAAAAGTAATTTCCAAGCACAATATTTTTTGTCCTAAAATTCGATTATAATGAGTGGGACAAGGACAGATTTATGTGTAATACAATAAGTGCCAAAGAGACTTCCGAAAACTATTTGAAAATTGCTGGAAAAAGCTCAAAATTTAAACACGATTTTTACGAGAAATTTAACTTAATTTCTATACGGTTAATAAAAAATATGCGATAGAATCTAAATACATAGACTTTAGAAAAAGTTATTTCCAAGCACAACATTTTTTTGTCCTAATATTCGGTTGTAATGAGTGGGACAAGGACAGGTTTATGCCTACTGCAATAAGTGCGAGAGAGACTTCCGAAAAATATTTGAAAATTGCTGGATAAAGCTAAAAATTTAAACACGATTTTTACGAAAAATTTAACTTAATTTCCATGTGGCTTAATAAAAAATAAACGGAAGAATCTAAATACATCGACTTTAGGAAAAGTAATTTCTAAGTACTACATTTTTTTGTCCTTAATTCAGTTGTAATGAGTGGGACAAGGACAGGTTTATGCCTACTGCAATAAGTGCGAGAGAGACTTCTGAAAAATATTTGAAAATTGCTGGAAACGCTCAAAATTTAAGACGATTTTTACAGGAAGTTTAACTTAATTTCTTTCGGAAATTCATGTTGGACACATCAGATATTTTTAATTAATTTATGAAAGATTTAAAACTAATTACTAAATATTCTTGATATATTAAAAAATAACTACTCTAAATCCTTTTTCTCTTTTACAGCCGGTTTTGGAGGCGTATTCAGTCTTTTCTTGGGCTGCAGTCTAATTAGTGGCGTGGAAATAATTTACTATGGAATATTCAGGCTATTCGTCCGACTAAAACTAATTAACCCAACAAAAAAGCCTGTTCTTCACTACTACAACTAAATAACATTCAATGTAAACTTTACAAAAAATAATATCCTCAAATTACTATTGACCTTTTTACTATTGTAATAAAATTCCTTGTAATCTTTTATATAAATCAAACTAACCCCCATTAATAATAAATAATTTCCGTTCGTGACCATTTGAGCCGGATATTAATTTTTTACTGTTGACCTTAACACCATTATTCTAATTATTTAGTCTATTGTCCTAGTTGAGGTAAAATGGCTTTGGGTTACTATAACAAAGAATATAAGAAGCGCAAAAGTTGCATGTCGATTTTTGTAGAAACTTATAAGGACTTTGCTGAAAACACCAGCATACATGGACTGAAATATACTGTAAAAAGCAACATTGGAACTCGAGAGAAGTATAAGAGCATTTAATAGTTAACTCTGATGGAGTTATAAATTCTTTGCAGGATTTTTTGGTTATTTATTGTGCTTTGTGGTTTGTCCACTGCTGGGTATATGACGTTTCTTTTTTGGAATCGGTACACGAGTAATCCAAGCAGGACGACGATTTTGAGCACTTTTGCCCCCACTACGACCCTGCCATTTCCGGCTATAACTATTTGCAATATAAATCGCATTTTGCAGTCGAAAGTGGTGCAATTTATCAAAAAACTGTAAGAGATAAATTTGTAACTTTTTCAGAATAACGAAAAAAGGATTTTGTTTAAAATTTAGCTAGTTTCCTTTTAAATTTGCTCATGCAAATTCTCTGTCAATCACTTACGTAGAAAATTTTGTTGATAATCTAAATAATATCTTAAATCCACTTCTATTAAAACTTTCGTGGTTATTTCCCAACAAGTCGATTATTTACTTCACTTTTTCCATTACCAGCCACCACAAAATGAATTTTCTTTAGTGATACCACGGAGGAGGAAGCCAAAATCTTACTAAGAGCCTTCCCCCAACTTCTTGCCTTTACAAATCCAAGTGAAGTGGACTATAACATGACGGAATTGAACATCCTTCAAGCAGTTTTGGTGCGCAATGACTATACTGAGCCTGTGCTGGTCATGAAGAAGATTACTCAAAGTTGTGAGGAGTTGTTGGTGAAGTGTATGTGGAATAGGAAGCCGTTTAATTGTATGCAGTTGTTCAATGAAACTTTTGCCATGGATGGTATTTGTTGTTCTTTTAATTATGTTTTCAGGTAAAAAAATTCTTCTCATTTATATTTTCTTATATTAGATACCTACATAATGAGAAAGTATAGTAGGTAATCATGATTTTTTTCGAATTTGAGATTTTGATGGATTTACATGTTTTGATCCATTTTGACTATTTTAGGTTTTTAGGAATATCGTGAAAACGAAACAATTTACAAAATTTTCTATTCTTTAACATTGGCTTAGAATTAAATTTTGTACGTATTTTCTTTGAATATTTTTTTGAAATTCCGTCAAAAAAATAAAAAAAAAACTATAACATACAGGGTGTCCCAGTTTATATCGTCAGAATTTCACCAGTCAATAGTTTAGCAAAAATTAAAGGTGGTTTGTCTAATAAACTATGGTCGAATGTTGCTTCCTTTTTGACGTTCAGGCCATTAAAGAAAATAAATTATTTTAAATAATTTGCTATAAATCAATAACTAAAAAAGTTAGCCTTCTGAAATTTTGCATAGATCTTTTTGTTTGTATTCTCTTATTAATAGTGGTTGCAATTATTTTATTTAGAGCACAGAGGCGTGCGTACGGGTTTCTTCAAAAACATTGTATTGAATAAAACGTACGCCACTGGTTTTTTTGCAGCACCAATATGCAGAGAGTATTTTCCATTCAATTTAGAAACTTTTTCGTATCTTATAATTTTTTGATAACTTAACTCAAAATAACCTAATAGTACAGTAAATAAGGGAGAAAAAAAGGCTTCAAATTAACTTTTTTTACCCTACAGCCAATTTTTGTAGAATCTTCTGGAGGGTCAGCCTGAAAGTTTAAAACTGAGTTTGTGTATTCGTAGACCCCGCCCTTCCTTCACCAGCCCTCAATTAAGGGTTGGATTTTTTTGTTTATTGATTAACTTTTTTCCTATTAAATTTTCGAAAAAAAGAGTCAGTACAAAGTTGTAAAGAAAAATATTTCCTACAACTTATCTTTTAAACTTTTTTTGATATTGTCGATATTTAAAAAGTTATTCAACAAATAAGTTGAAATTTTTGGGGAAAGAGTAGTAAGAAGTAGTAGTAAGTAGTACCTAACTAGAGAAAAATTTCCCTAAAATTTGCAACTTATTTGTAGAATATCTTTTTAAATATTGACAATACCAAAAAAATATTAAAAGGAAAGTTGTAGGAAATATTTTTCTCTACAACTTTGTACTGATGCTTTTTTCGGAAATCTAATAGGGAAGAACCTCTTTAATAAATAAGAAAAAAAAGTTAAGTAATCAAGAAATTGTAAGATACAAAAAAGTTTCTAAATTGAATGGAAAATACTCTCTGCATATTGGTGCTGCAAAAAAAAACCAGTGGTGTACGTTTTATTCAATAAAATGTTTTTGAAGAAACCCGTACGCACGCCTCTGTGTTCTAAATAAAATAATTGCAACCACTATTAATAAGAGAATACAAAAAAAAAGATCTATGCAAAATTTCAGAAGACTAACTTTTTTTGTAATTGATTTATAGCAAATTATTTAAAATAATTTATTTTCTTTAATGTCCTGTACATCAAAATGGAAGCAACATTCGATCATATAGTTTATTAGACAACCCACCTTTAATTTTCGCTAAACTATCGACTGGTGAAATCCTGACGATATAAACTGGGACACACTGTATATTTTTGTCTTAAAATTAGGTTATCATGAGTAGGACAAGGACAGATTTATGCTTATTGCAATAAGTGCGACAGAGACTTCCGAAACTATTTGAAAATTGCTGGAAACGCTCAAAATTTAAACAAAATTTTTACGGTAAATTTAACTTAATTTCCATGTGGTTTAATAAAAAATATACGAAAGAATGTAAATACATCGACTTTAAGCAAAATAATTTCCAAGCACAACATTTTTTTGTCCTAAAATTGGGTTATAATGAGTGGAACAAGGACAGATTTATGCTTATTGCAATAAGTGCGACAGAGACTTCCGAAAACTATTTGAAAATTGCTGGAAAACGCTCAAAATTTAAACATGATTTTTATGAGAAATTTAACTTAATTTCCATACCGTTAATAAAAAATATGCAAAAGAATCTAAATACATGTCTTTAGAAAAAGTAATTTAAAAGCACAATATTTTTTTGTCCTAAAATTCGATTGTAATGAGTGGGCTAAGGACAGATTTATGGCTACTGTAATAAGTGCGAAAGAGACTTCCGAAAACAACTTGAAAATTGCTGGAAAACGCACAAAATTTAAAGACGATTTTTACAGGAAGTTTAACTTAGCTTTTTTGGGAAAAGTAATTGCATCGCATCGTATAAGAAAGTCATGTGTTGGGCACATCAGTATTTTATTTTTACTTAAACAGTCAGTATGTTTGAAATATGCGATTTTTTTTTAAAATGAGATTTTTTAAAAGATCAATTTGGGACCCCAAAAAAATTTTGAAAAAATCCATATAAACAGTTCCTGATTTTTTACAAAATAAAGGCACCATTCATCTTTGTAACAGAGTTAATTTTCTAAAAATCCAAACAGTGCTTCCAAAACTGTAATTTTTTTAAAGAATCATATTAATTAGATGCGATTTCTGAAAAACCCAATTTGTGGCTTCAAAAAAACGCATAAAATTTCTTATAAACAGTTTATGAGCTTTCTCAAAATAAAACCATCATTCCGCTTTGATGTAAATGTTTTTGACAAAAATCTAACCAGCGCAGCGATTTTTAAACCAGCCGTTCGAAAATTTCGTTATTTTCTATACCTGCAATTTTAAAGCCACAAAAACACCTGAAATCACCATATAAAAAAGTCCAGATTTTTTTGATCAATAAAACGAATATCCGGCTTTGAAATAAAGTAAATTTCATCAAAAGATATTAAAATTTTCTTAGTTTAAAGTATCACAAATTTAAAACCGCTGAGATTATGACGAAAGTTGGGCATGGAACCAAAATTTTAAAAATTCGTAGCTCTACACTGGATTAACGGATTTTCACTAAGAATACAGTTTTACAAAGCTTAATGTTGCCTTAATCAAATTAACAAAAAAGTAATCAATATTGGAATAATATTTTAATTTATTTTTTCCAAAATTTCTCCACAGACAAAAAAAGAAGGAAATATACTCTCAATACAGCGGATTCAAAACCGGCTTGCTGATCCTCATCAACCCCTCCGTCCAAACCCAACAATACTCAACCCTATTCAGTAACGGAATTAAGGTAATCTAATAATTTTAGCACCAGCTCTTAAAATCCAAAAATAAATTCTCAGGTTACCATTCACAATTCGGGTGATTATCCCAGTGCTGCCTCGTTTTCCAAACTAATTTCAGTTGGACGAGTCTCAATATTACAAATATTAGGCTCCAAGTTGATATGCAGTAAGGATATTAAACGTTTATCAATAAAGCAGAGAGATTGCCGGTATGACGAAGAGGGATATCTTCCGTATTTTGGGACGGATTATGCAGACTCAAACTGTTTAACCGAGTGCAGTATTATGAATTATCACAAGGAATGTGGATGTGTACCTTATCAATTTGGAATAACAAGTCGGTATAAAGTCCAATTTTAGTAGGTAGAGAGAATTGGAGGTAAAATATTAGAAATTTAATACATACTTTAAATTGATTGGCTGCTTTGCGACTTAGATCGAAAAAGAACCAATCGAATTAATTATTTTAAATTTCCAATTCACTCTCCTAAAACATAACCTAACTTAACCTCAAAGTTTAACGGTTTTAGTTTTTTTATTAATTGTAGGCAAGCCAATATGCAACATCTCGACAATTTCCTGCTTAGATGTAAGAAGAAATTGTAAGGAGTTAATATTCCTTATAATATGGATTTGAATTACTTTAATTTCTTTTCAGATAAACTAGCAAATATGTTAGAAAAAAATTGCGATTGCTTAGCACAGTGTGAGGACGTTTTTTATTCAGTAATGTCCACAACCACTAAACTTGTCCTAAACCAAAGCAGAACAGTTGCAACTTTTATGCAAGTTTTACCACCAAAAATATTTTTTTAACTAATTTGGCTATTTTAGAGACCCGGATGTTATAGCCGAAGAATCTGTTGTACTAAACATTTACTATTTGAACGATCGTCAAACTGTCTTGTTTAAAGATACGATTACCTCAACTATTTACTTGTTGTGTAAGGGAAATAGGTAAATTAAATTTTTTTTTTTTGGTTTCATTGAAGATTTTTTAGCGTCTTTTGGAGGAGTTTATAGTCTTTTTCTCGGATGTAGTCTGCTGACAATCGCGGAAATTATATATTATTTTCTATTCAGATTTATAATAAATATGAAATTATTTGGGAATGATGCGATTCATGCTACTGAAGATGTTCCTAGAAGACAGGGGAAAGTTCCTACGGAAAATAATGATAATAATGCTGATGTAGTTTACCAAAAAAATATTTTTTTGAACTAAAAACTTATTTCAGTGGTAAAAATATATTTTTTTTTATAAGTCTGGTAAGGCGAAGAATTTTAATCGTAATAAAAATTGCGGTTTTTGTCTTGCTAAAAAATTCTCAAGTAGCGTTATTTCTTACGTGTACAGGGTGTCCCATTGTCGACACTTTTAGGGGGTATTGGCGTTATTATCAAAGATAGAGTGTTGCGGTTTTCACCTTCCTTTCCTACTTTTTTACGAAACGAAAGATTCCGGGGTCAAATTTGTCATGGCTCTCTTAGTTTTTAATCTACAGAGTGATTTTGAAAATCTTTGTTTTTTAGACACCCCTCGTATTTCCGTTATGCGTCTACTTATTAAAAAGGTGAAAACTGATCTTGATAGAGTTTTTTACGTAGAATTCAGTGGCGTAGGCAGTTTTTGTGTAAAAGATTTAGTTTTTGAGATATTGCCCAAACTTATGTTTTTTTAAATGGGACACCCTATATATTATCTTTTATATTGATTAAGGAAAATTTGGGCATTCCAAAAATATATAACACTTAATATTTATTTTGAAAACAAGCTCAAAATTCGATATTTTTACTAATTTTCTTTATTTATAACAGTAGGCCATGGCTAATTTTTTAAAAACAAATCCAAAATTTTCACAATGCGTATTTATTTTAAAGCTAAACACTTCAAAAGATAATTTTAATGCATTGTATAAAACATACCAGCAATATAATACTTCTCATAATTATCGTAAATGGCCATTGTAATAAAAATTAAAAGTAAAATAAAAACTCCTACGTAACAAAAATATTTCATCAATAATGGAAATCTGACAAATCTGTCAAATTTTGCATTTGTTTCTAATAAACTAGCCATGGCCTACTGTTATAAATAAAGAAAATTAGTAAAAATATCGAATTTTGAGCTTGTTTTTCAAAATAAATATTAAGTATTATATATTTTTGGAAAGCTCAAATTTTGCTTAATCAATATAAAAAATAATATATAGGGTGTCCCATTTAAAAAAGCATAAGTTTGGGCAATATCTCTCAAACTAAACCTTTTACACAAAAACTGCCTACGCCACTGATTTCTACGTAAAAAACTCTATCAAGATCAGTTTTCACTTTTTTGATAAGTAAACGCATAACGGAAATACGAGGGGTGTCTAAAAAACAAAGATTTTCAGAATCACTCTGTAGATTAAAAACTAAGAGAGCCATGACAAATTTGACCCCGGAATCTTTCGTTTCGTGAAAAAGTAGGACAGGAACGTGAAAACCGCAACACTCTATCTTTGATAATAACGCCAATACCCCCTAAAAGTGTCGAAAATGGGACACCCTGTACTTCTCACATTTTCTTTCAATGATTGACTTTTTATTTTCTTATACTAGGTAACAAGAAAGTATAGTAATCGAGATTTTGATGGCTTTACCAACACAAGTGGTACTTACCTAAAGACATTTTTAAGTTTTTTAGGAATATCTTGAAAAGGATTTACGACATTTTTTATTTAGTGCAGTCAAATTAATAGAAAACAGGACATGAAATTGCATTTTTCGATGAACAAAATTTTATTTTTGATATTTGTTCGGGTACATATGCCGATGAAAAAAACAAGTTTGTGGGGTGCTAGCTGATTGAGAACAGCCACCATCTTGAAAAAGGGGGTGAGTTTGTTTTTATTTTTTTACTCCTTTGCATGGCATTTTAGCTAAAAATGATAAATAGAGAAGTTGTAGAGAATAAAATTATCTACAAAATGACTACTCAGCGAGCTCTGTAGGTTAAGTAGGCTCGAAGTTATCGCGGGTCAAAATTCACCTACGCCATATGCCGATGAAAAAAAAAGTTTGTGGGGTGCTAGCTGATTGAGAACAGCCACCATCTTGAAAAAGGGGGTGAGAATTTTGAACGTCTTTTGTTTGAACTTTTTTTTGAAATTCCGTCAAAAAAATTTCAAAAAAACGATTTGCTTATTTGTTGTCTTAAAATTCGGTTATTATGAGTGGGACAAAGACAGATTTATGTGTATTGGAATAAGAGCGACAGAGACCTCCGAAAACTACTTGAATTTGGTGGAAACGCTCAAAATTTAAACACGATTCTTATGGGAAATTTAACTTCATTTTCATGTGGTTTAATAAAAAATTTCATTGATGTGTATTGGAAAATAGCAAAAAATATACAGACATTTTTGGCATAAATATTACAAATTCTATTTATTTAAATTATAAGAAATATGTTCTGGGACTGAGTTCACAAGAGGGATTTTTTATAAGTATATTTATATTATATTAGTGTTAAAATGTTAAATCTATTATAAAAATTTTAAAGAGTTATACAAAGGACCCAAAAAATTAAATCTCATTTGGGTTTTAAGCCAAGCAAAATTTTTATAAATATGTACTTAAAATATTTATTTAATAATGTCAATATCTTGTGACCTCAATTCTCAATTCAAGAACAAATCAATTTTTTAATCTACAAAACACATCTCTTAAATCGTCCCTTGGACCAGCTGGTCCGAGTTCTTCTCCCAAAACTCACAACAATTTGAATCCCACGGCAGGACGCAAGTTAAATTCGTCTCATTGAACAAAAGATTCGCCGGACAATGCTGCACAAAAGATCCAGAACTTCCACACAAAATAAACGTCTTACAATCATCTGGATTCGGATATACTGCGCCTTCATTCGGAGGATCAGGACAAAACACTCCTAATTTCATTTTATTTACAGTTCTTTGTATAAACTGGCAGGACATGGTGCTTTCCTCCAAGTGAGTTCCGTGGGGGCATCGAATTATTTCCGTTTCGTTGTCGGATAGTTTCCTCAAAATCGCGTTGGGTAAATATGGAAAAACTTCTTGGTGTGGCAGTGGTATCGCCGAATCATATCCATGTATTGTGTAACATTTTACAAATGTTAGAAAGAATGACACTGGAAAAATTACAGTGTAACAGCGTAGTAATCAAGTAAATTTTAAAGTACTTACTCAAAACCACAACAAATTTTATGACATACATTTTATCAAAGTACTGCCGTCTAGTTATGCGGGTGATTGAAAACTAATAAGAACAAACAAATTGATAAAAATAATCTGCAATCAATCACAAAAGAATGTATTTAATTATCATATTAATCAGATGATATCTGGTCATCATTTATGTTTAATCCAAGTATAATCCGCCTTTATTAATAGGCCCAATTTCCGCCTGGAAGTCGTAAAAATAGATTTGTGGTGTGAGATGTTGTTTTTTGATAAAAGTAATTAATGGAATGTTGGTTGTGGAAATATTTTCGAATGCAGTGTAAATAATCTTTTCAAGGGTTCAATAAAATAAGTGCAATGGTACTACAAAAATTGTGTTTTTAATCCTAATATCTCGGCAATCTTTGAAGATAATAACTTTAAAAATTTTATCTAAAATTAGTTTTTGGTCTTGAACCGTCAACTTTTTCTATTATTTAAGTGCCTTGGTATGCAAGATAATTATTTTTAGCATTGCTTCAAATATTTTACCTTTTTTTCGAATAAGTAATAAAATAAAATATTTTTGACGAGATTTTTTTGAATTATTTAAACGTTTTTAGTAGTGCAGGCGCCAAAGGTACTTGAGTATGCATAATATGAGGACCGGCAACTATGCTCGGATTCTTATATCTGAGACCCTAAATAATGAAAAAAATCATGTTGCCGGAAAATCGGATGGTCCATTTCAATTCCCTCGCCCTCTTATTATGTTATCACTATTATTACAGTCAATCAGATATTTGAGGTTCAAAAACTTGCGAGTAGGCTGAATTTTTAATGTTGTTTCTGATGGTCCGAAAGGTAAAATCTCAAGTTGGCGTATCCCCACCTGTTTCGGAATCCCCGCCACCTAGAAAAATTTTTGGAATCGTTTTTTGGATTTACCTTTATGTTCTGTTGGTCGGAGAAAAAAAGTGTAAAGACAAAAATTGTATAGCTCAAAATTTGCAACATCTTTTGCCTTACTCTGAACTCTCTGTAGTTAGTTCCCAAAAAGATAGAGGGCGCCAAAATTTCCAAAAATGCGCTGTACCTATGTGCCTGTTATATGTTAATGTTTTTCTGGTATTTGAAGTACCTAAAAGTGTTTTATTCAAAAAAACGTGAAAAAATATCGTTTCGAGTGTCCAATTTGAAAAGAAAAAGACCGAACGAGTTAACGTGTTTGTTTTGTGATACAACAGGAGACTTAGTTAAAAAACCAAAATCTCAATCGTTAATGACTATTATAAGAGCAGCAGATTCAAATTTCTTCGCAATATATCCAGTGGTGTCGAAGATTGGAGGGGAAAAGTGGAGCAGTTCCCCAGTATCTACGCCACTGGAGATTTTTTTATAAATAAACCCCATCCTTACTTAGAAATGTACTATATTACTCTGTGTTCGAAATTTAATGAAAATCGATCGAGTGGTTTAGAAGTTATGGTAACAAAACGAGTTCTTATCCTATACTTTGACACCCTGTATCTTTGTTATAAAACATTTTTGAGCAAAGTTTTTTCATTAAAGTCTACTTATTTTTTGATGCTCTATCACCTCCCAAAGTTAATGAAAGTTTAACTTTTACCACCCTGTATATAAAAATATAAAAGGGGTGCGAAAAAAAATTGGACCATATGATGGAGCGGCAACATCCAAAATATTAATCTTTGAGCTGTTATGAGCTTATATCAATTGATAAAATGCGGTCCTCATATTATGCATACTTAATTCCATTCAGCTCCCGGTCTATAGTCTATTTTCACAAATTTTGAACATATTTTTTTTTTATTTTAATTTTTAATTTTCACTATTTTTTAACGATTATAATATCACATCGTATAATAAATTCATGTGCTGGACACATCGGATATTTCGTTATAGGGTGCCTATTATAAAAGCTAATTTTTTAAGGTACTAATTTATTAACTTAGAAATGGTCCGACAGATTTTTTTGTTTGTGTTTCAATAAATTACAGAAATAAGAAAATTATTGTATTTTTGCAACAGCAAATTTGCCTTGCACCTCGTATATTCAACAAATCATAACAGATATCTGTTTTACCTACAGTAGAAGAACTTCCTCTGTTGTTCGCAAGATGGCAATAGTGTCCAACAGAAAATCAGAAATTCAGAAATCGGTTTTTTTCTGTCTAACAGGAACAAATCAAATTTCGCAAAAACAAATCTTTAGGATTTAATGGTGAATTAAGATATTTCATTGTTTGGGGCCAAATAAATTATAATCAACAAAAACTGCTAAGGTTTGTAGGTCAACAAAAACTCCCAATCATCTAACCATTCTAACCCATTTTTCTGCAGAATATCAAACCAAACTGAAATCATGACTGAACTACTCAGCCAAATTGACAAAAAAATATGCCGACTGTGTTTAGAAGAAATCCCCGACAATCAATTCCTCGAATTAGATGCGAAAAAGTCCGAAATGATACTCACTTTAGTACCAGAATTAGTACGTGGGTGCAATCTTAGTTCCCTTGCAAAAAATATTTGATATTTGTTGCAGTGCTTAAGCGTTTGCAGAGACCCAGTACTGTGTGAAATGTGTACAAAAGTCCTACAAGAATGCTATTATTTCAAGTCCACCTGTCTAATAACAGAGAAGCATATAAGGGACAGTTTACCCCACACTGACCCTCCAGCAAAAATCGATTTGAAAACGATTGTGTACAACAAATCAAGCGAATTTCCAATTGCTAACAGCATAAGCAAAGTGTCCGCATGTAGAACTTGTCTTATGTCCATTGAGGGCGGTGTGTATGCTTATACGGATGAAGACGAGTATTTTACAGAGAGGTTCAAAAGGTGCATCCCAGAACTGGTAAGTTGTGTGTGGACCAGGGGCGGACTGGCCCACCGGGAAAATGCCCGGTGGGCCATGAACAGATACATTTTTTCATCACTTATTACTACTCAACTATGCAATAAATGATGCAATTTCGGGGCCCTTTTTCTCAAATGCCCGGGGGGCCATTTGACCCCCAGTCCGCCCCTGGTGTGGACTGGCCCAGAAATGGCGTTTTCGAGTTTAAATTATCCCAGGTTGTTTCCCCTTGAAACCGACGCTCCTAATTTCTCTGACTCTTCCAGGATGTGAACTTGGTTGTGACCCCATTGCTCTGCGAGTATTGTTATGAGTCCCTGGAAAGTACATACGGATTCATAAACCAATGTTTGGATGTGGACAAAAAAATTCAGAGTTTCTGTGAGACTCAAGGCACCAACTCGAGTAATCAAGTAAATTTATACAGCGTCTGGCGGCATGTACATGAACCAAACACAAAACCCGCCGAGGGCAACTCTTCCGAGCAAACAATTATTTCAACAGAT
Source organism: Pediacus dermestoides (assembly GCA_963942485.1). Lineage (NCBI taxonomy): Eukaryota > Metazoa > Arthropoda > Insecta > Coleoptera > Cucujidae > Pediacus > Pediacus dermestoides. The sequence goes on from OZ012626.1 coordinate 38,662,552, forward strand.
GAAGATAACGTTAGCTACCTAGACTTTAGTAGTGTTAATTTTGAGAAAAATTCTGAGGGGTATTACACTTGTCAGATGTGCGACTACCAAACTAAGCTCGGGAATTATTTTAAAGCTCATCAGTTAATCCACTTGGATACCCCATTAAATACTACAGTTACCTGCCCGGATTGCCCATTTAAAACTCAGGTAAAACTCGAACTAATCAAGCATATTCTCGTCCACAAAAATATTAATAACAATAATGGCGAAGCGAAAATATACAAATGTTTATTATGCGAGTATGCTAGCGAAAAACGGCATTGGGTTAGCCGGCATATGATAACACACAAAAATAAACAAACCGATTTGTACTACTGTATTTACTGCCCTTACACTTGTAAATCCGGTACGCATCTAAGCCAGCACATGGTGGTGCACAAACAACTAAGCGAGGTGAACTCCTACGATTGTCCGGTTTGCCCATACAAAAGCAAGTGGCAGGGGAATTTGGAAAAACACATCGACAAACACACCGACGATGAAATCAACAACATAAACTCAATCCGCAAAGCCCAACTGATGAACATCCCCACAGTCTTCGATGTCTTGGACAAAGCTGGACGTTTATTCGAATGCCCCGAGTGCGAATTCACAACAAAAACCAAATTCGGTTTACAAAAACACGTGCTGGTTATCCACAGAAACGAAGAGGAAGTTGAGATGTTCTACTGTGGGGAGTGTTCGTATCGGACGAAATGGAAACATGATTTGAAGAAGCACGCAGTTGTGCATAAGGATTTGACGGAAATTAAGACTTTTGATTGTGAGTTGTGTCCGTATAAGGGGCGCAGAAGGCGGAATTTGAATTCGCATATGTTGACGCATGAGAAAACTGGTCCGGCTGTGTACCAGTGCCCTATTTGTCCGTTTAGTATTAATTGGAAGCCTAGTTTGAAGAGGCATATGATTAAGCATGAAAATACGGCGAATAATGAGCTGAAAGGAAGTGAGGAAGTGAGTCAAAATAACGAGCAGGGTGCAGAGTAAAAATGACCTGGAATTTGTGCCAAATGCCATAGATTTCAGTATTGAATTTAAGATTTTATCAGTGGAGCACTTAAGTGGGCCAAAAGATAAAATGGCCTGCTTACGTAGCCCATGCTGTGGGTATATTGTTGATGTTTTTGTTTGTAATATGGAAAGGCAGCATAGTTCGGAAATTCATATAATAAATCATCAAATTTCATTCCCTGGAGCCATTACAGCTTCCAGTATGAGTCACTTTCTAGTTTCCAGAACTGCTATCGAGCTAAGTACTCGTGCATCTAGTAATAAATTTGGATACTCGAAAAAATCAGTGTTCCTCTATTGTACGCTGTTTCTATTCTATACGTTTGGGTAATTAATATTATGAAGCCCCCTGATAACTCTACGAAAATTCCTGTATTATCAATGTGATTTCTGAAAAATTAGGCTATAAAAATGAAAATTATATTATAATGTAAAAGTTATATTTGGTGTTGTTAAAATGTTAATGAATAATGACTATCACGTAACATAAGACTCTAATATCGAATTCTAAAATATGTCTTTTTGCCAGTTGAACCTTACCAGAACAATATTTTGGAGCAGTAGGAAAATTGTTTGTTTTGGTGAGATCCAACTGGCACAGAGAATGAAAAATAATTTTCCATATCATTAGTGCTGTTTTCCTATGTACAGGGTGTACAACTAAGAATGGTCGCCGGCTGTATCTCAGAAACTATTTATCGTACAGCCTTCGGAAAAAAAGTAAAAGTAAAAGTGGCCAAAAGAAATCGCTGGAAATTATTTTCAAGTTTCTAGCTTAGCCGCTAGGGGGCGTACCTGCCATGGACAATGATAAAATTATGATTTTCTCCAAATTATAGGCAATTAAGGTAACTCAAAAATAACTTTATTGGAAAGCTGAAACAATTATACACAATTTTGGTTTAACACTTTTGCTCTAGCTCATCAAATAACGGTGGGAGGAGAGGGTGAATTCTTCTGTACGAAAATGCTTATAACTTCTGTTTAACTTTATAGAATTTGGCAAACTTAGTATCGTTTGAAAGAACTTTTCTTGCTTCAAACGATGTTCGATAAGAGAAGTTGTTTTGTTTCATATATTTGTTGCTAGGTGGCGTTTTTTGAAAACTTATTAATTTTATCGATTTTTCTTAAAAAATTTAAATGGACTCATATATATTTTTTAACATTATTAAAATTAGTATAAAATATCGAAAATATTAGTGAAAACCGCAGATCCATATCTTTTTTCGTTCAAGAAATATGGACAAAATAGTTTTTACACGATTCACAACCCCTATTATTGTTATCACAAGTCGTTTTGCGAATATAGGGCTAATTGCATTTTTTTGTTCCAAAGCCTACCACTTAAATTTGCAAAACGACTTGTGATAACAATAATACGTGTTGTGAATCATGTAAAAACTATTTTGTCCATATTTCCTGAACGAAAAAAGATATGGATCTGCGGTTTTCACTATATTTTCGATATTTTATACTAATTTTAATAATGTTAAAAAATATATATGAGTCCATTTAAATTTTTCAAGAAAAATCGATAGAATTAATAAGTTTTCAAAAAGCGCCACCTAGTAACAAATATATGAATCAAAACCAATTCTCTTATCGAACATCGTTTGAAGCAAGAAAAGTTCTTTCAAACGATACTAAGTTTGCCAAATTCTATAAAGTTAAACAGAAGTTATAAGCATTTTCGTAGAGAAGAATTCACCCTCTCCTCCCACCCTTATTTGATGAGCTAGAGTAAAAAGTGTTACACCAAAATTGTATATAATTGTTTCAGCTTTCCAATAAAGTTATTTTTGAGTTATCTTAATTGCCTATAATTTGGAGAAAATCATGATTTTATCATTTGACATGGCAGGTACACCCCCTAGCGGCGAAGCTAGAAACTTGAAAATAATTTCCAGCGATTTCTTTTGGCCACTTTTACTCTAAATATTTTTTTCCGAAGGCTGTACGATAAATACTTTTTGAGATACAGCCGGCGACCATTTTTAGTTGTACACCCTGTACAAGCCTTCAAAGTGGTTCTCTAAAATTTTACTTAGGTTTTCGGTTGAGGTAAAAAAAAGCCTAAAAAATGTTCACAACTATTACTATGTTCTGTTAGTAGTACAAAATATTACTATGTACTAGAATTGGCGATCTTGTCTAATGAATTTTAAGTTGTATAAAATTATGGAAAAGAGTAGTATAACTTATTTCATATTTTTTCTATAATAGATCTCTTTATTTTCTAGTCAAATTAGACACAATTAAATCTGCCTATGTATCTGTTTTGTTCCTAATATATCTAGAATATCTACTTTTTTTTTATTTTGTTTATTGTTTACTATATTTTTGTTTCGTTAAATATATATCGTTTTGTTGTGGCTACATTTTTTCTTTTAACACCTTTTTTTAAAACAACTATAAGACTACATTTAATTCTAAAATATCAGGTATTGTAATGTTTATAAAATATTCTAGTCCTTCTCAAATTTTTCCTCTAATCAAATTAGATGTAACCAACTATAATAATTGTTTGGATGTATAACTATTACTGTTCAAAAATATAATTTTTTTATTAAATGCGTTGATTATTATTTATCAATGATACCTAAATTTTTAAATATAGGTTCGAATTTACATTGAATTTTAAAAATAAACCCACAATTTGATTATTTAAAAAAGTTTAGTTTGTTGCATATTTTTGATTTACTACTTAAAGTGGCAAAAATAAAAATTTGTTATAAAATATTTCAAATTTGAATTGGATACGTATGAAGTTAGAAACAAACAGGCTAGACAACTTAAGCAGGTTGAAAAATTATTTTAAAGAAGTACTATTTTGTTTATAATAATTAGCTTAAAACTAATCGTTAGTTTAATATTAACGTGTTAAATACTTGAAAATTTGGTGTTATTAAATTTAGGTTTAATTTTCCATGGAATTCCCTGACCATCTGTAATGGCCTGTCAAACGTGCGACGAGTGATTCATACTTTTTGAGGTCACCAAATAACGTTTATATTTGTCAATATTTACGTAAAAAAGTCAAAGTAACATTTCAGTCACCCAAATCGATTTCAGTGTGGTATGCAGTTAAATTTCAGCTAAAGTGCCCTACACACATCCACATTACAATGAACCTCAATGGAGATGGCCCCGAATTTATAAACAAAGACGAGGAAATCGCATATTGGAAGTCGTTGGCTATACAAAACCACCAAGAATGTGAACGACTACAAAAGGAACTAGACGAATTTATCACCGAATCCCAACAACTCGAACGCGAATACGAAGCCACCATCGACCAAAACGAGAAGAAAATCAAGGAACTCACACTTTCCAAGAACCGATTGCAAAATGAACTGGACGCAATCCGGGTGAAACTCGAACAATCCAACAAGGAAAACGCAGAACTACAGTCAATCCTCACCACTAATAAACAGGAAAAGTCCGGAATGACAAAGTACATTCGTGATTTGGAGCAGAAAAACGACGACTTGGAGAGGTCCAGACGGATAATCGAGGAGTCCGTTGCTGGAATCAAGGCCAAATTCAACTCGGCAATCGAACGCAATGCTCTGCTTGAAAGCGAGGTGGACGAGAAGGAATGTCTGCAAGAGAAACTACAAAGACTTGCCGATGAAACCAGGGACCTGAAGCAGGAGCTGCTGGTGAAGGAGCGATGTCCAGATAATGAGCGAGTGCTCAATGGCTACACCAAAACGCCAGCGGTTGATACCAATAGATTTTTAAAGGAAATTGAGACGCAAACGACGCCACTTAGGCATGATTTTCCGGCGCCTATTTCGCCAGCTTCTAGAGTTGTGGCTGTGAATATTGTCAGTGATCTTATTAGGAAAGTTGGTGGCTTGGAGCGGAGGTTAGATAAAAGCCGGTTTGAATACAGGGACTTGCCCTTGCCCTCTAGTGATGTGCGGAGAACTCGACATTCGACTCAAAACAGTCCTGCACATAGTATACCAGGGAATAAATAATGTTAAATAGGTGCAATTTTATCTCTATTGGAATCTGTTATTTTTGTACAATTGTGTAGATAATTTTATTTATGTCCAGGAACAATTCTGTATAGTTTTGTATACAAGCTCGAAATATTTATGCTGTTTCAGGTGATTCGATTTGCAGCTGCAGTATTATATAATTTTTTTATAATTTCCAATGTGTGTACAGATCATTTTTATTCGATTAAAGTAATTTTTTGAGATATTGTTTTTTCGATGTATAAAAAAATCATTAAAAAAACGACATTTAAATTTATATTTCGATAAAACCTCGAAACTAAAAAATTTTTTTTTATTAAATACGAGAAGAAAAAATGTCCTGTATTAGATCGACATACATATTTATAATTTATTATGTATGTATATTAATAATTTATTTAATTTGTTGTAAAAACCCATTTACTCCTAGAAGAATGCAACCAGTTATACAATTTAGTTATTTATTGTTACTTTAGGTACCATAAAAATGTCTAATGTTAATTTACATTGAAACGTTTTTATTTTCTGTATATCACAAAGATTTATAATTTGAAGTGCAAAAATAAATATAAAGCTAAAAAGTTTACAGTTGATATTTTTTACTTGTATTTAAAGCTACAATACAAATTAGGAAAATAAATTCGAGCTAATTCGTGTACATCATGTACATAAGAGGAACAAAGACGGCAATAATTCCGACTTTTAACGAAACGAGTCTGCCAAGTAAAGAAGAATAAGAAGATTTCTTTAATTTCAATTTCTTCAACCATTTTTTCGGCGTGTTAACATTTTGTAATTATAATTAATTAACGAAAAAATGGCAAATACTTTATTTACAACAATTAGGCATTCCCTCGTACCAGCTTTTAAGAATATAACCAAAACATACCCCTATGTACTTCCGATAATCTCATCACAAAGTAAGTAAATTTTTGTTCCTAACCTCAACTCTTTACTAATTTTAACTTTTTAAGATGTACGAACTTTATACAATAAATCAACATTGGGTCTTGATGGTTTCCTACAACAACAAGAAAGAACAAAATATGCAATGGCGAACATTGCTGATAAATTTAGGGAGAAAATGAATGAATACTCCGGTGGTGACTCAAAAAATATGATTTTTACTGAAGATCTAAAAAACATGATCCACTTAGCCGAAAGCGACGAAGATATAGAACTAGTGGTGAAAATGATAAAGCGTTTTAATCAACAAAACAAACAGCTGCGTTTCGGTAATTATATTTTTGGACCAGTTGTAATGAGACTGTTTCACAACTTGAACAAGCCAGACGTTGCCCTCGAAGTAAGTTTGTTAATAAAGTTGTACGTAAGTTTTTACAATAAACTATTTCAGTGTTTTAAATCGCCAGAAATGTCCGGGTTTTTCGACCACTTAATGAGCTTCCAAATTTTATTGGATTTGTTGTACGAGAACCAAAAATACAAGGAAATGTTGGAAGTGGTTGATATAATTACTAAAGAAAAACAGATGGAAGGTATGAAATATCCTAGAAACATTATCGTGCTCGCCATGGCTGCTTGTTTTAAACTGGTAACTTCTTCGGTTTGATATTTCTCCCAAAATGCTTTAATTGAATTTTTTTTAGAATAATAAAGAAAGTTTGGATTATGCTTTGAATTTGTGGAACTCGCTTAAAGACGTTGGACATTTACCAATGCGCAGAGCCGTTACCTTTTGTGCTGGTTTGGTTTTGAATCAAGGTGAACCTGGACTTGCCATGGAAATAATTTCAACTGCAAGAAATCAGAATTATACTACGGTCCGAAATATTAAGGTAGTGGAGGCAAAGAAAAAACAACCGGCACACTTTCATATTGTTATATTATAGGTAGCAGCTTTGGTTGATGTTGGTAGAGTCGAAGATGCAATTCCCCTCTTAAAGACTGTGATTGCCGAGGATATACCCGGAGGTCATCTACATACTGTTAATAAAGATGTACTAGAACGAACGAAGAATGCTGTAACCAAATTGGATAATCCAGATTTGGCCTTGGATTATAATAGGTTGGAGCAGATTTTCCAAAAGGAAGGTCACGTGTCTTCTTTGGTAAGTAATTTGACTTGCAGTGTTGCAGTGAACTTGATAAATATTTATTCCAGACTTTGGACGAGCAGTTATGTGTTGAAATACAAAAACCCGCTAACATGAACTCTCGCAGTTTTGATGGAAACCGGCAATTCCAAAGAAACCAGAGACCCTACACGGGTGGTTACAACAATAATGGTCGAAGATTTGAGCAGCGTTATCGACCGGGTTTAACTGATTTACATTAAGTTGTATAAGTTTTATAAATTAAATAATATAACTGTAAGTAATAAAAACAGTTCGTAAACATCAGTTTTTACTTTCTTATACGTAGTATAAGGAAGTATAGTAATCGTGATTTTTTTCGACTTCGAGATTTTGATGGATTTACACGTTTTGAGGGCCTCTGAATCCATTTTGACCATTATGTCTGTCTGTCTGTATTCACCATAACTCAAAAACGACTTATCGGATTTGATTCAAATTTCATATTTAAGAGTTTGAACAAATTTGTGGGTGCCACATTCAATGTTTTTTATCTAGCACCAAAACAAGTGACAGTTACCTGGACATTTTTAGGTTTTTTAGGAATATCTTGAAAAATAAACAATTTATGAGATTTTTTATTCTTTAACATTGATTTAGAATTGAATTTTGAACAAATTTTGTTTGAACTTTTTTTTGAAATTCCGTCAAAAAAAATTCAAAAAAACTAGATATTCTTAAAACACTTTATATTTCTCATAGCGCGCATTGATAGTTGAATTCGATGATCGAGGTAGACCATGTGTCTCATTATATGGCTGCCAAACGGAAGGTCCCGGGTTCGAATCCCAGAAGGAACGGACCATTAGTTTTTTTTTATTTTATTGGTTTCTATGGTACCGAAAACAATAATAATGAATAAATAAATGTAATTTCATACCGGGAGATTTTTTTAAGTGAGTAATAGGTCAAAAATCTAAAATAAAACTCATTTTTGTCGTAAAATTCGGTTATAATGAGTGGGACAAGGACAGATTTATGCGTATTGCAATAAGTGCGACTATTTGAAAATTGCTGGAAACCTTCAAAATTTTTACAAGAAATTTAACTTAATTTCTTTAGGAAAAGTAATTATTGTAATACTATCCGTAAGTATAAGAAAGTCATGTGCTGGGCACATCAGATATTTATGTCTTGGTTTGGTTAGCAAAAAAACATACAATGTTTTAACAATTTTTAATTTAAACCGACAAAACATACAGAAGTGATTCCTAAAAAAGAGATCCAGAAATCAAATTAATTGTAAGATCTGCCAAACTTGCATCAGCTAAAAACTACCTACTGTACAAAACAATGCTAAAGTATTAAATTAAAACTAAAAAATTTTCCGAAATAAAGTTATGTATCAGTCAAAAAAAAGACGAAATGATAGGATGAAAAACATCGGTGATATTAGTATAGCAAAGGCGCGAAATACTTTGAAAATGGGTATGTGTGAAACGATTTATAAAAGGGAAATGAACTAAAGCTGATTTTCAGTAATATGTAACAGAATTTAAAATCTCATAGTTGACATCAAATCTCCGATACCCGGTAATTTATTGAATTACTATAAACTTGGAATTTCATAATAAACCAATAAACTATTTATTTGGCCAGTATCTCGTGTTAGTTCCACGAAACAAACAAATTACATTTAACTTCCACAATAAAGTACAAAAATTTGCAAACTAAAATTAATTACAAATTATACTATAAAATAATCGATTGGTTTTTAGTAATTTTTTTTGTTAATATTTTTTATATTCATTAATTATAGTTTGAAGTACAAGTCTAGTTATTTACAATTATACATACATGTCCACAATCACAAAAAACCTGCTTTATTAATGTCAATAAATTACAAGGCAAGTTATTAAAATCATGCCAAATAGCTATATGTATCTTTCTGTCCTTCAGTTCGTTCTAGATATTCTTTTTCGATGAGGATATCTATGCATTTCTAGAAAACAAACAAAATTAATATTAAATTCACTAGAATTTCCATCTTCTTATATACCTTAATTATGTGAACTCTTGGCTTAAATCTAGACGACAGCTGATTAAGAACCTCAGCAACCAACTGTTGATGTTTCAAAACTTTCCTCATTTTCATAATTCGCACAATAGCCGCCTGTATCAGGAGTTTCCTATCTTCTTCTATGTGTTTGTGAGTCGTCTCTTGTTCCAGTTTCAACTCGGTTTTCATCGGAATATTTATATTAACACGCAGTTTTTTGCTGGAAGATTCAAAGATTGAACCATGGAAAACATTGTTTTTCACAAGGTACTCACTTTTTGAATCCCATAAATAAATTTACCACTGAGTTAGGACTTAGATCATTTTCGTCGTCTTCGCAAGTAATCAGTTTGGCCTTTAAGAGAATTTGTATAACTTGAACAAGAAAATCGTTCTTTATTTGAGTGTTTTCCTCCAATTGGGCAATTGTCCAACTGTCAGACACGTTAAACTGTAAAAGAACAGCCATTTGGAAAGTACTCGCTTGCAAAGTGTATCTGCAAAACAAATTAACTCAAAAATAGTTCCGCTTCCATTCAGATGTCTAACCTATTTTTAAAGCAGTTGGTGTTGAGCTCGCCTTTGGACATATTGTACAACCAATTTAACTTTCTACCTGAATGCTGTCCTGAGTAAAAATTTGTAAACCTATGAACACTCCGCTCCAACTACAAAAAACCCCATTAGATACGTTTAGTTAAATGCTGAGGAAAAATACTTCGGTAGGTAAACCAAATGTGAAAGACTGCTGGAATGGCCAGGAACCGGACGACAAAACCTGAATACTAAAGTCTATGCCTAGTGTTTCACTGGATCTTACCAAATGCGTGCGGAATTGTTCGTTCAAATCTTTAGACACGCCGATATCCTAAAGAACAAAAATTATTTAACACCCGACGTTTTAACCGGAAATTATTTAGACTTACTTGGAACATTCTTTGAAGTTTGGATGTGTACTCAAAACCACAAGCCTGTTTGAGTTTTGATATCATAGATGCTTCTGCATCATCACTGGCCGACATATGCTGAACAAGGCGTTTAGCCAGCATTTTGCTATAGAATTTTTGGAACACGTCCTTGTCTTCTATATATTTAAATACAACCATCTGTAAAACAATAAATGCAAAATTAAAAAAATATCAGAGTTTTGGAAAGCACTGAAACTGAAATAAATCACCTTGTGTATTTTTTCAGGCCATTAAAGTGAAAGTCTGAAAATGATGCTGGATTTCATAATGTGACTGTTTTAGCGTCATAGTTTTATAACCACTGGACAGATTTTAAGGAAAGTTACATTTTTACAAAGCGAAATGTAGGTTTTATTAGAAAAAATCGTTCAAAATCAAGGTTCTCCTAGTATATTTTTCAGACGTTAAGTTAAAACTTTGAAAATTGCACCAATTTTCACGGATGATGGTGTCACAGTTTTATATCCACTGGTCAGATTTTAAAGTAATATACAGGGTGTTCGCACGAAGTGGCTCACTATTGCTAACTTCGTTATTATTGGAGCTACAAAGTCGGTTAAATTAGCAAACTAGTAGCATTTTTTTCGCTGATTATAATGGTGAAAACAGAAAAACAATTGGCCATCTGGTTTTCGAGATATTCACAAAAATGATATTTTTTAAATGGAACACCCTGTATATTTTTGCAAAAATCGATTATAATTTAAATTCTGAACAAAGAATGTTCTTATGCTTTTTTGACAATTATTTAAAATAGGCGAGTTATTTTGAAAAAAAGTTTTCAAAGTTTTAATATCAAGTAGCCATGAAAATTATAATTTTGTAAATTTTAAATATTTCCGTAATTCTTTCAAGTATTTTTCAACTTGCTTAAATTCAAAATTATGATTGTTTGGTTTGAATAAATTACTATTCCGTTTTATGGCTACTTGATTTTAAAGAATTGCAAACTTTTTTTCAAAATAACTCGCTTATTTTAAATTATAATAAAAAAAAAATTAAGGACATTTTTTGTACAGAATTTAATTTGTCATCAATTTCTGCAAAAATATATAGGGTGTTCCATTAAACAAAAAAATAATTTTTGTGAATATCTCGAAAACCAGATGGTTAATTGTTTTTCTCTTTTCATCATTATAATCAGCGGAAAAAATGCTACTAGTTTGCTAATTTAACCGACTTTGTACCTCCAATAATAACGAAGTTACCAATAGTGAGCCACTTCGCGCGAACACCCTGTATATATTTTTACAAAGCGCAGTGTAGGTTATATTACAAAATAGTCAAAACTAGTCCAAAGACTCTAAAAAAGACATTTAAAATGAAACTTTGAAAATAGTTCCAGATTTCGTAGTTTTATCGTAAAGTTTTAGAGAAACTGTTTAAATTTTAATTCGATTTACATTTTTACAAAGTGGAATGGGGCTTTTATTACAAAAAACAGTTCTAAGGCTCTTAAGTTCGTATTTGTGTGTTTTTCAGACGTTTAAATTGAAATCTTTAAAATAGCATGAGTTTTCGGGCATTGATGGTTTTAGCCCCAAAGTTTTAAAACAGCTGGTCAGATTTTAAGTAAATTTACATTTATACAAAGCTAAATTTAGGCTTCATTATAAAAAAATTAGCTCAAAAGTTCTAATAGCCATATTTGTAGGTTTTTCAGGCGTTCAAGTTGGTTTTTGTGGATTGGCAGTTTTAGGATCAGTTACGTAATCACTGATCAGATTTTAAGGTAATTTGTATTTTTACAAAGTAGACTGTTGGTTTTATTACAGAAAAAAATTCAAAAGCTGTTTTTCATTTCTTTATTTTAAACACCTAAATTTTATTACTTACTACTTGATTCAACGTATCCTCCAGCTCAGCTTCTTCCGGATTCTTACTGGACTTCTTCAGCAACAGATCACAGTACTTAGCCAACAATTCCGGTGATTTACTGCTGGAATTAGCTTGCCTCGTAACTGCGTTCGTATTAATGAAGCGACCACAAGCCTTATCTAGAGCCGCAACAAAACCACTGTCATTGCTAAATGCCACCAATACTAAAGCGTTATATTTCTTATGGACCTCTAATATTGTATTTACATAAATTTTAGGATCCTACAAAACAACACAGACTTAATCAAACTGCTTAGATTTACTGCACAACTTACATTATGTGCACTTTCCCCGCATTTTTCTATGGCTGCCAAGCCCTGATTGGCAATATGTTGTTCCAACAAAGTACGTAGCTCGCCTAGACCATCCGGAATCCTAGCCACCAATGAATACATTCTACCTAAATCTGAATCCTTATCTGCATCTAACAGTTGTTGAAATTCTGAATGGAATAGTTCGAGATGTTTTTGTATAAGCACACGCTCACAAGTCCTGGCCAGACGTTCACTAGTCGTTTCATGCAAATAGGTTTGTACGCGCTTCTGTTCCTCAAACAGTCGTTGTTCAGCCTGGTAAAAAAAAATTAAAAATCAGTCAGTTTATAATTGCAGATTTTCGCATATATCTCACCTTTTTCATGTACTCAGTAACAGGATTCTCCAACAAAAAATTTGTACTCTCCCTGGTGTAAAACCGCTCAGTATCCTCCAAAAACACATTTTCAAAGCTCTCCTTGTACACACTTAAATTTGATCCCTTGGTACCCGGTTCCTCTTCATTCAAACCCAACTCTACGTAGCAATTTATAACACCAGATACTAAACGCGTGTTAATCGTTTCACCATTACGCTCCCTTTCAATTAACTTGAGCACTGCGTTAGTCACCTGAAATTACTCGATAGTTTCCTCTTGTTTCCAAATTAGCAAATACACACCTGTTTATTCAATTCCTTGAAGAGATGGTCACGCCAAGTCACCAAAGCAAGTTGGTAGATGTCGTGGATGCCTTTGCGGCCTTCTTCGCATTCTCGTTTTACCCAGTGTCGGTTCAAGTAGGCACATACACCATCTAATACTTTACTACTGAATTGGTATTCTTCCCATTGGATCGTGTAGAATTTCAGAACGTCCTCGTCCATGCGGTGGATTCCGTCCTACAATAAATTAACAAAAGGACCGAATTATACAAAAGTGGTTCATATTTTTACAAGAAATGATATTTTGGTTCGAATTGGAAACAGTATGGAAAAAATTTCGCTAAAAGTGGTACATTTTGTCCAGGGGCGATTTTTAAGATCGGGGGAGAAAAAATGTTAACTGATTGGAAGTAATGGTCTATCATAAATTGGTATTGGGACGTAAACACTTAGATTGGTGGAATCTGCTTATACTATCTTCAGCTTAACCTTTTAAGAATATACAGGGTGTCCCAAGACAGACACGAAATATTTTTATGTATGATTCTTTAATACATTCTTGTATAATTTTTTTATCTCCGGGTTTTTTTTTATTTTTATTTTCCATATACTCATTGCAGGTGGCAACTTACTGAAATCTTTTTAACAAATTTAATAATTACTCCGAGTAGACATCTTTTATGTTCAAAATGGAATATTTTTTCGATTCCAAATAAACCAATCTTTCATCATCTATAAAATTTTTAACTATTTTCTAAACTAGTTTTCAAAATAAATTGAATGAAACGTGAACATAATGATTTATTTTTACAAATTCCAAATTTGAGCACTAATAATTCTTTAAGGATTAACACTATCAAAAAAATTACAAGATACTTTCAATCTTATTATCTCAGCTACAAATTTTATGTATAACTTTTTTTCGATAATCAAATAGTTTCGCAGACTGGCTTCTTGTTATTCAACAGTGTTTACTTTTTCAATCTACAATTTTCAACATTCAAGAGATGATTGCTCGAAAACTAACCCGGATTGGGGATAAAAAAATTATAAGTACAGGACAATGCAGAATTTATTCAAGAATCACTTGTAAAAATATTTCGTGTTTATCCTGGGACACTCTGTATGTTATATCTATGCATTATACTGGGTTTGTGCCTTTATTTTCTATATATTTTTCAAATTTTCAGATTTTAAACTCAATTCTAGACTTTCTATGTAGTTAAAATTGACGGTTCTCCAATTATCTTAACTTTTTCAAAAAAATTCTTTAGTTTGTTTTTTTGCTTTCTAAAAACTGGATTGTTTTTGAAATTAGTGATTAAACTGATCTACTCTTTTATAAAATAGGGTTTATTATTACAAATTTTATGACATTTAAGTTACAAACTGCATAACTGGTACAATGTTGTTACCTACTTAATGTTATAGAAGATTCAAAATTATTATTTAATATTTATCATTTAATTTCGAGTCTACTAAATTTACTTTAAATAAAAAAAAACTGAATTTAATTGCTTGAAGGAAATAGTTTTTTTTAGATTTTAAAGCCAGTAAGTTGAAATAATAAAAATATTGTGAATTATATTAAAATTTTTACATAATTTTTTCTTTATATTTTTATTACCCTGTAAGTTTATTAATTTTTTTTATATTTATGTACCTTCATAATCCAATGTTATTATTTCTTAGTTTTATACTCATTTTTGACAAAATAAATAATTATTTGATGACTGCATTGTGTAGAGAGATATTTACATAAATTTGCCCAAAAATCTTGCAACTAAAGTTCAAGAGAAAATTTCCCCTGAGCTCAAATTCACTAAATTCCGGTTTGGCATGATTAAATCATTTTGATTAAAATCACGATTTAATCACTGATTTAAATCAAGTGATTTTTTTATTTTAATCATTGATTTAAATCAATGTTTAATAAAACACTACTGAGAAAATTAATTTTGAAAATATAACATTTTGTTAATGTCTTGTAGAGTCAGTAGAGGTACTTTTTGTTAAATTGTTGGTTTTGAAGAAAATTCTAACATAATATTAAGATCAAAGCTGAGACCAGTCTGTATAACGAAACAGAATATTTATTAAAAGTTTAAAACGGACAAAGATTTATATAATTATATTGTCAAAAAAAATCACTGAGGTTATTAAATAATAATTAAATTCTCTTTATCTGGATTCCGGGATTTAATATATTCATTGTAAGCATTACCATTACAAAAAATCAATAAAATCAAATAAATCATGATTTAATCAAAAAAATCGTGATTTTTTCCAACCCTGCTAAAATGTAATTAACTCATATAACAAATAAATTTTCTTCTATATGATAAAAATGTACAGAGGAAGTAGCTCGTAAAAAAGTACTTATATTTATATTTTCTATTGGAAATTTTCCAATTTAGTTACAACGTGTTTCTGAAATAATAAGAAAACCTTGATATACAGAGTATCGACCCGATTTATCTTTGTGGTTGCTAAAAGTAAGGAAAACCACGATACGTTTGCAAAAAAAATTTAAATTGAGTGGAAAATTGGAATAAATTACAGAATGAACAGTTGGAAGCTTACATAATTAATATATTATAAACTACATTTATTTTAAAGTAAATTAGTCCCTATTAAAATTATGACTTAATGATTTTTTTTTAAACCGATACATATTACTCTAAAACTATAAAATTTTGGCAACTTGAGATGTAAACACTACACGATTCGAGATAGCATGTGAATAATAATAAATCTACGAATAGTTTCTGAAATAATCTGATAGATTGTATACTTTTTCAGAAAATAATTATTACTGTGCTTTGGAACTACAGCTGACCTTAAATGTTGATCTTCCGGAATTGGTATAAAATTATTTTCAAATGAAGATGACCACTATCTTCAAATTATGCGATTAGAAAATAAGAAATTAGTTTTAATCCTGAAAACTGTTGTAAGCAACAAAATTTTAAAACCAGTGCTCCTAAATAAGTGTACAAATTATTTTGCTCTGTATTTTAAACAATTTACAATTTATCTATGTAACACCTTGAAAACCGTTTATAGATATTTTATTAAACTACATTTTAAATCAAAGAGAAGTGGACTATCTAGATTCTAGATCCTCTATCACTTTAACAAATTATTGAAAGAACCTGTTAGAAAAATACGTGACCTTGTACATGAAAATTTTTTTAGATTACAATGTTTACAACTAATTAGTGAATTAATTTCGTTTTGTTCGAGTTAAGAAGTGAGAACCCCACTGAATTACATTGTACTTCGAGTTTGGACACCTAGTAGATTTTCCAAAAATATTTTTACAAAAACAAATTGAATTCTAAGCTGAATTGGGTAGTGGTTGGGATTATTCTCTTTATTGCCAAAATAAATAATTGTGACTTACCGTTAGTAATTGTATAAGATAATGTTTCAAAAAATCCTTAAGACGTTTGTACAATTCCAACCCCACGAGTTGGGCGCCACCTCCACCTTGATTTTTTTTACTTTTCGTGGACGAATTTGAAGAACCGCGACCATTGGACAACTGATGCACTGACGTACAATAATTATAGACGTGCGTATACAGTTGCATGTATCTGGTTTTGTGCATAGTCTGCCTATTGTACACATGTTGTATTCCGGAATTCAAATCACCCCATATTTGATCCAGGTCAATTTGTTTGAGGCCTGCCGTATTGTTTCCAGTCACCATTGAATTCTTATTCGACATCTCCTTTAACTACTCCACAAAAAAATCTTCCAAGCTATACGGGAACTGGAAACGACAGAACAAAAAAAAATTTCACCACGGGACTGGACTACACAGAAATAAACTTATCCACTATTGATTTAACGGTTGGATGCCTCGCAAAATGCGAAAATCACCCTGCGATTGGAGATATTTCGTGAATATTTTGAAATAGTTCTTTCACCTTTTGTTTGTAAGGTGATACCACTTTCTTTTTTTTTCTCGTTGGAACTTACCAGGTTTTCTATAACATAACAAAAATTTACTAACTATTTACAAAGTGTTTCTTCAAACAAAAAACTTTAAATTTATAAAAAACTAGTGGAAATTAAGGAAATTTATTTGTTTCTTCTGCTCTTGACACCACGGAAATTGACAGATTTTCAGTACTGAAGTTAGCAATTGAATAAAGATTTTTGTTTTGCTTTGTTGGTACAGCCCGATTTACAGTTTTAAATAAATGTAGGTTACTAATGATTGTCCATATTTACGTTGAATTTTACTAGCAATTTTCTTACAAAATTTATACGGAAAACAATAAGTTAAATTAGGTAAATTTTGACAAATTTAATACCTGTCATCCCAGTGTCACTTCCGCAGCCAACTTCACATTAACGTGGGAATAAATCGCGCGCAAATTGTATAAAATGAAACACATTTTTGAATGTACTGCAATTATTTCATCCGAGAAATTAAATTTATTTTTTGCTTGATATACTAATAAAATTATTAATTAATACGAAGCAGCGTTTAAAATTCCCGCTTTTATTAATCACCGCGCTTGTGCAGTTCAAAAGTTAAGTTTCATTTCGTTCCCGTAGTTGCCTACACTGTTGATAATTGGGGGATTTTGGTTTTATTAAATAGTAACTTTAGTGGATTTCCAGTTTTCATTGCTTGTAGGGGCGGAACAGAAAAGTAGTATATGTCTATAGGCATACCACAATTTTCTGCTGCCTTCGGTCGGTGTTCGTGCTTGATTCGGTTATAGCCTGAGAGCCGAAGGCAGCCGAAAATTGTGGTATGTCCTATACTACTATGGATATCAACGAACTTCCTGTTACTTAGATTGAAATGCTACACGTCAGCACGTCACATCACACTTGTGTCTGCATCACATCTGTTTACACGTTTGACGTGAAGGTAGAGATGCAAGTCTTTTTATTTTTGTGTAAAAAGTTTCGGCGCGAAATCTGCTTTTGTATCGCTGCGTGGTTTTTACTATTCAGTTTTTATAAATTTAAGCAAAACATACCTGAGGCCACCGATAACCACACGTATTTTTTTCTATTAACTTTGTTAATATGGGTATTTTAGGATTGTCCAAATTACTAGCGGACATAGCTCCACAGGCAA
The DNA here is from genome assembly GCA_963942485.1 of Pediacus dermestoides. Classification (NCBI taxonomy): domain Eukaryota; kingdom Metazoa; phylum Arthropoda; class Insecta; order Coleoptera; family Cucujidae; genus Pediacus; species Pediacus dermestoides. Next base: position 38,680,562 of record OZ012626.1, read on the forward strand.
TCAAAGAAGGTGAAATAAAGAATTACTTCGGTAAGTTTTTTTCCAAAACATCTTCCCTCAACTACCAAGTTCAAGTTTTGTATTGGAAACAGGTAGAAAAGTGGCTGTGGATGCTTCTATGTGTCTTTACCAATTCCTCATCGCCGTCCGCAACGAAAGTGGTCAACTAACAACAGCAGACGGCGAAACAACATCCCACTTACTCGGAACTTTCTATCGTACCATTCGCCTTGTGGAAAATGGCATCAAACCTGTGTATGTTTTCGATGGAAAACCCCCAGATCTCAAATCGGGCGAACTGGGAAAACGCCATGAAAAACGTGTGGAAGCCCAGAAGGCCCTAGACAAGGCAACAGAGGCTGGTGACGCGGCCGACATGGACAAATTCAACAGGCGTTTGGTTAAAGTCACCAAACACCATTGCGAAGAGGCTAAACATTTGTTGGGCTTGATGGGTATTCCGTATGTTGATGCACCGTGTGAGGCTGAGGCACAATGTGCAGCTTTGGTGAAGGCAGGGAAAGTTTATGCAACTGCAACGGAGGATATGGACGCGCTTACGTTTGGCTCGAATATTTTGTTGAGGCATATGACTTTTAGTGAAGCGAGGAAGATGCCCATACAGGAAATACATTTGGACAAAGTTTTGGAGGGTTTGAATCTCAGTCAGAAGGAGGTTAGTTTAATAATTAGTGAATAAAATTAACTAATTTTGAGGTTGTGACTGTAGCTTTAAAATATTATTATTTTTCAGTTTATCGACTTGTGTATTTTACTGGGTTGCGACTACACCGACAGTATTAAAGGCATCGGTCCCAAACGTGCCATAGATCTAATCAAACAACACAAAAGCATTGACGCCATCCTCAGTAACATTGACAAGGACAAGTATCCACCACCTGAAAACTGGAACTTTGACGCTGCCCGAAAGCTCTTCGAAGAACCAGAAGTGGCTGATGCCACAAGCTTCGATGTAAGTTATTAATTAATAAAAATAATTCCAAAACATACAAGGTCCGTCAAAACCCTGGCATTCTTCTATAAATTCGTTAGGTTTGGAAATAGAAAAAAATTTTAAAGACAAAAGTTGTCAGAAATTTACTGCTCCATAACCTAAAATTATTTCCATTTATACAGGGTGTTTAATTACGGCTGGACAGCTACTTACTTCGTTATTTTAAATGGAACACCCTGTATATTAATAGATTTTCAGATTCTACACGTAATTTTAGATGAAAAAGTGTGAAGGTTTCATATTTTTAAAATGAACGGTTTTCGAGATATTTACACTTTAAAAAGAAAATTCACAAAATTTGAGATTTCAAAAACATGTTTATTTTAGTTATACTTTGTAGTTTTTTAAAAATTATTTCGGAGTTCTAAAAAGTAAGGTCTGGGGAATATTGTGATACAAAAATCTGAAATTTATAGTATACAGGGTGTTTGCAATTGACCGTCAGTTTCCATTGACTTCAAACAACGAAAACTCTATTTTTTTAAATGGAACCCCCTGTATATTTCTGACGTAGGTTGTAGAGATTTAAATTCTCTACCTTTTTTATAAAGTATTCCCTATACCTAAACTTAATATTTTAGGAGATATTTCAAATAATTTATATCGTATGAGAAATTCTATTCTATTTATTGAATTTAGATTGCCATGGAAATAAAAAATGTTTTTAGGGAGAGGAGGACCCACACGTTAGCCGGCTAGGTGCCCCTACCTTACATCTATAGATTTTTTTATGGGGCTATATTAAAGAACTAGTGTATCAGGAACCTCCAACGACTGCAAATAATATGAAGATAATAAGAATTACTACAGCCTTCAGGTCAGAACGATAACTCCACAAGTTCTCCTAAATACTCAAGATTCTTTTAAACGTCGAATCGGTATGTGTCTTCAGGAGAACGGACGTCACTTTGAACACTTGCTTAATTGACTTTCAGTTGTAATTTTTTTTATTGTATTTATTTAATTTTGTTATGATTTTATGAAATGGTTTCATTTCTTTTCTGAAAATTGATGATTAATTGCAGCCATCCAAATTTTTATTATTTATCTCTTTTTTATAATTTTAAACTAAGTGTATACTACAGCGATTAAGATTTACTTTTGGCATAAATTAAGTACTTAAACTACCTTCTCAAGTCTGCTCAGCTGACTTGAGAAATGTCGACATTTTCTCTTCTCTACTCTCTCCATTAAATAGAAAAGCAGTATTGAAAAAAACATTTTTGGCATTTTGTTCAGCAAACGGAGTATAGGAGTAGTTTTCTATAACCTTAAAATGACGGAATAAAGCATTTTTTATTTCCATGACAATCTAAATTCAATAAATAGAATACAATTTCCCATACGATATAAATTATTTAAAATATCTCCTAAAATATTAAGTTTAGGTATAGGGAATACTTTATAAAAAAGGTAGAGAATTTAAATCTCTACAAACTACGTCAGAAACATAGAGGGGGTTCCATTTGAAAAAATAGAGTTTTCGTTGTTTGAAGTCAATGGAAACTGACGGTCAATTGCAAACACCCTGTATACTATAAATTTCAGATTTTTGTATCACAATATTCCCTAGACCTTACTTTTTAGAACTCCGAAATAATTTTTCAAAAACTACAAAGTATAACTAAAATAAGCGCGTTTTTTGAAATCTCTAATTTTGTTAATTCTTATTTAAAAGTGTAAATATCTTGAAAACTGTTCATTTTAAAAATATGAAACCTTCACGCTTTTTCATCTAAAATTACGTGTAGAATCTGAAAATCTATTAATATACATGGTGTTCCATTTAAAATAACGAAGTAAGTAGCTGTCCAGCCGTAATTAAACACCCTGTATAAATGGAAATAATTTTAGGTTGTGGAGCAGTAAATTTCTGACAACTTTTGTCTTTAAAATTTTTTTCTATTTCCAAACTTAACGAATTTATAGAAGAATGCCAGGGTTTTGACGGACCCTGTATACTTATTAATTTCTTTAATAGTTGAAATGGTCTGAACCCGATGAAGAAGGCATGGTAAAATATTTGTGTGGCGAAAAGCAATTCAGCGAGGATCGTGTTAGAAACGGGGTGAAAAAACTACTCAAAGCCAAAGGTGGAACCACTCAGGGAAGACTGGATGGGTTTTTCACGGTGTTGTCCACAACTCCTAAGCGAAAGGTTGAGGACAAAAAGAATACTCCGAATAAAAGAGGAAAAATTGGTGGAGGTGGAAGAGGTAAAGGAAGACCAAAGTAGATGGATCTGGAATTTTACGCTGGCGGTTTATTTAAATTTATTTTGCAACTTATTTTCTATAATAATTAAAACTTAACCAGAACCATGATTATTGTACTGTTAATTATTGCGGTAAATTCAGTCGTTCGACTAGCCTTTGCAGAGGAACACTACTAGTGGATATGCTTCGCAATCTTAGATAATCCCGAGTTCTTGTCTGAAAACGTAATTTTAACGATGCACTTAAAACTTCCTCAAATAACCTTACCATATACTTAATATCAGCCGTACCACTCTTCAAACTCAACTGCCATAAATTCAAAGCTAAAGTCAATAGAGAATTATTGGATAAATCACTTCTAGTTACAATCCTTGTAAACAACTCCACAGCTAATTGTGCTTGTCGCCTACAAGAGCCCAATTCCATTAACAACTGCAAGACCTCTCCTATTATTATTGAACACATTTTGTTGATTTCTTGGATAAATTTTGGATCAGAACCATATAAAGCGTCATTAGATTCCACTAAAAACAACCGTATTATATGGAGAACTGTTTATTATACCCTCTACCTTTATCAATGTGGTATGGGAATGTTTCTTGAGCCATCACACAGAGCATATCGATGACGTTAATATAAATTAAAGCCAAGGAGCCATTGGTTTTGTTCCACTCGTAACCTCTGACTACATTCAGTAACATTCTGGTTAGGCTTAGTACGCCTCTTTCAGGATTGTCAGGCACGACGAGTAATGTCGATAAAAACTGTTTCACGTAGGTGATTAAATATAATTCGTTTTTTCCGGTAGTGTCTTGCAGTTCTGTGAGGATGCTGAGGGCGGCTTTGAAGCATGCATCGGCTGAGGAAGAAATAGTAAATAAAATAAGCATGGGAAAGTGGGTGCGCGATTTTAGCCCCTTTCTTGGTAATCAGTCTTTTTACCTTGTCCAAGACACTGATTAAACAACGCCACTTGTCCCGAAAGCAAATACAAATCCAGTCTGGTTTTAACGGAAACAATAGAAGGAATGGTAATGAAACAATAAGCGGCGCAGGCTCTCACAAAATCAGCTGTTTTCCTCGTATGCAATCCCTTAATAATTTGCCTCGTAGAAACCGACAGTGAATTGACACACTAAAACAAACCAAGTTCAACACAAAATACTATTTACCAAAACTTCCCGACTTACTAGAACTAGCTGTGCTAATACCACGTCTATATTCGAGAAAGCCCCTCTGGCTTCCACGTAAAAGCTCATCTGTTGCTCAAAATCGCGTCCATAATCCACTCGTCGAACAATTCCGCATAAAATCTCCCCGATTTGTTTGTATTCATCATCTGGAGTTAGAGCATTAACCGAATCATGTAAAATACTACAGAGGAACATTAGAGCATTGGTGATAACTGGGTCGTTTGTCTTAAGATCGCTGCTGCAGAGACTTAGGATTTTTTTGCAAACTTCCACTTGGAAGCTTTCTTGTTGGAATAAATCAACAACGGGGAGGAAATTATCCTGGAATTATTAGATTTCTATAGAGTTGTTTCACCTAAGAACCTCACACTTTTACCATAATTAAAAGCAGCTCAAAATCCTGCACATGCGACACAATCTTCCCAATAATCGCATTAAGCTGTGGGTAATAATTTTCATACACTCGATCCTTCGTCATGTGCTCTATAATATCTCCCAGAATCGTATTTAGCTCTCGATTCTAAAATACGAACCTCTCAAAACAGTTTCTATAGAATTTAATCTACACTCACCGAAAAATATTGCACAACGTACTGAGCCCAAGCCTCAGCGCAAGTTATATATTCACCCGGATCAGTCAACGAAGTGATGTGCTTCCAAACTATAGTGAGAATTTGTCGGCGTTGCTCAGAAGGAGGGGGACAAATGCTCACACACAAACCCAAAGTTCTTAAAAGCAAATAGTGGGGGATGCCGTTGTCGCAACATTGAGCTATCATATCTAGAAATTGCAGCGTTCGCTCCGAGATGTAGGCCGGTTTGAACGCCGACATTATTGTGTTGAGTATGAGCGAGCTGAAGGAGAAAAAAATTTAAAAAATGAGAGAAAAATATACATTAAAAAATGTTTTTCTTTAACATTTGCTATGGAAAAAAATGTTGTACAGGGTGGTCCAGTTACGGTGACCTCGTTATTATCTCAGAAACAATTAGGCACAGGAAAAAAAGTTGTATATAGAAGTTGTACAGTCTATAGCATGCTACATTTTTTAAATAAATTTATTTATACAGGGTGCGTCATTTTCATCTGGCGATATAAAGTTTCATTTTTTTAAATGGAACACCCTATATTTTATCCAAAATTATGATTTCTCGTCCAATTTACGATAAAAAATATATAAGGTTTAATATGCCTATTATTGATAGTTTCCAAGATATTCGAGAAAATATCTAAAAATACTATGATATCTGCCTGTTTATAATGAGCAATGTTAGTTCTATTTTTTAGCTAGAAAATTTTATTTCTGGTCTTAAAAATCAAGTAAACTTTAAATTGATATAATATGTAAGAAAAAGTCGTAGTATTTGACAAAGGACTATTATTTTATAGAGTAGACCTAGAAGCTAATAATAATGCTCTGTCGGGTAGGCATTGGAAATAGTAAATTTTTTTTTAAATATTTTGTTTTTATTATAAACTAACTAAATCAAGAATATGTTTTGGTTGAGTATTTTTGAAATTGAAACAATAAAATAGTTTTGCTCTAACACACCTGGTGGAAGCTACACCCACATAATAAAATATTATTTTTCAAAATATTTTGTCGAATATCTTTGAAACTATCAATAATAGGCATATTAAGCCTTATATATTTTTTATCGTAAATTGGATGAGAAATCATAATTTGGGGTAAAACACAGGGTGTTCCATTTAAAAAAATGCAACTTTATATCTCCACATGAAAATGACTCACCCTGTATAAGTAATATTTTCTCAAAAATATAGAATGCTATAGACTGTACAACTTCTATATAAAACTTTTTTTCCTGGGCGTAATAGTTTCTGAGATAATAACGAGGACACCGTAACTGGACCACCCTGTACATATTATACACGACGATAACATTTCATTATGTTCTCGAGCTTATTAGCGTCTCCGCCCACGCCTCGACGCTAAAATTGCTCTCAAAGATAACTACAATGTTATCGTCTTGTATAATAAATAACTATTAATAAATTTATTTGGTGACGTTTTTTCCTACAGAAACAAACTTAATTATTAATAAATGTTTTGGATATTTTTACCTGTTTCCATACTTGGCGCACCTCTCCAATAATTCACTCAAAAGTCTCTCATTAGCATCATACGCCACCGCTTCCAATATAAAATCTAAAGCTGGCGTGTACAAACTCATATAAGCGGAAATAGACAATTTTTGTACTTCCAATTCGAATTTAACGCTTTCGCTGAAAAGCTACGCAAAAATTACTAGAACTTTACAAATATTTCTGATTTACATGGCGATAAGAATCCAAAAACGCTGTGAAATTCTCCAGCAAATATCTCTTGGGCCCAAGTGAATTTGAAATGCTTATTCCAACTCTACACAAATAACATCGCGCATACACAGCTACCAGAGGATTGCCAATACCTTGAATCATCTGTGTTACCCTTGCAAGAGCTTCCGGGCCCTCGCTATAAGCAAACTTGGATTAATATTACACCAGGAGATTATTTTCTATTTATTACGTCAAAGAAAGGAAATTGTACGATTTTAGTAGAGCAACTTCTACATATAATCTAGGAACCAGTTCTCTAATAGAAGCAATTTTGTAGAACCAATTAAGGCAGGTTTCCTTTGCAGTTTCCGGTACCATGTTTGGGGTGAAGTCTTCTGGAAGCGCTGTGGGTGTCTTGGATCCAGGTCTGAAAGTTTGCAATTGTAGCATTTTAGCAGCTTCGCCCCACAAACTTACTTGTAATAATCAGCTTTGGTTCTCAGTCTATCATAAACAAGTTGTCCAAAAATATCCAAAATATCGGTAATTAGCACAAATTTGCTAGGATAAAAAGACAAAACATCAGTATCGGCTAATAACTTGGCACACTGTATAGCAATTTTCAGTGACTTGACTCTTTGTTCTGAATGCCAGGCGGAGACGAGTTCCTTTTTTAATTGTTGTATCTGCCCCACGTATTCCGCTTGGGATAAATCCAATTTCTTTTGGGAACCTTCCTCGAAGTAGTCTAGTTGTTCCAGTCTGTGTTGCACTTTGTCTACGGCAGTACTCTGCGCCTTCACCATGACTAAAAATGTAAACTGAAGCTAGGAGTATCAATAAACAAAATTTTACCTTTTTCACCATCTGAGAGAAAACTCGTCACAATGGATATTTTTTCCGATGTTGTGAATTTCGATAAAATCGCTGCCTTTCTAGATTGCCAAGACTCCATATCATTGCAACATTTATCAACTTTACTCGCAGATTTCCCCACTTTACCATCAACAATATCCTAAAAGCTACAATATAAAAACCACTGTTATATACACCAAATTAAAACCACCATTTCCGCAGCCATTTTCGATAGAGGATCCATTTCATCCTGAAGAGAAAACTCTGTAAGGGGATCCAAGCCTTTCAATGCCAATGTTAAGGGTTCCAAAATTGAGGCAGGAGAGGAAACCACCGGCGTTGTACGACCGGTACTTGGCTGGGAACCCAAAATTCTTCTTGGGATTCTCTCAGTAACCTACAAATATCACCATTTCTACAACAAGTACTTTTGTCGAAGGGAAACGTTACTTACGCAAACATTTTTTAAGGGGTGCTCCTTTACAACTGTTCTTTCAACTTGAGTGTTATTTTTGGTAAATTTATTGCTGTTGATGTGAGTATACCTAGAATTTTTAAGTGTATATCAGGGGTTTTAATAAGTGAATTGTACATACCATTCTGTTGGATTTGAAGACATTTCGGAAATTTTCTTATTATGACATCTGTCAGAATTTTCTAGGTTATGTCATGGTGCTGTCAAATTTGAAGCGATCTTTATTGGTAAGTTGATACCATGGTATACTCCAAAACATTTTTATTGAAAACTGCCTATTAAATAATAACGCAATGTGTTTAAATACAGTTTTAATTTGTTTATTAAAAATTAAAATTGGATCTCAATTTAAAACACATCGATTTGCTTGAAAAATATAAAGATGTTTCGATACCGTTTCTAACCATTTGCAACCATTCTAACCTAAAAATCGTCAAATTTGTAAACAAGAAAATGGGTAAGTAAAAAGTAAATCACCGTAACGTATTCAATATTTATTTTATTTAACAGATTTAAACGAAGCGAAGAAAGCCCTTATGTCTTGTTTGGATGATCCAATAAAAAAAGAATACATCTCCCTTCTTCGAAAGTGGATCTTGTTAGGTTCCTCAACTAAAGACAGTTTCGACAAATCAGCCCGTGATTTACTGACTACCGAGCAGCAGGTGCACCATCACAACATTCTACTTATTGCCATTGTATCAGAATTAAATCCAAATCGGCAAATAACCGATGGCAGTGGATATTTTGTGGATGGCAATGCTTTAGACAACGCAGACTACCAAGAGTATATCCAACAGTCAAAGTTGGAATTCATGCCTGACAGCGGTTTCATGTCTTGCAGAATAGCGATTGTATCCTGGGAGAACGGCATGCATGGAGCTGATAAAGCGGTGACAGAGTTGCTAATTCACGCTTGCCAGGCGTTTGTTAAAAACATAATAACAGCCATGATATCCAGGAAAAAAGGTTACAAAATTCGGGACCGTAAATTTCAATACGGATTTAATTTGCCTATATTAGATCCATTTAAACGAAACTCCAGCATCGTTGAAGATGTGCAAGTATTTAGTGATGATTTGGTTAAAAAAGAAGCGAAATTGCAGGATTTGGTAAAAGAAGAACCAAAATTTAAAAAAATGAGGAAGAATAACGAATTACCAAGATCTAAACAATGCTTTAGTAGTAGCGAGCAACAGGCAGCTTTTTCTTGTGCAAAAAAGAAAAATTATGATAATCTGCTGACAACGGCGTTATTGTATGAAACTTTAAGAGAAAACCCAAAAATATTAGGCTTGCATGGGATCCAAAGTGTTAGTATGTTGAAACTTGGTTTGCAATTTGAGGATTAATATTGAAGTTGTATAGGTATTTAAGCTGACTGGTTGTAAAAGTATTAGTAAGTAAGATGTAAATAAATCCTAGTTATTTATTATTTGTTATTTTGTTCTAGATTTATATACGAAAAAAAATTATAAAATTGGCGAGGTTTATATTTAGCGCCTTAAACATCGAGTTGCCTCGTTAGTCATCGTGCACTAGCGGAGCGGACTTGAATGTTGGTAACATAGCATCTCTGGTTGGTAACCCTGGTAACACTGTCAACCTAAAACGTCAAATTATCTATTCAAATTATTAAATGTACACAAGGCAAGAAATGATAAGATTAACAGAAAACCCGCTTTGCAATACCCTGGAGAAGTGCTAAGAAATGTTACATTATTTTACTACAACCGCTTTGGCTATTCTACTGTTTCTCCATGGCTTTTTTCCCATAACAAGTAACAACAAAGAATATGATAACAAACCACCAGAAACCATCAACAAAATTTCGTTGAAAACCCAGCAAATCTACTCGTCTGACTTTAAGAAAGCTGTAATTATCGTCATCGATGCTTTACGACTGGATTTTGTGGAACCAAATTTGATGCCCCTTCTAGCGCAGGCTGCAAACAAAAATGGTTGTTACAGTGAAATTACGGTAGAATCACCCACTGTTACTTTACCAAGAGTTAAAGCCATCAGCACTGGAAGTGTTCCACAATTCATCGACATTGTAACTAATTTGCATTCTACGCAAATTCTGGAAGATAGTTTGATTCATTCTGCGCAAGATGCCAAGAAAAAAGTGGTGTTTTATGGCGATGATATTTGGTTGCGATTGTTTCCTGAAAGCTTTTTAAGGTCAGAAGGCACCACTTCGTTTTATGTGAAGGATTTTACGGAAGTGGATAATAACGTAACTAGAAATGTTGTGGAGGAGTTGGAGAGAAAAGACTGGGATATAATGATACTTCATTATTTAGGTAAGATTAAAGTTTGGAAACACTTTTTAGTAGTTAACTTGATAATTTGTTGCAGGCTTGGACCATATTGGTCATATTTTCGGACCATTTGCACCGCTAATTCCAACGAAACTCACAGAAATGGACGAAGTAATCCACCGCATCCTCAAAGCTCTCGCTGCTTTGCCCGAAAAAACTTTAATGGTCGTTACAGGAGACCACGGAATGCGAGACAGTGGAGGCCACGGTGGTTCCACATATCCGGAAAAACATGTCCCTCTAGTCGTCATTGGAACCCCCTGCAAAAATAACTCATTTGCCCAGACTGACATCCCGGTGAACTTGGCCGCGCTTCTCGGAATCAAAATCCCAGCCACTAGCATCGGAGTACTTCACTCCAGTTTACTTCAAGAGTTTTCCTTGGAAAAATATTTGTTTACCCTGCGGTATAACGCGTTGTTTCTGAATCAGAAGCGAAAACTGTGCGATGACCACATCGATTTAGCGACCAATTTTCATGTTCGGTTTTTACGGAGCAATGATGAGGATAGTGGAGAAAAAGCTAAAGAACTATACGAATGGTGTTCAGTGGTTGTTAGTGACGCATTATTTAAGACATCTGTTAAACAAAACGTGTATTCGTTGGTGATTTCCATCGTTTGCATGGGGAATTTCTTGGTGATTTATGTAGGGAAACTGTTGGGATTGCCAACTAGGCGGAAAAATTCCAATGAAACAATCGGTTTTTCTATCCTGTTACTGGCAGTAGTTCTGCAGTTTTTTGTAACTGATGCAGCCTCACTGTTTATTCTGTTCATCATTGTGACAGTTTTCCTTTGGAATTTAGCACAATTAATCACATCGCTGCCTAAAAATTTCAACCAAGATCCCACAACCTTCCTCATGGTTCTTTTTACTATTCTCCATCCACTAACTTTCTCGTCTTCCAGTTTTGAAGAGGAAGAGCACCAGTTTTGGTATTTTGTCCTAAACTTACTGTTTTTCCTGAATATATTAAAACAACCAAAGAAACCGAAATTGCTGGCTGTGCTAGTGGTGCTATCACTAGGAATTAGGTTTTTACGTACGATTAACCAAACTGGTGATAAATGGGCTGGTTTTCCAGATTATTCAGATTGGCTGTTAGAAGCTGACAACCACTTGTATCTGCAGTTGTTTTTCATTGTGGGTCTTTTGAGCGTTTGGGCAAGTGTTTGGTTTTTGTCTTCTAAGCATAGTGTTGCTCAAAGTTTCTTTAATTTTATTGTTTTGTTTTCTATTTTTATTTTCAAGGACATGTACTCTGGAAGTGCCTTATTGGGACAAGTAATTTGGTTATTGATTGTTTTCAAAGCACTGGTTTTCTATAGGAAGAACCTGAAAATTTCCTGGGTGTTCATAGCAACTTTGTTGCTAAAACCTTACAACATTCTCTTGATTACCTACTGTATTTTAGCTAGTCGTGTTTTTGTTAAATTATTTAAAGGAGTTGAGGCTCTAACTCTGGCTCATGTATGGCTAGGAAATGCTCTATATTTTGCTCAGGGACACAGTAACAGCTTAGCTAGTGTGGATATATCAGCGGGGTACATCGGATTATCCTCTTACGAACCTATTTTGGTTATAAGTCAAGTTCTATTCCATACGTATGCACTGCCAATCTTATGCCACTTTTTATTATTAGATAACAAACATTTGAATCACACAAAAATTTGGACAATATTGTTTTGCAACAGATTATACATAATATTAATTACATGTGTTGTAACTATAATTCACAGGCATCACCTGTTTATCTGGTCGGTATTTGCGCCAAAATTATTTATTGAAGCTACACATTCAGGTGTTTTGTTCATTGAAGTTGTTGTTTATTATTTATTGTATTATATAAAAGTATTTTATACTAAGAAATCTAAAACTATAATATAAGTTTGTTGATACTCCCGTGGTTTTATTTGACATTAGTCGTCAGGTTTTTCTGGTGGTGGTCCACAAGGTTGCAGCATTTTTTCCATGAGATTGAACCGAACACGAGCCTTGGCTTCGTTCTCGCAAATTGCGAAGTAGTTTAGTAAATCTGGGTGGCCCAAGTAACTGGAGTAACTGTCTCTGTGTTGGTTGACCATCCACTCGTATTTGGTGGTGTCCGCGTGGCCGGTTCCAATGTATTTGGACTGCAAATGCTCCAACTGACTGAGGATGTTGTATCTGTCCCCCATTTTTACTAAACCAAATGTGAACAAGTTCAAAAGAAGCTCGTAGAATATTATGATAATTTGTAATAAAGTTATAGCAATTTTTACCTTTTTAACGCAAGATTTTATCAAAAAATCGCCTGAATTTGAGGTTAGTGCTCAAATAACAAATTGGTATTTGACATGACAAGGCAACTTGATACAAGAAAATAACCAGCTGGCTAAGTACGTTCAACACTTCATACACAGCCTAAAAAAATATTATACAATTAAAAGTTTCTCCTGTATAAAACTAATAATAACAATCAAAAATATATTCTTATTATAATAAAAAGCGAGAGTAATTATTTAATGTACATAGCAAATATATTGCTTGTTTGCTTGTAGTGCGGTACCTACTAACATGTCACGTGACGTCTGTTTTTGTCTAACTGACATTTGACCTCAAGGCGGCAAACCGGCCAAACAAAAAGCGGTTCCCCTCCATTTCTATCGGTAATAACGATAAAATGTGTGCAAAAAAAGTTTATTTTGTTGCTTTTAAATAAACAATGTGTGTAATATGATTAGTAAATTTGCTGTGTTAGATATTTTTGTGTCACTTACGATACTTTCATAAGCAAAGTTAGTGTGAAAATCAACAAAAATTTAGGTAATTATTTGTTTATCGCAGTAGCCGTTGATTAGGTTTTAGGTTATTTTATATTTTTTGAAATTGTGTAAATTTTTAATTAAGGATTAAGGGCACGTTATTTTGTGAATGCTTTGCATGTAATTTTTATTGGAATATGAAATTGGGTTCGCGGCATGTGGAAGCTACAGTGAAGCCAGCTGGGGTGCTTGGTTTATCAATTAGAACATTTATTGATATGAGTAAATTTATTGGCATGCCTTCCCTCCTTAGGATGTCTGTATTTTATCGCATTTTGGTGGATTTGTATTGGGAATTAGTGGTGTAGAAATTAATTATTAGAGCATAAACACTTTACAAACAACTGGATTGATTCAACTAAATATTTGCAGTCCATTTTCAATGATGAACACTGCCAGTAAAAGATACACGCCTTCATCAACAAAATATGAACACTCACCACAAATAACAGAAAGAAGAAGAGCGCTTTTTCCCAATGCGGGAATCGAGCAAGCTGGATCATCCGATTCGGACTTGGGCCAAATCAGTCCATTAACTTCCGATTCAAACTCGGAGGAAGGTGTTAACATGGCCACACAACCCATCAGCGGTGCTTCACCAGAAACTATAGGAGATTACGATATAATTGGTGTTGTACAAACACCAGTTTCTGGAGACAGCACACCACAAAGCAAAATCCGTGCCTTATCCGAAGATACTATGTCGCCTTTATATCTAAGTCCTTTTAATAAAATCAGTGGTTTTCAAGATGATTTATCCCCAACTCAAACCCTTAAAACTCCTCATAAAACTAACGCCACCACAGCTCCTCCTAAACTCATACGGAAAACCCTGTCTCTCTTTCCAGAAGTCGTGGTACCTACCAGAAGTTTTTACCCAAAACTTCCGAATATCAAAGAGAAAATGGAGGAGAAACCACGAGGGGCTGTTGTGAGGGAAATGCCGAAGAAACCGATTAAACGACGAACTGCAAATAAGAGAAGATATGGGCAAATTAATGCAGGCGTTGGACATAAAATCCGAAAACCAAAGCAGAGGAAATTGGATACATCGACATTCTTACAAACTGCCGCTTCGATTCTTGATAATTCCCCTCTGAATGACTACCTGGAGGAGTTGAAAACCATCCAACAAACTCCAAGTAGCTTAATCGAAAATAAAGAGAACAATTACAAAGTGACTGAGGCAAGAAAGCGTCCTTTGTCGCCAGAACCACCACCAGATCCCAAGAGGAAATTCTTCAAATTTTCCCGACAGAAAGCAACTGTAACTGTTAATGAATCTATTAAACTAGAAATCGATCATGGCAAACAAACTCTAATAACACAAGAAAGTAAACGCCGGAAGATTACTCAAGACTTTGATTTAATTGAAGTCGACCCTCTGGAATCCACTGCAGACATAGACGAGCTCATAAACAGTCTTAACGACCAAAATCCTAATAGCATCACCTTGCAAGCCCACAATTCCATAGCTGCGTCAGAGAACCAAATTTTATTACATACCACACCTTCAGTGATGAATATTCTTTCATCTCCAACTTCACAAATGTGCGATATGACTTCTGGACTGGCGTTGAACAGTCCGAAGAAAGCGAAGGATCTCACTAAAGTCCTCAATGGTATGCCTAGCGCAAACGATGGCCCGCCAAAGCTCTACCCGATTTTTGAGCCAAATGCCCGGATGCGCCTAGAGAAGAAACCGGAGATGAAAAATAAAACCCCCACAGCGAGGCGTTTTAAAGCAATTTCAGAAAACCAAATGCTTTTGGACGCCGGGCAAAAGCGATTTGGGGTTACGCAGTGCATTGAATGTGATTTTGTCTATCACATTGGGGATCCGAGTGATGAACTTGTGCACAAGAAGTATCATGATTCGTTACATATTTTGAAGTTTTCTGTAAGTTTTTTGGTTATGCTTGTTTTTTTTGTGGACTAATATTTTGGTTTTAGGGTTGGAAGAATGAGAGGGTTGTTGGTAATTTTGGCGATGCTAGGATAATACAGATTATACCAGGTGATTGCAAATCTTGGTGGAAGAAGGTCAAGGAGGTGATGGAGGTCGTCAACAGGGATCTTGGATGTTACGATGTGAATTATAACGTTGGAGAATTTCAGGTAGGAATAAAACCATAATCCAAGATAATTTTTCTGTTTTCAAATGTAATAAATTTGGATTTTGTGGTGATTCTATTTTTTAATATTTTTTTTTATAAAATGCTTGATGTGCTCGTAATTTCAATGAAATTAAACCAGAATAATTGTAGCCATTAACAAGCTTAATTCCTTCCACTAAATAATATCACACTTTCTACAAAACCCCTTACTTTTCAGGTTTTCCTCTACGTAAAAAGCAGAATTATATCAGGATGTCTCCTAGCAAAACCCCACTCAGAGGCCTACCGCATGCTAACCTCCGATTCCAACCAACCCGACTTCTGTTCTGAAGAATCCTACACCGTCAGATGTGGAGTATCTCATATATGGGTGGCGCAGAAAGCCCGCAAACAAGGAATTGCCACGGCAATGATGAACTGTCTCAAGAAGAATTTTCTCTTTGGTGAACCGCTTAAAAATGACGATATAGCTTTGAGTTCGCCAGCGACTTTGGGAAAGGAGTTTGCCAAAAAGTACTTTGGTACATCGAATTATTTAATTTATTGTTAATAAATGTTTTTAAAAGCCATATCAGACAGTATTATATTGTAGGTTTTTACATAATTTTTGTGTGAAATAAAGGAAATGTTTTAGTTCAATTTACAGGCCATAATTTAATATAGTATATTTTTTATAAAAACACATGTACAATAGTAGGTAATCTCTTAATTTATTGTTATTTTAATAACAGTTTGTATTAGTAAATAATAAACATTTTGTTTTAGTAAGTTGTTAATTTATTCGAGGGTGTTGGGGATTCGCTGTGACCTGAAAACTGAAAAAATATTACTAAACACGTAAAAATTGTTGTAAAATTAAATTTACCATTTTATTTATATCCTCTGGATTTATAATATGCTGCGTTGTTCGGATTCAACTGGTTTGACCGATTGTCCATAGATTCTTTAGGCGGAGCTGGAGCAGATCCACCGGAATTAGCTACAAAGAGGAACATGGTATTAGTATCGATGATGAAAAACTATGTAAGTAAAAATACAGAGGAAAATAAATAGTAATTAATCAAAATAAAAAAAAAGTTGTTTTTAAAAAAGGGATTAAGTTAAAATTAAATTCCTAAATGACAAAAAAAAATTAAGAAAATTTTAGGGAATTAGCAGCTAAATTTTATCAAAATTTAACATTAAATAAAATTCCTTATCTAGAAATGATTTGAATATTTTAGTAACTATTATCTAGCAAAAAAATGCGTTTATTAAAAAAATTATTTCGACCTGATAAAAATAATAATAAACAAAATTTAAATTTATTGCGTACCTTGCCAATTTGCCGGCCGATCAGAAAACCCTCTGCTCTTCCAATACGACTCATTATTGGGATTTATTTGATTCCCATGATTGCTGTTTTGCTGATTCATTTTCGAACGAAGAACTTCAAGCAGTAATAGTCACAATTTAACTGGTAGCACCAGATGCAAGCGTCTTCTTATATAACTGAAAAGTATACGGGGGGAATCCCCGCGGGTGCTACATTGCACAACGGCGCTTAGACTGTGATAGTAACTAGATTTTTTAACACACTCTTTCACAGTCAGGGATTCTAGTTTTGTTTGTATGTAGGTAGTTTACCATACCGAGAATTGCGTTGCTAAATATTTACCTATTTAGCAGGAAATTGATTTAGTTTGGCGTCTTCTTTTTAGATAAAGGTTTTGATGTTGGGAAAATAAATAAATAAGGTGTATGAGAAAAGTCTAGGTTACAGTAGACACAATTAAATATTTGTAGAATTATTACATAAATGTGTGTTCAAATTTCGGTGATAGATTAATTTCTGTTAATGTTTAGGACCGCGGCTTTTGATAAAAATGTAAAATAATTTAATTTTTTTGCATAAATAGCTTATTTTGTCAAGAGAAACTGTTGTGGTTTTTTTTAGATTATTGTCCAAATTCTTTTCACTGAGTTTGAATAAAACAGTGTCAGGTTAATTTAACTAAAATATATTTATTCCATAAAGCATATGTTAATAATTCAATGGTCACCGGGAAAAAGCCCAGTCTTTTATAAATTACGAATCTAAAAATATTACATCATTTCGAGATTTTTCATGAAAAAACCTCAAAAAAAATGAAAAACTTGCTCCCCCGACTTTATACAATTTCTCTTTGCAAAATAAGCCATTTTTGTAAAAAACAAACAAATTTTTAGGATATTTTTAACAAAAGGCGCGATTATAGACTTAATTTCATTTGAATAATCTGGACAATTTTAACGCTTTATGTAGAAAAAAATAATCAAAAATTTTAAATATCTAATCTAAATTTAAAGATCAATCAATCAAAATGTTTTTTCAATTTAAAATACGTAGTTTAATTTTGTCACCCATATCATGAGAAGAGTAAAATTAATACTTAACGAAACGTACAATTATAATAATTTTTTGTTGTTTGTATCTTTCAATTTTTTCTGATATTTTCATAATAAGTAAGTACATATGAATTTTCACCATTTCTTTCTTAGGGATTAGATTAGATCGTTTTACATTTAACTCCAAAATTAATTCTTTTATTTTCACAGTAATAATTTTGAAATTTTGAAGAAAATTTAACTAATTTCTCACGTTTTTTAGGTGCACTTTTTTACCATTTTGTGGTAATGGACCAAACAATAAACGCAAAATGCGTGTTCAAATTTCGATGATAGATTAATTTCGGTAAATGTTTAGGACCGCGGCTTTTGCTAAAAATGGCGTAAAATAATTTGTTTTTTTTGCAAAAATAGCTTATTTTGTCAAGAGAAATTGTTGTTGTTTTTTTAGACCGTTTCGAGATTTTTTTCATTAAAAAATGAAAAAAAACTATTAACAACCTAAGCAGTAAATGTTTTTTTTTTCATTTTTCATGAAAAAACCTCGAAAAAAAACTAAAAACTTGCTCCCCCGACTTTATACATTTTCTCTTTGCAAAATAAGCCATTTTTGTAAAAAACAAACAAATTTTTAGGATATTTTTAACAAAAGGCGCGATTATAGACTTAATTTCATTTGAATAATCTGGACAATTTTAACGCTTTATGTAGAAAAAAATAATCAAAAATTTTAAATATCTAATCTAAATTTAAAGATCAATCAATCAAAATGTTTTTTCAATTTAAAATACGTAGTTTAATTTTGTCACCCATATCATGAGAAGAGTAAAATTAATACTTAACGAAACGTACAATTACAATAATTTTTTGTTGTTTGTATCTTTTAATTTTTTCTAATATTTTCATGAGTAAGTAGGTAGGTACATATGAATTTTCATCATTTCTTTCTTAGTGATTAGAATAGATCGTTTTACATTTAACTCCAAAATTAATTCTTTTATTTTCACAGTAATAATTTTGGAATTTTGAAGAAAATATAACTAATTTTTCACGTTTTTTAGGTGCATTTTTGCCATTTTGTGGTAATGGCACAAACAATAAAATAAAAATTAAAATTTTTCTAACATACAGAATTTGATTTTTGATTAAAAAAACCTTTCGGCGCCAGTTATTATAATAGCAATAAATATTTCATTTTTTATAAATACAATATGTTGCGAATATTTTATTTACAACTCAAATAAGCTAATTAGCACGTTTCAAATACTTTATTTAGAAAATAACAAATCAGCACTATTGGGTATAGGAAATATATTGGTTTTCGATACATAATTGGGTTCTTGCGTTTTTGGCCAGAATTCGCCGTATTGCGAATATTTTATTTAGAAATTAACTAATCACAACACTATTTAGGTATTACAAATTTGTGTTCCTGTTCTGTTTTATAAATTCTTACTTTTTATATAAAATGTTTCTAACAATATCATAGTATGAGAGATATATTTGTTAATAAATAATAAAATAATTGTGTTTATTATGTGTTTTTGTATTTACATATAATTTGGCATTTAAAACATCTTGTCTTAGTCTGCGGGGATTCCCCTTTTTACCTAAACCTAACTACAGTACATAAATAGTTAATTTTCGTGACCTCAACGCAATTATAATGATATGAATATGTTTATCTTGTTTTGTTTTATTTTTTATAGTCTTTTACTTTCTTATACGAAGTAAAATGCTCGGTAAAATCTATACTTTTCGAGTTATTGCGTTTTAAACAATAAATTGTTAATAACTTTTGTTTGCACCACTTTATTGAAAAACGACGCACGGATTCGGATTCAGCGACCAAAAAACCTTCAGAAAACACTGCGTCGTCTTATCCCACTTTTACTTCCTACCTTTTGACCCCTAGCTGAAGGACTATAAATACAGGATGTGTCACGACGAGTTGACAGTAGACATAACTGTATTACTAAACACAATTTGGTTCGGAAAATTGGTATACACCCATTATACAATGTGCTCTATTTAATGAAAATATTGCCACCTTTCTGGTACTTCCGGTTATACCGGAAGTAGACACAAACTTTGTTATTTTAAATGGAACACACTGTATATTTTTAAATTTTTAGATTCTACACTTCATTTTAGGCATAAAAGTATCAAGGTTATATGGTCCTAACATTAACGGTATTATAATTATTTACACTTTTTCATTTTTTTTTATAAAACATAGATGTAAATAAAAATTCAAATCTTGACAATGACACGTTTTTTCCTAAATATTTTTCTTGTGTTTGAAGTAGGAATATATAAGAAATAAGCTGATGTAGTTTTGGAAAACTTGCTTTATACAGGGTGTTGGTGGTTGTCCGTTCATTTATAAAAACTTTAATCAATGATAACTTAATTTTTTTAAATGGAACACCCTATATATTTCTAGATTTTCGAATTCTATACTTAATTCGAGATATAAAAGTATTAAGGTTTTAAGGTCTTAAAATTAACGGTATTATAATTAATTACGTTTTTTAAAAATTAACGGTCAATCACAAGCACCCTGTATAAAATAAGTTTTTTAAAACCGTATTACCATGTTTCTTGTACATTTCTGCGTCCACTAAAATTTTGTTAATTTTTTGAAAGAACGTGTCATTAATAAAATATGAAAATGTTTGACTCTAAGTTTTTTTACAAAAAAATTGGAAGAAACATAATTACTTAATTATAATAAATAAAATAAATAAATAAAAATAAAAAATATTAAATTAAATATAATAAAAACAAATTTTAGTGGACGTAGAAATCTACAAGAAACATGGTAATATGGTTTTGAAAAACTTATTTTATATCTACAGGGTGCTTATGGTTGATCGTTAATTTTTAAATGGAAAAAACGTAATTAATTATAATAACGTTAATTTTAAGACTTTACAACCTTAATACTTTTATGTTTAGAATTAAGTGTAGAATTCGAAAATGTGGAAATATATAGGGTATTCCATTTAAAAAAATAAAGTTATCATTGATCGAAGTTTTTAAAAATGAACGGACAACCACCAACACCCTGTATAAAGCAAGTTTTCCAAAACTACATCAGCTTATTTCTTGTATATTCCTACTTCAAACGTAAGAAAAAAACTTTGGAAAAAATGTGTCATTGTCAAGATCCGAATTTTTATTTACATCTATATTTTTGTAAAAAAAAAATGAAAAAGTGTAAATAATTATAATACCGTTAATGTTAAGACCATACAACCTTAATACTTTTATGTCTAAAATGAAGTGTAGAATCTAAAAATTCAAAAATATACAGGGTGTTCCATTTAAAATAACAAAGTTTGTGTCTACTTCCGGTATAAGGTGGCAATATTTTCATTAAATAGAGCACATTGTATAATGGGCGTGTACCAATTTTTAGAACCAAATTCTGTTTAGTAAGAGTTATGTCTACTGTCAACTCGTCGTGACACATCCTGTATATCTCGAGATCTATCGGATTAAATTGGATAAAATCTCTAAAAATCTAGAACTACTTCTTCTATAGTATTAGTTTCCAACAATTTTTTTCTCGGTGAATATTTGTTTATTTATAACAATTTATTGGTAAATAATGTTCTAGAGCATTAACAAATCTGAAAAAAATCATAAACATTGTACCAATTATTTAAAAACACATCTGTAAATTTCAAAGTGTGCCCATTTTTCAAGTTTTTTTCAACTAAACTAAAAAATGAAATAAGTTGACTTGGTCGAAAACATCCCCAATTCTACCATCTTTTGAAAATAATTCTTCCAGAGGTTGCTTCTAATAATATAGAGAAAAAACAACAAAGCATTTATAATTGAATGTTTTTTATTTACAAAGTATGCATTATATTCTTGTATATTGATATAAACAATTCTGTCATTAAGGTATTATTAACATTTGGTATAGTGATTAATTTAGATATAAACGTTTACTTAACCAACATTTATAATAAAAAAAACTAATTCAGTCACTGAAATGCCCCCATAGTAGCCATGGTAATAAAAATTCAGTACATTTTTTTATATCATAAAAAAAAATATATTTTAGGAATGCAGTCATTTGAGCTCATGAATCGATAAGAAAAAATTTGGAATGACAATAAATAAATGATTCTATATAACACATAAGTTGTGCAGCTACAACTCTATTTAAAGGGAAACTAGGTATCAAAAAAATGAAAATTGTGTGTGAAAGTATAAAAAAAATGTTAGTAAACTAAACATTATTCTATAATAAAATTAGCAGGGTTATTAATTTTCTGGAAAACAAGACTGACATACATTATATCATATTTAACTAATGCATTTTAATAACAAATGCTTTATAACATTTACATACTTATTAACAGCAATAAAACAAATGTTTAATATAGTATGACTGTGACACACTCCTTCAGCAGAAAGGAACAAATCGAAACTAGCTGTGATGAATATCTTGGAATACAGACATTTTTTCAACACATGGATTCACAATAAATTATTATATTGTTCAAAATATATATCAATATATTATATTATAACAATGATATGACGTAAAAATGTAAATGTATTTAATAAGTTAATATTAAGTAATAAATATCTAATTTGAGAACATCAAATTTACTTTTCTTAAACAATCAAATTTCATTTTAAATTGCACGTATATATTCAAAAATATCTAAACATCTTAAAAAATAACGTTATTATCTCTAGAAATAGTCAATAATATTGCTTTGGTTTTGTCTTTTTCCCTTCATTATATTTGATTGTTTAAGAAATAAAAGCAAGAGTGAGTATTGGAAATCGTATCAACAAATTTAAGTAATAGCCAGTCACAACAAACAAACAAACAATTTTCTAGTATTACTTTTAAAATTTACTTTGTTTAAATACAATCATTATAACAATTTTTAATTAAATTCAAAAAGTACGATTATTATTTTTCATATCGTTAGTATACTCACTTTATAGTTTAGTAAAAAATAAACGCATCTTTCATTTTTTATAGATATTATTTTTATACAATATTTCAAATTTTCTTCTTGTATGGAACACAGTACACGAAATATATTCATTTTTTAAAGTTTAATAGACAATAGTCAATATTAAGCGTTTTAGTTACAATAAAGTATCGGATTTCGTCTAATACTAAAATGTATAAATCTCTCTATTGGTAATTTGAATTTGTTACCCTGCCTAGTAGTTCACTTTATTAACAAATCACAACTGCGCGAAACTCAGGAGGGGTTAAATTAAACATACCCTACATTTTCCATATCTAACGAAAAATACTGAAGATGGTGTGTACGTGTGTGTGTGTGTGTGCTGAATCATGAAGATGTAGTAAACGAAGTAGACAATTTAGAAAGTATGTTGTCATATTGCTTTAATAAAAGGAAAACATTATTATTAATTATTATTATAATTATACACTTAGCGAAGTTTCCTTAATATACAACTGTTAGATTAAATATTAAAACAGCTATAGATTTGCACTCGCAGCGTGTCATGGTTTTTGTCACAAATATTTATATATCACTTTGACTTGCTTCATGGAGCTTGGCTTCGAATTATTAAGAAAATAAGGGTTAATATAATATAATACAATAAACAAGAAAAACTTCTTAGGTGTGGGTAGTATCACACAATAATTTAAAAAATATAAATTTCATTTATCTATTAATTCTATTATAATAGTACTAAAAAAGACAAGTCTTATGTTATGTACATACACTAGCCTATGTTGTACAGACACTAAAATTTTACACCATTATGGGATCCTCACAGTCTTCAACAACCTTGCTACTGACATCGGAAGACGACTGCCTTTTCAGCTTTGGAAGCACCGTTGGTCTTGTTGAATCTCCACTAGAGACCGACCGCACTACAGGTCCCTTGGGTCTTTTATGTTCACCTATGCAAGAAAGATCATCCAGACTTCCATCGCCATCAGTCGACAACATGTCATCATCAGAAGTCGCGTGTGTTAACGTTGGTAAAGTCGAAGTCAACAATTCCTTCTCTTTTTGTATCTCTTGAATATGGTCTACTAACAAATGTTCCTCAACATCCGCGTTATGCTGCGACGGTTGATTAGCCGGCAACAATTCATCCGGACTGAAAACCTTTGAGCTCCTCAACGAAGACAATCGATTAGTGGCGGCTTGACAAGCTGTGTCCAAAGTGTCTATGTCGTCCAAAGTAGAGCGAACCTTCCGGATTTGTGCTTTGATTATAGTTTCGATACATTGAGTTTGCGCGCCGATATCGTGCAGACTTTCTTGGGCTGGTACGAGCTTGTTGGTGCGTAGGATGCATGGAGCAAAAACAATTGCTAAAGATGCAGCACTCATACGATTAACATCCTCGTGTAAAGCCACTCTAGCCAAGTGGAACATAAGCCGCTCCATTAAGTTGTAATTTGGTGATGGTAGTTTCTTTAGAATGTCGTAAAGCGCCGTAACTCGATCTGCTTCTACTTCCCAATTGGCTGCTGTTATAAAATTCTCATAGCAGTCGAACGTAAGCAAAGGCTCAGGCATTTCGCGTAGAAAGCTCTTTAGCACCGAAGCCAAAACATGCATTTGATATTTTTCAAACTCAACTGACTCAGGCTTCTCGTCCATTCTACATTTTAGTTCCTTTATTTTCGAGCTAACCCCCGATTTTCTATAAATGCCTTCGGTGTTTAATCCGTAAAGCTCAATAGTTCGTAACAGTCGCTCAATAACGGATGGGATTTTATGTTCTTCTGTTAGTAACAACACCAAAGGTGCTCCAAAGACTCTAAAACGTTCCGGGACAGGTTCCTTGAGACAAACTCCTGCATTTGTGTGACATTTCTTATGACAAGTCAGCTTGCAGCACTGACAAACCAAGCCGCGTTCTATTGGCCACATAAAAAACGAGGTACAAATCTCACACGCGGTAGGAATGTTTATAATTGTTAGCAGGAAAGTGTGTCCGTGGAATTTGATTGTGGGCTCCTTGCGCTTCTTATCCTTTTTTCTCTTGACTTTACTTGGCTTCTCTTCACCCCTTGTCGACATGAACTCGTTCATAAAGCCCCTGAAGGCGTTCACTCCCATAGTTACGGGAAAGTCTTTAGTTTCTTTTGACTTATCTTCTCTTTGGCAGACGGTTTCCATTGCTTGCATAAACACGACAATCAAGTCCTTGTATCGAATGTTGAAGTCGGCTTGGTGTTTTGTGGCCGAACTATATAATTGAACTAAATTATCTTTGAATTCTCGTAAAGCTTGTTTGAACAATTTGTCAACTTCGCTGGATTTGCCGGTTTCCGAGTCCATTTTCGATATTTTTTCCATTATGAAGTTTTGCATAAGCGCCAAATCGTCCGGGCCGTTTATGATTTGATCTGTTCTATCAGTGAACTCTGACGTGCCGGTTAAATTAAATTTACCATCCTCGGGTTTGGTGAGGTCGTAAGGTGTCCTAGAATGTTTCCTATGTTTTCTTCTACCAGATTTGCCTACTTCTTGGTCCATATCACAAGGCATTTGAAGTATATTACGGTTCTGGATGCATTTTGGATGAAACAAACTTTTGCAGTTGCTGCATTTGTAGCCGTAAGTGTCGTCGGACTTTTCATTGCAAAACGCACACAGTTGATTGTCTTTGGTTATTTTGTATTTCCGAAGATAATGTCCCGCCATGGACACATTATTGATGTCACTATATTTGTTGTCATTTGTTTTGATTGGAACACCATCAGCACCAGTAGGAGGCACAACGCAAACAGCTTTTGTAGCAGGATCACTGTTCCTTCGTTTCAAATCTGACGGTAAATTCTGCCGATGTCTTTTGGGTGTTAGTGATTGCTTTAGGAAAGGTGATGTCAGTTCATGTTGTAAAAACCTAGCACTAGCTTCCTTCCGATGTAGTTTACTAAAGTCAGCATTAATAACTTTTGCCTCGTCGATTGTACCTAAATTTTTCTCGATAACCGACAGACTGTCTGTAACTTCTTCACCCAAACTTTTCACTTGACCTCGTTTCGGCGTTCTTGTCCGACTTGGAGCTTCCGGTTTTCCAAAAAAATCTGTAGTTTTGTCAGTTTTGTCGAAGGGATAAATCGGAGATCGATCATCGGATCTTAGCGGTTCGCGCATCTGCCTTCTTATCGGAGGATAACTGCGTTTCACTGCAGGAGCAGCATAATTTATTGCAGACGTCCTGGTCAGTTGCACTTTTGGTGCATATTCCTGTTCGGTTTTTCTGATTTGCTCCGGAGAAAAACTGTCATAAGAAGCGAACTTTTCCACCATAATTGGTGGTGCTGATTGGGTGAGACCGCATTCCGAGAAGGTGTCACTAGTGGTGCTGGTTGACGACCACTGTTTTCCCAAAGTAGGCACATCTTGTTTACTCAACTCACGCACTGTGTTACTCGAATGAGAATCCGAACTCCTTTGGGATTCGTAACTGCGCTGAGATGCCAAAGAGTCGCCACTGCCTTTCCTCTCTGGTTGGTATTCTAAATCTGAATAGTCAATGGTCTTGTGAACTTTGCTTATCTTCTTCCGTTGGGCATCTACAACGATGTTTTCCTGCTTTACATCATTCAATCTGGAACAAATTATAAGATATTAATTATTTATTATTCCACAATATCTATATTTATTTAAAATTAAATCATTTGAATAATAATGTTTTTTTTTTGAAGGAAGCCAATTTTTAAAAATTTTGTTGTAATATGAATTACTTTTCTTTAGTGTTAAATCGAATTTATTCATTTACTTTTTTATTTCTAGTCACAACCTCGTGTAACTATTATATGATTTTCATTCGAAATTCCTGTTGTAAATTCTAGCCTTCAATTAAATAAATTTGAAATTTATTTGCAAAAAAATGGCAGACTACGGGAAACTGCAGTGCCAGTTAATGGAGGTGTTAGAAATGAAACCCATCCGTAACCCCCCAAAATTTGGAAATGGCGGACGTTCAAGTAACCAGAGGATGACAACCGTGCGGCGTGTAGGCATCGGCAGAGTCCATTGGTTACTGGATCGACCACGTGACTGCACTGTACTGAGCAGATCAGCCTACAATGACAGAAGCGATCAATGTTCAGTTGTGCCATCACTGACACACACCTCCAGTCGGTACGGCTTTTTATATCGTATATATACTAAAAACAGCTGCGTGATTGACGGCGACTTTTAAGTTACAGCAATTTTGCTAAAATCGTTAATATTAAGTGTTTTTTATTGAAACTTTGCAGGCAGGTTAACGAACCGGTTAAAATTTGATTATAACATGATTTTTTAAAAAAATATGAACCAAATTTAAATTAGAGCACTCCCGCCAAAATTAAATTTTGGAAAGAACGCATCTCTCTCTTTCGTATTGAATAGATATAGTAAAGAAGGATGCCAAATATAGCTCGTAGAAATTCGTGCAGAACCGAGCGATATATGGTAACTTGTTAAAATTAGGCAACCAACACGACACGGAAGTGTTTATATCCTCTAACTAAACAACATTATTATGTACTAAGTTTTCTTAAGTTGAAAAATAACGAATACGAAATCAAAAATTAACCATAATAGTACATAGTTTTTTTGGAGTTTCTTTCATTTGTATAAATACAGGGTGATTTGTAACATACGGAGGAGACTAAACTTTTCACAAAAGCTCAATAATTATGAAGATACATCAATGCAAAGTTAGATGAATTACTAGCAGTTTTCAAAAAAATACTTTAAGACAGTTTACTTTCAGTAAATATTGTTATTTATTACCTATTGTTCGAAGTTATTGTTAATAAATTAATAGTTGAGTTAAAATGGTAAATTACATTAATAATTAATACATGGACATGATAATTGTTTATGGAGCTGCCGATCAAAATGCTGCACCAGCAAGATGTACAGGGTGTCTCTAAAAGGTCTTTACAAAATCCTACCACAAGTTTTTGGGTTCAAAATAATTCGATTGAACCAAGCATACCTTAGTCCAAAAGTCGTTCCTTACTGAGTTACAGGGCGCTAAAAAATATCTTTCCAAATCGTTTTTTAAGTATATCTACAGAACGGTTTAAAGTAGATATTTGAAATTTGGTGGGTTAATAAGTCTATAAAGAAGCTACAATGTGATAGTATTACAACCAAAATAATATTGTTCAGTGTCGTACTTATAGGGGGGACTCAGTGTTTTTTTGAATATTTTTTGTAGGGTATTGAATTTTTTTACAAAATAACAAGAATTATGATAGATACGCTCCAGACACGTAAAAAAGGTATACTTGTTTAACTTGCGTTAACTCAACTGTTTGCGAGATATTTAACTTCGAAAAATTTTTTTGTTATAAAAACAATTTGTGACTTACACTGTAAAGTAAAAAATATTGGGTCACTCTAATACAGCTGATTCTACGTCCAGAACTAAGCATAAATGGTTGTAGAAACCGACCCCCAAAAATGTTTGGTTACTAAAATACAGGGTGTTCAAAGATGTATTTTTATTCGCTCTTTATCTTTTTTAGGTATATCTACAGAACGGTATAAGATAGAAATTATGCTTAGTTTTGGACGTAGAATGAGCCGTATTAAAGTGACCCAATATTTTTGACTTTACAGGGGGTCACAAATAGTCGTTTTAACAGCAAAAAAAATTTTCAAAGTGAAATATCTCGCAAACAGTTGAGTTAATGCAAATCAAACAAGTATACATTTTTTACGTGTCTTGAGCGTATCTATCATAATTCTTATTATTTTGTAAAAAAATTTAATCCCGTACAAAAATTATTCAAAAAAACCCTGAGACCTCTTCGATAAGTACGCCACTGAACAATATTATTTTGGTTCTAATACCAACAAATTGTAGCTTCCTTATAGACTTATTAACCCACCAAATTTCAAATCTCTACTTTAAACCGTTCTGTAGATATACTTAAAAAATTATTAGGAAAAATATTATTTAACGCCCTGTAACTCAGTAACGAAGAACTTTTGGACTAAGATATGTTTGGTTTAAACGAATTATTTTGAGCCCAAAAACTTGAGGTAGGATTTTGTAAAGACCTTTTAGAGACACCCTGTATATTTGGAAGGATATCTAGATCGACGCACGCCTTCTGAATTTGATTTCAGCGGTACTCCATAGGTGAAAAAAAAAGAACTTTAAACCACTATAACTTTTGTTTTATTGGGTTTTCGTCAAAAGTTTATTATGCAAAAATGTTTATGTTAGTCCCCAAGCTCCTCCATATGTTACAATTCACTTGTATTCTGAGATTTCTATGGGATTTTAAGAGAAAAATTACATTTTATGTTTAGATTAGGTAATTTTGTGTTTTTAATTATTTATTCTTTACTAATCCATACTTATGTCATAAGATGTGATTAATAAAGAAAAATTTGAATACAATATTTTGGTGTTGAAGAATTTCTCTTTCCTGTAATTATTATTTTAATCACTTCCGATTTACTGTGACACAAAATTTTACACCAAATTTACCGTTTTTACTGATATTGTAGAAAATCGTGCTTATTTTTAGAAGTACTGTTAACAAAAATTACTCACTTATTGCTACTTGAATGGTGTGGATAATAAATCGGCTGGCTTCCTGACACGCTGGGCAAAGAAACGGTTGACCTTAACAACAGTTTGTTATGCCTAGTTTCAATATCATCCTCCTGAATTCCACTGCTCCTAAAATTTAACCAACACACAACTTACATGATAATTGCACACCAAAACCGGCACTTACTCATCAGAATCACGAAGACGTTTATCAATATTCTCAGAACCCAATTCCTCTTGACTTGATTCTTTACTGACGAAAGCTTCATCGGAACTACCATGTTTGACTTGTAGATGTAGAGGAAGAGCACTGACAATCTATTAGATGGAAAAAATATAATTTTAGTTGGAATGTAATATCGATTTTTACAATTTCCACACAAATACCTTCAACTGGTGATTACACAGTGATTCAACAGCAGGCAACAACATTAAAACAACAATAAATGAATGAAATGGACAACGAAATACAACTATTATCTAGCGAGGTACAGTCAGGTATGATCTTTGATCTGTACACAGTACTAGTAAAATTAATGTCAATAAACCCCGACGCTGCTGTGTCCCATCATTCTTTTCATTTGAAATGAGTATAATTTGTATGAGGATAAATTATTAAAGTTTAAGTTTAGACAATCAAAACAGAGGTTGTGAAACAAAATCGGAAAATCTTTGGAAGAATTTTTTTGTAGTAACTTATTTATGGTAAGTATACAATCAGAAGTTAGTAAAAAACTACTGAAATTATTATACAGGCGCGAAGTGGCTCACTATTGCTAACTTCGTTATTATTGGAGCTACAAAGTCGGTTAAATTAGCAAACTAGTAGCATTTTTTCCGCTGATTACAATGGTGAAAACAGAAAAACAATTGACCATCGCATTTTCGAGATATTCACAAAAATATTTTTTTTTTAAATGGAACACCCTATATATTTTTGCAGAAATCGATGACAAATTAAATTCTGTACAAAAAATGTCCTTAATTTTTTTTTATTATAATTTAAAATAAGCGAGTTATTTAAAAAAAAAATTGCAATTCTTTAATATCAAGTAGCCATAAAACGGAATAATAATTTATTAAAACCAAACAATCATAATTTTGAATTTAGGCAAGTTGAAAAAAACTTGAAGGAATTACGGAAATATTACTATTTTATTTAATATTTTTAATATACAGGTGTTTGCGGAAAGTGGTTCATTATTGCTAACTTTGTTATTATTGGAGTTACAAAGTCGGTTAAATTAGCAAACTAGTAGCATTTTTTCCGCTGATTATAATGGTGAAAACAGAAAAACAATTGACCATCTGGTTTTCGAGATATTCACAAAAATAACATTTTTTAATTGGAACACCCTGTATATTTTAGCAAAAATCGATGATAAATTAAATTCTGAACAAAGAATGTTCTTATGCTTTTTTGACAATTATTTAAAATAAGCGAGTTATTTAGAAAAAAAGTTTTAATATCAAGTAGCCATGAAAATTATAATTTTGTAAATTTTCAATATTTCCGTAATTCTGTCAAGTATTTTTCAACTTGCTTAAATTCAAAATTATGATTGGTTTTAATAAATTACTATTCCGTTTTATGGCTACTTGATTTTAAAGAATTGCAAACTTTTTTCAAAATAACTCGCTTATTTTAAATTATTATCAAAAAAAGATGAGGACATTTTTTGTATAGAATTTAATTTACCATCGATTTTTGCAAAAATATATAGGGTGTTCCATTTAAAAAAATGTTATTTTTTTGAATATCTCGAAAACCAGATGGTCAATTGTTTTTTTGTTTTCACCATTGTAATCAGCGGAAAAAATGCTACTAGTTTGCTAATTTAACCGACTTTGTAGCTCCAATAATAACGAAGTTAGCAATAGTGAGCCACTTCGCGCGAACACCCTGTATAAAAACGTCCTGATTTTCTGAGCCATTAAAACGAACATCCATCTTTGAAATAAAGTAAATCTCAACAAAAACAAAATACAATCAACAAAATTATGACGGAAAACCACTAGTCAGTTTTGGAAAACAATTGCAATTTTACACAGTTATGTTGGTATTATTAAAGAAAATATAACCTCACATATTAAATAGTCCAAAATTTCCAAGCGAAATTGCCTCAAAAATCGTAAAATGTAAATTTGGAACCTCTTAGCGGATTTTGAACAAATTTGCCCCTTTTCCAAGAAAATATTCATCAATAGTTAGTTTTTTATTGTAAAGAAATTCCTTTCCCAATATCTAAATATTTTAGAGAAATTATACCGTACCTGGAGGCACTTCTTGGCAGGAAAATATCCCAGAGCCTTCTGTTCCGCCACCACCTGCCTCGTTTTAAATCCCCTACAATGCGCTTGGAAAACAACCAAACCCATCTTCAACTTCTGCCACCAGCTCTTACATTTATACGCCCTCCAAGTCTTCTGGATCTTCACAACCGCCACCAGTCTCTTCACATACTTCTGCACCAAGTACATTCTACAAAACGACTGAATAGTCACAACGGCAGTCTTAATTCTCAAGAAGCGTCTTCGCTCCAACGATGCTCTAAACCACCGTTGGAGTGTTACAATCGCCGCCATGATTTGTTGGTGCAATTTGCAATCTAGTTTGTATTTTTCTGTTTCGCGCAGGAAAACTTTGCTGCTTCCCAGTTGGTAGTTGTCGCGGTTCAGATTTAAAGTGGCTAAAAAGTCGCGCACATCGATTTGGGAACTTAGAAGTCCTTTCGGTAGAAGTATCCGATAGAGCTGTATAAACTCGTCGTAGGTTAATCTAACATTGAAACCAGCTTGTCGGATGCGCACTGTCTCTAACATTCCGGTGTAACGCAACTGTCTTTGCACAGTGTCCTCGTCAAATTCGTTGGGCACTTTATTGCTATTCGATTTGATGCAACGGATGAAGAACGGATTGGCTTGGTTTAGTGTGTCCATTAGAGAATGGAGAGATTGTTGGAATTGCGCTGTGACCGTTAGGGGTTGCTTGCGAGTTTTGCCTAATTGAGCTTGGTTTGTTGAAGTGATACCAGTACGACCTGCAAGTGTTTTAACCGATTGCAGGTTCTTCAGACCTTTCTTTCCACGTTCTCTTGGCCGAAATGATTTGTTCTTCCTAAAGTTCAATAGAAAAGCTTATTAGGTTGGGTTTCTTATGCAAGGTGGAAGAAAGGTTAGAGTTAACAGTGGGAAAGGAAACAAACATGCAAAAAGACATGCTGATTAATACGGAGGAACTTTCTTAATATGTACTAGATATTTTGAAGTTTGGGGCTGCGTTCAGAATTCAAGATGGCAAAACGTGTACAGGGTGTCTCAATTTCGATGGGAATGGGGGTTTCACCCATTTCTAGGCGAGATAGAAAAAAATGGTTTTCGCAATACTGTGCTCGATTTTTAAGAAAAATCGTTTGGTAAAAACCACATCTTGATATCTCTAACTTTTTGGTTTATTAAAATATTTTAAATCTGTAAAGTGTTTGTTGTAGTAGTTTTTCACGTAGAATAATTTGCACTAGACATTTTTGTTCTAGGTTCAATATATTTCGAGTTATTACACCTAACTTTCTTATTTTAAATGCAAACCATAGTTGGCCATGCCATTAAAAAATTGCTTATTTTTTTATTGTTTCAAAAATATATATATTGGTATACTTATTTTTATATCTCCCTGAATTATACGTTTTTATATTTTTAAATTCGTAAATTAAATGTTTTGAATATTATTAGTAGGCGTTGTTAAAGAAAAATAAATCAATGAACCAACGTCGAATGGTAACAACACAGCCAAATTAATATTAATCAACATAAACTTAAGATTTTACATTTTTTTATAGAAATCATTTTAATAAATTATAAACATGTTAAACCAATAATTGTTTAATTTAAATATTCAAATTGCTGCCGATAATGTTGTATTGCAGCATGAATCACGTTAAAAATCTGATTTGGTTTTATATTTCTAATTATTTGCAATGTGCCTCACCCTATGCTCAATTTCTTCCTTTATGTTCGATTTATTTAAAAAAAAATATATTGTCCTTGCCAAAAGTTTATCTATTCAACAGAACGGACAAGAACTTGAACATTTCATTCAAGAAATTCGTACTATAATGTGTTTCAATTGTTTATTTATTAGTTCTCTCTCAGTTATATATTTTGTGTTTCTGTTTATTTATTGTTGATTTTTTACCTGTTAAATTTGATATATTTTGATTATTGTTGATAAATGGCTTTTACTATTTGACGCTGGTTCATTGATATAACATTTTCTTTAACAACGCCTACTAATAATATTCAAAACATTTAATTTACGAATTTAAAAATATAAAAACGTATAATTCAGTGAGATATAAAAATAAGTATACCAAGATATATATTTTTGAAAATATAAAAAAATGAGCAATTTTTTAATGGCATAGCCAACTATGGTTTGCATTTAAAATAAGAAAGTTAGGTGTAATAACTCGAAATGTTTAGAACCTAGAACAAAAATTTCTAGTGCAAATTATTCTACGTGAAAACTACTACAACAAACACTTTACAGATTTAAAATATTTTAATAAACAAAAAAGTTATGACACTTTTTAAAAATCGGCCAAATGTCACTTTTTAAAGATATCTTGATAACGGTTAGAGATATCAAGATGTGGTTTTTACCAATCGATTTTTCTTAAATATCGAAAACCATTTTTTTCTATCTCGCCTAGAAATGGGCGAAACCCCCCCATTCCCATCGAAATTGAGACACCCTGTACAGGCTGCTCCGAGTTTAGACAAAAAAGTACAGAAAAATTGTGCTTTTTGTGAAAAAAACTTAGCAGGCGAAGTTGAATCGGTCTGTACGACAAACTTCTTTTCCCGTAATGAATTCTCACCAATTTCTAAAATGTAAAATAAACCTTTAATACGCTTGCCCTTAAAATTAAAAAAATCTCGTACATTACAATAAAAATTGATTATATGTAACATTAAATGTGCTCATAAAAAGTATGGCAAATTAAATATTTATTATTTAATATTATTTATGAAGCAAGATAAAATTAACAGAATTATTAAGCTTATTTAAAGTAAGTTTCTGGAAAAAATACCCACGTAACAAAAAACAGCTCAAATTTTAATAATAGCTCCAAAACGAATGTCACCTCTGGTTTTATTATACGATGTATTTTCGTTTAACTATACGATTTAAATACACTACAGTTTCAACTTTGATGTTTAATATTCCTCATAATAACTAGCTTAAAATAAATATTATTGTTGCCATACAATAAAAACAACAGAAACTGGACAAGGTTTTAGTAATTCTTTATCCCTAATAAAATACTATTTTTTATAAACTACAAACACCAAACAAAACCATAGAGACACAAATATAGTCTGTATATTATTTAGGTAACAAAACACAAAAACTGCTCTAAAAATTCACTCTAAACAAGGTACTTGTCATATCATTTATCGACGACCAATATTGGCAAATATTTAAGAGATTTTCGATGGCTAGTGTAACATTTAGAGCTGAGTTTTTCGTAAAATAACTGCAACAGAAGGAATCAAGATAATATAAAGCAAAAATATTAGAAAAGAGTGAGGTTTGAAGGTTTAAACCGAAAAGTTCTTCAACTGTCCATTGACGAAATTTTACAGTTAATTTGATAGTTGCAAATATAAGGAAGAGATCAAAAATAGTCAAGTTTCTGAGATAAAACAAGCTGAATAAACCGATATTTTATTTTAAAATTTTCATGATAAACCTCGGTTTTATCAAAGTTAATCAAAAACTGTTTTTTAGATTTACTTGTAAAATTAAAATAGCGTAATTGCCAAAATATTTTAGTGGTAAATTGCAGACTACTATGAAGCCTATATATACCCAACTAAGTGCACGAAATTGAGTATCTAAACTTCAACTTTGAAGATTGTGTTAAGCCCCTTAAAGACCAAGAAAAAGCTTTGATTGTGTGAAATGTGTGTCCATCACCATTGCGCCCTCTAATAATTCACTTTCAACATACATAACAATCTGATTAGCCTTTTGTATAGCCCTAGCCTCATCCGGACACAACACTCTTTCAAGGGCTGATGAATTCGGACTATTTCCAGTCGAATCTTTTCTTCGCCGGTCCTCATCGCTGGTTTTACTACTACCACTATTTCTATTTCGTTGATAAAATTGTGGCCAAGATAATCTATTATTATTATTATTGTTGCTAGGAACTTCGTGTTCGTTGTTTCGTCCAGCTCGATTAAAAGTTATTGTATTTCGTTGTTTGCTGCACCAACACAAAAAAAAACATCAAACAAAATTAAAAAAGCACCACCACCATCACCAGATTTTCTCCTGCGATAAACTCTTGATTTACACATAAAAAAACTACATGCATTAGGGGGGTTTTAAACTTAAACAATATATCATGCTTCGAATTAGTTATGAAATGATTCGGTAATTAACACCAAATTTAATTTGTTAGATATAATGAACATGAAACTAGATAATATAAAAAACGTCAACCGGCTATGCAAACTTACGCAATTCTGTTAACTGTGAGGTTCACAGCAGAAACCGTCACGAGATGGCTACAGAATTGAACACAAAACGTATAATTATACAAAAAGATTCACACAAAAATATTGCTGACTAGTAGTTGTTAGTTGTATACAATATGCACAAAATTAAATTGAAAAACAGTACAAAGCAACATATGTTCGAGGGAGACTAGTCCAATACTTGAAATTAACACAAAATGCTCTCACAGCAACTGGACTACCCTTCCTTTAAAAACCCAAAAATTTGCTTCAAAAACTAACTCGAATCCAAACAACCCACCTTATAATATTCTCATTGGGAATATGATTCCTCTGGTACCGCTGTTGGATATTATTTTTGTTACCATCCACGCGGCCTTGTCGATGTTTTCTACCAGCTTCGTGAAAGGCAAAATACGCTCTGAAGAAGGCCCTAACAATGGCCCATCGAAACACAGCCACCGGATCAGCACCGACCAACTCACGGACAAATGCCATCGAACTATTTTTTAGTACTCCAACTATGTCCTGGCGCATCAGATCTAAGTTTTTCTCACGCATATCTGTCACTTGGTATTTTACTACGCCGGCATAATGCTCCACGATGAAGGCGGCCTCTTTCTTTTGGGGCTTTTTGTAAAATTGGTTTTCCTTGTGAACGGTGTTGAACTTTTGTAGGAGGGTCTCGTTTGTGGCCCCGGGGAAACTAAAACAAATGATAACATGCATACAAATTGTTTAACACGATGGGAGATAAAATTTTATGCAAACGTAAGTTTAATTAAAATTTATCAATTATCATATTAACCCTGATAATTTAAGGTTTTTTATAACTATAATTATGTTTAAGATACTAGAAATGGCATATAGCAAGTACGATAATGATGAGTGCTGATATAACAGTGCACACTATTAAGAAATTGAAAAACTCGTGAAACGAATACAAATACGAGTAAAATCAGGACTTTTATACAATTAATATTAATATGTATATATTTACAAAATAAATTTGACTTAATTTCAAACAGAGACAAATTTGACTTTTTATTAAAATAGTTAAACTCAAATTATTTTGCGATTTTTGAAGATGCACTTTGAGGCTCTAAAAATTACACAAATAGAGCAATGTAAACATGAGGTGACGTTACCATAAACGCGAAAATTTCATCAAATTTCAAACTTTAGACCCAAAAATGCATAAAACAATCCGATAACATTTAAAACCAACATTTGGCATTACAATACAATGAATTTGCCATTAAATCGACTCCCCATTCTAAAATTGTAATATTTTAAAGAAATTTAATGTCCCAAAAAACCACCTAAAAAAGCAGATAAAAGTTCTGATTTTTTTAAAAAAAGTACCAGATTTTTGTTCTAATTAAAAACAAAAGCGCATCAATAGACTAAATTCGAATTAAATCCGATCAGATAAGAAATTTAATGTCCTAAAAATCACATAAAAGAACCAGAAAAGAGTTCCCTGATTTTTTCAAAAAAAAACCCAGATATTTGTTGCAATTAAAAACAAAAGCGCATCAACTGACTAAATTTGAATTAAATCCGATCAGATAAGAAATTTAATGTCCTAAAAATTACCTAAAAGAAGCAGATAAAATTTCTGATTTTTTCAAAAAAAGTTCTAGATTTTTGTTCTAATAATTAAAAACAAAAGCGCATCAATAGACTAAATTTGAATAAAATCCGATCAGATAAGAAATTTAATGCCCCAAAAGTCACCTAAAAAAGCAGATAAAAGTTCTGATTTTTTCCAAAAAAGCACCAGATTTTTGTTCTAATTAAAAACAAAAGCGCATCAATAGACTAAATTTGAATTAAATCCGATCAGATAAGAAATTTAATGCCCCAAAAGTCACCTAAAAAAGCAGATAAAAGTTCTGATTTTTTCCACAAAAAAGTACCAGATTTTTGTTCTAATTAAAAACAAAAGCGCATCAATAGACTAAATTTGAATTAAATCCGATCAGATAAGAAATTTAATGCCCCAAAAATCACCTAAAAAAGCAGATAAAAGTTCTGATTTTTTTAAAAAAAGTACCAGATTTTTGTTCTAATTAAAAACAAAAGCGCATCAATAGACTAAATTCGAATTAAATCCGATCAGATAAGAAATTTAATGTCCTAAAAATCACATAAAAGAACCAGAAAAGAGTTCCCTGATTTTTTCAAAAAAAAATCCAGATATTTGTTGCAATTAAAAACAAAAGCGCATCAACTGACTAAATTTGAATTAAATCCGATCAGATAAGAAATTTAATGTCCTAAAAATTACCTAAAAGAAGCAGATAAAATTTCTGATTTTTTCAAAAAAAGTTCCAGATTTTTGTTCTAATAATTAAAAACAAAAGCGCATCAATAGACTAAATTTGAATTAAATCCGATCAGATAAGAAATTTAATGCCCCAAAAGTCACCTAAAAAAGCAGATAAAAGTTCTGATTTTTTCCAAAAAAGCACCAGATTTTTGTTCTAATTAAAAACAAAAGCGCATCAATAGACTAAATTTGAATTAAATCCGATCAGATAAGAAATTTAATGCCCCAAAAGTCACCTAAAAAAGCAGATAAAAGTTCTGATTTTTTCCAAAAAGCACCAGATTTTTGTTCTAATTAAAAACAAAAGCGCATCAATAGACTAAATTTGAATTAAATCCGATCAGATAAGAAATTTAATGCCCCAAAAGTCACCTAAAAAAGCAGATAAAAGTTCTGATTTTTTCCAAAAAAGTACCAGATTTTTGTTCTAATTAAAAACAAAAGCGCATCAATAGACTAAATTTGAATTAAATCCGATCAGATAAGAAATTTAATGCCCCAAAAATCACCTAAAAAAGCAGATAAAAGTTCTGATTTTTTCCAAAAAAGTACCAGATTTTTGTTCTAATTAAAAACAAAAGCGCATCAATAGACTAAATTTGAATTAAATCCGATCAGATAAGAAATTTAATGCCCCAAAAATCACCTAAAAAAGCAGATAAAAGTTCTGATTTTTTCCAAAAAAGTACCAGATTTTTGTTCTAATTAAAAACAAAAGCGCATCAATAGACTAAATTTGAATTAAATCCGATCAGATAAGAAATTTAATGCCCCAAAAATCACCTAAAAAAGCAGATAAAAGTTCTGATTTTTTCCAAAAAAGTACCAGATTTTTGTTCTAATTAAAAACAAAAGCGCATCAATAGACTAAATTTGAATTAAATCAGATCAGATAAGAAATTTAATGTCCTAAAAATTTCCTAAAAGAAGCAGATAAAAGTTCTGATTTTTTCCAAAAAAGTACCAGATTTTTGTTCTAATTAAAAACAAAAGCGCACCAATAGACTAAATTTGAAATAAATCCGATCAGATAAGAAATTTAATGTCCTAAAAATCACCTAAAAGAAGCATAAAAAAGTTCCCTGAGTTTTTCAAAAAAATACCAGATTTTTGTTCCAACTAAAAACAAAATTGAAATTAAATCCAATCAGATTCTGTAATGCTATTTTATATTAAGTTATAAATCTGCAATTTTGGGATCCAAAACACCCCAATATTTTTTGGTAATTATTTCAAAGCTTTTTCTATTTTTGCCTAAAAATAAAAATGGTTTAAGATATAAAATATCTATTTGGATTTCTGCCTGATTTGTTTACGTCCAGTTCCATCAAAAACACAAATATAGTTCATCCTTACGTATAACTAAAATCGAAATGAAATCATTCCATTAAAATAATAAAATATATCTTTAAAAATATATAAACTAAATAAATATTTATAGGCAAGGTTGCCAAAATAAATCACAATAAATTTTACTACATCCATTGATGACCTAATAAAAACGATAAAATAAATTTCGTTTTCCACTTTATTTACAGAATTTCACTCCATTGGGATTTTTGTCTAAATATCATAGGACGTGCACAAAAAACAACAACAAAACTTATATCCGGTTGATTAATATTATCTATAAGTTTATCTCTATTGAAGAACGGAAGTGTCCATGATCTCACCTTTATGAATAAATATTTAATATGATTTTTTTCTACTTTGAACGTGTTTACACAACAATACAATAGTATCACAAAAATTATTGTTTAGTATCACTTACACAAATACATACAAGAAATTGTTAATTTCTTAATTACACACCAAGTTCCCTATTGTATGCTGATTTAGTTTCCCAAAGATTAAATTATTTATAAAAGAGGTAGACTGCCAGGAAATTTTTAAAATAAATTCAAGTTTAAATACAATAATTTATTTTAATAGTATTAATCTATTTTATGTCATTCATTTATGCAGTCGGATAAAGAACAATAGAGTAAGTAAACAAAACACTATCAAAACAAATGAAATCCAATCTGACAGTAAAGTGGCTACATTATGCAATTGTCTTGAAATATTCAAAGCACTATTTATAAACCGTTTCATACTATAGCGTGCTATAGCGTTAAACAAATGTTTTGACGAGTGCTGACAAGACAGTTATAATTATTGCAACTGTTTGTAATTAAAAATATTAAATTTCGACAATTTTTTTACAGAATACTCTTCGCTCCTTTATTTTCTATACTTACTTGCACTGATCGTCTAGAAGGCAAAGCAACCCATTCGGTTTCCCCTCAATCAACTGCAAACATCCCGTATTATCCATAAAATTAATATCAGTCCAACGAATTCCCTCCTTGCGGTACTCCTCTTGCTCATATTTAAAAACATGTTGATTGAAATAGTACTGCAAATGTTCGTTAGCATAATTAATGCACAACTGTTCGAAACTATTGTTCAATCCAAAATCCTCAAATCCAAAAATATCTAGTACTCCAATCGAGTTCCCTTGATGTTCCCGCAACGTATCCTTCTTGGACAAGAGCGCATGGTTAACTTGCAGGACAATCCAATCGAATAAGGCGCCATAGAGGCACTTGGCCATTGCGTCCCGACTGGCAATAGCTTCCGGCATTCGGTAGTTAATCACGAGGGTTTCCCCGGACGCTCTGGCTCTTTTCGCTGTAAGAGCCTGCATAAGAGTTTCCTGTTTCACGCGTAA
This sequence comes from Pediacus dermestoides, assembly GCA_963942485.1. Taxonomy (NCBI): domain Eukaryota; kingdom Metazoa; phylum Arthropoda; class Insecta; order Coleoptera; family Cucujidae; genus Pediacus; species Pediacus dermestoides. Next base: position 38,721,347 of record OZ012626.1, read on the forward strand.
TAGTTCGGATATCAAAGCCACTACTTCAGGGTTCTTTACGCCGACAGCTTCGTCGTGGTGGTACGCGGATTTCCTAGGTTGGAACTCCACGTTTCCCAACAGTAAAACCGCCGACAATACCGAGAACAGTCGTCTTTGTTTCTCGGGGGTGAAACCCACCATCTCCATCGACTGTTTCAGTCTTGAAAACTCGTAACTCTCGTCTACATTTTCGAGGGCCGAACAAGTTTTGTTTAAATAATAGTATTGGTCGGCGGATTTTAAATGAAGTACTTGTTTTTCCTGTTCGTTTGCTCCTTCTAATAAATAGTAAAATACGTGGTAGTTGCGCTCGTTGCGACCTTGTGAGCATATTCGGGACTTTTCTAACAAATACTTCTGAACAACTGCCCCATGGACCATTCCATTTTCCTTGTAGTTGACTTGGATGAATTTGCCGAAACGACTGGAAAAAACAGAGGGAGTAAAGTAATAATAAACGCACCATACATGCAATTTAAATTAGAACTTTGTTTGGAATTTATTTCTGTGGCCCAGAAAAAATCGAACCGTACAATAGACAAACCTACAGGTATTTTAAAAATTTATTTAGTTTCATTGTTCACACTGGGCATTCCATACAAAGCCACAATTAGAATTCACATCATGGTCTTCCTTAATACTTGTAATAGAATTCCGGAAGAGTTTAACATAAATTTTGTAATTCTTTCTACGAGGTTAACGTTGAGTTTACAATGCAAGTTCAACAGTAAATCTCATTTATAGATATAACTATGTTGACAATTAAGCGATAATTTTTATTACAGATATGCGTAAAAATTTCAAAAGTAGTAGTTTTGTTACATAAAAATATTATTCAGTGTATAATTCATAAAAACTTTTTTTGTAATGTTGGATTTAAGATTGAAACCTACAAATAATAAATTTTGACTTTAATTTTTCATCCAGTTGATTTCAAGTTCGTATCTATTTAACTTTAGCTAACCTGAAATCTTAATTTCCAAAATTTAGAATTAATTTGAGAAAGATTTCCCATATTAGGATTAAAAACAAGAGAAAATATCGAAATAGCAGCGTTTTTTATTTTCCTCAAAAAACTGATTAAAAAATTAGTTCCACTTCCCAAATTTCGCTAGTAATCTGCATAAATACATACAGAGTGGCTAAAATTCGAAGAACATTAACAGAGACCTATTTGATCGGTTTTGCTTAAATTGAGGTTTGATCCTGATTAAGTGATCATAGTAATATTTTCGTAACTTTTTCGAAAATCACTTATTAGTTTTGTGTAAAATTTTATAGTATTATGAAAGATAACTTTTTAATATGTGGTAATTTATTCAATACTTTTTGTCCAAAATTATTTACAAAAATGCAGTTATAATTTTACATACAGCTTCTAATTAAAATAATTAAATTAACAATTATTCAGAACGAAAAAATATCAATTGCTCTAATATATAGTAGATTTAGTATGATTTTTCCAAGTACGGTCCTGTAGAGTTACTTTTTTAAGATTGAGCCGAAACCTGAATATACAATTTTTTCCATATATTTCAGATATTAATGAAGATATAGTTAAATTATTATCAGCTGACATTCGCCCTCTTTCTCCTCCTTTTTGGGATATTATTGTACATTTTATTATCCAATTTTTTGCCCCAATTTAGCTGTATCTATTCAAATAAGCGAGATTTCTATGACCTATAGTGCTTACGAGTTTCAGCCACCCTGTATATTGTGGAATACTCGATTCTGTTTATAGTATCTGGTCAGAAATTACCGATTTCTGTTGAAAAATCTTGAGACTTTAAATATTTTACAAAACAATTCTTTATTTTTAATGACAAGTTGTAAGTACTCAAATAAATCCTAATCTAAATGTGTAACAACATTTTGTAATTCATTTAAAAAATGCAATTGACAAAAATTAACAAATGAGATCACGATTACAACGAGAAAATTTGGCGGCAGTACGTTAATAAATTATCACTTATTTTCCATGTTATGTGATAAAAATTTTATAGTTTTTTCCTTTTATTATGAATTATGATTAATCTCCAAACTTATACTTTTATTTGAGCTTTTATTATACTAACATACCTACATCATCTTTTTTCCTGTGATGTAATCACACAATTTTTACTTCAGTTTCCATAAATTCACTAGGTACCAAAAAATAATTTTATAATATTGTGACTTATTTGTGTGTTATCATAAAATTTATGTTTAGACAAAAAAATCGTCGATAAATTCAAACTCTATATACCTGGAATTGTTGTTGTGCGCAGTTTTGGCATTGCCGAATGCCTCCAAAACAGGCCCAGCACTTAAAATTGTCTGTTCCACGCCACTACCATGCGAACCCTTCTGACTAAGTGCCGTCAAGTGATGCAATAAAAAATTTGTACTCTCAGTTTTTCCCGAACCACTTTCACCACTAATAACAATACACTGATTCTTCCTGTCCTTCAACATGCAGTGATAAGCAGTATCGGCCACAGCGAAAATGTGCGGAGGTAAATTTGGTCCTAGTCTTCTATTCTGGTACAGTTTCACATATTTCGGATTGTAAATCGGGTAGAATTTAAAAGGGTTGAGTGCTATGAGTATGGAACCAACATAGGTGTAAATGTGGCCAGCTACGAATCGGGCCCGCAGATTATCCAGCAGGGTTTTCTCATTCAAATCCGGCAACTGGCACAAATCCGGATACTCCCTGTCTTTCGGCTGGTACAGGAAGCGATGGAAGTAGTCCTTGATGAGTTGCGGGTCCATAACGAACTGATCCCGCCACACGTAATCGTTGACTTTTTCTCGTAAATAAAAACGATAGGACGTGTGATCGGGCCTGTGTTTCGGCCACAACATCATCAGCTGGACTGGACTCTCCTGTGGGGACAGACTGCGTTCTTTGCATTCTTGCCCGAAGTCATCCCCGATCACTTCCGCCAGCTCGTAGGAGGTGTTCTCGTTCAAACCCAGTCGTTCCACTATGCACGAGACGATTTCCTCGGAAGTTGTTTGTTTGCTTGCTTCAACGGACAGGGCCTCGTAGAGGGCGGACAAAGCTCCTACGTACACCTGTACGATGTACCTGGAAAATAACATAGATGTTTGAGAAGGTCGTTTACACACCTAGGAACAAAGCATTTAAAATAATAAGTTTAATTTCACATCGATTAAAATCTTATGCAGATAGCTATTAAAAGCAAGGTCAAACGAAATTATTTTCGGATTAAGTAGTAACTTAACAACTATGTGCATGTGCATGGGTTTTTCAGACAACATGATACTAAAAACAAGATTTGGGTAGAAATGACAAAGGCGTGAGGGCCGAGATAAAATTTAGGAGATATTTTTTGGGAGATGACTAGTTTTTTCATAATTACTAAATAGTGTGCTCCCGGATCGACGCAACTATAGACGAAAATTTTTAAGCAGTTTTATTTGTGTGGAATCTCGCCCCGTTTGGTTAGAAAATATTTTTTCAGCTAGTGCAATGGAGAATTGACCACATTATTCTATTTCGTTGCATTTTTTGCTTTTTTTTGCTTAAAATTTCCACAAAACAGATCATTTTCAATATTATGAGAATCTGAAATCCTAAACAAAACCATATTCTAGCTAATGTGGTAAAAATTATATTCAAATAATTTTTCCTTGTACGAAAAAGTTTCAACGTGTCCAGTTACAAAAAAATTTTGGTGCTCTGCCTTGAAATGTGAACGTAACTTACATAACATATTTTTTGTAGATGTTTTGAAAATAGATAGTATACCTTTTAGATTTTAGTTAAAACTTTTTTGTATAAGGTAAAATTAGTTTTTATGATGAGTTGAAATATATTTTTGAGACAGTTTCAGTTTTATTTCGGATACGAAATAGTGAAGACGTGTGTTACTTTTTTACTTTTTTTGCAATTCATAAATCGGTTTTCGCGTGTAATTTTGGCGAATATCTTGTGCCTTAGGTGTACAGAGTGTCCCGGAAAACGTGGGAAATCTCTCGGATTTAGATAGGGCATGAAAAAATAAGATGGCAAGTTAAATTTGGATTTTTTTTTCGGAATGAGATTGTCTTTTTTAATGACTTAATAAAACATGAATCCGTTTATTATTCTTTTTCTCGAAAACGACCCACTTTATCGACAATAAACAAGAGTAGCTTTTCTTTAGTCTAAGGTTCAAGCTACCTGATTTTGTTGTTTTAAGTCTTTTTCACACAGGGTGTTAAAAGTTTAAGCATTAAGTTGTAAAACTTAGTCTGTCCCTGGTAAACTAAACAAACTAGATATGTGTTAAGGACATTATTTCAAGAGGTCCTTGGTAGTGTCCATAATATTAACTTTTTATAAAATTCTATTAAGTACCTACTTTAAAAGTTATTAAAAAAAAACGATTTCCAGTGACGCTCTTCAGGGCTACATATCTTCGTAGCGAGGGCCTGTAGGAAAATTTTTTATAAGAACTTGTCATCTTATTTTTTCATGCCCTAATTGAATCCGAGAGATTTCCCATTTTTTCCGGGACACCCTGTATAATGATGGCGAAGTGTTAAATAAAAATAGTTTTGTACAGTGAGAGTGTAGTGATTGTGCAGAATAAAGCAAAAGGGCTTCAAGATAGAGGTGAGATAAAATGTAGCCAATTTTAATTTTTGAAATTAAGAATTTCGTTGCTATGATATACGTAAGAAAACAGCAAAAAAGGTCAGAAGTATATTTTATTATATCCTTGAAAAAAATGCGAAAAATCGGAAGAGGGTTACGTACTACACTAAGAAGTAGGTACCTAAGTGCAATAATGTGATTTTTACTTTAATACCTACAAGAAAATTCTTACAAAAAAAAGTAATCATCAGTTAAAATTTCGGTATACTGGGGCTTTGTTGCCTACGCAATTTTTGATATAAAAACACATTTTTGCATGTAGTTTCAATTGTTTTTCCAACCCACAATCCCACATATCTTGGACCAGTAGGCCAACTATGATAACTTGGGGAAATACCCAATTTTTCAAAAAAATTTGCCATTAAATCATACTTTCTTATACTAATATGTAGTATGTATGACGGAAGTGATTTAATTCGAAAGTTCCGTGAATTTGGGGGCCTTCAAACCCATTTTTATTATGTACTTGCGTGATAATTTCACTTTCTAAAATTTAATCAAATTTGGACGATATTACAAGTATTGTTGAATTATTTTCAGTTGAAATGCACGTGACACTTCCCTCTCCCTCGTTCCCAGAAGAGGCAAACGAAGTAGAGAGAGAGACAATATGACTAGCTGAAAATAATGTGTAAAATCATCGATAACGATTTTAGTCAGGAAACTAACTTAAGGAATCGATAGTTTATATAATTTTTTTTCTACATTAATAACAGATGATGACTAGAGACTCTAGTAATTATGAAAAACAACTTAGGTCAGTGGCGTACCGCTTTTTGTAAGAATATTTTTTCGAACCCCCTCGTTATGCCCCCAGTTGAAATGGGAAAATGAAAACTATGGCAGGAAATGTTCTAAACTTATAACTAACAATATTGTGAAATAATATAGGGTGTCCCAGGATAGACACGAAATATTTTTAGGTATGATTCTTTAATACATTCTTGTATAATTTTTTTATCTCCGGGTTTTTTTAATTTTTATTTTCCATATAGTCATTGCAAATATTTTTAACAAATTTAATAATTACTCCGAGTAGACATCGTTTATGTACAAAATGGAATTTAACTTTTCGATTCAAAATAAACCAATCTTTTACCATGGATCAAATTTTTAACTAAACTGCTGGCCAATTGAAACGTACCAAGCGAATTTTTAGGTTGAATTTAAAGTCAAATATTTTGAAAAATAGAAAAGATATCAACATGCGGTTTTCAGGATTTCAGAGAAAATTTAATTGAGATAACGATAGTGTTACGCGATTTTTTTACTTTGAAGTACATTACTATCTACAGGGTATGAAAGAAAGTCTTCTTTTTTTGTCAAATTTTATAACTACCGCGATTCCACAAAATTTTTTTAATATTTTTTTGATGTAGATTTTTTTAGTCCTTTCTTAATGGGATAACAACCCGTTTCTCAAAATTTTGATATCCCTGTTATTTTATAAGATACCGAATTTTTGCTGAAAATTTGATTTTTTCTTTGTTTTTTGTCGTTCGGCAGTATTGTGTTTTGTAAGAACCAATCTCTGTAATTGATTATAATACCTTATGAATGGCTTTCTTATAAAAAGTACACTTTTTGTACTTTCATTAATTTATTGGTAACCAGTGGCTTATCAAAAATTGGTACACGTTCGCTATTTGGTAAATTTTTTAATTCTTTTTTGAGGCTATTTTCTTAATGGAATAGAATGGAATTTAGTTAGTTTATGTTCACCATTGGTTTAAGTGACCTATATCCTCGAAACGGGTTTTTCACTTTTTCAAAAATTTGCTCATATTCGTGTATACCGGGTGGCTACGAAATCGTTTTACAATCCCCACCATTTTGTTACATTACATTACAAATTAATACAGTTAGTATTAATTTGTAATTTGGCATGGTTTGATTGTTGAAAGGAATAATCATTTTGACGTTTAAAACAATCTGATGACACTTCCGGTTTCATCGGAAGGGCCACCTACTAACTTTCAAATTTTTTTAAAACAACCCTGTATATTTTTTTCCGTAAGAATTAGATTCAACTTAAAATTACCTTTTTATCGACATATCACATGATGACATTTGCTTTCAAAATGGCAGCATAATTATTATTGCAAAAACCTGTTCAACAATATTAAATTTAATAAAAAATTCGGTATCTTATAAAATAAGAGGGATATAAAAAGTTTGAGAAATTTGTTTTTTCCTCATTAAACAGGGACTAAAAAAATCGACAATAAAAAAATATAAATTTTTTTTTGTGGAATTCCGGTAGGTATAAAGTTTGAGAAAAAAAAAGACGACTTTCTTTCATACCCTGTAGATAGTAACGTACTTCAAAGTAAAAGAATCGGGTCACACTATTACTTTCGCAATAAAATTATCTCTTGAATCCTGAAAACCTCATGTTGATATCTTTACTCCTTTTCAAAATATTTGACTTTAAGTTCAACCTAAAAATTCGCTTGGTACGTTTCAATTGGCCAGCAGTTTATTTTCAATACTAGTTTTCAAAATAAATTAAATGAAACGTGAACATAATGATTTATTATTTCAAATTCCAAATTTGAACACTAATAATTCTTTAAGGGTTAACACTGTAAAAAAAATTACAACATAATTTCGATCGCAAATCATCTCAGCTACAAATTTCATGTATAACTTTTTTTCGATAATCGAATAGTTTAGCAGACTGGCTTCTTTTTATTCAACAGTGTTTAACTTTTTCAGTCCACAATTTTCAACATTCAAGAGATGATTGCTCGAAAACTAACCGAGATTGGGGATAAAAAAATTAAACAGTACAATGCAGGATTTATTCCAGAATCACAACTAAAAATATTTCGTGTCTATCCTGGGACACCCTCTGTATAAACTACAATTTCAAACACGAATAAGTAAGTTGATACAACAAATCCATATTATTTTGGAGGGTTCTGTAGATTTTCTAAATGTATCGATTAAAATCTGGCCAATCCCCTTATAAAAGACAGGCAATGTAACTTCCAAGCCACATGTAATATTGAATGGATTATCTTATTTTTAATGTACTTAGTGCTACTCTTGTTATGGATTCGTAACTTTACCAGTAATAATAATAAAGGAGCCATCATCACCTATTATATTTCATATTTTAATTTTCTTGAGTGTGTTTCTATTTGAACACTAACTCTAATTCAAGCTTTTCATATTTCTACCACTAACAATTTCTTTTATTGATTGTTACACTACATAAAAACTGCTGCACTTAACCTGAAAGGGTCATTTTAGAATAAAATTTCCTAGAAAGCCGCTTTAGGTTATGTGAACTTTTGAGGTGATGTGCAAACTATCAACAGGAAATTCTGTTCTTAACTGTTTATCCTCCTTAGATTAATAACTCTTTACATACCTATTATTTTCATTCGGTGCCATCATTTTAATCGGTTTGGGCGAACTCTATGTGGTCCAGTGTTGTAAACGAAAAAAAGTCCTGGCACTAAACTGAAGCAACATATTCTTATGTGTTTGTCCTTTGCAATTAAACATTTTTCAAAGTATTACACGCACTTTATTTTTAATCCATTATTAAACACTTGTCGTATTTTGTTCATTTTATTTATTATTACAGTTGAGCTTTTCTGAAAATAAATACAGCCTGTTAAAACACGCTGACACAACAGCTATTAAAAACTCAAGTAAGTTAGTTGCAGTGGTTCCAAAATATGATTTAATTATTTTATAAAAACGTTGAGTAAGGAAGCATACAATTTGTGTTAAGTGGGTATGCAATTTAATATTAGGGCAAAAATGTCACACCTTCACACACATATCCGCGATTAATGGAATTATTGTGCAAGTGGATCGAAACTTTCGTTGAAGCTAAGGGATAAAGTGGTAAATAAATAGGGATAAAACATCATATTGAGGTCACATGTTGCTTCTGTGGAATTACTTTTGAGGGAACTTGTCCACTTCCCGTCTGCAATTTAATGATTACGCTGCAAACACATGATAACGGCAAGTACTTAATTGAAATAATTAATTGAATGAGCTCATGCAAAGCAATGACATCAAAATATTTAGCTAGTCAAACACCCAATAATCAACAACAAGCAAATCGACTCTCGAGTGGTGGAGAGCGAAGTAATCTTGGAACCGCTGAACCCGCCCATATGAGTTGTTAAAATAAACCACAACAATAAACACATACCTCACAAAACTACACTAGATTCTACAACAAAAACCAAACTAGTAGTCACAACCATTCGAGATGTATTCATTTTAACTTAGATTATCTGCTATAAAAGGCCCAATATCCACCATTTTTTATTTGTTGTAAGCAACGACTGGCAAACTGTGACACAGGAGGAGTTCTCTTCGTTCGTTTATCAAGGCCAGGCCACGTGATCTACGCGCCAAGTATGAATCACGGATTTTCTCAAGAATAAATACTCGGATGAGGAACAACGACAAAATTATTATAATTAACACAACACCAAACTGTGCTTGTTAAATCATTTTAATAATTACAGATGATTCAAAAAGCACAAGTTTAGATTTGTTAATCTATTCTAATTCGATTTGTTGTTTTCTTAGCGTATCAATTTGATAAACGTTTTAAAGCAAGATAATCTACTATTTTAACGTAGAAATGTGGAAGAGAGATATGGAAAATAAATAAAACCAAATTTGTTAAATTTGTAATGAGGAATGTATGACACTACTTGCGCCATCTATCTTGGCAATGTGAAAACTACTGCAGTAAACTTCACATGGGACATTTGACCTACTAGCGCGGTAACTTCAAAAATATTCAAAATCCAATTAAATAATAATAATGTAATAATATTATTAAAAGGTCTTTACAAAATCCTACCACAAGTTTTTGGGCTCAAAATAATTCCATTGAACCAAACATACCTTAGTCCAAAAGTCCTTAATTACTGAGTTACAGGGCGCTAAAAAATATCTATCCAAATCGTTTTTTAAATATATCTACAGAACGGTTTAAAGTACAGACTTGAAATTTGGTGGGTTAATAAGTCTATAAGGAAGCTACAATGTGATGGTATTACAACCAAAATAATATTGTTCAGTGTCGTACTTATAGGGGGAGACTCAGTGTTTTTTTGGATATTTTGTGTAGGGTATTGAATTTTTTTACAAAATAACAAGAATTATGATAGATACGCTCAAGATACGTAAAAAAGGTATACTTGTTTGACTTGCGTTAACTCAACTGTTTGCGAGATATTTAACTTCGAAAATTTTTTTTGCTATAAAAACAATTTGTAACTTACCCTGTAAAGTAAAAAATATTGGGTCACTCTAATACAGCTGATTCTACGTCCAAAACTAAGCATAAATGATAAATGGTTGTAGAAACCGACCCCCAAAAATGTTTCGTTACTAAAATACAGAAAGATGTATTTTTTATTCGCCCTCTATCTTTTTTAGGTATATCTACAGAACGGTATAAGATAGAAATTATGCTTAGTTTTGGACGTAGAATGAGCCGTATTAGAGTGACCATATATTTTTGACTTTACAGGGTGTCACAAATTGTCGTTTTAATAGCAAAAAAATTTTCAAAGTGAAATATCTCGCAAACAGTTGAGTTAATGCAAATCAAATAAGTATACCTTTTTTACGTGTCTTGAGCGTATCTATCATAATTTTATTATTTTGTAAAAAAATTTAATCGCCTACAAAAATTATTCAAAAAAACCCTGAGATGTCTTCGATAAGTACGCCACTGAACAATATTATTTTGCTTCTAATACCAACAAATTGTAGCTTCCTTATAGACTTATTAACCCACCAAATTTCAAATATCTACTTTAAACCGTTCTGTAAATATACTTAAAAAATTATTTGGAAAAATATTTTTTAACGTCCTGTAACTCAGTAAGGAAGAATTTTTGGACTAAGGTATGTCTGGTTTAAACGAATTATTTTGAGCCCAAAAACTTGTGGTAGGATTTTGTAAAGAGCTTTTAGAGACAATACATATCCACTAATTTTTATTACGTATTCTGACCACTGCACGAAATATACATTTACATCAAGTTTAGGTACTATGTCTCTAAAATTAATGCTTTTTAACTTTTTTCAAATTTTAACAATTTGTTTCTATTTTTTCATTTTGTATACGACGTAATGAATCGACACATTATTTCTTAGTAAAAGTACATAGACAGTTTATATACTTATTACTTATACAGGAACTTAATTAAAAACTTTAATTTTCCAAAAATTCACATTTTTTTAATGATGGAACATAAAGATAAATCATTTAGATTTTTGTACATATTTCATAAAATAGGTTTCTTATATGATTGTTGTCTTTATAAATAAATATTTGTTTGATAAAAATGATATAATACTTACTACTTAGACGATATTTCTTGATCAGGCGTTAATTTATTGTATATTTTGTTAGTTTAATGGAAAATTGATTTACAGTAAATTTCGAAAAAATGTTTTACGGTCAAAATTGTAGAAACTTGATAGGTCTGCGTTCCACTCATATAAAAATACATAAATCTGTCCTTGTTCCACTCATTACAGCCACGTTTTTGTCCAAAAAAATTTTGAAATTACTTTGCAATTCGATTTTTCCTGAATATTTTTTACTAATTTAAATAGAAATTGAGTAAAATTTCCTTTAAAACCATATTAAAATGTAGATATGGGTTACAAATAATTTTTGGAAGTCTCTTTCATATTTATTGAAATGGTCGTAATTTTTCGAAATAAAATTAAAAATAAAAGTAATTTGGGTGCTTTGGTACATTTGTCACAATTTTTACTAAATCATGAATAAAAGTTGACCTCCAAATAATTTCTACGCCATTTTTTTCCAAAATGTGATCTGATAGAATTATTGTCCCTTATCAATAAAAAAATACTTTTACATGTCTTCAGTTCTGTCCAGCATGTTAAAAAAATAACTAAATTATATCTACGTAACAATACATTTTTTTAAATTATAATTTTTGTCTGAAGACTTTTTTGTTAAAAATATTATTTAAGGAAAAGCATTTGAATAATTTTGCCCAACATACAAACATATGGAACAATAAATTGGTATTTGGTCACTATAGTGGAAAAATAATTTTTAAACACTATTTAGTTAAAAATAATATTAAGAATAAAATGCACAGAATATTTTTGGGTTCACAAAATTATTGATTCTTGTATCGATCTACTGAAAGAGGACAATTGTGTCTACCTAATAAATAATATTTATTATTCATTTTTAAATTAGAGCTTTCGTGAGAACTGTAAGAAACCGGAAAACTAGAATATTTACTATGCATTTACAGTAATGTTGTTAAACTAAACTAATATAAAATACTCTCTTTAGGAAAGGAAAAAGAATTAGGAACACAAGTAATTCATATAATTTTATTTAATTACGAAAAATATGCTACGTATTTATTTCTTCGTAATAATAACATCGAGAAAAGTAATGAAAGTTCTAAGTAGTAATTAATCACTTGTGCCATCATAGAGACATCTAATTCACACACATAGTAACAATACAGTGAGTAAACAAAACATAACATTGTTATAATTATGTATTGTTTACTTCATGTCGTTATTTTTTAGTAATGTACAAAAACTATCGCGAAATAATATTAAATGTTCGTGTGTTAAAAATATTGTAATCTTCCATCGTGCTCTTGGTTAAAAAAAACGTTTTTATTATACATTCGCAGTTTGTATTAGGTACACTTAACTTTCGTCTATTTAAAAGTTTGTAAATCTGGCCCCGGTAAACACTTCGGTTAAAAATAATTTAATATATTACTTCGTAAACTGTCGCTTTCTTATCTCCCGATCCCGTCACTATGTATTTATCGTCTGTGGAAATGTCACAACTCAACACGCTCGAAGATTCTTTACTCTGGAACAAACCAAAAACAGTTAGAATGCTAAATGGTGCAAAATAGTCGAGGTACTACCTGAAATATGCTGGCACCATAAGGAGTCCTCCACGCATTCAATAAATTATCTTTGCCAGTGGAGACGAACCATTTACCGCATGTAGCAAATCTTAGACTAAGAACACAACTTTCATGTAAGTGCAACTGGTACTTGTCCGGTTTAGTAGCATGCAAAACCTCAACATGAGAATTTTCCATGCCCACTGCTAGCCACTCACCAGTGGGACAATAACCTAGTGAAAAAATTTGCGAAGTAAAGTCATGTTGTTGCAACTGTTTGCCCTCGCGCAAGTCCCAACTTCGCACTGTATTATCTAAGCCGCCAGTCCACAGTTTAGTGCCATCCGAAGAAATGTCTATACAAGAAGCACCATCGGTGTGTCCCTGAAATTGTCTAACCAAAGTTTGGTTGTGTAGATCCCACACTGCAATGTTTCCATCTGAACAACAACTAAAGCACACTTTTGAGTCGGGACTGATAGCCAAGGCGTAACAAGCGGGTGCACTTGAAGTCAGTTCGGCCTTGATACGTGGGGTCGGGCTGGCAAGATCCCAAATTGACAGATTGCTAGCTTCGCCGCCCACTATCAACGTCCTGCCGTCAGGAAGGAGCTTTACTGACCTAATGTAGTTGTCCCTTTGCTGAAAAATAAATTGATAAATAATTAGGTTTGTGCGGAAGGACAATGCTCCGGGGATATAAAGGGTGCTAGTTTTCTGGAAACTGGCAAAGTTGTAAATAGGGAAAAATTCGATCAAGTTTTAGGAGTTCGAGACTTCCGCCAAATATTTTATAATAGATTTAGGACACTGAGTGACGAATTTATTCGAATAAAAAACCTTTAGGTAAAAAAAATATTATATAAACAGAAATTCTACGTCCATCTGAATATAATGTAACAAACAGGAAAAAAATGTTCAATAATCCAAATCATTCCAAATATTGTAACATAAAAATATCGATTAAATCTGTATCTTTTTTGGGACACTCCTAAAAATTCCAAAAAACTCCCACAAAAGATAGTCTACTTACTAAGCAATCCAGTTGTGAGACAGGACTTTTCGAGCCTGGTTGGCTGATATCCCACACCTTAACACAACCTTTCCCTCCGGTGTACACATATTTCGTAGGATTGGAAATCGTAACAGCACAAACCACTTCTCCATGGTTTAAAGTATTAATCTGCCTGGCATGCCGAGGTATCCCAGGACCAATTAACGCGTCAGTAGGAAATGGTACAGGTTGCAACTGGCCTTCTCCATTCATATGAAACGAGTACGCCCTAAAACAAACTATGTACTTAGAGTTCATATTTTTTCTTCTATAACTCACGGTTTGCCTCCTGGTATAGTACCAAGACCGTTTGTGGTGATTCCAGGTGTTCTACTGTGCGGATGGCCATCGTAACCTAAAAGTGGCGGTCGACCATATGGCGAGGGGGCAACATTATTATAAGGACTTAGGTGATCAGGTGCTCGAGCTCCGCCTATCGGATAAGGGGGATACTGGCCCAGGGCTACTTTGGGGCCACTCGCACCGGGACCGGCACCTAAATTGGGTGTTGTCGAACGGGGCTTTGAGCCAGGTGTCAGTGGTTTTTCCTAAAAAACAATCAAATAAAATACGATTAGGTTCAATGGGAAATTTGATGATGATGATGTGTAAAGTGGAGGCAATTTTTCACAACTGTTAAGATTAATTTGGCGTGAGTTTTATCAGGATGCAGGCAATAATTTATCAGGTTTGCGTTTATTTAATGAAAATGAGTTTAAAAGATGAGAACTTGGATTAAATATTGTAGAAAAACTAGAAAAATAAACTGCTGGCCAATTGAAACGTACCAACCGAATTTTTAGGTTGAATTTAAAGTCAAATATTTCGAAAAATAGAAAAGATATCAAAATGCGGTTTTCAGGATTTCAGAGATAATTTAATTGAGAAAGCGATAGTGTTAGCCGATTTTTTTACTTTGAAGTACGTTACTATCTACAGGGTATGAAAGAAAGTCTTCTTTTTTTTGTCAAATTTTATAACTACGGTGATTCCACAAAAATTTTTTAGTATTTTTTTGATGTAGATTTTTTTAGTCCTTACTTAATGGGAAAACAACCTGTTTCTCAAAATTTTGATATCCCTGTTATTTTATAAGATACCGAATTTTTGCTGAAAATTTGATTTTTTCTTTGTTTTTTGTCGTTCGGCCGTATTGTGTTTTGTAAGAACCAATCTCTGTAGTTGATTATAATACCTTATGAGAATGGCTTTCTTATAAAAAGTACACTTTTTGTACTTTCATTAATTTATTGGTAACCAGTGGCTTCTCAAAAATCGGTACACGTTCGCTAATTGGTAAATTTTTTAAAATAACCCTGTATATTTTTTTCGTACGAATTAGATTCTACTTAAAATTACCTTTTTATCGACATATCACATGATATTTGCTTTCAAAATGGCAGCATAATTATTATTGCAAAAACCTGTTCAACAATATTAAATTTAATAAAAAATTCGGTATTTTATAAAATAAGAGGGATATAAAAATTTTGAGAAATTGGTTTTTTCCTCATTAACTAGGGACTAAAAAAATCGACATCAAAAAAATATACAAAATTTTTTGTGTAATTCCGGTAAGTATAAAGTTTGAGAAAAAAAAGACGACTTTCTTTCATACCCTGTAGATAGTAACCTACTTCAAAGTAAAAAAATCGGGCCTCACTATTGTTTTCGCAATAAAATTATCTCTTGAATCCTGAAAACCTCATGTTGATATCTTTTCTCATTTTCAAAATATTTGACTTTAAATTCAACCTAAAAATTCGCTTGATACGTTTCAATTGGCCAGCAGTTTAGTTCACAGAAGAAAGATAAGATCTAATTATTAATATATATATATTTTTTTAAATTTACTATTTCAAGCTAAGCTACTTTCTCAAATTTCTTAGATTTATAATTCTGTTCTAGAAAACAACGATAAAGTAAATTTTTAAGGTTTAAATCTAAACTACTTTATCTTCTGATTAAACTAATTACAAATTTAAGTGAACAAAAATAAATAATTCATTTTTTACTTGAAACTAAACCTTGAATCAGCAGATATTCCAATTTCTCTACAGACGATTCCCAACTGCTAATGGAGTATAAACCTCGCAAATTTGTATTCTCAATCAAATCTAAATCTTGCGCCCGGTTCGAGAGAGCACTCAGACTCCGACGATATAAATTGTGTCAACACGGCTGCCAAAAAGTTAAGTTTCAAGTTATGTGGTAAACAAATCGATAGAAGTTGTTTATAATAGTCGATTTATAAGGATAGGATATTCCCTATTATTGGATCAAAAGCGTAATTTTAGAGATTGGAAAATAATCTGTGAGGAAAATAAGCGCAGATGTTACGAGTCACGTTAAATCACACAATTTCGAAAGTTTCAACCACAATATTTAGAATGGAAATATTATAAACAATGAGAGAATGAGTAGCAAAAAAAGTGGCAAAATACTAATATAATAACCTGAAGATATTTTTTTGTTCACTAGAAAATAATGTTCGTAATCTTATAATTCAGAATCAAAAGTATTTCCCTTTATTTCAAGCTATTTTCAGTCACATTACACAGAAGTCGATTTGAAAGTATACAGGGTGTTTCAGAATGGTTTAGAATAGTACTTCCTCGTATCATTTGTTAAGATCTTAATATTCCGTTTTTATTAATATTTAATTATGATCTAAAACTTGTTAATTGTTAAGAAAATATTCATACAAAAACTCAACCAGATTTGACATAAAACCACCGGAAGTTCTTTGTAATCTACAGCATAGATCACCAGATAAAACTGTCAGAAGCTACTTAACTCTTAGACAACACCCAGTGCCATAATTACAAACATTTTGCAGAGTTATAAATTATAAATGATGGCAAATAGACTGCATCCTTAATAATTATTCATTAATCGCAGTAAGTATGTGAGAAATATGTTACGGTATGTGTTGTTTATGAATGATTGTGTAAATAATCTTACATCTTTACTTTTCAGGGAGGGGGTACTTCGAGATGATGATGATCCACTTCTACTTGGCGGTCTCTCCACTTTTATTTTATCTCCATTAGTGCTACCATTTTCTCTAATTTCGCCTGGATTGCTTAGCGAGGCGTGATCGCCGTTCGTGTGAGGTGATGCAGCTTCCTACAGTCGAATTAAACAAATTTACTACAGTTGAAATATTCACACAACAAACAAAGGACTTACCTCGTTGGCTACGTCTACTACCAGGTCTTGGTCGCTTTTTTCGCCATCACTCTCCTGAAACAAACAAAAAAAAAGTTTCGATAGGAATTTATTATTAACATCAATCGTCCAATACTAATATAATAAAATGAACGTATAGTTGATAAATTAAGCTTAATATTTCATAGAGTAAATAATAGAGAGATATTTATATGAATACTTATTGATTTCGCAGGAAAAATTTCATTATATCTTAATGATTAACCTGAACTGAAACTTGTATAATTTCCTGTCTGAAACCTACACACATTATGTTTTATGCTATATCAATTTCCATTTCCACTACGTTTTAATATAAGTTTATTGATTCGTGTCCACAGGAAATAAATTATGTTTTCTTTTAATTTCATCTGAAACATTAATTATTTGTATTGGACTAAAATACACAGCCATTTTTATTTTACATGGCAGTTCCACTGACGTGTTTGTTTAATATTATTTCATTGATGTAAAAAAAGAAATTTAAAACGTTTATTTATTCCCATTTTGTTGTTGCTTTATTGAACCTTTCAATTTGCTGGGCGTTCATTTAGATAACATATAAATGTGTTTTATATCAATCAATAGATATTTAAATAGGTTGCAAGTAGATTTTTTTTTTGTTATAAAAATGCTTTTGATCAATTTAAAAGGAAATTAAAGCCGATTGAAATTTCCATAAAATTGATTAGTATGCACGTCCAGGTTTGAATAAACACAAAAAGTATTGTGCTATAAGTAAGTTCTAACAATTTAATGTAGAATTTGGGTATCGCCTCTTTTGTGATAAATATTTAATCGAAATTCGTCAACCAGGACCAGGCTAACTTTTGGTTATACAGGGTCCGTCAAAACCCTGGCATTCTTCTATAAATTCGTTAGGTTTGGAAATAGAAAAAATTTACTGCTCCATAATCTAAAATTATTTCCATTTATAAAGGATGTTTAATTACGGCTGGACAGCTACTTACTTCGTTATATTAAATGGAACACCCTGTATATTAATAGATTTTTAAAATGAACGGTTTTCGAGATATTTACACTTTTAAAAAAGAATTCACAAAATTAGAGATTTCAAAAAACGCGTTTATTTTAGTTATAATTTGTAGTTTTTTAAAAATTATTTCGGAGTTCTAAACAGTAAGGTCTAGGGAATATTGTGATACAAAAATCTGAAATTTATAGTATACAGGGTGTTTGCAATTGACCGTCAGTTTCCATTGATTTCAAACAACGAAAACTCTATTTTTTCAAATGGAACCCCCTGTATATTTCTGACGTAAGTTGTAGAGATTTAAATTCTCTACCTTTTTTATAAAGTATTCCATATACCTAAACTTAATATTTTAGGAGATATTTCAAATAATTTATATCGTATGAAAAAGTCAGCTGAGCAGACTTGAGAAGGTAGTTTAAGTACTTAATTTATGCCAAAAGTAAATCTTAATCTTAAAATTAAAAAAAAGATAAATAATAAAAATTTGGATGGCTGCAATTAATCATCAATTTTCAGAAACAAGAAAAGAAACCATTTCATAAAATCATAACAAAATTAAATAAATACAATAAAAAAATTTACAACTGAAAGTCAATTAAGCAAGTGTTCAAAGTGACGTCCGTTTTCCTGAAGACACATACCGATTCGACGTTTAAAAGAATCTTGAGTTTTTAGGAGCACTTGTGAAGTTATCGTTCTGACCTGAAGGCTGTAGTAATTCTTATTATCTTCATATTATTTGCAGTCGTTGGAGGTTCCTGATATACTAGTTCTTTAATATAGCTCTATAAAAAAATCTATAGATCTAAGGTAGGGGGACCTAGCCGGCTAACGTGTGGGTCCTCCTTTCCCTAAAAGCATTTTTTATTTCCATGGCAATCTTAATTCAATAAATAGAATAGAATTTCTCATACGATATAAATTATTTGAAATATCTCCTATATTAAGTTTAGGTATAGGGAATACTTTATAAAAAAGGTAGAGAATTTAAATCTCTACAACCTACGTCAGAAATATACAGGGGGTTCCATTTGAAAAAATAGAGTTTTCGTTGTTTGAAATCAATGGAAACTGACGGTTAATTGCAAACACCCTGTATACTATAAATTTCAGATTTTTGTATCACAATATTCCCTAGACCTTACTTCTTAGAACTCCGAAATAATTTTTAAAAAACTACAAAGTATGACTAAAATAAACGCGTTTTTTGTAATCTCTAATTTTGTGAATTCTTTTTTAAAAGTGTAAATATCTCGAAAACCGTTCATTTTAAAAATATGAAACCTTCACACTTTTTCATCTAAAATTACGTGTAGAAACTGAAAATCTATTAATATTCAGGGTGTTCCATTTAAAATAACGAAGTAAGTAGCTGTCCAGCCGTAATTAAACACCCTGTATAAATGGAAATAATTTAAGGTTACGGAGCAGTAAATTTCTGACAACTTTTGTCTTTAAAATTTTTTTCTATTTCCAAACCTAACGAATTTATAGAAGAATGCCAGGGTTTTGACGGACCCTGTATAACTAATAATATTTAGTACAAACTATCTGTATTAAAAACAAAAAATCCAGGTCCGTATTTAAAAAAAAGAGACGACAAAAAGTGGCTATGAAAATAAAATAATACTTGGAGTAAAAAATATTTCTTTAAATCAATTACGGTAAAAATCCAAATCCGCCCTAGAATAAAACCCAAAAACCAATTAATCTAATTTAGATTCTAATTATTGATTAAACCCCTGCATCCCCACTTTGCATTAAACATTGACAAGGAGAAAGGTGGTATATAGTAATATAGACAATCGGGGGGTGCAGGGCTTCGCAATCGCTGTAATGGAGGATTATTTTTGCGGAACAGCAAACAACGAGACGAGGGGGATAAATGATTGCGTCCGGAACGACTAGAATTGATGACGGGGCGGTAAGGGGGTGTCATAAAAGAGATATTACACACAAAAGTGGCATCAAATTTTATTCAGATTGTGATTTATGACTAAACACTGACATCCAGTCTTTAACCACAAAAAATACCACAAAAGAAAAAATCGTTATACAGCGTTTCACTGGAAATATGCAATTTTTCTTCATAAATTTTGAAGCAGGAAAAGGCGTAATGAAGTAAGTGTTTATTGGAATATAAGTAAGCAAAAATACAAATCTGGGAGTCAGTAGAGCGGAGCTAGTTTACGCACTGGCGGCTCTCGGTTTAACGAGTGTTAAAACAACGTGACGATAAGGTGATAGATCTTTAATTTAAAGGCCCCTGATGGGTCGTCATGGCCGGCGAATATCTTGTACTCAATTAACTTTATTAAAAACACTTTTAGCTTCTGTATTGTTCCCAAATTTAACCAAATATACAGGGTGCTTGCATAAAAATAACAGAACAATTAAAACCAGTTGAAAACCAAATCTTCATCTAATGTTCTGTTAATTATCCTTCGGAATATATCAGATGTTGTTTCAAGATTGCCGATTAAAATCTATTACCTTAGAGCGTTTTGAGTATACAGCAAGAGCACCCGATTGTTTCTAAAGACTACGTCGATGACAAAGTGTGGTCGGCCATGTTTTATGTTGGATCACTAACAGATACGGATAAAGCTTCAGGGGTTATAAATAAATGACGATTCTCGCCTGAGGTACTCCACTTTTCCCCAGTCGGCTTCGCCAAGGCATTACATTTTATGAAATTGCTTTGTTGGAATCATATTACGTAAAAGGGGCCTTTTAATACCTCAGCACCGGCATTATATGTTTGTTTCAGACACATTTTGATGGCAGTGTAAACCTTCAACCTCTTTTTAAACACACCAAACAGTCTTTTTGATTTAGTAATAATTAAATACGGTAGCTTCGAGGGATGCTTAATTAATTAACCAGAAGAGAGAAAAAATACCCCAACAAAGCATAAAAAATTAATTAGGTATATTACAAAAACATCATCATGGCTTGTGGTACAATTTCTTTTTAATTTAGTATTTTCCTGCTGTTTGTTTGAAGTTTTGGATGTACAAATATGTAATTAGGAGACAACTCGGAATTTTTTTCTTTGTGTCAAAACTCATGCTAAAAATGTACTTTTTTACAGTTGAATTATGAAAATAAAATTGGAAAAAATTTTGAAAATTAATATTATTACTTACATGACCACCCAATTTATCTTCTTTTCGTCTTTTCACGACCTGTTCGACATCTGCAGGTGACCTTGATCTGTATTTATCGCGTTCGGCCGGCGATACAGAATTCTACAACAAAAAATTGACAATCCATCAATTTCCAGTATTTCCACATTTACATAAAAACACCTGGAGGTCCTAGTTTTCAAGGAATGGTTATCCTTAACTACAAGTGTTAATTTCCGTAGATATCACCAGTCCATTTTTGAGTAGAGAGAGTTGGAACTAAAATTTTCCGATCTAACTCATTAAATATCCAATCAAATTAATATATTTTAAATTCCCCGCTAAATGTTTTACTTCCAATCCTCACTACTAAAAAAATTAACTTACGCAGTTCGAGATAACCATTAATTAAAACTGTCCCTTAACTTCCCAACTTTATCACCCACCAGTCTTTCCTCAGCGTTAGCAGATCCCGGTCCTTTAATATCAGCTGGATCTCTCGAATGAAGGTCAGCAGGTTTCAGTAGCGGGTGTGCACCGGCAGATACAGCAGGATGGCCGCCTCCTGGAGCTCCAGGCACCCCAGCTCCCAATCCAGCACCAAATCCAAGTAAACCAGCTGCAGGACCCATACCAGGAAGGCCAGGATGCGGTCCCATTGGTAAGCCGGGACCATGAGCACCATGCGGTAGTTGTTGAGCATGAATCTGTTGCTAGGAAGAAAGTAACAGCAAATTAATGTATTTAACTAAATGCCTCAGGGTCCAGCAGTTAGTATGTATGTCTACTTTGTCTAATGTTAAAAATAAATGTTATATAGGTACTTAAGTTTGATTTATTTCAAATTTATTTATTCAATAGTTGTATTGTTTTATCCGGAAAAACATGCGCTCATGCATTTAATCTACTAATAACATACAGAAGATTTAGCAGCCACGAAATACATCATGTAATTTGATTGAATAATTTTTTAACCCATACAGTGGCAACACAACTATTAAATCTACTTACAAGCAATTGTTGTAGACCTTGTTGTTGTTGTTGCTGGAATCAACAACGGATAACAATTAAAACAATGTAAACCAACACCAGATACTTTAAAAACTGTGTTCTGAAAATATCGGATATAAAAATAGGAGCAAAATCTATATAAAATCGTGTTTATGAGGAAATTGGATCTTGAAACGGGATGTAAAAACATCAATTTCCATTTGTGTTTAACTACATATTTTCAAAATGTATATTAAATGTACCACACTTTAAGTGTTGTTATTATTTATCTTCTTAACTTTTGCAAGTATTAAAAATTATTATGTTAATGAATGAGATTCTGCGATTCTTAAATTTTAAAATATTTATAGGCTAATGTAGATCGTAATTTTGATGAACTGAACAGAATAAAAATTAATTTTCTTATTTCCTTTTAGCACTTTTTGGAAATGTATTATCCAAAAATTACACAAATAATATCCAATTTTTTCTTAATTTATACAGTACAGATCTTGCTCTTAACTTTATATCGGATGTTTCAGAAACACTTTGTATAATATTGTTATAAATACTTAATTCAGGAGATGACAGTCGTAATTCAAGAAATTTATTATTGAAATTATATAAAAAAATTTGGTTTATTACATTTTTACTTCTTGAATTCGAAAATGAGGATATTTATTTTTTAAATACAGGTTTATAGAAATTGTGATAATTAATTATACAGGGTGTCCCAGTTTATATCGTCAGGATTTCACCAGTCGATAGTTTAGCGAAAATTAAAGGTGGTTTGTCTAATAAACTATGGTCGAATGTTGCTTCCTTTTTGACGGACAGGCCTTTAAAGAAAATAAATTATTTAAAATAATTTGCTATAAATCAATAACAAAAAAAGTTAGCCTTCTGAAATTTTGCATAGATCTTTTTTTTGTATTCTCTTATTAATAGTGGTTGCAATTATTTTATTTAGAACACAGAGGCGTGCGTACAGGTTTCTTCAAAAACATTTTATTGTACGTACGTACGCCACTGGTTTTTTTGCAGCACCAATATGCAGAGAGTATTTTCCATTCAATTTAGAAACTTTTTCGTATCTTATAATTTTTTGATAACTTAACTCAAAATAACCTAATACTACAGTAAATAAGGGAGAAAAAAAGGCTTCAAATAGACCTTTTTTACCCTACAGCCAATTTTTGTAGAATCTTCTAGAGGGTCACCCTGAAAGTTTAAAACTGAGTTTGTGTATTCGTAGACTCCGTCCTTCCTTCACCAGCTCTCAATTAAGGGTTGGATTTTTTTGTTTATTGAATTACTTTTTTCCTATTAAATTTTCGAAAAAAAGAGTCAGTTCAAAGTTGTAAAGTAATATATTTCCTACAACTTATCTTTTAAACTTTTTTTTGATATTGTCGATACTTAAAAAGTTATTCAACAGATAAGTTGAAAATTTTGGGGAAAGAGTAGTAAGTAGGTACTAGTAGTAAGTAGTACCTAACTAAAGAAAAATTACCCTAAAATTTGCAACTTATTTGTTGAATATCTTTTTAAATATTGACAATATCAAAAAAATATCAAAAGGAAAGTTGTAGGAAATATTTTTCTCTACAACTTTGTACTCATGTTTTTTTCGGAAATCTAATAGGAAAGAACCTTTTTAATAAATAAGAAAAAAAAAGTTAAGTTATCAAGAAATTGTAAGATACAAAAAAGTTTCTAAATTGAATGGAAAATACTCTCTGCATATTGCTGCAAAAAAAACCTGTGGTGTACGTTTTATTCAATAAAATGTTTTTGAAGAAATCCGTACGGACGCCTCTGTGTTCTAAATAAAATAATTGCAACCACTATTAATAGGAGAATACAAAAAAAAATCTATGCAAAATTTCAGAAGACTATTTTTTTTGTTATTGATTTACAGCAAATTATTTAAAATAATTTATTTTCTTTAATGCCCTGTACATCAAAAAGGAAGCAATATTCGACCATAGTTTATTAGACAAACCACCTTTAATTTTCGCTAAACTATCGACTGGTGAAATCCTGACGATATAAACTGGGATACCCTGTATAATTTGATTTTTATTGGCTCGTGCCATCTGAAAAAAGTATATTATAACTACAGGGTCAGCCAATTAATTAATATTGGAGAGAATCGCAAAAAAAATTGTATATTTCATATTTTGCTTTCAGGAATATGGAAGTAGTAATTTTGGAAATTTCGAAATATTTAGTATTATAAATTTATGGCGAGTTAAAGAAAATTTTGGTGACTAATTTTTTTACACATGAAATATTCCTGAAAGAACAAGTATTGGCTTCCCCCGTAAAATATTCAGTTCCTCTTCAATACATCACCAAACAGTTGTTTTAAAAAATGAAATGAGAGCTAGGTCCTCCTAAATAAGTAAAAACTAAAAGAGTTTATATAAAACCATGCAAAAACTGTAACCAATTTAAACACTTAACATACTGAAAAAACACCAATTGATTTTTCATATAAAAAACTGATAAGTGATAATAAAAATCATACGGAAGAAAAATATCTTAATACATACCCCAATTATTGCATTCAATTCAGTCATAGTAACTTGTTTTGCACGTTCGACGGCTGTAGCAACTTGCTGTTGATGTTCTTGTGCCAAAAATGGCAGCACTTGGGCGATTATGGCGTTTAAGCGTTTTGCAATTTCAGTCTGCAAAATTCAATACAAATAATATAAAATAAGAAACTTACACATCAAACGAAACCAGAACGCTTGCATGAGAAATGTTTAAAATTCTATAAAATTGTTTATGGAAATTGAGCATTTTATAGGCGATACGCGAAATTGTATAAAGGAAAATTTCAACTGTATTGAAAGCGTTTTACATCGAGTTACAAATGTAGGTATATAAAAAAGTGAAAATAATAATTATGTTTACGTTTAGTTACTGTAGAAAAGTACAATTTTACTATTATGATTATTAAAAGTCATAATTTATTGTACAAAGAAATTGATGTTTTAGAAAGTAACAATAATTATTATTGAAGTGTCCATTCTTAGGAAACAAATCGAAATTACTAACAGCGACTTTTCTAAAATCTTTATTGTTTTTAATGTTGATGTGACAAAATATGTCATCGTTTCCATCTCGGATTAAATCATAAAGGTTTTAAAATGAATTGTATTAGCTTTAGCATGGATGTTTATAATGTATTCAAATAACTAATTAAGATTCAATACACATGGACCACGTAACTTGTCTAATTGATTGTTAATTATTATTTTATAACACAAGAAACGATTGTTGTCAAATATGATCTGATTATGGTCTATGTTAATTTTAATCCCAAACTATATCAATAAGTTAAGCAGATGCATTTAAAATCTTTAAATACTGTAGCTTTATGAATGAAGATATTCATATACAGGGTGTGTCACGACGAGTTGACAGTAGACGTAACTCCATTACTAAACACAATTTGGTTCTAAAAATTGGTACACACCCATTATACAATATGCTCTATTTAATGAAAATATTGCCACCTTTCTGGTACTTCCGGTTATACCGGAAGTAGACACAAACTTTGTTATTTTAAATGGAACACCCTGTATATTTTTGAATTTTCAGATTCTACACTTCATTTTAGACATAAAAGGTTGTATGGTCCTAACATTAACGGTATTAAAATTATTTACACTTTTTCATTTTTTTTTACAAAAACAGATGTAAATAAAAATTCGTATCTTGACAATAACACATTTTTTCCAAAGTTTTTTTCTTACGTTTGAAGTAGGAATATACGAGCAATAAAGCTGATATAGTTTTGGAAAACTTGCTTTATACAGGGTGTTGGTGGTTGTCCGTTCATTTTTAAAAACTTTGATCTATGATAACTTAATTTTTTTAAATGGAACACCCTATATATTTCCACATTTTCGAATTCTACACTTAATTCTAGACATAAAAGTATTAAGGTTGTAAAGTCCTAAAATTAACGGTATTATAATTAATTACGTTTTTTCCAATTTCCAAGATTTTTAAAAATTAACGATCAACCATAAGCACCCTGTAGATATAAAATAAGTTTTTCAAAACCATATTACCATGTTTCTTGTAGGTACATTTCTAAGTCGACTAAAATTTGTTCTTTATTATATTTAATTTAATATTTTTTATTTTTATTTATTTTATTTATTATACTTAAGTAATTATGTTTCTTCCAATTATTTAAAAAAAAAAATTAGAGTCAAACATTTTCATATGTTACTAATGACACGTTCTTTCAAAAAACAAACCAAATTTTAGTGGACGCAGAAATGTACAATAAACATGGTAATATGGATTTAAAAAACTTATTTTATACAGGGTGCTTGTGATTGACCGTTAATTTTTAAAAATCGTAATTAATTATAATACCGTTAATTTTAAGACCTTAAAACCTTAATACTTTTATGTCTCGAATTAAGTGTAGAATTCGAAAATCTAGAAATATATAGGGTGTTCCATTAAAAAAAATTAAGTTATCATAGATTAAAGTTTTAAAAATGAACGAACAACCACCAACACCCTGTATAAAGCATGTTTTCCAAAACTACATCAGCTTATTTCTTGTATATTCCTATTTCAAACACAAGAAAATTTTTTTGGAAAAAACGTGTCATTGTCAAGATTTGAATTTTTATTTACACCTATGTTTTTGTAAAAAAAATGAAAAAGTGTTAATAATTATAATACTGTTAATGTTAGGACCATACAACCTTAATACTTTTATGTCTAAAATGAAGTGTAGAATCTAAAAATTCAAAAAAATACAGGGTGCTCCAATTAAAATAACAAAGTTTGTGTCTACTTCCGGTATAACCGGAAGTACCAGAAAGGTGGCAATATTTTCATTAAATAGAGCACATTGTATAATGGGTGTACCAATTTTTAGAACCAAATTGTGTTTACTAATAGAGTTATATCTACTGTCAACTCGTCGTGACACACCCTGTATTAATATGGACCCCAGTTTCTTCTGTTTCCCTGTGGTTTCTATTCCAGGGTTCGAACTTGATTTTCAATAAAAAGTTTACTTTTCTCATAATTTCTTTTAGAAAATTGAATAAATTCCATTCAAAAAGTTTGTTAATTTGCCCCAAAATCACCCATACCTAGATTATTTTTAACATCGCATTTAGTAAACACAATCAAAATTAGACAGCAACATTCCAAATATAATTTACTTTGTGTTTGATGGTTAGAAGCAAAATGGTTATTAAATAAATACAGACAACTGTGTAGAGTCTGATTATTTCCCGTTATGCCAGCAGATACGTTCGTGCAATTTGTTCATAATACAAGTCTGCTGCCATTGAAATGTAAACCCCCTGTTGGTTTATTTATTTTTCACTTCCCCCTTCGGTACATCAAAGGTCTCGAAATACGTCTACTACAGTTCAAGCCGCACTTCTGTTTTCACTAATGTATTCGTCTCCTATATGCAAATTAATGACATATAGGTGAGGTGTAATCCACAAACTTCAACAACTTTTTTTTACCATTTGCTTCTTTGTGCACATGCTGCGAAAGGCAAAACCGCAATTATTGAGATGGCGGCGATGAGGATATGAATACAAATAATATAAATTTGAAATTAGCGCGCAAATGATTCAACTGATTATACAGGGTGTTTGCTAAATGTGTATATGAAATTTTAGAAAGTTCCTATAGAAATGAGAAAAAAAGGATGATACATTTTGGAACTGTTTTTAAGGCTTTCTTAGAATGTTTTCCAGCTTGACCTAGAAAATCCTCCCTCGACAATTACTGTTAATTTCTTAGCCACCCCTTTATCAAGGAAAATTATTAGGATTGAACGAATCCAATCTATCACAAACCCCATCAGTCACTAAAATGCGGCTCTTTTCGTTGAGCATGACATCGATTTCAGCAACCACCCCTCAAAATGTGTAGCAATTTAAGTAATTACTTAGTTTACTCGTTCATTTCTCTTGTTAATAGTAAAACACTTGTATACACGTGAATAAATATCACACACGCTGTAAGTTTGTGTTGTATTTATTTAATTAAAGTTATGCATGTTGAATTTACTTTAAGTCATATAGTTGGATTAAGTTTTTTGTGTAAGCGTCGGCTCCTTTCTCAGTGTAAAGCATTAAGTTTAGATGGAATAAAAACAATAATGGACACTCACCTGTTTATGCATTTCCACATTAAGGCCATATGACATTTCATAATACTGCAACAAAAGTAAGACATAATTATACAGTTGATTAAAGTTTTTTTGTTAAAATTATTCATGATTCAGTACAATATATTTTTTCAAAAAAATATTTAATTAATGCCTATATAAGCTTTTTTGTCCACCACAACCGCACAAATTTACAGTTTAGGTATTAAAAAAACTTGAGGTAGAAAAATTAATTTCAGCATTGTTTATTTTGAGTGTGCACACGAAAAATTGCAAATGTAGTTAACGTAAAAAAATTCGTAGTTATGACATGTTTTATATTTTTCCCGCACCCAAATAAAACTTTTCCAAATGTTTTGTTTTGCTGGTTAGAAACTACATCAAATTATCGAGGGATAAAACTGATGTTGTTGGAGCGAGACAAAACTAGCGGAGTGGATTTCCGAATGACTAGTTCGAAGTGTACATTACTGGGGCCTGACAGCTAGCGTTGCTGTTGTTTGCTTTAGACACATAAATGCTTTCATAATAACAAATGGTTGGATTTTTCGGATTTCCGATTTTTCCATTTAAAAATCTTTATGACGCAAAATACCGAACACATTCAATGTGCGCTGTCTCTGTCTGTTTGGTAGCGTCGATGTAAAGAAATCGACCAAACTGGGAAAACGGTTATAAGTGGAAATACCTTTGATACTTTTCGAGGGTCGACACAATTGGCGCATTATTTTACCCCACAAGACATCTCCACGAACAACTCCAACAAATATCAAATGATATTTCTTTCTATTGTGGTCGTTCAAGCAAACAATATTTGCTCCAACGCTTTTCCTAAAGATATATTTAGATCATTCCCTTTTATTGCGGTTTAAATAATACTTAAATAATGGGTAACAAGAAAAATTCCGAAACTACGACGACTTGAGCAAGAAACAAGATCAATGCGTGTGAATTAGATATTAACCAACTTTATTCTTTTTCCCTAATAACAAAGTCCCGGTTCGTAATTACCTCTACTTTACTAAACTAACATAATTATGTTTATTCTACGTCGTAGAAGTTGAGCAATTTCAGGTTTGTACAACTTAATATTATTACGTTTTATAGGAACTGAAATAAAATGGAAGCGAGTATTTAATAATATCAGAAGATATATAATTCAAGTTGGAAGTAATATTGTTTTCATGTAATAACCTTATTTAAAGGGATTGTAAATCGCGTCACGTTCGTTTCCCCAACGTTCACCGTACTTAACCGAGTTTCGCCCCTCTGCGGAATTATAACTCGACGCAAATCTTATCAGATCCCCCCAGATACCTTCCCTTGGTTCGTCTATTATACTTCCTCCTTGTATTCTTTATTTCTTCATATGATAACACTTCTTATTCACCAGCGAAATGTATATTATAATTTATTTTTGCAATTTTCCAAGTGCGAGTCTAGTACCTAACATTGGCGCCTTCGCCAAATATTTAAAACGAAAAATCATCCACACCAGGGAAAATTTCTGTAAGTTTGAGTAGCGCATTCCGTAAGCCTTCTTTGAACTGAAGAGGGTTAAATATTTAAAATTAGTACCGCAAATTAATGTAGAAGAGAGGCATTTTATACTAAATTCCATCATAAAGGACTAGAGGGGAAAAAATAATGGCCAATTTTTCATTCGATAGGATAGTTAATCTTATTAATAGTTGATTTTCTTGGTTATGATTCTCTTAATAATGGTTTCTAAAGCTTATAGTTCAAGTTAACTACTGATTGAAAACTGGGCCTAAGGGAATTAATTCCAGGGTACAAATCTAATTCAGTTTTAGGAACTGCAATTTTTTCTAAATAGTCATCTCACTTTTAAGTAACTTTCCAGGATTTTCCCCCTGAAAACTAGTACCTAGTAAACTTTATGAAACTTCAAATATACTTTTGATAATCTGGATTTCAACTGAATTTTTTAACATCGACATCCTTGCTGGTATAAAAATAAACTCAGTTAAAGTATGACATGGTGATTTGATTAAATTTGTTTTCAAAGTGAAGGGACAAAATCTTTAGAATTGCGGATAGCTTGACATGTCAACATATTTATAAATTAGATAAGTGTAAGAAATATTACAATAATTAATTAAGGTAGTATCAAAAAATTCGAGTTATGAAAAAACAAAAAGAAGAAACATACAAAAAATTATTTGTTTATTTCTAACTTTTCAGAAATTTTCTTTTGTGTAATATGTGACCATCATTTTCTACAAAATCCGCCACAAAATTTAATAATTTAATTATTAATTAAATAATTAAGTACCTAATAATTTCTATAGTTATCTTCTTGGGTATTTTATAAAAGAATAAATTCGTTTAATAGTTAGGTTAGATATGACATTAGATATCCCGTCTCTAACCTCATTCTCATCATTTCCATCTTC
Organism: Pediacus dermestoides; assembly: GCA_963942485.1. Classification (NCBI taxonomy): domain Eukaryota; kingdom Metazoa; phylum Arthropoda; class Insecta; order Coleoptera; family Cucujidae; genus Pediacus; species Pediacus dermestoides. The sequence continues at coordinate 38,751,918 of OZ012626.1, forward strand.
GTTTGTTTCTACAAAAAATATTTTTTTAATTTTTTGTAAAAAGTATAGTGGTGCAGGTTAAACGTCATTAATTTTAAGAGGTGATAGAACATCCAAAAAAAAGTAGACTTGCATGAGAAAACTTTGCTCAAAAATGTTTCCTAACAAAGATACAGGGTGTCAAAGTTTAGTATAAAAATTCGTTTTCTTATCATAACTTCTAAACCACTCGATCGATTTCCATTAAATTTCGCACACAGAGTAATGTAGTACATTTCTAGATAAGGATGGTGTTTATTTATAAAAAAATTCTCCAGTAGCGTAGACACGGGGGACCGTTCCACTTTTCTTCTTCAATTTTCGAAGCCACTGGATATATTTCGAAGAAAATTCAATTTTTGAATTGTCTGTTCAATTTAGAGAATTTAGTTACTCTTGAAAAAAATTAATTTTAGCCTTCGTCGAGTGGTTTAGAATTTATGTTAAGAAAACGCGTTTTTTTATTTTAAATTTTGACTCCCTGTATCTTTGTTCTAAAACATTTTTGAGCAAAGTTTTTTAATAAAAGCCTACTTTTTTTTTGATGCTCTATCACCTCCCAAAATTAATGACGTTTAACCTGGACCACCCTGTAGATTAAGTTATGTAATAATAAAATTAAGTTTGAACTAATATTGATGTGTCTGAATTACATTTTGGAACACAGATTAGGAAACTTGCCGGTGTCGAAAAATTTAGGGACTTCCACGAAAAATTCGAGTGAAAAGTTCGAATTATAAAAATATTCGAGTTATAGGATATACAAAACGTCAGTGTTTATTATAAAAATTCGAGTTAGAGAAGTTCCACTATACTGTAATCCGCCTCTGGAATGACGAGCAGAGATCCGCTCCCTAGTCATATTTATTATTATAAACGATATCTTTATTTAAAGTAAACATATCGGCTGATACATTCTGATATAAAAAAAATTGCATTTGATTAACGACACTTCGAGGAAAAAGATTGAGGAATTGAAGGTAATGCTGATTGAATCTTAGTGAGAAAAATGTCAGAACGAGAAAGTTTTTAAAAGAATCATTTTATTCTCAAAACTTTTTAATTACCCTCCTAATCTACAGTACTAAATAGTATAATTTGATTCTATTATAAAATCATTCAAATTTCTACTATGTCTTAGTCATGATTAATTTTGTAGAAGCTGCTCATATATGATGTTGAATAGAATGTTATGGATCGTTCTCTAAAAGAGAAAAAAAAACCATACAACGACTTATACATCTACATCAACGACATCTGCATTGTTTCCAATGGAACTCGCATATAAAATAGTTTAGTTACTGAAGCAGAGGTGATGTGTTAGACAGGGAGGTGAGGAGCATCGCATACGGCATGGTGCGGCAAACAACACCCACCCACTCACTCACCCCCAGGCCGCCCGAACGAACGAATGGAGAGACCCCCAAGAGTTGACATCCGGACCGCGCCCGTAGAGCAGCCACCATAAACAGCTATTTCACTTGTATCAGACGTGACAAGCACCTTGTCGAGCTCGGTAATCGATACATGGCCCCCTAACACCCCCACACGCCCTTTCGGATGCGATTCAAACCGTGTTCGTCCGCCGGAAAAATTGTAGCTGGTTGGAAGGATTTAGATGGTCTGTCGGTTCCCTCGCTCGCGCAGCCTCGATAAATACCATTCGTTTTGTTACAGCTTTTAAACTGTTGTGTTCGACCAATGTGTTTTGCATTAAACAATCAGATTTTCACGTTGGTTGGGGGAGGTGGCCCTTTCTCTACCCCTTAAACCCGCACGACGCATACCTTCCGGCTACTCCTCGTCAAATTAGATTAGTCAAAGATAAATTATTTTTTTATCTAAGTATGTATATACCTGAATTATAAATAAATAAATGATGATTACTGTTTGGAACCAATGCTGAAAATTGTTTTTTCCAGTCTCACTGCATTCATACGAGCCCTAACAACTAAATGTTCGCACAAAAGTAAATTTTTGAAGTATGAAAGGAGAACTGGAAATTTTACGCAAATAATTAATAAACACCTAACAATACAATAAGATAAAGACTTAATAACAATAATATGCATGGAAGAAAATTATTTATTGGATTTAACAATATTTTAACCTTAATAATTAGCAAACTTTACAAAATGAATTTGCAACTAAATGTTGTGATAATTTTTAATTTAGGACCAGTAATAAGAAGTTACGTCTCCTTTTGCTTTAATAGTGGCCTGTATTCTAGCAGGCATTGTATTTATCAAATTTTGGTACAATTCTGGCGTGAAACTGTCCCAAATTTCATCTATTTTGGTCTTTAAGTTCCCAATAGTTCTTGGTGGATTATTGCGTAGAATACGTTTAATTTTATGCTAAAGAGTTTCAATGACATTTAAGTCCGGACTGGATGAGGGCCACGAAAGCACCTTTATGTCGTTTTCCCCAAGTTCCAAAACTGTGATTTTTTAAAAACAGTCGTTAGAAAATTACGTCATATTTTTCAAGTGCAATTTTAAAGATACGAAATATGCCTAAAATCACCAAATAAAACCAACATCCAGCTTTACAATAAAGTAAATTTTACCAAAATCCAACCAGTGGTTCCAAAACTGTGATTATTTTAATGTAGGTAGCACCCTCAAAAAACACGTTTTTTGAAAAGTGAACTGTGGAACTCGAAAAAAACTCAAACAAATCATTAACATTTCAGGATTTTTTAAAATGTAGTACGATTATTGAGCTTTGATTTAAATGTTTTTTGACACAAATCCAACCAGCGGTTTCAAAACTGTGATTCTTTAAAACAGTTACTAGAAAATTTTATCATTTTTAAAGGTGCAACTTTGAAGCTCCGATAAATGCTTAAAATCACCAAATAAAAACTTGTGTAACTTTGTTTGTAAAGAAAACCAACATCCAGCTTTGCAATAAAGTAAATTTCATCAAAATCCGACTAGTAAAGTAGATCCAACGTTTTGAAAATAATAATTCTTTGTTTGCACAATTTTCCCATCCTGCTGGGTTAAAGTGCCACAGTTTTGGAACCGCCGAGCGGATTTTTACGAAAGTTACGTTTTTATATAACTAAATGTTGGCATTATAACAGAAAAAACCATCAATATTAGGGCAGTTAATTTAGATAACTTTTGCGCGAATGGAAAAAAGACATTCAAATTTTCTTTTGTCCGAACATTTAGTTGTTAGGGCTCGTATTATAAAAGCAAACAATCAACCCACAAAATAAAAACATTATGTTGATGTCGAAAAATAGCGGTGAATAATTTTAATTAAGAATACATTTCTACTAAGCAAATAACACAAACAATATCCTCTTACAACAAAAACGAATTAATAAAAAAATGTCATTATTTTCCAAAATCCACCCTTAGAAAGTTGATGTTGAGCGACGGTTTAGTGCTAGTCTAAAAATTTTCTAATTTGAACTAAAACTTTGAAATTTACACCGACCGCATTTTTATGTTCTAGTTTTTGCTTAGGGTCAATTTTTACTTCAAGTTCAATATACAATTCAAACAATTATAGTTTTTCTGTGTTTTGATCTTATCTTAATTTTGGTTATTTTTTATAAAATTTTCTAGTATCAACTATTCAAAAGCATATTTAGATTAATCTAGGTATTAATTTTCATTAGTTTAAAATCTAATAACTTGATGATCTAATGATCTAAGAAAAAAACCATTTGATAGTATTTTACCATATTATTTCACGTTACAAGAACTGATCGCAATCATTCCTCGGTGTCACGGTCAAGTTCTTCCGACATTGCGAAAGAAACCACCACTAGCACAGTGATTATAGGTTGGAATTATCCGAGTCCACTTTCATTGCAAACGGCATCAATCACAATTACACATACAAATCGTGATTACCGGCAATCCGCTGATTACATTACTGACAATAATATTACTTGCAGTAAACCACACGATCGATTTTGGTCAAAAGTGCGTATACACACACCAGTTCATCGTACATTTACATTACAACGATGCGATGTGCCAATGCCATTACTGCGATTACCATTCGATGTTGGTCCACATCAACAACACCAAATGCACGCCCGCCGCCGCACGCCTCCATTCTTCTCGCCAAACCGAACGGTTTCAGTTTGACCAGTTCGCATCTCAATGCCTCTAATTACCACTGAAATTATTTGTTGGCAAACGTTAAAAAGTTTAGATTCCTGATGATTTGGAATCCGGAAGTGCAATGATCAAAATCACCTACGTTTTATGACTTCGTATAAGAAAGTAAAAATCCTAAATAATTTCTTTACAAAGAATTTATATTCGCTACATTGAAATATTGCATTTTAAATTATTTCGCGGTTTTTATTGGTTTGTTTACTAAATTAAGCTTACAGTAAATTTGTTATTATATTAGCTATGGTTGAAAACGATCATAACAATTTTAAACTTGGCAAATGTTTCAAAGTAAAGTTAAATTGTGTAAGCGTTGCCAACATTATCTTTCCACATTATATCTTTTCGAAATACCAGTCAATATAATTGTGTCAACAAATTTGCTCTGATATCATTAAATTGATGACTCGACCAAATTGTATGTGCGAATAATAAAAAAAATTTCTCCTTATTGTTGATTGATTTAAATAAGGTACTTTGTGTTTTGGTACTATTATTAGATTATGGAGAACCATAACCATAAGAATAAATGTTCTTAAAATCGTGACATTTCGTGGAAAGTATTTGAAGGACGAAAATGAATCATAATTAGCATAATTTTCAACAAGTACATTTTTCAAAGCTCATTCCAAGAAATGTCTGAAGTTTCAAAAGATTTATTACATATTTGAGTACAGAGCGATCTAATAAAAATGAATCAGAGAAGGCTAAGAGAAAAAACCTCAAGTTTGACTTGATTCATCTGTTTTTCAACCATAAGCCTACTTTTATCAAATAAATGTTATAACCATGACACAATTTTTCAATTTCAACTGACAGTATAACTTTGACATAATATTTTAAATTCAATGAACCAATTTTTCAATCAATTAACTCTCTGATTAGGCAATTTATTTGTATTAATCCAAGATCCATTTTTGCTTTGAAAACACGATATTAGAACTTAATATGTGGTGAAAAGACATGTTTTCTACTTAATGTAAAAAATTACCTACTCGGATAAGCATAAAGTGAGGTTAGATTAGATTCTAACCTCACAATTACGGTCAGTTAGAAAAACTGAATTATTTATAATCACTGCTTTCTTAGTTGGGGTCTACAGTTTACATGTCTTTAGGAGGCAAGTTAAAAAAATAAGTTTTTGTACCTTAAACTTTAGTGTCTCTAAATCTTGATGATAACAGAGCCTTCAAAATATTTTGAGACAAAAAGTACCAGGCTTTTTTTGCAAAAAGTGCTTCGTTTGAAAACGGTTTGAGTTTCGACATAATTTTCGTATGAGAACGAGGAATCCGCAATTAAAAACTACTGGAGTGATTTTGGGAGATTCAGTAAAACCTTTTTGATGTTTCTAACGATTTAAAACTCTTGAAAATACTCCTCAAGAAAATTTAAGAAATGTCCTTGCATCATCGAAACGTAGAGTTTTTAATGTACTGGATGTTTCATAATTTCTAAGTGGGAGCCTGTGATTCCATATCGGACCCAAAACCTAACTTACCTTAGTCCAAAAATGAATCCCTTTTTTAGTCAAAATGTTACAGTTCGTCAAATATTGTGAAAAAATATTGGTAAAAAAGGTCTCATTTGGGTACTCAATTCTAATAAAATAAGTAGAATTTAGTTGCCTCGTTTCAGAAGACGGTTTAAAATTTTTGGAACAAGAATCTTAGAACCTACCTCGGAACCTACAGTAGAAAATTACAAAACACCCTGAACAATTTTGTCTTTGATTAATATCCATGGTAAAATGTTCAAAAATATACGTTTATTTTAATTTTTAGCTCTGAAGAAGAGACAATAAATTTCGAAACATCAGGTGGAATTTTTTTAACTTACTGTCTAATTACCTACCCGTTGCCGTTGCAGTGTTACACATAATATACTTTTTTACATAACAGGGACAAAAATGTATCTTTTAGTCCCTAGGGACATAAAGTAAAAAATAAATATACATTGTTACGTTACCCGAGTATTTTATAGTTGTTAGTTTGTTTGTCACTTTGACAAGCACAAATTTAGAATGATTTCACATACTACGTATTTGTATGTGAAATCATTCTAAATGTTTCGGAAGTGCAAAAAATACCGTATATACCTCAGGACTAAAGTAATATTGTATCCCTTACGTAATAAAATCACTCACTTTAGTCCCTTAAGATATAATATACTATTTTTAGCTTCTAACTATAATGTACACAATACACGCTTTTCTTTATAGTTTGCAAAGCTTATTTATCAAAATTCAAAATAAAAACAAAACCTACCGCGGTATTTCTGGTTCTCGTCTTCACACAAGCGCATAATCTAGGGTTTATACAAACACAACAATACCAAAAAAGTAATTTATCCGTTATTAAAGTAAAAATGTAAAGCCCAAAGCTTGAGAAGTAAATCCCATTAGAGTATAATACGTCTCTTTACAAACTAATGACTTAGCCGGGCGTGGGAGCTGGAGAAATGTGACATAATGCCATCAGCAAAAAAAGAACAACTAATAAAAAACTCACAACTCTTTAGTAAACGCTGTCACAGGAAAATTCTTTAACAATTTTATATGAAAAATTAATTGTAGTACAAAACTAGCTGCTAGAACGCCACTAATTGCATGTTATTAGTTTTCCAGTTTAATAAATATACAGCGAGTGCTGGACGAACGAAACATTTTCTACCTTAACTAATGTTTCTCTAATTAAAAATTCTCTAAAACCACCGAGTAGACAATTTCGGTTTAACGATTATAGTTCAGCGTTTGTTTCAAAAATTCAACTGATGGTCTACGTGAGGAAATTGATTATTTTTATTTGGTTCTAGATTTCTAAGCAATTGTGCATTGTTAAAAAAAATGAAACAATAAATACCTTAAGTAGATACCTACTAACTAACGATAGGTATTGAATAATTTACTTCGCTTTGTAAGATCAATAATAATTACCGTGGCTGTTACAGTATGATTTTTTCTTGTAAAGCGTTCGTCACGAATGTTATTACCGACATTAAAAACCTGAGTTTGTACAACTTGTTATAATACAATGATTTTTTTGTGTAAAAACATAAAAAATATCCCAGTTAAATACAGAGTACCATTGTTAAACGTAATTATGACATGCAAATGAAAGGTAATTTGTGTTGACTTACCATGACGTAGTGCCGTTGCATTTCAGTCTTTTCACTAGCTAATTTTTCACATTCTAATTTTAACCTAAAAACAAAACAAACTAATAGTAAATTGCGGCAATTTTTAGTAGAAATTTTTACACAATAACAATAATTCGGAGAATCGTTAAAAATATGCATAAATTATCGGGGGCTTTGAAATACTTTGAATCTCCAAGTTTGATTCTGAAATCGTTACGAACAGGAAGCTGTAAAAACATTATATTATATCGGAATATATTTTTAGCGGTATATTAGGGATTAATAAAAACTTTACGAGTAAGTTTGGATTATGTTCCTGATTTTATTATATATGGGGTGTTCAATTTAGCTTGTTTTATTTCCTAATAAAAACTATATCTCATACTTCCATTTATAATTTAAATTAATTTACTTCCCGTGCCAAACGAAGGAAAAAGTTAACTAGGTTATTTTGGAGCAATATCAATGTGTTCCGGCTGTAGCCAAGCCAGTTGAAGTAGCTAGTTTCCGGTTGTGATAAAATGCGAAATCTCGCCTTCGATCTGTCGCCAAAACAACCAACCCCCTCGCGTCTTCTCACCACACACTTGATAAAAGGGGTTAGAAGATTGATTACACAACATTCTTGTAAAAGTTTCTGCTTTTAACTGACCAACTTTAATCCTTGCTTTCTATTCATCTATTTACAGTTATAAGATATATTGGGCCCACAACGCCATTACCAGAAAACTCAATAGAAAACTTTTGCTGTTAGAATAACACTGATGTGGCGAAAGAATTACCCAAACTATAGAAGTAAGGGGTAAAAGATGCTCGGAAGTCGGTGAAGTTATAAATGTTTTTAAAAGTTTTATAATCAAATTAGATTAACTGAGAAATTCAATTATTCAATTATTTGATTTTTGTTTTGGAATGGAATGATTACGATATATTATGAGTGCACAATGAGCGTTTCACGTATAATTGAATTTTAATATTTTAATCCGTTCATGTTATCCGTCAGGTCGTAATTAATTATGTATTTTACCTACATACAGTGTATTGGCCATTTAAGCTAAGCTATATGACGATGACGTTAGGTTCTGGTTAGAGTAAATGAAACAGGATTGGCTCCAGCAAGAATTTTAGGAATAGGGCCCTTATTCTCGACTCATTCAAATTGGAATCATATTAGCTATTTAGGCAACAAGTATATAATCTATGACTTTATGGACGAGGCTATAATGTCAGATTATATACGAGTTACAAACAAAGCTTTATGTACGACTGCTAAAATTACCCTTTAATTAATTAGTAAAATTATAAATGACCGTAGTAAATTGATTCTGAAAGTATTTATTTTGACATTGACAGCTGATGTATTAGGTAACTTATAGTAACAGTAAAATAAAGTAAATTTATACACGTGTGTATAAAGAGCTACTTTATTACCACAAAACTATGTCATAAACAGTACTTTATGATGCAGTCGTACATAATAGTTATTTATGTATCAAGGGTATAACGAAGAAGTTTATATTCGGGGGTAACCAAGTTACAAAGTCGAGGGCCTTTGGCCCGAGAGTTCGTAAGTTGCCCGAGATTTATAAACATCAAGTTATACCCGCGATACATACAACGTTTTATTTTTCACTTTAGAAAAACCTGCACAAATTTGAAGATAGGAGAAAAAAATTCCGTCAAAACTATCAGTGAAAGAGTTCTATTGGGCTATTTTCAGGAATAGGGCGTATAATAAGCGGGCGTAATCATTATACGCCCGCTTTTATAATGGGTTTGTTTATACAGGGTGTTTCACGGTAAATGGTAACACCTCAATAACTTTTTGATTCTTCGGTAAAATTAGAAAAAATTTTTTTCTGTTTGTACAACTCGCAATTCTCTTTTAAACGAGTAAAAAAATTTTTACCAAGAGTGAAAACCTAGCCTACTACGATAAAAAATAAACCGAAAAAATTGGAAAAATGTATTAGGCATTTTTTTTTCGATAAATTTTATTAACAAACATTTTTCGGGCTTACCACAAAACCCCAAATCCCAATTTTGGCTGAAAACAAAAATTTAAAATTCTCCAAAAAGTTTTTTTCGTAATGAATTTCAATATTATCTTTTCAAGATTGCCATGATTCATTGAACAGTACCTAAACATCAAGAGATCTATCACATAAAACAATGATTATTTGTCAAAATTCCAATAAACCAATAAAAAAAATTAAAAATATATTTTTTTTTTATTTATATTTTTTGTTTTCAGCCAAAATTGGGATTTGGGGTTTCGAGGTAAGCCCGAAAAACTTTTTTTAATTAAATTTTCCAATAAAAAAATCCCTAATACGTTTTTTCGATTTTTTTGGTTTTATTTTTTATCGTAGTAGGCTAGGTTTTCACTATACTGGTAAATTTTTTTCACTCGTTGAAAAAAGAATTGCGAGTCTTACATACAGAAAAAAAAATGTACCAAAGAATAAAAAAGTTATTGAGATGTTACCATTTCCCGTAAAACACACTGTATATCTCGTATCCAAGGTATTAACAACGAATTATAGTCATGTGAAAAATAAACAAATTTATTGTTATAAAATGTCAAGCAATAATAAATTGGACGTTTTGTAACAATCAATACTTATACGAATTTAATTCGAATGAGTAGAGAATGAAGGTTCTAGTCGAAATTTTGGTAATATTAAAAAAATATTTACAGTCAGTACGAAAGAAAGATCTTTTCCCTATTAAACTTCCTGATGGGGTTAAAAATTTAGTAAAATTTAAGCAGTCTGCTTGGCCTCAACTCTAATCTAAAACAGAAATTATTCGGAAATTTGTAAAAATACTGGCACTAAAGCGTGTTTAAAAAAATTAGAATTTGGTGACATCACATATACAGAAAAACGTTTTTTATGTAAGAGAGCCACGAAAATATGAATTTTGCAACATAAGATAATTTTTTTATTTCTTTTAAAGTGTTTGTGCATATTTGAAAGCCTAAAGTGAGCTAACGATTTTTAGTATGCCAGAAAAGGCACCAAAAAAACGTGAATAATGGAGACTTTTTTCCACATTCGATAAATATTACGAAATAATTTTTGAAGTTAAATATGAAGTCTCAGTTTTAGGAGATAACTAATCAAAGTTCTGATTTACTCATGAAAATATTGAAAATTAGATAAAAAAATTTTAAGAAAAATTTCCGGAAAATAGTTCAGTTTCAGACTTGGTTAACATTTAGTGAAAATCTAACGAATCATTTCCTAAAAGACGCTGATATTTTTCAAAACATTTAGGCCTTTTGATTTAGATTTAGATTTTATGGTTATTTCCAGTTTATGTAAAGAAAAGTCAGTTTTTTCCGAATCAGTCGCTTTTCGATCAATTCAAACTTACAACACGTAGATTGAAATTTTTTTGCAAACAAACAAAGACAATAATTATTGAGGTCTACTACAAAGAACTAAACCACCTACACCATATTTATTCAAGTTATATGGTGCCGTAGAACAACTAGGAAAAAAGCATCATTCCATTTCATTTCTTAAACTAAAGAAATTATTTATTATTATTCGTCTAAAAGTAAATTCATACTCCAAAGTTAGTTTCTCTGAATTTTTTATTCTAAAACACCAGAAGCTAATCCCACATGTTTTCTTCATGAATAATAAATAACAATTGCAAAGCAATGAAAATTCTCATCAATAATGACAATAGATAATGTAACGGTTTATTCTATTACAACACAAAAAATTTAAATATGTTTTGTTAGACACAAATTTTATACATTGCAAAAGTGGGATTGAATCAACAACATTGATAAAAGGTAAACCGTATAAGTACACTCACGTGACCAGTGAAACTTAAGCTTCATTGTCGCTAAACCTCTTTCTAACATAACCATACTTTTAGAATGAATTGAGCGCGATAAAATGTGTTCTATTTTAAAAAGTCGACATGACGTTTTATGGTAATAATGTTGGCAGATATTTGTCACGTGGGTGCATTTATAAAATGAACACGGTTTAGATATGAAAATGAAATAAATGAAATTTCCCCTGTAGTGTTTTTTAAATAATTTTGCCTATTCCATTTGAGAGACCATTAAATAAATATTAAGTATGAGTGAGTGTACACAGTATACATACACAAACGAAATTAAATTATAACGAAAACAATTGGCTGCGCAAAAAGGCACGCAGCAGATTCATTCCCAGAAATAAAACATCAACATAATTAATTAATATTCAAAAGGTGCGCCCCACACATAATAAATCAGTATCAAACACAAGTTCCACATTCTCCAAACATTAATTACCTTAGATATGAAGATTATTTAAAGGGAACATTGATTTATAGCATATAAAACTACACGATAAAAGGGGGAATGCTGGACTTTTTATGCCATTAATGTAATTATAAAATTGAGATCTATACGTACAAGCAAAATGAAATATTTAATCGGTCGGTTTTATTGCGCTTTTATTACGGTAATTGTTTTCAGGGAAACAGGTATTAGTGGCATACTTACGTGTGATACTGTGCCTGCAGAAAGTTAAATTCCTCTTTTATTCGTTCCAGTGTATCGCCTATTGTGAATTTTAGTTGACCACCTTGAGGTGGCGGACCCTGAAACAAGCAATACTGAATTAAATTTTTGCAGGAAATAAACAGAATTATATTTCTCCACACTAAAATTAGTTTTTGATAGCTGAAAAAGTGTTTTTCCGTCTACACCATCAGCGTAAGTTGCTTATTACACAATCGTCAAATAAATTGAACTGTCACTTTCTTCACCATAAATCTATAATACAAAGACAACGGACAACCTACTTTTTTTATAAGTGGCTGTATAGTATTTATAAAAAGTTGTAACTTGCGGTCACTGGCTTATTTCCATTCACAGCAAGTGCAGCCACTAGAATCTGCTATTATTCTGACAATGCTCATTGTTTAAAATTAATTACTTATTACCTTTTTTTAAACTGTTCCTAATTAGTTAGCGAGGTGTAAAAACAAATTTCGTGTCGTGTTTTAAAAACATCGTTTATTACAAAATATGTACATGAAATTTTTGTGTTGTACCCATTTGTTGATTAAATAAGGCAATTTCTATTGATACACTAGCTGATATTACTATCGCGTGACCAACGTACAAACACCAAGTGCGACTATAATGAACACCAATAGAGAATCAATTTCTTTTAGAAAATTAGAGCTTTTATATTTTGATTTTTATCGATAATGTCGATATGGTTCATAAATTAAAGAGTTGGCCAATATGAGAAATGTTGCTAGGAGCAAGTGCAAAAAATATTTTAGTAAACCAGAAAACAAACCATTTCTTAGTACCTACAGAATTTAAAGTAAAAATATTTGGCGGGAAATTTAAAATATATTAAAATAATTGGCTCTTTTTCAATCTAAACCGTTAAATATCCCAAATTTAAATTTCCAGCTAAATATTTTTAGTTCCAATTCTCTTTCTAACCTAACCTAACTAAATATGTAGTTTGTTTAGATCATGATCTTTATAAAGTGGCACAGTGTTACTAAATTTCACAGTCAACTACGATGTTAGATTCTTTTATAATGACCCTGTAGATCTGTGTATAAAAAATAGTTAAACAATAAAAGTCCTGTTTTTTGGTAAAAAAATTTTGTGCACAATTGACTACGTCGTGACCTCTAATCCCAATTTACCCCAAGATAAAAACGTTACAAATCATCAACATCATCTTGTTATATTGCTGTCATTTCGCTCCAAAAACCAATTTGAAATTTAATGAACAATGAAGTGAATAACTTGAGCTATACCTTAACATTATCGAATAGAATATCTGCTTTAAATATTCCACGGAGGGTTTGCTATTGTTATCACAACTATGAGGTAAGTAAGGGTAAATACAATTTAGGGGATTTAAACAGTGTACAAATAGAGGAGGAGAATTTTTTCTAATAGTTACTATGTAACGTCGGCTCTTACATATTTTGCCCTCTTGCTGCTTACTAACGTAAATGTAAACATCTAGAAAGTTAGTCAACCACGAAACTTAAGTAAATAGGGGCAGCACATAGTAAATAATTGGCTTTTGTTCTATTCATTTAAAGTAATAAGGAAAAATGTGGGGATTATCTATTCAACACGAATGTGGGTATAGGCAATGTAGCGTTAAAAATTTATTGTGGTGTGATGGTGGAAATCAAGCAGAAGTCTTTTCTTATTATATTTATAGAGTTTTGTTGACTTTTATTTTAAGGGCGGTAGACCAAACAAAAGATGATGTTCCAAATAAAATCATATTTTTATCATTGATTAAGGATTTTTGTGTACAATTTCTGTTATACGGTTCTGCTAAAATTTTTAAAGATCAATCAAGAGTTAATTTTCTTGTCGAAATAATGTTATCTAAGCAAATTAATTTATATCGAGTCACAAAAGGAAAAATTTTAGGTTACAGGTAAAAACTGTCAACTACTAAAAATATTTGGCAGGAAATTTAAAATAAATAACATTGATTGGCTCTATTCCGATCTAAGTCGTTAAATAGCCAATCAAATTAATCTATTTTGAATGTCCCGCCATATAATTTTATTTCCAGTTCTCTCTACTAAAAATGAATTTTCAATAAATCCAACCAGAACAAAAAGTTCATTTTATATTAAATATCTGCATGTATACATTGACCTCTAAGAAATTTAATCATAATGAACTTTAAATTGATTTTTGGTTCCTATTCTAGGCGCCAAATTCAAACCGCTTCTTTTTATTTTATTGCAAACGATTTTTTTGTTTGCCTTTTCAAATTTATTTTGTAACGTTTATTATTTTGGAAGCGTTTTACATCGGGTGAATTTTCCAATGCTGTATAAATTTCGTTTGACAGGCACAAAGTGTAACATGAGCAGAAGTTTTTGGCAAACCTAACGAACCATAAAAATATGAGTGCCACAAGAAACCTTTAATTTAACTGCTGTAAATTTTATGAGAGCCAATTTAAAATAAACATATTAGGGGTTCTCATTCCCACTCTTCTTGATCTCTACAGGCAGGTATAAAAAACATATGGTCACGTGACAATTCCAACTATTTGGGATCGTTAAAACGCTGGCCGGCCACATACGGCACCCAACCAAAGTGCAATTTACTCTGTGGAAATATCTCGAAAAAAGGGCCGCAATATAACATTTCATTTCGACGATTATATTTCACAGTTTCGATATAACTTAGGTAATGTAGGCCGCGTAAAATTTTTCATACATTCACATAAAAGTATAAACATAACTTTATTCGGGATGTAGAATATTATGTTTATGGCGACGAATTTCCTGCACCCCACGCCGTATATATTCAAATTAGTCTTAAACGTTTTAGTGGAAGTATAAATAAAATGCGCCTGTCTGCATCTAACCTTTTAGAAGATATCCACTACAAATTACATGGTTTTTTACATAATGAACACAGTAATTTATTAGTTATAATAAGAATAATCTCAAATGTTTACAAGTTTATTACATGCATTTAATTTATTTATTTGATAGGAAGAAAACACATAATTTCTGTTGATAAAATAGGTGCTGTTATATTGATGTTCATAAACGAAAACTTGAAGCCCCTATAACTGAACGTCAAAAAAATATAATAACAGATGATACTCGAGGGAATATCCGTATTGTTCCGGGCACCCCTACAGAAGGGGTGTTATTTAACACTGAATAAGCTACACTTATGAAGGGATATCCACTAGTGAACATGATCGGAAACAATTACAAACCTTCACTAGTTTTTTGTTAATTAAAACGCAGTATAACTTTAATGAAACTTAATTGCGGAAGTTGAAAGAAAGTTGGAAGTGGTTGGAAAGCCCTAAAACTAATCTCAGTGACGATGACGTCCTGATCAAGATAAGATTTTTTGTAATTTGAGTAAAAACCAAAAATTTAACTATGGTAAGAAAATGACAAGAAATTAAATCACACACCGTCTTAAACATGATGAATGTATCCCATAAATCTCGAACGAATTATTCCAAATAGCACTTTTGAACAGCACATGCTAGCGCACACTTTACCACATTATCGCACCCAATTTATCCAGCACTCTTTTCCCAAATCTAAACATAGCTGACTACCGGAAAAAAATAGAGAACATTTTCGTGTTGATGAAATGCGCGACAGTCCGCGCACGGCTCACATTTATAGGAAAGCCAACATGAGGGACGCTAACTCGGCACAGACTAACAACATAACTAACAACTCACAGCAGTCAGTCGTTTGGTTCGTTCGGGGTGGAATCCAGGGTTGGATTAGGGGCACAGTATCCATTATCCAAATTGTTACCATATAAGAATTTAGAGTCTAGGCTTTTTTAGTTTATTTCTCTAAAAATAGTACTTATAAAAACAAATATTTTTCTATTTAAAAGAATTTCGACTCTCTTATGAGAGAACTTCTGGTCGCAGCCTACAGTCATTTTTTGAGGGATTTCTGAATATTGTGGGCACTGCGCACGCGCACTGGTCAGCATTTTAAATAACTCTTCGCCGCGTATTTAATATTTTTTTACCAAATGTGTCTGTACATTAACATTCTTTATTTTATACTATGCCCCTCAAGAAACTGTCTAAATACGCCCCTGTAATATTCACTAAACTACTCCAAACATCGATCTAACCTAACTCTCTTGCTGGATAAAAACAGATGAGAAATAATAATTCCCCTGTTATTTTAAAAGCGTCCCTCTTTCAATTTAAAAAAGTTTCCAAATAAATTCAAACTTTTTAAAACTAAAATCGACTATAAATTTTATTAAAAAAATAGGTGTAGTATCTACAATAATTATTTACCATATAATATAATAATTTGCTTATATTCAACAACTGTGACGTATACGCCAGTTTATCTTTCACCAACTATACCATACCAGTCAACACGTTCACAATTTTTTTAAAGCGAACCACCGCATCATTGACAAAACAATAATTTATGTAAATTGTTTCACATTAATATTCAAATTTTCACAACTTTAATTTTGTCTGAATCATAAATAAAACGAATTAAAAACTTACCCTATTCAAAAAAACTGAAACCAATTAATTAACTTTTAAAAATTTCGTTGGTTGTTTGGAAAATACAGGAGAATTCAACCAGCAAAAAGCCCATTATTACATGTAAATGAAAATTACAATTGCCTTGTTGTTTTTTAGTAAATTCATGTTACCATCCGTCAATTAACGATAAAAAAATTGTTATTACTGTGAAACAGTAATGAAATATTTAATAATATTTATAATCAATTACGGCTTTGTCTCACAACAAATATTAAGATGCATGTAAAAGTTTTTTTTTAGATTTTATGTGCGGCATCCGTAAAAGGTAAAAATTAAATATTAATTATTAGATATTATAATATTGTCGGAAAAGCTTTGATTTGTCGTGCCGCCTTTGAAAAGGCCATATAATACGAAATACTGAGGAAACAATAAGACATATTTTGTAAATGGTTTTTTAATACCAGCATTAGCTTTTTAACTTTACTACAAAATAATTCTAAAGCATTATTCACACAGAGTTTAGTGTAAAAATGAGCGTGGTCTACAAAAACTTAATAAAAATAACAATAGTTATTTGTATAACAACGGAGAGAAGAAAGCTTTCCTCCAGTGTTATACATATAATTTTTTCTACTCCTATTGTTTAGAAAGTTGGCTTTTGCTTCCTCAAATTAGGGTCCAAAGTAGGAAATGTCCTCCCTAGGAAGGAAAATTTAATTTTTCTACCTCAAAATTCTCCCCAGTGAGAAAAATTAAATTTTCCTCCCTAGAGAGGACATTGTCTACTTTGGACCTTAATTTAAGGGAGCAAAAGCCTACTTTCTAAACAAAGAGTAGAAAAACGTAAATTTAGTACCTAAGTTTTAAATTAAACTTATTTTGGCAATTATCTGTCGATTTTTAAGTTTTTATAATAAAAAGAAACTTATGAATGAAGGTATTTTAAATTTCTGCGTTGGCAGTTCTTTAAACCTGAAATATTTTAGGTTTAGGCAATATTTTGAGAAGAAAACTCACTCAATCAAAACAGAAAATTGTCCATTCTTCCACAATTTCTTACCTATACAAGTTGAGGATCTTAGAAAAAACGTTGTGTCTAGGGGCACGCTAATTTGTACAGAATACGTCACTTAACCTCACTTCTAACCAGAATTTTGACTGATTTAAAGTTCGGAGGTTACTATGTGTTTTTATACATTTTCAAAAATATTAATAAAGTTTTAAAGGGTCAAATATCGCATTTCAAATGGAGTTTTTAACGCGAGTCTTTTACAAACCGGATAAATTTTAAAAAATATTTTATTTCAAATAATCTGTCTATAACCAAATTTCTGTATTATTGTGTTTAGAACCTATAATTATAAATCTCATCCCTAGTCAGTTTATAGTATACCCTACATAACTCACACAACAAAATGTTAAAATTAACGACCACATTTTACCCGGTAAATCCCCAATTAACCATCATCCATAATTGTGCTGATTAAAACTGTATACTGAACCCACAAACAATAGTTAGTAGTTAACAAACAGGAAATTTCATCCTACAGGTGCATTGTATCGAGGTAACATTTCTCCAAATCCACCCCTGGATAGAATTGGGAACAAGGAAAGGGGACATCACCCTTACAAACCACCATATAATCTAGCTATATCGTTGCGAGATTTTCACTGTATTATTCCGCCACTGAGAAGGGAACTCATTACACAGATTTGTTAAGAGGTTCATTGAATCGTTCGCGGCCAGGGAAGCGTAGTTAAAGCATGCCACCAATCATATCAAGCACTTAGCTATATAACGATTTATATTTATTGATTAAACTATTTTAAAGCGCCTGTCAGTTTAAATATTTTTATGGCGTTGTAAATTTTGCAATCATGTTTCATAATTGACTAAATGCAATCGATTTTTGCATTTCATTATTTATCGTGCTTGCTTGCGTTCGTTTCATTGGTGTTTTAGATTTTTATTATGATATAATAGTAAAATCAACAGTAAATGCGGGTTATGGAAAATATTATTGCTAGAATAAAAGGATATGTATTCTAAATAGCCATATAAATATAATTTTAATAGGTATACATTTCATGCAAAACAATTTTTCTAGAGATGCAAAAAACTGCTTATTCAATTTTACTCTAAACTGTTCTAATTTACATTTTAGAAACCAAAAACTTTTTGAAAAATATGATGCAAGAATCAAACTATGATAGAATTATTTTCAGGTGACATGTGCGTCACACGCTTCCCGCCACTCTCTTCTATTAAAAATAATCCCGGTATACTCGTACGAAACTTTTTACCGGACAATGTAACCCCATAATTAATAAACATCCATTACGGTCCTACATATTGGTTATGTACGCAATAATCGAGCCCATCACCACTCGAGTTGTTAACCAGATCGAAATCTCCTTTAGCGTTCGCAATCAAACGGACTAAAATGCAATCAGAAGATCCATGAAAGCGTATGAAAATTAATACCTCTTCTTGAGGAGATTGCGCATTCATCTCATAGTTAAAGAGGATGTGACGTCACTAATGGAATACATCGATCGCAAATTAGATATCTGATGACAAGTTTAAACAACTTTACCTATATAGCTTTGTGCTATTTGTGTTGTATAATATTGACAGGTTGCTAATTCACACGACATCACCAACTTTAATGTTAATAGTCGTAGTAATGTCGCTTAAAAATAACACCTAATTTTTGCATAAACATTTAGTATTAATTGTAATGATACGATGATTTGATTTGTTATTATTAATAATATTGAAAAAGGTTTCATTTACTTTTATAAACGGAAACAGTTGTCGCCATCCTTTGAATGAAATTCATGAATCTCTTAATCATTAGAGCGTTTAATACCGTATATAAACAGAGTGAAGACTTTTAGATGTTTTCATTAAATTTATTTTGAGTTTCATTTTATGTCATTCTATAAAAGACTTTTATTCTGAAAATAATTTTTAAGATGTGGGTTTTTGTGCAGGGCAGGGTTTACTACATATTTTATGAGAAACAGGAAATATATTTATGTATCTAGTGTAAAAAGTGTGTATTTGTCGCACGAGTCGTGAAGTTTTTGTGCAGAGAAACAAGGTTAAAATGTGGTTGTGGTAATTTTTTTAATGAAAAATTACAACTCAGGTTGGGCTAATAAAATACATATTTTTTAGAAACTGTTTTAAATTATTTAGCACTGTGTAATAAAGTGCTATTTTTGCATTACACAGCGTACTCAAAACAAAATTTAAGACAAATCCAAGCAGTGATTCAAAATTTTTAATTTCTTGAAACTGCTCACTCTCAAAATAGTCACATTTTAATAGACTATTAATTTGCAAAAAAATATATACAGTATTAGAGCCAATATCACACTTTTTATAGAAATTATTAGTATCTATTATTAAACGCCAGAAAGATGAAAATTGAAACAAAATACGGCCAGTGGTTTGAAAATTGTAATTTTTTAAACAGACCAATTTTGAAATGAAAAAGCACTAATATACTGAGTGAATAGCTCTTCTTCTTCCTCTGTCGAAGGGTCCAATATTTTTTTAAATTATAAATTTAATAACTGCCGAAATTTGATGTATGTAACGGATATACTTTTGTGAGACGAAAAAAAAAATAAAAAGTACAGATTATTGTTGCCACAACATTTCTTCTTCTTCTTGTTTCAACTAAGATCTACAATTTTTTAAACTGTGTAAATTTCAAAGTAAAAACTATTTGTAGGAAAAAGTTATATTTAAAACCCAATATGATTTTTGCAAAAATTGTGACCGCAATTTAAGAATGGTCTGGCTGAGTTACCCCACCTGATGTTTTTTTTTAACATATTCACTTTACTGCACGTTCCTTACATAAAATTGGGGTTTGCTCCATGAAAATATCAGTTTAAATACTCCTTTACTCACTTCAAATAAAACAAACTCCTTATCTGAACTATCAAACGTAATTTACTTTAGACAATGGCTATAAAAGCCAAATCCGTTACTGTCGCCGTGCTTTGGGAGCAATTTTATTAGCAAAGAATAATTGATCCTTTTAGAAATATTAGAAAATTTTGTTTGAAACTTAAAAGCAGTTTGAAAATATATAGCCAAGTTCATTTGGCGAAGATATTTTTTCTATTGAACTTCATCCTTTAATCCCCAAATTAAATTTCAATCAAACTTATTATAAAACTTTGGCCGAACAAAAATTACACCCTTGTTAAATGAAAAGAAATGTCAGACGGAAAGCTCGAGAGAAAAGAAACTCGTAGAAAGTAACTTAAGCACTACGAACTTTCCTTTAACAGTTTAATAATATTTGTTTCTATCATCAGGAGGAAATTATTTAAAATTCTGATGGGAGAGATTACAGATTTGTTTCTGTTGTGTATACGAATCAAAAAATAAATTATAATATATCAAAGGGCGGAAAAACAGGCAAATTTTAATTTAATGAGTATTGCAGTCCGTTTATCTTTTGAAGTATTCGACAAAGGTTTTGTTTAATTTGCTGACATTTCGACATAATTTTAATTAAAAACTAAGCCAGGCATCCAGTTTTCAAATGTAAGGTTTATTATTTGTGGTTTCATAAGTCCTTTAATATAAAATTGAAAATTAGTCTTATTCATGTGCACACATGTGGTATTTTCATTAAGTCTCAGCAATCGTATCGTATTTCCCTCACAGCGCATATCGATTATTAAAAATGTTGACAAAACTAAATACAAAGAATCGAGTTTATACATAAGCTCAAAAAAACAAATTACAAGAAGTTGTGTTAATAATAATCAACGTTTTCTTTTTAGACATTTTAAGAAGACTGATGCGGATAATGTGCAGGAAGTGATATTTTATTCTTGACAATGCTTTGTTTACATCAAGTTGGCTTGGAGTATTTCACAGCTTCCATTTCACATGCCTTATGTTTGTCTCCCTGCTCTATTGATTTACACCAAGCCAACTAGGATTTCCTTAAAGTTATACACGTAAATCATCCTCGCCAACATATTATATTTTAAAATAAGCTACCAATATTTCACCGAAAAATAACATTGAAATGGGAAAAAATTTCAAAGATGTTCAGGGGATTTTCAATGTGAAAAAAGAGTAGGAAAAGTGGTGTTTTGAGGAGGAGTATACTGGGTGTTCTGAAGATTTATTTTCCTATCTACAAGGTGGGATTTGTTCTTTTATAATTACTTTTTTGTTATTTATATAGGATATTTTCTGACGTGTTAAAGACCAAACATTTTTGAGCAAAACTTGACAGGGTTTCCTTTTTTTAATCAAGTGTGCCTCGCGACAGGTAGAAAAACTAATTCTTCACAAAATCACCTATAATCTTTCAAAATCCTTAAAAATAACTTGATGACGTCAGACCGCTTTTAGAAGAATTGAACTGTATTTGAACATATCAATAAAAAATCAAAATCTGCACACTTTAACGCGCATGTATTATTAGCAAAACAATTAGATTAAAGCCCAATTAAAATACAGCGCCATGTATTTCAATTATAATTTTTTATCACTCTTTCAAATCGTACCAACATGTAAAAGAGACAAAAATAATTAAATTCTCCTCGGTAATGTATCACGGCATGTTTTATGATGGAAAAGACGAAAAGAGAGAAACAGTTGAAAACGATAACTGAACAGAACAGCCAACTTGGCCGTATTCCAACAAACTTAATCTGTTTTAGGATGTTGGATAAATATACAGCTTTTATTTGTCCAAAATATACTTGTGTGTATCGACAAAGTATTACCAACATTAATTGTGGGAACTTTCTATATAATACCACAAAAAAATCCTTGAATTCACACCTAACTGTTATAGTTATTTAACCATAGCATAAACATTGTTTTTTAAATTATTTATTTTTACTGTTTGTTCCGATTAGATTTCATTGTTTACGAAAAATGCAATAATTAAACAATAAAACTACTGTTATGAAATGGGGGATAAGGTGCCATTGCCACCAAAATCGCGAACATAATTGGCATGATTTTGTAACATAATAGGGTTTCAGTTCTGCTTCTCCCTCCAGTAATTTGCGTTAGTATTCAATTCATGCCACCACGAGTGTGCGTTTCGTTCTTGCACCCGTCATAGCGAAGTCTACAAGCAGGGTATTATCCAAATGGCACTTTTGTCACCTCACGACCCCTATTTCATGTTTGTAAAAGGGATACTGTTCCAGTTCTTCATCTCCCTTTCATTCTCCTCGTTATGGTGCTTGATTTTAGCCAGGTAGGGTGCGTTTCAATGCATAAATGATTAATTAATTACTCCATGTTGTCCGTTTTGTAACATTTTTAGTAATTGTCGCACAAAATTAAAAGCAATGAATATTTTAAGTATTTCACAACCGCTTCGTCTGCGCTCCCTTGTAGAAAAGGAAGCTCGGCTTGAGTACATTCAATATTACTATACAATTTAAAAAAACTATATTAATCATTTAACTAGAGACGATATAATTTCCATCTAACCAAAAAAATATCCAATTTTCCACTAATGTAATGAATATAAAAAAACTCCATTATATTTATCATTCAATAATTAATACAGAAACAGAATAATGTTTCTATATTTTTCATTAATTTTATTTTTTATAATATGACAAACATAGATAAAGTACGAAGTAGGTAAATGGTTCAAAGAAAAAATGTTCAGTTGCCACAAAAAAAAAATTTACCTCAAATTTAGAAAAAAATATTGTCAGCATAATCATCTAATCATGGAGGGTTTTTCATAAAACCTATCAAGGAGTTCGAGATTCATACAGAAATTTTTGTGTTTCTTTTGTACGCATGCATCAAATACAGATCAAAGAAATATATCACATATCTGTTCGCATCTTTGATAGTGTATATTTACTGCTAAAATTTATTTAAATGCTTCAAACTTTTTACAAGAAACAAAATTTTCCACCAAAATTTTGAAAATAAAATTTACCAATCTTATACACACAAGTTTTTGTGCATTACTATATTATAAAAATTTCCGAATGTAATCAGAACAACGCTGTAAATGTCCGGTTGTCGTCAGAATATTTTTGATTACCATTAACCAGTTAAAATGTACATGTAAATACAGAACATGTTCAGAGGCATGTTCGAATGAAAAATATACATTTATATACAACTCTACGCTGCAGGGGTTTGGAAAAAGTATGTACCATAAATCATGCACAGGTAAAGAAATTGATTAAAGCATGATGGTGGTGTACCACAAATATGTTTACTTTTTACAAGGACTCAATTTCTTTTCATGTTTGAGTAGGTAGAATTTTAACCCTTTTTAACATTTTGCTTTGAAATTCTTCAAATTTGTCTTTGTAGTACATTATAATTTATATTCAGGATCAGGACTATCAAGAGTGATACAGCATATTATAATAAACTTTTTATCGCACCTGCAATGTGATATAAGACAAAGTCCCCTCGTGCACAATTTTTGTGACTCGTGCGTCAAACAGCCATGATGTAGGTTAGTCAACAGTCCACGATACAAATTTAACTTTATGATAAAAGGACTAAAGGAGAGAACTGTCACAAAACATGGAAGCAGACAAATATAATAAATTGGAAACTAGAATATTAGCATTAAATAATGTTAAATCCATTGTATATTAAGTAAATGTAATGTGGTTGCATGCTGCATTTTATTGAATTCGATTTAATTTGCTTATAAACTGAGGTTATTTCTAATGCGAATAAAAAACATAAAAAATGTTATTTCTTGTAAATAGTAAAAAAAGTTGGGTATAATGAGTCTTATCACACATTTCAAAGCGACAGTTTAATTGAAAGTTGAAATTCAAAAATAATTGTTTACTTTCTATCTAGGCAAATAATTGTCTGATGATTTTGCTTTAAAACTACAAATTCGTCGATTTCAAATAAATTGTAATTCAAATATGTTGTTCTTTATCAAAAGACATCTCAAATAACGATCTAACCTGATCGAATAAATAGTAGAAATGCATAACAACTTTTAAACTTTATGAAAAATGAAAAAACAGTTCAATTAACAACCTAACCTCTCTCGAACTCAAAATAACAGTATGTACTTTAATAAAAATGAAAACAAATAAACGAATGCTGAGGTTTGAACCCAAAACTTCTGCATTCACAGCCAGACACTGTGACCAGTAACTACTCAACAATCCAAATTGAATAGAACCGCTAACATTACATAATATAGGTCGGTATCATATGCTGCTGTCTAAGTCACCGGACGGTCGGTACAGTAGACACTCCCATTTTAAATAATAAGTATTTACTGTTTTGTTTCTTGGCCGTCTTTCTTCTAGCAAAAATACATCATACACCCTGTATATTTCAATAAGAATCAACAAACTACTTATCAGTCAACAACTTATACCTAAAGAGTCTGATATTTTACCTGTTCCTATGTAGATAAACTTATAATTACGTTTTAATTAGTGTATTATTTTATGAATTTAATTATTTGATGTTGGAATCAATCAGCAAGATATTAAGACGTAATTGTGTGAAGATTAAGCAGCCCCAGCTCTGTAACTTCAACTGCAACAAAATGTTTTTCTCAAATATCCGGCGTTATATTATGTTTTGTCAGTGTATGTATAGACGTGTATGGAGTAAAAAAAGTGTCAGTTTTTATTGATTCGAATGTCGTGCGCGAAGAGAGGCGACTGAGCCTGCACAGTTCACCCCTCACGGACGGTCTTTGTCACTGTTTATCCTGTATCTGGTACAATAATTGGTTGCGCAGAGCTCTTCAAACTCGTTCACCACGTTTACACACTGCACTTTGCTACTAGACTCCTTTTTTGTTTGTTTTAGAGCGTGGGTGCTTACTGTGTGCTACTACTTCGGATGGTATACATTACACCAGAGAAATGCTTTGAGTTCGTTTAGACTAAACAAATTTAATAATCATCTGACATTATTTGCCCTGGGCACCTTTATGCAAGCGTCGGCGTTTTGGAGACGCTCAGCAAAATAATGATACCTAGATAAGCCTGATCTGTTCACCAACTAAAATGTATCCATGTATAGAAGACAAATTGCAGAAGTCAAAGTTGAAATAGTTACAGTTTCATAAGTTTCACAGGGGAAACATTAAATTCCACTCTTTGTTCGTATAATATGGTTGCATCATTGGAATTTTTCCAAATGAAATTGCGAAATTGAGTTAAATCGCGTACCGTGAATATATGATAGAAAGGCCCGTCAAGTTCACAATCCCAATTTTGCATATTACCTCCAGTGATGGCTGAAAAATGGAACAACGCATATATATCTTATTTATATGTTTTTTTACACTAGACGGGACGTATCAAAAACCTCTCATATTTAACAATACCCGTATGCATATTGTGTATATGTATGGAAGATAAATCTGGAATCCAATTTAAACTGTTATTGACGTCACGGACTGCAGGTTGGAAAAATGTTGATTTGCATCTCTTTGCTTTCCATATATAAAAATCTAGTGCATGAGATTTATATCCAATTCGGTATATACATGCAAATGCATGGATTTTGTGTTGTTTTGTGCCCCCAAACCAACAACTGAATATTTAATACTAGGAAGAAGTAAATCCCTACTTTATGAATGTATAAACTGAAAGCTTTCTGCAAACCCTGTCACTCACACATCCACCCAACATCCGCAATAAAATAATTAGAAAAATCGTCATTATCGCTTATAATAATGCAACAATATAAAGTGAATTTATTGATGTATACTCATTAAACTACTTTGGTAATTACTGTAACTATATGTATATATATTATTAATGTCAATGCATCCAAACGGTTTAAATTGCATACAAAATATGATTTTCTATCATTTACACAATATTGAATATACGAAATTTAATTTTCATGTTCTAGCACATTTTAACTTCAATGATCAAAAACAATTTGATATGAAAATTAAATTATTAACTAAACCTATTCATAAAACATGCTAAATGCATTAATCATTGCATAGGTGTCAATATTAAATTTACATTAATAAATAAAATCACATTTTGAATTTTAAGGAATATGTTTTCCCATCACATAAATTGAATGTATTTAAATATTTTACAAATTTTCCGGTCGATGTTCACAAAACACTGAAAAGGCATACATTAAAAATGTTGCTGGTATGAGTTTTACCAAAAAAACTTTTAATACTAAAAGGAATTGGAACAGTAAGGCAAAAAATTCAGCTTTTTCCAAAACATCTGAAAGCTTAGTCAGATTTGCCTATTATATACAGGGTGAGTGAAGCAAACTTGAAAATGGTTCGAGAGGAAACTAACTGTACCTTCATTTTTTATTGCCAACAAAAAAGTTATAAGAAAATATCTGATGTGCCCAACACATGACTTTCTTATACTTACGGATAGTATCACAATAATTACTTTTCCTAAAGAAATTAAGTTAAATTTCTTGTAAAAATTTTGAAGGTTTCCAGCAATTTTCAAATAGTCTCTATCGCACTTATTGCAATACGCATAAATCTGTCCTTGTCCCACTCATTATAACCGAATTTTACGACAAAAATGTGTTTTATTTTAGATTTTTGACCTATTACTCACTTAAAAAAATCTCCCGTTATGAAATTACATTTATTTATTCATTATTATTGTTTTCGGTACCATAGAAACCAGTAAAATAAAAAAAAACTAATGGACCGGTCCTTCTGGGATTCGAACCCGGGACCCTCTGTTTGGCAGCCATATAATGAAACACATGGTCTACCTCGACCATCGGATTCAACTATCAACACGCGCTATGAGAAATATAAAGTGTTTTAAGAATATCTAGTTTTTTTGAAATTTTTTTGACGGAATTTCAAAAAAAAGTTCAAACAAAATTTGTTCAAAATTCAATTCTAAATCAATGTTAAAGAATAAAAAAATCTCATAAATTGTTTATTTTTCAAGATATTCTTAAAAAACCTAAAAATGTCATCAGGTAACTGTCACTTGTTTTGGTGCTAGATGAAAAACATTGAATGTGGCACCCACAATTTTGTTCAAACTCTTAAATATGAAATTTGAATCAAATTCGATAACTCGTTTTTGAGTTATGGTGGATACAGACAGACACACAGACAGACAGACACACAGACAGACAGACATCATGGTGAAAATGGTCAAAATGGATTCAGGGGCCCTCAAAACGTGTAAATCCATCAAAATCTCGAAGTCGAAAACAATCACGATTACAATACTTCCTTATACTACGTATAAGAAAGTAAAAAGTTGTTTTTACTTGAAAAATAAGTGAAAATATAAAATTTTAGATCCAATAGATTACTTTTTTAGTATTTTGCTGGTAAATCAATTAGACGAAATATTGAATCAAATCAAGTCCGCTATAATTTAAGCATCTCTGAGCATATCTAATTAAATCAAAACTAACGAGTTAATCTTCCGAATCCGTTGAAATTTGATAGATTAATCCGACGTGTCTTTCAGCCTTCCTCCTCCTCCACCACGCAGGACAATCTGCAAAAACATTTAATTTGACCAAATTTAAAATTCATGTAGCTGTATTGTAGGGGCGTCAGTTGAATGCCTCCCCTATGGCCCCATGGATATGTCAATGTGGTAGGAGATTGTGCCCTCCGCGTCTGCCCCTTCCACATCTGTCAACTGTAGGTTTTCGCTAAGGGATGTTCAGCAGCTGTGTGGTGCTAATCGCCACTACACACAAACACATACAAATACTACATTATGCTCGACGAACTTCTAACGTTTATATTGCCCATCATGGGGTAGTTACTCGTTTAAAGGGTGCCTGATGGCATTGCACAAGCTCTAATAAATAACGACGTGATCATCAGTCAATGGTATGTGGATCAGGCGATGAAACAGGGTGGTATTTTATTGCGACTAATCCATTTTTAATAAATTTACACCAAGTATTTTAACACATCAAGTAGTCAATAATAGTCAAAGTGTAACTAAAATAGGGGAAAGTATTGCAATTATAAAGATTAACTGCTTACAAAAAAGCTGTTATTATTGTAAATTTACTTAAATTAAATGCGTTTTTAAAACTAATAATAATAATTATTTACAGTACAAATTTTATGATTTTGAATATGACTAATACATGTGAGCATGTGGCTAATAAATGGTTCGTGAGAACATATCGTTAATTAAGCCTACGCCATTATTTTTTTAATATACCGACTCCATAATGCAACTCAATTTTGCAATTATTACCTGCAATTAACACATTTTATGCTGTTGATATCCGGAACCATAAACGACCTATTAGTTAAATGTATTGAGATTGTACCAGTTTCATTCTTGTTAATAGATGGCGCAAAGTTTTCACTGATGGAACGCCTGAAAAATATTCAAAGAGCCTTTGAACGAGTTTTTCTAATAAAACCCACATTTCGCTTTGTAAAAATGTAAATTTGCTTAAAATCCATCCAGTGGGTATAAAACTATGGCACCAAAACAAACACTATACGAAATCTAGCAGTACTTTAGAAGTTTCATTTTAATGACTTGAAAAGTACACAAAACAGTCTTTATAATGAACTAGTAAGGAACAGTAATTTATTTTGGTCTTTATTTAATTTTTTAACATATTATCAAAGTAGTTGTTTCAATTTTCAAACTGCAGCGCTTGAATAGCTAGCGGTCATTCTTCAAACTTTTGCAATCCGGACCCGCCTTAATAACTACATAATAAAATGGTTCGTGAGAACATATCGTTAATTATGCCCTAGCCATTATTTTCGACTCCATATTGGTAACTTAATTTTGCAATTATTATTTACAATTAACAACTTTTATGCTGTTGATCCTACAACCATAAAAAGGCTTTAATTCAAACATTAGTTAAAATCATATTAAGCTATTAATCAGCAACGCTTTAATTAAACCGACCAGGTGGTAAGATAACATAGCGCTTAGCAAAAGAAGAACATTTTAATAAAATAAGGCAAACGAAATCTTTACAATCCTATACATTCGTATTGCTTACAAAGTAATCTAATTGAATCCAATCATTGGTTATCTTATAATTCCGGTCAGTTTATGACAATTTAACTGCTTTTAACTCGAAACAGGTTTCAATTTAATTATAAACAAAAAGTAGTGCAGAGGGTATTAAATGATGGAAGGCGCGCACTAGGGCAGCTTGCTTTCGCTTGGAAACGAGTAATTTCTCCCTATGTTTCCAGTTAATTTATATGTTGTTCCCATTTCTGAACGATGGTGGAAGTTGTGTGGCTTTTGTTTTCTTCCTCGTCCTGCCCTCATTAGCAAGTCCAAACTACGCTTCTATTCCACCAATTTAACGGTGTTAATTCTTTGGTTCTGTGAAATCCACCGACAATTGGAGTTTAAGTTTTATGATTTCACCCGAAAAAAGGTGCTTTATACCAAAGTTAATTTCGAAATGTGGTTTTTAGATAATATAATCGATAATTAAACGTTACACGAGCACCAGTTTGTTTATAAACAAAACCAGATATAAATAGATTAGACGAAACGACATATGACTTAAACTCATCTGCATACAAGTTATCTATTTAACGCAACTATAACGTAGCTAGTTCAAATATCGTTAATTTAAAATTATCTTAACGATCGTTCATATTAGAATTCATTTCAACAAAGTAGGGTTTTTACTTTACACTAAAAATGAGCTCTATTATCTCCCTCAGTTAGTTTCTTGAAAGCTATTAGGCTAAGACCGGGAACAAAAAGAAACAATTAGACTTTAAATTCCCAATCAACTTCGACATTATCTTGGAGAACGCTTCGTAACTATTCTTTTATTTCACATTTTCTTGCTGTTTTCGGTATTATTAAATGAAACGATTTGGGAGTTAACTTCTTATTATAGAACTCATGGGGATAATTATACTGAGTACAATTAAATCAAAGATTTAAAAACAATTAAATTAATAATTTGAGTACGAGATATTTATAATTATTTATTAGCACACCTATCAATTCCAAATTTTCACCGTTAGTCCTAAAAACACTTGTATGTATTGACAATATTTTCAGACAATTTTTCCGTATATAAATTAATAGTTAATTTAAGCATTAAGGGAGGTAAGTAATATTTATCAGTTGAGGACGAGTTTGCGCCTGAGCGCAATTTGAATTATTCGTAATGTCAAAAATTGAACACTGAGAACCAAAACAAGAATAATTCAATAATTATAATTACAAAATGAGTGCTTCCGAAGTGGAGAAGGCAGCAAGACTTGCCTGTGCATCTTTACTATCGGAAAAGTCAAAGAAACAACGAATTATCTAATTATGCAAAAATTGGTACCAAACTAAGAACACCCCGGGGGTCTCGGAAATCATATTTTTTGGGAAAATCTTCAAGAATGAATTCATTAGCAAGTCCGTGTATTGTCATATTATTATAAGTATAAATTATTGAAATATTAATTAATAGTTTGCAGTTGATAGTCATTCACAAGCACCAAACTTCCCTAGGGGCGTAAGTTGTCAATAACCAATAGAATTTTGGTAGCTACTTACTGAATCGTGAGTGGGCAAAATATTTTGTGTGTATTTACTGATTAATCACGCGCATATTTCATATAAAAATTTACAAACCATTAAAATTGATATAGATATATAAAAATAAATTGCATTCAAATTTATGTAAATCACTTTTAATTTCTTTGGAAATAGCAATTTTATCGCAATTTAGCAGTTACCCAGAACAATCAAGTACATAATCATTTCAATATCGAATTATAATAACATTCAAGCGCCTACAAATTATTAAATATTATTATAATTTAAATTTGAAGCCATATAACTGTATAAACATATACTTGTCAAATTAAATTCAATAACTCAATTTATTGAATTTCGGCAATAAAATTATAATTACATTCAATATTTTCAAGTAGTGTGGGCATAATAATATTAAAATTACCATCAACTTTTTGCTGCATATTGCATTCTGATAAAAATATTTAACTCGTTGCTGCAGTTCATTAAACAATAAAAATATGGGTGGAAACCAACCTCGGTAACAAATTTGCGATGGTCGAAGTTAGTTATCTGGCATCAAACACGAATTTTCTCGGAAATTTCAGACCTATCAAGTTAAATAATTAACACGCAAGGTAATTTACTAACCATCATGTTACTTATTAGGTTTCATTAGGTATGCTTATATAAATTACTAGCATGTACGTTTATAGAGTCACTAAAGAATTAAACGCGTTAATTATTAAAACAAATACTGCTATATCTTTTTGATTTCGCGTAGTGTATAAATATGTGAGTTTAATTACTTAGGTATAACTTTATAACGGACGTTTCGTAATAGTTTTATTGATGGATGAAATCAAATAATAAACAATTACATTTTTGAACAAGTTTTTGCTTGGGTGCAATTAAACTATAAAAATGTATTTTACTTTAGTAATAATTGGTTTTTTAATAACTCTAATAACTAATTTTATGCTTAATTGCAAACAAACGGAAAACAAACTTCGTACATAAATTTTAATGGACCAGGATTTTTTCTTATTTTTATAGCTAAACATTAAAATTTTAAACATTTTGAAATGATCAATATTTGCGATAATTAAATAAAATATTTTTGAATTTATAGATACATACTGCCCACGCCACAAACCATCAGTCATATCAATTTTTCATGTATTTTTATATGGTTGTAATAACTCTGAAATGGTCTGGGCAAAACATTAACTTTTGATTTACTACATACTTAACTCCCTGCCAAGTAGAACATTTTAGATGTTTTGTATGAAGTTTATACTTCTTTTAAAATAAATTACAACATTGTCTTCTAATATAACCGTAATTTATGAGTTAAAGTTACATTTTTTATATTGTAGTTGTAGATAATATAATAAATATCTTGCTACTGAACAAAAATCAATTATTACTATGTACATAGTTGGGTAAAATCCCACAAATATTCTTTAGCATACACTTAAGTAATAATTATAATCAGATGTCTCTCCCCCAACAAATTTTTACTTACATTCAACTCTCGTCTCTTAATGCACCATAGTAAAACCATTGTTTGCCACAATATATCACGACAACTGTTATTAAATTCAAATAGCACATCAGGAGAGTATATCATTGTTTTCGTGATGTAGAAAATGAATAGATTGCGCACGTACTCAACAAAATCTGTGATAAATTATTCCTTGCTCTTCATATTTCTTCCCGGCAATATAATCTTTCATTCAAAATTGCTCCTCATGAATAGACAAATTAAAGGTGTTGTTGACGTTACATTCTCGAGAAATCGTTCACAAATACCATCCTACATACATCAATGATAAATATGAGAACTGAGTTTTTTTTCTTAAATCAACACACATCAAACAGATTTCGGTTTATTTATAACTCTGCTTAATTATTAATATATATTGGGAGTAATTTGAGCAAAAAATAAATTGTAAACACAACGAGGGAATATAAATAACTGTTTGCTATACAGGGTGACAACAAAAAGCATCTTAACACCAGGGCCGCATTTTGCAAGGGTCCACCAAGCCCAGGGGCTTCAGACAATCTAAGTGCGGCTCTGATAAGCACGTGAAATTATTATAAATTGCCGCTTTTAAATCTTTAGTTTTTGAAGGATAACAGAACAGGGGCGGAATAGCCCAATTTTAAAAATGTCTTTAAGCAGCGAATTTAAAAATTAACATATTAAAATATATAACAAATTGCTCGATTTTCAAAGAGGCAAGAACTAGAAGAAATCCGAGAATGTACAAAATAATATTTTTTTAATGATGCTAAATTCAAACTTGTGACCAAAATAAATGTTAAATTCATAAAAAAATCATAAAAATATAAAAGAGAGATTTTTTAAGTGAATACAATGCACCACAAAAAGGCGCCAAAATTTAAATAAATTATTTTCACAAAGTAGTGTTATACAAATTCGGACAAGAAAATCGTAAAAATTACGAGAATGAAAAAAAAAGTGTAAGCTGAAAATTTTCATTAAAGTGTTACAATTAACCCCTAAAAAGTCCAAAAATAAGTTAGGTTAGAGCAAGAAATTAAAAAAAATTTAGTGGCCTAATCTAGGGAGAATTTCGCGCCTTTTAATTTTTGTGTAATGATAATTTTTCGTAAAATTAAAATTTAATTAGTGATAAGCGTTTATCACAAAACAATAAATTGTGGAATTGTGGTACCCTGTCAACTCCTGAAAGTTAGGTTAGGTTAGCATTCTTCCGGTAGATGATCCAGCAGCTAAGGGGAGAGGAAAGATTTCAATTCGTTTTGACGTCTTCTGAAGGTTAGCATTGGTAAATTCAAGGTCATCGACGACATCAATTGATGCAACGTAGAATCCGCGAATCTACTTACTCAAAAATAAAAACCTTAAATCTGTCACAAGTTCCTTATTTAAATGCTTGCAATTTAACCAAACTGTTTGTCGTTTTTGTAATCAAAATTCTGGCATTTCAGTGTAACTTTAGCACTTTCACAAATTTAAAAAAAAAATTCTCCATTAGGTAAATAAAATGATGGCCTCTAAGGAAGTAATTATAAACACCAAATAACTTTCAAATTTACCAATAATTTCTCAAACTTGTACCATCGAGACAATTCAATAATTGAACATACCTACCACTGAATTAAGTAAACTACATCGGATATACCAAATGATTTATCACCGTTAACTTCCACAATCCACAACCCACAACAAAACCTAAATTTAATAAACAATAATTAATGCCGGTATTGTAAAATACTTACATGAAGAATCAGATATGGCAATTGAAGTAAAAAGCACAATCAATAAGTTATGCTGAGCTTTCGGTCATTGTTACGCTTCTTACCGTGAAGTTCAAACAATATAAACAATAATTTATCGATTTTCTCCATTCGGAAACTTACGAGACGAGTAGCTTATAATTGGTAAGTTGTCTAAATAGTGAACTAGGATTTCTACGTGATAGTTGATACTTATTCTCGTAATAATTAAACAGGTTTTTTGTTCGTTTTATCTGTATTATTATTTTCACATCTTGAGTTTTGAGTTCGTCAATTTAGAACAGTAGGAGGTACGAAGATATAACCACTAATTAGTCATCGGTGTAACATTAACGTTCACCGAACTATGACCGCGATGTTACTCTAGTTATAAAGTCTTGTTTAATTGCTGGGGTTAAATAAATTGAACTTTTCCTAGAGTACTTCTAACATACCGCTTTATACCCTTCCAGGTTTGTGTTACCACTATGCATAAAGTTGTAAAACTTTTGTGCTACCCTCTATAATTTCCTAATTGAATTAAGACAAATAAAACGGATTAGCGTTACGCAAACGCAAGATAAGCCATTACATTAATTATTAACAATTCATGAATATTTCGGTACCGCGCAGATATTTCTTGTAAACGATTTGATTTGTGTTATACCATTTCACGTCTATTGTTTGTGCGCGTGGTGTTACCACATTCATCATTTTTATGAAACCACCCAAACCCACAATAAACCTGTTAATTATTTTCGTGCGGCGGCAAAAACAAACTTAATCCGACATAGTGAAATTGACAATGCGGAGTTAAATGACCATTTAAATCATGATACAAACTACCAGTACTACAACATTTTCAGACATGCATGCAAATATCGAAAAACTCTGCAAAGGTGTGTTTTTACAATGTCAAACCTTATCAAAGAAAAAAGTAGATTAAAATAATTCCCAGCTCACATCAAAATGCATAAATTCAGTATAACCCGATGGTAGAGTTCATTATTACAGGCAGAAAGGAGTGACATGGCAGGAAATTCTGCAGTCCAAAGTGGAGCATATTAAAATATCGCAAATTCGAATGCAGCAATATTGTTAATGTATAAGCTTGTAATTTGCGTAGATTCTCTAGATAAGGGAAGTGTGCATGCCGAGAAATTACAGCAAATATGTGTGGCTAAACACACTTGCTTAAGATGTGTAATTTCTACGGAGAATTGCAGGAGATGCTGAATAATTGTATGTAAGGAAACACATATGTAGTTGAATTTATTGTCTTTGGAACATGGAACTTGATGCTGTTTGTATTATTACACTAACCAAAGCTGCGTTTTCTATATTAAATTCTTGGTGCACCTGCATTGTATTAGGTGTAAATACAGGGTGTTTTGCAGTAATGTACATTCGCAATGTTAAAATCTTTGAAACATTACAAAGTGTAAGCATCAAAGATTCCCTTGAAATTTGAAATATTTCCATTTTAACTGCCTACGCGCGTAAATGAGAGATATAGCATTTTGAAATCGGCGCCAATGCGCATGCGTGTTTGATTCTCATTCGATATCGAATATTCGAAATCCATAGAAATTTTTAATGTTAAAGGGCTAATTTATTAATTATTCTCTTGGTAAGAGTAAAAATTTTCAGGTCTAAAAACCGCCACCTTAAAAATGCGCTTCTTTTATCAGTTTCATGGGACATTTATTCAGGGACAATGGTAATTAAAAAAGTTAGGTTGACGCCATTTTCTCGGGAGTTGTACAGGGTGTCCAGATTTCGTTGTAAATGCGGGGTATCTCGCTTACTAGCAGAGATAGAGAAATGCGGTTTTCGCGACACGTTGCTACTTTTTTGTGAAACGAAAGATGCCGTCAACGGTTTTTTCATAGCCCCCTTTGTTTTTAAGATGCAGGGCGAAATTGAAAATTTGCACTTTTAGGGCATACCTCGTATCTCGGGAACGGCTGAAGATATTGGAAAGGTAAAAACTGCATCTTATACAGATTTTTACGTAGAATCCAGTGGTGTACTCAGTTTTTTCTTAAAAGCGATAAATTTCGAGATATTTACTAATCTTATGTTATTTTAAATGGAACACCCTGTATGTTTTTCACTAGTTGGATCCAGCTTGTCATAAGCTTTACAAAAATATAAAACACTCTGTAGTTATTTTCTATATTAATCTAGAAAATGACAATTTTCAAAAATTCAGCCAACATTTTTGTAAGTAGGCCATTTAAAATAACATAAGTTTAGTAAATATCTCGAAAATTATCGCCTGGGAGAAAAAACTGAGTACGCCACTGGATTCTACGTAAAAATCTGCATAAGATGCAGTTTTTACCTTTCCAATATCTTCAGACGTTCCCAAGATACGAGGTATGCCCTAAAAGTGCAAATTTTCAATTTCGCCCTGTATCTCAAAAATGAAGGGGGCTATGAAAAAACCGTTGACAGCATCTTTCGTTTCACAAAAAAGTAGCGTGAAAACCGCATCTCTCTATCTCTGCTAGTAAGCGAGATACCCCGCAATTACAACGAAATCTGGACACCCTGTACAGTAGAATCTGTTTATAATGAACTTCAGGGGACCAAGTAAAATAGTCCATTATAACAGATTGTTCATCTCATCAGAATAATTACTAATTAAACAAATACATATGTATGTAATTTCATTGTAATGATTTTTATTGAAAAAAGATAACTAACTCATTAAACTGTACATAAGCGGGAAAATAAAAGCGAAAAACTTATATAATATTACATATTTTGAAAAAAGTCGGTTAATTTTGTTTGGATCCGCGGTTTGGTTATATAATACGCACTGGCACGCACTGGTCCACTGCAAGAGCGACATCAGTTGGCACTTCGTAGCTTCTTTTCGGTTGCGTCATAATATTTTATGTTTATCGGGGAAGTACCGAATCGCTTCGGTTGTAATAGACCAAATTGTGGTTCATTATAGGCGAGAGTCTATTATAATCGAGTCCATTTAAACCGAGGATTTTTTACGTGTTTGTACTGGGACTTTTAAAATGGTAT
This sequence comes from Pediacus dermestoides, assembly GCA_963942485.1. Classification (NCBI taxonomy): domain Eukaryota; kingdom Metazoa; phylum Arthropoda; class Insecta; order Coleoptera; family Cucujidae; genus Pediacus; species Pediacus dermestoides. The sequence goes on from OZ012626.1 coordinate 38,789,062, forward strand.
ACATTATAACAGAGTTTCCGTTATAAGCGAGTTTATTATAGGTGGATTCCACTGTATTTTCATTTTTACTAATTTTCATTTTGATATAGTCAATAGTTTCCGAGAAATACGTCATTTTTACAAGATTGTGGCGTTTTTTGGGTCTTGAAAGTTTTTTTTTGTTTCATTTCTATCCATTCGATTATCCAGAGTCCAGAGGGCCTATATTTATCTATAAGAAGATTGGACTATAGTCTAAAAGAAAAAATACTGTACTTTCAAGAACTTTATTCCATTTTTTAGTCACCAATTATTCTAAAGTTTGAAGTTTTTACAAAATTACAATAATTCAAAGAAACTGAAAATTAGTAAATATTTTTTCATCATTCACCGAACGTAATGAAATAATCTGCATAACCTCCTAGTTACTTCATTTTGACTTTAAAACAATAGTGTTATAATAACAAACTGTGCAGTGCACAATAATCCTTCTCATCAAAATATTTCGATCTTTTGCCTTTGACAACTGTTTGACTAACAATCTCTTCTTCTTCTTCGTACTTGGATTGCAAAGCAATGTCAAGTTTTTGGTGTTTGGCGATATAGCCACTCTCACAAGGATTGGATTAATTGGTTTTCACTTTTTAAATTTTTATAACTTTATTCGAGCTCTTCGTGTGTTTAATGCAAATAGAATCTTTAGTATAAAAACAAATAGATTTCTGTAATGTAAACAACAGCCACTCAGAGATAGATGGCAACACTATATAAATATGTAAATAATTTATAATTATTAAAAAACGGCGCAAAATAAAACACTTTTGTTACTTTGTCGACACGTCTAAAAATTGAAAGAGCATTCACAAAAAATTTGGCGTCGATATCTTTAATGTAGATTTGCATGCATAATACAATTTCACGACTTTATTGTATATATTAGAAAAAATTTTAATCGAGTTGCCATGATATTCCAAAACATAAAACCGTAGCCGTTGTAGCCGTCGATCTTTTCAAATAGTAATGCTACAATCGATTTCCTCAACGGTATAGATTTCTGTATGTAAACAACATGTACTTTGTAAATCAGAGATAGATGGCGCCACTATATAAATAAAAAATTTTGACGGAATTTCAAAAAAAGTTTCAAACAAAATTTGTTCAAAATTTAATTCTAAATCAATGTTAAAGAATAAAAAAATGTCGTAAATTGTTTATTTTTCAAGATATTCCTAAAAAACCTAAAAATGTCTTCAGGTAAGTACCACTTGTGTTGGTGCTAGATGAAAAAGATTTAATGTGGCACCCACAATTTTGTTCAAACTCTTAAATATGAAATTTGAATCAAATCCGTTAAGTCGTTTTTGAGTTATCGTGGATACAGACAGACACACAGACACACAGACAGACATCATGGCGAAAATGGTCAAAATGGATTCAGGGGCCCTCAAAACGGGTAAATCCATCAAAATCTCGAAGTCGAAAAAAATCACGATTACAATACTTCCTTATACTACGTATAAGAAAGTAAAAATCCAAAATAAAATTTTTTTAATACTCGAATAAATTCCATAACATTCATAAATGTGTTTCGGTTCTACGTGATGGATTGATTATTATCCATATCATTTCGATTATTATAATTTATTTTACTTAGCTTTTTTACGTTTTTTGCCCTTGAACGATGTAATTTAGATAAACATGACTAATTCATTAGAGGGAACAGTAATAATTTGATTATAAATTATAAGAGTATATCTAACAGATAATAAAGTAGATTGTCGTAGAGCATCAAATTTAGTTAAAATAACCCAATCTTTATTTTTGAACTGTAGAAAACAGAAATGGAAAATGAACACTGCTCGTAATTTTCTATTCTCACTTTTCACAAAATTGTGGACTGATGACAAATTTGTAAAAAACAGTTTATAGAAAGTCATTTATTATTATAATTTTCCTGGCAAAACTAAAATTTTCTGACACAATTTTTCTAATAATCTATTAGTAATGAAATACTGAAGTGTAGTGCCAAATTTAAAATCGTAATCATCCACAGGTTAAAAAAAACAGCTAATTATTTTATAACCAAAGCAACAAATTTCTTGGCACGTTAACTAAAAGTTATGTAATTGCACTGAATGAACAACACTTTCCATGAAAATATCCCGTTATGTAACCTTTCTATTTGTTTCATATTCATTATTTGCAAATAATTAGATAAATTGTATTACCATCAGAGTTGCATTTAATATTAACTTGGCAAATGCGGAACGAACAATGTTGTTCATACATGGTAATTGATTACATTGTTTGAAATTTCTCACCTTTCAAGACATGTACCATAACTGATTAGTTATGTAAGTACAATCTTCATTTTCCAAACATGCAATTATTATTGCATATGGGTTTTAGTATATGTGATCATTAGTGTCACTAAATAGTTAATAATATAAATTTAAAACAGAAAGTTTGGAAATTCATTTTGTTTACACGAAAAATGTATCATTATTTGCTTCATATAAATATTTTTATATTGTTTGTTAAACAATTAAATAAGTTTATCTAAGACAAACAAATAGTTAAATATTGACCCATGTTTTGCTTTTGCATAAACAAATATTTGAGAGTTTTATCTGCATCAATAAGAAATTTGATTTTTGATACAGTTTTTGCAGTAAAACTTCACGCAATTAATAATTAATGAAAAAACCACGAAATCAAATAGTTTTTTAGCTTATGCAATTTTAAATCCCCTAACCTCCGAAACCTTTGTCAAGGTAAAAGGTATTGTAGACATAGACAAAGGTTTATAATATTAAATAATTTAGGGCTACACAACAGCAGTCAAGATTCAAGACAGCTAGATACAGACACCCATCCTAAGAAGTTTTTATTGCATTAATAAGAAATAAGCATAAAATCGATGTTGTAAGGGCCGAAATTTTATCTCTCATATTAAATTTCTTATTCCAGCGACTACACCTTAAACTTTTTCCTGTATAATCTCGCCCTACAGCACAAAACATTTGTAAGCATTTACTTCGCGTGATGTTAAATTACCACACGTAACAAATTGATATGCAATATTTAATCTCATGAACACTTTTCAGAAATGCGGTCCCATAAAGAAAATAATTCTCGCGCGCGCACTTTTTGTTCAAGTTAACCAGAGAAGTGTTTTATTAATTTAATATTCAAGTCAATCTTAATAAACGGAATGAACCGCTGCTCCATGTTGATTTGGAAAGACAAAGACTTTTAATGGGCAAGAACCAACAAGAACCTTGTGCGGTTTCTTCTTAAACAAAAATAAACGGATGAAAGGAGGAGAATGATATACGTTCAAAGAGAATGTCTGCACTAATGCACTGTGCTGTGATTAATTATGATTAATTTTCGTTGGCAATTTACCGTCGCCATTTACACCGTAACAGGAACATAATGAAGCACTGATAAGTCATCATTGCTTTCCCAGATTAGTTAGGACCAAAGCAACAATCAATTACACAAACAATTTTGGCGGAAAAATAATTTGTTCGTGGAAAATCAAAAAAACAACGTAATTAGGGGTCGTTCATAAAAGACGTCCACAGGCGCGGTGGGGGGTAGCGAACTCGAACGAATGTGAATATGGGGGGCGGGTTCGGGACAATTTCGGATGACCTTCGAATCTTAAGAGTTTATTCGAAAGCTGAACCAAATCACGAATAATTAGTCCTAATGTAATTTTGAGCCTTCCACCATGATCACAGCATGTCGATTTTTTTTTAATTTCATCGACATCATATCCAACATAAAGTTTAAAATATCAATTGAAGCCTGAAGAAGGACTAATAAATCTCGAAACGTCAGGTGCAAATTGTGTTGGAATTTTTTCACCTACTGTCCAAATATTCTTTAAACAATATTTTTAAACTTATGCTAAGTTCGTGGACTACAAACTGGGAATATATAACAATATTGGTTGTAAAAATTCTTCGTATTTTTCTGTTTTGATTTTTGTACATATCTTCAAAAAATTACTTTAAAAAGTATGGTTCTCTACCTTACAAATTTCTCTCACATTGGATATACTTCTCCTCTTCTCTGTTTTTTGTCATTAAAAGTTACTAATTAAAGACCGCAAGATATGATTGCTTTTTTTGCCTTAATGCAGAAGATAAATAAAGCCGCATTTACAATATGTATTAAAGATTCGGTCACACGCTACTCACGAATATTGACGAATTATTTGGTGAATATGTGCGAAATATTCATTGAAATTGCCCAAACATTTTCAGTTTTTCTCCCACTAAAATCACGAACGAAGATGCCGGAATAATTCAGTTTATATGAGATAATGACGCATTTGTTCTGTTGATTATAAGGAACTGTCCGAATATCGAATATTTGCCGACATTCGCCAGCAGTGTGAGCCCATCACCTTTACTTGAACTTCAGTTAGCAATTTTCGGATTTTAAAAGCTGTCCAGTCATAATTCATTCTGCACTGTGACCTCATCGTAAATAATATTATATAAAATAGGGGAAATGCTATAAACAGTATATGATGATGATATATCAGATTTATTTGATCGATCTAATACAGACGAAATATTCAAAATACAGATTTTACTACAAACACAGCCCATCAAACATCGTCCATAATATTACGATTGGCCAGTAAAACGTTAAAACCGATAATAAAATATCACATTTAACAAACGATGCGATAAAACGAGCGTCAAAACTGTGTTTGTTTCCCTATGTACAATGCGGTAGTCGTTAGAGGCATTTATAGAAAATAATATAATCAGATATAGCAAAAATGCGTACAGATAAGCATTTTATACATTATGTGAATATACCACACCTCTAGGTAACGTGTATAATAATTTTTATTCGTTTGTATACAGGGTAAGTGTTTAATAAATATTAAAATGGATGGATAATCTTGTTGTGTTTATTTTTATTTGTGTATCTTCTCGAGGACTAAAACATTAAAATGTCTGTATTTTTAGCCGATAACAAGTTAATAGGTACTTTAGAACCATATTAGTAATTATTGTAAATAACAATAATAGTTTATATCTGTAGTATGGCATAAAAATAAATGTTTATCTAAAACTAAAGTATATAGAACTAAAAGGATACGCAATAAATCAATGGATGTATCCCACAAATACTGTAAATCCTGCGATAATAAACACAGTCGATAACCACGTGAGCCCAGAAAATTACCAAGTGCAAATAAATAAATAGGTTATACTATACTATACTACATACAAACACGCAAAAAACCTGAAACTGAAACTCTTTATAACACCGAACAATTTACATTTTTTTTTCTTCGTCTCTCAGTCCATTATCCCCTAACGATATTCATTAGTTCATCTTGTTGGACTGCAAGTATTAGACTAAAAAAACACTCGATAAAACGCAACCAGCAAAAAATTTACGTATAAAAAAACCCGGAATACATCAGTGGTGATGGTGAATCTCTTCCCTTGGTGCTTTGAGATATTGATCCGGAATTTAGTGAAGGACGATCCTTGCTGTGGGAAGCATGTGGTCAGTCTGTACTTCCCTTTCGACACTTAAACGACCAACCTGGTTGTTCCACTAGAGGATATGTCTCTGAGTTGTTAGTTGATTGTTACCGCTTACCCCAGCTTTGCCACCATTATTGATTTTAAGACGAACTTATATTGCACACCTCGCACCATGCATAAAATGCGCTATTTTTTTGGCGGGAATATTTGGCAGGTAATTTAGTTGTTGTTTAAAGATAACATGAATAAGATTATTACTTAGTTCTGATAATAATATAAAGTTACGTTACAGAAAATATTTTTTCTCATACCTGCACGAAAATGGCCACTTTATTTGCGTGAAATGCGGGTACAAAGTCGCCTTTTTAGGGTAGTCGCGGAAAATAAGGAGTGGGGGTAACATTTCTCACGGGGGTAGCCATTCCCTCTCTGATATCCGGGAGTTATTTGTGTTTGTTTATGGTTGTCAAGGTGATTTTCTCACAGCAAAGTGTCAAGCAAAAATGTCAGTGTTAGGCTGTTATAATTTGTTCGCGCGTTTCACGCAAAAGAAGTGGCCATTTTCGTACAGGTATGAGAAAAAATAGTGTATGCTACACGGGAGGAATTGATTCTGCCTCGTGTTCTTGCGCCCTCGCTTCGCTCGGGCCCAATTTTCACACTCGTCAGAATCTCTTAATTCCTACCTTGTTGCATAAACTACTATTATTTTCTTATACTAACTGAGAAAGTATAGCAATCGTGATTTTTTTCGATTTACAGATTTTGATGAATTTGCACGATTTGAAGATCCAGGAAGTGATGTAAAAAGCTGTCAAAAACCAGTGGTTCTAAAACTGTGACACTAGAACTGTCAAAAAAATGATGCCATTTTCACAGCTTCATTATAAAACGTTTAAAAATTATCCAAAAACAGCCTTTAGAGCCTTGGAACTGTTTTTTTGTAATAAAATCTACATTTCACTTTGTAAAAATAAAAATTACCTTCAAACATAATCAGTGGTTCTAAAACTGTGACGCTAAAACTGCCACACTACGAAATTCGGCACTACTTTCAAAGTTTTATTTTAAAGATATGAAACATACTCAAGAAGATAATTTAGAGCCTTTGAATTTTTTCTGTAAAAAAGCAACACTCTTCTTTGTACAAATCCAAATTACCTTAAAATTTGATCAGTGATTATAAAACTGACACTAAAACTGTCAATATACAAAAATTGGTGCCATTTTATAAAGTCACAATTGGAACATCGGAAAAAAATACAAATACGGCCATTACAGCCTTAGAATTTGTTCTTTTGTAATTAAACCTACATTCAGCTTTGTAAACATGTAAATTTACTTAAAATTTGACCAGCAGTTCTAAAACTTTATCGCTAAAACGAAAACCATGGATGCACGAAAACTGGTAATATTTTGAAAAGTTCAATTTAAATGCATGAAAAATATGCAAAGGCTGCCATTAGACCCTTAGAACTGTTTTTTTACAATAAACCCAACATTCCACTTTGTAAAAATGTAAATGTACTTAAAATTTAAACAGTGGTTCTAAAACTAGGACGCTAAAATTGTCATATTACGAAATCTGGCACTACTTTCAACGTTTCATTTTGAAGGTCTGAAAAACCGACACAAAAACAGACTTTAAACCCAATTTCGCTTTTGTAAAAATGTAAATTTCCTTAAAATGGTTTATAAAACTTTGACACTAAAACAGTCACACTACAAATTCTAGCACTATTTTCAAAGTTGCATTTATCCTGGTGATACCCACTTTCATTTCATTATAGATAATTTTTGACCACAAGTGTCAAAGTTTGGGAAATCCCCGGATATGTAGAACCACAAAATATCAAATACTAATTATTCTGATAAACCAAATGTTTAAATATGTCCCGCAAACCAAACACTGAACCGCAATGTTTAATTCACAACTATGTATATTTCCTTTGTAGTTTTCATTTTTGGTGCTGCCGATGCCGCTTCAACACGCAACAAAATTTAAAAAACTATAACGCAGCTCATTATAACTTATTTTTACAACAATTTTAACTCAACCAAATATATAGTTACTTCCCATTATCTTATTAACGATTTTTGTTTAAAAAAACTTAGTCAAGTCCATTAGTTTACTTCTTCAATGTATATTGAGCGAGTAGATAGCCATACCTAATCGATTATAAATTTCCCGTACATTTCATGCGAATCTATTGTACTAAAAACAAAATTTCTTAATCCTATTATACAATGCGAAGGAAGCAAATGATGGTGAACAAAAGAACCGTCGATTCGAACAAGTATAAGCGATTGATTGCGGGGGAAGGTAAAGCAAGGCAACGGCGGAATTCAAGAGAGTTGACGAGATAGATACGCGGAAGGAAAGTATGTGAGAGACCGCAAAAGTATTTTCTGCTTCGCTCACACCCATGTAACCATCTCTGATCATCTCCCGGTTTCCTCACACCATCTTGTCAAATCAACTTAATATATTTTCGAGTGTTTTTTTGCTCGTAACTCATGTGAAATTCTACACGATCACATCACACATAAAAATTTTACTCACTAAACAAATTCTCAACGCTGCATCAGAAATTCCAAAGGAAAAAATTAACGTATCCTCTTTATACATCAAAATTAAATAACCATAGGATGAGGTGCATATCTTGAGTTTTATACAACGTCGCGTGTTCCTGTTTCAGACATCAAGTTTAATCTGAATATTATCATTTTTAAGCCATTTCCATTTATCAGAAATCACTGACAGCTCCGCATAATTGATAGTTCGATAAAAAATTTAATAAGGGTGTTTAACATAAAATAGCAATCAACAAATAGGTTCTGCTACCTATAAATATGATTAACTTATTAGGGGTGGTTTTGTTCGGTTAGTTTAACGAAGTTTTCAAACTTATGACTTGATGATTTTGGTTCTATTAAATGCTGAATAAGTACAAAGAATCCGTAAACTTTATCAAGGGAAATCTCACGGAAGTTCCTTATGATTGGGGATAAGTTTCCCGCCAAAACATTACGTTTCTTTGGATCTTCATTCTTTTTGCTTCACTTCAATTGAGCTGTTTGGGGCCAATTTCAAGTTCAGATTCTAACCTAACTTAGGACCAGTTTTTCAATCGATAGTTAGGTTCGCTCGAATGTCCAACCGTGTGGTATAGTTTCTATTACATTTAAAACTTATACTAGTAACTACATTAAAATATGGTGAACTAGATTTAATTTCATCCACATCTTTCAGATTTCCTCGGAATGTTGCCATTCATTCCATGCGAAAAAGTAATTATTCCATGAACATCACATCGCAAGAGGGAGCCTATACTTAAAGAGATAAAAATTGTGTAATAATAACAATTTGTATAATTATTATAATAGGCATGACGCTCTGGCTGATGACAGAAGTGACTAATGAAGGCTGGAAGAACACTCTCATACCTCCATGCACGCGCAGGCTCCCTTTTAAAACTACCAAGAGGTCGTAGATACATATCACCCGCCGACAATTTATTGTTGCACCTCGCCGATGTTCTTCTAAATTACTCCGGAGATATCGTAGTTGCATTCAACCCAATAAACTCGACTCCTAGTTCTCTACATTATAATATTTGTGCTGGTGTTTTCACTCATATAACTTCTTGTTTTCTTTTCCATGCACAAAGAGGCAAAAAATTTAAATTGGTTTTGATATATTTTTAGTAGAATCCACACACAACGCGCACCCCAGCGAAAATATATTACGCGCCGGTTTACGAATACCACCCCATAAAGGACGCGTGGAAAAAAAACAAGCGTAATAAATTCTTGAAAGAACAGTGCGTTTACTCTAGGTAACAATGTAAATTGAAGCAATTAATATTGATTACCTACTGTTGGAAAAAACACATTCAACAACACCTCACCTTAGTATAAATATAAATGTGGGTGGAAAACTAATTTAGTTATAAATTTGTTTCACCTTGCAGCTAGTTCATGAATAATTTATTCTATTTTAGCTAGCGTTTATTTTGTACAAAGAAACTCATCCTTTGTTGTATTAAATAAATTTGTATACATTTTAGCCCTAATAGAATAACCAAAACAATAAGTTATGCTTTTCTTTATTATAACTGCAACCTTAAAATCGAGGTAAATAATTTTCTAAAATTTTCCACGTCTCTGACTCTTTAGTAATTACCTCTTCCTAGCTGTGGTTATCTCCTCTTCTTTCTCCAAGATCGTACACATCAATGTATTGATTACATTACACAGTTTTCCAGATAATTTATTTTAATAGATGATATAAATTTTAAATTAGTTTTTTGTTTACATATTAAACCACATAATTATGAACGGGTTTTGACATTGCAGGAAGTGATAAGAACTAAATAGAGTTTGGAGCAGCTGTGCATGGTTTTTATGGCCTTTGACCAGTAAAATTTTTATCAAAAGAATTAACTTTGGATGAACCCCTTGCAACAGTTAGTTAATTGAGAAAATTATTACATTGAAATTCGGGGAAAAACACTGTTACATTTTTATTCAAACTTTGGATGATACTTTCCATAGTACAAAAACCAAGAATTTTCAAAGAAGTGAAAAAATTACTGATATTTTAGTCTCTTAAATTGAGGTCGATTTTTTATCAATTTATATGATTTTGTGGCATTTTTCCAAGCTTACAAATATTTCATACAATATAATTTCGCATATCTGAAGCTCAGTATCCAATTCTTCTAAATCTTCAGCCAAATAAATTTAATCACATCATCCTCCCTTCTTCTCGGCCATGATTCTTCTAGACCATCTATATTTTATGTTTTGTGGGTTCCAACTTCTTATACAATGACTCTGGAACTTGATGTTGTCTTATTTCTGATTCTTTCCACAATTTTGATGTTAAGCAGTCCATTTTCATAGCTGCAATTTGGTCTACCGGATTAACTTTTTATAACGGAAACTACAATGAAGTTGATGTTTTGGAGACACGCAGAAATAAAACTTAGTCGAGTTACGAATTTTAATGAGACCTCCGATATTAATCATCTGATCAATTTTGGCATACGGAAGCAAACATGGATTTAAGACAAAAGTTTGAAGATGCTCGATCACTTCGAAAGAAGGATTAAGAGGAGAAAGTTGGGGATTTCAGAATCGTAATGATAAATTATCAAATATATCAATTATAAGAACGGAATAGTTTCGCAATTGAGGCTAATGAGATCGGAAGGACGTTTCCAAAGAATGTCTTGCAGAAAAACTGGAAGGAAAACAATCGGTAGGAAGCTGCGTTGAAAGGACGAGGTACGAATTATGTATCTTAAGGAAATACTGAAAGATCATCTGAAAGATCATCTGAATATCAATAATTTGCCACGATTTTAGAATCTAGTTTTGAAAAATTAGCATGGATTAATGGATGATTAAAACCTCGATTAAAACGCTCCATTCTTAAACAATTCTTTTTAATAAACCCTTCAACGTCAAGACATATTTATAGCGAAATTATAACTAGCATTAACTTTCTGACGTGCCACATAAGTTATAAAATGTACCTGTACAAAAGAACAAAAAAATGTGGCTGATGATTATACGAAATTAATGACAACATTATAAAGATTAAACAACGTAAAAAAACACACAACAATAAAACGTAACCCTATCATCTCTGTCTCCTGAAATGTAAATTTGGAATAACAATGAAGCGAAAGGGTGGAAAGAACGGTAAAGGGAGAAAATCTCTCATTAAGTGGCTGACTGTACTGAAACGAGACGTGTTGATTCAAGCAAAAGAGAAAATTTAATTTGAATTTAAAATATGACACTTTCGTTTTAATTAATTTGACATTTTATGATATTAATTGTTACCTTAATTTACAGTTTTTTTAAATCTGAAATGCATATTTTAGATAAAAAAGATAAGAACCGTTAACTAATAAGAAATATACAATTTTACAATAATAATTACTGTTTAATAACCCTGATTATGAAGATAATTCGCTACAACCTTATAGGAAACTAAGGAGAATTCAAGCAGTTGAGTTTATTGTACAGTTACTCATGAGAATTTAATTTGAAAACTTCAATTGCATTATAGATGCACATAATACCGGTAATATAGTAATTTTACACCTTAAAATTCCAAAATATACACATACACGTCTTAAAAGACTGTATTTGAGTCAAAAAGATTATTGCATTAATTACATGACATTAAGATTATTCCCAAAGTTAAATTTAAAAAAAAAATGGGGTCAGTCCCAAAAACTTGTGTTAATAAATATTCGAGGTGGTTGTGTATACATAATGAAATACAGAATGGTTTGTTTGTAAAATAGCACAGAGTAAGACAGGGACTTTATTAAAGTATATATTTATGCATATCAGGGGATAAAACGCTGTCGTTGGCAACATCTGCATCCCCTTGTTCTCCCAATTTACCACTGTATGATATTTCAGGGATGGAACTGACATTCGTGGTCGTTTCATAAGCCACAGAGATCGGAGTAATATGCCAGGCCAACAACTAAATTAAAGAAAGATCTTTGAGGAAATGGAAGGTTTCCTAACAGGCGCTTTACAAAGATACTTTTATTGTGTATTGTATTTTTCCTTTTAGAACCAGGTAGGTAGGTATCTTACCCCCACACGGGTTTAATATGCATTGTGCTTTTTAGGTACTGTGGTGTTGAGTATTAAAGATATAAATAAACATCACTGTAGAGAAACAAGTTAAATTTGCTATTAGCAGGGAAGTTTTTACTTGGTTGGAAAACTAAATTTGTTAACAAATATATAATTATAAAATTTATTTAAGTACTTATAAAAAGGTCAAAAAAAATATTCGGTAAATAAATAACCTACAATGTGGTAGCGATATTTTTAAATTTTAAAACATCTAAAAATCATCCAAAAACAGCCTTTAGAGCCTTGGAACACTTTTTTGTATTTTTCGCATTATAAAACTGCAAATTACCTTAAAATCTGACCAGTGATTATAAAACTGTGACACTAAAACGGTCAATTTACAAAAACTCGTATCATTTGCAAAATTTCAATTTGAACGCCTGAAAATCATACAAACGCGAGTGTTAGAACCTTTGAACATGTTTTTAGATTGTAAAAATGTAAATTTACTTAAAATCTGACCAGCGGTTCTAAAACTTTGTCGCTATAAGACCATCAACGCAGGAAAAATAATGGTTTTGGAAAATTTAAACGGCTAAAAAACATACAAAGACAGCCGTAGCACTAGTTTTTGGTAATTATACCTAATACATTTCACTTTGTAGAAATGTAAATTTACTTAAAATCTACTTAAAAACAGTAGTTCTAAAACAATGACATAGTACTAAATCTGGAAATATTTTCAAAGTTTAATTTTAAATGTCTGGAAAACACACAAAAACAGCCTTTAGAGCATTGGAATGAGTTTTTTCTAATTAAACCTACATTTCGCTTTGTAAAAATGTAATTTCCTTAAAATCTGTCCAGTGGTTATAAAACTGTGACACTAAAACAGTCACACCATAAAATCCAGCTCTATTTTCAAAGTTTCAGGTTTGAAAAATACACGAAAATAGCCTTTATGCAAGTAATAAGGAAGTGATTTGAGATATTTTAAATTGTATTTTATAGATATAGATTTTATAAACACCCTCGTGACCAGTGAAACTTGTGCCTATATTTTCTAAAGAAAATATAAAATTTTATAGATTGTAACTCGGATTGTTACTTTTTTGTCCTTTTTGTTTCTGTGAATTTCTTTATCGATTAAAAAGACAAAAAAAATTAGACTCTTTATAATAAAATAAAAACAGATTATTTGCTAATTAAACTTTTATTTTGTATATTATACCATCTACCAACAGTTGCGTATATACAAAAATGTCAACATTTTTTACACATACGTATTTATTCATATTATGCAACATTAGTTGTCAATTACATACATTTTATAATATAAATTTTAATATTTCAAATAATTAGTCTTCTATAGATAAAACATAACAGTGTAGGTTAGATATAGTATATTAAACCGTAATTAACCATGTTTAATGTTATATACCACATATTATTATTTCGAGTTGGAAGGAAATATCGGGATAATTAAACATTACAGTAATAAATAATATATTTTTTACAAGGAATAATGATCCAAGATAATTATTAAACATAATTTATCATTCAACTTCTTTTTTAATTATAATATTTTATAGCAGCTTATACGAACAATTTACCATGCGAATATTTTTATATCCTTATATCCTAATGCACGTATTTACAAAAAAAAAATCATCTTTCACAAGTAGCAAACAAAAAATACACACTACATCTACCTGGATGTTTACAATAATAAAATGTTTTTTTCTGCAATATTATTTATTTATGTTTTCAAACCAACTTCCACTTTGATGTAATATAAAGGAAATTCCATCATTCTGGGAATTGTGTTAAAGCAACGCGTTTTCAGATATGCAAAGTGAATTTTGCCTCATACCTGAGGAGGTTAACTGCAATTTAATCGAAAAATCCACATGGAAAATTCGAGTTTTATAAGTAGGTTATGAAAAAGACAGAATTTGACATTTGAAATTAAGCGTGTGACCATATGACACTTGATAAAAGAAGGGTTATAGTATATTTGAAGATGTTTTTCATAGCTAACTCTGTTTTTCCAAATCTCTTGTTCTTACTGACTTAATGGTGGATGGGTTCGAAGACCCTCTCTACGAGAATGCACACGTCAGACATAATAACAATACCATCATACCTACATAATAAATAAGTTCAATAAACATAGCTGAAAAGTACAAGTGAATGCAGTTTAAAAAATTTGCTGATTAACATTCCACGGAAGGTCAGTGACTGGAAATGAGATGAATGATCATACTCATACAGTTTGTGCCTTCATATATATTTCACCTAAACAGCATCTCATCTTGTACTTTTTACCATTAGCTCAGCTCGTACACGTATTAATAATTATCAATTTTTGTCCATCAGTAAACAGACTGGAACATTTGCTTCTAATTAAATGAATCCAACAATTATATATTTCTGGTGATTTATAACAGCAATTAATTATATTATGACGGAGAAGCGACCAGCACCAGCGGCTCATGGTACCTAAATCAAGTTTTCTTATTATTGAGTTTTGGTTTGTCGGAGGAATTCTTGTAACTTTTTCAATTAAAAATTATTTTAGCCATAAAGGAATTATATTTTTAAGACTTTGATGGCGACATTTTTATTATAAATGGAAATAAATACTTAAGTATATTTTTATAAATAAAATTCTTAATAATAGGTAATTATTTTTTATCTGGTATTTGCAAAAAATACTCCGTTAAATGTGTAAAAATAATTATTTTTGTCATATTTTTTTAATTAATAGGAAACGATAAAAAATATACTTAATAATTAAAAGAGGTTGCGGTAGCTAGAGGATAGCCGACAACATTTTGATAAATTTATCAATTTGAAGAAAACTTAGCCCTAAATTTTTCCTATAGATTTAATCTTGGATTAATAAACCAAGATTATTGATTGCAATTGCATTTTATCGAGGCTGTCTGGGGAATTTGTTGTCCCTTTCGAAGGAAATTGTTGGAATTTTCCACAAATTCTAAGGAAATTCGAGACGTTTTTTGGAATTGAGAGGAACCTACAAGACATTTTGAGGAATTCATGGGCAATTTAACTGGAATTTTACAGAAATTTAATGGGGAAATTGCACTACACAAGCTCGTCATTAAAATTGGAACAATTACGGAAAAATTAAACGAATTTGGAGGGATTTTTGTGGTATTTTAGAGGAATTTAAAAGCATTTTTGGATATGCGAAGAAATTTTTTTTATAGGCCGATACAAATTCAGCTGAATAGTAAAAAAAGTCAAAATTGAGTAAGCGCGCAAATCTTATTTATTTAATTTTGCAAAATTTGTGTCCTTTCAAAAAGAATCATATACCTATTTTGTTTTACGCAAAATATATTAACGAAATCGAGAACGAAATACAAAACTTTTCATTTAAGGTTCTCCAGTAATAAGAGGGTCATTTGCGGAGATACGAACAAATTTCATGTGTACAGGGTGGTCCAGTTACGGTGTCCTCGTTATTATCTCAGAAACTATTAGGCCCAGGAAAAAAAGTTTTATATAGAAGTTGTACAGTCTATAGCATTCTACATTTTTGAAAATATATTACTTATACAGGGTGGGTCATTTTCATGTGGCGATATAAAGTTTAATTTTTTTAAATGGAACACCCTGTATTTTACCCAAAATTAGGATATCTCGTCCAATTTACGATAAAAAATATATAAGGTTTAATATGCCTATTATTGATAGTTTCCAAGATATTCGAGAAAATATCTAGAAATACTATGATATCTGCCTGTTATATGAGCAATGTTAGTTCTATTATTTAGCTAGAAAATTTTATTTCTGGTCTCAAGAATCAAGTAAACTTTAAATTGATATCATATGTAAGAAAAAGTCGTAGTATTTGACAAAGAACTATTATTTTATAGAGTAGACCTAGAAGCTAATAATAATGCTATGTCAGGTAGGCATTGGAAAATAGTTAAATTTTTTTAAATATTTTGTTTTTTATTATAAACTAACTAAATAAAGAATATGTTTTGGTTGAGTATTTTTGAAATTGAAACAAGTAAAATAGCTTGCTCTAACACACCTGGTGGAAGCTACACCCACATAATACAATATTATTTTTCAAAATATTTTCTCGAATATCTTGGAAACTATCAATAATAGGCATATTAAACCTTATATATTTTTTATCGTAAATTGCATGAGAAATCATAATTTGGGGTAAAACACAGGGTGTTCCATTTAAAAAAATGCAACTTTATATCGCCACATGAAAATGACTCACCCTGTATAAGTAATATTATTTCAAAAATGTAGAATGCTATAGATTGTACAACTTCTTTTCCTGGGCCCAATAGTTTCTGAGATAATAACGAGGACACCGTAACTGGACCACCCTGTACCTACCAATCATCCTTAAAGTAGCGGACACTTTTTTGTTACACCCTGTATACCCAATATCTTATGTTAATTATTAAGATCAGTATTTTGCTGGGTTCGCCGACGTTAAATATATAATTTATTTATGTTATTTGTAAATAAATAGGATCATTTTTTTTGTCGGGATGTGCTGATTTAAAAATAATAAAAACCGAATAAAATATAAAATTCTATAATCTAAAAGATTTCACAAACGTCAAATAAATATTTAATTGGAGAATAGCACTAATTATTATTCTTATAGGCTGATTTTTAATGTTGATTAGCGGTGAGCTAATAAAAGTCAAAATTGAGATTAATCCGAGAGTTAATTATGAATTTAATGCTCGATTCCACAAACGTCAAATTAAATCTCAGACTAGCACTAATTATTGTTCTTATTGGCTAAAATTTAATACAGATTAGCAATTGACCAATAAGAGCTCCTAAAATTTAAATTAGTCACAGATGATGAGTTTAACACACGTTTGTGGATTAAAGTGATACACCCAGTATATAAAATTTATCTTAACGTTAACATTCACGACATACTGGAATTTGTAATCATGCCTAATCAATATTTTCTCGATTTTTTGTTGTCGACACTTGGCAACTATAAAAAGATTCCGACTTAGTAATAAATTGGTCATAGGGCGAAATTGTCATTGGAAACTTATGACATTTAGCAGGAATTTTTATCGACTTCTGGAGCCGTTTTGCAGCGAAGAAAATAAATTGAATATCGGCGAATTAATCATGTAAAAATGGAAATGAAATCGGTGGTGTGTAATTGGCATTTAACAATATTAGTAGAAAGAGAGGAGGCGATGCCGGCTCTCAACGGACAAACGCAGTGGGCTTCTGCGAAGTAAACGAGGGTGGGATAGTGGGCAAGTGCGGGTGTTGGTGGGGAACCCTAAACAACCACTTACCGCGGCAGATGGATGTCGAGCCGGCGTGGGATACATCTCTTGCTTGCCCTTTGTTTTGTACCACGGTCCAACTTGCCAAAATTCAAAATAATCACAACTGAGTCATCTCGCACCACACAAAAACTAATTACAATTTGGTAAGCCCTACACCATCACCATACCATAAAAATACACACTAATAATCCACGGGACACCACCAGTTTACACGAATTCTAACCTCCAACCAAGAGTATGTTGTGTTGTGTGTAAAGTACTGAAAACAACCCAAGCGCCAACTAACCTCACACTGCAAATATCACTGGAAGTAGTACAGTCGTCGGCACACACGTAAAGCGCATTCTGATTTAAATTTTTACAAAAATATCGAAAGGTTTTGCCACTTGTAACGCGCACAATCCATTGTTCACGCAAGAAGTACGCGCGGATCCACCAATACATATACAAGTTTAGTCGCGAGACCTGGCTCATCTGCCGCGACTGTTAAGCGGCGGGAGAGTTGAACCCACGTGGTTGTTTCAAGCATACGTCACCGTCATCTCCGCCAACCACTAACGCGCATTACCAATAGTACCGCCCAAGTTACACTGACAGCGACGATCAAGTCCACGTTGACTGCAATGTTGCCTGTTCAAATAAAAATTCTAACAAACAAGTGCTTTTACAACTTGGCGCATCTTTCTCACTAGCTATAAAATGTCAATACAATTAAAACGTGTAATTACAATGTTTTAAATAATTTTTATCAAATATTCGCGGATTTGTTTGTGGGTAGGCGAAATAATAACCGGAAAAGGAGTGTTTAGATATTCTACTATAGCCAAAAAATGCTAAGCAAGCATTTTTTTGTATATAATTTTTTATGAAACCAAAGGAAAAGCGACGCAACATCCCAGGAATTTATTACACCAAAAAAATGTTCTAAATTTATACAGGGTGTTCGCATGAAGTGGCTCACTATTGACTTAACTTCGTTATTATTGGAACTACAAAGTCAGTTAACTTAGCAAATTAGTAGCATTCAGTGGCGGATTTACGGGGGGGGTTTCGGGTTCAACCCCCCCCCCCCCCCGTGGAGATCGTTGTTTTTATTCTACTGATGTTTGAAAAAGAGATATGTTAGCAAAAATTAATACTCATCGAAATGAATGTTATTAAAAATCCAAACCCCCCCCCCCCATTGTAAAATCCTGGATCCGCCACTGGTAGCATTTTTTTCACTGATTACAATGGTGCAAACAGCAAAACAATTGAGTAACGCGTGAACTCGTTACTCAAAAGTTATTTAAAAAAAATATTTTTTAATAGTAACACTTTGTATTTTTGCTATAATCGATGATGCATTAAATTCTGTACCAAAAATTCTCTTACCTTTTCTTTTTCTTCATAATATTATTTTTTAAAATAAGCGAGTTTTCGAAAAAACTTTGCAAAATTTCAATCAAGTAGCCATGAAATATAATTTTGCCAATCATTTTCCATACATATTTCCATAATATGTACTTTTTATCAACTTAAATTTAAAATTATGATTGTTTGGTTTTATATTCCGTTTTTTGTACGGAATTTAATTTATCATCGATTGTTGCAAAAATATACAGGGTGTTCTATTGACAAAAGGTGATACATAAAGAGCGAGCAAATAAATTTGTAATCGAGTCATCCATGAACGCGAAATCGTATGTAGTTACTTGAACTGCATTACAATAAAATGTCAGTTGAAAGCTAAAATCTAAAATAGTTCAAGTTACAGACACACGGATTCAAATCCATGGATGTCTCGATTACAAATTTATTTGCTCGCACGATATATTAAAATAACTCGATTGTTTTTTCTGGTTTCATCATTAAAATCAGCGGCTACCAGTTCGGTAATTTAAGCGACTTTGTAGCTCCAATAATAACAAAATTAACAATATTAAAAAAATGTTCGGGGGTCTAAATTTTCAACGATGTATTTTAATCGAGAAATGAAATGAAAATTATTATGTATCAAGATTCAAGAGTAGGTATTTATACAGGGTGTATGTTTTAATCGTGCAAACTTTAACGGTACATTCTTCTAGTCGTCCTGAATCGGAAAAATATATTATATACCTACCTCTATCTCGATTCCTAAGAAAGACACAGGGTGTTGAAGTTTACAAGAAAAAATTATTTTTTTGCAATAACTTCCATAAAAAAGCTTGGATTCAAACAAAATTTTTCATGCCTGTCCTCCTCCCCAAGGACAATTTTATGAAGATATTTTCGATTTTGGGGGGGCACCAGTGGCGTGCAATTCGGTCACATCTCAATTATTTCAATGAAAAAAGTATGCCACTGTAATTTAAAAAAAATATTTTTTATTTATCGAATTCCTTGTTCAATTTGGAGTAAACTTTGCTTTTACAGAACAAAAATTGAAGTTTTAGTTCCAGAGATAATTCATTTTTTCCAAAGACGTGTTAACTTGAAATTACTAAAAACTCCGGGAATGATGACAGATGTTGTTAATTCATTAGTTCGTCGTGTTGTCAGAAAGCATCGAGGCTGGCGGGTTGCATTTTGAACAGTTGCTGTAATTTTATAATTATTTTTTGTTACTTTTTGTTTTTTAATAAATTTCCTATTTGATTTGTGACTAATTTCAAGTTGGCACGTCTTTCGAAAAAACTAATTATCTCTGGAACTAAAACTTCAATTTTTGTTCTGTAAAAGCAAAGTTTACTCCAAATTGAACAAGGAATTCAATACCTAAAAAAATATTTGTTAAAAATTACAGTGGCATGCTTTTTTCTTTGAAATAATTGAGATGTGGCCGAATTGCACGCCACTGGTGCCCCCCAAAATCGAAAATATCTTCATAAAATTGTCCTTAGGGAGGAGGGCAGGCATGCAAAATTTTGTTTGAATCCAAGCTCTTTTATAGAAGTTATTGCAAAAAAATGATTTTTTCTTGTAAACTTCAACTCCATGTATCTTTCTTAGGAATCGAGATAGAGGTATATAATATACATTTTTCCGAATCAGGACGACTAGGAGAATGTACCATTAAAGTTTGCTCGATTAAAATTGATACACCCTGTATAAATATTATTTTTTAATAGAACACTTTGTATTTTTGCTGTAATCGATGATACATTAAATACTGTACCAAAAATTCTCTTACCATTTTTTGATAATTACTTATTTAAAATAAGCGAGTTATTTTGAAAAAACTTTGCAAAATTTTAATATCAAGTAGCTATGAAATATAATTTTGCCAATTATTTTCAATACATATTTTCATAATACTTTTTTCAACTTGCTTAAATTTAAAATTATGATTGTTTGGTTTTAATAAATTAAAATTCCGTGCCATAATTATGGCTACTTGATTTTAAAGGATTGCAAACTTTTTTTCGAAATAACTCGCTTATTTTAAATTACCTATATATTATCAAAAAAGGCTAGAAAATTTTTGTACGGAATTTAATTTATCATCGATTGTTGCAAAAATATACAGGGTGTTTTATTGACAAAAGGCAATACATGTATTAAAATAGCTCGAAAACGCGATGCTAAATTTTTTTTGGTTTCATCAATTCATCAATAGAATCAGCGGGTACCAGTTTGGTAATTTACGTAATTTAACCGACTTTGTAGTTCCAGTAATAACAAAATTAGCAATAGTGAGCCACTTCACGCGAAATTAAAAAAAAGTGTTCGGGGGTCTAAATTTTTAACTTTGTATTTTAATCGAGAAATGAAACGAAAATTATTATCAAGATTCAAGAGTAGGTATTTATAATAATGCTACATCTTGTTTAATAAACAGAAATAATTAAGTCACGCCCCCACATATTAAAAAAAAATTTTGAGACGTTTGTCAGAGTGTTATTGGCTTAAGAAACATGACCAATAGAAAAATTATATCAGATATTTTACTACAAAAACATTTTACATTTTAAATAGGTACATTTATTTGATTGGCTGTTTACGTCAGGTCAGTACAGACCTCGGTACAGACTATTTTAAATAAAGTAATGACGATGACGTTTTAATTATTTAATTACAAACCGGACTAATAATAAGAAATTACGTATACCGGCTGTAATTTTTAAAATCGACAAGTTTTTAATCATAGAGCTAAGCTAACTCTTGAATTAAATGTATGTAATACCTATTTTAAACTGCGTACAGGGTGTCAAATTTGAAAATTTCGAAAAGCGCGATATTAGGCTTGTCCATAAATTTAAAATTAGTGAGAATGAGAACCAATGAAATTGTGGGAAAATGGTCAGCAAACTGATTTCTCAAAATTTGATTGGCTGTGACTGTTTGAACAAAATTATATCTACCAGGGTTCTACATATTAAAAAAATATTAAACCTGAAAAACAGCAGTGGCATGCAATTATAACATTTCTCTCTTTAAAATGACTAATATACACGTCCCTGATGGTGCATCTAAATTTTTTTATCGATTTCCCGGATATACTCACACTAAATTTGAAAAAAATATTTTTTAAGCATTTTTCAAACTTTAAACTTTCATGTTGGTTTTTCAACTTTGACACTCTGTATTTTGAAAACGAATAAGCTAAGAACGTGTTGTTTATTGATAAAAGTTGTCGTTTTTATCTACTTTATCATTAATAAAAATTTTCTACGTTATTTTATGGAAATACATAATTTTCCGTCTAGGCATAAATATCTAAATAAAAATAAAAAATGGCATTAATTTTAATTTTAGTAAGTACAGGGATTAATTTATGAAAAACAGAAAGAATTTGTTTTTTTTAACCAGATTAGTCGTAACTTTAGGAACCCTTGAAAGTTGAAAGAAACACCCTGTATATTCCAATGTGGATGCAACTAACTATTAGCATTCAAACAGTTAATAAAAATTAAATATACAAAACAAACTAATCAATAAAAACTGCTTTTATTTATAAATAAATAAATAAAAAACCACGTCGCATAAATTATCCATAAAAATATAAAAAATTCAAATGATTATACTAGTCGCGTCCTCTACCCGCCAGTAGCTCACCTAACATTGTCAATTTTCACCGAACAACTCTCAACAAAAACGAAACCTGCACCCACTTCTTGCAAATGTCAGTTGATAACTAGATTGCATTGGATAGCTGTGCAAAACCGAATCCGTTGACCAAATTGATCAGTGTTCCATCAGCTGCAGCGGTGTGCTGTGAGCGATGGGAGTTTAATAATTTTGTTGCTATTATTTTTGTTGTAAATAATTGCGTTCATTCGGTACTTTGTTCTGTGAAAGGTGTATGCCAAAATGGATTATAAAAGCGTTATCTACAATGCTGCTCGGGACGGCAATCTCAACAGGCTTAAGGTAAGACTTTTATTCCATTTTTGTACCACCTTTAAGTCAAAAGGACAATGTTCGATTTGTGTACGATTTACTTGTTTTGGGGGGTTGTTCTGGATCGGGGTTGAGGTTTTGTTTGGTGTCTGAAAGCGAAGTGGGGTATTTTTACGTTAGACCCAAAAATACCCAAAAGGGAGAAAATGAGAGACAGCTCAAGATTATGTGGTATTTTTTTAATTGTACAGCAATCTCTTTTGTGAAATGTTATCTAAATAAAAAAAAGCTTAGTGAGTTAACTGGAGCAAAAAAATGTAAACAGAATTAATTAAAACAATATTCCAAACAACCGAAATTTTTGTGGATATTTTTTGAAGTTTTGAAAAAATTTGTGGTTTTTCTAACAAAATTAATGAAATATTTTTCATACATTCCAATAAAATTAAACCTTAATAACTTTTAACTTTTACCAATTTTAATTTAGTTGACTAAGAAATATTTATAAAAATTTTGAAAATTTCTTGTTGATGTTTTTAGATCAGCTAAAAATTAGTGGATTTTCAAATAGAATTGAAGAAATACTCTTCATTGAGTTCTAATAAAATTAAGTCCAACTTAAAGTCTCAACTTTTAGCTATTAAATTTAGTTGAAAATTTAAGAAATATTTAGAAAAATTTGCAATTTTCTACCTGAATTTTTATAGAAACATAAATTTTGATTTTAGTCCATATTTTTAATCTTGATATATTATACTGATATAATTTTGTTTTGATATAAGTAATAAAAATAGAAGTTTTTTTAGTTTAGAAACAATTTTTGGGCGATTTTTGAAAATATTTTTTTTATTCCAAAACAAAATTTTTCTCGGAAAAATTCTTCAAAATTTATTAGTTTTTTTCTTTAAAAATGCATTTTTTCAAAACCTGCAGCTGAGTATTTTACTTTTAATAAGAAACTGATTTAAAAATTCTAACAAACAAGAATTAATTAAAACAATACTCGAAACAATCGAACAACGTGAAGTTTTTGTGGGTATTTTTTGAAATTTTGAAAAAATTAGTGGTTTTTCTAACAAAATTTAAAAATATTTTTCATACATTCCAATAAAATTAAATCCGTAATAACTTTTAACTTTTATCAATTTTAATTTAATAACTAAGAAATATTAATAAAAATTTTGAAAATTTCTCGTTGATGTTTTTAGGTCAGCTAAAAATTAGTGGATTTTCAAATAGAATTGAAGAAATACTCTTCATTGAGTTCTAATAAAATTAAGTCCAACTTAAAGTCTCAACTTTTAGCTATTAAATTTAGTTGAAAATTTAAGAAATATTTAGAAAAATTTGCAATTTTCTAGTTGAATTTATAAAACATAAATTTTGATTTTAGTCCATATTTTTAATCTTGATATATGATACTGATATAATTTTGTTTTGATATAAGTAATAAAAATAGAAGTTTTTTTAGTTTAGAAACAATTTTTGGGCGATTTTTGAAAATATTTTTTTTATTCCAAAACAAAATTTTTCTCGGAAAAATTCTTCAAAATTTATTAGTTTTTTTCTTTAAAAATGCATTTTTTCAAAACCTGCAGCTGAGTATTTTACTTTTAATAAGAAACTGATTTAAAAATTCTAACAAACAAGAATTAATTAAAACAATACTCGAAACAATCGAACAACGTGAAGTTTTTGTGGATATTTTTTGAAATTTTGAAAAAATTACTGGTTTTTCTAACAAAATTTAAAAAATTTTTTCATACACTCCAATAAAATTAAATCCGTAATAACTTTTAACTTTTATCAATTTTAATTTAATAACTAAGAAATATTAATAAAAATTTTGAAAATTTCTTGTTGATGTTTTTAGATCAGCTAAAAACTGTTGGATTTTCAAACAGAATTAAAGAAATACTCTTCATTGAGTTCTAATAAAATTAAGTCCAACTTAAAGTCTCAACTTTTAGCTATTAAATTTAGTTGAAAATGTAAGAAATATTTAGAAAAATGTTGCAATTTTCTACCTGAATTTTTATAGAAACATAAATTTTGATTTTAGTCCATATTTTTAATCTTGATATATGATACTGATATAATTTTGTTTTGATATAATAAAAATAGAAGTTTTTTTAGTTTAGAAACAATTTTTGGGCGATTTTTGAAATATTATTTTTTTATTCCAAAACAAAACTTTTCTCGGAAAAATTCTTCAAAATTTATTAGTTTTTTTCTTTAAAAATGCATTTTTTCAAAACCTGCAGCTGAGTATTTTACTTTTAAGAAGAAACTGATTTAAAAATTCTAACAAACAAGAATTAATTAAAACAATACTCGAAACAATCGAACAACGTGAAGTTTTTGTGGGTATTTTTTGAAATTTTGAAAAAATTAGTGGTTTTTCTAACAAAATTTAAAAAATATTTTTCATACATTCCAATAAAATTAAATCCGTAATAACTTTTAACTTTTATCAATTTTAATTTTAATTTGCAATTTTCTACTTGAATTTTTATAACATAAATTTTGATTTTAGTCCATATTTTTAATCTTGATATATGATACTGATATAATTTTGTTTTGATATAAGTAATAAAAATAGAAGTTTTTTTAGTTTAGAAACAATTTTTGGGCGATTTTTGAAAATATTTTTTTTATTCCAAAACAAAATTTTTCTCGGAAAAATTCTTCAAAATTTATCAGTTTTTTTCCTTAAAAATGCATTTTTTCAAAACCTGCAGCTGAGTATTTTAGTTTTAATAAGAAACTGATTTTTTCGGTTAAAAACTCAAGAACTAAACACCCTGTATAATAGAAATGTACAGATAAAAGAACTCATAAATTTTCTCTTGGAAATTTTCCAATAGCTTGGGTAGTTTTCCAGAAATTACGACAAATCTTAGATATACAGGGTGTTTCAGGTGTTTCATATAACTGCCATTCTATCATTGTTATCTCTGAAGCTAGAGCTTTGATCTTGGTGTTAAACTTTGACGAGTGAAAAAAGAGTACAAGTCACAAAATTGTTTAAATTTTACATTACTGACTGTGCGAGTTTATTATTAAATTGGAAAAAAGCGTGACCTTGAACCTGAAAAAATGTGTGGTATTAATTTTTTTGTTTACAGTCAAATAAATTTACGACTACTCACTCAATTATTTCCTCTTGCACGTTAAATTTTCTAAATAATAAAAATAATTATTGGTATTTTTATTGTATCCCCCTGGAAAATTCGAAGCCGACGCCCATGATTTTCACTAATTCATCATAATAAATTAAAAAAGATTTTCGGTTCAGTGACTGGAAAAATATGTAGGAAGAGAAAGGTACTATAAAAAACAAAATCGAACAAAATGTGTTGTGTTTATCGAATTTTTCGTTACGAATTCCGGCTGGCAATAAGTTTTGCCAAAAAAATAACTAAATATAATATACCCAGAACCCTGCTGCATAGTTGTTTTGATTTAATTACATATAACTGACCTATATTAATTATTTATACAAACTAGAAATAAATCTATTTCCCCGTTTATTACAAAATGCAAAAGGGTGTCGCCCTAAATGGCCATGTAAATATTTTCGATATTTTTAAAACTACCATTGACGCAGTTTAATAATACCAACCATTTTTTGTTGGTTATTCATTTCAATGTCTTAAATCAGGTATGCAAATTTTTGGAAAAACTCCAACAGCAGCAGCATGATTAAATTAAAACTCAACTGAAGTATAAAGGTGTTTAAAATTTTGATGCTTAAAAAGATTGCGACAAAAATAGTTTTATGAAAACACTTCTAGGTAAAATTAGAACGTTACGCAGTTTTGTGAACCTTTCTTTTGCTCAGTTTGGAGTACACGATATTTATAGAAATATTCTGAAATTAATAATGATAAGTAGGTTAAAACGTTTCTCTAATCGTACACACATTTATCTAGGTACTTGTAGGAATCTTAAGAAATAACAGTGACAGCGCGACAAAATAATTGTGCATTATTAATTATACCAAAGTTGTAAACATGGAACGTATAAATGTAGAAAATTTTCGGTAAAATGGTCACAATTTTCATCAATTACATTAGATAAAGGCGGAGTCTAACCAATTTGACCTTGACAGATAATACCCGATTGGTTCAGATTGTGGTTTGGTATTCGCACGTCACATGGCGCCAAAATTTTAAATAAAGCTGAAAGCACTCTATACTTTGTTTTTTCTAATTGTTTAAGATAATTACATGCAATTTAAACAACATTGCACCTTGCAATCAATGCATATAAATGATGTAATTAAAAACCGTTTAATAACTTGCTCTGGTATGTAATATGCATTAATATTAATTTTTTATTGTTAGAGTTTCACTTATTTACATTAATTTTTTTGGATGAGTCACATAAACAATGATAATAGAGTCTAATTACATTTACATGCGTTTGACCTATATTCCGTCAATATCAATAAATGGATAAACGACAACGAAATCAGATCAGTGACTTCTAATTACCCATCAGTGGCTAGTGGTAGAGTGGTTCGTCTTATCGACGTTTAGGTGCGTATTACAAGAAGTATTTCTTTTGTATTTTTAGAGTTTTTATATAAATTTGGATTATTTCATACGATAATATAGTTTTAGTAGTTAAGTTTGTGCCTACTTGCGAATGGAAAAATTTTTAGATGTGTATAATTAGATAATAATGGTGGGAGAAGTTTCAGAAATTTGTTTTTAATTTTTTAACAATTATCTTTTGTAACGAAAGAGACTAAAAAATTTGAATAAATTATTTAGGTATACAAAATTATTGGTAATAGGTATTAAGGTAATAATCCAAAGGATTCAAGTCGGGAAACCTTGTAGGCCATGCGAGGTTCCACCACGTCCAATTTTCTCAAAAATGACTAGATGAATTTATTATGATTATAATTAGAAATAATTGTTGTATTTTAAATAAACTTTTTCGTAATCTTGATTTTGATATTCTGCTTCTCCGCATTGCCTCACGTACTTTTTTCAGTGAACTTTTTGCACCTCAAATTCACAGACAGTTTTAACATTCACTGAGTGATTCATTTAAATATAAAATGGTTGCACCTACGCACCGTGTGCATCAATTTATTTTCAGTGGTTTCAGAGGGAGCAATGTGATGAGAATATGTAAAAATATAATATTATTTCAAATATTTCGGACAATTTATTTCTGACGTAACGAGTGTTTCTAGATTCTATGTTTAGAGAAAAGTCAAACAAAAATGCTTTCGTAATTGAAATAAGTAGCCTTTTAGAAGCGCCATATGCCAGTTCCGTATTAAAGCAATAATATTTACTTTTTTTTTGTGAAAACCGGAATTAAAATCAGTTGAGTGTCTCTTATGTAAAGCTGTATAAACAATTATGCGTTATAAAAGAAATATAATTTAGTATTTCAACTTGCTATACCAGCAGCCTACAACTTAACAACAAATTACATAATGTACAACATACTACAGCAGTATGAGTCAATTAAAAAACTCGGTTGTGGTAAGTTCCTAAAATATAGGAAGTGAAAATACTTTCTGTAATTTATAACCATTTGAGAAGCATTTGGCTGTTAGTTGTATAAGAGTGAACAATTTCGATAGTGAAATCTGGTTAGTTGCAGTAGTAATGTGCATTCAGTGAATTCGTACACTGAACAAACTGTAAATTTGGCTTACAAGTTTATTTTAGTTTTGGTTATTTTTGTTTTGTGCGTATACAACATTGTTATTAGGAACATACGCACATCTATGCATCTGACGACAGTCTTGTGTAAGTTTTCCCAGAAGTTTTCGTTAGCAAGTCAATTTTTAGTGTTTTTCTATACTATAAAATTGAATTATATGCTGTAGTTTAAACGAACTATAAATAAATAACCCAACGTGTAGTATACCAGCCGGCAGAGATTTGTTGCATTCACCTTGATGTCGAAGTTTATTACTACCTTTGTTTGATTTCCGTATAGTCAACAAGTCAGACTTCATCTTTGGATTTTTATGTTCAAGTTCAATTACTCGATTCTGTTTATACAATGCAGTTTTGTTGTCTTGTTTTATAATATAGAAATGAAGGAGAATGTGAACATAATTGAAAAATCTAACATTCAAGGACTTTTTGCACATCGTGATTTTTTGTCCAAATATCCGGTGTTTTTATGGTTAAAAAAGCTTTCTGTTTGTGATGAGTAAATTGTAAATTGCAAAATTAGTGGTGATTTCTAAAAAAGTTTTAAATTTGGAAATTATTTATTATACACTCACAAATTTTGGGGCCTATAGGTAACTCAAGTCTCGTGAGCGGAAATTCTAGTTTATTTTAGTCATTTATAATGTTATATCAAAGTTTTCTGTCTGTGATGACGAAATTGGCAAAATTTAGAGTTTTTCAAAAAGTTCTAAATTTTGAAATTATTTATTATACGCGCGAAGTGGCTCACTATTGCTAACTTTGTTATTATTGGAGCTACAAAGTCGGTTAAATTAGCAAACTAGTAGCATTTTTTTCGCTGATTACAATGATGAAAACAAAAAAACAATTGACCATCTGGTTTTTAAGATATTCAAAAAATAACATTTTTTTCAATGGAACACCCTATATATTTTTGCAAAAATCGATGGTAAATTAAATTCTATACAAAAAAATGTCCTTATCTTTTTTTGATAATAATTTAAAATAAGCGAGTTATTTTGAAAATAAGTTTGCAATTCTTTAAAATCAAGTAGCCATAAAACGGAATAGTAAATTATTAAAACCAAACAATCATAATTTTGAATTTAAGCAAGTTGAAAAAAACTTGAAAGAATTACGGAAATATTGAAAATTTACAAAATTATAATTTTCATGGCTACTTGATATTAAAACTTTGAAAACTTTTTTTCAAAATAACTCGCTTATTTTAAATAATTGTCAAAAAAGCATAAGAACATTCTTTGTTCTGAATTTAATTTATCATCGATTTTTGCAAAAATATACAGGGTATTCCATTTAAAAAATGTTATTTTTGTGAATATTTCGAAAACCAGATGATCAATTGTTTTTCTGTGTTCACCCTTATAATCAGCGGAAAAAATGCAACTAGTTTGCTAAATTAACTGACTTTGTAGCTCCAATAATAACAAAGTTAGCAATAGTGAACCACTTTGCGCAAACACCCTGTATACTCAGTGTCGTCTTTAGCACATTTTGAGTTCCATGTAATTAAAATCTAAAGCCTCCTGAACGTAAATTCAAGTGTATTATTTGTAATTTCTCATTTAAGTTTTCTGTTTGTGATGACTAAATTGCAAATTGGAAAATTAGTGGCGATTTCTTAAAAAGTTCTAAATTTGCAAAATTATTTATCTTAGACTCAGTGCCGTCTTTAGCACATTCTGGGTCCTACGTAACCCAAATCTAAAGTCTGCTGAACGGAAATTTTAGTTTATTATAATTATTTGTAATGTCATGTCAAAATTTTCTGTTTGTGAAGACGAAATTGCCAAAATTGGGAGTGTTCCTCGAAAAGTTCTAAATTTGGAAATTATTTATTATAAACTCAGTGCCGTCTTAAGCACATTTTGGGCTATATGTAACTAAATTCTCCTGAACGGAAATTCAAGTGTATTATAAATTTAAAAAATTTCCTCTACATTAAACAAAAAATATGTATTTTCTTCGCTTTTTCATTTCATGTTATTTTTTTTTAAATCCAATTTTTTTGCAAGTTATTTCGACAATCTAACAAGTTTTATTCATATAGAGAAGTATTTATAAGTTATTTTTTTCAAAATTGTTTTAAGCACGAACAATAAATTAAGTTCAAAATAAATTTAAATAAATTCAGGTTTAATAGACTTTATAATGGTCATGGTTTTTCCAATTATCAAGAATATTAGCGCATTTTACAATAACAAAATTTTAGCATTTTCACAAATTTTAAAATTCATGGAAATCAACTTGGCTAAAAGTAAAGTATTTATACAGTGGCGTAACCATGGGGCTTTCATCAAAAAAAGAGTAGATTTCAGTAAAATAGTCTTTGTTACTTAAATAAATATGCGGATCTCAACTACTTCAAAAACTGAATTGTGCTCTAATTACAATCTGTTGTTCCACTTATAATAAGCTAAAAGGTTTATTTTCTAGAAAGTCTTTATTTTCAGCAAACACTGAAACAGTTCCTTATTCGACCTCTTGAATTTACCACAAAAATATTGTTGAATCACTCTGTGTATCACAAAGAGCACTCAAATTATTTCTTCCTGTATTAGTCATAATAAACTCTTTGTCTACCAATTTCATTTTATTTGTACTACGGTTGTTAACTTCAACTGGCACAAGTATTTTTACTTATTTTAGTTTTGTCGTGAACTTCACATAAAGACGG
The DNA here is from genome assembly GCA_963942485.1 of Pediacus dermestoides. Lineage (NCBI taxonomy): Eukaryota > Metazoa > Arthropoda > Insecta > Coleoptera > Cucujidae > Pediacus > Pediacus dermestoides. Next base: position 38,820,194 of record OZ012626.1, read on the forward strand.
GTGTAAATTACTGTAAATAGAATCCACGTGATTCACTTCTTTTACAGACACGTGCATTCTGTATTTTATGGTTTTATGTGCGAACAGAATTTGTCTTTTATGTGTGATTAATTAAGATTTGTTCTAAATCTGTACGAGTCTATTAATATCAATATCAACATTAACGTCAAAGAAACTGGACACTCCTTTTGTTGTGCCAAAATATGAATTAATTTTGTGTATAATTATCTTTAGGATAATTATATATTGTTATTAATTAATTAATGTTCGAAAAACAAGAACTAAAGCTAAAGAATAACTTTCCGACATAAATTAAACATATTAACTTGCACATTGATATCCTGGTGGAAATTTTCTTAAATGATATTTAAATCATGTACTAAAATAAATTGTAATAATTTTATCAGACAAATTTGACGAGGATTCTACGTCACATTTTAACACTTCCCGTGTTGCTTTAGATCTAGCACGTGGTGATGTTAATCGAGTCAATAATTTTAGTTTGTATACAATATTTTTTTTCTTATATCAAGATATAAATAAAATAGTATTGGGTCAATATAGATTTCATTTTCGCAACGTAAATAAATAAACAGTACCTAATTTAAAACTAACCTCGTAACTTAGTTTATAATCTGAGGAAAGACATTTAAGAAAAAATTCGGAATTCTTATACTGTATGCTAATTTAAGTTTTTAATAAATTTGAGATTTTTCCAGAAAACCTAAATTTCTATGTTAGCTTCATATACCTCAAAATGAAAACCAATTTTAACGTTATGAATTTGAGTCTAAGCATAATTCCGAAATTCCAGTTATTTTGACTTTTTTTTTCACATTGCACAAAAATATTCTAAATTAACTTCCACAGGCTGAGCATTTTTTTCTCAATAAAGCAACTTTTAGGTTTACAAAACTATATTCTATTGAGGTTTTACAAAATTTAAAAGGTGATCAACTGATCATCTGAAAAACCAAACCCAAGTTGAGTTTTTTCAGTAGGAAATCCAAAAACTTTCCACACTACGAAAAAGTATTCTAGTAAAATAACTGATATACCAGGATTATTTTCAGATGGCATGTGCATCATGTTTCTGTCCTCCATCTCTCCCGTGAGAGCGAAAGGAGGTAGAGCTGTCTACTGAAAATAGTACAACCATATCTAAAAATTTTTTTTATATATTTTTTCAGTACCATACAATTTAATTAAAAAATAATATTTCCTCCTCAGTGCATCGATTATTTTTCCTAAAATGTGACCAATAGTCAATAACATTTTGTATGTTGGAAAATATTATTATTAGTTCGCCCTCAGGCTTCTAGTGTCTGTTTTATTTAAAAACTGGCGACATTACACATGTATGAATATTCAAATTAAATACAATTTCAGTTTCAATTATACTCTCGACACATGACAAGAACCAATTCTAACTAGTTGAAGTAGCACTGGATTTTCCGTCGTATTTTTGGAATAAAATTCAAGCACTAAAAGGGTTATATTCGCATTCCAGCATTCCTAATGCTGTTTGCTTTAAATTGACGCTAAAAAATTCGATCTTGACCTATGTGTGATGTGTATGGATAGCACTCGTGTTGCAACACGGTCATTCAATATTTTTCTCAGAAAGTTTATGCGTTTTTATTCGTGTGTTGCTGAAATATGAATTTTAATTAGTGCCAAGGCCATTATCTCGATATTTTTAGATGTTTTGTAATTAGACCTGTGTAAGCGGATCTTTATGCATATATTAATAGATTTCTGAAGGTGCCACATTCTTTTGGTTACGGATGATAACCAAATTTTACAATAGAATAAATTTTTATTCCGTTAGAAAAAATTCATTGGTGCTGAAAAGATGAACTATAATTGTAAATTGTGGTTTTACGACTTAAAATAGGTAAATTCAAGTCAGTAACTGTTGATTTTTTTTGGTAAATAAATTTTAATGTTAAATATGATATATGACTCTAGTTATATCAACTGAAAAACTGTAATTGTGAAAAAAATTCTAATTGCATTAATTTCTAAGCAAAAACCCAATATAATAATAATAGCATAGTTGTATTTGTTTACATTAACAATGCAAATTGCAGTAAAAAATGTTTTTTATTAATTTACCATAACTAATTGACTGTTATATTACATGCAGTTGTACTTTGGACTCATGGTGTGATCCGAACTATTTTATCAAATCCTGAATTGAAAGGCACTGCGATTTCTACAAATCATGTAATTTAACTATAGGAAATGTATTAATTACTAATAACTGTGGTGTGGTAAATAAAAAAACACTATTAGACGCATACTTATAAATATGCTTAGTGAGTAGTGACCGAGGTTGAGTAAATTATTATTATCCAATTCAATTAACGTGATTCAGGAAGAGGCATAAGGAATCTGAAGAGATAACGAAATCTTGACTCAAGAGCATTAGCGTTGTTTTTGGTAAAAGACCAGAACTAATGTTTTAATAATTTTGGTTAATGTTGTTAAAATTGGTAGTAAATTTGAAAAGTTTTCTTTTATACACTTAATTAAGTGTCGTTATGAAGCTGCTTTAATTAAGGCAAAGGCACTTTTAAGTAAAATTAAAATAGTAATTTATAGTTATGCAAGGTTGGATTGAATTAAATAAGAAATCTTGCGAGAAATTATTAATTTAAATTTTTTCAGTGTGAAAAAAATCGGAATTTTGTGGCTAAACTGTAACTCTCAGCAATTATTTAGTAGGTATTTAAATTTATTATCAAAATTGAATTTATTTCGTATTAAAATTTCCCAAAAAATATGTACGTATTAAATTTAATTTTCTAAACAAATCTTGTGCGTCTTTACATTATAGTAAGAATAAATTTTTAACATTTTCTATTTTCATATAACACTAGTTTACAGCCATTTTGCCCACCATATCTCACTCTGATTTTCCCATTTATTATGGCCCACTAAACACGAAAATCATACTTAATTTTTTTTTCATGGACGCGTTTTCTAGTTATTAATTTTCGAATTTTTTTTTACAATTTTTTTCGACGTTTTAGTGTATACAGGGTGATCAGTAATTGCCGCACTCGGAGCATACTGTGACAAACGTCACGTTTTAAGAATGACGAATTTTTTTACGGCAGTGCTGTAAGTTCTTTCTTTACAAAGATATGACCACTTTTGTGAAAATAAAACTGGCAACACTGCAGTGAACATGTGAATAGGTTCGACGAGAAAAAAAAAGAGAATCGTTCAATATTTTATGATGCGAGAACTTGTCAAAGTAATTTAGTACTGTCATTTTTATTAAAGAACAGAAACAACAATTGAAATTCATTATTCATATTTTTATGGCAATAGAAGGTATTTTAGTTTATCCTAAGGGGAGCTTGGGAGGTTGCCAAACTTCAAATTTCTCTCAAATTTAGTTATTTTATTAAATTTTAACATTTTCAATTTCTTTGTATTAGAGGTTTTGTGAAAAAAATTGAACAAATCATATTGCATTTTATCCAGAGATTATAGTAGCATGAATTATTCACTCATTTTTGTCTTGGTTATGAAAATAATTAGCTTGTAACTTGGACGAGGGAAACTCTATAACTCGGAAACTAACCATCAGATTTAATTTTTCTTTGCAGATTATCCTTAGTTTTAATGTGCTCTATAACGCCCTATATTCGGAGTGCGCCAATTACTGATCACCCTGTATAACTAAAAAACGTCGAAAGAACTCCGAAAATTGAAAAAAAAAGTCATATCTCGAAAACGCGGCCATGGAAAAAATTTTAAGTGTGATTTTCCTGTTTAATGGGCCAAAATACATAGGAAAATCATAGTGAGATATGGTGGGCATAAAATTTTTTCGATTTTGTAAACTAGTTTAAACATAATATGTACAGAGTGTTCATAAATAGGTGTTTGATTTCACGCGTTGTTATTCTTCTCGCAACCCTTACCTCTTTGCTAGTGTTTTTGTGGTTATATTTTTACTTACCAACAACCAAAAAACACGTAACTGAAATAGCGAGAAATTCAAATGCCTACCAATCATTTATGAACACCCGGTACACTGTTTTGAAAGTTTGTAAAAGTGAAATAAGAATACATTAGATTTAATGAAACTGTAAAAAGAAAATGCAATTTAAATATAACCATAACCATATTTTGCTTGAATGATTGTAAACTATGTTTTTTTTATAATTTTTACTTTTAGAAACGCAATTATCTCGACTTTAGTATTAATTAATTTCCTGTATTAATCTTGTAAACAGTATTTAAATGCAGGTATAGTACACAAGTTATGATCATACTACATGATCACAAATAGCATTTAATATTTGTAATTTAGTAATCAGTAGTGTAATTTACCATAATTTTAAATTAAAATAATTAAGAACAGGTTTAATTATGCGTTTGCTGAATTTGGACTACTTTCTATTTTTCCAACTAAATTGCAAGATATTTTCGATAGAAATTGAACAATTTGCTAATCATATTATCAATGTCGGTAATTTTATTTGGGAAACTGTGGTTCACCTAACTGAACCTTGATATTAGTTTGAGGTAAACAAGTGACTTTTTTGGTACAATGTGCAAAATATTCGGGGAGTTCTATAGAATGTAAACAGAACCACTACGGTCAATTCGTTTTGTGGTCAAGTTAATGAAATATATGCGCGTACATTCTTGATATTAGCGTAAAAAAGTGCATGTGTTTTTGTATATTATGTTTGAGTTAAGCTGTTTGTTTCGGGGAAAGACACTTCTGTGTTATAGGTTAACACATAAGCGAAATGTTTGTAGGTTACTATTTTGTAATCTGAAAAAAGTGTTTTCTGATAGAATGGTAAGTAAGAAATTGATGGGGGCAAGAGTGGTTTTTTCTTGGAGATAGACAATAATCAAGAAAGTACCTTTAAAACTGCCTTGAAAGTTGTAGAAATAAAGTTTTTTACTCTCGTGCGCAGAACGGACATTTCTCACACTTGATAAGCAAGTACAAAGTTGTATACCAGAATTTTTCGGGATTATTTTTATAGTCTTCGAAAGTACTAAAGATATTGATGGAAACAACTGGTTTGTCCTAGATACATCTGTACACTGTGTCCCAAATTGCTTGTAATTGCAGGGTATCTCTGTAATTTGTAAAGATAGAACTTTGCGGTTTTCGCGAACCTGTGCCACTTTTTCGTCAAACTTTTAATGCCGCAAACAGAACTAAGCTAACTTGTTTTGTTTCTGAGATACAGGGTGAAAACGAAATTACTCACTTTCCGGGGTGCTGTCATATCTCACACACCATGTAAGCTAGAAAAAAAGTAAAAACTGTTCTAGATAGATATTTTTGCTTAGAATCCAGTGGCGTACTCACCGTTTAAGAGATATGACCCAAACTTGGTCTTTTTTAAATGGAACACCCTGTATTTTTTAGTGTCATTAAATTTGTGTATTTTTTCTCATTAAAATGATGTAATAATAGTAGGCACTTTAATGCCCTACAAAAGCAAAAAACCCTTTTATAAGTCAAAAATTTGTAGTTAGCCATGAAAATCGGGGATAAAGAAATGTTTACAAGCAACATGAGACACTATATTAAGTTAAAAACTCTTAACATAAATATTATTTTTATTTTTATCAACGTAAAAAAGAAATCAAAACCAAAAGCAAAATAAAATTTTATAACGCTCATATACATGAAACAACAAAATTTAACCAAATATTTTACAAACTTAATGACATTTTCTAGAAAAAACTAGTTAAATTGCTCAAAATAATTGTCGATTTTCATGGCCAACTACAAATTATTGACTTATAAAAGGGTTTTTTGCTTTTTTAGGGCATTTAGGGCATTAAAGTGCCTACTCTTAATACATCATTTTAATGAGAAAAAATACACAAATTTAATGGCACTAAAAAATTCAGGGTGTTCCATTTAAAAAAGACCAAGTTTGGGTCATATCTCTTAAATGGTGCAAAAAAAAATTTTTTTTCGAGTACGCCACTGGATTCTACGCAATAATATCTATCTAGAACAGTTTTTACTTTTTTTCTAGCTTACATGGTGCGTGAGATATGGCAGCACCCCGGAAAGTGAAAATTTTCGTTTTCACCCTGTATCTCAGAAACAAAACAAGTTAGCTTAGTTCTGTTTGCGGCATTAAAAATTTAACGAAAAAGTGACACAGGTTCGCGAAAACCGCAAAGTTCTATCTTTACAACTTGCAGAGATACCCTGCAATTACAAGCAAATTGGGACACAGTGTACATACTAGAATAAAGTTTTTATTTTAATTATTATTAATTTTAATAAAATGTAATCAGTGGTCTTGAAGCTGTGATATTTTGAAACCGAAAGTTTCATTAAAATTTGTCGCCGTCTATTATGTGATGGATCGAATGTAGGAAAATTAAAATTACATAATTAAATCGTTTTATCTAATCTAATAATATGTTTTTGCAAATAAATTATCGATATGTTAAACCGCTTTTTTATTATTATTATTTTAGTTTAAAGTTCTTGGTCTATTTTAGCATTCTTCATTATTCCAAAGTCGTCTATCGTCTAATAAAGGCCAACTTCAAGGTATTCAAAATTTCGTATGCAAATAATTTTGTCCTACTGTATTTAATCTCATTTAAACATAAAACATTGTTATTCCTATAAATTTAGGTTACATGAAACGAATTTATTTACACTTTTGCTCTAATTTCCGATTAACTATCTATAAAGGTACCGAGTCTATTTTTGCATAATTTATTATAAAATATTCGACATTGTGTAAAGAAAACTTCTTTAAATGAATATTTATGCTTTTATATTTAGTATCCTACATAAAGGTCTTCAACTTTATAGGTTGTGTTATACACCTATGCGAAGTTCTGATGGCATATCGCAATTTTTCCAACAAAAGCTTGTTTAAAGAACAATAGCTTATTTTTCTTTGTGCATTAAATATACATATATTGTACCTTGTGACACACACCCTTGTATTATTTTGAAGAACCACTTTGACATGACATTTTATTGTAATAACAGAAAATTGTTAATACTTTGCGGATTATTGAAGTGAAAGTGTGTTATATAACTGTGCTACTACCATTATGACATCGTTCTAAATTATCTTTGCTTTGTACTTACTTCTAATATGAAATCTTAGTTTAGATACGAATTGGATATTTCTTAATCTTCCACTTTTTATTACTGCTGCCATTCTATTTTATTTTACGTCGCAGATCAATTTATGGCAAATTAAGTTTATACGACCGCAAAACAAAGTTGGTACATATATGAATAGGAAAATAAAAAATAATCCTTCTATTCTGTTGTATTTTTAACGCAGTTTAAGCCTATTCGTATTCCGTTTCAGTACCAAGAGTTTTTGGTTATTGGTGGCCTTATAACCGAGAATGGGAAAATTGTAGAAATTTTTACAATTTAAATGCCCAAACAGTTTATCCTGTGGAGCATGAAGGAGTTTCAAGGATGGCTCAAATAATTATGGTTGTTTTTAACAACTTATATGTCAAATTTTCAAAGTGATGGGTTTTTGTATTAAAATAAAAATGTTCTATCAGACTTTACTCTGCAGGGTTGGAATATAAAGAACACTAAAACAATAAATTTTTGACATCTAAAGTGAAAAAAATTGTAATTTAGGTTTGGTTTTCATCTTTTAAACCTCAAACAATTCTAAAAATTCAAATTATTAAACACAATTACGTTAATATTGAACAATTATGTCAGTTTAAATTTTAAAAATTTCAAATAGCCCCCCATTTTGTGGAAAATTTATTATTGTTAGGTTACACACTTGATGAAAAGCTCAAATTTCATAAATGAAAGACAATATTAAGTCTTATTCACACATTTTTTTATCTACTAGTAAACAAGTACGAGCCCTAACAACTAAATGTTCGGACAAAAGTAAATTTGATTGTCGTTTTTCCATACGCGCAAAAGTTATCTAAATTAACTTCCATAATATTGATGGTTTTTTCTGTTATAATGCCAACATTTAGTTATATAAAAACGTAAATTTCGTAAAAATCCGCTCGGCGGTTCCAAAACTGTGGCACTTTAACCCAGCAGGATGGGAAAATTGTAGAAACAAAGAATTATTATTTTCAAAACGTTGGATCTAGAAGTCGGATTTTGATGAAATTTACTTTATTGCAAAACTGGATGTTGGTTTTCTTTACAAAAAAGTTACACAAGTTTTTATTTAGTGATTTTAGGCATTTATCGGAGCTTCAAAGTTGCACCTTTAAAAATGATAGAATTTTCGAGTAACTGTTTTATAGAATCACAGTTTTGAAACCGCTGGTTTGACTTGTGTCAAAAAATCTTTAAATCAAAGCTCAATAATCGTACTATATTGAAAAAATCCTGAAATGTTAATATGATTATTTTGCATTTTTTTCGAGTTTCACAGTTCACTTTTAAAAAAATGCGTTTTTGAGGGTGCTACCTACATTAAAGTAATCACAGTTTTGGAACCACTGGTTGGATTTTGGTAAAATTTACTTTATTGCAAAGCTGGATGTTTGTTTTATGTACAAAAAAATCCCCAATTATTTATTAGGTGATTTTAGGCATATTTCGTAGCTTTAAAGTTGCACTTGAAAAATGTGACGTAATTTTCTAACGAACATTTTTAAAAAATCACAGTTTTGGAACTTGGGGAAAACGACATAAAGGTGCTTTCATGGCCCTCATCCAGTCCGGACTTAAATGTCATTGAAACTCTTTGGCATAAAATTAAACGTATTCTACGCAATAATCCACTAAGAACCATTGGGGACTTAAAGACCAAAATAGAAGAAATTTGGGACAGTTTCATGTAAGAATTTTACCAAAATTTGATAAATACAATGCCTGCTAGAATACAGGCAGCTATTTAAGTAAAAGGAGACGTAACCTCTTATTAATGGTCCTAAATTAAAAATTATCCCAACATTTAGTTGCAAATTCATTTTGTAAAGTTTGCTAATTATTAAGGTTAAAATATTGTTAAATCCAATAAATAATTTTCTTCCATGCTTAATATTGTTATTAAGGCTTTATCTTATTGTATTATTAGGTGTTTTCTAATTATTTACATAATATTTCCAGTTCTTCTTTCATACTTCAAAAATTTACTTTTGTCCGAACATTTAGTTGTTAGGGCTCGTATACTACTTTGCTCTAGATTTGTACAGTTTTTTCCAAATTTTAAAAATTCAGACCAGCAAAACAACAAACTGCAAGCGTTCTTTTGTAATAGGCAAATATGGTCTCTTCTCCACTCCATTATTCGCACTCGTAAGTTATTATAATGGTTCAACTTGGCTCCTAAATATTTTAGTTGAAATTGTAGAAACATCTCAGGAAAACCTGCGTCATCTTGTATTTTTAATTCTATCCCAGGAAATGTGTATAATGCGTATTTTTTGTCTTTACTTTTCTCTTAAATAGTAAATAAATTTATTGTTTGTTTGTATACCTACTTAAATAAACATAAACAACACAGTATTTATTATAATTTTTGTTGTGGGTATTTGCGTTGACTGGTATTTGTTACTACCAAATTATATCTATAATTTGAAACAATGAACATTTTATCTTTACTTAACTCCTTGATTGATCTTGATAATTTTTTAGCCACAACGCAGTAAAATAAAAGTAATGTATTATTTTCCAGAAAAACCAATCCCATATTTTTATTAATGTCTCGGTATTAAATAGATAAAATCAAATGCAATATCTTGATCAGGTTACATTATTGTTCAATAATAAACACATCGTTTATACTATTTTTTTAATCGTCCATAAACAATATTGTAGAATTAATTATTAATAAGATAAGTAAATAACAGGTAAGTATAATATCAGTAGTAAAAAATACATATAAAATTTTTTTATTTCTAAACTTATTACATACTTAGATAACATAATAAAACTAGAGCGACCTACTTAAAAAATAACACTAAAACTGCCGTGTTTACTCTTATTATTATTAAATTTCCTTTGACGTACGACGCTTTGTTTACAACGATATTTTTTTATCCGTCTGATCTAACATCGTAATTTCCATAACTTTTATAGATATCTAATTAATGATTGTTTATTTCTGATAATCCACGTGGTTCTTTTTATGTTTAAAAGTTGGCTCATATGTAGACAGTTTCTATAATAAAAGTTTTTGCTGGTACAAAAAAATCAAAAAAAAATCACAAAGAGTAACTGGATGGTTGAACTGTCCAGGGGACAAGTAGATAAACAGATACAATAATGGCAAATATCTTACTGACCTTCGGTTACAAATATGGAAAAAATATGTTTATTTTCCGCATATTTCACCATAACAAACACACAAAATGATACACGATATACAAATGATCGGTAGTGAAAGAAAGTATTGCTTAAAAAAACGCTTTATAAATGATATAGTTATTTTATAAAAAAATAATCATTAGTGGCGTATAGAGCTCTTAACAATAACAAATTTCAATGCCAAAAAATTATGTAATAATTTTTGGCAAATGTTATATGATTGTTTTTTGTCTTCGTAGTACTAGGGGAATTCCAGGACTAAACGCATGAGATCCTGATAAGAATAATAATTAAACTATTTAATTTTTATGATTTGTTTGTGTTTGGTTTACCATAAAAGTTTATTTGGTTTTTTTGTGGTAATTAATAAAAATACCAGACGGATGAGAGATAAAAGTGTGTCTAGCTCTAGCACAAATATTTCGTGAAAAAACTCCTCAAATTGATATACCGGACTCTGTCCAATAATTATAATTTTTTTCTATTTAACTTTAATTAACACACGACTGCTTATTTAAACCTTGGTGAATGATCCAAGATCAAGAAGTGTTCTTGAGTTATTCCATCTAGGGTAATAATCATCAGTATCCGGAAAATCATTAAATATTCCACACATATTAATATTGTTTTTATTTATGAATAATTATTCGAAATCAAAAGCATGGTAATAAACTTACATGCATATAGATAATTTTAAAACATGTCCTTTGCACAAACGATATATTTATAGCATGAGGAACCTTCCTCGAGCAATTATTATTCACTTACTTGCGACTTGCCATTTTTCCTCACCTTCTTACAGTCCCGACATGAATAATGATCAATATGAGTTTAAACCTTGTGTCTCCCATACAACACACTATTTTTATGGTCGTATGCTTGCCAGGAAAAAAACAACAATTTTTACCGGGAATAAATTCGCATTGCATGTAAACAAGGCTGAGTGAGCAAAACTACAAGAAGAAAAAATCAATGATAATAAACCGCCTTTTCTATAAACGCGAATGGATAATAAAAGTATTGGAATTAATAATGTATTTATTGTAATTTAATATTTAATGTGAAAAGCGGTTTGGTTCTGTGAGAACGTTTTTTTGTATTGTTTTCGTTAAATTGTTAGAAATAATTTGCGGCTTGGGTTAGACGAAAAAAAAGTGCAAGTCAACGAAGACAATCCTTTGTAATTACACTTAAAACCGCAAGATGCTCTTTATTGTGGTAATTAAAAATAATAGAGAAATGTCAAGAGATTGCATGTGATAATAATTGACACGTGGTATTTTTTTAAATCTGAACCAGACTATTACGTATTACAATAAGATTGGAATAAAATGGGTTTATCTCTAATTTATTCTATTATAATGTTGAAGATTTTGTGGTAAATTGTTATTATGGTACATCATTTTCCGGTATCAACTGATGTTTTACTTGTGGATTTAATTATGATTAATAATTTTAATAATTTTTTTTCAATTTCAAGTCGTTTTTATAATAAAAGTAATTGTTAGTCAAGGTTTTTTATGGTTTACATGAAATTTATTGCAGGTATTCATTATGAAATTGAATACCCAAAATTAGGGATTTTCACGTTACAAAAATTGTAGTTACATAGTTCCAAACTGCGAGCCCTAACAACTAAATGATCGGACAAAAGTAAATTTGATTGTCTTTTTTCCATACGCGCAAAAGTTATCTAAATTAAATTCCATAATTTTGATGTTTTTTTTGTTATAATGCCAACATTTGGTTATATAAAAACGTAAATTTCGTAAAAATCCGCTCGGCGGTTCCAAAACTGTGGCACTTTAACCCTACAGGATGGGAAAATTGTAGAAACAAAGAATTATTATTTTCAAAACGATGGATCTAGTAGTCGCATTTTGATGAAATTTACTTTATTGTAAAGCTGGATGTTGGTTTTCTTTACAAAAAACTTACATAAGTTTTTATTTGGTGATTTTAGGCATTTATCGGAGCTTTAAAGTTGAACCTTTAAAAATGATAGAATTTTCTAGTAACTGTTTTAAAAAATCACAGTTTTGAAACCGCTGGTTGGATTTGTGTCAAAAAACCATTAAATCAAAGCTCAATAATCGTACTATATTGAAAAAATCCTGAAATGTTAATATGATTTTTTTTGCCTTTTTTTCGAGTTCGTCAGTTCAGTTTTCAAAAACGTGTTTTTTAAGGGTGCTACCTACATTTAAATAATCATAGTTTTGGAACCGTTGGTTGGATTTCGGTAAAATTTACTTTATTACAAAGCTGGATGTTGGTTTTATGTACAAAAAAATCCTCAAGTCTTTATTTGGTGATTTTAGGCAATTTTCGTAGCTTTAAAATTGCACTTGAAAAATGTGACGTAATTTTCTAACGACTGTTTTTAAAAAATCACAGTTTTGGAACTCGGTGAAAACGACATAAAGGTGCTTTCATGGTCCTCATCCAGTCCGGACAAATGTTATTGAAACTCTTTGGCATAAAATTAAACGTATTCTACGCAATAATCCACCAAGAACCATTGGGGACTTAAAGACCAAAACAGAAGAAATTTGAGACAGTTTCACGCCAGAATTGTACCAAAATTTGATAAATACAATGCCTGCTAGACTACAGGCAGCTATTAAAGCAAAAGGAGACGTAACCTCTTATTAATGGTCCTAAATTAAAAATTATTACAACATTTAGTTGCACATTCATTTAGTAAAATTTGCTAATTATTAAGGTTAAAATATTGTTAAATCAAATAAATAATTTTCTTCCATGCTTAATATTGTTATTAAGGCTTTATCTTATTGTATTGTTAGGTGTTTACTAATTATTTGCCTATAATTTCCAGTTCTCCTTTCATACTTTAAAAATTTACTTTTGTCCGAACATTTAGTTGTTAGGGCTCGTATTAATAATTAAAAAAGTGTTACGATGTCGGTTTAAATTTTCACCTGCTTTTTGGTTTTTATCAATATTTTTTTGCTTTAAGACGCTAAAATCTTTTACAAATAAAAAGTATGTTTAACAGATATAATTGTGAAAAACAGGTTTTTTTATAAATACCGGAAACCTGGCACTAAAATTGTGACATTATCATACAGATTAAATTTTAAAATCTCATATTTTCCAAGGTAATCTCTTATCTTATATTTAACTTCGATTTAACTTAAGTCGAGCTGCACATTGAAAACTCGTCGTTTAGTATCCACAAAATAATTGTTTTGTCATTGTTCTAATAATATTTTGATATTTTTTTGGAAAATTTCTGTTTAAAATTTCGATGTTTACAGTCAACATAACACTACAAAAGAAATTTTATCATTCAAATTTCCACACTGTATCACCAGTATTTCTCCTTCTTCATCGTCTTCTTTCATCTTATTAGCAGTGCAGTGTATTATAATCCTATTTTTTCATCACGTGACATCAGAATCTATTTAAACAAAAATCAGATGAAAAATCAGATAGCTTAAAGGCACTTGAATGAAACTTAACTTTATTCATCATGTTTCGTAGAAGGAAATTTAGTAGATACTTTATTCTAAATATTACATGATCATTTCTCAGTATCTTAACAGGATAATAATTTCCATGGAAACAGTAAAACATGGAAAATTATAACCATGACAACTATAGATTGGTTAATAGTATATTATTCAATGAGCATTTAATGATAGCTATTAAGACACGCGTATGAGAATTAATGCCATTAAATGTGAGTTGCATACACTCTGTTTTCTACGACTAGTCAAAATAAAGAAAAATATAAGAACATAAATATTATGGTAACTTTATCATAAACTCAGAAATGTCAGAAAACAAAATGTACTGTCAATTTTTTAAATTTTAGATCTGTCAGATGTTCATGACAATATTTGATAAAGGCGGAATATTGCATTTCTATTGGTTTAAAGTTTGTATCGTAAGGAATCTCATTACAGTACAGGTAGTAAATGTCTAATAAATCAATTAAAGTATGGGAGTAAAAAAACGTAATCCGATAATTCCGATAGTTTTTGAACAAACCAAAATAAACGCAACCCACTTCAGAACAGGATTAAACAACCTATTAAAATAAAGAAACTATGCCAGTACTCTAGAAAATTGAAACTTAATGAACCAAAAATATAAACAACCACTTTATTGTTAGTTACTTGAGCATTCAGCCAACTTTCCTAGGACACACTTAATAATCACGACAATGAAATGCGTGAGTCTTCTCTACATTATTCAGCGAATTTTTCCTGCATCTCCCACAAAGAAAGATTTTCCTTTGTCAATTAAAGTGATTTGTTATTAGATGTATCATGGTACAAAAGAATGTAACTTAGCTACTCGTAATTTCATTCTAGAATATACATAAATTAAAAATCTAGCTTGAAAATAGTCAATTAAAAAGCGCAATTTGTAAACAATATTTATTGTAATCAATGAATTTCGTCCTTGACATGGCTTTCGTTGAACCAAATTACAAATGAAGATTGACTTTTCAGTTTTGACAATAATTAAAGCGGACGCCTCCAAGCTTTTAGTGTCTGGTATGAACTTGAATTTCTATAAAAAAATAAAATTGACCTTGTCTGTTATCTAATAATAAAAATACTAATAACTTTGGACTATACAAACCACGACATAACTTGCATATTTTACGGTCTCACACAAAATTTATTAATTTCTCAAGACTAGTGAAGCAATCTTTTTTTTGTGGGATCAAATTGTTTCTTTTTCCAATTTATGTGTGTAAATTGTGGTTGTGGGAGAAACTATTTGAATGTTAAATTGTACACTTTAGTTGTGAGGCATATTCTACTTTCTACATTTTCTTGAATTGAGGTCATTACCAAGGGTCACCGTGTTATTTAATCATGCCAATTATTACAACATTGAGATTGTGGACAATTTGTTTAATGATATGGGAATTATATGGTAATAAAATTAGCGAGGATTGTGGAGACATAGACATCTAGCGTCGGGTGCAATTTGTAGTTGATTTATTTAACATAAAAATAATGTGTTCTAATTTGCCAGAAAACTGCGTAGCAATTAAAAGTGTAGTTGTGAGGAATTCGAGGTTTTTAATTGATTTGTTTATTTATTAATGAACTGCATGTGATTAAATTTAGTTAAAAATTGTTACATCACACTAAGTAATGTTCTTATCACTTAATTTGCAACCAGTTTTATTTACATTTGATTGTTGATGATCCCATTGGCGAAGTAAACATGTTAAATTAGTTAAAAATAATCTCATTATTATTTATTTAAAATATTTTAAAAATATTAAAGAGGCAGGATCTTTCCTACCTCCTAAACTACAGGGTGATCTGAAATAAGCTATACATCGTTCTTTATGCTTGAGCGTGAACTCGGTGACCATCTCACATCACAATTTTTCGATATTTATCAGAAATTTCTCACTATTTCATATCCTTAACTAGTCGTTAATTAGGTAAAAGACTGGACCTACGATGGATCCCTGTGGAACTCTTTTCAGCATTAATGTTATAATCCACTATTATTCTTAAATTCCTTGCACACGTAAACAAATATTTTGTTGGTATGTATGGCATTAGGGTAACATTATTATTCTCGTGTACCAACGAAAAAACTAAATTAATTCGTAATGTTCGTATTCAAGTTCAGTAACATTCGTGACTTGTAAACATTTCTATTCTAACTAACTGTAATGTGAGTCTTCTTGAAATTACAATTTAATTAGAACTTGCATACGTACATTCAAATTTAATTCAATCATCAACATCAACACTAATTATGTTATTTACCTTTCATGGAATACATTAATGTTGTGTTATTTTGTAATCTGGTTCAAAAGCAGGGATGGTTATTGTATCTGGCTAATAGTGTGTATGATGTCAATATTTTTGAGAATACATAAAAATGTCGTAAAAATAGTCCGTTATTACGCACACACTTATTACAGCTATCGCTGTTGTAGTTTATTGTTTTATGGTTAATAAAAAATAGATCTTTGTAGATAAACATGCATTTCCTGTTTTTTAATATAACTGTAGTTTTATTGAATTGTTTTAATCTGTAAAAACGCAGAATTTGTTAGATAATGTTATTACAATAATAATAATAAAAACATTGAAATTTAGCTGGGCATAGAGTGAAAGGTTTTTGAAAATGCGGATGATTCAAGAACTGAAAATTTCATATAAAATGCTTCACTTCTACCTTTTTCAATTTGCATCAGTAACAGTACATTTTTCTTATTCTTATTATTTAGATATGGGCATAAACATTTTTTGTAAATCGAAATCTGTTATAATTTGTAGTTTGTCTGTTATAGTTTGAAGCTTGTTTGTTATAGTTTGAAGTTTTCTCTGTTATAGTTTCTAAAATATAAAACTTGGTGTAGTGCTGTTTTTATATCGCTTTTATCTATTTCCGTTTACTAACTACGAGTAAGTTTGTAGTTTGTATCTGCCTTTATTTTACATTTTTACACATATTTGTCGTTTTCTAAGTCGAAATTTGCTAGTTTGTATTTGTAGTTGGTCTGATAACGTTTTGGATTTTGTCTGTTATAGTTTGGGATTTTATCAGTTACAGTTTACAATTTTGTCAGTTTAGTTTACAATTTTTGCTGTTATAGTTTATAAAATATAAATATAAAAAAGTTGCTGTAATATTGTTATTTTGCTTTTTGATTTGTTATAGTTTTTAGTTTTTTTTTTGGACCGTTGTTCATAAAAAGAGTTATGCAGGAATCCGCCCTGAAATTTACCATCTCTGCAAAATATCCAATTAAACTGACATAATTATTTTAAAAATTGTGTTTAACCCGGTTAGTTCCGATTTTTAATCTAAATGGTTCAGTGATAAATCGAGTTTCGCTCTTCTTGGCAAATAATACAGTTGTAATAGAACCAGTGATAAAAATACCAACTTTTAAAATTAGATATCAAAATATATGCATACCTACCTAAAAAATCAGCATTCACCTGTTGTTTTTTCTTGTTTTCTGTTCTACTAGTAGTAGTTGATTACAAACTAAATAAAATAAAACATTCCTCAGTCTAACTTATTGCATTTTTTTAAATATTTTACTATAAGCTAGATATAATTAACAATAATACACCTTGAAAATGACAACTACAATTTATAAATCTGTAGACGTGGCAGGGAGTTCATCGCCGAAAATGTTTATTTGGGAAAATGTTTTATTTATAACGCACAAACTCGTACGTAAAGAACATTACTAGTGGAAAATATTCTTAGTAAATTAATAGTTGTTGGGCCAGAAGCCAAGAAAAACTGGGTACTTTAACCACGTGGAAAAATATTTAAAACCATTAAACCACAATTTGTATACAAAGAGGCTTTCGGATAATTTATTAGCAAAAAATATGTTCATTTTCTTTTCATTACTTCGTTAAGAAAATATTTTATAAATATCAGTTAATAAGTCCATTGTTATAATGAAACTTCAGCACTAAAACATTACTCCAAAAAAAATTAAAACAGCAATTTTTGTAAAAATTCTTCATCAAGTGCCTGAGTTAATCAACTTTTCCTTATAAAGAAATATTAAAAACCTGTGAAATTAAATTGCCGTAGTTTAAAGAAAATATTGATGATTTTTAGCAAATTTTTAGTTCGTTTTTTTACACTTTAGTCAGTCAAACTTTAGCAAGTAAGACATTACTCTAAAAAATTAATGATCCCTATTTTTTCAATTACTCACTTTCCTGTCAACTGTGGCAGTTTATTTTAATTTGTTGACGTTACTGCATGTTTTTGTTTGACCTTATTCTACATTTTCTCAATTTTTCCAGATATACCTGCACTGCAACAAAGGCAAAGACGAGGTGTCCATGTTGGTGGCTGCAAAAACTTCAGGGGCCACCCCATTAGTTATTGCTTGCCGAAATGGTCATCTCGATGTTGCGGAATACCTTATCGAAAGATGTCACGCGGACATAGAACAGCCCGGATCGGGTAAGTTGAGCAAACCATTGATTTTTCCCCTAAAACTAATTTTATATTATTTAAGTAATGTTCGATGGTGAAACGATAGAAGGAGCGCCGCCGTTATGGTGTGCTGCGGCGGCCGGCCACTTGGACATAGTGAAACTGTTAATTAACCACGGGGCAAAAGTGAACACCACAACGCGAACCAACTCCACACCCCTGCGAGCTGCTTGCTTTGATGGTCACTTGGACATAGTGAAATATTTAGTTCAGCATGGCGCGGACATAGAAGTGGCTAATCGTCACGGGCACACTTGTTTAATGATCGCATGCTACAAGGGACATATAAAAATTGCCAAATATTTACTTAATTTAAAAGCTAGTGTTAATAGGAAAAGTGTTAAAGGTAACACTGCGTTACATGACTGTGCTGAATCGGGTAGTTTAGATATTTTGAAATTGTTAATTGAACATGGAGCTACTATGGATGTGGACTCATATGGTACGTTAATTTTAATTTTATAGTTTGGTTTTAATGTTCTATTGTATTTTTTATTGTTTGTAGGCATGACACCACTTTTAGCAGCTGCTGTAACTGGACATAATCATATTGTAGAATATTTAATTAAACTTCCACATCTTGTATCAAGAAAAGAGAGGATTGACGCTTTAGAATTGTTAGGTGCTACTTGTGTTGACAAGAAACGTGATATAATTGGTGCATTAGAATTATGGAAACGTGCAATGCATGATAGGTAAGGAATTTGATAGATGAAGGTGTCTAATTTTTAAACTATTCTTATTTTTTGGAAAAATTCAATGTTCCTGAATTAATTATCAAATTGTGCTTTAGGAAAATTTAAAAAACCCACAGTTAAATTAACTGAGGAGATTTGAGAAACATGTTGGTTTTTAGTTAGTTTTTCTAAGAATTTTTAATACTTTAGTCAGTTATCACTTACCAACAATTACTTTATTTTATTTTATGCAAAAATAACCGGGATATTCGACTGTTTGAAAGAAATTAATTAAATAAAAAAACACTCCAATATTCTGTCTATTTTTTCTTATAATCAATCCAATTTTTGTTTCACTCTTATTCATAGCATAGTAACAATATCTAATCAGTCCTAAATTTTCAAACATATTTTAGTTTGTTTGAATAAGATAGTACAGGGTGTCTCAATTTCGATGGGAATGGGGGGTTTCGCCCATTTGCTCGATTTTTAAGAAAAATCGATTGGTAAAAACCACATCTTGATATCTCTAACCGTTATCAAGATATCTTTAAAAAGTGACATTTGGCCGATTTTTAAAAAGTGTCATAACTTTTTTGTTTATTAAAATATTTTAAATCTGTAAAGTGTTTGTTGTAGTAGTTTTTCACGTAGAATAATTTGCACTAGAAATTTTTGTTCTAGGTTCAATACATTTCGAGTTATTACACCTAACTTTCTTATTTTAAATGCAAACCATAGTTGGCTATGCCATTAAAAAATTGCTCATTTTTTTATATTTTCAAAAATATATATCTTGGTATACTTATTTTTATATCTCACTGAATTATACGTTTTTATATTTTTGTATTCATAAATTAAATGTTTTGAATATTATTAGTAGGCGTTGTTAAAGAAAATGTTATATCAATCAACCAGCGTCAAATAGTAAAAGCCATTTATCAACAATAATCAAAATATATCAAATTTAACAGGTAAAAAATCAACAATAAATAAACAGAAACACAAAATATATAACTGAGAGAGAACTAATAAATAAACAATTGAAACACATTATAGTACGAATTTCTTGAATTAAATGTTCAAGTTCTTGTCCGTTCTGTTGAACACTTTGAAACTTTTGGCAAGGACAAAATATTTTTTTTTAAATAAATCGAACATAAAGGAAGAAATTGAGCATAGGGTGAGGCAGATTGCAAATAATTAGAAATATAAAACCAAATCAGATGTTTAACGTGATTCATGCTGCAATACAACATTATCGGCAGCAATTTGAATATTTAAATTAAACCATTATTTGTTTAACATGTTTATAATTTACTAAAATGATTTCTATAAAAAAATGTAAAATCTTAAGTTTATGTTGATTAATATTAATTTGGCTGTGTTGTTACCATTCGACGTTGGTTCATTGATTTATTTTTCTTTAACAACGCCTACTAATAATATTCAAAACATTTAATTTACGAATTTAAAAATATAAAAACGTATAATTCAGTGAGATATAAAAATAAGTATACCAAGATATATATTTTTGAAACAATAAAAAAAATAAGCAATTTTTTGGCATAGCCAACTATGGTTTGCATTTAAAATAAGAAAGTTAGGTGTAATAACTCGAAATATATTGAACCTAGAACAAAAATGTCACGTGCAAATTATTCTACGTGAAAAACTACTACAACAAACACTTTACAGATTTAAAATATTTTAATAAACAAAAAAGTTATGACACTTTTTAAAAATCGGCACTTTTTAAAGATATCTTAATAACGGTTAGAGATATCAAGATGTGGTTTTTACCAAACGATTTTTCTTAAAAATCGAGCACAGTATTGCGAAAACCATTTTTTTCTATCTCGCCTAGAAATGGGTGAAACCCCCCATTCCCATCGAAATTGAGACACCCTGTACAACAGTTTTGTATAATTTTTTATATGATTGTCTTTTTCCCCAGATATTATGGTGATGGTCCTTCAATTCCTAAACAGCGTACTCAAAAAGTAGCAGCCTACGACTACGTCTACGAAATAACGGATCCCGACTCCCTGGACGATTTAATGGCAGATCCAGATGAAATGCGAATGCAGGCACTTGTAATGCGCGAAAGAATCCTAGGACCGGCCCATCCGGACACCAGCTACTACATCCGTTACCGAGGTGCCGTCTATGCCGATGCCGGCAAATTCAACCGATGTATAGAACTCTGGAACTACGCATTGGACATGCAGCAATCCATGCTGGAACGACTGAATCCAATGACCCAAAGCAGTTTGTTTTCATTTACGGAATTGTTTTCTTTCATGATGGGCGAAGAGGGGAAGCACACGAATAGAGGTCGCCTTGTCCCGCCCGTGCATGTAATTGAAATTCTGAGGGTGTTTAACAAAGCTGTAAAAGAGGTGGAGTATGGCAGTCAGATGTTGGAGCGCATGCCCAACGTAGAGAGAGATATGACTTATTTAACCCGAGTTTTGGTTATCACTTTGCACTTGGCTTGTTTACTTACCCGACTCTTACAGCACCACACTAGTACTGAAGATATTTCAAAGGAAATCCACAAAGCTATTTACAAATTGGTTAAACTGAAGATTAAAGGACGTTCAGGACGAACTGCACTGCATTTAGCTTGCTGTCGCGAGGTGGCGCTTCTCGGCCGATATCCCACATGTCAGTTTCCCTCACCCCATCTAGCGGATGTTCTACTGCGCGTTGGTGCTGATCCCAATTTGAAGGATGATGATGGAAACACCCCACTACATCTTGCAGCTATGGCCAAACCGTGTCCTGCTGGGATTGCCCAGGTGCTCTTGAAACATGGGGCTCACATTGATCTAGTTAACAACAACGGTGAAACGTTTGCCAGTTTATTGAAAGGGCAACCAGTGCACGAATTAGTTAATACGGCTAAGTATACAAGACTGAGTTGTGCTGCTGCCCGAGTTATAAAACAATTTAAAATCCCTTATAGGGGGATTGTACCAACTGCATTAGAGTCGTATATTGCGTGCCACTGATTTTGTGATTTTTTTTTTGTTTTTCTAGTGTAACCGAAACATATATTGTTTGTTGAAACCTACGATAATGATTTGTTATGTATTTATTTTAAACATAAAAACTTAGATACGTTATTTTGTATTTTTTTAACTACTTACTTAACGTTATGCGATCTCTTGGATAGAGCAGGCAACAGAAATAGCAGCAGTTTTTCTATGGAACAAATTATTTGGAGTTTTTACGAAATAAACGATTCGGATGTGAACCTTATGAATCAGAATTACTTTAATAAAAAAATATTTTACATAAAAAATTTAGGTAATAGTTTCCTATCAATTTCGAATCGTTTACTTCAATAGCTCTAAATTCCAGATGGCAGGAAGAGTTACCAAGTGCGTTTGGATTGGATGCCGGAAAGTCTGGTCACACTGAAATATTTCTTATATCATTTATTTTATTTGTTTTTTGTAAATATGATTATTATGATTTATTGTATATTGATATTGAATTTCTTACCACCAAACCGAGATAAATGACAATAAACGTATCATATTCAACATTTTTTATTTTTCCTGTCAGAACAAATGTTATTTTTGAGTTGGGCAAAAGAAATACCTACGCACATTTTAAATAATAATAATTCTTCCTGCTTTCTTAACAGACTGGTCTAGGAAGTTAATATAAAAAAAATTACATCGGAACAATTCTCAATAAAACAGTGTTTTTAAGAAAATTTCTCATATTTTTATAGCAAAATTTACTGGTCCATTCATATAAATTATAAATAGTCCATCAAACGTGACCTGAAAGTTTTAACGTTAAACTATTTGGAAGAATTTGGTCTTCCTCTCGCCAATACTGTTGTAATTAGACCGTAACTGCTCTGCTGATCAACTACCTACAAGTTTAAAATAGGTAAATAATAAAAGTTGTAAAATGCTACCTAATACTTTTCTTTGAAAAACAAGCATTATTGTAACGAATGACTATGTGATAAATAATTTTAGGTAAACGATATTGGCAAATATTTTTACTGTTGTCACTATCTGTGTTAATATTCTAATACAATACGTACAAAATAAACAACTAACTAAGTAGGTATAACTTGCATTATTGTAGTTTTGGAAAATATCGATTTTTAGAAAAATACTCTGTCGCATATATTTGTTGTTAAAAATAATTAAATATTTTACTGTCGAAATTAATTTAATTCGTTTTGACGATTAAGTGGAAAGTTTCCCGTTAAATTTAAATGAATTATGGAAAATCTGTAAAAAAACATTTTATTTTTTAGGAAAGATTGATCCGGAAAACTTTCGAGTAAATGCTTAATTTAGAGATTGTATGTATTAGATCTACTTATTGACCCTTTTTCAACTAGTTTAATTACTGTAGATAGATAAATGTTTGTATGTTTATTAACAAAAATGTTATTTGTTGAATAGAAAAGTTTCAGTTTATGGAAGATGAAAACAAGTAGCATTTTTATTAATTTTAGTATTAAATTATAGTGTGATTTTATGAGTGCTGATTATTTACTACTACCTTAGCTATAAAATTTTGTTATAATATATTAATGAAAATGTAAAAACAATTTTTTAATCTGAGTATACTCCACAAAAGTTATTCCTAAAAAAAATTGCCATTCTGAAGAGCTGTTACAAGTTTTTTTAATAAAATATTCAATTTTGGTCCTAAATGAAGGCATATTTGATAAAAATCCACTAATAGTTCCAAAACTATCATTCACATTCCAAAAAATTCAAAAATTGGACATTTTTTATACAGGGTGTTCGCGCGAAGTGGCTCACTATTGCTAATTTCGTTGTTATTGGAGCTACAAAGTCGGTTAAATTAGCGAACTAGTAGCATTTTTTCCGCTGATTACAATGGTGTAAACAAAAAAATAATTGACCATCTGATTTTCAAGATATTCAAAAAAATAACATTTTTTTAAATGGAACACCCTATATATTTTTGCGAAAATCGATGGTAAATTAAATTCTATACAAAAAATGTCCTCATCTTTTTTTGATAATAATTTAAAATAAGCGAGTTATTTTGAAAAAAATATTGCAATTCTTTAAAATCAAGTAGCCATGAAACGGAATAGTAACTTATTAAAACCAAACAATCATAATTTTGAATTTAAGCAAGTTGAAAAATACTTGAAAGAATTACGGAAATATTGAAAATTTACAAAATTATAATTTTCATGGCTACTTGATATTAAAACTTTGAAAACTTTTTTTCAAAATAACTCGCTTATTTTAAATAATTGTCAAAAAAGCATAAGAACATTCTTTGTTCAGAATTTAATTTATCATCGATTTTTGCAAAAATATACAGGGTGTTCCAATTAAAAAATGTTATTTTTGTGAATATATCGAAAACCAGATGGCCAATTGTATTTCTGTTTTCACCATTATAATCAGCGGAAAAAATGCTACTAGTTTGCTAATTTAACCGACTTTGTAGCTTTAATAATAACAAAGTTAGCAATAGTGAACCACTTTGCACAAACACCTGTATATTTAAAATATTAAATAAAATAGTAATATTTCCGTAATTCTTTCAAGTTCTTTTTAACTTGCTTAAATTCAAAATTATGATTGTTTGGTTTTGATAAATTACTATTCCGTTTCATGGCTACTTGATTTTAAAGAATTGCAAATTTTTTTCAAAATAACTCGTTTATTTTAAATTATATTAAAAAAAAATTCAAGACATTTTTTGTACAGAATTTAATTTGTCATCGACTTCTGCAAAAATATATAGGGTCTTCCATTTAAAAAAATGTTATTTTTGTGAATATCTCGAAATCCAGATGGTCAATTGTTTTTCTGTTTTCACCATTGTAATCAGCGGAAAAAATGCTACTAGTTGGCTAATTTAACCGACTTTGTAGCTCCAATAATAACGAAGTTAGCAATAGTGAGCCACTTCGCGCGAACACCCTGTATTCACTTAATATCAATGAATGACTAATTTCTGTAAGATTTTAAATTAGTAATAAATCTATAAAAATCTGATTAATAATTATATTAAAAAAAACAATAAATAAACACATAAATTATTGTAAAAAAAGTAAGGTGGAAAATCGAAAATTTGCGGGAAAATTTGAAATGCAGTAGTATAGTGATATTTCAGCAGTATAGTTGGCTACCCTGAAATTCTAATGGTTTTTCATTACATCCTCTAACCTGCACTAAATGTCAGCGTTTTTCTTTATTCACATAGTATAGAAAAAGACAGACGCTGTATCACATGGACTAATTTCATCCTAGTGTAATAAGTGGAACACGCTAAACTTTGTATATCGTCCATCCGCCATATTGAAGTATACAAAATACAACTTGTGTGTCGGCGTCTTTTAACTGTGATTATAAAATAAAACAATAACAGATTACAAGTAAGTTGTCTAACCCACTGGTAATATTTATTGATTGAATAACATTGTAGAATGAGCGACATGGACGAAAAAGACCGTTCAAGAGAGCGTACCCGCCGTGAGCGTCCCAGCCGATTTTCAGAAGCAAGTCGAGATCGCAGCTCCGATCGAGGCCGGGACCGTGGAAGCACAAAATCATCAAACAACCGAGTGTATGTATCAAACATTCCTTACGAATATCGTTGGCAGGATATGAAAGATTTGTTTCGAAGTCAAGTTGGGGATGTGCAGTTTGTCGAATTGTTTGTCGATGATAATGATAAGCCCAAGGGTTGTGGTATTGTCGAATTTTCTGAATCTTCTTCTGTGAAAAAGTGTGTAGAGGTCATGCAACGGTATGAGGTTAAAGGCCGTAAGCTTGTCGTAAGAGAAGACAGTGGTAACATGCGAGACAAATATGGGAATATTTTGGGGTCTAGCGGCAATAAACGGTCCAGAGAAGATAGGTACCGTGACGATCGTGGTAGTGATCGTTACGAACCCCCAGTGGGCACCGGGTCCCTTCAACTTCGTCAGGATGATACGTGGGGCAATACATATGGACTTAGTCCAAATTTCCTTGAGTCCCTTAATATCGATGGCCCTCTTTGTAATCGAGTTTTTGTTGCTAATGTAAGTATAACTTTCTCATTTGGTTATTTTGGAGTTTTGTTATTGATCTATGTCTTGTCATGCCTCGTGTATTATACTATATTAATGAAGTAGTATTATTTTCTGTGATTTGATTGAGAAAATGGTTGCGATTCTCTGGAACACGTCTTAATACCAATAGCTTTGTTGAGAGATCTGTGTAGATACCTATAGATTGGTTGCCATTTTGTTTACTCCATTATTTTTATGATACAGGAGGTTACAACATGCAAAATTCCATGTAGCAATTTTTCCTTTAGTTCTTCCTATTAAAGTCAAATATATTCCAAGAGAAATTTTGTGTATGGAATATAACTGTTCAGAAGGTAGAATTGTTACAAAACACGCAATTTGTGTTTGTGCATTCAAGGAATTAATTTCGTTTTGTACTTGTTGGCCAAGCACGAAGTTACATCAATAACTTGGAAAATTGAAATCCATTCATGTGGTGTAATAAAAACATACTTTCTGGGAATAATCTCTAATCAACCAAATTACTCGTACTCTGGATTTTCTTCAGGTTTCTTATTTGAGGGAGAAAGCATTTGCATGGGGCATAATTAATACACTGAGAGGATAAATAAACTAATTTTTGTTGATAACGAATTTTATTGTGTGAATAATTAATTATGGAGGAAATGAGTCACTTATCTTAAAAATAATCTTGATTATCATTTGTGAGTTAATGATAAGGATGTCATTTAAAGAATATACAGGATATTTTACTTAAAACACACACACCCTTTTTTGTAGTGTAAAATTTTTAAATTTCTACATTTTTAATAAATTAATCAGTACAGGAGATAAAATCGTGATCGCAAAGGTCACCTCAACCAAATCCCTGCGATTTTTCCTGGTGTTTGTAGAAATATTTCAGATAAAAAAATGTCTTAATTTTATAAAGAAATATTCATCTCCGAATCCTTGCTAACACAATTTTTGTGGGTGTGTATTTTAAGTGAACCATTTCTAATAAAAATTTTGTGTTTTATGGGGTTTGCTGATTTTCATGCTGAAAAGGCTAAGGATAACATATTTTTAATGAGGAAAACGAACTGCTATCTTTAATATCGATGCTGGTTAGGTTATTACTAATATTCGTACTACTATGAATCTTTTAAAAGGTCCTTTGTCTTCTATATTTATAGCTAAGTTTCCATTAGTTGAAGATAAGACATTAAAATTTGTAAAATAATCGATGTAATTTAATTACTGTAAAACTTTACATCGAAAGATTTACTAGTTCAATTTCCTCAATACATCTCATGTGTATTTTTATTTGGCTTGTTGGATGTAAAAAATTCTTTAAGAAATCCAACTTGTTTGAATTGCCTCTAAATGACATACAGAAAAGGAAGAGCATTGAAGTGCTGGTTCATTTTAGCTCCCTCTTAAATCGTTTAAATGAATTCAAAGAGTACAGTTTCAATTAAGTGCTCTATTATTGAATTGAGTAGGGTTTAAAATAGATTTGAGCTTAAGTACAAAGTTACAAATTCGACGAAAAATTAAGAAACCGTCTGTAAATATTTTATTTATGATTCATGCAATTGTACATACAGAAATCGACAAGGAAGAAAAACGTTTCAGTTATTATTTTTAGTTTATTAAAATTATGGCCGAGTTCGACGCTCTTCGCTTAATTATTGTCCCCATTGATTTTTTTCCAGTTGGAATATAACATTGAAAAGAAAAAGTTGAAGGAGGTGTTTAGACTAGCTGGCAAAGTTCTAAAGGTTGAAATTCCTGTCGATAAAGACGGCCGCAGTCGTGGTTTTGCTGTAATCGAGTTTGATCACCCTGTCGAAGCCGTCCAAGCTATCTCTATGCTACACAACCAAGTACTGTACGATCGCCCCATGACGGTTCGAATGGACAGAGCCAATGATACTCTGAAACTACCAGATGGACTAAAATCCATTGGTATGGGTTTGGGAACGAATGGCGAACCTTTAAGAAATGTTGCTCATAACTTACCGTCTATCTCTAACTGCAATCAACAATCTGCCGGAGCTGGCATTTTAGGAGCTGTTCCAAATTCCGCTCTACAAGTCGCAAATGCTTTATCTGGTTTGAACAACGTTGTGGGCGGCTCGTTTGGTAATTTGGCTTCCAATCCATCTGTCCTACAAGCTAATTTAGGGGGATTAGCTAGTAACTTGTTGGGTAATGGATTGTCTGGGGCTGATTTGTCTTTAGCAAGCAGTCTCGTGTCGAATCCCATTGTTCAAAACCAAAACCAGTTCTCAGCTTTAACCGGGTCCAATAGTGGAAATGTTCCATCGAATATAACTGGGTCTAGCGGAGGAAACCTTCAAGGGTTTGGCCGCAATGATAATTATTCCAGTGGCGGTGGACAAGGTGGCAATGGGGGCAGTGGCGGCGGTGGAAATTATAACCAGAATTTCAATAGCGGCTCCAGAAACTTCCAAAGCTACCTCGAACCAAAATCGTCTTCTGGCTACGGAGGTGGCTATAATAATGACAACAACAGCAACTATGGATCTGGGAATAGTTCGATGATGCGGTCACCAGCGGCTAATAATGATAAGTCTGACGGGGGCTCGTTTACCAGGAAGGTCCTTATTTCCAACGTAAGTTCTGGCTGGCGAAAAACGAATGTTCTTTTCGAGTAGTTTTTAGTAGTTGCTCATTTGTGTTTATATTTATACATATTGTAGTTACCGCCTTCGGCCGATTATAAAATGATGCTAAATAAACTTAGGGAATTTGGAGAAGTGAAATTCCTTGAACAAAAAGGTCAAGGAAGCATGCTTGTTATTTTTGGTGCGGCTTGGCAAGCCGAACAGGCGTACAGTATCCTTTCTTTTTTGATTATTTTTTTGTCGAATTCATGATTTACTGTCGTTCCTCTGACACAAAGTCTGTCTGTTACATGGCTAAGATGGGCTCGAGTTTCTTTCGTTTTAGTGGCATTTTTCCTTAATGATTTTTTTAGAAAATTTGGACAGAGCAAGGCTGGATGGACGAGTTTTGGAAACCAGGATGTACCTTTAAGAAGTCGTTTAGTATTACATAATTGAAAATTTTTTTTATTTCGTGACGATCCTATTGAAAAACATTGTTAGGAGTTAGGATCCTGATGTGGTTTTTATTAGATTGATTTATTTCTGTAACTTTAATAAATTATACAATTTGTTTGGCGGGTTTTATTCGTCCTGTTGTGTAAGTCCTTGTAGGAGGTGTGTTCTGAAAAAAATGTTAGGTCTGAAACCGATGTGAAAGAAAAATAACTTGATAATAGGCAAAAAACTGGAATAAAAGAAAAAATAAGGTGACAGAACTTAGAATTGTGACTTAATCATTTGTGGTTTAATTTAAAAATTATGGCAAAATTTTAACTTAGTTATCTACGAGGCCAATGCTGAAAGTTTTGAGATTTAAAAAAAATAAATTTAATAAGCATGTCACAAGGTAACCTTATAAACTGATGTTTTAGTGAAACTGGGTGGCCTTCGGTGTTAAAAGTCGTAGTAGGACAAAAGTTTACATTAGTTAGATAACAGTAAAAATTACACAAAAACATAAAATTTTAATAGGTGAGCTTTCATTGATCTTCTAATTTCTTTTAAGGTACTTTTTTCAAATATACTTGTGAAAAATCATAACAACAAAATTAATGTTTATTATTTTTTTTGGAAAATTTTGGAGTCTTCGAAATTTATAAAATAACATGCAGTGATATAGAAACTTTGAGTATTGTTTGTATTTTCCACTCATTGTTAGTTGGTAAATAAAATATTTTTTGGGCCCCAGAAATGAAGTTGAAGGTTCCTGATTTTTTTGTACAAAGTATTTTGTATCGACAATTACTTATTCCAAAATGTCCGCATCTTTGGTGCTCTCAGGATCGTTCGAAAAGCATTTCTTGAAATGAATCTTTCTACGAATAGCTGAATTTTCTGTAGTTTTGATTTGAAATCCACATCGAAATTCAAAGAGGAACATTTTCATGTGTGTAAGTTCAATTGTATGGTTGTGTAATGTTCTGTTGTAATTATTTTGGAATTTATGAACGAAAAATCAAACACGTGTTTAAAGAAACATTTATCAGCTAATTGTCATTCTAAACATTCGATATGATAACTAATCCTATCGTATTATAATAATAAAAGGAACCGTATAGTTTATCTGATTAAAACATACTCACCTTAAGCGCGTAAATTTACTTAACATCCTGTATCAATATTTGTGCAATTTATTTTAGTTTTTATATTTAGCTCAAAGCGTGTAGGTATTTAAAACCGACCTACAAAAATTCTGGGAACATTCTTGTGGATTCCCATGATTCAGATTTTTCGTCATAAATTTTAAATAAAAATTAAGATTTTTAGCTGTTAAGTTAAAACTAATTGTGTTTATAGGGTTTTCTAAGCTCAAGGTAATTTCAAAGAGCTTATCTAGGAATTCGATTGGATGGCAATTCAAACTAGCGTGGTATAGAAGGTAACTTAAATTTATAACACATTATACAATTTGTTAGATCAGCAGCTTCCTTTATTATCCTATTCTAATAATAATTTCAATATTGTTGCAGGATAAGGAAGCAGATTGTTGTTTTTTAATTTTCTGACACGTGGAGTTTTCCACGTCCAGTAATTTATAAGTTAGAGGTTGTGTAATATAATATAAATATTTGCTGGAATAGCATTTCATTATTAGAATGTAATTTAATTAATAAATACGTTTAGCTTCCTAGAGTGTGACACATTTTTATTATTTGTATTTGTGATAATGTTTGTTGATCAAATTATCTTTCCCGAAACATTTTATATTTTATCAGAAAAAATCATCAAAGGAACGTGTGCTAAACTTGGAATGGTTTCCAAATAAACTGCTGGCCAATTGAAACGTACCAAGCGAATTTTTAGGATGAATTTAAAGTTAAATATTTTGAAAAGGAGAAAAGATATCAACATGAGGTTTTCAGGATTCAAGAGATAATTTTATTGCGAAAGCAATAGTGTGACCCGATTTTTTTACTTTAAAGTACGTTACTATCTACAGGGTATGAAAGAAAGTCGTCTTTTTTTTCTCAAACTTTATACCTACCGGAATTCCACAAAAAAAATTTTATATTTTTTGATGTCGATTTTTTTAGTCCCTGGTTAATGAGGAAAAAAACAAATTCTCAAAATTTTTATATCCCTCTTATTTTATAAGATACCGAAATTTTTTATTAAATTTAATATTGTTGAACAGGTTTTTGCAATAATAATTATGCTGCCATTTTGAAAGCAAATGTCATCATGTGATATGTCGATAAAAAGGTAATTTTTAGTAGAATCTAATTCTTACGGAAAAAAATATACACGGTTGTTTTAAAAAGTTTTGAAAATTAGAAGGTGGCCCTTCCAGTGAAACCGGAAGTGTCATCAGATTGTTTTAAACGTCAAAATGATTATTCCTTTCAACAATCAAACCATGCCAAATTTCAAATTAATACAGTTAAATGTAACAAAATGGTGGGGGTTGTAAAACGATTTCGTAGCCACCCCGTATACACGAATATGAGCAAATTTTTGAAAAAATGAAAAACCCGTTTCGAGGATATAAGTCACTTAAACCAATGGTGAACATAAACCAACTAAATTCCATTCTATTCCATTAAGAAAATAGCCTCAAAAAATGAATTAAAAAAATTTACTAATTAGCGAACGTGTACCGATTTTTGATAAGCCACTGGTTACCAATAAATTAATGAAAGTACAAAAAGTGTATTTTTTATAAGAAAGCCATTCATAAGGTATTATAATCAACCACAGAGATTGGTTCTTACAAAACACAATACGGCCGAACGACAAAAAACAAAGAAAAAATGAAATTTTCAGCAAAAATTCGGTATCTTATAAAATAACAGGGATATCAAAATTTTGAGAAATTGGTTGTTTTCCCATTAAGTAAGGACTAAAAAAATCTACATCAAAAAATATAAAAAAAATTTTGTGGAATCACGGTAGTTATAAAATTTGACAAAAAAAGAAGACTTTCTTTCATACTCTGTAGATAGTAATGTACTTTAAAGTAAAAAAATCGGGTAACACTATCGTTTTCTCAATTAAATTATTTCTGAAATCCTGAAAACCGCATGTTGATATCTTTTCTATTTTTCAAAATATTTGACTTTAAATTCAACCTAAAAATTCGCTTGGTACGTTTCAATTGGCCAGCAGTTTATTTGCTGGAATAGCATTTCATTATTAGAATGTAATTTAATTAATAAATACGTTTAGCTCCCTAGAATGTGACACATTTTTATTATTTGCCTTTGTGATAATGTTTGTTTATCAAATTATCTTTCCAGAAACATTTTATATTTTATCAGAAAAAATCATCAAAGGAACGTGTGCTAAACTTGGAATGGTTTCCAAATAGTTCCATGGAAAACTACGGTTACTATAAAATAAAATATTAGTCATTTGACTAATAATATTTACTGGTATTGGCTCGTTTTTAATAAATAAAACTCTTTTTGAACAGATAACATTTAATAACTATTGTCATTCAATGTTTAATTTACATAAGTTGCTTGTAGATGCATGCATTTATTGATAAAATACTGACAGCAGCATTATTTAGTAATGTATAGTCTACAAAAATATAATTTGCTCTATTAGGAATACTTTTTATAATATAAATTATAAAATAATAAATAAATTGATGCCTACACAATGAACAATCATTATTCAAAAGCTGGTAAACCAAACAGTTCTGGTTTGAAATCTTTCAACGAATTTAAAACCAAAGTTGCGGGTTTTCTTAATTCATCGGTAACATCACTTGCCGGTACCATCACAGCTTGCATGCCAGCCGCTATCGCCCCTCGTATGCCATTTGGCGCATCCTCGAAGACCAAACACTAGAATTCCGAAGTTTTAGATATAATTAATAAATAACAAATAATTAAACTTGTACCTGTTGAGGATTTGGCTTATCGGGAAACCGTGAGGCACACACTAAAAATATATCAGGTGCCGGTTTTCCATGTTTAACTTCAGGATCAGTACTACCGCACACGATATGATGAAACAATTGGAATACATCCTGATGGTATTTGGTTTTAAGCTCCATGGAGGATTGCGAGGAGGATGTAGCCACACCGATGGGTATCTCGTTTTTGTGAAAATGCTTGACTAGATCTTTTGCACCAGGCATTAATACGGGATTTTGCAATTCAATTTCCACTTTTTCCTTGTACATCGTTAGGAATTCCTCGGGTGTGATCGGCAGGCCCATTTCACGTACTGCAATTTTAGCTGTGTCTTGTTCCGGGGTACCAAGAATTTTTAATTTTATCTCTGTGGTGTACTGTTTTCCAAATTGTCCGCCAATATCGTTAATTATTTTGTCGTAGACGGACTCGGATTCTTAAAGAGATAAAATGTCAATACAATATGAATCATGTAGCGTGTTTCGTGTATTTTGAGAAATAATCAATAAAAAGTTGTTAAAGTTATTTAGGCAATAAATGAAATATTAATTAAAATAAATATTTACCTATTAGAAGTCCGTCCATATCAAAAATAACGTGTGTTACTTTTTTGAATTGCATTATCACAGTTTTCTCTGTTGCAAATACTTAATAAACTTAAATTATATCTTACGAACAGTCTTGGCCTGAGCCCAAACTCGACTGATGACCGGAATGACCTGCTCATTCAATAAATAGATTACAATCCAACTGACGTCATTCCAAGCACGATGTTCATTCATGGAAATGATCATTCTTCCAGACCGGGACCAGCTATTATTTTAATAAAAAAAGGAACTTTGCGCAAAATCATCTTATTAAAGCTTTATTACTGTGCTGATTTGCATATTACTTTTCTTGACAAATATTGGTGGCAACATTGCACAATATTATTGGGAATTTCTGTTGAAAAGGTTTGCAGCAAAGCTAACATTGTTGTCTCTTCTTCCTCTCCTCATAAGTGATACCAACACTATAACAAAATAATTCGAGCTAAATTCAAAACTTGGCCAACTGAATAATTTATTACAACTTATTTTATAAGTAAACTTTCTTACAAACAAGGAAATAATTAAAATTATTTTATGAAAAATAATTACAAAATCCTATACCCACACTCGTTAGATGCTTCTAATTTCCTTCGTGTTTCCGTACTTTGAATCCAACCTACACATCCCCCGCTGTTTGACGTTTCTTATTCACAGGGCTGCCAACAAAACATAACTAAACTTCAAAGCTTAAGGCAGATTTACAAAGATTTTTCACTGTGAAGTGTAATTATTTTATAAACACTTTAAATATCATTTTATAATTTTAAACACTGTTACTGATTTGAATTCATTAGTAACTGCTTTGTTTTGATAATTTTTTTTGAATTATGAAGGGAGAATTTATATGTTTTTGCTAGATAGGTTTAGTGTGAATGCTCCTTTACCTTTTTTATAATCTACTGTTTTAATTCGATGTGATCGTGGTCCATGATTAAATTCTTCTGTGTTTCCCCTAAAGATATTTTAATTTTTGTGGCGTCAGCGTTTTGTTGAAGTTTATTTGTAAACTAACAGAATTATGGGTTGTTTGGTATTTATCTAATAATTTTAGGTTATAAAAGCGGATAACAAGGAAATCTTATCAGAACAAAAGTACGCTTTTATATAATAAACACCGTCAAAAATATGGAAGTGGAACATTCCGTTGCTAAACGCAGTAAGTTTTAAGATTTATAACTTATAACATTATTCATAAATTTTTTTAATCTTAGATGAACTGGAAGATGAGGCTTCTTTTCAGTTCGTAACAAAAGTCGTAAGTCACTTCAATAATGTAACATTTTCATTGCACTCGACTTCCTTATCAGATGCTTTAAGTGAATTTTGCACACGTAAGAAGAAAGTCGTAGTTTTATATTTCCACAACGATGAAAATGAATATTGCAACAAATTTTGTGCCTCCTTAATGACACCTGCTGTTGAAGAAGTACTAGAGAGAAATTTCTTCTTGTTAGGATGGGATATCAATGACAAAAAGTACCATAATGCCTTGGAAAGTGCCTTAAATAACAATGACATATCACAAGCCATATCTTTTCTTCAAACTAAACAACCGGCCGCCTTTTTTATTGTTTCCATAAACGATGTACCCCATCTTCAAATTTGTTTACGAATTGATAAGGCTGTTAATGATGGTGTGGTTTTGGATGCGTTTTGCAGAGCTGAAAAGTATCTGGAAACGGAAATGCTACAGGAAAGCGAATTGTTGCAGATAACACAGGATAAGGGGAACGCAAATGATTTTGGGTAAATATTAGAAGAAGAAACAAGAAATAAGAATTAACTAAACTGCTGGCCAATTGAAACGTACCAAGCGAATTTTTAGGTTGAATTTATAGTCAAATATTTTGAAAAGGAGTAAAGATATCAACATGAGGTTTTCACGATTCAAGAGATAATTTTATTGCGAAAGAAATAGTGTGACCCGATTTTTATACTTTGAAGTACGTTACTATCTACAGGGTATGAAAGAAAGTCGTCTTTTCTCAAACTTTATACCTACCGGAATTCCACAAAAAAATTTTGATATTTTTTTGATGTCGATTTTTTTAGTCCCTGGTTAATGAGGAAAAAACCAATTTCTCAAAATTTTTATATCCCTCTTATTTTATAAAATACCGAATTTTTTATTAAATTTAATATTGTTGAACAGGATTTTGCAATAATAATTATGCTGCCATTTTGAAAGCAAATGTCATTATGTGATATGTCGATAAAAAGATAATTTTAAGTAGAATCTAATTCTTACGGAAAAAAATATACAGGGTTGTTTTAAAAATTTTTGAAAGTTAGTAGGTGGCCCTTCCGGTGAAACCGGAAGTGTCATCAGATTGTTTTAAACGTCAAAATGATTATTCCTTTCAACAATCAAACCATGCCAAATTTCAAATTAATACAGTTAAATGTAACAAAATGGTGGGGGTTGTAAAACAATTTCGTAGCCACCCGGTATACACGAATATGAGCAAATTTTTGAAAAAGTGAAAAACCCGTTTCGAGGTTATAAGTCACTTAAACCAATGGTGAACATAAACTAACTAAATTCCATTCTATTCCATTAAGAAAATAGCCTCAAAAAATGAATTAAAAAATTTACCAATTAGCGAACGTGTACCGATTTTTGATAAGCCACTGGTTACCAATAAATTAATCAAAGTACAAAAAGTGTACTTTTTATAAGAAAGCCATTCATAAGGTATTATAATCAACTACAGAGATTGGTTCTTACAAAACACAATACGACCGAACGACAAAAAACAAAGAAAAAATCAAATTTTTAGCAAAAATTCGGTATCTTATAAAACAAGAGGGATATCAAAATTTTGAGAAACGGATTGTTTTCCCATTAAGTAAGGACTAAAAAAATCTACATAAAAAAATATAAAAAAATCACGGTAGTTATAAAATTTTACAAAAAAAAGAACCCTTTCTTTTATACCCTTTAGATAGTAATGTTCTTCAAAGTAAAAAAATCGGGTAACACTATCGTTTTCTCAATTAAATTACCTCTGAAATCCTGAAAACCGCATGTTGATATCTTTTCTATTTTTCAAAATATTTGACTTTAAATTCAACCTAAAAATTCGCTTGGTACGTTTCAATTGGCCAGCAGTTTAGTTCATTAAATTTGTGCTAATTTAAAAGATTCTTCATTAATTATAAAACTCTTTCTAGATCTACAAAATTTCAACAGTTGATGGGAGAAATGTTGGGCAATCGAGACTATGACAGTTTTGATTTTGATGAGTACGATTACTTGAAGGATAAAATTGGTTTTGCTTTATACGGCCCACCAGCAGCAACCAGCGGTTATGAAAAAAAACAATTGAAGAATATGGAGCGGTTGCTGCAAATTATTTTGGAGCAGTCACGTAAGTAATTAATTTCCAGAGCCTAGTGAGGGTTCAATTTAAAAAAAATTAAGTTGATTTAGTAAAAAAGTAACTGTTTATCATGGACAACTTATAGATGATAATATAATTTTAGGACCTTTTGCCGAGTACAAAGATCGAGTAGAAATCTCATTTTTCTTTAACTGCACCGAACCACTACCAGAAGAGAAACTGAAACGGTCCAAAAAGTACCCCGACGATTACAATCCCACAACAGATATAATGCCCGTTCCAGTTTTTGTGTTAAGAAAATGCCGACATGTAGAACATCCTTGTCGGGTGTTTATTGATGATACTGGCAGAGTGTACGATTCCTGGATGACTTACCTTAAAAAGAATAAACTACACCAATGTCAGATGATACTGCCCCAAAATGGAAGATACACTTTTGATGAAGATGGAGAAGTGCTTTTAGAAAAACATTTGTCGCCTGCTTGTGACTTGGATGTAAAGGCACTGAAAGTCATCGATGTCGCTGCAAGTGTTAGCGGCGTGGCATCAGCAGGTATTGTCGCTGCTGCCGCTATTCCGGCTATCACTGTGGCCCCGGCTGTTTTAATTGCGGGGCTAGCTGTTGGAGTTGGAACCGGGGTTTACGCTATAGGCCGTAGTATTTATAATTTGGTTGATAGATCTAAGCATAAAGAAGTAACTGGGAGAAATAAGCTGTTTTTCACATTAAAACACATTTAATTTTCAGACTTTAAGTTTCGCCAACTCAGAGGCACGCGGTGCTTATTTAAATATACTTGCTGGTTCTTTAGGGTTTGTTGGTGCTGGTGCTAATATGGCTGTTTCTCAATTGGTTATGAGAGGTTTCAATATTGGAAATGTAAGAGACGTTACTTCTTTTATATTTTTTTTTCTAAAAGGCGAATTGCTTCTTTTAGGGTGCAAAGGTGGCGGTAAACGTAATTGGAGTGGCCAACATTGGCGCCAGTGGTGTAAGCATAGCCAACTCAGGAATCGATGTTATTTCCCAATGGTACCATGAGGATCAAACTCCATCACTCTTAACTATAGTTCAGTTAACCTCTTCAATACTCTTCTTCGGAAATGCTGTGTTTAATTTTAAAACGGCTGGGATGATTGTGGAGGAAACTCAAGCTAACACTCTAAAAAGTTACCAAGACTCACTGAGGAGCAACCGACATAGGTACATAAATATTTTATAAAAGGATCAAGTCGCTTAATTTATATAATTTTATGTTAACAGGAAGACGTTCAACAAAATGACAAAGGACACAATTCGCGTAAATAACGGCGACGTGGTGAAAGGCCAAGCAGACGTAATAGCATATATAAGAAAAGTACCCAATAAGGATGAGGTGTTTGCTGCATTGACCCGCTCAAATAAGTCGATGAACAACAAAGGTGTGAAATTTTCAGCTGCCGGAGGCGACATTAAAATGAATGGCATTCCAGTGGACATGGCTGATTTCATATCAATGTCCAAAACAGAAACTAATAGTTTTCTAAATAATTTACCAGCATCTCCACCAGCTACTCCAGCCCAACAGGGGTGGATCCAACAAATTTGGAATAATGAATTTGATAACTTCCAACTAGATACACAAAAAATGTACATGCTACAAAATGCAGTGGGGTTATTTAAGCAAGGCACCCAAAAAGTGATTGTGCAAATTTTAAGTATTGTACTCGGGAAAATTACTGTTGAAGTTAAGAAGTATTTTCAAACCAAGTTCCCAGGTTTTAATTATTTCATAGAATTCACTCACACGATCTTAAGGTTCTTCCGAAGCTTCGTTGACAATCTGGAGGAACAATACCAGAATTGGAAGAGAACTGGTGATAAACAGTATTACAATTCAATGTTTGATAGAGTCGATCTTGAGAAGGCACAAAGGCTCATCCAGTTTTTTGAATTTATTATTGAAACTTATTACACGAATAGTGTGAATATCGCAGAGAAAATCGTTAGTTATTGTTACGCTTGGTTTGCTAAAAGTATTACTGATGATCAGTTGGAAGGAGAGAGACAGGAAAAACGACGGGCGCATTCGGCAGGCACAGATATAAAAAAATACAAATGTAATATCTGCTCTGGCTTTTATTGCGAGCCGGTTCCGAAATGATCAAAAGTCAACAGTTTTAACATACTAAAGTAAAATAATTTATAATACTGTTATTTTGTAAACATATATATTTTATTTAGGAATAGGATCCACAAATGTTAGATATTTTATGAAATGCTAAAAAGTGAAATTATATTAATTAAATTTTTGTCTTTGTTTCCACAAATTTAATCCTTCATTTTCAAATAGAATCGAGTTATTAATTACGTTAGTCAAGAAAATTTCTCAATAATTTACTTTATTCAACAACTTTACTATCGATAACAATTACAATATTAGTGCAGGCGCCAAAGGTACTTGAGTATGCATAATATGAGGACCGGCAACTATGCTCGGATTCTTAAATCTGAGACCCTAAATAATGAAAAAAATTATGTTGCCGGAAAATCGGATGGTCCATTTCAATTCCCTCGCCCTCTTATTATGTTATCACTATTATTACAGTCAATCAGATATTTGAGATTCAAAAACTTGCGGGTAGACTGAATTTTTAATGTTGTTTCTGATGGTCCGAAAAGTAAAATCTCAAGTTGGCGTATCCCCGCCATCTAGAAAAATTTTTGGAATCGATTTTTGGATTTGTCTTATGTTCTGTTGGTCGGAGGAAAAAAGTGTAAAGACAAAAATTGTATAGCTCAAAATTTGCAAAATTTTTTGTCTTACGCTGAACTCTCTGTAGTTATTTGTCAATGTTTTTCTGGTATTTGAGTATCTAAAAAAAAACGTGAAAAAATGTCGTTTCAAGTGTCCAATTTGAAAAGAAAAAGACCGAACGAGTTAACGTGTTTGTTTTGTGATACAACAAGAGACTTAGTTAAAAAACCAAAATCTCAATCGTGGATGACTATTATAAGAGCAGCAGATTCAAATTTCTTCGTAATATATCCAGTGGTGTCGAAGATTGGAGGGGAAAAGTGGAACAGTCCCCCAGTATCTACGCCACTGGACATTTTTTTATAAATAAACCCCATCATTACTTAGAAATGTACTATATTACTCTGTGTACGAAATTTAATGAAAATCGATCGAGTGGTTTAGAAGTTATGGTAACAAAACGAGTTCTTATCCTATACTTTGACACCCTGTATCTTCGTTATAAAACATTTTTGAGCAAAGTTTTTTCATTAAAGTCTACTTATTTTTTGATGCTCTATCACCTCCCAAAGTTAATGAAGTTTAACTTTTACCACCCTGTATATAAAAATATAAAAGGGGTGCGAAAAAAAATTGGACCATATGATGGAGCGGCAACATCCAAAATATTAATCTTTGAGCTGTTATGAGCTTATATCAATTGATAAAATGCGGTCCTCATATTATGCATACTCAATTCCATTCAGCTCCCGGTCTATATTACAAATATTTCCAAACCAACTTTCAGAGTTACCTAACACTTTCATCTTTCGGAGGCGCTGTGGCAGCAACCATTAATTCGTACAACTGTTGAATTTGCTCATCTCTAAATTTTTCAATTTCGCCTTCGTCCAATGGAACTCCCAACGTCTTGGCCGCTGTCTTAGGACCCCTTAAACC
The DNA here is from genome assembly GCA_963942485.1 of Pediacus dermestoides. Classification (NCBI taxonomy): domain Eukaryota; kingdom Metazoa; phylum Arthropoda; class Insecta; order Coleoptera; family Cucujidae; genus Pediacus; species Pediacus dermestoides. Next base: position 38,860,798 of record OZ012626.1, read on the forward strand.
TAGCTGTTTAGCCAATACTAGGGCATAACTCTAAAAATGCACTAAATTACTGTTGCCCCTTCATAAATAAAACCACTCACTTACACTCCACTCACTTAGAAATATCTCAGCTTCCTTGGGGGTGCATTCTTTATGCCTTTTGAATTCTTCCCTAGCGTAATTGGTACCAAGAATTTGCAAGTCTTTAGGCATACCACGGTGGAGTTTTAGTATAGTTTTGTACAGTCGTCGAACTTTTTGTACATTTGTCGAGTTCATCTCAACGGAAAAGTGTCAAAAAGGCCAGATTATTTTTAAATTTTGAGGTTAGATTGCTTTCTGGACTGGACTGGCAAGTGAACTAAATCAAGATTTAGTTTATTTGATCTACTATAAAATAAAAAGCATGGTACCAACTGTCACTCTATCATTGTCTTTTACATGAGTAAGACAAAGATGCAAATAACGCTAAAAAGACTATCATTTGTTGTGACATCACAGGAATGTCAGTGTCAATTTAGGTTAGGTTTAAAATTAAAGTTTAAATTTTAAACAAATTCAGTGTTTTATACGTAAATATTCTTAGCATATATTTAGTAGATATTTCACAGGTGCCTGATTTTCGTTGAAGAAATGAGTGACGACAATCAAAAACTATTTTCTGGCTCATTAAAAGATTGTAGTATGGCATTTACCAACGAAAGCCACTTGAACTGGCACGAAAAGAAAACAGACATTACTCTAAACATCGCATCAGCAAACAAAGACAGTGAAATTGGTAAGGCAGGCAATTTTAAAGAGTTGTGTATAGTTGAATATATTGGTATAATTTTAGCGGATCAAACACCTACACCCACAAGATTTATACGAAATTGCGAGGAAGTTGGGCTGTTCCAAGACCTACAAAACGTGAATCCCTCGGTAAATCCGTTTGAGGAAGTGTTTAAGAAAGCGGTTGAATCGACAAACATTGGAACACTACATGTACCTGAACCTTTTACTGATGACACTTTACATACACCACATATTTTCCCACATGTTGATACTCAAATAAAATATGCAAGAAATGAGCCAAATCATGATTTTACTTTGAACAACGACATCACATCTACAACTCCTGGTTCGTCAGAAGTTATAGAATTTAATTCGAATTACAGTTTGTCCATCGAGGGTTTAAGCAATAAACCAGAGGATTATGTTCGGAATAAGATAAAAGATGTGCTTATAAATAATGAAAAAAATAACGTCAAGGTTCCAGTAATATTAGCAGCACAGAAAAAACCTGATGTACCATTAAATCAGAACAGTGATTTAGAAACAGTTATAAATGAATTAAAACAGCCCGACAATGACTTGAAGGAGAAAATTAGAGAAATGAACAGAGCGGCTCAATATCGTTGCAGAGCGAGAAAAAAGCTCCACTCGGCAAAACTACAAAAAGAAACCGAGAGTTTAAAAATCGAAAACAAACGATTAATCTCGGAGAACTTGGTACTAAAAGCCGAAATAGCGCACCTAAAACAAATTATACTTAAGTTCACAAAAGACACCCCCAATAAAAGCACATTCTTAGGTAAATTTTCCACAACATTACTATACAGGGTGTGTCACGACGAGTTGACAGTAGACATAACTCTATTACTAAACACAAATTGGTTCTAAAAATTGGTACACGCCCATTATACAATGTGCTCTATTTAATGAAAATATTGCCACCTTTCTGGTACTTTCGGTTATACCGGAAGTAGACACAAACTTTGTTATTTTAAATGGAACACCCTGTATATTTTTGAATTTTTAGATTCTACACTTCATTTTAGACATAAAAGTATTAAGGTTGTATAGTCCTAACATTAACGGTATTATAATTATTTACACTTTTTCATTTTTTTTTACAAAAACATAGATGTAAATAAAAATTCGAATCTTGACAATGACACATTTTTTCCAAAGTTTTTTTCTTACGTTTGAAGTAGGAATATACAAGCAATAAGCTGATATAGTTTTGGAGAACTTGCTTTATACAGGGTGTTGGTGGTTGTCGGTTCATTTTTAAAAACTTTGATCAATGATAACTTTATTTTTTTTAATGGAACACCCTATATATTTCCATATTTTCGAATTCTACACTTAATTCTAGACATAAAACCATTAAGGTTGTAAAGTCTTAAAATTAACGGTATTATAATTAATTACGTTTTTTCCAATTTCCAAGGTTTTTAAAAATCAACGATCAACCATAAGCACCCTGTAGATATAAAATAACTTTTTCAAAACCATATTACCATGTTTCTTGTACATTTCTACGTCGACTAAAATTTGTTCTTTATTATACTTAATTTAATATTTTTTATTTTAATTTTATTTATTATAATTAAGTAATTATGTTTCTCCCAATTTTTTCATACAAAAATTTGAGTCAAACATTTTCATATTTTACTAATGACAATTACTTTCAAAAAACAAACCAAATTTTAGTGGATGCAGAAATGTACAAGAAACATGGTAATATGGTTTTAAAAAACTTATTTTATACAGGGTGCTTGTGATTGACCGTTAATTTTTAAAAAACGTAATTAATTATAATACCGTTAATTTTAAGACCTTACAACCTTAATACTTTTATGTCACGAATTAAGTGGAGAATTCGAAAATCTAGAAATATATAGGGTGTTCAATTTAAAAAAGTTAAGTTATCTTTAATTAAAGTTTTTAAAAATGAACGGACAACCACCAACACCCTGTATAAAGCAAATTTTCCAAAACTACATCAGCTTATTTCTTGTATATTCCTACTTCAAACACAAGAAAAATTTTTTGGAAAAAACGTGTCATTGTCAAGATTTGAATTTTTATTCACATCTGTTTTTGTAAAAAAAAATGAAAAAGTGTAAATAATTATAATACCGTTAATGTTAGGACCATACAACCTTAATACTTTTATGTCTAAAATGAAGTGTAGAATCTAAAAATTAAAAAATTACAGGGTGTTCCATTTAAAATAACAAAGTTTGTGTCTACTTCCGGTATAACCGGAAGTACCAGAAAGGTGGCAATATTTTCATTAAATAGAGCACATTGTATAATGGGCGTGTACCAATTTTTAGAACCAAATTGTGTTTAGTAATAGAGTTATGTCTACTGTCAACTCGTCGTGACACACCCTGTATATATTAAATTAAACAAATATTTTGTAGTTACGCCTAGCCAGTCAACAACACGACAGATTAAACCCAAACCGAAAATGCCTTCTAAGCCTGAAACACATTTACCGTCTGCCATAACCGTATCGGTTATTAATGTACCGAGTAGTCATGAGAGCACACCCACAACTATTCTTCCAACTCCAATTGGAAGAAGTCCGATTATAGTGCAAAATCCTTTATTGCACAAGAAGCTAGTAGCAAAGGCAAGACAGTTAACAACGAATAAGAGAGATTGAAGTGATTTTTCCTTTTTAATGTCTCAAAAACAGGGATAAGGAGGGTTATTACTATAAAACTTCTGAAAATCCTGAAGGGTACAAAATTTTCTCTTATTGATGATATTTTGCTAGGAGGACTAAAAGCAATTAAATTTTCATGATTGAAGATTAGAAAGTTACGTGTAATTTTTTATTTAATTTATAAGAAAAAGTGTTGCTTAGATTTTAAAGTAATTAAATCAGGAATAAAACCCCAACTTAGTCCAGGAAAAATAGACTTTAACATGGAAAAAATTTGTAACAGGCTGAATTTTTGCATGCACCTTAGCATTATAGCCCTCAATAATGTGTGAAAGTTGCCCATCGATTTGATGGCTGCTAACTGAGTTACGCGAGGTCAAAGGTCGCGATAAACAGTTTCTTGCAAATATCTCTAGAACGGCGATTTTAATTGAAAAAAATATAGAGAGCTAATTTGTAGCTGAGGCGATTTGCTATAAAAACTTATACAGAAGTTTTTTTGTAGGGGCAATGGTTCACGAGATATATCGTTTCAAAAACCAAGAACGTAGAGGACTTAGTTCACTACGAAGAATAACGATGTAATGTTGGATAATGAATTATTATTGGAGCAGAGTTGTAACTAGCTCTAAGATATTATTTTGTAGTAAAGTGTAATAGTGAAGTAAGTCCTCTACGTTCTTGGTTTTGAAACGCTATATCTCATGAACGATTACCTCTAGAAAAAAACTTCTGCAGAAGTTTTTATAGCAAATCGCTTCAGCTACAAATTAGTTCTTCATATTTTTTTCAATAAAGGTCGCCGTTCCGAGATATTTGCAAAAAACTGTTTTTCGCCACCTTTGACCTCTAGTAACTCAGTTAGCAGCCATCAAATCGATGGGGAACTTTCACACATTATTGAGGGCTATAATACTAAGGTGCATGCAAAAATTCAGCTTGTTACAATTATTTTCCAAGTCAGTTCTTTTTTCGTCTATTTTTCCTGGACTATATCGTACTAATTCTGCTTATGTTAAGTGGATTATTTCTGCATTTTTTTAATGCAAAATGATAAAAAGAAATTATTTGTATCAAATTATTGTTTGGAATTTTAAAATAGATATTTTACATCACTTATTATACAGGGTGTTCGCGCGAAGTTACTCACTATTGCTAACTTCGTTATTATTGGAGCTACAAAGTCGGTTAAATTAGCAAACTAGTAGCATTTTTTCCGCTGATTATAATGGTGGAAACAGAAAAACAATTGGCCATCTGGTTTTCGAGATATTCACAAAAATAACATTTTTTAAATGGAACACCCTGTATATTTTTGCAAAAATCGATGTTAAATTAAATTCTGAACAAAGAATGTTCTTATGCTTTTTTGACAATTATTTTAAATAACCGAGTTATTTTGAAAAAAAGTTTTCAAAGTTTTAATATCAAGTAGCCATGAAAATTATAATTTTGTAAATTTTCAATATTTCCGTAATTCTTTCAAGTATTTTTCAACTTACTTAAATTCAAAATTATGATTGTTTGGTTTTAATAAATTACTATTCCGTTTTATGGCTACTTGATTTTAAAGAATTGCAAACTTTTTTTCAAAATAACTCGCTTATTTTAAATTATAATAAAAAAAATTAAGGACATTTTTTGTATAGAATTTAATTTACCATCGATTTTTGCAAAAATATGTAGGGTGTTCCATTTAAAAAATGTTATTTTTGTGAATATCTCGAAAACCAGATGGTCAATTGTTTTTCTGTTTTCACCATTGTAATCAGCGCAAAACATGCTACTAGTTTGCTAATTTAACCAATAATAACGAAGTTAGCAATAGTGAGCCACTTCGCGCGAACACCCTGTATATTTTTTGTCTTACTTTAAGCATTAATTGTAGAATTTATGAAACAAATTGAATATCTAAATTTTGTTACTTAAAAAATTCAGAACTTTTCGCTTGGATACAATAAATTCAAAATATAAATTAGCTTAGGTTTATATAAGAAAATCAACTGCTGCCTACATCAGATATTTATTTTTCCATAAAAATAATTGTTCCAAGTTCCAACATCAACCATATTGTACAAAATTAAGTAATAAAATAAAACAAACTTTTTCACATGCTTTTTCCTGTTATGGCCCCAAAAATCCTCTAAAAATAAATAGATACTTTATCCGATCCTCAACCACACGAGCCTTTCCGAAGCAAGTTGAATTGTCGTAGTTACCGCCCACTTGAACAAGTTGCTTTTGCTTTCTACCGTGGTTATCCGCAAAGGTAATTGTTGCAAGTTTCTTACCTGGCTGGTTAGTCAAGTAAAAGACAGCGGTGCAGCGAGAGCGCTCGCCACTTAAAACGAACCGGGTGCGAACGAAACGATTTTCGAGGACATGCTCCTTACAACCAACACACAATATTATGTTTTCACGAAATTTTCTTTAGAAATCTAATAGTTAAATGTGCACTCATTTTCTTTAGATAATTTGTGTTATTGTTGCGGGGGTTGTTTACAGTGAGCTAGTGAACAGATGAAGACGCGTTAATGCGAGGCGGTCTTCGGTGGTAATTTTACAAGTTTTTGCTGTGATAATTAAGTGGTTTTGTAACGCTTTGGGAATATTTATTAAAACAATGAAGGTAAGCTATTTTTTAATGATTAGCTACGTATTCGTTGTTTTTAATTAAATTATAAATAACTTTTAATGATCACTTTCTTCTATTCTGGTTCTTATATAAAAATATGTTAATGATCGAAATTTGAAACTGCATGCATTTTATTTTAAAACCAGGTGATGTTTGTTGAGAAAATTTTGATTATGTAAGAACACGTTGAAGATGACATTTAAAAAAGTTTCGAAGACATAACATTAAAGTAATATTACCTGCTAATAATTATAGATAGGGAGAGAAATTTTTTTAAATATCAAATACTAATACAATCTGAGTAGTGTCTTTTGTAAGTTTTGTAGTTTGCTTTATTCGAATGCGAAAATTTTTATTGTTTCGTGTCCTATGCGCCTATTGAAGTCTCCTAAGTTTTAATATGTATTCAGATTATTGGACAAAAGTAAGGCACAAAATGTGCGTCTTATAACAAGAAGTATGTCTTAAAATTGACTTTCTTTGGATGTGCAATAAAATATTTCACTATTCTACAGGGTGTCACAAAATCATACAACGAAGAAAATTTCGAAGTCCCCTGTGTGAGGACTAAATTGAGAGTAGGGGCTGCAAACAATGTAATTTATGACACAATAATGCCCGATTACACAAATGTCAAATAAATAATTAATTAACAACTAAATGTTCGGACAAAAGTAATTTGATTGTCTTTTTTCCATACGCGCAAAAGTTATCTAAATTAACTTCCATAACATTGATGGTTTTTTCTGTTATAATGCCAACATTTGGTTATATAAAAACGTAAATTTCGTAAAAATCCACTCGGCGGTTCCAAAACTGTGGCACTTTAACCCAGCAGGATGAAAAAATTGTAGAAACAAAAAATTATTATTTTCAAAACGTTGGATCTAGTAGTCGGATTTTGATAAAATTTACTTTATTGCAAAGCTGGATGTTGGTTTTCTTTACAAAAAAGTTATACAAGATTTTATTTGGTGATTTTAGGCATTTATCGGGAGCTTTAAAGTTGCACCTTTAAAAGTGATAGAATTTTCTAGTAACTGTTATAAAAAATCACAGTTTTGAAACCGCTGGTTGGAATTGTGTCAAAAAACCTTTAAATCAAAGGTCAATAATCGTACTATATTGAAAAAATCCTGAAATGTTAAATGATTTTTTTTGCATTTTTTTCGAGTTCCACAGTTCACTTTTCAAAAACGTGTTTTTTTGAGGGTGCTACCTACACTTAAATAATCACAGTTTTGGAACCGCTGGTTGGATTTGGGTAAATTTTACTTTATTGCAAAGCTGGATGTTGGTTTTATGTACAAAAAAATCCCCAAGTCTTTATTTGGTGATTTTAGGCAATTTTCGTAGCTTTAAAATTGCACTTGAAAAATGTGACATAATTTTCTAACGACTGTTTTTTAAAAATCACAGTTTTGGAACTCGGTGAAAACGACATAAAGGTGCTTCCATGGCCCTCATCCAGTTCGGACTTAAATGTCATTGAAACTCTTTGGCATAAAATTAAACGTATTTCTACGCAATAATCCACCAGGAACCATTGGGGACTTAAAGACCAAAATAGAAGAAATTTGGGACAGTTTTACGCCAGAATTATACCAAAATTTGATAAATACAATGCCTGCTAGAATACAGGCAGCTATTAAAGCAAAAGGAGACGTAACCTCTTATTAATGGTCCTAAATTAAAAATTATCCCAACATTTAGTTGCAAATTCATTTTGTAAAATTTGCTATTTATTAAGGTTAAAATATTGTTAAATCCAATAAATAATTTTCTTCCATGCATAATATTGTTATTAAGGCTTTATCTTATTGTATTGTTAGGTGTTTACTAATTATTTGCGTAAAATTTCCGGTTCTCCTTTCATACTTCAAAAATTTACTTTTGTCCGAACATTTAGTTGTTAGGGCTCGTATAAGGTTAACGATTGACCAATAGGAATCTATAACATTCAAATTAATCAGAGAATAGTTAATTATGAGTTTAAGCATTAATTTGTGCAAGTAGGCATTAATTTATAGTTATAATCTGTATTTCAGTCGACTAGTTTTAATTTTTGATATTTTTAGTAGCTCTAGCCTCGCACAAGGGTTTTCTTTCTCAAAAAGAGATTTTTGTGTCCCGTGGAATTAAAATTATAATGCTACTTTAACCTTACAATCAGTAGTGACCTAGTCTTGCGTTTACACTTTTTTCTACCAAAAAATAAATGTATAAAAAATTGCTTCTTGTGAAACACGCAACATTCCTAACTGTTGTGTTTTTTCTCCACTCTCATAATCTTAAAGCCATTGATAAAAAATAAATAGTAACATTATCTACTGGCTTATTTAATAATCCTTAATTTTTTCAGTATTTTAGGTTTATCTATACTATACCATAATGCATTAATGCATAACAAACAAACTTTGATGAGTCGGTTCGTACAACACAAAACTTGCTAAACCAGTTTGTGTTATTTAATTACCTTTTTTAATAATTTACCTTGAGGTATTTAAAACATCAAACTTAATTGAAGACAAAATTAGCATTATTTCTAAAATAATGCAGTCGAAATGTTTTGCTAATTAGCGTGGAAGGATATAATTTAAACATAGGTACCACAATAATTATACAGGGTGTGATTACCTACATAAAATATAAGTTATATTTGTATTCGAGGGGAGTTGGGTAGTTTTAATAACCCTCACACAATCCTGTTTGTATTTTTAAGAAAATTTGCTTCATAAAAGTATAATCTGGTTCAAGATTAACCAGATAACAAAGAGTACAAAGTAGCAATTACAAATGAAATATTGTTATAACATTATGGTTTTAAAAACACATTTCCTACTCGTACAGTAATTTATGTTTTTAAAATTTAATTAACACTACATGTTACTTTAAAGATGTGTAGTTCTGGTTGAGGTTAAAAATAAATGTTTGTTATAAAGTATACTTAATAACTGTAAAGCAAGGCCGTACACAAAACTACATTAACCTTGGTAAATTAAAAAGGAATAGTAAATATCCACATTTACAATATTACAATTAAATAAGTATGTTTAAGTGCACAAAAGTTAATGTTTTAGGTGAATTTTTGCTTTGTTTTCGAAGTAAAAATAATCTTTGTCATAAAATTGTTCAAATTACAAAATTTCAAGAAAATTGTATACCCAACTCGATATTTGCGAAAAATAACGGTTGTTTAACGTCAGTAGCAACTACTACATAATATGATTAGTATTTGATAGTAATAAGTACTCAGTTATTATTTTTCGAATTTATACTATTTTAATTTTGTCCCACTTACTAGAGATCAAAAAATAATAATAAATAAAATTTATGGAATATTTCTAAGAAGAACTGTATACAGGCTGTTTTAAATTCGCTTCTCACTACAGAGATCTCAAGAATGATAATAGAGCTTTGGATAAATTGGGATAAAGTTGCGTAATAATGTGGCCAATAATAATCCGTTAAGAAATCGAAAATATCTTTTGTAGTTTTGGAGATTTTTGGAAAAAACCAAATTTTTGTATTTTTGTATTCTCGTTTTTATTTTTTTCCACTCTTAATTCAAGATATCGAAAAACCAAAATCACTTTGCCATGGACACTTTTTGTGCTTTATAAAATGACGTTAAAATTATCCTTGTGCGACGTTTCGTTTTTTCGCTGACGTCATCAACTCATTTTTTTTAAATACGGCCCTGTTTTTTTTTCAATGTTTTAAGTACATAGTATTTTTCATGTTCTATAAAATGGCGTTTAAATTTTTTCCATACGACGTTTCGTTCTTGTGTAATCATCGGGTCATTTTTTGAATAGCTACGGCACTGAATTTTTTTTAAATTTCATCATTATTTTTTCATTGTACATCATCAGTATTGACGATTTCATAAGTGTGTATTTTATAAAATTATTTAAAAAAATTAATTGCATTGTTCTTATTATTACTCCTAACAATAAATAATAGGTTAGTTTGATTTATTTTAAAAGGAAAATTATTATTATTAAAGTTTGCCAAAATGTGTGGATATGAGGAAATGAGGAAAATACTGATGAAAATGTCAAAAAAATCCAGGGCCGTATTTAAAAAATGATCTGATGATGATTGCACACGACCGAAACGTCGTATGGAAAAAATTGAAACGCCATTTGCAAGAACATAAGAAATGCTGCTTAAAACGATGAAAAAAAATCCAGGGCCGTATTTAAAAAAATTGACTTGATGACATCAGCGCAAAAACGAAACGTCGCATGAGGAAAATTTTAACGTCATTTTATAAAGCACAAAAAGTGCTTTTAGTTTTTCGATATCTTGAAAAATAAGAACAGAAAAAAATAAAAACGAAAAGGCAAAAATTTGTTTTTTTCCAAAAATCTCCAGAACTACCAAAGATATTTTCGATTTCTTAACCGCTTATTATTGACCACATTATTACGCAACTTTGCCCCAATTTAACCAAAGCTGTCTCTATTACCGTTTCTGAAATCCCTGTAGTGAGAAGCGAATTTGAAACAGCCTGTATAGGAAAAGGGCGTAACAGAGAGTGTGACTGAAAATACATCATGTATTTTTTCAAATCTTTTAAAAGAGTAAAGAAAGATACTAAAAATGTGAAATCGTGGGTCTGAAATAAAATTATGAAGAAATAATAAAACCCGAGATAAAACCTTACTTAAAATCGATGAAAGCATCGAAAATAATTAAATTATGAATTTTTTTAAGCTAAACCTCACCTTATAATAAAATTTTTATGATAGAAAACGTTGGCAAAAACTAAAAAATAGTTTTTGTTTTATTTTATCGTTTTCTAACCAATCGCAATATGTACCTACAAAAGTTCATTATTTTTGTTTTGTGTAAAATAATGTCGTCTTTTACTATACAAAATGAAACAATTAAGGCGTGATGACATTAAAAAGAACAATTACATACTTGAAATAATACGTATTGTTTAATATTTAATAACTTTAACATAAATAAGTTAAATTACAGGAGGATTCAACAGGCGCTCAGCAGACGAACTTTCTTTAAATCCAGATTCATGTTTCTAATTTTATTAAGAATACAGGGGTGATTCTTGAGAATATGTTTAATATTTTACCTCCCATTTTGGTTAATTTTCGAACAATCACGCGCATTTTTCAATATAAATTTCGTTGCATATTCGAGATTATTCAACAGGAAATAATTTTGTACATTAAATTTTTATTATAAAATAAAACAGATCAAATATTGCTACACTTGTACATACATGAACGTTTCACAATACCTTTTTTTGGTCAATTTGCAATTACCACTTTCCACAAATGGGAAACAGCAAAAACTACTTAGACATAATATTAGTATAGTACAGTGTTTAAATATAAATAAAACTAGGTAGGTAACATATAAACTATTTATATTATATCATAATTTATCAGGCACCATCTGTTGTAAGTAAAGTATTGTGCAAATGAGCTTGTAATTGATTCATTAATGAAAACGATGCTCCGTACTTAATACGAGTATTATAATCCTAGTAAAGTTCGCAGAAATCGGAATATTGCCTAATAAAGAAAGTAAAGTTCGTATTTATTGACACTAGGAAAATCATGGTATTTTCAAAGTTCATTTTAAAATTTTTAAAGGGTTAAAACACATAAAGATAAGCCTTTAGAGCCTTGGCACTGTGTTTTTATAATAAATTCTACATTCCGCTTTGTGAAAATACAAATTACCTAAAAATTTAATCAGCGGTTGTAAAACTGCCATACTACGAAATCCGACACTACTTCTAAAGTTTCATGTTAAAAAGAGCCTTTAGGCCCTTTGAATTTTTTTTTTCCAAGAAAATCAACATTCTACTTTGTAATAATACAAACAACCTTAACATCTGACCAGTGATTATAAAACTGTCAATCTACAAAAACTGCTTCCATTTTCAAAATCTCAATTTGGACGTCTGCAAAAGTATATGGCTATTACAGCCTTCGAATTTGGTTTTTACTTTCTTATACGAAGTAACACTGAAGACATTTTTAGGTTTTTTAGGAATATTTTGAAAAATATACAATTTACGAGATTTTTTTATTCTTTAACATTTATTTAGAATTAAATTTTGAACAAATTTTGTTTGAACTTTTTTTGAAATTCCGTAAAAAAAAAACTCTTATTTTTGTCGTAAAATTCGGTTATAATGAGTGGGACAAGGACAAATTTATGCGTATTGCAATAAGTGCGAGAGAGACTTCCGAAAATTATTTGAAAACTGCCGGAAATGCTCAAAGTTTAAACACGATTTTTACAAGAAATTTAACTTAATTTCTTTAGGAAAAGTAATTGTGATACTATATCTGTATAAGAAAGTCATGTGTTGGACACATCAGATATTTTTGTTATGAAACATAAATTTAGTTTTGTAAAAATGTAAATTTATTTGAAAACTTTGTCGCAAAAATCATCAATGTAGAAAACTGGTGTTATTTCGAAACTTTCAATATTTAAACGTTTTTGATGATGAAAAACATACAAAGATAGTCATTACAGCCCTAATAAAACCCACATTCCGCTTTGTAAAAATATAAAAAAGTATACAATAATTCCAAAAATTGAAACTCATAAATTTTTGCTATAAAAAGAAGTAATATATTTAGCTTGGGGTAAAATAATAAAAATCAATTCTTATTTTTTGTAATTATAAAATGACAAAATAAATTGTTATCGTTGAAGGCGAGTGTTTTAATATTATAGGCGAACCGGTATTTGAAATGTTGTCTTTTGCCAAACAATAAACTGGTTGGTTTTCTACTTTTGACATTTAGTAATAATGTGATTTTTACCTCGATTTTGAATCCATTAAAAGTATTCCTGTTTATTGCCACATAAAAAAATGGCGTGTTTTAGAATTAGACAGAAAAAACTTGATTGCACGCGTTCTCTTGCATTTTAATGCATTGTAAATTTACGAAATTTTTCACCATGTCGTTTTTTTTAACAAATTACAATATTGTTTGATCAATAGTAAGTTAAGCAATAAGTTTTTCTATACAAATAATGTGATTAACCCTAATTTATCAATAAGTTTCCAGTCTTAAATGTACAATATGCAAATGTTGTGCAGCTTCCGGTTGATATGCTTGATTTTTGTTCCAGACTGGAGATAATTGTATCGGTTTTCGATTACGAATACTTATTAGTAATGTTTCGATAGATTAATGGTGTAAAAGTGAATTTTTTCAAGGTTGTGGTCGATGTATTGAGAATTGACCTACTTGAGCTGACGCTGACCACTTTCTATTTCTTTCAGAGCACAATGGAAACGAAACGCCCGGTCGCCATCGCCCTGACACCGCTGCAACTCTTGCTGGTCTCCTTCCTCCTGGTAAGCAATGAAAAAGACTTTTCCAAAATACAGTTTGCGTCTAAATATTTGGTAAAGTTAAAAAATAACTAAGTAGTACATTTTCAAATCATTTCTTTTAACTGAGCATTACGTAAGATTGTTTGGAAATAATAAGATTATTATTATATTAGATGCTCTAATAATTTACCTGAGCGCAAAATATGTCATGATTAAGATCTGTCGAAAGACTGATTTGTTGCAGTAGGTTTGCATGCTGTGCACTCTCCAAATTACAATGTTCAAGTAACACGCCTAGTATGCGAGTTGCTAATTAAATGAAGCACGAATAAAATATCAATGTTGAAGTCTTGTAAAGAAAATTTCAGGAAAATGTAAAAGAGGTAAAAAATTTACCGCTTTTCATACATTTTTATTAGAGCTTGAGGGAAAATGATTTTTCTCAATAAAAACTTTTTTGTTGGAACACTCTAATAGACAGTGTGAAAATTTGGTTTTTTTGACCAGAAATTTGGTACAGATAACTTTTGTCAGACGGCAAAAAATCAAAAAAGTTTTTGGTTTAATGTTATTCGTATATTAACTTTTTTCGGAAACCTGAAACTTTGCCTTTAATTGTAGAATAAAAACATGACAAATTGTCCAAAACATCTTGTTTTAGAGGTCCATGTGCCTTCACCAAATCGCACATTGCAGTTCGTGATTAAGGGTACCAGTTATACGAATAATACAGGATGTCCCAGTTTATATCGTCAGGATTTCACCAGTCGATAGTTTAGCGAAAATTAAAGGTGGTTTGTCTAATAAACTATGGTCGAATGTTGCTTTTTTTTTGACGTACAGACCATTAAAGCAAATAAATTATTTTAAATAATTTGCTATAAATCAATAACAAAAAAGTTAGCCTTTTGAAATTTTGCATAGATCTTTCTTTTTGTATTCTCTTATTAATAGTGGTTGCAATTATTTTATTTAGAACACAGAGGCGTGCGTACGGGTTACTTCAAAAACATTTTATAGAATAAAACGTACTCCACTGTTTTTTTTTGCAACCCCAATGTGCAGAGAGTATTTTCCATTCAATTTAGAAACTTTTTTGTATCTTACAATTTCTTGATAACTTAACTTTTTTTTTCTTATTTATTAAAGAGGTTCTTCCCTATTAGATTTCCGTAAAAAGCATCAGTACAAAGTTGTAGAGAAAAATATTTCCTACAACTTTCCTTTTAATATTTTTTTGATATTGTCAATATTTAAAAAGATATTCAACAAATAAGTTGCAAATTTTAGGGAAATTTTTCTCTAGTTAGGTGCTACTTACTACTCTTTCCCCAAAATTTTCAACTTATTTGTTGAATAACTTTTTAAATATCGACAATATCAAAAAAAGTTTAAAAGATAAGTTATAAGAAATATTTTTCTTTACAACTTTGTACTGACTCTTTTTTTCGAAAATTTAATAGGAAAAAAGTTATTCAATAAACAAAAAAATCCAACCCTTAATTGAGGGCTAGTGAAGGAAGGGCGGGGTCTACGAATACACAAACTCAGTTTTAAACTTTCAGGGTGACCCTCTAGAAGATTCTACAAAAATTGGCTGTAGGGTAAAAAAGTCTATTTGAAGCCTTTTTTCTCCCTATTTACTGTACTTTTTTTCTCGCTTATTTACACTATTAGGTTATTTTGAGTTAAGTTATCAAAAAATTATAAGATACGAAAAAGTTTCTAAATTGAATGAAAAATACTCTCTGCATATTGGTGCTGCAAAAAAACCAGTGGCGTACGTTTTATTCAATAAAATGTTTTTGAAGAAACCCGTACGCACGCCTCTGTGTTCTAAATAAAATAATTGCAACCACTAATAATAAGAGAATACAAAAAAAGATCTATGCAAAATTTGAGAAGGATAACTTTTTTGTTATTGATTTATAGCAAATTATTTAAAACAATTTATTTTTTTTAATGCTCTGTACGTCAAAAAGGAAGCGACATTAGACCATAGTTTATTAGACAAACCATCTTTAATTTTCGCTAAACTATCGACTGGTGAAATCCTGACGATATGAACTGGGACACCCTGTATACATCCCCTAATTGGGAGTTTTCATATTTTTCAAAAAAGTTTTAGATGCTAAGAAATTGGTAATTAATGTTTGAATGCTCCTATAGTTTTCGAGAATTTCGAATAGCGATAAATTTTTAAACTATGATTACAATTCATAAAAAATATAGGAAATGTTACAATTAAAAAGGGGATTTAAAAAAAATACAAACTCCCAATTCATTTGATCTCGTCTCTCTCGGACAAACATTTCACCCCCTAATTTTGGAAAAATCTTTCCTCTAAGAACGGATAATAATCGAAGTTGGGAAAAACTCATTTTATAAGGGTCCGTCTTACAAAATATGACTAATAATAAAATACTTTGATTTTACGACATTAACTCACTTTTCCAAATCCCAAGATCTTAAAACTACGCGGGCTTTCCAGCTGAGTTGTATAATGATAGTTATTTAACCACCAAACAACGGTATGTTTATACAATAATTATTAAACCGTCACACAGCCTTCACTTGAATAATTCTACCTGGCATAATATATCGTATACATTTGCACTTTAATTACTCCATAATTTATAAATGGTGATGTTCCACATTCAATCTCTGAAACAGAAACTAAGAGTAATGAAAGTAGAAAATATTCCGACTAAGGTAACAAACAGCACATGTCTGTGTTGTACTAAACTTAAACCATTTCAAGGAGAAATTATTATGTCTTCAGGGAATATTACTTTCTCATAATCTCATAATGTTCATAGTTCTAAGTTGAGGCGAGGCCAGTGCATCTTTTTCATTAACAAACCGAAAAAACTAGTATAGTTCTAGAATAGAATTTTTGTAAATTCAAGAATCTATCTTTGTTTCTACATGTAGGTTTAACTAGGAGACAACCTTGGATTTACCAGACTTACATGACGTAACTTGAAGTAACATAGATTTAAATTTTATAACAGCTATTGAAGTCAAATGGGTTTTGCAGGGCCAGCAAGATCAGATATAAATCACAATAAACCGCATATACAGGGTGTCCCAGGATAGACACGAAATATTTTTAGGTATGATTCTTGAATATATTGTAGTGGTATAATTTTTTATCTCAAATCTGGGTTTTTTAAAATTTTTATTTTCCATATAAAGTCATTGTAGGTGGCAAGTTACGGAAATATTTTTAACAAATTTAATAATTACTCCGAGTAGACATCGTTTATGTTCAAAATGGAGTTTAACTTTTCGATTCAAAATAAACCAATCTTTCATCATGTATCAAATTTTTAACTATTTTCAATACTAGTTTACAAAATAAATTGAATGAAACGTGAACATAATGATTTATTTTTTCAAATTCCAAATTTGAACACTAATAATCCTTAAGGGTTAACACTGTCAAAAAAATTACAAGATACTTTCGATCGCAAATCATCTCAGCTACAAATATCATGTACAACTTTTTTTCGATAATCAAATAGTTCAGCAGACTGGCTTTTTTTTATTCAACAGCGTTTTACTTTTTCAATCTACAATTTTCAACATTCAAGAGCTGATTGCTCGAAAACTAACCCGGACTGGGGATAAAAAAATTATACAACACAATGTAGACTTTAATCAAGAATCACATCTAAAAATATTTTGTGTCTATTCTGGGATATTATTCAACGAATGCGAGGATTTTACAGGGTGATATACCCAAAAAAGTGGGAAATCTCTCGGATTCAGATAAGGCATGAAAAAATAAGATGACAAGTTCCTATAAAATTTTTTCCTACAGGCGTTTTTAAATTTTGATTTTTTTTCGGAATGAGACTTTTTTTTTAATTACTTAATAAAACATGAATTCGTTCATTACTCTTTTTCTCGAAAACGGTCCACTTTATCGCCAATAAACAAGAGTAGCTTTTCTTTAGTCTAAGGTTCAAGCTACCTGATTTTGTTGTTTTAAGTTTTTTTCACACAGGGTGTTAAAAGTTTAAGCATTAAGTTGTAAAGCTTAGTCTGCCCCTGGTAAACTAAACAAGCTAGATATGTGTCAAGGACATTATTTCAAGAGGTCCTTAGTAGTGTCCATCATATTAACTTTTTATAAAATTCTATTAAGTACTTTAAAAGTTATTAAAAAAAAACGATTTCCAGCGACGCTCTTTAAGACTACATATCTTCGTAGGGAGGGCCTGTAGGAAATTTTTTTATAGGAACTTGTCATCTTATTTTTTCATGCCCTATCTGAATCCGATTTCCCACTTTTTCCGGGTCACCCTGTAGAGTGACTCTTTTACTGTCGTCTTCTTTATTTACATAATAAAAATCATATAAGTAGCATGAAAATCGAAACTGAGCTAATTTTACAGACTCAACTTCGAAAGCTAGTTACTGTCCAGTGTTGACCAGTACAGAGGCAGATTTAAATTTCTGGATCAAGTCCTACAATATCCACTAATATAAACTCGATTACTTTGCAAATTTATATCTTTTAATTACACCACAACTAATTTATTGCTTTACTTAGTAAATCATGCCTCAAGCCGGAATTCATTCTCACAAAGATGCAAACTGTAATAATTATTATTGAACTTGCTTGTTCTTGTGGAAGGATAATTACCTATCTTCCATTGGGTGTGATTTTGTGTTTTGTTCATCGTTTTATCTTTTTCAGGCCTGTAACACTGGACTATTCACTGCTGAGGCTGCCAATATACCCGTAACTACCAGTAAGTAATTTAATTAGTTTTTGCTTATCTACAGCTAGAGTGTAGTGCTATTAGATATTAATTATTAGGTATTTTCCTCGTGTATAAGTACGTTTTTGTGGTTTGGGATTTCTTATTTTGTGCTGTTTGTTTACTCGATTTCTATTAGATGTAAGTAATATGTAATAGGAAATGGACAAGTTTCTTAAAAGTACTGGACATTTTCTCTTTATAGCAACTTGTCTATTAGTTGATGGTTGTCTGGATTTTTTGTGGGTTTAGGAAATGTTAAAACTATCTAGATCTAGAATATTTCTTACCCGCTTTACAAAAAATTAGGAAATTATTATTTTGTTGATTTATTCATAAAAATCAAAACTACAGAACAATTTTTTGCAGTGAAATAAAAACATTAAATAATTGTAATATACAGGGTGAGTCGCAATAACTAGGACATGCTTTACCTGTAAATACTAGACCTAAAACTAAGACGATTGACGCAAAAAGTTGTTATACTAAAATGCATAACTAAAAAGTTGTAGGCGTTTGAAGTTTCAGAAAAAAAAATAATTTTTGGTAATAACTTCTAAACTAATTGAATGAGAAGAACCAATTCTTGGTAGTTGCTAATGAATACCAAAGACCTTTAATTTGTGAAAATTTTGTTGAAATCAAACTTTAAGAAGATGGCTTTTTAAAGTAAGTAAAGTGTTTAACCTTCTGGAACTTTTTTGTCCTTAAAATTTTAATTATAAAAAAATTGCATTTAATAGGCAATTTAATATGGAAACTTTTTCATCTCTTGTAAAATTTTGATGAAACGCACCGTGAAGCTTTAAAAAATTAAAAACTAACAGCATGTTTTTACTAAGTTTCAAAAAAAGGGCATCAAGTATGCTGAGATTTAAGAGTTCGGAAGACGGAGCTCCAACACATTATGCACGTCCTGTGCGACATTAGCATATTGGCTATCAGTCACCTATCCTCAACGATGGATTGGTAGAGGCCCTGACGATGACGCTCCTGTAGCTCTTCCTTGCATTAAAAACCGAATTTTTTTAAAATATAAACTGCCTCTCGAACTTCATTGGCGTGTTGAACGATTCTCCTTCTAAGCTCTTGAAGTGAAGGAATAGGTGTTGCATACACTTTTGATTTTAAATATCCCCAAGAAAAGAATTCAATTGCGTTTAGGTCAGGAGAACGAGGAGGCCATGCAACAGGAGCGTCAGGGACTCCAATCCATCGTTGAGGATAGGTGACAGATAGCCAATGTCGCACAGGACGTGCATAATGTGCTGGAGGTCCGTCCTCCGTCAATAACTTTTAAATCTCAGCATACTTGATGCCGTTTTTTTGAAACTTAGTAAAAACATGCTGTTAGTTTTTAATTTTTTAAAGCTTAACGGTGCGTTTAACCAAAACTTTACTAGAGATCAAAAAGTTTTTAAATTAAATTGCCTATTAAATGCAATTTTTTTTATTATTAAAATTTTAAGGACAAAAAAGTTCCAGAAGGTTCAACAGTTTACTTACTTTAAAAAACCATCTTCTTAAAGTTTGATTTCAACAAAATTTTCACAAATTAAAGGTCTTTGGTATTCATTAGCAACTACCAAGAATTGGTTCTTCTCATTCAATTAGTTTAAAAGTTATTAACAAAAATTTTTTTTTTCTTAAACCTCAACGCCTATAACTTTTTACTTATGCATTTTAGTATAACAACTTTTTGGGTCAATCGTCTCAGTTTTAGGCCTAGTATTTACAGGTAAAGCATGTCCCACTTATTGCGACTCACCCTGTATTGTGTGTTTTTACATTTCTTAGTTCAGTTTGAACATTTTCCAACCAATTATGAGAATGATCAAGATGAGCACACTGCTTGGCTTCTGTCGATAATATTTATGATTATGAAGAATCATCAATTAATGAAATAACAAAAGAAATTTTATTACTGTCCTTGTAAAACCTGTATGCCTTGTTGTTCATACCAAAGAATAGTTCTGCTTCGTCATTCTTAACATCTGAAAATTTTTTGTATCTATACTTCTTGGGAAAAGCTGGTTTGATTACAAGAAAATCCTCTTTGAAATATCCGTCATCGATTTATTTCGTGGTTTCCCACATACCAACAAAACTTTTGTAGGTGTTTCGCCATCATCCTTGCATCTCCATTTGTGGACGTGATTAAAATAATATATTAAAAAGTGAAAACAGTTTTTTTGCACTGTGTGCTTTAATTGGTTTGTGTGGTACCCACGAATGTTTCTCTGTATGTACAGGTATATAAACCTATCGATAATGCAAATATCTCTTATTGTTACTTGACCCAAATTTTACTTTCGTTTCTATCCACTATGCACACAACTTATGGATAAGTTATATTAATGTGTTAAATATGATATCATAGCGTGGTTTCATGTTGTTTCCTTTCGTTAGAAAACGAAATAATAAAAACTGGTATCACTTTACGGTTGTTTGTGAATGTCTCGAAACAAGACAAATATTTGGTTTGAGGAAAGGCAAAGGCGACAAAAGTGTGGAGTAATATTTTTATTTCTAATTTTGTCCAAAAACTTTTCAAACCAACATTTAACGCAAATAATTTCGCTTTGGTTTTAAGGACATTGCTAGAAGGACCTCCGGATATTATTTAAAATTATAAACTAGAAAATTGAACATCATTTTATATGATTCAGTTCAATTTCCATTTAATTTAATTAATAAATAATAAATAAAAATATTACAACAAATCGAATTTAAAAAAAATGACGTCGTTCACAATTTTTCCGGAAAAGAATTTGGATGTAATGAGTGGACCAAGACTTATGTGTACTTCACAAAGACCGAAAATATTTGAGAAATTTGTCGAAATAAGACTCGACTGTATCAACATTTTGTAAGAAGCTTTCTATTTATACAAATTTAGTGGAAACAAAACTTGTGTTTAAAGAAATAATGTGATGATTTCCAATTTTCAGAAAAAGTCCAGATTTAAATCATTGTACTCTCATCTAATCGTGCATCTAAATCCAAACAAACAAATTCTAATGTGACAATATTTCCACTCGACTAACTTTTATACTTTTCCTTCTGCGTCCTCAACTCTTTTAATTGGTTTGTGTCCGATCTGATATACATCCGAAACAAAACGCAAATTAACTATAATACCAGATTGCTTAAAGTCAAAGGCACCGGATGGATGCAATTCAAATAGAAAAATGCAAAATTATGGTAAACTTACGAACGTGCTCAAAAAGCGAGACATAAAACAGAGGTCAGCGAAAAAACAAAGAATTAATTGGCCGTAGAACGAAGATGATAATGTGGTGGTTACTTTGCTAGTTGGCATCCTCACGTTCTCGAGGCCATGTTTGGAACTATACGGTAATCAAGCTCAAATAATTTTTCTCTGATCTGACAGGTACATGAGTGTACTCGACCTTAGACATTAAGATTATGCTTATAGAACGACCGGTACATCATATATTAATAAAATCGTTGGGCCTCAAAAAAAGCATAAAAAAACATATACACTTCGTGATTTTTTTCTAAAAAAAAAACCATCAGAATTAAATTTAAAAAATCATTTCGTGTAATTTTTTAAAAATCCAAATTATGGCTTCAAATACAGAGTGTCCGGAAATTAGGAGCAAAAAACTCGGGGGGTGATTCTACATGAAAAATTGTTGTGACAAGTTCCTATAACATTTTTTCGAAAGCTCATTAATCTTAAGGTTACAAGGCCTTAAAGTTTGTTTTTTTAAATCAATTTTTTCCAGTAACTTTTTTTCTAGTGTACCGATTCGTTTCCAATTTGGCAAACTTATCACTAATGTTTATTTGTATTTTGCACCAAAATTGAGGTAAATCCCTTAGTGTCAAAGAGTCAAAATTGACGTTGACCTTTGGATAAAGACCCTGAACGTTTTTGTTAGGCACTTTTTCTAAATTTTGATGACGCCCTATTGAAGAGCATCGAAAAATCTTCAAAAAAACCCTCTTGCTGCATCACGATAAAACGAGTCGTTTTCGAGAAAAACGCCTTAAATGAATACCAACTAACTATATACAGCTAATTTACAAGAATAACAAAGCAAGCATTAAACAGAAGAGCGTTTTTCTCGAAAACTACTCGTTTTATCGATATTCAACAAGAGGATCTTTTTGAAGATTTTTCAATGCTCTTCAATCGGGTATCATCAAAATTTAGAAAAAAGTTATTGGAAAAAATGTATTAAAAAAACTTTGGGGTCTTGTAACCTCAATATTAATGAGCTTTCGGAAAAATGTTATAGGAACTTGTCACGTTAACTTTTCGAGTAGAATCACTCCCTAATTTCCGGACACCCTGTATAATAAATATTTTTTTGATAAAAATTTAACCAGCGATTCCGAAACTGTGATTTTTAAAACAGCCATTCGAAAATTCGGTTTTTTCCATACGTTCCACTTTGAAGCCACAAAAACAGCTGAAATCACCAGATAAAAACGTTCTGATTTTTTTGGTTAATAAAATGAACATCCAGCTTTGAAATAAAGTAAATTTCACCAAAATACAATCAACAAAAATATCAAGTTTTAAAAACAAAACGTGACACATTTTTTTTGCAATTTTTCTATCGTTTTTTTACTTTAAAGTGCCATAATTTTAAAACCACTGCGCGATTTTGACGAAATTTGTGTTTTTATATAACTAAACGTTAGCATTATTATGAAAAAAATTATGCTAGCCATAACCTCACTTTTACACAGATTATTGAACAGTCAAACATTTCTAGCCAAATTTATGCAGTGAATATTTTAAAATGTTATTGTTACAGAACCACTGGTCGGTTTTTGAAAAAAATTGCGGTTTTATACAGAGTTATGTTGGCATTATTGAAGAACCAAAATAACATAAATCAAAACCTCAACTTTAAATTAGATTAGATAGTTTGAAATTTCCAAGTTTCAAAAAACGTAAAGTGATTTTAAAAATTGTAAATTTATAACCCCTTAGTAAATTTATAACCCCTTAGCAAAATTTGAGAAAATTTGCTTTTTTACATAGTAAATGTTGACATTACTAAAAAAAATCATGAACATTATGAAAGGTAATTTAAATAATTTTTGCGCGAATGGGAAAACTATAAAATTTCTCATAAATCATTATCCATTTTGAAAATTCGTAGCTCTATCACAGATTTCCGAGTTTTCACTTAGAATACAGTTTTGCAAAGCTCACTGTCATTTTTATTAGGAAAAAAATCATCAACGTTATGGCAGTTAGTTTAAATAATTTTTGCGAGAATGCAAGAAAAGCGAAAATTTCTGATCAATATTCTACATGGTCCACTTTGAAAATTCGTAGCTCTACATCGGATTAAGGGATTTTCACTAAGAATACAGTTTTGAAAAGCCTAATGTTTCCCTAATTAAGAAAATAATTATCAATGTCATGGAAAATAATTTAGAATATTTTTGTGCTTATGGTAAGAAAACTCAAATTTCTCGTTAACCTTCTACATATAGGTACTCAAGTTTGAAATTTATAGTTCTACACCAGATTTCCGAATTTTTACTTAGTATAGAGTTTTGTAAAGCTAAATGTTATTTAAAATAAGAAAAAAATCACCAACACGCTGGAAGATAGTTTAGAACTTTTTGGATCAAATTTTAAAAAAATATTTCGGATGGACTCAATTTTTTCAAAAAATGTCATTGAAATTTCGGCCTTTTTACTTAGATTGTAATAAATATAGCCAAGGATCGTACAATTTAAAAATAAATCACGAACGATGCAAAAATTAAATTAGGTTATTTTTTATCGTTTCGTAATTAACCTTTAATAAAAATTCAAAAACTTTTCATATGATGAATATTTCATTTACTATTATACAATAAATTAAAAATATATATTAGGTTGGGTTTGTATAAGAAAAAAAAAATTTCCACAGTTGCTACTTTGGTGTCTTCACCGTAAATTTCAGAACATTACAACCACTATTATAATTAAAATTTCGGAAGCGTTCTTCCAGCACTCCCTCACCTGCATAACAACCAGCTACAAATCCTACAACCTCTAATGCACCTTTCGTCCTGTTCCTGTAAAACGATGACTAACATCCTCCTCATGCAGAGTACTACTACTTTACAACTCGTATGTAAAAGACGAAAGGAAAAAAGTGTTTATAATAGGACGTGTTTCCTTTGTTTCAGGCGCGCCGGAAGTTGCATCGGACGTGCGGGTAGACTGTAATAGTGATGAAATTGTGGTCAGTATAAGCACCAGGTCAGGAAGGTTTAACGGGATGATTTATCCGAGGGGACTGTCCAAAAACAGCACTTGTATGGGAGAATGGGTGCAAAGACCTGCGCCTGTTCTGTATTCCTTGCCTTTGAGAGGGTGCAACACCATGAGCACGGAGTTGGTGAGTTGAATATGTTAAATGCTTGAGATGTTTATATTTTTCCGGGCACTTACACTTTAAATAAAATATAAATGTAACTTTTTGTTCTTCATATTATTAAAATTATCTAATAATTTTACAAAATTAAAAAAACTTTTTATCAATTTCATGTTCCAAGTAATTAAACAATCTGTGTAAACGGTAAAATTTTAAATGTTAAATTTATTAAGCTACCAAATATGAGCTTGAAATTAAAACTTCTTCCAGGCTTTTCCTTATCTGACTCACTCAAAACACAATGACTTGATATTTCTTAAATTCCAAAACTTAACAAGTTTAAATGCCTGCAAACAATTTCATATAACTATACAAAAGTGTTCAAACAATCTCGAATTTACAGTTACCGATTAGTTTCCGATGGAACAAAACTTTTTACTTTACTTAATTAAAATAATATCCCAAAAAAAAATTACTGGACCACCCACAATTTTTGCAATTTGCGACACTTCACACCCCGCTATTATTTCACTTTTGTCACGGCTGGTTGACATACAAAAACCCGAACGGTGTCTGTATAAAATTATCACAAACGAAAATCTTCATTAGTATTCATATGCGGCACGAAATTATGCAACGGAGGACCAAACAATTGAAGAAAGTTTTGAAACTGAAAAGACGTTGTTAACTGTACAAAAACACAATGATGTGTTTAGTTATGTTATTATACAAGGTAAACTGTTAGCTAGTTTAGTTTGAGTTGAATAATTCTACAAATTTGGATAATTTTACGATTTTACAATTACAATAAGCATAGTACCATCGACATCACCGTTAGTTTTTAAGTGTGTGTGTTGTTGAAATTTTATGTTTGTTATTGATTATTGCTAGGTACATAATTTTATTTTATTACATGTGAAGGATTTTAACCTTTTGACTTTGCTGAAACGGTGTTTGAGATGCCTTCATGATTTTTACAGCAGATAACTTTATTTAGCCATTATATGCGGAAGAGTTTTAGTGCAAAAATGTACGATCATATTCGTGGTTTTCCTTTGAAATTATGATAAATGAGCCATAAGTTGAACAATTAGATATTAAGGTTAGATGTAATGTTTTTCCAAGGAATAAAATTATTGAAATGCTTGAGGGTTTGGAAATTATTATAACAAGTAGGTACTTAGAGGCAGATTAGTTAGAAACGTTACTCATCTGTTCATGAAACTATGTTCTATTTTATTATATTATGTTTTTATTATACTGGGTGTCCCAAAATTAGCCTGCCAAAATGTACCAGCTGATTCTACGTTCAAAAATAATGCAAAAAGTTTCTATAAATATAGGTTGAAAAATGCTTCCTAAGGAGGCTACAGCCTATTTTTATTAGTGTGACTTCTTATTGTGACTTCTTCAAAACGATTTTACTCGAAAATGGTTCAAGATTCAAAGATCGACTGAGGCAACCTTTTTTGTGTAAAAATAAACCAATAATTTGATATAAAAATTTAAAAATTATGCACACAAAAAATATGGAGGATAATTTACCCTGCACCCACCCTGTATGTGACGCCTCTGGCAAAATTTCTACCTCAAATAGTTGCAGAAATATTACAGAAAACTCCTCTTTGCCCCCCCCCCCCCTTCCGGGGGCTGTAGCACCCTTAGGAAGCATTTTTTAGCCTATATTTATTAAAACTTTTTGCATTATTTTTGAACGTAGAATCAGATGGTACATTTTGGCAGGCTAATTTTGGGCCACCCTGTATTCTTCTATTTTATTCGACCGTTGGGAAATTTTTGCTTTTGAGTTTCGTCAAAAAATAACACAAAAAAATCTTATAACAATTTATCGGGTTTCTCAGAATCAAACCGACATTTCACTTTAACATGCATGTTTTTTTGACAAAAATCCAACTAGCGATTCCAAAACTGCGATTTTTAAAACAGCCAATCAGTTTTTGTCCATACGTTCAACTTTGAAGCCAAAAAAAACACCTGAAATTGACAGATAAAAACTTTATGATTTTTTTATCAATAAAACGAATATCCAGCTTTGAAATAAAGTAAATTTCACCAAAATATAATCAACAAAAATATCAAGTTTTAAAAACAATGTCACACATTTTTTTTACAATTTTTCTATCGTTTTCTTACTTTAAACTGCCATAATTTTAAAACCACTGCGCGGATTATGACGAAATTTGTGTTTTTTTATAACTAAAAGTTAACATTATTGTTAAAAAAAATTACACTCGCTATAATCTCACTTTTGCAGTTTTTTGAACAGTCAAACATTCCCAGAAAAAATTATGCAGTGAATGTTTTAAAATGTTATCGCTATGGAACCACTGGACGGTTTTTGAAAAAAATTACAGTTTTAGGCAGAGTTATGTTGGCATTATTAAAGAACAAAAATAGCAGGAACTAGCGTTTGTGATTTGAAATAGTTTTTGCTTGAATGGGTAAACTAAAAATCTCATTAATCACGAAATCACGATCCACTTTTCCAAGTTTTCACGTAAAACACAATTTTGTAAAGCTCAATTGCTCAATGTTGCTTTTGTTAAAAAAAAATCATCAACATTATGATGATAATTAGTTTAGAATCTTTAGATTAGTTTAGATAATTTTTGCGAGAATGGAAGGAACACTAAATTTTTTTTATCAATCTTCTTTATGGTTCGCTTTGAAAATTCATAGCTCTACATCGGATTAACAGATTTTTACCAAGAATACAGTTTTGTAAAGCTTGAGTTTGTCATAATTACGAAAAAAATTCCTCAGTATTATCAAAAATTATTTAGAATATTTTTAGCCTTTTGGTAAGAAAAATAAAATTACTCCATTAACCTTTCTACATAGTCCAGTTTGAAAATTTAAAGCTCTACACTGGAATTTCAGATTTTTACTTAGAATACAATTTTGCAAAGCTCAATGTTCGTTAAAATAATAAAAAAATCATCAGCTTGATGGAAAAGATTTTCGAATTTCGTGGCCCGAATTGAAAAAACAAAACAGATTTCAAGTGGATTTTTCAAATGATCCTTTTTAGAAATTTTTAAATACAGGCAACTCTTTAACGGACCCGAATTTTGTCATATAAAAATTGTTCTGGAAAGCTAGATTCATTTAGAAAGTATTTTGTCTCTTTCATTTTTTTTACAGAACTGATACTTTTTAAATAAAAAAAATAAAATAGTCCCGATCCACATGATTATTTTAGAAATTATTGGATTATTTAATAAAATAGAAAATGGCCAGCAGGCTGCTTATTTTAAGGTCCTGAATTCAGATTTTAAGTTTGTCCAGTTAATCCTGAAACACCCTGTATATGACGACAATTACAATTATTGGTCTTTTCTTATTGTTTTTCACACATATACGAGTTACCTAACACTTATTACTTGTACTATGATTGATTGAACTTAATTACGAGCAATAAAACTGATGGTACATTATTACAGACTGAATGAAACCGAGGAGGCAGTGTTTGTTTCAGAAGAAATTTTTCTCGGTCATAAATTTAATTTCAAACATAATATTTGTTTTGTTAACAAAACACATAACAAAGGACTATTACGACAGGAAACCGGTAAATTGGAAAATACCAAACAAAGAGTCGTTAGTTACTAAAATAAAAAAATTCCAGGGATGCGGTTGTTTGTAGGGTATACATATAAAATATCCTTGCGTTAAGACATAGAAATTCTTTTAATACCATCATTATAGAAACATTAACAAATTTCTCTGGGTTATTAACGAGTGGTGTTTATGATTTTTTTCTGATGAAGATGAAGCCAAGTTCGTGACATTGGTTGATTTATGAAAATTCTACCTACCTGTATATGATAGATCACTGAATTTCCCTGAGTATTCATGTCAAGTTAGGCACGACAAATGATACTTTACATGGACATCATTAGTACTTACCTGCAAATTGTGCGCCGTTGAAACTTACAGTAAATTGACCTTTTCCTAGGTAGTGCAAAATTTAATTGGAAATTCAGCCAAAATGGTTCATGAGCGGACACGAGTTTGTTGTAGTGTCTTGAGGTACCCTGTACATTTTAAATATAATTACCTAATAATCGTTAACGAGTTAAAGTACCATAAAATAGCTTCGACCTTTCCAAATTAAAAATAGCGTCCATTCAAGACTACTTACGCTTGCTACAATAGTTGCAGTCTTCGGAACAATCCAGTCCCGTCAAACTCCACTTGACGTTTAGTGATTTTATTATATACGTAATCAAATAATTACTTGAGATTTCCATTTTTTCACGTATATGGTCAACCGTACTTTCACTTATATACTTGATTAATATCCAACCTGTTATATTGTATGGCATCCGAAAGATCAAACGATGAGCGAAAGATGAACAATTTGTTTCAACAGCAGCATTTAAAATTTATGCTAAAAAATGTCCGAACTTTAAAATTGACTAGCTTGTGGTCTTACATAACATAGAAGGAAGTGGTCAAAAGTTCTGCAAGTTTAAAAGTAGAACACTTGGTTGAAAATGATTTGTTTATGTTGTTGTTGTTTAATGGGCGTGGATATCAAGTTCGTATTAATCAGTTTCCAATTTTATATAACAATTTTCCATGCAGCAGAAGTTGAAAAAAACTTTATTTCATAACAATTACTTTATCTTCTAAGCGCGTGTTATTGTTATAAATTTGTAATATCTGTATGTACTTGGAACTACATATAAGTCGATGGAAGAAAAGGGGACAAAACCTTGAGCATATAGTGTACATGTATAAATAAACAGCTGTTAACTGGTTTTAGTTTTAAGGAAGGTTTTTCAATAAGTTACGCATGCGATTTTCAAAATTGATGAACATATGGTTTTTGTGTTAGGTAACATAACGTAACATGTCGTAATTTTTTTCATACATTTTCCTTATAAGTGTTTTTGGGCCTTCGAGTAAACAGTTTTGTAAAGAGATGTGAGGGAGTTATTATTGTAGAGATGAATAAAAAGACCAAGTGGTTAATGATAGGTACCTAATTCAAAAAAATCTTAGTTTCTAACTGTTGAAGTTCAATAAGAAAGCTCCTTGTGAGAGGCTAACGATTTGCTAAGTTTCTAGGTAGGAACTCAAAAACAAAGGAAATATGAGAACTTTTTTGTGCATTTTTTACATTTAGTCAATCGCTATAGTCTCACATAAGGGTTTTTATAAAATCCTACCACAAGTTTTTGGGCTCAAGTCCAAAAGTCCTTCCTTACTGAGTTACAGGGCGATAAAAAATATCTTTCGAAATCGTGTTTTAAGTACCTATATCTACAGAATGGTTTAAAGTAGAAACTTGAAATTTGGTGGGTTAATAAGTCTATAAGGACGCTACAATGTGATGGAATCCAACCAAAATAATATTGTTCAGTGTCGTACTTATAGGAGGGGACTCAGTGTTTTTTTGGATATTTTTGTAGGGTATTGAATTTTTTTACAAAATAACAAGAATTATGATAGATACGCTTAAGACACGTAAAAAAGGTATACTTGTTTGACTTGCGTTAACTCAACTGCTTGCGAGTTATTTAACTTCGAAAAATTTTTTTGCTATAAAAACAATTTGTGACTTTCCCTGTAAAGTAAAAAATATTAGGTCACTCTAATACAGCTGATTCTACGTCCAAAACTAAGCATAAATGGTTGTAGAAACCGACCCCCAAAAATGTTTCGTTACTAAAATACAGGGTGTTGAAAGATGTATTTTTTATTCGCCCTCTATCTTTTTAGGTATATCTACAGAACGGTATAAGATAGAAATTATGCTTAGTTTTGGACGTAGAATGAGCCGTATTAGAGTGACCCAATATTTTTGACTTTACAGGGTATCATAAATTGTCGTTTTAATAGCACAAAAAATTTTCAAAGTGAAATATCTCGCAAACAGTTGAATTAATGCAAATCAAACAAGTATACCGTTTTTACGTGTCTTGAGCGTATCTACCATAATTCTTATTATTTTGTAAAAAAAATTAATCCTCTACAAAAATTATTCAAAAAAAACTTGAGACCTCTTCGATAAGTACACCACTGAACAATATTATTTTGGTTCTAATACCAACAAATTGTAGCTTCCTTATAGACTTATTAACCCACCAAATTTCAAATCTCTACTTTAAACCCTTCTGTAGATATACTTAAAAAATTATTTGGATAAATATTTTTCAGCGCCCTGTAACTCAGTAAGGAAGAACTTTTGGAATTATTTTAAGCCCAAAAACTTGTGGTAGGATTTTGTAAAGACCTTGTAGAGACACCCTGTAATTAAAAATTTGTAGGTATTAAGGATATTATAAAGAAAAATATTTTTGATGTTTCAAGTTTCAACTGTTAGGAAATCAGCGGAAAAATTCCTATAACTGACTTCGTAGAAATATTTCGTGTCTATCCTGGGACACCCTGTATACTATTATAACAAATTGCTTCTTAAAGCTTGGAGAGATCATAAAAATATTGCGATGGTAATTCATCGAATTCATTAAATACTATGAATACCAATGCATAACCTTGCGTGTTTATTACCCGATATTTTATAAATAAAATGACACAATTCTTTTTTATAAAACTTGTTGACACACACCAATAATCACTAAAAACCACCGTCTTTCTAATATAAACCTTTTCATTATATCCAAATAAGTAAATTTGAAGTTTTATATCCTAACAAAGTTAGATTCTGTTATACTTAATTAAAGCAAGAAAACTTTTTGGTTTCAATGACTGTAATAATAAATGTACGCGTGATCTACATAATTATTTATTATAAGCTAGTTAATCTAAAACAGAAATACAACATTGCTTAATAGTTCCTTAATACATATTTGAATTGTAACAAAACAACTGTATAATTAATTTATTTCCAACCATTCACTTTCGATAATTTCTCTCTATCATAATATACAAATAACATGCACAGTTGTAATAAGCCTAAGTAGAGATTGAAAAATGTTTTCTATTAAATTGTTTTGCGGAGAGTGTTATTTTCTTCTAAGTTTATAATTTATGGAGATTTTTTTACAGTTTGTGTACACACGGAACAAGACAATTAATTATGATATTTAAATTTACATGTAGACCGGTATAGAATTCATGGAAAACTGAAGGCGTGGTTAAAATGTCTTATACCTAATTGTTACAGTTTTGTTGAACAGGAAATGCGTAAGATAAATTCGAGTACTAAGTAGTGGTTTTAGTTAAATAGAGGATGTAATTACAATATTAGAATTTATTAGTTATACGATATACGATATACGAGCCCTAACAACTAAATGTTCGGACAAAAGTAAATTTTTGAAGTATGAAAGGAGATTTTACGCAAATAATTAGTAAACACCTAACAATACGATAAGATAAAGCCTTAATAACAATATTATGCATGGAAGAAAATTATTTATAGGATTTAACAATATTTTAACTTTAATAATTAGCAAACTTTATAAAATGAATTCGCAACTAAATGTTGGGATAAATTTTAATTTAGGACCATTAATAAGAGGTTACGTCTCTTTTGGCTTTAATGGCTGCCTGTATTCTAGCAGGCATTGTATTTATCAAATTTTGGTACAATTCTGGCGTGAAACTGTCCCAAGTTTCTTCTATTTTGGTCTTTAAGTCCCCAATGGTTCTTGGTGGATTATTGCGTAGAATACGTTTAATTTTATGCCAAAGAGTTTCAATGACATTTAAGTCCGGACTGGATGAGGGCCATGAAAGCACCTTTATGTCGTTTTCCCCTAGTTCCAAAACTGTGATTTTTTAAAAACAGTCGTTAGAAAATTACGTCACATTTTTCAAGTGTAATTTTAAAGCTACGAAATGTGCCTAAAATCCCCAAATAAAGACTTGGGGATTTTTTTGTACATAAAACCAACATCCAGCTTTGCAATAAAGTAAAATTTACCAAAATCCAACCAGCGGTTCCAAAACTGTGATTATTTAAGTGTAGGTAGCACCCTCAAAAAACACGTTTTTTGAAAAGTGAATTGTGGAACTCGAAAAAGATGCAAAAAAAATCACATTAACATTTCAGGATTTTTCAATATAGTACGATTATTGAGCTTTGATTTAAATGTTTTTTGACACAAATCCAACCAGCGGTTTCAAAACTGTGATTCTTTAATACAGTTACTAGAAAATCATTTTTAAAGGTGCAACTTTGAAGCTCCGATAAATGCCTAAAATCACCAAATAAAAACTTGTGTAACTTTTTTGTAAAGAAAACCAACATCCAGCTTTGCAATAAAATAAATTTCATCAAAATCCGACTACTAGATCCAACGTTTTGAAAATAATAATTCTTTGTTTGTACAATTTTCCCATCCTGCTGGGTTAAAGTGCCACAGTTTTGGAACCGTCGAGCGGATTTTTACGAAATTTACGTTTTTATATAACTAAATGTTGGCATTATAACAGTATTATGGAAGTTAATTTAGATAACTTTTGCGCGTATGGAAAAAAGACAATCAAATTTGCTTTTGTGCGAACATTTAGTTGAGGGGTTGAGGCAAAGTAAAGAACGAAGTTGTTATTAGGGCTATATATAAAATTGCAAACAGTAAATAAAAAATGAAGTAGTGTTTGTTGGAATCTTTCTTGTTTTTAAACGAAATTTTTTTAAAAATTAAATCGAAAAAATACAAGTTATAGAATATAATTTTTATAATTTCAATATATATTTTTTTATTATTACATTTTCCTACTGCTCACTTTAATAGTGTAGAAACTGGTTATTCTCCTAGTGAAGATTTACCAAAGGTCATATTTACTCTGTGGTTATACCATGTTATATATTTATTTATAAGTTCTTCTACAAAAATTTCTGGGAATTCTCCTTATCTTACCACAAGTAATGACAAATAATTAATAACATAACTGTTCCCCACAACTTGTTATTCAGGAAAGATGATCACATAAAATCACTTATTACCTTGAGGCAGAGGTTATATTTGTAAAGTGACATCACCCAATGATTAAAAGTAAAATCTTATTATTCCTACTCGTACGAAGATAATAGTTATTTTTATTTGTTTCCCACAGATGTAATTCTATACAATATACAAAAATAATATCGTATTTATACTATCTATTGTACTGTTTGTTTTTGTACTAAAAATAATTTTATGAAAACTATTAACAGTTGAATGGAGTTTTCATGGTCAAATAAATGTCTAAGGTCAGTTGAAGCAGCAGGATATTAACAATAAAGTGTGGATATAAGATGAAAAGCTCAAAAAGTTACACTTTTTTATTCTGTCTATTACATAAAAATTTCTTAAACGTCGCAATTTTTTATTTAACAAATTCCACTAAACTAAAACTTTTCATCCGGTAGTTGATCACATAGATTGAAAGTAATGATTTGGCTTACGGCCCAATCTCCTCTGTTTTTATCCTGCAATAGATTGAATTGAATGATAGGATGCAGTATCCATCCCCCAGCCATGGACTTTGAATATACCAGTAATAATCTAAAAGAACATAGAGATGAAGGCACGTTTTAGGTGGAAAATTGGCGATCCATGTTTCATCGATGGCGAGCAAGTGCTACCACTAGTCGACCAATGAAAGCAAAAGTTTTTGTAATAAAAATAGAATGCAGATAGAAATGTTTGACGGGACTAAAACCCATGGTTCATTTTTTATTATTTGCTTTTAAAAGCTAAATTATACACATTTAAAATAAAATAAAAAGTTCAAGTTTTGGAATTATCAGAGAGAAAAAATCTGCTGTGTACCTGAAAATATTTTTCACAGATCTAGATCAATTATTATTATTTATGCAAGGCAAACGAGAGCCAACAATTTTGGACTTACCGAACCAGTTTTCAAATCTACTAGAGTTACAAAGAAAATCACTTTTATAACATTTTTTATGAACTTGTTCCGTCTCTCTGATTTGTTGAAAGCTCTACTCTTTAACATATAAAATTCATAAACCACTCATGTAATTTTACAGAAAGTGTTCCCTCCTTACGTTGTACTTCAGTGTTTAACATCAACTTTCGGTTTTATTGAAAGTGTCCCTGCTACTTCCTCTCTAATAAATAAAAACGCGGGTCAACACTTTAAATTTTCTTCACCAAATTAGCATGTTAACTATCTAATGTTCACATTATGACAAGTAGCCAGTTCTTCGACCCGGCCGCATTCTATTTTTCCCATATAAAAATCGGAAATATTCATGTCATTCGCTTTTGCATCTGCTTGGGAAAACTTTATTGAAATTCACCGTTAATCATTTTTTTATGTTTTTAATTGGCATTAACATGCATCTATCAAGTCTATTCCATAATTTAATAACACAATTTCACACCTCAGCAAATCCACTTAATAATAAAATAACAAACTAGTGAATGAACTTCTAAATAAGAAACAAAAAACTTTGGTGGGTTTAATTCATGATTTATGTCGCAGATTTATTGTGATTTGTGTTTATATCGCCGGAGTGACAAATATATTCTTTTTGTTCTTTTGTCGTTTACAATTTGTTAAAGAATAAAGCGAACTAATGAAATGGTAAATGTGGGAAGAAATCGTAGGAATAAATTTGCTTATATAAAAGCAACAAAACATTAAAGTTTGTCTTGGGGCGAGGTGTGAAGGTGAAATTTCGTAAGTTATTATGCAAATCGGTGGAAAAACAAAAAAGTTGTAAAAATATTGGAAAAGTGTCCTAGGGTCAAAATATTTTTAGTTCCAGTCCATAAAATAGGTACTTTTGTAAATTTATAAAAATTTACTGCCAATTTCACGAAAATTTGTCTTTTTTCAGAAAAATTATCGGCTTCTAAACAGGCGTTTAAAAAAACCCATTGTTGCTGAGAAATTATTGGTCATTTCCATAATGTATACGACCAAATATTTTTTCCAAAATAATTTTAAAACATCTAACCAAATAGCCATAAATTTTATGAGTCATTTTTGTGTCTGCTTTATCTCGCTTCTTGGAAACCATTTTCGGTCTTTAACACCAACTTTTATATACTCGTTAGACCATCAACCATCATCAACACCGTATAATTTCCATCTACAGACAACACAGTAATACCTACTGGTAAACCCCACCCAATCTATTGTACTGCAACATTGAGATCGCTTTATACCTTATTTAAAATTGTTCCTTCAAGTACAAGAAAACGATATGAAGTTCAGACCGGTTTAGCAACTATCGGAACAATTTAAAATTCTTGTGGATTTTTTGCAAATTGTACGACGATCACGTCCTTAGATGCACATTTCGATACGTAATGAGATAGGAACTAATACAAGTTGCAGATTTATTTACATTGCTACTAGGCAACTTGCCTATAAGTTTGCCTATCTAATATTTTATTGCCATAATAGAACAAAACTGCGGAATGTAAAATAGTGCACGGGGTTTTTGTTTTCCGTGTGGTTTTCTTGGTTGGTTAATCTATAATCTTAATTGCATGTAATTATATGTTTGCGATGGTGTTAATCCATGTATGAAGTTGAAAATGTTTGATTTTCTTGAAGGTAATATACACGGTGAGTCGCAATAAGTGAGACATGCTTTACCTGTAAATAATAATAATAAACTGAGACGATTGACGCAAAAATTTGTTATGCTAAAATGCATAACTAAAAAGTTTAAAGTTTGAAGTTTAAGAAAAAAAAATAATTTTTGGTAATAACTTCTAAACTAATTGAATGAGAAGAACCAATTCTTGGTAGTTGCTAATGAATACCAAAGACCTTTAATTTGTGAAAATTTTGTTGAAATCAAACTTTAAGAAGATGGTTTTTTAAAGTCAGTAAAGTGTTTAACCTTCTGGAACTTTTTTGTCCTTAAAATTTTAATTATAAAAAAAATTGCATTTAATAGGCAATTTAATTTAAAAACTTTTTGATCTCTTATAAAGTTTTGATTAAACGCACCGTTAAGCTTTAAAAAATTAAAAACTAACAGCATGTTTTTACTAAGTTTCAAAAAAACGGCATCAAGTATGCTGAGATTTAAAAGTTATTGACGAAGGACGGACCTCCAGCACATTATGCACGTCCTGTGTGACATTGGCTATCTGTCACCTATCCTCAACGATGGATTGGTAAAGGCCCTGACGCTCCTGTTGCATGGCCTCCTCGTTCTTCTGACCTAAACGCAATTGAATTCTTTTCTTGGGGATATTTAAAATCAAAAGTGTATGCAACACCTATTCCTTCACTTCAAGAGCTTAGAAGGAGAATTGTTCAACACGCCAATGAAGTTCGAGAGGCAGTTTATGATTTAAAAAAATTCGGTTTTCAATGCAAAGAAGAGCTACAGGAGCGTCATCGTCAGGGCCTCTACCATTCCATCGTTGAGGATAGGTGACTGATAGCCAATATGCTAATGTCGCACAGGAGGTGCATAATGTGTTGGAGCTCCGTCTTCCGTCAATAACTTTTAAATCTCAGCATACTTGATGGCGTTTTTTTGAAACTTAGAAAAAACATGCTGTTAGTTTTTAATTTTTTAAAGCTTCACAGTGCGTTTAATCAAAACTTTACAAGAGATGAAAAAGTTTCCAAATTAAATTGCCTATTAAATCCAATTTTTTTATAATTACAAATTTAAGGACAAAAAAGTTCCAGAAGGTTAAATAATTTACTTACTTTAAAAAACCATCTTCTTAAAGTTTGATTTCAACAAAATTTTCACAAATTAAAGGTCTTTGGTATTCATTAGCAACTACCAATAATTGGTTCTTCTCATTCAATTAGTTTAGAAGTTATTGGCGAAAATTATTTTTTTTTCTTAAACTTCAAACGCCTATAACTTTTTAGTTATGCATTTTAGTATAACAACTTTTTGCGTTAATAGTCTTAGTTTTAGACCTAGTATTTACAGGTAAAGCATGTCCCACTTATTGCGAGTCACCTTGTATTGTATACGTAATCTAAATATCGGATTTTTTTAAATCCACTCTTGGAAATGTGAATTATGGTTTTATTTTGGAATAAGGGCATGAGCTTTTCCTGCGTTTTTCGGGGCTCCAAATCTCTTATAACAGAATTATGAGTAAGTGAGTAGGCATCAATCATAAGCCAAATTATTACAATAAATAACATTGCGTTTCTTCGATATTTTAAAGCATATATTCATACTCCACATCATGTTATACCTACATACATATATCCCACGTTATAATCAAAAATAATTTTGCTGTAAAGCAAACTGGTTTGGCGCTTATAACATGTGAGTAAAAATTCGCAAGGTAATTTCAACCACAACAACCAACTTCTAAGGTGCAATTTCGCATTTACCAAGACCACACAAAAAACTTTCGTACAGACTGTTATATTCGAGTCTTGAAGGTCGTTCAGACTTAACGTGGGTGCAGAAAAGGTCGTTCCTCCTCCTCAAAAAACCCAACCGAAATTAAATGTTAGATCTGATGGTATCTGAATACCTAAAATCATTAATAAAACTCACAAAAACCAGATTAATTAATAGAAATTGTATCGATTAGGTAAGAAATTTATCCAAGAAAATTGTAAATTGTACTTGTCCTTCGTAAAGTCAAGGAGCAATTTTTTTTCTGTTTACCTATCCGTCTTTTCTGTTTAATGAATAATCTATACTTTGAATAATTTTTTGATATTGAGACCAATAGTATTTAAATGCTTGGATAATATTTATTATTATACAATCAACCCGGACTTTAATCTGAGTCAGACATTCGGATATCCCACACAGAACCTTAGTCGGTAAAACAAGCGGCTAAGGAGCTAGTTTTAATGCCAAGCCACTCCTTTCGCTTGGCACCTCTACTACGTCACATTATTATACCGTTTTTATAAAATACAATACTGGCTTTTGTTGATTTTTGTAAGGAAACAAACTTGTTAATTAGCTAGCTAAAAAATTAAAAAATGGAAGATTACAGGTGTTTCTTTACTGCTATTGGTTTCAGGACGATGGTGGAATTGAATACTTCAATACGATCGTCGTTCAACCCCATTTGAAGCTAGTGACAAATCAAGGACGAGGCTTCCATATAAGATGCCGTTACAATACTAGAAACAATACGATAACGAACGACTCCCTTAAAGTCGAGTAAGTATCCAAAAAAATCCTGATTCCTTCTGTCATGTGATAATATCGTTCGGAGTCGGAGTCAAGACAGGATAGTATGTGTCTCAATTCGTCAAAAAAATATTAATATTTAATTCATTCACTGGAATAAATTGCCTGTACGACTATACCAGTACATCATGTAAAGCACGACCGAATTACCATACACTTCTTGATATATCTAAATTGTCGACAGGCAATGAATACCAAACTCTATGCATCATATTATTTATGTCTTTCAGTTTGATGGACGCGGATCCAGTAACGGCTTTAGCCCCAATGCCCGGCTGCAACATGAAGATCTTCTCCGGGGATCCAACCCAGAGAGAAGTGGCAGAAAACGTAAAAATCGGCGACCCTCTCACACTGGTCATCACCATCGACCAGCAGGAAACTTATGGGATTCGCGTCACCGACTGTTTGGTTAGAGATGGTTTGGGTTGGGGCGAACAAAGGCTGATTAACGATGAGGGTTGTCCACTCGACCCGGAAATTATGGGTTTGTTTGAGTATTCTGAGGATAAAACGAAAGCCTCGGTGCATTTCCAAGCGCACAAGTTTCCTTATACGGCGTCGGTTTACTATCAGTGCAATGTGAAGTTGTGCTTGAAAGCCGATGGGGGATGCGAAATATCGGTAAGTTTCTTGGAGTAGGTACTCGAAATAAAAATAATAAAAATAGCTTGCAAATATATACAATACTATGACTATGGTATTTTTCTCCATTATACGCACCGTAGTATTACTCACTGCCTTAAATGGATTCCATGCAAAACACATAATTGTGTACGTATGTCTCGTAAACAGGTGGGCGTATTTGTAGTTGCATTCGTCTTCTTTAGCGTTGCGAAGGATGAACCCACTGGAGCCTGAAGCATTCCTTCTTGACCTTGAGTGCAGCGGCCGCGCACCTACGCCTATAGAGCTTCTTCGAATTGTGCGGTTTCTAGATTTGCATTGTTGCCATGCCGTTCATATGTAATTTTTTCAATCGGCAAAAACTGATTTGTGACAAGAATTTTGTGAAAAGATTTTTGTAATGGGAATAATTTGGAAATACTTTTCGGGTGAGACGTGTTTATGAAAACTAATTATGAACAAATGTTTGCTTGTGGCTTTAATGGTGTGGCAACACGATGTGGTCACAATGTCTTGGTAACTTAACTTTAACTACACGATGGACAAAAAAAGTTGTGTGAGAATATCGTGGCCTTCATAGTGGTATTAGTTTCTAGATGTCCGTTATTCCAGAAGATAATTATTAGCTATATTAGTACCTATTTTTAAAAAGAGTTTCGTTTTTGTATATATCTATCTTCAGGATATTTCTTAAAATTCTACTTTTTTAAAAGGATGAGGGTACTTCTAGGAAGAAAGATAAAAAAATTTCCTCGTAATCTTAAAATTTATTTTTATTTTATTTAGAAGCTGACGCTAGTATTAATAAATTCTTACACATTTTTTAAAAGCCTAAAAGCCAATTATTTTGATAATATTGTGGTTCTAAAATTGAGTTTTTTTAAACATCAAAGAAGACTGGAAGGCTGAAATTTATTAGAGTATATTAACTTTTGTAAAAACGCAGAAGAGATCTTCATTACACTTTTTATAGTTTGTGACATTTGTGACATTTGTGACGATACAAAAGTGCTTATTCCATTATAATCTAAGCAGTAGTTCTAAATTAATTAAAATTTAAAGTCAATTGAGTCAAAATTTCATCTAAAAGAATCTAAACTGCTGGCCAATTGAAACGTACCAACCGAATTTTTAGGTTGAATTTAAAGTCAAATATTTTGAAAAGGAAAAAAGATATCAACATGAGGTTTTCAGGATTCAAGAGATAATTTAATTGCGAAAACAATAGTGTGACCCGATTTTTTTACTTTGAAGTACGTTACTATCTACAGGGTATGAAAGAAAGTCGTCTTTTTTTTCTCAAACTTTATACCTACCGGAATTCCACAACAAAAATTTAATATTTTTTTGATGTCCATTTTTTTAGTCCCTGGTTAATGAGGAAAAAACCAATTTCTCAAAATTTTATATACCTCTTATTTTATAAGATACCGAATTTTTTATTAAATTTAATATTGTTGAACAGGTTTTTGGAATAATAATTATTCTGCCATTTTGAAAGCAAATGTCATCATGTGATATGTCGATAAAAAGGTAATTTTAAGTAGAATCTAATTCTTACGGAAAAAAATATACAGGGTTGTTTTAAAAAAATTTGAAAGTTAGTAGGTGACCCTTCCGGTGAAACCGGAAGTGTCATCAGATTGTTTTAAACGTCAAAATGATTATTCCTTTCAACAATCAAACCATGCCAAATTTCAAATTAATACAGTTAAATGTAACAGAATGGTGGGGGTTGTAAAACGATTTCGTAGCCTCCCGGTATACACGGATATGAGCAAATTTTTGAAAAAGTGAAAAACCCGTTTCGAGGATATAAGTCACTTAAACCAATGGTGAACATAAACTAACTAAATTCCATTCTATTCCATTAAGCAAATAGCCTTAAAAATGAATTAAAAAAATTTACCAATTACCGAACGTGTACCGATTTTTGATAAGCCACTGGTTACCAATAAATTAATGAAAGTACAAAAAGTGTATTTTTTTAAGAAAGGCCATTCATAAGGTATTATAATCAACTACAGAGATTGATTCTTACAAAACACAATACGGCCGAACGACAAAAAAAAAGAAAAAATTAAATTTTCAGCAAAAATTCGGTATCTTATAAAATAACAGGGATATCAAAATTTTGAGAAACAGGTTGTTTTCCCATTAAGTAAGGACTAAAAAAATCTACATTAAAAAAAATTAAAAAAAATTTGCGGAATCTCGGTAGTTATAAAATTTGACAAAAAAAA
This sequence comes from Pediacus dermestoides, assembly GCA_963942485.1. Classification (NCBI taxonomy): domain Eukaryota; kingdom Metazoa; phylum Arthropoda; class Insecta; order Coleoptera; family Cucujidae; genus Pediacus; species Pediacus dermestoides. The sequence goes on from OZ012626.1 coordinate 38,902,307, forward strand.
GAAGACTTTCTTTCGTACCCTGTAGATAGTAATGTACTTCAAAGTAAAAAAAATCGGGTAACACTATCGTTTTCTCAATTAAATTATCTCTGAAATCCTGAAAACCGCATGTTGATATCTTTTCTATTTTTCAAAATATTTGACTATAAATTCAACCTAAAAATTCGCTTGGTACGTTTCAATTGGCCAACAGTTTAGATGGTGGGACTAAAAAACATTTAAATTTTTGGAATCACCACTCGGATTTTTCTCTAATTTTATTTTTACAGAGCCAAGAATTGCTTTTATTGCGTAGAAATTTCTGAAACCTGTTACTTAAAAATTCCGCGAGTTTTTACTGATGTTACTTATATTCTTTTCAATAAAAATTGGCACCTCAATTATTTCTTTATTCGCCTAATCTAATCATATTTAAAATATTATCTTTTTCAAACGTGATACATCTTCTTTTTCATCTGCCATTCTTCACATAAGGCCACCACCAAAACTCGAGGAATTCCTCCTTGAAAAGTTCAAGACCTGTACACCTAACTGTTTATGGCTTACCATGAATATAGTCATAAAAATCCGACACCTTTACCATTTCAGCAAATCAAATTAACATCCACACAAATAAACCAAGACGAAAATAAAATAAATTAAAAAAAAGTGAAGTTTATTGGTGTCAATGTTCTTAAGGTAATTTTCATTTTATTGATTTATAACAGTACCAATTATTTTCAACCTAATAAGTGCACATCATTACAAGCAACAAACCACATCGTCTAATTCTAATAAACTGCTTGAACTGAATCGCAGTTTTTTTGCGCGGGGGACTCAAGTACAAGTTCAACTCATTGTGTAATTTGTTCACTCGCCTGGCATCTTCAGCCAATTAGTCTTTAATAATCGCCTTATTACCGGACAAGAATAGCATCCAATCAACCCAAAGAACGTTCCGTTATAATAAATTATTTTTTTGATGATGATGGAACTAAGATTGGAAGATTGATTGTGATTTGGCGATGTTTTTTATTGTTTCAGCCGCCCAATTGTGGAGGAAATCGTCTGCGTAGGCAGGCGGGTAACCCGACGGACCCCAGCGAAGGAACTCCTGCTACTATTGAAGTGTACAGCGGCCTTTATGTCAACGAGGCCAACGACCTCGCCAAAGCTGGAGTAGAGGAAGATTCGGTTTACAGCGAGAAGGTATTATTAACGAATTATTTATTCAAGTTTTCGGTGATCGTAAACTGCATGTTATTAATTGCTGGAAATTGAGAAGTTGATGTTGATGGAGAAATTTGTTTAGGTTTTGGAGGAATTCGTCAGGATGTTTAATATTTATTATGGTCCATTGATAAGTAAATGTGCCAAAAATTTACGCTGTAAACAGCTCCATAAGTTGATTATGATAATTGTCGTTATAGACCAGTTATTTTGAACACAAGTTTGAAAACGCTAAAATAATATTAAGTCTAAATTTGCAACCCGTCCGGATGACCGGAACATTGTCAAAAATTGAAAAAACAACAATTTGCTATATCTTTTTGTACAAAATTACAAAAGTTATGCAAACTTGGACAAATGTTAAGTGGCCTATTACAAATCTTCCATTGAGTTTGCAACCTTTTTTGCTAAACGGAACCTCGATTTTTATTAAATAATTATTAAATTTTGTTGTAATTCTTCGTACAAAATTCCAAAAGTTATGCAAACTTTATGTAATACTTATAATAAAGTCCTGAACCCACATGCCAATTTGCATAAATTTTTGAGGAACGGAAGAATTTTTTTATTTCTTTATTACTTGGGGCGGTGAATTTTTTAACAAAGGGGAGTCAACAAAATGCAAAAGTTTTCGAACATGGTTGCAAATGTTCGTTACACAGGTACAGACTGTACTTTGAATTTGCAACCTTTTCATACCTCTGGAACTTTGTTAAATTGATAACATCTTGTAAATAATTCCAATTTCGTATATCCAAAATATTGCTAAAGAGTTGCAAATCTCAAATTATATTTGTCTAATATTAATGAAAGTACTTTTCAATTTCCAACCTCATAGCAAGTCCGGAAAATATTTTTCCTTATTTTTATTTACACTAAGTTAGTAGCGAGTGAGAGTGAGAGAGCAAGACACTGCCTTGCCTATAGTGTAAATAAAAATAAGAAAAAATATTTTCCGGACTTGCTATGAGGTTGCAAATTGAGAAGTACTTTCAATAATATTATAGACAAATATAATTTGAGATTTGCAACTCTTTTGCAATTTTTTGAATATACGAAATTAGAATTATTTACATGGTATTATCAATTTAACAAAGTTCCAGAGGTATGAAAAGGTTGCAAATTCAAAGTACAGTCTGTACCTATGTAACGAACATTTGCAACCATGTTCGAAAACTTTTGCATTTTGTTGACTCCCCTTTGTTAAAAAATTCACCGCCCCGAGTAATAAAGAAATTAAAAAAAAATTCCGTTCCTCAAAAATTTATGCAAATTGGCATGTAGGTTCAGGACTGTATCATAAGTATTACATAAAGTTTGCATAACTTTGGAATTTTGTACGAAGAATTACAACAAAATTTAATAATTATTTAATAAAAATCCAGGTTCCGTTTAACAAAAAAGGTTGCAAACTCAATGGAAGATTTGTAATAGGCCACTGAAAATTTGTCCAACTTTGCATAATTTTTGTAATTTTGTACAAAAAGATATTGCAAATTGTTGTTTTTTCAATTTTTGACAATGTTCCGGTCATCCGGACGGGTTGCAAATTTAGACATAATATTATTTTAGCGTTTTCAAACTTGTGTCCAAGTTTCAAAACTATTGGAATTTTGTGTCCCTTTTTTGCTTGAATGACTGGCCTATTAGTAATGATGATGATTAGACTTTCATTCAATTATATTCAGACAACCTGACAAACTTTAAAACTTCTTCGCTTTCCATTTAAAAAAAATATTAAGTTACATTAGAAGGCACACCTTGATTATTTCAAATTCACTTTTAAAAAACACATTAGACTTGACTGTGAGAGTTTATTTGGTCGGTGATAGTAAAGTAAACGAAGCAATAATTAAAGAGAATGTCAAACGTGTCATACAAAATGTAATTCAGGAAATTTGGCATATTAACTTGCTATCATTCTATAACTTTCACTCGTATTCCGTGCATTTGATCTATTGAAAGGGAAGCTGTCCAAAAGCGAATAATTAATCTCATAGAACTGCTACTTCTCCACAATAACAACAGACAAAACCACTGTATCTTTTCTTCGGGTCTTTAACATCGGATGTACAAAACACGTCCACGAAATTCCACTATTGTGAACGTGTGTATAGCATTATTTTATGGTTCGCTGTATCTAATAACAATGCACGCATATCTAAATAAGATAAAACGGGTTTCTTTTCCATTCCACGATTAAATTCATACAATTCAAATAAACTTTGTAACCGACAACAAATACAAATTTTCAACGGTTTGTGGTTGAGAATGTAAAAGGTTTAAAAACTTGTTGGAATTTTAGATCGATAAACAAAACGTTTTTCCGAATTTTAATTGATATTGTTTGATCGGCGAGGGATTCAGAATTCTTTACCTGCAGCTTCACAAAAAAATGGATTATTGTTGTTAATTTTGCACTAGAAATAAAATTGCTGGAGTATGTTTAACAAAAAAGGGCCTAACTGATTTATTATACAGGGTGTCCCAGGATAGACACGAATATTTTTAGATATGATTTTTGAATACATTCTGCATTGTCCTGTCTAATTTTTTATCTCTAATACCGAATCCGGGTTTTTTTATTGTTTTTTTCCATATAAAGTCATTGCAGTAGGTGGCAACTTACGGAAATCTTTTTAACAAATTTAATAATTACTCCGAGTAGTCCGAGTAGACATCGTTTATGTTCAAAATGAAATTTAACTTTTCGATTAAAAATAAACCATTCTTTCATCATGTATCAAATTTTTAACTATTTTCAATACTAGTTTTCGAAATAAATTAAATGAAACATGAACATAATGATTTATTTTTTCAAATTCCAAATTTGAACACTAATAATTCTTTAGGGGTTAACACTATCAAAAAAATTACAAGATACTTTCGATTGCAAATCATCTCAACTACAAATTTCATGTATAACTTTTTTTCGATAATCAAATAGCAGGCTGGCGTCTTTTTTTAACAGTGTTTTACTTTCTCAGTCTAAAATTTTCAACATTCAAGAGATGTTTCCTCGAAAACTAACCCGGATTGGGAATAAAAAAATTATACAGGACAACGCAGAATTTATTCAAGAATCATACCTAAAAACATTTCGTGTCTATCCTGGGACACCCTGTATAATTGTGCACAGTGTAAATCTTAAAAAACATCTCAGCGCCTAAAGTTTTGCAGTTTTCATTCATAAATTGCCTCACACTAAATATTTATCTAAATTGCGTAGTTTTAGGGGCATACCTATGTATACAGGGTGTTCGCGCGAAGTGGCTCACTATTGCTAACTTCGTTATTATTGGAGCTACAAAGTCAGTTAAATTAGCAAACTAGTAGCATTTTTTCCGCTGATTACAATGGTGAAAACAGGAAAACAATTGACCATCTGGTTTTCGAGATATTCACAAAAATAACATTTTTTTAAATGGAACACCCTATATATTCTTGCAGAAATCGATGACAAATTAAATTCTGTACAAAAAAGTCCTTAATTTTTTTTGATTATAATTTTAAATAAGCGAGTTATTTTGAAAAAAAAATTGCCATTCTTTAAAATCAAGTAGCCATAAAACGGAATAGTAATTTATTAAAACCAAACAATCATAATTTTAAATTTAAGCAAGTTGAAAAAAACTTGAAAGAATTACGGAAATATTACTATTTTATTTAATATTTTTAATATACAGGTGTTTGCTCAAAGTGGTTCACTATTGCTAACTTTGTTATTATTGGAGCTACAAAGTCGGTTGAATTAGCAAACTAGTAGCATTTTTTCCGCTGATTATAATGGTGAAAACAGAAAAACAATTGGCCATCTGGTTTTCAAAATATTAACAAAAATAACATTTTTTAAATGGAACACCCTGTATATTTTTGCAAAAATCGATGATAAATTAAATTCTGAACAAAGAATGTTCTTATGCTTTTTTGACAATTATTTAAAATAAGCGAGTTATTTTGAAAAAAAGTTTTCAAAGTTTTAATATCAAGTAGCCATGAAAATTATAATTTTGTAAATTTTCAATATTTCCGTAATTCTTTCAAGTATTTTTCAACTTGCTTAAATTCAAAATTATGATTGTTTGGTTTTAATAAATTACTATTCCGTTTTATGGCTACTTGATTTTAAAGAATTGCAAACTTTTTTTCAAAATAACTCGCTTATTTTAAATTATTATCAAAAAAAGTTGAGGACATTTTTTGTATAGAATTTAATTTACCATCGATTTTTGCAAAAATATAAATATATATTTTTATTTTTGTGAATATCTCGAAAACCAGATGGTCAATTGTTTTTCTGTTTTCACCATTGTAATCAGCGGAAAAAATGCTACTAGTTTGCTAATTTAACCGACTTTGTAGCTCCAATAATAACGAAGTTAGCACTTCGCGCGAACACCCTGTATATTTTTTGTTGCACAACCAATTTTTTCTTACAAATGTTTCCTGTTTCCAGACCCCAGAAGACAGCATATGCATTTCCCAAAGAAGTTTCGCGATTGGTATTTGCATAGCGGGTTTGATATTAATGTTATGCGTCATCGCTGCCATCGTGTGCCTCCTGGCGCGAAGAAGAAAGAAGACCACATCCCATCCCGGCAGTTCCATTTACAGTGGTCCATACACCAACACTGCCTATAGTCACAGTAGTTAAAGTCTAAATGCAACATGAAAAGCAGAAACGAATTTAGAGTATTTTTTTACAATCGAAATCAAACTGCCATAATGATGATTTTTCGAAATTGTTGTTATAATAAACGAATTGTATTTTTAGTTTAGGTGCCATTATAGGCTCAGTGCTCATATAGATTTAATTACTATGTCTGTGTCTGTAAACCTGCCTTTATTCGCCCTTTGGTGTTCTCAAGTACTGCCAAATGTTTAATTATTATCGAAACTTGCCTCAATTTATTGTAGTTTTACCTCAGGTTTAGACTGGATTTTTTGAGCCAAAGTCATGGGCGATTTTCCAAAAATAATGTTCGGTGGCAGCTCAACGATACTATTATTTATTAGCACTTTTTCCCCTCCAAATTTTCAGCTAGTCTTAGTTTGGATAATTTGCCACTTGCATTAATCTTAAGGACATAACTTTACGTTGCCATATAGTCTACTTCCAACTCTTAACTTGCTGTGGCTCCTCATCATACTTGATAATGTAATCGTGATAATTTTTAACTAATGGGGTGTGGTGGTGGTTAATTTATACAAGCGGAAGCGATTTCTTCCACTCTGGTTCAATATAAGAGTACCCACCCATTTCCTCCTTTAACTACTCAAGTTAAAGCGAAGACGCTCTTGTACTCTTTTATCGAACATTTACTTTGTGTGTGTAATATTATTAACAATAAATTGTAATAAATACAAATTTGTTTGAGCGAAACTAATTTGTATTTTACTGGTTTTGAATCACAGTCGCATTATTATGTTAATTTTGTACATATTTCTTAATGCTGCTCTGGTTCTCAACCCAATTTACGTAACAAGTTTAAGTGATAAAACGATTTAAATTAAATAAAAATATTGTTTATTAATCAATGAATCAATCGAAACGGTGCTTTAATAAAAGTTTACTATATTAAAAATATTGTATCAACACGTAACAGTTATAAAATAAAACAAACAGAAATAAGTGTAGTTTCATTTATTCAACATAAACTGCTGGCCAATTGAAACGTACCAAGCGAATTTTTAGGTTGAATTTAAAGTCAAATATTTTGAAAAATAGAAAAGATATCAACATGCGGTTTTCAGGATTTCAGAGATCATTTAATTGAGAAAACGATAGTGTTACCCGATTTTTACTTTATAAGGAAGTACATTAATCGTCATTTTTTTCGACTTCGAGATTTTGATGGATTTACACGTTTTGAGGGCCCCTGAATCCATTCTGACCATTTTCGCCATGATGTCTGTCTGTGTGTCTGTGTATCTGTGTGTCTGTCTGTATCCACCATAACTCAAAAACGACTTCTCGGATTTGATTCAAATTTCATATTTAAGAGTTTGAACAAATTTGTGGGTGCCACATTCAATGTTTTTCATCTAGCACCAAAACAAGTGACAGTTACCTGATGACATTTTTAGGTTTTTTAGGAATATCTTGAAAATAAACAATTTATGAAATTTTTTTATTCTTTAACATTGATTTAGAATTGAATTTTGAACAAATTTTGTTTGAACTTTTTTTTGAAATTCTGTCAAAAAAATTTCAAAAAAACTAGATATTCTTAAAACACTTTATATTTCTCATAGCGCGCGTTGATAGTTGAATCCGATGGTCGAGGTAGACCATGTGTTTCATTATATGGCTGCCAAACGGAAGGTCCCGGGTTCGAATCCCAGAAGGAACGGACCATTAGTTTTTATTTATTTTACTGGTTTCTCTGGCACCGAAAACAATAATAATGAATAAATAAATGTAATTTCATACCGGGAGATTTTTTTAAGTGAGTAATAGGTCAAAAATCTAAAATAAAACACATTTTTGTCGTAAAATTCGGTTATAATGGGACAAGGACAGATTTATGCGTATTGCAATAAGTGCGACAGAGACTATTTGAAAATTGCTGGAAACCTTCAAAATGTTTACAAGAAATTTAACTTAATTTCTTTAGGAAAAGTAATTATTGTGATACTATCCGTAAGTATAAGAAAGTCATGTGTTGGGCACATCAGATATTTTTACTTTGAAGTACATTGCTATCTACAGGGTATGAAAGAAAGTCTTCTTTTTTTGTCAAATTTTAAAACTACCGTGATTCCACAAAATTTTTTTTTTATTTTTTTGATGTAGATTTTTTTAGTCCTTACTTAATGGGAAAACAACCTGTTTCTCAAAATTTTGAAATCCCTGTTATTTTATAAGATACCGAATTTTTGTTGAAAATTTGACTTTTTCTTTGCTTTTTGTCGTTCGGCCGTATTGTGTTTTGTAAGAACCAATCTCTGTAGTTGAGTATGATACCTTGTGAATGGCTTTCTTATAAAAAGTACACTTTTTATACTTTCATTAATTTATTAATAACCAGTGGCTTCTCAAAAATCGGTACACGTTCGCTAATTGGTAAATTTTTTAATTCATTTTTTGAGGCTATTTTCTTAATGGAAAAGAATAGAATTTAGTTAGTTTATGTTCACCATTGGCTTAAGTGACTTATATCCTCGAAACGGGTTTTTCACTTTTTAAAAAATTTGCTCATATTCGTGTATACCGGGTGGCTACGAAATCGTTTTACAACCCCCACCATTTTGTTACATTTAACTGTATTAATCTGAAATTTGGCATGGACGACTTTCTTTCATACCCTGTAGATAATAACGTACTTCAAAGTAAAAAAATCGGGTGACACTATTGCTTTCTCAATAAAATTATCTCTTGAATCCTGAAAACCGCATGTTGATATCTTTACTCCTTTTCAAAATATTTGACTTTAAATTCAACCTAAAAATTCGCTTGGTACGTTTCAATTGGCCAGCAGTTTAGTTTTATGTGAGGTCTATTATCTTCTAAACGAATTCAAATATCGCAGGGAAGTTTACCTTGCTACCTTTTGTCATTCAAGAATTAAAAGCACTTTGAAAATTGACGCTTTCTAAATGAATAAAACATTGTGTAGTGTTTTATATAATTTATTTACATGGTACTAAAATACAACAATACAACAGGACTAATGTTGCGTTTCCTTTTTAAAATAAGTTTTTTCAACTTTCTTAACTAAATTGATAAGCAGCGGAAAATTACGTACAATATTCGCCAAATCACTTTTAGGCAACGGAGTAGTTAAAATCGTGAAAAGATGTCCAAAAACCAATGCATCCAACTCGGTTGGCCTAGAAGAAAAAAACCTACCATAAAAACAGAAAAAACTCCCCTATTTCGCGTTTTTATTCTTAATTTTTCACGAAATACAACATCGGAAATTTAAGAGAATTTTAAGCCAACTCTATTGCTTCATTCTCCACAATCTCATCGATTTCCTCATCGTCCTCCAAAATAACACAATGCATCAAATCAAAATCGTCTATATCCTCGCTCAACTCATCCTCGTCGTCTTCTTTACTCAAATCCTGTACGCACTTTAGAAAATACAAAAAATTAATTCGTGATCAACGAAGGAAATGTACCTTGCCTCTGTTGTTGCCAATATTGGTTCAATTTCACGAAAGCGTACTCCGAAATTTGTTCGTCTTTGCATGAAAGACATGTCAATTCTTTGACAATGTTCTACCAATACGTCGAACTTTTGGATGAGATACACTAATCGGTTGTGGCATGCAGGAAGAGGGGTGGTAAGGATTGCGTAAATGTGACCATAAAGGAGGGCGTCTAGTTCACAACTGGAAAAAGGGAGGTTGTGAAGAGGGTTAAGGAAACTAGGGGTTTATACTGGAATATGAAATTAAGCGATTTTGCTTAACTAACAATGTTAAATTATTACACTAAACTGCTGGCCAGTTGAAACGTACCAAGCGAATTTTTAGGTTGAATTTAAAGTCAAGTATTTTGAAAAGCAGAAAAGATATCAACATGAAATTTTCAGGATTCAAGAGATAATTTAATTGCGAAAACAATATTGTGACCCGATTTTTTTACTTTGAAGTACGTTACTATCTACAGGGTATGAAAGAAAGTTGTCTTTTTTTTCTCAAACTTTATACCTACCGGAATTCCACAAAAAAAATTTTATATTTTTTTGATGTCGATTTTTTTAGTCCCTGGTTAATGAGGAAAAAACCAATTTCTCAAAATTTTTATATCCCTCTTATTTTATAAGATACCGAATTTTTTTATTAAATTTAATATTGTTGAACAGGTTTTTGCAATAATAATTATGCTGCCATTTTGAAAGCAAATGTCATCATGTGATATGTCGATATAAAGGTAATTTTAAGTAGAATGTAATTCTTATGGAAAAAATATACAGGGTTGTTTTAAAATTTTTTGAAAGTTAGTAGGTGGCCCTTCCGGTAAAACCGGAAGTGTCATCAGATTGTTTTAAACGTCAAAATGATTATTCCTTTCAACAATCAAACCATGCCAAATTTCAGATTAATACAGTTAAATGTAACAAAATGGTGGGGGTTGTAAAACGATTTCGTAGCCACCCGGTATACACGAATATGAGCAAATTTTTGAAAAAGTGGAAAACCCGTTTCGAGGATATAAGTCACTTAAACCAATGGTGAACATAAACTAACGAAATTCTATTCTTTTCCATTAAGAAAATAGCCTCAAAAAATGAATTAAAAAATTTACCAATTAGCGAACGTGTACCGATTTTTGAGAAGCCACTGGTTATTAATAAATTAATGAAAGTATAAAAAGTGTACTTTTTATAAGAAAGCCATTCACAAGGTATCATACTCAACTACAGAGATTGGTTCTTACAAAACACAATACGGCCGAACGACAAAAAACAAAGAAAAAGTCAAATTTTCAACAAAAATTCGGTATCTTATAAAATAACAGGGATTTCAAAATTTTGAGAAACAGGTTGTTTTCCCATTAAGTAAGGACTAAAAAAATCTACATCAAAAAAATAAAAAAAAAATTTTGTGGAATCACGGTAGTTTTAAAATTTGACAAAAAAAGAAGACTTTCTTTCATACCCTGTAGATAGTAATGTACTTCAAAGTAAAAAAATCGGGTAACACTATCGTTTTCTCAATTAAATTATCTCTGAAATCCTGAAAACCGCATGTTGATATCTTTTCTATTTTTCAAAATATTTGACTTTAAATTCAACCTAAAAATTCGCTTGGTACGTTTCAATTGGCTAGCAGTTTAGTAGCAACTAAATATTAAGCTTAATCAAGTCCCGAAATTATTTAATATAAACAAAACAATCCCAAAACCTCGTAAAACTTTCTGTAACTTTGAATATCCAGGTTATGCTGGTTGCATAATTTTAAATTAATGTAGTTTCAAATAAAATATACTTACTGCTCTCCAAAGAAGTACGTCTTCCCCTCCAAACGATCACTCAAACTCTGGCAACAAGTTTCCACTTCTTGAAAAACTTCCTGCATCGACTTATTGTACCAATTCAAAACTTTCAACTTCTTTATCACAGCGTTTCGCTTAGCATAATTTTGGATGTGATTCAAAGGCCATGGGTAAATACTGCCGTTGCGTACGCTCGTTACTTCGTTGTAGGTTTCATCGTCGCACCAACAAAGATACAACTAAAACACTCATCTATTAAAATTATAATACCAAACTGATTTTTCCTTACCTCGGCAACTTCTAAGACATTGTGAACCAGGGACATATATGCCCTCATATCGGACTTCATTTCGCTGTCCAGCTTCTCAGTTAAAGCCGACAAGCCCTTGTTGTTAACAAACTGGGCGATTCCTTCCAATTCCGATACGACAAATCGTCCAACTTTAAGAAATGGTACTTTTCCTGTTGGGGACATTGATTCGGCGTTTGGACGGGGTTCCACTTGGAAATCCAAGCCACACATTTTGAGATATGCTTGTACAGCCAAACAGTTTGCATTGTCTGGTAGAAGGATTTGTTCAACTTCGTACGGTTGGAATAATTTCACATCTTTTGGCCACGGCTCTTTAGCTGGAATTGTAAATTGGAGGTTAAATAAAGTGAATACTAAACCTTGTTTTGTACTTTACCGCCTAATTCCAGGGCTATTTTGTCAAGTAACACCATTTTTAAATTTATTTCAGTGTGTTGTAATATTTATTTTAGAATTTTCAGTTATTCCTTTAAAACTGTCAAAATAACTATTAACTAACAAACATTTGACCTACTGGCTACTAGTAACTTGGAACTACTTCTAAACAAAGTCAAAAAATCATTCTATCATTGTTGCACTCATACAAAATTTGGATATAGATTTTCGGAAATTATTAAAATAGTTTGAGATTTAATTCTAGCGTTCATTAAAACATTGATAAGAAAAATGCTAAAGGTCTAATAATATTTTTAAAACATTAAAAAATTTCTCAAGTGATAAAATTTAGAAAAGTAAATAAAATTGCACTTACTTGTTTTATTGTTACTCCTATCTTCACTCTTCAATATTTCAACATTTTCCTATAAACGAAAATATATAAATAAATTAATATTTCCAAACAGTATTCATACATATTGCATTTTTCGTTCCTTCATTGGCTTTCTATTACTTCCAATAACATCTACATAAAATCGTTTTAATTATAAAAACAATATTATATAAAATACAATTTACCTTCCAATTTACTTTTAATTTTCTTCAAAAACATTACAATAATTTACGCGCTGAAATTTGAATTATTTCAAAGCCGACATCTGCCGAAACAGTTTTGACAGTCGCCAAATTGCAAGAAACGAACGACACTAGCGCTCTTATTTCACTTCTTTTACACTTGTCGATATGTCGAAGAGAGGTGAGTAAAATGTTTTCATAAACTAAATCTATATTTTTTTCAATAATCCTTTCGAATTTTGTTAATTTTTGTTGTTTAACGTTAGTGTAATAGAGGATTTGTAATAATTTTATGTATATTTTGTTGGATGATGAAAAACATTGTGAGAAATCATCAAATTCATATTGTAGGTTATGTGTGTACTTAATTTGTTTTGTGTATTTTTTAGGACGTGGTGGTTCGGCGGGAGCCAAATTCCGAATTTCCCTTGGTTTGCCTGTTGGGGCAGTTATAAACTGTGCAGACAATACCGGTAAGTCGAAATTTTCGTGGTTCTTCTGCATTTTATTTTCGTGCCATGCATTTCAATAACCTAACTTTTCCGCTGTGGCATGCTAGATTAATGTAATATTTATTCCAGGGGCCAAAAATCTATATGTAATCGCTGTGCAAGGTATCGGCGGTCGCTTGAATCGTCTTCCGGCTGCTGGTTCTGGTGATATGATTGTCGCCACTGTGAAAAAGGGCAAACCTGAACTCCGGAAGAAGGTAATGCCTGCAGTGGTCATCAGGCAGCGGAAGCCGTTCCGTAGGAAGGATGGCGTTTTTATATATTTTGAAGACAATGCTGGTGTTATTGTCAACAATAAGGGCGAAATGAAAGGGTCTGCAATCACAGGGCCTGTGGCAAAGGAATGCGCAGATTTGTGGCCAAGGATTGCGTCAAATGCGAGTAGTATTGCCTGAGTTGTGGAAAATTTGATAAATTAAAAAGTGTAAAAACTAAGAATAATAAATATGTTCTTTACATTTCAGCAGTTTTTATTCTATGTAATGTTTTGGTGGTGTTCTAGTCTGAATATAATTATAGTACTGAAAGCGATAGGTATAGGTATAATAAAAAATTCTTTCAAGAGTAATTTCTGTAGAGGAAATACCGGAAGGGAAGTTTAAGTACATCGAATTAAAATCATTTTAGAACAATTATTATGTACACGGTGTCCCATTTTCGACACTTTTAGGGGGTATTGGCGTTATTATCAAAGATAGAGTGTTGCGGTTTTCACCTTCGTGTCCTACTTTTTTACGAAACGAAAGATTCCGGGGTCAAATTTGTCATGGCTCTCTTAGTTTTTAATCTACAGAGTGATTCTGAAAATCTTTGTTTTTTAGACACCCCTCGTATTTCCGTTACCTATGCGTCTACTTATCAAAAAAGTGAAAACTGATCTTGATATAGTTTTTTACGTATAATTCAGTGGCGTAGGCAGTTTTTGTGTAAAAGGTTTAGTTTTTGAGATATTGCAGTAACTTATGTTTTTTTAAATGGGACACCCTATATATTATCTTTTATATTGATTAAGGAAAATTTGGGCTTTCCAAAAATATATAATACTTAATATTTATTTTGAAAACAAGCTCAAAATTCCATATTTTTACTAATTTTATTTATTTATAACAGTAGGCCATGGCTAATTTTTTAAAAACAAATCCAAAATTTTCACAATGCGTATTTATTTTAAAGCTAAACACTTCAAAAGATAATTTTAATGCATTGTATAAAACATACCAACAATATAATACTTCTCATAATTATCGTAAATGGCCATTGTAATAAAAAATTAAAAGTAAAATAAAAACTCCTACGTAACAAAAATATTTCATCAATAATGGAAATCTGACAAATCTGTCAAATTTTGCATTTGTTTCTAATAAACTAGCCATGGCCTACTGTTATAAATAAAGTAAATTATTAAAAATATCGAATTTTGAGCTTGTTTTTCAAAATAAATATTAATTATTATATATTTTTGGAAAGCTCAAATTTTGCTTAATCAATATAAAAAATAATATATATTTAAAAAAACATAAGTTTGGGCAATATCTCAAAAACTAAACCTTTTACACAAAAACTGCCTACGCCACTGAATTCTACGTAAAAAACTCTATCAAGATCAATTTTCACCTTTTTGATAAGTAGACGCATAACGAAAATACGAGGGGTGTCTAAAAATCAAAGATTTTCAGAATCACTCTGTAGATTAAAAACTAAGAGAGTCAAGACAAATTTGACCCCGGAATCTTTCGTTTCGTAAAAAAGTAGGAGAGGAAGGTGAAAACCGCAACACTTTATCTTTGATAATAACGCAATACCCCCTATAAGTGTCGAAAATGGGACACCCTGTACAGAAATTTTGCGTACATAAAATTATTTATTATTTAACAGGTCTAAAACCTAATTTAGACCTTAAAAAAATGTTTTGTTCGTGACCAAAACCATCATTCCCCTTTGCAACAGAGTTAGTTTAAAAAACCAAGCAGTGGTTCCAAAAATGATTTTAAAACATCATCGAAAAATGCGATATTTTAAAAGTTCAATTTGAGCCACAAGAAAACACAGAATATGATTTTTTTTAATTAAACCAACCTTCATCTTTAAAAATCCAAGCAGTGGTTCCAAAAATGTGATTTTTAAAACACTTATCGAAAAATGCGATGTTTTAAAAGCGCAATTTGGGGCCCCTAGAAGACGTAGAAAAATTCATATAAAGAATTCGTGATTTTTTTCTAAATAAAACCATCATTTGTCTTTGCATCAGAGTTAATTTTAAAAAAATCCAAGCAGTGGTTCCAGAACTGTGATTTTTAAAACATACCATCGAAAAAAATGATTTTTTAAAGGCGCAATTTGGGGCCTCAAGGAAACGCAGAAAAATTTATATAAACAGTCCGTGATTTTTTTCAAAATAAAACCATCATTTCTCTTTGCAACAGAGATAATTTTTCAGAAATCGAAACAGTGGTTCCAAAACTTATAATTTTTTAAAGAACCATACTCGTTAGACTGACTAGAACGAGCTAATAAATATGTACATAGTTAATAATGCTTCGTGCTGAAATCAAACCGAAAACATGAACATCAACGGTAAAGTATCGATCTGTATAAGCGCCATGACCTTCCAGCTAAACTCAATAAAAGTATAAAACTTCTACAATACATATTCAAAACCACAAGATACTCTACTAAACTACATCGCGCGAATACAAACATTCCCCTGGTGGGATCGCAGAATATTGAAAACAACCCCGCGCGTGAACCATTAAATATTTATATTTCATTCGTGGCGCTCACTTAAACAATCAAGGTCGCGTTTTTGATAACAATGCAACATTTTTAATGTATCCGTTCTTGTCTTACAACGAATACCTGGTGAAAGCCATGGCAAAAAGTGGAACCGCCTCTGATTTAACAAAGAAATCTTCGCAAGAGCGCGCGGATCTGGTGGCTTATTGGAGTGTGCCTTTGTTGGATGGGGTGCATACGGTGGAGTTTGAGCATGGAACCACGACTGGAAAGAGAGTCTTGAGGTTAGATGGTAAAGTAAGTGCCATCATTTTGGAAAAGTTTTTTATACGAATAGAATTTTTTTTCGAAGGAAATTCTTCGGAAGGATTGGATGTTTAAATTAGTGGGTGATGAGAAGTTTACTTTAGGCAAGCAAAGAGCTAAATGCGAATTGCGAGTGGATCCAATTCCGCATTTTGCTTTTTCCTACAGTTTGCTAGTTGACGGAAAATCGTTGGAGAAATTCACTGAAAAACAATCACAATCTATTAGATCTTGGGCATTTGTTGCTGATGGGAAAAGATATAGAATCGTTTTCGGTGAGGAAAAAAAATTATTACAATTAAAAATATTTATTATTATAATTATTATTATATTTTTCCAGAAAAACAGACACTTAATATTTGGCTAAATGGCCAGAACATCGAAGCGGAAAATGTGTTTGTGGACGATGGAACCGAAATGCGTTTTACACTAGGACCATCCAACGCTATTATTAAAGCCACTTCCTCCGACAAAAAACAAGGCGTTGTACATCAACTTTTTATAGATGATAAACTTATAGAAGAAGACCAATTTTAACAAAGGCGTTGTAATTAAAATAAATTAATTTTAATATAAATAAATGGAAAAAATTCCGGTACCGGGAATCGAACCCGAGCCTCCTGGGTGAGAGCCAGGTATCCTAGCCACTAGACCATACCGGATTGTGATGTATGATGTTCATAGTTTATACAAAAATTGATCTTATAATAAAGAAAATATTTCATTTGTTTTATTATTTAATTATAATCTTTACAGGGAAGACCAGATAAATTAGGCTAAAACCAGCCAAAATATTTGTGGAATTTTAAGAAAAATTAAATGAAGAAAAAATTATTTCTTTGCAATAACTTCCATAAAAAAGCTTGGATTCAAACAAAATTTTGCATGCCTGTCTTCCTCCCTACGGACAATTTTATGAAGATATTTTCGATTTTGGGGGGCACCAGTGGCGTGTAATTCGGTCACATCTCAATTATTTCAAAGAAAAATGTACGCCACTGTAATTAAAAAAAAATTTTTTTCTATCGAATTCCTTGTTTAATTTGGAGTGAAATTTGCTTTCACAGAACAAAAATTGAAGTTTTAGTTCCAGAGATAATTATTTTTTTCCAAAGACGTGCTAACTTGAAATTACTAAAAAATCCGGGAATGATGACAGATGCTGTTAATTCATTAGTTCGTCGTTGTAAAAATGCATCGAGGCTGGCGGGTTGCATTTTGAACAGTTGCTGTAACTTTATAATTATTTTTTGTTACTTTTTGTTTTTTAATAAATTTCCTACTTGATTTGTGACTAATTTCAAGTTGGCACGTCTTTCGAAAAAACTAATCATCTCTGGAACTAAAACTTCAATTTTTGTTCTGTAAAAGCAAAGTTTACTCCAAATTGAACAAGGAATTCAATATATAAAAAAATATTTCTTAAAAATTACAGTGGCATGCTTTTTTCTTTGAAATAATTGAGATGTGGCCGAATTACACGCCACTGGTGCCCCCCAAAATCGAAAATATCTTCATAAAATTGTCCTTAGGGAGGAGGGCAGGCATGCAAAATTTTGTTTGAATCCAAGCTTTTTTATAGAAGTTATTGCAAAAAAATTATTTTTTCTTGTAAACTTCAACACCCTGTATCTTTCTTAGGAACCGAGATAGATGTATATAATATACATTTTTCCGAATCAGGATGACTAGCAGAATGTACCATTAAAGTTTGCTCGATTCAAACTGATACACCCTGTATATATTTTTAAATTTATTCAGTGGCGTATCCAAGGGGGGTTTCGGAATTTAAACCTATTCTCTCTATATAAGGGTCTCGAAGTTTTTAAATATTCCATGACGACAAAAAATTTAATGATGGTATGAAAAAAATCACGATTTTCATATTTTCTTATTATTTCATATATGAATTTAAAAGGCCTAACGAAGCTCAATCTTGATCCGCCACGGTTTTTTTTATATTGCAATCTTACTAAAAATCAAGACTTAAACAGAAATTGTACAATTTTTTAAAGACAGTTCAAAATTTTGATGTTATTCAGTCAATTATTCTAAAATCACTGCCACAATCTTGACGATTTTTTCTTAAGTGGGACATAGAATCAATTTTTACAAGGTTCAAAGTGAAAATTCGGAAATCTGATATAGAGTTTCAAATTTTTAAAGTGACCATGATTGATGACCGTTTTTTGCTCTTTTTGGCTCAAAAAATCTAAACTATCTTCCTTTTTTCAAATTTATCTTATTTATTATACCTGAGGTGAATCTAAAATTAATAAAATACTTATACATTTTTTCTAAATCTTCATCCAAGAACCAACTTTGGTGACTCGTATTCTGACCAAACGGTAACCCAGATAGTAAGTTCGTTTACATGATTTTTGTAGACAATTTTAGCCTCTACAAAAAAAATTATATGATTTGGTACGTTTTTCGTATTCGTTTTCAAGATATTTGAAAAACCCTGATAAAAATGCGTTTTTTGTGCATAAAATATTTTTTTATCTATGGCGCGCATTTTGTGTATAGCCCATTAGAACTTTTTACGAGCTTTAACATTCATATAAGCACATAATGACTGGAATGTTCCAATAATTTCGCATAAAAATAAAACAAAACCCTGGAAAAATAAAATTTATTCCATTTAATTTCTCACGTATTTACAGGTAATAAAGTACCAACACAGGTTCCAAACCCTACATTATAAGAATCACCCTCACAAACTGCTTTCATAGTGACAGTATCACCATCTTGTAAGAATTTCCTCTGGGAACCATCCAACAAACTCAAAGGTTTCGTTCCTTTCCAAGACAACTCCAAAAGCGAGCCAAAGGAGTCCGAGGTCTAAAAATCGTTAAAAATACAACAGAACTTCCAAAGTATTCTTATTTTATATTTTACCTCTCCACTGATTGTGCCACTTCCCATTAAGTCTCCAGGATTCAAATTGCATCCGGTGACGGTATGATGGGCTAGTTGTTGCTTAACAGTCCAATACATGTACTTAAAGTTTGATCTGCAAACGGTGGTAGAAACATTAGCACCTTTCGCTAAAAAATAAAAGATTTATTAGACATCAGCACTATTAAGTCATTAGGTCTCACGTGTTATATCCACTTGTAAATTAATATCAAAATTAAAGTTGTCTGTGTGTTTTAAATAAGGGAAAGGTTCAACATCCTGTGGGAAATTCTCCACGATAAAAGGCTCCAAAGCCAAAGTAGTTACAACCCAAGGGGAAATCGTGGTGCCCAAATTTTTCGCAGTGAACGGACCCAATGGAACATACTCCCATTTTTGTATGTCACGAGCTAAAGTAATTTTGGTAAAAAAATTAAACATACAGATAATTACGTACCGCTCCAATCGTTCATTATAACAAAACCAAAAACATGCTGGTCGGCATTTTCAACAGAAACTGAAGATCCTAGTTCGGTGGAACCACCTACGAAGAAGGCCATCTCCAGTTCAAAGTCCATTAGCTTGCATGGTCCAAAAACTGGTGGAGCGCCTGGAAAATAGGGAAATTCTAAATAAAATGTGTGATTCAGGGATAGAGTATAAGAACTACAATTGATACAAAAAAAGGTGCCAGGTTTACTGTATAGTCTACGATTGTAAGTTTTGAATAATTAAACAAACCTTCAATTGCAAGAGTTTGGCCGTAAGGTCTTCGGATAGGCGTTCCAGATATTACAACAGAACTGGCACGTCCATGGTAGCCAACTGGTAGATATTTCCTGAAATTATATAGATCGGGATCTAACTTTCTAAGAGCTCTATTAGTCCCTAAGTAGAACCGCCGCTACTATTACAATTACCCAATTCATCATAGATGAGGATTTAAAAACAGTTTTACATAGAAAATTTGGATCTAAATTGATAATAAATTTTTTTACCAGTTGGGCATCAACGCATTTTCTTTGCTCCTAAACATAACTCCAACATTAGTAGCGTGATAAATGGACGAGTAAAAATCTGTGTAATCTCCAATTTTTGCGGGTAAGTGCATCGTGACTTCAGACTGCAAAGTAAAAGCCCTGCAAAGTGGAAAATATAATTTCAGCAGTTGTGATAGATATAAATTTATGTTCCCTACTTTGCACGAAGATCAACATTATTTTGCAGTGTTAAATTCTCAATGGACAATAGACTTTGAATTGTTTCCCTCGCTTCTTTCCATGCTTTGGGACTCAGTGCCATTAAGCTGTTTAATGTTTCCTGAAATTGTAAACGGGTAATTAATTTAAATTAAGTATTTAAATTCGCTATAAAATTTTTTCTTGCCTCTTGGAACACATGTTGATGAGATTTGAGTTCTGGACCGGTAAACAAATGGGAAATTTCCTTCAAGTTTAAAATTTGATCTCCAATTGCCACGCCAATTCTGTGGGATGGCTGAAAAAGGGGTTATTATACAGAGTGGACAACTAGAATATATTTCACCTAAATGTGCGTCACTTTAGAAATAAATATATATTCGATTTTACTAACTTCGTTATTTTAAATGGGAACGCCCTGCATATTTTTGATCAATTGACCAATTTTTTTTATTTTTCAAAAAAATTTACTAATTGCTCCCCTTTCAGTTCTCCGACGGAACGCCAATGGTTTAAAGGTACTGCCCTACCCCTACTAGCTCTACTGATGGTACTTTCCGCTATAAATAGCAGATGCACTAACCCACTAACACTAACACAACAAGAACAAATAATTCAGTTTTATTTTAAAATTAAAAAAAGTTATTCATATAGGTTTTAAATTTGTATTTTGAGTCATCTACTTTTACTTATAAGCATGCTAATTATATCATATTAATCTGGAGTTTTCTGAGGTTATATTCCTCTAAAATTAACAACAATTACAAAAACAGTACTACTTACATCATCCTGTGTTGAGAATACACCGTACGGTAGATTTTCGATTGGAAAATCGCAGAATTTAGTGTAATTTATAAAGCACTTCATTTTATAATTTTTATACAATTGGAATTTTATAAATTTTATTCAACAGAACTGGTAGTGTCGCTGCTTCTAAAGCCAAGACCAAGGTCTAGTTTTGTTTGTCTGTTTATACTACTACATTATCATACGTTACTTTTAATTCATTTAAATAAATATTCATGAAACAGGTTAAATGTTATTTTGTTTGTTTCGTTCTGTAACAAACAAATTAAAGGAAAAATGCAATAGATTTAATATAATCAGAATTAAATATTTAAAATTGTATAGATAGGAAATTTGGCAGATGTAGTACCACAGAATAGATATCGATATGTTTATGTAGTACCTACTGGTCGCAGTACCTACTTCACTTGAAGAAGTTTACAAGTTTTTTAAAAATTCGATTTATTTTCGAGTTCTGTTATAGTTCGTTAATAAAATAATATTTTAAAAATGGGAAAAATTTAAAAAAGATAAATTTTTGTAAGTTCAAAACATGCTAAGTTTTATACTTAATTTTTTAAATATTTTCTATAAGTTTCGCCGATAAAACTGTAAATTTGATTTATTTTCGAGTTCTGTTATAGTTCGTGAATTGTGAAATTGGTCACAAGAGTCATTTATAAATTGGAAATTTAATATGTAAACCTGTAATTTTGTTTACAAATTGTACAAATTATTACTTTAGTGTATACACAAAAATGAATAAAAAGCTGTTTTAAAGTAGTTGTTTATACATACAGGGTGTCCCAGTTCATATCGTCAGGATTTCACCAGTCGATAGTTTAGCGAAAATTATAGGTGGTTTGTCTAATAAACTATGGTTCAATGTTGCTTCCTTTTTGATGTACAGGGCATTAAAGAAAATAGATTATTTAAAATAATTTACTATAAATCATAAACAAAAAAAGTTAGCCTTTTGAAATTTTGGATAGATTTTTTTTTGTATTCTCTTATTAATAGTGGTTGCAATTATTTTATTTAGAACACAGAGGCGTGCGTACGGGTTTCTTCAAAAACATTTTATTTAATAAAACGTACACCACTGGTTTTTTTTGCAGCACCAATATGCAGAGAGTATTTTCCATTCAATTTAGAAATTTTTTTTTATCTTACAATTTCTTGATAACTTAACTTTTTTTACTTATTTATTAAAGAGGTTCTTCCCTATTAGATTTCCGAAAAAAGCATCAGTACAAAGTTGTAGAGAAAATATTTCCTACAACTTTCCTTTTAATATTTTTTTGATATTGTCAATATTTAAAAAGATATTCAACAAATAAGTTGCAAATTTTAGGGAAATTTTTCTCTAGTTAGGTACTACTTACTACTACTACTTACTACTCTTTCCCCAAAATTTGCAACTTATTTGTTGAATAACTGTTTAAATATCAACACTATCAAAAAAAGTTTAAAAGATAAGTTGTAGGAAATATTTTTCTTTACCACTTTGTACTGACTCTTTTTTTCGAGAATTTAATAGCAAAAACGTTATTCAATAAACAAAAAAATCCAATCCTTCATTGAGGGCTGGTGAAGGAAGGGGGGGGTCTACGATTACACAAACTCAGTTTTAAACTTTCAAGGTGACGCTCTAGAAGATTCTACAAAAATTGGCTGTAATGTAAAAAAAGTCTATTTGAAGCCTTTTTTTCTCTCTTATTTACTGTACTATTAGGTTATTTTGAGTTAAGTTATCAAAAAATTATGAGATACGAAAAAGTTTCTAAATTGAATGGAAAATACTCTCTGCATATTGGTGCTGCAAAAAAACCAATGGCGTACGTTTTATTCAATAAAATGTTTTTGAAGAAACCCGTACGCACGCCTCTGTGTTCTAAATAAAATAATTGCAAATACTATTAATAAGAGAATACAAAAAAAAGATCTATGCAAAATTTCAGACGGCTAACTTTTTTTGTTATTGATTTATAGCAAATTATTTAAAATAATTTATTTTCTTTAATGCCCTGTACATCAAAAAGGAAGCAACATTCGACCATAGTTTATTAGACAAACCACCTTTAATTTTCGCGAAACTATCGACTGGTGACGATATAAACTGGGACACCCTGTATAATAAGTATTAAAACTTTTTAAGTCCTTATTAATTAAAAGACCTTTTGTAGAAAAATCGTTAATTTGTATAGAGGGTGTTTTTAAAATCACCAACAAACGACAACTTAAGATTCAATGATTAAAAATAAATCCAGTTATTATTATTATCATCATCATCATTTATTTTATAAAATAATTAACAAAAACAAAAAACAAAACCTTTGGTCCCATATTATATAAAAAAAACATCTCCTCCACATTTGCTTAATGTTGGTACCCAAAATGAGTAACTCCCACATAACTAGTACCACCAACACCTCCATGATGTCCACCTTCTTTGTGATGTCCATAATGAGCTGGATGCTGGGCATGACCAACCCTCTTAACAACAGCATTGAATCCAGAATGAGGACCAGAAACATACTCTACAATACGCATGGTACCATCAGCTTCCTTCAAAGTGTATCCCCCTTTCAAATGGTGGCCATCACGATGCTCGAACTGGGATTTCTTGTCGCCGGTGTGGTGGTCTTCTACACCGTATTCAAACTTGTAATGAGCTGGTGCATGGTGCTCTTCATGATGAGTTGCCAAAACTGCACTTAGAGAAACTAAGGCGAAAATAAGAGACAGTTTAGCTTGCATGTTGTTTGTTGATTGAACGGATTGTTTGGTATGGTTACAAGAGAAATTGTGTGAGGTTTATATAGTATAGTAGTAACAATTTTATTATAACATAACGAAGGGGAATATTATGTAATGCGTGTCCATGTTCAGTAATCAACAAAAAAATTGTTCACATATTTGTGGATAAAAAAGACAAATTTTAAGTGATTGTTTCAATAAACTTTACCACCGAAAGTATCTTATAAATATGAATATATTGGCAAAGACAAATAAACAATAAAAACTATAGAAGCGGAACATTATATGCACTAATTGTAAATACATAATAAATATTTAGCTCATGATTTGGATGTAAGTAGGTGATTTTTTATTATCTTGCACGAGACTATTATAGTATAGGCAAAGAAAATAATTTCATATTTATTTATAACCATAATTGGTTGAAATTTTGAAATACGAAATATAGAAATTCAAAATAATTTGTCTCAAATATTTTAAATTAGTTTTATTTAAAACTAGAAGTTTAGATGAATTCGTCTATAATAATTGAATAAACTAGTAAGTTAATTTAAGATACTGAATAATTATTAATATAGAAGTCATTGAAAATGTATAAAAGATTTAAATTTTAGACTGGCACCTACCACGAGGGTCTTGTTACGTGATAGACTTCAGACAATCATTCTTGGATCGTTATAAAACCTCAGAGATTATAGTATGTTAAACAAGTATACATAGATATAATACAGGGAGTCTCTAAAAGGTCTTTACAAAATCCTACAACAAGTTTTTGGCTTCAAAATAATTCGTTTAAACCAAACGTACCTTTGTCCAAAAGTTCTTCCTTACTGAGTTACAGGGCGCTAAAAAATATTTTTCCAAATAATTTTTTAAGTATATCTACAGAACGGTTTAAAGTAGAGATTTGAAATTTGGTGGGTTAATAAGTCTATAAGGAAGCTACAATTTGTTGGTATTAGAACCAAAATAATATTGTTCAGTGGCGTACTTATTGAAGAGGTCTCAAGGTTTTTTTGAATAATTTTTGTAGGGCATTAATTTTTTTTACAAAATAATAAGAATTATGATAGATACGCTCAAGACACGTAAAAAAGGTATACTTGTTTGATTTGCATTAACTCAACTGTTTGCGAGATATTTCACTTTGAAAATTTTTTTTGCTATTAAAACGACAATTTGTGACACCTTGTAAAGTCAAAAATGTTGGGTCACTCTAATACGGCTCATTCTACGTCCAAAACTAAGCTTAATTTCTATCTTATACCGTTCTGTAGATATACCTGAAAAAGATACAGGACGAATAAAAAATACATCTTTCAACACCCTGTATTTTAGTAACGAAACATTTTTGGGGGTCGGTTTCTACAACCATTTATGCTTAGTTTTGGACGTAGAATCAGCTGTATTAGAGTGACTCAATATTTTTTACTTTACAGGGTATGTCACAAATTGTTTTTATAGCAAAAAAACTTTTCGAAGTTAAATATCTCGCAAACAGTTGAGTTAACGCAAGTCAAACAAGTATACCTTTTTTACGTGTCTTGAGCGTATCTATCATAATTCTTGTTATTTTGTAAAAAAAATCAATACCCTACAAAAAATATCCAAAAAAACACTGAATCCCCTCCTATAAGTACGACAGTGAAAAATATTATTTTGGTTGTAATACCATCACATTGTAGCTTCCTTATAGACTTATTAACCCACCAAATTTTAAGTCTCTACTTTAAACCGTTCTGTAGATATATTTAAAAAATTATTTGGAAAGATATTTTTAGCGCCCTGTAACTCAATAAGGAAGGACTTTTGGACTAAGGTATGTTTTGTTCAATCGACTTATTTTGAGCCCAAAAACTTGTGGTAGCTTTTTGTACAGACCTTTCAGGGACACCCTGTATATAAAATCGTAAGAAAAATTAATATAATTTCTGGAAGTCGTCCGATTTCGTCCTCCACATCACTAAAAAAATTCTTGTTTAAATTTAGAACCCTTCAGTCGCTATTCAAATAAATACAATTTATAAAGTACAATAATGTATTTTGTTCACAAATTTTAGAGAAAATATTCTGTTTTTTATGTCGATGACTAAATGTGCTATCTAATAATTTATCTCCCTTCGTGCATTTCATTTGTTAATTTTTATAAGAATAAAAAAATTTTTTAATCTACTTTTCACCATAGATATGTAACAATAACTAAAACTCAGTCTAGCATTTCATTTTACCATAATTTATTTTGCATACAAAGAATTAACAAAAATTAGTACAAAAATATCGAAATACAATACAACTAACAACAAAACCGTATTCTTTGGCCAAATAAATTAATGCTGGTAACCAAAATGAGTTACTCCAACATAACTGGTTCCACCTACACCTCCATGTCCACCATGACCACCATGATGTCCATAATGAGCGGGATGTTGGGCATGACCAACCCTCTTAACAACAGCATTGAATCCAGAATGAGGTCCAGAAACATACTCTACAATACGAGTGGTACCATCCGCTTCCTTCAAAGTGTAACCCCCTTTCAAATGGTGGCCATCACGATGCTCGAATTGGGATTTCTTGTCGCCGGTGTGGTGGTCTTCTACACCGTATTCGAACTTGTAATGAGCTGGTGCGTGATGCTCTTCATGATGGTAAGCAAGAGCAGCTGAAATAGCCACTACAGCGAAAGCAAGTACCAGTTTATTGGAATACCTGTTATTTTGTGCTGTTGTACAAAATGAATGATGTTTGATTGAGATTGTGATTAGTTTATATACAGATTTGGATGGTTGTGCAAGCACAATATATTTTAATAAATACAATGCAGTTGTTAGGAAAGTGAAATGAAAAAATTTGGGTTTGTGTGTAAGACAAACAAACGAAAAGTGTAGGTACTACATTTTAATATACGTACCATATTTTCGTGTGATTTTGGATAGGTGGGTAATATAAGAAAAAGTGGATTTGCATAACCAATTTACTAAAGAACTTTTATGCTTCAATAGGTATGAGTAGTAAAATTAATTGCAAAATTGCAAGTTGATATCGGACTTTTCAATTAATTAATTAATGAAAATTCTGTAAATTAAGAACGTGAGTAAAAAAATGTCTATACAGGGTGAGTCAGTTTTTTGTAGCAGGACTTTAACAGTTGATAGAGGACCTTTTTTTTAAAAGAAAATTTCCTATAAACATGGTTCGTAGAAATCTTCGTTTGTGAGATAAAAAAAAATTAAAAAAAAATTTAAAACTTCAATTGATTAATATTTTTTTCAATAAAGTACTGATATGTACCCGTCTATCTACGCCACTGGAAATATTATACGATAGGTTCTTATGTTAAACTATTTGCACTCAAGTACTCAGTCTTTTGCCGCAATATTATAATTTTATTTTAAAAAGGTATTTTTATATTAAAGAAAAAATAAAATAAAAAACGAAGCTTTCTACGACCCATGTTTATAGAAAATTTTCTACTTAAAAAAAGGTCCTCTATCAACTGTTAAAGTCCTGCTACAAAAAACTGACTCACCCTGTAGAAAACCATGAGTAAAAAAACGAGTTTGTATTAAATGGCCACCCATACTAGAATTTTGCTGAAATTTTAGAAATCAATATCCAAAATTACTGATTTTATAATATGTCATAAACCGTTTTTCTTTCCAGTTTAAAATTATATTTAAAAAGTGACCGGGAAATTCTTAACAAATATTTGTATAATTTCGACGTATAAAAATCATCAACAACATTCGTCACAAACACAAACATCCAACTATTCAAAGAAATCAAGAGCAATCGTATTATTTCCTTTAAGATAAGCATGCATAAAATTTTTTTGTTCATTAAAAGTTAACATTTAAACCACAACGTTTAATGCCTCATGTCAATTTTGTTCATTTAATTTCTATGTTTGTAATTTGCTTCTACAGTAAAAATTTCTTCTTCATACTATTCGGCAGGCCGTTAGAAAATCGCTCAAGCATATAATATGTTTAAACTGCAATCAGTGATTTCCTAAATTAAATTATTGTTATGCAAAATTACAACAATTTTTTAATTGCATTATTGAACCGTTATACAGTTTCATATTTGTATATTGTAATTAAACCTTGTCTTTTTTATATTTCATTTTGTAAAATGTGCATATATTACACAACAATCTCCACAATTTTACTTATTGTTAGTTGGTATATAAATCAAACAAATTTATAACAAAACCATCATTCAACTACACCAACATTCAACATGAACACCAAAATAATTTTGACTTTTGCTTTAGTGGCTGTTTCAGCTGCGTTAGCCTACCACGAGGAGCATCACGCTCCTGCTCATTATAAATTCGAATACGGTGTAGAAGACCACCACACCGGCGACAAGAAGTCCCAGTTCGAGCATCGTGATGGCCACCATTTGAAAGGGGGTTACACTTTGAAGGAAGCCGATGGTACCACTCGTATTGTAGATTATGTTTCTGGACCTCATTCTGGATTCAACGCCGTTGTTAAGAGAGTTGGTCATGCCCAACATCCCGCTCATTATGGACATCATGGCGGTCATGGTGGACATGGGGGTGTAGGTGGTACCAGCTATGTTGGAGTTACACATTTCGGTTACCAGCATCAAGAAGAAGATCCAAGCAAAATGGTTTTTGTTATTGATTAGTGACCAAAGATTGTTTAGTTATTTTTGTATATTTTTTATTGCTATTAAATGATTATCTGAATTTATCTAATGTTTTTAATTGGTTTTAAGTACAAGAGAGTTTATGTTATAGAGCAGACCATATAGATGTGGAAAACGATTTTTTAATAATTTCTACATATTGGCTTAGCTTTGAATTATTTAAAAATGAGACAAGTAACAAAAGATTGAACAATTAATAAGAGTTACTCCAAAATTTTGATGTAGGTACATTTTTGGAGTTCGACAGATTTTACACTTTTTCTGCGACACAGTCATTGTTAATTTTTGCACTATACAGGGTGTCCTAGGATCGACACGAAATATTTTCAGCAAACATTGATAGGATTGTTCAGTTAGTGATTCTAAATAAAAAATATTATATTATGTATAGGGGTTTTCCGATGGGTTGAGTCAGAAAATGCCTTTCAAAATACAAATGCGGTGCACTTATTTTTACATTAATGAAAATGCTTCTACTAACAAGTCGTGTACTAAAATTCTGTAAAAAGACAGTCTGGCTGATCTGTAGGCACACCAAATATGTCTGGCACGTGAAAAACTGAAATTTTTTAACAAAATAATTGCACTTATTTTGGTAGTCCTGAAAATTTGTCAGATGATAGTTTGCATTAAAATAATACTAATAATAGCTTAAAATACAGTCTGGCTATAATGCGAAATCACCAAAGCCCTGCCAGACTTGTCTAATGCTCATAAAGGCTATATACGTTCTATTACAGAGGGTGTTTAAAAAATACACCAAAATATTTCAGGGGGCGATTCCCGAGATCATTCTAAGAAAAAAGTTCATATAAATATGGGTCCGAAATCTTTTTTTAACCCCCCACCCCTGGTTTGATCCACCTCTGCTGGAAATTTCAAAATGATTTACACTCTATCTTATTAAGCCTAAAAACATTAGTGGATGCGGTGAATTTCATCATTTTACCTTGAACAGTTTCAGTGATAATAAATGAAAACCCTCTCAGGGTCACAAATTTAAGGGGCTATACCTAACTCAGCGAGTAAGCATTTTCGGACCCATGTTCATATGAACTTTTTTTCTTAGAATGATCACAGGACTCACCCCCTGAAATATTTTGGTGTATTTTTGTAGCACCCTGTACAGATGATTGGTGTTGTACCTACCTTATCATAAAGGATGTCTCAGGTTTTCATCGGGAAAATTTAACAGGCTATAGAACTCGCAAAAATAAAAAGAAAAGTTCATATGAACATGTATGTTTCAAAGCTTCGTTTTCGATATACAGCGTGTTCAAGTTAATAAAAAAAAACTTTTCTTATGTATTTCAAAGACTACTTGGCCGATTTTAATAGAACTTGGCAAGTTTTTAGTGACAAGTAAAGGGCTTTATTTGATGTAATTATATTGAATTTAATTATTCTAGGGGCGGCGCTGGGGGATCCTAAGTAGACATTTTCAGAAAAAATTGAGCACGCCACTGCATTTTTATAACTTTGATATTATTTTCAGATTGAGCAAATAAAAATGGAATGTTTTGTCTCTTGCATTTTCTGTCTATCTTGCTTACTTTTCGAGAAACAAAATAAAATTTTCCCCATCATCGCAAAACTTGAAATTATAGACTCACTTGGTAATTTTATAAATCAGCCAGACTTGTTTTAAACTATAAGCGATGATAATATCAATTTGTATAGATAATAAGTTTCAAATATCTGATGTGTCCAGCACATGACTTTCTTATACAATACGTTCTTTGAAAAATATTGTACTTAAAGTCGTTGCCAATATGTAATCATATTTTAGCAAATTAATTTAGTTATTGTTTCAAAATCCCAAAAATTGTCTTTATATTTCTATACTGCAAAATTTTCGTACCTTTTCTCTTGAAGCCCTTTGCTTTATTCCCTTCTGGCGGGAATAACTAATTATCTACACAACACTATAGCACTTTTTGAAAAAATAAGTCAATCATTGAAAGTAAGAAATATTTAATTACACGCAAGTTACGATTAACAGTATATTAACTAGGTACTAAAGAAATTATAATAATACTCGTTAACGCGAAATAATTAATTAATAATTAACTGGAAGTAACGAACAAAACTTTAGCACACAACCTTTACAGAAACACAACTAAAAATTGACTAATTTAGAATAAAATATAAAATAACTCATAAATTAGTCACCCTTTACACAACCAAAATTTACAATTTTTTGACCTTAGGCTGCGTTCACGTTTCTTAAAAAAATCAATACTGAAAACTTTTGTTGTGTTGAATTTTGTGAGAAAGTGAACCCAACCTAAGCCTTTAAACTGTATTTGTTGGCAAAAAATGATGAGTAATTTTTACGACTTTGTTATCTATGGATTTATTTTGTATATGAATCAGTTTTTAGTTTTATTTCGAATGCCAAACGGAACAGACGTGTGTCTGGTGCTTACGTTCAATTAGTCATTAATTATAAAGTATAACACGTGTTAATGTAATTGCTTTAGTAGTTAATCATACCTTCGCATAATTAGTTACTTCTTACGGTTACTTTTCAAATTTTCTTTCAATGATAGACTTTTTTCTACAAGTATAGTGCATTGTGTTGTGGATTACTTAGTGATTACCTTAGTGGATTACCATCAGACGGGAATAAAGCAAAAGGGCTTCAAGAGAAAAGGTAAGAAATTGTTTTAATTTTTTTTGCTACTACTAGTACACTGTTACTAGTCATGGCTTTCGCATGGTACTAGCCATGGGGCCCGGGGTATAGGAGGCTAGCGGTATAGTAGGGCCCCATTTTAATGGGGGCCTGGATCGGAATTAATTAAAAACAAAACTTCTGCCTGCCTTGGTAGATTGAAAATTTTTCGAAATAGTTTTATTCTTTTGCTACTACTATTCAAGGCCCTCGCATGATACTGGCCATAGGGCTCGGGGTATAAAAGGCTAGCGGTACAGGAGGGCCCCATTTTAAAAGGGGCCTGGATTGGAATCAATTAAAAACAAAACTTCTATCTGCCTTGGTAGACTGAAAATTTTTCGAAATAGTTTTAATTTAATTTGCTACTATGTACATATACTAATACATTGTTAGGTACTACTCTTCTAATATGTAAAATCGGATATGGGGGGCCCACGGCAGAATGCTGGGGGCATGCTACTACTACTACTACTAGTATACCTAGTATAGAAATGTTAAGATAATTTTTAGAATTTTGATTTTGATTATTGTGTTCTTGTTGAGGTGGGTCCCATGATGATTAAATGAGGACCACATCGTAGAAGCCAGCATACCAGGTTAGAACATTTTTACTTTTTTCCGTTCAAATATTTCAACTTGCTTGTGGAACATTCCATCAGTTGAAAAAGTCTAAACGGACTCATTTTAGTTTAAAACAATTTCTAATTTAAGAAATGTAGAAATTCTTGATTTTTTTTTGTTTGGAAACAATCACATGCAATCAAATTATCATACATATAAAATTGCCAGTACGATAAGGCAAAACAATAATTATTTAGGGACAAACCACCTAGAAACGAGATAATAGGGCTCAAAATTCTACAATGGGACACTCAATGAAATTGAAAATACTTATAGTTTATTTATTTTTCGTGATAGAAACACGAAGTTTGTTTTGTTGACTTAAAGACCACATTCTTATTGGAAAATTTCAAGACATACTTAAGGTGGTTTATTTTTGCATGTTTTCACCACTTCACAGTTGATTCGTTTTCTAATCCAAAAACCGCAAATTTTTTTCTGAAGTTCTAGATATATAAATTGAATAAAAATTGTCGATTTTCCAAATATTCTTGTTGAGTTTTTCGAGAATTTTAGAACTGACTAAGCTTATAATTTGTAGGTATTTGTTGTATAAGAGATGACTAATTTTTATGAGTTATTATTCTCATTTATAATACCTATTTATGTTTATATTAGACATTTTTTAGTATTGTTCCGAATGTGTACCGGTAAAGATTCCTGCTAAAGTTTTGTTTCGTATGATATGTTTAATTATTAATTAATTATTTCGTGTAACACATCTTAATTTAAATATTAACTCGCGTGTAATTATTTATTGTTTAGAGTTGTTTCGAATATTTTTTTTCAGTGATTATATTTGAAAGGTAGGTCCCATGACGATTAAAGGACTACATCATAGAAGACAGCATACCAGGTCAGAACATTTTTACTGTGTGAAAAATTTCATCAGCTGAATTTTCGTAAAATTACTATTGTTAAATATTTCTAATAGTAAATCAATCCGGGTTAATTTTGAATCATGAATTAATTTGCATTATTCCAACGTTGTTGTGTGGTTCGGTATTCCTTTTTGAGTAATAATTGCTCTGAGACATCGGAGATATTCGCACGTAAAGCCCGGGTTTTGTCTTTTAAATATTCTTTGACATTTAGATCGCGCCATTCCTAAATTACGATTATGTATAAAGTCCCATCAGAATTACTGGAACTAGGGTTAGAACATAACATACCTATGTATTTAACATACGTGGGTGTCGATAGATGAAACGCATGAAAATGGGTAAAGACTTAAAAATAATTTATATAAGCACTTCATAATTTTTCAAGCAAGGGCGGGAGTAACTATGACACTCTTGGCGTATGGTGGATTCGCGTGGGGTGACAGAGATGTGGAAGAGTTGTACGGGTTGACACCTAGGCATTGCTTAGAGCTGTTGCCTGTCTCTCAACACAAAGAGTCACTACCCGCGGTCTTCCCGGAAACCTTGATTGTTCTAATGCTGGGGGCCTGGCTTTCCACCAGCTACCTCTGGGATTAGAACGGTTATAGTTGCGTTTGTGACGTACCTCCCCTAGGTAACCGCCGGACAACGCTAATGTCCGATATATGTTATGTACGGTCTTTGGAACCAGATTAAATGCAGGCGTATGTTGGGGATTAGCGGCTAAACCGTCACACGTCTTCAAACTTTGTAACAAAGCTAATTTAACACAAATTTAAGTACAGTAATTTTAAAAGCAAGTAAATTATTAAATTTCGGGAGGGTAAACGAAGCTGGAGCAAACTTGCGCTCCAGCTAGTGCCATCGTTAGAGGTGTCGGTCGTATTTTGAACTGCTACGACTAGTATCCGAGATGAAGTCACATGTCAGACCACACGGCGTTTACCCTTTAACCTATTCGATAGCTCCCTCTGCCCATGCAAAGTACCGTTGTGGGCATGTAGTCCGGATAGTGATTAATGTGTGGTAGAGGTTCACGCCTCGAAAGTACCCCACTAAATGTGGTAAAGAGCCTACTTAACTCTTTCTACATGGGGTTCTCATAAAAAAAAACTCGTAAATAATTTTACACCACAATAATACTAATAATAATCGATCATAGAAAAATTTACCCTCTGGGGATTCAGAGGCCTCAAAGCGTGTAAATCCATCAAAATCTCATAGTCGAATACATCACGATTTTTTCCTTATACTTCGTATAAGAAAGTAAAAATGTAAAAATAAGTGCAATGTATCAGAGAAATCGATCTGATTTTCCGATCAGCGGATTTATGAAAACAGTTCAGCCAGACCTACTTTCCACTACTGGAGGTAAGCCAGATTGCTTTTTCTGTTAGTCTTATGATCTACTTTAGTAAATCAAAAAGATTCATAACTGGAAAAATAAGTTCAACTCATTTGTATTTTCCACCCATGACCCCATCGGAAAAATTTTGCCAGACTCAGATTTAGTTGATTAGAATCACTAACTGAACAATCCTATCAATGTTTGCTCACTGGAAAAATTAGTACCAAAAAAATTCACTAGCTCCCGGACTATAAGAAATATTAATTATTAAAATTAAGTAATATCGTATTGCTTCAGGTAAAATTGTCAAAAAACCAACCCACATTTAAATCATGGTCTAAATATTCATACATTTGCACATAATTAGATACCTACAATTTAATGTTCCGCTTCTATAATTTTTATTTAATTTATATCTAGTCAAACACATTCCTATTCATATAATATCTTTGTTTAGATACCTATATCTATGTAGTTATATTGACACAATCACGTTTTTCTTTCACCAATATATGACCATTTTTTGTTAACAATAATAATTGATTATCCATTACATAACGCTCCCCTTTAAAAATAAATTTACGTATATAAACCTCAACAAACTCAACAGTAAGCATATCAAATCGATTATTCCACTATCAAACAACATGCAAGCTAAACTGTCTGTTATTTTCGCCTTAGTTTCTCTCGGTGCAGTTTTGGGAACTCATCATGAAGAGCACCATGCACCAGCTCATTACAAGTTTGAATACGGTGTAGAAGACCACCACACCGGTGACAAGAAATCCCAGTTCGAGCATCGTGATGGCCACCATTTGAAAGGGGGATACACTTTGAAGGAAGCTGATGGTACCATGCGTATTGTAGAGTATGTTTCTGGTCCTCATTCTGGATTCAATGCTGTTGTTAAGAGGGTTGGTCATGCCCAGCATCCAGCTCATTATGGACATCACAAAGAAGGTGGACATCATGGAGGTGTTGGTGGTACTAGTTATGTTGGAGTTACTCACTTTGGGTACCAACATTAAATTAATGTAGAGGAGTTTTTATTGATTTGTGACCAAAGTTTTGTTTTTGTTAATTTTTTGTTACTTTTTTACTCATAAATAAATTTTAATATCTTAACGTGGTTTTCTGGTTTAGACTTTAATTATATTAGGGTATTAATCAAATAAGATTTAATAATCGCAGTATAGGAGGTTACATACTGCTCACGTGACATAATTGCCATACAATAATTATATATTCTTTTAAAATCTTAATTTATGGCTGTGTTACCTAAACATCATTTTTGTGGAAGGAAACAAGACATTTTCATTTTACCCACTATATTTTTATTACATTTTTGCAGTTTGTACACATATTCATTTACAATATTTAATGCATTTCGATGCTTAAAAGCGGCTAATTTTATAATTTCATGACATTTTTTATACATTTATTTGAAACACCTATTACATGATTTCAAACTGTTGTAAAATATTCTACAACAATTTAAAAATGCTAGTATACATAAATATAATGGAAGATATTGATTTTGTTGCATTTTAGACTGTCAGTCAAGTTTTTGTACAACAATTTATTTAGTTATTGCATGTTGTCAACTAGAAAATTGGGGATAAAATAATTTAATTTAAACTAGTTTAAATTTAGTTTAAATCAGATAAATTAATCCTAACGTAAAGAAAATCTTATTTTTATTCTCACACGAATAACATTTTTAATCGAGATGATTAGATTAGATTTTGAGGGATGTGGAGACGAAGGTTCGAATAATGTGAGAATAAAAATAAAATAATAGTTACGTTAGCTACAATTAAAGTTAAGCTAACTAACTTTGAAATGCGTTTTGCAACTTATTCTTATATTCCCTATAACCAACATTTTTTATCACTTTAAACTATAAAAATTTAATGGCAGTTTTCAACAATATTTTACAATATCTAACAATAATATCTAAATATTTTTTTTAGGCCAAAACTCATTTTATTAGAGCATTCTTTTATGGTCCAGTTTACTTTATAAAATGAGTTTCATTAGATATATTTTATTTTTTACGTAAAAATAACTTTTAAATATAGGAAATGTATTTTTCTATAACAGCAATAAAATTTTCAAGTATTAAAATAAATACATACAGCGCTCTATAATTTAACAATTATAATAATGTTTGGAAGGTATCGCAAGTTACTTATATTTTATAATATTAATATCATACTAATCAGCTTAAATAATTTAATTTTATTTAAAACAAATATTTTTCTATACAACATTATTGCGTTAGCTACACATTTTAAATTTTGTTTAAATTACCGTATTAGAAATATACGCTACGCACATTTAGTGTTTTTTGATATTTTCTAGTTTATTTTTTACATATATTCAACAATGTTTAAATAGTATCTGTTCCATCAACAGTTCCTTCTATAAAACTTAGGTTCTAAGTGGCGGAGTTAGAAAAGAATGAATATTTCTACCAAAAACTTTGACTTATGGGTGCGAAAAGTGTGCATGTGGGATAAAGACTTTATGGCACGGCGTGATTAAACACATAAAAGTAAACCAATTTTACTTGATACTTAATTGATTTCGTTTGGAAATACGCTAAAAATAAAGTTGCAATTTTCTAGTTTTTACTTCTATCTTCGCCACTGTGACTACACCTGGACTATTGAAGAAACCTCTGAAGATCAACAACTTAAAATATCACACATATATTTGATATAGGTAACACACTAATACAAGTAGGAATATTTGGAAGTGATAAATAAATTTTCTCTCGATTTTAATTTATTTACTACTAAAACTACTTTGATATGTTTTAGATTGATAAAATTGGTTGACTTTCTTTTATAACGTTTTCTTCATTTCGTAAATATAGCAAACAGCCCAAGGTGTGAATTTTATTTTTTTAATTTATCTCTCTTCTGCACATATAACTTTGGAAATTTTTTGGTTGTCATCTAAGTAAGTGAGAAGAGGACGGCGTTTTGATAATTTGATAAGGAGCTTTCATATAAATCTTTCCTTGTACCTAAAACTTTTTATAATTTTCAACAATTAATATACCTTATATCGTTTAATTGACTTTAATAGTTTCTTCTGCAATAATAACAAAATTAATTAGTTGCTTTTAAATCCTCTAATAACAATAACTTAAGTACCTACTATATTTCAAGCAAACTTCTTTGATATGTTGCTATCTTAATATGTTTATTCTATATTTCCATTTCATTGAGAGAAAATTTATTTCATTTGACTGTAAATCAACAGAAAAAATATTTACGTACGAGTAGATACGAATCAACACGAAATATTTAGATTCAACAAGAGATTTACAAGTCGTGTCCAAGACGGTCCATTTCCGACAGCAAAAAGTCCACATCCTTTTCAGTTACAGCTGCCGAAGAAATAATGTTCCGGAAGAAGTTAGGTCGTCTGTCATCCGGTTGATAACCGACCATCAAAGTGCCAGTTTGCATCATTCTGGATTTCAAAATAGGACACATCTAATTGGAGAAAAAATCGAAGAAATTTAATCGAATTTTCTGTGATTTATTTTTTACCTTTCCGAGTTCTTGTTCCCGAGCAGGTGAATGAGGCATTTTGCGCAAACGAGTTGGGATGTACCAGAAGCTGACGTTAACCATTTCTGGTTCCAAAATAAGGTAGAATTTGTCTGGTTGGTCCTTGATTCTTTTTACCAAGTACTCTGAGACTTCCATTAGGCGGTCCATGTGTTGTTCAAATCCTTGATCGCCCTAATACAATAATTTGAGTAAATGTCAGTCGATTTGATTCGTATAAATTTTATTTTAATTTATTTAACTTATTTTAGGTTTGGATATAAAATGTTTATTGAAAGTGAGATAAGAAAATTCAAACAAATTTAGTTAATTTCGTGTTTTAATTAAGAAAATCTCGTAGAAAATTATAAATTTTAAATTGTTATTTTCATCCCTAGGGAGACAAAATATTTACATCTCTTAAGAGAAAAAATAAAGCTTTCATGTAGAGTAGGCTGTGGAAAAATGGCTATTTCATTCATATAGAGAACAAAAATTTGTTTTTGATCCACTGGATGAGGCTACTAGATTTTCTAAATTAAAATTATGATTCCCCAAACAACAAATCAAATAAAATCAATTTTTTTACACACAAAAAAACTTTTCTAATTCAAGTAAAAAATTCCTAGTTTCAACTAACGCTTATCTACTTAGCAAGAGATAACACCATACAGTACACAAGTTTCAACAATTTCGTCCACTTATCCGAACAATAACTCAATGAATTATTAAAATTACGTTGTGGGATTTTTGTAGTTCTGTCTGGGCCCTACGCTACAACTCCCCAGTGGCGCAATTGGTTAGCGCACGGTACTTATAAGACAGTAGTCGTGAGCAATGCCGGGGTTGTGAGTTCGAGCCTCACCTGGGGAACGCTTTTTTACCTTAAAAGGTCAATTGGGCCCTTAATAAAAAAATAATTACGGGAAAACTCCTGGAAAATCAAAGTTGAAAAAGATGGAAAGAAATGCATCGAGAGAACTGAGTATCTCAGTAGAGGCTAGTGATTTTTGTGAGTAGTGGGTTGCCTATACGATGGAAGCAGTTTGTAGGAAGTAGGAATGTCTAAAATAATATAAGAATACTGTACGCTACGGTACATACAATATTTTGAACGTATTTATTGTAAATTGTTAAAAAATCAAATATTTTATTTTTGTGGTCAATTCTATTCACGAACTATAATAAAGCGTAAAGAATGAACTATAACAAAGGGCAAAGAACGAACTATAACAGAGCGTAAAATAACATAGTGTGAATGACAAATTTGATATAATATTGTAAAACAAAATGTTTATAAAAAGTTTCAGGCGTTTTGAAAAAGCGAATATTTTTGAGATTTTCTTTTGTTTTCCTTACCTTAGCTCTCCATTGCAGCCACAGTTTAAAGATATCATTATGCCGTCCACACTGAATCACCTTATCACCGGTGTCATATCTAATATCATACAGTTTATCTTGCATGAAGAGGTAATCGGCTGACATCTGGTTACAGCTCATCAGAAGCCCCTGACAAATATTTTAAAAAACAATAAATAACTTGATTTTTTAGAAAATTAAATAACGTACATCTTCTTTGAAGTGGATAGTGGAACATTGCAACAAGGCGCCCATTAGTTTGTGGGGGTTCCAGGTAACAGAGTCGGCTCTAAAAAATCGCATCAGAATAATATGTTGAGCATTTCAGTTTTGTTTTCCTGCAACATCTGCGAAATATTTATTTTAGTCAAGTAATAATATTTTTGCTTCGTTAGAATATTATAAATTATATTTTTTAACAGGAAAATTTTTTAACTACACAAAACGAATTATCCAATAAAAATTTATATATTATGGCCGGATTATTTTCAGTAGACACTATTTCTGTCTCAATCTCCGTTTGCCTCCCTCGACAGCAAGAGAGAATAAAAAGATCACGTGATGTGTGCTGAAAATAATTCTACCTTTTATTTATATTTTTTCATAAATTTGTTCTTGGTACTTAAAATTTTATTATAAATGATGTTTTATGAGTCTTATTTGAAACTTCTACTATAATTTCAAGCAACTAGATTTTAAACTTTTGTAGCGGTTTAATCTTGGTCGAAATTAAAAACAATTCCCCAACTAACTTTTATAGTATCCCATAAAGTGGGTGCTGTTTTTCTGACAGTTTAATAGCAGAGCTTGTGTTTAAAGCTCGCCATCAGAGCTTACAAAAGCGTGGTCGGGGCAAATGTGATTAATGAAACTGTAATTAATAAGGGTCCTGTCAAGATCATTGTGGTTTCAATTTTAAAGTTTTCTATTATAATTTCAGCATACACTAAATTCGGTACAGTACCTATTAGAATAGTGATGCATAGTCTAGAAGTTCAAGTTGGGATCATTAAGTTCCAATCCTGCCATCGAATTTTAATAAAACCACATAATGGATGAGTTTAAGTCAATCGAAAGTGTTTTACCCCTGAGTGCTTTCACTACTTTGATAGAGTAGAAGTGTTTTTAAAACCATAAGTAGGTTTGATGCAAATTGATGCACACTTCAGGGCTTATCAGAGGTTTTATGAAGGGGGACCCTTGATCGCATTATCGATTTTATTTGTGTATTTACGCCTCACCCCCGAGGTTAAATCTAAATCTAAATCCACCTATTTATTTTTCCACTTAGATAATGTAATGAAAATTACTTATTTCCCCTCATCACTAATTAGCAAAAAAAAATGCGATTCTACAATTAATTATTTTTATTGTGAACTTTCCGGATTTACCCATCGTGGCAGGGTTTAATCTCAATTGGAGTTGATCAAGCTCAAGCAGTTTGATGTCAGTTTGAGCTGTCCCATCTGTTTGGTTCCCATGTAATCAGGGATTAAAGCTGGCGCACTTCAGATTCGAGACAAGCTTTTGCTCTTTATGGTACATTTTACTTGTACCTAGAGTTCGATGTGGAAGCAAGTTGCTGTCTTCCATGGCATTAAATTTTCACTGCAGTTCAAGATTTTATCGAGATTTTATCCTTTTACCTTCATATTAGATTCTCTTGAAAGCGAGAGATAGAGAGACAGAAACAGCGTCACGCACTGACTTGTGAAAATAAACTTAGTGTACCTACAGTCAAATATTTTCATACGAATTTATGTAGACTACTTTAAAATGTTTGCGTTATAGAACCACTGGTCGGTTTATGAAAAAAATGCGGTTTTATGCAGCGTAATGTTGGCATTATTAAAAAAATAACAGAAATCGTAATCTTTTTAAATTACTTAGTCTGAAATTTCCCGGCGAAATTGTTCCAAAAATCGAAAAGTTACCTACTGATGAACCTCTTAGCAGATTTTCAGGAAATTTGCCTTTTTATACGAGCCCTAACAACAAAATGTTCGGACAAAAGTAGATTTTTGAAGTATGAAAGGAGAACTGGAAATTTTACGCAAATAAGTAGTAAACACCTAACAATACAATAAAATAAAGCCTTAATAACAATATTATGCATGGAAGAAAATTATTTATTGGATTTAACAATATTTTAACCTTAATAATTAGCAAACTTTACAAAATGAATTTGCAACTAAATGTTGGTATAATTTTTAATTTAGGACCATTAATAAGAGGTTACGTCTCCTTTTGCTTTAATAGCTGCCTGTATTTTAGCAGGCATTGTATTTATCAAATTTTGGTACAATTCTGGCATGAAACTGTCCCAAATTTCTTCTATTTTGGTCTTTAAGTCCCCAATGGTTCTTGGTGGATTATTGCGTAGAATACGTTTAATTTTATGGCAAAGAGTTTCAATAACATTTAAGTCCGGACTGGATGAGGGCCATGAAAGCACCTTTATGTCGTTTTCCCAAAGTTCCAAAACTGTGATTTTTTAAAAACAGTCGTTATAAAATTACGTCACATTTTTCAAGTGCTATTTTAAAGCTACGAAAATTACCTAAAATCACCAAATAAAGACTTGGAGATTTTTTTGTACATAAAACCAACATCCAGCTTTGCAATAAAGTAAATTTTACCAAAATCCAACTAGTGGTTCCAAAACTGTGATTATTTTAATGTAGGTAGTACCCTCAAAAAACACGTTTTTTGAAAAGTGAACTGTGGAACTCAAAAAAATGCGAAAAAAATCATATTAACTTTTCAGCATTTTTTCAATATAGTACGATTATTGAGCTTTGATTTAAATGTTTTTTGACACAAATCCAACCAGCGGTTTCAAAACTGTGATTCTTTAAAACAGTTACTAGAAAATTTTATCATTTTTAAAGGTGCAACTTTGAAGCTCCGATAAATGCCTAAAATCACCAAATAAAAATTTGTGTAACTTTTTGTAAAGAAAACCAACATCCAGCTTTGCAATAAAGTAAATTTCATCAAAATCCGACTACTAGATCCAACGTTTGGAAAATAATAATTCTTTGTTTCTACAATTTTCTCATCCTGCGGGGTTAAAGTGCCACAGTTTTGGAACCGCCGAGCGGATTTTTACGAAATTTACGTTTTTATATAACGAAATGTTGACATTATAACAGAAAAAACCATCAATATTATGGAAGTTAATTTAGATAACTTTTGCGCGTATGGAAAAAAGACAATCAAATTTACTTTTGTCCGAACATTTAGTTGTTAGGGCTCGTATACTGAAGTGTTGACGTTATTGAAAAAAATCATTATCGATATGAAAAATAATATAGATAGTTTTTATGCGAATGGGAAAAACCAAAATTTCTCATCAGTTATGATCCACTTTGAAAATTCGTAGCTCTACGCTGGATTAACAGATTTTCAGTAAGAATAGAGTTTTGCAAAGCTGAATGATGCCTTAATTAAGAAAAATCATCAATATTGTGGAAAATAAATCAGAATATTTCTGTGCTTATGTTAGAAAAATAAAATTGCTCATAAATTATAGTCAAGTTTCAGAATTTATAACTCTACACCGGATTTTCCCTTCGAATACAGTTTTTCATAGCTCAATGTTGGTAAAATTAAGAACATCTACATCTACATGGTGGAAGATAGTTTAGAATTTCTTGGCTCAATTAAAAAAAATATGTAGAATGGACTTTTCACTTTTCTTCAGAAATTTTAAAATTTGGAGATTTGCTCAGATTGCAATAAATTACAGATGAAATCATCGTGTAGAATAAATAAACTCACCTTTCAACTCCACTTAAACGAGGATGTCTGTACTTCTTCGACAACAACAATCCTCCACCCCAGGCAGCCTATAACAAACAATACACATTTTAAAAAATAAATTTTAACACTTTTCAGCTGCATAATAATTTTATTCTAGTCTTACATCAACATGTAGCCACATTCCATACTTCTGACAAAGATCAGCGATTTCATTAATAGGATCGAAAGCCCCCAGCACAGTTGTACCGGAAGTACAGCAAACGAAGAACGGTATGTGACCCCTGGCTCTTCTTTCGATGATCAAACGTTCCAGTTCCGATGGAATCATACGACCATGAATGTCGGATGGGACCATCAGGCAGTTGTCGGTGCCCAAGCCGCAAATCGATGCACACGATTTCACAGAATAGTGACTCTGAAAGTGATAATAAATCCGATTGTTATTGTTTTTTTTTATACAACAGGATATTTGGATTTTACCTGGTCAGATGTGAACATGACCAATTGACCCTGTATGGTGGCGATGCCCTTTTCTTTGTAGTTGGGGAACATTTTGTGGCGGGCGGCCAGGAAAGCGTACAGATTGGATATTGAACCCCCTGAAAGATGGTTCAATGTACGCGTGAAAATCTGTCAATTCACGTGTTTTCAAATTTTTCTACAGGAAACACGATAAAATACAACGAAATTTGAGAAAATTGTCCTGTCTTTTTGCAGACAAAAAACTGAAATTTAATCAATTTAAAAAAATAATTTCAGCTCTAAATCTGATAAATGATCTACTCTCAAGTGTTGATATTTATGTCTCGAAATTAGGCAACTTTAATACTCAAATTAGACGCGATATTAAAAAAAAATCCTCCACACGAATTTTTCCAAATATAATTAGTTGTAGAAATTCTGCAACACTCGGAATCTTTTTTTTTTTAGTTTCGCCCTAATAAATCACATAAAAGTCGTTGGATAATGTTAATGTTAATGTAAAAACATTAAAGTGCTGTTGATGTTTATTTAGCAAAATCCCAAAGTAAATAACATGCAAATCCTCTCAAAATTCCAACGTCAACAAGCAATGAATTTGAAATTCAAAGTACGGCACAGTCGGCAGCTGTTTGGAAATATAAATTTCAGCTGTAAATTAACTTTAGTCCATTAAATATTTAATTATAATGATGCGATTACAGTCGAAAGTTTGGAAAGTAATTATAAAAGGGACATTCTGGATTTGTGGAGTTTAAAACTAGTCAACTTGGAAAGCTAGTAAAACTCGTACGGAAACTAGTAAATTATTTCTGGATTTAGACTATAGATCAACTATATACTTCTTAATAAAGCGTTCCATGCCAAAAATGCCAAATTTTGTTGGGTAAAAGGCTGAAACTCTCCTTACCAGGTGCCAAAATAGAGTCACCATTCCTCCAGTTGCTGCCAATGATCTCCCGCATATGGGTCATAACGACCGTTTCCATCAGAATGAATACTGGCGCGATTTCATAGGTGAACATGTTGGTGTTGGCTGTAGCAGTCAGCCATTCACCTGCCATGGAAATTATGTCTAACCCGCAGGATAATTGGTTAAAGAAATGGGGGTGACCTGAAACAAACAAGAAAATTTTTACTTAATCAACTGAAGTATACAGTCCATTTTTTTTTATATTTGACTGGGAA
Source organism: Pediacus dermestoides (assembly GCA_963942485.1). Taxonomy (NCBI): domain Eukaryota; kingdom Metazoa; phylum Arthropoda; class Insecta; order Coleoptera; family Cucujidae; genus Pediacus; species Pediacus dermestoides. The sequence continues at coordinate 38,946,497 of OZ012626.1, forward strand.
TTTAAAATTTTAAAATACATTAAGTAAATTAATTCGCTCTTTTCGTTTGCAGTCAAATATTTTGCCTCTACTAAAAATGCTTTAATAAATCGTAAAGTTACACAAGTTGCTGCGACATATTTGAGCTTTGGAGCGACATATACAACAAAAAGAATTCTGTATACAATATCCAGGCTATCAATCTGCCATTATCCCGGGCTATTGCTCAGAATAATTGAATGTCAGTGGACTTGAAACAAAGACATTACTTGCGGCCCATGCACTTTCTCCCTTCACCGGTGGCGGCTGACACGTGACCTATTGGATTATCCTTAATCCCTTCCAGTAGAGAAAAATAAGATACATATACATTATTTGATATAGTTTGTATATTATAGATTCGAACTGAGACTACAGCTAGGTAGGTACTTAAATGTATGGGTTAGTGTGTTATATGACCTTATCATTTAATCATAAACTCATCTAGTGTAAATATTTGTATCGATTTTGAAAAAGCATATGTAGTACTTGTAGTTAATTAAATATTGGAATCGATGATAAATGTTGAAACAAGAGCTTTATGACGTGATGGTTGCACTAGATCATGTTAAGCTAAAACATGCTAATCAGATAATTATAACAAATTAATTTTTTTCTGTATTATATGCATTATAAGGTGATTTTTTCATTTATTGCAACCTTTCAAATCCTGCACTGTTTTTCTTTCTATAAAGACCTCTGTAAATAAAATCCGTCTTTTCGCTTTCATAGAAAAATAAAAGCTTTCGATTAACAACAGGCTGGAATAAGGGAGAGTTGAGTGGCAGGAATCGCGCTGTACTCCACTAATCTCTGCCTGAATACGACAGGAATCATGTCCATCGGCTCGGAAAATAACACGACATACATGCGGGAAAGTGTATAGTTCAATCAGGCACATACGTTGGAGTTTAATCAAGAAAATTACTTACTATAAACGGGAATAAAATTTTCAAATATTTAAATACTAAACAGTGTTTGATGGCTTTGTTATACAAACCTAACCTAATTTGTGTTTTGAATTTATTGCATACGATCGGAGATGAAATATTTTATTGAAAAATTGGAATTCAAGTGAAAAGTTTTGATTTTTTTTGAAATGGTCAAAAAAATATGTTCTAACTTAATTTCTGCATTGTTCGTGATTTCTTCTTAAAAATACGATATTACGAGCCCTAACAACTAAATGTTCGGACAAAAGGAAATTTTTGAAGTATGAAATTAGAACTGGAAGTTTTACGCAAATAATTAGGTAAACACCTAACAATACAATAAGCTAAAGCCTTAATAACAATATTATGCATCGAAGAAATTTATTTATTGGATTTAACAATTATTTTAACCTTAATAATTATCAAATCTTACAAAATTAATTTGCAACTAAATGTTGGGATAATTTTTAATTTAGGACCATTATACGAGGTTACGTCTCCTTTTGCTTTAATAGCTGCCTGTATTCTTGCAGGCTTTGTATTTATCAAATTTTGGTACAATTCCGGCGTGAAACTGTCCCAAATTTCTTCTTCTTCTTCTTAGTGGATTATTGCGTATAATACGTTTAATTTTATGCCAACGGTTTCAATGACACTTAAGTCCGGACTGGATGAGGGCCATGAAAGCACCTTTATGTCGTTTACACCGAGTTCCAAAATTGTAATTTTTTAAAAACAGTTAGAAAATTACGTCACATTTTTCAAGTGCAATTTTAAAGCTACGAAATATGCCTAAAATCACCAAATAAAGACTTGGATATTTTTTTGTACATAAAACCCACATCCAGCTTTGCAATAAAGTAAATTTTACCAAAATCCAACCAGTGGTTCCAAAACTGTGATTATTTTAATGTAGGTAGCACCCTCAACAAACGTGTTTTTTGAAAAGTGAACTGTGGAACTCGAAAAAAATGCAAAAAACATCATATTAACATTTCAGGATTTTTTTCAATATAGTACGATTATTGAGCTTTGATTTAAATGTTTTTTGACACAAATCCAACCAGCGGTTTCAAAACTGTGATTTTTTAAAACAGTTACTAGAAAATTCTATCATTTTTAAAGGTGCAACTTTGAAGCTCCAATAAATGCCTAAAATCACCAAATAAAAGCTTGTGTAACTTTTTTGTAAAGAAAATCTACATCCAGCTTTGCAATAAAGTAAATTTCATCAAAATCCGACTACTAGATCCAACGTTTTGAAAATAATAATTCTTTGTTTCTACAGTTTTCCCACCTGCTGGGTTAAAGCGCCACAGTTTTGGAACCGCCGAGCGGATTTTTACGAAATTTACGTGTTTATATAACCAAATGTTGGCATTATGTAACAGAAAAAAATCATCAATATAATGGAAGTTAATTTAGATAACTTTTGCGCGTATGGAAAAAAGACTACCAAATTTATTTTTGTTCGAACATTTAGTTGTTGGGGTTCATATACTGAAATGTTAGTAAAAATACAAAATTTCAATGAAATTTTACTATTTTCTAAAGATATTAAACCGTTTTTTTTAAGTACATTCGAAATATATTTTTTTCTATTTGAGTCAAAAAATTCTAGATTATCTGCGACTATGCTGATGATTTTTTTCCTATTTATTCCAACATTGAGCTTTGTAAAACTGTATTCTAAGTGAAAATCTGGAAATCTGGGGTAGAGTTATAAAATGTCAAACTTAAAAATGTACAGAATTATGTAGTTTATTTATTTTATCATAAGAGGTTATTTTTATTCAATTTTGATTTTAGACTCTTGTAAAAAACTAATAATAATTTATGAACAATTTTTGGTGTTTTTAAAACTTTGACATACCTACTCTGGACGTGACGTCACGTTTACATCCCCTCTTCATCACAATATTTTGTAACATCGCAAAACTGTGTTGGCAATTAATAATATAATTAAATTTTGTGCTAACTCCTTCAGAAATGTCCACATTCTTTTTCCTTATTTCACCCAAACATTTAACGTTACTTTTACAACCCTTAGTTTAAATTAATTTTAAAACCTCACATTTTTCTTTTACTACTCCAATATTATTATCGTCATATTCCTGCTGACTCTACATAGACAAGATGCTCCCTCGCATAAAAACCATCATTATTATTCCAACCACAATCTGCTTGGGGGTAGATAACATATTATCAATGAATTACAAGCTTTTGTGGTGGCAGCAAACAGACGATGAGCCACCGTCCACAGGAAGAGAGAAGGATCGGGTGTCCTCAACGGCACGCGTCAGAACCGCCGCATGGGGTATTGTGTGTTTATTATCGCTTCTCGCGCCTCAAAACTACCCTGATTGCATTCAATTTGAGAGCCCTTGTGGATAGGAAAGTTTGGAAAAGTTATAGATTATATTATAATAATATAAAAGTGGATTTGGAAGAGAATGGGTGTTCATTAATAGCTGCAGGGGGTGGAAAAAATGAACCAATAAAATATTTCCTAAATTATTAATGAGATAAATTTTTATACAAAATGCTCGATGGAAATTTAAAAACTCTACAACCTTTTTGAACTTTTAATTTTTTCTCTTTGTATATAGAAACAATTCAAAAAATGCGCTGCAATTTGTCCACCCACGATGCACAAAAGCACATTCCTAAGCTTTATGGGTCGGGAGATGTCTACTACATAGGGTAGTTTTTAATCCGGCGTGGGACACTGACTGAAGCACGGATAAAGACGGGGGGTGCTTTGAGTGCCCTTAATTACACCACTCTGATGGGGGTGCCAACTTTGGTGTTTATATTGAAGGCTGAAGGGCATCATGCTGCGTATCAATGTAGCTTCGACTTACGTTATTACATTATACAAATGTGCATGGGTAGGTGTAATTTATTGGAGGTGGTTGGGTTAATTGGATGATGACAACATGATTAATTATTGAAACAGGGAATTTAATCGATGGATTTTTAGGCAAGTGGCTTTATACAGAAAACTGTTTGTAGATATTTACTTTCTTAGACAAAATATGCACACTGAAAAGCCTAACATTTAATGATATCTATAATAGTTATTTAAGCATTAAGGGAGGTAAGTAATATTTACCAGTCGAGGACTAATTGTTACATCAGATAGTTTTTATTTTAAATTAAATTAAATTCTCAAATAACCCTCCAAAAAACTGAATTATGTCACCGAATTTTCCATACCCACGCATCCTATCACAACAAATAACAATTCAATCTGCATCTTAGCCATAAATGTCACACTGTATGAAAAGGGACATGAATTAGTCCTGGCTCAGGTTGATAGTCAGCCGGATGGCGTTGTAAGCCTTGTAAGCTCTGGATTGTGCCAGTGGAGTTCTGAGATGGTGGCGCCTCCCCCAAAACCGACGACCGTCAGGACGCGATGGCTGGGGGCTATTCGTTTTCATTCACTCTCAGTCAAAGCTTTCAAATGCTTACTCGCTATAAGCAAACAGATGCTTCTGACACATATGATCTTTGCATTCAGTTTGTTAACATCACCGTGAAATGCCTACGCTTTGTATTTTCTGTGAGATTATTTTAGAAATGATTCTGATGAAACTTTTTGTTCAAAGGAAAAAAATTCTACAACGTTCCAAGGCGAAGTATGGCTGATATCCTGAATAGTTTGTATTTATCTGAGTATAATCAGACATATGTTATAGGATAGTGACAGAGTAAATAGTCGGGTGGTGAGATATAATTGAATCAGTGGCAGATATCAGTGGCTGGACTATTAACAGCCTACTGAAAAGGACGTGGGGTGCCTGCAGGAAAGTTAAGCTAGCAGGGAGATACGAACATTTCCTGTACAAGAATGCTACTATCTGAAAACGAATTTTATGCATTTTTTATATCATGAGACATATAAAAAAAACATATACTTAAATTGAATATTATGGACCCCATCAAAATAATTTATCTAAAATAACGCATTTTGTGATTTAGAGATTTTCTAAGATTTTTTAAAATTCAGGACTTTTTTAGATATTTTCATAATCGTAGAGGATAATTTCAAAAGCCCTTGATTCTGTTAACTAATTAGGCTCAAATAAAGTCTGATTTATGGCGGAAAACAAGAAACTTAATTATTTATCATTTTATTAGGTTATTCTGATGAAATTGAAAAAACTATAAGTTCAACTTACAATACGCCAAGTTTGTTGAAATGCCTAAAATGCCAAAAAGAGGATGATTACTATGAAAGTGATGTAAAAACCACGATTAAACAACTTTTATATTGTACAAACTATAACAGACAAAAGTCCAAACTATAACACACAAACTAAAAACTGGTGTAACAAATATGGACTTACAAGAATTTTTTCTATGTTTAATAACTCGATGGTTTTTGCAATTGCTACAATAATTTTTGGACAAAACTTACAGTTTAGATTATTTTTAGTAGTTTAGTACAGTTTTTGCACCATTTTTTGCAAAACTATAGGAGATAAATGCGGAATTTCTCAAGTTTGAAAGCTTTTTCACTTCTTGACATTCTATTTTTAATAACTCGATGGTTTTTGAAACTGCTACAATAATTTTTGGACAAAACTTACAGTTTAGATTATTTTTAGTAGTTTATTACAGTTCTTGCTCTATTTTTTGCAAAACTATAGGAGATAGGAGCGAAATTCTCAAGTTTGAAAGCTTTTTCACTTCTCGTCATTCTATTTTTAATAACTCGATGGTTTTTGCAACTGCTACAACAATTTTTGGACAAAACTTACAGTTTAGACTATTTTTAGTAGTTCAGTTTAGTTTTGCTCAATTTTTTGTAAAACTATAGGAGATAGATGCGAAATTCTCAAGTTTGAAAGCTTTTTCACTTCTCGTCATTCTATTTTTAATAACTCGATGGTTTTTGCAACTGCTACAATAATTTTTGGACAAAACTTACAGTTTAGATTATTTTTAGTAGTTTAGTACAGTTTTTGCTCTATTTTTTGCAAAACTATAGGAGATAGATGCGAAATTCTCAAGTTTGAAAGCTTTTTCACTTCTCGACATTCTATTTTTTATAACTCGATGGTTTTTGCAACTGCTACAATAATTTTTAGACAAAACTTACAGTTTAGATTATTTGTAGTAGCTTAGTACAGTTTTTGCTCTATTTTTTGCAAAACTATAGGAGATAGATGCGAAATTCTCAAGTTTGAAAGCTTTTTCACTTCCCGTCATTCTATTTTTAATAACTCGATGGTTCTTGCAACTGCTTCAATAATTTTTGGACAAAACTTACAGTTTAGATTATTTTTAGTAGTTAGTACAGTTTTTGCTCCATTTTTTGCAAAACTATAGGAGATAGATGCGTAATATCTCAAGTTTGAAAGCTTTTTCACTTCCCGTCATTCTATTTTTAATAACTCGATGGTTTTTGCAACTGTTACAATAATTTTTGGACAAAACTTACAGTTTAGATTATTTTTAGTAGTTTAGTACAGTTTTTGCTCTATCTTTTGCAAAACTATCGGAGATAGATGCGAAATTCTCAAGTTTGAAAGCTTTTTTTTTACTTCTCATCATTCGATTTTTAATAACTCGATGGTTTTTGCAATTGCTACATTAATTTTTAGACAAAACATACAGTTTAGATTATTTTTAGTAGTTCAGTTTAGTTTTGCTCAATTTTTTGTAAAACTATAGGAAATAGATGCGAAATTCTCAAGTTTGAATGCTTTTCACTTCCAGACAATCTATTTTTAATAACTCGATGGTTTTTGCAATTGCTACAATAATTTTTAGACAAAACTTAAACTTTGGATTACTTTGAGTAGTTCAGTATAGTTTTTTTCCATTTTTTGCAAAACTATAGGAGATAGATGCGAAATTTTCACGTTTTCACTTCTCGACATTCTATTTCTAATATCTCATGAAATCAACAAAATTTCCCTCACCTGTTTTAACTTGATATTTAAGCGTAGTAGCACAGTCGTGTACAAGCTGTTGTAAAGACACTCCTTGGTCAGGCACTCTGAGATCCAACAGTTTCTGCATATCTTCCGGATGGTGGAAATCCAAGATCTTTTCACTGCGATCGTTTGTTGCTCGCACAAAATCCAAAAGGATGTCGATAACTCTTTGCAGGAATTCCCGAGTTGCTGGGACGCTTTCCGTTTTGTATGGAAGAATATCTGCAAAGAAATAATCAATTTTATCAAATGTATCATTAGTTATTAGTTCCGAGAAGATTAATTAAGTTAACTTGAAAAAAAATTCATAATTTATAAAGTGCAGACAATTTTACAATTCGATTATCCAACAACTTGTACAAAAAAATCATTAACCGATATCTCCTCCACATTATCCTCCTTTTTTATAAATGATACATTCACTGTCCTAAATCTCTATCCCAAGGGAGTATTTTCTGCTATATGAGGGACAAGACTAATACTATAGTAATGCCACACTAAATAAACTGGGGAAGTTGGATTACACTTGAAAAATTGCAGTGGTTTTTCTGCAGCTGCCCAAACAAATGCTCTGTGAAATTTTCCTTCATAGTTTCGTTTTGGTTTCTGCGGTTTGTGCAAAATATCCACAAAGGAAAATGGAAATCAATGGAGGTGGTGAGAAATAGATGCGGGGGAGTATGTTTGAATATCTGGAGTTTAAACAGTGGTGCCTTGGAATTCAATTTAGTAGATAAGGATGATAAATTGTATGTAAACATGTAAGAAAGTGCGGGTTATGGCTATTGCGAAATTTCGCTAATGGTGGTGGATGAATTTGCATTTTTATATGTTTTTATGAGATAAAAATATAAATACCTACAAGAAAAGTCCCACAATTTTGTTATAAACAATAGTTCTTTTTGCATGGTTTATGATTCTCTGGAAATAGTTATTTATGTAACTAGGGATAAAAGTGATACTTTACTACCCTAGGGATCAATAATGAATAACAACAATATATTTTTCTGAACTGTTTAGAAAATGCTACATTATTTTTTACGATTGAAATACTTTCGTTGCTTTCGCTTCTTAGCTAACATTGTATTGTATGAAATCGTTGCGCTTTTCTATATCTTATCATTGCAAAATACACTTTGTCAACAACAACCGATATACTCCTATCATACTACAAAAAGATTAAAATATTCAAGGTTGCTTTGACAAAAAAGTGAACAAACTTTTACTAAATTGCCTAGACATATTATATAGTAGATATACCTTAAAAACCCATACCTTCTAGGTGCGCTCCAAGGCAAAACAGTAAAAATGAAAGTACCGATATCTATAAGTCTGTTCTTTGGTTATTGTGTATTAACTAGAGCATAATAATGAATTTACACTGAATCTTAACTGGTTTCTTAAGACTTTCAACGTCTCCAGTAGCCGTGATCGTCTAGTGGTTAGGACCCTACGTTGTGGCCGTAGTAACCCAGGTTCGAATCCTGGTCACGGCAATGTGCAAAAACATTGTCACGGTGGAGATACTTTTTTATGTATTTTTTAACAATTTAAGGTGCAGTTTTCATTATTAATTAACTACAACCTACAACTAAATTTTTTCGTTAAATTAATTGAAAAAATGGCAAAATTTAATATTTCGGTTTTAGGATCTGAAAAACTCGATTTAAGAACATAAATTCCTAACAGGGAATTGCACATTGTTGCGCATAGTTCGAAAAAGGGCCCAAGGGACTTTTAATTAAACCGAACTTTCCCTTCGCGGTTAGAATTTGTATTGAGAATACTCGCTTATGGTCCAGGGGCGGCGTGGTAAATTTTCGCTTACCACAAAATTTTATTAATAGATCCTCTTTATTTAACTAAGATAAACTCCAATTTATCACTATGCTTACAAATCCAAAAAATCTCACTTTTATAAATTTTGCTAGTTATTCATGCACCAAATAATAAATGTTCTTGGTCTTGGTATTACAAATAAAATCAGTTCCCTCTTTTAAAAAATATCGCCCATTCTCCAATATCACCGACAATAAACCATTGGATTCGATGTGATTTTTTTATACCCCCATCAATCCCTTGTCAAACTAGCATTGTTCCGCCACTGATTGAAATTCCACTGTTGGCAATATTCGCAAGGCAATGCACCCCTTGAACAAGTTGTGCCTCCTCCACTTTGCAGCAGCAGATGTTACCCAGTCCGACCCCATCTGAACATGGACAGGAATGCCCGGAATTGAAAATTATTCACTGCTGTTGATTCGTAATTGAAATACCTCTTGTCTGTTTGCTTATTGTGATTTTGACTTATATGTTGTGTATGTCTTATGCGTATTAAGAGGATGGTGTGGATGTAGGGGAGCAACGGTGAAGGGCTAAAGGGGTCAAGGATAATAGGGGATATTTTGTTATAGAAAATTTTAATTTGTGCAAAAACATCAGATACCTAAGTATTTCTATAATTTTGAATTCTGAAAAATATATCACGAAATAGGTAATAATTCATTTTCAAGAAGAACAAAATTAGAACTTTTAAAAAAAAATCTCGTACATCATTTTTACAAATGCTACATCTGAAATTTTGTATTGGTCGAAGTGAAATTATTATTATTCTTTTCTTTCTAATGATATATTACTAGATAAATATTTAAATTTTTTCTTGTTTATCAGGTACCTACAAACTTTATCTAACACTAACAATAATTCTGATATGTCTCTTGTGGAGGAAGAGTAATAAACTAGATCATCAATATTGAATTTTTCCATCACTATTTATCAGCGAAAATAGTCCAGAGATTAGAGTCGAGGATATTTGACAGATGGGCTATTATGTAGGGCGTCGTAAAAGACTAAATCCGCAGTAAGGGCGTCTTTAGGGATATTTTTGAATACTCTTGGGTTTACGATAAGTCTTTAAACACTCTTCTATTTATATTATATTTCGGTTAGTTTTTCATTAGATAGGTAAAACGACGGACTTTTTGAATTTTTATACAAATATTTAAATAAAAAATTAAATTAAAAAGAAATAAATCAAAAAACACTTTGCGCTCGGTTCACATTATTAAACCAGTAACTCAAGCATTTTAAAGTCTATCTTGCCTAAAAAATGCAAAAGTTTTGAAACTTGGACACAAGTATGAAAACGCTAAAATAATATTAAGTCTAAATTTGCAACCCGTCCGGATGACCGGAACATTGTCAAAAATTGAAAAAACAACAATTTGCAATATTTTTTGTACAAAATAACAAAAATTATGCAAACTTGGACAAATGTTAAGTGGCCTATTACAAATCTTCCATTCAGTTTGCACCCTTTTTTGCTAAACGGAACCTCGATTTTTATTTAATAATTAGCAAATTTTGTTGTAATTCTTCGTACAAAATTCCAAAAGTTGTACAAACTTTATGTAATACTTATGATACAGTCTTGAACCAACATGCCAATTTGCATAAACTTTTGAGGAACGGAAGAATTTTTTTTAATTTCTTGATTACTCGGGCCGGTGAATTTTTTAACAAAGGGGGGTCAACAAAATGCAAAAGTTTTCGAACATGGTTGCAAATGTTCGTTACACAGGTACAGACTATACTTTGAATTTGCAACCTTTTCATACCTCCGGAACTTTGTTAAATTGATAACACCATGTAAATAATACCAATTTCGTATATCCAAAAAATTGCAAAAGAGTTGCAAATCTCAAATTATATTTGTCTATAATATTATTGAAAGTACTTCTCAATTTGCAACCTCATAGCAAGTCCGGAAAATATTTTTTCTTATTTTTATTTACACTATAGGCAAGGCAGAGTGTCTTGCTCTCTCACTCTCACTCGCTACTAACGTAGTGTAAAAAAAAATCATGAAAAATATTTTCCGGACTTGTTATGACGTTGCAAATTGAAAAGTACTTGCAATACTATTATAGACAAATATAATTTGAGATTTGCAACTCTTTTGCACTATTTTGGATATGCGAAATTGGAATTATTTACAAGATGTTATTAATTTAACAAAGTTCCGGAGGAATGAAAAGGTTGCAAATTCAAAGTACAGTCTGTACCTGTGTAACGAACATTTGCAGCCATGTTCGAAAACTTTTGCATTTTGTTGACCCACCTTTGTTAAAAAATTCACCGCTCCGAGTAATAAAGAAATTAAAAAAATATTTTCGTTCCTCAAAAATTTATGCAAATTGGCATGTGGGTTCAGGACTGTATCATAAGTATTACATAAAGTTTGCATAACTTTTGGAATTTTGTACGAAGAATTACAACAAAATTTGCCAATTATTTAATAAAAATCAAGGTTCCGTTTAGCAAAAAAGGTTGCAAACTCAATGGAAGATTTGTAATAGGCCACTTAACGTTTGTCCAAGTTGCATAACTTTTGTAATTTTGTACAAAAAGATATTGCAAATTGTTGTTTTTTCAATTTTTGACAATGTTCCGCTCATCCGGACGGGTTGCAAATCTTTAGACTTAATATTATTTTAGCGTTTTCAAACTTGTGTCCAAGTTTCAAAACTTTTGGAATTTTGTGTAACTTTTTGCTTGAATGACTGGCCTATAGGTATCGGGTTCACTTGATCTTAAAATTTATTTAATGTAATAATGTAAATTATTGTGATTAAATATGTAAAATATATAAAAATGCAACGGTAACTAAATTAGGTAGGTACTTTTTTTATAACTAACAACTTATAACCTCAAGTACTAAACCGCTGTAGCCTCAATCTATACTCAGTTTCTTTTCTATTTATTATTTAAAATGAGAAAGTATCTAATTTAAAATACAATTAGTTAACACATTTTTTTATTGATTAAATATTCAGGTTATTCAATTCAATTAAGTATAATAAAGCAAGAACGGTATTTTAATCTAGTGTGTTCACTAAACAACAACGATGGAGTATATACAAGTAGCAGTTTCACGTTGTGATACCCACGCCTCCGGTAGCCGTGATCGTCTAGTGGTTAGGACCCTACGTTGTGGCCGTAGTAACCCAGGTTCGAATCCTGGTCACGGCAATGTGCAAACATTGTCACGGTGGAGGCTTTTTTGGGTTTTATGTGTTATGAAAAATTTGTATTTGTTTGCATTATATTTGTGAATTTTATATTATATTTTATGCGATTTTTATAAAAGGTAGTTTCTGAAATTATGATAAAACTTCTGTTAGTCCATGGGTGGCTGTGGATTGTCTAACTAAATATATTTTTGTTTTTTAAATTATTTTAAACTTTGTAGGTAAATATTGTAAAACTATTCCATTGAAAGTGAATGGAAGGATATTGAAAATTTATGTAAATTTATTGTAGGTAGTGTTTTAATTACCTAAAAAAATTGAAACAAATCATAAATTAAAAATTGTTATTTTCATCTCTAAAGAGAAAAATAGTACTTTCATATAGAGTAGGTGAAAAAATGGCTATTTTCATATATAATAGAGTAGAAAAAAAAGATTTTTAATTCACAGCCACCCACGACCCAGGACTAAATGATTTTATGAACAAACCTTAAAATATATGTATACAGGGTAATTAATAAATATAAAGACATAATTTTTGGATCGCGCTTCTTTAATTATTCTAGTTTAAAAAGATTTCGCGGTATTAAAATTAATAGCGAATGGAATAAATTAACAATCAACAACTTAAAGAATTTTTTCGACAGTTATTTTCTATTTTGTTAGTTTTTTATTCAATTTGTTGTAATTGCAGCATGAAATTAAAGTAAGATTAATTAATATCCTGTTTAAGTATTTTTAGAAGCGTATTCAGTTTTCCTGAAGTTAATTTTAGATTTATTCACCAAAAATCTGAAAACTTCTGAAAATTTTGGCACAAACTCCAAGACAATTTCTCTCAATAATTTCAGTAAATTATCTAGAACATTTATTCTGTCTTATAGGTCTAGTATATGTAGTAACATTTAACGATGATATTACGAAATTTATATTGTAGTTGCTCTGGAATATTATGGAGGATACTGGGTGGTGCTGGAATCCAGACATATTGATTGTAGTCCTCCCACTACTGAACAGATGCTGCCACTGAATTTCAACAAAAACCATCACTCCGAAGCTCTGAGCGAGTTTAATATGGAATACATATTGCCATATTGGTATACGATATACGAAAAGCATTGGCACTGATTCGATTTCTTGCAAAGTGGATTTTGTTGTGGTTTTATGATAAAAGTTTGGTCAGATTATTTTCTTTTGCGATGTGATATCTGAAGAAATAAATACAGGAGGAAATTGTTTTTAGGGAGTAGTCGGTATTGTTTAATATCTACTTGTATATCAAATAAATTCTTGAAAAAATTGTTGTAAATTTATGGTTTGAAAGCATATGTATACATATTTCCTTTTGCAAAATGGTAACTTAAATTATCACTCATTGTAACAAAAACCTATAATTATAAATTAATTAAAACTGCCCAAAGTAAACGAATTTAAATTAATTTTAGCTTATCAGAACACCCCAGTGTATATATTGAGATTTACCACCCTATTTGCGAATATACACCTACCCTCTATCCTGTACATTGCAATATGCAAGTTGGGTTTCTAGCTTGTCGCAATTCAGGGGTGCATAAATGATTAATAAGGCTGTTTAAACCTCAATTAGGGGATAAAGTGTGGTCTGATTGCACCTGAGAGCCTTTATAAATTGTCGGCGATTGGATTATGGTATTTACAATGTAGGCAGTCACCAGTTTATTTTAAATGTATTATTTGGAAAAAGAAACATATGTAATGATGTCAGCAGATGACTTTCTTATATACAAATCTAACTGAAATTATATTTAGAATTTATTGTAATATTGTATGCGGTGTAAATGAAATATTCTATTGCAAATTTTTTATTGATGATTTTTTTCTTATTTTAACCAATTCTGAGAGAAAATCCGGAAATCTGGTGTAGAGTCATAAATTTTCAAACTTGACTATGTAAAAGTTTACCGAAATTTTTAATTTTTCTTACCATGTATACTTACCTAAACGAAAAAATATTCAAAGTTATTTTCCACAATATTGATGATTTTTTTCTGAATTAATGCAACATTATAAGCTATGCCAAACTATTCTTAGTGAAAATTTGTTAGTTAACCTGTTGTAAAGTGGACAATGTAGAAATTTTACTTAGTACAGTAAATAGGGAGAAAAAAAGGCCTCAAATAGACTTTTTTACCCTACAGCCAATTTTTGCAGAATCTTGTTGAGGGTCACCCTGTAAGTTTAAAACTGAGTTTTTGTATTCGTAGACCCAGCTGTTTCTTCACCAGCCCTTAATTAAAATTGATCTTTTTATTTATTAAATAACTTCTTTGTATTAGATTTCCAAAAAGAAACATCAGCACACAGTAGTAGAGAAAAATATTTCCTACAACTTTTCTTTTAAATTTTTATCGATATTGTTGATATTTAATAAGTTATTCAACAAATAAGTTGACAATTTTGGGGTAAGAGTAGTAAGTAGTACCTAAGTAGAGAAAAATTTCCCAAAAATGTTCAACTTATTTGTTGAATGACTTTCTAAATTTTGACAATATCAAAAAAATGTTAAAAGGAAAGTTGTAGGAAATATTTTTCTCTACTACTTTGAGTAGATGCTTTTTTTTCGGAAATCTAATAGGAAAGAAGTCATTTAATAAATAAAAAAATCAACTTTAATTAAGGGCTGGTGAAGGAACGGCGGGGTCTACGAATACAAAAACTCAGTTTTAAACTAACAGGGTGACCCTCTACAACAGCGGTTCTCAACCTTTTGTTTATCGCGTACTACCATAAGGAAATCACATAAACTATAGTACCACCAGCATTTGAAAAAAAATGTTTATTTTTTATTCACATTTTTATTCAACAAAAATTACATTCTTAAAATTTAAAATAAAATATATTTAAAAGTTTACAGCAAAAAAATCGTAAAAACAGTAAAAATAAAATATTCAATGCGATCCTTGCGCTTGTTTTGCAGATACAATTTTTTCTATTTCTGGTTCTATGTCAGTTAATTTTAATCTTAAATTTGGTTCGATTTTTAATTTTGTTCTGTATTTATTCTTTAGATATAACATTTGTGAAAAACCTTTTTCCCCCGTCGTACAGAAGGGCAATGTTTGCTATGTCTTTAAAATCTGTTCTTTGTTGAAGCCAAAATTCAGTGTTTTTTTGTTTAAGTTTTCCATTACAGTGGAATCACTTGACATACCTATTATTTGTTCTTTTTGTTCACGCGAAAAATATTCTGGAATATTTGAAGGAAGAGGGTTTCTGATCCAATTTTGATTTTCCAAATCTTCTTGGAAATCAAATTTAAATTTATTTATCAATAAGGAACAATGATGTTTTATATCTGATGCCAATTATTTTGTTATATTTTGCTATACATATTTTGCGTACCACCTGGTGTTCTTTAATGTACCACCAATAGTACATATACCACAGGTTGAGAACCGCTGCTCTACAAGATTCTACAAAAATTGGCTGTAGGGTAAAAAAAGTCTATTTCAACTACCTGTTTACTGTACTAACTAGAATTTTTAGCTCTTTTCTTATTTTCGCAAAAATTATTTATCTAAATTAACTCTCATAACATTGACAAATTTTTATTAATAATATAGACATTAAGGGTTCCAAAACTGTATTATAAGTGAAAATGCGAAAATCTGGTGTAAAACTAAAAATTTTTAAAGTTGACCATGATTCGTTTTTCCTATTCGCGCAACAATATTTAAATTACCTTTCATAATGTTAATTTCGAATAATGTCAACATTTGGCTAGAAAAAAGGCAAACTTCCTTAAAATCGGCTAATGGTTCCCAATTTAAATTTTTTAAATTAGTCACGTGACAATTTTTTAAACAATTTCGCGTGTAAATTTCAGACTATCTAATCTAACTTAAAAGTGAGATTATGATTTCTGTTATTTTTTCTTTAATAACACCAACATTACTCTGTGTAAAACTGCATTTTTTTTAAAAAACCGACCACTGGTTCTGTAGCGATAAAATTTTAGAACATTCACTGTATAAATATATCTGAAAATGTTTGACTTTTGAAAAAATTTGCAAAAGTGAGGTTATGACGACTGTAATTTTTTTCATGATAATACTAACTTTTTGTTATATAAAAACGCAAATTTCGTCATAATCCGTCCAGCGGTTTTGAAATTGTGGCACTTTAAACTCGGAAAATGATAGAAAATTGTACATACTTTTTTCAAAACGTTATATGTACTTTTGTTGTAATATTTTGTTGAAATTTAATTTATTTCAAAGCTGGATCGTCACTTTATTGGCCAAAAAAATCAGGATGTTTTTAATTCTGGTGATTTCAAGTATTTTTGTAGCTTCCAATTTGAATGTATGGAAAATAACAGAATTTTGGAACTGCTGTTATATCAATCACAGTTTTCGAATCACTGGGTGAATTTTTGCCAAAAAAACATTTTTGTCAAAGCGAATGACGGTTACACTTTCTAAAAACCGATAAATTGTTCATAAAATTTTTTTTGGCCTTTCGAATATACTTTCTTACTATACTTCCAACTTCAGTCTGTGTACAAGTAATTAAAAGAATCCTCCAAATGCGCTCTTTTTATACATTACTTCCATTTCACCAACTCCATTCTCTATTTACTTTTAAAGCTAGTGCGGGATGTTAGGAGGGATATATTCAGAGAGAATGGAAATGGAAACCAATTAGGTATTACTAAAACATAAAAAAAAACACCGTCAAGTTGTAAAAAGAAATAAAAGTTGTAATTTGCTTTTACAACCTCGGGAGTATATGGAAGTTGGAGAGAGATTACTTGCAGACGGCGTCTGCGAAGTGTAATTATTTTTCTTATCGCGTTGTATAGTCGAGATTTGAGTTATGGATAAGAGAAAGAAATTGATTATGTGATGTATGTAATCTCATAAAAAAATTTAATAAAAGTTTCAAAAATTAAATAATCAACTATGAATAAAAGTAAGACTTAAAAAAATTAATTTTAAAAAAGTTTCAAAAAAAAGGCAACAATTTTGGAAAAATTCGACCAAGTTTGTAATTATTAATTTAGCACAATGTTGTCGAAGCAAAATCTGGAAGTAGCGCAAAATTTCTGTAATGTTTTTGGAACCATCAGCGGTTCCAAATTATCATCCAAGGGAAATTTTATACAAAAAATAGATAAAAAGTTCATTAAGCTTTGGCTTATTTTGAACAAAATAAAATAAAATAATTTCCTTCGAAAAATAAGTAAGTATATTGTAGAAAATTCGATTAGAGGATGAAAAACTATAGCCTTTAGGACTACATATCGAAAATGATAATTTCAGATAAAATCGTCTTAAATTTTTTTACTTGTTCATCTATAGTCATGATTTATGATTTAGTTTAGTTTAATTTAATTTTTTGATAATGATGATGACAATTTTTGGTTTAAGACCTAAAAAAGAAGTATATTTTCAAAAAATCTAAACCGTTGCTCGAATATTAAGATTTTTAAATTGTCTAGTTTCAAGAAATTGTTAATATGTAACAACTATAATGTAAATGGCAAAAAATTAAAGTGTTTAAAATTTTATAGTCTAAAAGAAGAAAGATTCGATTTAAATACGATAAGCGTCATGCATTTTTCAATTATTCTTCAAATTCTTCTTTAAACTAAATATATGTATAATCACTCTTACAATCAGCTGACACAAAAAAATTGCATCTTCATACAAGAAACGTCAATCCAAATAAGTACACATAATTATAATTCTACATATCTTTTTATTAAATACATAAAATCTTGTTCACTTACCATTATACTTGAGATTCCCAGTAGCAGCACTGAGTTTATAATTGGATGTGTTGGCCATGATGAAGGCTGAAGCGAGCTTCTGGATGCTGTGCAGCGTCTAAAAGCTCAACCGAAAGCCCGCTCCAAAGGTCACACTAGGTGACCCAATTCGAACATGGCGCGCGCACTATTACGTCATTGTGTAGGAGGCACGACTCCTGGGGTGGAGCTTGAAATATTGTGGAGCGAAGGGTTGAGCTTTTGAGGATGCTCCATGGTGATGTTGGTGAGTTGGAATGTATGCGATATGGAAAGGTATTGGGGCAGGTTGGTCGTATCGATTTTTGGAATGGGGATGTATTTTAATAGGCAAACAGTAGAAATATGTAAAAGGTTTTTTATAAATTATTGTACTTTTACGTCAAGATAATAAAATATATGTTTTTGAAATATTTTAGGATTCATGATGGTTTTGAATTATTTTTTTATTTATTATTTATTTCAAGTGAAACATAATTATATTTTAGTTTTTTTAAGCTATATTAAGCTTTGTGCATAAAATGTTTAATTGAAAACGAATGAATTGATATTCAAAATGTACATAAATTTAGTGTATTTAGTGTTTTAATTAAAGAAATCTCAAAGAAAACGATAATTTTGAGTTATTTTTAGACATAGAGAAAAAATAGAAGTTTCATGTAGAGTAGGTCGTGGGACAATTGCTATTTTCATATAAAAGACTAGAACTGGTTATTTAAGCATTACGGGAGGTAAGTAATATTTCGCAGTCGGAGTCGAAATTTGAATTATTCGTTGTTTATATGTCAAAAAATGAACACAGAAAACCAAAACAAGAATAATTTAATAATTATAGTTAGAAAATTAGTGTTTCTCAAGTGGAGAAGGCAGCAATATTTGCCTGTGCCGGAAAAGTCGAAGAAACGGTACAAATTATCATATAAATCATTCAAAAATTGGTGCCAAATTAAGAATACTCTTGGGGTCTCGGAAACCGCAATATTGGCATATTTTTAGGGAATACTTCAAGAATGAATTTACCCAGAAGTTAGTGTATTGTAATATATTACTATAAATATAAATTATTCATTCACCAGCACCAAACTTCCCTAGGGACGTAAGTGAAGCTCCTTACGTTTCGTTGTCAATAATAACCAATGACATTTTGGTAAAATCAAGTTCATCCCTATCAACAATGTCATTATAGTCTGTTTGCTGAATCGGGAGTGGGAAAAATATTTTCATCTCTAGAGAGAAAAAATAGAACTTTCATGTAGAGTAGGTATGTCAAATTTAATAAATCAGCATAAGGGCCTTTTTTTTACGAAACTTTATCAGTGTCTAGTTTAAAACGGTTTTGGACTTTCTGTACACACCTCTTTTGTATGCTTATGAAGAATCCGTTGATTTTGGATCACTAAATTTTAGAAAAATTAAAAACTGCTCTAGTATTTAAACTATAATCCCGGAATACTTGTCATTTACTGACTTCACTTGACAAGAACTAAATAACGCAGGTTTTATTGTTTGGTCCTGGCGCATCCGCCACTTTTGTAAATTTATTGTACCGCCTGTTTATTTGAAATGGTCAATATTTACTAAATCTCTTGCACAATTGAACTTCACTAAATATTGTCTAAATACATATACAGGGTGTGTCAGATTTAATCGATCAAACTTTAATGGTACATTCTCCTAGTCGTCCTGTTTCGGAAAAATGTATATTATATACATCTATTTCGATTCCTAAGAAAGATACAGGGTGTTGAAGTTTACAAGAAAAAATTATTTTTTTGCAATAACTTCTTTAAAAAAGCTTGGATTCAAACAAAATTTTGCATGCCTGCCCTCCTCCTTAAGGACAATTTTATGAAAATATTTTCGATTTTGGGGGGGCACCAGTGGCGTGCCATTCGGCCACATCTCAATTATTTCAAAGAAAAAAGCATGCCACTATAATTTTTAAGAAATATTTTTTTATCTATTGAATTCCTTGTTCAATTTGGAGTAAACTTTGCATTTACAGAACAAAAATTGAAGTTTTAGTTCCAGAGATAATTAGTTTTTTCGAAAGACGTGCCAACTTGAAATTAGTTACAAATCAAATAGGAAATTTATTAAAATCAAAAAGTAACAAAAAATAATTATAAAATTACAGCAACTGTTCAAAATTCAACCCGCCAGCCTCGATGCATTTCTGACAACGACGAACTAATGAATTAACAGCATCGGTCATCATTCCCGGATTTTTTAGTAATTTCAAGTTAGCACGTCTATGGAAAAAATTAATTATCTCTGGAACTAAAACTTCAATTTTTGTTCTGTAAAAGCAAATTTCACTCTAAATTGAACAAGGAATTCGATAAATAAAAAATATTTTTTTAAAATTACAGTGGTATACTGGACATTTAGTATATAATATGCATACCTAGTATTTAATTACTCGAATTCTAAAAGTCAACAAAAAATGAAGTTCCATTTTCCAATTTTAAAAACTATACGTTTTACCAAAAAACGTTTTAAATGAAAAATATTTTCCCAAAAATTATCTTGTTCTTAACACTTTTTCGATAAGAGCCGTAATTAATTGACATTTACTACGGCCATGTATAATAATTATCCAATTAGAAAGTGGTATTTACATCACGTTACTTACGTTATCGCACGCGCGTGCGGTAATAACTCATGTGCGTGTTAAAATATAACAATTTTTTCTCATTATATTTATGTTATATTATCCCATTAAAATTGCAAACCATTTTTATGACTACAATTAAAAACTCTCCAAAACTCACTACATCCTCTTAAAACTCCACGAGAAACCCTAAAACCTCTTCGATTTATCGACATTAAACCCACCTGTTTTCCAACAATAAAAACGCTTGTTTTTAGTACTAGAATTTGTATGACCGAAACGTAGCAAGCACCATTCCTTATACTTTATAGGGTCAAACGTGTTTTCCATCCAAAGAAAAACATGCTTTAGGTGTATTTGTAGCTGAACATACCAATGAAAACGCTTGTTGGGCCACGCATGTCTGATGACCTTCCAACATTCTAATCAATATTCAAAATTAGTTTGGGCAAAAGTTTATGTTAAAGTTATTATTGGGTGGTGAATGTGGGCAATTTGAGGGGAAATGGATGGTGTAATCTATTTATAGAATGTAATTTGGTGCATTTTTTTCGAAAGGATTTAACGTATTGGAAATTCCAGTATTCTAGTCTAAACTTGGACTAAAAAATGTCTTTTTTATTTAATATAGGAATTGAGACAGGCAAAAAATGGCAATTGTAGATTTTTAACTAGCGCCTAAGAAAATATTTAGAAATTTAAACTATACTTTGATAATTTCAGACAAAAGATTCAGGTTTTAAAAATAAGGATTTGTTTACGTCATAATATAATAAGTTAACGATTATTATTATATTATTGGCACAAACAAATGTTTAAATATCGAAAAATATTTCATTTATCATACAAATTTTAATTAATTTTCCAAAAACAACTCAAATGTCAATCAGATATGGCAAACAAATCACACATTACATACACATGTATTTCCACTGATAATTTCAGTTAATAGCATCCCACTTAGTGTGGTAAAGCCAAGTAATTAAGTCTGTGAATAAATGTTTAAAATCAATTACAGCGGCACCAATGAGCGCGCTCCGCCGCCTCCACTTCCGTTAAGCGTTTTACCCTGTACCACCACTTCCAACGCCGATGACGTCAAGCGATCGTTCGAGCTACCCCGGGAACAAACAACTAGTTCTAAAATTTCACACTACGTGCCCTTATCGGAGATGCTGCATCTTCACGTTGGACTAGATTGCCAACCGGGAATTACGTTAAGAGATGAATATGTTGAATGAGGTGGGGGTTGGTTGGATGGTTTAATGTTGTGTTGGGTGGTGGTGATGTTGGCCCCCTTTTCCGGACTGAAAAATATTTAAGCTTGTATTATAGTACAGAGTTGGGGCTTGGTACATAGTTTGATTTATGCTGGGCATTTTTCGTTTGCAAAATTGTTTTACTGTTATAAAATGTTGGGGAAACTATGCTAATTTAGCACTTTGTGGTTGGAAAGTTTTCAAAAGGAAAAAACGAAATTTAGCTAGTTATACAAATGGAAAATTTAGGTAGTTTACGCTGACTCATATTTTCATATTTTAAATAAATACATACAGATTATGCAGGATTGAATGTCCTGGCTTCGTGCACATATTATTTATTATCCTGAATATTATACGAACTTAATATAAATATACAAAATTCATTTGGATTTTTTCAAAATTAACATTAAAAGAATATTTATTTTAGATATGAAATTAATTCAAAAATTTAGTGAAATGTCTCGTAAAGTTGCAAAATAACATTATGAGTTCTTGCAAGTACCCCGCAAAATTAATACAGTAAAATCTGCTTTTTTCTTATAAAAATATAAAAATTTTAACTATTTGGTCGACTTTAATTAAAATAAGTATGAATTTTCTATAAAAATGTACAAGACTAATTACGTGTTTCGATTGGCGTACTAAACAATTTATAATATAGGGTGTCTCTAAAAGGTCTTTACAAAATCCTACCACAAGTTTTTAGTCCAAAAGTTCTTCCTTACTGAGTTACAGGGCGCTAAAAATATTTTTCCAAATAATTTTTTAAGTACATATATCTACAGAACGGTTTAAAGTAGAGATTTGAAATTTGGTTGGTTAATAAGTCTATAAGGAAGCTACAATTTGTTGGTATTAGAACCAAAATAATATTGTTCAGTGGCGTACTTATCGAAGAGGTCTCAGAGTTTTTTTGATTAATTTTTGTAGGGGATTAAATTTTTTTACAAAGTAATAAGAATTATGGTAGATACGCTCAAGGCACGTAAAAAAGGTATACTTGTTTGATTTGCATTAACTCAACTGTTTGCGAGATATTTCACTTTGAATTTTTTTTTGCTATTAAAACGACAATTTGTGACACCCTGTAAAGTCAAAAATATTGGATCACTCTAATACGGCTCATTCTACGTCCAGAACTAACCATAATTTCTATCTTATACCGTTCCGTAGATATACTTAAAAAAGATAGAGGGCGAATAAAAAATAAATCTTTCAACACCCTGTATTTTAGTAACGAAACATTTTTGGGGGTCGGTTTCTACAAACATTTATGCTTAGTTTTGGACGTAGAATCAGCTGTATTTTTTATATATTTTTTTATATTTTTTACTTTACAGGGTAAGTCACAAATTGTTTTTATAGCAAAAAAAATTTCGAAGTTAAATATCTCGCAAACAGTTGACTTAACGCACGTCAAACAAGTATACTTTTTTTACGTGTCTTGAGCGCATCTATCATAATTCTTGTTATTTTGTAGAAAAATTCAATACCCTACAAAAAATATCTAAAAAAACTCTGAGTCCCCCCTATAAGTACGACACGGAACAGTATTTTTTGTTGTTGTAATACCATCACATTGTAGCTTCCTTATAGACTTATTAACCCAATAAATTTCAAGTCTCTACTTTAAATCGTTCTGTAGATATACTTAAAAAACGATTTGGAAAGATATTTTTGAAGCGCCCTGTAACTCAGTAAGGAACGACTTTTGGACCAAGGTATGTTTGGTTCAATCGAATTATTTTGAGCCCAAAAACGTGTGGTATAATTTTGTAAAGACCTCTTAGATATTAAAATTTTGGAACAGATATCTACCCCATTTTAAGAATTTTTCATTATTTTTTGGAAAAATGAAATCCTACAGGATCTTTTACTAACCTAACCTATAACCTATAGATGAAGTGGAATTTAAAAACGCTTCATGTTGACAAATTTGTTTGTTTACAATAAGCTAAAAGCTTTAATGAATATTGCTATTCGACCATATGATAAAGTATATCATTTTATCTGTAGCACAATTTGCGTATTAATACTCAAAATCTAGATAATCCATATTTGTATAAATAGAATGGATGTAGGAAATTACTGCTTTACAATCAATTGCGAGATTATCGAGTTTGTTTGGTGTATAGTAGTAACAAAGTGCTCCTAATTTGGTTTTACATATTTCTATTATAGTGCTAAAATGTAAGTTACATTTAAAAAAGAATGAAACTGGAATTTATGCGATAGGTTAAGATTATTATTTTATTTTGCAATTAAAATGATTTTTCGGTTTTTTTCTTGAATCATTAAATGTAGAAAAAGACACTAGATCGCTTGGTTTGCACTTGTTCGTTTAGTTACCTACACATTTTGAAAGTACCTACTGGTAGTAACAAAATTAGTTCAAAATTGCTTGGACCCGGCGCATCCACCAAATGTATCAATAATTTTTTATATGGAATTCTAGACAAAGATTCTGGACTTGCATGAAATTTAAATCCATAAAATCTAAAACGAAAGTCAGAAAGTACTAACATTGAATATTGCTCGTTATTTTTGTAAAAAAATTACTAAAAAAGTTGGGAATTAATATAGTATATTGTAATACAAGTGCGGAAAACGCATCATGACAACACGAGTGTGAAATTTGCAACGCGAGCGATAGCGAGTGCTGCAATCACACGAGTATTGTCATGGGCCATTTCCGCAAGCGTGTTACATACGATTTTTTCTACGAAAACGTGGAATTCGTAAAAAATAAAATTATTTGTAAATCTTTTTCTAATTAAAAAAAACATCAAGTGAGTTTGTTGTCATAGAACTGAAAGCTCATAGCTGTTGACAGTTTATAAATTGTGTCCTGTCATCGAAATAATTTTGATTTTGAGATCAAATTACGTGAATATAAACATGGAGTTTCAAAACTAAAGCGAAAGCGATGAACTAATGTGCACTCCTCCGGTTGTTAGATATTAAATAAATGTTACAATTATAACTAAATGTAAGTACTTCTTTATGTTTTTGTTTGCGTGCGGAAAGTTTAAAAAATGTGTGTGGAAAAAAATTTCCGCACTAATTTTCCGTACTAGTTTTTCGAAACCCTACTTTCAAGTTCGATTATCTTGTCAGAAAAAACGTCATTCCGCATTTTCGTAGAAAAAAATATTAACACCCCTTCAAAATATTGATTCTTTGCTATAGAAAATGTAAAGAAATATGTATATACAAAATAGACCAATTATTTCTGAAATTTGATGAAATCTCATAAAATAGACCTTGCCAATTTTTACGAAAATTATAAACTTTCTTCTACAAAATTTTAAGTCTCAAGAGAAAAAATTCGTGCTGAATTATTTTCATTAAAATAATTTTTCATATAATAATTAATTATTATCCTAGAATCAAAAGCAATTATTTAATCAGCTATTTTATTTAAAAACAGCTTTCTTTCTTTTCTAAAACGCCCCCTTTCGACTCCAACAAAACAATCAAAACCACCGCATTAGCCCAAATCAGAATCTTAATCCTTTTATCTAAGCATTTTTAAATTGCCCTCAAAGCGAAAATTCAACTTCATCCCGTGTGGATGGATGGGTAAATGTTAAACCAAGCAGAAAATGGCAACCGGTCTCTGGTGGTGACATCTGATGTTCAATTGTTTGTTGTTTGGTGGGGGATGTCGGGACACTCTGTGCCTGACTACGATTTATGATATTTGAGAGGGGGGACATGATATATTTGCCCGGATGATGACACTTATTAAATCGTTTGCCGTACTAATACCCCTCTGAAGCTAAGACTCTTGTTAGTGTGTTGGTGTTCTGTTTGTCCGAAATAAATTCCGTATTATTGTCGGGGCGAGTTATTAGTTTGAAGCAAAATGACAAGTTTTTAATTTGGTTTTGAGATATTATGATTTTGATGTTGTTGGAAAATAATGTCAGAAAAAAATGTGTGGGCGGTAGAAAATTGTGCAAAAATATTGTGTAGTTAAATATCTCATGTGATACTTGTAAGAAATATTTGTTGAATAGGAGAAAAAAAATATTTATGCAATAAACTTTTTTTTAATTTGAATCTAATGTATCCAACATATTCAGATAAAATGTTCTACAAAAAATTGCATTGATAAACTTTTAGTTATAATGCCTATAAACTGGAAAAATATATTTGTAAATATGGTGGATGCGCCGGGCACAATAAATAGATTAGGAAATTAAGAAAATGGTCATAATTTATTTACTTTTACAAATGAAAGTGTCAAAAATTCTTAGTTATGTGGACAAGTATTTGTACTAAATGTCTCCTGAAATTTAAATATGGATAGAAGTCTATAAAAACTGCACATAATGTTAAATTGTCTTGAAATTTTGAAAAAGAATTATTTTTTATCTGTAATGGAACTCTCAGTTTGGGTTTTAAGAAATTTTTTACTCCAGAAATAATAAAATTTGGATAATTTGTAATTAGAATCGGTAGGATATTAGAGAGAAAATCGTTTTTGTGTGATTATATTTACATTTTGAGTCACGGTTGATTTGTTTTTTGGAATAGACTGCCAAATTTCCTATATTATAAATGTTTTAGAGTAAACCTCAAGACCTTAAGGATACACATACTCACAGAAACTTCCATTATTTAAATTAAATATACATACTATAATAATAACTTAAATTTCCCATAAATTCTTCTCAAATATAACAAAATTCCGTGAAAATGCCTCGTCAATTTATCTCAATTTAAAAAAATTCCATGAATTGCTTTACAATTTCTGGAAAATTCCTCAAATTTCCCGAAGAATTCCAACTACTTATTTCCTTCTAGAGGAACAAGACTATAAACTGGAAAATATATTTGTAAATATGGTGGATGCGCCAGGCACAATAAATAGATTAGGAACTTAAGAAAATGGTCATAATTTATTTACTTTTACAGATGAAAGTGTCAAAAATTCTTAGTTATGTGGACAAGTATTTGTACTAAATGTCTCCTGAAATTTAAATATGGATAGAAGTCTATAAAAACTGCACATAATGTTAAATTGTCTTGAAATTTTGAAAAAGAATTATTTTTTATCTGTAATGGAACTCTCAGTTTGGGTTTTAAGAAATTTTTTACTCGAGAAATAATTAAATTTGAATAATTTGTAATTAGAATCGGTAGGATATCAAAGAGAAAATCGTTTTTGTGTGATTATATTTACATTTTGAGTCACGGTTGATTTGTTTTTTGGAATAGAACTGCCAAATTTCCTATATTATAAATGTTTTAGAGTAAACCTCAAGACCTTAAGGATACACATACTCACAGAAACTTCCATTATTTAAATTAAATATACATACTATAATAATAACTTAAATTTCCCATAAATTCTTCTCAAATATAACAAAATTCCGTGAAAATGCCTCGTCAATTTATCTCAATTTAAAAAAATTCCATGAATTGCTTTACAATTTCTGGAAAATTCCTCAAATTTCCCGAAGAATTCCAACTACTTATTTCCTTCTAGAGGAACAAGACTATAAACTGGAAAATATATTTGTAAATATGGTGGATGCGCCAGGCACAATAAATAGATTAGGAACTTAAGAAAATGGTCATAATTTATTTACTTTTACAGATGAAAGTGTCAAAAATTCTTAGTTATGTGGACAAGTATTTGTACTAAATGTCTCCTGAAATTTAAATATGGATAGAAGTCTATAAAAACTGCACATAATGTTAAATTGTCTTGAAATTTTGAAAAAGAATTATTTTTTGTCTGTAATGGAAATCTCAGTTTGGGTTTTAAGAAATTTTTTACTCGAGAAATAATTAAATTTGAATAATTTGTAATTAGAATCGGTAGGATATCAAAGAGAAAATCGTTTTTGTGTGATTATATTTACATTTTGGCTCACGGTTGATTTGTTTTTTGGAATAAAACTGCCGAATTTCCTATATTATAAATGTTTTGGTGGAAACCTCAAGCCCTTAAGGATACACATACCTACAGAAACTTAAATATACATACTATAATAATAAATTCTGAAAATTTCTAGAAAATTCCCCAAATTTCCAAAGAATTTCAACTATTTCCTTCTAGAGGACCAAAAAAATTCTTTAGCTAAGATTTTAATATGGTTAAATTAAATAAGTTTTGGAATAAAAAAAATTAAATTAAGTGGCACCACAATTTTCCAACCAACTACTTAATGATGCCTTTTTCCAACTTTGCGGGAAGTTAAATTTAAATACCTACTAAATGACTGTCTGAGATACGAGCGACAAGAAATTTGATTAAAATAATATTAAATTTTGTCCTGATGCAAGTCCCTGTCAAAACTTTTTTAATAACTCCCTCTGCATAATCACTCATATTCCAACGCCTCAAAAAAAAGTCCACAACAAGAAAAATGTCCTTTCGTAAATCAATCTCATGTTTGACACACATCAGCCCAAATCCATCTTTAATGTAAATTACTCACTGAAAAAAATGCCCCAACAACACAAACAAAGTAGTTATATAACTTTTGCAGGATGTCAATATTTCCTCTTTTCCTGCTGTGGGGCGTGGCGTCCCCCCGGCACATCAGTTACTATGACGACGACAGTGTCCTGCAACCAATTATGACTCGGTCGCAGGAGCGCCGCATCTGCGCCGAACTGTGCATGACAGGATTGGGAGGGACTCCTTGCGGCGAGGACTGCGTGGATATCACTCCCCAAGGACTGCCACTACAGTTTCCTGGCAAAAACACATCCGACAACACAAACAGCCTCATCGGCACTTTCACGCGTCAGTCAGCGTGTCCACTTCTTTGCGAGAATCAATTGGGCTATCCGCTTTGCAATTGCGATGACGACAACATTCAGAAGAAGTCCAGGGTGGATTATGTGCAAATTTGTGGGTTTTACTGTGTAAGCTACAACTATCAGATTTACGGATGCCAGAATTGTGAGTTGTATAGAAACATGAGCAGAAGCGTCGTTACCGAGGATGATCCACGGTTTTTTCTGAGACAGTTCAAGCAGGTCTTCAAGACGCAAGTGGTGAATTGGGACAGATGGTGCCAAAGGATGTGCGAGGATGGGGAGGGCGGGGCAGCCTGCAACTGTGACCTGCTGCCTATGAACTATTTGGCAAAATGATCACTTGAAACCACCAACATTTTTGATTTCTTAGCCATGCTTTAAACCCAACTTAAATGTCTTTATTATTAGAATTACATCCCATGAAAATTCTAAGTTGCAGCCAAATCTATATGTTGTACCTGTATGTATAACTGTAAAAATAATAATGTAAGTTAAATTAATATAAAATGACAAAATCACAAGTCTTCCAAAAATTGTACATAATATCTAGATAAATTAATAGATGACAAAACCAAATCATTTATTAAGTTTATTTTTAGAACTATTCAATAGATCTAGAATAAGCATATCATTGTTGAAAATTTGTCTAACTGTACATACATAACGTCGTGTATTGTTAACATTTTTGTATACTTTGTACCAAAAAAACTTCTTCCTACTTGTGGTCAATACGTTTATTTAAATCTATAACTTCTTAAGCTTGTGTTGTTATAATAATGTTACATGGCTAGGCTGCAATTGTACAAAAAATAAATTAGACTAGAACTTTTTACGTTATTGTTTCCAATTAAATGGTTTGTTTAGCGTTTTACAAATAAATATATACTGTTGTGTAAAGACAATAACTATTTAGGGATCATATAAATTTATGTAAGGATAAAAATTTAAAAAAATAATTGTTGTGTTTAGGCGCATCATATAAAATGGAATCCAATTGTTATATGCTTGACTTAAATGAATGTTTGGATATAAAACAGTGTCTGTTAAAAATAAATAATGCTTTCATATGGAGTTGTTTCTCTTTTATTGAATAGATTGGCTGTACTATTTTATAATATTGAGCTTTGTTTTATTTAAATAAATATTTTGGTGATACAAATATTTTTCTTTTGTATTTCTATTCTAAACGAACTGCCCATAAAAAATATAAATAAAAACGTGCCGATAAAAAAATCATAAAAATTTTAAAAAATTCAACACTTGTAAGACAAAAACTTTTCTTATGGGTGCCATATTGGAAGTATACATATTTTAAATCACCGAGTAATTTGAAAATCATAGGGTTCCACGATGAAAACATTACTGAAAACAAAGCAAATCGTTGGTTTGTGTTGCCACGGAAACGTCATACTTCTTTATTTTGATAAAAAAATGGGCAGCCTTAGAAAAAAAATATAATATAATAAAATTTTTCTACTCCCATACTTTAATTGATTTATTAGACATTTACTACCTGTATTTTATTGAGATTCATTAAGTTACAAGTTATAAACAACAGAAATGCAACATCAACATCACAGCAATATTTCGTCAATATCAAATAGGTATTGCGATGAATATCTGACAAATCTAAAATTCAACCATAGAAAGTTAATTTTTGTTTTCTGACATTTCTGATCTTATGTTATGATAAAGTTACCATAATATTTATTTTCTAATTTTCATTTTTATGACTATTAGTGTATGCAACTCATTTAATGGCTATTAAGACACTCGCCTCATAATTCCCATGTTCGTGTCTTAATAGCTATCATTAAATACTCATTACTAATATAGGTACTAATTACACAATTAAGTATTTGATTTGTTTCAATTTTTAACTGAATTTATCACGTGATCTGCAAATTGGATGTTTCTAACACAAAAATTAAGTTCAACTTATTACATTTTTATATTGTAGATTTGGAATTGCTATAGTTTCCGAACCCGAATCCTGAAATCGACTACCAGTTTCAATTAATTGATTGTGAATATTGTGATCTAACTACTTTTTGAAACATTTGTACACTTCAATAAACTAAATGTTATATTTTTGGCTATCTATACCGAAACCATTTCTAGTTTTGTCTTTGCTATCAATTATCACCAAAAGAATCAAGTTCAATTTTTGTAGAATATACGGAGGCTCTGAAAAGAACCGATTTATTATACCAAGAACGAGTATACGTTGAACTTAAACCCATTTAAAAGCACTTTCGATTGGTACGATTTTGACAAAGTGTCGATTTGTTCTGTAGATACGAGCCCTAACAACTAAATGTTCGGACAAAAGTAAATTTTTGAAGTATGAAAGGAGAACTGGAAATTTTACTCAAATAATTAGTTAACACCTAACAATACAATAAGATAAAGCCTTAATAACAATATTATGCATGGAAGAAAATTGTTTATTGAATTTAACAATATTTTAACTTTAATAATTAGCTAACTTTACAAAATGAATTTGCAACTAAATGTTGGGATAATTTTTAATTTAGGACCATTAATCAGAGGTTACGTCTCCTTTTGCTTTAATAGCTGCCTGTATTCTAGCAGGCATTGTATTTATCAAATTTTGGTACAATTCTGGCGTGAAACTGTCCCAAATTTCTTCTATTTTGGTCTTTAAGTCCCCAATGGTTCTTGGTGGATTATTGCGTAGAATACGTTTAATTTTATGCCAAAGAGTTTTAATGACATTTAAGTCCCGACTGGATGAGGACCATGAAAGCACCTTTATGTCGTTTTCACCAAGTTCCAAAACTGTGATTTTTTAAAAACAGTCGTTAGAAAATAACGTCACATTTTTCAAGTGCAATTTTAAACCTAGGAAATATGCCTAAAATCACTAAATAAAGACTTGGGGATTTTTTTGTATATAAAACCAACATCCAGCTTTATAATAAAGTAAATTTTACCAAAATACAACCAGTGGTTCCAAAACTGTGATTATTTTAATGTAGGTAGCACCATTAAAAAACACGTTTTTTGAAAAATGAACTGTGGAACTCGAAAAAAATGCAAAAAAAATCATATTAACATTTCAGGATTTTTTTAATATAGTACCATTATTGAGCTTTCATTTAAATGTTTTTTGACACAAATCCAACCAACGGTTTCAAAACTGTGATTCTTTAAAACAGTTACTAGAAAATTTTATCATTTTTAAAGGTGCAACTTTGAAGCTCCGATAAATGCCTAAAATCACCAAATAAAAACTTGTGTAACTTTTTTGTAAAGAAAACCAACATCCAGCTTTGTAATAAAGTAAATTTCATCAAAATCCGACTACTAGAACCAACGTTTTGAAAATAATAATTCTTTGTTTCTACAATTTTCCCATCCTGCTGGGTTAAAGTGCCACAGTTTTGGAACCGCCGAGCGGATTTTTATGAAATTTACGTTTTTATATAACTAAATGTTGGCATTATAACAGAACAAACCATCAATATTATGGAAGTTAATTTAGATAACTTTTGCGCGTATGGAAAAAAGACAATCAAATTTACTTTTGTCCGAACATTTAGTTGTTAGGGCTCGTATACCTAAACAATTTCTAGGTTTGTCTTTGCTATCAATTATCACCAAAAGAATCAAGTTCAATTTTTGTAAAATATACGGAGGCTCTGAAAAGAACCGATTTTTATGCCAAGAACAAGTAAACGTTGAACTTAAAACTCATTTAAAAGCACTTTCGATTGGTACGATTTTGACAAAGTGTCGATTTGTTCTGTAGATACGAGCCCTAACAACTAAATGTTCGGACAAAAGTAAATTTTTGAAGTATGAAAGGAGAACTGGAAATTTTACTCAAATAATTAGTTAACACCTAACAATACAATAAGATAAAGCCTTAATAACAATATTATGCATGGAAGAAAATTGTTTATTGAATTTAACAATATTTTAACTTTAATAATTAGCTAACTTTACAAAATGAATTTGCAACTAAATGTTGGGATAATTTTTAATTTAGGACCATTAATCAGAGGTTACGTCTCCTTTTGCTTTAATAGCTGCCTGTATTCTAGCAGGCATTGTATTTATCAAATTTTGGTACAATTCTGGCGTGAAACTGTCCCAAATTTCTTCTATTTTGGTCTTTAAGTCCCCAATGGTTCTTGGTGGATTATTGCGTAGAATACGTTTAATTTTATACCAAAGAGTTTTAATGACATTTAAGTCCCGACTGGATGAGGACCATGAAAGCCCCTTTATGTCGTTTTCACCAAGTTCCAAAACTGTGATTTTTTAAAAACAGTCGTTAGAAAATAACGTCACATTTTTCAAGTGCAATTTTAAACCTAGGAAATATGCCTAAAATCACTAAATAAAGACTTGGGGATTTTTTTGTATATAAAACCAACATCCAGCTTTATAATAAAGTAAATTTTACCAAAATACAACCAGTGGTTCCAAAACTGTGATTATTTTAATGTAGGTAGCACCATTAAAAAACACGTTTTTTGAAAAATGAACTGTGGAACTCGAAAAAAATGCAAAAAAAATCATATTAACATTTCAGGATTTTTTTAATATAGTACCATTATTGAGCTTTCATTTAAATGTTTTTTGACACAAATCCAACCAACGGTTTCAAAACTGTGATTCTTTAAAACAGTTACTAGAAAATTTTATCATTTTTAAAGGTGCAACTTTGAAGCTCCGATAAATGCCTAAAATCACCAAATAAAAACTTGTGTAACTTTTTTGTAAAGAAAACCAACATCCAGCTTTGTAATAAAGTAAATTTTATCAAAATCCGACTACTAGATCCAACGTTTTGAAAATAATAATTCTTTGTTTCTACAATTTTCCCATCCTGCTGGGTTAAAGTGCCACAGTTTTGGAACCGCCGAGCGGATTTTTATGAAATTTACGTTTTTATATAACTAAATGTTGGCATTATAACAGAACAAACCATCAATATTATGGAAGTTAATTTAGATAACTTTTGCGCGTATGGAAAAAAGACAATCAAATTTACTTTTGTCCGAACATTTAGTTGTTAGGGCTCGTATACCTAAACAATTTCTAGGTTTGTCTTTGCTATCAATTATCACCAAAAGAATCAAGTTCAATTTTTGTAAAATATACGGAGGCTCTGAAAAGAACCGATTTTTATGCCAAGAACAAGTAAACGTTGAACTTAAAACTCATTTAAAAGCACTTTCGATTGGTACGATTTCGACAAAGTGTCGATTTGTTCTGTAGATACTATCGCAGCAGAGAGAAAGTTCCTTACTGTGTGGTACTACCGGAAGGATGAAGGAGGGGGAAGTATCTCAACCTATCAAGTATGAGTATAGGGATAGGGGGGGCGAACTTAAATACGCTAATAGTGCATAAGTACATGCAGCCATAGTATAAATATGACTGCAGATGGTAATTTCCTTCATACTCTTGTTTAACAATCAACATGACTGACCAAGTGCGACCTGAATATTGTATTTATGGTGTACGCAAACATCAGCCAAGACCACAACAGCCAAGACCACGGCGGCCAAGACCATCTCGGCCACCCCTGCCACCAGCGGCTGATGATAGAGTTGGAGATAGAATAGTAGCACGTATTTTAAGAAGACATTTAAATTAATTTAATTTAATGCTTCTAAAAAAGTCGGCTCTTTTCAGAGCCACTACTAATTTTACAAAAAAGGAATTTGATCTCTTGGTGATATTTTATAGCAAAAATGAAATTCTGTTATTATAATTTTTTTTAATTGCAAAATGAATTTAGGGATTGGTTTCTTATTTTTATTTTCCTATACCATTAGTAGGGATAATAACTTCTACATTTTGATGGACTTTCACATTTTAATAGTTTCTGAATCAAATAAATGTTGTATTGACCACACAACGAAATATTTTTTCAACCTTCGTATATCGCCTGATTTTCCTTTACTAGTCTTTGCAATTTTTTGTCTGTGTGCCTAAAAATATTCAAGAAACCGAATGTCATTTTTTTTAGAGATAGTGTTTTCTTTTTTTAAATATTTCATTCGTTTCAAGATTAAACGGTCCAAAACTGAAATACACTACAAGGAGTTTTGTAAATATTATACAATGTCATAAGACCGTGATTCTAACGTACATCAGTATTCATAAAATCATTTTGATTGAATATTGATTTAGTCGTGAATCCCTTTCATTCTAACTTTTCAATTTTTTATAAAGTTTGAAGAATTATCTTTTTTGACATCTTCAAATTACTTAGTAAGCTACCATACCATGTAAGGTATCTAACTTGGATTATTAGATATATTTAATATCTTTTTAGATACTCATTTTTGCAAAACATTTTTGAAATGCTCATCTTAACTTTGTCCCTCTACAGGTAAGAAACAAACATTTTTGTATGTTTGATAACTAATATGGAGTACGAAATAAATTCTTTGACAGTGGAAAAACCCAATATCTACTTTCCCTATTGAATTTCTCAGAAATACTGTTGGTTTATGGCTGCTAGTATTGTATTGCACAAAGAAATCCTCAAAATACTTCTACTACTTCTACTATTGAATTGGAGGTCTGCTTTTACAACCCTTTTATTGCTGACTTTGAAAATGAGTTTATTGAATTATTTCCGTTACTTTGTTAATATACAAATTCTTTACTGTTAAAACCATTCCAATTAGACATTGAAATATTTTCGTTATTTTTCTATGTAAGTACCTATTCTAAATTGAAAAAATGGAATAAATGCATCATTTAAATATTATATCTATCCATATTCACAATATTTTGCTGGCTGATATTTTTAAGTTTTTACAATGTAAAAAGAAAAAGTTATTCAGACTCTATCTATTCTATCAATTCTCACCAAAAGAGGCAAGTTCAATTTTTGTAGAATATAATGAGGCTCTGAAAAAAATCGCTTTTTTATGATATTGAACACAGAAATTTGAGAAGCTACTTCTAGTCTCGAATATATTCGACTGGAACGATTTGCACAAATTTCAGGTAGATCTACAAATGTGACAGTTTCACTGTTGTTGTGGCAATGTAGAAATTTATATTTTTGGTAATAGATACTTAACTTAAACCATTTCTATGTTTGTCTTTGCTATCAATTATCAGCAAAAGAGGACAATTCAATTTTTGTAGAATATACAGAGGTTCTTAGAAGAACCGATTTTTTATGCCAAGAACCTTATAAAAGCACTTTCAAATTGTACAATTTTCACAAAGTGTCCATTTGTTCCGTAGGTACTATCGCAGTAGAGAGATAGTTCCTTACTGTGATACTGTGTGTGGTACTACCAGAAGAATGAAGGAAGGGAAAGTATCTCAATCTATTAAGTATGACCACAAGGCGTGGGGGGGATGGAGCCATAGTATAAATATGACTGCAGATGGTAATTTCCTTCATACTCTTGTTTAACAATCAACATGACTGACCAAGTGCGACCTGAATATTGTATTTATGGTGTACGCAAAGTACAACCAAGACCACCACGGCCAAGACCATCTCGGCCACCCCTGCCACCAGCGCCAGATGATAGAGTTGGAGATAGAATAGTAGCACGTATTTTAAGAAGACATTTAATTTAATGCTTCTAAAAAAATCGGCTCTTTTCAGAGCCACTACTAATTTTACAACAAAGGAATTTGTCTCTTGGTGATATTTTATAACAAAAACGAAATTCGTCATTATAATTTTTTCTTTATTTCAAAATGCAGCTAGGAATTGGTTTGTCTTATTTTTATTTTCCTATACCAATAGTAGGGATAAGAAAGTCTACATTTTGATAGACTTACACATTTTAATAGATTCTAAGTCAAAAAAAAAATTGTGTTGACCACACAACGAAATATTTTTTCAACTTTGTATATCGGCTGTTTTTGTTCTTTACTATAGTCTTTGCAATTTCTTGACTACGTGCCTTAAAGTAGATATTCAAAAAACGAACGTAATTTTTTGTAAGGTAGCGACTTCTTCGGTAAACTTGGCGAATGTAGCTATGAGAGATTTTTGAAAAATTTTGAAATTACCTTGTTAATTAAGATCTCCCGATTACGAAAATGCTAAAAATAAGCGGCGGTCTCCAATATTTCCAAAGTTATAGCAGTTTGAAAACTTAAAACATTTAATGTTTGGATGTGTAAATTAAGCACTTTTATCAAGTTTTATTCACTAAAAATCCACTCACTAGTACCTATTGCACTAATTATTAATTAATTAATCATTACCATTTAATATTATTTCTGAAAACCCTATTTTTAATGCATTTTCTTTTTCTTGTTTTGCTGTCAAAGGAATTTCCCTTCCCCTTATTAAGAAATCAAGCGATCCTTGATTTTCAATTTTAAGGTTAGATTAGTGTTGCAAAATAAACGTGCAGAAATAGAGTAAATAAATCTCTTTTACTAAAATGTAATGCTTGATTAATCATTAGTTAGTGCAATAGAGTCTACTGAATGCATTTTTAATGAATAAAAGTTGAAAAAAGTGCTTAATTTGCACATCCAAACTGTGGATGTTTCAAGTTTTCAAACTCCCATAACTTTGGAAATTTTGGAGACCGCCGCTTATTTTTAGCATTTTCGTGATCAGGAGATCTAAATTAATAAGGTAATTTCAAAATTTTTCCAAAATTTCTGGTAGCTACATTCGCCAAATTTTCCGGAGTTTTTAAGTTTAACCTAACCTAATTCAGAATCCAGATTTCCCGCAATAAAAAGGTTATAAAAGCAAACTTTCAATTTAATAGTACTTATCTACTTAGGTAGATATTGGGTTTTACCGCTGTCAAAGAATTTATTTTGTAGGTATACATTAGTTAGCAAACTTACAAAAAATATTTGTTTCTTACTTGTAAAGGGACAAATTTAAGATGAGCATTTCAAAAATATATAGCAAAAAGTATCTAAGAATGCTTCCTAATGTATGAATCCAAAAATTTTGGCCTTAATCACACAACGAAATATTTTGACAA
Organism: Pediacus dermestoides; assembly: GCA_963942485.1. NCBI lineage: Eukaryota > Metazoa > Arthropoda > Insecta > Coleoptera > Cucujidae > Pediacus > Pediacus dermestoides. Next base: position 38,983,856 of record OZ012626.1, read on the forward strand.
ACTTTGTATATGTCTGCTATTTTGCTTTTTAACCAGTCCTTACGTACAATTTTTACAATTTTTTGTCAGCGTGCCTTAGAGTACCCGAAAAACCGAACGCCATTATTCAGAGATAACGATTACTTCTTTTAATTATTTCATTCGTTTCAAGATCAAACGGTTTAAACTGAATTAGGTAAACTGAAATATGCGAACTGTAAGGAGTTTTTGTTTTATAAAAATTCTAAAATATTATTATAAGACTCATTCTAATACAATATCCTCGACTGGAACGATTTATACAAATTTCAGATTCAACATCTATATTAACAAATGTGACAGTTTTGCTGTTGTTGTGACAATGTAGAAATTTATATTTTTGGCAATAGATACCTAAACCAAACCATTTCTACGTTTGTCTTTACTATCAATTATCACCAAAAGAGGAAAGTTCAAGTTTTGTAGAATATACGGAGGTTCTTAAAAGAACCGATTTTTTATGCCATGAATCAGCAAACGCTGAACTTAAACCCATATAGAAGCACTTTTGTTTGGTACGTTTGGACAAAGTCCATTTGTTCCGTAGGTACTAACGCAGTAGAGAGATAGTTCCTTACTGTGTGGTAGTACCAGAAGAATGAAGGAGGGAGAAGTACCTCAAGCTACAGTGACTGTATTAAAACCTCAAGCTATTAACTATGAGCATAGGGTGTGGGGGGGAGGGGTGGAGCCTCTGTGCATAAAGCAGCCATAGTATAAATATGACTGCAGATGGTAATTTGCTTCATACTCTTGTTTAACAATTAACATGACTGACCAAGTACGACTTGTGCATATTAATTATGGTGTACGCAAACAACGGTCAAGACCACGGTTGCCAAGACTAAGCAGACGACGCCCAATACCACGGCGGCCAAGACCTTCTCGGCCTCCGATACCTGCAGTGTTATATGTTACAGTTGGAGATAGAATATTAGGACGTATTATTTTGAGAAGACATTTAAATTAATTTAATTCTTCGAAAAAATCGGCTCTTTTCAGAGCCACTACTTATTTTACAAAAAAGGAATTTGATCTTTTGGTGATACCTATTTTATAGCAAAAATGAAATTCTGTTATTATAATTTTTTTAAATTTCAAAATGCAGTTAGCAACTGTTTTGTCTTATTTTTATTTTCCTATACCTACCAATAGTAGAGATAAGAAAGTCTACATTTTATTGGATTTAATGATTTACTACACATTTTAATAGTTACTGATTCAAAAAAACACAACGAAATATTTTTTCATTCTTTGTATATCGGCTGATTTTCCTCGTCTCGTTACTAGTCCTTGCAATTTTTTGTCTGCTTGTCTTAAAGTATTCAAGAAACCGAATGTTATTTTATCAAGAGATAACGACTTCTTCTTTTAATTATTTCATTCGTTCCAAGATCAAACGGCTTAAACTGAAATACACTACAAGGAGTTTTGTAAAAATTGTAAAATGTCATAAGACTGTGATTCTAACGTACATCAGTATTCATAAAATCATTTTGATTGAATATTGATTTAGTCGTGAATCCCTTTCATTCTAACTTTTCAATTTTTTATAAAGGTTGAAGAATTATCTTTTTTGACATCTTGAAATTACTTAGTAAGCTACTGGAGTACAAAATAAATTCTTTGATAGTGGAAAAACCCAATATCTAGTTTCTCAGAAATACTGTTGGTTTATGGCTGCTAGTATTGTTTTGCACACAGAAATCCTCAAAATACTTCTACTATTGAATAGGAGGTCTGCTTTTACAACCTTTTTATTGCTGACTTTGAAAATGAGTTTATTGCATTATTTCCGTTACTTTGTTAATGTACAACTTCTTAATTGGTAAAACCATTCCAGTTAGACATTGAAATATTTTCGTTTTTTTTCTATGTAGGTACCTATTCTAAATTGAAAAAATGGCATAAATGCATCATTTAAATATTATATCTATCCATATTCACAATATTTTGCTGGCTGATATTTTTAAGTTTTTATCTGTTGAAAATTTTGTGTTTATGTGTTAAAATAATTTCGTGTTAAAAAAATTATGTCAAAATCCACAATTTTTTTTGGTTACAACTACATAGTACAAATGTGTTAAAATGACAAATTGACATATTAACACATTATATTAATTTTTAACATAATTTAAAAGTTGTTAAAATTAAACAAAATAATTGTGTTAATATGAATAAGCAATTATGTGAATGACATGTAATTTGGGTACTTTTAACATTTTATTTCTGTCATATAAAAGAATAAAGATTTTTGTTAATGTAACACAAAATCTATGTAATTCGATGTGTTGTTCAATAAAACTACATGTTTACTTATGTTATTCGTACAAAACGTTTAGTCAAATACTTTTTCTGTGTTACTTTAACTTTTTATTTGTATTAAAATGTGGGTTCGTTATTCGTCACTACCCCCTAATCTGTGCATCAAGTTGAGAACTTAAACATTTCAGTTTAGAACGAAACCAAGTGAAGGATGTATGTTTTATCAGTTATATTCTTGTGCAATTGTTGTGTATTGTCAAGGTAAGTAATAACAAAAATATTAGGTACATAAAGTTCACTAAAATTTATGAGGTTGTATCTTCACTTATTATAGACATGTATACATATGCCATTTGTGAAAAATGGGAAACAATGTGTTTCTGAAACCTACATTGCATATATTGTTAGAAAACGTTCCTCCTTAAGTTTAACTAATTTTAATAATTTAAATATCCTTTAAGTGTTTAGATGTTTACGAACTGGGTATTGTTAGGTAGACTTTTTTATTTTTGCCGAAATTGTATGACGTTTTTGTGTGTTTCTGAATCTGTATTGTAATCAATTTACATATTTAAAATCCCTCCTTACGTTTAATTAGCTTTAGTATTTAATTATGTTATTGATAACCAAACTGAAATTGTTAATTTTTTATTTATTTTATGTCGTCTGTGAGAATGAGAAACTAAATGTGTATCTGAAACATGGCACAATATTGTTATAGAAGTATGTATTTCCTCCTTAAATTTAAATAAATTTAAGTTACGTGTGCTTAAGTATTTCAATGTTGATGTTGATTTTAACAAACAATAAAATGATTTGATATCTTTACCTGTTTTTTTATTTTCATCAGTAAATTAACCCCCTACCCTTTTATTTTAACAAAAATTATGTCAGTTAACATTTTACAGGTTGTTCCTCAAACGTGTTCCGTAAATTTAGATATGGATTCTGCGATGAAGAACAAGTATAAAAGTTCAAATAAACACATGGGTGCCGACGCCTCCTAAAGAAGATGTTGAATATTTTATAATTGGCATTTATTACACAACACTACAAGTTATAAAAATTTGGATTGATTTTTAAAGTTTGACAACCGGCGCTCCTCTTCTAATCCACTTTTGAGGTTAATTGGGGACACTTTGTTCCAAGGATAATCAGTATAAATGCCAATCATAAAATGTTCAATATCTTCCTTAGGAGGCGTCAGAGCCCACATGTTTATCTGAACTTTATACTTATTTTTCATCGCAGAATCTATATCTAAATTTACGGAACACCTTTAAGGGACACCCTGTATAATAGTGAATAACAACATAAAAAGTGTGTACAATCAGCTGAAATCCACATATTAAATAAGTAAAATGAACAAAAATAATGAGTGGCATTTTAACGAAGTATTTATGTTAAATTTAATCAATGACTTGTAATCATGTTATTATAACACAACATTAATCAGTCAATAAAACACATTAGTAACTGTTAAGTTTACAATATTATTATGTCAAAAAAATAATGTGTTAAAATATTTGTGTTGAAGTTTAACTAAAAATTATTGTAATCTTTTAACATTTTCGGTTTCAGTAAAAATAACACAAAAATTTGAGTGGACCTCCTGGGACATGTGAAATGTGTTAATTTTAACACAAAATTTTTAACTGTGATACAATGTAAAAAAAGATCGTTTTTCAGACTCTATCTATTCTATCAATTATCACCAAAACAGGCAAGTTCAATTTTTGTAGAATATAATGAGGCTCTGAAAAAAAACCGCTTTTTTATGATATTGAACACAGAAATTTGAGAAGCTACTTTTAGTCTCGAATATATTCGACTGGAACGATTTGCACAAATTTCAGGTAGATCTACAAATGTGATAGTTTCACTGTTGTTGTGGCAATGTTGAAATTTATATTTTTGGTAATAGATACTTAACTTAAACCATTTCTATGTTTGTCTTTGCTATCAATTATCAGCAAAAGAGGACAATTCAATTTTTGTAGAATATACAGAGGTTCTTAGAAGAACCGATTTTTTATGCCAAGAACCTTATAAAAGCACTTTCAAATTGTACAATTTTCACAAAGTGTCCATTTGTTCCGTAGGTACTATCGCAGTAGAGAGATAGTTCCTTACTGTGATACTGTGTGTGGTACTACCAGAAGAATGAAGGAAGGGAAAGTATCTCAACCTATTAAGTATGACCACAAGGCGTGGGGGGGATGGAGCCATTGTATAAATATGACTGCAGATGGTAATTTCCTTCATACTCTTGTTTAACAATCAACATGACTGACCAAGTGCGACCTGAATATTGTATTTATGGTGTACGCAAAGTACAACCAAGACCACCACGGCCAAGACCATCTCGGCCACCCCTGCCACCAGCGCCAGATGATAGAGTTGGAGATAGAATAGTAGCACGTATTTTAAGAAGACATTTAATTTAATGCTTCTAAAAAAATCGGCTCTTTTCAGAGCCACTACTAATTTTACAACAAAGAAATTTGATCTCTTGGTGATATTTTATAGCAAAAATGAAATTCTGTCACTATAATTTTTTCTTTATTTCAAAATGCAGCTAGGAATTGGTTTCTCTTATTTTTATTTTCCTATACCAATAGTAGGGATAAGAAAGTCTATATTTTGATAGACTTACACATTTTAATATATTCTAAGTCAAAAAAAAATTGTGTTGACCACACAACGAAATATTTTTTCAACTTTGTATATCGGCTGTTTTTGTTCTTTACTATAGTCTTTGCAATTTTTTGACTACGTGCCTTAAAGTAGATATTCAAAAAACGAACGTAATTTTTTGTAAGGTAGCGATTTCTTCGGTAAACTTGGCGAATGTAGCTATGAGAGATTTTTGAAAAATTTTGAAATTACCTTGTTAATTAAGATCTCCCGATTACGAAAATGCTAAAAATAAGCGGCGGTCTCCAATATTTCCAAAGTTATAGCAGTTTGAAAACTTAAAACATTTAATGTTTGGATGTGTAAATTAAGCACTTTTATCAAGTTTTATTCACTAAAAATCCACTCACTAGTACCTATTGCACTAATTATTAATTAATTAATCATTACCATTTAATATTATTTATGAAAACCCTATTTTTAAAGCATTTTCTTTTTCTAGTTTTGCTGACAAAGGAATTTCCCCTTATTAAGAAATCAAGCGATCCTTGATTTTCAATTTTAAGATTAGATTAGTGTTTCAAAATAAACGTGCCGAAATAGAGTAAATAAATCTTTTTTACTAAAATGTAATGCTTGATTAATCATTAGTTAGTGCAATAGAATCTACTGAGTGCATTTTTAATGAATAAAAGTTGAAAAAAGTGCTTAATTTACACATCCAAACTTTGGATGTTTCAAGTTTTCAAACTCCCATAACTTTGGAAATTTTGGAGACCGCCGCTTATTTTTAGCATTTTCGTAATCAGGAGATCTAAATTAATAAGGTGATTTTAAAATTTTTCCAAAATTTCTGGTAGCTACATTCGCCAAATTTTCCGGAGTTTTTAAGTTTAACCTAACCTAATTCAGAATCCAGATTTCCCGCAATAAAAAGGTTATAAAAGCAAACTTTCAATTTAATAGTACTTATCTACTTAGGTAGATATTGGGTTTTACCGCTGTCAAAGAATTTATTTTGTAGGTACACATTAGTTAGCAAATTTACAAAATATATTTGTTTCTTACTTGTAAAGGGACAAATTTAAGATGAGCATTTCAAAAATATATAGCAAAAAGTATCTAAGAATGCTTCCTAATGTATGAATCCAAAAATTTTGGCCTTAATCACACAACGAAATATTTTGACAAACTTTGTATATGTCTGCTATTTTGCTTTTTAACCAGTCCTTACCTACAATTTTTTGTCTGCGTGCCTTAGAGTACCCGAAAAACCGAACGCCATTATTCAGAGATAACGATTACTTCTTTTAATTATTTCATTCGTTTCAAGATCAAACGGTTTAAACTGAATTAGGTAAACTGAAATATGCGAACTATAAGGAGTTTTTGTTTTATAAAAATTCTAAAATATTATTATAAGACTCATTCTAATACAATATCCTCGACTGGAACGATTTATACAAATTTCAGATTCAACATCTATATTAACAAATGTGACAGTTTTGCTGTTGTTGTGACAATGTAGAAATTTATATTTTTGGCAATAGATACCTAAACCAAACCATTTCTACGTTTGTCTTTACTATCAATTATCACCAAAAGAGGAAAGTTCAAGTTTTGTAGAATATATGAAGGTTCTTAAAAGAACCGATTTTTTATGCCATGAACCAGCAAACGCTGATCTTAAACCCATAAAGAAGCACTTTCGTTTGGTACGTTTTGACAAAGTGTCCATTTATTCCGTAGGTACTAACGCAGTAGAGAGATAGTTCCTTACTGTGTGGTAGTACCAGAAGAATGAAGAGGGAGAAGTACCTCAAGCTACAGTGACTGTATTAAAACCTCAAGCTATTAACTATGAGCATAGGGTGTGGGGGTGGAGCCTCTGTGCATAAAGCAGCCATAGTATAAATATCTATGACTGCAGATGGTAATTTGCTTCATACTCTTGTTTAACAATCAACATGACTGACCAAGTACGACTTGTGTATATTAATTATGGTGTACGCAAACAACGGACAAGACCACGGTTGCCAAGACTAAGCAGACGACGCCCAATACCACGGCGGCCAAGACCTTCTCGGCCTCCGATACCTGCAGTGTTATATGTTACAGTTGGAGATAGAATATTAGGACGTATTATTTTTAGAAGACATTTAAATTAATTTAATTCTTCTAAAAAATCGGCTCTTTTCAGAGCCACTACTTATTTTACAAAAAAGGAATTTGATCTTTTGGTGATACCTATTTTATAGCAAAAATGAAATTCTGTTATTATAATTTTTTTTAATTTCAAAATGCAGTTAGCAACTGTTTTGTCTTATTTTTATTTTCCTATACCTACCAACAGTAGATATAAGAAAGTCTACATTTTATTGGATTTAATGATTTACTACACATTTTAATAGTTACTGATTCAAAAAAACACAACGAAATATTTTTTCATTCTTTGTATATCGGCTGATTTTCCTCGTTACTAGTCCTTGCAATTTTTTGTCTGCTTGTCTTAAAGTATTCAAGAAACCGAATGTTATTTTATCAAGAGATAACGACTTCTTCTTTTAATTATTTCATTCGTTCCAAGATCAAACGGCTTAAACTGAAATACACTACAAGGAGTTTTGTAAAAATTGTAAAATGTCATAAGACTGTGATTCTAACGTACATCAGTATTCATAAAATCATTTTGATTGAATATTGATTTAGTCGTGAATCCCTTTCATTCTAACTTTTCAATTTTTTATAAAGGTTGAAGAATTATCTTTTTTGACATCTTGAAATTACTTAGTAAGCTACTGGAGTACAAAATAAATTCTTTGATAGTGGAAAAACCCAATATCTACTTTCCCTATTGTATTTCTCAGAAATACTGTTGGTTTAAGCCTGCTAGTACATATTCTATTGCACAAAGAAATCCTCAAAATGCTTCTACTATTGTACCTACTATTGAATTGGAGGTCTGCTTTTTAAACCTTTTTATTGCTGACTTTGAAAATGAGTTTATTGCATTATTTCCGTTACTTTGTTAATGTGCAACTTCTTTATTGTTAAAACCCTTCCAATTAGACATTGAAATATTTTCGTTACTTTTCTATGTAGGTACCTATTCTAAATTGAGTAAATGCTTCATTTATAGTATATTGTAATACAAGTGCGGAAAACGCATCATGACAATACGAGTGTGAAATTTGCAACGCGAACGATAGCGAGTGCTGCAATCACACGAGTATTGTCTTGGGCCATTTCCGCAAGCGTGTTACATACGATTTTTTCTACGAAAACGTGGAATTCGTAAAAACTAAAATTATTTGTAAATCTTTTTCTAATTAAAAAAAACATCAAGTGAGTTTGTTGTCATAGAACTGTAAGCTCATAGCTGTTGACAGTTTATAAATTGTGTCCTGTCATCGAAATAATTTTGATTTTGAGATCAAATTACGTGAATATAAACATGGAGTTTCAAAACTATAGCGAAAGCGATGAACTAATGTGTACTCCTCCGGTTGTTAGATATTAAATAAATGTTACAATTATAACTAAATGTAAGTACTTCTTTATGTTTTTGTTTGCGTGCGGAAAGTTTAAAAAATGTGTGCGGAAAAAAATTTCCACACTAAGTTTCCGTACTAGTTTTTCAAAAGCCTACTTTCAAGTTCGATTATCTTGTCAGAAAAAACGTCATTCCGCATTTTCGTAGAAAAAATATTATACCTATTCATTTTCACAATATTTTGCTTATCGGTTGATTAATCGAACTGACTGATATTTTTAAGTTTTTACAACTTGATGTAAAAAAGATATCGTTTTCCAGACTTTCGTTTAGTACGTTTTGACAAAGTGTCCATTGGTTCCGTAGGTACTAACGCAGTAGAGAGATAGTTCCTTACTGTGTGGTACTACCAGAAGAATGAAGGAGGGAGAAGTACCTCAAGCTACAGTGACTGTATTAAAACCTCAAGCTATTAACTATGAGCATAGGGTGTGGGGGGGGAGGGGTGGAGCCTCTGTACATAAAGCAGCCATAGTATAAATATCTATGACTGCAGATGGTAATTTGCTTCACACTCTTGTTTAACAATCAACATGACTGACCAAGTGCGACCTCTGTATATTATTTATGGTGTATGCAAACGACGGCCAAGACCTCCTCGGCCACCAGTGCCAAATGCTAGAGTTGAGAAGACATTTAAATTAATTTAATTTAATACTTCTAAAAAAATCGGCTCTTTTCAGAGCCACTACTAATTTTACAAAAAAGGAAATTGATCTTTTGGTGATATTTTATAGTAAAAATGAAATCCTGTTGTCTTTATAATTTTTTTTTATTTCAAAATGAATTTAGGAATTCGTTTCTTATTTTTATTTTCCTATACCAATGGTAGGGATAATAACGTCTACACTTTTTTGATAGACTTATACACATTTTAATAGTTTCTGAATCAAAAAAATGTTGTATTGACCACGCAACGAAATATTTTTTTAACCTTCGTATATCGGCTGATTTTCCTTTACTAGTCCTTGCAATTTTTTGTCTGCGTGCCTAAAAATATTCAAGAAACCGAATGTAATTTTTTTCAGAGATTGTGATTTCTTCTTTTAAATATTTCATTCGTTTCAAGATTAAACGGCTTAAAATGAAATACACTACAAGCAATTTTGTAAAAATTATAAAATGTCATAAGACTGTGATTATAACGTACATCAGTATTCATAAAATCATTTTGATTGAATATTGATTTAGTCGTGAAACCCTTTCATTCTAATTTTTCAATGTTTTATAAAGTTTGAAGAATTATCTTTTTTAACATCTTCAAATTACTTAGTAAGCTATCATACCATAATAAGGTATCTAATTTGGATTATTAGATATATTTAATATCTTCTTAGATATAGATACTCATTTTTGCAAAACATTTTTGAAATGCTCATCTTAAATTTGTCCCTTTACAGGTAAGAAACAAATATTTTTGTAAGTTTGGTAACTAATATGGAGTACGAAATAAATTCTTTGACAGTGGAAAAACCCAATATCTACTTTCCCTATTGTATTTCTCAGAAATACTGTTGGCTTATGGCTGCTAGTATTGTATTGCACAAAGAAATCCTCAAAATACTTCTACTACTTTTTAGTGAATAGCCCTGTTTTAGTCTCGAATATATTCGACTGGAACGATTTGCACAAATTTCAAGTAGATCTACAAATGTGATAGTTTCACTGTTGTTGTGGCAATGTAGAAATTTATATTTTTGGTAATAGATACTTAACTTAAACCATTTCTATGTTTGTCTTTGCTATCAATTATCAGCAAACGAGGACAATTCAATTTTTGTAGAATATACAGAGGTTCTTAGAAGAACCGATTTTTTATGCCAAGAACCTTATAAAAGCACTTTCCAATTGTACGATTTTCACAAAGTGTCCATTTGTTCCGTAGGTACTATCGCAGTAGAGAGATAGTTCCTTACTGTATGGTACTATCAGAAGAATGAAGGAGGGGGACGGGTGGAGCCTCCGTGAGTAATGCCGCCATAGTATAAATATGACTGCAGATGGTAATTTGCTTCATACTCTTGTTTAACAATCAACATGACTGACCAAGTACGACTTGTGTATATTAATTATGGTGTACGCAAACAAAGGACAAGACCACGGCTGCCAAGACTAAGCAAACGACGCCCAATACCACGGCGGCCAAGACCTTCTCGGCCTCCGATACCTCCAGTGTTATATGTTACAGTTGGAGATAGAATATTAGGACGTATTATTTTTAGAAGACATTTAAATTAATTTAATTTAATTCTTCTAAAAAATCGGCTCTTTTCAGAGCCACTACTTATTTTACAAAAAAGGAATTTGATCTTTTGGTGATACCTACCTATTTTATAGCAAAAATGAAATTCTGTCATTATAATTTTTTAATATTTCAAAATGTAAGTATAGTTAGCAACTGATTTGTTTTATTTTTATTTTCCTATACCTACTAATACGAGCCCTAACAACTAAATGTTCGTACAAAAGTAAATTTGATTGTCTTTTTTCCATACGCGCAAAAGTTATCTAAATTAACTTCCATAATATTGATGGTTATTTCTGTTATAATGCCAACATTTAGTTATATAAACACGTAAATTTCGTAAAAATCCGCTCGGCGGTTCCAAAACTGTGGCACTTTAACCCAGCAGGATGGGAAAATTGTAGAAACAAAGAATTATTATTTTCAAAACGTTGGATCTAGTAGTCGGATTTTGATGAAATTTACTTTATTGCAAAGCTGGATGTTGGTTTTCTTTACAAAAAAGTTACAGAAGTTTTTATTTAGTGATTTTAGGCATTTATCGGAGCTTCAAAGTTGCACCTTTAAAAATGATAAAATTTTCTAGTAACTGTTTTAAAGAATCACAGTTTTGAAACCGCTGGTTGGATTTGTGTCAAAAAAACATTTAAATCAAAGGTCAATAATCGTACTATATTGAAAAAATCCTGAAATATTAATATGATTTTTTTTGCATTTTTTTCGAGTTCCACAGTTCACTTTCAAAAATCGTGTTTTTTAAGGGTGCTACCTACATTAAAATAATCACAGTTTTGGAACCACTGGTTGGATTTTGGTAAAATTTACTTTATTGCTAAGCTGGATGTTGGTTTTATGTACCAAAAAATCCCCTAGTCCTTATTTGGTGATTTTACACATATTTCGTAGCTTTAAAATTGCATTAGAAAAATTTGACGTAATTTTCTAACGACTGTTTTTAAAAAATCACAATTTTGGAACTTGAGGAAAACGACATAAAGGTGCTTTCATGGCCCTCATCCAGTCGGGACTTAAATGTCATTAAAACACTTTGGCATAAAATTAAACGTATTCTACGCAATAATCCACCAAGAACCATTGTGGATTTAAAGACCAAAATAGAAGAAATTTGGGACTCCATATAGCTCCATATTTCAGTTTTCGTATTCAGTTTAAACTGTTTGATCTTGAAACGAATAATTAATAGAAGTAATCGTTATCTCTGAACGAAATGGCATTCGGTTTTTCGGGTAGGTACCTATTCTAAGGCACGCTGCACAAAAATTATAAGGACTAGTTAATCAGGAAAATCAACATAATATACAGGGTGTTTTTGAAATACATTACCAAAAGCGAAACGGAGTCTTAGGGATTTTTAAAGAGGCGAATGGACCATTTTATTTTGTTTTAACGATAAGGAAAAATAACCTCTGATCACTTACTGACTCTGACAGACTTTCTTATCCCTACTATTGGTATAAAAAAATAAAAATAAGACAAACCAATTCCTAAGTGCATTTTGAAATGAATAAAAAATTATAATGACAGAATTTCATTTTTGCTATAAAATATCACCAAATAGATCAAATTTTCTTTCGTGTAAAATAAGTGGTGGCTCTGAAAAGAGCCGATTTTTTTAGAAGTATTAAATTATTTAAATGTCTTCTTAACCATAAAAAAAGTAATAAAAAATAAGTGCTACTATTCTATCTCTAACTGTAGCATCTGGCATGGGTGGCGGCGGTGGCCGAGATGATGGTGGCCGTCGTGGTCTTCGTCGTGGTTTGGGTACACCATAAATAATATATTTAGGACGCAGTTGGTCAGTCATGTTGGCTGGTAAACAAGAATATGAAGTAAGTTACCATTTGCAGTCATATTTATACTATTATGACCGCAGGTACTTACTATGTGTAGGTACTTAGTTTCACCCCCTCCTCAGCTTCTCACCCTATACCCATACTTAATCGCTTGAGATACTTCTCCCTCCTTCATTCTTCTGGTAGCACCACATTGTAAGGAACTATCTCTCTACTGCGATAGTAGTTGTAGTACAAATCGACACTTTGCAAAATCGTACCAATCGAAACCGCTTTTAAATGGGTTTAGTTCAACGTTTGCTGGTTCTTGGCATAAAAAATCGGTTCTTTTAAGAGCCTCTGTATATTGTACAAAAATTGAACTTGCCTCTTTTGGTGATAATTGATAGCCAAAACAAACGGTTTAGGTATGTATCTAATATTAACAAAAATATAAATTTCTACAAGAGGTTTGCTTTATTATTACAGGATGTTAGGTATGTTAGAATCTCTGAGGGGTGAAGAGGGGATAGCAATATCTAAACTTGTAATTAGTGTTTTTTCCAATTTATTCATATTTTCTTCAGTTACTAAACTAAAAAAATCAATGAAGATAATTATTTACAATAGAGAGATAGATATGTACCGATTAACTAGTCGAATAAATAAATATATTGTTTGAAGTGATACTTTTTCCATAAGTGTCGAAATACATTTTTAATATTAAAACTGAATTTCAAGCATCACGCATTGAACTTGTATTTCTTTCTAAAAAGTCTACTTAATAAATTAAACACATGAAATAGGGAAGTGTATTAAATTGAGCGATGTTATTTTATTTTCGAAGTATTACTAGAAGAATGAAACTGGGATAGCTATCTGAAGATTGTATAATTGTATAAACCAAAACTTCCTATCTGCAGGAAACTGCTAAAGTAAGCACGTGGTACCAAAATAAATCGATTCATATATTTTTTCGTCTTATTCTTGTAGCACTTTGAAATCAAAAGTGAGATGACTTCTGTATTGCGACAGTTTGTACAAGCAGTGTCTTTAGAAGAGGTCCGGAGACCAACACCACGACCGCAGCCGCCACCGCCCCCAGCCCCAGGTCAAGAACAACGTTCATAATTATACATAAATAATGGATCATGCAGTTTATAACTAGTGAACATGTGTTTGGTGAAAAAAATGCGACGAAATCTCGATAAGATTGTGAAAGAAAAATGAAGAATTCTAAAAAAGGTACGCAGCACGAGATTCCTTAAAATATGTTTCTGTAAAGTTCTTTCAAATGTTAATTTACATAAAATTTCAGCTCTTATAAAATGATTTTATTTACACCTATCTATGTAATTACCAATAAGTTTAAGTTAATTCATGTGTTATTTTCATTAATTTTTAAAAGTGGTAAGTGGTGCTCGTCATAATAGTAAAAAAACTATACATATAACGATTTCTAGGTTTCCCCAATTTCCTAAGGTAGCTTTTGTAAGTCAATATTTCCATATCATTTTCAATTTGTTATCATTATTGACCGGCATAAGTAGATACTTCGTAATTTGTCCTTGTATCAGAATTTTGAGGTATCCTCTATTTATTAACAAATTTATTTAACTGTTTCACTAATGAGTTACCTAATGACTTTATGTCGCTTTTGTTGAGATTTGGTGATAATTGCTAACGATTTAAAACTCGTTAGAGAATCATTTACTGATTCAATTTAAATATCAACCCTAATTACTCTTTACATTTTGTGAGATGATGTTTTTCTTAAAAGCTATTAGTTGTGCAAATTTTAAGATATGTCAGTTCGATAAAAAAAAATTTTGTGTAAAATAAATACAGGGTTAGTCGCAATAAGTGGGACATGCTTTACCTGTAAATACTAGGCCTTAAACTAAGATGATTGACGTAAAAAGTTGTTATACTAAAATGCATAACTAAAAAGTTATAGGCGTTTGAAGTTTAAGAAAAAAAAATTTTTGCTAATTAATTCTAAACTAATTGAATGAGAGGAACCAATTCTTGGTAGTTGCTAATGAATACCAAAGACCTTTAATTTGTGAAAATTTTGTTGAAATCAAACTTTAAGAAGATGGTTTTTTAAAATAAGTAAATTGTTTAACCTTCTGGAACTTTTTTGTTCTTAAAATTTTAATTATAAAAAAAATGCATTTAATAGGCAATTTAATTTAGAAACTTTTTCCTCTCTTGTAAAGTTTTGATTCAACGCACCGTGAAGCTTTAAAAAATTAAAAACTAACAGCATGTTTTTACTAAGTTTCAAAAAAACGGCATCAAGTATGCTGAGTTATAAAAGTTATTGACGAGTTATTAACACATATTATGCACGAGAGAATTTCTTTGTCCTATGATAATAAATTTTTGAAAAAGAGTCAAGAAAAATAAAATAAATTTAATTATATTAAGCTATTGTAAAAATATGTTTATTGCTGTTTTTAGCTATACTTATGTAATAATTTCATTTTATTCAAGAATTTATATACAAATTTTCTGATATCAATAATAATTATTGAAAATCATTTGAGAGTATATTTGAATGTCCCGCGTAATACGTTAGTACATTTTAATGAAGTGCAGCGCTAGTATAGTAAGATTAGAGTTTGCTTATTGTTCTAGTCGTTTTAATTATCTGTGGTGCTTCGTGTATTCTGCTTCTTCCTCGCAAACACATTTTTTCAAATAATAATACATATTTATTAATAATAACGGTCATTGAGTGCAAGCGCCAGTGCGTTAATATTAATTTTTTTATATTTCTAGAAAACTTTCACATAAATTATGCTACCACCAACACAAACCTTGACAGCTGTCAAAATTTCTCGAACCACAATTTCGTCACCGTCAAATTAGGTTATATTTGCCAGTCATCCTTTATTTCAACTGTATTCTGTGATTAATTAAAACATGGGAACCGTAAAAGTTATAAGAGATGAACCCCATTTCCAATTTGAACTAACCAACGCTTCCGCCAGATTGGTAGTTGCGGATTTCACAGCTACTTGGTAAGTTAACCTATTATTTTGTTGCGAAATGATTTCACTCGGAAATTGCAGGTGTGGGCCTTGCCAGAGAATCGCCCCAGTTTTCCAACAATTAGCCGGGAAGTATCCGAGGGCTGTATTTGTGAAAATCGACGTCGATCAGTGCCAAGAGGTAGCGTCAGCTCAAGGCGTGTCTGCAATGCCGACATTTATTTTCTATCGAAACAAGGTAAATCAAAGGGTACCTAGTAATTTCCAGTAACCACAATAACGCAATTTGTATTGTAGACTAAAGTAGATCGTTTGCAAGGAGCTGATCCTGTGGCTCTCGAAAATAAGATCCAACAGTATTATGGGTCGGAAGAAACTGAAGATGCTGAAGGTGTTGCTGGACATGTAAGTAAACTTGCAGACTGTTAAATTAGGACAAAGTTTTATATTGAGGGAGTAGTTAGTTTTTGAACGATTCTTGGTTTTAGATGGATTTGCAACCGTTTATTACTAAAGCACAATGCGAGTGCTTGAATGAAAGTGACGACCATCCATTCGAGCATTGTTTGAGTGCTTCAGGAGGATATCTTCAATCGGATTGTGATGAACAGGTATTATTAGCTTCTTAAAAGAAATTCGAGTGATTTTTTATATTTCGACATCTAATAATATTGTTGTTTCGCAGCTGATTATCTCAATAGCCTTCAACCAAGCTGTGAAAATACATAGCCTTAAAATTAAAGCACCATCCGATAAAGGCCCTAAACACATTAGAATATTCATCAACCAACCTCGTACTTTAGACTTCGATTTGGCGGATAGTTACACCAGTATCCAAGATCTAGAGTAAGTTTAATTTAACCAGTTTTGTTTGATTGTCTCTAATGAGTTTTATTTAGACTTACCCTGGAAGATTTGGAGGGCAATCCAGTGAATCTGAAATATGTTAAATTCCAAAACGTTCAAAACATTCAGCTGTTTGTTAAGGATAATCAATCGGGTGGTGAGGTAACTCAAATTGATCATCTAGCAGTGATTGGGTCCCCAATAAACACAACCAACATGGGTGACTTTAAGCGCGTTGCGGGTAAAAAGGGTGAGAGTCACTAAGGGGTTTTTGCTTCTTTTTTACATGGTAATGATAAATAGAAAGAAAATACTGTATGCTGATTTTATATAATTTACTTACAAAAAAGAAAATACATAATAAAACAATAATTAATCATTTAAAAATGTTGGCTTGATTTCCCCCAAATGCTACCTCTGCCACTGTCGTTTATTGGCATTTTCTAATACTTTAATTTTCTCCTGAGTGTCTCTTTTAATATTATCAATTTGCTGTTTAAGTTCAGAATTTTGTATAGGAATTTTCTCGGTTTCCTCATGAAACAACGTGCTAACCTCCATCAGTCTTCTCTGTTTTGCGCTAAGAGCAAAGTTTATATTATACATGGATTTTTTATTATCCAAAATAGACAACAGTCCCAAATGCCCCGCAGTTTCTTGCGACTCCAGAGACCAAACAGCGTTGCGTACAGCCATTTTAAACCGTTCCACTTCATCCACACTAACATTCTTGCTCACATTCAAACCACGCTCGATGGGATTCACTATGTACATTGGACTGTGTTCCGGTTTGGTTAAAGCTACTGGTTCGTTTAGGCACACTGCTTTGGTGGTAAAGTCGAAGTTGGAGTAGTGCTCGAAAAAGCCGTGGAGTAAGGTTTCTAAGGTGTCGAAGTTTTCGGACTTTTTTATTTTGCTGATGTCTCGCAGGAAGGTGCAGTCGATTCCGTCTTCTATGTACTTGTCGTTTGGGCCTAAAAAAGGGCAGAATCATAATTTCTGAACAGTTTTCATGAGTTTCAATTAACTTTTATTAGAAAATAGAAAATAGAAAATTGGACTACACGTAAATACTAATGATTCTCCAGGGTGTTTTTGAAATACACTACCAAAAAAAGAACGGTAATAGGTGATGAAAAATAGATGCCATTGACAAAAAAAACCTTGAATAAAAGTCTTTTCGTTTTCGAACTAAAATTAATCGAAAATTTGGTCAAAATTTCCAGTGCGCTACTGGGTTAAAGGTAACTACATAATTCAAATAGTAATTATTTTGGTTGTTTAGTAACAAGAATAAAAGGTAGATGTGATTTTTTTCCGTCACACAGTTCAAATTGTCACCGTATAATTGTCAGTTTTGAATTTTGAATTTCCATATTTATTCTAAATGTTTCACACAAATTCCGAATTGACGGATATGGTGTTAATGTATGGGAGAGCACTGGGAAATGCTCGTGAAGCACAGCGTCTCTACAGAGAAGCATTTCCTAGACGAGTAGTCCCCGACCATCATGCATTTACTACCACTTTGCAGCATCTCAGAGACAACGGTGAATATCATCCCCAAACTAGATATAGAGGCCGACAGAGAACTGCAAGGGTATTAGATGCTGAACCTGATATATTAAATACTGTGGAAGAAATCCCCGGAATTAGCGTAAGAAAACTGTCGTACAGAATTGGTGTTTCCCTATTTATTGTTTGGAGAACATTAAAAGAACAGAGGCTTCATCCCTACCATTTGCAGCGTGTACAAGCACTCAAAGAAGAAGATCTACCCCGAAGGATCAGGTTTTGTGAATGGATATTTCAAAAAAATTATCAAGATCCACAGTTTGTTGAAAATTTCTTTGTCAACAGATGAGGCAACCTTCATAAGAGATAGAGTCTTTAATTCCCATAATTCTCATTGTTGTTCGGCAATTTGAACAATTTTTATAAATAAATTATTATGTATTTCACTACGTATTTATTGGATGCTTGAACCATAATTTAAAATCTACCTCTCAGAATTGACTTTCGACTTGTCAGTTCTGACTTTAATGGTTACTATGGCTATTTATTCAAAATGATTTAATTTTAGTTACCATGGCTTTTTATTGAAATCGAACGCACTCAGTTTTACGTGTATTTTCTTCAGTGGCGTTCTGGTTTTATAAGTAAGGGATCAGAGGTTATTTTTTCTTATCGTAAAAAAAAATAAAAGGGTCCATTCGCCTCCTTAAAAGTCCCAGAGACTCCGTTTCACTTTTGGTAGTGTATTTCAATTTTCTCACCTGCCAGCTTCGTTAAAGTGTTCAACGAAGGAATAATAGCAACCCCATTCAACGGCTTCTGTAAATACGCCAACACCAACAACGTCAGAGAAAAATTGGTAATCCATCGACCAGGAGACGAGTTTGTCAGTCCAACTTCACTTGCCCACTTTCGAATGGCAAACGTTAACGGCCTAACTCGTTCATCAAAAGACCCCATAATATACAAAAAGTCCGACATGTGAACACCAGACCTAAAACAAATATTCTTTAATAAAATTGTCTTAAATCTCCATTAAACTCTTACATATTCGCCATGGATAAATCACACTCAACGTCGGTTAACTGTTGATGGAATTTAATTATCGGTACTCTAGCTTGAAGAATCCGCCGAACTTGAGAACAACCAGGAAAGAACAAGTGGATTAGGTCACCTAGTGTTTCCATGTATCTTTGGGAGGAAGTTCTCTCGGTTCCTGGAGCTGCTTTGCAGTGGAACATCAGTCTACTGTGGTCATTTGCCTTATAAAAATAAATAAAATTAAAACAATGTGATGTGTTTTTAGATACATGCGTACTTTTTGATCTGTTAGGCGAAGAACCAAGTCCAAATCGCAACCCATTTTTCCAAATCCATTCACTGAGGATCCAAATGGGTAGGATATAGCTTGAGGAAACATTCCGGAGAGAGCTACCTCTATTTGTCTAGCGGTTAGAAAACGTAGTCTTGAGCCTAGGTCGTTTAGTTTTGTGGTGTTGTGTAGCAGGGTGATTTGTTTTGAGATCTGCGATTAAATTAGAAGAACATTTAGGATCAACTTTTGATAATGACAGTTTTAATAAATTAACCAAACCCAAATAGACGAGATTATAAGAATATTTTCCCTTAAACTCATAACTTACATTTTCACATTCTTTTAAGCTATCTCTTATATCACTGTCTTCAACAATTGTCGTGCCATTCTCAACCTCCAATTTACAGTTTTTGCTTTGTTTCAATTTAGATAATTTCCTACTAGAAGCCCTAAACCATAAATATTGGGAATTCGTAGGAACCCCGTCTTCCACATGAGAACTTTCTGATAAAACATTAACTACATCCTTGTCACTAGCGAACTCAACCATTATGAAATGCTACAAAGGTAAACGAAGTTAAATGGTTTCACACATAAATTCTCTCTAATGTTACTAATGGTTCAACGCCAGTTGTGTAGTGAAACATGTTTTTTACTGTTCCAACAGAACTGCAATAAGAATGCAGTTCTTTGTAGGATTGTGCAGATTGGACTTGGACTAGTATACTGCGTCCAGCTTCCTCACGTCGAAATTTTATTATGTCCAGAAATGGTACAAATTTATCATGCTTTTCCTCATTGGTTGTAACTGAAAATGTTTAAATTATAATTTGTACATAGCCTAACCTAACTAATTGATTACCTTTTTGTGATAAAAGCCGATTAGATGTTGGTACATGTTTCTTGTGCAAAAATCTAATTTTTCCTAAAATATTCTTGGGTACTTTGGAGTTCCTCCAATTTAATACATAAGCAGATAAAAATAGAGACATTTTCAAAAAACCTCCTACACATGAAGAGGTTTTGTGTATCTAAAGTTTACGTATTATGTCAAAACGGTATTTTTAGATTAGCGATAATTTTAGATCAGCAATTTAATAATAAAATATGTTACTTTTAAACAAATATTGGTAGGCAATTAACTTAAAAAAGTGTTTTTAGCCAAAAATTAGACTTATAAATATAATAAAAATTATGTGACTTTAACCACATTCGATTTTGACATGCGGCAAAAGTGAGGTTAAGTACAGAAACGCGAACTTAGCAACATGAGCGCTGGCCGTGTACTTAAGACTAGTTTACATAACTAAATTGCTTTGTTAGGGCTATCGAAAAATTTTTGGAAAAATTATAAAAATAAACAAAAAAATGTGATAATAATCAACATTTTTACAAGCTTTTGGTTCGTGGTAATTAAGAAGAATTAAACACATTTGAGAAAAATTGTTATAAGTAAACCGTAACACGTCAACTTAGCTGCGTGAATTTGTCTTTGTAGCGCCACATGTTGCTAAATTCACGTTGTTAATTGGATTGAATTTTAGCAATAACTTTTGAGGTTTGTTTATGTTGCCATGAGTGAAAAAACGCCAAAAAGGCGCAGTTTTAACGAACTAAACCAAAACTTCTCCCCCATTATCCGTAAGGAACTCTCATATATCACAACACATTCTTATTAAATAATTTTAGTACCCATCAGTCCTGCTGCAGCATCTCCTCAAAGAAATCTCACTGGGCCCCCAAGAGTAGCCCGTGACATTGCAGCAGATCTTTACAATAACATCCAAAGATGGAACGATCAACATATTAAAGGAGCAGGACTTGTTAAGGCAATAGCCAGTTTAAAAGCAGACGATCCTAAAGCTATGTCGTCTGAACTGGAAAAACATGTAAACGAATTGTTTCAAGTTGTACAGAATTTGACGGTGTTTAGGAAAAGGTTCGATGGTTTGTCTTGTCAAATGAAGGCTTTGTCGAAGGTGAATAACGGTAATGAGCCCCTGTTCATCTCGCTGGATGGGGCGTGCTTAGCAAAACTGGTTGAAGATGTTGCAAGTGCTTATATTGATGAATTTAAAGTGAAGGAGCATATTCTAGAAAATATCTCATATGCGAGGAATGCAGATGAAGCTATGTTTTACGCTGCAGCATGGACTTATCAACATTTTGTGTCGGATAAAGTTAATTTTAAATTAGAAACGTTATTAGTTGAAACTGGACATAGGAAAATAGTGTAAAAACAATTTAACGCTAATATTAAAGTTGTATCTAAGATTTTGTATGTATATATTTTTGTTCAATAAAATGTGTATTAAAATAAAATACCCTGCTTATAGGCAACCAGTTATACATTTTAATGTAACTTTAGATACCACCAGTAACTTCTTTTTTTGAATTGGCAGTACTGTTTACAGCGTCTCATTTTTTTGCTTCTTCTTCTCCAATTAATTTGAAAACTTTTTAGGTTAAATCCATGAGCGTTTGCTATTTTTCTGTTAATTTTTAAAAATGGATCTAAGTTTTCAAAACAGTCTACTAGTTAATAAAAGCCCATTTTCTCCAAGATCTCGTCAAAGCTTAAACAACACCAAGAGAGTCTTACAACAGTCCTTTAGAAAATCATCGTAAGTAATTTAAAAATTTTAAACAATTATATTTACACCATATTTAATATTTTAGAAGGTTTAGTGTATCAGGGAAATCAACACAATCCGCACAGATACTAATTAAATCCCAATATAACTCTGTTGAAAGATTTGGACAACCTTTACCGGTTCTTATAACTGAAGCTCTTACCTTCGCAGACCGTAAGTTTACTTTAAAGTTTATACCTAAACAACTTCACAAGTAAACTATATTCTTTTAGGAAGCACTATTGTGACCGCTCGGATCTCAGCTTGTGGATACGCCTGGGTTGTCTGTGGCCGTCGGTTATTAATCTGGCAATACCGGCAAAGCCCTGCAATTTCCGCCACTCCCCAAAGAAAGCACGGTCTAGCTAATCAATGTTTCGAACTACAACTCCCACAAAGCGACCTCGCCCATCGAGCCGAACTAGTATCGGTTTTCATGGGAGAAGCTTCAAATATCCCGTCTTGTATTGCCGTGTCACCGGAGGGGGTTATCCGCTACTGGCCTGCAGTGGCCCATGAAAATGTTACTGTGGAACAATCAGTTGATCTACAAGGGCAAGAGTGTGATAGTCTCACTGATGTGGAGGGCTTGGGATGTGTTCTAGCTACCACCACTTGCACAATAGTTCTTATCCAGCCGCAGTTGAATGGAGGACGGCATGCGTTTAGTTGTAAGACGCTCAAAACGCCTAGTGGATGGTTAGGAGGGTTTGGCAAGAGGATGTCGTCGTTGATATTTGGACCGAATTCCAATGAACAGATGTCTGAAACGGTAGGAGATAAAGTAAACCTGCCCTTTGTCTAATCTAATTTTTTTATTCCCTCAGAGATTGGTACGGATTCTAAGCTACCCTAACCGCGACTTCACTTGGACAATCTTTGTCTTAGCTGGTCACTCTATTCAAAAATGGATTGTCTCGCAAAATGGCAACGAGCAATTGGTTTACGTAGCCGAATTCAGTCGACTTGTGCGCGATTACTTCCGCAGTCACATCTGGGAGCATTACGCCGGTGACCAGGCTGAAATAGACACTTGGTTATTGGATATACAGCTGGATAAGGATAATATTGTACTTTTGTCAGCAGCTGTGAACATGGCCGAATCACCTCAAGTTCACTATGCGATGATTTGGATTGAAGCTGGTACCAATCAGCCGCCAACGCATATCAAAGAGTTTTTACGACTGAAGATTTCGGCGTTGTACAGAGAGGACAATCCAGCGGATTCGTTGTACTATAGGATGTTAATATGTGGGAATTATTCGTATTTGTATAATCAGAAGTCTATAACTGTTGTAAGGGCTCAAGAAGAACCCGACACTTTGGAATTTTCATCGCATCAAGATTTTATATTAGGTACGTAGGTGTGAAATTTTAAGATCATATTTTCCCTTTCTGTCATCTAATGTCATTTTCCTCTTTTCAGGCGGTTCAATTTGTGTCAACACTCCAATATTCTTCTGTCGAAACAACGGATTGGTCGCCGTTTCCAACAATGAACTAACCACTGATTTCATGAACTTAAGCATACCAGCGCCTAGCACTCCCTTGGAAATGTCGTTCAGCGAAGGTTTTACCGCCAACAATCTGTCAGTTTACAACATGGACCCGGTAGAAACATCGCGTTTCCATCAGGATTCTATAGGACAACTCAAAGCGGCGTTTATTTTCTACTTAAAATCCCAACAGCAGGCATGTCAGGAAATTATAGAAGAAGCGTTTCCAGCGGAAAGTGCTTTGGGTGTGGATACGGTGCTGGATGAAGCGGTTATGTTGATGAGTAAAGATATGTTGGATGATGTTCCGGCTGGAGATCCGCGTTGGGATAAGAACACTCCGGCTGGTATAGGTAGCTCCTATTCCATGCAAGTGTTGCACCAACTGGAGGATAAGCAGAAGGTTTATTCGTTGTTTATGGGTTTTTTGAGGACGTCCGGGTTGTATTATCGACTGGCTGCGTGTACTGCGCGAGATGTTATTATACCGACTGTTTATATGTTGGGTGAGTTAATTTTGTGGAAACTAGTCACCAGCATCTTTAGAGGGTGGCTGAAATTCTACAGTAATTTTTACAGATTTTTTCTGAATCTTAGCTGAAGCAGCGGAGAAAATAACTGCCGCAGTTATTTTGAAAAGTCTTCCGAACAGCATGCTTCTGGAAAATGCCCTAGAGAAAGCGATACAAGTTTACGAAACGGAACCAGGAAATGGTCTGACTAACCAAGATATTTTCTACAGAGAAATCAGTAAAGTTCATATTGGTATACAGGAATTGGTGAATTGTTGTGAAGATGTGGCCCATTCTGATTTGATTCCCAGTGAAATATGCCAGCATGTCAGTGAAACTAACGAAATAGTTTTGGTAAGTTCGTTTTAAATTTTATCATCACATAATTTTATTGGTTTATTTTCAGACTGTTCTTAACGAAGTCATCCAATATCGCCAGCAAAACGCCGAATCATTTTTAGCGAACGATTTAGCAAAAAGTCTGACGAATGACTATTTAACTTGGGTAGTGGCTAGTGGTTCTGAAGGCGTTGGTGATGCACTAGTTTTGCAGGTAAATTTATTAAAATATTCTACAGTTCATTCAGTAATTCTTCTAATTTTTTTACAGCATTCCTTAACTTTCAACTATGGAATTAAGCTTACAAGTCCTGGCCAGTTACGAAATTCGCTTCTGGATCAATTTGTGGCACTGACGGATCTTATTTTAGATGGAAGGAAAAGCCATCTAGAAACTGTTAAAAATAATCCAAGGGAACGCATTTTGTATAAGCAGTATTGTACGGATAGGCACAAATTAATCAAACCTTTATGTGAGTATATTCGCTTTAATTTCTTTAGTTTATATTTAATGATAAACTTGGAAACCTACTTATTTTCAGTACAAGAAAAAGAATGGGAAAAAGCCGGACAACTAGCCGAAAAGTACCTCGACTTCGAGATCCTAGTCCTCATTTGCGAGTTCTCCAACAACCAAAACCGCCTGGACGAGTACATCGAACGCTTCCACAGCGAAGGTTTCGCCGAATACGTCTACAATTGGTTCCTCAAGGAAAACAAACAAGGCAAACTAATCGAAAAATATCGCAAGGGCGGCAAATCCCGACAAAGACATAATTTATCAACATTTCTGTCTGGTCATAACTCGTTGTCTTGGATGCAAAACATCTTCGACAAAAAATACTCCATGGCTGCCGATACATTGAGGCAACTAGGCGAAGAGGAAACCGATTCAGTCACCAAGCAAAAAACCATATACAGTTTGTGTAAATTAGCGAAAATTGCTGGGCCAAATTCGGAGAACGCTGATTCCTATGTGAAAAACGTAGATGCCCAGTTGGAGTTGATTTCATTTCAGGAAGAGCTTCCTGATTATGTTTTGCAATGTTTCGGATATGATACAGTGAAACCTATTGTTATTCCACCGAAGGAGTTAATTAACTTGTATATTTGCAAGGAGTATACTGATGCCACTGAGTTGGAGTTTAAAAAAGCTTTGGATATACTGCAGTTTGTTGATGATGATGAGATGCGCGAGGAGCTGTGCTTGAAGATTTGGAGGCAGGCGATTTTGCGCGATTCGTGGAATCATACGAACTTGGATGCTCCATTAGATATTTTGCAGGATATGTTGTTTTTTAAGTTGGTGGATTTTGCTGTAGCTTTGGGTGAGTTACTATTCTATAATTTAGATCATTAGCATTTTAACTGTTTTATTTCTTCTTCATCTACAGGTGCCAATCCAGAAGCTCTCATGCCTCCTTTGGACACACTAATAGACGATGCTTCCATGGCGGAATTACAAGAAAACAAGAATTTCCAATATTTACTGAAAACAGCATACGATCATATTTTCCGCAGACAAATGGCTGAATAATTTTGTACTAATGCTTATTTTTTCCTAAATAAAAATTTCTATCGATGTAAGAAAAAATTTATTCGATTCTATACATTATTTAATAGGTTAATTGATCAACTTAAACCAGCAGAAAGAAATAATACAATACAATGAAATCATGATGAACTTAGTGTATCCTAGTCAAATCTTCTATCATTTTCACTAAATTTTCCACTGACATCTGTAGAAAACAACAATATTAATAATAAACAGTAATGAAGAAATATGTCACAAAATCACAAATCGATCAATTAATGGCAAATCTATTGAATACTATCTGGTATAGTAGGACGATCTTTATAACTAGACACGAAAAAATTCTACTTACTTGCAATCCATCAGCAACTTCTCTCATTTTGTCTTGCGACAAATCCAGAAAACTTTCAATCAAATCACCATCAATAAAACCTTCAGACTGCTCAGTTTTTATGTCTGTGTGAAAAGCGCGCCAGTACGTGTGCTCTATTTTACCTACAGACTTAATAACAGAGGCCAACTTATTCTGCAGCGCCAACAGCCGTTCGTAGAAATCCGTAGAAATTTGAGTGACTAGACCTAAGAAATATATTATTACAAAAAGTACATTTTCTCACAGTACATCCTTACCTATGGCCCCACCCACAGTTCCAAACAAAACACAACCTCTGGTGGGAGTTGAGGTCTCCCCCAAATTCTGCATCACCAACGATCCATGCCTGAAACAATTAATCATATCGCCAACATGAAACTGTCCCACTTCCTGCATTTGCGATCGTTCCTCATCTGTGGAAGCTGCACTATCCTTCTGACATACAAACAAATTAAAACAATTTTCCGCTCCAAGGAAAACCTCATCATCTAATATCTCAATAGCTGTCATCCAATTCGGATTATAATCACGTGCAATTTCCTCAAAACTACCCTCCATTGTTTTGTACTGCAGCAACGTCATACTGCGCATTAAATCGCCAATTAGGATAAAGTCACCTTTGGTTTTTAAATATAGGCAAATTATGTTGTTGAAATGCGAACATTCCAGCCTTAGTTCTTTTTCAGCGGTCCACTCGAATAGTCTGACTGTGCTATTGATGCTCGCGAGGAGTTTGCCGTTGAACTCTGATAGAGAGTAACAAGCGCCTTTTATTTCTTTTTCGGAAACTTGAGTAAGTTTATTGTCATTCCAATGGAACACTAACACTCTGCCTTGTTTGGGTTCGGATTCCTCAGGGTTGACTATAGCTGTTCCAACGATAAAATAAGTGTTGGGATCGTTGCCTAATTGACAAGACATCAACGACATTGCGTACTCTTGTTGCATAAATTGATGGGCGTGTAATACTTCGAAAGTATGCTGGTCAATGATCAGCAAGTTGTGGATTTCTACTTCTTGTCCATAGTCCGGTACCAGATTCGTTCCTAATAAACTACTGCTGCCAGATTTGGCTAAAGCCAAAGAACCAACGCTACTTGACGTTGTTGAACTTTGGGTTGTCGTCGAGGCACTTGTCCTTGATGGAGTTAGTCCAGTGGAATCTTGGATATCAATCCGCGATGTTAACACACCAAACGACTAGAAAACAAAACATCATCGATACTCCAACAACATTATAAAAACCAAACCTGTGACGCCTCTTGATACGAAATCCGCCTTGGAGATTCATTCAAAGTTATAGTTCGAATATGTAACTTCTGAATTTCATCAATTGTCCCAATAGTCACTGTAGTATCCGTTGCTAAAGCCAAACTAAAACCAAAAAAATTCAATACACATCTTCTTTCTCAACCTACGGGCTTTTTTGAACCTGTCAGGATATGCCTCCGAATTAAGCGAGCACATATGATTCACTTCCTTCATGTTAACATTTGAGAAAACCAGTTTATGATTCGACGAATAAATAACTGTTGGACGATCCGAGCAGGCGAATACATTAGTCGTGCTCAGAGAGCGGAACGTTCGTAAAACAGTTGGCTGAGTGCCCAGTGTGACTTTCTTTTTGTCGTATAAAGTGCCTCCCTCTTTGTTTAAGGAGAAGTAGTACATTGAGCCGTCTCCTAGTGCGCAAAGCAAGTAGTTGTGGCCCTCGAAGTTCGTCATTAGAACGGAGCGGGGGATTATTTCTGGAAAGGAAAAAAGTTTGTATGTAGGGGAAATAGGACGAATAAAAAAGTAAATTTTCCTCGAGATAATAAATTAATAAATCAAATTTATGTTGCAATATTTCGTCCTGGTAATGATTTTAAGGAAATAAATATATAAAATAACTTTCACCTCACCTCCCCCCAAAAACTCCTTTGTAGCCTCCGATAAATCCGGCAATCTTAATATCCTCGCCGAAATATCCGTCCACAATCCCACAGCAACTAAATCCGACTTAACAGCGCCGTCACCCAACGGGCTGATATCCAAACATGCCACTTCCACATCCAACGTAGTGGTTCCTTTCAAAATCAGCTCATTCGGGTGTATTTCCAGGTAATACAAAGCGGATCCTGTCGACAAAATAATCTGGGTCGTATTACAAGCCACAACACTTATACTTTTTTCTGTGGGTGGTTTCCATTCCACAAGTAAAGTTTTGTTTTGAGTGGACACCAAACGTGCAGACGTGGGTGTTACTTGCAAGATTTGTTCGTGGACAACGTTGCCACAGTAGAAAGTCTGTTGGTCGGAAGCGAAACCTGCAATTTCGGTTTCTTCCACTTCCTCACCGCTTAGGCTTAGGACGCGAGTTTGTCCCACGAAGGCCATGACAAGAGTGTTGTCCAGACGACCACCTAAAAAAGATAATTACAATTGTATTTACTTCAAAAGAAAATACAAGAACGATATTAATAAATCGTACTCCAAACTTTCCACTTACAAGAAGCCACTTGCAGCGCCCACATGCCCTTAATCCCTGGCAAATCAATAGAGGCGTGCTCTTGTATTCCGATGCCATTGCGGATGATTCTCAAGGAACCCTCTTTAAAAGCCCCCGAGCATGTGACCAGTTGTCCTTGACCTTGTCGCTCTAAATCCACAACACACATATCCAAAATGGGAGCTAGATTTGTGAAAGTCTCCATTACAGTTACATAGGAACCAGTAATTGGATCAACTTTTGTGTTAAGTTTTATAAGTTGAGAGTCGCCGATACGCGAACCGATGAACAAAACGCCGTTGTCTAAATAGGTTATGCACTCCGGTGTCGATATATCACCTTAAAATTAATAGAAAATTGGTTAATTCAACCGCCAGTAACTTAACAAAATAATCTTACCCAACAGTTCAACTTTTAAATCCTTAACCACCTCACCGCGATCATCTGTTTCCAAAAATAACATAAACAAGTGCCCAGCCATATCTCCAAGCAAATATCGCAAACCAACCCCATCCACTTTGGCGTAACAGATAATGGTACTTTGCTACATAAAAAAACACATTAAGATTGTAGTCAGATCCCTCAAAATAAACAAAATTTCCACCTTAATAACAGCAGGTGCCACCACAACAGAGGTGATACCATCATGGTATAAAATACTCTCTTGACCAACGATTATTGCACCACCTAACGGTGATGGAACTGGAATAATAATCGAGGCCTCAGTTTCAACGTTGTCCTGCCTCCAAGGCACCTTAACAAACTCCTTTTCTCGAACTGAAATTTCATGGGTTTTTACGTGGCGTCCGTTGACATCTTGATGGATTAAAATTAGTGTGGGGTTGGCACAACCATGCAGAAATTCGACATCGTATACTTGGAGCTCGTCCATCCTAAGAGGAAAAGTAAATATAGCTAATCTAGCCACTTGTGGTAGTTATTTAGTTGACTAAATAATACATAGATTAAATTATGTTTATTTTTATATAATTTAGTAGTTATTTTCCTTTTACTCACCTGTAGTTTGAAGCCTTCAACTCATAATTATCTTTTTCCAGTGGAATTATCTTGAACAGCCCATCATACAACCGCAATCCAATAACACGCGCTTTGGGATCGATAACAGCCAAAATGCCGGTATCGGATGGTTTCCCGATTCTATCAGCGACATTTCCATGGGCTTTCGTTATAATTTCCATATTTTCCCCCTCGTATTGACACTCCAGAATCATAGCGTTATATCGCATTGTCACAATGAACAGTAAATCCTTTTTCTCATGCTACAACCCCCAGTTTGTAGAAGTTGTTATCAAAAAAATCCGAAACTCACCTGAGGCCGGAACAGTTTCATAACAGCAACTTTACCATATAAAGCGATCTCTTTCATGGGCCTTAGCCCTTCTGGTGTCACAAGATATATTTCCAGTCGTGTGTTCTTGGCAACAATTAAATTTATATCGGTGGAGGATGTGAAATTGCCTGCAATAAAGTGGGGTTAGTTTGATAAAAAGAATGTAAGGGAAATTGGTCTGTGAAAGTACCTGTAACACATGCCGTTACGGCCGTTGGCTTATGAGCGGTTACAACGTAATGAAAAGCCATTATTTGATATATTTTAAAAACTTCATAAATTTAATTATTATTGAGGGTCATACAACATAAGAATAACACCTTTGCGCTTCTTCCTCAAAGTGCTCTTCTTCTGCATCTACACTGCAGTGTGGGTAACACAGACACACGTTTTTAGAATTTTCACCAAAATTTAGCGAAGCTACTAATAATTGCGCATAGAAATTTTTCTGTTACTTAAGTTAGTGTGATAAGTGTGATTTTTTTATATTTCTGAGCAAACTTTTACATTTTTTTCCTAAATTTACCAAATTTACAGTTTCCTTCTTTATTTGTACAGTTTTCTTTTTTTTTTATAAATATCGGGAATGTTTGTTAGATGTCACCATTATACATTTAAAATATAAATTCGTTTTTTAACATAATAGAATTTTCACCAAAATTTAACGAAGCTAGAAATAATTACGCATTTCTGTTAATTGAGTTAATGTGATAATTATATATTTTTTATATTTTAGTGCAAAATTTTAAATATTATTTTTTTCTTAAATTTATAGTTTCCTTTTTTATTCTGTACAGTTTTCTTTTTGTATTAATATTGGGAATGTTCGCTAGATGTCACCGTAATACATTTGAAATAAATATTTCAAAATTTTTACAATTTTAAAGATTAAATTATAAAAGCATTAAATATAGACAAAATTTGTAAACATAATTCGTAATAACTTCAAATTATATAATTTAACAATATATCAAGCTACAAGACTTAATTTTTACAATTTAGCCCATTTTCAAAAATTTGTATGGGTAGTAAAATAAAATATGTAAATTATTATGAGAAATACACATTCTTAAAAAAATTATTTAAATTTTGCGAATCCTGTAAAAACTCCAAACAAATTATTTCGAATCTTTTATACAGGCTGTTTCAAATTCGCTTCTCACTACAGGGATCTCAGAAACGGTAAGAGATACAGCTTTGGTTAAATTGGGGCAAAGTTGCGTAATATGGTGGCCAATAATAAGCCGTTTAGAAATCGAAAATATCTTTTGTAGTTCTGGAGATTTTTTGAAAAAACCAAATTTTTGCCTTTTCGTTTTTATTTTTTTCTGCTCTTATTTTTCAAGATATCGAAAAACCAAAAACACTTTGCCATGGACACTTTTTGTGCTTTTTAAAATGACGTTAAAATTTTCCTCATGTGACGTTTCGTTTTTCCGCTGACGTCATCAACTCCATTTTTTTAAATACGGCCCTGTATCTTTTTTTGTCGTTTTAAATAGCATTTTTTGTGTTCTAGAAAATGGCGTTTACATTTTTTCCATACGACGTTTCGTTCTTGTTCAATCATCTTCAGATCATTTTTTAAATACGGTCCTGGATTTTTTTTACAATTTCATCAGTATTTTTCCTCACTTCTTCATATCCACACATTTTGGTAAACTTTAATAATAATAAATTTTCTTTTATAATAAATCAAACTAACCTATTATTTATTGTTAGTAGTAATAATAAGAACAATGGAAGTAATTTTTTTAAATAATTTTATAAAATAAACACTTATGAAATCGTCAATACTGATGATGGAGTGTACAATGAAAAAAAATACTGATGAAATGGTAAAAATAATCCAGTGCCGTAGGCATTCAAAAAATGATCCGATGATTACACAAGAACGAAACGTCGTATGCAAAAAATTTAAACGCCATTTCATAGAGCATAAAAAATATTACTTAAAACGATGAAAAAAAAACAGAGCCGTGTTTAAAAAAATGGAGTTGATGACGTCAGCGGAAAAACGAAACGTCGTATGAGGAAAATTTTAACGTCATTTTATAAAGCACAAGAAGTGTCCATGGCAAAGCGTTTTTGGTTTTTCGATATCTTGAAAAATAAGAGCAGAAAAAAATAAAAACGAAAAGGCAAAAATTTGGTTTTTTCAAAAAATTTCCAGAATTACAAAAGATATTTTCGATTTCTTAACGGCTTACTATTGGCCACCATATTACGCAACTTTGCCCCAATTAATCAAAGCTGTATCTCTTATCGTTTCTGAGATCCCTGTAGTGAGAAGCGAATTTGAAACAGCCTGTAGATATCGTAATATTTTTTACAATTTCAAGTCGTTAACAAAATTACAAGTAATTTCTTGTAAACAATATCCTAATCACCTATTGTACCCACAATCTGTTCGTCAAAACTGAAACAAACTCGTAAATCATTCCAATTATCCCATTATAAATATCGAAAAAAAATATACTTCAATAGTCAATACTTATCCAACTCTAACATTAAATCATGAGGCTGAAATTATTAATTTCTGTAGTTTTAACTACAATAGCAGTTCAAATAGTTAGTATATTTTATAACAAATCACAAACCGTTTCAGCTCGTCCACATTATTTATTAACTTTCACTCTAAGGTCCAAGGAGATGAAGATGGAGAAACTGAAAACGAGAAGCGAGTCTCCATTTTTGAGGACCAGCGAAAAAAACTCCTACATTCAACTAGCCCTGATGAGATAGAAGAATTGCTAGACACAAAACGAAATAATTATTTTTATGAAAAGGAAATGGATATAAGTCCTCCGAATCCAATGTTACTTCACCCACCTGCAGATGACATGACGGAATATAACAGTGAGGATTTTGAAGAGGATCCAGTAACCGAGGAGGAGACTGTTACAGATGATACACCTGAAAAAATTGTAGGAGCAACAGGAAAACTAAGTGACATGTTGTTGGAAAATTATTGGGCAGGACAAAATCAGATGCAGGACTCACAACACGCACAGTGTGTTTTTCAGATTGAGGGTGAGGATAGTTCAGGTAGGTAACCATCTTGTTATTTTTTATCTTATATTTATATTGTTTTGGAAC
The DNA here is from genome assembly GCA_963942485.1 of Pediacus dermestoides. Taxonomy (NCBI): domain Eukaryota; kingdom Metazoa; phylum Arthropoda; class Insecta; order Coleoptera; family Cucujidae; genus Pediacus; species Pediacus dermestoides. Next base: position 39,016,873 of record OZ012626.1, read on the forward strand.
CACTGATTGAACTTCTTAATTTTTTATTGATAGGACGCACAAATATAAAAGGCTACTTCATCCTTTACGCCCCCGGACTAATAGACGCACTAAAATATGCATTTCCATCTGGATTTGATCTTCATGCAGGCAAAATAAAGTTCACTGGACTCGAGTTACCAACAGGATGGCTCAAACATTTATCATCAATGTCAACAAATGTACCTAGATTTCCCCCTTCACTCCAACAGCAAGGAGTCCAAACTTACCCACAAGCGCAGTATTCAACTCACCAAAATGTTCCGGTTTATCCAGGAGTTTACACACAAAGTTATCCGGAAACACAAATTCAACAACCAGGGACACAAATGATTCAAGGAGTTCCGCAGAATTTGTATGGTCATCCTGGAGTAAACGACAATCCCTTAAAATTGGCAATGTATCCATATCCCGAAATAAAACCACAACAATTCTCCCAAATGTATCCAGGAATAGGATCAATGAGAGAACCTCTTCCTTTCCAGTCAGCTAATAAAGGAACACAGTTTCAAAATTTCCAATCTGGACCGAATGTTGATCAAGGAATGCTCAACCAGCCTGCGGTATTTTTATATTCAAGTAATCCAATGGGTTTGATTTCTGGTTTGTTTGGAGCACAACCACCGTTGGGAAATATTATGAGTTATCTACAGAAAGCTTAGGTGTCCAGGAAAACGGATTTTTTAAGGAGTAGCTCAGCCAGGCTTCTTTAGAAGTGCATGGACCTTTCCCATACAATTTATTTTATAGGAAAAGTGCCGACAAAATTTGCTTGTTGAATAAAATACAAATAAATATAAAAGTTTTGGGTATATTATTTAATATGCAGTACGCCTCCTCTCAATTATAACTTAGTCTAAACAGCAAACACAAGTAGACATAACTTTAAACTTTAGACTTTAGTAGGTATATTTTTGCTTTATTATAAATTATTATGATTATTAGCACAGTTATTATTAATTTCTAACAAGTTAAGGTTTGTTTATCACCCTCACACGAATCAGATTTGCAGATTTGGTTACCATCACCATCAACACATCTACAAGTTCCTCTTCTGCATTGTTTTGATTTGTAGTTTCCATTGGTATCACATTCTGGTTTTTCTTTTGAGGTAGTTACACTGAGGGCTCTTATACATTCTAAAAATACGAAAATATTTTCGAAATTCCAAGCATCAATTAGGAAACTTACTACAATCCATTATATCAGTTAATTTAGAATTGGCTGTCTTATCCAGAGTAATTTGAATAATTCCAGAGGGATCGACGCAAAATTTACTAGAAAATAAATCATTAAAGAATGAAAGTCGCTGAAGAATATATGAAACTTACTGTGTGGCATTTTCCTGAACTGGTGAGTACGTTCCATCAATATCGCATTTTGGATAAAAAAATTCAATTGCCTCGAAACCACTAGCTTCATATTCTCTGACTTCATTCAATACCTCCATGTATTCTTCCTCGCATTTTTGATAGTAGACAAACGCCCGATGAAAGTCTTTATCAACTAGAACCCAAAACAATAGTACAGATTAAATCCCCTGAGAACGTCATCGTATAACAGTCTAATCTTCTTCTTAGAAGAATTACTTACAACAAGACAAAGTATCCGCAGAAATCAAAGTTCTATTGACAGTGCTTGCAGTTGGATTTGTCGGAGCACCATCCATGTAATTAACACAAAAACACTGCTCGTTAATGCACTGGATGCTGTCATAGTCTCCATTAGCTTTGCATCTAAAATGCTCAATAGGATGGAGTGCTCTACCCATGATATCTGCTGCTTCATAGTAAGATCTTGAGCAGTCTGCAAAATTGTATCTATATAAAAAATTCAGTAGGTACCAAAATCATTATTTACCACACGGCATAGTATACGTAGGAATACTACTAAAATCACTTAACCCGAAGATTCTGCTTCCATTCCGATGGACGCAGTAGCACCTGAAAAAACTATGAAAGTAAATTCCGAGGGTAAATTATATACCTTACGATTGTCCTGGAATGCATTTATAAGGTGCGTAGTCTCCACTATCGTCGCAGTTAGCTCGAACCTCCATGGTTCCTACAGCACCAGTTTTCTCTCTGTTATCGTAATCTGCTTGGTCATTAACACAAGGAGTAGTCACTAATGAAAATTGGAAGTAAAAAAAATTACGAATGTTTACTAGATACTATCGTGACCTACTTTTGGAACAAATTAAATTTGTGCAGGTTAATCCTGCTCCGCACATGGATGTAGGTGTAAGTGTGTCTATGCTTCCTTCTGTGCAATCATCACCTTCATCTGTTAGAGAAGTTTATTTTATTATTAGTGAAACTTAAGGCCGGTTCCGGTTCTTTAATCGAGAGTTAAGCTTAACTAAGAGTTAATTTTTTTTCTAATAGTAGTTAATGTTAACATTGACTGAAGAACTGGTCGTTAGAAGCAAGACTGTTACTATTTACTTAAGTATGTAATGCAGTAGTCACAACAATTGCACTTTTCTGGAGATGGTAAAAAAATCCCTCTGTGTGTTGCGTTTTGGATTTTGCAGTTTTCGGGAATGCTTGGGCATTTCACGCTCTAGAAAACCCATTATTAGACTTATGATTTATAAGATTGTTATGTTACTTACCTCGCATGAGGTTGATCTGCATAATATATCAACATCATCGGCAAGAACTGCAGTAATAGAGAAAAATAAGAGCAACAAGTTTTTCCACATTTTTTGTTGGTGTCAATGCTGTGTGTAAGATTAGATTTAATACAATTATCTATGGGTTATCAAAAAATATCGAATTGGTGATTATATTTTATCTTAGATATTTTAATAAGTATGTGACGAAATATGTACAAAAAATGTAGTGCTATCTCTGATATTAGTAGAGATATAATATAAGATAATGCGAGTAAATTCAAATACTTATTATAGCAGAAGATCTTGAACTACGCAAATACTAGGACGTTATGTAGAGAATTAAATTTTCTAAAATTTTTGTTAACAACTTTTTGGTGTGACTTCAATATTACAAAAATTATGATCCGTTAAAATTAGAAAAAAAAAGACGAATTTTGACTCAAGATGACCAATCCTAGGAAACAAGTTGGTATACTTATTAATATTTTAATTACGGTAATTATTTATGGATTACAAAGCTGCAAAAATGGGTAATTATACAGGGTGTGTCACGATGAGTTGACAGTAGACATAACTCTATTACCAAACACAATTTAGTTCTAAAAATTGGTACACGCCCATTATACAATGTGTTATATTTAATGAAAATATTGCCATCTTTCTGGTACAGACACAAACTTTGTTATTTTAAATGGGACACCCTGTATATTTTTGAATTTTTAGATTCTACATTTCATTTTAAACATAAAAGTATTAAGGTTGTATGGTCCTAACATTAACGTTATTATAATTATTTACACTTTTTTTTACAAAAACATAGATGTAAATAAAAATTCGAATCTTGACAATGACACATTTTTCCCGAAGTTTTTTTCTTACGTTTGCAGTAGGAATATACAAGCAATAAGCTGATATAGTTTTGGAAAACTTGCTTTATACAGGGTGTTGGTGGTTGTCCGTTCATTTTTAAAAATTTTGATCAACGATAACTTTATTTTTTTAAATGGAACACCCTATATATTTCCACATTTTCGAATTCTACACTTAATTCTAGACATAAAAGTATAAAGGTTGTAAAGTCTTAAAATTAACGGTTATATAATTAATTACGCTTTTTCTAATTTTCTAGGTTTTTAAAAATTAACGATCAACCATAAGCACCCTGTAGATATAAAATAAGTTTTTCATAACCATATTACCATGTTTCTTGTACATTTCTACCTCCACTAAAATTTGTTTTTATTATATTTAATTTAATATTTTTTATTTTTATTTATTTTAATTAAGTAATTATGTTTCTTCCAATTTTTTCATACAAAAACTTAAAGTAACATTTTCATATTTTACTAATGACACGTTCTTTCAAGAAAACAAACCAAATTTTAGTGGACGCAGAAATGTACAAGAAACATGGTAAATTGGTTTTAAAAAAATTATTTTATACAGGATGCTTGTGATTGACCGTTAATTTTTAAAAAATGTAATTAATTATAATACCGTTAATTTTACGACCTTACAACCTTAATAGTTTCATGTCTCGAATTAAGTGTAGAATTCGAAAATCTAGAAATATATAGGGTGTTCCATTTAAAAAAATTAAGTTATCATTAATCAAAATTTTTAAAAATGAACGAACAACCACCAACACCCTGTATAAAGCAAGTTTTCCAAAACTACATCAGCTTATTTCTTGTATATTCCTACTTCAAACACAAGAAAAACATTTTAGAAAAATCGTGTCATTGTCTAGATTTGAATTTTTATTTAAAAAAAATGAAAAAGTGTAAATAATTATAATACCGTTAAGGATTTTCGTATAATAGCTACACAAAAATATTAAATAATTCTTGGACCAAAATCCCAAGCTCGTCTACATTTACGCTACAATAATACAAAATTTTTAGATCATCAGTTTACTGACACGAAACCTCAAGACCTCGAGCCTCCAATTCCAACAACCGCACGCTAGCACAGCGCCACACGAAATGCCATAAGGAAGTCTGCTGCCTTACATTTTATACGATTATGTAATAAGCATCATTCACATATTCTCAACTAAAAATCTTTCAAGTAAATTGCATAATTTCAGGTGGTTAACGAGTAGGTAAGGTATTGTATACGTTTGGTTCGCCCACCGCTGGTATGCAATCTTGCAAAATTACAAAAAAAAAACATAATTTGCCCCTCCACTGGTTTATTTTAGATTTTATAAAATTTACTTTAAACAATCTCACCCAGTTAGTATAGAAAATAAAAGTGGACGAAATTGAAACCGCTTAAATTGTTTGTGGGACAAATTGTGAGGTTTTGGAAATTGTGTTTTTTTTTGGGAAGTTATAAAGTATTAAAAGAAATATTGTAATGTGAGTTTTGATATAATTTTAATTATTTTAATTAAATTTATAGTCTAGTCAAAAAATTAATTCCAGTTACACACTAAAAATAAACAAATAAAGTATTTAATAATTAGAAGATCAAGGTGTTGGTATAATATTTATTTGTGAGGTTTGTATACATATAAAAGTGAACATTTTAGAGAAATAAATCTTGTTTTTCTTTACTAACATCGAAAGAAAAAGTTACAATTTCAAATAAAAAAGTGTGATATTAGCTTGTTATAAGGAAAAAAAATATAATATTGTCAGGTTTTTACTTTAAAGAAATGTGGAAAAAATGCAGGAAGTTAATATTTTAATACACATAAATCGAAGGAGTTTATAAAAAAGGATATCTGCTTATCTCATCACTTATTTTCTTCTGTTGGATTCTTGCTGGATTTTTTAGATCTAAATATGCTTTTTTTTTAAATTCTGAAAAAAATCCAATTCAAAATTATTGAAATACAAATACAAAAAAAAAAAAAAAATACCTACAAAAATATGTGCGAAAAATTTAAAGAGGTGATTTCGTGATTTATACTAAAAAGAAATAAATCTCGTTTTTTTGTACTAACATCGAAAGAAAAAGTTACAATTTCAAATAAAAAAGTGTGATATTAGCTTGGTATAAAGAAAGAAAAATATAATATTGTCAAGTTTCTACTTTAAAGAAATGTGTAAAAAATGCAGGAAGTTACTATTTTAATACACATAAATCTAAAGAATTTCTAAAAAAGGATATCTGCTTATCTCATCACTTATTTTTTTCTGTTGGATTCTTGCTGGATTTTTTAGATCTAAATATGTTTTTCTTAAAAAATTCTGAAAAAAATCCAATTCAAAATTATTCAAATACAACTACCTACAAAAATAAGTGCGAAAGATTTGAAGAGGTGATTTCGTGATTTATACTAAAACAAATAATTATTCGACTAGTTATTCTCAAAATTTCTTAAAGTCATTGGCGTATTTTATTTCTTTTAAAAATTGTCTGATGATTATTCGACATTTCCTCTTCTAATTTAATTATTCTTCTTTTAAACTTTGTTAGCACAATTAAAATGTGACTTTTGCGACTCTTTCTCGCAAACATTTCAAAATACATTTTTCTATTTTTGTTGCGTGTAAATTTCGTCTACATAATATAAAGTAACAGGCATAAATTATAATTCAGTTTTAAATTATACTAATTTCCGCGTTGTGAAATATGCATATTAATAACAAGTATTACTTTATAATTAATAGAGATATCATAAAATTAATATTAAATTTATTTACGGTTCACGAATATAATATAGAAAAACAATTTGTCTTAAATTCTATCGATAATACAAAAATTTTTAATTTAGAACTTTTTCAGAGATGACACACTTAAATTCTTATGTTAATCAAAATCATTCCATTTTTATACATATTAAACGAAACATGTTACATTCGGTGAAAGGTTAACAGTTTTAGGTGTACACACTTGATGCAAAAAGTTAATATCAAAATACTGTTGATGGATGTCATAAATCTACAAAGAGCAAACATAAATGGCACACCCATTGCTTTATGCAATAAATAATAACTACATATGGTTTTCCTTAACAATAAATAGCTCAAAATCACTCATTGTATAAATTCAAACTACAAATTCATTATCTTAACACAATATACTTGTGGCAAACAAACCATTTATTATTATCAAGTAATTTTTCACTGAATTAAGTATTGAAAGCGAAAGTTTCACAATATTGATTTTCTTTATAAATCCATACTGGTTCCCATTTGGCAAATGTGTTTTAATATTTTGTAATAGGCTCTGTGGGATTTGTAATTCAAATAAAACATTCTATTTGTTACTGGGTATATACATCAGAGAGAAAAGGTAACGGAATCTTAATATTGTGTGTTTGGTGTAGTTGCTGTTCCTTTTGCAATAGTATTTTAGTTAATTACAAAACATGTGTGACCAAGTTTGGTCTGGTTATTGCTATGAGTTCTATAACGTATAGAAAGAAAATATTTCATAACAATGAAGATCTAAAAGAAAAGATTTTCCTTTTAAAGTTTCTTTTCAGATTAAAGAATTATGAAATAAAATAAATTTGGGTTCCAAAAAAATCATATAACCAGATCATGTTCCAAAAGTTCCAAAAATGAAATTTTTTAAAAGTGTCGTTCTCTAAAAGTGCAATTTTTAAGTCGAATCTTGGAGGTTAAAGAAAAAATTCATATAAACAGTTCATGAATTTTTCAAAAATTAATACAATCATTCAGTTTTGATATAAAGGTTTTTTTGACTAAAATTCAATCAGCTATTTTAAAACTATAATTTTTTAAGACGAATCCCTCTTGAAAATTTTTAAAACGCACACATTCGGGCTGAAAAAATTCGTATAAACAGTTTTTTATATTTTCAAAGTAAAACCAAAATTCAACTATCTAAAAAAGTTAATTTGATACAAAACCGAGCTGCGCTTGATTTTAAATAGAACCGACTTTTGAAGAGCGCAACTTGAGACTTCAAAAGTTGAAAAAAGCAAAAAAAATTATATTTTTATTTCGTGAATATTTCTAAAAGAAATATTTGACTTTAAAACATTTTCTATAACAAAAATTCACATAGTGATTCCAAAAATATAATTTTTTAAATACAAAATTATAATAAACTTTCTTTATTTTGTATTTATTGAAAATAATAAGTTTACTTTAGCTTTTATTCCAGATTCTGAAAAATAAATCTTTTAGTAAAATTTTATAGACTTTGAATGAATGAACAAACTAATTAATTAATTAATATAACAATAGTTCTGAACTTAAGTACTCAGTGAACTATAATAAAACTTATATACTCCTACATAATAACTGTAATCTTATATTATTATGCTAATTTACTGTTACGTTAAAATCCACCAGTTAGGTAAACACGATAAAATACGAAACAAATTTTTAATTTAATCCTGTTCCTCAATAAACAATATGGCAATAAAATGCGGTATTATTTAACCTGGCACATAATCAGATTCGTTTGCATCTTACACACAAAAAATTCCGATAGAAATAAATTTATATTTTTTTCTTAGTGGGTTAGTGGTATACTTTCACTGCTTGGTCTCCGGCATGGTTGTGAGGTTATATTTATTTACATGGCAATTATATAACCACGCTATTTGTGGTACTTAACTGATTTTAGACAATAACATTTAAGTTAAGCTCAAATAAGTTGCAATATAGAATGATGAAATTTTAAAATATGCACTTAAAAATAGTTCTCCTAATATGTACCTACCTTATAATAATATTTTTTTCTTAACAGAATGTCTTGCAAACTTCGGAGGAAACTTCTAACTCCCCAAGTAATGAACGTCCTGAAACGAAGTTATTCAACTGACAGGCCGTATTCTACAGCTGTTGATGTTCTTCCTTACGAGGAAAATTTGATCGAACACACCAGAGAAGATTTTGGGAGTGTTCCAAAGCCCTACAGTCAAATTCCCGGTCCTAAAGAATTACCGTTTATTGGAAATGCATGGAGATTTGCTCCATTTATAGGTGGGTGAAGATGTCAATGTGTTTTTGTCATATATATAAAGGGTGAGTCGCAATAAGTGGGACATGCTTTACCTGGCCTTTAACTGAGACATTGACACAAAAAGTTGTTATACTAAAATGTTATAGGCGTTTTAAGTTTCAGAAAAAAAAATAATTTTTGTTAATAACTTCTAAACTAATTGAAAGAGAAGAACCAGTTCTTGGTAGTTGCTAATGAATACCAAAAACCTTTAATTTGTATAAATTTTGTTGAAATCAAACTTTAAGAAGATGGTTTTTTAAAGTAAGTAAAGTGTTTAACCTTCTGGAACTTTTTTGTCCTTAAAATTTTATTTATAAAAAAATTTGCATTTAATAGGCAATTTAATTTGGAAACTTTTTGATCTCTTGTAAAGTTTTGATTAAACGCACCGTTAAGCTTTAAAAAATTAAAAACTAACAGCATGTTTTTACTAAGTTTCAAAAAAACAGCATCAAGAATGCTGAGATTTAAAAGTTATTGACGGAGGACGGACCTTCAGCACATTATGCACGTCCTGTGCGACATTGGCTATCTGTCACCTATCCTCAATGATGGATTGGTAGAGGCCCTGACGCTCCTGTTGCATGGCCTCCTCGTTCTCCTGACCTAACCGCAATTGAATTCTTTTCTTGAGGATATTTAAAATCAAAAGTGTATGCAACATATTCCTTCACTTCAAGAGCTTAAAAGGAGAATCGTTCAACACGCCAATGAAGTTCGAGAGGCAGTTTATATTTAAAAAAATTCGTTTTTCAATGCAAAGAAGAGCTACAGGAGCGTCATCGTCAGGGCCTGTACCAATCCATCGTTGAGGATAGGTGAGTGATAGCCAATATGCTAATGTCGCACAGGACGTGCATAATGTGTTGGAGCTCCGTCTTCCGTCAATAACTTTTAAATCTCAGCATACTTGATGCCCTTTTTTGAAACTTGGTAAAAACATGCTGTTAGTTTTTAGTTTTTTAAAGCTTCACGGTGCGTTTAATCAAAACTTTACAAGAGATGAATAAGTTTCCAAATTAAATTGCCTATTAAATGCAATTTTTTGTATAATTTAAATTTTAAGGACAAAAAAGTTCCAGAAGGTTAAACACTTTACTTACTTTAAAAAACCATCTTGTTAAAATTTGATTTCAACAAAATTTTCACAAATTAAAGGTCTTTGGTATTCATTAGCAACTATCAACAATTGGTTCGTCTCATTCAATTAGTTTAGAGATTATTACCAAAAATTATTTTTTTTTCTGAAACTTCAAACGCCTATAACTTTTTAGTTATGCATTTTAGTATAACAAGTTTTTGCGTCAATCGTCTCAGTTAAAGGCCAGGTAAAGCATGTCCCACTAATTGCGACTCACCCTGTATAAATTTTAATAATTTTTATTGAAAAAACGGCGCAAAATAAAAAACTCTCATTACTTCTACGACTTGTGAGGAAGCTGACAGAACATTCACAGAAAATTTGGAGTCGATATCTACAACGGTGTAGATTTGTATAGAGGACAAATTTTCACTTTTATATATAAGATGAAACACAGAAATAATTTTAATAATATCGTGAAAAAATTAGAAAAGTCTATAAAAAGTATTTACTTTACACAAAATTGTGAATAAGTATCGTCACAATTATTCTAAAATCTAGAATTATCTTCTTGATATTTTTTGATTTTCCAAATTGGACGAATATGGAAACATAATTAGAAGTTTTATGACAAATTTAATAAAAATGTTAGGTTAGAACTAGTCTAAGTAAAATTACAAATAAATGATATTTTTCTTACATAGTAAAATAGTTAAAATAGTCAAATTTCAGTTTGGTTTAGCCGATTCCAATTCTTTTTCTTTTATTTTTCACTAAATTAAGAATATAATAAAATAAATTTAATTTCAAATCATTTTTTAGCTCAAGAGAATTTCAAACCAAACAACACATCATTGTCCAAAAAAATTACAGTGCATGTTTTGGTTTGTAATTTAAATAAATAAACGAAACAAGCAAACATTATTAGGTTCTATTGTTTTAATGTTGCAACTGAAATATTATTTTTAATGTTATTAGAAAATTTCATTGTAAAGGGATCAAGGTTTATGCGACAGCAGCAAATTACATTTTGGTTATTACTTTGTAATGATTTCCGTTAGATTTCCATTGTTGGCAAATAGAAATTTGACGTTGAAGATGATAATTGCGGAAAATTGTTTGTTTGGATTTAATTAAAGTTTGTCATTAACACTACACATGAATTGGTTGTGATGGGGTGATAATTATGGACGAAATAATTTGTAGATGTAATGGAAATAATTTTTATTACAATTTTGCAATGATAATAAATTTGCAGCTACTGCAATTATTTACATTTAAAAAATGGTAACTTGACTTTTAAATTTTTTTACATTTAATAAATGGTAAAACTAGGATGATAAAGCACTTTTTACAATTATGTAAAATAATAATTATGCAATAAATCTTTTATTGGTTTCATAACAAAATATTTCAATAGAATAGATGAACAGGGAAATATAACTGACTAACTTTAATCTTGGATATTATTGAAGCAATAATCAATATTTAATTAAAAAAATCATTCATCTAACTTTGATTTTTGATTAAATAAGTGTAATTATATTTGTAGGTCATTACAAAATCCAAGAACTAGACAAGGTGATGTGGTCCTTACGCCAGGAATACGGAAAAATTGTCAAAGTCGGCGGTCTAGTGGGTCACCCAGACCTCCTATTCGTCTTCGACGGTGATGATATCCAAAAAGTCTTCAGAAGAGAAGAAGAAATGCCCCACAGACCCTCCATGCCATCCCTTCACTACTACAAACAACACCTACAAAAAGACTTTTTCACAGGCAATGAAGGTGTTATTGGAGTGTAAGACAATTTTACGGTTTTGTCCAATTTAATTGCGTATTTTCTGATTGGTTACGTTTTGATTGCGCGAGATAATCTTACCCAAAACCACCATACAATAGTGTTGTTGACCCACCCATAGAAACGCATTTCTTAACAGAACCAAATTTTACACCTCAATATTAATATTAGTTTTGTATTGAACACAAAGATTTGTATTTGTAAAATTGTAAAGTTCATTTTTATTTGAGTGGATTGCATCAGTTTACTTTTACTTTCTATAGTTTTCATAACACTAATTACTGCAACCTTGAACCTAGAGGAAAGTATCACAAGCAAACATGATATTCGTAAAATAGTATAGTGAAAGGTCATTGGTGTCTTCATGAGACGAAAAAATATAATTTGGCTAATTACTTTTGAGGTTTGCAATCAAGAGGTGTAATTAGAATAAAGAATGTTTTAATTTCTTCGTTCTATATATAGTCAATTAAGTCTCGGACTTTTTTTTAGACTGGTAAATATCACTTACCTCCCTTAATGTTTAAACATAACTTCCCCGAAGTATATCTATTTTATTTTATATTTTATAATTTTTTTCCTTCTATAAAACTGCAGCTTCTATTGATCCTGTTTTAAATACAAGGTGTGTCACGACGAGTTGATAGTAGACATAATAAATCTATTACTAAACACAATTTGGTTCTAAAAATTGGTAAACGCCCATTATACAATGTGTTCTATTTAATGAAAATATTGCCACCTTTCTGATACTTCCGGTTATACCGGAAGTAGACACAAACTTGGTTATTTTAAATGGAACACCCTGTATATTTTTAAATTTTTAGATTCTACACTTTATTTTACACATAAAAGTATTAAGGTTGTATGGTCCTCACATCGACGGTATTATAATTATTTACACTTTTTCATTTTTTTTTACAAAAACATAGACGTAAATAAAAATTCGAATCTTGACAATGACACATTTTTTTCAAAGTTTTTTTCTTACGTTTGAAGTAGGAATATACAAGCAATAAACTGATATAGTTTTAGAAAACTTGCTTTATACAGGGTGTTGGTGGTTGTCCGTTCATTTTTAAAAATTTTAATCAACGATAACTTAATTTTTTTAAATGAAACACCCTATATATTTCCGCATTTTCGAATTTTACACTTAATTCTAGACATAAAAGTATTAAGGTTGTAAAGTCTTAAAATTAACGGTATTATAATTAATTACGTTTTTTCCAATTTCCAAGGTTTTTAAAAATTAACGGTCAACCAAAAGCACCTTGTATAAAATAAGTTTTGCAAAACTATATTAACATGTTTCTTGTAGATTTCTGCGTCGACTAAAATTTGTTCTTTATTATATTTACTTTAATATTTTTTATTTTTATTTATTTATTTTATTTATTATAATTAAATTAATAATTGTTTCTTCCAATTTTTTCATACAGAAACTTAGAGTCAAACATTTTCATATTTTACTAATGACACGTTCTTTAAAAAAATAAACCAAATTTTAGTGCATGCAGAAATGTACAAGAGACATGGTAATATGGTTTTAAAAAACTTATTTTATACAGGGTGCTTGTGATTGACCGTTAATTTTTAAAAAACGTAATTAATTATAATACCGTTAATTTTAAGACCTTACAACCTTAATACTTTTATGTCTCGAATTAAGTGTAGAATTCGAAAATCTAGAAATATATAGGGTGTTCCATTTAAAAAAAATAAGTTATCATTGATCAAAGTTTTTAAAAATGAACGGACAACCACCAACACCCTGTATAAAGCAAATTTTCCAAAACTACATTAGCTTATTTCTTGTATATTCTTACTTCAAACACAAGAAATTTTTTTTGGAAAAAACGTGTCATTGTCAAGATTTGAATTTTTATTTACATCTATGTTTTTGTAAAAAAAAATGAAAAAGTGTAAATAATTATAATACCTTTAGTGTTAAGGCCATACAACCTTAATACTTTTATGTCTAAAATGAAGTGTAGAATCAAAAAATTCAAAAATATACAGGGTATTCCATTTAAAATAACAAAGTTTGTGTATACTTTCGGTATAACCGGAAATATCAGAAAGGTGGCAATATTTTCATTAAATAGAGCACATTGTATAATGGGTGTGTACCAATTTTTAGAACTAAATTGTGTTTAGTAATAGAGTTATGTTTACTGTCAACTCGTTGTAACACACCCTGTATTTACTTATATTACAGTAAATAGGGAGAAAAAAGGCCTCAAATAGACTTTTTTTACCCTACAGCCAGTTTTTGCAGAATCTTGTAGAGGGTCACCCTGTAAGTTTAAAACTGAGTTTTTGTATTCGTAGACCCCGCCGTTTCTTCACCAGCCCTTAATTAAAGTTGATTTTTTTATTTATTTAAATAACTTCTTTGCTATTAGATTTCCAAAAAAGAAACATCAGCACAAAGTAGTAGAGAAAAATATTTCCTACAACTTTTCTTTTAAATTTTTATCGATATTGTCGATATTAAGAAAGTTATTCAAAAAATAAGTTGACAATTTTGTGGTAAGTAGTACCTAACTAGAGAAAAATTTCCCAAAACTGTTCAATTTATTTGTTGAATAACTTTTTAAATATTGAAAATATCAAAAAAAAATTAAAATGAAAGTTGTAGGAAATATTTTTCTCTACTACTTTGCTTTTTTTTTGGAAATCTAATAGGAAAGAAGTTATTTAATAAATAAAAATAATCAACTTTAATTAAGGGCTGGTGAAAAAACGACGGAGTCTACGAATACAAAAACTCAGTCTTAAACTTCTTTGTCGTGGTTTCTTCAAATTTTCATTTATAACAACTATTTACCAATAATCACAAATTGAGGTTTATGACTCTGGTAAAAGCGTCATACACCATTATTTGAATTTGTGAAGAAACACTCGTCCAAAACCAATAAACTTTTCTCCTTATCCAGCACCAACATATAATCAATTACACATGACGAAATTAACTACTCAACAAATTTTGTTTCCACGCACAATAATAACAATAATTTTTAAGCCCCATTTATTTTTAGACATGGACCAAAATGGGATAAATTTCGAAGGCAAGTGCAACAAGTCCTGCTTCCTCCTGCTACAGCAAAAAAATACATCGATCCGCTTAATGTAATTGCTACAGATTTCCTTAACAGGTAACATTTTCATTTTATCCTTTCACATAGTAATAGATTTTTACAACTGAGGATTATGTCAACTTACATAACTCTCATATTTTAGTTTAAACAACCAGTTTTAGATACCAAGTGACTTTCTTAACTTACAATTAATTGTACCTACAGGTTTTTTATGTCTTGTCACATCTTCAACATGTGTTTTATTATTTGTTGTACTATTGGCAAAGTACTGTTAAAAAACTATTAATTAACAATGTTGAGCAAAAGCTAAGTGGTCAAGTGCCGGTACGGTACATATTTGAGTAATTATCACTGTAAACTGTATACGTTCTAATAATTTAATTATATATAAATCTACGTACTAATGTTGTTTATAAAACAAATATCTATTACAAATGTCGTTACAAACTTATACAGAAAATTGCAAAATGTAAGTGCGTTTCTATTTATTTGGTACTATTTCTTAAATTCTGTGTTAAAAAATATGTACATTGAAATTCTCCGCTTCTCGGCGAGATATAAAGAAAATGCAAGTCATTGAGGCTTCTTCAGTAATAGTGCTAATTAATTTGTAAAATATTTGTATGGAAATATTCTATAAATTATGCATATGTAATAAAAATCGACATTATCATTATAGAAATAATTATTAAAGTAAATGGAAATTGTATCCACAAAATTACCAGCCAAATAAATTTTGAAAATCTATCTATTTTTACATATTTTTTTCACTAATTGTCGACTTTGTAGAAGAGAAAATTCAAGTTTTCGATTTTTTTTTCGGTTTTTTAAGAATATCTATGTTTCTATTGATCCTACAACAAAAGTATAAGTTACCAAAGTTGAAAGAGGCAAATTTCCTACAACTTTCATTTAAAACAGTTTTTTCTATATTAAATAGATTAGGAATTACGGTAGTGTGAAGTTTTGAACATTATGTTTTAGACAGTTTTTTCGGAATACCGACTCTCTTATCGGACTGTCGGTGAAATTAGATACAAACAAAGTTGTAGAGAATTAAATTTTCTACAACTTTTATATAAAACAGTTTTTCCTATAATAAATAGATTATCTGTTATGGCGGCGAGAGATTTTGTAATTTGTGTTTTTTGGAAGTTTTTTCGAAATATCAGCTCTCTTATCGGCCTGTCACTTAAATGAGATATTAACAAAGATATAGAGAATTAAATTTTCTACAACTTTTATATAAAACAGTTTTTCTAATAATAAATAGTTTATCTGTTATGGCGGTATGAAATTATGAATATTCTGTTTTTTGACAGTTTTTTCGAAATACCGGCTCTCTTATTGGCCTGTCGCTGAAATTAGATATTAACAAAGTTCTAGAGAATTAAATTTTCTACAACTTTTATATAAAACAGTTTTTCCTATAATAAATAGATTATCTGTTATGGCGGCGTGAAATTTTGAAAATTGTGTTTTTTGACAGTTTTTCGAAATATCAGCTCTATTACTGGCCTGTCGCTGAAATTAGATATTAACAAAGTTCTAGAGAATTAAATTTTCTACAACTTTCATATAAAACAGTTTTTTTAGTAATAAATAGATTATCTGTTATGGCGGTATGAAATTTTGAAAATTGTGTTTTTTGACAGTTTTTTCGAAATATCAGCCCTGTTACTGGCCTGTCGCTGAAATTAGGTATTAACAAAGTTCTAGAGAATTAAGTTTTCTACAACATCTATATAAAACAATTTTTTTGTAATAAATAGATTATCAGTTATGGCGGCGTGAAATTTTGAAAATTGTGTTTTTGGCAGTTTTTTCGATATATCAGCTCTCTGATCGGCTTGTCGCTGAAACTGGATATTAACAAAGTTCTAGAGAATTAAATTTTCTACAACTTTTATATAAAACAGTTTTTCCTATAATAAATAGATTATCTGTTTTGAACATTGTGTCTTTTGGCAGTTTTTTCGAAATATCAGCTCTCTTATCGGCGTGTCGCTGAAATTGGATATTAACAAAGTTCTAGAGAATTAAATTTTCTACAACTTTTATATAAAACAGTTTTTCCTATAATAAATAGATTATCTGTTATAGCGGCGTGAAATTTTGAAAATTGTGTTTTTTCGTTTTTTGACAGTTTTTCGAAATACCACTTCTTATATCGGTCTGTCGCTGAAATGAGGTATTAGGAAAGTTGTAGAAAGCAAAATTTCCTACAATTTTGATCTAGACAGTTTTTCGTATACTAAATAAATGACCAATTAGGTCAGTATAAAATTTAAAAAATTATGTTATTTGGCATTTTTTTTCAAAATACCACCTCTCCTATCGATCTGTCGCTAAATGAAGTGTTACCAAACTTGCAGATAATCAAATTCTTTTAATATTGTCGATACAGTTTTTGTATACCGATCTATTTATTATAGTATCTAGTATAGGAAAATTTACGTCTTGAGTGAGTCAAAAAATACGATGACGATGCAAAGAAATGAAAATTAATTAATTCATGTTTTGCTCAAACCTAGACACTGTTTATATGGACAGGTATTCACAAGGAAATATACTGAACTAGATAATGTGGGTCACACTCACTCACAATTACAACATAAACGCAATATCTGAATTATATAATTTAAATACATTATTCCATAAATAAAAAATTTTATACCTGAATATCCAGCGCTTCACGCAACAAATAAATTATTAAATCCAGTTGGGACCACTGAACTCGAAATTGTCTGTGGAATTTTTACTATAAGTTTTCGTAATGGTTCAACTTGTTTCAGAATGGAAGAAATGCTGGACGAAAAGCAGGAATTGCCAGATTATTTCCTGTACGAAATTTACAAATGGGCGTTAGAGTGTAATTTTTACATATAGAAAATTTGCACTTTGATACAAATCTATTATTTCAGCTGTTGCAAGAGTAGCTCTGGATACACGATTAGGATGTTTGGAGCCCAATTTACCGAAGGATTCCGAGTCGCAAAGAATCATCGATTCAATAAATACGTTTTTCTGGAACGTGGCTGAAGTTGAACTGAAAATGCCGATTTGGAGAGTGTACAAAAACAAAGCTTTCAGGAAATATATTGGAGCTTTGGAAGATTTTAGAACGTAAGTCTTGATGGAAAATAAAAAATTGGGATTATTTTTGCGCGAAATTTAAATAATTTTCTTCTTCGTAATTATATGATGATTAGAGTTCCGAAACTGATCCTCTTCGTATAAACAATTAAGAAATGTTACAATTACAATTATTTTGCATACTTTACTCGACTTATTTCCGCTCTACTTCCGTCCATGTTAAGGAACTATTATAAAACTCAATTCACCTTGATTTTGCCGCTTCGCAGTTGCATCACCAAAACCATACAACGCAAATGCAATGTCAATGTCAACTTTCTCAAAAATAAAATCGAAAGTTTCTCTTGTAAAGTGTGTCGTTCGTTTCCACTACTCTGCAGCCAGCTAATTCTAGGTCAGACTTAAGATCGCTCTATTAACCGTTTATTATGTTACTGCATGACTTTTAACTTCTCAGTGGACAAGTTCTTGTTTACATCACCATGTGGCTTTTACATAATCTCACCGGTGAGAGTTTGTTTAGTTTTTTCTGCGTTACTTTGTTATAAGTAGGTTAGAGAATGATTTGGCGTGTTTGGAAGATGAAACAATGAGATGAGGCAAAATTCTATCGTTTATTTACATTTGATATATTGCAAAATTTTGTTTTTAATTTAATTACAGATTGTGTTTGAAACACATTACGACTGCTATGGAGAAAAGTCAAGAAAAAGACTACAGTAACTTAAAGGAAGAAAACAGATCGATTGTTGAGATTATTTTGGAAAAAACTGGCAATCCAAAACTAGCAGCTGTTTTAGCGTTAGATCTTCTACTAGTTGGAGTAGATACTGTAAGCACTTTTAGATCTCTCTCAACTTTTTCCAAAAATTTGCTTTTAGACCTCAGTTGCTGCTGCGTCCACAATTTATCAACTCTCTCAAAATCCGGACAAGCAGCAAAAATTATTCGAGGAATTACAGAAAATTATGCCAAATGCTGATTCTAAAGTAGATGCAACAGCTCAGGAAAATATGCCTTATCTTAAGGCATGCATCAAAGAGACTCTCAGGTAAATCCAAACTTCCACCTCGAGTTTTTTTCTAAATTAAGGTGCAATTTTAGAATGTATCCAGTAATAATTGGAAATGGACGAAACCTTCAATCCGATACAGTTTTAGCCGGCTACAAAGTCCCGAAAGGGGTAAACCTCAGAAAACCACATCAATTTGCACCTTAACAAATTTTCTCATTTGCAGACCCACGTGATTTTCCCTCATCTAGTAGTAAGCAATACCGAAGAGTACTTCACCGAACCGGAAAAGTTTATACCGGAAAGATGGTTGAAATCTAAGTCTGGATGTCCTGTTGGCCAAAAGAAAATTCATCCATTTGTGTCGTTACCTTTCGGGTATG
Organism: Pediacus dermestoides; assembly: GCA_963942485.1. Taxonomy (NCBI): domain Eukaryota; kingdom Metazoa; phylum Arthropoda; class Insecta; order Coleoptera; family Cucujidae; genus Pediacus; species Pediacus dermestoides. The sequence continues at coordinate 39,035,923 of OZ012626.1, forward strand.
GACGACGATCGTGCATTGGAAGGCGATTTGCTGAGGCTGAATTGAATATTTTGATTGCTAAGGTAAGAAAATTGGCAGTTATTTGGTAAAGGAACGTTTTCTCCAAAGATTCTGGAAAAAAATCTTATTAATTTTGGTATCAAAAATTTTGCTAAAAACTATCTTATAATAGAAATCGTCGCAGATCATATTGGAAATTTCCTATATGATAATTAATACCTGTTATTACAAAATTTTGTTTCAGATTTTCCGAAAATATCATGTAGAGTACAATTATGGTCCTCTGAATTATAAAATTACACCTACTTATGTACCTGAAGAACCCCTTAAGTTCAAACTGACGAGAAGAGCATAAATTTGGATTACTAATAGACGTTTTAAAATGCTATTCTTCTAAATAGCGAAAAGTATGTAAAGTATTACCTTATATGTATTACTAATTGTATTAAATATTATGTAAATTTATATTAATTTTATATCCAAAACATAAATGTTTTAAATTGCTTTAGATATAGAATAAAGTGAATATTATTAAGACAGTTATGCATTTTATTTATCGGCATCTTAGTAATAGAATAACTCTAGACAAAGTTTCTCCTAAAAACTCTACGCTAGTTCTATTCTAACGAAATTATTTAAAACTTATTCTTAAATAGCCAAAAATTTATCCCGGCGCATCCGCCAAATTTTTAAAATGACGTAGCCGTACTACTTATTGTGATGATGCCAAAATACAGAGAAACGTTTTTTCAAATTTTAATTAAAAACTTTGTCCCAAAATTATAAGATTTAGTAAAAATTGGAATCGTTTTTATATAAGACAAGTCCATAATATTTTGTATAGTTTTACAGCTCTTTAATTTTCTATACCGTATGACTAATCATACTTATTCCATTTATTTTATACATTTTAGGATTTAAGTTTTAATAACAGAGTGAAGAACGAATACGCAGAACTCATCACCTGAAAAAAATTGTACATTAATTTATAACGAATTCAGGTATACAAAATTTCTATTTGTAAAACTTTGATGCATACTCTCAAAAAAGTGGGAAGTGACATGGCTCCCAAATTAGCAGCAGACAAAGTAAGCGGTCTTTGCGACCTCATCAAAACCATCAACAAATCCTTGCGCACCTCCACATTGGACTCCAACCACGGCCCGTAATAAATCAAACTAGAAATACTGCTACTCTACAATTTTTCTATTTGATTTTGTTGAACAATTTAATATAAATGTACCTCGTCTATAAGCTGTTGGGCGTAGTAGCAAATAAGCAGTAGAAGAACAAGCCATCCAAATAAATGACATGCAAATCGGAGGGAATCTGTGAAATTGTCGACCATAATCACCTCGAAACAAAGAACGCTTATTACCACTGATGTTAGGGTTAAGTGTAGGAGCATCATGTTGCTGAAGGCTTTGTTGATGTCCTGGGAAAATCTGTGAAGAAGACAATTGGGGATTTATCGGAAAATGCTTGATGTAGCCAGCACATGAGTTTCTTATACAAAACTAAGCTAATTTATACATAAATTCTCTATTTCAAACTCGAAATTCAATGAATGTTTTTTTTTTGTACGAAACGGTAAGAAATATTCTAAATTAATTTCTGCATTTTGTGAAATTTACTTTATTTTAAAGCTGGATGTAAATTCTATTAAGCAAAAAAAACCAGGAACTTTTTATCTGTTGATTTTATGTTTTTGTGGCTTCAAAGTTGAACTTATGATGGAAAATGGCAGAATTTTTGAACGGCTGTATTAAAACTCACAGTTTTGGAATCGCTGGTTGTATTTTTATCAAAAAACATTTAAGTTAAAGTGGAATGATGGTTTTATTTTGGGAATGTCGATAAACTGTTTAAAAGATTTTTTTCCGTTTTTTTAAAGCCACAATTTGTGTAGGTTACGCTCTTCAGAAATCGCATCTAATGAATATGATTTTTTGTTTTGTTTTGTAACCGCTGTTTTTTTTAAATTAACTGTATTGCAAAGGTGAATGATGGTTTAATTTTGAAACAAATCACGAACTGTTTTGTGCTTTTTTTCTATACTTTTAGGGGGCCTTAAATTGTCCTTTTAAGAAAATGTATTTTTCTAGGTAAATGTTTAAAAATCACAGTTTTGTAACCGCTGGTTGGATTTTTTTAAAATTAACTTTATTGCTAAGGTGAATGATGGTTTTATTTTGGAAAAAATCACTAACTGTTTATGTGAATTTTCTCTACGCTTTTAGGGGCCTTAAATTGACCTTTTAAGAAAACACATTTTTTGAGGGTAAATGTTTAAAAATCACAGTTTTGTAACCGCTGGTTGGATTTTTTTAAAATTTACTGTATTGGAAAGGAGAATGATTGTGTTATTTTTGGCAAAAATCACGAACTGTTTATGTGAATTTTTTCTACGCTTTTAGGGGCTTTAAATTGCACTTTTAAGAAAACGCATTTTTCGAGGGTACATGTTTAAAAATCACAGTTTTGTAACCGCTGGTTGGATTTTCTTAAAATTAACTGTATTGGAAAGGAGAATGATTGTGTTATTTTGGAAAAAATTACGAACTGTTTATGTGAATTTTTTCTACGCTTTTAGAGGCTTTAAAAAATCCTTAAAAAAACGCATTTTTCGGGGGTAAATATTTAAAAATCACATTTTGCAACCACTGTTTGGATTTTTTTAAAATTAACTATATTGCAAAGGTGAATGATTGTGCTATTTTGGAAAAAAATCACGAACTCTTTATGTGATTTTTTTCTACGCTTTTAGAGACTTTAAAAAATCCTTAAAAAAACGCATTTTTCGGTGGCAAATATTTGAAAATCACAGTTTTGTAATCGCTGGTTGGATTTTTTTTAAATTAACCTTATTGTAAAGGTGAATGATGGTTTTATTTTAGAAAAAATCACGAATAGTTTATGTGAATTTTTTCTAAACTTTTAGGTGCCTTAAATTGTCCTTCTAAGAAAACGCATTTTTCGATGGTAAAAGTTTAAAAATCACAATTTTGCAACCACTTTATGAATTTTTTTAAAATTAACTTTATTGCAAAGATGAATGATTGTGTTATTTTGGAAAAAATCAGTAACTGTTTATGTGAATTTTTCCTACGCTTTTAGGGGCTTTAAATTGCACTTTTAAGAAAACGCATTTTTCGGGGGTACATGTTTAAAAATCACAGTTTTGTAACCGCTGGTTGGATTTTTTTAAAATTAACTGTATTGGAAAGAAGAATAATTGTGTTATTTTGGAAAAATTCACGAACTGTTTATGTGAATTTTTTATACACTTTTAGGGGCCCTAAATTGTCCTTCTAAGAAAACGCATTTTTCGATGGTAAATGTTTAAAAATCACAGTTTTGCAACCAGTGTTTGGATTTTCTTTAAATTAACTGTATTAGAAAGGAGAATGATTGTTATTTTGGAAAAAAATCACGAACTCTTTATGTGATTTTTTTCTACGCTTTTAGGGGCTTTAAAAAATCCTTTAAAAAAACGCATTTTTCGGGGGTAAATATTTGAAAATCACAGTTTTGTAACCGCTCCTTGGATTTTTTTTAAATTAACCTTATTGTAAAGGTGAATGATGGTTTTATTTTAGAAAAAATCACGAATTGTTTATGTGAATTTTTTCTAAACTTTTAGGTGCCTTAAATTGTCCTAAGAAAACGCATTTTTCGATGGTAAAAGTTTAAAAATCACAATTTTGCAACCACTGTATGGATTTTTTTAAAATTAACTTTATTGCAAAGATGAATGATTGTGTTATTTTGGAAAAAATCAGTAACTGTTTATGTGAATTTTTCCTACGCTTTTAGGGGCTTTAAATTGCACTTTTAAGAAAACGCATTTTTCGGGGGTACATGTTTAAAAATCACAGTTTTGTAACCGCTGGTTGGATTTTTTTAAAATTAACTGTATTGGAAAGAAGAATAATTGTGTTATTTTGGAAAAATTCACGAACTGTTTATGTGAATTTTTTATACACTTTTAGGGGCCCTAAATTGTCCTTCTAAGAAAACGCATTTTTCGATGGTAAATGTTTAAAAATCACAGTTTTGCAACCAGTGTTTGGATTTTCTTTAAATTAACTGTATTAGAAAGGAGAATGATTGTTATTTTGAAAAAAATCACGAACTCTTTATGTGAATTTTTTCTACGCTTTTAGGGGCTTTAAAAAATCCTTTAAAAAACGCATTTTTCGGGGGTAAATATTTAAAAATCACATTTTTCAACCACTGTTTGGATTTTTTTAAAATTAACTATTTTGCAAAGGTGAATGATTGTGCTATTTTGGAAAAAAATCACGAACTCTTTATGTGATTTTTTTCTACGCTTTTAGGGGCTTTAAAAAATCCTTTAAAAAAACGCATTTTTCGGGTGTAAATATTTGAAAATCACAGTTTTGTAACCGCTCCTTGGATTTTTTTTAAATTAACCTTATTGTAAAGGTGAATGATGGTTTTATTTTAGAAAAAATCACGAATTGTTTATGTGAATTTTTTCTAAACTTTTAGGTGCCTTAAATTGTCCTAAGAAAACGCATTTTTCGATGGTAAAAGTTTAAAAATCACAATTTTGCAACCACTGTATGGATTTTTTTAAAATTAACTTTATTGCAAAGATGAATGATTGTGTTATTTTGGAAAAAATCACGAATTGTTTATGTGATTTTTTTCTACGCTTTTAGGGGCTTTAAAAAATCCTAAAAAAAAACGCATTTTTCAGAGGTAAATATTTGAAAATCACAGTTTTCTAACCGCTGGTTGGATGATTTTTGTTATTATAATTTAATTCCAATCACGATTCCTATACTTTCCTGTAAAAAGAAATACCTAGCTCAGTTTTCAAAACCACCTCCTTACTTTATTATATCAATATGATACTCCACGCAATAATGCAAATTCTTCATCGAATTCTCCCTCTCAAACACCCCAAAAACAATCTTCAAATGCCCCAACTGTTGCACAGTATGCATCAGCAGCCCACACAGCAACATCGTCAAAACCAAAATCACAATCGTCACCATCGTACAAGTGTAGATCTGATGCAGAAAAACAATCTCAAAAATCGGAGTATAATCAAACTTAAACGGAAATCTGCATCTGGTGACCAAACCACAAGGAATACCATCCCGAATCATCTGCTCCGGTCTGTTCTCCCTGCACTTTTCCACTGTTAATTGCGGCATCAACATGTAGATTACATTCCCTAGGACGCCGTAGAGCAGGAAAACTTTGCTGTATAAGTTTGCTTTGTCGTCTATGGCGATGATTCTGTCTGGATCGCCGTATTGTTTGAATTCGTTGAGTCTGATTACAAGTTTTAGAATCAGGCGTCGGTTTTGGATGAAGCAAACGATCATGTAGATCATTCCAATGATGCAGTTTAAGGCGATTAGGTTTTCGGTGAGCGCAGTTAAATTTGAGATGCCATCTGAAACTTACTGTTAGTTGGTTTGTTGGTTTTCTTAAAATTGGTTCTAACCGTATAATTGGAGACAGAAATCGGTTAAAATTGGAATGGCACATGGCATTACAGACAAGATTAAAAGAGTATCTTTGAATAATCGCAGCTTATCATACTCATAACTATTTTCACTTGGTAATAAGAATAGAAGATTTAAGACAGCTACGCTGAATTTTAAAAATTTTCTGTTAGTGGACCAAGGCATGTTAACTGTAAGATAAAATAATTTCATGTAGAGGTTTTCTAATTTATAATAAGGATTTGTATTGATCGCATTGGTGTTTCTTTGAACTTGTAAGAAAATGCATAAAATAAACATTAGCAAAGTTTTATAGTTCTGACATATGGAAAATCAAAGACAGTAAGGTATATGAATGTTGTATTAGGAAATAATTAAAGAGTTTAGTTTGTGATTGATGTTTTAAGAATTCTATAAAGTACAGATTTTTTAATTAATTTTATATCATTCAAATATTAGTAAGAATATTATATAAAGTTATAAAACAGTTAATTAAAAAATCTGATATTGAAACGGAATCGAAAATATCTGATGTGTCCAGCACATGACTTTCTTATACAATACGTTCATGAAAAATATTGTACTTAAAGTCGTTGCCAATATGTAATCATATTTTAGCAAATTAATTTAATTGTTTCAAAATCCAAAAAATTGTCTTTATATTTCTATACTGCAAAATTTTCGTACCTTTTCTCTTGAAGCCCTTTGCTTTATTCCCTTCTGGCGGGAATCATTAATTATCTACACAACACTATAGCACCGTTTGAAAAAATAAATCAATCATTGAAAGTAAGAAATATTTAATTACACGCAAGTTACGATTAACAGTATATTAGCTACTAAAGAAATTATATTAATACGTGTTAACGCGAAATAATTAATTAATAATTAACTGGAAGTAACGAACAAAACTTTAGCACACAATCTTTACAGAAACACAACTAAAAATTAACAAATTTAGAATAAAATATAAAATAACTCATAAATTACTCACCCTTTACACAACCAAAATTTACAAGTTTTTTATGCTTAGGCTGCGTTCACGTTTCTTAAAAAATCAATACTGAAAAGTATTGTTGTGTTAAATTTTGTGAAAAAGTGAACCCAGCCTAAGCCTTTAAATTGTATTTGTTGGCAAAAAATGATGAGTAATTTTGTTATCTATGGATTTATTTTGTATATGAATTTGTGAATCACTTTTCAGTTTTATTTCGAATGCCAAACGGAGCAGACGTGTGTCGGGTGCTTACGCTTAATTATTAATTAACTATGAAATATAACACGCGTTATTATAATTGCTTGTGTAGTTAATCGTAGCTTCGCTTAATTAATTATTTCTTACGGTTTGCTTGCAGTGTTATAGTGTTGTGAATTGATTGGTGACTTCTTTGGATTACCATCAGACGGGAATAAAGCAAAAGGGCTTCAAGAGAAAAGGTAAGAAATTGTTTTAATTTTTTTTGCTACTACTACTCATGGCCCTCGCATGGGACTGGCCATGGGGCCCGGGGCATAGGGTACTAGCGGTTTAGGAGGGCCCCATTTTAAAGGGGGCCTTGATTGGAATTAATTTAAAAACAAAACATCTGCTTGCCTTGGTATAATGAAAATTTTTCGAAATAGTTTTAATTTCTTTGGCTATTACTCATGGGACTGGCCATGGGGCCCGGGGTACAGGGTACTAGGGGTTTAGGAGGGCCCCATTTTAAAGGGGGCCTTGATTGGAATTAATTAAAAACAAAACTTCTGCTTGCCTTGGTATAATCAAAATTTTTCGAAATAGTTTTAATTTCCTTGGATACTACTCATGGCCCTCACATGGGACTGGCCATGGGGCCCGGGGTATAGGGTACTAGCGGTTTAGAAGGGCCCCATTTTAAAGGGGGTCTTGATTGGAATTAATTAAAAAAAACTTCTGCCTGCCTTGGTATAATGAAAATTTTTCGAAATAGTTTTAATTTCTTTGGCTACTACTCATGGCCCTCGCATGAGACTGGTCATGGGGCCCGGGGTATAGGGTACTAGTGGTATAGGAGGGCCCCATTTTAAAGGGGGCCTTGATTGAAATTAATTTAAAAAAAACTTCTGCGTTTTATTACAAAAAACTTCTTCCAACGTTCTACTGGTAGTCTTTGTATATTTCTCAGACGGTCAAATTAAAACTTTAAAAATAGCACCAATTTCCATGGATTTACAGTTTTTGTTTAACAGTTTTATAACCACCGGTCAGATTTTTAAACTAATTTTTACAAAGCGAAATGTAGATTTTATTACAAAATCCTAGTTCAAAGGTTCTAAAGGTAGTATTTGTGTGTTTTTCAGACCTTGAAAATGAAACTTTGAAAATAGTGCCAGATTTCGTAATGTAACAGTTTAGAGTCACAGTTTTAGAACCTCTGGACAGATTGTACGGAAATTTACATTTTTACAAAGCAAAATTTAAGTTTTATTACAAAAAACTCCCTCCAAGGTCCTAATGGTTGTCTTTGTATATTTTTCTGACGGTCAAATTAAAACTTTAAAAATAGCACCAATTTTCATGGATTGACAGTTTTTGTGTCACAGTTTTATAACCACTGGTCAGATTTTTAAACTAATTTACATTTTTACAAAGCGAAATGTAGATTCTATTACAAAATCCTAGTTCAAAGGTTCTAAATGTGGTTTTTGTGTGTTTTTCAGAACTTTAAAATGAAACTTTGAAAATAGTGCCAGACTTCGTAATGTGATAGTTTTAGAGTAACAGTTTTAGAACCTCTGGACCGTCGTACGGAAATTTACATTTTTACAAAGCAAAATTTAAGTTTTATTAGAAAAAAGTCCCTCCAAGGCCCTAATGGTTGTCTTTGTATATTTTTCTGACGGTAAAAATTCAAACTTTGAAAATAGCACCAATTCTCATGGATTAAAAGTTTTTGTTATAGTTTTATAACCACTGGTCAGATTTTAAACTAATTTACATTTTTTCAAAGCGAAATGTAGGTTTTATTACCAAATCCTAATTTAAAGACACTAAAGGTTATTTTTGAGTGCTTTTCAGACCTTTAAAATGAAACTTTGAAAATAGTGAGTGATAGTTTTCGAGTCACAGTTTTAGAACCACTGGATAGATTGTAACGAAATTTCATTTTTACAAAGCAAAATATAGGTTTTATTACAAAAAATTCCTTCCAAGGTTCTACTGGTTGTCTTTGTATATTTTTTTAACGGTCAAATTAAAACTTTGAAAATATCACCAATTTTCATGGATTCACAGTTTTATAACCACGGGTCAAATTTTATACTAATTTCGATTTTTATAAAGCGAAATGTAGATTTTATTACAAAATCCTAGTTCAAAAGTTCTAAAGGTTGTATTTGTGTGTTTTTCAGACCTTTAAAATGAAACTTTGAAAACAGTGCCAGATTTCGTAATGTGATAGTTTCAGCTTCACAGTTTTAGAACTACTGGTGAGATTTCATTTGTAAAAAGCTGTCTGTAGGTTTTACTGCAACAAAAACGGTCTAAGGCTCTAATGGCAGCCTTTCATGTTTTTCAGGGGGTTAAAATGATATTTTTAAAATAGCATCATAATAATCGATCATGAATTGATGGATTTGGTTTAAAAATTTTAAAACCACTGGTCAGAATTTAAGTAAATTTGCATTTTTACAAAGTTGGTTTCATTAAAAAAAAACAAGTTCAACGGCTTTAATGGCTGTATTTGTATGTTTTTTAGACGTTCAAATTGAGAGTTTGAAAATGGTACCAGTTTTTAAAAGTAATTTGTATTTTTACAAAGGAAAATGTTGGTTTTCTTACAGAAAAAGTTGAAAGTATCTTTTTTAATGTATTCATACCTTTAAAATGAAATTTTGAAAGTAATGCCGGATTTCGCAGTTTTAGTGTCACAGATCTAGAGCCTCTGATTAGATTTTAAGGTAATTTGCATTTATACAAAGAAACTCCAAATGAAACACAATTTAAAGAGAAAACAGTAGTTATATTTCATTTTTTTACATTGTGCAAAATATATCAAAAGGTATACCTACATTTCAATAAAGGCAACTATTTATAAACGAATCACTCCATTTCAATTTCATAATGTTATACTTGGTCTAAACAACAAATTATTAAATATAGAAAATATCACAATCTATAAGCGATAGAAATTTACGCATCGAAAAAGTCTAAGTACAAAACAATACTTTGTAAGTATGCAAAAATCATATAAAAATATTATACAACAAAAAAATCAATACTTAGGTAATTATTAAGAGAAAGAAAAAATTATTCCTATAAATTATTCAGGCGAAAACATGGCAAAAACCAAGTTAAAGCTCGTTGTAAATTGTCATACTTAACAATATTTACAGCCTATTTTACTCCACACTAACCATTTTGGCGGGATTAAATCATCACTTTGCATACAAAAATATGCAAAGAAAGCAATTACTTATAATTAAATATTGCACAAAAAGTACAATCAAATATAATTTGAGAGATAAAATTATATTAAATTAAGAGATTTCGATTGTACTACAACGTTGTCTGCGAAGAAACCTACCGTTAAGACACTTTGAATGATCGGAAGTACAAAAAATTTAAAACGTTTATTAACAATTTGGCCATTCTTGTTATATTATGAGATAATTGAAAGCTAAGTTATAACTAAGTTACGTAGTGCGTCTACCTTGTAACGAATCTGTTGGAGAGATTAAAAATCGAGTAGTAAATATTACAATGTGCTTCTTTTTAACCAAACTACAGCCTATTTTTGAGTAGAAAGAATTGACTAAAAATATTTCAAGATTAACGTCTCTCTATTCAAAAATGGACTTTAATATTAAAACGTTTTGTTAGAATAATTACTCCACTGTTATTAACCTAAATGGAGTCGCATCACCACAATATACATATCTAAAATCTTTATCAGATTTACGTATGTTGAGTGTGACCCACTGCACCACATTAACAGAGGAATTTGGGCACTTTTTCATGGCGGTCTCATCACTCAACACATTAAACATACTTGTCATGGCTTTATGGTCAAAGTGATGAGCTGTGATCATGTGACTTATTAGACACGGTTCGTAACTAAGCTTATGAAAGGAAAATTTCGGGTGGTCCACTGGATACACGTGTACTTTCTTAGCACAAATTCCTGGAAAAAAAATTTTAATCTCTAATAGGTACGAAATTTTATCCTTAACTATGTAGTCAAATTTTGTTATTTTCCTCTTGCGTCCTTACCTGTCAAGTAGACATCCTCCAGGTGGAAAAGTGGCGTTTCCATTGCACATACAAACAACTTTTGAGCAACATCCACTGACATTACGTATCCAGTTCCAGATAAATAGTTCGGATACAAACTATCTGAGTACATGTATTGAGGCGAATACCTAAAAAATTACTTGTTTCTTCGATTACAACTCTTTTATCTAAACTCACCATTTACTGTTGGTGTCTTTAATAGGCCGAACATTACAAATCAATTTCCCCATAAGAAGATCAGTCGTTTGCTTCCTAGACAATAATATGTCCGTTAAGAGCTTGACATTCACAAACATATCATCGTCTATTTTCATTAAGTACTTCGTTGTGTTTTTACAGAAACTACTGACTAGCTTTAACATTACAACTGATTTAAGCGTCAAATTATTATAGGAATCTATAAAGCGTTCCTGTACAATATCACCATATTTCTCACTCTCCATATTTATCACAAACTAAAACAACTCCATTAACTACAAAAATACTCAAGTTTAAGTTTGAATTTTACCTGCAGTGATTCGTTTATAGTCTCTCCCAGTAGGAAATATAAGGACACATTTTCACCTAATCTATATGTTCCACCCCATGTTTCTCTAATGGCTTTTCTAGCTAATAAATTACGAGGTGCAGAACAAACCATTATAACTAATAAGGAATTTGAATCACAGAAATTTTCTGGTATTATATTAGCGGTCGGAATATTGATTGGAATATATTGACTGGTATTCCTTGGTGTGCCTGGTTCCCATCCTTCTACCATGGCTAGAGGAATGTTTTAAAAATGTGAGTGGAAATTATCATTGAATATGCTGTTAAAGTTATAAAATATTTAGTAGGAATATTAGTCACAATTTATGAAAAGTTATCTAGAACAATAAACCACAATACAAGGTTAAAAATTATCGTACAATTTTTGAAGTCATTATTTTTAAATATGTTAATAATCGATACTATTCGCCACAACTAAATAATTTCTTATGCAATAAAAAGAAATAATTATGCTTGAATAATTAAAAAAATTGTGCTGAGAAAGTTTTCCAAAATGTAGGATTTAATCTGAAAATTCTTGCATTTTCATTGTAGTAATTCATAATACTTTTAGAAATGGAGGTTTCAAGTGTCAATATTTTTTTCAAAAAGCTAATGGGAATTTTTATGTCCTATAGTTTTTAAACCACTCCTAAGGTTCAATATTTAGGCCAAACATCAGTCTATAAATTAGAGAAATTTAATAATTATAGCTGAAAAAACAAATGAATTATCACCTTTTTCAGAAATTTTCAAAATTATTCACTAATAAATGTTTCCCATTTCTACGTCCTATAGTTTGTAAACTTACTACTAAAGCACGAATTCGTTTTGAAAATGTATTAGTGTACACCATTATCTATCGGAAAAATAAAATCTGAGATTTCTAAATGTATAAACAAATGAATTATGTCAATTTTTATGAAGTGTCCGTAATTTTCTTAAAATCTGCTTGTAGTTTCTATCTCCTATAATTTCTGAACGACTACCAAGATAAAGTTGAGATTTTACGAGTATATAACATAAATCTCAGGCTATAAAAAAATCTAAATTTGACACTTCTACGTGATTAAACAAATGAATTATGACGGTTTTTATGAAGTCCACAATTTTCTTAAAATCTGCTTGTAGTTTCTATCTCATATAGTTTCTAAACGACAACGAAGATAAAGTTGCATTCTTACTACTACATAAAATAATTCTCCGTTTACAAAAAAATTGAAACTTGACACTTCTACGCGAATAAACAAATGAATTATGACAATTTTTATGAAGTGTCCACAATTTTCTTAAAATCTGTTTGCAGTTTGTATCTCCTATAGTTTCTGAACGACTACCAAGATAAAGTTACGATTTTACGAGTACATAAAATAAATTTCAATCTACAAAAAAATCGAAATTTGACACTTCCACGTGAATAAATAAATGAATTATGACCATTTTTATGAAGTGTTCACAATTTTCTTAAAATATGCTTGCAGTTTCTATCTCCTATAGTTTCTGAACGACTACCAAGATAAATTTCTGTTTTACGAGTACATAAAATAAATCTTAATCTACAAAAAAAAAGCGAAATTAGAGACTTCTACGTGAATAAACAAATGAATTATGACCATTTTTATGAAGTGTTCACAACTTTCTTAAAATCTGTTTGCAGTTTCTATCTCCTATATTTTCTGAACGACTACCAAGATAAAGTTGCGATTTTACGAGTACATAAAATAAATCTAAATCTACAAAAAAATCGAAATTTGACACGTCTACGCGAATAAACAAATGAATTATGATTATTTTTATGAAATGTCCACAATGCTTCCTAAAATCTGCTCGCAGTTTCTATCTCCTATAGTTTCTGAACGACAGCGAAGATAAAGTTGCATTTTTACTACTACATAAATTAAATCTCCGTCTACAAAAAAATCTAAATTTGACACTTCTACGTGAATAAACAAAGAAATTATGACAATTTTTATGAAGTGTCCACAATCTTCTTAAAATCAGCTTGGAGTTTGTATCTCCTATAGTTTCTGAACGACTACCAAGAAAAAGTAGAGTTTTTACAAGTACATAAAATAAATCTTAATCTACATAAAAATCGAAATTTGACACTTCTACGTGAATAAACAAATGAATTATGACCATTTTTATGAAGTGTTCACAATTTTCTTAAAATCTGCTTGCAGTTTCTATCTCCTATAGTTTCTGAACGACTACCAAGATAAGGTTGCGTTTTTACGAGTACATAAAATAAATCTCAATCTACAAAAAAATAGAAATTTGACAGTTCTACGTGAATAAACAAATGAATTATGACCATTTTTATGAAGTGTCCACAATCTTCTTAAAAGTTACTTGCAGTTTCTATCTCCTATAGTTTCTGAACGACTACCAAGATAAAGTTGCGTTTTTACGAATACATAAAATAAATTTAAATCTACAAAACAATCGAAATTTGACACTTCTACGTAAATAAACAAATGAATTATGACCATTTTTATAAAGTGTCCATAATTTTCTTAAAATCTGCTTGCAGTTTCTATCTCCTGTAGTTTCTGAACGACTACCAAGCTAAAGTTGCGTATTTACGAGGATACAAAATAAATCTCAGTCTACAAAAAAATCGAAATTTGACACTTCTACGTGAATAAACAAAGAAATTATGACAATTTTTATGAAGTGTCCACAATCTTCTTAAAATCAGCTTGGAGTTTGTATCTCCTATAGTTTCTGAACGACTACCAAGAAAAAGTAGAGTTTTTACAAGTACATAAAATAAATCTCAATCTACATAAAAATCGAAATTTGACACTTCTACGTGAATAAACAAATGAATTATGACAATTTTTATGAAGTGTCCACAATTTTCTTAAAATCTGTTTGCAGTTTCTATCTGCTATATTTTTCGAACGACTACCAAGTTAAAGTTGCATTTTCACGAGTATATAAAATAAATCTCAATCTACAAAAAAATAGAAATTTGACAGTTCTACGTGAATAAACAAATGAATTATGACCATTTTTATGAAGTGTCCACAATCTTCTTAAAAGTTACTTGCAGTTTCTATCTCCTATAGTTTCTGAACGACTACCAAGATAAAGTTGCGTTTTTACGAATACATAAAATAAATTTAAATCTACAAAACAATCGAAATTTGACACTTCTACGTAAATAAACAAATGAATTATGACCATTTTTATAAAGTGTCCATAATTTTCTTAAAATCTGCTTGCAGTTTCTATCTCCTGTAGTTTCTGAACGACTACCAAGCTAAAGTTGCGTATTTACGAGGATACAAAATAAATCTCAGTCTACAAAAAAATCGAAATTTGACACTTCTGCGTACATAAACAAATGAATTATGACAATTTTTATGAAGTCTCCACAATATTTTTCTTGGAAGCTGTTAGTAATTTCTATCTCCTATAGTTTTTGAACTGCTACCAAGATATAGTAGAGATTTTATGAGTGCAGGGAACAAACCTTAGTTTAGAGAAAAAGCAAAATTTGACAGTGTAATTAAAAAAACAAATGAATTATCACCACTTTTCCAAAACATCTTAAGTTTTAAGTATAGTTTGTAAACTACTGCTAAGGGACTCGTGACTCTTTAAACAATCTTAGTGCAAATTATTATCAACCACAAAAAAGATTTTTCTCATTTCTACATGAAAAAATAAATAAAATATGTCTACATTTTGTCCATATTCAGTAATGGTTTTTTTACTTTAATTTGCATTTTTTTTTAAATTACACAATGCTTAAAAACTCATTCATTTATGGAAATTAACAAATTGAACAAAAATCCAGTTTTTTAGAAATTCCTCAACTTCGATATAAATTTTATACAAATCAAGTAATAGCGGTCCATGGAAACAACTGACTTGGCAACGGTTGCTATGCAGTGGTGTGAAATCAACAAACGTATTTGCTGAGCATCTTTGCATATTTACCTGTTGATTTATTTAAGAAAAAGTGGCAAAAAAGTGCGGAATAGTCCAACTAAAGGCGTAAATAATTTATAAAGTGTATTTGAATGTTTTACAACTGATGCAGTGTATTTGATTTAATCCCATTGTGAATAAGGTTCATGGAAGCAACAATGGAAAGGTAAGCATATAATTTCCTTAATTCGTATTCATGTGCATGTTAATATTTAATGAGGATAAAATAGCATGATAATGTAATATTTCGTCTGGTTTTTAACGAAATTGAATGTTTTTTCTAAAGACAAGAGAATATTTTTACCGAAACAACCCGAGGACTCACGGCTTATATGATATATTTGCCCAAAAAAAAGGATACAAATCAATTAAATTATTATTATCAAGACACCTAGTGTCACAGTAATATGTACATTTTTTCGTGGTAAGAGGTTATGGTTATGTCATTCAAATGACAACTGCAAATAAAAACTTTATTATTTTGAATAATTCGTTTTGTCTACTAGGAAGTGTATTGTCCAAATGTACCAATGTTTTGTGACTTTCAAGGGCACTAAAAACCAATACAGAGAAATTGCCTTGATTTGCGAAAGGTAAAGGTTGCTACTTTCATAAATTGCTGCACCTACTTTAAAACAACCCCTGTTAAATTTCCACAAACGCCAGGTTATTTATGAACGAATTAAGTCTAAATAAAGCACACGCTAACTAATAGCCCAATGTTTCAACTTCAACTCACCTTCCCTAGTAATTGGCACATAAACATAAAATACAAAACCATACATTGAAAACAATGCAATAGTAATCCATATGAACTGTCTACGGATTGTCTTCATCTTCAGCCAATATATTTCGATTTAATTTTTGTTGAACATAAATTGTGGTAGTAAAAGTCTGAAAAGAAACCGGAAATATGCAAAATGTATAGATGCAACTTAGAATGAAAACAACACTTACATAAGGCAGATTTTAATAACATTGCATTAATTTGTCACTGCAAAAGCGTATTTATTGATTTTTATCATGTTTACTGCTGCAATATCATAACGACCGTGAAATAAATATAACTAATCATAAGTGACAGGAAATGTTAGGTTACAGAGTTGAATTTCAATGTTGACATTCAGTGCTGCCAGATGTAAAAACATTTCCCTTTTCAGGGGAAAATTTTTACAACTTGACGGAATAAGTACAGGAAAAAAGTAGAGACTAATTGAGTGGTTATTTTTAGCCCTTTAATGTTAAATTTTCCCTAGAAAAAGAGAATTTTTTTAAATCTGGCAGCACTGCTGACATTTGACCTCCGCTGAAGAAGAAGGGACTACTAGAGTGAATATTTAACCATATGGTTATTTAACCTCATCTACTTAGAAAATTAAATACAATTCTTTCTAAATTAAATTAACAACTTAAAGCATAATTAGAAGATGAAATTATTATAAAATAAGAAAAATGTTGCTTGAATAAGAATAATTAACACGGATGTAGATAAGTATCGGCTTCTAAATGACAGATGGCGCTAGTAAGATGGTTTGAAAATTTTATTATACCCCACGGGGCATAAGAATTCTAGTGGTAAACTAGTAAAAGAGGTAGACTATTAATTTGAAATCCAAGGTCAATTCACTGCAATTTTAGCTACGAAACTTAATAATAATATTCATTCACTCTACAGTTTTCTATAATAATTTCTTAGCATCATTCGAGTACGAAATTATAGATGGTAGCACGTGTCCAAAGTTAGTTTTAAATTTATTTAATAGATGGCAACATACTACTCACATTTTACTAATAAATCTCAAATTCAAATAAAGAATTTTCATGGAGGATCCGCAGGTAATTTAGTTAAATTTGTGACAAAAACCGAATAAACCATCACATAAATTTATTTGCACAAAAACGTCTCTTTTAAAATTTATTTATTCAGCTTGAAAGAAAATTCCCAAAACGAATGAAAGTTTAAAAAACGATGTACGTGACGTAATAATTTGAAAGCAGGAGGGAAGAAAGCAATTTATTTAACACCTACTTGATTAAAGTATCGGCCTAAAAGAAATTGTACTGCCACTTTCTTTGCAACGTTCTGCAATTTTAATTAAAATTTCTTTTTATTATGTAATCGTGGAAGAGAGTGAAAAACGACAAAGACGTTTGGGTTGGGGAAATTTTCTTTTGGTTATAAAAATTATTTTCATAAGATTTTTAAATTATAAAATGATATGTATTTTTAATTAATTCTATGAAAAGATGTAGAGGTAAATACCAATTTTATCGATAAAAACTTGTTACTTTTTAATTATTTTTTATTATCAAATTCAGGTAGTATATCAAACTAAGTTTTTCAGTAAAATTAGTTCCATACCATAAAAATATCTATTGGATGTAAAACGTGAGGAAACTGTAGATTTTCCGGAGTGATTAATTAAGTTTAGACTAGCAGTATTTTTAAGCATCTTCACATCAAGTGAAACACAGCAAACACCCTCTTTAGCTTGTCTACCCTGTGAAAGAATGTTCAATTAAGAACTTTTTAATTTGTCTTGCCAAACGTCTCCACTGTCATTTAAGTATTTCCTTTTAATTGCACGTTTTACTCTTCAGGAAAATGTTCTCGAATATTCCATCTGGAAATCGACTCGTACATACTTGTAAGAAAAGGAAAAGCCATAATTCTAAGTAGATTCAGGGTAGTTTCGAGTTTTATAATTTTGGCGAAGGCGCCGGTTTATATTAACTAATACAACTTTTCACTTTCGCATTGTTTTTTCTTGCCATATAAAACCCCATAAAACCATGATTATTGTATTGTAGACATTTTTTTGTTCTTGTGAATTATTTCCAATTAAACTATTCATGACAGACGTTACTTAAACTGATGGATGGGCATATAATGAAGCACAACCAAAGTCATAAACGTGCAATGAGAGTTTTGGAAGAAATGAGAGTCACGCGAAAAGTATAAAATGTGCTTGTCGACAATTTGTCAGAGAAAAATTATAAAGAAACAAATGCACACAGCACACATCCAATCAGAAAAGACTTATTAAGGAGACATTAAAGCACTAACTTATTGTTGTACCTAATTGCACAGCGAATGGGTTTGTTATGATGTCCGATTGTCCGGACAGTTAAACTTTCATTTCAGTTGTTTATAAAGGGATCAAATGAATAAAAGAAGATTTTGTATATATTTCATAGAAATAATAGAAAATTGATATGAAAAGATGTTAAATTTTTTTCAAATGTATAAAAATGTGTAAACTATTAGAAGAAGAATATGGTATCTGCTGTTTTATCGATTCAAATCTGTTATCATGAATACCAATATTAGTTGGTGAAATGTTACTAAAAATAAAAATTTTCTTAAAACACTGTTTTAGCTAAAACCTTAGAATAACCTTAAAAAACCGAAATAGAAAAATTAATTTCTAATAATAAAGTAGTCTTTGAATCCCCAAATATCGCATTACAATAAGTCGAAATTTTTTTGTTACTTATAGGTATTCATATTTTAGGCAACAAACTAGTTATAAGTACAAGTGATTATCTGAGATATTTTTTATGTTAGAAACCACTTTTAACTCACAATTACTCTAAAAAGTCATAATTCTAGAGTCAAAACTAACCCTAAAATGTCCTATGTAACCAGATTCACAAAAATCCCTCCTACCCTTGATATACAGGGTGCCAAAAGTTAAGTTTTTTATTCCCTTTCTATAACTAAATGAAGAGATTAAATAACTGTTTACCATTAGGTATACCATACGATATTTATAAACAAAAAACAATGTGTTGAAATAAAACATGATAACAAAACCCGATTATCAACCACAAACAAAATTGTAAAAATACGATTCTTATGCTTCTCCTCAAAACAAAAATTAAAGATAATGAATAATTAATAGAATGATAGATTACACCCATCCAGCATCCAGCCCAGCGTCCACCAGCGCAGCACAATACAAAACCTGGCAGCAGATAATAAGAAAATATCAAATTTACACATACAATCACCTTAATTATATTGAGACAACAACTGTGTTGAACACTCATGCTCTGTCTCTGTCTACCACGTACGGTGATTAGTAATGCTATCTCCCACTGCGTTTCGAATCGTTAAATTGGCAACAAAAGATGTAATAAAGATCTGAAGACCACACACGTCGTTGCAGTGATTGGTTCTCATGCCCCACCCACAACATGGGCGTGGTAATACGAAAGTGGGAGCGAGAAAGTAGGGGGAAACGTGTAGAGGCAACGCAATGAAGGCGGAGTCAACGCGGTGATCGAAATTGGGAGTGGGGACGTGTCAATTTGGTGAGTATGGGTGATTTATTAAAAATACAAGCATGGGAATTGATATATTGTTGTTTCTTTGTACGTATATGGCTTAGTTTCGTTGCGATTTGTTACGGATTAAGTTAGTGGTTATGTTAAATGTTATTTGAAACCAGATGTGGTCGAGGAGTATTAGCATAAATATGTCTAGATTATTCAGGTTGTACGGAACAACGTTGATCGTCTGCTAGTTGTATATCTTGGTGATTTACGTGGGGTCTTGGGGGATCCAAGAGCAACCAAGATTGAAATTAATTCTTGTTGGTTCTGTTTTAAAAAAGATTATACGAATAAGACAAGTTTGTTTTGAACTATTAGGTATGATGTCGGTAATCAAAAATCTCTGATGGTGATTCTTCCAAATATGTAAGAATATTATCTCGAATTTGGATTATTTACTTGAGTTTGAAATGGACACCATGAGATTTACACTCTTATAAATTAATGTTTTGGGGGTCTAAAAATCATTCAATAAAATATCACTCAGATTATGACCACAATTTTATGAAATTATTAGCATAAAGGCATAACAAATTACGTTTTTACTTTCTTAGGTATACGAAGTAATAATATCTAAATAAAAAAATTTCAAAAAAATAAAACACTTATTTTTGTCGTAAAATTCGGTTATAATGAGTGGGACAAGGACAGATTTATGCGTATTGCAATAAGTGCGAGAGAGACTTCTGAAATTTATTTGAAAATTGCTGGAAATTGAAACACGATTGTTACAAGAAATTTAACTTAATTTCTTTAGGAAAACTAATGGTACTATCCGTATAAGAAAGTCATGTGTTGGACACATCAGATATTTTACAAATATGCTTGTAACATTCTATCTGATTTATCTTATTTATTATTAACATTTTTGAAAATGGTGTCTGTATATAGGTAAATAGTTTTATCTATAGGAATTTATTTATAGATATTGAATTTTTCATATAAAAGTCTCTCATCACTTGATTACTGTTTTAATCGAAAACTCAAAATGATATTAAAAAAATAAATATTAATGAACTTTGGGTGCATGGGAGTTTTTTAGATATAATTATATGTCGCCATCTGCTGGTTTTTCCAATATACCTTAATAAATCCATTGTTTTAGTACCTAGGTATAATTACTAATTATAAGACATTGATTGTTAAGCATATTTTAGAAATTACAGATTATACAGGGTGGCTGGCACCTGGCAACTTATAAATGAACATTTTTATAATTCTAATTCTACTAAGTATAGTTTATGAGAAAAACGGACATCTAACCTAAAGATTCATTTTAGAGTTGAAATGTTTACTTTCTTATATGAAGTAGGTAGGTATAGTATTTTAATTTCAGTTTAAATTAAAATGATAAATAATATGCAACTAACGGTCAGTTTCATAATCAAAATAAAAGTCAACTTTAGTTAAATGAGGTTTAGACTGTGATATATTATAATAAGTATGCAGGTATCAAAAATAAAAGCGACCATTTCTAAACGCCATTTAAACTAAAGTCAACTTTTACTTGATTATGGAACTGGCCCTAAAGACACAATTTTATTTTTTAAGACATTTAACTGGTACTGGTACCTACCTACTGACTTTTATTCGTTACGCCACTGGTAAACTCGTCTAATATTTTATTCCTTATATGTTTCCGGTAAATTCTTTATACAGGGTATTTCACGAGTAATAATGAGCCCGACGGAATTGAAAATGCAACCCACAATACATTTGCAAAGTTAACGTGGTTATTTTAGATATCTTGTTGTTTTAAAATAAAATTATGAATCCATGATAGGTTTGCTTCCAATGGTTTTATTTGTCACAACTGACATTTTCACAATTTCATTAAACCAAAAACAAATGACAGTTATGTTAAAATTTACGAAACTGCACAGCTAACTAAGTTTTAGATTTTTTAAACCAAAAAACAACTATCCCCGTTAACTGCAAATGTATTGTGGGTTGCATTTTCAATTACATCAGGCTCATTATCACTGGTGAAATATTTCGATGTTATCTTGTACGTAAATGTTTAGAATTAGAGCCAGTAGGCCGTAGGGTAATAAAAATGTGGGCGATAAACAAAACAACCAATTGTCATTAATATTAAATAAAAATATAAACTGTTTGGAACATAAATTAAAATTTAATTTATATAAGTTTATGAAATGTTGGTGAATAAATCATTTTTTATGGTTGTTAAAAGAATATAAAATTATTAAGGTGTTATATGCGGTTATAGGTAGTATATAAATTTAGTAGGTACATCGTATATCTATGTATAACAAATATAATAAATACTTACTTAGGTATCATTATAAATTATAAGTCATAAAGATAAGCTGTTTCTTACATAAAAGCCAAATTGATGCCCAGTTCCACAAGCGTGTGTTAAACTAATAATTAACTAAGTATAATTTTCATCTATTAAAATAATATTAAATTATTAAATTCGTACCAAGATGTTGAAATTACACTGGGATATCGGTTTTTGTTAAATATTTGGTAAATGTTTCTCAATAAGTATAACTATACTCATATCTACATGTTTTTGGTAGATACATATATAATTTTTAAATTCGGGGGGGGGGCATATGAATGATACCTTAAAATAGGGAAAAATGGTACCTATGCCACTTAATCAATCCTAAATAGTTTGGAGTTTTCAAAATTCACTACCTAAGTAGGTATAGGTATTAATTTATTGTAAGTAGATATTTTGAAAGAACAGAATTCTTGGATTTTTTTCAGAAACTGTACACTGTACCTACCAAAAAGTGAATTTTAAAACCGCGACTTAATGAAAATGATAAGTATAATGAAGTTAGTTGACTGGCGGTTTATTTTTATACGTTTAACTTCCGGACTGAAGAAATAGAACGTGTAAAAATAATAAGAGTACGCTTTATCGAAAAACTGATTATTTTTAAGATATAAGTATAGGGTGTTGAAAAATAGTAGTAGATAGACTTAAAAAATACAAAAAAGATTTTTTTTATTTTGAAGTATACTTACCTAATTCGTGCTCCTCTGACTAATTGAAATAAAAATTTAATTAGGTATTAGGAGCGCATATAATTCAAAAACGTTTTACAATTTTTAATATTTTTATATAAAATTTTGAAACAAGTCATGCTAATGATTAGATAACTTAATAGAGTCACTGAAGATAAATTGAGAACTTCAGCGACGGCTTTCAGCATTATATCATGCGATCGTTTATAGACACCGTAAATGGTCTCTATTTTTTCCATTTTTATCTATCAGATAAACTGATTAAAATTGAAAATGTACAAAAAGTTTCTCATAACTATACAAAACCTTAATAAGTAGACACTATAAATGACTATAAGTCCTATATGAACTATATTTACATTCAATTTACACACACACCTATAATTAAAATCAAACTCTCTCTCTTGGAATCTTCTGCAATCGCTTCCAATCCAACAAAACAAGTACTTAGTACCCATAGTTATAAAGTTAAACACTATAAATAAAATGATTTGAAGATTTAAAAAAATGGAACTATTTTCCTGATTGCTTTCGTAGAAAAAGTGGATTTCTTGCATTTTCTCTTGTAATTTTATTACAACCTGTAATGTAATTATCATTTCATTAATTAAAATGCTGCATGGTGTACTTATTTAAACGGCACAAGGACTTTTTCTATTACTGTTTGCGTTTAGTTGTTTGTTTGAAATTCAGGGAAACCATTTAGCTCTTATTGCATCTTGCGCTCTGTGGATGATGTGCGGGGGTATTTTTATAATTTTATAGTTTCTGCGAATATTTAGCGCAATATTCTTTTATATGACAGGTTAATCTGACTTTATTTCTTTAAATATAACTGTAGTTGTTGCGTAAGTAGTAAAATTAAATTTACTACCTCGTCTATGCACAACCATATTTGAACTATTACTCTGCATTATACAGTTAATTTAAACTAATTACCTACATAAATGGGGAGAGTGCAGAAGTTTTTGTAAGAACTAGACTTCAACTTATTAATTCAAAGTTGGTGTTAGGTTCAGAATTTTAATAATAATAAAGTCGATTTTAGACAGAACCATAGAGGGCGGCGATATGTTGCGATATTTCACGTGTTATCCCCACCAAACGCAACATATCGCGGATCTTTTATCTATATTACATAAGTATTATAATATTAAATTCTATAAAATATTATTTGTATAAATGAACTTGTTATTATTGTGCAAGATTTTAGAGAAGGTAATTTCAATTAGTCATACTTATTAAATGTAATAAAATATTGAAAAATAATAATTTTTAATGCAACGTTTCGAACAAAAAATCAAATTGTACATTGTTATTTTATTTTAATTACAAAGTTACTACTTTTATTTGAAACTAAATTGGAAATAGTATTAAAAATGAAAATTAAAATATATTACATTTGTCGAACCACAAAAAACCAATTAAACAAATAATTACAATTAATTTTAACTGCGTAATTGTACCGTAATAATATTAAAAGAAGACATCATCTAAAAAACAATACAATCAAAATAATAAACAAGGATCAGTATATGAACTCTGAGGAAAGGTCCCTGTATTACCAGCACTGCATAATCTCCCACTTTGCGGTTCATGCCATAAATAACCCATAAAACATGTCAAAATCAAGGGAAAATTCTTTCCAGCCGCTGTGATTCGCTTTAAAATATTGCCCCTCCCTGTAAAACACGCCCCTCCAAGTCCTTGCTCCGCCCTTCATTGCCTACCAAACATCAGACAGTCGTGGTAACTCGTGGTGACTAGATCGATGACAGTGGTTTAGGTTTCAAAAGGTGTTTGTATGGCAAAAATTTTGATTTTGGACTCTGATGTTGTTAAGTGATTTTAGTGGTGGAAAAGCGCGTTGGTTGTTTAAAATTTTGTGTGTGGGTTCGAGGAAAATGCGTTAGACATGGCAGCTTTGGCTAGTAACATGGTACCACAGCCGCACCACTTTTCACGACAGAACCTGGAAAGTACCGATGGTTCCGTCTCGATGGATTCTAGTGACAATTTCGACCGGGAATCGCCGAATATAGACAATGCAAGTTGCAGTAGTGACGACACGGTTTTGTCCGTCGGCAATGAGAACCCCACGCCACCTGAGACTCTATCGTTCAAAAATATCGAAAGCCATTTGAACGCCATTTCTCAGATCACCAATAGCACCCTCAATCCAGAATTGAGTCAGAACAATCGAAAAAGTCCCGCGTCTAGTCCAGTCAATCATAGATTAAGTCCCTGTAGTACAAAATCGACAGACTCGCCGAGTTTCCTCTTTAGAACCGCCGCTGATTTCGACAAATCCAGCTCGGGTGAACTCTTCCGGGGGAACCTGTGCTCACCTCGTTCCATTTCCGAACCGGAATCGCCAGAATCACCCAGGCATCACCACCACCAAGAAAACTTCTACTACCATCAAAGTGGCAGTAAATCATCCACAACGTCGTCCAACAACGACGCCAATAACGCGAGTTTGAAGTTTTCTATTGACAATATTTTAAAAGCGGATTTTGGTAGACGGATAACCGATCCGATTATTATCAGAAAATCAAAACCGAAGAAAATTGTGCCGGCTTCAGTTGAGACTGTCAATAATGAGGATGTGGGGAAAATTGCACCAGTGGATTTAAGTAAAAGCGATGGAACAACGACGGACAAAAAGTCCGAGAGCAATAATCAGCAAATGTTGTGGCCTGCATGGGTGTATTGCACCCGGTATAGTGATCGACCCAGCTCAGGTAAGAATCGTTATATTGGATTAGGTTTTAATTTATAGACTATTAGTGCTACCGAAAAAAAAAACAATGTTTTTTTACCCTAAATTTATGTCTTTACTAACCTACAATAAATATTATTAATAACAGATTTTATCTTATGGATCCTTTTTTAACCCAAAAAATATAAATGCGGATCAGAAGAATAAATAGTAAATTTCGGTATGGATTTTTTGTGAAGTGCAAAGTTACATTGTAAGATTTTTGATGAATTAAGTACTTAATGAGTGCCTCAAGGTTCTTACACAGGGCTCTATTGACTTAAGAGTATTAATAAATACTAAAAGACACGCTGTGATTCTATATTTTAGTAAAGTTTAATCACAGAAACTTCAACGAAATTGTTATATAGAAAATATAAAAATTTGGTACTTCGTCATATTTCTATTAGAATTTTTGTCATAATTTACTACAAAACTTCACCTGAAAATAAAACAATTGCCTTTATAAGGTTTAAACTCAAAGTTATTAAAAATGCTGTAGAGCAGACTAAACTCTAATTACCAAATTAAAATTTAGATGATTTTTGAATCACTTACAACAATTATTTAGTAGAGCACCTCAAGGATTTACTACAGGGCTCTGGGTGAAACAGAAAAATACAGATGATTAATATAAAAAAAAACATATCATTGCATTTGGATTTTGCCGTATTAATTTAAATTTAGTACCTACAATGTGATTACTATCTAGATCATATTATTTTAAATGTTTTTATAGGGGAAAACGCGAAAATTTTATTGAAACCCAAGAGATTGTGAAAAGGATTAAGTGATGCTTCTTAGAAAATGATTAAAATATCTTAAAATGAATAAAATAATAACATTTAGACAGTTTTTTGGAAATTAACAACAATTTTTGTGGAAAACCTCAAGGTTCAGATACAGGGACCATTTTAAATCTAACATTAATAAATGATTATTACAGGATCCCAGATTATAGTGCATTTTAGCACAATTTAAAATGCTGAAATATTATAACAAAAATTTAATTTTTTCATACGTTTTTAGATTTAGGAGCCCAAAATGTGCCTATTTTTTAAATGCATAAACTCAAATAAGACAATTTTTATACAATAATAAGCCAGTAAAAAAATTCTGGCTTCTTTTATAAAATATAAATGTAAAATATACAAAATTATAGAAAAATCAATCAATTTAAAGCTCGATCTCTAAGATACTAAAACATTTTTCTAAAGGTAAACGACAATTTTACTAAAACTCGCAGAGGTTCTGACTTTGATTTACATAATAAAAGAAAATTTGCCATTGAATTTGTGCATCGCATTTATCTCAAATAAATTTACATTTATTACAATTTCTCAAAGTTCGAGTTTGATTTCTTATATGATTCAAAGCGAATTTGTCGTTGAAATAATATTGCGAATCGTAATTGTCCAAAATATTTTACTAAAACTTAACTACTATAGGTATATACAAAAAAGTAAATTGTTCTTAAGTTTGTCACGGAATTTGTGAATCATCTAAACCATAAACTCGGAGTCATTTGACCAAAACCGGAACTGTTTGCAAAAACTATTTTTAAAACTTATCGCGCTGTAGATAAGGTTAATTTTAATATATGGAAAAAATATTTTGTGTAATATCTAAACAAACTTTTTAAAATAATATCTAAATATCTCGAAAAATTCGTTTTCGAGTTTCCTACATCCTGATTTAGTATTAAAATTTCCTCGATGGTATTTCTCAATAATATTGTTGTCCTTACACATCAAAAATTTTCCATCAAATCCCCATTATCAGATTATTTATCAAATAAAAAAATTCCACGACATATTTGTCTCAATTCAAACAACATTTATTTTCACTTAGATTAACATCGAATTATTGTATTTGAAGGATTAATTAATCAAGCCAGCTTTTACAAAATGTACATTTTAATTTACACTTCATGTATAATTATGCAAATTAAATCATATAATTTATTTTCTACTTTATACGAAACAAGAAAATATATCGATAAGTTCTCTCGAAAAGGTGTTAGATTTAATGGGCGAGATTCATTTTTTAGTGACATTTTATTGAAATGGTTTTTGATAGATTAATTAAGTATTTATACATAACAGTAATATTGCGTTTTTTTAATCTTCATGATGTTATATGTCAAATATTTAAATTATCTCATAGAGCTCTAGAGGAATTTATACACAAATCAACAAATAAATTACTAATAAGCATACAAAGTAGAAATTTGTTACCTGTATTAAGTTTCGACATGTTTAAAAGGTTTCTGTTCGTTATTAGCGTATAATTATCGAGTTATCACAAATTTGAATTCTGGGTGGGATAAAAACTGATGTGATATTTAACATGCGTATAGTTAGTGGTAGAATTAAATAAAGCGTAATTGTTGTTATTAAAGTTGATTAATACATTCGTGTTATTTACCTTTAGAATTTACATTTGCATTTATTTGCATTACAAAAGAAATGAGTTCTAATCATATCGCGATATATTACATTATTAAATATAAATGTATATAATAATAATCTAAAAGCAAAATGTTGTATACTTAATTATTAATGGAGTGATTTATGGATGTGTTGAAATAATATATTCTATATAATAGGCATGGATTTATAGCGCTTTTTCATAGATATTTTTATTCAAAAAACATTATTTCAACAATTTATTACAATAATGTATGAGAGTTACGTATTTAATTTGCATTTGCCACTGATGTATAAAAGTTACTAGAAAATATAGTCCTCGAATTGTGTCTAAAATTAAGCATCAAGCCCTAACAAAAATATCTAAAATATAAAAGACATCATCATGTATATTTGTAGATTTCATACAATAATTCACAATTTGTCTATAATTTTCTGGAACTTTTAGACATTTTATAAACAAGGAGGCAAATTTAGCGGCCAGAATATGGATAGTCAAAAGTGTTTAGTAGTTTTGAGATAGATGGCGTTGACATTCTTGACATAAATGAATATACGTATGTCAATTTTCTACAATTACCTTTTCATAGTCATCTATATAATTTTTTCTACTCCCATACTTTAATTGATTTATTAGACATTTACTACATGTACTGTAATGAGATTCATTACGATACAAATTTTTCATTACGATACAAGTTTATAACCAATAGAAATGCAAAATTACAGCAATATTCCGTCAATATCAAATATTGCCTTGAACATTAGACAGATCTAAAATTTAAAAAATTTTGAATTTCTGCAATTTTGAGTTTATGATAAAGTTGCCATAATATTTATTTTCTTATTTTTCATTAATTTGACTAGTCGTTGAAAAAATAGTGTATGCAACTCACATTTAATGGCTATTAAGATTCTTGTATTCATTATTCTCATACTCGTGTCTTAATAGCTATCATTAATTGCTCATTGCATAATATACTAATTTGAAACGATACTTAATCAGCAACTATAATTGATTACCAAGGATGAAAAATCATAGGAGTAACAAACTACGAACTATAACAAAAAATATAAATTAATGTCCAATAGGAACTATAACAGAGAGTAGCTACTAAAATATTTTCAAATTTGAAATGAATGTAATTCAGAATCTTTTTAATGTCGAAAAAGAAATAAAACATTATTTAATTGCGTGGGGTACCGTTTTCCTTTATAATGATATTTTTGGGGCCTCCACCCGTTACATTTAGTTGGAATGGGGCTCGGAATTTTACTAAATGTATTAATTTATTTTCCCAAAAAAGGCATTGTACATGTTACATCAAAGTTGCGCGATTTTGGTGGATGTACTACAGGGTTCTGTAATAAAACATCCTCTTTCCCTATTCTTATTATAAATGACACGAGTTGGGAAATTAAATGATACTTCTATAAAAAGAATAAAATCAGTTTTTACGGTATAATTCAAGAAATAGTGAGGAATATTACAGTTATGATAACAAATTCTGAACCAATGAAGCAAATACTGCAAATTTTTAACTGAGTCGAAAAAAAAACGAAAACGAAAAATACCTGCAGTTTTCTGGCGAAAATTACCAGCATTATAAAACTTAATTTCACTCCGAAATTCCTACGCTCAGAAAGTCAGAAACCCCGAATGCATCATAATAAAATTCCTGCAACTAATAACTTATTTCAATATAGCGAAATACCAAATCGCTGCAAACTTGTACCACACCATTCACTTCCTTTAAAGGACACACAGCTCTAAAGGACGAGGACCACCCTGAATGCAGCACGCCAGGCAATCGAAATCATTAACTTGTATTGTTAACATAACACCTCAATATAAATAAAGACATTTTCCAGTTTAAACACAATTTTAATAGATCATCATAAAAGCGTATAGGAGTGGATGTTGTTGTGTTGTGTTGATACTATCACGGTTTAAGAGACTGCCCACGGTATATATCTTTTTATCATCGTGCAGTAGCAGGAGTGCACAAGTTACAAGTAATTTATCTGCACTAATTTGCACACTGAAAGGGAGAGGTGCAGACTTTTATCTAATTTTGTAATTAAGTGCAGTTGGGTGATTAATATTCGGTTTAATTGGAAATTATTCTATTCTAAGTTAATCGACATTGTGAAAAATGTAATATTTTTAAATAGTTTTAGGGCTTACCGCAGGGATCCAAACGTGGCCTTTCACTCGACCATCTAGTTTTAGAGTTACAAACCAGTTTCACAAAGACTGTATCTAATTTAATTTGCATCACGATTGGATTATATTGATTTGTTAAACTACAATTTGGCATTTTATTTAAACGATTTTAATATTTTTTTTAAGTATATAATTAGGTTTGTTTTAAAATAAACAAAAATACGTGAGTGGGTTGATGAAAAAAAAACAAGATAAATGGTACCATTCTCCCATTGAAGATTATTATTGTTTTTAATTACAGTTTTCCAAACGACTAACATTTATGTTATATAATTATACCTAACCTACTCAATTATAATCATGATAATACATAAGTATAGTTAATTAATTTAATATAGAAAACGTAGTTATAATAACATTATTATTGCAGATAAAAGTTATTTATAAAAGTGCATCTAATTAGCAGTAAAGTTTACGATGTGCATAATATAAAAGTGAATTTATGGGTATTGTCTGTTTTAAACAGTTAAATTGTTTTAAGTTTGTACGGCAGGAAAAAAACACTAGTTGAAAAAGTGTTTTTTTTTACAATGAAATGCAGTAAAAAATGTAAATTTGAATGATAATTAAATCACTGGGTTTTATAAAATACAGTTTCCTAAATTTCATTAATTTCCTTTAAAAATATTATAGAGTAAAAGTAAAAAATTGATCATATCAAAATTTGAAAACGTTCCCAATTCCGATGAAATATATTATATTATAATTTCATGAAAAATTTGCAAATTTCAAGTTGTTATTAGAGTGCGGATCTCAGGTCGTCATGACTTAAATGCCAGGGACGGATCTAGCTCTAATAAGTGATCATTTTCATGCACAATAATATTTACAATATTTTTAGTGTCGTCAGATATTAGATAAAATATTACAATCTCTCGAATCTATACCATGCGTAAATCTCAATTTGTCACCTCGTTCAGTTCTTAAGAGGTCTAACTAATCCAAAGTAAGTAGGTACAAAAAATTATTACAATTATGCCACAATAATTATTGTGATAACTTTTCAAAAATTGCAAAAAAATGTATTGAAAAATAATTAGTTAGGTATAGGAAATCCTGCTTTTCACAATATCAGTTTACAGATCAATCTTATCGCTGAAAACAACATGAAATTATACGATATATTGTCACCTAATTAACATATAATATTAATAACTTTAACACACATAAAATACAAACGCGTGGACATTTAAATAAATAGACATTTCACGCTTATATTGGATCAAATAAATACACACCATTGATTAGTAATGGTAATTATAAATGCCACAATAAATAGTTTTTTCTCTAGTATGCACTATGAACACATCAAATAAGCCTGATGTTTAATGAATGAATATGCAAATGTATCTAATTATTTTCTTTATACGTTTGTAATTATATAATAAAATCATGATTTTATATCGATTTGATTTGAACAGCGCGCTATTACGTTTATCTAACTTCAATAAGTAATTAAATCTGTTGATTGAAAATTCCACTAAACGATTTTAATTAAATTTTAGAGCGAACAGGAGTTTTATTGGGGAATTGGAAGATTTCTGGAATTTTTAAGGCGTAAATTATTTTATTGTCTAATTATATTATTAGGTCATGGGCGTCGACATTAAATTTATGATAATTTTAAAATTTAATTTGAGGAATGAATTGATTTTTTTGATTTTAGAAAATTGGTGTTTTTGTTATACTAAATCCTCTTTTTGAATTTTGTCTTTACAAATTTAATTCCCGCACATAATTTTGGACAATTTAGCGCCACTACACATCTCCTCTTCATCCTCATCGTAATTACTGAAACTACAGGTAATTTATTGTCATTAGTATTGTTAGTTAGCATAATGACACAAATCCCGTTCGCACAGCAATTAGTCCATACCCCGAGTGCATTAAAAACAAAATAACCTGATAATTTCCTGAAAACTCATTTTTATGTTTTTTTACGATGACGTTAGTTACACACCAGACCACCATCATTGTGTGTGGTAAATTCGCACGCACATCAAATTTTTTCTAGATTGTATAACTTAATTAATCTTGTAATAAACTTCGCCATAAACTCCAAATATGCTAAAAACCTATAAAATACAAAAGATAAATTTATACGGATATAAATTCCTACATTGCGAAGTAGTCACTAGTCACTCGTAAAATAAACCTCGACAGTCATTAGAATTAATTTATCCCACGAGAGGGAAAAGTGCTTTTTTTCACTTTGATTTCTCCCATACAATAAGATGGACTTTTATATGGAAATTGACACTACTGTTGTTAATCTAATCTAACGCAACATTATTGTCCCCAAACAGCTGCTGATGTACCTAATACAATCAAACGGAAATAGGGGTCAAAATCGCACTGTTTCTTGTGGTGTTTAGACCAAGCGGGGTTCTAAGTACTCCATGAGGACACATCGTTTCTAATGAGTCGTGTAGATTTACAGCACAACAGTTTTATTGACGGATTAGACCGTTGTAGTGAATGCAAATGAAGCATCGTGATTTTGCAAATGATATAAACTGAATGCCAAGGAGGTAATTGCACATAACTTCCTAGTAGATTATTGGCACAAAAAGCCACAGGGTTTTAATTCAGACCCAAAAAAATTTTAATCTTTGATGATGTTTCCTACACATTTTTCTAAGAAATTCTAGAAATTTGTCTATAATTAAATATGAATAATCTGATTATTCACAATATAGGTAACGTATGTGTCATAAGTTTTGTCAAAAAATTAAAAATCTAATATTTTTAAAACAACAAACTTGTTATTTTGGACATTTTTGTCTTTTGCGTTATTTTTGACCACTTCTGGCCAAAATTCTAAAAATAGTGCTGCCAGAAGTCCAATTCTCCCTGGCTAGTTTCCTGACATACACCAACTCTATTTTTAACCCTTCTTACCACTCTTCGACACTGCTGAGGAGTTTTTTAATTGAAGCCTAGTAAATAAACATACTTTTGTTTCTAAAGCCATCTCGATAAGTTGCATAGGTACCTCATTAGCGTACCTTAAATTTTTTGACAAAACTTATGAAACACGTTACGTAATTCGTATCTATAAAAATCAAAAAGGATTATAAAATCTTAGGTTAGATATTCAGAAACGTCTTAATTATGACAGTTACTACGTCATCAGATAAATCAAATACCTATGGTAGATGGCGCAGTTACCACTATTAAATTTCAAACTAGTCAAAACCAATCAAATTGCAAGAAAATAGTCAGTTAACTGTTTTCTCGGATTTTAATTGATTCTGACTAGTTTGGAATTAAAAGGAACAAACCTTGCAATTTTCTTTTACATTAATTTATTTTTGGAATTTCTTTCTTTTATCTATGACAGCTGTACAAGGACTTCATAATTTCTAATTTCTCTATTTATTTCATAATAAGAATTAAATAATTTGATCAACAACAATTCTTATAGTTCTATATAATTTCGATTAGAATAGGGACTTTGCATGATTTTCAAAATAATTTTTTTTGAAAAGTTGATACCAAATTATCACTATCAATATTTTTGAAAAAAATTTTTGGTCCGTACTTTCCAAGTAAATAAATAAAAAGTATTGCAAAATTTGAAATTTCCACGCATTGCCCGGAAACGCCCGAATCGGCTCAAAACACTGCTGACGTCACGAATCTAGTTCCACAGTGCAGCACGCCGCATTTTGACTTATTTCGAAAAATGTCAAACGCATAAAAAATATTTAGACATGCCAATGTCAACTAGATTCGTGACGTCACACAGGACTCTCCGATCTCAAAGCGTTTTCGGGCGGCAATAATATATTTGAATTACGGTCAATTTAGAATCGTTTTTTTATGTACAAATATTGAGTAAAAAAAATATTTTTGCTGTAGACTATTATTAATATAGTCGTTTTACATTTCTAACAGAAAAAAACGGGATTTTAAAAAAATGCAACATCCCTATTCAAATTTTGAGATAGAACCAAAAAATATTTAAAAACTATCTTACAAATACTTAAACTAGAGAGGAAACAGAATAAAAACCATCATTTTAACATGCTTTCAGCATTATAAATTTGTACTTACTCTATTTCTTTATGGCATAGCAAATGAGCTTCTTCTTTTCTTGTACTCTAGATCTATAAGATATATTAGGATCGATGCACAGTCAATAGCCAATTAGCCGTTATAAGTAAAGATAGTTTATTACAATAAATTAACATAGCTTAATATGTGTAGTAGATTGTGGTTTAATTACTTCATACTGTAATAAGATAAAACTGAATTTGTAACTTTGTAAGTACACCTCGTAAAATTACAAACATAATTTTTTAAGATTTTAAACCGAAATTTCGGAAGGACCAAAGTAAATTTGAAAAGTTTAACTAACCGCACGGACTTGCTTTTGGGAAAACTGAAAATAGTCAAAAAAATTCACGGACCCAAAACGTGTAAATCGATCAAAATTTCGAAGTAAAAAAAGTCATGAATATTATATTTTCTTATTACCTTGTTTAAGAAAGTAATATAAATTGTGTTTGTGGAAAATCTGTGTATATATGCGGTGATTGTCGATGTGCAACGATACATGCAAATAACAGGAAAAGGTGAACGTTTCCTCCACAAAAATAATGTCTTTATAAACCGGATTTCAGTAAGTCGACGTTACATCTTATTGTGAGGACTTTATGTATCATTAAAGTCAAAAAGAGAGATACGTGATTACACAATAACCAATTCGTGTGAATGTTTTAGCACAATTGCCAGGCCTCATTGAAACATTTATAAACGAGATTAGAGCCCACCCACCATCAGCAAACAGACTTTAACACCTTTACACCATTCCAAAACACACATTACACAATTCCAAGTGCAGACCGCACACCTTCTTCTTCATATTTATAGCGGTTCAAAGACTGGCTAAACTAAAATAGACTTAGTTAAAGCCCACTTTACAACTGGAACACACACACATTATTATAAGTTTATACGGGCGCACTACACACACTTTCTGACACATTTAACAGCGGCCAAAATAAGACGAATTGAGAGGTGACATGTTTTCTCATTAGGCGTTCGGTAAATACATGCACACCTGGCACTGTAGGGAGTGTGAGATGGAATCTATATAGGCACAGGTCGTTGAGAGGTTTTGGCAAATGTGTGCCAAAAAGTCTGCAACAATAAGTGTTAAAAAATAATACCTGAAAATTATCTTATTCTCTATATTAAAAATGTTTTCAAACTTTTATTTTGGCACTTTTTGGAAAATGTGACGTGAATTATCACATAATTTTGAGAAAGGGCTGCAAATTATATTAACCTGCCTAAGGGCGAAAAATAAAAAAATTCACTATTTAAATGAGGTGTTTGCTTGACAAATGTATCAAATTTCTGAAATTTTCCATCATTTTCAAAATTTCTCAACCAAAACGATTAAATTTATGAAACTTGTAAGGCTAATAAATTAAGTTTAACTTTGCATTTCGGTGTTATAATTATTATTACCCATTGAAGAAAAAAGGACTAATTTGGATGTGTAATAAATTCCAAAGAGAAAGTACAATCATATCAGAAAGAAATCAATAATGGACTCGGTGCCCACTTATTAAATATTAAAATCTGATTGTGTGGGCAGCAAAACAAGCCGAAAAAACAAAACCACTTTTGTGAACATCAACTTCCAAGAATTCATCAATTAAATTGCTAATTTATTTAATAAATGGTTCTAATTATCGGTTTGGAAAACGAGACAAAACTCCTGTGATCTCAAAACAAAAAAAAATTAATTAACGCATATTAAATTAAAAAGAACTTAATTAGTCGGTATGTGGTTATTGACTGAGTTTATTATTTTGATGGAAATATTTTTTTTGTCACGGTTATATTTGACCGTCACCCACATCCCACAAATTTTTAGAAAATTGATGAAGATAGCTGCGTGAAAAACACATCTGAGAGCATGATGGGATGGGAGATTTCAATCACTGTTTTGCTTAATGTTAATGATATGCTTGCCAAAATACAACAAAGGCAACTTAAAAACTTGAGTCACTCTTATCTGTGACATATTATTTAGTTTTCAGTACAAGACAGGCTGGAAATAAACATGAATGTAATAAATTAATTTGGTAAGATGACTACATTATAGGTAATTTTTTTCTAGGTTTGGTTTTGTGGGTGTAGCAAGATTAATTATTAGAAATAAATATCTCGCACTAGTTACTTAATTTAATTAAGACGTTTTTTGAATCGTGTTTAATAAAAACAGTATACACTTCCTGTATAAATATTCATAATTTGCAGCAGTATAGAAATAATCATTTCACCTGCATCATTCTGATGGATGGACATTGGACGAGGTAAATTAATATGTAAAAACATTGTTTTATTTTGAGTGGTTTGAATTAATTATGGAAACAAAGGCAGTTTTGTTACGTTATTTTTTCTATATTCAGGTAAACAGGACTATTTTTATTTGGCATTTTTAATGCTCTTCAGTCTGGAGACTCATATTCACTCATTTCTTTCCTTATAATTTTTCCAGTATTTTTGGCATAAATTTTTTCTAACAAGATCTACAACCTTAACAGAAATGAAAAAGAATCATTCTAATGTCTTGATGAGACCGATCATCAAAATTCAAAGGATCAAAAAGGGTTCAAAAACCAAAAATTCAGATATTATTACAACTACAGAATCTACAGTGTGTCCTAAAATCATCGATAGATTCTTCGTAATTATGAGACAAAAGTCTTCATAAATTTATGCTTCAAGTTATGGTAAAAACTATAAAGTATTTTGATTAAGGCACATTTTCAAGGTCTACCTATAAATGGATAGGGGCTATATTGCCATAGTAGTCTCGACATAATTAATTGGATTAAGATATTTGTATCAAAATTGTTAGGTTAGATTATTACTTGTAGCTACTTAAAATGTGAAGTATATACCCTTTAGTGGTGAATGAATCTGTGCTGCTCCTGAAACCACTCGAGCCACTGATACCAAGAATTGCAACTTTGAAGAGTGCTTCATCCTCCTTTCGGTTCAAACTTTTTTCTAAAGAAACCCAACAAAAACTAACATCATGATGTATAGAGGTATATCGTGTGGGAAAGTACTGGTACTAAAGAAATATTTTCTAAACTAAGCCAAGTCGTAAAAGAAATTAATTATACATTATATTCTGTTCTATTCTACGTGGACATAAATCGGCTTGAAGTATAATAATATAAGATTTGCAGATGTTATAATTATACAATATAACATTGTAACAACCCAAGCAACTTCTGTTGGCACAACCAACCACATTCCATTACAAAAACCAGTAATTTCCTTAAGTGATATAAATTTCGTGTTTATTGTGGATTTGAAGCGAAATCGCGAGGACACAGAAGAGAGGAATAAATGGCTTATTGGTATAAGCGCGAGCCCGTGGACCACCCAAGTTGAGGCACGACGCTATGAATGAATATACGGCATAGCAACCCACGGCTCTGATGAATTGTGATCTTTCTGATCTGACTTGACGGATCGTCCTTCAGCTTACTCTCGTACTTCATTTCGAGTGGAGCTCATCAGCAGAAGATCATATCTACCAAGCTCACACGGTATCTAAGTAATTATTTCTGCTCTTTGGTCTCTTGGTTTTTTTTTTATGAAGGAAATTGAATTTGTGCAAGTTCTCATTCTCATTATCCATTAGTTGAGTTTTCCTCAAAACCTCAATCAATTTTCGCGTGTTTTATGTGTTGGTGTAACAGCTTTATTATTACAATATTATATTGTCATTGTGTTATTTATTACTAAACAAATTTTATTTTATTTCCGATCCACCCAATTCAAAGGGAGCGTGATTTATGAAAATAAGATAATCTCCATTGTACTTAATCTACTGCATATAATATATAAATAAATAAAATTATAAAAGCTCATTGTTTTTCACTGTGTGGGTATTTTATATAATATAATATATAAAATGAATAAACTTTATTTCCAACATGTGCATATTTGCTTTGGATTCAAAAATCATTTTATTTTATATGTATAATTAAAACGTATGGAAGTTGAAGATGGGATGGGGCGCTTTAAAAAACTTCAACGTCTTTTGTGTGATTATATGGAAAAATAAAAGCCTCTTGTGTAATAAAATCCAAATTACCATCTCACTTTCAAACGTTGTTTCGGCAAGTCGGTAATGCATCTTGTCAAAAGTGTCAGGAGTCATTCAGATGTATCCCAATTGGTGCAGGAAAACAGATTATTTACAAAAGTTTGTATGTTTTTTCAGTAGTTTCAAAAAGGATGTACTTAGGTATAGATAAAAATCACGCTTAATTCATTTTGTGGCTAAAAGTATGGTTATATAGAAAAATGTTTGACAGCAGCATAATTTAATGTAACTAGGTTGATTGGTGCAATTATAAAAAAATATTGAAATAATTTCGAAGCCAAATTGTGAGCAAGTTTTTAGAATTTGAAACACTGAAAAAAGACAGACCAAGACCAAAATCGGTTTTAATACAAAATTTCATTTTCTCTATTGAATCATCAGATAAAAGAGTGCAGAGTATTAATTAAAAACTTTAACATTAAAGTTGGATATGAATAGTTCATATATTAAGATTTGCCGCCTCTCATCAATAGTGTATCAATATGAATATTATTTAAGGGCCAGTTTTTCCATCGATAGTTAATTGTCTTGGTTATGATTGTCTTAACAATACAGGGTGTTTCAAAAATACACCAAAATATTTCAGGGGGTGATTCCTGAGATCATTCTAAGAAAAAAGATCATATGAACATAGGTCCGAAAATGTTTTTTTTTATCCCCACCCCCAGGTTTGATCCGCCTCTGGTGAAAATTTCAAAATGATTTACTCTATCTTATTAAGTCTAAAATCATTAGTGGATGTAGTGAATTTCATCATGTTACCTTGAACAGTTTCGAAGATAATAAATGAAAAAAACCTTCTTCAGGGTCCCAAATTTAAGGGACTATAACTCAGCGGGTAGGCATTTTCGGACTCATGTTCATATGAACTTATTTTGTTAGACTGATTTCAGGAATCACCCCTTGTAATATTTTGGTGTATTTTTTAAACACCCTGTATAGTATCTAAGGAAATTAACTTATAGTTAAGGAAACTACCGATTGGTCATATTTTGATATTATCTCGTATTTTCAAAATTATTAAATTTCACAGCCCACTGACACATTATAGATTATTTTTTAAAGACTTTGTACTTTGTATATTATCCACTAAATGTACTATATCTAATTCTTTTTATAGATTTTTCAATCACCCCTTGTTGGAATTGGAGGCAATCAAATATTTTTATGCGTACGTTGGATACAATATTATTGAATTCGTAGAACATTTATTACGTAATAGACACCAATAATAAAAACCACATTACATTAAAAACGTTTATTACAAAATAAAACGTACAATAAATTATTGAAAGTGAAACCTATACTGTAAATCTTGTTTATATTTAATAGGGTGGCAATAACTTAACTTATTTCAATTTATAATATACATAAAATGATTTTAATTACGAGTTTTTTTTATTAGGTGCCAACCGCCCTAGCAAATCATAATAATAACCAACAAACAAAACTGAATTCTCATAATTATATCAGTGAGTCACATAGGTATCAACTTTTATTTTTCCTTTTCCATAATAATCAATTATTGTGTAGAATGAAGGTTAATTAAACAAAGCGCTCATAAACGCAATAAATTGATTTCATGTAAACTTATTTTCATTAAGTCCTTATGTGAAAATTTATTGCATCATTTCGTTGTTTATAACCTTTTGTCCGGTTATTCAGAAATTTATTAAAAGTTGATAAATGCGAAAAGGTTCTCACATTATGGATTTTATTGGTGTAAAGAAAAATAAGCAATTAGTATTTAATTGTATTATAATGAAATTATTATGAAACTGTCGAAGAACTCACAATCAGTAGATACAGTTTCTTCATTGTAACGTGCTGTTTGCATTGACAGCCGCATAATTTCCACGATGTTCCCATATAAAATAAATCTCTGAAGAGAAATCTTGTGCTGTAAGGGAAAAAACTGGCACTGCCTTGAAATAGATGTTGTTGCATTTTGAAATTATATTTATAATTCACATAAATCACCAGTTGATTTATTAATTAGTCAATAGAAATCGATTGTATGATTTTAATTGAGTGGATGCCTTTGTTATTTATTTACCATTTGTCTTTTCGGATTAGATCGGTTGGAATATAACCATGTAGAAAAAGTGTGCGGGCATTGGAAATTATTTCCAATTATGTATAGTTGGTAATTGTTGTTTACGGTTTGGTGCTTCAAAGCAAAATAATTGGTTAATTTTTACAACAAAATGCGGATGATGTTTATTGCTTTGCATAGAAAAAATTTGTAAACGCCCATTACGCTATAATTGACTATTACTAAATACAGGCTTTTATTGGTTTTGTAATAACCAGAGTGCCTATGTAATTATAACTATTATTATAGATGTACCTGTTGTAAATTCTGCATTTTGTAATAGACCCAAAATTCGCTTTTATGAAACTGTAATTTGAATCCAGCTGTGTCATATTTGATGTAATAGTTAGTGTATTTTGTAAAGATGAACTAGTCAATTATTACGGAAGTCATTAAAGCATATAATTATTTTTTATGTAAGAAGCACACAATACGAGGAAATCAGGAAAATGTATCTATAAAAATTGATCGAAGCATAGGTATAATTATTTAAAAATATACAGAGTATTCCATTAATATAACAAAACTAGTGTGTGCCCAGCGAAAACCGAACTCTGTATTAAAACTGCTGGCCAATTGAAACGTACCAAGCGAATTTTTAGGTTGAATTTAAAGTCAAATATTTTGGAAAATAGAAAAGATATCAACATGCGGTTTTCAGGATTTCAGAGATAATTTAATTGAGAAAACGATAGTGTTACCCGATTTTTTTACTTTGAAGTACATTACTATCTACAGGGTATGAAAGAAAGTCTTCTTTTTTTGTCAAATTTTATAACTACCGTGATTCCACAAGATTTTTTTTATATTTTTTTGATGTAGATTTTTTTAGTCCTTACTTAATGGGAAAACAACATGTTTCTCAAAATTTTGATATCCCTGTTATTTTATAAGATACCGAATTTTTGCTGAAAATTTGATTTTTTTATTGTTTTTTGTCCTTCGGCCGTATTGTGTTTTGTAAGAACCAATCTCTGGAGTTGATTATAATACCTTATGAATGGCTTTCTTATAAAAAGTACACTTTTGTTACTTTCATTAATTTATTGGTAACCAGTGGCTTATCAAAAATCGGTACAAGTTTGCTAATTGGTAAATTTTTTAATTCATTTTTTGAGGCTATTTTTTTAATGGAATAAAATGGAATTTAAGTAGTTAGTTTATATTCACCATTGGTTTAAGTGACTTATATCCTCGAAACGGGTTTTTCACTTTTCAAAAATTTGCTCATATTCGTGTATACCGGGTGGCTACGAAATCGTTTTACAACCCCCACCATTTTGTTACATTTAACTGTATTAATTTGAAATTTGGCATGGTTTGATTGTTGAAAGGAATAATCATTTTGACGTTTAAAACAATCTGATGACACTTCCGGTTTCACCGGAAGGGCCACCTACTAACTTTCAAATTTTTTTAAAACAACCCTGTATATTTTTTTCCGTAAGAATTGGATTCTACTTAAAATTACCTTTCTGTCGACATATCACATGATGACAATTGCTTTCAAAATGGCAGCATAATTATTATTGCAAAAACCTGTTCAACAATATTAAATTTAATAAAAAATTCGGTATCTTATAAAATAAGAGGGATATAAAATTTTTGAGAAATTGGTTTTTTCCTCATTAACCAGGGACTAAAAAAATCGACATCAAAAAAATATTAAATTTTTTTTGTGGAATTCCGGTAGGTATAAAATTTGAGAAAAAAAAGACGACTTTCTTTCATACCCTGTAGATAGTAACGTACTTCAAAGTAAAAAAATCGGGTCACACTATTGCTTTCGCAATAAAATTATCTCTTGAATCCTGAAAACCTCATGTTGATATCTTTTCTCCTTTTCAAAATATTTGACTTTAAATTCAACCTAAAAATTCGCTTGGTACGTTTCAATTGGCCAGCGGTTTATATAAAAATTGATCGAAGCATAACTATAATTATTTAAACATATACAGGGTATTCCATTAATATAACAAAACTGGTGTGTGCCCAGCGAAAACCGAACTCTCTGTATAGTTGAAAATGAAAATATGGAAAACATTGTCTAAATAATTTGAAGATTAAACTCGAATTTATTACAAGGAAAAAACCGGCAGCGCCAAATTTGAGTTTATAAAGCCAAATGCAAGGGCGCAGGCTAAGTAAGCTATACATTTTTGGTGCTATTATGATCACAATCCCATGAGGGCGGCAAACGTAGTGTAGCCTAGAGAGGTAAATCCCCCAATTCGCCCTAGTTTAAATTGTTTAAATAGAATTCAATAATTATTTCAACAGTAATTTGGTAAGTTGATAGTGTTTACATAAATTTATAATTTGTGTAAAATAAAGTCTTTTATGAGAAAAAATTCTTACAAGCCTTAAATTTCTAAATAACTGAAACTATGTTAACTCTACTGTATACTGTATAATTATTATGTGTATTTATAAAAAATCATATTTGTTTAATTGACTTTCTTAAATTATAACAAATATAGCACATCCTGTATACCACCATTTTTTGCCAAAATCCACGCACATAACAATATATCATGCAAATATATTACTACATTGAATATGAATTTTGCATTAAAACGATTTAATCCGACAAAATATAAAAATGAGTTATAGCAAAAAATTACAATAAATTCCCATTACAACTTATCAGAACGTTGAACCCAAAAAAACCGAAAATAGTTAGATACATTCATCATTTTGTGAGGTTTGTATATTATAATATATAAATGTGAACGAACCTCAGTCGGTTGAAATTAAGCCATCATTTTGATAGTGCACTGGCTTGAGGCCATAAAAATAAATAATAGAGCTTTTTTGTCTGCGATGGGTATATGAGTCACAGAAATGTATCTCGTGGAATGCCATGTGGTAGGTTAAAGGGGTATACTGTAGTTATAGCTTCCCATTAATGGAGCTTTTGAACCTTTGACCGTTTTGCCATAAGTCAGGTATATAACATCTAACCCTTTATTATTAAAAATAATTCCAAAAAAATTGTTTTTTTATGACTGCGTTCTTCGGTCCGTCAATTTCAATGTTGCATTCTTGCCGTTTATGTTTTCAAAACGCATTTTAGCTCCTGGTTTATTATTGAAAATTATTTAATTAGCTAGTTTGTGGAGGAATTATACAACCGTTACCAATTATCTTTTATTGCCTTCAAAACTGTCGTTGAATCTATAAAAGTGAACATATGGTCGCACAAAACTAATTGTAATTTTACTTTGTGATAGTTTGTTGCAACTATTGAAGTAGGTACTTATTATGTTAGGTTTAATAATAAAATTTTGAAAAAACCATAGATTTTCATATCAATTTTCCTGCATTCTGTTCTGTTCTGTTTCGTCCAGTTGACAAGGACAATCGGCGTGAATTATTTTTGTGTCCATTGTCCTTGCTGCATATTTCATAAAGACATTAAATTCTCGGCTGCCTTTTACTGCAAAGTCTTGTATGGTTCTATTGGGAGTGCCTCTCCTATAGTAAAACCTTAACAAAGACCATGTGGGTTGCGGAACGTAAATAAATATCCCAAAAATTATTTCATGAAGATATATTCGATATTATAGTTACGTCCTATTTAATTTATGACCCTAACCTAACCTAACCTAATAGTTTAAATCTGAGTTAACCCCGTAATAAGTCTTTATGAAACTGGACATTCTCATCAGATTAGTGGACTAGTAATATACAGGGAGCTCTGAAAATATACCGCCATACGTTAACAATTAAAGAAAATGTAAATGTGAGACAAAAACTTCCTTCTATCTTGATTCGGTAATCAAAGGGGTGCAGTAAAAATGTATGATCGTTTACTTTTGGGACACCCTGTACTGATTCGGGATTCGGAACAAGCAAATTCCACGCTGGTCTAACCTAAGACCCTGCCCTGAGCGAGTTATAGTCCCATATCTTAGGGTTGGTTGCCCTTAGATCCCCACAAATTTTTGGTTCATGACTCAA
Organism: Pediacus dermestoides; assembly: GCA_963942485.1. NCBI lineage: Eukaryota > Metazoa > Arthropoda > Insecta > Coleoptera > Cucujidae > Pediacus > Pediacus dermestoides. The sequence continues at coordinate 39,080,098 of OZ012626.1, forward strand.
TTTCGCAAAAAGCAAAAATCAAATAATGGCAAGATAAAGGACGAACTGTTAACGTGCTTTATGTTTTATTTAACAACTTTCAACGTGTGTGGTCCCCGGCACGCGATATACTACCGAACCGCGATGTTGATTTAGTCGTTCCCTCTCAGTACCGCCAGGGACTGAGTGAGTGAGACGATACGATGACTCTAAAAGACTGCCGTTAACTTCGTTCATCAACTTCATGGCAATGTCATGTACGACTTATAATTTAATGTTGCAATTAGGGACTGTGTAGTTGCTTTGCTCTTACTTATTATACTTATATTGTCCGGCATACTGAAAAATAATATACACTAACAGTCTAACGTTTATTTACTATGAGTACTAGAACTTGCTATTGCCCGCTGTTATATTACAACTACGAGTGTAACATACCTACAATATTCTATTGTTTGTGGAGTACGGATAATTATAGAGGAAAATACGCGCGTTGTTAACGCGTTGTACTCAGGGTGGTCTAATTTAGATATTAACACAGTCCAAGGATGTTATTAAATGTTTAGAAGCTACAAAGTATAATTCAATCGTAATGAGAGGTTGCCGTACTGCATTATTATCCGGACACTGCTTTAAAACCCTTTAATAAAATATTATGATGGTACTACTAGCAGTACTAGTAGATTATTAGTACTATAAGCGGAGAAACAGAATACTAAAATTAATTCTAATTCAAACCTATTTTACTATTTTAATTCTCTAAACACACAGTTCAAATTGTTTTGGTAATTGGTTTGTGGTTAACGTTACAACATTCCAGTGCTAATTTTCAAATAAGTTCTTCAGACAATTTCATAATTTAACCACAAACATGGGTTTGGTTCCTCTGCCGACGATTACAGTTACATTTTTAAAAGTAGCCAATTTTGTATAAGTTCACGTGTGAATGCGTTTTTCAATCGATGATTATCCTTAACTATAAGTTCATTTCTTTAAATATCATTGTTAAGACAAAGCTGACAAGACAGTTAACTACCAGTTAAGAATAACCATCAATTGTTAAACTGGTTGTTATACTATTAGAATAATTTAGTACTGATTTTTTACTATTTGGATTTGGTAGTGTGTAAAAGTTTTCCAGAGAAAAATCTGTGGTGAATCATTTTAACGAATTTTTTAATATTTACATTTTTAAAATATATTCTTCTCTGTAATACTTTTAAATTATATGTACTTATAAACAACTACTTTAAAACAGCTTTTTATTCATTTTTAGTGTAGTATACTAAAGTGATAATTTGTACCTTTTATTTTGTAAACAAAATTACAGGTTTACATATTAAATTTCCAATTTATAAATAACTCTTGTGACCAATTTCACAATTCACGAACTTTAACAGAACTCGAAAATAAATCGAATTTACAGTTTTATCCGCAAAACTTACAGCAAATATTAAAAAAATTATATCAAGTATAAAACTTAGCATGTTTTGAACTCACAAAAATTCATCTTTTTAAAATTTTTCCCATTTTTGGCAAATATTTTTTATTCACGAACTATAACAGAACTCGAAAATAAATCGAATTTACAGTTTTATCGGCAAAACGTACAGAAAATATTCAAAAAATTATATCAAGTATAAAACTTAGCATGTTTTGAACTCACAAAAATTTATTATTTTAAATTTTTCCCATTTTTGGAAAATATTATTTTATTCACGAACTATAACAGAATTCTAAAATAAATCGAATTTACAGTTTTATCGGAGAAACTGGCAGACCATTTACAAAAAACTATATCAAGTACAAAGCTAAACATATTTTGAACTTCCAAAAATTATTTTTTTTTATTTTTCCCATTTTCGAAAGTTTTATTTCAATTCTTTTTTAAATTTTCATCTTCATAATTTAGTGTAGGACATTTAATGATAATTTCGATCTGTTAGTTGTTTATTTGTATTATAAATTATAATCCTACATACATAAAATTTATATGAGACTTATGACCGATTTCACTTTTCACGAACTATAACAGCGCCCAAGAATCTTGTCAAATTTACAGTTTAATTGGTGTAATTATACTTTTAACAGTAATTTAAGGAACAGCAGCCTAACATTAAATTATATAATTTCATAATTAAAACAAAATTATAAATTCTTATTGTTAGTGTTAGATGAATCTGAATTTCTGACATCTCTTAGAAAATCCAATATTGGCTATACAGTAAGTAGGTAAATAAAATTATAAGAAAGAACACGAAATTGTTCTTTAGTATTAAATTTAAAAGCAGTTTTTTTTTGTTTTATCAATATTTATATGAGACTTATGACCGATTTCACTTTTCACGAACTATAACAGCGCCCAAGAATTTTGTCAAATTTACAGTTTAATTAGTGTAATTATACTTTTAACAGTAATTTATAAGGAACTGCAACCTAACATTAAGTTATATAATTTCATTTAAAAAAAAATTATAAATTCTTATTATTAGATGAATCTGAATTTCTGAAATCTCTTAGAAAATCCATTATTGGCTATACAGTAAATAGGTAAATAAAATTATTGTTCTTTAGTATTAAATTTAAAAGCAGTTTTTTGTTTTATCAATATTTACATGGATATATCACTTTTTAAAACCTATTTTGATAATGTTGTGCGAATATGTGAAAAATCCTGTTCTAACACTCATAATTTACAAATAATTACAAATTGCATTGTAAACAATCCTTAAGGTTATGTTCATACACACAATTAAATAGCCTGTGATCATGTAGCTATTTATTTTTCTGTATTAAGTGGATTTTTAATTAGGTATATTAGTACCTAGGTATAGCAATTGTGATAGCCAGCATTAACCCACATTAATGGAGTTCGATACGCGCAAAGAATTTGATTATTAACTTTAATTACTTCTGCTAATTTAACTTATTCTGTTTACCTACATTTATTCTTGATAGTGGAAGGTCGTTTTGTACATTATTTAAATACAAAGCAATAAATATGTCAATCAAATCGGTTTTACAAAAGACTAAATGGAGCTTTAATTGCTAAGTTTTTGTATAATTTAATGTGGTGGATATAGTAAAGTAATTTAATATAACGATTATGATTTTGTGTTGTGTGGTAGTTGGGAAATTTATGGGGTTCAGTTGCCTCGACACGAAAAGTACAATAAAAGTAATTGTTGTAATTTAATAGTTGATGATGTAGGAACCATATAAATTAAAAGTTTATGCATAAGTTGTTAGTATATAGTAAATATGACGCTGTAATGTATGATTGTGCAAAAAATATTTAGTGAGGTCAATTTAGTATTTCGGAAAAAAAATATTTGATTGATATTTTTTGTCTTTAAATAGAAGCAAATTTTCGAAAATAAATAATGTAGTAATATAAAATCCAGCAGGTAAGGAATTTTTTATCAGTTCTTTTAATTTGAAAATAATTCCAAATCTCTTTGTTAATAAAAATAATTAAATAACTAAAAAATATGGTGATCATCAGTGGCGGATCAACGAAAGGGGTTTCAGAATCAACTTCATGTTGTTGTCAATTTTTTAAATCTTCTATATCGACAAAAAATGATCGGAAAGACTGGAATCAAAATTCACAAAATCCTGGATTCACCTGTGATGATGACCTAACAAATTTAGATAAATTTTAGTTCCTGTTCTTAGACTAAAAAATTAACTTTATAGAAGTCTACTGTTTTAAGGACTATTTGGGAGCCACTAAGTTTTTTCAAAGTTGTTGAAGGTTCAGTTTGATCATTTCTGTTTTTATTTGCGCTTAATGAAAACGAGTTATCTAAGTACTTATTGACAAAAACGTTGCTAAAGAATTCAGTTTTTATTTATAAAAAGCAATGACCTGCCTGTTCTTTTACTACGTACAAATAATTGCTGATGACTTCCTTGTCTGTAGAAATGAAAATCGTACAAAAATTTTTAATTACGCGATGTTAACCATTGTACAATTACACTTCAAACTAATTTAAAGAAATAAACGCAACATTCTAGTTTATAATGGAAACAAGTAGTTTCATGTTGTACCTACAATAACGATGAAATCCCTCACTGTGTGTACATTGAAGCAGTCAGAGAGTGTAATTAATTCGAAAACTAATAAAACTAAAAAGTCAAGCATTAAGTTAAACGTCGTGCTCTACATTTAACTTCCACGATGATTACAGTAATTACCGGAGATGTACCTATACATACATAATATACAGTTAATTATAAAGTTTATTACAATGGTGCATTGTGGCGTTTAAATTTGCAGTTGGCGGGGAGGGTGCAGGGGTCACACCACACAACTAACAACACATTCTATACACACAACTTCTATGTTTTTAATACATTCTGAATGCAGTCATCTGTCGTCATTGTCACCAACACTGTGGTAGGTCCCACCGACCATATCACTTGGCCTGATCCGCCACTATTTGCATCTCTTTTCGATACAACACCATTCAATGTATTCTGTCTTTGTTTCGTTTAATTTGAAGCAGACTGCAGTCAAGCAATCTAAAAGGATATGAAAATAGATATACACAATTGGGTGTTTTGACTGTGGTCATTATTTAGAACCGAATTTTGACAGTTGTGGAGAGATCTTATTGTATTATAAATGGTGATATTTCACTTAAATGGAAAGGCATTTGTCAAATTGTTGTGTGTATCACTTTTAAATAGGTCTATTATTTTGTTAATGGCCCTGGCGTTTGTGTACAACTTTCAATCGTTTGGAATTTAGAATCAAAATGTGGATATACTCAGTCTATTATTGTTATTATTATCATTGTGGATACTTACAGGGTGGCCCATAAATCAGCATAACGAAGAGCGAAACATTCAAAATAAATTGTAACTGATGATGCTTCGTATGGTCAGAAAATTTTATATAAAACAGAAAAATAAAAAGATTATTAGAATTAAAATGTGTACATAAATACGCTAAAACTTAGGTTAGAAAACGATTTATAATCTCGAATTAAAATTAAATCATTGATTACAATTTTTGAATTTTTAATTTTTCTCAAGAATTTATGATAAATCAAGCCAACTCCATTAATGTAAAATATATTTATCTGTGTGTGAAATTGCAACTTGTATAAAATAAAATCAAGAGTAAAATTTGTTACGCAATATCATAACTGCAGAATGTTAATTGAAACTAATCAAGTGTGGATGTCGCTCAATCAGTGTATTCAGTTTATAGACTTCACGTCGCTATCGCTATTGCAATTCATTTTGCTGAAGCTTATAGAAGAAGTTAATAGCCATTAATTGATTTGTATATTTACTGACGGAAATAATTTTTTTGTAGTTTTGATAGGAGTATATGGGTTATAGCGTATAAAATCGTCAAACATGGAAAAAGTATCAGATTAGGTGTAGCAACTAAAATCTTTTCAAATTTTTGTTAATTTGTTTAGCAGATAAATTCTTAGGTTACAATGAATAATCAAATTAATCTACCAGATAAAGTTATTTAAAAGATGGAAAGGCCGACCTTAAATCGTTGATTTAAAAAAGTTGTAAGCGTTGGAGACAATAATAATCAGAATTACCTACGGGAATTTTTTTCTCATACCTGCACGAAAATGACCACTTTATTTGCGTGAAATGCGGGTAGAAAGTCGCCTTTTTAGGGTAGTCGCGGAAAATAAGGAGTGGGGGTAACATTTCACACTTGGGTAGCCATTCCCTCCCTGATATGCGGGAATTATTTGTATTTGTTTATGGTTGTCAAGGTGATTTTCTCACCGCAAAGTATCAAGCAAAAATGTCACTGTTATGCTACTATAATTTGTTCGCGCGTTTTACGCAAAAGAAGTGGCCATTTTCGTACAGGTATGAGAAAAAATAGAGGATGCTACACCGGAGGAATTGATTCTGCCTCGTGTTCTTGCTCACACTCGTCAGAATCTCTTAATTCCTACCTTGTTGCATAAACTACTACTCGTATTACATATTTTTAACTTGAAATTGAATACCGAACACGAATTGTTATTTTTCGACCACTATAGTACCAAACTACCCTATACAGTACCATTCCGTAACTTGAATTTAGAGCCGATGTTCTTAACAAAACGTTGATTTCGTTTTTCTTCAAAACCAACCTATATTTCCTAACCCTAATAGAAATTCTTTTACAAGTCGTTTTTTTTGGAAAAATTTCCTTTCGGTATTGTTTTGTACATTAATCATTACCTCTTTGCCAACATTAATAACCTAACATATTTTCTCCATTAATCTATTTAAGTACTAAACAAATAAATTAACCAAGAGAGGAAAAAACCCGGAAGAAAAAAATCCATCATCAGTGTTTCCATAGAGAACATTAATAACGATCAAGTTTACTGGCTCACGCCGCACCTTGATTTTATGGTATTTGTTGCTTAAAATATTCTTTTACAGGTGAGTAAACATCTGATAGGAGACACTTGTCTTCCAAACAGTCAGAAGCCCTTAAGCTCGCACACAGAAAAAATCAATGTCTAGAACCATTCTTCCAAAGATAAAATTTATTTGTGTATGGAACGTCGTCGTCGTCGTTGTGTATCGCGGATCAATTTTATTTTACACACGTTAAATTTTCAAACTTGTTGTGTTGTATACGTAGTCCGTCTCTGTCGCGCTTAATCGCCTCCAAACGGTTTTTAAAAGACAGAAACTGCTGTGCATGTACACGTATATTCGTTTGGATAAAATACAAAATGCCACACACGAAGCTGCCAGGCTGAGATGTCTTCATCAACCAAGTATTTATGACGTCACTCTTCGACAAAGATGGTAGATGTTGGTGTTGTTTGCGGGGAAATAGGACAGAGGCTAATCCATATGGGAAAATATGCCTCCGAAACTACTAAATTGGTATATAAACATACTGATTATGCAGCAAATCATTAAGATTTTTTACGGATTCCGACGTTTAAATATGTTTTTGTTTGAATTTTTAATATCTTGATTAAGGCAAACGCTAAGATTCGGGAATATTTCATTTAAATAATATTGTTCGGTTAATTAGGAAATGTCTCTATTTGTAATCAAAATTTGGTGAATTATAAAAATTATAAACAAAACAATACGTGTTTTTCCCATATTATGTTATTGTTAAAAGCTGTCGTCAAATTGTCTTTGATTAACCTATACGACCTCCTAATGAAAGGCAAATTCATCTAATTTAAAAGTCAAAACTCGGTACCTAGTCTGAAAGGTAAATAAAATTATGTAAGTAATTACCTACATTCACACCTAAACAAGAATTTGCTTAAAGTACTTAACTCGATTCGTTAGCCGCCAACATTATTTATTTTAATTCAAAATGGTGTGAAATTTAACAGCGTGATTTAAAAGAATACCCACAATTTAACGATATCTATTAAAAGGCAAAACGTCAATAAACCCGGGAAGTGTTGACCATAGAAAATTCATTGAAATGTGCAATATAATAGCAAAATATACCGTACAAAATTATCGAACAGTTAATTACGTATGTCGGAGATTGTCACGACACATTCCGTGATGTATGTTATAAAGTCATTACAAAGTTAGTATAGTCAAACAGCTCCAATTTCTAAAGGTTTCAAAGGAAACTGGACGATGAGGAATGTAATGGTCCACTGTTTACTTTCATGGAATTACAAAAAAACTTTCATTTGATTCCATGCGTTATTGCACCGATTCGGTGAATAAGGGCATCGTTATAACGTTAATTTTAAGTTGAATTTACATATTTTTGAGCTTTGTTATAGTTCATGAATTGGCATATTTATCCCATAATAAAACTAATTAGCAATAAAAACCAATAATATTTCTATAGATATTCACATAATATAAAAGGTTATCAAGTTTTTTCCTTGTTATAATATTTAAATCAACGAAACAAATCCCTACTTAATACCTTTCTACTTAAATAGCCCAACAATAATAATCATATCAGACAGTTATATTCAGATTAGTCAACGCACGTTGTTAAATCCGGTGAACCAAAAAATAATTAACAACCAGAAAGCAGCAACAATTTGCATAACAAACAAACCTCCTATAATATAAAACTGATAATTATGTTTGGATAAAAGCGCCGGTGCCACAGTTGTGAAATTCGGCGTATAACTTTAAAAAATCATTCCTGCTGGGCTACCGAAATATTATTGAATCATTTAACATGACGTGAATGTACGTCTATATTAAATACCACCCACCTTGAATTTGGATATGAAAAACGTATGCGCGATTTGACAGAGATGGAACGAATTTAAATATTATAAAAGAGAAGTTGGGAGATCAAAAAAATGTCTTGATGATGATTGTGACAGATGTGTATAATTGTCTGTATTGCGCAATCGTATATGGGTAATTATATGTACCGCCACAAATGGATGATGTATATTAGCGGACTAGCGGTACCTGTACAGTTTGAGGAAATTTTTGAGACTTAGAAAGGATTTTTGCATACTATTCAACTCCGAAATCGAAAAACATCACGAGTACTTTTTTATTACTTTTTATAAGAAATTAAAAAGATTAAAGGCTGTAAAGGCGATTTTTGTGTATTTTTCAGGTCTTAAAAATAAAAGTTTGAAAAAAGTTTGCTGGATTTCATAGTGTGACTGTTTTAGTACTTATCATTGTTTTACAACCACTGGACAGATTTTAAGGAAATTTACAAAGCTCGTTCTAAAGCTCTAATGGTTATTTTTTAATATTTTTCAGACGCTCAAATTAAAACTTTGAAAATAGCACAAATTTTCATGGATGAACAGTTTTATAACCACTGACCAAATTTTAAAGTAATTTACATTTTTACAAAGTGGAATGCAGGTTTTAATACAAAATACTAGTACAAAGGCTGCACAGGCTGTTTTTGTGTTTTTTCAGAACTTTAATGAAACTTTGAAAATAGTGCCAGATTTATCATCATAGTTTTAGAACCACTGTTTAGATTTTTAATGAAATTACATTTTTATAAAGTGGAATGTAGGTTTTATTGTAAAAAATCAGTTGTAAGGCTCTAACGTTCAAATAGAAATTTAGAAAATAGCACCAGTTTTCGTGCATTGATAATTTTAGCGACAAAGTTTTAGAACCGCTGATCAGATTTTAAGTTAATTTGCATTTTTACAAAGTTGAATAGAGGTTTCATTAAAAAAACAAGTTTAGTGCCTCTAAGGGCCATATTTGTGTATGTTTCAGACGTTCTAATTGAAACTTTGAAAATGGTACCAATTTTTGTAGATTTGTAGACAGTTTTAGTATCACCGTTTTATAAGCACTGATCAGATTTTAACGTAATTTTAATTTCTACAAAGTGGAATGTAGGTTTTAATATAAAATACTAGTACAAAGGCTCACCGGCTGTTTTTGTGTTTTTCAGAGCTTTAAAATGGAACTTTGAAAATAGTCCCAGATTTCGTAGTGTGACAGTTTTAGTCATATTTTTAGAACCACTGTTTAGATTTTAAGGAAAATTAGGTACATTTTTACAAAGTGGAATGTAGGTTTTCCGGAAAAAACAATTCTGAGACTCTAATTACATTTTTTGTATGTTTTGAGAAGTTAAAATCGAAATTTTAAAAATAGCACCAGTTTTCGTGCATTGATAGTTTTAACAACAAAATTTTAGAACCGCTGGTCAGATTTTAAGTTAATTTACATTTTTACAAAGTAGAATGTAGGTTTTATTGGGAAAACAATTCTAAGGTTCTATAATTACTTTCTTGGTATGTTTTCAGAAGTTTAAATCTAAATTTTGAGAACAGCACCAGTTTTCGTGCATTGATAGTTTTAGCGATCAAGTTTTAGAACCGCTGGTCAGATTTTAAGTTAATTTATATTTTTACAAAGTAGAATGTAGGTTTTATTGGAAAAACCATTCTAAGACTCTAATTACATTCCTTGTATGTTTTGAGAAGTTTAAATCGAAATTTTGAAAATAGCACCAGTTTTCGTGCATTGATAGTTTTAACAACAAAATTTTAGAACCGCTGGTCAGATTTTAAGTTAATTTACATTTTTACAAAGTAGAATGTAGGTTTTATTGGGAAAACAATTCTAAGGTTCTATAATTACTTTCTTGGTATGTTTTCAGAAGTTTAAATCTAAATTTTGAGAACAGCACCAGTTTTCGTGCATTGATAGTTTTAGCGATCAAGTTTTAGAACCGCTGGTCAGATTTTAAGTTAATTTACATTATTACAAAGTGGAATGTAGGTTTTATTGCAAAAAACTAGTTCTAAGGCTCTAACGACAGTTCTTTACATGCTTTTCAGACGTTTAAATTGAATTTTGGAAAATAGCACCAGTTTCCGTACATTGATAGTTTTTGCAACAATGTTTTAGAACCGCTGGTCAGATTTTAAGTAATTTAAATTTCTACAAAGTGGAATGTAGGTTTTAATACAAAATACTAGTACAAAGGCTCTATACGGGCTGTTTTTGTGTTTTTCAGAGCTTTAAAATAGAACTTTGAAATAGTCCCAGATTTCGTAGTGTGACAGTTTTAGTCATAGTTTTAGAACCACTGTTTAGATTTTATGAAAAATTAGGTACATTTTTATAAAGTGGAATGTATAGGGTTCATCGCAATAAAATAATTCTAAGGCCCTATAATTATACTTTTGTATGTTTTTCAGAGGTTTAAATTGAAATTTTGAAAATTATTACCAGTTTTTCCGTGCATTGATATTATAAGAATAATAGATTTAACGACAAAGTTTAAGAACGGCTGATCAGATTTTAAGTTAATTTACATTTTTACAAAGTTGAATATAGTTGGACAGTTCTAGTGTAACAGCTTTAGAACCACTGGTTAGATTTTAAAGTAATTTGATTTTTTCAAAGCGGAATATAGGTTTTGTTACAAAAACAGTTCCAAGGCTCTGAAGGGTAAAGTTTTCATGGATTGAGAGTTCTGGTGTAACAAATTTAGAACCACTGGTTAGATTTAAAGGTAATTTGCATTCTTACAAAGTAGATTTCGGTTTCATTATATGAAATGTGATCAATATGCTACTCAATTAACATTAGCAAAGGTTTTTTAAGAGGCTTAGCTGGCTTAGTATGAAAATTCAATAATTCCTCTTAATCTTATTTCCACTTTGAATAACTCTACCATCCTCGATTTTCCTTCCAAATTAAATCTTGTAATCCGTTTTGATATAAATACGTTTGGACATGTGACAAAAATAGACCGAGGTACTTCGTCACCTGGTGGTATAAAAATATCAAATTCCAAAAGCTGCACATAATATACCATAATTTCATAATTCGCCTCGACGTGTTTACTAAACATTGTGGTAGAGTAAAAGATAAATTTAACATGCATTGACAGCTGAGCAAGTCGTTGAAAAGGCAATAAAACTCACTAGTGTATGTTTCTGCAAGTATTTTCCGACTTTCAGGTGTTATTTGACATAATCGAAAACATTGAAATTTTATTACTAATAATCGTATAATAAAAATCTAACTTGTTTTTTTAGTTAATTACAAATTAATTAAACAGTTGTGTGTTGTTGGAAGTTGGAATAAATACCACACACACATTTCATATTTAGAAAGTCGATCTCGAGCGGATGTTTTAATGTATGCATATCAAAAGTAATGTAAACATATCTTTTTATTGCTCCTCAAGATAAATATCTACGATATATTTTTCTGCTCATTTGTGTTTATTAATTAAATAATTAACAGTGACACGCCGCCGCCGCCTTGGGAATCTGATCTCTGCGATCTTTCGACTTTCGTTCTACTTTTAAACAAACCGAAATTTCCAACATGAAAATTTTGCATTTATCCAGTAAATTACAAAAACGTCAAATGAATTGAAACGCTTCCACACAGAACTTTAATTAAATTAAACGAATTCACCTAATCTGTCTCCATCTGCCTTCTATATTTAAATTTGCCAAATTAAACCAACTGACTAAGCTCAAATGAAGCAAAAAAACAAATGACCAAAATTCAACTCTTTCCGTATCTTAAAACCGTGCCTGAAGTGGTGTTGTCTCCACGTCCCACTGGCGCTTACTCGACGCAATCGTAGCAAAACTGGAGTAGAAAAAGGACGGAAGTATACAATGGACCAGGACGGAATAGAGCTAGTTTACACATATAGGAGGTCCATCAGCAAATTAATGTGCTTAACATCCTTAATTGGTGGTCGACCTTTCAAGCTGTGTGGCCCAGTTTATCCTTTTCTCACTAGCTCAATGTAAGTGTGCTCCATCTGCATCACTCACTTGGGTAGTCTGAAAACGATATCGTAGACACAACCGTGGACAAATATTAGATAAACGCCGGCCTAATGGGGCCTTTTTGTTTAAACATAAGCTTTAATGATTGCTGGGCTGTTTTTTTGATAGTCAAAACTCTCAACTGCGCGTGGTTTTTTTTCCAATGTGAAGGTTTGTTCTTCTTGTGGTTTTTTATTTAATGGACAAGGGGAACTTCGTTCTATTTTCTAATTAGATGATTTGAATTTTTTTTAAACGGATGACGATTTGACAAGATGAGCGTTGTTGCAATATGGCTATTAATTATGTGAGGGCACCTGGCTCTTTTTTATTGTAATTAATAATTTTGCATAGTAAACATTCCGACGATAAGTAATAAAATATCCAAAATATGCATAAAATTTTGAGTTTGTGAAAGGGGACGATTAAAACGGTAAAATATTATAGATAATTATCAAATTATTCGCAAAAATTTTCCAAAGGTTATCAGTTATTAAATCAATGATTAGCCTTAACTGCTAGTTAATGCTCTTGGTTTTTATGGATAACAATGGAATATAATAATATAAAGAAATAAAGTAGCAGTTAAGGTAAGAAATAGCGCCAAAAGGGGCGATATCAGTTACCTTAACTTGGTGTTTGCAGGCCATAGTTACAATGATTGAAATAGTTGTTATTTCTACTCACATTCTTTAATTGATTTGTTAGACATTTAGATCAAACTATCCTACGATAGTTTGGTCTGTAGTGTGCGCTGTTTCTTACTAGCTGTAATGTAATGTGATTCATTACGATACAGATTTTTCATTACGATACAAGTTTATAACCAATAGAAATGCAACATTACAGCAATGAACATCTGATAGATCTAAAATTTAAAAATTGACAGTTCATTTTGATTTTCTGACATTTCTTAGTTTATGATAAAGTTGCCATAATATTTAGATATTTTCTTATTTATATAAGGGTAGATAAAGTAGCACTTTATCCGCAAGGGTAGATAAAAAAGTTTGATTTTTTCGAAATGAATGAATTAAAACGTATTACTGTTGATTTTGGCTCCATAGTGACAACTCATAATATTCACTGAGATTTTTAATTGTCATTGATAATAATTTAATTTGTAAGTAGTTTTTCTTTATAATTGGTTTTTCTTTAACATTTGTTATAGAAAAAAATGTTGTATTATACACGACGATAACATTTTATTATCTTCTCGAGCTTATTAGCGTCTCGGCCGACGCCTCGACGCTAAAATCGCTCTCTAAGATAAAGTACAATGTTATCGTCTTGTATAATAAATAACTAATGCATCTCACATTTTTAATGGTTATTAAGACACTCGTATTCATACGACATTCACCTAAGGCTCGTGTCGTAATTCTCATACTCGTGTCTTAATAGCTATCATTAAATGCTCATGGCATAATATAGAGACTATTATAACCATCAAATAAAATTAAGTGAAACACAAGAAACTACTCCTTATTGTAATTATACTTATTGATGATTTTTCAAGAAAATTTATTAAGTATGTTAATTATTTTAGGAATATCTTGTTATTTGAATAACAGTTATTTTTTCAGAATTATATCAAACTTTTCTTGAAATCCTGCTGATTGCAAGAACTCTTGTAACTCGAAACTAAATATACGTAATGTTAACATAATATTTCTGGAAAATTAGAAGTCAGATAGTAATTCAATTTAATATTGACGAGTTATTTTTAAACCGGAAATTTATTAAGTATATTGAAACTACTGAATGTTATAAAATTGTGCAGCTGTTTTGTTGTACGTCAATTTTTCAGTATCCAAATCATAAGCATATAAAACCTGCTTAATATTTCCATAAATATAACATTTAATTTGCGTCCATTAATCAGAAATAAAAGGCCTTGAATGCCTTGTTAGTTAAAACACATACCATTTGATTACCATCAAACGGTGGTTTAATTAAATGCTATCACCGTGTCGACGTTCCCAGATCGCTAAATGCTGCCAGACTGGCATACCTTAACTGCCTAAATTTCCAACCCCTTTCTGAAAATCCTGCACACTGCACATTTGTATGAATCGTAAATCTTTCAGGAACTGCTGTTAATTTCACTCTTACTAAATACATTTATGTTGCTACCAATAAATAACTGGACAAACGAAGAGTTTGCACCAACAAAAAATTAAAAATCCAAAGAATTCTTTCAAATGTTCAAACCATTACGCGTTTCAACAGTTAATATTTCAGTGAACCACGAGTTGTATGTATAAATATGTGTGTATTATTTTCGTACAGTAGCATGAAAGAAACAGTTGTTATAAATTTCAACAGGCACTTTAAAATTGTACACTATAATAACACTAGAAATGTTTCTGTCAGATTTTTTGATTAGCTTTATATTAAATTCTGGACTAAAATTAAACCGTTGTGAAATGTATCGTGATGTAATAAAATATTTCGTGAGGCAAATCATGAAATATTTCTGAAACGGAAATATGATTAATTCAATGAAACGTATCAAAAACGGAAGCGTATTTTTATGGCTATACAAATCCATTCTTTGTGCTTTTTTCACTGAAGGGTACATAAATAAACAAACCGAAATGTTAAACGTTTCCATATACAATTTAATTCCACATTATTTATTCAATAGAAAAATAGAATTTTACGTAGAAAAAATCGAGTGGCGCTGAAAGAGATTCTGAGAAGACCTGTGGAATCTGTGAAGTGATCCCAGGGCCCCCCAAGTGTTGAAATTAATGTAGTACGCGTGTAGTGATGACATTTTCAATATTACAACCCTAACTAAGCCGATAAAATGCCGCTCTGGGGTTGCCAGGACGATTTACAGAAACATTCAATTACCAGCTGAACCGCCGCCACAGCGACTGTTCCACTCCGATAACAACCGGAACACTGCGAGAATTTATATTAGATAAAAGTATGTTGGAAAAGGGAGGCCCCCGTTTCAAATTTTAAGTGCAAGATGCAAGATGGGATGGGGTGGTTTTATTTTGTAAATTAACAGATAGGTTGTGATGATAATATTTAATCAATCAAGTTGAGTTTGAAAAATTCGTTTTCCCCCCAGCCCAGTCAAATTAGATCAAAAAGTACCTAATATCTACAAAATTGGCAAAATTTCCTTGTGCGTCACGTGATAAGGGTGATTTTTTACATATTGGTCTCTACTGGTTGGATTTTAATGTAGTTTTTTTATTTTGTTTGAAACTTTTTTGATAGCTCTCTTAACAAAAAAGTAATAAGCGAAAGACTGCTCTTTTTGGGGGGTGAGTTTCTTCATTAAAATATATATTTTTTCTAATACAATTATGAAAAAAATATTCAAACAAAAGTTGTTGTTATTTTCTACAACTTTTATTTCAAGTATTTTTTTGTGAGACAAAAATTACATAAAATAGAGGGCGCAAAACATTGCACTTTTTTAGTGGGTGAGTTTTTTCAATAAAATGTATATGCTTTTCTATTACAATTACGAAAAAAATCTTTAAACAAAAGTTGTAGAGGATATTATTTCCTACAACTTCCATTTCGAGTATTTTTTTGTGAAACTAAAATTACATGAGGTAGAGGGCGCAAAACACTGGTCTTTTTTACGGGGTGAGTTTTTTCAATCAAATATACATAATATACTTTACTATTACATTAAAAAAAATTAATAACGATGATTACCAAAAAACGCGAATTTTACCATTACAAGTAATATTTTGTATGCGCAGTTGACTTTGGCGCCCTCTACCTCATGTACTTTTTGCGTCACAAAAAAATATACGAAATAAAAGTTGTAGGAAATAAGATCCTCTACAACTTTTGTTATCAAAAAAAGTTTCAAATAAAAGTTATTTGAATTATTTTTCTGAATAAATTTAAAAAAATTCTTTAAAATCCAACCAGTAGAAACCGAGATATAAAAAATCATCCTTATCACGTGACGCACAAGGAAATTTTGTTGGATTTTTGCGGTTCGGAGCTTCATCAATGACCCTTGACTTTCTCTCAAAAATTTGGCCATAGTGTCAATTTTGCCATTTTAAAATCTAATTTTACTGTTCTACCCCCATTTTTTGAAAAACTAGGAAATATTTTGACATTTCCTGATTACGAACTACTTTTGAAATAAACAGATCGTAATTTTTCACTAAAAAACGAAAAACATTTTGCTAAAATTTTGGTTCTAACCTCAAACTTTCGGTTCTATCTCGAAATAAAGGGATGCAATTTTGGCACATTTTAAAGTAATGCTTCCTTTATGTAAAAGTGTGTTTAAATCTTACTCCAAAAATTAAAAAAGAATGTGGGAATTTTGAAATTTCAGTGTTAATTCCAAAATATCTTTTTCCAAATAATTTGTACTTAGTCTTAGCAAGTTTTGTAACTTTGGAACATCATGATGCAATGTTTCTTTTATTATTAAACTGCCTTTGCAATTTTGTTATCCAAAACTTAATCGGTGAGTGAATTTTCCTTTTTTGTATTATTTCTGTTTTTTATAATTTCTAAACTATTACTATGTAATTTTTCTCCTATGTCAAAATGTCTTTAAATAATTTTTACACCAAAAATTTCTGTTTTAACTTAAATTACTATAACATTTCGACATTTTTTCGACATACTGTCTTTAGAACTTAGAACCAAATTAGTAGCTTAGCCACTAAGAACCAAAGGGAGTAAGCAAATTTTACTACGATGTAATTTTTGTAAATAAACTTCAGAAAATATCTTTTCCCCAACTAAAAAAAAATGGGTGCGCCACTGATGTAAAACCTCGGTTTATATTCAGATTCACTTGTAGATAAATAATATTAATAACGAACAACTTACCAGAAATCTGAATAAATATAATAAACATAATTTATGAATTCTGTAACTTGAAACTTTAGATTATTGAAAAAAATTCAAATCTAATTAAAATATATTTTACTAGAACATCTCGTTTTAATTTTAATTACCTAATATCATTTACGGTCGTGACTAATTGCGTTGGTGAATGCTTCTGGTAATGTTTTAATTTTCACGTGATGAAGTAAGTGGCTGATAATAAAATCATAATTAAGTCCCTAAGTAAAAATAACAGAAAAAAAATAAATAAAAAAGAATGTGGTATACACAGCGGATATGGTTGCACAGTATATTTGTATTGTGAGTTATACGGTAGAGTACTCAATGTATATTTATGAGTTGCCCACCCAAATAGAAGTCAGCCGGTATAACATTTCAGCCAACATCACAGAAAAGGGACATTATGAGAATCTTACAATTTATACTTGCCGTTTGTGCTCGAGCTAAGATAATTAAAAGTCATATTAAACAAGAATTATCGCACTTGTTAATGCATTTGCAACTCTTTTGATTACTTTTTATAATAACCGGTGATTATTTCTCCCTTTTATATTTTATTTATAGATACTTTCAGAAAATCGGTCCGCAAACAATTTAAAATAATGTTTCTATTCAATTAATTTTAATGACACTAACAATTTGAAGCTTTTCTCATTGGAAGAAAAACTCATAATGCTTATTAGGTACCTATGCTATGTAGAAATATATTTTATTCGGGTTTGTATTGTTTTATTATTTTTTCAAGTAGTTAATTCATGCTCATCTCGGCAGTTTTATTGCTTATTTTATAACTATTTAAACATAGTGAATGTATTTTTTTTATTTCTTTACAACAAGCAATAATGAAGATATATTGCTGGCTAAAAAGTAGAGATAGCTGGCCAAAAAGCTTTTAATTGATATATGGCCACTAAAATAGGGTGCTTATATTGAGGGCAGTAAATCTAATTAGTAAATTTTAATGAGGTCGGTCTAAACTTTATGCTAGAATTATTTTAGGAGGTTTTTCATCGTCTCGGTTTGAATTAAATCAGCTTAATTAATTTTAGATAATAGTTTAATTTTTTTTCAAAAAACTCAAACATGTTTTTCTAATAAGGAAATTTGGACCAAATTTTTTTAATCCACTAATTAAAAATTCGCAGTACTACTACTTATCTCTTTAATTAATATAGTATTTTTTGTACTTTAAAATGTCACAGCTGAAAATTCCTTGCAATATTTTTTGTAAGTCCATAAACTTATTTTCTTGCTCTGTGGACTGGACTACCAGAGAAATAAATAAATCTCATAAATCTTTTCATCGAGTCTATCAAATCCTATTGCGATCGTCAAAAATTATTAAAAATAAACCTGCCTATCATAAATCATAAACGATAAAACCTCTATATCCACAAATTTCGCACATGAATCACACCATCAAATTTATTATTTTTCAGATTAAATAACTAGCTTTTCTACAGGCAGCAATAAAAACTAAATCACTTTATTACTTGCGCTTCATTTCATGCCAAATGGCTTATGGAAAATGTTAATCCCTACCCAACTGCTCCCCCCCTCAATTTCACACAAAATAAATTCTAATTTGCACGTTTTTAATTTTTTTGTTTCTGTACCTAGGTACCTAAATATTTTGTATTTTCAGTTTTGTTTTACAACATTATCACTAATTTTCTGTTTCTCTTTTTGTTTTAGGACGAAGTAAGTATTCTGAGACAATCAATCCGCTAGGGCAACAAAATACGTGAGAAAAAATTGCTTATTTTGGTTTATGTTAAATTTATGTTTAGTTCTTGTGCGCATGCTATTAATTTTGTAATTTTTCAATTATTATGTGTAATATCTATATGTGCCTGAAATTTTGTTTCAAGATTTTATTAACTAAAATATTGTGGCACATTTCAGAAAATCATGAATTTTGCGATATTTGATCCATATTACCAGTCAGAATACTTTAGTTAAATATTGCCAACTTTTCAACAAATTAAACGTCACAAAAAAATTAATAGTCGGTTAGGCAACATCGACTTTATTTCATAAAATATTAAAATGGACTAATTTGACCCAAGGTCAGTTAATTTCATAAATTGTAAAACTGATTATCTTTACCACTAACTGATGACGTAACTTTTTGACTAGTGATATGGACTTTTTTTCAGATTTTTTTCAGAATAAAAAAGTTTTTTAAGAACTAACTCCTAAAGTATTGATCTCAGTCTCAGTACAGAAAAAAATGTTTTTCAGACTTTTAACACAGTAAAATAATCAAGAAATAAAAGAAAAATTTTGGGAAAAACGTTTCAAGACATTTGTTTTTTATGCAGAAGCTTCAAATTTGGTTATTTTGCCACAGTAATCATTGCACTCATTCCTCCATTATTAATTTGAACCTCTGTCTAGGAGCATTAATTTTGAAACTCTAGGCTCTAGGACTAGGTGATAGATTATAGAATATAATCAAGTTATACGAGCCCTAGCAACTAAATGTTCGGACAAAAGTAAATTTTTGAGGTATGAAAGGAGAACTGGAAATTTTACGCAAATAATTAGTAAACAACTAACATTACTAAGATAAAGCCTTAATAACAATATTATGCATGGAAGAAAATTATTTATTGGATTTAACAATATTTTAAACTTTATAATTAGCAAATTTAAAAAGATGAATTTGCAACTAAATGTTCGGATAATTTTTAATTTATGACCATTAATAAGAACTTACGTCTCCTTTTGCTTTAATAGCTGCCTGAATTCTAGCAGGCATTGTATTTATCAAATTTTGGATACAATTCTGGCGTGAAACTGTCCCAAATTTCTTCTATTTTGGTCTTTAAGTCCCCAATGGTTCTTGATGGATTATTGCGTAGAATACGTTTAATTTTATGCCAAAGAATTTCAATGACATTTGAGACTGGATGAGGGCCATGAAAGCACCTTTATGTCGTTTTCACCAAGTTCCAAAAATGTGATTTTTTAAAAACAGTCGTTAGAAAATTACGTCACATTTTTCAAGTGCAATTTTAAAACTAAGAAAATTGCCTAAAATCACAAAATAAAGACTTGGGGATTTTTTTGTACATAAAACCAACATCCAGCTTTGCAATAAGGTAAATTTTACCAAAATCCAACCAGCAGTTCCTAAACTGTGATTATTTAAATGTAGGTAGCACCCTCAAAAAACACGTTTTTTGAAAAGTGAACTGTAGAACTCGAAAAAAGTGCAAAAAAAATCATATTAAAATTTCAGAATTTTTTTAATATAGTACGATTATTGAGCTTTGATTTAAAGGTTTTTTGACACAAATCCAACCAGCGGTTTCAAAACTGTGATTTTCAAAAACAGTTACTAGAAAATTCTATCATTTTTAAAGGTGCAACTTTGAAGCTCCGATAAATGCCTAAAATCACCAAATAAAAATTTGTGTAACTTTTTTGTAAAGAAAACCAACGTCCATCTTTGCAATAAAGTAAATTTCATCAAAATCCTACTACTAGATCCCACGGTTTAAAAATAATAATTCTTTGTTTCTATAATATTTTTCCCATCCTGCTGGGTTAAAGGGCCACAGTTTTGGAACCGCCGAGCGGATTTTTACTAAATTTACGTTTTTATATAAGCAACCAACTGTTGGTTGAAAAAAAACCCTCAATATTATGGAATTTAATTTAGATAACTTTTGCGCGTATGGAAAAAAGACAAATCAAAATTACTTTTGTCCGAACATTTAGTACCTTTTGGGAAAAACGTGATAAACGCCAAATATGACTTTTGCGTTACATTAAAATTTCTCATTCATGATCATTACGGAATTAACTAAAGACAATCACAAAATAAGAATTAAGATAAATGTATTATTATGCATGAAACTTGCCATATTGTTCAAAGCAGCTAAAAAACCAACTCTAATGGTCTTTACGTCATTATATAGAGATACTATGATCACCCTGTATATCTTTTTGCACACAAAATAAGTTTTCAATTTTTCTGTCGGAAAACGGGTTTTCCCAAACAATGGCCGCTCTTCATGTTGCAAATCAAAATTCAGATACTTATTCTCTATTTAGGCGAATGTTGTCTGCACAAAACTGTCGCCTATAGACTAAAGTAGGATGCTTCCGGTTAAAATATAAGCTAAAATGATCAAGAGCTTCACCACCTGACAAGTGAAATGCTCTCTAATTGCAAACCTGTCAAGTAACATTGTCTTAAGATGAACCAATATAACTGTCACGAGTCACATCTTAGTATTATTATTACTATTAAGTTTACTTGCGCGCATGAATTCACCGTTTTAAACTGTTTTGCATGTATTTGTTTAATGTTAAATCAAAAACAAATCAACCAATTTGAAAAGTTAATTAATCTGTAATTCATTGTTCCACATACTTACATTTTATTAAAACCAGAAAATCTCTTTTTGCTAAGAGCATTTAACTACTAAAACTGTATACATAGTAAAATATTTCGTTACCAAACCTATTTCTTTTTTATCGTTTCCTGGAAGCTCACGAAATTTCCTTAAAGAATAGCTTTCCAAGAGTAAACTGCTGATTTACGGTAAAATAAACACAAACAGCTAGCGTATCGATTGCAAAATGATTAATGAATTAGGAAAAGCAAAGATGTTGTATGTGAACCAAATGCTTAAACAGCAAATATCCAGCCGCCATTGCCATGTTAAGACGTAAGACAACTTTTTGTTTTTACCTGCAGCCACTATATTTCTTCTTATTTCAATTAACTTTCTGCACGTAGCTAGAACGCACTCGCATTTTATTTCAAGATTAATGTTTATGTCTACTTCTTAATTATATGTTATTTAAAACGCAAGTTTATACCGTAAAGAGCATCTAATGTGGTACACACACTGCTTTCATTTACATTTATTACACGGTTTTTTCTTGTTATTACGTCTGATGGCTCTTTGACTCCTCATAGAATTAACAACAATATTGAATAATTTACCAATCTATATTGTTATAAGTATACGAGTATTGTTGTCTGTCTTTAATAAATATATTTGGCATTTTTTTTCTACTAGGTATAACTCTTTTATGTACCGTGGATGTTTGATGGCTTGTTCAAAACCAAAGCGCGTTATTCGTGAACAACTGTCATAAAATGTTTATTGCCCCAAAAACTAATAAATTCTGTTGGCGTATTCAGTGTGATCCTGTTTGTAATAAAATTATTTCACATAATCTTTTTACTACTTTACTAAGCTACCAATCATATTGTCTGCGTTATAGTGACATATAAATAAGGAGCAAAAACATTTGGCCTAAAGCAGAGCACGTTTTGGATTTAGAGGATCAGTGGTCCTGGAATGTTGATTTGGTGTAACACAAAACACAAGAGAAATTTGTTGAGGGAATTTATAGGGAAAAACTAGAAGATTATTAAAAAAAATTCAAAATTCGTCTTATTTCATATTTTTTTCTGAACATTTCTAAGTCTGAAATTATATCTAATCCAAAGAAAGCCATAATTAATGTTCATTATTCTGCAAAAGGAAAATGCGCGAATGTTATTATTATTACAAGACAAAAAAAACTCGATTTAATTCGCACAAATATTGCGATGACGTCCTGTACTCAAGTTAAAGAAAATGAAGATTAAATATAGTATTCTGTATTTTAATTGTTTTAATATTAAATTGATAAATGAGCTTATACAAAATGGAAATTGTTCCTCCTTTAATAACTCGTTTTAATTAATATTGTAAAATATGACAAAATATTATAATGTTCCATTTAAGCTACATTTTGCGTGAGTGCATGAAATAAAGTAAACAAACTTCATTAAGGTAGCAAGTATCATTAATAACATCTCGGAACCGAACAACATTTTATTAAATAAAAATCTGAACAAAATTGCCTATAATTTTCCTAGCAAATAATAAAACTATACCGTACCGCCACATACAAACAGTAAACAAGCTTAATACACATGAACAAATAATAATTTTAGGCATTTATAAAGTTGCATAATTATAAGTTGTGCGTCCTGTATGCCGCACAAAAATATAAATTACTCGTTTTGAACATATTAAGTGACATAAATTCAAGTGTAATTTATGTAATTGTATGTAATTATTGTATATAAGTAGGATTATTGATTGCAGCTATTTTTAATATTAGGGTGTAAAGAACACGTTTCTTGCAAGTCATTTTCATCACTTACTTGAAAGACCGAGGCAAGTTAAAAGCGGGCAAAGACGTGCAAAGGGTGTTCACTTGTGAATTAGCTACGATCTTGTCATTAATCACTTTTCCTTTTATGTTGTCTTTAATGCAAATGCAAGAGGAGAAGGCGGATTATTTCCATCTGGACGACAGTTAATTTACCTTTGGTATTCAGTTTATTTTATGCTAATTTCAGGAAGGAACTATAGAACAAAATTTCAAGAAATCACTAAAAATTTCTTAAAATTTAATTTTTCAAAAAATAATTTAGTAACTAGTGAAAGTACCTACATGTGAGGCTCAAACAAAAATTAAACTACAATAGAAATCATTATTGTGAAAGCCAAAAAGTGTACAATCATCCACAAGACAAAATCTTTTGTGCATGCTTTGGTTGTCTTCATGCCAATACAACAATAAAACAATTTGTGGCTTTTAGAAATTAGGGGGCTTGTCACCTCTAGGAAACTTGGCATCATCGCCATTTCATTACTTGTAGTCGTGCTTTCAAAATCCATTAATTAAAAACAACTAAATGTAATCAACAACTTATTGTGTTTCACTAGCTATTAAAAATGTAGATATGGTAATTATTTTAGATTCGTGGGTACTAAATCTATAACTTTAGCTATAAGCTGTGTGAACTTGGCACCTGAAGTTGTTTAAAAAATTTTAATTTTTGTTTAAATGGAAACTAGATTAAGCAATAAAACTTCCAAAAAGTCAGTTATTTGAAAATAAAATTTTGAAATTGCGATTAAAAAAATCATGCAACTACTAACGAATTTTTTTTATTTCTGACAACTACCTGCAAAGACGATTACGTTGTTGTTTTTACGAAATTTAACAATTTAGAGAGGAGTAAATTTTCAAAATTTTGGCAAAAAAAAATTTTTACTACTCTAACATTTCCTTACCATTTAAACAAAAATTAAACATTTTTAAACAACTTAAGTATACGTATTTATCGTTTATTATAATTTGCACTCTTTCATATTAGCCAAGATTTTTTTTAGGTTGCAAAACATTTATTAAAAATTAAACAATCGCTTGAATCAATTTCGATAATTGTTGCTTTTCTTATTCTTGCTAATAAAGACTGTAAGGAAATAAATCTTGAACAAAACCATTAGAAATGTATTATTTTTTGCATAAAATTTAAACTTAATGATGCAAGAAATTTTCCTATATAAAAATAAAAACTTTTTTCAAGTTATTAAATCTTATTGATGATGTTTTATTGAGGAAATATGTAACGTAATTTTAAAACTCAATAAATTGATAATAGTAATTTTTACTGCTGTTTTATTATTTTATCATTATAACAACCAAAAAATTATTGTTATGTATCAGAAAAGGATTACTAATAACTACTTAAAAATAAAATAATTTACACTCTACATTTCTAGCACCATTTTTTCTATTACTCTCTCCAAAATTTTCCCTTGAAATTCTATACAATCAGGCCTTATTAATTAGTTTCATTTTGGCAAAAACTCGAGTTTATCCTGATGATTTAATTACAGATCTTTTCTTGGAAACTCAGTCGAAGAAAGGACGACTTTTACAATTTATACTAAATTTACCTAATGATCTTTTGTAATCAACATAAGAGATTTCTTAGAATTGTTATTGCTAATATGTTGTTTATGGAAAATCCAATAAAGATGTAAAAATAGTCCAATTTATTAGAATTTATTTGCTTTTCTGTAAATAGTATATTTGAAAATAATGTAAATAAAAGACTAAGGTAGAAGTTTCCTATATCTAAATAGAAAAATTAAACAGATTCCAAGAACTTAATCTCCTTTATTTTACTCTTAATAAGTCACGAAATAAACTAAGACGTACAAATTCTGTACTGGATGAGTGACCTCTTGCACTAATGAACTCAAAATAACAAAAATTTGTAACTGAAGCTCACTATTATAATAATGCGTTCCTTACCTGTGTTCTTTTTCTCGTAGGATGTGAAATTAATGACTGGCATCATTTTCTAAAATAACATTATTAATAATATTGCCTACCTATATTAAGATAATTTAACAGAAAAAATATCTTCTTAGTAAATTTAACTGTACAGGTGGGTGTGCAATATACGAAACGAATGTGATCAATGGTTGGCTTCAAAAAAAACTTAATACTAATTTATTAACTTCATGTATAACAAGATTATGTACACGGTTGTTTTTTTGTCTATTTACTGTAATTAAACCTACACGTGAAAAAATTAGCTGAAAATTTTAATAAATTAAATATTGTAACAGTAAATTTTTTTATATTTACATGGTTTGCAAGTTGCAAGTAGATCGGATTTTAAGTCGTCATGACCTTGGAAAACCAGAACAGGCTCTAGGTTTTATATTCCCTTACTTGACATATTTATGTACCTTATTTGTCTTAAACTAATTTCCCTTTTCCAGGTCCAAGGACGCGCCGAGTGAAAAAACCCGGCGTCAAACAAGGCACTCCCACCCCCGAAGAAAAACGCCCGCGCACCGCCTTTTCCGGCGCCCAACTCGCCCGATTAAAACACGAGTTCGCTGAAAATCGCTACCTAACCGAACGACGACGCCAACAACTCAGTGCCGAACTGGGTTTGAATGAAGCCCAAATAAAAATTTGGTTCCAAAACAAACGGGCCAAAATTAAAAAAGCGTCCGGGCAAAAGAATCCATTGGCGTTGCAGTTAATGGCACAGGGACTGTACAATCACTCGACGATTCCCTTGACGAAGGAGGAGGAGGAGCTGCAGGAGATGCAGGGCAATAAGTCGTCATAGGGTTTTTAGTTAATTTTTTAAAACAGTTTGTGTTGGAACTGAAAAGAAACTCTGCATGTAAAGGAGTTATTTATTTGAAGGAAAATAGTTTTGTTTTGGTGATATTTTTAATTATGCTTCCAATATTGTGATTTTCTCATATTTTTAATGTCGTACTCCTCCGGTCTTATTTTCGTCACTCGTGAAAAAGCCACTTTTTTCTAACAACTCATTTTTACATCGTTTTTAAAGTGGTGGAATATTGATCTTTTTATTATTGTTATTTAATCAATAATAAACTGTTTTAATATCGAAAAGAGTTAATACCAAAATAGGGCCTAAATTATCTTGGTTTCAATCGGCAAGCCAAAACAGCCACTGTCCATAAAAAACCCGAAAAATACCAGACACCAGAGATTTCTGAGGTTTGTATTTGGCTGTTTTTGCTTGTCGTGTTCTCAAAGCCACACTCTGTCTGTCTAGTAACCTGTCAATGCTCTACTTATTAAGAGTTGGGCAACTTTTTTTTGTATCGCTCATTGTTTCACCAATTCTTGGACTTCACGTTGCAAAAAATGTATTAATGTACCATTCATTTGAACACAATTGCAAGTTGTGTGCGTGTGTGGTACAAAATAACAGTTTTTCTTGTGCCATTATTGTTGCAAATGTAAACAGGACCATATTGCACTTTATTTATTTGGTTTTTTAGCACGTACGGAATCACTTCGAAAACATGCTGATAATGGTGTGTAGTACAATGAAATCAACAAAACTGTTTTTATGTTGGATTATTAATTTCTACAATATGGTCCTTTATACAAAATAATTAATTTTGGGTTCATTGTTGATTTTGTAAATAAATAAGCGTTAGTTGTACAAAATAAAACAATACTAGTTGTAGATTATTTATTTTATTTTTTTTTGTAAACAAATTGTAATAAATTTAAAAGTCGAAAGCAATATATTTATATATTTCCCTTGTTAGATATTAAAAAAGAAAATTGTACAGTCTCTATTATAACAATTGTAAATATTTATAAATATTGTCTGTGAGAATAGCTTATTTATAATGTATTCGTATAAATAATAGATAAAATGTACCTAAATGGTTTATAACTGAGCTAAATAAAAATGTAAAAATATACATAAGTATAGTTATATTCATTAAAAGTGTCTATGATTAAATTTGTGTTTTAATTAAAATTCCCAATTAACAAACCTAGTTTACCATATACGAAACCGTAAAAAACTCCTGGTGGCTAATTAATTAATTTTTCTTATCACATACTTGATATCATACACAGCACGGAAGTACAATGTAACTGCCATTAATTGAGAAGTGTTATTGTTGGCATAAATTTCAATACCCATTAAACGATTTCGAACACCAATAATTCTATTTCGACTGCACTAATTTACGATTGGCAATAAATAATCGAACTAGTTTTGCTTAAGCCGAGCGCGTATTTAATAACAGTCCATAAAATTTCTTGTGTATTTATAATTAGACTTATATACATTTTGCCAATCGACGATTTTACGTGCTAAGTTGATGTTTTAGGAATATAATACAATTCTAATCAATTTGCAACTGCTCAAAACAAATCTATAAATAATTGTTAATGGGAATTTATTGCTGTTCGCAGAAATGGGTCTCTGCTATAAAAGAGAGAGACTGTATGATATTTGATAGAAGCAAAAAGTGGAAAATTTTTAGATTTCTGCAGCATGCAAAGAAACTCATTAGAATTAACATTAAATATATTGATTGGATTGGATTGGATAGTATAGAGTTGCCTCTCTTATACAATGACCTCGTATTACTTATCTTATTAGGTATAGAAAACCATGATTTAAAAATTAAAATAGGTACCTATCTATTTCTTCCTGCTCTATACAGGGTGTATCACGACGAGTTGACAGTAGACATAACTCTATTACTAAACACAATTTGATTCTAAAAATTGGTACACACCCATTATACAATGTGCTCTATTTAATGGAAATATTGCCACCTTTCTGGTACTTCCGGTTATACCGGAAGTAGACACAAACTTTGTTATTTTAAATAGAACACCCTGTATATTTTTCAATTTTTAGATACTACACTTCATTTTAGACATAAAAGTATTAAGGTTGTATGATCCTAACATTAACGGTATCATAATTATTTACACTTTTTCATTTTTTTTTTATGAAAACAGATGTAAATAAAAATTCGAATCTTGACAATGACACGTTTTTTCCAAAATTTTTTTCTTGTGTTTGAGGTAGGAATATACAAGAAATAAGCTTATGTAGTTTTGGAAAACTTGCTTTATACAGGGTGTTGGTGGTTGTCCGTTTATTTTTAAAAACTTTAATCAATGATAACTTAAGTTTTTTAAATGGAACACCCTATATATTTCTAAATTTTCGAATTCTACACTTAATTCGAGACATAAAAGTATTAAGGTTGTAACGTCTTAAAATTAACGGTATTAAAATTAATTACGTTTTTTAAAAATTAACGGTCAATCACAAGCACCCTGTATAAAATAAGTTTTTTAAAATATATTACCATGTTTCTTGTACATTTCTGCGTCCACTAAAATTTGGTTTGTTTTTTGAAAGAACGTGTCATTAGTAAAATATGAAAATGTTTCTAAGTTTTTGTATGAAAAAATTAGAAGAAGCATAATTACTTAATTAAAATAAATAAATAAAAATAAAAAATATTAAATTAAATATAATAAAAACAAATTTTAGTGGACGTAGAAATGTACAAGAGACATGGTAATATGGTTTTGAAAAACTTATTTTATATCTACAGGGTGCTTATGGTTGATCGTTAATTTTTAAAAACCTTGAAAATTGTAAAAAACGTAATTAATTATATAACCGTTAATTTTAAGACTTTACAACCTTAATACTTTTATGTCTAGAATTAAGTGTAAAATTCGAAAATGTGGAAATATATGGGGTGTTCCATTTAAAAAAAGAAAGTCATCATTGATCAAAATTTTTAAAAATGAACAGACAACCACCAACACCCTGTATGAAGCAAGTTTTCCAAAATTACATAAGCTTATTTCTTGTATATTCCTACCTCAAACACAAGAAAAAAACTTTGGAAAAAATGTGTCATTGTCAAGATTCGAATTTTTATTTACATCTATGTTTTTGTAAAAAAAAATGAAAAAGTGTAAATATTTATAATACCGTTAATGTTAGGACCATACAACCTTAATACTTTTATGTCTAAAATGAAATGTAGAATCTAAAAATTCAAAAATATACAGGGTGTTCCATTTAAAATAACAAAGTTTGTGTCTACTTCCGGTATAACCGGAAGTACCAGAAAGGTGGCAATATTTTCGTTAAATAGAGCACATTGTATAATGGGCGTGTACCAATTTTTAGAACCAAATTGTGTTTAGTAATAGAGTTATGTCTACTGTCAACTCGTCGTGACACACCCTGTATACAGACCAAGTCTTCACATTTTCTATTGACCAATTCTACAAAGGGATCATTTCCCTCTTAAAATCTGTGCCTCTATGAAATTGTCCTTTAATAAATTATGTTATCCACTTTTTAACAAAGCATTTCTAGTCTGTTTCTGTCAACAACCACAACAAGTACATTTGCTTATCAACACAAATGCCCCGTTAAACCTTATCAACAATAATTCACACCTAATCGAACTTGAAAAACTTCATTCCGTCTATATAATAAAACGACGCGACGTTAATTGTTATAACAACACTAAAATACATGTAAACTTTTATGTAGATGTGATACACAATATTTAACCATCAGCAACTTCCCATAAATAATATTATTCAGTTGTTCTCGTATCGTAATAATAATAATAATAAATTGCCGGACGTGTTATCAGTTGTTAACCAACAACAGAACGGTCGCCCTCCCGGATTTTTCCGCGTCAAGTATATGGGACTCCACCCCTAAACTGCGCCCTCAAACTCGCAATCCATTATTTATATTCCATAAGCAAGTGTGTGGGGTCCCCTCGGCTGATATATGGCAGCCACCAATTCCATTTAATTGACTGGTCACACTCTGGGTCAATGTTTATAGACTAGCTTGCTAGATGTTGGGCTACTATAATAATACGCGCATTTGTTTAATTGTTTTGTTTATTAGGGAGTTTTTTATAGTGAGATGGGGAAATTTAGGGAAGAATAAAGTTTAGGTAAAAATTAGTGAGCAGTTATTTTAAAGGGACATTTCTAAATTAGTTTTACTTTAAATTATAAGTCCATTGAGCAGTTTCTGAAATTATTTTTTTTTAATATAGATAGGTAGTAAAAAATAAATTTGAATAAGCTACATTGTAATGGTTTTCCTGGATCCGCCCCTGCACTTCTAACAAAAATAGCTATTTTTCCATATCATGTTCTATACAGGGTGCTCAACTTTTTGCTACCAGGACTTTAACAGTTGATAGATATTTTTAAAAAGATAAGTTATTATAAATGTGGGTTGTTTTTGAGATACAGGGTATTAAAAATGACTTTTTAAATCATTTTTTTGAGTTTATTCCCATAACGGTTTAAGATAGAGATCTGAAATTTGGTAAGTTAAGAAAATTGTAATCTGATGGTACAAAAATAATATTGTTCAGTGGCGTGCTTACGAGTGGGTGACTTGTCTACTTCAGACATATCTTTTCATGGACTGTAACTTACGAAAAAATATTAAAATTATTAAAAATTCGTAAAAAAATTGTACTTGTTTGATTAGCGATAATTCAACTAATATACGAGCCCTAACAACTAGATGTTCGGACAAAAGTAAATTTTTGCAATATGAAAGGAGAACTGGAAATTTTACGCAAATAATTAGTAAACACTTAACAATATACACTAAGATAAAGCCTTAATAACAATATTATGCATGAAAGAAAATTATTTATTGGATTTAACAATATTTTAACCTTAGTAATTAGCAAACTTTACAAAATGAATTTGCAACTAAATGTTGAGATAATTTTTAATTTAGGACCATTAATAAGAGGTTACGTCTCCTTTTGCTTTAATAGCTGCCTGCTGCCTGTATTCTAGCAGGCATTGTATTTATCAAATTTTGGTACAATTCTGGCGTGAAACTGTCCCAAATTTCTTCTATTTTATTCTTTAAGTCCCCAATGGTTCTTGGAGGATTATTGCGTAGAATACGTTTAATTTTATGCCAAAGACTTTCAATGACATTAAAGTCCGGACTGGATGAGGACCATGAAAGCACCTTTATGTCGTTTACCCCAAGTTCCAAAACTGTGATTTTTAAAAACAGTCGTCAGAAAATTACGTCACATTTTTCAAGTGCAATTTTAAAGCTACGAAATATGCCTAAAATCACCAAATAAATAATTGGGGATTTTTTTGTACATAAAACCAACAACCAGCTTTGCAATAAAGTAAATTTTACCAAAATCCAACCAGTGGTTCCAAAACTGTGATTATTTTAATGTAGGTAGCACCCTCAAAAAACCCGTTTTTTTAAAAGTGAACTGTGGAACTCGAAAAAAATGCTAAAAAAATTCATATTAACATTTCAGGATTTTTTCAATATAATCTGATTATTGAGCTTTGATTTAAAGGTTTTTTGACACAAATCCAACGAGCGGTTTCAAAACTGTGATTTTTTAAAAGTTACTAGAATATTCTATCATTTTTAAAGGTGCGACTTTGAAGCTCCGATAAATGCGTAAAATCACCAAATAGAAACTTGTGTAAAACCAACATCCAGTTTTGCAATAAAGTAAATTTCTTCAAAATCCGACTACTAGATCCAACGTTTTGAAAATAATAATTCTTTGTTTCTACAATTTTCCCATCCTGCTGGGTTAAAGTGCCACAGTTTTGGAACCGCCGAGCGGATTTTTACGAAATTTACGTTTTTATATAACCAAATGTTGGCATTATAACAGAAAAAAACATCAATATTATGGAAGTTAATTTAGATAACTTTTGCGCGTATGGAAAAAGACAATCAAATTTACTTTTGTCCGAACATTTAGTTGTTAGGGCTCGTACGAGACATTTTATTTTTTTTACTGACTGACAATAAGTCTAGAAAGTCAGAAATATTGATACGGTGTAATACAACAGCTTTTAGGACCTAAATAAGTGTGCTGAAAATGCCATTTTTATTCATCCTGTAACTCACTAGGGAAGCACTTTTTTGTAGAGACTACACTGACGAGCAAAAAATTGAGGTTACATGGAAATTTTCTGTTTTAAGCAAGAAGTGTTGGGGTTTTTCAGTGCTATCAGAAGACAGACAGGATAACCAGAAGACCAGGATCCGGACGAAAAAGAGTCACCACCCAAATGGATAACAGTTTTTTGGTGTCCGCAATTTGCGGAATAGAACAGCTTCTGCATGTGGTTTTGCTGCGAAATCAACTCGAAGAAGTTAGAGATGTAAATGTCAGTTAGAAGAAGGCTTCATGCTGCTGGATTGGTTTGTAGGTCCACCATTGCAACGTCGACATCGAACTGCAAGATTGGGCTTTGCTCGAAATCAACTGCCATGGAATGATGAGGACTGGAGCAGGGTACTGTTCCTAGATGTGTTGCGTTTTTGTCTCACTGGGTCAGAGGGACGTCGGCGAGTATGGAGAAGATCCGGAGAAAGATACGCTGCAGTTTGTATGGACGAGCGACTTCCATTTGGCGGTGGGTTGGTTATCAAAAACATCAAAATTTCAATGTGACCTTAATTTTTTGCTCGCAACTGTATTTAAGGACGCTTTATGTTTACTTTTGGTCTTACAATTGACAATATTTCTAAAATTGCAGGGTGTTTCAAGACGCAAAAAATATATAATTAATTTTCTACTACACAGTTAGGTTAAAGCAAATTAAAAATGTATAATTTTTTTACGTGTTTTGACTTTATCTTTCATAATTTTCATTATTTTAAAAATGACACTTTCCTAAAAAGATATTTTTAAAATAAGTACCTACGCCAATGAACCATACTTATTATTATTTTCGTCGTTGTACCACAGATTTTAGTTTACTAAAACTAACCCACCAATATTCAAGTCTATCTTAAATCATTTTGGAGAAATACTCAAAAATTTAATGAAAAATTCGTCAACTTTTCGAAAAAATGGTCTATCGACTGTTAAAGTCCCCCTACAAAAAAGTGTAATTTCTAGGTTCAAAAACATTATTTTAGTACCCATCAACTAAAGTTTAATTTCATATTTTTTCCATTTGTTTAATTTTCATAAAACAAAAAGCGCTGAGTTGAATATCAGATTGAATGCGGATTAAATAATAAATGGTAGATGGTGCAAATAATAACCAAAACGTGCATGCAACACCTACGCCATCCACTTGTGGTAATATGATATCTGCATTGCACTTATACACTATACAATAACACACACACACCCGATGATTTACAAATAAAGCGATATCGACTATTTTAAAGAGAGTTCAGTGGATTATTTACAGGAGCACGTTCACATGTATGCCATTATTTACATGACGACAAGCGATATTCCAGTAAATTGCTATAATAATTGGTTAGCCAAGTGCAAAGTATACGGTGTGTATGTGTGCATTCAAAGATACATATTTATTAAAAGCTGGTTTCGTCGTACGAATCCGTCGTGGGAATAGTGCTTACCCATACTTGCTACCTAAACTAAGTTATTTGATGAATTTATTTAT
This sequence comes from Pediacus dermestoides, assembly GCA_963942485.1. Classification (NCBI taxonomy): domain Eukaryota; kingdom Metazoa; phylum Arthropoda; class Insecta; order Coleoptera; family Cucujidae; genus Pediacus; species Pediacus dermestoides. The sequence goes on from OZ012626.1 coordinate 39,113,814, forward strand.
TGATTTACTTCGTGCACAAGATTCTTAAGAAATATTACAATTTACAAATATAGATGTCAAGTTAACTAGGTACTGTAAATATCGATCCCCATATTTATAAAGTTATATGATATGGGATAACTATGTATTAATTAAATTAACGAAGTTTGTTTATTTGTTAAAAGCATTGACGGGACCCCACAGAAAATATTCGAAACAGTAGCTGGGTAGTAACAGGTAGATGATCACATCGGGAATATTTTCGATGGTACCTCATTAAATTTGGATTAATTATCCAACCTTCTCATTTTGACAATGGAAAAATGCTACCGGATATCATAATTAATTTTATGGCAATATGTATACACATATAATTTTCTTTTTTTAAATTCTGGTTTTATTGCATGTAGTTGACGGAGAGGCGAGCTTAATTATTTATTATGGTCTATAAAAGAAAAACAAACAACATGGGTGATACATTTTACTACTTTGGCGTTAGAATTTAACATGTGTTCTATGGCGTGTGCGACTTGAACTAATATGTCTTTAAGAAGATGGTGTTAAACTGGATATTTTGGTAAATTGGAAATGTAGCCAAAAAATTTAGTACCCAGAGCCCATACATGGTTTAGATTTCGTTTTTTTGGGATTTTAAGTGTTAAACGAATTAATTTTAAAGCAAAACTTTTCCATGGAGCATGGAATTTTTACTTTCTTATACGTAGTATAAGGAAGTATTGTAATCGTGATTTTTTTCGACTTCGAGATTTTGATGGATTTACACGTTTTGAGGGCCCCTGAATCCATTCTGACCATTTTCGCCATGATGTCTGTCTGTGTGTCTGTCTGTCTGTCTGTATCCACCATAACTCAAAAACGACTTATTGGATTTGATTCAAATTTCATATTTAAGAGTTTGAACAAAATTGTGGGTGCCACATTCAATGTTTTTCATCTAGCACCAAAACAAGTGACAGTTACCTGAAGACATTTTTAGGTTTTTTAGGAATATCTTGAAAAATAAACAATTTATGAGATTTTTTTATTCTTTAACATTGATTTAGGATTGAATTTTGAACAAATTTTGTTTGAACTTTTTTTTAAAATTCTGTCAAAAAAATAAAAAAAAAAAATAAAACATTATCTTTTGTCGTAAAATTCGGTTATAATGAATGGGACAAGGACAGATTTATGCGTATTGCAATAAGTGCGAGAGAGACTTCCGAAATTTATTTGAATATTGCTGGAAACGCTCAAAATTGAAACACGATTTTTACAAGAAATTTATCTTAATTTCTTTAGGAAAAGTAATTGTGGTACTATCCGTATAAGAAAGTCATGTGTTGGGCACATCAGATATTTTCTGTTATAATGCCAACATTTAGTTATATAAAAACGTAAATTTAGTAAAAATCCACTCGGCGGTTCCAAAACTGTGGCATTTTAACCCAGCAGGATGGGAAAATTGTAGAAATAAAGAATTATTATTTTCACGTTATTGGATCTAGTAGTCGGATTTTGATGAAATTTACTTTATTGCAAAGCTGGATGTTGGTTTTCTTTACAAAAAAAGTTACACAAGTTTTTATTTGGTGATTTTAGACATTTATCGGTGCTTCAAAGTTGCACCTTTAAAAATAATAAAAATTTTCTAGTAACTGTTTTAAAGAATCACAGTTTTGAAACCGCTGGTTGGATTTGTGTCAAAATACATTTAAATCAAAGCTCAATAATCGTACTATATTGAAAAAATCCTGAAATGTTATTATGATTTTTTTTGCATTTTTTTCGAGTTCCACAGTTCACTTTTCAAAAAACGTGTTTTTTGAGGGTGCTACCTACATTAAAATAATCACAGTTTTAGAACCACTGGTTGGATTTTGGTAAAATTTACTTTATTACAAAGCTGGATGTTGGTTTTATGTACAAAAAATCCCCAAGTCTCTATTTAGTGATTTTAGGCAATTTTCTTAGATTTAAAATTGCACTTGAAAAATGTGACGTAATTTTCTAACGACTGTTTTTAAAATATCACAGTTTTGGTAAGTACTCGGGGAAAACGACATAAAAGTGCTTTCATGGCCCTCATCCAGTCCGAACTTAAATGTCATTGAAACTCTTTGACATAAAATTAAACGTATTCTACGCAATAATCCACCAAGAACCATTGGGGACTTAAAGGCCAAAATAGAAGAAATTTGGGACAGTTTCACGCCAGAATTGTACCAAAATTTGATAAATACAATGCCTGCTAGAATACAGGCAGCTATTAAAGCAAAAGGAGACGTAACCTCTTATTAATGGTCCAAAATTAAAAATTATCCCAACATTTAGTTGCAATTCATTTTGTAAAGTTTGCTAATTATTAAGGTTAAAATATTGTTAAATCCAATAAATAATTTTCTTCCATGCATAATATTATTATTAAGGCTTCATTTTATTGTATTGTTAGGAGTTTACTAATTATTTGCGTAAAATTTCCAGCTCTCCTTTCATACTTCAAAAATTTACTTTTGTCCGAACATTTAGTTGTTAGGGCTCGTAATAATTCAAAGTCAAAGTCATTGAACTATTACAATTAATGTACAATAACTTTGTTTAATTTATAAAAATTGCTCCTGATGAAATCGTTAAATTTATCTGCAAAGCTCCACAATCGTCTGATTTCTTGGACTAAACATTTTTTTCAGGTCTCTACTTTTCATATTTACAATGCTCGTTTTTTCTTTCCTTAATCCACCTTATTGTACCACCAGAATTTTGTTAAGTGGTTTTCCAATACAAGTGTTAGTTATGTATTTAAAATCCTTTAATTTGCATATTGAATTTCAAACACAGCTCGGACTTGCCCATGATAAAACTTAAAACCAATGATAGATATAATTTCTAGTTTCCAGACCGAAAGTCGACAGTACCATCCATTTGCCCAAAAATCACTCGATATCCTCCAAATCTCACCACCGATACCAATCAATAACCTTCCGATAAAATCCCAAATCCTTAATTAGCAACTGTTAAAAAAATGTTAGACTTGTTCAATCAAAAGTGGATCAGTGATCGCCGCCTCACACCAATAGCCCAACTTTGGCCATAACTTAAACCAATTTCCTGCATAAATGGTGTAGCGCGCACAATGATTACAGTTGAAATTAGATATAAAAAGGCATTTAATTTGTGTCCATATATGTAGAAATACATGTTAGTGTGTGAACGAGGCCGGGTCTAGCATCACGGATCAAGTCAAAGCAACGGCGACGTGTGTGGTCCACAGTTATCACATACGCGTTCTCTCTACATACCAACAAATACACATACACGAAGACACATCTACAACAACACCGACGGCCACTAGAAAAATCCGAACATCAATTGCACTACTTCAATCCTAAAGCTCTCTTGTGATGGTGTGGTTATATTGTGATTTTTTTATGAAGATTTATTAGTCCCTCTGGATCAGGCTGTGTTATTGCGGATAAAACTATGTTCACATGATGGCTTGGAAAAAAAGTTGATTGCGAAATGGTAAAATATTTGTAGGATAAAATGTACAGCAGAGGATCTAGAGAATTATCCTGTAGGAAGAAATAGAAGCTATTTTTCTGCTGTTATTAACGAAATTTAAGAAATGTTGACTTTAGTAAAAAAAATTAAGTAGCTGTAGATCACAAGAGTTAGAGTATAGTACATTATAAGACTAGTGCGAAAAGTAGAAACGGAAATGATTGTAAGTAATTGGTGGATTTTGATATCACAGCCAACTGCGTCCTTACAATCATTTAAGGACTAAGCCCCAGAACTCTAAAGACGAAGAAGAAGATAGAATTAATGATCCTAAATAAGAATGAACACGTGGCAAAAATACTGTTAAAAAATAGAGTCATGAAAGTCTAGAAAAAATGAAGATATATGTAGAAATTAATCACGAAATCCTGGAAAGAATAAAAAAAGGGGGAGAAGCCTTCAACTGGAAAATAAATGGCCCAGTACAGTCGAATTGGATGAGGCTATGAGGACCAAGAAACGTAGGTATCTCTTAGAAATTCGAAGAAAAAATAAAATACGATCTTATCAATTATTAATTTTTAAAATATTTATCGAAAGTTTTATTCAAAATATGTGATTTGAACCCAAAAAGCAACCAAATAAACTAAACGCTAACGTCATTATCTACTTTCTATAATTTAATGCATAATTTATCGGACCTCATGAAACGGACAAAATATTGCAAAACAAAATTGTTTGGAATTCCAGTAATGTAATAAATAAATAAAACATCGAACGTATTTGCCATAAAATTAAGAATATGCTCATAAAATTTACATCCTTGTCACAAACCTAAATGATTTTTTGCATTATAGAAATTATTTTAATTCTAATTTCAAAATTATATTGCTGCGTGTTTTTTCATTAACTTGCACAATAAAAAATTACAAATTAATAATTTTGAAATTCTATAAAATGCTAGATGAATAATCATCTAACCTAACATGATTTTAGTAGACACAAAATCCTTACTGAATATTTAATTTTGTACAGCATTTCATCTTTATTCCATTAGCCCAACTCAAATAATTTTCCACTAATTAAACTCCTGAAATAATTACCTATTGTTTAAAAATAAAAATAAATGTCACATTCTTGTACACACATACAAAAGCAGCTCGTAAATTTTTTTTACCATAAACAATACAAAAATCCTATTTACAACCGAATTTATATTGAGCTATTTTCAGGTGTAAATATGTTTACCTGCAATAAAACGTTTTTATTTTCCATGTGAATGCGATGAAATTGTTAAAAAAAATGTTAGGCATGTGAATTTTATTTTAGAACGGGCGAGGAAAGAATTTTTCAGGCAGCTGAGGGTTGAACGTAAAGTGTGTTTGGCTGTTAGGGAAACATGCAGTCTGTCGTTTCAGATTGACACAAAAATGTGTGAGGGTTAACGGGTGTGGTGTGGCTACACCCCTTTGCGTATATGATGAGAAAATTTATTCATTTTGACAAGAAAATATGCAAAAAAGAAGATATGATAACATAAAATCCAGAATCTTCTGAAGAATTAATTTTCGGTTGAACCTTTTCTAATCAAATAGCAAGTAGAATTTTGCAATTTTTCAGCAACATTTTTAACATTACAATAATTTCTTAATTTGAAAAACTTTTGTTATTTATTATTTGTGGAGGCTACAAGAACCTGAAAAAATTCCTGCAGGACATAATGTAAGAAGCGTTATTGTTATAATGAAACATCTTACGCTATTAATTTTTTTAATCTTACATGTGACCATTAAATTTACACCGAAGGTTTTCGCTGGGTTTGTTTGTGCTTTGAATTTATGATCCTGTATTTTATTACAATGTAGTAGATAAATTTGCTTATTAGTATTGTAATAATTCGATATTTAACATTATACCCTTAATCATTATTTATTCTTATAGTTGAGCACTAAGTGTTTAATAAATTTAATTTTAATTTTTAAATTACTTACAGACATTCTTTTCATAATGTCAATGAATTCATATTGCTTTCTTAACACTGACAATAAATGTTTAATTAAATTATTGCCATTTTATAATAATAGACATAAACTGGCTTGTTTAATATTTATGTTAATTATGTAGTAACTTTTATTATATTAAATTGTGACTGGCGGTGTTGCATTTTCTACAAAAATGTTACTTTTACTTTTGTTGTTCAAAAAAATTTAAGATTTACTACTCAGATAAAAATTATTATTACCAAAAATATCGGTGATTTTTATAGAATATAAATAAAAATAAAATTGGATTGGCCACAAAAATTATAAATATTTTGCAGAAATATCATTAAAATTTATTCAAACTTTTACGTAGTAAATAAAATACATTTTTTATTTCTAAAGTTGCTAAACTATAAAGATTATAGAAAAACGTACCTTTTTAACATAATACTTTAATGGTACATTCTCCTAGTCGTCCTGATTCGGAAAAATGTATATTATATACATCTATCTCGGTTCCTAAGAAATATACAGGGTGTTGAAGTTTACAAGAAAAAATCATTTTTTTGCAATAATTTCTATAAAAAAGCTTGGATTCAAACAAAATATTGCATGTCTGCCCTCCTCCCTAAGGACAATTTCATGAAGATATTTTCGATTTTGGGGGGCACCAGTGTCGTGGAATTCGGCCACATCTCAATTATTGCAAAGAAAAAAGCACGCCACTGCAACTTTTAAGAAATATTTTTTTATTTATTGAATTCCTTGTTCAATTTGGAGTAAACTTTGCTTTTACAGAACAAAAATTGAAGTTTTAGTTCCAGAGATAATTAGTTTTTCCGAAAGACGTGCCAAGTTGAAATTAGTCACAAATCAAATAGGAAATTTATTAAAAAACAAAAAGTAACAAAAAATAATTATAAAATTACAGCAACTGTTCAAAATGCAACCCGCCAGCCTCGATGCATTTCTGACAACGACGAACTAATGAATTAACAGCATCTGTCATCATTCGCAGATTTTTTTCTAATTTCAAGTTAGCACGTCTTTGGAAAAAATTTATTAGCTCTGTAACTAAAACTTCAATTTTTGGTCTGTAAAAGCAAATTTTACTCCAAATTGAACAAGGAATTCGATAGATAAAAAATATTTTTTTCAAATTACAGCGGCATACTTTTTTCTTTTAAATAATTGAGATGTGACCGAATTGCACGCCACTGGTGCCCCCCAAAATCAAAAATATCTTCATAAAATTGTCGTTAGGGAGGAGGACAGGCATGCAAAATTTTGATTGAATCCAAGTTTTTTTATGGAAGTTATTGCAAAAAAATGATTTTTTCTTGTAAACTTCAACACCCTGTATCTTTCTTAGGAATCGAGATAAAGGTATATAATATACATTTTTCCGATTCAGGACGACCAGGAGAATGTACCATTCACAACACCCTGTATAAAATAGTGTAGATGAGTAGTAGGAGAATTAGATGAAGCATGTAAAATTCATAAAATTTATTACAGATTTTTTCCAGCTGCAAAAAGCGATTTGTTAGGTTAGTCATCGAAACCTCTACAATAATAATTTGGCTTCATTAGCGAGCTTACTCTTCAGGCAAAAATTTGTCTAACATAATTTACATCAGATAAACTAATAATTTCATTAATAACTAGTTTTTTAATTTTCACTAATTTATGTATATTGTTTTTCTGTCTATAGCTTAGTATGATTTAGACCACCGAAGACGCAACTATTATACCGAAATAATTATAAGAAAAAAACGGAAATCATTATAAATCTATTAAAATTTACCAGAAAAAAAAATCGTAATGTACTGAGCTGCGGGTAAAATATATAGGTCAAAGTACTCAAGAGATTTTACTTGATCTCGTTATTAATAAAGCAAACTGGACTTTTTATGGATTAGTTCCGCCACAATTAGACAAATTATTAAATGATTATCTTATTTACATGCTCGACTAAAACCGGTTTGGATTTTTGGACGAAATTATTAAATGTGATGGCTTATTTTCTAGACGATGGTTCGAATAATTTTTTTAAGGACACAGTCGGATAAAAATTGGTAAGTAATCAATTTGGAATTTTTGCAAAAAAAATTATTATTGTGGTATGATAAATGAAAAGTTATTGGCAGCGAATGGGAGGAAATAAATCAAACAAAATTATTTAATTTTGAAATATCGTTGATCTGGGACAATGATTATTGAATTAAATTATAAAGAACTATTTCCAGGTGTTTTAACGAAAAAAACGGTAACTGATTAATTACAAATTTACTGTAAAGAAACTAAGTTATAATAATTACTGTTTTTTTAAACAGAAGCCAGAAGATTGAAATTTTCTTCCGAAACTCTAGTTTTTTAATGCATGCTTGCTATATTGTTCATAATCCTGGTGAAAAAGTTTAAAATTTGAAAATACTGGACGAATCATGCCTATACAGGGTGTCTCTAAAAGATCTTTACAAAATCCTACCACAAGTTTTTGGACTCAAAATAATTCGTTTAAACCAAACATACCTTAGTCCAAAAGTTCTTCCTTACTGAGTTACAGGACGCTAAAAAATATTTTTAAAAATCATTTTTTAAGTATATCAACAGAACGGTTTAAAGTAGAGATTTGAAATTTGGTGGGTTAATAAGTCTATAAGGAAGCTACAATTTGTTGGTATTAGAACCAAAATAATATTGTTCAGTGGCGTACTTATCGAAGAGGTCTCAGAGTTTTTTTGAATAATTTTTGTAGGGGATTAAATTTTTTTACAAAATAATAAGAATTATGATAGATACGCTCAAGACACGTAAAAAGGTATACTTATTTGATATGCATTAACGCAACTGTTTGCGAGATATTTCACTTTGAAAAATTTTTTTGCTATAAAAACGACAATTTGTGACACCCTGTAAAGTCTAAAATATTGGGTCACTCTAATACGGCTCATTCTACGTCCAAAACTAAGCATAATTTCCATCTTATATCGTTCTGTAGATATACCTAAAAAAGATAGAGGGCGAATAAAAAATACATCTTTCAACACCCTGTATTTTAGTAACGAAAAATTTTTGGAGGTCGGTTTCTACAACCATTTATGCATAGTTTTGGACGTAGAATCAGCTGTATTAGAGTGACCCAATATTTTTTACTTTACAGAGTAAGTCACAAATTGTTTTTATAGCAAAAAAATTTTCGAAGTTAAATATCTCGCAAACAGTTGAGTTAACGCAAGTCAAACAAGTATACCTTTTTTACGTGTCTTGAGCGTATCTATCAATTCTTGTTATTTTGTAAAAAAATTCAATACCCTACAAAAAATATCCAAAAAAAAAACACTGAGTCTCCCCTATAAGTACGACACTGAACAATATTATTTTGGTTGTAATACCATCACATTGTAGCTTCCTTATAGACTTATTAACCCACCAAATTTCAAGTCTCTTCTTTAAACCGTTCTGTAGATATACTTAAAGAACGATTTGGAAAGATATTTTTTAGCGCCCTGTAACTCAGTAAGGAAGGACTTTTGGACTAAGGTATGTTTGGTTCAATCGAATTATTTTGAGACCAAAAACTTGTGGTAGGATTTATATATTTAAATATCAATTTCTGTTTTTATAAGAAAATGTAAAACAATTGAATGTATATTTAGAATCTACAATATTTTTTCAAATTTTTTATTGGTATTTTTCAATAAAGTCTAATATCGAACCTTAAATATCTGTACTTAAATAAAAACGAGTGAAACAGACATTTTAAAGCCCCTTCTTCACCTACCACATCTACGCCTATGGAATCAGACCTCTCAAATCTAAAGATCCTAAAGCCATAGGCCAAAGTGGAACCAATTTATTGTTAATTTAATTGTTAACCTTTTATTAAAATCTTGCAGAAATTCATCACGCATGGCAATAGTTTAAAAGAATTAATTTTTTTAAATTTTATTTTACGGTTTATGTAATTTATATAATTCAAATTTTGCATTCCATTAGTTTAAAATCCAACAAGTAGGTAGGTGTACATAACTATTATTATTGCTCATTTATAACGTTAATTAGTACGTAGACGACCAAACAATTAATTAAATAATACTAATTAGAAATGAATAAAATACGCCGTTTAATTACCATCAGCGCACTAATAATACTTACAACGAAACTGTATAATTAGTTGGAATTGAAATTGAAATGAAGTTCCAAAGTAAACATCCAAATTTGGTAATAAACTAATGATGAATAACGACTAGATCTAATAGACATGATTAAATTGAACCGCGCTGACATCGAGTATGTGAGAAATGTAGATCAGTAGCGTCGGTAGTGGGGCGGTGTGTCTCTGACAAATATCTCTACAATTCAGCTGCTTGGGTGGGCCGCGTTTCACACGACCCCGTGAAGAATGTTTATCTTCCAGTGGTGTAGCAAATGAGAAAATACTTTTTATTGTTTTTGTACTAATAAAAAATTATGGGCATTAACCAAATGAGTCAGCTGGGGGTTTTAAATGTTGCATATTGTGTACGAGTTGGTTTCTGAGATAATCTACGAGTTGGGTATTGGGAAAAAGTCTACAGTATTCGAAATTATTATTCAATAGGTTGGATGTAAGACCATCAAGTTACTACTTTTATTGCCTTCTATACCTCACTTTATATAATGTATATCAAAAATGTGATCAAAACTTTGATAGACGTTCCACTTAAAAAAAAGTTAGGTTAGATATTCCTTGAATTCGAAAAAAGTTAAGACCTAAAAACTACATACAAATAAATTTAGTATTGATGATAAATGTATTCTATAATTTTTTCTGCAGTGATAAATTTTAAAATTATTTACTACCAAACCCTCCATTACTTATTTAGCCAAGAGCTAAGACAAAGATCTAAAATACTACAACAACATAGGTGCTGCAATAAAATTACAGCCATAGATAAGAGTAAATTACTTGATATGCTTCAGGCGAGACTGAATCCTCACTGCAGGGGGTGCGAATGGCTGCCAAACTCCGGACTAATAACGATAAAGGGGTGAAAGCTATGATTTAATAAATGGGCGGTAACACTTTGCACAAAATAATATTTAGAACGTCATAAAATATACAAAACGTATCCGAATAGAACTGATAGAAACCGAATTAATTCATACAATTACTTATCATGCAGATTTAAAGGAGTGTCATGTTAATAAAGTTATTGTGTTATTGTGATACGAAAATTGTTATTTAATTTTTAAGCCAGTCATTCAAAAATTTTAAAGTGCATTTTGCCTAAAAAATGCAAAAATTTTGAAACTTGGACAGAAGTTTGAAAACGCTAAAATAATATTGTCTAAATTTGCAACCCGTCCGGATGACCGGAACATTGTCAAAAATGGAAAAAACTACAAATTTATTTTTATTTACACTATAGACAGTGCTTTGCTCTCTCACTCTCACTCGCTACTAACTTAGGTAAATAAAAATCAAGAAAAATATTTTCCGGACTTGCTATGAGGTTGGAAATTGAAAAGTACTTTCAATAATATTAGACAAATATAATTTGAGATTTGCAACTCTTTTGCAATACTTTGGATACGCGAAATTGGAATTATTTACAAGATATTATCAATATCACAAAGTTTCGGAGGAATGAAAAGGTTGCAAATTTAAAGTACAGTCTGTACCTGTGTAACGAACATTTGCAACCATGTTTGAAAACTTTTGCATTTTGTTGACCCCCTTTGTTAAAAAATTCACCGCCCCGAGTAATTAAGAAATAAAAAAAAATATTTCCGTTCCTCAAAAATGTATGCAAATTGGCATGTGGATTCAGGAATGTATCATAAGTATTACATAAAGTTTGCATAACTTTTGTAATTTTGTACAAAAAGATATTGCAAATTGTTGTTTTTTCAATTTTTGACAATGTTTCGGTCATCCGGACGGGTTGCAAATTTAGACTTAATATTATTTTTGCGTTTTCAAACTTGTGTCCAAGTTTCAAAACTTTTGGAATTTTGTGTACCTTTTTTGCTTGAATGACTGGCCTATTTTGTCAATCGACTATTTTTTTGAACATAACCTAACCTAACTTAACATTTTTGTGAAAGTTTCATTTTAACTGTGCGTCTTTAAAAATGGTTTTAATTTAGGAATATTTTTGTCTCAGAATATCATAATATTGAACTAAATCCACCATCATAATTATAAAATATTGTTTTATTGACCAGGAAAATACTAGTCTTATTTTTCGAGTGGAACCTGGTATTTGACGTCATGACGACTAAAGTCCGCTCCCTAATTTTGAATAATTCACTATTTAGAGTTCTTGAGGTGATCTGGAACACCATGTTCATAATTTTAGTATGTTTTCTCGGATTCTCAGGGAAATGAAAACAAAATTACTGAAAATTCTACTTAATAAATATTGAAGATATTTAGATACTGTTTTTCTAAGTTTCTTGAAATTATCTAAAAAATGTTAGGAAAATGCTAACAATTCAGTTCAATTCCACTTCGTAGTTTCTTGTACAATATTTTTTAGTAAGTAAATTTTTTTTATGTAATTTTTGTTTATAATTTTCTTGGCACGAATTGTAACATTTTGAAATATGATATTTTTTGAACAGGTACCAAAGCACTTGGGCGCATCCAACATTTTAATAAATTAAGAAATGGAATAATGCAGATTATTTACAAACATATGGTTCATATTTCTTTGAATATGTCAGTAGCATAATATATAAAATTCAAGAACACGACACATTAAATTTTAAAATAAAATTAAATATTCTGTCATATTTTATTAACATTCTTATAATCATTGAATATTGGATGAATGTTCAACTTAAGGAAAGCTATGCACTTTTTACTAATTAAACCACCTAGAAAATTAATTAATTCGTGAAATTCTTTGTTTTTATAGTTTTGATAAATCTCGTTTTGAAATTGAAAATTATAACACACTGTGTTTGTGTTATATGCCGATTTTAGTTTACTTTATAAAATCATAAAAAGATAATTATAATTTGACTTATACGAGCCCTAACAACTAAATGTTCGAACAAAAGTAAATTTGATTGTCTTTTTTCGATACGCGCAAAAGTTATCTAAATTAACTTCCATAATATTGATGGTTTTTTCTGTTTTAATGCCAACATTTAGTTATGTAAAAACGTAAATTTCGTAAAAATCCGCCCGGCGGTTCCAAAACTGGGGCATTTTAACCCAGTGGGATGGGAAAATTGTAGAAACAAAGAATTATTATTTTCAAAACGTTTTGGATCTAGTAGTCGGATTTTGATGAAATTTACTTTATTGCAAAGCTGGATGTTGGTTTTCTTTACAAAAAAGTTACACAAGTTTTTATTTGGTCATTTTAGGCATTTATCGGAGCTTCAAAGTTGCACCTTTAAAAATGTTACAATTTTCTAGTAACTGTTTTCGAAAATCACAGTTTTGAAACCGCTGGTTGGATTTGTGTCAAAAAATCTTTAAATCAAAGCTCAATAATCGTACTATATTGAAAAAATCCTGAAATGTTAATATGAATTTTTTTTGCATTTTTTTCGAGTTCCATAGTTCACTTGTCAAAAAAAGTGTTTTTTGAGTGTGCTATCTACATTAAAATAATCACAGTTTTGGAATCGCTGGTTGGATTTTGGTAAAATTTACTTTATGGCAAAGCTGGATGTTGGTTTATGTACAAAAAAATCCCCAAGTCTTTATTTGGTGAAATTAGGTATATTTCGTGCTTTAAAATTGCACTTGAAAAATGTGACGTAATTTTCTAACGACTGTTTTTAAAATATCACAGTTTTGGTACTCGGGGAAAACGACATAAAAGTGCTTTCATGGCCCTCATCCAGTCCGAACTTAAATGTTATTGAAACTCTTTGACATAAAATTAAACGTATTCTACGCAATAATCCACCAAGAACCATTGGGGACTTAAAAACCAAAATAGAAGAAATTTTGGACAGTTTCACGCCAGAATTGTACCAAAATTTGATAAATACAATGCCTGCTAGAATACAGACAACTATTAAAGCAAAAGGAGACGTAACCTCTTATTAATGGTCCCAAATTAAAAATTATCCCAACATTTAGTTGCAAATTCATTTTGTAAAATTTGCTAATTATTAAGGTTAAAATATTGTTAAATCAAATAAATACTTTTCTTCCATGCATAATATTGTTATTAAGGCTTTATCTTATTGTATTGTTAGGTGTTTACTAATTATTTGAGTAAAATTTCCAGTTCTCCTTTCATACTTCCAAAAATTTACTTTTGTCCGAACATTTAGTTGTTAGGGCTCGTAGTATCAATTTCCTATAAATTTATAATAAAGTAATTAGGGAAATATTTTAATATTTTATTAAAAAAAACACCATGATCAATAATAATGAAACAAACCAACTAAATAATTTCCCTCGTTTAATAATCGCCTCAATCATCTGACGTAGACTACTTTATATTTAATATAAAACATTTTTTTTATACCAAATAACGTAGATGTGATAAAATTTTAAACATTGCATTCAAGGCGACATAACAATAAAAAGTCAAAGTCGTTTTACCGAACATAAATTATTTTTCGATAACGTTCTCATAAAAAATTAAGTTATTTGGTACCGCATCAAATTATCACGCGATTTCGAATTATCATGGACTAAAAACAACAGGCGTTAATAAATCATCAGAGACATTTAAGTCAAAATATAAAAAATACAAATATATTAGGTTTTTTACATTTACAACACCAAGAGAAATGTAATATATTGTTGGATATCACACAGAAAGATTTATGTAAAGATGCTGCTTCTTTATTTGTTTTAGGCAAAGAATCATAACGGGCATAACTTTTTCTATATGCGTTTTAATGGATAATAAATAATAATCTATGTTTTTGTACGAGGTTCCATTCGATCACGATCGGTAGTAATCTTTTAAAATTTTGTAACATTGATTTAATGATTATTAAAAAAACTAGGCACAATGAACTAAGTAGAATATTATCAAGTAATGCGTGGTTGGCCTGTCCGAAGCAATTAAACAACATTTTGCATATAACGTATTATTATTATTTATATCAGCTTTATAACTTAACTAGCCCATATATCTCACGCATATTTCCAATTTCAACCTATTAAAGCTGACCATAAATATTAATAAAAATTATTTACCACAACGCACTAATATATCACTGATCCGCTATCAATTAACCAATGCCAGAGTGATCTAATTAGAATACGAAAGAAAAAAACATAAATCAATTAAACACTATTACATATACATACATAAGGTTGAGTTGAATGAATAATAATGACCAATAGAGAATGTCCGCGCCCATTTTCCATATTACCCGAATTAACTGGACGCAATGCCAATAAATCAATTAGACTAACCCCGATGTTAGAATGCTATGGCAAGTTCTTCCCCACTTTCTCCTTAATGTATTGACCCACCCTGGCCATATTACGATCGGTGAACACGCAATCTGGGTATAGATGGACACCTTTTGTGGTTTGACCGAGGGATAATCGCGGGAGAAGTTAACCCCTCTTGTTATCAAATTTTAGGTTGATTAAACCATTAATTAGGGGAATTGGACGAAAATGGTAATTTGTGTAAATTTGTGGGTTTTATAAGAACAATATTTTACATGATAAATTTTTGTATTGTCCTGCTTAAATACTCATGAAAATATTAAAACAGATTTTTTCCACTAACTGGATTTTATCAAAATATACTCGAGTTAATATCGTCAGGATTTCACCAGTGGATAGTTTAGCGAAAATTAAAGGTGGTTTGTCTAATAAACTATGGTCGAATGTTGCTTCCTTTTTGACGTACAGGCCATTAAAGAAAATAAATTATTTTAAATAATTTGCTATAAATCAATAACAAAAAAAGTTCACCTACTGAAATTTTGCATAGATCTTTTTTTTTGTATTCTCTTATTAATAGTGGTTGTAATTATTTTATTTAGAACACAGAGGCGTGCGTACGGGTTTCTTTAAAAACATTTTATTGAATAAAACGTACGCCACTAGTTTTTTTGCAGCACCAATATGCAGAGAGTATTTTCCATTCAATTTAGAAACTTTTTCGTATCTCATAATTTTTTGATAACTTAACTCAAAATAACCTAAGAGTAACGTAAATAGGGGAGAAAAAAGGCTTCAAATAGACTTTTTTTACCCTACAGCCAATTTTTGTAGAATCTTCTAGAGGGTCACCCTGAAAGTTTAAAACTGAGTTTGTGTATTCGTAGACCCCGCCCTTCCTTCACCAGCCCTCAATTAAGGGTTGGATTTTTTTGTTTATTGAATAACTTTTTTAATATTAAATTTTCGAAAAAAAGTCAGTACAAAGTTGTAAAGAAAAATATTTCCTACAACTTATCTTTTAAATTTTTTTTTGATATTGTCGATATTTAAAAAGTTATTCAACAAATAAGTTGAAAATTTTGGGGAAAGAGTAGTAAAGTAGTAGTCTTAGTAAGTAGTACCTAACTAGAGAAAAATTTCCCTAAAATTTGCAACTTATTTGTTGAATATCTTTTTAAATATTGACAATATCAAAAAAAATATTAAAAGGAAAGTTGTAGGAAATATTTTTCTCTACAACTTTGTACTGATGCTTTTTTCGGAAATCTAATAGGGAAGAACCTCTTTAATAAATAAGAAAAAAAAAGTTAAGTTATCAAGAAATTGTAAGATACAAAAAAATTTCAAAACTGAATGGAATATACTCTCTGCACATTGGTGCTGCAAAAAACCAGTGGTGTACGTTTTATTCAATAAAATGTTTTTGAAGAAACCCGTACGCACGCCTCTGTGTTCTAAATAAAATAATTGCAACACTATTAATAAGAGAATACAAAAAAAAAATCTATGCAAAATTTCAGAAGACTAACTTTTTTTGTTATTGATTTATAGCAAATTATTTAAAATAATTTATTTTCTTTAATGCCCTGTACATCAAAAAGTAAGCAACATTCGACCATAGTTTATTAGACAAACCACCTTTAATTTTCACTAAACTATCGACTGGAGAAATCCTGATGATATAAACTGGGTATGTAAGGTATGTAAGGAGCTTCACTTACGTCCCTAGGGAAGTTTGGTGCTTGTGAATGACTGTCAACTGAAAACTATTAATAAATGTTTAAATAATTTATATTCATAATAGTACTAACAATACACAAACTTGCAGATGAATTCATTCTTGAAGATTTTTCCAAAAAATATCCGGGACCCCAGCGGTGTTCTTAGTTTAGCACCAATCTTTGAATAGTTTATATGATAATTCGTGCCATTTCTTTGTAAAAATGAACAGACAAATCTTGCTGCCTTCTCTACTTCGGAAACATTTTTTTTTAACTATAATTATTGAATTATTGTTGTTTTGGTTTTTCGTGTTCACTTTTTGACATAAACAAAAAAATTAATTTCAAACCAAGCGTTGTTTTTTTGGACTCGATCCGTATATAAAATATATTGAAAAAAATATTCTAACTCTTAGATTTTGCTGTGCTACTTAACCACTCAGACTAGTAAACAATCTGCATCGCCATAATTTATTAATATGTCAAATTCGCCCAACCTGTCCGCAAAATAATATCATATTTCCAAATGTTTTAAATCATGTTTACATGCCAAGTGAATTTTAAACAAATAATTTAGGTTCTGCTTTCATTCCACGAAAAGTATTTTCTTTCAATATAAAGAAGCAAATAAACGTATAACCCAGAGAGAATGACCGCTGGTTTCTCTCTCTTGACATGTTATTCAAATCTGACTGAGTGAACACACCCTTGAGATTTAAAAATAAATGTTTTGTCAACACAAGAAAACGACCACTCTACTGACGTCTCTATAAGAATTCATTTATATTGCAACTGGTTGATAATGCGGTTATGCCGAATTTGATCATTTTTCATGTCGAAATTCGCCATATGGAACAGATACGTCTAATGTTATGATGGGAATTATTAATGGTGTGGTCGAGGTTGATATATCTAATGGTTTTTAGATTTATTGTAAAGTGTGAAAACCATGAGTTGACAATTGACCGTTATTGGAAATTTTAAAGGATTAAATTTAGAGTATTATTACCTAATGGAAGGGAATAATTTAATTTATTGGCTGTATAAATATTACTTTCGGGCCCAAAAGTTCCCAAAACAAACATTTTTCCTTTTGTTTAACATCACTTAGGTACCTATTTAAAAAATATATCACGATTATTTGAATACTTTCTGATAATAAAAACAACATTCTAGTATGCAAATACAGGAAGTACCATACCATGTTGATGGCACATCGTGTCACTGCAGTAATTAATTCATATTTAAACTGCAGTTTTTATTACACCGACACATGTTTATTAATTAATTCAATGTGAATGTGTGTGCGTTAAACAAACTATTTACTTTCAGTTACTCTATTTAATTAAAAAACCCTCCACATTTTAAATCACCATAAAAACAATAATATTAGGTATGTTGAGGTTAAGACTGTTTAGATGTCATAAAGGCAAATTGGTGTTTTACGACTATTTTGGGTAATAAAGCTTTTTATTGTTATTGGGACTATTTAGAAATAATAAATATAAAAGACAGAGACGATTAACATACACTGTTTTGACATGGCGATAATTATGATAATTTATTATTTAGTGTTACTTATAAGTAGAAAATAGCACAATTTACAAAAATTTTCAAAAAACCAAGCAATAGCATATTTACTTTCGTAATTAATAAAGGAATGAATTAGGTCCATTTAACATTTCCGATGCATGCCAGCTGTCAAAGTTAAACATCCATACCGATCGAATATCACGTACGGAATAATGGAAATAATTATAAACAGAAAAATGGTGGTCTTAAGTAAGAAAATTTAATTGGAAATTAACTTCAGATAAACATAATTTAAAGTCAGATTTGATCAAAATTTCTAACAGAAAATTAACAGAAATTACGAATAATTGTAAATTAGTTTCATCAAGGTATCGTAAAAAAATAAAAATTGATTTCCAGATAAATTCCCAATAGTTATTTATGTTACAAGTGTTGAAATTGATCCATTACAGTGTGTGTCAGTGAGTAATGCAATGGGGTTTTCACAAGAGTAATATACAATAGTTTTTGTGCTGTCTTTAACAAAAAAATATTTTTTAATCATTAAAATAATAAATACTACCTACTTAAACAAAATTATGTTGCTTTTCAATTTATCACTAAATATGCCAAATGTCAATCTACCAGTGTTCGAATTTCAAATTCAAACACGAATTTAAAAAAGTGGAAATTCCGTCAATATCAAAAATTTTGCAGACAAAGTCACAACAAATTTACTATCAAAATCCACAGGCCAAAATGAAGGAGAATACCAAAAATTCATCAAGTGGTTCGAAGAAAATAAAATTAATGAATATTCGGGAACAAAATTTGTAGTGTAACCAACCGAAATTTCTACAGGGTGAGTCGCAATAAGTGGGACATGCCTTACCTGTAAATACTAGGCCTAAAACTAAGACGATTGACGCAAAAAGTAGTTATACTAAAATGCATAACTAAAAAGTTATAGGCGTTTGAAGTTTCAGAAAAAAAAATTATTTTTGGTAATAACTTCTAAACTAATTGAATGAGAAGAACCAATTCTTGGTAGTTGCTAATGAATACCAAAGACCTTTAATTTATGAAAATTTTGTTGAAATCAAACTTTAAGAAGATGGTTTTTTAAAGTAAGTAAAGTGTTTAACCTTCTGGAACTTTTTTGTCCTTAAAATTTTAATTATAAAAAAAAATTGCATTTAATAGGCAATTTAATTTGGAAACTTTTTCATCTCTTGTAAAGTTTTGATTAAACGCACTGGGAAGCTTTAAAAAATTAAAAACTAATCTAAAATTAAAACATTTTCGCATTTTTTTTAAATATTTACGTAGCACCTATTCTTTTGTAACATTGGAAACATAATTGTCTTTCAGTAATAATTGATATGCCACAATCACTTTATTATATTTTTAAGCTAGATTTCTCGTTTGTATTTGCAGCACTAGAGTTAATTACAACTATAACAAAATAATTTTTAAGTTCCAAAGATGGTGATTATATGGGGCAAGTGCGTTTATAGGGGCTAATATATCCCATCAATAATATTGTAACTTAATTTTTCTTTTAAATAAATTCGCCATCATTTGCCACTCTTACATAACCTTTCAAGTGATTAAACCAACAATAACTCAATCTCAAGCACATTTTATCAATTCCAAACACCACAATACTCCAATTTCCTCCACATCTCATATAAGGCATGTGCCTCCTTTAGTCCTTTATATTTTATAATACAACTGATCAAGCAAATGACCTACATGATTGTAAAATGATGAGATATGACATGATACAATAATTTCGTAAAGTGAATTCAATTAAAAATTATTCTCGATGCCTTATGTGGGTAGAAATTGATAGAACGAATTAATGCGATTAAAAAAATACGCCAAGTCATTGCATTGCATTGATTTACATAGTGTTTGTCATTTTGTGATAGGGGAGAATAAAACTATTGAGGAAGAAGGTCATGATATTATACATATATGCATGTTGTCAAGGAAATTGACAGTTTTCTGCTTTTCATAGCCTACCTACTGTAATATAGTTCCTTTCGTTAAACGAGTTGTTTAGTTTGTTAGAAGTGAAAAATCTTTCAAAGTCGTACCCGCCATTAAATTTTAGTGTTAATTTATGGAAACAGCGATTAGATATTAGAAATATTTTTCAGACGTAAACAACCGCGGCATCGCGTCATTTCAGATAACCAATTGCTTATATTTTATTGAAAAATTCCTTGTCCCGATACATCCTCCAAATGATTCATCATCAAACGTGTTTTCCGACGTTTTTTTACCAATTTAAATCTCAGGTGCTCCAATCATCGGATTTTTTTTATTAATACCTACTATAGACTATAGATATCAGCTTACAAACATAACACACAAAACAGAGGAGAGTGAGTGTTTATTACATTTCGTTGATTGAAACTTTGGAATGTAAATAAGTTTCAAGAATGAAGTTGACGTCATCAAGTGATCAAGTCTGGTGACAAGTAAAACGATTGCAAATTGCAGATTTGTCACGCATTCCGTAAACTTTTAAATTGAATATCTCGCACCCTTCAGTTTGTTTTATTAAATCATTGGATTGGAAGGGTGGATAAATCGCGAATGTACGCGCCGGTTCCAGGGGGTGGAACTCAAGAATTGTTGGTTTTATTGAGGGTGACTAGTGACTAGTGTAATCATTTTGAACTTTATTTAGTGGAAGGTTTTATTTTATTGAGTGCTAGTGTGTGTGGGGAAAGGAGATAAAGGACTAAATTAACTTGTTTGATTTATTGCTTATAAGGATATTTATTAAAAATTGGAAAAACAATTAGAATTGTTGACTTTGGCAAATAATAATTTGATGAATTAAGCTGTGTTTTTATCTTATTAAATTATGTTAAATTTTTTCCCGCTATTTCAGTTACGTATTGGTAAGTAAAAAAATAACTCCAAAAACACTAGCAAGGAGGTAAGGGTGCGCGAAATTCAAACGCCTATCAATCATTTATGTACTTTCAAATATTTTGTCCTGATTTTACATCGTAATAAAACAATCAATCTAGCTCCAATATACGCCATCACCCACAAAATTCGCCAAGTACCTACAAGTTTTTTTTTAGTGCCTGACCTCAATCGTAAATAAAATAATGACAAGTATAGATTCTACTCTTATGTATTGCAATAAATTTAACAAAATGCTATAAGCTATAACCAAATATGTAGATAAATGTGTTTGGAAAAAGAAATATTGCATAATTCGTTTAGGTTTTGCAGGTTTTAAAATTGTTTTTGTTAACAGAGTGTTAGTGTACATATTTTGTTTATAAAATACAGAAATGTGCTAGTACAAAATATGATGGAATGTTGATATTAAATTTAAAAAAGGTTTGAACCCAACTTGATTTTTTCAACTAAGGGTTTGAGGTTAGCGTTAACTCTCACTTCTCTAGAACTTCCAAGGGATAAACAGCTGATCAAAATTCAAAATCCACAAAAATCGAAAAAATCCGCGAAAATCTAAAAACTCAAAAGTCGTCGAAACTGCAAATCGAAAAAAAAATGAGGTGCGTACGCACCAGGCATGAGCACTTAGCACTTTGACGTACATGGAAATCTAAAGACATCCACAGACATCCAGGGACAATCGGACATCCAAGAAATCCACGGAAATCTACAGAAGTCCGAGGACATCCACGGAAATCCATGGAAATCTACATGGGTGTACACCAGAAATCCACAGTTTACCCGTCGAGAACTTCCTACTTTTTAAATAATTAGGAGACCTATAAATTTTTGTGAAAACTTTTAGAGTTGTTTGTTCCATTATTTAAAAAAAAATTGCCTCCCTTGAAAATATGTATATGTAAAAAAGCCAAGTCACCCTTCCATAAGTACGCTAATGAAGTGTATTATCTTTGTCGTAATACAATAGATTTATAGTTTACTAAAAGACTAACTAACCTACCAAATTCCTATAAGAAATATACACCCAAAAAAAAAAAAGAAATATTAATTTTCAAATTTTATAAACAAAACGTTCTACATCCCAAGTTTATAAGAACTTTCGTTCTTAAAAAAAGATCCTCTATCAACAGTCCTGCTACAAAATTAAAGCACCCTGTATATTTGTAACTTTTCACACTTTCCTCTTCACATTTTATGAGGTCAAAATTTTGGAGTATTTTAGATTCCAAAAAAAAAACTATAGTGATCTTTATTCTTGACAAAAAATCGTCGTAATTTTTGGTTTGATTAAACTAAAATCTGTAATAGGCCAGTCATTCAAGCATTTTAAAGTCCATTTTGCCTAAAAAATGCAAAAATTTTGAAACTTGAACACAAGTTTGAAAACGCTAAAATATTATTAAGTCTAAATTTGCAACCCGTCCGGATGACCGGAACATTGTCAAAATTTAGATTAAATATTATTTTAGCGTTTTCAAACTTGTGTCCAAGTTGAAAAACTTTTGGAAATTTGTGTACCTTTTTTGCTTGAATGACTGGCCTATAAATTTAATTTTGAAGTCTTATTTGTTATATAAAGTTATAATTATTATATTAACTAAGAAATATTTTTCTCAGTAACTTATTTTTTTAATGTTAAGGTACACAAATATTCCAACTATTTTATCTACTTTGCATTTTACACCTCAGCATATTTTAAACAAATTGTCCTCGCACGTAATCAATTTAAACCACCGAACCTCCTGGACTAGCCAAATTTTTTCAATCGTACCCATCAACAACGATTTATCTACTGGAAAGTGCAATCAATTGATACTTTTTAAGGCACTTTCTAATCAAAGTGACACTTATAGCATTTTAAAGCCTAAACAACTGTACAAGAACGGAATATCATATAGTGTTAATTTATTTTCAATATATCGAAAACTTTGCCATTAAATTCGAGCTATTAAAGCAGCGAGCTTTGATGTTAATCTAATCTTGAGAGCCATTAAATTCAGCCTAAAGTATTACATTACTGCATCACCCACCCAGCGAGTGTGTATGTGTAACTTTGTCTCTCCCCAGTTTTTATCCGATGCTGAAGAATTCCAAATATTTATCGAAATTTTGTAACAATACGGTGTGGAATACTAGCTTCGAATTTCGTTATTTTAATGACATCATTTACATTTTAACTATTTTAACTTGGCTTTTATAGCTTCATCTAATTGAAAATTGTAAACCGTTTGTTCTTTCTCATATACAGAACAGAAGAAGATGGTTCTTATATTTTATTTTATTTTATTTTTTTAGTAAAATATATATACAGATGTTTTGATTTATGGAAGTGTTTAAATTTTTATTGTTTTAAAACAACTATTTGTTGGTTTGAAAATGTTTGAAATTGTAGAGAGTAGGTGTCGGGACAACTATTAAAATCAACAAATCTTTACCTAATATAGATTTTACGATTTAAATGTCTTAATAATACGTTCGCTAGGAAAATAATATCTACTCTCGTACAAGAGTTTATATGTTTTTCTGTATATTATTATTATGTGGTTGAATATGATTTAAATAAGTGTTAACCATTAATTTTCAGTAGTAATGTACAACTGCTGTTAAAAAAATCCAACAAAGCCATAAATTACATTTAACTGATATATTGGTGTAGATTATGTTGTTAATTTGTTAAAAAAATCCACGTGTCACTTTAGCCCTCACACACATCAAAAATAATCATTTATAAAAATAACCAGACCAGGAATGTAAAACCCATAAATCATAACATAATAAATCAAACCGAACCATCCCAACTCAAAGAGTAATTAAATTTATTAGAAGTGTCATTTGAGCACTCCACATCTAATAGACCGTGCTTCGTGTCATGTCATTAAGAGGCAAAGCAGAAGCAATGTATCTTGTGGTGCTAATGAGGGCGGCTCTTTGACTTTAAATCTCTCACAGTGTTACACTTTTTAGCGGCAACTAAAATGTTTACGGAGGTGTCTTTTGTGCTTTTTAGGACTTTTAAAGGTTTGTGTTTGGATGCGTCGATGGGTAAATAGAGTCGGGATATCATAGCCATCAGGGCGGTGAAGTACTTGAAGTGCATTAGATTAGAGTAGAACAATGATGGGTTTGTTAAATGTTGGAAAAAGAAATAATGAAAAATTTGTTGTTAAGTTCGAGGATTAGTTACTACAGTTCTTACTTTTGATGTTTTTACGAAGCTTTAATTTCATTCTGGATAGTGATTTATTAAAATTAAATAATTAAAATTAAAATTCAGTGGAAATTGTCTCGATTTATTACAAAACGTCCGTGAAGAACATAAATTTTTCAAAATATATAGCTTGCAATTTAAAAAAAAATCTGATCCAGCACATAACTTTCTAGGTATAAGAAGCGGATATACATTTTGATCTCTAAAAAATACTGAAAGTGAAGAAAAAAAAACTTCGTTATTATTTCGTATAAAGGATGTTTTTGTGTCTTTTTCAGGATTTTACGGCGAAATTTTGAAAATAGTCATATGTTTTGTAAGCAGCAAACGGATTTTAAGGAAATTTACATTTTTACAAAGCGAAACTCGTTTCAAGGCTTTAATAGTTATTTTTTTTATTTTTCAAACTTGTCATAGCTTTATTACCACTGGTCTATTTTTAAAGTAATTTACATTTTTATACAGAGGAATGTTTGTAAGTTTTATTACAAAATATTTGTTTAAAGCCTGTTTTTGTGTTTTTCATCCATTTAAAATAAAACTTTGAAAATAGTGCCAGATTACGTAGTTTTAGACTCGTAGTTTTAGAACCACTGTTTAAAATTTAAGAAATCTTATATATTTACAATATGGAATGTAGATTTAAATATACTGTTCAAACGGTTATAAAGGCCATATTTGTATGTTTTTCAGACGTTTAAATTGAAATTTTCAAAATAGCACCAGTTCTCGTGCCTTGATGGTTCTTGCAACAAAGTTTTAGAATCACTGGCCAGGTCTTAAGTAAATTTACATTTTTACGAAGCTGAGTGTAGGTTTGATTACAAAAAACAAATTCAAAAGCTCTAATGGCTTTATTTCTATGTTTTTCAGAAGTTCAAATTGAAACTTTGAAAATGGCACCACTAGTTTTTCTAGATTGGCAGTTTTTGTGTCACAGTTTTATAAACACTGGTCAGATTTTGAAGCAATTTCCATGTTTACAAAGGGGAATGTTGGTTTTCTTATAAAAAAACTTCAAAGGCTCTTTTTGAGTGTTTTTCGTATCTTTATGAAGTTTGAAATGAAACTTTGAAGGTGGTGTCGGATTTTATGTAGTGGGGCAGTTTTAGCGTCACAGTTTCAGAACCACTGGTCAGATTTTACAGCAATTTCAATGTTTACAAAGAGGAATGTCGGCTTTCTTATAAAAAAAATGCAAAGGCTCTTTTTGGGTGTTTTTCGTACCTTTGAAGTGAAACTTTGAAGGTGGTGTCGGATTTTATATAGTGGGGCAGTTTTAGCGTCACAGTTTCAGAACCACTGGTCAGATTTTAAAGCAATTTCCATATTTACAAAGAGGAATGTTGGTTTACTTGTAAAAAAATTCAAAATCTCTTTTTGAGAATTTTTCGTATTTTTGAAATGAAACTTTGAAGGTGGTATCGGATTTTAGTGTGGTAGTTTTTGCGTCACAGTCTCAGAACCACTGGTCAGATTTTAAAGCAATTGCCATGTTTACAAAGAGGAATGTTGGTTTTCTTATAAAAAAATTCAAAGGCTCCAAAGGATCTTTTTGAGTGTTTTGCGTACCTTTATTGAAAGTGGTGTCGGATTTTATAGAGTGACAGTTTTAGCTTCATAGTTTCAGAACCACTGGTCAGATTTTAAAGCAATTGCCATGTTTACAGAGAGGAATGTTGATTTTCTTATAAAAAAAATGCAAAGGCTTTAAAGGCTCTTTTTGAGTATTTTTCGTATTTTTGAAATGAAACTTTGAAGGTGGTATCGGATTTTAGTGTGGCAGTTTTAGCGTCACAGTTTGAGAACCACTGGTCAGATTTTAAAGCAATTGCCATGTTTACAAAGAGGAATGTTGGTTTACCTGTAAAAAAATTCAAAATCTCTTTTTGAGTATTTTTCGTATTTTTGAAGTGAAACTTTGAAGGTGGTGTCGGATTTTATATAGTGGGGCAGTTTTAGCGTCACAGTTTCAGAACCACTGGTCAGATTTAAAAGCAATTTCCATGTTTATAAAGAGGAATGTTGGTTTTCTTATAAAAAAATTCAAAGGCTCTTTTTGGGTGTTTTTCGTACTTTTGAAGTGAAGCTTTGAAGTTGGTGTCGGATTTTATGTAGTGGGGCAGTTTTAGCGTCACAGTTTCAGAACCACTGGTCAGATTTTAAAGCAATTTCCATGCTTACAAAGAGGAATGTTGGTTTATCTATAAAAAAATTCATAATCTCTTTTTGAGTGTTTTTCATATTTTTGAAATGAAACTTTGAAGGTGGTGTCGGATTTTATATAGTGTGGCAGTTTTAGCGTCACCGTTTCAGAACTACTGGTCAGATGTTAAAGCAATTGCCATGTTTACACAGAGGAATGTTGATTTTCTTATAAAAAAAATTATAAATGCTCTAAAGACTGTTTTTGAGTGTTTTACGTACCTTTGAAATGAAACATTGAAGTTGGTGTCGGATTTTATAGTGTGGCAGTTTTAGCTTCATAGTTTCAAAACCACTACTGGTTAGATTGTAAGGTTATTTAAATTTTTACAAAGACTCAGACACCCACAAAATGTGTACATCCAGAAAAATCCGTCGAAAAAATCTTGATTCTTATTTAGTATAAGTAAAAAGATACAAAAATCGTAAATCATCGAAAATTTCAGGATACCCATTACAATGTTGGCAAGATTTCTAGCCTCCACGTATTTATAACTATTATGGCCAGGAAGTAGAGGCCAGGATCTTTATCCAATTAACGGATTGATAAAGGTCCTCCTGCCTCTTGGAAAGAAGAAACATACAATAAATGCATTTTTTATTCTTAGTACCTTGGAACCCCACTAAAAATTATAATCCTCGAGAGCTTCAAATGATAAGTTTCCTAATTGTAGCAGTAGGTAATCAATTAACTTGCCCCTAATCTTTTTCTCACTTATGCTACATAAACCTGTAAACAAAGGACATTATTTCGATAATAAATAGCACATCATCATGAAGAAAGCAGCCACCTCGTCCATCAACGTCAGCAATATAATCCACACATTATTATTATTTTATTACTTTTGACATACTTAAAATAAATGTTAATATACCCAAATAATATAACAAGGAAAATTTAGTGTACAAACGAGGCAAATCTAAAAGACGTAGATTATTAGTTTCGCTTCCCGCAATCTACATTACGCGAGGAAAGTAAATTGCAGCTTCGATAAACCTGTCGGCAAATTCACTCTCTCACCAAGTCACTGTAATGAGTAGTGAGTAGTGATCCAAGCAACCAACCAACCAACCAACCAACGAGCGTGATGTTTAACAACGTACATTTTAGTCCTACAGTTCATAATATTAATTTGTGCCTGCTTGGCGTGAAATCTGAATATTGTTTTCTAATATGATTATAATTATCTTCACCAGCGATGGAGATAATGACGTTTGTTTTAGTTTGTTTAAATAATTATTTAAATTTTATCATAAATTGAATCTCGTTAACGATTTGCCGTTATCTCTATTTTGATAATTATAGATGTCTGCATACAGCATTACTACAATTTTCGCTGTGTTATTGAGGATTTACAGAACATTAACAAGACAGTTTTAATGCTAGAATGACTATATAGGATCATTATACATGCACGAACTCTTCTACAATTCGTATACTCGTCATTAACTAGAACATTAGCTAAAATCCATAGTTTTAGGAAGCATAGAAGGTACACTATAAAATTCGTAATAAAAAATATTTGATAAAAATTTTTCTAAATATTTTGGCACCAGAACTTAAAAATTGACCTTTTGATCCAAATATATTTAGCGCTAATTCACCCAAGGAATTCATATTTTTCAAGAAATCATCTTACTTAAGATATTTACGTATTTTGAGAAATGTAGATACAATTTTGAAAAAATTACCGCGGTAAAACTACAATGTGTAGGCAGACTTGCACTTCCTCTAGTAAACGATTTAATTTACTTATCAACTTTACTTAGCAAAAACCTTTATTACCTGAAATTGTTATCTCTCCACCGCCATCAATTAATTATAACATTCTGTAATAAGTTACAACAAAATTGCAAATTAATTCACTCAATTGCTACTGGAAGTATGCGACGAGAAAGAGTCAAGATTAAAATCTTGCAAGCCTTTACTCCAGCTATATTCATAAAGAACTGTCACAAACCAATAAAGTAATTAACAGTGACTTAATTGGTTTTATCTTAATAATCTCCTAAGCTTCCCAACTACATAAAACACGTTTACATTGGGCGGCTCCGGTTAATTACAAAAAATTTCATCAAATTCCTGTGATATTTTCGAATGTTTAATGCTCATTAAGATGTTAATAATATTTAAGCAAATAAAAATAATTAAGCGACAGATGGTCAAGATATTTAAGTGGAGGGCAGTGAAAAAACGTTTTCATGAAATCGACAAGGAGAGTTTCCACTTGCGAATGAAAAAAAAAGCGTTTTCACGAGCATATTGCTAAAAAAAACACAAATCATTGAGGTATAAGACATAGAATGTCATAAATTCGCTTATATTTTCTAAAGAAGTGAAAAAACAATCAAACCTCAAGAGTTATACTTCAATAATTTTGCGAAAATCGGCATCTAAAGTAAGTACTAAAAAGTGTTGTCTCAAATTTTTGTTTAAAATTATCGTAGCAGTTACAAAAACCATTGAATTATAATGAATAGATTGCCACCTAGTTAAAAGGACTATTTTAACCTCACTGGATATTTTTGTTTTGAATGGTGTTTTTTAATTTCAGTAGAATAATAATATTATATTTCTTTTTTCAGCACACATACCTACATACCTACATACCTACCTACATAGAGACCACAGAAGTACCACGGTTTAAAATACATAAAAGAATATGAAATTCAATTAAGCATTACCTAATAAAATTCATTTAATGCGCTTACATACCTGAAATTTCCGAAGCCTTTCATACGGAAAATACTGCAACGCAACGCGGCCATAAGCTTTACTTTCAAATTGTTTTTTTCACAGTGCGGCGATAATTTCAAGCAATTAAACATGTAGCAGTTGCGCGCGCTAACTAGCGGTCGTTTTTAAACCAAAATGCAAATTCTAATTCACAAACAGTACGGCAGGCTTTTTCTCATTGCATTGGCCAGCAAAGGACGGACAGTTGTAATGTGCTTAATGTTTTATTTAAATGACGTTGGCGGCGTTATAAATCAAGCTGAGACCACCCGTGCAGTAGTGGTTAGGTCGCGTAACCGGACACCCGACACTAGCGCCAAAAATGTTAACAAGACACATGACAACTGCCGCCCAACTGTGTTGGGGCGGCTGATGGCTGGACTGGACTGGACACTCGCCCCGACCCTTTTGCTGTTTCTGGTTCTCCTTTTGTTACACTCATTAATGGGCCCAATTATTCTCTCTCTTATGAATTTCAAATGTCCATCGATGTTATCGTTGAGTACCTACCTTCATTCTTGTGCATTATTTGTTTGGGCTGGGGACAAAAGATGCGAAACCGCCACTGAAGATTTGACTTGATGCATACCGAGACGAGGTTAATGTGAACTTGTTATTATAATTTAGATTAAATAATTTGTAATTTGAGCCAGTTGTTCAAGAGCTCGACTGGCGGACTAGTAAAACTTTTTTTATTTTTACACACAGGCATTTATTATTTTTTTTACAACATAAACCACCTAAGCATGTAACACTAGTTTACACTAAAAATGTACATTTGATGTATTTTCTTCCACTAAATTCGAAAATCAAAGTTAAAAATTTTTTATGGAACAGTTTTTGAGATATTGTAATTTTTTCATTTTTTCGACTTTAAAAGTCATATTTCGAGCTAGAAATCTCCGAATGGTTCTTGGTACAAAATGAAAGGTATTAAGATGACAAACATATACATGTAATCAGATCTTTAATTGGTTAAGCGGTTCAAAAGATATCCATGAAAATAGGCCAGATTTTTTTAAAAAATGTTCCGATCTTAAAGTTGTCTGCTTGTTGTGTGGAATGCAGGGTCGCCTATTTTCACCGATATCTTTTAAAGTGCTTAACCACTTAAAGATCCGATTACATGTATATGTTTGTCATCTTAATACCTTTCATTTGGTACCAAGAACCACCAATTCGGACATTTCTAGCTCGAGATATGACTTAAAGTAAAAAAAGTCGAAAAAATACAAAAATTACAATATTTCAAAAACTATTCCATAAAAAAAATTGTAACCTTAATTTTCGAATTCAGCGGGAGAAAATACATAAGAAAAGCCACCTCTCATCAAATAAATGTACATGAAAAAAATTTTATTTTGTAAACTAGTGTAATTAATGTTCTTACAGTAACATTTTTTTACAGTCTTATTTCCATCCTTCTCGCTCTAAAGAGAGGTGAACGACAAGTAGAGATAGAGATAGTGTGACGCATATGACTACTGAAAATAATCCAAGTATATACATGGTGATTCAGGTTTTAATGCACAAACTTTAATAGGGTATTCTAGTCACAAAATAAGAAAAAAACTTCATATAAACATGGCACGGGTTCGAAAATGCATGGTTCTTGACATACAGGGGATAAAAGTACCGCATTTTATTAGATGGGCAACAAGGTCAACTACCAGAGCAAATTTGAAATTTCTACGTCAATCCAGAGGCGTACAATAGGGGTGGCATATACACTCACTATGTACTGTTTGTACCATTTTAAAATTCATAAATTTTTACTCGTGTCTTCAGATAAAAACGGTAAGAGATACGAGATTTTGACAAGAATACAAATTTTTAGTAACTAAATCAGCGATTCAGAAAAATCAGAAAAAAATAAAATAATACAGATGGTTTAAAAGATATGAGCAGAAACTTGTATGGGCCACCTTATTCTACGCCTCTGGATTGACGTAGAAATTTCAAATTTGTTCTGATAATTGACTTTGTCATAAGGATACTATGGTTCAAATTTCAAATTCGTATCTTGTTTATTATTAGAGATATGTAATAAAATGTGGTTTTGAAGCGCTATTTTTATCACTCCTGAAAACTATCTAAATCTACCTACAGAGGGTTTACATTTCAAAAGTTTCCATCATCCAGAACAAAAACACGTCAGTTTAGTTCAATATCGTGAGGAAAATTCAAAACCATAAATTTTAAGAATCTGATCAATTTTGTCGCTTTTGATTCGTTTTAGCTTATCTCTATTTTTTTAGCGAGTTTCTCAAAACATCAGACATGTTGCTCGTTCTCCTCTATAACA
Organism: Pediacus dermestoides; assembly: GCA_963942485.1. NCBI lineage: Eukaryota > Metazoa > Arthropoda > Insecta > Coleoptera > Cucujidae > Pediacus > Pediacus dermestoides. Next base: position 39,145,295 of record OZ012626.1, read on the forward strand.
CCCCATCAAGAGACAGAAAAATCTCCCCCTAACCCCAAACGCTACCATAGATCAAGCCACCAAAAACCCACCGGCGTTTGCATTCTATAAACACAATTATTGTGCAATTTATGTCACTTGTAATCATTGTTGAAAAAGCATGTTTGGCCATTACCCTTAGCCATATTAGCTACATATTCAACAATAACAAGCCCGTCCGCTATCAATAACGACGACTTTTGGGTCTTAAATGGCCTCATAATACCTCCTGTTGCCCCTCTGGTCCCATAATTCAAGTGACTTAATACCTCCCTAATGTCCCTAGGAGTTTGCTAACTGCGCCACAATTGCTCTAATTAGAGACAAATGTCGACCTTTGCTGTGTGAGTGGAGAGTGAGTGTGTACTTTATCATTAACTGGGAGGCGGTACGAAACGGGTTATGGATTCTAATTATGAATCCTAACTGTAACAACGTTCAAATTTTATTAAGTGAAACAAATTTAATTTTTGGTCTTCTACAACATAGTATTTTTAGTAATTTGAAAAACAAATTAGACGAAACTGCTTTCTTAGATTATTTAAAAAAAAATTATTGAATATTCTCTAAGAAGTTCGTTTTATTTCATTGAATTTACACCAAAACTTTCAAATTTATATTAACTAAAAGATTTTCAAGGACACATTTTTATTGTGGTTAATCGAATTAATTTAAACTACAAATGTTATGATGACGTCAGACCCTTCTTAGAAGAATCAGACTCAAGACAAAAAAATTAGTTTATTTCTTCTACGAGCCCTAACAACTAAATGTTCGGACAAAAATAAACTTTTGAAGTATGAAAGGAGAACTGGAGATTTTACGCAAATAATTAGTAAACACCTAACAATACAATAAGATAAAGCCTTAATAACAATATTATGCATGGAAAAAAATTATTTATTGGATTTAACAATATTTTAACCTTAATAATTAGCAAACTTTACAAAATGAATTTGCAACTAAATGTTGGGATAATTTTTAATTTAGGACCATTAATAAGAGGTTACGTCTTCTTTTGCTTTAATAGCTGCCTGCATTCTAGCAGGCTTTGTATTTATCAAATTTTGGTACAATTCTGGCGTGAAACTGTCCCAAATTTCTTCTATTTTGGTCTTTAAGTCCCCAATGATTCTTGGTGGATTATTACGTAAAATACGTTTAGTTTTATGCCAAAGAGTTTCAATTATATTTAATTCCGGACTGGATGAGGACCATGAAAGCACCTTTATGTCGTTTTCCCCAAGTTTGTTGTGATTTTTTAAAAACAGTCGTTAGAAAATTACGTCACATTTTTCAAGTGCAATTTTAAAGCTACGAAATACGCCTAAAATCACCAAATAAAGACTTGGGGATTTTTTTGTACATAAAACCAACATCCAGCTTTGCAATAAAGTAAATTTTACCAAAATCCAACCAGTGGTTCCAAAACTGTGATTATTTTAATATACCTCAAAAAACACGTTTTTTGAAAAGTGAGCTAAGGAACTCAAAAAAAATGCAAAAAAATCAAATTAACATTTCAGGATGTTTTCAATATAGTAGATACGATTATTGAGCTTTGATTTAAATGTTTTTTGACACAAATCCAACCAGCGGTTTCAAAACTGTGATTCTTTAAAACAGTTACTAGAAAATTTTTATCATTTTTAAAGGTGCAACTTTAAAGTTCCGATAAATGCCTAAAATCACCAATTAAAAACTTGTGTAACTTTTTTGTAAAGAAAATCAACATCCAGCTTTGTAATAAAGTAAATTTCACCAAAATCCGACTACTAGATCCAAGGTTTTAAAAAATAATAATTCTTTGTTTCTACAATTTTCCCATCCTGCTGGGTTAAAGTGCCACAGTTTTGGAACCGCCGAGCGGATTTTTACGAAATTTACGTTTTTATATAACTAAATGATGGCATTATAACAGAAAAAACCATCAATATTATGGAAGTTAATTTAGATAACTTTTGCGCGTATGGAAAAAAGACAATCAAATTTACTTTTGTCCGAACATTTAGTTGTTAATATCATGTATTTATAATAATTAATTCTACAATAGCAGAATTCTCGCGCCAAAGTATTCTTTTTTTAATAAAACACTCTGTAGTATTTATAGCCCAAAAAGACAAAAAATTAGTATGTTTTCTAAGTTAATTTAGAACTGGAATAATTTATAGTGTACAAATTTTATTATGCCAGTGAAAAATCAAAGCATGTGAATTTCTCTGAAAAAAGTTTTGTGCATGCAGTAATAAATCAAACCAACACTGGTTTAAATATCTAAATTTCATTATGGTATAAATTTATAACCAATTTTGTGAATAGTTTTTATGTAGGTTCTAAAAATTAATTAACCTAATAACTTACTTTATCAGAGAGGAAATTGTAAAATTCTAACAGAAAACAATGCCAAATTTAGCAACAAAAATGCTTACAATGCCTTCATTTAACTAACAAATAATACATTAAATCGCAGCGAAACAATATACTAATAAAATTATATTTCACACTTTTATTATTTGTAGGTTTCCTGTTCAGTTGATAAGATAATAAAACACTTCTCCTAAACCACCTAAAACATTTATTAAGTTCTAAATATTTATAAATACGTGAATGCTTCATAAAACATTTTATTGCGTATATTTTCACCTAATATAACGCCTATCTAAACGCACTTATCTAACGATCTACCTGAAAGAATTGAAATTCAGTTATTTTTTCTACGTATATTATAATTAAGTAGGAGTATAAAGTACCTACTATAGATTGCCTAAGTGAGATCCGTATGCGGTTTTATTTCGGTTGATAAGAAAAGGAAAAGGTCATTCTCACAGTAAAATCTATGAGAAATAAATTATGTTAAATGTTCCGAACCTATATTTGCTCGTTTCAAATTTTATGGGTTATTTTACAACGTTACACCACCTCGAAAATACTTTCTGTATGGCTACTGTGTCACGTGATGTACTGAGTGGGGGTGGCGAAACGTGTAGTTGTGGGACATGAATTTATAAAGTAGAATTTTAGAGGCTGTTAATTTTTTGTCCCTTTTTAACTTGTAGGTGTAGTTCATCTTTATACTAGCGGTAACGTTAGATAAAGACAGATAATGTGACGCAGATGTCTGTTGTATACAAGGTGTCTCTAAAAGTTCTTTACAAAATCCTACCACAAGTTTTTGAGCTCAAAATAATTCGTTTAAACCAAACATACCTTAGTCCAAAAGTTCTTCCTTACTGAGTTACAATGCGCTAAAAAATATTTTTCCAAATAATTTTTTAAGTGTATCTACAGAACGGTATAAAGTAGAGATTTGAAATTTGGTGGGTTAATAAGTCTATAAGGAAGCTACAATTTGTTGGTATTAGAACCAAAATAATATTGTTCAGTGGCGTACTTATCGAAGAGGTCTCAGGGTTTTTTTGAATAATTTTTGTAGGGGATTAAATTTTTTTACAAAATAATAAGAATTATAGATACGCTCAAGACACGTAAAAAATATATACTTGTTAGATTTGGATTAACTCAACTGTTTGCGAGATATTTCACTTTGAAATTTTTTTTGCTATTAAAACGACAATTTGTGACACCCTGTAAAGTCAAAAATATTGGGTCACTCTAATACGGCTCATTCTACGTCCAAAACTAAGCATAATTTCTATCTTATACCGTTCTGTAGATATACCTAAAAAAGATACAGGGCGAATAAAAAAAATCTTTCAACACCCTGTATTTTAGTTACGAAACATTTTTGGGGGTCGGTTTCTACAACCATTTATGCTTAGTTTTGGACGTAGAATCAACTGTATTAGAGTGACCCAATATTTTTTACTTTACAGGGTAAGTCACAAATGGTTTTTATAGCAAAAAAAATTTTCGAAGTTAAATATCTCGCAAACAGTTGAGTTAACGCAAGTCAAACAAGTGTACCTTTTTTACGTGTCTTGAGCGTATCTATCATAATTCTTGTTATTTTGTAAAAAAATTCAATACCCTACAAAGAATATCCAAAAAAAACACTGAGTCCCCCCCTATAAGTACGACACTGAACAATATTATTTTGGTTGTAATACCATCGCATTGTAGCTTCCTTATAGACTTATTAATCCACCAATTTTCAAGTCTGTATTTTAAACCGTTCTGTAGATATACTTAAAAAACGATTTGGAAAGATATTTTTTAGCGCCCTGTAATATATATGTAATATATATATATGTAAGGAAGGACTTTTGGACTAAGGTATGTTTGGTTCAATCGAATTATTTTGAGCCCAAAAACTTGTGGTAGGATTTTGTAAAGAGTTCTTTCTGCATTTGTAAAAAATTCAAAATTACATTTGTTAATTATTTTGAAAAAATCTCTTGGTCCCCCGTCCCTGAACTTAGCAGAATATCTAAATAAAAAACTTAGTTAAGGAAGAACGAATTTTATTTAAATAACATTATTTACACATTGCACATTCTCTAAAAATCTAAATAAAGATAGTAATGATTTATCAGTCTATTTTCAAGGCTTTATATGAAACAGCAATCATAATATTCTAACTTCTAATATTTAACTGCATTTATAACGTGATCTATATTGAAATATTATGTTATATAATAATAAACCATTTAATTTAATAAAAAAAAGACAAGACCTTCAGCAATTTTAAATAAAATTAACAATAAAATCCTTATGTTATAGTATAGTATAACTGCATACGTATCGGATATTTTTGAGAATTTCTATACACAATTTAAATTTTTTCTACATAGTTCACTGTACATTATACACAAAAACAAACAATAATAAAAATCTCTACCATAAAACTAAAAATTTGTACATAATAAATACACTGAGATCGACTTTGCTTTAGAAATATTTACATCAATAACAATAATTTAAAGAAATCCCCTCTTTAAGAAGACAAGGGCATATCGTCCTCATCGCACGCCACTGTCGAGTGATTATACAAACCCTGCGCCATCAACTGCAACGCCAATGGATTCTTTTGTCCCGACGACTTTTTTATTTTAGCCCGCTTGTTCTGAAACCAGATTTTGATTTGTGCCTCATTCAAACCCAACTCGGAACTGAGTTGCTGTCGTCGGCGTTCGGTCAGATAGCGATTTTCGTTAAATTCGTGCTTTAATCGGGCGAGTTGGGCGCTGGAAAATGCGGTGCGGGGGCGTTTGTCTTCGCCTGCTGGTTTGGTAGTTGGCGGTTTTTTCATTCGTCTGGAACGGGGACCTGGAAAGAAGAGGAAAAATTATAGTGGTTTTAGTTCGAGAAAACTAATTAATAGTCAACTTTAAATTTCGATTTTGCGCAATTACAAATCACAACGTTGCCGTAGTTTAAAATAGAAGTGAAGTTTCTACTGTATTTTGTTCTGTACGAGTGCTAGATCAAAAAGTAATACTTTCAGGAGTAATAAATAATAATTAAGTTTTAGTATGCAATAATAAAATACATTGATTGACTAAACAATTATGTTATTGTACCCAACAACATGCAATGTTTGCGTGCTTTATTTAAACCTTTTTTTAAATTTAATTAAGTATAAAATGTTGTGTTCAACGCGACAAAAACATTTATGCTTTAGTTGACACCACAAAGTTTAGTCGTTAAAATAGTAGATAAGAACCTCGCTTTTAAAATTTAGTCTTATTGTCGAAAAACTAAAAGTGTTATTTTTCATAATAACGACAGAAATCAATCATCTCGTTTCTATTGTTTTCCAGTTGACATTTTCTGGCAATTAGTTAAGGGCTACTGTATATTCCTGAGTAATCTGATAACGTTCTGTCGACAGCCAAGCTGCTTTTGACCTTTTCTTTGTCACGTATATATTCTTTTGTGACCGATTTTCGACACAAATTAATTACTGTTTTACTTTATGCGAAGCAGTCGATAAAAAAACTGATATAGAGAAAAAGGCTCGCAGGAATAGATTAGTGCTTGATTTAATTAACTGTAGAAATGTAATATTGTGGAAAATTTACGACTTTCACCAAATTTTCGATTCGTTGTCATACATCTGTCAAGACAAACACTTATAATTTAAAAATAAGTCGTGTTAAAAACGCATTTTATGTTTCATATGTGGAAGTAAATCAGCACCGTTTTTAAGTGGTTTTTAAACGGTTTATTTTTAGGCAGTTTTCAATGTTTTAACAGGATTTTTTTAAGATGTTTCTTGTGTAAAATTTAATTTATGATAATGCAATTAGTGGTTGGTTAAGAGATTTATTTGTTGCTTAATACAGAAAAATATTATTTTATATTATTTAGGTGGGTATATTTAAATACAAAAATGTCGAATTATTAGAATATACAGGGTGTTCGCGCGAAGTGGCTCACTATTGCTAACTTCGTTATTATTTGAGCTACAAAGTCGGTTAAATTAGCAAACTAGTAGCATTTTTTCCGCTGATTACAATGGTGAAAACAGAAAAACAGCTGACGATCTGGTTTTCGAAATATTCACAAAAATAACATTTTTTTAAATGGAACACCCTATATATTTTTGCAAAACTCGATGATAAATTAAATTCTGAACAAAGAGTATTCTTATGCTTTTTTGACAATTATTTAAAATAAGCAAGTTATTTCGAAAAAAAGTTTTTATAGTTTTAATATCAAGTAGCCATGAAAATTATAATTTTGTAAATTTTCAATATTTCCGTAATTCTTTCAAATATTTTTCAACTTGCTTAAATTCAAAATTATGATTGTTTGGTTTTAATAAATTACTATTCCGTTTTATGGCTACTTGATTTTAAAGAATTGCATACTTTATTTCAAAATAACTCGCTTATTTTAAATTATTATCAAAAAAAGATGAGGACATTTTTTGTTTAGAATTTAATTTACCATCGATTTTTGCAAAAATATAAGTATAGGATGTTCCATTTAAAAAATGTTATTTTTTGAATATCTTGAAAACCAGATATTCAATTGTTTTTCTGTTTTCACCGTTGTAATCAGCGGAAAAAATGCTACTAGTTTGCTAACCGACTTTGTAGCTCCAATAATAACGAAGTTAGCAATAGTGAGACACTTCGCGCGAACACTTTGTATATTATAAAATAATAAACATGAAAAAAGATTTTGCGCATGAATAATGAGTTTAGATGGAGAAAATTAAATTAAGTAGATAAAAATTTCTGTATTTTATTGCTAAAAAAAATTAAATCTACCAGAAATTTTCGCTATTTTATCGAATTCTCCAAATTTACGGAAACTTTAGGTAAGCAATTATTTTCTAAACGAAAACTAATATTATTATGTATAAGAATAAAGAAATTTCGAATTGATTTAAAAGCCATCAACTGTTTTAGATGTTTGGTGATTTTAAACTTTTCCTTGGATTTTTTCGCAATTTTACTGAAATGGCCATTGTTGCCGTTGTCCGACTTCACTTTGGTTTTGTTTATTACTTACGAAAAATAGTAACAATCAAGAAAAATTAAACAAAATAAAAATAAGTTCAATAAGTATATTTTATATTTTGTGGTCAAATTTTATCTTCGATTACAAAAAAAAATTAAGTCAGAATATGCGATAAATTTTAATCCAATTGACTAAAAAAAATATATAAAAAAAATAATGGAGTGACTACGAACAAATTTCCAAAAAAACTTTTAGTTATTTTGATCCCCTAATACCACAAGAAAGTTTTGCTGTTTAAAAACTCCAAATACAGATTTTTTTCCTCAAATTTTAAACTATAAACGTTTTTTAAAATTACTGAAAAAATATCTCTTCCATACAAATTGAAAATATGTAATTTTTGTTCATTTTTATGTGACAATTTTAACGAAAATTTTACCTACACTCCCTTCCTTCTCATAAATCCCCAAACCTACAAAATACACACATGAACCAGCATATTTTCAAACTTTATTTACAAACTACAACACCTGCAACTGCATAATACCTGCAGACACCGCAGGAACTCGCTTTGGAAAAAACTGAAGCTTTCCGTTACGCTTAGAGCCATCTAGTGGTAGCTTTTTTAACTATCATATATACTGTATGTGCATGCTATTTTGTAAAGGCTATAATATCTACATATTGTAGGACATTCAACAATTTGTCACGTATATCGCTTATATTGAGCTTTGAATTTAATTTATTGACAAATAAATATCAAACATGAAGTTCGTTTTATGGAGTGTTCGGTATTTGGTGTAGGTAAAGATTGCGCGGAAATTTATAGAATGAGGATAAAATTCAGTTAAGTATTTGTAGGAAAGATGCAGTTATGAATTTTTACTTTCTTATATCTGCGAAGTACAATAATAAGTAATTTTTTGTTCAATATTTGGAAGAAATATTTTTATATTCATTAAAAAAAACCATTTTCTTTCCGATTCTTCATTGCTGAAAAAAATTTAAGTACTTATATTTCCATAAGCATAACATAATTTGTTAAATTGGTTTTTAAAAAGTTTAGCTGTAGATAGTAGATACACTTCGTCATCAATATTTTATTGTAAGTAATTATTATTTTAACTTACCGGAACTAGGTCGGTCCGAATACCGCGTACAATAAACCCAAGCCGGCCACAAAGTGGGCACATTCCCATCATCCTTCTTAATGTCCTCCGGATTGGGCAACGTCTTCACCGGACTCTTCGCCCTAGGCACCGCTTCCGGACTCCTCACACTCCCAATTTGCGAAACGGTTTGACACAAACTGCCCAACGGCGCCGGCGAAAACCCCTTAGGACTGTCCTCACTCTTATCCTCATATGGCTTGAAACTAATCTTAGAACTAGTTTTAGTTTTCAGAACAGCTGATTTCCCAAACTCTGGCTGTAGAATGTTCCTGATGGAATACTTTAGCGTCTGAATAGTGGGCTCATTAACTGGTTGAGGCGACCTTGAGTCAGTCTCGTCAGTTTCATCCGGCGAGGGCGAACGAAATCTCGGCGACTGTGGATGAGGTTCATGTTTAGGACTCGACAGGGCGAAGGATGTAATGCGAAAGAAACTGCGTTCTGGCTCGAGTTTGGGTATGACGTAGTGCGGCGAATTCGATGGACTGGAGACATAGTTGTCTTGGGAAATTGTCATGCATGTGTAGGGTGAAGTCCGGGTGGATTCCGGGGAGTTCGGTGAGTTTAAAGTGGTGGCTTGCGCGGTGCTACTTGGACTTGTGGCGGTGTTAGGACTCGATCTGTCTTCAAATGCCATATTGTGATTTGAGTAAACAAACACAGAGTCAATGCACTGTAAAAACCAAACCAAACACACTTGTCGCTTCTGGCTCTCACTCGGATCAAGTGCTTACGTCTAAAAGTACGCTGTCACACTGAGTGAGTTTTCAAAATAGTCATCTTTATTACGGAGTACATTTCAAGCCACGCCCTCGAAAGCATGCGCTTGTCCTCTGCATAGAAGAAACCAACTCAATTAACCATCTCTCTTCAACCAGTCGCTTCAACTCACGCCATCTCCCTTGCACCCACCTGGAAAATCCTGCGAACCATTTCCATCAACTCAAAGAAAATTTTCATCCCACAACCGAATCTACTCCTTCGAAAAAATGAATCTTGACTAATTCGTCTTAACTATCATTTTTTCACTATCATCCAAGTCATAATCGATTTTCTTGTAGTCCTCTCACATATTCCCATCTTTGTTGCGTCCGTTAGTCCGTAATGGTCGGCAACATCTCACTCAGAGTATGATATCTGCCAATGGTGAGGTGGGCGTGTAAAGATAAATTCAATTCTGGTTGGTGTGGTTGTTGTGGTGGGGGTAAAAATGATCAGATTGAGACGTAAGTATGTTAGTTTTTGTTGATCAGAGGCGGGGTCTGCAATTCCAACGTTGTAATTCAATATGATACATAAGTGGTATGAATTAATAAGTGGCTTTAGATAATGGTTTTATCAATCTGTTATTAATTGACTGATTTTCTGCTATTGAATTGTTAATGGAGCTAATTTAATCATTAATCGTGTACAGGTCTGAATTTTATCATCAAACTGATGTTTGACCTATTATAGTAATTTTGGAAAAATTAATTCGTATTATCCACCTACCAGTTTATTGATTAAATTTGTTTTTATTTCCCACAAGCTGTTGTGAAATTTATTTAAAAATTAATTGAAACGGTATTGTATTTATTAATAAAAATTACACATGTGGAAGGATTGGCTTTGATTAAAGAAATAATAACAATAGCAGATGATGGACCATAAAACATGATTTGAGTTATTGGGTATAGTGTTTTTTAGATTGTGCGATGTAATCGTTTTTCAATTTTGTTTTATCCGAAAAACACGAATAAAAATTGATTTGGGTATAATTTTCTTGAGATTTTTATTAGTATTGTGGAAGTTTATGTACTTATAATTTAAATTGATACATGTGAGTGGCATATGTAGGAAAAGCAAATCAATACTTGCGCACTAAAAATGAATTTAATTAAATTCAAACATCAATTTCACTTTTCACAACCTGTAGTAAAATGAACTAAACGAAGTGACAATGAATTTTGAGAAAATAAACTGCTGGCCAATTGAAACATACCAAGCGAATTTTTAGGTTGAATTTAAAGTCAAATATTTTGAAAAGGAGAAAAAATATCAACATGAAATTTTCAGGATTCAAGAGATAATTTAATTGGGAAAATAATAGTGTGATCCGATTTTTTTACTTTAAAGTACGTTACTATCTACAGGGTATGAAAGAAAGTCGTCTTTTTTTCTCAAACTTTATACCTACCGAGATTCCACAAAAATGTTTTAATATTTTTTTGATGTCCATTTTTTTAGTCCCTGGTTAATAAGGAAAAACTAATTTCTCAAAATTTTTATATCCCTCTTATTTTATAAGATGCCGAATTTTTTATTAAATTAAATATTGTTGAACAGGTTTTTGCAATAATAATTATGCTGCCATTTTGAAAGCAAATGTCATCATGTGATATGTCGATATAAAGGTAATTTTAAGTAGAATCTAATTATTACGGAAAAAAATGTACAGGGTTGTTTTAAAAAATTTTGAAAGTTAGTAGTTGGCCCTTCCGGTGAAACACCAAGTGTCATTAGATTGTTTTAAACGTCAAAATGATTATTCCTTTCAACAATCAAACCATCATGCCAAATTTCAAATTAATACAGTTAAATGTAACAAAATGGTGGGGGTTGTAAAACGATTTCGTGGCCACCCGGTATACACGGATAAGAGCAAATTTTTGAAAAAGTGAAAAAGCCGTTTCGAGGATATAAGTCACCTAAACTAATAGTGAACATAAACTAACTAAATTCCATTTTATTCCATTAAGAAATAGCCTCAAAAATGGATTAAAATAATTTACCAATTAGCGAACATGTAAAAAATGTACTTTTTATAAGAAAGTCATTGATAAGGTATCATAATCAACTACAGAGATTGGTTCTTACAAAACACAATACGGCCGAACAACAAAAAACAAAACAAAAATCAAGTTTTCAGCAAAAATTCGGTATCTTATAAAATAACAGGGATATCAAAAATTTAAGAAACAGGTTGTCTTCCCATTAAGTAAGGACTAAAAAAATCTACATCAAAAAACATAAAAAAAAATTTGTGGAATCTCGGTAGGTATGAAGTTTGAGAAAAAAAGACGACTTTCTTTCATACCCTGTAGATAGTAATGTAGTTCAAAGTGAAAAAATCGGGTAAAATTATCGTTTTCCCAATTAAATTATCTATGAAATCCTAAAAACCGCATGTTGATATCTTTTCTATTTTTCAAAATATTTGACTTTAAATTCAACTTAAAAATTCGCTTGGTACGTTTCAATTGGCCAGCAAGTTTAGTTCATATTGATTTCAGATTTATGTAAAAAGTGGAAATTTGGAACGTCTTAGCGGACTTTGAAGAAATTTACAGTTTTATGTAGCCAAGTGTTGACATTTTTGAAAAGTAACTTAGATAATTTTTTCGAAAAAGAAAAAAAGCAAAACTTCTCATAAATCATACTCCACTTTGACAATTCGTAATAGACAAAACTGTAACTCTCATAATAATCGTCCATCTTGGACTATCTCAAGTTAATTCCCTCTGAAGTTAGGCACATTCCCGACTCAGGTTTACCAACTGTCTAACACAAAAATCTCTTCAGGATAATATTTTTTAAGAAGAAATCACGAACGGTGACGAAATATTTACGTGATCTAAAAATGTACTCGTATACGTCTTTCACTTGAATATTTCATTTACTATCTCATACTTACAATAAATTTAAAATATAAATTACTTAGGTTAAGTTTGTACAAGAAAGTCATGTGCTGGCTACATCAGATATTTTATAATAACATACATAAATTGCATAAGTTAAGGATAAATCATTTGTTATCTATGTACAAAAACAAATTTCCTTAATATAAAATAATATATTTTGTATAATAAATTTTAAAATGTCCATCATCAGAAGAATTACAACAATAAAAACATTTGAAATAATTCTTATATAAATTGTCATAAATTTAAATTGGAAAGAAATTCAGTTACATTAATGCTATAGATAGATACACAATTTATTTCTTCTTCATTAATTAAATTCCCTATCTTTGTTTCTCATGTACTACATTTTTGCATTTTACTTATTATTTAAGATTTAAATAAACCCAAAACTCATTAAGCTATAAAATATATAAAAACAGAAACAGGGCAAAGCTTTTTACATAAGTATACCTACAGCAGATGGCGAATTTCGAATTTTAATATGAATAATAAGCTATTAAAATGTTATAAAAATAAATTAACAATAAAATATTTGTTTAATTAGGGAATCCAAAAAATAATTATTAATTTTAATTTAAGCATCATAACTACACTACACTCATCTGGCTCAAATTTGAATTTAATGCTGATGTTTAGATATTTCATTAAAAAAAATAATTAAATACTAGCTAGCTTAAAGTTTAATTGTAATATTTTATTATAGGAAATTCTTTACAATTGTTTTTAATGATACATTAGCATACACATCGTAAATAAAAGGTAACAAAATTTTAACTTTACAAAGACTATAATAGGAAGAATCAGCAACTAAACAAAAACTACAAATAAGTCATGTCACGTATAAGTTGCACAATTTCCAACAGATAAACAAACTCATTTATAAGTTTTGTTGCACAATCTGACAAACAATGTACAAACCTTGAAGAGTGAAACATCCCCTTTATATTCGTGAAACCACAATACAAAACCTTTCAACCTTCAACACTGCCTTACAAACACAGTTTCCTTGTATAGTCTACATCCTGGCTATATTCCCCTAATTTTGACTTTCACTACATTATTTTGTACCAGACAGTAATGTCTTAAAATCCCTTTAAACTGGCGTTAAAATCAGTTTGGCAATTTGGTATGGTTAACAAGACTAAAGTGTATACAGGTACAACAATTAAGGAACCTGAGGTGTAACTGATGAATGCCAAGCCAAGGATGCATGGGGGGTTTTGTGACAAGGAAAATATTTTGTCGTATTTTGACAGGTCGAGGGTATACAGGAACATGCCGTTCGATACGCTTTGCATGACCGAATTTCGAATGTTTGAGAGTTGAATGAGGGGTGGTTTGTGTATGATGATGATGGTTCAAGACCTAAAATTAAATTGTGAGGTAATCAGTGGGTACGTCAAAATGTCAAGAAGGGAATTTTAGGAACGTGTACTCGTTAAAGGGAAATATTCTTTTATATTTTTTCAATTTATTTTTTTTTTGTTAAATTTACTACATTTTTCTCATAAATAGGATCTTAAGCAAAAATAACCATTTTAGTTTTAAATGAAACAAATTAGAAAAAATCCAAAGACCAAATATTGTAACTTGTAACATAAATAGGATAGGTATAGTCGAAAAATCATATTATAGTTATACGAGCCCTAACAACTAAATGTTCGGACAAAAGTAAATCTGATTGTCTTTTTTCTACACGCGCAAAAGCTACCTAAATTAACTTCCATAATATTGTTGGTTTTTCTGTTATAATGCCAACATTAAGTTATATAAAAACGTAAATTTCGTAAAAATCCGCTCGGCGGTTCCAAAACTGTGGCACTTTAACCCAGCAGGATGGAAAAATTATAGAAACAAAGAATTATTATTTTCAAAACGTTGGATCTAGTAGTCGGATTTTAATGAAATTTACTTTATTGCAAAGCTGGATGTTGGTTTCCTTTACAAAAAAGTTACACAAGTTTTTATTTGGCGATTTTAGGCTTTTATCGGAGCTTCAAAGTTGCACCTTTTTAAATTATAGAACTTTCTAGTAACTGTTTTAAAAAATCACAGTTGTGAAACCGCTGGTTGGATTTGTGTCAAAAAACCTTTAATCAAAGCTCCATAATCGTACTATATTGAAAAAGTCCTGAAATGTTAATATGAATATTTTTTAAATTTTTTTCGAGTTCCACAGTTCATTTTTCAAAAAACGTGTTTTTTGAGGGTGCTACCTACATTAAAATAATCACAGTTTTGAAACCGCTGGTTAGATTTGGGTAAAATTTACTTTATTGCAAAGCTGGATGTTGGTTTTTATGTACAAAAAAATCCCCAAGTCTTTTTTTGGTGATATTAGGCATATTTCGTAGCTTTAAAGTTGCACTTGAAAAATATGACGTAATTTTCTAACGACTGTTTTTAAAAATCACAGTTTTGAAACTCGGGGAAACGACATAAAGGTGCATTCATGGCCCTCATCCAGTCCGAACTTAAATGTCATTGAATCCCTTTGACATAAAATTAAACGTATATTCTTCGCGATAATCCACCAAGAACCATTGGGGACTTAAAGACCAAAATAGAAGAAATTTGGGACAGTTTCACGCCAGAATTGTACCAAAACTTGATAAATACAATACCTGCTAGAATACAGGCAGCTATTAAAGCAAAAGGAGGCGTAACCTCTTATTAATGGTCCTAAATTAAAAATTATCCCAACATTTAGTTGCAAATTCATTTTGCAAAATTTGCTAATTATTAAGGTTAAAATATTGTTAAATCCAATAAATAATTTTCTTTCATGTATAATATTGTTATTAAGGCTTTATCTTATTGTATTGTTAGGTGTTTACTAATTATTTGCGTAAAATTTCCAGTTCTCCTTTCATACTTCAAAAATTTACTTTCGTCCGAACATTTAGTTGTTAGGGCTCGTACCTACTTACTTAAAAATAGTTTACTTTTTAGTGAAGAGAATTTTAGCTAAAATATTTGGAAATTTAAAATTCATGTCGCTAAATGACCAATCAAATTAATGTATTTTAAATTTCCCGCCAAATATTTTTTATTAAATTCCGTCTACTAAATAATGCATCATTTTAACAAAACAAAGTTGGAAAATTAATGCTGAAAATAGTATAAATTTAACAAAAAATACTAAAAATGGTAGTATTTAAATTTAAAATTTAAATCTAGGGTCCCTAAAACTGCAACACTGTATATGTTGGTAGCATGAACAATAAACAACCAAGTGTCATGTTTGTGGAAAGAGAGGAAGACAAGATGGCGTGTTAACGGCAATTTATGAATTTTATGTGCTGTGAATTGTGTTATGGAATAAATTTATTTATTTATTATTTAAACAAACTTTATGAATGTATTAAAATCAGAGCAGCTATCCCAACAAATAGTATATTATGCAATGAACATTTAATGATAGCTATTAAGACACGAGTACCTGTGAATTACGACACCATCAATCAAAATGAACTGTCATTTTTTAAATTTTAGATCTATCATGGCAATATTTGATATTGACAGAAATTGCTGTGATGTTGCATTGGTTATAAACTTGTATCGTAATGAATCTCATTAAAGTACAGGTAATAAATGTCTAATAAATAAAGTTAAAGTATGGGAGTAGAAAAATAAATATTTTGATTAATGTCGTAAGTAATAAACAAGGAATTAAGTTGATTTCCTAAATTATGCATGGAAAATTAACTTTTGTGACAATTTATTTAGAAAAGATCGAAAAAATTAACTTATGGAATTTAGAAAAACTCATTTTTTCCTTATAAGATTAACTTCATCAGAGAGATATTTATGGACTTTTTTGTTTGTTATAGTAGGTAATCTGAAAATTTTAATGTTTTAATTTTTTTAATGAACGTTGATGTCTGCTATAAAGAAACTTCTTGAGGGCACCTATTAAATTATGAAATATATTTATCTGCAATATTTAATTCCAATTACAAAATAAAAACGTAAAAAGCAAGACATTTCGATTAAATTTATACATAATTTAAAATATGATGACATATCTTATAAAAACAGATGTATTAAAATATACCTATAATACAGTCAGTATTGTGTTACTTATTATTTTTAATTTACTTTTCCTACATGCAATAATGAATTATAATCTCTATCCAATCAGTTTGTTGCTATATACAGTTTCAATTATTTAATTTCAATTTCAATTCCGTTTAATTGAAATAATATAATCGAGTATTGTTCTATATCTGAAAAAACATTTTGTACAATTTGTCATTACAAAATTTACAAAAGTCGTTGTATACAGGGTTATAAAAGAATATACATATATACCTTTAAAAATGATAGACCGATACTAACCATAATGAGACTATTTATATAAGTAGCTAGACAATCTTCTAAGCGGACGTAGGTATAGGTAAATGATTGCCTAACAAGCAACATAATTCTTGAGTAGAAAGAACAGAAAAATAAGAAAATACATTCTGAGAATCACAAAATATTTTTCGTCATGTTCTTTATTGTGACAGGCGGAAATTCGTTATAAATAATGAAAAATGTTAGATTTTTGTTACAAATTTAGATAGGTACACAAACAAGCTTAGAATAGACCACCCTGTTGTCATTGGACCTACTTCCTATTTTAATATCCTGATTAACCCGTAATAAAACAGCCGAAAAAAATATTTATGTATATACATCACAGACGATGGACGTTAAAAAAACCATCTCCAAATCCACATCGCCCTTCAACCGAATTCATAGTGAGACATCTATAACTAATTTTATGTATACCTTTCAGTATCAACACAAAAGCATTCCCCGCATGGTGGTGACAAAAGGCCATGCAATAAAACTGTTGTCAAAGTACAAACCGAAACAATTCTCTCTTTGGAAGTAAAACAATTAAACAGGGAACCATAAAGTATTCTTGACAGCGCACGTAGGGCATCAAGTCCTCTCTTCCAGTTGATGGGAAAAGAAGCAAACAATAAAGACAGAGACGAGGAAAAAAACGATTACTGAATTGCTACATCATTTCCATTTTATTTTATCTGTATTCTTGTGGAAAAAAATATATTCGATTGCAATTGGATTTTATTGGAGTTTTAATGGTTTCTGTCAGGAGTTTTATGTATATGATTTGTAAGTCTGTGTGTTGTAGAGGTTCTAGGAAGTGGACAAGAAAATTATGAGGGGTACTTGCAAAATGTTTAGTTTACCTACGAAAAAATATTTGTTGGTTGTAGGATTAACTCTTATACATGCAGCTAAATTTGAAAAAAAAATATTATTCGTATTTTACCTCGAATTTCCTTCAGTTTCAGAATACAAATTGAAAAATCTACAGATTATTTTTGAAGATACAGATGTTCGTCCTGTTGATAATTTATTATCTTTAGAATATTATCAAAAATGAAACTTGAGCTAATTCTGATGTTTCTCCGGGCTTTATAAAGTTTTTTTGCAAATTTCAATTTTTTTTTTAGTTGGAACATATTGATTAAGTAATTAAAGTTCCTCCGGAAAGATTCCAAATCTAAATAAAAGAACAAATGGACTATAAATAAAACCATTACAACATTTACTAGCACTTCAACTTGTACGAGTACACCAAATTTTTTTCTTCTAATCTATAGGTACCTACATCACCCATTATATATTTTCTAATAACCAAGCCGCCCAAACAACACGATTTCCTTTCCACCCAACGCACATTCAACATTCATACACATCAACGATGAAATTTTACCTCAGTGGGGTGAAAGAAGCGCGTGAAACTTTCGGTCACATCATAAATCTCTTCAACTCAGGTGGGCTTTAAGATGCAATATCAGTATTGTGATGCCGTATTGTCATCATATGGATCCTGTGGTGACAGAAGAAGTCATTCACTATTGTCAGTCATCCATGCTGTTGACCTTTATCCACAAATAGACAACTCCAACCAACACACTACATACTATAGGTTTGAAAGCGAATTAATGAAGCATGTGCTTCACTAAAACACCATCTGTAAACACCACCCATTGATGCTTTTCTATCTTATAACTCGTGATAATTGAATGTGCGTGTGCGTTCAGTTAACATTGAGGAATAATTGAAATGTAGTAGAAGAGGAGAGCTGGTTATAAGACATACCTACAGAGACATCTAAGTTTATATGGATATCTAATTGTCGATAACATACCTAATAGAGAAATTTGACAAACTTTATCTAATAACTAACGCCTTTACAAAATGATAGAAAATTTTATTTTGACTTTAAGCTTAAAAGGAGAAGAATCAGTCGTTTAATGGAACTCTAGCTACTAGTGTAATTTACAATATTTTTACAAGTTATACAGGGTGTCCTAGCTTATATCGTCAGGATTTCACCAGTCGATAGTTTAGCGAAAATTAAAGGTGGTTTGTCTAATAAAATATGGTCGAATGTTGCTTCCTTTTTGACGTACAGGCCATTAAAGAAAATAAATTATTTTAAATAATTTGCTATAAGTCAATAACAAAAAAAGTTAGCCGTCTGAAATTTTGCACAGATTTTTTTTTGTATTCTCTTATTAATAGTGGTTGCAATTATTTTATTTAGAACACAGAGGCGTGCGTACGGGTTTCTTCAAAAACATTTTATTTAATAAAACGTACGCCACTGATTTTTTTTGCAGCACCAATATGCAGAGAGTATTTTCTATTCAATTTAGGAACTTTTTCGTATCTTATAATTTTTTGATAACTTAACTCAAAATAACTTAATAGTACAGTAAATAAGGGAGAAAAAAAGGCTTCAAATAGACTTTTTTTAGCCTACAGCCAATTTTTTTAGAATCTTCTAGAGGGTCACCCTGAAAGTTTAAAACTGAGTTTGTGTATTCGTAGACCCCGGCCTACCTTCACCAGCCCTCAATTCAGGGTTGGATTTTTTTGTTTATTGAATAACTTTTTTCCTATTAAATTTTCGAAAAAAAGAGTCAGTACAAAGTTGTAAAAAAATATTTCCTACAACTTATCTTTTAAACTTTTTTTGATATTGTCGATATTTAAAAAGTTATTCAACAAATAAGTTGAAAATTTTGGGGAAAGAGTAGTAAGTAGTAGTAGTAAGTAGTACCTAACTAGAGAAAAATTTCCCTAAAATTTGCAACTTTATTTGTTGAATATCTTTTTAAATATTGACAATATCAAAAAAATATTAAAAGGAAAGTTGTAGGAAATATATTTCTCTACAACTTTGTACTGATGCTTTTTTCGGAAATCTAATAGGGAAGAACCTCTTTAATAAATAAGAAAAAAAAAGTTAAGTTATCAAGAAATTGTAAGATACAAAAAAGTTTCTAAATTAAATGGAAAATACTCTCTGCATATTGGTGCTGCAAAAAAAACCAGAGGTGTACGTTTTATTCAATAAAATGTTTTTGAAGAAACCCATACGGACGCCTCTGTGTTCTAAATAAAATAATTGCAACCACTATTAATAAGAGAATACAAAAAAAGGATCTATGCAAAATTTCTTAAGACAAACTTTTTTTGTTATTGATTTATAGCAAATTATTTAAAATAATTTATTTTCTTTAATGCCCTGTACATCCAAAAAAGAAGCAACATTCGACCATAGTTTATTAGACAAACCACCTTTAATTTTCGCTAAAAAAAACAACCTGCGGTTCTAAAACTGTAATTTTTAAAAGAGTCGTTGCACAATTTTGTTATTTCCTATACGTTCAACTTTGAAACCACTTGAAATCATCAGTAAATATCTGATGTGTCCAACACATGACTTTCTTATACGGATAGTACCACAATTACTTTTCCTAAAGAAATTAAGTTAAATTTCTTGTAAAAATTTTGAAGGTTTCCAGCAATTTTCAAATAGTCTCTGTATATGTATAGATATTCTTAAAAAACCTAAAAATGTCTTCAGGTAAGTGCCCACTTCATTTCATAGTTTTTTACTTAAATTCCGAGTTTCCAATAAAGTACTTCGTTTACCTCCACTAATCATCCCCCAGAGGCCCCCAGGCAATCTAAGTGCGGTCCTGTCCGCATTAATTGACCTAAAACCAAACCCACCCCAACATAAATCCGCATCATTTTCCAAACAAACCACGGAAAATAAATCTACACACCATAAATAAAACATATCGTAAATAGTGTTTTTCCCCATCCCCTGCCAAGGCGTCAAAGGTTGTTCCGCAATCGATCCAAGTCTTTTCTCTCGAGTCCGTACACTTTGATTTTATTTACAAGTGATGTAGAAAATTGAATTCCACACCCTCGACGGCAAGGTGTAAGATTTCCACCCCACCAATCAATCGATAACAATATCACCGTATTGAAGAACCGTATAGAGGTGATTCTTGCGCGATGGGACTAAAGACACCCTTTTGTGGGTATTATGGCAAAAACTCAATTCGCTTAAAACTAAAGAGTGAGCCAGCGTTTTGGTTGTTGTACGAGGGGTGGAAAATGAGGCAAGCGGGATTATGTTTGAAAAGGGTAATTTTCGCTTGGTGTGTTGGAATAGCTTGATTCGCTACGTGGATGGATTTGTTGGAAGAACCGACGAGAGGAACAATTTTATTATAATTTTTTAATGTGAAAACATCTAAAATTATAATTAGTGTAAATTGTTGGAAAAGTTAAAAAACAATGTTTTCCACACTATAATAATTTTGTTAATAAAGTGGAGAATAGATGAAAATAATTTGACTCGTATTCAAAGTTCAACTTCTTTCCACCAGGTTTTAAATGGGGTTTAGATCAGGTGACTATGTGGGCTGTTTCAAAACCCAATATAATTTACAAAACTAAGTTTACCACTATAAACTTAGTTGTATAGTTGGGATTATTATCCTATTGAACATAAGAAATAATTGTATTTTGTAACTGTAATCCTCCTATATAACTTTAGACAAAAAGACCCCATTCTAACATCACAGAGAGATATACTAAAAACAAATTAATTCTCGTTTTTGGTCAATTTCATTAGCATGAAGATGATTATCAAATCTAGCGGATTCAAGATTGTTCCTTTCGGTTTATTATACAATATTTCAAGAAACATCTAAGCGATTACATCACTGTGTGTTTTATGTTATTATATTTTCAATTTTTTGTGTGTATGTTAGAGTGATCTGTGGAATAAATTATTATTTTATTTGTACGGCTCTTAAATTTAATGAAATCTGCATAAGAATGTGAAAAATGCTTAAGTTATTTAACATAATTCATGTACAAACCAAAGAAGCAATGAATATATGTAAAAGAATAATTAAGCTATTCTACGATCTTTAGTTTTGGTTCTAAATATAAAGATCTTTATTTCCTTGACTAATCAGGTACAATATTAAAATTGGTTTCATATTTAGCACTTATGGAATCGTTTTAAATGAAATCTGTATTTTTATCGCAAGAACCATTGTATAGTAAAGGACTGAATGAATATCTACCAATAAAATACCAGGCCATCACTATTATACCATCATCACCAATAGTTTTGTGAATCGATTCAATTCCAACGGAAATGGAAAAAATAAACAATTTAATTTTCGTCTCTCGATATATTTCACTAAAAAAACTATGAATATCTGATTTAACACCGTTCGACTATTAGAAATAGAAACCACAAAAATGTCTTTGTTGAACAGTGTGTTAATTGAAAAATACAAAGTGGAATAAATCCGTGAAACTTTTGAAGAACTTCCGACTTGGTTCCAAGAAGTATTTTAGTAATTACTGGAAATGGTTAAAAAATTCCTTGAAATGTGTCTAAAGTATTGTTGTGTGGAAAAAAGGATGAAAATGTGAATCATATAATGAAATATGTATAATCTAATAGCGCACCTAATTTTCGTTTTAGGATGAATATAATGGAAATTCACGGTTTCATGAGCATAACAAAAGTAAAATTAAATATTTTATGTATAAGGTGTATTTGAATTTGTCAGAGATAATAGACGGTTTTATAGACGAACTTCATTCGGTTTTATTATAAAATGAACGACCAAGTTCTGTGTTATGTAAAAAAACTGACGCATAATTTAATTTCTTATAACTTTGTAAGTTAATCATTTTATTACTTTTTAAGACATATATCACCAGTTATCACCACAGTTGAAATAACCAGGATAAATTCAGTTTTTCTAGGAAAAAGTTTTCTTCTATAGATATCTACATTTCTATATAGATAATTAAATTTAATTAAATTTGTTAACTACACAAATTTATATAGAATTTAACTGCATTTACTTTTCAATATTTCTGAATAATCACCAAAATTTTATACTTTTACGGTACCTACACCAACATTAAATTTCCGTATACGATTAATTTTTTGCTAATTTCTAATAATAATAACTTTTCAATTATACAATATTTAATTATTTATTACCAATTTGTAACCAATAATGTGCAATGAAACTAATATAAAAAATTAATGGTAGGTATATGATAATTAATGTTGCGTCAAATTTAATTATTTTAAACAAGAAGTAGGTACCTAGGTATCTACTTCTTATTCTTCCTAAAACGGTATATCACAGGTAAGCAGAAAAGTGAGGTTTTCATTTTTAAAATAAAAAAATACAAAAAATGAACGAAATTTTAAGATTCTCAAAACTGCATTATATACTCATTTGCCAAATTCTATTTTAATTTTTTGTTCTTTTTTCCTAAATAATTTCTTTAAATTATCCATCAGTCGTAATGAAACCTGTATTATGTAGGTATTTTGATAACAGAAATGGGATTGTAGCTGTAATAAAGCCATTTTTTTTGTAAAAGAAGGTTTTTCTCAAAACTGAAACTAGTACCAATTTATCGTATGAAAAATATGCATTTTTAAAAGTGAAAAATAGAAACTTAATAGACCTTCAGCAATCGAAGTTCGTATAATCAGCTTAGTTATAAGACTAGGTATTACCTACCCACAATCTTTTAAAATTTATTGTGACATTTAAAAAACTTGGATGTTTTAAAAAAGTAATTTAACCTGGACAATTTACTTGCTGCGATGAAAAGAATCATTTCAGGAAATATATTCAGTGGTGTGGATGTCTTACCATTACTATATTAAACAAAATGGGGCGATAGATGCAAATTATTTTTGCCCAATTTTATGATCTAACCTTATTGTGAGTTAGAAATTTCTTATACGGCAAAAAGTGTGCACCAAATGGGATTTTTTTTCATCTATAGAATTACCAAATTTATTTTACTGTGGAAAGGTTCTGCATTAAACAAAAAGAGCATAAGCAAAACCAGTAAAAATTGCATCGTATACGAGGGAGGGGTGAAAATTTCAAATTTACTCAATAATAAAGTACCCTTATTTTGCATAGTAGAAAAAAATGTTATTAGGAAAAGTTGTTTTTACTTAAAAGTTATCCCCGAATACCAAATTTGGGCTCTGTAGACAAAGAAAAAGCATTTTTCCTTTTTTTGGACCCGCCCCCGTATAACGAATCGCTAGAAGCTATGCAGCACATAAATTCAGTTTTTTGACTGTTCTTGGGCAATTAAACGTATAATTTACTTAAATTGATTTAAATGCGCGAAAACAGGGCAGTTAATAAAATAATGCCAAAAATAATCTAATTTTTTTGGTGCACACCGTATTTTATTTTATGGATAAGTAAAACAACTGAATGCAAAACAAATGCGGGTTTACTTGATATCTTTAGCAATTTATTGTCATTTTTACTTTTTTAATAAACTTAAATCTAATGTTCAGGAATTACTATTATCTGTACCTACCGGTAAGTCAATTTCCTGATAAAATTATTATTATTTTATTAAACGACCCGTTTTCGCGCATTTAAACCAATTTAAGTAAATTATGTAAGTATTAACCCAAGAACTGTTAAAAAACTGAATTTATGCGCTGCATAGCTTCTAGCGATTTGTTCTACGGGGGCGCGCCGAAAAAAGGAAAGACGATTATTTTTTGTCTACAGAGTCCAAATTTGATATTCGGGGATAACTTTTAAGTACAAACAACTTTTCCTAATAATTTTTTTCTATGGTGCAAAATAAGGGTAGGTACTTTATTCTTGAGTGAATAGGGATGTTGCATTTTTTTTAAATCCCGGTTTGTCTCTGTTAGAAATGTAAAACGACTATATTAATAATACTCTAGAGCAAAAATAATTTTTTTTACTCAATATTTGTACATAAAAAAAACGATTATAAATTGACCGTAATTCAAATATATTATTGCCGCCCGAAAATGCTTTGAGATCGGAGAGTCCTGTGTGACGTCACGAATCTAGTTGACATTGCCATGTCTAAATATTTTTTACGCGTTTGACATTTTTCGAAATAAGTCAAAATGCGGCGTGCTCCACTGTGGAACTAGATTCGTGACGTCAGCAGTCTTTTGAGCCGATTCGGGCGTTTCCGGGCAATGCGTGGAAATTTCAAATTTTGCAATACTTTTTATTTATTTACTTGGAACGTACGGACCAAAAAATTTTTACAAAAATATTGATAGTGATAATTTTATACCAGCTTTTCAAAAAAAATTATTTTGAAAATCATGCAAAGTACCTATTTGAAATTTTCACCCTTCCCTCGTATATGATGCAATTTTTACTGATTTTGTTTAGGGTCTTTTTTGTTTAAGGACATGCAGAACTTTTCCACAGTAAAATAAATTTGGTAGGTAATTCTAAAGATAGAAAAATTTCCCATTTGTGCACACTTTCTGTCAGTCACTGTAGAAAAACAGAGGCGGTTACAAATTCAATTTTTACTGCAGGCATCTCAAAAACGGTAAAAACACAAATTCAGTTAAATTGGGGCAAAGCTGAGTGATTATCCAACTTTGCCCCAATTAAAGAAATGCCATTATTCTCCTTGAAAATGTTTTGCTACTTACGATTTAAAAACGCGTGATTAGTTCCTTAAATATAGAAAATATTTACATTTTTTATTTAAAGACAAGAATTTTTGTTTCAAAAGTCCTTGATTATCTATAAAAACAGTTTCCTTAATCTTAATCCTTAGTAATTATATGAAGTAAATGTACCTACGTCCTTTCTACTAACTTAATAAATAATGTACAAGTCTGAATCAATTTCCATTAAGTTTTATCATGATTTTATATCAAAGGAAAAGGACGAAATCTAAGTATAATGGAAATTTATAGGTATAGGTAGTTTTTCAAATTCGTAATTTACAATATATTTTTTTTTGTTCTTTGATATGAGTTTGAATTTTCCCTTTTAGAGAATACAACAATAATTCATCATTAAGTATAGGTAAGTGTTATTTTATTCCTCCTGATATCGCAGAATCTGGTTTCTATAATAAACAATATTTATTATGACAGTGGAAGGTTAAAATTTAATACAATAATTGTTTTATTAGTGGGTAGGTAGGTACAGGAAAGTTTACTCTCCTTATGTATAAAGTTAATTTTTTCGTTAAACAGTATAATGAAGTTGTTTACTATTGTAATTCTAAACTATTCTACATCTACAAAATTTTCCTGTAGTACGTATTTAGATTTAAATATTTCTGTATTAAGACCATAGTCTGAGGAATGTAGTATAATCACAGAATATAATCTGTGCTATAATCAATAAATAATTACTACACCCCATTATTATAAATAATTCTACACTTATGCCGTAATTTTTTATTCCAGGTGTTTAAAAAAACGCAATAAATTTAAATAAACGCATAATGTTTCGCATGAAAATCATCATGCAGGAAAATCTGACAAGGATAATAATAGCTTTATGATTATCTATCAAACACCGTCGGCAAACAACAACACTTCAAACCGCAAACAAGCTCTTGAAACTCCGTAAGTTATTCAACCCATAATAATCCTGCAAAGCGAGCATTTAGCGCCACCTATAGAACGGCCAGTGAAGCTGGCATGGACAGGCAGGAGGAAGAGGGGCGATATCGATGTGTGTGGTCCTCGATGTGACTGACTTGCCTGCTCACGAGCGCCTCGTAACAAACGTTTCTCTGTATGGTGAAGCCGCCGCCGATTATCCATCTCACTCGCCTTGCAGGAATTACGAAAGTTAATATCCTGCAAAAACAGGCGGCATCTCATTATTGCCAATCAAATATATATGCAAAATGTGGTTGCACGTTGATGATATTAACGTATTTGTTTTAGTGAGGTACGTGATGTATGCTGGATTTTTCTCGTACGTGAGGTGAGGGTCAATTCTGAGGCGAATTTAAAAAAACCGACATAGGACATAGGTACAAATAATTAATATTGGAAAATTTTTTTTTCGGCGCAACACAAGTTTTACAATTTTCTATGGTTGTAAAACTTTTAATAAAATTCAGTTATTATCTACATAGCAGATGTTGGAATAAAGTGTATTAAAATATCTGCATACGTAATTACAAAGTGCATAATAAATTGTGCGCAAGGTAAATTAGCGGCGAAATTTCTGTAAATCGCTGGTATGATAATTATGATTTAAATACGATGAACGGTCTTGTAATCTTATATTTATATCATAATAACTAATTACATATTCATAAAATAACTGAAATTGATTTTTATTTCTAATTTAACAGTAATTTACTGTATTTAGATTGGAAACATGAAGCAGAAGATTTAATTTTTCCTATTTTCCTCTTCAGTAGGTGTCGGTCTCTTTTCTCGGTTAGAAGATTTTCTAAACTTATTCCGTATTAAAAAATTTAAATAACAAAACTGGGTCTTTATATACCTTCGTTTGAGTTTGATTCTGTTGGTATCATCTTATCTAAGGTCTTCCTTTTGATTTTTTCTGTCTATCCTCTCTGTGGTCAGATCGTCTTGCGTTATGGTCTTCAAAGGCACATTTGTTGATGCTATTTATTTGTTGACTTTCTATTCAAAGTTTTGCTCTTTATAATTATCGAGGACATTACATCAACCTATATATTTGTTAAATTTTGAAATTGTTAAAAACACTACTGGTTATAACGTATGTTTCATAAATTTTGTCAAAAAATTAAAAATCAAATATTTTTAAAACAGTAAACTTGTTATTTTGGACATTTTGGTCTTTTGAGGTATTTTTGACCACTTCTGGCCAAAATTATAAAAATAGTGCTGTCAGAAGTCCAATTCTCTCCATGGCTAGTTTCCTGACAGATACACCAACTCTAATTTTAGCCCTTCTTACCACTCTTAGGCACTGCTGAGGAGTTAAAAGCCTTGGTCTTCCACTTTTTGGAAAGTTCATACAAGGGATACCCTATTCGCAATCCAGTATAGTTCGATATACTGTCCTAGCTGATATACCTTGGTTTTGAAAAATAACCACTATTTCAGGTCTTACGCATTTGCCCAACTAAATTATAAATACTTTTTGTAATTTCCAATTTGTTCGACATTTTTCACAAACCGAATAAAGATTTCCACGTGCTAAATTGAAGCCTAGTAAACAAACATACTTTTGTTTCCAAAGCCATCTCGATAAGTTGCATAGGTACCTCATTAGCGTACCTTGAATTTTTTGACAAAACTTATGAAACATACGTTAATACCGAAGACAAGAGGACCAATTTAGAAGAAGGTCCAAATTTGAAGACTCTCCTTCAGAATCTTTAAAAACTTCGAGCAGGTATGTAATTTCAGTAAACTCTCACTTAATTAAACATTCGCATATTTTTTTTCTCTCTCTAAACGAGTTTTTTTAACCTTATAATTTTAGGATATAAAATATTGATAAAGAAATAAACTTTCAAAACATTTGTTCAGAGTTAGGTTAGATTAGAAACTAGAGCTGATTATACAGGGTGAGTCGGAAAGAACGGACCAAACTCCAGGGATGTATTGTACACATGAAAATAATGTAAAAACACTCAAATGTTGTTATCCGATTTTTATTTGTTTTCATGGTAAAACGTCACAAAAAAATTCTTCAATAAATGTTCAAAAATACCGCCCTTGACTTAAATATTGATTTGAATAAGTGTGTGGCATTTTGTAACACTTTATGAAATGAAATACGTAATAATATTCTAACGAAAAAATTTTTGTTATGATGTCCTACCTTGAAAAAAAAATCGGATACCTAACAACATTTGAGTTTTTTTACATTATTTTCATGTGTACAATACAAATACACTCCTGGAGTTTGGTTCGTTAGTCCCGACTCACCCTGTATAATAATGTAATTGTGTCTCTATCGCAAATTTGAATTTATTGGGATAAGTACAGAGTGTTCATAAATGATTAACAGGCGTTTGTATTCCGTTTTTTCGATACAAATTTGGTTGGCAATAAAAAAAATAATCGCAAAAACACTAGAAAGGAGGTAAGGTTGCCAACATTGTGAGAAGAATATTAACGCGCGAAATTCAGATCATTTATGAACACTCTGTAGGTAGTTCAAAAATTATGAAACTAGAAAGTTCAAGCGTGATTTTTGGGTTAGATGGTCGTTGTAGCCGGGACAGGACAAGAAACTAAACAGAATCGTCTATTCAGGTGACGTTTCGTCCTTTATTTAGATTTCTGTGATAGAAAACTATAGGCAGGTAACACCCCTAATCGTGGTATTTTAAGACCAAAAACTTTTTCGTTTAATCCAACTATATCTTCGTAAGAACACTTTGAAAAAAAAGTATTTTTTTTCTAAAGTTATATTAGAGGGATCACCCTATAAGTTTTTTCAGTACTTACCTACCTATTATCGCAATTAAGATCCTGTTTTAGTAAAATGGAGAAATATTGTAGTTATTCTTTATTCGACGAAAAATAACTTACATTAAAAATTACATCCTTCAAAGCCGAAAAAGTTATTTTATTTCTTAAAAGCTGTGATACTTTTGGGTAAAATTGCGGCTCCAAAGTTGTAATTATTTTCAAAAAACAAAAGAAAAAATGTGTGATCCTCTTCTGCTCCTTCATCTTAATTTCTACAAATAATTATAAGTAAAGCAGTGCAACTCCTAAATGACGAAGGAAAAAACTTTATAGACTATCCGTAACTATCCATAATAAAATAGCTTAGGTAAATTTTGCAAATTATCCACCATTAACCATCACCATAAATCAATCCCCTCCCATACCCCCAACTCCCCTTTTAGCAAACAATCCATAATATCCAGAAATTTCCATAGAAACATAATGTTAATAAAAACGGTTCGTTGTACAACACCCGCAATTGCGGAATGAAATTAAAGTGCCCGATGGCCTAAGTGTACCCCAGCAGCAGCACAGCACCAACCATCGCCGACGCGTTTTAGTTTACATCGTATATTTTCATCCGTATCTCTTTCAAAGCGAGTGGTGCAAGTACGGATACAGATAAGGCACGATCTGCCCATTATGCTGAAGATGACTAGTAGTTTGGAAAGTTTGCCGGTCGGTGTCGCTGTCGGCGCTATTACATAACCATCCCGGATAATGTGCCGATAAAGTGTTGGAGAAATGTTGAACGGTTTTATTGCTGCTAAGTGTATATTAGGATGTGTATTATTATTTAGCGATTGAGCTTATTTGACATGCTCCATTACTGAATTAATGCTAGGAATTGGTTATGACGAAGCTTCAAGCGTTACTTAGCTTGTTTACATTTTCTATTTTTATTGGTTCAATTTGAAACGCCGCGGAAAATCTATTTGTTGGTAAATAAGATTTCTGTTATTAGAATAAGTTCGATTCTGAGAAGAATCTCGTTTCAAATCAACTACAGTCCTTTTTTTAAGTAGAGAAAATTCGAACTAAAATATTTGGCGGTAATTTGAGAATACATTAATTTGATTGGCTTGTACTAACATAATTCGCTAAACAGCCAATGAAATTAATGCATTTTCATTTTACCGCCAAATATTTTAGTTCGAATTCTTTCTACTCAATCACAGCTTTAATATTAACTTTTCTTTTAATTCACAAGCAATTTCGAAAAAGTGCTATTATAGAAGCACAAAATTGTCCTTTCAAAATAACTGAAAAAAATGTAGTATCGTCACATCTGCAAAATTTAAATAATCCGATCAAATTAATTTTTTTTAACAAAAATAAAATTGTCAGTGTAAGTATATAATTAATTATACTCCTATCTATTTGTACTTATTTAAAACTTCTCCTCGTGATGTTCACTGCATGTTTGCTAATGCTTAAGTGAAACGTACAAGATTTTATCCAATTACACAAACACTTGTAAATTACAACACAATATATCGCGCAGCAAACCTTTTATAAAAACTCATTATAATCACTTAATTATTCAATTATTTATATCTTCCGGTTAATAACGAATTAATCTTATACGCAATTCAACAAAATGTTAATAAGTTAATTAATTAATTAACTACCTGCTTGTCTGCCTACGTTAAAACTGGTATATTTTAAAACTAAACTAATAAATTAAAGAGTGACCTTTTAAATATATCAGAATTTTATGAGTGATTATATGAAAACGCCACACATTTGCGGTTATGTTATTATTCTTGGTCTTGAGTATCTATCGTTGATCTGAGGCTTGCGGCTAAATTCAAATAAGTCAATCGAGTGATGGATCTGTCAGTAATCAGAACTTCATTCTGGTTACCGCCCATCATTGAAGAAAAATTCCTCTTATTCAATTATCTTATAGAGAATGTGGTGGCTTTAACAATTGCGTCTGGTGCTTTCTAAAACCGCACTTCTGTTTATTATCTGATGG
This sequence comes from Pediacus dermestoides, assembly GCA_963942485.1. NCBI lineage: Eukaryota > Metazoa > Arthropoda > Insecta > Coleoptera > Cucujidae > Pediacus > Pediacus dermestoides. The sequence continues at coordinate 39,176,159 of OZ012626.1, forward strand.
TGGAATGGAAGGCTTTTTTGGAAATTTAATTATAGATTCTGAATTGATTTGGTTATTCACAGAAATGTTTCAATTCCAACAGTTGGAAGTCAAACCTAACAAAGTAGATATTTTGCAATTTTGTTCAACGACATTATTTAATATTGTTACCTTCAATTAAATTTAATTGCCAGTTAAATATCTACTATTGATACCATTTTCAAACTGATAAACATTTTCGGACAATGAACTAGGAGCAAAGAACTAAATTTTCTACAATTTTAGTTAAACTTATTAGAAAAAATTGAGCAATGTTATATAATTTTGACGTAATAAGTTTAAGTTATCTTTAAATTGTATGAAATTTTGTCCATATTTATTGATTTAGAGCTGGTTTTGCCAATTTTAACAAAAAAGAGACTGTGAGTCTCTGTGAGACTCACACTCATAAATAAAATTGGAAAATAAACCGGCGACTTATTTCTGAATTGTAATTTTTCTTCTTATAAAATTCCACTTGACTGTAAAATTAAATAATAGTTTGCCTCCTCTTAAAAATGATAGACAGCTACTACCCAAAAAAATTTAAAAGGAGCTGTCATAGAATTATTATTTTCTTATACTATAAATACAAAAACTGATGCCATTTCCAAAGTCTCGATCAGAAGGCCTGAAAAACATGCAATGACTGTTTTTGTAATAAAACCTACATTCCGCCTTATAAAAATATAATTAATAAAATAATTAATAAAAATAAATTTAGTTAAAATCTGACCATCTGAAACCATCAAGCAACAAGAACTGGTGCTATTTTGAAAATTTCAATTTAGACGTCTGAAAACCTACAGCGACGGCCATTAGAGCCATAGAATTGTTTTTTTGAAATAAAACCTACATTTCACTTTGTAATTACATACAGTGTGTTTTACGGGAAATGGTAACACCTCAATAATTTTTTATTCTTCGGTAAAATTAAATTTTTTTTTCTATATGTATAAGTCGCATTTCTCTTTTAAACGAGTAAAAAAAGTTTACCAGTAGTGAAAACCTAGCCTACTACGATAAAAAATAAACCGAAAAAATCGAAAAAACGTATTTTATTAAAAAAAGTTTTTCGGGCTTACCTCAAAATTCCAATTTTGGCTGAAAACAAAAAATATAAATTTTTAAGAAAAATTTTATTTTTAATTTTTTTTATTGGTTTATTAGAATTTTGACAAATAATCATTGTTTTATGTGATAGATCTCTTGATTTTTAGGTACTGTTCAATGAATCATGGCAATCTTGAAAAAGTAATATTAAAATTCATTACGAAAAAAAATGTTTAGAGAATTTTTATATTTTTTGTTTTCAGCCAAAATTGGGATTTGAGGTTTTTGTTAAAAAAATGTTTCGAAAAAAAATGCCTAATTAGTTTTTTCAATTTTTTCGGTTTATTTTTTATCGTAGTAGGCTAGGTTTTCACTCTTGGTAAAAATTTTTTTACTCGTTTAAAAGAGAATTGCGAGTTGTAAAAACTGTAAAAAAAATTTTCTAATTTTACCGAAGAATCAAAACGTTATTGAGGTGTTAACATTTACCGTGAAACATCATGTATATAAATTTACTTAAAATTTAAACAGTACTTAGTTCAAAAACTATGACGATAAAATTACATAATCTGGCACTATTTTCAAACTTTCATTTTAAAAAACACAAAAACAGACTTGAAACAAATATTTTATAGTAAAACCTACGTTCCTCTGTATAAAAATGTAAATTATTTTAAAATCTGACCAGTGGCAATAAAACTGTGAAACTAAAACTGTTAATCCATGAAATTTGATTCTATTTTCAAAACTTTAATTTGAACGTCTGAAAAATATACAAAAGCAACCGCTGGAGCTTTGTAAAACAACATTTTTTAAAATCTGTTCAGTGGTTCTAAAACCATGATAATAAAATGAAATCGTGATTTTTTCGATGTTAGATTTTTTTATAATTACCCTGATGTATAAATAACGTTTTCCCATTTCCGGTTCAGTAAGTAGACTATAATTGTTGATAGCAACGATTGACAACGAGACTTAAGGAGCATCACTTACGTCCCTAGGAAAGTTTGGCACTTGTGAATAACTGTCAATTGAAAACTATTAATCGCTGTCGCTCAGGCGCAAACTCGTCCTCGACTGGTAAATATTACTTACCTCCCTTAATGCTTAAATAACTATTAAAACTCGTCCTTTTATTAAACTAAAAACTATGTTTTAGTTACAGTTATGAGAATGTGAATAACCCTTTCATAGAAAACCAAAAAATAAATCAAAAAACCATATGTTTATCTTCCTACTGGTGTTACAAGCATTATACAATTTGGTTGGAAATTGATTTATATTCGACAATATGTACGTACACAGTAATGAAATGTTGACGCGAGCTATTCTTTAACAAAGAGAGTGTTGATTTAGAACGACCCTGCTATGTCAATCACACGAATGTAATTCAATTGAAAGCAATGATGCTTGTTATTATTCAATTGGATTGGTTGATGGATTGTGGTACTTTTTAAAAAGGTTAAATAGTGTAATAAATTACTGATGTGCTACAGCGTTGTAATTCGGTCGTCACTTTAATAAGTTTCTCAATACAAACGATTCTTTTTCTTTACAACACGACAGTAGTAGGTATACCGTCATAAAATCCTACGAATGCAATTAAAATTTTTCTACACGAAAAAATCTATGATGGTTTATGACATTGACAGTTAGACAATATTGTAAGAAATTTATGGGCATATAGATTGCAAATACGATTAATTGTTTATTTATTTATGATGGCGAAAGTTTGTAATTAATGTTGTTTGATTGTGTTTTGAACATTATTTTATTTATTTAAATGGGAAAAAGTCTAACTATTTAGCTGGTTTTTGAAAGGACACAGATAGTAATTTATATACAGGGTGATTTACGATGAGCCTTTAATAATATAGCTTTATTAAGAATATATTTACAGAAATCACTAGTATATTTCGCAGTTTTTCTTATTGTATAAAACAGGCTTAGTTTGGAAATTTTTGGAATGACTCCTTTCACCCGCCATCTTGGATTTGATATAATAGCAAACCCACCTATATCCCAAATGAACATGTCACTTTCAGTATCTTATGTAACTTGTACAAATATGTTGTATTCCTTCAATCAATCAAGCTTTTGGTCTGTTTACATGAATCATTATTGCATCAACTCAAAAATTATTGAAAGATCACGGATTGCAACGTTATTGCGACAGGTCACCACCACCACATCACCAGCCTTATCGCAACCAACTACCTCATGACAATGACTCTATTTGACAGGTGTCACTTGCTTGTCAGTCATGATTGGGATCGCATATGTATAACCCTTTCCCAGCCAGCGCTTCATTAACTCAAGGTCGCTAACCCGCCACATCGATATGTTTCAGCACGTGACGTCCTATTTCAATCAATCATGTTCCCTTCACGTCTTGTAGGGCCTCCTTTTATGGAACATATATATTCATGAGATGATGTAAAAGTTTATTAAGATTGCGCGTTGACCACATGCAACAAAGATATTTTCGGGAATTTAACTGTGTTTGCAATTTGTTAAGTTCTTGTAATCTTGTTTGGGCTTGGAAGTTATCGAAGGAGAAAAACCGAATGATGTATAATGGGTAAAGGTTTTTATAAAAGAGTTTGTGTACATATTTGTATTTGAGACATCATCAATCTTATTCTATAATTGAATACACACACCCACCCACACCTGGGAGAATGTATAATGTTGATTAATGATTTACCAAAAAATTATATTGCTGAAAATGCCTATACTAACACTTGATAAAAATTTCCTGTAGGTTTTGCAAAAAGTTTAGCTTTTAAACAAACATCTTTGGAACAGGAAACATAAATCGTATAAGTATAGCAAAAACTGAGGAATTTCCTGGAATTACATAAAAAATATAAGGGTTCGGTTAGATGTAATTATAAAAGAGAGCACCTGTGATATTTATAATGGTAGTTGTTGATGAAATTGAAAACCAATAAATTATCGTCAAGTTTCAAACAATTTGTTTGTCCTTTGAAATTTAATATATTTACAAGAAGCTCTTTTTTATATTGTTGCTAATAATAATGATTTCACAGTTGTATCAAATAACACAATTTACATATTTTATATGTAATAAAATTATTATAAAAAAGTACTTACCATGGGTATATTTACTACTGATAAAAGTACATTAATTTACATAATTTTTGTCGAAGTTGTTCCCACAACAGCTCAAAGAAACGGAGGAAATACTTTCTATCTCTAGCTTAAGAGGAAGAGAAGGATGGAGAAATAGTCTCGTTTACTAGCAGATAGAGAGATGCGGTTTTCGCGACACGTTGCGTCCGTCAACGGTATTTTCATAGCCCCCTTCGTTTTTGAGATACAGGGCGCATTTGAAAATTTGCACTTTTAGGGCATACCTCATATCTCGGGAACGGCTGAAGGTATTGAAAGGTAAAAACTGCATCTTATACTTACAGATTTTTACGTAGAATCCAGTGGCGTATTCAGTTTTTTCTTAAAAGCGATAAATTTCGAGATATTTACTAAACTTATGTTATTTTAAATGGAGCACCCTGTATGTTTTTCACTAGTTGGATACAGCTTGTCATAAGGTTTACAAAAATATAAAGCACTCTGTAGTTATTTTCTATATTAAGCTAGAAAATGACAATTTTCAAAAATTCAGCCAAAATTTTTGTAAGTATGCCATGAAAAACAATACAAGCAAAGAAGGAATACATACAGTCAATTTTTCACAAGAACCAATAAAAGTTTGAATAGGTACACTTTATAGAAATTGTTCAAATTGATTTCCATTATGTCTCAGATACATTTCGCACATTTTTCTTATCCTGCGTAAAGCATTTAGAATTATGAGAGGTTGTGCTTGTAAATCCGTAAATATGCAAAATATTGGAAAATTTCACGTAGTGTATTTTTTATAAGAGGTTGCATGTACGTATCTTTTTCCAGAAACGAGAAAAAAGGGAATAAATGAAAAAAAAATTTTTAAATGCACATAACCTAAAAAGTATTGACTGCACAGAGAAAAGGTTTATATAAAAATGAAATACAATTCCATTATCTACAACTTTGGTCCTCAAAACTTTTCCGCTAAAACTGATAGTTTCGGAGATATGAAGCGATTCGCGTTTTCCAATAAGGCGACCGGAAGTTACCACATAGCAATACGAAAATCCGGTTTAAATTTCTTTCATGGCCTTCTTTTAATTTTGAGAGAATAAAAACTTTTTTACAAACTATACGAGTAGAAAAAATTATTATAAACCGACGTCATGTAACGCGGCTGATTTTGCGGAGCTGTAACTTTGAACTGTTTAATCGCACCATCATCAAAGATATATAAAAATATTGGAAATTTCACGTAGTTTATTTTTTATAAGAGGTTGCATGTACGTAACTTTTTCCAGAAACGAGAAAAATGGGAATAAGTGAAAAAAAAATTTTTAAATGCACATAACCTAAAAAGTATTGCCTGCACAGAAAAAAAGTGTATATACAAATGAAATACAACTCCATTATCTACAACTTTGGTCCTTGGAACTTTTCCGCTAAAACTGATAGTTTCGGAGATATGAAGCGATTTGTGTTTTCCAATATGGCGACCGGAAGCCACCACATAGCCATACGAAAATCCAGATTTAAGCTTCTCTAAAAAATTGGCTTTGGTGTATTTCACTTATAATTATGGTCGTTTTTTGGTCTAACTTTAGAACTTTACTGTACTATCTCTGCTAGTAAGTGAGATACCCTTCAATTACGTCGAAATCTGGACACCCTGTATATGCCTTCTGAAAATAATCCTGCTATACTAATTGCTTACCTAATTTAAAAAATTAAAAATATCAATTTTGTCAAATTGTTGATTTCAGGGGAGTATTCTATAACAAATTTGTTACTTTTAACGATATTTTTAGCTTTTAAACTATAACATAGAAATGTTTATTTAAGGACCAGTTTTGAAATCGATAGTTAACCTTAACTAAGAGTTAATTTTGTTGGTTATCATTAAATATTTTTATAATTTCCACTATATTTATTAATTTCCTCGGATTTTATATACCAAACCTAACATTGTTCTTAAAGTTATAAATGTAAATAGAAAAAAGTCCATAAGAACGCAATTTTCAGGAATTTTGGTGGTTTAAAAAAATCGATTTCCGTTGAAAAACTTTCAGTAAAACAAAGCTATACCTACATAAGTATTACTTTCTGTGTTTTCCAAGAAACTTTATGTCCGTTAATTAAACCCGACTATTTATGTGCTAAACATTCCTCCCCACCCACACCTATTACTCAATTTTAAAGAAATTCGTGCAGCTAAAGTGTTAGTCCTATTAAAATTTATAATGTGCTTCGGGTAATTTATCAGTAATAACATATTTATAACAAAAACATGCAAATAAAGCCATTGATCTAGGCACGACTTAAATAGAGTTGATATCTATGAAAGATCTTGTAGTCACCTCCATTATTTTAATATTAGGTTTGGATTTGGTTTATAATACGTTATCAAATTTTCATGTGTATAATTATAATGAACATGCAAATGCACTAAATAAAAATGGAGATTTTATCGGGGTTTTGGTTAGATTGTAATAATTAGCTTCATTTGTACCAACCATTTGTAACATTATAGAAAAAAAAGTGAAGAGTTAAACAATTTTAAGTATATGTATTGCAATAATATGAGTGTGAAAACCACCATAAAACAGTGTAATAATTACTACGACGAAATAATAATGCAACATTTCAACAGAGAAATTTTCCCCATTTACGGATTATTTCGTTTCTCCTCAACGATTCAATAAACACATAAACTCTTATAATACAAGCCAGTTGCAGCATACTTGAAAAATGTTAAGCAAAGACCTGCCTGTTTGCACACACGCATTATTATGATTTTATTTATTGACAAGTTAAAATATAAACCAGTTTAGTGGGGAACTTGTGGAGTTGTTGAACGTTATCCGCGAAAGCAACAAAAAAAGCGGAATCCAATGGGGAATTGAAACAGAATGAGTAGTCCTTCTGCGCGCCATGGCATCACATATGTGAAATATCATAAAAGCTAATATAAATTTCAGTAACAGTCACTAATAAAATGTTTAGCTATTGCTAACACAGGGCAGGACTGGGTTGGGTTTAAAAATTGTACCATTGTATTGGAGATTGGAGAAATGCTTTGAAGGAAGAAAAATGTTTTCCAAGGATATTTGTTAAAAAATGCAAAGGGAAGCGGTAAAAAATATAGAGTATGAGTCTCTCTAGAACTGGGTTTTTATTTTATATCAGTCAGTCAAATTCTGACTTTTTCATTTAATTTGGATCTCTTTTGGAAAACTAAAAACTACATTACAAGTTAGTATAATAATAGTAAGAAATTAAGAGCTTAGAAGACTAAATTTTAGAAGAAGGTTTTTATATTTTGCATCCTTAAAAAAGGCGATATACTATTTCAATAAACATAACCAAGTTTTTGTTATAGTAAGACCAGCACAGTAAGGTTTTGTCAATTTTGAAGATTATCTCATGGATTTTCATACAAAATTCCATAATATAACGTGATATCAAATTTACTTAGATGAATCTTCTTTTAATTCTTTACGACGTTCCTTCAGAATTCATCCTAAAAAAGATCGAAGACACAAGAAGTCTTTCTATTGGAATTCTAGACTAAGTTGCTATTTTATTAATAAAATTGTCGTTATCGTAAAGTCACATTTTATCTCTAAGAATCACACCCTCACACTTCAGTAGGCGATCCCGAAGAATTCACTCTCTAAAAGATAATCGTTTGTGATACCTACAATTTATTTATTGAATCACCTTTATCTTGTTCATGTAGTTGAGGAGAATGGTTCTGATTATCTATAATATAAAAGCATTTAAAGAGTACTATTAATTTTATTTCAGTACGATTTAGTTCTTTCCTAGATCCGGTCCTGTCCCCTGACTAAACTATAAAGTGGAATCCGCTATCGTATAATTAGATGTAAGGAAGCGAGATGATAAGTAAGAGATAGTCAGCATCCAGACCGGCTTAATTCGGCGAGTTTGAATTTATAAAAGAGGCATTGGAACAAGTAAAACAAAACGCAGACCACCCAAGTTGAATCTGTGATTGTGAACCGAAAGGCATCCTTATTGGTGGAGAGGCAGTTAACAGACTTCGTCTCGATTAGTGTTGTTTGTAACGCCGCATCTTCGTGGTGTGTATACGTTTAAACATATCAGGAGATTATTAGTATATGCCTCTACCTGGATGATGATGACGATGGTGGTGTCCATTGCTCTCTTGCTTTAGCTTTATTAATTCGGTGGTATTGATGAGGATTTTGGATGACGACCATAGCATCCCTACTACGACCACCTGTCGTCGTAAAAATTCTTACGCCATTTTTCGTTTAAGTGAATTAGTGGATGATGCGGTTGCTTAATTTGGTTTTGATGGTGGAATTTTGTGGAAAACCTGACCTGTTGGGGATATAAGTTAAACTGGAGGGCGGGCAAGTTGCCATAATAGCTAGCAGTTGGTAGATGATGATATGTTAAGATGTTTAGGGTAGTCCGTATAAGGATACTTCGTTAAGTACTTTTATGAAATGCAATTTTGTTTTTGGGAAAAGTTAACAAATTTAATTTAATTTATTTATTTAAATATTTTTTATAGATACGAGCCCTAACAACTAAATGTTCGGACAAAAGTAAATTTGATTGTCTTTTTTCCATATCTACGCGTAAAAGTTATCTAAATTAACTTCCATAATATTGATGGTTTTTTTCTGTTATAATGCCAACATTTAGTTATATAAAAACGTAAATTTCGTAAAAATCCGCTCGGCGGTTCCAAAACTGTGGCACTTTAACCCAGCAGGATGGGAAAATTGTAGAAACAAAGATTTATTATTTTCAAAACGTTGGATCTAGTAGTCAGATTTTGATGAAATTTACTTTATTGCAAAGCTGGATGTTGGTTTTCTTTACCAAAAAGTTACACAAGTTTTTATTTGGCGATTTTAGGCATTTATCCGAGCTTCAAAGTTGCACCTTTAAAAATGATAAAATTTTCTAGTAACTGTTTTAAAGAATCACAGTTTTGAAACCGCTGGTTGGATTTGTGTCAAAAAACATTTAAATCAAAGCTCAATAATCGTACTATATTGAAAAAACCCTGAAATGTTAATATGATTTTTTTTGCATTTTTTTAGAGTTCCACAGTTCACTTTTCAAAAAACGTGTTTTTGAGGGTGCTACCTGCATTAACATAATCACAGTTTTGGAACCACTGGTTGGATTTTGGTAAAATTTACTTTATTGCAAAGCTGGATGTTGGTTTTATCTACAAAAAAATCCCCAAGTCTTTATTTATTTTAGGCATATTTCGTAGCTTTAAAATTGAACTTGAAAAATGTGACGTAATTTTCTAACGACTGTTTTTAAAAAATCACAGTTTTGGAACTTGGGGAAAACGACATAAAGGTGCTTTCATGGCACTCATCCAGTCCGGACTTAAATGTCATTGAAACTCTTTTTCATAAAATTAAACGTATTCTACGCAATAATCCACCAAGAACCATTGGGGACTTAAAGAGCAAAATAGAAGAAATTTGCGACAGTTTCACGCCAGAATTGTACCAAAATTTGATAAATACAAAGCCTGCTAGAATACAGGCAGCTATTAAAGCAAAAGAAGACGTAACCTCTTATTAATGATTCTAAATTAAAAATTATCCCAACATTTAGTTGCAAATTCATTTTGTAATATTTGCTAATTATTAAGGTTAAAATATTGTTAAATCCAATAAATAATTTTCTTTCATGCATAATATTGTTATTAAGGCTTTATCTTATTGTATTGTTAAGTGTTTACTAATTATTTGCGTAAAATTTCCAGTTCTCGTTTCATACCTACTTCAAAAATTTACTTGTGTCCGAACATTTTGTTGTTAGGGCTCGTAGGTACCTACCTATCTAAAATTTAGTCTTGTGTAACCTTCAAGGACTAAAGATTGATAATAAATTGTAGTGGTAACTAACTTAGGTACCATGTGCTTTTTTGACAAAATTTCGTTGAGAACTACTAATTTCGTGGTACTTTTTATTTTTTGTAAGCCATATAGAAATAATGGCTAACAAAACTCATAATAGCTCCAGAAAAAAGTCCTCAACTATTGTTGAAATTGTTGAAATGAATCTTCTTCAGACCCTGCCATTATATTTGTTTTTCTCCAATTATACTAAGAACAAAATAATAAACCACTTAAAATAAAATAAAGTGAATGGGACTGCCTAATTTTCCGGTGATCAATGTACCCTGCAGTTTCATTTTTGTAGGTTTTTTCTAATAATAATTACTACTTACTTCAAAATTGTTTGAAACTAAACAGTAAATAATTTTATGGATATTATTTTATTTTCTAATTATGTTTTTCAGGTTATTCCTACAATAAAGTGAAAATCATTTCCTAGATATAGTAGTAGGTCATCATTATGATCAGATCTGTACAGTTTTATTTATTTTTTTAAGATAGAGAAATTACCTTTTTATTTGCGAAAAAATTTTAGACTTAGAAGTAACAGTAGTATTACAGTTTTTACTCGTAATTGAATTCCGTGTAGACAATGACAAATAAACACTTTATGTTTCAAAAGACGAATTTCTTCTTAAAAATATAAAATGTTAAAGTTTAACTATGTTGTTTGTTGCGGTGGAAATTTTTAACATTCGTTCAGCAAAAGATACGAAAAAATGCCACCAAACAGGAAACTTCTAAAGTAGAGTTTAAAAAATTTAGAGAAAGCAACAATATAGGAAGAATATAATCTTTGTTTGGTTTAGTGATTATCGAATAAATCATCGAGGAGGAAAATTTCAAAAATCTAGTACCTAATTTTACTTTATATTCAACAAATTTGAAATTATGGAGTCATTGATATTTTGTTTTGTTAAAGTATAGTCTATTTTCGAGTAGAGAGAATTGGAACTAAAATATTTGGCGGAAAATTTAAAATACATTGAGTTGATTGGCTTTTTCCAATCTAAAAATGAACTTCAAATATGATGGTATCACAAAATTTTGTCTATAAGAACGACGTACATGTATCTTTTAGCCACGCACAGATTATAAAGATTCTCAAGTGCGCGAAGTGCTCTTAATTTTCGAAACTTTACAAAACAGTTTTTGTCCCAATATCCAATCACTTCAAATTAAAACTAAATATGTCGAACCCGCCTACTAAGAATGCGACCATAATTTTCGCTACTCCATCAGGCTCAAGGGTGTCCGAAATGTTTTAATTTGTATGTCAAGACCGAAAATTGCTCACCAACCAACATTATATATTTAAATTTATATAAGTAATAATTGCTGTATTAATTAGGCAACACAATAAAAAAAATACGTGCAAAAACAGGACTTATTTCGTCCAACTCCAACATTTTTTCCTGTTAATTGGACGAGGCTTATAATTACCAAACACTTTTACAATTTAAAAAATGAAAAATTACTTTCATGTAGTACAACCATATAATTATCCACGTCCACATATCCACATTAAACATTGGAAAGTATATATGTATGGTACACACGTTCATAAAAAAAATCATTTTAATAAAAAGCACTTCAATGCTGATGTCGAAACCGTTCATTATGCTCGCAGCAAACTTGTTATTATTTTGTCACCTAAGCCGGTATTTCCAGCAAATACACGTATTTGACTTTAAATTGTAATGATATTACTTATTACATGGGGACCCGTCCTATGAGTTTTAACAATAATATGGCGTGATAAATTACATGCTATGAGTTTACTGTTTCCATATGGCCGCTCTCACAAAACGAATTCAGGATACAGAAAAAATCCACATTACATTTTAATACATATATTTGAGTTTTATGATGTTGTCTACCTTTAGCTATAAACCGAATTTTACCATTTATTATTTACAATAATACAACTAATAACTTTATTTCTACTTAAAATCAACGAAAATTTCTCCTCGCTTCTACTCTAAGTAAGTACCAATTACCCAATATCTGTAATCATCCACAAGATGAAGCAGTCAGAAGAAACGTCGCCTTATAAATAATTCATAGCAACAACTTATTATAGTTCGATATAAACTGACACAAACCAATTTACATGTAAATGGATATTATCCACTCATGTTTATTATATTCTTATCGTGTGGTGTCAAAAAATTGGTACCTAGTCGAATTGTAGATGTATGATAATTAGAGTCCAAACGTCGAACAATGAAACATGGAAGAGGTTGCTTAGGAAAGTTTAAGATGATTATCGAAGTGATAATAATAATAAGTGATCGACGCCTTAAGTGGAATGGAAACAGTTAGTCGATAACTCAATAATATGGAGGTATTAGGAGAAGGGTATAATTAAAATCCGCATTGCTTATGAAGAGATTGTATCAAAGTAGTAATTATATAGTTTGTAGAAATTGCAGGAAGATATAAGGTGTTAAAGTTGAAATATATGTTTACTGTTGGAATTTGGAGGGAAAAGATTGGGTATGACTAAAATAATCTATAAATTTAGCGTAAAGTAGGTACCACAATATAAGAACGCCCAATTCTTCCAAAAACCGAGATTTTACCTATTTTATCCTAAGGGATGATTTTTTGAAATTATATTCGTCTTCTTCATTTTTTGAAAGTTTAAAATGCGTAAGAGGTTGGTTTTCAAGGGGTAACTAAATTTTTAGGTTTGCTTTCTCCGTTTATCGAAAATGTTGGGATAATTTTTAATTTAGGACCATTAATAAGAGATTACGTCTCCTTTTGCTTTAATAGCTGCCTGTATTCTAGCAGGAATTGTATTTATCAAATTTTGGTACAATTCTGGCGTGAAACTGTCGCAAATTTCTTCTATTTTGGTCTTTAAGTCCCCAATTGTTCTTGGTGGATTATTGCGTAGAATACGTTTAATTTTATGCCAAAGAGTTTTAATGACATTTAAATCCGGAATGGATAAGGTCCATGAAAGCACCTTTATGTCGTTTTCACCGAGTTCCAAAACTGTGATTTTTTAAAAACAGTCGTTAGAAAATTACGTCACATTTTTCAAGTGCAATTTTAAAGCTACGAAAATTGCCTAAAATCACCAAATAAAGAATTGGGGATTTTTTTGTACATAAAACCAACATCCAGTTTTGCAATAAAGTAAATTTTACCAAAATCCAACCAGTGGTTCCAAAACTGTGATTATTTTAATGTAGGTAGCACCCTCAAAAAACACGTTTTTTGAAAAGTGAACTGTGGAACTCGAAAAAAATGCAAAAAAAATTCATATTAACATTTCAGGATTTTTTCAATATAGTACGATTATTGAGCTTTGATTTAAAGGTTTTTTGACACAAATCCAACCAGCGGTTTCAAAACTGTGATTTTCTAAAACAGTTACAAGAAAATTCTATCAATTTTAAAGGTGCAACTTTGAAGCTCCGATAAATGCCTAAAATCACCAAATAAAAACTTGTGTAACTTTTTTGTAAAGAAAACCAACATCCAGTTTTGCAATAAAGTAAATTTCATCAAAATCCGACTACTAGATCCAACGTTTTGAAAATAATAATTCTTTGTTTCTACAATTTTCCCATCCTGCTGGGTTAAAGTGCCACAGTTTTGGAACCGCCGAGCGGATTTTTACGAAATTTACGTTTTTATATAACTTAATGTTGGCGCGTATGGAAAAAAGACAATCAAATTTACTTTTGTCCGAACATTTAGTTGTTAGGGCTCGTATAATTGAGCAAAATTTATGACAAAGTTTTTGGCGGATGAACTTATGTGATACTTTAAATCTCACGAGCATTTTTCCAATGCTCACCTTAGTTTCAAGTCTACCACCTTACCTGTTGTTGAGCTAATTAACGCAAACTACGAAGCTATAGAGAGTTTAAGCACTTTCTTAAGTCAATTTTTTGTAACATATTAAAGCTGAAAAAGTACAACATGTCAAAGATTCTCTTAACTTATTGAATATATTTTCTGACATTCAACGGAAAATAGGAGTACCACACTGTTGTTGCAAGTGATCTCATGGTTTAATTTGGAACAAGCTCATGTTGGCAACTATATGAAAAATTGGCCTAATAAGTTTTAATTTTTTTAAGTTTATAAAATCTAAAAATGAACTTTATAATAAAGCTGCTTCAAAATCTCAATGATTTTGTAAAAAAAAAGAAATAACGATGACCTGTTCACGATAATTAGAAAAAATCTTGCATTTTTAAGTAAGTACTTACATAATTTCAAAATAAAGTTATCCAAAAATTATCATCCGCAATCTATAAAATAATGGTAGTTTCGATTTGAAGATATTTTTTCAGGGGGTTCGAGTAATAATTTATGAATACAACTAGAAAATAAAATTTGGTCTAAATCCGTTTTTCTCCGATCCGTCGCCTCACAATCCTTCCTTCTTCCATGCTTGCCTACACTTCTTAGTTTTCTATAAAACTTTCAAGGTTGTCTGTTTAAAACGGTCTAATCATTACGGAAATATTTAACTATTTTATTTTTAATAGAAAAACTTGTCCGTATGCAGCTGTTTTTCAAACGAATAAATTAAAATGTCAGGTGGGGGATATTAACAGGTAGATAGAAATGATGGTGTGTATATTCGTATACCTACCTAATAATAAATAGGTTGTTGGAGTGGCCTTATTCAATTAATACGTCACTAGTAACAATATTTTCTCAAAACCAATCATTAATGACATGGACAATAATTGATAATGAAGTCCATGGAGGCTCCTTTTGCTTGCCATTAATTTAATTAATATTGTATACGTACACGGAGTCATAATTAAGTTTTTGTAATTATATTCGAAGGATGTCGTGCAATTGGGGTTGTTTGTAGTTTAACGCACGTTCTAATTAAATAATGTCTGTGTTTTACATTCAATTTTGTAGATTAAAAATGGAAAATGGATAATAATTGTTGTATAGTGCTAATATAGGCACTGGGGAAATTTTTATTTTGGAATTAAAATGGATAATACGAGCCCTAACAACTAAATGTTCGGACAAAAGTAAATTTGGTTGTCTTTTTTCCATACGCCCAAAAGTTTACTAAATTAACTTCCGCATAATATTGATGGTTTTTTCTGTTATAATGCCAACATTTAGTTATATAAAAACGTAAATTTCGTAAAAATCCGTTAGGCGGTTCCAAAACTGTGGAACTTTAACCCTGCAGAATGGGAAAATTGTAGAAACAAAGAATTATTATTTTTAAAACGTTGGATCTAGTAGTCGGATTTTGATGAAATTTACTTTATTGCAAAACTGGATGTTCGTTTTCTTTACAAAAAAGTGACACAAGTTTTTATTTGGTGATTTTAGGCATTTATCGGAGCTTGAAAGTTGCACCTTTAAAAATAATAAAATTTTCTAGTTACTGTTTTAAATAATCACAGTTTTGAAACCGCTGATTGGATTTGTGTCAAAAAAATTTAAATCAAAGCTCAATAATCGTACTATATTGAAAAAATCCTGAAATGTTAATATGATTTTTTTTGCATTTTTTTCGAGTTCCACAGTTCACTTTTCAAAAAACGTGTTTTTTGATGGTGCTACCTACATTAAAATAATCACAGTTTTAGAACCACTGGTTGGATTTTGGTAAAATTTACTTTATTACAAAGCTGGATGTTGGTTTTATGTACAAAAAAATCCCCAAGTCTTTATTTGGTGATTTTAGGCATATTTCGTAGCTTTAAAATTGCACTTGAAAAATGTGACGTAATTTTCTAACAACTGTTTTTAAAAAATCACAGTTTTGGAACTTGGGGAAAACGACATAAAGGTGTCTTCATGGCCCTAATCCAGTCCGGACTTAAATGTCATTGAAACTTTTTGGCATAAACTTAAACGTATTCTACGCAATAATCCACCAAGAACCATTGGGGAATTAAAGACCAAAGTAGAAGAAATTTGGGACAGTTTCACGCCAGAATTGTACCAAAATTTGATAAATACAATTCCTGTTAGAATACAGGCAGCTATTAAAGCGAAAGGTAACGTAACCTCTTATTAATGGTCCTAAATGAAAAATTATCCCAACATTTAGTTTCAAATTCATTTTGTAAAGTTTGCTAATTATTAAGGTTAAAATATTGTTAAATCCAATAAATAATTTTCTTCCATGCATAATATTGTTATTAAGGCTTTATCTTATTGTATTGTTAGGTGTTTACTAATTATTTGCGTAAAATTTTCAGTTCTCCTTTCATACTTCAAAAATTTACTTTTGTCCGAAAATTTAGTTGTTAGGGCTCGTATAGCTAACTTTATTGCAGTGGTAAAAAATTAAATTTTAAAATATGAACTTTCATAATCTCCAATTTGTTAAAAATATTTTTTCGGGTTCATTTAAAATATCAAAATTATTTTCAGAATATAAGTACATGTGCGTTTTGATAATAATCCTAAATAGTTTCCTATATCTTGAAACAGGACATACTGTAATTTCCTTTAAATTTTTTTTGACATTTCAAAAATTGTATTTTCGTAGATGAAGACAATTTTTTCGTATTTCCTTTAACTTAAACACGTCAACTTTCGACAGGAAATTACATTATTTGCAAAACAATACCATTTCTTATTATTCACTTCCCCAAAATCTAAAATTCATTTTTAATTACCCAATACTCTATGAAACTACAGGAGTTCATTCATTAGTACTTTGTACATCTGTAATAATTTGTCATCAAAATAAAAAATAATCTACCTAAACCACCTCAATAATAATCAAGTGGCAGGTTTAGGAAACTATTACAATCTAGTGACAGTTGCGGTACCTTCTTCGCATGAGGGCAAAGGAGTCGTACCATCGGCACCGTCCATATTCTTTACAGTCTGCGGTGCACCGAAACCAGGTGATTAACAGATGTCTAAAAAATAATGTGCTTAGTAGTGACCCCGGAGCCGGCTGGAGGCCCCAGCAACATTCATTGGTCGAAGGTTTCCATCCAGCAACGCCCCATCCCTCACCCAGCACGCACGACTGCTCCACACTCACACACCATGTGTGGCATATGACTCTTCGCCATGGAGGCTAAAAACAACCAGAATGCGCGGCCACAAGCATTTTATTAAAATTGTAAATGGCTTTTCAGAAAACGTGTTGAGAAATATCTGCACGTTTTTAGTCAACTCAACTCAATGATATGTTCAATGTTCAGTTTGTGGAACAAATTGCTCTTTGCGATGCGCCACATGAGATTATGGGTTAGATTTGGATTTGTGGTCGATAGCCGACGGGGCTGGAAGTTTATGTTGACGACGTGAGAAGGGTGATTTTCACTTTCTTATACGAAGTAATGAAAGTATACTATAGTACTAGCCTTAGTGAAAATTTGGTTAGGTTTGTATAAAAAGTCATGTGCTGGCTACATCAGATATTTTGGTTTATGATGGGAACGTTGACGTGGAGGATTTAAACTAAAAAGGGGGTTTAAATTTAAATCATATTCTTCAATAAATTATCACATTTTCCATATCTATTAATACTCTATATAGTTGGGTCAAGTTTTAATTTATTAATATTTCCCTTCATTATCCGCTTAATGATTTTTTAAAATTAATCACCTTGACCCTATAAATATAATATAAAATTTTTCCATTTGAATAACTATAATGGTTTAATTCTGTTTAGATGATAAATTATTGAAACATTCATTAAATTGAAACAAAGGATAGTAATACAGTGGATAGTTAATCTACTATGACAGGGAAATTGCATAGGTACTGGAAATTGGTTTAACATTTTACATGGTTATTAAAAATTTAAAAATTATACCGTAATACATTTCTAAGCTGCACCAATACCCTCATAAATAATTTGTGTTTCATAGTATACTTACTTCTACTTGGATAGGTAGATATATTATTCAAGTAAAGTTGATTAATAATTTTACTACGATACTAAATATGCAACAATGTCTTACAGTGTACTAAAAGTTTAAATGAGTGCATGTTCTTGTAATATATAATACCTATAGGTATATTATTTTAATAGTCGTAAATCTTATTTACTCCAGTGAAATGATAATGAACTGTTGTTAAATAAATTATATAAAGTAACAGTTACAAGAGTTACAAAATAAAATCAATTGATTATTAAAACTGATTTTATCAAATTGAACATTTTTTTGTATGGTTTTGGTGTAGGGATATGCAAGAACTGGATTAAATTCTTATAACTTTTCCATACTAATAAAGAAGAAATTACGATCTTACTTAAGGAAATAAAAACGGGCAATTTTGATCATTTTCCGAAAAGCAAAACTCCAATTTTGTTTCAGGGGTAATATAATCGGGCTTTTTTTCTACGAAAATGTCCTTCAGAAATCTTATTTTATATATTTCAAAGATATGAGAAATTATAAGCAGTAAAAATGATCAAAACTTCAATACATCCAAAATTTTCGAAAAAACAGTTCTACTTGTAAAAGTTTTCATTTAAAAACTCCAAATTTATTTAAATATGTTTTTATTCACGTCGCTGTGTTAACTATTTTACAAACCTTAAGACCATTTCCACTAGTAAGCTAAAAAAATTTGGAATATTCATCGTCATTTAATATTTTTCCGTTCACAAACCTAAAATTTGAATATTTCATAAAAACAAGCATTTTAGCAGATTGTTAAAATAACTAAGTCTTCTAGCTCCAATGATTGTTAAATTCAGTGGTGGCTCCTCAGGGGAGGCAGTACCTACTCTATGGACATTAATTTATTTTGTTTTTATTTTACAAATATGTTTTTTTCATTTTCTTAAAATATAGATACTAGATAGATCTAATTTAACAACTTTTACAGATAAATATTTTGAATCAGAATTTGAATTAACCGCCACCCTGTTGAAATGCTCGAAATATTCGTTAACTTCTCTCATCTGTGGTTCTATACCACTTACGACTCGAATCGCACTTCTGCCTGTGCTGTTGTCACACACACTCGCACTTGCGCTCTGGGCTGTGAGGCGCTCCTCGATTTTATTTTTAAACACGAAACTGTGATGAACATGTGTTACGATTTTTACGCCTGCGTTTTAGTTACTACTACTATTTTTTGTCATTGCACATTCAAGTTGGAGGCAAAAACACCTTTTTTTTTAAACACGAAAGAAACTGTTGTGAACAAGGAATAAGCGTTTACGCCTGTGTTTTTTATGTAACAGTTGTTGTTTGTTTGTGTATCTGTGTGTGCAAGTATGAGGTGAAACAGGTTAGGTATTTGTGTTTTTTTTGTGTACAAACAAAAGTTTATTCTTAAAATGGAAGGGGGGGGGGGAAGTAACACTGTAACAAATATTAAAAACTGTGAAGACATTGTTGACTTTTTAATAAAATTTAAATTTAATCGACTGTGTTACGATGATAAATTGTTCGTCAAAGATTTAAAGGTTCCTCATCCAGACCTAAGTAAGTATTTAATTAATCAGGGTAAACCGCCTCGTAGTTTTGTTAATCATTGGTACAGTAAATGTAAATGGTTAACGGGTAGTTTCATTTTAAAAAAAGTTTGGTCAAAATTTGACTATGACTGCCTGAAAAATTTAGGTTGCTCGATTGAGAGGCATTCAAAAATTTAAGAGCATATTAGATCTATGTATTATAAATAACAACTTTTAGGCAAACAAAATAATAATAACCGTCCTAGATTCAGCTCGTCAAATCGAAATTCAAAGATTTAATGATTCAGTAAAAAAAAATAGAGAAATTTTAAACAGATTAATCGATATTTGTATCTTTCTTTGTAACCAAGAGTTTGTATTTAGTAGGTACTTATGCAAAATATTTTTCTGACCAAGTAGTGCTCCGTTTCCTAAATTTCATAAAAACATGATAAACAACTTTCCTATCAAGGCAACCAGGCATGGGACGTGAGCAAGATTATTAAGCAAAAAGTACCCATAAAAGGGATGACCTTGAACCACGAAAAAAATTTTTGTCTGTGGCGCTTTTACGCTCACTACACTCGCATCTTTTTTAACTGCCTCCCCAACTAAATGACTACGAGCCGCCACTGGTTAAACTGCAAGACTGAAAACTTAAAAAGCGGTAACTTTTTGAGAAAACAATAATTGAAAATCTCTCAATTTTTTATTTAGAGAAATATCGAAATTGTTACATTATTTTAGTTTTCAAGTAACTTTCAGCATATATAGAACAGTTCAAGTTGCGAAACAATAGGACGAAAAAAATATGGATATAAAGTACAGTGATTTTTGTGGAAAAAAGTCGTAAAAATGAACTTTTTTCATAAATCAAAACACTCCAATATAAATACTAGTCTATAAAACGTAATATTTTCAACTGAAACTACTATCATCATACGCGATTTGTTTAATTCTTTCAATAATTACATTTATCTTCCGTCTTACTATATCTGTCTCTATCTATTGAGACTATTGAGAGTGAGAAAGAGAATGTCACGTGCATGCTGAAAATCATTCTGCCATATTAGTCAAAATCTCATAGTCGAAAAAAATCACAATTACAATACTCTTCTATATTATTATAAGAAAATAAAAACACACTTTATTATGAATTTCAAAAAATTTACATTTACAAATACAAGATTCAATCTATATTCAGAAATTCCCTCCAATTTGCCTTCTATAACACCGAAAGATTGCATCTACTTCATTTTCAACTATTTTTTCATTAATTTGACACCCAAACTATCTACAAATTAAATCTCACCCTGGGGACAAAAAAAAACTTATAGATTCGGGCCCCGATGATGATATGGTCAAAGATCACATAATAACCGCTATAATTTCCTTATCAATAATCTGATATTTATTGTATAGTATAACCACGACCACCCACTCGGCTCGATAAGGGCAGGCAATAACACAACATACCACTACGTCATCACTTGTCACTATCACAATAACTAATGCATTATGCATACAATCATATCTATACCACAAAATCTGTCTCTTGTACCTGCCAATCACAATATCTTTAGCGAATGTGCGATTGTTGATGGTGCAACAAGGAGCCAAGCTGATGGACGTGAAGAATAATATCCAGAGTATGTTGTACTGTTTTGTATTGTTTAATTTATGGGCTAGTTAAATGTGTTCGGTGATTTGTCGTGGTGTGTTTCCAACTATCTTGATGGTAATATGCGGGTTATAAATGAGTGGAAATTGTAAGAGAGGATGAAAGGTGGCTTAAGTCTTAGCTTGGATAATATCTTTTATTATTAAATAAATATTTCCAGAATGCTTTTATGATAATTTAATGAGCACTGGATTGGATGTCATATTATGTTTGGTGTTTATTAGCGCCTGTGGAATTTTGATGTTTATTATAAGGAGTTGATTAGGTTTTAGTAATTTCAACAGATTTTACCAAATTTCTTTTATTAAAGGCTGCGATTGGAAATAAAAAATTTCTACTCCCATACTTTATTTAACTGATTTATTAGACATTTACTACCTGTACTGTAATGAGATTCATTACGATACATATTTTTCATTGCGATACAATTTAGTAGGTGCCCTCAAGACGTTTCTTTAATAAAAGGTATCAATTTTCATTAAAAAAACTCACTAGAGTTTTAGGAAAGATTATTTGAGAAAGAGAGGAAATTAGCTTTATTTATAGGTGCAATTAGAAGATAATACTAAAACAGTACAATCTAGGTGATTGTCTTAGGACTTTTTATAAAAATCCATATTATCATTATTTAGTTTTTTGAATTTTTAGAATAATGAATTTCCATGTAAAATTCCTTTGATATAAATTAACCCAACCCTCTTGTTAGGTAGACCCAGCTAATAAAAATATTTCGTTAGCATGAGAGTGCTGAATATGCATTTTGTCTCCACCATTTTGAGTTTGAAACATTTCCATAACAAGTTCCACGCACCGAGAGCGTAATAAAACCAAAACAAACAAAAAAGCCACTCAAACCTAAAGTTTAATTAGTGAGTGGTGTATAATATCAACTTCATTGTTTATTATGTAATAAAATTCGTGCATTAAAACAAATGACCCCCAGTGAGTTGCCCAATTATTTTCCTTTCATTTATCACAAATAAATTATGTATTTTTATTACAATGTTCTGCTAGATAATAAACAAGTTCATTAAATCGCACCCCCTCACCCTTGTAGAGGTAGAGTTATTAATTCGGGAATAAAATGCGTTTATAATTATAGTTCTACTTGCTGGATAAACGACTCATTTCGTTTTAAAGACTGTTTTATAACAAGTAATTTATAGGCGTCCGAACAATGTTACGTATTTTATAATATTTTTATATCTACCTTCAACTAAATGTCTCAACTGCACGCACAATTTGCATTTGGAATAAGTATTGCTTGTGTTGGTTGGGCATTTTAATTATTACAAGTATTTTCCTTTGCTTTGATTATGATTGTAGTTTTTGTTGTTTTACATCGAAGGCTTATCTACTTGTGCTAAGTAGAAGTACTTAACATTATACACATGTACGCCATTAAGTTTTCTCTTCTAAGGTAGGCAGGCATAGAATATAAATATATTCATAAACATAATCTTTTTATAATAAGCACCTAGTTAGTTAAAAGTTTCTGGTTATAGCTGATCCATCTGATGGAAGCTTTTTTAATGTGTCTAGTTGGAAGATTTTATTCACAAGATAAAATTTTAAAAGTACTTCGATATGATGGAGATCAGGCCACAAATAACAATTATTATGAAAGTTTTGTTAGGTAAAGGGCATTCACATCACGTGATGAATATGTGTACCTAAATCTTATTACTATAAAACCTTATATGAAGTTCATTTTTTAGTATAGAGAAAATTAGAACTAAAATAATTGGCTAATCGACTTAAGCTAGATTCACAACCTCCAGTGAATAAAATTAACGTTAACCATTTTTTTTGGTCGTTTAGTCAATATTTATGTACTGTTAATTTTATTCACTAATTTGTAGGTTGTGAATGTAGTTTTAAAATGGAAAAGCGAACCAAACAATTTAATATATTTTAAATTTTCCGCCAACTATTTTCAGTTCCAATTCTTTCTACTAAAAAAAATGTATTGAAAAATACTTGTTGGACAAGGACCACCAGTATTTAGACTTGTTAGGGGTAAAATGCAAGTTTTGTGCTCCTCCTTCATTTATAAAAAAAATGTTAAATTTAAAAAAATACAGGGTATCCCAGTTTATATCGTCAGGATTTCTACAGTCGATAGTTTAGCGAAAATTAAAGGTGGTTTGTCTAATAAACTATGGTCGAATGTTGCTTCCTTTTTGATGTACAGGGCATTAAAGAAAATAAATTATTTTAAATAATTTGCTATAAATCAATAACAAAAAAAGTTAGTCTTCTGAAATTTTGCATAGATCTTTTTTTTTAATTCTCTTATTAATAGTGGTTGCAATTATTTTATCTAGAACACAGAGGCGTGCGTACGGGTCTCTTCAAAAACATTTTATTGAATAAAACGTACAGCACTGGTTTTTTTGCAGCACCAACATGCATAGAGTATTTTCCATTCAATTTAGAAACTTTTTTGTATCTTACAATTTCTTGATAACTTAACTTTTTTTTCTTGTTTATTAAAGAGGTTCTTCCCTATTAGATTTCCGAAAAAAGCATCAGTACAAAGTTGTAGAGAAAAATATTTCCTACAACTTTCCTTTTAATATTTTTTTGATATTGTCAATATTTAAAAAAATATTCAACAAATAAGTGCAGATTTTGGGAAATTTTTCTCTAGTTAGGTACTACTTACTAAGTACTCTTTCCCCAAAATGTTCAACTTATTAAATATCGACAATATCAAAAAAAGTTTAAGAGATAAGTTGTAGGAAATATTTTTCTTTACAACTTTGTACTGACACTTTTTTTCGAAAATTTAATAGGAAAGAAGTTATTCAATAAACAAAAAATCCAACCCTTAATTGAGGGCTGGTGAAGGAAGGGCGGGGTCTACGAATACACAAACTCAGTTTTAAACTTTCAGGGTGACCCTCTAGAAGATTCTACAAAAATTGGCTGTAGGGTAAAAAAAGTCTATTTGAAGCCTTTTTTTCTCCCTTATTTACTGTACTATTAGGTTGTTTTGAGTTAAGTTATCAAAAAATTATAAGATACGAAAAAGTTTCTAAATTGAATGGAAAATACTCTCTGCATATTGGTGCTGCAAAAAAACCAGTGGCGTGTACGTTTTATTCAATAAAATGTTTTTGAAGAAACCCGTACGCACGCCTCTGTGTTCTAAATAAAATAATTGCAACCACTATTAATAAGAGAATACAAAAAAAAAGATCTATACAAAATTTCAGAAGGCTAACTTTTTTTGTTATTGATTTATAGCAAATTATTTAAAATAATTTATTTTCTTAAACGCCCTGTACATCAAAAAGGAAGCAACATTCGATCATAGTTTATTAGACAAACCACCTTTAATTTTCGCTAAACTATCGACTGGTGAAATCCTGACGATATAAACTGGGACACCCTGTATAACTAATTTAAAGAAAATTGATATCTGTTTTTTTGATAATTGAAGCATTCAGTCAAGGATTAGAAAGATTGAGGTTCACTTAAAGTTTACATTATTATTGTATTTCTCTTACAAACAAAATCAAAATCTTGAAAATTACCTTTTAAAAAAGTAATTATTAAATACCGTCGAACATTCTTGGAAATTTTAACTTAACCGAAAAAACGCGACATCTTTCCATGTATTCCATTACTTCAAGATAATTTAGGCTTATAAGTATTTCGAGTCCAAATCAATACGTACAAAATTATATTTAAAAAAATGGAGGTTTGGTTGCCCTTTCTCTACGCACACACCCAACTACAAAAAAAAACAATTTCCTGTTACAAATGAATGTCATTAAAGATACAATCTAAACAATATTTATTGCAATTAAATTCAAAATGTTTGATTAAATCGAGGCATTCGAAACACATCAAGATCCTACTACCTGATGGTGGTGGAGACTTTGAATATAAAGCGCGTACTTAAGACTTAACCCAACCAACAACAAAGTTTCTAATAATTATTAAACTAGTTAGTTTAGTAACTAACATACAGGTAGTATAAGTATAATAATAATTTTCAAGCATAGGCCTAGATGTGGAAAAAGCTCCGCCTAATGAGCTGGTTGGGTATAACAACTAACATCAGTATTACGTTCCACAACACACAAGTTAAATAATTTTCCTTTGGACCATTTCAAAACACCGGCCGAACGAACAAAATTATACCCCTGACAGTGCCGCTCTTCACTCGAGGCATGATCTGTTCAAAACGAAAGAAAAAACAGGCTGATGGACTTGATTGCTTCATGGCGTTATGTATAAACTACATCGTTATACTCTCTGGTAACGCCTGTTGTTTGAGTTTTTTACTTCTCGCAGACATTTCAATACAAATTTATTTATACCTGGGGTATGGCTTGCCTTATAATATAATACATGTTGCTTGGAAGATGATGGGACTCTGTGTTTATTATTTAAAAATAGGCACTATTTATTTTTCAGACTTGCATCAATTAATATGTGTCTAACAAAGAAACAGATGGCCGTGGCGGGTTTGGTGTGCTTCATTTTGGTTGTTGTGATGGAAATTTATTAAATTAACTTGTAGTTTTTTTGTTCTTGTATAATTACTAAATAAAAAGCAGATGGAAGGTGGCTTGAGTGATGAATGTTGGTTGGAGTAAGTGAGAAAGGTTTGGAGAACCATTTTTGAAGACTCTCAGTAAAATATCTGATGTAGCCAGCACATGACTATCTTATACAAACCTGTGTTGATGATTTTTTGTATTTTGAGCAATATTGAGGTTTTCGAAACTATATTCAAAGCAAAACCCGAAAATTTGGTGTAAAGCTAAACTTTCAAACTTGACTAGCTATGTGAAAGATTAACGGGAAATTTTAGTTTCTTTACCATAAGCTCAAAAATATTTTAAATTATTTTCTAATAGTATTGATAATTTTTTCTTAAATAAGGCAACGTTAAGCTTTACAAAACTTAGTTTTTACTGAAAATCCGTTAATCCAGTGTAGAGTTACGATTTTTCAAAGTGGACGATGTAGAAGATTGATCAAGAATTTTAGTTTAAATTCCATTCTGGCAAAAATTATCTAAATACGATGATGACTTTTTTCTTAATAAAAGCGACATTGAGGTTTACAAAACTGTATTCTAAGTGAAAACTCAGAAATCTGGTGTACCTAGATGTACGAATTTTCAAAATGGACCATTGAGAAATTTTAAATTTTCCTATTCGCGCAAAAATTATCTAAATTATCTTTCATAAAGTTAATGACTTTTTCCAAAATGTCAACACTGGCTGTATAAAAAGACAAATTTTCTCAAAATCCGTTAAGATGTTCCAAATTAACATTTTTTTAAATCAGTCACTTTACGATTTTTGATGTAATTTCGCTTCCAGACCATTTAATCTAACTTAGAAATGGTTTAAAAATTATTTTTTATTTAATAATGCCAACACTGTTCTTTGTAAAACCTCATTTTTTTACCAAACCTCTCTATGTATAACAACATTTTCAAACACTCACTGTATAAATTTGTCTGAAAATATTGAATCAATTAAGAAATGAAACCAATTTTTTTTTCGAAATTGATGACGTCACGTTTAGGTTAGGTTAGATCCAGTTACCAAGTTACCAGCAAAAATTCTATTACCATTTTGCGATGCTGCAAAATTTTTTTGGTCCCATTTTTAACAAGTTGAAAAATCGTTTGGTAGATCTTTATAATTTTTTTTATTCTTTGTGCTATAATGACATAAAATACCTACGTACAGTTGGATTCTACTAAGTTTTCCGTTTCTTAACAGTTTTAATTTTCGTAAAACGCATAAACAACGTTGGTCATTTAGGCTTTAGGCAACTATACAGTTTTTCGTCCGGCACCATGGGGATCTCGCTTATCTTAAAAGAAACAAAGTCGGTTAAATTAGGGCAAAGTTGCGCATTCTTACGCTGATCAATAATTCGAAAACAAATTTGAACTATCGTTTTTAATTTTGAAGTTATTGTAAAAAAACTAAAAATTGTAATTTTAGTTTTTAATTTTTAAATTGAAAACCCATAAACTTACGTATTTTTAACTAAAACATTCTTAAGGCACTTTTTTACGAGGAATCCGCATACGTCATTGCATTTACCATGGCGTCTAAGATGGCAGAGAAACAGTAGTCAATCTTATTTTTTCTTATAGTCGCCATATTGGATTTATACATTTTTGAATAAGTACACCTTTTTCCCTGTTTACAATAATGTATCACACATGATAGTTAAGTCTTATATTTTGGCAGAAATTCCAAATTATTCGTTTTTTCGAAGGGTGCTTTGGAAACAAAATTGTCACTTTTGATTTAAACACTTCTGCTGATTGGTCCACGAAAATGGGATGTTCAATTTTTCCAGAAAGAACCGAAAATAGAAGGTATTTTCTATCTATCCATAGAAATTTAGGTGATAATTTTGTTTCCAAAGCACCCTTCGAAAAAACGAATAATTTGGAATTTCCGCCAAGATATAAACTTTAACTATCATAATGTGTGATACATTATCGTAAACAGTAAAAAAATCTGTATTCAAAAATATATAAATCCAATATGGCGACCTTAAAATATCTGATGTGCCCAACACATGACTTTCTTATACGGATAGTATCACAGTAATTACTTTTCCTAAAGAAATTAAGTTAAATTTCTTGTAAAAATTTTGAGGGTTTCCAGCAATTTTCAAATAGTCTCTGTCGCACTTATTGCAATACGCATAAATCTGTCCTTGTCCCACTCATTACTACCAGATTTTGGGACAAATAAATAACAGAATACTTATCAAAATTCCACAGTGCGAAAAATGCTTGATATCTTTGAATTTGCTGTAGCTAAACTTTAAAGATTTATAAAATACTTCTCAGTTTTGGTCAACGTTTCACTCAAACAAACTGTACAGTGCACAATAATCCTTCTCATCAAAATATTTCGATCTTTTGCCTTTGACAATTGTTTGACTAACAATCTCTTCTTCTTCTTCGTACTTGGATTGCAAAGCAATGTCAAGTTTTTGGTGTTTGGCGATATAGCCACTCTCACCAGGATTGGATTAATTGGTTTACACTTTTTAAATTTTTATAACTTTATTCGAGCTCTTCGTGTGTTTAATGCAAATAGAATCTTTAGTATAAAAACAAATAGATTTCTGTAATGTAAACAACAGCCACTCAGAGATAGATGGCAACACTATATAAATAATTTATAATTATTAAAAAACGGCGCAAAATAAAACACTTTTGTTACTTTGTCGACACGTCTAAAAATTGAAAGAGCATTCACAAAAAATTTGGCGTCGATATCTTTAATGTAGATTTGCATGCATAATACAATTTCACGACTTTATTGTATATATTAGAAAAAATTTTAATCGAGTTGCTATGATATCCAAAACATAAAACCGTAGCCGTTGTAGCCGTCGATCTTTTCAAATAGTAATGCTACAATCGATTTCCTCAACGGTATAGATTTCTGTATGTAAACAACATGTACTTTGTAAATCAGAGATAGATGGCGCCACTATATAAATAAAAAAATTTGACGGAATTTCAAAAAAAGTTTCAAACAAAATTTGTTCAAAATTTAATTCTAAATTAATGTTAAAGAATAAAAAAAAGTCGTAAATTGTTTATTTTTCAAGATATTCCTAAAAAACCTAAAAATGTCATCAGGTAACTGTCACTTGTTTTGGTGCTAGATGAAAAACATTGAATGTGGCACCCACAAATTTGTTCAAACTCTTAAATATGAAATTTGAATCAAATCCGTTAAGTCGTTTTTGAGTTATCGTGGATACAGACAGACACACAGACACACAGACAGACATCATGGCGAAAATGGTCAAAATGGATTCAGGGGCCCTCAAAACGTGTAAATCCATCAAAATCTCGAAGTCGAAAAAAATCACGATTACAATACTTCCTTATACTACGTATAAGAAAGTAAAAATATCTGATGTGCCCAACACGACTTTCTTATACGTATAGTATCACAATAATTACTTTTCGACCCTCGGATTCAACTATCAAAGCGCGCTATGAGAAATATAAAGTGTTTTAGGAATATCTCGTTTTTTGAAATTTTTTTGACGGAATTTCAAAAAAAAGTTCAAACAAAATTTGTTCAAAATTCAATTCTAAATCAATGTTAAATAGTAAAAAAATCTCATAAATTGTTTATTTTTCAAGATATTCTTAAAAAACCTAAAAATGTCATCAGGTAACTGTCACTTGTTTTGGTGCTAGATGAAAAACATTGAATGTGGCACCCACAAATTTGTTCAAACTCTTAAATATGAAATTTGAATTAAATCCGATAACTCGTTTTTGAGTTATGGTGGATACAGACAAACACACAGACAGACACACAGACACACAGACAGACATCATGGCGAAAATGGTCAAAATGGATTCAGGGGCCCTCAAAACGTGTAAATCCATCAAAATCTCGAAGTCGAAAAAAATCACGATTACTATACTTTCTTATTATATAAGAAAGTAAAAATAAAGTTGACTATTGTTTCTCTGCCATCTTAGACGCCATGGCAAATGCAATGACATATTCGGATTCCTCGTAAAAAAGTGCTTTAAGAATGTTTTAGTTAGAATTACGTAAGTTTATGGGTTATCAGTTTAAAAATTATAAAAGAAAATTAGAATTTCTTGTTTTCTACAATAACTTCAAAATTAAAAACGATAGTTCAAATTTATTGATCAGCGTAAGAATACGCAACTTTGCCCTAATTTAACCGACTTTGTATCTCTTAAGATAAGCGAGATCCCCATGGTGCCGATCGAAAAACGGGCACCCTGTATATTGGACTGTTTTCCTTATTTAATCGTTTTGTGACCAAAAAACGCTATCAGAAATAAAATTGTGACGAAACGGACAAGTGAAAAGAATCCAACTATATGTAATTTTAAATACTATAAAATGTATTTTTTTACAATACCCCATTAATTAAAATTATACCTCAAATTTCTGTTCGGAATTTTGCTGAACAAATCCATGATAAGCATCAATCGCGGAAACTGATAAATTCTTAGAATAAAAAACATCGACAAAAGAATTAAAAAAGTTGGAGTACAAGATTATTTGTATTTATTAATGTATTTTATAAAAAAATTTAACAGTATAATATAAACGATAATTTTTTTACTTTCTTAATAAAAATTGCAAAGATGGACATTTATTCATAGTTGTTACACTTTTTATATGAACCAGACACCCAAAAGCGCCTAAAACTATCATTTCGGCATCAGATAACTCAATAAATAATCCAACTTTTATTACCTTTTGTCTTCAAAAGACTCTAGTCTTTTGAAATTGTTTTTTCCCTACAAGAAATAAAACCAATTCCCATGCTTACCACAGACAGAAGTTTTAATTTATGCATAAACATCCACGTTTTATTATTATTGCAAGTATATCGATGACATTTACAGTTGTTTCATTTGCTGTCTAAAAGAATAAATAAGCAATAAACCGTCTCTCATCATCAGGCATACTATACCTACTCGTACACCGAACAAAATGATAAAAATCAACACAAGAAAAATGTTTGTTACACACGAAGCGCATGGGATTGGGATTATTATAATAATCATATACCAAGTCCAGGTGAGTTGAGATATATTTTGGAGAGTGCGAGCACAATCCCCATAAATACTCAAGTTATTGACTAGTTAATTGGCAGATTAAATTGTTTATGAATACAGGCTGATGACTGGAACGGTCTTTATCAAACAACTCTTGGGAAACACCCAAAAAATGTTAAGGAAACTGGAAACATTTTCTGTTAATTTTATTTGAATCTCGACTACTTGAAAAGTATCATATTACTAACAATTTATTACCGCGCGCTTGGTTAGAATATCTCCTTAATTATATTGTTTTGATCGTAAAATATTCACAGCTATTTTTATTGAAGACAATTCGGTTGGTATGAAGATAATTAACTATATTCCCACAGCATCACACATTTTTTCCAATTTTATATAAAACAGTCTAAAAATTCATGATGGCTGATCTCGCATCGAAAGCGGAGCATCAAGTAAGACATTTTCTGCAAGAAGGTTGATTCTTCAGAAAGACAACCGGTGAAACAAGTTGTCCAATTGAAATCGAGTCTAAGCAAAAACTGTCAGACATTATTTAGAAAAACGCAACATACGTTACTACATTATTTCGCTTTCATTTAACCATCAGGGGTATTTTACTGGTACAGCTACAAGAACTTGCGACTGCTTTTGGAATTTATGTTTAATTGTAGTTGAGACAAAAGGACTGCCAACAATAACTTGAGAGTTGTTAAAGTTACTTTTTAATAATTGTGCAATTGTTGATACGATTTCAATTCTTGTTGACTTTTAATTACCTATGCATTAATTTTTTATATACAAAACAGGGAAAACAGTTTTTATTAGGATTATTTTCAGTAGTCATTGTATCTGTGTCTCCATCTCGCTCGCTCTCAAGAGCGGCATGCGACAGATAAAGATAGAGACTGTAATACTAAAAATAATCCTAATGTACAAAAAAGTAACTTATAAGAAAAAACGAGACACAAGGGAGGATAATTCAAAAATTCTAAAAGTTATTGGTCCATTTTTGACATTTAGGCTTTTCAAAAATTACGTTGCACTAGAAGAATATTCTTAAAAACTTTTAGTTGTGAACCTTTGATAAAATTTCCTCTTGGAGCTAAATTTTCTAGAAAAAACTTGACAACTATCCAATGGTCTACTGTATACATATAATTCTTATTCCTTTGATGTATTTCTAAACACTGCTACTATTTCCCAACAAGAAACACCGATACCAATGTCTAGGAATCCATTTGAATAAGCAATTGATGACCTGAAGTTTTTCCATTACTTAACATTTTTTTCCCTCTGATTTGCTCGTTGCCATCAAATTATGTCGCCGCAGTAAGCAACAGTGTAGCATACAAGAAACCTATTCAGCTTAGTAAGTTGCTAATCAAGTAAGAAAGCCTACATATTTAACATTTTGCCCTAAAATAGAATCAACTGACAAGTTTTTGCGTTGTAGGTTCCCATCCCATCTGAAGTGATGATCAACTTTTTGTAATGTCTCGCTTCTGTTCTGGCTATAAACCACTAAGCAATCCAGTTGTGAAAAGGTAAAGGAGTGAACTAAACAGTGTAGAATTAATATCATATAACTATTAATAATCAAAATCAACATTAGTGCGTCTTTTAATTTGAATAAATACACACTGGGGACTGGAAAGGCAGTTTTTATTGTATGGCTTTTGAGAATTATAAATAGATGTTGCAATGGGATTTGACGCGATATAATGTTCGGTTTTGAAGAAGGAAAACAACATTAAATTAAATTAAGATGTAAGTGATGTTTGGAGCAAGTTATTGTAAATGGAGATAGTGTATGTTTTAGCAATTGACATTTACATTTTATATCAATTTGTCTGTGTGTTTGGTGAATGTATTGTCCGTTTTTGTAGACGAGCTCATGGTTAATCATCGTTTTACAGAAAATGACTGGGTAATAAAATCTTGAGAATTTTACTCACTTTGGAATATTTTGTGTTTAGATCCAGTGGGAATATTTAGACTTTTTAGATGTAGAGACAGTCAGTGCCGGATTAAACTCATTTCTATTAAAGGCTCCAAGTATGAGGGGTTCTTAAACATATTCGACAATTTATTTGTTAAAAAACATTAAATTCAGCTTAAAACTTAAAATTTCATATACAGGGTGAGTCGCAATAAGTGGGACATGCTTTACCTGTAAATACTAGGCCTAAAACTAAGACGATTGACGCGAAAAGTTGTTATACTAAAATGCATAACTAAAAAGTAAGCGTTTGAAGTTTCAGAAAAAAAATTTTTTTTTGATAATAACTTCTAAACTAATTAAATGAGAAGAACCAAGTCTTGGTAGTTGCTAATGAATACAAAAGACCTTTAATTTGTGAAAATTTTGTTGAATTCAAACTTTAAAAAGATGGTTTTTTAAAGGAAGTAAAGTGTTTAACCTTCTGGAACATTTTGTCCTTAAAATTTTAATTATAAAAAAAAATTGCATTTAATAGGCAATTTAATTTGGAAACTTTTTCATCTCTTGTAAAGTTATGATTAAACGCACCGTGAAGCTTTAAAAAATTAAAAACTAACAGCATGTTTTTACTAAGTTTCAAAAAAACGGCATCAAGTAGGCTGAGATTTAAAAGTTATTGACGGAAAACGGAGCTCCAACACAATTATGCACGTCCTGTGCAACATTAGCATATTGCCTATCAGTCACCTATCCTCAACGATGGATTGGTAGAGGCCCTGACGATGACGTTCCTGTAGCTCTTCTTTGCATTGAAAACCGAATTTTTTTTAAATATAAACTGCCTCTCGAACTTCATTGGCGTGTTGAACAATTCTCCTTCTAAGCTCTTGAAGTGAAGGAATAGGTGTTGCATACACTCTTGATTTTAAATATCCCCAAGAAAAGAATTCAATTGCGTTTAGGTCAGGAGAACGAGGAGGCCATGCAACAGGAGCGTCAGGGCCTCTACCAATCCATCGTTGAGGATAGATGACAGATAGCCAATGTCGCACAGGACGTGCATAATGTGCTGGAGGTCCGTCCTCCGTCAATAACTTTAAAATCACAGCATTCTTGATGCTGTTTTTTTGAAACTTAGTAAAAACATGCTGTTAGTTTTTAATTTTTTAAAGCTTAACGGTGCGTTTAATCAAAACTTTACAAGAGATCAAAAAGTTTTTAAATTAAATTGCCTATTAAATGCAATTTTTTTTATAATTAAAATTTTAAGGACAAAAAAGTTCCAGAAGGTTAAACAGCTTACTTACTTTAAAAAACCATGTTATTAAAGTTTGATTTCAACAAAATTTTCACAAATTAAAGGTCTTTGGTATTCATTAGCAACTACCAAGAATTGGTTCTTCTCATTCAATTATTTTAGAAGTTATTAGCAAAAATTATTTTTTTTCCTAAACTTCAAACGCCTATAACTTTTTAGTTATTCATTTTAGTATAACAACTTTTTGCCTCAATCGTCATATTTAAAAGTAAAGCATATCCCACTTATTGCTACTCACCCTGTATAATTAGTGCCCCCTTGACGATTTAAAAACCAGCCCGTAATCCCCCATACACAAAACAGACAAGATAGTTAAATCTGTTCTAAAAAAAATCGTCCTGAAATCCCCATCTTGTTGTATTGTCCCCAAACGGTATTATTCCCTCACAATAATATTTCGCATTGACGTGCACAATGGCAATAAACATTTAAAGTAGTAGGCAAAAGCCCCTGTATGCATAGTACACTCTGTTCAAATACATATGTTTCCGGAGATATGTGGATTTAAATACAAATGCCGGTTTTAATCCGTAAAATGTTTTGAGTATTTTAGCTTTTAGTTCGGTTAATTAATGCAGGGACGCGTTCCTGTGATAAGGATAGTTTATAGTCCCGGACTGGCGGTTTGTTATATTATGTACAGTCAATTCTGTGCAGGCACAGCCACACTGTGTGAAAGGGTCAGGATTTGATTTAATGGCCTTTACATTTTAATGTAATAATTGATGAGCTTGGCTAAAGCGAGTTTCGAGATGGTGTTGTACTTGTCACTGTGTGGGGAAATTATTGGACTGCTTGGTAACCTTTGTGCCTTAACAAAATCGTCACGAAATTATAATTTGTAAGAATTCTATAAGGAAATTAGTATTTGTATAGTAATCGCAAAAAAAGTACTTTTGAACTTGTGGTTTAAAAAAAACTAAAATATAACCAAAGCTTTCTTTGAAGTAAAACCTCGTTCAGCTTTGACATAAAGTTTTTTTGACAAAAATCCAACCAGCGGTTCCAAAACTGTGATTTTAAAACAGTAATTCGAAAACTGTCGTTCTCCAGGACTCCAGGCGTTAAATTTTGAAGCCACAAAAAACAGCTGAAATCACGATACATTTTTTTAGCCAATAAAACAAAAGTCCAGATTTGAAAGAAAGTAAATTTCACCAAAATACATCAATCAACAAAATTATATTAAAAAAATTAAACGTTTTTCTCTTACAATTAGTTTGTTACAATATTATTTTATATTTACGTTTTGGGGTTTCGTCTGTTATAGTTTGGAATTTTGTTTATTATAGTTTGTATAAAGTAATATGGATTGCAAAATTTTGTTATTAAGTGAAATTCCAATACAAAACAATGTGGGGGGCGGGCGACATTTTATATGTTTGAAACCTGAAAAACCTCGCTGCGTCTGATTTTTACCGATATTTCTAAGCTGTAAATTAATTTTCACGCTTTAGTTCCAACAGAAACCAACAAATTAAAAGCGTTTTCATCGACAAAATTAATTTCCCAAAATCACCGGTAAAATCGCTTGGTACATAATTAAAAAGACGCGAATACAAAAGCAAATCAAATGAATGATGATTGTGCACAGTCCATCAGCTTCTGTTGGAGCTGTTGGTCCGCATCATCCGAAGAATTGATTTACCAAATTAACACATTGGTTTTTCATTGAATGAGTGCCATAATGAGATGTGAGCCAATGACTTGGAAATAAACCAGTTAAAAATAACATCAGAGTATGGCTGATGTTGGCTGATAGATTGATGAAACACAAAGCCGCGGCGACCAGCTATTAACGCATTTTGTATAAATGTGATGGTACCTCTATATCTATATGTTGTATAGAAGTAGA
This sequence comes from Pediacus dermestoides, assembly GCA_963942485.1. Classification (NCBI taxonomy): domain Eukaryota; kingdom Metazoa; phylum Arthropoda; class Insecta; order Coleoptera; family Cucujidae; genus Pediacus; species Pediacus dermestoides. The sequence continues at coordinate 39,212,020 of OZ012626.1, forward strand.
GAGGACCGGTTGCATTATACGATGATAACCACGGTAGGTATGGGTATCCTTCCTACCTGATTCGACGGCCATTTTGAATTTTTCACGTTTTGAATAAATAAGCTATTAAGTTTTTGTAGGTCGTTCGTGAAACATCCCCTGTCGTAAATTATGTTGTTTTCGGCCCGGTATAATAACCACAATGGTCTGTAGTTCGGATCCCGCTTTTTACCGCCTAGTACAGACTGCCCATAAAACATCAAAACAAAGGTTTTATGGAAAAGAATATCCACAGCAACTCTGTAGTACATAAAATGTACATGTAACGACCGACCATGCGACAGAATCACTTTAATATGAGACGATACGAGGGATTATAAACATGCGCTTTTTATATTGTAGTCGGGGTTTAATTATGTGATGAGAATTAATATCTTTTATAGCTGATTCAGTCGATGGTCGATTGGATGAAGAACGCCGTTACCATGAAATGAAATGATTAAATACCCATGCTTTTCTTGGAAGGTATAAATCCTTCGTGATTAAACCTTCATGTATTTGTAATGTGTACAAATCAATTTTCTATCTCAAATTGTTCTTTCTTATTGTTTTTCTATTTTATGGTTTTAGTTTGAATTAAGATATTTTTTACATCGCAAGTGTTATTAACTTTCCAATCCATTAACTTGTTTTTACTGAACGGAACAAAAAACAAAAAATCTAAACAAGGATAAAATAATATTTTTCCAAAAAACATATTAAATCGCCAATGGTTTCAAATTTTTTTTACAAATTCGATTTTATGAATCTTAATACTAAGACCAAATAAACCAGTACATTCCACCCAAACCCCCTCCAATCCGTCAATGTAACACAGAATCAATTACAAGACGCGAGAGAATTGATGATGATCTCTTTGGAACCTGAGAAAAGTTTTACAAATTTTGCAGCTGGTCGTTAACAACAAAAAAAGACCAAGCAAAAGATCTCGAGCACAAACATGTGTATACTACACAGCATCACTTAACTTTTCTCGCTCATCACCCTTAGCCATCAGGATACTATTCGCAACCTATGAATTATATAAAAGACATCTGCTCAGTGGCGTACATTTTCAAACTTTGGATTTAGAACTAAGTTAAAGGACAGTTTTTTGGGGATTTTATTTATGTATTTCTAAAGTAACTATTCCAGTAAATTTTATTAGTAAAACTTTTAAGAAAAATATTCTACTATTATAATTTTCATAATTTAAGTTTTGGTGGAAAATTGTCTCGAGACTTAAACCAGTACGCCATTGGTGGTTGTGCTGGGTGGGCAGAAAAGTAGCATATGCTGTAGGTAAAGTGGCTTAGGTGTCGTAATCTATATCTGTATTGCAAAGGTAGCATCATTCTCATTGTGTTATTGCATTCATATTGTGCACAATGGCCGCATTAGTCGATTCCATTAGCCCTTATTCAAAAGTTATGTGAAATCTGCCACAGGGGCTTCTGTACATAAATATTTTTATTTCACCTTTTGAACATACCATTAAAATTATATACACGCCCAAATAGCTCTCTTTTACACGTATTTAAACACGTGTAAGTGTAACGTATAGAAATTCTTGTTGTTGTTGTTGATATTGTTCCATTTGTGGTTGTTGCTTTTGATCTTTGGCTTTGTGTTAAAAAATAAAGAAATATGCAGAAATAACTGTCTTTATAATATTCCATGGTCCATGCAGATTTTCTTAAAATTTTAAAATATTTATTCGGAGATATGTTTTGTTAATATTGATTTTAAAAAGAACGTTCGCTCACATAGTTAATAAAGAAACATTGTTAATTAGCATAAAGTTGGCTTAGGTCAGGTTTCGCAAGAATAATAATAAAATGTTAGGTCAAGGTTGTTTCTTTGATCTTTTATGAATAAATATTTTGATTGTTCGGGTTAAGTTTGTATAAAAAAATTTAAGAAACTGAAAGCCTACAAAAAGTACAGTGACCGGCAGAATAAAGTGTGCACCAAATAGGAATTTTTTTTCTCTTTAGAATAATAACAATAATAATATTTTACTGTGGAACGGTTCTGTATGTCCTTAAACAAAAAAGAGCATAAGCAAAACTAGTAAAAATTGCATCGTATACGAGGGAGGGGTGAAAATTTCAAATTTTCTCAAGAATAAAGTACCCTTATTTTGTACCGTAGAAAAAAATGTTATTAGGAAAAGTGGTTTTTACTTAAAAGTTATCCCCGAATACCAAATTTGGGCTCTGTAGACAAAGAAAAACTATTTTTCCTTTTTTTGGACCCACCCCGTATAACGAGTCGCTAGAAGCTATGCAGCACATAAATTCAGTTTTTTGACTGTTCTTGGGCAATTAAACACATAATTTACTTAAATTGGTTTAAATGCGCGAAAACGGCGGATAATAAAATAATGCCAAAAATAATCTCATTTTTTTGGTGCACACCGTATTTTATTTTATGGATAAGTAAAACAACTTAATGTAAAACAAATGCGGGTTTACTTGATATCATTAGCAATTTATTGCCATTTTTACTTTTTTAAAAAACTTAAATCTATTGGTTCAGGAATTACTTTTATCTGTACCTACCGGTAAGTCAATTTTAGTTTCCTGATAAAATTATTATTATTTTATTAAACGACTCGTTTTCGCGCATTTAAACCAATTTAAGTAAATTATGTAAGTATTAATCCAAAAACTGTTAAAAAACTGAATTTATGCGCTGCATAGCTTCTAGCGATTTGTTCTACAGGGGCGCGCCGAAAAAAAGGAAAGACGCTTATTTTTTGTCTACAGAGTCCAAATTTGATATTCGGAGATAACTTTTAAATATAAACAACTTTTCCTAATAATTTTTTTTCTACGGTGCAAAATAAGGTAGGTACTTTATTCTTGAGTGAATTTTAAATAGTCACCAGTCACCCCTATTATTTTTATAGATACCACGTTTTCTACTAAAAAATGTCAAATTTCGACCATAAATTAACTTGATGAAGCCGACATTTGAATGTTGCACATAAGCGACTTTAAACAAAGTTCCTGTAATTATATGCGCGACTATAGTAGACCACACCGACAAATAATGTGGTACCACAGTTGTAATTAATTCAATCTTTTAATCTACATACATAACGTTATTATACACTTACAAGTGTCCGATATACACAAAGTAAACGTTAAAAATGTTAGATCATTAGACATCAGTATCAAGTCCCCGACATGGCATCAGGCAAACTCAGCATTTCATAATAGAACTAACATGTATCCTCCTTTTGTTAAGAACGTGGACACCTTGTTGGCTATTCGAACATACTTTTTGATTAATATGTTTTCATGCTACGCCTCTTGCCCGTACAATTTAATACACCGCACACAAAGAACATTTCATTATAATACAGTTTTTTTTTCATCGTATTTTCTTACTACGTGATTTAATTTATGAAAAGGCATCAGTTGCGTTAAGAAATGCATGACATAATTTGTGAGGTTTTTTGTTTGGAAGGTGTGAACCATGTCCACGTACGGCTTATAACAATGAAATGTAATGTTTACACTAATTTAATTAATGTAAATAATGTTTTTTGGTGTGTAGTTAGTAGGAGGTTTTTACTACAGCGAGTAATTAGGATGAGGAAAAGTATTGTCGGTACTTGGCTCCGCCTAAGAGAAAATGGTTAGGTTAAAACTACAAAAGCTGTATTATTTTATTTGAGTTTGTGTAGGTACTATCATTTTCAACAGGCATGTGCGTATCTACCTCTTTTCATGATGTGGTACACTAGAAAAAGTTGCTCTAAATTTACATCAAATTTGGGTAGTTAATTAATTAAAGTTTACTTAATATTTTGGGTAAATATCATAAGAATGTAATTTTAAACCAAAAAATGTATTATTAAAGAATTATTATACCGTGTTTACTATGTGGTGGTAAAAATAGAGCATAAAGTGACAAAAAATACATTAAAAATTCCAAATTTACCTTTCGATCTAATATTACATCTTTACTAGTGTAAAATGAGATACATTTTGGTCTAATTTATGTCATGTGACGTGAGGTGACGCGCGTATGATGCGGCGTCCATCACTTGTAAGTTCATCAAGCGCAGTGGTGAATGCAGACGTTTGATTTGATTCTTAGTGTTAATTGTAATTTTTAGTTCAATCAAGAATAAAGTAAGTATCTAAAATTTAAATATATATTACTCGAGGAAAATTAGGAGAATGTGCATGATTTTCTCATTGCCTTTAAGTAATAACCAAACATTTCAATGAGGACTTGGGAGTTATATTTTATAAATTCAAGGTACCTGATGTTTGCAATCACCTACATATCTATATTTTTCTTCTTCTTTTTTTTCAGTGTGTAGATCCTAACGATATTGACCAAGCAAAACTTTTAACGTCCGCACCTGTTATTGTAAAAATAGGTAACATTGTTCTACGCTATGGACTTTGGGCTTCTAACTAATATCTAATTTTTTTTAGATACTGCAAATACGCATACAATGGAATATTTCATTTTCATGGAAAAAGTTCTAATTGACGACCATCCTTCACTAACATTTTGGACTGTTGTTATTTTTAACTAGATATAGATGTTATTTTTATATACCCTGTGTTTTTCGAAAACCGGACCACAAATATATACCTCATTAAAATTTCAAATCTATACTTTCCATAGGAAATAAGTTTTAGGCTGGTGCGATTTTCGAAAAACACACAGTATAGATACAAATAATAAATAGTTTAAAAGGAGTCCATACCTAACTTATTTATTTTAAACTAGCGAAGAGTATAATAATAATATAATAAGTCAGGAATTTAGGCTCTTTTCCTATTTTTTTAAACAACCTCAAACTTTATACCAAAATGTGTTTTAATCAAAAATTATTATTTTGAACGATTTTTAGCCATATTATAACTTAGGGCAAAAAATCTTGATGGTTAAAACAAAATTTGGTATAATAATTTGGGGTTTGATAAAAAAATTGGAAAAATTCATAAATTCCGAGTTTTAATAATAATGTAATTTTACTATGGATTTACAATACTACTTATGTAGTAATACCTAAGTAATTAGTATTCGGTTCCAACGACTTTCGTGGTAATTTTAAATTTCGTACATAAGTAATTAATTAAATTTACTTTTTCTATGTAATTCTACCATTTGCATTATGATATAAATTCCTATTTACTAGTTTAAAATTACATAAATCCTGTAGTAAAATTTTAATTCAAATTTAAATTTACATAACGCATTCTAAAATTACCACGATAATCGTTGGCAACGAATAACCAATTGCGGACGTAGTAAATTTACACTAATAATTTTTGCAGTGTACTGAGAGAGATAGAGAGACAGAAACAGTGTAGCGCACATGTCTACTGATAATATTTGAAACTAGATTTACTACTACTTTTCTAGTACATGCATAGTACCACATCCTATAAAAGTATAGACGATACATAAAAGAATTTCGTAAATTTAAATAAATTGTCTCGATGTAGGAGTGTGTTGTGTGTAGCTCAAACATTATAATTTTTCCACTAAAACAATAACACAATAATTATTGTACACATCACATTGTTCCTAAATAATACTTTTAATAAAATCAACAGAACAATGAAGTCGCTCTTTATTTCCTACGGGATTTTATGAAAATATTTTCAATATGGCGTATTATAATACAACACGTCGAACATTAAATTTAATTTATGACACGCATTGTAATATGAAGTTACACCCACATAAAGCACCAAAGTTTAATGAGTAGCGATAGGGCAAATATTAAAAGTAAAAACGGGTCAAACAAGTCAACCGAACTAATAAAAAATTTAATTAATATTATATAAGGCGCACCATTTCGTCCAAATCAGTTTAATCGGCATCAGGACACAAAGGAATAAAACTGTTTCGTTTTCGTTTTGTATTCCAATCAGGGAAAATCTCGCTCAAATGAAATAAAAATCCTTATCAATGCGTAAATTGTAAATATTTTATTATGCTTATACCAACTTGAAATAATTTAGGGGGGAAAGCTATAATCATTAAGCCCAGGCACAAATATCACAACGATCAAATTTTCGCGCAAAATAAATATTATAAAGTACCCTCATATCTCATTTATAGTTGATGGATGTGTAAAAAGTTGAAATTCAAGGAGAGAGCCATTTAGCAAAAGAGATTGCACCAGCTCGTTAACGGTAATGGTGAACATTAAGCTGTGGATGGATAATATGTTTTAGTCCTGCGGCGTCTTATAATGTAGGTGATACTTAAAAATTGAATTTTTTATGATAATATATTCGAATAAATTTATGCATTATGTGGATACTAATTGGTTTTTTCTAAACAAGGTGATTAGGATGTTTTGGGTATTTTTCAATTTGTGGATGATTGATGAATTAATAATGAGGATATTTCGCAAGAAAATCGTAAATTGTATTCTTGGGCACCACGAAATAATGTATAGGCTGCTGCACTTAAAAAGTTATATAAATTGTTACACAACGTTCATTAGGCGCCATCTAGTAGAAAACCTTCGCGGCGAAACATTTATACGAGCCCTAACAACTAAATATTCGGACAAAAGTAAATTTTTGAAATATGAAAGGAGAACTGGAAATTTTACGCAAATAATTAGTAAACACCTAACAATACAATAAGATAAAGATTATGCATTGAAGAATTATTTATTTGATTTAACAATATTTTAACCTTAATAATAATTAGCAAATTTTACAAAATGAATTTGCAACTAAATGTTAGAATACTTTTTAATTTAGGACCATTAATAAGAGGTTACGTCCCCTTTTGCTTTAATAGCTGCCTGTATTCTAGCAGGCATTGTATTTATCAAATTTTGGTACAATTCTGGCGTGAAACTGTCCCAAATTTCTTCTATTTTGGTCTTTAAGTCCCCAATGGTTCTTGGTGGATTATTGCGTAGAATACGTCTAATTTTATGCCAAAGAGTTTCAATAACATTTAAGTCCGGACTGGATGAGGACCAGAAAGCACCTTTATGTCGTATTCACCGAGTTCCAAAACTGTGATTTTTTAAAAACAGTCGTTAGAAAATTACGTCACATTTTTCAAGTGCAAATTTAAAGCTACGAAAATTGACTAAAATCACCAAATAAAGACTTGGGGATTTTTTTGTATCTACATAAAACCAACATCTAGCTTTGCAATAAAGTAAATTTTTCCGAAATCCAACCAGCGATTCCAAAACTGTGATTATTTAAATGTAGGTAGCACCCTCAGAAACACGTTTTTTGAAAAGTGAAATGTGGAACTCGAAAAAAATACAAAAAAAAATCATATTAACATTTCAGAATTTTTTCAATATAGTACGATTATTGAACTTTGATTTCAAGGTTTTTTGACACAAATCCAACCAGCGGTTTCAAAACTGTGATTTTTTAAAACAGTTACTAGAAAATTCCATCATTTTTAAAGGTGCAACTTTGAAGCTCCGATAAATGCCTAAAATCACCAAATAAAACTTGAATAACTTTTTTGTAAAGAAAACCAACATCCAGCTTTACAATAAAGTAAATTTCATCAAAATCCGACTACTAGATCCAACGGTTTGAAAATAATAATTCTTTGTTTCTACAATTTTCCCTTCCTGTTGGGTTAAAGTACCATAATTTTGGAACCGCCGAGTGGATTTTTACGAAATTTATGTTTTTATATAACCAAATGTTGGCATTATAATAAAAAAGAACATCAATATTATGGAAGTTAATTTAGATAACTTTTGCGCGTATGGAAAAAAGACAATCAAATTTACTTTTCTCCCAACATTTAGTTGTTAGGGCTCGTATAGACCAATATTATGCCCTATTTCACATATGATATGATATTACCTAATACAGTGTTCTAAACTGACATTTCCTGAAAACATTCTTCTACTCATATTAGTTGTTTCAACTGTGAAAATCATGTACCTAAACAATCAATAAACTATGTCAATTGTTTTTATATGTATAAATATCTATATGCACCATCATTAATAATTCACTACAGTATGATTAATTAAGTACAATTTATAATGTAAATCAGTGTCATTAATCCAATTAAATATCATATCGATTTCTACATTAAACCATAGCCATACTGCTGCAGGAAAGTTATTCCTACATCTCGTCATAAATTATATCTGTACTCGTTATGCAGCATAGATTTTCTCAAACAATTCAATACTGTGACAATGCTATCGCTATATTTGCATGTGGTTTATTTCAAAAGGAACAAATAAATTTCAAACTACACATAATAACAACAATAATTTGCATATTCTGTCATAGCGATTGTCGTCGTAAAGAAGAGATGAATCTCTACGGTTTCATAAATTTACTAACACTGAAATTTATGTATAAAGCAAATAGAATAAGTAAAGAGATTTGGAGAAAATTTTGGAAGAAAAATTTTATATGCGGTTTCAGAGGGCGGACTGTACTAACCTCATGACGCCAAAATACAAGGTTTTCTGTAATGGTTCTGTCTGAATAAAATAAGTTTAAAATTCCAGAATGACACTTTCTAAATCACGTCGATTTCAGGATGCTGTATTTTTATACCTCCCACGTTCGCCGATTGTCAAATTGTACAAATCGCACCCATTTGATAAAAACATATAATATATAAAAAAATGTCCCTTGAAAATAATACCACCTTTTTTGGCGCACACCGACAAGGCTTCCACAAAGTACCAAAAAGACATTTATTTTGGTGCTGACAGTGTTGATCTCGACCAGATACAAAATGCCACACAACTAGACGCAATGGGGCGCCGGATGATGCTTTAAATAATGCGCCCATCACAATACTTTTTAACCTTTCTATCTGCTTTGACGCTAAATACAGGTATTTACAAAATATACAGGTGAGGCGCAGTCAAAACACGACATTCTTTCTTTAAAATACCGGCGCTTTCAATCTTTTGTCGTGTGGTGTTTCGAGGATATTTACTACAATTTCTAGTGATTCCTGTCGATTGTGGGACCTTGGGAAACTCTGGCGTCTCAAGATTAGATCGCAGTAAAGTTAATTTGTCAAAAGTTGAGGTGATTTTGGGGTATTTATCAAAGCTGGTGAGGATATTGTGCTGGATCAGGTCAAACGAATTTTTCAGGCATTGACACAAAATATTATTCACCAAATATTTTATGATCGAGAGTACTTGTAAAACAAAATAGGATTACTAAGCTGAAATTTTAAGCGAATTCTCTTCATATAAATATATCCAGAATCTCTGAATCTCAAAGCTTATACGAGCCCTAACAACTAAATGTTCGGACAAAAGTAAATTTGATTGTCTTTTTCCATACGCACAAAAGATATCTAAATTAACTTCCATAATATTGATGGTTTTTTTAGTTATGATGCCAACATTTGGTTATATAAAAACGTAAATTTCGTAAAAATCCGCTCGGCGGTTCCAAAACTGTGGCACTTTAACCCAACAGGGGGGGGGGGGTAAATTGTAGAAACAAAGAATTATTATTTTCAAAACGATGGATGTAGTAGTCGAATTTTGATGAAATCTACTTTATTGTAAAACTGGATGTTGGTTTTCTTTACAAAAAAGTTACACAAGTTTTTATTTGGTGATTTTAGGCATTTATCGGAGCTTTAAAGTTGCACCTTTAAAATGATAGAATTTTATAGTAACTGTTTTAAAAAATCACAGTTTTGAAACCGCTGGTTGGATTTGTGTCAAAAAACCTTTAAATCAAAGCTCAATATATTGAAAAAATCCTGAACTGTTAATATGATTTTTTTTGCAATTTATTCAAGTTCCACGGTTCACTTTTCAAAAAGCGTGTTTTTTGAGGGTGCTACCTACATTTAAATAATCACAGTTTTGGAACCGCTGGTTGGATTTCGGTAAAATTTACTTTATTGCAAAGCTGGATGTTGGTTTTATGTACAAAAAATCCCCAAGTCTTTATTTGGTGATTTTAGGCAATTATCTAAATAATGGTATCAATTTAATAGTAACTATACCTACACGTAATAATATTGTAACCAGTAATAAATATTTCTTTCAATGTATAAAATGATCTGACGGAATTTATCACCAAAAATCATCTGCTATCACCAGAAATTAACCATCAGCAGGCTTTTTTTTCCCAACTTTGGCAAAGGGTCGAATAAAAAATCTAATTTACAGTCGACGCACCTAAACATTTTAATAGCCTCAATATTTCTTAAAATTCAATGGCAATGTCCACGTTTTAGTTTTAATTAAATAGCCCCATTTCTCAATGACATTTCAACTTTTAAAAATAACCCGGTGGAAACAAATTGGTTGCGATAAACCACTTAACGTTTTTTTTTCTTCTTCCTTTCATATGAAAAAACCGTCGCAGTGTCTTTCGGTACGATATCAGGTTCCTAAAAACACTCAATTTATGGCTACTTTGGGCTTCCTTTACTGATGTGAACACAGATTACAGTGAATTCAAGACGTTCTTCGAAACCAGCCACCTTTTCTAAAAAATGGCGGCTACCTTCGTTTGGAATTCCTGTTCGACATGTGGATCATTCTTTTGGCCAGCACTCTCCCATCTATTGTGTTTGATTTTGCTTGGGAATTTTCGGTTTTTATGTAGGTCGAAAAGTATTCAACAAATTGTTTGTCCCGCGCAAGCGGAGATTTAAATTTTAAATTTTATTGTCTGATGGTAATTTTCCGTAGAAAAGAAATTTTAAACGAATATACAAAAAATCGTTAAGGGGAAGGACTAAAATAAATCGGAGAACAAATTATAGATAAATTTGGTTTTCTTCCACTAGACAAAAAAACACTCGATTATAAAAACTAAAACAATGACAATTTTTTACAAGTTCCTGTACAGCCTTAAGCCTTAATTAAACACTTTGTAGAAATGGTAGTAATTCTGGGTTATGGAATAGTCAAATTTTGACAAGTATCTATGGCCTTTATAGAATTTTTCTATCTCTTAAACTATCCATGTTCATGTTATACAGAGTGTTCATAAATGATTGATAAGCGTTTGAATTTCCAGCTATCTCAGTTACGTGTTCCTTCCGCAGATTTTGTTGTTAAGTAAAAAAATAACCACCAAATCACTAGCAAGGAAGTACGGGTGCCAACATTGTGAGAAGAATAATAACGCGCGAAATTCAAACGCCCATCAATCATTTATCATTTATGAACACTTTGTAGAAGAATGCCAATGTTTTAACGGACCCTGTATACTTAGTTACTTTGTATGTAGTAGTTAACAATATCTGTTAATTAAATTAAACGTACAATCTACACACGGGTATCATTATTCTCCAACAACTCAATAATTGAATTAATCTGATGAAAATCCACCGATAAGCGTTTAACAAGCATTTCAAATGAAGGGCGTCAAAATTGCAGCTTTGCGAAGAAACGAAGCAACCCATGCATCAGACATGCGCCAGCATGTTATCCATCCATAGCCACCGCTATATTATTATTAATCGAATCAAACAACTCGCTATACGCAAAATACGAGTCCTATTATTCCGACAATATGTTATGGGCAATAATTGTGGCATGTGTCCTTTTTCGTCTACATTAACATATCAGGAGCATCCACTACACCGATGGTATGAAGACAGTCGACACAGCACATCAACATCATTGACAGTTGAACAAATGGTTGTCCCGCCAATCAGAATACATCAGACGGGAAACATCTGCCGGTCGTTTATTTCAATGCCCGCCTTGATATTAAGTAAAATTGTGTTATTGAAGGGACGGCGCGTCATATCTTGATGTAACGCAAATTGATGAATTGGGTAATCATATTGATTGAGTTTGAGCAGAAAATATTATTTGCGATGGGGGGCGACTGAGGGACTGTTTTTTAAAAAGGCAGATGCAAAGAGGAAGAATAGGTTGAGGATGAGGATTGTATTTGTTGGAACAAGGAAACTAATTTTAGGATGTTCGGTTTTGTGATTTGCTATAACAAAACTGAGAAAGATCATGAGATAAGAAATTTTGATTAAGCAGGTGCATTGGGTACTTTTTAGACTAGTAGAAGGATTTGAAATATTTGTATTAATAAGTAGGGAGGCCACGCTCTTTTAATTTCTCTATATGCCAAGACAAATCAACGATTTTTCCAAACTGTAAATTTTTACTAATACAAAATTTTATTAAATCTTGAAATCCACTAATCCAGTAGGTATGGAACTATAAGTTTTGAAACTGGAGTATCTACAAAGAAGTTTTATTTTTCTTGGCATAACTGTCTTAAAAATCACAGTTTTGGAATCGCTGGTTAGATTTTTATTAAAATAATGTACAGTGACCGGCAGAAAGTGTGCACCAAATGGGAAATTTTTCTATCTTTAGAATTACTCAATTTATTTTACTGTGGAAAGGTTCTGCATGTCCTTAAACAAAAAAGAGCTTAAACTAAGTACTTTATTCTTGAGTAAATTAGAAATTTTCACCCCTCCCTCGTATACGATGCAATTTTTAGTGGTTTTGTTTATGCTCTTTTTTGTTTAAGGGCATGCAGAACCTTTCCACAGTAAAATTAATTTGGTAATTCTAAAGTTAAAAAAATCCCATTTGGTGCACACTTTCTGCCGGTCACTGTATTTCAAAGAGAACTGACGGATTTAATATTAAAATAATCACAAACTTTATCTGAAATTTGTCTACGTTTCTTTATCACAAGACTTCGTATAAGAAAATAAAAATGACTATGGATTAAACTAAGTAATTTCCTGAAATCGATTGATGTCCTCGTCTTATACACTTATAATGAAACAATTTTAAAACGACTCGCTGGCAAAGAAAGTTGTTTCATATTTAATGTTGAAAAAATAACAGACATCATAAAACTCCCATCCATCACAATAGTTATAAGGCAATAATGTAGACAAGAGTATACGTTTCATAAGAAACTAAAAAAGTGTACGTGTATGCAAATTATAATGGAGAAGAAGAGTGCAATTGTAAATGTCAATCATTTAAGAATTTGCGGTCTGTTAGGTCCGCCTACAGGAGCTAAATGTTTAGTATCATCTTATGAACACAAAGGATATTGAATATTTACCAGCCCCATACATTATCCTCCAGACAATGGAAGTAAGACTTGCTTTTGTTGATTCACGTGTTTCTGCATTTGGGCGGCGATTGTTTGGTTTATTGTGGAAAAGCCGAGTTAAATACTCGATTAATTTATATGACTTGTTTTGCGTGTTCCGCATTTTTTTTTGTTTACTTGTCCGGTGTATGCGGTTAATTTCATGCGAGTGAGAGGCCATTGTATTAGTTGTATAAACACCAATTTGAATAATTATTCAAATTGCCGTGGATAAGGACAACGTTATATGGATTTGTTAAATTAACGAGAATTTATTCAGGGTAATAATAAAGTTTATTGGTTTTGGGAATTTTGTATTAGTTATAAAAGTATTTGGTTTTCTGTAGTTTTTTCTAAATAATTAGAAACTAATCTGGTTTATAACTTTTTCAGTATAGAAGGAATCCTACAATTTTATTAGTTAATTTTTATAAAGAAAATATTGGATTAAGCCATATTAGCAATTTTTTGAGATCGTCATGAATTCAAACGATAATCGAAAGCGCCAAAATCGGATGACACGATTCGACTAACCTCAAGAAGTTAGCAACCAAGCAGGCTTGAACATGATTCTTAGTAATTTTGCGATTTGATGTTTGAATTGTGCAAGTTTACCAACTTATTAATCAAATGTTACTAAATTCTTAAATCGTCACATGTTATTTTTTGGCAAAGCCTACTCTAACCTTAAATTTTCTTAGAAATGGACAAAAAACGGAAAAAAAAATTACTGACTTGTATCCGATTTTCTTAGTCTTGCGTCTTAAACTTATTTTCACAAACCCCATCACTGCCAAGTAAATGATGTAAATTTCTAATAGTAAATTATTGTGTGTAATTCGTACGACTGGCATAGAATTGGACAAAAGCAGACCTCAGCATGCCCGAGCTTTGCAACTGAGCGGCAATTTTATGTCGTCCGCCCTGCTATTGTCATTGAGGGTACAAAGCAATGATATATGTTTACATTACACACCTAACAATTATTTAGCCTTGTTTACCACAAGATGTCAAAGCGCCCTAATCGTCTTACATTCACTTCCAAAAGGCCCCCAACATCAAGTCCAAATACTTAATAGTGACGCCGCGCTAATTTTTTTCGGGTGTGTTTCCGCCACATTTCATTTGTATAAGTTTCAAAGGTATTGTTGGATAGGGTCACAGGTAACAGGTAAGATGTTGTGTGATGTATTGTGATCTATTTTGACTTTTTGGCAAAATGGGCGGTACGTTTGTCGGTGAGTTACAAGGTGCAGTTAATCGTTGATACCTGTGGTGACTTTTCCCAATGTTTTGACTTGTGGTTTTAGATTTATTTCAATTTTAAAGGCATCTCGGTTTAGGGCTATTATCTGTGGCAGGTTTTTGATTTGGATCTTTTATAGTTGATTTTTGTGGGGGCGAGCGCCTTGTAAGTTTATTTGGGAATTGCTTTGACAGATTTGCATTTGAAACTTTTAAACCTTATGGGACACAGCTGGTTTGGAACTTGTGGTAATAAATATGAAGAAATGACGTGATTTTACGAACTAACCAAAATAGGTCTTGTAGGTAGACATTTATTTCAGAAATTAACAAATTTAATTGAGAGTGGATTTTTTTGCTGCGCTCAGCTGCTAAAAAATAAACTCATACATCTCGTTCGCCTCCTTTTTATTATATAGAGAGGAGGGTTAGGTTAGGTAAGGTTAGAACAAATTGTCCAAAACGGAAATTAATTTTTCTATCATCTCTTATAGATTTCTTTCACAAGGTTGGAAAAACTTACGAAATATCCTAAAAAAGGATTTGAATTAGTACCTATATTTATTTAGTAGTATTAGTATCCTTATAAAATTTGTCGTACATTATGATATAGGGTGTTCCTAATTTATCGAACTAGAAACTACTAAAATTGGAGAAAAAAATCTCTTGTGCGAGGCTAGCGATTTACAAAGTGGAAAAATGTTCTAAAAGACACTGCTATTTTATTTTTGAATATTATATGCAGAATCCACTCCAGTATGGTTTTTTTTCTAGTTTCTAAAGCATGCACTAAAAAACATTTTAAGGATCAAATATTATTATACGAGCCCTAACAACTAAATGTTCGGACAAAAGTAAATTTGATTGTCTTCCATATGCGCAAAAGTTATCTAAAATAACTTCCATAATATTGATGTTTTTTTCTGTTATAATGCCAACATTTGGTTATATAAAAACGTAAATTTCGTAAAAATCCGCTCGGCGATTCCAAAACTGTGGCACTTTAACCCAGCAGGATGGGAAAATTGTAGAAACAAAAAATTATTATTTTCAAAACGTTGGATCTAGTAGTCGGATTTTGATGAAATTTACTTTATTGCAAACCTGGATGTTGGTTTTCTTTGCAAAAAAGTTATACAAGATTTTATTTGGTGATTTTAGGCATTTATCGGAGCTTCAAAGTTGCACCTTTAAAATGTTAGAATTTTCTAGTAACTGTTTTAAAAAATCACAGTTTTGAAACCGCTGGTTGGATTTGTGTCAAAAAACCTATAAATCAAAGCTCAATAATCTTACTATATTGACTAAATCCTGAAATGTTAATATGATTTTTTTTGCATTTTTTTCGAGTTCCACAATTCACTTTTCAAAAAACGTGTTTTTTGAAGATGCTACCTACATTAAAATAATCAGTTTTGGAACCGCTGGTTGGATTTTGGTAAAATGTACTTTATTGCAAAGCTGGATGTGGGTTTTATCTACAAAAAATCCCCAAATCTTTATTTGGTGATTTTAGTCATATTTCGTAGCTTTAAAATTGCACTTGAAAAATGTGACGTAATTTTCTAACGACTGTTCTTTAAAATATCACAGTTTTGGAACTCAGGGAAAACGACATAAAGGTGCTTTCACGGCCCTCATCCAGTCCGGACTTAAATGTCATTGAAACTCTTTGGCATAAAATTAAACGTATTCTACGCAATAATCCACCAAGAACCATTGGGGACTTAAAGACCAAAATAGAAGAAATTTGGGACAGTTTCACGCCAGAATTGTACCAAAATTTGATAAATACAATGCCTGCTAGAATACAGGCAGCTATTAAAGCAAAACGAGACGTAACCTCTTATTAATTAAAAGTTATCCCAACATTTAGTTGCAAATTCATTTTGTAAAATTTGCTAATTATTAAGGTTAAGATATTGTTAAATCAAATAAATACTTTTCTTCCATGCATAATATTGTTATTAAGGCTTTATCTTATTATATTGTTAGGTGTTTACTAATTATTTGCGTAAAATTTCCAGTTCTCCTTTCATATTTCAAAATTTTACTTTTGTCCAAACATTTAGTTGTTAGGGCTCGTAATCTTTAAAAATATGTTGTACGCTAACCTAATGTGAAATTTCCAAATGGGCGTTAATTACAAATTAAAAATTAGGTAGGTAGTTACATTTCTAATCAAACCCAAACGCAATTATATCTCGCTTTGTATGAATACCTAATTGAATATAGTATAGTTAATTGGTTTGAACTTTAAACACAATTACCTTTCTAGCTTATTTTATCAAAAATCTCCACATATTCACACGTTGCTACCTAAAGTTATTTTTCCAATTACTCCTTAATATACATAAAAAGCAAATTACGCACCGTGATTATTTTTCATCATCAGATATGACCGGCAATCAAAAATATTAATTGTTGGGAATCACTCTGTGGCTCTGGCCAATTAAAACTAAATTAACCTTACGGAAGTACTCTCCCATCCCAAAAAACTATTCGTCACGGATCCGTTTAATTGTTCCAGCTAGACGAAAATCATCCGAATACAAAACTGAATCTAATCATTAAAATGCTAAATAACATAACTAGAATTTAAGTTTTTTTCCCATTATTACCTGCACTAGTTCATTTTGAACAATAAATAAAATAATTAAACAACATTGTATTTCCTTTGATCATGATAAGGCACGTCTAATTTTAGCTACAACAGCGTAACTTCTTCATTATAACAACAAAATGAATTTATAATAGCCGCTGTTATATTTTAATGATTTCATTATAGCTATTCGTTCGCAGACTGCGTGTTGGATAAAAAATTACCAAATCCAAGATGGAAACTGGCGGAAGATATAAATTTGGGCGATAGCCGAAAAAAACTTGAAACCATCCCTAATTTAGTTCATAATCTCGCTGTGAGCACGCCTCTTTGCCCTGGAATAAACTCCATGATTACACGCAGGTACGCAACCTACGTGAGTTAGTTTAGTAATCGTAGTTTATAATAGCCTTGACGTCCGTAGTTTCAATCTTCAAGACTATACAGTTTTTTATTTCAAATTTGAAAACATTAATTTTTCACACGCTCTCTCTAAATTCACCTACAAAAAGTACAAATTTACTAGATACCTACATTGTTATAAAATTCCTAAGTATGTAAAAAGGAATTTTTTGCTAATTATAAATTTATTAAAAGAATATATTCACACATTTTAGTTGAGAATTGAGGTTTGGTACGTTGTATTGTCACAAAGCCGAGATGTTTTTATTTTTGTAATTTATGAATATACGAATAAGTTATGAGTTAAATCTTCTATTGTTCAGCAAATTTAGTGTAATAAATTTCAACCTCCCATCTGGTTCGCAGAATATTAAGATTTAAAAAACAAAATAATATGTGTCTTTATTCAAAAGGATTGGAATACTGAATTACAAAAGCGATGGCGACTGGTTCAAAATTTGTTCAATTTTTAGCAAAATTTCATCAGTTTAATCTAGTTTCTAAATTTACTAAATTTACGATTAAAAGACCCTCAAAATTATTGGAAGTCTAGCAGTGTATATAAGCGCACCTTTAAACTGTGTCACAATTTGAAAATTTTGTATTTTAAAGTGATGACAATTCTGTACGTATAACTGTACCTATATACAGGGTGTCCCAGTTTATATCGTCAGGATTTCACCAGTCGATAGTTTAGCGAAAATTAAAGGTGGTTTGTCTAATAATCTATGGTCGAATGTTGCTTCCTTTTTGATGTACAGGGCATTAAAGAAAATAAATTATTTTAAATAATTTGCTATAAATCAATATCAAAAAAAGTTAGTCTTCTGAAATTTTGCATAGATCTTTTTTTATATTCTCTTATTAATAGTGGTTGCAATTATTTTATTTAGAACACAGAGGCGTGCGTACGGGTTTCTTCAAAAACATTTTATTGAATAAAACGTACACCACTGTTTTTTTTGCAGCACCAATATGCAGAGAGTATTTTCCATTCAATTTAGAAAATTTTTTGTATCTTACAATTTCTTGATAACTTAACTTTTTTTTCTTATTTATTAAAGGGGTTCTTCCCTATTAGATTTCCGAAAAAAACATCAGTACAAAGTTGTAGAGACAAATATTTCCTACAAATTTCCTTTTAATATTTTTTTGATATTGTCAATATTTAAAAAGATATTCAACAAATAAGTTGCAAATTTTAGGGAAATTTTTCTCTAGTTAGGTACTACTTACTACTCTTTCCCCAAAAATCTCAACTTATTTGTTGAATAACTTTTTAAATATCGACAATATTAAAAAAAGTTTAAAAGATAAGTTGTAGGAAATATTTTTCTTTACAACTTTGCACTGATTCTTTTTTTCGAAAATTTAATAGGAAAAAAGTTATTCAATAAACAAAAAAATCCAACCCTTAATTGAGGGCTGGTGAAGGAAGGGCGGGGTCTACGAATATACAAACTCAGTTTTAAACTTTCAGGGTGACCCTCTAGAAGATTCTACAAAAATTGGCTGTAAGGTAAAAAAAGTCTATTGGAAGCCCTTTTTTCTCCCTTATTTACTGTACTATTAGGTTATTTTGAGTTAAGTTATCAAAAAATTATAAGATACGAAAAAGTTTCTAAATTGAATGGAAAATACTCTCTGCATATTGGTGCTGCAAAAAAACCAGTGTCGTACGTTTTATTCAATAAAATGTTTTTGAAGAAACCCGTACGCACGCCTCTGTGTTCTAAATAAAATAATTGCGACCACTATTAATCAGAGAATACAAAAAAAAAACATCTATACAAAATTTCAGAAGGCTAACTTTTTTTGTTATTGATTTATAGCAAATTATTTAAAATAATTTATTTTCTTTAATGCCCTGTACATCAAAAAGGAAGCAACATTCGACCATAGTTTATTAGACAAACCACCTTTAATTTTCGCTAAACTATCGACTGGTGAAATCCTGACGATATAAACTGGGACACCCTGTATACCACAATTAATGGTCCCCAGGTTACGTGAATTAAAAAAAAGCACTTCCTGAAATATTTTAATATATTTTTAAGAAATTGTTTATTTTTATAAAAATATCTGATGTGTCCAGCACATGACACAGCCAGAGACAGACATTATGGCGGAAATAGTCAAAATGGATTCAGAGATACTCCAAAACGTGTAATTCCATCAAAATCTCAAACTCCTTATTACTTCAAGAAGGTATAATTCTGAAACTATGACACGATTTTAATACTATGTACCAAAAATTTTAAACTGAAAAAAAATAATGCGTTGGATCGATTAGAACTTGCAACTTCAATAAATTATGTTGACATTTTCGATTTTTAATTAAGTTTGAAAAAAATAAAAATTAATTCAGGCCTGAGCAGTAGTTCTAAAACTGTCAAGATTTTTCTGGAATATTTACCAAAAATTTTAGCTTAAATTAAAAGAAAAACGAACCAAAAGCATTAATGTGATTTTGTTGACTTATTTCTACTTATAAAACTCAGTGAAAAATTTATTTTCGTGAAAAGCAACCATCAGTAACGAAGTGGCTCTTAAACTATAAATGGCTATAGGTACACGTTTAAAAAATATAATTCTAGTTTTTATTTTTATCCGATTAATTCCGTATATCAATAAATAAATTAACAGCCAAATTTATTTTATTTATCAAATCAAAACATTTTTAGTATCGATTCGAAAATTAAGTCAAAACCATATTTTTTATTGAATTGCTTATAGAAATTTACAAAAAATTTTACCAAAAAGATAAAAATCAGGCTTGTCTCTTGATATCTATAGAAATGATGTTAATGTACAAGTTAAAAAAAAGTAATCGAAATCGATTGAAAATTGAGCCTTAAAAAAGTGGGATAAAACACAAAAAATTCTGTTTAAAGAAAATGGAATTAAATTAAAAATATATACATATAAGCACCCACATTTTTAATAGATGGTGCATATAATTAAAGTGTCAAAATTTCAATCGTTTTTATACGAAGTGTTGTAAAAATTTTACAAAAGCCCTTTGTGCGAGACTAGTAATTTACTAAATGGCAAAATCTTTAAAAAGGGAGGCAACCGATAGGCATGGTTCCAAAACTGTGCTCATTAATAATAATTACAAATTAATAATAATTCTTCCTTAAAATAGATTTTTGTATCTATCAAAAGTTTGATAAATAATTGATTTTATATTAGATCCAATGACAATAAACCTATACAAGAAGTGATCCAAAAAAATTGAAAAATAAATACCTAATAATAAAAGACAAACTGAAGAACCATTTCTTTATGTATCTATTTAGCTTTCAAAACACGAGACTCCAAACATCTTTTTCATATTTAATGATATTGTACCGAAACAACCCATCCATATAATTACCTACCCGACTGCCTCACAAATCATCTCCACCTTCATCATCAAACTAGTCCAAACTTAAAAAATTCTGTCTCTCTGTATGTGTCCGTAAAAGCCATCCATACAACTAACAAACAATATTAATGTAAAAACAGACCACACACACCAACCGCAGCAATAAGTATTTTACTGCCCAATATAAATAATCGAAAATATCCGTGTGCGAGTCCATTAAAGAAACCAAAACTTAAAAAAAAAAAACACCATAGCCCAAAGTCCCCATAATTTGGCATCCGTCCCCCTTGTGGCTACGGCATATTTTAACATCGACGCTAATTGTTTTCTTTTGAAAAGCGTATAAATGGCCCCGAGGTGGTGGTGGAGAACAGAAAGGAAACACACACATACACATACAGAGAGCAGATTGCGGTCCAGGTAGGTATACGAACACATTAAACTGAATATTGGTCTCAGCGTGTTCTGATGATCCCCATTAATGGCCCGATGTGCAGCTGTTATATTTTCCATGGACCAATCAAGCTACAACCGTCGGCCCATATAGACGCCATATTGCGGAGTGCTCTAGGTAAAATGTAATTTGGGACCCAATGTTATTTCCTTTTTTTTTCTGATGATGTTTATTACTTTTGATAATTGCGTAGATGGCTACCGGGATTTCGATGGTATTACATATTTTGAAAGGTGAGTGTGCGGATGTGGTTTTATGCAGAAATCGTTTGTTTGCAAGGAATTAAGAAACAATGAGAGGTGGTTTTTGAGGAAAAATTTCGACTTGCAATTAGACTGGCCTTATGTTCGTTATTATTATCATCGCGTGTAGATATTCCTAATTTAACCTGAAACCTGCTGTTTAGTGTAGAAAAACTGAAAGCTGTCATCATTTTTACAAGGGATATTTAATTTAGTTTATATCGTCAGGATTTCACCAGTCGATAGTTTAGCGAAAATTAAAGATGGTTTGTCTAATAAACTATGGTCGAATGTTGCTTCCTTTTTGATGTACAGGGCATTAAAGAAAATAAATTATTTTAAATAATTTGCTATAAATCAATAACAAAAAAAGTTAGCCTTCTGAAATTTTGCATAGATCTTTTTTTTTGTATTCTCTTATTAATAGTGGTTGCAATTATTTTAATTAAAACACAGAGGCGTGCGTACCGGTTTCTTCAAAAACATTTTATTGAATAAAACGTACGCCTCTGTTTTTTTTGCAGCACCAATATGCAGAGAGTATTTCCATTCAATTTAGAAACTTTTTCGTATCTTATAATTTTTTGATAACTTAACTCAAAATAACCTAATAGTACAATAAATAAGGGTGAAAAAAGGCTTCAAATAGACTTTTTTTACCCTACAGCCAATTTTTGTAGAATCTTCTAGAGGGTCACCCTGAAAGTTTAAAACTGAGTTTGTGTATTCGTAGACCCCGCCCTTTCTTCACCAGCCCTCAATTAAGGGTTGGATTTTTTTGTTTATTGAATAACTTTTTTCCTATTAAATTTTCGAAAAAAAAGTCAGTACAAAGTTGCAAAGAAAAATATTTCCTACAACTTATCTTTTAAACTTTTTTGGATATTGTCGATATTTAAAAAGTTATTCAACAAATAAGTTGAAAATTTTGGGGAAAGAGTAGTAAGTAGTAGTAGTAAGTAGTACCTAACTAGAGAAAAATTTCCCTAAAATTTGCAACTTATTTGTTGAATATCTTTTTAAATATCGACAATATCAAAAAAATATTAAAAGGAAAGTTGTATGAAATATTTTTCTCTGCAACTTTGTACTGATGCTTTTTTCGGAAATCTAATAGGGAAGAACCTCTTTAATAAATAAGAAAAAAAAGTTAAGTTAACAAGAAATTGTAAGATACAAAGAAGTTTCTAAATTGAATGGAAAATACTCTCTGCATATTAGTGTTGCAAAAAAAAACCAGTGGTGTACATTTTATACAATAAAATGTTTTTTGCATTTGTATTCTAAATAAAATAATTGCAACCACTGTAAATAGGAGAATACAAAAAAAAAGATCTATGCAAAATTTCAGAAGACTAACATTTTTTGTTATTGATTTATAAGCAAAATATTTAAAATAATTTATTTTCTTTAATGCCCTGTACATTAAAAAGGAAGCAACATTCGACCATAGTTTATTAGACAAACCACCTTTAATTTTCGCTAAACTATCGACTGGTGAAATCCTGACGATATAAACTGGGACACCCTGTATAGTACAATTTTCATTTTTTTAAGATTTCGTTTAAGGAGAAATTGTACGTATTTTTAAAACAGTTGCAATTTTATGAAAATTCGTACTATAGAGACATCAAATAGCTTCCTTAAGTCACAAAAAAATTCAAATCGATTCACTCGTCCGTTTGCAAAAAAAAATTAATATTGCTCTTTAAGGAAAATACGAATAATTGTCAAAAAAATAATTGAAGAAATAGTGTTAGTGTCGTGAAATTTTACATGTACCTACGTAGATCCTAATTAAAATAATTAGTGTATAATACTAACTTACTCCTTATTTGTAAGAAAATATTTAAAACACACGTTACACTTCATAGATTTCCTCGCACATCACTTACAAATAAATTAATTGAAAATGTCTCAATTTACCTATAAAACGCATGATTAAATCTGGTTGCATTTATATAAGACGCCCAGCATCTACAAGCGCAGCATTCGCAAGAAAAACTAAAAGACTCTAATTTATGATATTGAAAATATGACGTATTCCGGTAATTTATTATGGTATCTCTAATACCTACATACAAGCAACAACATTATATAAATCATTTTAATTTACTTGCAAAGATTATTTATTACACCTCTGAGAAACTCGGGAAAACGAGAATTAACAAAACTTGTCATTTTTATAATTAAGATGTAGGTATATAATAGTCGAGTCCGTTAGTTTTTCCTTATATTATTATTTACGTATCCCTACTTTGTAATGGATTATTGTTCCAGGTAATTACAACATCCTTAGAAGGACACGAAGCAATAAATAAAGATATTTATTTAAATATAAGTAACACAAAAGGAAGCTCGCGTAAATATACGATTCCAGCGCAAATTAATTAAATTTAAGTATTTTATTCAATTCCCCGAAGCAATTTGTTTCTAATTAAGTCGAATCGAATTACAAATTAACAATGTGACATTTAAATAACTGAAAAAGGAAGAAACCAATAAAGAGGCGCATTGATAGATTATAAACGCCCCATGTTGGACTAAAAGTCTAAAATAAAAGACTTGACAAGAGCGGGACTAATTGTGGGACGTGGTGGCGTTACAAATGATGTCAAACGCCGGACAAGTTACTTTGAGATTTTCGTGTAGTTTACGTGACAATTCTTTTGTTCACAGGAAGTCATACCACATCAGATCAGAATGCCGCTGGGTTTTATTTCAAATTGATTAGACGTGAGAAATTCGGTGCGACAAGTTATTAGAGATGGAAAAGAAGACACAGTTTTGTTTTGGATTACAGCACATCGAGTATTTTGTTCTCAACGATGGATTGATTTCTTGGTAATCGGAGTTTTTAAGGAGATGTATAAGAAATTAAAAGAACTGTGATGGTGGAATGATTTTATTTTAGGCAATAAAAATTTAATTATAAAAAAACAACTCCTATCCTAGCCCAGTCAAATTAGATCAAAAAGTAATTAATATCTACAAAATTGACACTATGGCCAAATTTGTAAGAGCTAGTCGAGGGTCATTGATGAACGGCAAAAATCAAACAAAATTTCCTTGTGCGTCACGTGATAAGGGTGATTTTTTATATCTTGGTCTCTACTGGTTGGATTTTTTAATTTTTTTATTATATTTGGAAAAAAATTTCATACAACTTTTGTTTGAAACTTTCTTTAATAGCTCTCTTAACAAAAAGTTATAAGCAAAAGATTGCTCTTTCTTAGGGGGTGAGTTTTTTCATTAAAATATACCTACCTATATATTTTTCTATTACAATTATGAAAAAAATATTCAAACAAAAGTTGTTGGCGATGTTATTTCCTACAACTTTTATTTCAAGTATTTTTTGTGACACAAAAATTACATAAAATAGAGGGCGCAAAACACTGCACTTTTTTAGTGGGTCTTTTCAATAAAATGTATATGCTTTTCTATTACAATTACGAAAAAAATCTTTAAACAAAAGTTGTAGAGGATATTATTTCCTACAACTTTCATTTCGGATATTTTTTTGTGAAACTAAAATTACATGAGGTAGAGGGCGCAAAATACTGGTCTTTTTTACGGGGTGAGTTTTTTCAATCAAATATACATAATATACTTTACTATTACAATTTAAAAAAAATTAATAACGATGATTACCAAAAAACGCGAATTTTACCATTAGAAGTAATATTTGTATGCGCAGTTGACTTTGGCGCCCTCTACCTCATATTCTTTTTGCGTCACAAAAAAATATACGAAATGAAAGTTGTAGGAAACAAGGTCCTCTATAACTTTTGTTTGAAGGTTTTTTTCATTATTGCAACAGAAAAATATATAAGTATACTTTATTGTAGAAACTCGCCCCATAAAGAAGGGCAGTATTTTGCTTATAACTTTTTTCTTTAAGGAGCTATTAAAAAAAGGTTTCAAACAAAACTTATTTGAAATGTACCTATTTCTAAATAATTTTTTAAAAAAATCATTAAAATCCAACCAGATTTTTGCGGTTCGGAGCTTCATCAATGACCCTTGACTTGCTCTCAAAAATTTGGCCATAGTGTCAATTTTGCCATTTTTTAATCTAATTTTACTGGGTTATAACATTTTCTAGTCAACCGAGCAAAAAAATGGTCTTCACGATATAAGAAAGAAGTTTTCTTACAAAGAATATTGAAAGCATTTTTTATGTAGGTATACGAAGTATAGTAATCGTTTTCCTATAATTATATACATTCATTATGGGCTTTTATGCTTCAAGTTTTAGTATACTTAGGTATGACAAGCCGCCATTTTGTCAAAGCGCTTTTTCGAAATGTCTCCTTTCCAGTGATTTCTACACTAAAAATCGCTCTTACTAATTTACTAGGAAATTAAATTTACTGCAATTTGGTTCCAAAATGTTTTCTGCATTTCTGCAGGCTCGGTAATGTAGGAGTTATGATGGCTTCAAAAATGCCACAACTTCTTTTTTTATAGTTTTTTTTTAAATATCTCCTTGTAGGTTAGTTGCACTCCAAAAATAGACACTATGAATGTTATAGAGTACCTATAAAATTTCCTATACAACTTTTATCTAAAACATTTTTTCCTATTATAGGAAATATCGATTTTACTTTTGAAAATTCTGCCTATTTCGTGTCAGTTTTTTCGAAATTCTGCCTTTCCTATAGATCTGACACTAAAATAAAATATTTCCCAAAGATTTCTGTGAATTCAATTTAGGTACCAACATGCTACAATTTTCTGTAGGTAGACTCAATACTTAATACTAGTTATGGCACCGAAAAGTTTTAAATAAATTTTTTGTATTGTATTTTTCGTAATATCTACTCATAGATTAGTCTCACGCTAAAAATAAATATTATGAATGTTGTAGAGTATAACATTTTCTACAACTTTTGTATAAACAATTTTTCTGTATCACCAATATTATTTAAGGAGTGATGATTTTCTGAAACAAAAAAAAAATTTCAATTATATCATTCTATTAGGTGTTTTTGGGGTCGCTGATTACGAATCTGAAATCCAAATTTTGAAATTCAAAATGGCGGATCCAAAATAGCAAATATTTTTTAGAAGAATTTAAAAAAAATTGTGTTTAGAGATTCTAATATTAGATTATTAATTTTTTTGAATCAAATTTCCCTGATGCCACGAGAAATATTACTCTGGCACATTGCACTCAGTGTATTTTTTTTGTGTGTAGACATAATTAGAAAAAGAAAATGCCGCCCACTTTAAACATGAATATATCGAAAAGTGGCAAAAAGTGTTGATGATTATGGAAAGTTGACGTCTTAATGAACAGTTTCCCATAAATAACTCTTCGAGATAATTCGAGGAATTTAACTTTTGTCATTTTGAACTGTGTAATATACAAGTAGATACGGCAAACACTCACATTTATCGGCGGTTTTCAAATATAAATATTAAAAATAGAATTACATATGCAAGACTATCTTACAGAGCGCAAATCGAACTTCTGAATATGTAGATATAAAAATTGTTCAAATATGACGATTTAATAGGTCACTAGCTGCATTCAACTGAAGCTATGATTTTCACGGCAAAATCAGCTAATCATGAGTCAGGGCCGGTTCAAGCATTGATACAGCATCATAAAAATTTTTAGTGGTTGAATTATACAAAAAAAGACACATTAGACACAATAGAACATAAAACTAGTCGAAAAAAATTATTTAATGACTTCGATTTTTCGACTTTTGTCATAATTCCTGAAATATTAACAATAAAGAAATTTTTTTATAATTCCAAAATAAAAGTTCATTCCTTACCATTGAAAGGAATCAACATTTTGGTAACACCTATTTTATCGTAGGACTCACCAAAAAGGAGACATTTAAAACATAAATTATTTTTTCCAATTACATAAACTTGGATTTTTCAGTAGTAAGGTAGAAACCTCTAACAGAACTTCGCAAATTAAACAAAATTCCGAGGTGCAAATTTACCATCCACAAAACCTGCATAATTAATTACCCGACATGTGTAATTGGACGGATAGTAAGAAGTTCATGTGATCGAAGAGTTAATTACGAAAAAAAGAAAAAAGGAAATGTGTAGCCACGCAATAAATAAATATTGTAGGTACTTTCCTTGAAGCAGTAAAGCTCCGTTATCGTTTCAATTTACAACTCCCCTGCTATATATAGGATTTCGAAACATTAACACGCAGGTACAACATTTTAACTGGGTTGTTAAACTTCTTCATTTTTGCGGTGAAAAGATGGCGCTAGGTTTTTTCGCGCAATAAATTTCTACATTTAAGGTTAATTTATAACTGTTTTCTGGACGATTTATAAATAAGACCACTTTACTAATATGGGCTAGCTCTCTCCAATCGCGATGATTATTTATTGAATAAAATTAAGCAAATTGCTCAACACTGTTTATAAATGCACTTCATGAAATCAAATGATTATGTCGTAAATTTGAGGCATCTCAGATATTTTAAGCGTTTCATGTGCCACTTTCCCCCACAAGTAAATAGAGATGAATTAAGCGCTTTACTGCCTTATTAAGGTTGTGAATCTAATATAAATGACAAATATTCCAATAAAGACCGGCATCATTAACATTCATACCTAAAGCAGTCCAATTCTTACATGGACTGAACTGGACACACGGTGTAATAAAAGGAGCAAATTCTTATAAGTGAAACTGAATTAGAGGGAGTTTTTTACAGAAATTTTCTCGAAATAGTGGAAAAGGTCTAAATATTAAAATTTGTGCTATTTTCATAATAACCATAAAACTTTACTTATAATATTATATGATTTAAAATTAACATGTGGTATAATATAATTGTTCCATTTACTTTGCCAACAATAAATTTTATAATTACTTCCAAAGTGCGTTCGTTATTTACTCAGTGGCCTATGTATTATCTTAATTGGGTTTTTAATGACTGTCATAAAAATAAATCAAGTTAATTGTACCGACTAGAAGGAAGTGAACAAAAAACCATTTTAAATTATTCAATAGTTTTTTGCTGCTCATTGCAGTAACACTGCAAACAGTTAATTTAATTTAATTAGGCATTTCTAGTTGAATAATAATAAAAAAATAAACGATTCTTTGATTGCGTATAAATCTTTTTCCCAAGATAATTTGCATTCATTATGGGAATGGCAAGAAGTTTAAGTAAATCCACTACACAAGAAACGTATACCTATAAAATATTTCGGAAAATTACAATAAATCCTACGCGTAAGAATTTTTGATAGTTTTACTGGATCCATCGATTATACGAGCCCTAACAACTATAAATGTTCGGACAAAAGTAAATTTGATTGTCTTTTTTCCATACGCGTAAAAGTTATCTAAATTAACTTCCATAATATTGATGGTTTTTTCTGTTATAATGCCAACATTTAGTTATATAAAAACGTAAATTTCGTAAAAATCCGCTCGGCGGTTCCAAAACTGTGGCACTTTAACCCAGCAGGACGGGAAAATTGTAGAAACAAAGAATTATCATTTTCAAAACGTTGGATCTAGTAGTCGGATTTTGATGAAATTTACTTTATTGCAAAGCTGGATGTTGGTTTTCTTTACAAAAAAGTTACACAAGTTTTTATTTGGTGATTTTAGGCATTTATCGGAGCTTCAAAGTTGCACCTTTAAAAATGATAAAATTTTCTAGTAAGTATTTTAAAGAATCACAGTTTCGAAACCGCTGGTTGGATTTGTGTCAAAAAACCTTTAAATCAAAGCTCAATAATCGTACTATATTGAAAAAATCCTGAAATATTAATATGATTTTTTTTGCATTTTTTTGAGTTCCACAGTTCACTTTTCAAAAAACGTGTTTTTTGAGGGTACTACCTACATTGAAATAATCACAGTTTTGGAACCACTGGTTGGATTTTGGTAAAATTTACTTTAGTGCAAAACTGGATATTGGTTTTATGTAAAAAAAATGCCCAAATCTTTATTTGATGATTTTAGGCGTATTTCGTAGCTTTAAAACTGCACTTGAAAAATGTGACGTAATTTTCTAATGACTGTTTTTAAAAAATCACAGTTTTGGAACTTGGGGAAACGACATAAAGGTGCTTTCATGGCCCTCATCCAGTCCGGACTTAAATGTCATTGAAACTCTTTGGCATAAAATTAAACGTATTCTACGCAATAATCCACCAAGAACCATTGAGGACTTAAAGACCAAAATAGAAGAAATTTGAGGGTGCTACCTATACTAAAATAATCACAGTTTTGGAACCACTGGTTGGATTTTGGTAAAATTTACTATATTGCAAAGCTGGATGTTGGTTTTATGTACAAAAAAATCCCCAAGTCTTTATTTGGTGATTTTAGGCATATTTCGTAGCTTTAAAATTGCACTTGAAAAATGTGACGTAATTTTCTAATGACTGTTTTTAAAAAATCACAGTTTTGGAACTTGGGGAAACGACATAAAGGTGCTTTCATGGCCCTCATCCAGTCCGGACTTAAATGTCATTGAAACTCTTTGGCATAAAATTAAACGTATTCTACGCAATAATCCACCAAGAACCGTTGGGGACTTAAAGACCAAAATAGAAGAAATTTGTGACAGTTTCACGCTAGAATTGTACCAAAATTTGATAAATACAATGCCTGTTAGAATACAGGCAGCTATTAAAGCAAAGGAGACGTAACCTCTTATTAATGGTCCTAAATTAAAAATTATCCCAACATTTAGTTGCAAATTCATTTTGTAAAGTTTGCTAATTATTAAGGTTAAAATATTGTTAAATCCAATAAATAATTTTCTTCCATGCATAATATTGTTATTAAGACTTTATCTTATTTTATTGTTATTAGTTTACTAATTATTTGCGTAAAATTTCCAGTTCTCCTTTCATACTTCAAAAATTTACTTTTGTCCGAACATTTAGTTGTTAGGGCTCGTACTACCGACTTTTGTTGCTTATATCTAGATTAGTCAGCTAGATTATATACATAAGTTCACACCAACGAAAAACAAATTAATAATAGAGTCTATTCTAAACCAAACATTATTGTGCACCCTTCCAACCGAAACCCAAACATCACAATCGATGATCCCACTGAATATATTCGCACTAATCCCTAGCGAGATTTATAGCATCATGTAATTGAATTAACAAATCAGGGAGTTGTAATATTAACTATAAGAACATATCAGATATTAGGGGAGTAGGCGGCAACCAAAGAGATGTTGGATGATCGAGAGGAGGGTAAAATAAATGCGAGATATTGTGTAATGGACAAAGGTGTTACGAACACGTGCCTTTTTCACAAGGGGACATCTCACATCAGATTTGCCTGCAGGCGACAAAATGAAAAACATAATCTTTCATGGGAACGTGACAAAAATACTACAGCAATGGCTGGAGAGGAAATTTAGGTGTGATTCACGCGAATTACGAATTTGTGGTTCTTGTTTTTATTTACAAGGTTTTTTTGTTTCCTTTGTAGTCGGTTGGAAAGGAGATTTGTGCTACAAGATAATTTATTTCAATATTTGGAAAAAATTTACAGAAGCTCTTCTCAGGGCCGGCTCTAGGTATATCGCTGCCCCGGGCAAGAGATGATTTTACCGCCCCCAAGCAGGGCCGTAGCAATTCTGTTTTCTGTGAGGGACCAAATAAAAATTAGAAATTTTATGTTTTTTTTTTAATATTTATTGTAAGATTGCCAACTTTTATTATTGCTTACTAAGGACACGCAAATGTTGTCTGATAGATTGTATTAGATCCAAAAAGCGTCGCAGGCGAAAATTTCGAACTTTTTAAGATCAATGAGCTAAAATGAAAAATTACAATTTCGAACAGCAAAAATATTCAAATCGAAAGTTAGATTTCGTATAATATAATTAGATTTTAGAGTAAATGCCCAAACTAAGGACAAATAGCGTCCTTATCGGTACATAAAAATGTCGATGGGTGAATTTGCTGCCCCTAAATGTCGTCCGCTTCGCGCCCCCCCTTGAGCCGGCCCTGTACTTCTCAATCGCAGATAAAAAGTGTATAAAGTTGGTTAGTAGCCCTGCAGATAATAACTACTTTATTTAGAGGACATTTTTGCTATTTTTCAAATCATTACTCTCACAATTTTTTCCACAGTTTTATAAAATATTCTTAAAAATTTCAGGTTATTTGACAAATGTGTACCAAATCCACTTTTGCGAAATTTTGATTTGCATTTTTAGTGAAGAAAATTAGTTATATAAGATAAAAAACATTGTTAAAAAATATTCAAACTGCTGTACTGAAAATTTTTTAAGACCAAAATCTCCATCACTAGAAAATTTCAGACGCGAACGTCGACTTAACAAAAAATCTTGCAATGGTCTTTTCAGCTATTAGATGAATTTATCGTTTTCCAATAATATTAATTTTAATTTATAGCTTTAGCTTCTTTGATATACGAAAAGTTCCGACATAATCCATTAAATTGAAAACCAATCGTGATCAAAACCCAGTAAAGTAAATTTCAATGTACCCACCAAAGTTGAAAGTTTAGCCCATAAAACAAACCACATCCAACAAAACTGATTAAAAACGTAACCGAATATGTTGTGTATCACATTTATTTAAGTAGCTGATAAAACCCAGTAGATATTCTATATCGGAATGAAAAAGACGAAAACATAATTGCCAATAAATATGTTTATTACCAAGAAACTCGTTAGTGCTTGGTGAGTATTGAATTACAGTGTAGACCAAAGCTAAACTTTCATCCAGAAGATTGTAGTGGTAAAGCTGACTTAATGATATAATTTAACGTTCATGTCGTCAGTAATACACCACTTGGGTGGTCCGCGGCAAATTGGTTGTGTTGAACAAGTAAATACCGCAACCTTATGTACTGTTAATGGTCATTGTTGACTTCAACTGGGCCATTGTTTGTACCATCAAACATCTTACCTGCAAAAAAGTGTTGCATATGAATATAATTACAATAATACAGGAGGCAACTAACACAAGAAACTGCAAAGTTTTTAATTACACACTCATAAACTGTTATCAGTTACAACAAATACCTGTGGAAGTTAGATGATGGGTATGTGAGAAAAGTGGTGGGTAATTACTAGGGGCTGTCGGTAAGAAGAAATCATTAAATCGTTTTTTCAAGTTGTTTTTGCTGGTTTGGTTTAGTCAAGATTCAAGATTCAAGGTGAGTGTTGAAATATTAATTAGGGAAAATGTATATTTTTTGCTAATATGCAGTTTCAGAATTAATCATCAAATACGGGGAAAAGGACCACACATTATCTGGGAAGAAGTTTATTGTTATGGAGCAAAATTCAATTTAATTCACTACTCAAACTCATTTTTTAATTTTGAAATTAATTTAGGGAAATAATAGCAACGAAAATAATTCAGCCTTTCACTAGTCCGTCTCTGGAATGACGGCGATTTAATCTTTCCACTATTTAGAGTCGGTTCAATAAAACAGGAATAAAATTCAGATAAGGATAATTACCTACCATGGGAACCATACAGATTCTCTGGTATTTATTCCTATATTTTTAACTTATTCCTTAGTTTATTCTGGCCCTTAATCAAATTATCCAATAAAAAAAATTTTGTTCGAGTTAACTTTTAGTTTGGCTTGTTTTAGAAATAATCCCAATCATACCTCGGCTCTTTCTCCTCAAATTACCTACCTCTTCGTCCATACATCAATTTCGCAAGTCTGATGTGCGTAAAATACGCCATCATCCCACTTTTTACTTTTATGCGTTTTTCCAGTCGACCACAATAATGTTTTTCCACCCCTGTTATTGGGTAGCATATATGGGGCGATAACTTACATGCGGTGCAGGCAGCAATAAGAGAAAAAATCACCAATAACGTGAAAATGTTTGAGAACATCCTTGTGTGGACCATCTTATCTACTCAGCACCGGCTGCGGTTAACGAGAAACCATAAATTCAACTTTTACACAAACTGTGTGAGTGTATGTATGTATGTGTGTGTTATATAACGTTGTCGTTTTTACTATTTACAAAATTTATGTGTGTAGGCTTTTTCATATTGTAATACGTAATGTGATTAAGTAGGATGAGTGGACGATAATTTAACATCTAAAAGTCGTTTTCAGCAAGGATTTGTAGTTATAAAGTTGGGCTTAGTATCATAGATAATCTAGTAAATCTCATGAAAAACTATTTCTATCTTGTTTTTATTTTATTCAAAAATGCGTTTAAAAATTTTGGAGAATCTCTGATGGAAAAATAAAATAAGAAAAAGTTGCTAATGTGGTAGGTGTTTTGACGCTCCCTCTGCAAGATATATTTATTAAATAAATTAACATGCATAAAGGATTTTCCAAAAACAAAGATAAAAATTATGTGCAATAATTTACATTCATTTTCCTGACACACATTTTCCAAAATATTTTATAAGAATAACAAATTAATGTCTACATTTGCCTAAAAATAAATGTTGAAATCTAATCCATTTTAACGTTTTTTAAGTGTCTATTCTGGAATTATATTTCAAACAAAATTGTTCAGTCGGTAATAAATTACATATTTGGAAATTTTGTCTCATTTCTTCCTCCAAATAATTTTCCACTTTGGTCCGAATTAGATTTTTTTTCATTTATGCTTTAATAGTAAAATGATACATTCTGATTTGCATAAAATATTTGTAAGTTGTAAGTTAACATAAACTTCAGTATTATTCATTATAAGAGCATGTAATTTAATAATTTCGAAAATAATAATTTAATACTACACGTGACATCTATTGGAAAACCACTGTACTAAAATATTAAAGACCATTACTAAAAACAGAATTCTACTATGTCCACCATTAACATTTAAGCACAGTTAACCATAGAACCAAAGAACCATAATAAAAATAGATTTCTATTTTATCCACTATATATATTTTATTGTTAGTTCTAATTTAATTTTTTTTCTTATTTATGCCATAATAATTTAATAATATACATTTTAATTAGCATAAAATGTTAGTAAATTAACAAACTCCTTAACATAAAACTTTGGTATCATTTGTATGTCAAGAATTTCAAAAATATTGTCATTTAATACTACATGTGACATCTACTGGGAAACCACTGTACTAAAATATGCAAGCACATTATTCACAAAAGATTTCTATTTTATACACTATATGTACAATTAACCATATAACCAAAGAACCACATTAAGAATAGATTTCTACTTTATCCACTGCATATATTTTAGTTTGTTTTGATTTTTTTCATTTATGCCACAATAATAAAATTATATTTGAATTTCATGAATTGTTAGTAAGTTAACAAACTTTACTATTATTAGTAGTATTTCAATAATTTCAAAAATAATATGTTTAATTTAATACTACTTGTGACATCCTTTGGTAATGCAGAGTACTATAATTTTAACCACTAAAAAGATTTCTACTTTATCTAGTATAAGCATAGTTAACCATATAATCAAAGAACCATATAAAAAATAGATTTCTACTTTATCCTCTAAATGCATATTTAACCATATAACCAAAAAACCATGTTGTAGTTTCAAAAATCGGATAAAACGGATAAAAATTAAATAATTGTAAATAAATACAAGTTTTGAGCAGTGTACTAGTTTAAAAAGTGCAACAATTTCCTTCAAAATTTTAAGCTTTTTTTTCACAAATAATATACAAAAAAAATTTAATTTTGCAAACAACTTCTGGGTATTCAAACCTATATAAATAACCGGAACCGCAGAATATTGATAAGTAATTTAGTACGCACTAACCTAAGAAGTAACGTGCAATTTTATTAAGTTTATAATATTAATTTAAATTTTATGATTTTTATTGTTTTTTGTACTTAAGTAAAATTTATGTACTTTATTATAAAGAACAAAATACTTATAGATATACTGCTCGATTCTAGATTGCATAATTTGTTACTGATATCGATAACACGTTTCTTAGTTCCACGTACGATCGTGCTACGTTGTATACTCGCATATCTTTATTAACAGTTATTTTTCAAAATGTCTTCACAAAATCCGACCATCATCACCGGCAATATCATCCATTGTGCTAATCCTTTCCAAGTGACTGTTTTGGAAAAGGGTTTTGTCATATTCCAAGGCAAAAAGGTACGAAACAAGTTGGAATCTGCATACCTAACAGCTTCGTTTGTTTTAATTGAGAGACGTAATCTGAGATTATTTTGTTTACTTAAGTTTAGAATTCAGTGGCGTAACAATTTTGATTTTTCAACTTTTGGAAGTATTACAATATTTAAAAAGAATGAATTTAAAAATATTTAATCTTCAAGGCTAAATAATTATACAGGGTGTCTCTAAAAGGTCTTTATAAAATCCTACCACACATTTTTCCAAATAATTTTTTAAGTATATCTACAGAACGGTTTCAAGTAGAGATTTGAAATTTGGTGGGTTAATAAGTCTATAAGGAAGCTACAATTTGTTGGTATTAGAACCAAAATAATATTGTTCAGTGGCGTACTTATCGAAGAGGTCTCAGGGTTTTTTTGAATAATTTTTGTAGAGGATTAAATTTTTTTACAAAATAATAAGAATTATGATAGATACGCTCAAGACACGTAAAAAAGGTATACTTGTTTGATTTGCATTAACTCAACTGTTTGCGAGATATTTCTCTTTGAAAATTTTTTTGCTATTAAAACGACAATTTGTGACACCCTGTAAAGTCAAAAATATTGGGTCACTCTAATACGGCTCATTCTACGTCCAAAACTAATCATAATTTATATCTTATACCGTTCTGTAGATTTACCTAAAAAGATAGGGCGAATAAAAAATACATCTTTCAACACCCTGTATTTTAGTAACGAAACATTTTTGGGGGTCGATTTCTACAACAATTTATGCTTAGTTTAGGACGTAGAATCAGCTGTATTAGAGTGACCCAATATTTTTTACTTTACAGGGTAAGTCACAAATTGTTTTTATAGCAAAAAAAATTTTCGAAGTTAAATATCTCGCAAACAGTTGAGTTAACGCAAGTCAAACAAGTAAGTATACCTTTTTTACGTGTCTTGAGCGTATCTATCATAATTTTTGTTATTTTGAAAAAAAATCAATACCCTACAAAAAATATCCAAAAAAAACACTGAGTCCCCCCTATTAGTACGACACTGAACAATATTATTTTGGTTGTAATACCATCAGACCATCACATTGTAACTTCCTTATAGACTTATTAACCCACCAAATTTCAAGTCTCAGATTTGAATAAAAAATCTATAAATGTTTTCTAGATTTTGTACATTTTTTAACTCTGACACTCTTTATTTTGAAACGAGATTATTTTAAGTGCAAGTTACGGTATAAATATTTTTTAAATATTTTAGTTTATTTAGAAAATACGGAACGTCCTTCCGGTCTAGAATTTTCGATATCTTGTTGATTTACAGCCTTCTGTCTCTTTTTTAAGAAAATAAAAATTTGAGCATTTTGAAAATATCCAAATTATTATCGGATAAAATCCTACCGTAACTTTCATTTGGGTACTTTCCTCGTTTTCAGATCTTGGCCATAGACAACGAAGCAGCTCTTCCATCAACGAAGACCAAACTAAACATAAAAACCAGCAATGACATCGCCCTAACAAGCTCCCAAATTTTAATACCAGGTTTAATAGACACGCACATCCACGCTCCTCAATACCCAAATATTGGACTAGGCTACGATAAACCTCTACTAGAATGGCTGGACACCTACACTTACAACTTGGAGAAAAAGTACCGAGACCAAGACTTATCCAAGACAGTTTTCAATGCTATTGTGGTAAGTAATATCTATAAATAAAAATTTTACGTAGGTATATAACGTAAATTTTAGAGAAAAACCTTGGACCATGGTACTACAACCGCGTGCTATTTTGCTTCGCTCTTCGATAACAGCAGCATGGTTCTAGTGGATAGCGCCATTAATCAAGGGCAAAGGGCTTTTGTTGGTAAGATAAATATGACGAAATTGGCGCCGGAGGACTACATTGAAACGCCTGAGGAGTCGATTGCTAATACTAAGAAGTTTATTGCTAACGTGAGGGCTAAAAACGTAAGGGTCAAAGTTAAATCGATGTCCGGTTATCCAATATTTTGTTCAATTAAACCAGAAAATTAATAGTGGATACAAATACATATCCTAGATATATTTTTATTGTAATTTAATTCTCGGTAACGATTCTAGAGTGACTTGGTCCAACCAATCATCACCCCCAGATTTGCTCTAAGCGTAGATATGGACCTAATGCAAAAACTAGGAAAAATTGCAAAAGAAGAAAACCTACACATTCAGGTAGGTACCTACTACTCCTTCCCAAAACCTCATTAAAAATTAATTCCAACGCTTACTTTCAGACTCATATTTCAGAAAACAAATCAGAGCTCGAACTAGTCGACGAAATATTCCATAAACCCTACGCCGAGGTTTACGACGAAGCCAATCTATTAACACCAAAAACCATTCTAGCTCACGGCATTTATTTGAGTGATGACGAAAAGAAACTATTAGCTAAACGAGGCACTTCTGTTTCGCATTGTCCAGCTTCTAATACTTGCTTAAAGTCAGGCTTGTGTGATGTTAGAGGTCTTATTGGTGCTGGAATTAAAGTTGGATTGGGAACAGGTAAAAAATCGAAATTTAAAAAAAGGTAGATTAATTTTTGCTGTTTTTTAGATGTTGCCGGAGGACCCTCACCATCCATCGTAGAGGCCATGCGCACGGCCCTGGACACCTCAATTCACCTTTCTTACGGAAAAGAAGACCATCAGCCCTTAAACTATGGTGATGTGTTTTATCTCGCGACCCTGGGAGGAGCTGAAGGTACAAAATAAACGAGTTTAAGTCATTTATTCCTACTTTAATGGTTCTTTTTCAGCTTTAACTCTGCAAGATAAGACTGGAAACTTCACTCCTGGAAAGGATTTCGATGCTTTGATAGTTGATATGCAAGTTCCAAAGTCGAGTGCTGATTTCGTTTTGGACTGTAATGCTTTGGAACTACTGCAAAAGTTTGTGTATTTGGGTGATGATAGAAATGTTATTGGGGTTTATGTGGCTGGGAAGAAGGTGAAGTAATTGAAGTTGTGTAATAATAAATACAGATAGAAATCAAATGAAGTGGAGGAACCTTATCAATCTGAAACTTTCAGCTACTGTAACACGTGACTATCAATTTTATGAATAAAATGTTGAAACAAAAGTTGTAGGTAATTTTATTCTCTACAACATTGATTTTATCTTTTTTAGTGTAAAATTGATAGGAATGAAGATATTTCCAAAAAAACATGACGAAAAATTTTTTTTATACATTTCAGCCGCTGTAAATCTTAAACTGTAAGGCCTACGAAAAAAAATTTAAATCAAAGGTTGTTTAAAATTTTATTCTCTACAACCCTGATCTACCTTTTTTAATTCAAGATTGACTGTAAAGGAAATATTTCCAAAAAACTAAACGTGGAAGAATTTTTTTTACTTTTTCAGCAGCTGTAACTTGTAAACTAATAGTTTTGGACGAAAAATGTTCAAACAAAAGTTGTAGATAATTAAATTCTACATAACATTGGTAATGACCATTTTTAACGTAATAGCGACTGTAAGGGAGATATTATCAAAAAACACTTTTTTCAAGATGGCGGTTTTATCGTATCAATCCGAAACTTTCCGCAAATGTAACACGTGAACTATCAAGTATATGAATAAAATGTTGAAACAAAAGTTGTAGGTAATTTTATTCTCTACAACATTAAATTTATCTTTTTTATCTTAAAATTGATAGGAACGAAGATAATTCCAAAAAACGACGAAATTTTTTTTGTGCATTTCAGCCGCTGTAAATCTTAAACTGAAATGCCTATGAAAAAAAAATTAAATCAAAAGTTGTTCAAAATTTTATTCTCTACAACAATGATCTACCTTTTTTAATGCAATATTGACTGTGGAGGAGATATTTCCAAAAAACTAAACATGGAAGAAATTTTTTCTATAATTTCGGCCGCTGTAACTCGTAAACTATAAGTTTTAGAAGAAAAATGTTCAAACAAAAGTTGTAGATAATTAAATTCTACATAACATTGGTAATGACCATTTTTATCATAAAAGCGACTGTAAGAGAGATATTACCCAAAAACACTTTTTTCAAGATGGCGGTTTTACCATAGCCTCTTATCCCGACTTTTTGTATAATTTTTCAGGCTCAAAGTACCCCAGTTTTATATTAAAAGTAAAATAGTCCAAATCTACCTGCATAATTACATGCTTTTTCTATACACCCCGTATAGGAACAAAACCAAAATCTAAATAAAAATCTTTCTACCTCATAATTTTCTCAAGTTGATAAAATCATTTCATAATGTTACAACATTTTCCCCTGTTGCAACATAATTGCATTGTCTTCTCCACTTTTATACTTATCTTTAAAATCACCTCGCTAAAACATGAAATTAATTACCTTGTTACGCCCCTGTATTAAGAAAGCTGCATTTCCAAGGGAACGGTGGTGAAAGTTCCATATAATAAACAAGGATAGGATATGAAACTATCTAAACATACAACAAAGATGACACTAATAGGAAACAAAAAAATGAAATAAAACTATCATGTCTTCTTTGTTTATAGTTATGTTTTGTTGTGTACAGTTAATTGTCAAGATTTGTCAACAAAGAATATACTAGTGTTTTATTGTGGTAATTAAAAATGTAACAGTCGCTCTATTTGTATAGCAGATAAGATAAATAAATGGGAATGGGTCTAGAAACCGAATCGCCAGTGCACACAGTATGGAAAAGCGACTGTAAGCAACCTAACCTAATATTTACCACTCGCTTATTTAGTTACTTTATTCAAGTTGTAAACGCAGACAAAATGATCTTCCTGCGGGATTCTCTGCTATTCAAAGCCTTAATGGAAGATAATTTCAATTTACTTTATCCACAATCCATAATTTTTATCGATTGTATTTTACTGTAAAAAACCAAATGGGCAAGTTTTATTAACAGTGATTTTTGTAGTGTATCGAATGCAACTGGAGGCCCCAGTGCCTGTACCTGTGATTAGTGACGAAGTGCCGCCGGATTTACCCAGTTATTTGGGCAGGGACTACCATGGGGCTATCACACATATCCAAGCAGCTAATTTGTTGAATTGTCAGCCAAATGGGGCCTATTTGGTTAGGTGTAGTCGGTCAGCGAACGGGGAATTTCATACTTTGAGTTTGAAGTAAGTTACAGATGGTTTTGTTTGGTTTCGTTATCTGATTATGCGGAAGTTAGTCATGGGAATTCCGTTATTTATCAGTGATAATCAATAAATCGATGAGATTCTATTCGAAATCTACTTGATAATTAAATTAGAATGTCTTCCAATCCAAATCTAAGGTTTACTATTTTCTATAATTTTAATCTAAATTTTTCTTCGTAGGTTTAACGACAAAATCCACCATTACAAATTGTACTACGATTCAAATTCCGGTTTATACGTACGAGAAAAACGCTACGATTGCGTACGCTCCTTAGTAGCCGATGGTTTAGTTACCATGTACTTGGAGCTAAAAGCTCCGGTCACCCTCCAAAGACTGGCCACTGTAAACTACCAGGAGAGCCCCTACATGACTTTAAATAAACGAAAACTACGCGCACTTTCCAGGGAAAACGCCAAGTAAATTAACTCAATATCATCTTCTTGTTTGTATAAAAGTTTTTTTTAGAAACCGAAATCTTTGTAGGGAGTTATTCACCCAAAACATACCGCTTTCCCAGCAGATTTTGAACCCGGTTGTGCCGGAGAAAGTCGAGAAGCCCCATCTTTTTAAGCTTACAACCTTCAAGGGTTTGAATTGGTGTGAATTGTGTGCGAATTTCCTGTGGGGTTTCACGCTACAAGGGAAGAAATGCGACGATTGTGGTGTGATTGCTCATGGTAAGAACCATAATTTATTTATAGTGTTGTTGTTGTTGGTGCAATGACACCACGATAATTAAATGGAATGCCAGTGAGCGTTTGTTCCAGTTTAATTATGTAATAAACCATCAATAAATTTATCTGACCTTTAGTGTGTATGATCTTTATGTTTGTTGTACTTTGTAGTTTACAATTATTGTGAGTTGTAATGCTAATTTTTGATTTATTTGTTTGTTTTTGTGTGATTGGATAGAGTGAGTCAGTTTGATGAGGAAAAGAAACGAGAAGTTGGTTAAATTATTGTTGTAAACATACTAAAATTGTTATGTAATTTCTAATTTCTAAAAACTACTAGTGTAATTTGTAAAGATTGTCTAGCTTAATTTTACTATAAAAATACAAGTTTCCTTTTAAGGTTCAAAAATTGAAAAAAAAATTTGATTTTGATATTTTGTTTTTATTATTAATATTTGACGAAGAAATGCTAAACGAAGTAATAATAGTCTATAAATTTTAATCCAGTGTCTACTTTTGATAAATTTTAGTTTTGTGATTATTTTTATTAGTGTAGTTTTTATGGACGTCATTTTTTCAAAACGATTTTACTCGAAAACGGTTCAAGATACAAAGATCGACTGAGACTACCTTTTTTGCGTAAAAATAAACCAAGTTTCAAAATTTGATATAAAAAAATTAATAATTATACCCTCAAAAAATATGGGGCATAATATATATATATATGTGACGCCCCTGGCAAAATTTCTGAAATTTGGCAAAAGAAATATGTGGCAAATTATAAAAGCTTCAAACT
The DNA here is from genome assembly GCA_963942485.1 of Pediacus dermestoides. Lineage (NCBI taxonomy): Eukaryota > Metazoa > Arthropoda > Insecta > Coleoptera > Cucujidae > Pediacus > Pediacus dermestoides. The sequence continues at coordinate 39,254,143 of OZ012626.1, forward strand.
CACCAAATTTCATGAATCTACCTCAAACAGTTGCAAAGATGTTACAGAAAACTCCTCTTTGGGGCCCCCGTTCGGGGGGCTGTAGCCTCCTTAGGAAGCATTTTTCAACCTATATTTATTAAAACTTTTTGCATTATTTATGAACGTAGAATCAGCTGGTACATTTTGGCAGGCTAATTTTGGGACACCCTGTATATCTATGTGATGTGTCCAACACATAACTTTTTTATACGATGCCATATAGTACTACAATTACTTTTCCTAAAGAAATTTAAACTTCCAGTAAAAATCGTCTTTATACATTTTGAGCTTTCTCCAGCAATTTTCAAATAGTTTTCGGATGTGTCTCTCGCACTTATTGCAGTACGCATAAATCCGCCCTTGTCCCACTCATTACAACCGAATTTTAGGACAAAAATTGTGCTTGAAAATTACTTTTCCTAAAATCGACGTATTTAGATTATTTCGTATATTTTTATTAAACCACATGGAAATTAAGTTAAATTTCCCGTAAAAATCCTGTTTAAATTTTGAGCGTTTCCAGCAATTTTCAGAAGTTTCTGTCGCACTTATTGCAATACGCATAAACCTGTCCTTGTCCCACTCATTATAACCGAATTTTAAGACAAAAATAAGTAAATCTCGTTTTTTTGAATTTTTTTTGGTGGAATTTCAAAAGAAGTTTAAACAAAATATGTTCAAAATTTAATTCTAAATCAATGTTAAAGAATAAAAGAATCTCGTAAATTGTTTATTTTTTAAGATATTCGTAAAAAACCTAAAAATATGATTTTCTAAATTAAATAGACGCTAATAAATTAATTTATTGGTGACTTTGCTCACATTTTCTAATAAATGTTGTCGCTTTTCGATTTACAAACATTTTTCCTTGTCCTTGTCCTCTCACACTTTTCTCCGCTAATTACACTCACGTTCCATTTTTCTAGCAAAATGTTCCGAAAAATTCGCCAACGACTGCGTTCCTGACCTGAAATACTTACGTGGTGTCTTCGGCATCGAACTAACAACCTTCCTAAGCGCCTACAAGGCGGACTTGCCATTCGTCGTAACAAAATGCGTGGCAGAAGTGGAGGCCCGAGGTTTGATAACCGAAGGAATCTACAGATTAAGCGGTTTTGCTGAGGAAATTGAAGCAATAAAAATGGCTTTTGACAAAGGTTAAAAAAATCATCGTATTTTATGTGTACCTAGTCATTCTGTTTGTTTGTAGATGGAGAAAAAGCGGATTTAAGCCAAGATAAATATCCTAACGTAAATGTGATAACTGGTGCTTTGAAGTTGTACTTGAGAATGTTGCCGGTTCCTCTAGTGACGTACGAGGTGCATCCAAAACTAATTGATGCTATTCGTAAGTTTTTTGTTAACTATTTGAACAATTTCTTATGATTGTTTTTTAGAACATGACAAATTAGATCTGCGTTTATCTTCTATTCGGCACGCTTTGAAGCTTCTTCCAAAGCCGCATTATGATACTCTGAAGTTCATGATAGAGCATTTAAACAGGTAAATTATTTTCCATTTTTGTTTTCCTTACTAATTTAATTTTTTGTAGAATTGCTCTACATTCGAATATAAATAAGATGAACCCATCGAATTTGGCAACTGTATTTGCACCAACTTTGATCCTACATACTCCTAATATCATTCCAGATGTTCGCAGTGATATAATATTACTTGAAACGCTGATTGCCAATTGTGATCAAGTTTTTAAATGAAAGATATTTTTATTAGTTTTAATTATTTAAGGAAAGTGAGGATATATTTTTTGAACAGCTAAATTGAATCAAGGCACCAATACTATATTATGTAATTATTATAAGCGTATTATTTTTATCAAATATGACAATATGTTTTAGTTTAAAGTTCTATTTTAAGCAAAGTGTTCTTGTCTTTATTTTATATTGGGAGTAACACATAAAGAAAACTATATTTATTAATTCGTGATTGAGATTGGTTTTGTGATATTACTCCAAAATGTTCTGTTTCTTAAAGTATTATTGTTGTATTATTTTTTTATTAATGTTATTTATTAAACTGGATTTCTGTTATTTTATACAGGATGGAAAAGCATCACTGAAAATGATTGTACGTTTAAGGCTTTGAAAGTACTGATATTATACTTTTGTACTGTACGTATTTTTGCAATATACTATTTTTAATCAAAACGAATATTTGAGTTTTTTTACAGATGTTTGTCCTAAATTTAAAAATACCGAGATATCAAAAATTATCTTGGTCGGAGTTAGTATCGTACATTTATGTCAACCAAATTTTGATTGCTTAGTGGTTGGTCAATAATTTAATGAATGACGATCTGTTAAACATAACAGTTTTTTTCTGACGAAGCTCGATTCCATCTTTCGGAGTACGTCAATTCACAAAATATGCGGATATGGAGCACTGATAATCTTCATTTTTTTGTTTAATCTCCACTACATTCTCAGAAAATTGGTATTTGGATGGCAGTTTCTCGCAGGAGAATATTTTTTTCAATTTAACCGCCACTGCAGAGGTACAGAAATAATATTTTAACAGAATTTGTAACAACTACATGATGATGAACTTCAGCATGGTTATTTTCAGCAGGACGATGCAACACGAGACAATATAGCTTTTCTCCGCGAATTTTTTGATGATCCGCTGATAAGTTTGCGTACACAAGTTGAGTTTCCTCCGAGGTCATCCTGTTTGACCATTATTATTTTGTGTTTCCTTATTAAAAAAATAGGATTTTCAGAACTCCTATAGGTGATTTATTACAAGAAACGGAACAAAGAATTGTTGAAGAATGTGCAACCATAACGCCACGAATGCTTTTCATAGCATTGAACAAGGCGGGGGGCATTTCTAACAATTACTTTAATTTGGATTTTTTATTATTTAATAACAAGATAAAAGATAATTCTTGATATCTCGGTATAATAACAAACTCTTTATCTGGGAGAATATAATAGTCCGGGAGCTAGTGAATTTTTTTGATACTAATTTTTCCAGTGAGCAGACATTGATAGGATTGTTCAGTTAGATTCTAATCAACTAAATCTGAGTCTGGCAAAATTTTTCCGATGGGGTCATGGGTGGAAAATACAAATGAGTTGAACTTATTTTTCCAGTTATGAATCTTTTTGATTTACTAAAATAGATCATAAGACTTACAGAAAAAGCAATCTGGCTTACCTCCAGTTGTGGAAAGTAGGTCTGGCTGAACTGTTTCCATAAATCCGCTGATCGGAAAATCAGATCGATTTCTCGGATACGTTGCACTTATTTTTACATTTTTGAAACTTATTATACAAATTGATATTATCATGGCATATAGTTCAAAACAAGTCTGGCTGATTTATAAAATTACCAAGTGAGTCTGGCGGCACCTTGAAATTTACAAAAATAAAAATTTATTGCACTTATTTTCCCTGTGCTGAAAATTTTTCACATGATAGTCTGTACTATAATACAACGAAAAAAACCAATCTGGCTATTATTTTTAATCACCAAAGTCTCGCCAGACTCTAAATAGTTCGTGTTTAATTCGATATGCTCTGAAGTTCGTAAAAACTTTTTGGGTACTTAGGCCTGAAAATTTTGAACTATAATAAATAAGCTCTTAAGAGGGTTCCGTACTCGACAATACGCCAAAGTAGTGGAATGTAAAACTACGAAAATATAAAAATGCAAATTACACCCAAAATAGAGAGAAATAACAGGAAAATGCGAAGCAGGAAAATTCTTTGATTTTTTTACACTATCTTGCTATATCACTTCATTTTTAGAGGGTTGATAAAAATTACAATCCTTTTATTTCAAGTTTTGCGGTGGTGGGGAAAATTTTATTTTGTGTGTCAAAAAGTAAGCAAGATAGACAGAAAATGCAAGAGACAAAAACATTGTATTTTTATTTGCTCAATCTGAAAATAATATCAAACTTATAAAAAAGCAGTGGCGTGCTCAATTTTTTCTGAAAATATCTACTTAGGATCCCCAGCGCCGCCCCTGGAATAATTAAATTTAATCTAATTGCATCAAATGAAGCCCTTTACTTGTCACTAAAAACTTGCCAAGTTTTATCAAAATCGCCCAAGTAGTCTTTGAGATACATAAGAAAAATTTTTTTTATTAACTTGAACACGCTGTATATCGAAAACGAAGCTTTGAAACATACATGTTCATATGAACTTTTCTCTTTATTTTTGCGAGTTCTATCGCCTGTTAAATTTTCCCGATTAAAACCTAAGACACCCTTTATGATAAGGTAGGTACAACACCAATCATCTGTACATGGGGCTTCAAAAATACACCAAAATATTTCAGGGGGTGATTCCTGAGATCATTCTAAGAAAAAAGTTCATATGAACATTGGTCCGAAAATGCTTACCCGCTGAGTTAGGTATAGCCCCTTAAATTTGTGACCCTGAGAAGGTTTTCATTTATTATCTCCGAAACTGTTGAAGGTAAAATGATGAAATTCACCACATCCACTAATGTTTTTAGGCTTAATAAGATAGAGTGTAAATCATTTTGAAATTTCCACCAGTGGTGGATCAAACCAGGGGGTGGGGGGTTAAAAAAAGATTTTCAGACCCATATTCATATGAACTTTTTTTCTTAGAATGATCTCGGAAATCACCCCCTGAAATATTTTGGTTTATTTTTTAAACACCCTGTATAATCGAACGTATATAGCCTTATGAGCATTAAACGAGTCTGGCAGGGCTTTGGTGATCTCGCATTATAACCAGACTGTATTTTAAGCTATTATTATAATGCAAACTGCCATCTGACAAATTTTCAGGACTACCAAAATAAGTGCAATTATTTAGTTAAAAATTTTTCAGTTTTTCACTTGCCAGACATATTTGGTGTGCCTACAGATCAGCCAGACTGTCTTTTTACTGAATTTTAGTACACGACTTATTAGTAGAAGCATTTTCATTAATGTAAAAATAAGTGCACCGCATTTGTATTTTGAAAGGCATTTTCTGACTCAACCCATCGGAAAAGCCTTATACATAATATATTATTTTTTATTTAGAATCTCTACTGAACAATCCTATCAATGTTTGCTGACTGGAAAAATTAGTGACAAAAAAATTCACTAGCTCCCGGACTATAATGAAAAATTCTAGTAAAACAAACAACATATTAAATAACAGATATAATTTTATTTTTTAATTAAATACAATTTCACTTTTATAAATATAATAAAATGGAATGTTGTAAGGAAAAATTTGTACTAAACATAAACCAAGATTTAAAAGATAAAAATTCAAGTTCAAGTTTACCTCGAAACTTCATAGGAAATTAATTAAGATTCACCCTCGCAAGATGTCCATTATTACTAATTTTCAAACATTAGGCACAAAACTATAAAAATTGACAATAAATGGACATCTGTAAGTACCAATAAAGGAACTTGTTATTGTCACATTCAAAGCTAAAATAATGATTTAGAGAGCAAATTTAAACATTGATTTATGAAGACATGTATTAATCACAATAATATATAATTCTATTTCTACTACCTGACAAAAATATAAAAATTAATTTATATACGACAGAGCAAGAAAATTGCACTATTAACTTAACGTTTTGTTACAAGGAGACAGTAACAAAAGAAGCTTTTAGCATGGTAAATTGGTAAACATTTTATTATCCTAAAATTAGCCGAATATTATTATTTTACATCATGATCATGCAGTAGGTAAACGAGTAATTATCTAATTATAACAGCACTCTCCCTAGGAAAAATTACTTTTTGGTAAAAAATCTACATTTCACAAGAAAAATAAGTTAATTAAACCTTAGAAATTAATCACCTAACTAGACGAATAATTTAATTATCACCATAATTATCTTGAGTAAACTGCACGATTCTAACTAGTCTCAATACAATTTTTGCAGTTTGGTTTTACACTCATCATCTTACCACATTCCTGAGTAATTTACTAAATATTTGGATAGATTTTTGGCAGTTCAGTTATATCGCTTGCAGTTTCTCAAAGACGGGTCTAAAAACAAACAAACACATGATTAATAATACATTAATTAACAAACAACAATCGTATCTAATTGAGGGAACCAAATTCACCTTTACCTGGGACGGTGCAGTTTTTCCAACGCAAGCTTTTTGTACTTAGTGCAAGTCTAAATAATTTACTTTAATTTAATTTGTCTGCGAATTTTAGGCGTTTTAACACTTTTATAAGAAATCGCGAGCTGTTTTTTGTATAGTTTTTTCCACAATACTTACTAAGTTGGTCCTTTTATTTTAATAGGTGAGGACTTAAAAATTTTACAAAAACAAACCTGAGAACTTGCAAATGATAAATGATATGATGGTAAGAGAGAGCGGATTTTAGGTCGTTATGACGTGAAAGAAATTGCAGCTCATATTTTGATTTTAGTCCAGTCAATCTGTCGAAATTTGTGGAAAAAATTACCCGGTAAACTTTCTATTCATAAATCGTTAGGAGGTCATGTGGAAAGCTTAAATTCAAAAACTCGGGAAAATCCTCGGACCCATTTTTTGGGAAATCCAAGAAGTGTTTGGATTTGATTTTAGGCGAGAACGGTGAGTTGCAAAAGAAAATTTTGTTAATAAATATTGTAGAGGGCAATATTTTCTACAATTTATCTCTAAGGATCGATACGCTACGACGAAAAATGCCAAAGTAGAGGGCGCCAAAGTACCCAAAAATGAGTTTTTTCACTTTTTTACAGCGAAAAAAATTTTTTACGCACAACTATAAATATAAATGTTGACAAGCGAAGAAAAACACACAATTTTTATATAAATGTTTTTTCTCTACGATCCACCGTTTCGGAGATACAGCATGCAGAGTTTCGAGTAGTGTATTTTGATACACACACCATTGAAGGTATGAAGGAAAAGCACGTGAAATTTCATAGTGTCGTTCTTTAAAGATTGTGGAAAGTAGTAGATTCGCTCGGGAGTGTTTCCATGGCTCGGTTTTTTCAAGTACGTTATACGTTCTGCACTTCCCAAAGTGGCAAGCAATACTAAAAGGTCAATGTCTTTGTCAATTATTGTAGTAGAGTCATACTCAGCAGATCTTAGGAGAGCTGTCTCGACCAATAGACGATCCGCATCCTCAAATGCCTGCTGAATCTCAAAGCCAACAGCCTGGAGCCTGGAGGTCTGTTTTAAGAAAATTGATTAAATGATATTTGTTGTTAGACAATAGTATATTTCATTAGGAGTCTGGAAATAAGGATATTTCCGTGTGCGCGTGACAAATTGTTGTGGGAGGCGAAGCCGAACACGAAGTCATGCAAGCATGGAAAATTCATTTCTGGACGTGTAATGAACGATATTTTTTATTATACTTATCTGAAAACAACGCAAAAAAGATTAGATGTAAATTTAAAACATTTTATTTTCAAAGTAATAATAATACATCGTAAAAATAGTATAGGCAAACACGATTAACATTTTCACTCCGCATGCTGTATCTACGAAACGGTGGATCGTAGAGAAAAAACGTTTATATAAAAATTGTGTGTTTTTCTTCGCTTGTCAACATTTATATTTACAGCTGTGAGTAAAAAATTTTTTTTCGCTGTAAAAAGTGAAAAAACTCATTTTTGGGTAATTTGGCGCTCTCTACTTTTGGCATTTTTCGTCGTAGCACATCGATCCTTAGAGATAAATTGTAGAAAATATTGCCCTCTACAATATTTATTAACAAAATTTTCTTCTGCAACTCACCGTTCTCGTGTAAAATCAAATCCAAACACTTCTTGAATTTCCCAAAAAATGGGTCCGAGGATTTTCCCGAGTTTTTGAATTTAAGCTTTCCACATGACCCCCTAACAATTTATGAAGAGAAAGTTTTCCGGGTAATTTTTTCCAAAAAAGACCCTTTTTCCCGACAGATTGACTGGACTATTTTTTTCATAGGTAATTTTATAATTATAATAAATGTCGATCCCAAATCCGCTCTCTAATTACTAAAATGAAAGAAGGGAACTAAACTACAATAAATACATAAAATAATATGTTGAAATATTTATATTTCCAAAGCGAGTCCCACTAAAGCACTTTAAAACAATGAGTATTTAAAAACGTGTTCCTAACAAATTTTCTAATAAGTAACAATTCAATATAAAAATTCGTTTTAGCCAACAAATTCCTCATAATAAGCATAATTACTTTACAAAAAAACTACATAATGCTCTAGCTACTAACATTTACAATATTATGCACAATCACCTGAGCATTTTTGCAAGATTTCTTCGTATAAACAGCTTAAACACATGACTAATAAATATCTGAAATAATATATGTACGAAAAAACGAGATAAAAACAAACTGTGAACGAGCGTGTTTATTAGTCAAATTTAAGTACACAACAGTTGCAATTATACACACATAAAAATAGTATACAATATATTTTTATAACAATAACATTAAGGGTCAGTCGATAATATTGCAATATATATATATAAATAATTATTTACTTTATTAGAATAGAATTCAAGGAAAAACCCAAAGTTAATACTGAATAAAATTGTTCTAAATTAAAATAAACTAGTAGTAAAATTGTTAATAATTATAAATTAGTATAAAATAATTAGCTATTAATATCAATTTGGTTCAAAATTCAACTAAATGGTATATAAAATTGGCACACCTATACCTGGAGTGTTGTCACATAACGACAAAAATAATTTCATAAACAGTTTATAGGCCTGGAAAATTTCAGGACTAAATTATGAAGAACACACATTTATTGCCAAAGAAGATATTAATGGTTCCTTAAAAATGTAGTTTAAGCCAAAACGAGGTATCTAACATCTCAACAAACTTTTTTATACAATATGTTACATTTATATTCAAGACCAAGACACGACAAGTATTGCAAAATTGTAATTAATATTAAGATTAATTAGGATATATTACAAGTTGTTTTGGCGGAATGTTGTGTATTTTGACCTTTTCTTTGAATCTTCAAGCAACTCGCTTTATTAGGGTTATCCAACCAAAATTTGCGATATACTTTATTGCATTTTTAAAACAATACTGCACACAAAATGGAAAATTAATTTAACTTGGTTTTTACATCTCTGACACCCAGTTTTACCATTTCCTCCACCTCATAATAATAAATCTTTTTTCAACTCGCTAAAATTAAAACAAACAATTAAAATAAATACATATTAGAGCTACTCGTATATCACACAGAAAAACTAGGAAAAACCAGACATTATAACAGGTTAGTAGATGGCAATTTATAAAAACCAAGTTAATCACAAAACTGATGTGGTGGTTAGTGTTGTTGGAAAAGTTTTATCGAAATCTCATCATGAAAAAATTTAAATATAGTCCAGTCAAACGAGTCATTTTAAATTGCGTTAAATCGAAGTTCAATGAGATTTTAAGAGTGCCGACAGAACACGACCTCGTTTTTCACCGGTACAATTCCGCCATCTTGAATTTTAGGGGTGAGTTCAATTATCTCGGTAGATACGCATCTTACGTTAAAAATGCGTATTACCAATATTGGTAAGGATCAAATTCCCAACAACTTTTATTTCAAACTTTTTTTCATAGTATTAATATTTGCAAAGTTATAAATTTCCAAAGAAGTTGTTAGCAAAATGTCATACATGAAAATTATAGAGAATTTTTCAAGAGCTACAAGTTTCGTCATAGCTACTTTTGATCTCCAATGAATAGTTTGGCTATAAAATCCAAAAAACCATTCTCACCCCCGAGATGCCCTTTTTTGGAAATTTATAACTTTGTAAATACTAAAAATATGAAAAAAAATTTCAAACATATTGTTGGGAATTCTCTCCTTAACAATATTGGTAATATGCACTTTTAACGTAAGACGGATATTTACCGAGATAATCGAACTAACCCTAAAATTCAAGATGGCGGCCACACCTTACGAAATTGTACCGGTGAAAAACGAGGTGGAGTGTTCTGTCGGTACTCACCCTTAAAATCTCATTGGGCTCCGATTTAACACTTTTATATCGACATTTTTGTTCTCGTTTGACTTTTGAAGCCAAAAGTGAATAATCCTGTTACCATGGCAACTAGTACACTATTCAAATTACTATACAAGGTGTACATAAAAAATAATAAAAATTTATTTAAAGAATATTCGACATTTTTTTTTGATTTGCCTTGGAAACAATAGACCAAAAATATTTTTTTGTTTAATTGGTCTGCAAAATCCGTTAGTGTAAATAAGACTTTGTAATATTTCGTAAATTTCTTGATTTTAGATTTGTTCAAAAACTAAATAAATAACCTCGCACAAGGACTTTGTTTAAGATATTTTAACAGCGCCCCAGTTAAATTTTCACTTTTTAAAAAAGATTTTTTTCTTAAAATTTAGTTTCAATTTTCCTTTTGTGACTACTACAAACCCTTAATATATAACACCCTGTATAAGGCTGATAATTAATAAAGATGAAAAATTTTCCTGAAAATTAGCGTCAAAATTACTAAAACGTATTTATGTTTAGTCATGATGAGATTTCGCGTGATTTTAAAAAATAAGTATTTTACCAATTTTTTCAGGTACTAATACTTGTTCTTTAAAAAAAATTGAAGGTGCATTCCACCTTTCGTCATTATGTTATTACACAAAACCAAAAACGCTATACAATCCAAACCAACTATGCAACTTTAAAAAAAGTCAAACAAGCTTTCACTCATTAACTTTCGATTTAATATCACAAAAATTTACTCATTTAATTATAATTATGTATGTATTATTATACAAAAAAAATTCAGAATGATTCACAAAACAAAAAACACAATGATTGGATGATTGATTCATCAGTGTGCTATTACACGTCAAAATGTGTGGCCAATTTTTCAATTATAATCCGTCTCCACCCGACTCTTCAGCTGTTCCTGATGCATATCCAAACAAAGAAGCAAGCGTAAATCGAACACATAATAACGTCAGTAAAACGTCGGTGTACACAGGAAAAAAGGTTGTATTGTTAGTTCAAAAGATTTTTGAACGAAATCAATGCGGGATTAAATAAAAGGAACAAGACAAGAACAAGCCAAGAACTACGAAAAAAATCAAATAGCTCTCTGTTAATACTTAGTAAAGGCGTTTAGTTTCATACGCCACTGGTTTTTTTGCAACACCAATATGCAGAGACAATTTCCCATTCAACTTTTTTGTATCTTACAAATTTTTGATAACTTAACGCAAAACAAACAAAAAAAAACAATAAAACGCATGTTACTGTTACAAATAAAGTAAAAAACAGCGAATTTCGAGCTTGTTTTTCAAAATAAATATAAGCAACTATATATTTTCGAAAAGCCCAAATTTTGCTTAATCAATATAAAAAATAATATACAAGGTGTCTCATTTTAAAAATCATAAGTTTAATTATTATCTCAAAAACTAAACTATTTAGACAAAAACTGCCTACGCCACTAAACTCTACGTAAAAAACTCTATCAAGACCAGTTTTCGCCTTTTTCATAAGTAGACGCTTAACGGAAATACGAGGGGTGTCTAAAAAGCAGAATCAGAATCACTCTATAGATTAAAAACTAAGAGAGTCATGACAAATTTGACTCCGGAATCTTTCGTTTCATAAAAAAGTAGGAGATTAAAGTGAAAACCGCAACACTCTGTCTTTGATAATAACTCCAGTACCCTCTGAAAGTGTTGAAAATGGGACACCTTGTACAGGGTGATTCTTTTATCAGGGGAAATGCGTTTTTCTCGTAAACGGCTGAAGGGAATTCAATTTTGAAAAAAGTGTTATATACTTACCTATTGGCTCTCACTCAAAATTAGGATAGAAATATAAACTTTAATATGCATGACGCTAAGCGTCGCGACGCTACAAAAATTTTTTCCAGCAACATACCACTTTTATTATATCATTGGAAAAGTCTTTTAATTTTGAGTCTTTTTTCTAAAAACCCATTTTTATTCTTATTTTTTAAAAAGTCATGATCCAATTTAAACTATTTCTGTTCTAACTAAATTTTGAAATATTTTTAACAGTAGGCCGAGTTTTCCTTCAAATATTATTATATAAAATAAAGTAGGCTTTGAAAAAACAAAACCTGATATTTATCAACATATAACGACAACAAAAAACTTATTATTTTTAGAAAAAAGACTCAAAATTAAAAGACCTTTCCAATGAAATAATAAAAGTGGTATGTTGCTGGAATAAAAAATTTTGGAGCGTCGCGACGCCTAACGTCATGCATATTAAAGTCTACATTTCTATCCTAATTTTGAGTGACAGCCAGTAGGTATATAACACTTTTTCAAAATTTAATTCCCTTCAGCCGATTACGAGAAAAACGCATTTCCCCAGATAAAAGAATCACCCTGTACATCAAAAAGGAAGCAAAATTCGACCACATTTTATTAGACAAACTACCTTCAATTTTCGCTAAACTATCGATTGGTGAAATCCTGATGATATAAACTGGGATACCCTGTGTATACCTACAGGGTGAATGAAATTCGAGGGACATTACACAGGAATGTCGTTTATGTGAAGCTTCAGTTAAATTCAGCTAAAGTTGCATAATTAACTGCACAATAGCCTTAACAAGTCGGAATTATTGATTTTTTTTCTAAAATTGTTGAAAAAACTGAATATTCTTTTTTCACATTTTGTGAGATTATTTGGAGTTATCGAGGTAAAAAGGTGTTCGGTAAGGTTAAGTCAGATTATGCGACTTATTATTAGTCAATTTACTCACATCATTATACTAAATATAAAAGGCGTAACTTTTCAGGACTCTTTTGGAAAAAATCATGTTTATGATGAATTTATAGCCTGAAATGCTAGAAAATGTCAAAGTGTGGTAAATAATTGTAATTAAAATGATCAGAGGTTTCGAATTTAAAGAGTCCAGGTCCGTAATTAAAAAGTAAATTAATGATAGTTGCACCTGAACTCCCATACAATATTCAGATAGACAAAAGTAGCTGTACAAATATGTTTATAATTTTTTGAAATCGGGATATAAGGGGAAATTGTGCAAACTTTCGCTGGTGTCTTTTCCGTCGCAATATGGTCTATAACAATAGTGCATTTTTTTCTTTTATTCATTTTATGCAATTTCTCTATATTAGCGAACGATTCGGGACGCTTAGACTGATTTTGAAAATACCCGATGCGCGGCGTCAGTGTACAGGGTGGTCCAGTTACGGTGTCCTCGTTATTATCTCAGAAACTATTGGGCCCAGGAAAAAAAGTTTTATATAGAAGTTGTACAGTCTATAGCATTCTACATTTTTGAAAAAATATTGCTTATACAGGGTGAGTCATTTTCATGTAGCGATATAAAGTTGCATTTTTTTAAATGGAACACCCTGTGTTTTACCCCAAATTATGATTTCTCATCCAATTTATGATAAAAAATATATAAGGCTTAATATGCCTATTATTGATAGTTTCCAAGATATTCGAGAAAATATTTTGAAAAATAATATCGTATTATGTGGGTGTAGCTTCCACCAGGTGTGTTAGAGCAAGCTATTTTATTTGTTTCAATTTCAAAAATACTCAACCAAAACATATTCTTTATTTAGTTAGTTTATAATAAAAAACAAAATATTAAAAAAAATTAACTATTTTCCAATGCCTACCTGACAGAGCATTATTATTAGCTTCTAGGTCTACTCTATAAAATAATAGTTCTTTGTCAAATACTACGACTTTTTCTTACATATGATATCAATTTAAAGTTTACTTGATTCTTGAGACCAGAAATAAAATTTTCTAGCTAAAAAATAGAACTAACATTGCTCATATAAACAGGCAGATATCATAGTATTTCTAGATATTTTCTCGAATATCTTGGAAACTATCAATAATAGGCATATTAAACCTTATATATTTTTTATCGTAAATTGGACGAGAAATCATAATTTTAGGTAAAATACAGGGTGTTCCATTTAAAAAAATGAAACTTTATATCGCCACATGAAAATGACGCACCCTGTATAAGTAATATATTTTCAAAAATGTAGAATGCTATAGACTGTACAACTTCTATATAAAACCCAATAGTTTCTGAGATAATAACGAGGACACCGTAACTGGACCACCCTGTACCTTTCACAGAAACGGAAGTGTTCTGAAACGATTTCAATTTTTAAGCTGATATGTGTCAGCGCCGTCTTTACATCTTTGAAACTCTGCTAGAAATAAGTTATGGATAAAAAAAGTGCTGAATTTAAACACTTCTGAAATCTACTGGCGCTCTCTCAGCGTAGATGAATGTACTAAAAAATATAATCTAACCAAAAGCAGTCGTTTCTATTTCTTTGAAAATGTTTTACACTTCATATAGATAAATGAAGAGCGACAAGAAAATTTCCTCATTTCCATAAACTTTTTGCTGTTAGTCAATAAATATTATATTAATAGTAGTAACAACGAAAAAGTAGGAATATTTTATGGATTATTATTCGAAATTATAATTAGTGACAAAACTAAACTATCGCCGAAGAAAATAAAATAATCTTCTGTAAAATAGAATATAATATTGTAGTCCAAAATACGTGATGATAAATGATTTATTATGTTAAGATTTATGTACGAATTTTTTAAAATAAATATGTACCTAATGCAAAATTAAATTAAAGAACTACAAAAAGCATGCTTGGAAAAAGAATACATATTAAATTGACAGGTACTGTGTACACAGACGAGCGGGATTTTCGTGACAAAACAAATAAACATAAAAACATACTTAAATAACAAATTTTCCATTAATCACTCGATCACCAATAACAGTTATTTAAATATATTTCTACTCGTAATTAAAAAATTTCTAAAAAATGGTGTGTAATAACAACTGATTCACATTTGTGATGTAATCAGCAGTGCTACAGTTTCAGTGTAAAAACTTATAAGCATTTATAATAAAACCAACTAAACTGCTGGCCAATTGAAACGTACCAAGCGAATTTTTAGGTTGAATTTAAAGTCAAATATTTTGAAAAATAGAAACGTTATCAACATGCGGTTTCCAGGATTTCAGAGATAATTTAATTGAGAAAACGATAGTGTCACCCGATTTTTTTACTTTAAAGTACATTACTATCTACAGGGTATGAAAGAAAGTCTACTTTTTTTGTCAAATTTTATAACTACCGTGATATCCCTGTTATTTTATAAGATACCGAATTTTTGCTGAAAATGTGATTTTTTCTTTGTTTTTTGTCGTTCGGCCGTATTGTGTTTGTAAGAACCAATCTCTGTAGGTGATTATAATACCTTATGAATGGCTTTCTTATAAAAAATACACTTTTTGTACTTTCATTAATTTATTGGTAACCAGTGGCTTATCAAAAATCGGTACACGTTCGCTAATTGGTAAATTTTTTAATTCATTTTTTGAGGCTATTTTCTTAATGGAATAGAATGGAATTTAGTTAGTTTATGTTCACCATTGATTTAAGTGACTTATATCCTCTAAACGGGTTTTTCACTTTTTCAAAAATTTGCTCATATTCGTGTATACCGGGTGGCTACGAAATCGTTTTACAACCCCCACCATTTTGTTACATTTAGGTAACTGTATTAATTTGAAATTTGGCATGGTTTGATTGTTGAAAGGAATAATCATTTTGACGTTTAAAACAATGTGATGACACTTCCGGTTTCACCGGAAGGGCCACCTACTAACTTTCAAAATTTTTTAAAACAACCCTGTATATTTTTTTCCGTAAGAATTAGATTCTACTTAAAATTACCTTTTTATCGACATATCACATGATGACATTTGCTTTCAAAATGGCAGCATAATTATTATTGCAAAAACCTGTTCAACAATATTAAATTTAATAAAAAATTCGGTATCTTATAAAATAAGAGGGATATAAAATTTTTGAGAAATTGGTTTATTCCTCATTAATCAGGGACTAAAAAAATCGACATCAAAAAAATATAACATTTTTTTTGTGGAATTTCGGTAGGTATAAAATTTGAGATCTACAGAGATTGGTTCTTACAAAACACAATACGACCGAACGACAAAAAAACAAAAAAAAATCATGTTTTCAGCAAAAATTCGATATTATCAAAAATTTTAGAAATTGGTTTTTTCCCCATTAACCAAGAACTAAAAAAATGGACATCAAAAAAATATTAAAAAATTGTTGTGGAATCTCGGTACATAGTTAGAAAATTTAAGAAAAAAGGACGACTTTCTTTCATACCCTATAGATAGTAACGTACTTCAAAGTAAAAAAATCGGGTCACACTATTGCTTTCACAATAAAATTATCTCTTGAATCGTGAAAACCTCATGTTAATATCTTTTCCCCTTTACAAAATATTTGACTTTAAATTCAACCTAAAAATTCGCTTGGTACGTTTCAATTGACCAGCAGTTTAGTTATCATCACTCACTGCTCAATTTATTTTAAATTTACAAATGCTTACAAGTTCTAAATGATATGGTGGTGGAAGTGGTGGTATATGCCCATGGCATTAAAATTAAGACTTGGGACTCACCATTTCCGAGGTGAGACAGTTGATGGCATGTTCCACAGTTTTCTTATGATGTTTCGACGATGAATTGGAACTTTGACGTAGTGGCGTTGTTGGACAGCCTGAATATCGCGTAACCTTAACTACTTTCTCTACTAGAAGTAGAATTGGTACAATTTCGATTTGAATATTCAAAATGAATCAAAATTGTACCAATTTTCTCACAATATTTTCAACTACCACTTGCAACAAGTGAAGGAGAAGGTTCACTTGCTACAAAATAATTTTAAGATGATTATATGTTTGAGCGGCTGAAAGTGGCGAAAATTTATATTTCTTAAAATACTAACAATTTTTGACATTTTCGGCCGGTATAAGTCGTAAACTACAAATTTTAAAAAGAAAATGTTCAAACGATAGTTGTAGATAATTAAATTCTACGTAATATTGATAATAGCTATTTTCCTCGTAGCACCGACTGGAACAAAGATATTCCAAAAAAACCTCTTTTCAAGAAAGCGACTTTTATTTTAAACATTTTTTCCTAGTTTCAAATCCAAAACTCAAACATACAACCACCTCGAAAACAACACCCATCACTTATAAAGATTAGTCTTATTGATTATTACAAAACGCTATTTCCATACACTAATAAAAATTAACCTAGCCCTTACCACAGCCGAAACAATCGTTTAAATTTCTAAATAAATATTTCAACAAATATTCCAAAAAAACAAACAATAAAACATAACGAAAAACATGATGAAGAAGGACAGTGCACAAAATCGAATAAAATGGAATAATCAATAAACTAATCTAGGTAAGAAGACAGAACAGGCATGCAAAGTCCCAAATCAATCACACTCACCCATATCCCCACTACTAGATGATTCTGTAAACGACGGCGTCCCCTCAGTCCAAGTCGGAGTGGAACCTTCAACAGACGCTGGAGGAGTCCACGCTAAACCACGTGAATGACTCGAATGTCCAGCGCCTGAACTCCCAGATTCCACACTGAGTGAAGATTTGTTTTCCGCACGAGATTCTAGTTTAATATCTGTTATACTAAAACAAACAGTTAGCATAAAACACGCATCCAAGTTAGTCATCTAACCTAATAGCATCCTCCTTGTAGTTCTTAATAGCGACGTGATGATGGGAAACGTGGGATTGGTGCGAACCATGCCTTAGTCTCGATGGCATTGCAGACACGCCTTCAATAGAATGCGCTGTGGAATGTTCAGTGTCCAAACCTTCGGCGTAGGATGGCGGGGGCGTACTGCAGCAACTTGGCGCTACCCCTATGGACACACAAGCGCTACTACAAAGTCTAGCTAGGACAATAACAAACTTTGGGTGAGTTTTGTTAAGATTTCTCGAAAACAATTTAAGCTTAGAGCTCCAGTAGGTTAGGTTATTATAGAGCTAATTGACATACAGAAAGATGGACTAGAATTAGAGTACAGTACAAGCTAAATTATTGCTAATCCAGGTTGGGATTGCGCCGCATGGACCTAGTGATAAGAAAATAGGAATTATTTCTGTGTCTACTACTATATCTAACAGGGTCTTGCGTTTTCTAGTTATTAGTTAGTAAATAAAGGTAGAAATAAATTGCCTTAAGCTTAAACTACCGCTTCTACATCACAATAAAACCGGATCCCCTCCACAGCTCTACCCTCCTCAAACTTTAACCTACTTCTACCTTTACCTAACTTGACCCTACCACACTCATCAGACAAGCTTTTCCTATGCATTATTAACCTAGCATTTCCAGGCACAGACAAAAGCCGTTTGACATGCGAACTTTGAACACTTTTAAAGCCTTGCTGCGCACCTTTTCCATTGAGTTCACTTCGTTTAGATTTCGGTGTGCCTCGGGGTGGGACTGGTGGAGGGATTTTGGCTTTGTTTTCACTGTTGGAGCGGCCGACCAGCACGGCTGGATAGGCAGCTGGCGGGGAAGTTAACGGAGTGGAATGGGAGGGAACGGCTGGGTATTGGTGGGTAGGAGGGGACACTTTGGTGGGAACTGTGTCGGTTGGAGTAACTAGATGAGACAATTGACATTTCCAAGCAGGATGCAGCATGAAAGAGAAATATTAAATGTTCATGATTATAATGATGTTTGCCATGTAAATAAAATGTGGATTAGATGCGTTGGGTTATTAAATGAAATTATACAGGGTGTTTAAGTTCACAAACTATAATACAGTGAAAGTTGCTTTGGGACAGAAACCATCGCAAATTAGAATGGAAGACACAAAATATAATTTCTAGATGGTTATATCTGGAAAAATTAGATTTTTATTTGGATTGCAAAAAAATACCGATTTTCATGGAAGTTGGTTTACAAGTTATGGGTTCGTTTAAAAAAAAATCCCTGATGTTCCAAGTTAATAATTGAAAAAAAAATTATACGCCCTGTATTAAAGATTAAGAAAATTTGTCCGCGTTTTTGGTCTCCAATTTTTGTGGCTCTGAAAATATCCTTCATATTACCGATTAACTATGATGATTTTAAAATGAATAATGCAAATAAAATAATTGTTGAACAGACAAATCATAGCCAGTTTGGAAAAGCGGCATTCTCCGCATGAAACAACAATAACCAAAAGATAGAAGCTGGAAATTGGCAGATGCCGGAAGATATTTCATAGAACATGTCCAAATTTGAAATATTTCATTGAAAATGCTCTGGGGTCAAGAATGCATGAAGTAACGTAACAGAAAGATTGGATTTTGATTAAATAATAAAAAATGTTGGCTTCACTGATTTTATTTGGGTTAGATCCGAATTTTGTTTAAAATAAATAAAACAAACTTTCTAAAGTTAGTATAAGAAAGAAAACTACGAATACATTTTTTGTTTATGAAATTTTGACATTTTTACACAATTCTTTAGTGTAGTTTTCGTCACAAAATCCCACACGATGCACTTCACGGATTCTTGATCATTTCCCTGATTTCAATTTGAAAATATTCCTTTCCAAAAAAAAATAGTAAACGAAAGAACATTCAACTTCGAAATAGTAATTCTTTGACCACTCACCAGTTTTGCTTCCGTTTTGATGACTAGAATTGACCTGCGCCTGCACAGTAGCTGTATAACCCAACACCACATTTATTAGCACACTCAATGTATTTTTTAGCAGCTCAAAATGATTAAAAAGCAAAAATAATTTCACAAAACGTTAAAATAATATAGTAGGTATTTTAAACCAATAGCTTTTTGTAAAAAAATAACTGTGGCCAAAGCTGACACATTTTAAACAAGAAATCTCTGTAAAAAAACTTACTGTTAGTATCAGTTTCTTCATGTGCCCTCAAGGGTCGAGAAAGTGATTTTCGTTTTGATGGTGAATGCTTTAATGCTGCAACAATCATCAAAAATATTCAACATATGATCGCATGCTGTGTTAATAAAAAAACAACAAACTAGTTAAAAGTGCTTTAAAAATAGGCCAATCCAGCAACAAACCAAAAATTTTTTAATTTATTTTTTAATAAAGTGATTACTTAAAAATCCACAAGTTAAAAGTGAGACATTCATCAAAACATCAAACATTAAACAAAAAACATTCGAACCAAACAAAGAACGTTACCTTAGTGAAGTAGTTTACATAATTATATACAGGGTGAAATCGAAAATCGCCAACGAATGAAAACTTGATTTTAATGAAACTTAAATATTTTCAGTTTTCGTTTGTCGGCAATTTAACTTACACCTTGTACAATAAAACTTGTTATTAAAAAAAAGCAGCTGTGTAGATATTAAAAAAACTGTGTAAATCGTAACGGATTAGTTTCAATAAAAAATCATGTTTAAGAAATAATGACCTAAATGGTAAATCAACAAAAAGAGGCAGCAAATTAACATTGCAAATTATACAATAATTATATTATTAGTAACGTGGTTATTACTGTGAAGGTGGACTTTACCTATATAGCTGGTAACCAGGGTGCGAAACTTGCGATGATTGCCCTTAATTTCAGGCAAGTCCACTACATGAAGCATTGAAACACACACATAGTCAGAGTCCAACATACTACTCATCTACTACTACAAAGATACACCAGTGGCTACCCAATTAATTACACAGAAATAACCACTGATGTAACTATGCTTGAAATAAGGTAAATTATACCACCAATATCCCCGCCCCCTTGTTAACAAGTAACATAAACTACTATTACAGGAGACATAAAAAAGTAGGGTAAAAACTACACAATTTTTCACAAATTTATAGAGAACATGAACACAAACAAAGTTATGTATTTTAGTCATGTCATCTATTTTACAATATTTTCTCTAGAATGTAATTGTAGAATCAAGAATTTGATGTTTTTATGAAAATTTGAACAAAATACTTACGAGATTGGATTTTCTTGAAAACTGTTTCGGCCATGAATTTCTGGAATCTTTGAGCGTAAAAACTTGGCCGGTGTACTGATACAGTATCCTGAAAAAACATGGAAAATTCCGGTAAAAACAAGGATATTATTTGGATATTAAAAAATAATTTTAAAATGTTATTTGGTTTCTAATAAAACTAATTAAGATAATATTGCATAAAATTAGCCTGTTGACTTTTTCTAATTTGCTTTTAAAATTATGAAAATTGTGTTTTAAAAAAGTTATAAATAAATTTCATACTTACACCGTCGTGAATCATAGACTTCCACGTATGCTCCAACTTCTTCTTTAACCTATAACTTTGTAAAATATCTATAAGCCCAATAAACAACAACAGCCGCTCTCCTTTCGCATTCCGTGCAGGAATACCACCAGGTCTGCAAGAAAACACACCCATCAACCAAACCCACCACACTCCCTGTCAATTGTCACTTACGGTACATCCTCATCCTCATCGATGGGTTCAGATTCGGCCTGAATACTTTCCATTGCCGTCGAATGAGCAACAAGCCTCTGTCGATTTATTGACCTACTTCTATTCAGCAGTGCTGCAGCCCCTATTCTATCCTCCCTCTCCCTATCGCGCTCCTCATGAAGAAAAGAAGTCGTGTCGCCAATCTCAGCATCTTCCGGTACTTCCTCCAAATTCGTGTGAGATCGCTTCTCCTATAAAATAACATCAGTAACTTGGATTGGAAAGTTACCAGATAGTTTACCAGTTTTTCGCGTTGAGCTTGATCTAAATTGTGTATGGTAAGTAGCAAACTGTAATCCATTATTTTAAAACTTTCTAAAACTCGGCAGTCCCTTTGGATTGTTTTTACTAAAGCGTTGTAGGTGTCGGCTTCCATTAGAATACCTTCTGGATGGTGTTCCATGAAATCTAGATCTTTGTAGGTGGGTGAGCGTTTCTGTCTTTCGGCCTTGGACGCCTGGAAGAAAAAGAGTTAAATAAACAGAAACAAGTTCATTGTGTAAGGAGAAAATAATAAAAATAAGTGCAAAATTTTTGCCTACACTTTAATCAAAAACTAAATTATATTCAAAACAGAAAATAATGAAATATTGCCGTTTTTTACTTTAATAAATAACTCGAACAAAAAATCAACCAGTGGTTCCACAACTGTGGGATTTAATTTAATATTCAGTAGGTTATATTTAAAGCCCTTTTGTTTTGGAACCACTGGTCAGTATTTGTGGATATTTCTTTGTTTAAAAAAGAAAATATTGTTTTTATTTTGGTAAAAGTAACTAAAACTCCATCTTTATATTTTTTTATATAATTTCCAATAAAACCTTAACAACTGTTGCCGTATTTTGGTCTCTTCATATGCAAGTAACTTTTTACGCAAACCTACAATTTTTTTGTATTATTTTCGTTTTGATTTACTTAAACTAACTTCAACCGGAAAAAACACCAAACTAGTCCATCTATTTATAACGATAAATTTAGAAAAACACAGGAAACGTTTAAATTAAACTGTAACCATAATCTCATCAAACCAACATGACTCACCTTTCTTTTATACGTACTTCCTTTGAGATCATACTTTTGGTGCATTATAACAGAACTAGGTAACAAATTATTCATAATCACCAGCCTTACATTCTTACTATTACATTGATAACAATAAAGTCCAAAAAACTTTGGAAGTAACGTTCTAGGATTTTGATTCAAATTCATATAGTAACCTACAAAAAAACCTCGCTTGGTACCACAAAAACAAAGTCGAAAAAACCAACTCACCAGCTAATAATTTCTGAAGAAACTCCCCCTCTTTATGTTGCACAGTCTTAATAATAAATTCATCATCACTAGTTAGATAAAATATCGACCCACTAGCACCTGGGTTTGATAGCTCTCGTAAAGGTGAATCACACATGGACATCTAAAAATACAAACAAAACAAATATTATAAACATAGTTAACCTCAATAATTCATCAACTTACTAAAAAATCATCAGGTTGAATCCCAAATAGATCCCTAAAATATCTAAAAGCTATTGGAGCGTAATTCTTAAATTTAAATTCGGAAAAATGATGTGCTGGCGTATGATTGGAACCCTCACTTGGGAAATTTGTTGTTTCTACTGTCATAAAGTCCTGCATAAGTAAATCTCTTTCGGGTTTCGATGCCAAACCGCCCACTGCATGCTGAATTCCTGCAAGAAGGAAATGAAAGTCCATTATTAGTGCATTGGTAAGCTTTAAAAAAAAACTTTTGTAATTAGGTAAGAATTTTAATTGTCTTGCCAAATATTTAACGGATATGGACGTTGAAATGTGAGTTATCTTAGTAAATAAATCGAAAGCGAAGTAATTAGTATGATTCCGTTCAAAAAAAACTACAGTATAGTAAATATTTAAAATAATTTATCTAGTAAGTAAATTTTAAAATACAGGAAAAATTCCTTGGAACTATAAATTAGAGAAAGAACTACGAGGTCAAAATAGTAACTTTCACATAGAAAAATTGATTTGATTTCAAGAACACCATAAAAAATTATCATAAAACTAACAATAACAATTAGCGTACTTATCAGCAAAACATGAAAATATTTGGTGATATACGCACAGTATGCCAATTATTGTTAATCAGCATGACCAATATTGGCAGAAGAAGAATATTAGACTACGATAAAAATTATTTGATGAGTTATGTTAACAATCGGAGAAATATTTCAGAAATTCATGTTTTATTTTTCAATTTCTTATTTTGGACGTAGAATGAGCCGTATTAGAGTGACCCAATATTTTTGACTTTACAGGGTGTCACAAATTGTCGTTTTAATAGCAAAAAAATTTTTCTAAGTGAAATATCTCGCAAACAGTTGAGTTAATGCAAATCAAACAAGTATACCTTTTTTACGTGTCTTGAGCGTATCTATCATAATTCTTATTATTTTGTAAAAAAATTTAATCCCCTACAAAAATTATTCAAAAAAACCCTGAGACCTCTTCGATAAGTACGCCACTGAACAATATTATTTTGGTTCTAATACCAATAAATTGTAGCTTCCTTATAGACTTATTAACCCACCAAATTTCAAATCTATACTTTAAACCGTTCTGTAGATATACTTACAAAATTATTTGGAAAAATATTTTTTAGTGCCCTGTAACTCAGTAAGGAAGAACTTTTGGACTAAGGTATGTTTGGTTTAAACGAATTTTGGAGACACCCGGTATACACGAATATGAGCAAATTTTTGAAAAAGTGAAAAAGTCGTTTCGAGGATATGTCACCTAACCAATGGTGAACATAAACTAACTAAATTCCATTTTATTCCATTAAGAAAATAGCCTCAAAAATTGAATTAAAAAAATTCAATCAGCGAACGTATATCTTTAATAAGCCACTGGTTACCATTAAATGAAAGTATAAAAAATGTACTTTTTATAAGAAAGCCATTCATAAGGTATCATAATCATCTACAGAGATTGGTTCTTACAAAACACAATACGACCGAACGACAAAAAAACAAAAAAAAATCATGTTTTCAGCAAAAATTCGATATTATCAAAAATTTTAGAAATTGGTTTTTTCCCCATTAACCAAGAACTAAAAAAATGGACATCAAAAAAATATTAAAAAATTGTTGTGGAATCTCGGTACATAGTTAGAAAATTTAAGAAAAAAGGACGACTTTCTTTCATATCCTGTAGATAGTAACGTACTTCAAAGTACAAAATCGGGTCACACTATTGTTTTGCCAATGAAATTATCAGTAGTAATATCACAAGAGCATAGAAAATAATCGATTATACTTCCGAGTCACTAGACGTATTCTGCGAAACACCACGAGAGCGTTAGCTCGAGTGGTGTTTTAAGGATATACGTCGAGTGACGAGGTTAGTATAACGATTATTTTCGTTTGCTCGAGTGATATTCGTTACGATTATATAAAGAATTGACAAACAAATTGTTTTTCTGACGTTTATTAATAAACATCAAAAAATGTTACTATGACAAAATTCACATTGTTGGAGGAGCGAATATACGAAAACGGTTATACCACGTCGTCAAGGGGTATATTCGCTTATCAATACATAGTAACTATGTAAAACTTGTAATAGCTATTGGCTAAATTTATGATGAGTTATATAATCTCATGAATCCTGAAAACCGCATGTTGATATCTTTTCTCATTTTCAAAATGTTTGACTTTAATTCAACCCCAAAAATCCTATATTTTTCTCAAAATTATAAACTATAAAAGTTGATTGGGTTTGAATAATTTGACACTAAAAAAATAAATTATTCTAACCACAGAATTCATGTAAGTACGAAAAATATCTTACTTAGGACTCTGTTAAATAGACCGTAATAAAGACGCAAGGTGCAATTGTTAACTATTTAAGAAGTAATTGGCGGCTCATTTTAATGTTAGCACGACTGCAACAATCAAAACTTTCCGAGGTAGAAATTAGAAACGATTTACAATTCTTGAACTAGACAAAGATTTCAGAGTTTAGACCTCAAACAGGATTACTACTTTTCTGAAAATTTATAATATTTTATTATTTGAAATCAAAAATATTTATATAAAAATTTTACTAAACGACATTTTGAACCATGTAATTATTACCAAAGTATATTTTTATAATCATAAGATCATTATGACAAAAATAAACGAAATAATAATAATGAATTTTGGTAGAAAATTTCGAAAAAGTAACAGTAACTTTTGTACAAAAAAAAATCTTCGAAACCAGAAAACTGCATTTCATTATCCCATCCCATTCCAATGCATTTTTAACAACCGCTATAACATAAATAAATTTGCCAGTAATTTCAAGCAAATTACCAGATAAAAATATTTTATGACTAATAAAGTAAAACAGAATTTGTAACATTATACAGTCGATTAACTTAACTGTACAATGCATCCATATAAAAATCATCTATTTTCAACTAAAACGCACGGAAATTCTCAAAAATTTATTAGTAAAAGACAATAAAATTCATGCATGAGAATGAGATAAAAACAATAACACAGATTTGAGTCATAGGTTACACCTGCTCATACTTCAAGTACCATAAAGATAACGACATTCCACTCTAGGTAAAATAAGGAATAACTAAAAAAACTTATTTTGTAAATAAAATCAAATCACAACTTTCAATGTAGACACTATTTGTATTTGATAACAATTTATATAAAAGAGCAAATACTAGATTGGATATAATTTACACAATAAAAACCAAACCACTCAGACACAAATTCCTCCACAGCTGATCTGCTGACCCAATTTTATTGTGCACAGAGAGATCAATCAAAAACTTCAACACTTGTATCATATTATTAATAGTTTTCAAACAATGCAAGTTGACAATAGAACACAAACACAAAACACTAAACGCAAATCAATATCACAATGTAACATTCATATTTATAATATATTAGGTACAAATATTTCAGTTTAGATCCCTTGCGATTTTCCTGTGCGTGTTCGTAAGCCTAATTTATGATTACGGCTTTTTGCAACATAAATCATAAGGCATTTAAGTAGGTAGGGTACTGCTTACCAATTTGAATTTTTGTGTTTAAATTCGTGGGATTTGGCACTATACTAACACAACTCATTATTTCGGAAAAATTACCTAGTCAGATATGCGATATATTCACATACTAGCAAAAAATCGTTAGCACCTACTGCTTGTATAAAGTGTACGCGTTATCAGTTATGATAACATTTTTTTTTTCTATAGAATATGATAAGGTAAGTTATGTAATTAGGAAAAATAATAAGCGGTACATGGCACTTTTCCAAAAATGAGTTTTAAAGTTCAAAAAAATTTGCGATATTATTTCGGACTTCACACCTAATTTCAACATAATATAAAAATATCTGAAGTGTCCAACACATGACTTTCTTATATGATGCGATATAGTACCAGAATTACTTTTTATAAAGAAATTAAGTTTAACTTTCTGTAAAAATCGTCTTTAAATTTTGAACGTTTTCCAGCAATTTTCAAATAAACTTTTTAGGTTGAATTTAAAGTCAAATATTTTGAAAAATAGAAAAGATATCAACATGCCGTTTTCAGGATTTCAGAGATAATTTCATTGAGAAAACGATAGTGTTACCCGACTTTTTTACTTTGAACTATATTACTATCTACAGGGTATGAAAGAAAGTCTTCTTTTTTTTGTCAAATTTTATAACTACCGAGATTCCACAAAATTTTTTTTATATTTTTTTGATGTAGATTTATTTAGTCCTTACTTAATGGGAAAACAACATGTTTCTCAAAATTTTGATATCCCTGTTATTTTATAAGATACCGAATTTTTGCTGAAAATGTGATTTTTTCTTTGTTTTTTGTCGTTCGGCCGTATTGTGGTTTGTAAGAACCAATCTCTGTAGTTGATTATAATACCTTATGAATGGCTTTCTTATAAAAAGTACACTTTTTGTACTTTCATTAATTTATTGGTAACCAGTGGCTTATCAAAAATCACGTTCGCTAATTGATAAATTTTTTAATTCATTTTTTGAGGCTATTTTCTTAATGGAATAGAATGGAATTTAGTTAGTTTATGTTCACCATTGGTTTAAGTGACTCATATCCTCGAAACGGGTTTTTCACTTTTTCAAAAATTTGCTCATATTCGTGTATACCGGGTGGCTACGAAATCGTTTTACAACCCCCACCATTTTGTTACATTTAACTGTATTAATTTGAAATTTGGCATGGTTTGATTGTTGAAAGGAATAATCATTTTGACGTTTAAAACAATGTGATGACACGGTTTCACCGAAAGAGCCACCTACTAACTTTCAAAATATTTTAAAACAACCCTGTATATTTTTTTCCGTAAGAATTAGATTCTACTTTAAATTACCTTTTTATCGACATATCACATGATGACATTTGCTTTCAAAATGGCAGCATAATTATTGCAAAAACCTCTTCAACAATATTAAATTTAATAAAAAATTCGGTATCTTATAAAATAAGAGGGATATAAAAATTTTGACAAATTGGGTTTTTCCTCATTAACCAGGGACTAAAAAAATCGACATCAAAAAAATATAAAAAAAATTTTGTGGAAATCCGGTAGGTATAAAGTTTGAGAAAAAAAAGACGACTTTCTTTCATACCCTGTAGATAGTAACGTACTTCAAAGTAAAAAAATTGGTTTACACTATTGCTTTCGCAATAAATTTATCTCTTGAATCCTGAAAACCTCATGTTGATATCTTTTCTCCTTTTCAAAATATTTGACTTTAAATTCAACCTAAAAATTCCCTTGGTACGTTTCAATTGTCCAGCAGTTTAGTTTTCGGAAGTCTCTCTCGCACTTATTGCTCTAGGCATAAATCTGTCCTTGTCCCACTCATTACAATCGAATTTTAGGACAAAAAATTTTATGCTGAAAATTACTTTTCCTGAAATCGATGTATTTAGATTCTTTCGTATATTTTTTATTAAACCACATGGAAATTAAGTTAAATTTCTAATAATAATCGTCTTTAAATTTTAAGCGCTTTCCAGCAATTTTCAAATAGTTTTCGGAAGTCTCTCTCGCACTTATTGCAGTAGGCATAAATCTGTCTTTGTCCCACTCATTACAATCGAATTTAGGACAAAAAATATTATGCTGAAAATTACTTTTCCTGAAATCGATGTATTTAGATTCTTTCGTATATTGTTTTTTATTAAACAACATGGAAATTAAGTTAAATTTCCTGTAAAAGTCGTGTTTAAATTTTGAGCGTTTCCAGCAATTTTCAAATAGTTTTCGGAAGTCTCTGTCGCACTTATTGCAATACGCATAAATCTGTCCTTGTCCCACTCATTATAACCGAATTTTAAGACAAAAATATGTTTTATTAATAAATTTCGTTTTTTTGAAATTTTTTGACGGAGTTTCAGATAAAAGTTCAAACAAAATTTGTTAAAAATTTTATTCTAAATCAATATTAATGAATAAAAAAATCTCGTAAATTGTTTATTTTTCAAGATATTCCTAAAAAACCTAAAAATGTTTTCAGGTAAGTACTACATCAAAATCTCCAACTCGAAAAAAATTATGATTACTATACTTTCTTATTGCCTAGTATAAGAAAGTAAAAATGAAACAAATTAAGTTGTTGTGGTCCCTAGCAAATTAGCATCTCAACACAGACAAGTAAATAATAGAAAAGATTATAATTAACGTGCAAAATAAACACTACTACCTAATTTAACGGACTTCGCTCCCGCTTCATTAAAAATACTTTTCCAGTACATTATTTACGTCAAAAGCATTAAAATACTGGACCTACATAAAATAAAGAATCGATAAAACGAAACATCTGCTTTGGCAAAAATAAACAAGACAATTTCTGTATTATTAGAAAAGCGCAAAAATAGGAAGTTAATACAAGTTCTTAAATAAAAGAAACTCGTGACGAAAATACAGACTTTCCACCTTACCAAAGTTCGTTTAAACAAAAACTAACACTGTAAGTGCGAAAATACTTCCAACAGTTATAATTAAATTGTGTACAAGGACAAAATAAATTTCAATAGCAATAATTAATCAATAAGTGTGTAAATTGAATTATTATCATTGATGATGTTGGTGAAGCAACCATTTATATTAATGTTATCGAGCTATTATTGGTTTTGTTATTTTACTACTACGCATATAATTAATTATTACCACAGAAAAAAGTTTAAATGTCTAAAGTGCATTTTTTTGTATAAAAAAAACTCAAATTCTAAAAATTTTATCAGGAATTAAAAAATATAAGTCAAGATAATTCGAATGGTTTAAATCACATTCACATAATTAATATTTATTTTATCTAATAATATTTATCCGATATTAATCAATTAACTTACCTAACTGTATAGAACCCATAATTTGCGTAGTCTGAATCTTCTTATACGTAATTTCACCACCCACACCAACCCTCCGATGGCCAATTTTCCGTTCCCGTTCCTTTTCTCTTTCGGCTTTCGTTTTGGCCACATTTGATAGAATTTTCTGTCCCTGAAAATTACAATTGGATTAATAAACGAACTTCTCCGAGAGGATTTTTAGGAAAACTAGTAAAAGATGATACGCGATAGTTAATAAATTTATTGTGAAAACGAGACAAGATCTCATATTATTACTGCTGTAATTACTTCATGTTTTACTTGGAAACTTTAGGGGATAAATGAATAATCACGGATTAAGTTACATAATGATGGTTTATAATTGTAGACGGAAAAATGTGATGTGAATAAATCAAAATAGGTTTAGAATGATATACAATAAAGTTTCCCTTCAATGCAAGATTAACAGGTCATTAAAAATCTAACTACAAGAAGCTCAAGTTTCAAGTGCCTAAAAATTTAATTGAGTAACGAAATTCAATCCCTTAGAAGTTTTACGTGGAAATTAAATATACAGAAAGAAATTTCCACTTCACACTGAATTATACAGATATTTATAAATGATTTACTTTTTTTTCTACTAACAGTTGGTACAATTTTAAACAACTCTTGGAGTATGTACATTGTACAGGGTGGTCCAGTTACGGTGTCCTCGTTATTATCTCAGAAACTATTGGGCCCAGGAAAAAAAGTTTTATATCGAAGTTGTACAGTCTATAGCATTCTACATTTTTTTAAATGGAACACCCTGTATTTTACCTAAAATTATGATTTCTCGTCCAATTTACGATAATATATATATAAGGTTTAATATGCCTATTATTGATAGTTTCCAAGATATTCGAGAAAATATCTAGAAATACTATGATATCTGCCTGTTTATACAGGGTGTTCGTGCGAAGTGGCTCACTATTGCTAACTTCGTTATTATTGGAGCTACAAAGTCGGTTAAATTAGCACACTAGTAGCATTTTTTCCGCTGATTACAATGGTGAAAACAGAAAAACAATTGACCATCTGGTTTTCAAGATATTCAAAAAAATATCATTTTTTTTAAATGGAACACCCTATATATTTTTGCAAAAATCGATGGTAAATTAAATTCTGTACAAAAAATGTCCTTAATTTTTTTTATTATAATTTAAAATAAGCGAGTTATTTTGAACAAAAGTTTGCAATTCTTTAAAAATCAAGTAGCCATAAAACGGAATAGTAATTTATTAAAACCAAA
Source organism: Pediacus dermestoides (assembly GCA_963942485.1). Lineage (NCBI taxonomy): Eukaryota > Metazoa > Arthropoda > Insecta > Coleoptera > Cucujidae > Pediacus > Pediacus dermestoides. The sequence goes on from OZ012626.1 coordinate 39,285,176, forward strand.
CAATTATAATTTTGAATTTAAGCAAGTTGAAAAAAACTTGAAAGAATTACGGAAATATTACTATTTTATTTAATATTTTTAATATACAGGTGTTTGCGCAAAGTGGTTCACTATTGCTAACTTTGTTATTATTGGAGCTACAAAGTCGGTTAAATTAGCAAACTAGTAACATTTTTTCCGCTGATTATAATGGTGAAAACAGAAAAACAATTGGCCATCGGGTTTTCGAGATATTCACAAAAATAACATTTTTTAAATGGAATATTTAAATGGAATATTTTTGCAAAAATCGATGATAAATTAAATTCTGAACAACGAATGTTCTTATGCTTTTTTGACAATTATTAAAATAAGCGAGGTATTTTGAAAAAAAGTTTTCAAAGTTTTAATATCAAGTAGCCATGAAAATTATAATTTTGTAAATTTTCAATATTTCCGTCATTTTTTCAAGTACTTTTCAGCTTGCTTAAATTCAAAATTATGATTGTTTGGTTTTAATAAATTACTATTCCGTTTTATGGCCACTTGATTTTAAAGAATTGCAAACTTTTTTTCGAAATAACTCGCTTATTTTAAATTATTATCTAAAAAAGATGAGGACATTTTTTGTATAGAATTTAATTTACCATCGATTTTTGCAAAAACATATAGGGTGTTCCATTTAAAAAAATGTTATTTCTTTGAATATCTTGAAAACCAGATGGTCAATTGTTTTTTTGTTTTCACCATTGTAATCAGCGGAAAAAATGCTACTAGTTTGCTAATTTAACCGACATTGTAGCTCCAATAATAACGAAGTTAGCAATAGTGAGCCACTTCGCGCGAACACCCTGTATGAGCAATGTTAGTTTAATTTTTTAGCAAAAAAATTTTATTTCTGGTCTCAAGAATCAAGTAAACTTTAAATTGATATCATTTGTAAGAAAAAGTCGTAGTATTTGACAAAAGAACTATTATTTTATAGAGTAGACCTAGAAGCTAATAATAATGCTCTGTCAGGTAGGCATTGGAAAATAGTTAAATTTTTTTAAATATTTTGTTTTTTATTATAAACTAACTAAATAAAGAATATGTTTTAGTTGAGTAGTTTTGAAATTGAAACAAATAAAATAGCTTACTCTAACACACCTGGTGGAAGCTACACCCACATAATACAATATTATTTTTCAAAATATTTTCTCGAATATCTTGGAAACTATCAATAATAGGCATATTAAGCCTTATATATTTTTTATCGTAAATTGGATGACAAATCATAATTTGGGGTAAAACACAGGGTGTTCCATTTAAAAAAAATTCAACTTTATATCGCCACATGAAAATGACTCACCCTGTATAAGTAATATTTTTTCAAAAATGTAGAATGCTATAGACTGTACAACTTCTATATAAAACTTTTTTTCCTGGGCCCAATAGTTTCTGAGATAATAACGAGGACACCGTAACTGGACCACCCTGTACCACTTGTGATGGTACCACGTTCATCAAAAATACGAAAAATCGCATTGTGTCTTTTGGAGATATCGTGAATTTAAAAATTTTAATTAATTAAAGGTTACTTGAGCTTACTTATTATTCGTTTACCACAAAAATACGTCACAACTCACGCTGATAATTTATGAACATACGCAAACAACTTATCTGTTATCATACCAATTAAGCCAAATCTACATCCACTTTATATGTTGCTGGTTATTAATAATAAATTGTAATATTGTGCTTACAACTTATTGAATATAAACTACAGCAGAAACTACAGCAGATTCAAATCACGAGTTAAAATAATGATAAAACGCGGAAACAGATTGGAAAGCCCCACAATCAGTTGAAAGAACTCTAATACAGTTAACCAAATTTGTCCTTTGTCTCAAACTAATAAATACTCGTGTGAACATTTGTAATTATCCGAAAAATTCGTTGTTGGCTCTAGAAATTATTCCGATTATCAACAAGAGTTTGGCGATGTTTTCGTTCATTTTTCCAAGACGGTGATTTGTATTCATAACCAAATCCGCTGATGGCTTGTATTAGTTCCAAATTAGCCTTTAAATACTTACATCCTGAAAGTTAGCTTTGTTCAATATAGAAGTGTTGTCCTTGTCTGGAATAAAAATAAAAGTTAAATGAAGATACAAGATAATGAGTCATTAAAACAATGTTAAATTACACGGAAATTCCATTAACAATATTCCAACTAGCGGTAGGTAATAATGTTCAAAGAAAAAGGCGTAAGTTGCACGCCTAAATTAAATTGCAATAGTTAAACTCGATTATTTCTGGCAAATATTATTGCTCATGACCCAAAAAACCCGAACGCGAACTTTCTTGTTGTACCTAGGCCAAGTTTCAAGTTTCCCCTGTGTAAAATTCGTGGTATTACCTTCAATTTCACCTGCGGCCCCCGTATCGAGGAAAACCGAGGCATCCTTTGAATTGTTCATATTCAAATTTAAAGAAGATTCAACAACTTCAATAGCCTCCAATGTATCTCCAGAGGCCATTTTGCACACTATAAACTAAATTAAATATATACTGTTTTATTAAACACGTACACTGTTAACACTTCACTAGCACATTTTTTAAAATAACACCATTTCCAGCACACATTTTAGGAATGAAACTTTTAGTTACCATTTACAACTTTTGACATAAACATTTTTCCATTGACATATTTATCCCTACCCTAACGGTAAAGTGCCACTGACGAATCGGAAAGCGCTTGTGCCATAAAATCGTTCACTAAATAGAAAGAAATCTATAAAGTGAAACTGGCTACTTTAATACCTTGCCAATAGATGGCCAAAATGGAAATATTTATTAATTTATATTATTTATATTATAATGGATGATTTTTAATTATAATTATTGATAATAATTGTTTTACTTTTTTATATTATACCTACTTGAAGTTAAAATGTTAGTAAATAATAATTTTGTATTTTAAGTAATTGACCAAGTAACTAGTATAGATTCCTGTAATATTTCTTCAAGGTGCTTTACTTTACTACATAAAGATATCGCCACATACACAATATTTAATTTTTATACAAAATACTAAATTTGAATTTCATTTAAACTGGAATAGTGGTTATTTAAAAAAAATACTTAGAAATAAATATTTGCATTAAATTGTATTGTAAGTTGTAATACAAAATCATGAGTCCATTTTTTGAAACTGTGCACAGGAATCTGTAAAAAAAAAACTGTTTAGTTTGGCTATTTATTTCTAGATGGCAAATTTTAAAAATATAATAATATAAATTTTAACATTAAAATCCAAATTTTACAATATGAACATACTTTGAAATTAATATCGATGTTGTTATCGAATTATTTAGTATTTTAGTAAATTTCTGTAAAATAGTACAGATTTCTATAATTTTTCGTTAAATTTAAATCTCCCGATTCGGATTATTGCCAAAAGATGGCGCCACATGCATTTATTATACAGGGTGTTCTTCATTTAAAAACAATTTAACAATTGTATTGTTTGCCATAAAATTAATTCGATAAGATCTACTTGGTTAAAAAAACGTATGAACTTCTTTATTAAATTTGTGCTTTATTTAATTTGCAAAAGCGTTACAAGTTTAATTATAGGTATATTTATAATTAACATTTTATTCATATCACACAACACAATACCTATTCGACTAGGCTACATCACAAATAATATTTATAATTAGGCCTTAGAACATTAACAATAAAATATAAGAAGTTAGCTATAAATTTGCAACAGAACTTTTCTATATTTAAAATTATAGTTTCATATCTAGATTTAAATAATAACCGATGTAAGTTTTGTTTGTTTATTTTTAAAGATCTTATAGGTAAAAAAGCTACGAATTCATGTGGCGATTTTTTTAAACACCACAATAAAGATTATATTTTGTGTGTATAAGTTAAAATGGAAGGCAAATGTGCAGTCTTAGTAATTAATAATTGTAATAATTAAATTTATGGCCCATATCCTAGCTTACAACCACAAGAATTTCGATAAAAAACAGAAATTGAAAATTATCCTGATTGATTTTGTTTTTTTTTCTGTAGAAACTTTGTGTTTAAAATCTCAGACACACGTTAACACCCAATATATTTCAAAAAGTAGACTTAAAAAAGAAATTAAATTGGTACTTGTGCAAAATTAATGGCGATTTTGTCCATTTAAAATGCTGTGCACCTTAATATTAATTTGTAATTTTGTAAAATTTATTTGAACTCGTACATAACTTAAAATTATTAGAGTAGAATCCCGTTTTAACATATTCTTTTGTAACGTACTGTAAATTTTATTTGTAGTCAATATTTCCACTTACCTACCAGAGGACTTATATATCTCAGTATATTTTTTGTAAAATAAGGGAGGTAGAGAGCGATGGCGCACCAAGCAACCTTCATCCTCTATATTTCCTTTTACAAACATTTACATCAAAATTCGTATCAATACACTACGTATCTTATAAATTATCATGTAGAAATTTGTGGAATAATCATATAAATATATCGTAAAAGTTTCAACACTTACAAATAAATAACACTAAATAAAATATCACATTATTAAAATGGTGTACTTAAAGTTACCGGTATCTGTAGAAAATCAATCGCGTAAAACCAAAGCGTACACTTTTGGCAAACAGTAAAAAATCCGGTAATCATCAAGCATACAAATTCCAACATTGATACAAAACATATGTAAGTAGAATAAAATCACAATAACACTGATTTATACAGACTGGACCACAGTTTATTTTAGTCCTTTAAGAATAACAAGATTTGTTTGATTATTAGACAAATAGAATAAGTGCGCAAAACTTGATAAGAGAGAGGAAAAGCACGATATTCTTCAAAAAATTCATTCAATGAATCAAATTCGGCTCTACAAATTGTATAATATTTTTTGTAAGAGCACAATATTAAATTGACTGTTTTCGTCGTGTAAACCTCCATCAGTTTAACTATGTTGCTGGTTTGTAGAATCGTTGAACAAACTGCGTTAAATTCAGAACTTGTCCAGGTCCTTTAGCCAAATCCATTTGGATATAATCCTCCAAATTGTGCACATTACCTTAAGCAAAAACGCTCTTAATAGTAGCTAGAAAACTAAACGATTAATTAACTTACTTGAAGTGGAAATTGCTGGATAATTCGGTGGTGGTTTTATCCAGGTGCCATCTGCACGGCGCATATGTCTTCGATCCGAAGCAAATTCCCTCAGAAATTCATTGGCCGGAATAATCCTAAAGTGTCTACAAAAATTTAAACAAAATTACTTACTTGAGCCAAAACAATAACATTCTATGAAGGTCACCTAAAATAATCTGGCTTTAAAATGTGATCCGTCCGGAACGTTTCAGTAACGTATTTGTGGACATATGTGGGAAATGGCAATTCCGAATCTAAATCGTAAACTAGACACTTTTCTGGCTCTGGATGGTACAGAAATATCACATGGTAGTCCTGAAAGTATAATAATAAACTAGCTGGTAATAAAGCTTAATAAAGCTGATTTTTTCTTACCCAAATTACCAATCTATCCTCGTCCTTTCCAGCTCGTTGCCTCCACAAAGGGACAGTCCTGCTCGGATTCGAAACAAACACAACAAAACATTTGTGGATTTCATTGGGATGCCTGGCCATAACATCTTGCGCCAATTTGTAAACGTTCTCTTCACTACAACAAAATAACTACATTTAACCACAAGAACCAATTTACAAAAAAAATGTTAACGCTGAGAACCTTTCAGCAGCAAACACACCGACTTTTTCCATAACACAAAACAAAGTGACGCCGGGAATTGTCATGTTATTAATAACACCGGAACGAGATATTAATAAAACACCTAAGCCACATGACATGAAATTATATTTAAACGCACTTTTTTCAATAATTTATTCATATTGTTAATACCAATGCAATCAATAATGGTTTTTGAATGTGATTTACAAAGTTTTATAATTTGCTAGGAGGCAATAAAAAATCCATTAGATAATTATACAAAAAAAAAAATATTGTGATAGAAAAGTTGGAAAGTGTCACACTACTTCGGAAATTAGTAATAAGTAATGTTATTACAAAATATTGAAATAATTTTATTACAATATTTTTTTATATACTTAAATACTCCATAAAATTATAATTAACCTAATCCATACAATTTTCTTACAATTAGTCATAAAAAGGTGATTTATTTTTATATAAATTGAATATTTAATAAAGAGGAAAATGTATTTGACGATTTAGTTTTTATGGTTACACTAATTTTAGTTATGCACAGGAATTTTTTAGTACATTCAAATTATACGAAAAATGGGCTATTAAAGGAAATAAATACAAAAAACTTGCTTGTAGTTCGAAAACCACTACATATAAGAAAAAGTGGTAAATACATTTTTTGTGCAGATTTTTATAAGGATTATTTTTGTATAGAAACGAAAATTGCAAAAACGTAACCGTTTTGCGGTAAAATGCAAAAACTGCGAACGTGGACGTTAGGGGTGGCTTTTAGGGGTGCCAGGCTCTAATAAAATTGGAGGACACCATAGAATATGAAACCCACCACTTTTCGCGTCGGATTCCAAAAGGGCAAGTATATTGGATTTATTTTCCTTATTTTTGCTAATTTGAATGTAGGATACAGGGTGTCCCAGGATAGACACGAAATACTTTTAAATATGATTCTTGAATACATTCTGCATTGTCCTGTACAATTTTTTTTATCTCAAATCCGGGTTTTATTTTTATTTTCCTTATAAAGTCAGTGAAGGTAGCAACATATTTTTTTAAGAAATTTAATTATTACTCCGAGTAGACATCGTTTATGTTCAAAATGGAATGTAACTTTTCGATTCAAAATAAACCAATCTTTGATCATCTATCAAATGTTTAACTATTTTCAATACCAGTTTTCAAAATAAATTAAATGAAACGTAAACATAATGATTGATTTTTTCAAATTCCAAATTTGAACACTAATAATTTTTTAAGGGTTAACACTGTCAAAAAAATAACAAGATACTTTCGATCGCAAATCATCTCAGCTACAAATTTCATGTATAACTTTTTTTCGATAATCAAATAGTTTGCAGACTGGCTTCTTTTTATTCAACAGTGTTTTACTTATTCAATCTACAATTTTCAACATTCAAGAGATGATTGCTCGAAACCTAACCAGGATTGGGGATAAAAAAAATATACAGGACAGTGCAGAATTTATTCAAGAATCACCTAAAAATATTTCGTGTCTATACCCTGTATATAAATAAAGTTACACGAATTAGACAAAATAGTCAAGTGATTTCGTATCAATGTTACATTTTAAGTTTAATTAATATAAAATACTAAATATGACCTTAAATTAATCAAAAATAGTCATGGCAGAAATATTATAAGAACGTTAACTGAAGAATTAAATAAATAATTGGAAAATTCAAAGGTACATTTGAACTAATTTGGTTTTGAATTAAGACCGTGGTGGAATTTTTAATATTCAATGCCACCACGGAAAATCGTCATTTGCACCAATAATTTCGTAATTTCATCTAAATTTAAGGCCAATAAATAAATAATAGTCCGTAATTTTTTGTTATATTAAAAAATACCATCAAAAAATAGAATATAATATTAATTTATTAATGTAAATAGGACAATGCAGAATTTATACAAGAATCACACCTAAAAATATTTCGTGTCTATCCTGGGACACCCTGTATAATAAGTCCAGCCATATTAGACAAATTTAAGAGTTGAACCATTAATTTTAAATTAAAAAACTTTTCGATTCAAAATAAACCAATCTTTCATCATCTATCAAATTTTTAACTATTTTCAATATCTACTAGTTTTCAAAATAAATTAAGTGAAACGTGAACATAATGATTTATTTTTTCAAATTCCAAATTTGAACACTAATAATTCTTTAAGGGTTAACACTATAAAAAAAATTACAAGATACTTTCGATCGCGAATCATCTCAGCTGCAAATTTCATGTATAATTTTTTTCGATAATCAAATAGTTCAGCAGACTGGCTTCTTTTTATTCAACAGTGTTTTACTTTTTCAATCTAAAATTTTCAACATTCATTGATTGCTCGAAAACTAACCCGGATTGGGGATAAAAAAATTATAAAGGACAATGCAGAATTTATTCAAGAACACGTCTAAAAATATTTCGTGTCTATCCTCGGTATATGTAGAAATGACTGTAGGTTAAAGTAAAATTTCTCAGATTTCTTTTCCCTTCATAAATTTTCACTTTTGTTTTTCCTGGATTTTATAGCAAATTTTGGCAACACCCATACTTTTGCTAATAAATCTACTGAGGCTATAAAATTGTCTGGCCTATCCTCTTCCCCTAACAGGCTTGGTTCCGTGTTAATAAAATATTTTAATTAATTTTTATAAAATAATCTCAACTGCTACTTTTCAACTAGACACCGTAATTAAATCCTGTTTAAACACGACGACAGTAAACTAGGAATCCTTTTAACTGTAATTTTTACAACTACTGCTTGTTATAACTCACAAATAATTATATAGTAAATAATAGTTTTTTAAAATAAGAGTCGTGTACTTGGTTAAAGCTTTTATATAAATTTGTGTGTGGAGAACATTGATTTACTCTTAACTGTAAATTGTAATCTAATTATTTATTTTATGGCATTTTTACACGCCACTCTAGTTTATTATCACAAAACTCACAACTTTAATTCCATGCATAATTTAAAATTAGTTTGTACTCGTACATACTTAACAATAAACGTCTCCAAAACAATTTTGGGACAAACAAACGGATTTATAAGTTAACTATACAAAACACTAATAATCTAGAAAGCAATTTAGCCACAATCAATCTTCTTGGAGTTTAATTTGGACAATGCAATTAACTTAAACGCTTTTCCAAGCGCTTTTCTCCAACTCTCTTTTATTGATTAATGAATTAATAATTACCACAAACTAGGAAAAGCTTATAAAATATTTATAATCAGTGTATGCTTGGTAAATATGAAAATACTATGATATACTTTTGCGTGTTTACGACAGGCGAATCCATTTTGCGTCATAAAATTTTGTATATACACGATGTATATTTATTTATGTACCTACATTATATTTAAATTAATACATTTTTTGTTTATTATGTTAAATGTGGTTCTGTTTCGCTTTTATTCCATGAACTTTCGTACAAATGATGGTCATAACATAAAGTTCACTTTTATTGGAATATTATTTTTAATAGTTTATTTCCTATTTTATTTTATTGTTGATGATATTTGTTTCGCGTTGATTCAAAAGTTTGTTGTGGGGCTCAAATTTTTTGTGTAAAAATGTAATACAGGGTGTCCCAGGATAGACACGAAATATTTTTAGGTATGATTCTTGAATACATTCTGCGTTGTCCTGTATAATTTTTTTTATCTACAATCCGGGTTTTTTTATTTTTATTTTCCATATAAAGGCAACTTACGGAAATATTTTTAACAAATTTAATAATTACTCAGAGTAGACATCGTTTATATTCAAAATGAAATTTAACTTTACGATTCAAAATAAAGCAATCTTTCATCATGTACCAAATTTTTAACTATTTTCAATACTAGTTTTCAAAATAAATTAAATGAAACGTGAACATAATGATTTATTTTTTCAAATTCTAAATTTGAACACTAATAACTCTTTAAGGGTTAACACTATCAAAAAAATTACAAAATACTTTCAATCGCAAATCATCTCAGCTACAAATTTCATGTATAAGTTTTTTTCGATAATCAAATAGTTTAGCAGACTGGCTTCTTTTTATTCAACAGTGCTATACTTTTTCAATCAAATTTTCAACATTCAAGAGATGATTGCTCGAAAACTAACCCGGATTTGGGATAAAAAAATTATACAAGGCAATGCAGAATGTATTCAAGAATCACACCTAAAAATATTTCGTGTCTATCCTCGGACACCCTGTATATTTCTGTACAATTCTAAAATTCTTATTGTAACATATTCTAGGACACACTGTACATTAAAATTGGAGTTAAATTATTGTTGTAAAAAACACAAAAAATAATTTTCTGTGGATATTCTTGTCTTTTATTACAAAAACTGTCCGGGATAAAACTGTTTTGTATTTAAAAAAAAATACCTGCGCGTGTTCTTTGAAAACAATACAATTTTATAACATAAATTCTCGAGTAATTATGTTAAGTACTTAAAAAAAATGTATAATTGCAAACTACATAGTAGGATAATTTCAATTAGGCGTCACAAACTCAAAACAAACATGGAAAATTATTGTTGCTTCCTGAAAATACTTAACCCAATTTTTCACCCCTATCGACTCGCCCCAGCCAACTTCCCTAAATTAAACCAATCATTAAATAAACTAAACTCCACTTACCAATAGCAGGACACATACGAGCATTCACTCTGTTTTGGAAAAAGACTGATCGATACTTTTTTTGAATTTTCCAAATTGGGTCGTTGTATGATTTGACCATTCGAATCCGACGCCATGGCTGTGGAAAATTTTCAACACACTAGTAAATCACACTACACTTTGTCAACTACCATAGAAAAACTCCACTATTTAACACATAATTTTCGTACACGACTCCCTATTTGTTGACAAAGGAAAATGCTGCACTGCACGCAATGTTTTTAATCTTTTGACAACATCGTCCTTGGGGGTAAATTAGAGGTTGCGCAAATTTTAGTGGCTAAAGTAACGAACGAGAGTACGATTTGAACTACTGGTATGTTACTGCATCTTTATCTAATACCAGATTTTATATAATGAAAAGAGAGATAGGTGATTAATCTGCAATAAAGGTTGGCTTCGTATATTTCTGAAACGGACAAACTAAAAAATGTTTATTTTAATTCAAATAATATCATCTTAAAAATACATATTTCTGTAAGGTTTTGCAGTCACAAAATAACAATGAAGTAATTACCTTTGTCCTTGAATGTTATCTGCTATCACCTATTTTGAACACCTTGACCTGCTTTAACCTAGTTTTGTGACAAACTTCATGGTTGTCTGATTCATTGACGTATGTCTCATATGTCACACGTTAATGGTCCATAATATTCAAAGTCCAAATAAAAATCATGAAAAAGAAATAGATTCCCAACCAGTCTTACAACATTATTATGTAAAAGTGCGAATAAAATCTCGATGAATCTCCTTGTACAAAACCACTCAATATCTGTGATGTTACATAGTTAATAATTATTTTAGGATAAAATGAATATATAGTGCCAAAAATAAAATCTCCAAATGACTGTGCTTTATCAAACGAGAATGTGTGAAATCGACAGAGATGAACCGGACAGACTACCGTCCAAAGATCGAGCAACCAACTGGGATATAGCTGGTTTCATCCTTTCAATAGTCACACATTTAATCGACGTTTTCTTCGACATCAATTTGGCATATCGATACTACATAGATGGAAAACTGGGCTACTTTTTCTCCACTTTGGGCTTCATCCTAATCCCAGCTTTAATCAACACAGCTTTCAGTATTCGCATGTACGTGCTGGACCGCAGCAATCACAATCGTAGTGCAACCCTCACAAAGAAACTCACCAAACGTCGATTGTGCTGTATTATTGTTTTGATTTTCCAATTGGCGCCAGTGCTGCGATATTACGATGCTTTGCAGTATGCACTCAGATCGAGGAAAGCGGAAAAGAACAAAGACCCTCAGAACCAAAGGAAGTACTATGAGTTGATGGTGAAGGAGGATTCGGATGTGGCGTTGTTAAGGGTGTTGGAGTGTTTTTTGGAGGCTGCCCCACAATTGATCTTGCAGCTGTCTATTATATTTTACACACACGGGGAGGATTTTAATACTAAGGAGACTTTTACTTGTAAGTTTTTGAGTATACACTGTGTCCCAAATTGGTGACTCCACTATGGGTAACTTCGGTATTATTGGAGATACAAAGACGGTTAAATTAGAAAAGTTTTAAAGAATTTTATGGCCATTTCAGATTAGCCAACAGATTTTGAATATCTCTTTTAGTTTTTGAGATATTCGGGAAAAACCAAAATGTTGTATTTTCTTTAATGCTCAATATTTTTTTTATTATCCATTTTGTGCTGTTAAGATTTTGATATTCTTCATGCACTTTTTTAAGATACTTCTAACAGTGTTGACAGTTCTTTCCCAACTCTTTTGTTTTTTGAGATACGATTACCAACTTTTGTTTTTCTTATGGACGGCAATTGTTTTTTTGGCATTGCCAAGTAGCATTTTTTATTACCTTTCCAACGATGTATCACAACATGACGAAACATTCCTATTTTCACAAGAAATATCAGAAAATTGTATTTTTCAATAAAAAAAAAACAATAGACATTCTACAATGAATTAAAATCAATTCCTCTATCGCTGCATGAGCATGATGAGCGTATTTGTATGCTCGTGACTTACATACGGGCAAATTGAAATGTTAACACTGCAGCTGAACGTCAACAACCCCACGACACTTATTTCAGAAAACTTGCCACGAATTTCATTAATTTTGGGCCATTTTAACAAAAGAGGGACAATCGTTATGATATAAATAATGAAGAGAGATATCATACACTCATCATGCAGCGATAGATGGATTGATTTTTATTCATTACTGGGATTTCTTTCTTTTTTTTTATTGAAAAATACAATTTTCCGATTTTTTTTGTGAAAATTGGAATTTTTCGTCATGTTGTGATACATCGTCAGAAAGGTAATAAAAAATGCTATTTGACAGTGCCAAAAAAACCATTGAAGTCCATAAGAAAAACAAAAGTTAGTAACCGTATCTCAAAAAACAAAAGAGTTGGAAAAAAATTGACAACACCGTTAGAAGTATCTTAAAAAAGTGCATAAAGAATGTCAAAGTCTTAACGGCACAAAATAGATAATAAAAAAAATATTGAGCATTAAAGAAAATGCAACATTTTGGTTTTTCGCGAATATCTCAAAAACTAAAAGAGATATTCAAGATTTGTTAGCTAATCTGAAATGGCTTTGAAATTCTTAAAAACTTTCCTAATTTAACCGTCTTTGTATCTCCAATAATAAAGAAGTTACCCATAGTGGAGCCACCAATTTGGGACACAGTGTAGACTCCAAACAACTTCAAATTTAGAATAGTTATAAAGTTTCTAACGGTTTCACTTATTTAAGGATAATTCCCTTTGTAGGTAGTTAAAAATATAACACAAAACTCAGATATTTATAAAACCTAACTTAATTTAAATCTAATGAATGAATAAATGTTCATTTTGATTTCTAACAACAATTTTTCTTTTTTTGTAGTGGTCCATCAGTTCTTGTCCATCGGCAGTTCCTTCGTTAGTATGGCGTGGTCCATGGCATCATACCAAAGGCTGTTGAGGGTTTCCTTAAAGAACAAAAGCAACATTTCGTGGTTTGGAACCTTTGCGCAATTTATGTGGCATTTTTTGGTAACAGGTAAAATTTCTTTGGATTTTTATAATTACGGTAGAGTAAGGTTCAGGAACTTCAATTATTAATATTTTGAAGCTTCTTTAGATTCTTGTAAATTCAGTATAGTAACATTTTGGAATTTTTTAATGCTAATGTTTATTTATAGAATATCTATTAAGTGATTTGGTCGTTAATAATCGATACATATTAGCTTAAAATGTTGTCAGACACCAGGAATCCTGGATTACGATAAATCGTTATTTATTATCATGTCAATAAAGTTTTAAGATTATAAATATGAGTTTTATCGTAGATATTAACATTTAAATTAATTCAAATTATTTACTATTGTTGTTTTTGTTCCAGTTTCCCGAATTCTCTGCATAAGTGTGATCGCATCCTTCGCTCCAGCACCCACAATCCTAATTCTGGTTTGCCATTGGATCACCATGTCAGTTTGGCTGGCTGTAACAAGCGCACAAAACAGTTTTTGCGACCACAATAAAATCTACGATGGTCTATTTTATGCGATTTTCGGAGCAGTGTACATTTTTACTCAAGTGGTGTTGGTAGAAGGACCTACTCTGGTTAAGTATGTAACTTTCTACATGATACTCTTCCTGGAAAACACCATAGCTAACATGGTTTGGATTTTCAATGCTGATGATAAATTGAAGGAGTCGAAATATTTTATACCAATTATAGTCTTGAACGTTTTGCCATTTATTGCTGGCATTTTGTTTATGACTGGGTATTATAAGTGTTGTCATCCGAGTACTGGATTGAACAAACAACAAAACGCCGAAGCAAATCGCCTTAATGACAGATAACAATCATAGGAGTTTAGTTAATTAATTGAATTTATTTATTTAAACCTATTTTTAATTGAAACTAAACCAGTGAGTATATTAATTAATTGTGTATATAAAATAGGTATTATTTTGTGCTTTGATATAACAACAATACGGTTGTGATAAGTCACCAAAATAGGCTGGTTTTTTATACCAATTAGTTTGAAGTTTGAATTTTTGAGTGATTGTGTGGAAATTATTTTAAACGCTGAAAGATGCTTTGAAGAGTTATTTATTTATTTATTAATGTAGTTGAAGGACTTCCATGTAATTACAAAACTCTATGTGCCTATAAAAAAACTGCTAAGAAACTGATCAAAAATTCTAAATGATTTTAAAACATGTAATCAAACTGTATAGTCTGATAAAAGTGCATTATCTTTCTATTATAAAAAACTCGATTAATTTTTTGTATAATATTTATTACTATGTAAGTATAAAAAATACTCCCTAACAGTTATTGTATAGCAGGTTTGCGTCCTGATTATCCTAGAATAAGATTTGTTGTGATATATAATTTAATGATAACTTATACAAAAGTAAAAATTTGTGTTGCAATTTTTTGTGGATCTGTATGAAAATTTGTTAAAATAATAAATGTGGAATTTTGATTAAGCGTAATTTGTGATCGTAGCTAGGAGAGTCTAAAAGAGGTGGAAGAATTTTAAATTGAAGCAAATATTTCAGGGTAGAAATGCATGAAGTTTTTGGTCTAGAAGTGTTCGATTTTTCAGAGATTTCTATAAAAGTGACGAAAAATTACTACACCATATCACTTGACACATTTTCGGTTTCTTTAATGAATATGTTAAAGAAAATTTAAATATTGTACAGAACTGAATTTGAGTAAATTTCACCTAAAACTTTTTATTACAATTTGAAAATATCTGATGTGACTTTCTTATACGGATAGTACCACAATTACTTTTCCTAAAGAAATTAAGTTAAATTTCTTGTAAAAATCGTGTTTAAATTTTGAGGGTTTTCAGCAATTTTCAAATAGTCTCTGTCGCACTTATTGCAATACGCATAAATCTGTCCTTGTCCCACTCATTACAACCGAATTTTACGACAAAAATTACTGTTTTATTTTTTTTTGAAATTTTTTTGACGGAATTTCGAAAAAAAGTTCAAACAAAATTTGTTCAAAATTCAATTCTAAATCAATGCTAAAGAATAAAAAATCTCATAAATTGTTTATTTTTCAAGATATTCCTAAAAAACCTAAAAATGTCTTCAGGTAAGTGCCACTTGTGTTGGTGCTAGATGAAAAAGATTTAATGTGCCACCCACAATTTTGTTCAAACTCTTAAATATGAAATTTGAGTCAAATCCGATAACTTGTATTGCCATCTAACAGAGAAATCAGGAACCTGTGTATGTCTGGTTGCCTACGTATATTTAAGTTGGCAACAACCGGATCAACTTTAATCTAGTGATTATTCGTTCGGTGTAGTGGGATAAGTGACATTGCTAACTTCATAGTATACTTTTTGACTTTAAAACAGGTTAACATTCTTCTTAGTTTAGTTTGATTTTTCTATATTTGATTAATAATTGTTACTTGGACTAAACTAACACTAGTTTTTTTACGAAGATTGTTTCGTTTTTAATGGTATGTAATATCACATTATTTGGAATAAGTTGAAAGGCAGAATGCAGAGCTGGTAAATTTTTGCTTATAATGTTCACTTCTACTATTTTTACAGACAAAATGAGGATAAAATTCCATGCATTTGATATTTGGTCCAACATAATTAAGCATAATAACACTTTCTGAATTATTTTGTGTTACTTTCCAAAATGTGGTTAAATATTTCAGCCGTACATTTTACAAAAAAAAATGTAGTTAATTACTACAATTTATTACATACTCATACTACCAATAATATAAATTGTAATCATATGCATAAAATTAAAAATTCGCGCGTATCGCATTGTCTAAAAATAGTGCAAATATTAAACCTAACCTCAGATTACTTTGCAAACTTTTGCAACAAACTTAAATAGTAACAAAATTTAGTGAAAATGGATACTGATGATAGAGTAACCAATTGGTGCTTCCTTGGATTAGCATGGTCCATCGTCTCGTTTATCTTAGATGTGGGGCTGGATAAATCTCTAATGATAAACTATTTAATTACGGATAAACTATTATTTTTCATACTAACTCTACTCATCCTCCTTGTAAATTGGTTAGTGAATTTCGCGTTTAGTTTTCATATGTACAAAAGAGACAAAGAAAAAAATGAAATGTATCCTGGTGCCTTCACATACAGCGACAATATTCGGAATGTTTATATTGCCTCAGCATTGTCACCCCTGTGGAGATATGTTCAAGCATTTAGATTTGCTTGGAGGTCGAGACAGGCGGAGAATAATAATGATTCTGCGAATCAAATGATGTTCTACAGGTGGACGACACAGGAAGCTTCTGATGTTGCGTTATTGCGAGTTTTTGAGTGTTTTTTGGAGGCAGCTCCGCAATTGACTCTGCAAATTGCGATTGCATTTCACAATCATTTTGATGAGTTTGCACAGTCTAGCACTGTTACAGGTAACAAAAATTCAGATTAAAGACAAATTTTCATGTTGGTTTTATTTATTTTTTAGTTATTCTTCGATGGATATGCATAGTTACTTCTTTTGCTAGTATGGCATGGTGTATGGCGTCGTATCAACGAACTTTAAGGACGTTTTACCCCGATAAAAAAAACTTAACAATAGTCGCGACTTTGTTCCACTTTTTATGGCATATTTGTGTAACAGGTAAAGCTATCTTTCTTTTTGCAAATACTACTTATAAAATTGCTTTTTGGTTACAGTGTCACGAATTCTTTGTATAAGTTTAATGGTATCGTACACCTGGAAGTGGACAATTGCTGTGCTGGTTATCCATAGCGTTTCGATGGGTGTTTGGCTGGCTAGCAGTAAAAACCAGGAGAATATTTTCTGGGAGGATCTTACATGGGGATCTTTTTTATTTTATTCGGTTTTTGGATGTATTCACATTTTTACTAGAGTGGAGTTAAATGGAGGCACCACCTGGCGAAAGTACATCATATTTTATTCAGTATTTGCAATTGAAACTATTGCAGCTGTAATTTTGTTGTTAAATAGCGAGAACGTTTATTCACAAGATCTGTATTTTAGACCAACGATTTATGCAATTATTTGGTTATTTGTCGCTGGTTTGATGTTTATGATTATTTATTATACTTTATTTCACCCCACTATCGGTATTTGTTATAATGACAGCGGACCAGTGCATAAAAAATATCAAGCGGTGGTGCAGATTTTGTCACGGTACTTTAATAATACTGATGATAATGTTATAAAAAATGATAGTTAATGTAACTTCTGCGGATGTTACGTTTATCTTCGAAATTACATTACGCATTATGTAATTTCTGCGGATGTTAAACGTCTTCGAAAGGTGCTTTTATATTTTTGTGCAAAATTAAAAAATTATTTTATTAATTTACGTAACAGATCTAAATGATAATATCTGTGATGTATGTATATACAGACAGATTTTAAGAAATTTATTACTTCGAATTCATGTGCATTGATTTACTTCTTGGGAAAATACTAACAACTATGCAATAATTTACATATTAAGATTTGGAATGTGCCAATGAATTAAATGTGTTCCTTATGCTAAGATTATATCATCGTATTTTCAGCAATTTATAGACAAGGTGTTTCATTTTTTAGTAAGATTTACTGTGTGTCCGTTTTATTTAACATTGTTTTTAATATTATTGTGAATTCCTGTTCGCCCTAGAGAAAATATTTTCGTATCAGTGGAATGAGAAAATTATTGCACATCGAATGATATCAAAAACTATTCAGAAATTCACAATAATGTGAGTTTAAAAACGGGCACACGGTATGATGAAAATTCTTGTTAATTTTAATTGATATTTGACAAGATATTCAAATGTTGAGATTTTGGAGATTCTTATTTGTACATTTCTGATTATTATTAATGTAATTTACAAATTTTCTCAGGGGATGAACTCCAAAAACAATAGACGAAATTGAAACACCATAAGAAAAGAAATTAATCGCAATTACAAACATTTGAAATGATTTTATTTAAATTTAACATAAGTTTTAAATGAAAAACTATATTTGAGTTTTGTGTACCTATATTCCCTCCGATTAATTTATTTTCTTCATGATCTCGTATTTATTTTACATTTTTTTTTTATTGTTACCGACGCTCTTAGAATATTATTTTTGTAATTGTAGTAGTCGCTTTTGTACCAAATATATACTATAATATAATGATTCAACTGTTTTTACGTTTCAAACCCTGTATAATGAATATCCATATCCATAATAAATATTAATATGAGTATTAATATTAAAGTACAGGGTGGGCAAAATTCGATGTTTTTATAGGGTAACTTTTAAACCATAACAGATATTGAAAATCTGACCGCGCATCGTCGAGTTCTTTTTTTGACAAACCCTTAATGGCGAAGTCAAAATTTAGCGATTGTCGTTTGTTTTCGAGTTATGGACGAAAATTCGATTTTTTGAGTTTTCGATTTATGTCTATATTTCGGTTGTTTGTGAATTTAGAGAAATGGCGTTTGCACGTTCTTAAGGCACTTTTTTGAGGAGAATGCAATGGCGTTAACAGATTTTGAAAATGTTTTTTAATTTTTAGGTTATGGCACAAAGTTTTATTTTTTTATATGGAAGTCATGGTGGGGTATGACTTTGTTGAAAAGAGCATTTTTTTCTCTTTTCAAATATGTATTCAATTTCCTCTTGAAAAATAAAAAAATCTAAATTTTTGAAATTTTTCACCCATAACTCGAAAACAAACGACGATCGCTAAATTTTGACTTCACACTCGAGGGTTTGTCAAAAAAAGAGCTCGATGATACGCGGTCAGATTTTCAATATCTCTTATGGTTTAAAAGTTACCCTATAAAAACATCGAATTTTGCCCACCCTGTACGAGACATTAGACTTTTTCTGTGATAAATTTTCGGACCTTTCGCGAACGAATGCGGGGGTCGATCGTTAGTGTAATAGACCACTTTTGGACAAGCCAGCCCCGTCTCATTTTCCGCCATCTTGAGAATAAGGGTGAATTTGACTTTTTGGGGATATCTCTTAACTCGTCACTTTTTTCGAAAAAGTAATTGAGAACAATTTTGTAGATAATTAAATTTCGCACATTTTTTGTTTATAACATTTTTCCATATCTCTTAATGTTTAAATAGTATAGCAGCGCAAAGTGGAAAAAAGGGGGTAAGTCGAATTTTCTCACATTTTTATCATAGTTTTATGAATGAAACGATTACCGGCTTCAACTGCACTGTTATTTACCAGAAATGCAACAGCCAAATTGTAAAAGTGTTCCCAAAATTGACGACCCACACATAACAAAGAAGACAACATCGAGTATGACAGTCCAAAACTCTTTGCCCATAAGCAGATCAATCACCGAAACCTTACCTGTATTTCCGACCCAAAAAATTGCAGAAATCGGGATACAAAGAGGTCGCGTAATTGTTTATAAATTATTATCAACAAAAATTTTCCCCTAGTAAAAAGTGGCACTGAAACGATGCATAATATAGCAATGAGAATTTCTCTTGCTTCAATTTTCGTTTTTAATTGTTATAACAAATTTTTTTTGCCTTAATATTGGAAGTTGCATAATTATTATTAATTATTCCTTTCATTCATAAAACTATGATAAAAATGCGAAAAATTCGACTTACTCCCTTTGTTCCACTTTGCGCTGCTATATTATTTAAACAGTAAAAAATATGAAAAAATGTTATAAACAAAAAATGTGCGGAATTTAATTCTCTAGAAAATTGCTCTCATTCACTTTTTCGATAAAGTGACGAGTTCCGAGATATCCCCCAAAAATTAAACTCACCCTTATTTTTAATATGGCGGAAAATGAGACGGGGGTGGCTTGTCCAAAAGTGGTCTATTAAACTCACGGTTACCCCCCCTTTTTTTTAATCCAAAAAGTTTCGAAAAACTCAAAAATGTTATCACAGTTTGCCTTTTATTTGGTCTAACGAGTAATTTATGCAAATTAGAAAGCTAACCTCAGTTTCTGGATGCATTTTTTTAAATTAATTGTTGAAATAAATGGATACTCAAGAAGTAACAATTTTTACCTTTATTGGACTTTTGTGGTCAATAAGCTCATTTTTACTAGATGTGGGACTTGATATATCTTTAATGGTCAACTATTTAATTTCGGATAAACTATTATTTTTTATACTAACTTTACTATTTTTCCTCATACCGTATTTAGTAAATGTCGCGTTCAGTGTTCGTATGTACAAAAACGACAAAGTTCAAAATGAAATGTATCCTGGATCCTTCACATACGGCGACGACCCCCGGAAGGTTTACTTAGCCTCAGTGTTGACCCCCCTATGGAGATATGTCCAAACATTCAGATACGCTTGGAGGTCAAAAACAGCTAAGGATACTTTAAATCAAAGGATATTCTACAAGTGGATGATACAAGAGGCTTCGGATGTTGCGCTGTTGCGGCTTTTGGAGTGTTTTCTGGAGGCGGCCCCGCAATTAACTCTACAGATTTCGATTTTATTTCATAATCATTTTGATAAACTTTCACATTCCTCCATAAGTACAGGTACAAGTTTCATGTAGAATTTACCTATATAGGTGTACCTATTATTGTTGTTGTTATTTCTATTTGTTTTTTAGTTGTTCTTCGATGGCTTAGCATAGCGTCTTCCTGCTTTAGTATGGCATGGTGTATGGCGTCTTATCAGCGAACTTTAAGGAACCACTTTTCCGACAAGCAAAACTTAACGAAAGTTGCGATTTTGTTCCATTTGTTATGGAATTTTTGTATCACAGGTAAATAAAAAAAAAATTCTTCGTTCATAATTCTTTGTAAAATAAATAAAAATTGTTACAGTATCACGAATTCTATGTGTAAGTTTAATGGTGACGCATAATTGGAAGTGGACAATTACTGGATTGGTTATTCACTGGTTAGCAATGTGTATTTGGTTGTTTAAGACGACTACAATCGAGAATTATTTTTGGAAGAATAATAATACCTTAGGCTCAGCACTATTTATTTCAGTTTTTGCTTGCGTTCACATTTTTACAAGGGTAGAATTAAATGGAGGCACCACCTGGCGAAAGTACATCATATTTTATTCTGTATTTGCAATTGAAACTCTTACAGCTGTAGTTGTGTTAGTAGGAAGTAGTGAGGAAATATATTCGCAGGATTTATACTTCATCCCTATAGTTTATGCAGTTATAGGGATGTTTCTTTTTGGGGTAATATTTATGATTATTTATTACACCTTATTGCACCCATCTATAGGTGTTTGCTACAATGATAATGGGCCAGTACATGAAAAATATCAATTTTATTCACGAATGTTTAAGAATCTTGATGAACGAGGGATCATTAATGTTTACAGTTGAAAATAATGTAACGTACCTAAACGAAAATTGTATAAATCTGCTATGAATTTTCTAATTAATTTCTTTGCAAGTACAGGGTGATTCTTTTATCTGGGGAAATGCGTTTATCTCGTAAACGGCTGAAGGGAATTAAATTTTGAAAAGTGTTATATACCTACTGGCTGTCACTCAAAATTAGGATAGAAATGTAGACTTTAATAGGTATGACGCTAGGCGTCGCGACGCTTCAAAAAATATTTTTCCAGCAACATACCACTTTTATTATATCATTGGAAATGTCTTTTAATTTTGAGTCTTTTTTCTAAAAACCAATTTTTTTTATTCTTATTTTTTTAAAAGTTATGATCCAATTTATATTATTTCTGTTGTAACTAAATTTTGAAATATTTTTAACCGTAGGCCGAGGCCGAGTTTTCCCTCAAATACTAAAGTAAATCTTATTATATAAAATAAAGTAGGCTTAGAAAAAACAAAACCTGTTATTTGTCAACATATTACAACAACAAAAAACGTATTAATACCTAAATTAAACAAAAAATTTAATGAAAAAGTTGATTATTTTAAGAATTGTTGAATATGAGTACCATTGTTATCTAAACATAAACTATAACGTTTTCTTATTTCATTATATATGACTTTTCCTACAACATTAGCATTAATTTCAGCACAGGCATCGACAATCTTTTGCTTTACATGATCTATATTATTAGACCTTGTTTTGTAAACTTCATTTTTAAGAGTTCCCCACAAGAAAAAATCGAGAGGTGTTAAGTCTGGGGACCTAGGAGGAAATTCTACTGGCCCGTAAGTTCCCATCCACCTGTCTTCATATTCTATATTTAAATAATTCCGCACAATAGCGGCATTGTGACAAGGAGCCCCATCTAGTTGAAGCCACAAATGTCTTCTGATCTGAAGAGGCATTTTTTTTTGTTTAATTTAGGTATTAATAAGTTTTTTGTTGTTGTAATATGTTGACAAATATCAGGTTTTGTTTTTTCTAAGCCTACTTTATTTTATACAATAATACTTACTTTAGTATTTAAAGGAAAACTCGGCCTACTGTTAAAAATATTTCAAAATTTAGTTAGAACAGAAATAATTTAATTTGGATCATAACTTTTTAAAAAATAAGAATAGAAAAAAGTGGTTTTTAGAAAAAAGACTCAAAATTAAAAGACCTTTCCAATGATATAATAAAAGTGGTATGTTGCTGGAGAAAATTTTTTTGAAGCGTCGTGCATATTAAAGTCTATATTTCTATCCTAATTTTGAGTGACAGCCAGTAGGTATATAACGCTTTTTTCAAAATTTAATTCCCTTTAGTCGTTTACCAGAAAAGCGCATTTCCCCAGATAAAAGAATCACCCTGTACAGGGTGTTTCCCAAATAAGGTGAAATGAAGCAAATTTATGAAGAAAAGGTCCTATGAAAACTGCTGAAAATACAGAATATTTAAAAAAAATTAGAAAACTTTTGTTATTCGAATGTCGAGTATTAAGGACCGTCTTTTTTTATAAGAGTTGGTAGGTAGGTACTGTTATCAATGGACAAATTCATATACAAAGTGGAAAACTTGTTATATAAAACTTTGTTATAAAAACTTTATTAAAAATTAAATATTAAAATTAGTACAAAACTTAAAAATCATAATAATGTTTAATTATATTATATCCAAGATAAAAATAAAAATAGAACAAATTTTAATACAGTTACTAGTATTTGCAAGATATTTCAATATAAGAAGGTACATATGCGAGTAATTTTCGAACTCCATTCTCAAAATACACTGAATAACAATACATTATCATTGTATACAATAAAATCTTTATCTGCAACAACTTATCTACTAACAACTATCAACAACATTATTTACGAGCACACGACATGTATAAGAATCAATTAATGACATTTAAAGTAATTGTCATGTGTTTGGAAGCGACTTTTTGCAGCAATTTATCTCCGAGGTCTTTCGTCGTTTCATGCCATACACATTTACCTATTATTGGTACCTCTTCTAGAGGCAAGCGAAATGCCACCAACAACGTCAAACACATACCATCTCGGTTGCCATTACTTGGATCGTGTTCCACCTAAAAAAGAAATAAACTTGGAATTTTCTATTTTTTAATTTCATAAACAATTTTTGAAATTTGGGGTTAAAAAACACAGGAAAAATCATGTAAATATAAAACCGTCATTTAACTTTGTAAGGAAGATTTTTTTGAGAAAAATCCAACTAGCGATTTTAAAACAGTCGCTTGAAAATTGTGATTTTTTAGACGTACAATTTTGAGACTACGAAAAATATAAAACCAACATATAGTGTACAATATAAAGTAAATTTCACCAAAATCCGAGTGGTTCCAAAATTATAAGGTTTTAAACACAGGACAAATATTTTCTTGTACCATTTTTCGTCATTTTAAACTGGTATAATTTTGGAACCGCTCAGCGGATTTTGACGAAATTTGCGTTTTCTTATAGCCAAATGTTGATGTTATTATAAAACAATTACAACCGCCAACAAGGATTCGGTTAGGTTAGATAGTCTGCAATTTCCAAGCGAGTTTTCTGCAAAAATCATGAAGTGATTAATTATAAATTGTAAATTTTGAATCACAGTGTCGATTTGGACTAAATTTTGTTGCTAAATTTAGACGCATATCATCAACATTGTGGACATGTCTTTTTTCACATAATCATAAAAAAGTACTACTTTATACACTTGTTGCATAAACAATAGGGATGTTGCATTTTTTTAAAATCACAATTTTTTCTGTTAGAAATGTAAAACGACTATATTAATAATACTCTACAGCAAAAATATTTTTATTTGTACAGGGTGATTCTTTTATCTGGGGAAATGCGTTTTTCTCGTAAACGGTTGAAGGAAATTAAATTTTGAAAAAAGTGTTATATACCTACTGGCTGTCACTCAAAATTAGGATAAAAATATAGACTTTAATATGCATGAAGCTAGGCGTCGCGACGCCCCAAAAAATTTTTTTCCCAGCAACATACCACTTTTATTATATCAATGGAAAGGTCTTTTAATTTTGAGTCTTTTTTCTAAAAACCAATTTTTTTTATTCTTATTTTTTAAAAAGTTATGATCCAAAAATTTTTGTCAAAAATATTGATAGTGATAATTTGGTATCAGCTTTTCAAAAAAAATTATTTTGAAAATCATGCAAAATCCCTATTATTATTTTACAAAATTTTCTTTTAAATTCTTACTGATAAAACACCATGCAGTCGATGAGGCGGTACCTCAGCCCCAAACAAATCTATCATGAAAGTCCGTAAAGTCGAATGTAAACTTTTCGAAGGGTGAATCTCGCAAGTAGGTAGATGCCATGATGTTCGTTCGCTTAGCAAAATGTGAACTCTGTTGGTGGATTTCTTTTTGATAACAATCACCAGTCGCAGCAGCGCCTTGAGATGCGGCCTTAAAGCTGGAAGTTGGTCGGTATGCCATAACGAATCGTGAGTTTTTCGTGCGTCCTTGTATGCCCTTCAAAAAGGAAAAACAGTGTAGTAACTTGGTAATAGTTTTGCATTTGTTGACATACTATTACTTATATAAAATGAGGAATCTTATTATGAGCGATCGTTCGATTTTTTTTGTAAGTTTAAAAAATATTCTAGTTATTTTAGTACTCGATAAATAGTTACAGAAAGAAGCATGGGAAGATATTGGTGAGTACATCGAAGACTACAGGCAAATTGTGCACCAAAGAGAAAAAAAACGCGTACCAATCTTACTACAATCCACCCAGATTTCCTACAGACCAAAACTACTGAAATATCTTAAAGAAGTTTGCCACGAAAATAAGCTAACGCATTGCTGTCTTCACTTGGCGGTTTATCTGTTAGACATTTTCATGGACAATCACAGAATTCGCCCGGATAAACTACTAGTTTTGTCCAACGTTTGTCTTCTCCTAGCAGGTGATTATAAACCGTTTACTCAAACCAACCTAACTTAGCGTCTTCAGCAAAATTCGAAGAAAACGCCAGCACAACCCCAAAAATAAAGGACTTATACTCGAAAGTAAAACACTACTATACAAAGCAAGACTACAACGATCTGGAGCTATTTGTGTTGAAGTTTTTCCAGTGGTTTATCATGTTTCCTACAGCAGCTCATTATGTATATTTCTATATTCATGTCATATTATCTTTGGACGATTTAACGGAGAACAAACGCCTGAGGTCGTTATTTTATGTACTACACGGTTATATAACACAGTATCTGGACAATGTCATCGATGGTAAGTGGAATAAATTTAAGATACAAGGATACAACCACAATTTCAGTGCACGTTTTCTAGATATTCATTACGAAATATGCTACACCCCCGCTAAAGTTGCAGCGGCGATTATCTCGGCTAGTAGAATAAAAATCGGACTGTCCAGGTGGAATACCCAACTTGAAAAAGTTACCGGGTTCACTCATGCGGATATTCAAATGCCTTTACATCGTTTATTATCGTTGTGAAATGGTTAATTCCGTAATTCTGAAAAAATCTAATTTGATTTAACTCTAAAAATATTGATGTTTTAGTTCCGTTAATAATTATAAAGTATTTTATATAAATTCATGTTATGTAACAAATTAATAAAAGGATTAAAAACGTAACAAAATTATAAGGCATAATTTAAAGATGTAACGTCGGAAATTTCAACCGGTTTTCGTCTAGCTTGCCTAGTTTACCTCATAAACATTAATGTAGTTAACTTAATAGTCCAGTCAATCTGTCGAAATTTGTGGAAAAAATTACCCGGTAAACTTTCTCTTCATAAATCGTTAGGGGGTCATGTGGAAAGCTTAAATTCAAAAAGTCGGGAAAATCCTCGGACCCGCTCGGACCTATATTTTGGGAAATCCAAGAAGTGTTTGGATTTGATTTTACGCGAGAACGGTGAGTTGTAGAAGAAAATTTTGTTAATAAATATTGTAGAGGGCAATATTTTCTACAATTTATCTCTAAGGATCGATGCGCTACGACGAAAAATGCCAAAAGTAGAGGGCGACAAAGTACCCAAAAATGGGTTTTTTCACTTTTTTACATCGAAAAAAATTTTTTTACGCACAACTGTAAATATAAATGTTGACAAGCGAAGAAAAACACACAATTTTTATATAAACGTTTTTTCTCTACGATCCACCGTTTCGGAGATACAGCATGCAGAGTTTCGAGTAGTGTATTTTGATACACACACCATTGAAGGTATGAAGGAAAAGCACGTAAAATTTCAAAGTGTCGTTCTTTAAAGATTGTAGAAAGTAGTAGATTTGCTCGGGAGTGTTATCATGGCTCGGTTTTTTCAAGTACGTTGTACGTTCTGCACTTCCCAAAGTGGCAAGCAATACTAAAAGGTTAATGTCTTTGTCAATTATTGTAGTAGAGTCATACTCAGCAGATCTTTGGAGAGCTGTCTCGATTATTAGACGATCCGCATCCTCAAATGCCTGCTGAACCTCAAAGCCAACAGCCTGGAGGTCTGTTTGAAGAAAACTGATTAAATGATATTTGTTGTTGTCGTTAGACCATAGTATATTTCATTAGGAGTCTGGAAATAAGGATTTTTCCGTGCGCGCGTGACAAATTCTTGTGGGAGGCGAAGCCGAACACGAAGTCATGCAGGCATGGAAAATTCATTTCTGGACGTGTAATGAACGATATTTTTTATTATACTTATCTGAAAACAACGCAAAAAAGATTAGATGTAAATTTAGAATATTTTATTTTCAAAGTAATAATAATACATCGTAAAAATAGTAGGCAAACACGATTAACATTTCCACTCCGCATGCTGTATCTACCGAAAGGGTGAATCGTAGAGAAAAAACGTTTATATAAAAATTGTGTGTTTTTCTTCGCTTGTCAACATTTATAATTACAGCTGTGCGTAAAAATTTTTTTCGATGTAAAAAAGTGAAAAAACTCATTTTTGGGTACTTTGGTGCCCTCTATATTTGGCATTTTTCGTCGTAGCGCATCGATCCTTAGAGATATTGTAGAAAATATTGCGCTCTACAATATTTATTAACAAAATTTTCTTCTGCTACTCACCGTTCTCGCGTAAAATCAAATCCAAACACTTCTTGGATTTCCCAAAAAATGGGTCCGAGGATTTTTCCGAGTTTTTGAATTTAAGCTTTCCACATGACCCCCTAATGATTTATGAAGAGAAAGTTTACCGGGTAATTTTTTCCAAAAACGACCCTTTTTCCCGACAGATTGACTGGACTATAATCATTTTTAGTATACCTTGCTTTGTCAATCAACACCATAATATCCGAAGCTCTCAAAGTTAACTCATCAACATTCCCAATCCACTTCGCTTGCAATGATTCCGAGTCAGCTTCCGCAGGTGTCTTCAAACTACCCCCGACTATCCTGCCTGTTAGCACAAATCTCGTCCACAGTCCTCTGGCACATTCCACCATTAACAGCGTTGTACATTCCACTTCAAGTCCCGTTTCCTCCAGAACTTCTCGCTCGGCTGCTTTGCATATAGTTTCCTCTTTTTCCATTCTACCAGCAGGTAAATACCTGGAAAATACGCGGGCGGTTAAAAATGGGATGTAGTTGGGTTGTGTTACTTTTACCATTTACCAGCGCAGGATTCCTTGGCTTCTTGCATCATTAACACCTCGTTGTGGTCGTTAATTAGAACCACTGCCACAATATAGTTAACGGTTTCTCGGAGAACTGGCTTGAAATTCGGACTGACTTTTGGTTGGATTCCTTGGGATTCGAGTGCCTCGTTTTGCTCTTCGAGGGAAAAATCGCAAATTTCCGATTCCTCGCCCTCCAAAGGCAGTCCCCGTAACACTTTGGTTAAATTTAATTCGACCGTGTCTGGCATGTTTTAGGTTAATTTTGGCTTTTTCAAGTTACTTGCATTAAATACAGCTGATCAACTCAACAAATACTGACTAATCCACAGAAATTTCACGTCCATTAATTCAATAATACTGTTAATTTGAAAAATTGTTGTGCTAACGCTAAAACAACATATTGCGGAACTAGATTGGAATGTCAAGAATGACAACAACACGTCTTCTACTGGAACTGGAAAGTATTACAAGGATGGTCGAATAAAAAATCGCCTCTGGGGAATAATTTATTCATATCCTAAGAACTAGGCGTAATTTTGACTGCGTAATACTTAACATTTTTATCTGATGAATCTATCTAGCAGGTAGGTCTATTTTTAATAATATTGATTTTATTTGTTTATTATAAACAATTTTAAAAGTTGTTCAAATTGAATGATTTTTTCTAAATTACTTTAGAAACCGTTCGATAATAATAATACTGATTTTTCTACAATTTTCTTTCAAATTTAAAAGATTCTTCAAATTTTCACCCTTCAGTGTTGCCAATAAAAAAACAATCACTAATATTTGTTTATAATATTGGTAACATTGGCACTTTTGATTTAAACTAAAATTTGGTTTATTTAAGCGTAACTTTAATCAAATTTATACATATCTGTGCAAAATAGTGATTTCTTATTTTCTAATTAGTATTTACAGCAATACTCTAATATTTATTATTTGTAAATTAAACAATGTTTCCAACTGCAGCAATCTAAATTTTGCCCTGCCAATGTTGTCAGTTACTTTCTCTCTAAATAATTCAAACATTTAAAAGTACAAAACACATAATTACGTAGTTTTTTTACACTAAAACATAATAATAATTGTGTTTATTGTAAGTATTTACACATATTCTGATAATTATATTTATGTTGGTTCTCCTGATATAAACAAGCTTTTGAACTACTGTTGATGAAGAAGAAGGCAAATTTATAACCAACAAATGTCAGCCATTTGCCGCTTAAATTATTATTGAAAAATTTAATTTGTTATTGTGATTTATACCATATTGTGGTAAGTATTAGATATTTAAAAACATTTCGAATACGTTTATTTATGTTTTGCTTTGTGTCATTCAAATTAATTCACACTGCATATTGTTGTGAAATCGTTTTCAGTTTAAACTTTAATTTTAATTAAACTGTTGATTTATAATAATGGTATAGTTTATAAATCAGATAAATGTGCTTCTTTTTGTTATCTACATTTACTTTCACTCCTGCTAGAAATAGTAGAAATTGAGATTTTCATCATTACAAAAACAAATAATGTTTTCACTGGAAAAACAAATATTAATACAAATTTTCGAATTTGATTCAGTTTTTTACGTTTCCAAATTACTGTTAACAAATTGAATTTTACTACGAATTGAACTAGCTTCAGTAATACTAACCAGTAGCCGAACTCTTTCTCAAACTTAAAAATTAATATTTTAGGCTATGGCAAAACTCCAGCAACTCCTCTTATGTGGAATAAGAAGTTTCGATCCAAGCGACTCCGAGAAAGTATCATTTGGCACCCCCCTAACACTCTTTCTCGGACAAAACGGTTGTGGTAAAACTACAATCATCGAAGCCCTAAAATTTGCTCTAACAGGCGACCTGCCAGGAGGTACAAAACAGGGTCAAGGCTTCCTGAACGATCCGCAAATTTCCAACAAGCAAACCACGAAAGGATGCGTGAAACTAACATTTTCGGATACTAGAGATAATCAATATTTAGTTGCGAGGTTTATGACAGTAACGCAGAAAGCTGGTGGAGGATTAACTTTTAAGAATGATTTGCCATCACTACGGTTGACTCCTTTTGATAATCCGAGTAATAAACAGGATATTACTGGACGATGTGTTGATATAAACGCGCATATTGCTCAGGCTTTAAATGTATCACCAGCGATTTTGAGTAATGTAATTTTTTGCCATCAAGAGAACTCCTGTTGGCCTTTGGATGAGTCGTCAAAACTCAAGGAGAAGTTCGACGAAATTTTCGATGCAGTCACATACAATAAATGTGTTGATAACATTCGAACATTCCTTAAAAACCAAGCACAAACAATTAAATCACATAAAGACGCTTTAAAATATAAAGAAAACAAGAAAACTGATGTTGAAGCACTACGTCAGAAAGTTGAAGATCGCAAAGATAACGTGAAAACATTACAAGACCAAATCGCAACTAAAAGAAGAGAGCTTGAACCTATAGAGAGAAGAATAAACGAAATTTTGGAACTAGAGGACAAAATTGGGGCACTACAGTCAAACTTAAGCAGGAAGGAGGAGGCGATAAAAAGCCTTAAAGAACAACAGCAAAGTATTAAAAGGAATATCAAAGAAATTTTTAAAGGTACTGATGAGGAATTGCAAGTGAAGCTGCAGAAATTTCAAGGTGATAGAGAGACAATTGAAAGGAACATCCAAGACATGGAACAACGCAAAGAAGATGTGGAGAAAAAAGTGAAGAAAATCAATAGTACCATTCAGGAATCTCAAGTAAATATCGGGAAACTTAATGAGGAAAAGCGACAATTTGATATAAAATGCTCAGAACGAGTGGAACTAGTCAACAGGGCGAAAATCAAATTACAGTTAAACACCGCCATAGAATCTGACGACCTCAACGACAGTGATAAGCTTTTAAATGAGCTTAAAGCAAATTTGGAAGAGTTCCAAGCAGGATTTGATGAGATACTTTCCAAAACAGAAGCTGAAGAGAAGCGGTTGCAAGACATCGTCGCCGAAAATCTAGTAAAGTATTCTGAAACCAAACAAACTCTCGAATCAAGCAAAAACGGCATCAAAGAATTTAATAATAAACTAAGGGATATTGAGCATAAACTACTATCGGTATCATCTGCTGATGTCCAGATAAAAAAATTGAAAAAACAACTCGAAAATGTCGAAGCGGATTTAATAAGAGAAGAAAGTAGCGTCAACGAAGCGGAGTTAGTACGAGACATTGCGGAACATACTGAAACAATTCGCAAGAAGGAGGTTACGCTTAGGCAGGTTGAAAACGAGTACAGAATTTTAGAGCAAAACTATGTGATAGAGGAGAAAATCGACGGAGAAAAATTAGCGATAACAGAACGCGAGAATGAAATCTCCAACTTAACGTACAAACACTTGGAGGTTTTTCAGGAATTGTTTAAGGGCGATGTGCCTGAAAGTAATTTCAAGGAATTAATTAGCGAAATCCAAAATAATAAGACACAGGCATCTAGGAATCTCTCACAAAAAGTTGGCAAAATGCAAGAGGAAGTGACTACTTTGGAAGCAACGATAAAACATCAAAACGAATCGATTAATAAATGTCGAAAAGAACTACAAGCGGATCAGAAGAAAGTCATGTCTTTAACTAAAGGTCGTGTTTTTAATGATGTTTTAAACGAGAGTTATCAGAAGAAAGAGAAGTACCAAAAGGACAAAGGCCAACTTGCTTCCGCCAAAATCATGTACGAGGCATTTATTAATGAGTTTGAAAACGAGAAACCTTGTTGCCCAGTTTGCCAGACGGATTTTACAACTAGACGCAGCATGGTTAGTGAAATTATAAGTCAGCTTCGTGCGAAAATAAAGAAAATACCTGAGAACCTCGGAGCTGTTGAGAGAAACCTTAAACAAGAGGAAAACTTTTACAACAATCTCCAGCAATTAAAAAGTGTGAACCAGAACATTGAAAAACTCGAGGCGACTGTGCCGCTGTTGGAGGATGAGTTACAGGACAAAAAAATCCAATGTAAAAAAGTAGCGGAACAACTTAACAGCGTAAAAATAGAATTGACTCAACACCAAAATATTGTTGATAAATGCGGCAAAATCATCTCCGATGCCGCTCTTCTAGACCAGTACATGTTAGACATCCAAAAATACAAAGACAACATTGCAGAAATGGAGAGAGAAATCAACAGAGAATCGTCTAGTCGATCAAGAAACGAGGCACAAGCTGAAATGGATAGTCTTCGAACTGGTATTGATGCTTCAAGGGCAACCTGCGAAAGTTTAGTTAAATCCAAGGACCAGTACCGGGAGAGATGCCAGAAACTACTAAATACCAAACAACGTCTACTTGAACATCAATCAAACTATAATCGAACAGCACAAGAGAAATCCTTGTATGAAAACCGAAAACTTGAATACAATGAAAAGATTTCCGAGCTAAAAACCACAATAGAAACCTTAACGTTGAGACTGTCAAAGTGTAAACAAGAGCTGGATGATTCTAAGGAACAAAAAGAGAGGACTGTTAAGGATAACAAGCGATTGGTTGATCTTGAGCGTAAAAAGCAAGGCAGCAATAGTAAGATTATTGATGAACTGGAAAAAATTCAAGCTAGTGTTAATGATTATTTACGTGGTGGCCATAAGCAAGTTCTAATAAACGCAGAGGAAAAATTAGCTGAGCTAAAAAGCCAGGAAGAGAAGTTAATGAATGCTAGAAATACTATAATTGACGCCATTTCGTCGAAGAAACAAACCCTAGCGAAGGAAGAAAGCAACTTGCGGGATTTAAAAGACAATGTAATACTACGCGAAAAACAAGCAGATGAAACTAAACTTCAAGGTGAAATTTCCGAACTAAGAACTCGTTTAGGTAGCCATAACTATGGGTCGTTGTACGAGGAAAGAAAAAATCTTATGTGTAGCACAGATGAAATTAGAAGGCAAATGAGTAACATCACAGGCCAAATTACGGAAATGAATAAAACAATCAAGGAATATGAAGTGGAATTGAGTAAACCGGAAAATAAGTACGCTCATAAAGAGTATATTAAGCAACTCTGCCAACTCAGACAAACTGAGTTAAACCAGACGGATTTATGGACGTATACACTCGTTTTAGAAAAGTCCATACTACAATTTCACAGGGAGCGAATGGTAAACATTAACAAAATAATCCGCGAGTATTGGCGCAACATATACAGAGGCAACGATATCGACTACATAGAAATCAAAACTGAACTCATCACAGGCAGACAACGCCGCACCTACGATTACAAAGTGGTACAAGTTAAAAATGGTATAGAGCTGGAAATGCGGGGGCGTTGTAGTGCCGGTCAGAAAGTCCTAGCTTGTCTGGTCATCCGCATGGCTTTAGCCGAGACTTTCAGCACGCATTGTGGAATTTTAACTTTGGATGAACCGACTACGAATTTGGATAGGGAGAATATCCTCAGTTTGAGCGAGACGTTATCTAGGCTTATTACTAGTAGGGAGCGTGAGAGGAACTTTCAGATGTTGATTATCACGCATGATGAGGAGTTTTTGCAGACTCTTACGAGAGTGCAGAGTGTTGGGCATTATTGGAGGGTTAGGAGGAATGAGAGTGGATTCTCAGTTATTGAGAAGCAGCCTTTGTAGATTGGTAAGGGAATTTAATACCAGTTTTTGTTGATAATATCTATAAGTATTTCGTTTCAAATATTTTTGTAATAAATGTTTATTACTCATGTAACTTTACTTAAGAATAAAGTGTTTGTTATAGTATTAAATGTGTTTGGTTAAAAAAGTCAATTTATGTAATTTCAAAATAAACTCAAGAGAAATTTGTAAAATATTTAAATTTCGTATAAATCGAATTTTTTAAAAAACTAATTTTTCTAAATAAATATTACGTTTACTTATTGCATAGTAAATTTTTTACAGTATTATTATAACATTTTGGCCAATTTACAGTTTTAAAACAAACTACCTTACACACTTATACAGGGATATTCGCCGAAACCGTTGGTTGGACGTTTTAAAAGATGTAGTTAATATTTTTTTCTGAAAATTGGGTTGTGCCCTAAATAGCATATGATCTCTTTATTTAAAATATTTTCAAGTTTCTACGACTTCCGGTTATACCGGAAGTAGACCCTAACTTCGTTTTTTTAAATCGAACACCCTGTATATTATTACATTTTTAAATTCTACATTCAATTATTTTGTTAAAACAATTTTTCTCTAAAGCATTTCGTTTAATAATTACAGGATGATATTTTAAAAAATGTCCAAAAATGGACTAACTTTAAAATTTTATTTTCTAGCCTTCTAATATTCAAATTGAAATGCGGTTTTGGCAAAATGTTAACAAAAGTGTACTACTTGCAATTTCTTCATTGCAACAGCTCAATGTTCTACAGGGGGTTTATAATTTAGGTGCCATTTAGAAAAAAATCAAAAAGGAATAACTCATTTTTTTCATATGGAACACCCATATCGATACAAATTTGGATTATTCATTCAAATTAAAGGTAATTTTGTTGAATAAACTTTACACCCAACTCTTGCTGTTTTCGTGAAATTTCGTTTTTTTGGTAATATTGAAAATTATGCCAAACAATTCGATTATTGGATCAAGCAATCGATGTTGTCAGTAAAGGATCTTAAACAATATCGTTGCATTAATCATTAATAAAAAATTAATTAAAAAAAACTTCTCTTGTTAATCATTATATTAAGTGTAAGTACCATAAAAATTGATATTTCACGAAAACGGCAAGAGTTGGGTGTAAAGTTTATTTAACAAAATTACCTTTAAATTGAATGAATAATCCAAATTTGTATCGATATACAGGGTGTTCCATTTGAAAAAAATGAGTTTTGCCGTTTTGATTTTTTTCTGAATGGCACCTAAATTATAAACCCCCTGTAGCACATTGAGATGTTGCAATGAAGAAATTGAAAGTAGTACACTTTTGTTAACATCTTGTCCAAACCGCATTTCCATTTGAATATTAGAAGGCTAGAAAATAAAATTTGAAAGTTATCCCATTTTTGGACATTTTTAAAAAAATCATCCTGTAATTATTAAACGAAATGTTTTGGAGAAAAATTGTTTTAACAAAATGTTATTATAATTGAATGTAGAATTTAAAAATGTTTAATATACAGAGTGTTCCATTTAAAAAAACGAAGTTAGGGTCTACTTCCGGTACAACCGGAAGTCGTAGAAACTTGAAAATATTTTAAATAAAGAGATCATATGCTATTTAGGGCACAACCCAATTTTCAGAAAAAAATATTAACTACATCTTTTAAAACGTCTAACCAACGGTTTCGGTGAATATCCCTGTATATTCATGCCCTAAATCTCACGTACTTTTGTACGACTCTTCACTACACAAACTGTAAAAATCCCCATCAGTCTCTTTTCCCGAACTAGTGGACTTAACACTATAAAACGACTGGATGCTTTTCATGCTGGCACTACTAGAAGTAGACACAGTCCTCTGTCTGGAGACTTGATGTACCCCCGCGGTTTCCACTTTTACTTCATCAGCCACAGGATGAATTTTGCCATTTTGTGCAGTTTTACTATTGGATGAGGATTCTAAAATATCACTAGGCTACTAAATTTAAACTAACGCAATGTTTTTTCTTACCAGTATTTGAGTTGCTGGTCACTGTTTGTCTTTCAGGGGCTTCAGGGGTTTTGTTGGAGCAACAACAGATTTGCCAGAACATTTTCCACAATAGAGCTAATTTTTTGTCACATAAACAAACCTTCCTTTGGTTGTGCGTAAACTTTGTTTCAAACTATTTTTCACACAAGTACGTACTTTATTATTATTATTAGATAAGAAGTTTAATCAGATTGGTGGTTTTGATTTAGTCTATATCACTCTATTATTATCCAGCAGATTATTCTGAATCTATATTTTGGTCAAATTTGCATACCTAATAATTCTTTTGTGTTGTAGATCGTCCTCATTACTCATAGTAATGATAATTTTCTGTATTATTTTACATAAAAAACTGTAAACAATAAAGATAACAACTATTCCAGTGGTATTCTAACCATCTGCTGATAATCTAAAAAAATATTTTCGATTACATATACGTACTCTCTGAATATAAGTGTGTTATCTTATCTGTTATTTCTTCAAAATAATATGTCACTTTGGAACTGTAATATAGTACGTAGGAAGTACCTTAGAACTTTAGTACAAAAGTAAAAAAATTCAGGAGAGATCATTGTTCTACATTCTGTAAGCTGTGGCTGTTATGATATGAGTAATTGTGTAATTATTTCTAAAGTAGGAAGATAAAACGTAGCAGGAAGTTTTTAAAATATTTTTTATTTAGTTATAAGTTAATAGAAACTGCCCTAAAAGTTTATTTTTATTAATTCGTGCGTAATCTTTTTCTTTTGAGTATTTAATTTAATTTCAAAATTAAAATTAAAAAATTATAGAAAATGTTTTGGTCAAAATTAGGCTGTAATGAGTGGAACAAGGACACACTTATGCGTGTTTCAATAAGTGCGAGAGAGACTTCCGATAACTATTTAAAATTAAACGAAAGAGCTAAAAAGTGTAATTTTCCATTTAATTATTAAAAAATATTCATAAGAAACTAAAAATTGAATTTAAGAAAATTAATACTAATACCAATTTTCTTTTTGGCTTAAAATTAGGCTATAATGAGTGGAACAAGGACAGACTTATGCCCAACTCAATAAATACGAGAGAGACTTCCGAAAATTATTTTAAATATGTCTAAAAGGACCACACATTTTGATGTAATTTTATAGCACATTTAGCATATTTTCCATTTAATTTAATCAAAAATATTCTAAAGAAACCAAAAAATCGTATTTAAGAAAATTTATTCCAAACCCAATTTTTTCGTCAATCAGAAATTTCTCTATAATGAGTGGAACAATGAGACGCTTATGCGTATTTTAATGAGTACGACAGAGATTTCCGATAATTATTAAATTAAGAACGAGGAGCCAAAAAATGTAACACGATTTTATAATAAATTTAGTACATTTCCCATTTAATTAATCAAAAATTGTCAAATGAACCTAAAAAAATCGAATTTAGGAAAATTGATTCCAACTCAATTTTCCAGTCAAAAATTCCCCTGCAGTGGGTGGAACAAGGACGCACTTATGCGTATCTCAATAAGTGCGAGTGAGGCACCCGATAACTCTTTAAAATTTATCGGAGAGCCAAAAAAATTAATTTGATTTTATAGTGATTTTAGTACATTTTCCATTTAATTAATTAAATTTCTGATGAATACATCAGAAATCATAAAAATCGAATTTAAGAAAATTAATTCGAATATCAATTTTCTTTTTGGTTGAAAATTAGGCTGTAATGAGTGGAACAAGGACAGACTTATGTCCAACTCAATAAGTGCGAGAGAGACTTCCGAAAATTATTTTAAATATGTCTAAAAGGACCAAAAATTTTAATGTAATTTTATAGCACATTTAGCATATTTTCCATTTAATTTAATCAAAAATATTCTAAAGAAACCAAAAAATCGAATTTAAGAAAATTTATTCCAAACCTAATTTTTTCTTCAATCAGAAATTTCGCTATAATAAGTGGAACAAGGAGACGCTTATGCTTATTTCAATGAGTACGACAAAGATTTCCGATAATTATTAAATTAAAAACGAAAAGCCAAAAAATGTAACACGATTTGATAATAAATTTAGTACATTTCCCATTTAATTAATCAAAAATTGTCAAAAAACCTAAAAAAATCGAATTTAGGAAAATTGATTCCAACTCCAGTCAAAAATTCCGCTGCAGTGGGTGGAACAAGGACACACTTATACGTATCTCAATAAGTGCGAGAGAGGCACCCGATAACTATTTAAAATTTATCGGAGAGCCAAATAAATTAATTTGATTTTATAGTGAATTTAGTACATTTTCCATTTAATTAATTAAAAATATTCATAAGAAATTATAAAAATCGAATTTAAGCAAATTAATTCTAATACCAATTTTCTTTTTGGCTGAAAATTAGGCTATAATGAGTGGAACAAGGACAGACTTATGCCCAACTCAATAAGTACGAGAGAGACTTCCGAAAATTATTTTAAATATGTCGAAAACAGCCAGACATTTTAATCTAATTTTATAGCACATTTTCCATTTAATTTAATCAAAAATATTCTAAAAAAACCAAAAAAATCGAATTTAAGAAAAATTATTTTAAACCCAATTTTTTCGTCTATCAAAAATTGAGCTGTAATGGGTGGAACAAGGACAGACTTATGCGTATCTCAATAAGTGCGAGAGAAAGTATTTTAAAATTGTCGAAAAAGCTAATTTTTTTGATATGTTGTTTTTATTATGTTATTATTTATGAATCAGGAAAATAAAACTTGCGAGTTTTTAAAACATTTTTTTATTTAGTTACAAATTAACACAAACTTCTCTATAAGTTTATTTTAATAAATTCGTGTGCATCTTTTTTTAGTATTCAAGCAAAAGGAAATTCGGGGTGCTTTTTAATCCTACAACAAAATGAAACAAAATTAGCCACTTATTATCTTATTACTTATCAAAACTCACCCTTTAAAAGCTGAAAAATCCAGAATTCTAACATCAGCATTCAATCCGTTTAGTTTATTTAAATCATCACTATCCAAAGCGAAATCAAAAATATTCAAATTCTGCTTCAATCGCTCAGGATTTGTACTCTTGGGAATAGCTGCAATGCCTTTTTGGATCAAATGCCTCAAGAGGATTTGAGCCGGAGTTTTCCCGTGCTTCTTACCGATGGTGGTTACGACTGGGTTACCCAAAATGTCTGGCAAGTCGATTCTAGAATTAAAAAACAGAATTTATTTGGGTGATTGTCCAGGATTATTTCAACACGGGAAGGCTGGAACAATCTTGAAAAAATTTTATTGAAATATCTTCGTTCCAGTTGCTACTACGATAATCTTATGTACAATTAAATTATCTAGAATTTTTATTAAAAATTTTTCTTGTATTGTTAATAATTTCCAAAATACAGTGGCCGAAAGTGTCGAAATTCTAGTTTAACATTTTTCAAGATGGCAGCGTTATCATAGAACATAGAAAAATTAACACTCAGTACTTTTTTCCAAACTGCGCCATAAACTTAGCCAATCCAGGGGATCCCAGAGGGGAATAAGCAGTAACGACAATTTTATTCTCTTTGCAAAATTCCACCAATTCGTTCTGTTGATGGTAAGCATGCAGTTCGATTTGAAGGCTGCAAGGGGGTATTCTTGCATGTTGCAGAATGCGAGATAGTTGTTTAATGTTGAAGTTGGACACTCCGATGGCTTTGGCTAAACCGGCATCGACTTGGGCTTCCATAGCCTTGAAAACAATACCAAAGTTTTACAGTTGTAGAATCAATGTAAATAATATAGACCTTGATAAGTTTTGTATTTATAGATAATGAAATTAGATTTAATTATAAATGTAGTGAATGCATTTGACCTTCATTATACAACATTATTGCAACAAGCTATTTAAAAGGTATTGAAAATTATTTTCCAGCATATTCTCAATTTTTTTGTCATAATATTTACCTTCCATATAGCAATATGATCAGTTTCAAGATCCAAGTTAATTTCTCCTTCAGGTGTGAGAGGATGAAGATCACCCTCGACGTCTTTGAATCCAAATGGTGTATGTACCAGATACAGATCCACGTAATCCACCTGAAGCAACTCTAGGGATCTCTTCAGATATTTTGGAACACCATCTGGTCGGTTTCCTCCTGGTGGTAATTTGGTGACCAGGAAGAGGTCTTTTCCTAGAAAAAGGATGTATATTTACGGTTTACGCTGGTACGTAAATGAAGAAAAACGGAATGTTTAAATATTAAAATAAAAAAAAAGTGACAAAAACTTTGGCTGTAATGAGTGAAACCAGGAGAGACGTATGCGTGTCTCTATAAGTACGAGAGAGACTTCCGAAAACTATTTGAAATTTGTCAAAAAGTGCCACAAAATTTTTAAAAGATTTTATGGGAAATTTAGCACGATGTACGTTGTTTAAAAAAAATATTCCCAATAACTAAAATAAAATCAAATTTAAGAAAAATTATTTTAACCGAAATTATTTTTTGTCAAAAATTTGGCTGTAATGAGTGGAACAAAGACGGACTTATGCGTGTATCTATAAGTGCGAGAGAGGCTTCCGAAAACTACTTGAAATTTGTCAAAAAGTGCCACAAATTTTTTAAAAGATTTTATGGGAAATTTAGCACGATGTACGTTGTTTAAAAAAAATATTCCCAATAACTAAAATAAAATCAAATTTAAGAAAAATTATTTTAACCGAAATTATTTTTTGTCAAAAATTTGGCTGTAATGAGTGGAACAAAGACGGACTTATGCGTGTATCTATAAGTGCGAGAGAGGCTTCCGAAAACTACTTGAAATTTGTCAAAAAGTGCCACAAATTTTTTAAAAGATTTTATGGGAAATTTAGCACGATGTACGTTGTTTAAAAAAATATTCCCGATAACTAAAATAAAATCAAATTTAAGAAAAATTATTTGAACCGAAATTATTTTTTGTAAAAAATTTGGCTGTAATGAGTGGAACAAAGACGGACTTATGCGTGTCTCTATAAGTGCGAGAGAGGCTTCCGAAAACTACTTGAAATTTGTCAAAAAGTGCCACAAATTTTTTAAAAGATTTTATGGGAAATTTAGCACGATGTACGTTGTTTAAAAAAAATATTCCCGATAACTAAAATAAAATCAAATTTAAGAAAAATTATTTTAACCGAAATTATTTTTTGTCAAAAATTTGGCTGTAATGAGTGGAACAAAGACGGACTTATGCGCGTCTCTATAAGTACGAGAGAGGCTTCCGAAAACTATTTGAAATTTGTCAAAAAGAGCTAAAATTTTTTTTAAAGATATTACGGGAAATTTAGCACGATGTACGTTTAAAAAAGGTTCTTGTTCTTATAGAAAGAATTCGGAAAACTTGTTTTAATGAGTGAACTTACTGTCAAGTTTTCCTGATGATATCCACTTTTTCAGCACTTTTCCAATGACTTTTTCATTTTCATAGACATGTGCAGTATCAATATGGCGATATCCTGCTTCCAAAGCTGCGTCTACTGCTTTTTCCAATTCTTCATCTTTTGCCTGTTGTTAGAAAAAAGAACAAAGATATTTTGAAAAATATTTTTCTGGAAATGAGAATTTTTGGAGAAAAATTAGGTAGAAATTACATTATTTATACAGGATGAGTCGCAATAAGTGGGACATACTTTACCTGTAAATACTAGGCCTAAAACTAAGACAATTTACGCAAAAACTTGTTATACTAAAATGCATAACTAAAAAGTTATAGGCGTTTCAGAAAAAAAAATTTTTTTGGTAATAACTTCTAAACTAATTGAATGAGAAGAACCAATTCTTGGTAGTTGCTAATGAATACCAAAGACCTTTAATTTGTGAAAATTTTGTTGAAATCAAACTTTAAGAAGATGGTTTTTTAAAGTAAGTAAAGTGTTTAACCTTCTGGAACTTTTTTGTCCTTAAAATTTTAATTATAAAAAAAATTGCATTTAATAGATAATTTAATTTGGAAATTTTTTCATCTCTTGTAAAGTTTTGATTAAACGCACCGTGAAGCTTTAAAAAATTAAAAACTAACAGCATGTTTTTACTAAGTTTCACAAAAACGGCATCAAGTATGCTGAGATTCAAAAGTTATTGACGGAAGACCGACCTCCAGCACATTATGCACGTCCTGTCCGACATTAGCATATTGGCTATCAGTCACCTATCCTCAACGATGGATTGGTAGAGGCCCTGACGATGACGTTCCTGTAGCTCTTCTTTGCATTGAAAACCGAATTTTCTTAAAATATAAACTGCCTCATCTCGAACTTCATTGGCGTGTTGAACGATTCTCCTTCTAAGCTCTTGAAGTGAAGGAATAGGTGTTGCATACACTTTTAATTTTAAATATCCCCAAGAAAAGAATTCAATTGCGTTTAGGTCAGGAGAACGAGGAGGCCATGCAACAGGAGCGTCAGGGCCTCTACCAATCCATCGTTGAGGATATGTGACAGATAGCCAATGTCGCACAAGATGTGCATAATGTGCTGGAGGTCCGTCCTCCGTCAATAACTTTTAAATCTCAACATTCTTGATGCTGTTTTTTTGAAACTTAGTAAAAACATGCTGTTAGTTTTTAATTTTTTAAAGCTTAACGGTGCGTTTAATCAAAACTTTACAAGAGATCAAAAAGTTTTTAAATTAAATTGCCTATTAAATGCAATTTTTTTTATAATTAAAATTTTAAGGACAAAAAAATTCCAGAAGGTTAAACACTTTATTTACTTTAAAAAACCATATTCTTAAAGT
This sequence comes from Pediacus dermestoides, assembly GCA_963942485.1. Classification (NCBI taxonomy): domain Eukaryota; kingdom Metazoa; phylum Arthropoda; class Insecta; order Coleoptera; family Cucujidae; genus Pediacus; species Pediacus dermestoides. The sequence continues at coordinate 39,327,931 of OZ012626.1, forward strand.
TTGATTTCAACAAAATTTTCACAAATTAAAGGTCTTTGGTATTCATTAGCAACTACCAAGAATTGGTTCTTCTCATTCAATTAGTTTAGAAGTTATTAGCAAAAATTATTTTTTTTCTGAAACTGCAAACGCCTATAACTTTTTAGTTATGCATTTTAGTATAACAACTTTTTGCGTCAATCGTCTAAGTTTTAGGCCTAGTATTTACAGGTAAAGCATGTTATTGCGACTCACCCTGTATTTCAAGGAAATTTCTAGTAGATATGCTGACAATAAATTTATTATTAATTAAATAAATCGTATTGATCAAATAAATCGATTTCACAGCGAGGTTAGCATTACTTAAAAATACGCATTGAAATGGATTTTATGTGCTGCTCTAAAAACTGTATAATCACCCATCTGGCAAATTAAATCTTGTTACTATAATTAAAACATTAATAAAATCTTGTTGTAGTAATTAATATTAAATTTTTAATATTTGCATGTATGTACTTGAATTGAAACTTTTAATACTGATAAAAATTTAACAAAAAATATAAGACGATAATAAAGAATTACAAAATAAATATGAGATAAAGTAACCAGGGCCGCAGTAGTAATTTTCCAACATATGGGACTATAAAAAAACAAAATCATTTGAAATAGTTACATAAAATATGGAATTATAGGATTTTTATGATAAGAATGGAGTGACGTGTAAAAATCTCATATTACCCAGTGATAATAATCCGTTTAAGCTTTTTTGGAAACCATTAATTCAACTTTATTTTATTATACATTATACACCTAACGCCGATCCTGGTATTAATTAATCATGGCAAACTACAATATGTACACGACATATTAATTTATTTCATTAAATTAATATTTTCTTCGTTCTTCATAGGAATCTATCAAAGAATGATTAGTAGGTATAAATTAACAATTGACAAGAAATGAAAAAAGTTGCGGAAGATCCTGCGTTTCATCATAAATTATTGCATTTTTTTCATCGATATAAATCTGGACAGTCTTAACTTATAACTTTTCAAAAAGATTAAAATAATAACATACTTGCCAAGTGCCATATCCCAACGCAGGCATTTTCCCCCCAGATGGTAAAGAAAAATTCATAGTACAAGCCATTTTAACAATTATCACTACAGTACAGCGTCGTGGGAGTGTATGTGAAATAAAATCGAATGTTAGTTGTGAAAGACCTTCAACACAAACATGTAAACTTGAACTGAACTACTATACACATAAAGTTATAAATTGTTTCCTGCGAGCTGCGACGATGCAGAAGATTGTGTGTATAAACTTTCACTCTTTGGGTTCATGATATGAAGATGCGGTACATATTTGTTTAAGAATTTTAATATAATGGTGTTAACTATATTTATGGTAATTTTATTAAGTGGTTAGTTGGAGAAGTAAGATATAATTTGGGAAAAATAGACTGGGAGGCAATTTTTTGTATATTACGGCCCTGTTCGCTTAATTATTGAAATATAAACAAAATTGAAGGCTTACATCATATAAGATATTTTATAAATAATAAGTAAGTAGTGGAAAGTTTTTTGTCTCGTTTGGTTCACACCAGTATCTTAACAAAAAGATAATTAGCATAATTTTCAGAACACATTAAGTGCAACTAATTAAATATATATAAAATAGTCACACTTGAGAGTCGCCATTTCTACTCTCCAATCTCCAATTATTGTAAGAAATTGTTCACAAACATTAACTATTTTTCACAATAAATAGAAGAATTATCAAAAATCCTAATTAATGAAGATTTATTACAAATAAATTGATGTTTTTGTTTCAGAAATATAAACTATTGATTAGAAAGTCCCCAGAACTTTATGAACTTCTGTTTTTGCGTAGTACTAATACTCACAAAAGTACTAATTTCTGCTAAACTTTTTTTGGACGTACTCGTACTTATATGTATTTTTTAACGCACCTGGTATATTTGAAAATTGAAAATATTACTGGATTTAGACTACCAAATTTCCGGAATGCTGTTATATTTTTCAAATTTTGTTAAATTAAGAAAAATCCAAGTTTTTGTACTTAAGCTGGCTGCTGTTTCGCAGCCATTTTGCAAAATCGCTCATCAAATTCATTAAATCGGGAATATCTCCTTTGGCATTGATTTTAGGACAAAAATAGGTCTTAACCAAATTATAGAAAATCGAATTCTCTACAAATTTTATCTGAAACGTTTTCATCTACAGTGAATAGATTACGATTTACAGCGACGTAAAATTGCAAATTTGTTTTTTGTTAGTTTTTTCGAAATATCACCTCTCCTATCAATCTTACGCTGAAATAAGATATTAATAAAGTTGTAGAAAATCAAATAACCTATAACTTTTATCTAAAACATTTTCCCCTATAGTTGATAAATTATGAATTACAGCGACGTAAAATTATGAAAATTATGTTTTTTGTTAGTTTTTTAGAAATACTTCTCCTATCAGTTTTACGCTTAAATAAACTATAACAAAAGTTATAGTGAATTCAATTTCCTATCACTTTTTTCTAAAACATTTCCCTCTACAGTTAAAAAATTACGAATTAGAGCGACGTAAAGTTTTTTGTAGCCTAGTTGATTACATTTACATTTTGTATATTTGTAAAAATAATCTTATTATTATTTCGATAAATTTAAATGAATAAAAAAAATGTTTAGAATTTATTGTACAAATCCTTTTATCTTATCCTAAAAAACATCCATTATTTACCTGCCAAGTTCCATATCCCAATAAAGGCATCTTAACATTTCCAGTCAGCGTTACTTCTTCCATTTTTCTGCTATAAAATCTCTGAGAAACAAACTTATTCAAAATATTATTTCTTATTTTTCCAACTGTAACTGAACGAAGAGCAATTCTAGTAAAAGCACCAACCGCACTTGACATTGCACACTAAAATAAAGTTATAAATTGTTTGGTACCTCGATGTTGTGTTGTGGTTAGCGACTTTCAAAGATATTTCATTGGGTATTGCCGGTAAAGTTGTTAGTTGACCTTCTAACTTTCTGACAAGTTTTATAATTATCTTTATCATGGTTCAGCTATTTAAGCCGGGATATAAAAAGTGGCCTTTCCTGTAGCTCACGTTGCAGGAATGAGAAATTTTAGTCCATCATGCTGGCGTGCTAATTTAATTTTGTGGTAAAGTATGGGATATTTGAGGAAAATTATCTGAAAATCCATTCCGTTTTTAAAAATAAAAATTAAATTGTTTTAAAAATCGCTATTATATTCTATTATCCTTATTTTCAACTCGCCGTATTTAATTTATTAAATCCTCGTCCGCTTCCAAAGAACAATCGACGTATTTATTATTCCATTCCACTAATCTCAACATAATACTGTAATGGATACCTAATCCTGAAAATCCTATGCGCACCAAATAACAGATGAAAGCAATCCTGTCGGCAGGGAAAAAGCCATCCCCATTATTTACTACCTCGTATTTATTACACATTTTATCCCTTATGCAATAATCTACAATAACAGTTTGCTTATATACAATTACCACATGATCTGCTTTGGTAATCGCCAGGTAATATGATAGCACAACAGGCGCTGCTTAACAAGAAGAACGATGATCACCGAAGCATATTTGTGTTTGTGGTGGAAAGGGTGCCGCCTTGGGCTCGTGCCCCTCAACGTAAACATCCTACAAGTTTATTTTATCCTTGGGAGCGAAGATGAAGATTGGTTTGAAAGTTTTTTCATCACCCTTATTAAACTGTCCATCAAAGTGTACTGTTATTGGTGGTTTCATAAATAATCCTCTGGTTGGACTCGAGAGATTTCTTGTGTATGCAATTTATTATTATTAAAGAAATGGGTTTTGATTTTCGAATTAGGGGCAAACTATACATACAGTCCAATTATTTAAGGACGATTTGACATAGTTATATTATTCGTATGACTATGAACCAATAACCAAATGTAGACTGAAGGAATTATGCTGAATTTTTGCTAGAATATAAAAAAATAAAAACAGCAAATTTAGTTTTTTCTAAAAGAAATTCCATACTTATTTTATTTCATTGAAGTAATAATATAAATTCGGTTAGGTTTGTATAAGAGAGTCACGTGCGACTACACCGAAATTTTAATTTATTTCTATTTCTCATGTAAATAATCATTTTACCTCAAACCTTTTTGAAATCCGAACCAAGCATCAGATAAAAATCCCTGCAAAATATTTCCATCCCTAAACCCTTCAAGTACAAAAGTAGTTCAATTAGCCGGCTGATGCGCCGTATTCTCTTCAACAGTCGGAAAAAAGATAGACTTGATACTAAATATACAAATATTTACCTTCCACATTATTAAGTTACTCGTAGTAAATCTACCCCTAAACAGTTCTTGTTCATTGGTGTTTAAAAACATCCCTACGATGTTATCAGACGAGTCCATCTCTGATTTTATCAAATTCTAAACCACAACATCTACTTGGACTTGTCCTCAGCATAAGCAGCTTTGTGCAAACATTTGTTCCCCACGTTTGTTTTTAAGTGGTACATTTGTATGGATTTTCTGTAACAATAACAGTTAGTGCAGCTTTAAAACGTTTTAATCCCAATAAACGAATTAGGTCCATTAGAAGTAAGGGAGTCTGTGTGGTTTTTGAAAAACTGTAGACAACGAAACTAAATTGTGTTTGGTTATTCGAAAATGGGACTGAAAGTATTTTTTAATAGTTTGGTATTGTTTTTTTTGGATATTTTCCAAAAACTATAGAAAATAGAGGCAAATTATCATTTTCTCAACAACTTGACTTTCTATTCGTAATAATTCAATGGTTTTATAATTGGTACCACAATTTTAGATAAAACTAAACAATCTAAAGTATGTTTAGTAGTTTAGAGCAGTTTTTATTCGATGTTTTACAAAACGATAGGAGATAGATGTGAATTTATTAAGTTTGCATTTTTACTTCCTGACATTCTATTTCTAATAACTCAATGATTTTTACAGTTTTAACACTTTTTTTTCGTGAATGCTAAAAATCGACGAGTTTTTTACAATTACTAATAGTTCTCATTTTATTTTTTGCAAAACTTAGGAGATATATACAAAATTGTTAGGTTTTCTATTTTTCCAATCTTTGCCCATTCTAGTTTTAATAACTCGATAGCTTTTTGGACTAAAATTGAAACGTTTCTTGAAAATTGCCTGAACGCATTTTTAACAGTTTAGAAATGTTTCTGTTGAATATTTTGCGACAACTATAGGAAACAAAAGATAATTTATATTTTTTTGAGAATGTGACTTTTATTCCTACTAAGTAATTTGTTGCCACAATTTTAGATAAAACTTATAGGGGGCATTAATTTTAATGGTTTAGAATAGTTTGCACAGGCCCGGCTCAAACGGGGCGGCGACATTTAGGGGCAGCAAATTCACCAATCGACATTTTTATGTACCGATAAGGACGCTATTTGTCCTTTTTTACTCTAAAATCTAATTATATTATACGAAACCTAACTTTCGATTTGAATATTTTTGCTGTTCGAAATTGTAATTTTTCATTTTAGCTCATTGACCTTGAAAAGTTCGAAATTTTCGCCTGCGGCGCTTTGTGGGCCTACAATCTATCAGACAACTTTTGCGTGTCCTTAGTAAGTAATAATAAAAATTGACAATCCTACAACAAATATATTTAAAAAAAACATAAAATTTCTAATTTTTATTTGCCCCTTCAGATAAAACAGAGTTGCTTGGGAGTTGGGGGCGGTAAAATCATCTCTTGCCCGGGCCAGCGAGATACCTAGAGCCGACCCTGAGTTTGCGTTCAATGATTTTACAAAACTATAGGAGATAGATGTGAATTTCTTATATTAGATTTTTTTCACTTATTCTGACATTCTAATTTTCATTTCTAAATTTTTATAGTTATTTTAATTTAAAATTAATGGTTCAACTCTTAAATTTGTCTAATATGGCTGGACTTAGTATACAGGGTGTCCCAGGATAGACACGAAATATTTTTAGGTGTGATTCTTGTATAAATTCTGCATTGTCCTATTTACATTAATAAATTAATATTATATTTTATTTTTTGATGGTATTTTTTAATATAAGATAAAATTACGGACTATTATTTATTTACTGGCCTTAAATTTAGATGAAATTACGAAATTATTGGTGCAAATGACTTTTTCCGTGGTGGAATTGAATATTAAAAATTCCACCACGGTCTTAATTCAAAACCAAATTAGTTCAAATGTACCTTTGAATTTACCAATTATTTATTTAATTCTTCAGTTAACGTTATTATAATATTTCTGCCATGACTATTTTTGATTAATTTAAGGTCATATTGAATATTTTATATTAATTAAACTTAAAATGTAACATTAATAGGAAATCACTTGATTATTTTGTCTAATTTGTGTAACTTTATTTATATACAGGGTGTCCCAGGATACACACGAAATATTTTTAGGTGTGATTCTTGAATAAATTTTGCATTGTCCTGTATAATTTTTTTACTCCCAATCCTGGTTAGTTTTCGAGCAATCATCTCGTGAATGTTGAAAATTGTAGATTGAAAAAGTTGAATAAAAAGAAGCCAATCTGCTGAACTATTGGATTATCGAAAAAAAGTTATACATGAAATTTGTAGCTAAGATGATTTGCGATCGAAAGTATCTTGTAATTTTTTTGATAGTGTTAACCCTTAAAGAATTATTAGTGTTCAAATTTGGAATTTGAAAAAATAAATCATTATGTCCACGTTTCATTTAATTTATTTTGAAAACTAGTATTGAAAATAGTTAAAAATTTGATACATGATGAAAAATTGGTTTATTTTGAATCGAAAAGTTAAATTAAATTTTGAACATAAACGATGTCTACTCGGAGTAATTATTAAATTTGTTAAAAATATTTCCGTAAGTTGCCACCTGCAATGACTTTATTAATAAAAAAAAAAGTATACAGGACAATGGAGAATGTATTCAAGAATATACCTAAAAATATTTCGTGTCTATCCTGGGACACCCTGTATATTATATCATAAATAATTATATTTCCTACGAGACGGTTACTTTTTCAAATTTGGCTACCGTTGGCCGGGCTCCCCATATTCAACAGTATCAATTACACTTTTATTAAATGAATATTTAAATGGGTCGGGTATTCCAAATAATACAGTGGCAGATTGGGTTTACATGAGAATTAGACCACCAGGCTCGTCCTTAGCTGCTCCTGTACTAACACATTAGCCACGACTCCTTGAACACTATAATTAAAATCCAACCAACTAAATATGATGCTTCGCTACCAATTTTTTCCAACTATAAATGCTAGATCGTTTATCTTATCGACAAGCGTCATCATCAAAAACCCATGTTCTCTTATGTCACTCCATCAACCATCGATTAAATTGTTCCATTGTGTTTGGGTGGATTGGATCAAATTTGATGATGCAAGGTTCAGGTAGGGTGATATTTTATATGATATGGAAATTGTGAGAATATAAGCGAAAATTTTGATCGAGTTACCGCTACTGAGAAACTCCTATAAATATTCATAAAATTCCAAAATTGTTTATTTTTTAGTCCTTGCGAAGAAGTTAAAGAAATTCGGTAGTCGTAAGACGAAACGTGATCAAGCAGAAGGGTTAGCCAAAACAAACATATTACGTTACTTTACCCTTTTTGTGGATTTAACACAAAAGTGGGCACCTGCCTTTTTGCTTAAAAACTATAATCGATAACAGTTTCTTGTAAGATGGCCAAATTGGTTTTCAACACAGTGGCAGCTGTTGTTTTTGTTGGAGAGATTTAAATGGAGCATCGATTCAAATTTCCATATTCCATCCACTCCACAGGGTGTCCCAGTTTATATCGTCAGGATTTCACCAGTCGATAGTTTAACGAAAATTAATGGTGGTTTATTGTCTAATAAACTATGGTCGAATGTTGCTTCCTTTTTGATGTACAGGTCATTAAAGAAAATAAATTATTTTAAATAATTTGCTATAAATCAATAACAAAAAAAGTTAGCCTTCTGAAATTTTGCATAGTTTTTTTTTTTAATTCTCTTATTAATAATGGTGGCAATTATTTTATTTAGAACACAGAGGCGTGCGTACGGGTTTCTTCAAAAACATTTTATTGAATAAAACGTACGCAACTGTTTTTTTTGCAGCACCAATATGCAGAGAGTATTTTCCATTCAATTTAGAAACTTTTTCGTATCTTATAATTTTTTGATAACTTAACTCAAATTAACCTAATAGTACAGTAAATAAAGGAGAAAAAAGGCTTCAAATAGACTTTTTTTACCCCACAGCCAATTTTTGTAGAATCTTCTAGAGGGTCACCCTGAAAGTTTAAAACTGATTTTGTGTATTCGAAGACCCCGCCCTTCCTTCACCAGCCCTCAATTAAGGGTTGGATTTTTTTGTTTATTGAATAACTTTTTTCCTATTAAATTTTCGAAAAATGAGTCAGTACAAAGTTGTGAAGAAAAATATTTCCTACAACTTATCTTTTAAACTTTTTTTGATATTGTCGATATTTAAAAAGTTATTCAACAAATAAGTTGAAAATTTTGGGGAAAGAGTCGTAAGTAGTACCTAACTAGAGAAAAATTTCCCTAAAATTTGCAACTTATTTGTTGAATATTTTTTTAAATATTGACAATATCTAAAAAATATTAAAAGCAAAGTTGTAGGAAATATTTTTCTCTACAACTTTGTACTGATGCTTTTTTCGGAAATTTAATAGGGAAGAACCTCTTTAATCAATAAGAAAAAAAAAGTTAAGTTATCAAGAAATTGTAAAGATACAAAAAAGTTTCTAAATTGAATGGAAAATACTCTCTGCATATTGGTGCTGCAAAAAAAAAGCCAGTGGCGTACGTTTTATTCAATAAAATGTTTTTGAAGAAACCCGTACGCACGCCTCTGTGTTCTAAATAAAATAATTGCAACCACTATTAATAAGATAATACAAAAAAAGATCTATGCAAAATTTTTTTATTTTTTGTTATTGATTTATAGCAAATTATTTAAAATAATTTATATTCTTTAATGCCCTGTACATCAAAAAGGAAGCAAATTCGACCATATTTTATTAGACAAACCACCTTTAATTTTCGCTAAACTATCGACTGGTGAAATCCTGATGATATAAACTGGGACACCCTGTATAAAAGCCATCACGTGACTAGTGAAACTTAGTTGAAAACAGTTAAATTGATTATTTTTAAAATATGCCCACTTGGAACGAATTGGTAGGGATAAATTTGGTACAATTTTAATAAGAGCACATAAGATTTTACTACAAACTTGAAATAATCGCTGAAAAGTTTCAAGATTTATCTAATAATATACAAAAAATAACAGACTTAAATTCACAATTTTTTTCATTCTACCTTCTAGAATATAATGCATTAGAAAAAACTAATAAATTTCCTATTTTAGATTAAAACTATCAGACGAAAATCCAAAAACTTAAAAAATTTCTGATGTACCAAATTCAGCTCTCTTTTACCACCTAGTGCCTATATTTAAATTTATAAAAGAACAACCCTTTTAATTATTTAAAAAGACTAAAAATCAACTAGTATCATTTTCTTGTTTACATTCCACTGACATTCAATTAAATAATGCCGCTTATAATTATTATATAAAAATGTAACCTAATCGCCATCCACAACCGCTTATCCCCCCTCCCTTTTTAATACTAATTAATATCGACCTTATCATCTCCAGCATCAAAAAGGTAAACCATACAAAAACACACAGTCTGTTGAATACGAGTATCAAATAAACATAATAGACTACTAGTTTACGCATAATTGGGTGAAGATGGGATCTTTACCAACTAATTCACCACTGAAAGAAGTGGGGATGCAGAGTAGACCCTATAAGGGTATAAAACAGGATCTCGGGCAACTGTTGTATCTTTTCGAAAATATAATCGAGTTCACGTGGCTAAATGGAAGCAAACCAGGAGGCACCTGTGGTTAGTAAAAATTTTACCAATTTTACGATAGACCACATTTTGAATCATGCTGGAAGTAGTGAGGGACAAAGTGATAGTTATAGTGAGAGTTTTCCGCAAAACTTCCCTTGGCTTGGATGTACACGATTTTGTCCGCCGAAAATTCCCAGTAAGTTAGTTTTAAATTTTTTATTTTGGTGTATAAGAGAAAGTTTTATTAGGATCGCAAAGGAGGCAAGGGCCACAAAAACGGCAACTAGGCAGACATCCTCGGATTCCGTTTACTGGGCAACAGAATCATATTTTAGAAAGGAAATTTAGGGAAAGTCCGTATTTAAGTAGTCAGGAAGTTATAGATTTGTCCAGGGAATTAAATTTAGGAGATATGAAAGTAAGTTAAATGTTATATTATTACCTAATAAAATTTCTATTCTGTTGATTTTTATTATTAGGTAAAAATTTGGTTTCAAAATAGAAGAGCCAGGGAAAGAAAGGAAAAAGGTGCCTTATTATCGCAAAATAGTCAAAGTCAAAATCAGCGGCGTTTCGAATCACAGCCAAATGTAGGAGCATCGCAAAATATTTATTTAGGTACAAATACACATAATTTTGCAAAAAACGAAGTGAATTTCGAAGAAGTGTCTACATTATTTAGAAACAACTCGATGGAAAGATGACATTTGTAAAATTGTAAAGAGAAATATTTTAGTTATTTTAAAATTATTACAATTAAATTTGTTAAATTGTGATATTAATACGTCGTTCATTTTCAGTTAGTTTTTCTGAAATATTAGACAATATATGCCTGTAAAATATATAAATTTCTATTGAAAAAATTTTTCGTCCATTATTATCTTCTTCTGAATATAGAATGTACATACATAGTTTTTATTCGAAAAAGTAAATAAAAATAGACTGAATTTAAACTGTATTTTATTGAAACATTTTCCACTTTTTTATATTCTTGAAAAAATGCAAAAAACATGTGTAAATTTAATGACCTAAATTCTTACTATAAGTAACTCTCATTTATAATAATTATTTAGCGTAGAATCAAACAAATACAAAAAAAGAGTGTTGCCTCATTAAAAAAAAATTATCGAGTAATTTTTACCTTTTTGAGATATTTAATTTTACAACCAATATGAAGACCCATTTAATTTCAATCTCGGTAATGGTGAAAATGTGGGAAAATTAAATAGCACCATTATTTGTGTCTATTAATAATCTACATCTTTCTTAAAAATATTTGTTTTCGAAAATCTACAGTACCTACGTGGAAAATAAATTCCAGAAGCCTAATAATATAAAGACCCCTTTGTTGGCTCTCGTACCGACCAAACCACTGCCCTGACAGTGAAAGTTGCGTTTACAATTTTTGTAGATAATTTTATAATCTACAAAAAGTTATTCATAACTTTTACGTTTTTTGCACCCGTTTTCGAGATATTTGAGAAAAACTGAGAAAAAACACGTTTTTTGGTTATAAAATTGTTTTTATCTACAGGGGGAGTCGCAATAAGTGGGACATGCTTTACCTGTAAATACTAGGCCTAAAACTAAGACGATTGACACAAACAGTTCCTATACTAAAATGCATGACTAAAAAGTTATAGGCGTTCGAAGTTTCAGAAAAAAAAAATAATTTTTGGTAATAACTTCTAAACTAATTGAATGAGAAGAACCAATTCTTGGTAGTTGCTAATGAATACCAAAGACCTTTAATTTGTGACAATTTTGTTGAAATCAAACTTTAAGAAGATGGTTTTTTAAAGTAAGTAAAGTGTTTAAGCTTCTGACACTTTTTTGTCCTTAAAATTTTAATTATAAAAAAAATTGCATTTAATAGGCAATTTAATTTGGAAACTTTTTCATCTCTTGTAAAGTTTTGATTAAACGCACCGTGAAGCTTTAAAAAATTAAAAACTAACAGCATGTTTTTACTAAGTTTCAAAAAAACGGCATCAAGTATGCTGAGATATAAAAGTTATTGACGGAAGACGGAGCTCCAACTAGAAGGCGTTAAAACATTCTACTGAAACTAAACTGAAGCATCTAGTATGCTTTATCTCAAGTTAATATAACCAAGAAAACTTATCTGTGAAGAAAACCAAACTAAGCTCGTAATTTTTGGGGCGAAAAAGTGAAATATTGTTCCAATAGGTACTTTTGTTAAGACTATTTTTGAATTTTTGTTATGGTAAATACTTTTCTTGCCTACAAAATATGTACCTACCTATCTATGATAGAAATAGAACAAATAATAGTAAAAATAGAAGGTCAAGAGGTCAAGGCTACAAAGTGAACCCCACCACAGCCATTCATAAAACTATAAAACCCAAAAAAGTCCCATCCTGTCGTCAAATACTATTTCCTGCACCGTCGTGCTTCCACTGCGCATCACGAAGTTCAGTGGGCGGAACACTAAATTCCCAGCTGAATCAGCAGGGGCGCTAATCCTGCAGAAAAACAACGAAATACAGTCATTTATAAAAGTGAATTTCAGGAATATTATATTTAGACTACGCTGCTGAAAAATGAACCGTCACGGCTGCGAATTAAACACAAAAGGGGGTTGTTGTGTGGTGAAAGTCGGTGATGACCACGTACCATTAGATTAGCTCACAATCAGTTCTGTAACCTTTCTCCATTTCACTCCGAAAAATTGTTTTGGGAAAGTGTGTCAATTATGTCAACCAATGTGAAATTTATTATTTGAAACAATCAATAAAAAGGTAATGTACAGGAGGAGACAAGTGGGACTGGACGCCGGATATTTATATTAGAAAATTACCAAAGAAAAAAATGTTTGCTAGGATAACGTTCTATCCTACGTTGGTTTACAATGTGGTTATGGAAAGGATCACAGCGAGACAATGGTATAATAGGATTGATGATACTGTTATTTTGGGGGCATTGCCTTTCCCTAGTATCACTAAAACGGTGAGTTTTTGCTAAAAATTTCTTACCTAACCTAAAAAAATATCACGTGTGTTTGGATTGTCATCCAAAAAGTTCGTTTGAAAACAACAAGAAAAAAGTCAATAACATAATAAAATTTACAGACTTTCTTATATAAATAAACTGATTTTAGCTCTTGGAAAATGAAAACGTCAAAGCAGTGGTCTCAATGAACGAAGACTATGAATTATATTTCGCAAACGATGGAGCGGTAAACTAAACAAAAATAAAACCGAAGGAAACCTTACTCAGTTATTTTTACAGAAGTGGCATGCTCTTGGTGTGGCTTTCCTGCAACTGTCTACCACCGATATATTCGCCACTCCATGTCAAAAGAAACTAGTCGAAGGCGTTGATTTTATAAATAGATTTGTAAGTACAACTAATGTGATAGATGGTATATCAAAATCGTGCGTTTACGTGCATTGTAAAGCTGGAAGAACGCGAAGCGCTACTTTAGTTGGATGCTATTTGATGAAGGTAAAAAAATATACAGGGTCCGTCAAAACCCTGGCATTCTTCTATAAATTCGTTAGGTTTGGAAACAGAAAAATTTTGTAAAGACAAAAGTTGTCAGAAATTTACTGCTCCGTAACCTAAAATTATTTCCATTTATACAGGGTGTTTAATTACAGCTGGACAGCTACTTACTTCCTTATTTTAAATGGAACACCCTGTATATTGATAGATTTTCAGATTCTACACGTAATTTTAGATGAAAAAGTGTGAAGGTTTCATATTTTTAAAATGAACGGTTTTCGAGATATTTACACTTTTAAAAAAGAATTCACAAAATTAGAGATTTCAAAAAACGTGTTTATTTTAGTTATACTTTGTGTTTTTTAAAAATTATTTCGGAGTTCTAAAAAGTAAGGTCTAGGGAATATTGTGATACAAAAATATGAAATTTATAGTATACAGGGTGTTTGCAATTGACCGTCAGTTTCTATTGACTTCAAACAACGAAAACTCTATTTTTTTAAATGGAACCCCCTGTATATTTCTGACGTAGGTTGTAGAGATTTAAATTCTCTACCTTTTTTATAAAGTATTCCCTATACCTAAACTTAATATTTTAGGAGATATTTCAAATAATTTATATCGTATGAGAAATTCTATTCTATTTATTGAATTAAGATTGCCATGGAAATAAAAAATGCTTTTAGGGAGAGGAGGACCCACACGTTAGCCGGCTAGGTCCCCCTACCTTAGATCTATAGATTTTTTTATAGAGCTATATTAAAGAACTAGTGTATCAGGAACCTCCAACGACTGCAAATAATATGAAGATAATAAGAATTACTACAGCCTTCAGGTCAGAACGATAACTCCACAAGTGCTCCTAAATACTCAAGATTCTTTTAAACGTCGAATCGGTGTGTGTCTTCAGGAGAACGGACGTCACTTTGAACACTTGCTTAATTGACTTTCAGTTGTTTTTTTTTTATTGTATTTATTTAATTTTGTTACGATTTTATGAAATGGTTTCTTTTCTTGTTTCTGAAAATTGATGATTTATCGCAGACATCCAAATTTTTATTATTTATCTTTTTTTTATAATTTTAAACTAAGTATACTACAGCGATTAAGATTTACTTTTGGCATAAATTAAGTACTTAAACTACCTTCTCAAGTCTGCTGACTTGAGAAATGTCGACATTTTCTCTTCTCTACTCTCTCCATTAAATAGAAAAGCAGTATTGAAAAAGACATTTTTGGCATTTTGTTCAGCAAACGGAGTATACGAGTAGTTTTCTACAACCTTAAAATGACAGAATAAAGCATTTTTTATTTCCATGGCAATCTAAATTCAATAAATAGAATAGAATTTCTCATATGATATAAATTATTTGAAATATCTCCTAAAATATTAAGTTTAGGTATAGAAAATACTTTATAAAAAAGGTAGAGAATTTAAATCTCTACAACCTACGTCAGAAATATACAGGGGGTTCCATTTGAAAAAATAGAGTTTTCGTTGTTTGAAGTCAATAGAAACTGACGGTCAATTGCAAACACCCTGTATACTATAAATTTCATATTTTTGTATCACAATATTCCCTAGACCTTACTTGTTAGAACTCCGAAATAATTTTTAAAAAACTACAAAGTATAACTAAAATAAACGCGTTTTTTGAAATCACTAATTTTGTGAATTCTTTTTTAAAAGTGTAAATATCTCGAAAACCGTTCATTTTAAAAATATGAAACCTTCACATTTTTTCATCTAAAATTACGTGTAGAATCTGAAAATCCATTAATATACAGGGTGTTCTATTTAAAATAACGAAGTAAGTAGCTGTCCAGCCGTAATTAAAGACCCTGTATAAATGGAAATAACTTTAGGTTATGGAGCAGTAAATTTCTGACAACTTTTGTCTTTAAAATTTTTTTCTATTTCCAAACCTAACGAATTTATAGAAGAATGCCAGGGTTTTGACGGACCCTGTATGTTATTTAGAAAAATTATAAATGCTGTTTTTTGTAGAGGTATAATTGGACGCCAGAACAGGCGGTGCAACGAATGCAAGAACGACGACCGCACATTTTACTACATAGAAAACAGTGGGAAGCCCTGAATAATTTCCACAAAGAAAATATCTCCAAAAATGTACCAATATAGTCTGCTAGACTAGACAATAAGCTTAAACCCCGTAATGAAAATACCTCTTAAATTTAAAAATAAGGAATATGAAGAATTTTTAAGCTTTCTAAGTTTTTCTACTAGGTGATAGATATAATAATGGTTTGGACAATAATTAGAATCTAATTCACGTAAGTAATCACTTTATTCTTCCTATTGTAAGAGATTTTTCTACAAAATTGTTTACATTTCAAAGATCTTGTTAAGTATTTAATAATGCGTCCCTACCTCTCTACCATTTGAAATAAAAAATATCAAATATTGTAGCTGTTTTATTTTAAAAAAATATGGAGTTTACGACACAATTAATACATACTTAATAGTAATTTTGATTATGGCTTAATAATCTAATGGTGATGATGACCTGAGCAACAGTGGTCGTTGGAGTGATTCTTGTTGCTGTGGCTCAATGGAGCGGGAGGCTGGAGCCGCCTGTTAATTTTACTCAAAACTTCGTAGGGATATGACTCGTCTTCATCGTCCTCTGGACACGATTCATCAATTTGATAGCTAAACCAAATTGTTAAATTAATTACGACAGTTTCTAATTAAGATTAAACAATACGCCGTACCCTATAGCTTTGAAAAACTTCGAGTATTGGTTATTTTTTAGCACAGTCAAAACCACTTTCCTCATATTGTTCTTAAAAGCAATTAATTCTAAAATTTGCATCATAAACTTGCCAAGTCCTTTGCGTTGAACAAATGCCTCTAACTGCAACTCGTAACTAAAACAATATTATAGAAACGCTTCTGGGTTAGCTTTCTAAATAATTACCAATAAAGAACCTCAACCCCTTCGTCCATATCAAATCTAAAATGTGAGAAACCTAACAAATTGTCATCAACCGTTGACTTGGCGATCAAGTACCACGCTGATTCATCCAGTAATTCTTCAGACTTTTTAGCGTCATTCCAACCCCACGAGCACTGGTCATATCTAAACATATCCACCAATTTATCGTGCTGTTTTAGTAACTACTTTTAGTACTTACTTCACTTGCATATTCTTTTTTGTAACATTGAAAGCCCAACTGGTGACCGGTTCATCCAAATCACCAACTTTCTTAATATACAAATCTGCCTCTACACCATTTTTGTTAAATTTACGGAACACGGGGAAAGGTTCTAAGGGATCGGTTAATTTATTTGCTTTATCCACAGCAGCCATAGCCAAACTTATTCTTTGTTGTTCTTCTTTGCGTTGCAACCGCTTCTCTTTGTGTTTGGCGGAACTGGCTGCATTTTTACGCTGGAATTGTAGGTTTACAGGTATTTTACGTAAAAGTTTGTAAAAGGGCTACTTACCCCCATTGTATTCACTGGGTTTAGGTCGAGGTATAATTTGTTAAGTTAGGTTAGGGACGAAATTTGCGCGACTTTATGGGCAAAGAATGCGAAGTTAACAGCAGGTGAAAAAATACGCATTTCCATTTATTAATAGTTTAATTACTCACATATTTACTTATATTTATTACTTTAAGGATTATCCTAAGTTTAAAGTGTATTTACTGGACATTATTGAAATATTTATGAAAATGCAATTAGGCGACATCTATTATCACTCTTATGAGCTGCTATAG
This sequence comes from Pediacus dermestoides, assembly GCA_963942485.1. Classification (NCBI taxonomy): domain Eukaryota; kingdom Metazoa; phylum Arthropoda; class Insecta; order Coleoptera; family Cucujidae; genus Pediacus; species Pediacus dermestoides. The sequence continues at coordinate 39,345,092 of OZ012626.1, forward strand.
TGAGGACAAAAAAAACAGAAATATTAAGTAAATATTAATCGCTAATAAAAATTATGTTCAAGAATGATTTAAATAAATATAAAAGCACAACAAATTAAATATGTTGTATCGAAAGCAGCGAATTGTTCAAATTTAAAGCCCTCACTAACAGCCCCATCTAGCGAAATTTTTCTCAACAATTTTATCAAATTTTAAGAAGAAGACGAACAGTGCACATTTTTAGGTTATCAGAAATATTTTAAGTTAAACTATTTTTTTCTTTTCGAATTTCCTTAATTAATCAAATGAATAATTTAAAGTACTCTTATATTTTAGTGCGCAAAAACTACCCGTGCAATTTGCGAAAATGTTCGCTGTTGTTAACCAACTATATAAACCAAAAAAACTCGTTTTTTTCTATAGATAATGAAACTAGAAGAAATCATGAACTAATACTATTTTATAATTGCCGTAAATACTCCACGGTAAAAGAGACAAAGGATAGTAAATTAGAAATCAGTAATCTACAAGATTGCGTTAAGAAGAACGAAGTAAATCCAGCCAGTAGTCGCACTATTATAAAAGCAGCCCAAAACTTGTTGTCGGATGTTAAGAAGACAAAGGACTTAGTTAAGGAGTCTGTAGAAACTATTGTAGAAGTCCGTTGAGCAACTAGGTGTATTCTGTTGTATAGTCTAGTTGTTTCAGAGAGAAAATGTGTACACAATTCCGAATTTCCTCTGCGTATTACGAATTGCAATATCCCCGTATCTTGGACTTTTAATCGTACAAAACGACTTTCATTTCGCCCTTGGAATACTAGCATTCGCCGCAGTAACAGACGTAGTAAGCTTTCTACATGCATTTATATGCAAATACCTACTTGGGAAACTGTTTGTAGTTGGATGGGTGGATTGCTCGCACTTGGAAGAGCCAGTCCTCCAATATGGGCAGTTTTTTAGATCCCATGGCTGACAAAGTACTAATAGCTACACTATTTCTAAGTCTAACATACGCAGACTTGATTCCAGTTGTTTTAACCGGTATAATTATTGCAAGGGATGTTTTGCTAGTTACAGCCGGATTTGTTATCAGGTATCAATCGTTACCTCCACCAGTAAGTTTCTAATAAAGCAACAATAGCGAGTTTTTGGATTTCGTTTGTTCTAGCGTACTCTAAGCAGGTATTTTGATGTAACCCATGCAACTGCTCAGTTAGCTCCTACTTTTACCAGCAAAATTAATACGGGGGTGCAGTTATTGTTAGTTGGGTCTACATTGGCTGCTCCGGTTTTCCATTATGTTGGACATCCCGCTCTAGAATGCCTTTGGTAATTATGAACTAATGAAAAGTTGTGTTGGAGGGTTTAATGTTTATTTTAGGTACATTACTGGGGTCTCGACGATAGCCGCAGGTTTAAGTTATATTTTGTCCAAAAATACTTATAAATATTTGAGAAAATCCAGTGAAAAATAATTAGTATTTAAATTAAACTGAAATTGTGATAAACTGTTTTTTACTTCCTTGTACAAACATAAAAATATTTCCTAGGTTCAAAACGAACTGAATAATCACACTAAATTATTGCTATAGAATAAGTTGAAAGGTTTTGTATTTAAAATTCAAAATTATTTTGAGTATATTATTACAGGTAAGTTAAATATACAGGGTGTTCGCGCGAAGTGGCTCACTATTGCTAACTTCGTTATTATTGAAGCTACAAAGTCGATTAAATTAGCAAACTAGTAGCATTTTTTCCGCTGATTACAATGGTGAAAACAGAAAAACAATTGGCCATCTGATTTTCGAGATATTCACAAAAATAACATTTTTTAAATGGAACACACTGTATATTTTTGCAAAAATCGATGATAAATTAAATTCTGAACAAAGAATGTTCTTATGCTTTTTTGATAATTATTTAAAATAAGCGAGTTATTTTGAAAAAAAGTTTTCAAAGTTTTAATATCAAGTAGCCATGAAAATTATAATTTTGTAAATTTTCAATATTTCCGTAATTCTTTCAAGTATTTTTCAACTTGCTTAAATTCAAAATTATGATTGTTTGGTTTTAATAAATTACTATTCCGTTTTATGGCTACTTAATTTTAAAGAATTGCAAACTTTTTTTCAAAATAACTCGCTTATTTTAAATTATTATCAAAAAAAGATGAGGATATTTTTTGTATAAAATTTAATTTACCATCGACTTTTGCAAAAATATATAGGATGTTCCATTTAAAAAAATGTTACTTTTTTGAATATCTTGTAAACCAGATGGTCAATTGTTTTTTTGTTTTCACCATTGTAATCAGCGGAAAAAATGCTACTAGTTTGCTAATTTAACCGACTTTGTAGCTCCAATAATAACGAAGTTAGCAATAGACAGCCAGTTCGCGCGAACACCCTGTATAAAAAATATAATAGATAAGTACAATTCTTCCGAATGTTTCCCTTATTATCAGCACGCATGCCTCTTTGTAAAATCCCTGGCTTTTCTAACAAATTCCTCGTGACAATTCTTGTACTCTATTCCAATTTCGGCCATTAAAGCATCGTCTGGATTTGGGTTTTCCATCAACATTCTTACAGCTATCAGTAATCCCTCCAATCCTATTGTAGGTTTCCAACTTCCCGTCGGTGGCATTTTAATTATATCTAAGCAAATCCGCCCATTTTCATCAATATTGGGATGGTAAATCTTCGTCAGAAACTTTATTGTTGGTGGACTAAATGGATATTTATCTGGTATTAATATTTCCAAAGCAAAAACTCCACCTGCGTACGGTGTGTCTTCAGGGCCAATTATTTTTGATTCTATTATGTTCAGAAGGTCGTCTGTTTGGAAAACACATATTCCTTGTGGGGGTGAGGATTTTAATTTTGATAATTCTCGAGTTAGTCGTTGGTGTTTTTGCATAATTCAATAGTGGAGCGCTAAAGCGCAAAATAAACTTCAGCCTTTTGATTGCTGATCAAAAAATTAACGACTAATTATTATTTAAATTACTAGTAAACCTCACTTTTTCTTATTCAAAATAAACTAAAATGACAGTTTGAGGAAGAAGAGGGATTTTAGACTGTGGCGGGAATGTCATATCAACAAACATAACCTAACGGATTATGTGGGAATAACGGACAGTTTCAATACGGTGGGACCGTGCTAATAATAAAATATAAAACTTTTTTTACAAAGCCATTAGGCAATAGTTTGTATCTATGTTATCAAATATATAAATATTCCACACATATTTAGATAAATTTATTGCCTTATCGATATCACTCTTCACTCCTACCTCTATTTGTTCCGTTTTACGATATCAATTTTAAAAGGTGTGACATATTTCATAGTCATTGTGAATCAAATGTATTAAGTTTCTAACTTAACAAAACTTTTTATACATGAAATTAAAAAAAAATATTTAATGTGACGTCACTTTAACAAAATTTTCGTGTTAGGTTTGACCGTTTTAGTAAAACCATGATGTGTTTTGACTCTCGCAGCTAACTTCACAGTTGTAGTCATTTTCGGATTGGAAGAACAAGTTTAAACTGTTTAAAAACGAGTTGTGTAATAAATCATGTTTAAACCAGGAAGTATACGGAAAATTCAAGTGAAAGACTTTGTGTAAGTTACATAAATATAGAAACAGTAATCATCTAACTTATAACAATAATTTTCAGAACCTATTCTTTCACGGAATTATATCCGGGCCCCAATTTAAATTTGTTGATTGGTCCGAATGGTACTGGGAAATCAACAATGGTGGCTGCCATTATTTTAGGTTTAGGTGGCACTCCAAAAATTGTTGGTCGTGGAACCAAAGTACGTACAAAACTACAACCGTTATTTAACTTACCTACAATCAATCTCATTCCAGATTTCCCAGTACGTAAGACATCATTGCAATTCCGCTTCCATCCATATTTACCTCCAATCTGAAAGGGAAAACCGTTTTATAAAAATCACCAGAGAATTCGACACTCGTGAGAAAACCACATGGAAAATAAACAACGAAATCGTGTCGCATAATCATTTGATTAATTTCGTTCAACAGTTCAACATACAAGTAAACAATTTGTGCCAGTTTTTACCACAAGATCGCGTACAAGACTTCGCGAAACTAGACAAAAAGGAATTGCTGAGAGAAACTCAACGAGCACTGTGTAGAGAGGATCTGATTGAAAAACAACAAACACTAGTACAAAGTCGTGAGGCACGCGAAAGGCTCGTGGCATCAATTGGGAAAAACACCAAGGAAATGCAGGAGGCGCAGGATAATAATGTGCGCTTGGAAGGACGAGTTCAAAATTTTAATAAGAAGAAGAAATATTCGATGAAAATTGAGCATATAGATCGGAAGATTGCGTGGTTGCAATTCGAGGATATTAAGGCGAAAGTGGATGAAATTAAGGAGGATAAGAAGAAGGCTGCTGAGGTGTACGAGAATTACAAGAAACTTACCAAACCTATGGAGAAGGAAATTGATAGTACTAAAGGTGTTATAACGGAGATGCAGCAAAGAAACGGCAATGTCGTAAGAGATTTTTATTTTTAAATTTTTTAACTTAATTTTATATCATTGAATTTTCGTGTAAAATATTATTTTTGCTTATATGAAATTAATTTTAAAACATCCATTTTTCAATTTCACTTTCAAGTTTTGAAAATTCGTAGCTCTTCTCTAGATTTTCGAGTTTTCACTTGGAAGTGCCTCACTATTGCTAACTTCTTTATTATTGGAGCTACAAAGTCGGTTAAATTAGCAAACTAGTAGCATTTTTTCCGCTGATTACAATGGTGAAGACAGAAAAACAATTGACCATCTGGTTTTCAAGATATTCAAAAAATAATTTTTTTTTAAATGGAACATCCTATATATTTTTGCAAAAATCGATGGTAAATTAAATTCTATACAAAAAATGTCCTCTTCTTTTTTTGACAATAATTTAAAATACGCGAGTTATTTTGAAAAAAAGTTTGCAATTCTTTAAAATCAAGTAGCCATAAAACGGAATAGTAATTTATTAAAACCCAACAATCATAATTTTGAATTTAAGCAAGTTGAAAAATACTTGAAAGAATTACGGAAATATTGAAAATTTACAAAATTATAATTCTCATGGCTACTTGATATTAAAATTTTGAAAACTTTTTTTCAAAATAACTCGCTTATTTTAAATAATTGTCAAAAAAGCATAAGAACATTCTTTGTTCAGAATTTAATTCATCATCGATTTTTGCAAAAATATACAGGGTGTTCCATTTAAAAAATATTTTTGTGGATATCTCGAAAATCAGATGGCCAATTGTTTTTCTGTTTTCACCATTATAATCAGCGGAAAAAATGCTACTAGTTTGCTAATTTAACCGACTTTGTAGCTCCAATAATAACAAAGTTAGCAATAGTGAACAACTTTGCGCAAACACCTGTATATTAAAAATATTAAATAAAATAGTAATATTTCCGTAATTCTTTCAAGTTTTTTTCAACTTGCTTAAATTCAAAATTATGATTGTTTGGTTTTAATAAATTACTATTCCGTTTTATGGCTACTTGATTTTAACGAATTGCAAACTTTTTTTCAAAATAACTCGCTTATTTTAAATTATAATAAAAAAAAATTAAGGACATTTTTTGTACAGAATTTAATTTGTCATCGATTTCTACAAAAATATATAGGGTGTTCCAATTAAAAAAATGTCATTTTTGTGAATATCTCGAAAACCAGATGGTCAATTGTTTTTCTGTTTTCACCATTGTAATTAGCGGAAAAAATGCTACTAGTTCTAATTTAAACGACTTTGTAGATCCAATAATAACGAAGTTAGCAATAGTGAGCAATTTCGCGCGAACACCCTTTATAGTTTTGTAAACCTCAGTGTCGTTTTTATTAGGAAAAAAATCAACAATATTGTGGCAGTTAGTTTAAATAATTTTTGCGAGGATGGAATTAATACCAAAATTTAAAATTTATGATCAATCTTCTACATGTTCCACTTTGAAAATTCGTAGCTTTACACCAAATTAACGGATTTTCACTAAGAATACAATTTTGCAAAGCTTAATGTTGCCTTAATTAAGAAAAAAATCATAATTATTTTATGGCAAATAATTTAGAATATTTTTGCGTTTATGGTAAGAAAAATAAAATCAATAATCTCCTACATAGTCAAGTTTATGGCTCTACAATAAAAAAAAATTTCGACACATTTTAACTATCAACTGGCACCTAAGCCTTTTGAATTAGTCTTATTAAAATTTTTGCTCTTATATCAAAATGATTATTTTAAATGTATGTTTCAGCTGCAAAAAGTACAAACGTCACAGCAAAATATTAATAAATATTTGGATAAATTAGATTCTGTAAATAAGAATGTAAAGAAAGTTAATAACGACACAGTTTCTGAAATAGAACAATTTGAGCAGAAATCCAGGGAAATGGAGACTTTAGTCCAGAAATTAGAGGACGTGAAAAAAGCTAAAAGCGACATGATAGCTAAGCTGGATTTGGGTAAAAATTATTAAAAACTAAATTCACTCTATTTTTTTAAGTAAACACTTTTCTTAGATGCCGATCATCGCAACGCTTTTAACTCAAAACTCAGCGAAATCAACACCCACAAAACTGATATAGCGGATAAAAAACACAAAGTCGAATACTCAAAAGATGCCGTAGTGTCCCAAATAAGAATGATTGAAAACGAGGCTAGAAAATTAGAAAATATAAAGCAACTTCGCCTGAAAAAACTACAAGAAACCGACATGGATGCATATACGGCTGTTTTGTGGCTAAGAGAGAACAAACACTTGTTTAAACATGAAATCTTCGAACCAATAATGCTTGAGGTAAATAATCAACAAAATAAAACAGTTTCTTTAATATTTAATTTTCTTTGTTAGCTGAATGTTCTCGATCCAAAAAACGCGGTTTATATCGAAAACGTTGTACCAGTTCGCGATCGGATTGCTTTTATCTGCGTGGATAAAACCGATATGAATAATTTGATTCGCCATCTAAGACAAGACCAAAAACTAGTGGTTAATGTGATCTGCTCGGAAAACTCCAGAGATGGATTGAGGGCCTTCCAGCCAGCTATACCAATCGAACATTTGAAAAAATACGGCTTGTACGCTTATTTGCACTCACTTGTAACAGCACCCGAGCCTATCATGCAGTATTTATGCAAAACTTACCGTATTCATAGAATTCCGATTGGTAATAACAGTACGAATGACTGCGCTGCTGATGTGCCTCCCCAAATTTCGCTGTTCTTCAGTGGTGAGTTTGCTGTTTGATTTACGTACAGCTGGGAGTTTTTAATTGTTTTGATTTATTTTAGACACTCGAAGGTATGTTGTTTCGCATTCCAAGTACACTGGGCAGAGGAATACCAAGCAAATCGAGATAAAATCAGATGGTGGTTTCTCATTTTCTGTTGATATTATTCGGCTTGAGAATTTGAAAGGCCAGAGAGCTGAATTGGCTCGTAAATTGGAACAGTTTGATCAGCAAATCCACAGTTTTGATTCCCAGGTAAATGTCTGTTTTATTTACCAAAAAAATCTCGACGTTTTTATCTGATGATTTCAGTATTTTTGTGGCTTCAAAATTTATTATTATTTTATGTAAATTATTTCTCTATTTAGGTCGCTAAACTAGTCGAGACATCTAATGCTTTAAGAGCCAAGTTAAATCAGCACAACGCAGAAAAACAAGAGTTATTATCCATGGGTCACAAAATCAACTTTTTGAAAAAGAAAATTGAAGATTTTAAGGCGTTAAACACAAATATGGACAGCATTAGACAAGAGGGTCGTGAAAAAATTAAGGTAATTATGCAGAGAAGTGGAAGAGTAACATACAGGGTGTTCCAGTTGAACCCTTTAAACTAATATTTAAAAAATTACGCTACTTCATTATTACTTCGTATAAGAAAGTAAAAATGAGAATGAAGCATGTTTTATTCCAATTTTTAGCGCTTATTACTCCCAATCGCTGACATACAAAAACAAATCCAAGTCGAACTCGCCAACTTAACAAAACTAAAACCAAAAACCTCGTTAAATTCCATAAAAATCGAAAACCATCGCAAACAACTTGCGGTACTCGAAGACAAAATCCGCAACAATCGCCAATTGGCCAAAGAAGCGGAAGAAACCCTAAACAACATTAACAACCATTATTCCACCACGTTAGCTGAAGCTAAAACAGCACTTAAGAAAGCCAAAAATATCTCAAATGGTGCCACACCTACCGATGCAGCTTTCGAGCCCTTCAAGGAAGTTTTCGATAATTTACCCAACGATATTGAGGAGTTACTGGGACGAAAAGAACATATCACGTCTCGGATGGACTGTTTGAATACAGCTCATGAAGGCGAACTGAAGGAATATGAAGATAATGTTAAGTTGATGGAAGAGCTTCAATTAACGATAGAAACTAGCAATAATCAGTTGATTAATTTGAATGAACGCTTGGAGGCTTTGAAGACGGACTGGTTGGTGCCGTTAGGGGAATTAATAGTGAATATTAATCATGCGTTTTCGGCGGCTTTCGAACGAATGGGGTGTGCAGGGGAGGTTTCTATCTGTACTGGTAAGTAACTAGTTTTTTATACGTAGAGAAAATTCTTATAGTAAATTATAATTTCCAGGTGAAAATGACACGGATTATGCTCAATATGGCGTCAGTATTAAAGTGACATACCGAAGTGGAGAGCCACTGCAGGAGCTGAATAGAGTCGTGCAAAGTGGTGGGGAAAGAGCCGTAGCCACAGCGGTTTACATGCTGTCTTTACAAGAACTAACTCCGGTTCCTTTTCGTTGTGTTGATGAGATTAATCAGGGAATGGATGCTCAAAACGAGAGAAGGATTTTTGAGCTGCTAGTGGAATCTACTGGCCAGGCGAATACAGCTCAGTATTTTTTTATTACACCAAAGGTAAATAGTAAATTATTGCATATTATAACTTTGTGTAAAAAATTAATTATGTAGATTAAATAGTCTCGTGCTTAGTAAATCGCATGTAGTTATTCTTATCTTGAAAATAATAATAAAATATTGAAGAGAATTTTTTATTACGATTTCCAGTTATTGCACAATCAATAATTTGTTTGTTTTCTATTAGATATGGAATTTGTTTTGATTGAAATAAAAACACTTTGCACAAACTCAGTTTATCTATCTTGTTTTTTTTTACAGCTGCTACCCAACTTGAATTTCTCGGAATCCATGTTGATACACATTGTTCATAATGGTCCATTTGTGGTTCAAGATAACAAATGGACATTTTCTAAGCTTTGCAATCCGCAAGGTGTCCAAATCCATTAGGATTGTTTGTATTTAGGGTTAGTTTTGTTTTTGTTGTGTTATTATTATTGTTGTTCTGACTTATTTTATCATTAAAGTTTTCAAATTAAAAATATTAAAACTTAAATCGAAAAAATTACTTGTTTATTATTTGGTATAAAGGCTGTTTTTGTGTATTTTTCAGGCCTTTACGGCTAAAATTTGGTTGTAATGCTGGATTTCATAGTGTGATTATTTTAGTGTTAGTTTTATAAGCACTGGACAGATATGACGGAAATTTACATTTTTACAAAGTGAAATGTAGGTTTTATTAGAAAAAACTCGTTCCAAGGCTCTAGTCGTTCTCTATATATTTTTCAAATTAAAACTTGGAAAATAGAGCCAAATTTCGAGGTGTGATTGGTAGTACGTTCAAATTACAAAAATAAGTGACATATATACAGGGTGTTCGCGCGAAGTGGCTCACTATTGCTAACTTCGTTATTATTGGAGCTACAACGTCGGTTAAATTAGCAAACTAGTAGCATTTTTTCCGCTGATTACAATGGTGAAAACAAAAAAACAATTGACCATCTAGTTTTCAAGATATTCAAAAAAATAACATTTTTTTAAATGGAACACCCCATATATTTTTGCAAAAATAGATGGTAAATTAAATTCTATACAAAAAATGTCCTCATCTTTTTTTGATAATAATTTAAAATAAGCGAGTTATTTTGAAAAAAAGTTTGCAATTCTTTAAAATTAAGTAGCCATAAAACGGAATAGTAATTTAATAAAACCAAACAATCATATTTTTGAATTTAAGCTAGTTGAAAAATACTTGAAAGAATTACGGAAATATTGAAAATTTACAAAATTATAATTTTCAAGGCTACTTGATATTAAAACTTTGAAAACTTTTTTTCAAAATAACTCGCTTATTTTAAATAATTGTCAAAAAAGCATAAGAACATTTTTTGTTCAGAATTTAATTTATCATCGATTTTTGCAAAAAATATACAGGGTGTTCTATTTAAAAAATGTTACTTTTGTGAATATCTCGACAACCAGATGGTCAATTGTTTTTCTGTTTTCACCATTGTAATCAGCGGAAAAAATGCTACTAGTTTGCTAATTTAACCGACTTTGTAGCTCCAATAATAACAAAGTTAGCAATAGTGAGCCACTTCGTGCGAACACCCTGTATATATCCAAAAAACTTGCATTTTTGGGATCCGACGCAGCAAGTAGTGGGTTTCAATATTCAGTGGTGTCCCCCAATTTTATTAGAGCCTGGCACCCCTAAAAGCCACCCTCAAGGTGTATGTTAGTGGTTTTCCGCATTTTACCGCAAAACGGTCACGATTTCGCAATTTTAGCCTCTATACAAAAATAATCCTTATAAAATTCTGCACAAAAAATGTATTTAACATTTTTTCTTATATACAGTGGTTCTCAAACTACAAGAATAGAGTGGATATAATCCAAGCAATCTATCCAAGTTCCAGTGCTTTAGTTCACAATCGGAGAGGGCACCAGTAAGTTTAAATTCAAGTTTTAGACTTCATCCCTCGAGAGATTTTTCTGCTATCTTGGATTTAAGAGTGCATTTGTTTTTTGCGATTTGCGGCTTAACTACGCATTTAGTCGAAAAGTATGTCTTTTTCTTTGTTGTAGATCATAAAATTTCCTATCGAACCATGTATATTGAGTAACTAATGTATCCAACTACGAGTATTTTCGTGAAAAATTTGGAGGTTGAAATAGGGTTTTTACTTTTTTATTTAATTTAAATTACATTAGTAAAAATAAGGGAAATAAATCCAAAAAACTTTTTATTACAGAAAAAAATTCAAAGGCTCTAAAGGCTCTTTTTTAGTGTTTTTCACATCTTTTAATATGAAATTATATAAACCTCTTATTTGGGCAAATACGAACTGAATAAATTATAATCACACGCGATTTTCAACTTATCATATCAATAAAATGATTGATAACATCGTGGATAAAATTTTTCAAACCGTCGCAAGTTTAAAAGTGCGCGCACAACTCAAATCATCCGATGCCAACCACGTGACCACCAAAGAACAATCCATCGGTTAGTAGATGTCGCTGCAGTCGCTCGCTGATCGGTGTGTCGTTTAACCTACGGATGGTATACAATCGTAGTTTAACCCTAGAAATTTGTTAAAAGTTGCTATTTAGTTTGTGTTAATTTCCTTTGATAACCGTTAAAAACCCCTCGTGAACTCGCCGTGTTTGATCGTCGGTTAATGTGTGATAAAAATTCGGTTCAATTAACATCGAAACACCGAAACGTGACGCCGTGGCTTTTCATGTTTTCTTAATTTGTTATTAAGTTTAAGTGTGGATTAACATCATTAGGAAAATTTTGATAAATCTCAATTTGTGTTATTACCATGGTGAGTAAATTCCTTTGGGTTGGAGCAAGTGTGCGATGCGAAAATAATCGCAACACTCGCTGAATGTCAAATAGGTTAGTGGTACTTTGATGTAGTTTTATTTAATTTTTGCTTTTTTCCAGGATATCATCAAAAATAAACCGGAGAAAACTCGTAATGGTGAGCCAGATAGTACAACCGAGGTAAGTGGATTATTTTTTTTTATAGCTAATCGACATAATAATAATAACGTACGTATACATCAGTATAGTTTATTTTATAAACTATTTTTAGACATGGAATCTCCTTCTACATAACTTTGTGTGTTTAAATTAAAAGACACCGTGTAAAATACGAATTTTTCTAACAGTTATTGTTCTGTATTTAAATAAGGTCTTCTATTTCTGTTTCGGAATGTTTATGTTTGCAACCGAATAGCCAGTAGCTGTCATCATAAGATAATATATACAGGGTGGTAGTAAAAAGGTTCCCAAACTTCTTGGGCTTATGTATGCTATTAAATTATTATGTGTGGGAGTTTTCCATAAATTGTAATTTAGAACTAAAGCTAAATTTAAATGACGTAAAATTTACTTGGCCTAACCTCACTTACTTGGGTTTTGGATTTGCTTTTTGTTTTTTGGTGCTATCCACTAGTTAACAGGTTTTAGAGTCACGTGACAAGCTGACTACCGAAGACTTGACGTGGTTTCAAATTTCTTTGGCCATTTTTTGGGAGGTTTGCTGAAATTTTTTGTAGGTTAGATCAAAAAGTTCTTAAGCAATCTATTTTAACTCAGTTTTTTTTTTAAATAAGGAATCCAGTGAGATTAGAATAAAGAAATATTATTATAAATGTCAAAATTTCCTTCACAATTCATTTAGGTTCTTTTTTTTTCAAGTTTCTGTAGTACTTTTATGGAAATTCTGTTTTTTTTTAAGTAATGGGTTTTGATGGGAAAATGAAATTTTTTAGCGATTTTTTTGCTTATACTTATATTTAGATTTGACCTGCCATGACACATAAATATCTTCTAGCTAACAGGTTTTTTAGGGTCACGTGACAACCGAAGACTTATTTGACTGGTTTTGGTTCTTTTTCAAACTTTAGTCAGATTTTTGTTTTTTTTTAACCGAAGAATGTGGAAAGTTCTAAGGAAAATTTGAGGTTAGATCAAAAAATTCTTAAAAATCTGTACAGGGTATCTTATTTTCTACACTATTTTTTTACGAAACGAAAGATTCCGGGGTCAAATTTGTCATGGCTCTCTTAGTTTTTAATCTACAGAGTGATTCTGAAAATCTTTGTTTTTTAGACACCCCTCGTATTTCCGTTATGCGTCTACTTATCAAAAAGGTGAAAACTGATCTTGATAAAGTTTTTTACGTAAGTTCAGTGGCGTAGGCAGTTTTTGTCTAAAATGTTTAGTTTTTGAGATATATTATTTTTTATATTGATTAAGCAAAATTTGGGCTTTCCAAAAATATATAATACTTAATATTTATTTTGAAAAACAAGCTCAAAATTCTATATTTTTAATAATTTACTTTATTTTTCACAGTAGGCCATGGCTAGTTTATTAAAAAACAAAAATTTTCAGAATCACTCTGTAGATTAAAAACTAAGAGAGCCATGACAAAATTGACACCGGAATCTTCCGTTTCGTAAAAAAATAGGACAGGAAGGTGAAAACCGCACATGATAATAACTCCAAAACCCCCTAAAAGTGTCGAAAATGGGACACCCTGTACATTGTACTTAAGTTTATTTTTTATTTTAAGTTATATTTTCGATGAATTTTATGGTTTTTTTGAGGAATTTTGTGATATTTGAATAGGAGTTAAATGCATTTTTCGTGGCCTTTTATGAAAAATGGAGTTTTTTGGCCCTGACTAAACCATCGAATCATTTATTTACAGAAATTTCCATGTAGATACGATTGAACAATCAAAAAAATCATTTGAGAATTACATTGCATTTTAAAGTTTGAGAATAATTACTAGGGCACTTGGATTTTTATCAAATTTATACACATAATTTAATTTTCCCAGTTATCTGGATTTTTGTTTTTAATTTCTTATTTCACTGAAAAATACAATTAGGTATACTGAAATTATGTAATAATTTTCGAGATTGGAGTAAAATATTAACTGAACATTTGCATTAAATTGAAAAAAGACAATTCTACAAACCTCTAAGTTTTTGATATATTTTATTAACTCCCTGTATACACTATAACAACACATACACATATCCACAAATATTCAGTTTGTTTGCATTTTATATAACTAGCAAATAGTTAATACGCATATTTCCAGCATGTTTTCGTATTTGTCCACATGTAATTCAAAACCACCGTGGAGTGATGGAATAAGTCATAGAATATCGAATGGAAATTTATTATTAAAACTTACTTCAACTCCACTTAGGTAATTTAATTTGGTTGGTTTCTCATGTACCTGCATGTGAATTTCTTATGTAATTTTTCAGTATGATTAAGAGTAAGTGCTCGATTGTTGACAACACTACGTGATTTAAACTTTTGGCAGATAACCACTATTTTTATTTTAACATTTCGGTCCACTACATGAGAAATTTATTTAGTTTATATTTACACTCGCGATGTATTTGCGTATGTTGGTTAAATTAAAACTGTGTGTTATTGAAAAATAAATTAAATATAATTATATTACATCCGATTTTTTCCCACATAAACACTTATTGGTTATTTAACCCACATAAATATGCGATTATTGTTATTGTGCTATAAATAAACTACGCTTGCACCACTATTATGGCTTTAAGTGGAATTTTTCGCAGAAGGAAGCAAAGTGTAGTCGAAGCGGTACATACTTATATATTTTTTTTTTGTAAATAAAAAATAATTACATAAAACTGTTTTTCTTGTGTTGTTCCAGCCCAAGGCCAATGCTTTGGGGGGAGCGCCGCCTCCAACGCCCCTCAATAAAACCAAGTTAACAGCTGGGGCAGTGCAGGGGCCGTGCATCAAAAAAGATAAACGCCATTCCAGTTCGCGGTTTAATATTACCAAAAATAGGGAATTGGAAATGCTACCACCATTAAAAGGTAAGTTTGTAGGTACGAGTACAAATTTTTGCGTTGTGGTTAATGTAAATCTAATTATAAATTTGTACAATGTAGGTACTTAGTATGCTGTATAATTTTGTTGTTTTTATTATGGTAACATTCACATTCTTAGTTATAATTGATATAAAGCTGCTCTCTATTAAAATACCTTGGGTTTATGAGTGAACAATAATATTATTTTTATGATTTGTAATAAAATCGTTTGGAAGATAAATAATTATGCGATATATATTATTATGGACGTACCTCGTAGATTTAGATTGTTTTTTTAAAGGCCCTAGTTGGATATGACTTACAACTTATTGAAAACCATGATGTCCTCCTTTTTTCTTAAAGATATTTACAAATAGGGCAAAGTTGCGTAATTAAGTACTCAAAAATATCCTGAGAAAATTCTAAATGTAAAGTATCACGATAAGTTCTTGGAATCACTGAAATTAACCAATTTTTTCCTCGTTTTGTAAGAAAACAAAAAATTGTTGTCCCCTACTACGATTTCAAATGTTTTGAACTTTTGCAACCATCAGCTTCGTTTTCTGAATACGGACCTGATAATTTTTTTTAATACAAAATTCAAGACCTCTGGTCATGCTAATTGGATTTTTTTTGATATTTTTTGACTTGAATTTCATTATAAACATGATTTATTTCCCAGTACGGTCCTGCAGAATTGGGTTTTCAGATTGAGTAGAGTCAATTGAATAAATTGACAATGTCCACAATCTAATCTAACTGTAGGAACGTTGCTGGAATTTTAGTTTAAGATATTTTAATAATATATCTAGTTTTTCTACGAGAAATTTCTAATCAAGATATTTGAGGTAAAAAAATTGTTTTAAAATTAAACGAGTCGTAGTTATTTAATTTTCTAGGAAGTATTTACTATATTATGTTGATTATAAAAATAATTTCAATAATTTATATTTTCCACTCGATTTTTTTTAGTAAATTGAGTTAATTTCCATAAAATTATTTCATCGTTTATGATGCCTTACAAAAATTACCAATGTTAAAGTTTGTAATTATTGAAGAATTTATTTTATATAAAATAATACTGTTATTTTAATTAAATTTACATTAGATAATTTATTGTCATACAGAGACAATACAACAAACATATTTTATTTTAATTTCTAATTAATTAAATAGTTGAAGAATAAAATTTAAAAAGTATGGTGTACCTACTAAATTTTTCGTAATTTTGTGACCACAAACTATTTATTAATTTTATTTACTTGTACAATATCAGTAATATTTATCTATTATTTTATTGTTGAGTTTAAATTAACTAAATTGAAGATTAAAATAATTGTGTAATTAGTTTTGCTTGCAGTGTAAAAAAACTTAAAATTGGGCTTTCTATTATTGGAAATGTCCGAAAACGTTGGAAAGTCTGAAAGTCATTCAGGTTAAGTATGTACAAAGTATGATTAGCATAAATTAATACTCCTATAATACAATAAAACAAGTCATCATTTTTATTGATTGAAATCCACTTAAGTTATACCAATAATGAATATAATGAATTGAAAATACGACAAAAGTTTTTGAAGTAAATGATGAACTTACGTATTTAATTTGAGAGAGTTTTATTTGAAAATTGATCATTTCCTATAGGTCATAACGACCATAGTTTTAGAACCAATCAAATGGCTCAATTTCTATGTTTGCCGAACGAAATGTTTTTATTTTGATAAAATTAATCGGTTACATGAAGAAATTTTAGGTATTCCTATTTATTTGTACAATTTCTAATATTAATGTTTTTCAATTTTAGAATTTTAAAATATTCTTTACCTTGTTTCTTGTCTCCCAAAAATTCTTTATCAAGTGTAAATTTCAAGAAGGAGCACCTATCTAGAGTGCGGGATGCGCCACTGTCATTGATCCCCCAAATCCGCCCTCAGTTTTCCATTGAGTGGAAAGCCGCCCTAAGGGGTAACAGGTGAAGGTTGCGACTGCGTACACTCGCCCCCAATTAATCCATACCGTTTTCTCCTGAAACACATCCCCAACTCCAATCCCTCTACATATCGTATCGCTTTTACGTACGGCATTTTCCAAAGTGAAAATCACGCGATGTTTTTGTTGTGACTGGTCGGTTCATGTCAAATGACGGAAGATCCTCGGCGTAGACGGTTTTTCCTCGACGAAAGTGTCTTATGTGAATATGGTTCATTCAACTTTTGCACAAGGTCATGTTATGGGAGGTCGGGATACGTCTCCGTTAGGCATACCGAAATCGCCATCATTTCACAGCGGCTTAGACCTTGTTGCGTCTGCTAGTGTCGATTCCCTTGTGGCCGCTGAAAAATCCTTCATGGATCAGGAGCTGACGAAAACCACTTCGTATAATGCCATGGCGGGTTTGAGCTTAGATAGTCAGCAGAACTTTGCCGAAATGCTCGGGAAGAATGGTCTGTTGCAGTTGGCCATGCCCGTGCAGAAAAATTCCAGTGCAGTGCACACCTTATTGGCTATGGGACATTTGCCAATGTTAAAAGGTGAATGTATGCGACTGTATTAAATGCCAATTGGTATTTAGGCAAATACAAAAAATGTGGATTTACGTTTGTAATAGTGTTACATTTATACATAATTATCTATGCGGCAAACAAGAAATGTAATATTTTTTGGCAATTATGCGAAAAATTGATTTTCAGGTTTTTAAATAGGTCTGTCTGGTAGATGTTGGGTTGGAATTTGAAGTAAATAAACAAACTGTTGATTTATATCGTCGTGTTCTACTGGATTAAATAAATAATCGATACCGAATTTAGTCGTTGAGTCACGGAGTATTCCAAGTTTTTTTTATGTAAAAAATGATTAGAGTTGTCTTAAAAACAATATAAAGATCTCACATTTTATTTATCTACTTGATTTTTGTTCATGGCAGTTTTCAGTTGTTATCGTTATTTTATTAATTTTTTGCTGATGTCGAATGATTCACTGATAAAACTGATAAAAAACGTAAGTTCTATTTTAAGTAAATAATAAATAAAGATTGCATTGATTTACTCACTGAGGTTTATTTCGAAATTGATGAGATATTTTATTTTTCTTACCATAAATGCAAAAATATTCTCCATAATATTGATGATTTTTTTCTTAATTAAGGTTTTTCTTAATTAAGCTTTGCAAAACTGTTTTTTTGGTGAAAATCCAAAGAAAATTCAAAGTGGACCATGTGGAAGATTTTCGTTTTTCTTCTATTCTCGCAAAAACTGTCTAAACTAAGGCTTGGGCTCCACTTGCGATTTCTAGTCGCGCGATTGTTCAGTCGCAAAAATAAAACTCGTTGTTTCAAATACACATGCGACTAAACAATCACAGCGATTAAAAAATTGCAACTGGTCTTATTTTTACCCAATAACGATGCTTCATTGCTTCCGCTGCTTATAACTTCTCGCCCGAAGTAAAAGAGTGATCACCAGTTTCAATGACATCCATTGGAAAATTACTCATAAACTACTGTTTATCTATCGCAGTGTGTGCACCTTGTAGATTTTTGGTCGTCGCGACTAGAAATTGCAAGTGCATAACTGCTAATGTTCACGATTTTTTAAAATGAAAGCTACATTGAGGTTTACAAAATTGTATTTGAGTGAAAACTCGGAAATTTACGAATTTTTCCGGTTTTTCCTATTCACTCAAAAATTATCTGAATTACCTCAAAATGTTAATGATTTTTTTCAATTAGGTATGTTAAGTGAGGTTATGGTTTCTGTTATTTTTTTAATAGTCTGTGTTATTTTTTTTTTAAAAAACGGACCAAAATCACTATTTTGAAAGCGCTGTTAAATGTCAAGAAACATTTATCTCGAAGTGGCATGAATTTTGAGAAAATAAGAAGAATAAGAATTGTTTGTGTTTTTTTTTTGAAGCCACCCACAATTTACGCTTTGTATATAATTTTCCCACGTTAGCAAAAGACGGTTTACTTCTAAATATCTTTAAGAAGTCTCATAATAAATCAAGTCGGCGACACGGATAA
This sequence comes from Pediacus dermestoides, assembly GCA_963942485.1. Lineage (NCBI taxonomy): Eukaryota > Metazoa > Arthropoda > Insecta > Coleoptera > Cucujidae > Pediacus > Pediacus dermestoides. The sequence goes on from OZ012626.1 coordinate 39,363,874, forward strand.
TGGAACTTTTTATACTGAGGTCTAGATATAAGTACGTTCTCTAACTGTTGAATTATAATTTTTATTAGGGGCACACGTTTATGACACTGGTATGTAGTGGCGTCAGTTTACAGGCTCAATAATACGCATAAAACATAAAAAAAACGGCGAGTACAGGGATAGTATTTTTAAATGTTTGCGAAAAAATTTACTTGTTATAATTTGTAATTTGTCTGTTATAGTTTGAAGTTTGTCTGTTATAGTTTGCACTTTCTAAATGAAATTGAAAAATATATAATAAAACAATTTTATTACGTTTGTTTTTTAGCAAAAAGTTATCTGAAATCTGGTCAAAACTTCTAAAGTAGTAATTTTGTGAAAATCAATTTATAATTATTATTTTACATATACATATAATTTTAGGCCAATATCATAAAGTAGCCAACGGCGACGGTTTTTTAGGCTACTTACAAAGTAAAAAGTATCCATGTCTTTTATTTTTTACGACAGTCTAATCAGACCGTAAAGTTATAGATAAGAAATAACATGGCATTTTTTTACTGTACACTTGGATTTGTAATTTATTATTTTTTATGCCCCAAACTGCTGAAATGCGTGCTGGTAAATAAAATAACATATTTTTGTTTGTTGAAAGAAATTTTGTTAGAAAAACTTAAATTAGGAAAAAATTCTTTAAAGAAAGCTATAAAAACTTAATTTTTTATTTGTTTACATAATCAAGCTCATAAACACGTTCACTCATCCGTTTTTATTATTATAATTGTTGTTTTAATTGGAATTGTTTAGGATTTAATATTTTCCTTTGAAGCATTTCTCAAATATTTGTGTAGTTATCTATTAATTTATACAGTAGGTACATAAAACTAGTTTATGCTACCTGTATTAACATAAAATATTTTTTTCAGAGGCGGCGCCAGCAGACAGAGAAGAATTGTTCGTTCAGAAACTTAGACAATGTTGTGTTCTTTTCGATTTTATGGATCCCTTGTCGGATTTGAAGTGGAAAGAAATTAAACGAAATGCATTACAGGAAATGGTTGAATTTGTTACACAACAAAAAGGTGTCATTACAGAGACAATTTATCCAGAGGCTGTTAATATGGTAAGGGTTTGTTTGCTTAATGATGTGTGAATAAGTAATTGTTTGGTTTGGTTTAGTGTTTGGATAATAAAACTGTTAAATACTTGTTTAGTTAATGATTTGTCGAATCTGGTTTTGGGTCTGAGAAATTAAATAAGTAAATATTTGTTTAGTTATCTTTTAAGAAATTGAAGTTATATGATTAATAATTGAACTAAGTTGTTCTTAGGAGGTGTCAATTATTATATTAATTTCTGTGAGCGTAATAAACATTAATTATTACAAATTTAATTAAACCCTCCAACGTCCTTGTCCAATGACATGCAATAATAGTACACGCAAAAAATCTAATAAGTTTTTTTTTTAGTTTGGAAATACGTAAATCGTGTTTAGTGGCTAAGAAACCTTTGAAAGTATGCTGCACTAATAAAGCTATTTTTAATTTCGAAGCGAAAAAAACAAATTATGTATTACTGTAATTTTACAATATGTAATTACAACATTATTATTTTAAAATTATACACAGACTTCATTGAGTCATAAACACATTGGAAATGTTCCCACCCACGCGGTGTATTTTAGTAAATGATTAAATATTGTTATATTGATGAAAAATTTTGATTGGACCAGATGGAAACTCAACAATTACAAATTGCATCATAAAAAGTTTTGTTTAGCGGAAAATTTGATAACTGCTATAAATACTTGACAATTTTGAGAAAATGCACCTTTTGGCGATGTATTTGGTTATATGAGGTAATAAAAACAAACCAGAGTTCCTAAAAGGATTTTTCAGCAGGTCGTCGTAAAATTGTTATTATTGTTTTCCTAGAGAAAAATTGACTTTTCTACTAAATAAATAATTTTAAATATTTTTGTTATGAAGAAATTAATATTGTGTGATGTTTTTCCAGTTTGCTGTGAATCTCTTCCGTACCTTGCCACCATCATCCAATCCCAACGGTGCTGAATTTGATCCAGAAGAAGACGAGCCAACGTTGGAGGCTGCTTGGCCGCATTTGCAACTAGTTTACGAATTATTTTTAAGGGTATTAGAGGCGTCAGACTTTCAACCAAATGTGGCCAAAAGATATATCGACCAAAAGTTTGTCTTGCAATTGTTGGACTTGTTTGATTCGGAGGATCCACGCGAACGGGATTTATTGAAAACCACCTTGCACAGAATCTACGGCAAATTCCTAGGGCTTAGAGCATTTATACGTAAACAAATAAATAACGTATTTTATAGATTTATATACGAAACCGAACATCATAATGGTATAGCGGAACTATTAGAAATCCTCGGGTCGATTATTAATGGTTTTGCGTTACCTTTGAAAGAGGAACACAAGGTGTTCTTGTTACGAGTCTTGATGCCTTTACATAAAGTTAAATCACTTTCGGTGTACCATCCACAACTGGCCTACTGCGTAGTACAATTCTTAGAAAAAGATCCATCACTCACCCAGCCGGTCATCCGTAGTTTGCTCAAGTACTGGCCGAAAACTCACAGTCCCAAAGAGGTGATGTTTTTGAATGAGCTGGAGGAGATTCTGGATGTTATCGAGCCGGCTGAGTTTCAAAAGGTTATGGGACCGCTGTTCAGACAACTGGCAAAGTGTGTGAGTTCACCACATTTCCAAGTTGCCGAGCGGGCGTTGTACTATTGGAACAACGAGTATGTCATGTCGCTGGTGTCGGAAAATGCCACCGAAATTCTCCCAGTCATGTTTCCTAGTTTGTATAGAAACTCCAAAAGTCACTGGAATAAAACTATACATGGCCTTATTTACAATGCACTGAAGTTGTTTATGGAAATGAATCAAAAGTTGTTTAATGAGTGCACGCAGCAGTATAAGCAAGAAAGACAAAGGTAAATTTTGATTATTATTATTAGATTAGTAAAAGATTTGTTGTGATTGTTGGATGATTTTTCAGAGAACGCGAAAGACAAAATCAGCGTTTGGAACTGTGGATCCGAGTTGAATCTTTGGCTGCAAGGCGACCAGAGTATGAAGTGCTTAGATCGTTAAATCCGGATATCAACAGTGTTATCACTAGCCCAGATCCCGATGACGAGGTTAATTTAGATTTAGAACAAGAAGCCCAGGAGGTAAGTGTTAGCTTGAAGAACGAGTCAGGTACAGGAAAAAATAATCTTAAAATCTGTCCAGTGGTTATAAAACGATGACACTGAAATTCAGCACTATTTTCTAAATTTCATTTTAAGCCCTGAAAAATACATAAAAATGGCTTTTATACGAAGTAGTAAGGAGCATCAGATAAAATCGATTTTGTACTTACTGTAATTAATGATTTTTCCTAAAATTTTATTGCAATTGTTAAGGAAGTTAACTAAACATTTAGTATAGTTTTTTTTTCCTAGGTGAAAAAGGGAGGGCGAAATAACAAGCCGCTGGTACGTCGCAAATCTGAACTCCCCCAAGATCAGTACACCGTCAAAGCTCTAAGTGACCACAAGAGGGCAGATGAATATCTACCAACACCACCTGATGTAAACAAATGCTAGTCCATTCATTTGCTTTCAATTTAGTGAGCGTAGTGCCAACTGGTAAAGAAAAAACATTAACAAACAGAAAAACACGATTTTCCTTTATTTACTTTTTTATTGTTTAGGTAAAGATATTCATTTTTACAATTTTATTTTCCGTAAGCTTTAAAAGGGGATTAGCATTAGGTATTTTATTTATTGTTTTATATTTTTCTTAATTTTGTATAAATTGATGTGTAATCTCCATTGGTCGATTTTAACCTGGTCGTGTTTTTATATTATTATATAATTTACTACTTACTCAATATATCTATGTTATAACTTAAAATAAAATCATTATTGTTAAAATGTTTTGAGAGAAAAGTTGTCACAATATTTATCCTGCTTTAATTTTACATTTTCCTATCCCACAACTATATTATGTAGAGAGGCCTTCAAGTATATTTGCAATATTAAATCAAAATATCTTTAAACTATTATTATTGTTGGGCTTTTCTCTCCCTTATACAAGAAATAGTTTTACGAACTGAGCAAATGACATATGGAAGTCCAGACTTTATTTTATGTATTTAGAGATCTATGTGTGGCACTTGCTTTGAATGTGTTAATAAATTTCGAATGAATACTGTTAGTTATGTAAAAAATGCATATTGTCTAGTGTTGTATCTTAAAAAAAATACATTCAATAATTAGTTTGTAAGGATATATTTTTTATGTTCGATAAAAGTTGGAAGGAATGTGTATATATAAAGGATAAGGATTATTATGTCTTAGACAGTATTTTTTTAAAGTATAGCAATGCTTTGTCAATGATATACGTATAATTTTAATTTAAAATAAACTTCCTTTATTATTATTATTATCTGTTTTTTTTCCTAAACATTTTTGAGTCAACATATAATAAAAACTATATACAAGTTTGTTTTTTCTAAACAAACATTTGTAACTTTTACTAAATATTTTTCAATCACAACTTTTGTTATATCTAATTTAATAATCAACGTAGTCGTTGTCCTCATCGTCGTCGTCTACTTTATCTGCTTCATTCGCTGGACAATTTTTACATCTGAAATCCGAATTAGCACAATTAAAAGTGAATTTTTTTCAGTTATTTTCTCTCTTACTGGCTTTTGTTCCACCCGTAATTAATACACGTGTGTCCAAAACATTCACAGCAACCATTTTCGAACCATCTGTATCCACAAGCACCAAAAGATCGGCAGTCCTTTTTACATTGTTTGTGTGATAAGCAGGAGTTGACGTACATCACTGTACAGTTAATTCTGGGATTATCCTTGTCCAATGTGAAGCTCAAGTTTTCATCTGTGGAAAAGTGCAGGTAAGTAAAATGAAAATTTCTATAAGCAGTTCTTAAGGCGAATGTTGCAATTTGGGAATAATTTTGTGATTTAATCAAAATTACGAATTTAATATATTTTTTTAGATTTTCAGAAGTGTCTGTATATCAATTTACATTTTTGATTTTTTCGCAGTTAGGCCAATATATTTTGTACATATTTGAAGTCTAAAATAATTAGATTTGTAGTTTACAAGAAAATGGCACAAAAAAATCCAAACCAATTTTCTTCCACACTCGAAAACATTAGGAACCCTCAAAAATAACCGTTTTAAATAATTTTTGGAGGAAAATGTGCACAAATAACAACGACCAACCTACAAAAAATTCAAATTGTATTTACGATTTTTTTCGAAAACCTCGAAAATTCACTTATGATGTTCCACTTTTTTTTAGTACAGTTGATAAAGGATGTTTTTTTAAGAAGAAAAGTTCCTATAAAAATGGATCGTAGAACGCTTCTTTTTATGAGGTACAGGGTGTTAAAAAAGAATTTTGCAATAATTTTTTGCTATATTTTCAGAATGGTTTAAGAGAGATCCGAAATTTGGTAGGTTAGTTAGTCTTTTAGTAAACTATAAATCTATGGTACTACCACAAAGATAATGTGGCTCATTGACGTACTTATGGGAGGGTGACTTCGTCTTTTTATGGATTAATTTTTTAAATTACCAAAATTATGAAAGATAAGCTCAAAACACGCAAAAAATTACATATTTGATTTGCTTTAACCCAACTGTTTACTAGAAAATTAATTTTATATTTTTTATTTCGAATTTATTTTAGAAAATTGCAAATTTTTATTTAACGATTTTTTCGTAAATATCGAAAATTCACTTATACATCTCCATACTATGTACAATATTTAACGAATGGTACCAAAATTTTCTTAACGCTGCTGATACTAACTATAAGTTAGAAATATTTTTTTTAGATTTTCAGAAGTCTCTGTATATCAATTTACATTTTTGATTTTTTCGTAGTTAGGCCAATATATTTTGTACATATTTGAAGTCTAAAATAATTAGATTTGTAGTTTACAAGAAAATGGCACAAAAAAATCCAAACCAATTTTCTTCCACACTCGAAAACATTAGGTACCCTCAAAAATAACCGCTTTAAATAATTTTTGGAGGAAAATGTGCACAAATAACAACGACCAACCTACAAAAAATTCAAATTGTATTTACGATTTTTTTCGAAAACATCGAAAATTCACTTATGATGTTCCACTTTTTTTTAGTACAGTTGATAAAGGATGTATTTTTAAGAAGAAAAGTTCCTATAAAAATGGATCGTAGAACGCTTCTTTTTATGAGGTACAGGGTGTTAAAAAAGAATTTTGCAATAATTTTTTGCTATATTTTTTCAGAATGGTTTAAGAGAGATCCGAAATTTGGTAGGTTAGTTAGTCTTTTAGTAAACTGTAAATCTATGGTACTACCACAAAGATAATATGGCTCATTGACGTACTTATGGGAGGGTGACTTCGTTTTTTTGGGATTAATTTTTAAATTACCAAAATTATGAAAGATAAGCTCAAAAACACGCAAAAAATTACATATTTGATTTGCTTTACTATTTGTTTACTAGAAAATTAATTTTATATTTTTTATTTCGAATTTATTTTAGAAAATTGCAAATTTTTATTTAACGATTTTTCCGTACATATCGAAAATTCACTTATACATCTCCATACTATGTACAATATTTAACGAATGGTACCAAAATTTTCTTAACGCTGCTGATACTAACAATAAATATTTTTTTTATTTTGGTTATTTAAAAGAGGCTACAAATATTTTTTTATGATGGAAAACCCACATCTACAAAAAACTTACGTGTATGATTAGGGAGGACAATCTTGCTATTAAAGTCGACATCTGTGGTAAACGTAACTGACTCCCAATCATCATACAGCGCACCCTTGCCAGTTAAAACCTCAAATAATTCGGGATTGTTGCGAAGAAAATACTTAGCAAAACTCGGCTTATCATCACCTCCTCCATTCACTTTGGAATCTTTTGGACAAGCCTCTATATTAAACAAAACCAAAATGTTTTTCAAAACATAAAAAAAAAATTAATTAATTACTTACCTATACAAGAACAGCATTGCAAATACTGATCACTTAAACACTTAGCACACTGGCTAACACACGATGGTTCAGTCAGATCACATCTGCATTTTTTGAGTAACATACATTTACTCACAACACTTGCACATTCTGCCCTATTGCAATTACTCACTTCTTGATAACTTACATGCAAAATAAAGCCCAGTAGGAAGATGTTCCGTATAGTAAACATTTTGTACTGAAACTGAAAGACGGTTTTGTCAAGGGCACTGTGTGCTATCCGCAGTAGCACCCTTTTGAAACTGTTCCGACAACTGAAGTGGTTTTGTCGAAGAATGGTTTATTATTTGAAGTACTTTGTTTGTATAATATCAGGGCAATTCATTGGAGTCACAGTTCCTGGACGGCGCGGCGCAAGGGTACTTTATACCTGGCGGCGCCTGAACTACAGGTATCCCGGAATTATACAACTTTATTGTAGATTCTTGGAAGCAGGTTGTATTGTTTTGTAATTAATTCGGAAGTAAAATTTGCAATAATTTTAAAAGTTTTTGAATCTACGAGCCCGAACAAATATACAGTGACCGGCAGAAAGTGTGCACCAAATAGGAAATTTTTCTATTTTTAGAATTACCAAATTTATTTTACTATGGAAAGGTTCTGCATGTGTTTAAACAAAAAAGAGCCTAAACAAAATCAGTAAAAATTGCATCGTATACGAGGGAGGGGTGAAAATTTAAAATTCACTCAAGAATAAAGTACCATTATTTTGCACCGTAGAAAAAAATTATTAGGAAAAGTTGTTTGTACTTAAAAGTTATCTCCGAATATCAAATTTCGACTCTGTAGACAAAAAATAAACGTCTTTCCTTTTTTTCGGCGCGCCCCCGTAGAACAAATCGCTAGAAGCTATGCAGCGCATAAATTCAGTTTTTTAACAGTTTTTGGTTAATACTTACATAATTTACTTAAATTGGTTTAAATGCACGAAAACGGGTCGTTTAATAAAATAATAATTATTTTATCAGGAAACTAAAATTGACTTACCGGTATAGGTACAAATAAAAGTAATTCCTGAACCAATATATTTAAGTTTTTTAAAAAGTAATAATGGCAATAAATTGCTAAAGATATCAAGTAAACCCGCATTTGTTTTACATTAAGTTGTTTTACTTATCCATAAAATAAAATACGATGTGCATCAAAAAAATTAGATTATTTTTGGCATTATTTTATTAACCGCCCTGTTTTCGCGCATTTAAACCAATTTAAGTAAATTATGTGTTTAATTGCCCAAGAACAGTCAAAAAACTGAATTTATGTGCTGCATAGCTTCTAGCGATTCGTTATACGGGGGTGGGTCCAAAAAAAGGAAAATGGTTTTTCTTTGTCTTCACAGCCCAAATTTGGTATTCTGGGATAACTTTTAAGTAAAAACAACTTTTCCTAATAACATTTTTTTCTACGGTGCAAAATAAGGGTAGTTTATTCTTGAGTAAATCTGAAATTTTCACCCCTCCCTCGTATACGATGCAATTTTTACTGGTTTTGCTTATGCTCTTTTTTGTTTAAAGACATGCAGAACCTTTCCACAGTAAAATAAATTTGGTAATTCTAAAGATAAAAAAATTCCCATTTGATGCACACTTTCTGCCGGTCACTGTATGTTCGGACGGTACTTAATAATTTAAAAAAGATGTAATTATACTTGATAAAAAATTAATCTTATTAATTTATAATTTATAAATTGGTTAGAAATACTTATTATAGAATACAAAATGTTATCAGAACGTATTAATTTTGGGTTGGCATTTAATGCACTTTAAAACAGACCAAAATAGCTTTAAAAAGAAATGAAAAAACATTTAAAAAATATTTCTAACTTTTATGAAAGGCAATACACTAAAAATAATATGTCACTTGTGATAGAGAAAACGCACTTTAAAAAAATAATATTAACTCCATATTAAATCTGATAAAACATGAAAATAATAGCAATGACTTACTGTAATAGTTTTCGACTGGAAAAAAAATATTCCACTTTAAACATTTTAACACGCTCTCTAAATATACGGTTTGCACGAAAAAACGATACATCGCACTTTGAAATGTAAGTAGAAAAAGAGGACGAGCAACTAAAACAAAAACGGCTCTAATAATTCAATAGCAATTTTCTTTTACATTGTATTTGTTTTGCCTTTTCATATTATGTATAATATTAAGTAGTTATGTAACAATACCGAATTTTGTTAATAAAAAGATATAGAGGCAATATCAATTAATATATCTCTTAAACGAATAAAAGGTGCATTTCTCTTAAAGTTTAGTATCCAAAGTGCGATTCTATCATTTTATAGTGGGTAGGCCTAATGTTTAAGTGTACTCTATCCAAAGTGCGATTGTACCATTTTATAGTGGGTAAGTTAACCTAATGAAAAGTTCTATTGTGCCATTTTATAGTTTGTTAGTACAAAGTTATACGAATTTTGTAAAGTGCAAATATATATACTCCATTAATTTTTAGTTTGTCTAAACTACATAATTTATTAATAAAAGTCTGACAAATAAATATTCGGACGAACTTGAATTAAAACAAAATTGTTACGTTTGTAGGGTGTAACATCACCCTTGGCCTTAAACTGCCTGAATTCGCTTTGGCATTGAATCTACTAGAGAGATTTACCAAACTTGGGAGTAAACGAATTCCAAATCTGTTTTTTTGGAATTTTGCGTTGCGGGGTGTTCGCAATTTCTTCATCTCAGGCCATAGCGTTTAGATGACATTTAAGTCAGAACTGCTCGATGGCCAAGACAATATATTCTAATGTTATTGTCCTCAAACAATTTTGTTTTTGTTTTGGCCATGTGGCGCACCATCTTGTTGAAAAATAAAATTTTGATGTTCAAAAAGTTGTTATGCAGAAGGGGGCCAGTTTCTTGCTAAAATATCTTGATATTTAACTGCATTTGTTGTACCCTCAAGAAACTCAAATTTGCCAACCCCCTTGCCACTCATGCTCCCTGTGGAAACTTCACAGCTCGTTTGAGGCAGTTCTTATGGAATGCATCATTTTGGGTACAAATATTTTTTTCGAAAATCGTCAACACAAATATCAAATTTAGATGCGTCACTAAATATGAGTTCAGCCCACATTTCCTTAGTCCAATTTACTTTGGATTGTGCCCAATTAAAACGCTGAGCTTTTAAATTTCGATCAGCAAAGGTTTTTCCTTAGCCCTACATAGCGACACAAAAAATGCAAAGTTAATTTTAATAATTGTTTTAGCCTTAATTATTAGTACTTTGTAAAAATTAATAATTATATCCAGATTTGTGTAGCTATTTACGGCAACATTCTCTGAACACGCTTACAGTTATCTCCTGATTCCATAGCGACTAAATTTGCCGTAAAGTGCCCCTTCTGGTGGTTTTGCAAATTTTTACAAGAATCCGTCGTTCTTCTTTTCTGATAATTCGTGGTCGTCCAGGACTTTTACTACGAATATCAACATTGACCGTTTCACAATACTTTTTTATAATATCCCCAACAGTTGATTTGGATAAATTTAAATCATTTGCAATTTTTTGCATAGAATTACTCCTAGGTACCGTAATGTGAAATAATAATTTCGAGGACTTTTTTGTTTGTTGCAAAACCACGAGGCATTTTTAGATGCGATATTAATGTAGATACGTCAATACAAACTATAATAAGAGAGGCTATCTTAAATCTTAAAAAACGTCAACAATATTCTAATAACCATAGCGTCACGTGTCAAATGAAAATAACGTCCGAATATTTATTTGTCGGCAAATTTGTGAATTTTTTATTAAATAACGTTTTGTACTCTTTAATTATTTTTAACCAATTCATAAATTAATGAGATTAATTTTTAATTAAGTAATTACATATTTTTTAAATTATTATTAACTGCCGTTTGAACATATAGTTGTTAGGGCTCGTAGTACTTACTGTGATCTTATACTTGAATCACTAAAATTCCATAATAAAACTACGTAGAGGAAAGAGGATATAATCAGGTATTAGCTAAAACTGATTAGATATTTAAATTATTTTTAGGGCCGGGCTTTTCATCTTAATTAACTTAAACTAGCAGATAAATTTGTTGACTTTCATTATTATCTACCAAATAAAGTTAATCCGATGTGAAAAGATCGGGCCTTAATATTAAGATAATGGAGAAAATATTTCGTTTTATCATTTTGTTACTATTGGATTAGATAAAAACTCTATCAAGCTTTAGCATCGTTATTTTTAGTTATTTTTTGCTCTGCAAAGTTGGAATCAGCAAATTATATTTGTGTGTCAAAGTTGGGACAAAAACATTAAAAATAAAAAAATTGCCTATAAAGTTTAAAATTTCACATATTTTTATTTAAAAAAATAAATATTTTTACATTATCAAAACTAAACAATTAAAAATTCATCAAGTAGGTACCTAGACAAATTACTTTAGGAATCCGTTTTTCGACAGTTTTTCTTAAACTAGTAAGATTCATTCAACTACACTCCTCTTTAACGTCAACAAATTTAGGGGAAACTGGATTAGCTTCATCTAAATTGTCCTTGTCTTCTTCAGGTTTTTCTATTTTCATCTGCACAAAGTTCGAGGTTAAAGGATTGGAATGCTCGTCACTTTTCCAATGGCTTTTTATATCTTCTTCCGTTTCCAATTTAATTTCCGAGGTTGAGCAAAGCGGCTCATCAATTATCTCCATTTTAAGTACATCCGCGTGATTTATTATTTCAGTATCGAGCGCATCGGTTGTCTTTGTTAATTTCTGATTATGAGGAAGTTCCGGTTCTGATTTAGCGTTTTTCTCCGGCTGAAAATTAGAGAAAATGTGAGTTTTCCAATATAAAAATAAAAATAGTTTTAAACTAACACTTGAAAATTATTGATATAATTCAGACCCACTTTTATTTTGTTACAAATATAATTTAATTTTGTATCTATTGTATTTGTTAAAATATGTCTACTAAATAGGGAAAAATCCAGAAAATATCTTATTATATTACGTCACTTTAAATAATTATGATATTTTTCTCAACAGCCAGCAACGATTTGGAAAAAGGTATTAATAGTCAAATTTTATTTTCACCTGCACAAAGTTCGATGTTTTGCATTGGTTTTCTGTGCATTCTTCTATATCTTCAAACGTTTCCAATTTTATTTCCGAGGTTGAGCAAACCGGCTCATCAATTATCTCCATTTTAATTTCTTCCGCGTGATTTATAGCGATTTCTACATGATCGGGCGCGTCGGTAGTCTTTGCCAATTTCGGATTATGAGGAGTTTCAGGTTGTGATGTAGTGCTTTTCCTTTTCTTGGTGTTTGTCATGTCTTGCTCTTGCTCCGGCTGAAAAATAAAGAAAATATGAATTTTACACTACACAAGAAAATTATTTTAGAATTTTGTGATAAATGATAAAAATATGTGACAGTCAATAAAACGAACTGCTGAATAATTAAATTAAATCATTAACGTCTATCAGAGTCCAGGAAAAATAGACTTTAACATGGAAAAAAATTGTTATAGGCTGAATTTTTGCATGCACCTTAGTATTATAGCCCTCAATAATGTGTGAAAGTTCCCAATCGGTTTGATGGCTGCTAACTGAGTCACTCGAGGTCAAAGGTCGCGATAAACAGTTTTTTGCAAATATTTCGAGAACGGCGACCTTTATTGAAAAAAATATAGAGAGCTAATTTTTAGCTGAGGCATGTTGCTATAAAAACTTATTCAGAAGTTTTTTTGTAGGGGCAATCGTTCACGAGATATAGCGTTTCAAAAACTAAGAACGTAGAGGACTTACTTCACTACGAAGAATAACGACTGATCTTATGATATGAAAGTTGGAAAATGAATTATTATTCAATATGTATATTTATGGCGTTTTTTATTTATTTGGGCATTTATGATACAGTAATTAACGTTCTTCAGTTTCGGAGAGCGATTGTTCCGTCACCAAAGTTTGGACGAGGAAAGACCATGGATCGATGTCGTTATCGATCTCCTCATTATCAATATTATAATTTTCCATGTTCATACATGTTTGGCCATTACATTGGCTACAAACTACAGAACAGTTAAATTCTGCTTTTCGCCGACATCCACAATTGGAATGGAGAAATTGATCCTCAGGACTGGGGATGGGTACTACAAAATAATATTTTAGAGCCAGTTACAACTCTGCTCCAAGCCGCTCCTGATGCATTACTCAATACAGTATTTTGTAAGTGCAAGAAAGGCTGTGGTTCCAATTGTGGATGTCGGAAAGTACAAACCCTCCCGGGTTTAAACCAGAATACCTATCACTCTGTAGTTCTGTACACGTTCATTAATTATTGTCCTCGAGTTATGAGACACCCTGTATATAGATATAGAGCCAATGCTAACAATCAAATATTTATTTAAGAATCACTATCAACAATTAATTACTCAAACCACCTCTAGATTGTTCATGCACGCTCAATCTAAATTTTCGAGTCGATATGTGCAAGGGTGTAGACGTGATAAGCGGACAATCTACAAATTTGAATTTTATATGGAATAGCAGATGAAAGATTTTTAATTATTTCATTTCCGCAATTACTACTGTTTATTTGGAAGATATTTTAAATCGAATCATTTATATAAATATTCATACATATTTTGCTTGCCTCAGAATTTTCAACTTCAGGTTCCTGATTACAGTTAACATTCCCTTCGTTTTCAGAAAAAATACTCGGTATCGCTGACGGAACCAAACGAGGATGTTGAAATTTATACTGGAATAAACCAAAAATCAGTATCAATTTCACACATTTTCCTCTATGAAGAGATAATATTGGGTTGATTTTATAATAATAAAAAATCACAATATTGCTGTACAGGGTGTTCCATTTTCGACACTTTTAGGGGGTATTGGCGTTATTATGAAAGATAGAGTGTTGCGGTTTTCACCTCCCTGTCCTACTTTTTTACGAAACGAAAGATTCTGGAGTCAAATTTGTCATGGCTCTCTTAGTTTTTAATCTACAGAGTGATTCTGAAAATCTTTGTTTTTTAGACACTCCTCGTATTTCCGTTATGCGTCTACTTATCAAAAAGGTGAAAACTGATCTTGATAGAGTTTTTTACGTAGAATTCAGTGGCGTAGGCAGTTTTTGTGCAAAAGGTTTAGTTTTTGAGATATTGCCCAAACTTATGTTTTTTTAAATATATTATATTTTTATATATTATATTTTTATATAAATATATTATCTTTTATATTGATTAAGCAAAATTTGGGCTTTCCAAAAATATATAATACTTAATATTTATTTTGAAAACAAGCTCAAAATTCGATATTTTTACTAATTTTCTTTATTATAACAGTAGGCCATGGCTAATTTTTTAAAAACAAATCCAAAATTTTCACAATGCGTTATTATTTTAAAGCTAAACACTTCAAAAGATAATTTTAATGCATTGTATAAAACATACCAACAATATAATACTTCTCATAATTATCGTAAATGGCCATTGTAATAAAAACTTAAAAGTAAAATAAAAACTCCTACGTAACAAAAATATTTCTTCAATAATGGAAATCTGACAAATCTGTCAAATTTTGCATTTGTTTCTAATAAGCTAGCCATGGCCTACTGTTATAAATAAAGAAAATTATTAAAAATATCGAATTTTGAGCTTGTTTTTCAAAATAAATATTAAGTATTATATATTTTTGGAAAGCTCAAATTTTGCTTAATCAATATAAAAGATAATATATAGGGTGTCCCATTTAAAAAAACATAAGTTTGGGCATTATCTCAAAAACTAAACCTTTTACACAAAAATTGCCTACGCCACTGAATTCTACGTAAAAAACTCTATCAAGATCAGTTTTCACTTTTTTGATAAGTAGACGCGTAACGGAAATACGAGGGGTGTCTAAAAAACAAAGATTTTCAGAATCACTCTGTAGATTAAAAACTAAGAGAGCCATGACAAATTTGACCCCGGAATCTTTCGATACGTAAAAAAGTAGGAAAGGAATGTGAAAACCGCAACACTCTATCTTTGATAATAACGCCAATACCCCCTAAAAGTGTCGAAAATGGGACACCCTGTACTTCATACAACTTCATATTGCAAATATTTCGCTACTTACTTCGGCAATTTTCACATCCCCAAGATATCTAACATATTTCCTTTCTACTTCACATTCCTTGAAATGTTTTTCACATACAAAAAAAACCGATCGAAATTTACTGACACCACGAATGGCATGCTCCCATTTTTCACGAGCTTCTGTATTCGAGGGAACTTTAAATACTGAAATTTTCTCTTGACTTTTTCTTTTCCCGGTTTTACATCCGGGAACGACGCATGGTTTCGTCATTTGGCACAAATGAATTGCAAATAATTGACGAAATTCTTACACGAATATGTTTGGATTTAGGGTTAGAATAGAACCGTAATAATAAACATCTCTCGCTCACAGCGACTACGGCGACGCTTGAAGGAACTAATAATTGGTGGGGGAGTCACGCGTCACAGTCATTGATGATTGAAGTAGAATGCGAGCCGCCGTGACTCATAAATTAGACCAAGTTTACAGATTTTGTTGGAAAATATTTATTTAGTTTTAGTAGTTGGCTACATTGTCTAAATGTAGTGTTTCTTTTATTATTTTGTTGGACACATTTGGTATGTTGGCTGTACTGAGAAGCGAACAAAATATAATGGCATGTGTTCCTTTGTTTGGTATTAAATAAAATTTTGAAAATTGAGTGAACTACTTTAATTTCGGCCACGATATCTACTTACAATTTTAATTTATTTAGACATCTACATATTTATTACACAATCATGAATGAAATTTAATAAATAATACATACTATCACTTTCCTTTTCCTTCCCCTCGTTTCAGGCTTTGGTTCGTTGCCTTCGTTTTCATTCTTAATTGCCCTATACACACTAGTTTCGGAAACTTTTGTCAAGATACTACATAATGTGACCACCTCACCAACCGACATGTGCTGTTCTCGGGCTCGAAGGCCCTCAAATACATAATATATCATAGTTTTTTCCTCCACTGTTAAATTAGATCGGCGACGTCCTTTCTCAATTTTATTACTGTTAGTATTATCACTATCACTTTCAGCCATTTTTTACAAAAATAATTTACTTACTGTGGCATGAATTTCGTATAGGTAAAAGATGGTTACTAAAACTGAACGATTAGTTCGTTGGAAATTGTAGGTAGTGACTCATGCTTAAGTATGTTTCACAATCTAACAAAAGCGGCAAAAATAATGTATGGGAAAAGCTAAGAAAGATTATTACTCCTATCGCGTATTGCCGCTCCATTCAAATGCAAGTAGCATAGGAAAATCTAAAAATATTTACAGTACAACTAGCGCTGCACTAAGCAAGCTTTTAGGCAACTGTTTGGTTGCTTTGCTAGAGTTGATTAACACGAAAAGAACGAGGCGGATACGCACGAATAATCCCTAATCAAACCCGAACACTCTTCGAACTAACAATCTAGATCATTATCTTTTAACTGACACTGCCGTCAATAGATACAGTGGCGTATCCAGAAGATTTCATAATTATACAGGGTGTTCGCGCGAAGTGGCTCACTATTGCTAACTTCGTTATTATTGGAGCTACAAAGTCGGTTAAATTAGCAAACTAGTAGCATTTTTTCCGCTGATTACAATGGTGAAAACAAACTAACAATTGACCATCTGGTTTTCGAGATATTCACAAAAATAACATTTTTTTAAATGGAACACCCTATATATTTTTGCAGAAATCGATGACAAATTAAATTCTGTACAAAAAATGTCCTTAATTTTTTTTTATTATAATTTAAAATAAGCGAGTTATTTTGAAAAAAAGTTTGCAATTCTTAAAAATCAAGTAGCCATAAAACGAAATAGTAATTTATTAAAACCCAACAATCATAATTTTGAATTTAAGCAAGTTGAAAAAAACTTGATAGAATTACGGAAATATTAATATTTTATTTAATATTTTTAATATACAGGTGTTTGCGCAAAGTGGTTCACTATTGCTAACTTTGTTATTATTGGAGCTTCAAAGTCGGTTAAATTAGCAAACTAGTAGCATTTTTTCCGCTGATTATAATGGTGAAAACAGAAAAACAATTGGCCATCTGGTGTTCGAGATATTCACAAAAATAACATTTTTTAAATGGAACACCCTGTATATTTTTGCAAAAATCGATGATAAATTAAATTCTCAACAAAGATTGTTCTTATGCTTTTTTGACAATTATTTAAAATAAGCGAGTTATTTTGAAAAAAAGTTTTCAAAATTTTAATATCAAGTAGCCATGAAAATTATAATTTTGTAAATTTTCAATATTTCCGTAATTCTTTCAAGTATTTTTCAACTTGCTTAAATTCAAAATTATGATTGTTTGGTTTAAAAAAATTATTATTCCGTTTTATGTCTACTTGATTTTAAAGAATGGCAAACTTTTCTTCAAAATAACTCGCTTATTTTAAATTATTATCAAAAAAAGATGAGGACATTTTTTGTATAGAATTTAATTTACCATCGATTTTTGAAAAAATATATAGGGTGTTCCATTTAAAAAAATGTTATTTTTTTGAATATCTTGAAAACCAGATGGTCAATTGTTTTTCTGTTTTCACCATTGTAATCAGCGGAAAAAATGCTACTAGTTTGCAAGTTAGCAATAGTGAGCCACTTCGCGCGAACACGCTGTATAAGTTTCTAGGTAGATTTTTGTTTCTAATTTCCTGCCGTTGTATAGTCTACGGAAATCTGCTGGGAACAGCGTCTGGTCTTAATGGACTTCTTTTTGAACCAATCGAAAAATCGGCTTTATCAAATGTAGCAAACTGATCTAAAAATGAAACATAACCACGAAACATAATAACATAACCTTAAACTTAAACCTTACCTTTGTGCATTTTTTTACGATGAATGGTTTCGGAATATGTACAACAAGAACAACTGTTCCTAGAGTCAAGTTTGATCAATAATTCATCGATGTTTTGTTTTAATTACATACAAACGATTGCTTTATCATAATTAATTAAAACTGGCACAAAATGGCTGTAACTGTATTTCGACGACATTCTAGTTTTATCCTTCTCTATGGTGGTATGTTCGTTAGACAGGTTGTGTTAGTTTTAGGCAACCAACAGTACATCTTGTAATATATATTGCCTACATTCAGGCTTAATTAAGCTAGTATTACTTTTCGCCTCTTCTTCGTGTTTGTTGAGTCAGTTCCACCACCTTTCCAGCTCAAGTCGAATAAAACGTTTTGTGTCAGTTTTTAAGTTGTTGACTTGATGTCCCCATTATCAAACAAAACAAATGAATTTTGACATTTTTAAACAATAACTAAAATATCAAAATTTATCAAAACCAACACTTATTCTAAAACTTATTGCCTAGTATAACATTAAAAACGTGAATGATGTGTAGAGTGTAAAAAATAATTGTGAGATGTGAGTAAAAATCGGAAATCAATTACCTGTCAACTTTCTCTAGCTTTGTACTACTGTGTCTTTCAGATGAATCCAAAAGTGGAAAAGTGGAAAAACAAACGGGATTTAATCAAATTGCTCCAATATAGAGAGAGCAATGCCGAGGCTGGGAAGATATTGAAGGAACGCTCTCAATTCACTGACAGTTTGGTTAAAAGGTTAGGACTTGAGTATGAGTTGGAAGGGCATAAAGGTTGCGTGAATTGCCTTCAATGGACTAGCGACGGCAAGTAAGTTCTTAATCAAACACCGATGTAACTATTATAGCAGATAACTGATGGAAATTACAGACACCTGGCCTCGGGTTCCGACGATACTAACGTTATAATATGGGATCCTTTCCGACATAAACAACTACAAGTCATCAATACACACCACATTGGAAATATCTTCTCGGTCAAAGTACGTTATTAGTATATGTACCTGTTTTAGTACTAGATTATAATGTATTTTTAGTTTTTGGGAAACAACAACAATATTATCGCAACCGCAGCTGGAGACTGCAGGGTTTTTGTGCAAACCCTCCAAGGAGCTGCTGCTAAAAACCCCCCATTGTTGGAATGTTTCTGTCATATAAATCGCGTTAAACGTTTGGCTACAACCCCAGATGAACCCACGTTGTTTTGGTCAGCTGGGGAAGATGGAATTGTTATGTAAGTTGATGGAAAGTTTCCGCTATTACTTTTAATTGTTTGGTCCTAGGCAATATGATTTGAGAGAACAGCATGACTGTTCGTCACCATCCAAGTTGTTAATTTGTCTTGGACCACAATCTGAGGTTAAATGCGTGGCTGTGAACCCCACAAAGCCCCACTATTTAGCTGTAGGGGCTAATGATTGTTATATAAGGATGTATGATAGGAGGATGTTAAAAATGAGTTATGCTGCTGATGTAAGTTTTTGATTGTCTATAAAAGACTAATGTACAGGGTGGGCAAAATTCGATGTTTTTATAGGGTAACTTTTTAAACCATTATTTTTCAAGAAGAAATTGAAGGAATAGCCCCTACATATTATATATATTTGAAAATAGAAAAAATGCTCTTTTCAATAAAGTGACCGCCCACTATGGCTTCCATATAAAAAAATAAAAATGTATGTCATAACCTAAAAATAAAAAGACATTTTAAAAATCTGTTAACGCCATTGCATTCGCATCAAAAAAGTGCCTTAAGAACGTGCAAACGCCATTTCCCTAAATTCACAAACAACCGAAATATAGACTCAAATCGAAATCTCAAAAAATCGAATTTTCGGCCATAACTCGAAAACAAACGACGATCGCTAAAATTTGACTTCACCGTCAAAGATTTCCCAAAAAAAGAGCTCGACGATGCGCGGTCAGATTTTCAATATCTCTTATGGTTTAAAAGTTACCCTATAGAAACATCGAATTTATAGTAATTATTATTTTTGTGTTTTGAGTCAACTTTATTCAACGCTAAAAATTAATTGAATTTGTGATAAAATGAAAACATTCTGTTACTATTGTTTTATTCACTATAGAAAATATTTTTTGATAAAAGACTCATGCTATTATGACAAATTTTATGGTTTTGTTTGCCTCGTGATATGCATGAATAAGAACAAATACGTTGATTCTATTTTACAAAATATAAACTACAAGTACATTGAATTATCTGGCTTAGAAAGATATTTAAATTATTTGAAAATATTTGTTTTAGTAACGTAATACTTTTGACTAATAAATAATAAATATATTTATAAAAGCTAATCAATTTAATTCTATTATCTATAAACAAACTGTTATGGAATACATTTATTTTTACTGATAGAAAAAGTACAATTGAGTCATAGAGAAAAGGCCACAATAACTGACAATTTTCAGGATTTCTTTTCTCACGCGTTTGATTCACTTCCAGGCTAACATTATGGGCCAAATTCCAGACTCCAACTGTGTTCAGTATTATGCACCAGGTCACCTGGCAATGGAGAACGCAGCCATGTACAACTTTAAGCTGGCTGCTACTGATATAACATTCAATTCAGCTGGTTCTGAAATGTTGGTTAATATGGGCGGTGAACAGATTTATCTGTTTGATATTAATAACTCTAGACACATTAACGAACTTCAAATACCGAAAACCTTGCCTAATAAAGATCGGATGACGAACTACAAATGTTATTGCCGCTACAGCGTAAGTAAAACAGAGAAAAACTTGGGACAAGAATTTTATTGAAGTTCAATTTTTATATGTAAACTTATTTGTTTCTGCAGGATGTTTCGGATTTGTTGTTGATGAGGAATCGAGATGTTCGATATACTGACGACGAAAACTGTGCCTGTTTCTACATGAAGAGGGCCTTTAGGTGTTATGAGAGAAGATGGTAATATTTACTTGTGAAATTTGGTGATTTTTTCAAACTTATAATAAATGAAAAAAAACCTTACATCTCACCACTTGCTAACTAGATCTCTTTCAAGGATGGGCGACTTGTACAGTGCAGCCAGAGACTATTTATACGTGACGAAACAGTGGCCAGCCCACAGGCAAGCCTATATAGGCTTAATCAAAAGCCTTATCGGTTTGAAATGGTCTAACGAAGCCAATCAGTGGCTGGAGTACTTTTGTAAACTGTATCCATCATACAGTGACTGCTCACAAGTGAAGTTGTTGCGTGACGGGATCGACGATATAAAAAGTACGCAAGACATCAAAGCAGAACCTAAGGAATTTGTCAAGAAAATGGAAGAGGCTGAAACGAAACTTAGGTTAGATTCTAGGGATTATGAGAAGAGGTTTTTGGGGCACTGTAATACGACTACGGATATAAAAGAGGCTAACTTCCTGGGTATGGATTTAATAGGCATTTAAGTTTGTTTCTAAATATTTAAACATTTAGGTGAAGATGGTAACTACATATGTGCGGGCTCGGATGAAGGCATCTTCTTCATTTGGGAGCGCAAACATTCTACGATAGTAACGGCTTTGGTTGGAGACGTTTCGATTGTTAATTGTATTCAACCACACCCTAGTGCCTGTTTCATAGCTTCAAGTGGTATTGATCCTGTAGTAAAACTTTGGTCCCCTTTACAAGAGGTTCGTTTGGCTTTTTAAACTGTTTTCTTCCTACTAAAACTTCTCTTGTAGGGAGCAGCAAACTCGCGACTTGTACAAGATATTGATACAGTAGTTGAGACGAACCAACAAAGAATGTCCATGGATCCCTTTGAGACTATGCTCGTTAACATTGGGGCGTTACAAGAGGTGCCAAATTGCCGAACTAGTTAATATTGCGACTTTTTGCTTTGTAAATTTTGAGGATCATGTAAAATGTATGTTTTTTTTAATAATTAGAAAGTGGCTAATTTTTAGTTTTTTTGGCATTTGGTTCAGTGGCTGTTACGGAGAGGTGGTGATTTTATTTTAAAAAAATGGAACGTGCAATGTGTTAGGGGAACATATAACATTTTGTTGCAAATGTTGCATTTGCATTAATTTAGTTTTCTTACAGGTAGTTTATTTATTATTATTATGTTATCCACAATTTTTATTGTTAAAAAATATTGTACTGTATACAAACTATTACAAATTAAAAAAATAAATAAATCGATTTTCTTATTTCGTTTTTAATAAAAAATAACCACATAAAATTTATAGTAGAAATCTGTCTTTGATGTAATCTACCGCATTACTTAAAATCTCCAAAGTTTCGTTAGGGTACAATATAAAACATATAAACGTAAGTACAAGCAGTTTCATAAGTGCAAAGATGATTTTAAACGGAAGTGTTACTACGAAAATGGCTAAACACACGGGAAGAAGTAGTATTTTCACAGGAATTACTAATACAGACACAACAACAAATAGAATAAACGAAACGACTTCGATGCATGTTTTTGCTACTGCCACAATCATAATTTTACCATCTGAAATGCAGGAATAAATCATGTTTTTTATTTTGGACTATTGTACTTACTTTTATTTTTACTTTTGTGTGGTTCATCAAGCGAGGATGAGGGTAGAAATTTAGCTTTGTGGGCATTGTTTATTAGTTGGTGAGTATCGTCTACATTTTTGATAAAATATGTCAACGCCTGACAAATATAAATCGTATATTAATTATGGTAGTTAAAAAAAATTCCTACATTTTAAGAACATCACAATAAGAAGAAATATATGCTGATAATTTTCCTGAAAATCGTATAATTTAGCATGAAAGCTCCTTTTTGGGCCCTTGGTATCTTAATTCCCCGAGCCATTACAACCCTGTACTGAAATTCAACCAATTTGGTAAACTAACTTCTAAACAACATTTAAATACAGTGTCCCAGGATAGATACGAAATATTTATAGGTGTGATTTTTTAATAAAATCTGCATTGTCCTGTACAATTTTTTTATCCCCAATCCGGGTTAGTTTTCGAGCAATCATCTCTTGAATGTTGAAAATTGTAGATGGAAAAAGTAAAACACTGTTGAATAAAAAGAAGCCAGTCTGCTAAACTATTTGATTATCGAAAAAAAGTTATACATAAAATTTGTAGCTGAGATGATTTGCGATCGAAAGTATCTTGTAATTTTTTTGATAGTGTTAACCCTTAAAGAATTATTAATGTTCAAATTTGGAATTTGAAAAAATAAATCATGTTTACGTTTCATTTAATTTATTTTGAAAACTATTGAAAATAGTTAAAAAGTTGATACATGATGAAAGTTTGGTTTAATTTGAATCGAAAAGTTAAATTCTATTTTGAACTTAAAGGATGTCTACTCGGAGTAATTATTAAATTTGTTAAAAAGATTGCCAGAAGTTGCACCTTCAATGACTTTATATGGAAAAAAAATCGGATTGGAGATAAAAAAAATTATACAGGACAATGCAGAATGTATTCAAGAATCATACCTAAAAATATTTCGTGTCTATCCTAGGACACCCTGTATACAGGGATATTCACCGAAACCGTTGGTTAGACGTTTTAAAAGATGTAGTTAATATTTTTTTCTGAAAATTGGGTTGTGCCCTAAATAGCATATGATCTCTTTATTTAAAATATTTTCAAGTTTCTACGACTTCCGGTTATAACGGAAGTAGACCCTAACTTCGTTTTTTTAAATGGAACACCCTGTATATTATTACATTTTTAAATTCTACATTCAATTATAATAACATTTTGTTAAAACAATTTTTCTCTAAAGCATTTCGTTTAATAATTACAGGATGATATTTTAAAAAATGTCCAAAAATGGGCTAACTTTAATATTTTATTTTCTAGCCTTCTAATATTCAAATTGAAATGCGGTTTTGGCAAAATGTTAACAAAAGTGTACTACTTGCAATTTCTTCATTGCAACAGCTCAAAGTTCTACAGGGGGTTTATAATTTAGGTGCCATTTAGAAAAAAATCAAAAAGGAATAACTCATTTTTTTCAAATGGAACACCCTGTATATCGATACAAATTTGGATTATTCATTCAATTTAAAGGTAATTTGATTGAATAAACTTTATACCCAACTCTTGCTGTTTTCGTGAAATTTCGTTTTTTTGGTAATATTGAAAATTATGCCAAACAATTCGATTATTGGATCAAGTCATCGATGTTGTCAGTAAAGCATCTTAAACAATATCGTTACATTAATCATTAATAAAAAATTAATTAAAAAAAAACTTCTCTTGTTAATCATTATATTAAGTGTAAGTACCATAAAAATTGATATTTCACGAAAACGGCAAGAGTTGGGTGTAAAGTTTATTTAACAAAATTACCTTTAAATTGAATGAATAATCCAAATTTGTATCGATATACAGGGTGTTCCATTTGAAAAAAATGAGTTTTGCCGTTTTGATTTTTTTCTGAATGGCACCTAAATTATAAACCCCCTGTGGCACATTGAGATGTTGCAATGAAGAAATTGCAAGTAGTACACTTTTGTTAACATCTTGTCCAAACCGCATTTCCATTTGAATATTAGAAGGTTAGAAAATAAAATTTGAAAGTTAGCCCATTTTTGGACATTTTAAAAAAAATCATCCTGTAATTATTAAACGAAATGTTTTGGAGAAAAATTGTTTTAACAAAATATTATAATTGAATGTAGAATTTAAAAATATAATAATATACAGGGTGTTCCATTTAAAAAAACGAAGTTACGCTCTACTTCCGGTACAACCGGAAGTCGTAGAAACTTGAAAATATTTGAAATAAAGAGATCTTATACTATTTAGGCTATAAATCAATTTTCAGAAAAAAATATTAATTACATCTTTTAAAACGTCTAACCAACGGTTTCGGTGAATATCCCTGTATAAAGTCCTATGAAAATAGGATTTAGGGTCAAGATTAAATACGATCTGGAATTTTTTTACACTTAGTTTAAGACTATGATTAATTTAATTAAAGAACATTTTTAATTTAATTTTTTTATTACGATACCTACTACTTAAAGCAGCTCGAAATAATTATAATAAAATAAACAAAGTTAACACATTTAGGTAGTCAGAATTAAAAAATACTTTAGTATATTTAGGTGTTATACATTTATAACTGCTTTTTTGTACTGTGTACTAAAACACGAAATATTACTGGTTATTATGGGTACTTATACCTCGTTATTTATTTGTAAGTTCAAGTGAAATGGATAATTCCTCGTGTGCCCTTCCAACTCCATCATATTCTTCACCCACTGATTACTAATTAAGATCAACATGCAAGTACAACGCGATGCCATTATATAAACCTTCTTCCTATCCTCCGAGTCGCTACAATCAAAATCATCATCCTCAATAACCATTATCACAATTTTAAACTCCAACCCCTTCACCCTTAAAACCCACGATATGAGAAAATCACTTAGCTCAGCTTCTCTTAAAAAATTCTCAACATCCCCAACAGCTTTCGGATGGTATCCATTTTCAACAAACAAGTCTTCTATATGTCTATTAATACTATCTGGAACTAGTTTTTCGTTTACTAGAAACGGCAACACGCAAATGTCGTTTGGTTTGATTCCTTTAGTTGAACAAAGATCCACAACTACCTCAGCAACCGTTTGGTCAATTGGTGTGTTCTCTGCGTCTACCCAGAAAATTGGCGGCCCATTAATATGGTGTCCTGTATGAATATGTGGAATTTTCATGTTTTCCATGATAGCTTTCGGAAGCAACGGCATTGGAACATCGTAAAACTGCTTGAAGAAATTAAAAATATTCCCTGTAGACCTCATCACTTTCACCAGAGTCAAATGCGGCGTTTTTAGCATCTGCGGCGAGTGTTTCGGCAAGAACAACGACGCCTGATTTATATCCACCATAAACCAAAGCTCGCCCCAATTTTTCGGACTGTGCTTCCTGATTGCGTCCCCAATGTCCACGTTTTCGTCCAAACTCGTCCATTTGCAGTTTTCTTGTTGACAGTTACCTTTATGGTAGGATCTGTAGAGGGAATTGCAGGTTTTTATCATTATATCCTTGTCGAAGGCCAAGCAAATTGCTTCGGCTTCGTCCATGAACACATGCTTGTATTTATTCTTGTTGTTGTCTAGGAAGTCGAAGCGGCTGATGTAGAAGCGGACGGTGTCGACGTAGCTTCCGATACCCAATTTTTGTAGCTTTAGTTCCACTTCGAATCTGAGAAAAATTGATTATTTTAGGTTAAGTATGTTAGGTTATCTTAGGTTGGATAATTCTTGGTAGTGAAGTTAGGAGCGTTAGCGCAGTTGCCCCCAAGCCAGGTTTACACGATCAAAATCACATGCTACGGCTGTCCCATAATTACAACAAAATTTTGATGGCAAATAAATTGATTTTGAAAACCAAATGTAGTTACCTACCGAATTCCAGGCCAATAACAGATGTAAAGTGCGCGGTTTTGTTCATTGAGCTGTCCAGTTTCGTGCAATTGCTGAAGTTTCCTTAAAACCAGCAAAGTTTTCCCTGTACCAGCTGCGCCATGAACGATCAAAGGACCGCCAGTTTCTCGTTGACAAATGTCGGTATTTAACAGTTGAAGTTGTTCTTGTGTTAGTAAGGCAAGCATTCCTTTGTTTATTTCGTCTACGAAGACGCCACAACTTAGGATGATGTATCTGGAAAATGGAAGAAGTGGGACATGTTTTTGAAAAAGTGTGGTAATAAATGTTGGTGTGAAAGAACCAATCAAACTGCGAGAAAGTAGTCAGAACATTGTTTTCTTGCAATTTGATTGGCTCTGACTAGTTTGAATTTTATGTACGAACCAGTACGAACTATGTACGAATAAAAAACAACAAATAAAAAATATCTGATGTGTCCAACACATGACTTTCTTATATGATAGTACCACAATTACTTTTCCTAAAGAAACTAAGTTAAATTGCTTGTAAAAATCGTGTTTAAATTTTGAGCGTTTCCAGCTATTTTCAAATAATTTTCGGAAGTCTCTCTCGCACTTATTGCAATACGCATTTTTTTGAAATTTTTTTGACGGAATTTCAAAAAAAAGTTCAAACAAAATTTGTTCAAAATTCAATTCTAAATCAATGTTAAGGAATAAAAAAACCTCATAAATTGTGTGCCACTTGTGTTGGTGCTAGATGAAAGAGATTTAGTGTGGCACCGACAATTTTGTTCAAACTCTTAAATATAAAATTTGAATCAAATCTGATAAGTCGTTTTTGAGTTATCTTGGATAAAGACAGACAGACATCATGGCGAAAATGGTAAAAATGGTTTCAGGGGCCCTCGAAACGTGTAAATCCATCAAAATCTCGAAGTCGAAAAAAATCACTTTCTTATTACTTGGTATAAGAAAGTAAAAACAAAAAAAATTGCCTTAAGGCCGACTCAGATAGGTCACGGTTCAATTAAATTTAAAAGCATCTTTACATTAAATTGTATATTTGTAAAATATAATATTTCTTTTGAAGAATAGTATTGCCATGAAATGATAGAATTTATAGTGCGGAAAGCGTTGATTTTTTGAAAATTTTGCCAAAAAAAGTTAAAAATATAAAGGGTTGTCATAAAACATGTAATTTATTAGCCTACCTACTCCAAATTTATAATAAATTCACTTTTTCAGAACAAATATTAAATATGACGTCAAAACAAACTTTATAATTTACAATAAATTTATCCAACATTAATTTTAAATAAATATCAATTGAAATTTTTTCTCCTCCATCTGACATAGTCAACAGTATAAATTAATTATCGTACTTTTTTCACATACAAATCTTTCTGCGCCAATGTAACTGAACGCCATAAAAATTACATAAAATTGGAAAAAACTCCGTCTCTGTCATTATGGTGTTCTTTAACGGAAAGACATAAAAGAGTTTTATAGTTCTTGTTCAGTACTTTTGTAAGTAATTAATACTTCTATATTTGTCTAGTAAATGCGTTTGTTGACTTTTATTACAGCCTCGTAGTTCCAGGAATGTGCACACAATAAAAACTTTTTTCCTCCACAAGTCTACAATCAATCGCCATCATCATCTTCGTGTAGTGGTAATTCAATTTAATTGTGCTGATCTAGCACACTAAATGGCTATAGAATAGATACCTTGAATCAATTGCTAACTTTTTTCAATTCGATATGCCGTTAATATCAAACGCGATTTATTTAATAAATTTCAAAGACAAGTTTAGAAGAACGAATATGAATAAATCATGATGGTGATGGTGTTAATTCAACGAACCCACCTGTTTAACAACTTGACAAAAAACTGCTCATCAATTCCCTGTCCATTCGCAACTATATTTAGGAACCAATTGTCGAAGTTGTCTTGGTTGGAAATGGTCTCTTCAAATGCGTGAAGATCGTTATCTTCCTTCCATCTTTTGATTATTTGTTGGTTGGGGCTTTTGGTGTAGGCGCCCAAAAATGGCCACATTATGTACGATTGGATCGGTTTTTCTTGGGGATTCACATCGAGGACTTTGTAAAGTACTTCCAAGTGGTCGCGAAGTTGATGTTGGGCTGAGCGTTTGTTGTTTTTGATTACTTTGGAATCGGAGGTTTTTTCCAAGTCGTCTTTCTTTGTGTTTATGTCGTTGGTGGATTTGACTTCCATTAAAGCCACGTAGAAGTTACCTGGAAAAAAATAATGGGAGGGGAATAATAATTTTAATTTAAATTCCAAAAAAGCACTAATTGTTTAGAAAAGTTACTTAAATTTTGTCATTTTTTATAATTCATAAAAAAGATTTCTAGTTGAAACTGCAATTAATTTATTGTCCTTTTGAAATGGTAATAAAATTAATGGCTATAAAATTATTGCGGTAGCCCTCAAGATTACCCGATTTAATCTAATTTGCGGTTTTAAAAATTCGAAAATTGAATTTCAACGCAGTCATCTGTGGTCTCTATGCGAATTCAATTATTACAGGAAATAATGTAGTGGGTCTAAAAGTGATCCTTGTGGTACAACATAATTAATTTGTCCAATTATTTTCTAAAATTCTGAGATATGTTTATAAAAATCGAAACTCGAATTATTATTATTACATTATTAATTACACTTTCTCCTATAATTTTCATCTTCCCATTCCAACCAGAGGCGTAACGATTGGGGGTTTTGTAGATATTCTTAAAAATAAAAAATGCTACGTCACTGATCTTCCCCACCACTTAAATGCAAAATAGAAAATAATCACCCGTCAGACGTCATATTTAAATTGATTAAAGATTAGCACATTCAAGCAGTATTAAAAAATGAAGATATGCTCGCAAGATATATATTTTTTTAGTTGAAGTCTGTACCCACAGAACATGATTAGTGCGTAGGATGGTTTCATTTATCTGATTAATTCTGAAGAGCAGGTGTTTTGCTGCATTTGCATGTAATAAGAAATTTATATTTAAACGCTGGTTAAATCGCTTATGTAGGTATAAATTGGCTATCATCTACTCTGATGGTGATGGTTTTCTTGTAAATTGTGTCTGGTTAAGAATGTTGAAATATGAGCGAGTGAAAAATTAAGATTAGTTAATTTGAAACTTGTACCTAGTTAAGAATTATTTCCTGTATCGAAAAATCCACTACATCATTTTATCTGTTCGTTTGCATCCGCCAAATTTAATAAAGTCATCCTTATCTCTTCTTACCTTTATATTTGACAAACACGACAAAATCATGTTCCCTTATCATGAGTTTTCCATCTCGATGATTTCGGTTGGACCGTCCAGCATACGAAGCACTATGGAAAAAGGTTACCCACAAACCAGATGCACTCGCATTTTCTTGAATACCCAATAGTCGTTTGAATATTTCTTCTTCTGCAAGACTGGCCTGGCGTTCTCCAGTTTTGTGGAAATTTTTTGGAACGCTGTAGATTTTAGGTACGCCATTGTCTGAGAAGCTAAATTCTCTTTCGATGTATCTGAGAGAAGAAAAAATCGAGTGAGGTTAGGAGTAATAATAATAATGAGAAACAAATAAGAAATCCTGAAGATACACGGCTTTTTGGAAAAATTGAAGTTTTATTTACTTTTGGGATAGATATCACAATTTTAGGCTGTTATTTATAGGAAATTTAAGTTCCAACTGTAGGAAAAAAACCAAAGCAACTGTTTATTCTAGTTTCCAAAACTATAAGCGATAGAAGTTCGTCCAATTATAAAAAATTACATTTTATTAGAGAATCCAGTCCATTTTTGAATTGGAACTAAAATGTTTAGTGGGAAATTTAAAATTCTTAGCTGTAGACGAAATTGATGGAATTAAAAATGCTTTCTTGTAAAAATATTCAGTTTTTTATTTGATTTTTGAGGCAGGAAATGTTAAGCTGTTTTATAAAGGGTGTCTCTAAAAGGTTTTTACAAATAATCCTACCACAAGTTTTTGGGCTCTAAATAATTCGTTTAAACCAAACATACCTTAGTCCAAAAGTTCTTCCTTACTGAGTTACAGGGCGCTAAAAAATATTTTTCCAAATAATTTTTTAAGTATATCTACAGAAAGGTTTAAAGTAGAAATTTGAAATTTGGTGGGTTAATAAGTCTATAAGGAAGCTACAATTTGTTGGTATTAGAACCAAAATAATATTGTTCAGTGGCGTACTTATCGAAGAGGTCTCAGAGTTTTTTTTAATAATTTTTGTAGGAGATTAATTTTTTTTACAAAATAATAAGAATTATGATAGATATGCTCAAGACACGTAAAAAGGTATACTTGTTTGATTTGCATCAACTCAACTGTTTGCGAGATATTTCACTTTGAAATTTTTTTTGCTATTAAAACAACAATTTGTGACACCCTGTAAAGTCAAAAATATTGGGTCACTCTAATACGGCTCATTGTACGTTCAAAACTAAGCATAATTTCTATCTTATACCGTTCTGTAGATATGCCTAAAAAAGATAGAGGGCGAATAAAAAATACATCTTTCAACACCCTGTATTTTAGTAACGAAACATTTTTGGGGGTCGGTTTCTACAACCATTTTTGCTTAGTTTTGGACGTAGAATCAGCTGTATTAGAGTGACCTAATATTTTTTACTTTACAGGGTAAGTCACAAATTGTTTTTATAGCAAAAAAATTTTCGAAGTTAAATATCTCGCAAACAGTTGAGTTAACGCAAGTCAAACAAGTATACCTTTTTTACGTGTCTTGAGCGTATCTATCATAATTCTTGTTATTTTGTAAAAAATTCAATACCCTACAAAAAATATCCAAAAAAACATTGAGTACTCTCCTATAAGTACGACACTGAACAATATTATTTTGGTTGTAATACCATCACATTGTAGTTTCCTTATAGACTTATTAACCCACCAAATTTCAAGTTTCTACTTTAAACCGTTCTGTAGATATACTTAAAAAACGATTTGGAAAGATATTTTTTAACGCCCTGTAATTCAGTAAGGAACGACTTTTGGACTAAGGTATGTTTGGTTTAAACGAATTATTTTGAGCTCAAAAACTTGTGGTAGGATTTTGTAAAGACCTTTTAGAGGCACCTTGTATAAGGAACTTTCTTCCATTTTATCTATAATCAGGAAATTTGCTCTACTTTGGCAAGTATACACGTTAGAAGTTCGAAGGTGTGAAGAAAATTAATTTTTTGTACACATTCTAAAGTATAGGTGATAGAACTTGACAGATAGATTGATGAAAAAAAAGTTTTTAACTTAAAAAAAAAATAAAATTTTAGTTTTGTAACTGGCAAATTGAAATTTAACGGACTTTTGCACAAACAAACCTTTAATCTTATACAACGATTATCTCTTTTGAATCCAATTAACTTTATAAATATTTAATTTCGTACTGCTAGGAAATTAGATATTCCCTGGTCTTGCCGTATCATTACAATTTTTTATCATCGTCCTTTTTCCTGCCATCATTAATAAATACATCGATATCTGTCGTACCGGTTATTATAAACGCACAACAATAAAAAAATGACGACAGCTTCATACCACAGGTATGAGAATTTCTTCTTCTTATTTTTATTAATACTTTTCTCTCCCGTATACACTGCAAACAGGATTTGCATAAATATGTTCGAACTTATAGAGTTCGTAAAAAGTAAAAACGCAAAAATGCCCCGACTGGCTACCACTTTTTGATTAGTGCAAAAGAAACCAAACTGGATCTTGTATAATCGCTCCATAATTACTTCACATATTGCATTGCATCCTCAGAAATATCGTCGCGCCAACATAGAACCTGTTATTTCAAAACAAAACTATAAGAAGGAGCAACTGGCGTTAAGGATTCTTATAAAATCGTTGTAATTACGAGGTATGGTCGTAAAATGTTTTTATAGTCATCATGATGGATTAAAAAAGCGTAGTTTAGGGAAAAATTAGATGAATAAAAACAATAATAATAATAGAATAACTTACCGATAAAGATAATCCTTCACATCCACGTTTTTATCGCCGGCTGGTAAATACAAACGTTCCAGAATATTATTATCCCTATCCATGTTATATTACCCAGCTGTTTGATGGTAATTAATAAATGTTCGTGCAAACATTTCGTTTGCTCGCCAAATTAATTCCTGCTGTAGATCGCGGCTACAACTAAAATCGAAAAAATTTTGTATTTATATTGACGATAACAGATATGATTATCAGATTAATGAGTGTGTTACTTGAATTATAAAAACAAGGCGTTTAATTTTTTGTAATTGTTACATTAACTGAATCAATAAGATAAACATATTGTGTTAGGTTATAGATTTTTATAGAGTTATTTAATGTTAAAAACTAATTAAGGTACATAAAAATTCTTGCATCTTAAGTTTGGGAAAATTTCTTTCAAATTTTGATTTTAGGAAAAGAATAACAATCAAGATAAGTGTTTTTATTTTGCACCTCCAAGAATAATTTCGGTGGATATTGGAAATGACGTCACAATGTTCAGCTTTTGTGTCCAAAATTTACATGAGAGAAACCAATAAAACTCTTTAGCTCTTTTTATAAATAAAATCAATTATAAATATACAGGGTGTCCCAGGATAGACACGAAATATTTTTAAATGATTCTTGAATGCATTCTGCATTATCCTGTACAATTTTTGATCTCCAATCCGGTTTTTTTTTAATTCTTTTTTCGATATAAAAATATTGCAGGTGGCAACTTACGGAAATCTTTTTAACAAATTTAATAATTACTCCAAGTAGACATCCTTTATGTTCAAAATAGAATTTAACTTTTCGATTCAAATTAAACCAAACTTTCATCATGTATAAAATTTTTAACTATTTTCAATACTAGTTTTCAAAATAAATTAAATGAAACGTGAACATAATGATTTATTTTTTCAAATTCCAAATTTGAACACTAGTAATTCTTTAAGGGTTAACACTATCAAAAAAATTAGAAAATAATTTCGATCGCAAATCATCACAACTACAAATTTCATGTATAACTTTTTTTCGATAATCAAATAGTTTAGCAAGCTGGCTTCTTTTTATTCAACAGTGTTTTACTTTTTCAATCTACAATTGTCAACATTGAAGAGATGATTGCTCGAAAACTAACCCGGTAGGGATAAAAAAATTATACAGGACAATGCAGAATTTATTCAAGAATCACACCTAAAAATATTTAGTGTCTATCCTGGGATACTCTGTATATAAATAAAGTTACACGAATTAGACAAAATAGTCAAGTGATTTCCTATCAATGCTACATTTTAAGTTTAATTAATATAAAATACTAAATATGATCTTAAATTAATCAAAAATAGGCATCACAGAAATATTATAATAACGTTAACTGAAGAATTAAATAAATAATTGGAAAAATCAAAGGTACATTTGAACTAATTTGCTTTTGAATTAGGACCGTGGTGGAATTTTTAATATTCAGTTCCACCACGGAAAAACGTCACTTGCACCAATAATTTCGTAATTTCATCTAGATTTAAGGTCAATAAATAAATAATAGTCCGTAATTTTATCTTATATTAAAAAATACCATCAAAAAATAGAATTTAATATTAATTTATTAATATAGGTAAATAGGAAATTTTTATAACATTCGATGTCGGTGCTAAAAGTACAAAATTTAAGACATTTTTATTTCTTCAAAAGACTCTAGTTGAAACTTTGGGGACACAATTTTACTGAATGAAAATTATACAGGGTGTCTCTAAAAGGTCTTTATAAAATCCTACCACAAGTTTTTGGGTTCAAAATAATTCGATTGAACCAAACATACCTTAGTCCAAAAGTCCTTCCTTACTGAGTTACAGGGCGCTAAAAAATATCTTTCCAAATCGTTTTTTAAGTATTTCTACAGAACGGTTTAAAGTAGAGACTTGAAATTTGGTGGGTTAATAAGTCTGTAAGGAAGCTACAATGTGATGGTATTACAACCAAAATAATATTGTTCAGTGTCGTACTAATACGGGGGACTCAGTGTTTTTTTGGATATTTTTTGTAGGGTATTGAATTTTTTTACAAAATAACAGGAATTATGATAGATACGCTCAAGACGCGTAAAAAAGGTATACTTGTTTGACTTGCGTTAACTCAACTGTTTGCGAGATATTTAACTTCGAAAAAACAAATTGTGACTTACCCTGTAAAGTAAAAAATATTGGGTCACTCTAATACAGCTGATTCTACGTCCAAAACTAAGCATAAATGGTTGTAGAAACCGACCCCCAAAAATGTTTCGTTACTAAAATACAGGGTGTTGAAAGATGTATTTTTTATTCGTCCTCTATTTTTTTAGGTATATCTACAGAACGGTATAGGATAGAAATTATGCTTAGTTTTGGACGTAGAATGGGCCGTATTGGAGTGACCCAATATTTTTGAGTTTACAGGGTGTCACAAATTGTCGTTTTAATAGCAAAAAATTTTTCAAAGTGAAATATCTCGCAAACAGTTGTGTTAATGCAAAACAAACAAGTATACCTTTTTTACGTGTCTTGAGTGTATCTATCA
Organism: Pediacus dermestoides; assembly: GCA_963942485.1. Taxonomy (NCBI): domain Eukaryota; kingdom Metazoa; phylum Arthropoda; class Insecta; order Coleoptera; family Cucujidae; genus Pediacus; species Pediacus dermestoides. Next base: position 39,398,800 of record OZ012626.1, read on the forward strand.
TAATTATTATTATTTTGTAAAAAAATTTAATCTCCAACCAAAATAATTCAAGAAAACCCTGAGACCTCTTCGATGAGTACGCCACTGAACAATATTATTTTGTTTCTAATAACAACAAATTGTAGCTTCCTTATAGACTTATTAACCCACCAAATTTCAAATCTTTACTTTAAACTGTTCTGTAGATATACTTAAAAAATTATTTGGAAAAATATATTTAGCGCCCTGTAACTCAGTAAGGAAGAACGTTTGGACTAAGGTATGTTTGGTTTAAACGAATTATTTTGAAGAGAAAATCTATAGAAAATTTTATTTTCTACAACTTTGATTATATTTTATTTTCCCGCAAAATTTACATGACTATAATTCGTTATCTATTGACTGTAGCAAGAAATATTTCAGATATAATTTGTAGGGAATTTGGTTCTCTACAACTTCATTAAGATCTATTTTTGTCGTAGGATCAATCACAAAAGAAATAATAACGAAAAGTCGATTTTCAATAAATTTCAGATTTTTCAAGATGGCTACAAAACGGCAGTACACTCAAACCTCAAGGTCGAAAACTTATTTTTAACTTTATAAAAAAAAAATAACAGTGTGTCTATTAACTCAAAAAGCCATAGCAAAATCGCAGTGTTACTTTTCAGGGTGGTTTTAGGTTTTTATAAATAAGGGCGTTTGTTTCTTCTAACTTCATTTTCAAATTGATATGAATAAATAAAATTCATTAGCAAGTTTCGTTGTTATTCTTTTACTTTAAGCCTCCATATTTATATGGGAATTCATGCTGACTACCGAAATTCTAAAACAATTTTAATACGTTTTTTCCTCTACTGAAACCAATCTAATCAGTTGACAATGGCCGTTAAATATGATTTAGTAGGATGGCATTTTCCGCGCGTTCAATATTAATTAAAAATCAAAAAGCCAAAATGTTATTGTACAACTTTTTATAAATAGCAACCAGCTACAACTAAATTTTTTACCAAAGGTTATAGACCCATCAAGAACCAACAAACATAACATAGTCAACTTTTTAATTACATAATAAACCGAAAATGTGTATCGGAGCTGCTATATTTTGTTGAATATACGAAGCGTTCGTGGTAAAAATAATAATCACCGCAGACATTTTTCTTTTTTAATAATATCAAAAAATCGCAACACAACCATGCCCAATTATTTGCGTTTGTTGTAAAATATGCAAACGTCGAGTTGGGTAAACTCAAAGGACCTTGGAAATTTATTATTTACAGGTAGAAGTCAATAAACGTAAAATTACAGTCATCAAAATGGAGTTGGAAATACGCGTTTGATACAACAACGGACAAGAGTTATTTTTAACTTGTGGCGTTAGGAAAAAAACTCTTAATATGAGGTACCTCCTGAGTTATAAACAATATTAAATAGAACAGAATCAGATCTGAATAATATTTAATAAAACTGAGTTAGATATGGATAATAGATATCACGTGCATTTATTTGGTTTTTCATCTAAAGGACAAAAATATGAAATCTGTTTGTTTAGTTTAAATTATCTATTGCCAAACAGTGTGACGCAGTTTGCAGTTTTTCATTATGATTGTTGGTTTTTTTTATTAAATAAATCAATATTTAAGAGTCAATTTACTTTTTTTAAAGTTTATAAGGAATTACTACTTGCCTTCCTTAGTACCAATTAAAAACCCGAAACTTACTACCTCAAAATTAACTTTATAAATTGCCCCATCAACATAAGATTGTACTTGACACTTTTTAGTTTAATCTAAATACATTAAGTATCTCAGTTTGTTGTTGTTTTTCAATGAATATCAATAATAAATATGCAGGTGATTTGACTTAAATTTTAGTCAAAATAACGTGCTCTAATTATTATCACATAATTATCGTATCGCAAAATTACATAGAAACAGGACAATCTATTTCCTGTTGACAAAAATATCGATGTTGATAATGAAATATTCTGATCTAGTGCAGGAGAAATTCCAAAAATTAAGTGGAAATTCTATGAATTTATATAAAATACCCGCTTGTGGCTTTTTTGTTTTTTGAATATTGTTGTTTGGCGAAGTTATAAGAAAAATTTTGCGATTTTGGGACGCTGCTGAAAATCATTGTAATTTGTAAACTATTGAATGTTTTAAAGAAAACTTGCAGGAAATCTGATTTTATTACATTATATTAATAATAGGTACTTAAAATCAACGAAATCAAAGAACACACAATACACCCATTTTTCTAAACTTTACGTCAATATAATTCGTAATCTACTAACTCTAGGGGGAAATGTTTTAGAGAAAACTTCTAGGAAATTTGATTCTCTATAACTTTGCTTATATCTTATTTTAGCGTAAGATTGGTAGGATGGTAAAAACTGACAAAACACAAAAATCTCGCAAAACACTATTTAAAATTTTATGTCACTATAGTTCGTGATTTATCTACTATAGAGGGAAATATTTTAAAGAAAATTTCTAGGGAAGTTGATTCTATACTACTATACATCTCTACAACATTACTAATATTTTATTTCAGCGTAAAATTGATAACAGAGGCGACATTTCCAAGAAACTGTTAAAGTATTTTTTCTAAACTTTTAGAGTGTGTTTTTGTCATAAGATCAATGGTAAAGGAAATATTCTCAATAAATAGTCTGGAAATGTCTATAGAATCGCGACTTTTGCTAAAAGTGCACTAAACAAAGTTGGATTTTTGCAAAATAAGTTGTTTAAAGTCGGGGAACAGTTTTTTTTTGTTTTTTTGGGCCATATCGAGGTTTTCTTTCATGAAAAATTAACTTCCTAACTAGTTGAAACTGAAAATATAGTATACAGGGTGTCCTGATATAGTTGTAATTGCGGGGTATCTCGCTTACTAGCAAAGATAGCGAGATGCGTTTTTCGCGACACGTTGCTACATTTTTGTGAAACGAAAGATGCTGTCAACGGTTTTTTCATAACCCCCTTCGTTTTTGAGATACAGGGCGAAATTGAAAATTTGCACTTTTAGGGCATACGAGTACCTTATTGTATTTCGGAACAGCTGAAGATATTGGAAAGGTACAAACTGCATCTTATACAGATTTTTAGGTAGAATCCAGTGGCGTACTCAGTTTTTTCTTAGAAGCAATAAATTTCGAGATATTTACTAAACTTATGTTATTTTAAATGGAACACCCTGTATGTTTTTCAGTAGTAAGGTCCATATTGTCATGGGTTTTACAAAAATATAAAACACTCTGTAGTTATTTTCTATATTAAGCTAGAAAATGACAATTTTCAAAAATTCAGCCAAAATTTTTGTAAGTAGGCCATGAAAAACAACAAACAAAGAAAGAATACAGTCAACTTTTCACAAAAACAAATACCGAGAGATCAAAAATTATCTTGGTCAAAGGTGGTCATGAAATGAAAAACGACGGTCTTAGCTTGTATCATCCTTTTGAAGTTTATCGAGTTATGTGCCATAATAAGTATTGACACGATACTAGCTCCGACAATTATTTTAAAATCCATGACCACCTTTGACCAAGATAATTTTTGATCTCTCGGTATAAGTTTAAATACACTTTATAGAAATTGTTCAAATTAATTTCCGTTATGTCTCAGACACATTTCGCACATTTTTCTTATCCTGCGTAAAGCATTCAGAATTATGAGAGGTTGTGCTTGTAAATCCCTAAATTATCTTTCTGTGGCAGCACGTAAATTTTCTATTGTATGAATAATGACATTTGTTTCTTATTTTTCATAGCCTACTTATAAAATTTGTGGCTAAAATTTTGAAAATTGTCATTTTCTAGCTTAATATAGAAAATAACTACAGAGTGTTTTATATTTTTGTAAAGCTTATGACAAGCTGGATCCAACTAGTGAATAACATACAGAGTGTTCCATTTAAAATAACATAAGTTTAGTAAATATCTCGAAATTTATCGCTTCCAAGAAAAAACTGAGTACGCCTCTGGATTCTATGTAAAAATCTGTATAAGATCCAGTTTTTACCTTTCCAATCTTCAGCCGTTCCCGAGATACGAGGTAAGTATGCCGTAAAGTGCAAATTTTCGATTTCGCCCTGTATCTCAAAAACGAAGGGGGATATGAATAAACCGTTGACGGCATCTTTCGTTTCACAAAAAAGTAGCAACGTGTCGTGAAAACCGCATCTCTATCTTTGCTAGTAAGCAAGATACCCCGCAATTACAACGAAATCTGGACACCCTGTACACTATTATTGGTTAGGTTGTTACTCGAAATGGTCTAAAAAAAACATGCTCCTCCACTTTAAACAATTTCTCTTGTCAAAATAAACTTTTTTACAAAATACCAAATTTTTTAGGCCATTTTTACCAAAAACCGGGATTCCAGACATTTACCAATAGTTTTCTAGTACCTAAGCGTCCACAATTGTTTAAAACTGAAATTTTTCTTAATTTGTTTTCACCATTAACTAGACTAGAGAACTGACGACCATACTTTCTTTTAAATAAAAATTTTTTTGTATTGTATTGAATTTGATGGTTGCTACTCTTCAGTTCGGCAGTATTGTGATTTATCGAAAAAATTTCTACTAATGATACGGCAATAGGTACAAAAACTTTATTTCTAAGAATTTGTAATTATTTTACTTTATGATTAATATTCAAAAAGGGAGAGATTTTAGTAAGAAGGAATAAGTCATAAGTGTTATTAAATAGAAAATCATAAATTACATTATACCATAATTATACAATTACCCATGTGTATAAGCAGAAACTTTTCATGAAACTTAACAATTATTGGCACTTCAATATTTCAATTAGACAAAAACGAATTCTCTAATCAATTTTCACTGATTTCTTTCACTTTTTTCGCTAAAGTGTTGTAGATTCTCTATAATTATGGTCTTAGGACGCCGATGTAACAATAGTTATAGGGTTACTTTACTACTGATACTAGGGTTAGGTGGGCGATTTTTTATATGATGTATAATTTTTATATTTAGAGTATAGGAACGTTATTAGCGGAAATCCCGGCGGTTTATGTCCTTTAAATCAACAAATCAGGCAGATTAAAAGTAAAAAAAAAGTGTAAGCACATTTTGGGTGGCTTTATTATTTTCATTATTTATAATCGCGGAATTCTGTGTTCTTAACAGATTGATTACGTTTAAAGAGTATAGCATAGACACGAAATATTTTTAGGTGTGATTCTTGAATAAATTCTACAATGTCCTGTATAATTTTTTTATCCCCAATCCGGGTTAGTTTTCGAGCAATCTTCTCTTGAATGTTGAAAATTGTACATTGAAAAAGTAAAACACTGTTAAATAAAAAGAAGCCAGTCTACTAAACTATTCGATTATCGAAAAAAAGTTATACATGCAATTTGTAGCTGAGATGATTTGCGATCGAAAGTATTTTGTAATTTTTTCGATAGTGTTAACCCTTAAGGAATTATTAGTGTTCAAATTTGGAATTTGAAAAAATAAATCATTATGTTCACGTGTCATTTAATTTATTTTGAAAACTAGTGTTGAAAATAGTTAAAAATTTGATACATGATGAAAGATTGGTTTATTTTGAACCGAAAAGTTAAATTCCATTTTGAACATAAACGATGTCTACTCGGAGTAATTACTAAATTTGCTATAAAGATTTCATTAAGTTGCCACCTGCAATGACTTTGTATGGGCAAAAAAAAAGATTGGAGATAAAAAATGATACAGGACAATGCAAAATGTATTCAAGAATCATACCTAAAAAAATATCGTCTCTATCCTGGGATACCCTGTATAATGTTGCATTTGGGCGACAAAATCTTGAAAAAATTCGTTATAGTTAGTTATATTAAATTTCAAAAATATAGTGTTTATACCTAGGCAGTTGTAATTACGACGAAATATGGCAATAAAAAATGTAAATTTAAAAACCAGCACTTAGCAAGAATTTTTTTCTATCCACCAGCCCACTATACATATAATAGGTAGCGATCTGTGTGATTCATAAAATAAACATAAACACTGAATTAAACAAACTACTCACCATTATTGCTACATGTAAACATACACAAAATCAATATTTTAACTCTTCTCTGTTTACTCTAAATAACAACACAATCACCCACCGTTCAACTCCCCAACGAAAATGATAAAGTAACTGACATTGTTTCTAGTAATTACCAATTTAGAAATTTATCTACCTATAGAGTTTTATCTCGTTTCATGTGAATTCCGCGAGTTAGTTATTTTTGCCCAATACGAAAACAAAGCTTATTATTATTGGAATTTTCATGAAGCTATTATAAATATTAATATCTAATTTAATTTAGATTCTGTTAGTGTTTACTTTATATACATGAAAAAACGTGTGTGCAATTCATTAAAGTAGTTAAAATTAGATTAAAACATTGAGAGTTTTATACACCAGAAAATCAGTTTATGAAAACTTGATTTAATTGGAGATGATCCAATTTACGCCAAAAATCCTTTTATTTGAATTAGCGATTAATCATTCGTCGCCGTAAATAATCGACGTCACAAGTATGTCAATATTGTGTTAATTAGCTCTTGAAATTTAATTTTCGGTATATAGAAATGACAAGATACGATAAGCCTTATCACAAAGTAAACGCAAATATAAATTTATGTAAAGCACTCACCTGTTTGGGTAAAAACAATGAGGGAAAATGCTTGCTGTTTTACTAGCAATAATGCAATGAATGTTGGTATACAAATATTATTGAGTATGTTTCGTATAAACAACTAAGATGGGTGTGACAAATTTGCGTATATGGGGATTTACCGCGGTGTTTCCGATTTTTTTCTTATTAATTATGTTATTAATGAGAAATGTGTAATGTAACCTTTCACGTGACTTTCTTATTTTATTAGTTATTACATACAGGGTGGGTAAAACTAGAGGGGCACTACAAGAATCTCGCTTATTTAAAAAAATACAGCTGCGAATAAATTGGGTATTTAAAAAAATATATATATTTTGTTACATTTCTAATACATTCTAAACTAAATTTAAATATATTTTTTTAGTAATAACTGAAGTTTAATTATTAGTTCCTAAAATGTCTGAAAAAGTCGAAGGAAATCTTTTCTACAAGTGACAAGGCGCTTTTTTGTACAATTTTTGGTTAATGTGGGAGAAGTTCCAAAATAAAAGAAATTTGAGTCCATTATTCAAATTTATTTCCTGAACCAAATTAGATACAAAACTTTCGTTTACGTATTTAAAATTAGCTTAAATCTGTATGATTAGATACACAAATTTTGATTGAAATATGAAATAGTTTGACAATTTTATATACTTTTTGTAGATTTTAAGCAAATTTTGTATTGAGTCTAGCTACAGTAGAAAAAAAGACAGGAAGTTTTTGTTGTTTGAATTTTCAAGTAAAACAAACTTATGGCATTGTAACAAAAAAAAACGCAAGGAAATTTCTCAACTTTGCGAAGTTTTATGAGAGTTTTAAGGAGACAAAGTCTAAAATTTTACGTGATTTTATATAGTAGGCATAAAAATCCGGAGTTTCCGTCAGACTTTAATTTTGTTTAAATTTTCTAGAAGACTTAACTAATTTCTTTGTAATAAAGTAAACTACAAGGATATCGACCCATTTTTTGAAATTTTACGACAGTTTTAAGGATATGAAATCTAAAATTGGACAATTTTCTTAAATAATCAATAAAATCCGGAATTTTTTAACAATTGTGGTTCAGTTTGAATTTACTAGTACCTAGAACAAACTTATTGCAATGTAAAAAAAAATGCAAGGAAATTGGTCAATTTTTTTAAGTTTTATGACAGTTTTAAGGAAACAAAGTCCAAAATTGAATGATTTTTTTTCAGTGATTCTATAATAGGCGATGAAATCCGGAGTGTTCGCAAGATTTTCATTCTGTTTAAATTTTCTAGTACACACAACTAGTTTCTTTGTAATAAAGTAAACCACAAGAATATCCGCCCATTTTTTGAAATTTTACGACAGTTTTAAGGATATGAAATCTAAAATTGGACAAATTTTTTAAATAGTCAATAAAATCCGGAATTTTGTAACAATTTTGATTCTGTTTGCATTTTCTAGTAGAACAAATTTATGGCATTGTAACAAAAAAAAAACGCAAATGGAATTTTGAAATTTTTCGAAGTTTTGTGACAGTTTTAAGGAGACAAAGTCTAAAATTGAATGATTTTCTTTCAGTGATAGTAGGCAATGAAATCCGGAGTTTTCGTCAGATTTTCATTCTGTGTAAATTTTCTAGAAGACTCAACTAATTTCTTTGTAATAAAGTAAACTACAAGGATATCCGCCCATTTTTTGAAATTTTACGACAGTTTTAAGGATACGAAATCTAAAATTGGACAATTTTCTTAAATAATCAATAAAATCCGGAATTTTTTAACAATTGTGGTTCAGTTTGAATTTACTAGTACCTAGAACAAACTTATTGCAATGTAAAAAAAAATGCAAGGAAATTGGTCAATTTTTTAAGTTTTATGACAGTTTTAAGGAAACAAAGTCCAAAATTGAATGATTTTTTTTCAGTGATTCTATAATAGGCGATGAAATCCGGAGTGTTCGCAAGATTTTCATTCTGTTTAAATTTTCTAGTACACACAACTAGTTTCTTTGTAATAAAGTAAACCACAAGAATATCCGCCCATTTTTTGAAATTTTACGACAGTTTTAAGGATATGAAATCTAAAATTGGACAAATTTTTTAAATAGTCAATAAAATCCGGAATTTTGTAACAATTTTGATTCTGTTTGCATTTTCTAGTAGAACAAATTTATGGCATTGTAACAAAAAAAAAACGCAAATGGAATTTTGAAATTTTTCGAAGTTTTGTGACAGTTTTAAGGAGACAAAGTCTAAAATTGAATGATTTTCTTTCAGTGATAGTAGGCAATGAAATCCGGAGTTTTCGTCAGATTTTCATTCTGTTTAAATTTTCTAGAAGACTCAACTAATTTCTTTGTAATAAAGTAAACTACAAGGATATCCGCCCATTTTTTGAAATTTTACGACAGTTTTAAGGATACGAAATCGAAAATTGGACAACTTTCTTAAATAGTCAATAAAATCCGGAATTTTTTAACAATTGTGATTCAGTTTGAATTTTCTAGTACCTAGAACAAACTTATTGCAATGTAACAAAAAAAAAATGCAAGGAAATTGGTCCATTTTTCGAAGTTTTATGACAGTTTTAAGAAGACAAAGCCTAAAATTGAATGATATTTTTAAGTGATCTTATAGTAGAAGGCATAAAAATCCGGAGTTTTAGTCAGACTTTAATTTTGTTTAAACTTTCAAAAAGATCCAACTAATTTCTTTGTAATAAAGTAAACTACAAGGATATCTGACCATTTTTTGAAATTTTACGACAGTTTTAAAGATACGAAATCTAAAATTGGACAACTTTCTTAAATAGTCAATAAAATCCGGAATTTTTTAACAATTGTGATTCAGTTTGAATTTTCTAGTACCTAGAACAAACTTATTGCAATGTAAAAAAAAAATTCAAGGAAATTTGTCCATTTTTCGAAGTTTTATGACAGTTTTAAGGAGACAAAGTCTAAAATTGATTGATTTTTTTAAAGTAGGTAATTCTATAGTAGGCAATGAAATTCGGAGTTTTCGTCAGATTTTTATTCTGCTTAAATTTTCTAGTAAACTCAACTAATTTCTTTGTAATAAAGTAAACCACAAGAATATCTTCCCTTTTTTTAAATTTTACGACAGTTTTAAGGACACGAAATCTAAAATTGTATGTACAACTTTCTTAAGTAGGCAATAAAATTCCAAATTTTCGTAAAATTTTCTAGTAAAATCCATTTATTTCTTTATAACAAATCAAACCGCTAGGAAATCTATCCATTTTCCGTTGATAATTTTAGAATAAATCTGAAAAAAGTTTTTAATGTGATAACATCGAAAGTTTTTAAAAAATCTCTTAGTATATTCGAATGATCCAAAAGATTCTAAAATAATTTTCATAGTTTTCATGAATTTTTCCTGTTACGTTGATTATAAGAAAAAATCCGGGGCTTCAGTGACAAATCTCGAATTTAAAAAAAACTTTTGTTGTTCTTATATTTCGACATAATAATAAATATAAAGTAAAATTATAACATGGGTAAAAGTAAAACACTTATTATTATTTTATATGTATATTTATTGATCTGCTGAAAAAAGCTAAATTAAAATCAAATACATAACATATCGCAACTTTCTGAAATATACATCTAGGCCACGTAAATAATACATTATAAAATTGTAGCATTCATTACCGGAGGTAATCCAGATTAAAAAAGTGTGTGGGATAAATAGATGCACCTTACGTTATCATAATATTCCGTTTAGTGTAATGTAATTTAAACAAAATACCTATACACAATAAATACATGAATATTTTAAAGCATAAACACCACTCCCAATTTTTTTCCAAACATATACAACAATAAATAAATATAAGTTACCTGTTGAACAGAACATGTCAATGTTAATGATTAGAACATAAAAAAAATATATAATAAAAATGCTAAATATGCCAAGTCAAACTGTGAAAACTGTAATAGTAATTTACTTTATTTTTCTGTTTTACATAAATACTGTATTAATCATATCTTAACGAACTTTATCTAGTTGTTATTAATATATTGCTATAATTAAAGTAATTGTAAATAATTAATATGAAAGTATGTGCTTGTTTTGTCGATAATTTAACATTGGTTGTTTACACGTTCATATTTGTGAGAATTTCTGAAAAATGGGATGCAGATCTTTGACGGAAATTTGACTGAATTATAAGTAAAAAAAAGTGGTTTTAATTTTTTTCTATACGTAAAAATAATGGGAACGTCCTTGACAAGGATATCGTAGTTTTCCGGAATCTTCTAGTAAAATTACTGAAAATAACACAAAAATATTGAGAGGAAACACTGTTCAATAAATAGTAATTTTAAGTTTATATAGGGTGGAATAAATTAGATACAATGGAGAAACTTAGAGACAAATTTAAAAAATAATTTGTCAGTTTATATCGTCAGGATTTCACCAGTCGATAGTTTAGAGAAAATTAAAGGTGGTTTGTCTAATAAACTATGGTCGAATGTTGCTTCATTTTTGACGTACAGGCCATTAAAGAAAATAAATTATTTTAAATAATTTGCTATAAATCAATAACAAAAAAAGTTAGTCTTCTGAAATTTTGCATAGATCTTTTTTTGTATTCTCTTATTAATAGTGGTTGCAATTATTTTATTTGGAATACAGAGGCGTGCGTACGGGTTTCTTTAAAAACATTTTATTGAATAAAACGTACGCCACTGGTTTTTTTGCAGCACCAATATGCAGAGAGTATTTCCCATTCAATTTAGAAACTTTTTCGTATCTTATAATTTTTTGATAACTTAACTCAAAATAACCTAATAGTACAGTAAATAAGGGAGAAAAAAGGCTTCAAATAGACTTTTTTTACCCTACAGCCAATTTTTGTAGAAAGTTCTAGACGGTCACTCTGAAAGTTTAAAACTGAGTTTGTGTATTCCAATAACTTTTTTCCTATTAATTTTTCGAAAGAAAGAGTCAGTACAAAGTTGTAAAGAAAAATATTTCCTACAACTTATCTTTTAAACTTTTTTTGATATTGTCGATATTTAAAAAGTTATTCAACAAATAAGTTGAAAATTTTGGGGAAAGAGTAGTAAGTAGTAGTAGTAATTAGTACCTAACTAGAGAAAAATTTCCCTAAAATTTGCAACTTATTTGTTGAATATCTTTTTAAATATTGACAATATCAAAAAAATATTAAAAGGAAAGTTGTAGGAAATATTTTTCTCTACAACTTTGTAATGATGCTTTTTTCGGAAATCTAATAGGGAAGAACCTCTTTAATAAATAAGAAAAAAAAAGTTAAGTTATCAAGAAATTGTAAGATACAAAAAAGTTTCTAAATTGAATGGAAAATACTCTCTGCATATTGGTGCTGCAAAAAAAACCAGTGGTGTACGTTTTATTCAATAAAATGTTTTTGAAGAAACCCGTACGCACGCCTCTGTGTTCTAAATAAAATAATTGCAACCACTATTAATAAGAGAATACAAAAAAAAATCTATGCAAAATTTCAGAAGACTAACTTTTTTTGTTATTGATTTATAGCAAATTATTTAGGTAAAATAATTTATTTTCTTTAATGGCCTGTACATAAAAAAGGAAGCAACATTCGACCATAGTTTATTAATTTCCTTTCTAGTTAGTTTCTTTATTTTATTTACCTAGCTGCAAAACAAGTATGAAGCATTAAAATATTAAACTAGTAGATGATTTGCCCAGTTTTAATTACAAATATAAAAATAAATCAAATCTCTAGTCTAGTCATTTCTACTTATGATATCTCTACGTCATCACCAATACATTTATCATCACATACTCGATATGCTAAGAAGTTCTCAGAATAAAACACATTTTTTTGGCATAGTTACTCATATATAACCAGTAATACATTCTTTCTAACATTAAGGTGCTAACCACATAAAACCACAAAAATAGCCTTACCTTTGTTTAAGCAATGTTGTACACTTACATAATTAGAATATCATTAGTAGAACCGCAGCGAGGTTGAGGAACTCCTCTACCGCTGGCAGGACAAAATACGCCAACGGTGGTGGAGTTACCACTCCTCAATGCACTCCACGATGTTGAGAATCCATCGAAAATAATTGTAAGAGTTTTCCTGTCAAATCCAGGAGCAAGAGCAATAATTAGAATACAGTAAACAACAGATGCAAATTACCACAAACTATTTAATAGTTAACACATTGAATTGTACACAATCCATATAACCTTTATTTTTATGGCATAATTACAGTACGTGTACCAATCCTTTTTCATATAAATAAAGAAAAAGTGCAGTCATAAAATTACCTAGCCTGCAGTTTCGTCATGTGCGTTTTAGTCCTGTGGACAGGACTAGAATCAAAGTCAAATATTTTCGTAGATTTTCTTATATATAGATACTTCTGTAGATTTTCTTAAAATAATTTATAAATAATTGGAGGCTGGTGTTAGTTTATTTTGAAGAACCTTGGCGCCCCCGTTCGATTTACAATGCTAACCGTTTACGACATTATTATTATCTTATGCAATAGTAAACAATGGTAAAATGGGCTATAAACTACCTATTCATATTTAAAATGAAATGCATGACAATAATGTTACATATTATTGTTGTAAATAATGTGAACTATGGAAAAGGTGGTTTGGGATTCGTAAATACTTTCAAAAGGAGACCATAACTATTTATTAATGAATTAGGAGAACCATTGTTGGAGTTTTTGGGCAGGGGATTTGTTTTTAGTGAGCAGAATTTATGGTTTTTGGATCTAAATCCTGGTAAGAGTAACCTACACAAAATTTATGAGAGTAGTTAGAAAAAACCACCTACTTTTTTTCTTACGATTTTGGATCAAACAACTAACAATAAAAATTTAAAAATTTTATATTATGTACTGAAAAGGGAAGTAAAATACACAATTATGCCATTTTTTGACCAGATTTTATTGTGAAATCTCTTGCTATTAGTTTACAATATCTTTACAATTTTTTGGTCTTTTTCGTCCTTTAAAAGTAGAATTATCTATAACTAAGCTGCTTTCGAGTTAAAATTTAAAAAATGCTTATCCACAGATGGAATTTATAGTTTTCATAATTTCAGTTTTTCACTATAATCTAATCGAACCTAAAATAAGATAAACCCTCAAAATGCTTATCAATTTTCGTCACATTTGAAAATTTCCCGCAAATTTGACTACACAATAGTCCTAATTTTTGTGAATTACGAAACACACAACATTTTAATGAAGACCTAAATCTAAATAACTCATATCTTAACATCTAAACGACCAAACACCTCATTAAAAGATTTTTCAGTAACCAATTTTAGTTCCTTAAACTTTTAGTTTATTTGTTTTCCTTCCACATCGATTTGTTAATTAAAATAGGTACTTAAGATGCTAATTATTAATGCAACAACTAACAAGAATAGATGGCATTTGAGAAACGATAATATGCATTTGATTATATTATAATTAATCTACAGATTAACTTAGAATGCGATAACATGCAATTTGTAATGTTGTTTATTGTCCTACAGGCAAAAGAGGACATAATAAATGATCCTGTCGACAGTTTATGTCATTAGTTTATTTTAAGTCACTTTATCTAGTAAATTGTAACTTTCATTCGGTTGCATAATAAATAATAGTCAGTGGCGGATTTAGAAGGGGCGGCGACAAAGACAACAAAACCTCAAAATTAATTTTATTTTCAAACGGCGTATAACATGGTGTTATAAGACTGAGTAGGCAAGGTATAAGTTTCATTTCTATGACACCACTCTTGAGCGGCGTATAAGTAGGACTTATACTCCGGCGGAGTATAAGTTATATCATTATCTGCAAAAATGTATGACAGTTGCATGACAGTTGCAAAATTACTTATTAAATTGATTGTCATATTAGGATTAGAATGGTTCCATTTGAAAATAAAATATTGTATTTTATTCGGAGTATAAGCACTTTTATGTGACTCCGTACGGAGTTAATTCTCCTCGCTCCGCTCGGCGCTTACACCTCCATACTTCGTCACATAAAAGTTTCGCTTATACTCCTAATAAAATAAATATCTATTATAACAATAAATTTGTATACGATTTCAGTTCAGGGGCCCAATGAAAGTAAATGTGACGTACCGATTTTTTTATTTTTGTCTGCCCCTTGAGCCGCCCTCTTAATCCGCCACTGGTATTTGTTGTAAAACAGAAAAAGAATTGTTTTATTATTAGGTGATATTTAATCTAGTTTTTGTAAAAGTTGTAAATCATTTTTTTATGTTCATAACCAGTAATCGGTTCATCTAGAATTATTAATTTTTTCTTCAAATTTTTCAGTTTTATCTGATTGTGTTGAAATGTCAAAACGCAACGTAGTTAATTTTATATAAAAATTTTATATTTGATGATTGCAAAAAATATTTAAAATAATTTTATTTACGAACAATCATTTTTGATGCAGATCTGAAAAGTTTTTACCAAAAATTTGCTTATAACAACATTGTATCTACAGGGTGTCCCAAAATTAGCCTGCCAAAATGTACCAGCTGATTCTACGTTCAAGAATAATGCAAAAAGTTTCAATAGATATAGGTTGAAAAATGCTTCCTAAGAAGGCTACAGGCCCCCGAAAGGGGGACCCCAAAGAGGAGTTTTCTGTAATATCTTTGCAACTGTTTGAGGTAGATTCATGAAATTTGAAGTTTGAAGCTTTTATAATTTGCCACATATTTCTTTATCCAATTTTCAGAAATTTTGCCAAGGGCGTCACATACAGGGTTGGTGTAGGGTATATTATGCCCCATATTTTTTGTGGAGATAATTATTACATTTTTTATATCAAATTTTGAAACTTGGTTTATTTTTACACAAAAAAGGTAGTCTCAGCAGATCTTTGTATCTTGAACCGTTTTCGAGTAAAATCGTTTTGAAAAAATCACGTCCATGAAAACTACACTAATAAAAATAATCACAAAACTAAAATTTATCAAAAGTAGACAATGGATTAAAATTTATAGGTATTTATTACTTCGTTTAGCATTTCTTCGTCAAATATTAATAATAAAAACAAAATTCCAAATTTTTTTTTCAATTTTGTGTTTATTTTTATTAGTGTAGTTTTTATGGACGTGACTTCTTCAAAACGCTATTACTCGAAAACGGTTCAAGATTCAAAGATCGACTGAGACGACCTTTTTTGTCTAAAAATAAACCAAGTTTCATAATTTGATATAAAACATTTAAAAATTATCTACACAAAAAATATGGGGCATAATTTACCCAGCACCCACCCTGTATGGGACGCCGCTGGCAAATTTTCTGAAAATTGGAAAAAGAAATATGTGGAAAATTACAAAAGCTTCAAACTCACCAAATTTCATGAATCTAATAGTTGCAGAGATATTACAGAAAACTCCTCTTTGGGGCCCCCCTTTCGGGGGGCAGTAGCTCCCTTAGGAAGCATGTTTCATCCTATATTTATTTAAACTTTTTGCATTATTTTTTAATGTAGAATCAGCTGGTACAATTTGGCAGGCTAATTTTGGGACACCATGTATAATGAATCGTGATTGAATCTGAACAATAATTTATTTAATAATATATTTATATTTAGTTTTGTCTCTTCAGTCTCTTCATTTATTAAAGAGGAAGTTTAACATCTGATAATAATATTTAAGAAATTTCTGTATTCTAAAATTCTCCTACTAAGAAAATTGGCAGCTGATAGATTTTGAAGAAGAAAATGAAGACACGATCATAACCAATCATCAACAACTATATTTTATTTACAAAATGTACTACAGGAATTTAAATTTGTTATTCGTTTAAAATTGAAAATGAATCGATTGAAATTATTTAAATATTTTAATTTTTGAGAAATAATTCTAACTGATGAAGATATAAACCAAGAGGTGTTTAATTATTTTAGAAATTTGTCGTAATTTTCTAACCTATGCTAACCTACAAATATCTTCTAGATAAGAGATCATAAGGAAGACTTCCAAAAATTTGAAGAGAACATTGACCAGTTAAACTACAAGGAAAAAGAAGAAAATGAATTAAAATTAAAAATACTTTAATTTACTAGTACAAACTACTAAATAGGAAATTTGCTTGTCCCTCAAAACTAATTCACTAGCAAAAATTATAAATTACAGATTAATTATTCGTAGATGAAGAAAAAGGTGATTTTGATTCTTATTTAATGCTTACACAATATTGTGATTTTTATATTGTCGATAAATTCCAATACAAACACGAACTCATTAATCACCGCAAATGAGAAAAATTAATACAGATAGATATGTTACATTTAATTGAGTAGACATGAACCTGACCTTAGATTTAAGTCTGTGGAGTGTTCTTAAAGAACTGTCTATTTCAGCTCATCGCGTTATGGGAAAGTAACGAACTTTACTAATTAGCTACAAGCGAAAATGTAGGAATAATGACAATTTTCAAAGTTGTAAGGTTGATGAGAATAAAAAATTTTATTTTGAGTAGGTGCGTATTATAATATAAATTATTTCGAAAAGAAAGGACTGTATGTACTTCTCTAATGAAAAATTCAATAATATAATATAAACTAAAATTTATGGACATGACTCAGAAAATTAGAAGGAAGTTACGTGGTTCTCATCCAATACTTTTGTTTCACAAAAAATTAATCACATCCTGCATCTCCTCCCTCCACAACATTATTTCCTATTATAGAATCAGTTATAATCAAACACCTTTGAATTGGTACCGTTTTTTTCTCCACCAACAATTTGCACTCCCAATTGGCGAGTTGCTAATGTCCACCGACGCTACAAATGAACATGAACTTGATGCCATTTACCTCGGCCATGAAATAAGACTTGGAGGCCGTGCCCCTCTACTCCTTTCTAATTACCAACCAGCAATACAGTGAAGTATCAGACACGAACCACACTTCAAGACTTTTATTCATATACTTAATAATAACAAGTCAACATGTATGTATTTACTTACACTTTTTTCTTATTATTATCTTCCATGGTATATTATTTACTTGACAGACAATACTGTTTTAATCAAGGCAGGAATATATTGGAGTTTTGCTGACCTTCGTCTGGAACTGTACCATAGCATAGAAGAACTGCATGGAATTAACCTTAGGGTTTTGGGTTAAAGTTGTGAGCATGACATCATTGTTTGTTATTAAAGTACTTTTTGGTTTTTGTTTGCGCTTTTTTATACAGTAGCTAAAACAAATAATGGCTTATAAATATACATATCAGGTATTTCATTAATCTTACTTATAGAGGCAAGGTTATTGGCTGGTTTAGTATTTTCATGACGACTTTCCTTTTGGATGATTACAATATTACAAGAAGACGTAAAAAGTACTGAAAGTACGATGGATGGCAGGATGTAATAAATTCTGTTAGGTTTAAAACTATAAATAAAAGTGATTTGTTTGAAAAAAAGTTTGTATTGTATTGAAATTGTCAGTTTATGTTGTTAATTAATCATAAGATAGATAATAGAATAATAATGATACAAAAATTCGCATTTAGCCAATTTCTTAAATATTTTACAAATATCCCTTTTGAAAATTTTGTTCGTTTTTTAGACCATCAACTTTGGAGCTGGGAAAATCGCTTAAAACAAACAGATAACATCTTTCTGAATTTTTTATAAATAAAGCCAACGTTCCTCTTTGTAGTAAAGTAAATTTGACTAAAATCCGACCAGTGGTTCCTAAACTGTGATTTTTTTAAACAGTCACTTGAAAAATTGATATGTTTTAGAAGGGCAACTTTGAGGGCAAGACAAACGCTTACAACAACCTGATAAGAACTTGGTGATTTTTTCTTGGATAAAACCAAGATTTCGCTTTGCAATAAAGTCAATTTTATCACAGTGCGACCAGTGAATCCAAAACTGTGATTTTTTAAAATTCATTTGGAAAATTTTGTTCGTTTTTTAGACCATCAACTTTGGAGCCGGGAAAATCGCTGAAAACAAGCAGATAAGATCTTTCTGAATTTTTTATAAATAAAGCCAACGATCCTCTTTGTAGTAAAGTAAATTTGACTAAAATCCGACCAGTGGCTCCTAAACTGTGATTTTTTTAAACAGTCACTTGAAAAATTGATACGTTTTAGAAGGGCAACTTTGAGGGCAAGATAAACGCTTACAACAACCTGATAAAAACTTGGTGATTTTTTCTTGGATAAAACCAAGTTTTCGCTTTGCAATAAAGTCAATTTTATCACAGTGGGACTAGTAAATCCAAAACTGTGATTTTTTAAAATCGCTTTTGAAAATTTTGTTCGTTTTTTAGACCATCAACTTTGGAGTCCGGAAAATCGCTTAAAATAAGCAGATATTTTATAATTGAAAACCTAACTTATTTCTTTACATATTTATCTTAGACTTTTACACCTTATTATTTATTATAATATTCTAGCAATTTTTAGCAGTTGATTGATTTGACAAATAAATTTCGTCCTTCATCCTTTTCTTTTTATATCTTATTATTATTAATAGAAGATATAAGTACTATCTTCACATTTTTTCAAACAATAATTTCCATTTTAATATTTTACTAATACAATCGCTTCATTTTTATTTCCATTTTCTAATGGTTACTAAATATTTATTTTTAAAACCGTTTTTTACGTGAACGGATTGTTGTAGGTAAAAAATTCCAACAAATATAGAATGGAATTAGAATAACAATGTAGGTACACGTACACATACTTTTTTCGTAACATTCTATTTTGTGTTCTTAGTTTGTATAGAAATCGTGCATTTTTTACGTTACTGTATCTAAATTTAAATTTAATTTAACCAGAAAAATTTTTTTAGTTACAAAACGACAACTTACCAAATACTCGTTAATTAGGTAAATGAAATACAAACTTTGCCATCACAATAGAATGGAATCTGAAAAATAAAACGGTAATATACAATAATGTCCTTTAAACCAAATTAATTTTATCGAACTTCAAAAATGCAAAAGTTTTTCGTTTGGATTTTTTAAAGTTGGAAAAAGTTATTCGGATATTATGAAGAAAATCTAAATACAAAAGATGCCCCTGCAGATTTATCTACTCCAATATGTCCAAGAAATTTCTCTTCTTGTAGGTAAAACTTTCATTATAAAATATGAAAATATAATTTTGGACGCTTATGCTGGCTTTTGGCCAATTTTGATGCGTAAAATTTATGAAAAATAACAAATTTCAAGCTTGACTGTTGAATCAATCAAAGTTTTGGAACCTCTGGTTTGATTTTGGTTAAATTTACTGTTTTCTTGGTTTTATCCTAAAAGCTTATTGGTTTGTTTTATATAAATTTCGACGCCGACTTTTGGAATTATTCTCGTTGAGCTTGGCACGCCGCTGAGTCCGAATGTCCCCCTGGCAGGTTATGCCCTGTTCTGCTGACCTTGAGAGGCCAACCCCACCTGATGGTTGACCAACGGCTAGCGGCGGCCAGAGAAGCCCGCATGGCAGTAATAAGTTTTTTCATGGGCGCGAAGGATGCGGATTTTATTCAGTTAAAAGGTCGCTGGAGACATGAAGGTCTTCTACTGTAAAAAAAGACCAAAAGAAGAGAGAGTTTTTATATTAATCTGTGATAGGGAACTGACGGAGAGCTAGTTAGTCCAGTTACAGTTTTAAATAAATTTGTTGATTTTTTAGGCAGTTATTACTAAATCTTCCTTAAACTTTCTCTATCAGGATTCCTTCTCCTATAGAATAAAAATCGCCGCGGTTGCAAACGGCTCTCTCACTAATTTACAAGCTAATCTTTTGAAATTGTAGTAGATACCAATTCCGATGTCTGAATACATTAAAAACCAGACTGACTGGGCGCCATCGAATATTAATTCAAACACTCCACCTATTTTATAGATTTTGGAAATAATGCCCAATAAATTAGCTACTGTTCCTAAAAACGTTCACTAGTTTAATTTTAATAAACAGGATTTACTTTTTGCCTCTCTAACACTATATAATTTCCAGGACAAATCGTCATAATCAGCCGTATGACATTTAATAATTTTATAACATTAAAATTTTAACTTGTAGTAATTACATAATAAATAAATAATTATCAATTACTTCTAATACGGATAGTAAATAGAAGGTTAGTCATTCTGAAGAAATTCTATTTTTTTTATTTACATACACACAATGATCGTTATGGGTAATATTGAAGGTCGGATTACGGATTATATAACATATCAACTTACTGTTTTTAAATGCCAAAAATATTTATTCACATTACACTGTTATTGTTCTTCTTATCAAGATTTTATTCTTGTTTATATGTACAGAAATAACACCATATTATGTCATTATTCATTCCGATGAGACATAAATAAAGTGCACTTAGCTTACAAACAAATCCTGTAAGAATAGTTTTGTTGCTCAACACGGAAAGATTAGAATATTGGATGACTTTTAGAAAGTATTTGCATGGTAATGTAAGAATAACAATCAAGATAAGTGTTTTTATTTTGCACCTCTAAGAATAATTTGGGTGGATATTAGAAATGACGTCACAATGTTCAGCTTTTGTGTCCAAAATTTACATGAGAAAAACCAATAAAACTCTATAGCTCTTTTTATAAATAAAATCAGTTATAAATATACAGGGTGTCCCAGGATAGACACGAAATAGTCATTGCAGGTGATGAAAACTTACGGAAATCATTTTAACAAATTTAATAATTACTCAGAGTAGACATCGTTTATGTTCAAAATGGAACTTAACTTTTCGATTAAAAATAAACCAATCTTTCATCATGTGTCAAATTTTTAACTATTTTCAAACTAGTTTTCAAAATAAATTAAATGAAACGTGAACATAATGATTTATTTTTTCAAATTCCAAATTTGAACTCTAATAATTCTTTAAGGGTTAACAGTATCAAAAAAATTACAAAATACTTTCGATCGCAAATCATCTCAACTACAAATTTCATGTATAACTTTTTTTCGATAATCAAATAGTTTAGCAGACTGGCTTCTTTTTATTCAACAGTGTTTTACTTTTTCAATGTACAATTTTCAACATTCAAGAGATGATTGCTCGAAAACTAACCCGGTAGGGATAAAAAAATTATACAGGACAATGCAGAATTTATTCAAGAATCACACCTAAAAATATTTCGTGTCTATCCTGGGACACTCTGTATATAAATAAAGTTACACGAATTGGACAAAATAGTCAAGTGATTTCCTATCAATGCTATATTTTAGGTTTAATTAACATAAAATACTAAATATGATCTTAAATTAATCAAAAATAGGCATGGCAGAAATATTATAATAACGTTAACTGAAGAATTAAATAAATAATTGGAAAATTCAAAGGTACATTTGAACTAATTTGCTTTTGAATTAGGACCGTGGTGGAATTTTTAATATTCAGTTCCACCACGGAAAAACGTCATTTGCACCAATAATTTCGTAATTTCATCTAGATTTAAGGCCAATAAATAAATAATAGTCCGTAATTTTATCTTATATTAAAAAATACCATCAAAAAATAGAATTTAATATTAATTTATTAATGTAGGTAAATAGGAAATTTTTATAACATTCGATGTCGGTGCCAAAAGTACAAAATTTAAGACATTTTTATTTGTTCAAAAGACTCTAGTTGAAACTCTGGGGACACAATTTTACTTAATGAAAATTATACAGGGTGTCTCTAAAAGGTCTTTACAAAATCCTACCCCAAGTTTTTGGGTAGAGTTTGGTAGAGTTTTGATAGAGATTTGAAATTTGGTGGGTTAATAAGTCTATAAGGAAGCTACAATGTGATGGTATTACAACCAAAATAATATTGTTCAGTGTCGTACTTATAGGGGGACTCAGTGTTTTTTTGGATATTTTTTGTAGGGTATTGAATTTTTTTTACAAAATAACAAGAATTATGATAGATACGCTCAAGACACGTAAGAAATGTATACTTGTTTGACTTGCGTTAACTCAACTGTTTGCGAGATATTTAACGTCGAAAATTTTTTTTGCTATAAAAACAATTTGTGACTTACCCTGTAAAGTAAAAAATATTGGGTCACTCTAATACAGCTGATTCTACGTCCAGAACTAAGCATAAATGGTTGTAGAAACCGACCCCCAAAAATGTTTCGTTACTAAAATACAGGGAGTTGAAAGATGTATTTTTTATTCGTCCTTTATCTTTTTCAGATATATCTATAGAACGGTATAAGATAAAAATTATGCTTAGTTTTGGACGTAGAATGAGCCGTATTAGAGTGACCCAATATTTTTGACTTTACAGGGTGTCACAAATTGTCGGTTTAATAGCAAAAAAATTTTCATAGTGAAATATCTCGCAAACAGGTGAGTTAATGCAAGTCTAACAAGTATACCTTTTTTACGTGTCTTGAGCGTATCTATCATAATTCTTATTATTTTGTAAAAAAATTTAATCCCCTACAAAAATTATTCAAAAAAACCATGAGACCTCTTCGATAAGTACGCCACTGAACAATATTATTTTGGTTCTAATACCAACAAATTGTAGCTTCCTTATAGACTTATTAACCCACCAAATTTCAAATCTCTTCTTTAAACCGTTCTGTAAATATACTTAAAAAATTATTTGGAAAAATATTATTTAGCGCCCTAAACTCAGAGCCCAAAAACTTGTGGTAGGATTTTGTAAAGACCTTTTAGAGACACCCTGTATAAATTGTCCGAAATTTTATATTATATTAAAAACTACCACCAAAAATAAAATATAATATTTTTTTAATGTAACTAGAAAATTTTTGTAAAATTCGATAGTGCCAAAACTACAAGCTTTAAGACATTTTCATGTACCTAATCAAATGACTCTAGTTAAAATTTTTGACACGATTTTCTTAAATTTAATTGAAACATTTCTTTCATGCCAGTAAAGCTGCAATTTTTATTACAAACTATTATTTGAGGTTATCCTAGGTTATGTTTTACAGCACTTCTAAACCTCCCTACATATTTACAAATCCATTGTTTTGTAATTGCCAAACGTCTTATTGAACACACAACAACAAAACACATTATTTATTACCTACTTTGTTCCCTGAATAATGCATTAAATATAACTACAGGTAATAAGAGTGTGACTGTGAGGAAACCAAGTACCGACAGCCATAAACGTTGGCTTGAGCATAGCAGAGGCGAAAATTATTGGGTGTTAGGGTAGGTTAAGGAAAATTATATCCATCTTCTTCTTTGTACGCCTACAGCCTACATGGACTTGGCTTGTCTTCATCTGTGGTATGCAGCTTTGTCTGCTGCATGGTATGATATTGTAATAGTTTTATTAGTTACGTCAAGGCAAGGTCACCTGTATCAGTTCAAATAGAAGGAAAAAATGTAATTATAGTGGCTGTGTAATGAGATACATGGCAGGTTTGTAAGGAAAAAATTGTTGTGGGTAATTATAATAAGTACACAAAAGTATTTTGTAGTTTAGATGTGAGGGGGAAGGTTGTTTTCTTGTAAAAGTTTTGTGGGTGTATCATAATTTTTGTGTCCAAGCTCAATATTTTTTCTGGAAAATCAATCGTGAGTCAATCAATAATTGAAGAAGATTAGTAGTAAAGATTCGTGGCTGATGAAAGAGCTGGTGTTTTTTAAAGTGATGAATCTCAGAGAACATTTTTAGATCTAGAAATGGTAGAAGAAGAGTCACCAGTGACAACAATGAGCGATAATTGTGAGCAAATCTACTAAATATCAATTTGAGCTCTTCATCAGAAAAAAGTACCTAAACCATAAAATTAGTTAGGTTAGCTGTCTATAATCTAGTTTGAGAATAAATCGACATCTAGTATAAGTTTTTCTACTGCAAACTGAGCATAGAATTCGCTATCTATTTGGGTTCAAAAGATTTACTAGAAAATTTTGGAATTGTCATGTTTTCAGACGTAAAAAGAGTTGAAGAGACCTCAACAGGCTAAGATGTTTTAGATTAGAAGAAAAAATGAACCCAAAAGTCCCCTAATTTTTTACTAATGAGACTGCAAATTTGTGAAAAATCCAGACAATAATGAGGAAAAATAATGAAGCCATAAATCGCGAGTATTTGATAGTTCAAAACTGAAACAAAATAAGAAAAATACTGAATTTGGTAGGATCATCAGTAAGGATATACCTTAGTCCAAAAGTTCTTCCTTACTGAGTTACAGGGCGCTAAAAAATATATTTCCAAATAATTTTTTAAGTATATCTACAGAACGGTTTAAAGTAGAGATTTGAAATTTGGTGGGTTAATAAGTCTATAAAAAAGCTACAACTTGTTGGTATTACAACCTAAATAATATTGGCGTACTTATCGAAGAGGTCTCAAGGTTTTTTTGAATATTTTTTGTAGGGGATTAAATTTCTTTACAAAATAATAAGAATTATGTTAGATACGCTCAAGACACGTAAAAAAGGTATACTTGTTTGATTTGCATTAACTCAACTGTTTGCGAGATATTTAACTTCGAAAATTTTTTTTGCTATAAAAACAATTTGTGACTTATCCTGTAAAGTAAAAAATATTGGGTGACTCTAATACAGCTGATTCTACGTCCAAAACTAAGCATAAATGGTTGCAGTAACCGACCCCCAAAAATGTTTCGTTACTAAAATACAGGGTGTTGAAAGATGTATTTTTTATTCGCCCTCTATCTTTTTTAGGTATATCTACAGAACGGTATAAGATAGAAATTATGCTTAATTTTGGACGTAGAATGAGCCGTATTAGAGTGACACAATATTTTTGATTTTACAGGGTGTCACAAATTGTCGTTTTAATAGCAAAAAACATTTTCAAAGTAAAATATCTCGCAAACAGTTGAGTTAATGCAAATCAAACAATTATACCTTTTTTACGTGTCTTGAGCGTATCTATCATAATTCTTGTTATTTTGTAAAAAAAGTTAATCCCCTACAAAAATTATTCAAAAAAACCCTGAGACCTCTTCGATAAGTACGCCACTGAACAATATTATTTTGGTTCTAATACCAACAAATTGTAGCTTCCTTATAGACTTATTAACCCACCAAATTTCAAATCTCTACTTTAAACCGTTCTGTAGATATACTTAAAAAATTATTTGGAAAAATATTTTTTAGCGCCCTGTAACTCATTAAGGAAGAATTTTTGGACTAAGGTATGTTTGGTTTAAACGAATTATTTTGAGACCAAAAACCCTGTAGAATGTATCCCATTTTTATTTAATATACCCTACTAATTTCTGGATTTAACCTAAAAAGCTCTTCGATATTTGTGTAATTTTATTTCATTTTTTTTTAAATACTTCTGTTTGTTTTTTAAATAGAATTAGGACTAAAATTATGGCGGGAAATTTAAAATTTGATTGGCGCTCCTTCGATGCAAACCACTGAATTTCAAACAATATTAATTCTACTTCTCCTTACTTTACAGTGGAAATAATTATTAATTAACATTATAAAGTAGATTAACCTTTATTCTACTTTTTACTTATATTTTTTGGAAAACGCATGTTTACTAGTAATTAAACAATTTTTATGGTGATTCCTTGACAATAAACTCGAATTTACATAATAATTTATTTTATTTGCCTAAAAAAAACTTAATCTATTCTGATTTTTTAAACTGCACACGATAATAATTAAAGTAAAATTTAAATAAATCTCATTAATTAGTCCAGAGTATGGTGTTAATTAAAACTGTGCAAAAATTACTTTTTATACAAAGTTTACTTGTTACCAAGCAGAAGAAAATTTTCTGCATAATTTTGTATTTTTTAATTATCACCTAAGTACAAAAAATCAGGTAAAAAATGTTGTGAACTTTTCCTTTGATAAGTTGATGACACTATTTCCATACCAGGCCAAAACGCACATTCTCTTCGTGTTATTAGTTAATTTAATAGAAAATGGTATAATGAATCCGTTTTGGTGCACGGTAACATTTGTAATTGTAATTAACATTTAACGAAATTATGTATTCTTTTGATTGTCTCTGTAGAAAAAACTGGCATTTACTTAGTGCATTTTTTTAATCAATCGATTTTTGTTTTGTTTGGAATAATTGTTTCCCAAGCAATCAGTGTCTTAATGTTAAACGGTTTTTTGGATTATTATTATTTTGAATTCCAAATTTATTAAATAACAATAAATTCGCTTTTAACTGTGCGAAAAAACCAGTTCTGGTGTTATTAGTTGGTGTCATTAAAATATTAGATATTCAAATTAATATTACACTTGAACTTCATATTATTGTATTTTTTTTCTTTTGATCAACTAATATAAGTATAGTTGATTGTTGAAATTTTTGAATTGAAAAAGTTGTTATTTTTGTGGGTTGTCGGTGATTGTAAATGAAATTCAAATTGATTTTATATTATATATCCGTGTTAATTTATGTAAATAATTAAAAATTAATAAGTAATTTTAACATATTGTTTCTATTATTTACATTATTATTAGGTACTACTGTTTTTATAAGCGAATGTCAATTAATTGGTTCACATTTTTAAACAATAGAATTATCATTGTATTATTAGTGTGAAATTTGCATAAACAATTGTAAGAAATCAAAAAAGGTTTCATGAAATTATCAAATATTTGTACACTCTACAGGGTGTCTCTAAAAGGTCTATACAAAATCCTACCACAAGTTTTTGGGCTCAAAATTATTCGATTGAACCAAACATACCTTTTTTACGTGTCTTGAGCGTATCTATCATAATTCTTGTTATTTTGTAAAAAAATTCAATACCCTACAAAAAATATCCAAAAAAACACTGCAGTCCCCCCCTATAAGTAAGACACTGAACAATATTATTTTAGTTGTAATACCATCACATTGTAGCTTCCTTATAGAGTTATCAACCCACCAAATTTCTAGTCTCTACTTTAAACCGTTCTGTAGATATACTTAAAAAACGATTTGGAAAGATATTTTTAGCGCCCAGTAAGGGAGGACTTTTGGACTAAGGTATGTTTGGTTCAATCGAATTATTTTGAGCCCAAAAACTAGTGGTAGGATTTTGTAAAGACCTTTTAGAGACACCCTGTATAAAAAGTAGATTGGCTTTTAATCTACTGAAAGTACCGTAATAATTTTTTTTACTGTGTTTAAAGAAACCTCAAACTTTTGAAATAAAATCAAATTTCTGAAATGTTTAATAATGAAAAAAAAATATCTTGAATATAAATAAAATAAAAAAACTTATGAAATTTTTACTAATTCATTTTGTTAAAGCTGCCTTCCTGAATAATCCTGAATTTTTAAGACCTGTTTGTTAAAACACAAATGAATTTAAAGAATCAATAAAATTTTGAAACTTGAAAATATTTTTGTACGAAATTCCGAAATATAAACAACAGAAATTGTAGTACACAGACATCAATGTATAAATGTTCTAGAAAACCTTAAAAAAAATGATATTATTTTAATGATGTGAAATTTTTTTTTAACAATACGTAGGTACTCAAAATATAATTTTGATTACTTTTTATTACAAAATTTCAAACTCGTAGGTACATATTATCGATTTTAGTTATTGCAACTTATAATCCAATTTATTTAGATTAATTGTTGTCCAAACAACAAAAAGTGCTGACACTTTCAACGTACGATCAAGAGGGAAACCTGATACTAACAAGTACATAATACACATTTCAATAGATAAATCGCACTTTAAATTCGACTCTCATTGCGAACATTATTTATTTATTTATAAATATTTAGGTACTTGAATCACTGCAATATTCTCAGAAATTACATTATTTGGATCCACAACAATTTTTTCTAAAATTTTAAAATAAAATGATCATCACGTACATTTTTGTCTTAGATATTTCCATATACAAGAAGTTTTGTGTTTCCTATAATTTGTAACTTATATTCGGGGATGGAGGTAGACGAAACAGAGTTCATGTTCAGAATTTAAAAATTGTTTGATTTTAATGTCATTGAACGTTACAGTCGAAGCGTTGGCAACGTCATACAAACAGAAGCCATTAGCAATGGTTACCAACAAAAAATCCGGATGGAAAGGAAAATTTAACAGTCAAAAAAGGGATACTTAACGATTTTGTAAAATTGATGATAATGATTTTTGTAAAATACTGATTTTGTGATTTAAGAAAAAAAATAGTCCTGCAGGAGCCAGGAGAGGGAAATTGTTGGATAAGATTGAATTAAAGAATACATGGGTACTAACAAGTTTTGTGGTTTGTTTGTTTTCTATTCAAATATTATAGTTTAGGTGGTTAGAAAAAAAAGGTACGCCACAATACACGCCAGCAACAAGGTCATAAATAAAAAAAGTACTTATCGAGTCCTTACCATGAACGAAGCGCTGTTAAAACGAACGAAGAGGAAAGATGGATCACTTTCACAAAATCGCATTTCGTTTTCGGAAAAACCAAACCGAAATAAATGAGTTGGTAAGCAACCGATAAAAATCCGTAAAGCATCAACAGATTGTCTGTGGCCAAAGTATAGACTGGCAAGTTCAGGTATCTGGCGACCGGCAAACAGGTGGGGAGGGGCCTTAGCAGCGGCTTTACAAGAATGAAATAAAAGAAGCTGACGGTAAAAAGTCAGCCGGGCTCAACAGACCGGTTTGCTGGCTTTGTGCTGATGGCCTCGACGGTACTGCCGATCATAGTTTATTGTAATTACTATAGCCAGCTCGTACCACATGCACTTCATTTTTATTGTCAAGAGCGCGTCCGAGTCGCCTCGCCTTGTCTACTTATTCCACCGCGTCTCGCGGTTCTTCACTGTCTTCACCGCGCACTTCTTGCAGCCGATCCGCTGGCTAGTTGCTAGCTGCACCACACTGCCTACTTTACCACCAATTCAGAGGCGTCACTGCCAATGGTTCCCACCATCGTCAATGTGATGATGGTACTACGCTCTGTTGCTATACGAAACCTCCTAACGAGATGCAAAAAATGCCTTTTGGTATCTGCTAACAATCCCTCAGCTTTGGTACACACACTTTGTTGCGTTTGGAATCTGTTTTCAAAATTTACAAACTACATGTGCAGAAACACACCAAAAACTTTACAAAATCAATGATTTATTCGCCTGATACAAAAAAGGGAGCTTAGAATATATTCTACAGGGTGTCTCTAGAAGGTCTTTACAAAATCCTACCACAAGTTTTTGGGCTCAAAATAATTCGTTTAAACCAAACGTACCTTAGTCCAAAAGTTCTTCCTTACTGAGTTACAGGGCGTTAAAAAAATATTTTTCCAAATAATTTTTTAAGTACTTATATCTACAGAACGGTTTAAAGTTGGGATTTGAAATTTGGTGGGTTAATAGGTCTATAAGGAAGCTACAATTTGTTGTTATTAGAACCAAAATAATATTGTTCAGTGGCGTACTTGTCGAAGAGGTTTCAGGGTTTTTTTGAATAATTTTTGTAAGGGATTAAATTTTTTTACAAAATAATAAGAATTATGATAGATACGCTCAAGACACGTAAAAAAGGTATACTTGTTTGATTTGCATTAACTCAACTGTTTGCGAGATATTTCACTTTAAAAAAATGTTGTGCTATTAAGACGACAATTTGTGACACCCTGTAAACTCAAAAATATTGGGTCACTCTAATACGGCTCATTCTACGTCCAAAACTATGCATAATTTCTATCTGATACCGTTCTGTAGATATACCAAAAAAGATAGAGAGCGAATAAAAAATACATCTTTCAACACCCTGTATTTTAGTAACGAAACATTTTTGGGGGTTGGTTTCTACAATCATTTATGCTTAGTTTTGGACGTAGAATCAGCTGTATTAGAGTGACCCTTTACTTTACAGGGTAAGTCACAAACTGTTTTTATAGTAAAAAAAATTTTCGAAGTTAAATATCTCGCAAACAGTTGAGTTAACGCAAGTCAAACAAGTATACCTTTTTACGTGTCTTGAGCGTATCTATCATAATTCTTGTTATTTTGTAAAAAAATTCAATACCCTACAAAAAATATCCAAAAAAACACTGAGTCCCCTCTATAAGTACGACACTGAATAATATTATTTTGGTTGTAATACCATGACATTGTAGCTTCCTTATAGACTTATTAACCCACCAAATTTCAAGTCTCTACTTTAAACCGTTCTGTAGATATAGTTAAAAAACGATGTGGAAAGATATTTTTTAACGCCCAGTAAGGAAGGATTTTTGGTCTAAGGTATGTTTGGTTCAATCGAATGATTTTGAGCACAAAAACTTGTGGTAGGATTTTGTAAAGACCTTTTAGGGACACCCTGTAAAGTTGCACTTTTTGACCATTTCATAGTTTGCTCTAATTACTAATTTAATTTTCATCTAATTCATAATTTTCCTTAATTATTATTAGAACTAAACTAACTTATTTTTAATTATCCATCTTCGGTGAGAATTACTAGAACTAGAATATCCTTTTTGAATATAAAATATACTTACTATACTATAAATTACCTTAAAAATAATTTTATGATCGATGTAGAAATATTTTTCGTATACAAAAAATAAATATTTATAGCTTCCTCTTTTTTAAAACTTGTCAAATTCTTCACTTTTCAACATTCAAGTCTTCTTTGAAATTTCCTGTAATTCACTTTTGGCAAAGTCGGCATTTTTTCCCGTATGAAACGAGTTTGATTAAAATTTGGCTAAGGAATTTTTGGGTCCCAATCTTAATTAAACATCTAATTGCGGCGATTAAAATACAGTTTTATAAACTGCAGACCACTTATTCTTTCATTTTAATTATGACAGGATGACAAAACTCTAAACTGGTATAAATTGTAGTTTTGGTCTATGAAAATGTTTATATTTCTTAAAGGGCGTTTGGAGAAATTAATTGTTAATTGCTGAGAAACTGGAAACGAACAAAAAATGTCTGCATTTTCTGGTTTCAAAAATTCCGCTTTTCATTGAAAATTACTGAAAATTTTAATATAATCTTATAAATAATTAAAGAACGATCGAATTTTTCTGTTCTGACAGCATTTTCTTTGTAAAATGGGTACAAAAATTGACTAACTTAGATAAAAAATATAAAAATAATTAGATCAATATAAAAGTCAATAGATTTAAAAAAACTAATTTCAGATTATTGAATTTTTGGCATTGTTTCGAAAATTTGACTTTTCATTGAAAATTACAGAAAAATTTGAAGCGCAGCCCGGCGTATTTCTGGTATGATATTTTTTGTAAAACTCAATAATAATAATCTAATGAATATTTAAAAAATAAATCAATTTTTTTGAAGCCACATAGCATCTGACGAGTATCATTCTTTTAAAAAGTTACAGTTTTGGAACCGCCGCTGTTTGGATTTAAAAAAATAACTTTGTTGGTTGTTGCAAAGATGAATGATGGTTTTATTTTTTGAAAAAATCGGGAACTGTTTACATGAGTTTTTATTCTTCTTTTGGGGTGCTAAACAGCTCTTTTATAAAATCGCATTTTTGGAGAGTAAATGTTTCAAATATCACAGATTTGAAACCGCTGGGCGAATTTTTTTAAATTTACTTTGTTGTAAAATAATGGTTTTATTTTGGGAAAAATCGTGAACTACATGAGATTTTTCTGCGTTTTTTGGAGCCCTAATCTGCTCTTTTGAAAAATCGTATTTTTGGAGGGTAAATGTTTCAAATATCACAGATTTGAAACTGCTGGTCGGATTTTTTTTAAATGAACATTGTTGCAAAGGTGAATGATGGTTTTATTTAGAAAATATCATGAACTGTTTACATAAGCGTATTCTGCGTTTTTTGGAGCCCTAAACTACTCTTTTGAAAAATCGCATTTTTGGAGGATAAATGTTTTAAATATCACAGTTTTGAAACCGTTGGTTGGATTTTTTTAAAATAAACTTTGTTGCAAAGGTGAATGATGGTTTTAGTTTAAAAAAAATCATGAACTGTTTACATGAGTTTTTATTGCGTCTTTCGGGGTCCTAAACTACTCTCTTACAAAATCGCATTTTTGGAGGGTAAATGTTTCAAATATCACAGATTTAAAATCGCTGGTTGGATTTTTTTAAATTAACTTTGTTGCAAAGGTAAATAATGGCTTTATTTTGAAAAAAATTGCGAACTGTTTACATGAGTTTTTTCTGCATTTTTTGGGACCTTAAACTGATCTTTTAAAAAATCACATTTTTGGAGGGTGTCTGAAATATCACAATTTTGAAACAGCTGGTCAGATTTTTTTAAAATAATCTTTGTTGCAAAGGTGAATGAGGGTTTTATTTTGGAAAAAATCACGAACTGTTTACATGAGCTTTTTCTGTGTTTTTTGGGGCCTTAAACTTCTCTTTTAAAAAATCGCATTTGACTAAGATTTTGTGAAGTCGCGTGCAAAAATAAAAAAAAATGTTTACATTTCTTTATAGATTTAAAAAGTGATGGGTTTGGAAAAATTAATTGTTCATACTTTTTATATGACAATTTTTTTAATAATTTTTACTTTATTTGTAAACTGATAGAATTACTGAAAAATATGAAATATGCTGAGTTTTAGAAATCTAGTAGAGTAAATTTCCAATGAAATTTGTATAAAAATAATATTTATACTTAGTACCCACTCAAATTTTCGAAAATCACAAATTACAATAATTTTGGAACTACTGGAAAAAATTGTTATAATTTTCTATAAAGTAGATCTCCCTTCTATATTCCAGAAAAAAATATGGGATTTGAAGAATTTGTATTCGTGTTTAAAATAATACCAATCAAAATTTTGACGATAGCTATTTTAATATTCCAATTATTCCTGTTTTCAAAATAACAAAAATGGATATTTTTTTTTCTATTCAAAAAATCGACTTATGGCAAAAACTACCTTGTAATGTAAAATTCAACATTGCGACATTATTTCCATACATTCGTTCTCATAAAGTCACTTATATACATATTTGCTACATTTCAATTCAATTTCCTACTTTTATAAATGCAGATGGTATTTTTGATAAAACTTAACCGTAACATTTGGCTAACCACCAACAATACCTACTTAATATTTAAAACCTCGAAAGCATCCTAGAATCTAAATTTAGACTAGATTATACTACACCAAACAAAACTGGTGGTTTAAAAAATGCAACAAAACCAAAGGACAATGTTTAGGCGAACAAAAATAAATCATAGTTCACACATACAGTAATAAAACAAATATTTGTGTATAATTTTTGGGTTGGTGCATCGTAAAACAATAATAAAGACATAAACTAATCTTGACATGCAATAAAATACGAAATTGATTTTTACAATGTGAAAATGTGAATAAAATATACGAAATTGGAAATAAATTTGAGATATAATGGCCGTATGACGCAAATTACGAGACTTATACTATCGCTGCGTTTAGTTTTAACATCCATAAAGATTATCCAAATTACCATGCCGATTTTTTAAAACTAACAATGCAACATCTTTAAATTAATAATTAAATAACTTTGTGTGGGTTTCTTGTCCTATCGCCTGTTGAAGTCGCCATTGTAGAAGACGCTAAATGTGAATTCGGAGTAGTTTAATTAAATCGTCAAACTGATGTGATTTATCTAATGAGTTGATAAAGCGATAAATCACATGGTATCTAATAACTAAGCTCTTGTCCGAAAATAAAATTGTTATTTAAAAGAATAACTGGAGCTGTTGATATTTTGATAGGTAGAAAGATAAACTAGTTTTAATGACATTTAAAATGAGTTATGTGTTATATACATTTTTTTTTATAATTTCCTATTGTTTCCCAACAAAGAGAATCAACAATTTTGT
Organism: Pediacus dermestoides; assembly: GCA_963942485.1. Taxonomy (NCBI): domain Eukaryota; kingdom Metazoa; phylum Arthropoda; class Insecta; order Coleoptera; family Cucujidae; genus Pediacus; species Pediacus dermestoides. The sequence continues at coordinate 39,433,179 of OZ012626.1, forward strand.
TTGTTTTTAGAATTAAGTGGTCGGAATTCATTTATGAAAAATATATTAAGTTATTATTAAATCAATGTTAATTATTTTTATTAAAAAACATAATTAACAAACACTTTTCAAACATGTAATACAAAATAATTAACAATTAACATAATAACACAACTTTTTATGATACTTTTTTCATATAAAATGTAGCCAGCATATGACTTTCTTATACATTCGTAATTTTAGAAATAATAGATTTGGAATCGTTGGCTTGATTTTTCTCAATAAACAATTCCGTTAAAACGGACGGTTTTATTTTGAGACAGCCCTTAAATCGTTTTGTAAGAATCCTTTTGAAGCCACATCGCATCTAACGAGTATCATTCGTTTAAAAAATTACAGTTTTGGAACCGCTGTTTGGATTTAAACAAAATAACTTTGTTGGTTGTTGCAAAGGTAAATGGTGGTTTTATTTTGGAAAAAATCGCGAACTGTTTACATGAGTTTTTTCTATATCACAGTTTTGAAACCGCTGGTCGGATATTTCAAAAATAAATTTTGTTGCATAGGCGAATGATGGTTTTATTTTAGAAAAACCGCAAACTGTTTGCATGAGCTTTTTCTGTTTTTTGGGGCTCTAAACTGCTCTTTTAAAAATTCGCATATTTGTAGAGAAATGTTTTATATTTAACATTTTTGAAACCACTGGTCGGATTTTTTTAAAATAAATTTTGTTGCAAAGGTGAATGATGGTTTTATTTTGGAAAAAATCATGAACTGTTTACATGAGGTTTTTCTGCGTTTTTGGAGTCTTAAAATGCTCTTTTAAAAATTCGCATTTTTTATAGGGTAAATGTTTTAAATATAACAGTTTTGAAACCACTGGTCAGATTTTTTTAAAATAAACTGTGTTGCAAAGGTGATTGATGGTTTTATTTTGGAAAAAATCATGAACTGTTTACATGAGTATTTTTTGCGTTTTTGGAGTCTAAAACTGCTCTTTTAAAAAATCGCATTTTTGGAGGGTAAATGTTTTAAATAAGATCACAGTTTTGAAACTGCTGGTCGGTTTTATTTTTAATGAACTTTGTTGCAAAGGTGAATGATGGGTTTATTTTGGAAAAAATTTTCAATTGTTTACATGAGTTGTTTCTGCGTTTTTTTGAGCACTAAACTGCTCTTTTGAAAAATCGCATTTTTGGAGGGTAAATGTTTCAAATATCACAGATTTAAAACCGCTGGTCGGATTTTTTTAAAATAAACTTTGTTGCAAAGGTGAATGTTGGTTTTATTTAGAAAAAAATCATGAATTGTTAACGTGAGCTTTTTCTGTGTTTTTTGAAGCCATAAACTGCTCTATTGAAAAATCGCATTTTTGGAGGGTAAATGTTTCAAATATCACAGTTTTGAAAGCGCTGATCGGATTTTTTTTAAATAAACTTTGTTGCAAAGGTGAATGATGGGTTTATTTTGGAAAAAATCGCCAACTGTTTACATGAGTTTTTATTGCGTTTTTTGGAGCCCTAAACTGCTCTTTTGAAAAATCGCATTTTTGGAGGGTAAATGTTTTAAATATCACAGTTTTGAAACCGCTGGTCGGATTTTTTTAAAATAAACTTTGTTGCAAAGGTGAATGATGGTTTTATTTAGAAAAAAATCATGAACTGTTTACATGAGGTTTTTCTGCGTTTTTGGAGTCTTAAAATGCTCTTTTAAAAATTCGCATTTTTTATAGGGTAGATGTTTTAAATATAACAGTTTTGAAACCACTGGTCAGATTTTTTTAAAATAAACTGTGTTGCAAAGGTGATTGATGGTTTTATTTTGGAAAAAATCATGAACTGTTTACATGAGTATTTTTTGCGTTTTTGGAGTCTAAAACTGCTCTTTTAAAAAATCGCATTTTTGGAGGGTAAATGTTTTAAATAAGATCACAGTTTTGAAACTGCTGGTCGGTTTTATTTTTAATGAACTTTGTTGCAAAGGTGAATGATGGGTTTATTTTGGAAAAAATTTTCAATTGTTTACATGAGTTGTTTCTGCGTTTTTTTGAGCACTAAACTGCTCTTTTGAAAAATCGCATTTTTGGAGGGTAAATGTTTCAAATATCACAGATTTAAAACCGCTGGTCGGATTTTTTTAAAATAAACTTTGTTGCAAAGGTGAATGTTGGTTTTATTTAGAAAAAAATCATGAATTGTTAACGTGAGCTTTTTCTGTGTTTTTTGAAGCCATAAACTGCTCTATTGAAAAATCGCATTTTTGGAGGGTAAATGTTTCAAATATCACAGTTTTGAAAGCGCTGATCGGATTTTTTTTAAATAAACTTTGTTGCAAAGGTGAATGATGGGTTTATTTTGGAAAAAATCGCCAACTGTTTACATGAGTTTTTATTGCGTTTTTTGGAGCCCTAAACTGCTCTTTTGAAAAATCGCATTTTTGGAGGGTAAATGTTTTAAATATCACAGTTTTGAAACCGCTGGTCGGATTTTTTTAAAATAAACTTTGTTGCAAAGGTGAATGATGGTTTTATTTAGAAAAAAATCATGAACTGTTTACGTGAGCTTTTTCTGTATTTTTTGGAGCCCTACACTGCTCTATTGAAAAATCGCATTTTTGGAGAGTAAATATTTCAAATATCACAGTTTTGAAACCGCTGGTCGGATTTTTTTTAAATAAACTTTGTTGCAAAGGTGAATGATGGTTTTATTTAGAAAAAAATCATGAACTATTTACGTGAGCTTTTTCTGTATTTTTTGGAGCCCTACACTGCTCTATTGAAAAATCGCATTTTTGGAGGGTAAATATTTCAAATATCACAGTTTTGAAACCGCTGGTCGGATTTTTTTAAAATAAACTTTGTTGCAAAGGTGAATGATGGTTTTATTTAGAAAAAAATCATGAACTGTTTACGTGTGCTTTTTCTGCGTTTTTTGGAGTCCTAAACTGCTCTTTTAAAGAATCGCATTTTTGGAGGGTAAATGTATTAAATATCACAGTTTTGAAATCGCTGATCTGATTTTTTTTAAATAAACTTTGTTGCAAAGGTGAATGATGGGTTTATTTAGGAAAAAAATATGAACTGTTTACGTGAGCTTTTCTGCGTTTTCTGAAGACCTAAACTGCTCTATTGAAAAATCGCATTTTTAGAGGGTAAATGTTTCAAATATCACAGATTTGAAACCGCTGGTTGGATTTTTTAAAGTAAACTTTGTTGCAAAGGTGAATGATGGTTTTATTTAGAAAAAAATCATGAACTGTTTACATGAGTTTTTTCTGCGGTTTTTGGAGCCCTAACCTATTCTTTTAAAAAATCGCATTTTTGGAGGGTAAAGTTTTTTGTTAAAATAATTTCTAAGGGAAGTGACGGTATTTATTATTAAGATAATCACATACTGTTTATCTAACTTTTATCTGCGTTTTTTTTATCAAAAAGATTTTTTTTATATTCAACTTTCGAATTTCAAAAATTAAACAATTTTGCAAATCTCCCAAGCTTGTTCTTTTAACATCGTCTATTACAATTTATATACAAAGTAAAATATTTAATCTCTGATGGGGTATCGACTAATGACTAAAGCAAACAAAACGAATTCTTGTCCACCAGTTCTGTCATTTTTCTAGAAGACTCAAGTCACAAACTATTATTAGATGTATGTAAATAGTCTGTGGTTGAGGTTGTTTGAAAAAAAGACCAGAAAACCATCTGACGCTCCCTACAAGTCTATTCATTAAGTCACTGCTTCACGCATGATGATAATAATGGTCATGGTGGTCTTTTTGTCGTAAATTTAAAATATGTTTATGGAAAGAAATAAATTAAAATTCATTATTATGCTGAAAATGCAGAGATAATTACTCTGCAATTTCTGTATATTAATATCACACTAGTTCATCCTGTAAATTCCTGCAAGATCCTCGAGAATAATCGATAGTTCCCACGTTCATAAATTAGCAAGAGATATACAGGGGGTAGTCTGAAATTAAAATTCCTACTGCAAGGGCAATAAAAACAGAGTTTTTACAAATATTTCCTGAGGTAAAAATATTATTATTAAATTTAAATTTATCTGCATGTAGAAGAGTTATTTTACCATATTTGAAATTAATTTTCTTTGAAATATACTAATAAAAATTGAAAACCGAAGCAGATTGGGAAAACATTATATTATTTCAGATTTCAAATTAGACCCTGTACAATTCAATATAATAGTAATACACCAGCATCCCAGTACCTGCAACAAGTTGAAATTTGCAAGTAAATGAAGTTAATTAAAAAAGCAAAAGCTACAAGAGCACCACAACCGGCTGGTTTTTCTATACATAAATACACACAGTATATAGAATATTATACCTATATAGGAGTTTATATAGATTGTAGAAGAAGTGCGGAGCATGATCTGGTTTAAAAATGTGATAAGCAGTTGCTGGTAACATATTTTAACTGGAAACTGAAGTCAGTAACTGTGGCAAAAACTTGCCTAGACTTATATGTCATCGCTGTTTAACTCTTGTATGGATGAGCGGCTAAATAAAATTATATGTGCAAGAGAAATGTACTTGGTTCTGTCGAGGCTGTTGCGGCTACTGCAACGACTCTTTCTGGATACTCATAACTGCTTTCTTAGGAATTTATCAAACGTTTCAACGCATAGGCGGGGAAAATTGACAAAGAATTAATTGTGTTGGTTGGTTGGGTTTAGCTTTAGTTGAGGCATGTTATGTACTTCTGTAGAACTCACCGAAAAATTTCAGAGTTATTTCAGGTGGAATATAATCATCATCATTTGAGAAATGAATTTGAAAGTATTATTGAGAAGTGCATGAACATTCTGGATTATTTTGTTTACAAAAATTGAATTAATTGGTCCTTGTGGCATACCCTAACTCGATTTTTAGTTGATATAGGTGATAAGGTTAGTGAAAATATTTACAGAGGAAAGAAGATATATTTTAAAAAAATCTACAAAAAATTAGGCATTTTCGGCCGAGGTAACTCGTAAACTATTGGGCCTACAAAAAATTGTTTAAATAAAATTTGTTAATAATTTAGTTCTCTACAAGATTGATAATAACTATTTTCAGCGAATGACTTACTAGAACGAAGATATTTGCAAAAAAAATGTAAAAACATATATATATATTCATTTTTGGTTGCTGTTACTCAGACACTATCAAACCTACAAAAAAATTGCTTAAACAAAATTGGTTGGCAATTTAGTTCTCTACAAGACTGATATTAACTACTTTCAGCGTAGGAATTACCGGACCGAAGATATTTGCAAAAATATACAAAACACAAATTTCCACAATTTTGACCGTCGTAACTTGTTAACTATCTAACCTACGAAAAAATTGTTTAAACAAAATTTGTCGATAATTTAATTCTCTATAAAACTAAAAATAACTATTTTCAGCGTATGAATTATTAGAACGAAAATATTTGCGTAACAATGAAAAACACAAATTTTCACAATTTTGACCGCCGTAACTAATTTACTGTAGAACCTACGAAAATATTGTTTAAATAAAATTTGTAAATAATTTAGTTCTCTACAAAATTGATAATAACTATTTTCAGGGTATGACTTACTAGAACGAAGATATTTGCAAAAAAAATGTAAAAACATAAATATACATTTTTGGTTGCTGTTACTCAAAAAATATCAAACCTACAAAAAAATTGCTTCAACAAAATTGGTTGACAATTTAGTTCTCTACAAGATTGGTATTAACTACTTTCAGTGTATGAATTACCGAACCGAAGATATTTGCAAAAATATACAAAACATAAATTTCCACAATTTCGACCGTCGTAACTCGTTAACTATCTAACCTACGAAAAAATTGTTTAAACAAAATTTGTCGATAATTTAATTCTCTATAAAACTAAAAATAACTATTTTCAGCGTATGAATTATTAGAACGAAAATATTTGCGTAACAATGAAAAACACAAATTTTCACAATTTTGACCGCCGTAACTAATTTACTGTAGAACCTACGAAAATATTGTTTAAATAAAATTTGTAAATAATTTAGTTCCCTACAAGATTGATAATAACTATTTTCAGGGTATGACTTACTAGAACGAAGATATTTGCAAAAAAAATGTAAAAACATAAATATACATTTTTGGTTGCTGTTACTCAAAAAATATCAAACCTACAAAAAAATTGCTTAAACAAAATTGGTTGACAATTTAGTTCTCTACAAGATTGGTATTAACTACTTTCAGTGTATGAATTACCGAACCGAAGATATTTGCAAAAATATACAAAACATAAATTTCCACAATTTCGACCGTCGTAACTCGTTAACTATCTAACCTACGAAAAAATTGTTTAAACAAAATTTGTCGATAATTTAATTCTCTATAAAACTAAAAATAACTATTTTCAGCGTATGAATTATTAGAACAAAAATATTTGCGTAACAATGAAAAACACAAATTTTCACAATTTTGACCGCCGTAACTAATTTACTGTAGAACCTACGAAAATATTGTTTAAATAAAATTTGTAAATAATTTAGTTCTCTACAAAATTGATAATAACTATTTTCAGCGAATGACTTACTAGAACGAAGATATTTGTAAAGAAATGTAAAACACAAATTTCCGCACTTTTGACTGCTGTAACTCGTTAACTATCTAACCTACGAAAAAATTGTTTAAACAAAATTTATTGATCATTTAATTCCCTAATAGATTGATAATAACTATTTTCAATGTACGACTTACCGGAAAGAACATATTTGCAAAAAATGCAATTTTCTATACACTTTCGGTCCTGTAACTCAAAAACATAAACTTACAAAAAAATTGCTTCAACAAAAGTTGTTCGTAATTTTAATCTCTTCAACGTCGTTTGTATAGTATTTCACCATAAAATTGACCAGGAAAGAGTTATTTTCAAGAAAATTGATATAGAAGAAAATTTTCGGCATTTCGGCTTCTGTATCGTGTAAACTATTAACCCTATAAGAATAATGTTCAAATAAAAGTTGTAGATAATCAAATTCTCTAGAAGATTCATAATCACTAGTTTTATCGTAAGCGCGACTGGAAATGAGATATTTACTTTTATTCCTTTTTCAAGATCAAGGCCGCCATCTTGAAAAAGAAATCGCAGTCTCTAGTGAGATTGTCATAACTGTCATCGAAGTTGTTTTTGGATGGTAATAAACGCAATGACTGGGCTATAAGTTAAATTTTTTTCTTAAATAATGAAAAAAAATTGAAAATATGGACCAATTATCATTTTAGTTTAGACTATAAAGTGGCTCTCTGATGGCAACAAATACATCAGTAACAATTAAATTAAAAGAGTTTTTTGAATAGTGTCTCCTACTACACACTATTATATTATTATATAACTTAATAATAAATTTTCTGAATAATAAGAGATTCCGATTCCAAAATGGATTTTATCTTTTGAAAGACGACAACTTACAAATATTTGTAATTCTGTAAATTTTTTTAAAAACATCAATTTATTGCGATTTAAAAAAAAACTAATCTAAGTTAAAAACACACGGATTATTCTCAACAGCCCAACTTCACCACAAAACTAGTTAATATCTGATCTGCCATATCCAATCCAATTTTATAATTTTGTCACAATGTAATTGATTACCCACTTTAGAATTCGTTAATCCGTTCGATGAAATATTTAGCAATTGTAAAGTTCAAGTGAATTGATAATTACGCACATACAAAGATACAAGATAAGCAAAATTAGGGCGAACGACGAAGAAATTTCTTATTTACAAAATATTAAGTTTTTACCAGTCATGTTATGATTAGATTATTTATAAAATGGGGTTGTGAATTCAAACGAATATCTACAATTCTACAAGAGATTATTTATTAGAAAAATTATACATATTATTTTCTTCAATTTCTTAAACTTGCCTCATTATTAGGTTTGGGCACAACTCATATTTATGAGCAGTTTATTAATAGAGAAATAAAATAAATATTTTAGATGGGTCCGCGTTAAAAAATCTAACTGGCTAAATTATAACGAATAAAATATTTTTATATTTAAGTCTAAATTAAAGGTGATTAATGTAATTGGTTTATTAATGAATGAAATGAACGTCTTAGTTTATTATTTATTACAAATTACAATGTCAATGAACAGTTTTAATGGTACAACTAATTAAAAACTCGTGGGGGTCGCTTTATCTTAATTACTTGAAGAAGCTATTTATATATCATATAATATTCAAGTTTTCTATCAATTTTTCCATTCCTTCTTGGTATCTACGAGTAATATCTATAAAATACAATACCGTTGTCGGTATAGTTGCACATACAAAGGACAAGAAAACAATGTCTAAGTAAGATTCCAAGATGTGAACTCCTTAGTTAAAAATAAACAATAAAATAAATCTTATCAGATATTTATTTTTTATGTAATGTATTCACACTAAAGTGCTCTATTGTCAGAAAAAATGATAAGAAAACACACAAAAACAATTAAAATTTGCAATATTCCGCAAATTTTTGTTAGTTTTATTGGTGTGTTTGTGTATGCTTATTATCTTTTGCGCTAAGGAAAAGGGGATTATGATAGGTTGTGTTCTTTTTATATAAATCAAAGTTTCGATATCAGATCGTTGATTTTGCGATAAAGTGTCTTTGGTTGTGGTTATTTAATAGAAAAGCAAGATGGAAAAACAAGAAAAGGTAATAGTTATTGGAAAAATCATCCACATAAGAAGTTGTAATTTTGGGTAATTTAACAGGTGAAATCCTACCCCAAAGTGAGGTTCCAAGAGGAGACAGTCAGCGAAGATAGGACCCGACAGTACACTACAGGACTTGCAGGTATAAAATCAATAAAAATAATAGGAATTGGAATTTTTTTTATAAAAATTATTTTACATGCAAAAAAACTCACATTTTCACCACAACTTTTTAATAGTAAATGATTTAACAATTAACAACTTTATTATTAAAATTGCGTTTTCAATTTTCTAAAAAATTAAATATAACGTTTTGAAATTAACACCGTATGAATTTTTTTGAAATAAATTTTTTAAGATATACCTACATAAAGCTAATAGTTAGGTACACGATAATTTATTTCAATTTTAAAAGCGTTTTTCACAAAACTGAATGAAATTATTAAGAACCGCGATAAAGACTACAAATTTCAAAAATGTTTCAAATTAATAATCTTCAAGTTCAAGTAGATCAATTCAAACACATGTAGATCTTATGATATAGGTACCTGCAAACTCTTCGCGTGGAGTGTGACGATATTCGACAAAATGACAAACATGAAACTGTACCTATCATGTTAAGTATCTTCTATCAAATATTAAAATCACTGTCTGTATTGTTTTTAAATTCTATCAGAAATTCGATATGAATCGTTAATAAAATCTGATTATTTTCATTTTCAAGTGCTGGTTATTGTGCGAGTATATCAAGTATTACACCGCGTATTAATTTGATCTATTTATAATGATTATTTATTTATCGGCCATAAGTACCTACAATGACTTTTAATAAACGGAAAAATAAAATGAAATAAAAATAAACACTTAACATCGTATATCTATGTAGTACGAGTTCGACGATTTAGTTAATTTAGGTACATATACAATAAAATTGCGCAAGGATAATTATGTAAATAAATAGTTCAGTATTTTTATAGATTATTTACTTTTTTCCAGCTTCACTAGCAACCTTATCCACTGGTGCAATCCTAGGATGGCCTTCTCAAATATTCGGCGATCTAGTAGACGGTCAACTAGGATTCACCATGACTGAAGACGAAGTTGGTTGGGTCTGCTCCGCCACTAGTTTAGGAGCCGCCTTCCTATCTTTGTTCACTGGAGGAATCTGCGAAAGATTCGGACGAAAACCCACAATGCTCTCATTAATAATTCTACTAGAAATCGGATGGAGTTTAATAATTTTCGCCAACTGCTTATGGATGCTCATTATTGGAAGGTTTATCACTGGAATGGTAGGAGGCGCATTTTGCGTGGCCGTACCATTGTATATCGACGAAATCGCCCAAAAGGAAATACGAGGAACCATGGGATGCTTCACGCAACTTATGATTTCTGTTGGGATTTTATTTTCCAACATCGTGGGATATTATTTGGATATCAAACAGTTTTCTAGTACGTGCGCAGTACTACCATTGATATTTGGAATAGTGTTCTTCTTCATGCCGGAAACGCCGATTTATTTACTGGAAAAAAACCGACAAGATCAAGCGTTCCAATCGCTAACCAGACTAAGATCAAAGAAAGACATAGGAGAGGAGTTTGAGAAAATGAAACAAAGCGTTCACTTGGAAATAAAGCACGACGTCCTAACAGCCATTAAACTAGCATTTGGTTCCAAAGCCAACAAAATGGCTTGCGCTATCGCGTTGGGAATAACAGTTTTTAAAGTAATGTCTGGAATAGACGCGATTACTTCTTATCTATCGCATATTTTCGACGAAACCCCCACAGAACTAGGACCAAAAGTCGGAACCATAATTTTTTCCACTGTACAAGTCCTCTGCGTGTTTCTGCAGGCGTTAGTGGTTGATAAATGGGGGAGAAAAATCCTGCTTATCCTATCAGAATCCATTATGTCCGTTTGTCTTTTGGCTACTGGGATAAGTTTGTTTTTGAAGCATCACCTGGAAGGGAACACCGACGCTATTAATTACATACCGCTAGTTTCGTTGTGTTTCTTCAACATGGCTTTTTCCTTAGGTATCGGTCCTATAAGTTGGAGTATTTGCGCCGAGATTTTTCCAAATGAAATAAAAGGGAGAGCGATGTCGGTTTGCACGTTTTGTGTTTGGTTTTTAGCGTTTTTGTGTGTGAAAAGTTACCTTTCGATTGAGTTGATGTGGCAGTCGTATGTTGCGTTCTTTATTTTCGCTGCTATGTCTTTGCTTGGTGCCCTGTTTGTAATGATTATCGTTCCTGAAACGAAGAATAAAACGTACCAACAAATCCAAAAAGAATTGTCCATGTAGAAAATACTCTATTTAGTACCTAATTTTTTTGTACATATTATTTATATTAAAATACTCGTTTATACTAAATGTTTGTGTTGTGGTCTGAAAATTTCTAAGTACAATAAACTTTGTTTCGCCTGAAAATATTTGAAACTTTCAAAATTTACACAATTTCTTGACAGAACATTCGTTAGCACCATCTATTAATTAAGTAAGAAAGTAAGTAAAGGCACCTAAATATATTATTTGTGGCTCCATCTCTAGGACCATTTATTAGCCAAACGAGAAACAAACTAAAGGTAACATTTTTTATCTTAACCAATAATAGATGGCAGGAATAAACATGGATGTGCATTGTATCTTTGGTTGCCTACAACTCCTTAACACTTAAATCTATATGATCGAGATCGTTGATCCTCAAAATCTCAAAAACATAACCTAAGTTAATTTAAGTGATGTTTTCTTCATAAATGTACATTCCTGCTATTTTACAATGGATTTCGGGGACTTAAAAGATGATAAACCAGTGCAGGAGAAGCTGACGAATTTCCACAACAGTATAAATAAGGTACAAAAAATATTGGAAACAGCGTTAGACAACGAAGTATACGAAAAGCTCGATGTGAAAGAAAAGGTAGATTACGACTTATTTATTTCATACACTCTAAATACGTTGTATTGGAGTTATTTGAGAAGTAAAGGAGCCGATCCAAACACAAACGATGTGAAAAATCAGCTAAATAGAGTTAAAGAATATATGGTAAAAGCAAAACAGGTAAGTTGAATACAATAACTTTAACGTGGTTGTGATATTTAACAATAATAATTTACAGGCACATGATAGGAATACTGTAAGACCGAAGTTAGATAAACCAGCGGCGAACAGATTTATAAAACATGGATTAAATCACAATGACGACGAGGAACGTCCGAACAAGAAAATTAGGTTTGATTAGTTTTACTGATATTTGCTCAAATATTGTACAAAAATGTCTTACAAATTTATAATAAAAATTTAAAACCACATAAACTTTTTCATTGGGCGCGTTATGGTTTATATAACATCATATTTAACACAGTAATTGCGTTGGTTTTTGTATATAAATTAAATATATTAAACTGTGTTATTTTTATTTTATAGAAATAAATTTTTTAATTTTCACTGATTTCTAGGCAACCAACAATACACCAACTTGTTATAGCGTTTTCGATTGGTAAAATGAGTGCGCACTGAGTGCAATTTCTGAAAGCATGATTGGCGAAAAATATTTGACAAATTGAATTCGACCAATAGCATTGCCCGAAACTGCACTGAGTGCGCACTCATTTTACCAATCGAAAATGCTATTATCTGATTTGAGGTTATGTATTTAAGTTTTAAAACATGTTTGATTTTCAAACGGAATTAATTAGAATAGATGTAACTGCTATAATAATATTGAAGCAAAACATAATAGCTGGTAAAATAGCCCATAATTTTATATAATAATACTGGAATAATTGTATTTTTTGTAGGAATTGGAAGTCATTTACATGTGTTCTGTAGAAGCACTTACAAACTTACTAGGAAATTTAAGATATTTAATGGAAAGAAAATATGTGGTTTTATTTTAAATAATGCTGAAACTCGCCTACTTGTATTTGGTGAAAACCAGGTGAAAATATACGATGTCAACGAAAACTTATCGCAGTTTACCGAAACACTTGAAAAGAGTTTTAAAAGTTGGATACTGGCAGTTAAACTGTTGGAAAACGAAACGAAAATTGCTATAGTGCTTATGTCAAATAAACTATTAATTTTGGATGCGCTTCTGGAAAGCATAACCGAGATATCTTGTGAAGAAAAATGTATTATATACAGTGCCTTCATTTGCCACAATGGTAAAGAAACTATCGTTTTATCCGGCACAGTTTTCAGTGAGGTTCTAATTTGGGGAACCCTACAAATCTCCAATGGAAGTTGCAGAGTGTTAAAGCGATTAAAACACCACAAGGTGTGTGTTTCCAACAATAAACTCTCGAGGAAAAAATAATTTATTGTTACAGGGGGTGATTTTTTCTGTGGACTACAACGAAAATTCCGGTTACATTTGTTCAACTTCTGACGATCGTTCCAGTGTTTTGTGGTGTATAAAACACAAGAACATCTTCGACGAGCTCCAACAAAACCCAGTGGAAATAACAGTGAAAACCCAAGTTTTCGGGCATTTATCCCGCGTATTTCGTTGTAGGATTTTGCATGATGGTTTTCTGTCCGCAGGCGAAGATTCCACAATAAACATTTGGAACAGCGACGGAAAGTTAATGCGGAAAATTGAAGCACACCAGGGGAGCCCTATATGGGCTATAGACTGTGATGAAACGGAAAATATTGTCGTTAGCGGAGGGGAAGATTGTGGGATAACAGCGTTTCCTATTAGAACTAAAACAGAATTGGGTAAAGTATGTTTACCAGAATCCTCTGGTAAACATACTTCTTCATCCGAAGACGTTCCGAAAGCTGTTGGATTTTTACATGGAGGAAAATTAGTTGTTATATCGGAAAAGGGAGCGCTTTATTATTATAACGAGGAAAATTATCTACTGGACACAAAGCAGTTTAACGAGCTTAAAAACTACTCGATCCTTGCTGTCTCCAAATGCAAGAAACTCGTAGCACTATCTGGTATAAAATAAAAACACTTTTAGAATCATTTAATATTTAATATTTCCAGGCTTCAACGGACAAATCTACATTCTGCAGCAGCTAGACAAAACTCTGCAACAACGTTACTTCTATCAGTCGACCAAAAAGTTGCGAATATATTCGTTTCATTGGCTAACTTGCTCAACGTTTGTAATAAGCGAACCCAACGGGCTATTGTCTTTATTCCATATAAACAATAATTCTATTCAACTAGCTGCGAATTTCGTTATACCTAAAAGCAAGGAACCTTGGAGTACAACCGCGTGCTTTACAAAAGAAAATAACTTAGTTGTAGGCGATCGTAAAGGGTGCTTGCATTTATACAAACTTGGAACTTTGAATCCGGTACAAACTTTAAAGAAAATGCATAACCACTTAGGGGTTACTAATATCCAAAGCTATACAAACCAAATTGTTTCTTTAGGTAGAAACGGGATCATACGAATATTTACCTCGAACTCCTCGCAACTCCAACTAGTCTCCTCTGATAAAACACCGTTTGACTGGCTGGGTTCCATCCAAGGGAATTTACTACTCGCATTCTCAGGAAACAACTTCGTTATCTACGACTATGAAAGACGACGGGTTTTGTGTGAGTTCCCTTGTGGGGGAGGACATCGATCCTGGGATATTCAACAACATTCGGGCGCTTTCCACTTTGTTTATATAAAAGACAAAATAATCAACACTATAAATTTGCAACTTGACAAACTTTATTCCATCGATCTTATTAAAGGCTACCACGTGAAGGAAATCAATGCTTTAAGGGCCATAACTAAAGACGATGCAACTTTGTTAATATCAGGAGGCGAAGATACAACTATAAGAATGTTTATTTGGAACAAATCGGAATTTACGAAGATCCTAAATTTAAAGTCGCATTTGTCTAGTATAAGAGCCTTGGCGACGTGGAAATTAAACGCAGATAATTACTTGGTGTTTTCGGCTGGTGGCCGAGCGCAAATAATCCTTTGGAAGTTATGTTTTTCTTCCACAACCTGCAGTGAGCAATCTTCGTATTATGAACCACTGGATTCCAGTGAGTCTGAAATGAGAATTATGGATTTAACTGTGGTGGAAATTAAGGAGAAAATGCTGGTTTTTTGTGCTTGTTCCAACGGAAATATTAAAGTTTTCCAAGTGAAATTAAGTAATAAAGGGCTGTATGAACTTGTATCCTATAAAAATATTTTTTATAAATTAAAATGCGTGCAAAAAGTTTGTACTTTTTCCATGTTTGGCAACGTTATTCTAGCTTCCATGGCCACGGATGGTTGCATAGTCTTTTGGAACATCACCAACATACTATTGGAAAATAATCCAAAACCAATCAACAGTTTTATCGTGCACGCATCTGGAATCAACAGTTTTTCATATAAATTAACTGAGAATCTTGTACTATTTCTAACTGGAGGTGACGATAATGCTCTTCATCTAACTTTATTCAGTTTAACACCAAATAATTTCATAGAAATAGTAGACAAGTTTTCAGACATAGGAACTCATTGTGCACAAGTAACTGGTGTATATCTTTCTGATAACTATTTTTTCAGTACTTCGATTGACCAAAAACTTGCTGCTTTTAAATGGGAGGTAATAAACGGTGAGATTTTGGCGAAATGTATTTGTAAAAAGTACATTGATGTAGCTGATGTTCAGGGAATGGAGTTTATAGAAAGAAATGAAGATTGTGGGTTAGTTATTTATGGCCAAGGAATAGAATGTGTAAATATTAGTAATAGTGTTTTATAAGAACAGATTGTATTTTTTTTATAAATAAATATGATTGTAATAATAATTTAGTCTTTGACTTAAAAAGCTTTTAGAAAATTTGCTTGCCTGTATTAGATTAATTTTCATAAAATAAAACTAAGAAACAGATTTAAATACAGTTTAATATAATACCTATTTAATTTATCTACAAAAACAAACATAATTACTGTGTTAAATATGATGTTATATAAACCAAAAAATAATCCTAACTTAATTTACAATATAAAAACTAGTTTATTTCCATTAATTATAAAATGGATTGTATGTAACCCAATGTGCCCTACCCTGCTCTTGTTCTGACTTGTGGCTAGTAAATAACGATTTATAAACATCAGTTGCCTTCCCATCTTTAGCTATACTATACTCCGGCTTCATTTTCCTTATCTCTTCTTGTCTAGTCACCTTTCCCGTTGCTATAACGTTTCCAATGGTACGGATTTTCTTCGCCGGCTCTTCCTTGACAATATTAGGACGTTTAACACCTTTAGATGTCGAAGGAACCTCTGAACTCGTTTGGGGTTTAACGTTCCCATTCGAAGTTCCTTCGGATGGATCATCTTCTATCTTAATTTTAATTTTCTTCTCTTTGTTTTTCTTGTTTTTCATTTGGCGTACTTCCATGCGAACTTTCATCAGGTCCAAATCGTCTTTGTTGCCGTTGATAATAACCACGTCTCCATCATCGAATGGTTTGTTGCATTTGTGGCAAATTCGAGTGGCTATTTCTTTGTATGCACGCTCTGAAAAGACGCAGCCACAGGACCAAAGGGCGACAAAGCGAAATTTGCCGTTCATTTCCAGTCCTAACACTGGGCAAATGTATGGGGCAGCTCTGTGGTCTATAGCACCTTCCTTTTTGCCTTCGTCAGCGTTGTACTCTGGATTTTTTGTTAGGTTGAGATTTTTCACATCTTTTAAACTTTTTATATATCGGCAGGATTCTGGGAGAATGTTTCGGTCTAATAACGCTTCAATTACAGCCATTTTACTATAGAGTTTTCCTAGATGACATACAACTATGGGTTGTTGGAGTTGCTCTTGAGTTATAGCACAACACCTCCAATAAAAAGCTAGTTCTGCGTCTTTGTCCTTAGCTTCGGGCCTCTTTTTCACTTTGACTAGTTCGTCACGTCTTGGAATTGTACCACCATCACAACCCATGTTGTTTCAGAGATTAAACACAACGTAGAATAAAAAATAATCACACAAAAAATGTAGATATGTCAATGGATAGCTAAACAGTTTTACAAATGGATAACCAAATGAAACGAATAATTTGAGTAATTGAAGGTAATTAGGCACAAAATATAATTTGAGTCAGAACCAAACTCACTTTTATATGACGTTTGACAGTTTGACAGCAAAACATATTGACAACTTGACAAAATTAAAATAATTAAAATAGTAAAATAATAATTACATTAAATTTAAAAAATTGAAATGAAAATGCAAAGAAACAAGAAGTAAGAAACAATTTTGTTCTGAGTTTATATTTTATTTTACTAAATTTAATTATATAGTAATTTTTTTAACAGAATTTTTTAATCTATTGGCAACACTGTTACAGTGTTCCCAATGTAAGAAAATGAGTGTTACACAGTACAGTCAATATAAAAAGTTGTTTGGGAAAATTCTTAAACTTGAGAATATTTATAATAAACAATGGAC
The DNA here is from genome assembly GCA_963942485.1 of Pediacus dermestoides. Taxonomy (NCBI): domain Eukaryota; kingdom Metazoa; phylum Arthropoda; class Insecta; order Coleoptera; family Cucujidae; genus Pediacus; species Pediacus dermestoides. The sequence goes on from OZ012626.1 coordinate 39,450,266, forward strand.
TATAAACCATAATCATTAAACAGCCATAATCCGATTGTTCCAAATTATAGAACTCCCACCAGTTTATTTTTTTCGAAGTATTTGCAAATAATCTAGAAAATAGCAAACTAGCGCCAGTGAGTATACCACCTTTGTTTTGTAAATGGCCTGTGGCTTTCAAAAGTTTGTGAAATTCAAAAACAAAATGACATGTGTCTTGTGCCAGGTAGAAGGAACGGTATACCCTATTGTTGTTCGTCAATAATCCCTTTTCATATAAGTACGCACACCTGGCCTTCATATCTTTGTAGGTACGCACAAACATTGTTACAAGCTTTTTTCTTTTATTTCTTACATTTCTTTGTAAAACCGCATTCTTTCCATCAGATAAAAATGAATAGTTTATAAGGATAGAACACATTTGTGATACAACTAGTAAAATGGCAGCATCTGCGAGTGAGATTGAGGAATTCTTAGCGGGGCCGTTAGTCACATGGGTAATATCTACATAAATTCATAATCAAACTTAACAGTTATTCATCTAATAATGTGATTTAGTTGGGAACCTGTGTGAAGAAACCAGAGGCACTGCAAGTGTACGAGACATTCTTTAATGGGGGCCCCATTAATGAAGTTTTGCTGCTTATTGATCCGGAACCATCCCAGCCTGTACCTACTACAGAAAATTTACAGGGGCTGAATATTACAGCGGCAAGAGTCAAAATTTTCCATTGCATAATCAAAAGCATAAAAGCAGTGTACGAGGTAGGTTAGTTATTGTAGTATTAAGTGGTAATTTTACATCGCAAAACTGTTTGTAGGATGAGTTAGGGCAAGTTGTGGTTACCCTACCAGATTGCGTAACGTTAGGTAGGGCTCCAGCGTCGGAGACAGCGCTGGAGCAGTTGAAACTACTAATATTGCTGTTGTTGGGCTGCGCCGTTCAGGGCCCAACCAAAGAGCTTTTTATTACCAGAATAAAGCAGTTGTCAGTGGATGCCCAACATGACATTGTCCAATGTATAAAACAGGTACATTTATACCACTTTATTTGTGACAACATTCTAAACTAAGCTTATTTCAGGTAACTGACGATCAGCATTTTGTGCTAACTTTAGACTGGTCAGAACAGTTGCCGCAAAAACTTTATTCACATATCAGGAACCTTACTGGGGAAAGGGACAAGCTCCTTCAACAGTGGGTGACTGATTTGGGGCAAGAGACAATAAGCGGTACGGCAGCTAACAACAACGGAGCTGAAGGAGTGGAGTCCAACCACTTAGCTGTAGAGCTGGCTGACTGGAAGGCTAGGCTTCGGCGCCAACGGCAGGAACTGTGAGTTATTTCCTGTTAAATCATCGGATGTTGACTAAACTTATTGTTGTTCTAGCGAGGAGAAGACCGAGTTTTTGACGGAGTGTCGCGAGGAGCTGGAGCACGCGACTAGTATCGTTTCCAAGCTTAAAGCAGAGGTTTGCCAAAATTTATTTTATTTGTCTTTCTATACTTATCCCTAAAATTCGTACTAGAAAATTTGATTAACTTTTTCCATTTGAAACTCATTTTATGTGGCTTATTCTAGAATAGCGACTTACTAACTGAAGCAAGACGAGCCAAGGCCTATCGCGACGAGTTAGATGCCATGCGAGAAAGAGCGGAAAGGGCCGATCGTCTTGAAACGGAAGTACAAAGGTACCGAGAGCGCCTCGCAGATGCTGAATTTTACAAAGTGCGCGTGGATGAACTCCGCGAGGACAACCGCGTCCTTTTAGAAACTCGGGAGATGCTCGAGGCTCAATTAGTTAGAGCTCGACAGCGAGCGGAACATGCTTTGGAACTAGAAGCTGAGCTCTTGTCCTCAAAACAAACAATCAACGAAATTGCATTGGTAAGATTAGGATAAGTTTAGAATTCAGTATTTAATTTGGTTTTGGTTTAAAGGAACGGGATGCTGTCAGGGAGAAAATGCAAGAGTTGAAGGAAGAAATTATCCAGCTGCAACAAGTTACTAAATCGGCACTACTAGAGACAACTGCGCATAATATGACAGTTGATTCGGATGCGGAAGAAACCAATTCCGGTGATAACAGTCTTTCAGAACAGTTGACTAACAATGCTCAGGCACGCGCGCTACGTTTAGAGCTTGAGAATAAAAAGTTGTTATCAACGATTGATTCTCTTAAAGAGCACAGCTTTCATGAGAGTGCAAATAAAATACTTGAGCTGGAAAAGGAAAAGAAGAAACTAACTTTAAAATGTGAGCAACTCCAAGAGAATTGTGAGCGATTTAATCAGCAGAATGGTGAATTGGAAAACTTGTTTAAGAATGCTATTCAGGAAAACAGAAAATTGCAGGATAGCGTGGACTCTGCCAAGGGAATTTCCGATAGGCAGTCAACCGACTTGCAAAATGAGCGTTTGAAAATCACGGAAATGGAGAAGAATATCGAGTCGTTAACTAAAGAAAAACAAAGAGTGCAGATTTTGTGCGATACAATAAAAAAACGCGCTGATGACGCTGAGAAATCCTTAGCTCACTTATCAGATCAACTACAGAATCTTCAGTTACAAGCCGATCGTGCTAGGGAATATGAAAAATTAGGCAACGAGCTAAAAGACAAAGTAGCAGCGTTGGAAAAAGAAAATTCTGGCATACAAAAGGAAGTTGTGAAGTTAAAAGAAGTCATCGAAGCTAAAGATGTGACTTTAGACCAACAACTGGAAACTAACCAGAAGCAAGACAAGGAAATCCAACGCTTAACGGAGGAACTAACTGCTGCTTCGCTCCAGTTAGAAAAACTGCAAGAATTCGAACAAAAATCCCAAGAACTCATCTCGCAAGCCTCAATCCACACGGAAACTATTTCAACTTTACAAAAAGATCTCATAAACGAAAAGGTTCACAACGAAAAATTCAAAGCCAGTCTGGATAAGCTAGGCTTAAATCTCGATGTGTTGGACAACGACATTAATGTAATTGTAGAAAAAATGTTGGGTAATGCAGATGTGGCAAAAACTATTCAAGCCTTGTTCAAGGATTGTGCACAGGAACCGTGTAAACATTGCGCTGAAAAGCACATAGAATATCAAGTGGAAGAAGCTGCGCTGAATAGCCCACAGTGCGATAAGCTCAGCGGTGAAGTTGTTGCCTTTCAGGCATTAAACGATGCATTGCAAAATGAGAATGCTACACTTCAAGTGGATAATGCCACTTTGAAGTCTCAGGTGAAGTCGTTGCAGTCGCAGCAGACTGCTTTGCAACTTGCCAATAGTCAGCTTTATGCTGAAATGGATGAGGTAGGTTTTAGATTCTTCTTCATATATTGTGTGATTTTTATTACAGCTTTGATTAATGATTTATCATATTCCGGTCAAATTAATTATATCTGGTCCACAGCGTATTTTTTTATTATTTTTTTGTTATACGTTGATAATCTAGATGATATTTTAAGCGATATGGACAAAATATCGCTAAACATATGTTAGAATTGCACATTATTTATTTATTATGATTAGAAAAAAATTATGCTGTTACACAATTTTTTTCAATGCCATGATTTAATAGAACCTGTAAAAAATATTAATTGGTGGAAATTCGACCAGTACCTCCAAACTATAGTAGTTTTGTTATTAAAAAAATATATATTGTAATTGTTTGTAAATAAATAAAACTGTATTTAGATAAATCACAAAAATCCTAGTAGTGCTTCCCAAAGTTTGATTTTCTTTTACAATTTTGAAAAAAAAAATTTGATCTGGATGAAAAGATTACTGTGATATTTTAGTAAAATATGTAAAATTGTTATATTTTGTGAAGTTTTGTCTGTATCAAGTGTTCAAATAATTTCAAGTTTTTTGTGGCCAAGTTTTTAGGAATGTTTAAAATTCATATTTATTCAGATGCTCTAAAGACGCTCAAGTAGATGAGCGAAGCTGTTAAATTTGTTTGATTTAAAATAATATTCCGGGTATTTTGGCTTAAAAATAAATTATGAATAATTTTACCCCTAAATACAATAAAAATGGCAAAATAGACAACGAAAAACCTAGAGGTCGTTTCTAAATTATTTAGTATTTTGTATCCCCAAACGTAAATGTACCAAAGACTATTTTTCCTTTATCCAAAAGTCCTTCTAATGGCACATAACAATAGAATAATGAATTTATACATAAAGTATCCTTATCTGCTCCTTAATCTAACCTAACCTTACCTACTATAAAAGGGCTTCTGTTAAAGTTAAATACCACATGATCTTATCAAAATTAAAAGGCAAAAGTCAGATTAAAGCACAAAAAGCATAAATTCTAATATTTTCTGAAACTGTAAGATAACGAAGTTATGGTATAATACTTACTTTTATAAGGACTCGAAAGTCGACTAAAAATGGTCCTTATACACTACTATAAAATTTTATAATTGGTTAACTTTCTATAAAATAATTTATGAAACATTTGTACTAAAACTGTTAGTAAACTTGGCAATACTGCTTTTTATCCATATAACAATTTTCTTGTTTATTTATTAGGAGTATTACCAATAACAATAGGTACCGATTATTTTTATTATCATAAACAAAATTTGTTTATTTAACCAAGTAAACTTCAACACAAGAGCAATTTTATCATAATATTTTATCCTCTTCTCTTGAGAACTGTTCTAAATGAAAATAACTCAACATCAAGTTTTCCACAATAAATTTACTCGAACTTTTCCCTGTTTCTTGTAGCTATCGAAAAAACAGCAAATTCAAAACAACCAACACGACACGTTACTCCTGGATCAGGTTACTCTTCGCACAATCCACGAGCAGTTAACCACCGAATATGAAGAACTGAAAATGGAGGAAGAATCCTTGAAGAAAACTAATAGAGATCTACGCTCGGAAATCCGCAGTTTAAAGGACACGAGCGACAATCAGGAAAATAAAATTGTTACATTGGAGATGGAGAAGGAGGCGTTGCGGAATGATTCGAAAAATTTGGGAAATCTTCGAGCGGAACATTCGAAATTGAAGGTGAGGAAAATTTGGATATTTCTATTCTATCCAATTTTATAACTGATTTATTTTAGGACGATTTTCGTAATTTATTCACGGCTAGTGAGCGCTTAAAACAGGAATATAGAGCAGTGCAAGACGAACTTAAAACACTTAGAACAGAGTCGAGGACGTTACGTTTAGGCCAAACTGAAATGCAAGGAGAGTTGAACTCTAGATCTGATTTGGTGGCTGGGCTCCAGTTGGAAAACGCTAAATTGCAACAAAAATGTGATGTAAGTACCTACTACTACTATACAAGGTGATTCAAAATTCGATGTAGATATTTTAAGGACGTATTGTTCAAAATAAGACCCCTCCCCTCCTCCAACTTCCCCACAAACTGCTTCTATATAATTTTTGAAGCAAAAAATAAATAGAGTGTCTAAAAAAATGGGGGCATGCCAATTTTCAAAAGATTTGATCCATTATTGTAGTCACAATTTTAAATAATCGTTTTTTTTACGCAACTTAACAGTGGATGTAGCTCGGAGGGGATGCATTTTAGGACACATGTTTATTTGAAAAAAAAGTCTTATTTTGATCCCAACAATACGTCCTTAAAATATTTACATCGAATTTTGAATCACCCTGTATAATTTTGAGTTTTTGTCATTTTTTCCTTCTGGTAGATGTTGTTTGAAATGAACCACTCATTGGACTCGGACAGACGGACGTTAATGGATCACGTATCTCAGCTCCTTTCCCAATATCATTCTTTATTAACGCATTCGCTAGAAGACAAGCAGCAGTACCATCTGGAAGAGAAGCTTTTTACAGACAAAGTGAATAATTTGTGTAGGCAGAAGGAGAAGTTGGAGGAGAAAATTATGGAGCACTATAGGAAACTTGAAAACGCGTCCTCTAAGAAGTAATTAGCGAGTTTGGTTTGTTGAGTTGGGTTTTAATTTGCTCTTTTTCTTAGGCGAAGTTTTGGAGCTACTTTGGTTAAAAGAGTTAGGAAAGCTGGAGTGGATATTATTAATAAAGTTCCAAGCAGGGTATGTAAAAAATAACAGTAAATTTTCTAAATAACTTACATTTCTTATAGAATCGCCGATCCTGGCATGAAGACACGGCAAGACTCACCCAATCCCAGTTTACCCTTGGCGGAGGTTCAGGCGAATCTGGCGGCAACGACTCTGACAACAGCGCAGAAGATTCAGGCCATCGCAGCGAACCTTTTAAAAGAAACACCACTGGTAGTTTACATGGACACAAACCTAGAGACGAAGTGGCTTTACGACGATCCCATCGGGATTTAACTCATCGAAGCAGCGTCGCAGGTAATTTTATAAAAAGAGATGAAAGAAACTACTGATTATTATTTTTTAGGCGATCAGATGTACTGCAGAGAACCAGGTAGTGCCTTAAGTCTAGGTTCAGTTGGATCTCGGCGTACAGTGTACTTACCTGAAGAGGAACCATCCTCCGTACCGGCTCCATTGCAAGCTAACTCAAGTCCAGCACCACCGCTGCTAGTTTATAATAGAATTTCGACTGTTATTGGGGATTCACCCAGAGTTCCGCCTGTGCAAAATCCAAGCCAAGCCGTGGCAACTGAGGAGAATGCCAAGGAAGTGACGAGTGAAAAGAAAAAGAGTGACAATGGGAAAGAGACAGCCGTTTGGTACGAATATGGCTGTGTTTAGAGACGAAGTATGTGGCTTAAATTATTGTAAATTTTGTGTTCTTAGTACGTAAGTGTAACTTGCGCTGCTTAAAAAGTATTATCTTGTGGTATTTTTATGAAATTTGCCTTTTATTGTCGCCTACAAATTGATTGTGATATTGGAATAATTTATTTTGTGGCAATAGTTTTTTTAGTCCAAACAGCTCTCTAATTTTATTTATTTATAAATTATCTTTTCTACCTCATTCTTTTACATCTTCCAAATTGGATTTCTATTTTAGAATAGTAATAGTTGTAGAGTGTTGTATAGTATAATATATGTAGATCTCACTGTAACGAAATTATATACTTTCAATTTTATACCAATGTTCTTAACGAAAGTTAACCATATTTATATAATAATTTAAGTTTTAACCTAGTTGTTATTGATGTAGCTTTTCTTGTCCCGAAATGCCTTGTAATGCCTTATAACATAAGTTAGAATAGCTTTTGTATTGAGATTGTATTATAGTATTTTTACTAACTTATTTTTTGTACACATAATTAATTTTATTTATGCACAAAATAACATTTTTATAGGTTGGGCTATGAAAATAATTTGCTTACGTTTTTTATATACCAAATCTGTATATTAATATTATGATAAGAATAAATAAATTGAAATATTATACAATAAGTTCTTTTATTAAATATCACAAAAATAAATAACAGTATTAAATAATAATCAGTTCATAATTAAACTACATGAGCTTGTTACGTTGCTTCTAGTTGAACAACTTTGTTTGATTCGTTTATTAGACAAAAATGCGTCCCTCCGACGTTTACTGAAGTTCCAGGTCGCACGTGTGCTGGTAAATGGGAAATCAAACTCTGGAATAGAAGAAGTAATGTTAGTACGTTTAATATTTGAAAATTTGTAGATATTCCCAAAGTTGTTCATATACATTTTTGTTGAAGTTGACACTATTTAGTAAAAAACAAATTTAATAATTCAAAATTCAAAAAATATTTTTATTTGATTGATAAACGTTATAAAAATCGAAATTCCGGAGTTTTTGTGTATTTTTTTGTTATTGAAAGTGAAGATTAGAAAATAATCCCGGATTTCAGAATGTGACTGTTTAGTGTCATAGTTTTATAACCACTGGATAAATTTTAAGGAAATTTACATTTTTACAAAGCGAAATGTATGTTTTATTAGAAAAAACTCGTTCAAAGGTCCCAATGGCTCTCTTAGTATAATTTTCAGACGATCAAATTAAAACCTAAAAAATAGCACAAATTTTCATGGATTAACAGTTTTAGTCTCAGTTTTATAGCTACTGGTCCGATTTTAAAGTAATATACACTTTTACAAAGCGGAATGTCGGTTTTATTACAAAATACTTGTCCAAAGGTTTTAAAGGCTGTTTTGTGTATTTCTCAAACCTTCAAAATTAAACTTCGAAAATAATGTCAGTTTTCGTAGTGCCAAAGTTTTAGCGTCATAGTTTTGGAACTACTGTTTAAATTTTAAGTAAATTTACATTTTTATAATGCGAAATGTAGGTTTTATTAGAAAAAACCCGTTCAAAGGTTCTAATGGCTCTCTTAGTATAATTTTCAGACGTTCAAATTAAACCTAAAAAATAGCACAAATTTTCATGGATTAACAGTTTTAGTCTCAGTTTTATAACCACTGGTCCGATTTTAAAGTAATATACATTTTTACAAAGTGGAATGTCGGTTTTATTACAAAATACTTGCCCAAAGGTTTTAAAGGCTGTTTTTGTGTGTTTCTCAGACCTTCAAAATTAAACTTCGAAAATGATGTCAGTTTTCGTAGTGCCAAAGTTTTAGCGTCATAGTTTTAGAACCACTGTTTAAATTTTAAATAAATTTACATTTTTACAAAGCGAAATGTAGGTTTTATTAGAAAAAACTCGTTCAAAGGTCCTAATGGCTCTCTTAGTATAATTTTCAGACGTTCAAATTAAAACCAAAAAAATAGCACAAATTTTCATGGATTAACAGTTTTAGTCTCAGTTTTATAACCACTGGTCCGATTTTAAAGTAATATACATTTTTACAAAGCGGAATGTCGGTTTTATTACAAAATACTTGTCCAAAGGTTTTAAAGGTTGTCTTTGTGTGTTTCTCAGACCATCAAAATTAAACTTCGAAAATGATGTCAGTTTTCGTAGTGCCAAAGTTTTAGCGTCATAGTTTTAGAACTACTGTTTAAATTTTAAGTGAATTTACATTTTTACAAAGCGAAATGTAGGTTTTATTAGAAAAAACTCGTTCAAAGGTCCGAATGGCTCTCTTAGTATAATTTTCAGACGTTCAAATTAAAACCTAAAAAATAGCACAAATTTTCATGGATTAACAGTTTTAGTCTCAGTTTTATAACCACTGGTCCGATTTTAAAGTAATATACATTTTTACAAAGCGCAATGTCGGTTTTATTACAAAATACTTGTCCAAAGGTTTCAAAGGCTGTTTTTGTGTGTTTCTCAGACCTTCAAAATTAAACTTCGAAAATGATGTCAGTTTTCGTAGTGCCAAAGTTTTAGCGTCATAGTTTTAGAACTACTGTTTAAATTTTAAGTGAATTTACATTTTTACAAAGCGAAATGTAGGTTTTATTAGAAAAAACTCGTTCAAAGGTCCGAATGGCTCTCTTAGTATAATTTTCAGACGTTCAAATTAAAACCTAAAAAATAGCACAAATTTTCATGGATTAACAGTTTTAGTCTCAGTTTTATAACCACTGGTCCGATTTTAAAGTAATATACATTTTTACAAAGCGGAATGTCAGTTTTCGTAGTGCCAAACTTTTAGCCTCATACTTTTAGAACCACTGTTTAGATTTTAAGTTAATTTACGTTTTTATAAAATGGAATGTAGGTTTGATTACAAAAAACAGTTCCAAGGCTCTAAAAGCTCTCTTGGTACGTTTTCTAAACGTTTATAAATGAAACTTGGTAAATAGCAACTTTTCTATTCCACATGCATACAAAATCACCTTCGGTTCCTCCTCAGCTTTCATATATCCCACACTCATCGTCTGCGTGCTGTGCCCCCACAACAAATCCACTTCCCCATTGTCATTATTAACATGTAACACGAGAGCCCCCCCAAACTTCTGGGGCACATTCCTGAGGAACCTAGATTTGATAAATTTCTCAGTCATGGAGTCGTGCAGATCTACTGTCGGGGAATTTCCAAACTTCAAGTCGTTGGCTATTTCTTTGGCAAGTTGCGTTTGAACCAAGTATTCTCCACAGCCAGTGGTACAAACTGCAACTGATGGTTCTTTGAGGACGCTGAAACTGTCGGCCCAGACACCGCTACCGAAGAGGGCGGCTTGCCCCACGCGACCGGGCCGCTTCAGAATCAAACCACCTAAAAAATTCCGGTTAGAAAATTAGTAAACTCAAAGTACGTACATAACTTTTTAAAGTTTAATGTTTTTTTTGTAAAACGTAACCAACTAAAACTCGGATTTGAATCCGCTGAAAGGTCGCTTTTACCTGAGCTACACGCCACAGCCACATGTCCCTTCTTGTCGACACAAACAGCCCCCACTGTGTCAAACCGCCTCGAAATCGGCTTCTGTTGCTCATAGTCCAACATTTTTTTATACTTTTTATACTGTCGTAAAGTTTTCGCTGTTCTAAGCGCGTTATTACTGACAATATTCAGTCCCAAATCTTTAGCGTATTGCAAGCCCCCTAATCCTACAAGTAAACTGGGCTGAACCAGGCCTAAAGGCAGAGGTTCCAACTGATTCTTGCAAATGTTGTACGCTAATTCCACTGGGTTTTTAACTTTCTTCACTGAGCCACAACCACCGTAAGTGAGAGTTTTACCATCCATTACAGACGCGTCACCTTCTACTTGCCCAGTGATGGTCAAATTGGAACCACAACCTGCATTTGTTATAGGGTGGTCTTCCAGTACTGAAATTATTGAATTACATGACTTTCCTCTTTACAAACTGTTTTAAATTACCCATTACTGCCTCTTTAACTGCATCTAAAGCTGTACCTCCGTTTAACAAGATTTCCATGCCTTTCTGGCAGGCTTTTTCCGAGAGTTTGTTGTATTTTGTATGTAAATTTCGGCCGTGATTACCCGCTCCTAAAATTAGAGTTATCAGTCGAAAAGTTAGTAAAATTATTGCATATTTACCACAGTGTACAGCAATCATTTTGAGAAATTAATGCAGCACCTACGTGTAAAAGTCATAACATAAACTTAGGTTAGGTCAGTAAATTTTGGATTAACGCCTTAGTTCTTGAAGATAATTTTCCTTGGCCTAAAAATGTTGCTAACGGCAATATCTTAATGCAATCATCTGACTTTTATTAAAAGAAAAGTGTAGAAAGTATTTAAAACAAATTTTTAACTAAAAATATTCAAATTTTCCGCGTGTTTTGTTGCCAACCCTACAATTTTTTGCAACATTTGACCTACAAACTTTAATTTATTATACGCTAACATCAGACTTGATTCGCAATTTGAATAAATTTTATAAAGTTTTACAAACTATTTAACACTGTATTATACTTTGTTAACAAAATTATATACTATTTGTTACAATTTGAACTACTCTCATAGAATATCTTCAATCTCTTCTTCTACTTTATTAACTCTTACAAGATCGCCAACAGCAACTATTGACATATTGCCAACACAATTTCGGAACTGTTTAGTTGAATGACACTGACAATTTTCAAGTCCGCAAAATCTAGAATTAAAAACCTTAACAGTTTTGCAAAAATAACAAATTTGAAAGTGTAGACACGATACTCAAAATGGTTCTTGAAAGTACAATGATTTGGTATGTATTTTAAACTATGCTTATACATATTTCTTAGATTATAACCTATATTTATAAGAATGAGTTGACATTCTTTTGGTGTACAATAAGTAATTATTTATAATTGGTTCTAAACTAAACACAAAGTATACGGTACTATGCCGTTAAGTTTGAACTTTTGCGCGTGTTAATTATTGTTATTTTAGTGTGGACAACAGTGACTACATGAGAAACGGGGATTTTCTCCCGACCAGACTTCAAGCCCAACAGGACGCTGTAAATCTTGTTTGCCATTCTAAAACACGATCAAACCCCGAGAATAACGTTGGGTTATTAACTTTAGCTAAGTAAGTAACATCTAACAGTTTGCCAAAACTAATAATTATAATTAGCTCAAACTTTTCTAACAGAGTCGAAGTCTTGGCTACACTTACCAGTGATGTTGGTCGGATTCTCTCCAAGTTGCATCAAGTTCAACCAAATGGAGACATCAACCTCCATACAGGGATTAGAATTGCTCACGTAAGAAAATTTCTAAATATATAGCGGAAAGCTAAATAATTTGACGTTTGATTATTGCAGTTAGCTTTAAAACATCGACAAGGTAAAAACCACAAAATGCGTATTGTTGCTTTTGTTGGAAGTCCCGTAGCTAGCGAAGAAAAAGAACTGGTGAAATTGGCGAAGAAACTTAAAAAGGAGAAAGTTAATGTTGATGTTATTAGTTTTGGAGAGGATGGAATCAATGCTGATGTTTTGACAACTTTTGTTAACACTCTTAATGGAAAGGTGTGCCCTTATTCTATTTCATTTGAAAACTTCTAGAGAGTAACTTATTTGTACTTTTTTCAGGATGGTACTAGCAGCCACTTGGTAACAGTACCTCCTGGTCCTCACTTATCGGATGCCCTCATCTCCTCCCCAATTATCCAAGGCGAAGACGGAACAGGAGCTGCAGGTCTTGGCGGTTCCGGTTTTGAATTTGGAGTGGATCCTAACGAAGATCCGGAATTAGCTTTGGTAATTAACATTTAATTTCTGTTTAATCTTTCTATATTTAAACTTTTTTTCAGGCGCTTCGTGTGTCTATGGAAGAACAACGCCAACGACAAGAAGATGAAGCTCGACGGGCTAAAGAAGCATCGTCTACAGACACTGATGTAAAAGCTGCTCCAATCAAAGAAGAACCAACTGAAGAAGCTATGTTAGAAAGAGCCTTGGCGATGTCCATGGAAGATGGAAGTGAGCCAGTTGCTGCAAGAGTTTCTGTGGATTTTGCTAATATGACTGAAGATGAACAGATTGCTTTTGCTATGCAGATGTCCATGCAGGATGCTCGTAAGTTTTTTTTTTTTTGATAAAAAACAATTACTTTCTAATACTTTTTTTAGAAGAAACATCTGGAAGTGCTACTACGGCTGCCGCTAAAGAAGAACCAATGGAAGTTGATCCTGATGAAGACTATTCGGAAGTGATGAACGATCCAGCGTTTCTACAGAGCGTGTTAGAAAATTTACCCGGTGTTGATCCACAGTCGGAAGCTATTCGTCAAGCTGTTGGGAATCTTAAAGATAAGAAGAAGGATGATAAAGATGATAAACATGATAAACAAAAGAAATAAATTAATTGATTCTAGAGTAATCCTATTTGGTAACAATTTATAATAATGTAGCATTATACCTTTTATATTATTTTTTCCTTTGTGGTAAAATAACGATTTAGTTTGAAGAATGTATTGCGTGAATAAAGATTATTGCTATAACGAATGCATTTTTAATTTAATTACACAATGATCAGGCAAAAAAAAAACAGTAAACTGGTTTTTAATATTTTAATTAAAAAATAAGTATAAATATAATAATAATTGCACGACACTATTCTAGAAAATAATTTAAATATTTATAAGAGTCAGTTGCACAAAGTAATACAGTGTTTTAGTAGGAAAACTCGTAGTATTAAAAGGTGCAACAACTTTACATCTAACTGTATTAAAAACTTAAAACTTCCATGACGAATTTACATTAACATTTTAGGTATTATTCGACATGTAACTAATTTTTTTTATACAACAGCAAACCTGCTTGTACACTTAACAGTCTACGTATCTTTGTTCCCTCATAACAAAACTCAAAAGTACTTACTTAGTTACATTTCAAATTAAATTACAACTATCAAGGAATTATTTACAGATTAAATAATTTGGCAAATGAACTAAACAAAAAAAAACAAACAATTTATGGCAGTAATCTAGGATTAAATCTCCCCATATGTAAAATCAGTCCTGTCGGATTATGCCTTACAAAATAAAGGAAAGGTCTATCGAATCTTAGTCTAGGTGCTTCAGGAACTCTGGCTTGTCTTGGTCTCAGCGGAAGAGGCAACGAAAGGTAACTAGGATCGTGCAAGGGATCATGAAACGCCCTTTGGTAATCTCTGGGCTCCTCCAATATATCACTTCGATGAATCAGCTCGTCGTTCTCAAACAGTTCCAAATGCCTGGCATTTCTCGCACTTGAAGCAGTCGCTGGGTACATTTCCGTGTGGTGCATCTCGCCCTTGCGCTCTTCACCACAAGTTGCAAAGTTGTTAAGTTGCAGCATGTCTGATAAGTACAACTCGTGAGCAACGCCGTTTAATCCTCGCAAATCCGCCGTTTCTGCGTTGAACAAATCCTTCAAACCCATTTTTTTCAAGGCCACAGTCGCGTTTATTACAGAGCGATGCGAAAACTTTGGAATCTGCACCTCAAGACCAGGTCTTGGGATTAGCGAGCGTAACAAGCGGGACCATGCGCCTTTCTTGAACGAACTTTCCACTAGGCGCTTTTCCAGGCGAGATAAACCGTCACCAGGAGCGGCGATGCCTTGCTGTCCTGGAATCACAAAGATAGTGCTGATGATTTGGTCTTTGGTGCCAAGAGCCACTGCTGTTGCGTCTAAACTAGGCTCGTAGCCGGCTAAGAATCCTGATCGCCAGACTACAGCTGGTATTGGAATTAATCGTCGTTGTCTTATAGATGGAAGCACCACGAAGTGAAGCTCACCATCGCGGCCTTCGGTAGAAGCTTGCGAGCAGTTAGTTTGGAAGATGTTTACTCCTACGCCAGCTAACGGAGCACGTGCTTTGATTGTACTGTCTTTCAGATATTCTAGCACTTTTCCAGAAGTGTACTTTTTAACAAGTAGATTAGTTCGTCTTCGGATTACATCACCAATTTCCCGGAAGCTCGCCTCTTCCACATGCCCATCATAAAACTGCCTAACTCGCTCCTTGTAGAAACCCAACAACTTCCCTTTACTTCTATCACTGTATAACTGCCGGATAATCGTGGAAATAGCGATCCCAGAATCTGGATCTTCCGGCTTAATTGACTCAGTTATATTTTTGAAAATCAAATGCGGATTGAATGTAACCATATCATCTAATTTAAGAATCTCGTTCATTTCCCCCGAAGTAGCACCTCTAGCTCCCAGGAAAACCATCGCTAAAAGCGACGTGGCTGAAAACGGTGACAGTACCACGCTTCTAGCTGAACTAATGGTGCTTGTTACCGATTTCCAGAAACCAAACGCCAGCTCGTTGCACAACTGCGCAAACTGGTAGATATCGGTGTCTAACTGCGAGGTACTGTCTTCCAATCCGAAGCCTTGCAGCGGCTTCGGTACTAAATCAACTGGAGTTGGAGGCTTTATTATCGTGTTAATTGGATGACTCGATGTGGGGTTTTCGGTTAAAGTTGTATCGTTATACGGGGCGACAGTTGGAACTAAAGTCCAGGTGTTTTGAGGCTTGCTGATTGATTCTAAGGTACTAGTCGTGTTCCTCTTCATTATACTAGATGCGTTATTTTCGGTGATGGTTACCTCGACTATTGGATTAACAGTTGGAGGAGGTACTGTTGTTTCTGAAACAGTTTCAGTGGTGGTTGTTAGGAGTTTTATAATGGAGTCATCGACTATCGTAGTTGGGAAATCCGTGGTAATCTCTTTGTCGTTTGTGGTACTCTCACTAAGCACGGTGGTAGGCTCGCTTAGTCTATCAGTGGTACTAACATCACTCTCCGTTGTTATTATAACAAATCTCTCAGTCGACGTGGCTTCTGTTGCTTCGTTTGTAGTCGTAGCCTCTTCAGTTGAAGTTGTTAATGGTCTCAAATTACTTTCTAAGGGGGTTACAAAAAGAGGTCCAGTGGAATTTTGCTTAGCATCGGTACTATTCTTCAAATCTTCCGGTTTGATAATCGTGATATTAATCAAATGTGGCAAATATTCAGTAGTTGTGGTTAAATTCTTCAACTCTTCCTTCACCGGTTCATCAGGCAAATCTATTTCCGTGTACCTATCGGTGATTTCTGGTAAAATCGACGTAGCCTCCTCCTTAGCCTCATCATCGGCTTTCCTATTAGAAACAGCCGTAGTTTTAGCAATTTTCTGTCGCTCAGTTGTAGGCGAAAACGGCTCAATCGACGTCATACTTGGCGCATCAGTACCATAAACTTGAGACAACAACGAACCTACCGCTTCGTTAAGCAAATTGCTTTCATCCGAAGAAATATCCGCAATTTGGTAGCGTTCAGTAGTCGTAATTTCCGGACTAGCTTCTAGTAAACTCGACGCAATGGTTGCAGTTTCCATCTGGATGGCGCTCATATTTTTATTCGTGGTATTCAACATTTGTTGAATTTTCAAGGTGTCGTTGACGTTTACGATGGTTTCCTCCACGTTATTCACAGCTTGCGATAGAAGTAACTCGATGCTTTCTAGTAGATTACCAGAAGTTGTTGTGGTATCCGCTGCGAGGTCTTGTAGTTTAATATAGAAACTATCAACAGTGGCAGCTGCTTGTTCTTCAGTTGGAGTTGTCTTAACATCTTGTAGGGTTGTAGTTTCAAAGCGTTGGTCTTCACGGATTGTTGTAGTAGGCTCTTGAGGTTTCTTGGAGAGCTCTGTGTTAATCTCGTAGATGTTAGTTGAAGTTAATAATAGTTGCTCTAGAAGTTCCTTCGTTGGGTTCTTCTCTTTCATAGTCAATAAGGATTCTTCAGTTGTCTGTTCGTTTAGAGTTGTAGGCTCGTTATAATTGTTAAAAGTAACATACTCCGAGCTTAAGGTACTTAAATCATCCTTCACCGTTTGCTCAGTGGAATGACTTTCATTTTCTAAGCTAGTCGTCGTTTCAAACCTGTCTTTACCATCTCCAACTATTGTAAAGGTTGTTATTCCTTCCGAAGACCCTTCAGTAGTTGTTTCCGGTTTCACTTCAGCAACACTAGCTGAGGTAGTAGTGGCTCTAATTGGATTCATTGTAAGCGGTTTGTTCAGAATTTCAGCCAGAGTTGGTAACTGGTTCTGTTTTTCCGTTACAGTTGTTACTAAAGGCGTAGTGTTAACTGTAGGTCTGCTAGTCAAAGACGAAACCAAACTAGCAATTGTGGCTTTGGTTAAAATTGGTACATGAGTGAAGGCTGTTACTTTTGTATTGGAGTGTACTGGAGGTGTGCTGGTTCTTTGTGTTTGGGTCGGAGGCACTTTAGTGGTGGTTGATGTAGGTTTCCTTGTAGTTTTCTTCGAAGATAAAACATGATAAATCGGACGAGTTTGCTCCTTGGTCAGATTGAAATTAGGCTTAATTTCCACTATTTTATCGCTTGCACTTCCAATTTGGTCTTTTGCTTTTTCAGTAGTCGATTTGGAGTTGGAGTAAACCTCCACATTAATCATATTGTTAACTCCAAGAGTTGTAGTAGGAGTTGTTGTGCTACTAACGAAGGGTCTCATTGTTACTAATTTATCAGCAGTGGAGATTTGAGTAGGCGTTGTAAACACAGCCGCTTGCGACGAGGAGCTTAGCATGGGAGAAGGCGTAGTGGACTTCAATGATCCAACTGTAGATCTAGCTGTTGACGAGTAGATTACAGGTTTCTTAGAGCTACTAGTCACCATGTTAGGTTCAATCATTATCGTATCGGGAGTCACGTGAGTTATCGGTTTCTCAGGCTTGATATCCTCGCCAGAGTTGCCAAAAATAGCCGGAAGGATCATACTCCAAGAATCCGACACGTCCGGCGTGTCAAACAGCGGTTTGGTATCCAGAGGCTCTTTATGCAGCTCCATTTCCTCCTTCAAGACATTTTGCACGTTGCTAACGATATCGTTGACTCGCTTCTCCGGCATGTAGCCTTCGGAGGTGAAGCCATCGAAGTTAAAGCCGTCCCCGTCGCCTGTTGCGATTATTCCTTGGATTTCGTCCAGGGACATTAGGCGTTTTACTAGATCGCCATTGTCGTCGAATGTGTAGAATTCGTATCGGTCGGGGTTGAGGAGGTTTATGGGGCTTGCAAGTTCCGAGGCACTTGAAGGTTTGGACATTGGTTTGCCGACGGCGTCGGTGTAGACTGCTTTTGTTTCGTTGCCGGTGTTCATTATGACTGAGACGGATGTGACGACGCTGGAAGAAAAAAAAAAACGATTAGAATCCATTCTCATAAAGTATTTTGTTCTGTATTTTCAGTAAAAATCCGAAAATCCGGTGTAGACTTATAAATTTTCAAACTTGGGTATGTAGAAGACTAAATAAAAATTTTATTTTTCTTACCAAAAAATTCTAGACTATCTTTCATCGCGTTGATGATTTTTTCTTTATTTTAACCAAAATTGAGGTTTGCGAAACTGTATTTTCAGTAAAAATCCGGATATCCGGTGTAGATTATAAATTTTCAAACTTGGCTATGTAGAAACTTAAATAAAAATTTTATTTTTCTTACCAAAAAATTCTAAACTATCTTTCATCATGTTGATGATTTTTTCCTTATTTTAACCAACATTGAGCTTTGCGAAACTGTATTTTCAGTAAAAATCCGGAAATCCGGTGTAGTATTATAAAATTTCAAACTTGGCTATGTAGAAGACTAAATAAAAATTTAATTTTTTTTACCAAAAAATTCTAAACTATCTTCCACTGTGTTGATTATTTTTTTTATTTTATCCTATACATTGAGCTTTACAAGACTCTATTCTAAGTGAAAATCCAGAAATCCGGTGTAGAGGTATAAATTTTCAAACTTGATTATGCAGAAAATTTATGAGAAATTTTATTTTTATTACGATAAGCTCAAAAATATTCTAAATTATTTTCCATAATATTGATGATTTTTTCCTAAATTAAGGCAAAATTAAGCTTTGCGAAACTGTATTCTCAGTGAAAATCCGTTAATCCGGTGTAGGGCTACAAATTTTCAAAATTAACCATGTAGAAGATTTTGATCAGAAATTTTAGTTTCTCTTCCATTCTCTCAAAAAATTTTAAACTAACTGCTATAATATTGATGTTTTTTTCTTAATTAAAGCGATATTGAGGTTTACAAAACTGTATTCTAAGTGAAAATTCGGAAATCTGGTATAGAGCTACGAATTTTCAAAGTGGACCATGATTTATGAGAAGTTTTATAGTTTTTCTCATTTGCACAAAATTTATCTAAATTTAGTACCTTTCATAATATTCATGATTTTTTTCAATAATGTTAACACTTGGCTTTATAAAAAGGCAAATTTTCTAAGTGGTTCCAAATTTATATACCAATTTTTAAATCTATGATTTTTGAAGCAATTTCGTTTGGAAACAGACTCAGTACCTAATTTAACTTAAAAGTAAGGTTATAGCTTCTATTACTTTTTCCTTAATAATGAGAACATTACTCTGTGTAAAAATGCAATTTTTTTCAAAAACCAGCAAGTGGTTCTATAACGATAATATTTTAAAACATTCACTACATAAATTTCTTTGAAATTTCTTGAATATTCAAAAAACTTTGCAAAAGTGAAGCTATATGGGAAGTGTAACTCTTTTCATAATATAATGCCAATTTTTGGTTATATAAAAACGCAAATTTCGTCAAAATCCTGTCAGCGGTTTGAAAATTATGGTACTTTAAACCAGTAAAATGTACCTACAAGCAAAAAAATGTGTCGTACTATTTTAAAACATTAGGTATACTTTTCTTGGTTGAATTTTGGAAAAAATTTACTTTATTTCAAAGCTGGATGTTCATTTTATTGACCACAAAAATCAGGACTTATCTGGTGATTTCAGATGTTTTTTATGGCTTCAAAGTTGAACGTATGGAAAACGAATTTTGGAAAGGCTATTTTAAAAATCACAGTTTTGGAATCGCTGATTGGATTTTGGTCAAAAAACATTTATATTAAAGCAGAATGACGGTTTTAATTTGAAAAACCGATAAACTGTTTAAAAGAATTTTTTGAATTTTTTTGGAGTCACAATTTACGCTTTTCAGAAATCGCATCTAATTAATATGGTTCTTTTAAAAAATGACAGTTTTGGAACCGCTGTTTGAATTTTTTTAAAATTAACTTTATTGCAACGGTAAATGAAGGTATTATTAAAAAAAAATCACGAACAGTCAATCTGAATTTTTTCTGCTTTTCTTGGGGCCCCAAATTGCTCATTTGAAAAAATTTTCAAGGTAAATGGTTTAAAAATCACAATTTTGGAACCGCTGGTTGGATATTTAAAATAATGTATTTCAAATCGAAGTGACGGTTTTTATTATTAAAATAGTCACATACGGATTTTTTATAAAAAATGTTGATATACATAATAGAGCTAGAAATTAAAAAAAAATTTCATAAACATCATGATTATCTACAGTAACAACACTTCGAAAAATATTTACTGCACTTCAGTTTCGTTCTAAATATTCCCAGAGTACAATAACATCAGCACGTCAAAGTTGTTATTTTTTTTAACTTAAAGAACCAATTTAGCCCACCAGTTCAAGAGAATAAACTTCCGGTTAAACTGGACACGCCGTTCAAACGGAACGTTACTACATAAATAAAATTTTCATATTAACATTATAATATAGGAGTTTGAAAGAAGCCAAGCTTGTTATAAATAAGTTTTATAAAAATATATACAGTAATACAACCATCAAATAATACCGTTTTTAAAAACATAGTTTAGCAATTAAATTTTATAAGAATTATTATTAAAACAACTATGGACGTGTAATGCGCGCGGATATAAAATTCATAACAGATACGAGTATAAAATGTACCGTTAAAAATGTGTGATATTTTAAAGTAAATTAATAATACAAAACATCGCTTAATAAAATTATATGAAACTGGATACTGATGGATACAAGTAAAAGGAAAACTACTACTATTTGAACTAACTGTGTATTATCCGTTTGGATTATTTCAAATCAAGACTTTAAATTAAATATATATAACACCTGTTAGTTTTAGCTTGAATTACATATTGGTAAATATTTACGACCGACTTTAAAAAGCTTTGTAGCTAAATAGCTATCAATGGTCTTCGAAACTATAAGGCTTGTTTACATAATCTGTTATTAACAATGTAATAACATCTGTAGCTTTATTGTAATTTCTAATTAGCGTTAGAAATTAAACCGCTATACTTCTTTGCAGGCCAGAGCACAAAGGGCTCTAATAAAACTCTTAGGAAACATACGGCTAATTGTAAGTCTAATTAACTAGTCTACACTACATGCCAGTTTGGAAAATTCATATCAAGTCGATTTCTTCAATTTTTAATATATCCTATGTCCTATAGTTGATGCATCGCTTCCAGTAAGTATAGCAAAACTTGAGGAATACTAACCCGAAGTACACTTTATGCAAAAAATACTATTTGACGATTCTAGTTCAAAAAACAAAAGAACTCCCTGCGCTTGTTAAAAAATTTATCAATTTTTTTCTAATTTTTATCACATTCTATGTCCTACAGTTTCAGAACCAGTAGAAATAGAACAGTGAAACTTAGGGAATATTTAACAGAAACTTTGCTATATAGAAAAAACAAAATTTTACGTTTGTAGTCCAAAAAACAAATGAATACCATGCATTTGATTGAAAATCTATAAATTTTTTTCAAGTTTTTCTTATATTCTATGTCCTACAGTTCTGGAACCAGTAGAACTAGAATAGAAAAACTTCGGGAATATTTGACAGAGCATTTACTGTATAGAAAAAATCAAATTTGAAGTTTGTAGTTAAAAAAAACAAAAGCACATAGTGAACTCGTTCAAAAATTCTACAATTTTTTCCGAATTCTTCTCACATTCTATGTCCTACAGTTTCCGAACAAGAGGAAACAGAATAGTGAAACTTTGGGATTATTTGAAAGAACCTTTATTGTATAAAATAATCAAATTTTATGTTTGTATTCCAAAAAACAAAAGAACACGATGCATTTGTTGAACAAAATTATTAATTGTTTCCCAATATTTCTCACATTCTATGTGCTACAGTTTCGGAACCAGTACAAATAGCGGGAATATTTGATAAAACATTTACTGTATAGAAAAAAACATATTTGACGTTTGTAGTCCAAAAAACAAATGAATACGATGCATTTGATTGAAAATCTATCAATTTTCTTCAGGTTTATCTCACATTCGATGTCCTACAGTTTCGAAACCAGTAGAAATAGAAGAGAGAAATTTTGGGAATATTTGACAGAACCTTTACTTTATCGAAAAAACAAATTTGACGTTGGTAGTCTAATAAACAAATGAATACGATGCAGTTGATGGAAAATCAAACAATTTTTTTCTAGTTTTGTTCATATTCTATGTCTTATAGTTCTGGAAACAGTAGAAATAGAACAGACAAACTTCGGGAATATTTGACAAAACATTTACTGTGTAGAAAAAATCAAATTTGATGTTTGTAGTCCAAAAAACAAAAGAACATAGGTAGTGCACTCTTGCAAAAATTCAACAATTTTTTCCCAATTCTTCTCACATTCTAGGTCCTACAGTTTCGGAACCAGTACAAATAGAAGACACAAATTTTGAGAATGTTTGACAGAACCTTTACTTTATCGAAAAAAACAAATTTGACGTATGTAGTCCAATAAACAAATGAATACGATGCAGTTGATGGAAAAATCTATCAATTTTTTTCCAGTATTTTCATATTCTATGCCTTATAGTTCCGGAAACAGTAGAAATAGAACTGAAAAACTTTCTGGAGTATTTGACAGAACATTCACTGTATCGAAAAAACCAAATTTTTCGTTGGTAGTCCAAAAAACAAAAGAACATAGTGCACTCGTTCAAAAATTCAACAATTTTTTCTCAATTTTTTTCACATTTTAGGTCCTACAGTTTCGGAACCAGTAGGAATAGAAGAGAGAAACTTTGGGAATATTTGACAGAACCTTTACTGTATCGAAAAAAACGAATTTGACGTTTGTAGTCCAATAAACAAATGAATACGATGCAGTTGATGGAAAATCTATCAATTTTTTCCAGTTTTTTTCATATTCTATGTCTTATAGTTCCGAAAACAGTAGAAATAGAATAGTGGAACTTCGGGGAATATTTGACAAAACATTTACTATATAGAAAAAATTAAATTTGACGTTGGTAGTCTAAAAAACAAAAGAACGTATTGCACTCTTTAAAAAATTCAACAATTTTTTCCCAATTCTTCTCACATTCTATGTCCTACAGTTGCGGAACCGGTAGAAAAAGAAGAGAGAAGCTTTGGGATTACTTGGCAGAACCTCTACTATATCATAAAAACTAAATTTGACGTTTGTATTCCAAAAAACAAATAAATAGGATGCAGTTAATTGAAAATCTATCAATTTCCATATCCATAAAATCCATTCAATATTCATAAAACATGAATCATGTTTCCATTTTCGAGTACTGTAGCTAAATGTCTACACATAATTAGGCATTCAAGATTATGCAAGATGAATGTGTAATTTATCACGTGTTGAAATGCAAGATTTAATTCCCTAGTAGAATGTGGGGAAATAAACATAAAACTTTAACCACTGTAATTAATAAATTAAGAAAAAAGAAACACAAAGGTGCTGGAATTTCGTGGGCAACAAACTAACTTTACTTTCGTTGCTGATTTCAAATCTCTGTCCCTGAAAGTTTAATTAATTTAATTGATGCTGGTAGAATTTAAGACGATTTTACACAATACTTTTAGGAAGCGAGAAAAGTAAACAAAAGTCAAATTTTAATTTATATTACTACAGTTGTTAACGGAAAAAATTAAATTTTGGAATTACTGATTAAATTTTAAAACAAAGCTTCGACACTTTTTTCTTTGTTAAACGAAGTAATAAGAAAGTAGAGTAATCGCAATTTTTTGGTAACATTATTGTTGTATACTGTGTGTTTAGTGACAAAAAATTACTTATTGCTTTCTAAGAGTAAGAGTAGTTGCATAATAGTAGCGGTGAATGTGGGAACGCTTCAGTATGGGCAGGCGTAAACAACTCAATAATAGCTGCCATTTATTTCACTCCTGGCCAACTAGTCTCAAGTGTAAAACTTCAATTTACTAAAGATATTCTCCACAATTATATGCAAGATATATTTACCTTGAACCCAATATTTTCCTTGACGATTCGCCATCTGTATCTTCAGCAGAAACTGCCCATGAAACCAAAATCAAGACGTAAATCCACATGACTTCTGTAACAAACATTACTATTAAATTTCTAGTATAATTTACAAGCTTATACAATCGTGAGTTAAATGAAATAATCTACTTAATTATGTAAAAATTTTAAAGATCACATATTTATAAAATTTCTTAATCCTGCCCGCATTGTTTTTTTCTTTGTAATAAATTCATAATAATTAGACACTAAATTACATAGAAAATCCATCAGCTTTTGTGTGGTGATGGAAAACTATAAATAGAATTTATTATGAAAATGATACGCAAATTGCGACAATTTCTGTGAAAAAAACTGTATTAATTTTTCGGTTCCGCATTAACAATAATATCATTGATACACACAGTATTATGTAAGAAATTCCCACAACTTTATTGTATATCACAGATGATCACAACCTATTTACTTTCTTCGTTTCGTGTAGGTATGAAATTCGGCTGAGATTTTTTAATTATAACGGTGACATAATAATGGAGTTAAACAACCAAAATTATTCGTTAATTAACAATTTGTTACTGTTATTAGGTATATTAAAATCGAAATTAAAAAAATACATCCGGATGCAACTATAATAATAATATTACGAGTTAATCCACGAACCAATTAAACAGTAGCTGGATGAGCCCAGCAGGAAATCATCTCATAATTTGTGTAGTCATCATGATCATGACAATCCGTAGGAAAATGGGCGGGTCGGTTTACTTTAAAATATTGGACCATTAAATTTGCATGTCAAATTGATGCTGAATGGTAGTTCCAACTGTATATTGTTCGGTGTATCAATGACCTTAGCATTCCCATCAACCCATCTACAACAAATTTTGGATTTCGTTCTCACGTACAAGTGAAAAAACCTTTTGTTGGAGGCTGCCATGCAAATTATTGTGTAATAATGAGCTAAGAGATTTTTTAAGACTAGTGAATTTACACTTGAACTGGTTTGATATAATATTCAGTGAGAATATGTAGAAGACGAAACTTGAGATATGACAAAATTTCAGCTAAATTAATTTTTTGGTTTTTTATATTTTTATGCAGGGTGTTCCGGAAAAAGTGGAAAATCTCTCGGATTCAGATAGGGCATGAAAAAATAAGATGACAAGTTCCTATAAAAAATTTTCCTACAGGCGTTTTTTAAATTTAGATTTTTTTTCGGAATGAGACTTTTTTTTTAATGACTTAATAAAACATGAATTCGTTTTCTCGGAAACGGTCCACTTTATCGACAATAAACAAGAGTAGCTTTTCTTTAGTCTAAGGTTCAAACTACGTGATTTTGTTGTTTTTCAGTCTATTTCACACAGGGTGTTAAAAATTTAAGCATTAAGTTGTAAAGCTTAGTCTGCCGCTGGTAAACTAAACAAGCTAGATATGTGTCAAGGACATTATTTCAAGAGGTCCTTAGTAGTGTCCATCATATTAACTTTTTATAAAATTCTATTTAGTACTTTAAAAGTTAAAAAAAAAAAACGATTTCCAGCAACGCTCTTCAGGGCTACATATTTTGTCATCTTATTTTTTCATGCCCTATCTGAATCCGAGAGATTTCCCACTTTTTCCGAGATACCCTCAGAATAACTTTGGATCAATTTTGAGCAAAAAACATGTCAATTTTGAAATCTCAAAAAATTAAATTAAATCATATCAATAACTCTAATAACACTTATTATTTCCGAATACCTGGGAGTTTTTTTAGTAATTCGGTAAATCGAATAAAGAAACATCAAAACTCAAGTGGGTTTAAATCTTGCCTACCATTCTGTAATTTAACGAAATTTTGTTATTCCAATTTAGTTTATTCATGAATCCATTCAAGGAAAACACCAAAAGAAATTATTTTCAACAAAATTCGATTAGGTACATGACTTTTTCCTTCTTTTATCAAAATTGTTTCACTTTGTTGCTTATGGATTCGTTGTTTGGTTGGATGTTGGATATCTAAATTAGCGACTTAAAATTGAGCCTGTTTTAGTTCCAGGGTGGTACGTGGTAAGATTATAAATAAAAGCTCTACATGCTGTGTTTGAAAATTTTTGTATTTTTTTCCTTCAATAATTTTAAAAGAAAAATTTAAACCATTAAACAAATTAATTTAAAAACAGACTCTTTTAATTCTATAACATCAATATTTAGGTTATAGGTTAAGTTACAATAGTAAAAACTTTAAAAATATTTTAAGGATTACTGCACAATGAGGTCAAAAATATAAAAAATTGAAGATGACAAATTGAGCTAATCAACTTTTACAGTAAATTTTCATGTGGCATTTATGGCCACAATTTACAATTAATTTTATTTAAGTTTTATATAAATACCGTATTTTTCGGACCATAAGACGCACCTCAAATTTATGGGACGATTATTAGAAAAGTATTTTATTGTTACCTTCAGATCGGACCATATCATGCACTTAAATTTTAAGTCGATTTTTCTATGTAACTTTTAACTGAAATATAAAAACTAAAAAGCTTAATTCGATTACCTAATAATGATGAAGCACCCGCAATATTCTCCTGATTTGGCACCACTTAATACAAAGAACAATTTACGAAGGAAGTTAGGTTTTTTAGCTCAAAACTAAAATAATTTGATATAAATGAAATTGAAAATGTATCTAAAAAAGTAATGCTGGGAGGGATTTTAATTAAGGTAAGATTTCGACAGTCTTTAGAAATCTATTTTGAAATAAAACTGATTCCATAATTCTCCATTTTTAAAATTTCGAAAGCTATTCTGTTTTTGAATTTAGAAGTTAGAGCTTTTTTAAAAAAAATGTTTCAGTCATTTTTTTGGTTCATTCCAAAACTTCTCTTGAAAATAATTAATTATTTATGAATTGACTTCACACTTTGAAAATAAAATTATAGAAAAACGTAATCTAACCTAACCTTAAACTCGAAATTTTAGAAAATAGAAATAGAAAATTTCCGAAAATTAACTTTTAGATTATCATTAAATTTTTAGTTTTCAGCTAATTTTTTTTTTGGTTTATTGCAAAACTAATCTTGAAAATACTCTATTATTTTTTGAAAATAAAATAACCTAACCTGAAAAGTATTCTAACCTAACTTTAAACTCAAAATTTTAGAACTTACATTAGAAATTTTCTGAAAACTTATTTTAGATTATCACTAGATTTCGCTGAGATAACTGAGAAAATATTCTAAACTCTCATTAGAACAAATTTAAAACTGATGAGAAATTCTTAAAAGCTTTAAAGAAAATATTTTTTTTATATCTATATTTTTACAAAATTTTGGGAATTTGTGGTAAGTATATTCTATATTTTATTTTGACCACTTTCAGTTTCTAAAAGTTAAACGTTGATGTAATTTATATCAAAATAAGCTACATTTTTAATATTAGTTAAATTTTATATTGAAATATTTTGAAACTTTATGATAATTTTAGTCCAATTTTTTTATTTTAGATATTTATAAATAAAAAATTATATACCTACTGATACTGAAATAATTTTATACATTTTTCATATGAATTATGACGATTGATTTATATTTAGAATCAAATTACATATTTCTATCTGGAATTTTAAATAAATTTATCCCACCCAACTTTTTTTGATATATCAAGAATACAGATGCCTTCTAAAACCATAATTACCTCATATACATTTCATCTTTACCTACATACATAACCACTTGTAGTAAACTATTCAAATTTATTCAAACATTGTTTTCAATTGGATTGAGACGAGATTATAGAATACATTTAAAAAATCGTGCACGTTGTAGAAAAACAGTTATTTTTAAGGGAATCCTTATTACCATATTAAACATCCTGGGGCTACATTAAAAGTCATTAATCGCCTGCTAATCGCACAATGTTCCTACAAACCTAGATATGCAATAATTGTTGTACTATGTCAGTACGCATTATTCATTATAATGCTTGATTTACATCTAATATAATAAGTTGAAGTAGAAGAAAAGACATCATATATTAAATCGGGGTAAGTGTCTTAAGATAAAACTTGTACCTGATCAAAAATGTGAAAAAATTTGTAACAAAAATTCAAAATAGGACGAAATTTGTCATTTAAAATTCCCAAAAAAATAATCAAAAACCCAAATTTGAATTTAGTGAAAATAGCATACTCTATAACATTTCCTTTAAATCTTGCTAAAGTAAAAATTGCAAATTCCGTACCTTTTTCCAACCCCACTATCTCCCCGAAAACCCTCGTGGAGCGCCACAAGAAGCCAACTTATCCACCCAAGAAGCCACGAATTAGCCAGCACTTTTTTTAATAAAAGAACTAGCTGCGGTAATATATTGTATATACCTACGATCAATGTACGTTCTTCGCGGAGTCAATGTCACTACTGGCGAAGAAGACCCGGCGCGCTGGTCAGGTGCTCGACCTTGACCGCTGGACCATGATGCTAGTGCGAGGATGCGAGATGCAGCTCTAGCCCCACACCCTCTTTAAGACAACACTTGCATGCAGGACGTGATTCGCTATTTATAGACGTAGACAATCCCGATTTAACAACTAATAATAATCAGTGCGAAAATTGATGATGATGATGATGATGGTGTGTATATTTACTGAGGACTTGAGAAGAATTGTGGTGCGTGGAGGATTACATGTTGGAAGAAATGAAGGAGCATTTAAAAAAATACATAGTTAGAAAGATTTTTGTCGAAATTTTTAATTTTATGAAGAAATTTTTGTGCAGAAATTAATCTAGTATATTTATGAGCGTCTCGTAACTAAAAACTTAAAAAATTCATAACTCTTCACATGAATTCCGAGCTGGCATAAATTAGGTAAGGTTTGCATAAGACAGTCATGTGTTGGCTACATCAGATATTTTAAATCATTTCTTCCATACCAAGGTGGTCCTATAAAATTAATAAAACTTGTAGCATTGAACACGACATCTTACACTACCTACAGATTTGTTGACCATTCATCTTTATGTAAATGATTTTTGCAAAATGTGTCAACGAAACTACAGTTATTTACCGCAATACAACATATTATAGTTGTAAACTCAAGTTGTATAAGTTTGTTTTATTGTTAGTTAAACACATATTTATAAAATAATAATAATTGTAGGTACATATAATGTTTATGTGTCGTCGGATTATTGTAAAATATTGTATGGTGTGGCCTAGATTGTTCCAACAATGTCAAGAAGTTTTTTAAAATTTTAATTAAATTCTAATAAGAAATGTTTAGCACTTAATAGAAATATTATCACAGTCATCATTAGTTTTTAAATTAAAAATATAACGATGTAAGTAAAATAGATAGAGTAATTTTGTTTTCTTATGGCATTTGGCCTTGAAGAAATCTGCGCGTCGGGGCGGAGCTATAAAGTGGGAAAATGAAACCTAAAACATCCATTATATTTTTCATGGCTCAAAGGACGATCAAGTTGTTGGAGTGTTGTCCCACCCGATTCCTGCGACGTCAAGGTCAAAAATGCCGTAAGAAAACAAAAATACTCTACTTGTAAACTTGATGTGTATGAAAATAACAAAATGATGTTGCATTCCAGCTTTTCTATCTTTTTTTGAGCGAAAGAAAATATTTACACTTTCGGTGAAAACAAAGCTGGCAAACACTTAAATCTGGAGAGCGAGTAGTCTATAAGAACCATTCAAATCTACAGGGTGAGTCGCAATAAGTGGGACATGCTTTAGCTGTAAATACTAGGCCTAAAACTAAGACGATTGACGCAAAAAGTTGTTATACTAAAATGCATAACTAAAACGTTATAGGCATTTAAAGTTTCAGAAAAAAAATAATTTTTGGTACCTAATAACTTCTAAACTAATTGAATGAGAAGAACCAATTCTTGTAGTTGCTAATGAATACCAAAGACCTTTAATTTGTGAAAATTTTGTTGAAATCAAACTTTAAGAAGATGGTTTTTTAAAGTAAGTAAAGTGTTTAACCTTCTGGAACTTTTTTGTCCCTAAAAGAGATCAAAAAGTTTTTAAATTAAATTGCTTATTAGATGCAATTTTTTTTATAATTAAAATTTTAAGGACAAAAAAGTTCCAGAAGGTTAAACACTTTACTTACTTAAAAAAACATCTTCTTAAAGTTTGATTTCAACAAGATTTTCACAAATTAAAGGTCTTTGGTATTCAGTAGCAACTACCAAAATTGGTTCTTCTCATTCAATTAGTTTAGAAGTTATTAGCAAAAAAATTTTTTTTCTTAAATTTCAAATGCCTATAACTTTTTAGTTATTCATTTTAGTATAACAACTTTTTGCGTCAATCGTCTCAGTTTTAGTCCCAGTATTTACAGGTAAAGCATATCCCACTTATTGCGACTCACCCTGTATATTTCTTTGTTTAATAAAATCTCAGATAATTACTCGTAGTTTGTAATGATAATAACAAAAGCGGCAATGCTCTTTTGATCTTTATTTATTTTTTAATAATATACCATACCTAAGTACCATTCTACGATTCTACATAATTTAAATCTTGTACAGACAGTAAACATATTTTTTTAAAGTTTTTGCGTAGTTTCTTTTGAAATATTTCCCTTTTGGTGGGCCTTACTCTAAAAATAAGTCTTATCAAAGTTGTAGGTATTTAAATTTACTATTTTAATGAAAAAAATTTCCCTACTGTGAATACCTTAGAAATTATGGCAGCGGAAAATGTTTAAAACTATTTGCGACGAAATATTTCCAGTCCTACGCTCAAAAAAGGGACATATTACCAAAATTGTTAGAAATTAAATTTACTCAAATTTAGTAGGTACATATATAAAAAATTCTCTAGGTTCAACACTTACTATGTGCTTAAACTATGTGAAAAAATCTGTCAACTCCTACAGTATTGACCCTCAAAAAAATAGTCCAAAATTGTAGGACATTTTATGATATTCATCGCATTATTTGAACATCCGGTACACCTAATTCGAAACGGCGCCTTATCAATAAATCTTAATTTCTCCAATAAAAAAATATCTTGAGATATCGATCGATTCAAGATAAATTGAGCTGAACGATTGTTTATTATAACACAGAATGTGGAAATAAGCATGATGCCCACATCCCAAATAACGGGCTCCAACTCGGACTCGGTTACAGTTCACTAAGCCATGTGCCAACACTAGACTATAGTTAGTAGTCTGTTACCTTTGAATTTGCCTTTTTTATATTTGTATGCAACCAATAGCTTACCCTTTCGAAAAAAATCGAGAAACTGTTAGGTGTGCTCTAGGTAAAGTAGTGTATGTATTAAGTACAGCTAGCAAACTAAATTGAGTAAATAATTGAGATTTTCAGAATAAAATTATTGTAGATTATAATATTGGAATAATTTGGAAAAATTTGAACTGAATTTGAGTAGGCTGTTTTAGTATGTAGTAAAATCTGGTTTCTGAAAATTTTAATTTAAACTCTAGTCAAACCGGAAATTTTCTTATTACTACTTAACAAGTACTCACTACTTTTAGTTTCCTTCTAAAAATGTATCTAGTTCAGAACCAATAAATTGGGTCAAAATTTTGTAACTAGGTAAAGTGGAACAAATTGCTCTTGGTGTCCATTAAACAATAATCCAATAATATTATTGTTGAGAACGTACGCCTACTTTTAAAATCTCTAAGTGCTTTATCATTTTCGTATATGATGGTCATTGTGCTAAATTATCTCATCAACTTATAGGAACTCGAGTGATTTGACACACTTTTAGCACAAGATTGATATATTAGCCATTTGAAAAAAAAATCATGGGTTCCAAAGAAAACTATCCCTAATTAGTTCTACGTAGCTAAAGCTTTGTATTGTCTGGGCTGAATTGATTCCAATCAACAGTTCAGACACTAAAAATGTTTACATATTCATTACCGTATTGTTGAATATTTTGCAGTTATGTGCCTGAAATGTAGGTTATGTCAGAGACAGTAAAATGTTAAACTCCCACAAAATTATGAAGGTATTGTAAGGAGAAAGCTAATGACATAAGTGTAAATTCTATTTTTGCACCTCTTTTAATGTAATTATGGATAACAAGTAGGTATACCTAGCCAGCATTATCGAGCATTAGTTACTACATCTACTTAGTCTTAGCCAAATGTTATCTCACTTAATCATTTTAAAAAGCTTCAAAGCCATTGCGTTAAAGTTCATTTGGTTTTTCAAGAGAACATGCTACTAATTAAGATTAGATAGGTGTAACAAATTAATTTCACTGCATAACAGGTTACCACAACGAGTACATTAATATGGTGATTAGACATAGAATAATGCAATTAATGACAGTCGGCACGGAAATAATTTCTTGTTACTTCCGAGTAATTAAATTTTTAAATTGCAAATTAGAAGCATCTTTGCACAGTTAGTTATTGTTAAAAAAACTGCATTAATTATTGAAGAAATTTGTAGAATTAAACCGAAACGGTGTGACGCGTATACCAACTAAAAATAATTCTAGTATACCTACTTTAATTTGAGAATGTAAGTTGTGGTTTGTTTTTTGTTTAGTAAATACTAATTAGGTTTATTAGAATTATTATTTTAGTGTAGCTATTTCCGAACAGCATGTACTATAATTAATTTCAACAAAAAATGTAATAAAATTTACAAAATAAATTAGTGTCGAACTGCAATAAATTAAAATGCATAAAAGGTAATTTTGTTAATAACTTTATATTTATTATATGTATTGTGATGTACAAAATGTAAAAAAACTATTTGAATAAATATTTATATTACTTCCTTTGTTTGCATAGAATAGACAATAATAAAATTGTATAATATTTCTATTTCATAATTTATTTCTGAATTAAATTGCAATAAGTTAAACTTTAGGTAGGACGAAAATGATAAAGTTTAAATTCAAACCCTTCAAAAAATCGTAGAGATACATAATTTTTCCTCAAATAACGTACCTACATAAAGTTTCCCATTTTTTTTAAATTGTCGTTATATTTTCCTGTAACTTCCGACTTTTTGCTATTTAAAAATATCTGACTTTCTTATACGATGCGATGTAGTACTACAATTACTTTTCCTAAAGAAATCAAGTTAAACTTCCTGTAAAAATCGTCTTTAAACTTTGAGCGTTTTCCAGCAATTTTCAAATAGTTTTCGGAAGTTTCTCTCGCACTTATTGCAGTAGGTATAAATCTGTCCTTGTCCTACTCATTACAACCCAATTTTAGGACAATTGGAAATTACTTTTCCTAAAATCGATGTATTTAGATTCTTTCGTATATTTTTTATTAAATCACATGGAAATTAAGTTAAATTTCCTGTAAAAGTCGTGTTTAAATTTCTGTATGGGAAATCAAGTGACGACTTCTAAATATAATCTTGAGGTAGGTTGGATTAGGTTTTTTATTTTATAAATTTCTGTTTTAGAAATACAATTTTAGAAACCAAACGAATTTCGTCCATGGACCATCTTAAATTTTTTGACTGTTTAAAAAACTTTTATTTTAGGACCACTAGTAGGATGTACAGGGTGGCCCATTTTCGAGCCTCATCATAGGAATCTCGAAAACCGTAAGAGATACAGGATCGGTTAAATTATGGCAAAGTTGCGCAATTTGATGTTTATCAAAATGCTGTGTTGCAATTTGGAAAATTCTGAATACTTTCTGAAATATCCAGAAAAAACGAAATTTCATTAAATCTTTTTTACTTTTTTCTGACGTTATTTAAAAACAAATTTTAAAACAAACAACACTTCGTCATTGCCACTTTTTATCCTCTTCAATATGGCGTTGTCAAAATTTAAAATTCGACTTTTCGTCTTCCAGAAACCATCATCAACTTATTTTTTTTAATACGGACCTGGATTTTTTATTTTGTTTTTTGTTAGCTTTG
This sequence comes from Pediacus dermestoides, assembly GCA_963942485.1. Taxonomy (NCBI): domain Eukaryota; kingdom Metazoa; phylum Arthropoda; class Insecta; order Coleoptera; family Cucujidae; genus Pediacus; species Pediacus dermestoides. The sequence continues at coordinate 39,484,031 of OZ012626.1, forward strand.
GACTACCTTAAAGGCTTAAAGCTATAACCCATCACAAATATTGATTTTCAAACGTTTCGATGACAAAAACTGACATTTTCTGTATTTTTTTAAATATTTAATACGACACTACTTTTGAAACAAATTATTTTTTCAACATTCTAAATTTATTAGTTAGGTAAAAAATAAATATCTAAATTTATGATACTGATGAAAAGCTATTATTAACATTATTTACTATTTAGTCAAATTGTACAACTTTGCCATAATTTAACCGACCCTGTATTTCTTACAGTCTCCGAGATCCCTATGATGAGGCTCGAAAATGGGCCACCCTGTACACAAATATTTTGAGCGTTTTCCAGCAATTTTCAAATAGTTTTCGGAAGTTTCTCACGCACTTATTGCAGTAGGCATAAATCTGTCCTTGTCCTACTCGTTACAACCCAATTTTAGGACAAAAAAATATTGTGCTTGGAAATTACTTTTCCTAAAATCGATGTATTTAGATTCTTTCGTATATTTTTTATTAAACCACATAGAAATTAAGTTAAATTTCCTGTAAAAGTCGTGTTTAAATTTCTGTATGGGAAATCACGTGACGTCCTAAATATAATCCTAATATATCTTAAGAATAGGTTAGATTAGGTTTTTTATTTTATAAATTTCTGTTTTAGAAATACAATTTTAGAAACAAACGAATTTCGTTCTTAATTTTTTTTGAAACTCTTATTTTAGGACCACTAGTAGGATATACACAAATATTTCAAAATTAATGTTGTAAATGTTACAATCAGTGACTAATAAAAATAAAAATTTTTTTTTATCAATTTTTGAATAAATTTTACTCATATTTCCGGTTTCTCTTTAAATATTGGTTGTTATTAGGTAAGTTAATAAATAGGAGTAGGTACTAATTTTTTTATTTAAAATTGAAGTTGATTCAAAATATTTAAAATACATGAAAACCCCAAATAGAAAAATTATAGTAACTTATAGACATATTCAATAAATTTCTAATTATTTATAAAAATCGATTAATTATCTACTATTAATATAGCAGATCATTTCTGTTTGACTTCGAAAAACTTTACACCCCTCTCATCATTTAGTAGTTGCAAACTTCGTTAGCATTTAAATTACTTTTTGAAGTTTCCCCCTATGCTGGTAATTTGCGGTTTAAACGCCTAAAATAATGCTTTATCGAAATTTATTCCGAAATATAATTAACAGTAATTTCACAAGTTTTATGCAATAGGTATAAACATTTAGGCAAATTAAAAATAATAACAGCTCTGTTTGACAATTTTCTGTTATGCAAATGAACCTTACTCATGATATTGTAGTTTATCATAAGCTTGGGAAAACTCATAATTACTGTGTTTCATTGTTGGGACGGTAGCATGAGCACAAAATAAAAACGATGATTCTCGTAATTAAACTCCACAAGAAACAAGATTTATATCTAGTAATAATGCATTACAAAACCAATTTCCCCAATCAAATCAAATCAAATCAATAAAAATCCGTTTGGTTTTATGATTTTTTCCTCAAAAACCAATCGTATTACGAATGGATTGGATTGCACCACATTTCTAATAAGATTAATTACCAAGCACATATACAACAAAACAATGGAGCTCACCTTTCTAGTAGCAATCCGAGTTATATAATTCCAGCGTGTAATAATAATTTGTTTAATTCATGTGAATGCACTCTCACTGCAAGAAGGATGAACGCCACCGACACATCCAAGATGTGTAAATCGAGAAGACTGAAGGCATTCAAGTCTTTCTGTCGATTTATAGTTCTAGTCTTCTTGGGGTCACCGGGTAACGGGAAGATTGTCTTAGGTAAAGATCTTTCTTGCCAAGTTGTGTCGTAATCAACTTGTGGAGGGTTGTTGCATTGCTTGGATGAGGGATGGAAAGAGAAAGTCCACCACTCCATTAGAGTTATTTTTGATTGAAAACTAAACTTACCCTCGGAGGGTAATTAAATTATAACGGTTTTACGCTCATTGAATTAATTATTTTCTAGACTCATTGGTGCATATCGAAAACCATTCTAGGAATCAAATTATTGTCCGGTCTGAACCAAAGGTGTGATTGTTCACAAACGCCAGTAATTTGGTTCATTGAATTGATTAGCTCGCTTTGTCAATCGATATAGAACAACAGGCGTAATAAAACATTAATGCCTTAAGTTCAAATATACAGAGTGGTGCTGGATAGTTTAGATATTTGCAACAAGTTATTAGGTATTTATTTTTATAAAATTTCTTAGCAAAAATCATGGAATAATTCTAGAATATGAAAAGATTTAAATCACATAGTTAAATAAATAAAAATGCTGGGGGTTAGTCAGAGAATTCTTTAAAAAGCCCATGAGTCTTTAGAAATCTTGACAATTTGATGTCTGTTTGTTCAATAATCAGAAAGCCATTTTTAAGAATAGTTAAAAGAGAATAATAAAAATTCCTAAATATAAAATTCGGTTGAAAATGCTAAATTATAACTTTTATTCATTTTCGTTCAGTTTTGTTAAAAATGATATAAATATTATGAAAAACCTCAAATTTTTATTACGGAAAATTTCGCATTTGCTACTAGAAAAAATCTAACAAAACAAACATTTTTATGTAATTTTCGATAACAAATTTTTTCTTTTGCATAAATTTAACTCAGTAACGGATACACAGGGGGGTTTCTAATGCAACTACCGGCCGCCTGTTTGGGGTTTACAATCGTTTAAAATCTTCCATAAGGGAGAATTTGAAAAAAAATCCCGACTCCCTCCTTTTCTTCAAAAATTTTTGATCTGCCACTGTCTTTTTAACCTAATAAAAATACTAAAAATACTCTAATTTTCCTTAATTTTATTTCCTAACATAATTTTAATAGAAAATTCAAATATACAGGGTGTTCGGGCGAAGTGGCTCACTATTGCTAACTTCGTTATTATTGGAGCTATAAAGTCGGTTAAATTAGTAAACTAGTAGCATTTTTTCCGCTGATTACAATAGTGAAAACAGAAAAACAATTGACCATCTGGTTTTCGAGATATTCACAAAAATAAAATTTTTTTAAATGGAACACCCTATATATTTTTGCAGAAATCGATGACAAATTAAATTTTGTACAAAAAATGTCCTTATGCTTTTTTGACAATTATTTAAAATAAGCGAGTTATTTTGAAAAAAAATTTTCAAAGTTTTAATATCAAGTAGCCATGAAAATTATAATTTTGTAAATTTTCAATATTTCCGTAATTCTTTCAAGTATTTTTCAACTTTCTTAAATTGAATATTATGATTGCTTGGTTTTAATAAATTACTATTCCGTTTTATGGCTACTTGATTTTAAAGAATTGTAAACTTTTTTCAAAATAACTCGCTTATTTTAAATTATTATCAAAAAAAGATGAGGACATTTTTTGTATAGAATTTAATTTACCATCGATTTTTGCAAAAAATACAGGGTGTTCCATTTAAAAAAATGTTATTTTTTTGAATATCTTGAAAACCAGATGGTCTATTGTTTTTTTGTTTTCACCATTGTAATCAGCGGAAAAAATCCTACTAGTTTGCTAATTTAACCGACTTTGTAGCTCCAATAATAACGAAGTTAGCAATAATGAGCCACTTCGCGCGAACACCCTGTATATAACGACCATTCATGAAAAATTACTAATTTTAGAAAGTTTTTGTCATTTTCATTGAATTTTGAATAAATTAAGGCTGGTTTCTTATGAAAAATTAGATGAGATAAAATTACAAAATTATGGATTTTGGTGTCGATATCAGACTCTTAAAAAATCTAAAAAAAAATTAGGATTTTGGCCATTTTTTAGACTCTTTATTTAGGGTTCTAAAAATACACTAGACCTTCATATAATGATAGGAAATTTTGTGCTGATTCTAAATCTGTCCTCAACATCCCGATGGAACAATTAGATTTTCCAGAATTTTCCATTGTCCGGACCAGTCTTTTATCTTTCAATTTTTTTTAATATTATTATTTTTATGTTTTTTGAATGGCTGTAGAATCATTACTGGTGCTCAAAATTACATGAAATCTTTTGCAACTAATAGATTGAACCTTCTACTTTAATTTTCTGTATTATTTAATTGTCAGTTACTACTTTTGATTTTTTTGGACAACTCCAAGTGTTGTACCGGTTTTTGGTCATTTTCTAAGAGCCAGAACACCTTTCCATTATGACATACAGAAAAACCTTTTCTATGCCTTGAATATTTAGCACTACTACAGCAGGATTATTTTTAGAAGAAACTATCTCTGTCTCTACCTCTTCCTCGAGAACAAGAAAAAAAGAGCGTATCACGAGCTGTCCACTAAAAATAATTCGAGTAGGGGAACCTCCCAACATAAGGCTGCTCCCTTCTTATCAGAGATAAACTTACCATGTGGATAAACAATAAACCCTACAAACTGCAAATCTCAGCGCATTCCACCTGCCAGTGTATGTACTTACTACCAGTAGAAAAAGAAACCTTCTCTTTCTCAAAAATTTCCAAAACTGTATCGGAAACAACTTTAGTGTCATTGGAAAATCTGCTTCTTTCAGGTTCGACATCGTCATGGAATAAAACACTCCAGTTAACTGTAAGACGCAAAGCGTGGTCATAGCTGGGTACTCGCATGGAAAAAGCGTTCCATTTTGGAAAATATTATTTCTACTAGAGGTTGTTTAACTTGGTGATCTCCTCAATAAGAAACATGATTAATTTTTCAATAAGGTACTTACCATAAATAAATATTCTCCAATCTCTTCGTAGATCACCCTGTATATAACCCAACAATTTCTAGTTCACTTGTTGACTCGCTGATAATTTAAATCTCAGCGCAATTGTTGCGATCTAATAATCGACAAAAAAATTCCTCTAATCTAAGTTAAAAATAGCCAAACAGCGATCATTATGTTATTGTTTGGTTATTAATTTAATAAGAACCTCTTTTTCCATTTGTTATAGAAAGACTCAATCTCATCATTCATCTTAAATCGTTGTTGTTGGAAAGGACAATGGTTTTTAAGAAAGCGGCCCATGCGGAACGTTTTAAATATAACGGGTAATTGGTAATGATTGTTATTGCGTTTGTCAGTTTCAGTTTGCAATTATTATGGCTTATTGGCTTTCGGTTTATTTGTAGTTGATAGTTAAGTAAATAATTGAATAAAGTACGCGAAAAGTACGGGAATTTTGTAATAATTGTCTTCATTATGATGTTTTAGGATATAACCATTATTTTCTTTGTTAGTTATTTTGAAATAAAGAATTAAAACGCAGGGCCGGACTTTGAACTAAGTGAGCTACTGGGCCCTAAGGAATCCTAAACCTAAAAGTGTTTTAATTTAACGTGGACTTAAAAATATTTTGCGGGAAATTTAAATATGTTAATTTGTTTGTCGATGATTGGAAAATAAAAATTATTCTAGTCTCAACTCTCTCTACTAAAAATAGCCTGTTATTTCGCAATATTGTATAAGAAAGATATTTTTCTTAGTTGCTCAAATTTAGCAGAACATTTCTCTTTTTCTCTTGGCCAATTTACTCCACCATTCCGTTGGTGATTGTGATTTTCTAAATAAAGTCTACTATTAGACCAGACCCAGATAAAATCCAGTGAATGTGTGTTTCTCATAAACATTAGTGACCTAGGGTCGCATAAATATGTTTCGGTTGGCTAAACCGACTACATCATGTAGGTAAAGTCATAAAGTGTACCGTACTTTTTTTGACAACTTTACATGTCAGTGAAACTACAAGAATACTAATTACTTTTATTATTTCAATTTAGGTAAATATAATTATGTTATAAAATGGAAATAATATACATGGGAACTGTTATCGAACCGTAGAATAGACCATTATTTATTTATATGAACATTAAATTATTTGCAATCAGGAAATGGAACATTTACCGTCAAAATTATTGTGCAATTATTATTACTCCTATTATTCGCTTTTTACATAAATTCACAAGAATTTCTAATCGAATATTTTCTAGTAGAAATAACAATTTCCAAAATGGACCGCTTTTCCATGCGAGTACCCAGCTATGACCACGCTTTGCGTCTTACTGTTAACTGGAGTGTTTTATTCCATGACGATGTCGATCCTGAAAGAAGCAGATTTTCCACTGACACTGAAGTTGTTTCCGATACAGTTTTGGAATTTTTTGAGAAAGAGGAGGTTTCCTTTTCGACTGGTAGTAAGTACACTGGCAGGTGGAATGCGCTGGGATTTGCTGATTGTGGGGTTTATGTGTATCCACATGGTAAGTTCATCTCAGATAAGAGGAGAGCAGCGTCATGTTGGGAGGTTCCCCCACTCTTATACTTGAATTATTTTTAATGGGCAGCTCGTGATACGCTCTTTCTTTCTTGTACTCGAGGAAGAGTTTAAAAATAATCCTGCTATAGTAGTCCTAATATTAAGGGCGTGGGAAAGGTTTTTCTATATGTCATAATGGAAAGCCGTTCTGGGTGTTGGAAAATGACCAATAAGAAACTTTGAGCAGTCCATAAAAATCAAAAACTAGTAATTGACAATTAAATGATACAGCAAATTAAATTAGAAGGTTTAATCAAAAAATTATAAGATATGAAAAAGTTTCTAAATTGAATGGAAAAAAACCAGTGGCGTACGTTTTATTCAATAAAATGTTTTTGAAGAAACCCGTACGCACGCCTGGTGAAATCCTGACGATATAAACTGGGACACCCTGTATATGACGAGCTGTCTATTAAAAATAAATCAACTAGGTATATAAATATATGTTCTAAATCGAACCTTTATTTGGTAATAAATTTTTCCATTTTCTCCTCCAAGGAGTGATATACAAAGGCTACTTCAAAGACGGAATGTTCCACGGCAGAGGCTCTCTAATTTATCCAAGTGGACAAGAAATCTTCGGTACATGGGTGAATGGTAAACTAATAAACTCTGTCTTTAAATACCCTGATGGTTTAGTTTACAAGGAACCATGGGCTTATTGTAAAATGCCGGATAGAAGGTCCTGTCACTAGACCTAAAATTATTATCAATGATTTATGTTGATTTTTTCGAGATAGATTCCGCATTGAAGTTGAAGAAGGTTTCAAAGCAGCTAGAGATGAATACAAAACAAACATTCAACCAACTAGACAGATTCCGGAAGGTTGTTATGATACAGGAACCGGGTTTTACAACACGAAAACAAAGTGTATTGTACAGACTAAAGAAGGGTAAAGAATTTTAGTTTAGAGGATTTTCGTTAGATTAAAATCGGATTTTTTCGTTTTAGCGGAACTGAAATTGATACTTCAGTACCAATTGAGTAAGATGATAGCTACTGGAATAACCAGGTATGAGTATCACTTTTGTTTTCTTTAGGATACCCAGCCAAGAACACGAGGAGCATATTTTGAAATACTACAGAAATGCTGAGGATAAACCGACTGGATATCAGCCAGAGTTTTATGAGTTTTGGACAACTGGTACTCAAGAGGAAATACAAGAGATTATGACCGAGAATTTCCAAGAAGATTATGGTAGTCAATCAGATTCTCTCTAAAGTATGTTAAGAGAACTGTTAAATTTCTGTTGAGGTTGAAATAAAATAATTTTTTCATCGATACCAGAAGCCTTATCTCTTATTTTTAAATAATCTACATGCACTTGACAAGTATTTTGCTGTTATAATCGGCAGTTTACACAATTTTTAAATAAATGTGTAACCTTGACCCAAGATAAGTACCGAATAATCGTCAAAAGCGTGAACATCAAAAAATAAACAAGATGACTCTTAAAAAAATTTATATACTTGTACATTTCCTATATCTAAAATACACTTTAAATCTTCATCAAATAGTTCAATGTGAACTAATTTTTTCCACATCCAAATAAATCTTGTTAATTGGAAACAAGACAAACGTGTCCGGGTTGAATTTAATAGGCGTAATCGTTTTGGGATTCATTTTAATCTTGAAATTTTTCAGAATGGTCACGATGCCTATTTTGCTTTGCATTAGTCCAAATCTTAGACCTAAAACATTTTAAATTATAGAAAGGAAGAAGTAACTAGGTTATTTTAGCCTACCTATGCAATTTCTTGGACCTTCCCCGAAAGGTATATAGACGTAAGGATGTCGTCCTTTTTTGTTTTCATCGCTAAATCTATCAGGATCCCATTTTGTTGGTTCTGGCCAATAGTCTGGATCTCTATGTAGTCCTAGGACGGAAACTAGAACTGTTGTGTCTTGTTCAATGGTCGTGTTAGTGTTTCGTAGTGTATAAGGCTTGCTAGCTACTCGACTTAGAGTGGAAACTGGAGGATATTTCCTTAGAGTTTCTGAAATAAATGAAGTGATAGAAGAAAATTTGTAATAGGTTGTAGTAAATTTTACCTTCAACGACTTGTCCTAGATATTTCATCTCCTTTATGGCTTCATAAGTAACTTCTCCGTTATGATTTTTCAACACCTCAGTAATTTCCTTGCGGAGCCTCTCTTGAAGTGGAGGATTTTGCGCCAATTCAAACAAAGCATAAGTCATAGTCGACGAAGAAGTTTCGAAACCCGCAGCGAAGAACAAGAAAGTCTGAGCTGCCATTTCGTTCAAAGTAAACTCTTGGCCTTTAGGCGCCTTGTTCCGGATATCTATTAGCATTTGAAGGAAATCCGGACGGACTATTTTGTTTTTATCACGATACTGCACAGCCTCCCTTACAATCCTTTGAAAGAATGTTATTTCTTCATTGGTGAAGTTCCTGACGCCTAGTTTGTGGGCCAAACGTGGCATGTTGATGGATAGGAAGAGGCTGATGCTTTGCCAGAAACCTACTGTGAAGATTTTTCTTCCCATTTTCCTAAATTCCGCGTCTGGATCCTTGAAACTGTTGCATTCTATTCCGTAGACCACGCTTCCGATTACGTCAGTCGTAAAACAACCTGCCGCCTCGTGGATATCAATTTCCGTTTTTTTATGTCCCAAAATATCGATTAAACCTTCAGTACTCTTCACGACTGTGTTGAACATGACCTTCATTTTACCAGAAGTGAATATAGGAGTGAATTTAACTCTTAACCCTCTCCACTCGGCGCCATCTTGAGTAAACAAGTTGGCACTAATAGGATCCGCTGCTTCGTTATGGTAAACTCCACGATTGACGAAATATTGGAAGTCAGCTGTTAAAATATCTCGCGCATAATCGGGGTCTACTACTAGAAGTTGTGGTTGAGTTACTGCGTACAATCCTCCAAATTTAAGTCCTCTAGACTTGAGTTCGTCGTAGTAATCTTTACTGGGAGTCCCCAAGGAGATGCCTTTTGGAAAATATGTGTATGCGTTTCCCAGGGGAAATTTGGGGGTCAAGTGGGGTACGTTTCTTTTAGCCCAGTAGGTATAAGCGTAGGAAAAGTAGAGTTTTATTGCAAAGAGTAAAGTGGCTAGTCCTAGGATTATTTCGAAAATAAAGTTGTCCAAAATGAGCGCCATGACAAGGGGCTATCTGCAAACAAATGTAAATATGTCAGAATAAATTATTGGTGGTTTTATGCGTTGTATTTAATAGTTCGGGTTATCTCTGAAATGTGTGGTAGGTCAATTTAATAAAGTTCAAGTAATTATGAAGCGCGTTTATTGTTAATTTAATAATAAAATATGTAATTATGTGGCTAAACTTGTTAAAGTTTATAATAATAATAAACATTTTCCTGATTATCGAGAATGAAACTAAAAATAAAGCTAATTATATAAAGTATTTTTTTTTATTAACCACTGAACTATCTTTGATACGCATTTTAATTAGTGCCTTGGTTATTGATATTAGCTTAAATGTAGATCTTTAATTATGTATATTCAATTTGGCACGAAAATTTGACTTTCCTTCCTTTTTACAAACAAAAATTAACAAGACCAAAGATATTTTGAAAGACGAAATGACAAATAGAACATGAAAACATTTTAGTTATTTAAAATGAATTTAAAATAAATTAATGAATAGAACGCGGATCTCAGATAGTCATTCCAGAGACGGACACTGGTGCTATTTGAAACTAGAAAACAAATAAACACTTATTTTTCAGTGTATGAAATAAAATAAATCTGGTTTCACTGACATTTTCAAAGCTTCTAGTATCACGACTCCCTGAAATCCACCTTGAAATATTCATTGCGTACTAAAATTGAGTACTTTTCAGGGTGAAAAATTAAAATTATTGTCTACGAACTACAAGTTTTTCAGCTTACCGACATACCCTATTATTATAACATTCAACACGAAATAAATTCAATATAGAAGTCACTTATTGATTGTTTAAAGACTAATAGCTAATGGATAACTGAGTACTTATTCCTTATATTTCCACAACCAAGGACTTCCAATCTTCGTAGTAATTTATTCAACCTCAAATCATTCTAAATTACTTTATAATGTTTATACGCCATTTTCTTCGAATAGCTAGATCTATAGATTTAAACTGGATTGTGTAATCAATTTATGGAATTAATTACAAAAACAATAATAATTAAATATAGTAAGTACATAATTATATCTAGTATGTATAATGTTAATAGAAAAAAATAATTACGATATATTGATAAGCCTACAAAAGTGTAGATTTCTATAGAAGACAAACATTCACTTTTATATAAGTATAAAATAAAGATGGCGCAGAAGACGTGAATGTGTTTTTGTCATATATAAATTGTAATTATTTTTATTGAAAAAACGACGCAAAATAAAAAACTCTTATTACTTCTACGATTCGTGTGGAAGTCGAAAGAACATTTACAAAAAATTTTGGCGTCGATATCTAGAACGATGTAGATTTGTATAGAGGACAAAACTTGACTTTTATATCTACTCGTATATAAGGTAACTACGTTTCTAATTTTTTATCCTATACTATGTAGAGAAGATAAAAAGAGTGACAAAAGACTATTGGTACAAAGGTTTTAAAAAATCCACAACTTTTTTGGCATAAATATAAAACCAACATAGTTTCAAAGTAAATATGCTAATTAGGTACCTATAGAATAATGAGAAGTAGCTCTTCAAAGATTGCTTTTATCAATACTTTTTAAGATTAAGATTTGTTTTTGTTGCAATTAGTAAAACTAGTAAAAAATTGTAGACTAAAACGCATTGAAAAAGCTTCAAGTTGTTTGTTATGAAAAATATCACTATCTTATAAAGATAAAATTAAAGGATGATTCGAAAAATATACTAAAGTATCTGATGTGTCCAACACATGACTTTCTTATACGGATTAAGTTAAATTTCTTGTAAAAATCGTGTTTAAATTTTGAGCGTTTCCAGCAATTTTCAAATAGTTTTCGGAAGTCTCTGTCGCACTTATTGCAATACGTATGAATCTGTCCTTGTCCCACTCATTATAATCGAATTTTACGATAAAAATAAGTGTTTTATTTTAGATTTTTCACTTAATACTCACTTAAAAAACTATCCCGGTATAAAATCACATTTATTTATTCATTATTATTGTTATCGGTACCATAGAAACTAGTAAATAACAAAAAAATAATGGTCCTTCTGGGATTCGAACCCAGGACCTTCCGTTTGGCAGCTAAGCCTCTATGTGACACTAGTCTACTTAGGCTGTCTGATTCAACGCGCACTATGAGAAAATAAAAGTGTTTTAAGAATATTTCGTTTTTTTGAAATTTTTTTGACGGAATTTAAAAAAAAAGTTCAAACAAAATTTGTTGAAAATTTAATTCTAAGTCAATTACTTCGTATAAGAAAGTAAAAATTTAGTAAGTACCTTCTAACATTAATATGGTTGCTAGTCAGAAGAAATAAGATTGTAAAAATTTTACTTCTGTGTACCTGAGAATAAAAATTGCCATTTTCTGCAGTATTTCCATTCATATGATTTAAGTATGAATTTTTAGACTTGTGTTATACATTTCTGCAAAATGGGACTATAATTATTGTCCTCATTGGTAACTTAACTTCTAGAGATATTTTTTGGTAAATAACGGAAAATATTAGTTTATAAAAAGCAATTCAACTAAAATGCGACTAGTTATTTCTTGTCGGGGTCATTTAAATTAAAATTTGGGAAAATATTCCAATTTTGTTTAACGTCAAACTTAACACAAAATGCATAGAAAGCTAATAAAGATGTAGTTAGTTAATTAGTTACAATTGGTTTTAAATTACCTAAGGTAATGTAATTTATGGAAATTAATGTAAATTAGAGAAAAATTTAAGCGGTGGTTCTAAAACTATGCAATTTAGAACATTTGTTATTTTCTTTTTTCTATTTATGCCACATTCTCTAAAGAACATTTAAAATTTTATAGACTGTAAGGTAAGTTTTCGTCTCGTTTTAAACAGTGCAAAATTTCACATTTCTATCTTAAACCGTTAAAGTCCTGTTACAACAAACTTATCGATATTTTATTTGAAAAAAATTCTCACTCCGATAATGTCTTTCTAAAATTGAGTGATTCACTTTAATATACCTACATCGAGTTTAACTATAGTTACTACTCCAATAATTTAAAGTACTCACCCTTTCTTCACCCAACTAAACTTATCAATATAGACGCTTGTTGCAAACTGAAGCAAACTATAGAATTGAAGGTCCATCGCTTTATAAATACTTAAGAATTATGAGATAAATGCTATCATGATTACAAGGCAATTATAAATGAATATTGTAATAAACATAACGATTTCATAACAGAAAGTAAATTATTATCAAAAAATAAAATGTGACGATCATGTCGTTTAATTCAAACCAAACAATAAATACAACAGAGAATTAAATTAAATGATAATAATATGACAAAGCAGTAATGTATTTTGCTAATTGCAGTTTATTCGGATGGAATAAGATATAAATAACAGCGAATTATTTCTAAATAACAAAACTGTTTGTCACGAAGATAATGCGTATTTATGCAACAAGGGTGTAATGTAGTATTTTTTCACGAATGGGAAATGTGAGCGCACGAGGGGTAGACAAACTAAATCGTGAAAAATATTTTTTGTAATAAAACCTACATGCCATTTTGTAAATTTATTTAAAATTAAAATAGTGTTTCTAAACTATAACGCCTAAAGCTCGCACACTACGAAATGTGTCACTATTTTCTAACAGCTGTAAAAAATTTAATTCTTTGAGTATTTTCCGCACAAATTTAAAATAATTTCTTGACTCCTTTTCATTATCTTATCATCCTGTTAAAATCCTAAAACAATGCGCCCTAATAACTTTTTAATAAACCCTTCTGTTGATTAAAAGTGAAAAACTGGCGCTCGCTTTTGTCTGTCGACGCTCCGCCAAACCAAATTATTTTCTAGACTCATTGGTGCATATCGAAAACCATTCTAGGAATCAAATTATTGTCCGGTCTGAACCAAAGGTGTGATTGTTCACAAACGCCAGTAATTTGGTTCATTGAATTGATTAGCTCGCTTTGTCAATCGATATAGAACAACAGGCGTAATAAAACATTAATGCCTTAAGTTCAAATATACAGAGTGGTGCTGGATAGTTTAGATATTTGCAACAAGTTATTAGGTATTTATTTTTATAAAATTTCTTAGCAAAAATCATGGAATAATTCTAGAATATGAAAAGATTTAAATCACATAGTTAAATAAATAAAAATGCTGGGGGTTAGTCAGAGAATTCTTTAAAAAGCCCATGAGTCTTTAGAAATCTTGACAATTTGATGTCTGTTTGTTCAATAATCAGAAAGCCATTTTTAAGAATAGTTAAAAGAGAATAATAAAAATTCCTAAATATAAAATTCGGTTGAAAATGCTAAATTATAACTTTTATTCATTTTCGTTCAGTTTTGTTAAAAATGATATAAATATTATGAAAAACCTCAAATTTTTATTACGGAAAATTTCGCATTTGCTACTAGAAAAAATCTAACAAAACAAACATTTTTATGTAATTTTCGATAACAAATTTTTTCTTTAGCATAAATTTAACTCAGTAACGGATACACAGGGGGGTTTCTAATGCAACTACCGGCCGCCTGTTTGGGGTTTACAATCGTTTAAAATCTTCCATAAGGGAGAATTTGAAAAAAAATCCCGACTCCCTCCTTTTCTTCAAAAATTTTTGATCTGCCACTGTCTTTTTAACCTAATAAAAATACTAAAAATACTCTAATTTTCCTTAATTTTATTTCCTAACATAATTTTAATAGAAAATTCAAATATACAGGGTGTTCGGGCGAAGTGGCTCACTATTGCTTACTTCGTTATTATTGGAGCTATAAAGTCGGTTAAATTAGTAAACTAGTAGCATTTTTTCCGCTGATTACAATAGTGAAAACAGAAAAACAATTGACCATCTGGTTTTCGAGATATTCACAAAAATAAAATTTTTTTAAATGGAACACCCTATATATTTTTGCAGAAATCGATGACAAATTAAATTTTGTACAAAAAATGTCCTTATGCTTTTTTGACAATTATTTAAAATAAGCGAGTTATTTTGAAAAAAAATTTTCAAAGTTTTAATATCAAGTAGCCATGAAAATTATAATTTTGTAAATTTTCAATATTTCCGTAATTCTTTCAAGTATTTTTCAACTTTCTTAAATTGAATATTATGATTGCTTGGTTTTAATAAATTACTATTCCGTTTTATGGCTACTTGATTTTAAAGAATTGTAAACTTTTTTCAAAATAACTCGCTTATTTTAAATTATTATCAAAAAAAGATGAGGACATTTTTTGTATAGAATTTAATTTACCATCGATTTTTGCAAAAAATACAGGGTGTTCCATTTAAAAAAATGTTATTTTTTTGAATATCTTGAAAACCAGATGGTCTATTGTTTTTTTGTTTTCACCATTGTAATCAGCGGAAAAAATCCTACTAGTTTGCTAATTTAACCGACTTTGTAGCTCCAATAATAACGAAGTTAGCAATAATGAGCCACTTCGCGCGAACACCCTGTATATAACGACCATTCATGAAAAATTACTAATTTTAGAAAGTTTTTGTCATTTTCATTGAATTTTGAATAAATTAAGGCTGGTTTCTTATGAAAAATTAGATGAGATAAAATTACAAAATTATGGATTTTGGTGTCGATATCAGACTCTTAAAAAATCTAAAAAAAAATTAGGATTTTGGCCATTTTTTAGACTCTTTATTTAGGGTTCTAAAAATACACTAGACCTTCATATAATGATAGGAAATTTTGTGCTGATTCTAAATCTGTCCTCAACATCCCGATGGAACAATTAGATTTTCCAGAATTCTTTTATCTTTCAATTTTTTTTAATATTATTATTTTTATGTTTTTTGAATGGCTGTAGAATCATTACTGGTGCTCAAAATTACATGAAATCTTTTGCAACTAATAGATTGAACCTTCTACTTTAATTTTCTGTATTATTTAATTGTCAGTTACTACTTTTGATTTTTTTGGACAACTCCAAGTGTTGTACCGGTTTTTGGTCATTTTCTAAGAGCCAGAACACCTTTCCATTATGACATACAGAAAAACCTTTTCTATGCCTTGAATATTTAGCACTACTACAGCAGGATTATTTTTAGAAGAAACTATCTCTGTCTCTACCTCTTCCTCGAGAACAAGAAAAAAAGAGCGTATCACGAGCTGCCCACTAAAAATAATTCGAGTAGGGGAACCTCCCAACATAAGGCTGCTCCCTTCTTATCAGAGATAAACTTACCATGTGGATAAACAATAAATCCTACAAACTGCAAATCCCAGCGCATTCCACCTGCCAGTGTATGTACTTACTACCAGTAGAAAAAGAAACCTTCTCTTTCTCAAAAATTTCCAAAACTGTATCGGAAACAACTTTAGTGTCATTGGAAAATCTGCTTCTTTCAGGTTCGACATCGTCATGGAATAAAACACTCCAGTTAACTGTAAGACGCAAAGCGTGGTCATAGCTGGGTACTCGCATGGAAAAAGCGTTCCATTTTGGAAAATATTATTTCTACTAGAGGTTGTTTAACTTGGTGATCTCCTCAATAAGAAACATGATTAATTTTTCAATAAGGTACTTACCATAAATAAATATTCTCCAATCTCTTCGTAGATCACCCTGTATATAACCCAACAATTTCTAGTTCACTTGTTGACTCGCTGATAATTTAAATCTCAGCGCAATTGTTGCGATCTAATAATCGACAAAAAAATTCCTCTAATCTAAGTTAAAAATAGCCAAACAGCGATCATTATGTTATTGTTTGGTTATTAATTTAATAAGAACCTCTTTTTCCATTTGTTATAGAAAGACTCAATCTCATCATTCATCTTAAATCGTTGTTGTTGGAAAGGACAATGGTTTTTAAGAAAGCGGCCCATGCGGAACGTTTTAAATATAACGGGTAATTGGTAATGATTGTTATTGCGTTTGTCAGTTTCAGTTTGCAATTATTATGGCTTATTGGCTTTCGGTTTATTTGTAGTTGATAGTTAAGTAAATAATTGAATAAAGTACGCGAAAAGTACGGGAATTTTGTAATAATTGTCTTCATTATGATGTTTTAGGATATAACCATTATTTTCTTTGTTAGTTATTTTGAAATAAAGAATTAAAACGCAGGGCCGGACTTTGAACTAAGTGAGCTACTGGGCCCTAAGGAATCCTAAACCTAAAAGTGTTTTAATTTAACGTGGACTTAAAAATATTTTGCGGGAAATTTAAATATGTTAATTTGTTTGTCGATGATTGGAAAATAAAAATTATTCTAGTCTCAACTCTCTCTACTAAAAATAGCCTGTTATTTCGCAATATTGTATAAGAAAGATATTTTTCTTAGTTGCTCAAATTTAGCAGAACATTTCTCTTTTTCTCTTGGCCAATTTACTCCACCATTCCGTTGGTGATTGTGATTTTCTAAATAAAGTCTACTATTAGACCAGACCCAGATAAAATCCAGTGAATGTGTGTTTCTCATAAACATTAGTGACCTAGGGTCGCATAAATATGTTTCGGTTGGCTAAACCGACTACATCATGTAGGTAAAGTCATAAAGTGTACCGTACTTTTTTTGACAACTTTACATGTCAGTGAAACTACAAGAATACTAATTACTTTTATTATTTCAATTTAGGTAAATATAATTATGTTATAAAATGGAAATAATATACATGGGAACTGTTATCGAACCGTAGAATAGACCATTATTTATTTATATGAACATTAAATTATTTGCAATCAGGAAATGGAACATTTACCGTCAAAATTATTGTGCAATTATTATTACTCCTATTATTCGCTTTTTACATAAATTCACAAGAATTTCTAATCGAATATTTTCTAGTAGAAATAACAATTTCCAAAATGGACCGCTTTTCCATGCGAGTACCCAGCTATGACCACGCTTTGCGTCTTACTGTTAACTGGAGTGTTTTATTCCATGACGATGTCGATCCTGAAAGAAGCAGATTTTCCACTGACACTGAAGTTGTTTCCGATACAGTTTTGGAATTTTTTGAGAAAGAGGAGGTTTCCTTTTCGACTGGTAGTAAGTACACTGGCAGGTGGAATGCGCTGGGATTTGCTGATTGTGGGGTTTATGTGTATCCACATGGTAAGTTCATCTCAGATAAGAGGAGAGCAGCGTCATGTTGGGAGGTTCCCCCACTCTTATACTTGAATTATTTTTAATGGGCAGCTCGTGATACGCTCTTTCTTTCTTGTACTCGAGGAAGAGTTTAAAAATAATCCTGCTATAGTAGTCCTAATATTAAGGGCGTGGGAAAGGTTTTTCTATATGTCATAATGGAAAGCCGTTCTGGGTGTTGGAAAATGACCAATAAGAAACTTTGAGCAGTCCATAAAAATCAAAAACTAGTAATTGACAATTAAATGATACAGCAAATTAAATTAGAAGGTTTAATCAAAAAATTATAAGATATGAAAAAGTTTCTAAATTGAATGGAAAAAAACCAGTGGCGTACGTTTTATTCAATAAAATGTTTTTGAAGAAACCCGTACGCACGCCTGGTGAAATCCTGACGATATAAACTGGGACACCCTGTATATGACGAGCTGTCTATTAAAAATAAATCAACTAGGTATATAAATATATGTTCTAAATCGAACCTTTATTTGGTAATAAATTTTTCCATTTTCTCCTCCAAGGAGTGATATACAAAGGCTACTTCAAAGACGGAATGTTCCACGGCAGAGGCTCTCTAATTTATCCAAGTGGACAAGAAATCTTCGGTACATGGGTGAATGGTAAACTAATAAACTCTGTCTTTAAATACCCTGATGGTTTAGTTTACAAGGAACCATGGGCTTATTGTAAAATGCCGGATAGAAGGTCCTGTCACTAGACCTAAAATTATTATCAATGATTTATGTTGATTTTTTCGAGATAGATTCCGCATTGAAGTTGAAGAAGGTTTCAAAGCAGCTAGAGATGAATACAAAACAAACATTCAACCAACTAGACAGATTCCGGAAGGTTGTTATGATACAGGAACCGGGTTTTACAACACGAAAACAAAGTGTATTGTACAGACTAAAGAAGGGTAAAGAATTTTAGTTTAGAGGATTTTCGTTAGATTAAAATCGGATTTTTTCGTTTTAGCGGAACTGAAATTGATACTTCAGTACCAATTGAGTAAGATGATAGCTACTGGAATAACCAGGTATGAGTATCACTTTTGTTTTCTTTAGGATACCCAGCCAAGAACACGAGGAGCATATTTTGAAATACTACAGAAATGCTGAGGATAAACCGACTGGATATCAGCCAGAGTTTTATGAGTTTTGGACAACTGGTACTCAAGAGGAAATACAAGAGATTATGACCGAGAATTTCCAAGAAGATTATGGTAGTCAATCAGATTCTCTCTAAAGTATGTTAAGAGAACTGTTAAATTTCTGTTGAGGTTGAAATAAAATAATTTTTTCATCGATACCAGAAGCCTTATCTCTTATTTTTAAATAATCTACATGCACTTGACAAGTATTTTGCTGTTATAATCGGCAGTTTACACAATTTTTAAATAAATGTGTAACCTTGACCCAAGATAAGTACCGAATAATCGTCAAAAGCGTGAACATCAAAAAATAAACAAGATGACTCTTAAAAAAATTTATATACTTGTACATTTCCTATATCTAAAATACACTTTAAATCTTCATCAAATAGTTCAATGTGAACTAATTTTTTCCACATCCAAATAAATCTTGTTAATTGGAAACAAGACAAACGTGTCCGGGTTGAATTTAATAGGCGTAATCGTTTTGGGATTCATTTTAATCTTGAAATTTTTCAGAATGGTCACGATGCCTATTTTGCTTTGCATTAGTCCAAATCTTAGACCTAAAACATTTTAAATTATAGAAAGGAAGAAGTAACTAGGTTATTTTAGCCTACCTATGCAATTTCTTGGACCTTCCCCGAAAGGTATATAGACGTAAGGATGTCGTCCTTTTTTGTTTTCATCGCTAAATCTATCAGGATCCCATTTTGTTGGTTCTGGCCAATAGTCTGGATCTCTATGTAGTCCTAGGACGGAAACTAGAACTGTTGTGTCTTGTTCAATGGTCGTGTTAGTGTTTCGTAGTGTATAAGGCTTGCTAGCTACTCGACTTAGAGTGGAAACTGGAGGATATTTCCTTAGAGTTTCTGAAATAAATGAAGTGATAGAAGAAAATTTGTAATAGGTTGTAGTAAATTTTACCTTCAACGACTTGTCCTAGATATTTCATCTCCTTTATGGCTTCATAAGTAACTTCTCCGTTATGATTTTTCAACACCTCAGTAATTTCCTTGCGGAGCCTCTCTTGAAGTGGAGGATTTTGCGCCAATTCAAACAAAGCATAAGTCATAGTCGACGAAGAAGTTTCGAAACCCGCAGCGAAGAACAAGAAAGTCTGAGCTGCCATTTCGTTCAAAGTAAACTCTTGGCCTTTAGGCGCCTTGTTCCGGATATCTATTAGCATTTGAAGGAAATCCGGACGGACTATTTTGTTTTTATCACGATACTGCACAGCCTCCCTTACAATCCTTTGAAAGAATGTTATTTCTTCATTGGTGAAGTTCCTGACGCCTAGTTTGTGGGCCAAACGTGGCATGTTGATGGATAGGAAGAGGCTGATGCTTTGCCAGAAACCTACTGTGAAGATTTTTCTTCCCATTTTCCTAAATTCCGCGTCTGGATCCTTGAAACTGTTGCATTCTATTCCGTAGACCACGCTTCCGATTACGTCAGTCGTAAAACAACCTGCCGCCTCGTGGATATCAATTTCCGTTTTTTTATGTCCCAAAATATCGATTAAACCTTCAGTACTCTTCACGACTGTGTTGAACATGACCTTCATTTTACCAGAAGTGAATATAGGAGTGAATTTAACTCTTAACCCTCTCCACTCGGCGCCATCTTGAGTAAACAAGTTGGCACTAATAGGATCCGCTGCTTCGTTATGGTAAACTCCACGATTGACGAAATATTGGAAGTCAGCTGTTAAAATATCTCGCGCATAATCGGGGTCTACTACTAGAAGTTGTGGTTGAGTTACTGCGTACAATCCTCCAAATTTAAGTCCTCTAGACTTGAGTTCGTCGTAGTAATCTTTACTGGGAGTCCCCAAGGAGATGCCTTTTGGAAAATATGTGTATGCGTTTCCCAGGGGAAATTTGGGGGTCAAGTGGGGTACGTTTCTTTTAGCCCAGTAGGTATAAGCGTAGGAAAAGTAGAGTTTTATTGCAAAGAGTAAAGTGGCTAGTCCTAGGATTATTTCGAAAATAAAGTTGTCCAAAATGAGCGCCATGACAAGGGGCTATCTGCAAACAAATGTAAATATGTCAGAATAAATTATTGGTGGTTTTATGCGTTGTATTTAATAGTTCGGGTTATCTCTGAAATGTGTGGTAGGTCAATTTAATAAAGTTCAAGTAATTATGAAGCGCGTTTATTGTTAATTTAATAATAAAATATGTAATTATGTGGCTAAACTTGTTAAAGTTTATAATAATAATAAACATTTTCCTGATTATCGAGAATGAAACTAAAAATAAAGCTAATTATATAAAGTATTTTTTTTTATTAACCACTGAACTATCTTTGATACGCATTTTAATTAGTGCCTTGGTTATTGATATTAGCTTAAATGTAGATCTTTAATTATGTATATTCAATTTGGCACGAAAATTTGACTTTCCTTCCTTTTTACAAACAAAAATTAACAAGACCAAAGATATTTTGAAAGACGAAATGACAAATAGAACATGAAAACATTTTAGTTATTTAAAATGAATTTAAAATAAATTAATGAATAGAACGCGGATCTCAGATAGTCATTCCAGAGACGGACACTGGTGCTATTTGAAACTAGAAAACAAATAAACACTTATTTTTCAGTGTATGAAATAAAATAAATCTGGTTTCACTGACATTTTCAAAGCTTCTAGTATCACGACTCCCTGAAATCCACCTTGAAATATTCATTGCGTACTAAAATTGAGTACTTTTCAGGGTGAAAAATTAAAATTATTGTCTACGAACTACAAGTTTTTCAGCTTACCGACATACCCTATTATTATAACATTCAACACGAAATAAATTCAATATAGAAGTCACTTATTGATTGTTTAAAGACTAATAGCTAATGGATAACTGAGTACTTATTCCTTATATTTCCACAACCAAGGACTTCCAATCTTCGTAGTAATTTATTCAACCTCAAATCATTCTAAATTACTTTATAATGTTTATACGCCATTTTCTTCGAATAGCTAGATCTATAGATTTAAACTGGATTGTGTAATCAATTTATGGAATTAATTACAAAAACAATAATAATTAAATATAGTAAGTACATAATTATATCTAGTATGTATAATGTTAATAGAAAAAAATAATTACGATATATTGATAAGCCTACAAAAGTGTAGATTTCTATAGAAGACAAACATTCACTTTTATATAAGTATAAAATAAAGATGGCGCAGAAGACGTGAATGTGTTTTTGTCATATATAAATTGTAATTATTTTTATTGAAAAAACGACGCAAAATAAAAAACTCTTATTACTTCTACGATTCGTGTGGAAGTCGAAAGAACATTTACAAAAAATTTTGGCGTCGATATCTAGAACGATGTAGATTTGTATAGAGGACAAAACTTGACTTTTATATCTACTCGTATATAAGGTAACTACGTTTCTAATTTTTTATCCTATACTATGTAGAGAAGATAAAAAGAGTGACAAAAGACTATTGGTACAAAGGTTTTAAAAAATCCACAACTTTTTTGGCATAAATATAAAACCAACATAGTTTCAAAGTAAATATGCTAATTAGGTACCTATAGAATAATGAGAAGTAGCTCTTCAAAGATTGCTTTTATCAATACTTTTTAAGATTAAGATTTGTTTTTGTTGCAATTAGTAAAACTAGTAAAAAATTGTAGACTAAAACGCATTGAAAAAGCTTCAAGTTGTTTGTTATGAAAAATATCACTATCTTATAAAGATAAAATTAAAGGATGATTCGAAAAATATACTAAAGTATCTGATGTGTCCAACACATGACTTTCTTATACGGATTAAGTTAAATTTCTTGTAAAAATCGTGTTTAAATTTTGAGCGTTTCCAGCAATTTTCAAATAGTTTTCGGAAGTCTCTGTCGCACTTATTGCAATACGTATGAATCTGTCCTTGTCCCACTCATTATAATCGAATTTTACGATAAAAATAAGTGTTTTATTTTAGATTTTTCACTTAATACTCACTTAAAAAACTATCCCGGTATAAAATCACATTTATTTATTCATTATTATTGTTATCGGTACCATAGAAACTAGTAAATAACAAAAAAATAATGGTCCTTCTGGGATTCGAACCCAGGACCTTCCGTTTGGCAGCTAAGCCTCTATGTGACACTAGTCTACTTAGGCTGTCTGATTCAACGCGCACTATGAGAAAATAAAAGTGTTTTAAGAATATTTCGTTTTTTTGAAATTTTTTTGACGGAATTTAAAAAAAAAGTTCAAACAAAATTTGTTGAAAATTTAATTCTAAGTCAATTACTTCGTATAAGAAAGTAAAAATTTAGTAAGTACCTTCTAACATTAATATGGTTGCTAGTCAGAAGAAATAAGATTGTAAAAATTTTACTTCTGTGTACCTGAGAATAAAAATTGCCATTTTCTGCAGTATTTCCATTCATATGATTTAAGTATGAATTTTTAGACTTGTGTTATACATTTCTGCAAAATGGGACTATAATTATTGTCCTCATTGGTAACTTAACTTCTAGAGATATTTTTTGGTAAATAACGGAAAATATTAGTTTATAAAAAGCAATTCAACTAAAATGCGACTAGTTATTTCTTGTCGGGGTCATTTAAATTAAAATTTGGGAAAATATTCCAATTTTGTTTAACGTCAAACTTAACACAAAATGCATAGAAAGCTAATAAAGATGTAGTTAGTTAATTAGTTACAATTGGTTTTAAATTACCTAAGGTAATGTAATTTATGGAAATTAATGTAAATTAGAGAAAAATTTAAGCGGTGGTTCTAAAACTATGCAATTTAGAACATTTGTTATTTTCTTTTTTCTATTTATGCCACATTCTCTAAAGAACATTTAAAATTTTATAGACTGTAAGGTAAGTTTTCGTCTCGTTTTAAACAGTGCAAAATTTCACATTTCTATCTTAAACCGTTAAAGTCCTGTTACAACAAACTTATCGATATTTTATTTGAAAAAAATTCTCACTCCGATAATGTCTTTCTAAAATTGAGTGATTCACTTTAATATACCTACATCGAGTTTAACTATAGTTACTACTCCAATAATTTAAAGTACTCACCCTTTCTTCACCCAACTAAACTTATCAATATAGACGCTTGTTGCAAACTGAAGCAAACTATAGAATTGAAGGTCCATCGCTTTATAAATACTTAAGAATTATGAGATAAATGCTATCATGATTACAAGGCAATTATAAATGAATATTGTAATAAACATAACGATTTCATAACAGAAAGTAAATTATTATCAAAAAATAAAATGTGACGATCATGTCGTTTAATTCAAACCAAACAATAAATACAACAGAGAATTAAATTAAATGATAATAATATGACAAAGCAGTAATGTATTTTGCTAATTGCAGTTTATTCGGATGGAATAAGATATAAATAACAGCGAATTATTTCTAAATAACAAAACTGTTTGTCACGAAGATAATGCGTATTTATGCAACAAGGGTGTAATGTAGTATTTTTTCACGAATGGGAAATGTGAGCGCACGAGGGGTAGACAAACTAAATCGTGAAAAATATTTTTTGTAATAAAACCTACATGCCATTTTGTAAATTTATTTAAAATTAAAATAGTGTTTCTAAACTATAACGCCTAAAGCTCGCACACTACGAAATGTGTCACTATTTTCTAACAGCTGTAAAAAATTTAATTCTTTGAGTATTTTCCGCACAAATTTAAAATAATTTCTTGACTCCTTTTCATTATCTTATCATCCTGTTAAAATCCTAAAACAATGCGCCCTAATAACTTTTTAATAAACCCTTCTGTTGATTAAAAGTGAAAAACTGGCGCTCGCTTTTGTCTGTCGACGCTCCGCCAAACTGGAAAAATATTTGTGTGCATTTTCACACTACGCAACTCCTGCAATTGTTATCTTGGAGCCATGTGCTCGCAGGATCACGATCAGTTTGTTTTCAAACAATCGCGTATTGGGTTGTTGGTGACGCCTTATCAATGCTGAGTTGTGAAATAATTAATAAAACCGAGACAATAATGAGGCGGCAAATTCACAGTAAGTGGCAACAAGATTGTTTTGTGGTTTAATTCGGTGGTTTTCCAACCAATGTTAGAACTCGTAGAAGTTCATCTGTTATGGGCAATTAAATTAAGTGGAGCATTTTTGAGTTTTAAAAATATATTATCTAACTTCCGCTAATTGTATTTAAATTAGAATGTTCAAAAATTGTCTATTGTGATGAGGCTTATATGAGAGGCTTAATTTTCTTGTGCATAACAATACTAACTAATAATATGTAATCAATTATAATTTATATACCTACATCCAATTTCCTACAAAGTTATCTAAAAATTTCTCAGTTTTGTTACATGTTAATGTTATGATAAAGGTAAAATTACCGAACTTTTAAATGGCACACTTTTGGTATTATTTAGGACAATTTGCACTCATCACTAGGCTAATTAGCAATTTTATTTCCAGCAAATTCGCCCGATGCGATGGTAAATTTTAAATAAACATCACACCGAATCATACTGGAAACTTTTAATGCTATGGTTTTAGATGATTTATTTAGGTCGATTTAGTAATTAAACTTCGATAAGTTTTTCAATTTTCTGGTTTCGCTCGTTCAACAATTTCTTGTTAATTATCCTGTTGACCTGTTGTATGAAAATAAATGAAATTCGATGGTAAACAAATAAAAATGTGGAAAAATAAACTTTGTTTCAACGAGGCACTTAGAGCGAAAATCGAAATTGTTTTAGGAGGTTCGTTAGAGTTATACTCGTATAGGCTTTTTTATAGAAATGTTTGGAAATGTTTACAGGGAAATCATCATGGGAAATAATGGAGTTTTTTAAATCTAATCTTTGTTACTTTGGCTGTAAAAAATACATTAAGTAGATTACTTTGTAAAGTTTATTTTCAAATAAAATGAAATATTTCAAATCAGGTTAAGATCACATTTTGTCTAATTAAATCAGTGGTTCCCAAATGTTGATATATTATTTGTGTGTTAGCATAATTAAAGAGTGCTTAGATCTGGTCAAGATAACTCGATTAAACCTACTTGATATCTATACAACTAGTCAGAGGTTTAGTTTAGTAAAAGGTATTTTCTCGCACGCTGTTAGTGACAAGGTTTAAATTATAAGTTACAAAAAAAGTAATTTCCATGAATTCTTTAATGCATATTTTATGGTATTTCTTTAAATTGCTTCGGGAATAAGTCCAAAAAAGATGGTTTAAAATTTATACGATTGTGTTTTTTTTATAATTTTGAGTAACAAAATTTGTTCTCAGTTTAATTACTTTAAATATCTGATGTGCTCAACACATGACTTTCTTATACGGATAGTACCACAATTACTTTTCCTAAACAAATTAAGTTAAATTTCTTGTAAAAATCGTGTTTCAATTTTGAGCGTTTCCAGCAATATTCAAATAAATTTCGGAAGTCTCTCTCGCACTTATTCCAATTCGCATAAATCTGTCCTTCTCCCAGTCATTATAACTGAATTTTACGTCAAACACAAATGTTTTATTTTTTAAAATTTTTTTTTACAGAATTTCAAAAAAGAGTTCAAACAAAATTTGTTCAAAATTCAATTCTAAATCAATGTTAAAGAATAAAAAAATCTCATAAATTGTTTATTTTTCAAGATATTCCTAAAAAACCTAAAAATGTCTTCAGGTAAGTGTCACTTGTGTTGGTGCTAGATGAAAAACATTTATTGTGGCACCCACAAATTTGTTCAAACTCTTAAATATGAAATTTGAATCCAATCCGATAAGTCGTTTTTGAGTTATGGTGGGATACAGACAGACAGACACACATCATGGCGAAAATGGTCAAAATGGATTCAGGGGCCCTCAAAACGTGTAAATCCATCAAAATCTCGAAGTCGAAAAAAATCACGATTACAACACTTCCTTATACTTCGTATAAGAAAGTAAAAAAAACTTCTCTTGTTAATCATTATACTATGTGTAAGTACCATAAAAATTGATATTTCACGAAAACGGCAAGAGTTGGGTATAAAGTTTATTTAACAAAATCACCTTTAAATTGAATAAATTCCAAATTTTTATCGATATACAGGGTGTTCCATTTGAAAAAAATGAGTTTTGCTGTTTTGATTTTTTTTTGAATGGCACCTAAATTATAAACCCCCTGTAGAACATTGAGATGTTGCAATGATGAAATTGCAAGTAGTACACTTTTGTTAACATCTTGCCAAAACCGCATTTAAATTTGAATATTAGAAGGCTAGAAAATAAAATTTGAAATTTTAGCCCATTTTTGGATATTTTTTAAAAAATCATCCCGTAATTATTAAATGAAATGCTTTACAGAAAAATTGTTTTAAGAAAATGTTATTATAATTGAATGTAGAATTTAAAAATGTAATAATATACAGGGTGTTCCATTAAAAAAACGAAGTTAGGGTCTACTTCCGGTATAACCGGAAGTCGTAGAAACTTGAAAATATTTTAAATAAAGAGATCCTATACTATTTAGGCTATAAACCAATTTTTTAGAAAAAAATATTAATTACATCTTTTAAAACGTCTAACCCTGTAGAACTGTGGCCATTTAATTTTAGAGTAACAAAAATTGCTCACATTTTAATTACTTATAACAAAAATATGAATTATTTGAAAATTTTGCTGTTTTAAATCCAATTCTGTCTTTAAATGCCAGTGAAAAAACTAAAAAATAAAGTAGGAAAAGTGGATTAACAAGAAGATTACTTGTTTTGTTAATTCCATGGCCTGCTCGACGAAAATTGCGGTGTTTGATGTTTTTCAGTGCCTTCTTTATAAAATGATAGAATGGCATGTCGTCAACTTCTCTAATAAAAAGCATTTTAATCTATAATCGAAAAAAATTAGTTGCCGTAAATTTTCCACAAATTTCTGTTTACTTATGTAAAAATTTTTCCAATTTCACCGAAAACTTGAACATTTTTCTAGTACTTGTATTGTCAAATTTCTTTTTGACGATTACATAGCCAAATTTATCTGAGACTTGCATGATTGTGTCCACTATCAAACCTAACTTCAATTTTTCTGGTTTTCCGGATATTTCCCAGTTTTATTACCACAGGTGGCCTACTCTACTGGCTAAAGAAATATATAAGGAAGTTGTTGATGTAAAATTGGTTGAGGTCCGCTGACGTTGATTGATTATTCAAATAGTCAATCAACGATAACAATCAATCGTAATAAAGTAATAAACCTAACGCCCCATCAAACTATTTCTTATACATTGTACTTATTAAACAGCGTCTTATTCAACAATAACAGCGATTAAATTACAAGTACGTGAGAAGAATTACCTCATATGAGTAACAAAAATACAATAATTGTAGTAGTCATCAAAATAATAATATGATGATGACAAAGACTTCCTGCTAGACATAAAATTAGTTTTCGTGTGCGCATTAGTAGAGCTCTAAGAAAAAAATCTACGTAAATACGTGTTTATTTTTTCTGTATGCAGAGGAGCTCATAAATTTTGGAAATAACCATAACAATGTTAAATTGGAAAACAGTCGTTTACCAGCTGAAGTTCTAGAGTAGAAAATGAGTAATCACAGTTGCATGTGTAGGTATAAGATTGTTTAAGGTTTGACTAATTGTAAGTTAGTAGTAAATGAGATAATTTCGTGATTAGACAAAATCGAATTCTAATATCAAGCCTCGCGCCCATTAATTTATTGATACAACCACGGCATTGTTTGTTTTTCCAGGTGTATGTGAATGAATATTCACGTGTGGATAATAGAGCAAACTATGGCGATGGAATATTCATGGAACTCATCATATGTCTATGGAACGGATAACGTGAGTGGTTGGGGTGAACGCTACTTTTTCACCTATTATTCCGAATTCGATGGACGACCTACTGCATTTGTTATCGTCGAAGTTACAATACTTGCGTTGATATTTTTGATATCAGTCACTGCAAATGCATCGATTGTCGTCTGTGTACTTAAGTGAGTATTTGCATGATTTGCGATGGAAAATGCGCTGCTTACCTGAAAATATTGTTTTATGATCCTTGAGTCCTGAAAGTGCGTTAGTGTAGAGTCACGTTCAGCATCTTGTTAAAAAATTCAATTTTGACAGAAAGTTTTATAATTGGGTCGTTAGCCAAAGAAATGTGAAGACAGTTTAAATTTTTAATAAATAAATAAATTCGTCTTATTTTAAACGGTTTTAATATTAGGTATTTTTTTTGACTGTACGTGAAATGTATTTAAAGTTACCATAAAATTGTGATTGTCTTTTAATTTAAATTTAAATTTCTCTACTTATTTATAAATGATAAAAATAGATAGTTTTTATAATTTGATGAAAGAAAACATGAAATATAAAGAAGAGAAAATCCAAAGAAAACCATTGACACGTTTTCAATCCCATCGAATTTTATTTTGTAATTTTTCTATTTCAATCATCTCGTAATTTTGTAGATGAATACCTATACAGGGTGTCCCACAATTACTATGTGAGCGCATTCTTATTCAAAATATTTTCAGATATGTATAACTAAATATTATGTCGATAATTCCAACAGCCTCTTGAACGAGTCTATTGATTTACTGAATATATGACTACAAGCTGAAAATAATAAATAGCACATAAATTAAGGCGAACTTACTTTAGAGTTGGCCAGAGCGTAATGTGGGAGAAAAAATTCCTTATTTATAAAAATATACCACCTAATTCTCTTAATTTGCAAATAATGTCTTCAAATTTCCCTCAAAAATGCCCCAAAATGATGAAGAAATTATATACCTCCCGTTAAAAAATTTTTCGTAAATAAGTGACCCAAAAATTCTTCTAATTTCCGTTAAATTCCCCATAAATTTCTCGAAAATGCCTCTGAAATTCTCCAAAATTCCAAACTATTTCTCGAATTGCCTGACAGTTTCCAAAAAATTTTTTTTTCAAATAAAAATGCCACATAAATAAATCATATTTCTAAAGATTCTTAAAATTTTTGTTCAAATGGGTACCTACCCTAAAATACTTCAAATTCCAAAAAAAATCTTCAAAGTGATTAAAAAACTAACGTAATGTTCATTTTGAAAATTCCAGTTATATTCTCTATGAAATAGCTTAAAAAAATCCCCCGAAATTCCAAAAAACAGCTCCAGAAAGTTTTTCGAAAATTAAAAAAAAAAAATTATAATGCTAAAAATTTCTAACAATTTCCTTTGATATAATAGACAACAAATTCCTCAGCTTGGTCAACTTCTCATTATTATGTTTTTTTGGCATTTTGAAAATCGCTAGCTTCCTACAAGGAACTATTCTGAACATTCTTGATAAAATTTTAGTCTCAGAATTTTCTGAAGAATCCGGCCAAAAATTGATAATAAATGACAAAAAAGTTAATGTATGTACTGAAATAAAAACATAAAATTTTTACAATTTAAGTTAGGTTAGATCTAGTTTGCAAATCTCTTGATAATAATGAAAAATTAAGAGAGATTTGTGTTAAAATTAAAATTATTCTATAAGCAGTAATTTTCTCAAAATATATATTCTAGCATTATTTTCAGTGTCTCGCTATCTCTGTCTCGATCTTAGGTTCGCTTGCCTTGAGAGGAAAAGAGAGGAAGATGGTGAACTGCATGTCTTCTGCAGATAATTCTGTCTATATAGGGTGTATCAGTTTTAATCGAGCAAACTTTAATGATACATTCTCCTAGTCGTCCTGATTCGGAAAAATATATATTATATACATCTATCTCGATTCCTAAGAAAGATACAGCGTGTTGAAGTTTACAAGAAAAAATCATTTTTTGCAATAACTTCTATAAAAAAGCTTGGATTCAAACAAAATTTTGCATGCCTGTCCTCCTCCCTAAGGACAATTTTATGAAGATATTTTCGATTTTGGGGGGCACCAGTGGCGTGCAATTCGGCTACATCTCAATTATTTCAAAGAAAAAAGCATGCCACTGTAATTTTTAAGAATTATTTTTTTATGTATTGAATTCCTTGTTCAATTTGGAGAAAACTTTGCTTTTACAGAACAAAAATTGAAGTTTTAGTTCCAGAGATAATTAGTTTTTTCGAAAGACATGCCAACTTGAAATTAGTTACAAATCAAATAGGAAATTTATTAATAAACAAAAAGTAACAAAAAATAATTATAAAATACAGCAACTGTTCAAAATGCAACCCGCCAGCCTCGATGCATTTCTGACAACGACGAACTAATGAATTAACAGCATCTGTCATCATTCCCCGATTTTTTTGTAATTTCAAGTTAGCACGTCTTTGGAAAAAATTAATTATCTCTGGAACTAAAATTTTTGTTCTGTAAAAGCAAATTTCACTCCAAATTGAACAAGGAATTCGATAGATAAAAAATATTTTTTTAAAATTACAGTGGCATACTTTTTTCTTTGAAATTATTGAGATGTGACTGAATTGCACGCCACTGGTGCCCCCTCAAAATCGAAAATATCTTCCTAAAATTGTCCTTAGGAAGGAGGACAGGCATGCAAAATTTAGTTTAAATCCAAGCTTTTTTATGGAAGTTATTGCAAAAAAATAATTTTTTCTTGTAAATTTCAACACCCTGTATCTTTCTTAGGAATCAAGATAGAGGTATATTTAAAGTTTGCTTGATTAAAACTGATATATTCTGTATAATAAGTGCTATCACTTTTTGGGGAAATTTCTTATGATTTTAATGATTTTAATTTCTCTTGATCTTTTGCAGTTTGAAACAAAATTTTTATTATTTTAAAACAAAATTAAAAATACGAGAAAGTGCGACTGTTAATTCTGTATATTCAAAAACTCTAATTTCTGCAAAATAAATAGCTTTTGTATCTATAAAGCAAGTTGCACTGTTTCCACGTATATAAATTTCTAAAAATGAACAATAGAACTTTTATTTTCTCTATAAAAGGCAAAACTTACTATAATATCAGTTCGTCGACTTTTAAACAAACTTTTCCCATTTCCTTTACCTACAATGTCGAAAACGAAATAAAAACCTTCGATTCGTTATGATTAATAAATAACAACTTATATCAACCTCTAACTATCAGACTACGTACAAATTTAAAAATAGTTAAATTTAGGCTAAATTTAGAACTTGTGTACATTCGATAAACTGAAATAATAAAAAAATCTAAAATAATGCTCGTATGTAGGGCATAAATATTTAGTAAACCACAACTAGAGTCTTGCAGCCTTGCTCTTGATATTATACGAGCTTAGGAAGTAATATACATTGTAACTATCAATTCAGGAAACTCAAAATAGATATGATATGAACTACTCGATACAAGCGAAATAAAATAATGCAGCAAGGAAAAATATAAAACTGATATTTTATTCTTTAGTTTAGTTTTAGTATCATATACCTCTAGCTCTTTGTGGTTTATATAAATGGAGAAAGCGATAAAAATGTGAAGGTGCATACATACATGGTTCACATTTTATATAAATTATAGATAAAAATCTGAATCAATATGTTTTATTGGTTGTTTAAAGTATAGAAGATTTTTAGTGTTTATATCAAAGCTATAAAAGTACTGGTTTATTAGGTTGGGTGTACTTTTGAAACATTGGTAAGGTGACATTTCCTTAAAATAAATTAGGAAGCGAAATAAACACGTCATAATATCGCTGTATAACTTTCGATGAAATAAATAGGTACTCATTTACTTTTATTGTGATGTGTTAATTTTTTCCCAGGATTTTATATAAGTAGGTATTTTTTTTGAGATTTTTTAAATTGACTGAAACCATGAGCTTTATATCAGAATAAAACTAATGAAATGGATGCTTCAGTGGGCAGTCTACACTTGTATATTTAATTAATTAATAATTACGTACAAATAAATCATCCAAATTCCTACATGCTTAATTTTCGGATTTTTATGGTGGAAGTTTAGAATTTCTTGTTGGACCTCTAGAAATTTTAGATTTTATTCAGATTGCCATAAAATATGCCAAGGCAATTTTTTATTATGCCCTACAATCTGAATGTATCGTACATTTTTACTATAAGCAAAATTATTACTCACCTATAATAATAATGAGACTAATAAAAATAAATACAAACGGATATGATTTTAACCAATAGTAATACCTATTAATTGCCTGGCATTGTGCATACAAATTAATTTCTACGTTGCATCTACGTCGTACACACATGGTTAATATTTAATTAGTTACCTATAAGAATTTTTTTAGATAATGTGTCCACTTCCCTTTGATATGATCAACAAGTTATCCTTAACCTAATCTACAACTTGGAGTATTTCCTTAAATGATTATGAGGGAAACTACAGTGGCGTACAAAGAATTATGTCATAGGTTTTTGTTATGTTCGCTTAGATTATTGCATTTAACAAAAAATATTTATATAAATAAAATAGAAATTTTTAGAACTCTACAGGGTGTCCCAGTTTATATCGTCAGGATTTCACCAGTCGATAGTTTACCGAAAATTAAAGGTGGTTTGTCTAATAAACTAGGGTCGAATGTTGCTTCCTTTTGATGTACAGGGCATTAAAGAAAATAAATTATTTTAAATAATTTGTTATAAATCAATAACAAAAAAAGTTAGTCTTCTGAAATTTTGCATAGATCTTTTTTTTGTATTCTCTTATTAATAGTGGTTGCAATTATTTTATTTAGAACACAGAGGCGTGCGTACGGGTTTCTTCAAACACATTTTATTGAAAAAAACATACATAACTGGTTTTTTTTTGCAGCACCAATATGCAGAGAGTATTTTCCATTCAATTTAGAAACTTTTTTGTATCTTACAATTTCTTGATAACTTAACGTTTTTTTTTCTTATTTATTAAAGAGGTTCTTCCCTATTAGATTTTTCCGAAAAAAGCATCAGTTGCAAATTTTAGGGAAATTTTTCTCTAGTTAGGTACTACTTACTAATACTACTTACTACTCTTTCCCCAAAATTTTCAATTTATTTGTTGAATAACTTTTTAAATATCGACAATATCAAAAAAAGTTTAAAAGATAAGTTGTAGTAAATATTTTTCTTTACAACTTTGTACTGACTCTTTTTTTCGAAAATTTAATAGGAAAAAAGTTATTCAAAAAACAAAAAAATCCAACCCTTAATTGAGGGCTGGTGAAGGAAGGGCGGGGTCTACGAATACACAAACTCAGTTTTAAACTTTCAGGGTGACCCTCTAGAAGATTCTACAAAAATTGGCTGTAGGGTAAAAAAAGTCTATTTCTTTCTCCCTTATTTACTGTACTATTAGGTTATTTTAAGTTAAGTGATCAAAAAATTATAAGATACGAAAAAGTTTCTAAATTGAATAGAAAATACTTTCTGCACATTGGTGCTGCAAAAAAACCAGTGGCGTACGTTTTATTCAATAAAATGTTTTTGAAGAAACCCGTGCGCACGCCTCTGTGTTCTAAATAAAATAATTGCAACAACTATTAATAAGAGAATACAAAAAAAAAGATCTATGCAAAATTTCAGAAGGCTAACTTTTTTTGTTATTCATTTATAGCAAATTATTTAAAATAATTTATTTTCTTTAATGGCCTGTACGTCAAAAAGGAAGCAACATACGACCATAGTTTATTAGACAAACCACCTTTAATTTTCGCTGAACTATCGACTGGTGAAATCCTGACGATATAAACTGGGACACCCTGTATACAGTTGTAAGAACGTACTTAAAAAAACAAATTGTTTGTACGTTCGTTATTAAATTAAATTTTTACGAACCTAATTATCTGTTACGATACCAAATAATTAAAAAGATCTAATACTCCACAGGAATATACGACAAAATAATAACTTTTTCTCTAGTTTTAATTGTTTATTAATTTTCTTCTGACTATTTCCAGTAGTTTCATTTTCTCTGCGCAACATCATCAGATCAAAACTTTTAATCACAATAATAATTGTTTCAAGTTACAAATGTAATTCAACAGAAAAACACCAACGCAACGACATTTTGGAAAAAACGCCACAATAAAACTTATTTGTCTGTGGTTAACTCATACCGAACAACAATTAATAATTATTTAATGTTCGGTAAAAGCCACACATGGGAATCGATTCGTGATTCGTTTCGTAATAGAAAATCCACTTGGGATTAAACAAAATATATTTTAGCGGTTATTGAAGAAAACAACGAAACCAATCAATAAAAACTTATTTATTTGTGATGCTACTTTAGATCTTTATGATTTTTCTCAATGAACATAACTATAATGTATGATACTTGTACTTAAACGAGTAAATAATAAAAATGTGGAATAACTAACTTTATAGTTGTTACTCTTGCGTTTTGTTTCAAATTTACTGTACCATATAAAATTGGACTTTTACGGTACTTTTTCAAGTTCATCTTACATGCAATAACAAATTAACTACTCGGCACATCCACAGCAGTACGAGCCCCAAGTTTGCTGAATTTATTAAAAATTTAACGTGGTTTTTATCTGTTTCGGAAGAGTATCGACAATGTTTCAGTGTTAAGCTGTCTTGAGAGAGACTTTTAATTTGTTTTTGTTTCAAGTTAAAATGTTGGGTTCAAACTATATTTTGCTAGATAAAGTTGGATGTTAGGTTAGTGGAATTTTAAGGACAAGACAAGATTCCTGGATATAAAAAAAGAAAATTTAAATCTAGGGATTTAATTGACAAAGCTTTAAATTAATTAAAGCTTTGATTTTTTTGCAAACCTAATTTAATTTTCCCACTCCAGATTCAGTAAATTGACTATAATGACATTGTTGATAAGGACGTAACTTGATTTTACCAAAAAAATGTGTTTTTTGAGGGTGCTACCTACATTTAAATAATCACAGTTTTGGAACCGCTGGTTGGATTTTGGTAAAATTTACTTTATTGCAAAGATGTTGGTTCCCTTTACAAATAATTTACACAAGTACTTATTTGGTGATTTTAGGCATTTATCGGAGCTTCAAAGTTGCACCTGTAAAAATGATATAATTTTCTAGTAACTGTTTTAAAAAATTACAGTTTTGAAATCGCTAGTTGGATTTGTGTCAAAAAACCTTTAAATCAAAGCTCAATAATCGTACTATATTGAAAAAATCCTGAAATGTTAATATGAATTTTTTTTGTATTTTTATCGAGTTCCACAATTCACTTTTCAAAAAATGTGTTTTTTGAGGGTGCTAGCTACATTTAAATAATCACAGTTTTGGAACCGCTAGTTGGATTTTGGTAAAATTTACTTTATTGCATAGCTAGATGTTGTTCCCTTTACAAATAAGTTACACCAGTACTTATTTGGTGATTTTAGGCATTTATCGGAGCTTCAAAGTTGCACCTGTAAAAATGATATAATTTTCTAGTAACTGTTTTAAAAAATCCCAGTTTTGAAATCGCTAGTTGGATTTGTGTCAAAAAACCTTTAAATCAAAGCTCAATAATCGTACTCTATTGAAAAAATCCTGAAATGTTAATATGAATTTTTTTTGCATTTTTTTCGAGTTCCACAATTCACTTTTCAAAAATGTGTTTTTTGAGGGTGCTACCTACATTTAAATAATCACAGTTTTGGAACCGCTGGTTGGATTTTGGTAAAATTTACTTTATTGCATAGCTAGATGTTGGTTCCCTTTACAAATAAGTTACACCAGTACTTATTTGGTGATTTTAGGCATTTATCGGAGATTCAAAGTTGCACCTGTAAAAATGATATAATTTTCTAGTAACTGTTTTAAAAAATCACAGTTTTGAAATCGCTAGTTGGATTTGTGTCAAAAAACCTTTAAATCAAAGCTCAATAATCGTACTCTATTGAAAAAATCCTGAAATGTTAATATGAATTTTTTTTGCATTTTTTTCGAGTTCCACAATTCACTTTTCAAAAATGTGTTTTTTGAGGGTGCTACCTACATTTAAATAATCACAGTTTTGGAACCGCTGGTTGGGTTTTGGTAAAATTTACTTTATTGCATAGCTAGATGTTGGTTCCCTTTACAAATAAGTTACACCAGTACTTATTTGGTGATTTTAGGCATTTATCGGAGCTTCAAAGTTGCACCTGTAAAAATGATATAATTTTCTAGTAACTGTTTTAAAAAATCACAGTTTAGAAATCGCTAGTTGGATTTGTGTCAATAAACCTTTAAATCAAAGCTCAATAATCGTACTATATTGAAAAAATCCTGAAATGTTAATATGAATTTTTTTTGTATTTTTATCGAGTTCCACAATTCACTTTTCAAAAAATGTGTTTTTTGAGGGTGCTAGCTACATTATATAATCACAGTTTTAAAACCGCTGGTTGGATTTTGGTAAAATTTAATTTATTACAAAGCTGGATGTTGGTTTTATGTACGAACAAATCCCCAAGTCCTTATTTGGTGATTTTAGGCAATTTTCGTAGCTTTAAAATAGCACTTGAAAAATGTGACATAATTTTCTAACGACTGTTTTTAAAAAATCACAGTTTTGGAACTTGGTGAAAACGACTTAAATGTGCTTTTATGGCCCTCATCCAGTCCGGACTTAAATGTCATTGAAACTCTTTGGCATAAAATTAAACGTATTCTATGCAATAATCCACCAAGAACCATTGGGGACTTAAAAACCAAAATAGATGATATTTGGGACAGTTTCACGCCAGAATTGTACCAAAATTTGATAAGTACAATGCCTGCTAGAATACAGACAGTTATTAAAGCAAAATGAGACGTAAGCTTTTATTAATGGTCCTAAATTAAAAATTATCCCAACATTTATTAGTTGCACTAATTATTTGCGTAAAATTTCCAGTTCTTCTTTCATACTTCAGAAATTTACTTTTGTTCGAACATTTAGTTGTTAGGGCTTGTATAGGGAGATTAACAATTTTAACTTCGGATCTCTTTTATTGTATAAAAATATTAAAATACCTCAGGCTCTATAGATAATAAAATTGTTTTCCCCACGCGTATTTTTCCCACAACAAAAAATAACTTTGTAAGGTCCTCGAACCCTCGATCCTTCAATTATGAAACGTTAAAGATTTAGGTCATTTTCATATAAAACCATATTTTCTTATTGGCCAGACCAACATAAACTTCCTTTACATTTACTTTCCGATTATTCGCAAATCAGAGATATATTTTCCTTGTTGTTTTGTCAAGGAACTTAATCGATATACAATCTGATGATGACTTTCAATTTGTTTTTTTCCTGTTTGAGTTGTAGCACTAACACATTACGGCCCCGTTTCCTACTACAATATTTTTGTGAAATCAATATTAGCTGCTGATTAAAATGAATATTTCCGTGGTGTTTATCTTAAAACAAATATGGAACTAATGAATAATTACACTATAAAAGTAACAATCAATTCAAATGAGCTGACCTACAAACCATGTATAATTACAGGGCTGCAGTTTGTTGTTGTGACAGCTAAATTAAGAGGGAGCTGACCCGATTTCTAACATTATACATTATGAGTTGCTAGTAGGTACACCTTTAAAGTTTGTTGCTCTTTTGCCATCTCATGAATACCCCCCATTTCAACCTGAATTTACTGGAGCAGCTCCATCCCCTAACTAATACAAGCACGTGTGAACGTGACTGATATTTGTTGCCCTACATATTTTGTGTGTTGTGCTCACTGGGCTTCCAAATTCGATAAATGCAAAATTCAATTAGGAGGCTGTAAGGCAGTTTGCCAGCTGAAAGTTTATTGGAAATGGTTGTTTTGTATTCTTTGGAGGCGACAGTTAAAATTTGTCAATTTGATGGGATGAATTTGATACTTTGTCGGAATTTCCTGGGAAAGGGAATGTAGGTCTTACCTGGATTTAAGTCATAGTTAATTAGGACACTATTTGAAAGTTGGGTTGTTTTAATAGAGCTACCATATCAATTTTTGTTTAATATTTTTCTTAAGTTTGTCTATTTTTTCCAGTTTCACACTAACGTGAAGATAATTTATTTCTGTAGAAATCCACGGAGAATGATGACGTCATTCGCATAAATTGAAATTATCGTTAGCCTTAAGCTTTTGTATAATAATAATGTAGTTATTATCTTTTCTAGGTAATATACTTTATTTAACAAGTTTATTATTATACATTCATAAATTTGAATATAACTAAGATATAACATCTAAAAACTTTCGCACCTTCTCCCATTTTAATCCCATAAATCGACCCGTTCACAGTCTAAAATATATCCCAGTTCAACTTTTGAGGTGATGGCTGTTGACATCCGAAAATAAATTTCTCCTTTCTCTTACAGATTTTCCGATATGCAAACAGTGACAAACTGTTTCGTTTTAAATCTAGCAGCTGCTGATTTATTGTTCGCCTTTACCATTCCAGCAGTCGCCTACACTAGAATGCTAGGACCGTGGCAATTGGGAGATATTGCCTGTCGAATCGTACCATACATCCAGGTAAGGATAAAGAAGCGACTGGGCGTGAAAAATTTGTGTCAATGCGCCTTTTATAGTTTGTTGCAGGAATTGTCCTGCTGTGGACGTTGTCGCTGATAAGCATTGACAGGCATCGTTGCATCGTCATCCCCCCCTATAGATCCAAGATGACTTCCAAGCAGGTGTCGATTTACTCCACCATAACTTGGTTGTTAGCGGCTGTGGTTTTAATTCCGGTGGCGTTTTGGTTTCGCCTGGTAAACAGCGTTGATAATAAGCAAGTTTGCACTTTGATTTTTCCCAAATCGGACAATGTGAACTACTCGATTTGCTTCATAGTGCCTGTACTTGTCTTCGCTTGTCTTTTACCTATGGTGTTGTTAGTGTACCACTACCAAAGAATTTTCCAGAAGATCCTATCGACTAAGAACACTTGGGCCACTTCGTGTGTTGTGATAAACGCGGCTGAAGTTAAAGGCTGTCAAAGGACGCAAACCCGGCGACAAAGCGAGCTAAGTATTTCCGAGATCTTCGTGCCTTGGCCTCGTAGATTCTCCATACAAACTCCAGCAGCTCACTTGAAAGCTCGAACAGAATCCTTGTCCCAACACGAGGAAATTCGCCTAAACAAACATATAAAAGTCGTAAGGATTCTGTTCCTAAACGTCGTGGTAGTCCTAGTCATGTGGTTGCCCATCACCGTCGTCATGTTGCTAATCTTCATCGATGGTAGACGCCTTACAGACGATCGCCACTTCTTTTTAAAAAGCCACCACTTCATCGCCTGTCTTATGATAGCATTCCTAAACACCATAGTGAATCCCTTGCTTTATGGTGTTCTATCCGATAATTTTCGAGCTTGTCTTCTAAGGATTTGGCGTTGGAAAAGTGTGAAAAGTCTGAAAGTTAACAGGGAGCAAGTGACGCCATCGAGTGGTCGACTTAATGGTGTTGCTAAAGCTCCTAAGAATAATAATGGGAATAATTCATTGACTGAAAATCCGAATGGAATCGTGTAAATCTGGCGCGGGCAATGATCTACTTGGTGCATTGTCCTGCACTTGATGACGTCAAACTGGGTGATAAAAATATTTGTCCGGCTGTTGCTGGTTAAAAATCGATTAGAGTTTAATAAAGTTTCATACTGTGAACGGCAAGTTTACGTGGAAAAAAGCGCGCTTAATATCGTTTATTTATTTTCTAATAATATCACAGTATTATTATTATTGTATTATTTTTCAGGATCAACGTAAAACTAGATTTTAAGTGTAGTTTTTATTTTGGTACAAAACTTTGTATAAAAATGTATTGTAGGTATAAAAATGGTTTTACATCATTCCTTTGTAGATGTTCGTTGTATATGTTAAAGTATAATAATTATTGTATAAATAAAATACTAAACAATTTGGTTAGTTTCTTTCTTTCCTAAGCACAAGTGCGAAGCGTTGATAAAACTTGTGCGTACTCTTTTTGAACTTCTGATTCGCCTGAAATGGAAACTAAGCCTGTTGCTGAGTCCTGAAACAAGAAGAGCATAAATTGAGCTTTTTACAAGATAATTTAATTTGACAAGGAGAGTTGATATAGTAAAAATATACAGAGATCTTTGAAAATGTTACAATCTTCAATTTCATACCTTAAACAAAAGATCTTCTTTTCCATTGTAGGTGCCAAATAATTTGAACCAATCAGGTCTGCCACTATTGGAGTATGTAGTGCTAGCAGCAATTAAAGCATGACGAATTTCGTCAATTTCACTTGAAGTTTTGGAATTTCCAGTCACAACCTACATAAAGAAATGTCATATAAAGTGGAAGAAACTAAAAAAACTGCTGAATTTAAGGAGACAGATTTTATGGTGTATTCTAGAATTATTTTCAGTAGATGAGCGTGGGCCATATTTTCCTTTTATATCTCTCTTCTTATGTCTACTGAAAATAATTTGCTATACAAAAATTCAAATTACATCCTAAATTTTAAATAAAATTCTGTCTTTAATTTATTTTTCAAATTTTGTCGTTATAGTTTAAATTTAATACTATATTAATAATAATAATTTTCTATAAGTATATTTAATTAGCAAAAAAATTAATGTGCTTTTTTGAAAACACTCTCCTCCAACTCACCATATGAGCTGGTGCATGTATCAAATGGCACCTCTGGTACTGATCCACTGGAACTCTTCCCCCACTCGGACACAACAACTCAAAGTCACTCGCCTTCAAATCCTTAGCCCATTCCTCAGTATTCTTACCATCTGCAACCAACAATCCTTCAATATCTCTTATAACCAAACTAAAACCTGCACTTACCTGTATTTTGAGGCACAGTAACATGCTTAACAAACGCTACGTCTCCTCCCCCTTGAACAAGACACCTCATCGCCCCTTTGAATCCACTGTAAGCTTCCGTCCGATCAAAATTGCATTTACTACCTGGTTCATTTTTATCTACATCGCCCACGCATAAATTACACAGTTTATCAGTTGCCAGATCCGGTAGGCCGTATTTTTTGTCTTTAGATCCAGGCAAGCAACTTCCCCCTGAGAAAAATTCTGCTAAAGCTGCGGCTTGGGGACAAGAATCGCTTTTGATTAAAGTTTGATTAAGCAGGACGTATAATGGAGCGAAGTAGCCTGAAGTACGATCGATTCCCGTATGGCAGGATTTGGCGCCTTTTAGATCGGTAAACGATTGGAAACTTGAGGATTTTTTTACTACGGCTACGGAGAAGAACGAGTTGCCTTCTTCGCCATATTGCTCAGCTACTATGGGTTTTAAGTTGTAATCTCTTTGAGCTTTATCGGCGTTAGCTCCGTTTAAAGTGATAATGTCTGCACCGTTGTCTCTAATGGTCTTCATACAGTCGTCCACGTTGTCCTCTCGGACACAATCAAACCTCGGTCGGATATTTCTTGTAAAAGCAGCCCGGCTAAAGTCCTTGCATTTATCGGCTTCGTCCTGGTTGGTCACGCAGAATCTTACAGTTTTGAAAGGAGGGCCGTAGTCTCGTTCCACAACATCAGTATAGTTGGCTTTGTCTAGGTAATCACCAGGCGAGATGATTTTGTTTTCTTTAGGTTGAGTCTTATCAGTCAACTCTAGTACTTTAGTCAACCATTGGGCGTGGGTTTTAGCGCCAACTGTGTTTAAATTTTCGATTTTTCGTCTTAGCTCATCGACGGTTTTAACCACGTCGGCGTTGGTCATGTATCCTTGCCAAGGACGAGCTGCCCAGCGGCAAGGAGTACCGGAAACTGGTACTTTAGTGCCGTCAGGACATAAATACGCGTAGTCTTCCGGCTTTTCGCTAGTTGCTTTGGCTGGGGTTACTCCTACTGGCAACTGTAAAAAAACAAAAATTATAAACTTTTAGAAAAGAATCTGATGTAGCCAGCACATGACTTTCTTTTATATTGTGGTTTTTTACGAAACCGCACATTTTTTGTCTCCGGTTTTTTTTTATCTAAAAGTCTTCTGGTATATTCGAGTCCTTTAGAAAGAAATTTGTTTAAAAAATTTCATAAACTTACCCCGAAGAATTTACGAACATAAATAACTTTAGTCCAAGCTATTTGCCCTCCATTATGAGCCAAACACCGCAACGCTCCATCGTATCCAGAAAAATTATCTGGATAGTCACAAACATCTGGATGTTCGCATAACGCACAAAGATTCGCATATTTCTTTTCTGAAATCCCCAAAATTATACTCCTGGTTAAACTTAATCAAAAATTACTTACTTAAGTTTAGGTTTATTTTAGGGTCATCTGACCATTTCCCTACGATGCAAGCTTTGGAAAACAGTGTAGAGAAAGCTTTTAGTTCGTTTTCTCTTGGTGATAAATCAGGTTCGTTTAAGTTGCCGATTAATCCCATTTTTTTCAGTTTTGTCAACGGTATTTTGTAGCCTACATTACGTCCTACTCCTGTGTGGCAGGAATTTAGGCCTTTGAGTCCTTTCAAGTCCTTTAGGTCCAGATCTTTGTGGACTACGGCTACGGCTTCATATCGAAATTCGGCTAGGGAAAAAGGAAAAGATAAATTTAATGCGACTAGTTAAACTGTAGCACCTGAAAACAAAATTTTAGTTTGGTCTAAATTTGACAAAAAAAAAGTAGACGAAACGATCGGAAACTATTTAAGTTTGAATTTAGAGGAAGCAAAGATCTTGATGATTAAATTACAACATGCAGAAGTTCCAAAATTGTAGTTATTTATATTGTAGTAAATTTCGACTCTAAATAATTTAGAAATCGCTCATTTTTGGCATAAGGAATATTACATAAAAATTCCAAATATTGCATTACTTTCCGTCTTATTCAATTTTATTTGATAATTGCTGTTAACAAAACTTGTCATCTTGTCAATGCACCAAGTCCACTGCATTATTGCATCACACTTCTTCATTTCAAGATCATTAACCTCAACTAACTAATAAACAAATCAATGAGGCAATATTTGTATACCTTCTGGTTCTTCACGAGTTCTAATCTCTTCAAATACGGCAAAGTCTTGTTGCGGCACCTTAGCAGCCACGTACATGTCCTCAGGGTCAACAGTACCAAAATCAGCTAGACGTTCCTTAATCTTTTCTATACATTGAATTCTACGAAAGCATTATAAACAAATACATTATTTATGGGATTAACATGAACACAAAAGACAACCCAAAGGAAACGAGTTTTACATATTAATTTGGGTTTTTTTATAGGATTCTTGGTAAAATCTATTTGTGGAGTAATAAATAAAGAAAATACGTTAGAGGAATTGTAAACAGGTTCGACAGGTGTATTGTTATTATTATTATTATTATAATATTAATAAATAATAATTATTATTATGTAGAAGAATGGAAGTTTATTGCAAAGTTGCTTACCGGTCTCTTGCGGGAATACAAATTATTTTAGCGGCACTCTTAGTTTCTTGTTTCGACATTTCCTTGCACAAATCCAAGAGGTCTTCAGGAACGCACATTTTGTCTGGAATGTACAATTTATCATTAATCAAAATAATCGTTACAACTTTAGTCTTAAGAAAGTTAATTTTTGTAGTTTTGTTCCAAATGAGGCTTAAGTATTTGGTTTATATATTAAACCTTGTGTGGTTAAATATGGAAATCTACCTTCATTTTATTATCTTTGCAACACCTGGTTAAATTAATACAAAAGGACATTTTAAATAACTTAGCATTCCAACCTAATTACTTGAAACAGTAAACAAAAAGTGAAATTATCCATTTTCAAATTTTTCTTCCATCCATCAAACGAACTTATAAAAAAATTTTCGTATATATTAGAAAGTAAACAAACTCACATTCATTTCGCGAACTTCTCCTGTACCTCCATGCACTTCCGTTTGCAATAGCAAGTGCAACAAACAACAGCAAAAATTTCATGTTGTTGTCTCTCGTTTCTTATTGCATGAAAGCCACTCTTAGACTAAAGACCAGTTTTAGCCATCTTCGCTTTTATATGGTTTTCTTGTCAACAATAACGTACGAGGCATGTACGAAAATATACACTTAATTGAAAATTCCCCCTCATAATGGAATATAAGCTTGTTGGATTTTCTGTTTTCTTTTAGCAAAATATTGGTGGTAAAGGTCAGTTGAAGTGATTAACATTAATTAAATATAGCGTTTCATAATTGCAGATGTTCAAGA
This sequence comes from Pediacus dermestoides, assembly GCA_963942485.1. Classification (NCBI taxonomy): domain Eukaryota; kingdom Metazoa; phylum Arthropoda; class Insecta; order Coleoptera; family Cucujidae; genus Pediacus; species Pediacus dermestoides. The sequence continues at coordinate 39,528,807 of OZ012626.1, forward strand.
GGTTTAACAAATATTATTGCTTTTGAGAGTTTGCTGCATTTTTGGATGCGTGCACAGGAAGATTCGTTGAATTTAAAACAATAATTGTATAGAGAAAGCTAGAAAAATAAATAATCTAATTAATAGAAAAAAATCGCTTTTACTATATGTACTTCCTTATTACTTCGATAAGAAAATTAAAAGAATCTGATTTAGTTCAGGGTGACTTCCAAAAATGGGTTTAAAAAAGTCCATGTTTTATTTTAGATTGGATTATGGGGAATTTCTATTTTCTGCGAATGTAATTTTTATAGATTAATCTTGACTGTAATTATTTTATTTGCATTACATTACTTAAGTATTAATAGTATTTTAAATAAAAATTATTCAGATAACAGTATCATATTTGTGTTTATATTTATATAATTACACTTAGAAAGTATTTTGCAAGGGAAAAGAATATTTTCTAAGAAATTTATTATCTGGATTTTTTAATATTGTATATAGGCCAGTCATTCAAGCATTTTAAAGTCCATTTTGCCCAAAAATGCAAAAGTTTTGAAACGTCCGGATGACCGGAACATTGGCAAAAATTCAAAAAACAACAATTTGCAATATCTTTTTGTACAAAATTACAAAAGTTATGCAAACTTGGACAAATGTTAAGTGGACTATTACAAATCTTCCATTGAGTTTGCAACCATTTTTGCTAAACGGAACCTCGATTTTTATGAAATAATTAGCAAATTTTGTTGTAATTCTTCGTACAAAATTCCAAAAGTTAGGCAAACTTTATGTAATACTTATAATACAGTCCTGAACACACATGCCAATTTGCATAAATTTTTGAGGAACGGAAATATTTTTTTTATTTCTTTATTACTCGGGGCGGTGAATTTTTTAACAAAGGGTGGTCAACAAAATGCAAAAGTTTTCGAACATAGTTGCAAATGTTCGTTACACAGGTACAGACTGTACTTTGAATTTGCAACTTTTTCATACCTCCGGAACTTTGTTAAATTGATAACACCATGTAAATAATTCCCATTTTGTATATCCAAAAAATTGCAAAGAGTTGCAAATCTCAAATTATATTTGTCTATAATATTATTGAAAGTACTTTTCAATTTGCAACCTCATAGCAAGTCCGGAAAATATTTTTTCTCATTTTTATTTACACTACAGGCAAGGCAGTGCCTTGCTCTCTCACTCTCACTCGCTACTAACTTAGTGTAAATAAAAATCATGAAAAATTTCCGGACTTGCTATGAGGTTGCAAATTGAAAAGTACTTTTAATATTATTATAGACAAATATAATTTGAGATTTGCAACTCTTTTGCAATTTTTTGGATGTACGAAATTGGAATTATTTACATGGTGTTATCAATTTAACAAAGTTCCGGAGGTATGAAAAGGTTGCAAATTCAAAGTACAGGCTGTACCTGTGTAACGAACATTTGCAACATGTTCGAAAACTTTTGCATTTTGTTGACCCCCTTTGTCAAAAAATTCACCGCCCCGAGAATAAAGAAATTTAAAAAAATTCTTCCGTTCCTCAAAAATTTATGCAAATTGGCATGTGGGTTCAGGACTGTATCATAAGTATTACAGAAAGTTTGCATAACTTTTGGAATTTTGTACGAAGAATTACAACAAAATTTACTAATTATTTAATAAAAATCGAGGTTCCGTGTAGCAAAAAAAGGTTGCAAACTCAATGGAAGATTTGAAGTTGGCTTGCACAACATTTTTTTTGAGTTCCAGGTCGCACTTTTTTAGCTAACCTCACTTACAAATTATTATGATTATCTTGGAATAGAAAATATTTTTTAAGTACGAAATTTCATAATGTACCTAGATAATAATTATTTTTACATTTTTTGTCTTTGTTTCTTTTTGTAGTAATATAGTTAAAGATCTAATACACAATTTTTAGAAAATTTCTTTTTCTTATCTACCAGGAGATATTTTCCATGACAAATTTACAATTTTTCATTTTTTAATAATCATTTAAAAAATCTGGAAAACTAAAGTTACACAAATTGGGTTAATAGAAACTTTATTATTCTTATTTCACAATATTCTACTCATTTATTTCATCATATAAAGGGGATTTATTTCTCCAGGTTCATAGCTGGAAATAAAGTGCACAACAATTTTATAAATTTTGCATTAAAACTCAAACTGATGAGGAATATTTATTTGGCTACAACAGAGATTTTTTTTTAAATAAAAACCATTATTGTTTATGTTAATGTTAATTTAGTTTAACCTGGATTTTATCAAATTTGAACAACAAATCAAAGGAAATTGAAGCGTTTCACAAGGGAATAAATCATCAATATTAATGATTCGCATTGATTTGGACTGTGACTGTGCATCAAAATAAAAAATTAAAATGTAGTACCTAAGTAAATTTTACCTTCAATAACAGGGAATTTTTATGATAAATTGGAAACAATTCTGCAAGTATTCAAATAAGTCTTGTAAAAAATTATAAATAAATACAAATAAACCTCAAAAAACACAATGAAGTGAAAGTGATCCAGCCGCAATTAAACAATTAAACATAAAGTATCACCAAACAATTACCGTTCATGATCTCAAGATTCAACTGCAATAAGCAAACAATTTATCAGTATTTTCTTAATACTATTTACATAAAAACAAAAAGGAAGGTTACAGTCGCACCGCGCGTTGTATTTATGTTTATATAAATCATACTTAGTGGTAATTAACCATTTTGCCTTTTAAGAGCATTGAACCGTTTTATCACTAGGTGCTTCGTACCTCCCCGGCAACACTCTTGTGCTATTTGGTATAATATCTAACTCATCTACTCTTAAAGCGGTGAGATATAAGTTTTCGGTTAACCACTATTTTTTTTATAACAAGTTTCCGTAAGTTTTTAATGAGCTGGAGTGATTTCTGATAAGAATTGTTGGTGTTTTAGATAAAGTTTGCGTGGGAATTTGTTGCTGATTTTGAAAAAAATTAAAATTAAATTAAATGTGTGGCGGAGAGTTCTGTAGTTGCGTAGCGTGTTAGATAATCAATAGATGACGTACTTGTGTAAATTTGTATATCGGATATTTAATTTATTACAATAAATAAATATAAGTGTTGGTTTAATGAAATTTTAACATTTGCAGATGATTTAAGAATTACAAAAATTAGTATTGATATTTTTTTGAGTTTATTTTGTAAGCAGGAATGATTGAAAATTAAAAGTGAGTAGTAGAAAATTTCCTGCAGAGTTCTACACATTCCTGCTGCTTCTGTAGATGCAGGATATTATGCAACCAGTTTTACAAGTTTGTAAGGATTTATCGCCGGAAAAAAACGATTTCTAATCAAAATTTACTTTTATGTTTAATGTTAGAAAAAGAAGCAAAATGCACCGATGGAAATAAGATTAGATTTACTCGAAATTTTGATCTGTCTTTTCTTAATAAAAAAATATTAGACTGTTTTAAATCAAATATGTAAATTAATACGTTGTTCTTACAGTTTCGTTCTTTTACGTAAGCTTCTTCAGAGCATCTGGAATTTTAACACTGTTGGATTTTAATGCACATAATTTCGAAATTTTCAATGTTCGAATTAAGTGCGCGTAGCACTTTTCCTCTCTCTCGCTCTCAAGGGCGGCGAACGTGAGATAGAGACAGAGATAGTATGACGATTTGTCTACAAACACATTCGATTTTTTTCTGAAAACTGCTCCTTTAGCATAGAGATTTATTGTAACTGAAACTGTACCTATTTTAAATGGACATTAAACAAGAATAAGTCGATTTAGGTACGATTTTCTTATGATATTTTCCAGAAACATCCAGGATTATTTTTAATGTGAAACTATTGTATTTTAAGAGCTTTCTGATTATATTTTATAACAAATACAAATTATTGTACAAAATAAATAAATAAATACAGAAATAAATATGCTTAAATTATTTTGGTCCAAATATGGCATTTTGAAAATCACAAATATTTGTCTCCCTGAAGTTTATTCCATTTCTTTAAAGTACAACTTTGCTAATCTGCAAATTCACAAAAATTATTTCTTGTTTTATATTATTACCAATTTACTAACTTTTTGTACGACAATTTACTGTCCATTTTTGTTAAAATCTTACTGGTTTTGCAATATAAACTATTACAACCAATCATTTTCTTCTGCTTCTTCGAAAAACTTTCAATGGCGTCCAAAACATACTTGGAAACATTGTTTATCCTTGCGTCAACTGAAATTACAACAAAATTCCTTAAAGACGAAAATTCTATAATAAAGACTAAATTTACCTGATGACGTACTATTCCTGAAACTTCTCATCATTGCTTCGGCATCGTCCGCAGGAGCATCATCATCCTTATGATGTTTTAGTGATGGAATAAACAACAGCAGACATAAAATGGCTATCAAGCTGACTATTTTTTTGAAAATCACCAATTTTAAGAGAATTTTTCCGAGGACGAAAAGATCGAGTTTGAATTTGAGCTTGTCGAGTATGCCTAGCATACCGTGGGGCATACCGTAGAATGGTGGAGGGCCGTAAACTGGAGCGGGAGGTCCATACCTTAAAAATTGAGGATTTTGTATAAATAATGGTTTGCTATAGAAATTGTCGTGAAATTAAAAAAAAATTACGAAAAACTATGACTTATGCGTATTTTCCCTAGTTACTTATAATTATCCACTAAACTCTTCACAATTTCTCTTACTGAGGAACAGGATAAGCCGGTGGTCCATACTTTGCAGGAGCTGATGGTGGTCCATACACAGGCGCAGGTTGTGGAGGTGATGGTGGTCCATAAACAGGAGCAGGTTGTGGAGCTGGCGCCCCATAAACAGGTGCTGCGGGTGCTCCATAAACAGGCCTTGGTGCTTCGTAAACCGGTCCTGATTGAGGAGCCTGATAAACAGGCCCAGGCTGGGGTGCCCCATAAGCTTGCGTCGGTGGTCCATTTTGCACAACTTCCGAAAAAGGATAACCTTGCGCTTCTGTATACTGCCTATCACTATTCACTGTCTCACTATTACCATCATGAGAATCCGTGTAGGCGTCCAGATACGAATCTCTGGGATTTCGTGGTAGGTTAATGGATTCATCTTCTTCGCAAAACCCAACTGAAAGGGTCACCACTAGAATAACTAGGAATCGCATATTGTTTATTGCTCGATTTTTTCGCGTCTACTGACAAGAAAAACAGTCGGGTATTTTTTGTAGAGAGTTGTTTCCTTGCGCCCTACTACCTTGCTCTTGTTTTTTATATTCCAAACAATAGTGTTACACTTTAAACAAATTATTGGTATGCGAGGTGGTGTTTGACATAATAATGCGGACGTCATACGCGTGACTTCCATTGGAAATTAGTGATTAAGCGGGAGAGCAACAGTTTAGTTAAAATGTACAAGAAAGTGAGGACGTTCATTTTTTAATATTGCTTTTGGTGCTTACCGTAATTATATTAAATTAGGTGCATGATGTTTATTTATTAAGGTTAATTATACGCATACCTTATAAATATTGCCATCAAGACTTCATTTGGACAATGGAAAGAATTTTTGAGTGAGAATAAGACAACTAGTTTAATATTTTTCGGTATAATGGACACATATCGTGGTTTTAATTGTTTGTTGTACATACATACAATGAATATGGATCATAATTAAATGATAATTGGAACCGGCACCTCCACCACAAATTCAAACAGTTTTCCAATTGAGTGTTTCAGGGTGTTTCACGATTAACTGGACAAACTTAAAATCTGAATTCAGGACCTCAAAATAAGGAAAAAGTTTTATTTTCTATGGAGGTATGTCCGGAAACGTTTCGTTAAAGATTTACGCCGCTTTAAAGATGGCAGCTAAAATTAGGTTTGTTATTTTTTTTTTCAATTTGGATAAAGATAAACAAATGAACTTTGGTAGGAATTTTCTACTAACCACTAACCACGTGGATCGGAACTACTTTATTTTTTTATTTATAAACTGTCAGTTCTATGAAAAAAATGAAAGACACAAAATACTTTCTAAATGAATCTAGCTTTCAAGTACAATTTTTTATATGACAAAATTCTGGTCCGTTAAAAAGTTTCAAGAAAAAATTAAAGAAGGGTTGCTGATTTTACCTCTTTTATTGATTAGAGATGATTCAAAAAATATTCTTTGGAAGCGTTTGTATTAGTAGAAAATCCCTACCAAAGTTCATTTTTATCTTTATCCAAATTGGAAAAAAAAATAAGAAACCTAATTTTAGTTTTCATCTTTAACCTACCTAATTATTGAGCTGGAATTTTTGAATATTCTTTATTATTATTATTTATTCATCCAAATCTCAACATCATAGAATAATAATTAGTGAGAAAAAAAATGTGATTTGTAGGATCATTCCTGCTTAAATAAAAAAAATATCAGGAGTCTGATTTTAGTAAATTAACTGGGTTTGGACTTTTTCTGAAGAAAATATTGAATAGTTAATAATAAATTGACCTACTGAAAATTTTATGTCGATGAAATAGGGGCAAAAAACTTACTGGTCCATATTTAATAAATTTCAAAGTAGACAATCTAACCTCACACTATTTTTATCTGTGCCTCATTTAGGAGTGAGGGAATGGTCACATGTTTGTCTTCTAAAAATAATTCTTCTATAACTGCTTGTGAAATAGGCAATGAAAGCATATGACTTTTATCCTACAAATTGATCTGAAGAGCCTAAATTTCACTCACATTGTAAAAATCGGTAAAGCCAGAAATAAAAGCATGAAAATTTCATATAAATTTTTCAAATATCTCATTTTAATTTCCAGTAGGTACGGGGTGTCCGAAAATTAGGGGCAAAAAACTCGGGTGGTGATTCTACTTGAAAAATTAATGTGACAAGTTCCTATAACATTTTCCCAAAAGCTCATTAATGTTGGGCTTAAAGGGCCTTAAAGTTTGTTTTTTTAAATCAATTTTGTCCAATAACTTTTTTTCTAGTGTACCGATTCGTTTCAAATTTGGCACACTTATCACTAATGTTTATTTGTATTCTTGCAGCAAAATTGAGGAAATCCCCCAGTGTCAAAGAGTTGAAACTGACGTTGACGTTTGGATAAAGACCCAGAACTTTTTTGTTAGGCACTTTTTCTAAATTATGATGACGCCCAATTGAAGAGTATCGAAAAATCTTCAAAAAAGCTCTTGCTGCATCACGATAAAACGAGTCGTTTTCGAGAAAAGCGCCTTAAATGAATACCAACCAACTACAGCTCATTTGCAAGATTAACAAAGGAAAAAGCAAGCATTAAACAGAAGCGCGTTTTTCTCTAAAACTACTCGTTTTATCGATGTTCAACAAGAGGGTCTTTTTTTGAAGATTTTTCGATGCTCTTCAATCGGGCATGATCAAAATTTATAAAAAAGTTATTGGAAAAAATTGATTTAAAAAAAACTTTGAGGCCTTGTAAGTTGTAACCCCAATATTAATGAGGTTTCGAAAAAAATTTATAGGAATTTGTCACATTAACTTTTCGAGTAGCACTCCCCGAGTTTTTTGCTATTAATTTCCGGAAACCCTGTATAATCGCTTCGTCTAAAAAAATATTCAAATAAGCAAATATATTAGTTAATTAAAATTTTCGATACAGATTCCTCTCTAAGTTTACACCAAAATTGGGATCGAAGGACAAAATTAAACTCCAAATATTTGAATCCATTTATTTTTATTATAGTACACATAATTTAAGAATTTAAATTACCATCATATAAATAATACAGTTATTAGACAAAAAATATAAAGCTCTTCAACATTACCGGTGTGTTTTTTGTTTGTTTAAAGCATTTATTGTCAGAGTTATTTACAATAAACTGCTGTTTACTTGTGCCCTCCACGGTATGTTTAAAGAACTTTTTATATCCACGAAGAAAACATTTATATAAATACTTATTTAATACTAAGAAGTGACGGTATATAAATGACATGGAGCTATAGGAAATAAACTAGAACCCGAAAATATTTTATACATTTAACATTTATACATTCCAATACTAATTATAGTTTATTTTAGATGAAAAAGAGCTAAACATTTTATAAGAGTGGTAAAGTCGAATTAACTTTTATATATAAGCAACTTTTTTTTATATAAATTGACCTATAAATGAAAAATGACGCACCATGCCATTATAATTATTAGTACCGGTGATAAAATTTTAACACCTAATTTAATTCGGCAATAAATTTCTTTCACTGGGAAAAATGGACAATACTTTTATGCTAGTGTCGTAAAAGGTTGCGCATAAACCAAAAGACTGTTTATGAAATACCTATTCATAATCACTGTAAATTTATCTTGATCAAACTGTGTTGAAACATATTTTTAACATAAAAATTTCGAGAAAAGATTTATTTATTAACTGCGTTGAAGTGAAGATTATAAAGCAATTTTTATTATATACTGAAACATGTAATCAATATTACTGATTTAATGGATATGTGCATATTAATTTTGATGTGAAAAATTGCACTGAATTAGATGCAAAAATTTTACGGTATTCCACACGAAACATGCAATATATTTCTATAGAGTTTCTTCAGGGATATGTACGAATATAATTATACAAGTATATTATAGAATTTCTTTTTATTCAATTTTTGTGTTCAATATATTCTTTAGTACTTTCTTTTATACTAAACAATTCGAAGTAAGTATTTTTCTTTTAGTTAAATCGTACATAAGGTTAAAATTTAGTCTTTCCAAAGATGAAGTTTCCTGGATCAGACGGGTTTTCAGACACGAAAAACTGCTTCCACAGGGCGCCAAACTGTTCGTAGTTTACTTCTTTCCGACCCTGAAAACGAAGAAATTATTATTATGATTTCTGGGACACTCTGTGTATCGTTCACACCGACTCAAACAAATTTTGTACTAATTACGTAAACGTGGCTTCAAGAAACATTTTTTAATCCAGTTTATTAAGTCTAATAAAATTTTCGCCTACAGTCTTAAACATTGACTCATTTTTCAATTCAACACTCCAAAGGCAATAATTAATCTTGCGAACTCTCTACGCGCCACAATTTTTCATTTATATATAGTAAGGTATTGTATAGCATACAAGTTACGTTGACTTTTTGTAGTAGACCCTCTGAAAGGGGAGCCATTAATGTTTGCTTACACTAGACATCTTTTGAAATGCTTCTTTGCATTCGGCTGGTTCGAGACCGTAGCACGAGCACACACTAGTAAATTCATCCACATCAATACTTCCATCACCGCTGGCGTCCTCCAAGTCAAACATAAACCGCAAGTATTGCGTTTGCCATTCCAACGCATTTTCCGGATTCTTGGAGTATTCGTCCCACATTGACGCCCATTCCTCCACACTCACCTATAGGTAGAAATTAGAGTTAATTACAATTGGTATTTGGGGCTTATCGGCAAAAAGGGGTGTAATTAACTGAAGCGAACGGCGGAAGCAAATTCTTTATTATAACACCAACCTGAAATTTGAGAACTTTTTTAAGCAAGTCTACAGTAAGCTATAAAATCCGGAATTTTTGAAGTATTTTCATTCTGTTTAAATTTTCTAGTAAAACTGACTTGGTTTTTTATAAAAAAAGCAAACTGCAAGAAAATTTGTTAATTTTTCGAAGTTATATGACAGTTTTAAGGGCACAAACCGGAAATTTGGAGAAATTTTTTAGCGAGTCTCTAGTAGGCTATAAAATCCGGAACTGTTATGAGGGATTTTCATTCGGTTTGAATTTTCTAGTAAAACTAAGTAGGTTCTTTATAAAAAAGCAGACCGTACAAAAATCTGTCAATTTTTTGAAGTTTTATGACAGTTTTAAGGACACAAACCTGAAATTTAGACAATTTTTTTAGCGAGTCTATAGTAGGCTATAAAATCCGGAATTTTTGAGGGATTTTCATTCGGTTTGAATTTTCTAGTAAAACTAACTAAGTTCTTTATAAAACAGCAGACCGTACGAAAATCTGTCAACTTTTCGAAGTTCCATGACAGTTTTAAAGGCACCAACCTGAAATCTGGACATTTTTTTAAGCAAGTCTACAGTAACCTATAAAATCCGGAATTTTTGAGGGATTTTCATGCCGTTTGAATTTTCTAGTAAAACTAACTAGGTTCTCTATAAAAAAAGTAGACCGTATAAAAATCTGTCAATTTTTCGAAGTTTTATGACAGTTCTAAGGGCACAAACCTGACATTTAGACAATTTTTTTAGCGAGTCTATAGTAGGCTATAAAATTCGGAATTTTTGAAGGAATTTTCATGCCGTTTGAATTTTTTAGTAAAACTCACTAGGTTCTTTATAAAAAAGCAGACCGTACGAAAATCTGTCAATTTTTTAAAGTTTCATGTCAGATTTAAAGGCACCAACCTGAAATTTGGACATTTTTTTAAGTGAGTCTACAGTAAGCTATAAAATCCGAAATTTTTTATGGATTTTCATGCCGTTTGAATTTTCTAGTGAAACTAACTAGGTTCTTTATAAAAAAGCAGACCGTATGACAATCTGTCAGTTTTTCGAAGTTTTATGACAGTTCTAAGGACACAAACCGGAAATTTGGAAAAAATTTTTAGCGAGTTTTTAGTAAGCTATAAAATCCGGAATATTTGAGGGATTTTCATTCGGTTTAAATTTTCTAGTAAAACTAACTAGGTTCTTTATAAAAAAGCAGACCCTACGAAAATATGTCAACTTTTCGAAGATTCATGACAGTTTTAAGGGCACCAACCTGAAATGTGGACATTTTTTAAGTAAATCTACAGTAAGCTATAAAATCCGGAATTTTTTATGGATTTTCATGCCCTTGGAATTTTCTAGTAAAACGAACTAGGTTCTTTATAAAAAAGCAGACCGTACGAAAACATGTCAATTTCCCGAAATTATATGACAGTTCTAAAAACACAAACCTGAAATTAGGACAATTTTTTTAGCGAGTTTATAGTAGGCTATAAAATCCGGAATTTTTGAGGAATTTTCGTTCGGTTTGAATTTTCTAGTGCAACTAACTAGGTTCTTTATAAAAAAACAGACCGTACAAAAATCTGTCAATTTTTCGAAGTTTTATAACAGTTTTAAGGACACAAACCTGAAATTTGGACAATTTTTTAGCGAGTCTATATGTAGTAGGCTATAAAATCCGGAATTTTTGAGGGATTTTCATTCGGTTTGAATTTTCTAGTAAAATTAACTAGGTTCTTCATAAAAAAGTAGACTATACGAAAATCTGTCAACTTTTCGAATTATACATATAACAGTTTTAAGGATACAAACCTGAAATTTGGATTTTTTTAGCGAGTTTATAGTGGGCTATAAAATCCGGAATTTTTGAGGGATTTTCATTCGGTTTGAATTTTCTAGTAAAATTGACTAGGTTCTTTATAAAAAAGTAGACCGTACAAAAATATGTCAATTTTTCGAAGTTTTATAACAGTTTTAAGGACATAAACCTGAAATTTGGACAATTTTTTAGAGAGTTTTTAGTAGGCTATAAAATCCGGAATGTTTTAAGGATTTTCATTCGGTTTGAATTTTCTAGTAAAACTAACTAGGTTTTTTATAAAAAAGTAGACCGTACGAAAATCTGTCAATTTTTCGAAGTTTTATGACCTAAAATTTGGAGAATTTTTTACAGAGTGTCCACCTAGTGTGTGGGTCTTCCATATATTTTTTACTATTAATCCTAACAAAAAGAGACTTTATTCCTAAATATGCACAGAGTGGAAATATTTTCAACGATACAGAGTGCTCGGTTTTCGCTAGTCGCACACCAAATGGAACATTAACATTTTAAGATTCTTCCATAAATTCTAAGCATAAAAGTATAAATGTTATATTTACAAAAAAATGCTAGGATCGCTAGGATTTATAATAAAACAGGTGAAACTATGTGAACACCTTGTACATATAGGAATTTTCAGTAAAAACCGTGTGCGAAAGAGCCAAACTATTTGAGTACCTAATTTAGTTGGCAAGATTTCACAAAATCGTTGAAAATTTAATTTACAAAGTCAGTTTGCCTCATTGGAATTAAATTATTGGGAAAATGCGTCCTCTTACCTGGCCGTCTTGGTTGGAATCAGCTCTTTGTCTCAAACCATCCCAGATTTGTATCAAACTGTCATAAGTCTTTTTATATTGTTCCGTTCCGGAAGGCCATCCTCGTAAAGTACAGATTTTCTGCAAACGAGGAAAAAGGGATATTAACAAATGTTGTCTAAGTTATAGCATCACAAATCAGTTTTCTAAAATAACTTAAGAATACTTTATGCTGAATAAGAGTTTATTTTAGTCTTATAATTAAATTCTAAAAACTACTATGAATTTGTTATAAATTAGTTTAGTGTTTAACTTAGTTTCTTTGGTCCTTACTAGGTTAAAACTTTAAACTTTAGTTAATCACCACCAGACTCACTTAGAATGGAAGTTTATTGATTCGCATTTACGTAGATAGTAGTAAATTTATGTTTACGTTTACAGTACATCAACTAAATAATAATTAAATTAATGGCCAAAAACTTTACGTCAAAACATTTAATACTCGCCGACAATATTATTCAATATGATAAGAAACTTTATGCGGATCGTTAACTAAAACCGCACAACAACCCATATAACACCATCACCAGTATTAATTCCCTTATTTAAATATAGTAGGAGTATCTTAATTTTCACAAATTGGGTCATAACACAGCTCCGGCTACTTAAAATTTCGTCCGTGTGGAGAATACTATTATCAATAAACTTGCGGAATTATTCGATATTATGTCAGGACATTGTCGAGAAGTTCTATTAACATTCAGAAGTTGTGGAATCGCATACACCACACCAACAGTCACGTCCACAACTCACCTGAACTGACAAAACACGTGGCTTGTGCTTGGTGCTGTTTTAGTTATATGGCCCCCGAGATGCCAGAAGCAATTTAAGTAATTCTTAAAACGGTGACCTAGTTATTACCACCTAGTTCTAGGTGTATGGTATAGAGTTTTCATAAGAAATATCGAGTATGGTCTAGAATCTGGAAAAGATAAAGCAGCTGAAAACTGCTGGATTTCGTCGAAAATTAATTTGATAACTGATGTGGTTAATGTGGAATTTTCATGACGTACGATCGATTTATATAATAGTGATGAATTGGATCCTTGATAAAATAAGGAACATCATTCATTTTATTTACCCGCGAACCAGAAGCGTCCGCTCCATTTTTCCAAGAAAAAGGACAGGGGGTCAATTTGGACAACAATTTGGATTTGGAGGGAAAAATGGCGAATTTCCATAAATATCGAGGGGGAAATCTGGTTATTTACATATAGTATTCTTGATTTCTACTAACTTTAATTTTTTATTTTAGTGCATTAGTTTTTAGGATTTTTTTGGACTCTATTAATTGTCTGTACTTTAAACTGGTTGTTTTGTTCGAAACAAATCTTAAATCACTGAACACTAAGATCAACCCTCTAAATTTGGTGATAAGAAATATGGACTGACACAGTTACTCAAAACGCCCTGTATATTTATGTTCTATTTTGATTTGCCGGTGTTTTCCTGAAAACTATGCGAGATATGGAAATATTTCCAAGACAAAATTTGTAAATTTATCGTCAACTACCACAAATTTACTAGTTCAACAATACAGGGTGTTAATATTTTAAATTAAAGTGCGTTTATTGGAATATTGATGGTTTTTGAAAGAATTAAAATGGGAATAATTTTTTTCAGACACTCTCGAAGCAATTTCAATTATATAAATTTACGTTCTTGTGAAATTTTCTTGCTATTTTTCACAAATCTCTTCAGTAATTTTTTTTCCTTTTTTATAATTTATGAATATTAAATTTTTTTCATAAAAATTCGTGGCCATTTCTGATATACAGGATGCTTATTTGTTGAGTTTTTAACACTATAGAAGAAGAAATGGCATACTTTTAGGGGGAAAATGCAAAACTTTAGTAGACAGACTGTCCTAAAATTACTGAAAAGTTCTTCAAAAAATTATCACGCAAAAATTCTTATACGAGTACAATTAATTAGATTCTAACAGCTATCAAAGTTTCACAAAAAGTCTTTTGGTCAAGGTTAGTGATTTACTAAACGAAGCTAGTACAGGTAGTTCATGTGATCCAGATGAATATTTCGATGACGTCAGATCGTTCCTAGAAGAATTCGAATATACAGGGTCTTCCGTATCGTTATGTACAAATTTTGGTAGCAAAAAAATAGACTTAATTCTAACACAAAAAAATTCAAAAATGGTAGGTCGATCTTCATTTGTTTTAAACTTACAGGCCTTTGAAATTATTAACAAGTTTTCCTTTTTCAGTGATATCTCCTAAACCGTTGTTTTTACCGAAAAACTAGTTGAGAGCAATTTTGTAGAAAAAAAAATCCGTACTTTTTTGTCCAAGCAAATTTTTTGTTGAGTCAATTGTTTAAACAAAAATGACGCGGAAACTGAATAACGCAGGGCGGGGTGAGTATGAGTTTTTCATTCTTATCGTCAGTATATGCCTAAAATGATGAAATTTCATAGTATACAATAGCTCTGAAAGAATTTGCATCACTGACGACAAAAATGAAAAATTCCATACTCATCCCGCCTCGCACTGTTCACTTCCCGCGTAATTATTGTTTGCAGAAAAAAATGGTTTAAACGAAAAATGTGCAGATTTTTTTTGCTACAAAATGTCTTTCAATCACTATTCCGATAAAAACAACGATTTAGGAGATATCATTGAAAAAAGAAAACTTGTTAATAATTTCAAAGGCCTGTTACTTCAAAACAAATGAAGATCGACCTACCACTTTTGAATTTTTTAATGTTAAAATTAAGTCTATTTTCTGCCCCCAAAATTTGAACATAACGATACGGAATACCCTGTATATTAGACTAAAACTAAAAGATAGTCGGAATTTCTGAAAAAATATAATAAAGCTGTAAGTAATAATTGATGATTAAAAAAATAAAAACACGAATAGTTTTGTGTTTAATACAGAATCAGAGTAATATTTCAAGGTGACCCCTTCAAATTTCCTGTTCAGATTTAGTTTTACGTTGCCAACTTTTCATTAATTAATCTCATGTCGTGAAATGTTTACCAAACCGTAAAAAATAAATAAACTCGTTATTTTATCATAAAATGAAACCCCCATTGGTGCCGCCCTTGGCCACAAACTTGAAAGGTATACATTAAAGGTAAATGTAATATTTCTCATAAAACATAAACACAAAATTAAAATGAAAATCACATCAGTCAGGCAAGCAGCAGCAATCATGAATTAGTATTTGATTACAGTCTAAACAAACCGGAGGAAATTTGGTTGGAAAAGCTTTTTGTAAATATTTACCTCTATTGCAAGTTCGAAATCCTTTCTATCAATGGTTCCACTTTGGTTAACGTCTGCAAAATAAACAAATCGTTTAGCAAAGAAGAAATAATATGCCTGCGCCTATTCATATTGGATTCGATTACATTCTCAAGGCAAAAGTATTAATATTCTGTATATGGAACGTCGAAATCTGCGCAACTTTATTCCGGAATAAATTGGGCAGAAAATAAGGAAAAGTCAATTTGGGTCCAAGAAAATTCCTATTATTTATGACTTAATCCATCAAAATATCATACAAGCTATATACTTATGTGCTTTTATAAGAAAAAATCGTTCTTTGTTAGATTTGTTTTATTCATATATGCGTTTCTCACGAAATATTCCGAAATTAAAGAAAAATACGCTTACCTTGACTGTTTAAATAAAAGGGAGAAAAAACAAACCCAAATCGAATTATACTCGTGAAAAAAAGGACTGTGTGTTTTTAGAGAAAATAAAAATCCTTTTCGACATACTCCAAGTTGAAGTTTCTCGTTTTCAAATAATTTATTTTTCGCTCAAACATGTTTTCCCTTCATCAATTTCCACACAGATATAAATTTAACTCGGATGTGTACACAAGACAAGACAAAGTTTCTTTAGGTAATATAATTTATTTTGTATTCACTTAGTCTTTATCATTAAGAACTTTAACTATTAGTATTAATTTACCACGAGATGATTTATTGAACTAATTTGTGGATTTAGTTTGTGTAAAAATGCAAAATCCCGCGAAACGATTACGATTGGAATAAAAGTGCAGTTGGAAATTACTCGTACAGTTCAGTTGTGGTTTCAACTTGATTCGGTACAAATTGCGCGAAATTGAATGTCAGGAAAAATTTCCAGCCAAGTCAATGTTTACAATAATTTGAATTTGATTTCGTGCTGATGTTTACTTTTGGAAAATGCGAAAAGTTTCAATTACTTACCAAAAAATACATTAAAAACGTATAGAAGTTTCTTTTTACGAAAATCCGAAATAGGCATGTTTTGCAGTGGGGAGCCCTGAAAAGAAAAGTAACATTCATTAAATAAAGGGAAAATATTTCTTACTTTATCTACTTAAATTATCATGCTTTTAGCCAGTGAATTAAACTTAAAATTCAACATATCCAGCTGCTGTTTTCACAATAATAATAATAATCAATTTTAATATTCTTCTCCAGTTTTATTGCAACAAAAATACTTGATAACAAAATGCTTTGTATTTAAACTTCATTTTATGCGTGCTTCATTTAATATAGCTTTTAATTACAATGATGAGATTTGATTTGGGAATTTAATTAAAATTTCTTTATCGCAAAGTTTGGAAAGAAAAAACGCTGTATCAGTAGAAACCAGCAACAACCACAAATTAAAAGAGAAAAAAGTTTGAAACTGATAACAGGTAGATCTTTAATATAATATTACATAGCTGGTGAAAATGATTTAATTAACGCTGTTGTGTTCTGAATTAAAGAGAAAGAGAGCGAGATGCATGTATTTTATTATATTAATTTATTTGTTTGAATAAAAATTCCTAAATAAGATTTATGTTTGGAAATATAAAAAATGATGACAAAAATATATTTGGATCACCTAAAATTATAATTACAGTGTCTTTAAACAAATACAGGGTGTCCCAGTTTATATCGTCAGGAATTCACCAGTCGATAGTTTAGCGAAAATTAAAGGTGGTTTGTCTAATAAACTATGGTCGAATGTTGCTTCCTTTTTGATGTACAGGCCATTAAAGAAATAAATTATTTTAAATAATTAGCTATAAATCAATAACAAAAAAAGTTAGTCTTCTGAAATTTTGCATAGATCTTTTTTTTTGTATTCTCTTATCTATTAATAGTGGTTGAAATTATTTTATTTAGAACACAGACGCGTGCGTACGGGTTTCTTTAAAAACATTTCATTGAATAAAACGTACGCCACTGGTTTTTTTGCAGCACCAATATGCAGAGAGTATTTTCCATTCAATTTAGAAACTTTTTTGTATATTACAATTTCTTGATAACTTAACTTTTTTTTTCTTATTTATTAAAGAGGTTCTTCCCTATTAGATTTCCGAAAAAAGCATCAGTACAAAGTTGTAGAGAAAAATATTTCCTACAACTTCCCTTTTAATATTTTTTTGATATTGTAAATATTTAAAAAGATATTCAACAAATAAGTTGCAAATTTTAGGGAAATTTTTCTCTAGTTAGGTACTACTTACTACTACTACTTACTACTCTTTCCCCAAAAGTTTCAACTTATTTGTTGAATAACTTTTTAAATATCGACAATATCAAAAAAAGTTTAAAAGATAAGTTGTAGGAAATATTTTTCTTTACAACTTTGTACTGACTATTTTTTTCGAAAATTTAATAGGAAAAAAGTTATTCCATAAACAAAAAATCCAACAGGTAATTGAGGGCTGGTGATGGAAGGGCGGGGTCTACGAATACACAAACTTAGTTTTAAACTTTCAGGGTGACCCTCTAGTAGATTCTACAAAAATTGGCTGTAAGGTAAAAAAAGTCTATTTGAAGCCCTTTTTTCTCCCTTATTTACTGTACTATTAGGTTATTTTGAGTTAAGTTATCAAAAAATTATAACATACGAAAAAGTTTCTAAACTGAATGGAAAATGCATATTGGTGCTGCAAAAAAACCAGTGGCGTACGTTTTATTCAATAAAATGTTTTTGAAGAAACCCGTACGCACGCCTCTGTGTTCTAAATAAAATAATTGCAACCACTATTAATAAGAGAATACAAAAAAAAGAGATCTATGCAAAATTTCAGAAGACTAACTTTTTTGTTATTGATTTATGGCAAATTATTAAAAATAATTTATTTTCTTTAATGGCCTGTACGTCAAAAAGGAAGCAACATTCGACCATAGTTTATTAGACAAACCACTTTTAATTTTCGCTAAACTATCGACTGGTGAAATCCTGACGATATAAACTGGGACACCCTCTATAATGTAGGCTTTACTTTTTTTCTAAAAATTGGTATAACTCGAGAACGAACCATTGTGCCCGGTACAGGGTTTCTCACTTTAGATTTGAATGGGGGTTTCGCCAATATCTAAGCAAAATAAAAAAAAATCGATTTTTGTGATAAATTGATTAGTAAAAACCGTGTCTTGATATCTCTAACCATTTTTGAGATATTTAAAAAAAATGATGTTTGCATTATTTTATAAAAGTGCCATAACTTTTTTTTTATAAAAATATTTTAAATCTAAAAAAATGTTACAGTAGTTTCTAACGTTCGTGTACCAAATGTGTACCAAATTCTATTTTCCAATTCGAAAAATTTTAAAAATGGAGTTGTGTGTAATTAAAATTACATGAGTCAGAAAAACAATCTACTTTTTTCATGAGAATACCTGCATCTAAATGACGCATGCATTTTTAGATAAATTACCTTAAAATTTTGCATACATCTTCTGGTATTTTTTATTTCTTGAGCCTTGTTTACTAAATACAACCGCACTAAATATAATATGTCACCCTAGACGCCAAGCACTAATTAAGTTTTTTATTACATTGTAAAACAGACACTAAATTTAAATTTGTCTGGATAAAATACAATAAAACTGCGAATTTCAGTAAAAAAACTAACTGGATCAGATAATTTGTGTCCACTTATAAAATTGAATCCCGAGCAATTTTCCATACAATAAAATCGAACGAGTCTCGATCGGAAGTAGCTATAGTGGAAAAATTAACATTTTCCCTGCATATACGAGAAAACCACAACCAAGAAATTTTTTATTTCATAAAAACGAAAAACACCAAAACAAACCCAACCAAACCAAACCTATCCTTTGCCGCGAAGTGTCTATAATAAAAGAAAATGAAGTCGTGGTTTTTATAGGCAATTTTCAGCAACAAGACGTAATATTCAGCCATCGTCGTCGTCGTTGGCGTAACAAACCATTGACAGATTAGTGTTTGCTAAAACGAGGAACTGAGAGACATATGCTTTGTTGACGTTTAACTTCCCCTTAGTCCCTTTGTCTTCATCATCCCTTTGATAAATTATTTGCTAAGCTGCACGATATCCTATTCAGTTTTTCAGGGGATTCATTTACACAACAGCAAATGACCGCGCGAGTTATTCAAATTGAAACTGACTGAAAGTCGAAAACTCAAACGGATCATTATAATTACTTATGTGATATAATATATGTATACAGAGGATATTTGCATGTCAAAGCGTAACCGCATAAAATTATAATAAAATTCGGTTTGGGTTAGATGTGGTTTATATAAAATGTTGCAAGTAATGAAAGCAATTATAAATGTAGGTGTAGCACTTGTACAAATAGCGAAATTGTTGTTAGTTATCTGAAGGATGGTTAAATTTATCTTGTACTGCAAGGACAATAATTAAACAAGGGTAATTAAATTTTGATGTGTTCTACTGCATCCCCTTCTTGAAACTTTGTATGGAAAATAGGGTCATACAGTAAACATTTAGCTACTTTAATTCAATTTTTAAGTGTACTAACATGGAATATTTTGATAGGAGCGTAAACTAAAGTTTAAATTTATGCCTGCTTCTAATTATTATTCTAGTAGATAATAGAAGACGAATTATTATTCAGGAGAGGTAAATTTAAGAGACTCTTTCGAAATAATCGAAGAAAAAATTGTGCAATAAAATCTTCTTAACTGATCCTGCTTCTCTTCCTTTATTATACAAAATTTCGTAACAAAAAACGCAGAAATATTTCTTATAAACAGTTTGTGATATTTTCAAAATAATAGAATAATTCTACTTTGAAATGAAGCTTATTTTACAAAGATCCAACCAGTTATTTTAAAACTGTGATTTTTTAAACCATAATCCCTTGAAACTTGTAGTTTTTGAAAAGTGCAGTTTAGCCTCCAAAAAAGCAGAAAAAATTCATTCAACAATTTCTGATTTTATTTCCAATAACACCGTCCTTCAACTTTAAAATGAAGGTTTTCTAGCAAAAATCTAACCAGCGATTCTAAAACTGTGCTATTTTTAAACAGAAACCCTTTGAAAAATGTGGTTTTAAAAAAGTGCAAGTGTGGACTCCAAAAACGCAGTAAAATTTTGTATGAACAGTTTGTAATTTTTTTTCCAAATAATACTGTCTTTCAGCTTTAATTTAAAGTTTATTTACAAAAATCCAAGCAGTGATTCTAAAACTGTAATTTTTTTAAACAATAATCCCTTGAAATTTGCGGTTTTGAAAAGTGCAATTTTGCCTCCAAAAATAATAGAAAAACTTCATTTGAATAGTTTGTAATTTTTTTCCAAATAATACTGTCTTTCAGCTTTAAAACTAAAGTTTATTTACAAAAATCCAACCTGTGATTCTAAAACTGTAATTTTTTTAAACAATAATCCCTTGAAATTTGCGGTTTTTGAAAAGTGCAATTTAGCCTCCAAAAATAGCAGAAAAATTTCATATAAACAGTTTCTGATTTTATTTCCAATAACACCGTCCTTCAACTTTAAAATTAAGGTTTTCTAGCAAAAATCTAATCAGCGATTCTAAAACTGTGATATTTTTAAACCAGTAACCCTTTGAAAATAGTGGTTTTAGAAAAGTGTAACTGAGGACTCAAAAAAACGCAGAAAAATTTCATATGAAGTTTGTAATTTTTTTTCGAAATAATACTGTCTTTCATCTTTAATTTAAAGTTTATTTACAAAAATCCAATCAGTGATTCTAAAACTGTAATTTTTTTAAAACAATAATCCCTTGAAATTTGCGGTTTTTGAAAAGTGTAGTTTATCCTCCAAAAAAGCAGAAAAATTTCATATAAACAGTTACTTATTTGATATATATTTCCAATAGCATCGTCCTTCAACTTTAAAATTAAGGTTTTCTGACAGAAATCTAACCAGCGATTCTAAAACTGTGATATTTTTAAACAGTGACCCCTTGAAAAAAGTGGTTTTAGAAAAGTGTAACTGAGGACTCCAAAAAACGCTGAAAAATTTCATATGAACAGTTTATGATTTTTTTCCAAATAATACTGTCTTCTAACTTTAAAACTAAAGTTTAATTTTAAAAATCCAACCAGTGATTCTAAAACTGTGATATTTTTAAACAATAATCCCTTGAAACTTGTGGTTTTTGAAAAATTCAGTTTTGGTTCCAAAAAACCAGAAAAATTTCATATAAACAATTTCTGATTTTATTTCCAATAACACTATCTTTCAGCTTTAAAACTAAAGTTTCTTTACAAAAATCCAACCAGTGATTCTAAAACTGTAATTTTTTTAAACAATAATCTCTTGTGCAATTTTTGAAAAGTGTAGTTTAGCCTCCAAAAAAAGCAGAAAAATTTCATATAAACAGTTATTTGATATATATTTCCAATAGCACCGTCCTTCAACTTTAAAATTAAGGTTTTCTGACAAAAATCTAACCAGCGATTCTAAAACTGTGATTTTTTTAAACAGTATGAACAGTTTATGATTTATGATAATACTGTCTTTCAGCTTTAAAACTAAAATTTATTTACAAAAATCCAATAAGCGGTTCTAAACCTGTGTTATTTTAAAACAAATTCGAAAATTATGTCATATTTTGGTTGTGAAAAGTCAAAGCACGAAAAACGCCTGAAATCACTAGAAAAAAACTTCCAAACTATTTTGATAAATATAATCAATATCCTGCTTTTTAATAAAGTAAATTTCACCAAAATTCGACCAGTGCTCCCAAAAATATAACATTTTATAAATTGTTTTTTGTTTATACAATTTTTCTTCATTTCTTTAGTCTAAAAGACCAAAAATGTTTGGAATCGTTGAGCGAATTTTGGTGAAATTTTGGTGAAATTTTGGTGAAATTTTGGTTTTTACATAAGCGAAAAAAATCGTCAACATTATAGAACTTAGTTTAGATTATTTTGGATGATTGAAAAACAGAGCTTAGATTTATCATCAATTTTTTAAAAGGTCCAAATTGAAAATTCGTTGTCCTACACAGGATTTCCTGATTTTGACTTAAAATACAGTTTTGAAAAAAAATAATGCTAAATTAAAATGAAAATTATTTCACTGTGCTGTTACGTGGTAATTTTCAAATATACAAAGTAAATTACCTCAATTATAATCCACGAGTCCATGAGACGTATAACATAACGTCCCTGTTGCAAACGTTTAAACACTTTACAAATTAATTGTTTTAAAATAATTATGTCGTAACGAGTTAATGTTAGCTTCTCTTGTATTATGTTGTAATATAAGATAAAATTCCCCCTAAAACTATTTCACTATTTCACTAATTATTCCTCTAACATGCATTTCCTTCGTATGTAAATTGTCAGTTGGTGCATTATTAAAACTACGCTCTAGTTTCTACTCATATGAAAAAGCTCTAAAATATCAAAAGCATGAGTTCTAGTTTCATGATTATAAGCATATTTACTACATGGTGGTACGTACCCCAAAATAACGGGGGATAACGCGAGACATCACTTCACGTAGGACTGTCTTTCCATAATTTATTGCGTCCATTCCAAAACGTTAAGTTCAACAGAGCGTTTCGAAATTTGTCCTAAAATTGAAAACAGGATTTTATTGTCTTTGTCTAAGGATCTACTGTTCTACTATTAATATTTCACATCGCGAAGGTTCCACATCGTATTGGAATCTGTGCCGTAGCTACTTAGATAGTAAGTGTTTTTAATTTTTTTAAAGGTGTTTTTTTTACTTCTTTTGCGTGGTACATCTGCGCAAATTTTTTTCGATAAGATCTGAATCACCCTGTATACACACGTTATAATATGTTGTGTATAAACTATGAAAGAAAAACCCTCAACCCTCTACAGTTTAGGCCTAAAATTTCTATAGGCGTTTCCTTGGATCCTTGGAAAATGTTCCAGACATTTGTATAGAAGAAATATGATATAGTATAATCCAGCTTTTCATTCCCAAGTTCAAACAGCAATTACCTTCTAACATACAGCCTAAATCCCTGGCTTAAGAACTTTTGGACAAATCGACTTTGCACAACAAATTAATCACCTGATATAATTCATAGACTAAAAGTGTTGAGGCTGATGCTGGCCAATTTATATTATTATTTAATGAGCCCTAAATAGGCTTGACAAGAGAAAGCGAAGCGGGAAACCGTTGTTAAATCGCAGTTGAAATTGTTCTAGAAAGGATATTGATAAACTGTCTGAAATTTCATGGGTTATTAATGATGTAGTGGTTCAGGTGAGTAAGAGAGTAAATTTTGATATGCAGATGTGAGCATTTGAACAAAACTGTTGCAAAGAATGGATATAAATATATTCGCTGGTGAAAAGTTATTGAAGTTTGGAAAGTTTCGGACAGGCAATTTTATTTACAATAGAAAATATTTATGGTGGGTACGATCATTACATAAAAATAACTTTTAGTTATTTAAAACACTCAGATATTAGAATCAAACTCTCATCATAACAACAAATTTATATAAAATCAATATTTTAGTGTGTGTCGTCTTCAAGATGCCTTTAGTCTTTAGTCAACAGCTCCAGGAAATAATTCAATTAAATAACGCTAAATTTCAAACATGAGCTGTTAATTAAATTGGGATTATGTGAATAAATTTGCTTTTACGCCTAAAGCACGACTAATTAGTACGTAAGTAAGCTAGCATAGGTATAGGTTCAGTAAATTATAAATTTAGGCATGTCATAAGTGGCTGTCTATTAGTTTAGAAGTGGGGCCTTGATGATGTTTAGCTATATTATATTGCAATTTAAATTAAAAAATTTTTTCTAAAGGCGACCCTGTAAAAGTCCATTCGTTTAATTTTTTTTTCAATTTGAGCTAAGAAATTTTAAATTATCTTTTATTGTATTGACGATTTTTTTCTCGTTTTTACTAACATCGAGCTTTGCAAAACTGTATTCTAAGTGAAAATCCGGAAATTCGGTGTATAAAGCTATAAATTTTGTAAATTTTATTTTTCTTACCATATGTGCAAATATATTCTAAATTATTTTCCGTAATATCAATTTTTTTCCTTAATTTTTGAAGCACTAATTTGCGCTTTTCAAAAATCGGATTTAACTAATATGATTCTATTAAAAAATGAGAGTTTGGAACTGCTGTTTGGATTTTTTAAAATTAGTCATCTTTGGTGAATGATGGTTTAATTTTGGAAAAAATCATAAATTGCTTATATAATACACCTATTACGCTGAAGCGAAAATTGCTACACCGCATGCGCGGCGGGAAGTTAGCTCTGCCCACTTTCAATTAATACATATTTATCCCCATCCCAACTCATATGAATACCAACCATACACATAACTAACAAACATCCCTAAACACTTGATATTTGGTTTAAAAGTTAACCTAAAAATACTGGTTGTTATAGTCGAGATTATTTTATATACATTTTCATGTTTTCTGCGCTTTTTTAATGCCGAAGTGTTGCATTTAAAATTGTCCAAAATGTAGTTATTTTTGACAGCTTGCGGCGGCAATCGCTGTCGATACTACCAACCTAATAAAGCAGTAGCATTATTTTATTCACGAATTTGAACTTGGCGGTCTTGAATGGGCGAAGCTCGCGCATGCGGTGCGAGAATAATTCTCGATGTAATCGGTCTATTATTTTATTGTCTTAGCCCAGTCAAATTAGATCAAAAAGTACCTAAAATCTACAAAATTAACACTATCGCCAAATTTTTGAGAGCAAACCCAACAAAATTTCCTTGTGCGTCACGTGATAAGGGTGATTTTTTATATCTTGGTCTCTACTGGTTGGATTTTATTGTAGTTTTTTAGTTTATTCGGAAAAATATTTCAAACAACTTTTGTTTACAACTTTTTTGATAGCTCTCTTAACAAAAAAGTTATAAGCAAAAGATTGCTCTTTTTTAGGGAGTGAGTTTCTTCATTAAAAAATATATATTTTTCTATTACAATTATGAAAAAAATTTTCAAACAAAAGTTGTTGAGGTTGTTATTTCCTACAACTTTTATTTCAAGTATTTTTTTGTGACTCAAAAATTACATAAAATAGAGGGCGCAAAACACTGCACTTTTTTAGTGGGTGAGTTTTTTCAATAAAATGTATATGCTTTTCTATTACAATTACGAAAAAAATCTTTAAACAAAAGTTGTAGACGACACTATTTCCTACAACTTTCATTTCGGATATTTTTTTGTAAAACTAAAATTACATGAGGTAGAGGGTGCAACACACTGACCTTTTTACGGGGTGAGTTTTTTCAATCAAATATACATAATATAAGTACTTTACTATTACAATTAAAAAAAAATTAACAATGATGATAACCAAAAAACGCGAATTTTACCATTAGAAGTAATATTTTGTAAGCGCAGTTGACTTTGGCGCCCTCTACCTCATGTACTTTTTGCGTCACAAAAAAATATACGAAATGAAAGTTGTAGGAAATAAGATCCTCTACAACTGTTGTTTGAAGATTTTTTTCATTATTGCAATAGAAAAATATATAAGTATATTTTATTGAAGAAACTCACCCCCTAAAGAAGGGCAGTATTTTGCTTATAACTTTCTCCTTTAAAGAGCTATCAAAAAAAGTTTGAAACAAAAGTTATTTGAAATATTTTTCTGAATAAATAAAAAAAATTCATTCAAATATAACCAGTAGAAACCGAGATATAAAAAATCACCTTAATTTTGTTGAATTTTTGCGTTTCGGAGCTTCATCAATGACCCTTGACTTGCTCTCAAAAATTTGGCCATAGTGTCAATTTTGACATTTTTTATTCTAATTTTACTGGGCTATCTGGAGAATTTAGGCAAACGAGACGAAAAAAATAATATCGAGTACCTTATGATTCTAATTTTGGAAATTTTTGTTCGTTTTCTCGCGATTATCACAATTCAAATATGTAAAAGTAGACAGAAATTAATTTTAATTAGTATTCGTACAAAAATAATCTAGAGTTTTGATATCTACCCCATAAAACTAACTATTAACCACAAAGAACATTTACACCACAAATTAAAAAAAAATGAAAATTAATTGAATAAACTTTGGGCAACTTCACCACCTCTCTCCCTCACCTATACACAAAAACCCTTTTTCGTGGTGGTAAATTAAAATTCGTTATCCCTTCATATCACCGTGAAGATAAATTTTAATTAGCGTTGTATTGTGTGGATTATAATTGGATGCACAATTAATGAGACGCGTAAAATTAACAATACCCACGATTTATGTCACAATTTGCTGGAGGAAATGTTATGATGTCATCGAACATGGTTCCTCAGTTAGAGACCATTTCAATGTCCAGGAATAGACTACTAAAGCTTATAATTAGTGGATGAGTGCGCAAAGTTGTGATCAAAATTACTGGAAATTAAATTTTTTTGAAAGTTGATTTTTGGTCAAATTAGAAATTTTTATAAATAAAACTATAAATTTTAATCTTACAACCCCAAAAAGCAAATAAACATCATTTTCAATTTTTGAGCTAAATTATTGTAACACTACGCTCACTTTTCATGGCCCCAATTCAAATTTACGATTTTTTAACCTTTATTCCACTTATACACGATTTTTATCTCCAATGTTATGTCGTTTTTATAGTGACATTATATTGTATTTTTTGTGTTATCTTATAAAATGATTATCATATTTCTTTTAAATTGGTGAAAATCTATTTTAACCCCAGTGTGTCTGCTTAGTTTTATGGCAGGCTTAGAGGGGTGCTGATTTAGGACCCACTGGCAGGTAATACGTAGATAAAAAGAAACCAATAACGACCGCTTTGGGAAATCCGAGATGGTTTTTCCTCTTGTGTTTTTTTGTGGGCGCAGTTAACACGTCTGCTATATGGGTTTATAATATCCGCGCTGGTGGGGATTTTTTACTTATGAATGTAATAGAATTGGGTGTCTGGTTTCGATTTTTTAATTGGTTAGATTTTAATTAAAAAAATAATAAGTATCTAGTCATTTGTAAAAAATCGATTTTTAGAAAATATCTACTTTGTCATTGATCCTACGACCAATAAATAAGAAAGTTACAGATAACCAGATATTCTACAAGTTGAAGTAATTTGAAATATTTCCTTCTACAGGGTGTCCCAGTTTATATCGTCAGGATTTCACCAGTCGATAGTTTAGCGAAAATTAAAGGTGGTTTGTCTAATAAACTATGGTCGAATGTTGCTTCCTCTTTGACGTACAGGCCATTAAAGAAAATAAATTATTTTACATAATTTGCTATAAATCAATAACAAAAAAGTTAGCCTTCTGAAATTTTGCATAGATCTTTTTTTTTGTATTCTCTTATTAATAGTGGTTGCAATTATTTTATTTAGAACACAGAGGCGTGCGTACGGGTTTCTTCAAAAACATTTTATTGAATAAAACGTACGTCACTGGTTTTTTTGCAGCACCAATATGCAGAGAGTATTTTCCATTCAATTTAGAAACTTTTTCGTATCTTATAATTTTTTGATACCTTAACTCAAAATAACCTAATAGTACAGTAAATAAGGGAGAAAAAAGGCTTCAAATAGACTTTTTTTACCCTACAGCCAATTTTTGTAGAATCTTCTAGAGGGTCACCTTGAAAGTTTAAAACTGAGTTTGTGTATTCGTAGACCCCGCCCTTCCTTCACCAGCTCTCAATTAAGGGTTGGATTTTTTTGTTTATTGAATAACTTTTCTCCTATTAAATTTTCGAAAAAAAAAGTTAGCACAAAGCTGTAAAGAAAAATATTTCCTACAACTTATCTTTTAAACTTTTTTGACATTGCCGATATTTAAAAAGTTATTCAACAAAGAAGTTGAAAATTTTGGGGAAAGAGTAGTAAGTAGTAGTAGTAAGTAGTACCTAACTAGAGAAAAAATTCCCTAAAATTTGCAACTTATTTGTTGAATATCTTTTTAAATATTGACAATATCAAAAAAAATATTAAAGGAAAGTTGTAGGAAATATTTTTCTCTACAACTTTGTACTCATGCTTTTTTCGGAAATCTAATAGGGAAGAACCTCTTTAATAAATAATAAAAAAAAGTTAAGTTATCAAGAAATTGTAAGACACAAAAAAAATGGAAAATACTCTCTGCATATTGGTGCTGCAAAAAAAACCAGTGGTGTACGTTTTATTCAATAAAATGTTTTTGAAGAAACCCGTACGCACGCCTCTGTGTTCTAAATAAAATAATTGCAACCACTATTAATAAGAGAATACAAAAAAAAAAGATCTATGCAAAATATCAGAAGACTAACTTTTTTTGTTATTGATTTATAGCAAATTATTTAAAATAATTTATTTTCTTTAATCTGTACATCAAAGAGGAAGCAACATTTGTCCATAGTTTATTAGACAAACCACCTTTAATTTTCGTTAAACTATCGACTGGTGAAATCCTGACGATATAAACTGGGACACCCTGTACAGTCAATAGATCACGAATTACAGCGGCGTAAATTTTAGAAAATTGTACTCCATATTTTTATATCGTATTTAATTAATGTATAGGTTTCTCTGAAATATTAGAGTGCCATGACCTTCCACCCCCGTTTAATATTTTTCACCAACTTTACTCAAATTTTATATATCCGCATTAACATCCAACAGGAAGTAAACTTTCTACTTTGTATATAAACCCTGCAATTTAGCCAACAAAATAATCCATTAAATTTATTGCGTTCCCATATGTCTATTATCCTCATGTATATTACACCTGTTTAGATTAATTATAAACGCTCATAAAACACACTGTAACATGCTAAATATCCCAAAATTGCTTCCATTAAACTTTTATATTCACTTGACGACAAGCATTTTCTGTGAGATAACAAACCAACTACTAAACTCAACATTTCTTACTTTTCGTCTTGCGAACATTATAAATTATATCCTCATTGTCCAACAGATGACCCTTGACCAAAACTTAGTTTTGGAGTGTCGCCAAAACTAAGTATTGGACCTGACAAGAAATAAACAATATATTGCTCTTGGCAAAAAATCCAATGCGGTTTTTATTAAGTCCTTATAGCTTATAGTATACGAGTAAGATAAAACGAAATTAAGTTTTAGAGAAACATCTTTCCTTTTTTAAGTATAATTGTGGTATAATCCGGTATAATTTTTAATCTCGTGAAGCCTCTCAAGGGTTCGTATTAGTTTCGGATATAAATTGGATGGTTAGAGTTTAATTTCCAAATCAAATTTCAAAGGATTATAACAAAACAAAAAGTAACAAATAAAATCAAATCAATTTATTGCACTTTCTTTGTCTACCTTGCCCGCCGTATTAATTATTATTATCAACCTAAAGCCGTTTAAAATGCAAAGTACTATTTAGTATTCATAGAAACAGTGCAATAACATTATACTGAGTTGGAATTTTCCAACCATTACGTCTTTTTTTGTCTTTATAGACAAGGTTTATTATTTTTCATTTTAGCTAACGAAATGAAATTCAGTAGGTTACCTCCTTCAATTTTCTCATAAAGAAATTAGGTTCGTCCATGTACAGTCAACTCTTTTATTTTTAGCGCTTGGATACGTGAGCAATTTTTATTTGAACTCGAAAGAAGCATAATTTTTACTTTCTTATAACGCCCTCCTCAAAAAAAAACACAAAAAAATTCATATAAACAATTTGGACTTTAAAAAATATTATTCAATTTTGCAGCAACAACTTTTAAAAATCCAGCAGTTCCAACACTGTAATTTTTTAAAAGAATCACACAAGTTAGATGCGGTTTTTGAAAACTGCAAATTGTGGCTTAAAAAAACAGAAAAAATTTGGATATGTTTCTTTAGGATTCAGTTTTGTAAACCCCAACGTCAGTTTTATTAAGAAAAGTCATTAATATTATGGAAAATATTTTTGAATATTTTTGTCCTTATGGTAAGAAAAATAAAATTTTTATTTAGTTTTCTGCATAACCAAGTTTGAAAATTTATAACTCTACCCCGGATTTCTGGACTTTTATTGAAAATACAGTTTGGCAAAGCTCAATGTTGGCTAAAATAAAAAAAAATCATCAACACGATGAAAGATAGTTTAGATTTTTTTGGTAAGAAAAATAAAATTTTTATTTAGTCTTCTACATAACCAAGTTTGAAAATTTATAACTCTACCCCGGATTTCCGGATTTTTACTGAAAATACAGTTTCGCAAAACTCAATGTTGGTTAAAATAAGAAAAAAATCATCAATACAATGGAAGATAGTTTAGAATTTTTTGGTAAGAAAAATAAAATTTTTATTTAGTTTTCTGCATAACCAAGTTTGAAAATTTATAACTCTACCCCGGATTTCCGGATTTTTACTGAAAACATAGTTTCGCAAAGCTCAATGTTGGTTAAAATAAGAAAAAAATCATCAACACGTTGGAAGATAGTTTAGAATTTTTTGGTAAAAAAAATAAAATTTTATTTAGTTTTCTGCATAACCAAGTTTGAAAATTTATAACTTTACACCGGATTTCCGGATTTTCACTTAGAATACAGTTTTGCAAAGCTCAATGTTGATTAAAGAAAAAAATACTACCAACACTGTGGAAGATAATTTAGAACTTCTTGGCTCAAACTGAAAAAAATTGATTGCTCTTTAAAAATTTGTAAAGTGTCATTCAAATTTCTTATTTTTAGTCAGATAATATAGCTAAGAAAAAATCAAGAACCATACAAAAATCAATTTAGAATACTTATATGTATAATTATATAAAAATAAACGAAATTGAGTGTAATGTGCTTAAAAATTGTCACGTCCTTTTCCACCAAAACTTAAAAAACTTTTTCCTGATATTAAATATTATTTCCCTCCATTTCTACTGAACTGACTATACATTTAAAGCACTAAATAACCCTGTCTAAAGTAACATTAGGGCACCCCCAGCATGGCATCTGGAGGCAGCCGGAATAAATCTGAAAACTTTACCATATTCGGCTGGCTGCTGCGAAATATACGCCAAAATGAAAGGCAAATAACTGATGATAATGATATAATGACAGACCGTTTGCCAACTGCAAATAATCACACAACACACAATAATAAATTAGTGGAAATTGTACAAATAAGTGAATAGTCACCTTCTCTGTCATTGGCCAAAAGCTGGGGCGCACATATTTCTATTGCAGCCATAATAAACTTCGACCCAAATACTCAGACTCACCACATACATGTAAGAAGTAATAACGCTTCCGACTGACGAAGATTGCTGTGAATTGGTACCAGGTCATTATAGTTATTCCAGGCCGGCTGTTATCTAACTTCTATGTCCGTTTAACTGGGAATTTACAAGGATTTTCAGCTGGAGATGTCGATAAAATGCAGATGGCAAAAAGTGGACTCAATTCTCGTTAGCCTTTCTCAATTATAATTAGGGAACTTGAGGGTTGTGTTGGGCAGCTAATTTAACAGTGGAATTTCTTATCCTGATGTAAGAAGTGAAAACGGTGAAAAATAAGGAGTTTGGAGAGAGACAGTAAACTTTTTTTCAAAGATTGTAGATATAGATATTTTTTTAACCGCGAAGAAAAACTAAAGATAAATTTAACATGACACAAATAGTAAATTTGGTTAAAATTGGACTAGCGCGTCAGTGGTTTCAAAAATTGTAATGTGTTGAAATCATCAAATTTGGAAAATAACAACAAATTTGAAATATGCGACAATTTTTGAGAATCCAAAAATTATCTAAGTTTATGATGAAAATAAATTGAGTATTTTGTTCTAAACAAAAATAAAGTTCATATGCTTCCAAAACAGTAAATTTGACTTAAATGAGATCAGCGGTTCCAAAATTGTGCTTTAAAAAGTCAACCTAAAAAAGCATGCCAAATAAAAATATGCGACTATTTACTAAATATCCAAAATTTGGTTGAAATCAAACCAAAGTGGTTCCAAAATTGTAATGTTTTGAAACCGTCAAATTTGGAAAATAACGACAAATTTGAAATATGCGACAATTTTTGAGAATACAAACATTATACAACTTTATGATGAGAATAAATTCAGGATTCAGTTCATCTTTACAAAACAGTAAATTTGACTTGAATGAACCAGCGGTTCCGAAATTGTGCTTCAAAAACTCAACGTAATAAAGCTTGTCAAATAAAAATACGCGACAATTTTCATTATGTATTTAAATACCCAAAATTCGTGGAAATCTAGTTAATAAAATATTTATTTTGTTTTTGTAACATTCACCTTTACAAATTAGTGATTTGGACTTCCAATAATCCAGCAGTTCCAAAACTGTGATTCTTTAAAACAGTGAACTTCGAAAATAAGATAAAATAAAATGCGACAATTTGTAGGCTTGAAAATTATGTAACACTAGGTAATTACAAATTTTTGATGAATATGTAAATAAATACATTATTCATCTTTCTAAAAAAGTTTGTTCGACTCAAATTAGACTGGTGGTTCCAAAACTGTGACGTTTTCAAACTGCTAACCTTGAAAATATCTATAAAATTTAAATATGTGATCATTTAAAATAGCAAAAATCACATAAATCTAGAAAATAAAAGCTTCATGATGTTTTTTTAATTAAATACAATATTCATATTTGCAAAACAGTAAATTTGACTTTAATATTACAAACGGTTCGGAAACTGTGACGTTTTAAAACACCCAATCTCGAAAATTTCGAAAAAATCACGATTCCTATATTTCCGTATTACTTCGTATAAGAAATTAGAAATGGTTACATATTATTGTTGTTTAATTTAGAAAGAATAATATTAATGCGTAGTTGTAATTGAAAACATTAAACTTCATTTAAAATTATTCTACAAAGAATTTTACAAAACCCTAAGGTAGAATTTTTTTATTAAAATTTAATATTTTTTGTCCTTCCTGCTGTCCTTAATATAAGAACAAATACTATTGATGTTTGTTTGATTTAAGGGGACTTGAACAAACCCAAGTTAATAATGCAACAAAAAAAAATTTTCGATGTTATGTTGCCTGAACCTTTTTCTACACGTGACAAGGATTCTGATTTTCCGATGTTTAGACATTAATCACCAACTATTGTAAAGTTAAAAGTGAGTTTGTGCCTGAATAATTTTTATACAAAAACAGAATCTGTATAGGCAGCTGATTTTGATAGAAGTAATTAATATTGGATATTGGAAAAAATTAGATAATAGAATTATATTTAACCAAATTATTTACCTACTTATCTTAGTTACATAAATTTTTAATTTCTTTAATATTATTTCCCCATAGTAATTCCCGGGTTAAATTTAAGACTTTTTCTGCCAATCAATACCCATCACTATCACACAAGAATGAACACATCTTGTTAAAGCCTATCGACATTTAAATATTACAACTCCTTTGAAATTGATTTATTTAACATACCTTACGAGGGATTTAAGAGTAAATCCTAAAATTACTCTAGGCTGTTTAAATTAAATAATAAGCCTCGTATATTTCACATGCATTAGGAGCGCGTAAATCTTGATTAAATTACAAATGTATGTAGAATACAGCACAAATGCATTTAAATTATCCACAATAATGCTTCTAAAATAAAAAAAAATCTGAAGGTTGGTCAGATAATAATAATAAAAGTTTTTGTTTCTCGATTAAATATTTCAAAAAAATTAGTTAAGGCAACCGTGGCATCGACCTTGTCGGCTAATTTATAAATACATATATAAAATAGACCATCCTCTACTTCTAGTTATTTTAAGAAAACTAAAATAAAATAGTTTTAATACCTAATTATCTCAAAAAATATTTCAAAATTGTCTAAATAAAATATTTGGGCATATTTTCGTTAAAAAATAACACGTCCAGTATTGACAA
Source organism: Pediacus dermestoides (assembly GCA_963942485.1). NCBI lineage: Eukaryota > Metazoa > Arthropoda > Insecta > Coleoptera > Cucujidae > Pediacus > Pediacus dermestoides. The sequence goes on from OZ012626.1 coordinate 39,562,939, forward strand.
AAACTTCAAAGGATTCAGAACCCTGAAAAAATGTTACCTAATTGGATTTTATTTGTCACATGAATAAATTTGGATACATTTAAGGATAATGAAGGAAATAATCTAAACAAAACCATTTATAACTGGTGTTTCCATGGCATAAAAAACCGATCATATTCAGATTTTTTATTCAGTTAACTGAACCATTTAAGTTGGATTTGATGAGATTTGCAAAATTGTTTCAAGTTTGTTAACGTGATCGGATTAATGTATTTTTATTTAGATGCCGCTGTGAGGAAATGCCATTTTTTTATACATATGAAATTTTATCAGTTAAAAAATGTATAATTCAAGTGTGGAAAAAAATTACGTAAACTTATGTAATTTATTATTGGGACAAAACTTTTGCTATCCCATTTTAGACAAATCGCACAATTAAAAACCCAGCATCATTAATTTTTGCTCACCGTTCATTCACACAAAATTTATCAATTAATTAGTTGTCGAATGCCAATTTACTTTTCAATGATGTATGTACTCTGCACTCAATTCTCAATAGCAATTTTTTTGGTCCAACTCCAACACACAACGAACATTTTGCCTTTTGTATCAAATACAAAGACCACTTGCCTATTGTATATTTCTGATTCATAGTGTTTGTTACTCTGATTACTGACGAAAAAAAAACTTCATCATCTGAACTGAACTGCAAAAGTTTGACAAGACAAACAATAGGCGAGTGAAATGAACGTGGGTAATTTTTAAGAAAATAAAAAAGTTAACTTAAATTCGATATGATTGTTATAAAGTAAAAGAGCGCGGAATGTTTAAAACATGTAACGTTCCGGTCGGTCATTCCGTCATTGTTCCAAACTCAATTAAACTTATATGCAGAAAGGCACTTGTCCAATAGTGTGGTGTATGCAGAATAGAAAATAGCATCTACGGAATTTTCCAGTTGTATCCTTCTTGTCCTCGTCCCTTCCTTGCCGCGCTCGGGTCTTCGTTAAGATTCAACAAAGGACCCACATTGTAAATATTTAATAGCCATTGTAACCTTCGGAAGGGATTACTGGCAACTTATAAGCAATTAAATAGTGAATATCGGCTTATATGTAAAGTTTACAATTCAGAGATTAATTTACTAGGAAATGCATTAAGTACAAACTTATTTGTTCTATACGTATCGATAACTATTACAGAAATTTTAGCAGCGTAAATTATGCATCAGAAGGAACCTTATATTTTTTGTATAAAATCTGAAAACGGAAGACCGTAAATAGAAACGCGAAGTGGGAAATGGAAAAGTCGCGTTGAGTTTCCTAACTCAATTTATAATTGATAAAAAAATGCCCTGCTTTATTTGAATTTGAATATTTAATTTACGTAAAATGCAACTTAATATTTCATATCAAAATAGGATTTAGAAAATATGAAAATGATAATAAACGATAATAAAACACGAATTCGCTTGTAATAATTTTTCATATTTTTGCTTTAATGACGCTCCATTAGAAACATATTTTTAATTAAAGTTGATGTGCATCATTGGAAAACTAATAATTTTCTGTTTACGATCAAATAAAACTTTATGAGACCACACAAGAATATAATCAAAAAAATAATATGTATGTAGTTTGAAAATTTGATATATTTACACACATTTCACGTAAAAAATACCTGATGTGTCCAACACATGACTTTCTTATACGGATAGTATCACAACTACTTTTCCTAAAGAAATTAAATTAAATTTCTTGTAAAAATTTTGAGGGTTTCCAGCAATTTTCAAATAGTCTCTGTCGCCCTTATTGCAATACGCATAAATCTGTCCTTGTCCCACTCATTATAACCGAATTTTACGACAAAAATGTGTTTTATTTTAGATTTTTGACCTACTTAAAAAAATCTCTCGGTATAAAATCACATTATTTATTTATTCATTATTAATGTTTTCGGTACTATAGAAACCAGTAAAATAAAAAAAAACTAATGGTCCTTCTGGGGTTCGAACCCGGGATTTTCCGTTTGGCAGCCAAGTCCCTTTAGTCACTAATTTATCTAGACTGTCGGTCGGATTCAACGATCAACGCGCGCTATGAGAAATATAAAGTGTTTTAAAAATATCCCGTTTTTTGAAATTTTTTTATAAGAATTTCAAAAAAAAGTTCGAACAAAAATTGTTCAAAATTCAATTCTAAATCAATGTTAAAGAATAAAAAAATCTCGTAAATCGATTATTTTTCAAGATATTCCTAAAAAACCTAAAAATGTCTTCAGGTAACTGTCACTTGTGTTGGTGCTAGATGAAAAAGATTTAATGTGGCACCCACAATTTTGTTCAAACTCTTAAATATGAAATTTGAATCAAATCCGATAACTCGTTTTTGAGTTATGATTGTTAAACAACTAATCAAATTACCATATTTTAAATTTCCCGCCAAATATTTTTGTTCGAATTTTCTCTATTAACAAATAAACTTTCATTTTGGTTTTATTGGATGAATTTAAAGTAGGTTTTTGTAAAATCAAAATTAATCAGAGAATACCTAGTTACATAATTATAAATTAAAACACGTTTATGGAATACTGCAATTAAATACGAAAGATTGCGTTCTATATTTGCTAAAACTTCTATGTTGGTAACATTTTGAGCGTCGCAGAAAATTGATCGACGAGTGCTGCGCTAAGAAAACTCACTTCACTCGCGCTTGCTCAGTTGGTTGCCTAACGTCAAGTCATACGCTTCTAAAACTACGTTGCTTGAAATCGAGTAAACCAAACCAAAATAACCAAACCTGTGAACCCTCACGATATTTCCCTAGCGAAACCAACTTCAACAACACTTTCTAAAGGACAAACAAACCAAAGTTAGTACCATTCCCTAAAATTAATCAGAAATCAATGAACGTAGCATTAGCATTGATTCCTGATTCTAACCTAACCTATACTGTTTATTTTTTAGATTTGTCTGATAAAATGGGTGATGAACCGGTAATGGCAACAAACGACGACGCCAGCGAATGCAAACGGGGCGCCGTTCAATTAGGCTACTGGCGCGATAATTATATTTCATCGTTTGTGAAGCACATCGAACGAAGGGCCCCGGAAATCAACAGGGGCTATTTCGCCCGCGTGAAAGGCGTTGAGTGCTTTATGCAAAAGTTTCTTAATAAAGCGGGGAGCAATTCGCAAATTGTTAACTTTGGGGCAGGGTTTGACACCCTCTATTGGCGGTTGAAGGATGAGGGTATGCATATTTCCAATTATGTTGAGGTGGACTTTCCGACTGTTACGGCTAAAAAGTGCTATATGATTAAGAGGAATAAGAATTTGTTGGAGAGGATACATGACCAGGATGGGGAGGTTAAACTGAGTTCCACTGATTTGCATGCGGGTAAGTTGTCTGGAGGAAAACCGGGAAAATTATGTGTAATAATTAATAGGATAGGACTACACAAAAGGCGATTGAGTAGAATATGTAGTAAATTTTAACTAATTTGCATTAAATAAATAGTTTTTTTAACAGATATTTTGGAAGAAAATTTAAAATTTCTCTTTGTAAAAACTCTAAGCTATAACTTTTATATCTCCTATAGTTTAGCAAAAAATCTGAGCAAAATTATAGCGAATCGTAAGTTTATGAAAAGCAAATTGTTATATCTGTAAAAATCATTGGATTATTAGAAATAGAATGCCAAGTAGTGAAAATGCAATGAACCTCACAAATTTGCATCTATCTCCTATAGTTTGGTAAAAAAGCGGACAAAAAACTGTTCTAAATTATTAAAACTAGTCTAGACTGTAAATTTTGTGCAAAATTATTGTAAAAATTACAAAAACTATTGAGTTACTAAAGATAGAATGCCGAACTGTTAAAAAAATATAAAAACTTCTAATTTCATTTATATCTCTTATAGTTTTGCAAGAAATTAGACCAAAACTATTGCGATTCTCGAAAAGAGTGGTCATCTTTAATATTAATGAAAAAATTTTGTTATGACTGTAAAAATCATAGAGTTATTACAAATAGAATGCCAGGAAGTGAAAAAGGAATCAAACTTCATAAATTCGAATCTTTCTCCTGTAGTTTTGTAAAAAATGGTACAAAAATTGTCCTAAACTATTAAAACTCGTTTAGACTGTAAGCTTGGTGCAAAAATATTGTGCGAATTACAGAAACTATTGAGTTATTAAAGATAGAATGCCAAACTGTTAAAAAAATAGAAAAAACTTGCAATTTCATTTATATCTCTTATAGTTTTGCAAAAAATCAGACTAAAACTATTGTGAATCTCGAAAAAGCGCTCATCTTTAATATTAATGAAAAAAAATTTGTTATGACTGTAAAAATCATAGAGTTATTACAAATAGAATGCCAGGAAGTGAAAAAAAAATCAAACCTCACAAATTCGAATCTTTCTCCTATAGTTTTGTAAGAAATGGTACAAAAATTGTCCTAAACTATTAAAACTCTTTTAGACTGTAAGCTTTGTGCAAAATTATTATAAGAATTACAAAAACTATTGAGTTATTAAAGATAGAATACTAAACTGTTAAAAAATTTAAAAAAACTTGCAATTTCATTTATATCTCTTATAGTTTTGCAAGAAATTAGACCAAAACTGTTGCGATTCTCGAAAAGAGCGCTCATCTTTAATATTAATGAAAAAAATTTGTTATGACTGTAAAAATCATAGAGTTGTTACAAATAGAATGCCAGGAAGTGAAAAAAGAATCAAACTTTATAAATTCGAATCTTTCTCCTATAGTTTTGTAAATAATGGTACAAAAATTGTCATAAACTAGGTTGGTAAAAAAATCGGACAAAAACTGTTCTAAATTATTAAAACTAGTCTAGACTGTAGATTTTGTCCAAAATTATTGTAAGAATTACAGAAACTATTGAGTTATTAAAGATAGAATGCCAAACTGTTAAAAAAATTGAAAAACTCCCAATTTCATTTATATCTCTTATAGTTTTGCAAAAAATCAGACTAAAACTATTGTGAATCTCGAAAAGAGCGCTCATCTTTAATATTAACGAAAAAAAATTGTTATGACTAAAAATCATAGAGTTATTACAAATTGAAGTGGAAAAGGAATCAGACCTCATAAATTCGAATCTTTCTTCTGTAGTTTTTTTAAAAAATCGTACAGAAATTGTCCTAATTAAAACTAGTTTAGAGTGTAAGCTGTACGTAAAGTTATTGTAGCAATTACTAAAATCATGGAATTATTAAGGATAGAATGCCATACTCTTAAAAAATAATAATACTAAACGTTATATTTCATCGACTTATTCGCCCCAAATTTAAATTTCAAATTGTCACTCGTCGTTTCCTTGCAGGAAATTACCATTGCATCGGCGTCGACATGCGAAACATCCTCCAACTGGAAGCAAAACTGCAACAAGCCGATATAAATTTTTCTAGTCCAACATTATTCATCGCCGAATGTGTTTTAGTTTACATAGAAGACGACTGTGTGAATCGCTTACTATCTTGGATATCATCCAAATTCAAATCGGGCCTTTTCATTAATTACGAAATGTGTAACATGAACGATACCTTCGGTGAAATAATGTTGGGTAATCTGAGGGCAAGGGGCTGCATGCTCTCGGGTATATCGAACTGTAAAAATTTAGAGACACAGAAAAGCCGATTTACCAGCAGTGGATGGATGGGAGCCAACGCCTGGGATATGGTCAAAGTTTATTATGCGTTGTCTTCCGCCGAAAGGCAACGGATCGAAAAGATCGAATTTTTGGATGAACAGGAATTGTTGATACAGCTTTTCCAGCATTATTGTATTTGTTTAGGTTGGATGGGGCCCGAATTTTCAGACATTAGTTGTAATGATCTGTAAAAGGAGATGCAAGAAAAGAAAATTTTGTGTGTTTTTCAATTTATGTAATCTATTTATATACACAAAGAAAATATAAAGCTGTGATAATTTGTGGAAATTTGTAAAAATTTTATTTTAGTTTATGTAGTGTGATTTATAAATAAAATTAATCGCTGAATTTACTAGATTAATGACACGATTTCGTTGAAAACATTTTAATAATCTTTTAAACTTTTCTCGATTAATTTCATTGAGTTCACACTGTATTATGCTTTATACTGTACGGTATTGTATTTGGAATTTTGTTATCGTGTTTAATAAATACTTCTAAATGGTTGTTATTCTACTTATTTCCTTTTATTTTCCCCTAACGTCATTATGTAGATTTTATTACAGTTACAGTTATAGTATAATTAAGTTCATTACAAGGAAAATTAGTCAAAATTATTTTAAAAAATTTTGCGGCTGAATTTATCTCTTATAGTTTTGCCAAAAATCGAACAAAAGCTGCCCTAAATTACAACAAGCAGACTAGACTACAAGATTAGTATAAAATTATTGTTGCATTTACAAAAACTATTGAGTTTATAAGAATAGAATGCCAAACTTAAAAAAAATGGTTTGATTTATTATATCTCTTATAGTTTTGCAAAAAACTAGTGCGAAGCTCGAGGAGAGCGCTTATCTTTAATAGCAATGAAAAAAATTGTTATATCTGCAAAAATCATGGAATTATTCCAAATAGAATGTCAGGAAGTACAAAACAATCAAACCTGATAAATTATCATCTATCTCCTATAGTTTTGTAACAAATTGAGCAAAAACTGTCTACAACTATTAAAAGTGGTCTAGGTTGTACGATGTGTGTAAAATTATTGTGGCAACTACAAAAACCATTGAGTTATTAAGGGTAGAAAGTCGCACTGCCAAAAAAACATGACGCCAGATTTTTATTTCGCATAGTTTCGCAAAATATTCAATTTATGCTTATTCCGAAATTATATCATATGCAGAAACGGATAAATAAAGTGAACTAGTTCCATTATTTTGAAACTATAGGGCGTAGAGTCAAAATGATAATTTTTCAGAAAAATAACAATAACTCGCTTAATTTTTGACTTGGAAACTTCAAATTTGCTACAATATTTAAAGAAAACATTGTTTTAATTTGTACTAAACTTTAACAAAAACGTACTAGCTCAACTTTCGAAACTATAGGACATAAACAGAATTTGAACGCAAAATCCGATGAATTTTTTGGGAAAACCGCCAGAATTTGTTTATTTTTCAAATTATAACATCGAAATTTAGTTTTGCAGATACAACAAACATTCCTTTAAATTGTTCTATAAAATTTTTTTTGCTATAATTTGTAGTTTGGGCACTATAGCGCGTACAAAAAGTCAACTTTTTTGCATAAATCCTCACGTCTTCGACCACTTTGTAGGCGTAGACATTAAAATTGTAACTACTGTTTTTGATAATTTTTTTCCAAATAAATGAAAACCCAATTTGCAAAACTGGTCACGTTTTACAAAACAGAATTTAAATTAGTATGAGAAACTAAAAACCTTTACGAGTTCAAGATAAACAACTACCTACTTACCAATGAAGATATAACATTGTATGCACTTTACGCCGGCATAAAATTAAACAAAAACAATGTCGCGCTTTTATGACTCGTCCTGGAAATGGCAAGACAATAATAAAGCGCACTTATCTTATCTACACCTGACGAATCTCCCATTTTCTTACACAAAACAAACCGGAAATTGAGTCCGTACTTACTCGATTATTTTTGTAAGTCTGTAGAAATCAATTTTCTATAATAAGTGTCGATTTGATGAAATTTTATTCACCTTTTAAAAATTCATTCGGGCATTTTCTAAGCGATTACCTCCACATCAGTCAGGATTTTTTATGCGAAAATGTATAAAAGCGAAAATCATTTGATGTTTTCACACAAAAGCGTCTAATTAGAATGTTCTTTATGTCATGTAAAATATTTCGTTTTGGCTTGAATTTAATTTATTAAGTTTATTAAAATGAAACAAACATATAAGGATACTTCACTGTCACTAGGCACAGTAAAACCTAATTTAATTTAAATTTAATGGGATATGTACCTGGATGCAGTAAATTTTATTACCCTACAAGTACACACTATACACTATCTAAAGTAGGTACTAGAACCAGAGACTTTACACTTTAATAGAAATAAATTTTGTGGTTTGTACCTCATGAATCAAGATGCAAACTGGATTTTTATATTTTTCATCGTAATGTATTATTTATTTAGTATTCTAAGTAAAATTTCAAGTCAAGATCTTCGAATTACATCGGGATATAGAATAAATGATGGTTGTAAAAATATAAACATAAGATGAGCAACGGCTATAAAATGTCCTAGTTTATACTATAGCCAATAATCGTTATCTAAAGCTCGTAAAGCTGCTTCAGTTGTCAATTACGGTCATCAAAATTTGAAAGATTAGGTTTAAATTTATATCCACATGAAGATACAGAAATTCTGGTTCTAATATTTAAAAAAAAATAAAATGAAGTTCTGTAAAAGTAATAACTAATCCAATTATTACACTGTCGGTAATAGGTAATCTTGTAGAAAGAAAATTAATTATACTGACTTGTACAAATTGCTCTCAATACGTTTCAAAGCTTTATTTAAATAATTGCTGTAACTAATCGATTTATCTACAGTTCTGTTTTAGACAACTCGTCATTTTAAAATCTTTTCTACAAAAGTAACAAGTACCTATGGAGTATTGTTTAACTTTTGAAAATAAATAAAATATATCCAAAATAAACTAAATTTAGTTATTTAAATTTTACATTATTTTTTAAAATAATTGATACTTCATTATTTTAATATTTTTATTGGTACTTATACAGGGTGTCCCAGTTTATATCGCCAGGATTTCACCAGTCGATAGTTTAGCGAAAATTAAAGCTGGTTTGTCTAATAAACTATGGTCGAATGTTGCTTCCTTTTTGATGTACAGGGCATTAAAGAAAATAAATTATTTTAAATAATTTGCTATAAATCAATAACAAAAAAAGTAAGCCTTCTGAAATTTTGCATAGATTTTTTTTTGTATTCTCTTATTAATAGTTGTTGCAATTATTTTATTTAGAACACAGAGGCGTGCGTACGGGTTTCTTCAAAAACATTTTATTGAATAAAACGTACGCCACTGGTTTTTTTGCAGCACCAATATGCAGAGAGTATTTTCCATTCAATTTAGAAACTTTTTCGTATGTTATAATTTTTTGATAACTTAACTCAAAATAACCTAATAGTACAGTAAATAAGGGAGAAATAAAGGCTTCAAATAGACTTTTTTACCCTACAGCCAATTTTTGTAGAATCTTCTAGAGGATCACCCTGAAAGTTTAAAACTGAGTTTGTGTATTCGTAGACCCCGCCCTTCCCTCACCAGCCCTCAATTAAGGGTTGGATTTTTTTGTTTATTGAATAACTTTTTTCCTATTAAATTTTCGAAAAAAAGAGTCAGTACAAAATTGTGAAGAAAAATATTTCCTACAACTTATCTCTTCAACTTTTTTTGATATTGTCGATATTTAAAAAGTTATTCAACAAATAAGTTGAAAATTTTGGGGAAAGAGTAGTAAGTAGTACCTAACTAGAGAAAAATTTCCCTAAAATTTGCAACTTATTTGTTGAATATCTTTTTAAATATTGACAATATCAAAAAAAGTTGAAAAGATAAGTTGTATGAAATATTTTTCTCTACAACTTTGTACTGATGCTTTTTTCGGAAATCTAATAGGGAAGAACCTCTTTAATAAATAAGAAAAAAAAAGTTAAGTTATCAAGAAAAAGAAAAAGATACAAAAAAGTTTCTAAATTGAATGGAAAATACTCTTGCATATTGCCGCAAAGAAAACCAGTGGTGTACGTTTTATTCAATAAAATGTTTTAGAAGAAACCCGTACGCACGCCTCTGTGTTCTAAATAAAATAATTGCAATCAAGATTCACACCTAAAAATATTTTGTATCTACCCTATTAAATTTTTTTTTAGAATGGTTAGAATAGAATGGAACGCTAAAAGTTTTAGATTCTGGGGAATTTTTAGTAATTAATACATAACACGTAATAAAATCTCAAAAGTTCGTCAATAATTCTCACATAATTAAAAAACTATAAACTGAAATACTTTAATGAAACAAGTTTTGATTATCACGCGTTAGCACTAATTTTCTAGCGCGATAAAACTCCCCGAACCCCCATTCTAAAGTTTTTATTGCTATTGCAAATATGACATTTGTTATTCGGGAAAACTTCATGAAATGGTATTAACTCACGAATATTCGATAATTCACATGATGTCTATTTATATTTATAAAAACATAATATCAAAATATAACGACAAGCATTAAAATAAGAAAAAATAGTGCGTGGGAGAAAATGTTCTTATTGTAAGTATAAGGATAAAATAATGATCGATATGAATAAAATGTAATTAAACTTAAATTGTCAAGAAGCTTGTTTCTTCAGTGTTAAAAATCACTCCTATATAATATTTATCCTTGCCATTATCCAGACAGTTAACTGGCACCCGCCCTATTAAAATTTAATTTAACTTTAATTTAAAATTATTTATTTGTTTAGGTATAGTAAATCCAAGCAGATAATACAAACCATTTAATTGCGATCAAGCTTGTTTACGACTTGTTCCTGTTGGGCGTTTTTATTTCTAATCTGGTAATAAAACCAAATAGGTGCTATCTTGTTCTCCAGGAATTATACATAAAACTATATTATTTCAAATGTAATATTATACGAAATTTAACAAATTTCAGTTTGACGCCAGGGAGGACCCTAATTAAAGGTCCCCTAGGCTGTGGAGTAGTGATCCTGGCACGTAGATATGACAATAAGAAAACTGGAGATTAGTGTTTGTCTTTAAAATTAGTGCTCTCATGCAAAGTATGATATTATGTACTCAAGTAGTTAAATCACCCGTATCGACATTAGCTTTAAAATAAACTTTCAAACATACTGCAAAAACTGAAACACCGATTTGTTTCAAGGACGAAAAATACTATATGTTTAGTTAAAATTGTAATTTTATTGTGGCAATAAATGTTAAAGAAACTGGCAAAGAAGATTATTTCAGAATAGAGCCAGATCTTCTACGAATGATCTTTTAAATGACAGCTTTTATTTCCTATTTATAATTACAAGTATAATATAAAATCTAAATGTATGTACGTCATATTTTGGTGCCCTTATAAAATAATTTAAAAAATCCTCATCTAATTTTCTTTCAATCTTGTTAAAATTACCCATCCACCTACTAGCTGTTCTTATAAAAAACTTGATAAACAACCTGGATATTTCGCTCCGCTATAACAAATTAAGTTGTAATTAATAAAATCAATACTTAATACCAATTAAAATTTTGAAATATATCTCTAAACTACCAGCTTTAAACGCATATTCACGTCATTTTCGTGATTTATTCCACGTTTTATCGCATAACATGACAGTTTAAGACCATCATTAAGATTACCAATAACATTGTAGAGGACCACAGACTCGATTTCAAATTACCTATAAAACATTTAGCATCGCCAAGTGATAGCGCTAAATTCCCAGTGGTAATAATACCTAACTTAAGATTATTGCTGCAGTGGTACTTGAAGATTAAAATCTGCAATTGTACCGAGGTGACAGTAAAATCGCCTTTTATTTTATTACTTGCCCTTATTAGAAGTGGCGCTTTGCTGCTCTTAGGGTGGTAAGAATAAATATCGGATGTAGCCAGCTCATACTATGAATTTTTAAAGAATGTTTAATTATTTATAATTATATTGTTTTTTGCGAAACGGTCAGAAATATTGTAAATTAATTTCTGCACCATTCGTAAAATTATAAAATCAATGACATTTTACAAATTTCTAAAGAGGGTCGTTTAAAAAATCCAAACTTTTTTTTTAATTTGTGCCAAAAAATTCAAAACTATCTTCCACCGTGTTGATGATTTTTTTTTAATTGAACCAATTTTGAGCTTTGCAAAACTGTATTTTTTGAGAAAATTCGGAAATCTGGTGGAGAGCTATAAATTTTAAAACTTGACTATGTATTAGAAGATTGAAATTTTTATTTTTATTACAATAAGCGCAAAAATATTCTAAATTACTTTCAATAATATTAGTGATTTTTTTCTTAATTAAGGAACATTGAGCTTTACAAAACTGTATTTTTAGTGAAAATCCGTTAATTCGATGCAGAGCCACAAAGTTTCAAACTTGACCATGATTAATGTGAAATTTTTATTTTTCTTAAAATAAGCGCAAAAATATTCTAAATTACTTTCAATAATATTAGTGATTTTTTTCTTAATTAAGGCAGCATTAAGCTTTGCAAAACTGTATTCTAAGTGAAAATCCGGAAAGCTGGTGTAGAGCTATAAATTTTCAAACTTGACTATGTATTAGAAGATTGAAATTTTTATTTTTCTTACATTAGGCGCAAAAATATTCTAAATTACTTTCAATAATATTAGTGATTTTTTTCTTAATGAAGGCAACATTAAGCTTTGCAAAACTGTATTTTCAGTGAAAGTCCGGAAATCCGGTGTCGAGTTATAAATTTTCAAACTTAACTATGTAGAAGATTAATGTGAATTTTTTATTTTTCTTAAAATAAGCTTAAAAATATTCTAAATTACTTTCAATAATATTAGTGATTTTTTTCTTAATTAAGGCAACATTAAGCTTTGCAAAAATGTATTTTCAGTGAAAATCCGGATATCCAGTGTAGAGCTATGAATTTTCAAACTTGACTATATAGAAGATTAATGTGAAATTTTTATTTTTCTTAAGTAAGCGCAAAAATATTCTAAATTACTTTCAATAATATTAGTGATTTTTTTCTTAATTAAGGCAACATTGAGCTTTGCAAAACTGTATTTTTAGTGAAAATCCGGTAATCCGGTGTAGAGTTATAAATTTTCAAACTTGATTATGTAGAAAATTAATGTGAACTTTTTGTTCTTCTTAAAATAAGCGCAAAAATATTCTAAATTACTTTCAATAATATTAGTGATTTTTTTCTTAATTAAGACAACATTGAACTTTGCAAAAATGTATTTTCAGTGAAAATCCGGATATCCGGTGTAGAGCTATAAATTTTCAAACTTGACTATGTAGAAGATTAATAATGTGAAATTTTTATATTTCTTAAAATAAGCGCAAAAATATTCTAAATTATTTTTAATAATATTAGTGATTTTTGTCTTAATTAAGACAACATTAAACTTTGCAAAACTGTATTTTCAGTGAAAATTTGGTAATTCGATGTAGAGTTATAAATTTTCAAACTTGGACTGTGTAGAAGGTTAATGTGAAATTTTTAATTTTCTTACAATAAGCGCAAAAATATTCCAAATTACTTTCAGTAATATTGGTAATTTTTTACTTAATTAAGTCAACTTAAGCTTTGGAAAACTGTATTCTGTGTGAAAATCCGTTAATTCGATGCAGAGCTACAATTTTCAAAGTGAACCATGATAGGAGGTTTCAGTTTTTTCCATTTTTAAGCAAAAATTATCTAAATTACTTTTCATAATATTGATTTTTTTCAATAATGTAAACATCTGACTATACAAAAAGGAAAATTTCCTTAAAATATGCTAAAAGGTTCCAAATTTAATTTTTTCAGTCACTTTACGATTTTTGTAGCTATTGCTCTTGAAACTTTTAAATTATCTAATCTGACTTAAAAGTGAGGTTGTGGTTTCTGTAATTTTTTCTATAGTAATGGCAACATTACTTTTTGTAAAACCGCAATTTTTTTCAAAAACCGACCAGTGGTTGTATAACGATAACATTTTGAAACTTTCATTGCATAAATTTGTCTGGAAATGTTCGAATGTTCAAAAAACTTTTCAAAAATGATATAATGGCAAGTGCAATTTTTTTCATAATAATGCTAACTTTTGCTTCTATAAAAATGCAAAATTCGTCAAAATCTGCTCAGCAGTTTTAAATCTGTGGCACTTTAAACTAATAAGAAAATAATTTGGCAAAAAAAGTGTGCCATACAGTTTTTAAATGTTATAATTTTGTTGGTTGTATTTTGCTGAATTTACTTTATTTCAGAGTTAGATGTTTGTTTTATTGACCAGAAATATCGGGATGTTTTATATGGTGATTTCAGATGTTTTTTGTGGCTTGAAAATATGGAAAATGTCGGAATTTTCAAACGCCTGTTTTAAAGAGTACAGTTTTGCAATCACTGGTTGAATTTTTGTCAATTATTGAAATTAAAGCGGAACGAAGGTTTTATTTTCAGAAAGCCGATAAACTATTTATAAGAAATTTTTCCAGCATTTTTGAAACCGTAATTTGTGCTTTTCAAAAATCGAGCCTGGTTCTAAAAAAAATTATTACTTCCTATAAAAAAGAAAATATCCGTAGGTATTATATTTCTGTAATACGTGTAAAAGCTTCAGTGTTGGTCGAAAGGAAAGGGATCATCCAGATATTAAAATAGATATGACAGTAGTAAGAAAGCATGCTTACAATAAACATAATGTAGCTGTTTGAAAGTAGTAGTAGTAGCAAGCAAGAATCCGGCATTTGGTGTAGACAGATAAGACTTTTGAATGGACCACCCAGCATCTAACATCACGAATGGTTGGATATAGTAAAGCAAAACTGGATGGCAAACTCTCACCAGCGTTAAAATATACGCGCAATGAGTTTTCTTTGAGGAAAGTTCTTCCCTTGGGTGCGAAACCATCTCTGAGCAATCTATATAGATGTATTCGGTTAACTTTTTTAGAACCTCATTCGTTTTCTTAGACAAAGTAAATTGGATATAATTCTCCCTCTGGGGTTTTGTTTAGAAACTAATAACTCAAATGTGAAAATTTTTATATGTAAGCTCTTTAGGGGAGATTGTAGTTTAAGGCCGTGCTTTATGTGGTTAGTAAAATTTGGATTTATTGGAAACGATAAAAATAAAAAGAGTTGTACAGATTTTAATATAGTGCCCTCGCGCTAACGTGAAAATTGTTTAACATGAACTAACGCGAACAATTTCATTTTAGCTCTAGTTTGCTCTAGAGTTTATCTTTGAACATTGAATCATAGATGGTGCTAAGGGTACAAAACTGCGGCAGTAGATGGTACCAAAACGTTTAAGTTTAATACACACCCTGTATATTTGGAACATTAATTATCTCAAACTTATTCCTTTATGTTATTGCAGCATTTTTTCTGAACATCTTCAATTTGGTAAAATTAAATCAAACTTCGAAGTTGTACCTTAAACAATACATGAAGCAATGAAAACTTTTCAAATCAATATTTTACGTATTAAAATTTATGGATGGAAAATACAAACATGAATGTGATATTCGGACGGATATTTAAAAATGCCTGTTTGAATAAAAAGTGTTTTTACTTCAATATTCCAATATTTACAGAACAGCTGGAAAATAAAATTATGTTTATTTTTGCTGTGGGTGTTCCATCATCAATTTTGTTGTTTTAAAATTTACAAATGGAAATTTAAACTGGTTTATAATGAGGGACATGATTATGCTTTATAGGTGTAAGCTCTTATTATTACTAGGTGAGATAATTGGTTTTAATGTATGTGAAACGTGGGTGAGAATTATAGGTGGAAAACCATTATTAGCACTTCCCTGAAGCTTATAAATGTGACTCTAGACTCTAGAGTAGAGTGTGTTTATAATAAATGCACAATTTTTGAAGGTTTTTCAGGTTGTGATGAAGTACCTACATAAATACAGGTTTAAATAATTATTATCTATGGTAGTGATGAAAAAACTAAATCTCTAATTGAGCTCCTTGGGATTATCCTTGAAAATCCAAATCCCAAGGCGCTGCTTAGGATTCTGCACCAGTCAATATGCTAAGAAGAAAAAAAAGCAAATATATGTCGAAACGAATAAATTTCTTGCTGCTTATATAATACAAAACACCAGATTTATTTTGTTTTATTATTCCTGAAAAGGAAATGTATTTCCTTCGATAAATTCTATCACGCACTCCCATAAAATAATGGTCAAATATATTTTCACATGCGAAACCAAAATTTACAATCGAAAGTTCAAGTAAGTTTTTGTCTATACTCTAGCCACAAATTTTAATGGTGATTCGATATAAGTCAATTTTAGGAGTATAAGTTATGGACATAAAAATAATACCTACACATATTTCTAAATTTATTGTAGTTTTATCCTTATATAAATTCGTTTTTTATGAACCAGGAAATATTGTGTTGATTCAGAGAAATGGTTATGGAGGAAAACCAATCCCATGCTGTATTAAATCTAGGTAAGAGCTTGATACACTTATCTAGGACGAAAATGACATGAGGCAACACCTTATTTTTAGAATTAATTATATTCTCGGTGAATATGAACGATTATGTCACAAATTGATCACGTAACATATTTCAGTGTCTTTCTAGTTAAAATCATTTGCATAAAGGAAATAAATCAATATAATATTTAGTAGTTTGTACCAATTAATTTAAAAAATATAATAAAATAATATAAAAACTGTTATACAGGGTGTTTCTAAAAGGTCTTTACTAAATCCTACCACAAGTTTTTGGGTTCAAAATAATTCGTTTAACCCAAACATACCTTAGTCCAAAAGTTCTTCATTACTGAGTTACAGGGCGCTAAAAAATATTTTTCCAAATAGTTTTTTAAGTATATCTACAGAACGGTTTAAAATAAAGATTTGAAATTTGGTGGGTTAATAAGTTTATAAGCAAGCTACAATTTGTTGGTATTAGAACCAAAATAATATTGTTCAGTGGCGTACTAATCAAAGAGGTCTCAGGGTTTTTTTGAATAATTTTTGTAGGGGATTAAATTTTTTACAAAATAATAAGAATTATGATAGATACGCTCAAGATATGTAAAAAAGGTATACTTGTTTGATTTGCATTAACTCAACTGTTTGCGAGATATTTCACTTTGAAATTTTTTTTGCTATTAAATCGACAATTTGTGACACCCTGTAAAGTCAAAAATATTCGGTTACTCTAATACGGCTCATTCTACGTCCAAAACTAAGCATAATTTCTATCTTATACCGTTCTGTAGATGTACCTAAAAAAGATAGAGGGCGAATAAAAAATACATCTTTCAACACCCTGTATTTTAGTAACGAAACATTTTTTGAGTTCGGTTTCTACAACCATTTATGCTTACTTTTGGACGTAGAATCAGCTGTATTAGAATGACGAAATATTTTTTACTTTACAGGGTAAGTCACAAATTGTTTTTATAGCGAAAAAAATTTTCGAAGTTAAATATTTCGCAAACAGTTGAGTTAACGCAAGTCAAACAAGTATACCTTTTTTACGTGTCTTGAGCGTATCTTTCATAATTCTGATTATTTTGTAAAAAAATTCAATACCCTACAAAAAATATCCAAAAAAACACTGAGTCCCCCCTATAAGTACGACACTGAACAATATTATTTTGGTTGTAATACCATTACATTGTAGCTTCCTTATTGACTTATTAATCCACCAAATTTCAAGTTTCTACTTTAAACCGTTCTGTAGATATACTTAAAAAACGATTTGGAAAGATATTTTTTAACGCCCTGTAACTCAGTAAGGAAGGACTTTTGGACTAAGGTATGTTTGGTTCAGTCGAATTATTTTGAGCCCAAAAACTTGTAGTAGGATTTTGTAAACACCTTTGAGAGACACCCTGTACTAAATTAATATTAATATGCAGAAATTGTTTTATAAAATTACTGTAATCGCAAGATATACAGCAAATTTAATTCATACAGTGTGGGCCACATTTAAAGTAAATACATCAATACATTTTCCAGTATAGTTTTCGTAACAACGGGGGTGAAGAAAATTTTCCAGGAAACTAAAGGAAGATGTAAGAATTGGTTGAGAAACAATGTGCTTGTGTTTGAGTTATTTTCAGTAGACATACACGTGACATTCTCCCTCTCACTCGCTCTCAACGTAAGGTAGAGACAGTGATACTATGACAATATGCCTACTAAAAATGTGGCTGCTATAATATAGTAGTTATTTCTGGGTATGATAACAAAATTCACCCAAATCTACTTCATCTGATTTTTACTGTATTTTTACACGCTTCTAAAATCCTGACCACAACTCCTCGCTTTTCCTCATCAATCGCAGACGCTGCCGAATATTTTCGTGTATACAAATTGAATCTAAACCTCCCCAACTTCACTTTCACTATACTAACTAGCTTACGACCAACATTCGCCACAGTTTATCTTTATTTGATAAACTTGGTATATATTTGAAATCAGATAAAACCTAACTCTTTGAAAATGTAAATACGATTTTAATCGCATTGCCCCAACATGGTTTGACACATTTTCCATGGACATAACTATCGATCTGAGGTTATCATAGAATATTTTCTAAACATTTGGAAAATATTCACACAACTTGTTTGCGTTGTTAATATTAGAATCACGCGAATAGTGCCACTGGTACATATTTTAGTGAGGGATTATACGGGGTTAAATAAAATAATCTCAAACACTATTTTTAAACTACGTACATCCTTTAGTTTCGATTTTGGCATCGTAACAATAACAATGCTATCAAATTTTCGTAAAACACAATATATTGATTTGTAATTTTATTTATAAAGTGTTGTTTTAAATCAATCCTTTTTAGTGTTATTGCTTTTCTACAGTCTGCATTTTATAGTGAATAATATATCCGGTAATTCGGATTATTATTAGAAACAAGGCATTTTGTATACATTTAGGTACGTGATATAATTCAAGTAAGTGTTTAAGTAATCTTAATATCACAAATCAATAACTGAAATTTTATATGCACATCAATTATTACCTATCTGAACACACTAAAATAATATAATGAATATGAAATTTTTCATCCTCGAATTACTACAAACGATTTCTGAGAGCTTTATAATAGTTCATAAAATTCATTAAACTCATAACTTGTGCCTTAAAATAAAATCTATTAATACTAGTTGAACAATAAAATCACCTAAACTGTAACTAATAAATTTTCTAATAAATATTTGTACAAAGACTCATAAACACGTTTAGGTGTTATGGTAGTTTAGGATTAAAGGACGTTGCTTAATTTTCCTACCTTGATTATAATGACCGGTAGTAAAGTTTGTTAGAATAAAGAATGTGGTAGTTACGAGGTGCAGAGAAAAAGTTAAAAAGTGGATTTTACTTAGAAGTGGCGCTTTGTTGCTCTTCGGGTGGTAAGAATAAATATCGAATGTTTAATTATTTATTATTATATTGTTTTTTGCGAAACGGTCAGAAATAGTCAAAATTAATTTCTGCACCGTTCGTAAAGTTCCAAAATCAATGAGATTTTACAAATTTCTAAAGAGGGTCGTTTAAAAAGTCGATTCGAAATCTTTTTTTTTTAATTTGTGCCAAAAAATTCAAAACTCTCTTCCATCGTGTTGATGATTTTTTTATTATTTAAACCAATTTTGAGCTTTGCAAAACTGTATTCTAAGTGAAAATCCGGAAATCTGGTGTAGAGCTATAAATTTTAAAACTTGACTATCTATTAGAAGATTGAAATTTTTATTTTTATTACAATAAGCGCAAAAATATTCTAAATTACTTTCAATAATATTAGTGATTTTTTTCTTAATTAAGGCAACATTAACCTTTGCAAAACTGTATTTTCAGTGAAATTCCGGAAATTCGGTGTCGAGTTATAAATTTTCAAACTTGACTATGTAGAAGATTAATGTGAAATTTTTATTTTTCTTAAAATAAGCCCAAAAATATTCTAAATTACTTTCAATAATATTAGTGATTTTTGTCTTAATTAAGACAACATTAAGCTTTGAAAAACTGTATTTTCAAAGTCCGGTAATTCGGTGTAGAGTTATAAATTTTCAAACTTGGACTATATAGAAGGTTAATGTAAAATTTTTATTTTTCAGACAATAAGCGCAAAAATATTCTAAATTGCTTTCAATAATATTAGTGATTTTTTTCTTAATTAAGGCAACATTAAGCTTTGGAAAACTGTATTCTGTGTGAAAAGCCGTTAATTCGATGCAGAGCTACAAATTTTCAAAGTGAACCATGATAGGAGGTTTCAGTTTTTTCCATTTTTGCGCAAAAATTATCTAAATTACTTTTCATAATATTGATTTTTTTCAATAATGTAAACATTTGACTATATAAAAACGAAAATTTCCTTAAAATCCGCTAAAAGGTTCCAAATTTAATTTTTTTAGTCCGTCATTTTACGATTTTTGTAGCTATTACTCTTGGAACTTTTAAATTATCTAATCTAACTTAAAAGTGAGGCTGTGGTTTCTGTTATTTTTTCTATAGTAATAAAAAAGTGGGTTTTACTGTCGTCATACGTAATAATATTAATAATGAGTTATATTAAAGTTTTAAAGTAATTTTTACGACGATTATAAAACTATCAAAATATGTGACAGCTAATAAGAATTTACGGATTCGAAATGGAGTAAAAATTATGTTTCTAGATAAAAATTCAGTATGGCCAGCACATGACTCATTTTGTGGTTTAGAAACGTTTATGCGACTAATATAAAATTTAATATAGTAGTAGTACAATTAGATTAAAAATTAAAAACCGAATCTTTATTTTACATAATATTTAAAACTGCAAAAAGTCAAATTACCAATATATTCCGGAATTAAATAAACCCTCCACGCTTATCATTCTCATAATAATATTTCACAGTTTACCATGTCAACATAATAACTGTAAATGTATACCTACGCATAAAGGGATTTGTAATCCTCCCTAAGAACACTCGTTCTTGTTCTTGTAAATACCAAGTTGACATTGGACACATAAAGTATGGTCCCCGAATGCAAAACAGATATATTGGGGTTGCTTAGTTAAGAGCGCAAACGCATAAAAGGAAAGGGCTTCAAAATTAAACAATTTCCAAGTTGCTGAAGGAGCAAAACCCTACAAGACGTGAGATATGGGCGCATGAGCTTAATCTTGGACCTCTATCTGGATCCTCGGTAGGTATACAAAGAGATGAAATGAAATTTTACTTGTGTGATATTCTATACACTTTTTAGTAGAGGAAATATTTTTTCGGCGGGAAATTTAAAATATATTAGTTTTATTTTTTGTGTAAAAATATTCTAGAGATTTATCCGTACATAAATAAATAAATTTTTGACTTATTTTAAATTTCCCTCCAATTGTTCTGTTCAAATAGGTTAGATTAAATCGAATTTTTAATACAATTTTGATTTCGCGTAAATTTAATAGCGCCTGTTATTATGTTATAATATTCTATATTTTGCTGAACAAACAATTACTGATTTAATATCCTGATGATGTTTTATGATGACAACAAATCTAGCTTCATGCGATATTGATTTAGTTTCTATTGTTTTTGTGCAAATACTAGACGAAATAGTCTGACTAAAAACATCACTTATAAAATAAATTCTGTTTCTTATGCAAATTTCTTGTACTGAGTATTATAAGTTTCGACTCCACTAAAACTCGTCAACAACTGTATGAGTGATAACAGCGTTGGAAAATTTTATTGACATAAAAATTGATATCACTTTTGCAAGTATAAGAAAGCCTAGGTATAACAGAGCAAACAATAGAGGGGAGGCGAAAATTGAAAAATTAACAACGTAAATATTAAATTTTTATAATAATCGACTTTTTCGGCTTCGTATTGTCGGTTTTAATTAGTTTGATTCAAAGGAATGTTTCCGGGAATATAATTAATATTTCATAAAAATTTCCTTCGTACTTTATTGCAAAACCAACAAAAAAATTCGCTCTGTTATAGTTTAGACTACAGAAGTTCAACTTTCTTCAAAGTTCTCTACATGGGATATAATATTATCCTACTGCTATACAGGGTGATCCAGAACTAAAATGCAGCATTACTTTCAGACTATATCTATATTGTTCAGTGTCGTACTTATAGGGGGCAACTCAGGGTTTTTTTGGATATTTTTTGTAGGGTATTGAATTTTTTTACAAAATAACAAGAATTATGATCGATACGCTCAAGACACGTAAAAAAGGTATACTAGTTTGCCTTGCGTTAACTCAACTGTTTGCGAGATATTTAACTTCGAAATTTTTTTTGCTATAAAAACAATAGGGATGTTGCATTTTTTTAAAATCCTGTTTTTTTCTGATAGAAATGTAAAACGACTATATTAATAATACTCTACAGCAAAAATAATTTTTTGTACTCAATATTTGTACATAAAAAAACGATTATAAATTGACCGTAATTCAAATATATTATTGCCGCCCGAAAACGTTTTGAGATCGGAGAGTCCTGTGTGACGTCACGAATCTAGTTGACATTGGCATGTCTAGATATTTTTTATGCGTTTGACATTTTTCTAAATAAGTCAAAATGCGGCGTGCTACACTGTGGAACTAGATTCGTGACGTCAGCAGCCTTTTGGGCCGATTCGGGCGTTTCCGGGCAATGCGTGGAAATTTCAAATTTTACAATACTTTTTATTTATTTACTCAGAAAGTACGAACCAAAAAATTTTTTCAAAAATATTGATAGTGATAATTTGGTATCAGCTATTCAAAAAAAATTATTTTGAAAATCATGCAAAGTCCCTATTTGTGACTTACCCTGTAAAGTAAAAAATATTGGGTCACTCTAATACAGCTGATTCTACGTCCAAAGTAAGCATAAATGGTTGTAGAAACCGACCCCCAAAAATGTTTCGTTACTAAAATACAGGGTGTTGAAAGATGTATTTGTTATTCGCCCTTTATCTTTTTTAGGTATATCTGCAGAACGGTATAAGATAGAAATTATGCTTAGTTTTGGATGTAGAATGAGCCGTATTAGAGTGACCCAATATTTTTGACTTTACAGGATGTCACAAATTGTCGTTTTAATAGCAAAAAAAATTTTCAAAGTGAAATATCTCGCAAACAGTTGAGTTAATGCAAATTAACCAAGTATACCTTTTTTACGTGTCTTGAGCGTATCTATCATAATTTTTATTATTTTGTAAAAAAATTTAATCCCCTACAAAAATTATTTTAAAAAACCCTGAGACCTCTTCGATAAGTACGCCACTGAACAATATTATTTTGGTTCTAATACCAACAAATTGTAGCTTTCTTATAGACTTATTAACCCACCAAATTTCAAATCTCTACTTTAAACTTTGTAGATATACTTAAAAAATTATTTGGAAAAATATTTTTTGCGCCCTGTAACTCAGTAAGGAAGAACTTTTGGACTAAGGTATGTTTCATTTAAACGAATTATTTTGAGCACAAAAACTTGTGGTACGATTTTGTAAAGACCTTTTAGAGACACCCTGTATATCACTTTATAATACAATAACTTTTCGACTTCTTCAATTTTTCAACAATTTTTTTAATAAATCAACTTTAATTACTTAACATGCCCTAATTGCCACACCAAATCCACCGATAAAAGATTGATGTTCCTAGTTTCTAGACACCTACACTATAAACGACAGATCTCTCTGCAGATCTATCTTGTGGGTTTATCAAAACTTGACGTCTGCGGTATATTTAAACCAACCACGATCCACAACCCGCCAAACATCACAAATGTTATATTATACGAGACATTTCTGTTCTGCTATAGTATTTCGACCAGCATCTTGGAAAATCAACTTAATAACGCTTTGGTCATGTTTCGATAGGAATCAGTAGGGACGTTTATTGTAACAACTGTGATGGCGATAATTAGAATTGAATGCAAAAACGTTTTTGTAAAATTGACGTAATTCGACGCGTCGAATAATAAATTCAATTCGTTTTATGCGAATTTTATCTAATTATTATTGTAATGAATTGAGTTTTATCGCACGTATTAAAGAAAAGAATTTATTATTCATGTGAAAATACTTTGCGGGTTGTTCAGCTGAAAGCAACTGAAAAAATAAATGTTGCACAAAGGTTTTATTATGTTGTAAATGGAATGGCTATAATTCTTTAAATTCTTAGATAAAATGTGCATTGTTTAGGCGGGAAAAGTAATAAGAAACTAAAGTAAAAACGAACGTTTAATTACAGGAAGTTTGTGTTTAAGTGCTGCGTAAAAATATTTAAATTATTGTTATTGTTTAATCAAATCGATGGGGAGAAAATCGACCTATTTTAAGTAACTGAAAATAAGAGACAATAACTATACAGGGTGTCTCTCTAGTGCCAAAACAAGGTGTAGCTATAGCAAAATGGTTTTATTGGAAAATTTGTGGAAGACAAAATTTAAAAATGAAGAAGAAATTTTAGTTTTTTTGAGATTTCTAAAAAATTCTAAACTATATTTTACCCCAGCTGGGACTTTTTCTAAAATAAAACTTTTATCTTTACAAAGTTGGAATTTCACTGAAAATCCATTTCTAGTGACATTTAACAAATTTTTAAAGACAACCAGCTGAATAAATAAATTTAATTTTTTCCAGTGTCCAAAAAAATGTAAATTAACTTTTACATAGGTAATCTGGAATATTTTGTTAAATAAAAACAAAGTCGAAGCTGAGAAAATGATAATATCGGAAAAAATTGGGAAAATTCATTTGGGTTTTTCTTCAACTTGCCCAAAGACATTCCAAACTTATCGCCACATTATTCATAAATTCTCGTTTATTTTTACTAGAAAAGGAACTCTATTTTCTTCTTCTATTGATTGCAAAACACTGTAATTTATAGCCCAGTCAAATTAGATCAAAAAGTACCTAATATCTACAAAATTGACACTATGGCCAAATTTTTGAGAGTAAGTCGAGGGCCATTGACGAAGCCCGAACCGTAAATATCCAAAAAAAATTTCTTGTGGGTCACGTGATAACGGTGATTTTTATATCTGGGTCTCTACTGGTTGGATTTTAATGTCGTTTTTTTTTGTTCATTCGGAAAAATAGTTCAAACAACTTTTGTTTGAAACTTTTTTGATAGCTCTCTTAACAAAAAAGTTATAAGCAAAAGACTGCTCTTTTTTGGGAGTGAGTTTCTTCATTATAATATATATTTTTTTCTATTACAATTATGAAAAAAATATTTAAACAAAAGTTGTTGAGGATGTTCTTTCCTACAACTTTTATTTCAGGTATTTTTTTTGTGACACAAAAATTACATAAAATAGAGGGCGTAAAATACTGCACTTTTTTAGTGCAGAGTTTTTTCAATAAAATCTATATGCTTTTCTATTACAATTACGAAAAAAATCTTTTAACAAAAGTTGTAGAGGATATTATTTCCTACAACTTTCATTTCAGGTATTTTTTTGTGAAACTAAAATTACATGAGGTGGAGGGCGCAAAACACTGGTATTTTTTACGGGGTGAGTTTTTTCAATCAAATATACATAATATACTTTACTATTACAATTAAAACAAAATTAATAACTATGATTACCAAAAAAACGCGGATTTTACCATTAGAAGTAATATTTTGCAAGCGCAGTTGACTTTGGCGCCCTCTACCTCATGTACTTTTTGCGTCACAAAAAAATATACGAAATGAAAGTTGTAGGAAATAAGATCCTCTACAACTTTTGTTTGAAGATTTTTTCATTATTGCAATAGAAAAATATATACATATATTTTATTGAAGAAACTCACCCCCTAAAGAAGGGCAGTATTTTGTTTATAACTTTTTTCTTTAAAGAGCTATTAAAAAAAGTTTCAAACAAAAGTTATTTGAAACATTTTTCTAAATAAATTTAAAAAAAATTCATTAAAATCCAACCGATAGAAACCGAGATATAAAAAATCACCCTTGTCACGTGACTCACAAGGAAATGTTGTTGGATTTTTGCGTTTCGGAGCTTCATCAGTGACCCTTGAGTTGCTCTCAAAAATTATAGTGTCAATTTTGCCATTTTTTAATCTAATTTTACTGGGCTAGTATACAGAAAAATATTTTTGTATTTCTCTTAATTTGTATATTACTTATAAATATTCTTGAAAAAATTTACCGCTATATCGATTTGAAAATGAAGAACAAGACAATAAACTACAGTAAGTATTTTCCATCTCTTTTTAGGTTTATACCTGTTGGCTCAAACCAACATTACCATTAGTCGGAAAATGCACTTGACCGTATTTACCTAAGCTCCACATTGTTTAGAAAAATACGCTCGTCTGCTTGAGAAGCCGTCGATAAAAGCATATAAAAATAAGAAGGTGGAACAGATAAAACACTGTTATAATAGACCTGTAAATGCTTCAAAATGAACCATAAATTTTTACGACTCTTCAATATAAAATCCAATACCAACCCACACAACATTTATATTACGAGAAAAATGATTTTCCGCAGGCAAAATTACAGTTAAAAGTGACAGCAATATCAACTTTGCCAAAGAGAAGTACCTGCGCGGATTGTTTACTTGATCATATAATCCTATTTTTCATATCATGGCCTTAAGCCACCACAAAAAAAAATTACAAAACTTTGCTATACTGACACACAAAAAATAACAATTTAAATTTCACGTTTCACTTCCTTTGACGTATAAGGTAAAGCTCTGGTGCTGGGGGAAAGAACCGCAAAGAAAAGCTCACCAGTTATGACATGTACGGCAATATTTCACAACAAGCAATATAAGGAAGAGGACAGAAGGGCAGACGACACATGAGCATTAGAACATAAATCATACCCAGAGATATTTATTGTAAAACGTTTAGAACGTTTTACCTAAGCACTGTTAGGAGGGCGAGGATGATTGTGCGCCAAAAATACAAAGTCATGAAACTGAAAGAGGATTTTAATGGGCGCAGCGATTAATGCTGTTTGTTTTGTCGAATAGAATATTTATATAAGAAAATCTATAAACTATCTATGTACTTTGACTTTGACAGGCCAAATTACCTGCTATAAAAATAATTGTTTTGGGAGAACGCTTTTAGATTAATATGAGAAACTGATGAGGAAATTAAAAGACTAAACTTGGAATGATATAAGAAATAAAAGGATGAACTAACTGCGTTCCCCTAAGGGGAATTAGTAGCTTCATAATCCGATAGATACTGGAACTTTATATATTCGAGGGTTTCAAGGCAAAAGTTTAAGGAACAAAATTCATGTAAAAGTTTGCTTTAAGGACTAAATACTGTGAAATCTGGATAAATGTAAAAAAATACTTTATCTGTGTAGTTGCAGTTTTTACTTTCTTATAACTAGGCATTATAAAAAAGTAATCATGATTTTTTTCGACATCGAGGTTTTGACGGATTTACCTACACGTTTTGAGGGCCCCTGAATCCATTTTGACCATTTTCGTCATGTTTATGTATCTTATCGGAATTGATTTAAATTTCATATTTAAGAGTTTGAACAAAATTGTGGGTGCCACATTAAATCTTTTTATCCAATCCCAACACAAGTGGTTTTTACCTGAAGACATTTTTTGGTTTTTTAGGAATATCTTGATGAAAAGAAAAAAATTTACGAAATTTTTAATTTTTTAACATTGGTTTAGAATTAAATTTTGAACGTATTTTGTTTGAACTTTTTTTCGAAATTCGCTCAAAAAAATTTCAAAAAAATGAGATTTATTAAAACACTTATTAACCAGTCAAATTAGATCAAAAAGTACCTAATATCTACCAAATTTTTGAGAGCAAGTCGAGGGTCATTGACGAAGCCCCGAACCGCAAAAATCCAACAAAATTTCCTTGTGCGTCACGTGATAAGGGTGATTTTTTACATCTTGGTCTCTACTGGTTGGATTTTAATTTAGTTTTTTTTATTTTAATTGGAAAAATATTTCAAACTTTTGTTTGAAACTTTTTTTGATAGTTATTTTAACAAAAAAGTTATAAGCAAAATACTGCTCTTTTTTATGGGGTGAGTTTCTTCATGAAAAAAAATATATTTTTCTATTACAAATATGAAGAAAATATTCAAACAAAAGTTGTTGAGTATGTCATTTCCTACAACTTTTATTTCAAGTATTTTTTTGTGACACAAAAATTACATAAAATAGAGGGCGCAAAACACTGCACTTTTTTGTGGGTGAGTTTTTCAATAAAATGTATATGCTTTTCTACTACAATTACGAAAAAAATCTTTAAACAAAAGTTGTAGAGGATATTATTTCCTACAACTTTCATTTCGGGTATTTTTTTGTGAAACTAAAATTACATGAGGTAAAGGGCG
This sequence comes from Pediacus dermestoides, assembly GCA_963942485.1. NCBI lineage: Eukaryota > Metazoa > Arthropoda > Insecta > Coleoptera > Cucujidae > Pediacus > Pediacus dermestoides. The sequence continues at coordinate 39,590,980 of OZ012626.1, forward strand.
CAAAACACTGGTCTTTTTTACGGGGTGAATTTTTCAATCAAAAATACATAAAATACTTTAGTATTACAATTAAAAAAAAATTAATAACGATGATTACCAAAAAATCGCGAATTTTACCATTAGATGTAATATTTTGTATGCGCAGTTGACTTTGGCGCCCTCTACCTCATGTACTTTTTGCGTCACAAAAAAATATACGAAATGGAAGTTGTAGGAAATGAGATCCTGTATAACTTTTGTTTGAAGATTTTTTTCATTATTGCAATAGAAAAATATATAAGTATATTTTATTGAAGAAACTCACCCCCTAAAGAAGGGCAGTATTTTTGTTATAACTTTTTTCTTTAAAGAGCTATCAAAAAAGTTTCAAAGAAAAGTGATTTGAAATATTTTTCTGAATAAATTTAAAAAAAATTCATTAAAATCCAAACAGTAGAAACCGAGATATAAAAAATCACCCTTATCACGTGACGCACAAAAATTTTTTTTTGGATTTTTGCATTTCGGAGCTTCATCAATGACCCTTGACTTGCTCTCAAAAATTTGGCCATATTGTCAAATTTGCCATTTTTTAATTTAATTTTACTGGGCTATATGGTCAATTTCATTTAAATTTCAAAATAAAAGTCGACATTACTTAAATGAGGTTTGTATGTACCAAAAATAAAAAGGACCATTTCTAAACGCCATTTTAACTTTTACTTCATTATGGAACTGGCCCTTATATTTTTGTCTTAAAATTCAGTTATAATGAGTAGGACAAGGACATATTTATGCGTATTACAATAAGTGCGACAGAGACTTCCGAAAACTATTAGAAAATTGCTAGAAAAACCTCAAAATTTAATCACGACTTTTACAGGAAATTTAACTTAATTTCCATGTGGTTTAATAAAAAATATACGAAAGAATCTAAATACATCGAGTTTAAGAAAAGTTATTTCCAAGCACAATATTTTTTGTCCTAAAATTCGGTTTTAACGAGTGGGACAAGGACAGATTTATGTGTATTGCAATAAATGCGAGAGAGACTTCCGAAAACTATTTGAAAATTGCTGGAAAACGCTCAAATATTTAAAAACAATTTTTACGGGAAGTTTAACTTAATTCCTTTAGGAAAAGTAATTGTAGTACTATATCGCATAGTATAAGAAAGTCATGTGTTGGACACATCAGATATTTACAATAGAAAAAGAGTAAAAATTAACGAGAGTTTACTGTAGTTTTTATATACAAGGTGTCTATATAGTGGGTGGGTTTTCTATATCTTTTTTACTATTAGCGAGATAGTAAAAAGTATGACGCAGATGTCTACTGAAAATAATCCTTGTCTAAATAATAATTCAATTACAATAACTAATAAATTGTTGATAACTTTTTCAAAAATAATATTAGTAATTTTGCAATTATCCGCATTTGTCCACGTGTATTTTTTGTCGTTATCAGAAACTTGGCAAGCTGATTGCCTGCAATGAGGCCTTAGTCAGGAATTTCCAATACGAATCGGGGCCAGCTGGAACCGCCCCCAAAATTATGGTGAGAATATTTCACGCTACCTAGATTATTAGGTACATATAAAAGGTAGAGTTTTAATCTAGATTTAATTAGAGTAAGGTAAAAATGTCTTATTGTCAATAAGTGCCATAATATAATTAATATTAAAGTTGCATTAAATTGTTTAGTTCGTCAGTTATAACTGTACCTATATTTTGATTACAATCTGATATGATTTTTAAAAGCATTAAATCAGATTACGATTGGTATAAAAGCCAGAATGTGTCATCTAATGTCGATAAAATTTCAATATTTAAGTTTTTTATGATACTGTGTTTGTATATGCTTGAGTTAAAGAAAATAAATGCTGTGCAAAGCTCGTTATATTTCAATTACTTTTCCACAGCTTATTGAATTTTTCTCTAAAGAGCATCATAAAATATTATTTAAACTTGTATTTACTATTTACGCTGCATAAATGTGGAAAATGGGAGAAATAAGATGGATTTCTTTATAGTACTTTTGTGTAGAGCTAATAATAATCCATTTAATTACATTATTTTTGCCCCTTATTACTAAAATTATAAATTAACGCCTGTAAATCTATTTCAAACAATCGTTTGGTCACTTTTCAAATTTACTCACTTTTCCCTTTTTTCTCAAATTTAATTAAGAAACTACAAATAAAAGTCAGCGGAAACTCCAACAAAACCCTAAAAAGAATCGTGTCCCTTTCACCCAGTTCCCATTGAAAAATTTAAAAGCAACTTTGAAAGTTTTGGTGCAAAAACTCACCGGTAGGAGCAGGACAAAGTTGCGTGTGTGTCTCACGAAGTCACGAAACAACAGCTGGTTTACTCTATTTTTCAGCACTAGCACTCTACAGGAACGCGGACTAAGGTATGGCCTGTTTCCTGTGAGTTCAGCTTTATACCGCCAACAACTTTGCCCTGCGCTGTCTCCCCCTGTAGAAGGACTACTGCTCCATTTTCAGCATTATACTGTATTGTTTCAAATTATTCTCTACCTAACATTATCACAAGCGACGATTGTTATTTGGAGATTAAAGTTAAATACTTCTAAATTTAATCTGAAGTTGATCGTATTATGTTTTGAGGCGTTGGGGGAAAACAATGGAAATTCACCTTTGGGGTGGAAAGTGCTGCTTTGTCGTTTTTTTCCCATATAAGTAATTTGAAAGTTATTCAATCTCTTTTTAATCAAATGCTTGTTGTTGGAAAACAAATTATAACAGGGAGGATTATAAAAGATAGATTTTTTTTATGAAATTTTATTCAAAGCAAAAATTATACTTACTCATCGAACACAGTTGGGTTCATTTAATTTTAATTCTTGAAAAATTGTAACCACTAGTTCGATTTTTTGCACGGTATAAGAATGTTAGTTAATATCATGGCGCCATCTAGCAGAGAATGTTCGCGGCGGAACATTTACATATGTCGTGACATTACCTATTATTTTTATACGTAAATTTTAGTGAAAATTTCTAGGAGTCGTAAATTTTTGTTTACAAAAAACTGAAAATTATTTTTTTTTAAATGTCTCTAAAATTATCAAATTTTTAAGTAGATAATAGATACTAAAGGGACAGGACCTGATTCCCTTAGGGCGCCAAAATATTTTAACAGTTTTGATGGAAACCATTTAAAAGGAATAAAAAAATTGTTAATTATTACTAAATTAATTAGTCCGACTTTGCATACACCAGCTCGAATTCTAGTAGAAAAAGCATTCAGAATAAGAAGAAGGCTAAACTTTTCAAAAACTCTATATCATAAAATATGTAAAAATAATGATCAAGCTTGAAACTTATTTGGCTTACTGTACAGGGTGTCCCATTTTCGACACTTTTAGATGGTATTGGCGTTATTATCAAAGATAGAGTGTTGCGGTTTTCACATTCTTTTCCTACTTTTTTACGAAACGAAAGATTCCGGGGTCACATTTGTCATGACTTTCTTAGTTTTTAATCTACAGAGTGATTCTGAAAATCTTAGTTTTTTAGACACCCCTCGTATTTCCGTTATGCGTCTACTTATCAAAAAGGTGAAAACTGACCTTGATAGAGGTTTTTACGTAGAATTCAGTGGCGTAGGCAGTTTTTGTGTAAAAGGTTTAGTTTTAGAGATATTGCCCAAACTTATGTTTTTTTAAATGGGACACCCTATATATTATATTTTATATTGATTAAGCAAAATTTGGGCTTTCCAAAAATATATAATACTTAATATTTATTTTGAAAAACAAGCTCAAAATTCGATATTTTTAATAATTTTCTTTATTTATAACAGTAGGCCATGGCTAATTTTTTAGAAACAAATGCAAAATTTTCACAATGCGTAATTATTCTAAAACTGAATACTTCAAAAGATAATTTTAATGCATTGTATAAAACATACCAAGAATATAATACTTCTCATAATTATCATAAACGGCCATTGTAATAAAAAATTAAAAGTAAAATAAAAACACCTACGTAACAAAAAGATTTCATCAATAATGGAAATCTGACAAATCTGTCAAATTTTGCATTTGTTTCTAATAAACTAGCCATGGCCTACTGGTATAAATAAAGTAAATTATTAAAAATATCGAATTTTGAGCTTGTTTTTCAAAATAAAAATTAAGTATTATATATTTTTGGAAAGCCCAAATTTTGCTTAATCAATATAAAAAATAATATATAGGGTGTTCCATTTAAAAAAACATAAGTTTGGTCAATATCTCAAAAACTATACCTTTTACACGAAAACTGCCTACGCCACTGAATTCTCCGTAAAAAACTCTATCAACATCAGTTTTCACCTTTTTGATAAGTAGACGCATAATGGAAATAGGATGGGTGTCTAAAAAACAAAGATTTTGAGAATCGCTCTGTAGATTAAAAACAAAGAGAGCCATGACAAATTTAACCCCGGAATCTTTCCTTTCGTAAAAAAGTAGGAAAAGAAGGCGACAAAAAGCAACACTCTATCTTTGATAATAACGCCAATACCCCCTAAAAGTGTCGAAAACAGGACACCCTGTACATTAAATGACCTGATAAAAGTAAATTTACTTAAATTTATTAATGGTTAGTCGCCATGGTAATGCGAACGCTTTAACCAATCAAATTTGTGAATTATGTTAGGTTTAAGCTAAATTTAATCAAGACTGAATAAATCGGGCTTTACAAATAAAAATAAAATATGTAATAAAAGTTGATATAAACTGTTATTATTTTATTGTAAATTGAAATATTCGCATATATTTTGAACATATCGTCAAAATCAGAATATAAACATATTATTTTCCAGCCATATAAAGTTTATGTTATATTTCCAAATTACTAATTTAGTTCCCATGAACTAAAATAATGCCTGATAAAAGCTCATGTTATTTAATTATTAAAAGCCGTAAAATTCCCTCTGTCAATTTTAATAAAATTTCAGTCATAATATCGCTGAATAATTATCTTAACCATCCAACAATATGATTTGTAAAAATATTCATAAAAAGTTGGAGAAGTTAAAATTTTACCATGCACAAGCACAATAAGTTACCTGAAACTAATTATTGAATTATTTAGCTTTGTGCATGCTGATATTTGATTACTATACACTGTTTTAAATTGTATCTACTATAGTTTTAAGCGAAAATATTGATTCCGTCTTTCTGAATTAATGAATATTCATTAATAATAAATTGTCTGCGTTTTATCCAATACTTCGAATTTACATTTACAACACAGAGATTTTTAACTACCAATATTATTGCTGCGTATTTATGCTGATTAATGTCAACTGCCAATCAATATTCATCAAGGGGATTTCAGTTTGTTTATACATTTTTTACTTGTCTTTTGCATCAGGGTAAAAGTGAAATGGTGCAATATTATGAGGGAAATTCAAATGCGTGGAAATGTCTATTGGAAACTGCAAACTCATGTAATAGGAGGGTGTGTTTTGTGGCCCACTATAATATCCAAATCCTTAACCTTAACATGCTCATTCACTCCAGCTCATAAATCTACTAGGATACTAATAGTTATTTTGGTGTATGAAAGGTATTGCTCTAAACTAATAAGTTTGAAATGGGCATGGGCAATTAAAATGTGTATTTTAACTATTCTACATAATCACAAGGTTTATTTGCAGTAAACTTTACCGGTACATTCAGCATTATTATAATAAATTCAGTTTTATTTTAGAAGTAACGTATTTGTTTAATTCTGTCAACAGGGATTTATACACGTTTTATATTAAAATTTAATTTACTGCAAAAGTAATTTTGTATAAAAAACAATCTTCAAAGGGTTCGCTTGGAAAATAAAGTTATATTTTGTAAACTTCCTTTGATGAAACAGTTATACAATCTAGTTCAGAATTCTAGATTTCATAAAAGATAAGTGATAATTTATATTTAGAGTTCCTTGAAATAAAATTATTATTTATTAAAAAAGTGTAGGGGCAATAAAAGTTACAATTTTAAATTTTGTCTACAGAAAATAGATCGAATTTTTAACGCAGGGGCATTCTATCCCTTATAAGTATAACTCGATGGTTTTTACAACTGATATAATAATTCTAGACAAAATTTACAGCCTAGACTTCTTGTAAACGTTTTTGTGTGATTTTTTACAAAACTATTAAAGATAGACAGTTTATTGGATATTTTTATAAAACTACAGGAGTTTATTAAGTTTACTTTTTCAATAAATTATCAGTCTCAACTCTCAGCCCACAATGCAGTTTTTCGTAAAAAAAGATTATTATTAAATATATTAAAATAAAATAAAATCTATTAAGTTTAGGTATAGGGAACCCTCAACAAAAATTAAAGAGAATCTAATTCTCTATAACGTAGTATAAAAATATACAGGGGGTTCCATTTGAAAAAATAAAGTTATCACTGTTTGAAATATGTGACATTTACGAATAAATTACAAACACCCTGTATAAGCTATTTGAACCAAAAATACTTCAAAATGTTCCCTGGACTTTGCTTTTATCATTTTAACTTTACTTTTTTGAACAGACTGTGAATTTGCTAAGATATTAATATTTTTGTAAAAGTCCATATCCGTGAAAATTTTTGAAAAAATCAAAAAAAATGGTAAACTATTAATTTTAGGTACATACAACCTTAATACTTTTGTAGTTTGAATTAAACGGGGAATCCAAAAATGTAAAAATATATAGGGTGTTCCATTTAAAATAAGAAAGTTGATGTGCGCCCAGCAAAAACAGAACGCTCTGTATTGTGGTAAATAATTTTATGTTATGCACATTCAGGAATAAACCATATTTGTTCTTGAATTTTTTTTGCTAGGAGATATAGAAGACACGCGCACTAGGTGGACACCCTATATAATATACAGGGTGTCTCAGGTTTTAATCGGAAAAATTTAACAGGCGATAGAACTCGCAAAAATAAAAAGAAAAGTTCCTATAAACATGTATGTTTTAAAGCTTAGTTTTCGATATACTGGGTGTTAAAATTAATAAAAAAACCTTTTCTTTTCAAATATCTCAAAGACTACTTGGCCAATTTTGAGAAAACTTGGCAAGTTTTTAGTGACAAGTAAATGGCTTCATTTGATGTAATTAGATTGAATTTAATTACTCCAGGGGCGGCGCTGGGGCATTCTAACGAGATATTTTATAAGTTTTTTATAAGTTTAATATTATTTTCAGATTGAGCAATTAAAAATATAATGTTTTAGTCTCTTGCTTTTTCTGTCATCTTGCTTACTTTTCGAGAAACAAAATAAAATTCGGTTATCCGCCCGCCCATAGAAAAGTAAATTTAATTTCATTATGCAATAAAAATGAAATACTAAATGAAAAGTAAGAATATTTAATTAAAATAAATTACCATAATTGTTCGAATTGATAACCATCAACATATTGTCTACAACGACGAACAACAGATTTAACTGCGCTTGAAATCTTAACACCCTGTATATCGAAAACGAAGCTTTAAAACGTACATGTTCATATGAACTTTTCTTTTTATTTTTGGGAGTTCTATCGCCTATTAAATTTTCCCGATTACAACCTGTTCCATAAATAGCTATTGTGCGAAACTATAAGAGATAGAAGTAAATTTCTGAGGTTAGATCTATTTTTTCAACTTTGCGGCATTCTATCTCTAATAACTCAGTGTAACTGCTACAATAATTTTAGACAATCAGTCTAACCCGCTTTAAATCCTGCGTACCTACTTAACTGAAATACCTGAAAAATTAAATATCCTCTGTAATATTTTATTTTATTTCCAAACTTGACTAGAAATTTAATATTTGAGCCTAACCAAAATTTGATCTGTTTTTTAAAGTGAAGATAAAATTATTCTAATCTAACCTAATTTATTACATATTTGAACCATGCATCCTGATTTTAGGCAACCTTTCTTATTTTAATCATCGATTTTTCACCACTAACAAACTTCACATTTGATTCAATATTCAACAACTTCTACTTCCTCTACATCTATATCGTTAGCGTGCTATAATAAAGTATAAGTAATCACAAAACTTTTCAAATTAAATGTAAATTATCTAATTTACACTATTATATGAAATATATACTTACATAGCATGAATAAAACTTTATTACATTTTTCTAAACTACAAAATAAAAACCTTCTAGGACAACATACACGAACATAAAACTAAACATTATTTAACCGTATCAAGATCTGTAAAGTAATAGCATTGCTAACTTTATTGTTATTCATGTACGTACATTTATTGTAAACTTTATTGGGTCAGTTTTATCCCATCTATCTATATTATAGGTGTGGCACTCCCTCAAAATATCTAATACACACTTTGGCAAAATTGATATTTATGTCGTGGTAAAGCAGCCAAAATTTGCTAAAATATAAAATAAATTTGACTGCGGCATATGCAGGTGGAAATTGTATAAAATATGTTGAAATGGCTTTCGTGCGATTTTTCTTCAAACCTTAATATCCCCAGGAAATTTAATCGAGTTTTACCAAATCCCATTCGACGATTTATAGTTTATTGTAATAATAATTTTATCTATATCAAAATATTTTTCCTCAAGAGTGACATTATTGATCAATCCACACTTTTCCCTTTACAACATTCTGCAAGGACGCAGGTAATCCTCGGGCTCTTTCAATCTAATTTCGAATGCAGTCCCATAAATATAAGAAACTTGGCTGATAAAGCTCTTTTGTCGTATCTGAATAGGCGTCTTAAAAGTCTTACAATCGAATATTAAAATATTTTTTTGTTTTATGTCTTTTTCTCGTTCTGTGGCGCTCATATTCTGTCGCATATTTTATTGCGACCAGTTTAACAGCAGTTAAATGTGTATGATAGGAATTTTCCACGGATGAGGTACTTTAGCTGCAACAAAGTCTGAGAAGGATTATAGAAAATAATCCGGATTATTGTCGTTGGTAAATAAATCAAGAAAACGGTTTCGTAGCAAGAAATAGTTATTTTATAGGAATGATTCAATAAACAAATAATAATAATAATAAAAAAAACAATAGCGTTAAGAAATTTTTCTAGAAATTTTGAACAGTTTTTGGAGATTTTTTAAAAAAATTTCAGTATACTCTTACCGTGGTATTTATAAAAACTTGAAACAAATTTTAACTAAAATACACTTAGACTGTGACTTATACTAAATCAGAAAGGTATAAACAACGTCACAGTCTAAATGTATTTTAATTAAAATGAGTTTTACATTTTTATGAAAAGCACGGTTAAACTGTAATATATACAAATGAAATTCATGGGTTTTTAACTAACAGAAGTTTTCCTGCATTTTCTTCTTATTATTATTCATCAATTATTTCCAGTTTCCGACAACTAATAAAAACTCACAAACAATAATTTATAATCACGGCAACCACTAATTATCTGATTAAAATCAAAGCCATATTTAAGTATCTCCCTGAACACCTCTCTCTAAATCCAACTGAATTCCTGCAATAACAAGATATTCTATTCCTTGGTCCTGTGCTCAGGCGTCGTGTGCACCAAGCCGAATGCTAATGGTTGCAGAAATAATAAATTGCTCCCTGGAGAATATCCTTCGGTTGGATTTTACCTCTGTTTACCATGGCTTTAAAGGAGGGACAATGATTAATACTGTATAAGCGAAAAAACCAAGACAATTTCACTTTGAAAGTCAACAGTTGACATTCGTTGTGTAATTGCGCGACTCACTGCCTGAAAATAAACGTCATGTAATTGAAAAGTTGAGGAAAGACATGTGTGCTAGTCTGTTCGGTTTCATGAAAATTACGAGTTTTACCGAATTAAATATGGAAAAGTATTAAGTTAATAATGTAGACGACGGGTTGAGAAATTTTTAATAAGTTACAGGAAAATAATTAAACTCGTTTATTTGTTTTTCACTTTTATTTACTTGGAAAATGTTTTATTTTATTAGGGCGGGTACTCAAGTAGTTTTATTTGCTAACCAACTCTGCACATTACTTCCTTCCGACCTCACAAATAATAGAATTTTGTTGACTCGAAACCAAAATTGTCCGTTTTTAGAGCAGACATGATAATAACGGTTGTTATCTAGAGCATAATTCCTGGCAACATTTCGCTAGGTTGTCTTTACTCCACACGAAAAGCGAGAGAATTGAGGAATTCCCTTTTATTACAGAAATTCACAGCCAGATTTCGGCATTGTTCAATAATAACTTTTCTATTTTTAGATATTCCACCGGACTCTGCCTTCCCCTTTTTTGTGCACACTCCCATATCTAATTCGATTTTATATTAATATTGCAGACAAACATTTTTGTTTCTACCTCCATAATTCGTTTATGTGGGATAAATTAATAAAAGCATTTTTGTTGATGTATGAGGCTTCAATGACAATTTTTGAATTACGAGCTTTTGTATATTGTATATTGTTGATTTTGATGAAAAAATTGGTTAAAACAGCAGTAAATTATATTTAAAATTTAAATATTTTGCACATAAATAATACGACTCATCCTTTTATATAGTTTCCTACCTATAGATACCTACTATCAATATTTAATATAAGTATAAATCATTAACGACATCATTCACTTGTTGAAAATTATGAGCATGAAGCTACAAAAACTATTAATAACATTTTCTATATTATATCTAAAAGTTTAAGAATGTTAAATCCTGCGAATCCCTGCCCCACATGTCAGTAGCTTTTGATTAAATTACAAATTTAACACAACAGTATTCCCCCACGCACTTATTAAATTTTACTTAATTTGGATTAACTTGTATTTAATACTCCTAATATTTAATGCATATCATTATTCAAAAAACGTATGAACTGGGTTGCGAAAAGTTGAAAAGTATAAAACATTGTGGAGATTTTCACAAATTAATAATATGTAATACATAACAAATTTCGACATACTTTTTTGTCATTAAAATAATTTTTTAGTATAAAATATTATGCAATGAGCATTTAATGATAGCTATTAAGATACGATTATGAGAATTACAACACGAGTCGTATAGTGTCTTAATAGGGATTAAATGTGAGTTGCATAGACTATTTTTTCTACGACTAGTCAAAATAATGAAAATTATGAAAATAAATATACAGGGTGTTCGCGCAAAGTGGCTCATTATTGCTAACTTCGTTATTATTGGAGCTACAAAGTCGGTTAAATTAGCATTTTTTCCGCTGATTACAATGGTGAAAATAAAAAAAACAATTGACCATCTGGTTTTCAATATATTCAAAAAATAACATTTTTTAAATGGAACACTCTGTATATTTTTTCAAAAATCGATGGTAAATTAAATTCTATACAAAAAATGCCCTCATCTTTTTTTGATAATAATTTAAAATAAGCGAGTTATTTTGAAAAAAGTTTGCAATTCTTTAAAATCAAGTAACCATAAAACTGAATAGTAATTTATTAAAACAAAACAATCATAATTTTGAATTTAAGTAAGTTGAAAAATACTTGAAAGAATTACGGAAATATTGAAAATTTACAAAATTATAATTTTCATGGCTACATGATATTAAAACTTTGAAAACTTTTTTCCAATATAACTCGCTTATTTTAAATAATTGTCAAAAAAGCATAAGAACATTCTTTGTTCAGAATTTATCATCGATTTTTGCAAAAATATACAGGGTGTTCCATTTAAAAAATGTTATTTTTGTGAATATCTCGAAAACCAGATGACCAATTGTTTTTCTGTTTTCACCATTATAATCAGCGGAAAAATGCTACTAGTTTGCTAATTTAACCGACTTTGTAGCTCCAATAATAACGAAGTTAGCAATAGTGAGCCACTTCGCGCGAACACCCTGTATAACTTTATCATAAACTCAGAAATGTCAGAAAATCAAAATGTTGAGTAGAAAAAAATTATTTAGGTAACATTTGCGAAATATAAATTAAAACGTTCTACAGAAATATTCATGAAATTACAGAAAAGTTTCAAGAAAATTGTACCAAAATTGTTGTAAATATTTTTGTAATTAAGAATAGTTATTTTTCAATAAACTCAAAAATATATTTATTAAAAACCAACTTAAATCTACAAACGCATGCAAAATACAAAAGGATGTAAATCACTTTATTTGTAGGGAAATTGAGAATATTTGGAATTTTGTGTAAAAAAAAACATTTTTGACATAATTTTTCTCCAGTTCTGTTCGTTTTCTTAGTCATGATAATGTCGCTTTTCTTGAAGAAAATAGAGAGCTTGACAAACTGTATATGTGGACAATAATTCAAATTTAACAAGTCGGTGTTGCCAGATCTAAAGAAGTTTTCCTACATTTAGGGATATTTGTACTATGATTTAGAGAAAAATCCAAAACTACGACTAAAATTTGCGTCTATTATTTAACTTTTTTTGATGAAGAACATTTTTTTTAAATGTCTAGAAGAAATACTAGAAATCTCAAGGAGATCTGGATCGTGATAATCTTAAAGAAATTTAAAGTAGATAACCTCAAGGAAGTCCTAGAAATCCTAAATAAATCGGAGGCTACCTCTAGAGATTTCTCTAAAAAGAATTCAGGTATGAAATTTAGATGTAATCTGAAGTGGCAATCTTAGTAATCTGATAATTAAATGAGGAAATTTGAAGGAAATCCTATCGGATTTTCCGGTAAAAATAATTGAGGTGTACAAATTTTTGTTTATTATAATAACTTAATCCAATTTTTATTAAACAAATATTCAAGGAACATTCTGTGATTGATGAATGCTTAATTTTATACTGGAAAGTCTTCTACTATAAAATGTCTGATATTAAATTACATAATCACATGTTTTGTCGATAGATACTAAACCTGCACCTTATCTCACGATATTTTTTTAATCGATTATTCTAAAATTGTGTATTATTATATCTGGATTTATAAATAAAGATTTAACTACCATCTCAATCACAATTTCAAAATTACAATTCAGTTTTCTGTTTTAGTTCAAAGAGTATTTATTACAGAATTTATAAACTTGGCGAAGTTAGTTTGGCATTTACGTCGTAGATGTCGCCGTTGGAATAATTTTAAATTTTTATTAATTGGTATTTATCGGTTACATTACGACACTTTATCGAGGTATTCCAATCAATATTCTTACTAAACTTCAGTTAGTAATTAATTTCTTTATACTAGTGTTAACCAAAATAAACTACCCGTATTTTTTATTTAGCTGAAAATTAAATTGTGTATTAATATGCGTGCTTTGTATCGTATATCAATTATTATTCAATCTGTTACGCATTTATTACGTACAATTTAAACATATTGCATAAAATACATATTATCAAATCTTGTTAATATACAGCATTATAGTTAATACTATACCACGCACAAACATAATAGGAGATCCAAATCAAAACCATTCATTAAATTTGAATGCGTTGGATGTGCTATTAAAATCTATTATTTTAGATCGTAAATTGACAGATGTAATACCACAAGTAATAGTGGCATAAGCCACAAGAATTAGCATATTAAAGGATTTCGGTCCGAATTCCGCTATATACACAGGATATGGTCTTGGTTAAAAATGATAAAAAGGGGCGCTAACTGGTAATTATTTTTATGGTAGGTAAATGTTATTTCGAAATTTCTACAAATACAGGGTGTCCCAGAATAGACACGAAATATTTTTAGGTATGATTCTTGAATAAATTCTGCATTGTCTTGTATAATTTTTTTATCTCCAACCCGGGTTTTTTTTATTTTCCATATAAAGTCATTGCAAGTGGCAACTTATGGAAATCTTTTTAACAATTTTAATAATTTCTCCGAGTAGACATCGTTTATGTTCAAAATGGAATTTAACTTTTCGATTCAACATAAACCAATCTTTCATCATGTATCAAATCTTTAACTATTTTCAATACTACTTTTCAAAATAAATTAAATGAAACGTGAACATAATGATTTATTTTTTCAAATTCCAAATTTAAACACTAATAATTAAGGGTTAACACTACCAAAAAAATTACAAGAAACTTTCGATCGCAAATCATCTCAGCTAAAAATTTCTTGTATAACTTTTTTTTGATAATCAAATAGTTTAGCAGGCTGGCTTCTTTTTATTCAACAGTTTTACTTTTCCAATCCACAATTTTCAACATTCAAGAGATGATTGCTCGAAAACTAACCCAGATTGGGGATAAAAAAATTATACAGGACAATATAGAATTTATTTAAGAATCACACCTAAAAATATTTCGTGTCTATCCTGAAATAATTAGGGATTTAACAAATCTAAACTAATAATTCATAACTATTATTATTATTTCATAAGTTTTTTTGTTTTTATTGATAACAAATAGATTTTAAGGATTGAAAGCGTCAAATCCAATGGAAAGTACATCAAGTTAAAACAGAAATAACAAGGATGTTTACACGCATTTCTTGAGTCAGCAAATTAATGTCAAAAACATTTCAAATATTTCTGATGTGACGTGAAAGTTTTGCATTTTATGTGAAATTTATACACACATAACAAAGACGATTTTTAATGTATTATAAGGAAAATTTAACTTGGCAATTTTTTCACTCGATTATATTTTGTAGAACTTCGTAAATTGAACTGAGCAAACAGTTAAATACTTTCAAATATACATACATATACAGTCGCTCAAATTTAATTTATAACGATCGATTTAACGCAAACAAGATAAGTAAACTTATATGGAGATTGCATTTAAGATGGCCACGGATTAGTTTTCCTTTCAGTAGAGGATGGCAAGGCTCATCAATATGCTTATATTCTAAAATGTCGTTTTTAAATTTTGGTGGAAGCGCCAGGGACAAATTTTATAAATACAATTTTCAAAATTTACGATGGACATAGATTAGTTTTTCTTTCAGTAGAAAATGGCAAGATCATCAATATTTTTAGTCTAAAATATAGTTTCAAATTTTGGCGGATGCGCCGGTGACAAATTTTTATAAATACTACTTTTAAAATATTATTGTAAATTTCAAAGTATAATTGTATATTTCTTATAAATTCGATCCTCTTTCAATACAAGTACAAGAACTATTTGTGGTTTTTCCAAAAAATTATTAGAAATTAAAGTTGATTCTTATTTTTCCTACTCTATACAGGGTGTATCAGTTTTAATCGAGCAAACTTTAATGGTACATTCTCCTGGTGGTCCTGAATCGGAAAAATGTATATTATATACATCTATCTCGATTCCTAAGAAAGATACAGGGTGTTGAAGTTTACAAGAAAAAATTATTTTTTGCAATAACTTCCATAAAAAAGCTTGGATTCAAACAAAATTTTGCATGCCTGCCCTCGTCCCAAAGGACAATTTTATTAAGATATTTTCGATTTTGGGGGGGCACCAGTGGCGTGCAATTCGGTCACATCTCAAATATTTCAAAGAAAAAAGTATGCCACTGTAATTTAAAAAAAAATTTTATATCTATCGAATTTCTTGTTCAATTTGGAGTGAAATTTGCTTTACAGAACAAAAATTGAAGTTTTAGTTTCAGAGATAATTAATTTTTTCCAAAGACGTGCTAACTTGAAATTACTAAAAAATCCGGGCATGATGACAGATGCTGTTAATTCATTAGTTCGTCGTTGTCAGAAATGCATCGAGGCTGGCGGGTTGCACTTTGAACAGTTGCTGTAATTTTATAATTATTTTTTGTTACTTTTTGTTTTTTAATAAATTTCCTATTTAATTTGTGACTAATTTCAAGTTGGCACATCTTTCGAGAAAACTAATTATCTCTGGAACTAAAACTTCAATTTTTGTTCTGTAAAAGCTAAGTTTACTCCAAATTGAACAAGGAATTCAATACATAAAAAATATTTCTTAAAAATTACAGTGGCATGCTTTTTTCTTTGAAACAATTGAGATGTGACCAAATTGCACGCCACTGGTGCCCCCCAAACTCGAACATATCTTCATAAAATTGTCATTATGGAGGAGGGCAGGCATGCTAAATTTTGTTTGAATCCAAGTTTTTTTAGAAGTTATTGCAATAAAATGATTTTTTCTTGTAAACTTCAACACTCTGTATTTTTCTTAGGAATCGAGATAGATGTATATAATATACATTTTTCCGAATCAGGACGACTAGGAGAATGTACCATTAAAGTTTGTTCAATTAAAACTGGCAGCTCTCGTTAAACAAAAAAAAATAAATTCTAAAAAGTTGGATTTGTATTAATATTTTCTTTAATAATTTTAGAATTAATCGATAACCTATTTCCTAACATCCAAGACGTATTCTTACATAACACTATAAATTATCATCAAAAGTGAACAGTTGTTACTTGAACTGCATTCAAGTGAAGTTAATATATTCAAAGACCATTAAGGCAAAGCACCTGCGTATACTCTTTATTGGGTGTTGCATTGACGAGTGAACAATATTACAAAAAAATCCCGTCGTTATACCTACGTAATGTTTCGGTCGGTATTAAAATTTTGGTGTTGGAATAAGCCGACATTATTAAATTTCATATTACCTAAGTAATTTTTATAAATCAGCAGAATATTTCGGACATTATTCGTTTAGGCGAGAAAAATTAACTCGCCGTAACTCAGGTTTATGAACGAAATAAGTTTATTAATTTTTTCATGCATATTTTATTTATTGAAAAAACTCGTTATCGTGCATTCGATTGAATTAATTAAAAACAATGTGAATTGCAAGGTGTTCAGTCAGTCATCTAGCTGCACAAATTCACCAATAAATAATATGCATTTTTTTGACACGCTTAATTTATTTCATATAGGTAATAACAAGGTTTAACTTTGGGTTCATCCCTGTAATGTTATTAAATATCAGCAGGTTGTTCATTGTTGCATCGTAGGGTGCCATAATAAAATCCCCAACCAAGTTTATTTGCGTTAACTATCTAGTTAAAACAATCACGACGGGGATGGCAATTAAAAATTTTAATATATTTGTTATATTTGTTTTTATTAAGGATAAAGTAAAATTTCGTGCACTCATACATTACATTGTTAAAAACGAAACGCACCCACATTTAGGTTTTATTAAGTAACTAATATAATTATTATGTTCTTGCGTAATTTCGTCATAGCAAAAAACCAAATGATTAATTTTAATATTCTGGCGCTAATTTTATTTGTGTAGGAAAGATAATATGTTCTCTATGTTGTTTAGATATCATAAATCAAAACATGTTTTAAATTTACTACTAAAAATTTACGGCCTCGTACCTTTTTGTAATGGTATTTAATAACGTAAGAATAAAATTTCATTTTAGCACTTTTTTCATGACACCTTCATGTTCATTTTGTGTGCTCTATTTTCAGCCGCCACATTGTTCCAGAACATAACATTGTCTGATGTATACAGTCGTGTGTACCATATTTTTATGTTTAATCTCTTAATGTACGATTACTTCAGTTGCAACTTCTGAATTTTGAAGTTGAGGAACCAGGTCAGAAATTAGTAGTTGGAGGTTCGTTTTTATTCCTTATATCCTTTTATAAAATACAGAGTGAGGCTTTAAAAAAAGTATTAATGGTTTTGAATTACAATTTTATAAAGGGCCAGAAATAGTTTTTGTAGTCGAAAAAATCACTATTACTTCAATTTATTCTTATTCCTTCGTATAAAAATGTAAAAATCAGATTTATCTCAATAAATTCATTATTACCGTCATATTTTACACACCTAGCGCCCATCGCAAACTTATTTCCAATATTTGTTCTAAACAAACTTGTGTATCACTGGGGAAGTTCCTCCTACCCAAAAAGCACCTTGTTTACGACTTTATAAATATCAACATCAAACATAAATTCCGTTTTGCGTGAATTTGAACTCTCTTGATACATTCGTATATAAATAAATCAAATTTCGTTGTTGTATCTTTATCCCTGTCAATAGTCCACTAACTTATCGGGGAAAAGTGCATAAATATATTTATCTAAAAAAATTTTAAAAACGAGGTTTTATGTTGGAGTATCTTTCGCGGAGGTGGATTAAATATAAGACAATAATAAAATATGAAGGAAAGCTGAGTAATAGAGTATGAATTTTAGGTTCATCGCATCTTTGAAAGCATGGTAAAAATTTGATATGGTACAAAATTTTGTTATAAATTTGTAATGGCGCATTAGTATGCAAAAATGTTGAAATGGGTCATATTATTAAGGATATTAAGTGTAAAAGCAAATAGAATAAAATTTTAGATACATTTTCTCTATTAACTAAAAAAATGTGTTCAATTTTATAACATCTGAAAAAATTAATTCCGCTATACTTAATTGATACACGTAATCTAAATTTTGAGTTCACGATTACGGGAAAAATTGTGTGACCTTGACATTTGTGGTGTTTCCAATTTTATCAATACAACAACTAAATGTTTGGACAAAAGTAAATTTTTGAAGTATAAAAGGAGAACTGGAAATTTTACGCAAATAATTAGTAAACATTAACAATACAATAAGATAAAGCCTTAATAACAATATTATGTATGGAAGAAAATTATTTATTGGATTTAACAATATTTTAAACTGAATAATTAGCAAAGTTTACAAAATGAATTTGCAACTAAATATTGGGATAATTTTTAATTTAGGACCATTAATAAGAGGTTACGTCTCCTTTTGCTTTAATAGCTGCCAGTATTTTTGCAGGCATTGTATTTAATAGAATTTGGTACAATGTTGGTGTGAACCTATCCCAAATTTCTTCTATTTTGGTCTTTAAGTCCCCAATGGTTCTTGGTGGATTATTGCGTAAAATTACATTTAATTTTATGCCAAAGAGTTTCAATGACATTTAAGCCCGGACTCGATGAGGGCCATGGAAGCACCTTTATGTCGTTTTCACAGAGTTCCAAAACTGTGATTTTTACTTTCTTATACGAAGTATAAGGAAGTATAGTAATCGTGATTTTTTTCGACTTCGAGATTTTGATGGATTTACACGTTTTGAGGGCCCCTGAATCCATTCTGACCATTTTCGCCATGATGTCTGTCTGTGTGTCTGTCTGTCTGTATCTACCATAACTTGTGATTTAAGAACCCATCACATGAAATGTGAACTCTCAATTTGCCATAATGAAAGGGTACATTACGGTTCCGAGATCCTGGTCCATCCGTTACAAACATATTAAGGATAAAGATAAAGTTACAAACTCATTTCCACGCCACCACTGAGGTAGAGTTTTGACGCGTTTTTTTAACGTGGTGTCCCCAGGAGGCCTAATCCACAGTCAATATTATCAAGTTGTAAATAATTATATGCTCTATAAGTTTCATATTAATTATTTTTTTTGTATATAGTCATGCACAAAAACTTATTTCTCCCCTAATTTGGGTCGATAAATTTTATATTATTAATGACACTGAAAAATATTTTCAATAACTGTAATCCGCTTTCATTTACATTACAGAGAATGAAATTCTCTTTTGGGCGCGCTTTTTTTAACCTGGTGTCCCCAGGAGGCCTAATCCACGGTCAGTATTATCAAGTTGTAAATAATTATATGCTCTATAAGTTTCATATTAATTATTATTTTTGCATATAGTCAAGCACAAAACTTATTTCTCCCCTAATTTGGGTCGATAAATTTTATGTTATTAATGGCACTGAAAAACATTTTCAATAAATGTAATCCGCTTTCATTTACATTACAGAGAATGAAATTCTCTTTTAGGCGCGTTTTTTTAACGTGGTGTCCCCAGGAGGCCTAATCCACGGTCAGTATTATCAAGTTGTAAATAATTATATGCTCTATAAGTTTCATATTAATTGTTATTTTTGCATATAGTAATGCACAAAATGCGCAAAAATTTATTTCTCCCCTAATTTGGGTCGATAAATTTTATATTATTAATGGCACTGAAAAATATTTTCAATAAGTGTAGTCCGCTTTCATTTACATTACAGAGAATGAAATTCTCTTTTAGACGCATTTTTTAACGTGGTGTCCCCAAGAGGCCTAATCCACGGTCAGTATTATCAAGTTGTAAATAATTATATGCTCTATAAGTTTCATATTAATTATTATTTTTGCATATAGTCATGCACAAAACTTATTTCTCCCCTAATTTGGGTCGATACATTTTATATTATTAATGGCACTGAAAAATATTTTCAATAAATGTAATCCGCTTTCATTTACATTACATTATATTTTTTTAACGTGGTGTCCCCAGGAGGCCTAATCCACGGTCAGTATTATCAAGTTGTAAATAATTATATGCTCTATAAGTTTCATATTAATTATTATTATTGGATACAGTAATGCACAAAATGCGCAAAAACTTACTTCTCCCCTAATTTGGGTCGATAAATTTCATATTATTAATGGCACTGAAAGATATTTTCAATAAATGTAGTCCGCTTTCATTTACATTACAGAGAATGAAATTCTCTTTAGACGCGTTTCATATTATTTTTGCATATACATAGTAATGTACAAAATGCCCAAAAACTTATTTTTCCCCTAATTTTTTTCACAGTGTCAAAGGGAAAGGTGACATAAAAGGAAAATTTTTAATTAAAATTAATTTTAGGCTCGCTTTGACGCCCCAATCGACCGTACAAATTTTCACGTTTTCGGGATTTTTTGCGAAGTAAAGCTTGTTTTCAGTTTTTATAACAATTTGTCTTGACAAACTTTTTCAGAAATCTACCACAATTTCCAAAAATATTCGTATAAGTACAGAGTGTATTTGACACTTTTCTTTGTGTTTCTATAAGGCATACATGGTTAAAAATATAAAAATATAAATATATTCGATTTCAATTTTTTTGGATTTGCTCCAAAAATAATTAAATAAATTATACTAAAATAAAAAATTATAAATTGTAGACCTCAAACAAATAATGTTATTAGACATTATAAAATTAAAAGTAAATACACACAGATTATAAAATAGGGTTATAATTAAAGATCAATTTTAGGAAATTTACCAATACAGTAAAAATTATGGCATCGTTGATTCATTTTTCCTAAAACTCAAAAATACATAATTAAATATATTGTACTGAAATTAAAAATTATAAAATTTATCCCTGAAATAAAAGTTTGTTGACATTTTACAATTAAAAGCAAGTTTCATTTTGTAAAAATCCTGAACTGTTTTTATAAATTATTTCCGGGTTTTAAGGGTCCCACTTTTAAAAAATCGCGTATTCCTAGATTAGTTATTTAAAAAAATGACAGTTTTGGAACCGAAGCTCAAATTTTTGTCAAACTGGCTTTGTAACAAAGTTAAATGAGGATTTTATTTTAAAAAAAATACTACGGATACTAATCATAGCTTCCATTGCTCGACATTATGATAAAGATTCACAGGGTCGCAGTTAGCAAGGGTTTAGTGGGACCTCAGGTACTCCAATAATTAACATTTGAATAGAAATTTTCTAAATATTTAATTATTGTAAAATGTATTAATGAGAAATAATTTAAAAATTCAAACCTGCTTAAATAATTTAAACTTTTTAAACAAAAGTATAAATGAATTTTTAGTTATTTAGGGGAAAATAAATTGTATGAATTCTTTTCATGTGTGTATATCGCTATTTTCATACTTACCTAATTCATCTTGAGTCCTGCATGCCATACTGTCGAAACAATTTGCGCAAAATTTGCATCAATTAGGCACGGCCAATAACACGGATCGCAAAAAAATTGCCAAATTTTGGGTCTTTTTGGACTTTATAGGACGCATGAAATTTTTTTGGTCTCTTGCCGTTTATTGGAAAAATTAAAATTTCCGTGGCCGTGTCGAAACGACGTTAAGTGAGCACGTACCTCATTCAGAAGCTCATTAAAGAACCTAACATCATAAAAGTAGATATGCTATTTTTTCGGCTTTAAAGAAATTTCGAAAATTGGTAATATCAACTAAGCCATTGATCAAATTTTGATTCACTGCTTTCTAGTTTCTTCAAGTTACCTATCAAAACAATCTCAAAAGTGATGTACAACGTTTACTCCAATTTTTCACCTAGATCATAAGTTATTAACATCACCACATCCAAAATATTTACTACCAATTAATCGTATTGATTATATACAGGGTATTTCACGAGTAATAATGAACCTGATTTAAAAATGCAACCCACAATACATCCGTATGGTACTTGTAATGAAAGTGTATTGTGGGTTGCTTTATAATTCCATCAGGCTCACTATTACTCGTGAATACCCTGTTTTGTAAGAACGCAATTTATTAAAAGTCATTGAAAATAATTAAATGTGGCGGACGCGGGAGTGGGAGGGCCTCCACCACCTAGGCAACATAATGGCGGCCCTGATTATGTATATTTTTTGTAATATTTTCCATCTTACTTCATTTACTATTTGACGAATAGTATGAACTTTTTTTTTCAGAAAATGAAGAAAATTTTGAGTTTTAAATTTTCGTCGCTTATACCATTTATAAGTATGTATGTGCCTATTCGAGGAGAATCATTCCTATATTAACAGGAGAAGTCTTTAATGTGTTAACACCAGCACGACTAGCGCTCCTCAAGTGAATGAGAAGGAGTCTTTTTCAATGTTAAGCACACTATTGTTCGATATTAAATTTGTTCGATTGTTATGGGCACGACCATCACTCCTGTATTAACAGGAGAGGTCTTTAAGTGTTAACACCAGCACGACTAGCGCTCCCCAAGTGAATGAGAAGGAGTCTTTTTCAATGTTACGCACACTATTGTTCGAAATTTGTTCGATTGTTATCGGCACGACCATCACTCCTGTATTAACAGGAGAGGTCTGTAATGTTTAACACCAGCACGACTAGCGCCCCTCAAGTGAATGAGGAGGAGTCTTTTTCAATATTAAACACTTAATCGAACAAACTTAATATTGAACAATAAAGTCTCAAAACCGACAAATGTTTTGGGAATATTTGCCTGAGGCTCCTTGGCCATGGTTGCCTAGCAGAAGCCCTCCCCTCCCAAATTTGTTATACGTTCTTACAAAACTATTTAAATATTATACAATCAATATGATTAATTGGTAGTGTTGGTTCGATGTTAATGTGACTGATCCAGGTCCAATATTGATGGAGTAAACGCATATATCACATCACTTTTGAGATTGTTTTGGTAATTAGAAGAAACTAGAAAACAGTGAATCAAAATTCGATCAATGGCTGATAATATGACCAATTTCGAAATTTCCTTAAAGCTCTAAAGCTTATCTACTTTTATGATATTAGATTATTAATGAGCTGCCGAATAAAGTATCATGCTCAGTTAGCGTCGCGTCAGTACAGCCTCGGAAAATATCATTTTCCAAAAAACGGCAAGAGCACAATAAATTAATGCGGCCCGAAAAATCACTAAAAAGGTCCAAAATTTGGCAATTATTTTTTGCGATACGAAATATTGAACTAGTGCCTAATGGACGCAAATTTTGAACAAATTGATTCGACGGTATGTCATGCAGGACGCAAGATGAAATTTTTTTTTGTGATATATCTACACACATAAAAAGACGTCATATACCGTAATTTTCGGACCATAAGATTTTACATAGAAAAATTGACTTAAATGAACTAAATATTGCTATATTGCTACCAATAAATAAGAATAGCCAAGTAAAATTAGGCTACAAAATGGCAAAATTGATATGATGGCCAAATTTTTGAGAGCAAGTCGAGGGTCATTGTGTCGTGCGCCCTCTATCTCATGTAATTTTTGCGTCACAGAAAAATAGCCGAAATGAAAGTTGTAGGAAATAAGATCTCTACAACTTTTGTTTGAAGATTTTTTTCATAATTGTAATAGAAAGGTATATTTTAATGAAGAAACTCACCCCCTCAAAAAGAGCAGTATTTTGATTGTAACTTTTTTTTAACTTGATTGAAATATTTTTCCGAATAAATTAAAAAATTACATTAAAATCCAACCAGTAAAAACCGAGATATAAAAAATCGCCCTTATCACGCGACGCACAAGGAAATTTTGTTGGGACTTTATCAACGAACCTCGACTTGCCCTCAAAAATTTGGCCATCATTTCAACTTTGTACTTGGATATTAGATACTTTTTGATCTAATTTGACTGGGCTAGAAATAAGAATTTGAAAATATTAAATATTACTTTATGAAATATTCTTTTCTAAAAATCGTCCCATAAATTTCAGGTGCGCCTTATCATACGGTCTTATGGTTAGAAAAATACGGTAATTTATTTTCCGCTTAGTAAAATTTGTGTTCAGACTTTATTTACAATTTTTAAATAATTTTAGGTGCATGGTTTGAATTTTTTAAATATTTCTCAATTATCCATTTTACAATAAATAAATACTTATAAAAAATTGGTGGAGGCCGGGCGCCCGGGGGCATGACCCCAGTGGACCCTTGCTAACACCACTCTGTGGTTTACCCGTATTTTTCTAAGTTACTTGATTGAAAAAATTACAGTTTTGGAATCGCTACTTAAACTTTTGACAATTTAGCTTTGTTACAAAGTTGAATGACGATTTTATTTAACAATAATTATGAACTGTTTGTATAAATTATTTCCGGGTTTTCGGGACCCAAAAAACCCCAAATAGTGCTTTTAAAATTAGTGTCCAAGTCTCAAGTGCTGACATTTTATAAAGTTTTAAATTATTTGTCGACAAACACAAAAAAGTTGAAATATTTTAACAGAAAAAAGTAAAAATGTTCTGACCTAGTATGTTGTCTTCTACAATGTGGTTCTCATTGTACCTAACCTGCAACAAGAACCGGATAATTAAAAGCAAAATTTCAAAAATTATTTTCAAAAGTTCTATTCTAAGTAGGTACTAGCTTATAGATAGTAGTAGCATTCCGCCGTGGGCCCCCTAGTACGGGGCATTTATCTTTTCGAAAATCGGAAACCAAATTCGTCTCGGAATTATTTCCCAGCAAAGTCTAAATGCCCTGTACTACCCTGGCTGAAACAAATGTTTCGCGGGCCCCCTGGCTGCGGCCAGTACCATGCGGGGGCCATGAGTAGTAGGTAGCAGTGTAATAGTAGTAGCAAAAAAAATTAAACTATTTCGTACCTTTTCTCTTAAAGCCCTTTTGCTTTATCCCCGTCTGGTAATCCAAGGAAATCACTAATGAATCAACAACACAAGCACTGTATTACAGAAAAAGTCTAGGTACCATTGAACGAAAATTTGAAAAGTAACCGTAAGAAATAATTAATTATGCGAAGTTACGATTAACTACTAACGAAATTATAATAACATGTGTTATGCTTCTAATTAATTAATAACTAAACCTAAGCAGCAAACACACGTCTGCTCCGTTTCGCATCCGAAATAAAACTAAAAACTGATTCATACAAAATAAATACAAAATAAATTCTTACATAATAAAGCCATAAAAATTAGTCATCCCTTTTGCCAACAAATAAAATTCTCCTACTCCCTTAAATACGAGTATACATTAGTCATGGCTTCGAGCTCCTTCGGGTGTTTTCGGCACTTTAAAACACGCTCGAAGTTTCATTAGTCACGGCTTGAATTTTGTTGACATAAATCAAGTTGGTAGTTTGATGTCTTTTGGAATCGCTGGTTAGATTTTTGTTAAAAAACATTTGTTTTAAAGCTGAATGACTGTTTTCTTTTGGTAAAATCCTCAGAAGGTTCCATACGAATTTTTCGCACGTTTTTTGAGCCTCAAATTGTGATTATCAAAAACCGCAGGTTTCGAAGCGGCTGTTTCAAAAATATCACAGTTTTGGAATCGCTGGTTAGATTTTTGTTAAAAAACATTTATTTTAAAGACAAGTAATGGTTTTATTATGAAATTATTCACAAAAGTTTCCATACGATTTTTTTCCGCGTTTCTTGGATCCCCAAATTGCGCTCATCAAAAACTGCAGTTTTTGAAGCGGTTGTTTTAAAAATATCACAGTTTTGAAATTGCTGGTTAGATTTTTGTTAAAAAACATTTTTTTTAAAGCTGAATGACGGTTTTATTTTGGTAAAATCCTCAGAAGTTTCCATACGAATTTTTCGCGCGTTTTTGAGCCTTAAATTATGCTTATCAAAAACAGCAAGTTACGAAGCAGCTGTTTTAAAAATATCACAGTTTTGGAATCGCTGGTTAGATTTTTGTTAAAAATCATTTATTTTAAAGTTAAACAATGGTTTTATTTTGGAAATATTCACAAAAGTTTCCATACGAATTTTTTCCACGTTTCTTCGTTCCCCAAATTGCGCTTATCAAAAACTGCAGTTTATGAATCGGCTGTTTTAAAAATATCACAGTTTGGAAATCGCTGGTTAGATTTTTGTTAAAAAACATTTGTTTAAAAGCTGAATGACGGTTTTATTTTGGTAAAATCCTCAGAAGGTTCCATACGAATTTTTGCGCGTTTTTTGAGCGTCAAATTGTGCTTATCAAAAACCGCAGGTTTCGAAGCGGCTGTTTTAAAAATATCACAGTTTTGGAATCGCTGGTTAGATTACTATTACGATTACTATACTTCCTTATACTTCGTATAAGAAAGTAAAAAGTGTTATTTTGATCCCAACAATACGTCCTTAAAATATCTACATCGAATTTTTTAAGTGAGTAATAGGTCAAAAATCTAAAATAAACACATTTTTGTCGTAAAATTCGTTTATAATGAGTGGGACAAGGACAGATTTATGCGTATTGCAATAAGTGCGACAGAGATTATTTGAAAATTGCTGGAAACCCTCAAAATTTTTACAAGAAATTTAACTTAATTTCTTTAGGAAAAGTGATTATTGTGATACTATCCGTATAAGAAAGTCATGTGTTGGGCACATCAGATATTTTAAAAACAGAAAATTATGTCACATTTTTCAAGTGCAATTTTAAAGCTTCGAAAATTGCATAAAATCACCAAATAAAGACTTGGGGTGTTTTTTTGTACACAAAACCAACATCCAGCTTTACAATAAAGTAAATTCCAAACTGTGATTATTTAAATGTAGGTAGCACCTTCAAAAAACACGTTTTTTGAAAAGTGAACTATGTAACTCGAAAAGAATGCAAAAAATATTCATATTAACATTTCAGGATTTTTCAATATAGTACGATTATTGAGCTTTGATATAAAGGTTTTTTGACACAATTCCAACCAGCGGTTTCAAAACTGTGATTTCTTAAACAGTTACTAGAAAATTCTATCAGTTTTAAAGGTGCAACTTTGAAGCTCAGATAAATGCCTAAAATCACCAAATAAAAACTTGTATAACTTTTTTGTAAAGAAAACCAACATCCAGCTTTGCAATAAAGTAAATTTCATCAAAATCCGACTTCTAGATCCAACGGTTTGAAAATAATAATTCTTTGTTTCTACAATTTTCTCATCTGCTAGGTTAAAGTGTCACAGTTTTGGAACCGCCAAGCGGACTTTTACGAAATTTACGTTTTTATATAACCAAATGTTGGCATTATAACAGAAAAACCCATCAATGTTATGGAAGTTAATTTAGATAACTTTTGCGCGTATGGAAAAAGGACAATCAAATTTACTTTTGTCCGAACATCCAGACAAAAAATTTAAAAAATGTGTAGTATTTAAGGCATTTGTGCCAGATTTTGTTATGTGTGTTAGAATTTCATATATCAAGAAAATGCAATTGAATGTGTAACTAATTTAATTAATTAAGTTCATCTAAAAGACGGTACGACGATATTTTGGCATAAATTTAAAAAATAATTACAAAAGTTTTAGTTACCTATTTTTTAATAATTTTTTTAAATAAATTAGTACCTACGATAAAAAACATTTAAAATAATTATATGTTCCCCAAGAAAATATTGTGACTGAATGAAGACAAATGTCATGTCACAATAGTTTAAACCAAGTTAAAAAGTTGGCAATCTGTCTGCTGCAATAAAATGTTTTGGTCATGGAATGAAATTCCAAATGCATGCAAAAAGTTTTATACTATAAAAATGTCCGTTTTTTACAAGTACATAAATTATTCTTAACAAACATCCTTTGATGGTCAACATTGAGATTAATAATGTAACTGTATCTAAAAATAACGTCACATATGAATAATATACACGGTGAGCTATAGTTTTAATCTGTAAAATTATAAGATACGAAAAAGTTTCTAAATTGAATGGAAAATACTCTCTGCATATTGCTGCTGCAAATAAAAACCAGTGGCGTACGTTTTATTCAATAAAATGTTTTTGAAGAAATCCGTACGCACGTCTCTGGGTTCTAAATAAAATAATTGCAACCACTATTAAGAAGAGAATACAAAAAAAAAATCTATGCAAAATTTCCGAAGGCTAACTTTTTTTGTTATTGATTTATAGCAAATTATTTAAATTAATTTATTTTCTTTAATGGCCTGTACGTCAAAATGGAAGCAACATTCAACCATAGTTTATTAGACAAACCACCTTTAATTTTCGCTAAACTATCGACTGGTGAAATCCTGACGATATAAACTGGGACACTCTGTATAATGGTCTTATTTTAGTGGTAAATAATAATTTTGACACGCTCTTTCTCTTATGAAATTAATTAAAAATATCAAGATTAATCCTAACAAAAATTGGATCACGTGTATCAAAGACATAAAACCAAAAATTACGACAGCAATAACTCTAATCGATTTAGACAGCTTCAATATAGTTTCCAGTTAACGCATTAAGCAGACATTTTAAAATTGTTTTATCAAACTAATCTGCAACTTTTCTAAATAAAGTTACAAAACAACAGTTACGTCCAGATATTAAATAAATTATTTCTGCACTTTGCGTTGGTGTTTAATAAAATTTGTCCATATTTCAACTGCAAATCATCATTTTAATTATTATTTAACTAACATGTCTGTCATTTTACTGAGCATTATAACGATAATGCCCTCAGCTCGGCAATAAAACTGATACTTGAAAATATGTAAACTAAATTTCCTATCGTTTCACCCATAAAATTGCCACCAATTCAACTGGTATCTGCACAACGTAATGGTCAAGCTCAACGGGCCATTCAAAATGATTCCAGCTCGGTCCACTACTGTAATAGTATTTTTATTTATTTGTATTTTCCGACGCATGAATTTGTCTTTTTTCAGAAAGCTTTGGCAGGTCGGTGATGGACTTTATGAAAAAATACAGACAGGTAGACAAAGCACAATTCGATCCCATTCCAAAATATTAGGTGTGATTTGATTAAAACACCGTGTAAATTTGTGTAAATCCGGATATCTGTTTTTCTGACGCAGAAGATGAAATTGGAATATTTTTATTGTGCAGTTTGTCACACGTTTATTGTTTTTATGTATTGATCGTATCAATATGAAATTTTTTGTTACTTTTTTATCATAACTGTAGGCAAAAAGTTGATTACATATTGCACTTAATATTTTAGTTTTATATAAATGAATATTGTGTAAAAATTAAATGAAAATTCAACTAAGATAATAACTACTATATGGAAATTAGTTAAAAAATTAATTGAAAATTTAATTATTTAAGAAAAACTAAATTTGGCCATCATAATTCAGACATGTTCAAACACTTAACTATAGTTTCTGTTTAATAGCGAAATAATTCTTGGTGATTGCTATTTTTTCATCTTATTTATTTATCTCATTTACCGCTAACATAATATCATAAACAATAATGGAAAGTATGACAAACAAAACATAAAAACCATACGTGGGGGCGGTATTGTAATCGTTGGCGGGAGGACGACAAATTCATCCTCCATATAAAAGCTGAGGGTGCATGGCACGTACCCGAGTTCATATGAAGATATTGTTGCGTCCACAACTTCTCACGGGTGGCTGCAAGCGCAACAAGTAACGCTCAATTTTTCAGTTATTACAGCGTTCAGTTTTGTATCATAAATTTTGTTGTGTGATGTGCCAATTGAGATCAACGAAAAAAGGATTCATGTCTCCTTTACCTATTAAATTTGCTAAGGTCACTGTTGTTTTAATTTTTTTCTTTTTCGCTGAATGTGCTGCTGGTAAGTTTAGTTGTTCGTGTAGAATTATTTGGGGGGTTCTAGTAGGGGATTTTATAATGAAACCGGCGCATCCGCCAAAATTTTAACAATAAATTCTTCCTCGTTATTTAATTTCTGTAAATTAAACTGACATTATAGACTGGTACTGATAAAAAATCGTTAAAAATTCATGTTTTAAAATCCACTTTATACTGCGGATACTTATTTTAGAATTACATTTTTTTTAAACTGTTATAACACATTTATACGCCAAAATTCTAATAATGTTTTAAAAGTATACTAGTTTAATTAGAACCTTTCAAAATCTTCACTAAATTAATGCTGATGAGTTTAAATTAAATAACACACTTTTTATAAGAAAAAATTGTCATCATTATAAATAGTTTAGTGTTGCAGGAATTTTGAAACCGGCGCCTCCGCCAAAATTCCAAATATAGAAACTGAAATAAAAGTGGCAGATAAATATTTCTAAATAAAAATATATAGAGAATTTCGAATATGTACGATGCCATATAGGTAATTTCATTTAAGTTACAATTTTATATTGTAAAAATGTAGTATATTAGTCTTTATAAATTTCTTGTAATAATTTAAATTTTTCCGTGTATCTAAATAGAGTTACATTTGATGATAATTATGCTTTGTACAATATATGTAAATG
This sequence comes from Pediacus dermestoides, assembly GCA_963942485.1. Lineage (NCBI taxonomy): Eukaryota > Metazoa > Arthropoda > Insecta > Coleoptera > Cucujidae > Pediacus > Pediacus dermestoides. The sequence continues at coordinate 39,621,559 of OZ012626.1, forward strand.
GCTACATGCAACATAAAAGATGTAATGAAAAAATTACCTTGACTAAATTTTAAATTCCATAGAGAAACTATAATTTTTCATTTTAATTCTTCAGGTAAATCTGCAAGAAATTTTAGGTTGAATTTAAAGTCAAATATTTTGAAAAATAGAAAAGATATTAACATGCGGTTTTCAGGATTTCAGAGATAATTTAATTAAGAAAACGATAGTGTTACCCGGTTTTTTTACTTTGAAGTACATTACTAACTACAGGGTATGAAAGAAAGTCTTCTTTTTTTTTTTCAAATTTTATATTTTTTTGATGTAAATTTTTTTAGTCCTTACTTAATGGGAACACAACCTGTTTCTCAAAATTTTGATATCCCTGTTATTTTACAAGATACCGAATTTTTGGTGAAAATTTGATTTTTTCTTTGTTTTTTGTCGTTCGGCAGTATTTTATTTTGTAAGAACCAATCTCTGTAGTTGATTATAATACCTTATGAATGGCTTTCTTATAAAAAGTACACTTTTTGTACTTTCATTAATTTATTGGTAACCAGTGGCTTATCAAAAATCGGTACACGTTCGCTAATTGGTAATTTTTTTAATTCATTATTTGAGGCTATTTTTAATGGAATAGAATGGAATTTAGTTAGTTTATGTTCACCATTGGTTTAAGTGACTTATATCCTCGAAACGGGTTTTGCACTTTTTAAAAAATTTGCTCATATTCGTGTATACCGGGTGGCTACGAAATCGTTTTACAACCCCTACCATTTTGTTACATTTAACTGTATTATTTTGAAATTTGGCATGGTTTGATTGTTGAAAGGAATAATCATTTTGACGTTTAAAACAATCTGATGACACTTCCGGTTTCATCGGAAGGGCCACCTACTAACTTTCAAAATTTTTTAAAACAACCCTGTATATTTTTTTCCATAAGAATTAGATTCAACTTAAAATTACCTTCTTATCGACATATCACATGATGACATTTGCTTTCAAAATGGCAGCATAATTATTATTGCAAAAACCTGTTCAACAATATTAAATTTAATAAAAAATTCGGTACCTTATAAAATAAGAGGGATATAAATATTTTGAGAAACTGCTTTTTTCTTGATTAACCAGGGACTAAAAAAATCGACATCAAAAAAATATAGAAATTTTTTTGTGGATAGGTATAAAGTTGGAGAAAAAAAGACGACTTTCTTTCATACCCTGTAGATAGTAACGTACTTCAAAGTAAAAGAATCGGGTCACACTATTGCTTTCGCAATAAAATTATCTCTTGAATCCTGAAAACCTCATGTTGATATCTTTTCTCCTTTTCAAAATATTTGACTTTAAATTCAACCTAAAAATTCGCTTGGTACGTTTCAATTGGCCAGCAGTTTATATTTCAAATAATCTAAATTCTATTGTAAATAGCAATAATAGAACCTCATATAACTTTTTCAACCCTTATTATTTTAGTACAAAGTATTAGCATTCCATTATAATTAAATTAAACTGCCAACGTTTTTTTACTCAAATATATTTCCACATAATTACATTTAAACTCTTTTAACAAGTGTGATGTAACATCATAATTAACTTCTGCTCGAAGTTATAATCGAATCTTCAATAATTATCAGTAATTTAAAGTTTGATTACATGATCTATATGCATTGGGATATTAACATTTGGTCCATCAAAAAGTAAATATTTTTATAGCTGAAAAGCAAGAAGCTCTTGGATTTACTGTATTACAACGATAAACTGAATTATTTTACAATAGAAATGCCAGGCATGCTAAAAAAGATTTTAGGTAACCCGATCAAAATTTCCAGGCATAAATTATTCATATTTTGTGTAATTATAAAATTATGCGCAAATCAAACAATATTTTGTTTAGTAAATAATATTATAATATAGCCAATTTGTTTTACTTTGTAAATTTATATCTAGTTTATTTACATTCACAAAACTAGCGTTTGGTATAATTTTGTTACTTTTTTTATGCTGATTTGTCGTTAGTGTAACGAAAATAATAGAAATTTGGATCTGTAATTATATCCAATTAGTCTCTCACTAGCAGTTATTTTATACATTATGTTAGTGCCAATTTCCTGTGAACACACCTTTTGTAATCATTGAAAGCTTTGTCAACAGGTTCGATTATCAATACCAAACTGTACAGTAGTTTTAATTTTCTAATAGATCTAACCAGAATTAATACGAATTAAAAATGCAAGTTCTGACAATTATGTTGTTTCGTTTTATGTAACAGTTTTTTGATAAAAAAATAGTACGTATAGTAGATTAAAGGAAATGAAATTATAAATTAAAAAATCCTGAGTGTGAGATAAATCTTAGAAAACCATAGAGGCAAAGAATAATTGCTTTTTGTAAGGGCTCCAAAGTCGAAGACTAAAAAAAAGTCTAAAATTGTTTAGAATATTGTAAAATTTGAAATAATGGTCCAATTTTCAAAATTCTGACTGTTTTCGTAAGATAAATCTTTGACAAGCATAGGAAAAAAATCAGAAACGGCATTAGATATGTGTTAGTATTTTTTAGGGTTTTAAAACTCGATGATGCTATTTTTAGACTAAAACTGTTTTAAAATATTGTAAAATTTGAAATAATGGTCCGATTTTCAAAATTCTGACTGTTTTCGTAAGATAAATCTTTGACAAGCATAGGAATAAATCATAAACGGCATTAGATATGTGTTAGTATTTTTTAGGGTTTTAAAACTCGATGATGCTATTTTTAGACTAAAACCGTTTTAAAATATTGTAAAATTTGAAATAATGGTCCGATTTTTAAAATTCTGACTGTTTTCGTAAGATAAATCTTTGACAAGCATAGGAATAAATCATAAACGGCATTAGATATGTGTTAGTATTTTTTAGGGTTTCAAAACTCGATGATGCTATTTTTAGACTAAAACCGTTTTAAAATATTGTAAAATTTGAAATAATGGTCCGATTTTTAAAATTCTGACTGTTTTCGTAAGATAAATCTTTGACAAGCATAGGAATAAATCATAAACGGCATTAGATATGTGTTAGTATTTTTTAGGGTTTTAAAACTCGATGATGCTATTTTTAGACTAAAACCGTTTTAAAATATTGTAAAATTTGAAATAATGGTCCGATTTTTAAAATTCTGACTGTTTTCGTAAGATAAATCTTTGACAATTATAGAAAAAAATCAGAAACGGCATTAGATATGTGTTAGTATTTTTTAGGGTTTTAAAACTCGATGATGCTATTTTTAGACTAAAACCGTTTCAAAATATTGTAAAATTTGAAATAATGGTCCGATTTTCAAAATTCTGACTGTTTTCGTAAGATAAATCTTTGACGAGCATAGAAAAAAATCAGAAACGGCATTAGATATGTGTTAGTATTTTTAGGGTTTTAAAACTCGATGATGCTATTTTTAGACAAAATCGTTTTAAAATATTGTAAAATTTGAAATATTGGTCCGATTTTCAAAATTCTGACTGTTTTCGTAAGATAAATCTTTGACAATTATAGAAAAAAATCAGAAACGGCATTAGATATGTGTTAGTATTTTTTAGGGTTTTAAAACTCGGTGATGCTATTTTTAGACTAAAACCATTTTAAAATATTGTAAAATTTGAGGTAATGGTCCGATTTTCAAAATGCCGACTGTTTTCGTAAAATATATCTTTGATACGTATAGAAAAAAATCAGGGGTAGCATAGGATAATTGTTGGTATTTTTTTAATGCCTTTAAACATGATGACGTGATTTTTAGAGAAAAAAACTGTTTTAGAACAGTAAACTGAAGAAAATACGCGAATTTCAACACCCCGACTGTTTTAGAAATCTAGTAAATTATAATATAGTTTCGAAAATAATGATATGAGACACTTTCAAAACAGGTTAATTATAATTTAAATTTATTAAAATATTTTTGGCGCATCCGCAAAAATTTTAATTCTCATGTAAAAAAAATTAATTCATTTCAAATGTTAGATTAGACTAGGAAGGACCTCGGCAAGTGGTCGGTTGAATTGAATTGCATTTAGGTACTTCAATAAAGAACAATTATTACTAAATAAATATTTATAATTAACACCGGCGCATCCGCCATAAATTTAACGCGGCTTGTTGAAGTTTATAAATTTCGTAGTTAATTTTGATAATTGCATGTATAAACCTTTACTAGGAGTATATTTTATTTTTTGTCAATTAATTAAATAACGAAAAAAATTCCTTTACTGCCTACATTCTACATACTTTTCTTTTTCAGGATCCTGTCTCAGTTACGGCCATGCCTGTTGGGGCGGTAAGTACTTCCCCCGCCTCATTTTATAAATTTCGTTCACATAAAAACGAATTTCAATATTAACATCCTGTTTTATGTTTCGCGTAATCATTGCATCCACATGACTTAACAGATTAAAAATAATTCCACTAACTGTCTCTGTCTCTGAATTTCATACATTATTTAAAAATTTAATTACTGTAGATTTTTATTAAAAAAAATTACTTCTGGACGTGTCTATATAATAAAAACTGCACCGGCTTTGATGTCGTCACATTCTTTGTTTAGTTTTCCTGTACAAGACTTGTTATAATGGGACGCTACGTTATTTTCTATACGTTCTAAGGAGAACATAATCAGATAATCCCTTTTGGTGTCGCTTTTTAGCACATGGTAAGAGAAGTAACAGTAGAAGCGACGTTCCATTGCGTGAGGGGCCTTTTAATAAAGACTTAGCCAACACAAGATGGTTCTTATCAAGATTGGTACAGAGTCCATTTGATTTGCGTTTTCTGCGTGGACGGGAATTTGACATGCCAACAAGACAACGTGCCAACGAACAACTTTTCGCTGATGCGCAAACTCTAAAAGGGTGAGTTAACTTGGTAATTATTGTTCTTAACTGCTGAAAATTCAATTTATTTACGGAGAATTTACTCAAAGTGAAATAATTATTTATTTAGGAGAAAATTCAGCTTGTTTTAGATATTTTAGTTTGCTTGTCCTGTCCACCAATAAGGGTTTAACGTTTCACAGGGTCCACTCGAGTAGGTACTAGAGTTGAAATTACAGGGCCAGTATACATTGCTGGTAGATAAATTTAACTTTAAAATAGTTGGTTGCTCATTATGTTAACAACTTTCGTAGTTTGGCTGGCGTCAATTGTAAAATTATTGTTGTTGGGATAATTTGAAAGGAGATGACAAAGGAATTTTGAGTTAAAATTTTTGACCTTTAACATTCAGGGCTAAAATTATATTATTTTATTTGATATGTCTTAACTTATTTCTCTTGGAGGAATCACATTAACAAGAAAGAAATTTAACTAAACGCAATCTGGCACTATTTTCTAAGTAAACACTTAACTGTAAAAAAGCAAATTCTTCCCTTTCAATATTTTACTTTTCCAGTCGAGAAGAATGGGACAACGACCCGGACCTCTCCGACGATTCCACCTTCGAAGAAATGGCACCCCTTCCCCTTAACAACCTGATGTCCTCAAAGGTAACACTTTTCAACTCTCGTAAAATAAATTTAAAAAAATTTTTACAGAACAAGAGATCGGTGAAGATATAAATTGAAGAATCGACGGTTTCCCTTTTATTTCTGGAAAGTATTACTTTGAATAAATCTATTCGTATTACTAAGCAAATATTATCCTTCGTCGTGACTGTTTGTAACTTTCTAAACTGACATAAGTTTGTAAATATTAGGACCCAGACATTTGCTAATTAGGGCTGGAATTGCAAATGTTTGGGTCTACAAAAAAAAAATGTGTTGTAGCTTTGAACCTTTGAAGTCTAATATATGTTATTGTAAAGATTGTTAATTATTTATATTTGTGTGCTGGTTTAATTAAATAATTATTTATGTAAACGAGTTTTTGTGTTTCTGTTAATCCCCCCTGTTAAGCCAGTGAATTTTAAACAACATTTTACATATTTAATTGGGAAATAAATAATGTTTCTTCATCAACAAATAACAACACTTTAATAATCCGAAAATACTAACAAATATTTTAACCTATAATGTGCTTCCAATTTCTTAGATTTACTTGCGGGATTACTGGACCATTACATTCAACAAAGTCATTCCTGCAACGAACATTGCATGCGGAAATATTAAAATTGAATATTTACAAACAAGGCATAACCTTACCCTGGAACACCTGGTTTTCTAAAAGCATTGGGAGCTTGACGTGCCAACAATATTCCATCACTATTATCGCAAATTATGCGAGACATACTCGCCTTCCGGAGTTCCTGGAGTTGGTCTGGAAATAATCATATGCTATAGTTTGTAGGTATTTAAATAAAAGGCAATTTGATGGTTTGGTATTAAATAGCCATTCGATCTTACCTCTAGTAAAATGTCCAGGATTAATACTGGGATCATTCTCGAAAAAGTACTTATCCCCCTTCTTCAACCTAGCAAACTGATCAGCTATAATATCCCTAAACGTGGGTCCAACAATCCCTCCAGGAGCTTTCTCCTCCAGCAAACCCCCAACCCATAAATCAATATCATCGACAGAACTATAAACGCTTTGCAATTTCGGACCCATCTACTTACAAAAAAAATCATTATTAAACGCATTTAATTGCACGAATTTACGAAACCTCTGGGCCGAACTCCTCGAAGGACGCAATCCTCGCCAACCCGGACAGTTCCCTATAATCGTTGTAAGGTCTTAAGCCGTGATCTCTGCCACGTTGGATGTTTATTGCGGCCAAGTCGACGCCAAATGGACCACCAGCTCGAAACATGTACTTTGTCAACTAAAAATCAGTAAAGTTAAAGATAATTGCTTTGAATAATGTATAAAGTGTTGTGCTTAAGGTAAATATGTTAATTAACACTGGACAACTCTTGATGGTATAATATTCAGGTCGAATATTTCAAATTCCAAATTATAATTGCAAATCCCGTTACAAAGGAAGTTTTTATAGGTATAGTGGGAGAAGTGTATTTATTGCAGCTCGTGCAGTCCTTTGAGTAACAATTGTGGCAAATATTTGGTGGATTTGTAATCAGATAGATCCTTTCAGGTGTAATTGGATTTTTCATACAACGCCCATAGTGAAAAAAGTGCAAGATGTGTATTAGTTAATCATATTCTCAAAAAATGCTTAGAACTATTTTAAAACATTGTAAAATCTGAAATAAGTGCCCGATTCTCACAATCTCGACTGTTTTTGTAAGAAGTAAGTATTTTTTAAAGGCTCCAAACGCGATGACATGATTTTTAGACTAAAAAACACGTAAAAATATTTTAAAATATTATAAAATCTGAAATAATGGTCCGATTTTTAAAATGCTGGCTGTTTTCGGAAGACAAATCTTTGAAAAGCATAAGAAAAAATTGGGGGTTACATAGGATAATTTATATTAATTTTTTAATGGCTCCAAACGCGATGACAGGATTTTTAGACTAAAAAACACTTTAAAATATTGTAAAGTCTGAAATAATGGTCTCATTTTCAAAATGCTGAGTCTTTTCGGAAAACAAATCTTTGAAAAGCATAGGAAAAAATCCAATGCGGCATAGGATAATTGGTAGTATTTTTTTAATGGCTCGAAACGCGTTGACAAGATTTTTAGAATAAAAAACTCGTAAAAATGTTTTAAAATTTTGTAAAATCTGAAATAATGGTTTGGTTTTCAAAATGCTGACTCTTTTCGAAAGACAAATCTTTGAAATACCTAGGAGAAAATCAGGGGCGGCATAGGATAATTGGTAGTATTTTTTTAATGGCTCCAAACGCGATCACGCGATTTTTAAACTAAAAAAAAATTAAAAATGTTTTAAAATATTGTAAAATCTTAAATAATCGTACGATTTTCAAAGTGCTGACTGTTTTCCGAAGACAAATCTTTCAAAAGCTTAAAAAAAATCGGGGATGACATCGAATAATTGGTAATATTTTTTTAATGGCTCCAAAGGATGTTTAAACTAAAAAATATTTTTAAATATTGTATAATCTGATATAATGGTCCGATTTTCTAAATGCTGACTGTTTTCGGAAGACAAATCTTTGAAAAGCATAAGAAAAAAGCGGGGGTTACATAGGATAATTTATATTAATTTTTTAATGGCTCCAAACGCGATGACAGGATTTTTAGACTAAAAAACACTTTAAAATACATATTATAAAATCTGAAAAAATGGTCCCATTTTCAAAATGCTGAGTCTTTTCGGAAAACAAATCTTTGAAAAGCATAGGAAAAAATCCAATGCGGCATAGGATAATTGGTAGTATTTTTTTAATGGCTCGAAACGCGTTGACAAGATTTTTAGAATAAAAAACTCGTAAAAATGTTTTAAAATTTTGTAAAATCTGAAATAATGGTTTGGTTTTCAAAATGCTGACTCTTTTCGAAAGACAAATCTTTGAAATACCTAGGAGAAAATCAGGGGCGGCATAGGATAATTGGTAGTATTTTTTTAATGGCTCCAAACGCGATCACGCGATTGTTAAACTAAAAAAAAATTAAAAATGTTTTAAAATATTGTAAAATCTTAAATAATCGTACGATTTTCAAAGTGCTGACTGTTTTCCGAAGACAAATCTTTCAAAAGCTTAAAAAAAATCGGGGATGACATCGAATAATTGGTAATATTTTTTTAATGGCTCCAAAGGATGTTTAAACTAAAAAATATTTTTAAATATTGTATAATCTGATATAATGGTCCGATTTTCTAAATGCTGACTGTTTTCGGAAGACAAATCTTTGAAAAGCATAAGAAAAAAGCGGGGGTTACATAGGATAATTTATATTAATTTTTTAATGGCTCCAAACGCGATGACAGGATTTTTAGACTAAAAAACACTTTAAAATACATATTATAAAATCTGAAAAAATGGTCCCATTTTCAAAATGCTGAGTCTTTTCGGAAAACAAATCTTTGAAAACCATAGGAAAAAATTCAATGCGGCATAGGATAATTGGTAGTATTTTTTTAATGGCTCGAAACGCGATGACAAGATTTTTAGACTAAGAAAACTCGTAAAAATGTTTTGAAATTTTCTAAAATCTGAAATAATGGTCTGGTTTTCAAAATGCTGACTCTTTTCGAAAGACAAATCTTTGAAATACCTAGGAGAAAATCAGGGGCGGCATAGGATAATTGGTAGTATTTTTTTTAATGGCTTCAAACGCGATCACGCGATTTTTAGACTAAAAAACTCTTAAAAATGTTTTAAAATATTGTAAAATTTGAAATAATGGTACGATTTTCAAAGTGCTGACGGTTTTCCGAAGAGAAATCTTTGAAAAGCTTAAGAAAAAATCGGGGATGACATCGGATAATTGGTAATATTTTTTTATGGCTCCAAACGCGAAATCACGATTTTTAAACTAAAAAATATTTTAAAATATTTTAAAATATTGTATAATCTGATATAATGGTCCGATTTTCAAAATGCTGACTGTTTCCGGAAGACAAATCTTTGACAAGTATAAAGAAAAGTCAGGGGTGGCACAGAGTAATTGTTAGTATTTTTTAAAAAGCTCCAAAGGCGTTGACACAATTTTGACTAAAAATGTTTTAAAACATTGTAAAAACTACCACCAAATACCTAGAAATATTGTGTTCTTTATAAAATTATTAAAATTCAAAAAATAATACCTATTCATTTATTTATTTTTGGGAGAATTGCTAATATTTTTTAATGGGTTCCACACTCGATGGTGATGAAAAAAATTGTTTAATCTACATATTCTTTTAGGTACTTTTTTCTAAACTTACAGCTTCAGATATAGAATTATCAACTTCTTGAATCGGCTCGGTGGTCAAAGTGCTCAAAATCTCATCCATAAACATACGTTTGCGCATACGAGCAGGATGGAACATAACCTCAGGAATACTTATCATTTCATCCATTCGATTCATTCCGTAAATCCTAAATACCAAAACAATATAAAACAAGGTAATTATAACAAAATAACATCGAAGGTGGCTGTAGTAGTATGATTTAAATTATTTTCTTATGTTTAATATCGGTCTATCATTATTAAAAGCAGGCACAGTATAGTTAAATTTCACAGCCAACTGCGATTAGATTAGATTCTTTAACTACTTTAATAAACCATCGACTGTAGAATGTCCAAAACGAAGGGCAGCCGAAGCAAACTCATTGGTTATAGACGGTTCAATCCTCTGGTCATAATCGAAGGAATAACCACCGTCGGGAGATAAATTTATCTGGAATTCATCCATAGCACTTTCTCCTACAAAAAATTATTACCGATATTTCCTATAAAATTATTCTGATTTTACCAAGAATTGTTGGTAAATATTCCTTGTAAATAATCACTTGCATTTCCGCCATGACAATTTGCCTGGACTCTAAAAAGATAATTTCATCTGACCAATGAGGATTTAATTTGCTTAAAACGTCTGCGATGCGGTTGTGCTCTCGCATAAAAATTGTGTGTAGAACCACCAAGGAAATCATTTGGTTTGTTCGAGTATCACCTGCAAGAAATAATATAGACCTAGTCAAAAGAAAAAGATGGATGAGCTGCGCGCGCATATACAAAACGTAACTATTTATATTACAGTTAGTTTAGATCAAGAAAATGAAAAAGAATTTTTAATTTAACAATTAATATATCTTAATTTTAATTTTTTTTCTCCATAACAAGTCTTACCAGAAGTAAAACACGCAGATCCTTGTTCCATCGTCAAACAAGCATCACTATCCTTCGTTAACGGCAACATATCCCGCCCAAAATCATTGAAAACATTTAATTTACCACCTGCAAAGCTCCTTAACTCCCCGGTTTGTTCCGGTGTGGACCCATAAATAGAAGAAGCATCAATGAAATGTGTAATTTTGTTCATCTACACACAAAAATAAAAAACAACCCCCGCCCCCATAGTAGTAAAACAGTTTACAAAATTGCCTCTTTACTTTATACCTGTTGCGCATATCCAAGGGTGCAATCCTGTCTGGGAGCCAAAACCGACCTAACGAAATTCATACACCCTTGCTTGAACACCCCATAAAACTTGTCATGTGCCGGAATCGGAATCGGCATGCAAGCGTGATGTTTTAAATGTGGGGGAAGTTCACCGAGACCGCGTTCAGCACAGCAGGAAATAGCACTACCATTGCCTATAAAGTGGAGTTTTATTTGAATATTTTGTGTAGGTGTGGGATTATATCTACCAAAAGACATGTCGATGCTCTGTGTCACATCGTGGGATATAAATTGGCCGAACTGCATCACCATGAGGGTGTAGTCATAGTTGGGGTTGTCATTATCGGGGAAAAGAGTGGTGCTGATAAGGCGGGGGGATGTTAGCGGTTCGCCATGGGCATGGGACACTCGAGGGGACCAAATACCTAAAAAATATTGTAATCCAGTAATTATTATATTATATTAAGTAAAAAAGAAGTAAAAACTAGTTTTTAATGTTTCCAAACTCGATGACTAAATTTTCACCCTAAAAAACGCCTAAAACGGTTTTAAAAGATTTTAAAATATGAAGTAAATGTTCGATTTTCCAAACTCTTACTAAATACATCTTTGATAAATATAGGACAAAAATAGGGGCGACATAGTATAATTGCTAGTACTTTTCCAAACGCGATGACACGATTTTTAGACTAAAAAACACTTAAAAATGTTTTATAATATTGTAAAATCAGAAATAATTGTCCGATTTTCAAAATACTGACTGTTTTCGGAAGATAAATCTTTGAAAAGTAAAGGGGAAAAGCAAAGGCGGCATGGGAAAATTGCTAATATTTTTTACAGGCTACTATTGCTATGACACAATTTTCAGACTAAAAAACACTTAAAAATGTTTTAAAATATTGTAAAATCTGAAATAATGATCCGATTTTGAAAATGGTGATTGTTTTCGGAAGATAAGCCTTTGAAAAGTAAAGGGAAAAACCAGGGGCGGCATAGGATAATTACTAATATTTTCTTACAGGCTCCAAATGCCATGACACAATTTTCAGACTGAAAAACACCTAAAAATGTTTTAAAATATTGTAAAATCTGAAATAACGGTCCGATTTTGAAAATGCTGATTGTTTTCGGAAGATAAATCTTTGAAAAGTATAGGAAAAAATCAAGGGCGGCAGAGGATAATTGCGACTATTTTTTTACAGGCTCCAAATGCCATGACACAATTTTCAGACTGAAAAACACCTAAAAATGTTTTAAAATATTGTAAAATCTGAAATAATGGTCCGATTTTGAAAATACTGATTGTTATCGGAAGATAAACCTTTGAAAAGTAAAGGGGAAAATCAGGGTCGGCATGGGATAATTGCTAATATTTTTTTACAGGCTCCAAATACTATGACACGATTTTTAGACTAAAAAACACTTTAAAATGTTTTAAAATATTGTAAAATCAGAAATAATGGTCCCATTTTCAAAATTCTGACTGTTTTCGGAAGACAAAACTTTGAAAAGTAAAGGGAAAAATCAGGGGCGGCATAGGATAATTGCGAGTATTTTTTTACAGGCTCCAAATACCATGACACAATTTTCAGACTGAAAAACACCTAAAAATGTTTTAAAATATTGTAAAATCTGAAATAATTATCCGATTTTCAAAATGCTGGTCTTTTTCGGAAGACAAATCTTTGAAAAGTATAGGGAAAATCAAAGGCGACATAGAATAATTGCTAGTATTTTTTACGGGCTCCAAATGCTATGACACGATTTTTAGACTAAAAAATACTTTAAAATGTTTTAAAATATTGTAAAATCTGAAAAAATGGTGCGATTTTCAAAGTACTGACTGTTTTCGTAAGACAAATCTTTGAAAAGGATAATAAAAAATCAGGGCGGCATAGGATAATTGCTAGTATTTTTTTACAGGCTCCAAATGCTATGACACGATTTTTAGACTAAAAAACACTTTAAAATGTTTTAAAATATTGTAAAATCTGAAAAAATGGTGCGATTTTCAAAGTACTGACTGTTTTCGAAAAACAAATCTTTGAAAAGGATAAGAAAAAATCAGGGGCGGCGTAGGATAATTGCTAGTATTTTTTTGAGGGCTCCATACGCGATGACATGATTTTTAGACTAAAAAACGCGCGAAAATGATTTAAAACATTGTAAAAAATATATTCATTTATTTATTTTTATCAATAATTTACTCCCATTAAAATCATGAATAATAATGAACTTATACCTAACTCATAAATAGAGTAGCCATCAATACGTGAAATCCAGGACAGGCTCTAGGTGTTCAAGGAGCCATGTCCATTCTGTCCCACAATATCAATAATAAAATACGGGCTATCATTAACATATGTATAATACTTAATAATATTATAGAAAATTATGTTGTTTTGATAAATTACTAAAAAACATACTTCATAATATTTAAGTAGGTAATCAAGTTTTCATATTATAAATTTGAATAGAGGTTTAGAGATGTTATTATAACTATGCATTATTAATATAAATTGAAATGCTACCGGAGGCCGCTATTTTCTAAGAGAATTTATTATACGTAATTTACTTTTCGTCGCCGCTATTACGCATAAATTTCAATTTAATCTACTACCTAAATAGATTGCTAAGTATGTAAACCCACAAACATGATAAATAAACATCAGCGGTAATTTTTCATTCAGTTTCATCAAAACATTATAACCATCAAATAAACTTCCTGTTTCAGATTTGCAAGCTTACCATCTTCGTAGCTAGGCGGTAGGAGTCGTGCATAGGGCGAAAGAGGTGTACCCCAAGCGGAATTATATTTGTTGTTACAAGCCCCATCAATTCTGCGATACTTGTCAGGTATAACAGGACAAAATGGTCTTGGTTTGCACGAATGTCCCATAGGGGTGAGCCGGAGGTCTTGCTGCACCATTCCAAGTTCCAACTGTTGATTGGTAATTCCCTGTCTGAAAATAAAATAGGCGAGTGCGGGAAAATGCACGTAATTAAAGCATTTTGATTTTTAGGTAGATAAATACAAAATATAAATTATGTTAGGAGTATAAGACAGTCATGTGCTGGCTACATCAGATATTTATCTTGAGTTATTGTTTCAACTAGTTTGAATAAGTTAACTTTAGAACAGATAAACACTTCAGAAGGTGCATTAATTGACGATTACTACATTTATGAGCTGTTAAGTGGTTAGAGTTCGATGTTGGATTTACCAGGAAAATAAAAAACTTCCTAAATAATCGCACGAATAATGAACGTTCTGGAATTGCGAATGTGGAGTAATATTGACTTAACGAATGTTCGAAATTGGTGTGTACATGAATGAGGAACATAGGGAAGGGAGAAGTAATAAAGGAATTTCGTAAAGAATGACGTCATTCGCATGATACTATGAATAAACTTATCTGTATGTGTTCACTATATCAAACGAGAGATCTAGACGAAATGGAATTTATTAGTTGATATATTAAGAGTTAGGAAAAATAGAAACGAGAAGAAAAACTGGAAAGAAAAAATTAAAGAACTGGAATGAGAAAATTTAGAAAAAAATAGAATATTTGGATTAGATGAAGCTAAACTTAATTAAACCTACTTTCTCCTTACTCACCGATCTTTAAACGCCCTAGTAGCGATCGCAATTTGCAGCGCCTTATTCGCCACATCCATAACATCCGACAAATCGGCACTATTAAAAGTCCTGGAGTTGCGATAGTGTCCATATTCCGCCGTTCCCATCCGAAGCACCGTCATATCTGGCTCAGCCAATAACACAGCTTCCCTAGTTCGCAAGTTGGACATTTCCGTAAAACTATGATGTGATATCAGTCCTAGCGTAAGAGCATCGATTTGTTCTATGTAACCATGACTATGTTTGCGACCTTTTTCTTGGAACGAAGCTAAAATTGAAAACGTTAATAAAGAGTTTTTATTAGTTTGAAGAAGAGGTACCTGTGTGGTTTCGCCCAGTGGTACAACATATTCCATGTCGTTCTCTAGGTAAGTAACAACCTACGTAGGATTTGTTCTCGGAGAAGAAATGAGCAGGACAACTTATTAGTGGTACGCATTCTGCGTGACCTTCACAGTGATGTTTTGGTAAATTATTAATGATCTCGATAGGTGGGACGCCTCTTTGAATATGATCGTTTGAATTAGTTGTTGGTATTTTGGAAGCATGGCTGATGGTAGCCAAAAGTAAGAGTGACGTAACAAAAATTTTTGTGGGTTTTGAGTCGCACATGATTACTGAGATGTATCTGAAATACCAGAAGTAAATTTCTTATACAGTACAATTTGTTAAATTTTCTGTAGGTATTATTTTATAGAATACAACCTGAGTTAACATTTTAGGAAAGAACTTACCTAGTTGGTTTCACGACACACACTAACTTTTTCCTTGTTGAAAATATTTTATAAAAAACTTTGGCCTTACTTTGCTTGTTTTATATTTTCACGTTTAGACACAACTACATTTTCATTCCAAGAATATCTTTACTCTCAAATTTCAACAAATCTATAATTTATTTGTAAATCTTCAAAAATTACCATACTAAAATTCAGGCATTTTCACAATTTTTTAGCAAATTTAAACTTTCACATCCACATCCTCATAATAAGTTTCCTTGTGTAATGAGGAGCATGACGTACTAGCTTGCGTTTTTTTCAAAGTAAATTTCAGCACATTTTCAGAACTCAAATTTCGATCGATGTACACCATATTGGGCTCATTTGATATCAATACGTCCTCATACATATGTAAAGGCTGGAAAGTAGTGCGCTTTTTATAAAACCAAACACCGATAAGGCTGATTTGCTTACAACAAATTGTTTCAAAGGTATAATAATTATCGGTGGTAGTTTGGTAAAAGGTCCCCTGAGTTTTTTACTTTGCAACATCAGCAAAATAAACCACATATAGTCGCTTCGAATCGCCATTTCCTCCAAAGATCTATCCATGTTCATCAGCTTATCGAACCACATTTGAATAACATTGCGTTCTAAAAACACGCTCTCATTATTAATTCAATTGGAAATGGAAAAAAATTGATTCTACCGCTAGTTGTTAGTAGTTGTTGGAGCGCTTTGGCCAATCTGCAGTTATAGTAGAAATGTTCGTTTAAAGCTCGCATGGGATTTGCCATTTTTAAAACGATAATTTACTTTTCGAATGAAATTATTATGGCATGATTGTCAATTTTAAATTTGAGTTAAGTTAGATACTACGGAAACGAGCATTGATCACGTGACACCAAGGGTAGCAAAGTAGGGAAAGCCCCACAAAATTTTATGAACTAATTACTTCAGTTCACTTTTTAGTGGAGAGAATTGTAACAAAAATTTACAAATATATTAATTTTTTTGGCTATTTAACCACTTAGATCGAAAAAGAGCCAATCAACAGTTACGTATTGATTCCCGCCAAAAAAATTAATTAACTTTTCTCTACCCAAAAAAATTGTACGTCAGTTCGATTTAAAAGTTGAGACTCGAAGAAAATTCCCCCTTTTTTAAAATAAACCTTTTATTTTTTATTATTAGAATTGGTTTAGGATTGATCACTAAATGCAGCCATGTAACAGATGACGCCCTCTTGCGGTAACGGTTGGTTGTCCACAAATTTACAAGGAGCAGACGATAAAATTTCAGCCCTGGTGATCTCGTCCTCGCCCCTTTCCACCCCTGCCTGGTCTATCCAAGTCATATTTTCGTCGTTTGCTAACAAAACTTCCTCATACACAAACTTAGGCTATAATCAAAACAATCTCAGAGCAAACCTCTTATATAAATTGTACAATTAACTTACGACTGCTTCGGTTAAAGGCAGCAAAGCCTCTGGAGGGAATTTGTTGAAAGGTTCCTTGATTTTCTGACACTGCAGCATTAGTAAGATAAACAACATGTACTCGTTTCGTATTGTTTTTTCGTCATCGTTACTATTGAATTCCAAAAGGACATCAAACCAACGCCTCAGGATAATTCGGTCTGAAACACTGAAAATATTCACCGAATTTATGGCACTTTATTCCTTTACCATTTCTAGGAAACAGTTGTAAGAGAGCTTTAGCTAACATGCTGTTGTAAAAGAAATTCGTATCTAAATCTTCGGAAGCGGTCATTTTATTTTATTCATCAAATTATTGTATTGTACTGGAATTTGAAAGTCAAAATATGAGTGATATGTGGCAACTTTGTTTTATATAAGTGAATGATGATGAGTTTGTGTAATTACAAAGTCAATCCGCCTACAGAGTGTGTGGAGGATTGTGACATGACAGTCTTGTACAATGCACGTTTCATCTCTGTTTTTTATAAAGTTTGTGATGGAGGTTTTAGACACGTAGAAATAAATTTTAGATGTTTGTATAAATAATGTTCTAGCATATTGTTGTAGCGAAAATCTGTGAAATTTTAAAGTATTTTTAACTATAGGTACTGTTTTTTTCTACTCGCATACTTTAATTGATTTATTAGATATTTACTACATGTGCTGTAATGAGATCCATTACGATAGAGATGTTTTATTACGATACAAGTTTATAACCAATAGAAATGCAACATCACAGGAATATTCTGTCAATATCAAATAATGCCATGAACATATGACAAATCTATAATATAGAAATTGATAGTTCATTTTGATTTTCTGACATTTCTGAGTTTATGATAAAGTTGCCGTAATATTTATTTTGTATTTCCATTATTTTGACTAGTCGTAGAAAACATAGTGTATGCAACTCACATTTTTATTTATTTATTTATTTATATATTTATTTAAAGGCTATTAAGACACTCATATTAATTACGACACGAGCCGTAGGTGAGACTCGTGTCTTAATAGCTATCGTTAAATGCTCATTGCATAATTATAGTATACTATTATGAAATTAAATTAATTTCTGTATTGTTTGTGACTTTTTCTTAAAAAACACGATCCCTAGCTACATTTTATGGCAATCTGGGTAAAAATTCGATAAAATTGCATTTGTTTTTAAAAAATTAGCCATGGCCTACTGTTATAAATAAAGAAAATTATTAAAAATATCGAATTTTGAGCTTGTTTTTCAAAATAAATATTAAGTATTATATATTTTTGGAAAGCCCAAATTTTGCTTAATAAATATAAAAAATAATATATAGGGTGTCCCATTTAAAAAAAACATAAGTTTGGGCAATATCTCTAAAACTAAACCTTTTACACAAAAACTGCCTACGCTACTGAATTCTACGTAAAAAACTCTATCAAGATCAGTTTTCACCTTTTTGATAAGTAGACGCATAACGGAAATACGAGGAGTGTCTAAAAAACAAAGATTTTCAAAATCACTCTGTAGAATAAAAACTAAGAGAGCCATGACAAATTTGACCCCGGAATCTTTCGTTACGTAAAAAAGTAGGACAGAGAGGTGAAAACTGCAACACTCTATCTTTGATAATAACTCCAATCCCCCTAAAAGTGTCGAAAATGGGACACCCTGTACAAGCTTGATTAGAAATTTTGACTTCCGTTCTCGCAAAAATTATCTAAACTAACTGCCACAAAATTGGCGACTTTTTTTTAATAAAAACGACGTTGAAATTTATAAAACTGTATTCTAAAAGAAAACTCGAGAATTTGCTATAAAGCGAAGCTTTTTCAAACTGGATGATTTATGAGAAGTTTTAGTTTTCCCATTCGCTCAAAAATTATCTTTCATAATGTCAACATTTGGCTATATAAAAAGGCAAATTTCCTCAAAATCAGCTGTGGTTCCAAATTTACATTTTTTTTCAATCAGCCACAATCTAATTCCCACATATAACCTAAATAATTTCTGTGAATATTTTCTGGAATAAAATTAATGCAGTTAAAAATTTAAATTTATGTAGGTACCTAAAATAATATACTATTCCAGTTACTCTCATTTCACAATACTATTATACTTGTACTTATTCGCAAAAATATCAAATCGAACAAATAATAATAATCTAATCTGGATATATCTGGATAAATTTATGAATGAGCAGTTGCAACCAGTTCCTAGGGATGCTGAACATCATTATAAATCCTAATCAAATTCGTTATAAACAACGTAATTAATATGACGTCAATTTAAAAATATAAACATACAAAACAAGTAATTAAAAGTGATACGATCAAAATTAAATAAACAATATTACTGTAACAATACATTATTAAACATTTAACATATTGCTAATTTGTAATGGTAAATAAACACAAAAATTTTAAAAATTTGCTCAATCTTAAAGCGACTTATCCATGGAATTATTAAGTTACCTCATTCACACAATAATCTAGGTTCCACCGACTGTAATATTATTTAATTCGATTCATTGAAAAACTTAATTTCGATAAGCAGTGGTTAAAATTAACACCATTATCGTAATTGCATTGCCTATCGGTCAACTTTTTATAAACAAGAAATCTTCTGCAAAATAATTTGCAATCACAGTAAGATGTAGGGTCATCTGAGTTTGCTATTATACAAAATGGTTTTCGGTAAATAATATTGGCTGTTTTTATTTTTTTATAAACCGCCAAAAGATTATAATAAGAGTTTAGTCGAGAATGTTTAAAAAATATTTTTTTAACTTCACCACACTCACTAATTGCTGAAAAATATAACTTCTGTATAAATAAATAAATTAAATTAACATTCGACAAACATTTATATTTTTCTATTATAGGTTAGTCATTCAAGCATTTTAAAGTCCATTTTGCCTAAAAAATGCAAAAGTTTTGAAACTAGGACACAAGTTTGAAAACGCTAAAATAATATTAAGTCTAAATTTGCAACCCGTCTGGATGACCGGAACATTGTCAAAAATTGAAAAAACAACAATTTGAAATATCTTTTTGTTCAAAATTACAAAAGTTATGCAAACTTGGACAAATGTTAAGTGGCCTATTACAAATCTTCCATTGAGTTTGCAACCTTTTTGCTAAACGGAACCTCGATTTTTATTAAATAATTAGCAAATTTTGTTGTAATTCTTCGTACAAAATTCCAAAAGTTATGCAAACTTTATGTAATACTTATAACACAGTCCTGAACTCACATGCCAATTTGCATAAATTTTTGAGGAACGGAAGAATTTTTTTATTTCTTTATTAGTCGGGGCGGTGAATTTTTTAACAAAGGGGGGTCAACAAAATGGAAAAGTTTTCGAACATGGGCAAATGTTCGTTATACAGATACAGACTGTACTTTGAATTTGCAACCTTTTCATGCCTCCGGAACTTTGTTAAATTGATAACACCATGTAAATAATTCCAATTTCGTATATCCAAATAATTGCAAAAGAGTTGCAAATCTCAAATTATATTTGTCTATAATATTATTGAAAGTACTTCTCAATTTGCAACCTCATAGCAAGTCCGGAAAATATTTTTTCTTATTTTTATTTACACTATAGGCAAGGCACTGCCTTGCTCTCTCTCACTCGCTACTAACTTAGTGTAAATAAAAATCATGAAAAATATTTTCCGGACTTGCTATGAGGTTGCAAATTGAAAAGTACTTTCAATAATATTAGACAAATATAATTTGAGATTTGCAACTCATTTGCAATTTTTTTGATATGAAATTGGAATTATTTACAAGATGTTTTCAATTTAACAAAGTTCCGGAGGAATGAAAAGGTTGCAAATTCAAAGTACAGTCTGTAGCTGTGTAACGAACATTTGCAACCATGTTTGAAAACTTTTGCATTTTGTTGAGCCCCCTTTGTTAAAAAATTCTCCGCCCCGAGTAATAAAGAAAAAAATATATATTTCCTTTCCTCAAAAATTTATGCAAATTGGCATGTGGGTTCAGGACTGTATTATAAATATTACATATAGTTTGCATAACTTTTGGAATTTTATACGAAAAATCACAACAAAATTTACTAATTATTTAATAAAAATCGAGGTTCCGTTTAGCAAAAACGGATGCAAACTCAAAGGAAGATTTGTAATAGGCCACTTAACATTTGTTCAAGTTTGCATAACTTTTATAATTTTGTACAAAAGGATATTGCAAATTATTGTTTTTTCAATTTTAGACAATGTTCCGGTCATCCGGACGGGTTGCAAATTTAGACTTAATATTATTTTAGGGTTTTCAAACTTGTGTCCAAGTTTCAAAACCTTAGGAATTTTGGTACCTTTTTTGTTTGAATGACTGGCCTATTAATAAAACGTGAATTTTATTCACTAAATCGAAGATTGTGATTGTAGCATAATTTACAAATTTGCGAAATCTACCAATCACTACTATCTTTTACTCTATCACAAACTACAATAATCTCTCCTAAAATAGCCTGATCAAAAGTCCATTTTTTCCCAATAAATTATAAATATCCCCGTTTTATTTAATAACAAACTAAACCACCCGTAGAAAATGCTGTCTACTGATGCCAATTCCTTTATCAGATAAGGTCAGTTAACAAGTGAAGGAAAACTTTTGGTTGTTTTGCTGGTTTGTTTATGTAATTTTTTTTATTTACTATGTTCTTGTACTTGCGAAAACAATTTTTGTGTCGCCGTATAATTGAACCTAGTCGATGATCTTTTCTGATATGCCTTGTTGCAGTTTATATCAGGCGTTTCGCCTAATTTGATAAATCATTTAAACAAGTTTTGCGGAACTATTAGAACCGATAATCAAATCAACGGAAAGTTTTAGTTCTCTGAGTGAAGAATAAATTAGTACAAATGAAATATGGTGTAAGTATTTTGTAATGATGACCAATAATGATATTATGATCTTGTGCTAATTAATTTAATTAAAAAATTCCAAACAATTTAAAGTCTAAAGTAAAGTATGTATGTTGTTTTCCACAATAAAGCAAATAATTAAAACACTGATAAATACAATATTGGTAATGACTGGCCTAAAGTATCTTCCTCAGTGTGAAATCATGCCTCCAAGTGAAAGCATTGGTAGTTCTTTTCTATTAATCCAGGAATTGGATTATCAGATAGGTACTAACAATAAGTTACATCTTCATCTATCATTAAAGTCTTTGCGATTACAGAGTTTATCGTTGCACTGCTAATTAAACTCAAACAAACCAATACAAATTGTAGATAATAGTTAAATTTTTTATTGTTGCTTGTAGCGAAATATGTAATGTGTAAGGTTAGAAAAATGATAGTGTTTTAGATTTGGTGGAGAAAGCCCAGGCGGTGGACTTTGAGACAGCTATCAATTATTCCAGTAAGTACAAATAAATAAAGGATAATTGGTCGTATGTATTTACTAACAATAAGATAAATCTGTTTTATTACTTCTATAATGAAGGAGCAATAATGGGAAAATTTTTATTTTCGTAATACTAACAATATTTATTGTATTACACTTTGAATGTTTTTTTTAAAGCAAAAGTAAAAGCAATACATTTTAAAAGTTTTTTTCTCTATTTGTGATAATTATTGATAAATTTATAGTCAACAAATTAAATATAGCAAATATATTTTTTTGACATACCTATTCCGGTCTTTTTTCCTCCAAATGTTTAAAAAGTAAATTTTTCGAAAACTGCAGTTTAATTTTTAATGCATTTGGTCTTCATTTACAAACCTAGAAGTAATTTTTAGAAAAATCAAATACTTTTATCGAAAATCCAAAAATTAAGAGACATAAATTGCGTCACTTTACTCAAAATCCAATTTTTGGAAAAAGCATATTATTTCTTTTAATAAAAATGCAAAATTTCAATTTTTTTTTAATTATTATAATTGAAAATTCAATAATTAAGATACATAAATTGAGTGACTTTGGTCGAAATTGTGTGTTTAATTTTTAAAATCACCATCGATATTCAATTGTTTTTTGGTTTCACATACTTGGTTTTCCAATTTTTGGAAAAACAAATATTTTTTTAATAAAAATGCAAAATTTCAATTCCACAGCTGGATTTCCATGAAAAATATATACCACACAGAAAGCAGCTTTAATTTTTCGAAAAATCTAATTTAATTTTAATGCTATTCACTAACTAGACGTAATTTTTAGAAAAATCTATTTTTTTTTATTGAAAATTCAAAAATTAAGATACATAAATTGAGTGACTTTGGTCGAAATTGTGTGTTTAATTTTTAAAATCACCATCGATATTCAATTGTTTTTTATTTTCACATACCTACTTGGTTTTCCAATTTTTGGAAAAACAAATATTTTTTTAATAAAAATGCAAAATTTCAATTCCACATCTGGATTTCCATGAAAAATATATAGCACACAGAAAGCAGCTTTAATTTTTCGAAAAATCTAATTTAATTTTTAATGCTATTCACTAACTAGAAGTAATTTTTAGAAAAATCTATTTTTTTTAATAGAAAATTCAAAAATTAAGATGCGTAAATTGAGTGACTTTTGTCGAAATTGTGTGTTTAATTTTTAAAATCACCATCGATATTCAATTGTTTTTTTGGTTTCACATACTTACTTGGTTTTCTAATTTTTGGAAAAACAAATATTTTTTTTATAAAAATCCAGAATTTCAAGACCACAGCTGAATCTCTATGAAAATTATACACAATATAGAAAATCGTTTTAACAGAAATGGTTCAATAACTAAGAGACTAAGAATTTTTTAAAATAGAAATAAATTCTTATACACAATACACAAACCAAAAAATAGTGTTTTTTGAAATCATATACGTTTTAGAAAAACCGTCGTTATTGATTTTCTAGCCCACATATTTTACTAAAATCCAAAAAAATTTTTTTCGTAAAATACCAACAATTCAAATCCATACTGTTATTTTTCTATAAATTTTTAAAAAACGTGATGAATTAAAAAAAATATTTTATGGATTTTTTTGGAGATTACAGGTCAGAGAAAGTAGTTTGGTCAAAAATTGTTATTTTTGCTTTTCTGATTTAAATTTTTGATGAAAAAGCGGGATAAGCTACTATTATATACATAACACTTTAATTTTAAATATATCATTAAAATGTAATTTTTAACATTTCTTATGCATAGAAATCCTGATGCTTTAAAATTTTTTTCCCTTCCTAAAATACTGTTGATTTAATTCTATATCCCCATCAGACAAATTCCTTCTCCAAACCCTAGAAACCTTTCCTCGATTAATCAAAATGCATTATTATCACTTTACAGAATATGGAAAATTCCAGACAATAATGTTGGGTGTTTGTGGTATAATTTATGCCACATGTGCTATCAGTACAACAACATTATCATTTGTTTTGCCTTCAGCTGAATGTGATTTCAAGTTATCATCAATTGACAAAGGAAAATTATCAGCGATGCCATTAATTGGTAATATTATCAAATCAAACAACTATAACACCTAAACTACTAATTTTAAGGCATGATTTTTGGATGTGGAATTTGGGGCTCACTAGCCGACTCTCAAGGTAGAAAAATCTCCATAATGCTGTCGCTTTTAGTCGACTTCTTAGCAGCTGTTACCTCGTCCTTCGCGCATAGCTTCCAGCTGTTCCTCGTCTGCAGATTCTTCAACGGTTTTGGGTAATTCACTCTTAAACCACCACCTCAAACAATGTAACTCCATTTGATAGGATTATAGGAGCCACCAGTATTGTCTTCTCGTACCTTGGGGAGTTTCTGTCGAAGACCCAGAGGGACGTCGTGTTGGGGCGTTTGGAAGTCTTCTGGAATATTGGAGTCATCCTTCTGCCAGGTACGCTTAGATTAGGCTTGTAGCAAATAGTTATTTTTTATTTGATGCAGAATATTAGGTGTGGTGTCGCCTGATTTTTTCCAGAACCATCCAGCTAATCAGTTTGGTCCCACAGCTACTTTAGCAGTGTAAACAATCGTGAATAAGTTGACGTCATTTAAGGCTGATTGGATTTTTCTGGTTTCCTCTAGGTGCTGCCTGGGCGCTTCTTAACAAATCCATGCTGAAGACTTTGATGGAGTACGGCAATTTCTCCCCGTGGCGGTTCTTCGTTTTACTCTGCAGCTTACCAAGTTTGATTAGTTTAATTACTATTTACTTTCTACCTGAAACGCCGAAGTTTTTGATATCCAAGGGGAAGTTTGAGAAAGCCAGACAGGTTTTCCAGATTATTTTCCGTTGTAACACTGGGGAGTCGAAGTGTTCGTATCCGGTAATAATAACCGAAAATTTACTTGAATATTCTATAGGTTTGATAAACTTTCTGTATTGCAGGTTTTAACTTTGGAAGGCGAGTACGAAGACAACAACAACACAAAAGAATTTAAAAGACTGTCGTGGAAATCGTGGTTAAAACAGAATTTTATCGACATTTTCCACACAGGCAAACAGCTGTTTTCCAAACCTTACATAAAATATCTTTCAATCGTCTCGTTCGCCGATTTTGGACTAATGGCCAGGTAAATAAACCAATAAATCCTCGTACGAAACACTCCTAAAATCCCCAATTTTTATTCCAGCTACTACACTTTAATTATGTGGTTTCCCGAAATTTTTGAACGATTCAACGAGTTCGAGTTGTGGAATCCAAATCAACCAGCTGGTGTTTGCGTAGTTTCGCAAGCTAGTTACGAAAATCAAAATCAATCCCAGATTCCAGTCTGTGATCCCTCGATTAATAATAGAGTGTTTTTGGACACGATTATCATAGGATTAAGCTGTATTCCTACTTCACTATCGCTTAGCTTTCTTATGGGAAAGCTGGGGAAGAAACTTGTATTAAGTAAGGAATTTGTTGATGTTTACGAGAGTTGATTTAGCAATAGTTATTGTCTTCATGCGTATCGATGAACCTTGAACTAAAAACAACAGAAAAAAATAATAATGGTGGATTATCTGGTGCATTAATGTGAATGTTTCCTATTTTTATGTATTGGAAACTATTTATAATGCTGGATTAAATCCTTGACTCAATTTTGAATATTTCGTGTCAGAAATTAAAAAGTAAAAAGTAATTTTAAATTTTAGACGGGATATTCTATTATACAAGTAAAAAGTAAACTGTCATAAGTCTGGAAATAGAAACTATATTTTTACTGGGTCCCTTTGAGAGGCTATAGTTTTTACTGTCAATGTTTCTAGACACAAATTAAACGAACTCTCTACCTTATCTCACTCTAATCTCTTTTTCAGTTTGTGGCTTAGTCCTCTCTGGTCTAGCAACCCTCTCTCTCAATTGGGTTCAATCCACAACCCAAATGTTAGTCCTTTCCTGTATTTTTGAAGCATTATCCAGTATTCTAGAAGCAGTACTATTTTGTGTAGTCGTCGATTTATTTCCTACAAATCTCAGGTAAGTTCGTAGAGCTTTACTGTAAGTCCAGGAAAAATTGTTTACAAATAATACTGCAAGGGATTTTTTCTATATTAAGAGCTTCTAGTCATAAATCCAAGTTTTTATATTATGTGAGGGCGTTAAGATCAAGTGAAAAATTTAAAAATATCTTTCAATGTTGTAGACTGTAGAGCATAATTTCTTACCATTTGGTCTAGATTTTTCTATCTATAGTCAACAATGTAGTTTATCCAGCGCCTATTAAGCCTATAGTACTACATCGAAAAAATAAACTCGAAAATTGAGATAATTCACTCCTAAAATATTGACATCATAGAAAATATATTTATATAAAAGTTATAGGAAATTTCATTGTGTATTTCCTGAAATCGGTTTTCACTTTATTTCCAAAATACCGGCTTGCACACAGCGCCCCCCCACATAAAAATATAGAGTCGTTAATTTAGAGAGAAAGAAATCGCTTGCAAAAATGTTTGTAAGTTAGCCCATTTTTTGTCTATTGACTACAATAGTTTCTTATTATTTTTCAGGGCTATATCACTAGCAATTACTGCCACGTCGGGAAGAATAGGTGCAATAATTGGAAATGTACTTTTTGGTGTTCTAATAGACTTAAACTGTCAAATACCAATTTATCTTTTTGGTTTTTTGTTAATAGGTATGGACAAATGGTAAAAATGTTATTAAGAATTACTAATTTTAAACGATTTTTTTTTCAGAAAGTGGACTCTTATGTACGGCGCTTCCAAAAACTGATCATTATTTAGTTTTACATTAGAAATATGTACTTTAATTCGATGTGATTTATTATTTTGTACCTGTGCATATACGGGAATTCCTAGTTTAAGTTTTATAATTACCAAAGCCTTGTATTTATTTTTATTAAGTATCTATCTTTTACATAGAATAAATTATAATCGTAAATGATGCTGAAATTTTTAATTGATTGCATGCTACTCTCATGAAACAGTATTATCTTTTTGTTCCATAAATACAAATTTTTCAAATAAATCTCAAGTAACTTTTTCCAAAATAAAATTATGTGATTTTGGCGCGCTCTCTTCTTCCTCTTTTTCTGATATTCTTCCTACTTCCCCGGCTGGTAATATCCAGTTCGCTATAGTCCTCTTCACAAGACTATCTATTGCTTTAGTCCTTTTCAAGTCTAATTCAGATTCTTCCTTGATCTACTTCAAGGGAAAAAAAGGATTATTCTAAAAATATTGTAGAAACTACATACACTCAAACGTGACGTCTTTTCTCCTCAGATTTTCTATAATTTTAATAAATATTAAGGATTTCTTGATTTATCAAGGTTCCCCTACTTTTTAAGATCACTTAAACACACTATTTGCAACATTATGCAATATATTCTAAGTGAAAATTTCTGCTGAGGTAGTTTTATTTGTTTACGTAGAATTAGTTAATCTTTATTTATTTAACAGGGACGTCCCCCAATTAATTATGTATAAATTAGACAAAAATCTGACAAATTACGACTAGTCGTTGAACCCAAATTCTTTACAACCCTTTTGACCGATAACACAGTCGAATAAAACCATAAAAGTGAAACCTTTCCGCAAATACCCATTAATTAAAACACTAATTAAGGTCGTCCCTGATACAATTTAAGTTATGATACAACAAAACTTATTCTTGAATAAATAAGTTAAGAAAATCCAGTTAATATAAATAAGCTTGCTGTTTATTATAGTTCAGACACTACTGACAAAATGACGAAAAAAACTTTCTTCGTTGACAATCCAGTCACTGAAGGTAAGTAATAATTGTTTTGATGTACTTAACTTATCCAGAAAATTGTTATGTTTTAGTGGAACAAACCGAGCCAGCTGATTATGAAACGGCCATAAAAGCTACTGGTTTTGGAAAGTTTAACTGGCTGTTAATTTTGATTTTTATGCCAGCAGTTTGGACTGTAGTATTTGAGGCTACTAGCATGTCCTATTTGTTTACTGTGGCTCACTGCGACCTTAAGTTGAGCCTTAGTGATAGAGGATTGCTGAATGCTGGAGTTTTTATAGGTGAATATATTTCATAAATTTGTTAAGTAAGTAAAAGTAAAAATCTAGATATGAAATACAATGAATTTTTAGGTCAAAATAGTTTACAGTTTTAGTACAAAGAAGGGAAGTTTTTCAAAGTGAAATGCGTGAAAATTTGTTAAATTACCCACAATAATTGAAATGGATGAGTTAAATTGCGTAATTTGGAATAAAACTCACTTCTAGTTAAACCAGTTTTAGTTAAAGGAGATTTAGAACAAGTTTTGTTCTTCTTTGAGAGTTTCAACAAGTTCTCGTATAAAAATAGTTGAACATTGAAGAAAATTTATGAGAATTGAGATGTAAGAGTACGAATAGTATTACTTAAATAAAACTACTTTAGTTGAGATTTTTTAATGTATTTCCACCATAAAAAAGACTAACCTACAAGGAGATCAAATAAAAGAGCAAAAATCAAGTTTTCAAAATTTTTCAAAGTACTGACCCCACAAAAAAGTTGTAGGTAATTTTACACTTTATAACATTCATAATAAATGTACTAACCTACAAAAAGATATTTTGGAAACAAATTTTAAACCGCCATTATTTCTAAAATATTAGTCATACGAAAAACGTTCTCAAGCCGAATTATAGGAAATTTAATTCCTTACAATTTTAGTAATTTTTAGCGTAGGACCCAACGTATAGGAGATATTTCGAAAAACCTTTTTAACTTTCTTTCCAAGATGGCTACTTTTAAACAACATCAAAACTGATAAGAACTAAGGGTTGATTTTGCTAACATATCTGATCTTATAAGGATTTTATGTAGATCATGAGAAAATTCATTACCTTTCTTACCAGTTAAAAAAAATATCGTCTCAATTATTTAGAAACTCGGTCTCTTTTTCAGGTATGATTTGCAGCGCTCCAATTTGCGGCTTCCTCGGCGACACTCTCGGTAGAAGAAAACTGTTAGTCTTCGGATTATTCGCAGACGCCCTTTTCGTTTTCATCAGCGCATTCTCTCAAACTTTCACCTTACTAATGATAACAAAATTCCTCGGAGGTTTCGTGTAAGTACCAAAACTTCCAAACAACCTTAGTTTAGATCTTAATTCTCTTCACAGAGTTAACGCCGCTCACACAGTTTTCGCCCCTTATATCTCCGAGTTTCACAGCACGCAATTTAGACCAAGAATCCAACTTAGCTTAGGCTTCTTCCGGACTTGTGGAAACCTTGCCCTGCCTCTTCTAGCCTGGGCAACTTTTTCCCAAGACGTAAAATTTACGTTATTCGAGACTTTAGGTAAAATATTCCGAAATAATCAACAGAAATAACACTTATTGGTATTGTAGATTTCCACTCTTGGAACATCTACCTCTTTGTTTGTGGCCTCCCAGCGTTCATCAGCGGAACCTGCTTTTTATTCCTACCAGAAACTCCAAAGTTCTTGATGACTGTTGGACGAAACGAGGAGGCTTTAAGGGTTTTCCAAACAATTTACAGTTGGAACTGTGGAAAAGCCCCCGAAACTTTCCCAGTGAGTTTCAAGGAAACTCAATATTAAAATCTTTATAGTTACAGTGATTATCTTGTCTTAAGATAAAGACGCTTGTGGATGAAATTGAGCTAAATAAGGCGTCCAGAGGGCACATAACAGCTAATCGAAGTAAAATTGAGGCTCTTAAGGAAGGTTGGCAGCAAATTTTACCGTTATTCCTACCACCGTTTGTAACCAAACTAGTTTTGGTTTGTGTTATTGCTACGTTTAAAACTATGGGGTAAGCATTATAAAGAATCTTGTAGCTTCTAGCTTAATTTTCGCTCTTATAGGCTAAATGTGTTAAGATTGTGGATGCCACAAATTTTCACAGCAATCAACGACTATAAATACTATCATAATGGTACCACCTCGAGTTTATGTGAGATGATTCACATTGTAAAACCAGCTAACGCCCTTATTGATCAAACTAACGAAACTTTGGAGTGTTTTGTGGTAAGTTACTTAAGTTTCTTATACAAAGGATCAAAAAGAATAGTAATCATGATTTTTTCGACTTAAAGGGAAACTATCTCTTGGATTAAAAATGTTCGTTTAGACGTGCAATAAATTCAAAATATAAATTAGGTTAGGTTTGTATTTGACAGTCATGTGCTGGCTACATCGGATATTTTATACTTGCAGAACACTGACAATTCCTCTGTGTACTTGAACTCGATGATTGTAGCAATGGTCAGCATGAGTGGATATGCAATAGCTGGAATGATCATTAATAAAATAGGGAAAAAGCGAATCCTAAGTAAGAAACCTCCTGGTTCTTCCTATGATTAAATACCTAAATAAAATTTTTTCATCAGTTTCTTTCGGAATAGTAGCCGGAATCTGCTGCATTTGCATTTACTTCGCCCAGGATGTCATAACAACAATCGCACTATCCTCAATATTTATAGCCTTGACGAGCGTTGCAGGAAACGTCCTCACAGCCATTGCCGTGGATATTTTCCCAACTTCCTTAAGGTACTATTTAGTATTTAGAACAAAAGACAATTCTCGCTTTTTGTATTTAGGACAATGACTATAGCATTCGCGTTAATGGCAGCAAGAGTTGGATCAACATTTGGAAATATCTTGTTTCCATTGCTGTTGGAGATCGGATGCGAGCCGCCGTTTTTCTTCGTGGGAAGTGTGGTCATATGTAGGTTTGAAGTTTATGATACCTAGAGTGGGTGTTGATGGGATTTTTTTGCAGTTTGTGGATTTCTGGCGATATTTTTGCCTAATACGGAAAACAAGGCTCTCAAATGATATGGAACAAGGTCAAAGAAAATTAATGTATTTTGATAAAATTTAAGGAGAAATAAAATGTGGTGTAACTAATATAGTTAATAGGATAATTTGTAGATTGGTCTCAGATTCTTTTAGAGAAATCAATAAAAATTTTATGATACAATTCACGAGATTTATTTTCCCCCTATTGTAATTTTAAATTAAAAACAATTAATTGAACCAAAACAATTTCACGAACTATCAAGCAGATTAAAATCGAATAGTTTTTCGAAAGCAGTAATGGCTTATTACAATACAATAGTCAAAATTTAAGTAAAATTCATTAATAAAAACGGAATAATTTTTTAACAGTTCAAAATCAAAACCAAAATGAAGGAACCAAAAATATCTGTGATTTTCTCAGATAACCCTTTAAGTAAGATTCCATTTAATTAAAGACAGTCGATTTACAGATTTTTTTAAGATTTGCAATCATCCAAACCAGCCGATTTTGAAACAGCCATAACTGCAACAGGTTTCGGAAAATTCAACCTGCTTTTAATTCTAATCGCCCTTCCGGCTTCATGGGCACCAATTTTCGAAACCAATACCATGTCCTACTTATTTACCTCATCTCAGTGCGACTTGAATCTGTCTTTAGATAATAAAGGACTGCTAAATGCTATTACTTATTCAGGTAAGAGAATTCATTAGTTTGTTTGGGAAATGTAAGATTTATTTATTGGTGTTCCACAGGGATGATTTGTAGTGCCGCTATTTGGGGGTTTCTCTTTGATACCCTTGGTAGGAAGAAATTGCTGGTTATTGGTTATTTAGTAGACGCAGTGTTTGTTCTGTTAAGCGCCGTCTCGCAAAGTATGACACTCTTGATTATAGCAAAATTTTTTGGTGGTTTCATGTAAAAAAATCAAACCTGTTTTTACAATTGAGTGTACGTTGTAATTTTGTTTAGAATCAACGGTCCGAATGTAGCATTATCATCATATTTATCAGAGTTTCACTGTGCTAAATACCGACCAAATGCACAATTAGTCATTGGATTCATGAACAGTTTCGGAGGCGTGGCTCTTCCTCTACTTGCCTGGCTTCTTCTGCCTCGTGTCTTAAGTTTTCCGCTCTTCAACAACCAATATGGTATAAAATGATACAAAAAATCATTTTGGAATAACCTTAGAAATTTTCAGAGTACCACTCATGGAACCTATTTCTTTTTGTTGCTGGTCTACCAACACTTGTCAGTGGTATTTGTTTCATGGTCTTACCTGAGAGTCCCAAATTTTTGATGACCGTTGGACGGAACGAAGATGCCTTGAAGGTGTTTCGTCAGATTTACTCTTTTAACACCGGAAACCCTCCCGAGACCTATCCAGTAAGCTACAAGTTAATTACAGAAGACTTCTCACTGAATTATCTCTAATCCAGATCAAAGAGCTAGTCAACGAAATAAAACTACACGCGAACAATAAACATAGAGGTCATATTACATCCCACCGAACTATAACGCAAGCTTTGAAAGAGGGTTGGCTACAAATGGCGCCTTTGATCCATGCTCCGTGTTTAGCCAAAGTAATATTAATTTGCATCCTTCAAACTGGACTAGTGATGAGGTTAGTACCGCATAATTGCCGAAGAAAATCTATGAGTTTTTTTGCAGCCTCAATATGCTTCGATTGTGGCTTCCTCATATCTTCCAAGCCATCAGCGACTATAAATACGAACACAATGGCACTGCATCCAGTTTATGTGAGATGATCGCTGTTTTAGAACCTGCAAAAAATTCTAGTGAAAAGGATTGTCATATGGTGAGGTAAGCAAATAAATCAGATGTAATTAATTGATTTATTTATTTTAGGACACCAATAACTCTTCAGTTTATATTAATTCTATTATAGTAGCTTTAGTTTGCATGTTCAGTTATGGAGTAGCTGCAATTTTGATTAACAAATTAGGAAAAAAGAAAGTCATAGGTACACTCCTCGTTATGATCATCACATACTCCTAACATGTTTCTCTTTCAGTTTCTTTTTCAATTCTAGGTGGAATTAGTTGCATGTTAATATATTTTGCTAAAAGCACGGCGACAACAGTCGCAATGTCTTCGTTGTTTATCTCCTTTGGAAGTGTGGGAACCAATGTGGTATTAGCTGCAACTGTTGATTTGTTTCCAACAAGTCTTCGGTAGAAATTTGCAAGAATTTTTTTAACAGTTTATAATATGATTGTTTCCATAGAACTATGACAATAGCTTTATCTATGTTGTTGGCTAGATCTGGAGCTATGGTAGGGAATATGATTTTTCCGTTGCTGTTGAGAGCTGGATGTGGACCGCCATTTTTTACCATCGCTTCTGTGATACTAAGTTAGTAAATTATCGAGTGAATCTCAAATATCTTGACGCTTGTTTCTTGCTTCAAAGTTATTGGAAAAGGTTTTAGATTGGGAATTTTCGTATGACTTTTTTAGGAGACAGAATTGGAATTAAAAAAATGTCGCCGTATATTAAAATATTTTAAATAAATTGGTTCTTATCTGTTTTAAATCGTTAAGCGGTCAATTTATTTATTGTAATATATTTTAAATTTCTTGCCAAATATTTTTAGTTCCAGAATAAACTTTGGGTTTTTCAAAAATATCGAGAATTATCTTTAAAATGAGTTTTTCGTTATTATAAATAGGTATAATTTTTGCCCAAAATATTTAATTTTTAATATAATTTTGTAGATTTAAAGTTTGTGATGAATGAATGACTTAAAAGTGAGTGAGAAGGAGATGGTCACGTACATATCTGCTGCAAATAAATGTGACATAATTATTTGTTATTTCCTGATTGCTTTCATTTCATTTTTTTAGGTTGTGGTTTCTTAGCTTTGAGTTTGCCAAATACTGACAATAAAGCACTGGAGTAAACGTACTAGAAGATGAGCAAAAAACTTCCACCTTGGTTAATTAATTTATGTCATGGTTATTACATAATGCATTTATTTTATTTTTAAATAAAAATAGGCTAAATTATATTTTATGCACTTTTAGTACTTCTCTTAACATACCTTCCTATAATATTTTTGATATCCTGAATAACAAAGTGATAAATCTCCTCCCACGCATCATTGCAATAATTCAATTGTGCCATTTTTGAACTAATATTTTCATAAAAAAAACATTTTACTACACAGATTTATTTACTCCTAAATCCCACCAATATTTTCGTGTTAGATTCCGAATAAGGTTGCGTTTCTAATCTCCTATAACCCTGACCTTAAAACTAAGATCGAGAATGCAGCCACACGACAAAACTTTGTTGACGTATTTTACTGAAATTGTTGTATTCGTCACTGATTAACAAATATTATATCATAATATGTAAGGTTTATGTAGGTAGCTTATTTAGGGAAAATTCGAGAACCGGGTTTGCTTCATACATCATGGTAGTGGTATTATTTAATATGATATTATATCTACTATAAAATTATACGGTTAATGAATGTGTAACAATGATGGTAAATATTTGATTTGGTTTTTAAAACAATCAAAAGATTGATGGTTGAAAAATTAAAATTAACAATTTTGTTTGATTTACAAATAATACAATGATTTTGACGTTGTGTGGCTTGCATTATTTAAATAATGATAAGCAAAAATTGGTTAGTGAAATTAAAGTTATTTGTATAAGAAAAATTTTATTTAGATTTCGCTCGTATGTAGATTTTTACAGAGCCGGACCCCAATAGCTTTCAACACTTTAGTACAGTAATTAACAGGTATGAATATTAAAAAAAGGGAAGAACAACAAAAGACCCTTCCTCTTCTTCATCACTCGCCAATTTCCACTCTAGGCTAGGAAATCGTGAAAAGCGAGTTAGTTCCGAGGACTAAGTCGCTCTCAGCGGCTCATAGTCTTCATCAAGTGAAAGAATCTTTCTTCAACTCTTCATTCCTCCCCCAAACAGAACAGATGCTCATTTTCTCTAATTCTATTAGGTTTAAATGCCTCTGAAGCCTGTTCAAATTTTCTTCAACGCTAGAAGAACCTCGATCTCTTTTCGTCTAGTTAGGTTTCCTTTTTTTTTCCTGTTTTCCGATAAAGATTTTAGAATATTTGTTAATTCCAATATTGGCTTTAAAATACTGTAGACCTTTCATTAGTTGAAATATAAAACTTCTACAAAGCCGCATCTGCTTTAACTACCTTGTGTACTGTGTACACTTAGTAAACAACCAACAAAATCTCAACTTAATACCAAATGGAAAATTTCCATTTAAAAAAACATTTTATAAATATCTTTTTTTTAGACACGCGTTATCACTTCAGTCATAAAGTTTTCGTTTATACTAAAACAAAATGAAAGAACCAAAAATATCTGTGATATTTTCCGAAAGTTCCCCGAATAATTTAGGTAAGTTTTTATTTATTAAATTACCTACACTACAATATCCCGTCTATATCCTCGATTTCAGTTTCAGATTTGTCATCCAAGCCAGCCGATTTCGAAACTGCTATAACAGCTACTGGTTTCGGTAAATTCAACCTGCTTCTAATTCTAATCGCCATTCCGGCATCATGGGCGCCAATTTTCGAGACCACTACCATGTCCTATGTTTTTACTGTAGCTCAATGCGACTTGAATCTGTCTTTAGATAATAAAGGACTGCTAAATGCTATTACTTATTCAGGTAAGAGAATTCATTAGTTTGTTTGGGAAATGTAAGATTTATTTATTGGTGTTCCACAGGGATGATTTGTAGCGCCGCTATTTGGGGTTTTCTCTTTGACACTCTTGGGAGGAAGAAACTGCTGATTATTGGATATTTTGCAGACGCAGTGTTTGTTTTGATAAGTGCCGTCTCACAAAATTTGATACTTCTGATGATTGCAAAATTTTTGGGTGGTTTTATGTTAGCAAATCAATACCATTTTTTCTATGGTGTTTACTTTTTAATTTTTTTAGTATAAATGGTCCTTTTGCAGCGCTAACTTCATATTTATCCGAATTTCACTGCGCTAAATACCGACCAAAAGCACAATTAGTAATTGGGTTTATGAACAGTTTCGGAACAGTAGCTCTTCCTCTACTTGCCTGGTTTCTCCTGCCTCGCAACTTGGATTATTCACTATTCAACCAACTTGGTACAACTTGAAATAACTAAAAGACTGGTTTAGAAGTCACCTTAGAATTTTGCAGAACTCCACTCATGGAACTTGTATCTTTTTGTCTGTGGATTACCAGCACTTATCAGTGGAACTTGTTTCATATTCCTACCTGAGAGTCCTAAATTTTTGATGACCATTGGTCAGAATGAAGATGCTTTGAAGGTGTTTCGTAAGGTTTACTCGTTTAATACAGGAAACCCTCCAGAGACCTACCCAGTAAGCTAATTAATTAAAGAGGAAGTCTTACTGAATTATTTTTCATCCAGATCAAAGAACTGGTGAATGAAATTGAGCTACACGCCAAGGATAAATATGGTGGACATATCACAGCTCATAGAACCAAAGTGCAAGCACTAAAAGAAGGTTGGCAGCAAATAACACCTTTATTCCATGCTCCGTACTTAACCAAACTACTATTAGTTTGTACCCTACAAACCTGTCTTGTTATGAGGTTAGTACTTTAGAACTTAAAAAACTTTGTTAAAAATTATTTTTGCAGCATAAATATGCTTCGTTTGTGGCTCCCTCAAATCTTCCAAGCCATCAGCGACTACCAGTATCAACACAATGGTACTACATCTAGTTTATGTGAGATGATTGCAGTTTTGGAGCCTGCTGAAAACACTAATAATGAAGAGTGTTTTGTGGTGAGGTTTGCAGTTAAATAATTAAAAGCAAACCTCTTGGTTTATTGATTTTTAGAACACTAATAACTCCTCGGTTTATATTGAGTCTATTATTGTGGCTTTAGTCGCTATGTCCGGTTATGGAATAGCTGGAGCGCTGATTAATCGACTAGGAAAAAAGAAAATTTTAGGTAAAGTTTAAGAGTAAGTTTGTGAACTTTAATCTAAAAACTAAATTTCGTTTCCAGTATCTTTTGCTATTTTAGGTGGAATATCCTGCATATCCATTTACTTTGCTCAGAATACTGAGACAACTGTTGCAATGTCCTCATTATTCATCGCGTTTGGAAGCATAGCAGCTAATGTCGTTTTAGCTGCGATTGTCGACTTGTTCCCTACGACTCTTAGGTAATAAAAGTTTAGAATTTTATTAGAATAGTCACAAATAATGCTGATATAGGACTATGACAGTAGCTTTGGCCATGATGATGGCTAGATGTGGTGCCATGGTGGGGAATATTATTTTTCCTTTGCTGTTGCGAGCTGGATGTGAGCCGCCATTTTTTACCATCGGCGCTGTTATAATAAGTAAGAAAAATTATTATTAAGTTTGAGAGAAGATCGATCACATTTTGAAAAATTCAGTAACTAACCTAAAGTGGGGCAATTTTTGTAGTTCAGACTCTAATAATAATCGAACGAAAGGATCATTAGCGTACATTCCAGACTTTTTATTTAAATACCTACAGAAACATGATTTATTTAGAAATTTACATATTTTATTTGAAACAAAGGCTAATTATTATTAGTTTAAATGTGCAAAATTGTTTCCTTATTTATTATACATGTTTCTTTTTTCAGGTTGTGGTTTCCTAGCTCTGATTTTGCCAAATACAGACAATAAAGCGTTGGACTAGACTAGTGAAGAATTTTTCTACCATGACGTATACTCGCATCTATAGGTATTTAATTTATTGATATGATTGAAATATTACTTTTTAATAAATCCTGTTTTTTATTTTAATTATAATGGATGTAGAATAATTTGACGAAACCTATTAAAACTATAAATAAAATATTGAAATTTTTTATTATGTTTGATGTCTAATTTTCATAGTTTGCAATTTTAAAAGTAGGACACGTCGGATGCAAGAGGTTCCTAAAAAAATGATACACCACTGGTTTTTACTTTCTTATACCTAATAAGAAAGTATAGTAATCGTGATTTTTTTTCGACTTTTCGAGATTTTGATGGACTTACACGTTTTGAGGGCCCCTGAATCCATTTTGACCATTGTACCCCGATAACTCAAAAACGTCTTATCGGATTTGATTCAAATTTTATATTTAAGAGTTTGAACAAAATTAAGTCTTTTTCATCTAGCACTAACACAAATGAAGACATTTTTAGGTTTTTTAGGAATATCTTAAAAAATAAACAATTTACGAGATTTTTTATTCCTTAACATTGATTTAGAATTAAATTTTGAACAAACTTTGTTTTGAACTTTTTTTTTTAAATTCCATTAAAAAAATTTCAAAAAAACGAAATATTCTTAAAACATTTTTTTTTCTCATTGTGTGCGTTGAATCCCACAGTCTAGATCGACTAGTGACGTTAGGACTTGGCTATCAAACAAAACGTTGCGGGTTCGAATCCCAGAAGGACTATTTTTTTTTTATTTTACTGGTTTCTGTGGTAGTGAAAACAATAATAATGAATAAATGTGATTTTATACCGCGAGATATTTTTAAGTAAGTCATACGTCAAAAAAATAAAACCCTTATTTTTGTCGTAAAATTCTGTTATAATGAGTGGGACAAGGACTGCAATACGTGAGAGAGAGACTTCCGAAAACTATTTTAAATGGTTGTAAAAAACTCAAAACATGACTTTTACAAGAAAATTAAATTAATTTCTATGTGTTTTAATAAAAATATACTAAAGAATCTAAATACATCGACTTTAGGAAAAGTAATTTCCAAGCACAATATTTTTTTGTCCTAAAATCTGGTTGTAATGAGTGGGACAAGGACAGATTTATGCGTTCTAATAAGTGCGAGAGAGACTTCTGAAAATTATTTGAAAATTGCTGGAAACGCTCAAAATTTAAACACGATTTTTACAAAAAATTTAACTTAATTTCTTTGGGTGGTACTATCATATAAGCAAGTCATGTGTTGGACACATCAAATATTTTTTCTTTCCAGAGAAACTTATTATTATCCAATCAAAACTACAAAAAATGTCTTTCTAATTTCTATGCCA
This sequence comes from Pediacus dermestoides, assembly GCA_963942485.1. Taxonomy (NCBI): domain Eukaryota; kingdom Metazoa; phylum Arthropoda; class Insecta; order Coleoptera; family Cucujidae; genus Pediacus; species Pediacus dermestoides. The sequence continues at coordinate 39,660,563 of OZ012626.1, forward strand.
ATAATGGGACCAAATACCAAATAAGGTTAGGTTAGGTCCAAAAAAGGCTGTATTTGAAAACAATGAAATTAGGTGGTAAAAATCAGAGTCGCTGCTGAACTTGACCACCATCTGCTATTCTTCATCGTCCTTTAAATTTTTAAAATAAAAAAAAAATAAGTCATACCTACACAATCATTGCTTAAAATCATTTTTTTCCAATATCATTTAAATAAATATAATATGAAAACACTTTGTACAAAAGCCAACATTTTATTTGTATCTTTTAAAAGTATGTCATTGCCAAAACCCCAAAACTTGTTATGCTGAAATTTCGAATAAACTTCGCTTTGTTTCCAATATAATCTTCTCAAATTTTTCGAAAGTTTTCACCTTATTGATTAGAACCAAAACTCGGTATTGATTAAAATATTTAAAAAACGTTTCCTTAAACTACTAAATGATTACAAATAATTTCCTAACATTACCCACATAACAATTATTCTAAAAATAACGAAAATTGTCTCAGTAACAAAGATAAATACAAAAATTACCTATTAATACATTGAACTTGACCACAACAGAACATTTTTTGATTTACACATAAACCCGTTGTACTTATAGATATTTAAAATAGATCAGTTTTGGCAGATGTTCATACTGCTTAAGCCAATGTTAAAGTTCACATTACACATTCATTGAAAGCATCAGTGAACTGACATCACACTAAACGAAACAAGATAAAACTTTAAAATCTTAAACACACACACAGAAACATGGTGAAATCATAAGCAATCTAAAGTAAATTTTGCGGATATTTTCCAAATATAATAACTACCGTGGATTTGTGTTCTAGGAGTGATAACTAAGGATGCGTAAAAACTGTACAGGATGACGAAAGAAAATCAGGAGGTGTTTGTGATTTGTGATAAAGTGGAGTTGGAGGATGGAGTGGCAGTAGGAGAGAAAGGTAGATGTTTGTTTTTTTTTAAATTCTTTGCTTTTTTAAACTGTACACACAGAGGGACTGCGGTGTTTATTAGAGGTAAAAATAATTCGTATAAAATGCATCGTGATAAAGAAGTTAAGTGTTCAAAATATCGCTCACTAAGGTAAATAATGTTAATGTTATAGTGTAAAATTTGATTAATTTTTTCAAATTTCCTCCTCATATGTAATCTAAACTAAATACAAAGTAGTTTATTTACGAAGCTATTAAACGATTAATTCCAGTGTGAATGAAATAAAATAAAATCTTCACTTCTTTTCTACTTAATCACAAGATTACCATTGACCTTAATTATAATTGTTATCTATGAAAACATGCACTTCTTAACCATGCACGGATTAATCCCAATGTTAATGAAACAATATTTAAAACCATTAATTACCAACTGTTCAGTATTATATATTTTTAGTTGTTAAACTTGATAATTAAACGAGGAAAACAAATTTTGCGTCTATCTAGAGATGTTATTATTTTTACGTCATACAATCACAGGATTCTTGTTAACGTCTGGTAATTGATATGATTACAAATAAATTGGTTCATGTCCAAACAACAAATTTAGTGAATAATTATTCTACTAAGCAAAGGTTAATGGTCACTTCTTTACAGTTAAAATGTTTTTGGTGTTTAATATTTTAATCAGTATTTATTTCGAAATTCTGTGAAGTTAAAGTACAAAGGTAGAAGATGAGGATAAAATGATGAAGCTAGGGAATTAAGCTAAAGTACACCACTGGTTTTTTTGCAGCACCAATATGCAGAGAGTATTTTCCATTCAATTTAGAAACTTTTTTGTATCTTCAATTTCCTGATAACTTAACTTTTTTTTTTCTTATTTGTTAAAGAGGTTCTTCCCTATTAGATATCCGAAAAAAGCATCAGTACAAAGTTGTAGAGAAAAATATTTCCTACAAATTTCCTTTTAATATTTTTTTGATAAGGTCAATATTTAAAAAGATATTCAACAAATAAGTTGCAAATTTTAGGGAAATTTTTCTCTAGTTAGGTACTACTTACTACTACTACTTACTACTCTTTCCCCAAAATTTTCAAATTATTTGTTGAATAACTTTTTAAATATCGACAATATCAAAAAAAAATTAAAAAATAAGTTGTAGGAAATATTTTTCTTTACAACTTTGTACTGACTCTTTTTTTCGAAAATTTAATAGGAAAAAAGTTATTCAAAAAACAAAAAAATCCAACTCTTAATTGAGGGCTGGTGAAGGAAGGGCGGGGTCTACGAATACACAAACTCAGTTTTAAACTTTCAGTGTGACCCACTAGAAGATTCTACAAAAATTGGCTGTAGGGTAAAAAAAGTCTATTTGAAGCCTTTTTTTCTCCCTATTTACTGTACTATTAAGTTATTTTGAGTTGAGTTATCAAAAAATTATAAGATACAAAAAAGTTTCTAAATTGAATGGAAAATACTCTCTGCATATTGGTGCTTCAAAAAAACCAGTGGCGTACGTTTTATTCAATAAAATGTTTTTGAAGAAACCCGTACGCACGGCTCTGTGTTCTAAATAAAATAACTGCAACCACTATTAATAAGAGAATACAAAAAAAAAGATCTATGCAAAATTTCAGAAGGCTAACTTTTTTTGTTATTGATTTATAGCAAATTATTTAAAATAATTTATTTTCTTTAATGCCCTGTACATCAAAAAGGAAGCAACATTCGATCCTAGTTTATTAGACAAACCACCTTTAATTTTCGCTAAACTATCGACTGGTGAAATCCTGACGATATAAACTGGTATATAAGACTTTTTTCCAGATGTCAAATCCGCAGATTTCGAAACCGCCATCTCAGCAACCGGTTTCGGCAAGTACAACTACATCCTCTACATCATATCGATCACTGCTGGCTGGTCATCGATATTTGAAACCACCACCATGTCCTACGTTTTCCCGGCAGCCCAATGCGACTTGGAACTGACTCTTAGTAACAAAGGACTACTTAACGCAGTGACTTATTTAGGTAAGCAAACCTGAAAAAATAAAAATATTGCATCATGAAACTTTTTACTAGCACCAAACCTAACATCTAATCAAATTTTCTTACTTTAGGCATGATCTCGAGCGCATTTATTTGGGGATTCCTCTGCGACACCCTCGGAAGAAAGAAACTGCTGTTAGCTGGATTTATCCTCGATGGTTGCTTTGTTCTTATGAGCGCCTCCTCGCAAAGTTTCGCCATGTTGATGACTTCGAAATTCTTTGGAGGTTTCATGTAGGTGCAAATAACTTAGGGTTACTTTACAGTATATTCTAAGTAATTATCAGTGAATTGTTGTTTCAGTATAAATGGTCCATTTGCAGCTTTAACATGTTATTTATCCGAATTTCACCGAGCTAAATACCGTGCACGTGTTCAGATGATTTTGGGCATTATATTCAGTTTTGGGAATTTGGTGATGCCGCTACTGGCTTGGGGGATATTACCAATGAATTTTAATTACGAGTTAAGCAAATATTTTGGTAAGTAGACGTACTTAGGTAGATGGAAGGAAAATCAAGCAGTGGATAAATTTTTGTTGTAGTAATCCATTCTTGGAATTTGTATCTGTTGGTTTGCTCGTTACCAGCGTTGATAAGCGGAGTTGCTTTTATTTTTCTTCCCGAAAGCCCCAAGTTTTTAATGACCACAGGAAGGAATGACAAAGCGTTGGAGGTTTTCCAAAAGGTTTATAGGATTAACACTGGAAAACCTGCAGATACATATCCTGTAAGTTACAATTCCAAGGATCTGCTTTAGTATCGAATTTTCTGAAGACAAGACGTTATTTTTTTCCGTTAGATTAAATCCCTAGTAGACGAAATAAAAACAACTAACGAAAGCCAACACAGACATGGCGGACAAGTTACAGCAAACCGAACCAAAATTCAAGCTCTTAAGGAAGGTTGGCAGCAAATTACTCCTTTATTTTTCCCACCTCATTTACCACACATTATTTTGGTTTGTCTGCTTCAAATGATGTTCATGATGAGGTATTTCAATATTTTTAATAGAGAAACTAACGAGTTTACCGAGCTTTATTTGGTTTCAGTTTAAACACTCTTCGTTTATGGCTACCTCAGATTTTTCAGGCAATCAACGATTATCAGCATAATCATGGTGATACTGCTGATTTGTGTGTTATGCTAGAAGTATTCCAACCGTCGAAGAATAGAAGCGTGACTGAAGAATGCACAGTGGTATGTTGATTAAAATCAAGATGTGTAAAGTGTGAGGTAGAATTCTTGTTTTAGAATTTAAACAATTCACAAGTTTATACGAACTCGATGATAGTTGCGTTTGTTACGATGTGTGGTTATGCCATTGCTGGAACTTTGATCAATACTTTGGGGAAAAAGAGACTGTTGAGTAAGTATTTAATTTGGGAGCTTGGTGCATAAGGGACATGATTAAATTGTAATTTTTTACTTGAGGCCGGCCTTTTCATCTTCAATACAACTTTATCCGGCAGAAAAATTTGTTGTTTTTTATAATGATAACCTCAGAGAACATTAAAATTTAAAATAGTAAGAATCTTTGCCTAAATCACACTTATTCATGTTTTTGCAACAATCTCCTTCTTAATCTCTTTACTAGAATTCTAGCCGAAAATCTTACTCCACTTTTCCAATTCTTCTAGATGTTTTAGGTTTCGTTGCTGGCACATTAGCAATGTCCATATACTTTTCCAAAAATACCCCAACTACAATCGCACTATCCTCATTCTATGTGGCCTTGGCTAGTATTTGTATTAATGTGGTACTTGCAGTTGTTGTTGATCTCTTCCCTACAACACTAAGGTGAAAATTGACGAATCCTTACCTTAAACTCTTAGTAAAAGTTTTTTTTAGAACTATGACCATATCCTTAACAATGATGGTGGGTAGATCTGGTGCCATGATGGGGAATTTGGTGTTCCCAATTTTGCTGCAAACCGGCTGTGCCCCGCCATTTTTTTCCATTGGATCTGTGATTATTGGTGAGGAAGAATTTAATTGAGAAAGCTCGAGAAGTTGCGTGTCTTTTATACAGACCATTTTTGGAGTATCTATACAAAGAATTGGAACTTGAAATATATGGCGGGAAATTTAAAATTCATTAAATTGGTTGGATCTTTTCGGATCTAAGTCATTAAAATAATTTTAGTTACAATTCTCTCTTTTAAATAAATTTAAGTCGCCTTGATATATTTTTTAATTATTTTTCAGGCTGTGCTCTTTTGGCTTGTCTTCTTCCAAATACCGATATGAAATCTTTAGAATAATTACCTGTAAGAACTACAGAAAATTGGAATTTGAGGGATTGATGGAACACGCACAGTTTCATGAAAATGAAGACTTCTCTAATGGAGTTCTTACTGGACTACTTAATTATTTTTAATGAAAATTTTTACAATATTCTCTAACTGGAAAACCCAGGGTGAAAAATTAAATAAATTAGTTAATATTTCAGAATTACCTTGGGTGTTCTAAGTTACAAACTAATATTAAAATTAGTAGGTAATTAACTAAATAAAATATAATTAATACTCGTGCATCTCGTGATCATACCTCGTGTATTTGAACAAAAATGTTGAACTGATTCATTCTCACTTAGATTAAATAAAATAAACTTAAGTTAGGATAAGAAGTTTTTTATTTGAAGTTCTAACAAACCTACTCACCTTCTAATTTACCAGGAATTTATTTACAGTAGAAATAGTTATTTGTTTACCTAGGCACTAGGCAGGAAAGTGTACGGTGAATTGCGGACTGAGAGGACTCTAAAAGTGTAATTTTTTCTTTTCTACGGCCCAACTTTTTAATATTCACATGAATAAATATGTATTAATTACAAATAATACTGACCTGATTTAAACGACTGCTTTTTCCTCCCTAGGGACAATGATAACTTTAATCCATATAGACTCACGACCAACTAACTTTACTTTTTTTTTTATCTATTATGGTCGTAAGAAAACTATTTTCACCTATTTTTAGATATATTTAGTTTGTGCAATTATAATTAAATCAAATCAAAAATCTTGCACAAACAAGGTTAAGATCTAAATATACACGTATGCCTTCTCGCACAATATCAATAACAAATTGTAGAGTACACATTGTAAACCAGGTAAATATTTAAAGAGTTCCTGTTAAAAAACAGCTGTTTTTTTGTAGCGTTATGCCCAAATAACAAACAAGATAAACCTGGAACTTTTAGTGAAACAATGGGCATTTAAACGATATGATTAATTAATTGTTAGTAATTTATGACTTTTGTTGCCTAAGTAAATTGAAAAAATAGAACGGAGAAATTAAAAATAATAAAACCTATTATAATTTCCAAGTTATGTGACATAGTAAAAAGTTTTCCAAAATCCCACTATTTACCTAAAAACGGTCGAAACAAAGAAAAAGTTCATCTATATGATATGAACACAATGATCCACGTCAACTGGGTATTACAATATGTTATTTACAATTTTAATTATATTGTAATAACAACAAGAAATTAATTATAAGTAGCTAGGTGCAACACTCTTTCAGATTAGTTATGAAGTAAATCGTGAATTACCCAACCAAAATGGTTTTTAAACGAATTTTCGGTTTATTTACCCAAAAAGAACAGAGACTAGAACCCATCGAAAAAAGTACCAAAATCCAAGGTAAGTTATTGGATTTTTTTCCTATTTATAAATTAATATTAAAGTTTCATTCTAGTGATTAACGATGCAACCGATTTTGAATCGGCGATAACCGCTACAGGTTTCGGAAAATTTAATTACATTTTACTGCTGCTTTTAATACCAGCTGCATGGACCTCGCAGTTTGAGTCCAGTACCATGTCCTTTGTCTTTCCTGCTGCTCAATGTGATCTTGATCTGAGTCTTGATAATAAGGGACTGCTGAATGCTATAACTTATAGTGGTAAGAGTCGGGAGTTTTTGTCAAATTTATTAACATTTTGGGCCAGGATTTCAATCGATTCTTGCTTACCATTAGTTAAGGATTGAAAAACTGAGCCTTAGCTTATTGTTAGCTGTTTCTTCACTGATTTGCTTTTTAAGGAATGATCATCAGCGGATTTGCATGGGGAGCCATCGTAGACACTTTCGGAAGGAAAAAGATCATGGTGATTGGATACCTCCTCGATGGCACGCTTGTTCTTCTCAGCACCTTCTCCCAGAATTTTACAACGTTAATTATCTTCAAGTTTCTAGGAGGTCTTGTGTAAGCACTCTTATTTTTCTCATAATTCCATTGTAATTTTTTTCCTGTAGTATTAGCGGCCCCTTTACTGCTCTTACAACTTATTTGTCCGAATTTCACTCCACTAAGTACAGAGCAAGAGTACAACTGACTCTAGGTGCTGTTTTCGGACTGGGAAATCTTTATTTGCCTATGATTGCTTATGCGGTTCTTCCTTTAAAAATGCACTTTACTTTATTTAATGGATGGATCAGTGTACACTCCTGGAATATCCTGATGGCGCTTACATCACTATGTGGATTATTTTCGGGAATTGCCTTTATTTTCATGCCGGAAAGTCCGAAGTACTTAATGAATATTGGAGAAAATGAACGAGCTTTGGAGATTTTCCAAAAAGTCTACAAGCTAAACACTGGAAAACCTGCCATGGATTTCCCGGTAAGTTTGTAAAAAATATTTCTTATGTAAAATACAAAGTATTATTTTGATTAGATTACCAAACTAGTCAACGAAGTTAACTCAAACCAAACTAAAACCACCAGAGGATGGTCAATAATGAAACCGCTTTTTAAGAACCCCTACATAAAAATTTTGCTTCTTGTTGGTGCTATGCAAACACTAGTAATCATGAGTGTTAACACCTTGAGGTTGTGGATGCCTCAAATCTTTCAGGCTATCCACGAGTACCAAGTGGAGCACAATGGCACCACAACGAATTTGTGTAAAATGCTAGAGGTTTTCAAACCGGACAACATAGAACCGAGCGAGTCGTGTTCAGTTGTATGTCCAAGTTTTTTCTCAGAAATTTCCGTTCAAAATATTTGTTATGAAATTGTAATATTTTAGAATTTAGAAGGAAATTTTAGCGTCTATGTTAACTCTATGATAATAGCTTTGGTCCAGATTGTCAGCTATTTTATGGCTGGATCGCTAATCAACTCGTTTGGAAAAAAGAAACTATTAAGTAAGGAAATTGCATGAGTAATTATTGTGGAATTTATGCGTTTTTTTTTTAGTGATTTTAGCTACGATTTCTGCCGCGTGTGTATCATCCGTGTATTTTTCCCAAAATACTGCCACAACTCTAGCCCTTACATCCATAAATCTTGCTTTGGCCAATGTGTCCATTGATATAATTCTTACGGTTATTGTTGTGATTTTTCCGACGTCTTTAAGGTACCCAACTAAATAAATATCCTGAACTCAACAACATAATAATATAAATTAATTTTAGGGCTATGGCTATAGCTGTTGTGATGGTATGTGGAAGAGGTGGGTCTATTTTAGGCAATATATTCTTCCCAATTTTACTGCAAATGGGATGTGCTCCACCGTTTGTGTTGATAGGATGTCTTCTTATGTGTATGTTATTATGATGCTTTCATAGATTGAATAGTAATATTTATAATTATTTGTTTTAGGTTGCGTGATTTTGTCTGTATTGTTGCCAGAAACTGATTCTAAGAGTCTAGAATAATAAATTCAGAAATATTTTCCATGACCAATATAATGACTTATAATAAAGTGAGTTCTTTAGTAGGTAAAGATGGATATGACTTTTAATGTATTGCTTAGTTATAGTTTTGAAATATATTACTGTGGCTATCTCGCTTTTTATTTATAATTTTATTATGCCTAAAAAATAAATATACTTAAAATAATACTAACAATAAAAATGCAATTAAAAAATTTCGAATGAAAAAATAGATATGAATAATTATTCCAAATACCTGCAATAATTTTTGAACAATAATATTGACGTGGAAAAAGAATAAATTATGCTACATATACAGGGTGGCTGAAATTCCGTTTCCAGCATGGGGATCTCGCTTATTATAATAGATAGACCATAGGTTTAAATTTGGCAAAGTTGCTAAATTTAGTGCTCAGTAATAATCCTAAGACAAATTTGAATTATCTTGAACGGTCTTCTGAAAAAGTGAAAAAAAACTGAAAATTACAATTTTTGCAAATCGCCCATAACTTTTTTATTTCTGGACATTTTTCTAATCTGTAAAAACATTCTTAAAGCAACTTTTTATGCTCTATCGATCAGTGATCGTCGTTTCTTTAAACATCGATTCGTTTTTATTTTTTGAACGCCTACTTCAGTTTTTCTTATGGGCGCAATTTCTACTTTTCACATCATCGGATAGTACATTTTTTTCCAAATTCATCGATGTGCCACACATGGTATTCAGATTTAATTTTAATTGTAAAAATTTAAAAAATGTATCCAATACAGCAATCATCTCTAATCAAGCAGCCCAAACCATGGTAATTTATAAACAATTTCAAAATTTAAGAAATTTTTTACTAAAAAAGAGCCACAATATTAAGCACAACTCAATTTCCATTTAATGTAATAAAAAATATTGGAAAAAGGCTGAAAATTGAGATTTTATAATTATCTCCTAACTAATCTTTTTACCAAAAGTGAATATGTATTTATATAAATATGGGGTTTAAAATGCATGAAACATTCTGTTGTACGTATTTTATATCGAATTTATTCTTCAGTGGAATTTTCAAAATTAATTTTAAAATATTTGAAATGTTCTCACCTTGCGCCATCTCCTCACAACCTCTGACATTACAACAATAATTTTTACAGATTTCTGTTTATATCTCTTGCATTCATTTGATATATTTCATTTTATTAATTCAATAGTAACTATCACAAATTTATGACGATTCATACTGTTATATTTCAAAAAAGCAATTTTGTAAATTTCTTTTAATATAATTTAATGTCATACACCTTGCGCCATCTCCATGCAATCTTCCAAATTTCCAACTTTACAGATTTCTGTTTTTACTTCTGGAGTACTTATTTGTAATAGTTTATTAATTCGACAAGTTTATATGACGATTTGCTCTTTACATATTTTATAAAAACAAATTCTCTTCATTTCGCTGCATTTTCCAAAATTTTTTCAAAATAAATTTGATTTAATATAGCTTGTGCCATCTCCCCGCAATATTCCACATTACCACACCAAATTTTACAGATTTCTGTTTCCACTTGACATGCGCATTTTTGACAATAATTCATCAAAAGTCACATTCACATGTTTTTGACGTTTTATTCAAAAATTCTCTACACCTCTTTCTCCTTCATTTCCAAAATACGTAAAATCACAAGTTAAAAACATGTCTACAATAGACGATACAGACAAACTGGACATAGACAGTCCCCAATTTCGAATAACACCGTTTCAACAAGCATTAGCATCTTGTACGGGTGCAGTTGTAACCTCACTTCTCGGTAAGTTAAAAACTTGTTTTCTCTGAAAAAGTACTGAACGATGGTGATTTTCGTTGCAGTTACCCCATTAGACGTAGTCAAAACTAGATTACAAGTACAACAAAAGACCATGACGAGCTGTTTTTTGTATTGCAATGGTCTGATGGACCATCTTTGCACTTGTCAGCCCGGTGACAAAATGAGCCAGTGGTACAAGAGGCCTAGTCATTTTACTGGGACTGTGGCAAGTATTCCCTGGTTTTACTCTATTAAAACTTTAGTTAATTTTGTGCTTTCCAGGACGCTTTTATTAAAATTAGCCGGACGGAAGGCATAACGTCCCTGTGGAGTGGTTTAAGTCCAACTTTAGTGTTAGCCGTACCCGCAACTATTATTTACTTTGTAACATACGAACAATTAAGACTGAAACTGAAAGATTCTTACAATAGAGACAAACAAATAGGCGAAGTCTATACACAACCCTACTGGATTCCCCTAATTTCAGGAGGATCAGCGCGTATTATATCAGTCTCTATTGTAAGTCCTATAGAATTGGTTCGAACTAAAATGCAATCCCAAAGATTAAATTACGAAGGTGAGAGTTGGTTTTTTATTTATTTTAAAGGTTAGTTGTATTTTTGTTTTGTAGAAATGGGACGAGCTTTGAAAATGTTAGTTAAAACGGATGGGGTTGCTGGATTGTGGAAGGGTGTGTTTCCGACTTTGCTTAGGGATGTTCCGTTTTCTGCTATTTATTGGCTGAATTATGAGACTATTAAGGAGTATGTTGGGTCCTCGACGTCGATGGTTTGGACGAGTTTTATATCAGGAGCAATATCTGGCAGCGTAAGTTTAGTTATTATTTAGTAAAATAATTAAATAATTTAAGTATTGTTGTTTTAGATTGCTGCTACAATAACAGTTCCTTTTGATGTAGTTAAAACCCACCAACAGATAGAATTTGGAGAAAAACTATTTTCTGGTAAGCAGGATTATATTTTTTGCCCAAAGAAATTTCTGATGGTGTAGTAAGTAATAATAACATGTTAAACACAAGCCTTGAGCTTTCTAAAACAGTAACTTGGAGGTAAATCAGACACTTTCTTCAGGCTGCAGAAATTTTCAAATCGAACTTAGCGAAATTTATTAAAAAAATCGTAGTAAATTTTGAACCCCCTGTATATAAGTCTAAATTTATCCCAGTTGCTTCGCGATTTAATCTAGTTTAACACAAGCCTTGAGCTTTCTAAAACAGTAACTTGGAGGTAAATCAGACACTTTCTTCAGGCTCCAGAAATTTTCATATGGAACTTAGCGAAATTTATTTAAAAAAATCGTAGTAAATTTTGAACCCCCTGTATATAAGTCTAAATTTATCCCAGTTGCTTCGCGATTTAATCTAGTTTAACACAAGCCTTGAGCTTTCTAAAACAGTAACGTGGAGGTAAATCAGACACTTTCTTCAGGCTGCAGAAATTTTCAAATCGAAATTAGCGAAATTTATTAAAAAAATCGTAGTAAATCTTGAACCCCCGGTATATAAGTCTAAGTTTGTGCGAGTTGCTTCGCGATTTAATCTAGTTTAACACAAGCCTTGAGCTTTCTAAAACAGTAACTTGGAGGTAAATCAGACACTTTCTTCAGGCTCCAGAAATTTTCAAATGGAACTTAGCGAAATTTATTAAAAAAAATCAAAACAAGTTAATAATAAAATGTTTTTTCTCACCTTTAAATTACAGATTGTATAAAAAATATTACTATAAGAAAGTCATATTAGAATATTTTCAGCTTGAAATATTAATTTGAAAAAACCTTGTCTACTCTTATTCATTAATTTATGTTCCTTTATTTCTAGACAAGCCAAAGAAGATGAAGACGAGTTACGCAGTTTTTCGAGAGATTTTAAAAAGAAGCGGCCCCAAAGGACTTTTTGCTGGAATCGTGCCTCGAGTGATAAAAGTAGCTCCAGCCTGCGCAATAATGATATCGTCGTTTGAATATGGAAAGGTATTTTTCTACAGGTTAGCAAATAAACACACAGATAATCGATATGCCAGTAGTAGTCATCCAGTTAGTCAAAGTAAAGACCCTGGTATTGACATTTCTAAAGCAGAAATAGAGCTTTCGTAGATTTTCTAAATATGGGATATGAAAACCAGGTGTGTGTTTTATGATAATATAAGTTTTGATTTGATATATGGTATAGTTTAATTCTTATAATCATATTAGATTAGCTGTTTGTTTATTTGTTAATAAAAATGTGCAAACGGACACGATCCAACCGTATTTGTTTGAGGAAGGCAAGAAAACTAATGGTGTTAAAAGAGGCCGTTAATAAGAAAAAACTTTTAGTCAAAGTGAAGGAGCTAGCAGAAGTTTCAAATAAAACGTAATTTTTTGTATTATGTTAGTTTTTACAATAATTAATTCAATATTGTGTTGAAATTTTATATGAAATGCGACGATGTTACACATGTTTTTTACTAGTTAAGAAATTTCCAACATATCATTATTTACAATACGAAATTCAGTGGTGCTGGCTGGCAGTCATTCCAATTTAATTTACTTGTTTATTGTCTTAAGTTCAAGGTGATTGACTTTGGCTCTAAAATACAAAATTGTAACTATTTTCTCTTTAACTCGCTTTTCTATATTGTAGCACCACATCGCCCAAAAACCGTTTCCAATTCGATCGGTGAATATTTGATGTGCGCGAAATTGTGGAGTTTTTTTGGGAAAGTGAGCAAAGCTAAAGGAGCCATGAGGATTTTCAAACTAAACCAGGAGTACTGAGTATAATTAAAAAATAAAATGTTTTGAAATTATTCATTCGATTCAAGGAGGTATGGAAAGTTTTGAAGGAATTTCAAGAAATAGTCGTCCATAAAAGACGTCCGCAATTTTTGGAACGATTTCGACCCCGAATTTAATGAATGACCCCCCAAATATTTTTTTATGAAAAATTGTCCAGTTTTTAACTCGATATTTTAGTCCAGAGACTGCGGACGTCTTTTAAGAACAATATTATAAAATAAAAATTGTGAATTGTTTCTTCTTCAAGATATTCCTAAACAACCTAAAATGTCTTCAGGTAAATACCACTTGAGGTGGAAATACATAAAAAAGGTTTAATGTGTGACTCAAACTTTTAAATATGATATTTGGATCAATTTCGATAAGCCGTTTTTGAATTATCGTGGATACAGACAGACAAAGCGAAAATAAAATAAATGGTTTCAGGCACGTATAACTAACTCGAAAAAATCCTTATTAGTTCGTATAAGAAAGTAAAAATTGGAAGAAATACTGTTTTTTTTACAGGAAGAAATTGTGAGTTTAAACTTTATGATTTATGTTGAGCTAAAGTCGACCAAAAATTTACGTTATAGACTTTTTAATGTACAGGGTGTACAACTAAGAATGGTCGCCGGCTGTATCTCAGAAACTATCTATCGTACAGCCTTCGGAAAAAAATATTTATAGTAAAAGTGGCCAAAAGAAATCGCTAGAAATTATTTTCAAGTTTCTAGCTTCACCGCTAGGGGGCGTACCTGCCATGGCAAATGATAAAATCATGATTTTCTCCAAATTATAGGCAATTAAGGTAACTCAAAAATAACTTTATTGGAAAGCTGAAACAATTATACACAATTTTGGTCTAACACTTTTTGCTCTACCTCATCAAATAAGGGTGGGAGGAGAGGGTGAATTCTTCTGTACGAAAATCCTTATAACTTCTGTTTAACGTTATAGAATTTGGCAAACTTAGTATCGTTTGAAAGAACTTTTCTTGCTTCAAACGATGTTCGATAAGAGAAGTTGTTTTGATTCATATATTTGTTGTTAGGTGGCGCTTTTTGAAAACTTATTAATTTTATCGATTTTTCTTGAAAAATTTAAATGGACTCATATATATTTTTTAACATTATTAAAATTAGTATAAAATATCGAAAATATTAGTGAAAACCGCAGATCCATATCTTTTTTCGTTCAGGAAATATGGACAAAATAGTTTTTACACGATACACAACACGTAAGTCGTTTTGCGAATTTAAGTGGTAGGCTTTGGAACAAAAAAAATGCAATTAGCCCTATATTCGCCCCCTAGCGGTGAAGCTAGAAACTTGAAAATAATTTATAGTGATTTCTTTTGGCCACTTTTACTATAAATATTTTTTTCCGAAGGCTGTACGATAAATAGTTTCTGAGATACAGCCGGCGACCATTCTTAGTTGTACACCCTGTACAATGATCTTAAATTATTTTCAAATTATTAATTTGATTGATACTTCTGTTATCTGAGTTATCAAAAATGATTTACTTTTGAATAATTGTGATATTGTGTTAAATCTGTTTCTATGAAAACTTGCAAAAATAGGCATTATTGTTAAATAAATGTTTTTCTCAAAGTCAATCGCCTTAAAAACCTTGTTTCTGTAATTTATGTTACCTAAAACCATTTAAGTTTTTAGTGGCTTACTTAAATTAAGTATTATTCGTTTCTGCCATTTTTAATACCAAATAAACTTGCAGTATTTCCCGTTTTTCTGTTTTAATAAAGTATGGGAAGATATATTTTTAATATTATTTTTTATAAGTCTGTATAATAATCCCTAAGAAAGTTGTATGGTATTATGATTTTCTACAAAGTTCTTGCGAAAAAAATTGGCATATCTTGCATCATCTAGTATAAAATAAAATAATTTTAGGATAAATAAAGCTGCGGAACTTATTATTATTCCCGATGAGGATGCTGATTTTTACCATTCGGTGCTGTATGACTATGAGTTTGTCTATTTTTAACTTAAAATAATCTAAATAAAGAAACCTTCATTAAATTCAATATTGTTCGTAAGACCAATTTTATTTATATGTGTAAGATGTTGTATATAATAAATTGTTATTAAATTACTATTATACCCAGTTTGGAGTTTTATTTTGAAATTTTCCTTCGCCCCAAGAAATTCACGTCGCGTCCTCGACTCGCGCCATATACAAATTAATTTATTGTTTAATAAAGGTCTGAGTTGATGGATTATAAGGCACCTTAACTTAAAGTAGCGAGAGGCCCACCCAGCAGGACCACCTGTTAACTTGGTGGCAACATGCGTCAGTTGGAAGTTTGAGACTCCCTAACCAACCCGACGCCACTTTGCAATAGCCGCGGTGCGCGTCCTAGTATAATCGTTCCGTTTGCAGGCTATTGGTGTCGCGGCTAATTTATTTTCCTCGAGGACTGAAACTTTCCCCCAGCTAAATTACATAAAATAGTTTGGTCGCTTCGACAGTAACAGTTTGTCCAGGGGGTGGAAAGAATCCCACAGGAAACATGTATGGGATGCTGTTGGAAAGTGTGCAGCATTTTGTGCAAGTAAGTAGGAAGTTTTTTTAAAGGAAATTTTGGGATCTTTGACAATGTATAAAAAAGGAATAAATCTTAAACTCCCGAAGTTTTTTAACATTTACTTTGGGTGCAAAATTAGTTCAATAGAAGCAATAATTTCAAATAAGAAATACTGTTGAAAGTTTCCAAGATTATAATTTTAGAATTTTTTTAGCGAAATTTTACAAATTTGAGAGCTACTCGTACTATATAGATTTTAGACAAATTTCTGTTTTTTTACCCAATAAAATGTGTTTTAATTTTCGAGATGCTTGTCAAAGTGTAATTTCCATAATTTCGCAACTACTGGTCGATTTAATTCAAATTGACTTTTTTATAAGAATTTCGCACATTTTTCGAAATTTTTGCGTTTGGTTACGATAATTTTGGTACCTACTGTTAGAATTTTAATCTAATTTGCATTATTACAGAAATACATGTATGCTATATTGTTCATTATAAAATTTTTGCAAAAATATCTACAGGTTTTCAATATATTGCCTTCTAAATTGCTGTAAAATTAACGCAAATTTTGAGTAGGTATTTTGAAATAATGAAATAAATTCAAAAGAAAATAAATTTAGATACATAGTTCATACGAACACTTGCTGTTCTAAAACAGTATATGTAATTAACTAAAATCGAACCAGCGGTTCCGAAACTGTGAGTCTAAAATGATCAACCGCATGTAGTTATGGTTTTTAAATATGAAATTTTGAGACGGCAATAATAATAATAAGGCAGACTGATCAGAGGTTTACAATTTTTTTATAAATAGAGCCAGGATTTACCTTTATAAAACACAAAATTTGACCAAAATCGGACCGGTAGTTCCAAAACTAGGATTTTATAAAGAAGCCAAAGTTAAAAATTCCTTTTTTAATATGAATTTTAGAAGCGTCAAAAAAATACAAAAAATAACTAATAGTAATTTTATGATTTTTTCCTAAATAAAACTAGCATTTCACTATGAAAGAAAGTAAATTAAACTAAAATCCAACCAGCGGTTCCGAAACTGAGTCATTAAAATGCTCAATTTCATGCAGTTATTGCTTTAAAATGTGAAATTTTGAGACGACAATATTAATAATAAAGCAAACTGATGAAATTTTTGCAATTTTTTTATTAATAGAGCCAGAATTTACCGTTATAAAACACCAAATTTTGACTTAAATCGGACTAGTAGCTCCAAAACTAGGATTTCATAAAACAGCCAAACTTAAAAATATTTTTTTTAATATAAATTTTTTAGACGCCAAAAATATTATGAAACTATAAGCAATAGGAGTATTAATTTTAAAATTGTTTCGTAAATAAAACTAACATTTGACTATGAAAGGAGGTAAATGAAACCAAAATCCAAATAGCGGTTTCGAAACTGTGAGACTTTAAAATGGTCAACCTCATATGCAGTTATTGTTTTAAAATATGCGCCTTTGAGACGGAAATAATTTTATAAAGCAGACTAATAAAATTTTTGCGATTTATTTATAAACAGAACTAATGTTCCTTTATACAAAATGCTTCATTTTGTCAAAATCGGACCAGCTGTTCCAAAGTTGTGATTTTATAAAACAGTCAAGTTGAAATTTTCGGTTTTTGAGATGGCAAAAATTGTATAAAACTAACTAATCAATACAAATATTGTGATTTTGTCCTAAATAAAATTAGCATTTGTTTATGAAAGACTAAGATCTAACCAACAGTTCCGAAACTGTGAGACTTTTGGTCAACCTCATCATGCAGTTACTGTTTTGAGCCGGAATTAATTTTATAAAATAGACTAATAACATTTTTGGGATTTATTTATAAATAGAACCAATATTTCTCTATACAAAACGCTTAATTTTACCAAAATCGGACCAGCAGTTCCAAAGTTGTGCTTTTAAAAAACAGCCAAATTGAAAGTTATTGTTTTAAAATATGAAGTTGGAAACGCCAAAATTGTATAAAACTAATAGATAAAAATTTGAAGATTTCCTCCTAAATAAAACTAATATTTGCAACACAAGAAAGTTCTATACCAGCGGTTCCGAAACTGTGATAATTAAAAAAGTAAAAATTTCAGTTTATTTAATTGTTTTGATGTAAACTAAACAGGGGTACTTAACTTTCTGTAGGTCCTCGTTAATTTATTTATTAATGTTGATTTTCATTAATTAATAGATCCCCCACTCTTAATTTATTATAATTTTATTAGGATTTTTTTAATATTGTATGAATAATTTTTTTTCTATAAATATTCATCTACCTAAATTTTTTAAATACTCAACCCTGGAAAAATAAAACGTTATTAAGTGCCCACTTTCTACATATTTTATTAAAACGAAATTCAACCCAGACTTAGCTAATAAAACAATATTTATTCCTCCGCCTTGTCATAAATTACAAGAAGCTACCAAAATACAATAAAACAAGGACGTTTTATTCCTATCCGACAATTAATAATCCTATCATAATAGCTAATAATACCTTTCCCTATCTCCTCACAAAATCTCAATGTTAACTTAATTGAATTTCCTTTGAGTATACCTTTAAATAGAATTGAAAATAATTTGGATTATTTAAACCTAATTGTCTTCAGTTATTGCATTAATTATTGTTTCATGTTATGTAAGTGTAAAAGTAATTAAGGCAGTAATGGGTGTAGGGTTTCAATATGGAGGTGTTTATTGCTGATGGTCTAGATATCCTTTAATTATTACAATTAAACATTAACTTCCTTTGAGTACTTCAAATAAACAAATAATTAATACTTGTTTTACTCGAATATGAACAGAATAAAAATTACATTAGAAACTATAAGCAAAAAAAGTACACAAAATTCCAAAAGTTGTGAAACTTGGACACAAGTTTGAAAACGCTAAAATAATATTAAGTCTAAATTTGTAACCCGTCCGGATGACCGGAACATTGTCGAAAATTAAAAAACAACAATTTGCAATATCTTTTTCTACAAAGTTACAAAAGTTATGCAAACTTGGACAAATGTTAAGTGGCCTATTACAAATCTTCCTTTGAGTTTGCAACCTTTTTTGCTAAAGGGAACCTCGATTTTTATTAAATAATTAGCAAATTTTGTTGTAATTCTTCGTACAAAATTCCAAAAGTTATGCAAACTTTATGTAATACTTATAATACAGTCCTGAACCCACATGCCAATTTGCATAAATTTTAGAGGAACGGAAATATTTTTTTTATTTCTTTATTATTCGGGGCGGTGAATTTTTTAACAAAGGGGGGTCAACAAAATGCAAAAGTTTTCGAACATGGTTGCAAATGTTCGTTACACAGGTACAGACTGTACTTTGAATTTGCAACCTTTTCATACCTCCGGTACTTTGTTAAATTGATAACATCTTGTAAATAATTCCAATTTCGCATATATAAAATATTGCAAAAGAGTTGCAAATCTCAAATTATATTTGTCTAATATTATTGAAAGTACTTTTCAATTTGCAACCTCATAGCAAGTCCGGAAAATATTTTTTATGCTTTTTATTTACGCTAAGTTAGTAGCGAATGAGAGTGAAAGAGCAAGGCACTGCCCTTGCCTATAGTGTAAATAAAAATTAAAAAAATATTTTCCGGATTTGCTATGAGATTGCAAATTGAGAAGAACTTTCAATAACATTATAGACAAATATAATTTGAGATTTGCAACTCTTTTGCAATTTTTTGGATATACGAAATTGGTATTATTTACATGGTGTCATCAATTTAACAACGTTCCGGAGGTATGAAAATGTTGCAAATTCAAAGTACAGTCTGTACCTATGTAACGAACATTTGCAACCATGTTCGAAAACTTTTGCATTTGGTTGACCCCCCTTTGTTAAAAAATTCACCGCCCCGAATAATAAAGAAATAAAAAAAATATTTCCGTTCCTCTAAAATTTATGCAAATTGGCATGTGGGTTCAGGACTGTATTATAAGTATTACATAAAGTTTGCATAACTTTTGGAATTTTGTACGAAGAATTACAACAAAATTTGCTAATTATTTAATAAAAATCGAGGTTCCCTTTAGCAAAAAAGGTTGCAAACTCAAAGGAAGATTTGTAATAGGCCACTTAACATTTGTCCAAGTTTGCATAACTTTTGTAACTTTGTAGAAAAAGATATTGCAAATTGTTGTTTTTTAATTTTCGACAATGTTCCGGTCATCCGGACGGGTTACAAATTTAAACTTGATATTATTTTAGCGTTTTCAAACTTGTGTCCAAGTTTCAAAACTTTTGCATTTTTTAGGCAAAATTTACATTAAAATGCTTGAATGACTGGCCTACTACTCGTACCTCGTACGTAAGTTTTTAGGTACAAAATCTGAAAATCGATAAGTAAAATTGACGATATGAAAGCAGTATTTTCATCTAATTACATTGATTTATTTATATCTTGTCCTTCGAGTTAATTTATTTCATATACTTTGGTTTGGTTGTAATTAATAATATAATAATTATTCATTTTTGGAATCTGTCACTTTGTTATACGTAATGAATATAATGAAGGTCAAGTAATTGATTGCCTGCCCCTTTTGGATTAAACAATAGTTTTCCCAAATGGCCTACACAAAACGTGGCTAATCATAATTTTTTTATAGATAGGAGTGATTGTTCTCGAAACTTCAAAGAATAAAAACAGAATTAATCAAAATATTATTTCTATTATACAACGGTGTTTATATCCGGTTGTTTGAATAAGTGTCATCTCAGGATATTTTTAAATACTTACTTGGAATTTGATTTTTCTATTAATAATTTGATCCAGTTTAAAGTGTGTCAATCAAAATGCTTTAAAATCTCCAAAATAGAATGTATAACTGTACAGCGTGTCAGCGTGGTTTATTTTTATTTCAGTTTCAATAATATTTTGATATTTACTGATTTGGAATTCTGGAACGAAGACGAATAATTTTTGTTATGTTCGCAGTATTAATTGAGTTTTAGTAGGAATGGTGAATTTTGTCACGTATCCTGATAAATTAAAAATTAAACTGTAGTTGAACAAAATTAAAATTCAGTTAATTTAAGTATAATTGAGGATTAGTCAATAAGGAAAAATTATTGAACTTAGATTACAAAATTGCTGAGAAGTTATTTTAAATAAATATAATTGCTTTAATTATATTTACTCTTAATTTGCTGTATGGTGACGAACCAAATAGACATAATAAATATTTTACTACTGTCTATTTATTATTCTGTAGTAGCCCATCACACATTTATTAGTTTATTTTTATATTTGCCACCATTAAAATAAAGCAATCCATCAAATTTACGAAAGCTTTAAACTTACATAAAAGCTGTGATAAACCTCTAAGAACATTTAAGGTGTTAAACTCAATCCTGAGCAAACAAAGCTTTACTGATGTATTGAGAGAGGAATGCTTGGTTGGATGGTTGGCCCCCGAGGGATTTTAATCCTCGTCATGTTAAAATCCTTTTGCACCCCCGTTTTGTATCCTTGATGTAGTAATCTTTATTAACCTATGAAATATTAATGAGACATTAAAGGATTTATGATTACTGGGGAAAACAAAGAGAAAAATGAAAATTAGAAGATGTTTTTATTTTCCTATATGAAAGAAATATTCCAGAAAACTTTTTGGTAAAAAAGACGGATAAAATTCACAATATGTGATTATTTTAATAATACAAACCGTGATTCTAACAAAAATCCGATCTGCAGTTTCAAATCTGTGCTTTTTAAGATATTTACCTTCGACGAAATGCTACTTTTTAAAAGAACAATTTAGGGTCTAAAAAACGCAGAAAAAATCCATATAGACAGTTCTTGATTTTTTCCAAAATAAAACCAATGCTATAAAGTTAATTTAGTAAAAATCCAAACAGCGGGGTTCCAAATCTGTGAGTCTTTAAAATGGTCAACCGTATGCAGTTATAGTTTTTTAATATGAAATTTTGAGAAGGCAATAATAATAATAAAGCAAACTGATGAAATGTTTGTAATTTTTTTATAAATAGAGCCAGGATTTACCTACAGAAAACACTAAATTTGACCAAAATCGGACTAGTAGTTCCAAAACTAGGATTTTATAAAACAGCCAAAGTTAAAAATAATTTTATTGAATATGAATTTTTGAAGCGCTAAAAATAATATGAAATTTTGTAATTATGTAATTTTAAGATGTTCTCGTAAATAAAACTAACGTTTGACTATGAAAGAAAGTAAATTAAACTAAAATCTAACCAGCGGTTCCGAAACTGTGAGACTTTAATATGGTCAACCTGATATGCAGCTACTGTTTTAAAATATGCACTTATGAGCCGACAATAATTTCATAAAACGGACTGATAAAATGTATGCGATTTATTTATAAATAAACCCAATATTTCTCTATACAAAACGCTTAATTTTGCCAAAATCGGACCAGCAGTTCCAAAGTTGTGAATTTATTTTTAAGACATTTACCTTCCACGAAATGCTACTTTTAAAAAGAACAATTTGGGGTTTAAAAAAACGCAGAAAAAATTCATATACTTAGACAGTCCTTGATTTTTTCCAAAATAAAACCTACATTCACATTTGCAATAAAGTTAATTTAACAAAAATCCATACAGCGGTTCCAAAACTGTCATTTAAAAAGAATCATATTCGTTAGATGCGATTTTTGAGAATTTGGTTTCAAAAAAACATAAAAAAAACAGTTGATCGGCTTTTTCAAAATAAAACCATCATTCCAGATTAAAATAAATTCCTTTTGACTTAAATCCAACCAGCGCTTCCAAAACTGTGATTTTTAAGATATTTGCCTTCGACGAAATGCTACTTTTTAAAAGAACAATTTAGGGTCTAAAAAACTCAGAAAAAATACATATAGACAGTTCTTGATTTTTTCCAAAATAAAACCATTGCAATGAAGTTAATTTAGTAAAAATCGAAACAGCGGTTCCAAATCTGTGAGTCTTTAAAATGGTCAACCGTATGCAGTTATAGTTTTTTAATATGAAATTTTGAGACGGTAATAATAATATTAATAAAGCAAACTGATGAAATGTTTGTAATTTTTTTATAAATAGAGCTACGATTTACCTACACAAAACACTAAATTTGACCAAAATCGGACTAGTAGTTCCAAAACTAGGATTTTATAAAACAGCCAAAGTTAAAAATAATTTTATTGAATATGAATTTTTGAAGCGCCAAAAATATTAGGAAACTAAGCAATAGCCATTTTAAGATTTTTTCGGAAATAAAACTAACATTTGACCATGAAAGAAAGTAAATTAAACTAAAATCTAACCAGCGGTTCCGAAACTGTGAGACTTTAAAATGGTCAACCTCATAATGCAGCTACTGTTTTAAAATATGCACTTTTGAGCCGACAATAATTTTATAAAACAGACTGATAAAATGTATGCTATTTATTTATAAATAGAACCAATATTTCTCTATACAAAACGCTTGATTTTGCCAAAATCGGACCAGCAGTTCCAAATTTGTGAATTTATTTTTAACATTTTACCTTCCACGACATGCTACTTTTAAAAAGAACAATTTGGGGCCTAAAAAAACGCAGAAATAATTCATATAGACAGTCCTTGATTTTTTCCAAAATAAAACCTTCATTCAGATTTGCAATAAAGTTAATTTGGTAAAAGTCCAAACAGCGGTTCCAAAACTTAAAAAGAATCACATTCGTTAGATGCGATTTTTGAGAATTTGGTTTTAAAAAAACATAAAAAAGCAGTTGATCGGCTTTTTCAAAATAAAACCATCATTCCAGATTAAAATAAATGTTTTTTGACTTAAATCCAACCAGCGCTTCCAAAACTGTGATTTTTAAAACAGCCACTCAAAATTATTTAATTTTTCATACGCTCAAGTTTGAAGCCCAAAACACCTGAAATCATCAAATAAACACGTCCTAATTTTTTTTGTCAATAAAACGAACATTCAGCTTTGAAATAAAATAAGTTTCACCGCAATACAACCCACAAAATTATAACGATTTAAAAAAAAATATTTAATAATTTTTTGTTTCTCAATTTTCTATCATTTTTGAAGTTTAAAGTGCCACAATTTTAAAATAACCCAAAGGATTATGACGAAATTTCCGTTTTTATATAACTAAGTGTTGATATTATTGAAAAAAATTCAATTGTTAAAATTTTTCTTCGCTAACCTCGTCTAACTTTAATAACTTCACAACTTTTATTTCACCACCAAAAATTCAGTGTGTTATTCTCTCCCAGACAGAATATGGGGAGGAAGTATGGCAAAAAGCTCTACAAATCTCCGAATGCAAATACACCGTATTCAATACCCATCAAGTATACCCAGACCACATTATGGGAAATCTGGCGTCGGCTTTAGCCAAGATCACGTCTCTATCCTACGAAAGTTTCATGAATTTCTTTGGAAAATGCTTCGTGAGGTTTTTCAGTAATTATGGGTAAGCTAAGCTCACTGAAAATGTAAAACAGACTTAACATTCTCCCTGATTTTTCAGTTACGACGCCACTATTAAATGTACAGGACGCTATTTCACGGATTTCTTGGAAAGCGTCGATAATATTCACACGCAATTTCGAATGTCCTATCCGAAAATGAAGAGTCCTTCGATGTACTTGACGGAAGTTGACGAGAATGGATGCGTTTTGGTTTATCGGAGCGGCAGGCAAGGGTTTACACATTATTTAATGGGTAAGTGGGAAAATTCCAGGTTACAACACGGTTTAAACTTTGTAACAGTGGATTAGATCAATATTACAGAAAGTAAAGAAGTGGAAGCAAATTTACATATTATGTACCTGTTTTGTTTGTTGAGTAAATTTATTAGGGGTAAAGTATCCCCGTATGAATAAAATCGTCCAGTTTACTTACTTTGGCAAATTGAATTTGCAGTTTCAAATAGAGTTTGTAAACATCTCCCAGACGAGGAGGTATCTACATACACATAGTTAAACTGTGTTATTATCAAAGTTTGAAACGAACATTTCCGTTGAAGTTAATATATTTGAGTTTCACTTTTGTAAACTGCTTTAAACTCTTTGATCTTAATCAATATTTAGTCCTGTTTTTGTTAATTATCTCATGATGTACTAATACGCTTTTTATCTTTTATTCCCCTTCATCAATAATTGTTATGTTAACTCCCAATTTCATGCAAAGGAACATGATTACACCCTGTAACTAACATTAGAGCTAATCAAAGGCCTTTGTGTCTGTAAATTGGGGTAAAATTAGCTGACAATTGTGATGTTATTTCAAAGGCTTGTATTTCGGAACATTACAAAAATTCCAAACCACCGCTAAAATAAAATTTAAACTAGTAATTTCTTTTAGGACAATTGGATCAAATAGCAAGCGAGACTTACAATTTACAATTATCCACTACAGTGATGAAGACTGAAAACACAACAATAGCTGGCAGAAATATTGTTATTGTTACATTCCGTTTAAATTTCGATAACACTCAATACGTAAGTATACGATTTTATTTGAATTATTTTTAGGCCAGTCAGTCAAGCGAAAAAGTACACAAAATTCCAAAAGTTGAAACTTGGACATATAAGTTTGAAAACGCTAAAATAATATTAAGTCTAAATTTGCAACTCGTCCGGATGACCGGAACATTGTCAAAAATTTTAAAAACAATTTGCAATATCTTTTTGTACCTACAAAATTACAAAAGTTATACAAACTTGGACAAATGTTAAGTGGCAACAAATCTTCCATTGAGTTTGCAACCTTTTTTGCTAAACGGAACCTCGATTTTTATTAAATAATTAGTAAATTTTGTTGTAATTCTTCGTACAAAATTCCAAAAGCTATGCAAATTTTATGTAATACTTATAATACAGTCCTGAATCCACATGCCAATTTGCATATATTTTTGAGGAACGGAAATATTTTTTTTTATTTCTTTATTACTAGGGGCGGTGAATTTTTTGGAGTTTCAAATTCTGTTTTTCAAGAATAGTATTTTTATAGGATGAAACTTTAAAAAATCACAGTTCTGGAACGGCTGCTTGCATTTTCCTCAAAAAACCTTTATTTCAAAGCAGAATGACGATTTTATTTTATAAAAAATCACAAAATTTTTTCATATATTTTTTCAGTGTTTTCTTGCGGCCTCAAACCGCTCTTTTCAAAAACCGCATTTTTCGAGGATGATTTTTAAAAAATCACACTTTTGGAACCACTGGTTGGATATTTATCAAAAAACGTTTACTTTAAAGCAGAATGACGGTTTTATTTTAGAAAAGAATCACAAACTGTTTTCATAATTTTTTGCTACATTTTTTGGAGTTTAAAATTCTGCTTTTCAAAAATAGCATTTATATAGGATGGAACTTTAAAAAATCACAGTTTTGGAACTGCTAATTGGATTTTAGTCAAGAAGCCGTTATTTCAAAACAGAATGACGATTTTATTTTATAAAAAATCACAAAATCTTTTCATATATTTTTTCAGTGTTTTCTTGCAGCCTCAAATCGCTCTTTTCAAAAACCGCATTTTTCGAGGGTGATTTTTAAAAAATCACACTTTTGGAACCACTGGTTGGATATTTATCAAAAAACGTTTACTTTAAAGCAGAATGACGGTTTTATTTTAGAAAAGAATCACAAACTGTTTTCATAATTTTTTGCTACATTTTTTGGAGTTTAAAATTCTGCTTTTTAAAAATAGAATTTTTATAGGATGGAACTTTAAAAATCACAGTTTTGGAACCGCTGATTGGATTTTTGTCAAAAAGCCTTTATTTCAAAGCAGAATGATGATTTTATTTTAGAAAAAATCACGAAATTTTTTCATGTATTTTTTCAGTGTCTTCCTGTAGCCTCAAATCGCGCTTTTTAAAAACCGCATTTTTCGAGGGTGATTTTTAAAAAAATAACAATTTTGGAACCACTGTTTGGATATTTATCAAAAAACGTTTACTATAAAGCAGAATGACGGTTTTATTTTAGAAAAGAATCACACACTGTTTTCATAATTTTTTGCTACATTTTTTGGAGTTTCAAATTCTGCTTTTCAAAAATAGTATTTTTATAGGATGGAACTTTAAAAGATCACAGCTTTGGAACCGCTGATTGGATTATTGTCAAAAAGCCTTTATTTTAAAGCAGAATGAATGACGATTTTATTTTAGAAAAAATCACGAAATTTTTTCATGTATTTTTTCAGTGTCTTCCTGTAGCCTCAAATCCCGCTTTTTAAAAACCGCATTTTTCGAAGGTGATTTTAAAAAAAATAACAATTTTGGAACCACTGTTTGGATATTTATCAAAGAACGTTTACTATAAAGCAGAATGACAGTTTTATTTTAGAAAAGAATCACAAACTGTTTTCATAATTTTTTGCTACATTTTTTGGAATTTCAAATTCTGCTTTTTAAAAATAGTATTTTTATAGGATGGAACTTTAAAAAATCACAGTTTTGGAACCGCTGATTGGATTTTTGTCAAACTGCCTTTATTTCAAAGCAGAATGATGATTATATTTTATAAAAAATCACGAAATTTTTTCATGTATTTTTTCAGTGTCTTCCTGTAGCCTCAAATCGCGCTTTTTAAAAACCGCATTTTTCGAGTTGGGTTTTTAAAAAAATAACAATTTTGGAACCATTGTTTGGATATTTATCAAAAAACGTTTACTTTATAGCAGAATAACGGTTTTATTTTGATAAAGAATCTCAAACTGTTTTCATAATTATTTGGATATACGAAATCGGAATTATTTACATGATGTTATCAATTTACAAAGTTCCGGAGGTATGAAAAAGTTGCAAATTCAAAGTACAGTCTGTACCTGTGTAACGAACATTTGCAACCATGTTCGAAAACTTTTGCATTTTGTTGACCCCCCTTTGTTGAAAAATTCACCGCCCCGAGTAATAATAAATAAAAAAAAATATTTCCGTTCCTCAAAAATTTATGCAAATTGGCATGTGGGTTCAGGACTGTATTATAAGTATTACATAAAGTTTGCACAACTTTTGGAATTTTGTACGAAGAATTACAACAAAATTTGCTAATTATTTAATAAAAATCGAGGTTCCGTAGCAAAAAAGGTTGCAAACTCAATGGAAGATTTGTAATAGGCCACTTAACATTTGTCCAAGTTTGCATAACTTTTGTAATTTTGTACAAAAAGATATTGCAAATTGTTGTTTTTCAATTTTTGACAATGTTCCGGTCATCCGGACGGGTTGCAAATTTAGACTTAATATTATTTTAGCGTTTTCAAACTCGTGTCCAAGTTTCAAAACTTTTGCATTTTTTAGGCAAAATTGACTTTAAAATGCTTCAATGACTGGCCTATTTGTGTAAGTGTAAAATGTCTTCAAAGTATTGATTATTCGATAATTCTGAAGGACTAAGTGATCCATCACAGTTAATTGCACATTTACACGACTGTAATTATAATTAAAGGACGCAGCTAAACTAATACATACCGAGGTTTTGTTTCCTTTGATAAAAGTCTAATTGAGGAATATAATCAAGATTAATTAACCAATTTCGAAAATAGATTTGTAAAAGTTTACATTTATTCAGATTGTTACTTTGAAATCCAGCAGGTAGATATACTTGAATTTTATTTCAATTTGAGCTATGCAGATATCTCGAAAAAAAAAGGAATTGCACTTTTTCCTAAATGACTGCTCGCATACGAGAACTTGAATTTACCACTGGCAGCTTTTAAATAAAATCTCCGGCAATATTTTTTGAGTGAACTATAAGTTAAGTTGTAAATAATAAAAACTAGAACCTTGACCACATTTTTCAATTCCTTAATAAAGCTTTTCGATTTATTATATCACAAATGTGCAACTGAACGGAACGAGAAATGGATAATAAAAAACTCCTTCATGTCGCGAACTTTCTGAATCAAGTTATACTTTATTTAATACGAATTTGTTTTTATTGTGGATTCAAATGAGCTTAATATTCAATAATTTTATTGTAAAAATATTCTCTCATTTAGATTTTATCAAAAAACGCAGAAAAAGCAGCCCGTTTGGAGTCCAGACAACTTCCCTCATTCTCCTGCAGTTTACTGTTAGAATTATTTCCATTTGCGATTTTGTTCAATTCGGCAATGATAATTCAGGGTGTTGGAGAAAAGCTAATTGAAGTAGTGGGAGGCAAGGAGAAGTTTTTAGGACAACCAGTCAACAAATACTTCAGATTAAGACGACCTAAGGGCATTACTCTCACATGGAAAAATGTAAGTAAAATAACTCATAATATTTTCTTTATTCTTAAAGTTTTTATTTAATTTCGTCCCCCAGTTTCAGTTTTTAATTGCAAGCTTCCGGAGTTATCTTAACTTTGTTCGTGTTGTTGATGGGATATTTTTGTTAATTTCAGACGTTCTACTTGAAGTCCGTAATGTTTGAAATTGAAGTACTAAGAGGCGAAATTATGAAAAAACATAACGAAAGCAGTAAATTACAAGAAGAACAGGATTCCCTGACAGACAAAATGAATAACAGGGAGATAGAGATTGACGGGAAAAGCATTTCGCCGTACGCTCTGCGTCGAGATAGCCAGCCCGCCGGTCTGAAAAACATCCTTTTAAAAGGTCAAATGCAGTATCTCAACGACATTATCGGCATTATTTATCTTTGCAGTCCAGTGTAAGTAATCTATGATTATCGTTTGCTAACAAACTTGTATAAGGATAAAAAATACTTTCAGAACGTGATGTAGGTTTGAAATGTTATAAAGAATATTTCAAAAAATTTCCTAAATATAAAAAAAATAAATAAATTTCTTGCTAATATTAATTTTTTGGTATCATAACCAATCAAATTTCCCGACTTATTGCTACCTCCCGAATATTCATTGAAAAACGAGGAAGTTTTTCACGTCTTTGATCCCACTTTTATTACATATTCATTTATATGTAAATTATGCTTAAAAAAGTTGTAAATAATTTCTGAAATGTTAAACAAATTTATTTAAATATCCTTTGCTTTGGAATACGTAAATAAAGTAGGTTATATACTGATTTATTTTTTATTAATTCTAGCTATATTACAGAAAAAATATCTGATGTAGCCAGCACATGATTTTCTTATAAGAATCTATAGTTCAGTTTTTGAGTAGTGAAAATTAGAACTAAGAATATTTGGTGAGAAATTTCAAAAACCTGAATTTGTTCCAGACCCAATAAGTCACTCACAGTCAATCAAATTAATGTAATTTAAATTTCCCGCCAAACATTTTTATACCTAAATTACTTTCATCAAAAAATGCTCTTTCAAAACATTCTGGATCCTCTGCTCGAATTTTTTTCTACATTTTTTGCAGTTTCAAGTTCTATTTTTCAAAAATGATATTTTTAGAGCGTGGAATTTTAAAAAATCACAATTTTGGAACTGCTGGTTGGATTTTTCTCAAAAAACCTTTATTTCAAAGCAGAATGACAATTTTATTTTAGAAAAAATCACAAAATTTTTTCATGTATTTCTTCAGTGTTTTCTTGCAGTCTCAAATCTTTAAAAAATCGCATTTTTTGAGGGTGAATTTTAAAAAAATCACAATTTTGGAACCACTAGTTGATGTTTATCAAAAAACGTTTATTTTTGATACATTTTTTGGAGTTTCAAGTTCTGCTTTTAAAAAATAGTATTTTTATAAAATGGAACTTTAAAAAATCACAGTTTTAGAACCACTGCATGGATTTTTCTCAAAAAACCTTTATTTCAAAGCAGAATGACTACATATTTTATTTTAGAAAAATTCACGAAATTTTTTCATGTATTTTTTCAGTGTCTTCCTGTAGCCTCAAATCGCACTTTTTAAAAACCGCATTTTTGAGGGTGATTTTTAAAAAATCATACTTTTGGAACCATTGGTTGGATATTTATCAAAAAACGTTTACTATTAAGCAGAATGACGGTTTTATTTTAGAAAAAAATCACAAACTGTTTTCATAATTTTTTGCTACATTTTTTGGTGTTTCAAATTCTGCTTTTCAAAAATAGTATTGTTATAGGATGGAACTTTAAAAAATCACAGTTTTGGAACCGCTGATTGGATTTTTGTCAAAAAGCCTTTATTTCAAAGCAGAATGACGATTTTATTTTAGAAAAAAATCACAACATTTTTTCATATATTTTTTCAGTGTTTTCTTGCAGCCTCAAATCGCTCTTTTCAAAAACCGCATTTTTCGAGGGTGATTTTAAAAAAATCACACTTTTGGAACCACTGGGTGGATATTTATCAAAAAACGTTTACTTTACAGCAGAATGACGGTTTTATTTTAGAAAAGAATCACAAACTGTTTTCATAATTTTTTGCTACATTTTTTGGAGTTTCAAATTCTGCTTTTAAAAAAATTATATTTTTATAGGATGGAACTTTAAAAAATGACAGTTGTGGAACCGCTGCTTGGATTTTTCTCAAAAAACTTTTATTTCAAAGCAGAATGACGATTTTATTTTAGATAAAATCACAAAAATTTTTCATATATTTTTTCAGTGTTTTCTTGCAGCCTCAAATCGCTCTTTTCAAAAACGCATTTTTCGAGGGTGATTTTAAAAAAATCACACTTTTGGAACCACTGGTTGGATACTTATCAAAAAACGTTTACTTTACAGCAGAATGACGGTTTTATTTTAGAAAATAATCACAAACTGTTTTCATAATTTTTTGCTACATTTTTTGGAGTTTAAAATTCTGCTTTTCAAAAATAGCATTTTTATAGAATGGAACTTTAAAAAATCACAGTTTTGGAACCGCTAATTGGATTTTAGTCAAGAAACCTTTATTTCAAAGCAGAATGACGATTTTATTTTAGAAAAAATCGCAAACTGTTTTTCATGTATTTTTTCCGTAACTTCAAATCGCACTTTTCAAAATCCGCATTTTTAAAAAGTGATTCTTAAAACAATCACAATTTTTTAACCACTGGTTGGATATTTATCAAAAAAACTTTACTCTTAACTAGAATGACTGTTTTATTATGGAAAAGAATCACAAACTGCTTTTCATGAATTTTATTGGTATTTTTTGGAGGCCCAAATTGCGATTTACAAAAATCGTATTATTTGAGGGTGATTTCTTAAAAAATCACAGTTTTGAAACTGCTAGTTGGATTTTTATCAAACTAAGTTTATTTCGAAGCTGAATGATGGTTATATTTTGAAAATAATACAAACTGTTTATACAAATTTTTTTATGTATTTTCTAGAAGCCAAATTCCGTTTTTTTAAATCGAATTTTTAGAGAGTTATTCTAAAAAAATCACAGTTTAGGAACTACTAGTTGAATTTTTATCAAAATAAGTTTATTTTAAAACTGAAAAATATTTTTATATTGAAAAAAAACACAAACTTTGTATACGAATTTTTTCTATATTTTTTTGGACTTGCAAGTTGCTCTTTTCAAAAATCGCATTAATTGAGGGCGATACTCTAAAAAATACACAGTTTTAGAACCGCTGGTTGGATTTTTGTCAAAAAATCTTTATATCACAACAGAATAACGGTTTTATTTTGAAAAAAATCAATAATTGTTTTTCATGAATTTCTTCTGTATTTTTAGAGCCCCAAGTTGCGCTTTTCAAAAACTGTATTTCAATAAAACTTGAAAAAAATTAAATACAAAATTTAGTTTGTGAATGGATTACTCATATTGATATCATTTTATTTAAAAATATTGAATATTAAAGTCTTTATCCTTATTCACATAATATAATTATTTTATCTTCTATTACTCGTGTTGCAAATAAAATTGTAATTTTTTTAACCCTATTAATTCCATTTCAGTATAAACGACATAAGCGAACTACCCGACCAAGGTTTATATCTAAATGATCTCAACCATCACGGTCTAAGCAAAGAGATGGTCTTGGCAGGTTGGCAAAATAATTCAAAGTAAGTCCCACAAACTCCTGCACTAAATCCTCTCTCCAACTAAATTATCTGATGTACAGATTAGAACTGATGTTCGATAAAGCAGAACAAAGAGCCACTGAACTTGAAAATAACTACAGCTTACTGAATACTTGGAAACGTCGCGGAGACGATCTGCTTTATTCCATGATACCTAGAACAGTGGCGGATCGTCTAAGGACTGGAGACTCACCACTAAGCACTTGTGAAGTAAATTAAGGATATAAATTCAATTACATATAGAAAAAATTGTCTTGGTTTTTTTTTATTTTAGTCATTCGAAGAAGTTACTGTCATGTTTTGTGAGTTAGTGGGGTTTAACTCGAGTACGGTTGAAGATGCCATGGAGTTAGTCTCTACTATGAATGCCGTCTTTTCTTGTTTTGATTCCCTAATGGATCAATTCAAGGTTTATAAAGTAAGTTAATGTTGAAATTTCGTCTAATCTTACGCAAGATCAGACATAATCTGCTGATGGTATTATACAACATATAGTTCAGTTCCATTATGGGTAGTTTCAACAAAGTTGTTTTTTTGTTCTGTTATTTTATTTTGTTTTAGGATTTAGTACAGACTACCAGACTAGAGAGAATACGCATAGGGAATCGATAAATAATTTGGCAAGCATAAAATTTAATTGCATTCTTTGGTTTACTGTTTACGTATAGCTGTTTGAGTAAATTGATTTTTTGTGCGATTGAAAAGTTAGCCGCAGATTAAATTTTATTTGATCGTTTGAGTTAATTTATTGGGAAGTAAAGTGGTGGTTGGAGGAAAACCGAAAACTTATTAAACTAAGTAGGAGAAACACGTTTTCCTAATATTTAAATTTAAATTAAGAGAGAGAAAAGTTAATTTCAATTTATGTAAACTCAAACTGGACACAAAGAAATCGAGTGAGGGTTTTGTTGCAAAAAATTGCTTACTGAATAAATTTTACAGATTTTTTTAACGAATTGTCATCATTAAACTTGAACCTAAAGATTACTAACTTAACTTTAGACATTGCTACATAAATCAAAATATTGGATCAGATTTTTTTAATTTATAACAAATCTAATTTTATATTTCTCATAATTCCTGGAAAAATTCTTCCAAAATTTACAGTTATCGATCAGTTATTTTATAATATTTATAATTTAAATTATTGTTTTTCTCAACTTTAGCACCATACAAGTGTATTTAAAGCGAAGCACTTCAGGACTAGTTTATAAGCTAGTCATTCAAGCAAAACAGGTACACAAAATTTGAAAAGTTTTGAAACTTAGACACAAGTTTAAAAACACTAAAATAATATTAAAAATTTGCAACCCCTCCGGATGACCGGAACATTGTCAAAAATTGAAAAAACAACAATTTGCAATATCTTTTTGTACAAAATTACAAAAGTTATGCAAACTTGGACAAATTTTAAGTGGCCTACTACAAATCTTCCCATTGAGTTTGCAACCTTTTTTGCTAAACGGAACCTCGATTTTTATTAAATAATTAGTAAATTTTGTTGTAATTCTTCGTACAAAATTCCAAAAGTTATGCAAACTCTATGTAATACTTATGATACAGTCCTGAACCCACATGCCAATTTGCATAAATTTTTGAGGAACGGTAATATTTTTTTTTATTTCTTTATTACTCGGGGCGGTGAATTTCTTTAAGAGAGTGTTTATTAAAATTGAATTTCTTTTATTGAGAAGCAAATATTTTTCTGACTTTTTTAGTGACTAATTTGTTTATTTTTACGGAGAGTTTTAAAACGTCCTTTCTTAAAATGTAGCAATTTCCGAACCACGGCGAGCTATATTTGAGTAAAATTTGAATTTTCACAAAGGTCTATGTTGCCTTTATCATAAAAAAAATCACCAGAAGTATTTTCCCCCCATTTTTAGTTTTTTTATTAACTTTAACATCTCTATTCTAATTTAAGCTAATTTTCCAAATGTACATTCTTGAAATGTGATAATTTTGGAACCCCCAGTTCTATGTGAGTAAAATCCAAATTTTTATAAAAGGGAATGTAGTCTTTACCTGAAAAAAACACCAGAAGCATTTTCCTGCCATTTTTAGGTTTTTTGTTGACAATTAATCATCTGTATCTTAATTTCAGCTAATTTTCCAAATGTACATTCTTGAATTGTGATAATTTTGGAACCCCTGGTTATATTTAAGTAAAATTTGAATTTACATAAAGGGGAATGTTGCCTTTACCTGAAAAAACACCAGAAGCATTTTCCTGCCATTTTTAGATTTTTTATTGACAATTTCAACATCTCTGACTTAATTTCAGCTAATTTTCCAAATGTACATTCTTAAAATGTGATAACTTTGGAACCTCCGGTTATATTTGAGTAAAATTTCAATTTTCAGAAAGAGAAATGTTGCCATTATCTGGAAAAATTACCAGAAACATTTTCCTGTTATTTTTAGATTTTTTGTTGATAACTTAATCATCTCTGTCTTAATTTAAGAAAATTTTCCAAATGTACATTCTTGAAATGTGATAATTTTGGAACCCCTGGTTATATTTTAGTAAAATTTCAATTTTCATAAAGGTGAATGTTGCCTTTACCTAAAAAAACCACCAGAACCATTTTCCTGCCATTATTATTTTTTTTTATTGACAAGTTCAACATCTCTGTCTTAATTTCAGCAAATTTTCCAAATGTACATTCTTGAATGTGATAATTTTGGAACCCTCGATTCTATTTTAGAAAAATTTGAATTTTCATAAAGGAGAATGTTGCCATTATTTGGAAAAATTACCAGAAGCATTTTCCTGCCATTTTTAGATTTTTTGTTGACAACTTAATCAGCTCTGTCCTAATTTAAAAAATTTTTCCAAATGTATATTCTTGAAATGTGATAATTTTGGAACCCCCGGTTATATTTTAGTAAAATTTCTATTTTCATGAAGGTGAATGTTGCCTTTACCTAAAAAACCACCAGAACCATTTTCCTGCCATTATTATTTTTTTTATTGACAAGTTCAGCATCTCTGTCTTAATTTCAGCAAATTTTATTTTCCAAATGTACATTCTTGAAATGTGATAATTTTGGAACCCCCGGTTATATTTTAGTAAAATTTCAATTTTCATAAAGGGGAATGTTGCCTTTACCTAAAAAAACCACCAGAACCATTTTCCTGCCATTATTATTTTTTTTATTGTTGTTCAACATCTCTGTCTTAATTTCAGCTAAAATATTATTTTAGCGTTTTCAAACTTGTGTCCAAGTTTCAAAACTTTCGAATTTTTTAGGCAAAATGGACTTTAAAATGCTTGAATGACTGCCCTATAGTTTTTTGTACTGACCTAGGAATCATCCTGTGAATTTTTTATATTTATAGGTTGAAACCGTTGGTCAAATCTACATGGCTGTATGCGGAGCACCCGAACCCAACGAAAACCATGCCCAAAACGTCACAGACGTCTCCCTATGCATGGTCCGGCATGTAAAGCAACTGAAAATCCCTTCCGGTACAAAAGTCGAAGTGCGAATAGGTAAATAAATACCTAACCATTCCTCGAATGTAATTTTCCATTAAATATTTTTGCTTCATCATCAGGAATTCACTCTGGTGCAGTCGTGGCAGGTGTAGTGGGTATAAAAGTCCCCAGATATTGTTTATTTGGCGATGCAGTAAACACCGCATCTCGCATGCAATCCACCAGCATGGTAAATATTTGATTTTCCATTCTTGAATAATTGATTGCATTGGATTTGTTTCAGCCGGGAATGGTTCACATATCGCGAACCACAAAATCGCTTTTGGCATTGGAAAAGTATACCATTGAAGACCGGGGAACTGTGAAGCTTAAAGTGGGTATCAAATATTCCGCATAATATGTTTTAATAATGGGACAGTAATGGATACGTACTGGATTTTTTAGTTACAGTTTGTTTTTATTGCTTTGTAATCAGACCACAATACCGAAAGAGCGGACAATTACTCATAATAATAATCATATAGAAGTGGCACAAATTTAATGCAAGTAATCTAAGAAATAGTCGGTTGTGCCTCTGCTTCTCAATGAGAGAGATGAAGACACAAAAAACGTGTCTACTGAAAATAATTTTGCTGTACAAATAAGGAAGGCGTTTTAATTTTATGTGGTTTGTTTCAGGGGAAAGGTGACATGGAAACTTATTGGATATTTGAAAAGGATGAAGTCGATAAAAAAGTGTAGTAAATCTATTAGATACTATATTGTGAAAATATCATTGAAGTAGAGGTTTTCAAACCAACAATGTTTAGAAAATAAGTGGTGATTTATTAGGTACCTGTAAAAAAATTTAATATTTTATTATGGGGAATTTTTCACACTATATCGACAAAAGGAAAATATGTTAATATTGTTTAAATAGAATGCCTATCAAGTTGTAGGAAAATAAAATATTGACGTAAAACCAACATCTGTAATTAAAAAAAAAAGTTTCAGCTATTTTGGTAAATGTTAATAAGCAAATATTTAAAAATATTCTTTTATTTGCTATACTTCTATTTTTGTAATGTATGTACCTGCAATTAAATAAAATGTATACTATGTCAATAATAAAGTTTATATTGTGTATTGTTCGTTAAATTGTGCTGATGTTTACAATAAACTATTATAAATATTGTTTTATAGTATTTTTTATCTTAGATAATATCAGATCTAAATTACGTCCTGAAGAACTCACGTCGTTAGGATAAATATAAAAAAATCTGATGTGTCCAACACAATTACTTTCCCTAAAGAAAATAAGTTAAATTTCTTGTAAAAATCGTGTTTCAATTTTGAGCGTTTCCAGCCATTTTCAAATAATTTTCGGAAGTCTCTCTCGCACTTATTGCAGTATGCATAAATCTGTCCTTGTCCCACTCACTATAACCGAATTTTACGACAACCAGATTTTAGGACCAAAAAATATTGTGCTTGGAAATTACTTTTCCTAAAGTCGATGTATTTAGATTCTTTCGTATATTTTTTATTAAACCACATGGAAATTAAGTTAAATTTCTTGTAAAAGTTATGTTTAAATTTTGAGCTTTTCCAGCAATTTCAAATAGTTTTCGGAAGTCTCTCTCGCACGTAGTACGGATAAATCTGTCCTTGTCCCACTCACTATAACCGAATTTTACGACAAAAATAAGCGTTTTATTTTAGATTTTTGACCCATTACTCACTTAAAAAAATGTCCCGGTATAAAATCACATTTATTTAGTCATTATTATTGTTTTCTGTACCATAGAAACCAGTAAATTAAAAAAAAATAATGGCCCTTCTGGGATTCGAACCTTCAGTTTGACAGCCAAGTCTCTATCTCATTAGTCTATCTAGGCTGTCGGATTCAACGCGCACTATGAGAAATATGTGTTTTATTTAAGAATATCACGTTTTTTTTGAATTTTTTTTCACGGGATTTCAAAAAAAAGTTCAAACAAAATTTGTTGAAAATTTAATTCTAAATCAGTGTTCGATCTAGACTGTCGGATTCAACGCGCACAATGAGAAAATAAAAATGTTTTAAGAATATTTCGTTTTTTGAAATTTTTTTGACGGAATTTAAAAAAAAGTTCAAAACAAAGTTTGTTCAACATTTTATTCTAAATCAATGTTAAAGAATAAAAAATCTCGTAAATTGCTTATTCTTCAAGATATTCCTAAAAAACCTAAAAATGTCTTCAGGTAAGTACCACTTGTGTTAGTGCTAGATGAAAAAGATTTAATTTGGCACCCACAATTTTGTTCAAACTCTTAACTATAAAATTTGAATCAAATCCGATAAGTTGTTTTTGAATTATCAGAGATACGCTTCGATATTACTTGGTATAAGAAAGTAAAAATATTAAACCAAATCTTTAAAGTATTTTCTGCAAATTTTAACTTATTAAATTTGTTAGGATATAAAATTTAATTTGGCGTTCATGTTTTTGTAGTTCATTTTAGACCACTAATAAACTTTCCTTTTATCAACTGAATATAAATTAACATTGCGGTGTAGGTATCTGGACTAATTCCATGTTCGCAGATGGAATAACACACCAAAAAATATCTGCGTTTTTATTCCGTTAATTTATAATCCGGTGTTAACTTAATTAAACAACAAAAAAATTTATTGAAATTTCTTAAATTATAAACCGCGCGATTTTGATTTATTTAAATTTGTATTGAAAATTCTAGGCACATGAAGATTACGCCTCAACAAATCCGGTAGGTAATATTATTAAATATTGATCCTAAAATGAAGTCGTGTCCATGCACATGCTTTAGTAGATTCGTAAAAGCAATCTCCTGAAAAAAGCTGTCGAGTCGAGAAATATTACATAAGTTACAAAGCGAGAAAAATTCCAAATATTTATAGAATAATTTTCAACAAAAATAAAATATCGGGTAAGTAAGATTGAGGGGGACATATGGTCAACTAATCGATAACAATAAATTGATGATAATAATAAAGGGGCGATTACTACAAATACAAATTGTTTGTTTTTGCGATTATATATCATGAAATAAACTGCCACATTGTGAATTCTGCATTTTCCAATTTCAAAGTAGTTTAAAAAAAACAACAAGACTAGCTACTCCAACCACTTCCATATAACCAGCAGAAATTGCAAACGAGGGTAACATAAACCCCCTGCTCCTCCTCCTCCCTTCCACCACCCCTAATTGCGCTCATTTCCTTTAGAAACAATTAAAATTATAACAAAGATAGGTACATAATTGAGTTCGTGATATCTAAATGAATATGTCATGTTTGTAGTTATACATTGTGTTTGATTAATAATCGTAATTAATTTGTTTCGTGATGTGTGCACTTGAAATGTAATGAAGCTTTGTAGTGTACTCGTGTGAGGCCGAGCTTCATTGTTATCAGTTATATCAATATTTTGGGGGAAATCGGTCGACCGCGATAGGGTAATTTTGCGAAATAAAGTTGGAATATTAAACTTGGGGCGAAATGTATGGAATGTTGTTGGAGAGTGTGCAGCATTTTATTCAAGTAAGTTAATATAGTTGAAGTTTACAAATTACTGTATTAACACTTTCATAATATTTAGTATCTACACAAAAAAGTTTCATCTTAATATTTTTGAATACTGCCTAATGAAAAATTTATAAATTGTAAAATTTTTGAGATATATTGAAAAGTTCGAGAAAAAGTTATAAATATAGGCACAATAACCTCAGCAGAAAGTTGGATTTTTATACAGATCCAGTTAACGACTTTCTCTAAATTTCTCTCAAAAAATCTGTCGTTTATAACTCAAAAAACCAAAAAATTTGCAACAGTATTTCACTAATTTTCCAAAGCTTTGAGTTTCTATCTCCTACAGATCACAAACAAACATATGTAAAAACTTTATATTTTTATACAAATTTAGTCCTTGAGTTTCAATAAACAAAACCGAAAATTTGACGTTTATAACTCAAAAAACAACGGAACAGCGACTATATGATTTTTTGAGAAATCCATTTACTAACTTCTATAGTTCACAAACTAATAATGGAAACTTTTATCTTGTTTGAAAATTTTCCACAAATTGCGCTTGAGACTGTTCTAAAGTACCTACAACATATTTTCATAAACATGAAATCATGTTTTATTCAAAATCTAGTCTAACCTAACAAAATTCAACTGAAACTAATTTTTTTTTGCCTTGATTTCTCTTAGTTAGAATACGGAGAAGAAATTTGGCAAGAAGTTCTTCATGTGGCAGGCTACAAGAATGCAGTTTTCAACACTCACCAAGTGTACTCCGACACAATCATGGCGTCTTTAGCTGCAGCTTGTGCTCAAGTTACCACAGCTTCATACGACAGTTTTATGAATTTTTTTGGACGATGCTTCGTAAGATATTTCACCAACTTGGGGTAGAAAAATTATTATTTCGGTACTGTGATAAAGTACAATAATCTTTATTTTACTACTTGCCAGCTATGATATAACCATCAAGTCAACCGGTCGATATTTCACCGACTTCCTGGAAAGCGTTGATAATATCCACTCGCAATTCTGTTTCACTTATCCCAAAATGAAGAGTCCATCTATGTATCTTACAGATATAGACGCTGGAGGTTGTGTGCTTGTTTATCGAAGTGGAAGACAAGGGTTCACCCAATATGTTATGGGTACCTAATAGGAGTTTGTCTAGAGAAGGTTTAAGTTTTCTATGCAAATTTTTTAGGACAACTGCAGCAAATTGCGAAGGATTTCTTCAACTTAAAACTCAATGTCAAAGTTTTGGAGAAGGCTAGCTCGGCTAGTGGTACCAAAAGTACCGTCATTGTTACTTATAGACTGGATTTTGACAACAAACCTTACGTAAGTAAAACCACTCTAATTTGCAAGTTTTTATTTTCGTATAATAGATGATGAACAAAGCCCAGAAGGATTCCTTCCACAATTTCTCAAAATTCTCCTCTTGCCCTTGCTCTTTATTATTGGAACTCTTCCCATTTGGCATCATTATTAACCCTGAGATGAACATAATGGGTGGTGGAGAAAAACTAGTGGAAATTTGGCGAGGTGATACTAATTTCCTCAATGAACCAGTCACCAATTTCTTTAAGTTACGTCGGCCAAAAGGCATACCTTTCTCTTGGAAAAACGTCAGTACCTCACAAAATCTTCAATACCAATTTCAATTCTAAAAATTTCAGACTATCAATTTGAGGGCCGTCATGTTTGAGCTGGAATGCAACAGAGGTCATGGTGATTTTACTAAGGAATCCTCCGAGCAAGAAAGCGCTGAAGAAGATGGGAAAGCTTCACCTTTACCTGGTACCAGGAATGTTCTTTTAAAAGGACAGATGAAGTTTATTACTGATATCAACGCGATCATTTTCTTGTGCAGTCCAATGTAAGTAATTGTCAGATTCTAAGAAAAAAGAGCTTTTTGGTTATTTTGGTAGAATCAACGATTTGGACGAGTTACCAGAACAAGGTTTATTTTTGAACGACCTGAACCAACATGGTTTGAGCAAGGAAATGGTACTGGCTGGATGGCAACATAATTCCAAGTACCTAAGTAGCTTTGGAAATTTTTTTGATACCTTAAAAGTGGTTCAGAATTAAATTTTTAACATATTTTTTTGAAATTTTAGTATTATTGATAGAAAAAATGTAGGGTCCCAAATTGTAATCATTAAATCAGCAGCTCAAAAATTCTGTGAATATCCTGGCCACATCAGATATTTGTTCTTAGGTTAGAAGTTATGTTCGACAAAGCCGAGCAGCGTTCCGATGAACTGGAAAAAAGCTACGACCTTCTGGATACATGGAAACGTCGTGGAGACGACTTGTTATATTCAATGATACCAAAGGCAGTGGCAGATCGGTTAAGAACTGGAAACTCTTCCCTCAGCACTTGCGAAGTTATATTTTCCTTCAAAGTCTCGTTGAAAAAAAATGTAACAATATTTTTCAGTCGTTTGAATGCGTTACGATTTTATTTTGCGAGCTCGTGGGACTTTCTTCTAAGACAGTCAAAGAAACTATGGACGTTGTAAGTACCATGAACGCCGTCTTCAGTTGTTTCGATGCGCTGATGGACAAATACAATGTTTATAAAGTGAGTTTCCAAGATAAGACGAATTATTTACAGAAGGCATATTTCACTGTCAAAACAGGCGAACGAAAAATAGAGACATAGATATTCTTCAAAATAATAATAATGAAATGATCATTTTCTTAGGTGGAAACCGTTGGTCAAATTTACATGGCCGCCAGTGGTGCCCCAGAAAGAAACGACAACCACGCACAAAATATGGCAGAACTAGCGATAGAAATGTTGCAAAATGTCCAAAATATCTCTGCGCCATCTGGAAGTAACGTGGAAATCAGAATTGGTACTTAACCAATCTTGCTTTTTTATAGAAAATACAGTAAACATTTTTGGTAGGAATCCACTCTGGACCCGCAGTGGCGGGAGTTGTGGGAATTAAAGTACCACGGTACTGCTTTTTTGGCGACACTGTTAACACAGCCTCAAGGATGCAGTCTAATAGTTCTGTAAGTACTGGAATTGTCTTTTTGAAAGTTTGTTTTAAGACAGTTTTTAGCCGGGAAAAATTAACATTTCCTATGGAACAAAAGTACTGTTGTCTGAGAAAAAATATACAATCGAGAGTCGAGGCACCGTAAAAGTTAAGGTATGTTTCCTAAAGATTTTCTCCTGTGTTCTCTTAAAGTTTTTTTCAGGGTAAAGGAGAAATGCAAGCGTTTTGGCTCAGCCAGAAATAAAAGTAAAACCCACCATATTTAACAGTACTATATTTAAAAAACTCTTAGGAATTAGCTTAAAACTAGTTAATAAATAGTGTCAACAATAACAAGCATCACGAGTATTGCTTTTTATCCAGGAAATATACCGATTCACTCTAGTGTACACTCCAGGATAATTGGCTTCTGCACATCCTTCACCCCAGGAAACTATACCTATAAAATGAAATGAAAAATTTAATGTAGTTCAAGATTGGAATGCCACAAAATATTTTTATGGTGGCATTAAAAAGGTGTAAAGTTTTATGGGAACGATAAAAGGTTGAAATAATAAAAGAACTGACAAAAATTGTGTTTTATTTGGTGTTGGGTCTATGAGTCATTGAAGAAAAATTTTAAAATGGTGTTCAAGATAAATTATCTCTCTCCATCTACGAGAGGAAATTTTAAGTTCAGTCTCATAGGGCACTTTTTGTATTAATTTTGGAAAATGTTAATAAAGTTCCATAATAAAAAAAAATCAATTTTTAGAAGTTCTATTTTTTTGTAGTTTGTGGAAGGGAATTTTCATAGGATTTTCATTCTGTTTAAATTTTATAGGAGAACCAGCTTATTTCTTTGTAACACAGCAAATCATAAGAACATCAACCCATTTTTTTTAATTTTAAGGACACAAAATCCTAAATTGAACAAACTTTTAAAGCGAGTGTACAGTACGCAATAAAATTCGGAATTTTCGCCAAATTTACATTCTGTTTGAATAACCTAGTAGATCGAACTTATTTCTTTGTAACAAAGCAAATTGTAA
This sequence comes from Pediacus dermestoides, assembly GCA_963942485.1. Taxonomy (NCBI): domain Eukaryota; kingdom Metazoa; phylum Arthropoda; class Insecta; order Coleoptera; family Cucujidae; genus Pediacus; species Pediacus dermestoides. The sequence continues at coordinate 39,704,266 of OZ012626.1, forward strand.
GAAAATCCACCCATTTTTTGAAATTTTATAGCAGTTTTTAAGACACAATATCTGAAATTGAACAAATTTCTAAAGCGAGTTTGCAGTAGGCAATAAAATTCGGAATTTTCGTCAAATTTGCATTCTGTTTGAATAATCTAGTAGATCCAACTTATTTCTTTGTAACAAAGCAAACCGTAACAAAATCCACCCATTTTTTGAAATTTTATAGCACTTTTTCTGACACAATATCTAAATTCAACAAATTTCTAAAGCGAGTTTGCAGTAGGCAATAAAATTCGGAATTTTCGTCAAATTTGCATTCTGTTTGAATAATCTAGTAGATCCAACTTATTTCTTTGTAACAAAGCAAACCGTAAGAAAATCCACCCATTTTTTGAAATTTTATAGCAGTTTTTAGGACACAATATCTAAAATTGAACAAATTTCTAAAGCGAGTTTGCAGTAGGCAATAAAATTCGGAATTTTCGTCAAATTTGCATTCAGTTTAAATAATCTAATAGATTCAACTTATTTCTTTATAACAAAGCAAACCGTAAGAAAATCCACCCATTTTTTGAAATTTTGTAGCAGTTTTTAGAACATAATATCTAAAATTGAACAAATTTATAAAGCGAGTTTGCAGTAGGCAATAAAATTCGGAATTTTCGTCAAATTTGCATTCTGTTTGAATAATCTGGTAGATCCAACTTATTTCTTTGTAACAAAGCAAACCGTAACAAAATCCACCCATTTTTTGAAATTTTATAGCACTTTTTAGGACACAATATCTAAAATTGAACAAATTTCTAAAGCGAGTTTGCAGTAGGCAATAAAAATCGGAATTATCATCAAATTTGCATTATGTTTGAATAATCTAGTAGATCCAACTTATTTCTTTATAACAAAGCAAATCGTAAGAAAATCCACCCATTTTTTGAAATCTTATAACAGTTTTTAGAACACAACATCTAAAATTGAACAAATTTCTAAAGCGAGTTTGCAGTAGGCAATAAAATTCGGAATTTTCGTCAAATTTGCATTCTGTTTGAATAATCTAATAGGTCCAACTTATTTCTTTGTAACAAAGCAAATCGTAAGAAAATCCACCCATTTTTTGAAATTTTATAATAGTTTTTAGGACACAATATCTAAAATTGAAAAATTTCTAAAGGGAGTTTACAGTAGGCAATAAAATTCGGAAATTTCGTCAAATTTGCATTTTGTTTGAATAATCTAGTAGATCCAACTTATTTCCTTGCAACAAATCAAAACTCAAAAAAATCTGTCCATTTTCCGAAATTTTATGACAATTTAAAAAACGCAGACTAAATTTCCTAACACGCATGCGTGGCGAATCACCAAATCATCCCCTCCACCTACAATTTTAAATTGTTTTTTTATTACCTACCAGTAATATAATGAATAGCTCCAATTTTCACATGCAAAGGACCACCACTATCACCCTAAAAAAACAAATCAAAACTCTCACCCAAAACTATTAACCTAATTTTACCTGACAGGAATCCTTCATCCCTTGAGGATAACCAGCACACATCATATTGTCCGTAATTTTATAACCATACCCTGTACGTCTGCAGTCATTATTCGACATAATTGGTACTTCGACCTCACGTAGTTTATTGGAAATTTGTCCATGTTCTTGCGTGGCACCCCAACCAGTTGCTATACCTAAATAAAAAAAGTTAAAATATTTAATTTTATGCGAAAATTATGGATAAAAACACACCTTTATGACCTGTAAAACTTTTACCAGTGGCAGGTAAGCAAACAGGTTTCAACAGACCATTAAAAGTCAGTTCTTGGTCCAGTTGGAGTAAAGCAATGTCGTTGTTGTAGTTTCCTCCAGATCCATAGTACTTGTGTCTGTAGATGGTCTTAATTTTTCTTGTAAAAGTCTTACTTTCAAATGAGTTGGATCTATCGTGGTCCAAAAAAGTAGCTAAGAGGCGTTCTTTCGAGAAACTATCAAAATAGTACCTTAGTACCTTAAGTCAAGAAGAACGAGGTAATCTTACCCATTAACACAATGTGCAGCAGTTAGAAGGTACTTGTTATTAATCACAGATGCACCACAATAGAATCGGTTGTTGTACATAAGAGCAGTCATCCAAGGGTACTCGTTAACTTGCGTTTCAACCCCTCCAACTATCCTGGTGTGCTTGTAGGTTAGTCCACAAACTACAATAGATTAAATATCTGATGTAGTCAGCAGATGACTCAACTTTACTACATAGAAGATTAATGAGAAGCGCAAAAATATTTGAAATTATTGTCCATAATATTTATTAACTTCTTACCACACTTAGGACAGTGTTTTGGAGGTTCCACATGAGGAGGCGCCTGAGGCTCCTCAGGCCTTATCCCAATCACTCCCAAAAACCAATCGACAACTCCAGATTTATTCGGATACTTCTGCCCGATAAGATTCTCGTGTGTACTATTAAAACCCGTGCTGGAGTTATCAACTGTTACAGTCAAAGCTGAGGATTCCACGGACATTTCTACGACTTGTTCAGGTGGTTCCAGGACTTCTATGTTGGGTATTCGAAGTATTGGACGAGGCCTTCGAGTTGTTGTGGGTCTTTTCGGCGGTTTGGGCCAACCTGGAGGAACACCTGGTTCATGTTCCACTGTGGCGGAGGTGGGACGGACTCCAGGTGGGCGGATGTAAATGGCGTTGGGGTTGGAGGGGTGGACGAAGATTTTGGTGTTGTTCACAAGCTGTAGGAGATAGTACTAGAGATTTTTGCTTAAAACTTCACAAAAATGTTTCGAATAAAAGAATGTTGAGAAAATTTTGATTTTGGCGTTTTGAAGCGCGAAATTCAAAATGTTAAACCCAATTTTAAATTTTTCCAATTATAATATCTCTACATAAAATAGTTCAAGTACCTACTTAATTCACTTACATTTACTTCAGCTTGCAATTCCGATAATATCACAGTTATAAACACACAAACTAAACTAAACATTTTTCCAAAAAACCTCACTACTTTAATATATTTTAAATGCACTTGAGTACTCTAAATATTACAAAATTCCTTCCGCACTGCATTTCATTTGCTTAAAATTAACATCGAGTGATGTCTCAGTGGCTAATATCGATACATTGAAGACCTGACAAAAAGTCAAAGTGAAAAGTAGGTAACTAGGTGGTGGTGACGTTTATATGCGGATGGCTCTCGTGTATTGGTGATAATCATTAATTAATCACAAACCAGTACCTGCCAGCACTGATTTCGCATATTTAGTTCCAATGAATCCGTAGAAAGTGTCATGACTGGACAGAAATAATCTACATATATTAAAATAATCTACAAATTGTTGATTGGAAAGAAAACTTTGATAATATAATTACTATAATGTGGATTAGTGCACCAAAAAGTGCACACTCATCATAGGTACTAAAAAAGTCATATGCAAGTTTTTGGGCTAAACTAATTACAATAAATAAAATTATTTCCGTAATTTTATAAGTATGTGCCAAGTTCGCCGCTTTTTGGGTCATTCAAATAAAAACTTATTTATGACGTTTTACAATTGAATATTAAATACAGTAATTGAAGGTCACGACCTTGACTTAGATAATGGAGAAAAGGTAATCTTGACAGATTAAAAATGAGAGTAATTATTTGTTTAGAATTTCGTTTAAATATTTGTAATATAGGCAGATTCCGTTATGCGATTAACAAGCACAAGTACATGTGTCATTTTTTAGTACCTAACAATAAAAAATATAGTTCATCTAAAATTTAAATTAAATTTTCTGCAAAAGAATTTGAACTATAGTTTAATTTATTATATTAATTAGAGTATAATGTAGTGAAATTATTTTTATTCAAGTTCAAAATTCTACGAAAAATTCCAGTGTGGGTGTTGATTTTTCCATTTTATAGTTTTATTATGCTTTATTAAGATTAGATGCAAGGGCTTGCATTGCCCCTATTTAAGATAACCATCCTTGACATGTTTTGATAGTACAAATTCACCTGAAAGTAATGAAAACTATTTAATCTTTGTTATGATTAATTGAAGGTTACAAAATAAAATTAGATCATGTACCTACCTTTAATACATCTCACTCATGATCACTAAATAATGAGCATTAACAGGACTACCTAATACACAAAGATCGAGGTTATATGTAGGTACCAATCAGCATATCACATCTTCATGTCAAAAAATGAGATTCTAAATTCTAAAAAGCATAAACTTTAATAATGCTAAATTTTCAAGCCACTGGTCTCAAAAATGCGAGTTTTTGGTAAAATAACACTTTTTTCAAGATGTACTTTAAAAAGGCTATTAATTAAGGCCAACCATTGGCGTAACTAAGAAAGGCAGAAGGGGCACGTATCCCCCAGCTCTACTCCTTAAAATTTAATTACATACATAAAATACGAGCCCTAACAACTAAATGTTCGGACAAAAGTAAATTTTTGAAATATGAACGGAGAACTGGAAATTTTACGCAAATAATTAGTAAACATTTAACAATACAATAAGATAGAGCCTTAATAACAATATTATGTATGGAAGAAAATTATTTACTTGATTTAACAATATTTTAACTTTAATAATTAGCAAATTTTTCAAAGTGAATTTGCAACTAAATGTTGGAATAATTTTTAATTTAGGACCATAGAGGTTAGGTCTCCTTTTGCTTTAATAGCTGCCTGTATTCTAGCAGGCAGTGTATTTATCAAATTTTGGTACAATTCTGGCGTGAAACTGTCCCAAATTTCTTCTATTTTGTTCTTTAAGTCCCGAATGGCTTGGTGGATTATTGCGTAGAATACGTTTAATTTTATGCCGAAAGAGTTTCAATGACATTTAAGTCCGGTATGGACGAGGGCCATAAAAGCACCTTTATGTCGTTTTCACCGAGTTCCTAAACTGTGATTTTTTAAAAACAGTCGTTAGAAAATTACGTCACATTTTTCAAGTGCAATTTTAAAGCTACGAAAATTGTCTAAAATCACCAAATAAAGACTTGGGGATTTTTTGTACAAAAAACCAACATCCACCTTTGCAATATAGTAAATTTTACCGATATCCAACCAGCGGTTCCAAAACTGTGATTATTTAAATGTACATAGCACCCTCAAACACACGTTTTTTGAAAAGTGAACTGTGGAACTCGAAAAAAATGCAAAAAAAATCATATTAACATTTCAGGACTTTTTCAATATAGTACGATTATTGAGCTTTGATTTAAAGGCTTTTTGACACAAATCCAACCAGCGGTTTTAAAACTGTGATTTTTTAAAACAGTTACTAGAAAATTCTATCATTTTAAAGGTGCAACTTTAAAGCTCCGATAAATGCCTAAAATCACCAGATAAAAACTTGTGTAACTTTTTTGTAAAGAAAACCAACATCCAGCTTTACAATAAAGTAAATTTCATCAAAATCCGACTACTAGATCCATCGTTTGAAAATAATAATTCTTTGTTTCTACAAATTTTCCCATCCTGTTGGGTTAAAGTGCCACAGTTTTGGAACCGCCGAGCGGATTTTTACGAAATTTACGTTTTCATATAACTAAATGTTGGCATTATAACAAAAAAAACCATCAACATTATGGAAGTTAATTTAGATAACTTTTGCGCGTATGGAAAAAAGACAATCAAATTTACTTTTGTTAGGGCTCGTATTATGTTGGGTGATATCACAAAATACGCTACTAATAAAAATTTGTAGGTATTCTGTTAGTACTCTGCAACCTTGAAATTCTAAAGTCATTTGTAAGAAAAATAGAAATTTGTATTTCTTCTGCTGCTATTTTTATCACTAAATTTTTGAAATTATTTCCGTTTTTGGTAAATTTGGCAAACGTGAAATGTGTACCGGGACGATTTTTAAAAAATTTTAGATTTACCTTATTAATTAAAATCCTCAATTACGAAAATTGTAAAAATAAAGGGCGGTCTCCAATATTTCCAAAGTTATAGATAGCAGTTTGAAAACTTGAAAATTCAATGTTTGGATGTGTAAAATAATCACATCAACTAAAAATGCACTTATTATTGATGAAAACCATATTTTTAAGGCATTTTCTTTTTCTTGTTTTACTGTCAAAATATGGAGTTTCTAAGTACAGTGGACCAAATAAGATTGAAATTTTTGTATACTAATAACATCGATTTTGTCCACAAAAAGTAAAAAAACCTCTTCCCATTTGAATTTCTCTTCCCCTTACTAAGAAATTTAAAGCGATCTTTCATTTTTACTTTCAAATTTTGCTATGGTATGTTAAAGAATATTTTGGCCGACTATAATGGTAGATAGTTATTTTGAGGTTAGATTTAGTGTTTCAAAACCAAAAAAATATAGGGCCGAAATAGAGTAATAAATCATTTTTACTAAAATGTACCTAATGATTGTTTAATCATTAGTTGGTGCAATATACAATAATAGATTCTACTGAGTACATTTTTAGTGAATAAAAGTAGGTATTAAAAGTTGAAAAAAGTGCTTAATTTACACATACAATCATTAGTTCAAACTTAAACTGCTAAAGTTTCTAAATATTGGAGACCGCCACTTATTTTTAACATTTTCGTAATCAAGAGATTCTAATTATAACAAGATAATTTCAAAATTCTTCCAAAATCGCTCCGGTAGGTACATCACATTCGCCAAATTTTCCCATTTTTTTTTCTGTAAAATATAATAAATTTTCAATTTAAAATTGGAACCTCCAACTTACGGAAAATTTCTTGATTCTCTTCTCTTATTTACTTTTTCAAATTGATGCAAAGCTGGATACGATTTTCAGTATAAAGAAAATCATATTTCTGACTTAATAGTGATAAGATAACCTGCAAAATAAAACCTATGAGGGCTATAGTTTAAAGTATTATTTTTGTTTATTTATTTATTTATTGAATGCAACCAAAGTTTTCCGTCGAAGATTTTTATCTAGGTACCTTAAATTAATATGAGAAATATTATCACTTTCCCCCAGAATTGTATTGTAGCTAAAATATGATATAGGAAAATTTCTGCTCCAACAAACCGATTTAAGTATATTGAAAACAGTTTTTTGTTGGAAATTTTCCTAATACACTTCACAGAAACTCTCTGTAATTTATTGCTACATTCCCACAAAACAAATGTTTTGCATTTCGTATTTGGGTCAGATTTATAATATAAATTGCACTCGCTTTTATCTGGAAATTGTTAAGCCTTGCACATCCTGAAATCCTTGGGTAAAATATAAATAAGTGCGCGTATGGATATAGAACAAATAAAATCGAATTAAAAAAGAATAGTTTCATAATAGTAGAATTAAAATGCATTATTATTGCACTTATGCAAATATCCATCATCACAATCATTCATTGTAGGTCAAATTATACATAATAATAATAAATTTTGCTTAAATCGGTGTTATCTGTTGCCAATGTCAAAACCACCTATTAAATAATTGCGTCTCATTTTTAAAATTATACTTATTTACATATGCATAAATATTATTGTTATTCTAAATTTAACCTAATAACAAATCTTTTGTCACATCTCGTTCCCATTTTCAATGCAAAAATTATTGCGTATTATATCGGCGATTTGTAAAAGTACGATTTGCAATTTTTTGTCTGGCGTTTATGCTAATTAAGTGGGTAGAAAAACTGTAAATAATGCGTTGCAGGAAATTGTTTTTCGGGAAAGTATTTACTGGAAAACTACAGCAAAATTAATCCTATCAGTTTTCTGTAAACTTTGGACTAGGCGCAAGACAAATGGGACCTCAACAACCAAAATCTTTTCAAAAAAATCAAAAACTTGGAATTGGAAAGCGAAAGCATAGAAATCCATAAATCTTATTGAAGAAAATTTTAATCAACAAAGAATTCGAGAACTTAAGATTAAAAACTGAAAAACGATATCTACATGTTCCTCACACTTTTTAAAATACTTAAAGGAAAGTTGAAAGTTGAAACGGCCATGAGTAGGGGGAGCGAGGATTTCGACAACAAATCCTTTCAAATAAATCAAAAACAGAATTAGGAATCGATTAACAAAAGCATACAAATCCATCATCAGATGGCTTCAAAGATAAAAAAACAAATATATGTAAAAATATAAATATTAATGATAAATTTTTGGAACCACCCTATTTTTTTTCTATGTTCGCCCCTGAAGGAAACAATGTTTTCTTGACACTTGATATTATCCGTGCCTTGCAAATCTTAGACGATGACCTAAGTTTTCCTCTGTCTATAATTTTCTTCGAGAAATTTGGTTTTTTGTACACTTAAGAAATAATATTTTAAAAATTTGAACCTTACTAGCTCAAAATTTCACTGAAAATTTCTAAAAACTCGAATATACTTTTTCAGGAGTTACTTCGTTTCATCTAGTTTAGGTTCTATGACTTATAATCCTCGGACAAAATATCCTCGACAAAATATCCTTGGACAAAAGATATTGAAGACAAAATATACTTGGACGAAATATCCTTAAGATAAAATATACATTATAAACATTAAAAAATATTATTTATATTAAGTAATTATTTCGGTTCAGGGCTAAAACTTTGAAACAAAACTTGAAAATGAAAAATAAAAAACCTAACCTAACCTAACCTAAACAAAACTACCAACGTATAATATTTTGTCCAAGAATATTTTGTCTCAAGGATATTTTGTCCAAGAATATTATGTCTCAAGGATATTTTAACAAGGATATTTTGTCGAGGATATTCTGTCCAAGGATCAAAACGCCGATTACCATTTAATTTAAAAACTTTCCTATGAGCATTTTATCATACTAGCGCCATGAACCAATAAATTAGGTGGGCATCAAAACCGATTGCGAAAATGTGTCAAACATGCATTTGCATCGACCCTGAAATGCATAGGAGATCCCTAGACATTGAATTACAACAAACTATAATGAAAAAGTAGGTGTGTGATGTGCCGTCATGAAAATGGTCAAGGCAAAAGCTCCCCCGCTATTATTTATAACATTGAAACAATACACAAGTTTGTATAAAAATAAAGCTAGCTATTAATGGTTTAATTAGTACTTAGGTAATTTTTGTGTGGTTTACAATACCATTTTAAGTATAGGATATTTAGTGATATAGTGTGTAGTAAATATACCTACATATAAAAAAATAATAGAGAAAATGTTGTATCAACATCAAATTTTGTGCTTAATGCTTTTTGCGTTGTACTCGGTGGTTTCTTGTGCCCCTTCGAAGGTATGAGCCAAAATTGTGTGGTGAACTAGTGCTAACTAATTTTTCTCATGTTTAGGATACCGAAGGATTTAAATACAGAAACATTCGAAGTGAATGTGATTGTGGTAAGTAATTTTTATAATACAAAATGTTAGGTTAGATTAGGTTATGTTTTTATCATTATGTACTCAGTCTCAGACGCCGTTTTGTTTTAGAATGTGGAGTGAGCAATCGGCAAATGCGAGTAGTTGGAGGCAACATAACTAAAGTTCATGAATTTCCTTGGATTGCCGGTTTGAGTAAAGGTGGTGAATTCTATTGTGGCGCTGCTCTAATTACCAAGAGGCATTTAATAACAGCGGCACATTGCGTTAATGGGTAAGGTAACATTGATTTATTGGAGTGTTAATTAAGTCGTTGATAATCTTGTTGGTTCGGAAAATTCAGTCAAGTAGAGTTAGACAGTTTGTTGAGTCTTCTACATAATTGTATAAATATACTCGAAGGTGTTAAGATGTTGAATATTACAGTGTATAAAAAAAATTGAAAAATCATTCTGGAAATTTTCCAAAAATACATTAAAAATTACTACTACCTGAAATGCGGTTAATTTGGCTTTTATTTTATTAAATTTGAATGCTAAATCACAAAATATTCATAAACAAACTTTGAATTTTTTATTTCGTGATTTTTGAGTCGATATTTAAGTTAATTCATTTTTAACCTTATAATTTTAGAACCAATAAAACTGCCGATTTAAAAAATGTCTTGGAGTTGGAATATTTAATGTATTTCAAATTCCCCGCTAAATATTTTTAGTCCCAATTCTCTCTACTCAAAAAATGCTAACTAAATTAATAATTTAAGATTCACATGTCAGTTTTAACCAAATTTCAAGTTTTGCAAGGACGAATAATAAAAAATGTTTAAAAAGTTTACACATTCTTCGAGAATATTTTTCTTAAATAAAAACAAATGTATTTAAAAATTAGCAAATGTTGGGATAATTTTTAATTTAGGGCCATTAATAAAAGGTTACGTCTCCTTTTGCTTTAATAGCTGCCAGTATTCTTGCAGGCATTGTATTTAATAAAATTTGGTATAATGTTGGCGTGAAACTATCCCAAATTTCTTCTATTTTGGTCCTTAAATCCCCAATGATTCTTGGTGGATTATTGCGTAGAATACGTTTAATTTTATGCCCGGGACTGGATGAAAGCTTCTTTATGTCGTTTTCACAGAGTTCCAAAACTGTAATTTTTTAAGAACATCAGTCGTTAGAAAATTACGTCACTTTTTTCAAGTGCAACTTTAAAGCTATGAAAATTGCCTAAAATCACCAAATAAAGACTTGGGGATTTTTGTACATAGAACCAACATCCGGCTTTGCAATAAAGTAAATTTTACCAAAATCCAGTCAGCCGTTCCAAAACTGTGATTATTTAAATGTAGGTACCACCCTCAAAAAACACGTTTTGTGAAAAGTGAACTGTGGAACTCGAAAAAAATGCAAAAAAATCATATTAACATTTCAGGATTTTTTTCAATATAGTACGATCCTTGAGCTTTGATTTAAAGGTTTTTTGACACAAATCCAACCAGTGGTTTCAAAACTGTGATGTTTTAAAACAGTTACTAGAAAATAATTTTTAAAGTGCTACTTTGAAGCTCCGATAAATGCCTAAAATTACTAAATAAAAACTTGTGTAACTTCTTTGTAAAGAAAACCAACTTCTAGCTTTGCAACAAAGTAAAATTCATCAAAATCCCGCCAGCCGTTCCAAAATTGTGATTATTTAAATGTAGGTACCACCCTCAAAAAACACGTTTTTTGAAAAGTGAACTGTGGAACTCGAAAACAATGCAAAAAAAGTCATATTAACATTTCAAGATTTTTTTCAATATAGTACGATCTTTGAGCTTTATTTAAAGGTTTTTTGACACAAATCCAACCAGCGGTTTCAAAACTGTGATGTTTTAAAACAGTTAGGTACTAGAAAATCATTTTTTTAAAGTGCAACTTTGAAGCTCCGATAAATGCAAAAAATCACCAAATAAAAACTTGTGTAACTTTTTTGTAAAGAAAACCAACATCCAGCTTTGCAATAAAGTAAAATTCATCAAAATCCGACTACAAAATCCAACGTTTTGAAAATAATAATTCTTTGTTTCTACAATTTTCCCACCTGCTGGGTTAAAGTGCCACAGTTTTGGAACCGCCGAGCGGATTTTTACGAAATTTACGTTTTTATATAACCAAATGTTGGCATTATAACAGGAAAAAATCATCAACATTATGGAAGTTAATTTAGATAACTTTTGCGCGTATGGAAAAACGACCATCAAATTTACTTTTGTCCGAACATTTAGTTGTTAGGACTCGTACAATATACAATTTTGTAACTGCTAATTCTTAAAACACTGTTATATAAATTTAATCATATTTATTGGTACAAAATTTCATGTTTTCAATGATAGAAACTCAGTTTTTTAGCCCGATTATGTTAGCTTTTTTTCAATTTTTATTCACATTACATATTTCGTTTTTTCTGTACATAACTTGAAATTTTGTGGATTTTTTCTACACAAAAATACCAAGAAATTCATTTCCACCCTCGTCAAAGTCAATAATAGTTTTATAACAATTTTTCAACAAGTCTATAAAAATTTTACTAGACAACTAGCATAAAACTTTAAATGAATGACCAACGAATTTCTTGTAAATTTTATGGGGGCAGAATCTCTATCTCTAACATAAGAAATCTTGTCAAAATCAGATGATATTCTTATAATCTTCAAAACTAAGCCATAATCATGATTAAGTACTAATGTTGAGAATGACTGTTTTGATGATTTTTCTAGATTTGCCACCAAAGACATCACTGTGCTTCTCGCAGACCACGACCGCCACTCCAAAGACCGTTTCCAAAACGTAGTCGTACGAGGCCTAAAAAAAATTCGCGAACACGAGCACTTCGACACCCAAAGTTTTAACAACGACATCGCTGTTCTAGAACTAGATGAGCCCGTCGATTTTGATGCAAAAATCCAGCCAATTTGCTTACCAAAACTAGGTACAAAAATCCCTTTAAAAAAAATTTAGCAAATCTTAGTGATTTATTCCAATTATTTTGCTCTCTATTTCTTCCAGCAAGTCAATCCAATTATTTACGTGTGTTTTGCAGGTATCGAGGATTATTCCGGAAAAACCGCAGTTATAGCCGGTTGGGGACGAACGGGTGAGAGTGAAAAACCGTCGAATATTCTAAGAAAAGTTGCGGTTCCAGTATGGACTAAAGAGGAATGTTACAACTCCGGTTACGGCGAGAGGAAAATCTCGGAAAATATGTTTTGTGCTGGATACGCTGAGGGAAAACGCGATGCCTGTCAAGTAATATCAGAAATTTCTACGAAGGAATAATTTAGCTGACTGTTTTTCTTGTCTTGTCCTTAGGGCGACAGCGGTGGTCCTCTTCATATGAATAATGAATCAGGAGACGTGGAGATAATTGGTAAATAAAAGCACATTTCCAATTATTGATTTCCTCTATTGTTTATGACCCACTTTTCCAACTTGCGATACAATTACTAAAAGTTAAGCTAGTAATTCACTTTTCTTTCAGGGGTGGTTTCCTGGGGACGTGGTTGTGCTCGTCCTAATTTGCCGGGAGTCTACACCAAAGTCGGAAACTATTTGGACTGGATTCAGGAAACTTTAACTGGTGAATGTGTGTGTCAACGGCCTCATCATCGCAATTCTCTGAATATCTAAGATTTGTGTAGGTAAACAAATCCGAATGATCTAGTCACCGAAAAAACCCGTATAATTTTATTAATTATGATAATGATTCTGTGCCAAATTATATTGATCAATTTTGTGCCAAAGATTGTATTTATTAGCGTGTAGGAGTTTTGTCCTTATTGTAAAAGAAAACTCATTTTAAATAAAAATATGTGTATTCTAATTCTGGTTTAATTTTGTTATAATTAGCGAGGACTATTTTTCGTTACATAAATTTTCTTATATGGAGTAGATTTTTCATATGTTCCTTTTTCCAGATTTGTGATGTTTTTTATATGTTCCAAAATAAGTATATAGGCAGTTAGTTATATTTCACAGAACAAACTAAAGCCTAAACTAAATACTGTGCCTTTATAATGGTCGGAAATTTTCCAAAAATAGACAAAGATCCTTGAGGTTTACTTTGGTACAAATAAAAAGGAGTTGGTTCTCAGAAAAAATTCAAATATGTACAGGGTGTCCCTGTTTATATCGTCAGGATTAAATGTGGTTTGTCTAATAAACTATGGTCGAGTGTTGCTTCCTTTTTGACGTACAGGCCATTAAAGAAAATAAATTACTTTAAATAATTTGCTATAAATCAATAACAAAAAAAGTTAGCCTTCTGAAATTTTGCATAGATCTTTTTTTTTGTATTCTCTTATTAATAGTGGTTGCAATTATTTTATTTAGAACACAGAGGCGTGCGTACGGGTTTCTTCAAAAACATTCTATCATAATTCTTGTTATTTTGTAAAAAAATTCAATACCCTACAAAAAATATCCAAAAAAACACGGAGTCCCCCCCTGTGAGTACGACACTGAACAATATTATTTTGGTTGTAATTGTAGCTTCCTTATAGACCCAATTTTAAATAAGCGAGAAAATCGATGTTGATATATGAATGATCCATAAAAAACCCCAAAACTTTCATATTTAACATTTTTTCCCACCTTTAAAAATAAAAAAGTTATAAGACCTGTTCACTTTTATTTGGATATCCTTGTAGGTATGTACATTGACTGGTACTGAAATCCTTGGACACTGACAGATTGAACCTTCTGTTTTAATTGTATTAGTTTATCAAGAAATATACCGTTTTATTCATAAAAAAAGAATTTAGCAAAACCACGACTTAAAACAATATTAAGCAGAAATTCAAGCTGACGTTGCGTTGTTCATTTCAACTCGTTTGGTTTAAACATTTACACTCGTAATAGGTACAAATAACTACAAAATAAAATTATTGGATTTTTTCACGAACACTGTATTTAAGTTATATTTATAATATATGACGAGTTGGTTGCATAATGTAAATTTGAAAGTAGGTACATATCCTATGTAGGTATAAATTTATTAGATAAAAATATTTATATATAATATAAACTTTTTTATTAAATTAGAAAATAATGTGAACACTTGTATGATTAGGATAAGGATAATAAAGAGCTTATTGAATTGGTGATTTACTTCAATCAACTCAAACCTTAATTACTAACTACACTCCTGATTTTTCTTACTTTACATCAAGCCTAAAGTTAATCTCATTAAAATTAAAGCTCAGGAAATTTTATGAGTGCCTAATAAGTTAATGAAATTACAAATTGGATAAGAGTCCTTTGTAAGGATCTTGATCTTGGAAACACGTATAAAGCATGAAAATGTTCTATTGAAATAAGTAGGTAGGCATCACTAAAATAATACAGGTAAAAGTTCTTTTAATTTATCTAAATTAGGAACATTTTGAAATTAGCCAAAAAAAAAATTGAATTTATGTCCGTATTTTGTGTCCTTAAAACTGTGAAAAAATGGACGGATTTCGAGCTTTATTACAAAGAAATGTATTTGATTCAACTAGAAAATTCAAACAGAATGAATATCTGACCAAATTTTAATAGCTACTATAAACTCACTTAGAAAATTTGTCCAATTTTAGATTTTGTGTCCTAAAAACCATAAAAAAATGGATGGATTCTCTTACGCTTTGCTTTGTTACAAAGAAATAAGTTGGATCTACTAGATTATTCAAACAGAATGCAAATTTGAAGAATATTTCGGATTTTATTGCCCACTATAAACTCGCTTTAGAAATTTTTTAATTTTAGATTTTGTGTCTTAAAAACTGTTATGAAATTTAAAAAATTGGGTGGATTTTCTTACAATTTGCTTTGTTACAAAGAAATAAGTTGATTCTCCTAGAAAATTCAAACAGAATGAAAATCCGATGAAAATTCCCTTCTACAAAAAAAACAAAACTTCAAAAATTTGATTCTATTTTTTTATTATGGAACTTTATTGACATTTTCCAAAATTAAAACAAAAAGGGCCCTATGGGACTGAACTTAAAAATACTCTCATGTAAATAATTTCAAAAAATGGAAGGATTTCTTTACGGTTTTGTTACAAAGAAATATGATGATTCTACTAGAAAAATTTTAACCGAAATGAAAATTCAACAAAAATTCTTGGTTTTATTGTCTATATAAACTCAGTTAAGAAATTTGTACAATCTTCGATTTTTTCACCTCAAAACTTAAATAAAATTTAAAAAAATTTTTTTTATGGTTTGCTTTGTTATAAATAAATAATATGAATCTACTATAAAATATGAACAAAATGAAAATCCAACAAAAATTCTTAATTTTATTGTCTATTATAAACTTAAACTTAAAATAAAAATTTGTTCAATTTCAGATTTTGTGACCTTTAAAACTCCGAAGTTTGGGCAGAAAGGAAGGTTAAAGAAAGTCACCTTTAAAGCTGTCACAAAATTTGAGAAAATGAATAGATGTCCTTTCAATTTGCTTTGTAACAAAGAAATAAGTTGATTCTAATAAAATGATTCTACTACAAAATTCCTTTTGATTTATTTTTTATTTTATTTCCTACTGTAAATAGACACTTCAAAATTTGTCCAAAAGTATACAAAATTGTCAAATTATTTTAAATTTCCATCAAAATTTCTGTAATTACTAATTAAATATAGGTACAGAATTTTAAGCTACATTTGAGTATCTAAAAGATAGTTTTGTATATTTATAATTTTTTTCAGAAAATTATTTCGGAAATTAACTGCTTTTTATTTTTTTTTAATTTTACCCACATTTTGCAATTTTCGTATAAAAAAACGCCTCTTTGAGATTAAGTTTTGATACGTTTTTTAATGATTTTTGACGCAACTGTATGTTGGATTTTAAAAATAATAACTGTTAAGTAAAAATTAGTCATCAAAGTAAAAAAAATGCAATATTATAGTTGATCCATCTAACCTCAAAATTTTCCAATGTGGGAAGGATATCACACGAAAATATCTGATGTGTCCAACACATGACTTTCTTATACATTACCATGATACAGTTTTAATCTTTGGAAAATACTGAAGGGGTAGCCAATAATCACATGCAGTCAACATTTAATATGTTATTAATATAAAATCAGATTTATTTATTATTATTGTTTTCGTTACCATAGAAACCAGTAAAATAAAAAAATATAATGGTCCTTCTGGGATTCGAACCCGCGACCTTCCGTTTGGCAGTCAAGTCCCTTTAGTCACTAGTCTATCTCGGCTGTCGGATTTCGGATTCAACGCGTACTATGAGAAATACAGGGTGGTTCAGGTTAAACGTTAATTAATTTTTGGATTGTCTGTTCAATTTAGAGGAAATAGTTACTCTTGAAAATTTTTTATTTAATGTTTCGCTTTTGAGATCTTTGAGTTTGAAGGTTTGGAAACACAACATCAAATGCTATGCTGAATTAAAGAAAATTTTGAATAAGTCCTCAAAATAGGCTTTGATACATTTTCGAGCTCTTTTAACCACGGAATTAATCGCTGCCAAGACTTAATGGCAATTTTGTGTTTCCAAACCTTCAAACTCAAATATTCCAAAAACGAAACCTTAAGTTAAAATTTGTCGAGAGTAACTATTTTCTCTAAATTAAACAGACAATCCAAAAATTGTATTTTCCTCACAATATATCCAGTGGCGTCGAAAATTGGAGGGAAAAGTGGAATGGCCCCCAATATCTACGCCATTGGAGATTTTTTTAATAAATGAATCCCATCATTATCTTGAAATGTACTACATTACTCTGTGTGCGAAATTTAATGGAAATCGTTCTGGTGGTTTAGAAGTTATGTTAAGAAAACGAGTTTATATTTTTATATTTTGACACCCTGTATCTTTGTTATAAAACATTTTTGAGCAAAGTTTTTTAATAAAAGTCTACTTTTTTCATGATGCTCTATCACCGCCCAAAATTAATGACGTTCAACCTGGACCACCCTGTATAAGAGTTTTTAGAATACCTATCTCGTTTCTTTGAAATTTTTTTGACGGAATATCAAAAAAAAGTTCAAATTTAATTCCAAATCAATGTTAAAGAATAAAAAAATCTCATAAATTGTTTATTTTCAAGATATTCCTAAAAAACCTAAAAATTTCTTCAGGTAAGTGTCACTTGTTTTGGTGCTAGATGAAAAACATTGAATGTCACATCCAAATATGAAATTTGAATCAAATCCGATAACTCGTTTTTGAGTTATGGTGGATACAGACAGACACACAGACAGACACACAGACAGAGAGACAGACATCATGGCGAAAATGGTCAAATTGGATTCAGGGGCCCTCAAAACGTGTAAATCCATCAAAATCTCGAAGTCGAAAAAAATCACGATTACTATACCTACCTACTTTCTTATTACTTCGTATAAGAACGTAAAAAGGAAAGAGGGAACCAAACAACTATATCGAATGGCACCAAATTTTTTCAAGATACTGATATTTTTCAAAAAATTAGATTTTGGGTATTTAAAAGCCTTAATTTCGGTTTTTAGACATGCAAACTATACTGGAGCAAACCGTTTTTTTAACCACCAAAAATAAAAGATTTTCTCACATAGAGCAGACTTTTTGGCGACCACAACTTACGATTCACAAAACTATTCCGTTTTAGTGAAGTACATCCAATCTTTTAATATAATTAATAATAAGCCATCATTATTTTTACATACTTTCCCTTTTCCTTCTTCAAATCTTCACATATCAGATAAGATAGATAAGTACAAATCTGTATAAATTACAATTGAATTTCTCACATTTCCAAGAAAATAATTTTTATACTGTACGTACTACATACTCTTTTACGCCTACATTCTTAACCGATACCTACAATTACAAATACAAATCAGTACCTACATCGCCTTTGTCACCTATACCATTATACCACATTGGCATCCCAACAATTAATATAACTACACAGTTATTGTCACATCCTTGCCTGTTTCTCTTCGTGTAAGTGAAAGGCGACAGAAAGAGAAAAGAAATCGAAATTAAAGTTTATATCTAAGTAGGTGACCATGTCATTTACAAACGGTAGGGGTATTCTCTGGTCAAAATTATCATAGATATCATTTGTAGTAATCTACATCTATTCTTGGACACAGAAAAGCGTTTAGTAGATCAATTGATTGACATAACAGTTGAAGAGAATAGGCAGTAAATTTGTTAAATAATTTCGATACGGTTTAATGTGGTCATCGAGTATGGTTATAAAATAATAAAAGTTCTTATACCTAACTGATGTGTTGATGGAAAATCTATAAACGTATATAAAATATAATAGATTTTTCGATCAATTTTGGAAGAATCTAAATTCTATAATCTCTCTCCTACAAAATTCTGAAAATTTTCCTCTTTTAAGATTTCACTTCCATCTCCATTTTTTACAACTGAACCCACAATAATTGATTAATATTTCTAAACTACCACGCGTTATTATCTTAGTCTACTAGCTGTTAATCAATTAAGAACCATTTATTGCCTCGATCGAGATCAATAATAATCATATGCACTTTCTCGATCAATTGTCTTGCTTCTAATAAATGATAAAAATGAACTTTCACTTTTCAATTTGTTGGCAAATTGAAAATTAGGATAGGATAATGTGCTAAGTATGTGAAGTAATTATTAATTTGTGTTGTACTACTTTTATTAAATCATAGGTTAGATGAATATAAATAGAACTCACGAATGAAAGTAGATATAATAACGGAGAGTGAAATTATTTCGTTTCAGTATCAGAGAATTCCTTCGGTGATTTTTTTGGGGATACACTAAAAGCTAGATAATAATTACAAGAATTTAATTTATTTCATTCAACATCTTCACAGGCTTAAAATTTATTTTATCGACGATTTTTTGTAATTTTTAAGTGGGTCAGTAGACAAACTACCAGTTAACCATCAAATTATTCTTCCAATTATCGTTTCAGATTCCTTTAATTAAATTCCAAGCGCCATATGTGATTTTCTGTAAAGGCAAAATTATTGTTAATTTAATTACAAGCTTTTTTCTCGTAATCACAAGAATATAATCGTCTACTTTCAATTATTTACCTCTTTCTTCTTTTTCCGTTAATTATAATTGTTACGTCCTTGTTAGGATAAATTATGACGTTGGTTCCCTCCAAAGCATGACTACTTTCTTTGAAGGTCTAGTGAAAGAATCAACAAACAACAGTGGAGTCCTTGGTAGATGGTGAAAGCACCCATTCAAGTGCATACCACTACCGTTTTTCAACTTAAATTTGTTAAATAAACGAAAAACTGTATGTGAAGCTGTGGCGTTAAGATCGGGGAAAAATTGAGGTGCTAATTGAAGTTTAAACATTTAAACGAAGCGCATAGTTAATATGTTTGTGATATAAACAAATAAAAATGAGAGTGAATTGGTTTATTTTGCAGATTAGTTTTTTGTGTGTGTTTTTGATAGTGCGGAATGGGCAAGGGCGGATTGCAACGGCAGTTGATGTAAGGGAAAAATTTGTCTTTGTTCAAGTCTCAAATTTCGAGTTAGGTTCAAGGACAGTAAATCTCATGTTATTCAGTATTTTGAGATGATTAGTAAGAGAAAATTTTCAAAATGTTCTCATTTTATTTTTTACGTTATCTCCAATTTTGTTATAATTTCGAGTTAAGCGGGAGGCTAAGTTTTAGAAGACAGTAAATTCATGACCTGCTGTAACGTAATCTTTCCCTAATCCCAAATCTATGATAATTTAACTACCTCTTTAAAATCCTATTTTTTTGATATTCGATCACACATTTTCAGTATTTTCGAGTAAAGATCGCTAAAACTGCCATAGTACTGTTTTTTTATACGTAATAGTCATTTGTATAACTAGGGAGGAAAGCCATGTATTCTCTCCCGCGGCTGAAGTTTAGCGGAGGGCAGTAATCATCCAAGGGAGAGAAGATAGCTTTTTCTAGTGTTTCTACTCCTTGTTTAGAAAGTAGGCTTTTGCTCCCTCAAATTGTCCCCAGGGAGAAAAATTAAATTTTCCTCCCTAGGGAGGACATTGCCTACTTTATCGGGAAATTTAAAAAGCTTTAATTTGTTTGACTAAGCGCCAATCAAATAATATATTGTAAAATTCCACGCTAATTATTATTATTTTTAATTCTCCCCGCTCAAAAAATGGGCTTTAGTTTTATTACCAAAAAACTCAAATTACCGATTGCATTTTATTTCAACTTTCCAACTATACCAACTATACCCAATTTAAACAAATCTCCTAATTGCCATTTTCTCTCAACCACGTTAATTTCTTCAACAAACTTTTTTACCTACACGACATTTTATTTAAAAGCAAACAAATCTATACTTTCAGAAAAACAAACATCAGTTAACAAACTCAGGCACAAACAGACTAAATCACACTCATCATACACGCGGTGGTCGGTTTCTTTTCAATCAAATCTTCGGAATTGCCAGTTTGGTCACTGGTGGGACTTCCAGTGATGATGACGATGACGATGATGACAACAGTGGTGGAGAACAGGTGAAGAATTGCTCTTGTGGTAAGTAAGGGGAAGTAAAGGGCATCTGGTTTATAAAGACATTCACGTGACTAATCTATTTCTTTGATAATTTTAGATAATAATGTGTAAAAATTTAGAGTTTTTTTAAATTTGCCGCTGTCAATTCCTTCTAAAAAGTCTGATTATGTAGCAATAGTAAAAGTTTAATGTAACTAAAGTTCATTTTAGTAGAGAGGAATGGCACACTAGTAATATTTTGGCGGGAAATTTAAAATATATGAATTTCATTGAGTATTTAGTAATTTGGATCGAATAGGAGCCAATCAATTTAATATATTTTAAATTTCTCATTAAATATTTCTAGCTTCAATCCTCCCTACTGAAGAATGGACTATAGATCACGTGATCGCATTTCGAAAATGGATTAACTTTGATTTTTCTTTTCAGAATGCGGTTTGTCCAATCAGGAAAATCGCATAGTGGGTGGAAGACCAACGGGGATTAATCGGTACCCTTGGGTGGCTAGGATTGTGTACGATGGCCACTTCCATTGTGGTGCTTCGTTGCTATCGCAAGACTATGTGTTAACTGCAGCTCATTGTGTAAGAAGGTACCAAAAATATTTTTAAATTTTTTAGTGACCAAAACTATTCTTTTTATTTTTGGTCTCTATTTCAACTTTTAATGATTTTTGTATCTTCAGATTAAAACGCTCCAAGATTCGAGTTATTCTTGGAGATCATGACCAATCCACCACGTCTGATGTTCCCGCCAAAATGCGAGCAGTAGCTTCAGTTATAAGACATCGAAATTTCGATGCTGATTCGTACAACCATGACATAGCTTTGTTGAAGTTGAGGAAGCCGGTGGAGTTTACCAAGAGCATTCGACCAATTTGTTTGCCTGCTTCTGGTGGGTTTTTTGAAACAACTCAAAATTAAAATATTTTTCTGATTATTGAAAAGTTCGTCTCAATAGAAAATTATTTTCACTTCATAAATTTCATCTCAGTTAACCCCCATGTCCTTATTTCGTTTCAGGCAAGGATCCCTCAGGCAAAGTTGGCACAGTAGTGGGATGGGGTCGCACAGCTGAAGGTGGAATGCTACCCAGCATAGTCCAAGAAGTAGAAGTTCCCATACTCACTTTGTCACAGTGCAGAGCAATGAAATATCGAGCTTCCAGGATAACCTCCTATATGTTGTGTGCGGGAAGGGGCGCAATGGATTCCTGTCAGGGAGACAGTGGCGGACCGTTGGTTGTGCATAGTGGGGACAAGTTTGAAATTGTTGGTGGGTAGATAAATAAATAAATTCATGCACGTTGTACGTAGTAATTTTTAAAAATTATCACTAGTTTGAGTAGTTTGGAACTAAACAACTTTATTGTTTTTGTTAAATATAATCGTTTTATTTGTAAATTTTGAGTTACATTTGGATATTCGCTAAATTTGCAAGTGGTGAAGTTTAGGAACCACTGGCGGGTTTATGGTCAAATTTAGTTTTGTAAGTCATTAATGTTAAATATAAAAAATCACTAAATTAATTTGAGAGTGGTTACAAAATAATCTAAAAAGTTGGACGTTAATTGTTTTAAATCGACAAATTTTGGAACCTCTGGTCCACTTTTATGCAACCTTTTTGTTTCTTCTAAGTGTAAATATTATATTTAATCGTTTTTTAAATATGTTCCATTTTTTTTACCAAATTTAGAGTTTTACCATAATTTGAACAAAATTCTGTTTTAAAGTATTACAGTTTTGGAACCACTGGCCGTATTTTGTTCAAATTGACTTTTCCAAGTATTTAAATGTTAGGTTTATCCAAGAAAAAATCACGTTAAATATATTTTAATTTTTTTCAAAAAAATCTATAGCTCTAGTTTTTATACTATATTTTCTATTCATTTGTAGGAATCGTGTCCTGGGGAGTTGGATGTGGTCGTCCTGGCTATCCAGGAGTGTACACCCGCGTAGCAAAATACGTCAACTGGCTAAAATTCAACCTAGAAGATACCTGTTTATGTACTTAACCAATTATGTACCTCTCAATTTATTTATTTCTTTAATAAAACCCATAAAAACCGAAACATGTTACCTGCATAAATTACCAAACAAACATTGTTTTTTCCTAAAAATAATTTACCTTGTCAACGAAAATAAAATAAAGCAAAATGTGGATATTAGAACAAGTTGTTATTAACAATATAAGCAAAACCGGTATTGAAAATTGACTGTAGTCATACAAATATGCTAATCAGTCATATAAAAACATACACAACGAGGCAGGAGAGCACACGTTGGATGTGTCAATGGCCCCAAAAGATCATCTTCACAATAATGGCATTTACAAAATCGAAAAAAATGTGCGTCATTTATAAAGGTTATTTTCGTAAACAAAACCGCATATCTTACTTTACAGAATAGCAATAAACTGGTATGAAAATGTGGTAGGGAATTTGCGGTTTTTTAAATTTTATTATAAAGAAACAACAAACAGATACATAGATATGTGTGTGTGCTTTTTTGTGGACACGTGGAGGATTATTACTACTTTGGAACTTTGCTGATTTGAATAAAGTAATATCTAATTCTATAACAACGAACCAAAGTTAAGAGTAAATAATATCTTTATGGAAAAAATCTAGTAATTTCTCACTTCAAAATTTGTCACAATTTTATGATTAGGATAAGGATAATAAACAGCTTATTGAATTGGTGATTCACTTCAATCAACTCGAACCCTAATTACTCTAAAGTACACTCCTGATATTTCTTATTTTACATCAAACCTAAAGATAATTTTATTGAAAGTAAAGTTCAGGTAATTTTATGAGTGTCTAATACTAAGTTAATCAAATGGCAAGTTAGATAAGAGTCCTTTATAAGGAACTTGATCTTTGAAATACATATAAAGCATGAAAATGTTACCTATATGGAAAGAAGGTAGGCATTAAAATAATGCAGGTAAAACTTTCATTTAATTTATGTAATTCAGGAACATTTTGAAATTACCCAAAAAAAATCAATGAATTTATGTGCGTATTTTGTGTCCTTAAAACTGTGAAAAAATGGACGGATTTCGAGCTTGTTACAAGGAAATGTATTGATACAGCTAGAAAATTCAAACAAATAATGAAAATCTGACCAAAATAATAAATTTTAATAACTACTAAAAACTCACTTAGAAAATTTGTTCAATTTTAAATTTGGTGTCGTAAAAACTATTATAAAATTTCAAAAAATGGGTGGATTTTTTACGCTTTGCTTTGTTACAAAGAAATAAATTGGATCTACTAGATTATTCAAACAGAATGCAAATTTGACGAAAATTCCGAATTTTATTGCCTACTGCAAACTCGCTTTAGAAATTTGTTCAATTTTAGATATTGTGTCAGAAAAACTGCTATAAAATTTCAAAAAATGGGTGGATTTTCTTACGGTTTACTTTGTTATAAAGAAATAAGTTGAATCTATTAGATTATTTAAACAGAATGCAAATTTGACGAAAATTCCGAATTTTATTGCCTACTGCAAACTCGCTTTAGAAATTTGTTGAATTTTAGATATTGTGTCCTAAAAAGTGCTATAAAAGTTCAAAAAATGGGTGGATTTTGTTACGGTTTGCTTTGTTACAAAGAAATAAGTTGGATCTACTAGATTATTCAAACAGAATGCAAATTTGACGAAAATTCCGAATGTTATTGCCTACTGCAAACTCGCTTTAGAAATTTGTTCAATTTTAGATATTGTGTCCTAAAAACTGCTATAAAATTTCAAAAAATGGATGGATTTTCTTGCGGTTTGCTTTGTTATAAAGAAATAAGTTGAATCTATTAGATTATTTAAACAGAATGCAAATTTGACGAAAATTCCGAATTTTATTGCCTACTGCAAACTCGCTTTAGAAATTTGTTGAATTTTAGATATTGTGTCCTAAAAAGTGCTATAAAATTTCAAAAAATGGGTGGATTATGTTACGGTTTGCTTTGTTATAAAGAAATAAGTTGGATCTACTAGATTATTTAAACAGAATGCAAATTTGACGTAAATTCCGAATTTTATTGCCTACTGTAAACTCGCTTTAGAAATTTGTTCAATTTTAGATATTGTGTCCTAAAAACTATTATAAAATTTCAAAAAATGGGTGGATTTTCTTACGCTTTGCTTTGTTACAATGAAATAAGTTGGATTTACTAGATTATTCAAACAGAATGCAAATTGGACGAAATTTCCGAATTTTATTGCCTACTGTAAACTCGCTTTAGAAATTTTTTAATTTTAGATTTTGTGTCTTAAAAACTGTTATGAAATTTAAAAAAATTCGGTGGATTTTCTTACAATTTGCTTTGTTACAAAGAAATAAGTTAGTTCTCCTAGAAAATTCAAACAGAATGAAAATCCGATGAAAATACCCTTCTACAAAAAAAATAAAACTACGAAAAAGTTTCTAAATTGAATGGAAAATACTCTCTGCATATTGGTGCTGCAAAAAAAACAGTGGCGTACGTTTTATTCAATAAAATGTTTTTGAAGAAACCCGTACGCACGCCTCTGTGTTCTAAATACAATAATTGCAACCACTATTAATAAGAGAATATAAAAAAAAATCTATGCAAAATTTCAGAAGGTTAACTTTTTTTGTTATTGATTTATAGCAAATTATTTAAAATAATTTATTTTCTTTAATGGCCTGTACGTCAAAAAGGAAGCAACATTCGACCATAGTTTATTAGACAAACCACCTTTAATTTTCGCTAAACTATCGACTGGTGAAATCCTGACGATATAAACTGGGACACCTTGTATATCCTGAAAATTATAACGATTTTGGTAAACTGAATTGAAACTAATTTTATAACTTTTATTCGAATTTCAACAACTTCTCCAGCATCTTGAAGGCGATAAATATAGTTTATTAATTTCCTGTAATTGAATTCCGGTCATACTTCTCGCGTACTTACACGGCTAATTTCTCGTATATCACAAACCAATAAGCAAGTTTATTCTACAGGAAATTAATTAATTGATATAGAAAGCACCATTAAGAATCACATTTACATCTTAGATGTTTTTCAGCTAGCATACTTTCCTATTTTCTGCACCGTATGAAAAATATCCTCTTATAAATTTTCAATAGATGATCCAAAAAAACCATTAGTAGTTAGATTAAATAAACACAAACTTTTTTTGTAGAGGTGTATAATATAATAGATTTGATCAACTCGTGTATGTGCGAGGCCGTTGGTGTTCCAAGTGGTTCTGACAGTTGAAGAACAGAAGTTGCTGGTGCTGCATCAGCAAAAGATCAATGTAATATTGATCGTTGTTGTGTGTTATCGATTTTTCGTTCGCAGATTTTTATTTGTTCAACTATGGCCAATTTAACCTGTTTTGTTACGGTGTTTGTACTGTGGATGTTGTGTATGAAATGTGGAAGTGTAAGTAAGTTTTGGTGTTAGCTAAAGATCGTAAATTAATCAGCTATTAGCAATAATAATAAAAATATGTAATTATGTGTGAAATCATAAAATAATTTCGAACAGCGAACAAGTTTCTCTTATTATTATTAGCTTTAAGTTCGTTTTTTCACCATTTCAATTAGATTTCCTAGTTACAAGTTTTTGTAAGATAAAAACTCCTTCATGGCGTTCACTGAACTTAAATAAATCAAATTCGATTTTATTTGTGCGTATTGACAGGCACCTTGCCACTGGCAGTTCAAATAATAAAAGAAAATAAAACTCATCGCGCCTTCAAATTCTGAAGCTCAAACTCATAAGCTTAAACACTTTTACTTTTTTCCAGTGGAAATTGTTTGAACTCTTATTACAACTTACGGTTGTTTTATAGCACCTATGTGCATGTTGTTATAATCTGCTCGTGCAGTAAAATTTCAAATACATTTACACCTACACAATTCGAGTCAATTAGCAAAGAAAAGAGTAAACGACATGCTATAAATTGTACCGTTAACTATTTAAAATATTTCCGAGGATAATTACAATTCAAAAGGTGTAGGTATTACTTTTTTATAAAACAGTATAGAAGAATTTGGTTGGATGTGTGATAAATTTTAATTAACTAGTTCTTGTTAAAAGTTTTTAAGTAGACGAGTTTGATTTGGTTTTTTTAGAACAGCAATTAGTTGATTGTTTAAAAAATATGTTGTTTTAGGCTTGCCTCCAAACCAGATTTGGGTAATTTTGTGGCGTGATCCTTCACATATATAGTCACAAATATTTCAGTATAGCTTTAAAAATATACTCCAAAAATTTTTGAATCTGTGATTTAGGTATTCTTCAACTTGGATATATTCAAAAATAAACGATTATACTTCAATAATTCAGTAGGGTTTATTTGTTTTGAAATTATAAGACGCAGAAAATGAAAATTGTATTGAAAACGCTTAAAAAGTGCTCAATTTTTGACTTATACACTGCAAACTTGTATCAAATTTATGGAAAATAAATTTTGCTATTTGTAGATGTTTCGGATAATTATTCAAACTGAAATGCTCAATTTCTTATTAAAATTCTGTTTTTATTCTAATGATTGGAAAATTATAATCTGAATTTTAAAATGACGGAATTTTCTTACTAAATTAAAAGTTTTGGGTGCTTTCCACAATCATAATATGTTCCAAATTTATCTTTATATTTAAAAGAAACAGCTAGTTCAATTGATTTTGAAACTATAGGACAAAGATAGAATTTATAGTGTAAAATTGAGTGATTTTTTTGGGAAAAACGTCACAATTTGAGTTATTTTTAAAGTGCAACATTTTGAAATGTTGGGGCAACAAACTTTATATCTTTATATGGTCTAAGAAAGTCGATTTTTAGTCCAGTCAAACGAGTCATTTTTAAATGCATTAAATCGGAGTACAATGAAATTTTGAGGGTGGGTAGTGGTTGCCAACGGAACACTCTTATTATCTCGGTAAATATGCAAGTTACGTTAAAAATTCATGTTACTAATATTGTTAAGGAACAAATTTCCAACAACTTTTGTTTGAAACTTTTTTTCATATTATTAATATTTACGAAGTTATAAATTTCCAAAAAGAGCATGTCGGAGGTGAAAATTGTTTTATGGATTTTATAGCCATTATAGCCATTATCTCGGTAAATATGCATCTCACGTTAAAAACGAGCATTACCAATATTGTTAAGGAACTAATTCCCAACAACTTTTGTTTGAAACTCTTGTTCATATTATTAATATTTACAAAGTTATAAATTTCCAAAAAGAGGATGTCGGGAGTGAAAATTGTTTTATGGATTTTATAGCCAAACTTTGGAAATTTATAACTTTGTAAATATTAATAATATAAAAAAAAATTTCAAACAAAAGTTGTTGGGAATTAGTTCCTTAACAATATTGGTAATACGCGTTTTTAACATGAGATGCATATTTACCGAGATAATGGAACTCAATCTTAAAATTCAAAATGGCGGAGGAATTGCAGGGATGAAAAACGAGGTGGAGTGTTCCGTAGGCAACCACTACCTACACTCAAAATCTCATTGGACTCCGATTTAACGCTTTTTGGACTATTTCTAGTTTTCCAAAATATAGGACATAGAAGTTCAAATATAAGACCCAAATTTTTGGAAAATTCTAGTTTTTTATTATTTTAAACTTACAAACATTAAATTTAGTTATATTATAATAACAAATATTCTACGAAATTATTTGAGCAATGAAATATGTGTTAGTTTCATTTATTTTGAAAATATTGAACAAAAGAACTGAAAACTAAATTTGGTACCCAAGTTTTTGACAAAGTATTATTTAGAGACCTCAGAATTGTTAGATACCTAATTTAAAAAAAACATTATTTTAGTTTGTACCAAACCATCAAAAGCTAAAATGTTGAAACAAGAAAAATGCTTAATTGATAGACTAAAATTGGGTAACTTTCTGAGAAAAGCGTTAAATTGGCTCCTTTCCGATGTAAGTCGTTAAATAGCCAAGATAACTAATGTATTTTTAAGTCCCCGCTAAATAAACAAAGTAATTTTATTATTAGTATCAAAATACCTAATTGACATAGTAATTAGAAATTAATTAAAACCAAAATATATTTTTAATATCTTAATTGGATAGAATAAGTTAAGTAACATATGAAAAATTTTAAATGTATTATAGCATTGGATTTTAGGTCCGACTTGCGGATAACAACTCACTTAAAAAAATCTTCGGGCCTAAATTTGGATCTTATGGAAACCATCCACCACCTAGACATGACACACCATCTTCATCTTGTAGTTGCAGTAAGTTTTTACTAGTACAGAAATAAATTGTCACGATATAAAAATTGTGATTTCTAAAAAAGGATCTTGAATACTAAAATTAGTTTCTATCCATCTCTCTCGCTTTGATTAATACAAGCAGAGAGATAGTGACGTACATGTCTACTGAAAATAATTCTAGTATATCGGTTGTTTAAAATTATTTCTATTGTTCTTCATTTTATTTATGTTGGATTCAGAATAAATATTTATGAAGTGAACTGTGCGTAATATTTGGGCATAAATGAATAATTTCTAATTGTTGAAGTTTTCGGCCTCCGTTTCACATTATAATACTTGTCATAAAAATTATGTTTACTACCCAGAAAATCCAATTTTCTTCCGAATTATAAACATAAATAAATGACTCTAATTTTAGTTGTACCAATTATTATGATTTGTTTAAGCGTGTGGAGAGCGAAACGAAAATAGCAGAATAGTAGGAGGCAAACCAACAGAGGAAAATGAATTTCCTTGGATGGCTCGTTTGTCCTATTTTAACAGATTTTACTGCGGAGGCATGCTAATCAACGATCGATATGTTTTAACAGCAGCCCATTGTGTTAAGGGGTAAGCCAACAAAAAACCATTTTAATAGTTTGACTCACGTAAATTAATTTCGAAACTACTGTGGTTTAGATCTAGTTTAAAAAATACTTTCAATCAGATAGCCAGCATTTCTCCTTCATTTAGCATAATTTTATAGTCTTATTTCCTTATTAAATCTTCAGTCTTTTTGGAAGAAAGTGCAGAAAAACCAGAACAAACTTATATACTTTCAACAGCTTATTATATGGAAAATTAAAATAATCATCGTTGTAGATTTATCGAGGTCAAACTAATTAACTCAACAAAACCCTTTTGTTCCCCCAACACAATATATCAAAATTCCAATAATAAAACGAAAAGAAAACTATTAAAATTATCTGGCTGGAAATTCTCTCTGACACAAAGCAGATGAATGAATGTATAAAATTTCAGGTTCATGTGGTTCATGATCAAGGTCACTTTCGGAGAACACGACCGCTGCAACGACTCCAAACGACCTGAATCAAGATTTGTCCTGCGGGCAATTGCTGGAGCTTTCAGTTTTCTTAACTTTGATAATGACATTGCCCTTTTACGACTCAATGATCGTGTTCCAATCACACAAACAATCAAACCGATTTGTTTACCGAAGCTTAAGGGTGAGTTGGGAAATTGAGTGTTTAATTGATGAGGACAAAGTGTAAGTGAAATTGAAGGATTTTTCCAATGGCACGAATTGAAATGATACGTTGGAAGGTTTGGAAAAGAATAAATTGTAAATTTCCCTGGTAGGATTAGAAGGAAATAAAATTAACACCGATTTATGAAGGCAGTGTTTGTAATATTTAGCTATTCAATTTTTCTTTGTAACTTTCCTAGAAAAAGATCATTGCCTTATCCTTCTCTATGATAACTTTACCCTCAATAATTAACATTTTTCGAGATTTCAATTAAGTGCTGTCCCCTGTCCCAGTCTCCCTTTGGTGAAGAAAATTAAGGCCCTTCACAAATTAAAATAAACAAGAGTTTACTGTTTCTTTCCAATTTACTAACATACCTAGATGCAAAAGTTTTGAAACTTGGACACAAGTTTGAAATAATAAATTGAAATAATATTAAGTCTAAATTTTCCGGATGACCGGAACATTGTCAAAAATTGAAAAAACCACAATTTGCAATATCTTTTTGTACAAAATTACAAAAGTTATGCAAACTTGGACAAATGTTAAGTGGCCTATTACAAATCTTCCATTGAGTTTGGAATCTTTTTTGCTAAACGGAACCTCGATTTTTATTAAATAATTAGCAAATTTTGTTGTAATTCTTCGTACAAAATTCCAAAAGTTATGCAAACTTTATGTAATACTTATAATACAGTCCTGAACCCACATGCCAATTTTATAAATTTTTGAGGAACGGAAATTTTTTTTTATTTCTTTATTACTCGGGGCGGTGAATTTTTTAACAAAGGGGGTCAACAAAATGCAAAAGTTTTCGAACATGTTGCAAATGTTCGTTACACAGGTACAGACTGTACTTTGAATTTGCAACCTTTTCATACCTCCGGAACTTTGTTAAATTGATAACACCATGTAAATAATACCAATTTCGTATATCCAAAAAATTGCAAAAGAGTTGCAAATCTCAAATTATATTTGCCTATAATATTATTGAAAGTACTTCTCAATTTGCAACCTCATAGCAAGTACGGAAAATATTTTTTCTTATTTTTATTTACGCTATAGGCAACGCAGTGTCTTGCTCTTTCACTCTCACTCGCTACTAACTTAGTGTAAATAAAAATCATGAAAAATATTTTCCGGACTTGCTATGAGGTTGCATATTGAAAAGTACTTTCAATAATATTAGACAAATATAATTTGAGGTTTGCAACTCTTTTGCAATATTTTGGATATGCGAAATTGGAATTATTTACAAGATGTTATCAATTTAACAAAGTTCCGGAGGTATGCAAGGTTGCAAATTCAAAGTACAGTCTGTACCTGTGTAACGAACATTTGCAACCATGTTCGAAAACTTTTGCATTTTGTTGACTCCCCTTTGTTAAAAAAATTCACCGCCACGAGTAATAACGAAATAAAAAAAATATTTCCGTTCCTCAAAAATTTATGCAAATTGGCATGTGAGTTCAGGACTATCATAAGTATTACATAAAGTTTGCATAACTTTTGGAATTTTGTACGAAGAATTACAACAAAATTTGCTAATTATTTAATAAAAATCGAGGTTCCGTTTACCAAAAAGGTTGCAAACTCAATGGAAGATTTGTAATAGGCCACTTAACATTTGTCCAAGTTTGCATAACTTTTGTAATTTTGTACAGAAAGATATTGCAAATTGTTGTTTTTTCAATTTTTGACAATGTTCCGGTCATCCGGACGGGTTGAAAATTTAGACTTAATATTATTTTAGCGTTTTCAAACTTGTGTCCAAGTTTCAAAACTTTTGGAATTTTTTGTACCTTTTTTGCTTGAATGACTGGCCTATATAATATAAATAGTTTCAGTAGATACTAACTACTAAATTTTGGAGGTGATTTTTCAGAAATATTTAAATTAATCGAAATCAAATCTGCTAAGAAATCTATTAATTCAAATAACTGAATCTTGAATGAAATAGAAATATATAATCGAGACTATGATATTAGATGGATTTTACTAATTTCTAGGTTTTTTGTGTGACCTCGATTTTCTTCGCATCCAGAACCAAAATCAATTTTCTATCCAATAAATCCCATTGAACGACACGCACGACTGCTTTCCACATGTGAATACTCCGTAATTTGCAATTATATCTACCAGACCATTATAGAATTATCTCCTAATTATTTCCAATACAAAACCAGAAACGTGACTAATCACAACAACTCCATCAAAACACCTTCACGCAGCTAAATAGATTCGTTTTCTGCTTCCACAGACAATCTTTATGTTGGCACAAAAGCAATAGCATCTGGTTGGGGTACATTGAAAGAAGACGGCAAACCTTCATGCATTTTACAAGAAGTCGAAGTACCAGTTCTCAGTAACGAGGAGTGCAGAAACACCAACTATTCTTCCAAAATGATCTCCGACAACATGCTGTGCGCTGGGTATCCTGCAGTAGGAAAAAAGGATTCATGCCAAGTATTTTTCTTATAAATTCCAAAGAATTTGCAGAAATTTATGTGAGTTTTAGGGCGACAGTGGAGGACCTTTGATTACCGAGAAAAAGGACCAACGTTACGAGTTAATTGGAGTTGTGTCCTGGGGGAATGGATGCGCTCGTCCTGGATATCCTGGTGTATATACAAGAGTGACGAGATACTTGAATTGGATTTTAGAAAATTCTAAAGATGGATGCTTTTGCGAAGACTGAAAGCAAAGAACCATTGTTTGTTTTGTGATATGTAGTGAATTATTATTGTTCAGAAGTTAGCTAATGGGAGCGGAGCGTGAGGGTATCGTGACGTCAACAACAGGATCGGCTGTGGCCCTATGAACATTTTTACTAGTTTTAAAACTATAACTAATCGACTTATATAAGAAAAAAATCGTAAATATTTCAGACCATTAATTGATGTTAAACGTGAAATTAGGATTTTTGTTACAGTAGTAGGTAACTTACAAAAAATGCTTATTTTAGTCTTGGTCGTTACGGAATTCACTAATTACAAGATAAAATATTATACCTATTATTAGGTATAAATGAAAATTGTCGGATTCTTCATAGGCCGGTCCTGTTTTCTGACGTCATGACACCCTGAAGCTCCGCTCTCCATTGATGAGTTTTGTGCAATTATTAGCTAAGTGTAGGATTTTAAACCTATGAATGAATAGGCATTTAGTGTTTTGTGCCAGTCTTAATATTTAGGATGTGGAAACAAAGCTTCAAATATAATTGTTGGTTCCAATTAAAATTTAGAAATGTAGGTATATTTTATAATGATGAAAAATGTCATAATTAATAAACTACTATAGGCATATTAATTCAGTGTTTTTTCTAAAATTCCTCGCTAGTTTCTATAACAATATAGGCAAATTCCTAAACCCGCTTTTTATTTACTTATACAAAAACAAATCAATAAAAATTTACATATTTCCCAATTTAGGTCAAACCACCATATAATTTTCATAAAAAAGACAAAACTACCGTTACACAAAATGAATTTAGAAAAATATTTATTATAACCAGTACCTTCTCCGTTGAGGAACATGATGTTGATGTCTTTGTATAAAATTCACTGGGATATTATACGGTTTACAGTACAGTGACCCTACTACAAGCCGCAAGCTAGAGCAGAAAATCATAATGAATTTGTTGCCTCCTCGTCTATTTTACTCTTCTGTAATTATTATTAACAATGTATTCCTGTGGCTGTTGGTAAGTACATATTACATATTCATAAGCTTTTGTAGTCTTTGTGTCTGAGTACTGAGTAGGTGAACAACTGGCATAATTTTGCAGTTTTCATAGATTAGCATAGTATTATTGAGATGGGATCAGATTGGCTGGAATTAAATGGAAATGTTAATTATTTTAAGCAACATGTTCTTAAGGTATTTTAACCATTATGAAGAGAAGTGAACAGAATATTGTAAGGAATCATTATAAAAGAATCTAACATCGCAGTTGGCTGTGGAATTTAATAATACTGTGCCTCCCTTTAAAAATGATAGACCGATACTAACCGTAAAATGATTTAATGGTTAGGCGAAAGAAGTTCTAAAGTGGTAATATTTCCAATTTCATTTACGTTTAAAATATAAATTAATAAAATATCTTTGAAATACAGTAAATTTCACCAAAATACAATGAACAAAATTATAATGTTTTAAAAACAGAATGATACATTTTTTTAAACCTTTAGTAGAAAGCTGAATAGTCGTTTTATTTTAGAAAAAATCCTGCACAGTTTATATTATAAATTTTGGTTATCAAAATCGAAATATTTATTGATAAAATTATACTATTAAAAATATAGAAAATTGATGAAAAATTTTAGTTCTTTTTCCATTCACTCAAAAATTATCTAAGCTAACTTTTATGAAGTTGATGAAGGCAACATTAAGCTTTCTAAAACTGTATTCCAAGTGAAAATCTGAAAATCCGGTGTAGAGCTATGAATTTTGAAAGGGGAACATGCAGAAGATTGGTCAGAAATTTTAACTTTTGTTTTACACGCGCAAAAATATTCTAAACTAACTTCCTCAATATAATTTATTTCTTTCTTATTAATGCAAACATTTTTCTATGTAAAAACTGAAATTTCATGAAAATCCGCTAAGCGGTTCCAAAACTGTGGCATTTTAAATCCAGAGAAATGATGGAAAATTGTACAAACAAAAAATTATATCTGGCTGTTTTTAAAACGTTATAATTTTAGGACTACTGGTCGGATTTTGGTCAAATTTACTTTAATGCAAAGCTGAATGCTGGTTTAAATTTATTAAAAAAACCGAAAGTTTTCATCTGATATTTTGTGTCGTATTTCGGGGATTTAAATTTACACATCTATAAAATGACACAATTTTCGAGCGCCTGTTTCGAAAAATCATAGTTTTAGAACCGCGGGTCGGATTATTGATAAAAAACCTTTACTAGAAAACTGAATGGTCGTTTCATTTTGAAAAAAATCCTGAACAGTTTGTATGAATTTTTTCGGTGTTTTTTTGGGCCCCAAATTGTCCTTTTAAAAATCGCATTTTTACAGAGTAAATGTTTTAAAAATTGCAGTTTTGGAATCGCTGCTTAGATTTTTGTCAAAAAACCTTTTTTTGAAGCTGAATAATTGCTTTATTTTGGAAAAAATCACTTTTCTTGTTATAGTGTCATAGTGTTAAAACCGGAGTGGATTATGACGAAATTTGCGTTAATATAACCATAAGTTAGCATTATTTTGAAAAAAAATATAATCGCCATAATCTCACTTTTGCAAGGTTTTTTAAACAGTAAAAAAAATCATTAATATTATGAAAGGTAATTTAGACCATTTTTGCGCAAATGGGAAAAATTAAAACTTCTCGTCAATCATGGTCAACCATTTTGAAAATTCATAACTTTACTCCAGATTTCCGAATTTTCACTTAGAATACAGTTTTGTAAACCTCAATGTCGCTTTTATTAAGAAAAAAATCATCAATATTATGGCAGATAGTTTAGATTATTTTTGGCAGAATGGAAGAAAAACTAAAATTCCTGATCAATCTTCTGTAAAGTAAACTTTGAAAATTCGTAACTTTCCTTCGAGTTTCCAAATTTTTACTTAAAAGGCCGTTTTGCCAAGCTTAATGTTGTCCTAATTAAGAGAAAAATCAGCAATATTATGGAAAACAATACAGGATATTTTCGGGCTTATATTAATAACCCAGTAAAATTAGATTAAAAAATGGCAAATTTGACACTACAGCCAAATTTTTGAGAGCAAGTCAAGGGTCATTGATGAAGCTCCGAACCGCAAAAATCCAACAAAATTTCCTTGCGCGTCACGTGATAAGGGTGATTTTTTATATCTTGGTCGTCTTTAGAAATTTATAATTTCAGTATGATACGGCGGTGAATTGTATTTTTAGGAAAAATGCGTTTTTATACATTTTTCCCTATTTTATAAAAAATTGTTAGTGTTAAACTTGAAACATAGCGAAATACTGTATGAACTATCCTAATTTTTGCTTTAAAGATATTTTAGGGTAATTTAGAGCCCTTTCTATGAGTAAACGAGTATTACAATTAGTAAAATTTCTTGTATTTATCATGTTTAACTTTCTTTAGTAGAAATTAAAACGATTCTATACCTACACATAAATAGGTAGAAAATATAGGTACTAAATAAGTTCCTCCATTTTTTCAGATTCCTGTGACTTATTGCCAAACAGAGCGTGGTTTATTTGATTTCATCTTCAGTCCATGCAAATGTAGTACGTAAAACAACACAAACTACATTCAAATGTTTGCACGTGAATAAACTTGTGCTTTTATGCTCGCAGAATGTGGAATACCAAATCGCGAAGCTCGACTTCTTGGCGGTGAATATCTGAGGGGATATGAATTTCCCTGGATAAGTTTAATCCAGATACGAGGTAGTGAAAGTGTTCCTGGAACGTTAATCAATAACAGATACATTATTACGGCTGCTACAAATCTTATAGGGTAAGTAAGTGTGGTTTTTGTAAATAAAACTAATTTCGTTTTAATAATTAGTAATTACCTACAATAATTTATTATTAATTAAAAGTTATACTTTTAGAGACATATTGATATAAAATATAACGTATATTTATTATATTATAAGTATAAGCATCGCATGACTAGTTACATTAAATTACCCTGTTGCCAAACGTCTTTCTAACATAGCCATACTTTTAAAAAAAAAAACGACATTGGTCACATAAGTACATTTATAAATTGGATGCCCTTTAGCTGATGATCATTTATTTTCCAAAATATAAATTTAAAAAGGCTTGTTAATTAAAAAAAAATCATCTTATTTCAATTATTATGAGTAAAATAAAACATTTTTTGATTTAATAATATTTTTATTAATGGTAGTTTTATTACAGTATTTGTAAAAAAATATTAGAATCTTTAACATTACATTGTATACACGTTAAAAAAATAGTTATAAATACAATAATATAAAAATAATAAAACGGCACTAATAAACGTAATTACGACCGACACTAAGCAAATTGCTTCATCCAGTGTGTAAGTCGTAAGTTCATAAGAACTCTCTTCGTCTTCAATTATTGGCATCGTTATATTTAACATATCGCCAGGTAAAGTCTCAGAATTAGCAACACGAGAAATTACTGGAAGTTTTTCTGGTAATTCATCCATTTATACTTGATGAAATAGCAGTAATTTAGTTTTAGTACCTATACTACAAGTGCAAGTAAATTATAGTTAAGTTTACCTTTAAATTGCGAAAATTTTAAAATATTGTACACTTTTGGGTATGGAATGTGCTCAAGGTCACAAAAGAATGTACCGCCTGCAGAATTTTCAAAATACTTTTAATCTAATCTAAATTTCAGACAGTAGGTTATTAGGTAATGAGTTTCAGTTCTATTTTTTATAATTTGTTGAGTATGGTCAAAATATAATTCAAAACTAATTAATTAATAAAATAAATAATTTTTTTTAAAACTGCTATTCTCTGATTAAAATTTTATTCGATTTTTGTGGAATGTGGCATAAGTTTAATTAATTCTATGAAGGTTTGTACTCTTCCAGATTGACCCCCTACGACATCAAAGTAACCCTGGGTCAGTTCGACCGCTGCTTCCCCGACGTCTCCTCCACCAACGTCAGCGTCGATAAAATCATCCTTCATCCCGACTTCAATCCCGGAAACCGAGCCCATGACATAGCACTAGTCAAACTCAGCGCTCCAATTACTTTCGAGCGTCGAATATCCCCGATCTGCCTGTCTACTCCCAGTAAGAATAATCCCAAGTAACATTCTATAAATCAACTGTAAAAAAAATCTTTAGGCGTCAAGTACATCGGACAAGTTGCAACGTTAGTCGGTTGGTCTGAAACTGAAAC
Organism: Pediacus dermestoides; assembly: GCA_963942485.1. Classification (NCBI taxonomy): domain Eukaryota; kingdom Metazoa; phylum Arthropoda; class Insecta; order Coleoptera; family Cucujidae; genus Pediacus; species Pediacus dermestoides. The sequence continues at coordinate 39,742,439 of OZ012626.1, forward strand.
TGTTGAAGGATCAGCCACAGCTTCGTGCAGACCTAGAAAATTAGGACTGCCAGTTTTGGGACATGCAGAGTGTTTGGGTAGCGCTTTCGAATCGCAGTTTGTTAGTGTTGATAAGGGTTGTGTTGGGGTTGTTGGGGCTCCAAGTGTCGTTTGCAAGGTATAGTTAAGCTGGTGGTAACAGTTGGAGTTTTAGTTTTTTGGTTTTAGGTTGATGCAGGTGGACCGGTGATGTTTAGGTCACATAATGGTGTCTATGAACTAATTGGTAAATATGATCCAAGAAATATTAGCATATATTCTCTCCGTAATAAATATAAACATACTAATTTGACATTCGATAAAGTTTTATTAAGCCTCTTAGGAAAAAGTCTGCTTGGCTTTATTCATTTATATAAACAAATCAAAATACATGCTTTCAGTTTATGGACCACTGAATTCCTGAAAAAAGCCCAGTAGTAGTTATCATTAACTATAAATTAATTTCACTAAATATTATTATTAAGACGCAATATTAAATATTAGTTGAAATTAACTATCGATTGAAAAACCATCCCTAATATTCACACACCACCCCAGTGACAATGAGAAATTTTCAATAAAAAATGTTTAAAATTTTTGCAGGGGTTCTAACGGATAAAAATGAATGTGGCTCAAAACCCAGCACAACAATATACACAGCCATCAATCACCATTTGTCCTGGATAACACAAAATACTAGAGAAGCCTGTTATTGCTTTAAAACGTAAAGTGTGTTTGGCGTTTACTTTTAGAGAAATAAATGTTTTTGCTCTTGTCTTATTATATTAAAAATATTAAAGCAAAAAGTTTTTTAATAGAAAAACCCATTGCTTAAATCGGCCAGTCATTCAAGCATTTTAAAGTCCATTTTGCCTAATAAATGCAAAAGTTTTGAAACGTGGACACAAGTTTGGATAAGCGAAATTGGAATTATTTACAAGATGTTATCAATTTAACAAAGTTCCGGAGGTATGAAAAGGTTGCAAATTCAAAGTAGTCTGTACCTGTGTAACGAACATTTGCAACCATGTTCGAAAACTTTTGCATTTTGTTGACCCCCTTTGTTAGAAAATTCACCGCCCCGAGTAATAAAAAAATTAAAAAAATATTTCCGTTCCTCAAAAATTTATGCAAATTGGCATGTGGGTTCAAGACTGTATTATAAGTATTAAATAAAGTTTGCATAACTTTTGGAATTTTGTACGAAAAATTACAACAAAATTTGTTAATTATTTAATAAAAATATCCGGTCATCCGGACGGGTTGCAAATTTAGTTTAATATTGTTTTAGCGTTTTCTAACTTGTGCCCAAGTTTCAAAACTTTTGGAATTTTGTGTACCTTTTTGCTTGAATGACTGGCCTAAAATTTCTAGCAGATTTATTATTTTATAAACTGTTATATCACCAATATTAACATTTCTGATGTTTTTTTGGGGGGATATCATTCCTTTTTGTCGCTGCACCAAAAAAACAAAGCGATCGATAAATAAATAATTTATAATAGGTCATACCTACCTATATCAACATTTTCTCTGTATAACGTCATTTAGGTGGATGTAACTTTACACAAGCATTCTAGTAAATTATTTGACTATAAATTTATGCATAATTTTATATGTTAATCTAAATAATTATGTAAGAAATTTAGTTTATTTGAGCGTTATTATTAAAATTAAATAAGGAAAATTGGCGAATATGTACAGGAGCGATTTTGGAAAAAAATTGAAATTACCTTGTTAATTAGGATCTCCTGATTACGAAAATGCTAAAAATAAGCGGCGCTCTCCAATATTTCCAGAGTTACTTGTATAAGTTTGAAAACTTGAAACATCCAATGTTTGGATGTGTAAATTAAGCACTTTTATCAACTTTTATTCTCAAAAAAATGCACTCAATAGAACTTATTGCACTAACTAATGATTAATCAAGCCCCTTTGCATTATTCCCATTTGGCGATCCAAGAAAATCACTACACAACACAACACTAGCACTTTTTGAAAAAAATCATTGAGAAGTAACCGTAAGAAATATTTAATTACACACAAGTTACGATTAACTACTAAATTACAATAATACGTGTTAACGCGAAATAATTAATTAATGATTAAATGGAAGTAACGAACAAAACTTTAGCACACATTCTTTACAGAAACAAAACTAAAAATTGACTAATAGAATAAAATATATAAAATTACTCACCATTTACACAACCAAAATTTACAATTTTATTAGGCTTAGGCTGCGTTCACGTTTCTTACAAAATCATAATGAAAAAGTTTTGTTGTGGTAAATTTTGTAAAAAAGTGAACTCAGCCTAAGCCTTTAAATTGTATTTGTTGGCAAAAAATGATGAGTAATTTTTACGACTTTGTTATCTATGGATTTATTTTGTATATGAATTTGTGAATCATTTTTCAGTTTTATTTCGAATGCCAAACGGAGCAGACGTGTGTTCGTGTGTCTGGTGCTTACGTTTAATTGTTAATTAATTATCGTGTTACTATAATTACTTGTGTAGTTAATCGTAGCTTCACTTAATTAATTATTTCTTACGGTTACTTTTTAAATTTTTTTTCAATGATGGACTTTTTCTACAAGTGCAGTGTTTTGGATTAATTAGTGATTTCCTTGGATTACCATCAGACGGGAATAAAGCAAAAGGGCTTCAAGAGAAAAGGTACGAAATAGTTTTAATTTTTTTGGCTACTACTAGTACTAGCCTGGGGTATAGGAGGGCTGGGTTAAAGGGGGCCCGGGGTGGAGGGAATTAAAAACAAAACAGATCTTGCCTGCCTTGGTAGATTGAAAAATTTTCGAAATAATTTTAATTTCTTTGGCTACTACTAATACATTGCCACTACTCATGGCCCCTGCATGGTACTGGCCATGGGGCTCGGGGTATAGGGGGGACCGCCTTGGAACGAATTAAATGCAAAGCAACTTCTGCTCACCTTGGTAGATTTTTGAAAATTTTCGAAATAATTTTAATTTCTTTGACTACCTACTGCTAGTACCTACTACCTACACTGTTACTATTCATGGCCCTTGCATGGTACTGACCATGGGGCCCGGGGTATGGGGGGGACCGCGTTGGAACAAATTGAAAGCAAACCAACTTCTGTCTGCCTTGGTAGATTCAAAAATTTCGAAATAATTTTTACTTCTTTGACTACTGCTAGTACCTACTACCTACACTGCTACTATTCATGGCCCCTGCATGGTACTGGCCATGGGGCCCGGGTATAGGGGGACCGCGTTAGAAGTTAGAACGAATTACAAACAAAACAACTTCTGCCCGCCTTGGTAGATTGAAAAGTTTTCGAAATAATTTTAATTTCTTTGACTACTACCTACACTGCTACTATTGCCTTGGTAGATTGATAAATTTTCGAAATAGTTTTAATTTAATCTGCTACTACTATTACACTGCTCTATTAGTCATGGCCCCCGTGTGGTACTTTACTCGGTTTAAGCGGGGCCCACGTTGGCTAGAGTTAAAAAAACCTTTTGCCTGTTTGGTAGATAGAAAAATATTCAGGATAAAAAAAATACTACAAACACAATTCAAATCATCTTGCGCTTTCTGTCGCATCTGATATGTAAAATTGTAGTTTGGGGGGCCCACGGTAGAATGCGGGGGGCATGCTGCTGCTACTACTACTTATATAGAAAATTTAGGATAATTTTTTGAATTCTGCTTTTGATTGCTCTGTTCTTGTTGCAGGTAGGTCCCATGATGATTAAATGAGGACCGCATCGTAGAAGACAACATACCAGGTCAGAACATTTTTAGTTTTCTGTTAAAATATTTCAACATTTTGGTGGAAAATTCCATCCGTTGAAAAAGTCTAAACGGACACATTTTATTTTAAAACGATTTGTTGTTTAAGAAATGTATCATTTATATTCTGAAACTGTAAATTTGACTTCAATTCTACCATCATTAACAGTTTCAATAATATTTTTTTTAAATATCATTTTGAGAAAATTCTTGTTTTTTTTTATTTGGAAACAATCACATGCAATCAAATTATCATGTATAAAATTGCCAGTAAAACAATTATTTAGGAACAAATCACTTAGGAGCTAATAGGGCCCAACATTCTACAAAGGGGCACTCAATAAAATTAAAAACGCTTATAATTTATTTATTTTTCGTGATAGAAACACGAAGTTTGTTTTGTTGCCTTAAGACAACATTCATACAAATTATTGGAAAATTTCAGAACATATAAGGTGAAGCACTGGATATTTTCACCACATCACAGTTGATTCGTTTTCTAATCTAGAAACCGCTAATTTTCTTCTGAAGTTCTAGATATATACCTACATTTAAAAAAAGTTGTCGTTTTTCCAAACACATTTGTTGGATTTTTCGAGAATTTTAGACTTGACTAAGCTTATAATTTGTAGGTATTTATTGCATAAGAGATGACTAATTTTTATGAGTCTTTTATAATTCTCATTTATAATATTAATGTTGATATTATAAAGTTTTTAGTTTTGTTACGAATGTCAACCGGTAAAGACGTGTGCTAAAATTTTGTTTCTTATTTGCGTTTAATTATTAATTAATTATTTCGTGTAACACGTCTTAACTTAATTTAACCTTAACTCGCGTGTAATTATTTATTGTTTAGGGTTGTTTCGCATTTTTTTTTCAGTGATTATCTTTGAAAGGTAGGTCCCATGACGATTAAAGGAGTACTGCATCGTAGAAGACAGCATATCAGGTCAGAACATTTTTAGTTTTCTGTTAAAATATTTCAACATTTTGGCGGAAAATTCCATCCGTTGAAAAAGTCTAATAAACGGACACATTTTATTTTAAAACGATTTGTTGTTTAAGAAATGTATCATTTATATTCTGAAACTGTAAATTTGACTTCAACTTTACCATCATTACCAGTTTCAATAATTATTTTTTTAAAAATCATTTTGAGAAAATTCTTGTTTTTTTATTTTGAAACAATCACATGCAATCAAATTTACATATAAAATTGCCAGTAAGTACGATAAGGCAAAACAATTATTTAGGGACAAATCACTTAGAAAGCGTAAAAACGTGCTAATAGGGCCCAACATTCTACAATGGGGTACTCAATAAAATTAAAAACGCTTATAGTTTATTTATTTTTCGTGATCGAAACACGAAGTTTGTTTTGTTGCCTTAAGACAACATTCATACAAATTATTGGAAAATTTCAGGACATATAAGGTGAAGCACTTTTGGAGAAAATCCAAACTAATATAATGTATATATATATATATATATATATATATATATATATATATATATATATGTTTTATTATTTATATGTTTCCCTTAAATCATACCTTTCCCATTGACACTGCAAAAAGTGCCATAAATATTACAAAATTTATCGACCCAAAATTGGGGTGAAATATGAACAAATATTTTGGAGAAAATCCAAAATAATATAATGTGTATGTTTTATTATTTATATGTTTCACTTATATCATACCTTTCCCATTGACACTGCAAAAAGTGCCATTATAATACTATAAAATTTTCGACCCAAATTTGGGGTGAAATTTATTTTTATGCAATAATTATTATTATGAATATGCTCTATAATACTGACTGCGGATTAGGCCTCCTGGGGACACCACGTTAAAAAAAAAAGCGCCTAAACTCTACCTCAACGGTGGTAAGGAAATGAATTGTATTACATAAAAGGGAAATATTACTTATTGTATTGCAACTAAAAAACTTTATAATTCATAATCCATAATAATACTAGTAATAAACGACACTAAAAAATTTTCTTTGGCGATTTTTTGGAAAGTAAAACTTTGTGGTATACAAATTGAAACAAGCTCGGGTAAATGGCGGGAGTAACTATGACACTCTTGGCGGATGGTGGATTCGCGTGGGGTAACAGAGATGTGGAAGAGTTGTACGGGTTGACACCTAGGCATTGCTTAGAGCTGTTGCCTGTCTCTCAACACAAAGAGTCACTACCCGCGGTCTTCCCGGAAGCCTTGATTGTTCTAATGCTGGGGGCCTGGCCTTCCTCTGGGATTAGAACGATTATAGTTGCGTTTGTGACGTACCTCCCATAGGTAACCGCCGGACAACGCTAATGTCCGGTATAATGTTATGTACGGTCTGTAAAAGCAGATTAAATGCAGGCATATGTTGGGGATTAGCGGCTAAACCGTCACACGTCTTGTAACAAAGCCAATTTAACAAAAATTTAAGTACTGTAATTTTGAAAATAAAAGTAAATTATTAAAATTCGGGAGGGTAAACGAAGCTGGAGCAAACTTGCGCTCCAGCTAGTGCCATCGTTAGAGGTGTCGGTCGTATTTTGAACTGCTACGACTAGTATCCGAGATGAGTCACATGTCAGACCACACGGCGTTTACCCTTTAACCTATTCGTATGCTGCCCTAATTCATGCAAAGTACCGTTGTGAGCAATGGATGCTGCGGATAGTGAGTAATGCTTAGATTCTTACGTTATACGACATAATGTATATGTATGTATGGTCTAAGCAGTAATGTGTGGTAGAAGTGCGCGCAAGCGGCCTCGAAAGTAGCCCATTAAATGTGGAAAGGGAGTAATTAACTCTTTCTACATGGGGTTCTCATTTAAAAAAAAATCGTAATTAATTTATATAAACAGTACTTTTTTTTAATTAAAATAGCTTTGTAACAAAGCCAAATGCGATCTTATAAAAGTGTAATTTAGGGCCCTAAAAACCCGGAAATAATTTGTGTACTTAAACAGTTTTTAATTTTAAAATGTCTAAAAACATTTCTTTCAGGCATGTACCTTATAATGTTTATTTTCAGTATCTATACTATACATAATTTAATTTATGTACTTCGAAGGTAAAATTTGTGAAAAATGTTTGGGGGCCCCCAATTCACAAAATCATATGAAATTAGGTACAATTTAAAAATAATTGTATCACCAGTACCTACTATTTTTCGATAAAAAGACAAATGTAATAAATACCACTGAAAATAATTATTTTAAATGTTTTAGATAATTTTACTGTGAGATTATTAATATAATCCACATAGGCCTTCCCTCTTTCTCTTTTATTAACAACTTATTTTTCTGCTAACATATTAAAATTTTTATGGAACTCCATCTGAATAAATTTTTGGAGAAAATCCAAAAATCGAATATATGTATGTTTTATTATTTATATTTTTCCCTTATATCATACCTTTCCCATTGACACTGCAAAAAGTGCCATTATAATATAAAATATATTGAAACAAATTTGGGGTGAAATCTATTTTATACAAAAATTATTAATATAAAACTTATCAAGTTGTAAATAATTACATAATATGCTCTATAATATTGACCGTGGATTAGGCCTCCTGGGGACACCACGTTAAAAAAAACGCGCCTGAACTCTACCTCAGCGGTGGTGAGGAAATGAGTTGGTTGCATTACATGAGAGAGAAATATTCCTTATTATATTGCAACTAAAACTCCATAATAGTACTAATAGTAATCGATTATAGAAAATTTTACCCTTTGGGGATTTATTGCAAGATAAAACTTTGTGGTATACATAAATAATTTCTAACACAATAAACATGCAACTACTACACGATTAAAATTGAGCCTTGATTTAAACTATGAATAACTCAAATACGAAAGGACGAAAAATTTTTTTTACTTGTTCTAAAGACTGTAATTAATTAACAATTTTTTTGGGAAATTGTAATTTGATTACAAGTTGTGTTCTAAAAAAAAATTTCGCCTTATATGCCACGGTAACTGACAGAACCGCATTTAGCAAAGGCCCTGAAAACCTAGAAATAATTTACCTTCATAATTTTTCTGGCCGGTGCTTTGAATGTAAAGGTGAAGAAATTCAAACAAGCTCGGGTAAACGGCAGGAGTAACTATGACACTCTTGGCGGATGGTGGATTCGCGTGGGGTGACAGAGATGTGGAAGAGTTGTACGGGTTGACACCTAGGCATTGCTTAGAGCTGTTGCCTGTCTCTCAACACAAAGAGTCACTACCCGCGGTCTTCCCGGAAACCTTGATTGTTCTAATGCTGGGGGCCTGACTTTCCACCAGGTACCTCTGGGATTAGAATGGTTATAGTTGCGTTTGTGACGTACCTCCCCTAGGTAACTGCCGGACAACGCTAATGTCCGATATATGTTATGTACGGTCTATGGAACAAGATTAAATGCAGGCGTATGTTGGGGATTAGCGGCTAAACCGTCACACATCTTGAAACTTTGTAACAAAGCCAATTTAACATGAATTTAAGTACTGTAATTTTAAAAACAAGTCAATTATTAAATTTCGGGAGGGTAAACGAAGCTGGAGCAAACTTGCGCTCCAGCTAGTGCCATCGTTAGAGGTGTCGGTCGTATTTTGAACTGCTACGACTAGTATCCGTGATGAGTCACATGTCAGACCACACGGCGTTTACCCTTTAACCTATTCGTATGCTACCCTAATTCATGCAAAGTACCGTTGTGAGCAATGGATGCTGCGGATAGTGAGTAATGCTTAGATTCTTACGTTATACGACATAATGTATATGTACGTATGGTCTAAGCAGTAATGTGTGGTAGAGTTTCGCGCAAGCGGCCTCGAAAGTAGCCCATTAAATGTGGAAAGGGAGTAATTAACTCTTTCTACATGGGGTTCTCATTTAAAAAAAATCGTAATTAATTTATATAAACAGTACTTTTTTTAATTAAAATAGCTTTGTAACAAAGCCAAATGCGATCTTATAAAAGTGTAATTTAGGGCCCTAAAATCCCGGAAATAATTTGTATACTTAAACAGTTTTTAATTTTAAAATGTCTAAAAACATTTCTTTCAGGCATGTACCTTATAATGTTTATTTTCAGTATCTATACTATACATAATTTAATTTATGTACTTCGAAGGTAAAATTTGTGAAAAATGTTTGGGGGCCCCCAATTCACAAAATCATATGAAATTAGGTACAATTTAAAAATAATTGTATCACCAGTACACAATTTTTCGATAAAAAGACAAATGTAATAAATACCACTGAAAATAATGATTTTAAATGTTTTAGATAATTTTACTGTGAGATTATTAATATAATCCACATAGGCCTTCCCTCTTTCTCTTTTATTAACAACTTATTTTTCTGCTAACATATTAAAATTTTTATGGATCTCCATCTGAATAAATTTTTGGAGAAAATCCAAAAATCGAATATATGTAGGTTTTATTATTTATATTTTTCCCTTATATCATACCTTTCCCATTGACACTGCAAAAAGTGCCATTATAATATAAAATATATCGAAACAAATTTGGGGTGAAATCTATTTTATACAAAAATTATTAATATGAAACTTATCAAGTTGTAAATAATTACATAATATGCTCTATAATATTGACCGTGGATTAGGCCTCCTGGGGAAACCACGTTAAAAAAAACGCGCCTAAACTCTACCTCAGTGGTGGTGAGGAAATGAGTTGGTTGTATTACATAAGAGGGAAATATTCCTTATTATATTGCAACTAAAACTCCATAATAGTACCTACTATTAGTAATCGATTATAGAAAATTTTACCCTTTGGGGATTTATTGCAAGATAAAACTTTGTGGTATACATAAATAATTTCTAACACAAAAAACATGCAACTACTACACGATTAAAATTGAGCCTTGACTTTAACTATTAATAACTCAAATACGAAAGAGCGAAAAAATTTTAAATTTCTTATTTTTTTTTACTTGTTCTAAAGACTGTAATTAATTAACAATTTTTTTGGGAAATTGTTAATTTGATTAAAAGTTTGTGTTCTAAAAAAAAATTTCGCCATATATGCAATGGTAACTGACAGAGCCGCATTTAGCAAAGGCCCTGAAAACCTAGAAATAATTTACTTTAATAATTTTTCTGCCCGGTGCTTTGAATATATCAACGTGAAAAAATTCAAACAAGAACGGGTAAACGGCAGGAGTAACTATGACACCCTTGGCGGATGGTGGATTCGCGTAGGGTGACAGAGATGTGGAAGAGTTGTACGGGTTGACACCTAGGCATTGCTTAGAGCTGTTGCCTGTCTCTCAACACAAAGAGTCACTACCCGCGGTCTTCCCGGAAGCCTTGATTGTTCTAATGCTGGGGGCCTGGCCTTCCTCTGGAATTAGAACGGTTATAGTTGCGTTTGTGACGTACCTCCCCTAGGTAACCGCCGGACAACGTTAATGTCCGGTATAATGTTATGTACGGTCTGTAAAAGCAGATTAAATGCAGGCATATGTTGGGGATTAGCGGCTAAACCGTCACACGTCTTGTAACAAAGCCAATTTAACAAAAATTTAAGTACTGTAATTTTGAAAATAAAAGTAAATTATTAAAATTCGGGAGGGTAAACGAAGCTGGAGCAAACTTGCGCTCCAGCTAGTGCCATCGTTAGAGGTGTCGGTCGTATTTTGAACTGCTACGACTAGTATCCGAGATGAGTCACATGTCAGACCACACGGCGTTTACCCTTTAACCTATTCGTATGCTGCCCTAATTCATGCAAAGTACCGTTGTGAGCAATGGATGCTGCGGATAGTGAGTAATGCTTAGATTCTTACGTTATACGACATAATGTATATGTACGTATGGTCTAAGCAGTAATGTGTGGTAGAGGTTCGCGCAAGCGGCCTCGAAAGTAGCCCATTAAATGTGGAAAGGGAGTAATTAACTCTTTCTACATGGGGTTCTCATTTAAAAAAAAATCGTAATTAATTTATATAAACAGTACTTTTTTTTAATTAAAATAGCTTTGTAACAAAGCCAAATGCGATCTTATAAAAGTGTAATTTAGGGCCCTAAAATCCCGGAAATAATTTATATACTTAAACAGTTTTTAATTTTAAAATGTCTAAAAACATTTCTTTCAGGCATGTACCTTATAATGTTTATTTTCAGTATCTATACTATACATAATTTAATTTATGTACTTCGAAGGTAAAATTTGTGAAAAATGTTTGGGGGCCCCCAATTCACAAAATCATATGAAATTAGGTACAATTTAAAAATAATTGTATCACCAGTACACAATTTTTCGATAAAAAGACAAATGTAATAAATACCACTGAAAATAATGATTTTAAATGTTTTAGATAATTTTACTGTGAGATTATTAATATAATCCACATAGGCCTTCCCTCTTTCTCTTTTATTAACAACTTATTTTTCTGCTAACATATTAAAATTTTTATGGATCTCCATCTGAATAAATTTTTGGAGAAAATCCAAAAATCGAATATATGTAGGTTTTATTATTTATATTTTTCCCTTATATCATACCTTTCCCATTGACACTGCAAAAAGTGCCATTATAATATAAAATATATCGAAACAAATTTGGGGTGAAATCTATTTTATACAAAAATTATTAATATGAAACTTATCAAGTTGTAAATAATTACATAATATGCTCTATAATATTGACCGTGGATTAGGCCTCCTGGGGAAACCACGTTAAAAAAAACGCGCCTAAACTCTACCTCAGTGGTGGTGAGGAAATGAGTTGGTTGTATTACATAAGAGGGAAATATTCCTTATTATATTGCAACTAAAACTCCATAATAGTACCTACTATTAGTAATCGATTATAGAAAATTTTACCCTTTGGGGATTTATTGCAAGATAAAACTTTGTGGTATACATAAATAATTTCTAACACAAAAAACATGCAACTACTACACGATTAAAATTGAGCCTTGACTTTAACTATTAATAACTCAAATACGAAAGAGCGAAAAAATTTTAAATTTCTTATTTTTTTTTACTTGTTCTAAAGACTGTAATTAATTAACAATTTTTTTGGGAAATTGTTAATTTGATTAAAAGTTTGTGTTCTAAAAAAAAATTTCGCCATATATGCAATGGTAACTGACAGAGCCGCATTTAGCAAAGGCCCTGAAAACCTAGAAATAATTTACTTTAATAATTTTTCTGCCCGGTGCTTTGAATATATCAACGTGAAAAAATTCAAACAAGAACGGGTAAACGGCAGGAGTAACTATGACACCCTTGGCGGATGGTGGATTCGCGTGGGGTGACAGAGATGTGGAAGAGTTGTACGGGTTGACACCTAGGCATTGCTTAGAGCTGTTGCCTGTCTCTCAACACAAAGAGTCACTACCCGCGGTCTTCCCGGAAGCCTTGATTGTTCTAATGCTGGGGGCCTGGCCTTCCTCTGGAATTAGAACGGTTATAGTTGCGTTTGTGACGTACCTCCCCTAGGTAACCGCCGGACAACGTTAATGTCCGGTATAATGTTATGTACGGTCTGTAAAAGCAGATTAAATGCAGGCATATGTTGGGGATTAGCGGCTAAACCGTCACACGTCTTGTAACAAAGCCAATTTAACAAAAATTTAAGTACTGTAATTTTGAAAATAAAAGTAAATTATTAAAATTCGGGAGGGTAAACGAAGCTGGAGCAAACTTGCGCTCCAGCTAGTGCCATCGTTAGAGGTGTCGGTCGTATTTTGAACTGCTACGACTAGTATCCGAGATGAGTCACATGTCAGACCACACGGCGTTTACCCTTTAACCTATTCGTATGCTGCCCTAATTCATGCAAAGTACCGTTGTGAGCAATGGATGCTGCGGATAGTGAGTAATGCTTAGATTCTTACGTTATACGACATAATGTATATGTACGTATGGTCTAAGCAGTAATGTGTGGTAGAGGTTCGCGCAAGCGGCCTCGAAAGTAGCCCATTAAATGTGGAAAGGGAGTAATTAACTCTTTCTACATGGGGTTCTCATTTAAAAAAAAATCGTAATTAATTTATATAAACAGTACTTTTTTTTAATTAAAATAGCTTTGTAACAAAGCCAAATGCGATCTTATAAAAGTGTAATTTAGGGCCCTAAAAACCCGGAAATAATTTGTGTACTTAAACAGTTTTTAATTTTAAAATGTCTAAAAACATTTCTTTCAGGCATGTACCTTATAATGTTTATTTTCAGTATCTATACTATACATAATTTAATTTATGTACTTCGAAGGTAAAATTTGTGAAAAATGTTTGGGGGCCCCCAATTCACAAAATCATATGAAATTAGGTACAATTTAAAAATAATTGTATCACCAGTACACAATTTTTCGATAAAAAGACAAATGTAATAAATACCACTGAAAATAATGATTTTAAATGTTTTAGATAATTTTACTGTGAGATTATTAATATAATCCACATAGGCCTTCCCTCTTTCTCTTTTATTAACAACTTATTTTTCTGCTAACATATTAAAATTTTTATGGATCTCCATCTGAATAAATTTTTGGAGAAAATCCAAAAATCGAATATATGTAGGTTTTATTATTTATATTTTTCCCTTATATCATACCTTTCCCATTGACACTGCAAAAAGTGCCATTATAATATAAAATATATCGAAACAAATTTGGGGTGAAATCTATTTTATACAAAAATTATTAATATGAAACTTATCAAGTTGTAAATAATTACATAATATGCTCTATAATATTGACCGTGGATTAGGCCTCCTGGGGAAACCACGTTAAAAAAAACGCGCCTAAACTCTACCTCAGTGGTGGTGAGGAAATGAGTTGGTTGCATTAAGTACATGAGAGGAAAATATTCCTTAATTGCAACTAAAAATTGATAAAGTAGGTACAAATTCAATCTGAGTAATTTCTGTAACTCTAAAAAATATAATTAGGATAAAAATATTATTTCGAAACTTTTGGTATTTTTAAACTGCCATTCCACTAGGTACAAAATTCAAGGCATCTTTTTTAATATTTTTTTAATTCAAAGAAAATTAACAAAGAAGATAATGGTCAAAATTATACATACATCTAAATTAGTGGACTTCTAAAAATATTGACCTATTTATTATTAACTCATATTCAACAGCTTTAATTTATTTATATATTACAATTATGCTTATCATTTTGTAACATAGGGGTGCCTTACCCACTCAACACCAAAATATAAATTATTCATTTATTTATTTATGATTAATTTACGTAATAATGTAAAATGTGCATCGTAACTGAACAGACCAAAGTATCGTTTACGTACCAATTATATTTTAAATTAATGAAAAACACTTTTTTCAAAATATGGATTGTGGTAATTTTATTTGTTTGGACCAAATGTTCCTACTTAAAAAAATGTGGTAGGTACAATTTTATTTATTTACATTTCTGCTTTGTTTAGAATAAAAATATCCAACTTAAATATGTTTTAGAATGCGGTATTCCAAACGAAGTACCTCCAGGAAGAAGTCTAAATGGAAGAATCATCGGAGGAGTGAAGTACTCTCCTCACAAGTACCCGTGGTTGGCAGTTCTTCAATTAAATGGCACATTTCTCTGTGGTGGCTCTATAATAACTGACCAGTACATACTCTCAGCTGCACATTGTCTAAGACACAGGTAAAAATATTTATTAATTCGACGTCTGGAGAATTTCAAATTTTTTCAGATACCAACAAAATTTACTCAAAGTCACAGTAGGTGAACACAACCGATGCAAAAGCGATATAAAAACCGTAACACTATCAGTAAGTAAAATTATAAAACACGAGCACTTCGACGATCTGGATTTTTCTGCAGATATAATGCTGTTGAAGCTTAGCATGAAGTTGAGCTTTAACAAATTTATCCGACCGATTTGTCTACCTAGATTTGGTAGCTAAGTAATAAGCCAATGAGTTGGGAAAACTAATTATTGATTTTCCAGATATTACACAAGATGTTATTAGTAGATATCGTGGAAAAAAGGCGAAGGTTATTGGTTGGGGAAAAACAGACGCCGACCATGGAACTCCTACTTGTCTCCCTCAAGAACTGCAAGTACCAATTTTGCTGAGGTTCCTATGCAACGGGAACCAAGTGGTACCGGATTCGTTGTTTTGTGCTGGGTATTTAGAAGGAGGAAAGGATTCCTGCCAGGTAAATCAATAATTTGCTTTGGACAATAATGACAATGGTACAGGAATAGTTTCACTGTTTCAGGGCGACAGCGGAGGTCCTCTTCAAATTTTATCTTACCAGATGAAATATGAAGTTATTGGTGAGGATTGCACAATTTTACTGTTGATAAAATTAAATCAAAAATTATTTTAATTTATTAGGAATTGTTTCAAATGGTATTGGATGTGCTTTGGAGGATCATCCAGGACTTTATACAGATGTACTGAGGTACTTACCGTGGATTTGGAAGAATACAGAAGGATCAGTGTATTGTTGGTAATTTAATACTTTCAGAAATTTAAAATGGAAACAGAAAAATTTTGCTAGGAAAAAAGTACTTATGGAATTTTGAATGATTTAATTCTGGGTAAGATTTTTGGAGGAAAAACAGAGAAACTCCCGATTTAATTATTATATTATTTATTAACTGTATTCATATATTTTTTATATACAATCTATATTAGATCACTATTAAAACGTTTAGTTAAAATATAAGTAAACTAGAGAAATTTTATTTGAGAATTGCTTGTGTTACAAAAAATGCCAAAGGAAAAAAAATTTCCTAATTACACTAACTAGAAAAAATCCTTGTTTTTTCCCTTCGCCTTTTAAATTATACAATATAATTTATTGTCTAGTGTTCTACTAAAAAGGATCAGTGACAAAAACGAAATTAGAAAATAGGTTATTAAAAATTACGAGATTTTAATAAATTAGTCATTTAGCACTGGTTAAAGTTATCTTAGATCTAAGCAGGAGATTCCTAAGTTTTAATCTCCCTTTCATTACATTTAAGTTAAAATTAAAATTATTTAAAAAATAATGATTGTTCTACACAATTCTTGTAATCTTACTACAAGCTAAGATTATAATAATGCATAAAATTAACCGAAAATCCTTGTAATCAAACAAAATTAAAAATGAATATGTGACACACTCAAGTAACTGTGAGTTAATTTCAGTGACCCGTGGCAAAGTATGTCACTCGTCTAACAACTACTAATAGTTATTGTAAATGCTTCCGTACAAAAATAAATAGACAACACACTCCTGACAACGATTAATGCATATTAAAATATATTATTTATACTAGCTAGAAATAAGGCAGTATCATTTATTCAGGCAACAATACGATATTATGTGGATATTTGACAGTAATATTATTTATATTCAATACATTAAATTTAAGATATTGTTAAAAAGTTGCATACAAAATGAAAAAAATTAAAATAGACTTAACTCGTATGAGTTTGGAAGGTTGGAAGTAGTCGATCTATAATTATCTCTTTCTAACAAATATCAAATTCTTATAAAACTGCTGGCCAATTGAAACGTACCAAGCGAATTTTTAGGTTGAATTTAAAGTCAAATATTTTGAAAAGGAGAAAAGATATCAACATGAGGTTTTCAGGATTCAAGAGATAATTTTATTGCGGAAGCAATAGTGTGACCCGATTTTTTTACTTTGACGTACGTTACTATCTACAGGGTATGAAAGAAAGTCGTCTTTTTTTTCTCAAACTTTATACCTACCGGAATTCCACAAAATTTTTTTTATATTTTTTTGATGTCGATTTTTTTAATCCCTGGTTAATGAGGAAAAAACCAATTTCTCAAAAATTTTATATCCCTCATATTTTATGAGATACCGAATTTTTTATTAAATTTATTATTATTATTATATTAATATTGTTGAACAGGTTTTTGCAATAATAATTATGCTGCCATTTTGAAAGCAAATGTCATCATGTGATATGTCGATAAAAAGGTAATTTTAAGTAGAATCTAATTATTACGGAAAAAATGTACAGGGTTGTTTTAAAAAAAATTGAAAGTTAGTAGGTGGCTCTTCCGGTGAAACCGGAAGTGTCATCAGATTGTTTTAAACGTGAAAATGATTATTCCTTTCAACAATCAAACCATGCCAAATTTTAAATTAATACAGTTAAATGTAACAAAATGGTGGGGGTTGTAAAACGATTTCGTAGCCACCCGGTATACACGAATATGAGCAAATTTTTGAAAAAGTGAAAAACTTGTTTCGAGGATATAAGTCACTTAAACCAATGGTGAACATAAACTTACTAAATTCCATTCCATTAAGAAAATAGCCTCAAAATATGAATTAAAAAATTTACCAATTAGCGAACGTGAACCGATTTTTGATAAGCCACTGGTTACCAATAAATAAATGGAAGTACAAAAAGTGTACTTTTTATAAGAAAGCCATTCATAAGGTATCATAATCAACTACAGAGATTGGTTCTTACAAAACACAATACGGCCGAACGACAAAAAACAAAGAAAAAATCAAATTTTCAACAAAAATTCGGTATCTTATAAAATAACAGGGATATCAAAATTTTGAGAAACAGATTGTTTTCCCATTAAGTAAGGACTAAAAAAATCTACATCAAAAAAATATTTAAAAAATTTTGTGGAATCACGGTAGTTATAAAATTTGACAAAAAAAAGAAGACACTCATTCATACCCTGTAGATAGTAATGTACTTCAAAGTAAAAAAATCGGGTAACACTATCGTTTTCTCAATTAAATTATCTCTGAAATCCTGAAAACCGCATGTTGATATCTTTTCTATTTTTCAAAATATTTGACTTTAAATTCAACCTAAAAATTCGTTTGGTACGTTTCAATTGGCCAGCAGTTTAGTTATAGACATTAAAAAACCGGATACAAGAGAGGTAAGTAATTATTGTAAATACGTAGAATCTCCACTCTTTAACTCTAAATTTATCCTGTAAATACGTCATTAATAATTTAACATTCGCACTTTGTTAAAAAAATAAACCTATCAACTATTCAAAAATACACACACAAAATCTGTATACTTAAAAATCTATTGCTCGAATATTCTTCTACTGTACAACCTCCTCAGTTTTCCCCTCAAATTTACGAGGCGCTTCATGCTGTTTACGCAAACGCTTCCTCAATTCAGTTGGAAACTTTTCATAACATTTCTTACAAACTGGCTTCAAATCGCACTCGTAAAATTTGGTTTTCTGGTTCATTTTCTGATCACAAACTGAACAGGCAAAGTGGTGGACACACCAAGCTTTGTTTAAGGCTGTGAAAACTGCAAGGAAAATGTTATTGTAATAAGGGTTTTTTGGGGGTAGGAGAGACCTACCATCTCCAGATATGACTTGGTTACAAACGTAGCACAGGTTTCCAAATAATAAATGGTAGTGAGTTTCGCAGTAAGCCAAACCCTTCTTCTCGTAGTGGCGGTGACCAAAGAATGGCTTCTCGCATTGAGCACATACAAAGTGCTGGAAAATAATCATAGAAACAGAAATTTCAATATTTTTTTATACGTACCTCAACATGCCAGTGTTTTCCAAGAGCAGTAACCACTCGCTCTTCAATAGGTCTTCTACAAGCTCCACAAATCGGAATGCCCATCTTATCATGACACCTCAAACAATAGAGTTCATCCATGTCATTTTTGGCAAAACCGGAGCGATTCCTGACTTCGCGCGCATTTCCATCCAGTTCCACACCACAAGCTGTACAATTAAAATGATAAGGATGGTAGACTTCACCACGGAATTTCAGTGGCTGGTCATCGATCATCGCACTGCAATTAATATTTTTTTAATTTAATTAAAAATAATACTTACGAACGAAGGCATTTTTTTTAAATTAATTTAAATTAATATGAAATCAATCAAGATTATTTTGTATACTCACTGGCACTTATGGCAGACGTATTTCCCCAGCCCTCGAGCCTTAATCTTGGCATTGCATTCATGACAATAAGGCCGTCCACTGTTTTTAATAAAACCAGTATCCGCCAGAACCAAATTACAACCATCACATTGGAAACAATTCGGATGCCAACTGGAATTCATCGCCTTAATTACCCGCCCAATGATGAATTCACCACATTTGTTGCAAGATGGTGCAAAGAGCACTTGGAAGTCATGCTGGCAGTACTTTCTACCATCGTATTCATAGAAAACATCATCACGGAATTCTTGGAAGCACTGAGCACAACTGAATAAACAATAAGAAAAACATTCTTTTGTAAAAGAAAGTTTGTTAATTAGCGAAAATTAACTTACACAAAGCACTGCTGATGCCATAGTTGTCCGGTGGAATTCAGAATTTTTTCTTCAGGCTCGAAACCACCTCCACAACGTGCACATTTCATGTTCTCACGTGACATGTTGTTGGTGATTCTAGAAAAATTGTACATGTCAAAATATGAATTATTGTAAAGTTGAGAAATTTCTGAGAAGCTGAATGGTTAAATTAAAAAACTTCTGGTAAATTGGAAAATTTCTTAATTAATGGGCCAATTGTGCGCACATCTATAAGCAAATCTGTAACTTTCTAAGTTTACAAATATCCTATGTGTCCAACAAATGACTTTTTTATACGATGCGATATAGTACCTACTACAATTACTTTTCCTAAAGAAATTAAGTTAAACTTCTTGTAAAAATCGTCTTTAAATTTTGAGCGTTTTCCAGCAATTTTCAAATAGTCTCTGTCGCACTTATTGCAATACGCATAAATCTGTCCTTGTCCCACTCATTACAACCGAATTTTAGGACAAAAAAATTGTGCTTAGAAATTACTTTTCTTAAAGTCGATTTATTTAGATTATTTCGTACATTTTTTATTAAACCATATGGAAATTAAGTTAAATTTGCCGTAAAAATCGTGTTTAAATTTTGAGCGTTTCCAGCAATTTTCAAATAGTTTTCAGAAATCTCTGTCGCACTTATTGCAATACGCATTAATCTGTCCTTGTCCCACTCATTATATAGGCCAGTCAAATTAGCTTTTATAATGCAGGAACCCGGAAATAATAGATAAAGTGTTCAAAATTTGATAAAAGTTGTAAATTGATGTGGAATGGAACTATAAATTTTTGCCCCCTCCAAAAATGACGGGAACATTTTTAAAATAGCAAAAAACTAAAAATTAAATTTACTCACTGACAAATAATTTAAAAGAGGGGCAAAGTCCGGTAAGAAATTCTTCTATTTATTCTTTATTTTCTATTAATTTTGCCAACTTTTCAAACAACGGGAACATTAATATTTATTGATTTTTAATGTTTTTATTTATGATAAGAAGAGAACAAATTATAAAGATTGGCAAATTGCAGAACATTCTTCTGTCTAATATTTTCCAACTATCCTTGAATTTGCTCCCATTTTTTTGGCCGGAAAAGTAATTTTTTAGAATTTTTTCTTTAAAAATGGAAATTTTTTAATTTTTCGGTCTTGGAAATAATTATAAAGTTGCAATTTTTGGTGGCATATGTTTGAAAACGATTTTCGTTGTGCGGTGTATAATTTGCCCCCTTTAATTGCATCGGGAACTTCTCCGGAATTGCAATTTTTAAATTTCGCATTTTTTTTGATAATGGAAATAAATAAAAAGTTTGGCAAAATTCACAGGTTGTATGAAACCACGGGTTCGATGCGAATTCAAATTATAATACAAAATACAAGAACACGTTAAAATTTTATTTATAGAATCTTCATGTTTTTTATGATTTCCAACAGATTTTTTTAAATTTTAGAATTATAAAAAAGTATTTAAGCCGAAGATCCATCCAAAAATTAAAAATGGACTTTGTCGTGATTTTTTTTCAGTTTTGAAGCAAATTCAAAAAAAAAATGTATCAATTCCCGAATTTTCGGTAGGCCTCGCGAACTATCACTGATTTCAGTCGATGCAACACCTGATTTTGCAAGCATTTTTTAAAAACTCGAATATTTTTTTCAGAACAAAAACGTTTATCACATAAATATGTGATACCTAATTATTCAATTGTTTTTTAACACGTCGGGTCGAATCGTTCATATGTCAATATTCAAATACATCATCACATAATAATAATAAATAGTAGTAATTGTTTCACATCCCCCGCTAACTTGCGAATTTTTTTATTTATTTCCAGAAGCATAAAAACTTGTCTAAAAAATAATTATGTGTAGCGAGTTGCCGTTGTTGTAGAAGGAGGCAAATTTGTATTCGCATCGAAACCGTGGTTTCATACAACCTGTGAATTTTGCCAAACTTATTATTTATTTCCATTATCAAAAAAATGCGAAATTTAAAAAATGCAATTCCGGAGAAGTTCTCGATGCAATTAAAGGGGGCAAATTATACATCGCACAATGAAAATCGTTTTCAAACATATGCCACCAAAAATTGCAACTTTATAATTATTTCCAAGACCGAAAAATTAAAAAATTTCCATTTTTAAAGAAAAAATTCCAAAAAATTACTTTCCCGGCCAAAAAAATGGGAGCAAATTCAAGGATAGTTGGAAAATATTAGACAGAAGAATGTTCTGTAATTTGCCAATCTTTATAATTTGTTCTCTTCTTGTCATAAATAAAAACATTAAAAATCAATAAATATTAATGTTCCCGTTGTTTGAAAAGTTGGCAAAATTAATAGAAAATAAAGAATGAATAGAAGAATTTCTTACAGGACTTTGCCCCTCTTTTAAATTATTTCTCAGTGAGTAAATTTAATTTTTAGTTTTTTGCAATTTTAAAAATATTTCCGTCATTTTTGGAGGGGGCAAAAGTTTATAGTTCCATTCCATATCAATTTACAACTTTTATCAAATTTTGAACACTTTATCAATTATTTCCGGGTGTTTTGCTAATTTGACTGGCATAATAACCGAATTTTAAGACAAAAATAAAAATATAGAAGACATTTTTTCAATAAACAAAAAAATGTATTCGACATTTTCGCTCGCGGTTTGTAAATTATCGAGTCTACTAGAAATTAGTTAAACAAGAATTATGTTATTCTCTATAACATACTAACACAACAATTTAATTTGCTGTTTACCGACTTACTTTTACAAATTTAAACAAAATAATTTACTGAACTAATCAAAATTGTAGCTAACTAAACCGAATTCAAACCTACATCGATAAAGGTAAAGGACGCCCATTATTGACAGACGATCGTTCCATCGATTCAGATTCACACTCAAACGGTACATTATCATACTCCTCAAATCTATGATAACTTTTCTCATGTATCACATCCAAGTCATCATGAGACTCGGCTCTTCTTCTAAATAGTACACTATGTTCAAGCCCCTCCAACGTTGGAATCAAAGGGGACAAATCCTTAATATTACTCTTACTTAACATTTTAACCGCACTAGTTGGAACTTAAGTTATGACTAAAAAATATGAGTAAGTTTCTGTGATTACGCATAAAAATCGCATAAAATATACGTGTAAACACTAAATGGTCTGTTTTGTAACTGCATGTATTTAGTTATAGATATACTCATTGTAGGTATATATCTATCCTATATCAAACATAAATGATCTTGGTTTTGTACGATAATATTAAATAAACATTTTTATCTTATCTTCTTAGGCTATTATAGGGTATGTACTCCATGATATGAAAAGTTTAAATATAATACGTTTGCAATAATAAATTGGTTAGAGTACAGAGCTCAGATATTACTCTAGATCATTTAAAACCAAGGTCTTTATAAACATATAAACATAACCACCTGGTCCAGAAGTCATCCCATAAAATAGCAGCATTTTCCACAAGGAAAATCGTAGGGAGTTTTCAAGGTAAGTACGATTCTGTACCGCAAATTAAGAACTCAACATAGTATTCTGTATTTTATTTTATAAACTTTACTGCTTTCTACAAGATATCCGTTTTTCGACCTTGAGCAAGCGACTGAATTTCGGTTTTATCAAAAGATAAAATGTGTGTTAAACTGACTAAGCAAAACCGACTTTGTACCTCTTTTAATTAGAGATCTAACCGAAATACCCCCATGCAAAATCGAAAAAGGGGCTCCCTACACGTTCATTCCTCTGTTAGGAATTTACATGATGATTTTGCTTTTTTGTTAAAAACCTATTTTTCAAATTGTTTTATAATAATATAATACCCATTCCCCCACAAAGAATTAAGTACGAAAATTGTATAATTCTAACTATTCTAAAACAGGCGAGTTTTTACAATTTACAACATTTCCCCATGTTTCTCCATACAGGGTGTCCCGAAATTAGTGTGCAATATTTCTAGGACAGGTTGTACTTGTCAAAATATGACGAAAAATTTATATTGACATGACTCGAAAAATGCTTCCTTAGGAGTCTAGAGCCCTCCGAAAGGGGGACCCAAAAGAGGAGTTTCTGTAATAACTTTACAACTGTTTGTTGTAGATTCATGAAATTTAGTGAGTTTGAAGCTTTTATGATTTGCCACATATTTCTTTTTCCAATTTTCAGAAAATTTGCCAGGGGCGTCACGTACCGGGTGGGTGCTGGGTAAATTATACCCCATATTTTTGTGTGGATAATTTTTAAATTTTTTATATCAAATTATGAAACTTGGTTTATTTTTACATAAAAAGGTCGTCTCAGTCGATCTTTGAATCTTAAACCGTTTTCGAGTAAAATCGTTGTGAAGAAAAATTTTTTTATTTTGATATTTTGTTTTTATTATTAATATTTGACGAAGTAATAAATACCTATAAATTTTAATCCATAGTCTACTTCTGACAAATTTCAATTTTGTGATTATTTTTATTAGTGTAGTTTTTATGGACGTGATTTTTTCAAAACGCTTTACTCGAAAACCGTTCAAGATTCGAAGATCGACTGAGACGATCTTTTTGTGTAAAAATAAACCAAGCTTCATAATTTGATATAAAAAATTTAAAAATTATCCACACAAAAAAATGGGGCATAATTTACCCTACCAAAATTTATAAAAATTCGAAATGAAATATGTGGCAAATTATAAAAGCTTTAAACTCACCAAATTTCATGAATCTACCTCAAACAGTTGCAAAGATATTACAGAAAACTTCTCTTTGGGGTCCCCTTTTCGGAGGGCTCTAGCCTCCTTATGAAGCATTTTTCGAGTCATGTTAATTTAAACTTTTCATCATATTTTGACAAGTACAATCTGTCCTAGAAATATTGCACGCTAATTTTGGGACACTCTGTATAATACAGGGTGGTCCAGTTATTACGGTGTCCTCGTTATTATCTCAGAAACAATTAGGCACAGGAAAAAAAGTTGTATATAGAAGTTGTACAGTCTAAAGCATGCTACATTTTTAAAATAAATTTATTTATACAGGGTGCCTCATTCTCATGTGGCGATATAAAGTTTCATTTTTTTAAATGGAACTCCCTGTATTTTACTCAAAATTATGATTTCTCGTCCAATTTACGATAAAAAATATATAAGGTTTAATATGCCTATTATTGATAGTTTCCAAGATATTCGAGAAAATATCTAGAAATGCTATGATATCTGCCTGTTTATATGAGCAATGTTAGTTCTATTTTTTAGCTAGAAAATTTTATTTCTGGTCTTAAAAATCAAGTAAACTTTAAATTGATATCATATGTAAGAAAAAGTCGTAGTATTTGACAAAGAAATATTATTTTATAGAGTAGACCTAGAAGCTAATAATAATGCTCTGTCAGGTAGGCATTGGAAAATAGTTAAATTTTTTAAATATTTTATTTTTTATTATAAATTAACTAAATAAAGAATATGTTTTGGTTGAGTATTTTTGAAATTGAAACAAATAAAATAGCTTGCTCTAACACACCTGGTGGAAGCTACACCCACATAATACAATATTATTTTTCAAATTATTTTCTCGAATATCTTGGAAACTATCAATAATAGGCATATTAAGCATTATATATTTTTTATCGTAAATTGGATGAGAAATCATAATTTGGGGTAAAACACAGGGTGTTCCATTTAAAAAAATGCAACTTTATATCGCCACATGAAAATGACTCACCCTGTATAAATAATATCTTTTCAAAAATGTAGAATGCTATAGACTGTACAACTTCTGTATAAAACTTTTTTTCTGGGCCCAATAGTTTCTGAGATAATAACGAGGACACCGTAACTGGACCACCCTGTACATTCAAATTAGCAAAAATAATGGAAATAAATCCAAGAAACTTGCCCTTTTGGGATCCGGCGAGGAAAGTATTGGGCTTCAAGATTCTATAGTGTCCCCCAATTTTATTAGAGCCTGGCACCCCTAAAAGCCACCCTTAAGTCCCCTAACATGCACGTTTTTTGCATTTTACCGCAAAACGGTCACGATTTCGTAACTTTAGCCTCTGTACAAAAATAATCCTTATAAAAAATGCTTTTAGGGGTGCCAGGCTCTAATAAAATTGGGTTTATTTCCCTTAATAGCCCATTTTTCGTCTAATTTGAATGTACTAATATTAATTATACAATAATTGATAAAAATATTTACAGCAACATTATACAGTGAGCCCCGACGATTATTTTCTGGAGACATCCACAACTTTAACAAACTAAATGCATTCGAAACGTAGTTTTGGTTTCTGCAAATTGGAATAACTCAACAAACAATTTAAAATCTTACCCACTTAATTTGATGAGATTATTCCTTAACCACAGCTGATAACCCTACCTCAACATCAACACATCAAGTTAAATGGCACAAAAATTCACACATTCAATCATCTACTTATCTAATTACAAAATTGACCCAATTATGATGATGGAAACCCCGATACTGTTATGCAAGCCACATGGAAATGAAGATCAAACCATCAAACAGCACAGCAAACACAAGCAGTAATAACAGCACGATTTTCATGCTTACCCAGGCATAGGTGTTGGCGACATTTTACACGTTCTTCAAAGTTCAAACCAAATAAAAGGGAAATAAACTGCAAATAAACATATTCGAGTATCAGAATTATGATATTTACAGGTGATTTTGGAAGGTTAGATAACAGCAAGCTATTGATTTGATGTTATTTACAAACATGTACAGAATACAATTTAATTATTTGTGTTTATTACCTGGAGTTTTAATGGTACTAACTAATTAAAATATGTAATAAGTTTCACACGCCCATAAAATTGTCACTATTTATTTATTTTACTGCTGAAATGTCAATTTCGACCAATCACAACAAATGTGACCATTTACAGACAGCGGAATTTGATGGACAGTTGTGGCGGGAAGTTTAAAAATAAGAAAATTGGGAAATGAGTAGAAATAATTCAAAACAGATAAATTTCTTTACAAAACTAAAAAAAATTAAACCCGTGGCTCAAACGGTATGTTATCTTAGAAGCGATCTCGTTAAAATTTCTAGGAATTTCTATAGGTATTAAAGCAAATTAATAAAAATGGACTATAATTTTTGGTCATCCAATATCAGGAATAATATCAATCATTTCTTGCTTGTTGTAGTAAAGAGGATCATATTGGCCAATATTGGGAGGCTACACCACAGAACAGAACTTTCAGTGGCTATATTAAGGCCACCATAAAAAGTACAAGGAATGTCACAATTTAAAAAAGTTTTTTTGAAATATCTCTGTTCAAGTGACTCCTATGAAAAAAGTAGTCATGATCAATCTTTTGTAGAATGTGATTATCTACAGTTTTTATTTAAACATTTTTCTTGTAAGGTTAACAGTTTACAAGATACAGCATCCGAAAGCAATAATTTTTTTGTATCTCCTTTCCAATCACTCGTTGACTATAAAATAAAGAATTAAATTACCAACAGCATTGAAACCAAAATTTTGTATTTGTAACATATTTGGAGATGAAACAAGCAAAAATTTGCATTGATTTTGGAGAAAGTTATTCAGAATAAATCAGTCTTCCACATAATACTTTGTAACAAAACTACTTAATTTACTTAAAGGAAACAACGTATATTTACAAAAAAAGTATATATTTTTTTATTCAAATATAAACAACATACAATATCTGATACATATTAATCTTTCATATATTTCATAATAATTATAACATACTTTACTGGAAACCTAAAAATGAAACCAAAATTCGAAATAAACCTACAAAAACATTCCTCGATATAAAAAATGGATAAAACTGGAATGTTAAAACAAAAAACATCTCTTTATACATAGAAAACAATAATAAAAAAAAAAATTTGGAAAACATATCACCGGGATTAAAGCAATTCTTTTAAGCCTTGCAGTGATTTCCTCAGTAGATCCTGCTGAGTGCGCGCGTGTTTTATTTCCAACTCAGCTAATTCGATTAGGCTACAAACCACTCAAATTAACATATCATATAAATAACTAATAAAAAACAATTGTACCTTTTCCTAAATGCATGCAACCGCCTTGTTTTGAAATCTAGCAGCTCTTCCTTGGCTTGAGCAGAAATTGCTTCGAATTGTTCGCATGCAGCGGATTGAGCAGCTTCAGCCTTTAAAAGATTAAAAACGATGAATTATCTCACTATTAAAACAAATTTAGGCGTTGTAAGAATAACTAATCTTTGTGCAAAAAAATTATTTTAGAGAAGAGCAATTCAAATACCTCTTGTACTTCAGGTGCCTTTGTTAGCGTGTAAAAAAAGTTTCAGGTGCAACAATACAAACAACAAACTTAGTTTAAATAAAAATAACTCACCGCATGGATATCTTTGTTTTTATGTCTGGCCTTCTCAAGGCTCCTGTTGGCGTTTTCATAATTAGCCAAACATCTTAAACGTCTAACGAGTAGTGCTCTTGCAGCGTGGCTGTCTCTCATGTAATAACGAAGGGTATCGGCTAATTTCAAGTCTTCATCACTGGCTACCCTGCTTTCAACTTTCTGCAAAAAGTTCACAACAATTAGGTTTGGCATTGTGGAAATTTATTGGGAAATTTACTCTGGCTTTTTCAAAAGAATCCGCTACTTTGGCTAGGAGTTTATCCAGGGGACCACTTTCAATGTTGGCTAGCTGAACGAGGCCACCGGATATCTTTATATAACTGTCGGCTAGTTCTAAAACAGAAAAGTAGGGGAGAAATAAGTCTCAATTAATCTAAAGACAAACTTAGAAGGTAACGACAGGAAACACAAAAATTCTACTTACTCTTTTATTCCTGTACCCTAAACCCGAAGTACACTCATTTGTCTGCTATTAAAATTTTGTCAATTAGACATAGCCCAGTCAAATTAGATCAAAAAGTAAGTACCTATTATCTACAAAATTGACACTATGGCCAAATTTTTGAGAGCAAGTCGAGGGTCATTGACGAAGCCCCGAACCGCAAAAATCCAACAAAATTTCCTTGTGCGTCACGTGATAAGGGTGATTTTTTATATCTTGGTCTCTACTGGTTGGATTTTAATTTAGTTTTTTTCATTTTATTTGGAAAACTTGAAACATTTTTGATAACTCACTTAACAAAAAAGTTATAAGCAAAAGACTGCTCTTTTTAAGTGGGCGAGTTTCTTCATCAAAATATATATTTTTCTATTAGAATTATGAAAAAAATGTTCAAACCCAAGTTGTTGAGGATGTTATTTCCTACAACTTTTATTTCAAGTATTTTTTCGTGACACAAAAATTACATAAAATAGAGGGCGAAAAAAAAATTTTTTTAGTGGGTGAGTTTTTTCAATAAAATGTATATGCTTTTCTATTACAATTACGAAAAAAATCTTTAAACAAAAGTTGTAGAGGATATTATTTCCTACAATTTTCATTTCGAGTATTTTTTTGTGAAACTAAAATTACATGAGGTAGAGGGCGCAAAACACTGGTCTTTTTTACGGGGTGAGTTTTCTCAATCAAATATACATAATATACTTTACTATTACAATTAAAAAAAAATTAATAACGATGATTACCAAAAAACGCGAATTTTACCATTAGAAGTAATATTTTGTATGCGTAGTTGACTTTGGCGCCCTCTACTTCATGTACTTTTTGCGTCACAAAAAAATATACGAAATGAAAGTTGTAGGAAATAAGATCCTCTACAACTTTTGCTTGAAGGTTTTTTTCATTATTGCAATAGAAAAATATATAAGTATATTTTATTGAAGAAACTCACCCCCCTATTTTTCTTATAACTTTTCTTTAAAGAGCTATCAAAAAAAGTTTCAAACAAAAGTTATTTGAAACATTTTTCTGAATAAATTTTAAAAAAATTCATTAAAATCCAACCAGTAGAAACGAGATATAAAAAATCACCCTTATCACGTGACGCAGAAGGAAATGTTGTTGGATTTTTGCATTTCGGAGCTTCATCAATGACCCTTGACTAGCTCTCAAAAATTTGGCCATAGCGTCAATTTTGCCATTTTATAATCTAATTTTACTAGGCTAATAGTTAATTATGAGAAATATTATTTACTTTGTTTAAAAAAGTAAAAACTACGAACGGCCCTAGTTACAACAGTTAAATTTAAATCAAAACAACATACTTCGAGTTAAGGCCAAAACGAAGCAAATTTAGAAAACCAACCGTCAAAAGAACATTTTTTACCTTTATGCTTCTCAGTCATTCTATCAGTACGCGCCGTGGCTTCCTTCAGTTGCCCATGATACTCAGTCAACGAATTCATTTGCTGTTCAAAGAAATCATTCACATCTCTCACAGTGGCATTTAAGTAGTACTGATCCGTTGTGCTGCCAAGGGACTTAACCAAACCACCCAACTGCTGTAGTTTTCCTTTGGGGCGCGCACATAAATCCTGATCATATTCCAAAAACACGTGCAAATGGGAATCTTCTCTAAAAATAGAATGACTTGCAAGCCGTGTGAGGAAAACCTCGTGCATGGCTACGGTTTTCTTGAAAGTCGCAAGGTATTCCCTGAAAAAAACCTTGGAATTTGTTTTGTAAGAATTTCTAAACAATTTATTACGCTTCTAATTCCTGCTTCATTTTTGTGAACTCTTCTTTGGTCATGGTGCCTTCACCTTCACCTAGACGCTGGAGTTTCTCGCGAGAGGCATCGAAATTTGGACGGGGTGGCGGAGGAGGAATCTAATTTGACAGTATTAATTTTAACAGAATTGTGCTTGCACAAAAGCGGAAAAATACCAAGTCAACTCCCACTATATTCTTATTGTGCAAATGGCAATAAATTTTCTAATCTTATCATCGAAACAAACCCTAATTTAGAGCTTAAACTTTACTTACGATATATCCAGCATATTTTTGCTCCTCTTCATATCTATCATGTAACCAAATAAACTCTTCGTGTTGACGAACCACCAGAAATTCCGGTTTTTGAAAATTTTTCATCGAAGTTCTCGTGTGAACCGTAAACTTAACTTTATCCTTTTCACTAAGGGCATCGGATATATCAACCACTAGCGTATTATCTGTCAATGGAACGTTGTTCCCTTCATCCATCGTGGGTTTATCCGCCTAAAATAAACCCAATTCAATTAGAATTGTTAGGTTAATCAACACAAAAGAACGCCCCTTAAGTAGATGAATCAATTAAAAAACAATTTCAAGTTAAAGAAACTGCCTCTGTATGAACGGAAACAGCTACTGAAAAGTACTTACCATTTTAAGTGCACGTAAAATTACAGTAGAAACATTAGTTGGTAAAAAATTGTGACTTGTTTTTGGATTAAAAAAATTTCTATGGCGTACGCGTCAAACTGTCATTTAAAATTTTGCCGTGTTGTGTAGTAGAGCAGTGGTGTCAACTGTAGAATCAGTGTTGCCAATAGTAGAAAATAATCTTGTTGTCGTTTGAATTAAGAACATTTTTTAGAAGTACATATATTTGAAAACAATAGCGTAGATTACCATGCAAATTATTTATGTTCTAAAAAGTTATTCATAGAATCATAGCTAATATTTACATATTTAAATTAGTCCAGTGTTACCACTTTTCCAAAAATGATATTATCAATTATTACATAGAATCTACAGTTCAGAAACTACTAATAACAATTTATATTAAAATAATCTTAAAAATAAACACGACATCTGTAGGTATTTCTTGTAAAAAATAAAAGTTGTAATATTATCCTACAATTGGCAGTATTGCAGCGTGTGTTGGCTACAATGAATTTTGACAAATGGGTGTCTCTAACCTAAAAGACCAAAATAAATTCTTGTGATATGCATCCTGTAAAATAAATACCTAATAATTATTGTTAATATCTGATTCAAACCACGTACATAATGTCGTCTATTCTACGTGCCTTGCAACAAGAAGTATTCCAACCATCAGAAGAACGTTTAATAACTTGTTGTCACGTTAGTAAATATTTAAAGAAAAAGAAAACATCTTTTCTGACTATCGTCAGTTCAACAAGTGTACCGTATAATGTTATGATTATTCAAATTAAACAAACCGACAAGAATGTATTTAAAAGGAAACGCAGTTGGGCCTTAGCTGAGTTGAAGTCAGTGGATGGACACAATGAGTTAAGTGATACGCAAGAATTTGATTTGTATTTCGATAAAATTTATCGGTGGGTTGCGTCTAATACTAAGGAACGGCAGGCGTTTGTTAGTAGTTTATGGAAACAGGCTTCGAAGCATATTATGAAGGACATGCCCATTTTCAAGAGCTTTCCTAAAGCGTGGATAACCGAAGATGCTATGACGCCTGAGAGTAAAT
This sequence comes from Pediacus dermestoides, assembly GCA_963942485.1. Taxonomy (NCBI): domain Eukaryota; kingdom Metazoa; phylum Arthropoda; class Insecta; order Coleoptera; family Cucujidae; genus Pediacus; species Pediacus dermestoides. The sequence continues at coordinate 39,773,854 of OZ012626.1, forward strand.
ATGTCACATCGCCTTTACTCACTTTGGAAAACGATTTCACCGAGGATTTCCAGGCTATAACTGACAAAGAACAAGAAGACCTTAAAGCGTACTTAGACTATTACTCTTACTCAATATACCTTTACTACTGTAAACTGTTTCAGATTAATGTCCGGGTGCGAGTTTGCTATTAGTAATGCCGAAGGATTTATGGACATTTTATCTAGAGATTTATCGTTGTTGGATGGTGAAAATGTTCAGTGTGTCATCGCCTCAGAACAGCAAGTAGAAACTTTAATGGAACAGTTAGAACTAGCTATAGATGAAGCCGATAAACTAGAGCAGCAATTAGACGCTTACGATGAGATACTTTGTCATGTCAGGGATACCATGGAAAAAATGGAGAAAAAGAACTCGATGATATCTATAGTAAATAGCAACAACGAACTTTTGTTGCACGACTTGGAGAAAATTGTGGTAAGAGATACAGGGTGTGTCACGACGAGTTGACAGTAAACATAACTCTATTACTAAACACAATTTGGTTCTAAAAATTGGTACACGCCCATTATACAATGTGCTCTATTTAATGAAAATATTGCCACCTTTCTGGTACTTCCGGGATATCCCGGAAGTAGACAAACTTGGTTATTTTAAATGGAATACCCTGTATATTTTTTAATTTTTAGATTCTACACTTCATTTTAGACATAAAAGTATTAAGGTTGTATGGTCCTAACATTAACGGTATTATAATTATTTACACTTTTTCATTTTTTTTTTTACAAAAACATAGATGTGAATAAAAATTCAAATCTTGACAATGACACGTTTTTTCCAAAAATTTTTTCTTGTGTTTGAAGTAGAAATATACAAGAAATAAGCTGATGTAGTTTTGGAAAACTTGCTTTATACAGAGTGTTGGTGGTTGTCCGTTCATTTTTAACAACTTTAATTAATGATAACTTAATTTTTTTAAATGGAACACCCTATATATTTCTGGATTTTCGGATTCTACACTTAATTCGTGACATAAAAGTATTAAGGTTGTAAGGTCTTAAAATTAACGGTATTATAATTAATTACGTTTTTTAAAAATTAACGGTCAATCACAAGCACCCTGTATAAAATAAGTTTTTTAAAACCATATTACCATGTTTCTTGTACATTTCTGCGTCCACTAATATTTGGTTAGTTTTTTGAAAGAAATTGTCATTAGTAAATATGAAAATGTTTGACTCAAATTTTTGTATGAAAAAATTGGGAGAAACATAATTACTTAATTATAATAAATAAAATTAAAATAAAAAATATTAAATTAAATATAATAAAGAACAAATTTTAGTCGACGTAGAAATGTACAAGAAACATGGTAATATGGTTTTGAAAAAGTTATTTTATATCTACAGGGTGCTTATGGTTGATCGTTAATTTTTAAAAACCTTGGAAATTGGAAAAAACGTAATTAATTATAATACCGTTAATTTTAAGACTTTACAACCTTAATACTTTTATGTCTAGAATTAAGTGTAGAATTCGAAAATGTGGAAATATATAGGGTGTTCCATTAAAAAAAATAAAGTTATCATTGATCAAAGTTTTTAAAAATCAACCGACAACCACCAACACCCTGTATAAAGCAAGTTCTCCAAAACTATATCAGCTTATTGCTTGTATATTCCTACTTCAAACGTAAGAAAAATACTTTGGAAAAAATGTGTCATTGTCAAGATTCGAATTTTTATTTACATCTATGTTTTTGTAAAAAAAAATGAAAAAGTGTAAATAATTATAATACCGTTAATGTTAGGACCATACAACCTTAATACTTTTATGTCTAAAATCAAGTGTAGAATCTAAAAATTCAAAAATATACAGGGTGTTCCATTTAAAATAACAAAGCTTGTGTCTACTTCCGGTATACCGGAAGTAGACACCAGAAAGGTGGCAATATTTTCATTAAATAGAACACATTGTATAATGGGCGTGCACCAATTTTTAGAACCAAATTGTGTTTAGTAATAGAGTTATGTCTACTGTCAACTCGTCGTGACACACCCTGTATAATGAACGTTATTTCTTTGGTACAAGATAATACAGTTCTAGTAAAATGAAACAAATAGTTTTGCTATGGTAAAAAAGAACATAAATTTAATTCTTTCAGACACGCTTAGACCTTCCCCCAGAATTCCAAAAAATATTAGAGGACGCAGATTTCACTACACCCGACGGACTAAAACAAGCCATTCGTGCTGGAAACGCACTAAAAATCGCCATGAATACCGACATCGAAAAATCCTTACTACAAATGACTTCAGTTCAGGAGCAAAGACGAAAATTCGACAAGTACAAAGATAAATTCGCAAGGGGTATTGGAAGGCAACTGAATAATTTGTTTATACATTATGGGAACCACAAAGGGGAATCAGATAAAAATGTTGATGGATTGATTCTGCCTCAGCATAGCGGTGTTCACAAGGAGTTGGCTGCGTATGCTGATTTAATGCATTGGGCTAAAGTATAAGTTAAATAATACATGGTGATTTTTACTCTAGTGGTTTTGTCGTTAAAGGTGATGGATAGGAAGACGTACAATTTTTTAAAGGACACTTACAAGAATTCTTTGGGGAAACTGTACGACCGGGATATGAAGAACTTGTTTGAAGCAGCAAGAGAACAAATCGCTGGTAAAGTTAGCAATACCACCGGAAACACTTGAGTTTATAGTTGTTTTTCAGCCGTGGGTATAGCCACCACCCCCACAACTCTCATTGGTCTAGACAGGGATTTGTGGGTTCTGGAAACTAGCACACAAGATAGGAAAAAATACGACAACACTTTGGAGCAAGTTCTCACGCAACTTGAGCCGGTTTTCTTGCAGGAGCAACAGTTTTGTGTATCGTTTTTTCAAGTAAAACACTTTAGGACTTGTTGAATGTTCCATGTAATTGATTTGGCTTTTTGTTTAGCTTGATGTTATAACGCCGGGGACTGACAATTCCTCTGATGGGCCGGTATCGCAGAAACAGGCTGAGAAGCAAATTAACGAAGACGTGAGGAATATGATGAGCAGTTTGTTTTCGTGTCTTAAAACGGAGTTGGATAATTTAATCGATCAGATCAAAAGACAAGACAGTTTGTAAGTTTTGTGTAAAAATTTCGATAAGTTCTGATTGTAACTTTATTCTTCAGCTACTGTATGTACGTGCTAGTTCGCCTTAATCAACACGTGATGTCCGCTCAAAGTTCATTCCTTAGTAATACTTTCGCCTCCGAACTAATAGAAATCAAAAGATCCTTAGATCAGTTCATGCAAACCCAAATTGATTCAATAAAGGATTGCAAATTGCCACGTAAATCAAAATGCGGGATATTACCGTATGTTTCCAACTTGGAGGTGTTTGCTGCGAATGCTGACTGTTTATTAAGGAGCGACAGGCGAGCCGATTTGGAAAAATGGTACACTAGGCTGTTGGATACGATTTTGGACTATATCTCACTTCACTCCAACGAACAAAAGACTCCATCGCAAGTTATTAAAATGGGTAAGAAATTTGCCTTTTATATATTTATGTGGAAATATTTTTAGTACTTTTAATCCTTTTTTCCAGAAAACTACCACCATTTGTATTCACTACTTTCTCAATTGAAAATATCGGTTTTGGACAGTCAAAGGAAGGAGGCGAAGCAAAAATACAATGATGCCCTGCAAGCTTATGTTACATTGTACTTTGGAAGACCACTGGAAAAATTAAATGTGAGTAATATTTATACAAACTTTTTTACAGATATAAAGGATCTTAATTTTTTTTAGACTTTCTTCGAGGGTGTCCAAGCAAAAGTAGCTAGTGGAGTAAAAGCATCAGAAGTGAGCTACCAATTAGCTTTCAGTAAACAAGAACTACGTAAAGTGATTAGTCAATATCCAGGAAGCACGGTATGTTTTTTTCTATACGCAATATTTCCGCTGATGATTGTCTCTTGTAGGTAAAAAAAGGACTGGAATCGCTTTACAAAAAAGTGGAAAAACATTTGTCTGAAGAAGGCAATTTATTGCAAGTTGTTTGGCGTGCAATGCAAGAGGAATTTATTCGACAATACAAAATGCTGGAGGATTTAATCCAGCAATGCTATCCGGGTTCAATGATAACGCTTGAGTTTACTATAGATGATATTTTGCATTTTTTTTCAGATATAGCTCGTTCTCACTAACAAATTGTTATTAGCAATAAAATAAGCTAAAAGGAAAATTATTGAAACAAATATTTATTTTAATTAAGACAAAATAGTTTAATAAAAATATCTTAATAACAGTTTACTTTGTTTAATTATGGAAAAAGTAAACCAACAAATAAACCAAACATTTTCATCAACAAATAACGAGTGGATCTTACAAAAATAACAGTATATCTATTTTTACAGAATATAAAGCAAAAAGCAAACAAAACAAAATATTTCTTAAAATAAAGCTAAATGAAGCTTAAAAAACATTATCAAAAAAATATTATGAAAATAGACATTAGAATGTGTGGTGTTGTTTTGTGTATTCCCAGATGCAAGTAGCACCAGCTACATGGACATTTAAGGATCTGGTTAAACCCAGTTGTGGAATTTCTAGGCACACATCGAACAAGTCGTACAGGTGGGGGGGAATTCCTTCTTTTTCATTCCTGAAATTCACATTTTACAATTAGTACAGTAAAATTATTCGAAAATCATACGTGAGAGGTCGGAATCGTCCGGAACAGGATCAAGTTTTAGGGGTTGCTAGGGACCTGAAGTTAAGTAATTTCCCAAGTTTGCGACCTCCAACTACTTGCGGATTTTCCGCCATCTTGATTTTTAGGGTTGATTTGTTTTTTTGTTTTTTTCGGGCTTATATTTGATATTAGCAAAAAAAGTGTCGACACCTTTTTTGTAGAGAATAAAAATCCCCACAAAATAATGTAATATAATCGTATACAAATTATCATCAGTAAACAAATTATGGTAGTTTAAACATCCAACAAGTGGGATTTAAAAGTTTTTTATTTTTTTATTTCGGTAATCGTCCATATTAAATAAAAATAGTTCAAACAAAAGTTGTAAAGCGTAAAACTCCCTATAGTATTTGTTTAAACAATTTTCTTCCTGTGTCAATACTTTTTACGCTACAGTGAGTGAAAGGTTCACGGGAACTGAAACGAGGCATTTGCGCTTATCGCATCGCGCTAAAATCTAACGCCTTTTTATGCGTTTATTTTCAAATATTTGTTCCTAAATAAATTTTTAATTTATTATGTACAATATTTATCGAATATATTGTATACAGGATGTTCGCGAGAAGAGGCTCACTATTGCTAACTTTGTTATTATTGGAACTACAAAGTCGGTTAAATTACCAAACTAGTAGCATTTTTTGCACTGATTACAATGGTGAAAACAGGAAAACAATTGACCATCTGGATTTTCGTTTTTCGAGATATATATTCACAAAAATAACATTTTTTTAAATGGAACACCCTGCATATTTTTCCAGAAATCGATGATAAATCAAATTCTGTACAAAAAAGTCCTTACCTTTTTTTGATAATTATTTAAAATAAGCTAGTTATTTTCTAAAAAAATTGGAATTCTTTAAAATCATCAAGTAGCCACGAAACGGAATAATTGTAATTTATTAAAACCAAACAATCATAATTTTAAATTTAAAATTTAAGCAAGTTGAAAAAAACTTTTACGGAAATATTGAAAATTTTCAAAATTATATTTTATGACTACCCCTATACTTAATATTAAAACTTTGTAAACTTTTTTTCAAAATAACTCGCTTATTTTAAATAATTGTCAAAAAAAGATAAGGACATTTTTTGTACAGAATTAAATTTATCATCGAATTTTGCAAAAAGAAATACAGGGTGTTCCATTTAAAAAAATATTTTTGTGAATATCTCAAATACCAGATAGTCAATTGTTTCTCTGTTTTCACCATTCTAATCAGCGGAAAAAATGCTATTAGTTTGCTAATTTAACCGACTTTGTAGCTCCAATAATAACGAAGTTAGCAATAGTGAGCCACTTCGCGCGAACACCCTGTATACAATACATTCGATAAATATTGTACATAACAAATAAAAAATTTATTTAGGAACAAATATTTCAAAATAAACGCCTAAAAAGGCGTTAGATTTTAGCGCGATACGGCAAGCGCGAAAACCTGGTTTCAGTTTCCGCGAACCTTTCACTCACTGTAGCGCAAAAAGTATTGACACAGGAAGAAAATTGTTCAAACGAAAACTATAGGGAGTTTTACGCTTTACAACTTTTGCTTGAACTCTTTTTATTTAATATGGACGATTAGCGAAATAAAAAATAAAAAACTTTTAAATCCCACTTGTTGGATTTTTAAACTATCATAATTTGTTTACTGATGATAATTTGTATACGATTATATTACATCATTTTGTGGGGATTTTTATTCTTTACAAAAAACGTATTGACACTTTTTTGCCAATATCAAATATAAGTCCGAAAAATACAAAAAATCAAATCAACCCTAAAAATCAAGATGGCGGAAAATCCGGAGGTCGCAAACATGGGAAATTACTTAACTTCAGGTCCCCTAACAACCCCTAAAATTTGATCCTGTTCCGGACGATTCCGATCTCAAAAGATAATTTTACTGTACTAAATCTAACATTATGCAGGAGGAATTTTTTGCTGAAAATTCCTGGACAATTGCGAACACCCTGTATAAGATAATTCTGTTAATATTACATCACAACATTCTTTACACCTTACGTTTGACACAAACTACAATGGAGAGTGAATATAATTTTTTTTGAGTACTAAAACTCTTAAAATTTTTTGAAAATGTTCTAATATTAAGTGGCTTTGCAGGCGTAATTAAACACCCTGTATAAATAGTAATATTCTAGTTATGAAGCAGTGATTTTCAGACAACTTTTATCATTTTTAACCAATTTATAGAAGATTACAATATGAAAATCACCTTTCTTTACTCACCCTAAAATTAGGACAGTCTTTTTCTCAAACTGAAACTTATCCAACGCCACACTACAGTTGGTTTGTTCGACTCCCACCAACTTGTACTCATTTTTCCTCATCTCTTTCAAGTATTCAATCAAATCATCACATTTAACTTCAACTATCCTCACCCAATGTTCAGCTGACATACTCAAACTTTTAAAGTCATTATTTGTGGTCATCTTCTTATCGTGTACTACCAATGTATTAACAGCAAATACCTCACAAGTTCTGGCCAAACCGCCAAGATTTGTCGGTTTATCCAACAAGGATGCAACTAGCATCAAACTACTTGCGTCTGGTGCAAGTTCATCCTCTCGATATTTATTTGGTACGAATTTCTGTTGGTATGTTTCAACTGTGTTTTCCAGTGAATCATCTGGGAGGGCATCTTTGAGTTTTTTCTCGTTTCTGAGGTATTTTTCAATTGGATCACTAATTGACACTGAGCAATGGTAACTGTTAAAAAAACAAGCATATTGTGGTATATTTTCCCATTCCATTCGTTCAATATTGTTTAGTCTAGGAATATCGAATAGAATTGTTTCTTCGGCAAAACTTTTAATTGCACCGAGCTTTTCTAAAAATATTTTGTCTGTTTTCAAAGTTTTTTCCACTGTTTCTCCAGTGGCCTCTAAAACAATTGTAATACTGTCGACAACGATTTTATATTTTTCTCTAAAGGTTTCAAACTTTTTTTGTGAGGCTTTGGCATACAAAAGTTTCATGACAAATTGGGAATACAGCCGCACTCTAAAATTTGCTCCCATACATCCTGGTAATAGAGCATCAGCCAAAATACACCAATATGATTCAGGTTTCGTTAGAATATAATGGTAAAGTATCACTATAAATGCCACAGTGGAATATTGTTTCTTATTATCAAGTGATTGCAATTCTGAAATTAATTCGGTGAAATATTGGTGTCCATCATTAGTGCCGATCAGTGACGTCACTATTAACCACTGTACTAGCTGTCGTTCACAAGCTTGATTCACTTCCTCTTTTAATGATTTTATAAAGAAATCTAATACTTTTCTTCTTTCATGTCCCATTTGAGGCTCCAGAATTAGTAAAGTTTGGAGTATGCGTAATTTACTTATTTGGATCTAAAAAGATTTAAAGAAATATGTACTACAAATTCTGTACAAATTCCTGTACTTACCTCAGAATTGGGGAAGTATCTTTTTAAATAAATGCATGAGTATCTTTCCAACAATTTGTCTATAATTACTGAAGAGTACTTTAGCGCAAGTACAACGAGTGTGTTTAGTAAATGTAGTCGGCTTCTCATTCTATATGTATTAGGACTATGACGACTAAAAAATAGAAAACATAACATTTAGTTACAAATGTAAGGTATAAATAAGGCAGTGGCAATAGTACAACCGAATTTTGTCGTCTCTTTATATACAGTTACCGGCAGAAAGTATGCATCAACTGGGAAATTTCTTTATCTTTAGAATTACCAAATTTATTTTACCGTGGAAAGGTTCTGCATGTCCTTAAAGAAAAAGAGCATAAACAAAACCAGTAAAAATTACATCGTATACGAGGCAGGGGTAAAAATTTAAAATTCACTCAATTTATTGCACCGCAGAAAAAAAATGTATTAGGAAAAGTTGTTTGTACTTAAAAGTTATCCCCGAATACCAAATTTGGACTCTGTAGACAAAAAAAACATTTTTTTTTCGGCCCGCCCTCGTATAACAAAACAGTTTTTTAACAATTCTTGGGCAATTAAATACATAATTTACTTAAATTGGTTTAAATGCGCGAAAACAGGTCGTTTAATAAAATAATAGTAATTTTATCAAGAATCTGAAATTGATTTACTGGTAGGTACAGATAAAAATTATTCCTGTTTTAAATTTTATAAAAAAGTAAAAATGGCAATAAATTGCTAAAGATATCAAGTAAACCCGCATTTGTTTTACATTAAGTTGTTTTACTTATCCATAAAATAAATACGGTGTGCACCAAAAAAATGAGATTATTTTTGGCATTACTTTATTAAACCCCCTGTTTTCGCGCATTTAAACCAATTTAAGTAAATTATGTGTTTAATTGCCCAATAACTGTTAAAAAACTGAATTTATGTGCTGCACAGCTTCTAGCGATCGTTATACGGGGGCGTGGCGAAAAAAAGGAAAAATGGTTTCTCTTGGTCTACAGAGCCCAAATTTGGTATTCGGAGATAACTTTTAAATAAAAACAACTTTTCGTAATAAATTTTCTTTCTACGGTGCAAAATAAGGGTACTTTATTCTTGAGTGAATTTTAAATTTTCACTCCTCCCTCGTATACGATGCAATTTTTACCTGTTTTATGTTTTTACTTTCTTATACGAAGTATAAGGAAGTATAGTAATCGTGATTTTTTTCGACTTCGAGATTTTGATGGATATACACGTTTTGAGGGTCCCTGAATCTATTCTGACCATTTTCGTCATGATGTCTGTCTGTCTGTGTGTCTGTCTGTATCCACCATAACTCAAAAACGACTTCTCGGATTTGATTGAAATTTCATATTTAATAGTTTGAACAAATTTGTAGGTGCCACATTCAATGTTTTTCATCTAGCACCAAAACAAGTGACAGTTACCTGATGACATTTTTAGGTTTTTTAGGAATATCTCGAAAAATAAACAATTTATGAGATTTTTTTTTCTTTAACATTGATTTAGAATTGAATTTTGAACAAATTTTGTTTGAACTTTTTTTTGAAATTCCGTCAAAAAAATTTCAAAAAAACTAGATATTTTTAAAACACTTTATATTTCTCATAGCGCGCGTTGATAGTTGAATCCGATGGTCGAGGTAGACCATGTGTTTCATTATATGGCTGCCAAACAGAGGGTCCCGGGTTCGAATCCCAGAAGGACCGGTCCATTAGTTTTTTTTTTATTTTACTGGTTTCTATGGTACCGAAAACAATAATAATGAATAAATAAATGTAATTTCATAACAGGAGATTTTTTTAAGTGAGTAATAGGTTAAAAATCTAAAATAAAACACATTTTTGTCGTAAAATTCGGTTATAATGAGTGGGACAAGGACAGATTTATGCGTAATGCAATAAGTGCGACAGAGAACTATTTGAAAATTGCTGGAAACCTTCAAAATTTTTACAAGAAATTTAACTTAATTTCTTTAGGAAAAGTAATTATTGTGATACTATCCGGAAGTATATGAAAGTCATGTGTTGAGCACATCAGATATTTTTAAGTGAGTAATAGGTCAAAAATCTGAAATAAAACATTTTTGTCGTAAAATTCGGTTATAATGAGTGGGACAAGGACAGATTTATGCGTATTGCAATAAGTGCGACAGAGACTATTTGAAAATTGCTGGAAACCTTCAAAATTTTTACAAGAAATTTAACTTAATTTCTTTAGGAAAAGTAATTATTGTGATACTATCCGTAAGTATAAGAAAGTCATGTGTTGGGCACATCAGATATTTTTTGGTTAAGGACATGCAGAACTTTTTCACAGTAAAATAAATTTGGTAATTCTAAAGATAAAAAAATTTCCCATTTGGTGCACACTTTCTGCCGGTCACTGTATGAAATACAATCCAATTAAGTATTGAAATAATAAAGAGTTGACGAAAGTCGGTTGTCTTATTGCCAGCCCAGCAGTATCCATATAAGAAAATGACTAATAATTTGGAAAACTACACATACCTTATTTCAGGAATATCTTGATAAGCACCGTATTCAAATCTGGAAACAAAACTATATTAAATCAAAATCTCCTTTCTTATTTCAATTACATATTACCTAACAGCTCGATTATAATAATGATGTTGTAGCATCTGATCCAAAATAGCATCAGTAAGTTGTGGAATTACTAAAGCAAATTCGTGCTTTTCATGCATACCCAGAACTAAGAAAAATAAATAGTTAGCCATTACATGTTCAATTTCACCGGAAGTGCTACCAGTTTTATTTATCTTTTGCACAATATCAACAAGCAAAGTCCAATTTGATAAATGTTCAAAAAACGACCATGATAGAACATGTTCTAGGAAATAACTGGCACATTTACAGTAGTTTTGTTTTTTAGGCATGGTACATAACATCGCTAAACACGAACTAACAAAATTAACGACTAATTGGTTGTCAGGGTATTTTACTAGATCCGACATGTGAGCGAAGAAATTATCGAAACTTTCTTCATTCTGAAGGGTTAAAACTTCTTCGAGAAACGACACTCCTAGGGAGCTGTTGGCACTTGAGGAAAAATATACAGAAAAGAACAGATTTGTGAAGGAAATCCGTGCGATCTCTGGTATATCTTTTATGGACACCAATTTGAATAATCTTTCTTCCAGGTTAAGGTTTGGAAGCTTGTCTTTGCATTGGTCAAGAATTAAAAACGCAATGTGTAGTTTACGGCCATCACAATTTGGTGGCTTTTCCTCCAGTATGTTTTTTGCTATATTAAACAATTCAGTCTTGTAGTTTTGGTAGCATAGCAATTTTTTGATAATTTTGGAAAATGATTCAACATCTTCTGGGATATTTTCAATCGCTTGTATTGTAAAGTTGAACACGATTTCGACTTCGAATGAACCGAAACAAGTAGCGTACATTTTGTTTAGTGAATCATTGTTGTAATTTGATAAGGAAATTTCCAAAAGTTGTTTGGTTTTAGCGCTGTTTAAGTATGAGAAGATCTCAAAAAATGTTACATCTAAACACATGGGGTTTTTCTGTAGTTGTTCTTCAATATACGTGAATAAAGTATCTCTACGATTGTTGTAGTCCATTATTCGGTGTATTAAATATTTATAATCATTCTTAGAAGTATGAACTAATTTTACGAATTTAAATAGATCACAGTTGAACATTGATTTCACGTCATAAAAATCAACGAGGACCTCAACGCATCCTTTCCTAATATAAATATCCGGTGTTTTAGTAAAAGCAGTGAAAAGTAATTCGAAACAATCGTATGTTATAGTTTTCCTGTTATCATCTGTGAAGACGTTTTTCGACAAATACCACAAACAAACTGGATTCCATTGTATTTCCAATAGTTTTTCTATTAACACATCATAAACAGTTTGGTCTATTCTCCGAGTAAAACTCTTCAACTCTGCGAAAGCTAGCAGTGATAAATCGTTTAAATTTCTGTTAAGCGCATTTAAAATCGAGCTCAACAATTCCTTCCAATTTTCAACCGAATATTCCTGTTTAATCGCAAACATTTCAACAGTATAAACCACGAAATTCTGACTGTGTTGCAAAAATATTTTTATTATACTCTTCTGCCACAAAAAGTGTAAATTCACAACGGAATCCAACAGCTTCAAACAGGGTTTGATGTAATTCAAGTTACTTTCTCTGGAAACTCGTAATAAAGTAAAAAAGTTCTGCCAAACATGTTTAGCCTCACCGTTTGTCTTGACGCCCGTAACTTTGAGATAATCCAAATCGGGATTATATTCTACAGCATCCAAATAGGGTTTCAGGCAGTAATTAATTATGTACTCGGCTTGTTTACGTTGAGATGGATTGTCGCTAGTTAGAAACAATTCCAGACGGTTCCAAAACTCTGGACAGTTTGTAATACTTGTGGATTGTGTTAAACTGTTTTGAAAGCTCATAGTAAATAATAATTTTCCAAAAGTTTTCATATCTTCCTTTGAAAATCTTGCGTTAAATACATCGGTAACCAGTTGGACTTGTTCTTGTACCGTGAGGCAGGAGAAGTAGTCAACCAAAAACAGTCTGATAATATAATTAGCCAAGTCATTAACTTGGTAATCTAAATTATCTATTATTAATTTATTTACTTTAGTATGTTCTAGGGTTTCTTGCACAATACCCAGTAAATTGAAAAACTTACATACGTGGATTGACGCATTCAATACTTTAATTAAATGTAGTTTGTATTCTTCATCACCATTCTCCAAATTTTCGTTCAGAAAATCTATTAAATGATTCAACTCTGTGAATTTATTTGTAATAATTGAGCACAAGGTTTCCAAATTTGCAGCGAACTCCGATAAATCCACAGGGCTCTTCTTATAAATGCGGTCCAAAGGGAATTTAATTTTCTTGCTATTTCCAGTTTTCACTCTTCTAGATTTTTCCTTAACAAGTGCATAAAAAGTTTTTAAATGCGTTTCTTTCAAAATCTCTGTATTTAAAACGTCGTCAGACAAAAATTTGTCTAACAATAAATGTTGATCACTTTGTGTCATTGTTCCAATGTTATATAATTAATATGTACTCATTAAAATAATTATTATTTATCTTAAAATATATGGAAAGAAAATCTGTGCTAATGTAGGTTAGAATACGAAACCGCGAGAACAAGTTAAATTCTGCTTCTTCAACTGAAAATAAGACAAGTCTGCAGGGCAGGAAACTAATATATAAATTATTAATAAGTACTTCAAAACAAGGCGTACAATTATTTGAGAATTAGTTTAATTTAAATGGGTTTGTAATTTTTAAAATTATTACTTATTACTGTATTTTAATTACAAAAATGTACTTTTCGCCAAATAGTTGACCTCTAGTGGCGATCGTTTCAATTACTATGGTAAGATAGTTTAGGCAACCAACAATACGCATTAATGTACTCTTTGCCAACATTTAGAGAGTATAAATCACAGAATTGTAATATTTTACAAAATAAACATTTACAGGAAATGGTAAATCTCTAAATAATAAAAAACATTGCCTTGTGTGTCGTCTTTCTGTTTCCAATCTTTTTTTCCACATTTTGATATATAGCGCCATCTATTAGTCGTTGAATGTCACCAATAAAATCCCATTTTACTTTTCACTGTTAGTTCGTGAATTTAATAATAGATGTCGCTCACTACGCATAATTCACAAATAGAACTACAACAAAATTACCCATAATTAAACTGAAATTGTTCTGGAAACTTAAATATCGCTTTATTAACGATTATCGTTATTATTTATTAAACATTCAAAATATATTTTCCGCATATTGGCAATACTGACAAAATGCAACTTCAGTGGCTCAATAACCGAACCAATCAGTGATATCTTTTCAAATTGCTGACCTATCACAAAATACGAACGTGTCCTTGAGGGGCAGTCTTTTTTCCCCGTCTTCTTCTGTTCAGAAGACGACTATTTTTCGTTCTGTGTGGATTACCGAGAAAGAAATAAGGAAGTAAGTTGAATGTACCCAAACATTAACAACTTTATTAAAACAAAGGGAACTGTACTCTGTTTAATGTAACCTGTTCTGTGTGTGTTGATAACTGGGAAATCGTAAGTTGTAACTTTCTTAACTTAGTTTAAAGAAAAATGTTGAAGTTATATTTATTGTATGTTTTTTGATATTAGTATTGATAAGATATTGTTATTATTTCATGTATTTATAGAAATAATTTTAAGACATTCGTAGCTATACGGTATTAAATCCATAATTATTTCTTAACTTCAACGCTTATAGTTTAGTTAGATCCTTTCCTGGGGGGGGTTCCCCGACATTGGACATAATTATTGTGTAATCCTTATTGTGCTACGTGGCCCGATTAAACTGATCCTGAAAGGTTTTTAGGAAAAATGGAGGAAGAATTCAAACCACGAAACTACCAGCTGGAATTGATGGAAATAGCATTATGTAAAAACACAATAATATTCCTTCCAACTGGTTCTGGTAAAACATTTATTGCGTTACTTGTTCTGAAGCGAATGAGTGCAGATTTGATGACGTAAGCAATTCACATTATATCTTCAATGTTTCATGTAATTTTCTTTCAAGGTCCTATTCTGCTGGTGGAAAAATTAGTATAATATTGGTTAATACTATTGCTTTGGTAGACCAGCATGCAAAGTACATTCTTGATCATACTACATTGTCTGTGGGGCGGTACTCGGGCGAAATGAATCTGGATTTCTGGCCGAAAACGTTGTGGGAGCAAGAGTTTAACAAGCACAATGTTATCATTATGACTAGCCAGATTCTGGTAAATCTAGTTAACTCCCAGCATATTGGTAAGAAACTTGTCGGTTTTTACTTTCTTATACGAAGTATAAGGAAGTATTGAAATCGTGATGTTTTTCGACTCCGAGATTTTGATGGATTTACACGTTTTGAGGGCCCCTGAATCCATTTTGACCATTTTCGCCATGATGTCTGTCTGTCTGTCTGTATCTACCATAACTCAAAAACGACTTATCGGATTTGATTCAAATTTCATATTTAAGAGTTTGAACAAATTTGTGGGTGCCACATTAAATGTTTTTTATCTAGCACCAAAACAAGTGACACTTACCTGACGACATTTTTAGGTTTTTTAGGAATATCTTGAAAAATAAACAATTTATGAGATTTTTTTATTCTTTAACATTGATTTAGAATTGAATTTTCAACATATTTTGTTTGAACTTTTTTTGATATTCCGTCAAAAAAATTTCAAAAAAACTAGATATTCTTAAAACACTTTATATTTCTCATAGCGCGCGTTGATAGTTGAATTCGATGGTCGAGGTAGACCATGTGTCTCATTATATGGCTGCCAAACGGAAGGTCCCGGGTTCGAATCCCAGAAGAACCGGACCATTAGTTTTTTTTTATTTTACTGGTTTCTATGGTACCGAAAACAATAATAATGAATAAATAAATGTAATTTCATACCGGGAGATTTTTTTAAGTGAGTAATAGGTCAAAAATCTAAAATAAAACACATTTTTGTCGTAAAATTCGGTTATAATGAGTGGGACAAGGACAGATTTATGCGTATTGCAATAAGTGCGACAGAGACTATTTGAAAATTGCTGGAAACCTTCAAAATTTTTACAAGAAATTTAACTTAATTTCTTTAGGAAAAGTAATTATTGTGATACTATCCGTAAGTATAAGAAAGTCATGTGTTGGGCACATCAGATATTTTTTAAGTGAATGTGAAACTTATGGAAAAATCACGAACTGTTTTAACTTGTTAGTTCAGATAAGAAAGTAAAAAGTACAGAAAATTTGAGCAATAAGAAATGACACTTTTTTAGGAGTTTAATTATTTGTATTTGAGAAATTTTAAAATGTGTTACAGACATGAACAAAGTGAATCTGTTAATTTTCGACGAATGCCACCGGGGAGTGAACGATCATTCCATGAGACAACTCATGAAGGCTTTCCAGAATCTAAATAACCCGCCCCGCGTCCTAGGCCTAACAGCCACCTTACTAAACGGCAATTGCTCACCTGGCAAAGTCATGACTGAGGTAGAAGCATTAGAAACAACTTACCACAGTAAAGTGGCTACAGCTAAAGAACTGGAACATGTAGTTGGGTATAAATTTTAAAGAATAAAACTATACAGGCTGTTTCAAATTCGCTTCTCACTACAGGGATCTCAGAAACGGTAAGATATACAGCTTTGGTTAAATTGGGGCAAAGTTGCGTAATATGGCGGCCAATAATAAGCCGTTTACAAATCGAAAATATCTTTTGTAGTTCTGGAGATTTTTTGAAAAAACCAAATTTTTGCCTTTTCGTTTTTATTTTTTTCTGCTCTTATTGTTCAAGATATCGAAAAACTAAAAGCACTTTGTCGTGGACACTTTTTGTGCTTTATAAAACGACGTTAAAATTTTCCTCATGTGACGTTTCGTTTTTCCGCTGACGTCATCAACTCCATTTTTTTAAATACGGCCCTGTATCTTTTTTTCTCGTTTTAAGTAGCATTTTTTGTGTTCTAGAAAATGGCGTTTACATTTTTTCCATACGACGTTTCGTTCTGGAGTAATCATCTTCAGATCATTTTTTTAATACGGCCCTGGATTTTTTTTACATTTTCATCAGTATTTTTCCTCGTTTCCTCATATCCACACATTTTGGCAAACTTTAATAATTATAATTTTCCTTTTATAATAAATCAAACTAACCTATTATTTATTGTTAGTAGTAATAATAAAAACAATGGAATTAATTTTTTTAAATAATTTTATAAAATAAATACTTATGAAATCGTCAATGCTGATGATGGGCTTTACAATAAAACAAAATTCTGATGAAATTGTAAAAAAAAATCCAGTGCCGTAGGTATTCAAAAAATGATCCGATGATTACACAAAAACGAAACGTCGTCTGGAAAAAATTTAAACGCCATTTTATAGAACATGAAAAAAGCTACTTAAAACAATTTAAAAAAAATACACTGCCGTATTTAAAAAAAATGAGTTGATGACGTCAGCGGAAAAACGAAACGTCGCACGAGGAAAATTTTATAAAGCACAAAAAGTGTCCATAGCAAAGCAATTTTGGTTTTTCGATATCTTGAATAATAAGAGCAGAAAAAAATAAAAACGAAAATGCAAAAATTTGGTGTTTTCCAAAAATCTCCAGAACTATAAAACATATTTTCGATTTCTTAACGGCATATTATTGGCCACATTATTACGCAACTTTGCCCCAATTTAACCAAAGCTGTATCTATTACGGTTTCTGAGATCCCTGTAGTGAGAAGCGAATTTGAAACAGACTGTATATATTACCAGATCAACTATTAAAATGTGTGCTTTGTAGATTTTCAACGAATCCAAAGGAGTTGATGCAATTTTTTGAATCGTACTCATGCAGCCATGCGGAAATTGCCGTAATAAATATTTTGGACATGTTAATAAATACGTTGAGCGTGATTGTTCCTGCAACAACCAAGCTGCCCGCACCGCCAAATTTGGTGCCATTAAACCCAGAGGAGAATTTGGGTGATTTAATTCGGCTAGTCCAAGACCTAATCATCCACATAAGAATGTTGGGAACATACGGCGGATATATTTCTTGTTTAGTACAATTACTCAAAATTGAACGCATTCGAAAACACTGCGTCGAAGTAGAATTTTCACAAGTACTAGCTTACGTACTAACAGTTTTTGGGCATGTCAAGCAAAAATTATTAACTCATCTTCAACAGTTTTCTGCAGAAGATAAAATATATAAAAACTCGTCTGATCAAGTTTTAAGTCTATTAAACATTTTCAAAGAGTATAAAACTAAATCAGACGAAGAACTATGTGCTATAGTTTTCACACAAAGGCGAGTAACCGCTAAAGTTTTGTACAACGTCCTCACTGAGGTGGCCCAATTGGAGCCCAAACTGGATCATTTGAAAGTTAATTTCATGGTTGGATACAACAACAATCCGTATAATGACACACGGGAAAGCTTGTTCATCAGCAAGAAGAACCGTCAAGTGCTTGATAGTTTCTGTAAGAAAGAAATCAATGTTCTGGTTGCTTCGAATGTGTTGGAAGAAGGTGTGGATATTCCGAAGTGTACATTGGTGGTTAAGTTTGATAAACCAGAGGATTATCGATCGTACATTCAGTCTAAAGGTAGAGCCAGACATCAGAAGAGTCTCTATTATATTATGATAAATCAAGTCGATCATCAGAAGTACTTGAAGAAGTACAGTCTGTTTCAAACTGTCGAAGATACTTTGAATGACGTAAGTTTTTAATATTGTTTTGTATGATTTAAGACTGTTAAGGATCTTTTGGAATCTCGGGTAGATATCAGATTTTTAATTTGTTATATAGAAAGTAAAATTTGAGCAGCGGTACCAAAGCAACAATTTCCCTAGAAAAACGCGATTTTTTAGAAGTGCAATTTGAAGCCAGAAGTCCAGAAATAATTCATGTAAATAGTTCAAATCATTCAGCTTCGCAGCAAAGTTAATCCGAGCAGCTTAAGCTGATTTTTGGAAACTTGCGACTGTAATTTATACAGGCTGTTTCAAATTCGCCTCTCACTACAGGGATCTCAGAAACCGTAATAGATACAGCTTTGGTTAAATTGGGGCAAAGTTGCGTAATAATGTGGCCAATAATATGCCGTTAAGAAATCGAAAATATGTTTTGTAGTTCTGGAGATTTTTGGAAAACACCAAATTTTTGCATTTTCGTTTTTATTTTTTTCTGCTCTTATTATTCAAGATATCGAAAAACCAAAATTACTTTGCCATGGACACTTTTTGTGCTTTATAAAATTTTCCTCGTGCGACGTTTCGTTTTTCCGCTGGCGTCATCAACTCATTTTTTTTAAATACGGCACTGTATTTTTTTTAAATTGTTTTAAGTAGCATTTTTCATGTTCTATAAAATGGCGTTTAAATTTTTTCCATACGACTTTTCGTTTTTGTGTAATCATCGGATCATTTTTTGAATACCTACGGCACTGGATTTTTTTTTACAATTTCATCAGAATTTTGTTTCATTGTAAAGCCAGTATTGACGATTTCATAAGTGTTTATTTTATAAAATTATTTAAAAAAATTTATTCCATTGTTTTTATTATTACTACTAACAATAAATAATAGGTTAGTTTGATTTATTATAAAAGGAAAATTATAATTATTAAAGTTTGCCAAAATGTGTGGATATGAGGAAGCGAGGAAAAATACTGATGTAAAAAAAATCCAGGGCCGTATTAAAAAAATGATCTGATGATGATTACTCCAGAACGAAACATCGTATGGAAAAAATGTAAACGCCATTTTATAGAACACAAAAAATGCTACTTAAAACGACAAAAAAAGATACAGGGCCGTATTTAAAAAAATGGATTTGATGACGTCAGCGGAAAAACGAAACGTCACATGAGGAAAATTTTAACGTCATTTTATAAAGCACAAAAAGTGTCCACGACAAAGTGCTTTTAGTTTTTCGATATCTTGAAAAATAAGAACGAAAAGGCAAAAATTTGGTTTTTTCAAAAAATCTCCAGAACTACAAAAGATATTTTCGATTTCTAAACGGCTTATTATTGGCCGCCATATTACGCAACTTTGCCCCAATTTAACCAAAGCTGTATATCTTACCGTTTCTGAGATCCCTGTAGTGAGAAGCGAATTTGAAACAGCCTGTATAAACGGTTCGTTAATTACTCCAAAATAAAACCGTCATTCAGCTTTGAAATAAAAGATTTGTGGCAAAAATCCAACCAGCGATTCCAAAGTTGTGATTTTAAAACATTCGCTTAAAAATATGTTATTTTCTAGACGTACAATCTTAAGGTGTCGAAAAAAAATTTTTTTAATCAAAATTGTTCCCTTGTGTTGCAGATTATTTGGCTGCCACTATACAATCTTAACATGTCCGAAAGTGAAGCTGATACATACATAGATATTCATTAAATCGAAACCTTTCTAGTTTCTTATAGGCAAAAATGAAGAACGCGAAGATCCCAGCCGGCATTCCATACTCCAAATGTACCACGAAAGTTCCATTCCTCCTTATTACGTAAATGGTCCAAATTCTGCCAATGTTAATATGACAAGTGCCATTCCATTACTCTGCCAATATTGTAACAGTCTCCCCGGGGATATCTATACTTCATACACGCCAGAGTGGTACAAAGAAGATTATGATTATAAAACGAGAGTTATCATTAAACTTCCAACAATTAGCCCAATAAGGCACAATATTGAGGTAAATATTACCATGAATATTTTCGGGTTTTTTCTAAGTTAATACCTGTTTTAGGGTCCGCTTATGGTTAATCTTAAACTTGCCAAGCGTGCAGCCGCAATGAAAGCTTGCGAGCTTTTACATAAGTGTGGCGAGTTGGACGATCATTTACTTCCTAAGCAACACATAATTACACCTGATGATGTTAAATTTTTGTTTGAGCATTATCCAACAATTGCGGAAAAACAAGCTGGAACTTCGAAAATGAAGAGGATCCACGAGAAACAGGTACAAGTAAACAACTTCTCTCAGACAAGTTTTGTCATTTTGGTGTTTTAGATTCCCCAATGTCTTCGAGCTAAAATCGAAGCAAATACGCCGGTTTATCTGCATGTAATCAATTTGCAACCAGAATTTTCCAAGAACGAATCCAATATAAACTTTGCAACGCTTTTTGACATGTACACTTCGTCGCTTTGTTTCGGATTGATCTCCGCTAATCCTCTTCCAAATATCTGTGATTTTCCTATTTTCCTTTCAATGGGAGCAATGGATGTTAGTGTAAAAATGAATCAGAAGATCCTGTCGCTTACTGAGAATCAATTGGCTAATATTAAAGAGTTTCATTTTTTAATTTTCAATGATATTTTAGAGATTATCAAACAATTTCTTGTATACGACAACTCTGGTGAATCCAACATGCTGCTCTTGGTTCCAATTCAAAAAGATTCTTTAGATATTTCTTTTGATATCGTAACAGAATATAAAACTATTAAATGTGGAAGTCTTGAACCTAGTCTGGAGGAAAAGTTGGCTTTAAATGTAACTCCAGAAACATATTTACATAAAATTGTTTCGCCGTGGTATAGAGAATCAAATGTAAGTTTAATGGGTCATTCCATGTCAAATCGACCAATAGTTGGAATCGACCCCTTCGATTTGGACGAATTTTGGTTACAAGTTTTCTTTTATCATATAAGTTCTGCCAAAGGAAAAAAATTTTAAAAAATGTTTTCAAAAGTTATGCAAAATTCAAAATTTTACTATTTTTCCAGTTTTTCAATCTTATTTTTTAAATATCTCGAAAACTAAGATAGTTACAAAAATGATCCTTAGCTTGTTTTAAAGAGGATACTTGGGGCTATGAAAAAAAAAATATTTGAAAAATCCCTTATTTGTAAAATTTTGAATTTTTGAAAATTTTGACGATCGCCATTAAATTTTGGGCTCAAATTTTTTTATATTATACCTCTTACATATCTAAAGAAATTCTGAAATTTTTAGAAGGGTGTTTTGTGTTTTTTCCAAAATATAAATTTCTCAATTTTATTAAAAAAAAATTTTTTTTGTTATTTCTATTTTTATGTTAAGTGTTATTTTGTAATTTCGAGCAGTGAAAATTTCTTTTATTGAAAATAATGTGATAAAAGACCATTATTGACATTTTTTGGTATGAGTTTGAAAATCAAACCAGTCACGAAGTGTCATAACTCTGCCATCTATGAATCTACTACTAAAATCTTTTTATCGACATAATTACCATAGAATTTCTCACCAGAGGATTTTAATAATATTTACGTTTCTGGAGATTTTTTTTTTTTATTTAAAAATTTATATTTTGGAAAAAACAAAAAACACCCTTCTAAAAATTTCAGAATTTCTTTAGATATGTAAGAGGTATAATATAAAAAAATTTTAGCCCAAAATTTAATGGCGATCGTCAATTTTGACGATTTTCAAAAATTCAACATTTTACAAATTAGAGATTTTTCGAAATATTTTTTTTTCATAGCACCAAGTATCCTCTTTAAAACAAGCTATGGATCATTTTTGTAACTATCTTAGTTTTCGAGATATTTAAAAAATAAGATTGAAAAACTGGAAAAATAGTGAAATTTTGAATTTTGTATAACTTTAAAAAAAAAATAATAATTTTTTTCCTTTGGCAGAACTTCGTTATATGATAAAAGAAAACTTCTAACCAAAATTTGTCCAAATCGAAGGGGTCGATTCCAACTATTGGTAGATTTGACATGGAATGACCCTAATATTATTCCAACGTTCTTTTAAATTTTTACACATCTTATTGTTATTTTTCTAGTACTATGTGGTAACAGAAGTATGCATGAACAAAACGCCTTTTAGTGAGTTTCCCAACAAAGACTACTCAACATTCGTAGACTATTACAAAGAAAAACACCAAATCAATATCTTCAACAAAACCCAACCGTTACTACTCGTAAAAGGTCTATCAAAACGTCTCAATATGACCAAACCAAGAGGCTTAGAACAACGAAAAAGAAAAGACAAAATGTATGAGGAACTCGAAGAGTATCTGGTTCCGGAAATGCTGGTGAAACAAGAATTTCCTGCGCCACTCTGGTTACAGTCCAGCTTCCTTCCAGTAATCCTATCCAGAATTTGCTACTTGCTCCAGTTGGAACAACTACGGGTACAAATAGCGCGCGAAACTAAAATAGGTGTTGAAAAAGTTGCAATTTGTAAACCTTTGGAATTGGATGAGCATTTGTTGAAATACGAGCACAAACCTAAAGAGAAACCTGTGAGTAAGTTGGTTTTAGCTGGAATAGATGAATGTGATGCTACCGTTCTCTCCTCTATAACTATCCAAAAGTTACATCAAGATTTCACAAGTAAAATCATCGAATCTGAGTATCCATGGAAGGATATTGAGGAGCCCAAAGATGCAGAGAGAATGCTAGACTTAACCGCCATGGATATTGAATATTATGAAACGTTTATTTCAACAAAGCTCAATCAGAGAGATAGACTATTTAAGAATCTTTCATACGTAAAGGGATTACCGGCTCTAACTTACAATAAAGATTTTGTCCCTAGACCAATTGTTTTGCTGGGTAAACAACTAGATAATGAAGCTGGGCCGGAGCTGCGTGATATTTACAGAGCTTTAACCACAGCCAAAGCCAATGATATAGTGAACTTAGAGCGATTGGAAACCTTGGGTGATTCCATGCTTAAATTACTATCAACGTTGTACATTCAAGCGCGCTTTCCAAAATTCAACGAAGGCGAGAGCACGACTCTTAAAGGTCGCCTAGTAAGCAACAAAAACCTGTATTATTTGTCACTGCAAAAGAATATTTGCGGTTTCTTAAAGTACAACGACTTAGACGCAAAGAATGAGTGGGTTCCACCAAGTTACACCGTGCCAAGATTTATAAGCAATAAAATTTTTAACAAAGAGATTTCGATTAATGCACTTTTCGAATTGAATATACCCATTGAGGAACAGATTACTGGCGAGTTGAGTGTGGGTACAAGGAAAGAAATGTGTGAGGTGGAGTATCCTATTGACGAGAACGAGGAGAGTTCGTACAATAGTATGAGTCAGTTTTTGAAAGCGCAGTATGTTGGTGATAAACATGTTGCTGATACGGTGGAGGCTTTGATTGGTGCTTACTTCGAAAGCTGTGGGTTGGATGGTGAGTAATTTTGATTAATTTTAATTATTAAGTTTGCAAAGTTTTAATATCAAGTAGCCATGAAATATAATTTTGCCAATTTTCAATATTTCCGTAATTTTTTCAAGTTTTTTTCAATTTGCTTAAATTCAAAATTATGATTGTTTTATGGCTACTTGATTTTAAAGAATTGCAAACTTTTTTTCAAAATAACTCGCTTATTTTAAATCATTATCAAAAGAGATAAGGACATTTTTTGCACAGAATTTAATTTATCATCGATTTTTGCAAAAATATACAGGGTATTCCATTAAAAAAAATATTTTTGTGAATATCTCAAAAACCAGATGGTCAATTGTTTTTTTGTTTTTACCATTGTAATCAGCTAGTTTCCTAATTTAATCGACTTTGTAGCTCCTATAGTAAATAAGTTAACAATAGTGAGCCACTTCGCGCGACACCCTGTATACTGAAATAATAGTGATATTGAATTAAAAGAAAGGTTGTGTTAGGTTAGACTGTATTAAGTAAATTACACAGGGTGTCCGGAAATGAGCAGCAAAAAACTCGGGGGGTGATTCTACTTGAAAAATTAATGTGACAAGTTCCTATAACGTTTTTCCGAAAGCTCATTAATATTGGGGTTACAGGGCCTTAAAGATTGTTTTTTTTAATCAATTTTTTCCAGTAACTTTTTTTCTAGTGTACCGATTCGTTTAAAATTTGGCACACTTATCACTAATGTTTATTTGTATTCTTGCACCAAATTTGAGGTAAATCCCCCAGTGTCAAAGAGTCGAAACTGACGTTGACCTTTGGATAAAGACCCAGAACTTTTTTGTTAGGCACTTTTTCTAAACTTTGATGAGGCCCGATTAAAGAGCATCGAAAAATCTTCAAAAAAGATCCTCTTGCTGCATCACGATAAAACAAGTCGTTTTCGAGAAAAACGCCTTAAAAAATTTGCTTGCATTAAATGAATACCAACTACTTAACTACAGCTCATTTTCAAGATTAAACAGAAGCGCGTTTTTCTCGAAAACTACTCGTTTTATCGTTATTCAACAAGAGGATCTTTTTTGAAGATTTTTCGATGCTCTTCAATCGGGCATCATCAAAATTTAGAAAAAAAGTTATTGGAAAAAATTGACTTAAAACCCCAATATTAATGAACTTTCGGAAAAATGTTATAGGAGCTTGTCACATTAACTTTTCGAGTAGAATCACTCCCCGAGTTTTTTGTTCCTAATTTCCGGACACCCTGTATACGTTTAATTAGCACCAATTGCTGAAGATCCTTCAGATTTTCCACTATAGAAAGTTTGTCGTTAAGGAATGAAAATCAGTAGATTCTGAAAAATCGTGCTTAAAATTTGGAAGAATTAAACTGCCAAAGACTTGTGTAATTTTTCTTTAATATAAATAAATACAAATTGATTTTTTAACTATAGCTTATTTAATTATTTATGAAAGCTTATGAAAATATTTCCGGAAACTCGCTTTTACTTGTACAAGCAAATTTTATAAACTGCTTATTTCAGGAGCTGTAAAATTCGTGGAGTGGATGGGAATAGTACCAGCTTCAGAAAGACTAGCCAAACTTCTTCGCACACCACCCCCAAATCCAATTCTCGACCCTCACTTGACCGCAGAAAACGTAAAAGTTCTGATTCCACAATGGCAACAAATCGAGGCCATTTTAGGATATAATTTCAAAAATCCAGCATATCTTCTTCAAGCCTTAACTCATGCGTCTTATACGCCCAATAGAATCACTCTTTCATACGAAAAATTGGAGTTTTTAGGCGATGCTATTTTGGACTTTTTGATAACGTGTTGTATTTACGAAAAATGCGGATATCTGACGCCTGGTGATTTGACGGATCTGCGATCTGCCCTCGTCAATAATAACACCTTCGCTAGTTTGTTAGTTCGCTGTGGCTTCCACAAATTTATGCTGCTGGTGAATCATAAGTTACAGGAAAAAATTGATAAATTTGCGGAGTTTTTAGCTGGTAGAGACTATCGAATTGATGACGAGGTGCTGATTTTGCTTGAGGAAATAGATATCCATATAGCGGAGTATATTGACGTTCCCAAGGTATGTTGTGGTTCAACATAGTTTACTATAATAACCACTTGGATTTCAGGCGTTGGGTGACGTGTTTGAAGCCTTAGCTGGTGCTATTTACTTAGATAGTAATAATAATTTAGAAACTGTATGGGCGGTGTTTTATAAAATCATGTGGAAGGAGATTGATTTATTCAGTCAGAACGTTCCAAAAAACGTTATTAGAAGAGTGTTTGAATATCCAGGAACTCATCCTAAATTCAGGTAAGTAAAGCTAAAATAACTAAGCGTGTCTTGACAATTTGCTTTTAGCGCTGCTGTCGAAATCCGGAATATCACAATGGTTGCGTTGGAGTTTTTATTAAATGGGCGAGTACTAAGAGTACATGGTTTTGGATCGAATAAATCACTCGCGAAAAAAGCAGCTTGTAAAATAGCGCTAAAACTGTTAGATACTAAAACAGTGCAATGTTAAAGTTTTGTTATACACATTTATTCTAATATATAAAGTTTTGTAATAACTAAAAATCGTAAAAAAAAAATTATTGGTCCATTTTCCTTTTCTTCAGCGATGGCTTCTCAAACACCTGCTTAACACCGCCAGCTTGCGACGAATGGAATTTCAAATTCTGTGCTGTTTCAGTGGACCAAGGCGAGTCAAACTGCGTTGTGTCTTGATCAACCAAATGCGTGTACTTTGTCCTACCAGACCGTCCAAAGTTCTTAACCTGCATAACCTTGGGCAAGATAGTTTTATCAAAATGATCTTCCAGAGTGGCTTGCGCAAAATCTCTCTTGTAAACTTCGTCTTCTTTATCCAAGTAAAAAGCACCTCTGTGGTAGTATTTCTGTAGAAACTTGTACTTCCCTTTGGACGCTTTATTCGTAATAGTTTTGGGATTCAGTCTCAATTGGGCTCTCCGCTCTTCCTCTGTCATGTTCCTCAAACGGTCAATTTCTATTTTTTCTCTTTCGACAGCCTCGCGTTCTTCACGATCACGTTTAATGCGTTTTAACTCGCGCAGTTTCCAGGCTTCGTATTCGACCTCGTCGTTTTCATCGTCTGTGCAAACGTCGTTAATGTGCGGCTCGTTTGTGTCTTTTTCCTTGGACTGGTTTTCTTTGCGGATGGAATCTTCCACCATGCGAAGGGTTTGTCTTCGACGATCTTCAGCGTGTCTCTGGGCTTCTTGTTCTAGCTCTTTTACACGTTGGGCTTCCTTTTCTTTTTCTTTTATGGTAATCCGGTCGCGTTTTCTAACGAAGATTGGCTTCAATCTAGGACCTGAAATTAAGAAATTTATAGTGACATTTTACGCAGAATTTTCCTGAAATTATCTAGTCTCAATTTTAATACTGGCCGCCATAAACTATAAAATTTTTTAATAATTATTAAAAATAACATGACAGAATTAAAAGCTAATCAAACCTCACAAATCCGCATCGAAAAGTTGTTGGTCTTCAATATTTTTATAAAGGAAAATTATTTGTGTACCTGTTTCTTCTTCCGAATCAGTAAATTCCTCATATTCCGAACTTTCCTCTGGATCTGATGGTTCTGACTTTTCCTCCTCTTTAACCAAAAATTCCTCCTCTTGTTTGTTTAACATCCGCATTTTTAGCATTTCTCTCTTCCTTTCGATTTCGCTGTCACTCATATCGGCCTCTGATTCATCTTCATCTGGCGCCGCTTCCAAAGTATGTTTGTATTCTACAACAAATCTCAAGTAGCAACTCCCTCTCAAAATCAAACTTTTAGCATACCTGGTAAATTAATTTGTTCCTTTTCATCCTCATCAGAAGACTCCAAAACTTCGGGTTCTACAATGTGTCGTCGTCTTTCCGGTCGGACTTCAGTATCAATTTCAGCAATTTTCAACCGTCTAAGTCTAGGATCATTTACTTCATCGTCATTTTTAATGGGTTGAGGGGACGGAGGTTGATGATGGTTGCGTCTTTCCAGAAAATCGTCATCTTCACTGTCGCTGTCTGATCGAAGATCCTGAGCGTAATCTGGTCTTTTTCCGGATACATATCGGTGTACTTTCACCTTTTGCATGGAAATTTCACCTGAAATTCATTGAAATTTTAACTGAGATAGGTTAATGGGGACAAGAGTTTACCTTTTTCATTTCTAACAGGCACAGCACCTGCTGTACTTTGTATAGCGTACGTGGACTGTGGATTCATCATTTTGAATCTGCTGTTTATAAAATACTAACAGATTTTAGTTTTACTATAGCTAAAGAGTTGTAGAAAAATCAAGAAAAAACGACGACGTACAGGTTATGTTCGTATCTGTTCTTCTTCTTATGACAGTAAGAAGATGAAGAAGCAACATGAAAGTTTGTGTGGTAGTTCAAAAGTAACGTTCAATTTGTTACTAGGACATCGTAAGTAATTAGGTTGAAACTAATATATAAATCAACTTTAGCAATAAATAACAGCATGTAAATACCTTGAAATTAATATATAAAATAATATTATAATGTATAAGTAGTTCAAAAGTTTCATAACAGTGTTGCCAAAGCAAGAAACCTCACTTTAATTATTTTAAATTTTAAGATTTTCTAGTTGTGAGTATGTAGAATTGCCTGATAATTCATTAGATACTTTAGAATTACCTTAAAAATATATAATTATTTAATTTTAAATTTTCTTGCACAGTATTACCAGCTTTAGCTTCCTAGATACTAAATTCCCTGTTTCGTGAAGCTCCAATGTAGCCAACATTAGTGCCATATTTCAAATATCCAAGCTGGCTTGGGGGACACCTGTTGAATTAGTTAAACTTCTGGAACGTAAGCGTGGAAATGGTAGAAGCCGTACTTTTGTGATATTTACGTGTTTTTATATAAAATTAAGTAATAAAAGTGTTGTGTTGTGTGTATATGAACTGGATTAAGTGATTTGTTATTGTTAACCCAATACACTTTAGTTGGATTATAAAACTATCATCAAATTATCTACAGGTAAAAAATCTCGTATTATTGACTAATAAATTAAAAGCTCGTTGGTTTAGTTTTGTGGACTTGATCAAGAAACGAGGTAGTTTGCCACTAGAACTTTATTTTGTGGTACACCGCCCGGTTCACCAGAAAAACCCATCCAAATTGTGTTTGTTTTTAGTCACAAATTTAACGGTGTTTTTGTGTACAATACATTAAATACAGCCTCATGTGTTCTTGTTGTAGCAAAGTTTTTCTGAATGGAAAACCAACTCAAAGCAAATTAAAAACAATGTGATGTGAAAGGCGCGGCAAATTCTTGTTTTTGTAAGCAGAACTGGGAAGTCTGTTAAAAGTTTTGAGAGAGGTAGGGCACGTCCAGATATGTAATGGTTCAGTTCGTATGTTATTATGCAAAGCGTACTCAAGAATCAAGGACATGGACCATGGAGACTTTACCGTGTTGTGTACTAAAACTAAAAACAGTTTTGTATTGCCAAAATTTTGAACACAAACAAAGTGACATGCTTTATTTACTGGACATTGATCCATTGGGATGTTTGATGGCTTAATTATTGTTGAATTAAGAATTATTGCACAGTAATTATTTGGAGATAAGTGAATGGGTCATCGACATTCAATTTATCCTGCTTTTAGTAGTTTTAACTAACGTGTAGGTACTTTAGAAAATAATAATAATAGGTACTTTTTTAAACGGTTTAATTACATTTTATTATCTAAATATTCATGACTGGTTTTCCAAATGTTATATAATTTGCGGGTTCTTAACCGTAGGAGGATGAAAAAGCATTTTTCGCTTTGGGCCTCTGCAGGTACAAATTTCAGTTTAGCGAGAAGGAGTTTGGGTCTATTTTAAGCTAAAATACACTACCAACTGGGAATCTGTAAAAGCAATTGAGATGTTGTGTGAAATATGAAGAAACGAATTCGAAAGATTGGAATATTTGTGAGAGTAATGAAACAAAATTTCCATAGAGTTTTATAAATAAAAATAAATTATTTGAAATTATGTAAATGTACAGGGTGATTCTTTTATCTGGGGAAGTGCGTTTTTCTCGTAAACGACTGAAGGGAATTAAATTTTGAAAAAAGTGTTATATACCTACTGGCTGTCACTCAAAATCAGGATAGAAATATACACTTTAATATGCATGACGCTAGGCGTCGCGACGCTTCAATTTTTTTTTAGCAACATACCACTTTTATTATATCATTGTAAAGGTCTTTTAATTTTGAGTCTTTTTTCTATAAACCTTTTTTTTATTTTTATTTTTTAAAAAGTTATGATCCAATTTAAATTATTTCTGGCCAAGTTTTCCCTCAAACTCTAAAGTAAATCTTATTATATAAAATAAAGTAGGCTTAGAAAAAACAAAACATGTTATTTGTCAACATATTACAACAAAAAACTTATTAATGTTTACCTAAATTAAGCAAAAAATTTAATGAAAAAGTTGATTATTTTAACAATTGTTCAATATGAGTAGGTACCATTGTTATCTAAACATAAATTATAACGTTTTCTCATTTCATTATATGTGACTTTTCTTAAAACATTAGCATTAATTTCAGCACAGGCATCGACAATCTTTTGCTTTAAATGATGTATATTATTAGGCCTTGTCTTGTAAACTTTATTTTTAAGAGTTCCCCACAAGAAAAAATCGAGAGGTGTTAAGTCTGGAGACCTAGGAGGAAATTCTACTGGCCCGTAAGTTCCCATCCACCTGTCTTCATATTCTATATTTAAATAATTCCGCACAATAGCGGCATTATGACAAGGAGCCCCATCTAGTTGAAGCCACAAATGTCTTCTAATCTGAAAAGGCACATTTTTTTTTTGTTTAATTTAGGTATTAATAAGTTTTTATTGTTGTAATATGTTGACAAATAACAGGTTTTGTTTATTCTAAGCCTACTTTATTTTATATAATAAGATTTACTTTAGTATTTGAGGGAAAACTCGGCCTACTGTTAAAAATATTTCAAAATTTAGTTAGAACAGATATAATTTAAATTGGATCATAACTTTTTAAAAAATAAGAATAAAAAAAATTGGTTTTTAGAAAAAAGACTCAAAATTAAAAGACATTTCCAATGATATAATAAGAGTGGTATGTTGCTGGAAATTTTTTTTGAAGCGTCGCGACGCCTAGCGTCATGCATATTAAACTCTATATTTCTATGCTAATTTTGAGGGACAGCCAGTAGGTATATAACACTTTTTTTTCAAAATTTAATTCCCTTCAGTCGTTTACGAGAAAAACGCATTTCCCCAGATAAAAGAATCACCCTGTACATTTTATAATACAGTTTGTCCCAGGAAGTTAGTTTTTGATAAGACAAAGTGCAGTCACGTGACCTTTTCAGTTGCCAAAATTTTTCCATATTTTTTCTTAAAATTTGCTGATAATAGCATAACAAACATTTTTGTGGTGTTGTTTGCAATAAAAAACAATTTTAATTTAAATCTTTGATTTGATAGTCAAAGAATGTCACGTGACAATTTTGTGCTACCTTTTTGTAACTAGTCCAAAACTAGCATCAAGATTAGGTACCTAAGTATGCAAATGTAGTCTAAAAGTTTTCCCCATTTCAATTTTAAGTTCGCACTTTTAATTTTTTAAACTAAATTTAAGGTAGGTATGTTAAAGATTAAAATATTAAATTAAGTTGGATTAAGAATTGCACACCAATGAAGCGAAGATATGTGAATGGGTCATCGACATTCAATTTGCCCTGCTTTTCTTGCTGTTTTCTTTCGACAAGTCTGTATTTCTCCTAACAGGAATTTATTTGTACAAGTATAGAAAATAGTTATAATACCTACTTGTTTAGGTAAACGGTTAGTTTACTAGGTGTATACTTAATATTTAAATTTTCATAAACTGCGTTCCAATAAATTAAACACTAGCATGTAATTTCTGTCTTCTAGTCCGCGCTTTGGGTTCTTCAGTTTAAACTTCTAAATTTATCCTAATTGTCTTCTAATCTAAAACCCTCTCTAAACATATTTTTCACACTGTCACTTAAAACTAACTAATTAACATCTCAAATAGTTATTCATCGAATTACTTCGTCTCACCTAATGACACAGTAACATTATACAACAAAAATTGTATAGTAACAATGGGAAAATACGAAATTAAATCGTTTTGCTTCCCACTAAAGGATGAAAACTGTACGTGTGTTAAATTATCTGAGAAATTATTGTAGAATTTATATGCATGTGATAAACACATTATACAAAGTATTATATGCATATATGTGCTAAATATCTGGTTTGTGTTTTGACATTTACCAAATAAAATGAAAGTTGTAGCAGTATCTACTGTACGTTAAAATATTTTCAAATGTTGAGTTGTTTTAGTATGTAAATTTATAATTGAATAGCTTGGGCTTGTTTAGTTCTAGAAGACAAAGGTTGCGTTTGCCATATTTCAGGATTAATCCTAAAAATTACAACGTAAAAACCAGTATCAAGATGTATTACCTAAACGTTTTTTATTCGGATTGAATACGTTTGAATTTCTAATACCTAATTATACGTTAGAAATAATTATATGTAATGTGGAATAATAAATAATTACCTACTGATTATTGTTTTAAACTGGCGTGTCATCGACCTTTTCGCACAAATTGATTTGAAGAATTTGCTCAAACTGGGTCTGAATAATTAAAAGCAAAAAGATCGAACTCAGTTGAATCATAAACCATTAATTTTAAGTGGAAAGGTGCCTAGATGGTGAAGTGTAAAATGTATAATAAATGATCATTTCTTTTTTGCCACTTGTTAATTGGCTTTGCGAATAGTTTTTGAATGGATATACAAGGAATTTTCAACAAAAATAAATAGGTTTACCTTGCTTTCAGTTTTAAACCGATGTTGTGTCTGATACCACATTTATTTTATACCATAAAAGTCCGAAGAAATCAGAAAGTTTTAGCTATAAAATATTTGTTGTTTTGGACAAGTTGAAAGAATTAGAATTAGAAGATTGGCAAAACAGAAATTTTTGGAAGCTGAAGACGATGAACCCATAGCGGAAATTGTCGAAGAAGAAAAAGATTAGACCAAATAGTCACGTGAAAGATTTAAATGAAAAATTGCCTTTTTATTTCAAATAATATAGAAAAACTATAACAAAAAGTTTGTTTGTCATTATATTTTAAGCAAAAAAAAAAGTGAAATTTTTGATAATTGAGAATAGGCAGTATTTATAAAAAGAAGGATTACCTTTTACTTGCAAAAAATGGAGCAATTGCTTCAGGTTATATGCATAAAAAAAGCGAAGGAAAAGGTTTTGTTTCGAGGCGAGAGGTTTTGTTTCAAAATAAAAACTATTACTTTTTTCGTATTTATAAAAAGAAGTATTTGTTTCTAAACTGAAGGATTTACTTCTGAATAAATGCATCTAGTTCGTAGCAACTTTTTTTGCGAGAATCTCACATTTTTTATGACTATCTTGAAAAATAAACAAATTACGAGATTTTTTTATTCTTTAAGATTGATTTAGAATTAAATTTTGTACATATTTTGTTTGACCTTTTTATTGATATTCCGCCAAAAAAATTTCAAAAAAAAACGAGATATTCCTAAAAATTGTGCGAGTTGAATCAGACGGCCTAGATAGACTATTGGCATAATAAGGGCTTGGATCCCAAAGTCCCGGGTTCGAATCTCAGAAGGGTCACTCTTTGTTTTTTACTGGTTTCTATGATATTGATACCAAGTACATAATATAATTGTAAATAATATAAATCGATTTTATATTAATAACGTGTTGGATGTGGACTGTATGATTTCCGTGAGGTTTGCTTTTTTACAAAGAACTAAGTTAGTTTTACCAGAAAATTCAAATCGAATGAAAATCCCTCAAAAATTCCGGATTTTATAGCATACTATAGACTCGCTTAAAAAATTGTTCAAATTTCAGGTTTGTGTCTTTAAAACTGTCATAAAACTTCGGAAAATTGACAGATTTCCGTAAGGTTTCCTTTTTTCCAAATAACTAAGTTAGTTTTACCAGAAAATTCAAACCGAATGAAAATCCCTCAAAAATTCCGGATTTTATAGCCTACTATAGACTCTCTTAAAAAAATGTCCAAA
Organism: Pediacus dermestoides; assembly: GCA_963942485.1. Classification (NCBI taxonomy): domain Eukaryota; kingdom Metazoa; phylum Arthropoda; class Insecta; order Coleoptera; family Cucujidae; genus Pediacus; species Pediacus dermestoides. Next base: position 39,807,860 of record OZ012626.1, read on the forward strand.
TTTCAGGTTTGTGTCTTTAAAACTGTCATAAAACTTCGGCAAATTGACAGATTTCCGTGAGGTTTGCTTTTTTCCAAAGAACTAAGTTAGTTTTACTAGAAAATTCAAACAGAATGAAAATCCCTTAAAAATTCCGGATTTTATAGCCAACTATAAACTCGTTTAAAAAATTGTCCAAATTTCAGGTTTGTGTCTCTAAAACTGTCATAAAATTTCGGAAAATTCACAGATTGCATTGCGGTATGCTTTTTTATAAAGAGCCAAGTTAGTTTTACTAAAAAAATCAAACCGGATGAAAATCCCTCAAAAATTCCGGATTCTATAGCCTACTATAAACTTAAAAGCTTAAAAAAATTGTATAATTTTCAGGTTTGTGTGCTTAAAACTGACATAAAATTTCGAAAAATTGACAAATTTACGTACGGGTTACTTTTTTATAAAGAACCAAGTAAGTTTTACTAGAAAATTTAAACCGAATGAAAATCCCTGAAAAAATTCCGGATTTTATAGCCTACTATAGACTCTCTTAAAAAAATGTCCAAATTTCAGGGTTGTGTCTTTAAAACTGTCATAAAACTTCGGCAAATTGACAGATTTCCGTGAGGTTTGCTTTTTTCCAAAGAACTAAGTTAGTTTTACTAGAAAATTCAAACAGAATGAAAATCCCTTAAAAATTCCGGATTTTATAGCCAACTATAAACTCGTTTAAAAAATTGTCCAAATTTCAGGTTTGTGTCTCTAAAACTGTCAGAAAATTTCGGAAAATTCACAGATTGCATTGCGGTATGCTTTTTTATAAAGAGCCAAGTTAGTTTTACTAAAAAAATCAAACCGGATGAAAATCCCTCAAAAATTCCGGATTCTATAGCCTACTATAAACTTAAAAGCTTAAAAAATTGTATAATTTTCAGGTTTGTGTGCTTAAAACTGACATAAAATTTCGAAAAATTGACAAATTTACGTACGGGTTACTTTTTTATAAAGAACCAAGTTAGTTTTACTAGAAAATTTAAACCGAATGAAAATCCCTGAAAAAATCCGGATTTTATAGCCTACAATATACTCGCTTAAAAAATGTCCATATTTCAGTTGTGTCTTTAAAACTGTCATAAAACTTCGAAAAATTGACAGATTTTTTGCGGTTTGTAATTTTACAAAGACTCAAGTTAGTTTTACTAAAAAATTCAAACAGAATGAAAATCCTTTAAAAATTCCGGATTTTATAGCCTACTAAAGACTCGCTTAAAAAATTGTCCAAATTTCACATACTAAACTATAAGATTGTTACAACACATGTCTGAAATCGCGAAACTTCTGCACCTTTTACTTCATTTATCTGAAGTATTTCCTTGCAAGGAAAAGGTAAAGATTGTGAATACGAATTGAAGCAAAAGCTTTTACTTCTACCTTTTACTTCTACCTTATACTTTAAAGTAAATGCTTCATTTTTATAAATACCACCTAATGTCACGTGACTGTACTTTGTTCACAAGTTTGAGCATATCAAAGGGAAACTTGCTTGGACACAGTATATTATAAAAGGTGCACTTTTTAAGTGATAATGTCAAAAAATTTATTTTTAACTCCAATAAACTTTTTGTACAAAATTTCATGGCAGTTTTGCTTCAAAATATCAGTCTGGCTTTAGCTATCTAGTATGAAAAGAACTTTTTTGTATTCTTATTTAGGGTGTTCCACAGTTTTTTAAGAGAAAAGTTCCTATAAACTTTTATGCTAGTGGCAAATTTTAGAAGATATTCTAATTTTGCTAACATAATTTCTAAACTACAGCTGACCGAACAAATTAGCTTTTTCTAGTATTTCACTTGATCTCGAGTTTTAAAATCATCCAGCAGATGGTAACAAATTTACGTTCCGAAACCAATTTCAACATCTTTTACTACACACAAGATTTTCACGCCTCCCATACCAAAGCCCCGAAACCCATTTCTTCTGCAATGAAAAAGGTTATTTCCAAGAAACTGTTTAGTTTTGGCGAAAACAAACCTCCTTCTGTTCTTTAGTTTCGTTTCATGTTAGTGGTGTAAATTTTACGAGGCGATTTGTTAGCACAGTGCCATAACTGCTTATTGTTAATGGCGTTTCGGTGCATTGGCCTGGCAAAGACGTGGCAAGTAACGTGATTCCGTCTGGTGTGTAGTCTCTGAAGGTTCTTCTTGTACACCCAACCAGCCTCAGCGGGGACTGAATGTCGGCGGCGCTCATCAGGTCATCGAGCAAGAATGCCAGAGGGTCGGCAGGTCGGCCACTCTTTACAAGGCTAATAACGGGCCCTTGTCGCCTGAATTACCCAGGCCACAGGATTCTTGTACTGCACGTGTGATGGTTATCTTGAAATTTAAAAGAAATATCAACACACGGCGACAAGATCTTGATTCTTGAACACCAACTGATGAAATTAATAATGGAGGGTTTCTAACTCTAATCAGGACAAAAATCAAACTGTTTTAGGGTAACGCAAATATCTTGTTGGGAACGTTCAAAATCATTTCTGCGAATCCAACGATTTGTTTTGGAATATGAATTAAAATGTTTAGAGCATGAAAAATTGAATCTTTTGTGACTTTTTACTTTTTTATACGAAGTAATAAGAAAGTATTAGTAATCGTGATTTTTTTCGACTTCGAGATTTTGATGGATTTACACGTTTTGAGGGCCCCTGAATCCATTCTGACCATTTTCGCCATGATGTCTGTCAGTATCCACCATAACTCAAAAATGAGTTATCGGATTTGATTCAAATTTCATATTTAAGATTTTGAACAAAATTGTGGGTGCTACATTAAATCTTTTTCATCCAGCACCAACACAAGTGGTACTTAGCTGAAGACATTTTTAGGTTTTTTAGGAATATCTTGAAAAATAAACAATTAACGAGATTTTTTTATTCTCTAACATAGATTTAGAATTAAATTTTGAACAAATTTTGTTTGAACTTTTTTTTGAAATTCCGTCAAAAAAAATAAATAAAACACTTATTTTTGTCGTAAAATTCGGTTATAATGAGTGGGACAAAGACAGATTTATGCGTATTGCAATAAGTGCGAGAGTGACTTCCGCAAATTATTTGAAAATTGCTAGAAACGCTCAAAATTGAAACACGATTTTTACAAGAAATTTAACTTAATTTCTTTAGGAACAGTAATTAGGCTATCCGTATAAGAAAGTCATGTGTTGGACACATCAGATATTTTATTTCTATTATTAAGTTAAGAAATTGTTCTTTTTTCAAAATAAATAAACGAAATCAAAATCTGTGATAATATGTATTGGGAATTTCTGATATTCATTCTCCGTAATAAAAATAAAATTGTCTTTACTTATTGAATTTTTTAGTTACCAAAAATTAACTTATGACTTTTTTCTATAAATTGGCATTAATATCCTCAAAAAGAACCTTGTCTATAGACTGTAATAAAACAGTTTTTCCTAGAAATTTCTTCATCAATATTGAAGCAGGTACCCTGGTCCTTTTACAAACCCAAATTTTTTATAATCAACAAATCCCTGCACATTTTACAACATGATGGATGCACTTTACTGCATAACAAAACGACAACTTTCACAAACAGGCAAAAAAGGCACATAAACCAGATGTTTAACAATTTGATTTTTATTTTGTAAATGTTTGGTCTAAAAGTAAACTGCTAACAGCGTAGCCAGTGAGACATTAACCTTTTGTCAAAGTCTCAAAGTCAAAGCTGCAATAATTATGCGTTTCTTAACCTTTTCGCATGCAGACATATCACAGAGAATTGCATGCAAATATTTGTTATACATTTATTTATTCATCTTAGCTATTCCATCAGAAAACTTTAGAACTTGAAACTATAACGAAATTTTTGACTTACTTATCTTAGGGAAAATCAAATCGAAGCCAATCGATAAAAATGTAAAAGTCAACGCTTCAAAGTGGATTAACATAAATGTCGACTGGTGGTTTCTAGAATGGAAAAAAAACCGACTCAATCTCACGTATGTAAATCCAATAAGTCTACAAAGTATAATGAAAGTGTTCACTAATACTTGTTCACTTGACAGGTTTCTAATTCTAAACAGAGATTGCTCTTTCCACATATTTGGATTAAATGAAAAAGTGTCATGATTAATTCATGTCCAAGTAACATATTAATGAAGAACTAACTCTACGTCTAATAATTTACATTTCTGTCTGATTCACACACTTTCATTCTAAAATTTTGTACCTTTAGTGTATTTTTTTCGATACTTTCTTTGGTTAGTACAAAAATAATTTCTTGGAGAAACTATCTTAGACTTTAGACTTTATGTAAGAAATGGCAATTAATTAACATGCGAAGAATGCACCGGTTTTAAATTGCGCAAATGAAATAAAATGCAAGTGGTGTTTTGTAACAAGCACATAACTTTTAGCCCACGTTTGTTGAAATCTTCCCACCCACTTTCACTTAAACCTTTGAAGAAACTTCAATTCAATTGAATTTTGAATAATAACATATGTTTTATTTATTTTTTGTTGAATGAAACTAATTTGGTTTAGGTAATGATATGCAGAGCCGGTGGTGTTACATCATCGTGGATGTTGTTGTCCCCCTTTTAAAAAGAAACTTGTTAATTGTTTTATTTTCATTCGGGCAATTGAAGCGATTGACATTTATTGAGTGACCGCGTCCAAACTAAACTGCTGGCCAATTGAAACGTACCAAGCGAATTTTTAGGTTGAAAATAAAGTCAAATATTTTGAAAAGGAGAAAAGATATCAACATGAGGTTTTCAGGATTTAAGAGATAATTTTATTGCGAAAGCAATAGTGTGACCCAATTTTTTTACTTTAAAGTACGTTACTATCTACAGGGTATGAAAGAAAGTCGTCTTTTTTTTCTCAAACTTTATATCTACCGGAATTCCACAAAAAAATTATTATATTTTTTTGATGTCGATTTTTATTTTAGTCCCTGGTTAATGAGGAAAAAACCAATTTCTCAAAAATTTTATATCCCTCTTATTTTATAATATACCGAATTTTTTATTAAATTTAATATTGTTGAACAGGTTTTTGCAATAATAATTATGCTGCCATTTTGAAAGCAAATATCATCATGTGATATGTCGATAAAGAGTAATTTTAAGTAGAATCTAATTCTTACGGAAAAAAATATACAGGGTTATTTTAAAAATTTTTGAAAGTTAGTAGGTGGCCCTTCCGGTAAAACCGGAAGTGTCATCAGATTGTTTTAAACGTCAAAATGATTATTCCTTTCAACAATCAAACCATGCCAAATTTCAAATTAATACAGTTAAATGCAACAAAATGGTGGGAGTTGTAAAACGATTTCGTAGCCACCCGGTATACACGAATATGAGCAAATTTTTGAAAAATGAAAAACCCGTTTCGAGGATATAAGTTACTTAAACCAATGGTGAACATAAACTAACTAAATTCCATTTTATTCCATTAAGAAAATGGCCTCAAAAAATGAATTAAAAAAATTTACCAATTAGCGAACGTGTATCGATTTTTGATAAGCCACTGGTTACCAATAAATTTATAAAAGTACAAAAAATGTACTTTTTATAAGAAAGCCGTTCATACGGTATCATAATCAACTACAGAGATTGGTTCGTACAAAACACAATACGGCTGAACGACAAAAAACAAAGAAAAAATCAAATTTTCAGCAAAAATTCGGTATTTTATAAAATAACAGGGAAATCAAAATTTTGAGAAACAGGTTGTTTTCCCATTAACTAAGGACTAAAAAATCTACATCAAAAAAATATAAAAAAAATTTGTGGAATCACGGTAGTTATAAAATTTGACAAAAAAAAAAGACTTTCTTTCACACCCTGTAGATAGTAATGTACTTCAAAGTAAAAAAATCGGGTCACACTATTGTTTTCTCAATTAAATTATCTCTTGAATCCTGAAAACCTCATGTTGATACCTTTATTCATTTTCAAAATATTTGACTTTAAATTCAACCTAAAAATTCGCTTGGTACGTTTCAATTGGCCAGCAGTTTAGTTATATCAGATGTAGAGCTAGTTGAATATTTTGGAGGGATGAGAAATTTTGTTATCGCAATTTTTGAAAAATTATTATTAGTTATAAAGAGAAAAGTTGTATAGAGCGATTTTTGTTATTTTCCCAGTAAAATGGGTGAATGTCCATGCATGGTGGATCCACCAACTTCCGCACTGTGAGAATTGTTTTCCGGCCGTTTATTATGCAGAAGTTCCTCGCTCTGTTACTCAGCGTGATCTCCTTTCCATTATGCATGATTTTTTTAGTTTCAATGTGAGAGAATTATTTCTAATCGTAATTTTTAATAACTAGTGGAATTAATTATGCTTCCTGGAAAAAACTAGCGGAAAATCATACACACAGAAAAAAGTATTCAGTAAGGTAAATTATTATTTTTATAACATAGCAAAAAATTTATTTCAAGAGTAATTTGTTTGATGGCTTCTGTCGAATGTATTATTAAATAAAAAAACTGAGCGGAAGCATGGATTTAAAATTCTTTCGCTTCGAAGACAAGCAAAAAATTGGTAAATTTGTATTACAGGATGAGTCATGAAGCAGTTTTCGTTTTATTCAAAATTGTCTCCTACTACTACATAAGTACATACTTATTATACCATTTACATATTTTTTTAGAATTATCTGCGATAAGCTGATATTTATCTTTCATTATCGATTTTGTACCAACATTATTTTTAATAGAAAACCTACTTTTATATCATAGGGCCAAACTGGAAATCTGAATAAAAACTTCTAATTTTACTTGAATCTTTTTGAACTCATGGAATTTTCATGTGACTAAAATTTTATTATACAATAGGAGCTTATTATTCTATTTATCAACGGCTCCTTATACGTAAATATTGATTATTAGCTTACGGATAATACAATCTTAATATGAGGTCATGGCTCAAAAAGTCTCCTACATTCTTCAGATATCAAGAGTTTTTTATCGTTTCAGTTCTTATCAAATCGTTTATAATATCGCCACAGAATATATGTGCTATCGGTTCGCGTAAACTGTATTTAGTACCAAAATATTTGAGTTGCGACTAAAATAGTTCTTCCAGTCTATTAAACTAAATTTTCGAAGATTATTTTACCCTTAAGTAAATTTTTGCAGATTTAAAGGACTAAAAGGATTAATTCATCTCGATCACCTCCGAAAGATGTCTTTGTGGTAAGTAATCTAACTATAATAGAATTTACGCATTATTTACATAAACACAAAGTATCTTAAATGACCTAGCCTAATTTAAAACTGGTTATGAGAAACCACACACACCAATCGTTAAAGAAGAAATTCTTCTACTTTTATACCTCCCGGTAGTCACGTATATGTGAACCAGCCGACAGATTATATAATGATACTATTTAATGCCTCTTGTTATTGTGCATTAAGTGATATTTTTATACCGTCTGAAAGTGAATATAGGATAATATGTTAGCATAAACATGAACTCATCGTGTGCTTAAATTTCATTTGGCAAGTGGCTAATAAAGCATAAATTGTATACAAATATTTGGGCTGGCGATGGCGGTGTTTATAATCTATGAAATAATTTAATCGGCGTGAGTTGTTTTGATTCATTTCTGTGAGTTTTTTATCTGAGGGTATGACGAGGCTTAAATTGATACTGATGAATGATACACAAGTTTAGAGAAATCAGAAGTTGTTGATTTTAAGGTTATATGCAAAAATTGTACTCAAATAACCTGCGAAATTTTCAACAAGTTTAATTAAATACAAAATTTTTGAAAAGAGAAGCATATTTTTGTGGATGTTTAAATAATCAAATATCCTGCGAAAGTTTTTTATTTAGACAGATTTTTAAATTTTCGGAAAATACACTTCTGCTTTTGTCGATATTTGAACTTAAAATTTGTTTCAGTCTTTAAAATTTTAAATCAAATATTTTTTTCGCTTCGCTGTAGATGTTCTCGACGAATTTTTTGAAATTTCACTGTCAAAATATTCGCAAAAAACAAAAATTCTGTACCAGATTATCTAAACAAATTAATTAAAAAAATATAATGCTATTTTTTTGCAAAACTATAAGAGATATAAACTGAATGGTGTGGTTAACTGCTGGCCAATTGAAACGTACCAAGACCAAGCGAATTTTTAGGTTGAATTTAAAACAAAATATTTTGAAAAGGAGAAAAGATATCAACATGCGGTTTTCAGGATTCAAGAGATAATTTAATTGAGAAAACAATAGTGTGACCCGATTTTTTTACTTTGAAGTACGTTATTATCTACAGGGTATGAAAGAAAGTTGTCTTTTTTTTCACAAACTTTATAACTACCTACCGAGCCTCCACAAATTTTTTTTTATATTTTTTTGATGTCCATTTTTTTTAGTCCTTTTTAATGGGGAAAAAACCAATTTCTCAAATTTTTATATCCCTCTTATTTTATAAGATACCGAATTTTTTATTAAATTAAATATTGTTGACCAGGGTTTTGCAATAATAATTATGCTGCCATTTTGAAAGCAAATGTCATCATGTGATATGTCGATAAAAAGGTAATTTTAAGTAGAATCTAATTCTTACGGAAAAAAATATACAGGGTTGTTTTAAAAATTTTTGAAAGTTAGTAGGTGGCCCTTCCGGCGAAACCGGGAGTGTCATTAGATTGTCTTAAACGTCAAAATGATTATTCCTTTCAACAATTAAACCATGCCAAATTTCAAATTAATACAGTTAACTGTAACAAAATGGTGGGGGTTGCAAAACGATTTTGTGGCCACCCGGTATACACGGATATGAGCAAATTTTTGAAAAAGTGAAAAATCTGTTTCGAGGGTATAAGTCACTTAAACCAATGGTGAACATAAACTAACTAAATTCCATTTTATTCCATTAAGAAAATAGCCTGAAAAATTGAATTAAAAAAATTTACCAATTAGCGAAAGTATTCCGATTTTTGATAAGCCACTGGTTACCATTAAATTAATGAAAGTACAAAAAATGTATTTTTTATAAGAAAGCCATTCATAAGGTATCATAATCAACTACAGAGATTGATTCTTACAAAACACAATACGGCCTAATGACAAAAAACAAAGAAAAATTCAAGTTTTCAGCAAAAATTCGGTATTTTATAAAATAAGAGGGATATTAAAAATTTGAGAAATTGGTTTTTTTCCCATTAAACAAGGACTAAGAAAATGGACATCAAAAAAATATTAAAAAGAATTCATGGAATCTCGGTAGTTATAAAATTTGACCAAAAAAGACGACTTTCTTTCATACCCTGTAGATAATAACGTACTTCAAAGTAAAAAAATCGAGTCACACTATTGTTTTCCCAATTAAATTATCTCTTGAATCCCGAAAACCCCATGTTGATATCTTTTCTCTTTTTCAAAATATTTGACTTTAAATTCAACCTAAAAATTCGCTTGGTACGTTTCAATTGGCCAGCAGTTTATTTTTTTAACATTAGGTATGCCATTCTGTCCTTAACTTAATGGTTTTTGTAATTTCTACAATAATTTTATAAAAAACTTACAGTCTAGTCTAGGCTACTTTGAAGAGTTAAGGTCAGTTTTTGTTCGATTTTCGATCAGAACTACGCATGCCGTCACGTGACAACAAATTTGGGAATTAGAACTTTTTAACAATTAAAACCAATACATAATGTGCTCAAACTTTCATAATAAAACGAGCTAACCTCAATTATTTATTTGCGAGAAAATTTCTGATTGTTTATTCTAAATGCGTGATTTCAAAATCCAGTATCGAAAGACTAAAAATTTGCACAAATCTAGCTTATTACTTATAGAGAAAACTAACCAACTAAACATTATTGTTAAAATTTAATTGGGTATAAAATTCAAAAACACCATAAACTTTTTAAGAGAACCAGAATATGTAATATTATGTCTTTCCTGTAAAACTTCACTTTTCTATAAAATAAATTAAAATCATAAACATCTAAAAAACAAATATGTAAAATATTTACCTCAGGTGTCTAAAACATTCTAAGAAAAAGCAGATATTTTAACTAATAACCATAATTCCCTCAATAAGGAAACGATTAGCTATTAGATTTTTGTAAGCAAAAAACAAGCTAAATTTGCATAAATTATTGAACATTGTTTGTTTTTCGTATTCTATCATACTAAATGTGACCAACCACAATATAAACAACTTTTACTTTCCATAAAGAAAACGATGCAAGTACCCAAATCGTATGCATATTTTTATCTAATGGCAAACATGTCAAAGTGTTTTCCTCTACATCAAACCCATTTGTACGATATTATTTATTGTTGATCTATCAATCTCTTCACGGTGAGTGTGTAGTTTTTTGTTCACTTTTATTATCGACATAATAAGCACATCAAACAACCTACACACAGCATCTACTTTTATTTTATTATTTAAATCAACCGTGATAAGTATGATACATTCACGATTTTTATTGACTGCTTGCAGAAAGAACGTTGAATAAATGCTACATCTCTATAAGAATAATATGTAATTACGCCATCAAGGAGCGAGGGCATGATCTTCGAATGTGCATTAATCATGCACGTTTCGCATTCTGCGAATTCCTTATTAATTCCCAATAAATTTCCATGTAAATAGGTCAATATTCCATTGTGATCGTAAAAGTGTTTTTATGGCGCTGTTGTTTCGCAACGGATTTACTTTAGCTGGTTGTTAAGAACTAATTGGTGTTTAAAATACAGAGTGTTCATAAATCATTGATGGGCGTTTGAATTTCCCGCTCATCAAAAAATAAATGAAGGTACGGGTGCCAACTTTGCAAGAAAAATAATAACGCGCGAAATTCGAATGCTTATCAATCATTTATGTACGTGATGGTGGCGATATTATTGGTGGCTATTTATTTAAATAATCTAGTTTTATGTTTTTGGATTTTTACTCGCTTATAAGAAGTATTAGGAAGTTTTGGAAAATTTAATGGTAAGAAAATAGTAGTTTATGCAACAAGGTAGGAATTAAGAGATTCTGACGAGTGTGAAAATAGGGCCCGAGCGAAGCGAGGGCGCAAGAACACGAGGCAGAATCAATTCCTCCCGTGTAGCATACTCTATTTTTTCTCATACTCTTTTGCGTGAAACGCGCGAACAAATTATAACAACATAACATTGACATTTTTGCTTGACACTTTGCGGTGAGAAAATCACCTTGACAACCATAAACAAACACAAATAACTCCCGCATATCAGGGAGGGAATGGCTACCCAAGTGAGAAATGTTACCCTCACTCCTTATTTTCCGCGACTATTCTAAAAAGTAAAAAGGCGACTTTGTACCCGCATTTCACGCAAATAAAGTGGCCATTTTCATGCAGGTATGAGAAAAATAAAATCTCATTAATCCTCTACATATAGTCACATAAAAACTTAGAGCTCAATATACAATTTTTCGCAATTTTTTTAACACACAGATTGTAATAATAAAAACAAACAGTAATTATTTACTCTGCTTTTAATTCTCACAATTAAAATTAACAATTCACTTCTATTCCAATTGATTGATTAAATACAAATAAAAATAGCCGATAAACCTTCAAAACCCAACGAGGCGAGCATAAATTGCAATTTAATTTTTTTTCGTACAGTTCAGATAATTATTAAAAAAAATCTCAATCGTGTTTTGTTTTTATTATTTAGCGGAAATTTCATCTACAATAATTTATTATAACTTTATCTTTATTATACTTGCAGTTTAAACTTTTCATTTTTGTTCCATGGCAGTTATGTAAAAAAAAACTGATAAAAGTGTCATTACTTTGCATTTTATTAACATAAAGTAAATGTTTATAAATAGTCAGTATGTCATCCTGGTACCTCAAGGACGAATTCCGCACATCAAAACTTGCTATTACTCAATTTGGTACAATAACAATTGTTTTTATTCACTGTGAAAAATTTTATTTTGGCAAACTAGTTGGAAATGTTGGATATGTAGCTGTTCCGGATGTGGAAGTAGACGCCTAACATTTATTTTAAGCACACTAAAGGGCAATGGAATGTCTAAACAGGGGTTGGAAATATAAACATAAAAGCAACAAATTTAGTTGAGGTTTAAGTTGCTAGCTTGTAGTTGTGTTGGAGGTTTTATGAGATAAAATTTTGGAAAATATGAGAATTTACGTGTATTGTTCTAAATGCGAATCTGGTAAGTCGGTTTTTTATTTTTTTATATCAATTAATAGAACAAAGAAGTTTTCCTAGATCTACATTAATTCCTAGTTCCATCATAAATATCAACTAAATTTTAATGGACGATTAGTTTTTAATTCGAGCCAATAGGAATACAAATTAAAAATTAATCATTGATTACAATATTTTTTGTCGAAAATGAAACAATATTCTAGATTTCTAGAATTCACTGATGTTTATTTGATTTAGCTATTTTTTCGTCTTCATAAAGTTGTTTTAATTTGTGTTTCCCCATTTTTTTTCGTGTTAAATCCATTATCAAGATTATCATAATACACTCAAGTTATTGTTGAAGAAAATGTCGCAAGCAGATGTTTACGTACTATGCAAACCCAGTAATCAGTTGGGAATTGATTGATGTAAAGTAAAGTAAATGTTTTTATCTGAAAAATAAGTAAATTGCAACATTCCATCATGTGTACGTGGGCTTACATATTTTATGTTTAAAAAGAATTGTAAAAGATAATCTCATACTTGGCGACTGACTGTACTTCATTATAATAACTAATTGCTATGGTAACGATAATATTTTATATAATCGTAATTTCCAACCAGTTGTTCCAAAACTGTGATTATTTTAATGTAGGTAGCACCCTCAAAAAACACGTTTTTTGAAAAGTGAACTGTGGAACTCGAAAAAAATGCAAAAAAAATCATATTAACATTTCAGGATTTTTTCAATATAGTACGATTATTGAGCTTTGATTTAAATGTTTTTTGACACAAATCCAACCAGCGGTTTCAAAACTGTGATTCCTCGTGTGATTCTTTAAAACAGTTACTAGAAAATTTTTAAAGGTGCAACTTTGAAGCTCTGATAAATGCCTAAAATCACCAAATAAAAACTTGTGTAACTTTTTTGTAAAGAAACCCAACATCCAGCTTTGCAATAAAGTAAATTTCATCAAAATCCGACTACTAGATCCATCGTTTTGAAAATAATAATTCTTTGTTTCTACAATTTTCCCATCCTGCTGGGTTAAAGTGCCACAGTTTTGGAACCGTCGAGCGGATTTTTACGAAATTTACGTTTTTATATAACTAAATGTTGGCATTATAACAGAAAAAACCATCAATGTTATGGAAGTTAATTTAGATAACTTTTGCGCGTATGGAAAAAAGACAATCAAATTTACTTTTGTCCGAACATTTAGTTGTTAGGGCTCGTACTAATGTATTGCTAGCTATCCTATAAGTTGGGCGTGCGTAATAAAAGAGAGAGCATAAAATGGACACTAATGCGCATGCGCAAATGTAGAACAAGCGCATGCGCACAAAGAATGACCATAAAATTGCAGAGTAACTTTTCCAAAATTTGAATTAATACAAAGTTACTTCAAAAAATATAAATTTTATATCATGGAAACCGAAACACAATCTTCATTAAATCTCACTTACCTACAATTAGATTAATTTGCGTGCTAAAGTGCAAACATGATTGATTTATTATCGCTAAACCATTTCAGTCTGAAAGCATAGCAATTCAACAACTCTTAAGAAAAACTAGTTTCTGTCATATCATTGTATTGAACAAAATTCCAGCAAACGTCAATTATTATGTACATGTTAATTAGCATTTTTTCCTGCTGCATTATATCGTGTGAAATGATTGATTAATTGCTCCTAACTAAACGCTTTACTTTTCATATAAATGCATATAGTCCAGGGAATCACACATGACTCGTGACCAATTACCGCGAAGAAACAGCAACGCCTTTGCAGAGAATGTAACCTTTAGGTTTGGAATGTGTATGTTTGGATTCCGGGATTACAATTCCTTACATAATATAAGTACTTATTTACTAAATTGTTATGGTGATTTGACTATAAACTGTAAAAAAATCACTGTGGGATAGCTCTTATTGGAGGTTCAAACATTTTCCGCTAAAATTGAACATTTTACTACCATCATGCAAATTCTGCATAATTACATTTGTTAATGGCTTTTTTACCGCTAAAAACATAAAAGTAGTAATTGTCTATTGTGTTTAGAAAATGAGATATGATTTGAAAAATCAAACACACTCACTCTTATCCGGCTTTCTAAAAACTGGAGGATGTTTGCGTAAAAATAAAGTAAACAGGTGTGACAAATATGGAAATTGTTTAGCAGAATATTTTTGTAGACACGCGTGTATACCCGGAATAACTTATTTGTACACCTAGTGCGAAAAATTTTGTTGCACGCTGTACAATAATAAACGAATATTCGGCTGTATAAAATTTTTTTTACAATTTATTCAATAATAGTCTAGTTAAAAAATCTTGACATTTTACAAAATTCTTTCCAGCGTCCATTTAACCTTAACACACTTTCGAAAATCCACATTTTTCTATAAAAAGTCATAACTAGTGCTTTATGGTTTTAATTACTGGAATGTAATAAACACACGAGCATATAATGTTTCTGTAAAGGAATAGAAGTTCACATTGATTATAAATCAATCCAACTACAAAGTTATATAAGATTTTGCTTTTACACACAGGAAATATGGAGCAAATAATCTTGATCACCTTGGCTGCATTAAGATTCCTCTGTTGGCATTCATTAAGGAAAATATTTATAAATATACATAAATATTTGTTTGTTATGTCGATGTAAAAGTAAGACAATAAGAAAAACTGATGTTATAGACGTAGTTTGAAGTAGAAGAAGATAATTTATAGGAATGCGAGTAGTAGTTTTTTTTTTATAAAAACATTTTATGTAATATTTCAGAATATTATAAACATAAGTTTAATTAATTAAGAATTTCTAAACGCACTATTTTAAAATACATAAAACGGTAATAAAATAGTTAATTAAATTTATATTATTTTATAGCTGTGAGCACAATAAGGTTATCGTAAGTGTATCTTTTAGGTTAAGTTAATTAAAAACGTTTAATAATATTTACTGGCATAAATTTAAATGGTTTTTCTGTAGTTTTCCTCAAATTTTCGTATAATATAAATAATTCCATAAAGTTGAGTTACATAATAAGATCGCAAAGTTGGCTATTGCCAATTTAGGAAATGTCCAACTTTGCCCCGTAATGCACAAATAACACGTATGGTGCAAAGTAACCCCATTTTATTGTACTATTTAGGCAAACTTATTAATTATTAGTCGACCAGGTGAAACTAAAATTTGGGACTTGAAAACTTTACCATTTTCTATAAGTATACAGGGTGTGTCACGACGAGTTGACAGTAGACATAACTCTATTACTAAACACAATTTGGTTCTAAAAATTGGTACACGCCCATTATACAATATGCTCTATTTAACGTAAATTTTGCCACCTTTCTGGTACTTCCGGATATACCGGAAATAGACACAAACTTTGTTATTTTAAATGGAACACCCTATATTTTTTTGAATTTTTAGATTCTACACTTCATTTTAGACATAAAAGTATTAAGGTTGTATGGTCCTAACATTAACGGTATTATAATTATTTACACTTTTTCATTTTTTTTTACAAAAACATAGATGTAAATAAAAATTCGAATCTTGACAATGACACATTTTTTCCAAAGTTTTTTTCTTACGTTTGAAGTAGGAATATACAAGCAATAAGCTGATATAGTTTTGGAAAACTTGCTTTATACAGGGTGTTGGTGGTTGTCCGTCCATTTTTAAAAACTTTGATCAATGATAACTTTATTTTTTTAAATGGAACATCCTATATATTTCCACATTTTCGAATTCTACACTTAATTTTAGACATAAAAGTATTAAGGTTGTAAAGTCTTAAAATTAACGGTTACCTATATAATTAATTACGTTTTTTCCAATTTTCAAGGTTTTTAAAAATTAAAAGTCAACCATAAGCACCCTGTAGATATAAAATATTACCATGTTTCTTGTACATTTCTACGTCCACTAAAATTGGTTTTTATTATATTTAATTTAATATTTTTTATTTTTATTTATATATTTTATTTATTTTAATTAAGTAATTATGTTTCTTCCAATTTTTTCATACAAAAACTTAGAGTCAAACATTTTCATATTTTACTAATGACACGTTCTTTCAAAAAATAAACCAAATTTTAGTGGACGCAGAAATGTACAAGAAACATGGTAATATGGTTTTAAAAAACTTATTTTATACAGGGTGCTTGTGAATGACCGTTAATTTTTAAAAAACGTTATTAATTATAATACCTTTAATTTTAAGATCCTACAACCTTAATACTTTTATGTCTCGAATTAAGTGTAGAATTCGAAAATCTAGAAATATATAGGGTGTTCCATTTAAAAAAATTAAGTTATCATTGATTAAAGTTTTTAAAAATTAACGGACAACCACCAACACCCTGTATAAAGCAAGTTTTCCAAAACTACATCAACTTATTTCTTGTATATTCCTACCTCAAACACAAGAAAAATTTTTTTGGAAAAAACGTGTCATTGTCAAGATTTGAATTTTTATTTACGTCTATGTTTTTATAAAAAAAAATTAAAAAGTGTAAATAATTATAATACCGTTAATGTTAGCATCATACAACCTTAATACTTTTATGTCTAAAATGAAGTGTAGTATCTAAAAATTCAAAAATATACAGGGTGTTCCATTTAAAATAACAAAGTTTATGTCTACTTCCGGTATAACAGGAAGTACCAGAAAGGTGGCAATATTTTCATTAAATAGAGCACATTGATAAATGGGTGTATACCAATTTTTAGAATCAAATTGTGTTTAGTAATAGAGGTATAGTTATGTCTACTGTCAACTCGTCGTGACACACCCTGTATTATAATATAACAATTTTACAATTTCTAATCGGATTTTATTCAAGTCTGTGTTATTACTTGATTTTATTGTTTTGAATTTTTTAATTTTAATAAACTTAAACATTTCTCTAGCGATCTTACACAAAAACTGAGGTTATGTTGACCATGAAACCTAAAGATTTTCGCCGAATATTTCACTTTAGAAGATGTTAGTTTTAACGGTGGTTTTTTGCCCAATTTTAAGAATTTGTGCTGGCTAGAGAGCGGATCTTAGGTCCTCATTCCAGAGACGGAATAATTAGAATAAAATATCCGTCTCATTTCATTGAAACAATTTAAATATTAATAAAGTTTTTCAAGCCAAAGTAATCGCTTCAATTTAATTAACATTACATATAAATTGGCTAGTATTTATCAAGAATGTTGTTAGAGCCTTTAGAATATTTATGGAACTCATCCATACATGTACTATTAACGTAAGAATCTTGCATCTTGAAGTATGGAATAATAAATGAATGAAAATTACCATCATTCTTGGATATTGAATTATAATTGAGTGAGTTTTTTTTATCCGGACGTGCAAATTGCTTTTATATTTATTTACCTATACATGACATCCTACCAGATTATTCAATTTGAATAGAATCAATTAAAAATCTTTTTATTAGATAAATAAACAGCACACACAGAGAGATATTAAAGAAAACACCCACCAAGGCAGTTACGATTGGCTATTTTAGCCACATGGAAATTTGTATTGGTGTCATTAATTATTTTATGGCGTCACCCACAAACACGCCTTCAAGAAAAATGTGAATAATTTACATAAAAAGATGATTTCATATGTCACATCTATCGGGAGGATATTTCGTTTAGCTCATAAATCTAAAGTGTCACCGAGAGAGCGATACAATCATTTTGGGTTTGGACTAATAAATAACAGCATTAAATAATAAATAGGGGCGTGTTATAAAGTGGTGTTTATCGAACTTCAGTGCTAATAAATAGTAAAGGCCAGCCAGGATCATTTATTTGAATTATGTCCACTGGATTAAACAATACGGAAAACAGATGCCGAGCACTCCTTCAAGTTTTTAGTCCAGGGAATACAAATTTTATGTGAATTAGTTTTGAACAATTTATTATTGAAATTTTGAAATACACACAGCAAATTCATGCGTCAAATTTGCCATAAAAGTGTGTAAAAAATCGACATTCTAAGGTATTTTAATGCGTTTTTAATTTAAATAAATACTGTGGATTTAATGTTAGTTTTTACTTTTAAAACACTAATTAGCACCATTAAACAACAAGTTTAAAATTAGTAAATGTGAGTATGACTCAACTTAGTCTACTCATGGCCAATTAAGTACTTGAGGATACACATTAAAAAAATGGAACTCAGCTGTAAGGAAAAAAGTATACTTAACCCTATTATAAGCACAAAAGCACTGAAATAGTACTTGACATGACTTTCTTGTACAAACCTAACCTAATCTAACTTAAAAGTGAGGTTATATTTTCTGTCATTTATCTTCAATAATGCCAATGTATAAAACAGCAATTTTTTTCAAAAACTGACCAACGATAAGTCTATTACCTTTTAAAACATTCCCTGCATAAATTATTTTGGGAATGTTTGACTGTTCAAAAAACTTTAAAAATGTGAGGTTATGGCGAATAATTTTCTTTGCATAGTAACGCGAATTTTTGATTAAATAAAAACTCAAATTTCGTCATAATCTGCTCAGCGATTTTAAAATTGTGGCACTTTAAACCAGGAAAACAATAGAAAATTGTATGTACAGGGTGTCCCATTTTCGACACTTTTAGGGGGTATTGGCGTTATTATCATAGATAGAGTGTTGCGGTTTTCACCTTCCTGTCTTACTTTTTTACGAAACGAAAGATTCCGGGGTCAAATTTGTCATGGCTTTCTTAGTTTTTAATCTACTGAGTGATTCTGAAAATCTTTGTTTTTTAGACACCCCTCGTATTTCCGTTATGCGTCTACTTATCAAAAAAGTGAAAACTGATCTTGATAGAGTTTTTTACGTAGAAATCAGTGGCATAGGCAGTTTTTGTGTAAAAGGTTTAGTTTTTGAGATATTGCCCAAACTTATGTTTTTTTAAATGGGACACCCTATATATTATTTTTTATATTGATTAAGCAAAATTTGAGCTTTCCAAAAAAATATAATACTTAATATTTATTTTGAAAAACAAGCTCAAAATTCGATATTTTTAATAATTTACTTTATTTATAACAGTAGGCCATGGCTAGTTTATTAGAAACAAATGCAAAATTTGACAGATTTGTCAGATTTCCATTATTGATGAAATATTTTTGTTACGTAGGAGTTTTTATTTTACTTTTAATTTTTTATTACAATGGCCATTTACGATAATTATGAAAAGTATTATATTGTTGGTACGTTTTATACAATGCATTAAAATTATCTTTTGAAGTGTTTAGCTTTAAAATAAATACGCATTGTGAAAATTTTGGATTTGTTTTTAAAAAATTAGCCATGGCCTACTGTTATAAATTATAAATAAAGAAAATTAGTAAAATTATCGAATTTTGAACTTGTTTTCAAAATAAATATTAAGTATTATATATTTTTGGAAAGCCCAAATTTTCCTTAATCAATATAAAAGATAATATATAGGGTGTCCCATTCAAAAAAACATAAGTTACTGCAATATCTCAAAAACTAAACATTTTACACAAAAACTGCCTACGCCACTGAATTCTACGTAAAAAACTCTATCAAGATCAGTTTTCACCTTTTTGATAAGTAGACGCATAACGGAAATACGAGGGGTGTCTAAAAAACAAAGATTTTAAGAATCACTCTGTAGATTAAAAACTAAGAGAGCCATGGCAAATTTGACCCCGGAATCTTTCGTTTCGTAAAAAAGTAGGACGGAAAGGTGAAAACCGCAACACTCTATCTTTGATAATAACGCCAATACCCCCTAAAAGTGTCGAAAATGGGACACCCTGTACATACAAACAATTTTTTTAAAACGGTATAATTTTGTTTGTATTTTGGTGTGATTTACTTTATTTCAAAGCGGGATGTTCGTGTTATTGACCAAAAAATTCAGGACGCTTTTATCTGGTAATTTCAGGTGTTTTTTGGGGCTTCAAAGTTGAACATATGGAAAATGAGAGGATTTTCGAACGGCCGTTTAAAAATCGCTGTTTTAGAATCGCTGCTTGAATTTTTGTATTTTCATTTATACCAAACATGCTGTACAAACTCATCGCTAATTAAAAACCTCAACTATGTGATAATGACGCTACATCCTGCCAGTATGCCACTGATGTAGCCCAAATGCCCAAAAACCGCAACTAACCGCTGTTATTTCCAGTGCAATCTTTTCTCCAACGGAAGATGATGTCATCTTCAACCACATTGTTTTCATTGACGCAACAATTATCATTTATTATAATCTGGGAGTCTCGACTTTCAGACGTAACATTGCCGCGTGCGGGGCCAGTGTGGGTGGGTCAGGTGTTTTCACGTTCGCTTCTTGTACATTCTAACACGTTTCTTGTTCTGTTGTTCGAACGCTACTTGTATTTCCTCATAGCTGGTAATTTACTGGGTCAGGCAGAATATCGGATGAGCAATACTCGGGGGTATGAAACGAAGAATTTGACACGCTCTTCAACGGGATTTACAATGAATTCCGCGTAGTCGTAGGTACGCAACATGAACCCACTGCACTTGTATGGGTGATGATGGTATGTTAAACAGAACGTGAGGCATGTTTTGTACAGCGATTTTGCGTACGTTGGACAAGGTGCATGTAATTATTTATATACATTTTTGTCAATATAACAGGATTTAATTGTATATTTTTAAATTTTTGGGTGCTTAGATCAATTCTAATCTTGACAGGAAAACAATATTTGTGATTTTATTAAATCCTTAAAAAGTTAAAAACCACAAATAATGCTATTCTCTCTTTAAATCGCATTAAATATTTATTTTATTTTTCCCAAAAAATTATTTCGACTCGAATTTTTTCTGTTGCATTCCCTGCAATAAGTTCATTAAACCACATACACATGAGAAGTCCTATTCGTGATGACTTATTTTGCTTACAGCAATCCATGCTTGAAGAAATAAAAATACAACTTTTAATCTCGGTTTTAATAGACCACCAAGATGTTAATGATCATCCTAAACACTCTTGGATTAAGTTTCTTAGAATAGCACATTTTTGCAACAATAATAAAACCGGCTGACAGATACGATGGAAATTAAGTTGCATGCGATGTTGCAGAAAGTATGCAAAATACAAATAAAAATTTTCTGAGTTATAATATGAAACTAGAGTAGATCATTGAGGTCTTTTAAATATCATGAGAAAAAATGCATGCGGTTAAAATACAGACTGAACGCTTTAATTTAACGAGCTGTCTCCAGATTAATTTAAAGTCACACTTAACACAATTAGTGCGGTTTTAGACAGAAATTAATTTAGGTTAAGAACATTAACAATTAAAATGCACAGATAATTTAAAGAATTTCTATGGAAATTGTACTTTCTAGTTTTTTTGGAATTCCTAGTAAATTGCTGCATAACTATGATGAAATACATATTATAGGATAGACACTTTATAAATGCACTCACGTGACCAGTAAAATAAGTAAAGTGAAGCTGGTCCATCTCTCCAAAGTGGGGGAAATAAATTATTTGTATGTTGGACTTGGACGTTTTATTTCTGAAGTAAAAATAAGTTTAAAAAATTACCAACATTTTAGGTTCTATGTTTTTGTTATAAAGTGAAGAATTATGAAAATTGGAACATTAGGTATATGAAAAAGATTCCAAAACTATAATTATTTTAAACTATCCAGTATTTCAGTGTCCATTCTCGAAAATTACTCATATTTGGATTTTATTCTCAGGTACTGGAAAAATAAAAACCGAAAAATTGTAAAGAAACATTTTCTCGAATTTCTGTCGCAAATTTTGTATATTACTATTGTTTTTAATAGACATGTGCGTCACACTTTCCTTCTCTCTCTTTCTCACTCTTAGAGGCATTATGACTTACATGTCTACCGAAAATAATCCTTATATAAATTTAACAGTCATAAATTTTGTTTTGATATATTTTTTTAGCTAGGAAAAAGTTTGCACAGTAGTTCCATTCATATTTATTTATGATGTATTGATGTCAAACAAAACTGTATTCCTATCTACCTCTAATCTTTGGCTGCAAGATATAATAAGCATTTTTACTTACAGTTATTATCAGTCTCAATAAAAGAGGATTATTTCTTGAAAAAAATCGTGAATTTTGAAGTTTATTTGCTGAAGTAATTTTGAGATGTTTTGCTAGCAGATGAAGACTTTTGAAAGGTGAAGTAATTATAATTGTTATTTAATTATTATGGCGAGTAATATGTAAGCTATACAGGGTGTCCAAAGGATAGACACGAAATAAGATTTTTGAATAAATTCTTATTGTCCTGTATAATTTTTTTCGAGCAATCATCTCTTGAATGTTGAAAATTGTATAGATTGAAAAAGTAAAAAACACTGTTGAATAAAATGAAGCCAGTCTGCTAAACTATTTGATTATCGAAAAAAAGTTATACATCAAATTTGTAACTGAGATGATTTGCGATCGAAAGTATCTTGTATTTTTTTTTGTAGTGTTAACCCTTAAAGAATTATTAGTGTTCAAATTTGGAATTTGAAAAAATAAATCATTATGTTCACGTTTCATTTAATTTATTTCGAAAACTAGTATTGAAAATTGTTTAAAATTTAATACATGATGAAAGATTTGTTTATTTTGAATCGAAAAGTTAAATTCCATTTTGAACATAAACGATGTCTACTCGGAGTAATTATTAAATTTGTTAAAAATATTTCCATAAGTTGCCACCTGCAATGACTTTATTATATGTATTCAAGAGTCATACCTAAAAATATTTCGTTTCTATCAAACCTTATTCCTAAATGTACGTCAGAAATTTGATGTTATAATTTTATAAATGTGAACCGGCTGAACCTCCACCAAAATTAAATTTATCGCAATTTTTCGCTTAATAAAAATGTTCACCCAGCAAATCCCCGGCAAATATTTACTTTTTCTCCTCGCACGCACATTTCCCCATGCAAAAAAGATTATACTCCGATATGAATTTTTTAAATTTTATCTAACATAAGCTTACTTTATCAACTGTAATATTAAACTAATATAGTTCAACGCAAGAGTTGAGTGTGTACTGTGTTTCTCCAACAATCCGATACTAAAACCATGACCCATCAGCATCGACCCTACGGTATGTAAATGCAATCAATTCACAACTGCATTGGCATTATTGTAGTAGAATTAAGTTGCAGAAGTGGGCGAAGTGTGTGTGTTATGCAAATATTTTGTTAAGTGATACGCCTTGTGTATTTTGCATGATAATGTTGAGTAATTTAAATTTACTATATTTTGCCGCCTTGAACTTAAAGGTAATGGCCATATACTAATTGCGTAATCTTTAATCATATTTATAACTAGCGTCACTTGTTAGGTATAAAAAGTGTTTATTTTTTTTGTCATCCTACACAGAATTAAATATTTATTTATAAAGTTAATGTTGAAGTTCCTTTAGAGTAGTTGTTTACTAGAATGTGACATCAACAACATATTTTTTTAATTACTAGATACTATTATTGAAGAGACATTCCTTGTTTATTAAGCGAGAATTTTCTTGAGATTTGATGGAATTATAAATGTCAAGATAAGTTTAAAAAATGGAATATCATAAATGATAGGCGAAATAATTGGTGAAGTGGATGAATAATTATTAATGTACTTTACCCGTATGAGGTTAGGTATCTTAATACATTGAGTAAATAATTAGTATTATTTAAGTTATAAATACTTTGTAGGAGTATATGATAAGACGACGTGTTTTATGAACTGCATTTTTGTATTTGCTTTGAAATTAATTTTTATCTACAAGATTTGGTCTATATTAATATCGTTAAATATTTTTTTAATTATAAGTTGACGCTATTTTTTAATAACAACAAAATTACATAAAAATTTGAAGGAAAAGGAAGATATGTAATTGGAATAATTATTCTTGGATTTATATGAGGAATTTAATAATAAATATTTCATAAAATTTTTAAAAGTTGTGATGACTTTAGAATCGGTGAAAGTTTCATTTTTTTTCCAAAATTACACGAA
The DNA here is from genome assembly GCA_963942485.1 of Pediacus dermestoides. Lineage (NCBI taxonomy): Eukaryota > Metazoa > Arthropoda > Insecta > Coleoptera > Cucujidae > Pediacus > Pediacus dermestoides. The sequence continues at coordinate 39,832,042 of OZ012626.1, forward strand.
TTATTGGACATTTTGTTTAATTTACAGAAAATGTGTTAAAATAAAGTGAATTTTCAAGATAAAACTGTAGTTTACTAACCAGCCCAGTCAAATTAGATCACTATGGCCAAAATTTTGAGAGCAAGACGAGGGGCATTGACGAAGCTCCGAACCGCAAAAATCCAACAAAATTTCCTTGTGCGTCACGTGATAAGGGTGATTTTTTATATCTTGGTCTCTACTGATTGGATTTTAATGTAGCTTTTTTTATTTTATTTGGAAAATTATTTCTTTTGTTTGAAACTTTTTTGATAGCTCTCTTAGCAAAAAAGTTATAAGCAAAAGACTGCTCTTTTTTAGGGGGTGAGTTTCTTCATTAAAATATATATTTTTCTATTAGAATTATGAAAAAAATGTTCAAACCCAAGTTGTTGAGGATGTTATTTCCTACAACTTTTATTTCAAGTATTTTTTTGTGACACAAAAATTACATAAAATACAAGGCGCAAAACATTGCACTTTTTAGTGGGTGACTTTTTTCAATAAAATGTATGTTTTTCTATTACAATTACGAAAAAAATCTTTAAACAAAAATTGTAGAGGATATTATTTCCTACAGCTTTCATTTCGGATATTTTTTTGTGAAACTAAAATTACATGAGGTAGAGGGCGCAAAATACTGGTCTTTGCGCGGGGTGAGTTTTTTCAATCAAATATACATAATATACTTTACTATTACAATTAAAAAAATTAATAACGATGATTACCAAAAAACGCGAATTTTACCATTAAAAGTAATATTTTGTATGCGCAGTTGACTTTGGCGTTCTCTACCTCAATTACTTTTTGCGTCACAAAAAAATATACGAAATTACGAAATGAAAGTTGTAGGAAATAAGATTCGCTACAACTTTTGTTTGAAGTGTTTTTTCATTATTGCAATAGAAAAATATATAGGTATATTTTATTGAAGAAACTCACCCCCTAAAGAAGGGCAGTATTTTGCTTATAACTTTTTTCTTTAAAGAGCTTTCAAAAACTTTCAAACAAAAGTTATTTGAAATATTTTTCTGAATAAATTATAAAAAATTCATTTTAAATCCAACCAGTAGAAACCGAGATATAAAAAATCACCCTTATCACGTGACGCACAAGGAAATTTTGTTGGATTTTTGCGGTTCGGAGCTTCATCAATGACCCTTGACTTGTTCTCAAAAATTTGGCCATAGTGTCAATTTTGCCATTTTTTAATCTAATTTTACTGGGCCTTAGATTTAAGAAAATTTACTTTTCTTACATAGTTTTCCGTAGAAATACGATTTTAATTTTCCCTTTTTCAGCGGACTTTTGTAATATTCGAAACTCTAAACTAGAAGACTGAAATATTTTAGAATTTTTTTAGTTTTTCCTTAGTCTGGAATTAGCTATTTTTCAGCATGTCACCTAAAAAAATTAAAGAATTATCATGAACAATTCGATGAACGCAACAATGAATTCAGCACAATTTATTTCATAACACAACAAATAAAATACATTAGTTGTTGACCGTGAACAAATGTGTTATTAACCTAAGTTTCAAAATGTTTTTATTATTATTTTTTGTCGACTGAAATATGAACACAATGTAAAGCATTATACATTTATAACTTATTTATTTATTGTTTTGTGGTTATTAACAATAAAGAAACTTATTATTCTTTCTGTTTTTACTGCTACAAATTTACAATTACAACAATTATTTTACTTGTAACTGTAATAATGTAATAAATATTAGTTATTATGCACATAAATGTATTAATTAACAATTAGTACAAACGGAGTGTGGATTTTTATTGTATCAGTTGCAGAAATGCACTGTAGGTAAATTCCTGTAGTTTTTTTCGATAACAAGAAAATGTGAGTTAATTACAATGACTGTGATCAATTAGACTATAATAAAAAAAGCGAGTAATACTTTAAAGAGGTTTTACGTGAGAAATAACCGTAACTCGTATAATTACAATATCTATAATTTAAATTTATTGTGCAACTTTTTTTTTCAAAATTCTATTTCTATCCTAAATTTTCTCAATAGGCCAGTCATTCTAACATTTTAAAGTCCATTTTGCCTAAAAAATGCAAAAGTTTTGAAACTTGGACACAAGGTTGCAAATTGAGAAGTACTTTCAATAATATTATAGACAAATATAATTTGAGATTTGCAACTCTTTTGCAATTTTTTGGATATACGAAATTGGAATTATTTACATGGTGTCATCAATTTAACAAAGTTCCGGAGGTATGAAAAGGTTGCAAATTCAAAGTACAGTCTGTACCTGTGTAACGAACATTTACAACCATGTTCGAAAACTTTTGCATTTTGTTGACCCCCCTTTGTTAAAAAATTCACCGCCCCGACTCATAAAGAAATAAAAAAAAGTATTTCCGTTCCTCAAAAATTTATGCAAATTGGCATGTGGGTTCAGGACTGTATCATAAGTATTACATAAAGTTTGCATAACTTTTGGAATTTTGTACGAAGAATTACAACAAAATTTGCTAATTATTTAATAAAAATCGAGGTTCCGTTTAGCAAAAAAGGTTGCAAACTCAATGGAAGATTTGTAATAGGCCACTTAACATTTGTCCAAGTTTGCACAACTTTTCTAATTTTGTACAAAAAGATATTGCAAATTGTTGTTTTTTCAATTTTTGACAATGTTCTGGTCATCCGGACGGGTTGCAAATTTAGACTTGATATTATTTTAGCGTTTTCAAACTTGTATCCAAGTTTCAAAACTTTTGGAATTTTGTGTACCTTTTTTGCTTGAATGACTGGCCTGCAATAACCATCTCTTCATTTAGTTACTAGATCGGGAGCAACATTCATGTATTCAACCTAAAAACCAACCCAATTAATTAACAACAAAGGAACAAAAGACAATATAAATAATATTGTACATGGCGTCGTCCCCTGCTCTATCTACAATAATAAAATCAATTATCTCCACTTATTAATAACAATATGATCTGTAATTACATAACCACAATTCTCAAATGAATAAAAAATACCAACCAACATGAGTTATAGATATAACTCATTAAATTGTGAATAACAATTGGCCATAAATTTTGTTATGAACAATACACGGCTAACAACTTATGCACATGTATGTCAATGAGTTAACGCCCATCGTATAATTATTGTTATATTTATATTGATTAAATTATTTGTTCGCCTTTTTTGTTTGCAATGCGTAATGTAATCACTGTGTTTTTTTTTATTATCTGTGTAAATAACTGTTTTAGGTTCAAAGTACCCTTATTAAAGCCATAACAGTTTGTGCTAGTTTTTTGTTGTTTTAAAAACCACTTTACTTGGAAACCGTTAAAAAATTCATTCAGTGTTAAATTGTGTTTATGCGAGAAAGGATGGAAAATTTTATTATTTCTTGTAATTTCATTTGAATATGTGCTATAATAATAATGAACTATTGGAAAGGAATTGATGGCGATTTCTAATTGTTGTCTCTTCTCTGAAATTCAGAGAAATTCAGATTATAAAGAACAAAGATTTGGGTGTTAATAGATCTTCTTGAGGCTAATAAATTAAACCCCTCTTCTAAAGCTTGCGAGTACAGGGTTAGCCTTCCGTTAAACCGTATCGTGTATGACCACCTTTAGTCATGTTCATGATATTGCAGAATTTTTAGTATAGTAGGTACAGTAAGCAGAGTTTTTTACCCTACAGCCAGTTTTTGCAGAATCTTGTATAGCATCACCCTGTAAGTTCTAAATTGAGTTTTCACTAACCTTTAATTAAGGGTTGATTTTTTAATTTTTTGAATAACTTCTTTCATATAAATTATAGAATAAAAAGCGTCAGAACAAAGTTGTAAAGAAAAATATTTCCTACATTTTTTCTTTTAAATTTTTTTGATATTGTCGATATTTAAAAAGTTATTCAACAAATAAGTTGAAAATTTTGTGGAAATTTTTCTTTTTCTTTAAATATTTCCTTTCAGGGTAATTTTGATTCTAATGTTTTTATAAAAGAGCTCTCTCAGAGCTACAAAATAGTAATTTGTATAACTAGCCTTGAAACTAGAGTTTTGCGAGTGCGAGTAGGGTTTGCGAGCAGAGGCCGTAGGCCGAGGCCCGCAACTACGAGTACTCGCAAAACAGTTTCAAGGCGTGTAATACACACTATTTTTTGTGCCGAAGTTTATTTAAATAAATAAAATTTACAAAATATTTGTTTAAATATTTGGTATTAGGAATTTTTTTTATATTGGTAACACGCGATACTTAAAATTGACACTGACAGTAGTAGCCGAATGACAGAAATAATAATCCGTTTCTATGGAAAATACAAATTTTCTTTATGATTTCAATGATGCCAATCGATAAACTAAAAATTCCTAGTTTTTGCCGGTCTAGCCCGCAAAACATGAGTTTCCAGCCGATTTATACGAATGCAAAATGACTAATGCCAACCTGAGGCACAAAAAAGCGTATTTTTTTACACAGATGAATTTTTCCGTTTTTTCAATAGATCTCATATTGTTGTCATTTATTTTGAGCTAGACCATACAATCAAAATAAAATCTCATTAGTATCAATTTCCAGTGTAGCCCAGAATGGTGCAGTCGTTTAAAACAAATGAGTTGTTTTATTGCGTAAAATATGAATTTTTTCGCTGTTTTAGCAAAAAATATTTCTTTGATTAAATTTCATATTCTGTGAATATTTGTAATAAAAACAATGATAAATTCCCGTTGAAATTTTTGTTGTACTTAGAATATTAAACGAGATAGCGTGGCTAGGATTTTGAGAACACCCTGTATAACTTTCTTATTTATCATCTGATTGTTGTCGTGTTGCATATCAAATTAAAGCTGTGGAAGTTTCCAATGTAACTAGCTTGGTATGACAGTTGGAAAACAATTGACTAACGAAATAGCACAAAAAACATGCAATTTCTTCTATAAAACTGTTTTTCTAACTCGATTTGTGCTCCTGTCCTGATTTTTGTTTTAAAGATAATAATGTACTGTTTGATTTAAAACCCCATTGGATATATTTCCAGTATAGCCCAGAAGCGTGCAGGGTGACTCTTTACAAGATTCTGCAAAAATTGGCTGTAGGGTAAAAAATCTGTTTGAGGTCTTTTTTCTCCCTATTTACTGTACTATAGGAAAATATGTTGAAAATAAATGTAGATTACAAAGAATCTGGATTTTTCTAAAGTTAATCTAATATAACCAATTTCAAGCACTATTTATAAAACTTTCTAAATTAAATAGCATAATACCACCACAGATTTTTTATATTTTACAAAAAACTACAAGCGAATTAGGTACTGCAAAAATTAGAAACACATTAACACATTAATTTTTACGACTACATAAGTACATCAAATCTGACATTCCTTGAAAATTGACGAGAAATTTTCATTATTCTAGATCTTTAATTTTCTTCTATTAGCAGTTTTCATTCGAATTGATAACCACTTCCAACTTCTGACAAAACTACCAAACTTTTATGGCTTTCGGTGCATACTTCTAACTCTATGCCATTAAATTTATGTTTTGATTAGATAACGGCTTGTATTAAAACATATCTACACCAATATACTCTTTTGCTATTAATAAAATCCATAGTAGTAAATTTTTCTCATGTTATATTGTTCGCAATAAAAGCATCCAGTTGTAAATTGTAACATGTTGTAAATTTGTTATATGTACTAGCAAAAAACAAGGTCGTTTGAAGAGAATATTTTGATAAAATTAATATCAAGTGATAATAACTGAACATTAAACATTGTTAAAAAATGCTATTAACTTTAGTTTAGCTAATCGTCTGTGGCAGTTTGGTGCGGTAATTGATGGGTTGGTTTGTATGACTAAAATCACGTGACAAATTTTAGCAGTTGGTTAAGTTTCTAGACCCACAAAACAGCCTAATTAGAGTTTGCTTCGATATTGTATTTCGTTTGCAATTGCAGCTTTGGAAATTCCAATCTAAGCAGCTTATTATTATAAATTCTAAATTACTTAAAAAGTTATGTAGTTCTTAATATTAATCTTAAGATTACAAATAACTGCAATTTTATAACTTTATCTCGATAAATTTGTACCACAAAATATAATACCTATTTAGATTTTAAGTTTCTTCACAATAATATAAAAAATCTAGCTTCTACTTTTTAAATTTTTTGTATTAATATCGACAACTTTTGCTTAAACAAAAATTGAAAAGTTAAAATTCTACGAACTTTCAAATAGAATCAAATACTTCTAAAAAAATATATGCAACCAAATATACATCTCTGCTCCTGAAATTATGCAATTTTCATACATAATTGTGTGTTACCCCATCTCTTAAGCTAAAATAGAACTGGAACAGATTCCTATATTATTTTAGTTTGAAGTATAGTCGTAAGATGGGCACCGCATTACAGATACCTGTACTTATATCTAGATTACTGTATTATACAGTTTGTATTTCTGCTTGTAGATGTCGCACATTCTGATTTTAGTTCTCATATGAACGGATAGATGGAGCAACAAATAATTCGCCAGACATGCATCTAAATTGCATAAATTTAGGGGCGTGTGTATTTTTTGTTGGCTTTAGTTTACTATATTGTTTTAATAATTTTTTTTTTATTTTGCAATTGATTCTGTTAAAAATTCCATAAATTCATCATGTTTTATTTTTTCCAGTGGGTCCTGTGCATTATGATCCAAAACCGGACCTTCAACAACAAAAACGAACCAACATGAGTCAACGAGATGAAGTGCAAAAATTTGAGCAGGGTCGCATTCGCGTCTTGCAAGAAGAACGTTTGCACATCCAGAAGAAAACATTTACGAAATGGATGAACTCATTTTTACTGAAGGTAACATACCTGACCGGACGAGATTGACCATCTCGTCCAATTTAGACTGACCGCTAATTTGTTCTTCGTGTTGGTACCATTAGCCATCTAATTATCATATATAACGAATCCATTAGGGAAAAAATGCCTTTGGAATGGTTCATACCATTACCAGCTAAAAAATGAACAACTTGTGGGAAGATTAAGATGTTATAAAGAAAATCGGATTACACGATTGTTGTACAATGAAACAACAATCATCAATAATGATTTTAATTTGCATTTTTTATGATTCATTTGATTGGTGCCTCACAAGGTTCTGTATTAATTTGATATTCGTAACTTAGGCTCCATCGAAACATTTACTACTACAACATAGTACTTTTTTCTTAATTTTGCAGTTAAATTTAATCGAATAATTATTATAAAGTACAATTAGTTTACGTCAAGAAATGATGTCATGTTATTTTGAATACCTATTGTATTCAGTGGCGAATTTATTGGGAAACATTCAGAATTTCTTCCTACATAAAATTGGATTTGTAATTCTCGGAACAAATGGATCTATTGGAGAATGTTCATTTTATCCAACTAAATAATTGAATTTTTTTAGTATTTCCTAAATATGGAAACTTTAGCTTTGCTAAAGGATATTTTGAATAAATATTCGAAATTTCGTTGAGAGTTTTTTACCTTTAAATTAGTTATAAACGGAATTTTGGATGAATCTGTATACAGGGTGTCCCAAAATTAGCCTGCCAAAATGTACCAGCTGATTCTACGTTCAAAAATAATGCAAAAAGTTTCAATAAATATATGTTGAAAAATGCTTCCTAAGGAGGCTACAGCCCCCCAAAAGGGGGACCCCAAGGAGGAGTTTTCTGTAATATCTTTGCAACTGTTTGAGGTAGATTCATGAAATTTGGTGAGTTTGAAGCTTTTATAATATGCCACATATTTCTTTTTCCAATTTTCAGAAATTTTGCCAGGGGCGTCACATACAGGGTTGATGCAAGGTATATTATGCCCCATATTTTTTGTGGGGATAATTATGAATTTTTTTATATCAAATTTTGAAACTTTATTTATTTTTACACAAAAAGGTAGTCTAAGTCGATCTTTGTATCTTGAACCGTTTTCGAGTAAAATCGTTTTGAAAAAATCACGTCCATGAAAACTACACTAATAAAAATAATCACAAAACTAAAATTTTTTACAAGTAGACAATGGATTAAAATTTATACGTATTTATTACTTCGTTTAGTATTTCTTCGTCAAATATTAATAATAAAAACAAAATATCAAAATCAAATTTTTTTTTTCAATTTTGTAATTATTTTTATTAGTGTAGTTTTTATGGACGTGACTTCTTCCAAACGATTTTGATGACCTTTTTTTGTAAAAATTAACCAAATTTCATATTTGATATAAAAAATTTAAAAATTATGAACACAAAAAATATGGGGCATAATTTACCCAGCACCCACCCTGTATGTGACGCCCCTGACAAAATTTCTGAAAATTGGAAAAAGAAATATGTGGCAAATTATAAAATCTTCAAACTCATCAAATTTCATGAATCTACCTCAAATAGTTGCAGAGATATTACAGAAAACTCCTATTTGGGATCCCCCTTTAGGAGGGCTGTAGCTCCCTTAGGAAGCATTTTTCAACCTATATTTATAAAAACTTTTTGCATTATTTTTGAACGTAGAATCTGCTGGTACATTTTGGCAGGCTAATTTTGGGTCACGCTGTATTTACTGTTTTCATTTTAAATATAAAAAAAAATTAATTAAATTCGATTTATATAATAATATCTTGTCACAAGTGCATCTAATTTATTTATAACGAAATGATGGATTATTGTACTGACACACATAAACTTAATCCTATTATCTCAAGCGATTAAATTTTATTTATTTTACAATTTTTTTCACGTGATTATTATAAGCACAATTTTTCTAAATACATTTTTTCTATATTTTAGGCTCGGATGGAAGTGGAGGATCTATTTACAGACTTAGCAGATGGAAGGAAGTTATTAAAGTTACTAGAAATAATTTCAGGTGAAAAGCTAGCTAAACCTAACAGTGGAAAAATGCGGGTACACAAAATCGAAAATGTCAACAAAAGCTTGGCATTTCTACACACTAAAGTCAGACTAGAAAGCATAGGTGCTGAAGACATCGTAGACGGAAATCCTAGACTTATCCTAGGTCTCATATGGACAATTATTTTAAGGTTTCAAATCCAAGAAATCGAAATTGACGTGGTACGTCATAAACTCTCCTCTCAATATTCCCCGTTGTGCGTTGTTATCCAATTTTTTTCCAGGATGAAGAAAACGAAAGTTCTGAAAAGAAATCAGCCAAAGACGCGCTTCTTCTGTGGGCCCAACGGAAAACTCACGGCTACAACCATGTGCATATTAACGACTTCTCATCTTCGTGGCGTAATGGAATGGGCTTTAATGCTCTCATCCATGCGCACAGACCAGACCTCTTTGACTACAACAGTTTACCTCCAAACAAAAACATTGATAATCTGAACCATGCGTTTGATGTGGCCAACAATGAATTGGGAATTCCCAGGTTGTTGGACGCGGAAGATATTGACACCACCAGACCCGACGAGAAGAGTATTATGACGTATGTCGCGTCATATTACCACACTTTCGCCCGGATGAAGAAGGAGGAGAAGTCTGGGAGACGTATAGCCAAAGTAGGATGCGTTTATATAATTTTGTTAGTTTTGAAAACAATCCAACATTTTTTTTTAAGATTCATGTTCAGAATTTTAATCCGATTCTCGTTTTTCCCTTAGATTTTGAAACAAATGGCCGAAGCCGACAAAATGAAGGACCATTACGACGCTCTGACCACAGATTTATTAGACTGGATCAAAACTAAAGTAGTAGAACTAGAAGACAGGAACTTCCCCAACTCCCTAGAAGGCATCCAAAGCCTCCTACTGTCCTTCGGCCACTACAGAACCCAAGAAAAGCCCCCAAAATACAAGGAACGAAGCGAAATCGAGGCATTGTACTTCAACATCAACACCCAATTGAAAGAATTGCGCCAACCAGCGTTTAATCCACAAGATGGTAAATTGGTCCAAGATATAGAACGAGCTTGGGAAAAACTGGAAAGAGCGGAACACAATCGCGAAGTCGCCTTAAGAAGCGAGCTACTTCGACAGCAAAGACTGGAGCAGTTATACTACAAATTCGAGCGGAAGAGCATACTTAGGGAGGGTTACTTAAAGGAAATGAGTCAGGTATTGTCTGATCCACGATACGGCTCCAACTTGGCTCAAGTGGACGCCACTGTGAAGAAACACGAAGCCATCAGTGCTGATATTTTAGCAAGAGAGGAACGTGTACATGATTTAACGCAAATGTCCAACGAATTAGTGAAAGAAAACTACAGAAACTCCGACAAAGTCAAGGCGAGGGAAGAGGAAATTTTGAGCCAATGGACTGGACTACGCGAGCTGTTAGAAAAGCACAAGTCCAACTTGAATAGAATGGGAAACATCATGGGATTGTTAAGGGAAATTGATACAACTCTCAACAGCATCCAACAATTGAAGGCTCAGTTGTCTTCGAATGACTATGGAATCCATCTAATGGCAGTGGAGGAGCTGCTGCAAAAGCATTCGCTTCACGAGGTGCATATAGGGACGCTCGGGGAAACCGAGAGAAAACTTACTCGGCTTGGTGAGCAAATCGCGGCGAAGAACCCAAAAGAAGAGGATTTAATTAAGAAGAAGCTAGCGGAGTTGTCTGGTGCTTACGCTCAATTAAAGGTGTGTAAACTACTTACGTTTCAATTTATTATTATGTTTAAATTTGTTTTAGGACGTGAGTGCTAAACGAAAAATCCTGCTAGAAGAAGCCCGTAATTTCTACCAATTCCTCCAAGATCAAGAAGACGAAGAAGCGTGGCTAACAGAAAAACAACGCATATGCCAAGCAGGTTTCACAGCTAAAGACCTGCGCGCTGTTTTATCCTTACAACAAAAACACAAAGTCCTTATGGATGAGATAAACGCCAGGCGAAACAAATTTGATCAACTCGGCGAAACAGGCAAGCAACTCATCGCTGAAAAACATCCAAGATCGTCGGAAATCCAACAGCATTTAGACCGAAGCAAGGAAGAATGGGCTACATTAGAGAAACTAGCCAATGAGCGAGCTAAACAGCTACAAGATGCGGCGGAAGCTTATCAGTTTTACGCTGATGCAAACGAAGCGGACTCTTGGTTGAATGAGAAAGCGCAGATTTTGCTGTCGAGTGACTATGGTTCGGATGAACCAAGTGCTCAAGCTCTTTCGCAAAGACATAAGGATTTAGAGGGGGAGCTACATGCGTATAGTGGTGATATCCAAAGTTTGAACACTCAAGCTGACCGGTTAATAGCAGCAGGAATTTCGCACTTGGATCTTAACACAGAACCAGAAGTAGCTGAACCAATTGAAGAAGTTACTTATGAAATGCGTATGGTTCCCACTGAGGTTTTTGAGGATGAACCCGTGGAAAAAGTTGAATATAAAACAGTCGTAGAAGAGCGACAAGTACCACAAGTGAAAGCGTTATATCCGTTTAGCGACCACGGTTTATCCATGAGTAAAGGCGAGGTTATGTTCTTGTTAAACAAGAGTAATCCTGACTGGTGGTGTGTGAGAAAAGCTGATGGAACTGACGGTTTTGCTCCTGCGAACTACGTGGAAGAAGTCGATCCAAGAATCATCCAAATTCAAGTGCGTAAGCCTGAGACGGTTCAAACTTTACAACGCGTTAAGAAAACAGTCCTTGTGAAAACTAAAGTACCAATAAAAACGAAAAAGCAAGCGAAGCCGATTAAAAGAAAAGTCGACGATAGTGACAGCGTTCCAAAACGCCAAAAGAAAATCAACGATACCTACGAGGAGCTAATGAACTTGGCTGCAAGGCGACGAGCTCTCTTAGAAGACGCCGTGAGATTGTTCAAGTTCTACAAAGAATGCGACGATTTTGAGAGGTGGATTAAAGACAAAGAAAAACTCCTAGCCGAAGATGACCCTAATATCAACGTGGAACAAGCCAAGAGAATCTACGAAAAATTCGTAACCGATTTATCGGCTAGTAATAAACGAATGGACGAGCTCGACGCCGACGTTAAAGACTTTGAAAAACAAAACCACTCGCAAATCGACAAAGTAAAAGCCCGCCATCGCCAAGTCCAAGCAGCCTGGCGCAAACTCAACCGCCTCAAAGCTGAAAAAGAACGAAGCTTAGAAGGAGCAAGCAGCGTTGAGTTATTCAACAAACTCTGCGACGAAGCCAAAGACTGGATGATGGAAAAAATGATGAAACTAGACACAGCAGTCTTAGGTCACGACTTGAAAACCGTCCAAGCATTGCAAAGACGCCACGACAACTTAGAACGAGAGTTGGCTCCGCTTGAAGAGAAAGTTAACAAAGTTAATCTTTTAGCGAACTCTGTCCAGGCAGCGTATCCAAATGAGCGACAAAATGTTGCAAGGAAACAGAAGGAAATCGACGACTTGTGGCAGCAGGTTAAGGTTAAGGCGGCTGAGCGTCGTGCAAGACTGGAAAGTGCTGTTGGTCAGCAAATTTTCACCAACAGTTGCAAGAATTTGCTTGGATGGGTGTCCAATGTGAAAGACCAGCTTAACGCTGATAATATGGTGCGGGATGTGCAGACTGCTGAGGCTTTGTTGAAGAACCATCAAGATCTTAACGAGGAAATAAAGGCTAAAGATGACGAGTAAGTTATTCAGTAAAGTTGTTTAAATTTTTCCGCAAAACTTATTCAATTAATTAAGCTGAAAAATTTAAACAGATATAGAATTTTAGAGTATTTTGTTCCAGATTTAATCAAGTCGCAGACCTCGGAAAAAAACTGATCAAATCCAATCCAGAAATCAAGGAAGTACCAGAAAACATCGAACGATTGTCTGCAGAACACGCAGCGATAGCTAGAGGATGGAAGGAAAAGCAGCTGTGGTTGCAACAATGTTTACAACTCCAACTCTTTAACAAGGAAGCTGACAATATTGACGCTGTAACTTCGGCTCATCAAGCTTTCCTAGAGTTTTCAGATTTAGGTGTAAGTAACTAATTTTTATGTGTTTTTATGTTGTTATTAATCTTCACTAATTCGCAGAACTCTTTGGACGAAGTTGAAGCTTTACAAAAGCAGCACAAAGCTTTTGCTAACACTTTGTCTGCTCAAGATGACCGTTTGAACGCTTTTAATAAAAAAGCTGATGTTTTGATAGGCCAGGAACATTACGAAAGCCAAGGGTGAGTTTTAGTTAATAATATTAAAATGACGATTTAAAGTTTGTTGTTTGTATTATCATTATGTCGTTCGTTTATTTTTAGGGTTATAAATGTCAAAATTATACGTTAGTTTAAAAAACATATTGCAATATATCTAAAAATTCATATTTCCATTAGTTTGAATAATTTTCTTAATTTGCTATTGATTATTCTATTCTTTTAAACTCAAGTAAAGTTACATGTCAGATTAATAATTCGGATTCGATCTCCTCTTTGTAGAATCGACGACAAACGTAAGCAAGTCCTCCAGCGCCGCCAGGCCGTAAAAGAAGCCTCCCAACAGCGAACCAACGCCTTAGACTCCTCCAAAAACTACCAAGAGTTCCGCGCCGAGGTGCACGACCTTCGAGACTGGATGTCAGAAAAACTCAAAACTGCCTCAGACGAAAGCTACAGGGACCTCAGTAATCTCGAACGCAAACTCCAGAAACATGAAGCCTTTGAAAGAGAGTTACGTGCAAATGAAGGTCAACTAAGGACAGTTAACAAACTAGGACAAGCGCTCATAGCTCAAGACAGTTACCGCAAAGACGACGTTGCTAAAACTTTGAAAGCTCTTAATGACGACTGGCAGAAACTCGTGGGGATTTCCTTGGAAAAAGGTCGTAGGTTGCGACAGGCTGTTTCTCAACATGGCTACAATAGCAGCATCGACGATGTAAAAACTAAGTTGGATGAAATTGAGGAAACTATGCGAAGCACTAATGTGGGAACTGACCTTCGCTCTTGCAGAGATCTTCTAAAGCGACATGATGTCTTGGAAAACGATTTGACTCAATGCGCAAATCGTGTGGATGATCTAGTGACTCAAAGTAATGACATGAGTGATGATGGGCATTTCGACTCGGATGCCATCCGTAATAAAGCGTTGCAAAGTCAGGAAAGGTTAAAGGCTTTGGACGAGCCAGCGCGACAACGAAGAGCTGCCCTGGAGGAGGCTCTAAGATTCTATGAGTTTAGCTTCGAGTTAGATGCGGAATTACAGTGGATAAAGGAACATCTTCCACTGGCTTCATCGGAGGAATTGGGACAAAACTTACACCAGGCGCAGAATTTGTATAAGAAAAACAAAAAACTAGAAGCGGAGATTGTGGGGCATGAGCCCGTTATCGAAAAGACAGTGGAAACTGGACAGAATTTAATTCGGGAAAATCATCCGGAAAGCAAGAAGGTAAAATAATTTAGATAAAAAATTATTAAATTTATTTAACTAATAATTGTGATTTAGATTCAAGAACTAAGCGATGTGCTTGGTGATGCTTGGCATGATCTTAAGGACAAAACTGCTGAACGTGCACAGAAACTAGAGCTGTCCCTCAAAGCCCAACAGTTCTTCTTTGAAGCAAACGAGGTGGAATCGTGGTTGAATGAAAAAGCTGATATTTTAGCTAGTACTGACTATGGACGAGATCGCGATTCAGCTACCAAACTACTTACAAAACATAAGGTAAATTATTTTTCAAACAATGAGCTGTATTATTTAATATTAATAAAATAATCCTATATTTTTCCTAGGCTTTGGAGCTTGAACTAGACACCTACAACAACATAATCTCCGAAATGGGCCACGGAGCCCAAGCAATGATCAAATCTGGCCATCCAGATTCCAAACTCATAGCCGAAAGACAGGCAAGTTTGGAGCATCTAGTCAGATCTTTGCAACGAAAGGCTGCTATTCGTCAACACAGACTGATGGAATCGTTGTTCCGACATGAATACTTCGCCGAATCCGAGGAATTAGAGAGATGGATAGCTGATAATTTACAGCAGGCTTCGTCTGAAGACTATGGACAAGATTACGAACATTTACTTGTAAGGATTTTTATTTCCTATGGAATTCTATTTTATGAAATGTTTATTTGTAGCTGTTGAAGGCGAAATTTGATGATTTTAAACATCGCATTGATGCTGGTTCTGAAAGGTTTAGACAGTGTGAAGATTTAGCTCAGAAACTTATAGCCAATGAGAGTCCCTACAGCAATGATATTCAAACAAAGCAAAGCCAACTAGAGTGAGTGAGAAATTTTCTATTGCAGTTTAAAAAATGGCTTGAAATTTATGTACATTTTTCTTGTTTAACAAATTAAACTAGTAGTTAGTGTTAGCATTAGTTAGAGTACCAATTTAATGTAAGTTGAGTAGTTTTCTTGCATGGTAGCTAGTTTTTTCTATTAAATTATTGCACTTGGTGTTGGTAGACTAACAATCTGTGGTTTTGGACTAATTGTTGTAGAGAGGAAGCTTTTCCTTCTGAAGCTAGACAAGAAGTGTTGGAACGGCACACTAATATAAGGTAAAGTTGTTAGCTCTGTTTTAATCTAATTCAGTGGCGTAATTAAAATTTCGAAACAAAAATGTGTGAATCTACTAAAATCAACTTTATTATTGTTTAAATTTTTTCCATACTTTTTTTCTCATTTTCACTAAAATATAAATAAAAAATCACGATATATTCTTATTTTATCTAGAAATGAGAGATAAACTGCAAAAATAAAATATTTCACTGTTACGACTCTTAAAATATATACAGGGTGTTCGCGCGAAGTGGCTCACTATTGCTAACTTCGTTGTTATTGGAGCTACAACGTCGGTTAAATTAGCATTTTTTCCGCTGATTACAATGGTGAAAACAGAAAAACAATTGACCTTCTGGTTTTCGAGATATTCACAAAAATAACATTTTGTAAATGGAACACCCTGTATATTTTTGCAAAAATCGATGAAAAATTAAATTATGAACAAAGAATGTTCTTATGCTTTTTTGACAATTATTTAAAATAAGCGAGTTATTTTGAAAAAAGTTTTCAAAGTTTTAATATCAGGTAGCCATGAAAATTATAATTTTGTAAATTTTCAATATTTCCGTAATTGTTTCAAGTATTTTTCAACTTGCTTAATTTTAAATTATTATCAAAAAAAGATGAGGACATTTTTTGTATAGAATTTAATTTACCATCGATTTTTGCAAAAATATATAGGGTGTTCCATTTAAAAAAATATTATTTTTTTGAATATCTTGACAACCAGATGGTCAATTGTTTTTTTGTTTTCACCATTGTAATTAACGGAAAAAATGCTACTAGTTTAACTGACCCTGTAGCTCCAATAATAACGAAGTTAGCAATAGTGAGCCACTTCGCGCGAACACCCTGTATACTTATAAAAATATAATAAATAAAAAATTCGCAAAACATCTTAAGCTTTGTGGTTTATCTTTTTAGTTACGCCACTGGTCTAATCCTTCATCTGACTGTGTTAACCTACATTTACAATTCTATATTTAGCACCATGTAAACACGCTTAGTAACTTTGATTTAGTTATTTTTTCGCATATTTTATTTTTCTATCAGAATTGATTAACTTTTCCTCCAACAGAAACTCCTGGGAGAAACTCCACGAGCAAATGAACAACCGTGAGCAACGCTTGAACGCCGCCGGAGAAATCCACCGATTCCACCGCGACGTCGCCGACGCCCTCCAACGAATCCAAGAGAAAAACGCCGCCTTGGGCACAGACCTGGGCCGCGATTTGAACTCCGCTTTAGCCTTGCTACGAAAACACGAAGCGTTTGAAAACGAACTGGTGGTGCTTGAAGCCCAACTGCAAGTTTTAGTCGAAGATGCCTCGAAATTACAAAGCATTTATCCAAGCAACAAAATTAACATACAGAAACAACAGGAATTGGTTGTGGATGCTGGAAATGGTCTTAAAGAACGAGCGGATCTGCGACATGACCAACTACAAGCCAGCGTTGATTTACAGAAATTCCTGACGCAAGTTAGGGATTTGTCTAATTGGGCTGCTAATTTACGCGCTGCGATGAACGCGGAGGAAAATGTGCGAAGCGCAGCTCGGGCTCAAGTTCTTAAAAGCGAACATGAGGCTCTTAAAGGCGAAATCGAAGCTAGAGAAAACAATTTCCAGGATGTTGCTGAGAATTTAGCTGCGATGGAACAAACTGGCCATTATGCCGCTAGTGAGGCGATAGAACGCTATAAGAATCTTATACAAGAACGAGAGAAACTCCACACTGCTTGGCAGATGAAGAAAATCCAACTGGATCAACTATGCGACTTGCACATTTTCCTACGAGAAGCCAAACTTATAGAAGATGCCACAAACGCCCAAGAAGCAACTTTAAGTAATAT
The DNA here is from genome assembly GCA_963942485.1 of Pediacus dermestoides. Taxonomy (NCBI): domain Eukaryota; kingdom Metazoa; phylum Arthropoda; class Insecta; order Coleoptera; family Cucujidae; genus Pediacus; species Pediacus dermestoides. The sequence goes on from OZ012626.1 coordinate 39,849,385, forward strand.
CGATTTCGGCGAAACAGTCGACATCGTAACCAACCAACTAAAGAAACACGAGGCATTTGAAAAAGTCATTAACCACCAAGACAGAAACTTGGAAGCTCTAGTTGTATCCGGAAACAAACTCCTTAATCAAAATCATTTCGACAGTCCACAGATTGCTCAAAGACTATCAGAAATTCAAGCGAAACGCCAAAAAGTCCATCGACTTTGTGCGCTTAAACGCCAACTGCTCCAAGACGCGCTTCTTTACGCGGAATTCAATAGAGATGTTGGCGAAGCGCAAATGTGGATTGCGGAAAAGCAAAAGAAACTTGACGCTGAGGTTAAAACTGGCGAAGTTACTAACTTGGAGGACAAGATTAAAATGTTGCAGAAGCACCAGGCGTTCCAAGCTGAAGTCGCGGCGAATTTAGGACGAATGGAAGAAATTAAAGAAAACGGGGAGACTCTGCTTAAAAAACAACACAAGGAGTCTAAGGAAATTGAAAAGCAGTTGAGACAGTTAGACAAAGCTTGGAGGCAGCTCTTGGAAGAAGTTAACTTACGCGGAAAGGGTTTGGAAGAAGCGCAGGATATTCTAGACTTCAATAATCAGTTAGATAAAATTGAGTCTTGGATCCGAGAAAAAGAAGTAATGCTTCAAGCTGGTGATACTGGAAAGGACTACGAGCATTGTCAACAACTCCAGCGGAAACTCGACGACGTGGACAGCGATATGAAAATAGATGACACTAGAATTAAAACAATCAACGTTCTTGCTGATAAATTGGCAAGGCAAGGTCATCCAGGTGTGGAACAACGTCGAGACAACTTTATTAAAAAGTGGCAATCCTTGCAGGGTGCTCTCGGAAATTATCGTAATGCCCTCGCAGCCGCCTCGGATATTCACTTATTTGATCGAGATATAACCGATACTTCTGAGAGAATTGCTGAGAAGTGCATTGCAATGGAAACTGACGACGTGGGCAAGGATTTTGCAGCTGTGGAAATGTTGCAAAGGAAACAAGATGCTTTGGAACTTGAAATGACAGCTGTGGAAAATAAAATTGTACAAAACCACCAGAAAGATGCGTTGCTTTTAAGCGATAAGTATCCAGAGAGCTCGGCGTACTTGGAGAATAAATTAGAGTCGTTGCATGACAATTGGAATAAGTTGGTGAAATCGAAAGATAATCGTAGAGAAACTTTAACAAAAGCCTACGTCCAGCAGAAGTTTTTATCAGATGTGCAAGAGTTAGAACAGTGGGTTAATGAAACTATTAAACGAATGGAAGCCTATGAGAAACCGATTTCCGTGGCAGAAGCCGAGGCTTTACTAGAGTTGCACAATGAGCTCAAAGCGGAAATCAATGGACGCGATGATATTTTCAACGACTTAATCCAACATGGACAAAGTTTAGATGAAGACAATCCGGAAATTATAGGCAATGTGAATAAGCTAAAAGACCTGCAACAAAGCATTCACCAGGCGTGGGATCGGCACAAAAACGAACTAACCAGCGAATATGACTTACAAGATTTCAAAGAGCAAGCCAACCAGTTGAACAACTGGCTAGCTGCCAAGGAAGCGTTCTTAAACAACGACGACGTGGGAGACACACCTCGAGCAGTTGAAACATTGCTTCGAAAACACCAAGACTTTGAAACAATGCTAAAACAACAACTCACACGAGTTGATGATTTGAAACTAGTCGCCGAGAAAATCATGTCGGAAACTAACCATAATAACCAAGAGGTTGCCAATCGACTTAATGCTATTATAACCCGGAAAAACCGCTTGGTTGAAAAGGCTAAAAACCGAAAGAGCACTTTGGAAAAATCCAAAGCTCTCCAAGAGTTCCTTCGTAACGTCAACGATGTAGACAACTGGCTCAACCAGAAAATCCAGATTGCTTTAGATGAGAACTACCGCGATCCCAGTAACCTCCAAAGCAAAATCCAGAAGCATGCCACGTTTGAAGCTGAAGTACTTGCAAGTGGTGAACGCGTTCAAAACGTCGTCGAAGAAGGCAAGGAACTAATCGCTGCAGACCACTACGCTTCACACGAGATCGAAATACGATTGGAGGAACTCCAAGTGGAATGGAAGCAACTCCTCGAGCTTGCAACTTTGAAACGCGACCGATTAAACGAAGCCTACCAAGCGCTTTTGTTTAACAGATCAATGGACGAGTTTGAAACTTGGTTGAACGAAGTGGAGGCTCAAGTCAACTCTAAGGATACCGCAGGCGATTTAGCATCAGCTAACAATCTTTTAAAACGACACAATGCTTTGGAAAACGATATTCAACAGCATACAGAAAATTGCGAGGCAATCAATGATGCTGCTGAGCAATTCGTCGAAAGTGCGCATTTTATGGCTGAGGAAATCGAGGCGAGGGCACAAAACGCCATTACGCGTTTCCACCAGTTAAAAGAACCGATGCAGCTTCGACGGGATTTGCTAGAATCTTCAACGATGCTTCAACAGTTTACCAGAGACGTCGATGATGAGTTAGAGTGGTTAGCTGAGAGAGAACCTTTAGCAGCGTCTTCGGATTTAGGCTCAAGTTTAACAGCTGTTCAAAGTTTACAAAAGAAACACCAAGCGTTGGAAGCTGAGCTTTCCTCAAGAGAACCACTAGTTGCTTCGTTGGTTGCCCGTGCTAACCATTTAACAAGATCCGAGCATCCTTCTGCTCCGTTAATTAACCACAAAGCTAATGAGTTAAAAAATCAACTTACGCAGTTGTTGGACTTGGCCAGTATTCGCAGGTTGCAATTGCAAGATGCACTTGAAGCCCAAAGCGTATGTTACTTAATAATTATAGTAAAAGAGATTTTTTTATATAGTTTTTTTTTTGTAGTATTACCAAGAAGCATCCGAAGCTGAGGCTTGGATCCGAGACAAGCGGCCGTTGTTGGCTACCAAAGAAGTGGGAAAGGACGAGGTTTCAGCGCAGTCGTTGCAGAGGAAGTTGGAGGCGTTGACTATTGAGGTTAAAGCGTTTCAAACTACTATTGCTAAATTGAATGAAATGGCTGATAATCTTGTGGAGAGGAATATAGATGCGGCTAATATTCAAGAGAAAAAAGTGAGTGGTCTTTTAGTGTAATATCTTTTATCTCCTACAAATTCAAAACTAAGAAATTGGAATGATCTTAAGTAGTACATATTTTGTAAATACTAAATATATTCTCATTTCCAAATCACTTCTTCTTCCAGGTTCAACTCCAAGACAAATTCGCCGAGCTAAGAAAACTCGTCTCCGAACGCGAAGTCCGCCTTTCCGAAGCCCTGCAATTCTTCGTCTTCATCCGCGAATGCAACGAAGTTCAAGAGTGGATGAAAGACCAAACAAACAAAGCAGATTCCGAGGAATACGGCAACGACTTAGAACACGTCGAACTCCTTATTCAAGCTTTCGACACTTTCCACGCTAGCTTACTAAACAGTGAGCCAAGAATAGACTCGTGCATAGAAAACGGAAACGTTCTCATCGAAGCCAAAAGCGGCTACAGTCCGGAAATCCAGCACAAAGTCACTGAGATAAAGAACCGATGGGATGGTTTAGTGGAACTTGCTAATGCTAGAAAAGATGCGTTGGCAGGTGCGAAACAGGTTCACATGTTTGATAAAACTGCTGAGGAGATTATTTCTTGGATTCAAGAGAAGGAAGCGGATTTGTGTTATGGAACTTATGGGGAGGATTCGGAGACAATTGAGCAGGAAATACGCAAGCACCAAGCGCTTGAAAGTGAGCTTAAAGCAATCAAAGATAAAGTTGATTATGTTGAGCAAGAGCGGAATAGACTAGTGGAGGAATTCCCAGACACCAAAGACCACGTTGATGATAAGTTGTACGATACAATTACCGTGTGGAAAGACCTGCAAAATAAAGCAGAAAGGCGCAAGGATGAGCTACAACAAGCTGAACAAACTCAGTCGTACTTCGATGAGTACCACGATTTACTAGCGTGGATCAACGAAATGCTTGCTAAGATTACAGCGCCTGATCTTCCACAAGACAGCACAGAAGCAGAGTTGATTATTGAGAGACACAAAGAATACAAAGTGGAAATCGATGGAAAAATAGGAATTTTCAACCAGTTCTACGAAACTGGTAATAATTTCATTAAAAGAAGCCACTTCTTATCCCAAGAAATCGAAGACAAAATCAAAATCCTCCAACAGCGGATGGCGTTCCTAGTGAACACTTGGGAAAAACGAAGCATCATCTACGAACAGAACTTGGATGTGCAACTGTTTAAACGCGAGGCCAACTCCTTGGAAAATTGGCTTATTGTCAGGGAAGGCACGTTGAAAGATGGAAAAGTAGGCGAGACTATTTTACATGTAGAAGAGTTGATAAGGAAACATCGCGATTTTGAGGAAGCTATTAAAGCACAAGAGGACAAATTCGATGCTTTGAAACGCATGACTATGGTGGAGGAAGCCTTCTCCCAGCAGCTCAAACAAGAAGCCCTTGCAAGGAAAGCTGAAAAAGAACGACAGGAACAAGAGCGTTTGGAACAACGTAAACGACAGGAAATGCAACGAATTACTGATTTGCGAAGGCAAGAACAGCGTTACAGTGATATTCCTGAGGACAGGATGAATGGTACAAATAATACAAACAGTCATCACCGGCCTCAGGTTATTCCTGTACCACCACCAACAGTCCCCACAAGCTCTTTAAGAAAAACCAATTCGTTTGCCTACCAAATGGATAAAGACAGATCGAGAAGAGGATCAGATGCTTCAGTTAAACGCGCTGAAAGCATGAAGGCCCCTAGTAGTAAACCCGTGAAAAGGACGCCATCTTTTACAACGAAACGCCGAGGGTCCTTGAAGTCGAAAATCGACGTTCCATTGCCACCAGTCGAAGCCGAAGCTAACTTGGATAGGAAGCAAGTGCTGATCCCTGGTGCGAAAAAGGCGTCGAATCGAGCGTGGAAAAGTTCTTATACAGTCCTCTGCGGCCAGCTTTTGTGCTTCTTTAAAAACAAAGACGATTTCGCTGCAAGTAAAGCCAGTTGTCCGCCTTTGAATATCCACAACGCTATTTGTAGTGTAGCCGATGATTACCTGAAACGGAAACACACATTCCGATTGGTTATCGTAGATGGTTCAGAGTTTCTGTTTGCTTGTAGTTCGGAAGCGGAATTGGGTGAGTGGATAAGTAAAATTAATTTCCGAGCTAAACTACCACCCAGTCAGCAGTTGTTGCATTTTGATATACCGAAGGTAATGTTCGTGAGTTGTATGTTGCTTTTTGTCTGAAGGTAATTTTTTCTAGGATCACAACGAGTTTGAAATTAGTTCACAGTCCAGTCGCACGTCTAGTCCGGATGTTGCAGATGTTGTGTTAAGACACGATCCACAGCCGCATAATGGTTCTGTTTCTTCGAACAGTTCAAGTTCCCAAAGACATACTTTAGGTAAATTGTTTTTCGGGTTATAGCGGGATATTAATGTTGTAATCGTTACTAAAAATTAATGCCATAATTTTAATTAGATGTATTAATTCAATATCTTTTTAACAGGCCTTGTAAATGTTGAATAATAATTTAATTTTCACTAACAGATCAAATTGAAAATTTCTTACAAATATTTTGACAATTATTTTAAGAGTACACTTTTAGGAGGTATTGGCGTTATTATCAAAGATACAGTGTTGCGGTTTTCACGTTCCCGTCCTACTTTTTTACGAAACGAAAGATTCCGAGGTCAAATTTGTCATGGCTCTCTTAGTTTTTAATCTACAGAGTGATTCTGAAAATCTTTGTTTTTTAGACACCCCTCGTATTTCCGTCATGCGTCTACTTATCGAAAAGGTGAAAACTTTTCTTGATAGAGTTTTTTACGTAGAATTCAGTGGCGTAGGCAGTTTTTGTGTAAAAGGTTTAGTTTTTGAGATATTGCCCAAACTTATGTTTTTTTAAATGGAACACCCTATATATTATTTTTTATATTGTTTAAGCAAAATTTGAGCTTTCCAAAAATATATAATACTTAATATTTATTTTGAAAAACAAGCTCAAAATTCGATATTTTTAATAATTTACTTTATTTATAACAGTAGGCCATGGCTAGTTTATTAGAAACAAATGCAAAATTTGACAGATTTGTCAGATTTCCATTATTGATGAAATATTTTTGTTACGTAGGAGTTTTTATTTTACTTTTAATTTTTTATTACAATGGCCATTTACGATAATTATGAGAAGTATTATATTGTTGGTATGTTTTATACAATGCATTAAAATTATCTTTTGAAGTGTTTAGCTTTAAAATAATTACGTATTGTGAAAATTTTGGATTTGTTTTTAAAAAATTAGCCATGGCCTACTGTTATAAATGAAGAAAATTAGTAAAAATATCGAATTTTGAGCTTGTTTTCAATATTTTTGGAAAGCAAAATTTTGATTAATCAATATAAAAGATAATATATAGGGTGTCCCATTTAAAAAAACATAAGTTTGGGCAATATCTCAAAAACTAAACCTTTTACATAAAAACTGCCTACGCCACTGAATTCTACGTAAAAAACTCTATCAAGAACAGTTTTCAGCTTTTCGATAAGTAGACGCATGACGGAAATACGAGGGACTAAAAACAAAGATTTTCAGGATCACTCTGTAGATTAAAAACTATGAGATCCATGATAAATGTGACCCCGGAATCTTTCGTTTCGTAAAAAAGTAGAACAGGAATGTGAAAACCGCAACACTCTATCTTTGACAATAACGCCAATACCCCCTAAAAGTGTCGAAAATGGGACACCCTGTACATCCGGATTAGTGTTTACCAATATGTGTTCAATTCTGTTCTGTTAGAAGTACCTTTACCTTCCAATTAAATTGTAATTGATAATGTACATATATCGATGTAATAAGTTTGAATATTTTTCGTCTTAAACAGAAATATTTTTTGCTAATTTTAAATGTTAAGATTGTTAAGTCTAAGCTGTTGATATAAAAATGTCTGGTTGAGGAACAATGATTTTAAATCTCTTGAAACAGTAACAAAATAAAATTAATCCATCAACTAATTTAGGAGAAAGCCCACCACCCTTACCGATGAGTGAACCACCAAATAATTACGTGGGTCGTCGACATTGTACCCTAGAAAACAGCGGAACTATTTATGGTTAGTTTGTAAGAAAGAATCTACTAACGCTAACGGGCACGTCTTTCACTAACAAATCTTCTGTATAGTTTTGGCACACACTTCTTCCTTGCATTTTATAATGAAATAAAACAGAACACAGTTTAATTTTCTTCACCACATTTACTTGTTATAATGTATGAATTCTATTGATTGTAAGCAATTGTTGTTTAGATGGTTACAATTCGAGGAACCAGGAGTTGCAGAGTAGTCCGCCAAGGCCGTCGTCTCTACCACAGACAGCGGATGCGCCGAAAATGTCGCACAGATTGAGGGATTTGTTCATAAGGAAGAAGAGACACACGTCACAAATGTAGTTTTTTATGCTTTTTATGTAGATTTAAGTACCTATTAGTATTATGTTTGTTGCAATTATATATTGTTTATAATGTAGTTTTTTTGTAAATAGAAATTATCATTGTGTTATCAGACCAAACTTAAAGTATTTCCATTTTTGTCTTGATTTTTATTAAGTATATCAATCAAAATATATTATTTAAGTTATATCTGTGTTTTTATTTGCAATGAAATATATGTATTTAAATAGCTGTTTGTATTTAATTTTCAAAGTTGTCATCTACTTGTAAATAACTTTTTGATATCAAATAAAAATAATTTAGAGTTTCTATTCTTTTATCACGTAGCAAAAGGGCAAAAGCCACCTAAAAGTTGTTGATAGTGAATGCAGTTGTATCAAGATTAGCAAATTCTAAGATGTTATATACAGGGTGTTCGCGCGAAGTGGCTCACTATTGCTAACTTCGTTATTATTGGAGCTACAAAGTCGGTTAAATTAGCAAACTAGTAGCATTTTTTCCGCTGATTACAATGGTGAAAACAAAAAAACAATTGACCATCTGGTCTTCAAGATATTCAAAAAAATAACATTTTTTTAAATGGAACACCCTATATATTTTTGCAAAAATCGATGGTAAATTAAATTCTATACAAAAAATGTCCTCATCTTTTTTTGATAATAATTTAAAATAAGCGAGTTATTTTGAAAAAAAGTTTGCAATTCTTTAAACTCAAGTAACCATAAAACGGAATAGTAATTTATTAAAACCAAACAATCATAATTTTGAATTTAATTTTCATGGCTACTTGATATTAAAACTTTGAAATCTGTTTTTCAAAATAACTCGCTTATTTTAAATAGTTGTCAAAAAAGCATAAGAACATTCTTTGTACAGAATTTAATTTGTCATCGATTTCTGCAAAAATATATAGTGTTCCATTTAAAAAAATGTTATTTTTGTGAATATCTCGAAAACCAGATGGTCAATTGTTTTTCTGTTTTCACCATTGTAATCAGCGGAAACAATGCTACTAGTTTGCTAATTTGACCGACTTTGTAGCTCCAATAATAACGAAGTTAGCAATAGTGAGCCACTTCGCGCGAACACCCTGTATAATCATTGCAAAGACAATAAAACTTTTAATGCGACCTTTATTTCATTTCGCTCAACATTTACAGTAACAATTACAAATGGAGTAAAAGAAACATCGTGACTTTGATTAAAACGTAAGTACGATACATAAATCAAAGGTTAAAGAGATGAATGAACTCCGTAATAATGAAAATACAATACAATAGAAATGTAATCTAATTAATTTACTAAATAAGTAACACAACATCTAGTACAACTGACAACTTATTTGTAAGAGTCAATTGTGGCTGGAGTCTCAGGAATGTCCCAGTTAAGATCCCAAAGATCCATAATTTTTCCAAACATTAGAGAACCAGTGAACATTACAACACCAGCCAACAATTGCATGTTGTATTTACGTTGCTTGGCATCATATTGGGTCTTCCAACATCCTTGAGGTAAGGGCAGGTCATTGTACGAGGAAACGGGATGGGAGCTTGCGTATGATGTAGAGGAAGCTCTGCGACCCACTAAAATTACGATGATTATGTAAAACTTAGAGCAAATTATGTTTAAAATAGGAAATTGGGCTTAACCTCCAAATGAGTTGGTTACAACCAAGGGGTGCAATGGATACTTACTTTGTCTCGCGACCAAGCGGGCAATAATCTTTGACGATTGCATATTATTTATTTCCAATTATTGATGAAGATTGGACAAATATTTAACTGCAAATGGAAATTGTTATGCAATGACGACGAGAAAAGTCAATAGGTATGTTGGCAGCAGTGGTTCTGATATGAGAAAAATAATTAATAATTTCTGGGTATTTATTACGTATTTGGATCTATTATGCTTTTAAATTCATAACAAAATCGTAATAAACTTATTCTATTAAAGCGTTTAATTTTTAAGAAACCAACTGAACTTTAATATTTTTCTTTGATTTGGTGACACTGTTATTTTTATTTTACAGTGTAGTTTTCTTTACAGAACAGATTTCTGTAGATGCAGTTTAATTTACTGCTAACAGATGGCGCCAGTTGTTTTTTTTTTAATAATTATGATAAATATTTAAGGTGTTTCGTAAATTATTTTAGGAAAAAAGCACAGAACATATTTTTTTCAGTTTATAATAAACATTAAATTATTTAAAAAACATACTTTTTAAAATATAAATAATAAGTTTTATGTATTAAAATCGAGTAGTACGCTTAAAAAAATACAAATAGAAATTATAAAATTAAAAGAAAAAATATAACAGTATGAAATTAAAACACTCAGTAATTATTAAAATTGTTAAAAAAGTTGCATATTATTAAATAATATAAAAGATGTGCTAAAGCAAGAGAACAAGGGTTGAATTGTTAAACAATTATAATTCGAGTTAAATTAATTTACAACCCTGCTTTATATTCGTCGACTCTCTGTTGTAATATTTCATGCATTTTCTGATACCTAAAACAAAGTTATTTAAATTAGCAAATAATTGAGCATCATCATTTACATCTTACTTTTCTCTTATTCTGGCAACTTCTCTTTCTTCTTCCGAATAATACTGGTTAAGAATAGCACGACATTCTACTAGAGAAAGATTTAAAAATTGAGCTACCTCACTACTAACTTCTAGTGTACTATGACTATCCATCAGAAACAATTTAACAACGTCTTCATGGGGTCCTAACAACACACGAGCCAACAGTGGATAATCTTCGTCTTTTAACTTCCTTTGTTCTAAAACAACCTTTCGTTAACATCTTTAATTAACATTTAAATTTATTGTAATTACCTCCGTTATCTCTAACTACAAATAAAGCAAAATTATTGGGATCACTGTCGACTTTATACTTTTCCAAAATAAGATTAACAACTTCTTGTGTATTGACTAGAGACGTAACCCACACACTCGTCTGACAACCGTGCGGTGGTGTAAAAAAACTCGTTTCCCTATCGTAGAAATGCCCATTAATCGAACATCGCCGTTTCACTTTGCTTCTGGATAACCGTTTGCCGGGTCGCCTTCTTATTGCCGTTGAGCCAGTTTTGATAGGCCTGCGTAGCACCACATCCGGTACTTCGGACATGGTGGATATGTCGGTGCTGGCAGTGGATGTTAAGTCGAATTCGGGTGATTGGGGATCTCGAATCCGGCCCAGGCAATCCGGACCAGACATGGAACGGTTCAGGTGATTACTGGTGAACACCCAGCTATCGTCTTTGCTAATTGACTTGGTTAATAGCGGGATTTCGTCTTCGTTGTTGCCGTTTTTCAGAGGGGCTACCAGAGTTTTACTGCTGTCTTCTGTCGTTGTGGGGATGTTCGTGGTTTGCTCGGATATGCTAAAGAGAAAAATCAGTTTGGTTCAGTAAAAATTAGTCACCTATCGACAGAGATAATTTTTTTAACTGTAATTATTTATAAATCTACAATATTATAAAAAATATCTTATGCGGTTAGAAATTCTTACTATAATCTATTTTCTTTTAGTTTATTGCGGAAATGAACAAAACCTCAACTAGCCCATTAATATCAAAAGTGACTATAGCCTTATCATTTTAAACAGCAATAAAAAACCGTATCTTTGATGTTTCGCTTTATAAATTTAATGATGGCCAGAAAAATTACCGCTATAAAAAGTAAAATTCAAACTAAAGACATTCACGGGGTTACTAATAAAAATACCATTCACGAGTTAGTCGAATTTTTGGGCAGTTTAGCTAAAAAAGAGCTCAATAGGCGACAAAAAATTGAGAATCTTTTGCAGATTATAACTTCGAAATCAGTGCAAGTTTTAAGTTTGTGTTTAAGAATTTAAATTAAACACGTCGCTAACTACGAGTAGGTATCTGGATTATTATCTAATATCACTTTTAAACCAAGTCTTGAGAAATGAAAGCTAAACTGACCTATTATTAGTTTGGGTACTGCTGCTATTGCTTTGCGTCGAGCAATTCGTTTCAGTACTGGACTGTGATGGCAATGGAACAGGCATAGTCTGATACAACTTATCCGATTCATCCAGCCGCCTCTCCACTTGCAGCAACTCATCCAACTCATCCCACTCCATATTCCTAACATCTAACTTCGATGGCAATGTGACGCTTTTAGGCAAAATATCATGCGGTGGTGGCGAAGTAGGACTATTTTCCGCTGTGCTAGTATCAATAATGGAATCTGTACCACTTTCAATACCGGTATCCGATTTACTTATATCTACATTAGTACCATCTGAAGAACACGTCGAAATATCATTGTAGCTATTATCACGGGATATGTTTTGAATGTCTTCGTCTGTGTCGAATTCCGGACTGGAAGACGCGCGAACTGAATTCCTTTTTCGAACTGTGACGACTGTGCGTTGGTCGTCGTTTTCTTTCAGGTGGATGACGCCTTGGACGCCCCAGTGGATCCGTAAAGAGCCCTCGAGAATGAAGCGGCCGTTCACTTCACGACTGCGGATCTCGCCACTTTTTCCCTCGTAAAACTGATTGTAAATCTGCATAACAAAAACATAATTTTTGTCAAGTTCAAGATCACACATTAAAATATGTAGCGAATTGCTATAGCGCTGTTAGTTCACTTCTTAAGTTTTTTCAATTTGTTTTATAGCAAACTATTATTCTATTTATAACTCATATCCTCCTGTAGATAAATTTGAATGAAATAATAGAAAAACGAGTCGATGCTCTGTGTTAGACTAGCTAGGTACCTTTATTTTTGATTCCAGGTGCGAACGAGGCAAAACCGGCCCATTTCCAATTTTAGGAGACTCCTTCTGTTGTCCAAAACTTTTATGAGATTCCACTCGGGTTCCATGGCCAAATAATTGTGGACCAAACAGTGCTCCATAACAAGGTACATGGCAATAGGGCACTCCCTTGTGTTCGGCATGCTGTCCAGGATTTAGTCTTTTGCCACACTCCTCACATCTTAAACATTCGGGATGCCAATTATATCCTAGAGATTGTTTTCTTTCGGCTGGAAAAAAACGATTATTTAGCCTTGAATATCTGTTTGAACGTATAATTAACACAATCTAATACGTAGGAAGGTAACATGTACTTATGTTTTAAATTTTCGCAAACTGAAGAAAACCATTTGGTTATTTGCATGCATTATATATGAAAAATAATAAAAACATTGTAAACAACTACAGAAACTTATTGTTTAGGTTTTTTCTTACCAAAGTAAACTGGTTTGCCACACTTGTGGCATTTCCACATGGTAATTGACTATTGGATAACTTTACAAAACGGGATTATGTATAAAATAACACAATGAAAGGAAATCATTTGAACAAACACAATTTTTGTGGTAAAAATATCACAAGCACAGCACGGAACACTACATAGTCTATCAGATGATTTCATTGCCATCAGTGATTCTCAAACACAAACAAGTTCAAGAGGTCGTCGTGTATATATGGTTGCCTATAGTCAAATCATTTTTCGTTATAATTTAATATTGTATAATTATTGCTTTTCAACCCCAATAATCTTCCCTTAGCTATACCACCGTATTGTTAAGAAAATCCCAAATCAAATGTTTGAGTAAGTTTAAGAAAATTCTAAATAGGTCAAAAGTCACTAGGTTAAGAGGAAGAGGAAGTAATTTGACAGAGAGGAATTTAAATATTCGTAGAATAAGAAATAAAAGGAAGAAGACAATAATTTAATACTGGACAGTAGAAAGAATGTCTCTAAGTTAAAAAGTAAGGGGAAATAGAATTAACTTTCAGGCACAATAGTTCAATTGCATAGTGTTAAAATAGTTCAAATACCTCAACTTCAAGAAGAAGAAGATGCAAAAGGGTGTTCAAATTCAAATTGAAATCTTTTGACACCGTTTTGGGCAAATTTTATAATTTTTCAACTAGTAAACGTAAATCTGATATTCTAAATCGATTTAAAAATGTTGGCGAGTCTGGAAAATCGACGTTTCATCGAAGTAATTCATATTCGAAGTAATCGTAAAGTTTTAACCTGAAAAGTAAGTACAAAAAACTTAAAATTATGAATATTGAGCACAGACTCTGCGATTTTACATTCCGCCTTCCTATTGACAAAAGTCAAATTGTCAACTGGAATTCCCTTTGGCTAAAATGAAACCAGATAAAAAAAATGATCAGAGGCGGGTGACGTATGATGAGGAAGAACCAAACATAGAAGAGGATGTTCCCAAATACAAGAAAACAGTCCATCGAAGTAAATTCTACGAAAAATCTTAAAAAAGATTCTTTTTATGGTTTTTTTTAGTGCTATGGCCGACAAGATCTATAGCTATAGAACTCGGACGTGAGGAAGAACTGCGTGTAACGCTTAGAGAAACTATAATATATTTATTTTTTGTAGCCTTCGTCACTATTTGTAAGTAAACTATAAAGAAAATTTTACTCTTTATTTGTTTATATTTCTGTAGATGCTATTGGCAGCAGAAGTGCCTACATGTTTTATTTAACCAAAGCCTTAAGAGACCAATTCTTTGAACGCGAGTTTGAGGGTATTGATGGAATTGAAATGTCGTTCAACGACATAAAAACGGTCGGAGATTTTTGGAACGTACGTAACTAATTAAGTATAGTCTAAATTTAAAAAGCATTTTGTTTAGTACGCCGAAGGCTTACTACTTGCAAGTTTTTATTGGGAGTTTTTCTATGATGAAACCAATCAAGTTAAGGAGACTTCAGAGGATGATAAGAAGATTTTGTACGAAAATAAAATACTTGGAGTACCGCGAATGCGACAGGTTAGTACTGAAACTAAACTGGTACTTGGATAAATTTTCTGATTTGCAGCTGAGGGTGAGGAATGATTCTTGTATAGTTCACACGTATTTCCGAAGATTATTTTTGACTTGCTATGATTTGTACACCCAGGATTCCAAAGATACGCAACCGTTTGGTTTGGGCGAAGGCACAGCGTAAGAACCAAAGAATTCTTGGTTATATATTATTTTATGATTGTTTTTAGTTGGGAATATAGTGAACCAAGTGAAACCAAATCAACTTCCTTCCGAGGCAAAGTAAGCCACTACGATGGAGGGGGTTACTATGTCGATTTTGCTTCGGATAAAAATGGCACAGCAAAAACCATAGGAGATTTGAAGAATAACTTGTGGATTACCCGGCATACAAGAGCAATTTTTATAGATTTTAGCATCTATAATGCAAACTTAAATCTATTTGCAGTTTGCTCGTAAGTTCGTCGTTGTAATATCCTGGTTCAAACTCAAGGAACTTCTTTTCTAGAATGTTATTCGAGTTTCCACCCACTGGTGGTGTGATACCTTCGTTTCAGTTTCATGCACTGAAATTGTTAACCTTTTTATATATGACTGACTACATTATATTTGTTTTTGAGTGTTTTTTCTATATTTTTATATTGTATTACATATTAGAGGCTGGAAGTGAATTCTTGTACTTTAAGGAGACGTACTTTTTGAAATTTTGGTCCTACGTCGATTTGCTAATTATTTGCGTAGGTAGGTTCGAAAATATACAAAATTCGTATAAAAAGTTTTTTTTTTCTAGTTTGCAATCGCCTCGTCTGTGCTTACGTTCATTGTATGGATTCGAGTTCCTGTAGCTTTAAAACTCATCGAAAACCACCCAGATAAATACGGAAATTTGGAAAGAGTTGCCGATTTGCAAATGGAGTACCGACATTTAGTTTCGGTTACAGTGTTCTTTGTTTATTTGAAAATTTTCAAGTATTTGAGTTTTAATAGGAATATGGGCCAATTAAACAGTACCCTGAGCAAGGTAGAAACTAAGAACTACATGGAAACTTATTATATATTTTCCTTACAGTGTGCAGTAGATATCTTAGGATTTTCTATAATGTTCTTCATAATATTTTTTGCTTTCGCCGAATTAGGTTACTTGTTATTTGGGAGCCAAGTAAGTTAATGAAGTAAATAAGTATTGCACTAATTTCTAAAATATTTCTTCTGTTTAGGTGCAAAATTTCTCAACATTCGGCCAAGCAATGTTCACTCTATTACGGACAATTTTGGGTGATTTCGACTACGACGAAATAGAACAAGCAAACAGAATTCTGGCCCCAATTTACTTCCTCTCGTACATTTTTCTAGTTTTCTTCGTTCTACTGGTACAACACCCCAACTCTTAAACCCAATAAATTAATTCAGTTTTAGAATATGTTTCTGGCTATCATAAACGACACTTACGCGGATGTTAAAACAGAAATAGCCATAGCCCCAGAGGAGATGCAAATGTCCGAATATATAAAAGACGGCTTCTTAAATTTTTTACGAAGACTAGGGTGTCGTATAAAAATTGCTCCGAAAGAAGTACAGGATTTTAACGTGTCCCTTCAGCAAGTTAAGAACGCTTTGAAAAAGTAGTTTTATAAGATGTGTAATCCCTTTGGTATTTACCAGTGCTTCGGATTTTCAGATGCGGTTTTAGCGACCTAGAAATAGCTATGTTTTTCGCAAGATATAATATAGATCCTACGGCAAAGGTCGCGGAGCAGAATACTGCTAAGTTGATGGAGGATTTGAAAGCTGCACAACCAGGTACTTTTTTTATGGCAGCAATGATACTCATCTTAAAAATTAATACGTGTTTTATTATTCTAAGGTCATGTCATAGTTATTAAAAGTTCAGATTTTCTTAGACAATAATACCTAATTAAATTTCAAGGTAAAAACATCAGATTCTGCTTAAATAAACTTTTTTCAAGTGATATTTTATCAAATTTGCAAATCCTCAAAAGATACATTTTTACAACCCATAAATTAAAAAAATTTAGACGAAATTCATTCATTTATATTTTGAAACAGTTGCGTTCACCAAAATAAATATGTGTCTCCTTCTGCAGGTGGTCCAGGAGCCGATGGTGGATTCGTTGGGCTAAACGATTTTAAAGAGTAAGACTCCTTTAAAAGAACTTACAATTACTAACTAACAACTTTTCCAGGCAGCAAAATAGATTGGAAGAAATAGAGGGCAAAATCGACGTTCTCTCCATGCGAATCCAACAATTGTTGAAAAAATTGGAAACTATCGAAGCAGCCAAAAAGAAAAAATAGAATATTTAGGTAATTATATATATTTTTTTGTAATATGTAATTTTTGTAATATAAACAGAAAATATTTACAATATCGTTTGATAAACTAAAAACTAATATTTCTACAGATTTATAAAATGGAAAAAATCAGTCAATATAAGAAACATTACATAACAAGTTTAAAAAAAGAAACAACAAACACAGCATTTTATAAATCTGCTTTTGCTTACTTATACGTAAAAATGGTGTATAATTCAATTCAAGTATCTTTCTAACTAATAATTTACAATAATATCTTGATTGAAAAATTAACTTTACATCATCATTTCTTCTTTAATTAGCTACACATGTGATGAGCATTCTATATATCACAAAATAATGTGGCTCTTGTAGACGACTGTTAGTACGTAATTATATAAGTTTTTTATTAATACAGTCTTGTTGTAAAATGCATTAAATCATTACTGAACTTCAACTAGCAACATCGTTGTTAAACAGCAGTTGAAATACAAGCAAAAATGCAAGTTAAGGAATAGAGATTAAAATATCAGATCCATAAAAGACAGTCGCACTTTTATTTGCGACAATCCAGATTGAGAGTAAAATAAATACTAGTGGGTGTAATTTCGTTTACAACTGCAAGGGTAAAGGAACTTTTTAATTTTTAATTGCCACTTTCTGCATGTCACCTATCACAGTCCTACACAGCAAAAAACGAATATCAGTTTTCAATACAATATAATAATAATAATAAAAAATCTTACGCTAAAAACAGTTTATATAATAAATAATTTGACAAATTATCTGAGTAACATAAAAATGCCTTAATAATTTAATTATGCAAAAAATAAAAGAAATACTTAAAAAAATACTAAATATCATACAATATTTATGAGTTCATTGCCCCCCCGTATTCAGCACTAGCTTGTAAACTTTTTGTTATCGAATACTAGGGAATAATTTTGCATAATATTTAAAGTAAAGTAGTGGTGAATGCGGGTGAATATTATAGTTTATTTTTGGGTGCTCTTAGTTTATTTAAGCTTATTTACAAACACCCGAGTTTCAAGTAATACAAATTTGAAACCATTTCAAATTTACTCTTGAAGTAGGTACATTGAAATAAAATCCAAAAACGACAGTTTTAAAAACAAATCTGGAATGCTTAAAATTCAATACATAACAAAGTTAAAACTTAAAATTTGACTTGACTTTACTTTTTATTGGACAAATCCGACAGTTGCCCCTCTAACGAGTCACAATCGGCGAGTTCTTCTCCGTTAAGCTGATATAGACTTGAAGCAATATTAGAATCAATGCTATCGTAAAACTCATTTTTGCTGCCAACGGTCCACAGAAATGTATTCGCCGTTTCATACCTCTGGCTACTGGAATTGTCGGTTATGGTGTTTTGTACCGAATCGGTCCTATCCAAAGAGTCCGGATAGTTTGCGTCCAGATCACTGCTATATGAAGAGAGAGTCCATCGAGATTGAGATTTTCTTTTTGCTGAGTTTAAGTTTATCTGCAAAACGATTTTTGTGAGAGGCAGTTGGTTTTGTTTGCTTCGTGATTTATTAACAGATGCAAAGAAAACATATAAAATGTAAAAAGACACAACGTGATTTACCTTTCTTTGGTTTTCAAATAAATTATAAAATATTTATATAATATCCTACGTGTCAGATACATTTATTTATTTACGAAAATATTTACGTCTGTTAATTGCGAAAATTAAATAATTAGCTTAGAATAGCGTGCGATTAGTAAACATGCAGGATGCAACTTTGTGGTTAATTATAATTAATTATGTGATGAGGAAACATGCTATTGGAAAACTGAAACTACGTACCTGTTAAAAAACTATTTTTTTATGAATGTAAGGAAAGTTTTGACCAAATTTTCTCATTTTTGTTGAATAAAAGTATCAAAAATAAATAATAAACTTCTTAAAGGTGCATATATTTACCTTCAACCCCAAGCTATATTAATTATAAAAAAAATTTGGCTCGAAATACCCTGACGCCTGGCCAATTAAAGATTTTTTAAATAAAATTCGCCTTATATATTATGTATGAGCTTCAAATGTGATTTCTATTCAAAAAGTTTAAAACCTACATCAAGTCTGGATTTTCTTTTCTAAACTATACGACACATTAAAATATTACCTCACGAGAAAGTGCCTTAAATCTCCATTGAATTACATCGCACTATCAATTTAACTTTTAACGAGTACACCTCAGAAAAATCAAACAACTTAATTATAAAAAGACTAGCATAAACCGATAGAGTTTCTAATACATATTATTTGTTAACATTTCGCAACACTTAATAGGTTTGAGCACAATCAAAAGCTTATATAAGTTTGTAGAATAGCACTAATTATTTTAACAATTGCATTAAGATTTATTATTAAGATTGCGCTGCTACAACAGTACAAATTGCAATTTCACGTGATATTCGTTTACCTTAATCCCACTTTCTACATAATTGAAATGAATTATAAAAGAGGTATTATCGGTTTACGTGTTGATCTAATTGATTTATTATAGAGTATTATGTTTGTCGGAAATTTGGGCGGAAGTTGTCGTGGGACCTCTGCGGGAATAATATAACACAATTTAAATTTATTCAAGCGCGTATCCTATTGGAAATTGGATTAACAGACCGAAATAACTGCAGGAATCTGGAAATGAAATAACGAGTGTTTATGTTTTATTTATTTGGAAGAATGATGAATTTTGTTGTGTTATTCGCATAGTTTGCCATCCGTTTCACTTTCTGGTTGGGTTTGGTATTTATTTTAATTCATTCTGAAAGATCTGTTGGTGTTGGAGGAAAATTTAAAGTTCCTTGACATAAAATTATTTTAATGGTATGTAAATGTATTTAGAGAAATTATTGTATATTATTTTAGTTAAGAAAAAATTTCAAAGATAGGAAACAAAAAATATTTTAAAAAGTTATAAGCTAGTTTTTAAATAAAATATTAATGGATATTTTCATAATAATTTTTGTTTAAAAACTGTGTTAAAAAAAGTATTCAAGCCAATTTTATGAACTGTAAAATATAAAGTTTATTAGAAACAAATACAAAATTTGACAGATTTGTCAGATTTCCATTATTGATGAAATATTTTTGTTACGTAGGAGTTTTTATTTTACTTTTAATTTTTTATCACAATGGCCATTTACGATAATTATGAGAAGTATTATATTGTTGGTATGTTTTATACAATGCATTAAAATTATGTTTTGAAGTGTTTAGCTTTAAAATAAATACGCATTGTGAAAATTTTGGATTTGTTTTTAAAAAATTAGCCATGGCCTACTGTTATAAATAAAGAAAATTAGTAAACATATCGAATTTTGAGCTTGTTTTCAAAATAAATATTAAGTATTATGTATTTTTGGAAAGCCCAAATTTTCCTTAATCAATATAAAAGATAATATATAGGGTGTCCCATTTAAAAAAAACATAAGTTACTGCAATATCTCAAAAACTAAACCTTTTACACAAAAACTGCCTACGCCACTGAATTCTACGTAAAAAACTCTATCAAGATCAGTTTTCACCTTTTTGATAAGTAGACGCATAACGGAAATACGAGGGGTGTCTAAAAAACAAAGATTTTCAGAATCACTCTGTAGATTAAAAACTAAGAGAGCCATGACAAATTTGACACCGGAATCTTTCGTTTCGTAAAAAAGTAAGACAGGAAGGTGAAAACCGCAACACTCTATCTTTGATAATAACGCCAATACCCCCTAAAAGTGTCGAAAATAGGACACCCTGTACAATACTCAAGGATTCGTGGAAACAGGATAAGCTTGAGTGTCGGTAGTTCAAATGTCACTAAAATAAATGGAAGAGGATGAAAATTTGATTATGGCTGGTTCAAATTGGTTTAATTAAATAATACATAAAAATTTTCTTGTGTGGACATTTAACCACTTTTAATAGCTTATTAGACACTAATATGGTGAAATAAATTAATCGGTTTTTGCCATTTCCTGTATATTTTATAAAATTTTTCATTGCGTAAAATTCAGTGAATTAATTTAAGACAACCATCGACTGCTTGGCCACATCCGTTAAATTTTCAAGTTAAACTAGGTCATAGGCACAACAAAACATTACAAAAGGCTTCATTCGCACAGCACAGCGTCTTGTAATTCATAAATCTATTCTATTTTACAGAAAATCCGCTAGGCATTTAACGGTGACTTTGTGTTACAAATTTAATCCAACAATTAGAGACTAAACTAAGGCAAAGCGTGTAGAGCCCAGAAAAATATTTCTGTGTAATGGGGTTTGGCCGAATTTTGTCATTAGCTTTTATTTAGTTATAGTTTGAATGAAAAATGCGAATTTCCCATAGTTGCATTCAACTTCAACTCCTTAGAATCTCTAACTCAATGACGAAATGGGAAAATCTTTCTCCGCGATTGGAAATTCCAGTTTTTTGCGTAGGTACGCTTGTCTAGTTACCTCTGAATACAAACCACATTTTTCTTAATTATTTGGTTCAGTGATTTCAGTTTGCCATTGGGTGCACGTTTAAACAACACGCGACACTTTTAACAGAAACTTTCCAAGTCGCATTTACCTCAATCATACCAAAATAATTGTAGCACCCGCCCGAGCTTTACCCAAATTAAATCCAAAACCTTCAAGATTTTCTTGGAAATTATTTTATTATTAAGCGAAATTTATCTCATTGTTTTTGAGCATATGAAAACAAAACGGTTTTCTCGTTATTACGTCAAACGTTTCGGTCTGGTTAAATCGTATTTCTAATTTTCTACTTATTTACAAACATTCGTTGGTTATGCATTACGTGACCCTTGCACACAGTCAAAGTGAAATTATATTTAGAAATCGCCTGGAGTTACATCTTCA
This sequence comes from Pediacus dermestoides, assembly GCA_963942485.1. Taxonomy (NCBI): domain Eukaryota; kingdom Metazoa; phylum Arthropoda; class Insecta; order Coleoptera; family Cucujidae; genus Pediacus; species Pediacus dermestoides. The sequence continues at coordinate 39,870,840 of OZ012626.1, forward strand.
CAATAAATAACCAGTTAACGCTATCATTAACAACAAATAAATAACACTGACTTAATAAAAGGTACAACAAAAAGTGTAACCAGCATTTGTCAGCCTTAAACACAGGCTGTCAGTCGTTGACTTGGCGATTTCTTGCTTTTAGAAAGGAAGAGAGAGACGCTAATTGCGATTAGCACACGAATTAGCAAAAAGGGGGTTTTGTTTTTGTCACGCTGCTAATGATAGACATTGTTATAACTTTATGGTGTTTATTACCAGTGTTTAAAATGTACTTATAAGTTTTTTTTTTGTAAACTATTGTTATTCTAAAAAAAATTGAACAATTCTTGGAAAAAGCCCTGAAGGCTTCAACTGAAGACTGAAGCTGACAAATTAATTTATAAATCCTTGTTTGAAACTGTAATTATTGTTTCTTGTTTTGTACAAATTATTACAGCTAAATTGGATAATATTTTGTTTTTTCTGAAATATGATTTTTCGTCGTAAAAAACAGTTACTTATTTCATGTTTAACCATTTATTATTATTAAAATCACTTATAATTTTCAATTTCTATTATACTGGGTGGACCAGGTTCAACGTCATTAATTTTGGGAGGTGATAGAGCATCAAGAAAAAAGTACTTTTATTAAAAAACTTTGCTGAAAAATGTTTTATAACAAAGATACAGGGTGTCAATATTTAAAATAAAAACTCGTTTTCTTAACATAACTTTTAAACCATTCGATCGATTTTCATTAAATTTCACACACAGAGTAATGTAGTACATTTCTAAATAATGATGGGGTTCATTTATCAAAAACTTCTCCAGTAGCGAAGATACTGGGGACCGTTCCTTTTTTCCTTCTTTGACGCCACTGGATATATTGCGAAGAAAATTCAATTCTTGGTTTGTCTGTTCAATTTAGGGAAAATAGTTACTCTTGAAATTTTTAATTTAAGTGTTCGTTTTTAAGATATTTGAGTTGACGGTTTGGAAACACAACCTCAAATGCTGCTCTGAACTAAAAAAAAATTCGAGTAAGTTCTCAAAATAGGCTTCAATACATTTTCGAGCTCTTTTAGCCACGGAATTAATCGCTGCCAAGACTTGATGGCGATTTTCAGGATTTTCCAGGCCTACCCGAAATTTTCTTTAATTCAGCACAGCATTTGATGTTGTTTCCAAACCTTCAAACTCAAATATCTCAAAAACGAAACCTTAAATTAAATATTTTCAAGAGTAACTATTTTCTCTAAATTAAACAGACAAACCAAGAATTGAATTTTCTTCGCAATATATCCAGTGGCGTCGAAAATTGGAGAGAAAACGTGGAATTGTTCCCCAGTATCTACGCCACTGGAGATTTTTTTATAAATGAACCCCATCATTACCTAGAAATGTACTACATTACTCTGTGTGCGAAATTTTATGAAAATCGATCAAGTGGTTTAGAAGTTATGTTAAAAAAACGCGTTTTTATTTAAAACTTTGACACCCTGTATCTTTGTTATAAAACATTTTTGAGCAAAGTTTTTCAATAAAAGTCTACTTTATTCTTGATGCTCCATCACTTCCCAAAATTAATGACGTTTAACCTGGACCACTCTGTATGAAAATTACATGGCTTTGGAGGGTGCCAATAATAATTAATAACCAATAAAATCAAAGCAAACCAACATCGCTCTTTTCCTCTAGGTACCTATTTATTTTTTACTATTGGATAAGTACAAGGGATAAAATACTTATTAAATTTATTTATGGCATATAAAACACGGTATTTAAAACTAAACTTTAATTTTATGGTCTAAGAAGCGATAGTTTTCCAATAAAAATAGTACAGTAACCGTTATAATGGTATGTGTCATCTGCTATGCAATAGAAAACATTTTTGTAAAAATTTTCAAATCGCGCATTTTGCAATTAAAATAAAATACCTTGATAAAGAAATTATATAAATAATTATTATCACTTTCCTTTGATAAATTTATAATTTATTTATACATACTGTTAATTAAGACTGAAATAAAATATAAAATTCTAACGCAATGTGTTTGGACTTTTCTAAAAGAAAACGCGGAATAATTTGCAATTTCTTTGTTCCTAATTGGATCTACTAGCAATTTAATTGAATTTGCCATGTGTCTTAAATAAAAAAAAGTGATCATGATAGAAATCTTTTTTCTTGTTTTCAATAAAGTTTTATAAAACTTTCCTTGATCCGTTATTTTTCTTAGAGCTAGTTTTTCAATCGATGATTATCCTTCACTGTTAGTTAATTATCTTGGTTATCATTGTCTTAAGAGTGATTGAAAAACTGGCCTTTAAATGTTAAGAGAATGGTAACAATGGTAACTACATAAACTTTGTAGTAGGTTTGATATTTGGAGTTTCAGCTAATATTGAAAAACCGACTATTAAGGTTAGTTATTTAATTGGTAGTTAACTTTTAGATTGGTGATTTGGAGAAAGCTTAGGCCCAGTACATTAAATTCGTTTCTATAATTTGATTGACAGAATTCCTATAGTTAATTACCGATTAAAAACCGGATATTCACATATTTTCTTGTTTTCCTCAAACTAAGTTAAAAGCCAAAAACTACATCACTACTTACGTCACTATCTACTCAAGCGTCTAAGAACTCATCACTACGTACTAAAAAGCAAAGCAAAAAAAGCAAATAAAAAAAACAAGCGTCACTTACTGCACGTCCCGAGACGGGCCGCGGGGCGAGAGCAACTAAATAATAATGGCAGCCAACTCCTAACTCTGACTGTTGTCGCGCAGTTTGAAGAAGTTCCATATTGTGGAAGTTTTGGATCGTACCTTTTCGGTAGAGTCCCTTGCATTGTTGCTCCACTTAACCGGGCTGCTTGTTTTTTTCAATGTACCCCGATTGCTACCGAAGCTCGTATTACTGGGCGGTGAAAGCTTGGACAACGAATCGCTACTTCTAAGTTTACTGGAAAGCGAGTCTCTGGCCGATACCAGAGAACTGTTTCTGGACTTGGGAAGGGGTGTGTTGCTCTTGCTTGCATTGTTCAAACTGTTCCCCTCGCTGCGGTTCTTCCAGGATTGTGCAGAGTGCGGTCTACCTGGTGAATCGCCGCTACGACTACGTGCACCGGGTGCAGGACTGTGTTTACCTCCAGGTGGTTTCGGGGCCGTGTAGCTCTTCAGGGGGATTTTGCTTGGCTTTCGTTTGGCATCTGATGAGCGCCGGTTGTTTTCGGCTAGATCATGGGCGGATTCTGTGCTGCTGGAGTGGTCCATTTGGAGGTTCAGTGGGAGGGGGCTCATGGCTTTCATGCTGGGAGTTGAAATCTCGGTTCGGGAGATTGGGTGGTCGGCTGGGGAGGACTCCAACGCTGGTATTATGTCTGGTGAACTATTGGTTGTTAAGGGCTTTTGCAGGTGCTCTAAAAGCCGGACTCTAGCTCTTGTACCTTCCAGCTCAATGCTTTTATCTTCAAGCTATAATTACACAGAAAAAAAAATAAATATAAGAACTACAATAATTGGAATTGAAATCTTTAGAAAGAGCAACTCAGAAATTATCACGTGATAATTTTCAGCCCCCCTGCATACTTAAATACCACACTGGCATTTATTAACATCATACATTAAAGTAATGTTAACCAATAATCACAACAATTTATCAAAATCGCTAATCCTCTCTAGCTAAATCAAATCGAAACATAATTTCGATTCCACAAATACCAAGTGCCAACAAATTAATTCCCATCTAATGATATGTAGTCATTTCTCATCGTGTGTATTCCGCATTCTCCACCATACGGAATCTTCTTAATTTTAATTTTATTGCATTAGCGAGTTATACATTACGTTTTAAACTGGAAGACATATTATAGGCGTTGTTATTAATTTACATACCTGGAAACGTAACTCGTCGTTTTCTTCGTGTGCCTTGTCTAGCTTATTCCTGAGACCAATTTCTAAACCTGCTGCGGTGTCGAGTTGCTCTTGCAAAACCTGAAAGAAAAATAAAAGGAAATGTAATTGGAAAGGAAATTTTTAGTACATTTTAAAAGATGATAAAGAAAAACTTGACATCAAATTTGTAAATCGATTAAACTGTGAGTTTGAGCAAAATTTTATAAGATAACCAAGAGGTTCTCAAGACAATATAATTTCTCCTAATCCTTTTTCTCTAAACAAGAAGCTACCAGAAGCCGTAATTTTTTAGAAAGGGAAACTAAACTATACAGTGACCGGCAGAAAGTGTGCATCAAATGGGAAATTTTTCTATCTTTAGAATTACCAAATTTATTTCACTATGGATACGTTCTGCATGTCTTTAAACAAAAAAGAGCCTAAACAAAATCAGTAAAAATTGCATCGTATACGAGGGAGGGATGAAAATTTAAAATTCACTCAAGAATAAAGTACCCTTATTTTGCAGCGTAAAAAAATATTAGGAAAAGTTGTTTGTACTTAAAAGTTATCTCCGAATATCAAATTTGGACCCTGTAGACAAAAAATAAACGTCTTTCCTTTTTTTCGGCGCGCCCCCGTAGAACCAATCGCTAGAAGCTATGCAGCGCATAAATTCAGTTTTTTAACAGTTCTTGGGTTAATACTTACATAATTTACTTAAATTGGTTTAAATGTGCGAAAACGGGTCGTTTAATAAAATAATAATTATTTTATCAGGAAACTGAAATTGACTTACCGGTAGGTACAGATAAAAGTAATTCCTGAACCAATAAATTTTTAAGTTTTTTAAAAAAGTAAAAATGGCAATAAATTGCTAAAGATATCAAGTAAACCCGCATTTGTTTTACATTAAGTTGTTTTATTTATCCATAAAATAAAATACGGTGTGCACCAAAAAAATGAGAAATTTTTGGCATTATTGTATTAACCGCCCTGTTTTCGCACATTTAAACCAATTTAAGTAAATTATGTGTTTAATTGCCCAAGAATAGTCAAAAAACTGAATTTATGTGCTGCATAGCTTCTAGTGATTCGTTATACGGGGGTGGATCCAAAAAAACAAAAAATGATTTTTCTTTGTCTACAGAACCCAAATTTGGTATTCGGGGATAACTTTTAAGTAAAAACAACTTTTCCTAATAAAATTTGTTTCTACGGTGCAAAATAAGAGTACTTTATTCTTGAGTAAATTTGAAATTTCCACCCCTCCCTCGTATACGATGCAATTTTTACTGGATTTGCTTATGCTCTTTTTTGTTTAAGGACATGCAGAACCTTTCCACAGTAAAATAAATTTGGTAATTCTAAAAATAAAAAAATTCCCATTTGGTGCACACCTTCTGCCGGTCACTGTATATCGTTTTTCATTTTATAAACCATAACAAATTTGAACGCACCCTATAATCAAAAAATCCATCGAAAGTAGTCTTATATTGATTTAGGTGTGGCATAATATATCGCGAAAACTAACCTTGCTTTGGAAAAAGTGTGTAGAATTAATGAAGAAAAATGTTTTTATATCGTTTCATAACACTTTAGTTTAAATTAATTCTGTCGACGATTAGTTTCGGTTTAAAGACGATTTCCTAGCGGCTCGGTATAGAGAAGAAAGTAACATAATGACATAGGAAACAAAGTACTGTAAGAAATTACAGTCAAAATCATATTTTGTTTATTTTCAAATTTAATTGATAGAAAAATCTTCAATTTCTACTTCTTATATAGGGACTTTGCATGATTTTCAATATAATTTTTTTTGAAAAGCGGATACCAAATTATCACTATCAATATTTTTTTAAAAATTTTTTGGTTTTCACCTTCCAAGTAAATAAATAAAAAGTATTGCAAAATTTGAAATTTCCACGCATTGTCCGGAAACGCCCGAATCGGCTCAAAAGACTGCTGACGTCACGAATCTAGTTCCACAGTGCAGCACGCCGCATTTTGACTTATTTCGAAAAATGTCAAACGCGTAAAAAATATTTAGACATGCCAATGTCAACTAGATTCGTGACGTCACACAGGACTCTCCGATCTCAAAGCGTTTTCGAGCGGCAATAATATATTTGAATTACGGTCAATTTATAATCGTTTTTTTATGTACAAATATTGGGTAAAAAAAATAATTTTTGCTGTAGAGTATTATTAATATAGTCGTTTTACATTTCTAACAGAAAAAAACGGGATTTTAAAAAAATGCAACATCCCTATTATCTCCAGCATCTAGATTTTTTCCAACTTGAGCACTTTCATTTTATTGATGTCACATCTGCAATTGATATCAGACAAGTTAGTATTTTCCTTAGACGACATCCACGATCAGATAAAAATGAGCAACAGATAAACATCTCGGTTTAATATCATAAATTACATAAGTCCATTCCCGCTTCCAATCCCCAACATATGCCGTAACAATTATTGTAATAAACATTTGACAGAAATCAAATAAAAATTATTCATGGTTTTTTCCAAAGCAATTTGAATTTCTTTATATCTAGTACAAAGCCGTTTTTATCTTTGAGATCGAGTATATCTAGTCTGTTCATTTCATGACTGATTTTAATGGAAATCCGCCAATAACAGAAGCGCAATCTCGTAGTGAATCAGCACAAATTATTATAATAACAGTAGTAAATCTGATATTAAACAAATTCGCGACACGACTTGGAATCTAATCATGACCGAGCACGGACTGGTATTATTTTGTAGGGAAAACGCCGATTTGAACGAAAGTTCTTTTCCAGACAATAAGTAATTAATGTTCGACTAATATTTGTAATTGCGCGTGGTTTGCGATTATTACAATTAGTTGTATGCACGTGCTGCTAAAAGATACCATATAAGTTAGTTCGCTTAACAACATTAGCAGAAATGCAGTCACGTTTTGCGACAATAACATTAACATTTAACTAGTTCAAATCTTAATGTGTATAACCACTGACATCAATTAATTTCACGTTTATCACAATTCCCAGAGTTGTTTGTTAGAATGAACAGTTGAGGTTTTGTAAAAAAATTAGAACAAATGAGTCAGTTGATGAAGATAAAAATAAATGGAAACCAGTTGAAATTTAGTAGAAAAATTGGTCGGAATTTTTAGTAACTCTTTTCAATATCTTGATCAAGATACCATAAGATTTCTTTTAAGGATAATTACTCAATTTCAACAAAAAAAGTAGGTATATTTTGTTCAATTTACTTATCGTTTTCAGGTTTTCAATTAATTAGATATAAAATAACAAGAAAAATAGTGATCAGAAAAAAGGCGCCAAAGGCGACGTCCTCATAAATGTTTTTGTGCGTTTTTAAAATGACATTACCTGATTATGAACAGTCGTCCTCAGCAAATGTTTCTGCAGCACCATCGGATCATGCTCTGTTAGTATGGCAGCAAACTTCTTACTATCGGGCACTTTAATCTTATGAATCTTATCACCAAGCACCGAATCCAAAGCACTAGCACCTTTCTTACATGTCCTTTGACTAGACGTCGAGTCCCTCCTACTACTCACACTACTATTATTATCAACATTTATCACTTTTGTTTTGTCACCACCATCCGGCGAACTGGAAGCACTTTTAGTCACAAATTGTAAATGCAAATCGTGTATTCGAGAGTTCACTTCCCCACGTTGCGAAACCACCGCTTTTAACTGTTCTTCCAAATCGTGCTTAGTCGAGAGAAGATTTTCTAAATCTTCTTGTAAGCGAGAAGTATGCACTCGGCTAGCGATGACTTCTGCTTCCATTTCCGCCAGGCGGTCCAGGAGAAGATCGCGCTCTTGACGGATTTGTCGGACATCATCCGCGGAGGCGCGAAAAAGGACTCTTTGGAAGTCATGTTCTTCTTGCAAGTTTTGCTCTCGAATATTCCCCTGTAAAGCTTCCACTTCCTCTTTTAATCTTGTACCTTTCCGATGGATTAACTCTAGAAGGTTGCATAGCTCATCCTCAGCTTCGTCCACTTCAGATGCACCAGCTGCAGACGAAACATGCGGTGCCGTCGAAGACGCACTATGAGTTTCTTTACTGGAAGTCTCCGTACTAAACCCCGAATCCTGCACAGCGATATCTCCACTTTTCTTGTTGCTTCTAGTTTCGTCTTTAGTGTTGAGTTTCTTGCGGACACGGACACCAGGAGTCCAGTCACCAGGTCGAATGGAAACAGGTATGTTGGATGAGTGATGGTGCGACGTCATAGTTGTTGGAGTAGAGGAGGCCAGTTTGGTACGCAGATTTGGGAAGGTCTCCATGACGAGATCGCGAAACTCGAGGAGTGCTCCCACATCGTGCTGAAGTTCTTGAAGCGCCACCAGCGACTTGGTGTGCTCGCTGATGAGGTAGTGGAAGGGCCCGGTTTGTTGGCGAAGTTGCAGGCAGTCCATGCCCGGACCCACTGGCTCACCACCCTGAAAAAAAGAAGGAAATTAATACAAGCTCGAGAGAAGCGATGAAGGAAACTGCTTTGTAATAACTACATAGTAACTATGAGAAGAAATTGGTAAATGGGACTGAATATAGGATGTCTCTAAATCACGGAAGAAGCCATTGATATCGGATTCTTAGAAAATTTTTTCAAAAAAATTCTTTATGCGAGGCTAGGTAAATATAATTAAATAATAATTTACAACATTTTTGATATCTATATGTTTAATTTTGCAAAAAAGGCGTTAATTATTCAACTGTATTTTTAGAAAATCATTAGTAAATAATAAATAATTTCAAGTGCGAAATATTGTAACAATAAAAAATTTACTTGCTGAAACGTTTTAAAAAAATCTCCAAAGCTTCTGTTTTTTTAAGGAAAATTTAATTCCAAGTCTAAGAAGCCCTTATACATTGAGGCCATCAGACACGAAACCCAAAATTTAACACAATTACTCCATCAAATAGTTTCAATTGTACGCTTTTCAAACAATTTGAAGAAAAAAAAACAACCATGACAACACTCAATCTATTTTTGTGTATAATTTGTAACAATTACGTAAAACTAAAACTTGATTTCTTTAAATTTTAATGCATGCATGATTAGTTCTTCCTACATTTTAGGTTGTCACCTGGAAAAAATATTTACACCTGAAATTACCACACCTAACCAACAGCTTTTAGCAGTTTATTCGGCAGTTGCATAACAGATTTTGATTAAGCTCTCAGAAATAAATGTGGGCGATGCATTTTATTGTGTCCACCCACCCCTCGTGCTCTCACAAACATTACCTTGGCTTTGACATATCGTTTTTCAGTTTATTCCAACAACATTTACAGCATTAGTTTCTCTAGAACATCACAAATAAAACGCATTGTTTGTTTTATGTACCTTTAGAGAAATTTAAATATACTCGTATAGTACATTTTCTCCATAACAATTGTTTGCACACCTAGTAACTAGAGGCTACCTTCTGTCCATACACAAATAATACATCAAACATAAAACACAAACTATTTACGATCGCATAATTTACTAGTTAAGAAGCTCAAGGCGTTGAAATGTTTCAAGAAGGTAAAATTAGAATAATTTATAGATATCTCTGCAACTACATGACATTGACAGACGTGGTTTTAGTTTTTCGAAAGCTTTTACTCTCAATAAACATCAATGAAACTGGTGGTATATGATGATTAATAAACAAATACACAGCTTATTATGGAAGGTCGTTCAACTTAATTTGAATCTTGTTTGTAGAAATCATATGAAACACCATTTCAGGATTAAATTGATTAAATTAATTAAATTATCGAGGAAACTTTTCATTTTTCACGTTGGTGGTAGGTAGAGAGAGAATGTGGGTGGCCGTAGGCGCCGCCATCCAAGTATCAAATTTTATTACTCCTTTTACTTCATCCCGTTACGAGATAATTTCTACAAGATAAAGCGGATAATTTCAGCAGTAAAAAGGATTATCATAATTATTGTTTTTGCAACTAACAGCAGGCTTTCGTAAAATCTAGACAACAGATTTTTATAGCGTCATTACTTTCCAACTTTATTTTTAAAACAGGAGCAGCCAATGTCGGATTTGGGTCTTTTTCGGGTTTATGTGGCAATTTTATGAATATTATCTATAAATTCTCAACTTTAACTTTTGCCGCAATTACAAACATAACTAAATCAAATACAACCTTCTTTTAACTTTCTTAAACGAAGTAATAAGAAAGTATAGTAATCGTGATTTTTTTCGACATCGAGATTTTGATGGATTTACACGTTTTTGAGGGCCCCTGAATCCATTTTCGCCATGATGTCTGTCTGTCTGTCTGTATTTACGATAACTCAAAAACGACTTATCGAATTTGATTCAAATTTCATATTTAAGAGTTTAAACAAAATTTGAGGGTGCCACACCAAATCTTAAAGACATTTTTAGGTTTTTTTGGAATATCTTGAAAAATAAACAATTTATGAGATTTTTTTATTCTTTAACATTGATTTATAATGAAATTTTGAACAAATTTTGTTTAAACTTTTTTTTTAAATTCCGCCAAAAAAATTTCAAAAACAACGCGATATTCTTAAAACACTTATATTTCTCATAGTGCGCGTTAATCGTTGAATCCGACCGACAGTCTAGATAGATTAGTGACTAAAGGGACTTGGCTGCCAAACGGAAGGTTCCGGGTTCGAATCCCAGAAGGAACATTATTTTTTTTTGTTATTTACTGCTTTCTATGGTACCGAAAACAATAATAATGAAGAAATAAATGCGATTTTATACCGGGAGATTTTTTTAAGTGAGTAGTAGGTCAAAAATCTAAAATAAAACACATTTTTGTCGTAAAATTTGGTTATAATGAGTGGGACAAGGACAGATTTATGCGTATTGCAATAAGTGCGACAGAGACATTTGAAAATTGCTGGAAACCCTCAAAATTTTTACAAGAAATATAACTTAATTTCTTTAGGAAAAGTAATTGTGGTACTATCCGTATAAGAAAGTCATGTGTTGGACACATCAGATATTTTTCCTGTGGAGTAATGTAAACAGTCAAGCTCTAAGACAACGTCAAATTTCAGTTTTCTCAATTCGAGTTTTTGAAAGTTGCTTCAGAATATTTTACAATTTCAGGTGTAAAAGCGACTTCAGTTATTTTTGTTAAAGGCTGAAGTGGCACTTTTACTCCCTAGGGATTAAAAATGATGAAAACTGGGGGTAGTGGTACTTAACTGAAAATAAACAACACAATATCATGGATGCAAACTCTTATAACTGCACATAGTTCAATGGATCTTCTTGATCGCGGCATTTAAGATTTATAAATTTTTTTTTCGAAATAGTACAAACAATATAAATATCTTGTCATCATTTATTTCTCTCCCGACTCGTCCTTTTATTGTCCAGCCAAATTTGGCTTAGTTTCCACTGAATTATTAGTTAGATGGTCTTTTACCATACCAGGATTTTCCAACTATAGGCGTTATCAAACATCCAAGTTCTTGTCAGAAACAAGAATATAAACAAGAACCATTATTAGTTTTACAACTATTGGGAATGGTAAATCTATAATCCAATAGCTGAACGCAACCATATTTGAAACATCATTATGTTTATCTGTAATCTGGCTTGGACACTTTTAACATTTTTCTAAAATATTTTTATTGTGTTGTTATGCTCATATTCAATACACGAGCCAATAATAATAGTTGTGCGGTGTCTGCATTTGATATTTCCTCCACTAAGATTTATTTATTTGTTTTGTTTTATTATTAATAGCCCATAAAGTGAAATTTATTGTTCGTTTTACATTATTTGCATCCTGTGTGGTCAATTGAATTTTACAAAATTTTACAGTGCCAGGTGAAAAACTTGGTGTTTTGTAATAAAACTGGTTGAGGTTTGCGAGTTTCTTGAAAATTAGGTTAACCACCAAGCATATTTAAAAAGTGAACAAGTGTATGGATTTGAGGAACACGTAATTCAAGTAAAGTCAACTAGTGTTACAGGGGAAAGTGACCCAACTAACTAGATGTAATCAAATCCGTATGGAATAAAATATATTCATTACCTTTTTACTGTGAAAGGTGTTAAAAAACCAGAATAAGAACAAATTACGCATTATTAAAGAAAGTACGGTAGGAAAATAGAATAAACGTAAAATAATTTATAGATTTCTTTTTACAATGAATAAGCAGAAAAGGCTTTTACTGTTGTATAATTGGATTCAATTGCTGGTGATGAATGGGATAATTTTGTGTAATCATCTGGTTGTAGTACAAGTTGTGAAGTGGGGGAAAAACCATAAAATGTAGTTATAGAAATCTATTAAATTGTGTTAAATAGTTTTTTTAGACAATTTTTGGCTAGAGTTTTTGGTGGTTCCCGTTCAACAGGACTCTAGCCATTTCATTGTAGTAACATCTTGAAAAAGGAATTTTTCCCAGCTCCTTCTATGAAGGAAACTAGTTTCATATTTTTAGTCCAGAAATTTACATAATTACAAAACACATTTTCGCCAAAACCGGTTACAACACGTTTAATTTACTCTTGAAAAGCTAAACGGATCTAAATTATAGATTTCTCTACCCAACACTAAAAAAATAGCCCATACATTGTATCTCCACACACATTTATTACAGTTATTGTCATTAGTTTTGTGATATATGTCCACAACTGCACACAATTTGTACTCAGCTTGTAAAACCAAACCTACGCAACTATGATTGAACTTGTAGGTCGCAGACGAGGTCAATACTTTCATATTGGGTACTTCGATTGGTAATATCGGAAACCGTAAAAGAAAAAACTGTCCAAAATCTGTTCTTGTGACCCACTTTAAGCATATACTCGTACATAAAAACATTTGGTCGCATGCATACATGGACAATAACACAAAAAGAACAAACAAATAGTCTTTTATGCATTTTTGTTTTGTGTTTGAAAGTGATTTCGCTTTTATTGTTAATAGAAACCTTATCATTTGTGCGGTTTTTGGTTTTGTTGGCTTGTTCTCACTCTCACCTACATTATTTGTAAAAGATTGGCGGCTAACCTAGTTAATTTGTGTAAATTATAGGTGTCATTATAATTAATTCTATAACTAGCGACGGAGATACACGCTTATAGAGATCCACACTGTATTCCTTTGTGGTATTAAATTCTATTTGAACAGACATTGAACAATAATTATTATGTACCTTGAAACGGTCTTTTGAGGAATACCTTATAATAATATAATGATTTTAATCATAATCGCATTAATAATTTCAAAAACTCAGTTATATTATATTTTTAGATATGTATGTATACCTTACTATTAAAAACATGATTTTAAGGTATAGTCCAGAAAATTGTTAGAGAAACTTAATCACTCACAATAGGTGACAAATTTACCTGCAGTGTAATTAATATTCATTAAAATTCAAAAATAAACAACCATAAATGACGACTAACACGGGAGGAAGTGATTCTAACTCGTGTTCTTGACCTGTGTGAAGTTAGCACCCCAAATTCAAGCACCCCTAATTTTTAAAGGAGTTCTGGATCATATTAGCATAGTTCTACAGTTCTCCGAAGGGTGCGATAATAGTTCTCTATGGAAAATGGAAATTTTTAAAAAATATCTATATGGGTTGTTGTTGCACCCTTAATTATTACATTACTTAGTCCATTTTCGCGAAATGACTAGAATTATCTTGAGTTCCTTGCAGCACTACATTAGGTTCTCGCGGCAGATACGATGGTTTGCTCGCACAAGATGGAATCCTCATCAGATAAGAGTTCCTCGAGAGTTCTTAACAGGACACATCAATAATTAACAAGTTTCATGTTTTCAAAACCAAAAACTTTGTGGAAATGCAAAAGTGCACCAATGTCACGTAGAAGGCAGAACTTTTGTTAAGTACATTTAAATACACCTCCTCCATCGTCTTATCTCTAAAAGAAAATATCTGATGTGTCCAGCACATGACTTTCTTATACGATACGATACAGTAGTTCTGATCTTTGGAAAATACTGAGACTTAGAAATTCCGTTTTTGATCAAATAATGTTTTTTGACAGAACTATTTCTGCAATGCATCAGGAACTATAGAACTCTTATCAACGAACCGGAAAATCTACTCAGAACTCCTGTGTGGTACGAAGTTAGCACCCCATTTCGATATCTATAACAAATTTCCATTTTCCATAGAGAACTATGTATTATCGCACCCTTCGGAGAACTGTAGAAAAATGCTAATATGGTTCAGAACTCCTTTAAAAATTTGGGGTGCTAACTTCACACAGGTGTGTTCTTGGGCGCAACTTCACACTCGTCAGGATCATCCAATTCCTCCCTTGTAGCATAAATATCTAGTTTTTATGACTCCAATTTAAATATGTTTAGAGAAATTCTGTTAAAATTACATAAAGACTCGATGAATGTACCAATTTTTTCGCAAATTTCTACCAGACACGATTTTTAATGTATTTTGAGGAGTGGAATTATAAAATATTTTCAAATCCACTAAAACCAAATTTGAACACAATTTATTACATTTCTTCGATTTATCAGCAGTTCATTAACATTTTATTATAACCGACATTATTACTCCCTCTTTAAAATCCAAAAACAATATATCATGTTACTTTTCGCACCGTCAAAACATAACATTATAAATCTGTTTACATAAATACTAAGTGAGTGACAAAAGCTAAATGAAGAGTAAAATATAATGGACCCATGCCAAATGAGAGTAAGACTGAAATTATTTTAACTTTAGCAACATTTAGGTTAACCGGAAGCCAAACTAGTTTAAGACATTAGCCGTTTTTTACCTCCTTTAATCGAAAAATTAATCAATTATAATTAGCTAGTGCAATAAATGAGATAATTTGCACGGGATAAGATAATAAGCACATATCTAGGTTAACATTTAAACTGAGTTGAAATAATTAGCGCACTGATGAGAAAATAAATTAGATCTTAAACAATAACGAATCCATTATTAGACTATAGTTAAAGTAAAGTACGTAGAACTAAATTGTTTTCTCAAATTATTCTATTTAAGTGAAACCATTTTCATAAAAAATAATACATATTTATTTATAATTAGATTTAAGGATTTTTTTGTCTTGTATGAGTTATGGGATGTGTGTGGTCTGTTTTTCTACAAATATACTTGAAACAATGTTTTTCTTCGAACATCAAGCACGATCAAATTAATCAGAGTGTAGAAAAAAACCGGTAAATAAATTAAAATATTATTTCTTAACAAATAATTTGAACAAATATATAATTAATTTATATATAACCTGTAGTTAAATGTCTGAAGGTGAAATAGTTTCGTAGTTAGTAATTGGGAATGAGGTTTCATTATTTTAAATTTGGTAACCTACAATAATGTAGTTTTTGAGGGATATATATATTTTAGGGATTTTATCCTCATTATTTTAATTATTCGAGAAATATAAATTTTAAATATTAAATTGAGTTTTACTTATTTATTCAGAATGTTGAAAAAAAGACAAAATTAAATTTTTGTTACTATAATTCAGAAATTATTAACAATTTCAAGTGCAGATATGTTTAAGGCCCTCTAAACTCGATAGGATATGGATAGTGTGCTACAGAGGACGCCACTAATCACATTTTCTGTACCGGTTTGCATTATCTGTTCTATGATTAATTTTATATAAGAAATTGTACTGAATTCGAATAGAGAATTTATTTTTAACTGAAAAAGGTAAATAGAGTTATTAGCATATTAGGATTAGATATTTACAGAAGAAAAACAAGTTACACTGTTTCCGTGTCCATTTCTAGTTCGCTTTTTTGTCGCGTAAATAAGTTTTACAGGAAACACAAAAAAATCATATCTTTTAAATTTATTTTGTTTTTACTTACACTTAAAATTATTGATGATTTCATCAAGACTACTCCCGATAAAGTCAATAAAAACCAAGAAAATATAAATTTTCATTATTCAATAAATCACACGGTTTTTAAAATCCAATCATAATAATGATAAAATCATGTTATTGTTCTTAACAGTTGGAATTATTTTTTATCGTAAATAAAAACCAAATTTTAATTAATATAAGCATTTGTGTTAACTTTCTACCTTATATCGAGCCTTATATTTTGTAACACATTGATGAGGATTACTATAAAAAAAACTGTTTTGAATATTTCTTTTATATTCCTAGGTACTATTAGAAAATAAAAAAACCTCCACGCCCTATCCATGCCCATATTTTTGGCGGCCATTCAACAATGCTTCCTCTGCAAGTCATTGAAATACGCCAACTTCTTCTCTTTTAAATATATATCTGACAATGATTTTGCATGCACATGATTATATTCCACACATGGTACTGAATAATAAAATGGAATAAAAAAAACTATTAAAACACATCTTGGTCTCGAAATTAATGATGGTAAAACGCCTAATAAAGAACTTCAATAGGTTTGAACCCACATCATAATTAATTATGTTTCTTTGGGTTAGATTGGCATACGTAGTAAATATTGAAATTGGTGCTTTGGTACTGTTCGATAAAATTTGAATACAATATAACAGAGGAAAGATGGAAGACAACGTTCTTAAATTTCTTTTAAATATTTCTAGCAAATATCATGCTTATAAAAGTATGAAAAAAAGTCAGACGTAAAGTAGTTTTATAAGGTTGCCAAAAATTTTCCCCAAATTTTCGTTTTATTCAACCACCGTCCAAATCGTTTCAAAAAAGATCATTCCCCAAACTAAAACAGAAAATATTATCTAGGTACTAAATTTTTTTGTCCCCAGTCTAAATCGTTTCAAAAAAAACCTATTCCAAAAAAGCATAAACAGCAAAACTGTCACATTTAACCTTCTTGAACTTCGCATCTACCAAATTCAATAGCCAATAGTAATGTGGCTCTATCTAAAGATTTTCCCACGAAATATTGCCCAAGCAATAAATTTTCCCTATAGTCGCAATTATCTCTTAAGCGTGGGCCAAATCGTTCGAAAAACATGTTTTCCAAAATCTGACATCGTCTCAACAAAACATAAATCACTCAACTAATAATCTACCTCAAACCCGGTCGCAACTGACCTCATTCCACATCCACATAAGCTAAAATCCAAAACACACACAAATTCAAATCAAGTACCAACAAGTACCCTATCACTCACACTTACATATGTCATAATATTACACGACACAGTCCTTTTCACAATGGATTTAACACTAAGAGAAATGCAACGCTTGTGTGTATGTAGAATCAGTCACGTCTTAACAGTGTAAACAGATGATTCTGAAGAGTAGGAGGTTGTTGGCCCCCAGACAACGTTGTAGAAAACCGCACTAGATGCATGTCGGATGACAACTGGAGAGCCCAAGCTCAACGAAAAGCGTGCTCGCCACGCCGTATCGGAAAAAGCACCGACTGTTACTTATTAGTGGGATAGTACCATGGCGCGGTACACCTGGACAACAACAATCGATGTTGCTAATATTCTGGTGGTGATGGTGGTGGTGCGGTGTGGCGATTATGTTGGCAGATAATACACACAATGCATGGTTGTCAATTGTCCTTATGGGTGACCTTTTATAGAGAAAATTAGACAATGATTTATGGCGGTACTACAGCCAGTAGTACCAATGAAGAAAGCTGTTTACTGAACGTTGTTCAAAAAAGTTTTACAAACTTGAAAACAGTAATGGTAAAACGGTATAGAAAAATCGTAGAAATGAGACTTTTTGAAAATTTTATGTACTTATAGAAGAAAGCAAAGAGACTCTTAGATAAAGTTGAAGAAGACTTGGGATCTGGGAAAGGACGAAAAGGACATCAAGCCCCAATAAGCTCTAGCTCCTAAAGAGACAGTTAACTACTTTATTTTACTCAAATATGAGTATTTTTTTTGCCAAATATTTTTTTTTAAATATGGTGCCTAGAAAAATAATGTACATAACATGTGGGACAAGTCTCGTTATTAACCTCACTAAGCTCGTACTGAAATCTGCCTTTTTGTTCAGTTACACTTTCCACCCTAGTTACGTAAATTTATGAAGATGGGAATCTACTTACTAAAACAATTTAAATTAATTTGAAGGTAAAAAAATTCCAGTGACGTAATCAAGGAAGTAACTTAGGAAAAAACCAACATTTTTAGAGAAAGTCAGCACCAACATCAGAATAATCGATATTTATATTAAATTAAAGATTTAAATAAACAATTTCGGTTGTTTTTATAAAATTCAAATTTAGAAATCATATTTTATTTAAAATTCTGTTGTAGGCGGTTGCAGTTTTGGCGAATTTTACACACCCACATGATTTTTTCCTTATTTTGGTAAGAGAAATTAGCAGTAGATGCAAATTTCTCAGAAATAACACAAGGAACTTTTGATTATAGAAAAGGCAAATTTAGAGAAACTACCATCTAATATGGAGAACATTTTCAATATTTTTTGTACTTAAAAATAATTTTACTAGTTAATACATCGCCTTAGAAAATTACTTACTTTTCTAATTATTTTATTATGGTTAGTATCGGGCTATCATTTTTAAAAGGAGGCACAGTATTACTAAATTTCATAGCCAAGTGCGAGGTTAATTTTTTGGGAGATAAATTAAAGAAAAATGAGTAATTACAACAAAATAACTACCAGCTGCAGGATATTTTTAAGTAAATGTAAATAAATATTTTATGCATTTTATGGTAATTACTCTGGCTAATGATTGTCTCTTTGATGTGAATTAGCCTCTAGAAAACGCATTTCTTTTACTTAAAAACTACCTAGACATCACGAACTTTCTTCTTAAATTCTTTACCATGACCTTCCATTACAATTTGTATTCTATTGTTATTTATATTTAATGAAATTAAATAAAGTACAGCCGTAAAATTATTTAAGTTCCAAGAAAAGTTTCACTATAACAAAAATTATAAAATAACGAAAACAATACAAAATGAATAATTACGTTACACGTGCAACTGTACTTGGTGAAGTTTTTATAAATTATTTGTTCAGTAATTGTGCTGATTGGTTACACATATTTCAAGATCTACTAATGCAACCCAATTTGAGCAGCTATTCAAACAATGCAGAAATGTCATCAGTAGTAACTGGTTAACTATTTCATTTCTACAACATAATTAAATGTCTATATAATTATGGTAGAATAAGCAGTAAATATGGATTAAATTTATATTTGCTTATAATATTGAAAAACCCCGCTGTTAATTCATTTTAAAATCAGCAGGTGTTACATGGACTAATTGCCAATTTATAGGCACACCGTTAAAGAGTCCGTTTCAACAGCTTTTTCATAAATCATATGGATAGGTCTGAGTCATAGCAAGTTGGTCAAAGTGATTTTGGCTCTAATTTTTCTAAAAACTTACCAAGCAGTTGGTATATGGATGGTATGGTATGAAAAAAGAGTCCTTACCTGAAACAGAAAAATAATATTATTAGACAATCTTTCCCACTGGAGCCAATTGTATGTTGGTTCCTAAAACTAGGTTTCTCGATTTTATTTTTATAAATGTTTTTTATTTTTATATTAAAAAAAGTTGCATAGTTTTTGATTTCTTGTGGAGGGAGGATATTTTATAATTTTTATGGAACCAAAAAATGTAATGAAGTAAACAAAAAATGAAGAAAATGGTCCAATTGGTAATTCTTTTTTCATAAACAGTGACCTAGAAAATTATTTTGATAACTCTAGTTTAGGTTATAGATTTCTTCTTCCCGAAAACCAGAAATGACTGAAACTTTCTCAAAAGAACCAAAAATCTTGCAGTAGCCAAAATCTTAGAAATTTAAACTGGTTGCAAACTTTGACTTCAGCCAAAATGATTTTTTTTCTTTTTCTTATAACAAGGCGTCTTCTCAAAAAAGGAACTTCAGCTTCGTAAGGAAGTAGAAATTATTTCCATAGTATCAATAGCATGTTGAAACCTAACGTAAATCGTATTGATGGTAACTATTTTTTCCCACAAACAACGACCTAGAAAACTGTTTAGAAACCAAATATTTGTCTACAAATTGTCCTTCTTATGTAACCCATCATGAAAGTTTATTATAAAGACAACACGACCTATGAAGTCATTTAAAAAAATTTATATGACATTTTCACCAAATACATCATTTTGCACACTTCTAATCGAAATAGAGCCGTTCAAGTGACACTCTTAATTATGACACAGCAATTAAACTAAAATTATCCGTTGACGGCATTTTAAAAATATATCCGTCAGTAGGGTTCGCCATGGTGTATGTGCTTCGCATGAGGTATTTCAAATGCAGGAAGTGTTTCTTTTTAATAATGTGCACCAGCATATGTTCTAATTTACAGCCGAATTTATGTTCTGTTAAGTACATTGTGAACAATATCATAAATTTTTCTGTGTAGTAAAAAACCCTGTCTAAATAAACTAAAACTAGTCTAAGCAACTACTCGCTATTTCCATAAATAAGCTTAACTTCTTCAGCCTCTTAACACGAATTTAAATACAATGCTACCGGATTGGCAACAACAAACAAAGGCAATTGGATTGTGTGCATGTGTAATAATAATTATGAATATTATATTATATTATGACTCATCCAGTCTTTATATGAAGTTGTTCTTCTAATTAAAAAGTTAAGGTCGCGTTAATTACATATTATATTTCAATTCGTAGTTTGGAATTTTGACTAATTTTATACTTTATACTTTCAAAACATGGAGGTGTGGACTCGAGTTTATTAATAGCAATTATGCCTAAAGTTGTAGGTTAAGAATTCAATATAGTAAATATTAGATTGGAAGGAATGGTGATGGTGTGACCATATGCATGCAATTACACAAGAGACACATACTCATTTTCATTTCTACATCGTAAAATTGTCAAGTACCTTTGCATTAGCTTAATGCCTTAATGGAATTATTGTTTTACATAATATGAGATATTTTTTATGTTCTTATAGATACATACGACTGAAACTTATTTTCTAATGTATGGAAACTAGTAGATAAAACTATTTCAGAAAAAATGTGAAATTATTGATGTACAAACTATAAATGAAGAAAATATCCAATCAACAAGAAACATAAACTCACGTTATTAAAAACTCACAAAGTATATAGGAAGGTGTACATTGTATAACAATAAATACCACAAAGCAATTATTGCAAAATCCATATGGTGGCTATTAAATTCGAACGCAATAATACCATATACCATCAGACAAGGCAACGTAACTAAATGAAAACCAAATAATAATTATTTACCAATGTTTTTCTATACATGTCCTGAACGCCCTCACACAAAGATGAAAATTGCACAATAACCAGCACAGCTGTACGAATAGACAACTATAAAAAGAATCTAATGTGGATGACCGGTTGAAACTACCTCTTGACGATAGTCAAAATCAAGATAAAAGACATCAACTGCCGTAACAACAACAAGAATGGTCTATTGGTTTTATTTAATGGGTTTGTAATTTTGAAAGGCTCATATTTCGTATATGCATTGGAGATAAGATACAAACATATAATTTCTGGAAAATTTCCCAAAAATTCCAATAATTTACTTCGAGAGGGACAATAAGAATGACTTCATTACAATTTAAGACTACAAAAAGTTCTAAAGTACCACTAGATCTTCTATGGTACTACGACAAGTAAAGACTGTCTTTAGCTTTATAATAATGCAAATTTCATTAAAATCCGAGCAGTGGTCCCAAAACTGTGGGGAATCAAAACAGATTAAAGAGAAATTTTTGGTAGATAGTTATATCGGTTTGACTAAAAAAATTCTAAAAGTACCACTGGAACTTCTATGTACTACGACAAGTAAAGACAGTCTTTAGCTTTATAATAATGCAAATTTCATTAAAATCCGAGCAGTGGTTCTAAAACTATGGGGAATCAAAACAGATTTAAGAGAAATTTTTGATAGATAGTTATATAGGTTTGACTAAAAAAATTCTAAAAGTATCACTGGAACTTCTATGGTACTACGACAACTATAAACAGTCTTTAGCTTTATAATAATGCAAATTTCATTAAAATCCGAGCAGTGGTCCCAAAACTGTGGGGAATCAAAATAGATTAAAGAGAAATTTTTGGTAGATAGTTATATAGGTTTGACTAAAAAAATTCTAAAAGTACCACTGGAACTTCTATGGTATTACGACAAGTAAAGACAGTCTTTAGCTTTATAATAATGCAAATTTCATTAAAATCCGAGCAGTGGTTCCAAAACTGTGGGGAATCAAAACAGATTAAAGAGAAATTTTTGGTAGATAGTTATATCGGTTTGACTAAAAAAATTCTAAAAGTACCACTGGAACTTCTATGTACTACGACAAGTAAAGACAGTCTTTAGCTTTATAATAATGCAAATTTCATTAAAATCCGAGCAGTGGTTCTAAAACTATGGGGAATCAAAACAGATTTAAGAGAAATTTTTGATAGATAGTTATATAGGTTTGACTAAAAAAATTCTAAAAGTACCACTGGAACTTCTATGGTACTACGACAAGTATAAACAGTCTTTAGCTTTATAATAATGCAAATTTCATTAAAATCCGAGCAGTGGTCCCAAAACTGTGGGGAATCAAAACAGATTAAAGAGAAATTTTTGGTAGATAGTTATATAGGTTTGACTAAAAAAATTCTAAAAGTACCACTGGAACTTCTATGGTACTACGACAGTAAAGACAGTCTTTAGCTTTATAATAATGCAAATTTCATTAAAATCCGAGCATTGGTCCCAAAACTGTGGGGAATCAAAACAGATTAAAGAGAAATTTTTGGTAGATAGTTATATAGGTTTGACTAAAAAAATTCTAAAAGTACCACTGGAACTTCTATGGTACTACGACAAGTAAAGACAGTCTTTAGCTTTATAATAATGCAAATTTCATTAAAATCCGAGCAGTGGTTCCAAAACTGTGGGGAATCAAAACAGATTAAAGAGAAATTTTTGGTAGATAGTTATATCGGTTTGACTAAAAAAATTCTAAATGTACCACTGGAACTTCTATGTACTACGACAAGTAAAGACAGTCTTTAGCTTTATAATAATGCAAATTTCATTAAAATCCGAGCAGTGGTTCTAAAACTATGGGGAATCAAAACAGATTTAAGAGAAATTTTTGATAGATAGTTATATAGGTTTGACTAAAAAAATTCTAAAAGTACCACTGGAACTTCTATGGTACTACGACAAGTAAAGACAGTCTTTAGCTTTATAATAATGCAAATTTCATTAAAATCCGAGCAGTGGTCCCAAAACTGTGGGGAATCAAAACAGATTAAAGAGAAATTTTTGGTAGATAGTTATATAGGTTTGACTAAAAAAATTCTAAAAGTACCACTGGAACTTCTATGGTACTACGATAAGTAAAGACAGTCTTTAGCTTTATAATAATGTAAATTTCATTAAAATCCGAGCAGTGGTTCTAAAACTATGGGGAATCAAAACAGATTTAAGAGAATTTTTTGATAGATAGTTATATAGGTTTGACTAAAAAAATTCTAAAAGTACCAGTGAAACTTCTATGGTACTACGACAAGTAAAGACAGTCTTTAGCTTTATAATAATGCAAATTTCATTAAAATCCGAGCAGTGGTCCCAAAACTGTGGGGAATCAAAACAGATTAAAGAGAAATTTTTGGTAGATAGTTATATAGGTTTAACTAAAAAAATTCTAAAAGTACCACTGGAACTTCTATGGTACTACGACAAGTAAAGACAGTCTTTAGCTTTATAATAATGCAAATTTCATTAAAATCCGAGCATTGGTCCCAAAACTGTGGGGAATCAAAACAGATTAAAGAGAAATTTTTGGTAGATAGTTATATAGGTTTGACTAAAAAAATTCTAAAAGTACCACTGGAACTTCTATGGTACTACGACAAGTAAAGACAGTCTTTAGCTTTATAATAATGTAAATTTCATTAAAATCCGAGCAGTGGTTCTAAAACTATGGGGAATCAAAATAGATTTAAGAGAATTTTTTGATAGATAGTGATATAGGTTTGACTACTGAATTTATTTCCTAGAATAAAATATTAGTTACTTAACAACAGGAACATTCAAACAAAACTTGTAAATTAAAGCTGTTTATAATGAAAGGATTTTTGAATGTGTTAATTCCACCACGGAAAATTTTGATTTTCTCAAAAATTCTTTTCAAACTTATTCGTTTTAATTTTCTCAAACTGAAGTGAATTCTGAACAATTTAGTTTGCTTGGGTTAGGTTAGTTTAGATATTTGAAAAAAATTTTATAGACCCTGTCAAATTTTTATGTTTAATATGAAATGTTATGGTATTTACTCAACTAATAACCAATAAAATAAAACCGGAACAAAAAGTCACTAAACTTGATAATTTATTTTTCCTCCAAAGCTCACCAATATAATAAACCCATTTTTGAAAGTCAAACTTTCATTGAATGTGCCTAGAGCCTCCGTTTAGTCCAGTTAGCTAAATTTACACTTTTTATGCTGAAGTTAAAACTGTCCATCCACTTCACTTCTGCTTTATCTGATTTCTCTCGCTTAGCGAATTTGTAGCCGTGACCTTTGAGCGAATCTTCGTGATCACACGCAAATCAATAAACATTTTCCAACAAGTGTTTTAAAATGACGAAAAAGAAAGCAAGTGATTTACTAAATTAAAATTTGTCTTTAACAAACGATGAAATTTGTTGTACCTCGTAAACTGAAACGAAAAGTTTTAGTTTATTGTAAAATCCGTTTTTGTTTTTTGACCCAGTTTAATATTTTGGGATGCTAATAATAGTTTTATGTGAAAAAATTGTCAATTAAACAATATTATTCGGTATATAAGTAACCCAGTTACACGAGTTTTGTCTCGTCTCGACAAAGTCTTTTGTGTAATCGTGTTCTAAATCTTGCGGGAAAACTGCAGCTTTAATGATGTAGGAAATTAACACAATTGTATTCAAACGATAAACGAATACAATTACATCATTTTTAGTATAAGTAATTATTTATGTTTTTTTGCTTTTGCTGTTGGAAATTAATGAATAGCAACAGTTGCTCTCTAGAGTTAGTTTCATGCAAAATAACCAGACCCGAAGTGTACTTCCTGATTTTAACAAATTAACAAACATGTGGCAGGTGTTTGGTACTGGAAACCTACTAAAATAATTTTATTATGAGCTGGTAAATTGCTTCTGTCTGGAGAGATAAATGGATACCTCGTTACAGATTTAATACAATGAGATTTGCATAAACGGTGTAGATAAAAATGTCGTAGTTTGAAAATCGTCTCCCACTTTCCTTAAAAAATCACTTGCTTTGATTGTTTATCAAATTATTTCTACCACCTGCACGTTTACCATAATTTAAGTAGCTCCCATTGTTTTTTCTATCGTAGTTAACTAGATACAAACACGCGTATAGTCTATAATATTTTTTACGAGGCAATGAACTTTTATATGCCAACTTTTAATTTTTATCCAAGGTTGTACAAAACAAGCTCAACAACAACCTTGAAATTAACCAAAGAGACGTATACACATATATATTCCTTCGATTGAATTTAATGGAACGTGTATTACTCTGCAATGATATACATTTGAGTTCATTTGATTTTATTGATGTTGCGGTAATTATTTAAGGCAAACCAGTCGGGAGATTTTTAGCCTATATTTATAGGTTAGTTAGGGAGATACATAATGTATGTATAAGACGTCTCTTTACACTAGGCACTTTTTTTCAACAACTTGTTGAAGCATGTTTAACATTTTTTAGGTGGCACGTAGATTTATTATCAAAAATCCGATTTTTTTAATGGCATAAATTTACACATTTTGAGGTTAACGTTCTAATATAGCAGATAACCAATGATGAATAATTGTGTTATTCATAAAATTTAAAACCCATTTTAACTAAAATACCCTTAGACTGTGACTTATTGAATAAGAAAAGAATTAACGAGGTCACAATCTAAGTGTGTTTTAGTTAAAATGGGTTTTAAGTTTTTATGCATAACACGGAAATAGTTGATCCTCTCTGAATATGAAATCAGAAATTACACAATTTTAATAAGGTTTTATTTTGTCCTTTTCTAACACCTCCACCCACCAAACCATTAAAATGCAATCCTCGTTATATCCTCACTCCTATTACAAAATTGTTATTATTTATACCCATTTAAGTTACGACAAAAAAAAACCATATGCCATAATGGTAAAATTGCACAAAGACCCATACCATAGATAATAATTACCAAGATATACCTCACATCACATCTACCTACAGTAAAAAAACCTATTGTATAATCTCTATTTAATTTGCCTCCTACATAGACTGTGGATTGATGATTTGATTCGAGAAACCGCGATAAAAGCCAGCTTATCCGATTCCAACACTGTTTCTTCTTTCTGTTGCACACGTCCATGTGTAGGCCAACAATATAATGACCCTAACTATATAGATGCAGCCTCCCCCACATCATCTGTTCTTAATTTTCTTTAAATTGCTTACGGAAATTAGTAAATTATACGTTTTGATGGAGCGTGTAATTATAATAATAGGTATAAGTTCACTTGATGCAGACAATTATATTAGTTAGTAAACAAGTGGAAGAATTCAAAAAGTTGCCAAATTAAAATCATGAAACAGTGTTATTTACTGGAAGTGGTAGTTTGTGTGAATAATAAAACGAGAAATTTATGTTACGGGGTGATTAATTAACTGGTCGGACTGGATAAGTTTGAGGTTAGGTGCACCATATGGCTTGACCTGTCTTCTTGGTCATTATTGCTGAATATTTGGAAATATTGTCAGAGCTTCGTAGAAAAACTGCATCTAGATTTAGCAGATGTTCCTCATAAAAAAGACTGTCATATGAGCTTAAAAAATATATAAAAAGTGCAAAGTTCAAAGTTCTATATTTTATATTTTTATGCATAAATTTGCTATCTTGTATTATGTAAGTATTTATTCTAGCTGAAAGGTTCTTTAAATAGGACTGCAAATTTGTGTGTACCTAACCTAAAAATAAAGCAAATCAAATCGCACGCATGCAATTGGCTACTACAAATTGAAGCATTAGCAACACCTAGTGGTTATTATGGAACCTTATAATTCGACCTCCTAGTCTCTAGCCTCCTTGGTTGAAATACTAACAGCTATTAGAAATTTAGTTTTAAATACCTACAAATTGTACTCAAAAAACGAACGAATAAAATTTTTCTGTACATCACGATTTTATCTAATTTTCGTAATAAATCAAATAAACGATTTCAACTACACTTTTAAAAAAGACGAGTTACTTTGCAAATTACCTCACGTTTTCCAATCGTACTGTTTTAGTTCTACTTCAAAAATCGATTCAGTACTTATAAATTTTACTGTAAACATGATTTCCTGTTTCCTTCTCTAGTTTTTTTCAACAAATGCAATTCAACATCTATTTGATACACGACAAAAAACACAATAATAAATTAATATAGAAGTTAGACGTCCACAAAACCTAAACACCGTTATCCTTTGAATTGTCTGTCACAAACTGTTAAGTCCATAGAAAACTACCGAAAAAGCAAAAAACAAACAACAATTTAATAAAATTTGCGAGTTATAAGCAATAGTTTCACGTAACGTAAACTACATCTTTTTGTAGTATCTTCCAGTTCAATGATGTTTTGTTTAAAGTAAAATAAAAGCAAACTGTTTACGATGGCCGTTCTGCACGATTTGAATTAGAAGAAAACTGGAAGAACGCCGACTCATCGGGATAAGTTAAAGTTAAACTAATAATAGTAGTGTGACCTCGGTCAGAGAGTTTAAGTCCATCATCTTCCAGACTAAAGGTTAAGGTACGTGTGGAGTTCGTGGTCTTGGAATTAAAGGCAATTACACTAATGGAATTAAGTAATTGTGGAAAAAAAACTGCGACATTTCAGACAGAAAACCGACCGACACACCAGTTATTTTGAAAATGATATATTAATATCAGCGGGAACTGGAATTTCAGATTGAATATTTAACAAAGTTCGCAAAGGTTAAACATTAGAAATAGTGAACCTGTTGATATGGCCGAAGATATTTTTAGAAAATTTCGTCGTCGTCGTCATTGTTGACATAAGCAATTTTGCACGCTCTTTTGCTCACTTTACCAAGCTAATTGAGATTGTATCGGAATTAATCGTTTATGTGTGTGTGCTGATAAATGTCACAGATTCTATGATACGCTTTGTGATCAGGAAATTAATTTGTTCTTTTCTACTTGCATTTTCTGTTTACTCTTATAAAACAACATGTTGACGCCGCTTTCAACTGACCACATTAAATCATTCACGAAAAAAATCGTCATGATTTATAGGAGAAAGATTACTATCTGATTAATTTATTGAGAGGTATACAATTAGAATTTATTTGCTTAGTTTGAGATGCTTCGAGTTCATTAGAGTTAATTAAAAATTAGCTAGTGGCTTTTATGGATTTACAATGCATTTTAAACAAGAATTAAGTACTAGAAACTTAATTGTTCCATGAGAATCAGTTTTTTGTGGGGAAAAAATTTCTTTTTTCATAAAAAAGCCTTAACATAAAAAATATTACGATCAATAATAGAGTCCAAAAATGAAAACGCTTAAAAGTCTGCTTAATGTAATCTAGACGTAAAAAAACATTGTAGAAATATTTTTTATATTCCAATAGTTTATCCCGACCCCAAAATTTTAAATTGAAAAAAAGGTACTTTCAAACACCCCGAAAAGCGCGCCATGTTGTGTGATGTTATAAGCCAGTGTCGAAATGTCAGTTAATGGTAAAATACATACACAAACGGCATTGACAGCTGAACAGAACATGGTTAATGACGTCACAAACTCTTAAACCGTTCACGTCGTGTTTTAAATGGGAACTAATTTTTGTGAGTTTTAATATTGAATAATTTAAAATTGAGCAATAAAAAAACATTTTTTTCAATGTTTTTATTATTTTTTAGCCTAATATTTGCAATTAAGAATAAAAAAAGGTATATCGAAAATTTCCGGATGACTCTATTATAGGCTCGATTATACGCAAAAATTTTACTACCTTTGTCAGCAAAAGAGAGACAGAGATGAAGTGACGCACATGTTTATTGAAAATAATTTTGGTATATTATGTGATATTCTCAACACTACTTTACCCAAGAAAAATTAAAGTTAGGCAAATGGTCTCTAGTTTATCCCCATTAGAAAATTTTAAACCGACGTCTATGACATTATTAACATAAATTAGACGATTTATATATATATAATTAGTTAGCCAATTAAAAGACGAAGTCCCTTTGTATGTATACAATAATTATGAAAATTGGATTATGTAAAAACCCGTCAATTAGCTTGCTCATTTGTTACTCATTCTAAAAATACACATTTCCTCCACGGAAAAAATTGGGCAGTTTCAACATTTTGTCCTCTTGTAATATTACCTATAACAATTTAAACAACTTTTTTATATTTCTAGCAAAACTTACTTCATTTTACCTTGTTTGTTGAATATAGCACACATTTGATTTCCTTTATGCCGTCTCGCCGACGGAACTTACAAACGATATAGACTGTTGTAAAGCTATTCGTGCAATGAACTATCAAAGCATCATCAGTAACCTAGTCATGTGCAAGCTTCCGCTCATCAAATACATGTGCCTACCGGTTTGGATAGCATAATACAAAAACGTATAATCCCAATGGGATTGACGAAAATTTATTATTGATTGTTGGATGTTGTTAGCGAGGTGATTTGTGACTTTTTTTTAATTGGTGTTGGAAGTTTATTTATTGGTAATCTAGAGATGTTGAGGAGGAGAGAGGTCAATTTTTTTCACTTGGATTTGGAAGGAACAAATGATTGAATTATACATTTAAAGATATTTTAAAACAAACCAATAATCAGTTAGGATCGTGATCACTGCAAATATTAGAATTGATTGACCCTTCTATGATCACCATCAATTTTCGGCATTGCTTAATTTTTCACACATTGAATGTTTTTGTTACCCAAATTTTTCTACCAGCGTCTAATTGACGAATAATCCCGCTGATATTTTATCCGATTAACTCATTCATACCGCAGAAGAGTTGTATCATAAGACATAAATGTCACCTACGCCGTTTGGATTTCTATCATTTCCACAAAAGGCAACACAAAACAAACCGAGAAAATATGGCATAAAGATAATTTACATCTCCATGTTTTAAGTGCTAAAAATAAGGTGTACATGTAGGCAAAATATTCAATGTGAAATTGCCTACTCTTACCAGAAAAAAAATTGTTTATTTTATTGCAGTTGGTGCCTACTCGTACTCGTACTCGCATGCCTATTTATTTTAAGCAACGTTTGTGTCATTGGAATCTTACACAAGACTTATTGTGGCGAGAAATAATAAATAATGAAGAGGGAATCCTTATCTGTTTTTACAGCAAACATCCCTTCGAAAAAAATCTTGTGTTTATTGTTGCTTCAATCAGAAGTGACAAGAAAATTATCGGTGTTGTAATGTCATGACACGGTTTTTCTTATCTAATGTCTTACACACCTAAAATGTTAATTTCTCTAATAACTGAATCCTGTCGTCATGACCTCTTTCAGGGGATAAAACACCATGCCATAGCAAAACAGATGATATAATTACCATTTATTATTATTACTCATAACATTGTGTAATAAATGATTGCATGATTTCCTTCATCTTATACGTTAATTAAGCTAATGAATATAATTCTTAGTGCACTTCCCAACCAAACCATATCTCTACTTTCAATAAAATAATGATAGATTGATATTACAATAACGTAATTAATACGATCTGCTTTATAGTTAAGATGCTAAATATATACCGAAAAATTCAAAACATCCGGTTGTAGTGGTACATTTTAATTAAGTGTAATGTGTGAAAGTTGCAAGCTACCGCTTCCTCTTACATCTATTTCGATTGTGATCCATCCCGCGTAAAACCCTCATTGGAAATGATTAATTTCAAAGATGTTTATGTCTGTTCAGAAGAGAATAAATTAATGTCAAAAAGGTTTTCTTAAATTTTATTCTGTTCAAGAATTAGAGCACTGGAATAAATGTCCGATTTTCAATACCTCGACTGTCAAAGCAAATAACAAAAAAAATCATAAAAATAAATTTCTAAAATTCCGCGCCGGCCATGACTCTATAATGATCATCATTTACAAATTTGTACATTATGTTCAAATAAGGACACTTCCATATTTCATATTAAAATATCCTTTCTCAATAATTACCGCCTGACACTAATTTCCATTATCATGAAGAAATCCTTTAATTATTGTCTATGTTTATGTTATTGAAACTTCCTTATAAACAACACCAAATATACACATCGCCCACAATATTTATATAAACAAAATATTATCCGATTTCCCTCAAACATAATTTCATTAGAAACTTGAACCTAGTTGCTTGTTTTCCTTAAATGAAAAGAAAACTCGACTGTAGATTATACACTTGGGATAATAATAATTATTAAACAAACAATAACAGAGAATAAGATATTATGATAAGTTTATTTACGGCTAATCTCAATTTGCATTAATATGACAACTTGTAGGAGTTAAGCAAATTATTAATTGTACAATTTGTTAAAGCATGATTAAACCACGCATTAGAAAGCTTTAGCAAAGCACTCGGTCTAAAATTATGAATTATTACAAACCTACTTTGTAACAAATGAATTTCGTCGAGTAAAGATTTTAATTACAGCGTTTCTATTAATAGATTCTTTGCATTTGCCACTATGCGTTTTGTTTATTAAAAAAGTCTCAAAGTGGAGCAGAGATGGTATCTTGAGAGAATTTATTAATTCTATTAAAATTAAAAACGCTAAAGTGGGACAGACAGACACATAGGTAAACCAAGAAAAATACAATTGTAAATTAAACTGTCGGTGGTTTGTCCAAAAATAATATAATTTCTTCTGTTAGGTACCACTTTTAAATTACAATTACAGCAGTTGGGAATCCTACTTTAATTACGTTTTTATAAAGGCAAACGTGTCGTGTGTTTTAATTATAGTCCAAGGAGGAATTTTTATGTTCTACGAATTTGTACAGTGGACAAATTTATGAGCTTATACAGGACGATTAATGTGGTGTTTGTCTCTTGAAAACGGAAAATTTTCCTCTAAAAATCAGAAAGAAAAACGATCGTGGATTTTTGGTGAAAAAACAAAATACAAATATTTTTATGATTAATTTACAGGAAGATGGGGTAACTTTAACCAAGATATTTTAAAATATGTATTCAATACATAAAGGGAAAATAATAAAGACAAAAATTAAAAGAAGATGCGTTCAAAAAATTGCAAAAATAGCTTTTGCTAGATATACAGGGTGGCTGAAATTCAAAAGCTACAAGGACCTTGGATATTACAAAAGACACAATTTAAAATATCTTAATTGAAATACCTGAAAAATACAGTAATTTCAGGATTTTTTCTTTCTCATTTTATAAAATTACAGTTTTTTCAAGTAATTACAGTTATTTCAAGATACTTGTCTTTTCATGATATTGTTTGACATCTAATTTAACCGAGGTCACTGTAGCATTCCTGGAACTTCAGTCGCCCTGAAAAAGTACTTTTAACTAACCAGTAGTACAAAAAATGTGACTGGTTGAAACATTACTGATAAAAAAATAATAAGTTGATATTTAAATAGGTAAGTAGGCACACAAAAAATTTCAGTTGAGTTTTTTTATTAAAGCTAATTTGAGGTAAACGCCTGGTTTTATGTGTGATATTTTGAAACAGACTCGAGATATCAAACTACACTAACGATAAAATTTTGATTATAAGTCGACTAAATTTCAAAATACATTTGAAATAAACATTGGTATGTCCATCATAACCATAAACTTTAATATTTATTGACTGCTTTTGAAAAACATCAAACAGTTAACTAGAAATTAATTTCCAGATAGTTGTTGAGGCGTGATTTTCAGATGGAATGTTGTCTTAACCTCAGTTTAAAGCTTTGTATAACGATATGACCTCGGGATCATCTTTATGAGTTCATACACATTACTGCGGAAGTTAGTTGGGAGACTACAATAATTATTTTCTTTTCAAATATTATATTTCAAATATTTACTGCTCTACAATAATAAAATGTTGAAGGAAATAGTAAAAAAAAATCTGGGCGTATACGACACTTCACTTTCCCTTGATAGTTAAAGTATAAACAAATTGCATTTTACTTTTGATATAAAATGTATTTATGTACTACAACTTAAACATTAATTTGTTTATAATTAGAATAATGTAACAAGTAGCACACATTATCTGTGCAAAATAAATAGACCACTGTCTTGGAACTGGTGGAAAGTTAGAGAAATTTTCTTCATATTGAAAAAACCAAAGACAAACCGTATGTGGTTGCGAAGTACACAGTCATTATTTAAATTTTATTACTTTTCAAGAAATAAGATTAAAGGAATTAATAACCATGAAAAATCATTAGGAAGCATATAATATGTAATGTAACAGTTTCTTATGATGTGAAATAGTCTGTCAGCGAGGCGACAAAGAACCAGGTTTTTAATTATTTTAATAGCATGTTACAAAGTTGCCAAGTTAACCATGTAGCCTGTAACGATCTTTTCACTACAAACTGCTAAGTAAACACGTTGTTTTGAAACTAAATGTCAACAAAATCATACAGTCAATTTTAGGTAAGATGGCCATGTGCGTCACAGATAAATATGATATAAAAATATCTGATGTGCCCAACACATGACTTTTTTATACGGATAGTATCACAATAATTACTTTTCGACCCTCGGATTCAACTATCAAAGCGCGCTATGAGAAATATAAAGTGTTTTAGGAATATCTCGTTTTTTTTGAAATTTTTTTGACGGAATTTCAAAAAAAAGTTCAAACAAAATTTGTTCAAAATTCAATTCTAAATCAATGTTAAAGAATAAAAAAATCTCATAAATTGTTTATTTTTCAAGATATTCTTAAAAAACCTAAAAATGTCATCAGGTAACTGTCACTTGTTTTGGTGCTAGATGAAAAACATTGAATGTGGCACCCACAATTTTGTTCAAACTCTTAAATATGAAATTTGAATCAAATCCGATAAGTCGTTTTTGAGTTATGGTGGATACAGACAGACAGACAGACAGACACACAGACAGACAGACAGACAGACATCATGGCGAAAATGGTCAAAATGGATTCAGGGGCCCTCAAAACGTGTAAATCCATCAAAATCTCGAAGTCGAAAAAAATCACGATTACAATACTTCCTTATACTTCGTATAAGAAAGTAAAAATAAGCCACGCCCAAATTAGTGCTAACTAATTATGCATTTATAAAAAAAAATTTGTTTTTTTTTGTAACGTGATTAGTTGACTAGGAAACCCGCACTTAGCCCACTTGATAATTGAAGTAGAAAAGTCACAAGTTAGATTTTCATAAAATTCTAGGCAAACACTTCCAAAGCTAAAACGCTTTTTATTAGGGATTTTAAATTTCAACTGCAGTACTACGCTGAATTTAACATGCTTATTAAGAAAGTTTCAAATGATAATGATAAAAAGCTAGCACGAATATAGTTTAAGTCTATGCCATCTCACCTGCAATTATTGTTACCTAACTCAGTAAAAAGGATGGTGACTTAATTACTAACTTTCCTAAGTTAATAACTGACATTTTTGTATACAGCATAACTCTCGCTAGTTTTTTATTTCTTTAATTTAATTTAATTACGTGGTTTGTTGTGTCTAGGTATTGTTAATAATCGCATTCTACTGAACAAACTAAGCATATACCAGTGTGCAAAAACACAATTGTTTTAATTAATTACACTGCTAGTCAATGACGTTAATGAAAAACTCTTCAGTTTGTATAAAATGTTTCAAATGACCAAAAAATAGAAACTTTATGATCGTCAAAAATTTAAATCATTAAAACGAAAGCAACACATGATGTCTATGATCTGTGGATTATTAACCACATAACAATAGCACAATTAAAGTAAGCATCAGGAATTGACCACCTATATTAAACAATAAACTTTTAATGTCATCGTAAATGATAAAATACCAAATGATTTTCACTTTTACGTCTTACCAGAAGCATTTTATTCTTAATCCAATATAATCTTTTTTATAAGGGCAATAAAAAAGTATTGCCCGAGCACTGAAGTAATTTATCTACTTCCCATAGTCGTCCACATTTCCTGTTTAAAGGTTTTATCTCTGTGATTGCTGTATCCTGATTGTATGGATCATTAGTTTAATATTGAACAGGTTAACCTATTGTTGCTAGTAACAACATGTGACACATTTATCTGCAACACATTGTTATATATTTAAATGGTGGGCTGATATTGTGAAATATTTCATCAGATCCGTTATGCGGATTTTATTTATATTGGATTTTAAATAGTTGTTTATACAGGAAATAAAAAAATATTTTGAGCTAACGTTTCGGTTCTAATTTTATCTTCAGAGCAATAGAACAACATAAGCTAGATTTTTCAATTAAGTTGTTTTTATGTCGATATCGAAAGAACTTTCTTCTTATAGATCGAAATAGTATATGGAGGTTTTTTCTAGTTTCCTTGAACATATTTTCCTATCTAGTTTAAACACCTTGTCAATAATGTCCGGCTTTAAAATTAATAATAAAAATGTCGTTATCAAAGATTTATGTTACTTGTATTTAACAGAAATGCTAATAGGTAACATGATTGTTGTAACAAGAAGTTTTACTTTTTAACACAGCAGAGAGCATTGACGTTCGAAGTTTTATTACTTGGGTTAGGTCTTAAATTGGATTTATTAAACAACAATTATACGTATAGTAGTGAAATTTGAACTGTTTACGACAAGAATTGGCTCGTATTATGCAGTAATTTTTCTGAGAAATTGCATAAAAAAGGTTGGAATAGAGAAGTAAACCGCTGGCAAAAATTTATGCTTCTGAGATTTCTACGATTTTCTTCAATTACTTACTTAGATTTCGGAGGAATGGGTCGAAATTGTACACATGATTTTTTATGCGCGGAATTTCCTCGAGTTTTCTAAGTTTTCATTCAGATTATCTATTAGTACTAGAGGTCACAGATAAATCCCCGCTACATCTTTCACTAATTCTACCGCATAAATGCTTACTTAACTCAAATGGAAATTATGCAAATGCTATTAAAAATCCAGGTAAATGCACGACACACATGCACAAGCTCACACATGTGCAGTCAGTCCTATACAAACAAACAATTTGTTGCAACAATACAATATTGCACAAATACAAAGTGAAAATTGCAACACATAAAAGGATATACTATAATAAAATAATTTATTTAAAAATTAAGAGTAAAATCACGATAACCGCTAGGTCATGTAGTTGATCAGTTCACGTAGGTAGTCATAGATGACAAAGAAGTACAGTTGTGAAATATCTTCCCACGTGACGCAAAAACGTGATTACTTACTTCTTGAATGATTGCAACTTTATACAAAGAAAAAAATGTTGTTTGGTAAAATTATTATTATTGGCGGCGTGCACAGAAAAATAGGAAGTTTAATAAAAGACATCACAAAATCCATGTATCTAATGTACAGTTAGGTAACGCTGAAGCTGAATATTGTGCAATTAAATTATTGTTGGAAGAAATGGGTTTATTAAAAATTGATTGCAAAGAAGCGAACGGTGCCGATGTTTAGTAATATCTATACTATAACAAACAGTTTTTTTCCCACAAAAGCAATAGTTAATTAAAAAAACAAGGCATGAAATATTGATAATGCACGTGTACAAACAAATAAACACATTTCATAACAATGGGAGCAAGTCGTTAAAAACAATTATTGTAGTTTTAGCCATTAACAAGTTATTCATAAATTTCAGAAAAAAAATCTGTTTGCTTTATTATTCTAAATTCCACAACACAAATCTAATTGAAATTCAGCATATAAAAGATTTTTTGTTGGGCGTTTGGTAGGTATGAGTAGGAAGTTATTTATAATAAATAATATAATTTTGCAAATCATAAATAAAACATCCTGGAACAGACGTATATTATGTTGTTTTAGCACGTCATAAATTTCACTGTATTTTTTTTGTAATTCTACTCGAAGAGTTAATTTGACAAGTTCCTATAACATTTTTCCGAAAGCTCATTAATATATTGGGGTTACAAAGCCCCAATGTTTTTTTTTAATCAATTTTTTCCATTAACTTTTTTCTAAATTTTGATGATGTCCATCGAAGAGCATCGAAAAATCTTCAAAAAAGATTCATTAATCGGGCGACATCAAAATTTAGAAAAAGTGCCCAACAAAAAAGTTCTGGGTTTTTATCCAAAGGTCAACGACATTTTCGACTATTTGACCCTGGGGGATTTACCTCAATTTGGTGCAAGAATACAAATAAACTTTAGTGATAAGTGTGCCAAATTTGAAACGAATCGGTACACTAGAAAAAAGTTACTGGAAAAAATTGATTTAAAAAAACAAACTTTAAGGCCCTGTATAACCTCAAGATTAATGAGCTTTCGGAAAAATGTTATAAGGAACTTGTCACATTAATTTTCAAGTACTGTAGAATCACCCACCGAGTTTTTTGCTTCTAATTTCCGGACACTCTGTAGAGAGAATCCAGAAGAATATCATTTTTATAGTTTTCTGGTTAAAAAACTGATAGGCCTTAGAAAAATGTTAATTTAGAAGAAAAATTTGGGCTAATATAGTTATTAAAGTCAAATTATTTATACAGGGTGTCCCAGTTTATATCGTCAGGATTTCACCAGTTGATAGTTTAGCGAAAATTAAAGGTGGTTTTTCTAATAAACTATGGTCGAATGTTGCTTCCTTTTTGACGTACAGGCCATTAAAGAAAATAAATTATTTTAAATAATTTGCAATAAATCAATAACAAAAAAAATTAGCCTTCTGAAATTTTGCATAGATCTTTTTTTTTGTATTCTATTATTAATAGTGGTTGCAATTATTTTATTTAGAACACAGAGGCGTGCG
The DNA here is from genome assembly GCA_963942485.1 of Pediacus dermestoides. Lineage (NCBI taxonomy): Eukaryota > Metazoa > Arthropoda > Insecta > Coleoptera > Cucujidae > Pediacus > Pediacus dermestoides. The sequence continues at coordinate 39,908,732 of OZ012626.1, forward strand.
TACGGGTTTCTTCAAAAACATTTTATTGAATAAAACGTACGCCACTGGTTTTTTTGTAGCACCAATATGCAGAGAGTAATTTCCATTCAATTTAGAAATTTTTTCGTATCTTTTAATTTTTTGATAACTTAACTCAAAATAACCTAATAGTACAGTAAATAAGGAAGAAAAAAAGGCTTCAAATAGACTTTTTTTACCCTACAGCCAATTTTTGTATCTTCTAGAGGGTCACCCTGAAAGTTTAAAACTGAGTTTGTGTATTTGTAGACCCTGCCCTTCCTTCACCAGCCCTCAATTAAGGGTTGGATTTTTTTGTTTATTGAATAACTTTTTTCCTATTACATTTTCGAAAAAAAGAGTTAGTACAAAATTGTAAAGAAAAATATTTCCTACAACTTATCTTTTAAACTTTTTTTTGATATTGTCGATATTTAAAAAGTTATTCAACAAATAAGTTGAAAATTTTGGGGAAAGAGTAATAAGTAGTAGTAGTCAGTAGTACCTAACTAGAGAAAAATTTCCCTAAAATTTGCAACTTATTTGTGAAATATCTTTTTAAATATTGACAATATCAAAAAAATATTAAAAGGAAAGTTGTAGGAAATATTTTTCTCTACAACTTTGTACTGATGCTTTTTTCGGAAATATAATAGGGAAGAACCTCTTTAATAAATAAGAAAAAAAAGTTAAGTTACCAAGAAATTGTAAGATACAAAAAAGTTTCTAAATTGAATGGAAAATACTCTCTGAATATTGTTGCTGCAAAAAAAACAGTGGTGTACGTTTTATTCAATAAAATGTTTTTGAAGAAACCCGTACGTACGCCTCTTTGTTCTAAATAAAATAATTGCAACCAGTATTAATAAGAGAATAAAAAAAAAAGATTATGCAAAATTTCAGAAGACTAACTTTTTTCGTTATTGATTTATTAGCAAATTATTTAAAATAATTTATTTTCTTTAATGCCCTGTACATCAAAAAGGAAGCAACATTCGACCATAGTTTATTAGACAAACCACCTTTAATTTTCGCTAAACTATCGACTGGTGAAATCCTGACGATATAAACTGGGACACCCTGTATAAAATAATAATTAATAATAAATCCGACGATAAATTTCAGAAAAAAAGTAAAATAACACACACACATTAATAGAGTAGTTTAGTTTTAACCAATACATTATTTGTTAATAGTAAATAAATTTTATTCCTAATTAATACTATCTCGTTCTTTAACAAGAAAAACTCAAGGATTTCATCGCCATTTTTAATTTTTTAGGTGCTTATCAACCTAACCTATCTTTTTGTTATTAGTTAAAACCACTTGGATTTCTCCACGCCTTGGAATTTTCAATATATGTACCTACAATTAATTTAGATTTTTATCAAACCCAACCAAGACCATTTATAGCTAAAAAATAACCAGAAACCAATCAAGACAAAAAGGGATAATAATAATGAATTCACTTTCTTCCATATCAATATGCATTTGCCAATTAAAGTATACTCCCTTTAGAAATGAAAAGGAAAAGTTGACCTTTTATGCGTGTAAAATTAAACAACCATGCACAATGAATGCTACTCCACACACACTCATACTCATAGAATTTCTAATAATTTTTTTCCATTTTGTGCAATAAAAACCGATGACGTTAAAAGCAGTAACCTCTTTGATGCCTGTTGTACGCTGGTAATTAAAACAGGATTTAAGGATAATGATTAATGACTCGACGTTATCGCAAAGAAAAGGAAACCATTAGCAATTTTAACTTGTACAAATAATTGTATTAAAAGTAATAATAGTTTCTCTTTCACCATTTAAATGTTTCTGGCTGTACTTTCTTGTATCATAAAATAACAATAATTTAGAACATATTATGTTGCACATACTTAGGTATACACAACACCAACTTTAGAAAACAGATGCATCAGTAGATGTATTTTAACCTGGCGATATTGAAATCAGGTTAGAGCAGTTTAGTTTAGATTAGAAAATAACCAAGAATTAGTTATGTTATGATGACAAAGAAATACCTCAGTAAATTTATACTTTGCAGAAATTGATCTAATATTACGCAATAATTCTGCACATTGATTATTTTTACAGCCTCGTAATGTACGAAAATTACACATTTGCTGTCTCACTTGAATGACTTTCGATTTTCCAGAAGAGATAATAACTAACTATATGGAAGAAAATATGCATCAAGCTAAATTAAATGTGATCATAAACTTTTCTTATATATACCTGTACCACTTTATGGTCTTTTTGTCTGCGAAGTGAGATTAATAGAATCGAGATTAAATACCTCATAACCTGTCAGCTACCGTCATTATATTTTAATTAATTATAGTGCAGTTTACAAAAATACTTATATTAATGATTGTTGCGTTGTAGTTGGATGGAAGCAAAAAATATTGTGGCAGGCCTTAGAGATGTGACTGATTAATTATTACGTGCAGATTTGTTTACAGGAACAGTTACAGTGCTTTGATCATCAACCTTTTCATTTTTGAATACTAAACGAGCTTTGCGACTTTTACTAATCCATAACATAACTGCATCGGTAATTTTATGACTAAAGAACAGCTTAAAAGGAAGGTACATTACAATAAACATTTAAAATGCAGCTTCTAACATTAATTTCAGCAGGTTTCTCTTCTACATGATGATTGTGCAATAAAACTTTTAATTTCCAAATATGGTGGATGCGCCGGGAACAAATTTTTAAAAATGTTTTAGCACACAATACGCCAATAGGACTATTAATTGATAACTTTTATCACTCCACTATACGCCCTGCTTATAGCAGTATCAACACTTAATTCGTGGTTTAGAGCCAATGCCTCAACAGTCTCGTTCGTCGGATCTCAATCCGAGCTCACGCCATAGAAACTTGGAAAGATATTTTTCAGCTATTTCTACATTAAAATTTATGATCGATGCTCTGATTGTTAGTACATTAATTTTAAACTATGACATTTTAATTTTTTGTATCGAAATTGAAAAAATGTTTGCATAAAAAAGTAGAAAAAAATGTTCTTTATTAAAAGTTAAGATAAAATATAGTAGACTGGAAAAAATCCTAAATAAGGCGGTAAACAAGGCGATAAAGGATCTTTGGTGGTTTAATTTTATCACTAAAATCTGTGTTAATTTTTATGAATATTCATAAGAAAATTTCTAAATCTATCTGCTAAAATATCTGTCTTAACAAATTATATTAGTTGTCTAAAAATTAAACATACAATTAGAAGGTACCAATCCTTTTACTATAAAGTAATAACTAATAAGCACCACATGCCAACTAAAAAACATGTTCTAACCTACAAAAAACCGATGTCTAGAGGCAGTATTTTATTTACGACTGTATAATATGATGCTGATTATAGATATAGTAAATGATCACATTAAAATAAGGAAAAACAATAATAGAAATGATATCATTATTAATCATGGAAACGAGATTAAATTGTTTGCAACATAATACCTACTTGTTAATTTATAATATAATAAGTATCCGTATAAAAAAGTGCTCGATTAAACGAATCCTTTATTAAAAATAATATTGTGCCAATCAAATACCAGCAAGTAGGTGTGGAAAACAAACAAACAATGAATAGTTTTTTGAAATTATTATATCCAGAAAAACAAAGGTTTTCGGAAAAAGTCAAAGTGATATTTTGTCAGAATTAAAACATTCTATTGGCAATTTTGTTTCTGTTTGGGAAATTATTTTATAAAATCTAATTTTTTTTTCCGAACTTTTTAATTTGTTTGTAATATTTGTTTTATTTATCGCCTGCAATAAAACAATAACATAGAAATTTACAGTACAAATACTCTGATATATGTTTACTTTGATTACAAACATTTCTTTGAAATCCGATAATTTGCTTTATTACCCTTTTCTCCATTTTGTAATAAATCGATTTATCATCGGACATCACTCGCAATTTTGTCGATATTTAGTCACAACAAAAAAAATTACCTAATCTAACCTTTATCTGATCGTAACTTTAGGCGCAGCAACAGACCTTTCCAAAAGTAAGAGACAGACAATGTGCGTGAAGTTTCCGAGGGTGTATGTCATCCTTTTGCTGTCTAAGTCGAATGTACTGGTTGCTAAATTTCAATATTATTGACTGTGTATCATATGGGGAAATGTTCAATTATTTTCTATATCTTAAAGTAATTATAAATTATAATTATGAGCTTTCTTCTTCAAATGCAAATGCCTCAGTCAATAATTCATTTCTGACGTCACACTAATAGAACAGAACGTTTTCTTTTGAAAAGATCTACTATTCGCCACTGGTGCACAAGTGCCTAAGGTTACATAGTAATCTGTGAGCGTGCAACTCTTTTTAAGCATTATTTTATCATACTTCATCGTTAACTCACAATAAACCATTTTAATATTCACTTCCAGCACCATAGAACGCGTGCCATTCCTCGTCCATACCATACATTTTAAACTTAATCATCATACATAATAAACTATTAAACTCAGTCATGCTCTAAAAAAATACTTTATCCGTTACATTCCATACCGAACAACTAACTAACAACAAAACAAATATTGTTATAATTTCTAATTCAATTAATTTTACCTATGCATTAATTATAAATCTATGTATAATGGCTATCTACCTGTGTAGCATTAATAAATTATTGTGTACACAGTCTGGGATAACTGTATTAGCTTTTTTGTTAAACTATTGTGACATGCCTGATGACATGAAATTATTGTACTACATGCCAATGGAATTGTGGCTTAATAACTCTATTAACGACTGTAATTTTCATGCTTTTCTCTATAATGGACTGGAGGACGCAAGGACATTAATCAGTAAGTATTTTCCTAGTTTTAAGTTATAATGTACTAAAAAACAGTTCAGAACAATTTTGTTTTCGTATAGCAGCTTAGAAAAAATTTCGCAAATTGTAAATTTTATATTTTTTAATCAAATAAGAAATATGTTAATCTGAACTGCCTTTCTTTCTCAGTTTGTTTCGTAGTAGAATAGATCTGTGACTTTTTTTGAAAATAAACATTATTGAATAATATTGTTTATGTACGACTGCAATATAAAGTACATTTGCGTGCGTAAAGTGGCCCTTTTATACACTAGTGTATAATGGCACTTTACTTTACTATTATTGTAAAATATCAATATATCAGCTGTCAATGTCAAAATAAATACTGTTAGAATAAATTTATTACTGTCACTCGCTCGGCCATAAAACAGACTCGTCAATAATGTCATAGATTATATACTTCTTACATAAATAGCTATTTTATTTAATCTTTAATATTGTGATATTATATGCAAATTTTTAAAGTGATGTAACACTGGGTATGCCACAAGGATCACCTAGAGGCATTTCAACGGAGTCTCGTATATTAGATACAACAAATATTCTTCAAAATGATCATTATTTGTAGGTAAAAACTTTAAAAAGACTTTCCCTTACTAACAGATAAAAATAAGATTGACACTGATGGTGATGCGTCTACAACCAATTTAAAAAAGGAAACGAAGGTGCGACCATCCATTTCATCAAATAATTTACGTACCTTATTGTTAAATCAACAAATTTAATTTCACAAATAAATTGCAAAACTGCCAAAGCCGCACACAATAGATAGAACGCAATTTCAGCTTACTATTTGAAAATTGTGAAAAGTCAACAGAATTGAGTAAGATGATTAAAAATTACTCCGATTTAGTGAAAGTTTCGTGCACTTGTATTATTGCGTGTAACGAATTTGGCAGTGTGATAATGGAAAAAGTGTATACTCCTAAACTAATTCATTACGGCTCACAATACAAACATCCATTATAAATAAAAAGTGTACCTGAAAGTGTAAGTAAGACTAATTCAAGTTTCATAAGTTATGCTTTACAGTGTTATTTAATTATTTTTTTGTTGTTTTATTATTTATACACTGCCAACAATTACTACTACACTACTACTACATTCTCTTTTTAGCCTTAAAACTTGCTCGCATTCAGGGTTTTGAAAAATCACAATGCACTTTAATAACATTCCATGCCTATTTATAAAACGCACATACATAACCTGACATAAAAATAAATCGAAACTTATCGTATTTCATAACCTACTTGCCTACATCTAAACAAGAAAGTGGCTCCGTGTTTTTTCCCAACTGTCGGAAGATCAGTCACAGATTAACTCACCTGAAAAAAAAAGTGTAAATTACTCAAGTGTTTTTCGGACATTAAAAACTGTTTCCCTTGTTTGTGACAAGGTTTGCATGAATGGCCGTGATCCAATAATCTCGATTAAGGTCCAAACCCTGAATTTGTTATCAATTAAAGTGACCAGACGAGCTGCATAATAAAACTTATAGTCCTTGGATCACTTTCGTTCAATTTATGTTTTGTTTCAACAGAGTAATGAGGATATCAAAATCAAACTTTCTTTTATTAAAGTTATTGCAAAAATATTATAGATATTTTATGAAAAGCCATTAATTATCGACATCTGTTGGACGATTTTTATTATTTTATGTATAGTAATAGTCCCTTGGTTCTTCCTTATTGTGCATCAGTTCTTCTTACAGTCATTACAAGAGCAGCTTTTACATTCTTCGCAGATATCAAATAAATCTCACATATACATTTTCTCCAGAAGTATTCAACCGATAAATACCCCATAACATATCTATTATCTATAATAACATTAGCAGCGATAATTAACAGATGCACAATGTGTGTTCGTCTAGTATTGGCGATGCATTTATACGAATAAAAAAAATAAGTGCAGTTTAGTATCTGATCTGTTTACTTTCAATCTGGCAACGTATAAGCTTCATAAATTCCAATAAAATATTTGCATGAGATGAAAACATTGTATCTCATTCTTATTATAAGATGTGAAAACGAAAAAATATTAGAAAAACTCCGCTCTTCATGCCAGTTAGTTTCTTTAAACGCCACTAGAGTTGCTGTGATAGAGGGATGCTGGCGCTGGCGTCTTGATTTTGTTAGAGAATAGGTTTTTCTACACTCTGTTTAGTTTAGCGGTATAGAAAATGGTCATTGATTCAACAATCCAGTTCCAGATTTGATTTTGCGATCACGGCGGAAGAGTGTGAAAAAATTGTGAACGCACAAAACAACTGATAACCAAATTAGTTTTATTTCAACGCTTTGCGTGAAAGTACAACCAAACTACACAAAAATAAAACTGTAAAACGCAGTAGTTTTTTTTGTAACTTTTGTTCAAAACGAAAGTAAAAACATTTAAATATTCGTTGTTGTTATTAAAAATTTACGTTGCTATATTGAAGCAGTGATGCAAATCATTGTTTAGAAGAAATATTAACAATTACACATAAAAAGTATGATCTTGTGCTTGAGTAAACACACCTTGTATAGTTTATATTTTAGAATGATATTGACTTTGTTTCCATCAATAACTATAACAAACGGATATTTGCAATTAATAGTAACTTAATTAAGGACTATGGATTAGAATCTGTTGGCGTGGAGGTGTTTCTCCTTGAAAGTAATTGCGAAGGGATTTTTTGGCCTAAATAATTATATTCGATGAAATGATATATCATTATTGGTAATTAATATTCATATTTTAGACGAAAGTTACATTGAGAAACTCAAATTAGATCTCAAACTCAAAATCTCACTTAAGGCCCGTTCACATGTTGAGTTCAAGAGCTGCGGAAGCATACTCATATAACCGAAGAAAGTAAAAAATATAATACGCAAATTTTCGTGATTTAGAGATGTGAGAAATTTCCGGCTACATTTTAGATTCTTTTACAACGAAAAACAAATATTTTACATATTTTTAAGAAATGCTTTCACCTACGAGGTATCACAATAATTTCCCATTTAATTTTATTCTTACACAACATCAAAAACAGAACAAAAAATAATACTTGTTATGAGACAATAAACTTATGCAAGTAGACGCTGTTTCATCAACTAACAAAAACTTAAAACATAATGCAATAGTAATTAAATTTTAAAATCATATGGAAAATGAATTTGAAGCACTTAATTGCAACTACCGTCTTCCCACACGTTTCTCAATCTAAAACTATCAAACTCAATAATAAATAATTTTTTCAAATGAAAGTATACTTAATCCATAAAATAGTTTAATTTGTCTTCATTTTAATTACCGATGGATGAAAAATCAATTATTAGATAAATAATATGAAAGTGTCAACTTGACGAAATTGAGGACGCTTCAAGCGGAAGCAACAACGAAACTGAAAACAAAAAATCGAGGATTTTTTTAAAAACTACAAAAATAACCTCAGCGATAATTCAGTTAATAAAATTACAAACTGTCCCTGGGGGCACAAGCACCAAATTCCAAGTCTGAGGACTACATACACAGATCTTCACTTGAACCTTAGGCATCAGGTTCTTCACGGCCTCGAGTCCCAGTAACCCGTCTTATAACGGTCACCTCGCTCTCCCATCTACACCTGCTGCTGTAGCTAAAGATAGCACTGTCAACTTGCTGGCAGACTGCACTCTTATAATCTACCTGTTAAGTTTTGGGCGATTTGTAATTTAATCCAACAATCAGGCCAATTACACAACTTAACTTAATTAGACGGAGCTTTCCGGGTGGAACAAAAATCCATTACTAATTTAAACATCAGCAGATTCTTAACCAATACTATCTAATAATGAAAAACTAAACTAATTGCAACCATTATATTATATCCATTAATTTGCCTGAGTGACCTTAATAAGTATTGTTGCTTCGTTTATTTTACTTAAGTATCACAGTTTTTTGTTGTTCTTGTAAGATGATTACTGTATTCCTGTAAATAAACAGCTGTATATAACAATAACGCTATTGTCTGTTAACTGTACATGATTTAATGTGTGCAGACAAGAAACAAACTGCATTCGTGATGTACATACTCGTATACACCACAGACGAAATGACAATCTTTATTCTTTTCCCCCTAATGATACCGTTATGTTTCCACTACAAAACTGACAATATTAAAGGTAATTAGCATTTAATTCCATCTAACACCTTTCTTTAAGTGCAATCACATTATTGTGACTAATACATGGGAAAAGCTACTAATCAAATACAAGGTTGAATAAAAATGCTCGATTAGTTTCCTAGGTTATTGATATTTCTCATTTATATAAATTGTCTGTGTTTATATTAAAGGTTCTTTAAAATGAACTTGGACTAACATTTACTTAATTTTCTACTTTATACCCGTAGAAAAATTAATTTTTTCCCATACCTACACGAAAATGGCCACTTTATTTGCGTGAAATGCGGGTTCAAAGTCGCCTTTCTAGGGTAGTCGCATAAATAAGGAGTGGGGGTAACATTTCTCACTGGGGTAGCCATTTCCTCCCTGATATGCGGGAGTTATTTGTGTTTGTTTATGGTTGTCAAGGTGATTTTCTCACTGCAAAGTGTCAAGCAAAAATGTCAGTGTTATGCTGTTATAATTTGTTCGCGCGTTTCACGCAAAAGAAGTGGCCATTTTCGTACAGGTATGAGAAAAAATAAAGTATGCTACACGGTAGGAATTAATTCCTACCTTGTTGCATAAACTACTATTCCCTTAACTGTTATTAAGGCACTTAATTAAAAAAAAAAAAATCCAAAAAATTGTTTTCGGGTGGGGCGAGATTTCAGAAAGAAAAAAAGGCTGTTCAATTTTTTATAATTTTACATATAGTTACATCGATCCGTGGACACAGTATACATATAACATTGGAATCCTTTCTTACAATTCCAGCTACTTTGTACCACTTTTCCGTTCAATCTCGGACAAAACGTAATTTCGTTTATTCGCCTAACAAACGGAGCCTCCGAAGGTCATCGACATAAAAAGAGTTTAATTTAGAACTTTACCCTGTGACAAGCAACAACAGACACCGCCCTGCTCTACCCTACCCTCTTTATTGACTGATAAATGCCAGAGCATTCGTGCTATCATCAAAATTGCCAGTTTTTATTTCTCATACTAGTTTTATAAAGTAACTTTGTGAAGAAATGAAAATTGCAGTTGGCCACGCATGGGGCAAAAAGGAAACTGCGTCATAGTGTGATTAAATAAATAAAAGTTAGGGTGGACCATTTCAATTCTTCAACAACAATCCACAGGCGTTTGAGTAGTTGATGTAGTTAATTAAAAGAAAAAGGTGTTGGAGCTGGAAGTCGCATGATGCAGAGTCCATTAATTTAATCAAATGGTAAGCTTTCAGAAAAATTAGCGAGAAACAAACTACTATATGCGCAAAATTGCATAAATTACTCACGCTGTAGCCTCCAATTTAATGGACTTGGTTATAATTAACTGACGTTGAGGAAAATATGATGAGGCGGTGATGTAAACTTATTTTTGTTCAATGCCACACTACCAACCCCTCAAAAATATATGTATAGTATTGTGTGCATGGGTGATTTATTATTCCACAAAATATGACATGCCTCTTCACCTAATTTAAATGATAAAAGTTTAAAGTTGTGGCATAAATTTAAATCGTCTGCCGCACGTCACGAAGGATAAAATGTGGAAATTGGTACCAGTTACATTTGGATATTATGCGGAACACGCCACTGCGTTGTAGAACGGCGGGGAGGGGGTGTGAGAAAGTATGATTTTATTTCGAGAGAATAGTTTCATAATATGTATTTTACAAATAAAAAGCGTTGTGTTTTTTACTTTTTTTTTAGTTCCCGCCATAAACTTCCTTATCCTAATTTTCATACGAATAAATTTTAACATTTTTCGTCTTCAACAGCTAAAAGAAATTTTCTTTGTAAAGAATAAAAATATCTATTTCATTCTATCATAATTTCTACTTCTATTCAGAGAAAAATCCTCTAACTTACTGTGTAAGATGAGTTATCAGTGTCAATAACTTTTCTTTCGCAACAAAAAACACCATCTCATATAACTATAACATACGTGCCAGCCAGACATTGGCTTGTTTATTAAATAATAATATTACACTCCACAAGTGAAGGGCATATCCTTGTTAGTTCATTGTCTTCCTTAACACTCCACAATAAAATACACATTACGCAAGCAGCGACTTTAATTTAGATGATTTGCACAATTCGCCATTTCCATACCTTCGTGTAGCCAGCCGATTTGAATTTGCATGATGTTCTAGAAAACAACTTCGTCAATTCAATTAAATTATTATCCAAGTCAAAAAAAAAACCAAATGGTTACAGAGCTGGTAATTTTTTGTTGCGGCTGAGAGTCAAGGATATAGCAAATTATAAAAGTTAATTAACTGTTAGTGCGATGGCGTCACAACTTTTTTGGAATCATGTCAGGATTGCATTATCTGTATTAGGAAAGTTATTTTATTCCGCGTTGGACTCGTCACTAGGTTACATTCAAATAGAATTTAATTGGGAACAAGCAATTAAATTCAACTTGGGTTGGGGGTGGTGCTTATCGGTTACATTTATGAGTGAGTGTACCAGATAAATAACAGCGAGTTTTATTTTATGCGTCCAGATAATTCATAGTATTGTTCAAAGGCGGAGATTTCTACTTTCCCAAACTGGTGTATTTTATTAATTTGAAAAAAATTAAATCTCGACTGATGTAATGATCTAAAATTGATAAAATGTACTAGGGGGTTCCCCCAACTATTACTAACTTCATCGACATATAGTACTGGACTGCTGCGCATCCAAAAAGCAGTAGTAAGAGAGGGCGATAAAATAAGACATGTTCGTTCTCTCTCTGCCAATTTTCGTTGACGTCATAACCAGTAGGCCCGTGAATGACAAAGTAAGATGTTACCCTCCTTTTTTACTTATATTTGGCTCTTATGTACGGTTGCTCCAAGTTCTGCTTAGGAAAGATATTTTATTCCGCGTTGGACTCGTCACTAGGTTACATTCAAATATAATTTAATTGGGAACAAGCAATTAAATTCAACTAGGGTTGGGGGTGGTCCTTATCAGTTACATTTATGAGTGAGTGTACCAGATAAATAACAGCGAGTTTTATTTTATGCGTCCAGATAATTCATAGTATTGTTCAAGAGCGGAGAATTCTACTTTCCCAAACTAGTGTATTTTATTAATTTGAAAAAAATTAAATCTCGACTGATGTAATGATCTAAAATTGATAAAATGTACTAGGGGGTTCCCCCAACTATTACTAACTTCATCGACATATAGTACTGGACTGCTGCGCATCCAAAAAGCAGTAGTAAGAGAGGGCGATAAAATGTTCGTTCTCTCTCTGCCAATTTTCGTTGACGTCATAACCAGTAGGCCTGTGAATGATAACGTAAGATGTGGCTTAAGCTCCCTCCTTTTTTACTAATATTTAACTCTTATGTACCAAGCTCTGCTAAACTAACAGCGTGATTAATATTTAACAGCGGCATGTTATTGGCTAAATGATTGTTATTTGCTGCGTTGCTTAGCAACAAATTTAAAAGACCCAATAAGCTGCCGCCGCTAAATTTTAAACACGCAATTAGTTAATTGAGCATTTAGCACAGCTTGGTGCAACCGGGCATTAGAGTTGCTATTCATTTTAACATTTTGTAGTAAAGAGAATTGGAACTAAAAAAATATTTAAAATACATTAAACTGATTAGCCCTTTTCCAAATTGTTAAAGAGTCAGTCAAACTAATATATTTCAAATTTTCCGCCAAATCTTTTTAGTTCCAATTCTCTGAACTAAAAAATAAACTTTAATACCTAATTTAAAACTAAATATAACAATACAATTGCCATTCATTCTCTAGAATTTTCTACGTAATTATTGATTACATTCGTCATCATGATTACTAAACGCTACTAGAATTACAGTAAACTATATTTAGCTTTTCAGCGTACAGACTATAGTGTATATAAATATCAAATGGAATAATCTGTTTCACCACTATGATGTCTCCATAATACAGAAATGTAAAGTTCCATGTCAATACACGAGAAAGGGTCTGTCTGCTCCTCAACGAACACTCAGTTTTGAGCGTTGCTATGACAACCGACTCATATACTTAGACCATGCCACTGTATTTTCCCACATCAAGAAAACTACAAATAAAAGTTTTGCTAAACTGATGAAATAAATTGAAAAATAGCAGAATGTATACAAGGAAGAGGCGGAAAATTACATCGTTGTCTTGCATAGAAACAATCAACTAATGAAAGTAATTTTTATTAACCATTTCTATAAATGCAATTCTACTTTAGATAAATTTAAGAAGATATCGTTTTTCATCACTAAAGCGTAATCTGAGGACTTAAATTTATTTACATTCAATAACCAGCACCAGCTAATTACTAGGGTGGAAGACGTTTGCTACTGTGAGATATGTAATCAGTATTAACGGGCGTGGCTCAAGGCTCACTGCTTGGACCACTTATAGCCTCTTGCTGTATATAAATGACCTAGCAGATTAGATAGAGTCGCGTTATGTTACTAACTTTGTTGATGACACCTTTATAGCTGTATTTGGTGAATTGAAGCATAACATTGACTTAGTTCACTTGGAAACTGAGCACAAGAGAACTGAATGGTCTAGACCAGAAAGTTTTAAAGTACTCGAGGTACTTCAACATTATAAAAGGTCAACAGAATTTTTACTGATGCTTGTTGTGGTTTTGTGTAATATTTTCCCTTAATCGCTACCGACTGATTTCCACAGAAATACATTTAGGTACTAGAACTAGAAATAAACAAAACTCGCTAAATAAACTCAAATTATCTAAACACTTAAATGCCTTATCAATTTTGCGTCAAACTTTGTAACGTAATCAATCTAAGACAATCACTTTTAAAATTTTCAAAGATAAAAGCACTTTTAGATTATCAAAACCAAATTTCAAATACTGTCACACTTATTTATACTTAAACTACAAAATCGAAGAAGGACAATCAATTATTATGATATTAACAGTTGCGTAATAAACAGCAAGTTAATTCGAATTTAACAATAGTTACCGTTATAGACCTGGTAACATAGAGTAGAGAAAAGTAGCGGATGTAGACTCTTATCAAAAAGTGATGCTCTCATTATTTTGTTTTATATTTTTTTAATATTAGCACTTTGTTAGTTAGCGAATCAATTGGATTAACAGGTTAATGTTTGTATATATGGCTACATTCTGGAATTAATTGCCGATGGTTTTTATTGTAGACTTCAACAGAATGATTGTTATTCAATATCGGCTCTGCCACATTGCGCTTGGGTAATTTCTTTTTGTAATTAGTTTACTAATTAAGTAATTTAGTGATAAATTGCTAGCAAAAGTTGCAATTACTTTTAAACAATTAGCTATTAAATTTTCAATGAGAGAAATTAAAAAAATTTAAAACAGGGCCACTACTCTAACGATGGCAGGTCTGCATATATTTTCTTTGGAAAATCAGAACTTCTTAGAGATAAGGAATTTTGGTAGATGGAAAATTCCATCACGTACCGTTGTACATAAACTTGTTTTTGAAACATCCATATTCAAAAACAAAGGAAATATCAATCAATATTCCGATAAATTTGTGTAGATACACTTAATTTGGAAAATTTTGGAATTCCTTAGAAATAATTGGGTTCTCTAGAAATCATTGTTTTAGTACTACTTACTATTAAATTTTGAATGGATTTTTTGTATCATTTAGGAACATCTGTTTTGCTTTTCTTCTTCAAAAACTATCTCTGATGAACATATTACAACATTGAGCATTTTTTTTATCTGTGACCCTGGTAAATATTTACCTACCACAACAATAATATGCAAACCCTTTAATTACATTATTTATGAAATATTTGTTATTAGCACATTCGTCCTTCGCATTTTAATATTACCTCATAAAAAACAGTTATTAAAAATAAATCATGTACGTAGTTATATTATTTTGGTTTTAAATTTGACTTTAATATATGATTATTTAATATTTAATAACACAAACTTCACTATATAACATAACACATCGTCAGGAAAAATTGAGGCAATTATAAAAGTTGTTTTCAACGAGTTTTTTGTCTGGTTGATTATACAATATATTAAATAGAGAAAATCTGGAGGAATATTTTTAAAGTCGTCAACGATGTGATGTGTAATCATTTCTAACAAATAAAAATATTTAAAATTTAAAGAAACAGGATAACGGTAAAATTGTGACAGGCAGGAAGAAGCCAAGACTTTTTGTTTTAAAATATTGTTTCTTATTGAATAATGTAACAATAAGAAAAATTATTTGTTCAGTATAAATAATAAAGCAAATAAAAAGAGTACAGTACAATAACATTTGTTCAGTATAAAAATTGAATATTTTAGATTAAGTTATGTTATAATTTTGAATTAGAGTAAGGTTAGTCCCATTATTACCTAACCTCCCCCTTACTCCAAATTTCAAAATGGTGTAGGAGAGGTTTTCAAATCTTGAATCAAAACTATGCACTAATCGACTTGGCTAAAGCTAAAAGAAATAAGTTCGTCCACTGTCCTCTACTTTGTGGACAAAAACCGACAAATAGACCTTGCATAAGTAACTAAAACTACAAAAAAATCCAAAGTAATTACCGATTAAAATTATTTTCGCAGAAACCGTGCTAGCCTTGGCAAAATTCTCACCATTGTTTAAAAAATTATTAACAACAAGATTAACAATCACAACAATATTGTTATTTATCCGTAACATTTACTTTAAAACCTATTATTAGTAGCATTATTGCACAACACTAACACACGGTATTTTGAAACTGCATCATAAACTTAATACAAACAAATCACAGAACTAGCACTTTCATAAAATTAATGTCTATACAAGAAGCACTCTGTTGTTCGTATACTAGAGCAGATATACAGGAAGTGGCTAGGCTGAGAGTGCGTCTACATCAGGATCATAAGTTATACTAACACATAATTCCTCTATTGTTATTCTTTATTCAAACTATAACCGTTCCGGATTTTTACTAGTGAACATGCTAATTATCTCCACGTGTGTTCTTCCGCTATTATTTCAATAATCACGCAAATGCAGGAAAAATATTTTTCTAGGATATTATATGAAATAACCTTTTGATATATTAGTGTGAAATCAACACACGGAAACTGGCAGAAAATTTCTTTTATTGAAATTGAAAGGATCAGTTTCATGTCTCTAATTTCCTATAGAGTAATTGCAGCTATTACTAAGCTGGGGTTCTTTATCAAAGTTGTAAAATATGACTAATTTGTTTATTAAATTTATAGGATGATTAACAAAGATTAAGGATTAGTCAATATCAAACATTTCATATCATCGGAAAATTATTTTGGTAATGTAAGTAACTTCTAGTGACACAAGTAAAATATAACTTAATGGAGCAGGATTCCATAAATTTATTAACAGATTATAAGGACATAAAAAAGTTAGAAGTCCATGTTATACTTTTGATAATAAATTCACAATTAATCAATTCAACTTTGAGAAAATTGGGTGTAGAAATCGTACAGCCTCCTAGCTTTTCCGATTTGAGTACTATGGATATGACCTGTAAAGGTGTAAAGATTGAAATGAACCTTCATAAACAACTACTTAAACAACTAAAGAAATTTTCGAGGAAATTTTGCATAATTTTGTATAAAAATTGCACATTTTCTCTAAAACCACTGTTGAATATCCTGAAATCTCGTACAGATTTACTTTCCATTAAACCAAGAATTATTCACTGACACAGAACCAAATTAATGATCAAACAATATCACTATAAATATTCCGAGCATTTTCCACAAAAACATACGAAGAAACTATAATTACTGCTTTATCTAAAAAATTACTTTAATTACTTCTTGAAAATAATTGGACTGTATCTAATGTTTTAAAAACCGTTTACTACTGTAAAATTTTCGTAAGGTTTTTGTGTTTAGTAACATCGTAATTTCCACATACTGGAACACATTCCTAACAATATGCAGCAATTATTTAATTAGTATTTACCTATAAATAAATTTTATTTTACAAAATACGATTACACATCGAATATGTTTGTTGGAAATACGCAAAAAGTGTACAAATTGAATAATGTTTTATTGCCGTTTAAAGATATGTTACACAGTGTTTTATGTCTGCTTTCTCTTATATTGTGTTTGAATTTAATGATAAATTAATATGATATACTTTAACTACAGCTGGATGTAATATAATGTACTTATATGATCATGTTGTAATAATTTGTAATTTTTTTGTGCAAAAATATGTAGGTCGTACACAAGTAAACAATTCACCGTGGAAAAAATGTAGGATAGCTACACCTTCCATCAGGGCCCCCGCTTGATTATTACAAATGAAAAGTTAATTAACATCTGACAACTCCAATTTTTTTACATGATGTCATTTCATTCATTTGGTAATTAATTACTTTCAAAACGTCAAGTTCAAACCACCAAATTCCCAAGAGCAAGTTGAGTAAATTGTCAAATAAAGAAAGGAAGTTAAGTGTTAACTTATCTATTCAAATCTAACCCTACGATCTTAAGATGACCTTACGGGGCACATAATAAAGAGAGTTCCTTTGTATATCGCATTAAAAGTGAGGAAAGCTTTTAATTTTGCATACACACGTGCATATGTATCTAAATATGAATCAATAACTTTCTAATGTTGCTGGTTTTTATTTTATGCAAAAGTGCGAAAAGTAATGTGGGAAAAACATTTTAATAAATAGTCATGATGACATCAAATCCACCTCTGCAAAGTTGTGCAAAATTATTCCAATTACAACTAATTATACAGTGATTTGCACCAACAAGACATTTATTGATATAATAATTACATTTTTTACCATTTGTCAGATTATTAAAACTGTAATATGTTGAACATGAATAAAAGGAAAGTTAAGGAGGCACTTTTCATTTTAATATCTTCTAGTTTAACACGCTATATGGATTTTTTGTTTGTAAGAGGTTAAAAATTCTAAAGGTAAAAAATCGCGTTTTTCGAGTGTAAACGTTTCAAAAATCACCGTTTTGGAACCGCCGCTTGGATTTTTAATGTCGAAAAAAATCACAAAATTACTTCGAATAAGAAACTAAAAATCATTCGTCTTCTACAAGAAATTCCTTCTCTCTGCCGCCTTTAATTTCAAACTTCAAATCTCCAAGCACATCGATAAAACTTTTGACATCATTGCTTGCAAAACTTTTTATCAGCCCACAACAAGTTTTACAAAACGTTATATTTAATCGACATTCAACAACTCCCATCAATCTTTCAAATAATGAATAATGCCTTTTAGCGTTGTTTCATTGCTCGGCGGCCAACTAAACCTACATTTATTTATTGGAGTCGTTAAATCAAGCGGAATATAGGTGAACGAGTATTTGTTGAGGTTAAATCTTATTTGGAGCTAAAGTTTACGTACTTTGCATTTCATGATAGGTAGGTATATGATTAAACCGCACTTGTATCCTTCTACATTCACCAAATAACTAATTCAGCAAAGAAATAAATTGTAAAACGCTCGTAAAGACTAAAGTCAGTTTTTCAATCGATAATCGATTAACTTTAACTAATAGTTAATATTCTTCGGTAATCTAAGAAAAACTATGCCTTGAAGTTAAGTGAAAATCTATGAATAGACAAAAGTTTATTTTTGATCTGCCACAGGTGTTTACCGAGGTGTATATCCGGTTTTTACACGCTTGGTCTCTGGAATATGTAAAATTGGGATAAGCGGATGTGTACAATTATTATTAAAACTGAACAGAACCTCTAGTACTTTACATTGTGGATTGTCGCCATGTTTCTTTGTTTGGGTTAAACCTTCAAGGTTTGACTTGTTGAATTTCAAGCAAACAATGTTTTTGCAGGTTTTATGTTACAATTTTTATTCCACGAAATTATAATTAAAATTTACAACTTGATGCACAGCATATTTACACTTTATTATTATTATTATTGCCCCGTAGTTAGCCAAGGTTAGAGCAATAATTTGTCGCGGGATTTTAATTTTTTTTATCTCAATTCATTAGTCATAAAACTTGATATAAGGCGTAAAAAAGTTTTTTAGTCTGATGAGAGAAACAAATCTGGAAATTTATTGACTTGTTTGGTAAATGCAATCCGAAAATTGTGCAACTGCAAATAGTAAATTGGACATTATTGGAAAAATTAAAATTTCGAAAATCAGTGGCCAGTTCTTGGCAGAAAAATAAAAAAATGCAATATAAAAGTGAGTTATGTATTTACAAAAAAATAAAAGTTAGCTGGTCACAATACTGACAATCGACCACAAAATTTTCGGATTGCGAATAAAATAGTTATTTTTGTAACAAGTACCTAAAATCTAGTTTTTTAGGCGATCATTACAAAAACGTTGATTTTATGGTGCCTTTTGCCGCCATAAAGTTTTACTTTTTTGTACACATCTGTCAGATGTTACTTTTTTGGGACAGAACTGTCAGAAACTGAAATAAAAAGTGACGCTTAATATTAAATTTGACAGGAGATGCTTTGATTTTTAGTTGTCTAACGGTAACTATGTTTTTCAGCAAAATGTCCAAAAAAAATTAATTTTGTGTTTTGTGACCAAATTTTTGAATTCTTTCGTGAAGATCGCCTACAAACGTTGTGTGCACCTCGGCCAAAAGTGCTTTTTTGGTCTCAAAAAACTGATTTAGGTACGTGTTACAAACAATATTTTTTTGTTAAAGGTCCCTAAAATATATTCAAACCTTTTATTATGTAAGATACGATGATATGTAATTGACATAAGTATCATACCGAGAGATCAAAAATTATCTTGGTCAAAGGTGGTCATGGATTTAAAAAAAATAGAGTCGTCCGGAAATTTTTGAGATACCTTTTTTTATTCTTAATTGCAAAGATTAAGCTACAAAAATAATAATAGCATCAAAAAATGTGTTTTTTTATTGTTCAATTTTAAATTATTCCCTATTAAAAGTCGTAAAAATTAGTTCCCATTTAAAACACGACGTGATCGGTGGAAGGGTTTGTGACGTCATTAGCCATGTTCTGCTCAGCTGTCAATGTCGTTTGTATACAAATTTTAGCATTGCCTGACATTTCGACGCTGGCTTATGACATCAGGCAACATGGCGCGCTTTTCGGGGTGTTTGAAAAGTACCTTTTTTTCAATTTGAAATTTTAGAGTCGGGATAAACATTTGGAGTTTAAAAAAAATTCTACAATGTTTTATTTACGTCTAGATTACATCAAGCAGGTTTTCAAGCGTTTTCATTTTTGATCGGATGACTCTATTGTCGGAGCTAGTATTGTGTCAATACTTACCACCTTTTATGCACGCGATTTTTGTCGCGTCAAAAGGATGATACAAGCTAAGACCGTCGTTTTTCATCATGACCACCTTTGACCAAGATAATTTTTTATCTCTCGGTACATAATACAATTTATGTCAATGTCATTAGAGCAAATATTTCTCAAAAATAGCGAACTTGGGATTATAATTACCATGTTACTATAGTAACCAGACTGAAATGAGCCCTTAAAACAAAAATAGTCCGTAAAACAGAAATAGTCCCAAAAAGAGCCATTTTACGGACTGAAATGAGTCCGTAAAATAGCTATTTTAGGGACTGTGTATAAAAATTTTTATTTTTATATTTTTAAGTACCTACGTAGATAGTATTATTATTATTATTATTAGATAATAAGTTCAAATAGGCTTACATGTAACTTTGTGAATACGAGGGGAATTCCAAATTTATAAATAAAACAACAACATTAAGCAAATAAATTTACTTCTTAAAATATCTCAAGCTGAACAAATCCTGTTTGTCTATGATTACAACTTGAAATCTACCCTTAGATTTCTGACCAAAATAAACTATACCTATCTTGGAGAGTGAGTTGGAAATTCCCATAACTATGTACGGTTTTTTATTGACTAAAATTCTTAGTAATAAAACTGACTAACTACATAATCCTATTATTATTCGAATACTCCTGAAAAAATCCTGCGAATCATTATAACTCCAGACTTCCTTATTTAATGAGATTATCAATCCCCTTCGTCCTTTACAAGGACGCTTGACGTAATCCTTTGGAGAGGTTATAAATTAATTTCGTAATTGTTCATTGTTATTGCGTTAGGACATAGTAAACACAGCACTTGCCAACTCTTACGATAATAATGATAATAAACATTATGCGGGTGTTTTTATATTATAAACAACCCAAATACAACCTCGATGGTTGAACAACCTATTTGTTTTGATAATTTGATAAACAAAAGTTCATGCATGGTTTTTGATAAAATAAATTGAAATCTAATAGTAGAATGACAATAAATAAGAGGGTAGTTTAAAAACCAAACTCACCGTGTATAAAAATGGTGCATTCGAATTGTAGTAACTTCTGCTCATTTTAAACCAGACTGTTCAATTTCACTTCACACAATTATTACGTCAAGTCCTTCATTATACACAAGTTTCCTATTAATTCTTAGCAAAAACCCCAAATCAACACAACATTTCATTACTAATTTACCAATTTCTAGATGGTCTATTTGAACAAGGTCAGCTGTTCTAATTTTCAGGTTATGAACTTAATGTAACGCGATACTTCTGTGCAGTTAACTCATTTAGATTTTGTGTTAATTTATTGTTTATTTATTTTAATTGCACCAAACATACGAAGCAATTACTTCACTGATCACTTGCCGTGACTCACTAACAACTCGACTGGGGGACATCGCCAGTCAAACGTCAAAATTTCATGGTGGCCATCTTACGGGAAACCGGTGAAAGTTAAGGCATCGCGGGTTGAGTCTCTCGGTCGGTAAACTTGCCGCGGTTAGTTTAAATGTTTGTAAAGTTTTGAAATATCAGGAAAAAATAATATTATAAATCTTATTGGCTGTATATGTTCATTCCTCCATCTGATTCGTTGTTTCCAATTTTATTGCGATCGATCTCTTAAAATAATTACAATCAGGGCCGGATTTAGCACGGGGCCGGCGGGGCCATGGCCCCGGGGCCTCCACCATTGCAATGTAGCTTTTCAATTAAAACAAAATCCGGGAAAAATAAAAAAAAAACAGATATGAGTGTTGATGATCTCATACTTGCGTTTGCAAATAAAAAATCGCGTAAAACTTCTCTAGTTTAAAAGTTTAGAAGTAAGCACAATTTATTATAAAAAACAAACAAAAATACAAAAATTACTAAGGACTTTTATTTTCCCGAAATTAAAAAAAATTTAGAAATTTTGAGGGCCCCCACCAAATATTGGCCCTAGGGCCTCAAAATTCTAAATCCGGCACTGATTACCATTAAATCGCTAATTATACAGAGTGCTCATGAAAGTTTGGCGTTTTTATCAGGGGGCAAAGGGGGAAAACGCTCTGGGAGGGAAAATTTCAGGGGCGGCAAATTTTTAAAGCGCTCAGAAAATTTGCCACCCTTTAATTTATTGTGCGTAAAAAAATATCAGATAGGGCGGCAAATTATGTAAAAATGGTCCTGATTCTACACCAAATTATTTGTACCCATTACCCATAGAATCGCTTTTTTTTTCGCTTACTATTTCCATAAATTACATTCTAAACCTACATTTCTTTCCAAACTTACTTTATTTGTAGTGACTGGATATAAACAAAATAAAAAATAGCACACACTTTTTCACCGTTTTAAAAACCTTAAAGAGTTCGATCTAAAACGTCTTCTATTAGTGCTCGCCTGCTGTTTTAAACCTAAAAACACATTTAATCAATCAATTTTAATAAATTTTCCCCATCCTACAAACCGGCATTGTACATATCTTCAATTAAATCTTCATGATCCTGAACTTTTCGTCGGTTAGTTACAAGAGGCAAACTCCGGGAAATTGTAATGCAATTTAAAATCGAATTGTTTTTGTTATTAAAATTCATCATGTGATTAGACCTGCTCCAATACGGCACGAATATATTAACAACATTAAAAATCTCCCTATTTGCAGCTTTTAACGGCTTCGTTGGCGAACTAACTACAGGAATAATTTGCGATATGTAACAACACTCAGTAGATGATTTAATTTTGATAATATCTGACTTTTTCTCGGTTACATCCCCATGAAAATTTTGTGAAATCGAAAGATTGCCTTCGCCAGTTTGGAAGAGTCGTTGATTTTGAAGGATTTCCATTTGCAAGGAAAAATCTTTTGGACATCGCCTTAATTTTCTGAAGGATTCCACTGAAATAGTCGAAATATTTGATGCAGGTACAAAATTGACTTGTTCCTCATCTCCAGGTTCAATTACTTTTTGGGTTTTGGGTTCATCTGGTGCGTCGACTTGTGGACTAGTAGCAAACTTGTCGGATACTTCATCTGGAGTTAGGTCTTCCTGGAATGTGTTCTTTGAAAAATTGTTTAAAGTTAAAAGGTAGGCACTTTAAAGAATTTTCCAAAAGAACGGAATGGTAAAATCCAAGCACGCACACAAATCGTTAATAAAAACTGTTGTTATACCTAATTTATTATTACCTCTTTGTATGCTGGAAATTCTTGAGGAGTACTTGGAAATTTATCAGAATTAGAAATTGCCTTAAGAAACTGCTTTCTAGCTTTCTTAGAGTTCTGTATTAGTCGCTTAATATTCGAAAGCGTCGTACAAATTTCATCGATATTCTGGCAAATTTTACCACATTTCTTCAGAACATTCTCATAATGTTTACAGCAGCTCTTTGAATAAGTACTGCTTGAATCAACTATACTAGCTGCAGCATTGTTCTGTTTCAAAGTGCTAAAATCCAGGCTTCCTTCCAGATTACAAAGTTTATCCGCCGTTTTCTTCATAACAGAAATCGCATTAAAGAGCTTCTCCACATCTTTAGCTTGACCAGCAAAATTACTCACAGTTACATGCTTTTCCGATTTACACACAGCGTCTGTCTTACTTTTCACATCAGAAATCTCTTTAAATAGTTTCATTAATAAAATACTACCATACTCAGACTTCAACGAAATCTCAGCTGAGGTTCTCGCTCTTGATATATCTAGTTTCTTCTTAACTGATGATCTAGCCTCGCTACTTGCAAACATATACCTCGAAGTGTTTTCTGGTAGTCGCTTATTTTCAGTTGGAGATGTTGGTCTGCTTCTTCTCGGCGTTTTTACTGAACCTGATTCACTGCTGCTGTTTCCCTGTTTGCCTTTTCTGGGTTTCGGTATTAAACTTGGCTTACCTGGAGATTTTCGTATCCCACTTAATCTCTCTTGGCTACTCAGTTTGTCACTAGTATCTTCGAGCGCGTCATAGAAATCCTCCACTTCGGAAGGGTTATCACTTAAATTAGTGTCGGTGATGGAGAGGATCGTTGGGACTGCTGCACCTTTTTCGTTGGGATTATGACACTCACATAGAATGTTCACAACAGGTTTCTTGTCCCGATTATCACCAACTCTTGGATTTTCAGGTTCAGTTCGAGGTAATAAATTATTTCCTGTATTGTGATTCATTTCATGCGGAGGTACTGATGAAGGTGATTCAATTATTAATTCATGGTTTTCAGAAAATAGTAGATGCTTCTTGGTAGTTGATTTTGGTTTTGCTATGTTTTCTTCCGACATCTCAGCAAATTATTCCTTACTCATTTAGTAAGCAAATTTTTTACCTAATTGGAGCGAATAATATTGTGGAGGGAAGCTTTTGTTATTTTGTGGCTACAAACATGAAATTTTGGTATTTTGGGCACAATTCCGCCTGTAATTAATCCATTTGCTGGTCACTAAAATTTTTTCTTTCAATTTGACTGACACAAAGTCTTAAAAATTTGACAAGATGAGTAAGAGTTAGAACAAGTTCTACAGTACGAGATATAGGATTACATCATTATGCAATTTCCTCACAATTTGATTGGTTCTGAATAGCTCCAAATTTATGTAGGAACAAGTCTATATAGTTAATTCTGTTTACCCTGTATATTTTCCATAATTCCTAAAATTTTCCAACAGTTGTCAGTGTATGTCAACCTGAAAATTTCCAGTAAATCATGTCTAAATAATGCTGAAAAAAACTAAAGCTTCTGCAGTGGTTCCACGAGGAACCACGAAAATGGTCATTCTTTCTTATAATGGCCGTTAGTATAAAGAAACGATCGGTAGAAACCCAAACAGTAATCCTGGTGTCGCCACACGTCCTAGACGAAACTTACTTCGCAAAAGTCTGCAGCTACAAAAAATGCCAAACAGAAGTCTCCATAAACCCAGCAGAAGAGCGAAGAAAGTTCCTATCATCCCTCCAGTACATCCCCTACAGCGACATTAAGGAAAACAGCATTCGCATCATAGATTTACCACGAAAAGTCAAGTTGCACTTTATAAACCCAACGTTTGATCTTCACAAAGCCTCCAAACTTCAACTGATCCAAAACATGAGTCTGAGTGACGATGATGCTGTTGCGGAATTGTGCATTGATGTGATTCGCTGGTGCCAGCAAGGACGTCACCAAAGAAGAGTCACTAGCGAGGAAAATGAATGCCAGACGGATTTGATGGTGGCGCCTCATATTTTGGAAGATACGAAAGTTGCTAAGGTTTTTATGAACTCGGAATCGCAAACTATTGCTACTATTCCTGTGGATGCAGGTAAATCTAGTAATATTTAATATAGATGGCTGTGGCTGAAGAAATTGCAAGAGATTTTATGTTGATGAATACAATAATTGGTGATGAGTGATTTGTAACTTGTGGACTTATTTAATTCCAAAATAAAAGTGTACCTACTTAATAAGTGTATTAATTAATGAATCTGTTAATATTTTTCAATTTGCTATTATACACTAAATAATTATAGTTCTACGAATATAAATATTATAGGCTTTAACAGTGATTTAAAATGCCGGGTCCTAGTTTAAGGAAAGGCCCCTTGAAAGTTAGATCTGCCCCTGCATTCAAGTAAATAAAAAATCGAGTAATAGTTTCTTAGAAGTTAAGAAGCAATAATGGAGTTTATATCGTCAGGATTTCACCAGTCGATAGTTTAGCTAAAATTAAAGGTAGTTTGTCTAAAAAACTATGGTTGAATGTTGGTTCTTTTTTGATGTACAGGGCATTAAAGAAAATAAATTATTTTAAATAATTTGCTATAAATCAATAACAAAAAAAGTTAGTCTTCTGAAATTTTGCATAGATCTTTTTTTTGTATTCTCTTATTAATAGTGGTTGCAATTATTTTATTTAGAACACAGAGGCGTGCGTATGGGTTTCTTCAAAAACATTTTATTGAATAAAACGTACACCATTTTTTTTGCAGCACCAATATGCAGAGAGTATTTTCCATTCAATTTAGAAACTTTTTTGTATCTTACAATTTCTTGATAACATAACTTTTTTTTTTCTTATTTATTAAAGAGGTTCTTCCCTATTAGATTTCCGAAAAAAGCATCAGTACAAAGTTGTAGAGAAAAATATTTCCTACAACTTTCCTTTTAATATTTTTTTGATATTGTCAATATTTAAAAAGATATTCAACAAATAAGTTGCAAATTTTAAGGAAATTTTTCTCTAGTTAGGTACTACTTACTACTACTACTTACTACTCTTTACTCAAAAATTTCAACTTATTTGTTGAATAACTTTTTAAACATCGACAATATCAAAAAAAGTTTAAAAGATATGTTGTAGGAAATATTTTTCTTTACAACTTTGTACTGACTCTTTTTTTCGAAAATTTAATAGGAAAAAAGTTATTCAATAAACAAAAAAATCCAACCATTAATTGAGGGCTGGTAAAGGAAGGGCGGGGTCTACGAATACACAAACTCAGTTGTAAACTTTCAGGGTGACCCTTTAGAAGATTCAACAAAAATTGGCTGTAGGGTAAAAAAAGTCTATTTAAAGCCTTTTTTTCTCCCTTATTTACTGTACTATTAGATTATTTTGAGTTAAGTTATCAAAAAATTAAAAGATACGAAAAAGTTTCTAAATTGAATGGAACATAATCTCTGCATATTGGTGCTGCAAAAAAAACCAGTGGCGTACGTTTTATTCAATAAAATGTTTTTGAAGTAACCTGTACGCACGCCTATGTGTTCTAAATAAAATAATTGCAACCACTATTAATAAGAGAAAACAAAAAAAAGATCTATGTAAAATTTCAGAAGGCTAACTTTTTTTGTTATTGATTTATAGGAAATTATTTAAAGTAATTTATTTTCTTTAATGGCCTGTACGTACTAGATACCATTTTCTGAACCACCAATTAAGAGCATTTTAGTATTTCTGTGTCTGTGTCGTCTTCAAATTTAATATAAACACGAACTATTTTTAGGTATATTATTCTTGAATACATTCTGCATTGTCCTGTATAATTTTTTTTCTCCAATCCGGGTTTTTTTTTTAAAAATTTTCCATATAAAGTCATTGCAGGTGACAACTTACCTATATGAAAATCTTTTTAACAAATTTAATAATTACTCCGAGTAGACATCGTTTATGTTCAAAATGGAATTTAACTTTTCGATTCAAAATAAACCAATCTTTCATCACGTATCAAATTTTTAAATATTTTCAATACTAGTTTTCAAAATAAATTAAATGAAACATGAATATAACGATTTATTTTTTCAAATTCCAAATTTGAACACTAATAATTCTTTAAGGGTTAATACTATCAAAAAAATTATGAGATACTTTCGATCGCAAATCATCTCAGCTACAAATTTCATGTATAACTCTTTTTCGATAATCAAATAGTTTAGCAGATTGGCTTCTTTTTATTCAACTTTTTTAATCTACAATTTTCAACATTCAAGAGATGATTGCTCGAAAACTAACTCGGATTGGGATAAAAAAATTGTACAGAACAATGCAGAATTTATTCAAGAATCACCTAAAAATATTTCGTGTCTATCCTGAGACACCTATTTTTCGAAATTTCCGCAAGTACGATAAAAGTTAAGTTGTATAAATATTTTTTAAATTTGTATTTCTGCTGATGAGGTCATTTCTTTTCGAAGTAATATCTGGGTGAATAGCACTTTCGCTTTATTCATCTGTAGAGAATTTGAGCATATTTACATTTAAATTAATATTATTATAATGACTTTAAAGAAATTACTTTTTTTTTGCAAAAATAGTCACCATTTCGTTGTGTTTTATTATTTCATATACTTATTAGGCGCTTTTGTCTATTTACATACTAGTAGATAAAATTTGTTAATGAAGCGAACAAATTTACAAAAAACTTCTAGATATCTCCATCCAATAAACGAGTAATTGTGACTATATTTACAAACAATGGAATATTTGGCTATTAAATCTCACTTCTTCAAAAAAAAATTACATGTGGAGAAATTTCTATAACAATAAATATTTACTAATAAATAGTTATTGCCATCGTAAATGATAATACTGTATGAATAAACAACAATTATTTTCTTACACCGAAGCATTTTCACATTTTTGCAGATATGTAAATGTTAAATTATTTTCGATGCATTTATGCAATTATTGCACTACAGTTGTTTCGTTACGGATAATGGAATACTCACGTTTGAAGTACAGTTAAAAAATATAAATATAGCATGTCAGTAAGTACAATTCCGGATGTTTCTTCCACAAATAACTGAAAGTCGGAAATGGAATAAATATTTTTTAAAGTTAACATGACTATTAGTTTAGAAAAATGTTTTACAATGCAAGAACTGTGCTGATGGGCAGCAAAGAGGAAGTTGTATTATGGAAAATCACGAAACGGTTTGATCATCCATTTGTAACATTCTTATAAATAAATAATCTTGTAGGGTATTTGATTTGGTAAAAAAATTCGTACTTTCTATTCTAATATTCTATAACCAAAATTGCGCCGCTTTTGCAAACAGTTTATCGTATGTGCAACATCCATTATATTAAATTATAAATTTTAAGGAACTGATTGAATTCAGATTTCTAAATCTAATTTTATAATAATGTTTCTTTCCATTGTGTATGTGTCGTCATTATCAGACAATTTTCATCACAAACGCAAACAATTTTTTTATGATTTATACATGTATGTGCATTGAGAAATGATGGAGGTGGCCTTGTTGCTTCATTTTAGAAACTTCCGGTTTTGTTTTGTAAAAAACTATAGAATTATGTTTAAGTACCATAAATAGAATTCGCTATCAATTTTATAGTTATTACAGCATCAAAATGTCCAAAAACGTATTTTAAGGGGTTTTCAGAAGAAGTAACCATTAACTATCATCATAACTTTAATATCTTATTATATTATAAATTTGAAAAGTATTAAATAAATTTGTGTTTTTCTTAAATTTGTAATACCTAATTATAAGCAAAATTATGTCAAGTATGATTATTCGTGCAAATCGTCAATGAAACAGACCTTCTTCTAATATAATATTAAACCTCAAATTAGTTATCAAGAGAATTTATTAGATGATTAACAAAACGCTGAAATATTTTCTCCTACCTTCTGTCCCTTATCGTTTTGTTTTTCCATAGATAATAAATCCCTGTCCAAAATCCATGTGGTAATATAGCTCACTTGCCCCAAACAAAAATACTAACTCACATTTTATGCCACACAATTTTTTTCAAAATATTTTCGATGTTCGATTTACGCGAAACGTACGCACGCGATTTGTTAGTAAAAATCCTAGACAATACTTTCAAACAACTGCAAATATTAGTGGAAACAAAGTGGTGGAAGCGCACCCAAAGTCATTTAGAGATCCGATGGCACCCAACCGAGACAACAGTTCACATGGAACGCGTGTTTTTACAGGAGAAATCATACTGTTTATAAATATTGTGGCAATTTTTGTAGGTACTAAGTTGCTGTTTTTCTTGGTGATTTGGGAAAATTTAGGTAGGGACAGCGAAATTGTTTGATAGTTTTGGGGAAGGACTGGAAATTCGAATAAATTTAATGGAACTAAATAATTGAAATTGTCTATAGTACAGCGGGTGAGCCAAAAAATTTTTTGTAACGCCTACCCTATCAGATTTTTTGACCACCTTTCATAGTTTTTTAAAAAGAATAGAAAAAAACAACTTTAATTTTAATAAGAATTTTGCGTATTTCGATGAACAGAGTGATTTGTAACGTATGGAGGAGATTGAAATGGCAATTAGTGGGGATTAATATAAACATTTTTGCATAATAAACTTTTGACGAAAACCCAATAAAAACAAAAGTTACAGTGGTTTAAAGTTCTTAATTTTCTTTTCACCGATTGAGTACCGCTGAAATTAAATTCAAGAGTGCGTCTATCTGGAAATCTTTCTAAATATACGCCTTGCTCGTGCAGCATTTTGATCGGCAGCTCCATAAACAATTATCATGTCCAACATTATTTATTACACTAGTTTACAGCCATTTTGCCTACCATATCTTACTCTGATTTTCTTATGTATTTTGGCCCACTAAACACGAAAATCACACATACACATTTTTTTTTTCAATTTTCGGAGTTCTTTCGACGTTTTTGAGTATACAGGGTGTTCGTGCGAAGTGGCTCACTATTGCTAACTTCGTTATTATTGGAGCTACAAAGTCGGTTAAATTAGCAAACTAATAGCATTTTTTCCGCTGATTACAATGGTGAAAACAAAAAAACAATTGACCATCTGGTTTTCAAGATATTCAAAAAAATAACATTTTTTTGAATAGAACACCTTATACAGGGATATTCACCGAAACCGTTGGTTAGACGTTTTAAAAGATGTAATTAATATTTTTTTCTAAAAATTGGTTTATAGTCTAAATAGTATAAGATCTCTTTATTTAAAATATTTTCAAGTTTCTACGACTTCCGGTTGTAGGTACCGGAAGTAGACCCTAACTTCGTTTTTTTTAATGGAACACCCTGTATATTATTACATTTTTAAATTCTACATTCAATTATAATAACATTTTGTTAAAACAATTTTTCTCCAAAACATTTCGTTTAATAATTACAGGATGATTTTTTTTTAAATGTCCAAAAATAGGCTAACTTTCAAATTTTATTTTCTAGCCTTCTAATATTCAAATAGAAATGCGGTTTGGACAAGATGTTAACAGAAGTGTACTACTTGCAATTTCTTTATTGCAACATCTCAATGTGCTACAGGGGGTTTATAATTTAGGTGCCATTCAGAAAAAAATCAAAACGGCAAAACTCATTTTTTTCAAATGGAACACCCTGCATATCGATACAAATTTGGATTATTCATTCAATTTAAAGGTAATTTTGTTAAATAAACTTTACACCCAACTCTTGTCGTTTTCGTGAAATATCAATTTTTATGGTACTTACACTTAATATAATGATTAACAAGAGAAGTTTTTTTTAATTAATTTTTTATTTATGATTAATGTAACGATATTGTTTAAGATGCTTTACTGACAACATCGATTGCTTGATCCAATAATCGAATTGTTTGGCATAATTTTCAATATTACCAAAAAAACGAAATTTCACGAAAACAGCAAGAGTTGGGTATAAAGTTTATTCAACAAAATTATCTTTAATTTGAATGAATAATCCAAATTTGTATCGATATACAGGGTGTTCCATTTGAAAAAAATGAGTTATTCCTTTTTGATTTTTTTCTAAATGGCACCTAAATTATAAACCCCCTGTAGAACATTGAGCTGTTGCAATGAAGAAATTGCAAATAGTACACTTTTGTTAACATCTTGCCAAAACCGCATTCCAATTTGAATATTAGAAGGCTAGGAAATAAAATTTTAAAGTTAGCCCATTTTTGGACATTTTTTAAAATATCATCCTGTAATTATTAAACGAAGTGCTTTAGAGAAAAATTGTTTTAACAAAATGTTATTATAATTGAATGTAGAATTTAAAAATGTAATAATATACAGGGTGTTCCATTTAAAAAACGAAGTTAGGGTCTACTTCCGGTATAACCGGAAGTCGTAGAAACTTGAAAATATTTTAAATAGAGAGATCATATGCTATTTAGGGCACAACCCAATTTTCAGAAAAAAATATTAACTACATCTTTTAAAATGTCTGACCAACGGTTTCGGTGAATATCCCTGTATATTTTTGTAAAAATCGATGGTAAATTAAATTCTATACAAAAAATGTCCTCATCTTTTTTTGATAGTAATTTAAAATAAGAGAGTTATTTTGAAAAAAAAATTTTGTAATTCTTTAAAATCAAGTAGCCCTAAAAAGGAATAATAATTTATTAAAACCAAACAATCATAATTTTGAATTTATGCAAGTTGAAAAATACTTGAAAGAATTACGAAAATATTGAAAATTTACAAAATTATAATTTTCATGGCTACTTGATATTAAAACTTTGAGAACTTTTTTTCAAAATAACTCGCTTATTTTAAATAATTGTCAAAAAAGCATTCTTTGTTCAGAATTTAATTTATCATCGATTTTCGCAAAAATATACAGGGTGTTCCATTTAAAAAATGTTATTTTTGTGAATATCTCGAAAACCAGATGGCCAATTGTTTTTCTGTTTTCATCACCATTATAATCAGCGGAAAAAATGCTACTACTTTACTGATTTAACCGACTTTGTAGCTCCAATAATAACGAAGTTAGTTGAAAAAGCCGAAAAATGTCGAAAATTCACATATCGCCCTGGGAAAAATAGAAATCGCAAAGATAAGTTCAGTTCAATTTTTTTTACGTGAAGCTGACACCTTTACGAAAAAAACAAGCTACTATTGATGAAAATCCATGGACAAATGGCGAAGTTATGTATTTTTCAATGAATAACCAAAATTCAGCTTTTTGACGATTTTCACGTTTTTTCTTCCTTTTATTGAATCAGTTACCATTTTGTTATAATAGGTGAGATTCGGTCACATTCCAAAGTAATTCAGATAACTTTGATGATAAAAATACCGGGTTAGAAAATATTTGATAATCGGGAAGTTATGATGTCAAACTTCAAATTTTACATCATAACTCTGCGATCGTCAATTCATGTGGAAAAATGGCGAAGGAGTAATTTTCATTTTACAATTTTTTTATAGTTTCTTGAACTAAATAGTAGTTCAGTTAATTCAAATATTCCCAATATAAAATTGAAAACATAAATTATACTTATTATTTTTTGGCCTTGAAAACAAAAATATATGAAATTTTTTAGCAATTTTTAAGTACGGTATTAATTTTATATAAAAAAAAACACAGATGAAATGTTGTAATAAACCACATGTTACTATTTTGGCCTTTAATAGGTCATTACAATTAACTAGGCACATAATTAAAACAAATCTACATACTTATACTTATTTGCTTACCTTTACATTGTTGCCTCCAACGAACCAAAACATTATGTTTTACATAATATTGAAATCCATTGCACCACTTGTAAAACATTCAAATAAAGTTAAAAACAAATTTATATTTAATGAAACTATTTACACCTTTAACTGGAACTTATCCATACTCTTTACCACTTTTTTTTGTAAATAAATCCTCAGCTAAATACGGAAAAGACGCAAAGTAAAAAAAAACTTTGAGAATTTTTAATTTTAATAAAATTAATAGGTAGGTAACATTGAAAAAATGCATTTTTGAAAGAAATATGCAAGCAGAAGTACTGAAAACAATTTAAATATGGACAATCTTTTAATAGAAGAAATAAAATTATTTATCACGATTTTTTAAAAATTTCTATATTTATTTTATTTTTCATATCACCAGAAAATATTTTGGACACTAATAATATTGTCTAATTCTAATGACTAAATAAAAATTCCTTTATTATGATATATCGATTTTTTTTACATGATCATCCTTTAATAATTTACGCCTCATTGTAACTCATCATACACATCTTCCAGTTACCGTCCACTCATCTGCTCACTTATTATTGGTTTCAAATTAATAACGTTATGATTTTAATCAGAGCTTAACTGTGAAAGTATATTATACACATTTAATTGCAAATCGACTTTTAACAATTAGAGAGCTTCAGTTAAGGTAATAATTATATCATTTAATTAACAATGTATATCTTTAAATTACTTTCGTTTTCGTATTTCAATTTGTAAAGTCGGAATAAGTGGATTATTTTATTTATTACGTTTTTTCTATTACAATAGAAGTAATTGTTGTTAATAATTTGAAAGTTTCAAAGTTTGTGTTTGTCGAATTGGTAAGGTACTTTAGAGAAATGTAAACATCTGTATAATTTTTTCAGCAAAGAACTTTAAATTTAAATTCAGGTACTTAACAAAAATTTACAATAAGTAAATTTCCAATCCAGGTAATATTTTAATATGTTATTCGACTTATAGGGTAGGAGGACAAAAGCAGATTATTATTGTAAACAGTTCTGTATTTTCGATATATAAAACAAAAATATTTTTATTTCGTAATGTTTAAGTAAAATTTCTACCTTATCAAATATAATTCTGCTCAGGCGATAGTTTCGACAGGTTTGGTAGGTCCATGCCAGGCTTTCTCTTCACAATGTTTACGAGCCTAAAAATCAAATTCATTAGCGCCATTAGTGAAAATCCAAGTGAGGAGTTACCTCTGGTCCACATTCATCAGCGTTTTTATCGCTGTCGCACCAGTACCCTGGTCCTCGGGAACAAGGATTTGTAACCCTGATGTCTCTTTTGTATTTTGATTGTGCACCCCATACTTTCTCTTGACAATGACGCCTCGCCTGTACATACAAAATTGTTACCTAGTATTTTTCGAGAATTAGATTTGGACTTACGCCTGATCCGCATTCGTTGGCGTTCTTTTCGCTTTCACACCAATAACTGGGTCCCCAAGTACATTTATTGGAACCCGGTGCTACTTGGCGTTTATTTCGGCCCTTCCAAACTTTCTCTTCACAATGTTTTCTAGCCTAAAGTATTAACAAAATATATCATTATGCCTCTCTAGTAATAACAAATCTTACTCCTGCACCACATTCATCAGCATTTTGTTCGTTGGCACACCAATAACTTGGACCATATGTGCATTTGCTGGTACCTACTTGTCTAGTTGGGCGTTTTCCGCCCCAAACTTTTTCTACACAATGTGTGCGAGCCTAAAATATTATTTTTTAGAACTTGTTAAAATATCTTTACAGATTTTATACATTGCATTCGTCAGCGTTGTCTTCACTAGCACACCAATAATCTGGTCCGAAAGTACATTTGTCGACACCTGGTACTTGCCTCTTATTTCTACCTTTCCAAACCTTTTCTTCGCAGTGTTTTCTAGCCTAAAATAATATAATAATATAACAACATGACATTACTTTTCTTATAAATATCGTAAATCTTACTCCTGCACCACATTCATCAGCATTCTTTTCGCTTTCACACCAATAACTTGGACCATAAGTACATTTACTGGTGCCTAGTTGGCTAACTTGTCTAGTTGGACGTTTTCCTTTCCACACTTTTTCCTCGCAATGTTTTCTTCCCTGTAACAACATGAGATATTATAAATATAGAATGAGAAGACCATTAAAATATTATATGTTGTATACCCCGCATTCGTCAGCATTCTTTTCGCTCTCGCACCAATAACTTGGACCAAAAGTACATTTATCACCACCTAGAGTTTGTCTTTTATTTCGACCTTTCCATACTTTTTCCTCGCAGTGTTTTCTTGCCTGAAACATTACAACAATTGGATATTTTATACGATTAATTAGAAATTAAGGAAACTTACCCCTTCACCACATTCATTAGCGTTTTGTTCGTTGGCACACCAATAACTTGGACCATAAGTGCATTTGCTAGTACCTACTTGTCT
This sequence comes from Pediacus dermestoides, assembly GCA_963942485.1. Classification (NCBI taxonomy): domain Eukaryota; kingdom Metazoa; phylum Arthropoda; class Insecta; order Coleoptera; family Cucujidae; genus Pediacus; species Pediacus dermestoides. The sequence continues at coordinate 39,944,412 of OZ012626.1, forward strand.
AGTTGGTCGTTTTCCACCCCAAACTTTTTCTTCACAATGTAGGCGAGCCTAAAATGTTCAATTTATATTATTAAGAAGGACCTGTCAAAAATTATGGTTCATACTTTGCATTCATCAGCATTCTTTTCACTAGCACACCAATAACTTGGTCCATAAGAACATTTATCAGCCCCTGGTACTTGTCTCTTATTTCGGCCTTTCCAAACTTTTTCTTCGCAGTGTTTTCTTGCCTAAATGATTATAACAATATGATAAATTATAGCATTTCTTAAAAAATAACAAATCTTACTCCTGAACCACATTCATCAGCATTCTTTTCGCTCTCACACCAATAACTTGGACCATAAGTACATTTACTGGTACCTACTTGTCTAGTTGGACGTTTTCCTTTCCAAACTTTTTCCTCGCAATGTTTTCTTGCCTATAACATGACACATTATAGGAAGAAATATTAAAATAATGTGTATTGTATACCTCGCATTCATCAGCATTCTTTTCACTTGCGCACCAATAACTAGGTCCAAAAGTACATTTTTCAGCACCTAGAGTTTGTCTTTTATTTCGTCCTTTCCAAACTTTTTCTTCGCAGTGTTTTCTTGCCTAAATGATTATAACAATATGATAAATTATAGCATTTCTTAAAAAATAACAAATCTTACTCCTGAACCACATTCATCAGCATTCTTTTCGCTCTCACACCAATAACTTGGACCATAAGTACATTTACTGGTGCCTACTTGGCTAACTTGTCTAGTTGGACGTTTTCCTTTCCAAACTTTTTCCTCGCAATGTTTTCTTGCCTATAACATGACACATTATAGGAAGAAATATTAAAATAATGTGTATTATATACCACGCATTCATCAGCATTCTTTTCACTTGCGCACCAATAACTAGGTCCAAAAGTACATTTTTCAGCACCTAGAGTTTGTCTTTTATTCCGACCTTTCCAAACTTTTTCCTCGCAATGTTTTCTTGCCTAAATCATTACAACAACTGGATATTTTATACGATTAATTATAAATTAGGGAAACTTACCCCTTCACCACATTCATTAGCATTTTGTTCGTTGGCACACCAATAACTTGGACCATAAGTGCATTTGCTGGTGCCTACTTGTCTAGTTGGTCGTTTTCCACCCCAAACTTTCTCTTCACAATGAGCACGAGTCTATAAAATTCAAATTTTACTATTAAGAATAAAGAAAATAAATAGCCAAAAATATTAAAAGAAAAAAACAATAGAAAAAACTCATCTATGAAAAAAGTATATGTAGTTAATGTGGAAATAACTGGATTTATATTAAGATATAATAAAAACACGACAACAAAAAACAAAATAGGAAGGTTCATATAAAAAAACGTTTAAATGTGTCAAGGAGATGGGAACCGTATAGACTCCGATGTAACAGAAATGTTAAGTAAAAACAAGAAAAAATACCCTAATATAAAAAAATAATAAAGAAAAATTCAAACTGAAGTTATAGAAACTATAAACAAGGAAAGAACACTATATATCTTAAAAAAAATTACATGCTGACCATATTACTGAAACTACAACTTACAAGAAATGAAAAAACGTTAACACCGAACTGTTTTCTGCTTACAATATTTTATAATAGGTATGTTTCCATTTTGTAATTTATATTATTTGGGAAATTAAAAAAATATATGTTATTACGAAGAAACATTAAAATATTATGTAGGAGGTATTACCTGGCATTCATCAGCATTCTTTTCACTTGCGCACCAATAACTTGGTCCCCAACTACATTTTTCGGAACCTGGTACTACTTCTCGTTTCGCCCGCTTTACCCAAACTTTTTCCTCGCAATGTTTTCTTGCCTGAAATATTACAACAACGATATTTTATACAATGTCATAGAAATTAAACAAACTTACCCCTTCACCACATTCATTAGCGTTTTGTTCGTTGGCACACCAATAACTTGGACCATAAGTGCACTTACTGGTGCCTACTTGTCTAGTTGGTCGTTTTCCGCCCCAAACTTTCTCTTCACAATGTGGGCGAGCCTAAAATGTTCAATTTACATTATTAAGAAGTATCTGTCAAAAATTATGTTCTGTACTTTGCATTCATCGGCATTCTTTTCACTAGCACACCAATAACTTGGTCCATAAGAACATTTATCAGCCCCTGGTACTTGTCTCTTATTTTGTCCTTTCCAAACTTTTTCTTCGCAGTGTTTTCTTGCCTAAATGATTATAACAATATCATAAATTATAGCATTTCTTAAAAAATAACAAATCTTACTCCTGAACCACATTCATCAGCATTCTTTTCGCTCTCACACCAATAACTTGGACCATAAGTACATTTACTGGTGCCTACTTGACTAACTTGTCTAGTTGGACGTTTTCCTTTCCAAACTTTTTCCTCGCAATGTTTTCTTGCCTATAACATGACACATTATAGGAAGAAATATTAAAATAATGTGTATTATATACCTCGCATTCATCAGCATTCTTTTCACTTGCGCACCAATAACTGGGTCCAAAAGTACATTTTTCAGCACCTAGAGTTTGCCTTTTATTCCGTCGTTTCCAAACTTTTTCTTCGCAGTGTTTTCTTGCCTAAATGATTATAACAATATGATGAATTATAGCATTTTTTTAAAAATAAGAAATCTTACTCCTGAACCACATTCATCAGCATTCTTTTCACTTTCACACCAATAACTTGGACCATAAGTACATTTACTGGTGCCTACTTGGCTAACTTGTCTAGTTGGACGTTTTCCTTTCCAAACTTTTTCCTCGCAATGTTTTCTTCCCTATAACAACATGACATATTATAAATATAGAATGAGAAGACCATTGAAATATTATATGTTGTATACCCCGCATTCGTCAGCATTTTTTTCGCTCTCGCACCAATAACTTGGACCAAAAGTACATTTATCACCACCTAGAGTTTGTCTTTTATTCCGACCTTTCCACACTTTTTCCTCGCAGTGTTTTCTTGCCTGGAACATTACAACAACTGGATATTTTATACAATTAATTAGAAATTAAGGAAACTGACCCCTTCACCACATTCATTAGCATTTTGTTCGTTGGCACACCAATAACTTGGACCATAAGTGCATTTGCTGGTGCCTACTTGTCTAGTTGGACGTTTTCTTTTCCAAACTTTTTCCTCGCAATGTTTTCTTGCCTATAACATGACACATTATAGGAAGAAACATTAAAATAATGTGTATTGTATACCTCGCATTCATCAGCATTCTTTTCACTTGCGCACCAATAACTAGGTCCAAAAGTACATTTTTCAGCACCTAGAGTTTGCCTTTTATTCCGACCTTTCCAAACTTTTTCTTCGCAGTGTTTTCTTGCCTAAATGATTATAAGAATATGATAAACTATAGAATTTCTTAAAAATTAACAAATCTTACTCCTGCACCACATTCATCAGCATTCCTTTCGCTTTCGCACCAATAACTTGGACCATAAGTACATTTACTGGTGCCTACTTGTCTAGTTGGACGTTTTCCTTTCCAAACTTTTTCCTCGCAATGTTTTCTTGCCTATAACATGACACATTATAGGAAGAAACATTAAAATAATGTGTATTGTATACCTCGCATTCATCAGCATTCTTTTCACTTGCGCACCAGTAACTAGGTCCAAAAGTACATTTTTCAGCACCTAGGGTTTGCCTTTTATTCCGACCTTTCCAAACTTTTTCCTCGCAATGTTTTCTTGCCTAAATCATTACAACAACTGAATATTTTATACGATTAATTATAAATTAGGCTAATTTACCCCTTCACCACATTCATTAGCATTTTGTTCGTTGGCACACCAATAACTTGGACCATAAGTGCATTTGCTGGTGCCTACTTGTCTAGTTGGTCGTTTTCCACCCCAAACTTTCTCTTCACAATGAGGACGAGCCTAAAATGTTCATATTATATAATTAAGAAAAAACTTGAGAATAATTGTGTTCTTTACTTGGCATTCATCAGCATTCTTTTCACTAGCACACCAGTAACTTGGTCCATAAGAACATTTATCAGCTCCTGGTAGTTGCCTTTTACTTCGAGAACTTTCTTGGAAAATTATTTGTAAATATTGGTACTCAGAACAAACAGCAATTTGTCTACAAATTTTGTGTTTGTCGGTGTCCAAAATTAGGAGACCATAAATAATTTGGCCGTATTTCTCAATGAAAGCAGAACACTAAAACGGAAAAGTAAAAATCGAATTTAAATAAATGTTTCATGTTTAGAAAGAATACATTGATAATAATTTTATACTTATTTATTTTATGTAGTACTTATAGATATGTTTTTGTATAAATTATGACGCTTAGGGAATTTATAAAAACCAAACTAAAAATAAATATTGGAAATAATTTTTAGTTTCTAATAGAGAGGTGAGTATGAAATGTAAGAGAATGATTTGAAATGAAAATTTATGAATAAATTAAATCAGTTTGACAATTTTTGATACGGCTGGATGTTGGATGAAATAACGTTATGCAAAAATCGTAGTATTTAATGCGTAGTTTATTACATATCTACGTGCTTATCTGAGTGATATTTTTATATACCTAATCGCAATCAATATTTAAATTTCGCGCTACATATTTGCATATGATTAGCAGAAATATTTGCTAAAATGTTGGTTGCATATTAATTTACCCGCAAAAAAGGCGTAGGTAGATTCTTTCAGTAAAAAATTCCTATAATACGAGTATGTTCATATAATTATAATCAATGTTCAACTAAAACAATTTTCATCAGAAAATAAATAAATACAACGGCGGCGTAGGCGCACCAACCTGAAAGATAGTCCACTTTATTTACACTACTTGTTCTCCGCATTTATTTATTGCTACGTATCCAAATTCCAAAAATACTTACCATAATTTTCGACAAATCTACACAAAAAACAGGTATAAAAACAATCTAAAATCATTAGAATTTACAATTTTTATTCAAAAACCATACAAAGTAAACAATTTCCATAAGTGCCACTGTGACAAAAATTCAATACATTTTAGTCTATGTAGTGATAAGCGGCTTAACCAAATGCTTCCTGTCAATCCATACCTATACTTAACTTTTTATCACAGTTTCATATTCACAATAATCATCGCTAAACTCCAGATAATACAAATTATAATATTTTTTAAAACTAAACTGTGAGCACTAATCTACTAGAAGCAAGTAGTGAAAAGTACTTTGGTAAAGATTGAACCTAAATTTTGTCTTACTAAAAAAGAAAACAACAGATTAAACTAAATTAATACAGATTTATCAAGTTTATTTATATGATACAAATACAATAAATTTACTTACACTAAACTATGTTTTAAAGAGTAAAAACACTCTTTTTAAATTAATAAAATCCCACTGGTCTGTGCGGTGTAGAAGTACACATTTCCAACTTCTTGCATATTGCAGCTTTGTCTGGATAATGCGTAACCAGATTTATTAAAATCTCTCCATATTCGCTAACAATTCTCACGCACTAAAACAGAAAAGGCAGCAAGTTACCACAATGATCGTACAATAAAAAGAACCACCACCCAATTAAATGAAATTAAACAAAAGAGGCGGATTTTCATATCACAATAATATTATTCGTCAAAATTAATACCATCAGTATTTAATAAGCGTCTAATTTTCAATACTATTTCATATTCTAAAATATGCGTTCTTTTATCATATGTTGATTTTGACTGAATATCGTTTTGAAACTTTTATTGGGATATGAAAATACCATAAAGAAAATGATGAGCATTTATTATACAGGGTGAGTCGCAATAAGTGGACATGCTTTACCTGTAAATACTAGACCTAAAACTAAGACGATTGACGTAAAAAGTTGTTATACTAAAATGCATAACTAAAAAGTTATAGGCGTTTGGTTTCAGAAAAAAACATTTTGGTAATAACTTCTAAACTAATTGAATGAGAAGAACCAATTCTTGGTAGTTGCTAATGAATACCAAAGACCTTTAATTTGTGAAAATTTTGTTGAAATCAAACTTTAAGAAGATGGTTTTTTAAAGTAAATAAAGTGTTTAACCTTCTGGAACTTTTTTGTCCTTAAAATTTTAATTATAGAAAAAATTGCATTTAATAGGCAATTCAATTGGAAAACTTTTTCATTTCTTGTAAAGTTTTGATTAAACGCACTGTGAAGCTTTAAAAAATTAAAAACTAACAGCATGTTTTTACTAAGTTTCAAAAAAACGGCATCAAGTATGCTGAGATTTAAAAGTTATTGACGGAAGACGGAGCTCTAACACATTATGCACGTCCTGTGCGACATTAGCATGTTGGCTATCAGTCACCTATCCTCAACGATGGATTGGTAGAGGCCCTGACGATGACGCTCCTGTAGCTCTTCTTTGCATTGAAAACCGATTTTTTTAAAAATATAAACTGCCTCTCGAACTTCATTGGCGTATTGAACGATTCTCCTTCTAAGCTCTTGAAGTGAAGGAATAGGTGTTGCATACACTTTTGATTTTAAATATCCCCAAGAAAAGAATTCAATTGCGTTTAGGTCAGGAGAACGAGGAGGCCATGCAACAGGAGCGTCAAGGCCTTTACCAATCCATCGTTGAGGATAGGTGACAGATAGCCAATATCGCACAGGACGTGCATAATGTGCTGGGGGTCCGTCCTCCGTCAATAACTTTTAAATCTCAGCATACTTGATGCCGTTTTTTTGAAACTTAGTAAAAACATGCTGTTAGTTTTTAATTTTTTAAAGCTTAACGGTGCGTTTAATCAAAACTTTACAAGAGATCAAAAAGTTTCTAAATTAAATTGCTTATTAAATGCAATTTTTTTTATAATTAAAATTTAAAGGACAAAAAAGTTCCCGAAGGTTAAACACTTTACTTACTTAAAAAAACCATGTTCTTCAAGTTTGATTTCAACCAAAATTTTCACAAATGAAAGGTCTTTGGTATTCATTAGCAACTACCAAAAATTGGTTCTTCTCATTCAATTAGTTTAGAAGTTATTAGAAAAAAAATTTTTTTTCTTAAATTTCAAACGCCTATAACTTTTTAGTTATTTATTTTAGTATAACAACTTTTTGCGTCATTCGTCTTAGTTTTAGGCCTAGCATTTACAGGTAAAGCATGACCCACTTACTGCGACTCACCCTGTATAAGACAAAATAATATTCAAGAAATTAAAGAAAATTTTCGGAATACACATAAATATATAGGTAATAAAATATTAATATTAAAAAACATTCATGCGTCACTCAATTTTGATTTATTCTCAATTAGACAAACTTAATAAAACACTGGAAATTTTTCTAGACTACTAAACTCAAAGATTGGTCGCATTTTTGAAAACTAGATGCGTTTAAAAGAACGTCCTCAAATAACACTTTTATTCTAAATAAAAGTTGGATGAAAATGAATGAATCAACAATACTTTTCGATGATGGATAAACTACACTAACCTTAACCAGTTTAAGATTAATATGATAAAATGGTGATGACATGTACACACATTGAATCATAAAATAAAAGCCATGCCATGAAGACAATCAAAACAGCTTTTGAACTACTTACAGATGATTGTAAATGTAAACAAACAGAAAGCAAACTGATTATCAATCCCAATAAAAAACGGAATTTATGAGATGAAGAATAATAATTCGGTACTTACCTAATAAAATAATAAAACAAATAAAAATGAAAAATAAATAAACTATAACACGTGCGAAAAATAAAACGGGAAAAAAACAACAAAAAACAAAACTAAAATAGATAAATGGAACAATTATTACGAAAATTAGACAGTTACCTTGGTTCTGTATTCCCTTGGGAAAGCCCGACAAGCTTTTTCAAGGACATGGTCAATTCGGTGGTCAACTTTGGGGTTACTAAGGATTTTCTCAATTGCTTCTACTGCCACTTCGCAAATAGCACAATTCAAAACTTCAGCTGAAAAAGAATCAAAATAATAAAATTAATATTAGACAATTTTTTATTCGTTTATTATTTTGAAAAGCTGCAAACTTCATATTGTTTTGTCTACTTATTCGGCGTTTTTTTATTAAAATTTTAGCTTTATTCTCAAACGTCTCTAACTTGTGAGCCAGGTAAGATATAAAGAAACTGCTTCCTATATTTATTATTTCGTTCCTAATTACATAATAAATTGCTGAAATGCAGTCACGTAATTTTAACGCATCCGTTATTTCAAATTTATTCACTTTCAAGTTTATGTAAACGAACTTATTAAAATTTAATTTCAAGTACTGCAAAACTTTATCTTTCTAATTTTTACCATCAATATCATCCAGTTTCTGTTGACATAAATGAATCACTGAACAAATTTCACTTGGCTCAATTGCTTGAATAAGCAACTGTATAATTGTGTCGGCATACTGATTTACAAAATCGTTGCATTCAGTACTGATGGACTTGGGCATAGCGTTGCAGATACCGTGGACTATTTTCTTGATTTCCTCCTATAACACATTTAAATTAAATTAAGACCGGTCTTTCATCCTCCCCTGGCAGATAAATTCGATTATTACAACCTAGGAATTTAACTGCCACTTAGAGGTGAAAAAAATCGCGTATAAATATAATAAACAAACAGTTACACACCTCATTCCGTTTATTCTTAAGCTGATCTTCAACTTCCTTCATGACAAACTCACACAACACACACTGAGGACCGGAGTGTACTATTTGTGTGTTTGGCATAAGATCGACACCATTGAAGGTATTATCCGGAATCATATTAGTATCTAAAACAAAACATTCAATCCCATAGCCAAGCAGATAATTTTCCTGTAAACTTACCAACATCTCCAATTAAACTGTGAACGATTGGTTTCTTTGTAGTAGCCGAACAAAAATTCAAATACTGGCACACTTCGGCTGGTTTAAAATCGGCAATCATCATCTCGACAAGTTCATCGGTGTAAGTGGTAACAAAGTCGTTGCATTCTGCCGCTAGATCATGGGACAATTTGGAACAGAAGCCGCTTAGAACCTTGCGGATGTTTTCCTAGAGTAAGAAGAAGGTCGGCTTAGATACAATAAAATTAGAGAACAGAATCTTCTGTTTGCAATTTAATAATTAAAACATTGTTTTTGGTACGAAATGACGAAATTTGACTCTGAGATTCCTACAAATTTATATAAATAAAGTTAAAAATAAAAAACTCAAAAAACAGTAAACCTAGGACCCAAACAAAGAATTTATTCACATTTCCTACAAACTCTCTTCCACTTTCCACTAAACCTGCATCTTCGCCACTATCAATAAAACCCATTAACCAACAAAATCTTGTTCCTCACCTCAGTCTTCTTGTCCTTAATCAAACTCTCCAAATCCGACACAATAAACAAGCATAAAGGACATTTAGATTCTGAGTCTTGCTGATGCATAAACACTTCCACTTGACCAGCATCATCTACAGATGGACAAGCTCTAATCAACGGACAAATTCTGGATGGATCAATTTCCTGCGCTAAAATTGCTATGAGAGCCGGCTCATAAACATTCACAAAATCAAGACACTGAGCGTGGACTGCACTTGGGAGATGGTCGCAACCTTCATTGATGACTTTCTTGATTTTGTCCTAAAGCCAAGAAAATAAAATGTAGTTGGTAACCAAGAAAATTAACTATTCTATCGATTGTAATTAATAATTACCTCTGTTTTGGGATCGGTGATGGCCTCTTGTACATAGTGCAAGAAATATTCACAGAACACGCACGTTTCTTTGTTGTAAAGATTCTGGGTGTGTGGAGGAACCAATAACTCAATTGGTAGTTGAGCTTGTTGAGGCGAAGACAGAATTTTCACTGAGGATTTGTCTTTTGTTAAACCAACATGAACTAGAGGTTTTTCAGGTGCAGATAATTCGATGGCTTTAGGGGCTGTTTCCACGGGCAAGAGGGGAGCAATCAGGAAAGTCTGAAATAAATTAGGACAAAATTTGAGTATCGACAATTTATTAGAAAAAAATTCGAGAAAACTTAACGTAGTTTTTTACAGAAAAATTATATAATAGAGAATAAAATTTACTATAAAAAGATCTAAAATTCATTTAATTTAAAAGTTAATTTAAAAAACAAAAAAATATTTATAAAAAATATATAACACATAAAATACAACAAAATATGTTTTTCCTATATGGAGCTATGTTGCTATTTTAGATTAGAAAATATCCCTCAAGGCAATTTTCGTGACTCATTATGTATATTGGGTGATTGTGTCATATGACTTTTTGTATAAAAAAACATTCTACTCTGCTTTTAGTATTTGCACATTCCTAATCTAATCATATTTGTTTTGTATAAGGCGTAGAATAAATCATTATTTTTAAAAAAGTCCCATTTTATTACAAAATAATGTGTCCAACACATGACTTTCTTATACAATGCGGATATAGTTCTTGATCTTAAAAAATTACGATTACTGTAGTTCTCAGACTTTAACGACCGTCTTCGTATGTTTTTCAGACGTTTAAATTGAGACTTAAATGGCACCTCAACTCACCTTCTTTCCATGAGAACAAATTCCAATTATACCACACACCTCCGTAGAATTCAACTCGGTCATCAAAAACTCATACGCCAAAGCGTAGTATTGATCAACAAGCCCAAGACACTCTTTCTCAAAGCTTCTAGTTTGTTTACAAAGACCTTCAAGCACCAATTTAAACTCAGCTTCGGTTGTGTTTGCTATCAGCAGGTCACGCAGATGCTTCACCAATTGCTCGCATAGCTGACAGGGAAGCGGGTCGTCGGTTGGTTTGCTTTAAGAATTTGTTAAATAATTAATTAATCATCATAAGAGTTTTTAGACTACTTACGCTACTTGTACGTATCCAATGTGGGAAATGGGAGTGATTTCAACATTAGCATGCGTGTGGAACTGGGCGCTGCACTCGCCTGCCATCAAACAAACATCATTTGAGTTGAAATTGTCTTGGATGTATTTGTAGATCTCCGTGAAGTAAGTCACAATGATGTTACTGCAAGCATCCGAGAAACTACCCAATTTTCCACACATCTATAAATAAAACTTAGTAAATTAACTCATTACGTGATTAAAATAATTTACCATCAAAAATCCTTGCAAAACATCGTCTCTCGAGGCCTCCCTCAACTTGGTTTCCATCAGACCAACAACAGTATGACACCCTTCGCAGGTATTAGACTCAACAGTAGGTTTACTCTGAATCTGAATATCCCCTCCAGCTTCTTGCAACATTCTCAACACTCTTTCACTGTTACAAAGACCGGCGACCGAACACACAACCTGAGGATTCATTTGCGAAGCCAAAGTGTCAATCAATTCTGGGATGTAATCATCGGCGATTTTGTCGCATTCTTTCACAATTGGTTTGATGCGGAGGAGGTGACAAGATCCTTCGAAAACTTCCTTAATCAACTCCTGAAATTTTTCGGGGATAACACTCGTTGGTTATATTATAGTGAGTTTGTTTGAATTTACCTGCGTTTCATTGCTTAAGAGTTGGTCACGTGCTTGTTTTACCATGTCGAGGCAGGTTTGGCAAACACTGGTTGTGTCTGGTGGTAACTGTCTGTGGATCCAGTCGGTTTGGATGCAGTGTTTAACGGCATGGCATCCAGCAGCGGTACTAAAGACAAAGATACATTTTTAAAATTTCTTCAGATCTTAAGGTTAAAGTGTAAGCAAAGTAAGAATATTTTTAAGGTCTACGCACTACGTTAGGAACATTTTCTATCGAGTGGTGACTGATTCAAAAATTAATTAAATATTTAATTTAAATACGACCGTTCAATCGAAATCATTTTTATTTGGGCCAAGAAATAATAAAGTATCTTCCATGGAGTTGATGTTTTTTTTTAATCTGACCAACGTTGAGCTTTTACAAAAACTGTATTGAATGAAAATCCGGTGAAGAGATACGAATTTTCAAAGTGGACCATGATTAACAAGTTTCAATTTTTCCCAGTCCGGCAAAAATTATTATCTAAATTTCATTTTAGAATGATAGTGATTTTTTTCAAAATGTCCTTGGCTAATAAAAAGGCAGATTTCCTCAAAATCCGCTAAAAGGTTGCAAGTTTACATTTTTTTTACGTTTTTTGACAATCTAATCTAACTTAAAAGTGAGATTATGGTTTCTGTTAATTTTTCTTTAATAATGCCAACATTAATCTATGTAAAACTTCACTTGCTTTTAAAAACCGACCAGTGGTTCTATAATGACAACATTTTAAATCATTCACTGCATAAATCTGCCTAGAAATGTTTAAACGGTTTAATTTTTTTTGCATAAGTGAGATTTAAGGCAAAGCAATTTTTTTCAGAATATATAACGCTAACTTGGCAAATTTCGTCATAATCCGCTCAGCGGTTTTAAAATTGTAGCGTTTTAAACTAGGAACATGGAGAAACATTCTACAAATAAAAATTGTCGTCGAGTTAAATTAATTAACACATAAACTTAATTTTTAAAAATTTATATATTTATAGTATGACAAAATAATACGACCGGTTACTACAGTGGTCAAGATAGAATTAGTTATACAAAAATGAATATAATATGATAATGGTTTTAAATGCTGATTAATATAAAATGTAATTATAAAGTAAGCTAAGATAATACGAGCCCTAACAACTAAATGTTCGGACAAAAGTAAATTTTTGAAGTATGAAAGGAGAACTCGAAATTTTACGCAAATAATTAGTAAAAACTTAACAATACAATAAGATAAAGCCTTAATAACAATATTATGCATGGAAGAAAACTATTTATTGGATTTAACAATATTTTAACTTTAATAATTAGCAAACTTTACAAAATGAATTTGCAACTAAATGTTGGGTAATTTTTAATTTAGGACCATTAATAAGAGGTTACATTTCCTTTTGCTTTAATAGCTGCCTGTATTCTAGCAGCCATTGTATTTATCAAATTTTGGTACAATTCTGACGTGAAACTGTCCCAAATTTCTTCTATTTTGGTCTTTAAGTCCCCAATGGTTCTTGGTGGATTATTGCGTAAAATACGTTTAATTTTATGCCAAAGAGTTTCAATGACATTTAAGTTCGGACTGGATGAGGGCCATGAAAGCACCTTTATGTCGTTTTCCCCAAGTTCCAAAACTGTGATTTTTTAAAAACAGTCGTTAGAAAATTACATTTTCAAGTGCAATTTTAAAGCTACGAAATATGCCTAAAATCACCAAATAAAGACTTGGGGATTTGTTTGTATATAAAACCAACATACAGCTTTGCAATAAAGTAAATTTTACCAAAATCCAAACAGTGGTTCCAAAACTGATTATTTTATTGTAGGTAGCACCCTCAAAAAACACGTTTTTTGAAAAGTGAACTGTGGAACTCGAAAAAAATGCAAAAAAAATCATATTAACATTTCAGGATTTTTTCAATATAGTACGATTATTGAGCTTTGATTTAAATGTTTTTTGACACAAATCCAACCAGCGGTTTCAAAACTGTGATTCTTTAAAACAGTTACTAGAAAATTTTATCATTTTTAAAGGTGCAACTTTGAAGCTCCGATAAATGCCTAAAATCACCAAATAAAAACTTGTGTAACTTTTTTGTAAAGAAAACCAACATCTAGCTTTGCAATAAAGTAAATTTCATCAAAATCCGGCTACTAGATCCAACGTTTTGAAAATAATAATTCTTTGTTTCTACAATTTTCCCATCCTGCTGGGTTAAAGTGCCACAGTTTTGAAACCGCCGAGCGGATTTTTACGAAATTTACGTTTTTATATAACTAAATGTTGGCATTATAACAGAAAAAACCATCAATATTATGGAAGTTAAATTAGATATCTTTTGCGCGTATGGAAAAAAGACAATCAAATTTACTTTTGTCCGAACATTTAGTTGTTAGGGCTCGTAATATAAGTCTTCATTGTTTGAAGCTGATGATACTAGGGATTTGGTTGATATAACTGTCGTACTGTTTTTTGAAGCAAAAAAATCAGGGAGTTTTTATCTGGTGATTTCAGGTGTTTTTTTATGTCTTCAAAGTTGATCGTATGGAAAATATGTAACAGAATTTTCGAACGACCATTTTAAAAACATAGTTTTGGAATTGCTGGTTTGATTTTTGTAAAAAAACACGATTTTATTTTGAGAAAGGCTATAAACTGTTTATAAGAATTTTTTGGCGTATTTTAGAAGCCAGAATTTGCGTACTTGGTATTAGAAAGTAAAAGTAAGTTTTGGTTACATTTTCGTACATAACTGATAAAGATAACAAATTATATTATATTAAAAGATAAAATATTGAGCAAAAACAAAGATAATTATGTAAATTCAAAAATCAAAACAAATAAAAATTGCATTTTCGACCATTTATCATGATATAATCACAGACAATTGTATAGTAAAGTTGTAAACACACTTCAATTAAACAGGTTATAAATAAATTATCTAAAGTAAACATTAGGTACTCACATATCAGGTAATACAATTTATTTTCTTCTATTCTAACACTGTTAAACAGAATTACATAACAAATCGCGTCAATATTTAACTCACACAATTTTCAATTCCACCTTATTATATTTGCACAATACCAAAACCAAAACAGAAAAAGAAGCTCAAGGGTCATTACGAGTATATAACATTAATAACTCAGTTTTTTCCTCGTATTTTCGTTTCGCTGGGAATCCTCTGTTATAGTGTGAATACAAACAAACTCAAGGCTGGTCATTTTCAATATTTCAACTAATACATAAATTAACTTACGTCAAATTTGTACACCAGTATGAAGGCCCCCATGTACATTCTTTGGCTCCCAGTAACTCGTGACCCTGTTGTTTGTGTGGGTGGCGAGGGGGCACAAACACCCCATTTGTGTAAACTGGAAAAAATATTATGTTATATTAAATGTTATTGGTGCTTCAATACTGTTCATTAGTATTATATAATTTCTACCCGGATTTGTTATTAAGTACATAAAAGTCTATTTGTGGAAGATTTTATGCTGGTACAAACAATGAGTACATCTTTACAGAAATAACAACAATATCTAATCAAATCACTGTATTTAGTTGCTCACGAGTCAAGTTAACATTTAATTTAATTATAGCTCGATTGATTTTCTAAAGTTAAACATTTAACATCAGTTTTTGCACTAAGAACATGAATTTAAAAATAAAATCTAAAAGAAGTAACATGACGTGGATCCGCCCCTGGGTTAGACAAGGTCGGATAATTAGAGTTTTTAAATTACTCAAATTTGGTTTCCTTTTCCATTTTAAAATAAGAAAGTCTGCGTTTGTATTGGCGGTTATTAACGTCATTGGCCGCATATTTATTATTATTTTGAAAAATATTTTCTAAACTTCGGTTCTCAAAATAAAAAGTTAGTTTACTTCTTCAAGCATGACGCCCAAATTTAGAACAATTTTGATAATAAATCTGGAATTCATCTTTAATATTATCGGTTATTTTTCTAGCTCATAAACATAAATATTTCTTGGAGAATTTTATACAAATAGTAAACATGTCCTGTCTATTTATTCCAATTGTACAGAAAAATAGTTTAAATAATTATACAAAACACGATAAAACTCAGTAAACAAATAGAGTAAAGAACCGCTAATTAACTACATAATGTGTTTTTTGTACAAATGTTTATTAAATGTGTAATAATTAAGTAGAAATAATAAAGTGAAAATTAATGGATCTAAATGGAATTTTCTAAAAACATTTCATAAATTTCTTCCAGAATATGTGGAATAATTTCCGCAAATACCGAAATACGGAATACGGAAACATCCGTTGAAATTATTGCAAAAAAAACCATCATAATTTGTTGTTCCCACATTTAATAACACCACCCATTATCCATCGCAAAAACGACAATAATGGAAAATATTTATGGCTTGTCCAACAACACCAACAGTAAATAATGCACCATGTGATTTATTACTTAAATTATTCAATTCGTGTAAATTTGATGATTATTTAACCACTTCGTAAAATCTGATGATCAATTTGAGAGGCAAATCTTTGTCATCTTTAATGACGAATATAAAACGGAAGACACATTAGGTCAGTTACTATTATAGCATAAAATGTTGTAAAAAAGGAATAGTTTCAATTTTATTTACATGTACATGTATTTGATTGAAAAATTCCACATAAATGACAAAGTATTATAATTTTTAAAATTATCAAATAGAATTTACAAAATTTGGGGTTTAGTTTATTAGACTCCAAAAGTTGGAGTCCTTTGTAACTGCTATAAGAATTATAAATTTTCCCAGTTCCAACAAACCCCACAGATTTCTCTTTGTCACAATTTAATTATCAAGAATTTCTGACCTTCACTATACACAAAGCTAAATAATCTTTGATCACACATGATCAAACTTATTGTTATTCTCAAATAGTGTCCGATTATCAACAAAATAAAATTACACACAGAGACAAATAAATACTTCATTAACTTATTTTTCCAGAATTAACAACTCGGTTTGTCAATATTTTTAAACGTTATAAAATTGATAAGGATGGCGGTAATTACCCCAAATAAACCATGGTAATTTTTTTTTTATTATTTTATTATACTATCATCACCAAAACTTTACATAACTCAAAAACTGTTATACTTTCTTATACGAAATAATGGTGATTTTTTTTAAATTGGATAAGCTTTAAAGTGTAATAAGCAATAAAAACTAGAATTTTTTATTCTTTATGAATTTTCCAAAGAAATTATCTTATTTCTTTGTCACAAAGCAAACTGCAATGGAATCAGTCAAGTTTTCAATAAATTATAACAGTTAAGGACTCAAAATTCAAAATTGGACAAATTTTTGCAGGGAATCATAAAGTCTGGAATTTTCGACGGATCATTCTGTTTGAGTTCTTTAGTAAAACCAACTTATTTCTTTGTGAAAAAACAAACCGCAAACATATCTGTCAATTTGTCCAAAATTTACAACAGTTTTAAGGACAAAAAGTCTAAAATTAGACCAATTTTTGAAAGTAAGTCTATAGTAGGACACAAAGCTAGAGGATTTTCTAGTCAACCAACTTTTTCCTTTGTAAAGAAGCAAACCACAAGAAAATTAGTCAATTTTTCAAAGATTTTTAACAGTTTTAAGGACACAAAATCTAAAATAAGTCCAGTTTTCAAAGGAATTTATAGTAGGCCATGAAATCCGGAATTTTCGATGGATTTTCTAGATGAACCAACTTATTTCTTCGTAATAAAGGAAATCTGTTCATTTTTCAAATATCTAGAACACAAATTTTTTGAAATATTTTAAGACCTTTAAACACAAAACCTAAAATTAGACCAATTTTTTAAGCAAATCTATAGTATGCAATAAA
Organism: Pediacus dermestoides; assembly: GCA_963942485.1. Classification (NCBI taxonomy): domain Eukaryota; kingdom Metazoa; phylum Arthropoda; class Insecta; order Coleoptera; family Cucujidae; genus Pediacus; species Pediacus dermestoides. The sequence goes on from OZ012626.1 coordinate 39,961,766, forward strand.
ACTCGGAATTTTAATCGGATTTTCATTCTGTGTAGATCCTCTAGTATAACCAACTTATTTCTTTGTGACAAAGCAAACCACAAGGAAATATGTTAATTTTTTAAAGATTTATAACAATTTTAAGGACACAAAGTCTAAAATTTGTCCAGTTTTGAAAGGAATTTATAGTAGGCCATGAAACCCGGAATTTTGGATAAATTTTCTAGAAGAATCAACATTTCTTTGTAATAAAGGAAATCTGTTAATTTTTCAAATGTTTTTAAGGACACAAATCCCAAAATTAAACCAATTTTTTAAGCCAATCTATAGTAACCAAAAAAATCTGGAATTTTGGTCGGAATTTCCTTCTGTATGGATTCTCTAATAAAATCAACTTATTTCTTTGTGATAAAGCAAACCACAAGAAAATTAGGCAATTTTTCAAAGAGTTCTAACAGTTTTAACGACACAAAGTCCAAATTAGTCCAGTTTTGAAAAGAATTTATAGTAGGCCATGAAATCCGGAATTTTCGATGGACTCTCTAGAAGAATCAATTTATTTCTTTATAATAAAGAAAACCTGCTCATTTTTCAAATATTTATAACACTTTTAAGGATACAAAGCTTAAAATTAGACCAACTTTTAAAGTAAATCTATAGTAGGTAATAAAATCCGGAATTTTGGTCGAATTTTTATTCTGTATGGATTCTCTAATAGAACTAACTTATTTCTTTGTAATAAAGCAAACCACAAGGAAATCTGTCAATTTTTCGAAGAATTCTAACAGTTTTAAGGACACAAAGTCTAAAATTAGTCCACTTTTCAAAGGAATTTATAATAGGCCATGAAATCCCGAATTTTCGATGGATTTTCTAGAAGAACCAACATTTCTTTGTAATAAAGAAAATCTGTTAATTTTCCAAATATTTTTAAGGACACAAATCCCAAAATTAAACCAATTTTTTAAGCCAATCTACAGTAACCAATAAAATCTGTAATTTTGGTCGAATTTTCATTCTGTATGGATTCTCTAATAAAATCAACTTATTTCTTTGTGATAAAGCAAACCACAAGAAAATTAGTCAATTTTTCAAAGAGTTCTAACAGTTTTAAGGACACAAAGTCTAAAATTAGTCCAGTTTCAAAAGAATTTATAGTAGGCCATGAAATCCGGAATTTTCGATGGACTTTCTAGAAGAACCAATTTATTTCTTTATAATAAAGGAAACCTGTTCATTTTTAAAATATTTATAACACTTTTAAGGATACAAAGCCTAAAATTAGACCAACTTTTAAAGTAAATCTATAGTAGGTAATAAAATCCGGAATTTTGGTCGAATTTTTATTCTGTATGGATTCTCTAATAGAACTAACTTATTTCTTTGTAATAAAGCAAACCACAAGGAAATCTGTCAATTTTTCGAAGAATTCTAACAGTTTTAAGGACACAAAGTCTAAAATTAGTCCACTTTTCAAAGGAATTTATAATAGGCCATGAAATCCCGAATTTTCGATGGATTTTCTAGAAGAACCAACATTTCTTTGTAATAAAGAAAATCTGTTAATTTTCCAAATATTTTTAAGGACACAAATCCCAAAATTAAACCAATTTTTTAAGCCAATCTACAGTAACCAATAAAATCTGTAATTTTGGTCGAATTTTCATTCTGTATGGATTCTCTAATAAAATCAACTTATTTCTTTGTGATAAAGCAAACCACAAGAAAATTAGTCAATTTTTCAAAGAGTTCTAACAGTTTTAAGGACACAAAGTCTAAAATTAGTCCAGTTTCAAAAGAATTTATAGTAGGCCATGAAATCCGGAATTTTCGATGGACTTTCTAGAAGAACCAATTTATTTCTTTATAATAAAGGAAACCTGTTCATTTTTAAAATATTTATAACACTTTTAAGGATACAAAGCCTAAAATTAGACCAACTTTTAAAGTAAATCTATAGTAGGCAATAAAATCCGGAATTTTGGTCGGATTTTCATTCTGTATGGATTCTCTAATAGAACTAACTTATTTCTTTGTAATAAAGCAAACCACAAGGAAATCTGTCAATTTTTCAAAGAGTTCTAACAGTTTTAAGGACACAAAGTCTAACATTAGTCCAGTTTTCAAAGGAATTTATAATAGGCCATGAAATCCCGAATTTTCGATGGATTTTCTAGAAGAACCAACTTATTGCTTTGTAACTAAGGAAATTATTAATTTTTCAGAGATTTATAACACTGTTAAGGACACAAAGCCTAAAATTAGTAAATTTTAACCAACTTTTAAAGTAAATCTATAGTAGGCAATAAAATCCGGAATTTTGGTCGGATTTTCATTCTGTATGGATTCTCTAATAAAATAAACTTATTTCTTTGTCAAACGACAAGGAAATCTGTTAATTTTCTAAAGATTGATAACACTTTTAAGGACACAACTTAAAATAATTAAACTAACACATATTTCACTTGCAAAAATGATGCTTTTGCAGATGAATACATTATCTCAAAAACCCAACATTCTAAAGGCTATTTTATTATAAAACTACCCAAAAGCCGCTCTTTCTTTGTGTAGATACAGAACAAAAAAGATTCTAAATATTTTCCTCTACCTAACGATATTTATCCATTAAAATTCAGTGGCAAACTTCCAAACAACGCAATTAACATTCAAGAAACCGCCGTTTAAATCTTAATGTATAATTTACATTGTCTCCAATCAGTTTTGAAATATTTAATTACCATAGCATAATAATTACACTTGATAAAAAATCGTATCTCCAAAACGCTCTTAACCGGTTTTTACTTCTGTTGCTAATTTAATTTAACGAGGACAGATTTTGTGAGCAATCTATTCGAATTTGATCAGTGGGGAGACGAGATAATTTGTAGAAAATATCAATAATGTTATTTACAAAACGTGGAGAAAATAATCTTGAAGTTGAGCCAAAGTTCAATGTAAACAGTTAGTTTTTTGTCAGTAAATACTTACTTAAAGTGGGTAGGAATATAACAATAACTGTTAGCAACATTTCGTATGAATATCGACGGCTAACTGGCCATTTATCGGGTAATTTGTTTGATAAAACGAGGGTTTGTTTATACTTTATACAGATTGAAGGAAGCAAGGGGAATACCCTTGATCCTAACTCAATTATCAAATCACATGCTTATGATGACTATGAAACTAAAGCCAAAGTGATTCATATCAAATTAATAAAAACATCGCTGACTAACCACACGGCAAGATAATAAAATTCAAATTTTAGCATGAAAAGCTACGTGACTCTTTGTCAACCTCACTTTTTAAAAACAAACTACCAAACCACCCTTAATTTTATTCATATAATAATATTAACTTACCGAAGAAAACCGCCAAGCTTATGAAGATTAAAATCTTCATTTTCGCTAGTAGAAACACTTATTACTTAAAAGATATAATGTATTGACAAAAAACTTTAGCGTCATGCAATGATCAACTCACAGCTGATTATTTACGTCGCTTTTCCTTTTATTATGAACCACTTCGGTTAAGATCGATGAGAATCGGATGACTGCTGCAGTCGACACAAGAGTAGAATGTGAAAGGCGCGCAATTCAAACATCTTATCATATGAGAAAATTTCATTATTGAATCATATAATAATCTCGTTTTGTTTACTTGACGTTATGTGATATTATTTATTAATCTGGAAACTAGTTTTATAATTACACGGTAAATATTATTGGTTTCTCGTATATTATGAAATTATTCTAATAATGTAGTAATCTAATCTGGTGATTAGAAGAATTAACAACGTTTAATTAGTTTCCTGTTATTGATATTTAAATGGGTATAATGATTTTTCGATTTAAGTTAATATGTATAAAAAAACTTTTTTAATTCTTCTAAATTTTAAAAGATAATACATTCGATAGTTGCTCAATTAAAATGTAATTTAAATTAATGTGTAATTTTATATATACATATTTTTTCATATTACATCATGTTTATTAAAATAAATAAATTCCTCATTATTCCACTATATTTTATTGATTTGAGTATAGTGTGTTGCCTACATCCATCCCGTTAGTTAATTGTGTATTGTGGGTTGCCTACAAGACAGGAGTCGAATTTGTACTTCTAATTATTTGTGAATAAGTAGTGTCCCAGGATAGACACGAAATATTTTTAGGTGTGATTCTTGAATAAATTCTGCATCGCTCTATATAAATTTTTTATCCCCAATTGGGGTTAGTTTTCAAGCAATCATCTCTTGAATGTTGAAAATTGTAGATTGAAAAAGTAAAACACTGTTGAATAAAAAGAAGTCAGTCTGCTAAACTATTTGATTGTCGAAAAAAAGTTATAAATAAAATTTGTAGCTGAGATGATTTGCGATCGAAAGTATCTTGTAATTTTTTTGATTGTGTTAACCCTTAAAGAATTATTAGTGCTCAAATTTGGAATTTGAAAAAATATATCATTATGCTCACGTTTCATTTAATTTATTTTGAAAACTAGTATTGAAATTAGTAAAAATTTGATACATGAGGAAAGATTGGTTTATTTTGAATCGAAAAGTTAAATTCCATTTTGAACATAAACGATGTCTACTCGGAGTAATTATAAAATTTGTAAAAAATATTTCCGTAAGTTGCGATCTGCAATGACTTTATAAGGAAAAAAAATTAAAATAAAACCCGGATTGGAGATAAAAAAATTATACAGGATAATGCAGAATATATTCAAGAATCATACCTAAAATTATTTCGTGTTTATCCTGGGACACCCTGTATATTTTGAAAATTGTTATTATTAAAGGATGTGATAAAGGAAGCTATTTAAATTATTATATTTCAATTTCGGGTTTTTATAGCAATCGACTGAAAGATTCTGAATTTCAATTAATTACATAATGGCTGATTTTTAATTTTTGGAGATCAAGTCCGCGTTAACAGTTAAACATAAAAATATTTATCTCCTGATACATTATTTTCTCCGTTCATAATATCACCAAAAATTTACTAACAAAATTTAAAAAACTTGTACTTATTTATTGCCAAATTAAATTTTTAATAAATAATTCATTATAACTAAAATTTTTCCTTTACGAAATAAAAAACTTTCCTCGTTAAATTTCTGATTCCATTATTAGTCCACATTTATATTATTTCTAATAAACCTTTTAGGCACCTTTGAAAATGTTGTTTCCATATTAAATACCTAATTAACTTATGCAAAACAAAAGCTTAATTTATTTTACAGAATATACAACTAGAATATTATTTGCAAGTTTTCCCGTTTTGCATTTCAAGTGGAAATTCATTTCATATTCAGATGGAGTAAAATTTAAAGGGGGGAATAATTTCGGTTATTTTCTCAAAAGAAATTTCAGGGATTCGTGTAGGAAATAAAACAATAGGACGTTTAGAAATCAAAATATATATGTATTTAAAAATTAAAAATCGCAAACTGAGAATGCTTTATTTTTTAAATTAAAGATATAATTTAGCTGCCACTGTTACTCTTGGCAGAATTTCGAGGAGTGGTTCCAAAATTGAGATTTTTTTAAACAATCATATCCTGAAAATTTCTACAAATTTTAATAAAATAATTCATTAATATTTTCTATATATCTAATAAAGATATTGTGCAGGAAAATGGTTATATTGTTTTTACTATCTGTCGAGCCGATCCTGGTTCTGACGTCATGACGACCTGAGATCTTCCCTCTAATCATTATATTATTTAAAACGGCTTTTTCGGTCTATAACTCCTATTCACCTATTCCTAAACAGTAACAATTTATCAATAATTTACCACCCCATTAGATTAAAATGTGAATTTTACACGATGCGGTTTCCTATTCTATTCCTACAAACACACAGAATAATCATTTCCTTTGTTAATGATTATTGTTTTGAGGGGGGTTGCTATCGGCAAGTGTCGCCACTTGCATAATGTAAAGCTGTGAGGGTAACTGAGCCTATTTTGAGGGTGTTGCCTACCCCGACACCCCCAGCCTGATGATTAATTACCGCTTGATGAATATGCATGAGAGCAGCAGAGCGCGTTATCTGAATACTAAATACTTACAAACTCAACGACACCGTCAACGTTTTCATACGATTAGCCCCAAAAAGTATAAGGGCGCGATGTGTAGGGGGATAACAGGAAACATATTAAGTGGAGAATTCGATCATTATCTATGTATTGTGCAAATTAACTTGATTTGATTGGAGCATAGCGAGGTAATTAAAAAATGACCACAATCATTAATTATATAATAGAAGTTAATTTTTGAGGAAAATTAGAACTCCCAAACTTAGATACATTTTCTGAATATCTGAGGTTAGATATTAAATTGTGGATTAAATTTGTGGATGCACTACTACTTTACTTGGAAACCTCTTCAATTTTATTTAAATATGGAAATTTTTATGCAGGGCGTCTCAGGATCACGAACTATTTTTTGTCTTGTATAATTTTTTTATCTTCAATCCGGGTTTTTTTAAAATTTTATTTTCCATATAAAAAGGTGCAGTTAGCAACAAATTTGAACACTATAAGTTCTTTAAAAGTTAACACTATCAAAAAAATTACTAGATAATTTCGATCGCAAATCAACTCATCTACAAATTTTATGTATAACTTTTTTTCGACAATCAAATAGTTTAGCAGACTGACTTCTTTTTATTCAAGTGTTTTACTTTTTCAATCTACAATTTTCAACATTCAAGAGGTGATTGCTCGAAAACGAACCCGGATTGGGGATAAAAAAATTATGCAGGGCAATGCAGAATTTATTCAAGAATCACACCTAAAAATATTTCGTTTTTATACTGGAATACCCTGTATATGCGGAATAGTTTTACAAAATTACTGGACTAACACCTTTTTTTTAGAACTTTTTTAAACATTAATCATTATTAATGGAAATTTGAAATTGGAACAATTTTGGCTACTTTCCTACTAAGTATTAAAAAACTAATCGGCATTAATTATCTTAATTGTTTCACCCTATTTGTTACAAATTTACGGCCACACTCACTCCACTCTCCACAACCTACTTTGTTTACAATAGAAATTCGCCATCCCTCTGTATAATATATCAAAATATTTTCTTGGTCATAATGTGTAGGCTGGTTGTGTTTACATTTACATAATAACGCAAAATGGTATTATTCTTGATGAAGGAACAGTACGTTCAAATACAATATATTATCAGGCCAATGTGAATTCTATGAGGTGGCGTATTCTAACTACCACGGCACACAAAGGACTGTATTGTAATGGAAATGTGGGCTTGGACCAGAATACCAGGATAGTGAAAGGATCTTCGCATTGTCCGCGTAACGCCCCAGGATTACTAACTGGGTATAACTTCTCCACTATTGTTCCTTTTACTATTATCATGTCTTTGTGTTGTTATTTTGGCTGGTGTAAACTATTAAACGAATTACAATGTGTGAAATATTGTGTTCAAAGGATTATTTGTTTTAGAATTCATAAATAGTCAGTATACGAAAAAAATTATATATAAAATACATTTGAAATTGTAAACCGGTTAGTATTACATACAAATTTGTTTGTCGATCCAATTATCTGGAAAATGAATACAGTAATAGGGATTGGCTTTGGCATACAATAATAAGAAACAACGTATTACCATGTTAAACACATTTGACTTGTTGATATTACTCGGCGTGTCAGATGCAATTTCTGGCTAATATATCTAACAGACCAGGGTAGAAAGAACCCGCACCCCTTGCAAATATAAGCAGACTTATCTTTAATCTATCCCTTTGTAAGCCAATTATTCTAGTTTTATAAAACCAATTTATTTATTGGATATTTGAAACTTGCGTTTATGAAAATAATTTTGTGTATTTGTGTTGCCAATAATTTCAATTTTAATTAATAACGACTTGGATCTATATTCCAGATTATTTTTGCGATTTTTCTAATAACGATTTATTTATAGACTAAACTTTTTACTAAATTTTGAATTTTTTAATAGAACTAATTTGTCTCTCTTAACAAAAACTGCTATAAAATCTGTCAAATTTTTTAAGTTTTAAGTAGATAGAAAAAATCTGAGGCCAATTTTTGAAGTTAATTTATAGTAGGCCATGAATTCCGGAATTTTCGATGGATTTACTAGAAGAACAAACTTATTTCTTTGTAATGAAGGAAATCTGGTAATTTTTCAAAGATTTATAACATTTCTAAGGACAAAAAGTCTAAAAATAGATAAATTTTTGAAGCAAATCTATAGTAGGCAATAAAAATTTAAATTTTGGTCGGATTTTCGTTCTGTGTGGATTCTCTGCTAAAATAAACTTATTTCCTTAGAATAAAACAAACCATAACGAAATTTATACATTTTTTAAAGATTTATAGCAGTTTTAAGGAGAAAAAGCCAAAATTAGAACAATTTTTGAAGCATATTTATAGAATCCAAAATTCTCGTCGTGTTTTCATTTTGTATAAATTCTCTAGTAGAATAAACTTATTTCCTTATAATAAAACAAACCATAACTAAATCTACCAATTTTTTAAAGACTTAGACCAGTTTAAATGAGAAAAAGCTAAAATTAGACCAATTTTTGAAGTAAATCTATACTAGGCAATAAAATCCAAAATTTTGGTCGGATTTTCATTCTGTGTGAATTTTCTAGTAGAATAAACTTATGTCTTTATAATAAAGCAAATCATAACAAAATTTATCAATTTTTGAAAGATTTAGGGCAGTTTTAAGGACAAAATGTCTAAAATTAGACCAATTTTTTAAGCAAATCTATAGAAAGCTATGAAATCCAAAATTTTGGTCGGACTTTCATTCTGTGCAAATTTTCTATTAGAAAAAACTTATTTCTTTATAATAAAACAAACCATAACGAAATCTAATAATTTTTTAAAGACTTAGAGCATTTTTAAGATTAAAAAGTCTAAAATTAGACCCATTTTTGAAGCAAATTTTTAGTAGGTAATAAAATCCAAATATTTTGGTCGGATTTTCATTCTGTGTGAATTTTCCAATAAAATAAACTTATTTCTTTATAATAAAACAAATCATAACAAAATTTATCAATTTTTTAAAGATTTAGAGCAGTTTTAAGGATAAAAAGTCTAAAATTAGACCAATTTTTGAAGCAAATATATAGAAAGCTATAAAATCCAAAATTTTGGTCGGACTTTTATTCTGTGTGGATTCTCTAGTAAAATAAACTTATTTCTTTATAATAAAACAAACTATAACGAAATATAATTATTTTTGAAAGACTTAGAGCAGTTTTAAGGACCAAAAGTCTGAAATTAGGCCCATTTTTGAAACAAATTTTTAGTAGGTAATAAAATCCAAATATTTTGGTCGGATTTTCACTCTGTCTGAATTTTCCAGTAAAATAAACTTATTTGTTTATAATAAAACAAATCATAACAAAACTTATCAATTTTTTAAAGATTTAGAGCAGTTTTAAGGACAAAATGTCTAAAATTAGATCATTTTTTGAAGCAAATTTATAGAAAGCTATAAAATCCAAAATTTTGGTCAGACTTTCATTCTGTGTGAATTTTCTACTAGAATCAACTTATTTCTTTATAATAAAACAAACCATAACGAAATCTAATAATTTTTTAACGACTTAGAGCAGTTTTAAGAAGAAACAGCTAAAATTAGACCAATTTTTGAAGCAAATTTATAGTAGGCAATAAAATCCAAAATTATGATCGGATTTTAATTCTGTATGGATTCTCTAGTAAAATAAACTTATTTCCTTATAATAAAACAAACCATAACAAAATATATCAATTTTTTAAAGACTTAGAACTTTTTTAAGGAGAAAAAGCTAAAATTAGACCAATTCCTGAAGTGAAATTACAGCAGGCCATAAGATCCGGAATTTTGAATGGATTTTCAATTATTTTAATTTCTCTAGTAGATCCAAGTTATTTCTTTGTAACAAAGCAAACTACAAAGAAATATGTTAATTTTTTATAGATTTATAATAGTTTTAAGGTGATATGTCTAAAAATGGACCAATTTTTGACGTCTATCTATACTTAGTTCTATAGCAAGTAGTCAATGAAGTCTGAAATTTGTGATGGATTTTCATCCAGTGTGATTTTTCTAATAGAATTAAATTATTTTTTTGTAATAAGGAAAACCACAACAAAATCTATCAATTTTTAAAAACAAAACCCTAAAATTAAACCAAAACTTGGTTTTGAAATAAAGTTATAGAAGGCTGTGACATCCGGAAATTTCGAAAGACTTCTATTTTGTTTAAATTCTCTTGTAACAACGTAAACCAAACGAAAATCTGCTAATTTTTCCAAGATATATAACATATTTAAGAAGATAAGTATAGTCTAAAAATTGGAAAATAGAATTCGGAATTTTTTATTGATTTTCATTGTTTAGTTTCTAGTGAACAATAACAAAGCAAATTTCAAGGAAATATATTCTATTCTAATTAATAGTTGTCCCAGTTTCACATTACATCATATAATTTCTTGCTGTATGAAATTTATGTTAATTATTAGGAGTATTAAACATTTTCCACAGATTTTTTGTGCTAATTCCCCAATTCATTACTCTGATATCAGATTTGTTTTTGGATCAGTTCTGCAAAAATAAACCACCACCACAAGGAAACCAGCTGCATTACTGCACCACCTGTTCTGGTTTACAAACTAAGCTTCCTTATACCTGGCGCTACATCTAGTAGTAGGAAAACTTAAATAACCTAACCTCCGCACAAATCCAGCTTTCGTCCTTCTTTACCTTGGCGAACTAGACACGATCGTGCTATAGAAATAATACTACCAACTTTTCAGGATCGTTTAAATGAAGGTTTACAGGAAAGGGATAAAGAATTAATTGAATGCACTGCTTATCGTTTAACGCCTAAGTATTTGCTACTTGGATTTTTAGAAGATTTAAAGGCTTGCTTTTTATGGTGCAAAGCAGCGTTGCTTAATTTGAACTTTATTGAAAGCTCGTGGTGGCAAAAATAAATACTTTTAATTTTAATTAAGTAGAGAGAAGTTGGAGGTTTTATGGCTTTGGACTAATTGCTTGGTTTTGACGTGAACTTTGACCGGCGGATTTTATGTACAGAAAAAATGTCTGGTTTGATGTTCTGGAGCTTTGTCTTTTTACATAGCCAAAAGTTGCCATTATTGAAAAAAAATCGCTAAAATTCGTAGCTCTACACCGATTTTCGCTTAGAATACAGTTTTGTACACCACAATGTCGCTTTTACTAAGAAAAAAGTCATTAATATTATGACAGTTACTTTTTAGATATTTTTTTTCCTTCGCCGTTACTTTTTTTGTATACCCGACTTAAAAAAAACATGTTGAAACGACCACAAAATATACTGCTCCATATTTACACACCGGGGCGTATGCACAGAACAAACATCTTTTATGACCCGTCTTTTTAGTTGGTAATACATAAATCACGCACCCTCCAAACAAAACCAAACAGATAATATAATAAATAGCCAAACAACAAATACAATTTCCCGCCACATTACGAGATACAAAGCGGTTTTATAGTCTGGTGTTCTGTAATGAGCACCATCTGTTGTTAAAAAGGACTAAAGGACAGTTTGTTTGTCGAAGTAAACGGGGATGCTCCGGGCTCCGGCTCTGTCCACCCCCAGGGGAATCAAGTCAATTAGTCGATAAAACATTTAGGTAGACGTTACATTTGGACAAAAAGTGTAGGTTGGGTGAACTCGTAAATCATCAGTAGACAATTGATTTAAGGAAAAAAACGGGAGTTAAGACTTAATTTAAATTTTTAAAAGTTTAAGATATTTATGGATAAAGTTAACTTTTTGTATGTGCTACATTGTCCAAACTATCTGGAAAATGGATTCTTAGAACAGTTGACTGTGCCTACAAAAACAAATGTTCATTTTGTAGCTAAAAAAATAACTAAATTGTGACGATTTTCCAAAAAATATATTAAATTTTAGGCTCGAATTATGTCTTCGTCCTATAAATTCGAAACTGGAGCTAATTTGATGGTGTAAGTTTGCTACAAACTAAAATAATGTTTGTTTATTTAATTTTGAGGTTTCTAAAAATTAAATAGATGAGTTTTAAATTTTTGCGTTTTCTAATTTCAAAATAAGCTTGATAATAATCTTCTAGAATAAAAACATCTAACTTTGAGGTTTGATAGTTGAAAAATAAATGAATGGAAGTAAATTTTCTTTTTTAGTTTTTATAATTTTGAAATCACGGATTATAATTAAAAAATATATTCTGAGTAACTAAATTTACTGACTAAATTTTCATTTGCAATTTCCTTTAAATTATTTATATTTTATTTATTCTGCGGTCCATTTTTTCAAGGTTGCCCACTTTCTCGAATTTCGATTCTTCTATCTTGATTGGCCTAAGGAGGCTTTTATTCGTTATAGGAATTTTTGGAAAAAGTGTTTTAGTGTGTAGTTTGTCATAAAATGAGTATTCTGTCTTTTACACATACTCTCTTATACAGGGTGTCTCCAAAAGGTTTTTACAAAATCCTACCACAAGTTTTTGGTCTCAAAATAATTCGATTGACCCAGAGATTCCTTAGTCCAAAAGTCCTTCCTTACTGAGTTACAGGGCGCTAAAAAATATCTTTCCAAATCGTTTTTTAAGTATATCTAAAGAACGGTTTAAAGTAGAGACTTGAAATTTGGCGGGTTAATAAGTCTATAAGGAAGCTACAATGTGATGGTATTACAACCAAAATAATATTGTTCAGTGTCGTACTTATAGGGGGGACTCAGTACTTTTTTGGATATTTTTTGTAGGGCATTAAATTTTTTTACAAAATAACAAGAATTATGATAAATACGCTCAAGACATACGTAAAAAAGGTATGCTTATTTGACTTGCCTTAATTCATGTGTTTGCGAGATATTTAACTTCGAAAAAATTTTTTTCTATAAAAACAATTTGTGACATGCCCTGTAAAGTAAAAAATATTGGGTCACTCTAATACAGCTGATTCTACGTTCAAAACTAAGCATAAATGGTTGTAGAAACCGATCCCCGAAAATGTTTCGTTACTAAAATACAGGGTGTGTTGAAAGATGTATTTTTTATTCGTCCTCTATTTTTTAGGTATATCTACAGAACGGTATAAGATAGAAATCATGCTTAGTTTTGGACGTAGAATGAGCCGTATTAGAGTGACCCAATATTTTTGACTTTAGAAGGTGTCACAAATTGTCGTTTTAATAGCAAAAAATTTTTCAAAGTGAAATATTTTGCAAACAGTTGAGTTAATGCAAATCAAACAAGTATACCTTTTTACGTGTCTTGAGGGTATCTACCATAATTCTGATTATTTTGTAAAAAAATTTAATCCCCTACAAAAATTATTTAAAAAACCCTGAGACCTCTTCGATAAGTACGCCACTGAACAATATTCTTTTGGTTCTAATACCAACAAATTGTAGCTTCCTTATAGACTTATTAACCTACCAAATTTCAAATCTCTACTTTAAACCTTTCTGTAGATATACTTAAAAAATTATTTGGAAACATATTTTTTAGCGCCCTGTAACTCAGTAAGGAAGATATTTTGGACTAAGGTATGTTTGGTTTAAACGAATTATTTTGAGCCCAAAAACTTGTGGTAGGATTTTGTAAAGACCTTTTAGAGACACCTTGTATAAATGTTTATTTTTGGTCGTGTTATGTTAATTTTTATGACAATAAATGTACTTTAGTCTCTGTATTCTGTTTAAATAATGAATTTGTTAATATGTATGTAAAATAAAATAAGCAATATTGCAGTAGTAAGTATTGTTTCAGAAAATTTACAAGAAATTATTTTCATATTTTCTGTGGTTATAATACATATAATGTTGAGTTGGCAAAAAATGCAACTTTTTTTAGAAAATGATGTGTATAGGAAATTTAAAGATTTTTCTAATGGCATTTCAATTATGGGTACAAAATCCAGCAAATTTATATCTATTCCAATAATGACCAAACTATATTGCCCTTCAATTTCTTTATGGAAATGGATACGACTTCAAACCTCCACTCTCCAAACAGACTTATTCAGACTGCCCCTCAATCCTCAATAACTTGAATAAATGATAGATTAGAACAATATCCAAAAGGACAAGGACAATTTCGCTTAGGTACCATTATCCAGTTAATTCAATGAGCGGCAGGATGCGTAAAACAAACAAAAGGGCGTCGATTTATAAACGTAGTGCACGTGCCTTTTGTACTATTCACGTGTCAGCACAATCAAAATGCCTCCTGAGACAGACACACTTTGACCAAACGAAATTATGTAGGTACACAAAGAGAGTCAGAAAAATTGATATTTTATGTGGGTATAGTTTGTGCCTAGTTTATCAAGTTAGTATAATAACTTAAAGATTTTTTACAGTAAAAAGTTCAAGGAATAATTACGTAAACTTTGTTCTTATGATGACATATTTTAAAAACATATTTAATTATTATGGAAACTCAATTTCAGTTTGTAATTACGAGTAAACTAAAATTACAATATCTAGATAATATTTTTAGTTTTTGATTAGAGCTAACAGTTTTACATTTGAATTCAGATGTGATTAGCTAAATACAAAACAGATTAAAAAGCCACGGTTTGTAAAGCTCAGCTTTCGAATCCCATTACTGGCTATAATCCTCCTATTTAAAATCAATTTCAAACCAACTCCACTGATTTTTAATATCCACAAAAAATTAATGCTTATTTACAATTCATCGATTTGTATTGAAATTGCGAAATTCAACCAGGGAACAGGATATTTTTTTGGGGTTTAAACTACTGCAAAATCGTTAGCTGAGATAATATTATGAAAATATGTGTACGTGGAGTTTATAATGAGATTTAGCAATAGTAGGTCAGTTACTTTTTGTGTTATTATTGAAAATAGTGTAGCATGTAGTTAAAAAAGAAAAGTAGTATTATTTGGTGGATGCGCTGGGGTTAATATAAAAATAAACTAAAGGGACAATAAAATCTGTAATTTTAGACGGATTTTTATACTGTTTGAATTTTCTAGTAAAACCAACTTATTTCTTTGTAACAATGGAAACCGCAAGAAAAGCTGTCAATTTTTCAAAGATTTAGAACAGTTTTAAAGACAAAAAGTCTGAAAGTGGACCAGTCGAGAATTTTTGAATAATTTTCATCGATGATTCCTGGTAATTTTTTCAGATAGGTATAATATGGTAAAAATCAGACGTACTTCCAATGAGTAATTTAAAATGCAACTTTTTTTGTTCTAATTAAATATCGACTCGAGTTAGTGTATTTATTTTCGATAAATATTTCAAATTCAGAGGTTGCCCCTCAGAAAAATTTAAATCCGACGCCCATGATTAGGGCGCAAGTCTACAATTTTAGTGAAATCGTTCGTGGAATGAGTATATGTAAAAACAGTTGGGCATTTGAGGCAAATCCAATAAATTAGAATGATGAATAGCCATCATTGTGAATATATGCCCGAGTTTCCATCAAACTTGAAAAAAATGATGGGATTATTTCCATTGTGATTTATTTTTGTGCACATACAACATAATGAAAGTTATTAATTGGAAAATATTTACAATAGAAACCCGAACTATAGAATATATGAGTATCTAGAAATTAATTTTAATATTTAGCAAATAAATTGATATTTTAATCTGGGCGAGCTTTCGAATGAAAATCAAAATCAAACACAAACTTTTATTGTGTGTTAGACAATCTGGAGGAATTAAAAAAAAACTACGTTCGTATGCATTGGCACGTGTCGTGCATCTTCCTTGATATTGTATTTTAAAAAACAAATTAAACTGCATAATCCCGGCACGGATCGACACGTTTCCATTAGCATAAACATTTTTATTCTCCGTTTTATAAAGTAAATAAAGGGTTGGTTATATTTGCATTGCTTCGTGTGAAATATATTTTAAAAAATATTTAAATTGCTTGAATTTAAAACTGTAAACTCAAGTACTTATGTGTATTTCCAACCACCATATGCCTTTTCAAGTGTAGAGTGAATGAATAAATGGCCCCCTTTGTTATTTTAGCTACTTTTAGGACACGCGTCCAGCACTTTGTCTTGTAAACCGAGATTTAAAAACAGTGATTTGAATAAATTATAAAAACGAACGAGTGATGATGAATCCACTTCTATCCATTATTTTTCCCGTGGTAATTTCATAACTTCAAATGGACTTTATTCGGATTTCACAATAGAGCTCCCAAGATATTTCAAAGAGTAAATTCCATAATAAAGTTAGTGGACAGCTTTAGTAGCCCACGGAGATGGTGGAGCAAGTTTGTGTAGTGTCCAGCGCACAGTCCACTAAGATAATAAAACTCAGTGCTTAAGCCTGGCCGGACAAAGCCTTGGCTGAAGTAAATTGCCGGCCCGGATTACCCGGATTTGTTTAGGAGCTGCGCTACCTGAAAAAGCCGCTCTCACTATACCGCAAGGTAATTTCTGTATACGTGAGTAACATTTCAAATAAAAAAAAATGTGCTAAATTTACGGCAAATTCATTAAAAGTGCGATGGTGTTTCAAGATGCTATTTTCGGGTTGTTGTGGCGGATGAGTTTTTTTCGGTGTAATATAAAATGTATCTGTATGCAAAGGATATAAGTTGGAGTTTTATTATTTTATTCTATTGAATTTTTGTTTTGGGGTGATAAAAAATATGTTGTGATTTTGGGAGAAATGTAAAATATATTTGTGTTTTATTATTAGGTACTGAAAGGATGTTTATTCTATTTCGCGTCAAGGTAAATATCTTGGGACTAAGAATAATATTATTAAAAAATTTCCTTTTTTTGTATAAGTATCAATTTTTTGATCAATATTAATCGATTCTGAAGTATGTAATTAAATCGAAACTTAAAAATTCCATGAATGAATGAATAAAAAAATTATTCGCAATTTCCTTTAAGTCTTTAAAAAAAAACAAAAATATACTATGTCTACTTTTATATTAGATTTCTTAATGAGCTTCCAAAAAACTGCCCAAAAATGTTTAATGCGGTCCAAAATTTGACCAATCAATTTTTTTTGCTAAAACTGTCACACTACGAAATCTGGCACTATTTTCAAAGGTTCATTTTAAAGGTGTGAAAAACACACAAAACGGCCTTTAGAGCCTTAGAATCAGCTTTTCTTATAAAATCTACATTTCGCTTTCTAAAAATGTAAATTTTCTTAAAATCTGTCTAGTGGTTCTGAAACCGTGACCCTAAAACCGTCACTCTATGAAATCTGGAACTATTTTCAAAGTTTCGTTTTAAAGGTCTGAAAAACCCACAAAACAGCCTTTATAGCCTTGAAACAAGTTTTTTCTAATAAAAGCTACATGTCTCTTTCTAAAAATGTATATTTCCTTAAAATCTGTCTAGTGGTTCTAAAACTGTGACCCTAAAATAGTCACTCTATGAAATATGGAACTATTTTCAAAGTTTCATTTTAAAGGTCTGAGAAACACACAAAACAGCCTTTATAGCCTTGGAACAAGTTTTTTCTAATAAAACCTACATTTCGCTTTCTAAAAATGTAAATTTAATTAAAATATATCTAGTGGTTCTATAACTGTGATCCTAAAACAGTCAATCTATGACATCTGGCAATAATTTCAAAGTTTCATTTTAAAGGTCTGAAAAACACACAAAACAGCCTTTAGAGCATTGGAACGAATTTTTTTTAATAAAACCTACATTTTGCTTTCTAAGAGTGTAAATTTTCTTAAAAATTTGTCTAGTGGTTCTAAAACTGTGACCCGAAACCCCCTACTCTATGAAATCTGGCACTATTTTCAAAGTTTCATTTTAAAGGTCTGAGAAACACACAAAACAGCCTTTATAGCCTTGGAACAAGTTTTTTCTAATAAAACCTACATTTCGCTTTCTAAAAATGTAAATTTAATTAAAATATGTCTAGTGGTTCTATAACTGTGATCCTAAAACAGTCAATCTATGACATCTATCAATATTTTCAAAGTTTCATTTTAAAGGTCTGAAAAACACACAAAACAGCCTTTAGAGCATTGGAACAAATTTTTTCCAATAAAACCTACATTTTGCTTTCTAAGAGTGTAAATTTTCTTAAAAATCTGTCTAGTGGTTCTAAAACTGTGACCCGAAAACCGCCACTCTATGAAATCTGGCACTATTTTCAAAGTTTCTGAAAAACACACAAAACAGCCTTTAGAAACTTGAAACGAGTTTTTTCTAATAAAACCTACATTTCGCTTTCTAAAAATGTAAATTTAATGGTGGTTCTAAAACTGTGATCCTAAAACAGTCAATCTATGACATCTGACACTATTTTCAAAGTTTCATTTTAAATGTCTGAAAAACACACAAAACAGCCTTTACAGCCTTGGAACGAGTTTTTTTCTAATAAAACCTACATATCGCTTTCTAAAAATGTAAATTTCCTTAAAATCCGTCCAGTGGTTCTAAAACTATGACCCTAAAACAGTCACTCTATGAAATCCAGTACCATTTTCTAAGCTCAATTTAAAGGCCTAAAAATACATAAAAAACGTGATTTTTTTCTTCTTTAAACTTAAAATTCCCCCATTGGTCCTACATAAGGCTACGCCTTTGACTCACTTTAAGGTTCTTCCATCACGATGAAATATTATAGACACAGAAGTATAATATATCAATGAGCGTCAACATCAAGACTGATACTTTATCCGGAGATGCATCATAGGGATGCAGTGGATTGTCTGTAATCCTTATCTCAGTGAACCGAGCACGAGCTGCGCCTTAGCAGTGCTATTGAGGTGTTTCAGTGTTTGCACCATGCACTTCACTGTTTATTGACACATGTATCGTATAAGCTTAGCAAATAATACATGGTGAGCCTGCCTGATGTAGTGGATGCAGCCTAGTGTATGTGCTTTATGTAAGTTTAAGCATGTAGTACAATTAATTATGATGATCTCTGTAGTTTGTGGTGTGGTACAGTGATAGGAGAAAGAGGTAAAGTGTGCTGGGAAACTAGATCGTAGCATTAGTTTAGTCCCAATTTTTTTTTTTGGAAATTACAAGCCAGAATTTTTTTCAGTTCTTACTTCACAAGATTTTCTAAGAATATATTTTTTTTACTTTTATACATTTCGATAAAAGAAATTTTTACCAACTTTAGCAGGTTAATTCAATTTCTAAGGTTTAATAACATTTTAATTACTACCAATCGATCATAATAATTGATGACAACAGCAAAATGAGTTTTTAAAATCACAATACAGATCGTTTTAAATTCACGCATAAATTTAAATAATCGGATTTTATAATGTTAGGGTTGGTGTCTAAACTATAACAGATGTTGAAAAATTTGTACAAATTGAAATTTGATGTAATTTTGTATGTATTTAACTTGCTGGCAATTTTTAGAAAATTGTGCCAATTTATTTTTCTGGGTCAAATATTTTTAACAAATTGGGAAATATTTCCCAATAAAAACTCAAAACGAAGTTTTATATAAACTTATCAAATTTTTATCACATCTATTTTTTGCTATAACCAGATTTGCTAGATTAACTCTTAATAATAGAAAGAGAGAGTTAAATTCCCCCAATAATATTAACATCACCATATCATACACATGCAGCTTTTTGAATTTAATGTACCGTAAAATATGAATACAACCCTTATGGGCATACATCAATTAAAATAAATGTAGGTTCATTAGCCATTATATCATCAGAAGGGTGCCAAATTTGGGGTCAATTTTTCTACCTTCTGTTTTAACTCCTACAGATGAAAACCGACTGTTATAGTTCGTATTTTTATTTTCTTACACGATTTTTTTAAAACTTATCAGAATAATAAAATATGCACACACATCATAACCAGATAAATTTCATGATTGTGACGTAACGTATGTTCAGATGATATTTCTGTCCCCCTAGCGATCATTTAAGGCGCGTATAGGGGTTGAGGTGTTCGTGTCATCCCTTTTCTGACAGCCCATTGTTGCGAGGTTAAGATAAATGATTGTAAAATAAAACATGTTTCCCCATCGGCTCCGATCCAAACACACTATTATTGCCATATAAGCGAAAACCAATGGGGTGAATCTCAATGTGAAATGTAAATATGCAAAAATGAATTTTGAGCAGCAAAAATTGGGGTGTCATCAACAAAAACGGAAAGAGGGCATTTTGGTGGGTTATCCGCATATTATATCAATAGAATCATTGTAGACTTATAAGAGAGTTTTTCTAGAATAAAAAATTCACTAAATTTTCCGTTTCTTTAAAAAAATAATCACGATTACCATATTTCCTTATTGCTTCGTATAAAAAAGCAAAAAAAGATTTGTATTCTGTCTAAACTGTTTTTGTATATTTTTCTTTAAAAAAACAAGCTAAGATAAGAAATTAAACTTTTTTCTTATTCTATATTCTAGTCGCGGATCCACGAGAGGGATTTTGGATTCTAGAAAGACCTGGAACTTCACTGCTACATCATACATTTGGAATTAATGAAAAAATAAATTATTAATACTCGATTTTCTTTGGAATAGACATGTGAGATTCTTCCCTAATTTTCTTTTAATTTTTACTTAACTTAGTTTTCTTTCAGGCAATTTAAGGATAATCCAAGCCCATAAAGAAGATTATTTAATGGGAAATTTTGTCTTTATAACAAAAAATTAATGTAATATAAAATAAGTAAATAATGTATAAATACCTACATCTCATTAGTTTTGGAATACCTGTAACCTATTTATCATTGTCTATTTCCTTTTCTTCCTTTATGCAGCTACATCTCAGTGATACAGTGATACATCCTGGAAGTGGTGTGCCCTCTTAGATTGCATATTAGCACTTTTAAATTCTTAACTATCATATACGAAGAATGCACAACTGTTATTAAATGATTGCAAAACTAAAAAGCCATGAACGGTTGTAGTACCCCTAAGGACTTCCTGCTGAGCGTGTCAACACTAAAAACGATCAATTAGGGTCTGTGACTGGACTCCCCATAGCTTATAAGATGAATTGCTGCCTACTTATGCACCTGATGACTTTGTTAGTTATTTTTTATACATATATGATATGGGTTTAGCGTTTTTGTGATGCTAGTTAGAAAAGTGTGATATGTTGTGTTGGGCGCTAGGAAAATAGTTTGATGGCAAATTATTTGATTAATTCTGGTCATTTTGTTGTTTAGAAATTAATAATTGAAGAAAATTTCATAGTTTGTTCTTATCTTATTCGGAATCCATTCTACAATGATGAAATTATATTTAGGATTTTTTTATAAGTGTCCAAAATTTTTATATCATTTTTTAATATAAGTAAGTACTTATCTAAAGAAGTCAGAAATCTTAACCAAGGTGCCAATTTCTTCTATTGCTTAGTTAGATGAGGTTTCTCAAAAAATTATATTTTTTGGTATTTTTATAATAATAAGTGCCTAAATAATTTCTTGAAGATCAATTTTGAAAGCTCAATGTCTAGAAATATCTAATTGAAAGTGAAGATGTTTAAATTTTTCAGGTTTCCAGGTTTGTTAGCTAAAAGAAAATTTGGATACTTAATACCTAGACACAAGGATAAAGCAGCAAAAATTTAGGTTGTCAAAAAGTTCCATTAGCGTAGATACTCTAGTTTAAACTCAAGAATTAAATATGATGTTAAAATTAAAGTCAATTTCTAAAGAGGAAATTTTAATTTTACGGTAGTTACTTATTATATATTTCTGTTATATCACACATAAATGAGCACCTAATAAATGGTTAGACTTCTTGAAGACTTTATTCTTAAGTTAAATTTAAATCATGATCTAATCTAAACATTAATCTGGCTAATTTATAATAATTCACTGTAAGTATATAAATTATAGCTAAAACTCAGCTATGATGATACTTTTGGTACTTTCAAGTGGAATGTAGTTACATTATTTTATATAAATATAGATAATTATATCCTACGCTTTTAAATATGAAAAAAATATTTGAACAATAATTTTAATGATGTCAAAGATGTTTAGTTTAAAAACCGATAACATTGTACAAAAATTGCATACATACCGTTTTCCACAAAAAAGTACCAAAAAATCACACACCTAATTATCATTGAATAATTCGAAAAATTACATAATACAAAATAGCGACGGTCGTCTAACCTCCAGTGCGACGTTGGATGGAAATGTGCTGGAAACGTCAGGGTGCGACGGAAAGCGTCGCACAGCGCCATGTTGGTCGCCGGCCACTCCTATGTCTGTTAGTGGGGCTGATATAGAGTTATCAGTTGGGCGGGGCTAAGCACTCCGCTGTTCACTTTGATTGACAAGCAGGACTGATAAGAGTGCACTTGTTCACTGTTTTATTTCGATATTCTTTTTATACTCTTATTTTGTTATTTTCACGATGACTTCTTTCATAAAATTGAATTTTATGATTTCCAATTTTCGGTGCGCGGCGCGGAAAATTAAATATTGGCAATGTGGAGTGGGTGGGAGAGACAGAGAGGGTGCGTTGAGGAGTGTGAGGGAGTTAGATGGAAGACAATTGAATATTGGTTTTGGTAAAAAGTTATTTAGTTCGATGGTATTTAATACACTACCTCGAAAGATGGATATCTTTTAAGTATTATTAGAGAGAAGTTTGGTATATTGAGGAAAAGTGCTTAGAACAATTCCCGGTTCTGTCTATCTCACAAAAGTCAGAAGTAAATATAAGTACCTATTCCCATTCCCTATTCTAATATGGGGAACTTTTTCAAAAATCATCAGTCGAAATCTTCATAATTTTAAATTCATATAGAGAAAATATGAAGGTGTTACAATTTCTTTTAATCAAGCTATACCATGCTTCATAATACGAGAACGTGATTGGAGTACACTGTTTATAAAAACACCCTGTATATAATTGATTTTTAGTATTTTCACGATACGTCTTAATTTTCATATAAGCAACCTTCAAGTGATAAAATTAGAAAATTAACACTCAATTCGAAAAAATTGCCATTTACTTTATGTATAGGTATACAGGGTGGTGAATTTTTTGACGTAGATCATTGAGATCTTGGACTTTAAAGGATAAAGAATAAAGATTCTGTTAAATGGGACAAAATTTATACAATTTGATGTGTAAAAATAATTAAACTGTGAAAACTCTTTTAATTCTTTTAATTAACCTGTAAAAATCTGACGTTTTACAACTGTTGGAGGATCTCTATTCACTGGCGGCTTCTTCATAAGATTAAGAGGCAAAAATTGATATAATTACGTCAAGGATTCAATCGGTTTCAAGCGGGCTACTGTAAAAGTTTTTGAAATAAAGCTCTTGAGTTAGTTATAAGGCTACAAACCTACAAAGTTTACTAAATTTATAGGTTTAGGTACAGGCAGAGATATTTTTGACACTTCAAAGTATTTTTCAATACCAAAGCGGAATTTGTAAAATAGAAAGGTCTACAAAATTGGCTATGGTGCGATTCACGACTGAACAACTGGTGAAAATTGTCCAAACCTATTACGAAAATGGGCGCTCCAGGAAGAATGCATATCGTTCTCTACGCGACATCAATTAGCCCATAAGCCATAAGATCTTGCGTTTCTAACACCTCTAGATTTTTTGTTGTTGTCTAAGGAATAAAATTATATGTTTCTTCAAGTTTCTGTGTTTTTTTTGTCTTTTTATGTGGAAACTCAATTTGAACCACCTTTTATTTCTAAAGTATCATAATTTTTGTTTCCAATATGTATATTAAATTAATTACTAGCCTTGCAAAAGGTATTTTTTTACTAAACTTTAACACTTTACTTATTGGAACCTCCACTTTATTGAATTAAAAATGTTGTTTCACTTATATCGTGGAAAATCCATTAATAAATTCACTTTTATAGATTATGTATAAAAAGCAAAAGAAACCAAGAAAAATATACAAATATAAATAAATTAATAAATTGAATTTTGATAATTGTAAATCTATAATTAGGTACTTACATAATTATGTACAGGGTGTCCCATTTTCGACACTTTTAGGGGGTATTGACGTTATTATCAAAGATAGAGTGTCGCGGTTTTCACCTTCCTGTCCTACTCTTTTACGAAACGAAAGATTCCGGGGTCAAATTTGTCATGGCTCTCTTAGTTTTTAATCTATAGAGTGATTCTGAAAATATTTGTTTTTTAGACACCCCTCGTATTTCCGTTATGCGTCTACTTATCAAAAAGGTGAAAACTGATCTTGATAGAGTTTTTTACGTAGAATTCAGTGGCGTAGATAGTTATTGTGTAAAAGGTTTAGTTTTTGAGATATTGTCCAAACTTACGTTTTTTTAAATGGGACATCCTATATATTATTTTTTGTATTGATTAAGCAAAATTTGGGCTTTCCAAAAATATACAATACTTAATATTTATTTTGATAAACAAGCTCAAAATTCGATATTTGATAATAACGCCAATACCCCCTAAAAGTGTCGAAAATGGGACACCCTGTACTGTGGGCAAAAGATTCCTAGGGCCCCCTAACAGTAACATTAAAAAAATAGATTCGAGTACAAAAAACGCCATTCAGAGCTTACATATATCTACGTGATGAAAAAGAAGAAATAGCATACCTACATTTCAGTTTTTCGAAGATTTTTGGATAAGTGGATACAATTTCTGCAACAAAACTGAAAAAAAATTATGTAATGAAGAAATTTTGGAAAAAATATTGAAGTGAAAAATGTTTCGATCAATACATTGATATTTTAGAGTTTTTACTAGTTTTTAGACTTTTACCAGGACCAAAAGCAGAGCCGAATTTCAGGGAAAATAATTAATTTAAACTGTATTAACGGAGTCAATATACAAATTGCCCATAACTTATAAATAATGATTAGAAATAAATAAAATAATTTTACGAAAATGAGACCTATATATTCCTTTTAAAACCACTCTGTCTGTTTTACATTTATTTAAATCTCCAACAAATCAAATCAATAACATTATTTTTTTTACTAAACTTTCACACTTATTTACTGATTGGAACCTTCATTTAATTGTATTAAAATTTTTGTATAGATATCAGTTTACATCACATTTTCGAATAGAAGCGAAATATAATTTCATTAGAACTGGAGATTTAGAAGGATATTCCTTCAAAACCAATTTTGGAATGAATTTTCTAAAGTATGTCAAATTTTAATTTTTAATAACAAGAAATGATTTTGACTTATTTAGTTCTAAGCTTTTAGCTAGTTTAAACTTTTGTAGATATTGAATTAATCGTCATTCATTAAAAGTTATGCAAAAATGTAGTTTATTACTTTCTCTCGTGATGTTCTTAGATTTAGATCTATATTATTGTTTCTTAACCAAATTAAAACTTAAAATTACAAGTAGGTACTTAAAAAGTTTATCTAACTTCCACTCTTCCATAGGTTGGTAACAAGCTAGTGTCTTAAAAAGTCGAATTTCAATTTATTTCACAAGTAATTACTTACTTACAGGATAATCTAAAGAAGAGATCTAATTAACAAAGGATTAAATACATTTTAAAAAAATTAGAAAATTTGAATTAATATTATTTCGAAAAATTAGGGTACTTATATATTATTTAAGTACTTAATAAAGGTACCTACTTAATTTCCGCATTTGATGGCTACAAGTGTCCTGAGAACTCAACTTTCTCTTCATTTGACAATTACGTACCCACTAAATTATTTACAGGATAACCTAAAGATCTGATTACAGCAAAATATTAATAAAACCCAGCAGCATAAAACCTAAAAATCAGATTTTAAGGAAATTTTGAATAAACAAATCTAATCCTATATCAATATAAACCAGCCGAACTGTATATGTTTTGTGATTCCCTTGACTTAGCGCCTTCCAAGCTCCACCCACCATCAATAAAACCAAAAAAGATGCAAAACGAACTGCAAACGCATAAAACAAGGACAACACCAACAAAAAACATGACATATGCACGCATGCTCTTTGAATTACATGCGGGGGCGTGACCGAGCTTCCAAACTTTCAGTTGTACTTCAGATAAGAGCTTTGGAGGAGGACGGATAACGTGGCGCGCGGTGCATCGAACAGGAATGGAAATATTGGAAAATGCCCGAATATTGCCGATCAGGATCTCACTCGGCAAAGGTTCATACGTAGCCCTATGATGATATATAGAGTAAGCGACTTATAGTTAAACCGCGCTGGGAAGTGGCCCAGATTAGAGAGACTTTGCAGTATCAAGTTCTAACCCGATATCTGTACGGCCGCTAAGCGCTTAAGACTTTTTAATACTTTCATAGGATTTTGTGAAAACCGCCTGATGCCCTGCATTCGTGGCAGTGATTTGTAAGATATTAACGTCGCGGACAGCTGGTTTTTCATGAAAAGGATTTTCCTTTTGGATGAGCGCGCGGATTTATTTATGTTTTATTTTCTTGTAACGCGGTTTATTGAGATTTTTGTGTGATTCCTCGTGTTCTAAAGACTGTGATACACTTTGTGATTCCAAAGAAAGTTTTCCGATCTCTTGATTTAAATCTACTGGCTCTGTTTGTTAGTACTTATATTACCACGATTTTCCAAATTTCCAGTTATTATATCTGTGTCAAAAATTGGGGTTTCATATTTTTATAAAGGTATGTATATTTATTTATTTTACACTATTTTTAGATGCCATTCAGTATAATTGCTCAGAAATACGATTTCAGTAAGCTGTAGCTTGAGGACTATGTTTTGCATTTTAATCTGAGTTTTGTGTACCCTCCTCAGGGAAAATTTTGAAATTATCTAGCTCTATTTTGATTTTTCTGTGTATATTCCAAAAATGTGGTTTAATATCTTCATATTTAGTTTTGAAGAAAATTATAAACTTATAAAATAGCCAAACTTCTTTGAATTCTAACAAATAATTATATACTCCTATTATATTATTTATAACTACATATATCACTTTCCTTGAAATTTGACAAACAAATTAGGAGATATGAAAAACTAACAATTTCTAGAATTATTAATGAAAATTCTTGCTTAAAATATCGAAGATCAGCTCAGAATATATCTAAAACAGTAAAGATTCTAATGATTGTTTTTTTGTACGAATGTCATGAAACCTTTTAAAGCTTTTAGAATAAAAATAGTAAAAAGTTATATTAAAATTTAGAAACGGTAGATTATGAGTTTTCAATAAATTTCCTTAAAATCTGGCAGGTCTCCACAAATTATAGTCCATTTTTTGAGTACCTAGAGAGAATTAAAACTAAAATATTAGTCAGTCGGGAAATTTAAAATACATTAATTTTAAAAGCTCTCTTCCGACCTAAAGCACCAAACAGATAGTCAAATTAAGAAATTTTAAAATTTTATGAAATTTTTTTTTAGGTATTTTATTCAAAATTTCATTAATAATAATAAGAAAATAATCTACTTTTTCGCCTCCTTCTTAAAGCCTGTCCGAAAATTTGACTTTCGTACGCGAGTACAATTTTTGGCCTCAAATTAAAAAAATAAATTGTCATTTCTGTCCCTGATTTTTTTCCTTCAAATTTATTTTTACTATTCACTACTATAGATAATCCTTCATACTGAAACTGAAAACTAACATTGTTTTTCTACAAGTATCTTAATAAAACAACACAGAGAATTTGGGTTGGCAAAAGTAATAAATTAATATTGTTGAAAAGTGGTTGTAAATCATTTTGTTATCTAGGAGCCACATGTGCAATAAAATTTGGCCTAAAAATATCTTTCACTCTTTATATTGACAACTTATCTCGCTGCTATTTGCTCAACTAAATTTTACTACCCATGAGAATGTCAATATCATGGTAAATCTAAAAAACTCGTAACTACATATCTCATCACTTGTGGCACAATTTCCCTTTATATTTTTATCAGATTTAATTCACGTGACAAAGCTAATTATATTGTATAGATATGAGTGTGTATTAGTGGTGGTCATAACACTAAACTGTAGTTTTTATCAGCCACAAAAATAATTGAACATAATCCTTTCAATAAAATATCAAAATTGGCTAGAAATAAACATCAAGTTGCCATAGAGGCAATTACAGTACCAAAACCCATAAAAAGCGGTCATTTAAAACAATAAAGCTCGTGTAAACCGCGCAGTTAAACCGATGACCAAAGCTGTAAAACCTGCCGAGGGATATGTAGAAAAGCAAACGGTAAGTCTGCGGAATCCACCCCGATCTGTCGGTCTCATCGCAAATCTCTAAGACTTAGCTTAAACCAGCAGGTCTTAAGTCGGCCCTAGAACACCACAGCGCGCGCGGCGGTTAATAACAATATTTCCGCGTCCAGGTCAATTACACTCGCTAATGATAAAATAAATACCGTCAAGTGATTGGAGCTTGTTGCAGCATCAAATTAGTGGGGTGGTGGCAAGAGAGAGGGGATGAAAGCACGGGCTTAGTACTCGCAAAGCTCTCAGACCGACGGCGGCTCCGTCGCGACGCTCTCTTGATCCGGTCTAAACCTGGCCAAAGCTGTTTTTAAGCTCCGTACCTTTTTTCATGGACTTAACCGACTTTTGGTCTTTGTTCACGTCGCACCTGGATTTACTTACGATCTTTTAAGTGATCCTACCGCTGAGTGATTTTCTAACTGATTTGTGAATCTTTAAGTTCAATTTGCACGATTTTATTCCGAGTGGGTTTTGTGCGTTTTTGTCAGGCGGAAAACGGACTTTTTACAGGTGCGAAATGATTGGGGTAAGAAATACACCGATTGGTTTTTATACCATACCACCACTGAATAAATAAAATGCACATATACTTATTAGTGCTTTTCAGCTTCTCACTAACTACTAAAACTACTAAATTTATATAAGTAGATAATAAACGACGGAAATGTTTATTATTGTCAATTTTCCTAAATACAGTTTTTAGCTACATGTATATCTACATATTATGTTAAATCTATAATTCTTGTTAACCTAATCGTATTTATAAAAAATGTTATCAATACTGTTTGTGTGACGAATTGCTTTAATAACTCATTCCATCCTGAAACTATTTTTGTTGAAAACTCCATTTTTTTTTGTAATTATTGTTGAGTAGATAATGTTGGGATTGAGCAAAATATTCAGTAGATTGTATTGGAGCTAGAGAGAAAATTAATACAACTTTCTAGAAGTCTCTATCTTTATCAACTTTTTGTATAAGTTTCGTTTAGTTCTGTAGGTACAGACCGTCATTTTCTAACCCTTCTAAGATCTCAGTAAAATATTTTTTCCATATTTTTTGAGAAAGAAACTACGTATTTCAGAAGATAGTAATAGCTAAACTTATCGTTCTTTTAAAAGGACATCTCGAAAGTACGATTTTGTATAATTTGAATGAAAAAGTGGGCTAGAGAAGTTTCTGGGACCTTAAATTACCTACGGCTAAATAGTCTGTACTAAAGTTCTAGATATATAAAGTACCGCAACCTATGAGACTATGAGTTAGACAGAGAAAGCATTCTTTTCCCGAAAATGGCGGATTTCGCCGTCAAATTAGTGTCGATCCCAATGTCAGTCTATCAAACGGCCGTTAACGGAGTGAAACTTTCGTTTTTCATTGACTTTTTATTATGGCAACGAGTGGGTCTGTTTGGCAGTTCTAGACATTAAAAACAAAGTTTTTCTTAAAAGTCATGTTTGAGGTTAACATTGAATTTGCCGCTTTTTTCCCGAAAATGGCGGACGGTTTGCGGTACTTTATATATCTATAGAACTTTAGTCTGTACCATATGGGAATTTTTTTATTAATAAAACTGTTTACGCCAGAAGTTGATAAAAACTTAAAGTAACCTAATTAGATCCGGCTAGCAATTTTTAGTTTACCAGAAAATGACATTTTTTGAAATGAAGAAAATTAATATTTCTAAAAATATGAGCATCTTTAAAAGTTTTTATTGCAGTTCGTTATACGGTCTTTAGATCTTTACATCAGGTATGGTGCAAGTTGTCTTAATTTTTACCTTAAAATTCGCGAAAGTACCAAAATATATGCAATTTCAGCGAGACCAGAAGTAAGGGCTGTATAATTTCTAGGAAGACATCACAGTTCTATTCATCCAATTCTTAAAAATACTTGAAAGTTTAGATGTAGATTCAATCCTTGTTGTAAAATTACTATAATAGAAATTTTTTAATGAGTGATCTTCAGAAATTTTTATATAAACTAAATTTCAAAATAAAATTAATACAACTTTTTGTGTAATTATTTTGAGAGTAATTCAATTTTTTATTTGAGCAAATGAAGGTTTGTCATATTTTGAATTAAAATTATACAAAATTAAGTAACTCTGTGTTTTATATAGAATATTTTTTCAACTATCCTAATACTAGATAAGTTTACAGAAACTTATCATAAAATCTATGACGGTTATCGTCGTGAAATAACAACCTCTTTATTCCATTGAGTGCAAGAATGTAGTCTAACCTAACTCACACTCAGATGATAATATGGCTGTTACCTAACGGAAGTAGAAAAGTAGTTTTCATAGATAAGTGTGACAAATTTTGATCCTTGTTTAAGACGGAAATAATCCACTTAAGTACACATAATTAGAATTATGTAGTTCAAATAATGATGTATTTTTTCTTACTTATTGTTTACCTACCTATACCTACATTCAAGGGTAAAAAATACAATCTAATTTTTACTGCAAGTTTTAGTACCTACAATCAAATAACCTACCATGGTTATACACTTTTTTTTAGTAACGATAATTTGATTATTCGCTTAATTATGTAACTTAAACCGTTGTCTATCAAGTTATTCATGTGCAAAATTATTTCCTGTATAAGTTATTTTTCCAAAGTTTTCAGATTTCCGTACCCTTAGAACAGTAGTAAGTACATAATTGAGTTGATTGATTATTCTTGAATAAATTTAATTTTTTCTTTGATAATATCATCCGATTTCCTAGAGCAAACAGCTCAAGCTTATTGGAACACAAAAAACATGACGAACAAAACAAATTGTAACGTCACGAGATATAATAAACTAGATCAATATCTTAGTAGTAAATATTGACGATAAATTTAGTTCTGAAGTATACAGCTGTTGTCCTATGTCACAGTAATATAGATCGTTGAGTTAAAAATAATCTCTTATTTCCAGGACCTGCAATGGCAATCGTAAAAAAATAAGAAAAGAACGCGCATACCCCAAATTAATCGTTTGTTTACTCAAAAAATCGTTCAACCAACCATCCAAGATTTATTTCTGTGCAATGGAACGTTTGGAGTCTTTGTCCGATCCTGCATTGTGCCTGCAGGATTTGGTGACAGGGGTGACAACTTCTTCAGCCAATTCGGACATACATGGTGTGCACCATTTGCACGACTCCGTCACTTCAGCGGTGTCGGTTAGTTCAGCTATTTCCGGTATTATGAGTGGTACTTCCGCGTCGGTACTTGGACATCATGTGACTTCGCATGAACCGTCTCATCATCATGGTGTTGTGCCCCATACGCCCTCTTTGCATCATGAGCCATTGGAGAAGTTGAAACGTGGTGAGTTCGTTTTAGTTAATATTTTGTGTTCATGTGTACAGTCAATTAAAATGTGTGAAATTGTTATTATGATCTGATCATGGCGTTTATCTTATCTGACAGAGTTTTATGATTTTTTGTGTTGTGTTGTGTTGCAATGAAGATTTATTTTTAAAATATATTATCCCAGACTCTATCAGAAATGGATTAAAGTATAATTAATTTTATATTGGGTTATAAATTTTTAAATTAACTTCAATTTTGTGGGGCTACAAGAAAAAATTATTAATTCTAATTGGTCATAAATATTTTTTATCAATTAATGGAATGTATTTTATCTGATAAAAATTTATTGCACAAGCTGTGACTATGTGTACCTGTGTCTGTTAGTAATTGCCACCCTAGTTATGTCCTTAAATTTCTAATACTATGACCTTCATATTCCTGGTGATTATAACTTATGGATATAATTATCTGTTAAATTTAACAGGAATTGGAGTTATAATAGTATAAAACCATTTATGTATTAATTTTCTA
This sequence comes from Pediacus dermestoides, assembly GCA_963942485.1. Taxonomy (NCBI): domain Eukaryota; kingdom Metazoa; phylum Arthropoda; class Insecta; order Coleoptera; family Cucujidae; genus Pediacus; species Pediacus dermestoides. The sequence goes on from OZ012626.1 coordinate 39,993,759, forward strand.
GAAATATTTTCTGCATCATTATTGATTCTATTATAAAAAATATAAAGGGTACTTTGGAATTTAACTAATTTTCTGAAGAGTCCTAAGCTACCTTAATTCAAAATCTTTTAAAAATGTACAATATTCTATAAAGGAATAATTTAGAATCAAATGAAATAAAATAATAAAATGTTACATTGCATCCCTAGGGATAAAAAATACCTGTTTATATGTGTTTTTTCCAGCTCAATGAAAAACGGAACTTTAGACCCGCTCTACAGATCTAAAATGACACTGAAAACATACATGTGTAAAAAAAATAGTTATTTGTGTATCAAGGCCGTAAAAGCACTTTTGGCCAAGGTGCACACAACGTTTTTTAGGCGATCATCACGAAAGAATTCCAAAATTTCGTCACAAAACACAAAATTCATTTTTTTCGAACACTGCTGAAAAACCAAAAAAACTTAGACAACTAAAAACCAAAGCATCTCCTGTCAAATTTAATATTAAGCGTCACTTTTTATTTCATTTTCTGACACTTCTGTCCCAAAAAAGTAACATTTGACAGATGTGTACAAAAAAGTAAAACTTCACGGCCACAAATGGAGCCGTGAATTGCTTGATTTTGTAACAGTCGCCTAAAAATATATAATATAGCATTATTCTCTATCTTTACCTCCCTTGAGAGTGAGAGAGATGGAGAAGAATATGACGAGCTGCCTACTGAAAACAATTCAAGTGTACTTATAAACTTAGCGCTTAATTCTACAGGGTGGTCCATGCATAGTCCTGAAATTCCTAGTTGGAGTAGAGGGGATAGAAAAGTCTGCCATCTGTGTCTATTTGTAATAGTTGGTCATGTTTTTCACTTGACTCCTTTTTTTAAATTTCGAATTTTTCTTCTTAAGTGATATAGAGTAGTCCTCTTGGTCTTAATCTCTGTGGTTTCCATTCCATCACCTGGCTGGCTTCTCTTCGAAGAAAGTGCAGAATTCACTTCCTATTCAGAAATATTTTTAAAAATTGGAAAAAATTGATACATCTAATCATTAGCTTCTTAGCATTTAGTGTTTCAAATTATAAAAACTCTTACTTATGAGCTTAAAAATATAATAACAATGTTCATTATAATAATTATTGTCCCCTAGAAACCGTATGATTGAAATTATCAGATATTATATTATAACCTTGACACTGGCTTCCACTCCTAATTCTCGACAAATTACCCGCCATAAAAACCAATTTGGCTAAAAAACCATAACCCGAAAAAGTATCATTTAGCCGACGGGAGATCAACTCGACGCGATATGTGGCGCAAGGCAAAGACGAGACATGAAACGATGCACCAACCAGCGTCGTTTGGCGACGGCCGCCTTTGTAATTCGCATTAGGTGGCCATTACCTCAATACCCGGATCAGCCGGTATTACCGGTAAGCCCGCAGTTAATGAATCAGACACCTTCGCCTCTTCATCTACTGCCGTGTTTACTCTGTTTCATTCGGGGAAAGTCCTACAAGTCACAAGATTCAATTATACGGAAAAAAGGATAAATAACTCGAAATTACTGCGGATGTAGAATATTAATTAGGAGTATAAAATATGATTTTGATGGTAAGAAATCATTTTTGCAATTACCTACAGAATTAAGATTAAAATATCCTACTTTGGTCCTTTTTCTAGAGTAGGAAGCAATACTGTTCTAAAAATATTATTACACCAAAAAATTTATTTTCCTTGAAACTAATTAATTAAATACTGCGATATTTGTTTATGTACTAAAAATGCCTTGAATCTGAGCCTTTTCTTAAGAGACACTTACGAAATGATCTCTGGCTCTAAAATGAAAAATCCTTTAATCTCTCAAAATCTACTATGAAAGGTACATACAGTAGAAAACTACCTAATGTACTGATTTTACGCCTACGATTATGATATTGTTGATAAAACAGGATTTAGTGAAAAGTGGTAAATAAACGATTAGAGCATTTGCTCAGAATTGTTAAGATTCCGGAAGATAGAAGTCTAAGTTTTTGAGTTATTATTGTTTATTTTATTGAAGAAGAGTTGCAATTAAATTTGAGAATTTTACATTAAATTAATTAAATTTTTAAAAAGTTGATTTTTTGAGTAGGTGCTGGATTATAGTGAAAATGAAATTGTACATTTCTCAAAATATAAAAGAAATAAACAGACATCTTTTCAAAAAACTCTTATTTTGATGTTAAAGAGCCTAATTTTTTTCAAAAAATTACATTGGCAAACAGAAATCCGTTTACCTTTTTGGTGAAGGTGCAAAATTCCCTTAAAATGCCCTTTTATTGATAATATCATTTAATATTATTTTAATAACTCTTTGTTATAGTTGTATGATGGAATCCAACTTTATAATCAAGCGCGATAAGCATAATTAAATATTAAACATAAAATTGCACAATACTTTTATCAAATCCTGGAAAACCCAAAGCTGCACCAACTACAATAAATTACACTAATCATTTGCTCAGAACTGCATAATTGTCTCCGTGCTAACTTTACATGTTTATGGTATACGCTAGTCAAGTATCTATAAACTGCGAGAAAATAAATACAGTTTTAGATATGGTTCCAACAAAATGTAAACAAACGATGATAAATAGTAAATAGATTGGGGCGCATACTTTTGGCAAAATATTTGCCAACGCTATAATGATCATAGCTTTCAATTGGGTGTTGGAATCTTATCTTGTTTGCAAATTTTCAAGTACTCTTTAAAGTGAATCGAAAATTCCAATAGGAAAAGCTCAAAATATTAATAGTATCGGCAGCTAACTGATTAATCTTGGAAGTTTTGCTTTTTTGTGCTGTAATTTCTATAATAATTTATTATAAAATATAATTTACAAAGCTGCCACAGATTGTGCTTCGCATCTTGAATAAAAATCTTTTTGACGAGCTTTTATATGACAGTCTCCACATTGATACCAACTTCTGATGTGGACTGTATTTATACAGAATGTGACTTCTGAACAAGCTACATCATTAATTTTGTTTACTGTGGACAAATATCCTAATAGTGGTCAACCCCTTTAGCCTTTATATGATTTGTATTGTGCCTGATGTCTATCAAAATAAGGCACATCTGCTCTTGTAATAAAGTAAATCTCTTTCATTGAGGGAAATATGTTAAATGACTGAAATGGATAGTGGGAGGAATCTGGGATGAATTATTAGATTTTCTTAATTCTTATTTATCTACGAGCCCTAACAACTAAATATTCGGACAAAAGTAAATTTGATTGTCTTTTTACCAGACGCGCAAAAGTAAAATTAACTTCTATAATATTGATGGTTTTTTTCTGTTATATTGCCAACATTTGGTTATATAAAAACGTAAATTTTGTAAAAATCCGCGCGGCGGTTCCAAAACTGTGGCACTTTAATCCAACAGGATGGGAAAATTGTAGAAACCAAGAATTATTATTTTCAGAACGATGGATCTAGTAGTCTGATTTTGATGAAATTTACTTTATTGTAAAACTGGATGTTGGTTTTCTTTACAAAAATCTTACACAAGTTTTTATTTGGTGATACTAGGCATTCATCGGAGCTTTAAAGTTGCGCCTTTAAAAATGATAGAATTTTCTAGTAACTGTGTTAAAAAATCACAGTTTTGAAACCGCTGGTTGTATTTGTGTCAAAAAACCTTTAAATCAAAGCTCAATAATCCTACTATATTGAAAAAATCCTGAAATGTTAATATGATTTTTTTTGCATTTTTTTCGAGTTCCACAGTTCACTTTTCAAAAAACGTGTTTTTTGAGGGTGCTATTTACATTTAAATAATCACAGTTTTGGAACCGCTGGTTGGATTTCGGTAAAATTTACTTTATTGCAAAACTGGATGTTGGTTTTATGTACAAAAAAATCCCCAAGTCTTTATTTGGTGATTTTAGGCAATTTTCGTAGCTTTAAAATTGCACTTGAAAAATGTGACTTTTTTTAAAAAATCACAGTTTTGGAACTCGGTGAAAATGACATAAAGGTGTTTTCTGGTCCTTATCCATTCTGGACTTAAATGTTATTGAAACTCTTTGGCATAAAATTAAACGTATTCTACGCAATAATCCACCAAGAACCATTGGGGATTTGAAGACCAAAACAGAAGAAATTTGGGACAGTTTCACGCCAGAATTGTACCAAAATTTGATAAATACACTGCCTGCTAGAATACAGGCAGCTATTAAAGCAAAAGGAGACATATCCTCTTATTAATGGTCCTAAATTAAAAATTATTCCAACATTTAGTTGAAAATTCATTTGGTAAAATTTGCTAATTATTAAGGTTAAAATATTGTTAAATCAAATAAATAATTTTCTTCCATGCATAATATTGTCATTAAGGCTTTATCTTACTGTATTGTTAGGTGTTTACTAATTATTTGCGTGAAATTTCCAGTTCTCCTTTCATAATTCAAAAATTTACTTTTGTCCGAACATTTAGTTGTTAGGGCTCGTATTACTGTTTAATGAATCTACTCTGCATAGTCCACTTTGAAAATTCGTAGCTCTACACCGAATACAATTTTGCAATCTCTGTTTTTATATTTTGTATTTTCTGACAGTAACCTTCTCGAAATTTTTGAAATGAGTATTTTTTGTCTGCAATTCCTGTTTTATGTCTTTTACTGAATATCAACATTATCAACAACAAAAAATACTACCAGACCCATTAACAAACCTAATTAAGGAATCAAAAACAAACGGTTAATAAAATCTGTATACAAATCCCTTCCTTCAATAAATATATATATGTAGTATTTTACACAACCTCTACCCTAAATTAGTAATTACCTCTGAGGGAATATAAAACGACATTACAGAAGACATCGTTTGCCTTCTCGTTGGCTGTGGCTTTCACACCGACCCTTTTAACTACTATTACCATTTGCTGGTGTCTTTGTTTCACCCACACCATACCAAAGAGATGGAAAATTGTCCATTGGTGCTGAACAATGCAACCCTTGCTTTATCGCAGGATAGTAATATCATTCCGAATTCACTCGCATATGGCCGGGTTAGCCAGGATAATCCTTACTTCCTTATCCCTGGAGAGAGGTCCTTTTGTAGTTACAGTTACGTACATGTAGCTAGCTGTTTTTAATAGAATTGGCTCAGTAAATTAGTTTGTCACATGTGTGCATATGCCTAAATACAACATTATTAATTAGTTAGCACAAAAAATTCGAAAAATGCTCACATTTCTAATTTATGGGGTTCCACCTACAATTTGTCGGATGATTTTCGGGTATTATCCAACAAATTTTTGCAACGCCCACATCTTTGAAATATGATCCTCTAGTCTACAAGTGTTTACTATAAACCACGTATTCCAATGGAATAAAGTCGGTTTCGGGTCGTTTCTCTTGGATGGAAATTCGATACTGTATCTTGAGAGTGCGAGTGGTGAGTCTGTTCTGTTTAATAAATTAGGAATTCTGCAATAAATTCTTGTAAAGCGGGATTTGGATGTTGTTTTTGTGGTGACCAGCAGAGATTTAGAAAATATCGTCTTAATATCTTGTAAAATAACACGGAAAACCTGCAGATAAATTATTGTAATAATACAGAATTTACTAAAGGACCTTCCCACTGATTGTCAAAAAATCAAGCAAATTCATTTTTAACTGTAAATTCTCCCATATGTAAAATCGTCGCGTAATGATAAAAAAATGTATGAGAATTTAGCAAGTGTCGATGTGCAGAACCCGTGCACAGTTATGACAGCACCCCCTGTGGTAGATTAGCGAATTATTCCAACTCGCTGAAGCTATTACAAAAGCCCTCCCCAAAGTACAGTCAAACCCAACCATTCGTCATTGCTTTTTAAAACACAGTCGGATCGAAAACTTGATTGATCGACACCACACATAAAAGAGCCATCAGAGTATTGAATGTTTTGTATGTAACACGCATGAATTAGCTGCCAAAAGGGCCTTTAGATATCATCAATATGGCATTAGAAATTAATACATATTGTTTAAATTCAGTGTTTGGTTTGACGGGAGTGCCTCAATTAATTTTGTTTTTCTTTACATGGTGATGAGAGAAGATATTTGCAAGCGAAAACGGCCGTTGAAAAATTAAATTACAGTAGCATTTTCTTAAAACATGCTGATCCTGGATAATCTTCGATGCGCTATCAAGTTTTATACCATAATTCCCAAGCATAATTTTAATGATCCCTTTAATCCAAAGTATTACACTTGTAAGCTCAATCTAAGAGGAATTAATGCCTGGCAAATTTCTTGTCATGTCTTCAAAACATTGTCGTCTTAATAAGTTCTTATTCTCATTGAATAGGTAAATATAGCGTGTTTGTTTTACCGAAAACTGGGGGTAATAAGAGTCTGTCTTACTTGTTATTCAAAGTAACTCTTCGATGACAAGGTTTATTTATGTAGATGAGGATTTAACGGCGCTTTTATAAAATATTTAAAACCGCATTTTTTTTAAATTGTATTATAATTCAAACTCTATTATTTTTTAAAAGGAAAATGAAATGACTGAATCACAATTCTGTAAACTTATCGAGTATGACACCGGATAAAAAAAAAATTCTTGTTTTAAATTTATATTAATGAGTCTCAGTAACAAAAAAAAATTATTACGGATTTTATCAGAAAATTACATTGAGTACCTATCAGCAAGAAACTAAAAGTTTCAAGTTTTAAGGGTCATTAGCTCTTCGAACTTCAAAACTAATCACTTTTCGTATACTTCAAAATTTTATCTACGGGTTCCTTTTTAACTACAGCTATACAAATTAATATTTCTATGAGCGATTCTTCTTTGAGAATTATTTTTAGTTGGCATGTTGGTTAAACTATCCCTTTCTCTCGTAACTTTGTTAGGTTAGGTTAGGTTTCGAATTTTTTACATTCAAAGCATAAAAGTACAAACTAAAATTTAACGGTTTTCGTCGTGTCAACAAAAAATCACAAAAATATAAATAATTTTAACAGAATACGCTGTTTTTGAAAAAACAATTAAAAAATATAAAAAGGAAAGTCTAGAGAACAGTTTGATATAATTTTAGTAAAATATAATCTTATACAGAGGGTTCTAATTTATTGTTAAACATCATAAAATTCAAAGGATACAAAATGGCCTAAACTTGAACGACTTTTAAATTTTTGACTTTTTTCATAAGAAACTGTTTTTGAACAAAAACTGAAAAATCATCTTAAGTACCCACTTCTAAAAGCATGTGTATTTTTTTAAATTATGCTGATCTAAAAGCTCCGTAAACATTTTTCTTATAAAATAATAAACTGCTGGCCAATTGAAACGTACCAAGCGAATTTTTAGGTTGAATTTAAAGTCAAACATTTTGAAAAGGAGAAAAGATATCAACATGAGTTTTTCAGGATTCAAGAGATGATTTAATTGCGAAAACAATAGTGTGACCCAATTTTTTTACTTTGAAGTACGTTACTATCCACAGGGTAAGAAAGAAAGTCGTCTTTTTTTTTCAAACTTTATACCTACCGGAATTCCACAAAATTTTTTTAATATTTTTTTGATGTCCATTTTTTTAGTCCCTGGTTAATGAGGAAAAAACCAATTTCTCAAAATTTTTATATCCCTCTTATTTTATAAGATACCGAATTTTTTATTAAATTTAATATTGTTGAACATGTTTTTGCAATAATAATTATGCTGCCATTTTGAAAGCAAATGTCATCATGTGATATGTCGATAAAAAGGTAATTTTAAGTAGAATCTAATTCTTACGGAAAAAAATATACAGGGTTGTTTTAAAAATTTTTGAAAGTTAGTAGGTGGCCCTTCCGCTGAAACCGGAAGTGCCATCAAATTGTTTTAAACGTCAAAATGATTATTCCTTTCAACAATCAAACCATGCCAAATTTCAAATTAATACAGTTAAATGTAACAAAATGGTGGGGGTTGTAAAACGATTTCGTAGCCACCCGGTATGCACGGATATGTGCAAATTTTTGAAAAAGTGAAAAACCCATTTCGAGGATATAAGTCACTAAAACCAATGGTGAACATAAACTAAGTAAATTCCATTTTATTCCATTAAGAAATTAGCCTCAAAACATGAATTAAAAAAGTTTACCAATTAGCGAACGTGTACCGATTTTTGATAAGCCACTGGTTACCAATAAATTAATGAAAGTACAAAAAGTGTACTTTTTATAAGAAAGCCATTCATAAGGTATCATAATCAACTACAGAGATTTGTTCTTACAAAACACAATATGGCCGAACGACAAAAAACAAAGAAAAAAATGAAATTTCCAGCAAAAATTCGGTATCTAATAAAATAACAGGAATATCAAAGTTTTGAGAAACAGGTTGTTTTCCCATTAAGTAAGGACTAAAAAAATCTACATCAAAAAAATATTTAAAAAAATTTGTGGAATCTCGGTAGTTATAAAATTTGACAAAAAAAGAAGACTTTCTTTCATACCTTCTAGATAGTAATGTACTTCAAAGTAAAAAATCGGGTAACACTATCGTTTTCTCAATTAAATTATCTCTGAAATCCTGAAAACCGCATGATGATATCTTTTCTATTTTTCAAAATGTTTGACATTAAATTCAACCTAAAAATTCGCTTGGTACGTTTCAATTGGCCAGCAGTTTAGTTCTAGAGCTTCATAAAATTTAAAAAAAATCTCACAAAAATGATTTATATATTTGTCCTATTTTTCCTCTAATATTTTGCTTCTTTATAGATTCTACATTCTACCTAAATCCATTAGAATCTTATTGATTTTTTTAAAGGCTCTATTATAGTTTTAAGATGATGGTCAATATTATCCTTGCCGTCCTGAAATAACTACCGCTCAAATAAAAACTGCATAAAGCACGAATTCCATCCACTGTTAGCTTAGTCGTCGTATTTCTAATTTCCAATAGAACGTATATATTCTGTCACCCATCAAAAAAACCGCCCCTAAGTAAGCCACCGATTTTTTTCCTACTTCCAACGAAACGAAATTGATTTACATTGACGCGCGTTGTGCGCCTCCTCCAGCTTGTCTCTGTTATACCTACAGTTTTTCTATTTCCATATTAGGTCGTTTAATTTTTTGCCAGCGGATTGTTTAACACTCACATTCGTGGGGGCTTTAAAAATACTAATAACATCACGTTTCGTAGACGACGGGGCCGCGCACACCTGACACCAATCCCGGGGTTGATTGCAGTCAACTACATGGTGTGGGGGTGTAGGGGGTTGATTCCCGCCGTCACTCTCGCGACACGTCCACTAAGCCCTTAATCTGGCCTTCCTTTAGGATTTTAGGAAGTCATTTATCAGTCACATATTAGACCGCCAGGTGGCACACCCATAAACTAACACTTCTGAAACGGAATCACCGGATTAACTGTAAGATTACTCTTGTTTATCATCTACTTTGTGACAATTCTATATAAAACAGTCTGGTGGATTTGTTTTGAGCATGCTCGACATTCTTTGGATTTACATAATTCGATTATTGGCCTTGTGAATCACCACTCAAAATTTTTGTGTTTGGCTATGGATAACAAACAGGACAATAATGTTAGGTTCTAATGGGGATCAGGTGCTTTTGCACATAAATATTAACAGTGACTAATTTTGTGAAAACAATATTCTTTTTTCGTTTATTATAAGCTTCGTGTTGATTTTGTTATCTATATTAAAAATACAATACAATAAAATTTCGCTTAAGGATAAAAAATCTTAAACCAATTAGTCAAATTCCTATAGAATTTTTACAAATATTATATTTAAAGTGAATTTTATATAATTTTATAAATTTTTCTTAACCAATCGACTTAAACGATGAATTTTTAATATTTTGTCAGATGACTGAAAACTACGATACTGTTATTATTTCAGTATTATGTAAACTTATCGTAGGTACTTAAAATTAAGCCACAGATTTTTTAAATTGGTGTATAAGTTTTGATTCCAGAGCTTATTAATTTTTAGTATGAAGCCTGAAAAAGTTACATACCTATACTTATCCAAAATGAAGATTGTGCGAAGAGAAGTTCCAAGAAAATTTTCCATCTGCCTAAAAACTTCTAGCAAAATTATTTTCGTGAATAAATAAATCTGGTTTGATAATTTAGTTTTTGGAAAAAATTTAAAATTGTTTAAGGATAAAGTTTTTATAGAAAAGTCGGCTATGAATTTAAATTCCAATTGACTCTACTAAAAATGAAACTCAGATTTAATATATTTTGGTCCTTATTAAGCCAAGCCAATACAATATTAAATAAATAAAATAATAAATATTGGGATGGATCTTCAGGACACAATTTCCTGAAAAATTCACTTCAAAGCATACAATTTACTGAAAAATTAACCTCAAGCATTTTTCAGTAAATTGTATGCTTGCCAATTTACGTGAAATTATCCTGTACAGTGAAAATAAAGAAAGTTTCTAAATAAAACATTTCGGCGTTGTTACACACAAATATATAAATGTGACATGCCCTAAATTAACCCAAAATAAAAGTTAAACAGAAAATATGTCAAAAATTGTGGTTATCAGCCAACTATTTGTGTGTTTGTCATAAATCACGCTCGTAAAACAGTCAGCAAACAGAAGGTAGTCGATGTATCTTCCAGCATGTGTTAACTTTGGAACGTTTAAGAAAAACTAAATGCGCCTAGTGACAGGCTGGTTAGCACCAATTAGGTTCCAGTAAATTATTGCCATCAATAACATTTAACTGGAAGAAAAAAAAACAACACATCTGAAACGATAAAAATAATCCTGTAGTATAAGTATTAGGTGTAATAATTGTTAAAACTCAACTGTGATTCAGATTAAACGGTCCTTCACCTATTTATCATTTTTGTATTATTGTTTATATGGTTTTGTTGTGTTTTATCGAAATGCCGTCGCAGGACGTGCTAATTTACCAATTCTATTAAAAGTTAATCCAGACAATCACTTTTGATCTCTGACTAATCTTCCTTTCAGTAAACATAAACAGTTTGCAAGTCCTGTAAAGGCAATTAATACAACTCATATATGGAATTTACAAGTTCTTTTTGAGCCATTTTTATTAGGTTTACAACGAATTTCATGTTTAAAATTCTACATTTTACATCGGTTAATAAAGAGCTAGGCTGTAGGTACAAACTTTATGTTCCTAATAAATTGGAATTAACTTCTCATGTTCTTTATTATGGCAACTGATTTAGCACCAGTACTTTAGCTTTAGCAGACACAACATTTATTCGCGAGATCTGCTTATATATTTATAGTTGATTTATCTTTTTTGTCCATAAATTTTATGAAAACATTGTCTCTTCAAAGTGGGTTGCTTTCTATATCCAAAATATTTTACGAGAATTTCTATTGTGGTTTGTCTATAAATAATTTTCCGGCAAGTTGGCACTAAATTTGTTCATGCACATCTAGAGCATAAAATTTAAATAATATAACAATTTAAATGAATTGCAGCAGTAAATTTTTATACTTATTTAAGTAACAATATTTGGATTTAGTAGACATCTTTTACAATGTTTATTAAAAAGAACAAATAGTATTATATTCGAGGTAAACGTATATTTCTCCAAAATCTGTTTATTCAGAGACAAACAGACCATCCAACAATACCTGCTCGTGCTCGTAGTGTACACATGTAAACATTAATTTAAAATTTAAATAAATAGAAAATTGTACGTATACCAAGTTTTATTTGTTTCTATGTTTAAATATGTAATTTGTCTTACATAATAATTTGTTTATTTGCATCAAAGCTTGTGCAAAATGACAGGCAATAATTTATAACGTCACGGAAACATTTACGGCATTGAATGTTGTTAAGTTATGTTGTGAAACGTCTCAAACCTCAAACTTATCTGTACTCCATGGACAGGTATTAAGATAATGAAACTATTTGTTCAGGACTACAGTTAGAGAGACAGAAGGTGATAAAAGTCGATAATCAATAAACGAGATTTGTCCTTAGCGGAAGATTATTTTTATTGTTTTTAATGTGAGTCTCACTGAAATTCAGAAAAATCACTTACTACTTACTAGAATAAAGTTAATCATCTAAATCATTTATTACAAATTTGAGAGAGTTGTTTTAAATGTCTCTTTCTGCCTTTTTCTGTCTAGGTTCCAAAGAATTTGATAATTTTTGAGCAGGACAAAATATTATCAAGCTACTTTCAGATTTTTTATCAGATTTTATCGCTTATTCAAAATCAGTGAAGTTATCTTCAAAAAAGTATGATGTTCTTTAGGAAGCTGGTTTTAGCTGTCTAGCCTGAAAAAAGCATTTTATTATTTCCCCTGACAATACAGCGTGCTTAATTAAGAAGAGATGACGAATTAACGATGTGCTTCAACAAAATTGTCACTTCTACAACGTTATCTCTAAAAATGGGAGTTAAAATTTTGGGAAAATCAACGTTTTTATTAATATATTTTTGAAAGCACCATAACTGAACCAGACAAGATCTTTGCAACCTATTTTCAGATTTTTTCATAATCAAAATTAAAAAATTTTCTAAAATACTTTGATTTTCTTTAGAAAGGTGTTTTCAACAGGCTAACCTCAAAGTTAGTCTCCTTTTATTTCTGGAAATGTTTGAAAGCAATATAAAAACATACGAAATGACGGATTTCGATGCGTTCTATTCAAATTTCTAAATTTCATTGCGATATCTCTACGCGTTTTTAAGATATGACGTTTTGAATCGAAAAAAAGTTGAAAATTGACATTTTTTCAAAGTGCTATAACTTTTGAACTAGACTAATTATTGGTGAACTGTTTTCACATTTATTATCACCTCTCAACTGTCTTTCATAATTATTTTATTAATATACCAAATTTAAAACAATTTGAATTTTTATCATAAAATAGTTCCTACCCAAAGTACCCCCAAAAATCGCGTTTTATTATTTCTCCTGTCAATCTCAAGTACAATTAAAATTAAAACTATACTGATTCAAATAGATTTCGATGCGTTCTATCCAAATTTCCAAATTTCATTGCGATATCTCTACGGGTTTTCAAGATATGACGTTTTGAATTGAAAAAAAAGTTGAAAATTGACATTTTTTCAAAGTGCTATAACTTTTGAACTAGGCTAATTATTAGTGAACTGTTTCCACGCTTATTGTCACCTCTCAACTGTCTTCCATAATTATTATTAATATACCAAATTTAAAACAATTTGAATTTTTATCATAAAATAGTTCCTACCCAAAGTACCCCCAAAAATCGCGTTTTATTATTTCTCCTGTCAATCTCAAGTAGAATTAAAATTAAAACTATACTGATTCAGATAGATTTCGATGCGTTCTATCCAAATTTCCAAACTTCATTGCGATATCTTTACGCGTTTTCAAGATATGACGTTTTGAATTGAAAAAAAAGTTGAATATTGACATTTTTTCAATGTGCTATAACTTTTGAAATAGGCTAGTTATTGGTAAATTGTTTGCACATTTATAATCACCTCTCAACTGTCTTTCATAATTATTATTAATATAACAAATTTAAAACATTTTGGATTTTTATCATAAAATAGTTCCTACCCAAAGTAGCCCCAAAAATCGTATTTTTTTATTTCTCCTATCAATCTCAAGTACAATTAAAATTAAAACTATACTGATTCAGATAGATTTTGAATCATTCTATTTAAATTTCTAAACTTCATTGCGATATCTCTACGCGTTTTCAAGATATGACGTTTTGAATCGAAAAAAAAGTTGAAAATTGACATTTTTTCAAAGTGCTATAACTTTTGCACTAGAATAGTTATTGGTGAATTGTTTTCACATTTAGCATCACCCCTCAACTGTCTTTCATAATTATTATAAATATACCAAATTTAAAGCATTTTGGATTTTTATCATAAAATGGTTTCTACCCAAAGTACCTCCAAAAATCGCATTATTTTATTTCTCCTGTCAATCTCAAGTAGAATTAAAATTAAAACTATACTGATTCAGATAGATTTCGATGCGTTCTATCCAAATTTCCAAACTTCATTGCGATATCTTTACGCCTTTTCAAGATATGACGTTTTGAATCGAAAAAAAAAGTGGTAGTTGACAAAACAATCTTGAGAATTTTTAAACTAAAATTGAGTCATTTCAAGGAAGAAAGAAAAAATCATAATTAAAATAGTGATAAGTATTTGATTTTTAACAACTTTAACAAAAATTAATAAAAATAAATAAAATTTGATGTTTTTTGAGGTTTGTACATTTTAAATAAAACTGATAAAGTATGGCAGTTTACCTGTAATAAAGTTGATTATTCCGTTAGAGGTTTTAGAATCAATTGTATGTAAAATAAATACAACAAGAATAGCAGATTTCACAAACTCGTTTTGATACTTTGTCCCTAAAAAAACCCTAAATTTGACGTTTGCAAATCCTTCTCCAACTTTGACTTTGGTGTGGCATGGAAAGGCGCTTGAAATTAGTGTAATGTTTATTATTGATTAAGTTGAGTGAGTACGCCGAGCAACTTGAAACTGTATTTCAGTATGGGCTGAGACCGGAGATTTCCGGGACGCCCACTCCGGGATGTCTGGATCCACAACAATGGACCACCCTCAGCTGCCTTTTTCTTCCGCAGTTAGAAGTCGAACAAGAGATCGAAAAGGTAACTTTCTTTTATACTCGTTTACTTATTATTATTATAAGAAAAATGTATTTCCATTCTGTTTGTGCGAGAAAATTCGTGGGACCAGTCAAATTGATTTATATCTTTTGCGAGCCGTCTTATAAACAAAGATTATTTTTGAGAGGCGAATCCTTTACACGAAATTTATTAGCTGCGCATATGCGAAAGTAGTATATTAATTATATTCCGCACTAGACTATGTCCTATGTCCTATTTGTATACTGCCGACATGAAACAAATATGTAAAAAATGCCGTGGTTTATAGAAATCAAAATACTTCATTAATTCCGTGATTTTATTTTATTTAGATCACTTAATCTGATGGGAACAAAATACATAGATTAACGTTTTACTAGCAACTAAAACACATTTAGTATTTTTAATTTTTATTACCAGTTTTAACAGTCGAAAATTATCAAACGATTTCTAATTTATTACCACTCATAATGTTTAGCTTTAGGTAAGATTAGGTTAGGTTAGTAAATCCAGGGAAATAAAACTATTTTAGTTCGAGGATATTCCCTATGTACTATAAGCTAAAAGTAGAAATTGACTTAATGACAAATAACAGGCTTCGAATGGTGGGATTGAGTCACAAAAAAGTGTTAATTTTATGGTCTTTAGTTTAATTTCATTTACCTTTCAAGAATTTTTGTCGTAATATTAAAGAGGGATACGTAAAGTAAATTAAAATATATAAATTAATTTTGATCCCGAAGCAAATTTCTGGGTACGCCACTGGGCTGGTTGTAGCCTAACTAATTTAATTCTCATTTTCCTGGTTTTTAGGCAGAAAACTCTGAATAAAGCAAATTATTAAATTTCTTTAAAAAATATTAACCACAATCAAATTAAAAATTATATATCAATTTTGAAAAACGCTTTTAAATTATCTCATTTTGAAAAAAAACGGCATAGTTTGGGGGCCACTGCATTGAATATTGTGATTTTGCCTTCTCATAAAAATACTTAAATGAAGAAATTCAAAAAGGTAAGGATAATTTTCTCTTTTAAGTCTCAAAGTTTTAAGAGATATATCTACCTACATATTTCAATTGAATATTTTTTTAACACTCGAACTTAAGTCAGATCGACTTTTTAAAAGACAAAAATTTTCTCTTGTTGAGTACCTTAAAATCGACATTACAATATTACAAAAAAGTGACAATTTTTTTAAACAAAAATCTGAATTTCTTTCAAATCCTGCAAAATATAAATTTATAGTTTGGAACTATTTTGCAACTTTAATATTCGCATAAAGCTTAAATCCATCCCTTATGCACCCTATTCCCTTCTACACATAATTATTAATCAATTTGTAAATATTTGCAATTAAAATTTGTTTAGTAAATTTACAATATAATATATGTGTAAAATGAATTGCTTTCTACACGCACCAGAACACTATAATTACACTTTGAGTTCTCAATTAATTTTAGTTTAACGAAAACTTTGTCTAATCCCCACATGTCAGACTAATTATATAAAGCATGTACCGAAATAGCGTTCCTCTTTTACTATGAAAGAGCCGGATTAAGTTAATAGCATCTCCAACTTTTTCAATTCTAGTTCTACGCTATCCCAGTTTCATATTATAGAGAGCGAGGGAAATGTTTATGCTTAATACAATTAGTTGAAAGTTTGCAACAATATGATGGTGGAAAAGGACGAGGGGGGACATAGATATAATATTGGGGTTCATAAAGTTAATACATGGTTTGTGTGGACCTAAAATTGTTATATTGTTAATCAGAAATCGAAATCTTTTGTAAAAGTTACAGACACTTAGAAGGAATTCAGGAAAACTCAATTTCAAATAGCACTTTTTTGTAGCATTTTGGAAAATATGAGTAAAGCTCCAAAAAAAATTGTATTCATTTTTTGAAATTATTTCCTGAACTAAATTAGATACAAAACTATCTTTTATATATTTAGGTAAACTTAACTTAAAACTCTATAATTACATAAATTTTGATTGAAACGTAAAATAGTTTGACAATTTTTAAACGTTTTAGGGCACGAATTTTTAAATTTGACAAATTTTTTAAGTGAGTCTATAGTAGGCAATAAAAACCGGAATTTTCGTCAGATTTTCATTCTGCTTCAAGTTTTTAGTAAAATCAACTTATTTCTTTGTATAAAAGCAAACTGCAAGGATATCGTCCATTTTTTTAAATCAGTGATTCTTAAACAAATTATGTAGAATTTTATAAGAACTATTATCCAATTATTGTCCAGTTTTACTGAATTACTTCACAAAATTATCGGAATAATTTTAAATAAATCCACCTAAATTTAATTTAATAAAGTTTTGAGCTAGACTATACGCCACCATCATCATGCATACATATTTTCGGGTGGTGTTTGTTTTACAATCTCCCATGTTTGACATGTAAAATACGTGCACTTTTAAATCTGCACGTTGAATGAAAAGAAGGAAAAATAATTGCAAAATCTTCCGATCAGGTTTCCTGGCACTTTCCGAGGCTTAGCGGCTGAATTTTTAATCAGTTTCTCAAACAGGAACCGCTTTAGATCGCTGTATTATACCACCGTATATTTTCCCTTTATTTTTAAAGCTCTTCAATTTTTAGGTTTATTTAAGTTAAGTAGGGAATGGATTTCATATTTTATTTTATGTATTATAAATCACGGATATATCTATAGAAAAAATTAATTACATTTTTGTTTGGCGACAGATATGTGTGATGGGAATTTGTTTTTCCAGGAGAAATTAATTATTTTGAAATAATTTCATGGAGTTTCCGTGTTAGTGTAAGCATAGAATAAATCCTGGGAATATTATGTATGTAATAACGAAAAAATTAATAAACAGTAATCTGCACATTTACTTATATTAGTTTTTTAAATTTTTAAATTTTTTTTTTGCCAACTAGTACAAAAATCTGACCATCAGTTATTCCAAAATTATTTGATTGGAAAAAAGTAAAATCTTGAATGGCAAAATACCGTTGCTATCTTATCGTTTTTATAAAAAAATAAAGTGAATAAAGTAGGTAATCAAATAATTTTGTCAAAACACATATTTTAATCAATGTGATCTGAAATTTCAGAAGTATGTTTTAAAGTTTACTCCATCAGAACTTATGATAATTTAATTATTATAAAAATGCAGAAAAGCAAAAATTATAAATGCTTCATAAATTGACACTATTTTTTTCGTAGTTTCAGATGTAACAGTTTGTATAGTTATGAAAGTTTGGCTTTTATTTAAAAATTTCTTAAATGAACATAACCTAAACTATAACTTCCCAAATAGTGAAAACTCGCGAAGTTTATTTTTAAAGAAACAAAAATTGTGAAACGTCCCAAATCATTCTTCATTCATTTTTTAATACAAATTCCCAAAATTGGTTTTGTCGTTATACAGGGTGGTCCAGGTTAAATGTCATTAATTTTGGGAGGTGATAGAGCATCAAGAAAAAAGTACACTTTTATTAAAAAACTTTGCTCAAAAATGTTTTATAACAAAGATACAGGGTGTCAAAATTTAAAATAAAAACGCGTTTTCTTAAGATAACTTCTAAACCACTCGATCGATTTCCACTAAATTTCGCACACAGAGTAATGTAGTACATTTCTAGGTAATGATGGGATTCATTTATAAAAAAATTTCCAGTGGCGTAGATACTGGGGGACCATTCCACTTTTTCCCTCCAATTTTCGACGCCACTGGATACATTGCAAAGAAAATTCAATCTTTGCATTCTCTGTTTAATTTAGAAAAAATAGTTACTTTTGAAAAATTTTAATTTAAGGTTTTGTTTTTGAGATATTTGAGTTTGAAGGTTTGGAAACAACATCAAATGATATGCTGAATTAAAGAAAATTTCGGGTAGTCCTGGAAAATCCGGAATATCGCCGTCAAGTCTTGGCAGCGATTAATTCCGTGGCTAAAAGAGCTCGAAAATGTATCGAAAATTATTTTGAGAACTTACTCGAATTTTTTTTTTAGTTCAGAGCAGCATTTGAGGTTGTGTTTTCAAACCGTCAAACTCAAATATCTTAAAAAGGAAGCCTTAAATTAAAAATTTTCAAGAGTAACTATTTTCTCTAAATTGAACAGGCAATCCAAAAATTGAATTTTTTACTCAATATATCCAGTGGCGTTAAAGATTGGATGGGAAAAGTGGAACGGTTCCCCAGTATCTACGCTACTGGAGAAGTTTTTTATAAATGAACCCCCATCATTATCTAGAAATGTACTACATTACCCTGTGTATGAAATTTAATGGAAATCAAACGAGTGGTTTAAAAGTTATGTTAAGAAAACGAGTTTTTATTTTAAACTTTAACACCCTGTATCTTTGTTATAAAACATTTTTGAGCAAAGTTTTTTAATAAAAGCCTACTTTTTTCTTGATGCTCTATCACCTCCCAAAATTAATGGTTTTTAACCTGGACCACCCTATAGAAAAGATTGTATACCGTCTAAATATTTTGAAAAATATAAATTTTAGGAAAAAATCTATGATCTAACTTTGAAATGTAGGTACCTACTAATAATTTATGATTTATGGGAAATATTAAAAAAAATACTTTTTGCTATCAGCGATCAAGTAGGTGTAGGCTACGTCAGAAATAAAATCGTCACGTGCTCACGTGTTTTTTAAGTAATATTCAATAAGAGTTTTTTTTTAGAAATTTTTAACAAAAACAATCATTGTATTAATTGACAATAATTAAATATAACACACAGAAAAATTGTAAAAAATGTTTTTAATAAACACTCCAAGGACAATTATAATTGAATTATGTATCTTTCTTAGCTCCATATATTTTTAAACAACATAAAAAATTGTGAAGATGTATCTACAACATCCTTATCACAAAGCGGCAACTTTGACACCCATCGAACAAAACTACGCGTTCCTTATCGACCAACTACAATAAGTTCATTTGAAAATGTCTACAATCAGACTGAAAAATAGCGCAAAACCTCCACAGATAATAAAATTGACAAAAATACATCGAACAACTGGATAATATTTGGCAGGTGAAGATGTCGGCAAACGCCAATCGTTGGAGCTGTCAGTCGATAAATGATTGATCGAGGCGGTGCGAATTCAAAGACACCTTATCATGGTTATATCTGTATAGCACATTTCACCTTATCTTCAATGGTTAGGTACATACAAAATCAAACAATTTAAACGTAACCCACTCCGTTTTGGAATCCATTTATAATACCTATATAGCTATATGTTTGTTTAGGAGGACAATTTGATTAAGTTTTGAATAGACTGCGTCAATTAACTTAACACACTTATCGGATGGAGATGGTGTAGGTTTGATGATTGGTTTAACCAATGCAATTTTGTTGGGTAAATATTTTAATTGAATGAGCCACATATTTTTTGGCATAACTTGGAAAGGAATAATAAAAAAACAAATTATGGTTGCCAAGTTGCCATTTTGGTTGAAATCATTTGAGGACACTGTTTGCTTGATAAAAGATATGCTAATAAGAAAGTATAACTTAGAAGTGAGAAAATTGCTTGTAGTCTAAACATATTACAAAAATACTAAGTCAAAAATTTGGTTTTTTGGGGTATGTTAAGGGAGGATGAAGGAGAATAGTCTTCTTTCTTTTTTATGCCACCTAGAAGCTAGAGGTGAATCAAAGGAACAAAATAGTAAGGCTATGATGGTAGATTGTAAAAATAATAATAGGTTAGACATCAGGCAGAAAGCGCCTTTCGAGATGGTTCACTAATCTGTGTAGCTTAACGCATTCATAATCAATGAAGGCAGTAGAATCTCAATAATTACAAGTCGGTGTGAAATTACTAGGAAAGCTACGTAAGACTTCTATAAAATCTAGAAAAATAGAAGCATAAGTTTGAATATCAAAAAAAATATCTTCACATGACTTTCTTATAGTAGGTAATAGAGTTACAACTAATAGACATGAACGTCCATTTTTAAAAAATATTATCTAATCTAATCTGATACGTTTCTATATTTTTTCTCGCACAAATCTCAAACTTTGATATTTTCGTATAAAATAATTCTTCGAGATTATTTCACAAACTCAGTAATTTTGATTTTCAAACTATCGCAAAATCAAAAAATCTTTGCAACAATGAAACTTTTGAAACTCAATTTTAGCAACCCAAAAATAGCTTATGTTTTTTTTCCAGCCAGCCGATCTCTATCAGATCCAATCAAAACCGAAGCAGGCGTAGGTGTAGAATCTTCAGAAGGCGATGACGGGAAGAATGACAAAAAGGCTAAACGACAAAGGCGTCAAAGAACACATTTTACTAGTCAACAACTCCAAGAACTCGAGGCCACATTTGCAAGAAACCGATACCCCGATATGAGTACCAGAGAAGAGATTGCTATGTGGACTAATCTTTCAGAGCCACGAGTTAGGGTAAGTGACATAACAAAAAATTGTATAAGTACTGGAAGTGGCACTTGAGGCAAGGGATGAAACAGGAGCTAGCTGGTTTTGTTTAGATGAAAGGCGGTGCGGATTATCGGAGTCCTGTTACCGTATTATTGTAATTGTTATCTTAATCTAGTTACATTTAGATAGAATCCAGAGCTTTTGGAAAAATCTTTTTTACTGTAGGTATTTAGGTTTATTCTTCTGGTAACGTCATCATCATCACTAATTTATATCCACAATTAAACAAATATTTGAAGAAATTAACTTATCAGCGAAGCCAGACAATTTAATTGTGAAAGTACCATTCTGGCATCATAAATCAAAGGAGCGCATGTAATGAGTATACACTCGTATATGCCAGGATGCGCATATATATTTTGCTCTAACTGATATGCATAGTAAATTGGTCCCGGGTAAAGAGTGGGGTACGAAGAGAGGATGGACGATAGTTCATAGCAAGTGTACATGGATGGCAGTCCGCGATGGCGATTGCGTTAATCCTTGGCAGATTTATGGTGTTAATCATGCAAGGATTACCGTGACGCTCAGGCTCTGTGTACCTGGCTAGTTGGCCCTACTGAATTATGGCCACTATATCACACAGCTGCCCAAATGTATATCTCATTAATATACTATGATAAACTGACACGCTTCTGCATTGTTTGTGTATTTAAATGAGTTATGCGAATATTACTGTTAATCTGGTTCTATTCACACAAGCAAACTTCATTAAAATAAATTTACTGATTTACGGATAGGCACAATCGTATACAAAATGTGCGATATCAAGTAAAGTATAACGCTTGAATTATTAATCTATTCTTCAATACCAATTCGAAAAAAATTTCACTCATCAAACTAGGATTGTTTTTCGGTGTTCTCATATATTTTATCTGCGGACATCTTCAGTGGTTATTCTTACAATTTGTGAAGAGTGTTTGTTCAGGTACTCAAGTTGCGGCAAATATTAAAGAAATGAACACATGTAAACATGTGTTAAGTAGATTAGTGGTTGTTCACCCTCGTGTTGACTTGCATGTCATGAGATAAGGAAACATGCACTTATAAAGCTTGTTTAAAAGAGCAGAAAAAACGTTACAATGGATGGTTGTGTTGGGACATTATTGAATTATAATATTTTTTCATAGATTATATAGAAATTTTATTCAGTATTTTTCTAGACAATACCATAATTTTTTCCAATCGATTTGTTTTAATAAATCTTTCAAGAAATTCTTAGTAACAGTTTTTTTGGCCTTCACGAAATTGTTGGAGCCATTTGGCATTTATCTGGCAGAGAACTAAAACCATTTTGAGAATATTACTGGTGTACGAACTGGTGAGGGCGTGCGGACAAACAAACTCCAATCTAAGAAGTTTCTGTGGATCAATACACCAAAACTTCCACCCTCTATTGTTCTTTTGCTGACTTTCTAATTAATACTTTACGAAGATTTGGTACACCAACTTTTTCCTTACAAATGCGCCCTCCTCGAAATTAATGTCTAATCGAATTTCAATTAAAACCAACTGTAATAAAGTAGATTGTTGCTTCTGAATTTATGATAATTTATTTGGAAAAAAAGCGGGATGAAACTTAGGAGTAATACACATATCATTATTTAATACGCCTGTAATGACAACGGAATCTGTTGTGATCTGTGGTGAGTTTTAATCCGGGTATTGTAGGTCTAATTCTACATTACATATTTGAATAATGCTTTGGATACACCTACCTCTATCATATCGAAAACGGTAAATCGAAAGATAAACATGAATTTCTCTAACTGCCATCAGTTACACAATGGATTAAGCGTGCGCTTAATGAATTTATGGAGTTGTTGAGGGATTTTTATTCTTTAACACTGGATTAGGATTGAATTTGGACATATTTCGTTGTAGGTTTTTTATATTTAGAATATTTTTGGATTCAAAAAAATTTCACATTAATCTTCTTTGAAAATTTATAGCTTTACGGTGGATTTTCGGATTTTCACTTAGAATGCAATTTTGCGAAGCTCAATGTTGGTAAAATAAGAAATAAATGGTCAACACGTTTAGAAGTGACTTTAGATAGAATTTGTTGGTTCAAGTAGGAGAAAAAAATAGATTTTGAAAGTAGTCGTCTTTATAGAAATTTCTAAAATGTCCCTGAAATTTTTAGTTTGTTAGGCCAGTCATTCAAGCAAAAAAGGTACACAAAATTCCAAAAGTTTTGAAACTTGGACACAAGTTTGAAAACGCTAAAATAATATTAAGTCTAAATTTGCAACCCGTCCGGATGACCGGAACATTGTCAAAAATTTAAAAAACAACAATTTGCAATATTTTTTTTGTACAAAATTACAAAAGTTGTGCAAACTTGGACAAATGTTAAGTGGTCTATTATAAATCTTCCATTGAGTTTGCAACCTTTTTTGCTAAACGGAACCTCGATTTTTATTAAATAATTAGTAAATTTTGTTGTAATTCTTCGAACAAAATTTCAAACTTTATGTAATACTTATGATACCTACAGTTCTGAACCCACATGCCAATTTGCATAAATTTTTGAGGAACGGAAATATTTTTTTTATATTTCTTTATTACTCGGGGCGGTGAATTTTTTAACAAAGGGGGGTCAACAAAATGCAAAAGTTTTCGAACATGGTTGCAAATGTTCGTTACACAGGTACAGACTGTACTTTGAATTTGCAACCTTTTCATATCGGAACTTTGTTAAATTGATAACATCTTGTAAATAATTCCAATTTAGCATATCCAAAATATTGCAAAAGAGTTGCAAATCTCAAATTATTTTTGTCTAATATTATTGAAAGTACTTTTCAATTTTCAACCTCATAGCAAGTCCGGAAAATATTTTTCATGATTTTTATTTACACTAAGTTAGTAGCGAGTGAGAGTGAGAGAGCAAGACACTGCCTTGCCTATAGTGTAAATAAAAATAAGAAAAAATATTTTCCCGACTTGCTATATGAGGTTGCAAATTGAGAAGTACTTTCAATAATATTATAGACAAATATAATTTGAGATTTGCAACTCTTTTGAAATTTTTTGGATATAAGAAATTGGTATTATTTACATGGTGTTATCAATTTAACAAAGTTCCGGATGTATGAAAAGGTTGCAAATTCAAAGTACAGTCTGTACCTGTGTAACGAACATTTGCAACCATGTTCGAAAACTTTTGCATTTTGTTGACCCCCCTTTGTTAAAAAATTTACCGCCCCGAGTAATAAAGAAATAAAAAAAATTCTTCCGTTCCTAAAAAATTTATGCAAATTGGCATGTGGGTTCAGGACTGTATTATAAGTATAACAAAGTTTGCATAACTTTTGGAATTTTGTACGAAGAATTACAACAAAATTTCCTAATTATTTCATAAAAATCGAGGTTTCGTTTAGCAAAAAAGGTTGCAAACTCAATGGAAGATTTGTAATAGGCCACTTAACATTTGTCCAAGTTTGCATAACTTTTGTAATTTTGTATAAAAAGATATTGCAAATTGTTTTTTTCAATTATTGACAATGTTCCGGTCATTCGTACGGGTTTCAAATTTAGACTTAATATTATTTTAGCGTTTTCAAACTTGTGTCTAAGTTTCCAAACTTTTGCATTTTTTAGGCAAAATGGACTTTAAAATGCTTGAATGACTGGCCTATTACTCAGATTTCAATATAATAAGAATTAATTTAGAATATTTCTTTTTCACTTAAATTTCGAGTTTCCAAAATATAAATTAGGTTAGATTAGTACAAGAAAGTTATGTGATATTTTTTTAGTGAAACTTGTGCAAATTTAAAACAATTTTTGCAACGCTTTGGAGATAAAGTACGACGTAGCAGCTCTTCATTAAAAATAAATTCAGCTGTGAAGAGCGCACGAGCGTTAAATGAGGCCTCGGATCTACTAGGATTTCCCTGAATCTAACAATGTAACATTCAAAGTATCTCACCCGGCTTTTAGATGTGTTTCACTAATAATATGTTTCAGCCGGTTCATCTTATGTACCTACATCCAATTATTGTATGCAAAAATACAGGTTTACGTTGACTAATTGAAATTGAAAATAAAATTAGAGTATCTTATAATAACAATTCAATTTAAATATTTAGAAATATATTTTTCCGCCCTTAATCTTGTATTATTTATTTTATTAACCGAATTAGTTTGTAAACTCCGTCTCAAAATTAAACCTCTCATTAAAGTTGATTAAATGACAACAAAATCATATGCAAAATCCCCCATTCCTAGTCCAAGTAAACATATTAACAAAATGCAATAAAGAAAACAATAACCAAGTGCGGGTTGGGGTTTTGTAATACATCCCGACACAATCATGCATCGTCCTTTGGGCTGATTAACAAGTCATATGTAAACGTGCGCCCCGGGGGTGCTCATATATTGCGACACCCTGCGGCGTGCAATAACTGGCAGCCCAGGCTGGACACCATGGACGGGAGGAAGCCCATCCGCATGCATTACGCCATTTATACAGTCATTGGGCTTAGCTTACCTCGTAAATCACTTTACATGCTGATTTACCACTGCTGTCAAGAGGGAAACACCGTTACATTGATTTAATTTTGTTTTTGGGCACGTGCACCCCCACGTTATTAGCAGGAGAGTGTTATAATGTGGCTGTGTAATTAAAAATGTTGGGGGTAATGTGATTGATTAAGAGGTTTTCTAGAGGAGTCAGTATTGAAAAATGTTCTAATATTAACAGAAGTTTTGTGGAATTTTGAAGGAAGAAATTAGAATTTTTGAATTTATACTCGTATCCTTAAAATTTGAACAAATACGAGTATTTTTTGAAAATTTTTAGTATTCGTTTCTAGTAAAGTAAGGAATAAAGTACTAAATTTTGCCTTAATTTCAAGATTCAAGGACTGTACTTGGATCATTTCAAATTTTTTGGGAAAAAATAATTTCGAAAAAAATTTATAATTTCTCTATCAAAAAAAAAAAATGTTTCTCTTTCTCTGCAAATACATGTTTTCTTTAAGAATACAAAATCTCAAAAACTAGACTAAATTATGTCAAGAAATCATCCCTTATAATAAATCAGCAGAAACACTTTTTTCTTAATACAATATTTTCAATATAAAGTCCATTTTTGGCAATTTTATTTTAAATATTAAATTTACCACTAACAAATTTTACATTTCATTTTATTTAACTAGTTACACGGCTTTATCTATGTAATTATGTACATGTTGACAAAAATGACTTAGCTTATAATTTTATTTTACTTTTTAATGTTTATTTAATAATATCCAAATATAATTTTTCAAAAAAATAAAATAAAAACTGAGACAGTCTTAAATATTGGTAAATATTAAAGTATGTGGACAACTTTCCAAGACACTTAAAACGTTTTGAAAAACTAGTTAATAGGTTAATAAGGTAAATAATAGTAGTTTATGCAACAAGGTAGGAATTGAGAGATTCTGACGAGTGTGAAAATTGCGCCAGAGCGAAGCGAATAAAGTAGCCATTTTCGTGTAGGTATGGGAAAAATGATTAATTCTACTACTACCACAGAATAATATGCTACTACTAACTATTTTATCTAACCTACACTTGTCCTTTCAATATTCGGTCCAAATTAAATCCATTTTCATGGGAACCCCGAACTGAAACAACTCAATCAACTTTTTTATAATGAAAAAAAATCCGCTAACTGCATTAATATCTTCCCCCCAAACGACACTTTAATAAGCAAATCGGCACGCGTCTCTAGCGCCCTTCTCACAATTCATACCATGTTAATCGTATTAGCCATGCCACATATTCTCACGCCTCATCTACCAGCGACATATCACAGCATCCCCCACAACTTGAGTAGGTTTGTTTCACTCTTAAGTCGTTTATTAGACAGAGAGCTCTGTATGTGTTGTGTGTGTTGTACCAAAATCCGGAACATTAATGATTGTGCGAGGAACAGAGTAATCAAGGGTGGTTGGATCGTTTATTCGGCATTTGGTTATGTTCGATGTGATTGAACGGTCAAGCGTGTTGACCAATGAGGCGTGCTTAACGGAATATAAATTAAGATATTTGTCATAGTGTTTGCCGGATGTAATTTATTGGGGAGTTTTGGTTGGAAATTATTTGGTGATTGAGTAGATGCGGTTGGAAAGCAGACATAATTTGGAAAACTACCTACTTAATAAAACTGGACCTTATTTTCGTATAGTTTTTAATTTTTGAAATTTAATCATAATATCATTTATATGGTTCCGACAAAAAAGGTGCCCTTAAAAATAATGTTAACTTTGAAGCGCGCTCTCTCTTTCCCAAACTCCTGGAAGAACTCATTTATCCTCATTAAATACTTGTGGCGAAAGCCGTGCGCCGTAACACTAACGTCTTTGTATTTAAAAAAAAATACAGCCCCAGCAACACCAATGGTCACAATACGATTCCCTCCAGTTCCAGTTGAACCATTACTCAGTTGGTATAAATGGCAACGAGTGGAAGCTGTTCTTTGTTTTGGAGATATATGAATCCAGCTCGGTAAATTGGTCCTTATAAAAAGACCTACCATTTTCGCCGTCATCTTCTATTACGTTCGTCTTCCATCCGCAGCGAGTTTTCCCCCCGAGGGTTGCCTAACCCCCAGCCGTGGCCAACGACCCATCTAATTGCGGCGGCGGAATGAAGATCGACGAGCCGCGCTATTGGCCACGACGGCGCGAAGTTATGTTTGGGGCGAGCGCTGGAACATTGCTGCTGCTGTGGGGGACCTGATGTTTCTTTTATTTCACTCACGGAACCAGCAAATATTTCGCCTTTATTTACGTGGAAATTATTTCGGGGAAAAGGTTTTTTCAACAGCTTTAAACCGCACCAGCCGCGCCGTATAACTGCGGAAGTGCTTTGTTTAATGATGGTGCCGTCGAATTATTCGCAGAGTTGAACAGAAGTTTCATTAATTGGTGGGGATTTTCTTAATAAAATGGTCAAATGGGTTTTATTTTGTATAATATAAATGGAAATCAGCAGATTTTTTAATTAAAATATTTTTTACATTAAACTGCCGGATTCAAGTGAACACTAAAGGCGAGTTTTATGGGTTATAGAATACATAGTTGAAAAAAAGTGTTACCAAAAAAATAAGCAAAATTTACATATGAAAACACAAGTGGATAACATAAAAATAAACTCATAAGTCATAATTATAAAATATATAACACTTTCTATGCCCGGCGCATCCGCCAAAATCTAAACAAATATAACTGTAAAAAATTATAGATCTATTTATATTTATTATTGTATTTTAAATAATTAATAATATCTGAAAGCGTAAAAATTCTCTTAACCTTATTGAGTGTGTTCATGATTGAGGTGCCATCTAATAAAAAATCTTTTTTATGATATAGACCTTACGAGAATAAAATAGGAGTATTCTTTAAAAAATTCTTCTTTCCTCAAAATCTCTGAAACACCAATTGGATTTGACTATATATTTTTAGATACAAAATTTGAGCTCCGAAACTAGAACTTCATTCTTCTCATTCTAAATTAATAGTAAAACAGTAAATTCAAAAATAAATAACAAAATGCTATTCATGTTATGCATAAAAGTTAAATTTTTGCGAGGATTTTTGTTTATTATAAATATTTTAAAAATTTTCTGTTAAGAGAACCTTCGGTGATTTTTAGACATTTTCTATGATCCGATGCTTTATAGAAATGAGAGAGGCTATATAATAAAATCAAATTTTCGAAATTTGAATACGATAATTTAAAAATTAAAGACATGAAAAAATTATGAGGCTTCAAAATTATTATGTACACCATTTATTTGTTTTATTTATCTTCTCATAAGAAAGATTTTTTTCAATTTCTGGGGGAAATCGAACTATTTGCTAATAACCGGGTCACATGATGGAGATGGACTCATGGACTTCTCTAAATTCAGGGGTGTTTCTGTCGTGCTAATGTAGGTACCTACTGTAATATCGGTACTACATTGTACCAGCATTACGTTAAAATATGTTTTCTACGTTTAAAAAAAAATGCGATAAAAATGGAAACCTTTCATGGTACTTCAATCTTATCTTCAAGTGGTCCATATCAACGTTTAATTTATTATCAAAGCTATATTCTAAAATAAACTTTCTCTTCTTTCTACCTATCTAATTTTGTTTATCTATTTTTTCCAGGTCTGGTTTAAAAACCGCCGCGCAAAATGGCGAAAACGCGAACGCAACGCCATGAACGCAATGAACGCCGCCGCCGAATTCAAAACCGGTTTCGGCACCCAATTCAACGGCCTCATGCCGACAATCAGCGACGACAGCTTCTACACCTCCTACCCCTACAACAACTGGGCAACAAAAGTACCCAGTCCTTTAGGTACAAAACCTCCCTTCTGGCCGGTGGTTCCCTCCAACCACCACCAGAGCCCAGTAAACTGTTTCAATGCCGCCACTTCGGTGGCCGCAGCTTCAATGACTGGTGCAGCTAGCTCAATGCTGCCAGGTGGAATGGGTACAGGGTTAACTAGCACTCCTGGTTCTGTGGGAGGACAACCATGTCCTTACACGACTCCTGCTAATCCTTATTCTATGTATCATCACAGGGCTGCCACTGAGCCTTGTACTGCTATGTCTTCTAGTATAGCTTCGCTTCGATTGAAGGCCAAGCAACATACTGGGTTTGTGGGTTATTCTAGTGTTAGTCCAGTTAGGTCTAGTTCGGCAGGCTTGTCTGCTTGTCAGTATGCAGGTAGTGGAATTGGAGTGGGGGAGAGGCCTGGCTGAGAACACGATCAGCCCTTGTTGGGCCATTTGAAGCACGAAGACCAAGACGATTGATAGGATAATCAAAACAATTTTTTTAAAGAGTTTTGTCTATAACTTAACACGTACTTTCAAGTTTTATCACATTATTGATTTTTGTATTAAATTGTATTTACCAAAAAGTTATAGCAATACTTACCTTACCATCTGGTCTACGTGTATGGAATTGTATATACTAAAGATTTGTAGTTTGATGTCGATTAAAAACCGTAGAAGATAAATTACTTTATCAGGGCGCGATTCCAATATCACGGTCATTAAAAATAATGTAGATACCCACTATAATTAATATAAATTATCCTATCCCTCAGTTTTTAAATTCACGTAGGTAAATTATTGGCTAGTAAAATAATGTTCCCGTTTTTAATGTGCCATAATTTACCTAGTTTAATTAAATTTTTGTTTGAAGCTCAAATTGCATGGTAATTTGCTCAACTTAGTTTTATATCATATCCAAATAAGAAAAATATTATGTGAAAACGAAATTGAATATATATTTTGGTTACACAACCAAATAATATAAGTCACACCGTATTTATTTTCTTTTAGTACAAACTAATTTGCCAAACCAAAAAAAAATTGTAAATACATTTGTACCCAAAGATTTTATTTTATTTTATGTTTTAGTTGATAGTTTTATTATATAGTGTTTTTTTTTATTGAAAACCTAGATGAGATTGTATAATGAACCATTTTTGTAGGTTCCACATACAAGGCTAATAAGTGCAATGTAATATTATGTCGTATGAAGTTGATGAATGAATGAAATTGTTAATTATAAAAAATACCTAATTGTAAAATATCTAAATAGATTGTATAGTGATCCTTAAAACTAATGTACCTATATCTACTTCAATTATACTCTGCATATCGTTTGTAATTGTTCGAACATTTTCAGTCATCTAGTCACAATAAAATAATCCATATCAAAAATTGGAGTTTATTTAATTTCCTAATATTATTTAAAACGAAAATGTGCACGGAAACTTAAGAGACTTAAAAGGTAAGTTTTATTCTGAAGAAATCAGCGAAACGTCAATATACAAAATTACTTCAAAGCGATGTAACATAAAATACCCAAAACTTACTTATATCTAATATAATCTTAAAGAAAAAATTGATTTTCTAGAAATTAAATAACTTCCGATCTAAACATTTTTACCTCTAAGATACTTTTCAAAATGGCAGTTTGGTATATCTGATGTACTAAATATAATTTTCTAAAAATAAAACAGATAAGTACCTACTCATTGTATATTTTTCATTACAATTTGTTGTAATTTTTATCGTTATCAAAGACGTCACATTGCTTATCCATGCAAATTTACAAATCACATGTTTTTGCAAGACGATGAGTCTGCGATATTTTACATTAGGGTTAGTTAAGAAGTTTAGAGAAAAATCATAGACTTGGAATTTTGGAATCATTAATAAAATAATGATCTATAAAAATTTCATTAAGAAGATCAGATGGATTTTTCCATCTAAAACTTACAGAAAGATTTGTGGTGATACAATTTAGGCAACTAGCTAGGAAAGATACTCATTTAAACTATTTAAAGCACAAAACGTAAACATTATTTTGAAATACATGATTTGAGAAAGTGCACAAATTCAATATATTTATCTGTTAATTATTATACTCAACGGAAAGTTTTCAAAATCATGAACAGAACGTTTTTTTGAATTGTGGGATGTATCGCAGGATTCAATTATAGTTTATACGTTTATGAAGCATTAATAGTTTTAGTTATCAGAAATCAAGACTTTTATAAGGAAATAAACTTAGAAAATAATAGAAAAACGATCTATCAAATTACAAGTATAATTTATACATTTCAAAAGTCCAAGGAAGTATGTAAAATAGGATATGATCAAAATTAGGCGACTCGCCCTATGTAAAATTCTTAATAAATGAATAAGAAGGGATTTATAATGTTTTATACAGGGTGAGTCGCAATACATAACTAAAAAGTTATAGGCGTTTGAAGTTAAAGAAAAAAAAATAATTTTTGCTAATAACTTCTAAACTAATTAAATGAGAAGAACCAATTCTTGGTAGTTGCTAATGAATACCAACGACCTTTAATTTGTGAAAATTTGGTTGAAATCAAACTTTAAGAAGATGGTTTTTTAAAGTAAGTAAAGTGTTTAACCTTCTGAAACTTGTTTGTCCTTAAAATTTTAATTATAAAAAAAATTGCATTTAATAGGAAATTTAATTTAAAAACTTTTTGATCTCTTATAAAGTTTTAATTAAACGCACCGTTAAGCTTTAAAAAATTAAAAACTAACAGCATGTTTTTACTAAGTTTCAAAAAAACACCATTAAGAATGCTGAAATTTAAAAGTAATTGACGGAGGACAGACCCCCAGCACATTATGCACGTCCTGTGCGACATTGGCTATCTGTCACCTATCCTCAACGATGGATTGGTAGAGGCCCTGACGCTCCTGTTGCATGGCCTCCTCGTTCTCCTGACCTAAACGCAATTGAATTCTTTTCTTGGGGATATTTAAAATCAAAAGTGTATGCAACACCTACTCCTTCACTTCAAGAGCTTAGCAGGAGAATTGTTCAACACGCCAATGAAGTTCAAGAGGCAGTTTATATTTTAAAAAAATTCTGTTTTTAATGCAAAGAAGAGCTACAGGAGCGTCATTGTCAGGGCCTCTACCAATCCATCGTTGAGGATAGGTGACTAATAGCCAATATGCTAATGTCGCACAGGACGTGCATAATGTGTTGGAGCTCCGTCTTCCGTCAATAACTTTTAAATCTCAGCATACTTGATGCCGTTTTTTTGAAACTTAGTAAAAACATGCTGTTAGTTTTTAATTTTTTAAATCTTCACGGTGCGTTTAATCAAAACTTTACAAGAGATGAACAAGTTTCCAAATTAAATTGCCTATTAAATGTAATTTTTTTTTATAATTAAAATTTTAAGGACAAAAAAGTTCCAGAAGATTAAACACTTTACTTACTTTAAAAAACCATCTTATTAAAGTTTGATTCCAACAAAATTTTCACAAATTAAAGGTCTTTGGTATTCATTAGCAACTACCAAGAATTGGTTCTTTTCATTCAATTAGTTTAGAAGTTATTACCAAAAATTATTATTTTTTCTGAAACTTCAAACGCCTATAACTTTTTAGTTATGCATTTTAGTATATCAACTTTTTGCGTCAATCTTCTTAGTTTTAGGGTAGTATTTACAGGTTAAGCATGTCCCACTTATTGCGACTCACCCTGTATAATATAAACAATTTTTTACTATATCCCAGGATAAACACGAAATATTTTTAGGTATGATTTTTGAATACATTGTGCATGCATTGTCCTGTATAATTTTTTATCTCCAATTCGGGTTAGTTTTCGATCAATTATCTCTTGAATGTTGAAAATTGTAGATTGAAAAAGTAAAACACTGTTGAATAAAAAGAAGCCAGTCTGTTAAACTATTTGATTATCGAAAAAAAGTTATACATAAAATTTGTATAGGTGAGATGATTTGGGATCGACAGTATCTTGTAATTTTTTTGAAAGTGTTAACCCTTAAAGAATTATTAGTGTTCAAATTTGGAATTTGAAAAAATAAATCATTATAAGTATTCACGTTTCATTTAATTTATTTTGAAAACTAGTATTGAAAATAGTTAAAAAATTGATACATGATGAAAGATTGGTTTACTTTGAATCGAAAAGTAAAATTCCATTTTGAACATAAACGATGTCTATTCGGAGTAATTATTAAATTTGTTAAAAAGATCTCCATAAGTTGCCACTTGCAATGACTTTATATGGAAAATAAAAAAAACCTGGGATTGGAGATTAAAAAAATTATTATACAAGACAATGCAGAATGTATTCAAGAATCATACCCAAAAATATTTCGTGTCTATCCTGGGACACCCTGTATATAGTAGAATGGCTTCATTCATGAACGATATTTGCTCAATAATTGACCTAATACTTGCCCTTTGCCCCTAATTCCAATCCCACTCTGTTTCCTTACACCTCCTTAATTTACAAAAACACCACTGGCTACCCAAGTTAATTACCACCCTAATGAATAAAAATGCTTGCGCCAAATGTTTGCTATATATATTTCAGCAAGCTGCTACCCACTTGTCAGCGCATTGCATAACAAAGGGGCATCCACCCATAATGTTTCATTAACTCCCTAACTTAAAATAATAGCCTAGATCACACTCACATATGTACTCATATATTTGGTTGGTAAATCCAATAAAGATGGATATTAGCATAATGGTAATAGTGTAATATGACTGTGTGTGCGGCCCCTGAAGGGCGGGTCGGCGTGTCACCAGCTCGCGTATTCGCGCCATAAATAAACCAAGCGACCGGAGCATATTGAGGTTGCATTGATATGTATCAGTGCCGGTTTTATTGCAAGTGTAATCCCGCTATCATAGCCCGATCAGCATAATAATAGTTTAAATGCCACCCCGGAACATCTGGGTATCCAAGTTATGCCATATATAGCGAGGATGAGGAGGAGGACGAAGCTGAGGCCGGGCCTTCGCACGCGGCTTGGCTATTCAGGAATCGAATAAATTGACACGATATTCTTTTGGGGAGATGATGGATTTCGAAAAATGGACAGTTTTAATTATGTTTTAAATAAATAAATAGAATTACTTATGAATATTAAAAAAAGTATCTGATGATTCTGATGTGTTCAGTACATGTAACTAAATATAGTTTTGATATTTGGAAACCGTAGCTGATATCCATGTGATCTCCACATCCGTTATTTTATTAATATTAATGCAAATTAATTTAATTAATATTAAATATCATATTTCGAATAATTTTTAGATAAATTTTGAATGCTTTTGCTTATAGTGCGGAAGCTAGTGTATTTTTTTGGTACTAATTTGTCCAGTGAGCAAACATTGATAGGATTGTTCAGTTAGTGATTCTAATCAACTAAATCTGAGTCTGGCAAAAATTTTCCGATGGGGTCATGGGTGGAAAATACAAATGAGTTGAACTTATTTATCCAGTTGTGAATCTTTTTGATTTACTAAAGATCATAAGACTTATAGAAAAAGGAATCTGGCTTACCGTCAGTTGTGGAAAGTAGGTCTGGCTGAACTGTTTCCATAAATCCGCTGATCGGAAAATCAGATCGAATTCTCGGATACGTGGCACTTATTTCTACATTTTTGAAACTTATTATACAAATTGATATTATCATGGCATATAGTTTAAAACAAGTCTGGCTGATTTATAAAATTACCAAGTGAGTCTGGCGGCACATTGAAATTTACAAAAATAAAAATTTATTGCACTTATTTTCCCTGTGCTGAAAATTTTTCACATGATAGTCTGTACTATAATACCACGAAAAAAACCAATCTGGCTATTATTTTCAGTCACTAAAGTCTCGCCAGACTTTAAATAGTACGTGCTTAATTCGTTATGCTTTGAAGTTCGTAAAAACTTTTTCGAAACTTAGGCCTGAAAATTTTGAACTATAATAAATAAATAAGCTCTTAGGAGTGTTCCGTACTCGATAATACACCAAAGTAGTGGAATGTGAAACTACGAAAATATAAAAATGCAAATTACACCCAAAATAGAGAGAACTAAGAAGAGAATGCGAAGCAAGAAAATTCTTTGATTTTTTTACACTATCTTGTCATATCACTTTATTTTTAGAGGGTTGATAAAAATTACAATCCTTTCATTTCAAGTTTTGCGATGGTGGAGGTATATTTTTTGGGAATTATTTTATTTTGTTTCTCGAAAAGTAAGCAAGATATAGACAGAAAATGCAAGAGACAAAAACATTGTATTTTTATTTGCTCAATCTAAAAATAATATCAAACTTATAAAAAACAGTGGCGTGCTCAATTTTTTCTGAAAATATCTACTTAGGATGCCCCAGCGCCGCCCCTGGAATAAATAAATTCAATGTAATTACATCAAATGAAGTCCTTTACTTGTCACTAAAAACTTGCCAAGTTTTATCAAAATCGTCCAAGTAGTCTTTGAGATACATAAGAAAAGTTTTTTCTTATTAACTTGAACACGCTGTATATCGAAAACGAAGCTTTGAAACATACATGTTCATATGAACTTTTCTTTTTATTTTTGCGAGTTCTATCGACTGTTAAATTTTCCCGATTAGAACCTGAGACATCCTTTATGATAATGTAGGTACAACACCAATCATCTGTACAGGGTGCTTCAAAAATACACCAAAATATTTCAGGGGCTGATTCCTGAGATCATTCTAAGAAAAAAAGTTCATACGAACATGGGTTCGAAAATGCTTACCCGCTGAGTTAGGTATAGCCCTTTAAATTTGTGACCCTGAGAAGGTTTTCATTTATTATCTCCGAAACTGTTCAAGGTAAAAAGATGAAATTCACCACATCCATTAATGTTGTTAGGCTTAATAAGATAGAGTGTAAATCATTTTAAAATTTCCACCAGAGGTGGATCAAACGAGGGGGTGGGGGTTAAAAAAAGATTTTCGTACCCATATTCATATGAACTTTTTCTCTTAGAATGATCTCGGGAATCACCCCCTGAAATATTTTGGTGTATTATTTAAACACCCTGTATAATCGAACGTATATAGTCTTATGAGCATTAGACGAGTCTGGCAGGGCTTTGGTGATCTCGCATTATAGCCAGACTGTATTTTAAGCTATTATTATAATGCAAACTGTCATCTGACAAATTTTCAGGACTACCAAAATAAGTGCAATTATTATGTTAAAAAGTTTTCAGTTTTTCACGTGCCAGACATATTTGGTGTGCCTACAGATCAGCCAGACTGTCTTTTTACTGAATTTTAGTACACGACTTGTTAGTAGAAGCATTATCATTAATGTAAAAGTAATTGCACCGCATTTGTATTTTGAAAGGCATTTTCTGAATTAACCCATCGGAAAACCCCTATACATAATATAATATTTTTTATTGAGAATCACTAACTGAACAATCCTATCAATGTTTGCTGACTGGAAAAATTTGTAACAAAAAAATTCTTTAGCTCCCGGACTATTATATTATACTTGGAGCCTAGCTAAGCTAAGCGATTGCTACGCTACTGCTTCAAATTTCCCTCCTAAGAAATACAAATTTTACATTCTTATACGAAGTAATAAGGAAGTACAGTAATCGTCATTTTTTGAAGATATGACCTGTAGTTCTAAAACTTTGGCATTTAGAAAGAATCTTGCAGAAAATAATTTGATTCTTATTTAAAAATAAACAAAAAGGATTGAAGAACTTGGATAAGTAAATAATAATAAATATTTAAACGTAAAATCGTTATTTTCACAACGTGAAAAATACTTCAATCAGCACCGAAACATTATTTATTTTAATTATTTTCGTTACAGCTACACAAATCGTAATAAATAGCGACCCTAACTAGGGCGCTGAAAAAATTAAATGAATTTTAATGGTTATTTGTAATAGAAAGTAATGATAGCTCCTGAAATATTGTCATTTAGTATAAGTATTAGACAAGGATAATTTCTGTCAATGATTATACACTTCTTCTAGAATCTAAATTAATTATGAGTATTAATTTTGAATATTTAGACCAAGTTAATGAAATACCTACTGACAAATCATTTTATTTTGAACTAAAAATATACTATCAAGTACCAGTGAATGTTAATACCCTATAAACTTTATTATGATTAATTACTTACTGCTACAAAATTGATTATTATCAGATGTTACTGATAACGGCTACTCGTATGAGTTTATCAAGATAACAAAAAATTTTCCTGACATATTTATGGTACTCTTGTTGACATACCTACATTGTAAATTTTTGTAGTGAAATAAAAAAAAACATGCCGTTATTTCAAACAATCACGGATTAGGCTAAAAAAATTTGAAATTTGTTTAGCTTTCGCCTTTTTAAAATAATTGAATTTAAAATTAGTAGAAATAATAATATAACAATTATTCTAGTTTCAGGTGGAGGTGTCAGTGTAAATATGCTTATATTTTTAGTTCTACTTATTATTATTATTATTGGTTATGGCTATTTTCAATTAATATAAATGTGGATCAGATAAAAAAACGATTATTTACCATACCTATAATAACACCATATAAATTGACAAATATAATCCAATTTACACTGGCGCCTCCGCCATAAATTAGAAATAAAATTTTCGCCGCATTTAAAACCAACCGTACTTTCAGTTCAAAAAAAATACGATTCCTAAGAATCTGAATTGAAACTAGAGGGGACATTTTAAGTGAAAAAGGAAATAACTCGAGGTCTTATTTAGGATTCTTATGTTGATTGCTTAGAAGTTGAGTACGGGACGAAATAGCCAGAATCGGAGCAGAAACTCGTTAAGTTTGGATTAGGCACCCAATGTCTCGTACATTTACAATGGGACCACATTGCGCCCCGTTGCTCTCTTCCATCCAGTCACTCACACGGTACGATGCTTTTAACTAATTAAATAGTTTTATTATTCAACTAAGGGACAAAGAAAATGCATTAGATCTGCTACAAGAGTCTCCTGCTAATAAAATACTAATTTATTCTAAGATGGATTTTGCATTTCAAAAGTATGCATCAAGATTTTTCGTATAGTACATTTTGTAAAACAACAAAATCCAATATTACGTCATATTTTAACCCTATAAATATTGGTACCCTTACAAAACTTATCACAGGAATACACTTTAATAAAACCTAAGCCACTGTAAATAAACTTCCTCTATACCATTTTTAATGTTATTACCTGACATGAGATTACTTAAGATACGTAATTTGTTCCACCGGTGTACTTTAAGTCTACTAATATAGTATTTAAAAACTACACTAATTTATTGTTTAAGTTTTTGATGGTTATACACAGAGAGCAAACTCATAAAATAATTTTACAACCAAAATCACGACTAACATAAAATGGTAAGTACCTGACGTAGTTGCTACACTTTTTAGAATCAATAAATAATTATTTTGAGACGACGAGAATATATACGCACACACCTCAAGACCCAGCGCATTTTTCCTATTTTTATATCTGTTTCATTTCCGTTTTATGTGTCTTATTTATCCACCCTTGCACACGTCACTTCCAGTATTTTACAATCTAATCATGGGGAACGCACTGAGGTAATCCTATGTTATTTCTCTTGGTGTATTTCCAGTGGCTCATCGCAATGTTTCCAATGCGATAGTTGGGCAAATAAACAATAGCTGTGAGGGCGGCTGTACGGTGGCTGCCTCGCGAACTTCCCTCCCTGAACATTTGGATAGGAATATAAAATAAACTAACACGACCCCCTATACATATTTCGTTTTGTTTTCCACAGGATCCAGTCTTTCTTCAATGTTATTTCCGGATTGCATCTTGGTATTTACTGGAATTTTATTTACAATTTTGAATTTCGCATTTGTCTACATGAAGTTAAAATTTGGAAAGTTTCCGTGTGGATATTCAGATGATGATATACATCGGGTGCAATAATAATTTATATTCAATTGCTCAAGATTGTATTCAGACTTATTTTTAATACCCTGACTCAGAGATTAAGTTTAAAGACTACGAAAAAATCGTTAATGAAATTTTTGCCAATATTACTAAAATATTAAGTTCAAGGCATAAAAACTTATTACTAGCAGTTGCTAAATTTTATTGTATTCATACTTTCTTATACGAAGTAACAAAAATAATAAAATCTTATACGAAGCAATTGTAATCGTAATTCTTAAGCATCTATTAGTGCTAATTTTTACAACATTTTTCATTAAGTAATTTATGTCTCTTTTGCTAATCTATCACATCAATGGCATTTTGAAAAAGAATCACTTATCTCACCTAACCTCACACTATTTCCGAGGACTATTAAAAAGTAGGGTTTCTTAATAATTTTTGGATTAGGTTAGGTTTCGATTAATTTTAGGTAACGTAAATTTTTCCATATTTTTACTGTTTTTAACATTGTTATTCACGAAGTTAAACAAAATTCTGATTTTTTACTCTCGGTGACGTCATAACACTTTTTCTCTGAAGCAGATTATTTTTATAAATACCTACTTAAGCAAAATCGGAATTTTTAAATTTTCTATTAATCAAAAGTAGAATAAACAAAGTCTAAACCACAAAATTTATACATCATATTTTCAAAATTGTCATATATAATGTTTCGGCTATACGCCATCATCAGATCATATAGCCGAAACATGTCATCTTATATATGATAATTTTGACAATATACATTTTGTGGGTTGGACTTTGTTTGTTCTACTTTTGATTTACTCACCCCCACTTTGATATGGACCAGTTTTACTTATTTTTCTATTAATCATTCTGGTATTTCAATAAAATATGTCAAAAATAACAAAAGGGGTCGTAGAAAAAATAGTATCAGCAACTCGTGTTTTTTAATTCGTGGAAAAAGAGTTACTTTTAACACAAGTTGCTTAAATAACAATTTTATTTATGTTCAAATTAATTTTTTTCTAAAAATACATCACATTCATTATTTTCATAATTTTTGGTATTTTTGTCAAAATATCAATTCCCTGAAAACAGAATAAGTTGAGTAACCTACCTAAAAGTAGACAAAAGCCTCTGAACCACCAAATTTCATTTTTAAACTATTCTATATAGTTTTTAAAAAATGAAATGAGAAAATCTTTTAACATCTTGTATCTCAGTAAAATTTGATTTATTCGTCCTATTTCAACATCAAAATTTTCTGATAGGTATACCATTTGTGCTACTTCATTCAAAAACACCCTGTCTTTATTACATATAATTCGGAAAACAGATTTTATTAAAAATATTTTTTTAAATCTCGACTTCAGTCCTCTAAGCCCCGTGGTTACGTCACTGTATTAAACCATAAAATAATTATGTATGGAACTATTAAATGGAAAATTTAATGTGAGGTTAATCAATCCGAGAAGGATTAATTAGTTACGCATAAATAAAAAGTTTATAGGACAATTCTGCACACATTTATTATATCTATAACTTTCTATAAGCTTATAACATAGAAAATTTACAATAATTCTGAGATATTTATATGCCTACAGAAAACCCGATAGATTTAGATATAAATATTTCTATAATTGCTAAAAGAAAAATATAACGCAGAATTCTGATTTACTACTGTTTAAATAATAAAGTTTATCGAGGTGTCTGATATTACAATGGTCCATAACAAAACTTGTCTACCGCCCTCCCTCTAATACTACCAGATACAATAAAAGCATCAACGTTTGTACAGCAGAAGCAGGAAGAGAAACAAGCAGGAGTTTCTTGTGGTTTCCCCCTTTGCCAGTAGAATAATCACAGGCCCAACGTACGAACCCTCCGTTAGCCTTGATTGGCTCGAGCTGTACTAATCCTACTTTAGCCCTGGCGGCCGCTTCGGGCCCTTTCCGCCCGGAATTTCGTTCACCATCCAGACTGCCTTATACGAACTCAACTGGAATCCTAAATAATTTACTGCCAATTATTATCGAAATACAAAATTTGAATCTATAACATTAAGAGTGATGCAAAGAAGACGGGAATCTTTTCTTGTGTTAGGCCTATAAAAATTGTAGTCGTTAGTTTTAAGTCATATTTCTTAAGGTCCCAAGACTTGATTTGGTAACTCGACAACTTTATCGAAATCTGGAATCTTGTTTGTAGTTAAGAGAAAAGTAGATGATTCTGGTTGTGTTGGTTTGAATAAGGGATAGTCGTGAAAATCCCGCATTGAAAAACCGACGCGACTACACACATAATTATAAAAAGTGCAAACGAGCTACCTGTGGAACATGTTCCATTTTAGA
Source organism: Pediacus dermestoides (assembly GCA_963942485.1). Lineage (NCBI taxonomy): Eukaryota > Metazoa > Arthropoda > Insecta > Coleoptera > Cucujidae > Pediacus > Pediacus dermestoides. The sequence continues at coordinate 40,035,456 of OZ012626.1, forward strand.
TATAGATATAATGGTATGTATTGAAAATCCATTAGGTTAAATACCGTGCTAATTTAAGAGTAAGCTTTAAAATCGTGCAAAATTGAAATAAAAAGCTTCCGGATTTAAATAACAAGCCGCGTAATGTGGCTTCAGATAAACCTTTAAATCTCACCAGAAGAATTATTGTGATCGTGCCATTTATTTCGTGACATACACCATCCTGCTCCACCATTGTTGCTGCTCCACCGCCGTCATTAATCGACCACTAATTTCTATCTGTTCTTTTACATTTGCTCTAAATCAATTGGTGGATGCTAGATCTGGCAGCGACAGTAGATAAATCCGTAAGAATCAAGTCAGCTTAGGATGGCACCTGGCATCAGCTGCCATGCAGTGCGGGAATAGGAGTGAAATGGCAAATAGTTTGTAATGGGGGTGGGACAGAATAAGGAGCAATATAGAGGTAAGGCTCAACTAAGTCTGGAGCTTTACTTCCGAGTCATTTGATCCTCCAAGAAAATTTGTGTGCTGTACGCTATTTGCTTTTACAAGGCTGTAGTAGACAACACTGATATTTCTAATTTTATTTTCATAAATGCTCTGTAAACAAGGAAAAGTTATTTGGAGCTCAACGTGAAATCACAAGCTAGAAAAAACTTGCAATTAGACTGTCGACGGGTCGACAATTCAGATTATATTCATTCTAATCAGATTAATTTGTTCAGTTATTGATTTGGATATATTTTAAGAGAGATAAAGGGATTAGTTTTATACAATACGTTTTAGGTATTTCATGCATTTTAATTTTGGTTTTGGGAAAAGTTTCAAAATTTTTCTTTTAATTTTCTTTCAAGACTTGATATTCTTATTTTATGACTATTCAAACATCTTTTAGAAAAAATGTCACCACTAATAATAAAATATTTGGTTACATTAGTTTCATTAAAGTTGGATCAATAGTAAGGATATTAAATTTTTATTCAATATCACTATTTTTTTTGGAATGAATCATAAATATGAGAAATTTCTTTTTAGATTTTTTATACTATAGCAGTCGGTGGATAAAAAATCCCTTTTCTTATAAAAATATCACATAAATATCTGACATTTCCAAGAATGCCTTAAAATTCCACAAGAATTTAAAAGTGACTGTAAAATCATGCAATTTCCCCGTAAATGAAGCGAACCTGCACACAAACAAATTTTCCATTAAATTTATCAAAGTACCAATTCACTAGTTTACAAAATAAAATTTTTTTCATGCACATTTGATGAGAGGTGGCTTTTCTTATGTATTTTCTCCCGCTGAGTAAGAAAATTAAGGTAAATTTCTTTTTATGGAACAGTTTTTGTAATATTGTAATTTTTTCATTTTTTCTACTTTAAAAGTCATATCTCGAGCTAGAAATGTCCGATTTGGTCGTTCTTGGTACCAAATGAAAGGTATTAAGATGACAAACATATACATATAATCGGATCTTTAAATGGTTAAGCGGTTCAAAAGAAATCGATGAAAATATACCAGATTTTTTAAAAAAATGTTCCGATCTCAAAGTCGTCTGCTTGTTGTGTGGAATGCAGGGTGGTCTGCTTTCATCGATATCTTTTGAACGGCTTAACCAATTAAAGATCCGATTATATGTATATATTTGTCATCTTAATACCTTTCATTTGGTACCAAGAATGACCACATCGGACATTGCTAGCTCGAGATATGACTTTTAAAATGAAAAAAAGTCGAAAAAATGAAAAAATTACAATATCTCAAAAACTGTTCCATAAAAAAAATTTTAACCTTGATTTTCGAATTCAGAGGGAGAAAATACATAAAAAAAGTTACTTCTCATCAAATGTACATTTTTAGTGTAAACTAGTGTTACATTTTCATAAATTCCTTAAAACTCTAACAATTTTCTTCGAAAGTAACAAGAAATTCCTCAGGTACCAACCCCCACTTAGGTAACGTCAAATGAAGAGGACAAAAAATTTCTTTTTTCGTAAATATTTCACACGAACAAATTCTCCATTAAATTTCTCGAAAACACCTGTAAAATTTAAAAAAATTCCGAGAAATTTCTTTCGAGATTAACAACAAATTCCTCAGGTCTCCTCGACTGAATATTAAATTTATCTTTAAATATAAGTTTAAAAAATGGGAAATATATTAATTTGGTCCATTAAATTAGGTTATAGTAAAGATATTTCAATCATTTAAAGTAGCACTGCAGGCATTATTATAACCATGGTAATAAAATTGAAACTATTATTAAATTCCTCCATTAAATGGTAGTTTCAAAGTGATTTAATAAACATTAATAATAATATGGATATGATATACCCAAGGCAGTGGTGTTTATGTATATTTATGAAATATGGGTTATATTATGAAAGAGTTAGTTGAAGTATACTATGAGTCCGGATTTTACCTTGAGAACCCCGGACTAGCGGCGGAAGCCGTGCAAAGCCAAGTATGAGAATAATGTGCAGTTGGATAAAGGCGGTCGTTTACTGGGCTCGATCAAAAACGCGTTACATTTCAAATGAAGAAATACGAACTGAACGTGGCTTTTCACCGACTTTCTGGATTCTGGACATGTACAAACACATTTCAGCAGTTTTTTTTCCTTTAACATCGCCACGAGATACATTAATAATAACAATTAAGACGCCACTTGAATAAAATAATACAAAAACGTTGTATTGGTGGTGTGGTATTGATTCAATCCATCCTATCGCTTTGCTTTACAGACTACATTTTCCAATAGTATGTCTTGGTTAGTCAATAGAAACGAAAGATTTATAACTTGCCGCATCGCCGGTAACAAATGGACCAAATAATCGATAGTGATAACGGTACAAGGAGAGATTTATAACACACACATGACTTCCAAGAAGACATGTTTGGAAAAATCGGCAGATAATTTGGAAAAGTAAACACCGAACCCTCGGACCTCTAACTAGATAACTGAAAATACTTAACATTCACACAACGGAAACAAGTAATTAGTAAAGATGATCTAGTGAAATTTTGGTGTCGTTTTCGCATTCAAAACAGCGATAAATCAGCGATATTATTGCGTGTATCAAATGGCGTGAATTCGCATTTGTCTTGTCGGGGAACATAAATACTAATAAAACCGGACGAGCGGCGCTACATTGGTATGTTGGAAAGACGTCTTGACGTCACTGCTTAATTCCCTTTTGAGCGCCTTTCAAACCGTGGACGAGATGTGAATGGTATATCTTCTATTTTCGGCGCCTTTGATTGTAACAGACTAAGATGAGATTCCATAAGATCGTTAATTTCGAGAAAGTGAGCGGGAAAATTATAAAATAGAAGAGTGAAAATTGCTATTTAATATTATGTCTTGTTTTTTATAAGACGAATATCAAGAGTCTGTAAGTACTTATTAAGTACGTAATAAATAATAATCTAACCATATCCAAAAAAAAAACATTCATACTTTTTCACACATTCCTAATAACTCAAATTATCCCAAATCAAAATGGAATTTTATGATAAAAGCGATATTTTTGAAAACGTTGTAGTCACTTGACTTTTTATTGCGTTGCAGTTTTTATGTAAAAGGTTTAGTTTTTCAGATATTGCCCAAACTAATGTTTTTTTAAATAGGACACCGTATATATTATTTTTTATATTGATTAAGCAAAATTTGGGCTTTCCAAAAATGTATAATACTTAATATTTATTTTGAAAAACAAGCTAAAAATTCGATATTTTTAATAATTTACTTTATTTATAACAGTAGGCCATGGCTAGTTTATTAGAAACAAATCAATTTTTTCCAGTAACTTTTTTTTAGTGTACCGATTCGTTTCAAATTTGGCACTAATGTTTATTTGTATTCTTGCACCAAAATTGAGGTAAATCCCCCAGTGTCAATGGTCAAAACTGATGTTGACAGATAAAACCCAGAACTTTTTTGTTAGGCACTTTTTCTAAATTGTAATGACGCCCAATTGAAGAGCATCGAAAAATCTTCAAATAAGATCCTCTTGCTGCATCACGATAAAGCGAGTCGTTTTCGAGAAAAACGCCTTAAATGATTACCAACTACAGCTCATTTTCAAGATTAACAAAGCAAGCATTAAACAGAAGCGCGTTTTTCTCGAAAACTACTCGTTTTATCGATATTCAACAAGAGGATTTTTTTGAAGATTTTTCGATGCTCTTCAGTCGGGCATCATCAAAATTTAGAAAAAAGTTATTGGAAAAAATTCATTAAAAAAAAAACTTTGAGGCCTTGTAACCCCAGTATTATAATGAGCTTTCGGAAAAATGTTATAGGAATTTGTCACATTAACTTTTCGAGTAGAATTACTCCCCGTGTTTTTTGCTCCTAATTTCTGGACACCCTGTATAAATTTTTAACAAATTTACAAAATTATTTTTTTGTGAAATTAATTTCAAAACTAACTTTATAAATCACGTTTTTCTCTTTTCCTACTTTCATTGACAGTTTGAAATTTAAAAATTTTAAAAAATTTTGAAAACGTGAGAAATGCAAAATAATAAAAATTTCTACGAGTTTCAAACATAATATAGAACGTACGAAAATTTTAGGCGAAGTAACAAAAGTCTCAAAAATTGAGGTACACTTCAATCATTATCTTCCTAAACCCAACTAAAACAATAAACCAAGAAAAAAATTCAAATTCCTAATCGTTCTTTTGCACTCTCACACGTCTGATGGCACAACATTTCAATTAACTTGTAACAGGAGCCATATCTACTGGCACAAGTGTTTGTACCAAATGTTATTCCTTGATATTTCAATTATTACGCAAGATTTACTAATCGGATCTTCCGGTTGCGTGGTCTTCTGTAGATGAGACTGTCGTAATGTCCCCTATAATGTTCCCTGGTGTTCCCGTATACGCCACACTTTCCTCATTCCCTCAGGATTACTGTTATGTACCAGATTATAACACAATCAAAATACTGACAGCTAGACAGACATATTATAGACATGCAATATTATGCTAGGATCAAACAATGTTTTAATTGTGTAATCCAGTTCCAGACGATTGTTTTGGAGAATTTCGTTTCTTTCAAATAAAACTTGTTTAGAATAGTCTTTGTGAATGTAGAGTCTACTAAGTCTGAGCGCTTTCAGCGTAAATCACCGCTGTTTGTTCCAGTCAACGTGAATAATCGCTCAACGGTTGTGTTTTATTGTAGCAATAATATAAAATGATAAATGTTTGCTTCTACTTAATACTGGAAAAAAAACTAAGAAAAATAGCGGTTTTCAAATATATTTGATAAATTGTTGTCGCATAAACTAAGCAAGAATTTTTGGTAGTTCTGGGAATATACACACATTTTTTATTAATAAATACAAAGAAAATTGCTTTTAGGATCGTAATCACCCAATAAAATAATTACTAATTAACTTCCTCGTCGTTAACGCTGTTAAACCTAACAGCAAACGTTTTTGATTATTATTAGCTCTGTATTTATATTTTCTATATTCCCCTTAAACAAATACAATAAAACTAAATTAGATGTAGGCCAGAAAATATGGTAGTAATCGTACATAATCTTCATTAGCCCCTACAGAAGTGTATGTTGCAGAAATCATCATGTAAATTTGCACGAAAATACTGAATGATCCAAAACCACATACTGAGCAAATAATGATAACAAAATGAAATGACATTTGGTGACAAATATATAAATATATGAATTACACTTAAAATATTTGTCAAAAAAAATATAATTTATACATATGTTGAGAAATATTAAAAATACAGTTACGGATTTACTTTCAACATATGTATTGCTCAAGTATTACATATGTTATTATTATCAATGCACCGAAATAACTTAATTAAATCACACTCATTTAATCTGTACGGTTTAATTGAATTTTCTCCCATAATATACATATCTATCCCCTCTAGGTGGCCGCCACCGTCATTCATAAATGCCCCACATATGTGTTTACGTAACTAGTGATAGTAGAATATTGTATATAGGTAACATTGTGATAAACATTTAACAGTCTTTGTATACAAGCTTAATTAAATTAGTTTACTATCTGAATAACATCAATTTGTTCCATAGTATACAGAATTTCGCTCCTCGTGCACTAGTAAATGCCACAGAAGTAGAAATTGTACTGTAATTAGCTAAGTATACAGGGTGTATCAGTTTTAATCGAGCAAACTTTAATGGTACATTCTCCTAGTCGTCCTGATTCGGAAAAAATGTATATTATATACATCTATCTTGATTCTTAAGAAAGATACAGGGTGTTGAAGTTTACAAGAAAAAATCATTTTTTTTGCAACAACTTCTATAAAAAAGCTTGGATTCAAACAAAATTTTGCATGCCTGCCCTTTCCCCTAAGGACAATTTTATGAAGATATTTTCGATTTTGAAGGACACCAGTGGCGTCCAATTCGGCCACATTTCAATTATTTCAAAGAAAAAAGCATGCCACTGTAATTTTTAAAAAATATTTTTTATGTATTGAATTCCTTGTTCAATTTGGAGTAATCTTTGCTTTTACAGAACAAAAATTGAAGTTTTAGTTCCAGAGTTAATTTGTTTTTTCGAAAGACTTGAAATTAGTCACAAATCAAATAGGAAATTTATAAAAAACAAAAAATAACAAAAAATAATTATAAAACTACAGCAACTGTTCAAAATGCAACCCGTCAGCCTCGATGCATTTCTGACAACGACGAACTAATGAATTAACAGCACCTGTCATCATTCCCGGATTTTTTAGTAATTTCAAGTTAGCACGTCTTTGGAAAAAAATAATTATCTCTGGAACTAAAACTTTAATTTTTGTTCTGTAAAAGCAAATTTCACTCCAAATTGAACAAGGAATTCGATAGATAAAAAATATTTTTTTAAAATTACAGTCGCATACTTTTTTCTTTGTAATAATTGAGATGTGACCGAATTGCACGCCACTGGTGCCCCCCCCAAATCGAAAATTTCTCCATAAAATTGTCCTTAGCGAGGAGGACAGGCATGCAAAATTTTGTTTGAATCCAAGCCTTTTTATGGAAGTTATTGCAAAAAAATAATTTTTTTTTGTAAATTTCAACACCCTGTATCTTTCTTAGGAATCGAGATAGAGGTATATAATATGCATTTTTCCGATTCAGGATGACCAGGAGAATGTACCATTAAAGTTTGCTAGATTAAAACTGATACACCCTGTATTGTTGAAAAAACCAAAATATTATTTGACCATATAAATTTTTTACAAATCTAACTTATAGGATAATTTTGAAACGAGATAGGTACATAGGTATATTTTGTAAGTTCTCGCCTTCTAGCAGTACTCAGTAATTAAAAATAAAAACCATAACATACAGGGTGTCCCAGGATAGACACGAACTATTTTTAGGTGTGATTCTTAAATACATTCTGCATTATCCAGTATAATTTTTTTTATCCCCAATCCGGTTTAGTTTTCGAGCAATCATATCTTGAATGTTGAAAATTGTAGATTGAAAAAGTAAAACACTGTTGAATAAAAAGAAGCAGTCTGCTAAACTATTTGATTATCGAAAAAAAGTTATACATGAAATTTGTAGCTGAGATGATTTGTGATCGAAAGTATCTTGTAATTTTTTTTTGTAGTGTTAACCCTTAAAGAATTATTAGTGTTCAAATTTGGAATTTGAAAAAATAAATCATCATGTTCACGTTTCAATTAATTTATTTTGAAAATTAGTATTGAAAATAGTTAAAAATTTGACACATGAGAAAAGATTATTTTATTTTGAATCGAAAAGTTAAATTCCATTTTGAACATAAACGATGTCTACTCGGAGAAATTATTAAATTTGTTAAAAAGATTTCCGTAAGTTGCCACCTGCAATGACTTTATATGGAAAATAAACATAATAATAAACCCGGATTAGAGATAAAAAAATTATACAGGACAATGCAGAATATATTCAAGAATCATATGCAAAAATATTTCGTGTCTATCCTGGGACACCATGTATATAGCACTTTTTTTAAGATATACAAAGCGACATTATTATTTTTTAGAACTTAATGGTAAAATAATGTTACAGCTTTATATCTTTCTTATCGTCCAAAATTTTCATATTCATATTTTGAAACCGTCGCAGTTAAAACAATATAAAGTTTATACATTTTTGGTAATATGGTAATTAGTATTATTTGTAATAGAATGGTGTAAACTTACACAGTTTGATATTCCAATTAAAATTATTCTCGTCATGAGAAAAAAATTTCAATGGTATTTGGCATTAAAAAACGTAACCAAAATTTCAAAACAGACTAGAATTATATTTAGAACCAACTCAATGGAATATGACCGGATCTCTACTCCAACACAAAATCCATTGAAAAATCTTAACATTTTGTATCGATGAATAGTCTCCACATCCCACACTGTATGGTGAGTACGATTAAATTTCAATTTTTCTATCATTTACCAGCACACTGATCTCAAATTGGGTGGCAGTCCATCTTGAAGCGCAGCATCTTGAGCCATTGATCCCCAACTTGTGCCGCCAACTCTGACTGGATTTGTTGGCTCATGGGTTTCCTTAATAATTCTTCTTTATTGCCTCACCCGCTGTTCGTTTCAGTAACCTCCACCTGTATTGTTGTTGTTGTTTCATTGTTGATAGAAAATTCTGTAAAGAGAGACTAGAAAAGTGTCATCAGAGTGTTTAGAGATTAGCAGTGGGGAAGCAAAAATAGGGATTGCTAGAATATATGAAGTTGTAAATCTATAACTATTAGATTAATTTGACTTGAAAATTTTAACTTAGGTACATTTTTGCTACAAGAACTCCTGAAAGTATTACCTAGTAGTAAATTCAGAGATATGATTTGTATTCTTTTACAAGGATTCCTAAAAGTAGACAGGTATATTAGCAAACCAAAAATTATACTTTGAATAGGTACCTACCTATTTTTGCAAATACTGTTAGGTATAGATGAGACATGTAGAAAATGTATAAAAAATGTTCCGCTTGTTGGTATACAAAAATAATATTTGTGTCATGTGACAATTTTGATGAGACACATATAGCATGGATGTTGAGATACAATTTAAATGACAACATTTTTTCCAACGTCCAACCCGTCGAATACCGCCACCCAAAGAAACTTTTCATTTTGTCGAGGATAATTTATCAAAATGGCATGGAAAACGTCTTTTATGTCAAATGTGAAATTTCATAAATCAGCCAGGAGACATCAAGCGAGGGCAACTAGACTCACGCCTGGCGCGCTGCACACAAGAAGGAAGACATCCTAAGCCCGACACGACTCGTTGCTCCTAATTATGCACGCAAAGATTTCTCGCTTAATTTAGTCCTACCGGTTCCAGAGTTCGCGTTTTCCCTATTCACCCATCCCACCAGTCAATTTCCTCAGGAGACGCTTCTATGAATGTGAAATGGTTTTTATGGCCGCATTGCGAATGCTCACCGTCTAGCTGCCAAGGAAGATGTCTCCATGGAAACGCGTTCGAGTAGGGGAGCGCCATTTTGTCCCCGACTCCGGAGTTAGCGAAAGCGCCACAAATTTATATCTGCCTCATCCAGGGCTCAGAAGAGATCATTACCAAAGCTTTCTACTCAATTGCGGATCGCCCGGAGTTTGATCTATTTGTCGTCGCTCTTTACCTGACTGTCTATTCTTTATTATTTTATATAGTCTTCTTCATTATTTAACGCCTGTTTTACTTATTCATCCATGCTACCATGCAAATTTAATTTAATTTGCTTGAAGGGCCTTTATCCTATATTTACTACATCAACAAAGGAAGGATTCCTCAAGAACATTAAGATGATTGAAGTTTCTTGTAGGTAATTATTTATTTCTCTTGTAGAAACATCTATCAAAATATTCACGAGTTAATGAAGAAAATATTTTGAATTTAATTTCTTGAATATACAGGGTGATTCAAGTTTATTTAATAAGCTACCATCAAGAACAAGAAGTATGCCATTTAATAAATTTAAGGTTGAATTGAAAAAGTTACTAGTGGAAAAGGCTTACTATTCTATATCTGAATATTTGGGGGATAAATTGTTGTGATGTTTTTATACAAGTATTGTTGTTGTGTTATATTTACTCCAATGTTTTAATTTGTATCTAAATTGTGATTGCTATTGTGACTTTTGTATATTTTGACGTGTATATCTGTGTAAATGGCTGTGTACGAATAAACTATCTATCTATCTATCTAATGCACAAACATTAACAGGGTATTCTATGTCACAAAATAAGAAAAAAAGTTCATATAAACATGGGTCTGAAAATGCTTGTTCTTGACATACAAGGTGATAAAAGTACCTCTTCAAAACCACATTTTATTACATGGGTATCTCTAATAATAAACAATATACGAATTTGAAATTTGAACCATAGTATCCTTATCAGAAGGTCAACTACCAGAACAAATTTGAAATTTCTACGTCAATCCAGAGGCGTAGAATAGGGGTGGCATATACACTCATTATGTACTTTTTGTACCACTTTAAAATTCATAAATTTTGCTCGTGCTTTCAGATAAAAACGGTAAGAGATACGACATTTTCACAAGAGTACACATTTTTAGTAACTGAATCAGAGATTCAGAAAAATCACAAAAAAAAATAAAATTATACAGGACGTTTAAAAGATATGAGCAGAAACATGTATGGGCCACCCCTATTCTACGCCTCTGGATTGACGTAGAAATTTCAAATTTGTTCTGGTAGTTGACCTTCTGATAAGGATACTATGGTTCAAATTTCAAATTCGTATATTGTTTATTATTAGAGATATGTAATAAAATGTGGTTTTGAAGCGCTAGTTTTATTACCCTCTATGTCAAAAATAAAGCATTTTCGGACCCATGTTTATATGAACTTTTTTCTTATTTTGTAACGTAGAATACATTGTTAAAGTTTCTGCATTAAAACTTGAATCACCCTGTGTATTAAAAATACTGAACTTACAACTTTTATTAAATTACTATCAAATCTTTGTTAAAAACTTAAAACTTACTGAGAATAAATAACAAATGGAACCTGGAACTAAAATTACAAAGCAGATTAGGACAATCTAAAACTGCATTAGTGGGGCTCTAAAAGTTCATTTTGAACCACTATAACTCAATTTTGCAAAAAAATCTAAAATTCCATAATTTTCAGTTGGTCACTTATTGTAGTATATGTATAATGTAAGAGGTACTTACTTTATCAAAGTTCAATTAATGTTTTTCAAAATTTAATATTTCTGTATTCTTTACAAAGATTTTCTCCACTGAGGATTCCATTTTTTCCAAAAGTAGCCTAAAATTTGGTTGCTCTTTCAATAGAAATATAAAATACGAGTATAAGGATAAATAACAAAAAAAATTTGTTAAATCCTGATGACGATTGCTGGTCTACATCGATCATGGCCGAGTACTTTTAAGCCTCCTGAGTCCTGGAATAATAATTTTCATGACGTGTTATGTATAATATTTTACCCGGAATCTTTAAGAAAGTCAAACTCTCAAGACTATTTTGATTCAAGAAAATTGATCATTGCAAGACTAGTACTGTAATATTATACATGACGGTCATTACAGTACTATTTTTAAAAGTAGTAGGTACGATTTCAGGTAAAATAATTAGGCCAATCGTTACAAGATAATATTTTAGAAAATTTTTCAAAACCCACCATAAAAATTGTTAATACCTAGCCTGTAAGAACTAAATAATTACCTAGTTTAGTAATATTTCTTGTATAATATTTGTAATAATTTTAATTCAAAAATTAATTATAAATTCAACACCAAATTTTGTTTTGCCTTACAAGAAAAGTTTAAATTTTCCAGCAGAGTTCGAGGGCGCCCTCTATACGATACTATAGGAAAACAAATGAGAATCAATTGTGCCTCAACGCCATCTGCGTTACCATTCCTGAAAGTTTAAATGTCTGTTACAGAATACTGTAAATAGTTTGAATGGTTGAAAAACATGACTTTGAAAAAATATACAAGTCACTTTCTTACGTGGAAAAATTTGCAAACAATTTGATGACTAGACTACTATTTCGTCATTGTAATTAGTTTAGAAATTGCCTAATAACTAGGATCTACGAACTAAAAATAAACTCGCATATCAAAAACTTTTATAAATTTTTATTCAACATATAAATATATAATTAATTAACCTATACAACTTTAACAATCTACGGTAATCTCATATGATCTGCACAGGCATGATTCAATCTGTAGTCCACATAGAGCATTCCAGTGTTATGCCAATAATAAAGAGCACCAACCACGAAGAAATGCCACCATTGATGAGAATGACCAATAAAATCGAATTTCCCAGCGGAGAAACGTTCTGGAATTTTGGTCAAGTAAATAAAGAAGGCTGTGCCACTGATGATGTACATTCCTAGGACTCTTGGAAGAAGGAGCTACAAAAAAGGAATAAGCTAGAATCTGCTAATCTTTGGAATGACATAGGAAAATATTTATTTTAGTTATACAGATTCAATTTTGCTATGTCATTCTTCAGTAATAATTTCTTACAGCAACTACAGGGTTTTCATAACCGCCCATTACAATAGCCCAATGGAAAGTAGGTATAACTCCATAACCTGCCCAAGCTACAAAAACTAACATTTTTACATAATCTGCAATGTTGAGTACAGGCAACTGTAGAATCATTGCGAAAATGAAGATGACAGTTACCGTTATCAAGTAAAAGTTTTGTAGTGTCTGAAAAATTTAATTAATTTGTTAAATATCTACAAAACGAGCTTGAAGATTGAAATTCTTACCTGATTACACCAAAACGCATAGTATATTCCTGAAGTGTAGATTGCCAGAAGAGACAAGGCTATTCCAAATAAATCATACGCTAGAAACTTATCACAGTCCTTTTCTGATCGGCAATTAAATGTGTGGTACAACGAAGATAAAAACATACAAGCCTAAAATTTACTTATGTTTAAACAATAATTTTCTTGTAAACTTGAAACTTACTTGGAAACACACCAACACCGATCCTACAATCAATTTATCACTTAGCGAAGCCTGTATCTTCAAAATCATAAGATCATGAACCACCAAAGCACAAAATAGAACATATCCAAAAACGTGCGACCAAATATTGATGGTTTCATTAGTCCACCAAAACACACTACAAAAAAATTGTTACTAATTTTCTAAACAGTATCTTGATTTTACCTTTCCACGCATAGTTTAGTGTTGAGGATTCCCCGGTAGCCCTTTAGGATAAATCTGTTGTGTTTGAGGTGTTCAGGAGCGTCATCGTAATCCAGCAGGACTCTAGCTTTTTCATAGTAGACCTCGTCGTATTCTTCTGATTTTGTTTTGGTGTCGTTGAAGATTTCATCTGCTAGGTCTTCCAGGAGGGACTCGGTGTGGTCGTGGTGGGAGCAATACTGAAAAAGAAGGGGTGTTAATTAGATAAGAGAGTTTGATAAGTTATTTTATAAATTTGGGGAAACTAGAATTTGGAATAAAAGGTTTTATTTTCTTTTTATTTTCTTCGATTTGATAAATTGCTGTTTTTTCAGATTTTTTGACACTCCATAGTTTTTTGGGAACAACATATTTATAATTTAATGTGTTAGGTTAGAGTTGTAAGTTTTTTCAGATATCGCAATTTGAAATCTAATGATTTTATTGATTAAAATTGCTACTAAGGTATTTTAAAAATAAAACTCTTGATTTTAATTGTATCAGAATTTCAAATTGCCCGCAAGTTAGGAAAGAAAATCATCACATCTATGCATTCTTGCTCAAAATTGATTTTACTTTGGATCTACAAATTCGAGTCAAGCAAGAGAATCAGATCACATTAACACGTAGAGAAAATCGTCTGATTATAATCTGACTTTACTAATCTTTTTGTTTTAATAATTTTAAATATTACAAGAAATAATAATGATAAAAATGTAATGGCGTATAAAAATATACACATTTTGTTTGAGCTTTACAGAACTTAATAAATCAGAAAAATATAGAGTTATTAGTAATTATTAGCTATAAACAAAAACAATTTTCCAAATTTTTATTTATTGGAGACAATAATTCTAAAGTCACTTTTTAATAAAAATTTTGTTTGCGGGTATTTGTCAGAATATTTATTAAATACAATACTACAGCATACATCACATATTTCGAACCTTATGAACGTTACAATTACGTCCAAAGTTGCGCCACCAAAACATTCAGGTAGCAGGTCCACAGAAACTGAAGGACTCGTAAAAATTCCTGCTCATTCTCCAATATATTGCACACCACCAATAACACAAAAGTGAATTCACCTTACCACAACCCATATTCCGTACATCAGGACTGCAGAAAACTTCCATTCGGCCATATTTAGCTACGAAATGCCATCTTTCTTCTTATTTACGTCTTATTATAGGACGTTTGGACAACCTCATCCAGTAGGAAGTTAGAAAACCGGGTAGGTACATGGATTTCAAAATTATGTTTCATTCCTGCAAGCGTTCCAATAAAGAATACTGCAAACTTCGCTACTTCAAAGATTTCTAGGACAGGGCAACAGAATGGGAATGGCGTGGCTGTGCAGGAATATTTATCTAAATTTCGATATGTACTATTCATTTATCATTTATCTTATATCTATGTATGTACTTAAAACTAAATGTTTGTTTAAATAAACAAATTGCTAATGGAAGTAAAACTTCGTTTTTATAATAATACAGCGCCGATTTCGATTCGCTTAACGAATAAATTCCTTCCGCAGGAAACGAGAGTTTAATTTCTAATTCAGCAGGAATATCCCAAGTACGCACTTGTCACATTGCAGAATGAACGTGAACAGCTGTCAGTCTACTGGCGTCAGTATCGCGCAACGTACCACTTCACCAGGAGAACAGCAATGGACAAGGATAATAGCCTGTGGGTTAGTTTTGGCCTTCTTGTACGTGAACGTGAACTTGTCGATGATGAAATGATGCAAAAAACTGAACTGGATTTTTAAACTATCATGATTCAGTAGTTTTTGTTATTATTGTTGGGTATATCTCGTATCTCGTTGTAGATGATATTGAATACAAGGCACCTTTCGAAATTATCTATCTATGTATATCTCATTAACACAGTTTTCGTTCGGTTTAATTACAGTATGAAAGTGTAGAGATAATAGAAGTTATTTTTTTGTCGATTGTTTATTAAAGATCTAGTTAATGTAATAAAAGGAGTGTATTAATAACTCAGTTTAATGCATACATGCACATTAAAAACATTGTTGAGATTATGAGATTTGCTAGGTAACCAACAATATATTATATTATTGAAACATGCATTTGGAACTGACACCTGCCGAAATTAATTAATTATGTCAGTGGTATTTTGACTTATTGCATATTATGTCAGAATTTGGATTTTGCCATGGAACAAAATTAGATTATTTTCATTCTAATAAAGAGCGATCGACAAAAAAATATTGTAATCAACATGAGTGTTAATCGGCGATTAATAATCTCGACTCATTAACGCGCTCGCTGCGCTCACGCGTTAAAATCGTTTCGATTATTAATCGCTCTTATTAACACTCTTGTTTATTAAACTACTATTAGATGCCAACTTAATTAAATTGTAGTGAAATGATGAGCTTTTATTATATTGTCGGTTTATAAAAGCAGTTGAAGTTTACGTTTTAATTGTGTGTTAGTATTTGCCTTATGCAGTTGTTTTTCAATTATATTTGTCATTGTATGAATAGAATAATGAATAAATGCTATTTTCAAGTTTTTGACCTAGTTACTAATTACTAGCGATTATCTTTAATCCTAATTATTAATTCAATACAACTGCTTTTTGCTATTAGATTTTGAGAAATTGTAAAACTACTAGAGGAAATGATGGTAAACGCTTTAAAACTTGTAAATCTCGTATAATATTATATTATATAATTTCTAAAAAATTTTGGCTACATTTTTCCTGGGTTACTAATTTAAATTTCACTAGATGTAATAGGTAGGTAGGTATACTTTCTTAATAAGAATTTTGTTTGTTTATATCATCATAATTATCTAAAACCAAATTTTGGCCTTTAAATTATTATATCCTATGTTTTAACATATTGATGGTGGATTCGTGGCGATAAAATATATTTACCATTTATATTTTCAATACAAAATTCGAAGGACCATAAAATATGCTAAATCAATTTTAAAGCCATCGATTCGTAAAAATTACATAAGACTAAAACCAGTTTTAGGTTATTACTAGAATATTGAGTTCTTTCGGTCGAAATCATCGATAAGCTGATAAAAAAATGTATCCGATAAAAAAATTTCAAAAAGACATTAATAATTCAAATAATCATTTTAAATTAAATTTCTTTTAAGTACATACAGTAAGGTGTCTTAGTCACCTTAATAGTTTTGTACAGGGTGATTCTTTTATCTGGGGAAATGCGTTTTTCGCGTAAACGACTGAAGGGAATTACATTTTGAAAAAAGTGTTATATACCTACTGGCTGTCACTCAAAATTAGGATAGAAATATAGACTTTAATATGCATGGCGTCGCGACGCTCAAAAAATTTTTTTACAGCAACATACCACTTTTATTATATCACTGGAAAGGTTTTTTAATTTTGAGTGTTTTTTCTAAAAATCAATTTTTTTTATTCTTATTTTTTAAAAAGTTATGATCAAATTTAAATTATTTCTGTTTTAACTAAATTTTGAAATATTTTTAACAGTAGGCCGAGTTTTCCCTCAAATACTAAAGTAAATCTTATTATATAAAATAAAGTAGGCTTAGAAAAAACAAAACCTGTTATTTGTCAATATATTACGACAATATATTCCGAAAAATCAGAATTTATTTGCAAAAAAACTTACTGTGAGTAAAAAACACTGCTCTGACTTCTATTTGACGTTTCATTATAGCCCATGAGCATATAGAGGTCCATGGGCTATAATAATACGTTTATGACAAAGAAATTCATGTATAATTGTCAATTTATAATACCTATATCGGATGTGCATAAATAATCATTTAAAACTACTACATTTTTCAGAAATACTAATCTCTTATACAGTGAGGTATATTTACTCAGTCACATTATTTTTCTACAAACAAGTCTTAATAATAATTTTGTTTTTTTATATTAGCAGGTCTAAATTCGGTTATTAGTGTTGTATCCTATTATACCATCTAGTGTACAGTAATTTTTCGCTTCACCCCTTATTTTAATACAAAATTCATATAGCCCACAAAATATAACTAAATAAACTTTTAAAGCCATCTATAGGTTAAAATTTCAAGTATTTTAGACCTTTCATATTTTTCTTTTGGAATAGAACTACATATTCCAAAAAAATATTCTATTGAACAACACACTCGTGAGTCCTGCCCTTTTTACTTTCTTATACGAAGTATAAGCTTCGTTTTTAAAACACAGGATGTCAAAATAAAAAGAATTATTTAAGCATATAAAAAATATTCCATCAATGTTAACATATTGATTGTGACGATAAAATATATACCTAGTACATATTCACCCTTTATATTTTAATATAAAATTCAAATGACCGTTAAATTTTGAAACTTTAAAGCCATGGATTCGTAGGTAAGTACAAATAAATACAAAAAATATTACAAATAAAAGAGTAAGTGGCATTTTTAGGTAGGTACCTACTTATTTATTAAAACTAGACGAAATCTCGAATAGACCTTAATAATTTAAATAATCATTTAAAACTACTACATTTTTCAGAAATACTAATATCTTATACAGTAAGGTATATTTACTCAGTCACATTATTTTTCTACAAGCAAGTCTTAATAATAATAATTTTTATTAAATTAGCAGGTCTAAAATCTAATTTAGATCTTCAAAAAATATTTGGATAATTGGGTAATCCGTGTATCCTTCTCCATAGTAGGTAATTTTTCGGTTCACCCTTTATTTAAATACAAAATTCATATAACCGCAAAATACATATAACTAAATAAACATTTAAAGCCATCTATAGGTTAAAATTTCAAATATTTTAAACCTTTCACATTTCCAAAAAAATAAATACATTCACATAAAATTTTCATTCTCACTTATAAAATTTCTTTAACATTATTGAAAAGCATTTGCTTTGCGTCAACAAATTACGAAGAATATTCTAATAGTTTAACGACGATTAAATATTATGAGTTTCATTAACCTTGACAGTAAATTACAAAATAAATAGATTGATATTGTTAACACAGTAACCTAGAAAAAAATTTGCTTACATAATTTCTGTATTTAAAATTCAAAAAACGCATACGTGGAATTGCATGCAC
The DNA here is from genome assembly GCA_963942485.1 of Pediacus dermestoides. NCBI lineage: Eukaryota > Metazoa > Arthropoda > Insecta > Coleoptera > Cucujidae > Pediacus > Pediacus dermestoides. Next base: position 40,053,758 of record OZ012626.1, read on the forward strand.
AACATTAGAATATTTAATCGGTAGTTAATTTCGATTTCAACCAAATCACCAAATTAAAAGTAAAACTAAAAGTGTATTCAACATGATAAGACAAAGTCATTTTAAATTATTTTTGGAATTTTTCTTAGTTTCAAAATATACAGGATACATGGTGTCTGCAAAAGGTCTTTACAAAATCCTACCACAAGTTTTTGGGCTCAAAATAATTCGTTTAAACCAAACATACCTTAGTCCAAAAGTTCTTCCTTACTGAGTTACAGGGCGCTAAAAAGAATTTTCCAAATAATTTTTTAAGTATATATCTACAGAACGGTTTAAAATAGAGATTTGAAATTTGGTGGGTTAATCAGTCTATAAGGAAGCTACAATTTGTTGGTATTAGAACCAAAATAATATTGTTCAGTGGCGTACTTATCGAAGAGGTCTCAGGGTTTTTTAAAATAATTTTTGTAGGGGATTAAATTTTTTTACAAAATAATAAGAATTATTTTGCATTAACTCAACTGTTTGCGAGATATTTCACTTTGAAAAAATTTTTTGCTATTAAATCGATAATTTGTGTGGCACCCTGTAAAGTCAAAAATATTGGGTCACTCTAATACGGCTCATATTCTACGTCCAAAACTAAGCATAATTTCTATCTGATACCGTTCTGTAGATATACCTACAAAAAATAGAGGGCGAATAAAAAATACATATTTCAACACCCTGTATTTTAGTAACGAAACATTTTTGGGGGTCGGTTTCTACAACCATTTATGCTTAGTTTTGGACGTTGAATCAGCTGTATTAGAGTGACCCAATATTTTTTACTTTAGAGGGTAAGTCACAAATTGTTTTTATAGCAAAAAAAATTTTCGAAGTTAAATATCTCGCAGTTGAGTTAACGCAAGTCAAACAAGTATACCTTTTTTATGTGTCTTGAGCGTATCTATCATAATTCTTCTTATTTTGTAAAAAAAATTCAATTCCCTACAAAAAATATCCAAAAAAACACTGAGACCTCTTCGATAAGTACGCCACTGAACAATATTATTTTGATTCTAATACCACCACATTGTAGCTTCCTTATAGACTTATTAACGCACCAAATTTCAAGTCTCTACTTTAAACCGTTCTGTAGATATACTTAAAAAACGATTTGGAAAGAAATTTTTTAGCGCCCTGTAACTCAGTAAGGAAGGACTTTTGGACTAAGGTATGTTTGGTTCAATTGAATTATTTTGAGCCCAAAAACTTGTGGTAGGATTTTGTAAAGACCTTTTAGAGACACCCTGTATAATACTAAAGCAGGATTTTTCTTCTTGATTAATAAATTTAAATGTTAAAAAAATACATATTATTGAAATACTATTCAATTATTAAGTTCAATTATATTTTATTTAACAATACTGATACATATTAGAAAAAATAGTTAGAGTTTAGACCCTCTAAATATCACAGTGTGATTTTTGAATATATTATCATTATTATTATGTTAGATATGTAGGCAAAACATTTTTTAAATGCACTCTCAACAGAATTCTTAACCTACTTTTAGTCTAGGCAACGGTACCTGTCTTCAAACTTTCTTTTAATCTTTGACCACTAATACGAAATAACTAATATAAATAATGACAATTGCTATTAGATTCAGTAGTAAAGTAGATTAACGACCAGGTCAGGCAAATTATGCATTGTATTACTTTTTAATTTTGTACAAATAATAGATTTCCCTAGGTATTAACATCTACTTGACAAATCCATAAAAATGGTACCTAGTTAAACTGTGTGACCGATTCTGTTTTAAAATAATGCACAAATATTTGTGTGTTATCTTCACACTTGCAGATTGAAGTTTGGTTAGTAATTAGTGAAAGAGGAAATGTACTGGCGGAATATCTTGCTTTTCTAATAACTTTCCTTTGGAGTGTCAAATATAAGGTACCATTATAATCTTTAGAAGCGCACCAAGAAGAAAGTTGTACAAGAGCTAAAGAACAGTTTACTCACCTTGCCATTGCTGTTACAGCATGTTTCATTTTCATTGTCGTCGGTTGTGGAAATTTCGTGTTTAGCAGTTATAGTAACTGTCATGCTACCTGGGTGGGTACAATAAAAATTAATAAGAGATACAATCGATAAAAAAAACAATTATAAAACGAAATAATGGCAATGTTTTATTGCTTTTAGAGATGATTTGTGTTTATTGCAGAATCAAGTAAAGCATAAACCCACAAATATTCATTTTATTATTGTCGTGCTGATTCTGATGCATTTTCTATAAAAATAAACGTCTAAGAAGAAATGTACCTACTCAATTTAGCATTTCCAGGATGTAAATTTAAAAATCGCGTACAACGCATGCAAGAAAATCATTATCTTATTACAATCAAGCACTTTATATAATAATAGCAAACTAACAAGGGTCGTCGACGGTTATTTTTCATAATAATTACCGTATTTGAGAAACGAAAGTTGCTGCAATAAAAAATTACACATCTGAGCATATCCACTGTCAACAGAGAAAGTAAATTTAGCTTTGGTAATTACATTGATTCAAGATAGGAAATGTTTTGTTTTATGCAACAAGGTTATTTAAGAAATTCTAATAAATTTTCGGAAATGGGTTTTTGATTATTAAGTATCGCTTTTATCACTATCGTAAATATTATGGTCGTGTGTTCGTTAAAATTGCAATTGCTCGAAAAATACTTAAATAAAATTGATGTTATCGCGAACTATGTTTAATTTTTTTAAATATTCATGTATTGAGTATTTTAAATAATATCGGAAAAAACTTTTATAAGTTTAAAATTTGTGGAAATTTTTATAGTATAGTTTACATGTAAATGAATATTTACTAGTTTATACAGTTCAAATTAAACTATCCATTTCTCTTTGAAAGTAATTACCTAACGGTTTAAATCCTCGAGCCGTCAGCAAATAGTTTACAAAAACAAATCTGTTATTATAATAACAATAAATCCACTCACATCAGTCAAAATAATAACTTATACTAAAATTTGAATAAAACTCAACTTACTCTTTGGTTTATATAAAATCCAAACTAACGGATAACAAATTTATAAAACCGAATATTGTATTAATCTTAGAATTAAATACAGAATCACTTTCTAACGTGTTGAGCTGCTGGGATTACATTCGCGTAAAGAAAACTATCTTCTTACGAGGCTACCACGCAACTGATGGCTACTTCGAGCGTCCATTATTTCAAAATCCTGTTGTATATGCGCGACCTCCTTTTTCAATTGATAGCAAATATTGTTGGAATAACGAAGTGTGCAGAAGACAAACAGTGTGGGGAAAGAGGAAAAATGATCGAAAACGGGAAATGCTTTTATGGAAAATTACGTAAACGTGGAAGTTTAAATTTCGAATACAAAAAAAATCGGCTGTAGTTACTCATTGTAACTTTGTATGTATGTAAATGTACGATTTTGCCTTGGTTTTATTTTTTTGCCAAATTTGAATACAATACTTTTTCGATTTTATTTTTAAAATATTTTTTTTAAGCTTTAAGAGTTTGTAATTAGATACAGTGTCTCCACTTCGAGGCAACTATAGGTATAAGAAACCAAAAACATTTTTGCAGTTTTTATTCTGTAATATACAGGGTATACCAGAATAGACACGAAATATTTTTAGGTGTATTTCTTGAATAAATTCTGCATTGTCCTGTATAATTTTTTTATCCCCAATCCTGGTTAGGTTTCGAGCAATCATCTCTTGAATGTTGAAAATTGTAGATTAAAAAAGTAAAACACTGTTGAATAAAAAGAAACCAGTCTGCTAAACTATTTGATTATCGAAAAAAAGTTATACATGAAATTTGTAGCTGAGATGATTTGCGATCGAAAGTAATTTGTAATTTTTTTGGTAGTGTTAACCCTTAAAGTTATTAGTGTTCAAATTTGGAATTTGAAAAAATAAATCATTATGTTCAAGTTTCATTTAATTTATTTTGAAAAATAGTATTGAAAATAGTTAAAAATTTTGATACATGATGAAAGATTGGTTTATTTTGAATCGAAAAGTTAAATTACATTTCGAAAATAAACGATGTCTACTGGGAGTAATTATTAAATTTGTTAAAAATATTTCCCTAACTTGCACTGATTTTATATGGAAAATAAAAATTAAAAAACCCGGATTGGAGATAAAAAATTATACAGGACAAACAATGTAGAATATATTCAAGAATAATCCTTAAAAATATTTTGTGTCTATCCTGGGACACCCTATATTTAGGGCCATAACATAATTTACATGTAAGTATTATTATCAATCAAGAGTTTGCTATTTATTATTTAATACATTTAATAGCAATAAAATACAATACAGGGTTTCTAAAAAATAAACCTTAATAGAAAAATACGTTTATAATAAGAAAAAAGTAATTGTTTCCGCCCGGGATCGAACCGGGGACCTTCCGCGTGTTAGGCGGATGTGATAACCACTACACCACGGAAACAAGTTGAAAACTTAGAATTGTACCTTCTACTGATTTTATATGTGTCGGAATAAACTAAAATTTGAAATTTTAAATTTGAGTAATTTAAAAAGGATTGAACTGCACCATTCCGTAGATTATGTCATACATATTGTTACGTTTAATTTATTTATTTAAACTTTAAATTGTTTTCGAATTATTAGTAAAACTTGAGAAAATCGTGTTTTTGATCTTTAAATTAAAACGCTACGAAAAAGAAGCTAAATAGGAAAAAAATTTCAAAACTTTTTTGTAGAGCAACTAATTTCCTACAAAAAAGTTCTAAACTTCATATCTGTAAAATGAACCGATGAGATGTAAAATTGAGTTTTAGATTTTGCGGTGAATTAATTTATAAGAAACATTTTTTTTAATTTAAATTTTAAAAGAAAAACAAGTTAGGTCAGCACCACAGTAACTTGGACAGATTTGTCGGTTTTCTGGAGATAAAATTAGAGCATCTCGTGTGCTCAGTCATGTCGCAATAAAAATGAAAGCCTGAACTTAGTGGAAAAATTGTTATTAATATTTTGGGAGCTATCGGTATTTTTCTTGTCTCAAAAATTCCGAGATTGCAGTACTTAATTACAGGAATGTCCTACTTTAGTTTTAGTGCAAAAAATATAATGATTTGAAAAATAGTCCCGGAAATATTAAAACTAATCCTGAATAGTATTTGTGGTTGCCTATTAGAAATTCTAAAATGTTTATTTCCTAATTATAATTAATTAGTAATTACCATATGGAATAGATACTCCTAATTCGCCTTAACAAAAAATAGAGGATTTGTTTGTGTTAACTGTTTTAAATACAATAGTATATGATCGAGTATGTGTAACCAGGTGGATTTTTAGCATAAAAAGTTCAAGTGTAAATAAAAAGAAAGTTATACCTATTTTATAATTTTATTATCCCACAATATATGTCAAAAAAATAAGCAACAATAATTTAAAACTTCTAAAATAGTCTGTATAAATAACTAGCAGTTTTATTATCTTTAATTATTTATCATTATTATCACTATCACACACCACTAATAAAAAAAAAACACAACTCAATCATATTTTATTATTTAATGTCCAGTTTAATGACGAGAAAATATATATATAACAAATATTCTAGGTTTCTTATAAAGTAATTATAGAATTGATATTTTACACGGAATAATTTAAATTAACGGGAAATTGTGTAGTACGTAACGTTAAAAAATTAGAAGGGAGGAGACAACCCTGTTCCAAGGTCCCGGAATACAAAATCATTCAATACGACAGAATAATAGTAACTATGTAGTAGTAATATAATAGGAGAAAAGAAGGAAGCAAATTAATGTCTTATTTCCTACATTTTGAAGTTCTTACACATTATATTTATGTATAAAAATTTTACAAGGTTTTATTAATGATACAGTCATGTCTGCAAAAAGAAACAATATATTCACACATTAACAAGTAAAACAAATTAGAAATCTCATTAATTCTATTAATATTATTATTACCGAGAGAAAAATTATAAAGTTTTCAAGCTAACAGCAAATTTTTACAAAAAATCAAACGACGTATTGTTTCACTGCTCTTTATTAGGTAAATTAACAAAAAAAGTAATAATTTAGCGTGGTTGTAACACTGGCTAATTGGTCAAACTGTGCGATTTACACCTGATCACTGGGTATAGGTACGAAATGTTTTGCTTTTTATTGAATTTATTTAATATACGTTTTTGTTGTTGTTGTTGTTAAAGAGTGGTTTTAATTTTTATAAAAGACAATTCACTGAGATCTAAATTTAATCATTAATTTATACATTACTATTTATTGAAAAAGAGATAGATAATTATTAGAAACAGTCATGAATGCAGAAAAATTGTAGTAAACAAAAATAATACACCTAGTTGAACCACAAAACCTACATATTAATTTATCTAACAATTATATTAGTATATGAGTGTGGTAGGTACACGACGTGTGTTACCACCCGATTGAAATCCGGGACCCGACACTGGACGGAGCAGCAAGAAAACTTTTGCCGAACATTTGTCTCTACAAACAAACAAGCGACAACCGCCTTCCGTACTCCTGCAAGGAAGTCGGGCGCAATTTTGGGAAAAAACGCAACCCAACACTAGTCCTTACAACCACAATATATTAAAACAATTTTTCTTTAAAAAACTACTAAAGTACAGATGATACAAATTGTTTGAAACGTTTATAAAAACCACCTAGCAATATTGTGGTAGAAGGTGGATTGGAGGAGGGAACACAGTCCAAAAAAGCAAATGTACAGTAGACAGAAATAAAGGCTGGCTCATCCCCCCCGAGTGTTGAATTAAATAACTTGTTTCATCTAATATGTGAAGTGTGGGGTTTGGGGGCCGGGGCATCACATAGCATATTTGCGAGTCCACTCGCGCGCAAGCTCGTTGTACTTTTCCCGGTCGGTTTTATATATCCTAGCAATTTCGGGAACTAATGGATCATCTGGATTTGGATCACATAACAGTGAGCAGATTGATAACAGTACTGCAACAAAATTACCACCATTAGTTTACAATTTATTTAAAAACTACATTTACAATACTGGATCACGAGCACCAATCAGCGAGTAAACTAATCAAGTATTTTAAATAACTCATTTGATGCTCGCTACCCTAAAAATCTACTAAACTAAAATTACCTTTTGAAATTGTAAGCGCTGGCGACCACTGAGAACGTAGTATATCAAGGCAAATGCTACCATTACTATTTATGTTTGGATGATAAATTCTTGTCGTAAACGCCACTTTTGGAGGTTTAAATGGATAATCTGTTGGAAAGTGAATTGTTAAGAAGAATACTCCACCCTGGTATGGACTGTCAGGCTGAAAAGAAAATTCAAATTGTAGTTTGCATACATCAGAAATCAGTGGATGATAAATATTAATGAATAAATGAGAAATAAGCTTGTTTTTACTATGACGTTAGAGAACGTAACCAAACCAATGTGCTTGAGATCTGGTAATCCCGCAGGTCATATATCTCCCGTCTTAAGATATTTTTATTTAGTCACCTTAAAATAAGTGGTATTTCTCGACCTGGTCATAAAATCAATTGGTTAACAGGGGAACACTAATTTTAGTATAAGATAATGTTCGCTTCATATGCAAGAAAAAGGCTATAAATTAATAAGAAATTTCTGTGAAAAACCCACCAACTTAATACAGTTTTTAAAAACAATGCATAAAATTCGCGTTATAAAACCGGTTTTTTACTTTTATTGGAACTCCCGTCTCAGATTTACAAATTAGTCATTGACCTCTACCCCATATTTGCTATCCAGTAAAATTCACAAAACTGTAAAATGACATTAATTTTATTATTATATTATATTTATATATTATATTATTATTTATTAACATTTCCTGACCTAAATGATTACGAAATGAATAGAAAATTCCAATACCAATTATTTTGAAATTTGGTTCTAAGTCAATCAGAATCCAGTTTATTATTTACACAGTAGTTTGTGCGATTATTTTCACCAATGTTAAATATTTGTCGAATGTTATTAATAATTAAATATGTAATTAATATTTGGTATTACCTTAACCTTCTCACACGCATAAAGAAAACTACCTTGGAAGAGAGGTGAGAGATACAAAACTAAATTGTTTAATATTTCATTATGTTATACAAATAATTCTCAAGTTCGTTTTTTATTTTTTAATAAACAAATTAAATTTCATCAAAAATTAAACTCCAAAAAAGAACAATTTTTAAGTTACATTGTCACAAAAATCACTCCGTAAGAACCAAGTATAAACTAAATACGATTATTATTCCCTCCAGCAAAACTTCAAAGATTTATTTGTTTATTTACTGAAATCCAGATAACAATACCACGAAAGAATTAAAACAAGCATTAAGTAAATATTTTGGTTTTAAATAATAAAATGTTTTCCATTCAAAGAGCAGAAGCAAAAGTTAGACGTAATTTATAATAAATCGCGTTGGGATTGGGAACTCTGCTGCTTATCCAATACTATTTTTATTTTTATTAAGAAATAATTGTATCTAATGGGAAACCACTTTGATACTGGTTACTGGCTTAAAACGAAATAAAAATTCCACTACGATAAATGATTAACTCATATTAAAAAAACTACATGACCTCTTTCTGTGACCTTCAAAGATGCAACATTACGAATTATTTCAAACATCCAACAACAAAAAATGCTACCTGGACATCCATTTCCTGTAATATTTATCTTTGAATGAACCCAACACAACAATTTACTGGAAAAGTTGTAATGACTAAAATGTAATCAATTGCCGATAGAAATTACTATCGAGTGGAAGTTAGTAATAGAAAAATCAATATGTCCAAGGTGCAATATTGATAATTAATACATCACATCACATGTCTTTATTGTTGTTAAAACCGGTGGAATTGTGGAATTTTGACGAATTGATGAGTTATCATTTTTTTGTATAATTTAAAAGAAACAATAATTTTTATTTTCTCAGAAGTTTTTGTTGTTTAAAATCTAAATAATTCTTATATTTTATTTTAATAATAGGCAATCCTGTTTAGTTACGAAAGAATTCTCTACCTCGCGCATTAACGAAAAAGTAGTTCTACTAAGTAATAAGTATCGAAAATTCCCCTAGTTACTAACTTTTTAGTACATCGGCGTTTTTTTCCTAAATTCATAGTAATAATGATACCAAGTTTTTTGTTTAAACACATTTACATTAAATACTTATTAACCATCGATTAATACCTATATACATGCATGCACATTTGAAAAAAAATTACAACCTTCCAACAATATTATCATGGAATACATTCTGTAACTTGAATGTTCCAGAAAATTCGAATGACACGTCAATTTACGTTTTTCACAAATTTCTGTTATTTATGATTCTCCAAGGACACGTGACTCTCTCAGTGGCGTCATCAATATTTTTGAAATAATTTAATATGGAAGTAGATTTTACATACATGATTTTTTTAAGTTTTACAAGAAAATTTCCAAAGAATACTACAGTTAAAAGAATGCTTACTTACATGTTGTGAAATATTCACCAAAAAGCAATAATTATTTTTGGAAACAATGACTTTAAACTTTGCGTTATGGGAAGTAGAAAACAATTTCATAACGCGTAATAATGACAGTTTTACTTCAGTGACGCTATTTAAAAGAATTAAGTAAAATGCATCCTTATTAATCCACTTATTAAAGAGTTGGAGATGATCTTGATTCTAGAAGTGAATTTAGTCACGAAATATTTAAATTGTTACTTTTTTGACCAATTTTAAAGGGCATGTAAATCGTCCTCACTAAATACAAGAATTATAAGGCAGGATAATAGTATAATAGAGTCAATTTCATTTGACCGCAACCTAAATAAACAAATTTATTTGAAATCTCTACAAACTCAAGAAATTAGCATATTTTTACATTTATTTCTTTAAAAAAATCCTGAGATAACGACTGCTTAACCTCAACTTCCTGCTTACAGTTATGAGTTTGTAAACAGAACATTCACACATTGAAGGAGAAGTTAGACTTGATTGGTTCGCAAGATTAACTGACTTCACCCCTATAATTTTATTGTTAAGTTGTGTTGTTGATAAAAGGAGTACTTATACAGGGTGTCCCGGAAAAAGTAGGAAATCTCTCGGATTCAGATAGGGCAGGATAAAATAAGATAACAAGTTCCTATAAAAAAATTTCCTACAGGCCCTCCCTACGAAGATATGTAGTCCTGAAGAGCGTCGCTAGAAATCGTTTTTTTTTTAATAACTTTTAAAGTAAGTACTTAATAGAATTTTATAAAAAGTTAATTTGATGGACACTTCTAAGAACCTCTTGAAATAATGTCCTTGACACATATCTAGCTTGTTTAGTTTACCAGGGGCAGACTAAGCTTTACAACTTAATGCTTAAACTTTTAACACCCTGTGTGAAAAATCAGGTAGCTTGAACCTTAGAATAAAGAAAAGCTACTCTTGTTTATTGTCGATAAAGTGGACCGTTTTCGAGAAAAATAATAATAAACGAATTCATGTTTTATTAAGTCATTTAAAAAAAAGTCTCATTCCGAAAAAAAATCAAAATTTAAAAAACACCTGTAGGAAACTTTTTATAGGAACTTGTCATCTTATTTTTTCATGCCCTATCTGAATCCGAGAGATTTCCCACTTTTTCCGGGACACCCTGTAGAAAATTTGAGCAAGTTTACAACTTCGTAGTGGATACAAAATCGATTATATACCAAAACAAAAATGTCAGAAACGAACTTTCCTGTGAGATTTCTATGGAACTTTCTAAAAAAGTACTTTAAAATGACGCAACAAAAAGTAAGGGTGATATTTAGAAAACTAAATGACGTCACTGAGTTGGTCACGTGACCTTGGACTCAAACGGGCAAAAATTATCTAAAAAATGACGTGTGTATTTCAGAAAATTTCTAGAATTTATTCTATTTTTACTATAATGTGCATTTAAACTAAAAATCCTTGTTTCCAATCCACTGACAATTTGGTTTAAAATACAGAAAAAAACTATGAGAAATATTTGCTATTCTGATGAGAACTGAGTAAATTCCTAAAAAACCATTACAAATGATTCATCTGTTGTATTAAATAAAACAATTTGCCTGCAGATAAATAAAAACACCTAACAATGTTTTTATACAATTTCGAAGACTTACAGACTACAATAGTATGGTTTTAAAACTCTAACAGAAATGTTAGAGCAACTTGATGAGCATGCAAAATAGGATCTTATAATAATAATGATACGTAAATAAAGCTGATTAAATTTAGTAAATAAAATACTTACTGGTCCCATAATTGTTGCTTGCCAATGAAATACTGCAAATAAACAGAAATGTTGTTAGTGAAACAATTCGAATTTTGGCAACAATTTTAACCAAGTAAAACTTACAATCATCTCCCACAGGACCTGCTGAACATTGTGCCGGAGGATCTCTGCCGAGGTCTTGTAATTCCTAAAATGACAAAATAAAATCTTTGAAATACCTTTGCAGTTATGTTGGGTTAATAATAGACACCTGAAAGTCAGGGGCCTAATATGGTGAGGTTAGATGCATGAAACATCAATCCAAGGTCTTAAAATTAGTCTAATCAATGAAATACAAACATAAATCGAAAGAAAACTAGCATGGAAATGTGCATCTTAACCGGATATGTCCTACGTTACGTTATATCCGGCATTTTTACTAATGATACAAAAGAAAAATGTGAAATTCTAACGGTCTGTCAAAACGTTACAACAGGAAAATGCAACGTTTTGCTTCTAAACCGAAAAACCAACACAATAAACTTGTTTCGTTAGTAGAAAAACCACCATAAAGCTGTAAATTGTGATACGAAAACTGTTCACATTGCTACTATCACAAAATCGTTAAGGGCGTTTAACTGCCACAAAAACAATTTTACCGTCACGAAATACAATTTTCTACAACATCACTGTCACTTAAAAGTTTAACATACCTTATTAATTCGTTTTAAAGCCATTTGACGGAGTGTGTTTGTAATAAATACTGGCTTTTCACCAGACAATGAAACCGCGAGCCAAGGACCTCTGATAGGAGATTGCAAAGATGGCCTCCTTCAAAACTCACACACACGACGTAAATCAAATCAACAATTTTTGTAATATTCTTCGACAATGAAACCTCTTGGTCGACGTACAATTTGCTATAACTAATTGTTAGAAAAACCAAAATACGCAAGAACACTCCGTCTATATTCTATTCGCACCTTTTTAAAGAAATGTTCCAAGAAAAGATGACTGATCACTTCCGTGGCGATTTTTCAAGCCGATAAAACAGAAATTACATACGCGCTACTAGAAATTTAAAAATGACAGTTAGGTAACTTGAACTAAAAAGTTATCGTTTGTGTGTGGTGGGGTAGGTGGCGTGCACACAAGCGCGGCAAGCGGCTTTTTATTTGAAATTAAATATAAATTAATTCCTTGTTAAATCACTGTTACAATTTAATAATTACACAGCTGGGTATCATAGGTGTTAAAATTTGAGTTTCTGTTGGTTAGAACTGTCAATGTGAATAATGTAGTCATAAATAACCTTATTTCAACAGGTAAATATCTTTAGGTAATTATGAAGTGTACTTATTGCACTTTAGTCAATAAAAGATTTTTACCTGAGGTCTTTGAAATAAATACACACAATTTACGATTTTTTTTTGTATAGTTTATTGTAAATTTTTAGTGTAATACTAATGAAATATTTTTTCATGTAGACACCTAAATACATTAATTTTTATTTTTTAGTGAATTTCTCTTGCATATATGAAGCTTGCAAATAAGTAAACTGTATTTTAGCTTCAGTAAAAAAATATATAGTCTATTATAATAAAAGTAAGCGCTAACATAAAAACATAAAAAAAATATATTCAGAAAATTTGTTCGGTCACATTAAAACTCCAAATCCAGAGTTTGGTTTAAAAAATATAAAAATAAAGAAAAATGTATTCTCACAAACGTTATTTTTAAGGTCCATTTTTTCAATTAATGGTTATCTTTAGTTAACACTTAAGGATAACTTTACTATAGATTGAAAAACTGACATGATATTTTACTTAAGGTATTACTTATTTAGAAATCACTAAAATCTTTGAAGAATCTTAAGAATAAAAGATAATTTTTCTGTAATTTTCTTGCCGCTACAATAATAATAAAATATGGTGAATTTCTGACACACAATAAAATAATTTCGACAAAATACCTTCATGTGGAACTTATTCAAAAACTTTTCATAAATCTAAATAGATCAAAGTTACTAATATGATGTATAGAATAGAATAGAATAGAATATACAGGGTGTATCATTAATATTGCGAAAAAATTTAGTGTTGAACTCAGTGGATAAAAATTATAATTATAATAAAACCTTTTTCCAAAAATGCTTCATTTCCGAGGTACCTACAGGGTGTTGAAATTTAGGGAAAAAATCAGTTTTTCGGTAATATGTTGAACATTCTTTTCCCGATTTAATTCAATTTTCAGATTTTTGTTAGTAATAATAATGGACATTTCATGCAATTAGACTCGATTTATTTATTCGACTTTCGTCCTGGGGGACACCTCATCCGATATTATTGAGAAAAACTATATTTTAGCTTCAGTAAAAAAAAAACTATAGTCTATTATAATAAAAGTAAGCGCTATCATAAAAAAATATATTCAGAAAATTTGTTCGGTCACATTATTAAAACTTCAAATCCAGAGTTTGGTTCAAAATAAAAATTTGCGGTTCAAAAAAATATAAAAATAAAGAAAAAATGTATTCCCACAAACGCTATTTTTAAGGTCCAGTTTTTCAATTAATGATTATCTTTAGCTAACACTTAGTTAACGGATAAATTTACTATTGATTGAAAAACTGTCTTGATATTTTACTTAAAGTAGGTTTAGAAATCACCAAAATCTTTGGAGAATCTTAAGAATAAAAGATAATTTTTCTGTAATTTTCTTGCCGCTACAATAATAATAAAATATGGTGAATTTCTGACACACAATAAAATAATTTCGACAAAATACCTTCATGTGGAACTTATTTAAAAACTTTTCATAAATCTAAATAGATCAAAGTTACTAATATGATGTATATACAGGGTGGTCAAGGTTAAACGTAATTAATTTTGGGAGGTGATAGAGCATCAAGAAAAAAGTAGGCTTTTATTAAAAACTTTGCTCAAAAATGTTTTATAACAAAGATACAGGGTGTCAAAGTTTAAAATAAAAACTCGTTTTCTTAACATAACTTCTAAACCATTCGATCGATTTCCATTAAATTTGACACACAGAGTAATGTAGTACATTTCTAGATAATGATGGGGTTCATTTATAAAAAACTTCTCCACTAGCGTAGATACTGGGGGACCGACCGTTCATGTTTATATGAACTTTTTTCTTATTTTGTGACGTAGAATACCCTGTTAAAGTTTGTGCATTAAAACCTGAATCACCCTGTATATTAGTATGTCGTTGTCTCTTTTCATAACTCTCTCCTTCGCTCTCACTCACAACTAAGACGAACATGCGATAGAGACAGTTATTCGGACGCACCAGTCTACTGAAGTTTTGATTTATAATTTTCAACAAATTTCAGTTTCGAAATATGAATTATTTGTTTAAGTAAAAAACTAGGTATAGTATAAAATATGTAGTAATTTTAAAATTAATTAAATTCATAAAAAAACTAGACAATATGTAATAAATCGGTCACACATTATAACTAAGTAATTCAATAAATTAATTTTTCTTGCCAACAAGCCCATTGATATGACATATTATCCTAAATTTGAAACTGAACCCTGCATCCGCTTATTATGAAGCATGAAATTATATAATTTTGCTTAATTTTAAACTGATTATAAATCAATGTACCTAATCATAACGTGTATTTAACTTTCCCTGATAGACTACATTTTACTATATGACTGATAAATACCTACGTCATAGACACACCGACCACATGCAGACACACCTTCCATTTACAATAATTTTACGTAAAATCGACCTTGTTAGGATTTAAGTAGGTAGTTTAATACACACAGGGAAAATAGTAAGGTATATTTTCATTAAGAAAAAGGGTCATTGTTTTCAAGAAAAAAATTTTAATTGCATATATTTGCAGGGGCGGATCCACAGTTCCAACTTTTTTCGGGGGCGAATTTTTTTAACTATTCTATAACGCTCCATTTAAAAATCCTAGATCCGTCACTGCGTACTGTATTTATTTTTCACATTTAACAAATTAATCATGAAAACTAGTTTTTTTTATAGAAATGGTTTCGCAATATAAAATTATGTCCCTTCACTTATTTTTAAATATATTACAATAACAAATCACACCATCCCATAATTACCATCCTATCCTATCTACTAGATAAATACCTAGTATTACACCTACCTACTTAACAACCTAACACTTGGAAATAATTGAATAAACAACGATAACCAGTATATATTTAACAATCATCCACATCATAGATAAAGTAATTGATTCAGGTTTTTCTTGTGTGGCTGCATTTCAAGTTCAGCAAAAGATCTTGACATTCACTGGCATTGTACAATGATTTTCACGCATGGATCATGTCTGCGTTCCACAACAATAACAACCAATAAAAATCCAAAACGCAAAATTTTACCACTAATAAAATCACTATTTTTTTTTGTTACAAATAGTGAAAGGTGTAAAACGTTGCCGATATGACATTGAAATTTATAATTAATTTTGAAATAATATTATTAACTACCTATTTACTTATTCTGCGCTTACGTAATTTTGATATAATTAAAGATGTATGCAAAATATGTGTACCTAAATGTGTAATAAGTAGTGTTAAAATTGGGTTGATTAATAAGTTTTTGCAGACGTTTTACTAATCAAGAGCGGAGGTGAAGAAATTGTATCATAAAATCACCTAGATTTTTTAAAGGATGTTTATTGTAATACTTCTAAGCCCAATTTTGCGTTGTTTGAGATAACCTTAAGATCAATCGTTGGAACGTGATATACTTTCTCGAATTAACGCTCGTTATTTATTCAATCAACACTATAATCATGATGTACTCCCGGATTAGGTGTTCACAGGGCAGAAACTTTGTGCCCTGCTTTATTTTTTGTAAAAATAACAACGAATGTCCTTCAACTTTTCAAAATAATAATTTTAATGAGAGTAATAAGCGCAAGTCGTGGCGTTATACATTTTTTACATATACAAATATAAAATTGTTTTGTTGAAAACAGTTTATTTAAATGGCGATTTAGAAGGGGAATTGCAAGGAATTTGGAATTTTTTTTGAGTTTTGCCTTGATCACAATTTTAATAGTTGTCAATTAGAATACCGGTAATATTTCTGATTAAATATTAGCCAAGTAGTAATTAAACCTAAACACTAAACGTACTTATGTTACCTAGTTTAGAATTTATTGCAGGCGTTTTAACTAAGAAAGATGATACATTTGGAAATCTCAATTTAGCTTATGCAATGCTTAAGTTGAGAAAAACTAGTCGGTATGTATTTTGTTGGAGTATTTAATTGAAAAAACTTGTACACTATCCATTCTCTAATAATTTTGAAAAAAATTGAGGTGGGGTTATTATGGGTCGTAAATTTGAAATGATGTAATTAAATTTAATAACAAAATCTTTATACTTTGTCATTAAATTTCAGAAATTTGTAAAGTAAATTAAAGAATGTCTATACAAAATCTTACTAAAATAAGGTTAAAATTATTGAAGGGTGATAATAAGAATCTAAAATAACAGTAATTCTTTGATAAAATCTAGATCATAGAGGTACCTATATCTAGGTATACTAAAGAAGTGGAGGTTAGTTCTATCTCTATGTATAGTGAGGAGTCAGTAGGAATAATCGTAAATGGAGATAATCAGATTTCAAAATTGGAAACTTCATTCATTTTCCACATTTACAATAGCTCCCCTTGAAGCATGAAACACGGACTCGGAAGTCTAGCAAAAAGTTTGACGTATTTCATATGAGGCTTAGTGTACAACACTTCTAGTTCTAGGATCACCAAAAGATAAATTCTTTAAGCAATACGCAGTTTTATCCTCCAATATCCATTAAAAAATGTAGTAGGAATATTTTTAGATCATGTAGTGAAGAGTCTCAAATAGGCACTCTTTAAACTCACCATACATGGTTTTCTTTACACGAAGGATGAAGAAGAAAGATGTTTGTGGACATTGATAAATTTTCACGAGTGCATGGTTTGGTTGAGTAATTAATTTCTTTAAAAAATATTCTAACTTTTTGTGGATATTAATAGTGTTAGCTAGAGTACATTTTATTTATTTATTATACGAGCCCTAACAACTAAATGTTCGGACAGAAGTAAATTTTTGAAGTATGAAAGGAGAACTGGAAATTTTACGCAAATAATTAGTAAACACTTAACAATACAATAAGATAAAGTTTTAATAACAATATTATGCATAGAAGAAAATTATTTATTGTATTTAACAATATTTTAACCTTAATAATTAGCAAACTTTGAAAATGAATTTTCAACTAAATGTTGGGATAATTTTTAATTTAGGACCATTAATAACAGGTTACGTCTCTTTTTGCTTTAATAGCTGCCTGTATTCTAGCAGGCATTGAATTTATCAAATTTTGGTACAATTCTGACGTGAAACTGTCCCAAATTTGTTCTATTTTGGTCTTTAAGTCCCCAATGGTTCATGGTGGATTATTGCGTAGAATACGTTTAATTTTATGCCAAAGAGTTTCAATGACATTTAAGTCCGGACTGGATGAGGGGCATGAAAGCACCTTTACGTCGTTTTCCCCAAGTTCCAAAACTGTGATTTTTTAAAAACAGTCGTTAGAAAATTACGTCACATTTGTCAAGTGCAAATTTTAAAGCTACGAAATATGCCTAAAATCACCTTATAAAGACTTGGGGATTTTTTTGTACATAAAACAAACATCCAGCTTTGCAATAAAGTAAATTTTACCAAAATCCAACCAGTGGTTCCAAAACTGTGATTATTTTAATGTAGGTAGCACCCTCAAAAAACACGTTTTTTGAAAAGTGAACTGTGGAACTCGACAAAAATGCAAAAAAAATCATATTAACATTTCAGGATATTTTCAATATAGTACGATTATTGAGCTTTGATTTAAATGTTTTTTGACACAAATCCAACCAGCGGTTTCAAAACTGTGATTCTTTAAAACAGTTACTAGAAAATTTTATCATTTTTAAAGGTGCAACTTTGAAGCTCCGATAAATGCCTAAAATCACCAAATAAAAACTGGTGTAACTTTTTTGTAAAGAAAACCAACATCCAGCTTTGCAATAAAGTAAATTTCATCAAAATCCCACTACTAGATCCAACGTTTTGAAAATAATAATGCTTTGTTTCTACAATTTTCCCATCCTGCTGCATCAAAGTGCCATAGTTTTGGAACCGCCGAGCGGATTTTTACGAAATTTACGTTTTTATATAACTAAATGTTGGCATTATAACAGAAAAAACCATCAATATTATGGAAGTTAATTTAGATAACTTTTGCGCGTATGGAAAAAAGACAATCAAATTTACTTTTGTCCGAACATTTAGTTGTTAGGGCTCGTACTCCTAGAATTTTTGCAAGAAAAACAATGTAAAATAACCACCTTTTGTGAGACTAAAATTGCTGAATTCTTACTTTTGCCGAATAGCTGAAATCTCGAAAGCTTTAAGCAGTTCATAGTTTCCTTCTTTATAAAGTATAATTTTTAGCTCTTCTTTTATTCATTGTATATTATTTTATTGTTAACACGTTTTTTCTTGTCTATATAATAAATTGAAACCTAGGTACTCAGTTTCTATTGTACCTACCTACTCGAACTCTATTCTCACGATTTTCAGCAACATTCTCTTACAATCCGATTCTCCTTTTTTGAATAATTAGCCATAAACACTGAACTTGAATACATAATAGACCGAGGGAATGATTTGTTATGTCCAAAGGTAGGGGTGATAAATATCTGTTACGGTTGTCAGTTTCAGAATATTCTTGACCGAGATTAGTTAGAAGACGCGTGCGGTGTTCCAAGTGCCACAATGAACACAGTGGTTAGTTACTTTTACTTACTTTACGGTGAGAAAGAATTCTTAGATAATAATATTGGAATAATTCAAATAATTGTAGTGCTTGTACGGAAAATTTCTGAAAAACAAACTTTTTTCCAAAAGTATATTCTCAGTTGGTACAAACGTCATAGATATTTCTTAGTACGATGCAATATCTTTAGTAATATAGTTTCTCTCTTAGATGTGCTAACTTAATTAAGGATACACACATATTTCGTGCGAACTGTTTTAAAAAATTAATAGTATGACCAAACAACTTAATTATCTTACGCAAGCAACAATTATCATATCACTCTCAGTGTCTCAGTTTTAGGCCAAACAAAGAAATTTTGATAAACTATCCAGATATACGCTTCAGTTTGTTACTGTAAAAATCTAAGTAGGTACTTCTTTATGTACTCAAACAACGTTTTATTTCTCGTGAAAGTAACATAAAAAGCGTGTAACTGCTATGAAGCAATTTGTAAATTTATGTGGGTTGAATATTACTTTAGAGTTATTATGTGTGTGTACTAAAATTATAAATAGCTGAGTACAATAAACCAATAAATCTATAATTGAAATGTTTTCATGCGCTGATTGTGCCAGAACTCAAAAATTGTTTATAAATAATTGTGTTTAGAAATTGCTGCCTAAATGAACCGGTTACAATTGAGTAGTAAATTGTTAATAATAACAACAAGTTTATAGTGTATTTCAGATTTGATATTAGGTTTAATACTAGACTTAAATTTGATAAATATTCGCAATTTTTTTTAAATATTTTGGCTCTTTGAAAAGAAATAAAATTAGTTTCATTAATATTAATATTGATTTTGAAGAGCAGTTTATCTCAAATATCTAAAGAAATTAATATAGGTATATTGGTAAGAAAATTCAACATGGCGTCTCTATGAAAAGCGAACCCTATTGATGGTTTTGTACAAACGAAACGTCGTAGATAGAAATTGTAAATTGAATATTTTTCCAAAAGTGAAAAAGTTTATCAATAAAGTAAACAATAAATAAATACTCCTAATTACGATTTTTTCAGGATATTTCAGAGAGTAACGAACGTATTCTAAATGTAGTTTCAGATTATTCTTAAGCATTAGGTACATATTCAGTAACCGACTGAAAATTTCCAACGTTTGGGAAAAATATATTTTTGATTCTTAAAAAAATATAAATACGCCTGCCTGAAAACCTGAAAGGGCTAACATAAAATTTTCTTTTGAGTTCGAAATATACAGGGTGGTCCAGATTGAACGGAGAGTATCGAGAAAAAGTAGACTTTTATTTAAAAACTTTGCTGAAAAATGTTTTATAACAAAAATACAGGGTGTCATAATTTAAAATAAAAACCCGTTTTCTTAACATAACTTCTAAACCATTCGATCGATTTCCATTAAATTTCACACACAGATTAATGTAGTACATTTCTAGATAATGATGGGGTTCATTTATAAAAAAAACTTCTCCAGTACCGTAGATATTGGGGGACCATTCCACTTTTCCCTTCCAATTTTTGACGCCACTGAATATATTGTCTGTTCAATTTAAAGAAAATAGTTACTCTTGAAAAATTTTAATTTAAGGTTTCGTTTTTAAGTTATTTTAGTTTGACATTTTGGAAACAAGCTCAAATGCTGCTCTGAACTAAAAAAAATTCGAGAAAGTTCTCAAAATAGACCTCGATACATTTTCAAGCGTTTTTAGCCACGGAATTAATCGCTGCCAAGACTTGATGACAATTTTCCGGATTTTCCTGGCCCACCCGAAATTTTCTTTAATTCAGCTCAGCATTTGATGTTGTGTTTAAAATTTACAGCGAACAGACAAAATTGTTTGAAATTATATTGACCAAACGAAATCATTATTTAAATTAGATTTCGCATGTCCTTATAATTTGAAACTTCGACAAGTAAAAATTGTTGTTGTTTCATTAATTAAAATATAATTGGAAATATTCAGATATGTTGTCTGTATATCACAAACAAATTTAGAACGTTTCATATGGATATCTTTTACACCAATTAAAATATTTGCGTTGTAATATTCAAATAACAAGTTACAAAAATATTTACAAATTAAATTTGCTTCCAGCCAAACGTTCAATGGCAGACAATTGTACTCGCACTCATAACCTTGGGTGTCTCCAGTCAATCACTATTTCCTTCATTCAAAAACTACCACCATGAAATAATCCACCCAGCAGGACAAATCCAAGGATCCCTCCACTACGACGGCAATCCCGTCTCCCTTACCGCCGGTTTCCATCTAAAATCACCCCCACCACCGCCGTTTTCATTCCTGCCATCGCGGATTCGCCTCCCAACTATCGAAGATTTCTTTCAGCAGCGCGATGCAGGAAATGCTTTCCTGCAACGACCTCCTGTCACTGCTGCTAGCTTGTTCACACCCAACACGGTGCAACAACCTGCCGAAACGACCGGCCAAGTTGAGATGTACCGCAAGGCTTTGGAGGAAGAGGCTAGAGAGGCTGAGAAACAACAAAATGATTTTACGACGCGTTTTGAAGTTGAGGGGCTGAGTGAGGCGGCGACTGATGGGCCCACGAGCTTTGTACAAGTTAGCGTTAATGGAGCCAAGGATTATAATTATAATTATGCGGTGTAATTGTTGGATTTATCTAGTTTACACCTACGCACAAATGCCAATACTAGTATTAATATTTAATGAATTTTCATATTGATAAGAATTGTACGTAACAAATAATTAGGTTATAAGCTCTTGTATAATAAATCGGAGATATACGAGGTACCGTTATGATGTCTATAAGGACAAAGTACATCGTAATTTTTGACCTACAATCGCCAGTCTACTTTGTAATATTATGAGATTATGGTTCTATTGTTTCGTTTAATTATCTTTTGTATTTTAATTGCAACACTTTATAAAGACAATTAGATAAAATCTGCGAAATATTTTTTTCTAAGATTGTGTACATATTTGAGATTAATTTAAAGATATTAAACGTATTTAAAAATTTGTATTGTTACTGCAGGGTTATTATAAAAGAATCTAACATCAAAGGTGGCTGTGCATTTTTCATGTATTAGGATTTGCCACCCCTCACATTCAGTAATGAACGAATGAATATCATTTAAATATCACTAGTATCCATTAATCAGATCGGCATTTAAATGAAACGTTTTCTCTTTGAGATTCCCTAGTAATTTAAAATTTATTAAATTTCACAGCCAACTACGATGTTAGATTCTTTTATAATGACCCTGTATATACTTGTATTATAGTGTAAAATATTTTATATGCAACATTATATTATAATATGATTATTGCTCTGTAATTATTTCGTTTCTCCTAAATATCCTTGCTTTCATTAGAAACACGTCAGATATTATATTATTTATTTAAATTTCGTATTTGTGTTATTGTGATATTCATACTTGAAACTCGACGTTCCAATATAAAACACAATTCATCTATTATTAATATTTATTTGGTATAAATGACTAATGTCTACGTGTACCTAATTATCTCGCTCTGTCCATGTAAAATAATAACATATTAAATAAAATTAATGAGTGATCAATAACAGTTAAGAACAGACATGCCTAATAGAGAGAATTTGGAGTGCGATCTAGATTTCTTGAAATGAATTACCTAAGGACATTGCAAACTACGCAATGAAAATGAAAGTAAGTGTATAATTATTATTGAAACTTCTGAGAAAATAAAAACAGTAAGGAATAAATTTATTCTCGGCACGTAGACCCATGGGAATAACAGTTTTTTTTTTGTAAATAGCATCATCTAAAGTTTTCCAAATTTAATTAAAATAAAGGAATCAGTTAAAATGTTTCCTATTTAGATTTACAAACCTCAATAAAGTTTTTTTTACAAACTTTCTCTAGTAGCAAGGAAATTTTTTCTAGATATGTAATCAATTTTATGTAATGCACAAGTAAAAACAGAAATTATTTCAATTTTAAATTCGAATTATGCTGCAAAATTCTACACTAGTGCCATCTGTAAATATAAATGAAAACTAATTATAGTATAATGTAGATTTCTGGTTTGAAAAATGTGTAATGTTGGTTGCATAAGGTTAGATGAGATTATTGATTGAAAAATTCGTTTAGAAAGAATTTATGGAATGTCGAATAGAATAATAATTTCCAATAAAATGTATATTTTAAGGATAATAAAAATTAAAAAATATATTCAGAGTATTGTATTCCAAAATATTATAAGAAATAAATGTTTTTTAAAATAAATAAAATTGTAAAAGTAAAACCTTTTGGAATAAGGGTCTCAAACAAAAACTGGAGTTTTTATAAATTTCTACACTTACGAAAGATAAGCCATAAAATGCTGTTATTATACAACAATCAAAAACTTCTACATGTTAATTTAACGCATTGTCAATTTTTTTTAGAAAATACTTTGCAATAAACCATTTAGAGGACAAAATTGTGATTCACAATTCTCATAATAAGACTGTGAAAACAAAGTAAAATGCAAAAAAATAACTAAAATAGAGAAAAAAACGTATACAATTCATATACTTAGGTGAACAATAAAAAGAACATTTTATATAAATGCTCCTTTATCTACAGGGTGTCCTAAACTTAGCCTGCCAAAATGTGCCATCTGATTCTACGTTAAAAAATAATGCAAAAAGTTTTAATAAGTATAGGTTGAAAAATGCTTCCTAAGGGAGCTACAGCCCCCCGAAAGAGGGGCCCCAAAGAATAGTTTTCTGTAATATCTCTGCAACTATTTGAGGTAGATTCATGAAATTTGATGAGTTTGAAGCTTTTATAATTTGCCACATATTTCTTTTTCCAATTTTCAGAAATTTTGTCAGGGGAGTCACATACAGGGTGGGTGCTGGGTAAATTATGCCCCATATTTCTTGTGTGGATAATTTTTAAATTTTTTATATCAAATTATGAAACTTGGTTTATTTTTACACAAAAAGGTCGATCTTTGAATCTTGAACCGTTTTCGAGTAAAATAAAATAAAAACTACACTAATAAAAATAATCACAAAATTGAAAAAAAAATTTAATTTTGATATTTTGTTTTATTATTAATATTTGACTAAGAAATGCTAAACGAAGTAATAAATACCTATAAATTTTAATCCATTGTCTACTTTTGATAAATATTAGTTTTGTGATTATTTTCATTAGTGTAGTTTTCGTGGACGTCATTTTTTCAAAACGATCTTACTCGAAAACGGTTCAAGATACAAAGATCGACTGAGACTACTTTTTTTGTGTAAATATAAACCAAGTTTCAAAATTTGATATAAAAAATTTAATAATTATCCCTACAAAAAATATGGGGCATAATATACCCACCACCAACCTTGTATGCGACGCCCCTGGCAAAATTTCTGAAAATAATAAAAAGAAATATGTGGCAAATTATAAAAACTTCAAACTCAGCAAATTTCATGAATTTACCACAAACAGTTGCAAAGATATTACAGAAAACTCCTCTTTGGGGTCCCCCTTTCGGGGGGCTGTAGCCTCCTAGGAAGTATTTTGCAACCTATATTTATTGAAACCTTTTGCATTATTTTTGAACGTAGAATCAGCTGGTACATTTTGGCAGGCTAATTTTGGGACACCCTGTACAATAGTTCATTTTTTATGGCTGTAAATTTTCCGTTATTTAAATTTGGTTTGAGTTATTTTTTATAATAACATATGCAGAACAGGATTATAAAAATAAAATAAATACTGATATTAATTTTTTGCTTTATTTAATTACAATAAAATTGCCTTTCTTTAATGCTCCTAGATTATTGTTTATAGTCATAAACATAATTTGCACAAAGTAAATGTCAAATAAAAAGTGGAACTAGTTTAAATAACAATAATAGAATATAGAATTAATCTAAAACGCGACATAAAATTATCAATGGTTGAAACCAATTATTTAGTTTTATTGATTTGAAATATTGTACCTACAAGCTCCCAATTTCTCAATACAAAAAGTTACTTTTCAAATTTAATTTTATTATCGGAGAGATACTAGAATTTTTTTGATGAAATGAACGTAATTTGTATATAATTAAAATTTTACTGGCGCTTTTTTTATGAAATTATTTATGGATAATACAATAACGTGTAAAATAATATAATTATAACTAACAGTTTCCATGAAATCATTTCTAAGTATATGAAAAATTCCTGTTTTTGATATGTACCACTTTTCTAATTTTGGTGAATGCGCCAGTGTCAAAATTATTGATACAAAATTTCGAAACTTTTAAAAAATACCTTCCCCGCGCTTATACACTGCAATAATTGCAAACCTTCTATTATTGAATATCACCATGATGTAATAAACAAAATTTTTATTTATCGTAAATAGCAGCACCATTATAACCGCTCACGACTTCGTACCATCATCTCGCTGAACTATGACTTTAGCAAGAAGACAAAACCAAGAATGTATTACGTTGCCAACACTATATCTAAAATAACCTTCTACAAGTTTTTGTATATTGGATTTTAAAACACCGAAAACCTTGACTTCCTCATATCATACGTAGGCCCCACCCACTAACGTACGGATTAAAATCCGGAACAAGTCTCTGGTTAGTTCACATGGATTATTGATAATATGATGTAAATACCAGTTAAACAGGAGCAAGTACATACAAGGTCGTTACGTTGCACTTTCATTTTCATTTGTACAATAGTTGCCATGCAAATGTAATAAAATATAAAAAACTTGCAGAAAAAACTGTTTATAAGGCTCGAAAGTACCGGTTGGATTTTCGTAAACTAAAATAATTTAGACTGTCTAATTTTCGATGTGAAAAAAATTGCAGACAGTTGTAGAGGTCGATTTTTATGAGTAATTATTAATGGAATCTTGTAAATTATAGGTGTGGTTCTCCTTAAGAATTTTTGCAAAACTGTAGCAGATATTAATGAAGAAATTTTACACAGAAAGTAGTAAATTGTTTATTAAAACACTTTTTCAGTCTAAGTTAAACCGTTCAGTACAGATAGTAAATTTGAACAGTTTCTCTAAATATAGCATAGTATCATAAATAAATTAAAACATTGTTAACAGAACAAAGTGTTAAAAAATTACTGAAAAAAGTGTTAAAATCACGTTTTCATACAGTAGAACACCTCAAATTCTACTGCATGAAAAAGCTGGAGAGATCTTAGATTACATTAAGTATGAAATTTCTTCTATATACACATCAGATAACAATTCCTTAAAGTTTCCTAACCTAACCTAAGCTTTCTTGAAACTATAACTGAAACCATCTGGCGACCTGTTGAGGGACAATTTGCCAGGTGGATAGAATCTATGTGGCGTTGGAGTAGTTTGTTGGTACTGTGGTTGAGGCCTGTACTGTTGAGGCTGGTATTGTGGCTGTTGGTACTGTTGTTGAGGTTGGTACTGCTGTTGAGGCTGTTGGTATTGTTGTTGAGGCTGTTGGTACTGTTGGGGTTGAGGTCTATATTGTTGAGGCTGTGGTTGGTATTGGGGTTGTGGCCTGTACTCTGGTTGTTGGTACCGTTGTTGAGGAGGATTGTACTGGGGCTGAGGCTGGTACTGTGGTTGAGGGGCCACTGGTAAAGTTGTTGGGATAGCTTGGGGGATACCGTCGCCAGTAGCTTGGAAACCGTTCTTTCCAGCTGTGTAACTAATGGTGTGTCTTTGGCCATTTGGATCAACATAGGAGTAACTACCACGACGAGTACCATCAGGGTCACTTTCTTCCTTGAAATCAACACCGTCTTCTTGGGAGTATTGAGCGCCGAATTTTCCATCGCCACTTAAGTACCGTTGTTCGGATAAGATGGCGGCTGTTCTTGGATCACCATGGTAGCCCTGACCAAAAACTGCTGCTACCAAAGCGGCCAAAATCGTCTGAAGACAAAAAAAAACAATTAAAACAGTGTACATCAAATAATTATACTAGCACAACAAAGTTAACTTTCACTATAAATCAATTCAAATTCTTTTTTTTTTAATCCTAATTGTTCACTGTATCATCCTTTAGGTCACAAAATGTCACTCTGATACTCACTAATTTAATCATGTTGTATTAGCGGCGTGACGGTCTACCACCAATGAGGCAAACTAACTACTGCCCCCCAAGTACGCTCCGGTAAGTTTTATAGTGCGCTCCAACCTTGATAAGTGCGACCCTGGAACACTCCCCGAAGAATCTAAGCAGTCTTTGTCCACCTAACAGATGCTACAACATTATGAGTAAATTGTTATTTGAGAGGAAGAATTTTTGGATGGTGCGGTGATCGAGGAAGTTTTGTTTATTGGATCGTGGTGTATGTTAATTATATCTATAACGATTGTATTATTTATTAATATTGGCTTGGCATTTAGTTGAGTTGGATTTATTATATTGTTTTTATGGTTATTTTTTTAAGATGATCTAGTCAAAAAGTTCAGGTGTATAAATTTGATTTTAAGTTGTTTTAAATAATTTAAACAATTTTTTTTTATGGAATAAATTGTTAAAATTTGTTGTTTTTATTAAGAGAAATGTACGATTATTTATAATATTTTGTTATTTTAGAGAAATTGGGACAGTAAGCATACTAATATAGTTTCGATTATAATTTTTCGAGGTCTTGGAATATTCACCAAAATTCCTCGAAGTTCACAATTTAAACAGAGCGTGACGTTACGTATTTAGTATTATTATTATTGATTATTTATGTTAAATAATTACATAATAAATGTTATGAATGAAGACTGATTGCATAAAATAAGTCGGTTTTGGGCTTTTTATAAAACCCAGTTTTATGATGTTTACTGCCTAAAAATTAATATTTACAGTTCCAAGAACATTTTTTATCGCGTATTAAAATAAAAATGATTGACCACTCTTGTTTACTATTATTTGTTCTTGGAGTCGTTTTAGAATTACACATCGTACCGTTATCGGTTGATTAGCATTTTTCTATGCATGCTATTATTAAATAAACTCAAAAACTTTTCTTAAGTCACAGATGAAATATTCTTGTACAGACAGGAGAATATTTTTGATCTTTATGTTTTTGTTATTTAGAGATTTAATATTTGTTCTTCTTTATCCTAGTTTAATAGCGATTCCTTTCTTCTCCAATTCCTCACTCTCAAAAAATTTCCGTTTATTTCATCTTGATACTTCTGTTTCCGGGACGAATATCAATATCAATATTCCGGAACAAAAATCGTAAATTATGCGACACGATAAATTTGTTTGCGGAAGCAGTTCTGCTACACTTGAAACAAATTTGATTTACCATTGGTTTGTGAAACCATAATGCTCTGGTATAACTTCAGGGGTCCATCGACCTGACTGAGGGTCACCGCTTAGGAATAGGAAGGTAACACTGCGGAGGTGATCCAGTGCCCGGATTCTAGAGCGATACACGCCCGTACTCTGCATAATAATAAATGTTGATAGCGAGAAAGTATGGCTTTGTTATCATCGCTAATAACAAACAGCAAATTATCATTACGTGACTACTTTTGTTACACATTTAGAATATTATGAAATTTGTGGGAAATATTGATTTATAAACCGCATAAACTGCGTAAATTATGCGGATAGATTTTGTGTAATTTTATGCGTTATCCACAAGATTAAGCAACTAATGTGACTCAACGTCTTTGAATGGTAGGTTAAATATTTACGCCAATGCATTTAAACTTCATTAAACAGTGTTGCAACGGAAATTGTTTCCATTGACGCCTTCACTTCGCAATGAAGAGCTGATAAAAATGCACAATTATGTTATTTATAAGCCTATACTACGCAGATTCACTTTCTATTACAATATTCAAGATGACAAATATACCTACCTACCACGTTTTGTCGTGGTGAAAATTATTATGAATATAAAAAACGCCCAACGGAAGTGCTCTAAAATGTTAAGTATGTAGTTGTTGTCTGCCTTGGTTTTGGTAATTTTAAGGTGTCCTTTAGCTTTTATTATTTGTGGTACGTGTATGGTTTACCATTTATGAAAAAGTTTTCATTTTGGTTTAATTGCTTTCGTAGGTATGGAGAGATGTTGAAAAACGATTCCTACATACAGGGTGTCCCAGTTTATATCGTCAGGAATTGACCAGTCGATAGTTTAGCGAAAATTAAAGGTGGTTTGTCTGATAAACTATGGTCGAATGTTGCTTCCTTTTTGATGTACAGGGCATTAAAGAAAATAAATTATTCTAAATAATTTGCTATAAATCAATAACATAAAACGTTAGGCTTCTGAAATTTTGCATAGATCTTTTTTTTGTATTCTTTTATTAATAGTGGTTGCAATTATTTTATTCAGAACACAGAGGCGTGCGTACGGGTTTCTTCAATAACATTTTATTGAATAAAACGTACACCACTGGTTTTTTTTTGGAGCACCAATATGCAGAGAGTATTATCCATTCAATTTATAAACTTTTTTGTATCTTACAATTTCTTGATAACTGAACTTTTTTTTCTTATTTATTAAAGAAGTTTTTCCCTATTAGATTTCCGAAAAAACATCAGTACAAAGTTGTAGAGAAAAATATTTCCTACAACTTTCCTTTTAATATTTTTTTGATATTGTCAATATTTAAAAAGATATTCAACAAATAAGTTGCAAATTTTAGGGAAATTTTTCTCTAGTTAGGTACCTACTACTTACTACTACTACTTACTACTCTTTCCCCAAAATGTTCAATTTATTTGTTGAATAACTTTTTAAATATCGACAATTTCAAAAAAATATTAAAAGGAAAGTTGTAGGAAATATTTTTCTTTACAACTTTGTACTGACTCTTTTTATCGAAAATTTAATACGAATAAAGTTATTCAATAAACAAAAAAATCCAACCCTTAATTGAGGACTGGTGAAGGAAGGGCGGGGTCCACGAATACACAAACTCAGTTTTAAACTTTCAGGGTGACCCTCTAGAAGATTCTACAAAAATTGACTGTAGGGTAAAAAAAGTCTATTTGAAGCCTTTTTTCTCTCTTATTTACTGTACTGTACTGTATATTAATATTAAATTCAAGATACACATTTATAAAATTTCTAAAAAGTATATCAGTTTCATTAACAAATTAAGAAATCAAAACACTGACGCAACTTTGGTATTAATTACTACTTTATATACGCACCTACTATTTAAGTACCTATAAAAAATATTGTGTTCTTGAACAATATGAATTACCACGATTTAATACCATAATATTGCAAAAATATTTTCAGCCGATTTTTTATATACTTGCTAATTTTAGAACAGTTTACTTATTAAATCTTTTCCAGTTAGGTTTATTAATAATAATCAGTTAACAGTATTGTAATGGAATTTATAGTCCATGTAGTCTAGCCTAAGGCAAGTTGTTAATTGTAGACGCGTGGAAGCCTCAAGGAAAATGAGCTAAGTACCCATCATGATAAAAAAATGACGAAAATTACAAGATTACGTCAAGATAAATAAAAAAATAAACTGGCCACATAGCTTTCCTGACTTAACTCTATGATATTTTTTATCTTGATTTTTCTTGGGTACATGTGGGGAAATGATGTTTATAATAATAAAGAATTGTATAAATTTATGAAGAAAAACTAAATGATTTTAATGACGATAAAAAAAACTGGTAATTTGGAATTCAAAAAACATCCACATATTTATATAAATATCTTGTAAATTTGCTCAATTTTTTCTTCTATCTACTACCGGTACTTATATGATAACATGTTGAAATTAATTTACTCTGTCAGAAAATTCCGTAGCTTATTACGTCCTTCAAAAATAAATTTTAATAAATGTATAAATAAATTCGCAAATTCCTTCTTGACCATTTATTATGCATTTTAGTTAAATATTATTATAATTTAACACAATTAGCACACATAACGCCATCTACGGAATAAAGACTGTTAATAATTGTACTTTTCAGGTTGTGTAATGTAAATATTTATCGCAGGAGTCCGCCACAAGTCCTGAAATAAACAATAATTCCATTGAAATAAATAATTATAAGTAATTCATTATTAATTTATAAAAACAGCAATTTGTGTTATAAAATGCTTTCTTAGGGCGTAAATAATAAACTACAGTTAATTTCTAGAAGTTACTTTTTGTGGGCTTCAAATTTGTTGGCAGCAAACGTTTTTGCAGTTTTATATTTTAATTAAAAAAAAATACGTTAAGAACTAATTAAAACTTAATTTTTTTTTTCAATTTACGAATCGACCAAATTAATAATTAGCTCTACGATAAATGCTATTATAAATATGGCGCCCTAAAATTGCTCCCTTATTTTCGCGATTTTATAAAATGTCTCATTTTTTATTGATTTTGGTCAACAAATAAAGCCACAACTCTATATCTAATGCTTAGATGTCCAAAAACTTCATTTTAAATTGACGAAAAAATTAAGATGAATTTGAAGTCTGTAAAATTAATAGACTTGAATATTCGAAGCCCCTAAGCTGCAGCTTAAGAATTATTGGATATCGAAACAACTCATGCTATACTAAATACTTCAAGGCTTCGAATCTTTGAGTCTATTGGTCGCACAGCCTTCAAATTTATCTCAATTTCTTCGTTATATAGCCACACACATTCTAATCTTGGAAATCTAGAATCTTCTCTTATTTCTTCGAGGATAATTGAAAAAGTGCTAACTACAAAGTTTCAAAAAATATCACTGAAAAACATACAGTTTAAATACAAACTTGCCACTTAGTTCATTATATTACAGAGCATAATAATTATGAAACAATTAACACACTCCCGCTTGTTCAATTACATAACGCCATAACGGTATAACTCTTTATCAGTAGTTAATTTATGAACTATTAAATCGATAATAATTGTGAATAATGAAACCATGGTCTGCATTTGCTATAATTAATCGTTGAAAATAATTGTTCATTAAAATGTAGGTGAGTGAAAAAACTAATTGGTCTGCATACCACCACACACAAATTATTTTTTGTCACAAAATTGTTAATTATTACACGAAAAAAAAACTTTATAAGAGTAAGGTCGGAAACAACCTGCTGAAGGCCGAAAAATAGCTTTGAGCTATTATTATATAGCCTGTAGTATCAATCGGACATTTGCATCACAAAGAAATTAAGTGTGTGAATTTAGAAAAAAAATGTTAAAAAAATACTATCAAACTAAAGACAATAAGGAGTTCAATTTGGTTCTCATATAAACTTTTAGAACTAGTTATAGTGATCTAACCTTTTCCAATACCGTAAAATGATGTAATTGATGACTTGGAGACTTGAAATGAATCTAAATTAGTGCGGAAACGTCTACCCGGAATCTTGAATGAAATTTTAGTTTGTGGTCGATATTTTGCGTATTCGTGTGTTACCTACCTTCAAATATTAAATTTTATTAGCTATGTAATTTATTTAGACTAATAAATATGTTTAGGTCAGGTTTATCCAAAGGATATTTTTCACTAATTGTAAGAAAGTCAAATTTGAATATATTAGTTTATTTATTGAAAAATATGGGGACTCGTTAAGTTTCATGCGTTAATAAACACTGCGTTTAGTATAAAGATTGAAACTTACCAACAAATGCATAAACGTTTTCCTTCACTTATTCTTTTATTGACTTGCAAACAATTTTGGCTCCATTCAGGATAGAATTAAAATCTAAGTATTGAAAATGTTTGTAAGACGAAGTAATTTTTGAATTTCATTCGAGACGTAACTTTAAACACGCTATAAAATTGCTACAGAAAGTCTGAATAAGAGAAATAACTTAATTGTGCCAGAGATATGCAAGCAGGCATACACTCTTAGGTAGGGAGTCAACCAATTCAAATACTGCTAGATGAAAGGAGATAAATTTTTAAAGTACCATGAAAAAAACAGTTTTGTAACTTTGAATAAAAATTATCTAGAAGCAAAAACTGATCTAATAAAATAATTTAATAAGGAATACAAAAAAATTAATGGAGAAGTAAAAAAAGCGAATTCAAAGGACGATTTAAGAGAATCTAGAATAGACGTTACAACTCTTTTGTAAAGAAGACACCGAAGATAAAGAAGAATATGCAGCTTTTGAATACGTGATGAAATTCTGATTTTCCGTTTTAGATTTCGACTTTCCCACACAAAATACCGTAATATCCAATGTTAACACTCTTGTTAAATGCAGTAAGAATGTTACTCGCCCTTAGCAATATTTTATAGTATTTATTATCACACCATAAAATAATAAATTGGTTTAAATAAAATTTTTATTACGGCATATGATTAATAAAATAATAAAATCCGCATTAATTCCAAACAACATCCGCAACCATTACTGTATGGAATTAATCTTATATTAAGTAAGGTTAGGTACATAACAAAAACAGTAGTACAATTAATTAAAAACCGCTGTACTTTTCTACAACACACT
Organism: Pediacus dermestoides; assembly: GCA_963942485.1. Taxonomy (NCBI): domain Eukaryota; kingdom Metazoa; phylum Arthropoda; class Insecta; order Coleoptera; family Cucujidae; genus Pediacus; species Pediacus dermestoides. The sequence continues at coordinate 40,087,286 of OZ012626.1, forward strand.
TTTGATTTTGATTATTGTACTTCTGGATGTAAATTACAGTAAAATAACTACAAAACTCATTATAATACTCAGTGCATTAACATTTTTTCTTTAACAAAGTGAACCCATAAAACATGATATAAATGTATTAATTAAGTACCTGGTGTGAATGTTAACATTATTCTCCGTTTGTTGAATACAGTAAATACAAATGCAGGAATGTTTTCATGAACCAGTCAGCATTGAGCAGGGAGCGCCGCTATATAAAGATGGAGTATTACTTCTTGCACTGTTTCAGCTATCTCCACCTATTCGGTAGAAGACGCCACCTGAAAAGTGACACTGAAAAGTTCGCGTGACGTGCATTCATCATGTTTTCACCATTCAAGTTTTATGTGATTGTAAGTTGATTTTTTTTAAAGATTTTTTATGATTTGGAATAAAAACTTGTACTGGTCGGTAATTTTATATCTCGACAAGGGAAAGGTGGTTTTAATAAGTTTTTTTTGTCGTGTTGTGGTGGAATTTTGTCGTATGATTGATTGTGTGAGGATTAAATGTGACAGATTGAATAATCATACAGTTGTAGTAGTTAATTGCTTAATGATGTAAAATGAGTCAATGAAAGCTTAGTTGAGTAACGAACGTATTTTTTCAGGTGGTTTGTTATAAGATATTAACAAAAATTAACTAATTTCTAATTTTTTCCTAAAATTTGTAGTGTAAGAACTTAAATTTTGATCATAGTTAGGATTATTTTTTAACACCAATACTTAATTTTGCAGAATTACAATTATTCGAATGTTACCTTCAATTTTTTCACTCTTCAGGAACTTTTTCTGTTAATAACAACTAACTCCAAATACATTAATTTTTTCTACAAAGCGAAAGTAATAAACTAAAGTACCTAAGTAGTATTTATCCTGCTTTGGTCAAGCTCTAATTGGTGATCTTGAAATTTTCTGCATATTACAACTCCACATGTGTATAATAAAAAACTTTTCCAGCGTGAAAAAACTGGTGGTTGTATTATATATTTATAATGATTAATGGTTTTGTGAACCTTCTAGCTTTAAATAACATACTCTATAAGGAACTGCTAACCGATTATTATTCTATAATGCACTTAATATTACGTGTTTCTCAATTGCAAAGGACTTATTTTGCATGCCATAAAATAGCTGACTTTCATTGCGTTTATGAGTTTTAAATTTATTTTATTCATGACACACAATAAATATTTAAATTGTAATTGTGTAAGTAATTGGTTCTTTATGTACAAATTTTTATAAGAAAATCGAAAAAATTCCCTTACTTATTAGATAAGTTTTATTTGTTGACTATAATCCCTATACAGTTTAAAGAGTGTCACGTAGTATTCATAGAAATTTTGTGGAAAAGTTGTAGAACAAAGTTAGAAATATTACAGTGTCAGGTTAGACAAAAATAAATATTTTTTTTGAGATACTTTTTAGCGTATTTATCAAAATTACATCCCTAAGTACGCCACTGAGCGTTTAAAATTTAAGCAACTGTCATATACAATTTCTTTCATTTCCATAAAAAATTTTCACACGCTTAAAATTCTATTCCAATTTTCATATTTTTAAGCTTTAATGTAGACTTAGAAAAATTAACGTGTTTTCAAAAAACTACGTTTCAGCCAGAAAATTTCATAACTTCAAAAAATCTTCTCAGTAGTGCTTTCTAAAATATTTTAATTAAAACTGGAATTTTATAACGTTTTACAAAAATATCGCAAAATTTGGATAAATTCTGTTGAAATATCTTGCCACTTCTGCCTACCCTTTGGCTACGCCTTCGTACCAGCATCAGTCACAACTAAACAAATTTATGTAAAAAGTCAAATACTAAACTTTGTGTTTTATTTTATTTATTTGCTATTTCGCACGACTCGGAGGTTAACCAATTTGTTTCAATTTGAATTGCAAAAATCTGATAATTAGATCAATTTTCAATAATAACCTTGACAAAATTATGTATAATATTGGACTAAGCTCTTATAACAGTATAATATTCTTGTGGATTGTAGTTTACTAGTTCTATTTTTAGTAGAGTTTGCATATTTTATCGTGTAATTTATTATTTTTTTCCTCGTTATAAAACAGTGATTTAATTATTCAGATTTGGATTTTAATTGGAGAATAATCAATAAAATTTATCTGTTTTGATCACGATTTATGGTGGATGTTGTATAATGGATTAGGGATAAATTAGTATGTTGTTGGTTTATTTATTAAAATTTGTAAAAGTAAAGTTATCAGTTTTAGCACTATAGTATTTAAACCAGTTGACAATTTATCGGGGTTTATTGTAAATTTAATAGCTTCGTCATTGAACTTGTATGTCAATCAAATTTATTTATGAAAAATTATGCAGCTTTGGCTGTTTACCTTTCAATTGGTCCAATAATTTTTTTCACCGACCTTATTAATCGCCCATAAATATCAATTAATCTAATCTCTAATCTGTTTTAATGGTTTTTTAATGGCGCCTCAATCGAACATACTTCCATAAAACGCTGAAAATTTCCTATAAAATATCATAATAAATTAATTCACATAATTTATTGAATTATAATGTAAATATAATTCATGAGACTAATACCTACATTGTCGTAGAAAAATCTAAAATATGAGTCCTTGTATATACTCGTACCACATGCAGTTCCTCAAGTACCTTCATTATAATAACAAATTTCCCTTATAATTCGCAGTCTTTCATTGTCACGACTTTTTCCTGGGAATTAGTTATGACACAATCATTCAACCCAACCATATTGCAAGACAGCCGTGACTTGCCCAAGACGGATGGAACTTTTGGCTTCCTGTATCGCACTGAAGACGGCATCGCCCATGCAGCTAAAGGCGACTCCAATGGAGTTATCCACGGCCGGTTTTCCTACACTGATCCCACTGGACTTAAAGTCAACTACAACTACAATGCTGGGTCTAGGTTCACTCCTGGATATAATTACAATAATGATCCTGCTCCTGCACCTGCTCATGCGCCTCAAAGAAACTACAATCCTGAGCCTGAGTATAGGGAACCTGAGTACAGGGAACCTCCACAATATAGAGAACCCCCACGGTATAGGGAACCACAACAATATAGACCAGCTCCTCAACCTCAACAGTACAGAAGACCTACGCAACAACTAAGAAGACAACAAGAGTACAGTCAGGCTGCTGATGTTTACCAACAGCGTCGCTCCAGGCCTCCACTAAGAACTAATGATGTCTATGAAGATGATTATTATTATAACAGGGAGAGGTATTAGTTTTAGTTTGGAAATTTTTTTGGTTGTACAAAAAAATCACTAGGATAATTAATTTTTCGAAATCGACGCTAATTTAAAATGTTACTTCATTGGATAATTTTAAGAATATCGTTCATGTACCTAATAGACTACATATTTAATAGATGATGTGCCTATTCAATTTTTTCACTAATTGCTCATGTTTTTTATACCAACTTTTTGTAGTGATTAAGATAAAAATAAAATTTGTTTTAAAAAAATATCTTTGTTTTACAAAATGTAGAGGCTTTTAAAAATATAAATTAAAAAGTTTCCTATATTCTAAAATTAAAAACAGAAACTTTCGTCCTTATATTCCAAAATTTGTCATCCGTTATAATAAAATTTTATTAATTCATCATCTAATATTTTCAGTATATTTTACCGTTATCAAATTACCCACCCCGTTTGCCGTTTGCTATTGACATAAAAATCATTGCACTCTCCTTTAAATTCCATCCGCATCACATATACATAATTTGCTAACTGCCCCTCACTAAAAATCCGTGCACCCCGATGCCTCAAGGGCGCAGCCCAAATAAAAAACATGGGGTCGGTATAAGTGCTGAGTTTAGTTTAGGATTATCTATTGAATGACTGACTATTCAATAGACTCTGAATTTATCCGACATCCATATACTATGTAGCCCCCAAAATAATTCACGCCTGGAGCGGTGCAACTTTTTTTCTTTAAACTATTAACTGGTGCACTGCGGTTTGCTTTTTGATATGTCAAACCGCTGTGTGTATTGGCGCAATTTTGGACTGGTTTTGATGTGGAATTTTCAAGAAAATAGGTAGTAGTATATTTGTGATGTTGTGTTTTTGGAAAATCTTACATCACAAACGACGATTGAGGATTTTTTGATACAAAGTCGATCGATTTAACCCAATTTACTTGTATCCAGAAGTACGACTTTATAATGAGGTAGAGGTACAGGATGTTTAAGAAATTTTGTTGTTGTAGTTTTTTTAAAGATTTTTCAAAAATGATAAAAATTATTGTATGTATAGTCAAATATCAAACCAAATACAATTTATCACACGATCTAGCCCTTAACACCTAAACTAACCTTATGAGACGCTTTTATGAAGAGTCTAAAAAATATGTAAAGAAATTCCAAAAATCTAATTTTGCTATAAAAAAAGTTCCAGTTTCTGCTTGAAATCACCTTCACAGAAGTTTCAGTACAACTTTTCTCCGCTCCCTCCGCTATAAATTGCATTATGAATCTTTTTCCCATCCACTTAATTTAGACATTTTGTCACTGCGGTCATGAGGACTAAAATGGCGGCTTAACATTAATTGAATCGCTCGGGCTTAGACTGTTACCCTCGTCCCAAGTTGCGTCTTCTTGAAACGACCAGTCTAATAGCGGGTTTTAGTGACATTAGGGATAATGTATGGCTAAATAATACAGTGTTGAAAAGGCAGGTCACTTTGTACCAAACTTCATTATTTGATCCTGTCATTGCAGTTCCTACCACCTAGAAATAACCGTAGAGTTTGTGGAAGATCTTATGGAAATAGGATGATTTGTGCGGTGATTTCATGTTGGTAAGGGGGCGATAGGGCGCAGCTGTGAGTCCTAAGCCGGCTATTGAATCTGGTGTGCATATGTCAGCCCAGTTTGCGGATGGCGTATGCGATGAATGGTTTTGTTGGACGATTTGTAGCGAATTCTTTGCGCTATTTATTTTGTAAATAAATGTTAAAATCTATAGGTTTTACTTAGAAAATATTGATGTCACGGCTATTCTTCGATCAAATCCCATTATATCAATTGATTCAACGTTTTTTCAACATTTGATGGTACAAAAGAAATAACACAAATTCAACTTGTTAGATTGAAGTTCTCTTTGACCACAAAAAAAATGTTTTGTTGCAAAGTTTGCTAGAAAGAAATGTCTTGAGGGTTTTTTACGAAAGAAATGTTTGTGGTAACAGGATTACAAGAAATGAGGATCAACTTTGTACTTAATAAAAAAGAACTTCATACTATTAAAGCCCAATAATTTTGATAAATGGAGAGGTTATTTGCTAACAATAACATGTGATGGACAAAATTAAACCTTCCACTAACATAACTTTTAGTCCAGTCATTCTATCAATTTTAGAGGCAAAAATTTCAAAAAACTAATGAATAGACGAAACTTTAGAAACTTTTTCGTATCTTGTAATTTTTTGATAACTTAACTCAAAATAACCTAATAGTACAGTAAATAAGGGAGAAAAAAAGGCTTCAAATAGACTTTTTTTACCCTACAGCCAATTTTTGTAGAATCTTCTAGACGGTCAACCTGAAAGTTTAAAACTGAGTTTGTGTATTCGTAGACCCCGCCCTTCCTTCATCAGCCCTCAATTAAGGGTTGGATTTTTTTGTTTATTGAATAACTTTTTTCCTACTAAATTTTCGAAAAAAAGAGTCAGTACAAAGTTTTAAAGAAAAATATTTCCTACAACTTATCTTTTAAACTTTTTGATATTGTCGATATTTAAAAAGTTATTCAACAAATAAGTTGAAAGTTTTGGGGAAAGAGTAGTAAGTAGTAAGTAGTATGTAACTAGAGAAAAATTTCCCTAAAATTTGCAACTTATTTGTTGAATATCTTTTTAAATATTGACAATATAAAAAAAATATTAAAAGGAAAGTTGTAGGAAATATTTTTCTCAACAACTTTGTACTGATGCTTTTTTCGGAAATCTAATAGGGAAGAACCTCTTTAATAAATAAGAAAAAAAAAGTTAAGTTATCAAGAAATTGTAAGATACAAAAAAGTTTCTAAATTGAATGGAAAATACTCTCTGCATATTAGTGCTGAAAAAAAACCAGTGGTGTACGTTTTATTCAATAAAATGTTTTTGAAGAAACCCGTACGCACGCCGCTGTGTTCTAAATAAAATAATTGCAACCACTATTAATAAGAGAATACAAAAAAAAGATCTATGCAAAATATCCGAAGACTAACTTTTTTGTTATTGATTTATAGCAAAGTATTTAAAATAATTTATTTTCTTTAATGCCCTGTACATCAAAAAGAAAGCAACATTCGACCATAATTTATTAGACAAACCACCTTTAATTTTCGCTAAACTATCGACTGGTGAAATCCTGACGATATAAACTGGGACACCTTGTACAATCAAACATTAGATGTAGCAGATAGTGGAAACAACGTCCACTAGAATAGCTCAATTCCTAGACTACTTATTAGGATCATTATAAATTTCGTAAAAAATATCATTAAAATAAACATATAAACTATTTCCTATTCACATCGCTACCACAAGACCTTACAACAACACCATAATTCATCGTTTAAACCCCATTCACTCCTTTGATTTCCCATACAACCAATAAGTAACAACCTAAAACAATACACCAATAGTCCTTAAAACATGGCAACATTAAAGAGTGTACCAGTCTATGTATTATTTTAAATTATACAAGGGGTTGACGGTCATTGTGGTGCGTTAAAAGTTTCCGATATTGTTTGAAGGTAACAAAGCATAAAATTTATTACGCATGGGCTTCAGTTATCGAAGTCTTTATAGTCAATTGTTTGGTAAAAGAGTGTAATAGTACTTGTGCAAACTTTAGGGGACAGCTGATTTTCTATAAGTGGTCTTCGGAATTATCGATATCGCGACCAGCAAGTTATTTGGCAACATTCTAAAGTGGTGGGAAAATTGGTATAGCGCGATTTAGGATAGTTAGAAAACGTAGTCTTATATTATTTTATACCATATGATCAAAAATTATTTAGATAAAGGGTGGCCATGGTGAATAGATAATAATTAAAAAAAAATAGAAAATAAACCCGTAGTTTAATAACTAAGTTTTATTTGACAAACTGAATAGCTTACAAACCTATATAATTTCAACTACTGACGATGAATCAAACATGCAAGGTAAATTCAGAATTCCAAAGCCACCCTTTATCTAAATATTTTTTGATCATATGGTATTATATTGGAAAAATAATATCTTTTTTTGGTATTATACAAAATAACAATTATTACTACCTTCCAAAAAAAAAATAATTTTACACCTCACCAATTCTCGTACATTATTAATCCTATCCAATTCCTCATTATCCCTTCTTCACATAAACAAAGAAAAAACTTCTTTTATTCTCACTTTTACTTGCCCCTCAACCTAAACAGCAGACCGAAATACAATTTTTGTCGATTTATACAATTTCAAAGTACCTAGAAGATTTAACAGTTTTCTGGCAGGCAACTCTGTAATTGTATCTGTGTTTGTCGGTTTGGCTTTGAAGTACCTATATTAAGTTACTCTTAGGAATTATTTGAGCGAGTATTATTTGTTTGCCGCAAAGGTAGAAGTCTTTAATAATCCGGTTGGAAATACAAAGCAAAAATTAAATGAACCACAAAAATTACACTTCCTTCTTGTAGGAGCATGGTTTGTGAAGTTTAAGGTTTTTGTACCTAGATGAAATGTTTAAGTAGAAATCAAAGCAATTTGTATTTAAGTTAAATACTCATCTACATAAATTTCTCATTAGCAATAACAGTAAATAGAAAATAATCTTATTTTCAGTTGAAAAGGGTTTACAACGTTTTGTTCTTGGTGTGATGCTTCAAGGAAAAGTAAGTTCCAAAAGTACTAAAATTTCTAAGTAAACTTGTTAACCCTAAAGCTTATGTGATATTTTAACAATCAGATTATCATCAACTTTCACCAATAGAAGTTTGTACCTGTAGTCTTTAGCCTCTCTATCCTGTTCTAAAACAATTTTTTCTTTTGATTAATACTGTGATTTGGGTCTCACGGGAATATCCTGATAAAATGCGGGTTCTTTCCGTTTCCGCAAAGCTCGAGTACTTGCTGATCTGTCGATGAGTACTTGAGAGTAACACTCGATCACCATGTGTGGTGAACATCGCAAACAACCAAATACAACTTCAAGTACACCTCCTATTGATTGCTAAGCGGAGGTAGATACAATACAGTTTTTTTATCCATCATCAACGGAAGATTTATTCTGGATTAAGGGAGAAAAATTCGAATTTAAAAATATAGTATGTTAAATTTATGTAGGTAATAATGTTAAATTAAGAATATATAATTTTCGAAATTGTCAAAGAGTGTTTGCATAATACCCTTTGAATTTTGAATATACAAAATTTCCGGCTACAGGCGGCAATTTGTCAGTAAGATCCCAGAACACAATTCTCCCATTATGACTCAAAGTTAATACGAGAAGAAAGTGTTTTGTAACGACAGTTCGCAGGTTCCGACTTCTGTTTGGTACCAGTACAATGCTCATTAGTGATGGCTTTTCAGACTTACTCATACCTAACCTAAATACAATAGACGAACTCAATCTTTTACAAAAGTCTCTACTTTCAAGCTTCTTTCGGTTGCTTCAGTAGCCGGATTAAATATTTTTAGATGGATGTCGGATACTTTGCCATTACTGTTTCTGGGAAATATTGTAATCTCTGCAGGTAAATCAGGTGCTGACAACAGCAAGTTGTTTGCTGTTTATTTTTTAATTATTTAAAAGTTACCTCTTGACTTTCTAAGGGCTAAAAAATTGTTTTTGCAACTTCTTTAGTTATTTTATAATTTTAATTTGAATTTATTATGGGAATCTCTCTAACTCTAACAAAAGTATTGTCATAATCATCGTCATATAATGTGACAAGGGTGAAAAACCAACAATAATTTAAATAATAATAATTGAGTGTCAACCGCTGTTTAGATGTTACATAATCCTCCCTCTTTAGATGGACCGTGTGTCGCTTTGTATATGGGTAGAAAAATACTACAATTATGTTATTATTGCAGGATTAGAGAAAGGATATTTTTTAATTATGCATCAGGGTGAAATATGGTTATTGATTTTTAAGTTGACATACAGTTTTCATAGTCGTAAATTTATTAAATTTGCCCTTGAGTGTTATACGGTATAAAAATTAGCATGTTTAAAATTATGTTACTATAGTTATAGAAAAGAGAACATTCTTATAGATTTGTATAAAAATAAATTCAATTTCGTAGTGTGTTATATACTGAAACACAGAGTAAAAAGATTTCAGTGCATTTATAATTAAAGATCATGTTTTATTGAAACTCCTAATTAATTAAAGAAGGGTTACTGGTTGATTCACTTTGTTATTTCCTATTGGGAGGGTGGCTTTAAAAGTACTATAACATTATTTAGCGGTAGAATGAGGATTTAATTTATCATTTATTGAAAAATTATTTCGTTAATTTATGTTATAAAAAAATTATTATACGACAAATTTTTTATTTTTCATTTATCTGTTCCCTAAAATTAACCAAGGCATTTCATTTTTCAAACTTTATTTTTACCATTTTAAGCTTGTAGACGGAAATGGCGATTTTGATGTGCAGTTCTGTTGATATGCTGGAACGTACTGGTGTTGAGGTTGTGGTTTAGATTAGTTAAATTTATTTGTCTTTTCCAATTTAAGAAACTTATATCCTTAAATTCTTAAATCCTTTCCTTATATCCTTCCCTCCGACCATATAGAATTTTTTTCTTGCCCTTCTAATTTCTAATGTTTTCTTGTGTTCTACCTGTTAGAGTATGGTTACAAAGTTTACAAAAAGTTAATTCCAATTACAGTTACTAATTTTTAGAATTATATCTGCTGGTGGTAAATTTAGAGAAAGCAGAAATGTTCTACAACTAAACTTTAATCTTTGTGGATTCCAGATACAAAATATTATGAAATTCTAACTAAGAAAAAGTTTAAATATTTTTTTTTCTTGCCCCTTCTAAAGTCTAATGTTTTCTTGTGTTGTACCTTTTAGAGTTAGAGTATGGTTCAAAAGTTTACAGAAAGTTAATTCCAATTACAGTTACTAATTCTTAGAATTATATGTGCTGGTGGTTAATTTAGAGAAGGCAGACATTTTCTACAAATAAACTTTAATCTTTGTGGATTCTCTATACAAAATATTATGACAATTCTAACTAAGGAAAGGTTTCAATATTTTTTATTCCTGCCTTTCTAACGTCTAATGTTTTCTTATGTTTTACCTTTTAGAGTTAGAGTATGGTTACAAAGTTTACAGAAAGTTAATCCTAATTACAATTACTAATTCTTAGAATTATATCTGCTGGTGGTAAATTTAGAGAAAGCAGAAATTTTCTATAAATAAACTTTAAAATTTGTGGATTGTCTATACAAAATATTATGACAATTCTAACTAAGGAAAGGTTTCAATATTTTTTTTTGCCCTTCTGACATCTAATGTTTTCTTGTGTTGCACCTTTTAGAGTTAGAATATGGTTACAAAGTTTACAGAAAGTTAATTCCAATTCCAATTATTACTAATTCTTAGAATTATATATGCTAGTGGTAAATTTAGAGAAAGTAGAAATTTTCTACAAATGAACTTTACTCTTTGTGGATTCTCTATACAAAATATTAAGACAATTCTAACTAAGGAAAGGTTTCAATATTTTTTTCGGAAGTTAAATTAAGCCTTTACATGTTGGAATTTTTAGTGCTCGAGTACCAATTAATTAATATTAAAGCACGAGCTTAGATCTATGACAAATTGCTTTAATATGCACTAAAAACTTAGTCAAATAGTAGTAGTGATAAACGATAATTTCCAAAACCGAAAAAGGTAGGACAATATGAATGTAAAGAAGTAAAATATTTCACAAAGTTTACTACTGATATATTCATAAATAGCTATTTATGCAACAAGTTATATAATCTATGATTTTATTAACGACTGCCGAGCGAGCTAGCGGCTGAGTCTAATAAATAGGACGAATCAATAAAGTCAGAATCCGAATATACGAGTTTCATAGAAAACTTTATGTTGGACAGCTAAAACCTCCTTTTAATTGTCTAGTGAAATTATAAATGACAAGTAACAAAATTTTTCTGACAGTATTTATTTTGACACTGACAGCAGATGTATAGATAATTTATAGTGACAGTAAAATATAATAACTTAAGCACGAGTGTCTAAAGAGCCACTTTATGACCGCAAGACTATAGATCATAAGCAGTAGGTACTTTTTTCTAAGAAAAATGTAATTCCAAATTAGTCGGGATTAGGAAAAAGACAATATTTTTTAAGGGTTTGTCCGTTTATAACCTTTACGAAATCCTAAGACAAAATATGAATAGCCTTTATAGAAAAATTCTAAATATACCTACCATAAAACCAACACACTTCGACATCTATAAATATGATGACTCAAAACTGATAATCCATTTTTTTAAATCATTCGACGGAATTGAAATATGTCCAGATGAAGTCTATGTTAGATCCGTATATTTTGAAAATTTACTGAAAACCTGATGTCTGAATCATGGTTATTCATTATTATTAGTGAACCAGTAGACTCGTTAATTTATTAGTTTCATTGCAACACACAGCATCATCATTATCTAAGACTCAGATTATTTTCAACTTTTTGATTTTTGTCAAAATCTATCATCACATTTAAAACATTTTATTCAAATTACTTTCCCAAATCTTTGTAGTATTCAAGACTAGACCCTACATTATTATGTATAGGTACTTACTTTGTTCACGGCCTTGGATGTACCAATCCATCGGCATACTTACCCTACTTAGTCACAAATCACAACAATTTGAAAAGGATTATTTCCGCATGTGTATCCATTTATACATTTTTACTTCCTTTATACTCTATAACTTTCGTAGCTACCTGTATTTTATAGTCAATAGCTCAGTGTTTGTATTTTATGCTACTGTATTTTGATAAATCCAACAACTTTACTTATTTAACAGTTTCGAAAAGTTGGTTTTTGCTCATAAATTTTATTTTACTCTGAAGAACTCTAACAAAATAAAAGACAGTGTCATTGAAAAATATTTATTTAGTCTTCTTGTAAAGTGTATATACACAAAAGCGTAAATTCTTCTAAAAATACTTAGATATTTATTACAAATTATTGCAAAATCGGCACTCTATACACAACAAATCTTATAAAAATCGAGATAATCCTCAGTGCCATTAAATCCTAACAAAATCCTGTTATCACAATTTTAATCAATTTCCCCATCATCTATGGTGCATTGTACATATTGCACAGCACACTAGACATTGGAATAGGTCCAATAGTTTTCCTAAAGAATAAATCCTCGACTGTTTCGTTTGTTATATCCGACAATTTCGCCAACATAGTCATCAGATTATTATATCTTGAAGGCTCATCTGCATGACTAGTCGCGGTATATCGATGTAAGGCCATTTGGGTGCTATTATGCACTTCAGCAACTGCACGGTAGTTAAGTAAAACCTTCGACACACCTTTCGAAGCACTAATATCCTTGCCAAGACAAGTTTTGAAGAGAACAATAGTCCTCAGGAAAGTATATTCGTGGACATCCACGTGGTGTTTGTGGAAGGTTTGCAGCATGGTTTGAAATTGCTCAACACGCTGTAGAATATCCTCTGAATTTTCTGATGTACTGTCTTGGATTAGAGAGGAAAATGATATTAAGGGGAGGAATTGTGCGGCACTTATAACAAACAGTTCAATCCAGCTTTCTTGGAGGAGAAGGAGTTGGTCTGGAAAGGGAAGCGAGGTGAAGAATGGTAGGGTTTTGGCCCACTGGTTGTTGATGAGGAGGAGGCGAGCGGCTGATTCTCGAATTTCGTTGGGGTTTTGTAGAGGGGAAGGCACTACGGACGGCAACTGAAAAAAAAATGAAGATTTAGTACAATGTGATGAGAGAAGAAAAGGGTTTTTGGATTTGTGTTGAAAAAAGTGAGGATTTTAGAATTTTGTCTTAGTTTTCAAATTGAGTTTCTCGAGAAAGAGTAAAAAGTGATCCAATAATTTCTGGCTAGAGGTTTTCGTAAATAAAATCTGAAGATCTTTACAAAAAGTATAAAAGTTTTAACAAGTGAGGTTAGATAGAAATTTTGGGTAATTTATCTTAAATCTCCACAGAAGAAGTGGTAATTTTTTTATTGATAAAATAAGTTTTAGTTTCAATAACTAGATAAAAATCTCAAAGTTTCTCCAAGAAAGTTAAATTAGACCGAAATTTTATGTTTTTTGAAAGTTTCTAAATTAATCAGAAAAAGTGCCAGTGTCATCGAAACTTTTTTATTAATAAATGTATGTTCTAACTTAAAAAATGTAAATTACTTTAGTGGATTTTTTAACTTTCTGCCAAGAACAAAATGGAGGTTAGAAAACCAAGAAATATTCAAAGTAAATAAATCTGGGTCTAAATTATGATTTCTTGTGTTCTAAAAAACCAAATTTGTAAGAAAAATCAATTCAATTCAAGTGTTATTTTCTAAGACAAGAAAACTGGAGAAATTATATGCATTAATTATATTCAATCCATTCAAAACTTCAAAGTTAACATTACAAAGGGCGTTTAGATTTTCTAATTAAAATTTAACAAACTCACCTGTAGCTGACTGGATATATTGTTGTACAAAAACGGAATAGGGAAAATGGGAAAACTATTGTCATGTCCAGCTATCGTCGGGGGTGTTCTCGGCACAGTTAAATTCAAAACAGTGCCCTGAGGCGTCACCATCATCCTCTCCCTACTCTCCGTGTAAAAATTCGACATTTGTCTTCTCAAAGTGGAATTACGGGGTCCTCTTTCATGCTGCACCGCTGTAATAACAATATTAATTTAATATACAATACAACACATTGCCAACCCCCCCAAAATAAGAGGCCAACACAATACGAGAAGAAAACAAATTACCACAAGCTTATATTGAAAAATATTATCACACCTGGTGGTTTGAGTTTGATGAGGGCCAGTAAAAGCTAAAAGTTAGGCAAATTCAAGTGGTGGTAATAAGGAGTTCAAGATTTTTATTGCCGTGTTTTTCGATTGAGAAACTTGTGGAAACAGTTGCAGAAAGTTTGAGGGGCTGTTTTGTTCGGAGTCGAAGGCTCTTAATTTGTGACTGTTGGAAATCAATTGCCTGGTGGACAATTGCTGTAAATAATTGTAAATATCTTGAGGTGAAGTGGGGAAGTGGATTTGAAGACTTAACCGATTACCAAGCAGGCAGTTGAGGGTTTTAAGGAGATTTGAAATTTTAAATATTGAGTAAGTATATGAACTTTTACTGGAAAATTATTGTTATTTTTTCTGGTAATATACAAAAGTATCAAGAGGAAAATGAGAACATTTTTAAGTTCTACTAGGTGTAACGGTTATTTTCAGGGACAATAGTTTGAATTACACAAAAGGAAGTTTTCACTCATTTTTGGGTATAGTTGTGTATATTTTCTCTTGCCATAATTATCGAAACTCACCATCCTTATTCATCCCAGCTTTCTGGCACTTATCCAGGCGGCAAGCTCTGCACTGATTCCTGTGGGTTTTGTCAATAACACAGGACCCTGCATCCTTAGCTTTGCAAGCGTACTGCCGATTTCTACGAATGGACCGTTTGAAAAATCCGGCGCATCCATCACAAGCGAAAATGTTGTAGTGTTTGCCTGAGGAATAATCTCCGCAAACTGCACAAGGTATGTCCAAAATACGACCTGAAAAAAAGAAAAAAAATTACTAAAGAGAAAAGTGAGAGTTGAAACTTGGAATTTTTAAAATAATGAAGTAGCTAAATATATCAGTAGGTAATTCATGCTCCTTTAGAGATAAATTTACGTATAGCTTTAGAGCAGGAAATTGCGCTTTTGAAATTTCATATGCACTTCCGCTTAATACTGAAAGGACGTTTAAAAGGTACTCGTAATTTGTCCGTAGGAATAAAAAAACGTGAAAGTAATTTCAAAGTTTATCTTTTCATATTGTATTGGGATTAGGCTAAAATGAAGTTTAAGGTGAAATATTTAAAGTGCTGATAAAATTATCGAAATGATTCTGCGAAATTAAAAAAGATATTTCTGTTAATTAATGGAATTTTGATGGGTATATTAAAAAAACTAGTTGAAGTTGTTAAAACTGGAAGTCTGACCAAATTTCAACCAATGCTTAAAAAATGTGAGTTTTACTTGAAAATGTTTCATTTTCGTAGTGTTCGGGTTAAATTCCATAGTTTTGAAACCCCTGGCAGGATTTTCTATCTTTACCAAAAAAATATTGCTGTTAATGCAAAAATTGACAAGCTTCGTTGTGGATTTTTATGTTTTTTCTACAATATCCAATGAAACCTTCAATTTTTTTCAGATTTTAACATAAAAATCTGATTGAATTTTTTACAAATTTTCAGTTCAAGTTGCCTTAATAAACAGCAACATTAGAAGCAAATCTGACCAGTGGTTTTAAAACTGTGATAATGAACAGGGTGAAACCTTAAAATCGTAGATAATCTGAGAATTTGGGGTTAAAACTGTTGAAAAAATCTATATAGAATTTTCATGGAGGTTTTTGTATAGCTAGATCGATTAATTAGCTTTGCGAAAACGTACATTTTACTGAAATTCAACCAGTAGCTAGCTGCAGTTTCATTACTTTTTAATCCTAACTGCGATTGTAAAGCTAAATAATTTTTAAAACTCTATTAAAACTAATATTCTCAAAAAGTTCAATAAATTTCTATCGTTTGGTTACAAAAAACTTAATTTAGCCCTATAACTTTTTAATTTTTGAAAACTTATTGACTTACTGGACGAAGGCGACGTAGTTTGCGACTTCAACTGCAAATGCATCATATTATTCTCTCACAACAACTCAAATCCAAAAACTCCCAACTAAATTAAACACAAACACACAAAACACCTACACAAACTTAAGAACTACCCTGGCCAACAATAGTTATTAATCTGAAGTCTAACCATAAACTATGGGACTTTTAAGCTTTCAGAGGGCTTTTCGCAAATTTACCGTCGGTTCCCTTTTTGACTTGAAATAAATTGAATGTACAAACGGCATGCGATTGGTCGGAAGGTTCCCTACCATGCGAAGGGATACTTGTGACCCTACCCTCTTCCTGGCGATTGCATGAATGATGTGAGTCCTTTTTGGGGTGGGGGTGGCCATGGAGTTGTGGGTTAGTGCAGTGGACAAACGATGGAAAGACAGATGAGGTTTGGAAGGGAAAATTAGATAGACTAAGAAAATATGGTAGAAAATTTGAAATTTATGAGTTTTATAGTGTTTACAATAACTTTTTCGTTTTAGGTTAAAAAATAAACAAATTTTTATTATAAATATTAAATACTTAAAATATTAATCATGGTGTAATTCAATAACACATTTTATCATTTAATTTTGATTGAAATGTGCAATATTTTCAGAATTATCGATTGATATTATTTCGTAATAATATTTATAACTTTGACTTGCAATCGGTTATCATGATTTATGAAATCCTCCTATTTGTTTGCATTTTCTTTTAAATTTCTAGAAAATGACACTAAACTAATAAATGGAAGTTTAGTATCTCTTTTAAATTTTTTTTATTTATTGGAACACTTCAAAACCAAATTCTTGTAATACAAATAGCCCACTTCCGATTTGAAGTTTGTAGAGTAAAAAGTAAATAAATTGAAGGAGACGATGACTGTTTTTATCAATTTTAAACAAATAGATGCTTTTATTAACGTTTGAGAGATAACAGGGTATCATAAGTATTTTATCAATCAATTCAATGATTTCTAAAAAAAGTCAAAACAGATTAAAGTTGTATTAATTAAAAAAATTATAAAGGGCAGTATTTTTGAGAAATTGGCATTTTTTCTATATGAAATTGGCTTGGAATGAGGTTAGCTTAGATTTCAAGATATATTTACTTTGTAACAAAATAATCTTAACAAAATTATGAAAATTACAATTTTATTGTTGTGAGCAATAATAATAAAGTTTCATTAAAAACTAAATAGATTAAAGAACAAAGATATTTATTAATATTTAAAATCTAAGAACTTTGAATTATTAATATTAATTATTAATTTTTATGATTTGCATAAAAGTAAGAAGGCGAAAGTCTGTAGTTTTAGAAACACTCTACCCAAAATAGTTGATCACGTGACCTTAAAGTTAGCTTTACATTAAGCTTTGTCCATGGAGACCTTTTTAAATTTGTTACTTGTTGAACCCAGGATCAATCAAAAGGCATCAAGTTCTACTTAAATTCGGTTGGTATAGTAGGAGTAACTTTTCAGTCATTTCTGAAATTTGCAAAATTACTAGGTAAGCTAATTTTTCAATGAATTTCCAGTACAAATTTTGTAATTTTCCGATTAAGTATCATTTAAATCACTATTCATAGTCGTCCTACTTTAATTTCCAAAATTACTTTGTATCCTTTAAGTTTAAGAAACTCATAATATTTTCGATAATTTTTGTCGACTTAATTTAAAGAAATTATTTCCTTGCCAATTGTACTTATTGGAAAACTAAACTCTATACTCACACGAAATATACCCCATTTCCACTGACTTTTAACTCACTAAGATATTTGTGACACTTCCGTTTGACTATCACACAAATAATGAACAGTATTGAAACAACAACTTGACTTTGCCGTGTTATCTGATATCAAAACCTTTGAACAAATCAATCAAGCTCACGTTACAAAACCAAAAATGTACAAAATAACATTGAATAAGGTACCCACTGGTGTCTATCTTTCTATCTATATCCGATATTTACTTATCACATTGCCACTTTGTATACGAAGTGATAAAGTATTGGAGAGTTAAGCACTTTGTTAAACAATGAATTAAAATAATCGCGCTAGAAGTAATTTTGTTCACCGGATGTTTATCCAATGAGAATCCATTTTTACAAGTTTATTTTTGTGTTTCGTTTTTGGGAATTTGAAATATTGATAAAAATTTGACTCAATAACATATGGCATCTATTACCTAGATATTTCTGTTTTAAGTTATAATGCAGTTTATTTCAAGAGGGTTTTGTATGTATATGAAATCACGGCTGGAATTTGGTTATTAATATTTAGGTTCATATCTCAAACCCCTCCAGTATAATCCAATATTGCCAGGATAAAGCCCTTTATTGGAATATTTTGTTAAAGCTATCATCACTCACCTTTTCTAAGGGTCGTATGTACAATATTTTTATTTTTTTTCAACAATATGATTCAACTTGTTGGATTCCCACGCAAATTAACAGTAAAACAAATGACCCCCAACTAAACTATCATGGCATCCCTGATTAAATGACGAAATACCGATAGAGAGAGGGCGTCGGAATGATCAGGTAACATATGCGACGGCACCCCGTGAGAGTCGCACCAACATATTGTCAATTAGGGTTGTGATATCGATATTGGTCATTAGTTTTAAAGGGATGATAACAAGATAACGTTGTGGGAAATTTAGATCAACAGATGCGAAAATATACATCACAAAAGCAACAAAATATTATACGTGACTTTCTTACCTTCCATTATCTCCTATACACGGGAAAATCTTGATATTCCTGATTAATATAGTATTTTACGATTTGGTGCTATCACTCATTCATGAATGATGTTTTTTATGAATGATCTTAACTTATGAACCTCCAGGTACTCGCGTATTGAAACTTATCAAATTGCAAACGAATCTAAAGTGGCTATTAAAAAAATCGCTAGTCACCATGTAGCTATTATTATTATTGTGTCAAACTTACTAAAAATTTATAAATATCTATCTTAATATGTAATATTAGATATCAATTATTATCATGATGAAATATATTACAGATGTTGTCAAGTCATAAAAAGCTAGACATAAGTATCAGATTTAATTAGTTGAAATTAAGCGATTCCTAGAAATCTGTAGTGTTATTCCGAATTGAAAAAATTTCCACAAAAATATATGAAAATGGGAAGATTTTTTTATCAAATTGTCTTGAGTGTATGACGTGGCGTCAACAGGATCCGATGAATTATTCATCGATATTATCAGATGTGATAGGTAGTAGTAATAGTACGAATAAGCAAATTTTAGTCAAGATTAATGGAATTGTAATCGATAATATAGTGGAGCTGTTTTTACGTATGATAATTAGGCTTTTATAGTTTCTACTTCTTGTCTTGTGAATCTTGTGATTGATATTTCTTTAACTCTTACTTTTTTTTCTCATCTGTATGAACTATTCTATTAGGGTGTTTGAGGGAGGTTTGTTTGATTATGCTTCTTGTACCTACATTTTCACCACTCTTTCTCTTCGGGACACAAATTGTAGTTTGTCAAAATTTGAATGAGAAGTGTTTATGATTTATGGCCACCGCTGCTTTCTCCAATTTGTTCCGGACACTAATTATGGTGTCTCATTGGTTATATTTTTTAAAATTTGTTGGGAATAACAATAGGTATGTATAAGCAACTTATAGTATAGAGAAACTCCCTATCTGAGCTTTTGTGTTAAAATAATTATAATATTTCACCTTGAAGCATTCGCCATCATAGTGTCCCACGAAAAATATGAAATCGCTTTAAAATGCCCGTATTTAGAGTCGTAAGGATTCCTTGGAAGCTAAAACAGTTTTATAAAGAAACCTTCGGTAAATCTCGGTTGAGGATCCCTCTGTTGGAATCTTGTGAATTTACATGTTGGCAGTATTGGTTATTTTATTATGATGTAAATTAATTTTTAAATTATTATTATAAAATATCCCCATTTATCAATTAAAATGCACAAAATATACTCACTAGATATAGCTAAAAAGACGCACAAAAATACCGTTATTTATTTTTATGGTGTGGCAAACCAAAGAGTGATTTTGCTACATTATGTTGGCCATAGCTCACTGCCTTCCTTGACTTCAAACTTCAAGAAAGAATTCGAGGAGCGCATCGTACTCAAAGAACGACTATAATACGAATTACGAAACAGTGTCCTTTATAAGGTAGGGTTACCAAATGGGTCGGCTCGAAATCCAGGACACTTCAATTAATCACCAAAAAAAAAGGTCATCGATTTTACGAAAAAGAACAACACGTTGTTTCAGTAAATTTCCTCGCAAGCTCGTCACTGAACGTACATTTCCGTTTCGGTATGTCGAAAAAATCTGCGACGCGTGTCTTTATTTCAAAATCATAAGATTTCTCGAAAAAATAAATCTGGTTCTGTAAAAACCAGGACACCAGGACAGATGGGTCAAAACCAGGATGTCTGGTAACCCTACTCAAGGTCTCCTCGAAATTAAGGGCGTCTTGAGGAACGACTATAAATACGGGCATTTTAGTTTAAAGCTATCCAGTGAAGAAATCAAGAAATTGCAAACCGAAAATATTAAAATAGACTGGGATTTCATATAAATAATTATAATACAAAATATAGGTACCTATTGTTTATTTATTTTGTCGACTATTGGTTTTGAATTTTCAGAGCATACACTAATTTTTGAAAAAACCCTGCACATTTTCAGCTTGTAAGTATAAGACCAAAAATCATTATATAAAATCTCACACTTACAATAATAAAACTACATGACATAATTTCTGCCGATCTTAATCAACTACCACATTGAGGGAGTGTACTAAAGCACAGGTACATATTTCCGGTGCACCCTATCTGGACCACATGGCATCATAACCCACCCTCTCTCATTAATGATGCACGCAATAACCCTGCGTTCTCAACAACATCATCGTTTGTCATCACACCCCGCATTAGAATAAATCGAATGTTACAGTCCAGGTGTAGTTTTTGGAGGGCTAATTATCATAATCATACCCTGTTTTATGAGAACATCATTTTGGGAATTAGGGTTTTGTCAAATTAGAGAGCGAGGTAACAAATCAAAATATTGATGAATTAATCGAAAAAGGGTCAAATATAATTTGGGTTTTTATTAGGTAAATATTTATCTTAGATTAAATTTTTGTTGTCTGCGTGGTTTTAAATACCTACTAAAAATGGGACATTTTGTACCAAACCCGCATATTTCTGAAAAAATGACGCATTAAAAAATCTGTATCGAAAATAAAATCGTTCCGGATCTATTCCGGCTATAACAAATATCTAACTCTAACTAAAGTCAAGCATTTTGAGGTCGGTAACTTCAATCCTTCCTTGAGCCAATCCCAGCCCTCCATCACCCTTCTACCCCACGCACAAATTTCGCCAACTACCTTATCATTTATAGCATAAATAAAACCCTAGCATAAATGAGACGTTATCACCGTATTTATAAACTGGAAATACAACAGATGAGTTGATCGATAAAATCTAACATGGATGATGCGTATGAACCTACCTAATGGTTTGTTTGTGGGCATACGTTGTGTACTTAGAGGTAGTTGACAAGTATAGAATGAATGCAGTTTAAAGCCATCAACTAATCTGCAGAGTATTGTAAAGAGATCAGAGTTGGTCATTGTCTGTGGTTGCAGCCGGCACCGAGTTCACTCTCTGATCTCAGTTAGATGTCATCTCATTATCTGTTGGTTCGGTTTTTATGTGGTTGTTTGCGGGAAGCCACAAATATGGTTGTGATGGCTAAAAGTTTTGGATTATCATTAGGAAAGCAACGACAAAATATAATTTTCTTGTTTTATATCACAAGAAATAGTGTTATTGTTATGTAAAAAGTTATAATTTATTATAGCGAAACACAAATTTTAATTCGCCTAAGATAAAAATCTTATATTCGCTTAAGACTTAGTTCCAAATTATTCTACAAAATTTGATTAAAATATTAATTTGGACTTAATCCCAATCTTACTAATTTTCTTATTGGATATTGGATCTTATACCTATACTTTAATAATGTTGAACTTTTATGCATATTTTCTAAGGAAATTGTAACATTTTATTTTGTATACTGCAATTTTTCGTCTCTTTTTCAGCAAAAGTTGCAGAAAAGATAACAAATTTGACATTTAAAAGGTCCCAAAGAAAAAACGCAGAAAATATTCATATAAACAATCGTTAATTTTTCTAAAAAAACCGTCATTCAGCTTTAAAAGGGTTTTTCGCAAAAATCCGACCAGGAGTTTCAAAACTGTAGTTGCAGAAAAGATAACAAATTTGACTTTTAAAAGGCTCCAAAGAAAAAACGCAGAAAATATTCGTATCTATAAACAATCGTACATTTTTCTAAATTAAACCGTCATTCAGCTTTAAAATAAAGGGTTTTTCGCAAAAATCCGACCAGGAGTTCCAAAACTGTAGTTGCAGAAAAGATAACAAATTTGACTTTTATAAGGCCCAAAAAAACGCAGAAAATATTCGTATAAACAATCGTAAATTTTTCTAAATAAAACCGTCATTTAGTTTTAAAATAAAGAGTTTTTCGCAAAAATCCGACCAGGAGTTCCAAAACTGTAATTTTTTTATTGCAACAATTTCTCTCAAAAATGCAATTTTTTAAAAGTGCAACTTGAGGAATAAAAAACGTAGAACAATTCATATAAACAATCGTGAATTTTTCTAAAATAAAACCGTCATTCAGCTTTAAAATAAAGGATTTTTGACAAAAATCCTACCAGGAGTTCTAAAAGTGTAATTTTTTAATGTAATTTCTCTCAAAAAATGCAATTTTTTAAAAGTACAAATTGAGAAATAAAAAAACGTAGAAAAAATTCATATAAACAATTCATGAATTCTTCTAAAATAAAACTAACTTTGAAA
This sequence comes from Pediacus dermestoides, assembly GCA_963942485.1. NCBI lineage: Eukaryota > Metazoa > Arthropoda > Insecta > Coleoptera > Cucujidae > Pediacus > Pediacus dermestoides. Next base: position 40,110,122 of record OZ012626.1, read on the forward strand.
TAAAATTCTTTTGATAAAATTTCGATCAGATTTCATTCTTTTTAAGTGTTAACAAGGAGAGACAGGCTAAAATATTTTTAATCAGCGTGTCTAAGATCCAACAAATGATCACAACAATTTCTTTTCTACTTGTATACTCCACCACAATCACTTTGCCACACTTGAATCCTTTTCTAAATTAGACGTATCAAGTATTCTATTTTGCTATTGACATATTTACTAACTTAACTGTCTTTTGATTTATGGAGGTGTAAATATAATAACAGAAATTAGTTAAAGAAAAGACGTTTAAGTTTCATATAAATAATTAACACCTGTCAATTTTGAAAAAAACTTATCTAAAAGACTATTTCTATAATATTTTGTCTATTATGATACTGTCTTCATTTAGTAAATTATTTTCAGTTACATTTAGGTATACAAATAGTTCGTATACGGTACTTTAACATAATTAAAAAAATATTTTCAAGTTTCGGTTAAATTTGTTAAGGGTCATGGTGATTGACAAATAATGAATATTTTGTCAGCGGTACAAATTTACTTTTGGAAGGAAACAAATATAACAAAGGTGTTAAAAGACCTGCAACAGATAAAAATAAAAATAACTAAGTACACTTTGTTTTTTTTTTTGAAATTTCAAGGGAAATGTTTGTTTTGTATCCCGTTAGAGCCAGTATCATTCTATTTAGTACTTTTGGCGCTAGAAAACACAGCAAACTAGAAAAGTACATATTGTCAGTTAACATTTAAAATTAAGGCAGGCCGCACACCAAAGAAACAGGAAACATGAAATATTTTCATATAATATCATATGTTATTTTATGAAATATATTCACAAGAAAAATCTTGTATGTACTTTTTCCATCTAAATTAATATATCTTTTAATTTTTAATTCGCACGTGTTCCATTTGAAAATCCAAAAGATTCAGATCAAATGGTAGATGTTATAAAGAAAATACCTTTAAAACTATAACTTATTTTATTAATACGAGTAATTATAATTTACTAACTAATTTTCGAATAAATTCTTAAATATCAAAACCACCGTGGCCGTGTTCTCTCTCTTTTATCAAGTTGAGCTCTGAAAGAGATATCAACGTTACGTCAAGAAGCAAACCCACTTGTACCATGTAATCATAAATAAATCTCAAAACATAATGTACCCTTCTCATTTAGAATATGAATAAAAGCACAGCCAGTGTTTAATTCACAATGAAAAAGGAAGTTTCATCTTGAAGATCTTCTCACGATGTAGGTAAGTAGGATAAAAACTGGGTTGTAGACGGTTTTGATTGTTAATTATAAAAACTATTGGAATGTTTGTGTTTACCTGTAAATGTACCAGATAATGACAAATATTCATGCCTTATGTTGAATATAGTTAAAAATAGTTGTAAAAATGTAAATGCTTGCAGCATATGGTTTATTAAAATCTATTATAAGTGCTTGGTTTTGAATACAAATTTTAATTAGTTTTAATATCGTATCATTTTTTTGGTTTCTAATCAACACGGACAGCTTGCAGTACTTCAGTCTAATTTCTCGCTGTGTTGGTATTTGGATATATTAGACAGAAATAATGTTTAATAATCTGTGTGGGTAATGAACCATTTTGTAAATACAGGGTGTATCAGTTTTAATCGAGCAAACTTTAATGGTACATTCTCCTAGTCGTCCTGATTCGGAAAAATGTATATTATATACATCTATCTCGATTCCTAAGAAAGTTGAAGTTTACAAGAAAAAATCATTTTTTTTGCAACAACTTCTATAAAAAAGCTTGGATTCAAACAAAATTTTGCATGCCTGCCCTTTCCCCTAAGGACAATTTTATGATGATATTTTCGATATTGGGGGGCACCAGTGGCGTGCAATTCGGCCACATTTCAATTATTTCTAAGAAAAAAGCATGCCACTGTAATTTTTAAGAAATATTTTTTTATCTATTGAATTCCTTGGTCAATTTGGAGTGAAATTTGCTTTTACAGAACAAAAATTGAACTTTTAGTTCCAGAGATAATTAATTTTTTCCAAAGACTTGAAATTACTAAAAAATCCAAGAATGATGACAGATGCTGTTAATTCATTAGTTCGTCGTTGTCAGAAATGCATCGAGGCTGGCGGGTTGCATTTTGAACAGTTGCTGTAATTTTATAATTATTTTTTGTTACTTTTTGTTTTTTAATAAATTTCCTATTTGATTTGTGACTAATTTCAAGTTGGTACGTCTTTCGAAAAAACTAATTATCTCTGGAACTAAAACTTCCATTTTTGTTCTGTAAAAGCAAAGTTTACTCCAAATTGAACAAGGAATTCAATAGATAAAAAAATATTTCTTAAAAATTACAGTGGCATGCTTTTTTCTTAGAAATAATTGAAATGTGGCCGAATTGCACGCCACTGGTGCCCCCCAATATCGAAAATATCATCATAAAATTGTCCTTAGGGGAAAGGGCAGGCATGCAAAATTTTGTTTGAATCCAAGCTTTTTTATAGAAGTTGTTGCAAAAAAAATGATTTTTTCTTGTAAACTTCAACACCCTGTATTTTTCTTAGGAATCGAGATAGATGTATATAATATACATTTTTCCGAATCAGGACGACTAGGAGAATGTACCATTAAAGCTTGATTAAAACTGATACACCCTGTATACTAGCGACAAATTCTATTTATTGTCTATAAATTTTGGTAAATGCTGTAAAAATTATAAGGAAAATTATTCTCATTTATTATTTTTTAGGAATTCTTCCTTATTTTTTTATTTTATTTTATTAAAGTGGCCTCTTTAAATATGCACTCTTTTTTATGATTATATTTCGTCCTTGGATTGATTTTTAGCAACAGGAGCCGGAATATTGTACTCTTTTTCATAATCCTGCATATTTTGTTTGAAAATTTAACATTTCTGATTGCTTTTTTGGAAGTACGATCAGTTTTACGGTATAATAGATGGCACTGGCGAGAGTGACACAAACATACCGTTGACGCTTCAGTGGGCAGGCATAAGTAACTCACAAACCAAGCTACTTTTTGTTTCACTCTTATCCGTGTCATCTATTATGCGGCACTGATTTTACCGATAGAAAAGTAATCTTCTTAAATAGCTCTACGCCCTTGCAATTTCCTCTTCCAGTTTCTTGTAAGTAGGAATTCTATTGCATCCTCCATCTTATGATATTAATAATAAATCAATGTGAAAATAGTGTAATAATTGCTATTTAAGCATTTATTTCAAATTCTTGTATCACAAAATGTTGTAGAATATCATAAATAAATATCTGATATTGTCCATTCACATAACTTTCTTATACTTACTTTCATTATAGCCACAATTTTTTGTATAATAAAAAAATATGGAAACCCAATAACAACTAAAACGTGCTTTTTGCTAAATTACGTCATTTCCCATTTTTCCTACGTCAACACCAAGTAAGTATATCAAAAAACTATTAAACTTTCTGCTGATCCGAGTACGAAATAGTTTAACTTCTCAATTAATCTGTACTAGGTCAGGTAAAGTCATCAAGTTGGCAGTTGAATTGTAACCGAAGCACACCTGGATAGAGGATGTGCGATTACTCCAGTATATATTTCAAAAGAATTGACCTAACTCTAGTTTATCCTCATTAGTTGCTTGGGCAAATCAGGACAAAGACATGATGGCCGCCCTTATACAAAACATCCAACCAAGGGATTGATGGGTAAATGCTTTTTACATTCAGGGATAATTTTGCTCGATGGTACACATATGCTTGCATCAGGGATGTACAAAGTGGGGAAAATTTTAAAATAATTAGTCTGTTGAACTAATTTTAAGAGATTTTATTATCCGAAAAGTTATTTTTGCTAAATAATTTAGGAATTTAAGAATTTATTTAGAGAGTGTAACAATTCGTTTTTTGTTTTCAAGTTTATGGATAACATTTTTTTTGGTAGACCCTGTCCCGTTATTATATCGGCTTCTGCCTTTATGCCTTCGCGACTAAATACCGGATTATTCCCTTGAAGCTCTATATCTACTACACATACAGACGAAAATGACACAGCCCTCGTAATCGTTCAAACTAAAGGCCCTTTAAAGTTGATTGCGAACTGCGATAACCTTATGGTACATCTTTTATAAACACACTAAAGACGTGTTTTGTGTTGGAATACAAAACATCACAATCTTATCGGGATGTAATGCTGACGAAAAGACGCAGAAATTTAAGGCAAGGTGATGTGACTTTGGAATTATGGGGGCTTGGGGTGTAGAATAACACGCGGTATTTTGGTGGTTCTATCAAAATGATTTAGAAATAAATGTAGGGATAATCGGAGTCATAAGATAAAATTATGACTATTTTGTAACCGACGAAATTAGTCTAAAAGTTGTTAAAAGGAAATCAAACTGCTTTTTTGTAAAATCGACTTTGAGCCAAACTATACAGGGTGTCACAGGAGAAGACACGAAATATTTTAGGTGTGATTCTTGAATTGCATTGTCCTGTATAATTTTTTTATCTCCAATTGGGGTTAGTTTTAGGGCAATCATCTCTTGAATGTTGAAAATTGTAGATTGAAAAAGTAAAACACTGTTGAATAAAAAGAAGCCAGTCTGCTAAACTATTTGATTATCGAAAAAAAGTTATACATAAAATTTGTAGCTGAGATGATTTGCGATCGAAAGTATCTTATAATTTTTTTGGTAGTGTTAACCCTTAAAAAATTATTAATGTTCAAATTTTGAATTTGAAAAAATAAATCATTATGTTCACGCTTCATTTAATTTATTTTGAAAACTAGTATTGTAAATAGTTAAAAATTTGATACATCATGAAAAATTGCTTTATTTTGAATCGAAAAGTTACATTTCATTTTGAACATAAACGATGTCTACTCGGAGTAATTATTAAATTTGTTAAAAAGATTTCCGTAAGTTGCCATCTGCAATGATTTTATATGAAAAATAAATTTTTTTTAAAATATGGATTGGAGATAAAAAAATTATACAGGACAATGCAGAAATCTATTCAAGAACTATACCTAAAAATATTTCGTATTTATCCTGGGACACCCTGTATAAAATAAAATACGATCAAAACTCTGCAAAATTCCGAAATTACTCCTTCGAAGGATTCTAAATCATACAGGTAAAATTTTATTGTGACATTAAACAACATGTCAACAGAATGTTCGATAAAATCTTGACTACCAGCATCTTTACATGCAGTTTATATCATGAATGCATGTCGTCTGCTATTTGAGCTCTGTCCCACGAGACGACAACGCTTTGATAAGTTTGAGGGGTTTGTAGCACCATACCATAATCAGACAATACTTTACACAACTAGACAATATGGAGCGTTCCATTGACTATTCAACTGCTGTACTTACAATTAGTTCAGTTCAAGGAATCATAAACTTTCATGAAAAATAGGAGGTGTAGTTAAAATATATTTGCGTTCAAAACAACTACAGGCTACAAAAAGTGTAACTTGAAGTCCTTTATTTAGAAAATTGAAAATATTTTGAAATTGGATTAGGTGCAAATTCTGGCATTTTTATAGTTTGAATTTATGGTAAATACCTGGTATACATACTATTTAGAAATTTTTAGAAAGTTTTAATGCCTTAACAATAAATACCTCTTAAGTACTAATTTTATGTAACAAACTTTTTGAAATACAAAATACTTACATTCTAATTTCTCCTTTTTATTCTCATTCATCATTTACAAAGCAAACTCACACCCCACAATGACAAATCATTATTTTATTTTGCCCAAATTCCAATTATTTTGCTTACAGATCGTAGAAGTTAAAATAGTAGTAAATATGCCATTCATATAAAGTCCCTTTTGCAGTACATAAAAGGGCGTTTATTGTTGTGATTTGTCATTTTTATGTCAAACAAATTGTTGTCGCTTTATGGTGCTGAATTATTACCTGCATAATATGCTCACATTTCTGAATAGAGTCTTTCAAGCGGGTTGAATTTCCGGTGATAGAAGAGTGCTTTTATTGGGATATAATTAACTGAAAATTGACATGGAATTTGCTCGGAATTTTGTTGGGTTTCTTTGGTTGAGTGACCTATGAGATGAGATAACGTGTTATTCAGGTTTGAATTAAACGTGTTTTGATAAAAGTTCAAAAGTGTAATTTTTTAATAAAATTAGTCCCAAAAAAGTGCTTTCGTAAAAGTACAATTTCAAGCAACAAAAAACGTACAAAAAATTCGTGTGAAGCATTCGTAAATTTTTTATAAAATAACCATCATTCTGCTTCGAAATAATGGTCTTTAAAAAAAAATCCGAAAATCAGTTCCATTACTATATTTTTTTAATAAAATTCCTCTCGAAAACCGCGATGTTCTAAAAGTGCGATTTGAGGCTTGGAAAAACGCATAAAAATTCCTATGGACCATTCGTTAATTTTTCTAAAGTAAAACCGTCACACAGCTTTAAAATAAAGGTTTTGTGATAAAGTTCCGACCAGAGGTTGCCAAACTATAATTTTTTAACAGAACTTTTATCAAAATAGCGTTTTTTTAAATGTGCTATTTGAGACAAGAAAAAATGTGGAAAAAAATTATACAAGAATTCGTGATTTTTTGTAAAATAAAACTGGCCTGTGAGAGAAATTGTTATAAATAACTTTATTAATACATAGTTTTACAATTAAATATTAGGGATTAGAAAATTATAATACATTTCTGATCAGGAACACATTTTTTCTACAGGGTGAGTCGCAATAATAAGTGGGACATGCTTTACCTGTAAATACTAGGCCTAAAACTAAGACGATTGACGTAAAAAGTTGTTATAATAAAATGCTTAACTAAAAAGTTATAGGCGTTTGAAGTTTCAGAAAAAAAATAATTTTTGGTAATAACTCCTAAACTAATTGAATGAGAAGAATAAATTCTTGGTAGTTGCTAATGAATACCAAAGACCTTTAATTTGTGAAAATTTTGTTGAAATCAAACTTTAAGAAGATGGTTTTTTAAAGCAAGTAAAGTGTTTAACCTTCTGGAACTTTTCTGTCCTTAAAATGGAATTATAAAAAAAATTGCATTTAATAGGCAATTTAATTTGGAAACTTTTTCATCTCTTGTCAAGTTTTGATTAAATGCACTGTGAAACTTTAAAAAATTAAAAACTAACAGCATGTTTTTACTAAGTTTCAAAAAAACGGCATCAAGTATGCTGAGATTTAAAAGTTATTGACGGAAGACGGAGCTCCAACACATTATGCACGTCCTGTGCGACATTAGCATATTGGGTATCAGTCACCTATCCTCAACGATGGATTGGTAGAGGCCCTGACGATGACGCTCCTGTAGCTCTTCTTTGCATTGAAAACCGAATTTTTTTAAAATATAAACTGCCTCTCGAACTTGATTGGCGTGTTGAACGATTCTCCTTCTAAGCTCTTGAAGTGAAGGAATAGGTGTTGCATACACTTTTGATTTTAAATATCCCCAAGAAAAGAATTCAATTGCGTTTAGGTCAGGAGAACGAGGAGGCCATTGCAACAGGAGCGTCAGGGCCTCTACCAATCCATCGTTGAGGATAGGTGACAGATAGCCAATGTCGCACAGGACGTGCAGCATTCTTGATGCTGCTTTTTTGTAACTTAGTAAAAACATGCTGTTAGTTTTTAATTTTTTAAAGCCTAACGGTGCGTTTAATCAAAACTTTACAAAAGATCAAAAAGTTTTTAAATTAAATTGCCTATTAAATAAAAATTTTTTTATAATTAAAATTTTAAGGAGAAAAAAGTTCCCGAAGGTTAAACAGTTTACTTATTTTAAAAAACCATCTTCTTAAAGTTTGATTTCAACAAAATTTTCACAAATTAAAGGTCTTTGGTATTCATTAGCAACTACCAAGAATTGGTTCTTCTCATTCAATTAGTTTAGAAGTTATTAGCAAAAATTACTTTTTTTTTCTTAAACTTCAAACGCCTATAACTTTTTAGTTATGCATTTTAGTATAACAACTTTTTGCGTCAATCCTCTCAGTTTTAGGCCTAGTATTTAAAGGTAAAGCATGTCCCACTTATTGCGACTCACCCTGTGTAAATCAACAAATAAATCGATGTAATTTGTAACTTAGGGATTAACTAAACGGTGTTAATTTTAACTGCTGCCACAAATCAAATTACAATATTGTAGTGACGAATAATTGAAATCACTAAAAGAGCAATTCTCTTTAATAAAGAAGGGGACAATAATTGGACCTCCTGTAATTTAACCCAAGTACAACAGTCGTGAGGGTGTTTCTATGCTCTAGTTACCCTCCACATGACACTTGAGACTAAATATAGAAGGAGAGTAAAGGTTTTATTGCAATAATAAAATTGATATGATGAATAAAATTTAATATAATCATAATTTCATAAAAATAAGTTTTATTTGAGCGAATATAATTTCTCATAATTATATTCTTAAATGGACCGTGATGGCAGAATCACAATTCCCACTTCATAGACAAGCCATTTCTTTACAAAAGGCGAAATGAATGGAGATGTAAAACTACACCGATGATGTAGATCGTCTTACGTTGTAGTCTATAGTACTCTGAATAGAGTCGCGCCCTCCTGAAGAGGGTAGCATGACCTGGGCAGACAGGATGTGAATAATGTGACATGACTATGCGAGACCTTAAGACTTCATTCAATGCTAAGTCAGGATAATCGAAACCGGGGCATGTTTTTAGTGAAACTAACAGGTCATGAAATGTGAAATTGTGCAGGTTTTTTAAATTAAAAGTAATTCTAAAATGAAATTATTATAAAAATAAATAATTTTTCGAGTTTTATGATCATCAGTTTAACACACAGTGTTTTCTGCCTCGTAGTACCATAACTAAAAAACTAAGTACTAAACTACAATTTTTAAACTGCTAGTACCTAGATATTAGTAGTCATTTTTTTCTAGCTAAACTCCCCTCTTCAAAATTTTTTACTACTTGTCTTTCTCGCCGTTTAACAAACTAACAGACACCCGAATATTCCTCCTGTGAATTGGCAAGCTGACCCGCCCTCCGGATGTAATGTCAAAGCTTAGGAAGGTCTCCAGGCCCTCCCAACCTGCGATAGACTAAAAGCAGCTCAAGCACTTTTGTCCTTCTGTAAAGTTCAACGGTTGTACACAAATAGATGTCCTAATGGGCGATGGGCGTTCTACACCTGATCGTTTCATCCGATCGTCTTTTGATTGCGAACAAGTCCTTTAGCCTATTTGTGCACATTATTATATGATATCTGATATTTCGGTCTTTCAATGAAAGTTTTTGCTATTATCCTTAGGTGAACTGTGTAGAATGAAGAGCAAAGTCGTTGGATGTCGTTTTTGTTACGTCAGTTCCGGATTTGGAAGAAAAACGTTTCAGGGATTCGTTAAATGGTAGGTAACAGTGTAGACTGGAATTATATAAAACTGCACAATATGAAATCTATTATTGAAGCATATTTTGTTATAAATTTTATACATGAAATTAAAAATGATAATCTTTAAAACTGCATTTAAAATTTTTGAACTTTAGATCTATATTTCTACTAATATACGACGTAAAAAAAAATTACAATAAATCTTGGAAACATTATTAGCTTTTCTTAAAATTGTGTAACTGACGATTAATTAAATTATGATAGCAAAAAAAGAATAAATTGTAAAAAATAGAATATATTAAATATAAAAGACAAATTTATCTGTTACAAACAACACTTGAAACTTCTCTCCACGAACAAATCGGCCCCATATCGCGCTCGCATACCCTCCTGCGTCACCTCCACAATCTTCCTGTATGCTCCATGCCAACTGCAATCTAAAACGCCAAACAATCTACAGCAGGATAATTTTTATCTCAAAACTTAGAACAAACCTGTATAGAAAATTAAAAACTTTTAAAAAATCATCGATTTGTCCTTGAAGCGCCAAAGATCGAAAGTGCTCTGCCAACATTAAAGCATCCACATCCGAAGGAGTGCTCTCAGTTTCCACCCAGTTTCTTATAATTGGTTTAATTTGTTGCCAGGAGAGGCCTGTGAAAGGCGATTTGGAAGATGGAGGTTTTTCAACTGGAAAATAAGTTTTATTGTGAAATTAAGATAATAAATAATTTTGGTATCTTTTGTTTATTAGAATATTACAATATTTACTAATATTCAGTAAAAGATTTCATTGAAATTCTTATTAATAGTCTACTTACTCGCTTTGTTAGGTTTCTGGTTGGTGTTACAAGAAATACTCGGATCCAATTTGTACGTTTCAATGATTTCTTGTCGAAGATCCTCCGGTAATTCCCCCAGAACACTCAAATCGATTTCCTCAGAACCTTTCGGAACCATCTATAAAAAAACCCTAAATTTCCAAAAAAGCTTTCCACACAAGAAAGAAACCCACCGTATTTTCAACTGATTTGCTCTTGTTCCAAAACTTTTCCAAACCACCATCATTCGAATCAAACCGCTTAATACTCTTGCCTCCTTTTGGTCTGCCTCGCTTCCCTTTTTTCACATCCTCAACGACATTCTCAACTTTCTTTTGTGGAACTGCTGTCTCTTCTTTAGGTTTTGTTTGGAGGAATTTCGTCAAAACCGGATTGGTTTTTGTGGGTTTTTCTAGTTTGCTCAACTGGATTCCGATGCCACGCAAATCAGCGAATCCAACGTTTAGTTTGTCGTAAATGCTTTTAATTTCTTTGGAAATGATTTGGGCGTCGTTTAAATACTGCTGACTAGTTATGCTTTTGCTGATGTTGTCGCAGAATCCATGACCAAGGTACTTGGCGGTTTCCTTTTAACATAAAATTGTTTTAAAATTATCTACTGAAGGGTAGTTATTTTCCTTACCACTGGAGCTTCTGCAGCTCGCACCATAAGTTTAAGCGTTAAGCACTTGGATTTTAATCCAGTGTCCACGAGTCTATTAAACACTTCTTCAGATAGCTTCTCAAGAAAAGTGTAACATTCTTCAAGAGTTTTGAAGCGGATGCCATAGTTTATTTCAGCTGAAACGCTTTTTCTCTCATGGGTAAAACTGAGAGGTTTTTTGTCGATTCCCTTGGCTTGTTCGAGAAGAGTTTCTCCGTTTTTTGACCCGATTTCCGCTTGGAGGACTTTCAGGGAAGCCAGCTGTAACAAAAATTCAATCATAATGGATCTCCGATGGTTTGCGGACTAAAATCCTACAAAACTCAAATAAAATCTTAAAAGTTAAAAACTAGAACTACTAGAAGTAAATGTTTTTGAATTGAACAAACTTTTTTCATACAGAACAAACATTTCTAATACAGAAGCCACTTTTTTAAATTTCTCAAAATTCTGCTTCTATCTCAATTCTTTCACCTGCACATCCCCGCAAGTATTCAATCCTAAATGCTGCAACTTCCCCAAAGTAGCTCGTCCAACTCCAGGCAAGTCAGCCAGAGGTATATCCGCCATATAGTCCTCCACATCATCAGCCTTCAACCAAAACTGTCCAGCAGGTTTAGCTTTCCTTGTAGCTAGTCTAGCTTGAAGCCTGTTAGCTCCAAAACCTGTAGAACAAGGACATCCCGTCACTTGCATGATTTCCGAGCGAATGTGAGTCGCCCACTGGTCCACAGACATGCCACTACTTTTGAGGATATCTGTGACGTCTACGTACATTTCGTCACAGCTTACTGCCTCTATGTCGAGGGTGTAAGAGGCGATGGTGTTGTAGAGTGTGTGAGAGACTTCCTTGTAACCCTCAAAATCATACGAAATTGTCTTCAAATCTGGACAAAGTTTAATAGCAGTTCCAAGGAACATTCCGTTTTTCACACCAGCTTTCCTCGCCTCGTAACTACAACTAGCTATTTCGGACATTGAGGATAATGCATCGATATGCTCAATTCTCGTATGGACGTTTGGCATTTTCTCCATGTATAAAGCAAATTCTTTTACACGGCTTTCCGCACGTTGGCCACTGGAAAGTTGTGGGTTTTTGGCATGGGCTACCGCTATAGGTTTTCCTCGGAGTTCTGGATGTTTTTTCAAACCAACTGAGACGAAGAAACAGTCCATGTCGATGTGCATTATCACTTTGGAGTGAGGTGGGAAGTTTTGAGGATGATTCCCTGGAAAAAAATCGAGTAAAAATTTATGAAAAAGCCAAAAATCAACAACTTAGTAGGATTTTTTAAGAAATCAACTTTTTTCGTTATAATATTAATTGCACACATTTTTACCTTTCAGGGATTCTAACTGAATTTTGCCAGGAAACACTCCATCAGATTCCTCACGCATCTGCCCCACAAGTTGCTTAAACTCAGCCCCCAAAGTTGAAATCAAATGCAACCGGGAATTATTGTAGAACTCCTCTAAGAAATTCGGATCAGAAGCTGTTTTGGTTTCCGCTGGGGGTTTGGACAGCACCGGAAAATCAATACGAGGTTGCGTGACACTCTGATTCGTATACAGCATATACCGCTTGTAGTCCAAGAGCTTCCCTAAGGCAACACTGTCGGTTATCCAGCTGGGTTTAACAATTGGAACTGAACCCAATTTGTTGATCTGTTCATAAATTTCCTTCTTTCAGCACTGTTGTAGTTATTTAGTATAGTAATTTACCTTTACGTTTGGTAGATTCGAGGCGATTAAATGCGTGGTGCTGCTGACTTGATACAAGTGGTAAAGTCCACCATGTTGCGCCATAATCACCTGCAGATCGTTAGCTGAAGGGTTAGTTAAGCCGTTTACATGGATGGCAACGCCACTGAAGATATCGGATAGCTTTTCCAGTTTAGAGGTGTGAAACTGTTCCATAAGTTTGCTGCGTTTGGCAGCCATATAACCACCCTAAAACACCAGGATTAACTTTGATATAAAATACAATGGATAGCATACCCATGCGGCAAAACCGTTGTCTTCATCTTTGGCACCTTTATCGTTCTTTTTAGGCCTGCGTTTCATATTTTAGAAGGGACACAAACGAGAAAAAGTTGGGTTAAGTTTTTGTAAACAACTTGAATTAAGCATGGATGTATGCAACCAAAAATACATATGCAGATAAAATCATGCAATGTTCCACTCATATTAACTGCTGCGCCATCTATTATTTACTGAGTGAATTACAATTTTAAGCGTCATCTCTTAGGATAAGTATAAACTATTAACTGTAGAAACCTGCAATTACAGATTCCGATATAAAATTACATATTAAGTGCTGCGCCATCTCTTATTTACTGAGTGAATTACAATTTAAAGCGTTATCTCTTAGGATAAGTATAAACTATTAATTGTAGAAACCTGCAACTTACAGATTCCAATATAAAATTGCAGGTTTCTACAGTTAATAATTTATACTTATCCTAAGAGATGACGCTATAAATTGTAATTCACTCAGTAAATAATAGATGGCAAAGCAGTTAATATGTATGGAAAATTGCATGATTTTATATGCATTAGTATTTTTGGTTGCATACATCCATGCTTAATTCAAGTTGTTTACAAAAACTTAAGCCAACTTTTTCTCATCCTAAGAGATGACGCTGTATTTATTATCTATTTAACAGATAATAAATACTTTAATAAAGTAAAAATACTGATTCATCAAATAATTGCGATTATTTTATTGGCTTTAATATATAAACATTGCAATACAAACATTAATACCTATAGTTGCAAAGAAATACTTTTTGTAAAAATTTTATATCAGTATATCACCAATCCAACCCCTCCGAAACACAAACCGGATACTCTCCGGTAAGACACGCAGTACAATGCCCAACTTTCGTCTGTCCATCACCAAGTGTTGCATTCATCTGCACAGCTGTAAGCAATCCATCCACACTGAGGTACTCCAAACTATCGGCACCTAAAATTTTGTTAAAGTCTACGCACTTTGGCTGAAGTAATAACTTACCAACATCCTCAGTTAGTTCTTTAATGCTCATCGAATTGGCGATGAGCTCAGCTTTAGTGGGGATATTGATTCCCATGAAGCAGGGGTGCTTCAGTGGTGGACTGGCTACTCTGATATGAACTTCTTTCGCACCTGCGTCTCTTAATAACTTGATAATTGAACCGATTGTGTTGCCACGTACAATGGAATCATCAATGAGGATAACGCGTTTGCCTTCCACGTTACATGAAATGGGACCTAATAGTGATATTAGAAACAAAACTAAAGATTTTTAAGAAGAAACTTACTGAATTTAAGCGTAACGTTCGTCTGACGTAGTTTATTAGTTGGTTGGATGAAGGTTCGGCCTACGTATGTATTTTTTGTTAAGAGCTCACCCCAAGGGATCTTGGACTAAAAAATATTTATAATAATAAATTGCTTATAAAATTCTGTCAAAGTTACTACTCAAAATTTTGAACATTTGTTAAGTGAGGATTTAAATATTATTGAGAGACTTGTCTTGAAGCACCACCACCACCATCACACACCTCTATGGAGTAACCAAACGCAGCTGCATTGCCTGACTCAGGCACACCTCCAACAATGTCAGCCGCCACTGGATGTTCCAGTGCCAATTGTCTTCCACATTGCTTTCTAACCTGATAAACTTCTTGGTCCTCAAACACGCTATTAGGTCGTGCAAAGTACACATATTCGAAAATGCAAAAAGCCAAAGGTTTGCCATCGGGTGTGGCTACCACATCTACAGTTTTGATGCCGTGACGGGACATTTCGATGATTTCACCTGGTAGGACCTCGCGCACATACTTGATCATCGAAACAAAGGCACACGATTCGGATGCTACTACCCAACCGTCTGGATTAGAGTCCCTAGTTGGTGCTATAGGTAAAACATGATATAGTGTAACATATTCTATTTACAGTAATTTTTCCAACCGTGAGCTTCTTCGTATACGGAGGCCACCAGTACGCCTGTACTAGTTGAGCAATATTTGAAAATTGAGTTTGGTTTCCTACTTACACCCATCGTCAGTTGAAGGGATGATTCCAATGCACAGGGGACGATTACCAAAGGGATCGCGTACAGCATATATACGATCTTTAAGCATTATTACCAATGAGTAGCTCAAAGGGGCTAGTTGCATCAGGTGTCGGATGCGCGCCGGCCAATTCGGACCATTTACCTCGCCTTCCGGTGGATTTAAACAGAGAGCTTGTGTGATTAGTTCACTATCAGAATGCGTTGATAAACCTACGCCACGATCCAGAACCTTTTAAAGAAAGTTACAAAAAATATCGTAACGTGGAAGTCTAACCAGTGGTGGTCTAAGGTTCTTCTTACCATCTTACGTAACTTATCCGCATTGACCAGCTGGCCATTATGGGCCAATGCTAAGGCCCCATGCATGGAATGCACAACAAACGGTTGACAATTAACCTGTTCAGGTTTGGCACTAGTTGAGTATCGCGTGTGTCCAATACCCAAAGAGCCTTTTAGCTTAGAAACAACTTCGGGGTTTAATACGTGCTTGACCAAACCCATGCTCTTGTGGATGTGAAAATCATTGGTACCCTCACTGGTCACTAAACCAGCGGATTCTTGACCACTATATAAAACACACATGTACATTAGGCATTTGAGAGGATTTATAGAGCTTTATACCGATGTTGAAGACCTCCCAGTCCAATGGCAATAATTTGGGCTATTTCTGTGTTGTTGGGCCAGGTTAGCGAGCCAATTGCACCGAAAACGCCGCATTCGTGTGTTAGCCCTGTAGCAGGTTTGATGGTAGAACTTGGTTGGGGTTTATCGGCTGACATGTCGGAGCAAATAGGGCACTAAGTAAATTAAAACTCGTAAAAGTAAAGACACATAAATTACATTTGTTTTGTTAGGTTAGATTTGTAGATTTGTAAACACGTTGAACTTGACAGGAAAACAGTAATTAATGCATTGGATCTATTCTGTTTATTGTGACATTAGAACTAATTATATTTTAAGTTGTTTTTATCATACAGATTCATAATTCTTTTATTAGTCACATATTGTTATATGTATTCATATTTATACATAAAATATTATCGTTGTGTTTATAAATAAATGATAAATAAATAATACGATTACATGGTAGGATATTTGAACTACAATAGGTACTAAAATCACTTGTTATTATTGTATAAATTTTAATATTAATCTCTTTAAAAAACACTGCAAGTTTATTGTGTATAAATAAAAGTAAATCACATTATCACCACTCTAAAAATAAATTTCAAAATAATATTATTCAATACATGTGTTTATTATACAACTTTGCTTAAATATGAACAAGCCTTCGATAGCTCAGTTGGTAGAGCGGTGGACTGTAGAGGAAACGAGATTGTAGAAATCCATAGGTCGCTGGTTCAAATCCGGCTCGAAGGAAACTTTTTAAAACAGATTTTTGGTAATAATTTACAGATATATCACAATAACGAAGAACTTTTTCAATAAAAGTACGCAGTTCACCTTATCAAATTATAATCGTAATCGATATTATTGTGAACAAAAATCTATACTTATGTCTGTTTAAAATTTTTCGATATTTTTGCTATTTTTGTTTAATTTATAGAAGTAAAAACCTATAGGCAATTACTGTTATTCTATTATGATGATGACTGAGGTTCTCAAATTGTAAATGAAAGTTAAACTAATTTAGCTTCTTTTGATCTTCTAAGGAAAATTTGAAGGGAATAAATTTATTTTGAAAAATGACTCTAATTATACATACTAATATCCTACAATAAAACACGTTACATTTCAAGGCTAATTTTACATGAATCGATTAAACTGATTTTCCTTCTTTGTAATACTCCTTCGTCATTAAACAGGCTTTTTAATAACATGCCCTATACCCAAGCAAGAATGTTCCACCAATTTAAACTTAACAATGCCAATAAAATAACAATTTACACACACATGTAATTTTTAAAATGATTTAGGTACCAAACAAAATTGTTAATATTCATCAACTAGTTTAAAAATAGCCTTTTGATTGAGACAGGTTTTTTGATCTAAATTAAGATGGGAAATTGACAAGTAATTAACGCTGATGAGCTTGTATATCTTCTGCGAGATGGCTTAAATTGGTGCTCGAGTCTTTAATAAATAGTCGTTTGTTGAAATGTTAATGAGTGCCTCTGGCACACAATGTTAAATTACTATTGAAATATATCAATAAGGAAGTTGGGAAGTTTTTTAAATGTACCAAAAAAATGTTATGGCAAAAACAACAATATTAAAGGACAATAAATTAAAGCAGGTTGCGTATGTGTACGAATTTTATGGGACATTATTATACATATTTGTAACTATGTATACCTATAGTAAAAGTATTATTAGGCATATTCTTCATGTAAATCGTTAATAAAGTTACCTAAAAGAACACTTACTGTAGGGCAATTTTTTTTTCTTTTTTCCAACTTTGTACTCAACTGAATTAATAGGACATAGGATATTTTTCGACGAAAATACGACCAATATTTTTGGAAAATTGACGATCATTTACTTATTTCTCCAATCACAAGGCTTAAATTTGAATAATTTATTAAAACCAATCTTTCATCAAATTATTTTTTTAAAGAAATTCTTAGTATAGTATAGTTAATAAAATTTTCTGTGATAACTTAAATGATAGGATAATAATAAATACCTGTTCATTTTCAAAATATTTATTTATTAAATTATAAAATTAGATGCAAAATTACTTTGAAGTAACTACATTTATTTAAATAATAACATGAGCAAATAATCAATTATTATAAAAAAGCTAATAAAACATGATTACTTAACAATTAGCACGATTAATTTAAATACAATAGTCAAACAACTCAAGTTCATTTTGTCACTTATTTTCACTCTAAGCCTAGTTTAACTAACCTATTAAATAAGACCGAGTTTTTTGGGGGAGGAACTAGAAATAAATCAGTACGATGGCAAATTATACACCATTTTAATCAATCATCACAAAGACAAAAACTTCATCAAGGCGTCGTATATCAAGCGTGGATTGATCGTTCCATCCGCCGTATACCGAACACCTCTCAGTGATCCATCATCATGGCTGACTACGCCATATTCACCCACAATAAACCCATCGGCTGTGCGTTCCTCCACTCGATACTTCCTGTAGTTTCTACCTTCCACCACGTAACCAACTTTCTGGTTGTCGTCGTCTTTTTTCGCTTGGTCCTTAACCTCCTGTTTTTTGGGCGTTGGAGGTTGGCTGGGTTGGATGCCATGCGCCCTTCCGTTGGTTACCACACTTATAGCTTCATCAACTTCGTAGTTTTGCTCCGGTACTCCGTAGACTTTCGGGAGTTGTTGATGGTTTGTTGGTGGTTGGTAGCGTTTTTCTTGCAGTTCCCAATTTCGTTCAGTTGTAACTGAGGTTAGTCTTGTTGAGGGTTGTTCGTAGTTGTCCTCCGGTTTCTCCCAGTTGGTAGGTTTGTCTAATGGTTTACTTGTTACAAAGTAGTTGTTGCTTTCAGCTACAGAACTTTGTACAGGCGTTGGAGGAGGAGGTGGAGCTGTTTCGTTTAACTTGCGTTTGTCTTCGTTGTCCTCAAAATTATTCCTGTAATTGTTAGCGTTATCGTAATTTCTCTCATGTCTTTCATTTTGATTCGCCTTGTCATTCGCCCAGTTTTTCTCATGGCCATGTGGTACTGTTTGAATGACAGTGCTATAAGATACAGATCTAGCTCTTCCAGGTTGTCTTGGGTTGTTATGATACACAATAGTCTGGTGATAAGGACGTTTGGAATCGTCTATTTCTCGATCGAGGTAATCCGAAGAGCTCAAAGGGTTGAATGGCAGGTTTTGAGGTCTTGGTAAAGCGTGAACACTAGCCGGAAAACTGCGACTAAACTCCGACGTATCTAAATCAGTATTCCTCATAATTGGTTCGCTTTCTTCTACACTAAACTCGCTTTTATTGGCTTCGGCTACTATACTAGGATGATCCTCAGAAGCAACGAAATTCTGATCCGGATACATCGTCGTCGTCTCAGTGTAACTCTCACTTGGTGTTCTACCTTCCATGTCTTGGTGTTGCAACGTTTTACCTATCGACGAAGAAACGCGTACAGCTACAATAACACCATCGCTTAAATTATCACTGGGTTCTTGTGTATTGTCTGTGTATAAATCTTGAGCACTAATTGTTGTTTCGTCTAGATCGTTTTGTTGAGCAATATCTAAGTTTGTACTTCTGGAAGTACGGACTAAGGGTTCGGTGGATTCGATTTCCATGTCGGTTGTTGTGAAGGTTGGATAAGTGGGAGCTGATGTTGTGGTTTCACGGTACGCTTGTCGGAGGGATGATTCCATGAATACCGAAAGGAAGTCAGCGCCAGCTAGAATGTCCGGTTCAGCACCGCGCTCCCGCCGTACTAAGGGCAGGCCTTCGGTTGCCATCTTTGTTCCACACATTATCTGGAAAAAGGGATAATAATTAATAAAACGAGTTCTTCAGTCGAATAAAAAAAAACCAAGGTTTTTTAGAATAGGTACCTTGATTAGAAAATTAAAACTAAATATCTCCAAAATAGAGATAATAACTTGCGATTAGATTAAAAATGTATCAAAATTATTAGATATACATAGATTCCATTTCAAAATTGGTCCAAACTTAGACCTGGATTTTTTATACATCATGATGTAAACTTACAAAAATATTTTCGTATCTCTAAATCAATTTCCTTGATTTAACTGTAGTAAACCTTCAACTTAATTTTTCTTTATTTGTTTTAATATCAAAAAGGTATAAGAGTGATTAACATAACAACAATTGCAAGAATACTTCTTCTATAAATATAAAACAATCCAGTAGATATACAATTTATTAAATACCAACGGTTTTTTGTGTAATTAAAAGTGATTTTTAAAATAAGTAAAAAGAAGGCGTATTTCTGAGTGGATTAAAGACGTTGTCCTTGTATACATTTTGCAATTGTTGTTGGTTGGATAATTTACGTGGCGCTATAAGCTTTTTCTAAGAATATTATAAGTAATTATTGTACCTATCAGTTTCTAAGATATCAACAATATTCTTTGTACAAACTTGAAGATTATTTTTACAATGAAATGCACATTCACTCTGGTAAATTATTCAACTTCAAACTTCCAACCGCCCTTCGTGATTAAAACGGAAAAATAAACCCATGACATGAAATTTCTTATTGAATTCCATTGTTTCGTATGTAAAATGGATTTGAACATACGAATACGTAGGTCGTTGTTCTTTCAACAGGTTTGCGTACATACGGTTCTGGGATGTCATCTCCTTTGAATGCATATTATCGATACGTAAATCTACAGATGCAACAGCATTCCTCAGATGATTTTCTGTTTAGGAAATAAGATTCGCGTAACGCTTATCACCCTGACATTTTCCAATGCATAAGAATTTATACTCGTATTTATGTAACCAGAAAAAGTACAATAACAAAAAGGTAAAAAACTGTTTTGATTGCCCAGTTTAATCGACAAATTTAATAAATAACGAGTTATTTGTTCCAGTTACAAGTTAAATGTGCCTTTAATGGGGGCTCGTAAATTTTAAAGACTATAAAGTTAAATTCGACTAATATTTTTATTCCATAACAGCTTGCTAAATTATTATGAATAAAATAAAACAGTTTAATGTCACGGTTAATAATTATTATTATGGTACTCCCGCACAAAAAATATTTAGGTCATAAATTATAAAGGTGTCACTAATAAAACCAAGGAAAAACTACGCATTAATACTCCTTCGAAAAAATGATGTAATAGCTAATACTCGTAGCTTAGATCCTAGTTCTTTATACTAGTGTGCTTCATCAATCAAAACCTATCTAATATCTTTGACAAAAATATGTTATCCTCATGTAGTTCAGGCTATTAGGCTCAAATTTGCATTTGTAATTTGACAAACTTTCGGGACTATAACTCACCTAATGTGGGTTTTAAGCAAATATGGCTTGATGTAGTTCGGGATGGGCGAGGTTTTGTTAAAAATTCATAATTCCTAAACCTTGAACTCTAATATAATAACGGCGCCACTAATTTATGGATATGCAAACTTTCGGTTTCGATGTCCAATAATCTAGACGAATAAAGATTAGATTTTATTCCGGATATTATCCAGAGCTGCTCTGTGTGGTCTATAAATAATATCTGAGAGCTACCTACATATTTTCAGATAATGAAGTGAATAAAGGTTTGTTTTTTAGCAAAACTTTTTCAAATGCCAATGGCCTGCAAGCTAATAAAAACAAATATTTTGTGAAAACATTGGAAAATATAAAATTTTTATTGGATTTGTAAATTATTGGCGATTTGGCTGACAGCTTATTAGGGCGATACGTGTAATAATATTTTTTCTAGTTCAAGGAGTGTTAAGGTGGAGACGCCTCACAGTAGAACCAACAAGTTAAAATATTCAAAGAAATTATACCAAAGAGTTAAAAGACTGTATTTGCTAGATAATACTAAAAACTTTTCCTATTAGAATCTAAATCACAACAAAAAGAATAAAGCTTTAGTTAGATACTTAACACCCATTTAACTCGAAATTAATAATTTCCATTTTAATAACTAGTGATATAAGAGAAAATCAACATGAGCTAAAAACCCACTCCTACAGAGAAAAATTTATTTCATACTAATGATTTTAAAGCTGTTATATTCAATCTTGGCATTTTTTTGAACGAAATTTACTCGCATTTCCAGATTGATCTACAATAATCACGCGACGCCATAAATAATAAATTAGTTCCAAACAAGATATCAAGATATAGTCTTGAGATATGACATGTGTTCAATGAGCTGCCTACCTTTCTTTCGTTAGAGATTACCATCTAGATGAAAATTATAAGTTGCTTTTCAAATAACTTATGAAGCCTGATGTTATCTAAATTTATTTGTCATACTAAAATGTTGGATATTGGTGGACTTGTACATGATTGTTTGATTAGTGTAACCTAAATACACAACATTTTTGAGATAATTTCTGTTTTCCTATTTTATTTATTGCTTATACACAGAGGTTTATTGCAATTTCATTACCTACAGTTGCAAGCTCATTGACTCGCATTATTGAATCACAACAGTAATAAATTTTTATAGCGTCATACATTAATAAAGATGATAACAAACCGTCATCTCCTCATAGTATATTTTACAGTAAATAACATAATGCAAATGTAAATGAGATAATTGTACGCTCCTACAACCTCAACTGCATATAAATATTTATCAGATATCTAATTGGATAAGATATTCGCACACCTAATTAACAAGCTCACGCTCACAAAAATGTGATTTAGCACTATAATGGTGCATAGCTCGAAGACAAAACCATCCATATTTAGAGTAAATAACAACCAGCAGATTGAATGTTTCATTGTGTTTTGTTTTTGTCGACTAGCAATTTGCAAACAATACTACACGCCTCATCGCGGCTACTAGTATACGAGTCGAATAATACACATCCGTTTCGAGATAAACTACTCTATTTGTTATAATTTTTATTTCGCCGTTGGGAAAACGATTATGACAGTGGTATGGATGTTTGATACAAAGGAACTTTTCCTTATAACCATATATACGATATGTTAGATTCAATTTTGCTGTCAGTTATGACAAGGTACAACTTGCTGATATTCTAACATGTAATTTATTAGGAATGGCTACCAAGTTGATTTATAATGCGTAATGAAAAAGGAATGGTTGGTTTGATTGAGAGCTGTAATTGAAGGAGGTTTGTTTAGTTTGATAAAATTTATATTATTATTTAATAATGGAAAAATTTTAGTTTTGTCAAGTTTTTAGAATTGAAAGATTTCAACTTCATAGAACTAGCATAATGTTTCAAAAAAACTGTTTTTTCTACTCCCATACTTTAATTGATATTTTAGACATTTACTAGGTATATGTACTGTAATGGATTCATTACGATACAGATTTTTCATTATGATACAAGTTTATAACCAATAGAAATGCAACATTCCGTCAATATCAAATATTGCCATGAACATCTGACAGATCTAAAATTAAAAAATTGACAAATCATTTTGATTTTTTGACATTTCTTAGTTTATGATAAAGTTTCCATAATATTTATTTTCTTATTTTTCATAATTTTGACTAGTTGTAGAAAAAATAGTGTATGCAAATCACATTTAATGGTTATTAAGACACTCGTATTCATTACGATGTAACTCTCATACTCGTGTCTTAATAGCTATAATTAAATACCCATTGCATAATATCCTATTTTAATTATTATATTTTAGGGCTTCACTTCAATAAGCTAATTGTTTAAAAAACGATAATATAGAAATGAAAAATTGTTAATGTTAGTTTCAATTCATAAAAAATCAATTTTTTGAGTAGAGATGAT
The DNA here is from genome assembly GCA_963942485.1 of Pediacus dermestoides. Lineage (NCBI taxonomy): Eukaryota > Metazoa > Arthropoda > Insecta > Coleoptera > Cucujidae > Pediacus > Pediacus dermestoides. The sequence goes on from OZ012626.1 coordinate 40,133,430, forward strand.
AGGAAGTGAAAATATTTGACAGGAAATTTAAAACACTTTAATTATTTGGCTACTAAGGAAAAAATAAAAACTCTTACTATTGTACATTATATAGAGTGACACCGAGCATGGGGGTAATTTACCATTTCATTTTTATTTTTTTGATATAAGGAACTGAAATTTCGCTTACGTAGATTATTCAGTGAATTGTCTCTTTTAAGTTATGAAAATATATTTTGCCATTTCCGTTCTACCCAAAAAATGTTCTACAACTCTACAAGATACATTTTTTTAAATAACAAAATCGGTTTAAAAACTACCAAGATACACGTAGTTCTTTAATTTTATAAGGGTGGCTTTGGAAAAAAATATGACGAGTGTTATTTTTTGACCAGTAGGCCATGTGACAAAACCAAAATTACTGTTTTTGTTATTCAAAATTTATTGTTGTTTTGTAATGTTTTTTATACATTTTTTAAATAGTAGAATCTGTCCAAAAAGACAATTTGTTTTGGGTTTAGCAAAAATAAAAAAAAGACACATTAACAACACAAATTTTGATTAATAAGAACAACCTTGTGTTTAGTCAAATCCATGGCCTACTCCTCAAAAAAATGGTGCCTACGCTTTTCATATTTTTTTCAGGGCCACCTCTATAAAATGATTATCGTAATTTTTAAATCGATTTTGATATTTAAAAAACTAGCAGCATTTTAGTCTCCATTCTATTGATTGAAAACTAAAAACTCCTCAAAAAACTGCTAAAAGAAGAGATATATTTAGAGACGAGTGCAGAAAAAATCCGTGATATTTCTCTACTGTGGTGTCTATGTATAGATCAAGAGCACGACCCTTCTGTGAACAAGAAACTGATGCTGAGGAGTAATAAATAGAGTTACAAATTTATAATCAAGTTGTAAGTTCACAGTACTCGACATAATACATAAAAGTTGTGATTTATACACATTAACAATAAAAGAATGTTTTAATTGTATAATCGTATTAGATATATTACACTCTAATTATATATTGTACCACACCTATTGGTGACCTTTGTATATTCAATTGTGTTTTTTATAATATTTAAATGCGGATATATATTATTTTGATTTTTTCACAGGCATTACAATATGTAGTTTGGAACGTATGCAATTCTTTTTCTATGCTAGTTTAAGAAAATTTCACAATCACTTTCATATATATTTTTAAATCTAAACATCAATTTCTAAATATACATAGTTCCAAGTCGATTTTCACGATGCCTATATGGTGTAAATACCTTCTTTCAGTTACATAAAAAATAACTTTGGCCTGTTGTTGTTGCATCACAAACCGTATGATTCATGGTCAAATAGAAAGTGAAAAAATTGAAACTTGCTTATATTATATTGTAACATAATTGAATTGAATTACACAAAATGTGTACTAGTGACGTTGCACTTGATGCGGTTTATCTTTTAGGCAAACGCATAATAACAGTCTCTAACTTGGCCTTGACAAGGACGTACTTTTCTTAAGTCATGATCAACATTGTTCGTTTCATAATAACAGAGCTTTGATTACGCGTGCAGGAATTTTATTGTACTTTACCATGTGGTTATTTGATGGCTTTTTTCTTATAGTGAATTTTAGACAACAAAACGAATTTCCTACTATAGCACGTTACTTTGTTATAGTTTTATTGAAGGCGAGTTACTGGTCCATAAAAATCGCAACTCGGACTAAAGTTTATTATAATTATACATTCACCGCAGTTGATTTATTGTCAATAGTAATAAATTAAGCCATTTTGAAAATTACAACAATTTACTTGTAAATATAGCAAACAAACAACGAAATAAATCTTGTATAAATATGCCTGCTGGAAAGGGCGGATAAACAGATTAATTCTTTTTGATCTTCAACCGGTGATTGTTGTTTATTTTCCGCTATTGTTTTAACTTTTTTTGTACAACATGTATACCTTTTACAGTTTGATCTAATTCCACCTTGAAAGCTTTTTTCCTCCATAACTGATATAACGCCAATTATAATCCCATTCGGGCTTTACACACCGTATCGAATGACTTTTTATTTCTCAGTACTCTTTACCCAAACTCGTCTGAATTTGTGGATTGTCTCGCTAAATGGCAATTAAAGACAACCAGAAAAAAATGTGTGCTGATACGCAATTATAAGATTATGAAAATTGCCATGTCTAAAATAAATTAAAAATACTGCGAATATATTCAAGGTTGTGTTAGCTGCGGTATCTCTAGTGAACCATCCCAGAAACGGGTTTTGTACTTATAAAACGGTTATTTAAGTGATATGTCCCTCTGTAATAATGCGAATCATGTCTAATCTAATTTACATTAATGTTACGTAAAAGCTTTGGTTAATTTATTGCGTTTAATGATTATTGTTGGTAATTGGTAAAGGCTGGAACTTATTCGGAATTTACTGAGAAATTGTCAAATGATGTGCAAAAACTGCAAGTGGGGTTTTGATAAATTAATAATTTTATCGTGCACCAAAAAGTATGTAGGTACCTAAACTTTATCCAATCTAATAAATAGCTTGTAAACCTTAAACTATTCTGTGAAGAGTTAAATTATTGTCAAGAACAGATTGTTTAGCAATATAATTTTTTTTATAAAATGTTCTTTATTTCTCGGTCTTTCACAAAAATGTATTTTTTCCGATATAATAAATGATTCTATTGGAAAAACGAAGTACAAAACGGACCATTATCTCTATTTTCAACTATCATCACTCATCCACCGACTACAATAACTCACGTGAGAATAAAAATAAAAATAACTTCACGTTAGCTTGAGCCTACATATAGGTACAAAAAAACTACTTTAAATGATATCAAATTGATTTCATTTCCTATGATTAAGGTTGAATACCCCCTTCCTCTGTTTACAATTTTTCTAGCCATGATTCGAATTTGATTGACCCAATAAATCACCCACTAACCCAAAAAAACTCATGATTGAAAGTCAATGTAATTTCATAATTTTCAGTGTGTATTGTTAGGAAACACATCGTGAAGTTTAAACAATTGGCCATGTAGGTTATAAACCTTCCAACTTACGAATAATTTCTCTAATAATACCCAATTAATTTGTAAGGTATACATAATGTTCATGTAAATAAAATTACAGGAATGCATATTGTATTCATGGTGTAATAACTGCCATGGATACATCTATCTCTACCCACATGTATGAGAAGTGTTAAATGCAAAGCAAGATAAAAGATATGTATTATAATAGAATTAATCATTAGACAATTACTTTCATATTCAGTAACCTTAGAGATCGAATGAGCGGCGCGGTATGCCCTAGTTAGGTGTAGGTGTACGTTGAAACATATTCATAATACAATATTATCAACTAAATTTAGAGATTAAGATCGCAACAAGGCCGATCGCCTACGTCACCAATGCAAGTTTTGTTTGAAAACGAAAGTTATTTTACAGTAATTCGGCTTTCGAAACAATATTACTACAATATCAGAAATAAAAAAATAAACGTATTTGTTGTGAAACGACAAAGTATAGAAATTAAATCGCGGAAATGCTATACTGTTATACACCAACAGCATATTGTTTGCTACAAGTATTAATAATGCCACTTTTTGTGTAAATGCTTACCGCTTAATAACGTTTATTTATTACGCAAATTGTTCCTCTTCAAAACGATGTCTTTGTTTGTTTGTTTGGAAAAAATTGGGAGGCATTAAATGGATTGTGAGCGAGATTATACAAAATGATTACGATTCCTCAACGTAATTTGTGGTTTGGAGGTGTAAAGAAAATCCGTAATCAGTAGATGGCATATGTATTCATTTTGTAAGAGTTATTTTGAAAAAAAGTTTGCAATTCTTTAAAATCAAGTAGCCATAAAACGGAATAGTAATTTATTAAATCCAAACAATCATAATTTTGAATTTAAGCATGTTGAAAAATACTTGAAAGAATTACGGCAATATTGAAAATTTACAAAATTATAATTTTCATGGCTACTTGATATTAAAACTTTGAAAACTTTTTTTCAAAATAACTCGCTTATTTTAAATAATTGTCAAAAAAGCATAAGAACATTCTTTGTTAAGAATTTAATTTATCATCGATTTTTGCAAAAATATACAGGGTGTTCCATTTAAAAAATGTTTTTTTTGTGAATATCTCAAAAACCAGATAGTTAATTGTTTCTCTGTTTTCGCCATTGTAATCAGCGGAAAAAATGCTACTAGTTTGCTAATTTAACCGACTTTGTAGCCCCAATAATAACGAAGTTAGCAAAATAGTGAGCCACTTCGCGCTAACACCCTGTATACGAATTTTTCTAGTTTTTTGTGAAATAAAACAATTTGTGATTTAGATAAATAGGAAATAATAAACAAAAATAATTAGATATAATAGTTTTTATCATTTTGAATCGTAAGTTAAAGTGAAAGTATTTCTACAATAATTAAAACATCTTTGGATATAATATTTGTAAACAAACATAAACAAACTGATGTGTTTCCTTCCTGATACTTTTTGGTCATTAATAAACAGGACTGTCTAGTTGATTAGCAATGAGTGGGTTTTGAATATATTCTTGATATAATTGTTATAGAAAGCAAAACAGTTTTGATTTTTGCCTGTTTTTTTTACAGGAATAATTAATTATTTGTTTCCATCTAGTTTTTGTATTATAGTTTGAAATTTCGTTAAAGCAAAGTGACGAAACATTTCCAAATAATTTTATCATCGAGTTATAATGCTAATAATTGTTTTTTAAAATTTTCTAAAAAAGTACCACGGCCAAATTTGGGAAACAAAATTCCTCCTTTTCATAAAAATGCCACATAAATAACTCACATTTCTAAAAAAATATAAAAATCCTTGTAAATGTCTTGTAAATTCCTCTAGAACATTTGTTTTTCATAAAAATACCACATAAATTCCTCTAATTTTAAAAACACAAATTTCTTCAAATTAAATTGTCTAAATTTTCTTCGAGAGGGACAACAAATTTCTCAGATAGCCACTCCCACAAAAACTACATTGGGAAACTCCGTTTAGCCTCCAAAAGTAAAATTCTAATTACGTCACTGAACTTTTTTCAGTTTTATGTCCAATTTTTCCTAATGATTAGCCTCAATTTAAAATTGTTTTTTCTACTCCTTGTTTAGAAAGTAGGCTTTTGCGCCCTGATATTAGGGTCCAAAGAAGGCAATAATGTCCTCCCTAGGGACGAAAATTTTCTTTGATGAAAACCGGTGACACAAATTGTGAGAATAAACAAATTGTTTATAAAAAACAAAACGCTACCTCGGAAACGACGCACAATTCCCTGTAGGTATTTTAATAAAATAAATTTAGAACGACATCCAAAATAATAAATCGTAGAAATGATTTTAAGTGAGTCGTAGTAAAAATTATATGTATAACACTAGAGGAAAGCTTTCTTCTCTCCCTTGGATGATTACTGATTAAACTTCATCCGCGGGAGAGAATACATGGCTTTCCTCCCTAGTTTATACAAATAACTATTTCGTCCTCATGACAGTATCTTAAAATGTCCTTTTATTTTCTTTAAAAAATAATGTGATTTTCAATAATTAAATAGGGAGACGAAGGCAGGATTCTAAGGTTCGCTAGATAGAAAACTGGCTCATCAAAGAAGGACATGCAACTAATTATTGGAGAAAACGTTATGTATACTTCCTGTCTTCTAAATGAGGTATAATTTATTATTAAATCATCTAATAACGAAATACAGACAAAAAAAATTAATAAATAAGGAACTAATAAACTAGATATACTTATTTAGAAGGAAAAAAATTAAATTTCGAGGAATTCCCCCAAAAACATTAAGAAATTGGTTTGGTGACGTAATATTTATATCAAAATTTTTGTTGAAAAATATAGAAAAAATTATTAATTACAGTCAATTTCCAAATAAATTAACCTAATATATTATTATCTGACGTTTACGCATTATGCATAAATTAAACAAAAAATGTGAAAGATTTTAATGATACAGGTGACAGTTTTCTATCGAACATTACGTCAGAAATCAAACTTCCTCCTCTCCTACTCCTACATTAAATAGAATACAATAATAATAAGCCGAAAACAAATAATGTAAAACAACTACTTAACTCAATTGCAGCATATGAAAAAACCACAATGCATACCCACCAAAAACCAAACAATACACAATGAACAATAAAAAAAAAATTAAAGTAAACAGTGCAACTGACATTTCGGAAAAATTTATTGGTATTGACCTTGAAACTGAAATCTTGTGGGTAATTAATTAACTCTAATAATTACGCGCTTGATGTATGGGATACTACTATATTTGTTGTTATTGTATCAAGGTTAAACCACAATACACAAAAAGGATTAAAAATTTCAATTTGGAAGTTTTTTTGTTATTCTCAACGAAAGAAGATTCTGTTAAGTAAACCACATTCATTTCCGCGTTCTTTAGAAATAGCTACAATTCCTTTGAGTTGTTAGGTAAAATTTATAGGATGAATTTAAATTAGATAACTTTGTACTTTTTAGGAATTTGTTCTATGCCCACAATAAACCAGAGCGTGGGTTTGTAGATATTCCAGAATCATGTAACATTTACTCTAGTTTATCGAAAGTATTTCGTTTCGTTGTAAATACAAAGTTATAATCAAACATTTTTTTTCGAACAAAACAAGAAATTTTTATAAAATATCTTTATCTATAAATATTATAACAACAAACGGCAAAACCGAAATTTGCATCGTTATTATCCAGATATCTTAAATATTTGTATACTCGCAAAATTTTATTGCCCCATCACTTCTATTTTTATCTTAAGTTGTTTATTTTTACAAACGAACTAATTTAATTAAGAAAATGTCAAGAAACATAAAAATAATTTCGCACTGGATCATAAATTTTCACAGCACGCAACAAATTTCATTGCTCTAGTGTTGAATGGCAAGGTTGCACGATGCACATTATTTTATTACTATCATTTAATTATTTCAAGTCTGTAAACTGCTCACAATAAACATTATGATGAAATCTAGAAAAAACCGCAACAGCTCGATAACCATATATTAAAATGCATTTTTGTTATAAAAATTGAGGTATACAAAGAAACGTAAAAACGTTTTATTGTAACATTGAAATTAATTATTGTTTCTTGCAACAGGCTTTAGTACGAGTGTATGGAAAGAAGTTATTGTTATTTTCAATAATAATTAATGGTATGATCTCGTTATTTCACATAAAAGTTGAAAATGTTAGGCATTTTTAAATAAATTATACAATACAAGTAATTAAATGTGGTTATAATATTATTAATATATTTTATAATGTAATATGTATATTGTATAGTCAGTGGGTAATTATTGTATGACCATAAGTTTATTTATGAACCTCATTGAAATATCAGATTTTTAAATTAGTGTAACGTTTTAATTACAAGTTCGTTAATTAGATTATAGGTGTTAAGGTTTAAGTACTTGAGGATCTGAAGGTCTTAAAATATTAGATTGTAGGCCAATTTTGTGGAAAAGTTAGGTCTGTTGGCAAAAATTTACGGTCATCATATTCTAACCTTAAACATGCAGAATAATCAAAATTGGAAAAGAAATTTCAAAAATAACTAGGTACACTCAAAACCAAAAACTGATAAAAAGTAGCAAAGGAATTTGTATGGGTGAATAATGCGCTAAAATCGGGAATCTTCATCAGAAAAGTGGATGAATCCAAAAAGTTTCCTCTACTTACACGAGTCCTTATTATGATTTAAAAAAGAGACGACATATAAACTAAACAGCTGGATCGAAGGAAATATGAATTTCAGTAGCTAATTATCAAGGACTAAATACCTGGAAGGCTTGGAATCTTCGAAGTAGCTTTCCTGATTCAGGAATATACATCAATAGATTAGTATAGAGATATGAGGGACTCGCTCAATTGGATACATATAAATATCTATACAGGGTGTTTCAGGATTAACTGGACAAACTTAACATCTGAATTCAGGAACTCAAAATAAGAAAAAAATTTTCTATGGGGGAAACATTTCGTTAAAGAGTTACGCCCCTCCAAAGATGGAGGCTAAAATTAGGTTTTTAATTTTTTTCTCAAATTTGGATAAAGATAAAAATGAACTTTGGTAGGGATTTTCTAGTAATGGAAACGCTTCTAAAGAATATTTTTTTAATCATCTCTTATCGATAAGAGGTGAAAGCAGCAACCCCTCTTTAATTTTTTTATTGAAACTCTTTAACGGGTTCGTTAAAGAGTTTCAATAAAAAAATTAAATTGGGGTTGCTAATTTCACCCTTTTTATCGATAAGGGATGATTCAAAAAATGTTCTTTAGAAGCGTTTTCATTAGTAGAAAATCCCTACCAAAGTTCATTTTTCATTTATCCAAATTTGAGAAAAAAATTAAAAACATAATTTTAGCCTCCATCTTTAAAGGGGCGTAACTCTTTAACGAAACGTTTCCGGACATAGGTACCTCCATAGAAAAATTTTTCCTTATTTCGAGGTCCTGAATTCAGATTTTAAGTTTGTCCAGTTAATCCTGAAACAGCCTGTAGACGCAAGATCATCAATGTGAATAAGTACAGAAGTTAGAGGAAGACAGGAAGAGGAAGAAAACTTCCTAGAAGAAAATAGAAGAAATATATCTATCACTAAAAAAAACTATTCATCTTTACGTAAAAAAGTCGCCCTGGCCCCAAAGATGTTATAAAATTAAGTGGTTCATGTTCATTTTAAAACGTGAACTTTAGATATTGTTTCCGTTACAAAAAAAACCTAATAATGTTTAATGAAACACTCTCAGTTGGAATAATTACCGTAAAAATACCAGATTAATAACCACAAAACCTAACACATATTCTCCTAATTTAATTTGTTTTTTTCCTTACAACCGAAGCTTATAATTTTCCAAATAAGGCGTGCTAATTACTGAGTGGCTCGCTCTCGCTCTACAGCAACCGAAAAAAATCTCGGATGATTATATCTGTATGAGAATTTGATTACTGTAAATACCTAGTAATTTAAGTATCATGTTATTTCGGCTTGTATTTATGCGTTTTTTTCGAGGCGCCTAGTGTTGGCACACCCAGCAAGTGGTCAGAGGCAGATACCATGATGGTGATGAGCTTTCATCGCAAGTTGTGAAGGCCGTTCAATGTCGACTTCCCCACCGGCACAGTGGGTTTTTAATTGTTCGGCGCCGGTTAGGACAGTGATCTTTTGTCATAAAGGGAATTTAAACGCCCCTTTTTATCAGTATTAATCAAACTTGTTTGCTGGAAGATTTATTAGGTCTATTAATGGTAAACAAAGTTATTTATATCCCGAGAAGACTTAAGACTAGCTGTTATTCTAATAATATCATCTTCCAAAACTTGTTTCATATTTTGTGCATTTATTTATTGTCTGTGATGGATGTTGTTTTTCGTGTTATCTTCAGATGGATTTTTCCTTTAGCAACCACACAGTGAAACTGGAAACCATCTGGTTTTTACGGTTGTTTGGGAGTGGTCACGAGGAAGCTTAATTTTTAACACGCAAATTGGAATTCCAGTACAAAAATGATCACACAATTTTTTTCCGCAATATTAAATTTGTTGTGTGTCTGAATCTATTACCATTCCAGTGATTATATTTTAATTAACAATCCTAATTTATCACTCGTTTGGGTAAGTTACACCTACCTACTGTGCAGACCGAAATTGTATATTGAAAAACTCAAGGCAATCAAACAATAATTATTATCTTGGCTAATAGGCTCTCAGCACGATATCACTATTGTTCTGTAAAATATTGGTAACAGTTATAAAAAACTATCCAACGTCAGGGTTTTAGATTTTAATTATTTAAATTGTCTTATAATAATTATTAAAACAAACATTGCAAATATATCAATACATTTTTGGAGCCATATCCGTAGGCGCCGATTTTTACAAAAAATATAGAAAAAATTTATTCGAGATCAACTTTTTAAAAATTCGATTCAAGAAATTTAACTTTCTTCCACTGTGTTGACGATTTTTTCTTATTTTAACCAACATTGAGCTTTGCAAAAGTAGTACTACGATTTTCAAAATGGACCACATAGGAGATTGATCAGAAATTTTAGTATTTCTTCTATTCTCACAGAAATTATCTAAACTAACTCGAATCTAATGATAATTTTTACCAAAACTCAACTCCTTTTGTTTCGAAATAACCTTCAACAAAACAGCTACTGTATATTTTCAACTTAACAAAATCAAACAACTGGAGATTATAAAAACATAACAGTATATTTTATTCCAGTGGAATTTGAATAGATTAAAATAATGACGTGTAAATCGCCATAACTCTAGACAAATGAGCTAATTTAATGAAAAATTTGATGTGACAACTGCATTAGTTATTCAAGGTGCGGATTTTTTAACAGGTGGAATAAAACTCATACAGAATTTGGGCTTGTTTAAACTTTATGCGGGAATTATTAATGCCAATCCAGCTACAAGGACAATATTACCCTTTGGCAAAGCCGCGCTGCAAAATTTCTTTGCATAAAAATGCAAAAAGTTGTTTAGAATAATTAGCACAATTAAACTTAGGTAACACCAGGTGAATATAATAATAATTAAAACTTTGTTTTGTGAATGGTACTAAGTAACTGAAACAATGTCGAAAAATTTAATGTCCTTATACGGCAAGTGAAGTAATAAGAGAGCGCGGTTATAGCGCGTTTGTAGCATTGTTTTTTATACCCATGAAAGATATTAAGAGAGTGGTAAAGTTTCGGTATTGAGTTTGCTGTGTTCTAAATAGACTAAATTTACACCATACTCAACACCAAAGTACAAATTGGTTAACAATGTAGAATGTAGGAGTAAGTTTAAGTGTAGGTGGATATTGTACTTAGAAATTTGTTATCGTTAGTAGAACATGGAAATATGTGAATTGATCATAAAATAAAATAAGAGAGAATTACGTTTGTTAATTAAGATAATAAGAAAATTTCTGAGTCTTGTTCAGATGACGTGGGGATTAAGTTCTTCCAATTCTTCTTTATCTTTCATTAACTATTTTATCTTGTCTTTCATTCTTCTCTTATCATCTTGCCAAATTTTAAAACAATATGACATAATATAAGTGTTCAGGTTTTCTTATAAGATTTCCTTCAGCTTCCAGATTTCGGTTACAAGTACCGGGTGTCCAAATAAGAAAGGACGCCGGCTGTATCTCAGAAACTATTTATCGTACAGCCTTCGGAAAAAAATATTTATAGTAAAAGTGGGCAAGAGAAATTGCTGGAAATAATTTTTCTAACTCGACCGCTAGAGGGCGTAACACTAACGACAAAATAAAAAACACGGTTTTTCTCAAAAATATCTCTAGTTAATATATGCCAAAAATAGTTATGTAGTAATCTACGCAAAATTAGAAAAAATTTTCGTTTGGAGTATTTGTTTCTATCTTGTCAAATAAAGAGTGGGGAAACAGGCAAATGTTTGTTTGAAAATATTGTAATAACTTTTTTTTGGCTTAACCGTTTTCAATAAATTTGATCTCGTTTGAAAGAACGTTTATTAGGCCTGCGGATAAATGATTAACATCATTAATTTAATTTTTTCCCTGTGCGCTAGAGGGTGCTTTATAATAAAGTCGAAGATTTTGGTAATTTTCTCAAAAATGTTAAATGGAATGGTGCTATTATTACTAGCTAAGAAGAAAGAGCATAAAAACAATGAAGAAACTGGTGAAAACCGCAACTAGATATCTCTTTTCAATGCAGAGATAGAAATGAAAACTTTTTAACCAAATTTTTTGGCATATATTAACTCGAGATATTTTTGAGAATAACCGTGTTTTTTATTTTGTCGTTAGTGTTACGCTCTCTAGCGGTCGAGTTAGAAACTTGAAAATTATTTCCAACAATTTCTCTTGTCCACTTTTACTGTAACTATTTTTTTCCGAAGGTTGTACGATAAATAGTTTCTGAGATACAGCCTTTCTTATTTGGACACCCGGTACAAATTGAGAAAATCAATGCTCTAAAGTCTAAACTAACCTCATTTTCTTTTACCTTGCTCTTTGGTCTTTATGACAATTCTTCTGTAGATTTCTGTCTCAATTCTCAATTACTTTATTATGTCTCAGTTAGCGATTTCCTTTCTTTTGAAAATTTTGGTTTTGCAATATAATCTAAATATGAAGTAAAACCCTGTCTTGAGTAATTATTCGGAGGGAAATGCCATTAGAATTTTTATAAGTTCAACAAACACAATATATAATACAGATTATTTCGTTGTCGTATAATATGCGAAAAGGTCGAACCACACCTGCATGATGATGAATACTTTCAATTAAAATAAATTATAATTTAATGAGATGGCAAATGTTTTATTAGCAAAATTAATTAATTAAATCTGTTAACAATTTTATGCACAGTCGAAAAGTATTTGAAAAAAATTGTACCTATTATATTACCTCATGTAAATTGAGCATTATTAATATCCACTCAGTTATTAATTATGGGTTAAATAGTAGGAGTAATTAATTTATGACATTACATGCTTAGAATTATACTGTTATGTAACTTATAATAGGCAAAACGCAAAGAATTTGCACCAGATATTATTAACTTAATTAGACATGTAAATGCTATTAAAAAAATAAATTTCGTACCACGTTGGACATTCTCAAATGTTCTAAATTTAACCATCATCTATTAACTAAACGCTCCTAATTACTATGATTAAACCTTATAACTAAACAATAAAATTTAATAGGTTTGTTGATAACCTAGCGTCACCATCACCATATCGATGTTATGTTATTATTCTTCAAACATTGAGCACGCTAGTAATACATGACATGGTCTGCTCCGGCGGCACCGGAAGGTAGAACTCGTAGAGTGAACATGACAAGGTCGCCTGGTCTGCTCTAGTTTACTTAAACTTACATCAGAGGCGGCGGTAAAAGAACATGGGGCACTCCCTCGCAATTATTAAGTGTTTTCCGTGTGAAAAACCATCACCTTTGTTTTCTATAAATGAATTTGTAACGGATTGTACTGGAATTGATTGATTGTTTATGTTTCTTTTCAATATCAATATTCAATGGGAAATGTCGTGTTTGGAAAAGAATTTTTACTGCTAGATACATTTATTTCATAATGGCACTATGAAGAATTTTTATTGCGGCAATTAACGCATACTGAACAAGTTTATTGCGGAGATTTTTCGCATAATGCATTAATGAGCTAATGATGGAGGTGATTTATAACATCATTAAAGCCATGCAAAAATGGGCTGATTGATTCAGATTAATAATTATTATATAAGTCAATTTCTAATCCAAATACTTATTTCGAAAAAGGCCACTGGTAAATTGGAGAAACAAAATTAATTTACAAAATTACAATACACATTTATATTCTAAATTTATGTGTCTGGAAAATCCACGGATTTCAAATTAAAATTATTATAAATACAGGGAGTAACGAGTAAAAATTTAATTATCCTGTCAAAGATTTTTTTTGATGGGGACTTTCATAGTAATTGGTAGTCAGAAACTAGAAAACGCTCCTTAAATACAAGACTACGAGCCCTAACAACTAAATATTCGGACAAAAGTAAATTTGATGGTCTTTTTTTAACTTCCATAATATTGATGATTTTTTCTGTTATAATGCCAACATTTGGTTATATAAAAACGTAAATTTCGTGAAAATCTGCTAGGCGGTTCCAAAACTGTGGCACTTTAACTCAGCAGGTGGGAAAATTGTAGAAACAAAGAATTATTATTTTCAAAACGTTGGATCTAGTAGTCGGATTTCGATGAAATTTACTTTATTGCAAAGCTGGATGTTGGTTCTCTTTACAAAAAAGTTACACAAGTTTTATTTGGTGATTTTATTAGGTATTTATCGGAGCTTCAAAGTTGCACCTTTAAAAATGATATAATTTTCTAAAAACTGTTTTAAAAAATCACAGTTTTGAAACCGCTGGTTGGATTTGTGTCCAAAAACCTTTAAATCAAAGATCAATAATCGTACTATATTGAAAGAATCCTGAAATTTTAATATGATTTTTTTTTGCATTTTTTTCGAGATGCACAGTTCACTTTTCAAAAAACGTGTTTTTTGAGGGTGCTACTTACATTTAAATAATCACAGTTTTAGAACCGCTGGTTGGATTTTGGTAAAATTTACCTTATTGCAAAGTTGAATGTTGGTTTTATGTACAAAAAATCCCCAAGTCTTAATTTGGTGATTTTAGGCAATTTTTGTAGCTTTAAAATTGCACTTGAAAAAAGTGACGTAATTTTCTAACGACTGTTTTTAAAAAATCACAGTTTTGAAACTGGGGGAAAACGACATAAAGGTGCTTTCATGGTCCTCATCCAGTCCGGACTTAAATGTCATTGAAACTCTTTGGCATAAAATTAAACGTATTCTACACAATAATCCACCAAGAACCATTGGGGACGTAAAGACCAAAATAGAAGAAATTTGAGACAGTTTCACGCCAGAATTGTACCAAAATTTGATAAATACAATGCCTGCTAGAATACAGGCAGCTATTAAAGCAAAAGGAGACGTAACCTCTTATCTTAAATTAAAAATTATCCCAACATTTAGTTGCAAATTCATTTTTTAAAATTTGATAATTATTAAGGTTAAAATACTGTTAAATCAAATAAATAATTTTCTTCCGTGCATAATATTATTATTAAAGCTTTATCTTATTGTATTTAAAATGTTTACTAATTATTTTGCATAAAATTTCCAGTTCTCCGTTTATACTTCAAAAATTTACTTTTGTCCGAACATTTAGTTGTTAGGGCTCGTATTTCTTATTTACTTACTCAAATAAATGTAAATTTGAGTACTTTTATATTCAAATTTTTAGATTTAGCACTTATAAGCATTTAAAGCAACATGAGGTTATTTATTTTATTATAGGAGAGAAATCTCCTACTATGTGCAAATTCCTCCTCTTTTCACAAACAAATTTGTGGTGGATGCGCCGGGTTCAAAAATCCTACCCATTCTAAAAATAACCTCCTAAACCGCAACTCGAGTTCCTCCAAGTCCATTGCTCTTGATCACATCCTGTTCATCATTAAATTAGGCTATTTTTATACAGCAGATGTCATAATATAATGTAGCAAAATCATGACATTAATTAGGTAGGTATAATAATTCATACCTCATTAGTCCACCCACAATAAATAAACAGCATTTATTGCTGCATAAAATAAACTGTACATTGATTGACAAGTCACAACGATTAAAATAATATTGATTCGCAAAATACGTTTCGGTTAATCACAAGAATGCATCGAGTCATAAAAATAACACATAACATCAGAATCTGGTACAAAACATTAAACACCTGTAATTTTATTAAAGCCTTTTTCAGGGGGTATAATTACAGACTAATTTTAAACTGGTTTTAAAAATAAAAATTTTCAAGTATTATCGGTTTGTGTGTGACAATTTCACCTTGAAAATTTTTGCAGCAATAAAAATTAAACCACACGCTACTCGTAGTTTAATTGGACTAAAGCCATTGTGACAAAAAATAATTTTACATGGATATGTACTTTGTAAGCAATAAAATACGGACAAAATAGAGAAAAACGTTTCATGTTAAATTTATTCAAGCGAATTTATTTATTTTTCAACTGCAGGTTCTTAATTATTCCTGCATATAACTAGTAAGTGTTTTGTAAAATTAGATAACAATCGATATATTCAAGGCAAGTAGTTTTGTTTTATTTATTAAAACTACAGTTTAGACCATATGCCATATGTTTTATGAAGAATACAATACAGAAGGTGTGTGTCCAATGACCTCCAGGCTTGTAGAATTTCCTTATGATGTAGTTTGAAATTCCGTAATAAAATATTTGGAGCGGTTAATATTTAAGAAATGCTGAACCCACCCATTTATGCTTCTCCAATGTCACTGAGAAAGCTCCTCTCTGTACAAAAACAGTCAAAATGCCAATCCGACCAAAAGAAAGCACAAGTCTAATTTGGATTTGTCTATATAACAAGGTGCAGGGAACATTTTTGTAAATAAGCTGTCACCAGATCGTATTGTAGGATGTATTAAATAGAACAGGCAATGTAGTAATCTAATGTGCTATTTATTGCTGTCATATGTGGAAACCCACATCATACAACCGGACACGTCATCCCGAAAAGGTTATTATATCAAAGAACTAATTCAGGAGCATATCGCCATTAATCAAACGCGCATTTATGATGCATATTAAATCACTTAGCTCTTTGTGCTAATTTAAATGTGCTAATAAATAAACGGATAATGCTTGAAAACGCCTGGAAAAGTTGACAATTATTACAAGACAATAGGTGTGTCTATCTCAACTACAACCTTTAACTATACATGCGTTGTTCCAATCTTATTAATACGGAAAATTTAATTATCACGTTGTTGCTGTGACATTTATAGCGAATTGATTGATGTAATATGCTATAGTTATCAATATACACATCATAGTTTAATTTGTTACAGCAGAATACAGTAAATTTTTTACCGGAAAATCAGCCAATCAAGTAATAAATAATAAATAATAAATTTCCTGCCGACTATTTTAGCTCCAATTCTTTCGTTACCAAAAAATGAACTAAAGGTACAAACTTTGAATACTGACAACTTTTACTTAACAAAGCTATAAGCATTATTTTTTATACAATTTTGTACCTAGTACTTATTTTTTATGTAATAATATCTATAATAGGGTGTAACTAAATAGGATATCATTGCCACAAAAAATACTTTGTTGAAACATCCAAATTTATTGCAATAATGTAGTAACCACGTATTTGTTGTACTTTGAACACAGTTCAATTACGTCAAATAATTTCATACAATCATAAAAGCATAACCATAAAAAATGTTAAATTGATGTAATCTCCGTTTGTGGTATTGAAGAAAAAACCTACTGTAATTTAGTTGAAGACTTTGGTGCAGCGTATAATATTTTTTGTTATAATAATAGTAATAATCGTGTTTTCTTATCCATGATGTGGTGTACAGGGTGATCTCTAATAGGGGCTATTTTTCTATCTATGACAATATATTCGTATCTTAATGTAGATTTATTTGAGGAAAAGTTGCCTCCTACATACTCACTATACAGGGTGTCCCAGTTTATATCGTCAGGATTTCACCAGACGATAGTTTAGCAAAAATTAAAGATGGTTTGTCTAATAAACTATGGTCGAATGTTGCTTCCCTTTTGACGTACAGGCCATTAAAGAAAATAAATTATTTTAAATAATTTGCTATAAATCAATAACAAAAAAAGTTAGGCTTCTGAAATTTTGCATAGATCTTCTTTTTTGTATTCTCTTATTAATATTGGTTGCAATTATTTTATTTAGAACACAGGGGCGTGCGTACGGGTTTCTTCAAAAACATTTTATTGAATAAAACGTACGCCACTGGTTTTTTTACAGCACCAATGCAGAGAGTATTTTCCATTCAATTTAGAAACTTTTTCGTATCTTATAATTTTTTGATAACTTAACTCAAAATAACCTAATAGTACAGTAAATAAGAAAAAAAAGGCTTCAAATAGACTTTTTTTACCCTACAGCCAATTTTTATAGAATCTTCTAGAGGGTCACCCTGAAAGTTTAAAACTGAGTTTGTGTATTCGTAGACTCTGCCCTTCCTTCACCAGCCCTCAATTAAGGGTTGGATTTTTTTGTTTATTGAATAACTTTTTTCCTATTAAATTTTCGAAAAAAAGAGTCAGTACAAAGTTGTAAAGAAAAATATTTCCTACAACTTATCTTTTAACCTTTTTTGATATTGGGATATATTGGGGAAAGAGTAGTAAAAGTAGTAGTAGTAAGTAGTACCTAACTAGAGAAAAATTTCCCTAAAATTTGCAACTTATTTGTTGAATATCTTTTTAAATATTGACAATATCAAAAAAATATTAAAAGGAAAGTTGTAGGAAATATTTTTCTCTACAACTTTGTACTGATGCTTTTTCGGAAATCTAATAGGGAAGAACCTCTTTAATAAATAAGAAAAAAAAAGTTAAGTTATCAAGAAAATGTAAGATACAAAAAAGTTTCTAAATTGAATGGAAAATACTCTCTGCATATTGGTGCTGCAAAAAAAAACCAGTGGCGTACGTTTTATTCAATAAAAGGTTTTTGAAGAAACCCGTACGCACGCCTCTGTGTTCTAAATAAAATAATTGCAACCACTATTAATAAGAGAATACCAAAAAAAGATCTGTGCAAAATTTCAGAAGACTAACTTTTTTTGTTATTGATTTATAGCAAATTATTTAAAATAATTTATTTTCTTTAATGGCCTGTACATCAAAAAGGAAGCAACATTCGACCATAGTTTATTAGACAAACCGCCTTTATTAATTTTCGCTAAACTATCGACTTGTGAAATCCTGACGATATAAACTGGGACACCCTGTATATTAATTTATTTACATAGAAATTGACTCAGACTGACGCAAAATATTTGGAAATATTTCATTATTATTTTTCCTGTTATTCGGGTTTCAATAAAGTAGAATAAAATCACAAATTTCTTCATCCAAATTGAATCTTAGTAACATCTCTAAATCTTCGTATCGATAAAATGAACCACGACGATATAATTTTGTTTGTATTGTTTTTAAGACACTAAACTACCGATGTATAAAACAGTTTCATTACCGTTAAGTAATTTCCACTAATTGACCACAGTCAAAACCAATTAGGTTAACCTGTAATTAGTATTGTTTAAAAATATTAAAATGCACGTTTATGTCTTAGAATATCGTACCTATCATCCTCATATAATGGGTCGAGGCTCTGCGTCCAAATCGAATAGAAAAGCTATTTTTTTATTAGTTTACTTATTTTTATTTTAACACAATGCCACATAAACATTTAAGTTATTAATAAAGTTTATTTGAAACAAATTTGTTTATATGTGAAAAGTGAAAAACTTTTGAGGTTACATTGTTGAGTTGATGTAATAATGTGAGCTTCCGATTTACAAAATCAGTGAAACGGTATTTAATTCGAGGACAGCATTCGACCATAAAAATAATAAATAGTTACAAATTGTAAATGCTTAGAACTAAGTTCTTACTAAACATTTTGGTAAAAAACAGAAATTCCAGAGATAAATCCGTGTGGTTTTAAAAACATTTAAATTACATTTTCAATCCTTAGCTTGCAATTAATTCGTTTTAACATATGACTTAGTTCAAGGACTAAGTACAATTCTGTGAAATAAAGGATATAAAACTGGGAATGTCCTGTTTCATGTAGTTAAGTTCTTTTTCTTCTGTCTTTGGCCTCGTAAAAATATGAAACACCATAATATGCAAGTTGTATGACTTTGTTTTAAGTCAGTTAATTAATTATGTAAGAATTTGTCCATGCATTGCACTAAAATCGGACAACAAATACATAAATTATATCCAAATAATTTTTTGAAGCTTCCGTTTGAAAATAACTGTCAAAACGATTAATCGTCTCAGTTTCACTTTTTATTCGCCGATGATTTGTGAGATGTGAACAGCTAGAAAATTACTAAATTGGGCAATAAATTTCAAGAAATGAAGCCATTCGAAATCATACTAATAAACAAAATAATCAACGAAATTCTTGTCTTCAAGGCAAATGGCTTCTGAATGAATATATTAACCAGCATCAAATCTTAATACCCGAATTGCAGTCCCTTTGGTGTGTGCATTTATTAGGCTAAAGAGAAATGTCAACCATTGTAGTGCCCTTGACACTTTAACTGGTATGTGTATATCTCTAGTACCTCAAGTACCTCAAGTACGGATTTACCTTTCAAATGCACGGTTTTATACTGAACTGGACAATTATTAATTCTTGTTTTGTAATGTGTTATTTCATTTAATTAATAAATTAAACTTGTATTACCAGGAGTTGAGAATTGTTATGTTTTTTGAGTTGGGTTGGTCCTAGACATGGACTAGTTTGTGGGATTGGTAAAGATCAGGAAAAAAATTGGCATTTAGGAAAGTTTTAATAGAAAATGTCTGTAGGTTTATAAACAATCTTTTAGACTGTTTGTGATGCTAAACGAAATTTTATATGACAATTATTGTAAAATTGGGTCTAGGTTAAAAGATTGATTAGTTTATGCAATTCTAGTCAATTATTGAACATATTTCAGGTTTCCAAATGTGATTTTTTTATTATTTCTCACCCACACCTCTCGTGAATTCCGCAGATTCCTTCCGAGGACGAATTTAAATAATTAAGTAATTTTGGAGGTCGATATACTTGATTTAAAAAATCATTAGGGGATTATTTCTTGTACCATTAATAATAAGGGTCTTTGGAAAACTTGTTTAATTGATATTTCTTGGAACTACTTTTTTATTTCATGTAATTTAACAGCTATTAATATAAATATTAATTTGTTGGTTTTAGTAAATTAAAAAGTAATTAAACGTGTCGAAAAAAGTAACAAAGTAAAAGTTTTAATAGAAAAAATATTTATGTGATTTTATAAGGTTAAAAAATACAATCCAATAAAACCCCTCTGGCAGAAACGGTACAAAAGAAATTATTAAGACAAGGTCGTAAATTGGAGGAAAATTAATATCCAAGTTCACACATACGTAAAACATTAAATATTAAAAAAATTACAATCTTTATACTGTCACGAAGAAAGAATAATTTTGGCACTAACTTATCTTAACATCCAAAAAATTAGTTGTCCAAATTAACCCCTCAAATATTAATGCACAAATTTTTCTAATAAAAGTATTTTTTTACTTACAGAGATGGTAAGGGTGGTGCATATA
Organism: Pediacus dermestoides; assembly: GCA_963942485.1. NCBI lineage: Eukaryota > Metazoa > Arthropoda > Insecta > Coleoptera > Cucujidae > Pediacus > Pediacus dermestoides. The sequence goes on from OZ012626.1 coordinate 40,154,262, forward strand.
AAAAGGAGCAGGGTTGAGTAGACGGAGGCACACATGTCTGCTAATTCACATCATCATGCCACTTCACTCACCCGTCCGCGCCCCAGCGAACTTCGCTAGACACTGAATCACTGAAACCGAACCGGAGACGCCGTCACACTGCAAGAGTCCGGAGTCGCCTTGCTCTGCTCCGGGTTAAAACTTTACTAGAACAACACCGGACGCGTACTGTATTCTGCTGCTCATCAAATTGTTGTGATTGGTATAATGTGCTTTTGTATATGGTTCCGTATTGGGTGCTGTAAAGTGTTATCTATTCAGGTTTTTTCGGAATAAACTGGTTGAAGGATAAAAGCAGGCTTTTATTTTAGAAGAATAGTAAATCTAGGAAATAAAGTTATCGCGAAAAGAACAATGTAAATGTAGAGGTTTTTTTCAAACTTTCCATAAAAATTTCTACCTTAAAAAGGAAAAATGGTCAAAATTATAATTCTGAGAATCTGAGCTTAATTTTGTTATTTTAATTTCAACTTTTAATCGTATGCAGGTGTAATTTTTTTAGTATGTTATAAAGTAGCCATTTCCCTATGAAACAAAGTAAATTTGACAAAAATCTGACCTACGGTTCCAAATATATCAAATTTTCTAATCTTAACACTTAAAATTAATTTGAAAATTAAGTAGAAAAACTGAATCAGATAAAGGTAGGAAAAAATCCATAGATTTTAATTTAAAATCAAAATTTTACGTAATCGTAACTCGTCTGATTCGAAAAATTAGTTCTTATCAAAGATATAATAATAAATTGGAAAATTTTGCTTAAAAACGAATTTTTAAGTCTAAGGGCCAATTTTCCGATAGTTAACTTCTAATTAATGCTAATTTTAATTTGCACCAATCAAATCAACTATGCTATATTGTATATTTTAGTATACAGGGTGTCCCAGTTTATATCGTCAGGATTTCACCAGTTGATGGTTTAGCGAAAATTAATAAAGATGGTTTGTCTAATAAACTATGGTCAAATGTTGCTTCCTTTTGATAATAAAGAAAATAAATTATTTGAAATAATTTGCTATAAATCAATAACAAAAAAAGTTAATCTTCTGAAATTTTGCACAGATCTTTTTTCTTTTTGAATTCTCTTATTAATATAGTGGTTGCAATTATTTTATTTAGAACACAGAGGCGTGCGTACGGGTTTTTTCAAAAACATTTTATTAAATAAAACGTACACTACTGATTTTTTTGCAGCACCAATATCCAAAGAGTATTTTCCATTCAATTTAGAAATTTTTTGTATCTTACAATTTCTTGATAACTTAACTTTTTTTTTCTTATTTATTAAAGAGGTTCTTCCCTATTAGATTTCCGAAAAAAGCATCTGTACAAAGTTGCAGAGAAAAATATTTCCTACAACTTTCCTTTTAATATTTTTTTGATGTTGTCAATATTTAAAAAGATATCAACAAATAAGTTGCAAATTTTAGGGAAATTTTTCTCTAGTTAGGTACTACCTACTACTACTACTTACTACTCTTTCCCCAAAATTTTCAATTTATTTGTTGAATAACTTTTTAAATATCGACAATATCAAAAAAAGCTTAAAAGATAAGTTGTAGGAAATAATTTTCTTTACAACTTTGTACTGACTCTTTTTTCGAAAATTTAATAGGAAAAAAGTTATTCAATAAACAAAAAATCCAACCTTTAATTGATGGCTGGTGAAGGAAGGGCGGGGTCTACGAATACGCAAATTCAGTTTTAAACTTTCAGGGTGACCCTCTAGAAGATTCTACAAAAATTGGCTGTAAGGTAAAAAGTCTATTTGAAGCCTTTTTCTCCCTTATTTACTGTACTATTAGGTTATTTTGAGTTAAGTTATCAAAAAATTATAATATACAAAAAAGTTTCTAAATTGAATGGAAAATACTCTCTGCATATTGGTGCTGCAAAAAAACAGTGGCGTACGTTTTATTCAATAAAATGTTTTTGAAGAAACCCGTACGCACGCCTCTGTGTTCTAAATAAAATAATTGCAACCACTATTAATAAGAGAATACAAAAAAAAGATCTATGCAAAATTTCAGAGCGCTAACTTTTTTTGTTATTGATTTATAGGAAATTATTTAAAATAATTTATTTTCTTTAATGGCCTGTACGTCAAAAAGGAAGCAACATTCGACCATAGTTTATTAGACAAACTTTAATTTTCGCTAAACTATCGACTGGTGAAATCCTGACGATATAAACTGGGACACCCTGTATTATTCATTTTTTTTTAATAAATGCAGAAATTCTCAATTTGTTATAGCAATACTGCATTTTAGATAAATGTCAATATTATTTTTTATATTATCCCAAAAACCGTTATACTAGTTTATAATTAATTACTCGCCCAAAAATGGCTATAAATACATTTTGTTTTCTATTAGTTAAATTAAGTATTTACAAAAATTCGGGTTAGTTTTTATTAGATGTCCAAAAAAAAGTTGTTCTTAAAATGTCAAACACCAACTTAAAATGATCAATGTGGACAATATTAATATAAGACACAAACACAATACACTTTATTTTTATTCAAATATATGCAAATTCATCATTTGTTATTGATTTCTGTATTAGAACGCGTGTAAAGACACTAAATCAGTTAGATATCAACAGGCGATAAGAACAGTAACCTAATACTTTTTATTGCGGTTTTTATCAATTACGACGCAAGTAACAACAAAAGCAAATTATAAGTAGACGTAATTAAGTATTGTGGTAGTAAAGTCTCAATTAGTTGAAATATTTTATAAACTATAATAGGTTTTTTAGTTTCCTTGAACAAATATTTATTTATTAATCATAAATCAATTTGATTGCGACAGTAATTAATCATTTTTAAGCGAATTATTAATTGCTAACTCTAGTTCAAAGACATTATTAATAGAAATTTCCATGTTATTAATAGTACCAAAAAAATTTCAAGTAACATTTGCAGGACCTTCTGATATTAAGTATTTAAAAAACATGTATTGTTAAGTACATAAAAAGACCACAACTAAACATGCAGGCACATTGTAATTATATTGCAGTAACAATTAATTGAAATCATGCAATTAAGCTTAATAAATGTCGCGTTTATGTAAATGCCCGACAATATTTTCAAATAATAGCATAACAAATGGGTGATTTTGCTGCGTTTTTCCACTTTAATAGATTAAGAGAAAAAATTATAGCACATACACGGGGTAAATCCGATTAAATCCATAAAATGTAACAAAAATTACTGTATAAATAAAGTTAATATGGTAGTGGCGTAGACAGTTCGAGCTTTTTGCCACATGCAGTGCTATTAATACGTTGTAACTCATAGTGTACAGTCGCCTGCTGTTTTAATAGTATTTATAACACCCCGAATGCCAGCATCCACACTGATTATTTATTCCTAGAGTTTAATAAGCCACAGCCACAACATGCAGAGATTTATTTCATGCTATTTTTGAGCTTTGTTTATTTACCTGATTAAGATATCCCTTGTAACGTTAGATCCAAAAGAAAAACTTATTAATTTATGCTTGACCTTCTGTGTAGGGATTGGAAAGGTATGATTAAAATTATTAGGATATAATTATAGTCCAAAACCCAATAAATTATTTTAAGGATTTTTGGCTACCTGATGCAAGATTGTCTGTCTCTAAAAATAGTTTAGAACCTTATCGTCTAAGGTTAATGATTGAAGGTAGCTAACAACATTTGTGGTTTCTTTAGTCATCAAAATGTTTGTAATGTAAAATAGATTATTGTGTTTGGAAATCCATTTAATAAACCTATGAGTAATCAACGAAATCTGTAAAAATGGTTTGGTTTTACCACAGAAAAAAATGGGTAACAGAAATATTTGCTTCCAAACTAAATTTAAGTTTAGATAATTTTTGAGATACCATCATGCATATTTCTTGCAAATTAAGCAGATTTTTTAAAGGAAAACAGTTTTATATTAAATTTAAATCTCACCTAATTTAACCTAAAATTATGCGAATAAAAAACACTTTTATGCACCAGATATATTACCTATAAATTGACAATTATACGCGAATGTCTTTGTCATAAACGTCTTTTTATAACCCATGGACTTCTTTATGCTCATGGGTTATAATGAAACGTCAATTAAAAGTCAGAGCTGTTTTTTTGTAAATAAATTCTGATTTTTCGGGTATCAAATCATCACTACTTCTTGCTGTTTCAGCCAGCTCGTTTCGGCTTCGCAAGCCATCACATTTTCTTGGGCTGATGAAAAATCCATCAAAGATTGTGACACAACTGAAGTAAACAATTTTTGAAAAAAGTTTAAATGGATACCCTTGTTTACTGCTTTCACTATAGTAAGCGACTTGAGACATATTTAATTATTTGAGATATTTATACTTAATCTGTGCATAAAATAGTGTACGTATTTCTGGCGTAACTTGCTTTTATGATCCTACAACATTTTCCTAGCCCTCGGCTACGCCTCGGGCTTGAAATAAGGCTTCGCGCCATAAAAGCCTCTTTACGCCCTTAATACATAAATGACTATTATTAAGATATTTTTAAAAAACTTACAAATTACAATTTTTTATTAAACTTTTTTGTATTTATAAAAATCTTTTAAAGCGAAGACCATTTTTTTCTCTTTCACATAAAAAATTGCGAAAGTCATTATGCAACACTGTGTATATTTCATGACCAAGAGAATTGACATTTTTTATGAATACTACTATTTTTTACAAATAATTTTTTTATAAATAAAAACAGAAATGTAGAAGAATAAAAAAGTAAACAAAGTGTAGGTGTAAAAGTATTGATTTTTAAACGTTATATTTTTGAAAATTGACAAAAATTTGAACTTGTCCTAAAGACAGAACAACTCCTAATTATACTTACTGTGATTTTTCTGGTTTATACTTAAGTATATTTTTTGTAGATTGTCTTCTATGTCTTCTATCTTTAAAGTTACTCTTGATCACACAGTCCAATTATTCTACGTACGATCTGGCGTCATAAGTTATAATCTAAGGATATTCACACATTTCAAGTGGCTTTGACTAGTGAAACTATTGATGTCATTATCCCCCTATTTTAACACGAATATACGCACTAGTACTTTTGATTTATACGAATACAATTTTGCTGACGTCAGATCGTTTTTAGAAGAGTTGAACTTTACGTGAATCCAATTATAACGTACAAAAATTAAAATCTGAAATTTACGTTAAACCAATTAATTAGTGACGATTGGGAATTCACAGTGATAAATCCACTGGTTGCAAATAAGCTTTTAGTTTAAAATTACGTGAACTTTTTTCAATACTATTTTAACTTTAAAATGTTAAAGTTAAGCTAAACGCATGAAATTCGGACCTCGCCCTATGCTCAGCAATCTTATTCACTTGCCTAAATTTCTGATAATTCACCTTGATTTAATTTCCTCAAGTAAATGAACAACAACCAAAATAACCAGTTCTAAGAATCGAACAATGCGAAACATTTATTGAATCGAAGAGCGCGTTCATGATGTAAATAAAAAAGTAAAGTTCCGTCAAGAAGATACTTGTTACAGTCGGGTCCTGTCTGAAAGAGGCGTATAAATTGAATTGGCGCCTTCAAGTGAAGACCACCGAAAAACTCGCACCTTTCGGCTTACCAAATCAACTGATAGTATCTTAGCAGGAATTTATATTTCCAACTATAAACAGATTTAATATGTGGACATGCATAAAATGTCATGTAGATATGTGTAAATAAAGATATATATCATTAAACGGAGTTGTGTGATTTGTGTACTTTGTTTTGATCAACAACTACCAAGAATCGCATATTTTAACATGAACATAAAATAAATTAGTTTTTAAACAATGAACAAAATGGTTTGGGCCCAAATTTCTATAGCAGTGTGAAAAAATTCAGTTTGAATAAACAATGTTTAAGTAATCACTTTATAGTGCTTGAGGGAAAAGGTTACCCTGAGTTATTTTTAGGGTTTGTAGGCATGCAGTTGGTGATATCACCGCATTTAGTATCGACCGTGAAGACTAACTACTAATTATTTTCTTCTGATTCCATCAAACTATCAATTAAACTAATGTGTGATTTTATAGTTTGACGTTGTACTATAGCTGCCATAATATAATTACATTATTACTTCCATCCACAATAAAACCCTTATATATTCAAAACCCATAAAATGCAGATGATTTAATAATCATATTCATCTAAACTTACACTTCTCATTAATTAAATTAAAAGCGAAATCTGCAGTCTAACCTCTGAGCATTTAATTTTTTGTGTGGTTTAATTAAAACCTTGTTCATCCGAAAAAAAAAATGTTTTTGTGCTATGCTACGGGTGGGTTTAAATTGAGACTTCCCAGCACTTGGGAAAGACCTGATACAAAATAAAACTGTTATTAATCTGTTCGATTTATCTGTGACTAAGAAGTAAAATATTTGTATGCACGCATGAAATAAATGTTAGAATATTTATCGTCGACATAACTTTGTTTCTTGATGATTGTGTTTATGTAGATTTACAAGTTAACTGAAATAAATTCTTGGTAATTTATTTTTGATTGACTTAGACAGATATTAAATTATACTCAGCGTATCGAGTTTTTATAGTAAATTTTAAACTGAATCAAGTAATTATTGAAATAACATGTTTTTTAGATAATGGCAACATTGCCGTTTATGAAAATTCAAATTTTGCTCAAATATAACCGGGGGTTCCAAAATTATCACATTTTAAGAATGTACATTTGGAAAATTACCTGAAATTAAGACAGAGATGTTGAAGTTGTCAATAAAAAATCTAAAAATTTCAGGAAAATTCTTATGGTGCTTTTTTCACGTAAAGGTAACATTCCTCTTTATGAAAATTCAAATTTTTCTAAAATATAACCGGGGGTTCCAAAATTATCACATTTCAAGAATGTACATTTGGAAAATTTGCTTAAATTTAGACAGAGATGATTAAGTTGTTAACAAAAAATCTAAAAATGGCAGGAAAATGATTCTGGTGATTTTTCCAGGTAAAGGCAACATTCCCCTTTATGAAAATTGAAATTTTACTAAAATATAACCAAGGGTTCCAAAATTATCACATTTCAAGAATGTACATTTGGAAAATTAACTGAAATTAAGACAAAGATGTTGAATTGACTATTAAAAAATCTAAAAATGGCAGGAAAATCCCTCTGGGGTTTTTTTCAGGTAAAGGCAAAATTCCCCTTTATGAAAATTCAAATTTTACTAAAATATAACCGGGGGTTTCAAAATTATCACATTTCAAGAATGTACATTTGGAAAATTTGCTTAAATTATGACAGAGATGATTAAGTAGTCAACAAAAAATCTAAAAATGGCAGGAAAATGCTTCTGGTGATTTTTTCAGGTAAAGGCAACATTCCCCTTTCTGAAAATTGATATATTTTTAAAATATAACCGGTGGTTCCAAAATTATCACATTTTAAGAATGTACATTTGCAAAATTTGCTAAAATTAAGACAGAGATGATTAAGTTGTCAACAAAAAATCTAAAAATGGCAGGAAAATGCTTCTGGTGATTTTTTCAGATAAAGACAACATTACCCTTTGTGAAAATTCAAATTTCACTCAAATACAGCTCGTGGTTCGGAAATTGTTACATTTTAAGAAAGGACGTTTTAAAAAGTTCCGTAAATTTAAACAAATTAGTCACTAAAACAGTCAGAAATTTATTTTTTTCTCAATAAAAGAAATTAAATTCTAATAAATACTCTCTTAAAGAATTTTGTCGTTTTTATTCAAATCATCTCTGCGCCCAATAAATAAACTCCGCAACTATTAAACGACCTTTTACTTCTTCTTAGCAAGCACATTTCTTACATGCGAATGTTCAAAAAATTCTTTTGCTACACACATACCAACAGCATCCTTGTAAGTCACATTGTTGTACATTACCTCCCACACCGCAACATTTATAATACATTTTTATTTATCATTTATTAAAACAAGCACACAAACAGACTTTGTTGATAGTTTTACATTGTATATGTATGTATAAAATGGGATTATAATCACTTTTCAAGGTTGTAATCGGTTGTAGATATAATTTATAATAATTTTTGAAAATTTATTGTAGATAATGAAAGAAACTTTGAAACGAGTTGGTTTTATTTCGTTTGACTAAGCAATTTTATGGTTCATTTTAATATTTTTTTTCGTACACACCCACATATGTGTGAAGTCAAAGGAGTGCTCTGTTCGTGTTTTAATGTATCCTGTTTAAATTTTTGTGCAAGTTGTGCAGTTTATTTTAATAAATTGAAATAAATAAATTTCCGGAATATCATCAGAGGAAGATCAATATAATTTTTTGGAAATTTGATTTATTGGGTGTTACAATAGATTACAAATTAATTTCAATATTTTAAAATGAAAACGTCTAATTTATAGTTATGTTTTTTTATATCTTATTTTTAAAGAATGCAAAAGTTTAAAGGAACAAAAAGAAATACAAAAATTTTCTGTCTATACAATTTCACATTTTAATTAAAGAAAAGGGGTAACTATAAATACGCCACAAAAATGTTTGAATGAAATTTTATATTTTTTGGAAATGTAGGTAATTAATTTTGGACAAAAAATTTTCTTGGACCGATATTCGGCGATATTTGAAGTAAAATGAAACTAAAACACAGACAATCGTTTCATAGACAATAAAGTTCTCAAAAAATAAGAATTTTTTCAAAATTTCTTTAGAACTTTCACCATACTTACATATAAAGATTTAAAAAAGACTGTTTATATTTTCTGAATAAGTTAGTATAATTAATCATCCTATCGCTGTATTTTTCTTTTTAAGTACCTTTTAATGTTTTATTATAAATCAGTTACGCGTATAATTCCTAATTACATTTTTTCTTCTTAATATATTTTTATTTTATAACTCATAGTTAAAAACATAAATGTCTCTAAAATAAAAAAAAAATCAATAATTTTCTACAGAAAAAACTTGAACATGGGCAAATAATCCTATCCCATGGATTGTTATCTGATATTGCCTGTTTATTTTTAATTTAAAACATTATAAACTAATGCAAATTTTCAGAAAACAACTACTATAAAGCCTGTTTGGACCAGGCGTGCATTATTCAGGACATAAAACTGATCATAAATTATAGTTCATATAATTTGTCTATATAAACAATATCCTACACAAAATTCCATCGTAAATTTTAATAGTGAAAAAACGCATGGGAAATGGATATGTGTATCTAAATATAAAATTATTTTGAGTGGTTTTTATACAAGTCTTTTTATAGTTACTATAATATCAAATTTAATAGAATATGAAACGTATTAAAAAAATGGATTATTGATGAAATTTTTGTAGTCAAAGAAAATTAAAAACTGACAAATTTCGAACAAATAGCTGAAGAAGATGTGCTTTTATTCTATTTTAGGCCCATAATCTACTTTATAGGCTCGCAAATACGGGCGTAAAGTGGACTTTATGGGCCGATTAATAAAAATTGCTAAGCAAGGATTGCGGCTGCGAACTATATTTGCCATAGTGTTAAGACAAGAACAAACTGTCAATTTTGATGTATGAAAATAACCAACTATCTAGACAACATTAAAATTCGTATCGTAACTTGCCGGAAATATTAAATATTTTTTTAATGTTTTAGAAACTAAAATAGAATAAAACGTGGTAATAGCCCTCGAGAAATTAAAAACCCTCCTTCGACATTCCCTCATGCCATAATCTCCCGATTATGCCCTTAATACAAAAATAGCTATTATGGAACGGAATTTAAATTGTGATTTCAAACTTTATTGCTCGAAAAATAACCCGATTGGGGTTAAAAATTTATACAGAGCGATCTAAGATACTTTCAAGACTCGATATTTCTAATATCGTCCTGTATAATGTATTTAATATAAAACTGCTTTTAATTTTATTCTTATGAAACCATCAATAATAGCCAGTGCATAACAAGTTGCATACTCTTTAGAAACATACTATAATAATTAGTTCAAAAATTATTGACCAATAACTAAGCTAAAACTATATACACAAAAAATGTGCGTTTTTTCATTCTGAACTAAATTATGAGTTATTAGAAGTATTTAAAATATTTAAAATATTTCTGTTGGATTTATTTTTCTTTCCTTTTATTTGATATCAAGGTTTTTACTAGACTGTGACCATATAAAAATATTAGTATACAATGTAACAATGAATAAAACTTTCCCTTAAACAGCTTGATATTTACAATTTATACCTACAGAACATACTAAATGTAAATACTAAATAATATAACTAGGTAGGTAGGTAATCATTTTGATCTTGAAAATTGTATAAATGAGTTAGTTTGCTATAACAGTATGAAATAATCCGACTCTACTGTACAAGTATACTTTTTACGTCCCGGTATTTTGTATAATTTTAAATATTTAAATTTATAAATGTAAAAGTAGAGGAATGCCAGAACCATTATTTAGGAATCTATATCGATAGCTCCTAGCCGGTTAGGTGAAAAGGTTAAAAACTACTGACATTTGCTGATTTTCAAAGAAAATTTATTATTACATAACATAAAAATAACGGATGCTGTAGTTTACTAGTTTACAGGTGAACAGGTGGATAGTAAAAGATGGTACTTAAAAAAATAGCTTAAGGCCTGACTCTTCCCACGGATTTTCAGTAAATGATGGATGATTATGATTACATTTGAATTCATTAAAATAATAAATCCATATTTCGCACACCACATTTAGAAAAGATGAAAGGATCATCTTCGAGGAGGCTTCTTGTTCCTTCCTTCAAAATATTTCAAAAATTGACTTGAAGATTCATAAATCAAAATTACTAATTCAGCATTCTTTCTTATAACCTTAATAAGAATTCCAAACAGTTTCTTCTATAATTATTAAAATAGGGCTAGTTCTCGGACCTGTTATTGAACGACAGCTTCAGGTGCGCCTATGGTCATATTTTGAACATGGACATAAACTCCTCATTCCCATTTCCATTATGTCACTCTACAAGTCTCTACAACCGTCAGGGTTACATTGTCCAATACGTTATTAAAATGTTTACTATTAATTACGCATATCACATAAAATTATACTCCTATAACTAAAATTACAAGTTTTTCCGTTTGGTAAGTCTAACCTTAAACTAAAACTGAAGGTAATGCAATGTAATTAATGTGGAAGTTACGGAATGTGATTCAGATCTCAGGTGTATGGACAGGGCGTGCCAATAATTCGACCTCGCGAGAAGATTCCGTTGTCGCGGGCTGTTGACGCAGTTTATTGTACTTAATTTTTGTGGGGATATTCCGGAAGAAAAATTCGATTTCCTTCTTTGAAAAGAGATATTTTAATTCAAGTAAGGAAGGAAAATATTTATAATAAATATGTCTATATTAGACTCGCTTAATTTAAAACATAATTAGCCAAAATCTTTTACTTTTAGGCTTATCTGCACTTGTAAATAAAATGGATTATGGTTATATAATATTTAAATTTGCACAATGCTTATTCAACCGTTGTAAAAACACACCTTGGTGTTATTTGTTACAATATAAAGCGTAGTGTTTGTGGTATTTACTAGATAAAAATCTTTAAACTACATGTTTTATATAATTTTGAATTGGGATATCAGAAATCTGTTTAATATCATCTACAGGGTGTCCCAGTTTATATCGTCAGGATTTCACCAGTTGATAGTTTAGCGAAAATTAAAGGTGGTTTGTCTCATAAACTATGGTCGAATTTTGTTTGCTTTTTGACGTACAGGCCATTAAAGAAAATAAATTATTTTAAATAATTTGCTATAAATCAATAACAAAAAAAGTTAGCCTTCTGAAATTTTACAAAGATCTTTTTTTTTTGTATTCTCTATCAATAGTGGTTGCAATTATTTTATTTAGAACACAGAGGCGTGCGTACGGTTTTTTTTTTAACATTTTATTGAATAAAACGTACGCCACTGGTTTTTTTGCAGCACTAATATGCAGAGAGTATTTTCCACTCAATTTAGAAACTTTTTCGTATCTTATAATTTTTTGATAACTTAACTCAAAATAACCTAATAGTACAGTAAATAAGGGAGAAAAAAGGCTTCAAATAGACTTTTACCCTACAGCCAATTTTTGTAGAATCTTCTAGAGGGTCCACCCTGAAAGTTTAAAACTGAGTTTGTGTATTCGTAGACCCCGCCCTTATTTCACCAGCCCTCAATTAAGGGTTGAATTTTTTTATTTATCGAATAACTTTTTTCCTATTAAATTTTCGAAAAAAAGAGTCAGTACAAAGTTGTAACGAAAAATATTTCCTACAACTTATTTTTTAAACTTTTTTTGATATTGTCGATATTTAAAAAGTTATTCAGCAAATAAGTTGAAAATTTTCGGGAAAGAGTAGTAAGTAGTGGTAGTAAGTAGTAGGTACCTAACTAGAGAAAAATTTCCCTAAAATTTGCAATTTATTTGTTGAATATCTTTTTAAATATCGACAATATAAAAAAAATATTAAAAGGAAAGTTTTAGGAAATATTTTTCTGTACAACTTTGTACAGATGCTTTTTTCGGAAATCTAATAGGGAAGAACCTCTTTAATAAATAAAAAAAAAGTTAAGTTATCAAGAAATTGTAAGATACAAAAAAGTTTCTAAATTGAATGGAAAATACTCTCTATAAATTGGTGCTGCAAAAAAAGCCAGTGGTGTACATTTTATTCAATAAAATGTTTTTGAAGAAACCCGTACGCACGCCTCTGTGTTCTAATTAAAATAATTGCAACCACTATTAATAAGAGAATACAAAAAAAAATCTTTGCAAAATTTCAGAAGACTAACTTTTTTTATTATTGATTTATGGCAAATTATTTAAAATAATTTATTTTCTTTAATGCCCTGTACATCAAAAAGGAAGCAACATTCGACCATAGTTTATTAGACAAACCACCTTTAATTTTCGCTAAACTATCGACTGGTGTAATCCTGACGATATAATCTGGGACACCCTGTATATTTACTAATTTTCAATAAACCTTGTGTTCTCCTAGTAAATGTGATTGTGATCTAATAGGATCTTTGACATATGTTTTGTGAAGATAAATAACAAATAATTTGCATAATTGTGAACAATACAGAATTTATAGATTTACGAGTTTTGTTTAAATGTTCTTCCATAAATTAGAAAAATACTTCCTACGTTTGATATATAAGTCTAACTTATGATTTTAAACAAAATAAGGCATCGACTACTAATAAATTAATTGACTAATTTGCAGGCCACTTAAGAAGTGACCATTACAAATTTAAAAAACTGACTTTGTAATATAGTTATGTTGCAAAATTACTTTTTAATGTCCCTGAAGATAGCAGGTGTTGACTTTGTACAAAAATGAGTACCGAGAAAAAAATATATTTAACCAAGGATGTAGAATTGTAGATACATGATAAAATGATGAATATATTTGTGGAAATTTCACTTTTGACTCAGAAAATTGGTCAAGGTGTATATCTATAAAAAATGCAAGGAATACAAGTTATAGTATTTAATTTTTAGTTAAAAATTGAAGATTACGAGTAGGTACTAGGACTGTTTTCAGTAGACATATGCGTCACACTGTTCCTGATGTCTTTTCATCTCTCTCGTTTTCAAGAGAGGCAAACGAAACATAGAGAGATTGTGTGACGCACATCTTTTGAAAATAATCCTCGTTAGCAGTTTTTATAACATCGTGAAACTGGCCACAAAATTTTTAAGTTTAAATGAAGAATAATGATTTAAAGGAAATAAAAACATTAATAAGCGAAATTTTATTAGGTTAAACACAGAACCATCTCATAATTCTAACTTTTAAGTTATAAAACGGACATTTTAATTCTTTTTCATTTTACAAACGCATCATTGTCCTTCCTTCTTATGTAAGCCATTATGTAAAAATGGCGTGCCTATATCTATAATAAAACATCAATTAATAAGAAATGATATCACAACACGCTTCCGATAAAATACAAAAGAAAGTTGAAACGGATATGGCACATCATGAAGACACCAGCCACATTTTAATATACATGTTCTACTGGGTGTGAAAACGAAGGCAATCATGAATACAAATGTATGTATTTAGAAACTGTTTGGGATGATCATTGAGTTATTTAGGACATTAACAGCATGTATTAATTTAATTTAAATCTTTTATGAGGGATTTGATAGAATTTATTCGCAAAATGTAGTGAGAAAATCAGCTGGTACTTTGAGTTGCGGCTATTCTAACCTCACATAACCAAACTAGCTTTTCGTTGAGGTTGGAAATTTTGTACTTATAATTATAAATATTTTGCAAATGCAAAACGAGAATAACTATGCGGGGAATGCGTTGAATATATTTTTATAATAGCCATAATAACAATACGCCCCACAATAATAAATTAAATGTTAATGTTCCTATAGACTATGATTAATTCAGCATTTAACTGGTATTAAAAAACCAAATATGCGCAATATGTGCAAGTTAATGGGAGTAGAATACATTTATATTTCTAAATAGAAATATTAACTTGATGGTTTCCAGTACAAATCATCTTACATAACATAATGGAAACAAGTGTATCAATGATGCAATTTCGACCAAAAAAAATGTTGGCGGAGTGACCCAATTTATTCAATAACAACGCAAAACCAGTAGCTAGTATAACTAAACTTGTTTTGTATATTTTGTGAATGATTATATGATGGAATTTGGTCCAGTTGCTTCATAATTCCGTAAACAGAGTAAAGTTAGTTGTAAAATTGAAGAAATCAATGTGAGGCATCGAAACTTATTCTCAGGATGTAATGGAAATGTGAACACGATAAAATGTAAGGAAATATAGTGGAATTCTATCAGGAAATTAATTATCTACATGAACAATACAGTGTTTTTGGAACAGAATTGTTTAAAAATTTTATAAAGCAGAAGGAACCAAAATATATTAATAATAGTAGTTTAAGCAACAAGTATATAATCTATGACTTTATTGACGAGTCTGTTTTATGGCAGAGCGAGCTTGCGAGCGAGGCTAATAAATAGGACGAGTCAATAAAGTCAGATTATATACGAGTTCCATACAAAGCTTTATGTTCAACTGCGAAAATTACCTTTCAATTATTTAGAAAAATTATAAATGACAGTAATAAAATCATTCCATCAGTATTTATTGTGACATTGACAGCTGATATATTGATATTTTACAATAATAGTAAAATAAAATGCCATTATACACTAGTGTATAAAGAGCCACTTTACGCACGCAAAAGTACGTTATAAACAGTACTTTATAATGCAGTCGTACATAAACATTTTTAGGCGACTGTTACAAAATCAAGAAATTCACGGCTCCTTTGTGGCCGTGAAGTTTTACTTTTTTGTACACATCTGTCAAATGTTACTTTTTTGAGACAGAAGTGTCAGAAACTGAAATAAAAAGTGACGCTTAATATTAAATTTGACAGGAGATGCTTTGGTTTTTAGTTGTTTAAGGTAACTATATTTTTTAGTAAAATGTCCGAAATAAAATAAATTTTGTGACCAAATTTTTGAACGTTGTGTGCACCTCGGCCTTGATACACAAATAACTATTATTTTAAATTGTAGTTTTAAGAATTTTTGTGTTAAAGAAATTTCTGGGGAATATTTGTGGAAAATGTACAGTTTTGCATCCGCTATTTACAATTTTGAAACTTGATTTTTAGGATAATCCTTTTTTTGAAATTTTTTAAGTACTTTTATTTTTCCTGAAATGTTTATTTAATATTATGATATTAATATTGCACCTATGATCGAAATATTTTCAGAATCTGCCTTCGTAAAACTGAAAATTTTGCTTTGATCTACTTTTGGTCACGTGATCTATGAAATGACTTGGCATTTGTGGACTAATCTAATCTAACATTAATATAGAGTTTCACATTAAATTTTTTTTAAATTTATAAATTCTACACAATTTCTTTCTGAAAATATTACAATGGGGTAACCATATGTTAGGTTTTAATCAAATTTATTTCTTCTTGTATTTATTAATTTAAAAAAACCTCAGTTTGTCCATTTTTACACATATTTTTTGCAACTGAGTCATAAAAATGGTTAAAACTACATGACCAACACTAATTACCAAATTATGAAATAGTAACAGCAATTTAAATGTTTATATACAAAAAACCCTACAACACTGTATCTAATAAATGAATAAAACATACAAAATAAAGCTAAACATTCACATATTCCCATTAAGCAATTAAAACTGCAATATAATCATAAACCTAATGCACTTCACGTTGATTTCCATAAAATTATACTGAGCGTGGACGTACAAATCGTTTTTCTGTTCCAAGTATAAATTAATCACCCATAAATCTTCTGGAACCAGCAAATGTGAAAACGGAACAATAATTTTGTGTGAATCTGCGAATAAATCGCTTTATGGTTTGGTAACCTTGCTACACTGTAACGTGGGGACTTAAACTATATAAGCTTTGAATAACTAGAGGCGCGACTGTTTACCTCTTTGTTTTCATTGTCATCAGTGTCTTGTAAAGTTAATATGAAGCTCTATGTAAGTATCGTGGTTTTTGTTAAAATTTGTTATAGTGATGAGTTTAGTGGTTTTTATTGTGGTGATAAAGTTGATTAGGAAAAAATCGAAAGGGAACGCGGTTTTCGGATGTGATTTAAATTAACGCTTTAAATTTTCTGTGGTTTTTATTTGATTTTTACAGTTTTTTTATCAGTATCATCTAAAACTTCCGCGTCTTCTTCACGTTTTCAACATATTAAACTCGTGTTACCCTTGAAGAACTCCTCTAAAAAACTTCGTTTAAACCTTTAAATTAATAACTGAAACACGAAGGTTTTAGTTCTATTGCTTTCTCTAAAATTTCAAGGTTTATTTTAGGATGATATGAATATTCATCATCTAGATTTATTCCTGATAGAGTGATTGAATTTTTTTCCATTGTCATAAACTTTATCCTGCACCACATTAATATTAAACAGTAGTTTTTTCTTATAACTTAATTTTAAGCATACAGGTACTTTCATTTAGTCAAGGATACTTTTTGTGACACAAAGTTTTAAGTCAACAATTAAACTGGATTGATATTGTTGTAATAAAAGTCCTTGCTGAAAAAACCCACGCTAGAATGAATCCGATTTTGGTGAATCATAAAGTTTATATTTGGTATAAAAAATTCGTAAAATTAGTGGTAGAGTTGTTTCCGGTTCGGTTGTCAGGATTTTTCGTTCTTCGTTCAAAAGTAAAAGCGTTTTAAATATTTTAAAGGGAACATAGTTTGAAATTTATTACTGTATAAGAGTTGTATTTACGAAAAAACTCTTTGTAGATAAATTTTTCAAGAAAGAGCACAAGTTGATCACGTGATCTTTATTATTATCTTCCATTTATGAATTTAGTATAGAATATTTTAGTTTTAGTATTTATGAAAATTCTCAGTGTTAATTTTGGGGAATTATGTGAAATAATAAATCGAATTTTCTGCGTAATTTAAACTAAACGAAAACTAATTAGTGTTCCAATTTCTGATACTTTAATAATTTTCAAAGCGTCCTTAATATAAAAACAAATGAATTTAAGCTTTATTCGACTTTTGGACATCTTCAATTCCAACGAAGATGCAGAATGCCTAAATAATAAAATGTTTATCCAGATTTTTTAGCTTTAAAATCAAAACCCTCCAATCTTCCTTCTTTTCCAGTTTTTGATTGCCGCAGTTTTTGCCGTATCTGCAGCCCAGCAGTACACCACCCCCGTCCCCATCCTAAAACAAATCAACAAACACAACGAGGACGGCTCCTACAGTTACGGCTACGAAGCAGCTGATGGCACTTTCAAAATAGAAACGAAATACCCCGATGGTGAAGTATTTGGCAAGTACGGCTACGTGGATGACACAGGTAAACTACGCGAAGTTGAGTATGGAGCCAGTCGAAGAGGATTCGAGCCAGCTGGCAACGAAATCCAAGTACCACCTCCAACTCTCAACAATAACGTGAACGCCGTAGCAAGACCCTTGGGACCTAACGAGGAGGACGATGGGCAATACAGGGAGGATCCTGCTGCGTACTATAAGAATGATGGGTATGAGCCTAGAAACACG
This sequence comes from Pediacus dermestoides, assembly GCA_963942485.1. Classification (NCBI taxonomy): domain Eukaryota; kingdom Metazoa; phylum Arthropoda; class Insecta; order Coleoptera; family Cucujidae; genus Pediacus; species Pediacus dermestoides. The sequence continues at coordinate 40,172,425 of OZ012626.1, forward strand.
CAGCCTAAGTACCAACCGCGTTATCAGCAGCAGAGCTATCAGCAACCTGCCTATCAACCACAACCTCAACCTCAACCTCAAGCTCAGCCTCAATATCAACAGCCAGCTTTTAGGCCACAACCCCAGTATAACTTTGCTCCTCAACCCCAATCGCAGCCAAGGTACTACAATCCTGCTCCTCCAGCTTATCCTGGTTATAACCAATTTCAAGGACATCCAGCTACGAACGTAGATTTATATTCTGGATCCTACACTGTGAACTACAGAAGATAATTTATAAGAGTTTATCAAGAAAACTGAACTGATTGTACTCAAAATCGTCGAGTTTGTTTGTGTACAAAAAATACAAAGGACGGTTTGTTTGCAACCATCACATATTTTCTTTTGTATCTTTATTTAATTGTCTTAGGTTAAGTTGCGACCACGAGCTAGTCCTTCTCTTGAACCAACTGAATATTATATCATATAGTAAGGGTCTTGTTTTATACATACTGCCAATTTACTTGTTAATGTTACGATGTTGTGATATACAATGAAAAATAAATAAGTTTAAAAAAACCAGTCGATGATATGTATTTTATTTCCAACTTTGAGGTTTGGTATTTTTGTAGCACAGGGTGGAGCTAGTTGAAATTAAATACTTTTGTAATTACACTTTGATGTTGAAAACAACAGGAGTAAATGTCTTGAAACACACCACATTTCTAGTGATAAGGTGGAGTCGGAAGGCCTTGAATACCATTATGGAATGCAACTACTGTGGTCTGGTAACTCCTACTATGATCTAGTTTTTTTATATTAGATTACATGTAGGTAACTTTTGCTTAGACTACTGTCGCAGAAATAGTTTCTCGATTAATAACGTTTAATCAAGCCTTGATAAACCAAAATAAACATTGACCTTGTCCCCAAAAAAGGGGGTGGGTTTGTAAGAAAGAAAAAATAGAAGCAATAAGATGTTTATATAGAAATATACAAGTTTCATAAACAACTTAATTATAGTGGTGTGATTATAGAAAAATTTATAATTGATGTACAATTAAATAGAAGAAACTAGTTAGCTTTTTATTTTCTTTTAATATGAATCATAATACTAGAGAAAGAAAAGTAATGATGTTAAATTATATATTTTGCTTACAAAAAAGCTTAGAAAGTAATTTGTTGTTACGTAACAATACATATTAATTTAAATTATGATTACTATTGTAATTTAAAATGATTCAAGTTACTGCTTTACTACCACAAATATTTATTTCATCAGCTTTTTATCGTAGGCAACCAACACATCAAAGTGAATTAAATAAACAATTCTTCATTTCATTTTATGATTTTTACGGCAATTGGCAATTAGTTAATTTTTCACTGATTTTATAATGTTCATGTAAATAATTTTCTAATTGGTGTCTCGTTAATTAAACTTGCTTAGTGAATATTAAATTATTTTATTATATGTATATTACTTTTCAAAAGTTCTTGCAAAATGTTATTTTTTAGAAAACTCAAAATTATATAAGTAAAAGTAAACAACAAAAAGTGGTATGACATCATCTAGAGCGCGAATTAGATGTTATGCCTTAATTTGTTTAGAAAATCCTGAAAAGTCGTTTTTTTGCTGAATAAATCTTACCTGAAAAAATTTACTTATAATTTATCACACACTAACGAAAAACCCATTATTTTCTGACTTCCAAAATTTCATATTCATCCCGAAATAAATTTGTGTAAACTTTCTTAAATAATCCACACAAATCTCTATTAATTAATTGCGTATTACACAGATATCACTGTCATGATCTAACCATAATCGCATTTACTTCTGTCCACAGTCTGTATCTTACATTTAATCACTCCATTCATGGTGATCAGTGTTTCTCTAACGAGGACAAGCAAGTTTTGTTTCAATCACGACAGAAAAGAAATTAAGCGATTATGTAATTATTATAGTTTTGTCCCTAATGTAATGTAATTTGAAAAGTATCTTATTTGTGTAACAACTTTTTAATATACATAACTCATTAGGTACCTAGTTAATTGTTGCATAGCATACAAAAAAAATTCAAGTTTAAATACGGTTGATATAAATAAATTAATACGTACCTCTGTGTATGAACTAGATATCCATATATGCGTGTCATAATCCAATGTTAAAATTATATATGTATTTAAAAATGTGCTTTACACACGCGGAAAAAGGAAACGAAAATAAATTCCTTAATGTGTTATGGGTTTAGGTACAACAACAATCATTCAGCTTTCGTCATATAAAATTAAACTCAATAACTAGTAGTTATTATAAATAATTTGAGATCCGCTTTTTTCTTATACGGATATTTTTATATTATTTTGATTGTATTACCTACAATTTGTTTTTTATAAAAAAATATTAATATTGTACAAACAACTTGAAAAAATTATTGAAGAGTGACGGCATACTCTGTAATTAACGTTGATAAATCACAGCTACATAACGTAAGATTTTAACTGAAACGCGTCATTGGTTAGTAGTCTTAAAGAAAAACGCAAAATCCAGCATTATTCAGCACTTACTGCAACTGTTGTGGTTTTCAGGCAGCCGAAACAACCTTGCTGGGATAAAAATATCAGAAATGTATGAAATTTTACAGACTAGGAAGCAAGACCTTCAAGATGGAGTAGGTAAGTACACCAAGTTATTATTTTATTCTAAAGATATTGTTTTCTGTACTTAGGAGGTGTAGATAATTTAACAGTCTGTATAGTCCAATACAAGACTATACAGACTGTTTCAAATTCGCTTCTCACTACAGGGATCTCAGAAACGGTAACAGATACAGCTTTGTTTAAATTGGGTTGCGTAATAATGTGGCCAATAATAAGCCGTTTAGAAATCGAAAGTATCTTTTGTAGTTCTGGAGATTTTCGGAAAAAAATAAATTTTTGGTTTTTGGTTTTTATTTTTTTCTGTTCTTATTTTTCAAGATATCGAAAAACCAAAATCACTTTGCCATGGACACTTTTTGTGCTTTATAAAATTTTACTGGTGCGACGTCTCGTTTTTCCGCTGACGTCATCAACTCATTTTTTTTTAATACGGCCCTAAATTTTTTTTCATCATTTTGAGTAGAATTTTTTATGTTATATAAAATGGCGTTTAAATTTTTTACATACGACGTTTCGTTCTTGTGTAATCATCGGCTCATTTTTTAAATACCTACGGCACTGAAGTGTTTATTTTATAAAATTATTTAAAAAAATTAATTCCATAGTTCTTATTATTATTACTAACAATAAACAATAGGTTAGTTTGATTTATTATAAAAGGAAAATTATTACCATTAAAGTTTGCCAAAATGTGTGGATATGAGGAAGTGACGAAAAATACTGATGAAAATGTGAAAAAATTCCAGGGCCGTATTTAAAAAATGATCTGGTGATGATTGCACAAGAACAAAACGTCGTATGGAAAAAATGTAAACGCCATTTTCAAGAACATAAAAAATGCTACTTAAAACGATGAAAAAAATCCAGGACCGTATTTAAAAAAACTGACCTGATGACGTCAGCGCAAAAACGAAACGTCGCATGAGAAAAATTTTAACGTCATTTTATAAAGCACAAAAAGTGTCTACGACAAAGTTCTTATAGTTTTTCGATATCTTGAAAAATAAGAGCAGAAAAAAATAAAAACGAAAAGACAAAAATTTGGTTTTTTCAAAAAATCTCCAGAACTGCAACAGATATTTTCGATTTCTTAACGGCTTATTATTGAACACATTATTACGCAACTTTGCCCCAATTTAACCAAAGCCGTATGTCTTACCGTTTCTGAAATCCCTGTATTTGAAACAGCCTGTATGTGTATTTTGAATAAATGCCAGACGAAACAATACTTTCGCTTTCATTGTTGTTGGAATTAAATTAAACTAACAGTAAATATCATTAATATTAATAAGACTGCGTCAAGATGTTTAATATTTATCAGATAAACGTTTCGGCGATGCATTTAGTTTGGCAAAAAGCACAAGTATTTTTTTACATAACACTTCTTGACCCCAATTTTATCACAATTTTGCATATTCTATGATTTTTTACAAAACAATACTTTTTATCGTTATTAATTGAATATTAAATTACCATATAATTAATTATGTATATCAAGCTTTTTTCGCGGAAGATCTTTATCAGGCGATGCTACAAATTTATGGGTATTATATGATTATACATTACACAAAAAAATATATTTTGATGATCCAGTTTTGTTGACCTTTTTAAATTCACAATTCTATTTATTAATCACAAGTTGGTCCTGAACTGAAATGTAAAATGAAACTGGTTCTATTTTATTGATTGCTCTTTTGACCTTTGCAAGGCTCTTAAAGTGTGTAATATATTAGGACAATTCGACTATTTTTACAAAAAGTATTCTAGGACGTCCATAAATATTAGGAATTGTCTAGAAAAATTTACTGATCGTGAATATTTATTTAGAATTTATGGGAAGCAATTAGTCCAGTAAGCGTGGTTTTAGGTATAATTAATTATAATTTATTATGTGAATACAGGGAGTTTAAAAATTATCAATATATATTAGTTAGGTTAGGTTAATTAAATTAAAAAATAAACTGCCAAATAAATTATTCAAGGAATATTCTTTTTAGGTACCGCCATTATTGTTATCGCATTATGTTCCAGGAATATTTTCATTAAAAAGTGTTTCATAAACGACTTTCTCAATATATTAGATTTTGTATAAAGAAGTTCAAAAAGTGGAAAGACACATTTTTGTGTAACTAAAAATTTTATTTTAAAATTATTTTAGAAATAACGAAATAAATAATGGAATTTATTATATTAATAGATTTCAATTATGTGTCTTGCACCAAGAATATATTAAAATTTATTCCTGGCTATTTACCAAAAAACAATTACAAAATAAAATAAATTTTTTGTTGCTATGTCATAGATATATTTTCACCTTTTTTCATAAAGTAAATTCCAAAGCATTGTGCAAAATATAACCTTCGGTATTACTGCGCTATTATTCCATACTTTTATTCTACAGAGCGATAAAACTGTTGCAGAAATTATACTTAACACAATAAATTCTAATAAATTTATATACGAAATTTTTTTTGTGCTCTGATTTTATAAAGACAGACATTCCAATAATTAATATGTATAAAAATCTAATTTCTATAATCACATTATGACTTCATGTTCTATTTAATTTTAAATTCTAATAATAATAATTCGCATGAACGCCTATTTGTATTAGTTTAATTAATAATAAATACAAATTTCTTGTGCGTGCATTATTCTAGATTCGCCTACAACTCTCACTATGCGGAGACGTTAATTTCTTTGTAGATATTTACTGATATAGTAGTTATTATGTGATAACAGCATTGCAACATTGACCCACTCCTTTAGGCATGGGTATGAACCATTTACATTTAAGCAGTTTGTTACGGTTTTATAATAATTTCGTACATTATGTGACTTGGTTATTTCCTTGGTTTTCCTTAAATGTGGTAGTTCATGTATTGCGAAAGAAGTGCACACATATTTGAGTATTTCCTGTAGAATGCAGAAATTTGGTTACGGATATTTTCTACAACTTGAGAAATATTTTTATTATATTTTTTAAAGTAGTAATAAGAGATATCTCTGTCTTAACTATGATCATTTCGTGAAGTGTCTCAATGTTCACACTGAGAGAGTCTAAACGAGGCTCTTAGTCGAAAAATGTAGATAAGAAGAATTTAGATTGGGACCTTGTTGTTTCCCAAGAAATTTCAAAATATATTAATTTTTTAAAGTTTGAATAACGATTAAACCAAAAAAATTTAATTTGTTTAAAGTGAGGTTAGATAATTTTAGCATAAGTTAGGTTATAAGTTAAATATACGAGCCCTAGCAACTAAATGTTCGGACAGAAGTAAATTTGATTGTCTTTTTTCTATACGCGCAAAAGTTATCTAAATTAACTTCCATAATATTGATGTTTTTTCTGTTAAAATGCCCACATTTGGTTACATAAAAACGTAAATTTCGTAAAAATCCGCTCGGCGGTTCCAAAACTGTGGCCCTTTAACCCAGCAGGATAGGAAAATTTATTGTAGAAACAAAGAATTATTATTTTCAAACCGTTGGATCTAGTAGTCTAATTTTGATGAAATTTACTTTATTGCAAAGCTGGATGTTGGTTTTCTTTACAAAAAAATTACACAAGTTTTTATTTGGTGATTTTAGGCATTTATCGGAGCTTCAAAGTTGCACCTTTAAAAATGATAGAATTTTCTAGTAACTGTTTTAAAAAATCACAGTTTTGAAACCGCTAGTTGGATTTGTGTCAAAAAACCTTTAAATCAAAGATCAATAATTGTACTATATTGAAAAAATCCTGAAATTTTAATATGAATTTTTTTGCATTTTTTTCGAGATGCACAGTTCACTTTTCAAAAAACGTGTTTTTTGATGGTGCTACCTACATTTAAATAATCACAGTTTTGGAACCGCTGGTTGGATGTTGGTAAAACTTACCTTATTGCAAAGCTGGATGTTGATTTTATGTACAAAAAAATTCCCAAGTCTTTATTTGGAGATTTTAGGCCATTTTCGTAGCTTTAAAATCACACTTGAAAAATGTGACGTGATTTTCTAACGACTGTTTTTAAAAAATCACATTTTTGGAACTCGGTGAAAACGATATAAAGGTGCTTTCATGGCCCTCATTCAGTCCGGACTTAAATGTCATTGAAACTCTTTGGCATAAAATTAAACGTGTTCTACGCAATAATCTACCAAGTACCATTGGGGACTTAAAGACCAAAATAGAAGAAATTTGGGACAGTTTCACGCTAGATTTGTACCAAAATTTGATAAATACAATGTCTGCTAGAATACAGGTAGCTATTAAAACAAAAGGAGACGTAACCTCTTATTAATGGTCCTAAATTAAAAATTGTCCCAACTTTAGTTGCAAATTCTTTTTGTAAAATTGCTAATTTTATTAATGTTAAAATATTGTTAAATTCAATAAATAATTTCCTTTCATGCATAATATTGTTATTAAAACTTTATCTTATTGTATTGTTAGGTGTTTACTAATTATTTGCATAGAATTTCCAGTTCTCCTTTCATACTTCAAAAAATTACTTTTGTCCGAACATTTAGTTGTTACAAAAAGTGAATTAACGGTCCAAATTATAACTTTGTAGCATCCCATTAACAAACATGAATATTTTGTTAATGTTTTAAAGTAATCGATACATTTTTAAAAGACAAATCCGAAGATCCCCTTAAAAATGTCTACCGCCCGGTTCAATTTTAGCCACCCAAAGAAAATATATTATATGACATAACCAAACATAAATATTATTAAAAATTTCTTGTTATTACTGGAAATTTACAAGAGAAAAGATTCTAAATGTAAAATAATTTAAGCCCACTTTGTAATATTATTGGTCTAGATTAGAACCTTGTGGCACTCTATAAGCAAATCTAACTATAATATTTCAGTATAATAAATGCAAATTTTGTATGAAGAGAAATTTTAAAGAAAAAAATTGAAACTTCGTATCAAAAATATCTACCGTAAGGTTTATTATAGATCCCAAAAACACGTCATCTAACCTAAATTTAACGGAAAACTTTTTCATTTTTTATAGCAAACCTCTCAAATTTTATCAAGATAATCCAGATCCGTCTCTAACAAATCACATAAATAATTCTGTTTATTATCATCTGAACAAACAAATCTCTTTAGTTTTAAGAATCACAATTCTTCATGTTGTAGATTCGTTTCAAATATACATTAGCTGCATAATTATTCAAAACTCAAGGGTGGACCATATAATATTGATTCAACTTTTACCACTTTTACTACTTCTAAACAACAAAACATAAACACCAAATTAAATCTTATCTGACCAAAATATTATGACAATTTGAGTGCTATTGTCCACCTTGAGTGAAAGGGAGCAATGGGGCTGTAACCAGGGGACAAGTACCGCACCAGGAACCAGGCCGGAGATATCAGTCTGCAGACTCCTAGACCTTGCCCCTTCTTCAGCAGCCTCTAACTCCTTATAAAAGGTAATTGGCGACCCCCGCGCTACTCTAGTGTGGTGCCTTCATCAACAAACATGTTGCCTTTCAGATACGTGAGTACTTCACTCTCCCTTTCAGTATAATTAGGTGGATTACGACTGAAAGTTTTTTGTGATGAAAAAATAGTGAAATTGTGTTATTTAGTTCATCTTCAGTGGTGTTTTTTATTTTGTATATAGTACGGGACTAATCTTTACTAATCACTTTTTTTTAACTTTAACTTCTTATTATTCATTGCTAATTAGCCGGTGTTTAATTATTGAAGTGATACTTTACAGTTATTTATTTTTAACCTTGTAGCAGCTGGTGTAAAGTATTTATGTCTTATAAATAATTAGTAATGATATGATAATACATAATTAATGTGGGTAAATGCTAATATTTTCATACTGTTTCCTGTACAAATTCTGTCTTCTGTAAATGTTTTTCATAAATTAGATCACATTATTTATTGAAAGTGATTTGGGTCGCCCACAATTACCACAACCTGTGTCTCCTGACATTACAATCCTCCATAATTAGCAGCACATTTAAAAACACGTTCTGTATATAAATAAAATATGTGATATTTCATTATAAGTTGTACAATGTTCAGAGACAAAGGTTAAACAGTTATACGCGATTGGCAACAAAGGAAAATAATCCTGAAAGAAAATGGTGAAGGCGCCGGTTGGTTAATTGTTTTTTGTCTACACATAAATCATTTTAACGGTTGCATGGAGTACCAGCTAATTAATTTAGATTGAATCAAGACCGTCGGGTTTATTTTAGAAATGTTAACGATGAGGAAATGTCCTTGGGTGACACGTTATGTGTATCCAAGGGGGCACCGCCCTATTCTTATGATCCTATTTGTAATTTCAATGCCATATACGACTGCATAATTATTTTCGAGTGTCGAAAAAAAATTGGCGAGGCTAAATAGCCTCGGTTTAATTGCGGTCGTAAAATAGGGATAGTTTCCCTGTATGTAGTGGAATTTTTTTACAAGTTTATTTTGCCGCTATACAAAATCTCAAATTCAGAAATTTTAGTTTTGCCATGTAACTTTTACTGAAATTTATATGATTATTGTGAATTATTTTTTTCTTAGTTTCCTTCCCCATCAACCCACAAAATAACTATTTTTCATATAATTACCTAATAACACCAAATCAAGAACGTAGAAAGAAAACAAATTATTCAAGCATATCCTAGAATTATAAACCGTTAAAAATAGCATATTCTGTATATTATATCATGTCATTTTAGCTACGAATTTAAGAATTTCAGCACAAAAAATCACTATTACTTATATATCAAGTGTAAGAAATCGATTTAACATTAATTTTTAATTATGCGCACTTTTACTCACATTGCTAATTATATAATTTTTTCTGGTCCACATTTATACTTATTTACATAACATTTACCTTCATACGATTAATTAATTGCTTTTACATAAAAAAATCTAAAACAATATAGTTTAAACAAATAGTATTTTTTTCAAAGATCTACTTTTATCATCGATAGAAAGTTATAGACGAAAGTCACTTGCACAGTTTCTTTTAGATTACGTGCATTGCATGAGGTGTGGTCCACTTGACTTGTTTTCCATACTTTTGGTGGCATACTATTACAGATAAATATTTTATACTCGCTTTAAAACTTACTAATGATTACTTAATACGCAGGTATAGATCACGCGAAAGTGAAATCAACTAAAACCAAACAATGCCTCTTATTACTTTGTAACAGGTTCCAATATCTTTGTGTCATTGAATTAATAAAGCATTGTAGGAATTTTCATTCTTAGTACTATAGCAAAATGTCAGGTTACTGTTCTTATCGCGCATTGAGGTCTATTGAAATAAATGGTTATTTTACGTGTATAGATTTTTTAATTTGTGTACTTTTTTAGCTGGCTGTGTTTGCCCTAGTGGCAGTAACTTTTGCTCAAGATTTCGATTATCCAAGTCAACCCAGACCTGCCCCACCACGTGTAAACCCAGGATATTCTGGCCCAACTGCGCCTAAACCTACCCCAGTTGCAATTCTCAAACAAATTAATAGGTGAGAATTTAAAAATATACTCTTAAACTTGAACAGTTATTATTAAGAGAACCACAATTGAAATTAAGGAAAATGTGGCTAATTATTGAGGATATATCTTAAAAAATGTGTGTATTATTTTTGTATGGGCGGGCTTACACAAATTTTCAGTACCTTCAAAACGAAGTTGCCATAAAATTACTTAGTTTTACTCCTAAAATTACAGTACATAATCAACTTGAAAAAACTTTTTTATAGAAAAACAACCATAATTTTCTTGCTCTTGCGTTCATAAAACCGAAATTCAAAATCACAATCAAATTAACATTTCCACTTACTTTTCACATTTTACATATTCAAGCTAGTTTGCAATCTATCTACTGAAGTTTTAAAATATCGAAGGAACTCCCTCGTTTATTTTTTACTTTATGGGGTTACAATGGCCAAAATTGTTGATAAATTTTAATGATAATGGTACAAAGTTATGGTTTTGCTCATAAAATTATAGCAAATTGAAAAAAATTGAAAAAATTTCGAAATTCTTAGATCTCTCACAATTTTCCTTGTCTTTATACCCAAGAAATACAAGGTGGTTCTTATGATCTAACCTAACACTCTTCTCAAATAGATCTAGTAGTTTTATATCGAATTTTCGATAATTTGTAATCTAAAGGGCATAGAATCTTTAGAAACAATTACAAGAAATAGAAATAATTTGAAGGAAACCTTCATCATCATAATTTTCCAGTTTGCATCTAAAAAATGACCTAATTTTCAGGCATAATGAAGACGGATCCTACACATACGGTTACGAAGGCGGCGACGGCTCCTTCAAAATCGAAACCAAACTCCCAACAGGCGAAGTAAAAGGCAAATACGGATACGTAGACGACACCGGCAAAGTCCGCGTAGTAGAATACGGAGCCACCAAATATGGTTTCGAACCAGCTGGTGAAGGCATCACTGTAGCACCCCCAACTCTCGTAGACGAAACCACCAACAAAGACGGCAGCCTTAACCCCGAATTCTCCGGCGCTTACTACGACCAAGATCAGCAAGCCCCAGCTCCAATCCGCTCCCATGCTCCACGTCCTAGACCACGTCCACAACCTCAGCAATCCTTCGAGTCCTACTCACCACCCCAACAGTTCGAACCAGCTCAACACAGTGCTCCTTCTCCAGTTCCACAACGCGCTGTCATTCCAGGAGCTGCTCCAGTTCAACATAACTTTGATTTTGGACCACCGTCTCGTCCAGTTCCTTTGAGGAGTTACGCTCCGGAACCAGCGCCAAGACCTAGACCATCTCAGGTTACTTATGCCAGACCAGCGCCTATTGATGAGTACCAAGAACCAGCTCCGATTAGATCCTCGCCTAAGATTACTTATGCTCAGCCAGCGCCTTTGCAACCTGCTCCACAGTACGCTCCAGCTCCAAGGCCTGCGCCACAATATGCTCCAAGACCAGCTGCTCCTACTGGACGTAGTGGAGGGATTTTAGATCAGCTTTCGAAGGATTATGCTCTTCCTCAAGGAGGCGCAGCTCCACTCCATGACATTAGTTTTGGATATTACTAAATTTTTAGCTTTATCATCAATCTTTGTTAAATTATTTATTTATATTACAACAAAACCTGAAATTGGTGTGTTTTATTTTAGAAATTTCACTGAAATTTATTTGTTGTAATATAAATAAAATTATATTTTGTTTTTGTTAATACTCGGGTCAAACTAGTCCTGTGGCTGAAAAACGCATCCAGGCAAGAAAAACTGAACTGTTACAGCAGTTAGATGTTTGTTTGATGTTTCCTAGGTAATATTTCAGACTGTATATACTAAACAATATTATAGCCATTAAAGCATAGATAGAAGATGTAGGCGTTAGGCGAGTTTCTTAATTTCAAGTGATAATGTTAAGTGTCCTTAAGAATCTGTATTTTTATATAATTTTTATATCCAAATTTGTCTCATAGGCAACATTTATTTGTATTTAGATGAAAACCAATAAAATTTTGAAAATTTTGCTTACATGATTATTTACTTAATATTTTTAGTGTGACAATAACGAACCGAATTAAAATGTATATTTAAATCATTTAATTTAGTGAGTTCTGTACTCTGGAATTCAAATATTTTTACAGGCATTATTTTAAATGCATATTTTTTACGAAAAAGAAGAACCATAATTTATTGGCTCATTTTTCTAATGGGACAGGAATTTCCTAAACTAAACGTTATATTGAATTTCGCTAGCTAGACCACATGACATTTTCTTTAATTTGAATTTGGTAATAAATTAATTAATAAAATTTATGATAGACTTGTTGAATTCAAAATTTTTTTCTAGAGTTCATATATTATTTATTATAACAATTTCCAATATTATACAATAAAACTTTGTGAATTTTCTTTTAGATTATTACTCTTAATAGTTAGAATTTTTATTTTCTTAATAAAATAATTAACAAATTTTTTGACTAGTACCCCAATAAGTTTTTTTATAAATCGAAATTTCTCTGAATTTGTTAATTTTAATTTATAAATATTGACTGTTTTTATGCAACCATAAATACTGGATTGTAAGTATTAAAGTATAAGCTAAGACTATAGTTATTAATCTTGATTTTTATTAAATATAATAAAATAGATCTAGATTTTATCTTCAATATGTTCACTATAAATGCTTCTGGGAGACTGTAAATAAATACTCGGTCATGAAAGTAATAATTTTATAAACATTCAATGACGCTTACGTTTCGATCAACGTTTGGCCTTCTTCAGAGCTAACAGTTAATTAAAAATAATATAAATTAACATCTCTGCATAAAACTAACGATTATTTTCTGAGAAATCTTAATTTACAGACAGAAAACTGTCTAATTATTTTGAACAAGAAATTAATTTAATAACTTTTTCAAACTTTTAGCATAAGTAGGTACCTAGTAGTAATTTATAGACAAAATTTCAGAATTTTGGATCAGAGCCTGCAAACATTATGTATGGTCAGTTCATAAACTGTGGTAATTTTAGAGAAAAATTTATATTTATATCTTACGATGGAAATATGAAAAAATGTTGCAAAAATTTGAATTATGAAAATTTAAGAAAAATAGAAAATTATTAATATTTCTAGCCTAGAGCTCTAATGATTATTCGATTATTATTATATTAATCTTAAATACTATACTTATTTCAATAAATAATCTTTGCAATTTCAACACTATGGAATTACCAATAATTATATTGATATCCATTATAAAGTAATTTTTTTTTTATAAAATTAGCATAATTTCAATAAGTTTATAACGATTAGATTCAACAGTAAATCATTTAATTAAACACTATATATTTGCGTGTTGCCATAAATTCTTTATACTTTTCTATAGATTTTTAATATGGAGGCGGACGCGTACACCAAAAAAATTGTTAAGAAAACATTCAATTACATGTAAAAGCGTCTATAATCTAAAATCCTGAATATTTTTTATATAGGAACTCTAAAATTGTATGTAACGAGAAAGGTCAAGGTTTTCCCTAAAACTGTTTATTGTATCTTGACACTAATAACATAATGGATTTACAATAAAATCTGCTATTAATCCTTTTTTGCTCCAATAATAATTTATCTCGATACCACTCAATAATCTGTTGGTACACAAATAAAGTGCATTGATACCGATGATGTATGATGCAAAAGCGCAATAATATATTAACGTTTTTACTTGCATTATGAAAACTGGTTGTAAATTTTGTCATGTTGTAGGTACTCGTCTTATTTAATAAGTGGCACAGATTATATAAATACATTTAACAGCCTAAAATCCTGTCCTGTCCGTCCAAGGTGTTAAAATTAGATTATGCAAATCATTTTCAGTATTACCATCAAAATAACGAAATCTTTCGCTGTCTATTTTTATGCATAAAACTTTTTATATTTAGTTATTTATACTTTCTAAAGGTACCTAGCTATGTTAATTCATCATTAAATATTTTAATGAGCTTCAATACAAATTAATAATGTTGCACAGTGTTGAAATGTTACAATTTCACAAAGTTGTTTTGTGTGTGCTCTGTGGATTAAGGATAACAACGGATTGTATGCTTATCTAAATAATTTTATAATGCTATTCTTTGCAGTTTATTTCGCGTTTTTCCATCTGAAAATTGTTGATGAGAAAAGACTCGACATGCTTGAGATGATTCCATATTTCTTTATGTAATATAATTCAAGAATTTAGACGTGGATTTTGTTCGAAAAATTGCTTTTAATTGTAGGAAGACGCAAATAAATCTTTTAATCCAGGAACAAATGTTTTCATTACTTCTGTAATAAATAATTTAAAGATCACTTTAATAAAATAACCGCAGTTATAATTTTTTATTACACACAGATGGACAGGACACTAAATATGAAATCTTACATCTTAACCAGATGCTGTTGCAGAAGCTATTTGCAAATTCCTGCAAAATATGCATAAGTTCATGGGACACATTAATTATACATTACATAACCTATTATAATGGCAGACAGATTAATTTTTCTGCAAAAATAATAATATGTAGATGTATATCTTACAAAGTGCAATTGAATATTTTTTCACATGCAAATAACGCAAACTATTAAAACATTTTGCAACCATCTGATATGAGTGGAATATTTTTGACTTTTATTATTTACTGCCTCAAAGAGCGTACCTGGTATTTAAAGCAGTTTTGCTTTTACAAAGCTGTTAACACTTTTTGCATCACTTGGAGTAATTATCAGTTACTTAAGATATTAGATGTAGTGTTTGGAAGAAAATACTAGCATTGTGCTGGAAATGTGGTAAATGAGGATTTTTTTTTAAGTTTCAAGTAATTGGTTTGTTAATTCGGATCGAATTGTATAGCTAAGAAAAATGGGTATTTTTGTTATTTCTTGTTTAAAAATGTTTTCCAAATTATGTTTTTTGAAGATGTCTTCTACAAAACTTTTCTGCATAAAAACTCATACATGTCATTAAAGAATAGATATTTATTTATTGAATTTGAATATACAATTGCTCTTCTTCGTGGATTCTTGTATCAACTTCCTGCATTTATTCCGATTCTGTACCTCAAGAATTACATTTTATTAGTTTTTCCTTTATTTGCAACACAGTTAATCCAATTAGCAGTTCCAAAAATTGTCATTTAAAAAAAATCATATTAGTTTAGTGCGATTTTTGAATAGGTCAAATTGTGGTTTCAAAAAAACTAAAAAAAATTCTTAAATGCAGTTTATCAGCTATCTCAATATAAATCCATTATTTCGCTTTCATATACATATTTTTAACAGAAGTTTAATCAGCGAGTCCAGATTGTGATTTTTAATATTTTATATTAAAAAAAAAAACAAAAAAATTGCGAAAATTCTATAATTTTTCTTACCTTTAACTTTGAAGACACAAAAAACACCTGAAATCACCAGATATAAACGTCTTGATTTTTTGGTAACTAAAACGAATATTCAGCTTTGAAATAACGTAAATTTTACGAAAATACAAGCAACAAAATTGTAACCTTTTGAAAACAATAATTTTTTATTCGTACAATTTTCTATCATTTTTCTAGCTGAAAGTGCCACAATTTTCAAACCACTGAGTGGATTATGAACAAATTTACGTTTTTATATAAGTTAGATAACATTATTGAAATGAAAAAATAATATATGCCATAACCTCACTTTTGCAAAATTTTTTGAACATTTCCAGACAAATTTATGCCCTGAATGTTTTAAAACGTTGTGGTTATTATGTAAAACCACTGATTGGTTTTTGAAAAAAAATACGGCTTTACAAATAATAATTTTGGCATTATTAAAAAAATTACAGATACCATTTTTAGGTTAGATTAGATACTCTGAAATTTCCAAGAGATTTTGCTTCATAAATCGTAAAGTGAGTTAAAAAAATTTAAATTTGGAACCTCTTAACGGATTTTGAAGAAATTTACTTTCTATGTATACTAGGTGTTTCAGGATTAACTGGATAAACTTAAAATCTGAATTCAGGACCTCAAAATAAGAAAAAGTTTTTCTATGGAGTTATGTCCGGAAATGTTTCGTTAAAGAGTTACGCCCCTCCAAAGATGGAGGCTAAAATTAGGTTTTTAATTTTTTTTTCAAATTTGGATAAAGATAAAAAAATGAACTTTGGTAGGGATTTTCTAGTAACGGAAACGCTTCTAAAGAATATTTTTTTATCCATCTCTTATTGATAAAAGAGGTGAAATCAGCAACCAGTCTTTAATTTTTTTATTGAAACTCTTTAAGGGACCCGAATTTTGTCATAAAAAATTGCTCTGGAAAGCTAGATTCATTTAGAAAGTATTTTGTCTCTCTAATTTTTTTCATAGAAGTGACAGTTTATAAATAAAAAAATAAAATAGTTCCGATCCACATGGTTATTTTGGAAGTTATTGCATTATTTTATAAAATGGAAAATGTCCAGCAGGCTGTTGTCGCTTTTATTAAATAAAATAATAAAAAAATGTTCAATATTATGATTAGTTTAGATAATTTTAGCGAGGATGGAAGAAATCTAAAACTTCTGGTCAAACTTCTACATTAAAAATATAAATTAAGTTAGGTTTAGGTATATAAAAAAGTCATCATGTGCTGGCTACATCAGATATTTTCATCATCTTTGATATCTACGCGGTCATTTCCTTGTAGATTTTTTAAGGTAATATTCCTATTTCCTTTACTTGCAATCTACCAGTCTAAATAATTGGTCTATGTTAACTTATTTTCACAACTGCAAGGCCGGTTACTTGGTTGCAACATTGACTCCAGTTGTTTTAATAAATATAGATAGTAAACACATGTACGAGGTACGAATGCGAGATTTCCTAATTGAAAATTGAACTAAATGCTCAAATTATGCAAATATACCGAAAAACGTAGTAGTATTAATTACAATCTTTTGTATAAATATAGACGACCATGAATTTAAATCGATCAGATTACATAGAAACGTTATAGTATAGAAAACTTCAAAGTGATATATGAATAATAAAAATATGACCTGAAATTTACCATTGCGAAAACATGCATGCTACTCAGACAAGTTAATATAGGTGAGAAAGAATTATCTGAATCTAAAACCTTGTTAAATTTATGGATGGTGCGATTAAGTCTAATTGCTTAGCCAAATAAGTAGCGAATATTTTACGGAGATATATTACTTTGTGCAATTAGATTACACCGTTCGATGATAAATAACTATATTTGCGCAAAATTCTAGGAAATATAATTAAGTTAATATTAATCAACAACAAAAAACCGAAAATCACTTTCGAACATTCAGTCGAACAGTATCCTTGATATGATTTAAGATTTATGTGAATTTACGAGTAATTTATTTAATGGTTTGTATTCGAGTTAAATTGAATGTATAAAAAGCTTCATTTCCCATTCTTACGATTATTAAATTGTAATTAAAATAATATAGGCAAATAAAATGAATATATTATAATATTGTCTTCAATGAGCGGTGATTTATGCAACACTTAACAAAAAAATCTTATGCTACACACACAGATATTAGATATTATTTTCTTTCGAGGTTACCCCGGACAAAATAAAAATAAAAGGCTAAAATCACACAAAAACTTGTAAACAACTTCGGTTAATTAACAGAGATGCCTCTAAGGTTAACTTAAAAGTGATCTAATTACTAGCATAGCTGAAGGTTCAACCAATTAAATTTATCTGTAGCACTTTGTAAGCTTTCCAACATAAAGCATTTTAATAATCTAAAATTGATGTAAGTGTCTAAAGTGTGCCCATTTAAAAGCACTGGCCTATTTGTTAAGTAAAATTAATTCAGGTGCAAGATAATTAGAATTAGATGGAGTAACTCATTTGGTGGTCGTGACCAAAGATCACTGAAAATTCTAAGAGACCCACCCACTCATCTATCGGCTTTGATTCTCGATATGCAAGGTTAATCGTGACTGGAAAAAATGGTTATAAAATATAAAATTGTGAATGTGTGTTGTTTTTGTTAAGGCGATGGATTACAAATTAGTGGGTGGTAATTATATTATAATTTAAATATCAAGAGTTCTTTCAACAGGAAAATATTTCATAAAAAAACCAATTCAATTGTGAAAAAAACTATGATTCTTAATTATATCAATTATAAAATCTGATTGTTACTTAAATATGTAAACGAAGCATCTTTATTATAGGCGTTGTTGCATCAACTTTTCCTTTTTCTTAATTTCTATTTAAGCAAATAATTATCTTTGCACACCATATATAAATTGGTTCATTGTTTAAAGAAAAATGATACACACGTTTACTAACGTCATCATCAACAAACATAAGCATTTTCCTCCACAATTATTGTTATTAATATAGTAATTTTTTCTTAAACAATTGCTTGTATATTATGAGATTTGTTTTGATCTAACTTTCTATATTATTTACGTATGGGAGATTCTTCAAGGGCATGAGAAAAGTTTAAAAAGCTTATTTTTATAACACAAGAAATAAGCATTTATGAAATAGCGGTTGAGGTGAGATTTCTACTAGGTTGTTTAGCAGCGAAATATTAAAATATTTTCGTAGTAAAATTAGCAATTCGCACCACTGGCACTGCTTATATAACCATTGTGTTTACATTGTTTGTTTTAACTTAGATTTGCAGGAAAAGATGTAAACGGTCGAAAGTTCAAGTTAAATTTCTTTTCACCTTTTTAACACTGATTAACAATATATTATATTATGTTGGAAATATTTCCATTTCAATCAAATTTTGAGTTTATTTAAAAATATCTGATATGTTCAACAGATGACTTTCTTATACGATAGTACTACAATTACTTTTCTAAAGAAATTAAATTTCTTGTAAAAATCGTGTTCAAATTTTGAGCGTTTTCAGCAATTTTCAAATAATTTTCGGAAGTCTCTCTCGCACGTATTGCAGTACGCATAAATCTGTCCTTGTCCCACTCATTACAACCAGATTTTAGGACAAAAATATATTGTGCTTGGAAATTACTGTTCCTAAAGTCGATGTATTTAGATTCTTTCGTATATTTTTTATTAAACCACATGGACATTGAGTTAAATTTCTTGTAAAAATCATGTTTAAATTTTGAGCTTTTTCCAACAATTTCAAATCGTTTTCGGAAGTCTCTCTCGCACGTATTGCAGTACGGATAAATCTGTCCTTGTTCCACTCATTATTACCGAATTTGACGTTTGTTTTATTTTGGATTTTTGACCTATTACTCATTTAAAAAAATCTCCCGGTATAAAATCACATTTATTTATTCATTATTATTGTTTTCGGTACCATAGAAACTAGTAAAATTTAAAAAAAATAATGGTCCTTGTGGGATTCGAATCTGCGACCTTCCGTTTGGCAGCCAAGTCTCTTTAGTCACTGGTCTATCTAGGCTGTCGGATTCAACGCGCACTATGAGAAATATATCTCGTTTTTTTGTAATATTTTTGACGGAATTTCAAAAAAAAGTTCAAACAAAATTTGTTCAAAATTCAATTCTAAATCAGTGTTAAAGAATAAAAAAATCTCGTAAATTGTTTATTTTTCAAGATATTCCTGAAAAACCTAAAAATGTCGTCAGGTAAGTGCCACTTGTGTTGGTGCTAGATGAAAAAGATTTGTTGTGGCACCCACAATTGTGTTCAAACTCTTAACTATAAAATTTGAATCAAATCCGATAAGTCGTTTTTGAGTTATCGTGGATACAGACAGACACAAAGACAGACATCATGGCGAAAATGGTCAAAAAAGTAAAAAGTGTGAATGGCATTAAAGTAAAATAATTCTAATATTATAGATGAGTCAATTACTTCATTTTGCGTTTGTTTTTTCGACAATCTATAAGTGAACGACAACTTTCGTTTAATATTAAATACATATTTAAAACTCAAGGAAAGAGGTGAGTCAAAAAATGGCAATGAATGCAGGAATTTTCCTAAACCAATTCGAAAATTTTGCTATTCATGATTCAAAAAAACGAATAAATAGCACCAACTTTAGTTTCCATCTCGTATAATTTGTCCAGAGTATAACTAGTAAAGAAAATTATCCAAGAAGAAATGCGAGAAAAACGAAGTTAGTGTGGAAAGAAATGGAATATTCTAGCAGCGAAACTTAAGGGACTGATTTATATCAATTAATCCTAACAGTTGCTTCCAAAGTTAAATTTGTTTTTTCGACAAAACAATTTAAGATAACATTTTGAATTTAAATTTATTAGAGAGCACTAAAATGTATTATGCTTTCTTTTCCATCATATTTTATTAGTTTGAAATTCTGATTAATCATCAGCAACTATATTAAAATATTTTTGTATTTAGAGTTAATGGTAAACTACACAAATTTCTACTTTGCTTAGATATACTAATTAATAATTAATTTCACGCATTTTCTTCTTGCCATAAAGCACCATCAAAAGCCAGATGTCCAAAAGCGAAATTCCAATTAATAATCACAAACTGATAACCAGTACAAGCCAATAATATTTCTTTTCTCCATACATATTGTTTGCATTTGTGCATTATCATTGTATTAGAAACAAAGCAATATTCACTTACTTCGAGCAACCTACATTTCATTCATCTGGGAACTTTTTTATGCAGATTACAAATGTACGAAATTATTTATGATCAAACGGGAAAATAATTCAATACACCTAGCACCTAGCCCATGATACAATTAAATCCATAATATCATGCAATAGCTAGTGAAATTTGTGACATCACACTTTCATTTCATTATTATACAGCACACCCGCCCTGATTTAATTTCACTTTTATTACTTTGTTACATATTAATAAATATGTTTGTTTTTGTATAACTCTAGCTAGTAATCGGAACCATCAGAAAATTTTATGAAAATTGTTAGATAATCAAGGTTAGGGCTAGACTAGCAAGAATTTCGTTCTTTCTCGCTTGTTTGCCTCACAGCTATTTTACTTTTATTCATCAGGATTTATTACGAGTTGTTGCAAAACTGTAAATCAACAACATGATGGAGCTCGGTGGTTTATTATAATAATTAAACATTAATATGTGTTTATTTGGCTGTTTTAATGTAGAAGAAAAGAACATTGTTTTTTCGTACAATAGCATGTTATGACCTTATTACCAGCACGTGACCTTCCAATTGTGTTTGTTTCTATTTCTGAATTTTATAAATAGGTAGTAAGGCCTAAAGCTACCACGTAGATTAGATTATTAATGCTTGATTCAAACTGTAATTGTGGTATAACACCTTTCAAATACTATCTAAGAGATCACGTCTGAGCCAGAGGGTTTCTTAGATTTTGATGGGTTTTTAAAAATTCTTCCGTATTGTTCGTGGATTAATATCTAAGATAATCAGCAATTAACTCAACAACTTATTACTATCGCTTAAATCAATTTTGTATAAACTGGAAAATATGGTAGGTATCATAATAAATTATCCAACATATTAAAATAAAAATCAATTTATTAACAACAAGTAAATATTAGACAGTTTTTACCCTCCAAGCAGAGTTAACCTTTACAATTGGATTAACTGTTTTAACGAACTCTTAATAAGATCATGTGTGTGTGGTTTATTATCCCATTGTGAGTTATAATTGATTGTAGCTCATTTTTTTCGTTTTAAAGTTCTAGGCCAAATCAAAATTGTTTTAAGCGAACAATTATGTTATCTACCACCTACTTCTGCTTTAACAGGACTTGAAAAATCATCAATATAGAAAGTAAATCTTAAAGTTTACTGTTAATTATATCTTGTTTCCGCTCTGGATATGTGTAAGTTTGTAATAAGAGTGAGATAAGTGATAACAATTGGAGGAAGTATATGAATTTAATAAAATTGGATATAAGATATAAATAAAATTCAGTTTGATTTAGGTTATATTTTAAAAGATTATAACAAGGTTGTTTTTCTTTATTCTTCAGTTTTGCATTTTTTTAATTAACATCAACCAAAAATCAAATTTTCGTACTTAGAGCATTTTTTATATTAGATTCTTTGGTCTTTGTCATTTAATTCTGACCAAGGTATTAAATAATTAATTAGAAATAACCAAAGAAATTCATCAATTAATTGAAGGATTAGTGAATTTGTAGTACACATTTTTTTAAATTTTTTTATTTACAGATTACCTATACGTAACAAATTGGTAGAATTTTATTCGATTTATACAGGGTGTCCCAGTTTATATCGTCAGGATTTCACCAGTCGATAGTTTAGCGAAAATTAAAGATGGTTTGTCTAATAAACTATGGTCGAATGTTGCTTCCTTTTTGACGTACAAGCCATTAAAGAAAATAAATTATTTTAAATAATTTGCTAAAAATCAATAACAAAAAAAGTTAGCCTTCTGAAATTTTGCATAGATCTTTTTTTTTTGTATTCTATTATTAATAGTAGTTGCAATTATTTTATTTAGAACACAGAGGCGTGCGTACGGGTTTCTTCAAAAACATTTTATTGAATAAAACGTACGCCACTGGGTTTTTTGCAGCACCAATATGCAGAGAGTATTTTCTATTCAATTTAGAAGCTTTTTCGTATCTTATAATTTTTTGATAACTTAACTCAAAATAACCTAATAGTACAGTAAATAAGGGAGAAAAAAGGCTTCAAATAGACTTTTTTACCCTACAGCCAATTTTTGTAGAATCTTCTAGAGGGTCACCCTGAAAGTTTAAAACTGAGTTTGTGTATTCGTTGACCCCGCCCTTCCTTCACCAGCCCTCAATTAAGGATTGGATTTTCTTGTTTATTGAATAACTTTTTTCCTATTAAATTTTCGAAAAAAAGAGTCATACAAAGTTGTAAAGAAAAATATTTTCTACAACTTATCTTTTAAACTTTTTTGATATTGTCGATATTTAAAAAGTTATTCAACAAATAAGTTGAAAATTTTGGGGAAAAAGTAGTAAGTAGTAGTAGTAAGTAGTACCTAACTAGAGAAAATTTTCCTTAAAATTTGCAACTTATTTGTTGAATATCTTTTTAAATATTGACAATATCAAAAAAATATTAAAAGGAAAGTTGTAGGAAATATTTTTCTCTACAACTTTGTACTGATGCTTTTTTCGGAAATCTAATAGGGAAGAACCTCTTTAATAAATAAGAAAAAAAAAGTTAAGTTATCAAGAAATTGTAAGATACAAAAAGTTTCTAAATTGAATGGAAAACACTCTCTGCATATTGGTGCTGCAAAAAAAGCCAGTGGTGTACGTTTTATTCAATAAAATGTTTTTGAAAAAACCCGTACGCACGCCTCTGATTTCTAAATAAAATAATTGCCACCACTATTAATAAGAGAATACAAAAAAAAAATCTATGCAAAATTTCAGAAGACTAACTTTTTTTGTTATTGATTTATAGCAAATTATTTAAAATAATTTATTTTCTTTAATGGCCTGTACCTCAAAAAGAAAGGAACATTCGACCATAATTTATTAGACAAACCACCTTTAATTTTCGCTAAACTATCGACTGATGAAATCCTGACGATATAAACTGGGACACAAATTTTCCTATTTTCTTTTAGTTCCACATACTCATATGCAAGTGATGCAACCTATATGACTAATTATTATTCGCAAAGTTGTTAGAACCATTTAAACAATTGTAAAAATTAGCATGCGCCCACTAAAGCAAAATATTACATGTTCAATGCTTAAGTGCATTGTTCAATTATTCATCAGACCCAATTTTATTACAACATAATAAACTTAGGTAATTTAATTGAACCGCCACAACCACACGTTTTTTTAATAGAATTACATTGAACTGTAAATAACTTTGGTAATAATTGTAATTTTACAAACATGTCTAATTATAACAGAAAAACATTCATATAAACAGGAAATAACTCTTTTACAGTATGTGGTGGTTTTTTCTTGGAGGAAATTAAATTCGTGAGACTTTCCATTGCACGCGACAAATTAATTATCAAATTTCTTGTAAATAATATTCAGTTGACATATGATTCGTGCAGAACAATGTTGCTGTATAAATTCGTGTTAAAGAAAAAATCATACCAAATTAGTCGATAATAAAGTTAATATTGGGTAATATTGAAGATTTCAACTTCGATCAGGACTAACTGGTTTTTGGGATGTGTTTACCAGTTAATTTATTGTGGCCCAAATATTTAACATTTCTGCATAAATATTAATTTAAATGAACTAATTTACACGCATATAAATAAAATTTGACTTTGTGGCACATGGTGCAATATCGACGTTAATTAAAAGGGAAAAACTTAGTATCTAATTTAAAAATCCATGAACTATAAACGAATAAATTTTGTTAGGTGTGAAAAGATTAGAAATTCAAATGAAATGATCAAGGAGTTAAAAAAGCAGTCAGTAAATAAAAAATTTCATTTTTTCCAAGAAATGTGTTATAATGGAAAAAACAATTAGGTTCATGTTTCATTTATTCAAGTTATTTGCCACAGTAATATTTTCTTTAGAGTTTTCGAACTATATTCGTAGAAGGAAGATGCATAAGCCTACGAATAATAAAAATTTTTTGCTACTATACGCAGGGATTTTTCTCTGTCTACAGTCAAGACAAACCTTGTTAAAAACACAAATTTAAAGAATATCACACCAGTGGTTCTCAAACAGTTAATCTTCAAACTAGCTTTCTTCAAAAATTAGTTAATAATAAA
This sequence comes from Pediacus dermestoides, assembly GCA_963942485.1. Taxonomy (NCBI): domain Eukaryota; kingdom Metazoa; phylum Arthropoda; class Insecta; order Coleoptera; family Cucujidae; genus Pediacus; species Pediacus dermestoides. The sequence goes on from OZ012626.1 coordinate 40,197,238, forward strand.
AGAACCATTTTCAAAATACTGGAAAAATAAGAAAAAATACAGTAGGCTATTGTGGATTTTTTTCTGTCTAAAAACAAGATAAACGTTGTTAAAAATACAACTTTGAATAAAATCAAAAGAGTAATTTTTAAACCATTAATTTTTAAACTGACTCATCTCTAAAATTATCCAAAATCACAAGTGCCATTTTTAAATTGCTTCAAAAAATAAGAAAAAATACAGTAGGCTATTGAGGATTTTTTTTCTGTGTAAAGACGAGATAAACGTTGTTAAAAATACAACTTTGAACAAAATCCAACGTATAATTTTTAAACTGACTCATCTCTAAAATTATCCAAAATCAAAAGAGCCATTTTTAAATTGCTTTAAAAAAATAAGAAAAAATAGAGTAGGCTATTGTGGATTTTTTTCTATTTAAGGATAAGATATACCTTGTTAAAAATACAACTTTGAACAAAATCAAATCAGTGATTCTCAAACAGTAAATTTTCAAACTGATTCGTCTCTAAAATTATCCAAAATTGAAATGCTGTTTTGTGAAACTTTTAGAACGTAACAAATTTGAATCATATGAAAAATTTACAAAAACCATAAACTTTCTCCTAGATCTTCTACATAGTCCATTTTGAAAATTCGGAGCTCTATACCGGATTTCAGGATTTTGGTTTATATTCCAGTTTTGTACTTCTGAAAGTTGCTTATATTAAAAAATTTTGCTCAATTTGATAAAAACTAAATTAGGAGTATATTTTTCAGACGATCATCTTTACACGTTTACAAAATGTCATTGAAATTTCAGATCTTCATGGTGCTAGTAATTAAATAAAACTAAGAATCGCATTTTTTTTACAAAATAATCACGAACGGTGTATGACAGTAATTTGAATTGAAGTTAGGTTAGAATTAATTACGTTAGGTTACTTTTATTTTAGAGAGCACTTTCAATGTGTAATTAAATTAATTTCTAAATTAAGCCGAAGGAGAAAAAGTAGTTATTAAGTTAAAGTAGATTTATTAAAACTAAATTTTCGTCATTCTCATTCACTTTGTAATAAATTTATAATTTTTTCCATTTAGTCTACGAAAATAATTCTATACGCTTTTTTAGTCTAGTCGTTACTATTTTATTAAAAAGCAGGAAATGTTCGAAGTTCCATTACAAGAGGAAACCAAAAATCAAACACCATCACCACCCACCAAACAGAAACCAATTAAACCTGCGGCAACATTTTCCAAACACAATATTGCAACTGCATAATCTTCATTATCAAACACACTGCATTTCGCTTGCGGCCCTGTACGAAAACCCAATTCCATTACTGATACAATTAGCTTTGATTAGTATTCATTGTTAATCGAAAAAAAGGTCGCCATAATTGACAAATATTATAGAAATGCGTTAGTCATAAAAATTTTCTTCGGGCAGACATTCTTTAATACAAATGGATTGTTTCCCCCGGTTGTTGAAACGTAGGTTATAAAGACAAGTACGTCTCTCCACCTGAAGACATTCAAGTTTACTCTCACTGATATACAGTTTCATAGTGGTTAGGTATAGACTTTGGTACTATACATACGTGCTACCGTTTGCTTTTTATTTTTGTGCTTTTTGGATTTAGAACTGTTGGCAAGATGCGGCTACAAAACACAGTAAGTACCGAATTATTATTTTATAATAATAATTTAAGTCGGATTTTTTTTGTAAAACTAGTTTAATTTTTACATAAGTTATAAGAGGTAATTAAACTAAGTTTCAATGTTGTTCTACTTAAAAAAAACTGCAAATTTTTATTTTATTACATACATAATATAATAAAAGTGTCTATTGTAGTACCCTGTTCCACTTTAGCAACCATTCGTTGTGTAACCTTTCTATAGTTTTAACGTTGATAATAATTTTTGTCAAAATATAGGTCATTTTCTATTCCCATGTTTCTCATCTGGTGTCTTCTGCAACCTCAATAAAACCAATCAAAAAAATTACAGTCACGTCTTATGTACGTACGTACAGAAATCATAAAGCTTTCTAACCTTATTTTTCTAATTTACATTTTAATAAAATAAAGAATCACTACATAAAAAGTAGATACATCAATTATTGTTAATAATAATATAACTGGCAAATTACACATTATTAACCTGTTGTTTTATTTATAACGTTATTTTAATTATAAAATAAACATATTATATTTATTACCTACAATGGGAAAGTACTTAAACTTGCAATATATTATTTGGTTTGATGAAAGAATCACATTGATTATAATGAATGATATCTGCTTATTATCATTTTTTTACTAGTGAATTATTAAAATTGAAATAGCATGAGCATACAAATTAAATATTGTATTAACTCACGAATTGAAAGTAAAAGTTACCTGTACGAGTATGTAGTGGAGATAAAAAGATCACGCCTAGTGCACTCGAGTTAAACTTTACTATTATAGATAACTACAAGGAATATCTCGACTATAATTTTGTCAATGATTACAATTTGCAAACAAAAAACTTATAGAAATGCATCTAAACCCTAATTAATTAACTTTTGCTGTTTAAAATTTTACTTTCTATGGATTAATTCTAAGTAACACAATTTTCAAATGCATTGAAGCGTGTATTTAAACCTATAATTTGTTGATAAATTCGAATTAAATATGTGTGCTTGTAATAGAAATTCAGCTTGGGGGTTATCAATTTGTTTGTAATTAAAAATGTTAAAGAATCTGGATTAAATTCATGTGATTTTCCGCTTGAAAAATTCGCAAGATGAGATAACTATCTAATGTAGGTACTTTCTTATCCCCCTAGAACACCAGAAAAATTTTCGGTAATTAATAACTAAGTGAAGTGAACATATTATAAAATATAATATGCATACATTATTATATAATCCAAAACATAATATTCAATTTCAGTCTTGTACGTTTTAGATCCGCTGCTCAATTTCAACTTTTACTAATTGTAAGAATTCTTGAAATGAATTCAATAAAAAAAACTTTCATTGTTCTAGCTGCATATATAGGATACAATCGCAAAAACTAATTAGTATTATCAGCAGCAATTTGCTTTTCCTTCAAAACATTCTTACGAGTTTGCAAAAAATCATCCGTTAACTCAAGCAGATTTTATAAGTTATGGTTTTTGTAGACTGATTTTGGGAAGCTAGAAGAAATTTAAGTGGTTATGCATTATTCCTTGTATGGGATGTTTGATGAAAAACACTACGCAATATAAATGAATGAATTTTTTTCTACCGCAAAAATGATAATTGATAGTTATTTCCTTTCTTGAGTTTATGTAATAATATTGGAAGTTTATGGTGTAATTTTGATGGGTCACTTAATTTCGGTCCGAATTTTTTAATTTAGTAATTTGCTGAAACTAGATGGCGTGACGTTTTTTATGTCTTTGGATAACAAACTGTTTTTGTTGTTTTTGTGATAGTTGATTTCTGTAATAAACTTATCGTAATATGAAGTTTTGATTTTATGGACCACCTGAAATACATTTAAAAGTTTAACATTCTTTGCAGACTCTATGTTTAAATTTTTCGAAATTTTGAGGAATAAGAACAGCTTTCTACACAGAAGAAGTAAACTTTTTCTTCATACTTTTTCTCACTTCCTTCTTCCTTCCTTCTACCAGGCTCAAACACATCTTCCGTCTCAACTTTTTTAAATCCTTGATCATCCATTACAAAGTTTCATCTTTCTGTAAAAGTTTAGAATCCTTCATGGACTCATCCTTGGTTTCAACACTTTTCCTAAGTATTCAGCTTTCTATAGAAACACTTAAATTTTTCTTTATATGTTTTCTGATCTATTCTAACCTCACTTCCTTAACTCTTTTAAGAATATTGGATTTTATTGTGGAATATTAATTGAAAGATGCATATTTGGAAAATTATCATAAAACTTGTTAGATCATGAACTAAATAGTATACTGCGATATTTTAAATTCTAGTTCGAAAGTAAATTCTAAAAAAAATTAAATTCGTCCTTAAAGTCCCATCAAAATTTAGCCCCTAACGAACAGTAAAGATTACTTCTTGTAGAAACAATTTAACTTTGAACACATTTCCAAAGACACTTTTTCTAGTGATGCGCATCCTCCTTCCAAAACATGCTCCACTTCGATTTGATTTATACTTCGCACTACTTAAACCTTAAAAACCGATGTTAATTAATTACCTCCTTGCGAAATCTATAACAAATTGAGTAATCCCAACAATATTTCTCATCAATTTGCCACAGTTTAAGCTTCTGGGCGTCGATAATTTATAACAATTTTCGTAACACTGTCGAATCCTCTCAACAAATATCATCACACGCCATCAGAAAGGTTACTAAACCAATTTTAATTACCAGTTAATATTTAGATGGCACAAATATTTATTGTGAAGATGAAGAGATTCTTTCTTAATTTTAGACTATTTTGCATATTTTGGTAAACGATGGGGGGTTTTATTTAAAGTTCATTTAACAATTTTTCATTGTAAGTAAGTATTGGAATTACGAAATGGTAAAATATATTTGGTTAAACACGATCTGTTGGGTTAATATGAATTTGTTGCATTATTATTATATGCTAATTTATAATTTTCCATTACGTTTATTACATGTTGTGCGTGTTTTTATAAAAATTTGTATTATATCACAAAGGCGTTTTAACACCTGGTATTTATCGCATTTTTCCTGACATTTTCCTCAGCAATTGTTAGACGAATGAGTAATGATATTTCAAAATTGTCTTTGTACTTCTCTAAGATAATACACTACAATACAACATTGCATTTTTTATAGTTAAAACTTAAAAAATAAGATAAATAACTTTTTGAACAGAATTCCGTTGTATGTATAAATTAAATTTCCACGTATTTGTAATATTAATAACCACACTTAACTAGAAGCTTCTTGCTTATTTACCTTACGACTAACCAGTTGCATAATTGCAGTTACAAAACCAAAGGTCAGTAGTTCGATTTAAGTTGAACAATAACAGCTAATGGCACATGTTCTCACGAGTTACTTTGCGCCAGTACTTGCTTAAATAATTATATTATTACAAAATTTGGTTTCTATTTGTTTTATGTGGTGAATATGCACATCAAATATTTATTAATAACCGTTGAAAGTGCGAGCAAAAAATTTAATTAAGAGTGATGATGGAATTGCAATAAAAACTACATCAAAATTACTGGGAGTTTGTTGAACCGAATGGAATATTTTGAATTATTTTATTGTGTATTATATCATTTGTAACAGATACATTGAAGTATCAAACTTCGTTTCATATTTGGTGCAGATATCACGTTGCAGAATTCTTGCTTTGAAGTCCAGTGATCGGAACCAAATTTCTCTAATATTGCACAACAAAAAACTTGTAAATAATACAATACATGAACTATGCTGTATTATATTTAAATTTCAGTTCATGCATATTATTTCCTTTTTATTTTAATGTATAACAAATAAATTGATGCGTAAAATCGATATTTCATCTCAAACAAAACCTTACATAACGAAACGTGGCTCTTGTCTCACAATTAAATATAATAAAATCGATCAAACTCACTTTCTGCAACAATTTCATTAGGTTATTTTATTGAATTTGTCCTTTTAAAGATTTATGCTACTTTAATTGTCGATAACTTTCTTATAGGAACTGCAGAAATAAACTGGAATGTTAACAACAGATCATTTTATTGTTAGAAATATTTTCCACAGTAATATTTCCCTTTCATCAAGTCCTTAATTCGCATGGTTTCTGATTCTATGCAAGCAGGGCGGGATGTGCTGTAGAAAACCGCATGCACAATGGAAATTTGTCGGTACGGAAATTTCTGCATACTTAATTTAATTAAGAAACTTGCGCTGCATGTCGAGTCCTTGGTCCATTACCTACCTGTTACGTTAGAATTTGCCCAAGCAATGAGAATTGCCACAGTGTTCATGTTTTCTTATAAGAAAATCTTGATAGTGGGTAAGAAAGCAGATAAAGTTCTTTTTCGTAATGTAGTATTTATTTATTATATTACAATAACATTAACAGTACTTGGTAATTTCAAAAAATTATGAGAGTGCTACTCGTATAAGGTACTGTTGAAGAAGATCTAGTCGATAAGTTATAGTACCATGTGAACTACATATAAAACTAAGCACTTTAGTAATTAATGAAACATCATCAACGTCTAGTAGTTCGTCTAGAGAAATTATGTAAAGATTAGTACTACCTCAACCTCAAAAATGTTTGGATTTTATTGAAGTGGTACCAGAGACCATTTATTGTACTTTTGTAACAATTTCCTCGATATAAACCTCAAGACCTCATGAAGGAAGCGAAGATGAACCAGCCACTCTAGAAAGTCTCCTTCAAGCATGAAACTTCCTGAAGTTGAGGCTCTGCAGATAATTGAATCTAGAATATTTAGATCTTGTTAACATGGTACTCCAATTCTGTAACAATTTGTTCAAGATTATGACTGAAACCTGAAACTTCAACTTAAGAGCTTGATAAGTACTAATCGAAATAAAATAAAAATTTTAATCATGGCTGGTGAAAGAAGAGCCAAAAAACATTTTTTTAACTATTGATTCATTGGATTTTTATATTTAAAGTTAATTTTTGCATATAGTCACGTGATTAAATTTGTTTTCCTGTAGGTTCTTTAAAAGATTTCTTCGGTTTTATTTGTTATTTAATAATATACCAAGTTAAGTAATTAGACATACTCGTGCAGACATTTTACAAATCCAGTAATACATACGCTAATATCTTATTTAGTACCAATTGCATAACGTAACACAAACATAATCCTCGACAGTACTAAAATTTCAAACCTATATTTAACTGTATCGTAACATTACCATAATAATTTCTAATATCCACCATATATTCTCTTACATAACTAAATTGATCACCTGTCTGAACAAATGTAACAAAATTTTGTCATTAGCAATTCCGGATTGTACTCGCAGTTCCGTATTAGTTTGTCCAGAAGATATGTTTTGAAATAATGATTAATAGCTCCAAGTTGTTTCGCCTTGAATCTCTCTATGTGTGTATAATCCGTTTTGGAGAACCAGTAGATGAATAATTGACGTCCACGCCTTTCATTAATGTCCTTCACCTGGTGTATCGCTGTACTATGCGCTTAAACCAGTTCCATTTTCAAATATTTTGCATGGTTTTGTTGTTTGTAATGTTTTGCTTATGGGATTACTAACAATCCCGTATTAATTAACATAATTGTTTTATGTTTAATGTATTAAAAACGCATATAACAGTTTTTTCTTTCACTGGCATGTGGATTTGTTTACAAGGTAGATGTTTAAATTAATCCGTAAGGCATAAATTATGAAGAATCTAGAACAATAAGCTGGTTATTTTGTCAATGAATAATATCTGACATTGGTGGATTTTATAGTCTGGAAATAAAAAAAATTTCAAGGTAATTTTTGTATTAAAGAATATATTTTAGTTTTTTGCCGCATTCTTGCAGAATATATCACAGTGCTACATATGATGCATTTATCTTCGCAAAATATCTACGATTTTCTTGTAGCCTAACTACCTCTTGTTTATGGTTTCCCTAATTTCCTGATTTCAGTTTCATCTTTTGGACTTTTTCCTTTTCACCGGTTCTCAGGCACCAATATTCAATTAAACCCAACAGATAAAATTTTTCTGATATTTTTATTAATAAATCCAACTATTGAATTTCTAAAACAGTAAATTTAATCAAAATCCGACCAGTAGTTCCAAAACTGCGATAATTTAAAACAGTCAACGTCGAAAGTTAATTATAAAAAAATCATCGCATGTGGCTGTAAATTCCTCACTTATTAAGAATTTGTCTTTGCAGTGTTAGTTGATGGAGAAGATTTTTAAATTCTCAAAATGTTTTACAATTCTTTAATCTTCCTGTTCTAATTTCTACTCAAATACAAAAATTTTACTTGTTAGGCAATCAATTAGCTTAGAAGATTGCCTAGTATGGTTAGTATCAGTCTATGATTTTTAAAAGGAGGCACAGTATTATTAAATTTCACAACCAACTGCCCTTTCGATTTATTTGTTATGTAAATTTATATAAATATTTGATTTCTGTTAGCCCTTACTTAAATAAATTGTTAGGTTTTTTATAAAAACGTTGCAAAAACTCAAATATTTCGTCGCATAATTTAATATCAAATAAACCAGAAGTTGATTTAATATTTATGTGGGAAACATTTCTAATTTAAATAATGTTATCTGAGCGTTTATATAATTTTATAACGTACAAATGTGTTGAAGATTAAATAAATTATTTCAAATATGTCTTCTGTAATTTATTATAAAAACTTGTCGATCTATACATTGAATGTTTCTAGAACATTACATAAACTTGATATTTACGTCTAAATAAAATGCACTTGAGCAAGACTGTATTATTTGAATTTATGTATAATATGTATAAAAAACTTTAGAAAATCACATCGTTGAAATCTCTCAAAGCGTCTGAACAAGACCCGAAAAAATTAATTAATATTATTTTACATCAAATCAAATTGCCTTTACTGAAATTAATTTTTTCTCCAGTCATGTATTACAAGGCAGTATTTCGACATTTTTTTCACATGGCTCAGATACAATAATGCATACTTTATATTATTTTTATTACGCATTATAAACCAATTAATATTTATAGTATATTGTTTTAGGAGTTTTAAAATCAAATTAAAATAAACCTTACATAATTAATAATTATTGCTTGGTTGCGTTTTTCAAAGCAATTAAAAATTACATCCTCAATATTATTATGATGGTAAAAAATTTGGAATATGTAATAGTAGTGACGCGTATAAATTTTAATGTGGGAACTAGTACCCAATTGAAAAAAGTTACTATATAAAATTTGCGGCATAAACACCAAATTTGGTGCCATTAAGGCGTCATTGTGGTCACAAAACATCAATAAAATCAATATTTTTCCTCTTTACCTATAATGTGTCACTGTGTGGGCTATCACATAGTGAAGGGTGTGGTGGTAGATAGAATGGCAACCGGCAACGTACTCGTGGATGTCTGCAGAACAAAGTCGTGAGCAGCCCACACGGGTCAGTATTTTGTAATTTTATAACCTACAGATTTACTACTACCATTCATTTTATATAACATTTTATAGGAATTTGATCTCGTGCCAAACACAACAATAAAAAATATTATTATCTGGATAGAGTTATGGTTATGAGTAAATGTAAGTGAAATCTATTCTTAATATCTATTTAATAACATGGCGTAGGTTTCGAAAGACGAGGGTAATCAAAGGGTATTGAAATATTCGACATAGTAAGTAATAATTTGTTACAGAATTTTATAGACATTACATAGAATAGAAACGCAAGAAGGAAAGAGTTAGGTTAGATTAGGTTATCCTATGCATAATTCTTCATACAAACCTTAAATTACCTAACTTCAGCTTGATTACGATAAAATTAAGACTTCAATAAATTGTATCTATTCTGGAAGCTCCTTTTTCCTCTACTGTAGGTACTATATAGTCAGACGTTGAGTCTTGGTCTTCTCCACTTCCAGATTCGATGAATTCTGACCAGTATCTTCCAATTTCTCACTTTTACAAAGCTTTCCTTGTCTTCGTTTATCGGTTGGTGCATATTTTCTGTCCTAATTAAATAAACGAGACTAAAAAATCATAAATTAGTCGTAATTTTTAACACTACTTCCTATGCACAAAAATTTTAGTTGAAAGTTATCTGGACATTTGACGAATTTATATTCAAGATTGGCCTCTAAAGCAATGTTCAAAAAATAGCTTCCTCAATTGCAGACAATTTTTTTTAATTTCATTTTAAACCCACATTTCGATTGTTCCAAATTTTAGTTGAAGGTATTACTGGCTATTATCCTTGTAAAAATACAAGTATTACAAGAGCATAACTGTTAAAATATAATAACGTTTTCATGATTGTTTTTCATAGTTCAGATGCATCCACCTTTGCTCTATACGGAAAACACATTTAATAGCTTCATTATGTTATTATTTAAGCAGATAATTACATGCTACTTAGACTTACTTTTTCTTACTTATATCGAAGTAATTTCTGTATAATTTCAATTTAATTATACCATAGAAGCACAATTTCGTTTTGCGAATAATTCACGAAATTAATAACTCATAACCAACTGTTCATTAAAAATGAAGTAAATGTTGCAAAACAGATTAAACTATCTAATTTATTGATACATAGTAAGGTGTAGGTACTCAAAACACACCTTTTCCTTGGAGAATATTATTCATTTACAACGAAGGTAGACGAGTACGTCCTTAGAAAAGAAAGAAATTACTTTATAATGCGTTTTGTGCTTCACTGAATTCAACAGAGTTAAATTAGTTTACATTGTGGAAATATGTATCTTTGTACAAAACCTAGCATTACTAATGAAGTGAAATCCATTTAACTCAAATTGGATTCGTAACTAAAATTATATAAAGCCGATGCGCTCTGAAGTATTTCTAATTAAATTATTTATTTGAGTTGTAAAAATAATAGTAGATGCACATAAGGAAAAGTCAGGGCCACGAGAAGAACCATGCATTAACCTCTGGAATGTCTCTCTCTATACATGGTGTTGCATTAGATCTGGAACAAAATATCAATAAAAGAGTTTCAATTTTTCTCTTAATCTAAATTAAGTGATCTTCATTTTAAAGTACTCTCTGTATAAAAACACATATTTATTAGTAATTCAACACTTTCCAAAAGAGGAAACTATAAACTTTATTAGTTTTTAACATTTTGCTTACTTGCCCTACACATATTTATCATACACCGAACATTTTCCTCTAATCTCTCTTTGTCTTTCAGTGGGCACCCCTCCTGTTCCTTGGAGTCGTCCTACTATGTCAAACCGAAGCCCGTCGCATCCGCGTTCGACCAGTACCACAAGAACCAGAGCAAGAAGAAGAAACTGTCCAGTACTACGCCGCCGAGCCACAAGAAGACCAACAACAACAAGTGGTCCTAGTGTCGTCAGCTGATCAATACAACGGCCTCTATGGACAACCAACTGCATCCTCGAGAGCTGCACATGAAAACTACATTCCTCGAAGCTCCCAAAAAGCAACTGCAAGTGCTTATGCTAGAACCAAGGAGCCAGCCAAGTCTCCTCCAGTGCAAACTATAAGAAACTACAACAAAGTGAATGATGATGGTTCGTTCACTTTTGGATACGAGGCAGCTGATGGTAGTTTTAAGGAGGAAACCCGAGGCACTGATTGTGTTGTAAGAGGGAAATATGGGTACATTGACCCTGATGGTAATAAAAGAGAGTTTACTTATGTGTCTGGAAACCCATGTGATCCCAACGCGCCTAAAGAACAAGACGATCCAGCTGAACCTGAAAGTAACGAAAACGACAGTGGGCCAGCGAATTACCCCACAAGGCCCATTAGACCCGTCCGACCTTTACATGCGACCCCAGCTCCTAAACCTGCTATAACTTTGTTCCAGAATAACTACGATCAGGGCGAGGAGGAACAACCAGAACCGGAACAGCTCTTAAAAGTATGGCTAAGTTAATTTATTTAGGTTTCAGCGGTTTTATTGTTTGATTTCTTACAGCCTGTCCGTCGCCCCCAGTACATTACTCGTCCACAATACCTTCACCAACCCGACACCGAAGAACAACAACAGCAAGTTTACCAACGCACTGTTCCATCTACCACACCAGCGTCTGTTATCTATCGTCAAAGTATCACTCCTATTAACATCACTCCAAGACCGGTTTCACCAACGCCTTCAGCTAGAACACAGCTTCCAGCAACTACTTACAGACCACAACTTCTTCAAGTTGCTGTCACCCCACGTCCTTCACTCTTGTATACTAAGCAGTTGTCTTCGTCGCCTTCAAGTACTGCCTCGCCAGGTCGTGGTATCGACTTCGATGCAGAGTTCCAGAAGTTCCAACAGGAGAATAATATCGTCTCACCTACTCCTAGCTCGTTGAGTAAGACCACTCCTAAAGCAAAGGGGAGTGGCCAAGTTTACTCTTCAGCTTTAGTCTACGACCCAACTTCAGGACAGTACAACACGCAGTTGTATCAGACTTTACCACAAACTGAAGGAGATTTCAGCTTGAATCACAGGATCCAACCTTATGTTCATCAACCACAACGCGCTCCAGTTATCAATATTCAGCAATTGCAACAACAACAGCAACAGAGTCCTTTGTATACTCAGCACTTGAGACCCCAAGCTAATCCTCAAGCAGCTTATCAGCAACAACAAGCCGAGCTTCAGTTCCAAAACTCAGCTCAGTTGTACGCCCAACAGCAAAGAGCTAGGACACAGCAAAGACAACCAGCTCAACAGCAACCAGTTTACTACATCCAGCCTTCAGTGGATCAGTCTGGTGGTTTAGCGACTAGCCAAATTGATGCGTTTTTAAGAGGACATAATATTCAGTTTTAATTAAATTGTTTACTATAAAGACTAATGCGCTTTAGACTGATCATATATTGTGTGACCTCTACTGGATCTGCTAGTGAAAGTGAGTACTAAGCGGGCCCGTTCGGTAGGTACTTGTACATTATTTTTAGGTGTAAAATCAATAGATTTTAGGATTACTAAAATTAGTTATAATTAAACGATTTTTAGGTGTAAAATCAAGAAATAGATTTTATGATCATTAAAATGAGTCATAATTAAATGATTTTAAAAATTATAAAAACTATTGATTTTTCTCCTACAAATCGTTTAGTTATGACTAATTTTAATAATCACAAAATCTATTAATTTTGCACCTAATGATTGTGTACCCAACGGACCCACTTAGTAGTGAAGTGTTACGTACTCGATATCGGTTGAAAACCCGGTCACGCCCGAGTTATGTAACAGTACAGAATGCATGTACCTATGAAGTTTTTTTGTAAATCATCACAAGGTGTTTCTTTTCACTTTTCTTCTACTGCGTTGTTGTATCTTCTGTTTGATCGGTACTGCTTTATTAGTTTTGTAACTTAAGTCATGGTTCCGAAGGCCGTGCTGTTTCTATTTCTTTTACAACGCCTAGCTCTAGCTGACCTTGTTGTTAACAACGGTAAACAAATTGTTACTATTTATGTTCTATTTTTGTATGTTTATGTGCCTTATTAAATTACCAAATAATTTTACTTAATTATTAAAAGAAGTTATTTCTATGCGAATTTGTCTATAATAATGAAATACCTACTAAGTGGTATTTTGTACATAACATTTAATATATTATTATTATTATTATTATTATAGATACTTAGTCTATTTTTGATAACATCATCATAGTATTATTAAATATAATATTGTATTTTTTGTTACATTACATAAGTATCTCCTTTAAATAAAAAAATTGTAAATACAACACTTTTTTCCTATTTAAATTCTCGAGTTTATTCTTGCATAAAAAGTAAAAGTAACATTTTTTTCTTGAACTAGGATGAAAAATCCACAAACAAGGAAAGTCTTCTCTATTCAGATTTCTCTACACTCTTCAGCCTACAATTCCATAAAAATATTGAAAATATGCTAATTGTTTGGCCCACTATTACATTGCAAGGTAAAAAGCAAATTAAACTTGCATAGTTTACTTTCTCCTGCAACTGTTCTGTGATTGTGAATGTGATTTTCGGCTAAATAGCTTAATTTTCGTCCATCAAATGGTAGGTACGAATACTTATATTTTCTGCCATATAAAGACTTATTCATTGTATGAGTATGTGAAATACTTTCTTGTACAAATCTGGAGTGAAATTGCGACTATATGGCTCAAGTAACTCACCAACTACAATAAACTTGGCTTAACTGTTTAGTTTAGATTACATCTGTCACATTATGCTAATAATACGCGGTAGTTACAAGAATTACATAGATTACCAAGGTAGAATTTGTGAACAACAAGCAAGTTTCAATGAGGTAAACTAGGAAATCGAATATTTAATTTTATGCAGGTAATTAATGAATAAGCATACACTCAGTACTTGTCTCTTCCTACATCTTTGATTTTAGATAAGCGTCCATTTTTAGGGCTAAATTGAGATGTAAATAGATTAGTTTACATGCTCGGGTTATTAACCTAGAAAGAGATAAACCGACGTAATTATGTGAATTTTTATTGCATTATTATGTGAATAATGGTGCACAACGTTTTCTATATCATGTGTCTTCTCGTTACTTTAAACGAGTTGTGAAAAATGAAAGCTAAACAGCGGATATCCTAGTACGTGCTAACGTACAGTAGGCTTCTAATTTATTATTTGAAGCGAGAAATTGAAAACTTGTATAGTAGAGAATCAGGAGTAAGTGTTTAGGAAGTAGTAATTTAAAGAATGGAACTGGAAACCAGGTGACGTTAAGTTATAGTTTGGGTAATTGAATGCTTGATGTGCAAGAGTCCGAGACGAAAAACTACCTTTATCACCGATTTAGATAAAATAAATTGATTTATTTGGACATTACATTCCTGTAACTACCTCTTCATTTTTTTTCAATTTTGCGCCCTATTTTACGAAGCTCCTCAAACATCTACAGAAGCAACAAAGTAGTACCAGCAACAAAACATGAAGACTTGAAGAGCCGGCTGGAGGAAAAAGAACTTTCAGGTTAAGGCCCAATTAGAGGTTTGTTGTATTATTGGATAATAATTAGAAGAGAAAATACTATAAATTTCAATAAACATAAAAATTAAAGATCACACAGTTAAAATCATTTAAAAATTATTATTGCCGCAAAATTTTAATTATAATCAAGTTAAAAACTAATATTAGGTAAGCATATATTTATTCAAGTCTCGCTTCGAAAAATAAACAAATAAATAACAAAATCACATATTTCACAATAATAAAATATAATATTTAAATATCACTACAATAAATATAACTTAAATTTTTGTAGGCGATAATACTTTGGTTAGGCGGATCTAGATTAATTTGGAAGGTGCCCATAATTTGCTGTAAAGGTCATCCCAATATAATTAGATGCGTGAACCACTATAAACGATATTCATAAATCCTCAAACACTTTGCTTAGTCTACAAGCGACTAGTGTTAATGACTATTGTTTAAGAGATAATTTGCATAAAACATTAGCTATTACACTTGATTTACAGCTTGGTGTCGCTATTTGTTCTCATTGAAAAAAATTGGCTAAACACTAATCTCTTTTTTATTATCTCTTCATTAAATTACTTTGCATTCCACAGAAACGAACATAACTTCTAATTAGTTGGATTGTAAGATGTAACTAGTGAGCATCATTTCACTGCTAAATAGTTTATTATGCAAGTTTTAAAAATAAATAAGTTATTGGATGTATTGTCGTTTTGAATAGCAAAAGCACAATATGTATAATGGAATAACAGTGCAGAGAGACACTTCTAATGATGCATGAAACAATTCTTTTGAATGATGATCTTAAACTAATGTTAAATTATGTAAAACTCTTAGAAAACCTTTCTCTGCTGCTCCAGATAAAATTACCTGATCGGGTTCAGCAATATATTACAACATATCTAGATAGGTATAGGTAGGTAGAATAGAAAATGATTTAGCTACTTGAAATTTTTAAATAGCTCTAAGCTAACCGGAATTGTTATTCAATTAAAAATTGCTCGGATACGGAAATCGGATATTACAGGAAAGTTGGCGGGGGTTTAATTAAATAGTTTAATGCGTTTTAGTTCAACTTTTAATTGATATTATGTACATATATCGGAAAAAAGGAGCCAAATTAGATGTTCGAAAAAAACTTCATTTCTTGATTGGGTAAAAGAAAAAAAAAAGAAATCATAATGTAGACATTGGGATAGTTTCTGTGTAGATCAAATATCCATACGGAATTAATATTGACCAATATAATGTATTTTTTATTATCCTCCAACAAAAACCTAGGTAACTTTTGCTACTTTCGTTACTTGCAATGTTTAATACAATACTTTTATTTCAACTTTTAACAAAAACGACGTT
Source organism: Pediacus dermestoides (assembly GCA_963942485.1). Classification (NCBI taxonomy): domain Eukaryota; kingdom Metazoa; phylum Arthropoda; class Insecta; order Coleoptera; family Cucujidae; genus Pediacus; species Pediacus dermestoides. The sequence continues at coordinate 40,213,235 of OZ012626.1, forward strand.
TTTGCTTAAAACTTAATTTGATTTTTATTTTATATATTACCTATTGTTATTTCATAAATATAATACAGGGTGTCCCAGTTTATATCGTCAGGATTTCACCAGTCGAGTTTAGCGAAAATTAAAGGTGGTTTGTCTAATAAACCATGGTCGAATGTTGCTTCCTTTTTGACGTACAGGCCATTAAAGAAAATAAATTATTTTAAATAATTTGCTATAAATCAATAACAAAAACAGTTAGCCTTCTGAAATTTTGCATAGATCTTTTTTTTTTGTATTCTCTTATTAATAGTTGTTGCAATTATTTTATTTAGAACTCAGAGGCGTGCGTACGGGTTTCTTCAAAAACATTTTATTGAATAAAACGTACGCCACTAGTTTTTTTGCAGCACCAATATGCAGAGAGTATTTTCCATTCAATTTAGAAACTTTTTCGTATCTTATAATTTTTTGATAACTTAACTCAAAATAACCTAATAGTACAGTAAATAAGGGAGAAAAAAGGCTTCAAATAGACTTTTTTTACCCTACAGCCAATTTTTGTAGAATCTTCTAGAGGGTTACCCTGAAAGTTTAAAACTGAGTTTGTGTATTCGTACACCCCGCCCTTCCTTCACCAGCCCTCAATTAAGGGTTGGATTTTTTTGTTTATTGAATAACTTTTTTCTTATTAAATTTTCGAAAAAAAGAGTCTGTACAATGTTGTAAAGAAAAATATTTCCTACAACTTATCTTTTAAACTTTTTTGATATAGTCGATATTTAAAAAGTTATTCAACAAATAAGTTGAAAATTTTGCGGAAAGAGTAGTAAGTAGTAGTAGTAAGTAGTACCTAACTAGAGAAAAATTTCCCTAAAATTTGCAACTTATTTGTTGAATATCTTTTTAAATATTGACAATATCAAAAAAATATTAAAAGGAAAGTTGTAGGAAATATTTTTCTCTACAACTTTGTACTGATGCTTTTTTCGGAAATCGAATAGGGAAGAACCTCTTTAATAAATAAGAAAAAAAAAGTTAAGTTATCAAGAAATTGTAAGATACAAAAAAGTTTCTAAATTGAATGGAAAATACTCTCTGCATATTGGTGCTGCAAAAAAAAACCAGTGGTGTACGTTTTATTCAAAAAAATGTTTTTGAAGAAACCCGTACGCACGCCTCTGTGTTCTAAATAAAATAATTGCAACCACTATTAATAAGAGAATACAAAAAAAAAAGATCTATGCAAAATTTCAGAAGGCTAATTTTTTTTGTTATTGATTTATAGCAAATTATTTAAAATAATTTATTTTCTTAAATGCCCTGTACATCAAAAAGGAAGCAACATTCGACCATAGTTTATTAGACAAACCAACTTTAATTTTCGCTAAACTATCGACTGGTGAAATCCTGACGATATAAACTGGGACACCCTGTATAATATAGACATAGTTTCAGTTTCATTTTATATTAAATTTTCCTTGTGACTCTTTGTTATATTTTAACTGATGTTATAATAATTTTAACGATTTTTTTATTTGTTGTTTGTTTCACTAATAAAATGTATGTTGTAATGGGTTTATTATACCGATCCTTCCTTTAAATCTTTAAAGGTTAAGTACACGTTAAGCTCAATGTTGCTAAATCGTCGGTTTACTTGTAAACCTTCTTCAGGAGAAGCAAAAAACTGCCACAATAGTTATTTTAACCCTCTTATGAAATTTCGTTGTCATTTCAATTAAATGAGCAATTCAATTTATAAGTATATTTTTATTTCCATTATTTCCGCAAGAAAACTCAAAATGACCGAAAATCGGACGTAGAAGGTTTTACAAGTAAGCCGACGACATTCTCTTCTACAACACGACTTTTTACTTTCTCTACCTTTACTATAGGCAACAACATTCGTAACACCTTGATTTGAATGTTGCCTACTACAGTAAGATTGTTTAAGACGAAAATTAAAATCACATTCCCCATTAAAAATTTAAATTAATGATATTTGAATAATTCTCCACATAAATTTATACGCTAATAAACTGAAGAACAAAATTCGAATATTCAACCCAGCAAAATATTTTTTTGTGAACTCATTTACAATCATTTACATGTTTCGTTTGAAATATTTGATGCGTGATTATTATTATTATCATATTATTCAATACGATGATCCTGCTGCTAATGCCACAATCTATTTCTTAGTAGCCAGAGATCGCCTGAAAATTTATTGTAGATGCCCTGATGAAGTTTGCTTAGATTTATGGGCTGAATGAATAATGTGAGATTCTCCCAATTTTTCCGGTGATCTTGGGCTATTCGCTACTAAAATTATCCCAAGGACACTAACTACATATTACAAGAAATAATTTAACGATTTTCTTTTTGTAAAAGTTTTGTTTTCAGTTTGCCTCGTTTTCTTGCATTTTATACTTTACGCATTATTGACTCAATTATGGCTGGATTTTTTAATCTTTCGTGTGAAAACTCGAATTTGTAAAATGAGAAGATTTGCTTTTCCTTCTCATCTCCTATCTTATAAAGATTTTTCTTGAAGTATTCTTTTTGTCAAGTTGAAATTATAATAATATCGTATAATTTTTAGGACAAACCAAAAGACACGATTTTTTAACAAAAGTTACGTCATTTTATTAAAGTGAAAAAGGACGACTTAAGATAGGAGATTTTGACTAATAGCGACAGCAGATTTAAATTAGCCCCCTGAAAATATTTAGGGTCGTTTTTCTGCCGGAAGTTTCAGAAAAAATTTCTTCATTTTCAATGAAAAATCAGTAAGTCTTATTTTCTAGCTCATATTTCACTGCGGTACTATTTCTTTTCTAGTTGCGCCACTGTTCAATCCTTTCTTACTGACGTTTCTCAAACCTCACCTAACGCAATTCTATAAACAAGAAGAAAATCATAAGTACCAGGTTTTAATTAATAATTAAAACTCCGAGAATTGACTAACTCGAATATGGCTGTTTTTAAACCAAATTAAATGCAATAACGATATTATTAAAAATGAGATAAATGAACACATTATAGTTTGCATAATAAAGGCGGGAAAGGTTAGGATTGCAGGACATATTGTGTATTGTCTCAAAACAACAACTATAAAACGAAAACAAACAACTTGCCTGAGAATGGCCTAGATCAAGAACACACGCTATTTGCTGATTTAATTTTTGCGAAATTAAAAGTCTGTTTGTGTTTCCACTTTTATTTTTTTATTTGCTCGTAAGTAGAAGTTGTAAATTTGTGCTGATTTTCACTAAACAATACAATGTAATATGGCGTGTAACATGAAACGTTTAGACGCGAATTAATTAGAATATGCTATGATGACAACTAACATAAGGTTAGTAAAAGTTTGTTCTTTATTGGAAGGACCTAATTTGACGAAATTGTACAATATAAATTAGTTTACGTTAGAAATTGCTAGTATAGTTTGTCAATAATTATTTTGTTCTTGTTAGGTATTATATCATCAGCTTCAATTTTCTTGATCTTAATCTTCAAAAGGAAAATCTCCTACAACGTTTCCGTGAAATCGCATATGGTTAAACAATAAGAATTTTATATTAATTACGAAATAAATAAACAAAATAAATTTTTACGTTCACATATTACACGGAAACTTAGTTATAATTAATTTTATCATGCAAACGCATAAATATAACGATATAGAGGCTTTTGTTTCCGTTGTATTACATGAATGACTTCATTTCTCTAAATTAAGTTAAATTTCTTAATGTGAGTTCCTCAGCCATTAAATCATCATAATTACTTAAACTTTAGCTTAGGTATATTAAATAGTTAAAATATACATTAATAATGTAATTTTTCAGTATTTCTAAATCGGGAAAAATTACGCACAATTTCGAAATGTTTTATATATAATGATTTTTTGTACTTTTGCATGAAATCTAGAAGAGATTATTTAAATTATTTTGAAAACAATGCTGCATTATTACAGTCACATGATTCTTTTCGCAACGTTTCCAATTCATGTGGACAATCTGAAAACCCCAACAAAATGTATGCTATACAAAAACTTTTCTTTATTCAATTTAAATTTTTTAATTTTAATAAGAGAGTTGCTCATATTGTACCTAGTTTCTAATCAGATTATTTTTGCCAGTTCATTTAGTAATAAAGTTTTGTTGTAAGACAACCTTCATGGCAGCATTTGTAGAGCTTATCACAGTAATTAAGGAGTAAAATACAATAAAGCTGAAACAATTGTTAAAATACTGGAATTCGAATGCCACACACTTCTTTACGAAATATTAAGTCATTCAAAACAATAAAAGCGTCCTATTTCACACGGTTCGCTACAATTTTGGTACCTAAGCTATAATATTCAACTTGAGAGATTCTTATCCTGTTGTGGCACATGTCTAATAAATATTCATTATTTTGGGCAGTAAAACTGAATATAATACTTTTTTAAATGCCCGAGTTTTCTGCAAGGTTGCATAAGGTTTTTCACAGGGAAGTTAGTCCATGTGATAGTTTTATGTCCTGTATGTTAAGCGATAAGATTATTTCCTGTTAAAGTTGGAGAAAGAAATACACATAGTTGGATCGTTTATGGTATTAAAGTTATCTCACCAAAAGTGACAGTAAATTATACGAATATTTGAAGAAAAATAGCTATTGTAGTTGAAATTATCTTTAACCAGGTGACTCTTATTGTTAGTTTATTTTTTACTAGGATTTTTGTGAATTTCCTATAAAAATATTATTTCGAACATTACCTATATGAAAAATTTCAGATTTGAGAGCCAACTGCTAACTATATAAATTTTCACTTCCCATTGATGTAAAAATGTTCCAGTTACTAGAGAGTCTGGCAAAACTATCGAAAACATCAACTGTAAAATTGTCTAAGTATAAATAGCCCAGTGAAATTAGATTAAAATATGGCAAAATTGACACTATGGCCAAATTTTTGAGAGCAAGTCAAGGGTCATTGATGAAGCTCCGAACCGCAAAAATCCAACAAAATTTCCTTGTGCGTCACGTGATAAGGGTGATTTTTTTATATCTCGGTTTCTACTGGTTGGATTTTAATGAATCTTTTTTAAATTTATTCAGAAAAATATTTCAAATAACTTTTGTGTGAAACTTTTTTGATAGCTCTTTAAAGAAAAAAGTTATAAGCAAAATACTGCCCTTCTTTAGAGGGAAGTTTCTTCAATAAAATATACTTATATATTTTTCTATTGCAATAATGAAAAAAATCTTCAAACAAAAGTTGTAGAGCATCTTACAACTTTCATTTCACAAATTTTTTTGTGACGCAAAAAGTACATGAGGTAGAGGGCGCCAAAGTCAACTGTGCATACAAAATATTACTTCTAATGGTAAAATTCGCGTTTTTTGGTAATAATCGTTATTAATTTTTTTTAATTGTAATAGTAAAAGTATATTATGTATATTTGATTGAAAAAACTCACCCCGTAAAAAAGACCAACGTTTTGCGCCCTCTACCTCATGTAATTTTAGTTTCACAAAAAAATATCCGAAATGAAAGTTGTAGGAAATAATATCCTCTAGAACTTTTGTTTAAAGATTTTTTCGTAATTGTAATAGAAAAGCATATACATTTTAGTGAAAAAACTCACCCACTAAAAAAGTGCAGTGTTTTGCGCCCTCTATTTTATGTAATTTTTGTGTCACAAAAAAATACTTGAAATAAAAGTTGTAGGAAATAACATCCTCAACAACTTTTGTTTGAATATTTTTTTCATAATTTAATAGAAAAATATTTTTTAATGAAGAAACTCACTCCCTAAAAAAGAGCAGTATTTTCCTATATATATAACTTTTTTGGTAAGAGAGCTATCAAAAAAGTTTCAAACAAAAGTTGTTTGAAATGTTTTTCCAAATAAAATAAAAAAACTAAATTAAAATCCAACCAGTAGAGACCAAGATATAAAAAATCACCCTTATCAGGTGACGCATAAGGAAATATTGTTGGATTTTTGCGGTTCTCGCCTTCATCAATGACCCTCGACTTGCTCTCAAAAATTTGGCATAGTGTCAATTTTATAGATATTAGGTACTTTTTGGTCTAATTTGACTGGGCTAAAATCATTTAAAGTTGAAAATAGGAAAACTTTACGGATAAAATTACTGAAAATTTGTCCATTATATTCAGCATTTTTAGATTGAGAAAACAACTAAAATTGTATGGAATTTTAAAAATAAATGTGACAGAAACGCATCCAAAAATTAATCTAAAATAAAAATAGCATTAACTTTATGGACTTTATGCACGAAAAACGATAAAAATTGTTAAATTTAGACCAAAACCGAGTAATGTACTAAATCCTTATGAAAAAGCTTGAACTCGAACTTTTAATCATTTATAAAAAGTTTCCATCTAGTTAATAGTAAAACGAGAATCAATTTGCCTCTTATTCACCTGCACACCATTAATTCTTATGCCAAACTTAAACAATGCGTTTTGAGACCGGAAATATTCCCATTCCGTAATGGCCTTTTAATTTGCACTCTTGAACATAATACAATCATCCTTGCCTAGTCCTAGTGCATATTCAAATTAATATTAAAAAAATGCCAAGATTCAAATCATATCTAACGACACTTTCACTAACAATGTAATACTCCAGAAGCACCACTATACAATAGTCACCATCCACAGCTCTTCAATGTCATCTCCCTCCAGCCATTTCGGTCTCTTGGAGATGTCATCTAAGTTATATAGGGAACCAAAGAAACGCAAAGACGTCAGTTGGTGAGAACTCGTGCATCCATGTTTCTGCCACAATGGCAGTCCACAAGCAGGTATGTCATCAACATACTTAACACCATTTAAATGATTTCGTTCATAACATCACAAGAGTGCGTTTGTTGTTAACAAGGAAAGCGTATCCGCCTAATATAATTATCCGGTAAGCTGCACGAATTACACCAGATTTCTCCCATTAAAATCTTCGGGTGTTATTGTGAATTTCTGCGTATGATTTTTATAAGTATAATTTGAGCTATTGTTCTCAAGCTAGGTAAACAATAAACTAGTTTGTTTGGCGTGTAATGAATATTTTGTTTTTATTGTGGTCATCTGGTGTAAGTATACAAATGCATAATTAAGTACTAGTCTTGCAATAACTGTGTTATTATTTGTGTACAAATCTTTCAACACAGTTTGAGTTTGCTTTGTCTATGGGTTGAAAAGTGCGATGGCAATTAACGGAATGCTTTCTTTGTCAACAAATTTCTAGTCCTAATTTATAATTTTGATCTAATAGACTAGGGATTGAAAGTGACTTGGTCCTAGGAGAACAAATTTTCAGCACTAAAGCCCAGTTAAGGTTAACTATCGATTGAAAAACTGGCCTTAAATCTTCAAGTAGAAAAGTTCTTAATGATCTGTATTTTGATCCATCAATAATTCGAAGTGAAATAGTAAATTTGTTGTAGTTTACTTCTAGGTGAAAAATAATTTTAAAGTCTAGTGACTTTCCTCTATTATAACGGTAGACATGTGCGTCACACTCTATCTGTCCTTACTTCTCATTTACCCCTCTGAGAAAGAAAAGGAGCTAAAACATGACGCACATATCTACTGAACATAATAATACCATAACTCTTGGTGATGTTCGTTTTTTCAAATTCAATTTCCAACATACCGTTAATTTTGTGTTACAATTTTCAGATCGTAATCGTAATCATAGCATTACTTTGTGCCAGTAGTGTCACCGCCGCAGAGGCTGAAACCACCAAAGAAGAGCTAGTCGAATCCGAATCAAAAGACGGTAAATTAGAAATAATAAAGCGTATTAAAAAAGTAAACGATGACGGTTCCTACACCATAGGCTACGAAGCAGATGATGGTTCATTTAAAATCGAGAGCCGCGACGTTCTCGGTAACATAAAAGGCACTTACGGCTTCGTAGATGACGAAGGCCAAATTAAAAGAGTGTCTTACAGTACCAGTAATTCAAGTGAAATTATTACGAAAGCGGAACCACCAATTTCAGTCGTGCAAAGAATACCGAAGTTGAATAGAACTGCGTTGTCTACGACCAAGAGGCCTTCAATAGTTTTTCCCTCGTCTACCACTCAAAGTACTCTTCCAACTACTAACAGCGTAATCCAGAGTATTGCTAGGAGAAGAAACACTATGTCCTCGTCGACGACTACACAGAAACCAAACTACAGCGATGTTGTTACTATAGGAAAGTCCACAGCGAAGCCGAATCATATCATCTATACCTCAGCAGCACCTAGAGTTCTTTTACAAGGTCGTAATTCAATATCCTCGACAGTAGCTCCTCATATTCCAACGCAAAAATCCGAAGGGCAGCTTATCCGACCTGAAGTTGTAAGTGTTCGACCAACAGAGCTACCACTCTTCCGAAGATTAGCTCTTAAACAACAAACCTTCATAGACGATTCAACGAAACCTGTCGTGGAAGAATCGCAAGTTAGAAGTAATATACTAAGAAGACAGTTGGCTCAGGAAAGGGCCCCGGAATACGACTTGCAAGAGCACGTTTTTACTTTACAACAGTCTTTAGGAGACGACGCGACGGATGTTTACAGTGGTTCAGACTCAACTGGTACTCCAAGACCTCTATTTACCACCACTGCAAGACCTAGAGGAGGTTTGTCCAGTACAACTCAAGCTCCAATAGTGATTTCCAGACCGACTATTCGATATCCCACAAATTACCAAAGAAACATCCTTCAGGATGTTGAGTCTACTACTCCAGAGTACGCTCAAGAGTCCTCCACAACTGAAAGTACTTTAAAGAACACAACCCCCACGTCTATTCCAGTAGTACAAATCCCAGCCAATAGAGCTACACCTGAGCCACTAGTCGCCATCAGACATCCCTTCCAAAGAGGTGCGATTTTAGTACCACTAAGTCAATTGCAAGGTCGTATCCTTCCAGTGGATAACATAAGAGATGTTAATGATGCTCAAGAACAATATGGTACCCAACAAGAACAGTATATTAGGGAAACTACTGCTAAACCTGAAGTGGAACCAAGGCCTGTAATTGTTAGGAGATTGCCTCCGCCGCCTCTGAGGCCAATTCCAGTTCAAGTGGATGAGAATGGTTATATAAGAGAGTTGCCACATCAGGTACCAACACCATATCCGATTCCAATTCCTATTACTCCGGTTCCGAAATATGTTAACAATGATGTGCAGAATGATGTAGACGAGATTGAGCCACCAGTGAGTACCCGAGAGTTTCAAAAGCTTCTACAGCAGCTTATCTTAAGACAAAGCAGATTGGAACGGATTAGTGCTTTGACTAATGCAAGAAGACAACCACAACCGCACTACCAAGAACCGCGTTATAGAACAGTGTACCAACCGACGCCTGTTCCGTATTTCGTTCAAAAACTCGTCGATTCAAGACAGAATGGTCCAGTGCAATTTATATCGGATCCTGAGGTTCAGCACCAAAGACAAAGACAGTATGTTGCAGTCCAACCTCAACAACAACAAATAATAAGGCAACAACAACCAGATGACAGACTGGATAGGCAGCATGTGTACAATTCCGATCAATATGCGAATGCTCAATCGTATGTTCCAACTCGAAGAGTTGCTAGACTTTTGCCCTCAAGAGCTCAGCAACAAGATGTTGAAAATAATGAAGAGTATTTACCAGTGGATGTAAGGGAAATGCTTTTACTACGCATGTTACAGTTGGCTATTAATCCCGCTTTGCCAGTTGAGGATGAGGAGATGGAGGCGACTTCGGAAATGCCGCAGTTGAAGAGAGCCCCGGTTAGGAATGTGGAGATTTTGGGCGAGGAAACGGAAATGAAGAGGGCGCCCAGGAGCAAGAGGTACAGGGAGCTGCAGGATGAGCTGGATTATTACCAATAATGTTGAAACGAGAATTGTTAAGTTTTGTAAGTTAGAAGCTTGAGCCTAATTATGTTTTTGGCTGGCTAAAAAGCGGCACAAGTGAATTAATTTGCTTTACATACAAAATGTTTTTGAAAATTTACTTTGGCACAATTACGGAATTTTCCATTATGGTGATATTTTTGTAGATATTTATTTGTATATTTTTTTACCTATTTATAAATAGATTTATAGATTATGTTTGTATGTAATATTTTCCTGTGTACTTTTTATTATGTTACATAATGGTTACCAAAGATGTGAACATCCACTGTGTGAACTTTTCAACGTATGTCTGTTCTATTCATTCATACAATAAAACAGTTAATGAATATTCATGTGCGTTTTATTTCCTAATTTACAATGCAACAATATGTAAAATAATGCATTCACTGTCACACGATTTTCTTGCAATATGTTTTTATTTAACACTACTTTTTACTCCAAAACCGACTCGAGCTTGGACGGCTCTTCAATGGGCTCCAGCTCGGGTTCGTAGTCGCCTGGAGCGTTCCAATCTTGAACTGAACCACTGCCCATTGCCATGAAAAAGGTGGCGGTTGTTAGGAGGACTGCTGAGGACACGCCGAAAACTAACCGCCACCAGCCTGCAAACTATCCAAAAAATTAATCGAAAGAGTATAAATTATATAAAGATATTTGACAAAAATTGAAAAATATGAAATGAAAAATAATCTAGTTCTAAACTTTCAGTTTTATTTGTGACTTCACCTGAGGCTTTCCATTAGCAATAAAAACTGACTTTTTTATAGTTAATTTCCTAATAAAGAGTTGGACCCAAATATATGATTGATTAGACACAAATGCCCAAAAAAATTAAAGAAGTGTTGAATTTAAATGCTCTATTGTTCTGTCGCAGTTAAATAAATTTAATATTTATTATCTAATAAATATCAAATTTAAAGGTTTTGCTTTTGGTCATTTTTCTAAATATGAATGACACCTTATTGTTAAGTTTTGATTGACTTATGATTATATTCTGTGTTTCTAGTTAACATTACATAAAAACTAAACATTTTACCGATCCATGCAGTCCCTCAGAAACCACATAATTAGCAGCCAACAATCCTGCAGCGCCGACAGTTTGGCACAAGCCAAACACCGTTCCTGTAAAATTACACAAATGGTTAAATTACGTTGCAAAGCGTGAACGTTCCGTATTATTTACCCGCAAAATTGGGTGCTATATCAGCAGCACTGGCAAAGGCACCAGCTGGGGTTGCTCCTGTCATAGCCAAGGCAGCTGTATAGAGTGCGGCAGGTGCCGCAGGATCGCATCCTGTGTAACCGAGGACGAACATCAAGGCAGCAGGAGGAAAATGGGCTGTACACAAATGGAAAATTAAATCAATATGCAGGAGTGCAGAGCTTGTGAATGAATGTTAAGTAATGAAAGTTTTAAATAGGGGTGTTATAGAAAAATTGTTTACCATCAAATTTAAATTTTTAAATATTATACGAAGTTTTATAGGAACTAACCTAAAATAGTTAGAATCTCAGACTTGACCATTTGTTTTAATGAGAAGAAGAGTATTGATTATGACAATTAAAAACTTAATAATTAAATATTGATACATTAAAATTGTAGAACTTTTTTCAAAATAACTATGAAATTTAGTAGCTATTCAAAAAAGTAAACGAGGGTACAACTTCTGACGAAATTAATTCGCCTTTGGGATTGAGCTCCTGGAAGGGACCTTGTGCCCTTAAAACTCTCATAAAACTTTGAAAAATAGACTCACTCGAGTTTTAGACTTCCTATCCTTAAAATTGTTATAAATTTTCAAAAAACAGGCAATTTCTTTGTTACAACAAAATAAGTTGGTTTTACCTACTAGAAAATCTTAAAGAATAAAAATCCAACGAAAATTTGTGATTTTAATATAATTTAGACTCAACTCAAAATTGGACCATTTTTACACTTTGTGTCCTTACAAAAATTGCCAGATTTTTTTACAGTTCGCTGTTTCAAAAAAAATCACAATTACTATACTTTCTTATTACTTTGTATAAGAAAGTAAAAAAGCAAGATAATGTTCATAATATAACATATTTCGCAGATATAGAACCGTTTAAAAAACTGATACTTTTTCACTGTTTTTTGCATAACTATTTCCGATTTCTTACACAGATAAACAAACAGTTTCCTTGATGTTGTAGTTGACACAATCCCAGATTCCCGTATATGATCCACCACTATCCCAAAAGTGATGGCAGCAAAAAAATGTCCAATATGTGGTAAACTCTGAAGGATATCTTGCTAGAAATTTTTAAAAATACATCCAACAATCCCTGTAACATTATAAGAAACAACACTTACATATTCAATAGAAAACCCATAAACTAGCTTCAGATACTTGGTAACACCTAGCATAAGAGTGGCATCCGCCCATTGACTTCCTACAACAGCTATACCACAAGCCCATGCTGGTTTAGACATTAGCAATCGCCTCCATGGTAAATTTCTGTGTTCCTGTTAGAAATAGTTAAAATATAACTATCATAGTGCAGGAAACTAGTTAAATAAACAAATTATAAACAATGCGATTTTGTTGTGGAATTTTGCAACGGGGAAAATTAATTAAATGATGGAAAAAAACTATAGGTAAAAGTGTGGATTTTAAGATAATGTAATAAGAAACCAACCTGAAAGTTAATTAAATAAAGTAGGGGTGGAATTTTAATAGAAAATAGTCAAATTAGATGAGTTTATTTGAGTTAAAATATTTGTAGGGTTTCCTTGGAGTTTTTTTATAAGATAGATGAAGCAATTTTTATTATTAGGCATAAAATGCAATAAATCAAACTTATATCTTGTTTTTTCCCCTAAATATGCTTAATTATTGTTATTAATTATTTATATATTTCATGTGGTGCGCTGATTTATGAAAATTTGAAACAATCCATTTTTTTCTTACATCTCTTTTGGGCCAATTCGGATGTAAGGATTCCTCCACAAACCTCCACCATAAAAAGTACCACAAAAAAGCCGACAAAGATATTACATAACTTAACCAATCTCGTCCAAATCTTCTTACAAGAAGTGTACCAAGGATACCAACGATTGCATAGCCTAAATTAACAGCTAAAATCCACAAAGCACGATTATTATTATTATCGAAATTGTGTTGAAATATTATCACAGAAAAAATTAAATTAAATTAAAGGATGTACCTGTATAAAGGGACACAAACCCGCTGACGTGTTTGGGTTTTATCCAAGTAACAGCTAGCATGTGAGCTGCAGGCCAAGTGGCACCCTTAAGATAGAAACAATTTTTTGTAATATATTTTTATAATAATAATTAATGATTTGTAAACAATGTTAAAAATCTTTTCAAATGAAATTTAAATTTTTTGAAATCCTACGCGATATATTTCTTTTTTACCATAAATATTCCCTGTATAAATCTTATGGCAACATGGCAGGCAGTAAGCCATGCTGCAGGAACCATCACAGTGACGACACCGGTGCCGAGTACACCAGCTCCAAACAGTCTTTCCGCTCCCACTCGTGCTGCTATCCTGCTAGCTGCTAGTGGAGATACGAGTGTGCCCCACATGAATGCTTGCCGAAGAACTGCTTCTGTCTCATCAGTACGTGTCATTGGAATCTGCAAGACGTCTTGGATTGAAAAACTTGATTTCGACTGGAGACTGGGAATATTTAAAATTTATATTTGTTTTTCTTTATTAAGATTTTAAGTAAAAATATCCAGAATATTGACTGGTTTAACTGCAACAATTTCATTCATTCTGCTGAGAGTTTCGCTGATCTACGTGAGTTTCTTCAGGGTATTTAAAACATTCCAATATTCTGCTTAAAATGATTCCATTTATTAAGACACAAATAAGCCTAATTTCAAGTGAATTATACATACAAACTTAAAACCTATTTTAACTAAAGTATACTTAGACTGTGACGCCGTTAATGTTTTTCTGATTAAATAAGTCACAGTCTAAGTGTATTTTAGTGAAAAATTTAAGTACCTCTATATGTGGAATTGATCTAACTACGTGCACAGTACTATTAACATTATCATGACTAGTACTCGGTGGTTGGCAGTACCGCGTAATGTAGCTGGTATTTTCGACATATTCAGCAAATTCAGCAGCAGAATAACTGGAGGTACTATTAGCCCTCAGAGCTACCGACGCACTTTGCTCCACCACTCCACACAACACAAAACCAGTTATCACAAAAAATGCTAGCACTTGGCGGGATCCAATTTGTTCTAAAAGACAAAAAATTTCGGGATAGTCAATTAAATATAAAACTATAACCATCTAACTATACATTAAAATATACAACCAAATTTAAGTAAAAATACACTTAGACTGTGACGATATTCCTGTCGTTGTGATTTGATAACTCACAGTCTAAGTGTATTTTTACTTAAAGTGGGTTTCAACTTTAACTTACCGTTTACTACTTTGGCAGCCCTTTGCACCTGTATACTACCCCGTTTTAACGTGGCAAGTCCTGGGGCCATATTTGTTGATATTTGTGCTCACTACATATTAACTTGTGCTTTTTGTTATGTAATATCTTACAATACCCTAGTTTAAAGTGAGTGCAATGGCAATTTAAGAAGTTTTAAGTACCTTAGCTGATAAAATAATTGGCGTAGTTTATGATGTTTTATTTCCTTTGTGCAACCCACTCTTGGTGGTCAAGGCTGTTGTACTTGTAATTTTTGGACATTTTTATAAAATTAAGAGATAATTATTTTTAAGTTTCAATCGGATTTTTGTTAGTTTTTAGGTTTAAGGTCTGGAATTATGTTCAAAATTATTTTTTGAATTTTGGCGCGTTGCTTGATTGACGTTTCGTCAGTCATTCTACTGGCTTCATCAGAATAAGTCTCAGGTTGTTGTTAAACTTCCATTTACTTGATATTTTAACCAGAAATTTCAAATTTTATTTAATATACTTACTAGAGAAAATGCTCAGCGTTTTTTTTCAAAAATGTACTGATTTTTCCATAAAAATTATTTTTTAATATTTCACCTAAAAAATCTCTCTGCAAGAAATTTTCAAACCGTTTTCGCTCTTAAATCCAACGAGAACTCTTTCATTAGTGCTGATTGCATTTAATTAAAAAAATATTTCGTAAAATGAATTTGTAAAATTCAAATTTATTATAGTTTCCTATAAATACTTGCAGTTATCTGCACTACCAACCAGTCAAGTTTCAATGGGCATGGGCAGATGGCACCACTATCCTGATTTTTAATTTAGACGTCAAATGCCAATAACCAATGAGAGTACAATAAATTACAGTTTTTGTTTGAATTTTGTTGTATTAGACCACCCATTAAGTTTAATTTACTTTTTGTTGTTGTGTTTTTAATGTAATAATCCGTGTGTGCCTCCTAAACTTTCTGCAGAATATGCGGTAAGTACTTTTTAATTCTCATTCATTTTCCCATTGGGTTTACATGGAGAACACCTGTTTATTTACTATATTCTAACCTAACTTTTTTAACAACTTATAAGATTTATAAGGCATGCAGTAAATAAGCGTTTTTTTTATGCTGTGCAATATTTATTTTTAAACTATTACATCAATACAATAATTTATAATTCATAAAACCATTCATATGCAAATAACAATCTATAATACTCAAGTTTAGTACAATAAGTTTTGTTTATTGTTTTGTCTGTATTATTATCTTTATAACACATATTTTTGTCAATTACAACTCTATTTGTTTGTAAACGTTCCAAACCCGAAATATATTCCGGTCGTTTGTACTTATTTCCTTCATACTCCTTATTAAGGTACTTTTGGAACTCGTCCCTAAAATAATTGTCCACTAACTTCCATACGCCCAAGGAGTACCAAATCATAACAAACAGAAACATAAATCCTCGAAATATTATAGAAAACATTATGGTTTTTGTTGGTATTCCAAGTAAAGATAATAAGCAGCGTCTAGGGCTTCTTTAACTTGGGGCCAGGTTAGGATAAGGAAAACTACGATGGAGTTTCCCACCACGAATAGTTTTAGGTTTTCTATGCCTTCAGGTGAATGAATCCATTTGGAGAAACCTCCTTCTTCATCGGATTCTAAGTTTTTTTCTATTATAGGAGTTATGTCTGATTTGGATTTGGTGTTGGTGTGTTTTCGTTGATTGTTAAGTTGGGTTTTTTTAGTGGCGTGGTTTTGTCTTTTCATCCTTGGCTCCGGTGGGTCATTCCTGAAAGATTTGAATATTTTAGAAAGAGATTGGTACTTTTTAACTGTACTTTGGTATTTATTGTTGAGAAAAAACAAAATTTTATTTTTTTGTTTGGTCTATTTTTCGGGAATTAGGTACAGGGTCTTTCACGCAAAAGTAACACCCCCCTTATTTTCTTACCTATTGAGATATTTTAATTTTGCAAAATTCTGTTTACTGTAGTTTTTTCTGAAGGTTTCAAATATGCCATCAAACCTTTTTTAACTTGAAAAATATACAGAGTGTGCTAAAAATGGCATTTTTTCTAAACACCCTATATAATTTTACATGAATCGATAGATCTTTTTAAGCTGATTCCAAAAATATATATGACTTTGACATTTGGACCAAAAGTGACGGAGATATTAAACGTTAAATTTGTAAAATTTGAGAAAATTAACATCTTTTTTTTGTTACCTTTTAGAATATTTTAATTTTTTAAAATTGCGTCTGCTTTATTTTTTTCTGTTTTCAAGTATACTATTAACTTTTTTAAATTCAAAATGATTTTATTAATAATATAAATTATACAAGATTGCCTACAATGTTCCTACATTCGCAGGTTGCCATGAATTAAAAAAAAGTTATAAACTAAGCTGTGTTCTAGTTTTTTGACATTTACAGGAAGAATAAAGAAGATACAATAAAAAAAAATCAAAATATCCTAAAAGGTTAAAAGAAAAGAAATGTTAATTTTCTGAAGTTTTACAAATATGACGTTTAATATCTCCGCCACTTTTGGTCCAAATGTCAAAGTCATATATATTTTTGAAATCAGATTCAAAAGATCTATCGATTCATGTAAAAATATATGGGGTGTTCCATAAGAAAAAATGCCATTTTTAGCACACCCTGTATATTTTACAAGTTAAAAAAGTTTTGATGGCATATTTGAAAACTTCAGAAAAAACTACAGTAAATATGATTTTGAAAAATAAAATATCTCAATAGGTAAGAAAATAAGGGGGGTGTTACTTTTGCGTGAATGACCCTGTACAATAGTAGTTTATGCAACAAGGTAGGAATTAAGAGATTCTGACGAGTGTGAAAATTGGGCCCGTGCAAGAACACGGGGCAGAATCAATTCCTCCCGTATAGCATACTCTATTTTTTCTCATACCTGTACGAAAATGGTCACTTCTTTTGCGTGAAACGCGCGAACAAATTATAACAGCAACATTGATATTTTTGCTTGAGCCTTTGCGGTGAGAAAATCACCTTGACATCCATATGAACAAGATACCTTGTTTATGCTGACAACACAATTAACTCCCGCATATCGGGGAGGGAATGGCTACACAAGTGAGAAATGTCACCCTCACTCCTTATTTTCCGCGACTACCCTAAAAAGGCGACTTTCTATCCGCATTTCTCGCAAATAAATAAGTGGCCATTTTCGTGCAGGTATGAGAAAAAGATTTTTAAATGGACAGGATAAGTACCACTTTCTCCTTGACAAAAAAACGCAAACAAATTTCAGATAAACAGTATGTGATTATTTTAATAATAAAAACCGTCACTGCACTTTGAAATAACTTATTTTAACAAAAAACCAATCAGCGGTTTCAAAACTGTAATTTTTGTCGTGCGGAAATTCGTTTCATTTCCATGTTCGATCTTTAAAACCACCAAAAACACCTGAAATCACCAGATACAAAATTCTTCATTTTTTGGTCAATAAAACGAACATTCAGTCTTTAGAAATTTTACTCAAATTGCAATAAAATTTTCATTTTCCATTTAGAATATCTATAAAAAATGTAAGAACTGGACCCTAAATAATTAGTCTACACTACGAATATTTTTTTACATTTACCTATAGTTAAATTGAAGGTTGCTTTCTTTTTTTATGATTTTCACACATTTGACTTATTGCATTTTGCAAAAATACTGTAAAACACTTAAACCAAGTTCTATTCCTCCTTAGTGGCACCCTGTTGAATAATTTATTACATACAACGAAGCTCATTGATTAATTTCACCCCCAACATATTTAAAGCACTTATTTAATAAACTGAGTATTAATAACATGGCATGAGAGTTGAAAATTCATATTATATTACTAAATTCGAGCTGACCTCAAAATAATAACGAAAAGTTCCATACACAGCTTATAGAAGTGAACCAGCTGAATCATAATCCTTTTTAGGGTTGAAATTAATATTGCTAATCCTATAGCGCGATTCGCTGAACTGAATTTCAGGATATTATTCTTAATAATAAAACAACATTCAAGTGATTTTGCTAATGTTTAAACTTGCATTGTTGCGCTCGTTAATTATGGTTTACTGGCGTTTTCTCTAAGCTTTAATTTGATTGTTTGGACAAAAGTTTTCCAAGTGTAATTTGTTTAGCTACCGACAGACGTTTTGCAAACAAATCGTTAAAAATTTTACGTAATGAAATTGTGTGGGTGGTGGTTTTTTAAGTTTTTGGTTTTGTTTGTTGTTTGGGAACAATATTAGACAAAGTAAACAATATGAATTTTCAATTAAAATTTTTCTAATCTATTCTACGCCTGATGGGTTGTTTGGTTTTTCAATCAGTGTGCGCTATCAGCAAATATTTTTTCTTTGCAGATTAATTCTGGTAGTAGATTCAAGGGAAAACGAAAAAAAACAGTCTGCACTATTGAGTTTTACTTCATAAAGATCCTCGAGTTTTGTCTCGTTTTTACATAGACAAAACCGTTAAGGGATGCGGAAAACTGATAAAGTGCGTGATGTTTTCATACTGCGCATGCGCAATCAGTAATGCCAACTTACAATCCCTGTCATTGTTGTAGGTTATGTACTAAATATAGTCATTTCTAAAGTCACAATTTATTAATATCAAGTCTTCAAGGGCACAAAAAGTGCGCTTTTCTCAATGAGACTTCAGTTAATTCATTTGTTAAGCTTACGAAACGAACTAGAAGCTATTTGTAGATATTTTTATAGAAAATCTCCAAGCCCATTCGTACTATCGTACCTAAAATATTATTATATGAGCGACCCTTTGCCATAATGAAAATTGTTGAAGCGTTCGCTGAGATTTCCTATTAATACCATACCCGAAGTAAGATAATACAAGAGACCACTTCCACTGGCCCTAACTAATAAGGCATTGTATTAGCAAATCAAATTATTTCCGTTATTTGCTTCGAAAGGTTTTTTGATTGAAACTTAATTGACTTCTGTCGCACATAAATCCAATAATCTTGCGTTAAATTCCGTCAATAGCTATTATTTTGTTCTGTTTCAATTTATTTATAAACATGAAGCTCTTATTCCTGCATACAATTGGATTTTATGTTCAAAAAGATGCAGATTAAAGATTTCAAACATAGATTAAATATGGAAGTGTAGCCAGGCACTTACCGACTTGATGTTCTTACTGCGTAATCCTTGTAAAATGCAAATTGGAGTTTTTATCAACTGGTGCAATGTTGCTGTGTATTGGATTTGTTGTCTGGTTTTGACGTCTCAACGTTTATGAACTCCACACTTCTCGCCGAAACCATAAACAACTAGAGTTAGACTACTTCACATTAGGTATATTATCCTATTAACTTTATTTTATATGGAGGTGTACTTAGGAAGCCTTAGGATTTTTCCTGCTTTTTAAAAAGTGTTCTTTGTGCTCTAACAATGTTTTATTATTACATCATCATAGTTTAGATTTTGCAACGTAGTATATTGATTACCTCTGGTAGATTATTTCGTGTTTTCATTATGTTGATTAAAGTTCAGAAGTGGTTTTCACTAAGTGCACCCTGAAAATTAATATATTCTACAACTGTACACATCATCATGTCATGTATCTGCCACGGAATATAGTGCGCATATTTTTCATTTTCAATCAAAACGAAACATTGTTGGGGAATGCGAAATATAAAAAAGTACTTTGGTTTTGCCGGATGGTTTCTTGTTTTTTCATGTGTTGGGGTTTTACGGTTGCCGTACTTGTAAAATCTTCACTGAAATTGATTTCCGGTACATTTATTGAGGTGATATATTTCTTTCGCAAGCTAAAGGAAACATCTTAAATGTGGGAATGTATTTTATTGTTGAAATTTTAATCCAGATTGAAATTGTTATAAAACTAACTAAATAAAAAGTGATCGTTTTCAAATAACATTGATAAATTGCCCGTGGGAGCATAAAACTCAATCCCCTTGACGGTGAGCTTATATTTTAACAAAGTATTCTTTATAATAACATTATGTAATAAGATTTCGTATAATAAGGGTTGCGAGGAAACTGCGAGTTATAGTCTTGTGTGTAATGTGTTCGTAATTGGATGCAACTCTCCGTAATAGGTTTGTGGACAATTTCTATTAGCACTAGAATTTCAACTCCTACGTCCCTATTGTGTTGATAACGACTCCGTAGATTGAAACAGTTCATCCTCATAACTCGATTATTGTTATAGTATAAGATGCTGAGATAGGGCGACACGATAAAACCGCTCTAATTCCAAATAAATATAATTCAGTTTACATCTGCCGCAGACAAGCTTACGATTTAAATGGAATTTAATGTGTGAATTCAATGTTAAGTGTGTGGGTGTATTGTGGAATTGTAAATTGGATGCTATTCGGTTTTGAAATTAATAGTTCAATTTGATTATTAGCGTTATATGACACTTGGTGGTAATCAGCATAAATTATTAAATGAGGGGGTATTGGAAACTAGTTAGTAGAGGGCGGAGAAGGTGAAGGTGAAGGCAAAGTTATTATTATAACTCGGAGAGACGTGAGATGTGAGGTTGAGTAAGATGATTGAAAGGTAGGATAAATAAAGGTTATAAGAGGAAGAAGAATATTAGGAATATTGAATGTTCATAAAAGCATCGTTATAGAACTAGTTAAGATGTCTTTTACATCATTAGATATATGTTTAAGAGATCAACATTTAACCATGTCGACTAGAGTATCCCATCCTTCAAAAAAATGGGACGTGAGATGATAGAAAGGTAGGATATATTAAAGCTTATAAGAAGAAGACGAATATTGGATGTTCATAAGTAAATCGTCAAGTAAAGGAATATTATCGATTTTTGAAAATATCGTACAAGAGATGAAAGGATTTGCTCTGGAGCTACTTGAAGACTTGGACCTCGTTTCCTAGTAATTACAAAAGAGGAGCATATGAGAGGAGGAACCAATTCAGTATTACTGAAGCCATTAAAGTTTTCTTTAGCAAGATAAAATCTTTTAAGCAGACCATTGAAGTATAATTTATTTTTTTTGGCTAAATAGACCAATTACATTATCACTGTCACATTTACAGATGACATAGATTATGGAACAAGTTAAGATTTTTACACTATTAGTCATCTCTTTAAGAGATCAAGATTTAAACATGTCAACTAGATTATCCCATCCTTCAAAAAATGGGACGTGAGATGATAGAAAGGTAGGATATATAAAGCTTATAAGAAGAAGACGAATATTGGATGTTCATAAGAAAATCGTCAAGTAAAGGAAGATTATCGATTTTTGAAAATATCGTACAAGAGATAAAAGGATTTGCTCTGGAGCTACTTGAAGACTTGGACCTCGTTTCCTAGTAATTACAAAAGAGGAGCATATGAGAGGAGGAAGCAATTCAGTATTACTGAAGCCACTAAAGTTTTCTTTAGCAAGATAAAATCTTTTAAGCAGACCATTGAAGTATAATTTATTTTTTTGGCTAAAGAGACCAATTACATCATCGCTGTCACATTTACAGATAACATAGATCCTGGAACAAGTTAAGATTTTTACACTATTAGTCATCTCTTTAAGAGATCAAGTGTTAAGCATGTCTACATCCTTCAAAAAAATTAAATGATCTGAAACTAGGTACAATTAAGATACATGGAGGACCTGTTAAGATGTCGAGACCTTGCAGTGCATATGTTCAAAAGAACTTAATGCTGCATCAATTCATTTGGAACCAATTATTTGTGATGCATTTCAATACGCTAATTACTTCGCAATATATGCAATTTTGAAACTGCATCAATTCATTACTACAACCACATAAGTATCAAACAATGTTTAATACCACTGCTACCAGTGTATAACATTAAATGGTTGTAGGTGACACTAGAATATGTAATTCCGAATTTATGCAGTAGTTCAGCAAATGTAACCGTCTGCAATCTCTTTTAATAAATTTCCAATGCAGAATTTCCGATGTTGAATAAAGGAATTCCTTGCCTGACATCTGCCCGCATAGCAAGAGGCTTTGAGTTTGCGACAAATGGCACCTCCATTAAATCAGTTTGGATATTAATTACATTAGGGATCCTTGTTACGTCAGTCATCATTATTACCTACTGATTTGCCTTTCGCTGCTATTAAAGTTTGCACCATTTACTTGAAGTGGAATATCATAACTTATTAAAATTTATTGCCTCAATTTCATTCATTGCGCATTGCCAACTAATAAATTTCGGTTTAATATTGGCAATGTTACACTTAATTTAATCCATATATACTAGGCTACATTGCCTAATTCTAATGCACAGCATGCCAAAGCGCGGGTTGGTTTTCCTGATGATTTATAAGGTATTTTTGAGCAGAAGTTCGAACCTTTTGAGAATTGACCTACAGAAGTATTGTAATTGTTGCTTTTTCATCGCAGTTAGTTGTTCTTAATCAGGATCAGCAGGTGTGCAATTGCAGGATAACTGACAGGCTTCAAGGAAGTTGGAGGTAGCACAACAACATAACAAGCAAGGAAACTTTAACATGTCGAATATTGGAGAAGCGCTTGAACTTAAATAAGAAAAAGGTGAATGATGGATACTAAAGCGATGACAATAGTAAAAGAATAGATAGAAGTTAATCAGGGTCTAGGTTGGATATCTCTAGACAACTTGATTTGAGAGACGAATAAAATCTAAATTGACCTTAAAACGAAATAACCAGATATGATAAAGTGGATTCACAATACAAAACCTTAATAGTTACATTTTCAATATTGAGCCAGATATTTTATTTATTATTTTTTGCTCATTTAAAAACTCGTTACATTTAATGCGATTTCAGAAATTACTCTCTAACGCCGAGGACAAACTGTAAAAAAGCAATGTGCATCCGATGTTCCAAATGACAACGAAACACAAACGTTTATTTTGTATAAAATATCCATGAAGTCGAGTTTATTGCTGTGATGATGATAACGGCTCGTTTAACCTGTAACTGCTTTTAATTTTAGATAGGTTAAGAAATATGTTGCGCAAAAATTGACGATAACGAGCCATATTTTTTATATTTGATATAAAATCTCCGCTGCGTCACCATCGTCAAATAAAATTACTAAAGTGGGAATGTGTGAAGCCATTTTTGGGGTTTCAAACTAACGCGTGTTATGAGCTACAAAATTCACACGCACGTTGGATGGTTTAAATGACATGACGCTCTTTGGAGTTCTTTTTGTACTATATAAAACTGTCTTGTAATGTGGATTATTTAAAAAAGGGAATTACAAGGCTTCGGAGTGCTATAATTGAATTAAATTCTTTGAAACGTTAATTTTGTTAGATTGCATCCTATTTGAAAAGGAAATAAAGTAAACGCTGGGTTGGTAAATGCACGCTTTACAATTTAATATTTTAATTATTTTATTTTCTAAATAAATAAAAGCCTTCTAACCGTACAAATATAGGTACTCCTTTGTATTTGTTCCCCACTAGAAGAATTTGTTGAAGTATGCTATAAATTTTAAACTAGGGACAATCAATGATTTTGGTTTATTCCTTATAGCGTTTACAAGAAGAATTTTTATTTACGCTTGTGTCATATTTCCTGGTTTTATTGCGTATAACTCTATTACAACTGCAGGTTTTTTATTCTGTTTTTTTGAATTTAAAAAACCATTCTAGTTTATTTTAATTGAGATAATATGATGCTTATGCACATTTATTGCAGACAGAACTATGCTATAAAATGGTTTTCATTATCTAACACCCTCATATTCCTATTAGTATTATTCCGCAATTTCGCCATATCGCAGCTCGAACCTAAACATAATATATGGCTAATAGAGCTAATGCAATTAACAATAAAACAATGGTTTAATTGGGCTAATTTATAACATGGTAAGGACAGCTGGATTGCACCAACCTATTGATTTCTATACAATCATTAAACAGTAATTATTAGCGGTTACATATGACATTATTATTCAGGAGTTTTTGTGGTTATTGATTAGTAATTATGCAGTAGTGGTTATTGTCAATCTGGATTATTTTGAATTTCTGTCTCAAAATGCAAGGTAGCGTGGCCGAGCGGTCTAAGGCGCTGGTTTAAGGCACCAGTCTCCTCGGAGGCGTGGGTTCGAATCCCACCGCTGCCAATTTATTTTGAATTGAATCTGAAGTTGCAAGTTTAATTTGATATCACAGTTTGCCCTTCCATAGATGTTGATGGAGTTCAACATCACTGACAAGAATTGCTATTTTTAGAAAGTT
The DNA here is from genome assembly GCA_963942485.1 of Pediacus dermestoides. Classification (NCBI taxonomy): domain Eukaryota; kingdom Metazoa; phylum Arthropoda; class Insecta; order Coleoptera; family Cucujidae; genus Pediacus; species Pediacus dermestoides. Next base: position 40,237,806 of record OZ012626.1, read on the forward strand.
ATATCCAATTCTCTTATATACGCGAGTTATATTTAGTAAAAATAACAAAACCAGGCGCAATTTCCGTGTGAAAACCGAGAGAGGTTTTGTTGCGTTATCCTAACTTTTTTTCCAAAAACACCTCACCCACTAGATAATTATATCCATGCAACTCCTTCATTAACAAAAAACTTAATAAAGAGTTGGAAACCCTTTTTGTGAGTTGAAGTGATAAGTTTTTCCTACCCTATTGTGCAAACACCAAACAATTGTGCTGAAGTTGTTTGTCGACAGTGGATGGGAAGCTGTAATGAAACCAGTAAATATACTGATAGAACCAGTCAGCTATTGGAATTTTACGAAGGACTTACTGTGGTTGTTAGTTACTCTCAATTCATTAGACCCTTTTAATTACGATGATAGTCGAGTTGCAGTGTTCATCCTATCATTAGCTGATGTCGAGACTTGTGTTCGCAATACTAGGCTAGTAGGTAGTTTGGTTTAAATGCTGCAGTTGCGAATTTACCTCAGTAATTAAGCGAAGACCAAACATTGGGGGAAATTAAATTGTTGTGATTATATATTTTTTCGTTACATGGTTCTTGAAAAGTCTATTTTCCTTTTAAAATTTTAGTGATGTAACGTTCACAAAGATCTCTAGTTCCTAGTTAGATATCATATAAAGTAGGTATAGAAAGAGTTATGGAATCTATTACTTACTCGAAGTTTTTTAGTATCTTTAAGAGGAGAGAAATAAATAACAATTTATTATTTACAAGATTGCGAAGACGCACGATGGGACTTTTTTTATGGGGAAGGTGAAGACCAAATTTTGTGAAATTTAGTCAACGAGCTCCTAATTCTTTTATTTGAACAAACATATGAATTCCTCGCCTTAATAAGATTTAAACTAGAGATAAACTTTTCAACAACAAAATGAATTATTGTCCTTTTACGTGTAGCACATGTAATCATGTTGCACTGCCACCGCGGAATAATTTGTGTGAATTTCAACAAATGCCTAATATGTATATACAAGAGCACATGTGCATTATGCATCTGCAATAATTACGATTGTTACGTGATGTTGCCTAAGAACACTGTCTGCATATTTAACATGCGATTAAACGAACCGTAAATCATTATAATTCTAAAATACAGCAGCCTGATGTGACTATTGAATTTCCTGTAAACTAATGAAATATGATGTGTTTAACACGGCTAAATTTCAGTGTGGAGTTGTTATTGGCCGTCAAGGGAACCATTGAATATTTTATGTAGCCGTTAAAAGTTGAAACGTAAATTGTTAGTTTAAAGGATAATTTGAATGTTGCTGACTCAGATAAAGTGAAAATTAAACTTTAATTACTATTTGGAATATAATTTGAGGTTCAATTTTTGTTTTTTGAGATGAATTGCTGCCTTCTCCCGAAGTCCCGAAGCAAATAGAATGCTTATTAACGTAATTTACTTAATGTAGAAATTCCTCGTATAAGATGTCTAGGTGAAGTATGTCGTAGTTTAATTAATCTACGGAATTCTGGAAACGCTGCATGTACAAAATTTAATTTGCTTCAGGATGAATTTTGTTACTCTGTCAATAAGTTCGTTAAATGAAATATGGATGGCAAATTGTTCCCGATGTTAAGATAAACATTTAAAAAAAAATTAGAATTTCATTTTAGATCACTTTTCCTGATTATTGATATTGGAATATTACGGCACCCCATAGGATTAACATTTAGGAATTCTGGTATGAATTCATCAGATATACAACATTTCTAAAATATGTTGATCTAGGCAAATGAGCAGGAAACCAACATTCTCCCTAGAAATCTTCACCTAGAAATTTTCAATAGCAAGAAAATAATAGATATTTATGTAACAAGTAGGTATATAATCTATGAATTTATTGACGAGTCTGTTTTATGGCAGAGCGAGGCTAATAAATAGGACGAGTCAATAAAGTCAGATTATATACGAGTTCCATACAAAGCTTTATGTTCGACTCCTAAAATTACGTGGATAATAAACGCGTGGATAATATACTACCTACGACACTTATACAATAAATAACTATTATACACTAGTGTATAAAGAGCTACTTTATGACCGTAAAACTACGTCACAACGGTACTTTATGATACAGGCGTATATAAAGTATACTTACTGCATATTCTACTTTAAATGCAGTAATTAGAGCTGATGTGATGAAAGCGCACAATTTTCCATTTTTGGGCTTATTTACTATAAAGTGAAAACCGTTTGCAATATGAATTGGTGGGGGTAACATAACCAATATCCGTCAAATCCGGATATTACAAATCGAGTTTTAGGATTGGCACTTAGTGGTACTTGTAATTCCCAATAACATCCGAATGGCCCTGCATTTGAGTCTCCATAATTATCGAAGGCCCATAATTAGATTTACCACCATTTCATAGTTGATTAACACTTGATGAATTTCGTGATATTAAAAGTAATTGACTTGGTAAGTAGTTCCGCTCACAGAAGGAAAATTATTCAAAATGCTAAAGTTTGCTAATATCAAGGCAAACACTCGGCTTAATTTCTTAAACAATGTACTGTTTTTATTGGTTATTCAGTAAACAGGAAAATTCTGTGCAAGAGTAAATACAATTATAAGAACAGAAATAGTAATTAGTATGGTATATTTAAATGCCAGTAGAATGCCACCCATGAACAATGGAAAGTAATTAAAAAGTATATGATGGTGAATTGCCAGACTGAAATAAGCCTGAAGTGTGGAAGCAGCTATTTTACGTTGAACAATACAACTTGACGAATAGCAGCACTGTAATAAGAAGTGTCGTCAAATGGTATAAAACACGTCGTTTGACGGACGTTTTCTACGTGATTGTTTTTCTTGGTGTGGACATTATGTTCCTTGTAAACTCTTTTTAACGAAATTGAGTTTCAGGCAATTAGTGCATGTTTCAGGAGAATTTCTTCCAAAAATATCGACACACCATATTTATTGTTTTAGTGTATTATGCGGATGAAGCTTTCAAACATTGAATAAATAATTAGTTTTGTAAGCTCTAACGACTCATAAACCGAATTTCTGCATAAAGTTGAGGGTTCTCTTACCAAGCGAAGCCACTAATGAGAGATTACGGTTTCTACTTTTACCTCATTAAAACTAAACATTGTTCGTTTACGTCTTTTCTTATACCACCAGCAGCAGCTACATAATTTAAAGGTTGATTATGTGATCGTGGACAAAAATTGTTATAATACATACAAACAGTGTTTTAACATTCTGCTGCAGTTTAAACTTTATTTTTAGTCTCACTACAGCTTAACTAAAATAACTCAGCCAATTTAATCCACGATACTGCAGCGTTTAACATGAAGGATATGTGAAAACTATTACAGTGCCGCAGGATACCTGATGCTAACGCCGAAGCTACAGTATTCTAGGATTAAACAAAATAAATGAGTGAAAGCTTGAGCTTCCGCCATAGAGTTTAAATAGAAATAAAAATGTTTAAATTTTTCCAACAGAACTTTAAAGGTTTAAAGAGTAATTCCATATTTAATTAAAAGATTCATAAAGATTGGTTACATACCTACGTTAGTATAGCAGGAGAAGGAGATAGCCCAGAATTGCTGCATTCTTCTGATTCTGGAGTATTTATATCTGAGATGTACTCCAGAATTTGTTATCAAAATATGATTGGGCAGTTCTGGGACATCCTGTATATTATACAGGGTCCGTTAAAGGTCGAATATTCTTCTTTAGAAATGCATAAATTGTGCAAAAACAAAAGTGGTCAGAAATTGACTGCTTTATTTATAACCTTAACATTATTATCATTTATATAGGGTGAGAGCGGAAATAATCGGGTTTTTTGAGATTTACAATTTTGTCCATTTTTTTCAAATGCCCTTTAAAATGTTATAAGTAACTTTGAGCATCTCTAACTAAACTCAATTGTGTCTGTTGTACTCATTGGTTTCATCGATCAAACTTCTGATACTCACATTTTGATGACTGATGGCTAATTTCCAAACGTTAAATTAATATTAATCACGATTTGTAACGGGAGCCTCAAAGAGATTTTCTGAGACTTTGCATAAAAAACTAGGCCAGAAGATTATTAAGCACAAAGGGGTTAAATTTAAATGGGCCGTAACGAATGCAGATTGATTCTCTTTTACCGATCTATTAAAATTAAAGATATTTATACAGAATTAAAATTGAACTTCTTACTCAAATAAACCGGCGAGTTTCATGGAAATTTGATATCTATTTTGCATAATTGTGATATAATAAAAATGGGGTATGAGAGCTACTCTCTCGCTTCGACGCCTTTCTATAAAATGAAATGTTTTAGGTCTTTTGTTCTACAGATTTTGTTCAGTGAGATTCAAACGGTTTTCTGAGCCGTTCGATATTAATATTCATTTAAACATATACTCAAGTAATGTCAAATATGCATACTGTTCAAATATGTGTGTTCGCCGCACTAATATCCCAAAGTTATTCAGTGGAGTGAATGATATACAAAATATATAGCCAGTGTCATGTCTCTTTTGATAAGGGCATAAACGCAGAATGTGCTGCGATATTTCACAGTTTATATTAATTGTTTGTTTTTAAACAATTTGATAGCACGGTGGAAAATAATGTACCACGCGTTCATTTATGTACATGATTTTTTAACTTTCGCATCAAAGATTAATCGTTTGAAAAACGCCTGCATTTTTTGCCTTCATCATAATAAATCGCCGCTGATGTTTCACGTTTAGAATAAATTATTATCCGTGGAATCAATTTTAAACAGTATAGTATTGTTTGATTTGGCTTTTTTTTGGGTAAATCCTTTATGAGTTGCAACCCTTAAGTTATTAAATGTGAAAACGCAGAATTGTGTGAAATTATATAATAAAATTGTATTGTAGGCTGTAACAATTCGTAAGCTTAATTTAGTGAAACTGGGTGCCTATTAGACTGAAAAACATTAGATAAATCATCTTCTATAGACCGGAAAGCCGCAGCGGATTTTGGTTTTTCGTGTCTTTAAGATGGTGGGTTTTACGATCTGACCTAAGAAATTAAGATGAAATGAGAAAATAAAATAAAATATATTTCTATAGGTAGGTATACAGAATTACAAATCCATAAAAATGCTCCGTAAATTCTACATCAATGTTTATTGGAAGAGCAGTTTTTGTAATCTACTTGGTAAAGGGATTAATCATTCAGCATAAGGTTGGGTACTTTTAGATGTGCGATATAACACTATCATGCATATGTATGAGAAGCAACCGTCAGATAACCCCACACTGGTTTCGCATAATACGCAGGTACATTGTGTGGGAGGATTTATCTTTTTATTTCTGTTGAATCGTTTGACTTATGTGGTATAGAACGGAGCACTTTATATTCAGGTGTACGTTTTTATTCAACCACTGATCCCAAAAATAGTTAGTAATTGGATATAAAATGATCAAAAATAGATAGGCGACAAGAGCGATTGGGGATTGGGGAGTGATAAGAATTGATTCATGATAATAATGATGATGATTTCTTAATAAAGATCTCATGAGATTCTATTCAAATGAAGAAGGAGAGGAAACCTATTTTATCAAATCTGATTGTTTGACAAATTCCAGTTACTTACTACCCCCTTAAAACATAATGATGGACAAACACTCTCCTCAAAGAAACTTATTAATTAATAATCCTGATGTTGCAACTTTTGCAAATAAACAAACACTATAGTGATTCTCAAGTTAGTTACACATAGTATTAAGGAATTAGTGTTATCAGACATGTAGAGCTCCCAGGGAATTATAAACGCGTGCAGCAAGTTTAAGATCTAGGCACGGATAATCCCAAAGCTTTGGTAGCCCAAATGTGTACTCGTTAGCGGAATGTGGTAGTTTACCGCCCTTGTAACGCCTCAGCCTTAGTTTCAACACACTATGCAAATGATCATTCACATTGTTTCACCTATATTTAAATCTATTTTAGGTATTTTCTGGTTTAATTAACATGAAGAAGTTATATAACTGTGTCGTTGTAACAAGATCATGTTAAGCTTGTTATGTGCGAGGATGTCAGATGCAAATGTTGTGTTAGGGTTTAAAAGAAAAAAGTTAAGGTGTTTTAGGATAATTTGAGGAAATGTGATAATCTGTAGTCTAGTCTGGAGTTCTTACTACTCGCATCTTTGTTCTTTTAGTAAAAGCTAGACTAGACTAGTTTTATTTATCCTTATGCCGAAGGTAATCCAATTCTTTTTCTATCATATCAGTTCATAAATATTCCAACTAGACCTCCCCAAAAACATTTTTCATAGATCTAAAGAAAAGTGAAAAAGATAGTGCCAATCATAGCACGATTTATTTTCGTCATTTAAGATTTGCAGTAAACCAGTGCAAAATAGCTCGTTTAAAAATTGTTATATCCGTTCTGTTTGGTTTAGATTGGGCGTGTGGAGGTCCTTTTTATTTTTACGATCGCAGTAATATGTCAGATGTGCAGAAAACACGTCCTCAAGCAGACGTTTTCCGTTATACAATTACCACAATCTTAGATACTTTCATCTTTCACCTCACCCTAAAGCGCTTTGTCTACATCACATGCCCTCGACTGTATCTTTAACTTAATAGTGCCCAACCATCATTAAAGCAAAAGTAAAAGCCCTCTTGCTTTGTGCAATTTTTTCTCATCTGTTTGGGGGTGTAAATGTGATTGTTGTTATTTGGTGCGTTAATTTCGTTGACGCCCGGAAAGGAATTTTTGTAGTGCGTTATTTTTAAATTTGTAAAACTGAAAGGACGGAAAGGAATCAGCTAATACCTCAGAAATTCTAGAGATTATTATCTGGAGTGTTTAGCGCATTTTTGAAAACTATATTTCGATAAATGGTTGAATCTATAAGGTATCTGATTTTAAACAATAAATAACAACAACGTGTTTTGTATAGTGAAAATACATAACCTAGAAAAATATATTTGACGGCTGAAAGCATTTTCCTACCCCCACTCTCAAAGTTGCATGACAGAGAGGGGGAATCATTCCAACATACAGCTGTCCTCCAATATAATCGTTTTTTTGTATGTACAGTATAAAAGGCTTAAAACTCAGCAAATTCGTTGAATTTTCATACAAATTTCTTTTCAATAGTGAAATATGTTCTAATAAAACTAGCTAATTCCATATTTCATAACAATTTTCCAGTCAAAAGTTTGATTTATTCCATGTTTGTTTCATTCGGTTCCGTTGGGGAGTGTAAATAATATATTTTTAACATAAATTCACCAATTTTTAAAGAAATATATCAGGAAATTTATTACCAAGCGTAAGATGAGTCATACCATAAATGTTCTTCCAGAAACTTTATTCAAGATTTTAGGATTTAATTATTCTGTAAATAATTTTTTGACTAAATGCGGGACTAACTTGCTCTTTGTACATAATTTTATATTTTTATCTGCCTGTACAATTATAAATTTGTGTTTTATACTTTCTGTTTCCTGGCGTGTTTCAATTGTTTAAATATTTTTTTATATTTTGGTTGGACAAAAATTTATTTGAATAGATTGAAACCGAATTCAACATATTAATTGGTGCTGTAAATAATTGAACATTTCTAGTATATCCCCCCCCCCCGAATTATTATTAAAATTCATTCATTCGATGGTATAAGAGGGCTAATAATCTTCTTGTGCATTTTCTTTTTATGGTAGAGCAACTTCGATCGAGATATTATACGGATTGTTGCTCCCTTTTAAATATAGAGCTTCGGCTCTAAGAATTCGTAGCACGGACTGGATTATAAAGGGTTATATAAGAAGCTGTATCATTATAGATGAACTTACTTTTTCTCATGCATAGAATTTGACATTACAGCCTGTGAAAATTTCTTGGAAATTTGCCTATATAAGCACACGAACTAGATGTACTTGCAGATCTAAAAGAAATTATTCAATGTGCTAATTTAATAAAAATTAAATTAAATTTCGTAAACCTGCCAGAAAGAATTTTCCGTCATAATTTCAGCGACGTAGGAAATGGAGAAATTTATGGATGCGAATGTTTTCCATCCTTTCTTATCCTGTTTCTAGTAACTCAATATTCTGAAGCGGTTGAAAGATACCAATTCTATTTTCTGACTTCCGCTTAAAACTCGTAGTTTAAAATGATTTAATTTTTTTTAGGACGAAAATTCTCTGCTGAATATTTGCTGTTAAGTGGAAAAGTTGCAGCAATTATAACTCAGGTAAGTTCTTGAAATATTCTCTTTAGGAACAAAAAGTACACATTGGTTTTATATTAGATATCAACTTGGGGTGTTTGATGTTCTTTTCAGTTGAAAAAACATTTCAAAGCGGGTTTAAGGTTTAAATTCCTGGAATAGCTAGGGACCTCGCTAGGGACGTTTGTTTTCTGCTTGTGGCGTTTACCACTTTAAAGACCGTATGCATGTGATAAATATTTATTAGTCCTATCAAATAAAAATCAATTTTTTTACGTTCTTTCGAACCTGGACAAAAAGAGGTGGATTTATTGACTCAAATGCAGCCATTTGAATAATTTTACTGAATTTACTTTGTGTCCGCTAAAAAAACTGCGTAATTTGAACAGAAGATCTTTCCCAATTACATTAAGCTTATTGTTTAGACTAATTTCAATAACATGAAACTAATTCAACTTGAACTTCGAAAGTTATAACGCTGGAACAAATTGTAATACAGGAAGCTATTCTTGAAAGTTTTTTTCCCAAGTTTGCATCACAACTTTTATTTTATCCGATCTTGTATTTTTTTTATGTATAAGACGTTTTATTTTCCTCTGGTAAAAGTTTTTCAATGAAACGTTGATGGGTTGGTTGTAATCTCATATATATTTCCACTTGTCTGCTGTGGATTTCAACTGCAATCGATAAGACCAAACTTATTTTTAAAAGATTTAAACTAGTTTTGCTGCTGGTGGTTGTTTTTTTATTTTATTTTGTCGTCAAGTTCAAACTGACCCTGTGAATGGTTTCTATCAAGCAGAAGGAACTTGAGGAGTTTTTTAATGCTTCACTAGGCTTAACTTATGCCCTTTGAAAGGTGGGTTTTTACAAACGGAATTGAAATAATATTTTTCAAACCAAGTAATTTGTGGTACAAATTGCGACTCTGTCCTAAGTAAACGGTCTTGGAAAATCAATTTTCAGGGGGGTTAACTGAAAAAAGTTAAGTGATTGGATTAAGTTTATGTATAGAGATCACTTCGGTTTTTAAACAAATATAATTTTGAGTGAATGCTTTATGTAAGGTTCTATCTCCTATAGTTCAAAAACTAAAGCCAGGCGTAGGAGATTATGTAGGAAATTTTTGGCCTCTATTAGCAAATAAACAGTACAATTTATTTTTTCATACACACTATACGGTTAATTTAATACGGCATTTTCCAATCCCCCAGGTTCAGTATTACAGATTCTTATAAAATCGAGTTCGCGGTTAAGAGCCTACTTCACAAACACCCTTTCTGATTCAACATCATCATCGTCAAACTCAGTGACTCTGCGTGGGATGAACATGTTCCCGCTGTATTTCTGTTTATGATTCCTTATTGGAAATAATATAAAAATGGAAACGGGCAGTGGTACAGTTTTGGTAAAAAAATACCTATTTCTATATTATAGTTTTGTGATTATTAACCGGAACTGGAAATGTGTACTCGTAGTATAATAGTTGATTTAATTAACTTTTGTGTTGCGTTATTTTAAATATATGAGATTTCAGACAAAATAATATTAACCTGTTTTTCGATTTATACCGATTAGTGATTAATGGAATGAACGATAATTTATTGCCCATAAATAATTGAGGGAAATAGTATATTTACATTGTGTATTGTTAGCTGCTATAGAAAATCCCTATCATTATGAATTTTAATTATATATTTAGTTCAAACCACAGAAAATGTGTGAAACTAAATTGCAGATATGGCAACAGATTTTATCATGGCAAAGGTCAAAAGCCAATTACAAATTAAATTAACTCCAGTCAATGTACACGTAGAGGATTTTTCAAAGGAAATGATTTAGCACATGCGAGTTGAAAAATTAATGGGCTAAAAGAGGATATTTTTCCTGTAGAAGCGTTTACAGCAAACATTACACAGCAAAGTAATGTAGCACTTTTCCGGACATTCATAAATATTTTCCACATGTTAATGTAAAATTATGTGGACATATCTTTTTTAGGACACTCGTAATATTTGTCTTGATGTACTAGTGACAGTAAGTTAATTATTTCGTCTAAAAATCACAGTATCAACTACCTATGTAATCAATAATGTTAATATTAACTGACATCTGTCGTTTCAGCTCTCATAGCAATGCTGAATATGTTAGGTATTAAAATTTGATTTATGTTAGCATTTCACCGGATTACACGGGTTTGTTGTGTTTCCACTGTATGTGTTTCCACACCTGAGTAATTTTGAAATTATTAATGTTTATTAGGAATTGGATTTTCTTATTGAAGTGCTACAATGTTTGTTTAATTGTATAAATACGGGTTAAAATATTAATCTGTACGCCTGGGATAAATCATTAGAGGAACAGGAAATTAAGGTACGATTTCGTATAGCTATTGGCTTCAAATACTTATTTACAAGATAAATTAAATATGTGTATACGCTCCTAGTCACAAATTTTGCTTCAAAATAGATTAAGTTTGTAGGATTTTATGTGTTGAATACTCTGCCAATTTTATGTTGCTACGGTTTGTTTATAAGAAGCACACTAGTATTATTATTTTATAAATGTTTTTTATGCTCCCATACTTTAATTGATTTATTAGATATTTACCTACTACCTGTACTGTAATGAGATTCATTACGATACAAGTTTATAACCAATAGAAGTGCAACCTTACAGCAATATTCCGTCAACATCAAATATTTCCATGAATTTTTGACAGATCTAAAATTTAAAAATTGACAGTTCATTTTGATTTTCTAACATTTCTGAGTTTATGATAAAGTTGCCGTAATATTTATTTTCTTATTTTTCATTATTTTGACTAGTCATAGAAAACATTGTTTATGCAACTCACATTTAATGGCTATTAAGACACTCGTATTCATTACGACACTCACCTACGGCTCGTGTCTTAATAGCAATCATTAAATGCTCATTGCATAATATATCAACTATTAATTAATATATTTTTAATAAAATACTGATTGTTTTGTCTATAATTTACGGCCGTCCTACAAGTTCCAGATTCCTAAAAAAATTTGTACACTTGATTTAGAATTTCTTGAAATTTTTGGAAATCATACGAATTCCTTGTAAATTATTGGAATTCATTTCCAAATCAAGAGGATCTGAAAAGAAATAAATTAATATGAAATATTGAAAATACACATTTTAAAAATAAACTAATAAAACTTAAAAAATAATTTCGTTAAATTCATTGTACTCAGAGCCGTAGCGAATCGTTTTGGCGTCTGAGGTAAACGTATACATTAGCGCCCTTTAGGCAGTGGCGTAGCAACGAGGGGGGCGAACCCCTCCGAAATATTCAGTGACCGAAAAAATATGTTTTGACAAAAAATTCATTAGTAATCATTACAATCACTGTATAGTCATACATATATGAAAAATCAACTTTACGACGCCACCTTATCGAATTTTCTGTGAATAAAATAAAATGTACAGGATGATTCACGTTTTAATGCACAAACTTTAACGGGGTATTCTGTCACAAAATTGGGAAAAAAGTTCATATAAACATGGGTTTGAAAATGCTTTGTTCTTGACATACAGGGTGATAAAAGTACCTCTTCAAAACCACATTTTATTACATGGATATCTCTAATAATAAACAAGATACAAATTTGAAATTTGGGCTGTAGTATCCTTATAACAAGGTCAACTACCAGGGCAAATTTGAAATTTCTACGTCAATCCAGAGGCGTACAATAGGGGTGGCATATACACTCATTATGTACTTTTTGTACCATTTTAAGATTCATAAATTTTTACTCGTGTCTTCAGATAAAAACGGTAAGAGATACGACATTTTGACAAGAGTACAAAATTTTACTAACTTAATCAGCGATTCAGAAAAATCACAAAAAAAATAAAATTATACAGGGAGTTTAAAAAATATGAGCAGAAACATGTATGGGTCACCCATATTCTACGCCTCTGAATTGACGTAGGAATTTCAAATTTGTTCTGGTAGTTGACCTTTTCATAAGGATACTATGGTTCAAATTTCAAATTCGTATCTTGTTTATTATTAAAGATATGTAATAAAATGTGGTTTTGAAGCGCTACTTTTATCACCCTGTATGTCAAAAACAAAGCATTTTCGGAACTATGTTTATATGAACTTTTTTTCTTAATTTGTAACGTAGAATACCCTGTTAAAGTTTGTACATTAAAACCTGAATCACCCTGTATAATAAAAATATACCTAAATTAAACTTTTCAGTGGCTGGCTGAGCAAAATTTTTTGTAATTGCGCCAAGTTTTGGCGAGGCAAGGGCCTCGGTCGCCTCACCCTCACTACGGCTCTGATTGTACTATTTTACTAGATAATTAAATTATCTTGAGTTCTCTATAAATAATAACTTTCAATATGATGTACGATTTGCATTTCCAAATTAAATATTTTATCATGATATTCTATTATTTGGATTTTGGACAATTTCGTAATAATTTAATCGCAAAAATAAAATAGTGTTATTGTTGACAAAAATGTAGTTTGTTTAATGAAATAATCATAAAATTGTGCGTGAGGGCGTGCAGCTGTTAAATTCGCAATAAAAACGTAATTCCAGAAATACTTTCTAATATTCTAATTGTTTATGCCTGTAATATTCGTTTTTAATTAAAATATGCGAGATGCGAATATAACTTCTTGTATATTAGCACAAATGTGTGCTTTTAATAGCATCCAGACTGTTCCACAATAGTCCACAATTATAAATTTATAAAATACATTCAGACATAAAAGTAATGAGATTACATTCTGCCACATTCTTAGTATACAGTAATTTCATGAATGGAGAAAACGTAATGTTGCAAGGCTAAGAATTTGAAAGAAATTATGTAAGAATGCCACAGAAATTTATATAGAATTCCACTGGTATGCAATATGTGATGTACAATTACAAGGTACAAAGAACATCTTGATATGGCCACAAAAACTGGAGTCTGTAAAATAATGTTATCATCACTCAAGTTTGTCCGACGAGAAGTAGTTTGAGTTATCCCAGTGACACCACTTGTCTCGGATAAGTTCAAGTAACTTTATTTAAAGTTTGTCGCTTTATTTGAAGCGGCGACAGGCATTTTTTCTTGGGGGAAAAAAGCACGTTTTGATAGAATTCGGCGAATTTAAAAAATAAACTTACAGGTAAATAGTTATATACCTATGCTATATAGATAACATTCGAAACCCATTTAATTTATAGCTATTCTTATTTCCAACGTGGTAAAAGTCTCGGCAAGGATACAACGTATATTTTATTTTCTTTGTTGTAGCGTATTACTATTTTTCTATAGAAAATGCAAATTTATAACTCTGATAGTGTTACTGTTCCAGACAGGTTCAATGCAAACGAACATTATAGCCCGTAGGGTTATATTTTCCCCCTGTTTTCTATTTCTGGTTTTTTAAAGCACAGAACCGCAATGTATCTTTGTATTCTGTTTGATTTTGAGCCCATTCGTTATTGAAAGATTTAAGCTAACTTCATCCCTGTGATAATTTACTTTCGTACTCTCCAGCACTCCAAGTTTAAAATTGCATGAGTTATAGTTTTCGTCCTCTTTTGTATGCATTATACTTTAAATTGATTTTGGTTACATAAGAATTTAAATCTGGTATTAAATGGAATGGTAATGCTTGCGAGCAATTTCACGGTGTTGTTTGAAAATTTCATCTTTAACTAGTTTAAGGTGCCTTGGGAGGTCAGCTTTGTATGGAAATGTTTGAATTTGAAAGTTTTGTGAAAATTGCACGAGAAAGGTGCGGTAGGAACGCAGGGTTGTAAATTATGATTCGGTTACAAAATGTTACAAGTTGAGTCAGTACTATTTTCCAAAAAGTTGGATTTCCTATTTTCTTTAATTTTTTTCTACCTGATCCAGTTTACAAAATAATCAATATATAAATTTATAACTAAACTTTGTTCGAAAATTTCTCTTATAAGTTTTGAAAAATAATTTTTTTCCTCCCATACTTTCATTGATTTATTAAACATTTACTGCCTGTACTGTAATGAGATTCATTATGATTCAAGTTTATAACCAATGGAAATAAGAAATTACAGCAATATTCCGTCAATATCAAATATTGCCATGAACATCTGACTAAAAATTGACATTTCATTTTGATTTTTCTACATTTCTGAGTTTATGATAAATATTTATTTTCTTATTTTTCATTATTTTGACTAGTCGTAGAAAAAACACATATACAGGGCTGGGCATATGTGTGGGAACACCTGATTTCTGGCTAAACTTTTGTATTATCATTATTGGTCTTAAAAGAAATATTTGTAGCTTTTTTTACTCTATTCAGTGACGTATTTTGTTTTCCAGGAGCTACTCGATTTCTCGAGATATTAACTGATCGGCACTTTTTTTAATGGATCACCCTGTATATTTTTAAGTTTTTAAATAGACAATATTTCAACAATTACAATGATATAAGGTTTGGTGGGTGGGCGACTTGTGGTTTTTTAAATATTAAAGAAAGTAATTCAATAATAAAATAAAGAGTATTAAAGAATAATTAATTAAATAAAAAATAGGGTAGCTGTTTTAACAACAAAGTACGTCACTAAATAGAAGAAGAAAACTACAAATATTTCTTTTAAGAGTAATAATAATAATAAAAACGTTTATTCAGAAATTAGGGGTTGCCACACATATGCCCAACCCTGTATATACGAGTCTTGTTGTAATTCTCATACTCGTGTCTTAATAGCTATCATTAAATACTCATTGCATAATATACTACTTGGAAACAAGGATATAAATGGACGATATTTTTACGTGACAGAAAAATAATAAAGATTTTGTCTAAATTTCTAATATAAAATTGATCTTCTACATTAATCGCTTGTTTTTTAATCAAATTTCGGTATCCCTAACCTAGTAACTTTACGTAATTAAAATCTTCTGAATTCGACTTCTATCCCAACCTCTTGTTATACTCCTTGTACTTATTTTATCCTAAATCCTTATTATTAATTGGCTCCCGAAAGATAATCCACCAAATCCAGGCATCTGTATGACTATCCAATCCCATGATCCCAATTGTACTCACTGAAAATTAATTACTAAACTATTTGCTTATTCGCACGATATAACAGTTAAATGAATTCACAACTCAATGGATTTTTCAATGGAGATCCATCCACCCACTCAAGTACCTAATCTGGTACAAACAGTACCTAGTTTATTTATTTGAAATATATGAATAGGGGCAGTTTGAAGCACGTACATTGTCTATGTACGTGGAGGATGGAAATATTCTAACGTTGCAAATGGGGCTGCGTCAGTTAAACATCCACCCCCACAGATCAGTCTCGCTCTAGAACTGTTTCAGTGCAGACGCTTTCAGCTTCCGGGTTCCGGTGAATGCGAGTCGTGCAGTATATTAATGTCATAGTGCTTGCGGTGGATTTATCTAAAATGACACTGTAAAATAAATTAATAGAAGAAAAATCCTCGGTGGTGATTTAAGTAGTTAGGTAGAGTTGATTAAAAAAAAGTTTTAAGTTTTTGTAAGTAATAAATGGTTGGAATCGTCGAAAATATTTTTGCATTTCTGTAAACCAAATCGGAAATTACGATGAAATTTTAATGGAATTATATGATGCATACTTTTTAGTTGTCAATTTCGATAAATTACCGTGTTAATTGACGTGCTAATGGAATTTAATATTCAACATTTCTAATAATTTCGTTATATCACTGTCATAAATATGATAATTAAAAAAATTTATTTGCAATGTTCTCTTTAAAATTTTCAGTTAACAAATTTTCCTTAACAGGACAACCTGATGAAGACTTTCCTGAATATCTTTCTAATATTTTGAATTGTTATTTATTTATTAGATTTATTCCCTAAAAAGCTAAATGTTTTGCTTAGAAAAAGCATGCCCACTTTCCTTAGAATATTTCTTACCTTTTCACGTTTTCCTGAACAGGATAACCTCAAGAAACTTACGAGTTTCCCTGGAATGTAGTATCTTTCTAATATGAAGACAGTTTGAATTGTTAATGTTATTTGTTAGATTTATTCCACAAAAAGCAACATGCTGTAATTGTTTTGTATGAAAAAGGATATAAGTATGCATTCTGGGCTATAACTCTGCCAACAAGTGGTTCATTCGCTTAAAGTTTATTTATTGATTTGTGGAAGGTGCGTTGTTATAATTCGAAATTGAATGGTAGAAATGTTTTACTTTATATCGTACATTAACGTGTTGAATTGTTATTTGTATTGATTGGTGATTTTAGTTCGCTTTTAAATGGATAAAATAAAAATAAACTAGAATTATGTGCTAACAAGCTAAAAGTCAATTATCGCCTATTTTATCATATTACAAATGTTAAATTTCGTTATATTATGAATATTATTACATCAAATTTGTGTGATGCCTAAACATAAAGTAGCGTAGAAATATAGGAAATAATGTTTCGCTTTAATAATAATAGACGTTGTGATTAAAATATTTTAATGGCCAAACCTGAAGAAAGGCTCAGTCTGAAGCGCCATTTAATTTAAAAATTCACATCACATTTTTAACTGTTGCAGGAAGTAAAATGTGAGGGACGTAAACCCGCAAATTTAACCGAGTGGGAGTTCCTTGGAAACAAAGCTACTTTAGACCGTAACAACTTCGTATACTAAGCATTATACCCATTTGTCTGAAGAATTGATTAATTCTGACAAGATTCCGTATACTTACCACAGTTTATTAAGTGAATTTTCTGCGAAAGAAAATATGTTGCACTAAATTTCGGTAATTTACGTTTGGACCAAATTGAAATAGCACACAGCATCAGGTGCGAAACAGTTTTCAGTTTAATTATCAAATGGCGTGATTCGGTCAATTGAATAAGGTAAAGGCGGAAGTGTTTTATGTAAGGGAGGAACGTCTTTATTTATAGAGCAACAGGTTTCTTTAGTTTTTGTTGTTTTGATTCAAAGCAATATTTAGTTTTGCGGTTTGTAATTAGTGGACATAGATTAAAGAAAATTGTGCAGAAAGGCAGGATTTTTTTGAAAACGACGGTATTGAATCAGTAGTTAATTGTAATTATGGTTTAATTTAAATCGTGGCTGGAATCGCTTTAAACAAGAACCAAACAAATATGGGCGTAAAAGTCATGCATTCTCATAGATAATAATTTTTCTCCAAAAATTTTGGATCATTCAGTCTCTACATCAAATTTGGCAAAATTTAAATTATTTCAAAAATCTAAAACACCATACAAAGTTCAGTTTGAAATTTTGTAAAAATTATTGCCATATTTAAAATATAAATTTGACAGAAAATTCTACATTTTTTATTACACAATAACCTTAGCGCGAATGTATTTTTTTCTACGCCCATACTTTAACGGATTTATTACACATTTACTACCTGTACTGTAAGAAGATTCATTACGATACAGGTTTTTCATTACGCTACAAATTTATAACCAATATAAATGCAACATTACAGCATACTTCCGTCAATATCAAATATTGCCATGAACATCTGACAGATCTAAAATTTAAAAATTGACAGTTCATATTGATTTTCTGACTTTTCTGAGTTTATGATTTATTTTCATTATTTATGCATTATTTTGACTCGCCGTAGAAAAAATAGTGTATACAACTCACATGTAATGGGTGTCGGAATTCTCATACACGTGCGTTAATAGCTATCATTAAATGCTCATTGCATAATATACCATTAATCATAACATAATTTTTAATCTTTATATGATACGAGGGGCGATTGAAACGTTCGCGACTTGGAACAGAAACAAATAGAAAATAGATCAAACCTAACTTTTAGTTTATATTTTTTATATTTCTGTCTATGTTACAAAATTATAGGAATTTCGTCAAAAATGTGTATTTCTTGTCTATTTTCCTAAAATAAAAACACTGAAACGTATAATCTCGAAATAAGAATTTATTCTTACATTAGTATTACTCTTAAATATAGTCACCTTTATTTGTTGAAGGTTATTGGCTCAAAATACCAATTAGTATATAAAACTCATATAACCATAAAATAAATTAATCAAATCGGAGTGTAGGTATCCAGGATTCTTCCCGAGTGTCCTTTTATTATTGTAAACATATTCAGTAATGTTTGTTGAGAGATTTCAAGCTTAACAACCTTTTGTGAATAAAATCACATATTTTTCCCTTTTCATGAATTACCTCTCATATAACATGGCTTTCATTCATTTCCATACAGTATCAAGACTAACAAAGTAAGTGCAAAATGTATGTAAACAACAAATATACATAACAAAAGGCCGTACATGTTGAGCAAAAATGTTGTGTATTTTGCATCTTATTCAAATTATTTTGTAGTATCTATTGATTATTATTGCAATTGAGCAATGACGGTTAAGTTAAAATGTAAATCATAGGAAAACAATTAAGCCGTGCATAGTTACTGAAACTGAATATGCAATAGTTTTAAGTGATTTTTAAATGGGTACTTATTTAACCTATTAAATTAGTATTGATGATGTGAGCAACATATTGTACTGAATAGATTTTACGACTTGCGTACCTCGCATATTATTATTATGTTGTTTTGTACAACATTTTAATATAAAACAGTCCAGTCAATTGAAATTGCTTTAAAACACAAAGCAATTTTAAATAAAATGTAAAAGTTCATCTAAATACACTCGTTGAGTATACGTCATAAAACTCTTGTTAAATGAAGAAAAAAGTAATAAGATTTTTGTTGACAAAAGCCCGGGTGGGTATCAGTCAGTAGCAGTTCAAATATTTAAGCGGGGCCTTTTGAGGGCGTCATAGCAAGGGATTCTGTCAAATGTCTTCACTCCGGAAGAGTGTTCATCGGCAGTTCCAAATCAAACGTTTGAATGTTATCGGAAATGAATAACGCCGTGTTGAGGCAGATATTGGTTCTATAACTGACACATCACGCGTAAATGTGGGTTTTGCGAATCTACAGACAATTACACCCAAACTAAGCAGATCCGGAGGGTACAAACACATTTCAACTATATGGGGGTAGAGAAATATTTGAATTGTCATGTGAGAAGGTGTTGGAAAGATTTTTTATTGGACTACCAAGAAATACGTAGGTACAATATCCCATATTAATAATTTTAATTGTATTTTTATTACTCATTTTATAGATTTCTTGTTGTCGTATTCACTCACCTACAGCTCGTGTCGTAATTTTCATACTCGTGTCTTAATAGCTATCATTAAGTACTCATTGCATAATACTCGTATACTACATATTATAAAGTTACGAACTACGAGCCCTAACAACTAAATGTTCGGACAAAAGTAATTTTTTTAAGTATGAAAGGAGAACTGGAAATTTTACGCAAATAATTAGTAAACACCTAACAATACAATAAAATAAAGCCTTAATAACATGGAAGAAAATTATTTATTTGATTTAACAATATTTTAACCTTAATAATTAGCAAATTTTACAAAACAAATTGGCAACTAAATGTTGGGATAATTTTTAATTTAGTAATTAATAAGAGATTACGTCTCCTTTTGCTTTAATAGCTGCCTGTATTGTAGCAGGCATTGTATTTATCAAATTTTGGTACAATTCTGGCGTGAAACTGTCCCAAATTTCTTCTATTTTGGTCTTTAAGTTCCCAATGGTTCTTGGTGGATTATTGCGTAGAATACGATTAATTTTATGGCAAAGGGTTTCAATGACATTTAAGTCCGGACTGGATGAGGGCCATGAAAGCACCTTTATGTCGTTTTCCCCCAGTTCTAAAACTGTGATTTTTTAAAAACAGTCGTTAGAAAATTACGTCAAATTTTTCAAGTGCAATTTTAAAGCTACGAAATATGCCTAAAATCACCAAATAACCACTTGGGGATTTTTTGTACATAACACCAACATCCAGCTTTGGAATAAAGTAAATTTTACCAAAATCCAACCAGCGGTTCCAAAACTGTGATTATTTTAATGTAGGTAGCACACTCAAAAAACACGTTTTTTGAAAAGTGAACTGTGGAACTCGAAAAAAATGTAAAAAAAATCATATTAACATTTCAGGATTTTTTCAGTATAGTACGATTATTGAGCTTTGATATAAAGGTTTTTTGACACAATTCCAACCAGCGGTTTGAAAACTGTGATTTTTTAAAACAGTTACTAAAAAATTCTATCATTTTTAAAGGTGCAACTTTGAAGCTCCGATAAATGCCTAAAATCACCAAATAAAAACTTGTATAACTTTTTTGTAAAGAAAACCAGGTTTGCAATAAAGTAAATTTCATCAAAATCCGACTACTAGATCTAACGTTTTGAAAATAATAACTATTTGTTTCTACAATTATTTTCCCATCCTGCTGGGTTAAAGTGCCACAGTTTTGGAACCGCCGAGCGGATTTTTACGAAATTTACGTTTTTATATAACCAAATGTTGGCAATATAACAGAAAAAAACCATCAATGTTATGGATGTTAATTTAGATAACTTTTACGCGTAGGGAAAAAAGACAATCAAATTTACTTTTGTCCGAACATTTAGTTGTTAGGACTCGTACTTGTTTTAGGAAATGTAAGAACTGAAAAATCTAGAATTTCTTCAACCAACGAAACAAAACTGACTATGTACCTCTAATGGCTAAAGCAATTAATAACTGTTTACTGTTATTGAGAGAATACTGCACGAATCTTTGCAATTGATGGCCCATTTCACAATTTAATTGTTAGTTTTACGTTGATTTATGCTAAAAGCAATTTTTAATTAAAACTGCAGGCGTAGCGGAGGCTTTCTTAATGTAAATTACTGCTACATTACCACTACATGATAAACTGGATAACGCACTACTTAGTAGTTTTGTTATCTGGAACAATGTAGATATTGCGAAATATTTGCATTAAATTTCAAGAAAATGCGTGTTCGTTCCATTGAACGTGTTTTATCATATCAGCTAAACAGCTGAGATAACAAAATTCAATTAGTAATAACATTTTGCGTAATGTTTTGGTTGTTACGGAGGAAAAAATTAAAATTATATGATATTTTTTAAGAAAACTCGTTTTGTTATTTTTTCTCCGGAACCGCATTAAATTGTATCATAAATTACACCGCCTTCCTCAGGGTTAGTTTTGTCCCAATTATATTTCAATATGAATTTTCTCTCTATGACAGTTTCATTATCCCTAAAATGCACAAAACGAACGACCAAACCTAACCTCCTTGTGTTTGTACAATAAATCAGGCCATAATTTTGCGAAAACGTAATTATATTTATCAAGACCCTTCGCTAACTTAGCCAAGAGTTTGCAAGTTAAGTTACATATGCAAATAATTACTTTTGTATTCGGAATATTTCGTCAAGAAAAGTTAATGGCATCTGAACTTTATTGCTCTTCTCAATTCATACTAAATTTCTTACTATTATCCTCGTGTTTGGCAAATTTACTTAACGATTTCCAGAGAGACTTAATAACTTTGTGTAAACCAGGTGAAGTTGATTTAGTACAAAATTATATAAGACTATTACAAGTCCCAATTACTTTAAATTAATAGTTACAGTGAAGAGGTTCATATTGCCAGTAAGTAAAGTTATGAGAAGTTGGTGATGGTGTTTATTTTCTGGAAAAATACGAATATTGTACAATAATTTCAAAATGCGTTTAATCGTTACATAGAAGTACTCATGCTTTAATTTAATTAAAAAGTGCTCACTCAGATTAATCAGATTAATTGTATTCCCACAGGCCACGCGATATTACATAAAATGCATTCACCCAAACTATTTTGTAATTTTCCTTTACAAATCATATAAAAATGTTATTGTTGAAATTGTTTAATATCAACTGGATAGCATTATCCTGCTGCTTGCCTGGCAGACTAAAACATATGCGACATTCTGGACAAGTTGCCTCTAATCGAGGTCGGGTCAATCTTGGCTATGTATATTTGAAGTATATAAATGTTGGTTATAAAATTTATCGGAGTATAAAATGTATAAAACCTGTTACCCAATAAATATAAAGGATATTCTACTCGTATTTGACAGAACTATGATGTTCTAATAAATGTATGAATTATTGCAGAATGTAGAGTTATCATATGTCTAGGATGCGGTGATATGTTTAGACGTTATCTTATAGGAATAAGTGTCAGGTTTCTACCCCAGGGAAATTATTTATGATATTTTACAAGCGTATTTTGTTTATTTCAACAATGAAAGATTTTTATTGTCTGTTTTAAAGTTAAAAGTGTGCAAATGTCTGGTTTGAGAAGCAGATATAGGTCGTAGAAATGGGAAACTTTTCCACAAAAATATCTGGAATCTTTGCTAAAAAGTGTTTCAGTACAGTTTTTGAAGGAACTAAGTAAGAGTGTGAGAGAAGGATGTTTGAAAATAATTTGGAAGTACAAATTAATATTAAATTCTGTACACTCATGTCGAAATATGACAAGTCTATAAAATTACACTTAAGTTTTAACTCTTGAAGATCTTCATGGCTGTTTTACTCCTGCTGTACGTGGAAAATTTGATAAAATTTGTGAAGATTTTAAATTTCCAACAGCGTCATTTGTATTTAAAACGAAGTTCTATTCTTCTCAAAATTTCCTTCATGAAGATCTTCATCGAATAAAACTTTATTGTTGTTATTCAATAATTCAGGTATCTCTTTAGCACCTCATATCTACGAAAGTACTTATAGTAGAGAGATCTGTTTATTTTTAGTACTGATGCATTTTTAACGTCAATATTTTACGAGTTAAGACGAGAAAACTGAAAAATTTCAAAACCTTTAAGTAAACATTCTAAATTAATGTACCTAGCTCATTTACTCCATAAAATTTTTGCTTTTATTTTCTCGATGTTGCATATCTGTGGGCACTTGGGGAGTGACCAATAGAATACTAAAACAAAAGTTAGATAGGTCAAAGTATCGTCCTTTTTTATCCTCACTATTTTCTTCTACTAGAAACTGCTTATCCATTCGAAGCTGTTCCTATTTTCGAATATAATTTGCATCCCTAAATGGAATAGATGTTTGTTTCTTACAGTCTCCAGGAAAATTTAATTAAATGATTGTGTAGTGAACAAAGTGTTTGCACAAACTTTATGAAAATAAATATATGCTCTGCCTAAAGAATAAAATAGCAATGGGGCAATGCCATTTACATACTATTTTGCATCGTATACTCCCGCGGCCATCTCTCAAGCGTCCTTGAGTCTTTCCGCTACAAACTTCCAACTAATTAGTATGACATTCAGCTCCAATTTTAATGATTTTCGTTGAGTTACAAAAAATGGAAATGCAAAAATATTGTTTGTTACAAATAGTTAAAAGTCGCTTTGGCCATCATGATGCAGAAACAATAGCAAACCAATCAATACTTTGAAACTTTTTTTCTTTAACATTGTGATTGTGGTGATGGTGGCCGTCAATGACGGTGCTAAAAAAACTTTGTAATGCGCTTTCTTACGTGGAATTCCATCATCATGTTTGACATCGTGTTCATATTCTTCTTGTTTTTGGTGGGTGTGACATGTTTTATGTACTACGTGCCAGGAAGGCGACCGGACACTGAAGACAGACCGCTGCAGTGCTACGTTACTGTTTCTTCAGTGGACGTGCAAAGATCTCCAGTTGACCACGTCTAGAAAATGGCGTGTATGTATATTAATGACTTGTTGTTTATATGTGCATGTTTATGTAAAGATAATTCGGGTGGAGGTGGGGTAAAGACCCTTATTATGTAAAATGTCATCTTTTATAAGGTACATGTTTAACGTTGTGTCGTAAAACATGAATTGCAGGTTTGATTAATTATTTATCCTGCCTTAAGGGATTTGAGAGGGTGTGGTAGTTATTGCAGTTAGATCCAAGTTAAAGTTTCATGAGGTAAGCGATGGAAAAAGTGATAATGTAGTATAAAACAGAATAACAGGCAGATGATAGATGAATACTTTTTTTTTAATACCATCAAGGAAAAAACTAACGATGTAAAATGTAAAAAATATGTAGTTTTTGCGACGTCTCTTAAATATTCTCAATTTTAACGAATCAATTTCAATTTTTTGGAAATTCGTATATTAGTCTATCACTATTACCAAAAGAACATGTGAATTTTCCATATTTTGTTGTACAGGCGCTAGATGGCGCATGAGCTTCCATGTTGCGCTGCTCTTTCCATAACCAGAATGTACACAGATTCTAGCTTTTTATGGTTTGATAGGCAAAGAAATGAGCAAAAATAAAAATGTATAATCTTCTTATGAACCTGCTTAGCCTAATTTTAAGTTTAAAGTTGAACAATTATTTTCATCAAAATTAAAACTGAATTACTGTTATGGATGTGGTAATCCGCAAGGACCTTTAGGCTTAGCCCACTCCTGTTTATAACCTCATCAAACCGAACATAGTAATTTGGTAGGTATTAATATTACATTACACATCGCAGATTTATTAAGATCTGTAACGGGCAGTAGTAAATTTTGTTTTCTTCATCGCATTAAACTTTCATGTCACACTAAGTAGTATATAAAGTGGTAAGTTTCTGATAACTTTACGAACCCCTTTAATATTGCTTACTAAATTAAAGTACCTTTTACGATTTTTTACTGATGTGATGTGTCCTCTCACACTAATTTCGTTTTAATGGTTGTACAATAATTATTGCTCTCGCTGCTCCCATTTACGTAATATGTTGTTTAATCTTTGGCTCTAGTTCTTGTATAAATGTTAGGCCAATGACTATACAAATTACAGTAAATGCGCATACTTGATAGGAGTGATTAATAACCGTTCTAGCTTAATGATATGTTATAATTAAGATTCATTTAGGTTTGCCTTAATATTCCAAGGCGTTATCTTAGGATCTGTTTCGTTATTAATTGTTTTGTGTAAAAGTTGAGCGACAGGTCGGTGTAATTCTGTAATATTTTTGATTATATGAAGAGCATCTAGTTATAAATCTATACAGCCCGCTTATGAACTTGCATCTCTATTTTAAGTAATTAATTAATTAAACTAGGTATAACAGAGTAACGAACAGCTTTCTCGGTCTAATATATTATTGTGAGCTTTAATTAGAGGACGGTATTATATTTAGTGCAAGTTAAAATTGCTCCTGTTTATTAAATTGCTCTGGTTTTAATAAAACTGAAGCTGAAGCGAATGTAAACACAAGATAAAAAAGCAAAACCTAATTTTCTATCTGAGAAACTCAGGTGCATCTTAGGTACTTTGTGAGTGAATTTCCGAAAGATGTAAGATTTTTATTTAATACCTGACGTAATCAATATTTGCTTCATCCTTTTGTGCATTCACTTTCAGAGACCCTGCCATTACATACCGAGGAATTTCCAAATCAGATAAAAGTGTGGTGACACATTGTGTGTACCAGGACTTTTTATCAGGATCCTTCCATTGGAAAAATCTGTTTGATATTCAGACAGAAATAACGAGTTGCAGGAAACGTGCTAAATTAATATCAGTGAGGCGGTTGAATGTTTTATATAATTATTTATGAGTTGTGTTGTTAGAAGGAATGTAACACTGAGTGATCATTTTTCCTTGTTTAATTTGAAAAAGCGTCGATTTGTCTTCTCACACTAATTCAAGCGAATAATGGGGCTTTTTTGTAACACTGCAACAAAGTTTTTTAAATAATTGTAGTACATTTTGAAAATAGCGATACATTATGCTTAATTTCAAATTTTAATTTTAAGTCAAACTGAAATAGGATAAATTCAGTTAATACCTTCTCATTTTTAACGAAAAGTTCAACTTATTTAAATTACTGAGTATATAAATATTTGTAACTACTCAACTTCAAATATAATTTACTCATTATTATTAGAAGAATAATTATATAGATTTCTTGATCTTATTAATAGCCCTTTCATAATCCCTTCAAAATTCTATCCTGCGGCATGATTCTAATTAAAGCGGATACTATAAGATATATAATTAAAACCGCTATTTATTAATAATGTAACATCTCTTATTATTTCGCGTATATCATCGTGCATATACAAACTCAATTATTAAATATCTTTTCATATAGTCAGCACTTCAGCATCAGCAGCCACAAGCATCTGATAAGCGGATGTTAATATTCGGAAGACGTGTAGCGTAATTTAATATCATTTCGCATATACAAATCTACCCACTCATTAAGTTTATTAAAATGGAAAACCGTGATAGTATAAGTCGCGTGTATAGCACAGTGATGTACAATTTTAATGTCGCATTTGTCACAAGACTTCCACCTATAATATGTACATTAATTTTTCAGCTCAAGTATGCTGCGTCGCTGTGTGTGTTTTGAAAGCCAGCATATTTATTTTATGAAAAATAACATCTATGAATAAATTATAGGATAATGTATGCACAAGGTATGTAGGGAAAAATATAAATAGGTGTAGGATAGATATAAAGGCAAACTGGATAAAAAGTTATCAGGCAGTTTAAGCTATTATGGAAAGTGTCATGTTTTTCAAAGTTATTACATAAAAGTTTGCTCCTAGTGATGTAGATACATTTTCCGTCTGTAATCGTGGGTTTAAAATGAATTTATATCAGTGCTATTCAATGTGACGTTATGAACTTCCAACATCATACAGTCCAATTCTTCTAAGAACGATTTGACGTCATCTAATATTATCGTATAACAACCAGTCCCATCAGAATATAGAATAGAAGAGGATAAACAACTACACAAAATTAGAAAATAACTACAAATAATGACATTAGACTATTCATAGAAGATTTAGACTGTACATTGAAGTAATTAATATTCATAAAGTCTTCCTTCTCTTCATCTCATTAAAACATCTTTTGGCTCTCATTTTTAGCATCGCTTACATGAGATTTTTTCACTCGTTGATAATTAAAAAATATAACCTGAACCTTTAATTTTCCCTGTATAAACATCCACGTTAAATTACATTACCATTTCTGTTTACTTGAAGCGTTTTTTTTTGCATCAGGCATTTTATTGTAGAAAGCAAAATAATTTTTCAGTAGGCTGATATTGACTTTCGAAAGAGAGACTTTTCTGCAAAGAGAAAGTGTTCTCTCGGCCGTTATATTTATGCATAACAAATCCACCAATTTAGCTCCATTAAAAACCGACGCGGAAAACCGGTTTTTATGGTCTGAAATGGGATGCCTTTATTTTATTTTTCTTACTCGTATATACGCAATATAAAAATTGTGGAGGAGGAAATTGTAATAACTGTTTGTACTGTCTAGTGGAAAATTGAAATTGATTTGCAAAAAATACGGTTTTAAGCCTTGAGGAAAGAATCTTCTAATAGAATAAATTTATAGCCTAACCTGATGGCAAGACAAATGATTTAATTTCCACAAAAAAACGAGATTTAATTGAAACGCTAAAATCGCAACCCTTGTCAGTCATAAAAACGGTTTTATTGACCGTTTCTTTTTATTGTTGAAACATGAAAGTAAATTTTTGGTGTCGATAAAACCCAGAATGTAAACTGTGGTGCAGTAGGATATTTATTTGTAATTCTTCTTCGCTTTGATTTTCTGATGACTATTGTAACAAGCAACACACTATGATATATTAAAGCCGATACATCAAAAAATCCCTTATACTTGTAATATGTGCAAAAACCATGGAGTGTCATCAATCAACTTACTGGAAAACAACAAAACCGAATTGTAACTTTTAGATTTTGATGACAACTTGTAGTGTTATCAGGAAATTTTTAACAAAAACTTATATTAATCCCTACCCATAGGCACTAGATTCAGTTCCAGTGAAGCGTACGAAAGTAAGATTGATTCTTTCAGTGTGCTTTATTTTTAGTTCTCCAGTTGAAATGTGCGGCTTTTTCTACTGGTTTCCGTGTAAAAATAAATTTAAATCACCTCTATTCAATCTCTCATAAACTTCCGAATAAATCGTTTTCTTTTAAATCACACTTAAAACTTTTCAAATTAGGTGTGGCCTTAATAAAATCACTTATTACTTGCGAGAGCTTGTTGACTCGGGCCGATGAAATTGTTTGGCTGTTGGGGATGTTGACAATAAATTAAACATGACTGGAAAGTTGGAGGGTTTTGTAGTCATCAGTTAATAATGATATTTGAGTTTTATTTGGGGAACTAACAAAAAATTCATTTATTATGGAAATTAAGGAGTCGTCTACTTATACCACGTTTACATAGTACAATATTTCAATAAATTTTATTCAGGTATTTAATAAAAGCTTTGGAGAAATTAAAAATTAACAAATTAATACCCTGGATGATATTTGCCAAAGATATAAATTCATTAAATTGAATTTTGTTTGTTTAATTATATGAATCTGCTTTTCTACTGTTTATTTAAACAAACGTTTTTATTTGTATTTAAATTTCATACTAAAATACCAACACTGATGGTTGCAAAACATTTCTAGAAATCCTTTTCAGATAATTATATTAAGGATAAAAAAATGTGCGATATTATATTATAATTCAAGTACAAGATATAGTTACTTAATTAACTTTTGAAATTACTTCGGCAACATCGTCGCTTTGTAATAATTAGAATCTATAATGAGTTAAGAGTCTCTCCAGATCAGCTAAAAGCAGACTTATCGTAATCGAATTTAACCTACAGATAAAAGCATCCAATGGAACAGGGGACTATTATTCGTTGAATAAATAATTGCTTAGTTTGTTTATTCCATAAAAGTTTTGGAAATGTTGGCATTAGAGAGAAGGTTCGTAATATTGTTATATCCTGCGCAGGATAATAAAGACAATCGCATTCACCTGAACCGAAGAGCAAATGTAATTTAACTTTGTTAAAGTATGTGTGGGACGTAGTAAACATTTATTGACATTTAAAACCATGTCGGTGTTTGAAAATACAAAAAATTTTTGGAGGCGCCGGGCATCGATCCCGGTACCTCTCGCATGCTAAGCGAGCGCTCTACCATCTGAGCTACGCCCCCCGATATTATAAAGTGGTACTAGGGAGTAACATAAGTATGTGAGTTGGTACTGCAAAATAATAAATTTCTTGTAAGGAATTTTACACATGGAATCCAAAAAAAGTATAAGAAGTTTTTTAGGATTTTTTTCATGTTTGTGCTGTTCCAAACACAATTTCTTGTACTAGTGCAGGAAATTTCTGAATTAATCTTGCGAAAAATGACAATAATTATAATAAGTTTAGACTACTACAAAATTTAAAATTTTGCTGTAAATGTCAACTTTGAAATAAAAGTGTATCCCACTATTTCAAAATTCCCTAAATTACCAAAATTGATTTTATTTTTTTGTAAAAAATTGTATTTAATATGCAAATTAGAAAAAATAGCATAAAATAACTCGTTTCATAAAACTCGTCCTTCACACACACCTAACCTACAAACCTGGACTCGTGTCTTAATATAAGTTTTATACAGTGACCGGCAGAAAGTGTGCACCAAATGGGAAATTTTTCTATCTTTAGAATTACCAAATTTATTTTACTGTGGAAAGGTTCTGCATGTCCTTAAACAAAAAAGAGCCTCACTCAATAATAAAGTACCCTTATTTTACACCATAGAAAAAAAATTATTAGGAAAAGTTGTTAAAAGTTATCTCCGAATATCAAATTTGGATTCTGTAGACAAAAAATAAACGTCTTTCCTTTTTTCGGCGCGCCCCGTAGAACAAATCGCTAGAAGCTATGCAGCGCTTACATTCAGTTTTTTAACAGTTCTTGGGTTAATACTTACATAATTTAGTTACATTAATTTAAATGCGCCAAAAAGGGGTCGTTTAATAAAGAAATAATAATTTTATCAGGAAACTGAAATTGGCTTACCTGTAGGAACAATTCATTAGGTGTGTGTAATTTTTTTTAAATTTTATTAGTACCTTTTGACCCAATGAATTTCACATATAAACTGCGTATTTGAGATTCACTATCTTATAATGAGTAGGTACTTACTGTAGGATATCCCAAATTTACTCCCAATTTAAGTTGGATTAAAAGTGGTACACTGTTAATCAAACGAAAATCTCACGAACGTCAAAAACATTACCTAATCCACGGCAAATAGGAGCCGTTTTTCAGCTCCAGGCAATTTAATTCAATAATATTGTCCGATGCAAAAGAATATATCAATTAGCACCCGACTGTGAAGTAAATAGACCGCGTAAAAGTCACCTGTGCAGTTACAGTTAATTGGCAAATCTTTCTCCATTTTACCCCATCATTAATCTTAATCTAGACTTTGGGAAGTGACGTCTGCAACAGCTTTTTACTCCATTACGTTCAGCCATGTTAGCCTACAAGCGCTCAATTGCACCACTTACCAAGGACTCTCCAAGAGTGGTACAATTTTGTAATAATCAATACGTTTTTACTGTAGTACGCTAGACTGGAATTTGAATTTTGTGCTAGAATTCAAATCGGAAATAGATAAATGATGGTTATATCTTATTGTTGCCTGTTATTGGTGTTGCTCGTTATATTCCTTTGAATAATATGGAAAGCAAACCCACAATGAGAAAACGTATACCCACAATTTATCTTCTGTTTGTTTTTCGTCTATTTGTACGATGGGTTGGGAAACTATTCCGCTTATTCGTATATTTCAAAGAATTTTCAGCAAGACATCATTTAATAGATAGATAGATAGATAGACACATTTATTCATCACAAAAGTTTACAGAATTACAGAATTTACTAATACAAAAAAAGAATTCAACAAACTCAAAGGACTAGTCAAAAACATTCAATTTTAATCCCAACACACGAACCTACAACAAAAATTCCGCAACAGAATAATAATTTTGTTCCTGTAAATAAGTCTTCACTCTCAATTTAAAAACTCTCAAACTACAATTCTCCAATTCCAGAACTTTAATTATTTTATTAAAACATTTTATTCCCATATAAACATGA
This sequence comes from Pediacus dermestoides, assembly GCA_963942485.1. NCBI lineage: Eukaryota > Metazoa > Arthropoda > Insecta > Coleoptera > Cucujidae > Pediacus > Pediacus dermestoides. Next base: position 40,268,941 of record OZ012626.1, read on the forward strand.
CTATTTTGGCTTACTGATAACCTTGAAAATGGTTGTCTTAGTAATACATTATTTCTTGTGGAGTAGGCATGAATTTCATTATTTTTCAAAAATTTGTTTTCATTTTCTTTTATAAAATATACAAGCCTGAGAATGTAAAGACTTGGTATGGTTAGTATTTTGTATTCAAGAAAGAGTGGCCTACACGAGGTCAAAGGATGTGCTCCAGCCATACTTCTTAAAACTCTTTTTTGCATAACAAAAGCCTTATCTGCATGTGCTGACGAACCCCAAAATATGATACCATAGCCGAACACAGACTCAACAAGCCCATAATATAGTTGAAGCAAAACCATTCTTGAAACTGTGTTTCTCAGTGATTTAATCAGAAAGCACACAGCACCAAGTTTCCCTGTCACCACGTCAATATGGTGCTCCCATGTTAATTTGTGATCTAGACCGACCCCAAGAAATCTGATTGTATTCTGCTTTGTTATAGATTTTCCATTTGCTTTTATTAACAGACTCAAAGTTTCTGCACTGTTCTTCGTTGTAAATTGTGAGTAATGAGTTTTTGACACATTTATCAGTAACCCATTCGTATTACACAAAATACTTTTGCTTATTATAAAATTACCCGAAAAGAAACAATGTTTCGTTATTAGTTTGAAACAAGGAATTTCCAATATCCAATCACCAAATCGCGTATTTCTAATATATTGGCATTCTTGTGTATATCCAACAAGCAGCTCATTTACAAAATTGACTCTAAACCCTCAATTATCTGGTTTCGTCGTAAAACGCTCAGTTTTTCCAACAGAATATCTAGGCAAGAGTCGCCATCGGATTATTTAAATCATTTTTAACTCCATAACGGTCTGCATGGTTCAATTCCTGTCAAGCCCAGCCGGTCTTGATTCACTAAAATTTAAGTGAGGGTGACCAAACACGTTCAACTTTACGAAAGTACATAATTCAGGCCAAATATAGATAAAAGAGGATAAAGTGCCTTAATATTACACGTTATGCCTGGATATCAGGATGAACCATCGACAAAGCTTACATGAAAGGATGTTATTTTCAGCAGCGTACCTGAAATGACTTGCTTAGGTTATTTTCGTTTTATTCTAAAGTTTACAGTACACTGACAACGAGATCCACTTGAGACTATACTATTAGTGCAAGACGTAAATTGGAAATGATAAAGTTGAGTAATTAGTTAAATGTAATAAAATCAAGCGCAAGTCACCGGATTCCTTTTATAATCCTTGTAAAACAATAACTTCTAAGTACTTTGATATTATTCTCCTCCTACAACATTGTTCTAAGTCTAACAGCTGCATTGGACATAATTTACCTTAAGTAAATATTTATTCTTGCTGTTCTAGTTACGCGATTAAATAATCATATCTTAATACATTTAGTATTGTTCAAAAGCAGAATTCTTGATGTTGTAGCTTGTAGCCGCACCATCTTCTTATACCAGCCATCAACCTAAATATTCAGTTTGGTATTAAGTTCACGTACTGACTTTCTTTGGTGAATAATAGTTCATATTGCCACTGCTGGAAACTTGGGTAAAATTAGGAATGTGTTATTAACATTTATGTTTGTGTTGTTTTGAGACAAAATTGAACTGTCAGTAAACCAAATTGATTAAGATCAAAGTATCTTGTGTTGTATTTCTTTCTTTAATCAGAAAATTGTGATTTAAAACTTATTCATATCTGCCAACCCCCAAAAGTGGCCCAAAAATATGGAATTTAGTGCCTTTAAAATTAACATTTGTCTAGATTTGCTCAAATTGATTTAGTCTCCACTTCTGCATTCCTAAATAAACTCAAAGAATTAAACTCATAAATTTCACAAAATGCGCTTGATATTCCCTGTAAATTATGCAGGTGATGCTTCTCTTATTTTTATGCAAGTGGTCGTCCTATTTTCTTTTCCAGGATAAAACAAAGTGATGAAATTTAATTTGCGCAACCACCCCCATCCCATCATCTTCCACGTAGTTTTGTCCTGATTAATTGTTATCTATCAGTCAATTTTAACAAGCATCTCATATTTGGGGTGGCGTAAGTGATGCTGACTGATGATGACTTAATGGAATTTAAGAATGCAGTGTAGGGTTACTGAAAAATTTCCACTTTAGTGCACCAAGTGGTTCGGTGTAAAGCTTTTAGTGTTTCGTCCAGGCGTTATTGTGTGACTTTTATTCCTTCTTGTTTCATGGAAATACTAAATTTAAGGCACGTGAGCATTATATTGATGGGTATGAGGTATTAACTTTATAGCGCTAGTAGTCCCTTGTGACAATTTATACAAGGGAAAAGGAAACCGAGGTACAATGATGGATAGTCTGCAAGGTGGAGGCGACATCTGTGTCAAATTGGTTTTTTATCTGTTATGTAATTGTGATTTTATTTTCTTGATACTTGGACGCAGAAAAGATTTTTATTAAGAATAACAAAAATATACTATAGATGATATTAAAAGATGTAGCAAGTGTTCATAAAACATTTTACTGTTTTTCTGTAGACTCATATTTGGTGGGAAATTTAAGATACATTAACTTTATTTAAATTGTCTGCTTAGACTTATACCCAATTGTATAAATAATTAATATAGAAGAAACTTTGGAACAGTTTAGGCCTTGCACCATGATTATTGTCGAATAAATCAAAATCTTAAAACCTACCTTGCACTTAAAATGAAGTAAACTTAGAACAAAACTACTTTTCTTACACGCTGTAAAGTTTGCATTCTCAACTAGTTCACTTGTCATCTAGAGCCGTAATGAACAACCCAAATAATAGGAAATCCTCGACCAAAACATCACACAGAACTTAACCTCCCTCACATACCTCTCAAAACATTCAAGATGAGTTTCCGTAAACTTTAACGATTCATTGTCAACTAATCAAACTACTCCAATTTGTCAGAAAGCCTCATGCAATTTCAGGAATCGATTTAATTAACATTTCTCCATCATTACCGAATTTGATCTGTGTTTATTTGAACATTTTTTTTGCAGTATGTCACGGTCTCGTGCAATCAATGAGACCCGTATTTATGGAGGACCAAGTTTGGGAGATCTCCTGACAGCTCGTCCCTCGGGCCTTATAGAGCCCGAGTCGTGGGCCATTTTGTGCCAGGCTGTTCAGGCCCTACAGGACCTATTCTTATCCGGTAAGTCCACATTACGATTCACATAAAGCAATTAAACGTTTTGCGAATGGAAAAGTTTTAATGGACAAGTCTGTTAAGGCGTAGTTGAAAATTTTTCGGGTAATCGTGAAAGTGCAAGTAAAACTACAGGGTAAAGTTGTATGAACTAAAAACGATTATGTGCTGAAACTCGTGATAATAATAATCGTCTGGTTTGTACATTTATTACCTCTGATATTAAATTTTCATATTAGTTTGGGTTTAATCATTTTAGGAAACATTGAAACTTGTGGCTAATTTTCGAAATTCACCATCATTAGTCGCCAAAGTTGCGAAAGTAAGATTATTGAGTTTATAATAATGTAGAATGAGATTACAATAATGTTATTGCTCCATCTCTTGCCATAAGCAGGAAATACAGTTATTATCATCACCTTCAGCCTCAAATAATAGATGGCAGGACAAATAATGTATATATCATCCAATTTTATACCCAAATTAAAGAATCTCGAACCTCTGCGAGTCGGTGAAAACCTGATTTTAATACTAAGATATTTTCGTCAAGAATTTTTGCGTATAGAATATCTGTGTTATAAAATTGAAGTATTTGAGATGCATTACTTCATCGACAACTGTTTAAAATTCTGTTCATGTCATGTCCAGATTTGTGGTATCCGAAGGCACATCAACTTGAATAGCATCTACTCCCAAGCTGCGCATCTCGTATGTCAGTGCTTTTATTTCTATAATCTATTCCGGGTGTTATGCGAGCTTCCGTGTAATATTTAGATGTACACAGTGTTGGTAACGGAATAAATGAAAAATTTGCTTCCGGAGTGACTGGAGTGGATAAGTTTGTTGATAAAAAAACTTGCTTAGATGCATTTTTTAATATAAGCTCGAAAATATTGGAAATAAAACTCTCTACGAAAATATTCGGTGAACCAAGCGCAACTAATTAAAATGTCAATAATTCCGCTGTGAACTTTTTACTCACACTGCAATTGATTTTTAAGTCGTTAAGAATTAACGGCTCACATGTAAATAATATTATTAAAGTTTTATCGGCAAAGTGTCAAAGAGATTTTATTTAATCGCCTAGACTGCTAACGACTGTTAACGATTTAGTCACCATTCCCATTTATATTTGTTTTTGCCTGCATATATAGGTGTAATTTATATTGAATGGCAATTTAATTGGGGCACGTTTTGAATATGATTGTAGAATATTAAAGTAGCAAAAGCCTTTGGTAAACAGAATGTATTGCATATAGTTTGCAGGATTTTTTTATGATTGACAAATTAGTCCATTTCTTGGATAGAGACAATTGGAACTAGAAATATTTGGCGGGAAATTTAAAGAACATTAAAATAAGCCGTTAAGCAGCCAATGAAATGAATATATTTTAAATTTCCCACCAAATATTTTTACTTTCATTATCTTCACTAAAAATGAGCTTTAAGTACCTACCTACTTTTTAGATTCTTACTTGGATGTATTGTGAAGCGTGCAAATCTCCACACTAAATCCAAGAAGCGCCACCCACGTAACTAATACAATTACAAGTTACAAGGGTCCATGACGTGAGGTTAAATTATAATTTCGTGGGGTAATTGCCGCCCCCCATTTTTCGCCTAATGTAACTCGAATTGTCCTGCATGTTCGCAGTCATGTAACAATAAAGTTGGAGTAGAAGAAAGCCCTTGGGTAAAATAAGGTGACACAAACGGTTTCAAAAATCAACATAAAGCACAGGAAATATTACCCTGCTCCAGTGGAGTTTTCACCGCGTAACAAACGAACTGAAGAGGGTGTAACTTGTGCTACTAGAGCTGAAGCTGGGTCTCCGTAGAGCTTAAACGTAAACACCTATACGAGCAATATTTATGTGCCCTCGAGCTTTCCAAATACACGCACGGTACATTGTATTGCTTTCAGTTACTCTGGGTCATTATACGGGTCATCACTCACCAAATCCGCAACTTGTGTGAGTTAATATTGAAGAGGATATTCAAGAAATCGTGCAATCAATACAATAAATATTGCTTTGGTTGATTTGTATAAATAGTGTGGTTGCGTCTGCAAATTCCTTTATTTATTCTCCCTTATTTCGCTCTTGGTGTTTTTAAGTCATAATTACAACAGCCTGTTATTGCTTTAATTAATCGCCGCCACAATAAATAATCCCCAGTAGCTCTAATACTGAAACAAGCAAAAAAAATTAATGTTTATACAAGGAAGAACGGGCCTTTTTCCTTAAAAAAGTATCATTTATTATTTCGCCGTATCTAGCGTCAAACAAAACCACTTAGAAAGATCTTTTTACGAAGCCCTTTGTCTCCTTTTTCTTTATCTTTCAATTTTGTATCTTTTATTCCAACAATGAGACTAATAGAGTCGCTCTCTGTGAGGAAAAGTAGGTTAAATCGAATGTGTCGTTGATATTTATACCAGCAGGCAAATATTTTTGTTATAGGTGCAGACAAAACGGCAAATATTGATTGGAGTGAAAATTAGTTTTTAATTGAATGAATATCTAGTTTCTGGTAGTGTCATGTTTTATATTTTGCACTGAAAGTTTTTGAATGCATGGTAGTTTCAATATGGTGTATTCAATAATATAAATTTTTGTGCTATAAATTGATTTGGATGATGTCTATAAATGTTTATAGTATACAGAAAATATTAAATTCACGTTTAATAATAAAATGAATAATATTGTTTGGACACGCATGGTAATTCTTCTGTGATTTATTGAAACATGATGTGTAACAACAGTAAAATATTTCATTTATAAATTTTTTTAATACAAAACATGCTGAAGACTGTACAAGTTTTATATAGAACTTTTTTCTACGCCCATCAGTATATTTCTATATCTAATTTCTATACAGGGTTTCACTTTTCTTTTCTTCTGGTAAAGGCCAGTTTTTCAATCGCTAGTTAACTTTTATTTCCTGATTAACTTGGAAGTTGTGTACAGGGTGTCCAGATTTCGTTGTAATTGCGGGGTATCTCACTTAGGCCTGTTTGACACGATGCCTAATTTTCATGAAAATTTGCATGTAAATTCACACGTAAATTATTACGTACATTTAGCATCGTTGCATACAGCAAATGTCTTGTCAAATTTCGGTGTAAATTTGCACGTAAATTATTTAGAACTTGTTCTAAAATATCTGCTAAAAGTGCGCGTAAAAGTGCGCAAAGGCAAAACGTTCACTGATGGTAATTTAATCTTGTTGTTTCATCTAACCTATAATAATTCATTTTTTAATAGAAAATAACGCCTTTTTGCCTTTTTGGGAATGAGATTTTACAATATAATTATTTATTTAATCAACGAAAATTTTCCTTCTTCAAACAAAATTGAGGAAAGATAAATTACTTAGTGGTTACGGTACAAAATATAATGTCATTGTTAAATCTAAGGCTGGTGTCTCAAATAGACAATACCAAATTCAAATGGGATTTTTGGGGACAATATAGTTTTCACAAATATGGTTTTATTCGCTGTGCGTGATTTTAAATAGATTGCAGAAAACTGAATTATTGTTCTTAGTTTAGTAATTGTAGTTTTGCAGTACATTATTTTTATTATGTTAAAGTTAGAAAATATAATAATGTTTCAGTTCAGTTTAAACTTTAAAACTGACAGTGCAAAAAGACAATTGTCCGTAAAAATTGAATAAACACGCATGCGCGGGGGTCAAATTTTATGTTAAAAACGTAAACACGTTGCAAACAGAAATTATAGTCACCTTGGAAATTTACATGTAATTTTTTATGATAATTTACATGCAAATTTACATGTAAATTTTTACAAAAATTAGGCACCGTGTCAAACAGACTTTACTAGCAGAGATAGAGAGATGCGGTTTTCGCGACACGTTGCTACTTTTTTGTGAAACGAAAGATTCCGTCAACAGTTTTTTCATAGCCCCCTTCGTTTTTGAGATACATGGCGAAATTGAAAATTTCCACTTTTAGGGCGTACCTCGTATCTCGGGAATGGCTGAAGATATTGGAAAGGTAAAAACTGCATCTAATACAGATTTTACGTAGAATCCAGTGGCGTACTCAGTTTTTTCTTAGAAGCGATAATTTTCGAGATATTTACTAAACTTATGTTATTTTAAATGGAACACCCTGTATGTTTTTCACTAGTTGGATCCAGCTTGTCATAAGCTTTACAAAAATATAAAACACTCTGTAATTATTTTCTATATTAAGCTAGAAAATGACAATTTTCAAAAATTCAGCCAAAAATTTTATAAGTAGGCTATGAGAAATAAGAAACAAATGTCATTATTCATACAATACAAGATTTACGTGTTTCCACAGAGAGAGAATTTAGGGATTTACAAGCACAACCTCTCATAATTCTGAATGCTTTACGCAGGATAAGAAAAATGTGCGAAATGTGTCTGAGACATAACGGAAATCAATTTGAACAATTTCTATAAAGTGTATTCAAAGTTTTATTTGTTCTTGTGAAAAGTTGACTTTATTCCTTCTTTGTTTGTTGTTTTTCATGGCCTACTTACAAAAATTTTGGCTGAATTTTTGAAAATTGTCATTTTCTAGCCTAATATAGAAAACAACTAGAGAGTGTTTTATATTTTTGTAAAGCTTATGACAGGCTGGATCCAACTAGTGAAAAACATACAAGGTGTTTAGTAAATATCTCCAAATTTATCGCTTCTAAGAAAAAACTGAGTACACCACTGGATTCTACGTAAAAATCTGTATAAGATGCAGTTTTTACCTTTCCAATATCTTCAGCCGTTCCCAAGATACGAGGTATGCCCCAAAAGTACAAATTTTCAATTTCTCCCTGTATATTAAAAACGAAGGGGGCTATGAAAAAACAGTTGGCGGCATCTTTAGTTTCACAAAAAAGTAGCAACGTGTCGCGAAAACTGCATCTTTCTATCTCTGCTAGTAAGCGAGATACCCCACATTTACAACTAAATCTGGACACCCTGTACTTGATTTATTAAGATTTTAAGGAAACAAACAAAGTAAAATTATTATTATTATTATTGCAATTTTGACATATGTACATATTTAGATAAAATATATGTACCTAAATCATCTCTGATTATTTATTAGTATCATAAGAAACTGGAGAACGAGAGTCCGCTGGTAATAGACATTTTAGATCAAGGATTTGTTAACTAGATCACAGTAACATTATTTATTAATAACATGGTAAAATAGCGACAAGAAATTGAAAGTATTTTAGATGAGAATTAAATGCAAATACATGTTAGATAAGGCTTATCAAGGTAGCGTGGCCGAGCGGTCTAAGGCGCTGGTTTAAGGCACCAGTCTCCTCGGAGGCGTGGGTTCGAATCCCACCGCTGCCAATTATTTTGATTTATTTTCATCTTTTAACATTTATTTTTCTCTAATTTTGTATGAATTATTGTACTCGATCAGATTCTTCAATTTTAATCCTTTTCAAGGAGTAAAAAATTTCTATAAATTTGCAGATATTTGACACCTGCTTTCAATTATTATTATTTTCGGATTGATGTGATTGAAGTGAAAGTTCCTTACTGAACTTGTTTTAAACTAGTCCAGTTGAGTTTGGCCGAGCAAACCGGTATTTTGAAAATATCCTTACAAGTGTTTCCGTGGTGTAGTGGTTATCACATCCGCCTAACACGCGGAAGGTCCCCGGTTCGATCCCGGGCGGAAACAATTATTTTTTCAACACAATTTTTAAAACTATTTAAAATATTAAATAATACAATAATTTTACATACAGTATTGTGTACTTTTCGCGATAAAGGATATTATTTCAAAATGTAATTATTTTAGCGTGTTTTGCAGTTTTTATGTGTTTCGTTTAAAACCCATAAACTTTTATCTTTAGGTGTAGGTACATGAAATGTTTACATCGTTAAAATTCCAATATTTATTACCCCCCTAGAATATTCATTAAATTGTATCCATTTCCAAATAACACTTCAAAATCAATGCTACAATTCGGTTGCTAATTTCAAATCCAAGTTAAATTATTTTACCGGTAAAACTGAATTTAACGTTTAGTTTGATTCGTTCGCATGATAGGGTCGCACTTGAATAAATTACCATCTGTTGCGGTAATATAAAATATTAGGGGTGTTAGTCAAAGTGGAACAACTGGTCTTGTTTGTGATATATGCCTCAGTGGCAGTCTGGAACAAGTGGGTATAGTGCTTTTGATGTGAACAAGTGATGAACCAAAGTTTCATATTATAACAAGTGTGGATAATTAAGGACAGTACAATAATCATGAAAGTTAGAGGTAATTGGATAAACTTACTAAATGTCATCGAAATTCATAAGTAATATTTCCTACAACCGCATAATAAATAAGTACGTAGACTTTTTATATTGCAGGTTTAACAGTATCACTTTTGCACAAGTTTTTCTTTTCCTTAATATTGTGATTATTGACAAGGTTAAAAAAATCCACTAGTGAAAAAATGTATCACTTTTAACACTAGTAGCACAAGTAACTTGTTGGTCCAAAAAAAATTATTAGGCGATTTTTTAATGTAACTAGGATGATTCTTTTCCAAAAATGGCAAAATAGTTTAAATATGTTGTTATTTTTAGTGATAAATATAAATACAGATTTTTTTCTGCATAAATAAGTAAAGATAATTTTTTAGAGTACGCAGTGAAGAATAAGGTTCTTGAAATGAAGAAGTAAGGTTTTTACTAGAAATTCATTCAATCTCCTAGATATTTTCGCACGATCTCCTTTTTTTTATGTGAGCCTTAATTTTTTGTCCATACCATTAACTTTTGGCAAGTTGTAATCGCGTTCTGGTTTTCCCTTATGAAATGGGTGTGAGCTCTTCATCATCGTGTTATGGTAATGGTGTGTGCAAGACCTAAAAGTGCACTTGAGATTGCATTATGCGAAACAACAATTTCTGCACAAGATGAATTGTAATAATTTTCTTGTTACAAACCACATAATTAATTGTTCGAGTTTAATTTTGTCTTGCATTGTTGATTTTACTGAATGCAACCAAACGGATTTTTTTATTTAATTTGTTGTGTAAACAGAATGCAAGTGCATTTAGTTTCGAATGATGTATTATGACGTTCTGTTCAGTAGAAACTTTGTACAAGCTGCATTACCTAATAAAATATTTATCTTGGCGAATGAAATGTAAACTTCATTTCCATGTATTTTATTGGCAAAATTAAACAATAGGCAAAGTACAAAGCATTAATGCAAAAAGTTCAGGTTCCACCGAGATTTGAACTCGGATCGCTGGATTCAAAGTCCAGAGTGCTAACCATTACACCATGGAACCTCGCTGAGAGATGTTAATTTTAGTATCGGCAGATATTTTGAGCTCATCCTAAAATTGCCGAGTCTGCAATTTCGTCAACTTTCACCTAATGATTGGGAAATAATCTGTAAAAGTGTGCGCCTCGCACAAGTTGAAGTTATTCGCTTCGCTTACAGTTTTATCGGAGTCTCGTCTGGCTTTGGTTTTAATATCAAATATTCTACATACCAGTTAGGGTAGGGCGTGTTTACATGGAGTTTTTTTAAGGATAATTGGGGAGTGATGAATATTAGAAGTTGGATTATAAGTGGTTTTGGGGTTTTAGATTTTTTATTTATTTACAAAAAATGTAGATTATTACATCGTGTTAGATCTAGATGATTGATAAATTCGCGGAGTTAAACTTTTAAAAAACAGAAAAGTCGACTTGTTACTTAAATAAATGTGGGTGTCCCATTTTTGACACTTTTAGGGGGTATTGGAGTTATTATCATCTTCCTCTCCTACTTTTTTACGAAACGAAAGATTCCGGGCTCAAATTTGTCATGGCTCTCTTAGTTTTTAATCTACAGAGTGATTCTGAAAATCTTTGTTTTTTGTTTCTAATAAACTAGCCATGGCCTACTGTTATAAATAAAGTAAATTATTAAAAATATCGAATTTTGAGCTTGTTTTTCAAATTAAATAATAAGTATTATATATTTTTGGAAAGCCCAAATTTTGCTTGATCAATATAAAAAATAATATATAGGGTGTCCCATTTAAAAAAACATAAGTTTGGGTAATATTTCAAAAACTAAACCTTTTAGACAAAAATTGAACTCTACGTAAAAAACTCTATCAAGATCAGTTTTCACCTTTTTGATAAGTAGACGCATAACGGAAATACGAGGGGTGTATAAAAAACAAAGATTTTCAGAATCACTCTGTAAATTAAAAACTAAGAGGGCCAGGACAAATTTGAGCCCGGAATCTTTCGTTTCGTAAAAAAGTAGGAAAGGAAGGTGAAAACCGCAACATTCTATCTTTGATAATAACTCCAATACCCCCTAAAAGTGTCGCTAAAAAAAATATTTTTTATGATAATTCAAACGCCTATTTTGGTTAAATACAAGCAGCAGCTATAAAAATATTTCATATAATTTATTGTTTCATTTAAAAGTTAATTTTTAGTTCTGGCCACGTTATTAAATAAAAAGTACCTGGATAAATATATGACCTTGGACTACGGAAAAATTGAATATTTCAACATGAATCCAGTTATTTTTTTAAATCTCCAATAAAACGGCTAGAAACTTAATAAATTCCGATCCAATAATTAAACGCGCCAAGTTAATTATTTCCATTCCGGAAACAATGATATGCTTTTGTAGCCCACAAAAAGCCAAAAAGTTCATTAAACTAACGATTCGTTATCGAAAGCGCAATTACAAGTTGAATATTTACCCGATTATTTCAACACATGACAAATTAATGAAATTGAAATGAATTCAATCAAAATTGAACGTACATTTGTGGGTATTTATACGTACCCATAGAAAAAATCATAGTTTAAGTAAAATGCTTATAATGGATTGAAATACAACAAAGAAAGTCCTCGCTTTTGGTAAAGAAAGATTATTCGCAGCTTTCAGCTTTGAAAATTGTGAAAATAGAATTCAGGCCACGTTATCCTTTGACATTTAGGAATATTACTTCTTCATAGGATTATATACAGAAGAGCCCATAATCAGATTCTTATTAAAATATTTTTATTTACTTTCCACTATATCTCAAAACACCATATCGAGAGCCATTGTGTAAAAATTGAGTTTTTAGAGCAATAATTAACTTAGAGCTTTGTTACGCACGTATTAACTTTGTTAAACTTTTATCCAATTTGTATAGATACTCTGGAACGCTGTTATGAATACAACTTGGATAAAATAAAAAATATCCCGGTTTATTATGTTATGTATTTTTTTATACGTTCCTAAAATAGCGTACTTTTCTAAATCGAGAGCACATCAATTATTCAACTGAATATCCTAGTGACTATGACAAATGATGCGGCACGTCCTAAAATACAGTGGAATCCTTCTTGCGATTAAGGAAGGAACTTGTGGAGTGTTTGATATCTGAGAATAGCAGAGAGGGATAATCACAAACGACAACATAACTGAAAGAGGAAAGGACCAATGTTTGGTTAGCTATCAGAGATGTGACGTAAATATCGACAATGCTAAGGATATTACCATACAATTGATACCTTCACGTTGTTAATGCGAGTTCGTGGTAAATTGTCTTATGTATTCTATAGATAAAGTTTTGGATTAAGCTTGGAAGTGTTTGCAAAGAGTAAAATAATCTGTTTGGCGGAATGGTGTTGTTGAACCGAAACAAAAGTAATTTGGGGTTTATAGGGGAAGCAATTATGTGGTGTTGGAGATATTTCAATAAAATACAAGAAAAATGGGTCTTAATATATTTGTTTAGTTGTAATTCCTAGAAAAGTGCAAAAATAATGAATGCAATAAATTAGGTAGGGTTTGTACCTATACGAAAATCGGGCTTTGGCAACAGCAGCTATTTTCGTTTTAAATTGTCCCTATTTATAAAATACAAGTTACAAATGCTCTTCCTTGCAAGAGACTCGCAGAGATCGTGTGGTAATATTGAATAATGTCGAGCACCTTTCTGTTCCGAGGGCATTTGGATTTATTTTAAACATTAATAATGGCCTGGCGGTAACCAAAACTTACAATAAATTCAAGCGAATAAATGTGGGTATTCGATACTAACTACCTAATATATTTTTATACATGCCATCATCCTCGTTCTATTTTCAGTTTTATTAACCGGTAAACTGTAAAAGTAGGGATATTTAGTTTGGCATAACAAAATTTGCTTAAATCATTTTAAGTCCCTTTGAATGCACACATTTTCAGCATACTTTTGTTACAGATGGTGCTTCCGGCGATTCGTGCATTCCACTGGTAACGCCTTCCACCCTTATGTTATCATCTAGGGGTAGAGTCAAACTATGTCAAAGTAATAATGCCTTCGGTTCTGGCCCCCCGGCACACCTGGCCGGCTACCTGGCACCTGAGTATAGGCCAAACAAACATTTCAGCGATACCGAGGTGGAGAAGGTAAACGAAAAACAAAAATTTATTTAACAAGTTTATGGATATTTTTGTTTGGGTGATGAGTGATTTTATTTGGGTAGTCAGCAGAAAATACGAGATTTATCAACATTGTATTTCGAGTAGTTTATAAATAGATTAAGTAGGCTTATCTCGTAGGCGATGGTTGCTAATGGCAGTCATTCAACCCGCTCTCCCCACCTAGGTTCCATGGTGTAATGGTTAGCACTCTGGACTTTGAATCCAGCGATCCGAGTTCAAATCTCGGTGGAACCTGAATTTTTTTAGTTACTATAGGAAGTGAAGTTTTTTTTTAAATATGAGCTAAATGTTATGAAATGAATTCATCGGTTTAGAAATAAGTATAATTGATTAGATAAAATATTTTTATTTTTTTTAACTGTGCACCAGTAATTTTTCTGTAGATATACAGGGTGTCTCAGTTTATATCGTCAGGATTTCACCAGTCGATAGTTTAGCGAAAATTAAAGGTGGTTTGTCTAATAAACTATGGTCGAATGTTGCTTCCTTTTTGACGTACAGACAAGAAAATAAATTATTTTAAATAATTTGCCATAAATCAATAACAAAAAAAGTTAGCCTTGTGAAATTTTGCATAGATCTATTTTTTTGTATTCTCTTATTAATAGTGGCTGCAATTATTATTTTATTTAGAACACAGAGGCGTGCGTACGGGGTTCTTCAAAAACATTTTATTGAATAAAACGTACGCCACTGGTTTTTTTGCAGCACCAATATACAGAGAGTATTTTCCATTCAATTTAGAAACTTTTTCGTATCTTATAATTTTTTGATAACTTAACTCAAAATAACCTAATAGTACAGTAAATAAGGGAGAAAAAAGGGCTTCAAATAGACTTTTTTTACCCTACAGCCAATTTTTGTAGAATCTTCTAGAGGGTCACCCTGAAAGTTTAAAACTGAGTTGGTGTATTCCTAGACCCCGCCCTTCCTTCACCAGCCCTTAATTAAAGGTTGGATTTTTTTGTTTATTGAATAATTTTTTTCCTACTAAATTTTCGAAAAAAAGAGTCAGTACAAAGTTGTAAAGAAAAATATTTCCTACAACTTATCTTTTAAACTTTTTTTGATATTGTCGATATTTAAAAAGTTATTCAACAAACAAGTTCAAAATTTTGGGGAAAGAGTAGTAAGTAGTATCTAACTAGAGAAAAATTTCCCTAAAATTTGCAACTTATTTGTTGAATATATTTTTAAATATTGACAATATCAAAAAAATATTAAAAGGAAAGTTGTAGGAAATATTTTTCTCTGCAACTTTGTACTGATGCTTTTTTCGGAAATCTAATAGGGAAGAACCTCTTTAATAAATAAGAAAAAAAAGTTAAGTTATCAAGAAATTGTAAGATACAAAAAAGTTTCTAAATTGAATGGAAAATATTATCTGCATATTGGTGCTGCAAAAAAACCAGTGGTGTACGTTTTATTCAATAAAATGTTTTTGAAGAAACCCGTACGCACGCCTCTGTGTTCTAAATAAAATAATTGCAACCACTATTAATAAGAGAATACAAAAAAAAAGATCTATGCAAAATTTCAGAAGACTAACTTTTTTATTATTGATTTATATAGCAAATTATTTATAATAATTTATTTTCTTTAATGTCCTGTACATCGAAAAGGAAGCAACATTCGACCATAGTTTATTAGACAAACCACCTTTAATTTTCGCTAAACTATCGACTGGTGAAATCCTGACGATATAAACTGGGACACCCTGTATAAAATACTCCTGTATTTTTTTTATAAAAGGCCATTCCAGTTCAAATCCGATTTTTTGGCTGTTTTAATTAAATTTGGAAAATATCGATAGAAAATATTCAGTAGGAGCAAAAAATGGATGAATTATCCTTCGTCTAACATACCGGGTCTTTATAGTGTAGTTATGTTAGTGATAAAGTTGAAAAAACTGTGGCAACTAACATACTAAAAGTTCCCGAAAAATAAAGCTGAAAAATTTGAAAATGGTGGCCAAAATTTCATTTTGCGCCTTTTTATTTAGTAACATTCTGTTGTATGTTCTATAAATCTGGGATTTTAATTAAAGACATGAATAGTATAAAGAAATAGTGAAAACGGCATTAATAACAGAAAAAATCTCTAAGTCGAAAAAAATCACGATTGCTAGATTTAACGGCGCTTCACCTAAATTTTACCTAATTAATGTCCATCTTAATCTAAACTTTCTCTTGAATAAATAATATCTAACGTCTACAACTAAAACATATCAATTAGACACTCAAAGTGATAAATACTACCCTCTAGTTCACTTTATTTTCCAAGATTAACTTTGTTTTGCTTTTGGAATTAATATTTAAAGTAAAAACAGAAATCCCAAGGAGTTTTTAATACATTTTTTACGGTACCTAAAGCCATTACGATTATCCTGGGGCAAAGTTTCAGGAATTTTAAAAATTCATTACACGACTATCCCTTTCAAACAACAATTTTCTACAAAATTAACACTGAAACTTTTTATTGCACCACGACATTTACGAGGATTATAAAATCCAACAAGGTTTTTAATAATTTGTAGCACTTAAATAAAATAACACAATTTAATGTTTTGATGGAACGACAACAATTATTATATTCCATTGTATATCTGTAAAAAATGATAAAACATAACAACTTCAACTGTGTAAATTGAATGTATCTTCCGTCCACCAACAATCACCTGATAAATGTTGGCAAAAATAAAAATTTATTGAAGCAGTTTCAATTCTGTAAAGTGGTGTTGGGTAGATAAGTACACGATAGTTTGACCCCCTAAGGACATGGCTAATAGCTTGTCCGATACGTCGGTATAACGCGAACATTCGATATATCTATCGAAATCCTGAACGTCTCTGCAGACATGAAACTGATTATCACCGACAAAATAAGTCACTTTAGATGGTGCTGGTTTTAAAACGGAATTTGGAAAATTACAACTAATTACAACGTTCAAGAAAATCTTTTCCAAAGTGAATTTTCTCTCCATATGCTCAACTTCTTCTCTTGTCCATAAACTGACACTGTTCCTAGATTGCAAGCTTAAAGACGCGCACGCTGTTAAAATTAAGAGCCTGAAAACTTGCTGACTAAGTGATTTAAAAGTTTTTGACGCGGAAATGTAAGCATCATTTCATTTTAATCTCAAACACATACACAAAACTGCGCTAGCTAGAAATACACAACCTTAAACCCCTTGGATTATTATTGCCCTTTATTCCGAATGCTTTCATGAAAATGTAGATCATTTTGATTGTAATCACTCACTGTTGGGTTAGGTATGCATTATTCTTCATTAATCTTTCGTCTATATGAACCCAGAAACTGTTTTTGTTAGTCGGACTTTGAGGAGGTTAATGCAACTTGGTAAGTTCAACATTGAATGGATCACATACATTAGAAAGCAAAACAGTTTGAAGATTAATCAGGGGTTATTGATTATCCTCTCTTAGAAAAACTACTGGAACAAACCGGCTAATTTACGCAGTGTTTTTCGAATAATTATTAATGAAGCTGCCTCTTGGAGATTTTTACATAATAGAATGAATATGATTTTTTTCGTCACACAATGAATTTTTGTTTCAGATGTGGATCTATTCCCTGGGTGAGACCCTAAAAAGGGCTACATTGACGAGCCATGCAGCCACCTCACGGTTAAGTGGCGAATTGTGTCAAGTCTTGACGGATATGACAAGGCTACAAGCGTCGACCAGAGCCTCATTGATGCATCTTCTGGACGTGAGTATACTTGAAACTAAAATAAGAGGCTTCGTATATCTGGCACATTATTTCTGATTCTGACTATGAAACTCAAGCTATTCTTTTAAACATTGACCTTACTTTGATCTTGCGATGGAAACTTTTTATAGATCATAATAGGACTTGAAAGTCATTTTCTTGAGGTAATTTAATTTTATTGTGTTTGCGTTTACAAAATTCTTGCTTGGGTGATTATGAGACGGCGGAAACTGTTGGGAGTTTGGTGATTATATTTGAAATTTGTGTCAATAGGATAATTTTACTTGTGGAAACTCTAGAAACTTACGTAAGTAGGTTTTCTGCTAAATATTTATAATTGTATTGAATAAATGGAAATTGTGCGTTTTATTTGTAAATTAATAAAGCGGGATTATAAAACTCTTATGTTATTTTATCGCAAAAAAATGAAGTAAATCAAGTTTTTTTGTATGCGTTATGAAATGTGGATTCTTTATAAATTTCTGTCCCAGTTTATATCGTCAGGATTTCACCAGTCGATAGTTCAGCGAAAATTAAAGGTGAATTGTCTAATAACCTATGGTCGAATGTTGCTTCTTTTTTGACGTACAGACCATTAAAGCAAATAAATTATTTTAAATAATTTGCTATAAATCAATAACAAAAACAGTTATCCTTCTGAAATTTTGAATAGATCTTTTTTTTTGTATTCTCTTATTAATAGCGGTTGCAATTATTTTATTTAGAACACAGAGGCGTGCGTACGGGTTTCTTCAAAAACATTTTATTGAATAAAACGTACGCCACTGGTTTTTTTTGCAGAGAGTATTTTCCATTCAATTTAGAAACTTTTTCGTATCTTATAATTTTTTGATAACTCAAAACCTAATACTACAGTAAATAAGGGAGAAAAGAAGGCTTCAAATAGACTTTTTTTACCCTACAGTCAATTTTTGTAAAATGTTGTAGAGGGTCACCCTGAAAGTTTAAAACTGAGTTTGTGTATTCGTAGATCCCGCCCTTCCTTTACCAGCCCTCAATTAAGGGTTGGATTTTTTTGTTTATTGAATAACTTTTTTTCTATTATAAATTTGCGAAAAAAAGAGTCAGTACAAAGTTGTAAAAAAAATATTTCCTACAACTTATCTTTGAAACTTTTTTTGATATTGTCGATATTTAAAAAGTTATTCAACAAACAAGTTCAAAATTTTGGGGAAAGAGTAGTAAGTAGTATCTAACTAGAGAAAAATTTCCCTAAAATTTGCAACTTATTTGTTGAATATATTTTTAAATATTGACAATATCAAAAAAATATTAAAAGGAAAGTTGTAGGAAATATTTTTCTCTGCAACTTTGTACTGGTGCTTTTTTCGGAAATCTAATAGGGAAGAACCTCTTTAATAAATAAGAAAAAAAATGTTGTTATCAAGAAATTGTAAGATACAAATTCTAAATTGAATGGAAAATACTCTCTGCATATTGGTGCTGCAAAAAAAAACCAGTGGTGTACGTTTTATTCAATAAAATGTTTTTGAAGAAACCCGTACGCACGCCTGTGTTCTAAATAAAATAATTGCAACCACTATTAATAAGAGAATACAAAAAAAAGATCTGTGCAAAATTTCAGAAGACTAACTTTTTTTGTTATTGATTTATAGCAAATTATTTAAAATAATTTATTTTCTTTAATGCCCTGTACATCAAAAAGGAAGCAACATTCGACCATAATTTATTAGACAAACCACCTTTAATTTTCGCTAAACTATCGACTGGTGAAATCCTGACGATATAAAATGGGACACCCTGTATTTAATGTAATAGGGATGTTGCATTTTTTTAAAATCCCGTTTTTTTCTGTTAGAAATGTAAAACGACTATATTAATAATACTCTACAGCAATAATTAATTTTTTTACTCAATATTTGTACATAAAAAAAACGATTTTAAATTGACCGTAATTCAAATATATTATTGCCGCCCAAAAACGCTTTGAGATCGGAGAGTCCTGTGTGACGTCACGAATCTAGTTGACATTGGCATGTCTAGATATTTTTTATGCGTTTGACATTTTTCGAAATAAGTCAAAATGCGGCGTACTGCACTGTGGAACTAGATTCGTGACGTCAGCAGTCTTTTGGGTCGATTCGGGCGTTCCGGGCAATGCGTGGAAATTTCAAATTTTGCAATGCTTTTTATTTATTTACTTGGAAAGTATGGACCAAAAATTTTTTTCAAAAAAAATTATTTTAAAAATCATGCAAAGTCCCTATTATGAAAATTCAAACTTTAACTTATTTAAACATATTTTTTAATTTTTTGAAAAAAGGCTCTTTGAAAGAATTTGATTTATACCACTTTCGTCCCTCAGGACAAACAAAATTTCTAAAACCCACGTCAATATGTATCTTAAGGGAAAACATTCACTTCCCTACAAGTTTTCAATTATAACTTAACTAAAAGTTACTCTATACAGCAACTTCTTAAGAAAGCGTATAAATGCATAAGTTTATCAATTATGTATATACTTTCGGATTACCACAAAACCTCTAACAGTTCCCGAACTTTAATACATATATTTTTTAATTAACTCACTGTTTGATAACTAAAACAAACTTCCTTGGAAAAATAGATGCAAAAACTGAACCAAAACCGTTTATTAAAAACATAACCGGTCATCATTAATAATTTCCGCCAAGCTAAATGAACAACAGCTTTTTCCCAAACATAAAGTTTAATTTTGTGCTATTTCTATTGTTGTGGCAAATAAGCGGTCACGCACTGTAGTGAAAAATAAAGAGGACAACTGATTGCTATTCGGGAGTAAAAGTAATTTCATTGGGCAACAAGAGGGCCCACCCCCGCACCATGAAATTTATTACTAAAAGAACCCACAATCTGTGGCACAATTCCGATGAAGGTTAGTTTGGTCGGGTGACGTGTTATTTGTAACTTTCAACCCTTTTTCCTTGTTTCGTGTATAATTTTTGTTTTTTCGTTTGATAATTTGTTCTTGAAACTGCCGGATATAAATCAAAAGAGGAAAAAGAGGGGTTTATTGCGATTTTGTAAGTTGCAATAATGACAAATTGGTTTTAGTTGCTGGAAATAACGACACTATAAAATCCAGGGTTTCATCAAATACACTAAGATAAAATAAATAATATTTTATCGTCAGTTTCAGTCCAGATTGGTTTGATTTAAATCAAATAAAGTTAAATAGAATGAAATATTAGCACCGTGACTTATGCAGGTAGCACTATTAGAGCGTTCCCTTATAAATTTTGATGGTCACTATTGAGAAATTTGTTAGCATTAGTTTAAATTTCGCCCCTAGTTCCACTTCCGTAAAATTATGCGTCTCTTCCACTATCAGTAATATCAATTTATTTGGAGAAGGTCGAGAGTTACAGGAGCAGCTATTTTGGGGGCTATTTGTGGTCACGGTCCATGTAAGTAATTTACTCCATCGGACTTTTGTTACCAGTACCTTAATTTAGAGCCAATAAAGTAAGGTCGTGGTATTTAGTGGACTCAACCGCGTGGGTCTGATCTAAAGCACAAAAGTTGTCATGGAGATGTACAACATAAGCATCACATCATTTTGTATTTTTGCCCTGTAGCTCTCAACAAGAAATAATTATTGATTCCGCACCAACACCTACTTAGTCCGCTGTGAAAACACACACAACTGAAATGAAATAAACAAAAAGTAATATCACGAGAAAATTGCTTTTCCACCTCCCCCCCTCCTTTAATCCTAACGAGTATTTAATACGACTTGGAAAAAGTTAGAAAATACACGCAAGAGAATCCAAGAGTAAATATTTCATCTTTGCTGTTTATCTCTAGTTGCAGTGGAACTTGTTGCAAACGTTAAGATAAACGCTTTTAATGTTATGCAGTTCAGCTGGGACGCGATATGAAAGAAATGCTTGTACAAGAACTGTCGAATTTTCTTGGGTTTATAGTAAGCCAGATGGCGGAAGCAAGAAAAATTAAGTTAAAATTTTCTCTAAGTCCTTCAGATTTGAAGTAGGATTACGGAGTTTGGGAGTGTTTAATCCGACTTAGGAGAATCAGCTGTGTGGTCATGTTAAATGCAGATGTAACTGTTGGAATATTCAAGGGCTTTGAGAAGTCGAATTTTTGTTGTTTGTTTATGTAGCGAAAATAATCGATAATTTGGTTAAAGTCATTTGTAGATAATATAGAGAATTGATGAAAATGTGATCGATCTCAAAATAATTCGTCTAATAAATAAACAGCAAATTCAATAATTTTTATTATTAATTTATGTTCTTTCTTTGCAAAATTCTAGTTTTATTTAAAATAGCATTAAAACGTAAAATGTGAATTTAATTTTACGAGAAGACTTTTCCAGTTTAGAAATTCCCAAAGTTTGACGAAAAGTAACTCATCCTGTATTTATGATCTGTACAGGGTGGGCAAAATTCGATGTTTTTACAGTGTAACTTTTAAACCATAACAGATATTGAAAATCTGACCGCGCATCGCCGAGCTCTTTTTTTGAGAAACCCTTGACGGTGAAGTCAAATTTTAGCGATCGTCGTTTGTTTTCGAGTTATGGCCGAAAATTCGATTTTTTGAGATTTCGATTTGAGTCTATATTTCGGTTGTTTGTGAAATTAGAGAAATGGCGTTTGCACGTTCTTAAGGCACTTTTTTGATGCGAATGCAATGGCGTTAACATATTTTGAAAATGTCTTTTTATTTTTAGGTTATGACATACATTTTTATTTTTTTATATGGAAGTCATAGTGGGCTGTCACTTTATTGAAAAGAGCATTTCTTTCTCTTTTAATATATATAATATGTAGGTGCGATTCCTTCAATTTCTTCTTGAAAAATAAAAAAATCTAAATTTCTGAAATTAAATTTAAAAAAATCTTATAATAAAAATGAAAATACAACAAACGACATACATATAAACACGACACTATCTAAAAGTAATATCTGTATAAAACAACTCAAAGGAAAAGTTCAAAATTACGTCTATTAACTACAATACACTTTTCATGACACTTCTGTGCGCATTCGAAATGTGAATATTTGACACGGCGTTAAGGCATTGAGTTCTTCTGTATTTCTACTTTTAGTTTTATATGAATTATCTTTAATATATCCCCAAAGGTGTCAAATCAGGCGACCTTGGTGGTCATCTAACTGGCCCATTGGTAACAAACCAATTATATCTGAATTTTGAGTTAAGCAATTCTCTAGTTGATCTCGTATTATGAGGTGGTGCACCATCGTGTTGTAAGAATAACTGACTTCTATCGCTGAACGATAAATTGTTCAAATATTCATCAACAATTTTCTCATTTAAATGTTGGTAGGTAGTACCGTTCACCAGTTAGATTTCCCTCATAAATCTTATATGCCAAAACTTGATTTTTTATTAAGGCACACCAAACACTAAAACCAAACCAACCCTGATTTTGGATCTCAATGGCGTGCCGAGGGTTCTCATCATATTATTAATTCCAAAAATTTAGATTTTTGATTTTTTAAGAAGAAATTGAAGGATTAGACCCTTCATATTATATATATTAGAAAAGAGAAAAAAATGCTCTTTTCAATAAAGTGACAGCCCACTATGACTTCCATATAAAAAAATAAAAATTTATGTCATAACCTAAAAATCAAAAAACCTTTTCAAAATCTGTTAACGCCATTGCATTCTCCTCTAAAAAGTGCCTTAAGAACGTGCAAACGCCATTTCTCTAAATTCACAAACAACCGAAATATATACATAAATCGAAATCTCAAGAAATCGAATTTTCGTCCATAACTCGAAAACAAACGACGATCGCTAAATTTTGACTTCGCCATCAAGGGTTTGTCAAAAAAAGAGCTCGACGGTGCGCGGTCAGATTTTCAATATCTCGTATGGTTTAAAAGTTACCATATAAAAACATCGAATTTTGCCCACCCTGTACAGTTTTAGTCACTTCATTTTAGTGCGGTTACTTGAAATGGCACTAGACCAAGAAGAAGCCAGTTTGACTTTCAAATTGGACTGAAAGAAGCGAGTGTACGTTCTGTTCATAAATATTAAAATTTTATTATTTCTTTTATTGTTTGTTGCAAGAAATAAAATAGTCGTACTCTATTTTTTTGTTAAGCTCTGTAAAATACTGCTGAAGCTTTAAATATTTAGCTCAAAATGTACTTTATGGATTATAAATTTAAAATAATATAACTAGATATGTAATTTGCGTTGTTTGCAAATACAGTTAATTCACTAATATAAAAGTTGCATTTTGGCCTCAAATGCAGCACAAATAATGTTGCAACATCATCTGCATCGAACAGAAATAATATTGTTACCAACAAGCTGGTAGTCCAACGTATCAAACCGCAACCCAATGTTGATTAAAATAAATAGTTATAAAACCTATCAAACTATCTACTGTTCACCAGCCAAACCTAGCAAACAAAATGCTAGTTTAATTATCTTTAGCCATTTATTTATTGCTGCATCCGTTACTGCACCTTCCTATTTCACGTAACGTGAGACATTTCCGTACAATGCGAAAAACATTTACTTTGTGTGTATTGCGCCAAAGTTAAATTGGAATCGTTCAGTGGTTTGGGAAAAGAGAAAACATACATGTGATTTATAGGGTGATCTAATCCCTAATGGGTCGAGCAGTGGCGCGCCCTTATCGCAGTTTGTGGCTAACACCCGCTCAGTGTTATGGTAAGTTAAGTTTAGACCTATGCATAAATTACGAATACAAATACCTATACTGTCGCACTCAATTATGTCTAGGGAATTAATTGGGAAGTTGCCAATTAATAGATCATAAACTTTAAGCGCTCAATCAATCCAATTGGAATGCTAATCAGCCTGCAAATACTGTTGAGTTAACTAATGCTGGCCCTACTAGCACCTTAAGGGTTGTGTTCAATCACAAAACGTGATCAGGGTGTAAGTACCAAAAGTACCAAAATATGTTTAACAATTATAACATTTTTTTCGTTCCTTCTTATGAACTTTAAAGATTAAATAACAAAGTCATAAGAAAACTTGATTTAATTGTATTTCAGACATACGAATTTTTTTAAGTTAACCATAAATTTGGTTGTACATTTCAAGCAATATTCCGTCGTTACGAAACTCCCTTTCTTGGTTTTCATATTTATTTCCATCTTTATTTCTTGGGCACAAGCAAAATAAGACGGGGGCTTAAATCAAATTTTTGATTTTATCATTTATTGGCATTAAACTTCTACAACTTACTTTAACATGGTACAGTGGGCACATTATATTATGTGAGAATGTTTTCTCCGAATCTTTTTACTTTTAAATAAAGTCAGTTGGTTGTGATCCCCATATAAGAAGATTTTCTTGTTAGTCCTCAAACTTTTTCTGAATGACTGAAATCCATTCAACGTACAGTTTGCCAATACTTTACAGGCAATAATAATACGCTACAGAACATATTCTTGAGGATATTTTATTGAAATGTAATGTAGTTAAACTTATTGACTGGTTTTTGATATGAATGTACTTTTTTAAAACTTTGCTTTATTTTAAAGGTGATTTCTGAATACTGTACAAAGAAGCAACAAAATCGTCCCTTTTCACATATTGTCATGGACTTACATCAAGAGGCGATGGCTGCTGTGGAGCTTACGTTAGATACTCCGTGGGGGCCACCCGCTATGCCGGAATTAAGACCCAGGACAAGAAACCGGTAACTATGGAATTTGTGTATTAATTAGGTGAATTAGAGTGAAATTGGTGAAGGAAATATTTGAAATTCAACTGAAATTGGCAATGTCGTTAGTGACTGCGTAATTATAAATTTATCATCGATTTTTTGTATCAGTTACTAAGAATAAAAATGAAGTTAGTTTTTAAGTACTTTGTTACAACTAATAGTATAAGAAAGTATTAAAATAGTTTTCGTTGTATAACGAATGACTAAATTTGTTTTTATTAATTTTTCTTTGTCCGAAACTTTAAATTCGCCAATTCATTGCTTCTCTAATCCATTATAATCAGATGTTTATGTATAATCTTGTATATTTTAATCATTTTGTTATTACCCAAGATAATTCCAGTTAATTAACTTAAATTACAACTAATTAATATCCACAAAACAAAAGCAAACATCTTATGTTTACGTAATAGACAACGAACATCCTATTATTATCTCCGGCGTATAAGTGGATTTACTTGTCTTAATTTTGCTGTAGAGTTGCTTATTTTCGCATAAAACTCTATCTAATTATTATTTATAAGATGTAGGAATGTGCATCGTAGAACAATAGCAATTTACAAAAACACGTAACATTGATTATTCCTCCTTTATTGTTTAGATCCGAATCAAACACTGAAGGCTTTGGAACGATACCTAGACGTTGGCGAGGCTTAACACGAAACCACGACGGTCCAAAACTAACAAAAGAAGCCAGCACTAGCATG
Organism: Pediacus dermestoides; assembly: GCA_963942485.1. Taxonomy (NCBI): domain Eukaryota; kingdom Metazoa; phylum Arthropoda; class Insecta; order Coleoptera; family Cucujidae; genus Pediacus; species Pediacus dermestoides. Next base: position 40,294,732 of record OZ012626.1, read on the forward strand.
GAAGACCTACCAAGAGCAAATCAAATAATATCCAATGCGCCTGGAAGTGTAGTTCGGCCAAAATCAATGTGTGTGCCCGACCTAAGTTACTATAACGAACCAGTGAACGAATTTCGCGTGTCTGAACCAGCGGCAATGGACAGATTAAGTGATCTGCATCTTAACCGTCAAGTGAACACAAATTATTTAACAGTTGTGGCTGAAGAGAACAGCAAAGTGTCGAAATTATCCAGAGGAAATTTAGATGGGGAATATGTCGAAGCCAACAACAGAAGACTGAGAATGAGGAGAAATCCGGTGCAGAGAGCTGCATCCAGACTGTACCGGGCTGGAATTGACGTGCCAATTAATGAAGAGGGTTTGTACGCGACTGTTAGAGACTGCGTTGGCCCTGAATTTGTTGTAAGAGCTTCGCTACCAAATAAGATTCTTAGTATGCCGGATTCGAAGGGAAACATCCGAAAGACTGTGACTGTGATTATGTTGAATGGACAAAAGCTGGATGTGAGTTGTAATCCGAATTCCACAACTGCCGGGCAATTATTTGAGGTGAGTCGATTTTCGTGCCTATGTCGCCATCTGATGTGGGGTAGCTCAATTAAATAGAGGGAAATAAATCCGAATCTGTAACGCAGTATTGACTGGGATTTTCTTATAAGTACGAAAAAATTCGTTTGAGAGTTTGTAACATTTGCATTTATATTAAATGATGGAAATTCAATTGTAAGCAAAATGAAACTGGGAATATAAGAAATTGCAATCTTAAAAGTTGGATGGAATCTAACAGTTTAACACAAACATGCATTAAAATTCTCTTTTGAGGGCGATATGCTAGATTCGTCGAAAGATCAAATAAAAGTTTCACTATAAAATTTGCATGTTCAGTTTGCGTATTGGATAGGAGATAAGTTTATCCTCTTTAATTTTTGTTTAGATGATAATCCAAAAGGAGCACATAGAAGAAAACTTCATGTTAGGCCTATCGGCACTAATAGCCGGCGATTTTGTGTTCCTCCCCTCGGACACTCGAATATGCAAAGCCTTCCTTCCCAACAAACCTCAACCTGTTACCTTAACGCTCTTCATGCGCGTGCGCTTCTTCCTACCTAGTCTAAGAGGCATTAGAGGGCCTCAAGCTCGCCATCTGCTTTACCTGCAGCTTAGGAGGTCTATATTAGAACATCAGTTACCTTGCTCTTTTACTCAATTAATCGAACTTAACGGCCTAGCCCTGCAAGCTGAGTTTGGTAACTACAACGATAGGGTATGGTATACAATAGAGTCGTATATAAAACTCTCAGTTTGTTTCTTTTTATAGGAGCACGGGACCAGAGATTATTTTTTATTGGAACATTACGTACCAGAGACAATGTCTTGTGCTATAGAAGACCCGTGGCGATTGAGACAAGAGCTCATCAAAGCGCACAAGTCCAAAAGAGGATTAGATTCTGAGAAGGCGGAGCAGGATTTTATTATTGTGTCGCAGAATCTGCCACATTACGGTGGACATTTTTACACAGCCACTTGGGTAATACTTTATTTCAGATTTTAGTGGGAATAAGAAAAAATATTTACTTTCTTTGTATTGTAGATGCTGAAGGACAATAATCATAAAGATGTCTGGCTGTACATTAGTGCACAAGGAATTAATCTTTACGAAAGGGGAACGTCGACAAGCAACTTTGGGCCACAATTGTATGAGATGTTTGAATGGCGCAGTATTCAAACTTTGTGCTATAGTAAGCAGTATTTGTGTATATTGCCACATGCGACAATGCTGCACGCTTCGAAACTGAAAAAATATAAGTTGAGGATGGATCATAAAAAGTAAGTGCACGACATGCATTTGAAATGAATGAGATGTTTTCTTGTACATGAGGATAATATTAAACTTGGAAAACGATTGTACCAAAATAGGGAAATGTACAAAAAATGTTTATAAATTTTCTGTGTGATATTTTGTTTCATTAACAAACTTTCTGTTATAGAAGTTACTTTACCTTTCGCCTGGCCTCTCTCCACCACCAGTTTTTTCTCCGCTTACGAACCGAATACACTTCCCTGCAAACTCTCTCCCAACAATTCGGCATACCGCTAAAGGACATAAAAAACGAAACTAATTCCTTGTACAAACTGGAGGCATTAACAAATCATGACTACATGACCCTGGACCAAGCCACAGTGAATGCCGAAACGGAATTTAAAATCGAATTCCGAGCATCGTCGTGTTCCAGCAACCACCATCATCAACCTCAAACCGACAATAAATCTCAAAGGCGATCCAAGAGCGTCAATGATTTCGCAGATTTGCATAATGAACTTGTCAATGAGGAGTATCAGAACAAGGAGAATGAAAATCCGGGTCAGAAATTACAGTCGAGTGGTGGTTTGGTGTTGGATAGTAGTTATTTGTCGGGTTTGCCTTCAGTTGGTACGGAAAAACGCAGAGGGGTGAAGATGGGCACAAGAGCGTTTAGTAATGTGGGACCAAGGGTTTGTAGGTCGATGGAAGCGGTTAATGCTGCTAGTAATGAATATTTGGAGGAGATGTCTTTGCAGTCGGTTTCGCTACATTGTAGCTCTACTTCGATTTCAAGGTCGCCTACTGCGGAGTGTGTGCCTTCAAATGAAGCTTACATATTAGGTAATCAATCGAATTTCATTTTCGGTGCATAAAAAATACCTATGAATTAAGTATTTTGTAGTAATGAAATATTTTAATACAGGGTGTCCGGAAATTAGGAGTAAAAACTCGGGGGGTGATTCTACTTGAAAAATTAATGTGACAACTTCCTATAAGATTTTTCCGAAAGCTCAGTAATCTTGGGGTTACAGGGCCTTAAAGTTTGTTTTTTTAAATCAATTTTTTTCAGTAACTTTTTTCTAGTGTACCGATTCGTTTCAAATTTGGCACACTTATCACTAATGTTTATTTGTATTCTGGCACCAAAATTGAGGTAAATCCTTCAGTGTCAAAAAGTCGAAACTAACGTTGACCTTTGAATAAAGACCCAGAACTGCATCACGATAAAACGAATCGTTTTCAAGAGAAACGCCTTAAATGAATACCAACTAACTATAATCAGCTCATTTTCAAGATTAACAAAGCAAGCATTAAACAGAAGCGCGTTTTTCTCGAAAACTACTCGTTTTATCGATATTCAACAAGAGGATATTTTTTGAAGATTTTTCGATGCTCTTCAATCGGACATCATCAAAATTTAGAAAAATGTTACTGGATAAAATTGATTTAAAAAACAATCTTTAAGGCCCTGTAACCCCAATATTAATGAGCTTTCGAAAAAATTTTATAGGAACTTGTCACATTAATTTTTCAAGTAGAATCACCCCCCTATTTTCCGGACACCCTATATATTAATCTCCCTTTATAAATTAACCATCAACAATCGATAAATTATAAATTATCTTTAAATTTGTAAAAATTCTACTCATTCTAAAAGCAGTTGATCAAGATGGAACAATCAATCTTGGAAACTCTTATAAAATTCAGGAAGTTTAGCACAATATTCAAACTTATCATTGCTGTGTAAAAATGTAACCCATGGGGATTTATTATTAACACTTTAAAGACCAAGTTTACAAATCATGAAATAAGCAGCGATTAATGCACACCAAAATAGTGTACATTATTCGCTGTTTGTTCCATGATAAAAACTGGTCCAAGGAATAATTATACGCCTTCCTGTTCTGCTTAAGAATGGTAGGGTCTAGGTTCTCATAGACAATTCAGCCAGTTAAAATACGAACTTGTTCAAAAATGTTTAGTGCCTATTGGCGAGTTCTTAATATAGCGACATCTATTAGTTGTTTTAGATTCCTTGCTAGCTATATAGTTATCTATAGTCAAGTAGTGCACAAATGATATACTTTTAACCAACCTAAACTCACCTTTATTTCCATTTCAGATTCTACAATAAAATCGTGTTCAAACCAATTCCTCCCGGATTTCCACGAGAGTATAAGCGACTCACTGCTCGACAAACTCAACAGCATGTCCTTCGTCGAGGAGCGCATTTTATCAACAGTCACAGTGGAACGCGACAGCAAAGGCAGTCTTGGTATGCAAATAACAGAAGGGTCGGATGGAAACGTCTATATTCAATCAGTGGTGCTCGGTGGTCCGGCACATTTAACAGGTAACATCCTCGGCGGTGACCAAGTGGTCGCAGTGGACAGTCGCGCTTTACTCGGAATGCAGTACAATGATGCCTTGAACTATCTCAAGAATCGCGGTCACAAAGTTGAGTTTGTGCTTTCAAGAATAACACCAAAAGTTAACAGTATACATTCACAAGCTACCTTGCGGATATCGGAGTTGGAAGGTTTGAAATGTCGCGTGAATTTGTCGGATATAAACGAGTCGCATTTGAAGAGTATTTCTTTGGAAAACACGAAAAACAAATTGAGTTATAGGAACTTGCCGAGTTTTCGACAGATGGAGAAACAGAGCGGTAGCCCGATTGAGAAACACTTAACTGAAAGCTGTCACGATGTGTCCAATTTGCATAAATACAACAGTACACAACGAGAGGTACCATATCACAAACATATCCGTTATGAAATCGAACCAGAACGCGATGACAAAATGTATAAGAAGCCCTTAACACCCCCAGATGCCACCACTTTAAGCAAACAGTTCTCAAAATCTTGCACGCATTTATTTGACCACAAAGACAAAGCAGTTGTTGTGGATATGATACCAAAAGAACAGGCAAAGTATCGCTCTTTGGACAGGAAAGTTATGCTGAAGGATGCATCTACTATACCACCTATTGCACTACCTCGCAGTTTAGGTTTGAGTCGGAAGTGGAGGGGACCAGTTCGCTATCCAGTTACACCAATAAAGAAGCTAATGGAGGCGGATAGTTGTAATAATTTGTCGACTTCGGATGATGAACAAGTTTTTATTTAATGCAGTAGAGTAGATGTGTAATATCAGGAACTTATGTGTAGTTGACGTTTATTTGGTTAGCAAGTTGTGAAGTAGTTTGAGTAAAAATGTGTTTATAAACAGGGTTATGTAGTTGAGGTTTGAGGGCGAGTCGGGGAGGCCGAGTGGGAGTAAAAAGATGATAAAAGTGTAGGTCTTTTTAAGTAACCAAAGCTGTGAAAAATTTGTTTGTTTATTTACATTGTTAAATAGGAATATTTATTAAGTTATGTATATTAGACTACAAGAATACAAGGGTGATGTCAAAGACCTTTTTTAAATGATGAAAAATTTGCAGGAAAAATTTTGACTTCCAGGATGTTTCATAATTAACAAAAAATTACTGTTTTCATAGTTTGATGAATATACAAAAGATTTCTGTTCATGTTTAGAATATACAAGGTGCCAGAATAAATACAAAAGTTGACTTACTATTTGATAAGTAAGAAAGGTTTGCCGAAAAAAATTTATATCACATCTTACACCCGTAAAGGGTAGAAAAATCAGGATTAAGTAAATAAGTAAAAAATTTATAGTAACTAGGACGAACCTCATTCTGCTGTAACTGAATCTCTATTTTTATTGGTTAATTTTTTATGTGTAAGCAAATTATTATGTAGGAGTAATATACAGGGTGTTCGCGCGAAGTGGCTCACCATTGCTAACTTCGTTATTATTGGAGCTACAATGTCGGTTAAATTAGCAAACTAGTAGCATTTTTTCCGCTGATTACAATGGTGAAAACAATTGACCATCTGGTTTTCAAGATATTCACAAAAATAACATTTTTTTAATGGAACACCCTATATATTTTTGCAGAAATCGATGACAAATTAAATTCTGTACAAAAAATGTCCTTAATTTTTTTTAATTATAATTTAAAATAAGCGAGTTATTTTGAAAAAAAGTTTACAATTCTTTAAAATCAAGTAGCCATAAAACGGAATAGTAATTTATTAAAACCAAACAATCATAATTTTGAATTTAAGCAAGCTGAAAAATACTTGAAAAAATTACGGAAATATTGAAAATTTACAAAATTATAATTTTCATGGCTACTTGATATTAAAACTTTGAAAACTTTTTTCAAAATAACTCGCTTATTTTAAATAATTGTCAAAAAAGCATAAGAACATTCTTTGTTCAGAATTTAATTTGTCATCGATTTCTACAAAAATATATAGGGTGTTCCATTAAAAAAAATGTTATTTTTGTGAATATCTTGAAAACCAGATGGTCAATTGTTTTCACCATTGTAATCAGCGGAAAAAATGCTACTAGTTTGCTAATTTAACCGACTTTGTAGCTCCAATAATAACGAAGTTAGCAATAGTGAGCCACTTCGCGCGAACACCCTGTATAGCCAATAATAAAAAGGTCAATCTGTCTTTAATTTGTTTAGACATTTTTAGTAATCCGTTCCATTTTATGCTGCAGCAGCTCAGTTATTATTTAAAATAAAAATTGCAGGAAATTATACTCCATAAAAAATTGTTAATAAAAGCTATTTTTATCTTAGTACCTACCTATTGGTGAGGAGATACTACGAGGTCAAAAACTAGGACTCAAACCTCTAAGACATCTAATTTACTCGACCTTTCGTATAGCAAAAGCACTAAAGATTAAAGACAGTTTTTCCGACAGAAAGTCTCAAGTTCTCACTAGTACTAACTCAAGTTGCGTTTCTTTGGTTGTGCCCACGTCTTACCATTCTTTTTAAAATGTATTAGTTTCAGTCGTTGTCGTTGCATACAAAAATATATTGTTATTCAAAGTAGGAAAATTTTACCTAAACCTGCACACTTTTATTATAGTAATTTAATGAAATCTTATTTCTTTATTGTTTATGTAATTTCTCCAGGACAACAAACCCTCCACTCAATTTTCCTGTCAATCCACCATGTATTTGACATATTTTGTATTGTATTTTTTTTACTTTGTAATAATTCCCGTGTAGTCAAAAATGCTGAGAAAATGCGTTGCCTTTGCTCCGAAGAAACTACCTAGAACCGGATCCTCAAGACGAATGGCAGTGATAAAAGCATACATTCCAAGTTTGTTTATGTACTCTGTTGCTAGCCTTCTCGCTACAATATACATTTGTGAGTGGCAAGACGTTTTGCAATATTTACCTTATTATGGCGGTAAATACCCACCTCAGTCTAATGAAGATGACGATACTTGATTTTATTCAGTTTCTGTACGAGCATGTAGTACGCAAATAAACGTGTTAAAGCAAACAGTTTTGGTTACTTTTCAAGGCAATAGGAGTTGTAAACGTAAATATAGTTCAATATTAATGACATACTTAATATAGTAATAAAACTAAACACCATGTACGTTTAAATAACTACATTATTATATATTACTCAATGTGATATTAGGGATAATATAATACATAATATAATCCATGTGTGAACTTTGGCTACTTCAGTTTAACACAAACATAAAATTGCTGACCAATAAGCGAAATATGTCGATCGCATAGAGCTTCCATAGTTAAATGTCAAGTGCCAAATAATCGTTTAATGTACATAAAACTAATATATTTTATTAAATGGCAATTGGAAGTTAAAAGGCATTTCTTTTATTATGTACTTTTAAAAAAAGTTAGCTTACTTTTGCCAAAGTATTAGTTAGGTGAACGTTAGAATTAAGCATAAACTTGAAGTATAATCTCAAAAAATATTAATCTATAAATGTAGGGACGGTTTAGTCATCTACAAATCGAGCTATCGATTTTAAGTTAGGTGGATGAACTGGCCCTAAGAAATGTAAACTTAATTCATAAATTGACAATTTGTAAATAATTAATATAATCTCTTAATATAGAGGTCGGTTTTCCAAATTTAAATCAAGTAAATCATAAATTAAATGTGGAAATTACTCTATGTAATTACTTGGATAATTTACTTTATATAAAAGTGGACAAAAACCGGGCTTAAATGTATAATAATGCAAAACTTAACTCTACCACAATATAATTTATTTATTTATAATTATTTTTCTTTAAAAACCAAGTGACTCGATAATAAGAAACAGAATGCATTATTCCTTAACATACTCCATACTTATAAGTGTAATTATTTGTAGGGCACTTGCAATTCAGTAGAATATTAGTTTGCTATTAGTAGGGCCAATTGTACAACTGTGCCTAAACGTAATTTTTTAACAGTCTGACTATGTAATGTAATTATGAAGTTAACATGCATTATTAGGTATTACACCTTATGTTAGAATAATTGTAAGATAAATGATGTACTGACCATGTTAGATTAATAAAATAAAATATATTAATTAAAATAAATAAATTGTTTGAGTTCTTTATCTGTAAAACAATATTCATTTTGGTATTTAATCCCTAATAATTTTTTTGTGGAAGTTACTAATTAAAAGCATAAATAAATACTTTTTATACACGAAGTGGCTCACTATTGCTAACTTCATTATTATTGGAGCTACAAAGTCGGTTAAATTAGCAAATGGTGAAAACAGAAAAACAATTGACCATCTGGTTGTCGAGATATTCACAAAAGTAACATTTTTTAAATAGAAAACCCTGTATATTTTTGCAAAAATCGATGATAAATTAAATTCTGAACAAAGAATGTTCTTATGCTTTTTTGACAATTATTTAAAATAAGCGAGTTATTTTGAAAAAAAGTTTTCACAGTTTTAATATCAAGTAGCCTTGAAAATTCTAATTTTGTAAATTTTCAATATTTCCGTAATTCTTTCAAGTATTTTTCAACTAGCTTAAATTCAAAAATATGATTGTTTGGTTTTATTAAATTACTATTCCGTTTCATGGCTACTTGATTTTAAAGAATTGCATACTTTTTTTCAAAATAACTCGCTTATTTTAAATTATTATCAAAAAAAGATGAGGACATTTTTTGTATAGAATTTAATTTACCATCGATTTTTGCAAAAATATACAGGGTGTTCCATTTAAAAAAATGTTATTATTTTGAATATCTTGAAAATTAGATGGTCAACTGTTTTTTTTGTTTTCACCATTGTAATCAGCGGAAAAAATGCTACTAGTTTGCTAATTTAACCGACGTTGTAGCTCCAATAATAACGAAGTTAGCAATAGTGAGCCACTTCGCGCGAACACCCTGTATAGTACAGGAACGTTAGACCAAATAAAAGGCAAACTGTGATAAAAGGCGGGGTCAACTGAATGTAATAGACCACTTTTGGACAAACCACCTCCGTCTTATTTTCCGACGTCTTGAAAACAAGGGTGTTTGATTTTTTGGGGATATCTCGGATCTCGTCACTTTTTTCGAAAAAGTGACCGAGAGCAATTTTGTAGAGAATTAAATTCCGCACATTTTTTGTTTATAACATTTTTTCATATCTCTTATTGTTTAAATAATATAGCAATGCAAAGTGGAAAAAAGGTGTAAGTAAATTTTTTTCGCATTTTTATCATAGTTTTATGAATAATAATTATTCAATTTGCAATTTTATGCAGAAAAAATTGCAATAACAATTGAATTGCCTCTGTGTAAACAAAAATTGAACCAAGAGAAATTCTCATTTCTGCACGCATCGTTCTATAGTGGAACATTTTACATTGAAAAAAATGTTGATAACAGTAATTTTAAACTATTATCTTTGTATCTCGGTGGTATTTTCACGGCTTCTGCAATTGTTTGGGTCGGAAACAGAGGTATAAGGTTCGCATACAGTTGTGAGGTAGACTTAAATGAGAGTTTTTTTACGTGGTTTCGCCTGTAGTCCTAATCCAAAATTCGTGCCTTGTTACTGTCTCGTCCTGTTGATGCAGTGTGTTTTCAACATCTAAATCTACGACTTTTGATTCGGTGATGGGTTTGCTTATAGGTACAAGAGTTGGATTTTCATCCTCGATTTTGTCTTCTTCGGATGGGTCGTCAATTTTGGGATCATTTGTACAACTTTGGCTGTTGCATTTCTGGCAAATAACAGTGTTGTTGAAGCCGGCCGGCCTTACGACAAGTGCAAACTTTGCCGCAGTTGTCGGCCTGGTATTCGCTATAAATTAATTTCAGCAGTTCCGGTTATTTATATTGCAAATTGAATAAATAATGATTAATTATTCTAACAGTAAATTGTTTCGTTCATAGAACTAGGATAAAAATATGAAAAAATTCGACTTACCCCCTTTTATCCACTTTGCGCTGCTATATTATTTAAACTATAAGAGATGTGAAAAGATGTTATAAACCAAAAATGTGCGGATTTTAATTCTCTCCAAAATCCCTAAAAAGTCAGACTCACCCTTGCTTTCAAGATAGCGAAAAATGAGACAGGGGTGGCTTGTCCAAAAGTGGGTCTATTACACTCAAAAGTCGAACCTCCTTCGATTGCAAAAGGTCCGAAAAACCCGAAATATTTATCACAGAAAAAGTCTAATGTTCCTGTACTAATATTACATAAAAGCGAAATAAAATTTAGGTCAAAATATGGCTTGCTATTTTAATAATAAAATAGAGTACGTCGTAAATATAGTTTGTAACATGATTGAGCTGCAACAAATTATAAAAAAACATGAAATCTTTAGTTTATTTGTGACGCTCTCTGAAAAAACAACCTTTAGAATCAATCGAGATATTTTAGGGGAGACGCGAGGGAAAGAGAAGTAGCCGATAAAGCGTTCGAAAAACAGCTGATATTTAAACGCTTATAACTTTTAAAATAATAGCTGAACAAATTTTTTGAGTTCACCACATTAAAGAGCGATAATGGAAGATTCTGAAACGATAATAATCTGAAATTTGATTTTTTGAGCTAAGGGCTGTTTTCTCAGAAGCCTTATTTTTGTACCGTTGTCAAGAGAAAAAATTAAAATTTTGCTAATTACTAAAAAGAAGACACGTAAAAATACAGGATAACGTTGCCAATAATTTAATTTCTTCCCTAAGAGTTTTTTGATAAAATTATTATTTAAGAAAATATATAAAACGTTATACCATATTTTTTTGCCCATTCTTGGAGTAGGTACCTTATATTATATTCTAAGGCAAATAATGATGTTTTATTTTAGTGTTAATAAAAATTTTACCTTTTATTTAAAACCGAACCATTCTACTATAATTAATATAAATCTACTACAATCTCCTCTTTTTATATACCTACCCAAAAAGCATTATACTCGATTTTGTTTGAATATCTGACCCATTTTTACGTAACCAACATATTAAGGTAAACGAAAATCGACATTGATTCACCTAAACTCCATTCCCAATCTCTTGTTTTGACGCATTTAATGAAGGAGAAAATAAACCTTTCACTGAGGTGATAAATTGATAAAGCCTCTTTGTTCCGATCATAAATTGCTATAAGCGGACGCCCTTCCAAAAAAACAAGTACCCATTTCCAACTTTTACTTCCACCAAAACTTGTATAAAATATGTGTTTGGTTAGTATCCACAAGGTATTTTGTTTATGTTTGCATTTCCCTTATTTAAGTAGGTAAATAACGTTAATATATGCTTAGTTGTGGCTGCGAACTGTTGTTTGGAACGATGGCACCCCAAGGAATAAACCCCAACAGTAAACTAGAGATTTTAGGCGGCGACTCTATAGCTTTCCATATATATATATACTGAAGCATCAAATGTAATTTAATTTGTGTTGAAAAGTTTAAAATAAATTTAAGTTGGGTGGAAAACTTAAATAATATCGTGGAGGAGAAGCGCGAACTGAATATTTATGTTAGTTTTCGTTTGCCATTTAATTTGGAAGTTTTAAGAATGGGCACCGCGATATTTTTCTATTCCGTTTATTTTTATCTTGTTGAGATTCTCCTTCAGATTCATAACTATTATCGTCCTAAACAGACCTATATCCAGGTTTTCTGGGCTCTGTTATAGTTCGTGATTAATGATTGACTACAACAATCTTTTATAAATAGGAATTTAAAAATGTCAATTTAATACAGTTGAAAAGTCCAAATTACTATGTTAGGTTCCTAGACTAAATTTTAATTGTATATTTGTAAATTTCAGAAGATTCACGAGGTTTGTTATAGTTCGATAGTAGTGATATCGGCCACAAGAGTCAAATTTAAATTGGAAATACGTCTATTTAACACTGTAAATTTAATACAGTTAAATAATTAAAAAATCCAAATTACCATTTTAGGTTCCTAAAGTATTTTTTTTAATAATTATTTGTGAGAAAATTATCCTATGTTTCTTAGGTATAATTTTTGTAAAAAATCACATACAATAAAACAGCAACCTTAACACTTTTTTGGTACGAAATGCGAAATATAATTTCAAAATTCTTCATAAATTTACAAAAGAATTCACTATCAAACTTGTCGGTAGGCAGAAATATTTTTATAGCTCAAATTTCCACAACTATACTATCGCTATTGACAGTAACATATAATGCATTAAATGCACCCTGACATCTCTGTGTAGTGAAATAATTATTAGCATCAAATTATGACATGTAAATGCACATGTACATCGAATTAGAACTAAACCTATTGCGCAGAAACTGCACCGGAATACAGCATACTATAAGCTTTTATAGCAGGTGAAGAAGTTGGGATGAAAATTTAAAGAACATCAATATTCAAATAAGCCATTTAAATACTAATAAAATCGAAGCCGATGTTAAAATTTCGATTACTAAGCAAATTGTTCGGAATAATTCAGATTGATACGGAATTTACGTGGTCATATCAATAAATGTTCGACGTTAAGAAAAATTTACGGTACACCTATAATCCTTCTGGCAATCTAAAAAAACTATTATAAAATAACATTGCGGGCGTATCAAGTATCTAAATTGCGTGTTTCGAATATTATAAGAGATTTTTGTAAAAATACTGTGATAATAAATAGTTATCGTTAGTTTAGCCAAGCAAACCCAATTTATCAAAAGAGAATTTCCACGTCATTAGACCGCGTATACAACTTTATTATAAACATCATCCTTTGTTTACGTGCGAAAGATATAATAATTTGTTTTAGTGCTTATCATTTCTGTGTGTGTATGTGGTTTTTTCCAAATGTGTTACTGTTGAACTGTGACGAAACTCCGGGTTTCCGGAAACATTCCGGTCGATACAACGGCGCCGCCTGGGTTCCTGCAAATATTTTCCACTTTATTCAACAAAACATTTCGAGTTATTATATGGTGGAGTTACTTTGACGTTTGACCATAAAAATACAATATAAATTAATTGCTGGTTAAACAATAATGCGTTTCCGATATGAATCGAATGAAGTGGTTAAATCGAATGGTAATTTCATAGAAGTAGAAATAGAGCCGATGTAAAAACTGATAATTTTTGTTAATCAGTATTAGTTACAACAAATCAAATGCAGTTTGGAACAAAAAGTATAAAATATCATTTATATTTACTAATTTAATTAAATAATAGTTAAATTAGTTTAATCTCCCTGTAGAGTAAAGATAATAAAATATTAAGATGAATTTTTTTGAAAAATTACCTCACACACGAAGTCTTAAAAAGTTATTATCCAAATTTAAAAATCCATTATAGTAGTTATCTTATAAGGAAACTTGCTTATTAATTTAATAATAAAGCAGATAAGCGTATCAACTTTTCTTGTAAAATTACACCATAAACTTTTTTTGGGATCAGACTACTTACAACAAAACTGGATCAATTATTTTATAAATTTCTCAAATTTAATTAAGTTTAATATTAGCTACAGTAAAACTAAAATAATTAGTTGTAATTAAAGTTTTGTCAAAAAAATATTAGGTACTTAAAAACCAAAAAGGCATTTTAATTAGGTTAAGTGTTTTTTCTCCTATTCAAATAAAACGCACAAACATAAACCATCAAATAAAACTCTCATCTTTGCCAAAATTTATGATCTTCCATTAAAGCGAGCATTAGGCCGCACATTTTTTTATATTTGTTTATGTTGTAGTAATAGCTTTTCGCAGGTGCACAGACACGTTTACTTCAGGTAATGTGATCATTAACTTTTATAGGCAAATTCTTTATATTAAACTGTAGGCACAACTTTCATAATTTTTAATTGAAAATTGATATCAGCGCATCTTATACATTATATAGTAAGTGGAAGGTTTAAAATTAAAAAGAAATGTTTTTAACGCTGATTTACAGATTGTTGTTTTGGAATCCTGCCGAAAACCTTGAAATTCATAGTAAAATTAAAATTGTTTTGAAGTGATTCAACAGCAAACTTGTGAAGAGTTACGTGCGAAGATTTGATGATACAGGAAAAGTTGGATTTAGAATAGAATTAAAACTGAAAAGTAACTGAAATCTCTGACGTGTTTTTCTACTTTTAAATTTACTTTTTAGAACAGTTTTCAAAAAATTGATGGAAGTATAATTAAACATAAAGATAAAAACGCAATATTTCTTTGTTTTTCTAATACCCACGTAAATTAGAAGAAAAGAATAAATTTTAAACTATAGCAAATTGAATTATATACCTAATTTTATTTATAAATTTTAGAAAAATTGTCGGACTATTTTTAAATTATTCAAATTTCTCCAAAATTGATTAAACAAATTTAGAATACCGTCAACTTACAAAAACCAATTAAAACTTCAAGATTTTTTTAAAATTTATACTAATTCTGACCCTAAAACATCGATAAGGCTCCAATCTGATATTTTGGAAATGAAACTTGTGGAATTTTGTTATTTTTATAAAATAGGCAAAAATTTAAAAACAAGATTGCGTGACGTCAATTTGTATGAGTTGTTCTTCTAAAAATGGTTTTGTGAAGGTGGGGAATTTAAATCACTCTACTGAAAATAAATTTGCAACTGCAAGAATTTCTATCTCAAAAAAGATTATTTTATTTATTATGTTCTACATCAAAAGTAGTATAAATCTGTAAATTTAATATATTATGAAGACACGTTTTTGATAATACGAAGTTGGGTGAATATATTTTTTTTAATATTTGCAGTAATTATGCCTATAAAAACATAAAAAATCGAAAAATATCTATAATTTCGTTACAATGTAATATTTTGGAAATATAAAAGTATAACGTCTGGAATTTTGTTATTTTAAAAAATCAGCTAAATATACCAAAAAAAACTGCTCATCATTCAATCGAAATATTGAAATTTAAACTAATAGACTGAAAATAAATTTGTGATTACAAGAATTTTTATCTCAAAAAGTTTATTTTATTTATTAATTTTTCCACATCAAAAATTTAATAAATTTGTGACTTTTTTTGATAATATAAGATAAGGTTAATAGATTTTGGAATAGAACACAGATTTTATTAGCAATATTCACAAACTGGATGAAAATGTAACTAAAATTATCAATTTTGTAACTTAAATAATTTTGGATTTTTATAATACATGTACAGGGTGTTTCAGGATAGAGACGAAATATTTTTAGGTATGATGCATTCTGCATTGTCCTGTATAATTTCTTTATCTCTAATTCGGGTTTTTTAAATATTTTTTTCATATAAAGTCATTGCAGGTGGCAACTTACGGAAATCTTTTTAACAAATTTAATAATAATTACTCCGAGTAGACATCGTTTATGTTCAAAATAGAATTGGGGATAAAAAAATTATACAGGACAATGCAGAATTTATTCAAAAATCACACCTAAAAATATTTCGTATCTATCCTGGGACACCCTGTATTTGTGCCCATATTCCAAAATAAACTTGACGCTACATCTTCAAACCCAATTTTTTTGTGTTTACATAAAATTCCAAAAGAAACATTAATAATGCACCTACATATTTTCCGATCCAATCATAGATCAAAACGACATATTTTCCTGGCATTATGCAGAGCCGCTAGTCAGGCTTATCCCCCGGATTATAAATAAACACGATGTTCTATTTCAGGCTCAATGTAGTAGGAGATACAAATTAAAATACCGTTAACTGAAAACAGTCAGCAACATATGTTGTCTCTTTCACATGTTATTGCAAGACCACTGTCTGCCAAAGCCACCACCCATATGCATTAACACACTGCCAAAATAATGCCAGTCAAAATTTAACCCACTGCCGAAACTGATCGCTGTTCGTGATCGAATACAAATCCATAGTTAGTAGATCGATATACGCGGGTGGCGTTTTCAAAGTTTCCTTCTTGCGAATGATGTAATAAGTTTCAACTCAAATCAGTGTGTTTGGTTCAAGTTATTAGGGGATGCTTGTGTTGTCTACTGCTTGAGGCAATTCAATTTGATGTGCTAAAGTGTTCGTGAATTATTAATTATTTGATCGTACAGTCTTCACTAGCTTTAATACGAGAGGGCAATATTTATTATTTATTTTGCAAGGTGGGAAGAGTTATGTGGAGTGTTGAGTGTGATTTATTGCTGGAAGGCTGAGAAAGGCTATGATGAATGTGAAACGATTTTATCCAATACCTACGAAAAAATCGTTTAATTCGGAATGTTCAAGTTTATTTGACCCCTTTAAAATACATTTTACCATAATGTATAAATAAAACAAACCATCACAATTTCATCAGAAAACCAAACACACTCTTATTAAATTATTTACCAACACACACCACTGAATCAAACAACCAGCACCGCCTGTATCATTTTTAATTAAAATCGAAAAATTAACATGTAAATGTGATTAATTTAGATTACACCTATTGGGATATTGGTACAGATACTTCAAACACGTTCAATATGTTGGCTTCAGTTTTTTGTCATTAAAAATTTACGTTCGTATTGCAGCTTTGAGGATTTAATTGAAATATATCCATAAATGAGCCGCTTTTGAAAGTTGGTTAGGTGAACCAAAAAAATTTGTATCCGAAATTAATTGAAAAAGTAATTGCTGTTAATGCCACAAATTGGAAAAGTAAAGCTTCATTAAAATTTTGAACATCGGGCTGGTTTCAATAGAAGATATTTTATCTAATAATCTGTTGATTAAAGTTTAATTATACCAATTTTTTTACTCTTACAACTTTAATTTCGAGAAATTCAATCTGAAAAATACTGAAAATAAATGGTACGCATTTTTAAAGAGAAAATAAAGAGCCTTATTCCTCTTTAGAAAAGTATGGAGTGAATTATTTTCTGTTTCTGAACCAAGAGAAAGAAGATTGCGATTTTTAGTCTAGAAGAATTTTTAGGAAGGACTAAGTTTCTAAATTATTCAACTCCATTCGTGAAAAAATTCTCTTTGCTTCCTTAAACCCCTTGAAGATTCTTATTAGAATTTTTAGCTTCTCTATCAGAGGAAGTCTCCTCTAGTTTCTCTGGAGCTATTTCTTGTCTATTTAATTTATACGAATATTTTATGTGAGCTTCAGAACTTCTTTTAGTCTAAAGCTTTACATCGCCGAAAGAAGTGTACTACACATTTTTTACAAAACATTGATTTTTTCCTAAGACGAAGAATGAATATGTATGTTTTAAAAGATATACTTACGTACCTACAATAAAATTTTTTGCTTAGCACAGAATCTGTGGTTATTGAATTCAAAAATTCGAGTGTATGAAAAAATTTTGTATTTATTTTAAGTACCCAAATATTACTAAGTAAGTAATCTCCATTATTACATAAAACTTTATTATTTTAATAAATCGTCTAAATTTCTAATAAGCCTACAAGCCAAATCTTAAACCTAAATATCAAATTTCATAATCCGAGCGTGTTTACACTAAAACCAAATTGTTGTTATTATAATTCCTAAAAATACACTCTTCTCCAAATGGGTCAAATAAAAATAATATATTTACAATCCGTAACATTCATTAACGCTAACAGTTATTTTTATTACATTCAACAATGCTTTTCTCTATACCCAAGTTATTTGTCTAAAATTTGGATCAATTCCAACCGTGGGTGCAGAAAAAATACTACCATTCTTTTGCAAAGTTTAAATACGATGTCACGAACCGCCTGTGGATGTCTATTCGTGAAACACAAATTTGAAAGGAATATATTGCTTGTAATAATTTTTTTGCAAACCTGAATGGCAGTCGCTTTAACAAATAGGATTTTTTTAAACTTCTGCCAATAGCTGTTAGTTGTACACGTTGGTAATTTATTGACTGTTGTATCACCAGGCACCTGTTTGTGTTACTTTTCAATTAAGTTTTGTTTTAAATAAAATACAGTGCTGGGTAACTTTTCTAAAACATTGTAAATAATTTAATAATTTATCTAGTCATTCCAGCGTTTGAAACGAGTATTTTGTTGCTAATGGAAAAAAATGGAATTAAAACTTTGCACATGAATATTCATCCACAAATTGTTATTCGTTAAATCTGAAACTTTGCTTAAAATTTCATTAAAAGCTTTAGACCAGCAACCCAGAATAATAACTTAAACTCTAAACCCACAGGCAAATTTAAATAAAAATGACGATGACAGAAGATTACCTACAAGATATAATAAAATTACAACTGAAAAAGCCGAAGAACTGGAACTGGCAATTATCAACATCGAAATCATCCCCGCACATCGCCCTGCCAATCATTCAACTTTACGATGCCAGAGGACGTTTGCTACTGGAGGCGAAGGATAATGGTGGAACGCAACGCAGAAGCTGGCACAGTTCAGACGTCGCCGTGCCGTCTAAAGAATTGCCCACAAACGTCAGGAAAGGATTTAAGGAGTCAACTGCTAGACACTTACAAAGATGTAGGAGCGACACTTTAGACCACAACCTAAACAGAAACTTTTTGAGGAATAAATACGAATCCATTAATCGGCGCATCAAGGACAAAATATCTGATGATTTAACAGCGAAAAGGATCGTCGAGGAACAAAACAGAAAGCCGCAGAAATTGATTGAAAATGCAATTAGACGTAAGGAAAATCTACATCATTTGCAGAAGTCGAGGAGTGACGGCGCTCAGTTCAAAGGTGAGAGCAGGAGGGCTTTTGATGTTCTACTCTATCGCAGAGACAACATTATAATACACAAAAGGTCTTTGAGGCTATTGAAATTAACCTTAGAAGCTGTAGAATTTTCTAATAAAAGAGCTGAGATGCTCAAAGTTCTCATGGAGATTTTGTTTAAGAAGCCTCAATGTTTGCATTGGAAATATTGTTTAAGAATGACATAAAATTTAAAAAGTTTCACGATATTTCGTACAAATATAATTTAATACTAAGAAAACTGTTACTAAATATGTAGATATCTAAATGCTAAGTAATCATTCTTTTATTAGGAATTTCCAAACGTAAAGTTCGTTACTCTTCAAGTAAGTTTTGTTTTAACTTAAATTAATGTACATATATTTTAATGTTAAGACTAAGTCGTTAATTATAAAGAAATATTTATTAATAAGAAACAAAGGTTTGTTGAATACTAAATATCCTACATTTAGCCAAATAATTCCTGTTTTAATATTAAGAAACCCATAATAGTAATAAACAAATCTATTTTAAATCGAAAAGTGTACAGTCTTCTGGATTAGTTTAAGAAGTCAGAAGATGTTCAAATTTGGTGTAATATTTGATATTTAAAAGATAAGTTCATTTTAATTATCAATACAGCGATTAGTTTTAATAATATATGAAAAGTGCCTTTCTAATTATACTTCATAAAAGTCGCCCTGTATATATTTTAACAGTAATTAATTAAATTTACATAATTGAGTAGGTATATGGAAAGTATACTCTGACACCGGCGCATTCGCCAAATAATTAAAATTGGCGTTGGCATTAATTAGATTGATAATAAGCTAATATGACGCCTAATAAATAATTCATAACATTGATCCAAAAATATCAGGTCAAATTTGAGCGTAAAATTTTAATTTTTAGGCAACACTTCTCCCATCAAAGTTCATCAAAACCATTCCCTAGCCGATTTCACACATCATCACAATGCCGATCCATCCCCTCACACAGCAAAACGTCACAGGCGCTGCCACAGCGACGACTTATTCAAAAGAAAATTAAAATACACCGAAGAGAGCATTAAACGTGCAGAAATTGATGGCTATAGAAACTTCATTACCCCAAACATTCCACTTGATCAACTTCATCCATCGCCAGAAAAGAATAAAACCAACCGGTCTACTGCCGAGAGTGTTTTATTAGGCAATCATGGCACTAATATGGAGGTAAACCATTTCCAACACCCCAGGTACAAAACAAGAACGAGCAGTGCCGGAACATTAATAATTAGTGAGGAAAGTTTTCGCCCTCACCGACGTCGCCGACAGCAATGCGAGACGGGCGGCGCGAGTGCGTCAATAGAAAAGCCAAACACCGACGCCCAGGCACTCGCCTTTAGTAAAAAGGATAACACGGCAGATGCCTCCAAGGATACAAGCGGGAATATGAGAATGGCATCATCACATATTCGACAAGCTAGCGATTCGGCTGTGGAATTGAAAACGGCACACCTACGGAAACATGCACTGAATTCGGATACGGATGGCGGCAAATGCAACAATCGGGACACACCCTCAATCGCCAGGTAATGAATTTTTTAATAATCCTATGCTTGGGTGGGTTTTTGCAGAGAGAATTTTCGGTTTCTATAAATGGTTTGTTTGATGTGAGAACTGAATTTTATTTCAAACATTCTCACTTGTATCACTACAAAATTTTATGATGAATCTTGGTGAAGTGACTACTTATTTTTTAGAAGTGGAAAAAATTTGTTATCTGCTCTCGCCTATAAACTTGTCTGAAGAATGTCTTGAATAAAAAATAATCTGCAGTAGGTTCTAACAACTATTTACTAATAACAATAGTTCGATTTTCACAAACATACTCATTTTCCCGTTGTCCAATTCCCTGGCCTATGCGCAGTAAGAGTCCAATCATTCAAATGAACCCCACTCTCAGGAATCGGTCTATCATCTGGTGGAATCAACCTCCAACCTTGCATATGCACATCCTTGATCACCGTACATACGATCCCCAAAAACATTGCCATGTTGAATCCAATCATGGGGCGCCTGAACCACAAACCAAACCAACTGCCAGTAGTAGCACCAGCCAAAGTCCAGTTCAAGTGATCATCCTTATTACGAAAACGTGCCGCAAGATTGGAGACTAATACAAAATTGACGTTTAAACCTATGAAGGGTAGCGTGATGAAGGCGTAGCGACGCAGGAATCCTTTTGTGGTTTTTGGCTGAGAGTACAATACAACGTCGATGGTTCCAAGGCCGAAACCGCCGATTGAGGTGGGGAATAACCAGGCTTGAAGTTTTTTCATGAGGTCTTGACCGTCGGGGGTGTCGTAGTAGCGGTAGGGTTCTTCTTCCTCCTGTTGCATTATTTAATTTCTTGGTAATGAGGGTGTGTTGATAGTTTTGACAGTTAGTGTTGTAGTGACAGGCGAGTGACTATAAATCAATATTTCACGTCTAAGTTAAAGCCTACTTTCTTTATAAAGCAGACATTATCCAAAATAAATTGTAGATAGAACCTCAAAAGAAATCAATATTTTCTGACCTTAAATTTTAAAAGTGGTTCCTACTTTAGCTAATTTTATTTGCTTATTTTTTTGGATAATTTTCTGAGCTCGTAAACGTGCAATTTCGTTTTGGTCTGGTAAAATGACTCCTTTCTTCAGAGCTCAAATTTTCCTAAACATAATCAAAAAGATCACCTCTAGTCCTAGACGTCAAAATATTCCATTTCACTTCAGCAAAGTTGTAGCTCGAGTTGACACATCGCTGAATATAATCCAATTTTGGACCAACGAAGGCCCCAAAGTGAGAAAACGTCAATTTTTTTCATATAAATTGAGGAATTTAGATTTTTCGTTTTTTTCTAAATTGTAGTTTAAATTGAGACGAAAAATGTTGAGGAAGAGGCTACTCCAAAATAATAACTCTTGGTGGATAAAAAATGTAAAAAATTGTTTCATTCAAAATCCAAGCTTTTAAAATAGTTACGAAAGAGCAAGCTAACCTCACCTAGGGGAAAAAATAAACAAGTCCGTCCCTGTTCCTTCTGTTTCTAAAGCAATAAGTGCGATTTTTGATGAAAATAGGAACTTGCATCGAAGGAAATGGTTTTAATACCTCCAGTAACGTTTTTAGGTCTATAGCACCAAAAATGGTCTGGGAAATATGCTTCTCAATTTCATTCTTATAACAAAAACTTACTAATATTTTATAATTATAAAATAGTTATTTATTATACAAGACGATAACATTGTACTTTATCTTAGAGTGCGATTTTAGCGTCGAGGCGTCGGCCGAGACGCTCATAAGCTCGAGAAGATAATAAAATGTTATCGTCGTGTATAATACAAATTTTTTTTCTGTAGCAAATGTTAAAGAAAAACCAATTATAAAGAAAAACTACTTACAAATAAAATTATTATCAATAACAATTTAAAATGTCAGTTAATATTATGAGTTGTCACTATGTTGTCAAAATCAACAGTAATACGTTTTAATTCATTCATTTCCAAAAAATCAAAAATTTTTATCTACCCTTGCTGATAAAGTGCTACTTTATCTACCCTAGCGGTTAAAGTGCTACTTTATCTACTATTTTGAGTTGATAAAAGCACACTTTAACATTTGCTATAGAAAAAAATGATTTTGTATCTATATACTTTATAGGTAAAGTTAATTAAAAACTGGTTCGAAAAAACTTACTTTTTAGTCCCTATTTTTATGTTGCAATATTTCGCCTTTGGAACGATTTTAAGCAAAAATAGCTGGAATATTAGACTGCGTTAAATAAAACAAATCCATTTATTTTGCTGCTAACGTTTATAATTCATATTTACTCAGATGCTCTCAAAAAGCTTATGTAGATAAGCGAAACTGTCAGCAGAATGAATTAATTTGTTTCATTTAAAGCAGTCCAATATTCCGGCTATTTTTGCACAAAATACAATTAAAAGAGTAAAATCTTATCTACTTGGATATATTTTAAAGACGACAAAACCTTTTACCATTATTTTATGAGAAGTTTTCATAAACTTTTTCCCTATTATAAGTTTTACGGCCCAAAACCCTCCGTATAACCTGAAACATGATTTTCAAATTTAATAAACGGTTTTATTATTAGCTATTAAATTAAATACGGGGTTCAAGCTTATTCTTACATGCAATCCGAACACACGATCTTTAGATCCTTTGGGCCGTTTACTACTTATTCAAATACGAAACACCCCAAAAAGGGGGACAATTGACAAAATCATTAAAATTAAATCTTGGAAAAATTTACATCTTTAAAATATTTGATTGAATGTTTTGTCTGCAGAAAATCATCGGATATCTCTAAAACTAAACCTGGAAGCGAATTATTTTACTCGCTTAGTGACGTTTTCCCGTTTGGCCACATAGTCCACAATAACATCGAGGAGGAAAATTTAGACGGCAACTGTAATGATTACTTAGTTCAAGAACCAGTTACTACACCGAATGAAAGTCGGAAAAATAGTGCTCCAATTATAGAGAAATTAACGAAAAAGAAGCGAAGGAAATTGTGCATCAGGCGATCCAGCGATGGATCAACGTCGTCAAGTACGATTGAGAAAAAGGGAAGCCGAACAAAAGGTAAGGAAAACGTTGCTGGCCTATTTCTTTTTCAGATTATTAAATTCAAGTTTTTTCCGCTTGCGAACGATTCATATTTGATATACTGTTCACATTCAGTTGTAAATTGCCTTATTTTTGTTTTGTATCTAAAGGAAAAACTGGGATGTACTTCAAAGAATGGAAAAAAAGCACGAATTATTAAAATGAAAGTTCGATTTTATGTTTTAGAGCACATTAATAAATACTAAACTAAATAAATTCGTGCTTCTATAAAATTTCAACTCTTAATGGCGTCAGTTAAAAGAGGTGTCTTTTACAATTTATATCTGGATCGTTTTTCCTCAGTTATAATGAGGGGTGGCTCTACGGAGTTTAGAAGATGTAAAAAGATAATTACTGTTTTGTTCCAATTGCTGGATGAAAATGAGATAAAAGAGATTTTCCAACAAACACTCATTAGTGGCTTCAAGGGCATAAAGCTAACAAATAAATTAATACTGCGTTTATTATTCAGCTTTTATATTATATTATAAGAATTTTTAACATGCGAAGTGATTTAATTTGTTTTACTATAAATATTAATAAGCAGTATATAAGTCAAGTCTGTTAAAAGTTAATTAAAATTTGAAGAAAAGTTGCAAAGAAGATTTTGTTGGATGGAAAAAGAGCTGTGTAGAAAATTAAATTAAAACGTAATTTATACTCTGTTTATAATGGTGCAGTGTGAAGCTTGTAAAGTGTAAAAACTTTAGAATTTCTAATTATTAATAACCACACAGGACGAAAGTTGCAATTGCAATTTATATCTCCTGGTTTGGAGGAATAACACAGGTAATTGAAATTAATCTCAACTAAAGCGTATACTTTTAAAAAGGAAAACCATTTATCAAAATATATTTATTTGCGTACTTATTTACAAAAGGGTGAATTTGTTTTCAGGATGTTTAAGGAAATGTTAAATAAAATATGCTGAATATAAAGATAACCACGGCTGGGAAATATTTATATATTTATATATATTTATATATATATATATAATTATATAATTAACATGTTTTCCTCACATCTTACAAAACCACTTTTCAACATTTTATGAGCTTTTTCCACTCCTCATTCTTTTAATCCACTCTTGCATAATTATTTCATCCAACCATTATTTCGACTTCTTTGTACAGTTGAAGATTCATTAAACATGAATTGACTGTTTACGAATGGCGAGCCAATAAATGTATATGCTCAAAGTTTATATGTTCCGTGTATCCGTTGTATCGGTACATAAATAAATCGTTCCGGACATTAAGCCAGTGTGTTGTAGTGGCTCTGTGTATAAATATTCAGTTGGTTCTTAACTAAAATCTGTTGTTCCCCAAACGACCATCGGCACAGGGGCGTGTTCCGAAAAATTAAAACGGAAGTGAAGCAATCAAGCAATATCTTAAACGCTCCAGAGTTTCTGCATGTTGTTATGTTGGCAGGATATAAAAAGAAGAATGAATGCTAGAAAAGGAATTGTGAAATGGTTGTAAAAGGTTTTCTGGGGCAAAAGTGTGTTTAAAAAATTGATTACAATCCGCATGGAAGTGGTGAACTTATGAATAGTAAAGATTTATCAGGGAGTTGCATGAATAATGAATTTGGAAAAAAAGTACAATTCTACGGAGGATAAAAAGCAGCGATAAAAGTGATGTAACAATATTTTCTATTGATCCTATGACATAAATATGAGTTATCAAACTTGCAAAGAATTAGGTACATTTCTTACAACTTTTATACACAACAGTTTTTTCTATAGTAAATAAATTTTGTTTCTTGTTAGTTTTTCGAAATACTTTCCAATCAATTTACAGTAAAATCAGACAGATTTTCGAATGATAATTCGTCAAAAGTGCATTGCTTACTATAAACTCTCTTGAAAGTTAGTCCAAATTTAGCCTTTGTGTCTTTAAAATTGTCATAAAACTTCGAAAAATATACAGATTTTGTTGTGATTTGCTTTTTTAAAAACCAAATTAATGTACTACAATGTTCAAGCAAAACCCCTCAAAAATTTCGGATTTTATTGGCTACTATAAATTTGCTTAAAAACATTGTCCAAATTTAGCTTTTGTGTCTTTAAAATTGTGATAAAACTTCGACAAATATACAGATTTTGTTATGATTTGCTTTTCTAAGAACCAAATTAATGTACTACAATGTTCAAGAAAAATGCCTCAAAAATTCCGGATTTTATTGCCTACTATAAATTTGCTTAAAAAATTGTCCAAATTTAGATTTTGTTCCTTAAAACTTTCAAAAAATTTGAAAAATTGACATATTTCCTTGCGGTTTGCTTTATTACAAAAATTCAAGTTAGTTTTACTAGAAAATTCTAATAGAATGAAAACCCCTCAAAAATTTCGGATTTTATTGCCTACTATAGACTTGCTTAAAAACATTGTCCAAATTTAGCTTTTGTGTCTTTAAAATTGTGATAAAACTTCGACAAATATACAGATTTTGTTATGATTTGCTTTTCTAAGAACCAAATTAATGTACTACAATGTTCAAGAAAAATGCCTCAAAAATTCCGGATTTTATTGCCTACTATAAATTTGCTTAAAAAATTGTCCAAATTTAGATTTTGTTCCTTAAAACTCTCAAAAAATTTGAAAAATTGACATATTTCCTTGCGGTTTGCTTTTTTACAAAGAATCAAGTTATTTTTACTAGAAAATTCGAACAGAATGAAAATCCCTCAAAAATTCCAGATTTTATTGCCTACTATAGACTTGCTTAAAAACATTGTCCAAATTTAGCCTTTGTGTCTTTAAAATTGTCATAAAACTTCGAAAAATATACAGATTTTGTTGTGATTTGCTTTTTTAAGAACCAAATTAATGTACTACAATGTTCAAGCAAAATCCCTCAAAAATTCCGGATTTTATTGCCTACTAAAGATTTGCTTAAAAAAATTGTCCAAATTTAGATTTTGCGTCCTTAAAACTATCAAAAAACTTTGAAAAATTGAAAAATTTCCTTGCGATTTGCTTTTTTACAAAGAACCAAGTTAGTTTTACTAGAAAATTCAAATAGAATGAAAATCCCTCAAAAATTCCGGATTTTATTCCCTACTAAAAATTCGCTTAAAATATTAGTCAAAATTTAGATTTTGTGGCATTAAAACTGACATAAAATTACGAAATATTTACAAATTTCCTTACAATTTCCTTTTTTTTAAAGAACGAAGTTAGTTTTACTAGAAAATTCTAATAGAATGAAGATCCCTAAAAAATTACCAATTTTATTATAAATTGGTCCAAATTTTATATTCTTAAAAATTTTATTCGCAGGAAATTTAGTTCTTACTTCGTTGATGTAATAAGAAATCGATACATTTTTCTCAAATATCTAGGTGGAATTAAACTCGGTCATTCTACACCTGACATTGTGTGGGAGCTGAAAACAAATTAAAACGGAACCTTAGCGTATAGTACTATTATTGTGCTGGCTGAATTATTTACAGACATTTATCTTTAGACATTCCGAATACACGACGATAATATTAAATTAAATTGCCAGGAATTGAATGGAAGTTGTGGCATATATAAGAACATATAATAAATTCCAATTTTTTGTGTTATTTTTCATTTCCACGGACGGATTGCGCAGAAATTCAAAGTTTCTATTTACATTTTATTTTTAACCATTATTGGAAAATATGCAGGATATACACGTTTATGCAATAATTAATATTCCCTGCAGGTAAATATATATATTCTGATTGCCTAAAGAGGGTTTGCTAATATTGACTATAATGTAAACCCGACGTTAATATAAATCACAAGGGCTTGTCCGCAGGTTCTTTATTGACTCTGAACAGTATCTTGGATATTGAGATCCAATTTAATCTTAAGTTATTTTTCTGTGCATGAGAGGCAGTAGTAATAAAACGCCTACAAGTGTAATTGTGAGATAGTTTAATTAAATTTTCTTCGGCATAATCTATAGAAATAATATTTGAGTTATTCAATGAATCAATTTAGCTCTGCCTGATAATCAATTTACTCCGTTCAATGAAAATTATCTATTAACTTTGTGCATTTTAATATTTTCCACCCATTGTAGATTGTTTATTTTACTCCATGTACACTAAATTATCCCACCGTTTTCCTTTGCAGTAAAAGCTGAAAATTGAAATAATAAATGTGATTATGCACTCTATGTACCAGCGCTCTAAAAAGTATGTAAAACGACTAATGTTTCTGACATGGAGTTTTCCAAACTTTCCACTTGCATATAAAATAATAAACTAAGCGAGAAATGTTTTTGTGTTCTGCTGGCTGGTAAAAACAAACAAAAGCACAATTCAGCTAAAGCACACAAAGTTAACTTTTATATGGTATATCGTACTTTTGAAATGTCATTATACAACTTTACGAATATTTTAAAGCATTACCTTACGTGTTACCTATAAAGTTTTTCATGTAAAAATCGTTCTGTATTCATTAGCTTAATGAAAATGAAAGTATTAGCTATTAATGTCGCTTCTGCGAATCTGAGTGAAACTAATAATCAAAGATATATGTATTGGAGCAAGAAATGCTCCCTATACCTATATCTGGCATCGTAGATCCTTTTACTTAATTAAAGGATTAAACTGAGACCAGCAAAACTCAATATATAATACTCTAGGGGTATACTCTGAAGTTTGAGTCGGGCACGAGGTAGATTTCCTGTATTCGATCAACCATACCTACACACAGTATATACAGCTATTCACTAATTTACCTATCTCATTACGACACTAACAAAGTTTACTTGTTTCATTACAAATTCACCATAAAATTAGAGTCAAATAAAGCAGTTGATGTAATCGAACAAGTTTGAGTTGGGACGAATTTAGGTTTAGTTGTATACAGGGTGGCTCAAACTCAAAATACAAAAAAAACAATCTTCAAATTTAGAAAAACCTATTTTCTTTAAATATTAATGATAAATTACATACATATAATAATAATAAATGTCAATGTTAATTGAACTTTTCGCCTTGAGATAAAAAAATAAAATATAGGATCCTCTGACACCGAAAAAACAGTTTTTTGGTGTAATGTACCAATTTTTTGGCAGAGATAATACTTATACTGTTTTTCAGCCAAAAAAATTATAATTATGTAGCGAAACATTAAAAAAATATTTTGGCTCAAGTCTTCACCTTGAACTTGTCATAAGCGATCATTTAGCGAAATGAAAATCTAATTTTAATGTTTTTTGGGAGTAAATAGTAGGCCGTAATGTCAGAGGATGCTTGGCACTTGGACTGGTAATTATTAAAATATTTTACTAAAACATAAATTTTAGTGACGAAAGATGCTCTTTAAAAAGTGTACCACTAAAAAAACTAATTATAATAAAACTGTTTACTACTGATGTTTATTTTTCTAATGCAGACTAATTCAGAAATTTTTCTTAAGTTTATTACAATGTTACATGTGAAATACTCCTAGTGTTTAGTAGTTCATTTATCCATAATTTCCAACAAAACTTTCCGGTGTATTTTAAAATAGTAAGCGGAATTTGCAGGTGTGCTGTTCCTTAACCGTAAGAAATTTTAAATTACGAGGAAGTGTCCAGCATTAATGACTGGCTTAAAGTGCCTCTTCCCACTTAAAGATTTTAAACCAGTAGATTAATATTGATTCCCGTGGGATTACTTCTAGTTCTACAGTGGATATAATAAAAACATACTCAAAATAGTTTACCCAAATGATGTTGTAAATTCTTACACCATCAGATTATACTAAATAAATGTTATCTATATTCCCACAACCCGCTTTTAACCAATAAACTAATTGGGTTTTTCACAGACCCACTTCAATATGCTATACTACTTAAGTTTTTGGTTTTGCGGTTGAAAATTTGGTCAGTTTCAAGTTCGACAAGTTCTGCATGGAAACCATCCTCAGCAATTATCCGGAAACTACACTTGAATTTAGTTTAAATGGGATTCTCATCGTTGAATTGTTATCCCCCTTTAACACAAATTATTTAAATTACGCTACTAATTATTACAAAAGTGACCAGATAAAAATAGTTAATTTTTAAGTGCGAGTTTGTTAAAATGATATTCACAAAATAAAGGGGAAAATTCAGTATTGATTTATATTTTCATTATTAAAATGGTTCCAATACAAAGTTGGGATTTTATTTTCCTTCTCAGAGAAATTTCCACAAGGGTGCTCAAGAATTATTTAGAGAGTAGCTATTTTTAACCTTTGGGAAATTTAAACAAATTTCGTTTTTAGTAAATAAAATCCTTACAACCATTGACTTTTCTTGTTAAATTATTTTATTCGCTTACGTCTCTGTTCTAAATCATTGACTACAAAATATCCAGGCATATTTTTCTGTACCTTGCTTGAATAAATTAGTTTAAGATTGCGAAATCACTTAATTAAGAAATATTACTCCCGGAGAAACGTTATTTGATAAATCTGAAGAATTTTCCGCTTAATTGTTGATGTTTCAAAGTTTTACTCAAACAAAAAGTGAACATAAAATTGGAAATTAATTAAGTAAGTAAAATCGGTTGTATTCAGATGCATGCAGTCTCTGTAGAGATTACGTATATTTTTAGTTGGTTTTTCGCAATTTTGGCTATTGTTTTGATTTAATTCGAATTTATTTATCTCTTTTATAATATTGGATTACATAAAGTTTCATAATGGAACAATTCTAGTTTAAATCCACTATCTAGTAAAAACAAAGAATAAATGCAAGCGAAATATTATATTTTGTGGGTTTACCTAAATTTTTAGAAAAGCATTTATTGATTTTTTACACAAAAATAGCAAGCAGAAAATTTGTGTTCATGATGTAAAATCGTGAGAAAAATGGGTCAATTACACTTTTTATTTATCAGTTATTTAGTTGTAATAAATAATAATTAATGCGTTTATAATTGTTTTGATTATTCAACTATTAACTTTAACCGGCAGTTAAATCCAAATTGTTTATATGGCAATTAATTATTATTAACAGTACATTTAAAGATGGATAAGAGGGTTCAGTCATAAAAATAACGATAGTTTATTTAGGTGCGTCTCGTCTCCACTATCTCTTGTAGTCGATGCCCATAATTTCATACCTGCATTTTTCAGTTGTGACTAGTAAATTTTTAGTACTCACAATTAATATTTATGTCAACGTTACATTGAGTTACCTGTTCAGCAGACACAGTTTCGGGGGTTGTAGGTATCATAAAAATAACAGTAGTTTGTTAAGGTGCGTCTCCACTATCTCTTGGAGCCGACGCCCATGTACCATATTTCATATCAGCATTTTTTAGTTGTGATTAGTAAATATTTACTAATAACAATTAATATTTATTTTAGTGTAACATTGAGTTATCTGTTGAGCACACAGAGTTCCGGGTTGTAGGTAAGCAATAATAATTGATAGTAAACCTAAGAGGTAATCGTATCAGCACCCCAACCCAACCAATAACAGAACAGTGTCATAAATCCAAACAGGTATATATCCCGCTGTTGTAATAATCCTTATCTGGTGGCAGTGTCGCCTGGCTAGCATAGCATAGCACGTATCCTTGCAATCCCAAGGATCGCCAACGTCGTCATAGCGGCCTCCAACTCCAACTCCAACCCTGATGAGCTGGGATAAGCGGCACCCCCATGTGCAATGCGCTGGCGCAAAATCCTGCCGGCCGACCTCGCCTCTTCACCTTGCTTCCATCGAGTTTCGGTCACGCTAAGCAGTCGTCCACGCGGAGTTATCGACGGTTACAATTCGGTGCACGTTTCCCAACCTCTCAATGTAGACATGTTTGCGTTTTGTACGATTAATTAGTGTGTATGTGTGCATTGTCCTTGTGGTGTTTTGTGGTGGTTTGGTGGCCACATGTAGACTAAGTTAGGGGTTGGTTGAGAGACTTCGACAGGTACGTTTTTTGGCAGGTGTGCTAGCTGCTGATGGTACTAACTGTGTTATGTACTCGCTCGTATATGGCCGGTGTTTATTTTTTCTTTACTTTCAATTGCTGCCATGGTACTTAGCTGGATAATTACAATTAAAGGTTGCGGCTTCTGCCCATGAACAACCGGATTTCAGGCTGTGTACATTTGGACAACTCCAGTTTTTTTACAGGTACTTTTTAATAACACCAAAATTACAGGAATATTTTCAACAAAAACTTTTGAAAAACTTGTATAATTACAATGGACTTTTATGACAAAAATCACAAATTTATAAAATTGTTTTGAAACTTCTATTTACATGTTTATACAAGATTGTCCCTTTAAAATTTAAAAGGATGCAATTGTAGGTAATAAACTATAAAGTTTAAGATGCGAATAAAAATAAATGAAAACCGAACAGTGTTTTTAATTGCATTTAAATAAGTAATATATTTTGAAGAACAAAATTCACTACAAAAATGCAGGAACTATTTTAAAAATGTTTACTTAAATATAGTGAGAAATTTTTATTTTGTGGCATCGCTTCTTCGAAATAAATGATGTAATTATTTCAAACAATATTAGTTTTCAATACAAAAAACTTAATTTGACTTAATTTTAATGTTGAATAACCAAAACTGATGAATTAGAAACTGCAAGGTTAGAAATTACGTGCTCTGAGGGATGACGCAATTTTAACGACCCTAAAAATGTATATATAATTTTATCCCCTATTTCTTCAAGTTCCGCTATACTAATAATAATTGTTACGGATTGTTTATAAGAAATAAATTAATATTCCTAGCTTTTAGTGCCAGAATTCTAATGTAGGTACATCTTTCCGTTAACATACAGTGGCGTAGCTTTTTTATATTCGGGGTCTAGTAAATACTAATAAGTCAATTTAACCAAACTTACCTTATAAAAAATGCAAAATTGTAGCCCCCAAACTTAGTACAATATCTTTATCGTTAACTAGTCTTGAAAATTTCTTCTAAAAATTCTTGGAAATTATAGCTAAATTTGAAACCATTTTAATAGTTGGTAATCTCAGTTTAAGAACGTTTTGGGTAGTTTGTGATTTCCAAGAGAAATATTTACAACTTTTTACGTCGTTGTTAAATATTAAACAATAATGCCGCGTGAAATTAAACAAAAACTATAACATAAAACTTCGATATCAACGTAGTTGTACATAAATAATGTTTATGAGTAAAAAATAATTGAAATTACATACCTATACTAAGATTTATCAAGGTTTTTTTGCAATTCTTTCTTGTATATATAATAAGGCCCCTATTTTCAAATAAGTTCATTATGTAACCATAATTTAATATCCAAGTTTTTTAATCCTTTTTATAGGTTCAGTTACAACTGGTTAACTTTATAAGTGTGTTTATTTTAGCGTTCCACATCATTAAATCGATTGTAATTAATAGCATAGATAAAACTTTATGGCTGATTATTTCCATAAAATTACGATACGAATTCAACACTTTTTTTAAATTTATTATTTTAAAAGAAGATATGTAAACAAGTTTAGGAAATAATGTGAATTTCATAAATACTATAATTTGGAAGAAAGAGAAACAAAACAACTCTCGTTTTTTGTTCCACAAACATCGATTTAAATTTTAAATGGTCTGTTGGATGCTGTAGTGTTTAGTGAGCTTGTAGCTGATGACCACAAGCTCTCATCTTCAGGCCTCAAATAACATAATTTTGTTATACACATTTCGTGTACAAAATTTCCAACTGTATTACGTGGATACTCTCTCGTTGAGTACAAATTTAACGAGGTGTGACGTGCTTGAATTTATAAAAAAATATTTAAACATGACACGTAGAAATTTGCTTTTTTATACTTGAGCATGAAAACTAACTGTGAAATAGTAAAACTGAATTAAAACAGCAACATTATGAATTTAAACTATTTAAATTTTTTAAAACTTAGTAATTAAATACACCAGATTTTTCTCCAGTTTCCACTTTTAGCGACTCCACAAAATGATAAGGTTTTAATTGATGTTTGAAATCTCCCTTTTGGTACAAGTATACAATATTTTTTGTAATTTCGTCTATAGTTCAGTAGCCTGGAATTTAGTTCTTAAAGTTATTCTCTTTTTGATATTTTTTGCGTTGACGATAATTTAATTCTTTCATTTCCAGGGCAATTATAAAATATTTACTTATGCTTAACTCTATAATCTAATTTAACAGTGACTTTTAGAATTATTAGTATTTTTCCCACAAAATACAAAAGACTTCATATTGTAAGACGGTATTTTGTTAAATTTCGTTAAGGAAGAGGCATTGAGAAAAGTTAATTTGGCGTGAACGTTGACAGAATGTTTTTGAAAAGTTCTTTTTATCAATTTCTTAAGGAATCTAACTATGTGTTTTGTATCCGTTATATTCAGCAAGTTATGTAGCAAATTTTAAAGTATGTCTAGTAAACAGACCGTACATTTGTAGTACATCTATTATTAAAAGAACATAATGTTCTAAAACAACGAAAATGTTTGTTATCGTTGTTGTAAAATTAAATTTGCTAAGAGTGAAAGGTGGGTAAACTAAAACGCATGTAAATCAAATTTAAAGCAAATGAATTTATTAGCGGATTCACTGATGATTAATTCAGTAAAATATTTCTACAGTAATGGTACGCAGGAAATGCAATTATCCTTGGCGTTAATTATGTACTATAAATTATATAAATTAATTTAATAACAAGTAGCAAGAAGCATAATCTACACTCAACTTACCAGTAATTTTCAATTGACGATAATAATTGATCATGATTATCAAATGCTTCTTTAGTGAATTTTTAAATTGTTCGCAATGTCGAAAACAAGTTAATTTTTTCCACAACCAACAATAATTACAAGCCACATTTCCACATATTTTATAAATCGCTGACCTTAAACGTACATTATACTCATCTGAAATTATTAAAACACCTCGGTATGCATGGAATGCGACGAGATCATTCTTAAGTGCAAGTGTGGCAACATTCTTCTTTGACTTATCTTTTTAGGGGAGGCTTTTAATAACCACCTAACTCATACATATAAAGGCCAGGTAAAAATGCTTCGGGGAGTTGTTTGATGTTTGGATAAATTAAAAGAGAGTAAACAGAGACGGAAGATAAGATAAAAAATTATATACCGCATAATAAACATCGAACGCAGTTAATTTTAATTTCAAATATACGGAATGCATTTATTGCACCATAATTTTCAGTTAACGTTAAAATGTTGCGGCAAGTTTATGAAATTTGTATGAACAGCAAACCCTCAAACATTTTGAGATGTAGCATACTCCTAGAAATGACGGCTCTCACGGATACGGTTCGTACATGTGTTATTTAGATAGTGGTGAGTTTAAACAGAGACTGCCATTTCACTGTGAGAGAAGAGAGTAGTTAGGTACCTGTTGTAGTATTGTAGATAGAAATGTGAAATATAATGTGAATGTACTCATACTCATATAGAAAGATTTTTCATTATGAACTTAAGTTTTGTATCGTGTTGTTTGATAATGATCAAAGTTATTTATATTACGAGTATAATAACAGGTTAAATTGTGTGAATTAGGTTTGTGAAAAATGGAGAATGATTTATTATTTAGCTCGCTTAGTTTTTTGACATGTTGGGTTTTAATAAATAAACTGTAAGTATTTAAAATAAAGTAAATATTATAAAAGAAAGTCGTAGGTGGGTTATCGCACTTACTGTAAAATAAAATTTCAAATTCAAATTAAATTACAATAAAATTATAACTTCATACACCAAAAATTGCGACTTCTGAATTTTCTTTTGAAATTTTTGTTTTATCAAATTTGAGAAACTCTCAGACTTTGAATATAACGATTTAATCGAGAGGTTACCCATCTGAAGTATTGGTTGTCGCTCTCACAAAAAATTGTTCGAATTTAATGGAATTTTCGGAGAATTTTCCAGAAATTGTAAGCCAATATAAGGAATCAATGAAAACTCTTTCAAAATTTCAGCCTGATATTAGCTCTCTACTTTCTAATAAGACAAAAAAATCTTGTTTGCTGTATTTATGTATAACTGAAGACATATTTAATTCTTATTATGATTTAACATCTCAAAACTCAGATTAAAGTCTAATTTAATCTAATGACGTGAGATGGCGCAGCAACCTATATGTCGCGATTCAGGCTTTAATCTTTTCGTTAGTCGATTATCTTTAAGTGTTTAGTAGAATATGAAAACTATTTTAACAATATAAACATACATAATTTTCTGTCAAAATATATTTGGGTACAATCATGCGATGAAACTTATAGATTTTATTTTTTTTCCAAAACAACCAATATTCTAAAAATGCAACTACTAAGTTGGGTTTGAAAAAATACCGTCAAGTTTATTTTGGAATATGGGCACAAATACAGGGTGTCCTAGGATAGACACGAAATATTTTAGGCGTGATTCTTGATAAATTCTGCATCGCTCTATATACATTTTTACTTTCTTATACGTAGTATAAGGAAGTATTGTAATCGTGATTTCTTTCGACTTCGAGATTTTGATGGATTTACACGTTTTAAGGGCCCCTGAATCCATTTTGACCATTTTCGCCATGATGTCTGTCTGTGTGTCTGTCTGTCTGTCTATGTGTCTGTCTGTATCCACCATAACTCAAAAACGAGTTATCGGATTTGATTCAAATTTCATATTTAAGAGTTTGAACAAAATTGTGGGTGCTACATTCAATGTTTTTCATCTAGCACCAAAACAAGTGACAGTTACCTGATGACATTTTTAGGTTTTTTAAGAATATCTTGAAAAATAAACAATTTATGAGATTTTTTTATTCTTTAACATTGATTTAGAATTGAATTTTGAACAAATTTTGTTTGAACTTTTTTTGAAATTCCGTCAAAAAAATTTCAAAAAACTAGATATTCTTAAAACACTTTATATTTCTCATAGCGCGCGTTTATAGTTGAATCCGATGGTCGAGGTAGACCATGTGTTTCATTATATGCTGCCAAACAGAGGGTCCCGGGTTCGAATCCCAGAAGGACCGGACCATTAGTTTTTTTTTATTTTACTGGTTTCTATGGTACCGAAAACAATAATAATGAATAAATAAATGTAATTTCATAACGGGAGATTTTTTTAAGTGAGTAATAGGTCAAAAATCTAAAATAAAACACATTTTTGTCGTAAAATTCGGTTATAATGAGCGGGACAAGGACAGATTTATGCGTATTGCAATAAGTGCGACAGAGACTATTTGAAAAATGCTGGAAACCTTCAAAATTTTTACAAGAAATTTAACTTAATTTCTTTAGGAAAAGTAATTATTGTGATACTATCCGTAAGTATAAGAAAGTCATGTGTTGGGCACATCAGATATTTTATCCCCAACACGGGTTAGTTTTCGAGCAATCATCTCTTGAATGTTGAAAATTGTAGATTGAAAAAGGAAAACACAGTTGAATAAAAA
Source organism: Pediacus dermestoides (assembly GCA_963942485.1). Lineage (NCBI taxonomy): Eukaryota > Metazoa > Arthropoda > Insecta > Coleoptera > Cucujidae > Pediacus > Pediacus dermestoides. Next base: position 40,331,568 of record OZ012626.1, read on the forward strand.
GAAGCCAGTCTGCTAAACTATTTGATTATCGATAAAACGTTATACATGAAATTTGTAGCTGAGATGATTTGCGATCGAAAGTATCTTGCAATTTTTTTGATAGTGTTAACCCTTAAAGAATTATTAGTGTTCAAATTTGGAATTTGAAAAAATAAATCCTCGAATAAATCATTATGTTCACGTTTCATTCAATTTATTTTGAAAACTAGTATTGAAAATAGTTAAAAATTTGATACATGATGAAAGATTGGTTTATTTTGAATCGAAAAGTTAAATTCTATTTAGAACATGAACGATGTCTACTCGGAGTAATTATTAAATTTGTTAAAAAGATTTCTGTAAGCTGCCACCTTCAATGACTTTATAAAGAAAATTAAAATTAAAAAAACCGGATTGGAGACAAAAAAAATCATACAGGACAATGCAGAATGTATTCAAGAATCACACCTAAAAATATTTCGTGTCTATCCTACTATAGCCAAAGGTTTATCCTAATTTGCAAAATTGTGGTTTACGAAATGCAGTAAAATACACGCCATATTTTGTTAGTTTAAATTACCGCAGAGTAGCATATTGATACTAATCGAAAATCCAACCAGATTGAATCATTTAATAGTCGGAATACAGCGCTTCCTACATTTAATTGGCGGTTATTAAAACAACATTTAATTAATTTCAACCTGATCATTGAACTTTCAGATTGTTACACGATATACATCAGGTAAATAATTAAATATCTATTTGCTAGATCTATCAATATAACCCACAAACTTCCTAAATAAATATTGATAATATTCTATGAACACCACACGCGCATAAATCCTTTTTGTCTATATACCTGAAATATGAACAAACCTACATGGCATAGATTTACGTAAAATATATTGTGTTGAAGGAGATAATTACACTAGTCTAATCGTGGTTTTAATTGAACGAACCAAACAAAACTAATCTTGCAAAACCAACAGTATCTGAAGGTAGACGTTGTTATTATGGAACAGCATTCATGAAGGCAGCCGCAGATTATTCTACAAGTACACAACTCGAATGAGATGATAATATGTTGAAATTACTCAAGTGTTTATTCCATTGTATTAATTTTGCTGTCAGATGGTAAAGTTTTCCATAAAACATGATGGAGTGTATTTATGGCTTCGAAACAAATTTGATTTTAAATCAGAGCAATTTATCAATCCTTCGAATTATTTGTTTTATTGTCAAAGTTAAATGCTATGTACTTACATTAGTGCAAATATGCTGTACTCATAAATCACATTAACTAAAAATAGGACAATCCTGAAACCCCTTAAGCTGTTAGTAGTGTAGTTATCGATAAAATATCTTGGTTGACGTCAGACATGAGTAGCAGGAAAGGCGCCACGATTCGTATTGTTAAGTTTGCTGCATCAAGCCCAGAAATTGGTAGGGACGCGCGTCTACACCACCATGGCCCCATTTCCATGCTTTTGTATACACATCATCTCGAAAATTTTCTGTTGTTTGTTTTATGAATGTGTTTTCTCCCCATCGTGTTTATATTTTTACCACACAATAAACAAAGCAGTAACCAGAAATCCAATATGTTCGATGCCATTAACATATTTTTTATGACGTATAAAGGTATAAACTGTGCACTAAAAGGGATTCTAAGGTGGGCTATTGTTTCTCATGCGCGTTTATTTGCTTCTTGCTGGGAAGATACGAATTTCAATTTAAGTCCTTTGTGTAATCCTGAATCCCAATAATTTTTTAATCGGATTAAAGGATTTGAATCTTTTATTCCGTTTTTAGGGGTATTATTTGGGCGGAATTGGTACTGTTGGTGACAGTTTAATATCAAAGGCATTTTTTGCTACTTTATTTTTACACATACCAATATTTGAATAAACTGTTAGGTTTCTATATTTAGAATGGTTAAAAAGTTTTTGACTTATAATGTGAGTAAGTAAAATCTTCAAAAATCTATGGAAAACCTACTTATTGATACTAGTCGAGATCAAGAGTGAGAATCGTTCTTAAGCCAAGATTACATATTAGAAGACGAGATCATAGCCGAGTTCAAGGTTTTAATGAGACAAAACAAGACCAAAAACTACTTTAAAAAGATCGAGATCTTTATCTATATTAGATATTATTAGATCTAGGCCAAAAAAGAGGATTCAGTGAGGCAAAACGAGACCAAAAGCCTAATTTAATAATAACTGAATATTTTTTTCTACTTCAGAAATAATGTTACAAAATCGCCGAGGTTTCGCAAAAAACTAAAATTAAATCAAAGCTTTTTAATTTTTAATAGAACAATGCAAAATTGAATATTAAAATTCATAAAAATATGTATGTGTACCAAAACCTCGCATATTTATGCCGCATATTTTTCCGATTAATAAAACATCAGACTTTATTACCGAAATGTGCAAAAACCATTAAAAAGGGGGCGACGAAGTACATCAAAACATTTTTTCCAATGACACAAGATAAATTACATTGTGACGGATACTCTGAACAGGTCAAAGGGTCAAATCACCAATAATTAATAGGGGCAATTATGCACAAAGAGGGTTCGTTTTATTCCTCTCACAAGGGTATACTGTATAGCTCAACTATTTTTAACACAAAGCAAAAGTACAGTGCAGTTTTTTCAAACTTTGTTCCTTTGATCATCAGCCATAAAATAAATGATTCAATCCATTTGTCAAGTAAATTGTGTGCGGGGCGTAATGAAGTCGTATGGAAGAAGCCATTTAAAGCAGTAGGCTTTTTATTGCTCAAGTCTTAGGTGGTGCTTAAAACTTACCAGCAAATTGCTCTGATAAGAAAGAAGGGAGATAATTTGCATGTAATGTTAAATGCATAAATGCAAGCTGTTAAGCCCTCAAATATGGATAATCTGGATAATGGACAGGAAAGTTATAGAATCAAGAATGGGAAATAATCAATAAATTTCAAATTAGTTTATATAATTATGCAAAAAATTTCTGTTTGATAAAGTGATGCGGAGGTGAGGTTCTCATGACGTCAAAACCCAGGTCCGCACTAAGTGCTTTTTTTATACAATATCTTAGCTTTCAGGATCTAGACAAATTTAAAAAAATATGTCCTTCTATCTCGAATTATTATCTTATCGATTTCGGTATTTTCTCTAGATTCTTGCAGAACAAACAGAATAATCCAGACGAAACAAGTAAATAAAATATCCCAACCCAAGTTTATTTATTAGAAAAACCCACGAACAAACTGCACTCAAATATAAATGCAAATTGTGTTTACGCCAAACAACACGACTTCATACAGAAATTTCCCACAATTTTAAGTGCATTTTGCTCTAATGATTTTTATCGACAGCACGTTAGAACAGTTTTATTGTGGGTTATAACAATAATAATTATTACCAATTCCAATTTGCAGTTCCGTTCTCTTAATCTAATTTATCACTGTAATTTACTTCCGATTTAGTAGTCTTGGCGGATGTTATATGTTATGTATAGACGAGCACAGAGCCCTAATGTAGGTCATTCCCAATGCATATATCTCTACACCCATTCAGTTTCAGCAAGTGCCATTCCATAATGCAGTGGAAATTTCATGGGGGCGACCGACACAGTAAAACCAAAAATCCAACAGGGATTTGCTTTTTACTTTTACAAAATTAAATTGACTTGCAAATGAATTCATGTAGTAGATATAGATAAACGCAAATGCATATAACTGTTTTAAATGTATGGAACATCGTCACCATCATGCAGTTTTCAATCAATAAAACTCGTAGCCTTTAATTAAAAAAGAAGCCACAACATAAAGTTGATCTTCCAATTTACTCGATTTCATTGGCGACAAGCCAAATATTTTCAGGACCTCTAACGGCCATATAAAGTGTTTTCAGGTATTAATGGTCAACGGTAAAATTCAGCTAAATACGACTGACTCTAAGAGGCATTACAAATTTTCAGACATGTACGCCTAATAAATAACTTCCAGTTTAAAACAAATACCTGACGCGCTTTATTCCATTTGGAATAATCCTTTTCTTTGGGTTTGGGTAAGTTCATGGTCAACAAGAGAGTATGTGACTAGGTACCCTACTGATGACAATGAGTGTTTATATTTGTATATCCGGTAGTTGGGTGCGTGCTTACATCCGGCATTCCTAATTGCCACGTCCGGCCTATCCACACAATTCGTTTATAATAAAATTAGACACAACCTTGCATTAACTTTCACTGATGAGCTTGCTTGATGGGGCATGAAGAATTCCATCGTCAATGCAGGATATTGCGGAAAGGTGCACTGAAAGTCGATGGGAATTATTTAAATTAAATTATAGCGTTGTTAATCGCGGAATTTTCGAGGAACTTTCCAGAAATTCTAAGGCCATTATCGGATTTTTTTAGGACATTACGCAATTTTTTGTCCTCCAAATTTGGCAGGAGCTAACCAGGGGTTGGTTACCTGAGGAATTTTGGAATTTTCGCAGAATTTTCCAGAAATTACTAGACAATTCTAAGAAAATTGGTAGAAATTACGAGGAGTTTATGAGGAGTTTGTTGTACAAGTTATAAATAGAAAACAAAAAACTAAGATTTTTCCTCTGAAGTCCTCAATTGGACATAATGCAGCTTGATTGCTGTGAAAGCGCCTTTAGGCCCCACGCTAACTCTTACAAGAACTTTTCTTTTTAAAAATAATTTGTAGGTCAAGAATCTGGCCTAATTTACGTTACATTTACTTTTACAGCAGGTTCGTTGACTGATTGCTTTAATAAGTAAACAACAAACACAAAAAAGTGTTAACCTCATTTTTCAGTCACGCTATTTCATTAATTTCCACATAAACTAAAATTCTTTTTATTTGAAATAAAGTTCTCATTTCTGTTAATATCCCACATTATTTCACCCTAAATCACTCGGCACATGCAAACACTAGCACCTACACTTTTTCCTCTATGCCAAAGCACAAACACGCGACAATGCAGATTTTCAGTAATACCGCTTGAAATATTTACGTCGAACACAAGCGGCTCTGAATTAACGTAAAATTTGAACGGCAAACAATACATTTCAATTAATTTTCGTAAAAACCGTATAGCCTGTATAATGAAACAATCTCGGAACAGATAAATCATAGGCAGAAATGCCGCTAAAAATAAATCACAGTGGACATGTGAATGCGGGTAATAAATAATTTACACTGTGATACTCCATCGAAAGTTTAAATTGCCCCAGACCGTATTAGAAACACTATGCATTCTACGAAATTATCGGGAATAGCGTCTGTTGGCGTGATATGCATCCAAACTGCTATTTGCTCCTCGGGACCAATTAATAAAGGGAATATATGGATGATTATGGGCCATAATCGTGTATGCGGTATCGCTCGATTGTGGGACAAGTGCAATAAAGTGGAAGGGGTAAACGAGTGAAAAACAGCCACTGATAAGCGGAGTCATGAAACTAAAAATTAAAATGAGCATTTTCCAAAGTTTTTTCTCACGTTGTCTTGGCGTTGTGCAATAAAGTGTTTGCGCCCATGTGCGATAAAAGCACTTTTTCGCACGGCGACAAGGGTTCACGTTGCCATACGAACAGAAACATCAAGTGATTATTTAAGTCTATTGACAAATCACTCTGATGCACTTAACATTTGATACAGAAATAACTTATTCCTATACTATTTGTTCAAAATGTCTAAACAATTTGTCTACCCTGCATCCCACCAAATACTTTTGTTAGCTACATAGCATCTCATATTTTCATTCTTTAACCAAAATCAAAACCTTTGATCCCATCCCTCGGGCTTAACCTCTGTAGTGGTCGAAAAATAAATAATATCCAATCCAAGATCCAAGTATTGTCTACTATACAAAAAATAAACATTTAATAAAATTGTATATGAAATCCTCTTGGGGATGCGAATAAAAAACCGAAATATTCAAAGTTCTTTATCTTCTCTTAGCAAACTCGAATGAACACGTCTCTGTATACAATTTCCCTTGACTGTGCATGCTGAAGGAAAAACTCACTTTATATAAAGCTGACCAGACAAAACAGAGCATTATTTAGAGCACAGTATTTCTTCGCCGACAAGCTGAAATTTAATTGTCGGCGTCACATCTCCTCTATGTATTTATATAAAATGTTGCTTTTAAAATTTACTAACCGTACTACTAGAGTATTTTTACTATCGTCTGCATGAAAGCGATCTATATAGTGTTATCGGTCTAAGTTGGCGCCGCATTCGTCTTGCAACGGCCCGTGGGAATAACAGCGAAAATGTAACACGTAATGTAGAAAGCAACGCGTGATACTATATGTCCAGATTTCAAATAAAAGGACCCTTGTCGAACAAAATGACAAATATATGTAATATATTTTGGCAATTTATATGTAGGTCCTGAATCAAAATGATACGTGTCCGCATTTACCAGAAAAAAGTTTTCCTTAATCCGCATTTTGGTATGGTATTATTGTGGGCCAAGTGCGATCCAGATGGAATTTTTTAGGGATAGCAGAGTTTTATATGAGAGTGCGCTGGCCATGATGATTGATACTAGAAATTAACTAATTTTGTTTTGCCCAGAAAATAGCGAATTTTTCATGCCTGCCCACTGAAGCATTTTAAATTTATTCTTTATTCGTTTAACCCTTACTAATAAGCAATAGGAAACTTTAATGTTTCGTCATTAAATAAAAAAAAGTCTTTTGGCATTTATTAAATCATCCACCCCCAACGAAACTTCCTCGCATAAAACATCATTTCTTTTATGGGACAAAACTTGATATTGCTTTAGAAATCCATTTCGTTACCAAAATCAATTTTTCACAGGGTTGGTTAATTATAACTTAGTTACCTAAACTGCCTTTGATCTTTGATTTAAAACTAATTAATTTTCTACTTTCCACTTCATCAGTGAATGAAGACGCTGGTAAACATCATTTTATTTAAGTAAAACAAATTCCACCAATATTTTGTCTGTTCATATTAAAGGTATTCTTTACATATCATCATCCTCTATTTTATTATCATTGTTCACTGGTCATATAAACCTCGATATGCATTTGATCGGATATACTACACGAGACACTAATAAATTCCAATATTTCATGGTATTTGCATTCATATTCAAATAGATTTCTATCAAAGTTTATTGGGCTTGAGTTGGAGCCGTTTCTGTGCCAAGCGCAAGATGATACCCTCGTCGAATTTAAATAAGATAAGTACGTATGTACATATAATACAGTGTGTCCCCGGATCGACGCAACTATAGGTGTAAAAGTCAACAGTTTTTCTAGAGATAAATTATTGAGATATAATAAAATATAGAATATAGTTCTGACCTTTGGCGCTGTTTTCTTACGTAAAGGACCTCACAGAAATATCATGGATATAACTGTATAACAACGAAATTAATTTAAAAAATCCAACTTTTCTAAATTTTATCTCGCCTTTTACTACACTCTCACTGCACACTATTTTTATTTAACAACGAATTACACGCATGAAACGATTTATTAATTGCAAACAAATTAATATACATATTATAATAATATAATTAATTAATAACTAAACGTATAAGTAACACACTTTAATATTTCGTAAACGTGATAAAACTAAAACTAACTCAAATACATAATTATATTTCAACTCGTCATAAAAATCCCTGCAGTAAAATTCTGGTGTTAAAATAATTTTTCTTTGTAGAAAAAGTTTGAAGTAAAATCTAAATACTTTTTGTACACAAACTATTTCCAAAACACTGCAAAAAACGTGGTATGTCATGGCCACATTCTAAGGAAAACCATCAAACATTTTTTTGTAACTGGACACGTTAAATTTTAACTCCTTTTCGTACAACCGAAAATTATTTGAACACAATTTTTACAACATTAGCTTGGATAGTTTTGTTTAGGACTCATTCCCATATTTTTGAGATAAACCTCAAAGTAAAAGCCACTTTTAGTGGGAAGACGTATATGTAGAAGAAAGCGTTATGGAATAAAGCGAATTATGCTTTTTTGCTAAGACTCCAGAAACCTAAGTGTGTCCCTAATTTGCATCTCTAATAAGTGTGATTTTGTTATTAGTTTATGAAACGAACGGGAAACTAAAACTAGAACACTAAAATGGAGCTACATTATTAGCTGCACAATAAAAACTATAATAAAGGCAATGTTAGCTATATTTTTTAAATCATTTTTGTCCTCTAAATATTTTTCTCTATTTTTAAGTATAACTTTTATGTCTTGTAATAATACATACTTTTCTAATCATAATATTAATTCTGTTTTTTTTTTGTTTACAGGTAGGACACTCCTAGAGGCAATATGCTTAATGTAAGCGAAGATAAAATACTCCTCTTATTTTTTATGGTATTATTTAATAATTTATGGCCAAGAGTGCCATATTAACATTTTATTTAAAATCGAAGTTTTTTCTAAATTTTGATGATGGCATATTGAAGAGCATCGAAAAATCTTCAAAAAAGATCCTCTTGTTAAATATCGATAAAACGAGTAGTTTTCGAAAAAAACGCGCTTCTGTTTAATGCTTGCTTTGTTAATTTTGAAAATGAGCTGTAGTTGGTATTCATTTAAGATGTTTTTCTCGAAAACGACTCGTTTTATCGTGATGCAGCAAGAGCATCTTTTTTGAAGATTTTTCGATGCTCTTCTATCGTGCGTCATCAGAATTTAGAAAAAGTGCCTAACAAAAAAGTTCTGGGTCTTTATTCAAAGGTCAACGTCAGTTTCGACTTTTTGACACTGAAGGATTTACCTCAATTTTGTTGCCAGAATACAAATAAACATTAGTGATAAGTGTGCCAAATTTGAAACGAATCGGTGCACTAGAAAAAAGTTACTGGAAAAAATTGATTTAAAAAAGTAAACTTTAAGGCCCTGTAACCCCAAGATTAATGATCTTTCGAAAAAATGTTATAGGAACTTGTCACATTAATTTTTCAAGTAGAATCACCTCCCGAGTTTTTTGCTCCTAATTTCCGGACATCCTGTATATAAATTGATAATTTTTATCTAACCTCTTAATTTTTATTAAATTCTTCAATTTAACAAGAATTTTGATTAGAATTCATTAGTTTTTCGAAGATAATACCCTAAACTGGCCTAAACAATATTATTTTAATTAATTTAAAAAAAATCGGCTTACTGCAAGAATGTAAATGGACAAAATCATAATCCGTGTAATTCATCAATTTTCTGTACCGTTTATTTCGTATGCGTGTTTATAAATTTGGGATACCAAAAGCAACATTAGATATTCCTGCAGCATCTAGACGTCTGTTTGGCCCAATTCTGTCAAGCCGCGATGGTATAGTAGTAAAGAGCAAGAAAGTAGGAAAATAGATTGCTTTTAAAAGTAAAAGATAAAACGGTCTTTAGGGAGGGCATTTAAAACCCCAGCGTCACACTAAAGATGTATAAAGCTCATTAATTTAATTATCCAACTAAAGTTTAATAACAAAGGGGTTAGAGAATAGAGGCTATAAAAATACCTTTCAACTGTAGCGAACTTGCCAACAAACTAAATTTATTATTATTAATTTTGTGTGTAGGTACTTTTTTGTTTGGGTAAACTCAAAAGAATATATTATATATGTAGATAACATGCACAAAAAGACGACATGAGTGTTTCACCATTAAAAGCCTTTTGATGCCGTAAATGTTTACCACCCTTCAACTGGGGAAAAACATAATATACCTACACGCTTTTAAATTTAGACAGCGCATATTTTCATAAAAGAGCAATATATTATCCCTGTATATGTAAAAGAATTTTTTTGTAAATAATTCGCTTTTGCTTCCACTCCCACTTTTTTTCTATAATACCCACCACGATAATCTTTTTTCGATATTCAATATTTGCGTATGCGGCGCGCGCACATTATTGTTAATGTTATTTTTATCTTATTGTAATCTTGCATTTTTCTGCAAACACTTGCTTAATCTCCCAGTTTTCCACAAAATAAACGAATTTAATGGTATCTAGTCTAGTAGACATTAAAGTAGGTTTATTTGGTCGATATAATGCCAAATGCAATAATGAAAACGTTAAGAGGCTGTAAAAATGAGATAAATACATTACAAGAAATGAAATGCGACGGAAATTACGGGTTTGATATATTTATGGCTTCAGTTTCGTATTGTGAGTTGCGAGTTTATTATACACAATAAAAAGAATGAAATCCGATTTCGTCTACTATAGAGCCAATTTAGACTCACATGTGTGATTAAAGGTTACAACGGAAAAATCGTTATCGGGCTCAATTTCGCATTGTGTATTAGTTTTATATTTCAATTCAATTTTATTTTGATACATTTCAGAAATGAACTGAATAAAATCTCGTATACAAATATCTCCATAGCAAATTTGGATCCAAGAACAAAATTTTAAGCCCGAAATTTTCCATATTAAACATAACGTGTTTAGGTTTTCACTATAGGACATCTCGGTTTTGTCGTGGTAGCTTGAAGTTTCGCCCGTAATGTTGCTGACTTCATCAGTATATTCTGAGGAATCCAGCAGCATAACTAAATGTTTTCCTCCTACTAATTTTCCTACTATTAGAAATTCAAAACAAAGGACATTTTTGGTCTTATACTCCGACAATTATGCACACTCAAGTGTACGTGAACCTGATGAAGGAGCAGGTATTTATTTTATTAATTCATAAATTATAATTAATTGATTCAACAACTTGAACTTAGTGGTACAACTAATACATTTCTCATACGACTATACAAAATTATAATTAATTACCCCCATTATTGTTTTGCAAACAATACCCCAGGGTTTTTGCGTTGAAGCCATCTAGTAATTATATCGTACCTAAATAGTTAATTAAAACTTTAATGAAAACCGCGACTGTGATGACGGATATATGAATGAATAACATACACAATTTCTACAGGAACAAATTTCTGTATAGGAAAATCTATCCATTTTATCGAGCTCAAGGATTTATATTGAATGCTAAACCTTAAACTGAACCAGTACTTATTGGCATGTCGATGAAGTATAAATTTTGCGTAATCTATACACTTAAGATTAAATTCTGGATAAAGTATATTGTAAGTTATGGGAGCATTCAACTAAGTAGGTAGTTGTTATCTAGAGTATTTCAAACGGCTTTAATTGATTGTCCAATTGGAAATATTTGCATGGTTTTCCTAGGTCAACAGAAGTTATAGTCCTTAGTATCTAATTTTCCTCATAGAAAAAATTCGATGGGGTTAATTTTTTAGGAATATTTTATTTGAGAGAAAAAATCAACTGAATAATTTTGTAGTTTTTACTGGCATTACAAAAAATTGCGAACAAATCTGTAAAAAACGTACATTTCAATTTCCATTAAAACCCAAATGGAATCTGTTAAATATTAAAACTTCATAAAAAATGCAAAGCAAAACTTCTGAAAGTGTTTTTATAACCCATTATAATAAATTAAAATAAAACGAAGAAAATACGTAATAAGTCTGTTGTTTACGTAATATTTTATTAGCATTTTGTTCTAATTACGAACGCAATGTAAGTTTTTTTGTATTTCGCTAGGTATAATTTTCTTCAGGTGATTTACTCGGGAAGTAATTACGAGAAACGCAATCTTTTGCAATAATTATTTACTGCAAACGGAGGAATCTTGATTAAATGAAGAAAATTAAATCAGAAATTATATAAGTACAGACAATCCAAGGAAAGATTTATAAAAAAGTAGGGATTGGCAATATTGCCAAAATTGAGAATTTAGTCGGTTAGATTAGGTATAGACTTCGAGGTAAAAGGCGAAGAAAGAATTCCCAAAGAATGTTTTTATTTAATTACAAAATGAGGCTTTTTTCATAGGGTTATTATAAGGGAGTTGCCTAAATTGGACCTCCTCCATTTTATAGGAAAATCGGGATAAAATTGAGGAAAAAGTTAGTTTCTAAAATCTGGATCATACAGGGTGAGTCGCAATAAGTGGGACATTCTTCACCTGTAAATACTAGGCCTAAAACTAAGACGATTGACGCAAAAAGTTGTTATACTAAAATGCATAACTAAAAAGTTATAAAAATAATAAAAAATAATTTTTGGTAATAACTTCTAAACTAATTGAATGAGAAAAACCAATTCTTGGTAGTTGCTAATGAATACCAAAGACAGTTAATTTGTGAAAATTTTGTTGTAATCAAACTTTAAGAAGATGGTTTTTTAAAGTAAGTAAAGTGTTTAACCTTCCGGAACTTTTTTTTTCCTTAAAATTTTAATTATAAAAAAAATTGCATTTAATAGGCAATTTAATTTAAAAACTTTTTGATCTCTCGTAAAGTTTTGATTAAACGCACCGTTAAGCTTTAAAAAATTAAAAACTAACAGCATGTTTTTACTAAGTTTCAAAAAATCAACACCAAGAATGCTGAGATTTAAAAGTTATTGACGAAGGACGGACCTCCAGCACATTATCCACGTCCTGTGCGACATTGGCTATCTGTCACCTATCCTCAACGATGGATTGGTAGAGGCCCTGACGCTCCTGTTGCATGGCCTCCTCGTTCTCCTGACCTAAACGCAATTGAATTCTTTTCTTGGGGATATTTAAAATCAAAAGTGTATGCAACACCTATTCCTTCACTTCAAGAGCTTAGAAGGAGAATCGTTCAACACGCCAATGAAGTTCGAGAGGCAGTTTATATTTTAAAAAAATTCGGTTTTCAATGCAAAGAAGAGCTACAGGAGCGTCATCGTCAGGGCCTCTACCAATCCATCGTTGAGGATAGGTGACTGATAGCCAATATGCTAATGTCGCACAGGACGTGCATAATGTGTTGGAGCTCCGTCTTCCGTCAATAACTTTTAAATCTCAGCATATTTGATGCCGTTTTTTTGAAACTTAGTAAAACAAGCTATTAGTTTTTAATTTTTTAAAGCTTCACGGTGCATTTAATCAAAACTTTATAAGAGATAAAAAAGTTTCCAAATTAAATTGCCTATTAAATGCAATTTTTTTTACAATTAAAATGTTAGGGACAAAAAAGTTCTAGAAGGTTAAACACTTTACTTACTTTAAAAAACCATCTTCTTAAAGTATGATTTCAACAAAATTTTCACAAATTAAAGGTCTTTGGTATTCATTAGCAACTACCAAGAATTGGTTCTTCTCATTCAATTACATTAGAAGTTATTACCAAAAATTATTTTTTTTTCTGAAACTTCAAACGCCTATAACTTTTTAGTTATGCATTTTAGTATAACAACTGTTTGCGTTAATAGTCTTAGTTTTAGGCCTAGTATTTACAGGTAAAGCATGTCCCACTTATTGCAACTCACCCTGTATAATATAGAATCGATGACAAAATTAATAAACATTTCTTTGTAGTTAAAACTAAGATATTTTTTAATAAATTTATAATTAAATAAATTTAATCTATGGATTGTAATCGAGTGAGAACTTAGAAGTGTAACAATTTTTGTACCTACTTCATCACAGAACTATTTCTCTATAATTACGTAACTATAAATAATTATCCATGTCGCATTTTTCATATCTGTACGCAAGCCTGATATGAATATTAAAAAGTAATTTTTAAACCAAGTATATAATTACAACCCTTTTATGGAGTTGTAATTTTATTACATCGAGCAAAAAAACCCCCACAGCAGAGAAAAGTATTTTTTCATATAGAAATTAATACTTAATAAACACCATGTAGTAGCAGAAACCCCAACAAATTAGCAACGACGCGTTTCTGATCTCATTTATGTAACCCAACAATGTGGGTTTGGTGTAAACAGACAGTTAATTTCACACTTGACTTCTGAAATATTTTCCAACATTAAATTTGCCGCTGATATTGTAAAATTAAATTACAAAAACATTTTAACAAGCTTTAGTTGAAGAGCTTTATTAGAATTCTGCTACGCCGCAAGTATATAAGTTAAATCTTCATTCAAATTTCACTTGACGTAATGCTAAGAAAAACTGAAAAGCATGAACAAAAGGGATTCGTATTTTATTCAGAAGCGCATATCTGTTTCCAAAATTAAATTTTCTATTAGGTAAAGCTGAAGTTTAATATAAAAAAATGTTACTACTATATTCGTAGCATTTGGTTTTACGAACATAATCATGTTTAATTTAATTTAACTACGCAACTTCTTTATGCTTGTTCATTACTATTTTGAAAGGGTTTTTGGCACGGTCCTAAACAACTTGTATCGGTGAGTAATTAAAGCATCAGGGGTTGGAAATGTAGTTGTAAATATGTGAGTAGGAACACAAATTTATTATCAGTTTATTGCTCACACCACACGTAATTACTAGTATTTTAATTAGAATATTTCTAATTAATTTGCTGCATGTTCATGGTAGGAAAAATTAAGACCAACTGGCAAAGTGGATGAGGATTGTCCAAACAAGGCAATGGGTTGGTGTGAAAGAAAATTGTGTCAAGAATAAAATCTTATAACTATATTTGATCAAATTAATCACGGCAAAGTTGCACTATCATTGTAACCCTTGACATAATTCAAACACAATTTCACATCAATCACAGTTGCCCTCATATTTTTTTCAAACATGCATATTTGATGAAAACCTTGCACATTGGAAAACTTTACAAAACTTCTGTTACATTCAGAATGAGCTGGTACTTTATATACTTTAGTTTTTAAATAATCTCGGGATGCATCCACTCTCCAAGTGAAGTTAAAGCGTTTTTTAATTCAGCCAACTTTGACAAGAAAATAGAGAGAAAAGTCTTTCACGGAGAGGATTTGAATAATGTTCTGTTACCATAAATTCTTTAGATATACACAGTTCAAACATACATAGAAACATAATTATTGCTTCTGATGTTGATGGAGATCAGTTTCTATTATGTTTAAAAATATTGTAAAAATTCTCCTTATTGTTAGTCATGTATGTATTTTAACTTTCCATTCCTTTGACGTCAAGACTAAATTCGCTATTCATGAGATAAAGAAATGTTTTGAATTTAAATTAGAGTAAGTTGAACAATTTGTAGTTTGAGTAGGATTTAGGAATAAATATGTAACATCGAAAGAAAATGATACTTCGAAGAAAGTCGTCTATATTTTACACTTCTCGAAGATTATTATAAACTATTAATAATAAACTATACCCCGTGACCTTCTGAGCTTCCTAAAATCGAATTTAATTTTGTCTAAAGTAATCTTGCAAATGATCCAGTTTGAAAGGGTCAGCTCTTTAATTGGACCATGATGCTCCTAAATCGAACCATACTCCAAAATTACAGATTAACACAGTGTAAAATTTGAAATAAACTTTTAAAAAATTCACACCGCACACAAATTAACATAATGCACCAAATTCGAACTATAAATACACCAATTTAAATATTTCCTATAAGGAAAATTAGACTCTTAACTAATAATTTTCGGGATTTTCCATATTGTTTATTCTTCTACTTCCCACTTTGATTGTTACAATGAACCTCAACAACAATATTAAATTATCAAATTATATAAAGATGTTTTCGTCGACAACAAAGTTATACCATTAGCATACTGATTAAGATCATTAAAAGATCACTGATCTGAACTGTCGAATAGAATACCAACACGGAAGCGAATTAACACTATTTATAAACAGATTTATTTTAATTAAGTTAAATCTAGATGCAACGTCCAATTAAGTATATTGTCTGTTTTAGAAATGGGAAAGGAATTTATGAACTGAAATGCAATAAGTTGGTGATAGCAACTGCATTAGACATGTGGTACTGCATATGCATAATATTCCAATTTAGTTTCGATGAAATCCTCATAACTTCATTGTGCAAGCCAAAGAAAAAAAAATCATCACCTACCAGTGCTCGCACAATTTCACTCAATTATTTTGCTTGTTTTTCCCACTGTAGTTACACGATCTATTATACGTTACGTGTTTTATTAATACTAGCAACAGTAGCGTGTAAATCAGAAAAAAGATGATTAATCTCCTTTCCTGAGCCAGCGCCAGCACAGGGAATGCTTCCTGAAACTACAGCCCATACAGTTTTGATGTAGTGTATGATAAAAGAGCTGTGGGAGATTACGGAATTCTGGTTGGCTCAAATGTGCAGAGAAAACGAGCGAGATGCCACAATCTCCAGCTTTACCTTCGAGGTAGAACACTGCCTCAGAGAGACATTCGGGGTCGTCTTTCGATATCCATTGACTTATGACATTGACAAGCATCGTGACGTATAAATTGCGAAAACGTGTATTCAGAACCGTCGACGGATTTTTGACTTTTTTTATTGTATAAAAAAGCAGCGGAACATCAGCGATTGATGCCCTGCATTTCGATTTTACGACAAATGTGTGTTTGAAACGAATCGTGCAAATAATATTGCTATTTGTTTCCGAATAAAATTTATATCTAGGTAGAGATATTACGTGTTTAGTATAAACCACGCATATTTGGTTTTTATTTGAATTGTTTGCATTTTTTTTCAATTGTATTTTTATTATTGTTATTGAAAATTAGATTGTTGTCATTATGACCTAAATCTGTATTTAACATACTAAAGCTTAAAAAAAAGTAGAAGGTATTAAATTCATTTTTTTAGTACAGACAATTGGAACTAAAAAAATACAATATTAAAATAAATTTGTTAAAATTAATAAGACAATTTTTTCCATAAAACTCATAAATCTAAGATAAGAAGTTTGTAACATTTTTCTAAATAAAACCCACAATTATCTTTAGAATAAAATAATTTTTACTAAAATTCAAGCAGCACTTTGAAAAATGTGGTTTTTTAAAGCAGCCACTACTGAAAATTATGATAAATCTAAAAGAGCACATAAATCACATAAATCTAGCTGATAAAGAGTTTGTAATATTATTCTAAATAAAACCCGCAACTATCTTTAGAATAAAGTAATTTTGACTAAAATCCAATCAATAGTTTGAAAACTGTGATTTTTTAAAGCAGCAACTAACGAAAATTGTGGTAAATCTAAAAAAGCAAATTTGGGGCCCCATAACTCACATAAATCTAGCTAATAGCAAGTTTATAATATAATTCTAAATAAAACCCACAATTATCTTTAGAATAAAATAATTCTGACTAAAATCCAATCAGCTGTTCGAACACTGATTTTTTAAAGCAGCAGCAACTAACGAAAATTGTGATAAATTAAAAAGGCAAATTTGATTCCCTAAAACCCACATAAATCTGGCTAATAGAAAGTTTATCATATAATTCTAAATAAAATCCACAAATATTTTTAGAATAAAGTAATTTTGACTAAAATCCAATCAGCAGTTCGAAAACTGTGATTTTTTAAAGCAGCAACTAACAAAAATTGTGATAAATCTAAAAAAACAAATTTAAGGCCCTAAAACTCACATAAATCTGGTTGATAAAAAGTTAGTAATATTATTCTAAATAAAACCCACAACTATCTTTAGAATAAAGTAATTTTGACTAAAATCCAATCAGCAGTTCGAAACTGTGATTTTTTAAAGCAGCAACTTACGAAAATTGTGAGAAATTAAAAAGGCAAATTTGAGGCCTAAAACCCACATAAATCTGGCTAATAGAAAGTTTATAATATAATTCTAAATAAAATCTACAATTATCATTAGAATAAAGTAATTTTGACTAAAATCCAATCAGCAGTTCGAAAACTGTGATTTTTTAAGGCAGCAACTAACGAAAATTGTGATAAATCTAAGAGAAAGCACATTTTGGGGTCCTAAAACTCACATAAATTTAACTAATAGTAAGTTTGTAATATTATTCTAAGTAAAGCCCACAATTATCTTCAGAATAAAGTAATGTCGACTAAAATCCAATCAGTAGTACGAAAACTGTGATTTTTTAAAGCAGCAACTAACAAAAATTGTGATAAATCTAAAAAAGCACATTTGGGGCCCTAGAACTCACGTAAATGTAACTGATAAAAAGTTTGTAATATTATTCTAAATAAAACCCACAATTACCTTTAGAATAAAGTAATTTTGACTAAAATCCAATCAGCAGTTCGAAAACTGTGATTTTTTAAAACAGCAACTAACAAAAATTATGATAAATCTAAAAGAGTAAATTTGGGGCTCTAAAACTCACATAAATCTAGCTAATGGAAAGTTTATAATATAATTCTAAATAAAACCCACAATTATCTTTAGAATAAAATAACTTTGACTAAAATCCAATCAGCAGTTCTAAAACTGTGATTTTTTAAAGCAACCACTAATAAAAATTGTGATAAATCTAAAAAAGCTGTATTTTTTATTTTATTGTACCTATTTAAAAATATTATAATTTGATTCGCCATTTAACGACTAACATCGGGAAAGAGCTAATCAATTTAATATATTTAAATTTCTCCTAAATATTTTTTTGTTCCAATTCTTTCTACTCAAAAAATGGAGTATGACAGAAAAAATCGTTAACAGATTATAAATTGCACATTTTCCTGGGAAGCTATTATAACTTTGGACTGCTCATCACCTTAATATTTATTAATAAAGCGCTACATTTATTTTTGCTCATAAAATCAAAATCTGCGATCATTAATAACTTCTGTCCTAACGCATTTTTCCCATTCGAGTTTCAAGCAACTTTTATTTGAATTGTTACAAACTTTAATTAACAATGCATTAAAAAACAATTATAAAAGTTGTGCCAACTGTAAATTAGCACTTTTATTATTTACGTAGCAAACCCCTATTCTGTCGAAAGTTGACTTATGATACTTTTTTGTTAGCCGAAAATTACCACTGTCCTACAAAATTACGAAATAGTTGGAATGAAGTTTGCCCCCAGCAGTTTCCCCTAGAGGGCATCCCATTCGTTGGTCTAAGAATCAAGAAAGTTAAAATAGCAAAAAAATATTGATTCCGCTTGGAAATGGAAACACTAACACGAGACGATGTGTAGCTTAGTGGAAACTATAAACCAGTTTTCGAAAACTTACTACTTGGCTAAAGCTTGATGTTGTACACAAGTACATAGAATTGATCTAATTATGGCTGGTATCTGATAAAGGAAACATGCTGAACATTAAACTGTACTTGTAGATTATGTCGGGCAAATTAATCAATTATTTGTGTAAACGTATGAGAAATGGATAATGTTGCGTGAGATAGCACGAGTAATGCAAACATTTTGTAATGTACAGGGTGTAGCAAAATCGTCAGCCACAACAACGGAAAAATTTCAATTTGTTTGTTGAAAAAAAGCGCAAAATAAAAATATTTTCGAACCAGAATCCTAAATTTCATTACATAACAGAAAAATAACGAATCCTTAGGTTAGGTTAGTCCCAGTTTTTAAATACCTTCTACAGCTCCTATTTGACTCTTAGGTTTTTATTTAAGGAATATTTCGAGCATATGCAAGATGCGGATTTGTTCATTTAAATTTCCCGCCATTAATTTTAACTCACGCATGCGCCATATGGGAAAATTCTTATTACAGGATCATAATGTTTGCTAAATGACGTTATCAGTTAAATACTTTCCAAGATTAATGCTATAACCTTAAACTACGCCGTTCTATTGTAATCTTTCTTTTTGTTAAATTTACCAACCCATAGAATCACATTTTACAATTAAAGAAACTCGCCGTGAAGATTAGGGATTCAATCCCATTTCGAATTCAATAAACGTTCCCTTGAGCCCTAAAGCGTTTTTTACCTTCGTCTAATATTCATTTAGGTATCGCACGATTAGACGTTATCGCGCCGATCACCCTGTATGTAATTTTCTTTGTCAATAATATAAAAGCACCAAATAAAGGGCTGCTATTGAATGAATTAAACAAAAGATTTCACCTTTTTTGGAGGCGTCGAACAAATGGTGGAATATAAAAAGTAGATCAAACATTCCCTTTTCTTTATAGGTGAACCTGCTGCTTTATTTTTATTACTTATTTGTTTCACGTACCCACCAAGAGCCACTTTATTTCTATTTACTTTGCGCGAGTTTCTCCGCAAGGATATCTTAAATAAATGAAATTTTCTCACAAATTCTGAAGTTGTTTCAGTTTTCTCGGTCGATATCCACTTTATGGAATAAAAATACAAAATATGACAGTGAATTTAAAACAGTGACACAATTTAATTTGCTAGAATTTTAGTTCATATGTCCCACAGGGCCCTTAAACTAATTATATTTCAACTAAGCTTGAAGAATCGGCTTCCATTATTGTCCTGGGATCAATGAATACATTTTTTGTAGTTTAATCCAGAGTTGTACATAAGCTTGTTAAGTTAATCCTGCTTAGGAACAAGACACAGCAGAAAAGAAGTTCTCCATCCATCTAGATAAGCCGTACCTTATAAATAATGCAAATGGTGTTAGCAGAATATAATGTGCACTGTATAAAGAGCAACTTTTGTTTATGCAGTAAGTATAATGTAAACTTGTCTGCCATAAATAGAGTCATTAAAAACGCATCAACTCTAGTTTAGTATCGTTTATTTATATCTAAATGTTTAATATTACACATTGAGACTATAGGCAGTGTTTTATTAAAAATTCCTGAATTAACGACAATAAATCCATATTTATGTGGATAAATTTATTTTTGAACTGGATCGTGTAAAACAATACCATACAAATTGTTGCAATATTAGTTATTAATTTTGAAACTGTGATGACTAATCTTCGCAAAAAATATAATTAAATAATAGTTATTGTTGTTTTGTGTTTTTTCCGTTATAAACTTTGTACAAGAAACATAAATAATACGAAATTGGACCCTGGAAT
Source organism: Pediacus dermestoides (assembly GCA_963942485.1). Classification (NCBI taxonomy): domain Eukaryota; kingdom Metazoa; phylum Arthropoda; class Insecta; order Coleoptera; family Cucujidae; genus Pediacus; species Pediacus dermestoides. The sequence continues at coordinate 40,352,308 of OZ012626.1, forward strand.
TGTTTCGTTCCTTATACAAAGTTTAATGTTAACTTGCAGATGGTTCCATTTCGTTGAAAAAAGCCTTGGCTTTAGTAATTCGTTTCATTTTCATCGTACAAGGTTAACCGTCACATAAACAAAAAAAAATTATACTGTGTTAAGAAAAAAAATACAATGTAATCCCATATTTAGACGTAACAAAACACAAGGTTCAGGTAATCGCATTAAGGCGTGTAAATATGAAACGTCAACATTAATAATTAAACGCATAAAATCTGCAGGAAAATTTATTATTTAACAGGTATACATACAAATTAAGGGCTGTTGTAAAAATTCCACCCTAAAACACATAAAGCAAAATTGGTTTAGTCCTGAACGTTGGGCGAATGTAAACACTGGAGAATAAAACCACAACCAGTGTAATTCATGACCAACTTTTACAACTGTAAGTTGCCAACAGTGTCGCAAACGCTAAGATAAATAAGCAAAATGGGAAAAAGAAATAAATTAAATTTGCAAATCTTGTTACAACTACACCGACAATCGCGTTTCACTGTTTTATATATTCGTTTTGTTCAAACTGCCTAGTGGTTCATTACGAAAAATAAAATTAAAAGTAAATATTTGCATGTAACGAGCTAAAGAAAATAGCGTTACGCTAATGAACTCCTTAGTTTCGGTTTCACGTTTGAGAAGTTTGAAATGTTAAGAAAACGCTTTTAAATGAAACCATAAAGTTTATACATATTTTTCTTTAATTCTACAGGGTGTCTCTAAAAGGTCTTTACAAAATCCTACCACAAGTTTTTGGGCTCAAAATAATTCGTTTAAACCAAACATACCTTAGTCCAAAAGTTCTTCCTTACGGGCGTTAAAAAATATTTTTCCAAATAATTTTTTAAGTATATCTACAGAACGGTTTAAAGTAGAGATTTGAAATTTGATGGGTTAATAAGTCGAAATCTTCAAAGATATACACAACAAGCAATATAAAGGCAGATGTTGAAGATAAACCAAGATCACATCACATGATCGTCATCATCATCACTGCTGCTGTGCCAAAATGTTCTCCATTCTTCTCTTCTCTTAGCTTGGAGTTTGTCCATTTCTTCTACCATGAGCTTGATTTTTTTGGACATCTCTCAAAAAATATTCGCCGTTGCTCTTGGTGAATCCTCTGAAGTAGACGGCCTACAGAAATAATCTTTGATTTTTATAAGCAGTCCTATATAGTAGGCCTAAAGGCCTCAAATTTCAAATAACACCTTCTAGGTCAGATTGCATGAGAGTCTGACCATAAATACAGAAGTGACATCCATGGACAGAGAAAAGATCAAGAGGAAGATCTCATATAAGTCATCAGATGAACCTAACCTAACTACAGTACCTATTGAAAATTTTTTTGCCTTGAGCAATTTTAAGATAAAATTATCCTTTCCGCAGATATTTCAATTGTATAACTATTTCGCTCTTTTATTCCTCTCCATTGTGCTTTAAAAATTTCAAATTATCCCCACATACAGACTGTATGTGTCATGTTGCACTGTAATAATACAGACACAAATACCTGCAATATTATACTTATAAACACGCTCCAGTCCAGCCTATATTATTCAGCACGCTCCTTGCAGATTCCAAAACTGCAATTCTCCGCCCTCGCATTGTTCGACAATTGTGTGGGCACAAAGTTGACAAAACAGCAAGCCAGTCGAGGTCAAAACAATTTGGAACTTTATTTCGTTAACGAGATGTTTTGTCTCTACACTGCATTTACACATTGCTTACGTGAGCGATAATTACAAGTAATTGATGGCTGGGATTAATGGTTTATAATTAGTTTGCCATTTGGATGTCTAATAATGATTCGAATGATTGCTGCACGTGACTGAGAGGCAGCAGCAGTACAAATGTTGCATTCTTAAATAGTTCGTTTCAATTAACGGCGGGATTTGGTTTGATTAACGGGTTTGTTTGCTAGTTTTTGTGTGTGAAGGGTAAGAGATCAAATGTAAAGGTTGTTAGTCTAAAAAAGTTAATTTGTGATGTCCATCGTTGTAATAATAAAATACTAAGAAATCTCGTCGTCACCAAAATTTCAAACTCCATTGTAAATGTCCAATTTGTCTTTTTTGTGTAGGAGTGGACTGTAAACGAAATTATTATTTTTCCATTATAAACAGATTACCGTGGCTTAAAAAAATATGTAAATGAGCTTTGTTATACTATGGAAAATATTCAATAGTTGACTACCACAATGCGTTGATGTTTATTTAAAGAAAAAACCTGCTGGGACGTTCTTAAACAAGGTACACAAGTCGGTAATAAATTAACAACGAAGAGAAACATAAAATGACATGACTTTCTTATACAAACCCAACATTTAATTTGAAATTGATTTTTTTTAAACTTGACCATGTAGAAGGTAATTGGGATTTTTTTTAATTAAGCTTTGCAAAACTGCATTCCAAGTGAAAATCCGAAATCCAGTGTAGAGCTACAAATTTTTAAAGTGGACCATATAGAAATTTTGGTTTTTCTCACGTTCTCACAAAAATTATCTAAACTATAACTGCCCTAATTTGACGACTTTTGGCTTAATAAAAGCGACTGAAGTTTATAAAACTGTAACCTAAATGAAAACTCGGAAATCTGGTGTAGAGATACGAATTTTCAAAGTGGACTATCATAAACGACTTTTAGTTTTTCCCATTTCGCGCAATGATGATCTAAATTACCTTTTAATAATGTGAACTCTTGGCTATAAAAAAGGTAAATTTCCACAAAATCCGCTAGGAGGTTCCAAATTTACATTTTTTAAATCATTCATTCTTCGAAATGGATTTTTTCACGTTTTTTTATTGGGCTTTCTTATAAAAAAGTAAAAAGTTAAGATCTATAAAAAATATTCTGGAAGCTGGAAGCAGTCATCAAATTTATTAAAAATTAAGGAATCTCAATAGATCTACAGGGTGACATCACAAACTTATTGGAAACTTTATAAAAAATCACCATGTGCAATACAAAACTATAACGCTTTGTAATAAAATACCCCATCGCGATTTCTCATCAAATTTTCACATAATTTCCCCATCTAAATTTTACCTGCACTCTACATTCCGAGGAATATCATCCTACATTTTTCGTTATCAATCGCACAATCCACATCCATCTATATTGTTTCCACATTTGCACTAGTTTTATTCTTCTTCAGTGTGAATACCTCGAACTCTGTAAATTGTACGGTATGTGAACAGACGGTATTGTACATTCACTTGAGTGACTTCCCCACCTTCAAGTATGTCTCGGAGAATGCTTTCAGAGAGCCCACTTCTTGAATTCTAGACTAGTTTGTTGAGGTTAGAAATAAGAAGTTACATGTTCATTTATCGATAAACCAACAGTGAACGTTGAATTGTGGACCAAAAAACGTATATTATAGATCGATTGGAAATGATAAACTGTATCATATTTGTGTTGTCTAGTGAAAGTATTGTGTTGTGGTGTTGAAATGTCAGCGATTGTTTAATAGAATTGTGTGCGAATGCAGTTGAATAAACTTTTTATGTGGAGCTGCAGCAACTTGGGCTTGCTTAAAAGATGTATAGGCACGAGTGGTTTTTTGCTATTGTGTTGAAATTGTGATTCTGCAGTGAGTCCGGAAAATCATGTTGGATTTTAATTATGGTAATGTTTAGTGCACCTGTTTTGGTTTATTGTAGGGATATTCGAAAACACACAGCGATAATCAGACCATATAAAAGCAAATTTCAGTTTTTAAAATAGCATGTATAATTAAACAATATTTAAGATCTACCACGCCAGTTTGAAATTCACTGAATAAAATATTGCTTTATATTTATAAGCTAATTTCCATAATGATGGCTTTGAAAATAGCTGGCTTTTGCATTAATTCATAAACCTCTAGAAACGGACAGTGCAATTGACTTAACGTATTTAACTGCTAATATAATTTTTCCCCATTATTAATGCAATTTACTTAACTACTATACTAACCATAATTTAGTGTAATCTAGCAAATGACTGCTTATAACTTACACAAAGGTATCATTGCAACTTCGATTAGTACGTTATTTGTATCAATCGCCCTTTTATTAATTTTTCCGTCAAAACCTTTCATTTAAAATTGTAATTGAAACAACCAGCGCTCTGCTTCTATAACAAGTTTTTAATGTATCAAGTTAGTTTTTTTTCTAACACTTTACAAACTTGTAGTTTTATTGCAGTTAATTTTGCTGCGAAAACTTGTTCTTGTTCATTGTTCTTTTATTAGAGCTGTGATCATGAACACCTCGTAACCCCAAAAAATTCTATAAATTTATTAACCTAGTTACGTTTTACAACAATAATTAAATGTACGAAATCCTGCATTGTCATTTAAAGAGAAATTATTACAACCAAAATTAGAAATTTATTGCAATTTCTACAATCACTGTAAAAAGAATAAAAAATATACTAAAACCCCACATCCAATTCTAATCCAACGAAAATAATTAAATTATTGACCCCTAATCTGTATTTATTGCTAGTCGTAGATTATTGCGACCAGACGAAAATCAATGATTGGTTTACCTTAGACAACATAATTCAATTTACACAACTTACTGGCAACAGTTTCTGCCCACTGAACTGAAACATTTTCAGCGATCATTAATAACCGATAGTCATTTTAATGTTATATTTCTTGTTACGAAACGATATTAATTGCAGTGGTGGAGGTATTAATATTACTTGTCGAGTGACAGGTAAAATAATTAATTTATAAATAAAGCAGGATTACAGTTTAAGTTTTAATAAGCACAACACGAGACTGGAAACTTAGTAGCATCATCATCGTACAAAGTTAACTTGTCTTGGGCTTGTGTACCTAATAGCTACCGACCCCAAAATAATAATTTTAGTCGTGGATGAGCTGCACAGACATTTGATACGAGTTTTATGAAAAAGAAAAGGCTGTTCGTGCTCATAATTGGAGGCGAGATTGAATACAGACACCTAATTATTGTAGACATTTACATAGAAATCTACTTTACTTTGTAGTTTATCTTTATTATTTACGTTCGACGAGAGCTTTCCTAGGATAATCTTCTTGGAAGATAGTTTACATTCAAATCAAATTATCTCAATACGCACACGCTACACGGCAAATAAGTTTTGTAGAAGACGAGAGTTTTAAACTGTTTTGCAAAATTAAGTTATATGTACCTACTATTTGTGTATGGGATTAGAAATTTGTATGTAGGTATGTTGTTATGATTTACTTATCTGCGGAATGAGATTTTATAAAATGCAAAACGTTGACAATCCAATTGACAGTTTTAATAAAGTTTCAATAATAGCTATTTATGCAACAATTATATAGGGTGAGTCGCAATGTACCTGTAAATACTAGGCATAAAACAGACGATTGAAGCAAAAAGTTGTTATACTAAAATGCATAACTAAAAAGTTATAGGCGTTTAAAGTTTCAGAAAAAAAAATAATTTTTAGTAATAACTTCTAAACTAATTGAATGAGAAGAACCAATTCTTGGTAGTTGCTAATGAATACGAAAGACCTTTAATTTGTGAAAATTTTGTTGAAATCAAACTTTAAGAAGATGGTTTTTTAAAGTAAATAAAGTGTTTAACCTTCTGGAACTTTTTTGTCCTTAAAATTTTATTTATAAAAAAAATTGCATTTAATAGGCAATTTAATTTGAAAACTTTTTGATCTCTTGTAAAGTTTTGATTAAACGCACCGTTAAGCTTTAAAAAATTAAAAACTAACAGCATGTTTTTACTAAGTTTCAAAAAAACATCAAGAATGCTTTACAAAAAGAACTAAAAATTTGACTTGTGACAAAATAAAAAAAAGACGATTATTTCAATTGAGAGTTAATTTTCTGTACAAAGACTAAAAATTTGACATTTTTAATTAAAAAAAAAAGAAAAATTGCGATTATTTAAAATTATGGTTCATTTTCTGTACAAAAAAAAATAAAAATTTGCCATTTGTAACTCAAAAAATCCGGAAATTTGAACTACCATCTATCCACATGCATATTTAAGATAATATTTTGAAGTTGTAATTTATTCTAAATAAAACTAAACTTCACTAAGCGCCCTTTGTATTTTTACTCGGCATTCCTCAAAATGTTAAATAAACATAAACCGTAACAAAATGCTCTGTAATTTGTTTGTTGAAAACTGTTCATAATTGAAATATTTAACTCGCTGTTTTATGCATTCCACAAAATCAACAAATGTAATAAAATCCTCACCTAAATAATTCAAGTTGCGGATATCTACGTCGTGATGTACTCAGTTTGTTAATCCAGTCCAAATAATCCGATGTAAACGCATCATTACATTAACCACCCACAATTATATTATACCAAATCCGAAAGTAAATGTATTCGTTTAGAACATGAATTTAAAAGTTAACGAGATGTATTAAAATGTTCATGCAGTTCAGTGATCTTGAGCTTCGCTCAATTGGGCGATTTAATATGCAGACAACATATCCCTAGTAAAATTTTATTAAAAACTGTACCATCTTCCACCAATTTCCCAAATACATAAAAATATTACACACATACAGATGGTTATTGCATATAAATGCCACTGGTTAAAATGGATAAACGGCCACGTTTTCATAGATTGTTTATGGAAAATATTCCAAGAATATCAAACGGGGGTTTAAGTGCAGGAAATTAATTGAATTTGTCGAATTACGGTTGTGAAGTTTTATTGATTTTAAATTGCTTTGACATGGAGCGATTTATTTTGTAACCCGACAGTTTATTTGATTTAACTGCATAAGGGAATCGCACAGGAATAGAATTTCAAATTTACAAAAAGTTTTAAATCGCAGCTGTTTTTAGAGTTAAATACCAATTTGTAGACAAAAATTCAACTTTAAAACTGCAGAGATATAAACTCAAATTTTACAGATAAGTCGTTAAATTTACATATTTTTTCTTCTCTCTGAACCATTTTAATTTTGGTGTTTAATCTAACCTTTACCCACTTTGATTCAATTTCAATTTATTTCTCAGAATTCACTTGTCGCTAAGTATAAATACTCTGTTTACATTTTATTAATCACGATTATAAATATAGTTTACCCGAATTTGTGTTTACACGAAATTAGTCAACACACAATTTTATCAAACATCGAAATTCGAGCAATTCTCCGTCTCCATTCAAATTACATTTTACGGTGCATGTATATCGCTATACAATGAAGTGATAAGTAAAAGTAAAGACCGGGAAAGGAAACGTGTGAATCAGGACGATTTATCATGTAAAATATCCATTTCTTCTAGGTGCACTTACTTGTATTGTAGAGCTTGTAAAAGGCGACTAGTTTGCTTGTAGCAGTCCAAGTGTGATAGTGCTTGATTACAATTAAACGTAGATACAAGATATACAGGAAGCAATTAATTAATTTCGTTTGGTTCAGTTAATTAATCATGTGTTCATTAATTTGCATTAATAGACAATCAAGCAATGCAAACTGCTTTGGAGGTGTTACTAGTTATAAGAGATACGGTGAGTTAAGAGCCGTTTTTACATTAATTTAAACTTTATAGTAGGATGCTTTATTAATTTAGAACTTTCCGGTAAAAGTTTTGTGTTATATGAATGTCTATAAAAACTTTAAAACAATATACGAAAAGTTATTAAACATTTAATTAAAAAACTGTTAAAATCTAGTAGTTAAATACAGTTTGAAAACCGTTAAGTTGAAAGTGTACACTTTTAGTTTGTGCGATTCAAGTACTTCAACCTCTTGGAGATATGGTTCAAATCATCAAATTTTATAGTTATGATCAAGTCGAAGACCAGTTTACATTACGCTAGCATGATAACAAGATATTACTATACTATGCAAATAATCAAGGTGAAAAACCAATTAATATCATAATTAATTTAACGCGGTTGCAAACTTTGCATAGCAATTTTTCCTCAATATTATCACCATAAATTACAAATCGCCCAGATAATATTGCTGCTAATAAATTACAATAATTATTTTGATATTGGTAGGCATGATATAAACAACAATTATCCGCCAAATATAGTCACGCGCCAATATATTCGCCACATCACATTAGCTATAGACTATCTACTTCCAATGCTTTGTCCATCTACACGACATTAATGTCTCTGTAAAAATACAACCTGAAACAATTGCGTACATATTACTATTATCGTTGGAACGTGGATCCTTCTGCAGTCACGATTGTTTGTCCGGTATTTTAATAGCTACAGCTGATCGAATAAAAACGATGTCCTTGCCAAGTGCTTGGGGTTTTTTGCATTGAGATTGAGAGTGCTCGATCTCCACTGGCTCTTTCACTATCTACTAATGACGATTCTATGAGTCATTTTCTAGGTGGAATTTGGAAACGTTGGTTCTATGATATCTGTTAATAGATCTTGTTTTTTTCTTGGATTTTCGTGTAATTTGTTCTTAAGACTGGCTAAGAAATGCCGGTTGAGCTTTTAAAGTTTGTAATTAGAAGAGAGTCATTAATGTTATAATTTGAAACATAAATACAAATCCTATTTGTTGTCTCGTGCGATCTAAAATAGGAATTAGGGTAGGTTGTCTTAGTTTGAACATTTAATTATATTTTTTGAGTACTTAGAGAGAATTGGAACTAAAAATATTTTGCGGGAAATTCAAAATACATTAATTTGATTAGCTGTTTTACACTATTTACCGATGTAGGCCAATCAAATTAATATATTTCAAATTACTCTCTATTCAAAATATCTGATGTGTCCAACACATGACTTTCTTATACGATAGTACCACATTTTTTCCTAAAGAAATTAAATTAAATTTCTTGTAAAAATCGTGTTTAAATTTTGGGCGTTTCCAGCAATTTTCAAATAATTTTCGGAAGTCTCTCTCGCACTTCTTTCAATACGCATAAATCTGTCCTTGTCCCACTCATTACCACCAGATTTTAGGACAAAAAAATATTGTGCTTGGAAATTACTTTTCCTAAAGTCGATGTATTTAGATTCTTTCGTATATTTTTTATTAAACCACATGGAAATTAAGTTAAATTTCTTGTAAAAGTCATGTTTAAATTTTGAGCTTTTTCCAACAATTTCAAATAGTTTTCGGAAGTCTCTCTCGCACGTATTGCAGTACGGATAAATCTGTCCTTGACCCACTCATTATTACCGAATTTTACGACAAATATAAGTGTTTTATTTTAGATTTTTGACCTATTACTCACTTATAAAAATCTCCCGGCATAAAATCACATTTATTTATTCATTATTATTGTTTTCGGTACTAGTCTATTTAGGCTGTCGGATTCAACGCGCACTATGAGAAAATAAAAGTATTTTAAGAATATTTCGTTTTCTGGAAAAATTTTTGACGGAATCTCAAAAAAAAGTTCAAACATAATTTATTCAAAATTTAATTCTAAATCAATGTTAAAGAATAAAAGATCTCGTAGATAAATTGTTTATTTTTCAAGATATTCCTAAAAAACCTAAAAATGTCTTCAGCTAAGTACTACTTCTGTTGGTGCTAGACGAAAAAGATTTAATGTGGCACCCACAATTTTGTTCAAACTCTTAAATATAAAATTTGAATCAAATCCGATAAGTTATCGTGGATACATACATACAGACAGACAGACAGACACATGGCGAAAATGGTCAAAATGGTCAAATCTAAATCTCGAAGTCGAAAAAAATCACGATTACTATACTTTCGTATTAAGAAAGTAAAAATGAACCTTAGTAAATAAATTGACGCAAATTCAAGTGCGTATCCACTAGAATTTAATAATCGAAGTTTGAATAAAACTTACAGCAAATTTGAAAAATAACAAATCTAGTTTCTTCTTCTTTTATTATCGGCTCACACCCTTATACACATTCTCTTAGTTTAGCATGTTTTCTTTTATGTAAACTAAATTTCCAAAGTCAATAACCTCTGCAGTACCAACTATAACACCGCTGCAAATCGTTATCTAAAAATGCACTTTATTCCATCGATTTCTCATATTTTCCTGGTGAAACTTATCGATTAGTTCCAATCTTCCAATTATATTGTTTTCTAACATTAGTATTGTTTCTGCATGAACTAATTGGCTTCATCCTGAGGTCTGTATCGCTTAGCTGCAGGTAGATTTTCGATGGCGTAACCAGATAGGCACGAAACCAAGACGCCTTCAAGCTCTTGTGGTTATATGGATTTTTTGTCGATGAGTCATTATTTCTTGTGTTACGACTACTAACACTGTTTTATCAATAACGTGTACGCCTATAGCACAATATTGTTTATTACGTTGCTATCTTAATTCAAAACTGATTATTCGATTAACAGGATTACTCCACAAGACACATTATAATGATATGAATAATTTATTTTGAGAATTATAACATTATTATCTTAGGAACAAAACTGAAAGTCACGTGTATAATAAAAACAGTAGATTACTTTTAATTAAAAACTTACTCATATGGAGAAGATTGTTTAGGAAAGTACAGAAGACGATCTATACAAATATACAATCGTACATTCTAAAATAATAGGGGATTGTGTCTTAAAAACAATGAGAATTTGAAATCCGAAAGGTGTATAATTTTTTTCACACAATCAGAATCATATAAAATTAAAACTATTTATTTTTCATCTTTAACCTTTCTAAAGGAGGTTGCGAAGGTTATATACAGGATGCACAGCTTTCAAATAATATAATTAGAGGGTTTTGGAGGAAATTCCGAGCCGAGACCAATATCTTGTAGATTTTAGATATCTTACTAGGTACCTACTAGCACTGTGTAGATTCCATTAAAAATGAAAATAGCCAGTTCATGGAAAATAAGATTCTAAAAATTCTAAAACTTTTTGGTGGTTTTGATGAGAAAATTAAAATATCCAAAATACTTGTTATAAAACCAAATAAACACGCAGTTTTTTCGAAAATTTAGGATTTTTCCTAACTTTCCATACACGATTTTGACGTCATAACGATCTAAGATCCGCTCTGAATTCTCTATTTACTAATCCCTTTTTTCTTCACTTTCAGGCCACCTTATTAACGATCACACCAAAAGTCACAGCAACAGTCGGGATACTGATCTTCTACAGCTGGTTCGTAAGCTCTCCACCGATCATGATGTGAAGATGGGGGCAAACGTGAGCCGTCACTCGGCCAAAGGCTTGTCAGGGCGACGGTCTCAATCCAGCGGCAGCATATGCAATGGAAAAGGGCGGCATAATGATGGCAAAATATGCAGCAGTCTCCCCAGTTACTTGGATGACAGAGAGTCCAACGGCTGTAATAACAACCACGACTGTGAGAAGCCGCCCCTTGATGAGGTGAATATCTTTAGAGTAAAGGTTGACTTCATTAAAACGGATTGTTTAAATACTTTGAGTGTAGACAAGGTTCGCTTTCAATGAGAAGGGGTTAATGAAACTAGCCATTTAAGTCTCGAATAAATATTAGGTTTTATTATAATAGTCTCAAAAAATACAAAAATAAGTAACCAACTTAGATTTCTTTCAGTTGTAATTAAAAACTATATATTTTTTAAGTAAAGAGAATTAGAACTAATATTTGGCGGGAAATAGTCAATCGAATTAAAATATTTTAAATTTCCCGCTAAATATTTCTAGTTCCAATTCTCTCTACTAAATAACTTTTTGAACAATCTTAAGGAATCGCCTGAATTCCTCTAGTTTTTCATGCTCACTGCGTTGTAAATAACTGGCATTACAAGAAATCTCCGATTTGATACAAATTGGTTTCCTTCCTGTCTTAAAATCATCAATATCCTTGAAGGACATTTCGTTAGATTTACAATATTGTTCCATAATCTTAAGACAAGTGCAACTTATAGGATTACCAAGTATGGTAACTTCCTTCAACATTTTGCTAACATTTTCCAGGGAGCCTGCTCCTAGAAAATTATACTGCATTTGTAGATATTTTAAATTTGGTAGCGTGTTGTAAAGAAAACTAATGGATTTTATTTCGTTGTAACCTAAATTTAGGCTGGTTATTTTATGAGCGTTTGCAAAAGAGTTTGGTTCAATGTATTGAATTTTATTATAAGACAAATCCAGCTGGTTTAGCTGTGGTAACGCAGGGAATTTATTGATTTTCCTTAGAAGATTATGCGACATTTTTAATGTAATCAAAGTAGTTAAGTTGTCTAAACCACAATGTTCTATATCCTTAAAATTATTATTATGCAGACTTAAATAAACCAAACTAGAAGGTAGAGATCTCTCTTGGATATAGCACAGCTGATTAAACTCCAACTCTAAATTAACTACTTCGCCTGGTAAATGATTTTCAAATAACACACTGATATTATTATGAGTTAATGATAAATACCCCACGTTAGTCCTGTCGAAAGTCCTCGGTTCTATAACGTGAATTCTGTTATGCGACAAAAACAACTCACTTAAATTAAACCCCACAAAAGATTTCTGTCGTAAAACCATCAAATTATTATAACGCAAGTTTACATGTTTTAATCCTGGTAACTGCTCCGATTGCAACGCGTTAATTTTCACATCCACAAGTTGATGAAAAATACTAATCTTCTCCAAGTGAAAATTATGAACAAACTTTTTGTCATTTAAAGCGTACTCGTAGTTCTTGTGATTCTCCTCGTCTTCTCCTATGGTAATTTCGGTACATGTTGAGTACGTCATTCCATTCCAATTAGTAACTGCATCGTTAAGAGTGTCACAACGGCCGTAACGTGCACTGATGTTACACGGACACACTATAGTTTTTATTTGTATTGCCAAAAGAACTATTAATAACATTTTACTTGTATGTTCTGGATAGTTGTAATCTAGTCAATAGATTGATGGTGTTATAAATGTAGTGTGAAGGTTATCGGAGATTATTTATTATCAGAGTGCAAAAATGTGAGTGCAGTTTAGTATTGAATAATATTTAAGTACATTAATGTAGAAGAAACTATACAGGGTGTGTCACGGTGAGTTGACAATAGACATAACTCTATTACTAAACATAATTTAGTTCTAAAAATTGGTACACACCCATTATACAATGTGCTCTATTTAATGAAAATATTGCCACCTTTCTGGTACTTCCGGTTATACCGGAAGTAGACACAAACTTTGTTATTTTAAATGGAACACCCTGTATATTTTTCAATTTTTAGATTCTACACTTCATTTTAGACATAAAAGTATTAAGGTTGTATGATTCTAACATTAACGGTATTATAATTATTTACACTTTTTCATTTTTTTTTTTTTACAAAAACCTAGATGTAAATAAAAATTCAAATCTTGACAATGACACGTTTTTTTCCAAAATTTTTTCTTTTGTTTGAAGTAGGAATATACAAGAAAAGATGTAGTTTTGAAAAACTTGCTTTTTACAGGGTGTTGGTGGTTGTCCGTTCATTTTTAAAAACTTTAATCAATGAAACTTAATTTTTTTAAATGGAACACCCTATACATTTCTAAATTTTCGAATTCACACTTAATTCGAGACATAAAAGTATTAAGGTTGTAAGGTCTTAAAATTAACGGTATTATAATTAATTACGTTTTTTAAAAATTAACGGTCAATCACAAACACCCTGTATAAAATAAGTTTTTTAAAACCATATTACCATATTTCTTGTACATTTCTGCGTCCACTAAAATTTGGTTTATTTTTTGAAAGAACGCGTCATTAGTAAAATATGAAAATGTTTGACTTGTATGAAAAAATTGGAAGAAACATAATTACTTAATTATAATAAATAAAATAAATAAATAAAAATAAAAAATAATAAAGACAAAAATTTTGTAGACGAAGAAATGTACAAGAAACATGATAATATGGTTTTGAAAAACTTAAAATATATCTACAGGGTGCTTATGGTTGACCGTTAATTTTTAAAAACCCTGGAAATTGGAAAAAACGTAATTAATTATAATACCGTTAATTTTAAGACTTTACAACCTTAACACTTTTATGTCTAGAATTAAGTGTAGAATTCGAAAATGTGGAAAAATATAGGGTGTTCCTGTAAAAAAAATAAAATTATCATTGATTAAAGTTTTTAAAAATGAACGGACAACCACCAACACCCTGTATAAAGCAAGTTTTCCAAAACTATATCAGCTTATTGCTTGTATATTCCTACTTCAAACGTAAGAAAAATACTTTGGAAAAAATGTGTCATTGTCAAGATTCGAATTTTTATTTACATCTATGTTTTTGTAAAAAAAAATGAATAAGTATAAATAATTATAATACCGTTAATGTTAGGACCACACAACCTTAATACTTTTATGTCTAAAATGAAGTGTAGAATCTAAAAATTCAAAAATATACAGGGTGTTCTATTTAAAATAACAAAGTTTGTGTCTAAATAGAGCACATTGTATAATGGGCGTGTACCAATTTTTAGAACCAAATTATGTTTAGTAATAGAGTTATGTCTACTGTCAACTCGTCGTGACACCCTGTATTTGTTTTGAAATGGTAAATTGATGGTAAAAAAGGAACAAAAAATATAATATACTTACTCCTAATATTAAATTTCTAGTCTAAATAGCTCATAACTCGGTTATTTAATATGAAAGTTAATAAAAATAAATTCAACTTTAAAACATAATCAAACTCTTCTACATGCATTGATTTTTTGAGTCCCAAGTCAAACTAATAAATTCATTTTCTTGAAATAGGTTCACTTTATCGACTTTTGTTAAGTATATCTACTTTTCGTTACAAAATTCAATTTTTCTATTAGAAGCTCCCAACATATGCTTCGATTTATTACATTTCTAAACTTGATGACCTGAAAATCTTAACTCAATTTTATGGAAAGAAATGCACTGTATCGATTTATATTTACGAGCTTTCTATATTTCGAAAATTAAAAGATACTCAAAGCACAAAAAAAAACTGATTAGAATTACAAGACTGTGTATATAAATATGCCTGTCGTCTAAATTTAACCTTTTTCCCATTGCACAAACTTATCACAACAAAATATTGCAATTTCACACTTATCTTGCAACCAATTCCTGCAAATTGCAATTTATTCCAGGTGGAAAGAATCCCGCCATTGGGCGATGGCGGCGCCCAGTTACACTGGAAATTCTCCGACAACCAAACGGCTCTCTGCGACCAAGGCTACGGTTCGGAACGCTCTCCCGAAGAGGAATACCCACCACCCTTGCCCGACCATGACAGCCAATGTCACTACCATCTTGAGCCGCACGCCTGTTATCCCTTTATAACTCCAGGTAAGCATATGATTTGCGAGAAAAGTAAGTACACTGTAAATAAATGCCTTTGTGTAATCTTACACAAATCTCCAAAGTTCATCAGAGTGACAAAATTACACAAAGCTGTAACTAATCTAAAAGTAATCATCGAAGCAAACTGAGATAAAAGAGTTTACGCTGTATATTCTGAGTTCTGTGTTCTGTCCCAATTTACATTAGGCTACTATTATAAAATTTACGTCTAAAGGAAGAAAATCTCGTATAAAATGCGATATTTTCCCTAAGCGGCTTACAAATGGCGACCTCATTTCCTGTTCATACCAGGACTCTTTGTGTTTGTTATCTGGATTGAGTCTGATTTTGAGTGTGTCACTAATGAGAGTTTTACAGGGGATAACTGAGGGCTTGCTTATGCTTAACAAAAAAGGGAAAAGCTTCATAACTTTTATTTCTTGTAGTTTCACTTCAATGGGCACTCTTTGACTGGTTTCCACTACCAATCGCCCAAATTTGTTGCTAGAAGACTTTAGTTAAATAGACTGGGGTATACGCTAAAAAAAATAAAATTTAATCGAGCGTTTTAGATTCTGATTAGATTATTTTAAACAAATGTACACTTTGGAAACGAGGATACTTTTTGTACTCGTATAACAAAATCATTTTATTATTCCAGCACATTTGGTTTCGCATATACCAAACCAACCCCCCAAGGGAACCTCGCTCATACTTTCTGATTTTAACATTTTTCTGTGTTTTTCCAAACACATCGCATACCACTCGACATATGCTTTCAGCATGTAATTTGAGGAGTTCTGTTGAATTCATCTTAAGGGTATAGTGAGCACTTCTAATGGTGAGGCGTAGCTTTTCCCTAACTGCCCTCCAGGGATGAAAGCCAGGCCGTAACAGTAGTTTTACATGTTACATGTAGAGGAAAAGAAAAATTACCGTTGCTGGGCTGCTTAATCATTTATGCTATTTGGGCGGATGTGATACATTGTGGAAAAGTTTTCAGAGTGTATTAAAAAAGTTTTTTTTGTTTGAAGGGTGGTACGAGTAAAATGATAAATTTTGTTTTGTTTGAAATTTGGCGAATGCGCCTCGGATACGGTGAAATGAATGGTTAAATATAACTTGTGACGTTTATTCGTTTTTAAGTAAATTTTGTTGGCAGGTGGACAGGATGAATATGTATATCAAAACGAGGCTGAATCTGTATTAAAATTTGCACATCCAAGTGTAATTTTTGTAGGTATATAAAATGGAGCTTTTCATTTCTTAAATATATACATTGAATTCGCAGAGAAATTGTAAGTTGTTAATACAAAATAACGAAATCTCGTAACTAAAGAAAGAAAACATTTTCTAAAGAAGATTTAAGTAAATTATTGATTACTTTACATAAATACCTTATTGTGAATTTATCGGACATTTTGTTTGGTATAAGATAAAGAAGTTATTTTTAAAACTTATTTTTATAACCGGGCTCTAGTCGTATTACTATAAAAATAAGCTCTTACGAGGCAAAAGTCGCATTTTATATTTTTACGATTTGTCTGTTCTCATTTTGCTGTTGTTAATATTTCCGAAACATGTCAATATCCGAGGTTTCCAGAAATGAAGAATAAGAGTCTGTTTAGGAAATTAATACCATGAACTTTATTTATAACTATAAAATAGAGAAGAAAATATTTTACAGATATCAGGAATGGACCTCAAACTGCAGGATATTTCGTTGGTATTTTAGGCGAAATTTTGAAAAAGTGCGTCGACGAAATTTAATAAATTATAGTTTTATAAAGCTACAAAAAAGCCTAATAAATTTTGTTGAAACTCAGTTGGCAGTGAATGAAATAGAATGAAGAACACACAAATACGCTGAAAATATTTCTATACCAGTCTCAAAGTAGTAGACAATGACTCTACAGGGTGTTATTCAAATTAACGATAGAAATCGACCTTATATCGTACTGGGATTTTACCTGCTTGTTCTCGATAACTAGAAAAATGCAATGACTGGACTATAGTAACCCCAACGACTTTCCGCTCACGTTTTTTGGTGAAATGAGCGGTCTCTACCCTTCTGATATTTAGTTAATCAGTTTAGCCCCCTGAAAGGTTTTACTTAGTTTTTCATTAGGAATTTACGATACGATTTTGGTTACCTATTTTGGGAAGGCCTTGTATAAAATTATCATGAGATTGGGTCACAGTAAAAGGGTTTTAGTCAAACTAGTCTGTAAATCCTTTGGAGATGTTCATAAATTCTTGGAATTTGTCATTTAATCAAAATTCGATATTCTAATCCTTACAATAATTTTATGTATAAAATTACAATTATTCTCAGAAACGACAAGAATTGTTGATTAGAATATTAAATTTTAAAAGGTTCCAGTTTCGATAATTGCCAAATCATGTTATGTAAAACATCCTATTAATTTTCGGACACCATTATTTTTATTTTATTAATTTAATTTACATGTCAGTCTATTCTACAATACATATTTTAGTTGTCACCTCATACATTAATTTAAAAAAGATGTGATGTTCTAAAGTGTCACCAGAATATTCTAACACGTACAAGACACGATTCATCATCCTGACATACAATCGCATTAGCATCCAATGCAGAACCATTTATTGATGATTGATCATCATGGAAAATACGTTAATTCACAAAAAATGTCCCCTTCTAGATAATTTTCCATATTTAATGAAATAAAGTAAAACAGTATAAAAAATCAATTCATGTAAGTGAACACAGAATTCTCTGTAAATAAACACTGCAAATTTTACGTGAAGCCTCTGCATTTTTTTTTCTTGTTAAGCCAACAGTGGAACTTTGAAATTTACCAAGAAACATAAACAGGCACATGTTTTCGTAATGCACCTCACAATACAACTTGTATACGTAGTTTTGACTTCTTGTCTACATACACATGTTTGCTTATAAACATCTACAGAACATTTTTAATTTTGCATCCATCATCTTAAATTTAGCACCTGCCTCACAATAAAAAACCAGTATCGTGTTCATACATATTTTACATAACACGAGACCCTCATGTAACGAGATACTGCTCCAGCTAGCCAAATAAATATTAAATGCATTTAACTGACACAAAAAAATATGTACATTGCAGATCACAGAATAATGAGAGGAAACAAGTTTCATCATAATTTCGCCCATCGGATTTACTGTGTAACATGCTTAAAGGGTTTGTTTCATTAACAAAAAAGTAAATTTGCTCTGTGGGGTCCTTTTGTCCAACAAACCAAATAATTCGTCCTAAAATAAATATTAATTTTAAAAGCAGCTTAATGACAACTAGAACCAATTTCATTGTAAAGTAACGTTTACAAAAATAATCCCATTTGGAAACAAGAACCTCAAATTGAATTGTGTGTTTCGTCGTCTCATTGTAATTCTCGCCCCGATTTTAATTTACATTTCGTTGAAGTGGTAGCAGATTTTCTGATTCTATGTGCGGTTTAAGCAAATAGAACTGAACATTTCGAATTTTAATATGTGAATTCGATTTGGGGAATTTTTTGTTGATGTTTTTTATGTCAGAAAGTATGAAATTTAAATGTTGGATTACTGAGGTCTTGAAGGTTGAAGGTGAGGAAAATTGTAAAAAGATTGTTCGTCTGGAATTATATAAAGTAATAGTTGGGGAAAGCGTGCCTTAAATAAAATATCTGATGTGTCCAATACATGACTTTCTTATACAATAGTACCACAATTACTTTTCCTAAAGAAATTATGTTAAATTTCTTGTAAAAATCGTGTAAAAAGCGTTTCCAGCAATTTTCAAATAATTTTCGGAAGTCTCTCTCGCACTTATTGCAGTACGCATAAATTTGTCCTTGTCCCACTCATTACAACCAGATTTTAGGAGAAAAAAATATTGTGCTTGGAAATTACTTTTCCTAAAGTCGATGTATTTAGATTCTTTCGTATATTTTTTATTAAACCACATGGAAATTAAGTAAAATTTCTTGTAAAAGTCATGTTTAAATTTTGAGCTTTTTCCAACAATTTCAAATAGTTTTCGGAAGTCTCTCTCGCACGTATTACAGAATGGATAAATCTGTCTTTGTCCCACTTATTATAACCGAATTTTACGACAAAAATAAGTGTTTTATTTTAGATTTTTGATCTATTACTCAGTTAAAAAATCTCCCGGTATAAAATCACATTTATTCATTATTATTGTTTTCGGTACCATAGAAACCAGTAAAATTTGAAAAAAAATAATGGTCCTTCTGAGATTCGAACCCACGACCTTCCGTTTGCCAGCCAAGTCCCTTTAGTCACTAGTCTATCTAAGCTGTCGGATTCAACGCGCACTATGAGAAATATAAGTGTTTTAAGAATATCGCGTTTTTTTTTAAGTTTTTTGACGGAATTTCATAAAGAAGTTCAAACAAAATTTGTTCAAAATTTAATTTTAAATCAATGTTAAAGAATAAAAAATATCGTAATTGTTTATTTTTCAAGATATTCCTAAATACCTAAAAATGTCACCACTTGTGTTGGTGTTAAATGAAAAAGATTTAATGTGGCACCCACAATTTTGTTCAAACTCTTAAATATGAAATTTGATCAAATCCGATAACTCGTTTTTGAGTTATGGTGGATACAGACAGACATCATGGCGAAAATTGTCAGAATGGATTCAGGGGCCCTCAAAACGTGTAAATCCATTCTTATTACTTCGTATAAGAAAGTAAAAAGGATCATCAATATTATGGAAAATAATTTAGAATATTTTTGCGCTTATGGTAAGAAAACTCATTAATTTTCTACAGTTTGAAATTTATAACTCTACACCGAATTGCCGGATTTTTAGCTAGAATACAATTTTGCAAAGCTCAATGTTGGCTAAAATAAGAAAAAAATCGTCAACATGGATTAAATTGAAAAAAAGCTCAGAATAGACGTGTCTTTACCAATTTGTAAAATGGCATTAAAATTTTAGATTTTTACTCAGACTGCAATAAGTATTAACAGAAATTCAATTAGAATATTTCTGATCGTTTCTTAAAGAACAACAATATCTTTAAAATTTCGTAGCTTTTACTTGAATTCCATCGCATACAATAAATTTAAAATATATTTTAGGTTTGTACAAAAAAAGTCGGATGTATCAGTTACTTTTTTCTTTTTTTTTTAAATCATACAAAATCTATCTAATGGCTCTAATAATAGAGCCACTTTTCTAGGAATCAGATATTCTGAAAATGTTTTATTCTCAAAAAAGGCATGATATTTTTAAGATTAATTGAAAAAGTAAGAATAACGAGTGAAACAACCAAACTGTTGGTTAAATATCCTTTTGAAGCACAATCTCCTTTAACGTATATTCTTTTTAATACTACATAATCCTAGAGGACTTTAAAATTGCCTCTTATAATTTTTTACACACTTTATGACGTACGCTTTTACATTATTCAAAACATTTCTCATTTACATTTACCTAAAACACAAATGCATACAAAAAACTTCCCACAAAACAAAGTAAGTAAGTAATTAAATATTTCGCCAATTATAAGGTTAGCTCTTACACGGGTTCCTTACTTAGTACACAAAATGTTGGGTATTTCAGCTAAATATATGATAAAGTTGTTTGTGCAAAGTTAGCTGCTATTATATTTCCCTAGATGATGCTAAAATATCATATAACGCACTCCGTCGCCGCCGACAACTATGCAGAACATGGTATGGTCTAACACACTATGCCAAAAGCTCGTAGTCCCTTTGAGTCCTTTGATTAATAAATAAATGGAAAATGTTTGTAAACACTCCAATAAATAATACCGGCGTGTTTGATGATTAAATTATTACATCAAAATGTGAATTATTTATTACACAAAACACAAAGAGATATTTATTTATAATTAACAGTTGAAATAATTGAAACCATTTACATATAGTATAGAAAAAAGCGTGTACAATTTCCCGAAAAACATAAACTTTTCCCACACGAAAAAAACTTGTAATTCGGCATTATTACTAAAAGCTTTTCCTTTCTATATTCAGAAAGCACATTCACCGTGAAGCTTCAAAAAGGTTCAAGAGGACTAGGACTGAGCGTGACTGGAGGAATAGATAGCACTGGCTCATGGCCGGGTCTTATCCGAATCAAAAGACTGTTTCCACATCAACCTGCCTCGGCATGTGGATTTTTAAATGTAGGAGATCTCTTACTAGAAGCTAATGGTATTACGCTTACCGGCCTCACAAATTACGTAAGTAAATTCCATTGCTTGCTGTAGGAAAGTTTTTCGTTTTTGTCAAGTTGACATGAGAAATGTAATCGTGCTCGAGAGGATTGGACAATTGTTTGTAAGGAGTAAGGACGAAGGGTAATAAAAAAGGAGATGTTTCGACGGAGATTGCATGTTGGGTTTTTGTATAGTTCAGTTTATTTATTTAATCTCAACTGAACATAAAAATTAAATCTTCACAGATAAAAAAATTCACTAATCAACACAAACTTTGGGTCTTTGGGATCTAACCTTCACTTATTAATATTGTTGTAAACTATTGTAAAGCTACACCTTTTTAATTATTCTTTCTGAAAATAAAAAATTATCTCGTAAATTCCTAGACAAATTTCTTTATCCTGTCGGTACATAAATTTCATGTAAATAGGAGCAAATTCCTTATCCGATTGCCTGCTCTCTTCGCAGCAAATTTAAATACGCGCCAACAAAAATCCTTTCCTAAGAAATCAACGTTAATTAAGTCATCTCAAAGTACCTAATTCAATTTAATATGCAAATTCCAGGAGGCTTTAGAAGTATTACGAACTGCACCTAATCAAGTCGACCTAAAAGTTTGCCGACCACCCCCCGACGTATTAAACTGCGTAAGTCCTATATCAGAAGTTCCTCCGCCGCCTCCAAGACGTGAACCACCCACTAGTCTGAATCTGCCAGCACCAGTGTACTCCTCCCCCGAAGAGGACTGCTATCATGGCGTAAGTTTAAAGCTGGTATTGTTGGAAACAATACAGGAATTTACATGACAAGCAATTTGCAGGAATTCGAAGTAACACTAACCAAAATAAATAGATCCCTGGGATTCTCGCTGCGTAAAGAAGATGACAGTGCACTGGGCCATTGTGTTAGAGATTTGGTTAGGGAGCCAGCTCTCACTGATGGACGGATTAGAGTGGGAGATAAAATTATTGCTGTAAGTGGTTATCGTTAAAATAATGCGGTATTTGTTGGTGGTGGTGGGATTGCTACTTTGGATAAGTTAGGTACATTTGGGTTTAGTTATCGAATTTATCTTGTATATTAGAATGTACTACAAGCAACTACGGAACTGTTTAAACACAAAAACTGTCACTTTTAACATAGCTAAAGGAAGTCTACTAAATTGCTGATAATTTTCAATCAAACAAATATAATTGTTAAAAAACTTCTTTTTATAGATACTTAAATTAATTAATATCTAATTTTCTGTTTGTTAAATCTCCGCATTAATTTATTTTTAACATAAACCAAAGAAATTATTTTTCTGTCTATAAAACCACACACTTTTCAGTTGCCAATATTATAGTTGCCCCATTTCCAGGTAAACGACATAGAAATCTCCTCAATGACACACGAACAAGCAGTACAATTCCTCAGGCACTGCGGAGAAATAGTGAAATTACGTTTATACAGGGATTCTGCTCAAACTCCAGTAGCAGCTCTCTCGCCATCAGAGACAACACCAAGAACTTCATTTTCTCGGAAAGCACACCTAAGGTACAGTATGCTGAGATCGATATTGCATGCTTTATCAACGACAGAACACAATGTACATAGAGCATTCCCCCCAACTGATACCTATTAAGGACTGCTGAAAAACTAATAGCAATCACAAGTCGATTTTGCATGCATGTCGACCCTATTGAGCTTAAACTATTAGTCACGTGATCTGTCTGGAAATTAATTTGGCTGTACGATCCATTTTTCGAAATACCTAAAAGTGGTCAGTTTATTATTTAAAAATTACGAAATATTTTTGTTTTATTCCGGTCTCCTATAATCGTTAGAAAGTTTTTGTTCAAAAATTAATACAAAACTTCATTTTTATCCTGAATCTTTTTTATGCACGTCAAAAATATTCTTTCTGTAACTAAAAGAGTATTCTTCGAATCTGTCCTTTTTCTAGTCATTATTCAATTCAATTGTTTCCATAATTAAAAATCGAATGCAGATCATGCTTTCTTCAGTCTTAGACTGGAATACTCTTTGAATCTTTAGTCCTTTTTTCAGTCATTAAAAAGTTTGAACTGTTAAAAAGTTCTGTAGTATATTATTACTATTATATTAGTGTTTGTTAATGGTGGTAATATTTAGCTTGTTTCGTGTTTTCCAGACAAGAGGCGGTCGATATGTTAAACGACATAGCAGTTCGCAAACTAATTCCAGGTAACCAAGACACATACAGACGCTCCCTCTCACCAAATGCATCACCTCGAAGATTGCGTCGTCAACCCTGTCCTTCCGATGCTTCACAAAACACAGACTCTTCCACAAAATACATGTTAACCGATGAGCAATTCCACGAAGGCTTACTCCAGAAATGTTCACATCCTTTTGACGACGACGCCTTCAATTCCCTGTTCTCCATCGAATCAGACGATGGTGACAAACCATCTCGTCCAAGCTCTTTAGATTTGTACAATCCAAACCAAACTCCTGTTGCTGCTAGAAAACCTAGATTCAATTTCTCGTTAGCACACAATGCATATGAATTAAATAATTTAGATCCAGAGGTGCTGGACGCTCCTAATTTAACATATAACTTAGGGAACGATGATGTTACAAGTACTGATGTTGAATGCGGGGACAGTTTTCCACAAGAACCCGCTAGTATGCCACATATCCCAATCGATAGCTCGACGTTTAGTTATAAGAATCCAGCCTATCAATCGGCACATCCACAGTGTGGAGTTGAGAACAACACCGACGACAAACCGCCATCCAGAATGAATCACAGAATGGATGATAGTAATATCAAAAAGTGGAATAGGGTGGCTTTAAGTGAAAATGAGAGCAACACCTCTAGATCTACTAACACCCAAAGGATGAAAATGCAAGAGGAATACGAGGTTTGTATCCTGTAATACTCACTTTTACCACGACTTTATACTTGTGTTATTCCAGATACTTGCTATTGAACTTAATAGAGGATGGAATAGTAGATTAGGGTTTAGTTTACAAGGAGCAGCAGGAGTTACTTATGTTAGTGCTGTGCATGCTGACAGTGTAGCGGCCAAGGACGGCAGATTGAAGCCTGGAGATAGAATTATTAAGGTAACAACAAAATCTAATCGGAAATCTTCTTAGGTATTTTAAAACAATTTATATGCAATTTATTTTTCAGGTAAACGATGAGAGTGTGGAGCAAATGAGCACTAGTGAAATAATCGATTTACTCCGAATTGTAAGGGGTCCAGTGTGTATAGTTGTGTCCAGAATCAAATCCAATGAAGACTGTATAAAAAGCAATGCGGCGAATTGAATCGTAGTACAAGATATTTATTCTAAGAGCGTCTATCAAATGTAATCTTAGACGAATAATGTTTCCTTAAAAATATTTATTTCTACACACGAAATGGATATTACCTATTTTTATTGTTTTAAATTATTTTTTCGTATTTTTTTATTATAATGAGAAAAAAAAACAGCAAATATTGTGATAGTTTTACAACATGTATTTATTTTTCCTGTATCTCATATGTGATTGATTAATTGTATAAAACGTGTTTCGTATTTGTTGTCCTACTTTTAAATATTTTAAATTGTTTGTATTTTGTAAATTTAGAATTTTAAGCTAGTCTGTATTGTAAAATAAAAACATTATGGTACGTTACTGATTTTATGGACTTGTTGTATAAGTCAAGCTTAGACACCTAAGTATATTGTAGTTATTTAATTAAAGAAAAAATACGACATTAGATTTTAGATTCAATGTTAACAGAGTAGTAAAATTATATTATGCAGTATTCTTATTCAATTATAAAA
Organism: Pediacus dermestoides; assembly: GCA_963942485.1. NCBI lineage: Eukaryota > Metazoa > Arthropoda > Insecta > Coleoptera > Cucujidae > Pediacus > Pediacus dermestoides. The sequence goes on from OZ012626.1 coordinate 40,377,586, forward strand.
ACGATATATTCAAAAAATAACATTCTAAATTTTTGCCTAAATAGGAAATGTATTATTTTTTGTAAGACATTGTAAATCAAAATATAATATATTAAATCAATTAAATTTTAGCAATATTGAAAGTTATTAAATCTATACTGTTGTGTATTTATTTGTCCAAAAATATAATGTGTATATTAAGCATAATATTATATAATTTTTTGGTAAATTGTATAGTTCTTTTTCTAGTAATAATTCGAATCTTCTATTTTGATTTATAAAACCAAAGACAACATAAATAAAACCGTTGAATCAGATGTGTTGGTGTATTATTACAGCCTTGCGTTGTTGTAGTTGCATACCTCTTGCATCTTGCATGTAATTAAACAGCGAAAGTTTTTATCATTTTGAACATTTTTCATTCAGGGAATTTATATTTTTAGGTAGTTCTCACAATCAATACTTCTATGAATTTAATACATTTTGAAATTAGAGAAAGACATTCTTCGAAAAAAGTTTAAATGAAAGATAATAGACATTAATACACTCCAATTTAAATAGGTACGTAAAAAATTAATATATCGAAACACACTGCTATGATTTATTTAAAAAATTGATCCTTTTGTAGTCAAATAAATCTCAATTTAGCTGTTTTTTTCATGAAGTTAAACAAATTATTTTAAAACGTATTTATTAAGAAAATCGGTTTCTGAAGACACTTTTATAGAAGAACATAGCCAAATCGACGAAAAATGATTAGTCGACTAGTTTATAAATTTAAAATCGCTTTCTATTAATGGTAATTTTCGAAGGTCAGTTATAAAATAAAATATTTCGTTTAAAAATAAATTAATTGATTTTCAAAATCCTTAGGCATTACTCGATTATTTTCTTAATTTTTCTATTTTTTTAATATTTTGTTTATTAGATCTTCGCAAAATATTTATCAAAAAAAAAAACTAAATAAAACAGTGGGGGCCCTATAGGGCTTCAAAAATATGTTCTGAATACACTACCTAGTTGCAAATTAAAAAATTTTTGTACATTTAGTGCCGCTATATTTTTCTTATACATTTCGGCCCGCTGAATTCGAAAATCGCATTGTAACATTTTTTTATGGATAAGTTTTCCAGATAGAAAATTTTAATTTTTTTGGAAGGCTGCTTTACTATTTTACGCCACATCTCTAGTTAGAAACGACCAATCTGGTTGCAAAGGTATCAAATTAAACATTATCGAATCGACATCAAATATCACTCGCTTTTTTCCTAATCAGTTAGGTAGTTCTAGTGCAACGGGCCGAAATATTAAAAAAAATAGTTTTTTTGGACAAAAATAAAAAATTTACTCTTTCGCCAGGAAATATAGAAATCGTGGAAATATGCCCAGTTTTGAATTGTCTACGTGGACTCGTGGAGTTCGCACTTTTACAAAGAAAACGAGATATTTTCGAAAAAAATCTATGGATAAGTACCAAAGTTCATGTACAAGTTTCAAAATTAAACGATTCTCGAGTTAAGCGGGCCGAAATGCATTAGAAAAATATAGTAGCATCTAATGTACAAAACAAAATGACTGTAAAATAGTGATATCGGTCAAATATTCAATTTCATTTTTAAGATTCGGAAAAAAAATTTTGAGTTATCACAGAAAAAAGAAGTCCGGAAATTCTGTAAATCTAATTATCCTACAAGAATATTAGATTAGATTTGTAAACAGCGAAAAATTTAATATCTCTAGTAAAGTTTCAGCTTGTTTTATAAAGGTTTAGTATATCTTTCAGAGGTCTAAACAAAAAGTCTGAAAAACTCAATTTTTGTTCCTGTTATAGGTACGAGGTCTGTAAATTAAGTAATGAGATTTTTTTCAATGTGTTTATTCAAATCGAATTACAATTCAACATTGTCTCCTTCAAAGTAAGTGCCTTGAGAAGCCATCACACAGCCCTGTAGACGGTTCTTCCACTCCTCATAGCAGTGCTGGAACTCTGATACTGCAATAACCTTCAGCTGGTCGGTTACAGCCGTTTGGATGTTTTCCATTGTTCCAAAATGACGTCCCTTGAGGTGAGTTATTTTCAATTTCGGGAAGTGAAAAACGCCGTAAAAACTTAAGTCGGGCGAATAAGGAGGCTGAGGGATCACAGGAATGTTTTTACTGGCCAAAAAATTGTTTATTGGAATTGCTGTGTGACAAGGCGCATTGTCGTGATGCAACACCCAGTGGTTTTTGATGTTTGGTCTCACACGCAGGACCCTTTTTCCAAGTCTTTCAGGAACGTTTTAAGCTTTGCAAAAGTTTCCGTTTCACTGTGCCCAAGTATCAAGCAAAATTTGATAGCACATCGTTGCCTGAAATTTCATTTTCAGAACGCACTAGAAATAATTGCTTCACAAAAAAAATCGCTACGGACAACATAATGACTCTAGTAAGTTCAAACTTGTACCGATGGCGTATCACATGTTCTTCTGCCGTCCCTTCAAGTCCTGCGTCCCCAGTGTTGCCAGATTGAACGCTACACTACCAGTCTCATTACTTAATTTACACACCTCGTATATGATGGAAAAACCCTCGAATTTCATCAACTCATCATGAATTATCATTAAAAAAAAATTCCTTTACTGATTCGAGGTCGTAACAAATGAATATCGAATCAATATTTCTGTAGGTATGTAGGTGCTAATAAAAGCCATTCTGGATTATGGAAAATGACCAAAAAAAACATGTCGTTTTTTCACGCCAACTCTGGTACCTAAACCCCAAAGTTCATTTCCACCGACATTTTGAATTCGCTTGACCATAAAGTACAATGTTCCAATTATTTTTCGCCTTCCATATCCAAACCAACAACTTCTTTAAGCAGCCGCACGAGACGAGCTACAATGCACCCGGCTTGGCGCGCGTTCGATGGCACCGGGCACCTGAATGAAAAATGAATATGCATCAACCCATCACCAGTAAACACAAAATGCTGAATGTCTAGAAAGACACGCATGAGGAACTCCCCCTAAACCCAAACCAACGAACGCATGAAATGCCACACTCTGGTGGACTGCGCTCCAGTTTACAATCCATCTACATCTAGTTCTGTTTGGTACACTGACACTAAGCCGGTGGTAATTGCAACCACGGAGACGGTACCTGTGCACACACGATTTACGCTGTTTATTTCACCGCTGAACGCTGAATAAGCTCTGTAAACAGGGCACAGTTTACCGGATTCCGTATATTATCTCTCTGTGTTGGTGGTTGTGTGTGTGGGTGTGTGTAGTAAAGCTCACATAGTGCGGAAATTGCTATTGTTAATTTTGTATGAAAGTCTCTGTTGGGGGTGAGTTTGAATTTATTTTGTTTATAATCTGGGTGGATGGGCTCGAAACTTTCGTACGTTCGATTTTTCGTTAAAAACTTCATGTTTACATGGTGACTTATTGCACGGGGTTCTATAGCTAAATTTTCTAAATTTATTAAGTTTTACCATTTTATATTGTTGAAGCAGATTTGAATTTGTTGATTTTTACTACCTACTCAGGAGGCTATAATAAAATAGTGAAGGCCGAGAAAATTTGATTCTAAAATAGAAACCCTAAATATTTAGACCAAACTGATTCTTTCTTCCGGTTCTTCAGAAAATATTGTCAATCTTATGAATCAATTGACAATCAAAATGAGAAAAATCTTTTGTAATTTAACATATTATTTTGGGAATATTTTTAAAGAGGACACCAGAAAATATTAATTTTGGACCACTCGTATACAAAAGTTTATCCATTTCTCACGATTTTCATATACATAAATATCTTAAGAACCACAACAAATGTCGGCCATTTCCCGGTATTTTTTTAACTTCCTCTAAGGAATCCTGAAATATAAATCAAATATTGCAAGGATTGAATCGCTACATAATACAGAAATTTTTCAAGACAGAACTAAAAATTTATTATTTTAAAAACCATTATTATCTTAAAAACCAGAAGAAAAATTATTATTTTTATAAAATTTTCGGATTTTACTGTGTATAATACGAAGAAATTCTATAAATTGAGTATTATTTTTTTCAAGAGTTCTGAAAACAAATTTAGAATAAGCACATTTTAATATACCATTAAATCTTCTTAAATCAGAAATTTGTCGCCTTAAACAAAAGTCCATTAGACTTTTAAAATAACATTTTCATTTCATTCTGATTTTTTCAAGAATTCTATAAAAAAAAATTGTATTTACGTAACATAAAAGTGGATTTAATAATTCTACTTATACAGGGTGTCTCTAAAAGGTCTTTACAAAATTCTACCACATGTTTTTGGGCCCAAAATAATTCGATTGAACCAAACATACCTTAGTCCAAAAGTTCTTCCTTATTGAGTTACGGGGCGCTAAAAAATATCTTTCCAAATCGTTTTTTAAGTATATCTACAGAACGGTTTAAAATAGTTAAGTACAATTCTAATCAAGTTTAATAGTTGTTTATTTTGTAAAGATTTTTTTTTAAGTACTTAATGGATAAAACTAGTAAATCATTATTTTATTTATAAAATTTTCCAATTACATAAATGACAACTTTTTTTATTATAAAATACAGGTCTAAAAGGTCTTTACAAAATCCTACCACAAGTTTTTGGGCTCAAAATAATTCCATTGAACCAAACATACCTCAGTCCAAAAGTTCTTCCTTAGTGAGTTACAGGGCGTTAAAAAATATGTTTCCAAATAATTTTTTGAAGTATATCTACAGAACGGTTTAAAGTAGAGACTTGAAATTTGGTGAGTTAATAAGTCTATAAGGAAGCTACAATGTGATGGTATTACAACCAAAATTATATTGTTCAGTGTTGTACTTATAGGGGGGGACTCAGTGTTTTTTTGGATATTTTTTGTAGGGTATTGAATTTTTTTACAAAATAACAAGAATTATGATAATGCTCAAGACACGTGAAAAACGTATACTTGTTTGATTTGCGTTAACTCAACTATTTGCGAGATATTTAACTTCAAAAAATTTTTTTGCTATAAAAACAATTTGTGACTTACCCTGTAAAGTAAAAAATATTGTGTCACTCTAATACAGCTGATTCTAAGTCCAAAACGAAGCATAAATGGTTGCAGAAACCGACCCCCAAAAATGTATCGTTTCTAAAATACAGGGTGTTCAAAGATGTATTTTTTATTCGCCTCTATCTTTTTTAAATATATCTACAAAACGATATAAGATAGAAATTATGCTTAGTTTTGGACGTAGAATGAGCCGTATAGAGTGACCCAATATTTTTGACTTTACAGGGTGTTACAAATTTTCGTTTCAATAGCAAAAAAAATTTTCAAAGTGAAATATCTCGCAAACAGTTTTTTTAGCACCCTGGAACTCAGTAAGGAAGAACTTTTGGACTATGGTATGTTTGGTTTAAACGAATTATTTTGAGCCCAAAAACTTGTGGTAGGATTTTGTAAAGATCTTTTAAAGACACCCTGTAGAATATCCAGTCACTAAAATTTTTAAATTAATACTTCTATCTCCAAAATCAATTTTTGTTCAATATCGACTATTGAGTCCATTTCAATAATAAAATAGTTATAATAGCTATAGAAATTTCGAATACTTGAACCTCGAAAATTTTCACTTAAACAATTTCTAAATGACTAATTATGCAAACATTCAACACCATTTTAACTATAATAGAATTTTAATGCGCGAATGTAGTAAACTATTATTTTATCGTTTCAAATTCCTTCCTCTCTTAAAATCTAATTAACGTAAATTAGTGCATTTCAAACTTTAATTGATATTTTGTTAAATACATTAGCAAATTTTGGTCACGAAGAACAACGTTATTTTATAAAATTTAAATCATTAAAAGTTCACCAGTAAAACAATCCGGTTTTCATTATTCATATTCTCTTAAAAAACATCAATAACTTTCTTTATAATTTTCCTCTGTTATTCATTTTGTCTGCAATGTAAACGTTCTTCCTAATTTTCTCTTTTGCTACGCTCGTACTGCCTTCTCGTTCAATAAAGCATCACTTTCCACCCTAGTTACGTGAATAACTGTTACCCTTTTTGTCATTTCCGTATAAGAATCAAAGCAAAATCTCTTTAATGTTGTTTTATTTGAAATCATTATTAGATTAGAAAATTATGACAACAAAAACTAGCCTGAAAGTAGCTAATATGCAAATTGTGCAGATGCCGGGCGGGCATCATTTGAGAAAATCACTGCACTAATAAAAATCTCGTCAAAGCCAGTCTGCGAAAACTGAAAGTGTGTTTGAGATGTGCTAAGTAGGTAAACATACCTGCAAATCTATATATTATCATAATTTCAATCTCACTTACAACAAAACAATTAAGTAGGTACTCTATTTACTGTATTAAGATTTATATATCCTTAAAATCGGAGCAGTTAATTATACGATCGTGTGAATAATTTCTCCACCAGTTAATAAAAACACCTATATTTTATCGATAGAATTTATTTAAATGAGCAGTTTTCTCTTGATACTTAAACGCGTATTAAGATAAAGGCATCTATTTCTATTTCATCGCTGGAATCTATTTTAATGCGAATGACATGAAAATATGATAAAGTATAATTTATCTGTCTTTAATGATGGTGTACTTTCCGGGAAAGTGCTTTACTTATCGTTTTTGCTTATAATCCATTATATCTGAATGTGGAACATTCCTCTGTGTATGTGTGTTTAAGTGTGACTAAATAAGGAATCAATTTGATTTCCATACAACTTGAATTAAAGAAATCGTGCAGGTAGATTTTGCAGGATTTTGTCGCATTGCACGATTTGCATTTTTGTGGGTTGAGGGACGTGAGAAAATTTTTCAGTCAACCCCGGATGACGAATATTTACCGCGGAAAATCAGCTTTTAGACTAGAGAAATAATATAACAAGGCCTTCAACGCAAAAACACAAATTATACATAACTCAACTCATTTCTATGTATTTTTTTCCAGTTAAACGAAGTAGTCCCATACAGGTTTTAAATTACCAAAATGATGAAACTGATAAAAAATAACTCGCCTTTGTTACTTTTCACATTTCAGCAGACTGGTATCTGTGTATGAATTCCCTTCTATACCATCACATCAAATATCAAATATACAAAAGCAGAGGTTTTTTGTTTATGTTACATTTTTCGTGGAAATACGCTGCATACGTTTATTTAGAAAAATTTTCCCACCGTTACTGAAATGTAAAGCGGAGATTAAATGCAGACAATGAAACTCCGGATGAAAAATAAGATAAAAGTATCAACAAATTAAATCGGATTGAATTTCAATCATTTTGTAGGTAGTTTTTGGGATTATTTCAATAAATATGTTGAAAAATATTTTAACATGAGTAAAATTCTGCTGTAAAGGAAAGTTTTCGTTAAATTATAACTAATTATTTGTTTTTGAAACTTTTATAAAAGTAATGCTTTTTTAACGAACTGTCCCTCTCACTATTTTGCAACTCAGTATTATTGTTACAATTTTCGCATTCTCAGGCGACACTCTAACAATTACACATATTTTTTAGAAATTATGATATGCCACTCAGCAGACACCTTTCCTTATTATTTCGTTATAATAAAACAATGCATAATTCGTGTCTAATAACGAACCTCTCTCTCTGGTTGACTTGACTTGATTCTTATGAGCTTGCATGCTTCCAAAGTTTTACCTCACGGAACTTGATATTTTGGCAGGCTGTTTCCCGAAACTAGTTTGAAAATCAGCAAATGGGTGGCAAACTGTAAAAAATGATGTGTTTGTTGCACCTTCGTGTAATTTATAACTGCAGCGTTTTTATTAAGGTGGGAAATTGTTTTAACTTTTAACAGCCAGTTTAGTTTTTACATGTTTTTAAATGATGGACATAAAATTAAAGTTTGTAAGAAGTTGTTGGTTGGCTAACTTCCGCTGTAAATAGGTAATTGTTTATTTTTAAAGTAATATAAATCGTCTATTAAATAAATTAAAAAAACATTATTTTACAATATTAATGTTTTTATTTTGTCTTATGAGGTATATAATTTCTTGTAAGTATATTATTCTAATATAAATATTGAACTAGGTTAATTACAAAAGTTTCTGTTATATTACTTTAACCAAAACAATAATATTATTTTATTTCATACTCACGTACCTAAAATATTATATATTTATACCTACCACAAACTAAAGTTACAACACCTAAACTACACTCTCCATTTTTACTCAAAACCAAAATCTGCTTCCATGGTCAATTTCCGCGATATCGTGCTATCAGCGAGTGCACATCCTCAACAAAATAATACACCTGCTCCACGTCCGGTATATCACCCCTGTATATTATATTGCCAATGACCTCGTATGCAGTCACTGTCATAGGTATTAACAAAAAAACTACACGAATTGTAATCATCTAACAATTATTGTAAAAAATTCATGTTTAGTGTTTCCTTCACGCCGGGCTAGTGTTAACAAAAACATTTTATGGTTGTGATATTTACATGCGTGCACTGTATAAAGGGTGGAAATGAGTCACGAAGTAATTTCCGTGTTTTTGGAAGGAAGAGTTTCCCTTAATATTTTTTTTTGGATAAATAACGTTTTAAGTTGTACAATTGTAAATATAAACTTAATTTACTAATTAATATTTATTACAAGATTGTTTCATTAATTAACATGTATAATAACAAAAATACCAGATTTTCAAATTACTACCGTTTTGTAGTTAATTATAATATAATAAGAATATAAATTACCTTTCTGTACTTTTACTTTACTGATATATGAAGGGGAATTTCTTATACAGGGTGCCAATTTAAAACTGCCACCACATAATGGTCAGTTTTTCGTAGCCTCCCAAAACACTCTCAACAAACTTCTGCATATTATCCGGAATACAGAGGAAATTCTATAAAAAAAGTAAATTGAATATAATTTCGAAATTCGTGTTGAAATTTCTGTTTATTCTAAGTTCCTAAAAAAATTCGAATCTAACTAAATTTTATAATTTGCCAGGTAAGTTACTACTAATTGCCAGTTCAGCTTTCTGTTTAAGTTACCTAACAGATGAACTGTGAAAATACACACTTATTAAGCATAGATAATCTCTCTCCACAATGATTACTTGCAACTTTAGCTACCTGCAGGTGAGGTGAATTATTGGCCTTAAATACTAGATTATTGTTCCTGTATTTGATTTTAAATTTAAATTTTGCAACGGATTATTTCAGGCATTTAATTGTTGTAACAGTAATAATCTACGAATTATATTAACCGAATATACAAAATATTCATCGAACCGGTTAAGTTATACTATTAAAGTTTTCCGTCATTATCATATAGTACATCAGTGGTATATGAGCATAAAGTTGTTATTGGCGAAATATTTTTAGTAAAATTGTGCATTAATTGTTTCTGGGTGGTTTTGTTTAAAAAGTAATGAAAATGTGAAATTTGTAATAGAGAACTAGAATTAATAATGATTTGAATTAATGTTGAAGATTATAAAATTTACCTTCAGATTGTTTAAATAATAACAGTATGTTTAAATTTTAAATAACGCATTTAAATTTTTGGTTAGATTTTAAAATTTTCACTTTTTAAAAGATTAATTGATAGCAGTGTACAAATTTTGACACAATTTTTAGTTTTGACGTATAGTAGACGAGGCGACTGCAAAAAGTTAGTCGTCATAAGGTGGACGAACGAGAAAAATAGGAATAATTGTTTATTTATTTTTGTTCGTTTCGCTCTCCCCTACAATTTGGTGACTACTTTTTGTCCACCACAATGATTATTTTTTAAATTATTTATTTAATTAATTATTTTTTTAACCCTGTTTCGGCAGGATTTTCGCAGGCAACCTTCTTAATAAAGGTCTAAACTATCCGAGAAACTATCATTCCTATGTTTCCCGTTCGTCCACCTTATGACGACTAACTTTTTGCAGCCGCCTCTTGGACTAGAGAGATTAAAACCGAAATATAGAAAAAATCTCTATGGATTATTTAAAAAATAATCGTTAACCTCAATAACGCACACAGTGATTAAGGAACAATTTATAAATAATAATAGATTACCTATTTATAAATTAACAGCATATGGTTGAAAATCCGAATCTGATTATAAATCAAAATAACTATGGGTTTGGGTATGTTGATGACATTTTGATTTACGTATGTATACCTACACAAATTTGATTTGTTATTACTTAGGTTAGGTTCAAATGGAAATTCAAATGAAAAGCCAGATAAATAAGCCAGTTAAATAATTTGTAGTTAAAATATTGAAAAAAAAGGTTTCGTCGTTAGAGCTGGAAATATTACTTTAAAATGGTACTTCATACTGGACCAAATTTATTTTAAATTCTAAGAAACTTTTACAGTTTAGATTTGAACTGTTTTAATTTTTTTATCGCATTTATACAGTTAGATTCACATATGGAACATATCCGTTGATTGTCTAATAATAATATCAAAGTATTATGAAGAATATTTGTATTTTAAGAAAAAGCCCTGAGTCATCTCTGTATAAATCTTCTTAAACTGGAAACAGAAAAATAAACTAGAAAACATGTCAAGTTTTCAGTGGTTCCTACGCCAGATTTAGAACATTAAATGAAACTGAAAATATTCAATCGCCTGATTTAGTTTCAGTCACTGTCCTAAAATACAACAAAGGATCTTCTCAAAATCAATGTTAAGGACACTAAATTGATATAAAATCATTTAAAAGTCCACTTTAAACAATCCTGCGCATGGAGATTTATTCATACTGTCCTTAAAAATTGCTATTATTATGTTATATTATACAGGGTGTCCCAAAATTAGCCTGTCAAAATGTACCAGCTGATTCTACGTTCAAAAATAATGCAAAAAGTTTCAATAAATATAGGTTGAAAAATGCTTCCTAAGGAGGCTACAGCCCCCCGAAAGGGGGACCCCAAAGAGGACTTTTCTGTAATATCTTTGCAACTGTATGAGGTAGATTCATGAAATATATTTTTTGTGGGGATAATTATTAAATTTTTTATATGAAATTTTGAAACTTGGTTTATTTTCACACAAAAAAGGTAGTCTCAGTCGATCATTGTATCTTGAACCGTTTTCGAGTAAAATCGTTTTGAAAAAATCACGTCCATGAAAACTACACTAATAAAAATTATCACATAACTAAAATTTGTCAAAAGTAGACAATGGGTTAAAATTTATAGGTATTTATTACTTCGTTTAGCATTTCTTCGTCAAATATTAATAATAAAAACCAAATTCCAAAATGAGAAAAATTTGTTTCAATTTTGTTATTATTTTTATTAGTGTAGTTTTTATGGATGTGACTTCTTCAAAACGATTTTACTCGAAAACGGTTCAAAATTCAAACATCGACTGAGACGACCCTTTTTGTCTAAAAATAAACCAAGTTTCATAATTTGATATAAAAAATTTAAAAATTATCCACAAAAAATATGGGTCATAATTTACCCAGCACCCACCCTGTATGTGACGCACCTGGCAAAATTTCTGAAAATTGGAGTAAGAAATAAGTGGCAAATTATAACAGCTTCAAACCCACCAAATTTCATGAATCTACCTCAAATAGTTGCAGATATATTACAGAAAAGTCCTCTTTGGGGTCCTCCTTTCGGGGGGCTGTAGCCTCCTTAGGAAGCATTTTTCAACCTATATTTATTGAAACTTTTTGCATTATTTTTGAACGTAGAATCAGCTGGTACATTCTGGCAGGCTAATTTTGGGATAGACACGAAATATTTTTAGGTGTAATTCTTAAATAAATTCTGCATTGTCCTTTATACTTCTACTTTCTTATACGAAGTATAAGGGGCGAACCAGTACGGTTTCGAGATCCTGGTCCATCCGTTACAAATATATTAAGGGTAAAGATAAAGTTACAAACTCATTTCCACGCCACCACTGAGGTAGAGTTTTGACGCGTTTTTTTAACGTGGTGTCCCCAAGAGGCCTAATCCACGGTCAGTATTATCAAGTTGTAAATAATTATATGCTCTATAAGTTTCATATTAATTATTATTTTTGCATATACGAGTAGTAATGCACAAAATGCGCAAAAACTTATTTCTCCATTAATTTGGGTCGATAAATTTTATATTAGATATTAATGGCACTGAAAAATATTTTCAATAAATGTAGTCCGCTTTCATTTACATTACAGAGAAGGAAATTCTCTTTTAGGCGCGTTTTTTTTAACGTGGTGTCCCCAGGAGGCCTAATCCACGGTCAGTATTATCAAGTTGTAAATAATTATATGCTCTATAACTTTCATATTAATTATTATTTTTGCATATACGAGTAGTAATGCACAAAATGCGCAAAAACTTATTTCTCCCCTAATTTGGGTCGATAAATTTTATATTATTAATGGCACTTAAAAATATTTTCAATAAATGTAATCCGCTTTCATTTACATAACAGAGAATGAAATTCTCTTTTAGACGCGTTTTTTTAACGTGGTGTCCCCAGGAGGCCTAATCCACTGTCAGTATTATCAAGTTGTAAATAATTATATGCTCTATAAGTTTCATATTAATTATTATTATTGGATACAGTAATGCACAAAATGCGCAAAAACTTACTTCTCCCCTAATTTGGGTCGATAAATTTCATATTATTAATGGCACTGAAAGATATTTTCAATAAATGTAGTCCGCTTTCATTCACATTACAGAGAATGAAATTCTCTTTTGGGCGCGCTTTTTTTAACGTGGTGTCCCCAGGAGGCCTAATCCACTGTCAGTATTATCAAGTTGTAAATAATTATATGCTCTATAAGTTTCATATTAATTATTATTATTGGATACAGTAATGCACAAAATGCGCAAAAACTTACTTCTCCCCTAATTTGGGTCGATAAATTTCATATTATTAATGGCACTGATAGATATTTTCAATAAATGTAGTCCGCTTTCATTTACATTACAGAGAATGAAATTCTCTTTAGACGCGTTTTTTTAACGTGATGTCCCCAGGAGGCCTAATCCACAGTCAGTATTATCAAGTTGTAAATAATTATATGCTCTATAAGTGTCATATTAATTATTATTTTTGGATACAGTAATGGACGAAATGACCAAAAACTTATTTCTCCCCTAATATGGGTCGATAAATTTTATGTTATTAATGGCACTGAAAAATATTTTCAATAAATGTAGTCCGCTTTCATTAACATTACAGAGAATGACATTCTCTTTTAGACGCATTTTTTTAACGTGGTGTCCCCAGGAGGCCTAATCCACGGTCAGTATTATCAAGTTGTAAATAATTATATGCTCTATAAGTTTCATATTAATTATTATTTTTGTATATACGAGTAGTAATGCACAAAATGCGCAAAAACTTATTTCTCCCCTAATTTGGGTCGATACATTTTATATTAATAATGGCACTGAAAAATATTTTCAATAAATGTACTCCGCTTTCATTTACATTACAGAGAATGAAATTCTCTTTTGGGCGCGCTTTTTTTAACGTGGTGTCCCCAGGAAGCCTACTCCACGGTCAGTATTATCAAGTTGTAAATAATTATATGCTCTATAAGTTTCATATTAATTATTATTTTTGCATATAGTCATGCACAAAAACTTATTTCTCCCCTAATTTGGGTCGATACATTTTATATTAATAATGGCACTGAAAATATTTTCAATAAATGTACTCCGCTTTCATTTGCATTACAGAGAACGAAATTCTCTTTTGGGCGCGCTTTTTTTAACGTGGTGTCCCCAGGAGGCCTAATCCACAGTCAGTATTATCAAGTTGTAAATAATTATATGCTCTATAAGTTTCATAATAATTATTATTTTTGCATATAAGTACATAGTAATGTACAAAATGCGCAAAAACTTATTTTTTCCCTAATTTGGGTTAGTAAATGTAATAATATTAATGCAACTGAAAAATTTTTTCGCAGTGTCAAAGGGAAAGGTGACAAAAGGAAAATTTTTAATTTAAATTAATTTTAGGCTCATTTTGGCACCCCAATCTACCGTACAAATTTTCATGTTTTCATGATTTTTTGCGAAGTAAAGCTTATTTTCAGTTTTTATAACAATTTGTCTGGACAAACTTTTTCAGATATCTACCACAATTTTAAAAAATATTCAGAGCGATTCAATAGTGTATTTGACACTTTTCTTTATGTTTTTGTAAGGCATAGGTACATGTTGAAAAATAAAAATATAAAAAATAAAACATACACATATTCGATTTTGAGTTTGTTGGATTTGCTCCAAAAATAATTAAATAAATTATACTAAAATAAAAAATTATAAATTGTATAAGTACCTGAAATAAATGTTATTAGACATTATAAAATTAAAAGTAAGTTCACACAGATTACAAAATAGTGTTAAAATTAAAAATCAATTTTAGGACATTTACCAATCCAGTAAAGATTATGGCATCGTCGATTCATTTTTCCTAATACTCAAAAATAATTAAATAGATTATAATAAAATAAAAAATTAAAAATTGTATAAGTACCTGAAATAAATGTTATTAGACATTATAAAATTAAAAGTAAGTGCACACAGATTATAAAATAGGGTTATAATTAAAGATCAATTTTAGGAAATTTACCAATCCAGTAAAGATTATGGCATCGTCGATTCATTTTTCCTAAAACTCAAAAATAATTAAATAGATTATAATAAAATTAAAAATTGTATAAGTACCTGAAATAAATGTTATTAGACATTATAAAATTAAAAGTAAGTTCACACAGATTACAAAATAGTGTTAAAATTAAAAATCAATTTTAGGAAATTTACCAATCCAGTAAAGATTATGGCATCGTCGATTCATTTTTCCTAATACTCAAAAATAATTAAATAGATTATAATAAAATAAAAAATTAAAAATTGTATAAGTACCTGAAATAAATGTTATTAGACATTATAAAATTAAAAGTAAGTGCACACAGATTATAAAATAGGGTTATAATTAAAGATCAATTTTAGGAAATTTACCAATCCAGTAAAGATTATGGCATCGTCGATTCATTTTTCCTAAAACTCAAAAATAATTAAATAGATTATAATAAAATAAAAAATTAAAAAGTGTATAAGTACCTGAAATAAATGTTATTAGACATTATAAAATTAAAAGTAAGTGCACACAGATTATAAAATAGGGTTATAATTAAAGATCAATTTTAGGAAATTTACCAATACAGTAAAAATTATGGCATCGTTGATTCATTTTTCCTAAAACTCAAAAATACATAATTAAATAAATTGTACTGAAATTAAAAATTATAAAATTTATCCCTGAAATAAAAGTTTGTTGACATTTTAGAATTGAAAGCAAGTTTCATTTTGTGAAAATCTTGAACTGCTTTTATAAATTATATCCGGGTTTTAAGGGTCCCACTTTTAAATAATCCCGTATTCTTAAAATAGTTGTTTTAAAAAATTACAGTTTTGGAACTGCAGCTCAAATTTTTGTCTAACTGACTTTGTAGCAAAGTTAAATGAGGATTTTATTTAAAAAAGAAAATACTACTGATATTAATCGTAGCTTCCATTGCTCGACATTATGATAAAGATTCACAGGGTCGCAGTTAGCAAGGGTCTAGTGGTGCTCCAATAATTAACATTTGAATAGAAATTTTCTAAATATTTAATTATTGTAAAATGTATAAATGAGAAATAACTTAAAAATTCAAACCTGCTTAAATAATTTAAACATTATAAACAAAAGTATAAATGAAATTTTTAGTTATTTAGGGGAAAATAAGTTGTATGAATTCTTTTCATGTGTGAATACCTATCGCTATTTTCATATTTACCTAATTCATCTTGCGTCCTGCATGCCCTACTGTCGAAACAATTTATGCAAAATTAGAATCAATTAGGCACGGCCAATAACACGGATCACAAAAAAAATTGCCAAATTTTGGGCCTTTTTTGGACTTTTTAGGACGCATTAAATTTTACTGGTCTCTTGCCGTTTTTTGGAAAAATTAAAATTTCCGTGGCCGTGTCGAAGCGACGTTAAGTGAGCACGTACCTCATTCAGAAGCTCATTAAAGAACCTAACATCATAAAAGTAGATATGCTATTTTTTCGGCTTTAAAGAAATTTCGAAAATTGCTAATATCAACTAAGACATTGATCAAATTTTGATTCACTGCTTTCTAGTTTCTTCAAGTTACCTATCAAAACAATCTCAAAAGTGATGTACAACGTTTACTCCAAATTTTTCACCTAGATCATAAGTTATTAACATCACCACATCCAAAATATTTACCAATTAATCGTATTGATTATATACAGGGTATTTCACGAGTAATAATGAGCCTGATTTAAAAATGCAACTCACAATACATCCGTATGGTACTTGTAATGAAAGTGTATTGTGGGTTGCATTTACAATTCCATCAGGCTCATTATTACTCGTGAATACCCTGTTTTGTAAGAACGCAACTTATTAAAAATCATTGAAAATAACTATGTGTAGAGGACGCGGGAGTGAGAGGGCCTCCACCACCTAGGCAACATAATGGCCGCCCTGATTATGTATATTTTTTGTAATATTTTCCACCTTATTTCATTTACTATTTGACGAATAGTATGAACTTTTTTTTCAGAATATGAAGAAAATTTTGAGATCCCTCTAAAAACGTTTTAAATTTTCGTCGCTTATACTATTCATAAATATGTATGTGTATATTCGAGGAGAATCATTTCTGTATTGACAGGAGAAGTCTTTAATGTGTTAACATCAGCACGACTAGCGCTCCTCAATTGAATGAGGAGGAGTCTTTTTCAATGTTAAGCACACTATTATTCGATATTAAATTTGTTTGTTCGATTGTTATCGGCAGGACCATCACTGTATTAACCTGTATTAACAGGAGAGGTCTTTAAGTGTTAACACCAGCACGACTAGCGCTCCTCAAGTGAATGAGAAGGAGTCTTTTTCAATGTTAAGCACACTACTGTTCGATATTAAATTTGTTCGATTTTTATCGGCACGACCATCAATCACTCCTGTATTAACAGGAGAGGTCTTTAATGTTTAACACCAGCACGACTAGCGCTCCTCAACTGAATGAGGAGGAGTCTTTTTCAATGTTAAACACTTAATCGAACAAACTTAATATTGAACAATAAAGTCCCAAAACCGACGAATGTTTTGGGAATATTTGCCTGAGGGCCCCTTGGCCATGGTTGCCTAGCAGAAGCCCTCCCCTCCCAAATTTGTTATACGTTCTTACAAAACCATTTAAATATTATACAATCAATATGATTAATTGGTAGTGTTGGTTCGATGTTAATGTTACTGATCTAGGTCCAATTTTTGATGGAGTAAACGCATATATCACATCACTTTTGAGATTGTTTTGGTAACTAGATGAAACTAGAAAGCAGTGAATCAAAATTTGATCAATGGCTGATAATATGACCAATTTCGAAATTTCCTTAAAGCCATAAAGCTTATCTACTTTTATGATATTAGATTATTAATGAGCTGCCGAATAAAGTACCATGCTCAGTTAGCGTCGCGTCAGTACGGCCTCGGAAAATATCATTTTCCAAAAAACGGCAAGAGCACAATAAATTAATGCGGCCAGAAAAATCACTAAAAAGGCCCAAAATTTGGCAATTATTTTTTTGCGATACGAAATATTGACCTAGTGCCTAATGGACGCAAATTTTGAACAAATTGATTCGACAGTATGTCATGCAGGACGTAAGATGAAATTTTTTTTTGTGATATACCTACATACATAAAAAGACGTCATATACCGTAATTTTCGGACCATAAGGTTATACATAGAAAAATTGACTTAAATGAACTGAATATTGCTATATTGCTACCAATAAATAAAAATAGCCAAGTAAAATTAGGTTAAAAAATGGTAAAATTGATATGATGGCCAAATTTTTGAGAGCAAGTCGAGGGTCATTGTGTTGTGTGCCCTCTACCTCATGTAATTTTTGCGTCACAGAAAAATAGCCGAAATGAAAGTTGTAGGAAATAAAATCCTCTACAACTTTTGTTTAAAGATTTTTTCATAATCATAATAGAAATGTATATTTTAATGAAGAAACCCAATCCCTCAAAAAGAGCAGTATTTTGATTATAACTTTTTTTTAACTTGATTGAAATATTTTTCCGAATAAATTAAAAAGTTACATTAAAATCCAACCAGTAAAAACCGAGATATAAAAAATCGCCCTTATCACGCGACGCACAAGGAAATTTTGTTGGGACATTATCAATGACCCTCGACTTGCCCTCAAAAATTTGGCCATCATTTCAACTTTGTACTTGGATATTAGATACTTTTTGATCTAATTTGACTGGGCTAGAAATAAGAATTTGAAAATATTAAATATTACTTTATAAAATATTCTTTTCTAAAAATCGTCCCATAATTTTCAGGTGCGTCTTATCATCCGGTTAGAAAAATACGGTAATTCATTTTCCGCTTAGTAAATGTTGTGTTCAGACTTTATTTATAATTTTTAAATAATTTTAGGTGCATGGTTTGAATTTTTTAAATATTTCTCAATTGTCCATTTTACAATAAATAAATACTTATAAAAAATTGGTGGAGGCCCTGGCGCCCGGGGGGCATGACCCCAGTAGACCCTTGCTAACATCACTCTGTGATTTACCCGTATTTTTCCAAGTTACTTGATTGAAAAAATTACAGTTTTGGAATCGCTACATAAACTTTTGTCAATTTAGCTTTGTTACAAAGTTGAATGA
Organism: Pediacus dermestoides; assembly: GCA_963942485.1. Classification (NCBI taxonomy): domain Eukaryota; kingdom Metazoa; phylum Arthropoda; class Insecta; order Coleoptera; family Cucujidae; genus Pediacus; species Pediacus dermestoides. The sequence continues at coordinate 40,396,310 of OZ012626.1, forward strand.
CGATTTTATTTAACAATAATTATGAACTGTTTGTATAAATTATTTCCGGGTTTTCGGGACCCCAAAAACGCCAAATAGCACTTTTAAAATTATTGTCCAAGTCTCAAGTACTAACATTTTATAAAGTTTTAAATTATTTTTCTACAAACACACAAAAAAGTTTAAATATTTTAACAGAAAAAAGTAAAAATGTTCTGGCCTGGTATGTTGTCTTTTACAATGTGGTCCTCATTGTACCTAACCTGCAACAAGAACCGGATAATTAAAAGCAAAATTCCAAAAATTATCTTCAAATTTCTATTCTAAGTAGGTACTAGCTTATAGATAGTAGTAGCATTCCGCCGTTTTTCGAAAGTGTATAAGTATACAAGCTTGAAAAACATTTTGCACAATTCAGAGGGAGAAGTATTGGTCACATCAAAATCTTTTCGAAAATCGGAAACCAAATTCGTCTCGGAATTATTTCCCAGCAAAGTCTAAAGGCTCTGTACTATGCCCTGGCTGAAACAAATGTTTCGATCTACCTTAGTAGATTGACACATTTTCAATTTTTTTTTAATTCCATCCAACGCGGACCCCTGGCTGCGGCCAGTACCATGCGGGGGCCATGAGTAGTAGGTAGCAATGTAATAGTAGTAGCAAAAAAAATTAAACTATTTCGTACCTTTTCTATTAAACCCCTTTTGCTTTATCCCCGTCTGGTAATCCAAGGAAATCACTAATGAATCAACAACACAAGCACTGTATTACAGAAAAAGTCTAGGTACCATTGAAAAAAAAATTAAAAAGTAACCGTAAGAAATAATTAATTACGCGAAGTTACGATTAACTACTAACGAAATTATAATAACATGTGTTATGCTTCTAATTAATTAATAACTAAACCTAAGCAGCAAACACACGTCTGCTCCGTTTGGCATCCGAAATAAAACTAAAAACTGATTCATATACAAAATAAATACAAAATAAATTCTTACATAATAAAGCCATAAAAATTAGTCATCCCTTTTGCCAACAAATAAAATTCTCCTACTCCCTTAAATACGAGTATACATTAGTCATGGCTTCGAGCTCCTTCGGGTGTTTTCGGCACTTTAAAACACGCTCGAAGTTTCATTAGTCACGGCTTGAATTTTGTTGACATAAATCAAGTTGGTAGTTTGATGTCTTTTGGAATCGCTGGTTAGATTTTTGTTAAAAAACATTTGTTTTAAAGCTGAAAGACTGTTTTCTTTTGGTAAAATCCTCAGAAGGTTCCATACGAATTTTTCGCGCGTTTTTTGAGCCTCAAATTGTGATTATCAAAAACCGCAGGTTTCGAAGCGGCTGTTTCAAAAATATCACAGTTTTGGAATCGCTGGTTAGATTTTTGTTAAAAAACATTTATTTTAAAGACAAGTAATGGTTTTATTATGAAATTATTCACAAAAGTTTCCATACGATTTTTTTCCGCGTTTCTTGGATCCCCAAATTGCGCTCATCAAAAACTGCAGTTTTTGAAGCGGTTGTTTTAAAAATATCACAGTTTTGAAATTGCTGGTTAGATTTTTGTTAAAAAACATTTGTTTTAAAGCTGAATGACGGTTTCATTTTGGTAAAATCCTCAGAAGGTTCCATACGAATTTTTCGCGCGTTTTTGAGCCACAAATTATGCTAATCAAAAACTGCAAGTTACGAAGCGGCTGTTTTAAAAATATCACAGTTTTGGAATCGCTGGTTAGATTCTTGTTAAAAAACATTTATTTTAGAGTTAAATAATGGTTTTATTTTGGAAATATTCACGAAAGTTTTAATACGAATTTTTTCCACGTTTCTTGGATCCCCAAATGCGCTTATCAAAAACCGCAGTTTTTGAAGCGACTGTTTTATTAAAAATATCACAGTTTTGAAATCGCTGGTTAGATTTTTGTTAAAAAACATTTGTTTTAAAGCTGAATGACTGTTTTATTTTGGTAAAATCCTCAGAAGGTTACATACGAATTTTTCGCGCGTTTTTACTTTCTTATACGAAGTATAAGGAAGTATTGTAATCGTGATTTTTTTCGACTCGGAGATTTTGATGCATTTACACGTTTTGAGGGCCCCTGAATCCATTTTGACCATTTTCGCCATGGTGTCTGTCTGTGTGTGTGTGTCTGTCTGTATCCACGATAACTCAAAAACGAGTTATCGGATTTGATTCAAATTTCATATTTAAGAGTTTGAACAAAATTGTGGGTGCCACATTAAATCTTTTTCGTCTAGCGCCAACACAAGTGGTACCTACTTACCTGAAAACTATCGTGGGGCGAAGCCCGCGGGGGACAGCTAGTAATAAATAAATGTGATTTTATATTAATAACGTGTTGAATGTCGACAGCATGTGATTATTGGCTACCCCTTCAGTATTCTCCAAATATTAAAACTGTATCATGGCAATGTATAAGAAAATCATGTGCTGCACACATCAGATATTTTTATCCCCAATCCGGGTTAGTTTTCGAGCAATCATCTCTTGAATGTTGAAAATTATAGATCTAAAAAGTAAAACACTATTGAATAAAAAGAAGCCAGTCTGCTAAACTATTTGATTATCGAAACAAAGTTATACATGAAATTTGTAGCTCAGATGATTTGCGATCGAAAGTATCTCGTAATATTTTTGACAGTGTTAACCCTTAAGGAATTATTAGTGTTCAAATTTGGAATTTGAAAAAATAAATCATTATGTTCACGTTTCATTCAATTTATTTTAAAACCTAGTATTGAAAATAGTTAAAAATTTGATACATGATGAAAGATTGGTTTATTTTGAATCGAAAAGTTAAATTCCATTTTGAACATAAACGATATCTACTCGGAATAATTATTAAATTTGTTAAAAAGATTTCCGTAAGTTGCCACCTGCAATGACTTTATGGAAAATAAAAATTAAAAAAACCGGAATTGGAGATAAAAAAATTATATAAGATAATGCAGAATGTATTCAAGAATTATATCTAAAAATATTTTGTGTCTATCCTGGGACACTCAATTTTTCTAGTACCTACATTTTATTGATTTAGTTCATATAAATATTTCGATGACGTCAGACGGTTCTTACAAGAATTAGACTGTACTTTTAGATTTCAATACAAATACTATTTAAATTTTTAGTTGAGGAAACTTCCATTAGTTATCTGTCCATACTTACTCCTGAGAACTTTCCAGAATATCAAACTAATAAAATTAATTAACCTGGTTATAAATTATAATTATATTGTTTAAAGGAAATTAACATCTATGCTTACACTCGTGGGAGCTCACCCAAGAATCCACGTTTTTTCTCTAATACGTGCATTGCAGATGATAAACGGTGAAACCAACATCAATATCGTGAGTTTAACTAATTTTTCAGGTACCTACACCAATTTGAAAAATACCTGCACAACTTACTTGCACAAAAATGTCAAAGATATCGTTTGGAATCTCGACAAGATAATCATGCGTTTCTATTAGAATTGGACTATGTACAAGAATTTACAATAAGGTAATTGCTAATGGTGCGTGACCTATAATTTGCAAATGCCTTGAACAGTTTCACTAGTTTTCATGCGGACAATGTAGAGTACCTCGGAGCATTTTAGTTTCATTTGTAGGCGGATGTATCAATTAATGCAGTAATAAAAGAATATTGGTTTCTCTTGATTTTCTCATAAACTCTAAGATTATATTGTGGTGTGCTGTAGGTAAACAAGAATGTAATTTTGCATTGGCATAGTGTCATAGACAATCCCATAATAATTACCCATAATTTTAATGTGGGTAAAAAACCGCCGTTTCATAGTGAATTTTACACATGAAAACAAATTGTAGTGGAATTGGGTCGATTTTAATTGTTCTTCCGGAGGCGTGTTAAAATAACAATATCGGTTTATGAACAATAATTTGGCACGTACCCTACATGCATTAGTTTTTAAAACAATATAGAAATTTTCGATTCGCTTCAAAGAACTCAAATTTTAATCGCCAAATAAAATTTTACACACAATCGCGCCTCTGTTTGTTACTTTATGACACCTGAATTGATTTTATGTCCGTTATTATGCTAATTAAACAATTTACAACAACATAAATCCATGTAGCTTATGGCTATTATTATTATAAGTTATGGTGGTAAAAGTCTTGTGTATGTGTGCGATCATGAGGATATCCTGTATTAATTATTTACATCTCGAAATGTCGTACTGAATTTCTCGGCCATCCTGTGGTTAATAACATTGTCATGGAAAGCCCTTGGGGCACTAAATAAAAACCATAAGTATGTTTTGACTTTTTAATTGGATTCTTAATTTGCTTTATGATGGAATTTGTGTGGTTGATTAGGAGACTAATTTAAACAGTCATTATTTTTATACATCCATCAACTGATCACATTATTGGTTTTTGGAGAATTTATCGGTAATAAAGTGCTTTTGATCAGATTAGCATTTGAATAAATTATGAAACTTTTCCTGGATTTAATTATCTATTTCATACTTCTGGAAGCAGCAAGCACATTCCAAAAGTTTGTAGCTTTGTTTCTCATGAGTAATTTATTATATTTTCACAGTTTCGGAATAAAACTAAAGAAAATCTAAATTAGTGAATTTTTTAACTTGTATCTCTGTCGCAAATTAAACTGGAGGAAAATCCATATTTCGATAATTTATGACAAGTTAAAAAATTAGTCAAATTTTTGAGTATTTTGGCTTTAAAATCACCAAAATTTGGGCAGATCTTCATACTGATTGAATTTTCTGGTAGAAATAACTTGTTTAGATCTTAAATCAGCAATTTTGGACTGATTTTCATGGTGATCGGTTTTCTATTAGTAATAACTTGTCCCAGTCTAAAAAATAAACTGGAGGAATATTCGTTCATATTTCAATATTTTAGCAAACTCCAAATTTATTAAAATTTTTAAATGAAGCTCTAAACTCCCCAAATCTTCATACTGATTTCATTTTCCAGTAAAAATAACTGTTCGTCTTTAAACTGAAAAAAAATATATTAATTTCCAATACTCTAATAATAAATATTTATTTACTTCATAAATACTTCTGTGCAACATTCCTTATTTATATTCATCTCCCAAGTTCATTTTCCTCCGTTATTAATCACACACCCATTAAAACTACACCAACGTTGGATGAACGCCCGCTGATAGTAATAATTATAGACACTATTGTAAAAAATTCAAGCATTAATTTTCAATAAGCGGAAGTGTTTGACAGTTTAATCGCGGTGATGGCGCGTTCTTCATTTGGGTTGATTTATCAAGCTGCTCACCACAAACCACAAAAAAAGCACGCGATTCGATTCCTTTCTTTTTATTTATTGCATTAAATTATGTTGCATAAACATAATAATTTTAATGAGGCGGGTAAACGCAATGTTTTTGTATATTTTCCCACAAGATGTAATGAGAGTGGAAAATGTTAGGAAATATCTGGTCAGAAATTGGATTTTTTTTAACGGTAGATATAGACGTGAGGTTTGGGAAGTACCACAAGGGCCCTGTTATTGGAAATATATTTACATTGTGACAAAGTTCGAAATTTATTTTTAAACTCAACTTAAGTAAATGGAGTTTTGATTTTTTCCGTTAAAACCAATTTCTACAAACTAAATATTGAAGTTAATTGAGAAAAAGATTCAGAATTTGTAGTGGTCAATTTCGAATCTTTTTTCGTGGTTTCGAAATAAATTTTGGATTTGGTTAAAAATATCTGCAATTGTGTAGAGTTGTGAGTGAAAATATCCTGATAAATGTGTATTTACGAATGTAATCTAAATTGTATGTGATTATACTACATGACTTATGCGCATGGTTTAATATTGATAACAATGTTAATATTTCGAATTAATTTTTACAGTTAACCTCACATTGTATCCAAAAAAATATTGTAAAACTATAATTATCTAACACGAATGTTTACCACAAAACCCCGAATCCTCCAATTTACGAACCCAGTCCTTTTATTAATTTTAATTGCAAATTTACCTACTGCACTCTAAAAAAATGCTCATGGCCTACAAAATTAATAACCCTATTATTCCTACTGACCACAATTCCATAAAGATTACGGGGCTTAATTGAATATCATCATTTCAATCTAGGCCAACCACACAAACTTTTCTTTATTTTGGCGAAAATGCAGTGATTTTCGTAAAATGTTTTAAATCAAATTTGATGACAGTGTGCATCATGATGGGAAGATCTCGTTACCGTCATGCTATAGTTAGTTGCAAAATATTTCAAGTGCATCGAAACGTGATTGCGAGGGACATTGACCACAGACAAGAGTACAAAACAGAAGTTTTATGAAAAACCAGAAGAAAATTGTGATGGTAACTAGTTAATCCTGATTGATACGTTTTATTTTATGCGTATTAGAGTTATTAGAATTAAGTTCACTTTCCAACGAGCAAGTTAAAACTGGATGCGTACGAATAGGAAAAGCGTGTAGGTACAGTAGATTATTACTGTTTATTAATTGGAATTCTTTGAAGAATATAATAATGGTTCTTTTGTGTATTTGTTAAATTCTCCTAGCAATCATTATATTCATATTTACCTATTATATTGTAGTAACATGGGATTTTTTATTGATAATAATTACAGTCATGTCGAATTTTTAATAAATTTTGAAGATTACGCTTCCACACTTTCGTTATTTCTTTTCCAATCCACTGAAACGTGAAATTATTCTTAAATAACGTATTTTTTCCAAATTAACCAAACCAATCAACCAGATTATAATCAACTCGTAATAACGACCAATGAATCCAATTTCACAAAACCAAAACCTATTTTTTTTTATCTAGTATTACACATATACATACAAGGAAACATATTTTAACCTAGACGAGTTCTACGCGACCTATAAAATATGTAAATTCCCACGAAAATTGTGCAACTTAAATGACAGGTTTTGTAATAATTTTATAATACTATTAACATGTATGTACCAGTTTAACAATGTAATTAAATTACTGCTCCATGTTTCCTTTATTGTGCAATTAGAGGTGAATTAATTTCATCTACTGTACATCACTTTGGACATTTTTGCATTGTAAATAGAACTAGTGCAAGTTTAGTGGGTAATTTGGATATCAACTTTCTGCGATTTGTTAACTAATGGTTGCAAAACTGTTTTGCAAAATTGTTTAGGAAGTAATTTATAAGAGAGTGATATACAGAATCGAAAATTAGCATATGCATAGTGTGCGATTTTTTACTTAATCCTTACATTAAATCAATATTCATTTCTATCTTTCCAAATAAAATAAACTCATCTTTTAGAAGAAACTCATTCTTTTAACAAAATTTCCATAAATATCTCACATTCCCAAAAGTAGCTCAAGAATGCCTCAAAATAATGGCAAAAATTGATTTATTACACAAGTAAATGCCTAAAATATTCCACTATAATGCGAATTAAATTCCTCGAAAATTCTTTTGTAATTCAAAAAAATTTCTCAATTTACAGAAAATTCGTCGAAAATGCACTTTGAAATATCAAGAAATTCCAATACAATTTCTATTAAAGTGCTGGAGAAAAAATAGATTCATGAACGTGAACAAATTTCCTATAAATTCCTCAAAATTTTGAAAAATTCACTTACGATTTTAAGAAAGTTCCTCGAAAATTTCAAAAATGACCTCATAAATTTTCTTCTAGAAAATCAAGAAATTCTTTAAGTGGTTTCACGACCAAAATTACACAAAATTTTCAATTTTACTCATGAATAGCCAAAAATTGGTAAAATATAAAAACATATTACTGAATAGAATATAGAAAACCGTTAATTCCTCGGATTTTATCGAGATTTGTAGGACATTTGCAAGAATTTTTGCAATTTATGCAGGGTATCCCAAAATTAGCCTGCCAAAATATACCAGCTGATTCTACGTTCGAAATTAATGCAAAAAGTTTCAATAAATATAGCTTGAAAAATGTTTCCTAAGGAGGCTACAGCCCCCCGAAGGGCCGAAGGGGGGACCCCAAAGAGGAGTTTTCTGTAATATCTTTGCAACTGTTTGAGGTAGATTCATGAAATTTGGTGAGTTTGAAGCTCTTATAATTTGCCACATATTTCTGTTTTGTAATTTTCAGAAATTTTGCCAGGGGCGTCACATACAGGGTTGGTGTTGGGTATATTAAGCCCCATATTTTTTGTGGGTATAATTATAAAATTTTTTGTATCAAATTTTGAAACTTGGTTTATTTTTACACAAAAAAGGTAATCTTAGTCGATCTTTGTATCTTGAACCGTTTTCGAGTAAAATCGTTTTGAAAAAATCACGTCCATGAAAACTACACTAATAAAAATAATCACAAAACTAAAATTTATCAAAATTAGACAATGGATTAAAATTTATAGGTATTTATTACTTCGTTTAGCATTTTTTCGTTAAATATTAATATTAAAAACAAAATTCCAAAATCAAACAATAGTTCAAGATTCAAAGACCAACTGAGACGACCTTTTTTGTCTAAAAATAAACCAAGTTTCATAATTTGATATAAAAAATTTAAAGATTATCCACACAAAAAATATGAAGCATAATTTACCCAGCACCCACCCTGTATGTGACGCCCCTGGCAAAATTTCTGAAAATTGGAAAAAGAAATATGTGGCAAATTATAAAAGCTTCAAACTCACCAAATTTCATGAATCTACCTCAAATAGTTGCAGAGATATTACAGAAAACTCTTTGGGGCCACCCTTTCGGGGGGTTGTAGCTCCCTTAGGAAGCATTTTTCATCGTATAGCATAATTTTGGGACACCCTGTATAGTTAATAATAAACCATAGATATAAATAAATTCTTCTCTGTAAGGACGTTTACAAATATATGAAGTTTTTTAAAGTTAATTTCCGGCTATTATTTTATTATAGCATAGCAGATTAGTTTAGTCAATAATTCTAACGCTATTATAATAATTTATAGACCAAAAACAGTACACACTATTTATTTACTTAGGTATACTTATTTCAAAGAACCTTTATTGTTATAAACACTATTACTTTTAGAATCACAGGTACTTAAAATCAAGCTAACAACAATTCTTTGATAAAAACTAATTGTACTTACAAACCGTGTCACCATAAAACTATATCACATAAATTTCCTACTATTAATGCATCCCATTACAACTAATGACCCTTTATTAATAATATCATCTTTGTTTCAGTGAAAGTACGTAGAAAAAAAGGTCGACTGTCATCATCATCATCCTAAAATCACTCATAGTAAAAAATAAACCATGAAAAAGAAACCAACCAGCTTTAGCATCAAAATGAAGTCACGTGAAGAACAGTAGAATGGAGTACGAACAATCAAGAATAAAAAATGCTTTGAGGACATTCAATGGGTTTCTGATTAAAGTCAAATTCAAAAAGGATCAGAAATGCTGGTTCGGCTTGAATAGTTTTATTTTTACGTGCTGCGTATTTTTGTGTAGTGTTCATTCAGTGGAGTGCAATAGACCACCTAGGTTTTTAATTGATGGACAAACGGAAATTGTTTTAAGACTGAAGGAAGGTGCTGAAACACCTGTAGGTAAGATATTGTTTACATTTTTGGTATTTCTAAAAATAGATTTTGAATTTGTTTACACTTTTTGAATGAACTAAATGAAGTAAGCGAGTTTTCAAGTGGTCATTCTCAAATATACTTCAAGGACATTTTTATTGATAAATTTACATCTTAATTTAATACAAGATAAATTATTTGCATTTATCTGTCGGGGAAACACTTTGATCTTAACCCAAGTAAATAAGAAATGATTAATAAATTGGTGCTTGACTCTATCTCAATATCAAGCAAATTGCATTTAAGTCCACTTAACACTAAATTAAACTAGTTGGCCTTGTGCTAGCGTCTTGTAAGGATGCGCTGCGTTAAAGTTCTTGTGGCACTAAAAGTAATAGCAGTGGTAGTGAATTTGGTGTTTTCTTGTGAAACCATACTATCCGACATTGTAAAATGCGAAAATTTACTTCAGGCGGTGAGCGAATGGCAGGAGGTTTGGAAAGAAGTTTTCATTGGAGCTAACAACCAAACACCAAGCAATGTATTTTCTGCGGAACTTATCAAAGAACCAAGAGATTTGATGGAGATTCATATTCTGGGAAGCCTCGTAGGTATCGAGCCGTATTCCTTCACTCACTTCAAAAAATTAACGTTACTAGATTTGATGCATAATAATATGACAATTATTAAAGCTAACACCTTTAATGGTTTGAACGGAGTTAGAGGGATATACTTGCACTTCAATAAAATCACAACTATACAAAAGTATGCCTTCAATGGAACTGTTGTGTATTCCGTGAACTTATCCTTCAATAACCTCACGGAAATAATGAGAAACCAATATCCGGAAGGGTTGAAAGAGTTGATAATGAACAATAACGAACTGGACTATATCGAGCCGCACTCCCTACCAACTTCGTTACAAAACCTGAACTTACAATCAAATAACATTAAATACATTGATAAGAACGCATTGGCTTTTTTGACAAAACTGCAAAAACTTAACTTGTCCCACAACAAAATATCAACAGTCGTTAAAATAGATACGTTAAGAGACCTCAAAGAACTCGATTTGTCCTACAATTTTATTAACTCAAGCGATAAAAACGTATTTGGATCGTATACAAAACTAAAGATACTGAATTTGAGGAACAATAAAATCCCTTACTTATCTGCGGATTTGTTTCCTGAAAACTCTAACATTCGAGAGTTGTACCTTGCAAGGAATCTTCTGGCGATGTTAGACTCCAATTTGGCTAACAATCTTCCAAAATTGGAGACGATTAGCATTTTTGGAAACCCGTGGAACTGCAAATGTTTAGATAAAATTATGTCGTACTTTAACCACAACAACATTATACTAGCTGATCGTCAATCTTCTGCGGTTACTAGGGGATCAGTTCCATCTTGCATTATTTACAATTCCGTATGCATGCAGCCGAACTTGGAGGAGTATAAAGAAGCAGTCGACCAATATCTAAGTTTAACGAAACATATAAATTGCTAATTGTGTATCTGACTTGAAAAATAAAGTTTGTAATGCATTTTTTCCTTGTTTTATTTCGCATTTCCTTCAAGTTTTACACCACCATAACTACTTTATTTGATTTCAAGGTACCTTAATTTACAAATTACGTGGTACTGACCCCGACGGGGACAATTTGCAATTTGGCATCCGATCTCATCCTGGCAGTGACGTCATTCGAGTGGAAAGCACCTCGCCTACCCAAGCCAATGTCTACCTCAACAAGCTCTTAGACAGAGAGGTACTATTTTCACTTTTATATAAAAACAAACTTTTTATTCGAAATTTTAGGAACGCGATGAGTACGCCCTAGTCCTGACCTTAAGTGATGGTCACTTGGGTCAAGGCAACTACATAACCCAAAGCCTTCTACTGCTAGTCGAAGACGTAAACGACAACACGCCAATTTTTAAGAACCATCAACCTTCAGTTAGTCTGCGGGAAGATGCTAGTCCAGGACCAGTGGCTACTCTGGAGGCAACTGATGCAGACGAAGGACCCTATGGGCAAGTGGTCTATCATTTGCAGGAAGTTGACTCGGAGGAGCCACTGTTTACTGTGAGCACAGTAGCGGAGAAAGCTGTGGTACGACTGATAGGTACTGAAGAATCAAACTAATCAGAATTATTTTGCATTCAAACATATTTTTGTAGGTTCTTTAGACTATGAAAAACAAACAGTGCACCAGTTGAAAATTCTTGCAGTTGATAGAGCTAAAGAAGGGCGTGTTAACACCGGAACGGCAGTACTTTTAATTAAGGTTGAGGATGTCGAAGACCAACCACCCGAGTTTGTTCGAGTCAATCCAATAGCAAAAGTTGCTGAGAATTCTCCTATAGGAACGTCGATTTTACAAGGTTAGTCCTTAAGTATTCCCAAAGAAAGCTCTAACCTCACTGCTTTTCCACAGTAACCGCTGTTGATGGTGACAGAGGAATAAACAACGACATAGTCTACTCGTTATCCTCCAATTCCATAGACAAAGTCACTGACTTGTTTATGATAGAACGTGATACAGGAGCAGTGCTAACTGCAAGTTTTTTGGACAGAGAAGCGCTACCATCTGGAGCTAATAGTTACATTTTACAAATTACTGCTACGGAAAGCGGTGGGAAAATTCATCCACTTCCTTTCGCTACAACGGAGGTAACGATAGTTGTAACAGATGTTAACGACGAAACCCCTAAATTTAGAAGCAATTACTACGAATGTCAAATAATTGAAAACGCAGCTATTAACACTCCTTTAGCTTTCTTAGGAAGCGCCATTCCGGAAGTTTATGACCACGATCAGGTAAATATTCTAACTTTCTAGTCTATTTCCTAAAATCCCACACCTTTATCTTACAGGGCATCAACGGAACTTTCCAGTTGTATGTCAAAGGAGCTAGCGAGGTCTTTGAGATAACCCCTAGTAAAGCAATCAACGAAGCCACTTTTATGATTCGCGTCAAAAACAGCTTAACTCTAGATTATGAGCGGATCAAATCGATAAACTTCTCAATAGTTGCCAAAGAAATAGTCAAAAACAACCCAAAGTTCACCGAAGTACCTGTTATAGCGCACATTTTAGACCGAAATGATAATTACCCCGAGTTTACAAGAAATATTTACGAGGTCCACGTACCAGAAAATTGCCCCATACGAACAACAGTTGCTTGGGTGCAGGCTTTAGACGATGATTCCGGCAATTTTGGCACAAATGGCGTTCGTTATACTAACTTAGCCGGAAGTATTGAACACATGTACAATATAACATAGCACATAGAGTTCAAACAACTTTAATTAAACTTAAAATTCTAGGCTGAATTTGCATCCGACTTCAGGAGTAATCACTGTGAAGACAGCCGGAGGCCCAAATTGGGACCGCGAGCAAGTTTCCAGACATTACCTAACAGTTGAGGCGAGAGATGACTTGGGTAATGGTAACAGAAACTCGGTACAACTAGTTATAAATATAGATGACGTGAATGACAACCCCCCGATTTTTACTCAAAGCCGCTACGAAGCTCGGTTACAAGAAAATCAAATGGATTTCGAAACAAGTCTTAAAGTAGAGGCAAGAGATGCTGACTTAAATGGTACTAAGAACAGCGAAATAGAGTACGTTTTGTTTGGGGAACTTCACAATAATTTCACTATTGATCCTATTAATGGTGTAGTGAAACCAGTAGCTCCGATTGATTTTGAAAAACTTGAAGGTTCAGCCTCGGAAAATATCAGAACATTATTCTTAACTCTTAGGGCTAGAGACTGGGGTACCCCAAGTCTTTTTTCTGACGTCCCCTTGTTGATTTACGTGCAAGATGTAAATGATCATGCGCCAAGATTCGAGTTTATGTTTTACAATAAATCAGTAGCAGAGAACATACCAGGAGGTACCTCGATACTACAAGTGAGTAAGTTTGTTCAAACTAAAGCAAATATGTGATTGTGATTCTTGTAGGTTAAAGCTTTTGACTTGGATGGGTCCTCACCAAACAATCAACTAGTCTACAGGATTCAAAACGGAGCCTCAGATAAATTTGTAATCAGTCCTGAATCTGGAACTATTTCTGTAGCACGAGGAGCGTCTCTTGATCCTGATCTAACCCAACCAAAAAGAACTCATTACTCCTTAAACGTTGTGGCTATTGATGGCGCAGCTGGAGAAAGCCAACTACAAGCTGCTGTGACAGTTAACATAACAATTTTAGACGTCAATAACAAGAATCCGATTTTCTACGATCCTGGAGTGGTGATTGTTAGAGAAAATACTCCAGTAAGTAAAATAAAATTAGTTAAAGTTAGCATTTTTTAAAGAGAGTCTTCTTTTAGGTTGGTACAACAATTACAAGAGTCAACGCAAAAGATCTGGATACTACCGCCAACTTGATGTACAAAATTGATGCAAAAGCTTGCGAGGCTAAGAATGAGAGAGGAGTTTTATTAAAAGCTGAAGATTTCGACTGTGTTGGTACTTTTGCTTTGGATCCAATAAGTGGAGTTATTTCTGTTGCGAAGCAGCTGGATCGAGAAATTGTGGAGACTTTGAGAATTGGATTGATCGTTGAAGATATTGCGTCTAATACTGGTTCTCAACTAGCGACAAGTAAGTCTTTGTAGATAGTACCTTTCGGTCTCTAATATCACTTAGCACGCCCTCTTTTAATTCTCCACGTATTTTCCAGCTACCATTACTATAGAAATCGAAGATATCAACGATAACAATCCAAAATTCCGCGAGCCATTTTACAAATTTTCCGTTGCGGAGAACAGCAAAAACGGCGTTGCCATCGGAAACGTAATTGCAGATGACTCAGACAAAAACAAGACAATAGTCTACACTTTGGAAGGACGCTTTGAACTAGCCAATTTAGTCCACTTGGACAAAAGCACAGGCGACATAGTCGTAGCTAATAAAATAGACCACGAAACCTACAACTGGTTGAACTTAACAGTAACAATTTCCTATAGAGGTTAGTTTTTATGATCGTTTCTAACTATATTTCTTTCAGATTCGAGCAACTGATGCTGGAACGCCACCAAGATCTTCAAGAGTGGAACTTTTCATTCAAATCCTGGATGAAAACGACAATAACCCGCTGTTTTTGTCCGAACCAAAAATATTGATGATTCCTGAGGATATAACACCTGGAAGACAAGTCGCCATCTTGGAAGCAACCGATGCTGATTCAGGAGAGTTTGGAAAAATTACGTATTTATTGGATAGACTTTCATCGCAGGGAAAGTTCACTCTAGATGCAGACAGTGGGATCTTGAAAATTGCAGATAAATTAGACAGAGAAGAAAAAGCTAACTACCTGTTGGTTATAGAAGCTTGGGACAATTATCAATTTGGTTTCAACAGTGGGGAAAGCCGAAATGCTTTCAAGCATATCAAGTATGTTACACATATAAAAATAGTTAATTACCATAACAAATTTCTTTTATAGTGTGACTATACTAGATGTAAACGACAATTCTCCAATGTTGCATGTAGCTCCTTATTGCGTCAATATAACAGAATTTCATGAAATTGGACAAGGCATCACCACAGTTCACGCAGCGGATGCTGATGATCCAGACACTCCAAATGGTAAAGTTATAATAGACATAGCCGATGGAAACTACTTAAACCTATTCGACCTGCATCAGATCAACGAATGGTCAGCTGAGATAAAAACCACGTCTTCGTTGAGAGGCCGCCATGGAAACTACAGTTTAATAATGAGGGCGCAGGATTTAGGAGCACCCAGTCACTTAGTCGAGGAGCCAATCCACATTTGTGTTACAGATTATAATGATCATCCCCCAATGTTTGTTAGTCCACCACCGAATTCAACTCTTAGAGTACCAGAGGTAGTATGAGTATTATTGTAGGTTTGGTAGATAAAAGAATTTTTGCAGAATGCTACTGTGGGAAGTGCTTTGGTGCAAGTCAGAGCTACAGATGAGGATGTGGGAGGTAATGGTGCTATAAGGTACAGGTTAAAGAACGATCCAGCTGGACATTGGAAGACTTTCAATTTGCAGCCGGTTTCTGGGATTTTAGAGCTGCGTCTTCCGCTTAACAGAAATAAACAGAAGATTTACGATGTAAAAACTATTTTTATCAAAATTGTATATAGATCAGCGTTAATTTTGATTGTTTTCAGATACGAATCGAGGCTTTTGATTTGGGGGTACCAACACCACTTAGTTCCGACTTGGATTTGACAGTTTACGTTAGCAATATCAACGATTATCAACCACAGTTTTTGGTAGATGAATTCGTGGCTAATTTCACAGGTAAATGCTTCTCTACTGGCTCTTAAATTACCTAACTTTTCTTTGCAATAGAAAACAGCAAACCTGGAATAGAACAACGAAAACTCCCCAGCACCATCGACAGGGATGAACTAGAATTCGACGGACCTCTAGCTCCAATTTGCTACTACATCATTGGAGGAAACGAGAACGGACTCTTCAATTTGCATCCAATGGATCACATTTTGACCACAACGAAAATGTTGGACCGAGAGGAACAGGACGCACATCTCCTGCTAGTGAAAGCTACAGAAGACTGTTCTAAACCACCAAGAAACGAAAGCTTCTTCGACGCATCCGATGACACCCAGCTAAAAGTGCTAGTAAATGTCTTGGATGTTAACGACAATGCTCCAAAGTTCATCCACAGGGTGTTCACGGGGGGAGTTAGCACTGCCACGAGTTTTGGAACGAAGTTTATGACAGTTAAGGTAGGTGTAAAAAGAGTTGGTTTCAAAAATTTTAGTTAATGAGGTAATCTTACAGGCGGAAGATGTAGACGATGCCAAAAACGCCGTCATATCTTATTATCTAATTGGAAGAGTTCAAATGACCTTAACAGAAGGCTTAGAAAACCTGCATAGATCACCGTTTCTAGTGGAAAAAGACACTGGATTTGTTCAACTTAATTTTGATCCACAACAGGGAATGAAAGGATATTTTGACTTTATGGTTTTGGCTAATGATACTGGAGGTTTGCAAGATATGGCTAGAGTGTTCATTTATCTCTTGAGGGAAGACCAACGTGTACGGTTTGTTTTAAGGCAGCATCCACCGGAGTTAAGGAGCAGGATCGAGGCTTTCAGAGAGTATGTAGACAATTAATAAACTAAGTAGACGTTATTTATCTAATTATTTTACCAACACAGAATTTTGGGCAACGTAACCGGAGCCATAGTCAATGTGGACGAGTTTCGTGTACACGCAAATCATGATGGTACCGTGGATAAAACTAGAACCGATCTGTATTTGCATCTAGTGGACAGAAGAGACAATTCAATTTTAGAAGTTGATGAAGTGTTAAGACTAGTCGACCAAAACACTGAGAAACTCGATGCGTTATTTAAAGTATTTATAATTTATTATTAACTTGTTACATAATTTGATGGTCATATTGTGTAGGAATTTAATGTGTTGGATACACAACCTGGCGGAACAATGGCATTGAAAAGTGTGCAAAATCCAAGCACTACGTTTTGGTTAACAGCATCATCTTTATTTCTTTTGCTGTTATTGTTTCTATGTTTGGCGTTGTGCATCACTCAAAGGCAGACGTATCATAGGAAATTGAAGGCTGCCACTGCCACGGCATATGGTTAGTAAAATAATGAGTATTAATACGAGCCCTAACAACTAAATGTTCGAACAAAAGTAAATTTTTGAAGTATGAAAGGAGAACTGCAAATTTTACGCAAATAATTAGTAAACACCTAATAATACAATAAGATAAAGCCTTAATAACAATATTATGCATGGAAGAAAATTATTTATTGGATTTAACAATATTTTAACCTTAATAATTAGCAAACTTTACAAAATGAATTTGCAACTAAATGTTGGGATAATTTTTAATTTAGGACCTATAATAAGAGCTTACGTCTCCTTTTGCTTTAATAGCTGCCTGTATTCTAGCAGGCATTGTATTTATCAAATTTTGGTACAATTCTGGCGTGAAACTGTCCCAAATTTCTTCTATTTTGGTCTTTAAGTCCCCAATGGTTCTTGGTGGATTATTGCGTAGAATACGTTTAATTTTATGCCAAAGAGTTTCAATGAAATTTAAGTCCGGACTGGATGAGGCCCATGGAAGCACCTTTATGTCGTTTTCCCCAAGTTCCAAAAACTGTGATTTTTTAAAAATAGTCGTTAGAAAATTACGTCACATTTTTTAAGTGCAATTTTAAAGCTACGAAAATTGCCTAAAATCACCAAATAAAGAATTGGTTGGATTTTTTGTACATAAAACCAACATCCAGCTTTGCAATAAAGTAAATTTTACCAAAATCCAACCAGTGGTTCCAAAACTGTGATTATTTTAATGTAGGTAGCACCCTCAAAAAATACGTTTTTTGAAAAGTGAACTGTGGAACTCGAAAAAATGCAAAAAAAATTCATATTAACATTTCAGGACTTTTTCAATATAGTACGATTATTGAACTTTGATTTAAAGGTTTTTTGACACAAATCCAACCAGCGGTTTCAAAACTGTGATTTTTTAAAACAGTTACTAGAAAATTCTATCATTTTTAAAGGTGCAACTTTGAAGCTCCGATAAATACCTAAAATCACCAAATAAAAACTTGTGTAACTTTTTTGTAAAGAATACCAACATCCAGTTTTGCAATAAAGTAAATTTCTTCAAAATCCGACTACTAGATCCAACGTTTTGAAAATAATAATTGTTTGTTTCTACAATTTTCCCATCCTGCTGGGTTAAAGTGCCACAGTTTTGGAACCGCCGAGCGGATTTTTACGAAATTTACGTTTTTATATAACTAAATGTTGGCATTATAACAGAAAAAACCATCAATATTATGGAAGTTAATTTAGATAACTTTTGTGCGTATGGAAAAAAGAGAATTAAATTTACTTTTGTCAGAACATTTAGTTGTTAGGGCTCGTATATAAATTATAATCTGAAAGAAGTGAAAGGACAAAATTTTTTTTAAATAAATCTTTCCTGACGAACTTTAACCCAAATAATTTTTTCCAGTAAGTGCAGATTCAGACATCGATGGCCGTGGCCTTAGCCTCATAAGCGGGCGAGTCCCCAACACCAACAAGCACAGCATGGAAGGCAGCAACCCAATATGGTTGCGAGCATACGAAAACGAATGGTACAAAAACGCTGATGAATTCAGGTAGTTAAATTCAATTACATTGTTTTACTCGATTTAATTTACGTCCTTGTAGTCAAACCTCCGAGCACGATTCACTGGATGAAAACGTAGTCAGTTGTGGTGAACCAACACAATCAATTCACAATTTGCAGCAAACTAATAATACTCCTAGATCTCAAAACTTATATCAAACTTTACCGCCTGCCCCGCCACCACGAAAACTGGAAACCACTGAGTTATGATTCAAGTTTAAATTTAATAACTTTTTTCTGAAGAATAGGATTGAACCACTGCCAGAACTTTCCGAGGAGGATACTTAATACTTAGGAAATGTAACTGTAATTACTAATTCTATAGGATTATGAGGGACAAATTTTACAACTAGCTATTTATATCTAAATGACTGAATATTAGTAATAATAGATAAAAATAGGTGTCAAAGATAGATTTCAATACCTATTTGAAAATGTTATGTATTAGTAGAAAAGTTAAATTTATTATTATTGATCAGTATTTTTCTAATAGAAAATTATGCTAACAAAACAAACTCTTACATAAAGAAAATAGCGCTTGTCCTCTAATGATTAAGTAACAATTTACAACGATGTACATGTAAATATTTATTGAATTTGTTATACCCATCATATGTATTGTATTTAATGATAAAAATGTATATACGAGTATAAAAATAGGTAAAATAAAATTACATTGAAATATTTATAAGTAAGTACAATATGCAACCTCGGAGTTTTATTTATAAGTACCTAGTTATATCAAATTTTCAATTATATGAGGAAATTTGTTGTAGGTAATAAAAAAAAAGGAACTTGGCAAAAAGTAATGAAGGGATCTTAAATTTTCGTCACTTATTTATTAAATACTTGTGAACAACAATAATAATAATAATACAAAAATTAAGATGTACGTAAAAACAAATAAATCATAAATGCCGGCAAACTCAAACTCCTAAACTACTGCCGCTTATTCCTCTTCTTAGGAGACTCATCCTCGTCCTCATCATCCTCGCTCTTCCTCTTAGACCCCTTCTCTTCACTCATCTCCTCGTCCTCGCTGCTACTATCATCAGACTTACTACCACTTCCCAATTTCTCCTGATATGTGCTAACATTTTTCTTTATTTTACTAGCGTCTGGACTGTACGCCCAAATAATTAATTCCATGTGCTCCTTAGTTGGCAAATCCTCCTTCCACATATCCGGACTATTGTCTTCGATTTTTTTCAGAAGTTTCTTTAATTCGCTGTTTCTGACTATATCCCAGCTAGGCTCGTCATCGCCACTGGAAACAGTTCTAAGATTTTTATACTCTGCTTTGGCGTTTTTGTAAGCTTTCAAAAAGGCGTCTGCTTTGGTGTTTTTGATTTTGAATTTGTCTTTCAGCGGGAGAAGTGCTTCGACTGAAGCTAGTGGTAAGTACGCGCGGTTTTCCTTAGACAAGTTGTTTTTTTCGAAATTGCCTAACCACTCGTCGAAAATACCCATCGCATCGTTAATATTTTTAACTTTTTCTTTATCCTTAGTCACTAAAATATTTGTTTTAAAATCGATACAAACATTAATAAATAAATCACTTACAAGTGAGGGTTCGCTTGGCCCTGCCAATTAAACCCTTAATAGCCAACTTTTGATAATCAGGATCACGCCCTTCCAAATTTTTTATCGTTTCTAACGCCTTTTCCTTGTCTTTAAACCCTAATCCGGGAACAGTATCCGCTTTAGCTTCGGACATTTTTACTAATAGTAAGTAGATACCTATCAGAAATAATCGATGACAACAAACGGAAGCCGATGCTCGATGCGCGTACCGTACACAAACAACCGAATTACAAAAATAAACTCCAAGTTATAACTTGGAATACAACTCGCGACTATAGCGCGTACTTCTCGATTAAAATCTGAATTTTAGAAATTGGGGTTCAGGCCGAGGTAGTAATTGTGTGGAAATTGTTGAGCGGCTCATAGAAACAACTAAATATACAGCGAAGAAATGAGAAGGTCAAACTCAACAGCTTGGTAATTATTGTGGACAAGGAATGACAAAATATCTAAACTCGGTTGTTACGTCATGTTTTAGGCAATATTCAACGGTCTTGACATTCGGTGTTGTTGATTAATTCGTTAAAATAAATATTATAGTATTTACCTAGATAATATTTAAAAATAAGTCAGAGAAATTTAAGGAATTTACTAGGCCGCAAACAGGATATAGTAACTGAAGCCTATAGAGTGATTTGTTTCCCTCCGAGGTCCATGAAAATAGCAAAAAATTTATTTCATTTCATTTCAATATAATTATAAATTTAATATACAAATGCACGCAACAAAATGTATTGTTTATGTAAATTTCGCTATAAAGTATTGTTATAGTAAAAAATTAATTTATACAGATAAGTTGTTTGGGGACAAGGATAATTTCATATATCTTTAACACCTCATCTAGATGAGGTTAGTTACCAATATAAAAATTGTTATATTCATTTATGACATTTTTTTAGGTTTTTCAAATAGTAAAATTTGATCAGAATGTGAACTTCCTACTGTTTTCCGATCCAAATGAAAGAAAATTATAGAATTAGAGTATTCAAAACTATTTAAATTTTTTTTCAAATATCTTCACACTGGTAAATAATACATTGAAAATAGATATAACAAATCTTGTAGGGAATAAGTATGGCAACAAATTTTGTTTAAACAAAATTTTTGTAGGATCGCTAGTTTACGAGTTACAGCGAATGGAGATATTTCCAAAAAAAATTTTCCCAACATTTTTGTAACTCGTAAACTACGAAACCTACGAAAGAATTGTTTAAACAAAAATTCTTGTAAATTTCATTCTCTACAAAATTGATTATATTGATTTTCAACGTATGACTTATCAGAATCAAAATATTAGCAAAAATAGCAAAAGGCAAATTTCGATATTTTTACGCCTATACTTCGTAAACTATTAAAATTACAAAAAAAAATGTTTAAAGAAAAGTTGTAGACAATTCAATTTTACACAAGATTAGTAATGATTATTTTTGTCATAAAACCGAGTGGAACAGAGATATTTAATAAAAACTATTTTTTCAAGATGGCAGCTTTACCGTAATCTCTCCATATTTTGGAATAACTCAGTATTTTTGTTATTAACTAAAAAAATATTAAAGATTTAAAAACATCATAAAAAGTTCAGCACAAAAGGTTTTAAAATTTGAATCTTATTTCCCCTTAAAATTTTTTGAAAAAGTATTAATTAAAAAATAATTTTACGTGAAGGCAAGCAATAAATATCATTGAAGTACTTACATGGAAAAAGCTCAAGATATATAATGATTTGCCAAAATAAACCGGAATATCGATTTCCTCATAAATTAATTAACAATTTTTTGAAATTTCGCACATTCTATCGATACAAACCCTCCCTGACTTATCGACTGCTCCAGAACTTCCAACATCCCCCGCTGAGGACACCACTATACAGCCGTCACTTTGACAGCTTTGACAGTTGTAATGTTTTTATTACTGCATTGTTTACAAGCAATAAAAATACAGCAAAAGTAAATATTTACACGATTTATTTCTGGTCCCAACTGTGTTAAACTCAAGTGCAAACCAATTACCAAATTCATTTCACAGTATAAAATGTAAGAATTTTACGGTGTGCCAAATAAATGCAATTTAGTAAAAAGTGGGGTTATGGCCGATACGGATTGTGCAAGTGAAAGCGCCAGCTCGGTTTGTGATGAGGAGCGAGTAAGAAGACTTTTTCAGGCGTGCGATGCGAATGGTGATGGCTACATTGACAGGTATTATCACCGAAACTATCCCAAGTTGTATGTATTAAACTTGCAACTTTCCAGCCAAGATTTACTCGCAATATGTAGGGAGTTGAGTCTCGAGGATTCTTTGGACGAGCTGATGCTGCAGCTTGGAGCTGACGCTCAAGGAAGGATCTCTTACGAGCAGTTTTTAAGACGGCGACTGGCTTTACGCCCGGAAATCGACGCACTTAAAAGTACAAATACTAAGGATAACATAAGCGACAATAGTCAAGGTGGTGGTAGTTAATTTGTGATTGTTTTCCGAAGAGTAATTGTTGAGTTTTCAGGGAAGTTAGACAGTTGGGAGTGGGATTCTGGAGCGAGAGATATGAGTCCAGTTCCGAAGACTATAGCCAGGAATGCGAGGATAGAAAAGTATATGGAGGAGGACTTGTTTAAGGTAAGTTATTTCTAGTTTCAGTTTCAGCTAGTGGATTTAAAACGCAGATATGAGAGCATTTTTATACGACGAATTATTTTTATTAACTACAACTTAATTGTATAAAATATACACACCCATAACAGATACTAATAATTTATGTCATAGTCCAGCATTTTCCGCGATATCACCCACCAAATGTTCAAAAACCCAACATCCAGTATCCTCTCGCTGAATTTCCTGTAACGAATTTTCAAATACGAGCAGTTGCTCTCATATGTATCACACTCGTCACTGTATTGATCCACCCAAATAATCGAGGCAATTCCTAGATTTGTGTGTCTGATTAAATTCGCATTAAAACACTTTTCTATGTATTTCAAATGGTCCATTGCAACGGGATTAGCTAAAGTTGTGGATATTAACGCTACATCATTGGCACATTGCACGTATTTTGCACGAAAACTCTGTTTATTTGGGTTGTGGGTTCCACAATATGCGAGGAATCCTAAGCCGGTTACAACGAAGGTAGATTGGATGGGTTTGTCTCGCATGTCTTGGCGAAGTGATACTACAACATCTCTGTAGTCCCTTCCGATTTGTTTCCAGTAGTTCACCCATTTTTCCAGGAAAGTTCCTTTTATTTTCTTGTTGAATTTCTCGTTGGCCACTTTAAACTGTTCTAAAGTTTTTTCGCTGTAGGTTGTGAAGTTTCTTATTCTTGTAAACTTGAACATTGTGGTTTTGTAGGTTAGGTTGCAGTTAATTACCTTCAGTTAAGTATAAGCAGTGTGAGGTTTGGTTCATTTGCTACGGTGTTTTCTTGAGTTTCAGATTTTCATCATAATGTTGTTCGTCAGGTGAATTTTGGAAAATTAAAAACACATTTCTTGTGGATGTTTATGTCAAGTTAGTGAAGTTTTGGTTTGCCGGTCGAGCGGTTGGTAGCGCTGTAAGTTACTAGTGCGCGCGATAATTTAAAATTTTATACCGTTATTAATGGCATTGTATTCCAGTCTTTAAGTAATGTAATATTAAGTAAAATAATAATTTGTTTAAGAATTTTTAAATATAATAATGATAAAATCTATATTTTATGTAGATAGATGTAAATTATTTAATATTTTATACAGGGTGTCTCTAAAAGGTCTTTACAAAATCCTACCACAAGTTTTTGGGCTCAAAATAATTCGATTGAACCAAACATACCTTAGTCCAAAAGTCCTTCCTTACTAAGTTACAGGGCGCTAAAAGATATCTTTCCAAATCGTTTTTTAAGTATATCTACAGAACGGTTTAAAATAGTGACTTGAAATTTGGTGGGTTAATAAGTCTATAAGGAAGCTACAATGTGATGGTATTACAACCAAAATTATATTGTTCAGTGTTGTACTTATAGGGGGGGACTCAGTGTTTTTTTGGATATTTTTTGTAGGGTATTGAATTTTTTTACAAAATAACAAGAATTATGATAATGCTCAAGACACGTGAAAAACGTATACTTGTTTGATTTGCGTTAACTCAACTATTTGCGAGATATTTAACTTCAAAAAATTTTTTTGCTATAAAAACAATTTGTGACTTACCCTGTAAAGTAAAAAATATTGGGTCACTCTAATACAGCTGATTCTAAGTCCAAAACGAAGCATAAATGGTTGCAGAAACCGACCCCCAAAAATGTATCGTTTCTAAAATACAGGGTGTTCAAAGATGTATTTTTTATTCGCCTCTATCTTTTTTAAATATATCTACAAAACGATATAAGATAGAAATTATGCTTAGTTTTGGACGTAGAATGAGCCGTATAGAGTGACCCAATATTTTTGACTTTACAGGGTGTTACAAATTTTCGTTTCAATAGCAAAAAAAATTTTCAAAGTGAAATATCTCGCAAACAGTTTTTTTAGCGCCCTGGAACTCAGTAAGGAAGAACTTTTGGACTATGGTATGTTTGGTATGGTAAGGGAGCTACAATGTGATGTATTACAACCAAAATAATATTGTTCAGTGTCGTATTTATAGGGCGGACTCAGTATTTTTTTGGATATTTTTTGTAGGGTATTGAATTTTTTTACAAAATAACAAGAATTATGATAGATACGCTCAAGACACGTAAAAAAGGTATACTTGTTTGACTTGCGTTAACTCAACTGTTTGCGAGATATTTAACTTCGAAATTTTTTTTTGCTTATACTAACAATTTGTGACTTACCCTGTAAAGTAAAAAATATTGGGTCACTCTAATACAGCTGATTCTGCGTCCAAAACTGTTTTGTTACTAAAATACAGGGTGTTGAAAGATGTATTTTTTATTCGCCCTCTATATTTTTTAGGTATATCTACAGAACAGTATAAAATACAAAATTATACTTAGTTTTGGACGTAGAATGAGCCGTATTAGAGTGACCCCATATTTTTGACTTTACAGGGTGTCACAAATTGTCGTTTTAATAACAAAAAAAATTTTCAAAGTGAAATATCTCGCAAACAGTTGAGTTAATGCAAATCAAACAAGTATACCTTTTTTACGTGTCTTGAGCGTATCTATCATAATTTTTATTATTTTATAAAAAAATTAAATCCCCTATAAAAATTATTCAAAAAAACCCTCAGGCCTCTTCGATAAGTACGCCACTGAACAATATTATTTTGGTTCTAATACCAACAAGTTGTAGCTTCCTTATAGACTTATTAACCCACCAAATTTCAAATCTCTACTTTAAACCGTTCTGTAGATATACTTAAAAAATCATTTGGAAAAATATTTTTTAGCGCCCTGTAACTCAGTAAGAAAGAACTTTTGGACTAAGGTATGTTTGGTTTAAACGAATAATTTTGAGCCCAAAAACTCGTGGTAGGATTTTGTAAAGACCGTTTAGAGAATAAAGAAATTCTTTTCTAAAATCGTAAATAAATAAAAATACCATTTTATAACTGTTACTTTATAAAATGATATAATATTCTTTTAAAATAATTAAAATATTAAAGTTTTTCTTAGAGCACATTTGAATAAGTTCCAAGCTCTACTATGTAGTATGTAAACTAAATTCTTGTTTTCTACGAATACTCTGTACATTTCACAATTACCACCTGTTTAACACTTGCTAACTAACTATTTTTCTCCGAATGCTTAAAGATAACTGTCTCTATTATAAGAAACAGAAAAAAGCCAAGGTTTGTTTGTCTTAAAACAACATAATCTTCATAATGCAGACAGGAATACTACAATATTAGTGTAGAATTACGTCTACAAATAGGATAGAGTTGTAATTAGTGGTAAGCTGTTGAGACAATAATCCCAAATATGCTTCTAGAATTACCGTATAGAGGGTAGTTAGTTTGTTAATAACATTAACAAATTAAAAACGGTGGTTTTTGGTGTCGTTTCGGGCGTCCCATGTGAGGGTCTCGGGGGGGTATTATTCAAAGTAATTAGTTTAAAATCCTCTTTGAGATTAGTAACAGCTAACAGAGTAACAGTTTTTACCTAAATTAATGACGTAATATTTAGGAAAAAAGATGAAAATTATTGCACAAAAAATTTCTATTCTCAAGCCAAATTATTAACTTAAATGTTTCAGTGGAGGACCTCTTCGTTTTAATATTATTTTAGAAAAAAATGTTCTTCCTGTTTTGTAGATTCCAACAATTTCAAGTACTAAGACACAATTTAAAATACAACAAACTGCAACACATTGCCAGAACATTATCCTTGTTGTCTAAAAACACATATAAAGCATTCTTGGCAACTCAACGGTAAACAATAGTTTCTTTTTACTCCTTGTCAATTTATTTACGATCACTACAAGTTTTATGGGCTCTTGTTCGAAAATATGTTGCCTCTTGTAATAAATTAAATCTGGTAGTTTTATGTATCATATTAATATTTTAATAATCTGTATTATAAAATGTATCAAAGTTTTTATTTCGTTATTCAGACGAAATCTCTGGATAATTTTAATCCATTAGCGTAAATAATTTATTTAATAATAGATTACAAAGTACCTAAGTAAATTGTATACCAAAATTATAGTTTCCATTAATTGATTTAGGGAAAAATCGTCTTATTTGTGTGGCTTTAGTCGGGGTCAAAAGAACCACTTACTACGTATTGATTTCCACCAGACAATGAAACAATAATGATAATAGCTGTTAATGCAGTTTTATTATTCCCAGCAGCAGTTGTTGATGAAGATAACTTTCAATCTCTTCCTATTATAACCCCGGTGGCTCCGCTTTCATGCGTTATCTTTGTCAGAAGACAACAATTAAATACTAATAAAAAGCAAATTACTTGTGGGGGATTAATTAGAACGAATATGAATGAAAATTATTTAGGCGGATTTTATACTATAGTTAAACAGAATGTTTTTATCTTTTGAAGGGTTCTTTAGCAGAAGAAGTATTGGGTACTATTAATTTTATTGTTGGAGTTCTTTCGTTGGACAGTGAAATATCTTTTCGCATCCATAAACTCTATTATATAATTTATTTTAATCAAAATCATTTTTATAAAACTTCAGTATTTATTCACGAAACTCTACTTTTGTTTTCTGCGTTTTCCTTATGTTCATTCGTGGTCGCATGGTCCGAATTTTAAACAACATGCAAGTAGCTGCATTTATATTAACAAAGTTGTACAAGTTTAATTTAAACTTTCCGCACAACAGTTCCATGAAGTTGCTTGATTTATTTAGGTCAGAAAGTATAACTAATTAGGGGATTTCAAGAGAAGTTGAGGCAAATGTA
Organism: Pediacus dermestoides; assembly: GCA_963942485.1. Classification (NCBI taxonomy): domain Eukaryota; kingdom Metazoa; phylum Arthropoda; class Insecta; order Coleoptera; family Cucujidae; genus Pediacus; species Pediacus dermestoides. The sequence goes on from OZ012626.1 coordinate 40,423,959, forward strand.
AGATAAACAAATATTGATGGAAGATTCGTCTCCGAAGATTTCGAGACCAAACAATATTTGCGTTAGCGGAAAATGTTTGCTAGTTGTGTTTAATCTTGTTTAGGGAGAAATTGTGTTTGGATACGTTTTTATTGCATATTTAAGATGTGTTTTTATTTGCGTTTTTTAATTGTTAAAAGCTTAGGAAGATAATTGTACTGGTATAACAAAGAGAGGTGTGTGTGGTTGATACCAAATGCAGGGTCGGATTTAGCACTTTTTTCGTCCTTAATTACATTTTTTCGTTAATCAAAATTGGTAAAAATTGAATCAACAGAACCACCTTCATAAGTTTTGGTAGCCATATAAAAATACATAGCTCTTTTATTTCTCTAAATCGCTCTAGAGCCTTTCAGCAAATTTCCAACTTTTCAACCAAGCAAAATAGCAAAAAAATCGTCAAGCTCCACTAAAACCTCGCGAACTAAACACAAATCTACATTATTGTTTCAGTGACTTTCAGCCTTTGAAAGTGGTGCACGTAAAAGTTTTAAACTAGATTTATTTAATTTGGAGCAGAAACCACATTAACTCGTGTCCACATTATGTAACTGTACAAATATTAACTGGCATGCAGTACCACGAACTCGATATTAAAATCCTGGTGAATTTATTCAGGAACGCTTTGATGTATTCATTAAATTAATCGGTTTTACATATGTATGCATTTTGTTGACTTAAAGTGGGGCAATTATTATTCATTCATACGTCGTTATGTAAATGACATCTTGTTGAAATACATTATTATTTAAGCCGATTAGCATCAGCTGTAACAAAAAATGTTTAAAAGTCGAGTAGATAATGGTTGATTTTGAGATAAAATAGCTTAATAATAGGTTTTGTCGAGATGCTAATGAATATTAAAATGAAATCTTAGAGATTATTATAGAGTACAATTTTTAAACCCATCAGTGTGAAATAGTAAAGCAATTATACTCAAAGTTAGTTGGAGATTTTAATCACAGGATACCATCACTTGGTTTGGATTGAAAATACTATCCATAATATTTTGGTTTTGGGTTTTGTTAAAATCTGAGCTGAAATAGTGTTTTTGAAAATATGTAGTTTTAAGTCTACAAAGTTGAAATTTCGGTCTATTTTTGAAAATTTTAATACTAATTTTGTGTATCAAGTGCGGGAAATTTCTGTTTAGTGTGAATGGAATTTTCCCAAAATATTATAATGGAAAAAAGTAAAAATGATCCGACCTTGTATGATTTCTTCTTCGATGTGGACCTCGTTATTTAATCGTCATGGGACCTACCTGCAACAAGAAAGGATAATCAAACGCAAAATTGCATAAATTATCTATCTTTAAATTTCTATATACTTAAATATTAGTAGCAGAGATTAGAAACATTTTCGTACCTTTTCTCTTGAAGCCCTTTTACTTTTCTACCATTCAAGGAATCACAAATTTACTGCACAACACAAGCACTCCAAAAAAGACAAAAAGTCAATCATTGAGTTATGGAAATAATTAATAATAACTAATTCAACGAACACAATTTTATCACAAGTCTTTACGGTTTCACATATGAAACAAAACTATAAACTGATATTTTACCTTTTTTCACTTTTTGTTTTTTATCTTACCTGCCTTGCTTTGTGTGTTTTTCTAAATTTTTTTACATTTTAGGAATTCTTATACAATTATATTAGTACGGGGCATTTAGATTTCAGTACATATGGTGTTCTGGGAAATAATTCCGAGACGAATTTGGCCTCCGATTTTCGAAAGTGTATACGTCTTTTTTTATTTTTTACTGCTTGCCACTTATTTTAAATTGAACGTGTGTTTTTATCATATTAAGGTTCTTTTAATTGTAGAACTTGACTATTTTTTCTTTTGCTTTTGACTAGTTTTATCATGTTTGATCCATTGAAACAATATTAAAATACGAAAATATACGAACCGGAAAATACATTTTGCACAATTCTACCCTGTGGTGCAACGCTGCCATCTTGTTTTTAAGGATTGTTTTAGTTTTTCGCGCATAAATCGCGTATTTTCGATTTTACAAGAAAATGTTTCAATAACTTTAATTTGCAATTTGAATTCACTACAAAATTGCACTGATGACTTTGTTCGCTAATTGCACTTGTTTACAAGTTACAGTGCAATTTGTTATAAAAAATATGGGATTATTTTTTTATACTCGTTATATCTTTTTTACGTTGCTCTAATCGAAAAATTGTACGTATAAAAAGTGTAGAGCTTTCAATTACCTATATTTTTTATGAAATAAAGATTTTGATGTGACCAATACTTCTCCCTCTCCAGCGCATGGAAGATGAACATGTTTTCATAGAGCTCGATCCCATAAGCAAATGAATACAGGGTGTCCCAGTTTATATCGTCAGGATTTCATCAGTCGATAGTTTAGCGAAAATTAAAGGTGGTTTGTCTAATAAACTATGGTCGAATGTTGCTTCCTTTTTGATGTACAGGCCATAAAAGAAAATAAATTATTTTAAATAATTTGCTATAAATCAATAACAAAAAAAGTTAGCCTTCTGAAATTTTGCATAGATCTTTTTTTTGTATTCTCTTATTAATAGTGGTTGGAATTATTTTATTTAGAACACAGCGGCGTGCGTACGGGTTTCTTCAAAAACATTTATTAAATAAAACGTACGTAACTGGTTTTTTTGCAGCACCAATATGCAGAGAGTATTTTCCATTCAATTTAGAAACTTTTTCGTATCTTATAATTTTTTGATAACTTAACTCAAAATAACCTAATAGGGAGAAAAAAAGGCTTCAAATAGACTTTTTTTACCCTACAGCTAATTTTTGTAGAATCTTCTAGAGGGTCACCCTGAAAGTTTAAAACTGAGTTTGTGTATTCGTAGACCCCGCCCTTCCTTCACCAGCCCTCAATTAAGGGTTGAATTTTTTTGTTTATTGAATACCTTTTTTCCTATTAATATTTCGAAAAAAGGAGTCAGTACAAAGTTGTAAAGAAAAATATTCCCTACAACTTATCTCTTTTTTGATATTGTCGATATTTAAAAAGTTATTCAACAAATAAGTTGAAAATTTTGGGGAAAGAGTAGTAAGTAGTACATAACTAGAGAAAAATTTCCCTAAAATTTGCAACTTATTTGTTGAATATCTTTTTAAATATTGACAATATAAAAAAATATTAAAAGGAAAGTTGTAGGAAATATTTTTCTCTACAACTTTATACTGATGCTTTTTTCGGAAATCTAATAGGGAAGAACCTCTTTAATAAATAAAAAAAAAAGTTAAGTTATCAAGAAATTGTAAGATACAAAAAAGTTTCTAAATTGATTGGAAAATACTCTGCATATTGGTGCTGTAAAAAAACCAGTGGCGTACGTTTTATTCAATAAAATGTTTTTGAAGAAACCCGTACGCACGCCTCTGTGTTCTAAATAAAATAATTGCAACCACTATTAATAAGAGAATACAAAAAAAGATCTATGCAAAATTTCAGAAGACTAAATTTTTTTGTTATTGATTTATAGCAAATTATTTAAAATAATTTATTTTCTTTAATGCCCTGTACATCAAAAAGGAAGCAACATTCGACCATAGTTTATTAGACAAACCACCTTTAATTTTCGCTAAACTATCGACTGGTGAAATCCTGACGATATAAACTGGGTCACCCTGTATATATTCCTTGTGTGTTTTGAATTATTATATTACTTTAGTCGGTGGTTAGATTAAGTTTGTAAGTATTGTTTCCTTACTACCAAATAATGCTATTCTATTCTACATATTTTCCAACTTTAATCTTTTAACCTAACCTTATTATAATTTTGATACACTCGAATTCTCCTTCAGTCCCTTCTGTCTAAGTTTATTACAGTGTTTGTTATCGGTGGCTGCATGCTGTCCTTTGAGATTTCTATGTATACGTTTTCTGTAAAACATACCCGTGTTCTGTATTACATCTTGCAAAGTTTGATACAAATAAAGTAAAGAGAAAATAAGTTGAAAGATTGTTGTTTCGTGGAAAACCAAATGTCACAGTTATCGTTGTTTTTCTTATAAAGATAAGTACCTATTAGACAAGGAAATGCTTCTCTAATTCGGAAAAAATTGGAGTCGCGGTATATTTATGAATAATTTTTCTGTATTATTTAATTAGTATTTAATAAAATTAAACAAATCGTCTTTCGGTTTCCTATTTTCTCTGTAAATTCCAAAATTTCCTCATTTTTACCATCCCAGTACTTGTTCTTGTTGTCGGTACATTTTATTAAGGCAATTGTAGGAAATATGGGAATCGTTTTATATTTATGACTCATTTTTCTAAAATAATTAAACAAGATCTAATAAACTTAAACAAATCCTCTTTTGGTTTTCCATTTTCTCAGTTCCATTCCATCATTTTCGCATTTTTTCCAACTCAATACTTGTTGAAACCAGCTGCACTAATTCGATGCTTCATTTATATGCAAATGTACCCGATTCTCGATAGCAATCCAGTCCTTTACAGCATCTAATTCACATTGTCACGTACTTTAATTTTCCCACCCACCAGGAAGTTGTAAGTGCGCCTCCCCACCAGCAGAAGAACTTATCTCCATTCCCCCGATGATTCCTATCCTATATGGTATTTTGTGACTTGTTAGGCGACTCCTCCGTCGAGACAGCGGTCCTCCAGACACCCAAGTTGCTCGCGTCGTCCGCCCCCACCATCGCGGCCGTCATTCCGCTGGTTACGTAATGCGGTTGCAGCGCAGTGAAAACACACGCGTGCCACCGACACCGTCTCCGTCGTCGTGTCTTTCAGCTGTCACACAGTTTGTTTTGTTTCAACTAGGTCCCATTAGGAGAGAGATCTGATGGAATGACAGCTGGTGCGTTTGATCGACCGTATCTTGAACTGTTAGTCGGTTCGTTAATAAATCATCTGGAGTAAAGTTGTGGTGTTTTGTGTGTGTTTTGTGGAAAAAGAGCAATGCAAATTGCCGGTAATAATTGATTTGAGTTTTTGTGTGATTATTTGTGACGAGGAAGGGTGCGATTTAACTTTTCAGGCTGTTGGTCACTTTTTTTTTGTTCAAGTTAAATGAGTTTATGGCTATAGAAAATTAGAGCGTACAAATAAAATTATATTTACGATGGCAATTAAACTTTATTTGAACAGTTTCAGTAAAAGGTGTAGAATTAAATTTACCATGCTGTTAGTTTGATATTTCAGTTGAAGTTCAAAAATTTTACAAGCAAAAAGGCGTATTATTCAATTAAGAAACGAAGTGTATAATTAATCTCTCATAAAACTGTCCATGACAAAGTTTTATGTGGTTTTTAAGCTTAATATTTCGGTTAGGTATATGCCAAAAGTTTACATGTTTTTGACCAAGTTTTGGAGGTATTTTTTGCAATTTTTACATAACAGCTTTAGAACTGCTGGTGATAATTTTCAAAAGTTTACGTACATGTTTTCAAAAAGACCCAGAATTTATTTCGAAAATGACAATTGTTTGCTTTTGTAGGCAATTTATATAATTTATAAAAGTACATTTGAAATTAAATAGTTCTGGAGCCTTCTGCTTAGATTTTTGAAAAAAAATTTCGACATTTCTAAATTTCATTCAAGTTTGCTTTTGGATTTTTGGCGTTATTTTTTGGCTATTAGTGAATCTATTCAAATTTTTCTGGTCTTTTAATTTTGTTTCAAATATTGAGTTTTCTGAGAAAAGAATTTTGAATCTCAATTTTTAATATAAATTTAAAAAAACACCTAACCTAACTCTCGTAAAAATTTTGAGAATGTTTTATGACCATTTCAAAAAAGTTTTTTTATCAATTTAAGCATTATATCTGAAATTTAATATGATAAATAAAAAGCGGATCAAAAGTCGTCATTCTGCTAAAGCCGATCCTGGTTTCTGCCTCATGACGACTCGATATCCGCTCTCAAATGAAAAATAATATAAAACAAATTACAAATAATTGATCTCATAAAATCCTTTCTCGCACTTCTTCAAGAATTCCATTTTTTTCATTTAAGCTACACCGTGATAAAAGACAGCTCAACGGGATACGATCTAGTTAAAATTTATGAGAGTTCGTAAAATGTGGGCGCGAAAATTAACCTAGGAATCAGTTAGAGAGATTTACGACGTCATGAATAGACACCGAAAACTGTACCACACACACATACCTGTACATATGAAAAACTGCACAACTTTTAATTTAATAACGAAACTTTGATCCGTAAATCCATATTTATCCATGCGTTCATGTGGAATTTAGCGAATAACTTTGCTATGTTGTAATTATAAATAGCGCAGATATTAATGGAATGAACTGTGTTGTCTTATAAAGGCACGATATGTAATTAAAACTGAAGTTAATTTTCCAGTGAATCATGGAGGTCTGCACAGTATGCACTAGTAATTCATTATAATTTCAAATGAAATCATCAAGTTTTTGGTTTTATTTCTTTAAGGAAAAGATGCTGTCAGCTAATTGATGAGTTTTATTGATTTTTGTTTTGAATGAATTATTTAAGGGGTTGTCAATAACGGTTTCATGTTTAAATTCGTGACCCTTAACTGTTAGATGTTGATTAAGGAAATGGGGGCTCAGTTCCTGAGGTTGGTGTAATGGGGATAGCTAGCCCTAGCTGTCTTCTGAATTTAGATTTTTAGGGTATTTGAGAGAGGAAATTAATAGTGATGTCAGCTGTACGTAGATGGATTATTTATTACTATTTCTTTGCGTAATTGGAATAAAATAGATTGGAAAAAAATTGAATTATGTATAGCAGAATTATTTTCAGTAGGTATGTGCATCTATATTCTTCATTTCTCTGTATCTAAATTCTAAAGAGAAGTAGAGCCAGAGCACCTGCGTACGGAAAATAATCCTAGTATATAACATGCAGTTTTTGTAAAAAAATTAAATCGTGAATTTTTTCCTCAGCCACATTTTTAAAACAAAATGAATCACCCACAAACTGATTTATTCGTATTTCGAAACACAGATAAACCAAACAAACTAAAACACACTTGTCAACGTTTGAAATGTCTGAGTCCAAAATAATTAGATATGTTACAAAATATTTTTTCCCTCTGTTTGGTGTTGTAACATTTCAAAAACACTCTGACATAAAAGGTTACATTGTTCAGTGTTCAGTGGGAAAAATGTTTGCTTTTAATTGTATATATACAATTTTGTTGAGCGTCAATGACAAGTTATTCAAAAGCCTGTTGGTAATTATGTTGGAAAATAGCGCTTTTAGTGCTTTATCAATATAGAACAAGTTGATAAAAGGTCGGGGGCTAGTTGAGCATTGAACGACTGAACAACATCATTTTATGTGAAGTGAGTATATAATTTAATATTTCAATTATTCGGTAATTTAGTTTAGAAGCATTTGTGCCCCATTTTTATTTTAACAGTGTACACAGATTTCTTCTATTGGTTAATTTAAGACATGTGCGATTGACACAGCGCCTAAAACAATAGTTTGTAAATGGGTTTATAGGTAGATAGCAAACAGAGGGAAAGTTTTCTTTATAGGTTGGAGCTATAAAAGGGATTCCGACTTGTTTGCTGTGATTAATGACAGGAACACCAACGCAATTTCTAAGAGAAAAATACAAAAAGCTGTTTTAGCGTTGTATAAAATTCTAATTTAACTTCATTATGTACAACTTTTCCGGATATTATTAATAACCACCTTTGCATAAGAAAATATTTTTGAGTATCAAACTAACAACAATGCAAATATTTACATTGTAGGTACTTGTTGTGTCACCAAAATTTTATTATAAGTAGTGTTGATTTGTTGTTATGTACATTACCATCATCAGGGTCAACCACTTTGATAACATTGTATAAAAAAGTATGTATGTGCTTCCTCTGATTATCAAACAATACATTCCCTTTTAAAAAAATCTATCTATAGATACACCTACTTCTTGTTATGGAGCCTATAAAAAATAACAATAGTTGCCATATTAAGAGTTCCTTTTGGCCTCCAAAAAGTTTCAGTATTATGAATTGGAATGTGTTCAAGTAGTGACAAGAAACAATCTGCAAAAAAGCGGTAACCCAAATTCTTTAGAGCACTTTTACTTTTACTTGAAATTTTGTCATTAGCGAATTTACCTTTTTAAATATTTTGAGAAGACCAGATATTCCAGATAAAATAAATCTAAGTCCCGGGAATGAAACTAAACTGCTGGCCAATTGAAACGTACCAGGCGAATTTTTAGGTTGAATTTAAAGTCAAATATTTTCAAAAGGAGAAAAGATATCAACATGAGGTTTTCAGGATTCAAGAGATAATTTAATTGCGAAAACAATAGTGTGACCCGATTTTTTTACTTTGAAGTACGTTACTATCTACAGGGTATGAAACAAAGTCGTCTTTTTTTCTCAAATTTTAAACCTACCAGAATTCCACAAAAAAAAATATATATTTTTTTCATGTCAATTTTTTTGTCCCTGGTTAATGAGGAAAAAACCAATTTCTCAAAATTTTTATATCTCTCTTATTTTATAAGATACCGAATTTTTTATAAAATTTAATATTGTTGAACAGGTTTTTGCAATAATAATTATGCTGCCATTTTGAAAGCAAAAGTCATCATGTGATATGTCGATAAAAAGGTAATTTTAAGTAGAATCTAATTCTTATGGAAAAAAATATACAGGGTTGTTTTAAAAATTTTTGAAAGTTAGTAGGTGGCCCTTCCGGTGAAACTGGAAGTTTCATCAGATTGTTTTAAACGTCAACATGATTATTCCTTTCAACAATCAAACCATGCCAAATTTCAAATTAATACAGTTAAATGTAACAAAATGGTGGGGGTTGTAAAGCGATTTCGTAGCCACCCGGTATACACGCATATGAGCAAATTTTTGAAAAAGTGAAAAACCCGTTTCGAGGATATAAGTCACTTAAACCAATGGTGAACATAAACTAACTAAATTCCATTTTATTCCATTAAGAAAATAGCCTCAAAACATGAATTAAAAAAATTTACCAATTAGCGAACGTGTACCGATTTTTGATAAGCCACTGGTTACCAATAAATTAATGAAAGTACAAAAAGTGTACTTTTTATAAGAAAGCCATTCATAAGGTATCATAATCAACTACAGAGATTGGTTCTTACAAAACACAATACGGCCGAACGACAAAAAACAAAGAAAAAATTAAATTTTCAGCAAAAATTCTTATAAAATAACAGGGATATCAAAATTTTGAGAAACAGGTTGTTTTCTCATTAAGTAAGGACTAAAAAAATCTACATCAAAAAAATATAAAAAAAATTTTGTGGAATCAAGGTAGTTATAAAATTTGACAAAAAAAGAAGACTTTCTTTCATACCCTGTAGATAGTAATGTACTTCAAAGTAAAAAAATCGGGTAACACTATCGTTTTCTCAATTAAATTATCTCTGAAATCCTGAAAACCGCATGTCGATATCTTTTCTATTTTTCAAAATATTTGACTTTAAATTCAACCTAAAAATTAGCTTGGTACGTTTATATTATAACAATTTCAAAAAATCTGTTTTTATATTTCAATATTTTGTCCATAGAACGATTTTAAGCAAAAATAACCTGAATATTATACGGTTTTAAATGAAACAAATTAACCAGAATGAATTAATTTCTTTCTCCTAAAACACTACAATATTTCTGGTATTTTTGTTAAAATAAAATCTATCCTATTTTATACGTTCCCCCTCAACATATTTACACAATTTTCAGTCCTTTTTAATTGATTCTATCCAATGGCGTTGAATTTCCGGGATTACATTTATTTACCGTTAGTTTAGACAAAAACCAACGACCACGCCGTAATTATAATTATAGTTTGCATTAATTATCATCCCATTGAATTTAGAATAAACTTTACAAGATACATTGTAAGTTTTACCTTGTGTAATTGCAAATGCATGGCCCCACAATATTATAATTATTTAATCAGTAGCTCGCGTTATTAGTGGTACTTTCTATTGATGAAAACATCCAATTAGTGTAAGTTTTTATTTTATAAAATACTCACTTTGAACTTTTATGGGCTTTATTAACTGTAATAAATAATTGCAGTAGGATATTTGATTTAAGTTAGAAAATATATAAAATTCATGTTGCTACTTTTATATTCAGTACTTTTTTTGAGTGTGTTTCTAATATATTCCAATTGATCCTAAATTAAATTATGGTACAAATAGCTTATGAGTCAGACTTAAATCAGTTAAATCGCAACCTACGTCACAAAGAAACATATTTACTTTTTTTAACCAGATCGATTCTAAAATAAAACCAAACCAACAGGTAATGTCTCCTGCAAAAATTCGCCGGATCTGTCGGTAATAACTCCGGAAAAACATCGCCGTCACTAGATAAGATGTTTCGATAAGTGCTCGGTTTCGGTTTAAAGAAAAACTCCATACTGGCGGGCACGGAACTCCCCGTGGAAAATGGCGGCGACAAAAGCTGCCTTACTACATATATTTTCAACCCCGTCGACACTTGCACGGGGACCCCAAGTCCTGAAAAATTCCACGACGGGACGTTGAGAATCTCCCCTCGTGACGACACTGTCCACACGCAAGTGGAAACGCATATGCATCCCAATTTCCTATATGGCAAAATCCTACCAGATGGCCGGCCCAATTTTCTCACCGATTACGAGTTGAGTTATAGAAACTGCAATTTTGGTGCTGTTGATCATAGTAAGTGTTGTGTGGGTGGGCATTTTGGGAGGGACTTGAGTTTTGGGCATTTGTATACGATTAGTAAGAGTGACAAGGAAGAGCGGACTTATGATGAGCCTTACACGGGGGATTTACCGAGAAGGTCCTGGTTGTGTTGTCCTGGCTCCCAGCAGCATGTGGAGTGTGAACAGCCACCGTTGCTGGAGGGGAATAAGTCGCCTAGTTTGCCATCTGGTACTATTACGAAGGCACCTAGAAATAATGGATGCTCTGGAACCTGTGTATGTATATTAAGTTTCGACACTTTTATATTTTTGTAGATGTGCAAAGATTTTAATTATCTTAATAAAGATCGCGAGACAAACTGACACATTTTATGAAAATTCTTAAATCGCAGAATTATTTTCATTAGATGCACGTGACCATCTCCTTCTCTCTCGCTCTCAACGGAGACGAACTTGAGGTAGAGACAGCGGTAGAGTCTACTGAAAATAATGCTGCCATATCTAAGTTTCTGATTAATGGTATGAAACCTACAGATTGATACTGATTTGGAATGTTGGTGCAATTATACCCAACATTCTTAACTCAATATTGTTGCTTTCCTAATTGAAAGATTAGTAGCTATGTCTAGTCAAACACTAGACGGAATTTAGTTTGCCTTTTGAAATGCTGGATCTCAGCGCTGCATGTAGCAATAAATCATTTGTTGTTTTATTGTAAATTAAATGATGTAGCTCGTTAATTGTCTGAAATAACAACCGAGTTGTGAAATAACACATCGTATATTTCCCCAGAAGCCCCAAAGCACTTCCGACTCTTTCATCTTTGTTTGTATAATGCAACGTATCAACTTAGCATTGCTTTATATTTTTAGTGGTGGGTTTAGTTTATATACGCGTTGTTTCATTTCGTCTTTCGCCCCTTTTCTCTCTTACAGTCTATTAAACATCTTCCAGTAGCGTGTAGGAGAGAAAGTTCTGTTTCAGCAGCATAATCTAATTAGGGTCATTAAGAAAAAGAACAACCGCAACTTGCTCCATTAGTGCTGGAAATGGTGCAATTTTTTGGGGGCGATTCCCAAACCCACGATGGAAATTTACTAGAGATGTGATAATAAAAGCAAATCTTTGTTAGGCGAAGTGTTTTAAACTCACACATCAGATCAGAATTTTATTGCTCGGACATAAAATATTACGTCTACAGTTTCAGTTTGAAAATTTGTGCTATATTTATGGGGTGTAAAACAGTAAATTGAAATAAAATCAAGAGCAGTGTATCGGTGATGCCGGCTTGAATTTCTGATCTTATTTTCTGTACAAACATACTTAGCGGATTGATGGAATATGGTATGAGTAAATCGCGAGGAAAACTTGCAACTTCAAACATTAGTCTTGTGTGCTTCCGGCATGTAATAATATATCACCCGATTATTTTGTATACTCACCGGATGTTTGTCGTGAAATTCACGGAAGGTTAAGTGTGTTTTAGAGGATTAATTATTGCTTCTAAAAGGATTAAGGTGTTGGTATACTTTCTAAAGATAGAAATTGTATGATGTTATATCTATGGAAGGGTTGATCCAGTAGGATTTTTTTTAAATCTTGTTTTCAAAAAGTCGACTGTTATATTTTTTGCATCCTCTAATTTAAAAATGATAATTATTCAAAGCTAAAAAAATTTAGAATAAAACCAGAACACGTACTTAATAAGTTTCTATCCTTCAAAAAATTCTTCCAATTTTCAGCTAGCAAACTTTGTTTTATTTCCTTGTTAAAAAGCATCAGCCCCTTTAAAGGGCTTGGATATGTATATCTGCTATTCGACCAGAATTGTAATGTATCGTCATATTTTTGCCATGTTTATCGATTCGTACTCCGTACAAGTTCCCATCCTCCTCCCCAACAAAATTAGATTTACGAAACGGAATTGATCATTTGCTCGGCAATATCCTTTCCAAGAGTATGTTCCACTATAACCATCTTCACATAAATTTACAAACGCGAGTTAATATTAAAAAAATGTTTGATGTTTGCTAGAAATAAATTCGTATTAGAGTAGGGAGCATATAAAAAATTCCTTAAATTCTTGAATATAACATCAGAGTATTTCGTGATGTATTTTAATAAATTGGATTGTGAACTAGAATGTTACTTGTATTATGCAAATATTGTTGTGGAATATTCCGAGAATGCTTTATGTGTTAAATATTTTGAATTAATTGTTTTAGTAGGAACCCTTTCAGTTTCTGTTTACGTGTAATTAGATCAGTATATTATATTTCGCTATACAGAAATTGTCTGAAGGCAATTTCTTCGTAATTTCAGAGCATAAAACTGTGAGGTTAAAATTGGTATAAAATTAAATGACGGTTTAGTTTTATTAAAGAATTGTCCTGCATGGAAAACTTCTAAACAGCCAGGACCATAACGCGTTAGGTCGTTCTTTTAAGATCTGTAATGATAAACGAGTTTACGATTCATTCCACTTTTATAGTGGCTTAATATATCTGTTATAGTACAGTAGTAAAATTTTCATATCCCAATTTACGAAATAAAGAATGACACTTTGCACTCTCCAGAGACAAAACTGCCGAGCAAATTTTACTGTAGTCGAGATGCGACACGTAATAAATAATGATAATAGTTTACCAGAATAACAGTGTACAAAACGACGGAAAAAACTTGGGCACTTTGAAATGGAAATGAATCGGTGAAATGCTACTTTCATACTGTAACAACAAAAGACTCGAAGCTTAGCTTTCATCATCCTAGTTTCATGAAAATAAATCAATTTGAAGCATAGGAACGCTTTTCCTAGCACTTAGTTGCCTTCGTGCAATTTCTACTTAAGAAATAAGAAGGAAGTTGCAGATAAATCGACTGTCCACAAACTTGGAGCTAAAGTAAGCCAGCACTCACTTGAATTTATTTATCCCCAAATTGGTTTGCTTATTAAAATTCTGAGTATTTAAACGAATTTGGGTTTGTTGTGATGGATGCAACCATGCCATAAAAATCTCTCAAGCTAGATAGAAATTTTTATTCAATTTACCTTGGATAAAAATAGTGAATCTTTGTTTACTCTTCACGCTTTTATCCAACAATTAACTAAGGCTATAAAATTTATCTAAAAAATTAGAATTTATGGTGTGATAGCGTTTGTATTATGTTAAAAGCGGATTTATTTTGGTCACGCATCAGTCAAAGAACGAATAAGTGCACCGGCATCCAAGGTTCATTAAAATTTATTCGAAGGCGTTAATATTTCATTTCTTTGTAAATAGTTCTAATCTAAAAATACTTTTTTTCTCTCAACCGCGTGTCAATGTTTGAATAAAGTATCCCGAATTCCCTCGCCCGGAATTTGGTCTAGTTAATTTAAGCGCAGGGCTGGAATTAGGAAAAAACGGACGGCGTAATTTGAATTAATTTATAATTTAATTTTTTTAATAAATGTTTTTATATCAGTGAAGTAAGAAGGGTAAAAACTACAAAACTAATGGCAGCTCTAAATCCGGCCCAGTTTAGTCGTCATAATGTTCAAATGAGAGAAACTAAACACACAAAATGTTTCCAACTCTCGTTTACGGCTATTAACTTTCCCTAATTTGCTTAGTTTTGATAATTTATAAAAGAATAAAAATGATTTATGGTTTGTTATACAAAGCACACAAATTTTATCGTTTTACATGAAAGTTGTTTAATAATCGACTGTACGATCTAATTCTGAAAAAAGTATTGCGCCTTGTAAAATTTGTTATCAAACATGGCAAAAGAAAACGTGGCGAAGTACAAAATAAAACCACTTACGAAAGAAGGAAGTTGCGTTATGATTAATGAAAGCATTTTCTGCAATAAAACGACGGAAATAAAACTTATATCGAGTTTGAAATTTAATTTTAAATTTGGGCGAGCGTTATTTAATTTACAGATGGAGTAAACGCTTAGTTTGTTTGTATTTCTCAAATTCAAAGTGCAAAGCTGATGCTACTGAAAATTACGAAGTAAAAACCATGTGGCTTGTACGTGAGGTTTGAGGATAATCTTCTGAATGTCGTCACGATTTGCACTTTTGCCAAGAGTCCCCCGGGAAAATCCTAGCTTCCTTATTACATCGTTTGCTGGAAATTAGGAATTTTATGGTATGAAGAAACAATTATCCAATTCCGCTGAGAAGTACGATTTTTACTTGTTTAATACAGTTTGTTGTCACAAACCGAGCGATATTAAAATTTAATCCTGCATCGTCGAACAATCTTCCAATTACCTGCAAAAATTTTCCGTTTGGTTGAGCGGCTGCGGGTCTTTTTCATTGAATTTAAATTTGCAAGATGTGTTCAATTTTTACGAGCGCGACATTCAATTTCCTATTTAATATTCTGGAAGCCTCGAGAAATATATTTACATGAAATATAATCTAATATATCATACTTTTTTCGCATTTAAACTGCGTCGTACCCTTTCGTAGTTAATTTAAACAAAAGGTCAAGTTCTTTTTGTTTAGTGGTAGGTCCTCAACGAACCGTTACAGTATAAATTCTCAACATCATTGAATGAAACACTAAAAGCTCTTCACCCTGGCTTTAAATAGCGACTCATCTTGCATACGAAATCTCCTGTGGCGTTTCGACTTTCCAGCTAGGGCAGTATTTGAATATAATGTAGGTCACGACGGGCTTTGATATTAATATTAGAAGTTTTTTTAAATGCAAATGGGACTGGAACAAAAGTACGTGTTTAAAGCACTAGTAAAACAGGAAATATTTGGAGTACTTAGGAATATATAATTAAATTATTAGATGTTAGTTAGGAATTTTTGTTTGGTTGAAAAAATATTAAATACTAAAGAATGAGTAATTTTATATGAATTATATTGCGACTTTTCTAATGAAATGAAGGATATAAAGTAATTGATTTATATTCAATCACATCAGAAGAGCATCAAATCAGTTAATGCTTGCTTTTCCATGGGGACATAAAAAACTAATACAATTTTAGCAATTAATTAACGAGATTTTATTATTGAAGAAGTGAGTTTTGTACGCTGTTTTTTTTTTGTTTCGTATTGGCAAAACTGTATTTTAATTGAAATCCGAAATCGAGCCTAGAGCTGTAAATTTTCAATTGACTATGTAAAAGATTGATGAGGAATTTTAGTTTTCTTACTATGAACAATAATAGATTCTAAATTATTTTCCACAATATTGCTGCTGATTGTTTTCTTAATAAATTAACGAAGTACAAATAAATGAAATCCTTTATACAATCAAGAGCGCACTACTATTTTAATATATATTTGTATAAAATGTGGAATAAAAGTTTTCAAGATTTCAAGTTTAAATCCATCTATAAATTGACTTGATATTTCTACTTCAATTCCAGTCTTTTTCCATTCATTTTCTTCTATAATCTCAATAGTCCATCAGAAAGGTAAATATTTGTTCTGGTGAGGGATAACTAAACATTATATATAAAAAATTCCAATATCAAATACGACACACTTTTACTAAAATTTCATTATTTCCACTGTTGTTCACTCTACGTGAAACTTTTTTCATAAAAAACATTGTTTTGGTATGAAACGAAAAGACAACTATTGAATAAAACATTTTTTAATATAAAACATCAACTACGAAGACGGAGTGCACACTTTCCATAATAGAATATCGTTTTCTATAACAATCATTTCAACCCCTATGCGCCCCAACATGTTTCCTTCGCATCTCCCACGAAATACCAGCACATGACAGTATGAAACACCATTCACTGTCACATCCATCCTGGTGGTGTAGCGTGCAAGTTCTATTGATAAAATAAAGCATTGATGTAGGTTGGGCAAATATTCTAGGTCAACTCAAATGGAAAATCGATTGCCGAGTTCATACTTGAGGTAGTCTTTATAACCATCTTCGAAATAGTTACCTAAGATGTTATTTATTGCAAGGTAAAGGTTGGTATGGGTATCCAAATGCGGAAATTATACGGTTGCAGATATTCTAATCAGATTGGTAGTAAATAAGCAATGTTTATGCGAAATGGGAATGTATTCCCGAAACTGCTGTGTTTGGGTGTTATGATGTCAGTGGAGTAAATTTAGACGTCTAATATAACGGTGATTTAAGTTTTATTAGAGCAGAAAAATATATAAGCAAAGTTGATTTTTATTTTAAATTTTTCATAAATAGTAAGACTTAACTTGGTTCTTAGGTATCGAAGAAAAGGAACTTATAGTTAGTTTAACTTAGGTTAGATAATTAAAACCTTAATTATCTTCTAGATAGATAGGATAACATTTTTTTTCGAGTTAGCTTAGCTTTACCGCTGGCCCAAAATAATTGCATTTATTTTCCCGTTGAAAAAGACTTTTTTTATAAGATATGCAGACTAAGCTATAATCGATATAACGATTTGAATAAAATCCAACCCGGCTATAAAATAAAATATATTGCTTACAACATCATAAAACACATATTTTCATACAATAAAAAAATCCTATTTTTACAACCCTACAGTTCAGTTGAATGTTTTCCAGACATATGAAAATAATATCCACATGGAAAATTAATACCATTTCAATCACTGTCTCTAGTGTAAGTGTTCAGTGTTTGATTCAATAAAGCAGTATTCGAAAAAGTTAATAGACTGTCGAATTATTTGTAAAATTAATCCATAAATAACAACTTAGAAATTTTAGTTTTTTTTAAACACTCTCGTGAAAATTCATTATGACTAATTAGAAGCCCTTCAATATCTTCAATTTCTCGTTTAAGTCTTGAATCATCTAAAATTAGTTCTTGAGATATTCCCACAAAAAGAAATCCAATGACGGTAAATCAGGAGTTCTTGGCGGCCTTATGAAGCTCCTGATGGAAGTTCCTTTACATTTTCTGTATGACAACAAATAATTTTTTTGAACATAATCTTTATGCAGCCTGTTTTATAAACTTCTCATTTTCATGTATCTTAACAATATTTTCGTGACACCCTTTTACACACTCTCGATCGAAATAACTTAGAAAAACACCCATAAATAACCCAATTACTGAAAAACCTAAAAACCCCATCCAGACTCTCTACACTCCAGAGTTTCCATTTAATAACGTATTTAGTACCAAAAACCTTGTGACACCTGGTGAATTTAGTGGTCTCTACTATAATATTTCCCCGAAACTTTAAACTTAACACTTAAAACCCCGCTATACCAGCAAGAGAGGCTATTAAATAAAGTTATAACTGAAAATGCATGAACAAAATTTATTTTCAGTGCAGTGTATTCGAGCTCAGACGTGAATACTCGAATACTCCACATTCTAAAACTGCACTACAATGTAAACAGGCACAAGGCACTTGTAAGGATTTGTTTTTCCACTTGTGATGTATGCTATTGTTGAGCTTGGAAATATCATAAACTAGGTAGTAAAGCCGTTTGCGAACAATTCGTATCGATTGGGGTAATTTATAGGATGGTTATGTACGAGTATTTTTATCTGTAATAACGTTGCCGTTTTATATACTAACCAGAGTCGAAGAAATTTATTGAATTAACAGGAAATTAATCAGGTTTTTCTGAACAAAGTGATAAATATTAAAGAAACTAATAAAACCGATATAATATATTGTAAAAGAAAGTGAAAGAGCTCTCAGATTTACAGATCTCAAAACAAATTTTATTTTCCTTTCTACAAGGACAAACAGCGAACATCAAATGCTACACAATTTACGATACAGTTCCACTTCCACATAAAAAAATATTGACTCCGAGCTCGTGGTTTTTGATTTGTCAACGAATAAATATTAAACAGTATCTTCGTACATTTCAGATGCTTATGTCATAAAACCATAAGAAAACTTCTCAAGAAGTTAGTTTTCCAATGAGTTTTACTACCTATTAAATTTAATACAAATAAATTGGTAATAACTTGAGCAAAACTACGTCAGAATTGCTATAAAATTTAAATAGAAATCGTAAAAAGTTAATATAATAAAGTCGCAAATGGTGTCAAGATGGCGTTTATATTTTACTCGTCGTAATGTTAAAAATAATGCTGAGGGATCTTTCTTGTTGTCTGTTTATTCTGGGAATTAAAATAGCGCGTAAAATGTGATTTCCATGGGGGTACGTGCGATTTGAAGTTTGTGGGTTATATTATCGGTTATAGGGATTTTTTTATGTTATAGACATAGGAATCAGAAACTTTAAAAAAATAGTTTGTTCAAACTATTGAATTCAATATAAATAATAAATAATAAAAAACGATATTATAATGTTTGTTTATTTCTAAACGTATGGATTATTTTATAATTGTTAGGAAAAATTTAAAGCGAGACACGCAAATAAATCATTAAAGAGGAAAAATATCGTTTTGTGATGTTTGCGAAACAAAAAAGCTTTAATAGGATTTAATTTTGTAATAAAAAAACTATGCAGATATTAGCTATTTAGCAATTATTAAATTGCAACGATTTTAAATCAAATTTATTATTTTATAAAAAAATATACGAGCCCTAACAACTAACAACTAAATGTTCGGACAAACGTAAATTTTTGAAGTATGAAAGGAGAACTGGAAATTTTACGCAAATAATTAGTAAACACCTAATAATACAATAAGATAAAGCCTTAATAACAATATTATGCATGGAAGAAAATTATTTATTGGATTTAACAATATTTTAACCTTAATAATTAGTAAACTTTACAAAATGAATTTGCAACTAAATGTTGGAATAATTTTTAATTTAGGACCATTAATAAGAGGTTACGTCTCCTTTTGCTTTAATAGATGCCTGTATTCTAGCAGGCATTGTATTTATCAAATTTTGGTACAATTCTGGTGTGAAACTGTCCCAAATTTCTTCTATTTTGGTCTTTAAGTCCCCAATGGTTCTTGATGGATTATTGCGTAGAATACGTTTAATTTTATGCCAAAGAGTTTCAATGAAATTTAAGTCCGGACTGGATGAGGGCCATAAAAGCAACTTTATGTCGTTTTCTCCAAGTTGCAAAACTGTCATTTTTTAAAAACAGTCGTTAGAAAATTACGTCACATTTTTCAAGTGCAATTTTAAAGCTACGAAATATGCCTAAAATCACCAAATAAAGAATTGGGGATTTTTTTGTACAAATAAACCAACATCCAGCTTTACAATAAAGTAAATTTTACCAAAATTCAACCAGTGGTTCCAAAACTGTGATTATTTTAATGTAGGTAGCACCCTCAAAAAACACGTTTTTTGAAAAGTGAACTGTGGAATTCGGAAAAAATGCAAAAAAAATTCATATTAACATTTCAGGATTTTTTCAATATGGTACGATTATTGAGCTTTGATTTAAAGGTTTTTTGACACAAATCCAACCAGCGGTTTCAAAACTGTGATTTTTTAAAACAGTTACTAGAAAATCATTTTTAAAGATGCAACTTTGAAGCTCCGATAAATGCCTAAAATCACCAAATAAAAATTTGTGTAACTTTTTTGTAAAGAAAACCAACATCCAGTTTTGCAATAAAGTAAGTTTCTTCAAAATCCGACTACTAGATCCAACGTTTTGTTTCTACAATTTTTTCATCCTGCTGGGTTAAAGTGTCACAGTTTTGGAACCGCCGAGCGGATTTTTACCAAATTTACGTTTTTATATAACTAAATGTTGGCATTATAACAGGAAAAACCGTCAATATTATGGAAGTTAATTTAGATAACTTTTGCGCGTATGGAAAAAAGACAATCAAATTCACTTTTGTCCGAACATTTAGTTGTTAGGGCTCGTAGAAATTACAACGAATAATTTTTATAAAAAAAGAAATTTAATTCTACGAATATTTAAATGTCACTCTAATTAAAGCGTAAGCCAAGATAAAACAAAACTTTTTCCAGGACAATGCCGTCTTTCAAACCTTCCAGCAGCAATTATTTTATAGACACATTTTTCATTAGGATGTACAAGTCACAAGAAGGATTTATTTCCGACCTTATTTACTTATTATTCTTGTCGTTCTACTCAAGGGTGCAAGACTCCACGCCTATATCACAAATTCCACGCCGCTTTTCTGATTTTAAGTATGTCACATCTTACGCATTAAAATTTAGCGCAGCGTTATGTGTTTTATTCAAAAAAAGCTCACATCCCCCTTCAATCAATATTTACAAGAATTGCCTCAGCGCCTCGCCTGTAGAAAATCAATTAAAAACTTTCAGAAATCATCATTATGATACTTTCAGTTATTTATTAAATTTTATTTGTGCACTTGCAGGAGCGATTCAAACAACAATTGGATGAGCAGGCTCAACGCTACGAAGAACAGCTGACGGAGCTACATTCGGTTATTGCTGAGCTTACGCGCAAATTACATCAGCAAAGAACTATGGCCATAGCCGAGGAAGACGAAGTATCAGGTAAGGAATGATGAAACTGTTTTCGTTCTTTTTTCTTGCGCGCAGCACGACAGTTATCCTTGTGGATCGAATCGCGGATTTAAGTCACGTAGGGGTGCTTTTATAGTCTTGTTTGGTGTTTGTATCTTTGGCCTTTTACCTCTTGGAGGGTTTTATTTAGAGAAAATGCGAGATTGAGTGTTGTTTTTAAAACTCCCGCTATTATATGGGAGAAAAGCAGGAACTGCAGGAGAATTTTTCGTACACATACCTGCAAAATGAAATATTTCTCAATAAATTATTTCTTCCTCTATAAAAAGTTGCATTTTCCGCATGAATCTTTTCCCTTGTTCCAACATGATCTTGCATGTTGCCGCATATTATAAATAAATAA
Source organism: Pediacus dermestoides (assembly GCA_963942485.1). Taxonomy (NCBI): domain Eukaryota; kingdom Metazoa; phylum Arthropoda; class Insecta; order Coleoptera; family Cucujidae; genus Pediacus; species Pediacus dermestoides. The sequence goes on from OZ012626.1 coordinate 40,445,436, forward strand.
CTGGGAAGCTTGTCTGTGGCTATGATTTATTGTTGACCGTTCAATGCCAAGAAAGATATATAGCTAAACGCAAACTAAACTTCCCCTATTTTTATTATCACATTTTTTGTGTCAGGAAACGTCGTAACTTAACATTTCTTTTGCAAAGTAATACGTCAGTTTTGATGTACAACATACCTACGTACAATTTTCCCCAGGTTTTTTCTCAATTTGACTTGTAAATTTTGTTGTTAGCATTAATTTTATGTTTGTTTTTCCGCAGAGTCCTGTACAAGTGCCCATGATGAATCAGTAACATGTCCATTAGAAGTCAGCGAATTAGAACCATTAGAAAATGATTTGTCCGATTTAGATAATAAAATGCCTGTAAGTATTTCAAACTAACGCCTGTTTTAGTTGAAAAATCCAACTGATTTATTTCTAGTTATCTGAGAGTCCATTAGAGCTACCGGAACCTAAGCTAAGTTCATCACATCACGAAAACAACGCTACATCCCCATTCTCCGACGTAGTTGAACCCCTAAAACAAGAAATCACCAATTTGAAATCGCAATTGCATGAGGCCCATTCGAAATTAGCGCAAATAGCGCTACACAAAATCGATGAAATTGCCGACGAGGAAACGGTCACTGATAAGAATCTGGAATCACCGGAATCGCATATAGAAGTCGATTGTGAGCCGAAAATGTATGATAAAGTCGATATAAAATACAGTAACATCGTTCCGATACATCGTACTAGTAATTCGACTAGATCCTTTGCCACAACTCCAGTGACTCAAGTGGCTGAAAGAATTAAGCTGAAACGGGCGACAGATGGACAAAGAGATGTGAATCCAAATGATCTGCTTAATTCTGATTTACCCACAGCTGTGGCCGAACATATCGTCGGTGATATTTTGAGGCAATGCGATGTACAGGCGGAAAAACAGAGCATGGATATTGAAATTAGGAGGATTAATGCCAAGCTGGAGCATGCCAGGTCGCAGAATTCGGTTTTGGCGTTGACTTTATCCGAAACGAAAGCTCATTGTGATAGGTAAGGTGCCAAGACATTATTTAAACGATTATTTTAGGCAAATCGACACATAAAATCCTTTCCAGGAAATATTAGATGGCTTCATTGTCTAAGCACGTTTTAAGTAAAGATTAATACAAAGAAAATACAATAGCTGTACGCAATTATGTAAATGTTAATTATTTCTCGTGACGAACGTCAATAAAAAATGAGTAATAGATAACTTCGTTGTAGAATATTATTTTCTATTATTTGCCTTGTAAACTACTTAGTATGATCTTTCACAGGATAATTTACAGAATTTATATTTTTTCAGGTTAGCTTTGCTGTGTGGAAAATACGAATCAAACGCAATTGCACTAAGACTGGCCTTGGGTGTGACAGATCGCGCCATCGAAGCATATGACGTTCTGCTAGCCTTACTTGAGACTGAACTATCCCTACTCACAGATGATCCTGAAACCGTACAAAACCGCTCAGCTGCAGAAACCGTAGCGAAACAACTACTTACTCATCTAGATTCATATCAAAGTACCGACGTACTTTTATCACCATGGCAAAATCATGTATACAATAGTCCGACCTCGGAAAGGTAAAAATTGAGTAAATAAATTAAAAACAGTTGAGTTATTTTATTTTTTGTATAGTACTGAAGATCCTTGGACCAGTGAACACGAAACTAGGTTAAGAGAGCACGTATCAAGACTCAAAGCTGAACGCAGTAACATTCAGGGAACTTACGTAACATTAGAGTCGACTCAAGTGGAAAATGCACCTGTTAGACCGTCCAGTAGCCAAGAAGCTAGGAAAATGGACTTGGAAATGGCGGTGTTACTGCAGGTACTACAGTGTAATTTTGTAACGCCTAAGTATTCCCGGAATTATTTCAGGAACTAATGGGGCTTAGAGAAGACAAATCCGAACTCATATCAAAGTTATTCGTGTTGGAGAAGGACAAGTGCGCAATTGAGCTTAAGCTGAAGTATGTTGAGGGACAACAGAAGGCGCAGGCTGCAGCCTTGAAGAACCTCCAAGGGCAGCTAAAGGATACTGAAGCTCTGTTGGCAATTGCCACTCAAAATAAAGTAGGTTTCGTACAATTTTATATTAAGAATGTAACTATTTTTCGTAGGAACGAGGATATTCTGATGCCGAACACGCCCAAGGTGTTGAACTTGAATTAATGCAGGCTTTAGCGAGAGAGGCAAGACTGAAAGTTAGGTTACAAGAACTTGTTACTACGTTGGAACAAGTTACAAAGAACGCGGAAGCGAGGTTATTGGAAGGAAGGGAAATCGTACAAGATTTAAACCATACGAATAGGTTAGAATACATGTAGCCTGCTGAAATTATCACTAATTTAGCCATTGTAGTATTTTAGCTGATACAGTCGACAGGAATAACAAGAAATATCAAGCTAAATTTAAAAAGATGGAACATCAAATGCTGAATTTGGTTGAGAAACACACAGCACAGGTAAATTTTTGGAATCTTGTTAACTAACTAATAATATAAGAATTGTATGTTGAAAGAATGCGTACTATTTTTTGTTTACCATTTTTTCCAGGTTCTGATGTTGCAGCAAAAAATCGACACGATGGAAACACCACCAACAAATAGTTCAGAAAATTCTGTAGCGGTGTAGTTGAAAATGTATTTATTAAAGTTGATTTTGTGTTGATCTCTTTGTTAAATGTTAACAATAATTACGAGTATATCAGAACTCAGAGCGATACTAAAAATGTATTGTACGACCATGTATGCTAAACAAAAATGTATTTGCCTTGCTGTGATTAATTAAACAAATTAGGATGAAAGAGAAGAGAGCTGGGATGCTTCGGTCTGTTATTTACTTAAAATAGAAGAAAGATTGTATTAAACTTAATAAAGTTATTTAGTGGAAGTGCTTAAGCTTATTATTGTTATTATTAATAAATGAAATTAATCGATATTTCCCCAAGTTTAGTACAAATAAAATCTAAAAGTCTTGCCATATATTTCTGTAATTTAATATAAATATTTGTTTACTTTAATATGAACGATTATAATTATTTATGTATGATATAATTTGTAATCTACTGATGTGTAATGAGTATGAAAATAAATATGTTTCCCATATCAACAACTTTATTTATGTCCTGTTTTTAATCCTTGACTGAACATATCTCATGAAACATAATGATGTAGTCAGGAAGTCGTAAGAAATTAGGTACGAAAATAACTGAGGAATTATTTGTGGTAATCAATATTTCATAGCCAATTCTCCGCCATCTGGTGGGTATAGTAGCGTAGCTTTAAAGCTCGCAATAGATTTCTACTCCAGGAGGCTTTTTAGTCATGAAAACTGTATTGTAGCATTACAGTTTTTGATTTTGGATACAATTGCAGAAAATTGTAAAAATCCGCTTTGAGTTTACATAATTATCATCTCCAAAAGAATAACCATATCATCAAGGATTACAATGAGGAAAAACAATTATTTCGCAACAGAAAAAAATATATGACCAAAAAAATTATCTAAAAGTGTTCTATAGGTACAGGGTGTTCTCACGAAGTGGGTCACTATTGCTAACTTCGTTATTATTGGAGCTACAAACTCAGTTTTATTAGCAAACTAGTAGCATTTTCTCCGCTGATTACAATGGTGAAAACAGAAAAACAATTGACCATCTGGTTTTCGAGATATTAACAAAAATAACATTTTTTTAAATGGAACATCCTATATATTTTTGCAGAAATCGATGACAAATTAAATTCTGTACAAAAAATGTCCTCAATTTTTTTTTATTATAATTTAAAATAAGGGAGTTATTTTGAAAAAAAGTTTGCAATTCTTTAAAATCAAGTAGCCATTAAACGGAATAGTAATTTATTAAAACCGAACAATCATAATTTTGAATTTAAGCAAGTTGAAAAAAACTTGAAAGAATTACGGAAATATTACTATTTTATTTAATATTTTTAATATACAGGAGTTTGCGCAAAGTGGTTCACTATTGCTAACTTTGTTATTATTGGAGCTACAAAGTCGGTTAAATTAGCAAACTAGTAGCATTTTTTCCGCTGATTATAATGGTGAAAACAGAAAAACAATTGGCCATCTGGTTTTCGAGATATTCACAAAAATAACATTTTTTAAATGGAACACCCTGTATATTCTTGCAAAAATCAATGATAAATTATTTTCTGAACAAAGAATGTTCTTATGCTTTTTTGACAATTATTTAAAATAACCGAGTTATTTTGAAAAAAAGTTTTCAAAGATTTAATATCAAGTAGCCATGAAAATTATAACTTTGTAAATTTTCAATATTTCCGTAATTCTCTCAAGTATTTTTCAACTTGCTTAAATTCAAAAATATTATTTTTTGGTTTTAATAAATTACTATTCCGTTTTATGGCTACTTGATTTTAAAGAATTGCAAACTTTTTTTCGAAATAACTCGCTTATTTTAAATTATTATCACTTCGCGCGAACACCCTGTATACATTATTTATGCTTTATAACGTCAATATTTTTTTATCCTAATTAATTATCAGAATCAGTTTTATATTAAGTAAATTCTAAATCCTTATTTAACTGTAAAAACTAACTCTTAAAAAATTATGATTCATGCAGACTAAATTCCAAATTTATTTCCATTTTCTCAACATTAATTTAGTGAAATTATATTTTTTTAAAGTTTTAAATGATAATTTTATTAAAAGAGGTCCCTGACTTGTTTTAAGGTTTAAATATCACTTTATTTATTGATATATAAAATTTCTGTTTGAAGGATAATATTTGAACAAAAATACTAATAAGGACCTTTGTGTTAAGTCTTCAATAATTTTTTCTTGTCAAAAAATAAGACAGTCCACTAGAAAGAACTAGATGGGTATTACCTCGGGATCTCTATAGTCGGCCTACTAAAGAATTTGGATCACTTTTTCATGTTTCAGAACCATCAGTATTTAAAATTTCATTGAAGACACTTCACCAGGAAAGAGCCAAAGAACATACAGGACCAGCTAGTTTTCCTGCACTATAAAAATTAAATAATCTACATAACTAACGAACATTTAGGTCAGGATATCTGAAAAATTTTGAAATAGAGATTACAAATTAAGTAATAGGAGTTAGAATGCTTTTTAGAACCTAAACAACTAGCAAGACTGCTACTTACAAGAATTTACATTCCCATTTCTAAAGGCCAACTTTTAACGTCATAAAATTCAAAGAAATATTTGTGTACTAGTCCTTCATAAAATTTTAAGGTTTAGTTGTACTTATCTGCTAATTTTTCTTACATTAGTTGGAAATTGATTAAGAAACATTCTGGAATCAAAAAGTTTACAGAAAATTGGTGGGGTTAAAAAATAGTAAGTACCCTAATACCATCATTATTCTTATATAAAATCATATTTTATAAAATTGTGCATATTGCTCAAAAGGGAATAGGAACATTTTAAGCCCGAACAGTTTATTTTATAAATACGTATCTGTATACAATATATTTCCGAGAAAATGTAATATAGTATAGTATAGTAATTTTCTGTACTAGTTATTATTTATTTTATATAAGTAATTATACAGCTTATAATATTCGCATCATTTGTTTTAAATGTAGGTATACAGGGTGTCCCAGCAGGATAGACATGAAATATATTTAGGTGCAATTCTTGAATAAATCCTGCATTGTCCTGTATAATTTTTTATCCCCAATCCGGGTTAGTTTTCGAGCAATCATCTCTTGAATGTTGAAAATTGTAGAATGAAAACGTAAAACACTGTTGAATAAAAAGCAGTCAGTTTGCTAAACTATTGCATTATCGAAAAAAAGTTATATATGAAATTTGTAGCTGAGATGATTTGCGGTCGAAAGTATCTTGCAATTTTTTTGATAGTGTTAACCGTTAAAGAATTATTAGTGTTCAAATTTGGAATTTGAAAAAATAAATAATTATGTTCACGTTTAATTTAATTTATTTTGAAAACTAGTATTGAAAATAGTCAAAAATTTGATACATGATGAAAGATTATTTTATTTTGAATCGAAAAGTAAAATTCCATTTTGAACATAAACGATGTCTACTCGGGTAAATATTAAATTTGTAAAAAAGATTTCCGAAGTTGCATTTGCAATGATTTTATATGGCAATAAAAATAAAATCCGGACTGGAGATAAAAAAATTATACCTATATACAGGACAATTCAGAATGCATTCAAAATTCATACCTAAAAAATATTTGGTGTCAATCCTAGGATACCCTGTATAAGTACTTAATATTATTTTTTTATATAATCATAAAATATTTATGCAAAATCCGAATTAATTTGTATGTTAGGATTATCAAAATGATCATATAAACAAACATCCAATAAAATCCATCATCCATCAAATCTTTAATACAGTTTACTCCCGCGGCCAAACAGATATAGTAACAAACGCAAATAAACACGAAATCCTGCAGGATTATGGTATATCGCGTTATAAATGTAAACTAGGTAAATATTGAGAACCGGAAGGCGGGGTCAGTTGTTATTGGCGCTACCGGACCCCCTGCGGGCCAATCGGACTTCCGGTACACTGCTAGATTATGCGCAACCATTCCTGCTGAGTCCTGAAAGCGACGCTCTAAAGCCAAACACGGTATTTAATTATACAATAAATAGATAATGCCTCATCAATTTACATGACACCCAAGGTAGAGGTGCATGCGTAGTGGATTTTTGGGACAAACACAAAGCAGGAATTTATATTAGGTATCATATTTTTTTGTAGAAATTCAGGATAGAAAATTTGTAGGTGCATAAACTGCTGTCTTCTTATAGAATAACAACGAAAGAGTAATATAGACACAAAATTTTAACTATTTCTTTCCATTTTCATATTACAATTAAAAATTCCGAAAATCGATTTAGCTACCTGAAAATTGAAGCTTTCAGTTTAGAATCTTTTTTATTTTTAACTATAGTATCTAATAAATAACAAAATAATTATTTTCGTACATCTAGAAAGTTAAGAACATTTTACGCTGAAAGGGTAAGTAAAAAACTGTAATATTGTACCAATTTGAATCTTATCACCTCCCGAATCCTTGGCCTATTTGCACATCACAAATCACATTAAATAGTTAATTTTCCATAAAGTACTCCAAATCCTTGAATGATTAAATACCAACGAATGCATGTGAGACCTCTCACAGGGGCGTTTCAGACATGGTAGGCGTTCCAAACAACCCCCGCCACTACATTTCAGGTGCGACGAGCTTTTGGCTTTTCCAAGTATCTACATCACATTTCCTGTGTTATCGCTGTTAAGTCAAAATCACTCGAGACTTGTTCTGTTTGTTGTGTCCAAAAGCGAAATTTTTTTGTGTGCTTTATTCGAAATTTCGAATGTTGTGAATGATAGGAGAGGTATGGTTTTGGGGGAAAATTTCTGAGAGGCATGAACCAGGATCAAGAGGTACCTATAGTGAACGAATTTAGTAGATTGGTAAGTGGTGTGATTTGGCGGGTTTTGGTATATTTTGGAGATTAAAAGGATGAAAATGACAATAATTATAAGTAGAGGAAGGATATTATACCATTCACATAGGTAACTCAAAAATTGCTTGTTTATTTATAACATAAAATAATGTATTATTGTGCATGAAAATTATTGTCAGTTTGTTAAGAAATCTTAAAGAAAATCTTGTGATTTTACCTCTAATTTTATAAGTACATATTCATTACTTCAGGACATAATAAAATTATGGCGGATGCGCCGGGATTTCTATGAAATCTGGACGATATTTTTATACTAAGAGTTATTTCGACAAAGAAACCAATTTATGCATACAAAATAACAATAACTGCCTCTACAAATATACATAAATCACATAGCTAAATGGTACAATCTTTAGAAATTTAATTTAATATTAATTAAATATAAACACAGAACAATCGCCATTTTCCACAAAATATTTACGTATTACGGAGCATCCAGCACAGCATTTTTTAAAACCGGAATAAATTATCAAAATTATTCCAGTGTGAATAAATCCTTTTGATGACAATCTGATATTTCAATTTTCACATTTTTGTACAGTCCTGTCTAGGTGAAAGTATTTCTGCGTTTCCTTTTTTGTTTGGCTTCACAAACCACCAAGTGCATTCTTGACTTCTTAACAATTTTCCTGCATTCTATTCTCTCCTTACAGAGCTTTATTTCTCGTCTAACTGTAATTATTTTGATTATCCAACCATCTTTTTCCTTATCTTTCTAAGTTTTCGATATGATATTCTCTTCCTGCTTCTTCCAATCTTTTTACATGACGTGGCCATTATTCTAGTCTTCCATTCTTCCAATTCGAAATTCATTCATATTTTCCACTTTCTTCAAGACTGTTCCGTAAGACTTTTCTTTCAAATGTTCCTAGCAGATATTTATTTCTGCTTCTTAACATTCAGGTATAGCACCTATACAAGGTATTTCATGAGTAATAATGAGCCTGTCGGAATTGAAAATGCAACCCACTATACATTTGCAAAGTTAACGTGGTTATTTTAAATATCCTATTGTTTTAAAATAAAATTATGAATCCATGATAGCTTTGCTTCCAATAGTATTATTTGTCACAACTGACATTTTCACAATTTCATTTAAGCAAAAGCGAATGACATTTATATTAAAATTTACGAAACTACACAGCTAACTATAAGTTTTATGTTTTTTAAACCAAAAAATAACTATCCACGTTAACTTTGCAAATGTATTGTGGGCTACATTTTCAATTTCATCAGGCTCATTATCACTGGTGAAACACCCTGTATACGAATATTACCTGATTTTCCTATATTTTCAGCTTTTCATAGAAAAAAATTAAGTGTGACACGCTACGAAGAAACGGTCCTAAGCAGCAAAAAACCCATTTTCGGATTATGATCGTTTTAGGTCAATTTGAGGTCGCTCTTCAAGTTTGTAAAGCCGAAAAATATTTTCATCCATTATTTTTTATAAAAAAAGACAATAGCTCGAAGAATATTCGAATCGTTTCTCTCTAACACGCACCGTGCTGACCTGAGACTCGACGTACACTTCTGTTCACTGAAAAAACATACAAGTCTTGAGAGCGATTTTTGCATTTTTTTTTGGCTGTGTAAATTTGCCTTACATCTGTTTCCATGTTTGCAAACGATGAATGAACACTTTTTGAAAATCTTGAATATGAACTGAACGAATATTACGATTGTTGTCTGACAGTGACATTAAAGTCAAGTTACACAAATAAAATGTAAGGGCATGCATTTTCAGTGAACAGAAGTGTACCTCAAAGAGAGAAATTCCTATCGGCTCCTTGCCTATACTTTCCCATCTCCTGTAAATTTTTAGTTTGGCGGCTTAGGTCCCTTTCTCCGTAGCGCATCACAAATATATTCTAAGAAAGTAGAATATTTGCGTCGCACTCTCCCTCTTTCTCTCTCTTAAGAAAGAAGGAAACAAACTCTGACGTCTACTGAATATGATCCTGGTATTTGGTATTTCCTCTTAGAATAAGGGACTTTTTATTATTAATTGATAATTTTACGATTGTATGTATCTAGAAAAATTTACTTGATGCTTGGTTTTTCAAAAAAGTAAAATTTAGTATTTTTAAAACTAAAATAATAATATACTAATGCTTTTAGTAGAAAAGTCAAATTCTGCATCGTGAATCAATTATTAAATATAATTATAATGTAAAAGAGAAGTACTTCTTAAATTCTATTTAATATACATATAAACCAGAAATAGAATTTTATAGGTGCTTACCTGGAACGTTTCTGATACAAATTCCCATTTAAAAAAATTTGGCACTTGAACTTTGTACTGTTTTTCGAATTTCCATTCTTGAACTCTCTTAGATATTGAAATATGGAAGTAAAATGAACAAACATTTCCAAATATTGTATTTAGTAACTGAATTAAATATTTTTATTTATTTGTAAATTTCAACTTAGTTATTATTATTATCAGAATGAAAATAACATTTAATTGTTGAAAAATGAGCTAGAAGTATCTATAATTTGATTAAAACCTAAAAGTATTCTAATATGGTGAATGCGCCGGTTACAAATTTTCGTTTGAAACTAAGTTTTAAGTTAGATTCTTATTTATTAGTCATAATTTACCCGATTCAAAAATAATTATCTCGAAAATGTTGAAAGATATTTTATATAAACATTTAATTATATTTTAGTATGTATCTATGTATCTCTATTTTTTTAAAGTTCATCAAATCTAAATTTAAAAAAACCAAAAATAGTCTCCTTCATGTATCCTATTTCTTTAAAGTAAAAACTCATTCTGAGATCGTTACATTAAAACTCTTAATTGATCACTAAAGGGAAAGTCCCGTCTTCGCGATTCTCTGCTCCGTTAATGAGAGGAAATAAGACAATTTTGAACCACAAATGACATTCTAATATTGGCGACAAATTGAAACGCGTCATATTTCAGCTGACAAATTGATTTTTTAAATAGTAATTACCTATAGATAGCTATATAGAAATTCAATTTGCTTCATACATATAACAGTAATCCATCATTTTCTTAAAAATTATTATTAAATAACTGTTAGATTATTTAATAGATTTTGCGGAATATTGTAGGTGTTATAGTGGGAGAGTGTTTATTTTTGTTGGACAATCCAATTACCTAATGAAATTGGCTTGCAAGTACAAAAGACAGAAATGGTAAAGGTAAACAATGGTAACGTAACACCTTTATTGTCACTTTGATGCCACTAAAAGCCCAGGGTTGTACAGCGGAAAAAAGCTAATTTAAGTAAACCAATGTTTCGAAAACACACACGAAGATTGTGGGGTGTTACATTACAAATCGAGTAATAAAAATATTAATTATAGGATTTTTAGATTAAACCAAAATAAAAATAGTACGCAGGAAAATTATAGATAATTTATTGTAAAACAATTTTGTAAATCAGACCCTGTCAACTGCAAAAGTTTGCGAGGGTGTGCGGACAAAAGGCCGCCACACATTTGGTATTTGTTCAAGTCATCCACTCATTACTGTAATTGGTCTAACACCTCAACCTTTGACTCTGCAACAATGCGTTCTAACCTACAACCAAAATTATCGATTTAGTCAACTCAAAAAATATTTAATCAATTTCAGGGTTTTATCATGAAGGCAAAAAATGTATCGACATTGAATAATTTAATTAGGACAAGGTTTCCTATACCTCAACTTTTTTGGACGACTATATATATAATTTAAATTTCTAAACTTAAGAATTTAAATATCTAGATGTTTTTTTTTATTTTCTAATTAGAATATTTCAAATAAAGTCTCGCTAACTTTTCTACTGTCTGAAACCCTCAATGTAAAAATCAAAATCCAAAACCTTGAGTGTCTGCTAGATATATTTCGTTTGCAAGCAAAATTAACTTAACCCTTAATACAGAGGAAGGTTGGAGTGGCCATCATTTAATTATCTGTGTCAACAGGGGCTCGACACTAGGGAGATGTATTCGATTTCATATATTAGCAATTGAAGTAAGGGTCACTTATAGTTGGTTGATAAACAAAATAACTTTCTTACCAGAACAATAGTAATTAATTAAGTCAACTAATTGCAGGTTAGATGACAAGAATTAAAGTAGGTAGATGCTTGTGTAAAAAAGGTGGATATCTTTAGAAAGTAGTTTTATTCTTTATAATATGTAACATGCATTTCAAATTTTGTGTCAAAATTCAGTCTTAAATAAACATATTTCCAGTTTATTTTTAACTCTTGTTGTCAATTTCACTAATCACGAACTATAACAAAGCCCAAAAATCTTGTCAATTGTAGGTTTATTTATAATTAATATTTAGTCTAGGAACCTAAAATAGTAACTTGGACCTTTTAATCATTCAACTGTGTAAAATTTACAGTTTTAAATACACATAAGTATTTAGAAAATAGTTTAATTGGTAGGTAGCAAATTAAAAAAATTGTATTCTGTAAAAAAACTGAAACCCATTGAATTATTCCTTATTTAATTGGAGTGAGTTGCATCCAATCAGAAGGCTTATCCAGATTTTTGTGACAGAAATAAAATTCAGTAATAATAAAACCTACATCTCATACATATTCCATATTTTTCAGGGTTGTCTATTTGGTTCCCCTTTTAGTTCAACTTGCTATCAACAACATCAAGACCATTATAAGACCATACCACCCGCCGGTAAGTCAATTTAAAAAAAAATGCACAATGAAAATTTTAAAACTATCGAAAATCTGAAATATTAATCACTTTTTCCAAAATTTTGTTGAAACTTCTTCCAATGTTTTTATTTTAAAGTAATTTTCTGTACAAAATTCTTGTACATTATACCTAAAGTTTCCATTCCTGTTTTCTCCACAATTTGTTTTACCTCCACTTACTTAATATTCCATTACTTTCCCTTCAGATTTACGCTGTAAACTTTCATAAAACAAAAAAATACCTATAGGTATTTAGGTATTACACACAAAAAAAGTAGCTATATATAAAATCTTGTTTTAGCTGCATTCCCAGTGGATTGGAGAGAACCCTGGCATCAAGAAGGTAAGTAATACCAAGTTGTCCATAATTAATATCGTAAATGCGAGGCATTTAACCCTCCGTACTTTGTAAAACACCCCCGCCATCAGGACGAGTTGAGTTGTACAATCATCCGTCTTGTTTTAACTTATGGCATTCTCTGTCTAGAGGGGAGAGAAATAGCAAATGTTTCGTCGAGCTTACTAACAAAGCTTTCACCTGTTGTTCTTCATCAATAATGCATGGTGTTAAATGATGGACCTTATTCCTTTGAGACTATTGTATGTATTTTGATGAGAGCACCAGTTAAAACGTAATAATGATTTAATTATGCTGGCTTTTAAACATACAAATTACTTTAGTAAATTAATAAGTAAATATGGTTTGGGAGAAACTCTAACTCAACTTTGTTTTAATAAAGTTTTTAAACGAAATTTTGCTTGTTTTACTTGTAAATTTTTTAAAGTAATAAAAAAGTTACGGATTTAAGCTCTTATTTTTCAGGCAATAGTTCTGAAACTAACGACAGTGAACAATATGTACCAGAATCAGATTATCAGCAACAAACCATTGGTAAGTTAAATATAAATCTAAAATATTAATTCCTGAGTTTAGTCTAAATATGACAATTACGGCCCAAAAAAAGCATTAAAAACATGTTTCGTCATAGACAAATTTCTTAAAAAAGAGTTTATTAATCTTTCAGACTGCTAGCTTCCAAAATTTTCTCTCCACAATTTGAAATTTCAAAGTTAATATCCCATTAAAAAAATTTTCTGACAAATAATTATTTAAAAAAATTAATTTAGGAACCTAAAATGGTAATTTGGACTTTTTAATTATATAATTGTATTAAATTTACAGTTATAAATACAGATATTTCCAATCTAAACTTGATCCCTGTGGTCGATATCACTAGTAACAAACTATAACAAAGCTCGTGAATCTTGCGAAATATACAGTTTTATTAATTAATATTTTGTCTAGGAACCTAAAATAATAATTTAGCCTTCTTATATATTCAACTGCATGAAATTACAGGTTTTAAATTCGTGTTTATACTGATTCTTGTAGTCTATAAAATATCACTAATCACGAACTATAACAGAGCCCAAGAAAGTTCGATAAATATACAAATTTATCTATAAAATTTTAGTTAAAAACTTACACAAAATATTGAAAATATATTCAGAGGTTCCAAAACTTTATCAACTGCAAAATGAATCATTTTTCAAATTATTAACACGTAAATATATTCTGGTGCCATCTTTTTTTCAAATTTTCGCTCATTTCAATAAGACCTAGTTTTCTCTTAGTGTAATAATTGAATAATTTGCGAGCATAAAGTGCAATTGTATGTTTTATTAAAACATCATACAATGAGTTGCCTAAGGCTGCGATTTTTAATCAAATTTTCAACCCCAACGCGTCAGTCAATATAATTCTGTTTGGTTAGGATTTAAAAATTATCGGTGTAGCTCCAACCCTCGTCTTGTAATAAAATTACGAAAAATAATTTTGAAGAATCGATCATAAACCATCAATTAAACTCTTTTGTCTTTTCTCAAATTATCATTTTATTTCTTATTTATCCACCGAAAATTAACGTTGAAACTGTCATTCTTGTTGATGTGGTTTTTACAGTAGGGTGCAGTAAATATGACAGTATAAAGAGGGTGTACCCCGTGGTGCTTTAAGTTGAGAATATACAAAACTAAATGGATGTTTGCCTGTCTGAAAGAACTTCTGACAGCTTGATCTCTAAGCACAGCATGTACCCCGATTACTACCTTCAACTTAACCGCTATACTAGGCGTTCAATATCCCATACAACTTTCACTACATGTACATAGGTACAAGCATCGAAAAATTCCTATTGGGTAATGGTAAATCAAATTTTACGAATACAATATTTATTCCTGTCAATATCAGTTGATGGTAAAATGTGGTGGTTTGGTGGGAGCGGGATAATTAGCAGGGAAAAGGTATTGAGGTTTAAATTTAATGGAAAAGCAGAATTTCGATTTAGTTGGTTGTTTGGTTTTTTTTGCTAATGGAATTTTGAAAAAGGTGAAATTTTAGCTTGTTATTCTAGAAAATAAATTACACAGTAGAAAATCTAGAAATATGTATGAACTTGAATGCAATAATTCGAACCTTAATTTTAATTTGGAACAGTTTTAGCTTCACAAAAATTTCCTTGCACAAGACTAATTTACTTGTGGTCGATATCACTAGTAACGAACTATAACAAAGCTCATGAATCTTGAGAAATATGCAGTTTTATTAATTAATATTTAATCTAGGAACCTAAAATAATAATTTGGACTTTTTAATTATTCAACTGTGTCAAATTAACAGTTTTAAATTCTAATTTACACATGATTCTTTGTAGTCAATATCAATAATCACCAACTATAACAGAGTTCAAAAAAGCTCATTAAATATACAATTTTATCGATAAAATTTTAGTTAAAAACGTACAAAAATATTGAAAATATATTGAGAGGTTCCAAAACTTTGTCAAGTACAAAATTAATCATGAAACAAATCTAGAAATAATAATAAGCCTGAATGCAATAATTCGAACCTTAATTTTTTGAAACAGGTAGTTTTAGTTTCACAAAAAGTCCTTCGTACAAGGCAAGAAATTTACTAAATTGTAGACGCTGAAAATAAACTAAAATATTTTTAGTAAATCACTAGCCTCACAGGAATCTTTATATTGTATCAATTTTAGATATAAAATCAGAAAACAATATGTCGGAGCTTATCCAAAACATCAACAAGTCCTCAGCATATCCATCAACATATCCTGCAAGCGAGAACTTCGAAGGAGTTTATTCAAGTGCGTACCAGCATACTGGGTGTTTTTACACTAATGCCCACTATAACAGGTAAGCAATACAAAACTCAAAATTATTTTGTGTACAGTTGCTTTGTAAAAGTAACAATATTAATTATACTTAACTATTTTTATTAAATAAAGTAAATTTAGATGTTTGTGACGTGTATCTTAATTTAAAAAATAATTTTGAAAATTTGATATAGTTTCTTCTTCCCAAATAGATCTACAACATCCCCACATCCAAGAACCATCGAAGGTCCACAACATTCTTCCCCGGATGTGCAAAACATCCATCACAACCACCACCATGGTTTGCCACCTCATTTACCCATAAAACAAGAACCCACTGATCGGGATTTTGAGGGTAAGTCAAACATATTACCCTTACCTTATTCTAGAATCAAGCTCAATTAATATGTTACAACATGTGTACCTACGATGTACTATATTTATACAAATTGAAACCACAAAATTTGTGTATGAGTTAGCGAATATCAAACAGTATAAAACACAAACACGGCTGCTGCTAATTCAACAATGTAGGGGTTAATATTAATCGGCTTGTTTAGCTGCAAACTTTTAGCGACCGCTATGAAACCCCCCGGCTCATCATAACACGGAGCAAAGATTTTAATTGAAACTAATCAATATTAATAAAGCTATTACATGCATCCCCTTTGGTCCATTACACTACATCTACTATGCATTTGATAGAATCACCGTCTATAAATTACGTCAAAATCCTGATATTATTATGGCATCAAGCTATACGAGTATGTGGGTTAATCAATCAGAAATTGAAAAATGAGTTATAAGTACTCAATTTACGTAAAAAAAAACGGTGTAATATTTTACGTTCACAAATTAATTTTCATTCAAGGATTAACTAAGTGACATTATTAAAAAAACACAAATTATAAGTTGGACGAAATCCTAATGAAAATTAATAGATCCCAAAATGAAATATGTTTTTTTACATCACAAAAATCAATGCAGATATTTGTCTTATTTTTAACATTCACCTCATGTTGGGTGGAATATTTCGTGGTAAATTCCTTCATCGATATGAAAAACGTGATGAAAATATAGTATAACGTTATAGAAAATCAAAATTCATTCTTCTGCGATTAAAATCTGCATAGAAGAGGGGCTGCTGCGGATAAACATATTATTTGGAGGCGCATGCAAATAACGTGCCGTTTTTTCGGCAGTGTCGCGAGGAGGCCAATTGGATTAATTCTCGGAATATACAAAGATACATTTAATTTGATAGTATATTAATTTAGTGGTTTCAAATATGGCTGAGAGATATTTCGAAGACAAAAAATTGATAAATAATATACATAAATGTTCAGTATAGAACACGTTCCAATTAAGGAGATTCATCCATGCTGGTTTTATTGTTTAAGCCATATATTACTAAAATTTATATTACAGAAAATGTAAAAATATTTATGATAAGGAAACGCAATATTCCAATATTTCCTTTTTATATTTTAGGACAAAGTACCCGAATAAACTACGACCGAAAAGTAACATCAGGTTATAAACCACATTGGAAACTAATTAATAATAGTAAGTGATATTTTTCTTCTTATACTAACTCACTAATAGCTAAAAAAATATGAGAGGACAAGGATTCAAATTTGTTTACATAAACTCCATATGACTACAGACTACAAGAAACTGAATTTTGAGTTCAGGTATTGTAGTTTAAATCCCACTAGATTAAGAAGACTTATTTTTGAGTATAAGTAATTCAAATGTCAGTAAATTCTCCTCTCTAAGCGTAAATTTGAGTGGATAACTCAAATAGTTCTAGATTCTAGAGTTACTTTTTTGCTTCCTTCCTCTTATTCACTTTCTCAGACTTGAATGAAAAACTGGAGGAAAAATCTAAAGACCTTCCCGACACCCGACCCAATTTCCAAAACGCCTCAACAGGACGAAGAGGCTCCTTACAACTGTGGCAGTTCTTAGTAGCGCTTTTAGATGCACCTGACGCCAGTGCAGGTTGCATAGCTTGGACAGGCAGAGGCATGGAGTTCAAACTAATTGAACCCGAAGAAGTGGCTAGGAGATGGGGTGCTCAAAAAAACCGACCAGCGATGAACTATGACAAGTTAAGCCGGTCGTTGAGGTATTATTACGAGAAGGGTATTATGCAGAAAGTGGCAGGTAACTTTATTATGATGTTAATAAGAAGTTTATTTAGTAATTATTTTATTGTGGTTTAGGTGAGAGATACGTATACAAATTCGTTTGTGATCCGGATGCTTTATTCAACATGGCTTATGGGAACCACACAGCCGAAACAGCCCCTGGAAAGACCCAAGTTGCTAATAGGCCGGAAAATTTGAGCACCAAAGCTGAGCCTCACCATTTAGCCTACACGGACATGCTCAACTTTTATAATTGTGGAATAGCCCATACTTACCAACATTTACATCCTTACTTACAAGATGCTAAGCATACTCGCTATCCATAATAGTTTCTAATTCGTGATTCTTTCTGATATAGATTTAGGAATGATAAGAAAATGTAACTTAATGTCTTTTAGAGTTATTAATTATGATGAAAATTATTAAAAAATAATACTTGTATGGGTTTATATATTTATTTTCGAGATTAAGGCTCAGTCGTGTGTTAACATAAGTTTGTATTATATTTACAATCTTTCAAAAAAAGGTATTTTATATTATTTTATTTATTTGTGTTAAATAAAAATTTATTTGTGAAACTAATGGTGTTTTTGTTGATAATTTAGCATTTATTATATTTGAGAAATTCAAATTTATTTTCCTCATGTATAAAAAAAATAAAATATTTCAGAATTTTTTTATTATTTTATGCTTTACAAATTACTATTTAGAATAATATATTCAGAGTTTATGTATAATTATGTACTCGTTTTCGAGAACATAAAATAATATTCAAATATCACTTCATTAACAAAAACCATTGATCAAAAAATATTTTCAAAATTTAAATAAAATCGAAAAAAATGTGATGTGGCTCTATCTACCAGTTTATTGCAAAACTTATAACTATATAGAAAACTGTCTTTCTGTCTTTAATTATTTCTATATTGTTCTAATAGATGGCGAAATCTTACCTATAAAAATTACATAAAAAATCTAAATTCAAAAATAAATTTAACCATTTTCAAGCGTAGTAATACCAATAATAATTTAACAAGTCTCTCTCAACTTATACAGAAACTGTTTTTTTATTTTTCAATATAACATAAAACTCAACGTTCAGTTTACTACATTATCGATCTTCTAAATGTAAAGATGAAGAAGACGAAACCCAATTTTAAGGTTAGCTATTTGAAAACTTCCAAATGTCAGTAAAAAAGCGTTGGTTTACAAAATTATACTCCGACACCCAAATTAACACACAAATAGCAAGTATATCATGCACTAGTTCCGAATCCGAAGAGGAGCTAGACTTGCTTTACTTCAAAAAGAAACGAAAACTGCAAGAAATTACTGGAGCTAATTGGTGTGAATCAGATGAAATTATAAAGGGGCCCCAATATCCACAGGAGTTTACTATAAGAAATGAATGTGACGAAATTGAACCACCTGCCACTCCGTGCTTTAATAACAAAGAGTCTCCAGTATTAATTGGAACCAAATCACCAATTTTAACTAATGAAAATTCATACTCGTATATTTTAACTGGTAACAAATCGCCAATTTTAACTAGGGACAAATCACCTATACTAACTAACAGTGCATCCAGAATTCTCAAAGAGAACTCCAGAGTACGTTTTTTGAAACAAAAGCGTCAAAGGTATAACGAGAGGGTTAAAGAAAAGTCCAAAGAAAACTTCGAGCGTTCACCCGAGTTGTTTTCTAGTCAATCCACGGATATAATTAGAGGAGACTCACCTGTAAAACCTGTGAAAGTACCTGAATACAATATCTCACCTATAAAATCCCTGAATTCACAACCAGTATCCATAGATCCAGTTCCTAGTTCCCAAATTTGCAGCGTCGCAACCTCGTCTGTTTATAATCCCTTGCTACTTTACCACCAACCACCACCACCACGTAGAAGAAAGCGCTATAAACGAGGGAGTTTAGCTCGGCAAGTCCAAGGGGTTATCACACGACAACAATCGAGTATTTCCATTTGGTTACATGAAATGTATTTGAAGAAGGCCCCAGAAAGCATTGTGGTGCCAAACGAGGATGATATAATCGAATTCGGAGTTAATGGTGAGTGGACGGAATATGGAGGAGTGTTTTTGGAGTGTGAATATTTTTATATTGGAAGTGGTAAGAGTGACAGGGTGTTTTTGGTTTTGTTGGGACGAAGTTTTCCGACGAATATTAAGTTTGAGGTTGGATGTAGATATAAAATATTTCCTCCTTATAGTGTTAGTAAAATTGAGTATAAAGGGCAGGTTGTTAACTGTTATTTAAATATATCCAAATTTTTACCTTGTTCATAGGTAATATTACCAGCAACTTTATTATGTATGAGTAAATCATTTTATTTTATATACACTGACTGTTTTAGTAATTATTTGCAATTTAAGAAGACTGTTTTAAATCGTGTTACAGATATGTTCGAGTTTTAAGTTTATGAATTGATTTATGGATAATTCGTTTTATTAAATATTAATCGTTAACATAAATAAATGTTTTATTTCTGTAAACTTAGGATTTTTCCCTGATATTTTTTGTACTACATATTGAAAAATATAGCAAAATCACAAAATTTTGCTATTATGTTGAACATTCTAAGCAACAAAATATTTTACTAAACTGCTGGCCAATTGAAACGTACCAAGCGAGTTTTTAGGTTGAATTTAAAATCAAATATTTTGAAAAGGAGAAAAGATATCAACATGAGGTTTTCAGGATTCAAGAGATAATTTTATTGCGAAAACAATAGTCTGACTCGAATTTTTTACTTTGAAGTACGTTACTATCTACAGGGTATGAAAGAAAGTGGTCTTTTTTTTCTCAAACTATACCTACCGGAATTCCACAAAAAAAATTTTTATATTTTTTTGATGTCGATTTTTTTAGTCCCTGGTTAATGAGGAAAAAACCAATTTCTCAAAATTTTTATATCCCTCTTATTTTATAAGATACCGAATTTTTTATTAAATTTAATATTGTTGAACCGGTTTTTGCAATAATAATTATGCTGCCATTTTGAAAGCAAATTTCATCATGTGATATGTCGATAAAAAGGTAATTTAAGTAGGCTAATTCTTATGGAAAAAAATCTACAGGGTTGTTTTAAAAAATTTTGAAAGTTAGTAGGTGGCCCTTCCGGTGAGACCGGAAGTGTCATCAGATTGTTTTAAACGTCAAAATGATTATTCCTTTCAACAATCAAACCATGCCAAATTTCAAATTAATACAGTTACATGTAACAAAATGGGGGGTTGTAAAACGATTTCGTAGCCACCCGGTATATACGAATATGAGCAAATTTTTGAAAAAGTGAAAAACCCGTTTCGAGGATATAAGTCACTTAAATCAATGGTGAACATAAACTAACTAAATTCCATTCTATTCCATTAAGAAAATAGCCTCAAAAAATTAATTAAAAAATTTACAAATTAGCGAACGTGTACCGATTTTTGATAAGCCACTGGTTACCAATAATTTAATGAAAGTACAAAAAGTGTACTTTTTATAAGAAAACCATTCATAAGGAATTATAATCAACTACAGAGATTGTTTCTTACAAAACACAATACGGCCGAACGACAAAAAAAAAAGAAAAAATCAAATTTTCAGTAAAAATTCGGTATCTTATAAAATAACAGGGATATCAAAAGTTTGAGAAACAGGTTGTTTTCCCATTAAGTAAGGACTAAAAAAATCTACATCATAAAAATATAAAAAAAAATTTGTGGAATCACGGTAGTTATAAAATTTGACAAAAAAAAGAAGACTTTCTTTCATACCCTGTAGATAGTAATGTGCTTCAAAGTAAAAAAATCGGGTAACACTATCGTGTTCCTTATTAAATTATCTCTGAAATCCTGAAAACCGCATGTTGATATCTTTTCTATTTTTCAAAATATTTGACTTTAAATTCAACCTAAAAATTCACTTGGTACGTTTCAATTGGCCAGCAGTTTAGATTTAAGCTTTATCATAAAAACTTAACGATTTTCCCACAAAAACAGTTCAAAGGCACGCAATAAAACACTCACTCACATTCTCAACATATTTATTGTACTATTATTTGTTACAATCCAACATACATGTTTTTTCTTTAGGTTTTTGTTTAGAATATTGCTCTACAATACTTTTGGAT
Organism: Pediacus dermestoides; assembly: GCA_963942485.1. NCBI lineage: Eukaryota > Metazoa > Arthropoda > Insecta > Coleoptera > Cucujidae > Pediacus > Pediacus dermestoides. The sequence goes on from OZ012626.1 coordinate 40,467,138, forward strand.
TTCAAATAGGTTTACAATTATTGTTACAACAAGTATCCATATTCCATATACTTACAGAATTTAACATAAAAATAATTGGTTCCTTCTGTTTATTATTTTTTGTAAATTTTGATTGTCGTACAATATAATTATTTTTTGTTCCATTATAATTAGCCAGTCTTGGATTTGGAGGTAAGCTATTACATTCTATGTGGAGACCTAATAAGCTGTTTTGTGGGTGATAGTGTGCATTATAATGTTTTTGTGATGGGGTATAGGAATAGAACACTTAAGGAAATTATTTAACTGAAGTTGGTAGAAAATAAAACAATAAATGGTAATTTTTAAAATATGGTATGAAAAATAGTTTAGAAAATACTATTTTTTATTTAGTTCTGTAGTAAATGACCAGATTATGATATGGCATGCTTTAGAGTTAACTTTTAAATCACAGTATTCCCTCTATAAGTACCTAATTTATATTTTGTAAAAATTAAAAAGTATTTATTACTTTCGAATGAGTAAAACCCAGATCATTGCTTAATTAAACAAATTCGCAAACACAAATTTCATAAAACTCCCCTAGTTTTTCCCAACAAACCGTAGAAAAACTACGGGACATTTACACATCATCAGACTTTGATTTTAGTACATCCCCTCTTCTAAATCATAAAACTACTTAAATGAAACAATTTAAAACAATCAACATATTAACACATGTTATTATACACACTTTATACATTTAAAGACATTGCGTTATGACACTTATTTAATTTCGGTTAACTACAACACTTCTAACGGAATTTGTACAGTTGCATATTGTTGTAAATATCCTCGATGCGAATGTCCTAGCCGATGTACGAGCTCTATTTGACCATGCCCCAATTCGTTTAGTTCCATCTAGAAAGGAAATAGATTAAATCAGGAGATCATTGAATTGGGTGGGATGCTTTTAAAAATAAATTGTACTTTGATGGATTTTTTGTACGATACGAAGTTGAGTCTTTTAATTAGTTTTCATTAATTGTATATTTTTGCACTTGGGCGGAGTCGGTTTTTTTATGAGAATTTAATTTTGTTGCTGGGAGACCGATGGAGATCAATAGGAAGATGTTCAAAGGAAAAATAACATTTTTCAGAGAGAAGTGAGAAATTGCAACAGAGAATACTTCTACTACCGACAAATTTGATTTTTTTTGAATATTTATGAAGAATATTGAAATTATATTTCGCATTTCATACAAAAAAGTGTTAAGGTTACTGTTTTATTGTATGTGATTTTTTACAAAAATTATACCTAATTATTTAAACAAATACTTTAGGAACCTAAAATGCTAATTTGGATTTTTTAATTATTTAACTGTATTAAATTTAGTTTTAAATAGACGTATTTCCAATTTATATTTGACTCTTGTGGTCGATATCACTAGTAACGAACTATAACAAACCTAGTGAATCTTCTGAAATTTACAAATATACAATTAAAATTTAATCTAGGAGCCTAAAATAGTAATTTGGACTTTTTAATTGTTCAACTGTATCCAATTAATAGTTTTAAATTCCTATTTATACAAGATTCTTGTAGTCAACATATCACGAACTATAACATAGCCCAGAAAATCTGGTTATAAATATATAATTTTATCGATAAAATTTTAGTTAAAAACGTACATAAAATATTGAAAATATATTCAGAGGTTTCAAAACTTTGTCAACTACAAAATTAATCTTGTTTCAAATAATTAACAAGTAAATATTTTCTGATGCCACCTTTTTCTAATTTTTGCGGTCGGTTTTTTTTGTGAGAATTTAATTTTGTTGAGACCGATGGAGATTAATAGAAAGGTGTTCAAAGGAAAAATAACATTTTTAGTGAGAACAATACTTCAATATATGCATAATAAAGCATACAAAATAATATTTAAAAAAATTCTCTGTTAATCTGTTAAAAGTATTTCTGCCTACCGACAAATTTGATAGTGAATTCGTTTGAAAATTTATGAAGAATATTGAAATTATATTTCGTATTTCATACAAAAAAGTGTTAAGGTTGCTGTTTTATTGTATGTGATTTTTTACAAAAATTATGCCTGACATATGATAATTTTCTCACAAATAATTATTTAAAAAAAATACTTTAGGAACCTAAAATGGTAATTTGGATTTTTTAATTATTTAACTGTATTAAATTTACAGTTTTAAATAGACGTATTTCCAATTCATATTTGACTCTTGTGGTCGATATCACTAGTAACGAACTATAACAAACCTCGTGAATCTTCTGAAATTTACAAATATACAATTAAATTTTAATCTAGGAACCTAAAATAGTAATTTGGACTTTTTAATTGTTCAACTGTATCAAATTAACATTTTTAAATTCCTATTTATACAAGATTCTTGTAGTCAACATCACTAATCAGTAATCACGAACTATAACAGAGCCCAAAAAATTTGGTTGGAAATATACAATTTTATCGACAAAATTTTAGTTAAAAACGTACACAAAATATTGAAAATATATTCAGAGGTTCCAAAACTTTGTCAACTACAAAATTAATCATGTTTCAAATAATTAACAAGTAAATATCTTCTGATGCCACCTTTTTCTAATTTTCGCAGTCGGTTTTTTTTGTGAGAATTTAATTTTGTTGAGACCGATGGAGATTATTAATAGAAAGATGTTCAAAGGAAAAATAACATTTTTAAGGAGAACAATACTTCAATATATGTATAATAAAGCATACAAAATAATATTTAAAAAAATTCTCGTTAATCTCTCAAATTTTATAGTGAATTCTTTTGAAAATTTATGAAGAATATTGAACTTATATTTCGCATTTCATACAAAAAAGTGTTAAGGTTGCTGTTTTATTGTATGTGATTTTTTACAAAAATTATGCTAAAAATTCCTTCAATAATTAAAAATATAGATTATGATTATTATTATAATTTAATATTAACCCAAAAATATATTTCCAAATTAACCACATATTATATAACTTAACACTCGCATTTTATAGATTTTTCCTGACTCCTAAGCAAGTGTATTCGTATTGATTTAACAATTTAAAGCACTATCACTAATAATGACATTAACATTATTAATATTCATTGACAACGTGCACAGGCGATAATAAAAAAATAAATATTCTGATTATCCTTACTTTGTAGTCCCAAGGCATCCTGCAACAAAAATTACGTTTAATTTAGCGAAACCTGGTGCATAAATACAACGAATATGTTTATCACCTTGTCTAATACATACAACATAGGAATAAACAAATAAAACCTTGAATGCCGAATGATACAAACTTACCAATTTTCCTTTTGGTTTGCTTCCATTCCTGCGTTCAGCTTCTTTTTGTGCTTTTTCGAAGAGTTCACTTAAAAAATCATTAACATCTTGCATTTTATCCGGATCATTTTTAAATTGTGCTATCCGCATTTCCAGTGATTGATTTAAATCTAATTGTAAATCAGCCATGCTTAATTATGTTTTTATAATTCCAGCTGTGTTTTCCTGCTGCGATTTAAGTGTATAGTAAATTTATTTATTGTACTATTCGGATTTTACTTCCACTTCGCACTTTTTTACGTGGTTGTATTATTAATAATATAAAATTTAATTAGCGCACTTGTGGTGATATTTACAATCCCGTAAACACAAATTTATGTATCATATCTTCTGTTTTAATATGATTTAATCCCGCACGATATTTAACTAGCGTTTAGCATTAGCACTACACACTCGTGCTTGCGCCTCGCACAAAATATCCTCCTACCCCACTCACCTGCTTTTGCCCTACTAAATTTCCACAATCGTATTTTGCCCTGGGCGCCTATAGATATAACTGGAAGAGGACTGCGGAAAATCGATTTTATCAGTCAGTTTTTCCACATTTTCTTTGCAGTAAGGAAAAATCTGGGTGGGGAGACACTTTAACGTGTAACCGGTTTATAAAGTGGGTTTAAAATATGTATGCACGACTGGAATATTTCGTGCATTTATCTGCACAGTTTTAGGTCACATTCTCGCATAATATGGTTTAAAATAATTAATATTTAGCACAAATTAATAAAATATTAGTTTGTTCGTGATCGTGGGTTTCTATTATTATCATTTAAATATTTTTCAGTTTAATAAAAATGATAGAATTTACTGGGTGTTTTCAAAATTTATGGAATATTTTTCCTTTGATCAGAAATCTTATTTTATTAAACCAAGTTTAGGTGATTTTGCTTTCAATTTTGTTATAATAGCTGGAATATTAAAAAAATAGCACAAAAAACAAATTCGTTTTTTTCATAATATTATTTTCTGAAAACGAGTTATAAAAGAATTTACAAATATACAGGGTGTCCCAGGATAGGCACGAAATATTTTTAGGTGTGATTCTTGAATAAATTCTGCATTGTCCTGTATAATTTTTTAATCCCCAATCCGTGTTAGTTTTCGAGCAATCATCTCTTGAATCTTGAAAATTGTAGATTGAAAAAGTAAAACACTGTTGAATAAAAAGAAGCCAGTCTGCTAAACTATTTGATTATCGAAAAAAAGTTATACATGAAATTTGTAGCTGAGATGATTTGCCATCGAAAGTATCTTGTAATTTTTTGGATAGTGTTAACCCTTAAAGAATTATTAGTGTTCAAATTTGAAATTTGAAAAAAAATCATTATGTTCACATTTCATTTCATTTATTTTGGAAACTAGTATCGAAAATAGTAAAAAATTTGATACATGATGAAAGATTGGTTTATTTTGAATCGAAAAGTTAAATTCCATTTTGAACATAAAGATGTCTACTCGGAGTAATTATTAAATTTGTTAAAAATATTTCCGTAAGTTGCCACCTCTGCAATGACTTTATATGGAAAATGAAAATTAAGAAAACCCGGATTGGAGATAAAAAAAAGTATACAAGACAATGCAGAATGTATTCAAGAATCATATACAGGGTGTTCACGCGAAGTGGCTCACTATTGCTAACTTCGTTATTATTGAAGCTACAAAGTCGGTTAAATTAGCAAACTAGTAGAATTTTTTCCGCTGATTATAATGGTGGAAACAGAAAAACAATTGGCCATCGGGTTTTCGAGATATTCACAAAAATAACATTTTTTTAAATGGAACACCCTATATATTTTTGCAGAAATCGATGACAAATTAAATTCTGAACAAAGAATGTTCTTATGCTTTTTTTGACAATTATTTAAAATAAGCGAGTTATTTTGAAAAAAGTTTTCAAAGTTTTAATATCAAGTAGCCATGAAAATTATAATTTTGTAAATTTTCAATATTTCCGTAATTTTTTCAAGTATTTTTCGGCTTGCTTAAACTCAAAATTATGATTGTTTGGTTTTAATAAATTACTATTCCGTTTTATGGCTACTTGATTTTAAAGAATTGCAAACTTTTTTTCGAAATAACTCGCTTATTTTAAATTATTATCTAAAAAAGATGAGAACATTTTTTGTATATAATTTAATTTACCATCGATTTTTGCAAAAATATATAGGGTGTTCCATTTAAAATTTTTTTATTTCTTTGAATATCTTGAAAACCAGATGGTCAATTGTTTTTTTGTTTTCACCATTGTAATCAGCGGAAAAAATGCTACTAGTTTGCTAATTTAACCGACATTGTAGCTCCAATAATAACGAAGTTAGCAATAGTGAGCCACTTCGCGCGAACACCCTGTATACCTAAAAATATTTTGTGCATATCCTGGAATACCCTGTATACAATTCTCAACATTATTATTATTTTTATAGAAAGTTGACTATAATTTTTTACTTCAACAATTATTTTTTTGTACAATTACATAATGTCTATAATCGCATGTAGAATTTAAAATGGCTTTTATGATTTTTACCATCAGAAATTGGATTTTCTTAAATAAGCTGTAGTAAAAATAAATTAGTAGTTTAAAAACTGCAATAAACATGCAAAATTGAAATGCCAAAAAAAATTTATGTTTTATTTTTGTAACATGACTAATATCAAGAAAAAGTATCTTATTTTATGATTGTGGCCTTCATGAATTAGTTAATTACGTTTTAGGAATAAAGAAGCCTTAAATATTTATAAGAACGCAATATAACTGCCTTTTCCCTCAAAAATACTCCACTGGAAAAGTTTCTATGTTTACCACATTTTCCATAACTCCCATTTTAGTATGCAATAAAATTCAAATCAATTTAGTCGTGTTACATATTTCATATTAAAATCTATTAATAGAGTTGTCACGCTATTTTGTTGAACATATTTTCATTTGGTGAACTTACATCTAAAAGTTAACATATTATTGTAATATTCACGCATCTGTTTATTCAAATTCGGTGCTTGTGCACACCCCTTCAGCTTAACTCAGTCAAGCTTACATATTTCATAATTTGAATTCCGCTGGGGTAGAGGAAGTCGTTCAATTGGAAAATTGACATTGGTAGATAGAAGTTGGTATTGATGAAAATCATCGCATATACGTACCAAAATTTGTCCTTGAATTAGCATAATTATTTTTTTAAGTTATTATAATTTAGTTGTAATTTCATAAGAAAATAATTGCAAAATTATGTAATGTTATTTACAATATTATAAAATAGTTATTTTCCCTTATTAAAATAATATTCTCAATTTATTTTTTGGTTAATTTAATAATGTAGTAGCTAATTATTTAAAATTATTTAGAAAATCGTGCTGAACCGAACCACTTCAGAAAAATAATTTTAAAAAAGTTTCTTGATTTCAATCCTATTTTGCGTCGTTTGTTTTTTGGTGAATTTACATTTTATCGAGTATAATGTATGGGTAGTTTAAACTCCAAATTCATTTCCAAAACTCTATTTACACAGTAGGTATTCAAAATGCATTTCTTAACACAATAAAATCATTAATAATGAAACTGTTCGTACAACATTTTAACAAAGGGCCTCGGAGAAGTCAACCTAACATATTCAACCCCCGTCATATCCTTTGGTCCGATAGTCTGCACAGGAGGCGGTCTCCTAAGTTTCCGTCCGTGTTTCCCTTGCTTCCTCTGCCATAATCCAGACTTGGGCCGATTCCCCAACTCTCGATTTTTCTGAGCAGATCCAATCGGGGTACTCCCATGTGCCACGTTACTTAATCTCCCTACAGTACACATACATATAGCAGGCAAACTAAACTCTCTTTTACTAGGCACCATAATCACAACATGATTATTGGGGGCTTTTCTGATAATAGTGGCGTAGGTTCCGGCTGCGTGTACCAAAAACCCACCCAAACCCGGGTATTTTTCCACGCAGTTTACTTGGGTTCCTAGAGGTAAAGCTCCCAGTGGATATGCGTCGCCTTCGTTCGGCCTAACCGGGATTCTTGGAATATGACAGGAGGTTTTAATTATATCACCCGCTTTCATATTCTCCGTAGCTAAGATGTATTTTAACTTGTCTCCGTGACCTACTAAAGCTACGAAAGACGTGCGGTTACCGTCTTTAATTACTTTAATCACGCGTTCTTCTTGTGGAGGACCTTCAGTGGGGCCTCGACGTTTCCAGTCGATCCAATGGTATTTATGCTTGATGCCGCCACCAAGACGTTTACATATCAACCGGCCGCTTACTGGGTCTCTGCCACCTAAGTTAGTCACTTCCAGTGGTTTTACTGTGTACTCTTCAGGGAAGTGAACGATTCTCCTAAAGGAAACTCCCCTGCCCTTTTTGGGGTAGTTTACGAATATCGTCTTGTGTCGAACTGCTCCAAGGGCTTTAGTTACATTGGAAACATCGTTTATTGTTAATTTTGTGAACATTCTAAAGAGGGACGTCATTTTATCAGAGAAAAGTTGTGGAATTGGTTTCTTATAAACTAAGTTTGAGGTTATGTTTGTGTTATTTGAAGCAGTGCAAATCAGTACCTGTATCTATAAATAATAAAAACAAATTTATGATATATTTTACTAATATTGTGATTTTACCTGCCTTTTTTTAAGATAATTATTATAAAATGTGTTTGAAAAACTTTTTGACAAGCGGCGCAACGTTGCCACGTTGTGTACAAACTACTAAACCAAAGATATTGGAAAACTAGAGAAGTAATTAAAATTATTACAGTTTTAATTTTAAAATTACGGTTTGTTACTTAAATTGACTCTTTTGCATTATATTTAGGAAAATAACCTAAGTACTGTCTAGAAATACGCAAACTAATTTCAGTTTTTTTATTTTTTCCCGAAAAAATAGAGAAAGCGACATCTATTATCAATCAAAGAACTGAGAGCAATGCTAACTTGACAACATTGCTACTCAAGCATAGAAAAGAGAAGAAGAAGACGTCAATCCTTTTCTTGGTTATTTCGTAACGTTTTTGTCGGGTTATCCAAAAAGGGCCATGGATTTTAATATTGATGTAAGAAAAAAACAGTTAGAAAGTTTAAATCAATATATCAGTTCCTCTAAATACAAAGTGCAAGGGCTTTTGAACCGCATGGGATGGAATGCGAAGAAACTGTTAACCGAAGTAATTGTGCCTAATTATTTTTTTGTACATTTTCAATGTATTTACGGCGTTTATTGTATTGTAGCCGGAGAAATCTGTGATTAATTGCTCAATAAATCCAGAACATGTGATTGCTACAAGCACCGCCGACGAGCATTTGAAAAAATGTTATATCAAAACGCACGGTTATGATTTAAATGAGAAATTTTTATCAGAACCGAGAGACATTCCAAGCACCAGCTCAATAAAATTAGGTGAGTGTACAACTTGTACGTTTCATAATGTATTGATTAACATGTCTGTTTTTCTTTTTTAGATCAAGCTAAGAAAATCGAAGTGTTATCTCAGGCGCATTGGACGAATCCTCTTTTCAAAGCAGGTTTGTACTGTTTTCAAGTTCGTGGCAGTAAGTATGGGAGGACATTGCGATAACGTTCGTAATTTTTTTCAGAACTGTACACATACAGCTTACATGAACTACTAATCCTTCATAATATATTTTATATAATAAATATATCCTTTTTGAATATCCTTTTTTGTTTACTTACATTAAGGTATGTGTGTATGTTTGACAAAAAGTTAATCGAAATTTTCACGTTTTAAAAGCGGGCACTACCTTAAAAAGTAAATTTTTATTTACTATTGATAATTTAATGTGTTCGTTGTTGTGGGTGTAGCTTGGAATGGACACGATATTGATCCTATGACTTCAGAGCGTCTTATCACCACTTATTCTCCAGACGAAAGACTCGCAATTTACGATTTCTGTGTGGCAAACACTAAAAACCCGACTGTTCCAGACGAATTTAATGTGTAAGTTTAACAAGTGAACCCAAATCAGTTTTAATAAAACAGTAATTCCCAGATTGTCATCGGAAAAGCAAGACGATGGAAAAGAACTAACTTACGAAGAACTCCTGGCAAGGGAGAGGGACTCCAAACGCCGACGCATCAAATACAAATCAGTCCACACCAACCGTAAAAGTCACACAGAAGTCATACGCGAAGTTATCGAAAACCAAATGGATGTGTACAAAATGTGGGTATCAGATAAAACTGAGGACTCGAAGAACTGTTCCATGGACAGCAAAACTACCAACGAGAAACCGGAACAGCCTGAACGACCCAATTCTTCTATTAGTAAACACAGTAATCATTCGGGTAGCTCACGAGACAGAAGTAAAAGAGCAGATGAAAAGCAGCAAAGAAATGGAGTGATAAGATCTGAAGATAATTATGACAGGAGGCGACGAAGCTATGAGAGTAGAGGCAATGGCAGGAATCGCAGCCGTAGTAGGAGTCGTGACAGGAAAAGTCGGGATCGTAGGAGGAGTCGGTCTAGCGATCGTAGGAGAAATTCTAGGGATCGAAGGAGTAGAACTTACAAAGATAGAAGGGACTGAATACGGTTTTAGTTGACGTTAATTTATTGGAGATGTTTTGTTTTAGCAGGTGAAAATGGTAGATAAGTGTACATAAACATGCCTAGAATTTTTTATACTTTGTAAATTGATTAAAATGCATTTAAGAAATGCCTGGTTTTTATTTTTCCTACTTTGAAACAGGCAGATCAAACTCAGATTAGCGAAAAATGGACTGCTTTATTTTACGCTCTACTATACTATAAAAGTACTTAAAGCCAGATTTATAAAAATCTTACATTAAATGCTTATTATTTATTGTAAATTATATACAGGGTGTTCGCGCGAAGTGGCTCACTATTGCTAACTTTATTATTGGAGCTACAAAGTCGGTTAAATTAGCAAACTAGTAGCACTTTTTCCTCTGATTACAATGGTGAAAACAGAAAAACAATTGACCATCTGGTTTTCGAGATATTCACAAAAATAACATTTTTTTAAATGGAACACCCTATATATTTTTGCAGAAATCGATGACAAATTAAATTCTGTACAAAAAATGTCCCTAATTTTTTTTGATAATAATTTAAATAAGCGAGTTATTTTGAAAAAAGGTTGTAATTCTTTAAAATCAAGTAGCCATAAAATGGAATAGTAATTTATAAAAACCAAACAATCATAATTTTGAATTTAAGCAAGTTGAAAAAAACCTGAAAGAATTACGGAAATATTACTATTTTATTTAATATTTTTAATATACAGGTGTTTGCGCAAAGTCTTTCACTATTGCTAACTTTGTTATTATTGGAGCTACAAAGTCGGTTAAATTAGCAAACTAGTAGCATTTTTTCCGCTGATTATAATGGTGAAAACAGAAAAACAATTGGCCATCTGGTTTTCGAGATATTCACAAAAATAATATTTTTTGAATGGAACACCTCGTATATTTTTCCAAAAATCGACGATAAATTAAATTCTGAACAAAGAATGTTCTTAAGCTTTTTTGACAATTATTTAAAATAAGCAAGTTATTCTGAAAAAAGTTTTCAAAGTTTTAATATCAAGTAGCCATGAAAATTATAATTTTGTAAATTTTCAATATTTCCGCAATTCTTTCAAGTTTTTTTCAACTTGCTTAAATTCAAAATTACAATTGTTTGGTTTTAATAAATTACTATTCCGTTTTATGGCTACTTGATTATAAAGAATTGCATACTTTTTTTCAAAATAACTCGCTTATTTTAAATGATAATAAAAAAAAAGGACATTTTTTGTTTAGAATTTAATTTACCATCGATTTTTGCAAAAATATATAGGGTGTTCCATTTAAAAAAATGTTATTTTTGAGAATATCTTGAAAACCAGATGGTCAATTGTTTTTTTGTTTTCACCATTGTAATCAGCGGAAAAAGTGCTACTAGTTTGCTAATTTAACCGACTTTGTAGCTCCAATAATAACGAAGTTAGCACTTCGCGCGAACACCCTGTATAAAAATTATAAAATGTTTGTATATAAATAAGTATACTAATTAGATGTCCTAATTGCTAAAATTAAATGACAATCGACTAAATATTCAAAATATTTTTGTTTTTAAGAAAACCTAATACTCATTAAAATCAATATTTAAAAAATATTTGACGGTAACACCCGCTTCAAAACAGTGAAAATTATCCTTCCTTGACTGTTCACAGTGATACATTGGGTGGTAAAATAATGAATAAGTTCCTCAAGCGATTCAAATTCCGCATCATCACATTCACATTTTATTCTATTGTTGGGAGTTCTCTCAATGCCGATGTTAAAGAATTTGCCGTCTGCTTTGAAAGTAAGCGCCAGGAAAAATTTGGCCCCTTGACTAGGACGGAATAGAAACGCTCCGTTTTCCAGATTTTTCAGTAACTGTTTTGCGCCCTTTCTGTCCGTATTGCGGAAAAACTGCTCATCGTTTGGATTGACTAAAAAAAGAAGAAAAGTTGTGTATGTTTAAAAATTAAAAATCAAACACTTACAAGTTAATCTGTTCAAAACTTCTTCCATTTCAACAAAATTTTTTCTTACATCTTGTACTGGTGGTTCATGCAGGGGTGGCAATGGTGCTGGATTGTCCATATTAACCAAATCATACTGATGGCGATTTAAACCTCGAGCGTTTGGCAAAATTGGAGCCAAATTATCAATGTTCCCATAAACTAAATTACCTTCATCATGCGGTTCAACAACGTTAGTTTTAGTATGTGGTTTATTTTCGTGACGTGTTTTATAAGGATTAAGGTTCTCATAGTCAACCATTTCCTCTTCCTCCTCACCAGGAATAAATTCTTTGTTATGGTTTTGTAGTAAGTGATCTGATTTCTTAGGTTTCAGTTTTGTGTGTAAAGCTGAAGGATTTTTAGTGAGCGTTTGTGAGTTGTCAGCAGCTACTTCAGAAACTACTGGTTTGTTTTTGATTTTTCGAGAATTATTCGCTGTTTTTGGTATTTGTTTCTTTTGGTTTACTTTTTCATTATGACCCATTGATGTTTTTTTGTTAGTTCTTTGATCATGTGAAACTGCCGGCAATTTCGCGACTGGTTTATTCGAACTCACAGCAACTGGAGGTGGTTTCTTCGGAAGAGTTTTATACTGCTCGTAATTCTCGTAATCGACAATATCTTCTTCCATATTCTCTTCATCGTCACTATTTATTGAAGCATAAGAGGCAGTGGATGGTAATTTCGCTCTGGGTGTCTGCTTTGCGTTCAAATTTGATATTTTCTTCGGAGCTCTTTTAATACTATCAAAATTTTCGTAGGCTACCTCTTCCTCATCAAGATCTTTTTTAACTACTGGCTTAGGTTTTGGTTGTGGTTGCACACGAGGAGGCACCTTTATAGTCGGTTTGGACTTTACAGCTACGTATGGCTGTTTTCTGCGAAGCACAACTGAATCATCATCATTTAGTAGATCTGAGGTTAGATTATTATCACTGTCACTTGGAGCTGTAGAAGCAGGCAATCCGGTTGGTTTAATCTTCACATTTGCTCCTGGTATCTTCCTCCGAAGAGTTTGTGAAAGGTCAGCGTGAAATGCGGCTGAAATTGCCACTGGTGGGGTAACAGTACCAGCTTTGGTTTCAGATTTTAAAAGATGATCTGCAAAAATTTATATAGTTTATTTACTGTAAATGTAAATCCTTTTTATACAATTAGTTACCTTTTTCCTGAGGATCTTCCGCATTCATTTGTGAAGCTTTAGAAAGTACTACATATTCATCTTTTCCAGCAGCAGATGCTGCGCTTAGTTTTCTTCTTGGAGCACTTGGCGAAACTGGTATAGGTGGTAGTGGCCTATTTACTATCTGCTCGTTAATTTTAGGCTTCACAGGTGCTTCTTTGTAAGGATTTTCAATGGCTACATTTTCATATGGTCTGTTATCCATCGATAATTTAGTTTTATTTGAAAACCACCCTTTAAAAAAGTTTATGGGATTAGTTCTACTTTTTTCCATTTCTTGCACACTCATCGAAATGGTATTAACTGGATTGATTATAACTCGTTGAGTTATTTTAGGAAAATCAAATGGTTTTCCTTGTGTGGAAGAACTGATATCATCCTCTTGGATCATGGGTGGAGTAATTATCTCCTCTCTTGGTGGAGCTATTGGTTTTCTGTGTTGAATAAACTTGTCCAAGGGATTGCGGACATGTTGAGGTTCCGGTTCGTAGATATTTTCCAAATCAGAGGGTGTCAAATACCCATCATCTTCCTCGTCATCTTCATCGCTTTTCATAACGTATTTATCCATTTGCAGGTACTCGTCTTGTGGTGTTGGTGATTGAAGAGGTGGAGGTGCCGGTAGTTTTACTATTTTCGTCATTTGAGACTTCTCTTGTGGTTGCGGCGATGGAAGAGGTGGAGGTGCCGGTAGTTTCAGGTTAGAGCTTTTCTTGGTGTTAACTGGAGTGCTTGGAGGCGATTTTTTTACAATAACGAGTTTTCCAAGTCGATTTTTTGCATCTTTTTGCGGTTTGTTTGGTTTAGGTGGATTTTTTTCAAATTTTGTTAAGAAGTTTTGCGGATTTTCCTTGAGTTCTGTAATAAAGGACCATAAGTTTTTTGTAAGCTTTCTAGGTAATTTCAGGGTGTGCGCTTCGAATTCCGTTAGTTGCTGAAAAGTAAATGTTACGAATAAAATAACTTCATAAAGATATTTCAAACTTATAAATGTGTTTTTAAAATATATTTAATTTAATTTAATATAATCACTTACCAAAAGAGTATTTCCATCTAAATCCTTCTCTTTTATAGCGAAAATAATATCCGAGTAGCCATTCTGAAAAAAATTATATGCACCATTTAAAAAGGAAATAATAATAAAATTGTTTATATTTTAATACCACTACAATATAAGATTAAAAAAATATATTTAAAATTATTTTACCTTTTCTAATAACTGTACTAATTCTTGACTATTTAGTAACTGTATCTCTTGCAGCGACATTTTGATATTATGAAAAATGTAAAATACCTCGATTGTGCATATATTCAACTGGGTGGGAATTTTTTATCTTATCTTGCTTTTACTTCCTTATAAACTATTGTATAAAATGAAATCATGCAACATTAAAAGAGAATTTTAGGGGGACACTTCCGATCAAATATAAATACTCAATAATATTTTGCAATTATTTCTAACGTAGATTTTAGTTTTTGAAAATTTACGAAACTTTTATGTCTAGGAAGAATAATTTTCTTTTTTGTAGTTGATTTAACTATAATAGCCTTATTGGTTATATGAAATATGTATCAATTTAATTTATGTTTGCTCTCAGATAAAGATTTTCTTAGTATACTGGGATTTCTTGATGCCTTGATCATCTATACAGGTATTTTAAAAGGAAGCGAGATACGCTCTTAATTTTTAGATATTTAAATAAAAAATAAAATAGATAAATCTCGACTAGTTTTCCAAAAATAAAATATTAGACAGCAAATATTTACATAAGTTCACATTATAGGTATTATTATTTATAATAGGTGTAAATATTTAACATACTTGTGTACATATTAATTTACTATTGAACGTTTAATTTTAAAACAAATTATTTCTATAAGGCGTTAAATTTATTATTGATATTCCGAGTATGTTACTGTGATGGGGATTTACTATTTATATTTTATCTTATACTGAGAAAATGATACGCTAGTGGAAATTTGACGCAAAATTAATTTAACCACAGACGCTTTATGTTGATGAGCATCCTGATTCATAATATTGCAGTTATTCCATCAAAAAATTTTTTTTTTGTTTGCTTTAGAATATATTTATGAAGCTGATAAAACTGATTTTGTATTTTGATATTTACTTGAAAATCGCCGAAGGAATGACACCACTGAAATTAGATAATGAACTGTTATTCGTGGGAAATTTTGTAGATTCTCAGTTATACAGGTTGGTCCAGGTTAAACGTCATTAATTTTGGGAAGTGATGGAGCATCAAGAAAAATGTAAGCTTTTATTAAAAAACTTTGCTCAAAAATGTTTTATAACAAAGATAAAGGGTGTCAAAGTTTAAAATAAAAATGCGTTTTCTTAACATAACTTCTAAACCGCTCGATCGATTTGCATTCAATTTCGCACATAGAGTAATGTAGTATATGTCAAGGTAATGATGGAGTTCATTTATAAAAAAATCTCCAGTGGCGTAGATACTGGGGGACCGCTCCACTTTTCTCCTCCAATTTTCGACGCCACTGGATATATTGCGAAGAAAATTCAATTTTTGAATTGTCTGTTTAATTTATAGAAAATAGTTACTCTTGAAAAATTTTACTTTAAGGTTTCGTTTTTGAAATATTTGAGTTTGAAGGTTTGGAAACACAACATCAAATGCTGTGCTGAATTAAAGAAAATTTCGGTGAGGTCTGAAAATCCGGAAAATTGCCATCAACTCTTGGCAGCGATTAATTCCGTGGCTAAAAGAGGTCGAAAATGTATCGAAGCCTATTTTGAGAACTTACTCGAATTTTTTTTTCTTCAGAGCAGCACTTGAGGTTGTGTTTCCAAACCGTCAAACTCAAATATCTTAAAAACGAAGATTTAAATTAAATTTTTTCAATAGTAACTATTTTCTCTAAATTGAACAGACAATCTAAAAATTGAAACTTCTTCGGAATATATCCAGTGGCGTCGAAAATTGGAGGAGAAAAGTGGAGCGGTCCCCCAGTGTCTACGCTACTGGAGAATTTTTTTATAAATAAACACCATCCTTATCTAAAAATGTACTACATTACTCTGTGTGCGAAATTTAATGGAAATCGATCGAGTGGTTTAGAAGTTATGATAAGAAAAACGAATTTTTATACTAAACTTTGACACCCTGTATCTTTGTTAGGAAACATTTTTGAGCAAAGTTTTCTTATAAAAGTCTACTTTTTTTGGGTGCTCTATCATCTCTTAAAATTAATGACGTTTAACCTGGACCACCCTGTATTTTATTTTTTGTTCTCTCCATAAAATACTGTTTAAATTGTATAATGTGTCAAAACTGAATAATTCAAGAGGTATTTCGTGAATT
Source organism: Pediacus dermestoides (assembly GCA_963942485.1). Classification (NCBI taxonomy): domain Eukaryota; kingdom Metazoa; phylum Arthropoda; class Insecta; order Coleoptera; family Cucujidae; genus Pediacus; species Pediacus dermestoides. Next base: position 40,483,521 of record OZ012626.1, read on the forward strand.
AGTTATAATATTTAGCATTAATACAAAAATATTTTTAAAATCGCATAAAAAGAACTATAATTTTTTAACATTTAAAAATTACAAAATTCGCGGGGTTTCTGTACTGTAGTTCCATCTCTGGACGCTTTTTTAAACTTCTCTATTTTGAGGACGAAGAAGAGAAGCTAGTAGTTCTAATGCACCATTTAAATCAACTTTCATATGAATTTATGCAAAATAATAACAAAGTAACAATTAAATAATTGTTTATGTAATAGATAATAAATTTTCATTGAAATATAAATCGTATTTTAGTTGTCCTAAAATTCACTTTAACTGAACACTTTACTAGATATTCTATGCTGAACACTTGACTACTAAATCAGCTGACTTCTGTCATCCGTCATAAAGTCGAAAATAACAATTGATTTGTCCTCAAAATGTACACCATAATTAAGGTAAACCATCACTAATTGTTAATTTAGTCTAAAAATGCATTAAAACCTACAAGAAACACAATGAATTTACATCAAATTGTAAGTGGAGCTTGCAATGCCGGAGATAAGTGTTTCGCTGTGGGTTCTGTGGAAGGTGTCCCATTTACAGTAAGTAACCACATAATCCCCATATTATAATATCAGCATAATTTTATTGCGTATTAAAGGCGTACGCGGCTGGTTGCAATATCGTCATATTAGCCTCGACCTTCGAAAGAGTGCAAATCATACCTGGGGCAGTGCACGATTACATTCGAATCAGCTCCATAGATTGTTCAAGTGATACTGGAAAAATTGCCGCGGCTTACGAGAATACTGTTTGCATTTACGAGCCAACACCGTTGATACACAACAATTCCAAACATGTAGGTATAAGTAGCAGCGATTAAAATCATATTGAATGGCAAATCGATTATTAGGGGTTGGACTACAGATGGGTGCAAACTGGAACATTGAAAACTGATTCACCTATACGGGCTCTAAGTTGGAATTTGGAGGGCACTCGGTTACTTACAGCTGGTGCTCACGTACAGCTATGGCATCTGAAGTCGACGATTTTGGAGGAGGAGGAGGATGAACCGGGAGTTACTTTTACGCTAGGGGGTGAAAATGCTGATGGAGGGGACATTTCTGATGAGCCAGATAAACCTCAAGGTATATACAATGTAGAAAAAGATATATTGATTTAGATTTTAAAAATATCGTATGCGCGAAGATTTACTGTGTAATTATTGTAAAGAGGTAATTAGATTTTTTTGTAGAACAAGAACAAACATCTTGGCAGTGTGTCTGGAAGGCGAATACTGCGATTCCTGTTCAGCATTTGGCTTTTAGTCCTGATGGAACGCTTTTTGCTACTTGCGGAGAAAATGATCGACTTGTCAAGATTTGGTATGAAAATAAACATTGTGAGTATTTTTTGTATCTAAATTTGCATAACTTATGTGGATTATATCTGTAAATTATCTTTATGTAACAAATATTCGTTTAATTTTAAATTTTGGTGCATCCCATTCCCAAGTTTCTTAGTCATTAATTTGTCCTTAATTTTCAGTCCTATTTACTTCAAAAAGCACAGATGGTCCAGTGGACTTGGAATACGGTTTCGTTTATATCGCCCATCCTCGCGCTGTTACGCATCTTTCTTGGAGAACCACCAGTAAATACATGCCGAAGTATGCAAGTCACTTTTCCCGAAACTATTTTCTGTAAATTTGTCTATTTTTCGCAGAGGTTCAGTCTCCAACATGCTGGTCACATCCTGCAAAGACAATATTTGCCGTTTGTGGGTAGAAACTGTGTTACCAGAGGATGGTCTTGTGAATTTGTCGCAGTTGGATCCACAGGCACATCATCCAAAGTTTAGGACCCACAGGCACAAACATCGCTTTATGCAGAGATTGAAGCACATGAAGTAAATAAAAATAATGATTTAGATAGTTTTTATCAGGAGCTTAATTTGGGCATAAGTTTCGGAAAGTGTAAAATTTGTAAGAGGAACTTTTCTAAAAAAATTTAGCTAAAGAATAACAAACTAGTTCTTTCTTAGTTAATTTTAAAATAGTGCTTAAAAAAATAAATGGAACACTTCTTTAAAAAGAATATTGGGAAACCAAAAACCGATTTTCTTTAGCTTAGAAGAAATTTTTATATTATAACTTTGTTTTACCTCCTCTTTTTCGTCATCTTAGGACTTGCTTCCACATTCGCCGTCATGCTAAGCACCAAGCACAAGGAATTTGCGGTACTTCCGCTCCAATTCCAACTCTACCTTCAACCTACAGCGTCCACGATTTTCACTCCTATGGCTACCACGGAACGGGTACACAATTCCTTTTCTTTTTTAAACCTTGAAAATAATTTCTTATCTTTATAGGAATCACTCCTGGTCTTCACTTTCACTTGGCAGCATCTGTAAACGCAGAAACTGATATTCCTCTGGTACCAAGTATAAGCTACTGTAATCCAAGACCAGCCTTTGTCTTGCATTGGTTGGACAACAAAGAAATGCAATTCAGCTTACAAGCGGAATTGTTTCTGGAAGAGTTCACTAGGTCTGTAGATTTGAAGGAACAGTGGAATGAGAATTGTTTGATGTGTTTTTCTAGACCTGTAGTAGATAATCCGGAATCTGAGGAGTGTGCTGAGGAGCCCTTAATGGAGTCTGCTGGTCCGGATGGCGCTGATGCTCGTATTGAGAGCTTCTTGAGGGATTGGCATCATAGTCCGGATTTGTTGTTCAGTATTCATCCGGTTGATGGAAGTTTCTTGATCTGGTAAGAAATTTAGAATGTTTATGAAAATTATCTCAAAATTTTAACCTTAAATTAGGCTTTGACTTAGTTCAACTGTAACAATTTTTTTTTGTAGGGTTGTTGAGTGGCTGGACGAATACCATCCAGGCTCTTTCCGACAGGCTCAAGTCTCGTTTTCCACTCGAATTCCATCTGCATTTCCCTTAGGAGACTCGATGAGCATGTCCACAACAGTCAGCCTGTACAGCACCACGCCGCTTCTGAAGCACCTGGTAAAAGACGCTATAAATCGCGATATATGCAACCGCGAAACTTGCAATCTAGCTAGTGTGAAAGAAGAAGACGAAACTAATCCTAATCCAGAGGTAATATTTTATGCGGATGTTGAAATGTTTTTTTTCAACTCGAACTATTTTAGGCTGATTGTATTCAGGAAGAGCAAAATGAGACGGCTCCACTGGTTTCATTGGTCACAAAACATGATAATGGTACTTTAAACTTGTGGCAAGTTACGTTTGCTGATAAAAGCAAATTTAGTCAAGTGTTGAGTATTGGTCATAAAAGCAGAGCTTCGGGGCATCGGTTTAGAGTTAATGATATAACTTGCCATCCGGTGTTGCCGCTACTTCTAACCACGAGCCATCATAACATCGTGGAACAAAATAAATCCCAAAGTAGTGTGGTGAGTTTCATTAGATTTTTTGGGGTTGTGGTTCTAAAACTGTTACGCAAAAACTGGCACTATTTTCAAAGTTTTATCAGGTGTTTTAACTAAAATTTTCTTCTCCCAGGGCTTCTGCAGCGAACTAATCTTGTGGAAAGTGGACGCAGTCGGTCCTTTATCCAAATCCGGGGGCATATGCGAACTAGCCAGAATAAGCTCGCCAGAACCTTCAGCTTTCAGCAACGTAGCCTGGATCCCAACGCTGCTTCCATCTAGTACACTCGGCAACCTCTCCAACTCACCTAGCGCTTGTTTCGTCGCTTCAGACGGACAATGTCTTAGAGTTTACCAAGCGGTCATCGACGCTCGTACCCTTCTAGCAGATTTATCCTTCAAAGAAAACAGAAAATGCGAAGACAACGAAAGCGTTTCGGATTTATCCTCGTTGATCCAAGAAAGTCTTTTGGAGAATATTAATATCGTTTCTCAGCAAAGCACCTCGAGACCTGGATGTATTATACAGCTAGAGACGATTTCCGAGGCGATACAGTGGCAGAATACGACGTTTTTACACGTGTACCAGGAGCAGTTGATAACAGGACAACGAAGCGCACCTATAAATTTAACAGGACATGATGCGATGGTTGATTTACAACAAGCAGCTATTTTCGAGGAGCCCTTCTATATTGTTTTGTTGGACTGTACGGACCAAAACACAATTGTCCACACTTGGAAACTAACAATTGCCTCAAATGAATCCGAGATGTCGCTAACTGGAAGTCAGATGTATGTTCCAGATTGTAACTTGGTGCAAGATGAGGATTTATCCAGAAAGAACAGCATGGAATCCCTGCACATGAAACAAGCTAAAGTCAGCCCGCATATAAGTATCACAGTTGCAAGAGAAGTTAAACAAGTCTTGCCGCTCCCAGACGGTGTTGAAATAGTCCATGCAGCTCCAGCTGCAGGTCATTTAAGCTCAGCCTCGATTTACCCAGCTTGTCTAGCGCCTTATTGCTTTGCAACGGCTTGTACCGACGGAGCAATCAGGTTTTGGACTGTAACTACCAATCCGAATCATATAAAGTCGATGAGTCAGTATTTGCTTGAGGAAAATGGTCAGATTGTTAACACTGGAAAGATGTGGACTGAGTGGAATATGGTTAAGGAATCAGCGATCGAAATCGAGGGGCAAGTGTTGAATATTAGCGTGGCTTACTCTGGGCGCATAGCATGTGCTTATAAATATGGCAAGAGTTTTACACGTCCGAATAAAAACGACCACGATTCGAGGTATATTAATCTTTGCGTTGCGATTTATGAGTGTGAGAGTACTGGAGGAACTGAGTGGGTTTTGGAGGATATAATCCACTTGAAGAACATACATTTACCTCGGATTGACATTGGAAGACATTTGGATTTAAGCTATTTGTACGATTCGAAAACTTTGAAGAAAAAACAGAGGATCAATGAGGTTTTACATACATTTTCCGGTGACGACAGACAAAATCTTGCAACTGAACCGAATATTAAACCAACGCTTTTAGCTGTACCCAGTTTTACCACCTTGCAGTCCCTTAGAAAATCCATAACAGAAATGGGTAATATTTGTCCTTTAACACAGAAGCATATGGTTCAGTTGGATTGGGTTTCAAATGAAGATGGCTCGCATATTCTTACTGTAGCCTGTGGTAGTAAAATAATGTTGTACACGCCACTTTCCACGGATTTAGCTCAGGCTAACGTGAAAGCCATGAAGGAGTCGATTAATAATTATCGTCCGATTCTTCGTAAGGCGAGTTCCTTGGCTCAACCGATGTTCGTCGACGATTTCAAGTGGATGACTTTAAGAAAAATCGAGCTGCAAACTGCTGATGGCCTTCCGGCACTTCCAATGCAAATTAGTTGGGTACGCGATGGCATTCTTGTCGTGGGAATGGACTCGGAAATGCACGTGTACAGCCAGTGGAAACCACAAAACCCTACAACAACTCCAATTTCGACTACGGAAACTGATAGTAGAAATGCACGCGATGTAGATTTCCGAACTCTAACACAGGAAAATCAAAGAAAACTCGCTGCAATTCCAACTCTAGGTCGGATAAGTTCTGTTAACTTGCAGATTTTAGACAGGAAGCGCACCAAAGAAGCTAACTTAGACTACATGCCGGATTATGGTTTGTTTGAAGCGTCTAGAATCGCCTGTCCGGTTTTACCACAATACCATCCAAAACAACTAATGGAGTTGTTGAACTCTGGGAAAATACGTTGGGTTAAGGCGATTTTGTCGCACTTGGTTAAGTGCGTGGGGGGTAATCAGGAAACACCTGAAGAAATTCAAGGCTGGGCAAGGGCTCGTACTTTATCTGTTAGTTACCCAGCTGGAAGCCCGGAACATCGAGCTAGTATAAGTGAGATTGTGTTGGATTACGATGAAATCAACAACATTCCCCCGTTGCCTCTTTGGACGCTTCTCGCAGCTGATAAAGAACAACCTGTGACTCAGGAGGAGAAAAAAGATTACAACGAACTGTTCGACAATAATGTTATAATGGAGGAGTCGTTGGATACCCTGCTTGAAGACCAGGATATAACTCGATTGGAACGTCGCCCCTCTGAAAGAAACGTGGGTTTAACGCATTTTACCCCGAAACAAGGCCGCGTTTTATCCCGACTGTTAACCCACATGCATTTACCAGGCTTATCCAGTTTGGATCAGATGCATCTCCTCGCCCTAGCCGATACTGTCTCAACTTGCAACACAGATCTAGCTGAACGGTTTGCAATTGATGCTGCTAAATCCGCAATGGCCAAAGAGAATCTCATTGGACAAACCGAGGAAATTATGACTGATAACTTGGACGACTGTGGGCTTCGGTTTCTCTTAGCGATGAAACACTACGGGTATTTGTTGCGGTGTTTACCGTTAGCTCAAAGGTCGCAGTTCCAAAAGCAAGGCGTTGGAAATAACAACCTGGCGTGGGCTTATCACTCGGAAAGTCAGGAGGAGCTCCTTAATTTAATCCCTAGTTATGCTAAAGGTGAGCCGACTTGGACTACACTACGAGAGTTGGGCGTTGGTTGGTGGTTAAGAAACTTCAACTTACTAAAACAATGTGTGCAAGTTTTGGCTAAAGCAGCATACCAAGCTAAGCAAGATCCAATGGATGCGGCTTTGTACTACCTGGCGATGAACAAGAAAAGCTTGCTGTGGGGTTTATACAGGTCGAAACGTGACGACAGGATGACAGCGTTCTTTACCAATAATTTCACGGAAGATCGTTGGAGGAAGGCTGCTTTGAAGAACGCTTATGCTTTGTTAGGGAAACAAAGATTTGAACATGCAGCCGCGTTCTTTTTGTTGTCTGGTAATCTGAAGGATGCTGTGGAAATTTGCTTGAATCGTCTGCAGGACTTGCAGTTGGCTATTATTATTGTTCGGTTGTATGAGGGGGATGGCGACAGTTTGAAGAAGTTGCTATATACAGAGATTCTTGGGTGTGATCCTGATGGTAAAAAAAAATCCTCTATTTCTTTTTCTCTGTAATATCTATAGTATTATATTTTCTAGGAAACAATCAAGATATGACCAAGGCCCACCCCGATCCATTCTTGCGTTCCATGGCTCTGTGGACTTTGAAGGAACACCAAGCCGCTCTTAGTACGCTCCTAATAGGCAATGCCGGAACCCAGCATGCAGCTCACGAGGATGAAGCTAGAGAAACCAAAGAAGCTGATCCAAATGTTTTTAACTTTTACGTATACTTAAGAACCCACCCCTTGCTAGTCCGTCAACATTTAGCCAACTACGGTAATAAGAAAGTTTGGCTACCAGGCGGCAAACAAATTGTCGTGGAGGAATCTATAACACCACTAGAACGTCAATTGTACTTTACCACTGCTCATGGTCATTTTAGAGCTGGTTGTCCGGCTTTAGCTTTGGAAGTTCTGTCGAAGCTACCGTATGTTGTTTCGGACAAGCAGAAAACTGGAAATACGCCTGTTATGTCACCCAAGGAGAATAAATTGGATAAAACGGAAATAAATACAGGGATTATTTCGTGGGATAGTAAACCACAGTTGAGTCAGACGGCTCAAGATCTTGATTGGGGAGCACCGACAAGTGGTCTTGGTGTGAAAACTGATGACTTTGAGCTGAAGTGGAGCGATGATGAAGGCGACAAAGATTCCGATAGTTCTGACGGCGGGTTAAGGATGAATATCGGTGGAAAGAAGGATGAAGAGGATGGTGATGATGATGTGGAGGAAACCGATGGACACCAAATTGATATCATGGCTCAACAATTGAAGTTCGTGGCTTGCCTGAAGATACTAATGGAGGAGTTGTCGACGTTGGCAACTGGTTTCGAAGTAGATGGTAGGTGATTTTATATTAATTTAGATTGTTATATAAATAATGTTTCGCTTCCTCCAGGTGGTCAACTTCGCTACCAGTTGTACATATGGTTGGAAAAAGAAGTGGAGGCCCTGAGAGAATTATGTAATTACACTACAACAGACGTGACGGAACCCCTCGATTTGGAACCATCACCTGAGCCAGAAAACTCAGAAGTCAACACCAAACCAACTTTACACGAGATTTTAGTACAGGAGAAACTGGATTTCGAAGCAAAAGTTCACAGAGCTGCCAAGAGGAAGCGCTGGCTTCGCGCCAATGAAACTCTTCTAAGAACTTTGTTGAGTTACTGCTCACTACACGGAGCCACTGGTGGTTTAGCTTCAGTTCGCATGGAGTTGGTACTCCTTTTGCAGGAGTTGCAGCAGGAGAAGTCTCATCAACAATTGTTGAGCCCTCTTCCTTTCCCCACAAGCTTACCATTGCTTGCTGCGAGTGTTGCCAGTAGTAAAACGGTTATTGCTGATCCTATTCGATATCTTCAGTGTCTTACGCATGACATGCTGCAAACTGTAAGTTTTTTCTTAGGAATTTTGCGTTGTATTGTTTACTTTTATTGTTTTAGATGGTGGAGTTGCCTCAGCCGAATACTTGTCAAAGCCAGTTGTTGGTGTTGAGAGATTTGGCAATTGCCTTGTCGGCTTGTATTTATCAGTCGCTGTGTGATTCGGATACATTCAAAAACACTCTTCAGGATTCTCAGGTGGTTTTGTCTGTAATAATATGAAATTTTGATTTAATTGTTTTAATATTTAGGAGCTTTGTTCAACGCATTTAGTCGGAAGAAGACGCCGAATGTCCATAAACGAGTGTCAACAAATCATAACACTACCTTCAAAATGGCCAGGAGTGACCAGTTTGAGAGCTCTGTTAGCAAGAGAGAAAGACGAGGACACACCACGATTGACAGTCCTATTATGTGAAGCATTTACATCCACTTATATGGCTCTATTACTATATGGTCTAGTTACTTGTGATTGTGTTATTCTTTTCCATGTAGCAGCTCATGTATTTAATCAAGAAGTTTGGGGACAGTGCGTAGTATTTATGAAGCATATTATGTAAAGTAGTTTTAATTTTGTTTGTTTAGATTGTTCGGTGGAGGAATAAAGAAATTATTGAGAACCGCCAGTGTAAGTGGCCCAAGTCCAGGCGGACTTATGTCTCAACAGAGTGTCACTGGTACTCCACCGGAAGAAGCAAGTGGTCCTGCTAATTGGTTGAGCAAGCAGAGAGTTAAATTGAATACGAAGTTGTTGGGGCACCAACCGTCTGTGATGAAAGAAGACAGACCTACCTATAGGGAACAGTTTATTCCTCCTGAAATGAGTATCTTGGCTTTTCTACTACAAAAGGTATATTATCCATGGGATGGGAAAGATTGTTTTATTTTTTTTGTAAATATCTTGAAATATTTGTTTTTCTACAGCCTGCAGTTCCGTTTTATTGCGATGAAGTCGAGAGCGAAAACAGCGAAAGTGAAGATGAAGATGTGTTCGACGCTCCTGCAGTCCAAGCTACTAGAACAGTGAACAATGAGCATTCTGATCCAAATTCTTACTCTTGGTTAGTTTTGCGTTTGGCTATTTTGCGTATTGTCCAATCAAGAATCAACGACTTTTTATCTGTAAGTTTGTGTAGCTAAGATAAAAACCATGATACATTTTAACATTATTAAAAGGTTGCCGGTTTGGAAATGAGCGAATTACCAGTCGCCAGTCCGTTGATTCACAGTTGCCTTCGTAAGTTAACCATCTGGCAGGATGCGCTTAAGAAAGAATTGGATTTAAGACAGTCGCCTCCTGAATATATCCCTGGATGCTTTGTAGAAAACACTAACGGACCAGCTATCCACAAATACAGGTAAGTTGTAGTCGAAGTCTAGTATACTTGACTAAATTAATTTTTTAGGCAACTTTTGGAACCACAGAACACTCCATTCACGAACAAAAGTTCAGCGAGTACTGCAAGACATCTTTGGAATTTCTTAGTAAGACAAGAGTGTGTTCAGGAAATATTTATCCGAGCTGTTTTTGGAAAGCGCCGTTCCTTGAGTGCTTTGGATGAGGATCTGCCGCATCCCGAACCAGCACCCTTGGAGCCGGTACGAATAATACACAAGGAACAGGATTCTATTGCAGCTTTCAGTTTGAATCAAGTACGACGAGTTGAGATTTGTAACAAAATATTAATCTAGTTACTATCGTAGGTTGTTCCTGGATTAATTGTGGTGGCGACTCCAAGAGAACTACAAGAAATGGACATTTCGCTGTTGTTGGAATTGCCAGCGTGGCTCGAAGACGAGTGCGAATTGGATATACTGAATCTAAATAAAGAGGTACCAGATCCAAGCGTTCCACCTTTTTTGGTTATACAGAGTACGGGAGATAAAGCTAAAGATACGCAGCCTGGTAGCCCCCAGCCTGGTATTGCCAGTCAAAGTGGTCGAGGTGCTAGTGTGGTAAGTTGGAGTTTTTGCTGTTTAATGGGTGCTAATATACTAACAACTTGAGTGTTTATTTTCGATAAATTAAGTCTGGAGAAATGGGTAATTAGTGCGGTTTGTTACTGTTTGTGAAATGCAGTTTTTTTAACAAATATTTCAATAGAACTAATGTACTAACTTTTTTATTTTGGGTCATTTGTACCGGTTCTACTTAAAAGTTGTGCTATTTAATTACTTTCTTTTCTTATTGAACATGCGAGAACATGCTTTAAACAATATTTTTCTAAGCCAGATTTTACGTTTCAAATTTTATTGTTTATTATTATTATATATATATATAAATTATTATTATTCTTCCCTATTTTTATTCTAGCTGTTGCATTGCACTTATTTTAGTTAGTTCTATAAATTGTTCTTTTTTCTATGGATGTTTGTTTTTACAAAATGACACCCCTGTACAGGGTGTCCCATTTTCGACACTTTTAGGGGGTATTGGCGTTATTATCAAAGATAGAGTGTTGCGGTTTTCGCCTTCCTTTCCTACTTTTTTACGAAACGAAAGATTCCGGGGTCAATTTTGTCATGGCTCTCTTAGTTTTTAATCTACAGAGTGATTCTCAAAATCTTTGTTTTTTAGACACCCCTCGTATTTCCGTTATGCGTCTACTTATCAAAAAGGTGAAAACTGATCTTGATAGAGTTTTTTACGTAGATTTCAGTTGCGTAGGCAGTTTTTATGTAAACGGTTTAGTTTTAGAGATATTGCCCAAACTTATGTTTTTTTAAATGGGACACCCTATATATTATTTTTTATATTGATTAAGCAAAATTTGGGCCTTCCAAAAATATATAATACTTAATATTTATTTTGAAAAACAAGCTCAAAATTCGATATTTTTTATAATTTTCTTTATTTATAACAGTAAGCCATGGCTAGTTTATTAGAAACAAATGCAAAATTTGACAGATTTGTCAGATTTCCATTATTGATGAAATATTTTTGTTACGTAGGTGTTTTTATTTTACTTTTAATTTTTTATTACAATGGCCCTTTATGATAATTATGAGAAGTATTATATTGTTGGTATGTTTTATACAATGCATTAAAATTATCTTTTGAAGTGTTTAGCTGTAAAATAATGACGCATTTTGAAAATTTTGCATTTGTTCTAAAATATTAGACATGGCCTACTGTTATAAATAAAGAATTTTGAGCTTGTTTTTCAAAATAAATATTAAGTATTATATATTTTTGGAAAGCCCAAATTTTGCTTAATCAATATAAAAGATAATATATATTTAAAAAAACATAATTTACTGCAATATCTCTAAAACTAAACCTTTTATACAAAAACTGACTACGCTACTGAATTCTACGTAAAAAACTCTATCAAGATCAGTTTTCACCTTTTTGATAAGTAGACGCATAACGGAAATACGAGGGGTGTCTAAAAAACGAAGATTTTGAGAATCACTCTGTAGATTAAAAACTGAGAGAGCCATGACAAAATTGACCCCGGAATCTTTCGTTTCGTAAAAAAGTAGGACAGGAACGTGAAAACCGCAACACTCTATCTTTGATAATAACGCCAATACCCCCTAAAAGTGTCGAAAATGGGACACCCTGTACATTATTTTATATACTTACATTTCTTCTTCTTTCAACACTTTAAGAACGCTTTATTTGCTGTTAGATTTGTCTGTAGCACAACTAAATCATAAACAATACAATAATTGTTGCAATCTCCTGTGTAATTATTTAAATTTTTGGTCTATTGTTTATAGTTCTAAATTTTTGATAGGTGTTCAAATTGTACAAAAAGTAGTTATCTTTACAATTTTATAGATCGCTATTTCATGAAAATTCACGTGCTAATCACAGATGTCGCGATTAACTAAGAAAAAATAGTAATCTATATTTTTACAGATTTCTATTTCGATTTATTCCATCATTTTTAGAATACCGGTGCAAATGACCTGAAATTTTTAAAAAATAATAACATATAAAGTGTATGCAAACTATTTCTGAATTTGTTTTTGTGTTGTAATTTTGTATGTTTCCTTTTTCAAATATTTTATACAAGAAAAGAACATGACCAAGATTTTATAATACTTGGTAACGAATACCTAAATCTAACATTTTTAACGAATCTTAATTTTTAAATGATGATTAAAATCCAAATTGAAGCAGCAGACAGAAGCATCATAACAGACAGCTATAAAATTTAAAACTTGTTACAATGTGGGTGTACAACTATTGCGTATGTGTCTGTAGATGAAGGGGGTAAGCTTCCCGGGCTGTCATGATGCGAATTTTGTCCACTTGGTTCTGCTTCGGTCGGCACACATGCTTCGACCGGTGTGTTTCTATCCACTGCTCTCTTTTAGTGCTTGATAGATGTTATTTTGTGTTTTACATAAAAAGAAAACACATTGCTTCTTTGATTAATAAAGTGAGAATGTGGGAGGTTTTTTCAAGAAATCGAGCATTTTTTGAGCTAAGCCTCCAATAGATTTAGTTTTTATTTTCCACTTTGTTATGGCATGCCTCTATTTAGTTGAGTAATTGCGGTGCATTACTTTGTTAATTTTGTAGGCATTGGATGCTTGTGTGTTTCACAGTATGTTATTGTTGGCTATATTTTAGCTGAGATAATTTTATTAATTGGTTGAAACTATCGTAACTTTTATTTTACTTAGAAAATTACCTCAGTTTTATTATTTAATAAATTTGAGTATTACAATATTATTATGCAGACACTATAAACATTTTTAGCATGTGAAATATGTATTTGTATGTTATATTTCCCTGTAGTAATGAAGTTTTTTTTGTAAATAGGTTCTAAAGCATAAAGTTGATGGCGTGAGAAGAATTACTGCACATCCCTTGCTTCCCCTCTGTAAGTTACTTTAACGCATTTTCGTATTGTATCTAACACAACATTTTAGACCTAACTGGTGGGCAAGATGGATCAGTAATGTTGTACGAGTGGGGCCATCAACAACCAGTTGCCGTCCCTCGTCCTCCTGGTACTTATGCTAAAGTCACAAGAGTTCGATTTTCTCAACATGGTAATAAATTTGGCGTCGCTGATTCTGATGGAATGCTCAGTTTGTTCCAAGTTGGACTGTCTGCAAATGCTACACGTCCCTTCTTTGTAAGTTATAGAAATCACCAGGTTAAACTGTTCTAATTATGGATTTTTCAGACTTTGCAGTGTCACAACAAAGGAATTAGTGATTTTGTGTTTTTGGGGTCCTGCAGTTTATTAGCAACAGGTACATAAGTTGATTTAGTAGCAATTAATATAGCTTATTCGTGTTTTATTTTTACATTTCAGTTGGGCATAGTTCCGAGAATAAAAACGTCTGCATCTGGGATTCCATTTTGCCCCATGGAAAAGCTCTAGTTGTGGCTTTTACATGCCACGATCAGGGTTCTAGTAGTTTGGTCTTTGCTCCGCAACACCAAGTGCTGATTTCGGCCGGGAAACGTGGAGACGTTTGTTTAATTGATGTCAGATCGAAGACTATTAAACATAAATTTACGGCACATGAGAACGCTGTTAAGTGTATTGCTATTGATCCTCATGAGGATTACTTTGCTACCGGGTCTGCAGATGGAGATATTAAGGTAGGTTGGGTTAGAGAAAAGCGGACTTTATTTATTAGTTTCTTAATAAACCGAAATTTTGTGATACTCAATTTATAAATCTTTAAAAAAAAATAATGAGCAAACTTATTAAATTTATGACTATTAATATCAAAACAGAAATAGAAAAAACAGAACATCAATATTAAATTATTGCCATTAACATTTCAGATAAACTGATAAATATTTGTGTTTTCAATCATACGATTCGCCCTTCAGATTATGGGAAAAATTGTTTTTATTAGCTGATGAAAAGTGTTATTATGTCAAATATTTTATCCTATCTTTAATGTAAATATTCCATTTCAAACTTGATAAATGTGTTTATTTTTTGTATTTTATTATGTTTTGTAGTAGATAAACTAGATAAATTTGCATTTCATTATATTATATAAACTCTTTTTAGATTTGGGGTGTAGCAGTCCCCAACGTGCTATTGTCCCTTCCTGCGGAACATGCAAGAAGCAGTTTCTTCAAAAATATAGGACAAGGAGTCACCCAACTGCACATTGATTCACATGGGAGACTATTTTCTTGCGGTGCTGATGGCAGTATGAAAGTGCGACAACTTCCCGACAGGGAAACTCTTCTTAGTCACCACAGCCACCATTAATTAAACAATATTCTAGCCTAAAGTATTTTAATCAATCGCTTTTCTCAATGTTACATTGAATATTATCCTTAACATAAACTAATTATTGTTGAATTGTTATATTATATGTGACGATATTGTTTTATATCTGTTGAATACAGTTTTGTTGAAAGTATTAACTGTTTTTATGCGAGGTTCTTGTATGTTTAAAATATCTTATTCAAGCATCTATTAAGTAATATGTGATTGTACTTGTAGTACTGTAGAAACATTTAAGATGTAATGTGTAAGTGTAAAATTTTATCTGTACAGTAAAAATTATGTTAAAGGTCACTGTTGTTTATTTCTTCCAAAACATCAACTATCAAGTTCAAGTTTATCACACGAAAAATTATATTATGTCAACAAATTATTATTCCACTATTAAAAAACTAAAACTTTTCGAAGCATAACATATTATGCAGTTTTAATTTAAGATGTAATATTTATCTATGTATACAATGAAGAGGTCAGTGGGTCAGAGGTCGTTAAGTGTTTACAAATGAAATTGTCCCCTTTTTCTTAGCAACGCCAGAAGCGCATGTCCGGTTAGTAAACAAATCACGATTTTAGTAAAATTGTCAATAATCATGTCAAAACCAACCACAATTAAAGATGCAATTAAAAGATGGGAAGAAAGACACCCCGACGAGCACATTACTGAGGCTCTAGAAGTGGGCTTCCAATTCCAATGGCCCCCAATCGAAAAAATGGACAACTCCCTATCAACCTTAGCCAAATGCCGAAAACTGAGCTTGTCAACAAACATGATAGAAAAGATCGCTGGAATAAGCGCCTTAAAAAACTTAAAAATACTAAGCCTTGGTAGAAATTATATCAAATCATTTTCTGGTTTGGAGGGCGTATCTGACACTTTGGAGGAGTTGTGGATTTCGTATAATTTTATTGAGAAAGTCAAAGGTATAACGGTTTTGAAAAAGTTAAAAATACTGTATATTAGTAACAATCTGATCAAGGAATGGGGAGAATTTATGAAATTTCAAGAACTACCTAACTTGGAAAACCTTTTGTTTGTTGGGAATCCGCTTTATGATAACATGGATGAAGCTGTGTGGAAGGTAGAGGCTACGAAACGACTGCCGAAGTTGAGGAAGCTGGATGGGGAGCCTGTTGTTAGAGAAGAAGCGGATTAATTAAGAAAAAGTTTACGCATTGTTTTATCAGATAGTACTTTCAACAAATAAAATTTTATTCGTTCGAATTGTTTTTTTTTCATTCTGTTTATCCCACCTATTTTTAGCACAACTATAATAACGATATTTTTATACAGGGTGTTTCAACTCAAAGTGGACAACGTAATAGGGGTTGTAGATCTCATCGAGACTAACACTTTTTTCAAATTAATATTTTTCATTTGAGCTTTTGTTTGCGAGTTATCGACCTTCTTTTGTTTTTACATAAACCTCGTTATCTTCATTATTTATGGCCGGATTTTAAAAAATTAAAGTTTTTTGAAATTGTCAGTTTGATATCTACAATTATTGTGTTAAACATTTTTTCAAAAAATATCAACAAACAACATGGCGACCAGTTTTCTTTTTTAAACTTGGATAGCTCTAAGTCTGCTCCAAAGAAAATTGGTCGCCATTTTGTTTTTTGATATATTTTTTTTAATTTTAACTCAAAAATTGTTGATATCAAACTGACAATTTCAAAAAACTTTAATTTTTTAAAATCCGGCCATAAATAATGAAGATAAATAGGTTTGTGTAAAAACAAAAGAAGGTCGATAACTCGAAAACAAAAGCTCAAATAAAAAATAATAATTTGAAAAAAGTGTTAGTCTCGATGAGATCTACATCCTCTATTACGTTGTCCACTTTGAGTTAAAATTGAAACACCCTGTATACAAAAAGTCTAGCACTCTAGCTCATCAATTATTACTATTAAATGGTGCGAATTATCTCCGTTTAATTTTCAATTTCAGTTTGTTTAAAATTCCTACGTCACAATATGTTTATCACACATATAAAAGCAAGGATATTGTTTACTTGCCTAGTCCTGAACTGTCTCTACAGCAGTGCAGATCACCAATTTCATCGACAATGGCACCCAAGGACAACCTTACAGCCGTTTTATACGGAATTAATGATATGAGACTGGTATGTTTGGAAAATATTTTTTTCATTGGGTTTTTAAGGAGTTTTCTTGCAGGAACAAAGACCGATTCCTGTGCCTAAGGACAATCGTAAGTACAAAAGAGATTAATAATTAACATTTGTATGATAATTTACAAGGAAACAATCTTTATTTAGTGCGCAAACTTGTAAACTAGGAATGGTTATTTTATGCAATTCTTATGAGAATGTAAATATAATAAAACAGGTACTTGGGTATACATATTTAATTATTTTATAGTTGAATAAGTAAATAATTTTCACATTTTAAATAAAATATTTTTTTTTTCATAAAAATTGTTATAAAACAACGTATCTAATTATTTTTAAAAATAAGCAATAAAAGACGTTGATAATAGTATCTAACATTAATTATGTAATAAAATATGTTTACAAATAGTTTGAAACTGATAAAATGTATTTTATTCAAAATATTTCTGATACCAAAAATGTACAATTTTTTTTTTTAATATAAGTGCAATTGACCTAACGAGCTTCTCTATGTTGAGATAAGTTATTATTCAAAACACATCCATCTCAATTTATTTGTTTATTTAGTTCTTTGCCCAATAACAAATCAAAATCAATTACTACAGGGTGTCTCTAAAAGGTCTTGACAAAATCCTACCTATTTTAGCAAAAAATCATTTATTGCCAGATTTTTCCATAAACGAAATTGAATTATTTGCGCTCACGTAACAACTACTTTTTCAAATCTGTTGAATTTTTATTATTTATAAAAATATTCAAAAATTTAGTTTTTTTTAAATTGTGGTTTCCATTCAAAAGCAATTAGAATAAGGACATCGATCCTTGCTTGTTGTAGGAATAAAGGCCCTAATTTAAGTAAGACCCCTGTTATCCCAAAGCATGGAGCGGCTACGATAAGGGTGACATCTTTAAAAAATGAGGGTAAAATAGTTTTATGTGAAATATTTCGGTTCCACTTGCTCCTACGACAAAAGTAATTATTATCAATATCGTGTAGAATTGAATTGTAATTAAAATAATATTTTTTATTTATTTTTGATTTTAGAAAAGAATTTCTTTATTCTCTAAAAGGTCTTTACAAAATCCTACCACAAGTTTTTGGGCTCAAAATAATTCATTTAAACCAAACATACCTTAGTCCAAAAGTTCTTCCTTACTGAGTTACAGGGCGCTAAAAAATATTTTTCCTAATAATTTTTTAAGTATATCTACAGAACGGTTTAAAGTAGAGGTTTGAAATTTGGTGGGTTAATAAGTCTATAAGGAAGCTACAATTTGTTGGTATTAGAACCAAAATAATATTGTTCAGTGGCGTACTTATCGAAGAGGTCTCAGGGTTTTTTTGAATAATTTTTGTACGGGATTAAATTTTTTTACAAAATAATAAGAATTATGATAGATACGCTCAAGACACGTAAAAAAGGTATACTTGTTTGATTTGCATTAACTCAACTGTTTGCGAGATATTTCACTTTGAAAATTTTTTTCCTGTTAAAACGACAATTTGTGACACCCTGTATAGTCAAAAATATTGGGTCACTCTAAACTAAGCATAATTTCTATCTTATACCGTTCTGTAGATATACCTAAAAAAGATAGAGAGCTAATAAAAAATACATATTTCAACACCCTGTATTTTATTAACGAAACATTTTTGGGGGTCGGTTTCTACAACCACTTAGTTATGGACGTAGAATCAGCTGTATTAGAGTGACCCAATATTTTTTACTTTACAGGGCAAGTCACAAATTGTTTATATAGCAAAAAAAAATTTTCGAAGTTAAATATCTTGTAAACAGTTGAGTTAACGCAATTCAAACAAGTATACCTTTTTTACGTGTCTTGAGCGTATCTATCATAATTCTTGTTATTTTGTAAAAAAATTCAATACCCTACAAAAATATCCAAAAAAACACTGAGTCCCCCTATAAGTACGACACTGAACAATATGATTTTGGTTGTAATACCATCACATTGTAGCTTCTTTATAAACTTATTAACCCACCAAATTTCAAGTCTCTACTTTAAGCCGTCCTGTAGATATACTTAAAAAACGATTTGGAAAGATATTTTTTAGTGCCCTGTAACTCAGTAAGGAAGAACTTTTGGACTAAGGTATGTTTGGTTCAATCGAATTATTTTGAGCCCAAAAACTTTTAGAGACACCCTGCATAATTAATAATTTTATTCTTCAAGAAAAAATATTTCATAAAACTTTGAATATAAAATAATTTAAAATGATTTAATGATTTTATGAAATGCGAATATTTTTCCAGAGGTGCTCTTACAAATGGAAGTCGTAGGAATCTGCGGGTCGGATGTCCACTATTTGGTCAGTGGAAGAATTGGCCCCTTCGTCGTGGAGAAACCAATGATCATCGGTAGATAAAACTCCACCATTAACTTTGCTTAAAACTTATAACTTACTCTCTTAGGTCATGAAGCTTCTGGTACTGTGGTACAATGCGGAAGAAACGTAACTAGTCTAAAACCAGGTAGGTAAAACCTCAAACCACAACAAAGAAATGTTTTTATTAATTCAAATTAATTAAAATTCTCAATAATTTATTTTCTTAGGCGACCGAGTCGCTATTGAACCAGGCGTTCCTTGCCGCATGTGTAGTTACTGCAAAAAAGGAGACTACCATCTTTGTCCTGACATGATCTTCTGTGCCACACCACCAGTCGATGGAAATTTATCCAGATACTACGTCCATGATGCTGATTTTTGCTTCAAGTATCTACTCGTCATCTAGTAAATTATTCTGAAGATATTCATTTAGAATTCTTGCAGGTTACCTGATAACATGGACTTGGAAGATGGTGCTTTGATGGAACCTCTTTCAGTCGGGGTGCATGCCTGTAAAAAAGGCAACGTTCGAGTGGGAGATGTTTGTTTGATTATGGGAGCAGGACCAATTGGACTTGTTACTATGTTGTCTGCTAGGGCAATGGGAGCTTCCAAAATTATAATAGCTGGTAAGCTCGATTTTTTAAGTAGGTTTCTTTAACTAATGTTATTTTTATCGAAGATGTCCTTGATGTTAAGCTGCAAAAAGCAAAGGAGATGGGAGTGGACTACGCTTTGAAAATCGAGAAAAATATGACTGAAGACGATATCGTCAAGAAAGTTAAGCAACTTTTGGGTGAAGAACCTAGTATTAGTTTCGACTGTACCGGAGCTGAACAATGCGTCAGAGTGGCATGCCTTGTAATTTTTTCATATAAACTCAAAGCTATTTTCTACTAACAAAAACTATTTTAGGTAACCAAAACTGGTGGCGTAGTAGTTTTGGTAGGTTTAGGCAAACCTGAAATAACTCTTCCATTAACTGGATCTTTGATTCGTGAGGTGGACATCCGAGGATGTTTCAGATATAACAACGAGTAAGTTCTAATTATTCCACAAGGATCTCTTTGACTTTTTGTTGTTTAGTTATCCTACTGCAATTGAAATGGTAAAAAGTGGGAAAATTAACGTGAAACCTTTGATAACACATCACTACACTCTAGAGGATACCTTGAAGGCTTTCCATACAGCCAAAACTGGAGAGGGCAACCCTGTTAAAGTTCTTATTCACGCTAATCCAAACTGGAAGAAGTAAAAATGTATACTTACATAATATTTGGTTAAAGTTATCATACATAACAAAATTTGGTTATTAAATCATATTTTGCTTAATAAAAAAATACCATAATAATGAAATGTTTTTGTCCATACCTAAAAAGTATAACAAAACTGCCTCTAAGAAGTTGGAAGCTCTTTGTGGCGTCTTTTTTATGACTATTTTTTGACAATATCAATGTATTTTACTCTCTAATATTTATGTCAAAATTACAGTTTAATATGGCACAATAATTCATATTTCATTACAATTAATTGTACCTACTTAAGAACTCCCGAACCAACAAAAGGAATCACGTAACACTTTCCATAATAAATGATATACATAACGATTAAATATCGTATATTTTTTCCCTAAATATTTATCAACTTTATTTCCAAATAAAGACAAATCAAGACCTTTGTGCATTTATGTGAGAAAATACAGATTAATAATGGCGGGAAAGGATAATCTTACAGCAATTTTATACGCTATTGAAGACATGAGACTGGTATGCTAATCTTGTATTCTGCAAACTTAAAATTTCTTAATCCTTCTTTAGGAACAAAGACCAATTCCTGTTCCCACAGACAATCGTAAGTACCAGAATATAATTCTACTCCTCAACATTGGTCAATAGTGTAACTTCTTTAATGATTAAATTGTACTAACTATTTTTACAAAACCCTTTTTGTAGAGGTGCTTCTTCAGATGGAAGTGGTAGGAATATGTGGCTCTGATGTCCACTTTTTAGTCAGTGGACGAATAGGACCCTTTGTTGTGGAAAAACCAATGATTATGGGTTTGTTTATCTTAAATCAATAATTGTAATTTCATCTAAGTTCCTCTTTAGGTCATGAAGCTTCTGGTACAGTGGTACAATGTGGAAAAAATGTAAAACATCTCAAACCAGGTAAAATCTAGCCTACATCTTCCGATCTTTAATAAAAAAAACCTTAGGTGATCGTGTGGCTATTGAACCTGGAGTACCATGTCGCATGTGCTATTATTGCAAACACGGCTCTTACAATCTTTGTCCAGACATGGCTTTCTGTGCCACACCGCCTATCGATGGAAACTTATCCAGATACTACGTCCATGATGCTGATTTTTGTTTCAAGTACCCATAAACTCCAACACAGATTTTCTTATCATATAACTTGCATTTTAGATTACCTGATAATATCTCCTTTGAGGAAGGAGTTTTAATGGAACCACTATCATGTGGTGTGCATGCTTGCAGACGGGCTAACGTGCGTGTGGGACATGTTTGTGTAGTTTTGGGCGCTGGAACTATTGGACTTGTAACCATGATGACCGCTAAGGCTTTTGGAGCTTCTAAAGTTCTAATCACAGGTTTCGACGTTTCCTTTATTTACTTTATGCAAAAATCACAGTATTTTATAGACACAAAAGAAGTCAGACTCAAAAAAGCAAAAGAACTGGGAGCTGATTATGTACTTAAAATCGAGGATACTTGTGCTATGGCTGCGGATGCTTATGTAAAGAAAATCAGAGATATGTTGGGTGAAGATCCAGATTCGACCTTTGAATGCGCTGGTTCTTCGCAATGTACAAGAATAGCTTGCACAGTAATTTATTTAGTTTTGTCTTTAATTGTTCTGTTTATTAACTAATTTTCAAGGTTACCAAAACAGGTGGAGTAGTAATTTTAGTTGGTATGGGAAAAGACGAAGTAACACTTCCTTTAGCTGGAGCTCTATTTCGAGAAATAGATATCAGAGGATGTTTCAGATACGTCAATTGGTAGCTATGTGTTGGTCCTTGATAATTAGTTAATTTAGTTGTTTTAGTTATCCTACGGCAATTGAAATGGTTAGAACTGGCAAGGTCAATGTGAAACCTCTTGTTACACATCATTTTACTATTGAGGAGACTGTCGAAGCTTTTACAACTGCTAAGACTGGAGCAGGCGATCCTATCAAAATACTTATCCATACGAATCCGAATTGGAAGAAGTAAATTCGGCGTGATTTTAATTTCGAAGATCTATCATATACATTGCAATTTCTATTTTATAATTAGTACCTACAGTAAATTATTATTTTATATAAGAGGAAAATGATGTGGTCCTTATTTATATTATTTATTTTTAAATAGTGAATCAATACAAAAAAAATTCTTGACTTGATAAGAATAAATAAAAACAATTTTTGCCTTGTAGAAATATAAAATAATATCAAAAAGTTATTTTCCTTTTTTTAATGACACGCTAGGAATTAATGAATAGAAATAAAAATACTAATGTATATTTTGTATGATATTTAATCCTTAATCAAAATACACAAATTCTTAAGCATCCTTGATTATCCTGGTACACCTGTAAAAATATTGATAAGCAAATTGGCGCAGGACGCAGGAATCCAAGAGAACATCCCCGTGTCGAGAGAGATATCCTGCAGTATTGAGCAGCGATGTTTCCAATCAGATCAATGGCCGATGTCCGATCACAGGCCAAATAGGTTCTGATTTGTTCCGTTAGGGTAGCAGAAACGCACTGGAGGTAACCGTTAACTCGTCGATATTTCCAATACACATTCAATCGTAGGCAAAATAATAAAACTTTTTACATCGATATTAGTTTATTGCGTTTGGCATGGTGCCACATAGTGTTTTAATGAATCCAGATAATCAGCCACGGCGAAGATGCTAAAACTTCGTTCCACTCACATACGGATGATTGTTACTTATATTTGAAATAACTTGCGGCGATATTCTAAGCGTACGAGAGAGTGAAAAGATTCCAATGTCTGCTTGGAATTCTGCTCGCCTGATATTAGGCGGGCCAAACGAAGTGCATACATTCCGTTTCCCGCATTCTTCCCGTTGAAGTTGTAACTCGCGCATTCTTTGTAGAGGGCGTACAAGCTTGCATTTTCCTGTTTTACCCGATTTTATACACAAAAAATTTGCAAAAATACTCAAAAACTTAACAAGCGATTAGTTCCTGAATACTGTAAATAATATAATAAAAGTACCCAAGGTTTTTATGTAAGATTTACTAGACTACAGGATTTAATAAAAAATTAATAAATATAAAAAACACTTGGCAGCGGTGGGATTCGAACCCACGCCTCCGAAGAGACTGGTGCCTTAAACCAGCGCCTTAGACCGCTCGGCCACGCTACCTTAAATGCGTGATAAGGAAAATACCGAATTGTTTTTTCGATATAAAAATAGGCCAACTATTATTAAAAATATCTAATGTGACTTTCTTATACAAACCTACTAATTTATATTTTATATTTATTATATAATAAAATATTGAAAAAGAAAAGTTGAAGAAATCCAGAGAAAAGTAATGTCTTAAGTGGGGATCGAACCCGCGACATGTCTTTTAATTAATTTTTTTTTAATTAAAAATGTTTTTGATGGAATTTTGTTTAAATTTAACAGTGTATCGTAATTTCAAGAAAAATGTCTAATTAGGAAAATTTCAACATTTTTTTCAAAAAACTGAAGACATTAGAATGTCAGTTATCTAACAGTTACCTAATAAAAGCCAAAAAAATATCTTGACATTTTGCTCTTTTTTCTTTTCCTTTTTGTCGGTATCATCAAAAATAAATACAGGGTGTGTCACAACGAGTTGACAGTAGACATAACTCTATTACTAAACACAATTTGGTTCTAAAAATTGGTACACACCCATTATACAATGTGCTCTATTTAATGAAAATATTGCCACCATTCTGGTATTTCCAGTTATACCGGAAGTAGTCACAAACTTTGTTATTTTAAATGGAACACCCTGTATATTTTTGAATTTTTTGGTTCTACACTTCATTTTAGACATAAAAGTATTAAGGTTGTCTGGTCATAACACTAATGGTATTATAATTATTTACACTTTTTCATTTTTTTTTACAAAAACATAGATGTAAATAAAAATTCAAATCTTGACAATTACACGATTTTTCCAAAAATTTTTTCTTGTGTTTGAAGTAGAAATATACTAGACATAAGCTGATGTAGTTTTGGAAAACTTGCTTTATACAGGGTGTTGGTGGTTGTTCGTTCATTTTTAAAAACTTTGATCAATGATAACGTAATTTTTCTAAATGGAACACCCTATATATTTCTAGATTTTCGAATTCTACACTTAATTCGAGACATAAAACTATTAAGGTTGTAAGGTCTTAAAATTAACGGTATTATAATTAATTACTGTTTTTGTAAAAAAAAATGAAAAAGTGTAAATAATTATAATACCGTTAATGTTAGGACCATACAACCTTAATACTTTTATGTCTAAAATGAAGTGTATAATCTAAAAATTCAAAAATATGCAGGGTGTTCCATTTAAAATAACAAAGTTTGTGTACCAGAAAGGTGGCAATATTTTCATTAAATAGAACACATTGTATAATGGGCGTGTACCAATTTTTAGAATTGTGTTTAGTAATAGAGTTATGTCTACTGTCATAATTTCCAATTATGAATAATTATTTATTCCGTGTGTCACTAAACTCCTGAATAGCAACACTTTTATTTCAGTTTTCTTTCTGTAATTAGAAATGTTTTTTTGCAATTTATGACGTACGGGTTTAGGTATGATGTGGTGAAGGCGAGTACGAATCGCAAGCTAAAGATGTGGAACATTCACGATATTACACATTAAAACAAAAATAGAAACTCGTTTAAACATAACATATCGCAACTGTATTTTGAAAATGGTCTAAAAATACTTTTGGTATACGCATGCAAGATAATATGCGAAATGGAAATTTGTAATATGTGGTAGGAGGAAAATATAGATGATTAAGCAGATTTTTTCACTATTTTTATATTTTATATGATAAAAAAATATTCAAATTATTTAAAAAAATTAAAACTTATACCAGAACAATAATTATCCATAATTATAGTGAGTAGATCAAAATTAACTGAACTACCCAAGTAGTAATTTTAGCTAATCTGTTATTTTTTTTATAGCATTCTTTAAAGTAATTTTTGGCACAAAACCCAAAATATAACTTTCCACTTCGTGAGAAGGAAACAATATTATATTTTTTACAGCATTAACCTTGACTTTGACTCCAAAGATTTTTGGGAAATCGAACCATATTTTAAAACGTTTTACGCGTGACAAAACTATTCATTAATTATATAAATACTATAAAACGTGGTGTAAAATACAAACAGAAAACTGAGATGGATTAATTGACATAATATGAAAAGATAACTTTTGTGCCAAAATTGCAACATTCGAACATTTTGTGCAGCGTTGAAGTCATTAATTTCTCAAACTCAACTACTATGCCTTCTAATTTATTACACTATTTTTCTTGAACTGTACGAAACCAAAAAACATGTTTATTTGTGTTCTTTCATGCAACATTAAAAAAAAATTTGTATAAGCAACATTTGCCAAATAAAAATGCATCCGAACACTCCAGATTGAATAATTTGATCCAACCCATCGACGTCACAACTTGACAATACGAAAACAAAGAAAAGCGTCTCATCCTGTAGGATGACTAAGGAATCCCAGTTTTGTTTGATAGAATATTGTGGGCGGAACCATTTGCGACGCCACTGTAAATGGAACGCTATAAGAACGAGTCGTGCTAAAATATGCGTAGTTAACCTGTGAGCCTCTGATCTTTAACAGTGCTAAAAGGTGATAAGTGCCACCAAATTTACAAAATGCCTGGACCTTCAAGACCTCTTTGGCAGGTTGGTGTGAAATTCCCACATTAACACCATTTTACTGATGCAACTATCAAAACATTAGAAATTATTTATAGTAGCAGATAAATATTGTGTGAAATTGTGCTGAAATTGAGCCTTCGCTTACCAAAGATAACCCAATAAAAATCAATATTTTTTAAATATTTTTTATTAAATTTTCAAATTTTTTTAACAACGTAAAAAAAATGTAAGTACATAATACTGAAAATAGTATGTAAATTAACACTAATAATCGTGCAACAAAGTGGAGGATTGCAAGATTTTGCAATGATTCATCGCGTCCTAACTTAAAAGTAGTTTGCACATGCTGAAAATATTTCAGCAACTCTAGAATCTAAAAGTGTGTCACTTTTATACTAATTATAGCCTAAATACAACTGGATGTTTACTCTTCTGTAAGATCACCAATGAAGTAATTGGCGGGAATGTTATCAAACACTTTCCTCAAAATATCGATCATAATATCCTCAATGGTCTTGGTAAGGATTGGATTGAGCGAGTCTGCTACAGGCCTCCAATTGGCATTGAGATAGGCGTTAGTTGACTCCTCTAAAAATAAATTTTGTTTATTAGTGTTGAACAAATATTTTGTTAAAACTTACCTAAGGCTTTGATACCATCAAACAAATTTCCCATGTACAGTCTCAGGCCGCCAATGCTGAATTTAACATGGACTTTGGTAACGTTGAAAAAGTGGAAGCCGTCGTGTTTTTCTAAGATAACGTCACTTTTGACGATTATTTCCAAGTTTTCTGAAATGATATTGTTTAGTTGGTGGTGAGTGAACGGTCTGGACTAAATTAGAGTTTGGCGTGAAGTATAAACAGTTTAAAAATAAATTAATCCCGCGGCAAACAAACTGTGTATATTATGTAGACTTTATTTTAATTTTTCTAGAACTTACTCGACAGTGTAAACGAAATTTTGTGTAAAATACTTTTGGAATCACATCCTAAATATAGAAAAATCGTTCGTTAACCTTTTACAAATCTATATTTTGGTCCTTTCCCAATTTTAAATTTACCACACTTCTAGAAACTCATTTTTATAAAAATAGAAAGCAATTGGTGTAATCATATCAAATTCAACGACAAGAAACATAAACTAAAAAATTATTTAAAAAGCCCCAAATAAAACATATTAATATACTTACTGGCGTCGAACCAACAGTTCCCCTTTCCCCGTAATGGTATTACTAGAATCCGCCCAAGAAGTTCATACAGTCCATCGATACGCAATCTCGGTAAATTTAATTTTGTGTAGAAATCGTAGGTGATTGGATCGACTATGTTTTGCACAACTTTGGCGTTGCCGAAACCGAGAACTGTTACGTTGGTTAAAGATGCGTTTACTGTGACTGGACCGCCTCCTCCCTGAAGAATCTATAAGGAAAAAATCGTCATAAAACTTTAGATAAATACCTATAACTAGTTTTTAATTTTATTTCGTGGTTATTTTTTTAATTTAGAATTTATGCAACAAATTGTGACTTATTTTTAGATTGACCAATTTATTTAACCAACATCTTATTGTTTACTTATTACAAAAAACAAAGAGTGGGTCATGGCTGGGGATAATTATAAAGCAAATACGTACAGATATTTGAATTTATTAAATAAATTTTCTAAGCACGAGTTTTTATGAAAAATTTAGTAAAATAAAGTTTCAAAGAAAAACCAAGGCTAAAATAGAATTTATTAAAAAAATTACAACTTCTCTGTTTCATCTTGCATTCGAGCTTTTGGCCCTATTTTTAACGATGTTTCAATTCAACTTCATGAAAAAGGATTCTACGAGACCTAACAACTAAATGTTCGGACAAAAGTAAATTTGATTGTCTTTTTTCCATACGCGCAAAAGTTATCTAAAATAACTTCCATAATATTGATGGTTTTTTCTGTTATATAAAAACGTAAATTTCGTAAAAATCCGCCTGGCGGTTCCAAAACTGTGGCACTTTAACCCAGCAGGATGGGCAAATTGTAGAAACAAAGAATTATTATTTTCAAAACGTTTTGGATCTAGTAGTTGGATTTTGATGAAATTTACTTTATTGCAAAACTGGATGTTGGTTTTCTTTACAAAAAAGTTACACAAGTTTTTATTTGGTGATTTTAGGCATTTATCGGAGCTTCAAAGTTGCACCTTTAAAAATGTTAGCATTTTCTAGTAACTGTTTTAAAAAATCCCAGTTTTGAAACCGCTGATTGGATTTGTGTCAAAAAACCTTTGAATCAAAGCTCAATAATCGTACTATATTGAAAAAATCCTGATATGTTAATATGAATTTTTTTTGCATTTTTTTCGAGTTCCACAGTTCACTTTTCAAAAAACGTGTTTTTTGAGTGTGCTACCTACATTGAAATAACCACAGTTTTGGAACCGCTGGTTGGATTGTAGTAACATTTACTTTATTGCAAAGCTGGATGTTGGTTGTATGTACAAAAAAATCCCCAGGTCTTTATTTGGTGATTTTAGGCATATTTCGTAGCTTTAAAATTGCACTTGAAAAATGTGACGTAATTTTCTAACGACTGTTTTTAAAATATCACAGTTTTGGAACTCGGGGAAAACGACATAAAAGTGCTTTCATGGCCCTCATCCAGTCCGAACTTAAAAGTCATTGAAACTCTTTAACATAAAATTAAACGTATTCTACGCAATAATCCACCAAGAACCATTGGAGTCTTAAAGACCAAAATAGAAGAAATTTGGGACAGTTTCATGCCAGAATTATACCAAAATTTGATAAATATAGTGCCGGCTAGATGCTAGAATACAGACAACTATTAAAGCAAAAGGAGACCTAACCTCTTATTAATGGTCCCAAATTAATAATTATCCTAACATTTAGTTGCAAATTCATTTTGTAAAATTTGCTAATTATTAAGGTTAAAATATTGTTAAATCAAATAAATACTTTTCTTCCATGCATAATGGCTTTATCTTATTGTATTGTTAGGTGTTTACTAATTATTTGCGTAAAATTTCCTGTTCTCCTTTCATACTTTAAAAATTTACTTTTATCCGAACATTTAGTTGTAAGGGCTCGTACACGTATTTTAATATACATTTTATTATATTATGACACCGAGATATTTTTTTATTATTAAACATTATCGGTACTCGTATTGTAAAATTATTGTTCTGCTTCTCCTGGCTAACATCGACATGAAAAACTCTGCACCATTGTAGATTTATTATTAACTAATTACAATTAATGTGTTGTATTCGTAATTGTAATTGATACTTTTATTAAACTAATGGACAAAATCATATAATAACACCACTACTTTCTGTTTTGATATAAATAAATTTCTAATCGCCGTAAACAATAATTTAATGTTGTAATAAATCAACAATACATTATTCGCAAAAATTTCAAGGAAATTTTAGATGTAGTACTACACTATATATATTTATGTAAATAATTTTTCCAAGCTCATACGACTATGTAATTATTGCACACAACCTTTTAATTAATTTACAACCCATTTGGGTCATACAAGTAGGTACACTTAATTATTACGAGTTTTGCCGCATAAAATTTTCTCCAGGTTTAAAAATGTGTATTACAAAATGAGTGTCAATAGTCAAGTACCAAGATAATATATTGCAAATGTATGGCTTTGAATTTGAAATTGAAGGATAACTGCACAGAAATAGGACTGAGTTAGTAATTGTTTGGGTATTAAAAAACTACATAAATTTACGATAATGATAACCATTTTCGAGAAAATAAATATCGGATCTGAGGACCCACCGACAATTCAACTACATACATTTTATGAAATGTACTCGAAATTTTTAGTAGTTAAATCTTTATGGCTAAAATAATACAAAAAGTAATTTATTTCGTTTGCCAAATTTTTGGAAATGTTCCTGCGAATTATTTGTCAAAGTATACTGACCATAATTTTGATTTATGAGTATGTATTTATATAAATTGTAATAACATTGTTAATGAGTTGTATTCCTTCTACCACAGAAATATATTATATTCAAAAATTTTTTGACCGAACTGATATACTACAGATTTAATTTTTGTGACTCACATTTATCCTGTCGACTTTCAGGGGGTCCAAAGGATCTAGTCCAATTTCCGGCAATCCATTAGGTATCGCACTAAACAATCCTTGCACTGCATGTGTGGAGCAATTAATAAACACTGGTTTTTCTTTTTTAATCATACATGTTTTCACAAAATCAGCTGAAAATAAAACAATGTTGCAATCTAATTTATTTGGCTCTACATCAAATTCTTAAGCAATTTGGCAAAAAAAATAAAAAAAAATAACTCAAAAAAAACTTACGTTGTTTGTCCAAGAAACCGTACGCGAGGTGAAGACAGACACAAACGAGCAAGGTGATCCGAACCATGTTTACTGGGCTTCAGTTCTATTCAGACAAAGTTACAGATTACTTTCACTAACTCGTGAATTTCTGCTTTATGCGTCTTTCATTACATAATTAGTCTGGTAGTACCTTAATGGGTATTGCATTGCTTCGGTATATCAGCGATGTATGACATGATGAAAAAATACCTTGCACATTTATTTCCATTGCGTGCTAGCTCGATAATTTTTAAATGACGATTTTCGAATTAGATTGGGTGCTAGCTGTGTGGAAATAAGTTTGCTGGTCTGTTAATGACAATTAAACGGCATGAAGAAACTTAAGTTAAATTTTCAGCAAAATTATGTCACCTAGTCTGAGTTAAACAACTACTCCTTTGCATAGTTATCTATGCACATTGCATAATTGAAAAGTGCATCTCTAGGAACTTTATTACATTACAACAAACAGTATTTACTTTTATAATGTAAATGTCAGGTGTATTAGGCATATTTAATCATAATCTCAGTACTAAGTAAATAAATTAAATTTTTGCTTTTACCGGTACACAAATTTAAAACAGGAAGTACTCTAAACTAAATGAGTGTCCTGTGGCCATAATATTTCGTGTGTTGTTGACATTATATCCATCAACATTATATAAAATATTTTGTGGATATAGTTTATTTATTTTTTATTCATTTATACATAAACACTTCCTCTTTATGTAATACACGAACTATAAGCTTGTTTCGATACAAAAATCTTTATGGAATAATCCGACCTGCTTTCTCTTATTTCTTGAAATTTTCTTATAATTAGCATAATTCTAATTCACTCACCAGATTTACGATAGATTTTCAAGCGAATACCCGAATGGGAATGGGACATTGTTGAAAATTACGCATGTAATAACTATTAATTAAAAGCAGTCTACCGTGTAAGGAAATTATTAATCTGGCTATGTAGTTATTGTAAATGTGTCAAGGTTAATAAATAATAACGCACAATAATAAAAATATGTTAAATAATAAGTGGGTTTGAAACTGCAAATTTTTATGTTCGATACCATAAATCCAAATTGGTTTATTTTTGTTGCGAAAAGTTGCCACAGTTCTTTCCAAATGTAATTACGTAAGAAATGGATCGTAAATCTATGAAATGATTTATTTAGAAGTTATACTTTTATAAGTAGGTATCTTCTACAAAAAAGTTTAATAACAATTAATGATTTGTTTACAACTGAATCTTTATAAGTTTTAAAATTTAATTAAGTGATGAAGTTTACGTTTATTACCGTGATTCCTAGAAGTGAAATTTATTTACTCGTTGTTGTTAAGTACAATTCTAATCAAGTTTAATAGTTGTTTATTTTGTAAAGATTTTTTTTTAAGTACTTAATGGATAAAACTAGTAAATCATTATTTTATTTATAAAATTTTCCAATTACATAAATGACAACTTTTTTTATTATAAAATACAGGTCTAAAAGGTCTTTACAAAATCCTACCACAAGTTTTTGGGCTCAAAATAATTCCATTGAACCAAACATACCTCAGTCCAAAAGTTCTTCCTTAGTGAGTTACAGGGCGTTAAAAAATATGTTTCCAAATAATTTTTTGAAGTATATCTACAGAACGGTTTAAAGTAGAGACTTGAAATTTGGTGAGTTAATAAGTCTATAAGGAAGCTACAATGTGATGGTATTAGAATCAAAATAATATTGTTCAGTGT
The DNA here is from genome assembly GCA_963942485.1 of Pediacus dermestoides. Classification (NCBI taxonomy): domain Eukaryota; kingdom Metazoa; phylum Arthropoda; class Insecta; order Coleoptera; family Cucujidae; genus Pediacus; species Pediacus dermestoides. The sequence goes on from OZ012626.1 coordinate 40,515,580, forward strand.
CGTACTTATAGGGGGGACTCAGTGTTTTTTTGGATATTTTTTGTAGGGTATTGAATTTTTTTACAAAATAACAAGAATTATGATAGATACGCTCAAGACACGTAAAAAAGGTATACTTGTTTGACTTGCAGTAACTCAACTGTTTGCGAGATATTTAACATTGAAATTTTTTTTTTCTATAAAAACAATTTGTGACTTACCCTGTAAAGTAAAAAATATTGGGTCACTCTAATACAGCTGATTCTACGTCCAAAACTAAGCATAAATGGTTGTAGAAACCGACCCCCAAAAATGTTTCATTACTAAAATACAGGGTGTTGAAAGATGTATTTTTTATTCGCCCTCTATCTTTTTTAGGTATATCTACAGAACGGTGTAAGATAGAAATTATCCTTAGTTTCGGACGTAGAATGAGCCGTTTATTTTTGACATTACAGGGTGTCACAAATTGTCGTTTTAATAGCAAAAAAATTTTCATAGTGAAATATCTCGCAAGCAGTTGTTAATGCAAATCAAACAAGTATACCTTTTTTACGTGTCTTGAGTGTATCTATCATAATTCCTATTATTTTGGAAAAAAATGTAATCCCCTACAAAAATTCTTCGAAAAAACCCAGAGACTTCTTCGATAAGTACGCCACTGAACAATATTATTTTGGTTCTAATACCAACAAATTGTAGCTTCCTTATAGACTTATTAACCCACCAAATTTCAAATCTCTACTTTAAACCGTTCTGTTGATATACTTAAAAAATTATTTGGAAAAATATTTCTTGGCGCCCTGTAACTCAGTAAGGAAGAGGTAGGATTTTGTAAAGACCTTTTAGAGACACCCTGTATGTAGATATTCGCACTAACAGTATAACACAACAAATTAAAATTATCTTTATTTTTATTCGAGTAAAACATAAATTAATATCGTACGTCACTTTTATTACCAAAACTTGATGATTTCTTTGTTCATTCCAAAATTACATAAGAGATTGTTCTGCTCGTATAACCCTATCATTTACTGTTTCCGTTTTTGTAAATTGAATTCGTCTAGTGTAGGTAATTAATTGTTCATTAAAAATGAAAAAGATTGTTACCTAATTTTAAATTTTAGGTCTTAAATTTATATTAAATGTGAAAATAATATCTAATTGTAAGAAGTCAAGAATTAATTTATAGAACATGTAGTTTAGCAATGTAAGATCTTCGCTCCAAATAATTTATAATTTCACGTTTCCTATGGTATGGATAAACTCACGTTTCTTTTTGTACATAGTTTTTGTGCAATATCTAGTTAAAAATAATAATATAAACTACGTAAAATAATATTTTTTGAAGATATCATAGGTCAGGCCATCTTATGAATTAAAGTTATTTTTATATCTATCTATTTTAAACTTATTAAATCACGTCATTACTCTCAATTTTAATTATCTATCCTTCACATAAAAATACGACTAGGTATAGTTTGCCAACCTTAACCTTAGCTTCATATCCTCTAACATAAATAAAACGCCAAACATTTTTTACTACAACAATAATATATTTGTACAAGAAATAAATATAGATTAGTTTGTTACAAAACACATGTAATGATAAATTTTGTGTTTATTGGCTGAATTTATTGGGTTAGTGTAGGTGGCCAGAGTGTAATATTTTCGAGAACAGCTGTTATTCAATCTAAAAATAATCATCAATTTCAGGAATCGTGTCAATAGTGACATAGGTACTGCCAGAAACCAAAACCCTATAATCGAAACAGTTTTACAAAAAAGATAGGAGTAGAAAAAACATCTTTACGTATTATCTACAAGTTATTATTAAGCCTAGTTTGAAAGTTTATAAAAAATAAATACTTGTCCAAGCCGGAAACAGTTTACATGTGACGTGTGTTTCCGAAACCTCCATGTCCGGACTGCGAGGCACCCTTATTGTATCCCATTTGAAGATTCAACTGTCCTTCACTTGCCCTTAGCTGGTCCTCAGTGAATTGTCTCTCGTTCTTCTCCGCCATCTTCGGTCCCAGAGTTGGGCCCGTCCATTCTGGATGCTTCTGGGTGATTCGGCCCAAAGCAAACAAGGAAAGCGCCACCTAAACAAAAAAATTACCTAATTCTCCACAAAAATAGTTTATAGTTTTAGTTTACTTGGGCAATGTTTCTTTTTTCGAATAAATCAGCAGTTTGGAAGATTTCTTCTTGTGGGAGGCCGTACGCCTTAGCAGCGGCTTGGAACCGCTGGACATTTTCCATCAGTTGGAAATTGGTGCCTTTAGCTTGGATTTTTTTCACCGATCCCGGTGTGAGTTTGTTCATTAGGTTGCAGAGGACCACGCCATCGCGAAGAATGTTCTCAAATTCGCCGCTTGGTATTGGTTCGCCCAGCACTTGGTAGATCCAGGTGAGGACCTCAGTTTCTAAATCCTTGTTGCGTTTCTGGAATAATAAATCATGTGAATTGGAGGGAGAAAGAGCATCACGGTGTATCGTGTCACTAGCCCAAAATATCTCTGCATTAAAAACTATTTTTAAATCTTGTGTAATTTATTGTATTTCAGCCGGCATAGAAACTTTCCAGACTGAAATTAAATTTCAGAAATTTATGCATAATTAAAATTTGTGTTAAGCAAAATATTTATTGGCACTGGGTGTAAATATTCTAAAATTAAAGGTGTGCAAAGGTGAAAATGTTTACGATAATGAAATAGCACAGATTGCAGCTAATCCACTAGAATATTTTTAGTAATTACTCAAAATTATTATTATTAATAACCCAAAAATAATAAAGTAACATTATAAATTAAAACACGATTTAGCTATTCTATTACATACTACATAATATGAAAAGTTAAATTTTGTATAAATTGAGGAACTTACAGACATGGTGGTTAACGTTTGTTTTGGGCGTCGCGACGATACTGACTGAGGCGTCTGTGGCCAGCTGATGGTCTTTATGAGATGTTAGAGCGGGGGCGTTTGCATACAGTTGCTTCTTAACATCATTCATTTTTATTTAAACTTTAGTTTTTAGATGTATATTTGACACTTTTTTAATAACAAACCTAGTTTTAATAGAGGAAAAAACACATAAACCTAGTTTCATGCTGAGACCACAAACCTCAAAAGTAATAAATAAAAAATAATGTATAAACATTGATAAACAATACAAATTATTTAGAAGTTCGCAGGAAAGAAATGGAATAAAAATTCGGTCGTTTATTTATTTTCAGTACTAGAAATTTTGGAAAATTTTCTAGAATTTCTCTGTAAGCTTTCGAAGTAGTAAAAATTTTTCAAACCGCGTTTCTAAATTTAAAATTAGAAGCGATAATTGTGTTACATAACGGCTTAATAACCTCCAAATTAAACACTTGAGATAATTGGTAAGTGATCAATAGATCACTTTCTTGCTTCAATCAGCCTTATATTTACAAACCTTCTGTCTGTCAACAAACAACAAAAATAACTATTTAGAAACCCACACACAGTTGGACTTCACCTGTTTAAAATAACTTTAACAATGACGTTTTTTTTCTATTAAAAAACGTCACTTCCTCTCTGTTTAGAAGCTCCAGATCATTGATAGTTTATTTTATAACAGTAATATCTTAAATTAGGAACATAAACAGTAAACACACCAACAATCTGCTCGTAAATTTGGCGCTGGCCTATATATTTTTTAATTTTATTCTCCATCATCCTAAAGTTTTAAAAGCCAGACTTTGATTTGCGAATGTCGATTTTAAATCAATTACATTTTTTTGCAGGTTGCCGGTAAACGTGACCCAGAACAAGAAAAGGAAGCCCAAGCTTGGGTTGAATCAGTAATAGGGGAGCGTTTCCCCCCGATTCCCTACGAAGAGGCCCTCAAAAACGGCATTATCCTGTGCAAGCTTATGAATCGTCTGGCACCGGGTATCATCTCTAAAATTAACGTATCTGGCGGTGACTACAAAATGATGGACAATCTCAGCCAGTAAGTAATCAATCATTGTGGAAACTAGCGTAGATGAATCATGAAGAAAAACATTTAAAACGAATCTTGTCAACTTAAAAGACTTTGCGGTTTTACACCGCATTAAATATCGTTTTAATTATGTGCTGGTTGGGGGCAATTCTTGGCACAAAAATGTTTCACAATTTTTTAAAATAAAATATTTTCTATAAACCCTAGTACAAAGTAAGCCATTTTTTTAAGTAATTTTTTTAATTAGCAATTTTCAGCACAAGTTTCGGTTTACCAATAGAAATAAAGTTTCATTTAGTTGGAACAACCTTACTCAGCTTGTAGTAAGTAATTCTCACGACCAAAGTGTACCACCTAAGGATCAGGATAACATGAGACTAAGATAGTCTAGATTGTAGATTAATTCAAAACATGTAGGCATCCACAAACACAGCACAGAATATATTTTTATAGATCGTATTCTCTTTACGTTAGCAATGTAGTTTTATTACTAGATATTGATACTTCTGAAAATATAAGGGAGACTTTTTTAAAAAATCTTGGCTTTAATAATGTAATAACTTTGGTTTTGGACCACATTTATTATATTCCTATAAATAGTTTGTAGTTTGTATTATAAAGTAACTAAAAGTAGACAAGTTTGTTTACCTTAAAAAATATTCTAAATAAAAAATCTATTCTTCTTCAATAATAAAATATCAGAATTGGTTTGACTGAAAATATCATGTTTCGTTATAGTTTTAAACGCAGACCAATTTGAAAGAATCAGAAAATAAAAAATACATACACACTCATACTGCACAACATAAAAATTTCAGACAGAAATTCGTTCGATTTGAACTAGTTCTAGTTCTTTTAAATTCTCGAACTAGTTTTTCTAGTTCGCGCGTAAAAGTGTCGTTCATTTACTAGTTCGTTCAAATGAATTGGTACGAAAGGGTTACAAAGTTTGTAAACGATTCGTGTCAGCGATTAGCAGGAGAATATGAAGGGATAGAAGTAGTGTAGTATAGAAGTACTCAAATCCAAGCGTAGTAGTACTGTGGTTGTGAACTGTGACGCTAGGAGAACTAAACACGTAAATATTCAAATAATGTAGTGTTACAAGGAGTATAATTCGGGCAAAATAAAACAAAAAATTTAAAAAAATTATCGGAAATTTTTAACAAAAAAAAAATTAAACGCAGTTTTTTGTTATAATTTTGTTTTTACCATATTTATATTTAATTAATGGCACATTTTTATAAGTATGAATTGTACCATCAATAATAATGTTCTGGTATAGACAGAATATTCATTTTTGAGAAAGAAAATAAAATTGTCAAAAGAAATAATTTATGCTAAATATACGGAGTAAATGTTCGGACAAAAGTAAATTTTTGAAGTATGAAAGGAGAACTGGAAATTTTACCTAAATAATTAGTAAACACCTAACAATACAATAAGATAAAGCCTTAATAACAATATTATGCATGGAAGAAAATTATTTATTTGATTTAACAATATTTTAACCTTAATAATTAGCAAATTTTACAAAAGGAATTTGCAACTAAATGTTGGGATAATTTTTAATTTAGGACCATTAATAAGAGGTTACGTCTCCTTTTGCTTTAATAGCTGCCTGTATTCTAGCAGGCATTATATTTATCAATTTTTGGTACAATTCTAGCGTGAAACTGTCCCAAATTTCTTCTATTTTGGCTTTAAGTCCCCAATGATTCTTGGTGGATTATTTCGTAGAATACGTTTAATTTTATGCCAAAGAGTTTCAATGACATTTAAGTCCGGACTGGACGAGGGCCATGAAAGCACCTTTATGTCGTTTTCCCCGAGTTCCAAAACTGTGATTTTTTAAAAACAGTCGTTAGAAAATTACGTCACATTTTTCAAGTGCAATTTTAAAGTTACGAATTATGCCTGAAATTACCAAATAAAGACTTGGGGATTTTTTTGTACATAAAACCAAGATCCAGCTTTGCAATAAAGTAAATTTTACCAAAATCCAATCAGCGGTTCCAAAACTGTGATTATTTTAATGTAGGTAGCACCCTCAAAAAACACGTTATTTGAAAAGTGAACTGTGGAACTCGAAAAAAATACAAAAAAAATTCATATTAACATTTCAGGATTTTTTTAATATAGTACGATTATTAATCTTTAATTTAAAGGTTTTTTGACACAAATCCAACCAGCGGTTTCAAAACTGTGATCTTTTAAAACAGTTACTAGAAAATTCTATCATTTTTAAAGATGCAACTTTGAAGCTCCGATAAATGCCTAAAATCACCAAATAAAAACTTGTGTAACTTTTTGTAAAGAAAACCAACATCCAGCTTCGCAATAAAGTAAATTTCATCAAAATCCGACTACTAGATCCAACGTTTTGAAAATAATAATGCTTTGTTTCTACAATTTTCCCATCCTGCTGGGTTAAAATGCCACAGTTTTGGAACCGCCGAGCGGATTTTTACGAAATTTACGTTTTTATATAACTAAATGTTGGCATTATAACAGAAAAAACCAACAATATTATGGAACTTAATTTAGATAACTTTTGGGCGTATAGAAAAAAGACAATCAGATTTACGTTTGTCCGAACATTTATTTGTTAGGGCTCGTTAATTTAATTTGCAAGAATCTTAATCTACCATTTTGGGCACCTAGGCAGGAAATTTTAACATAAAATAAGATTTATATATCAAGTAGACGCAATTTTGTCTAATGATTTATCTGAAATAACTTAATAGAAATTCTTGTCAACCGCACTCAGAGAAAATATTTTATTTAAAATTATTATGTAGATATATATGAAAATGTTTTATTTTAAAAAGTGATGTAATTTTAGTTGGATTATAAGATAGTAAAAGTTATTTATAAGAAATTGGTGCAGAAACTGTATATAATTTATTGGTTCATGATTTATTTTAGCATAAAGTACTTCATTTTAATTATTTCTAAAATAATGTTCTAAAATTGTTTTCATTAGCTCGTTGAAATGAACATTTAATTATTTAATGAACGAATATTTGAAAAATCCATTATTATATTACAGATAATTAAATAGATTAAATTTTCTGTCAGATAATACGAACAAAAAAAAATTATAATAAAAATTTGTTTATTGCCTTTACTTATTAATTAAAATCATAAAATTACACCAAACAAAAATTTGTACGGATAACAAACAAAAAACCACTCAACTTTGTATGAATTACCTATAAATACAATTTCTATTTTAATCTGATTCGACTGCTCAGAAACTTTTATCAAATTCATGTTCATGTTATCCTGTTCGCTTCATTTCAAATTTACGTCGGTCACTGTTCTTCTACCTCACTCAGTGATAAATACGCAAACAGTAAACAGAAACGAATACATCCCACATTTTAGAGAGGAAAAAGAACGGAAACTACAATAAAAATAAAACTTTAGTAGAGCCACATCGGATTTTATGGTTAAGAAAATGTTTTATAACTCGATTATTATCGTCAAGTTTTGTATTTAGTATTTTAAGCAAAAAGCAAGTCGAAAAGTGAATAAAATTACAATATTTAATTTTTAACACACTTTACTTGCGAAACCTTATCGTGTAGCGTGTAGGTAATGAAAATTATTGCTTCGCAAACTTATGCTATCCTGGCATTAGGCTGGTTAAAAGTTACGTTTGCGTTGCAAGGAAGTTGTTGTTTAGCTATTTTGTAACTCGCTTATAACATCGGTTTAAAATGTTTCTTTAGTTCACTGTAAATCGCAATATCACGACGTAAAATTATCAACTAAATAGTAAAGTCAGAATTGTATTATTATTATTATATATCCTCTTAAAATTGAATTGAAAAGTTATTCTGTAGCTTATACCGCAACTTATACCACCGTGGACTTATACCGAGATTGTAGAACGTTATTTTAGCAGAAGTTATTCCGGGTATATCTTTATGCCTAGTTTACTTGGCTTGCATTGTAGAACCGGCCTTTATGTAGAGAGAGTTTTAGAGACCATGTTGCGTTCTATAGAACAGAGTCGAATTTTTGTTAAATTATTTTAACCATGAATTTATATCAAATTGAAATTTTAAGCAATTCTGGTTCTGGTGTTAGCACACCACAACCACAAGGACTAAATTTTAAATCATTTGCAGCATTTTTTTAATACTTTGAAAGTTACGAAAAATATTATTGTTTACGATTACGATTGTGCGATTTTAGTTTTTTACAGTAAATTAGGAGCAAAATTTTTCTAAAATTGCAACGAAAAACGACATTTTTTACTACTTTATCCTTTATTTTTGCTGGTTCACGTTTCACGTAGACTCACCGACCAAGTTCGCATTATTTTCCTCGATTGGTTAGTCTGTAGGTCTTCGACTAACGGCTGTAGTAAATTCCAACCAGGCGAACATAAACCTAGAGATATGCTGAAATAAAATGAAACTGCGTGACGGATAAGTAAAGCAATAAATAGGAAACTGGACAGATCTAAAAGTGAATAACTGATCAGACTAAAAATTTTTCAGCTGTACAAAAAGAACGTTTGAATTTTAGTGGCGTGTAATGGATAGTTTATTCAAAAACTTTGAGTTAGAATAATTTAATTAGTAATTTACAAATAAATAATAACAAGGTGTGAAATTAGTACTTAATACTGAGTGTATTTTAAATTAATGATAAAAATATAGTAAATTCAGTTAATAGCGCTGAGATTTCTTACAAATTCAAATAAAATCCTGAAATTTCCATACACCTCTTCTCTACCTAATACAGCACATAAAATTCCAAATTCATTTGATACAGAAAAATGTTAACCATCCCATGCAAGTTCTGAGGGCCTGATAATACGAGGAAGCATTAGTATTGTCCTTGGTGCTTTAAACTGTCCCATTTAAATAAAGCACATTATTTAAGAAATGGCCCGTTTCGTGATAAGTACAGGTGCAATGAAATTAATCAAATTTGTACCCAGATTACGGGGGATTTACGATTAAATTTTACTTGCTCTACATAAATCATCCAGTATGAAATTGTACTATTAGGCTAACAGAAATCGAAAGAGGTGTTTATACTTGTTGGAGCTCTTGGCGCAAGCCAACGAGGAAAAGTGAAGGATATGATGGGGGTTTAGTAAGCATGTTTTCATGACGAGAAAGCAGAGTATGCGGTACAATCATACCGATCAAAGACGGGCTGGGGCTAATTAACACAACAATATAGAAGTATCATCAACTAGTGCATTCAGTAAATCCGCTAAACGGCCCTCAGAACCGCGAGGAGGTAAACTAACCGAACTCGGAGCGCTGCTTTAAACGCATATTGGGTTGCCTAAACAACAGGAATTTTTTTTCAGATTCCAGAAGGCCTGCGTCAAATACGGAGTACCAGACGTGGACCTCTTCCAAACCACCGACTTGTGGGACCAAAAGAACATCGCCTTGGTTACAACTACCATTTTCGCTATTGGACGCACTGCTTACAGGCATCCGGAATGGAGAGGACCTTTCTTGGGTCCTAGACCATCCGAAGAGAACAAACGGGAATTTTCTGAACAACAGTTGAGGGCTGGTGAGGGTATGATTGGTCTTCAAGCCGGGCAAAACAGAGGCGCTACTCAAGCTGGACAAAACTTTGGCGCCTCCAGGAAGATTATTTTAGGAAAGTAATGTGGATGAAACCAACAGTTTTGTATTATCAGTAAATTATTATTATAAAATAAAAAAGTATATTTTCTTATATTGCTGTGTAAACCAATGAAATAAAACTTGAAGTGTACCTGGCAAGTTATTTGTTTTCTTTAACAAGTAAACTACAATAAAACCATATTTTGCGTATATTAAACTTTATTGTTATTAGTCAATAATATAACATGGTATAAATAAAACTAATTCAATTTTACAATAGTAAAATACTATTTTTAACAAACATAACAGTTAAAAATTAATTTCAATCACTTACAATTGACTAATGTGATGTAATAGTTATTATTATCCTAAAGGCACATTATTTCTTAAAAACATCTTAACAAAAACAAATACTGTTATAAGGAAGTTTTAAAATGGTTTAAAAAAAATAGCAATTCTTAAAACTTAAAATTACTGGTTTAGTTGGGTTAAAAAACGATTAATTCCAAAGAAAAATTCAAACTATTATTAGAACTTTCGTTGTTCCGAACACAAACAATTAAATTTGGAAGACAAAAAATTTGTACCAAAAACTCCTCGAGCCTCTTGAAAAAAAATTCAACAAAATAACCGAATAAATTACTCTAATAAATAGTCATTGCACACGGGCGATAATTAAAATATTTTCTTTCATTCAAAACGAAACGCATCAGTCTAATCACAACAATAAAACCAAATATTATTTAAATAGTACCAATAGTATCGGTTTCGTCTGAGGTACCATTACAAAGAAACGAGGGATTTACTTCACGATACTGCTCAATCGCTCGCCAAATCCGCAACTCCGAAGCGCCTCTCAAACCAATTCTCCTCAAGTCATCACGTGTTATGTACCACTGAACCTCCTCCAACGTATAACCCTCAACAAGAACACGCTTTTGGGCTGTTTCGTTAACGCCTAGCCCACACAACCAACTCGCCAATCTTGCATCCTCGGGTAAGCTTTCCTTCAAATGACAACTACAACTCAACTGACGAAGTGATTCAGTTTGTTTTTGGCTGCTGTCTATTAAGAGTTTTACGATAGCCTGGTACTGCTTCTGACAGTCTAAAACCTCTTGCATTAGCCGGGAATTTTCAGCTCGGAGTTGCAAGACTTCATCACGGATATCGAAGCTTTCGGCGCTTTTGGTCGATTTTGCTGAGTTTACGGTGCTTGGGGAGCTGTGGTTTGCCAAATTTTCGCCCAGCTCCGGGGAGAGGACTGTTATGGCGGCTTGGACTCCGGAGCGGACCAAGTTGTCTAAAGCAAACATCCAGTGGGGTTTGATGGGGTGCAAACGCAGAACTTCGTTCACAGATTCCTGGCAAGAGATTTGATTATTTAAGACATGTCCTCGTTTATTTCAATATAAATAATTAAAAATTGAAAATGTAGTTCACCACTTAAAAGAAAACAGAATAGTGATATATGACCTTAATTAGAATATAAATTTTCATAAAAAATGACTGAAAAACGTAACATATTTTGGTGTTAAAAATAATTGTAATTTTCAAAGCGACGTCATTCTGAAACCGGAAAGTTTACCTCCACACTGTTTTCATATTTTCAATAAGCAATCGTCGTGCTAAAAACAATATTAATATTTTGAAAAACTTTTTCATAAAATTGTTCCTAATTGAAACAAACCTCAAAAAAAGTGGTTTTTATATCTTTTAATTAATTTCCCTGAATCAACTAAAATAATATTACAGGTAAATTTCGATGTGTTTTAAAAATAACAAAATAATAAATTAGTCCACACTCACTTGATACAAATAAATAGCAAACTGCAACTGATTTATCGCCGCCGAATCAAAATCCAACTCTTCCTTCAACTGCCTCACAGCGCTCTCCACAACAGTCAACGACGGCTCCGTCAAATACGATTTCAGACCATCCATAAGCCGCAACAGATGTTTCTGCGTAAGCACCGTCTCACCCATATACTTATCTCTGACTTTTTGCATCCAAACATCACAGATCTTTGTTCCATCATTGGCAAGAACTTTGGCAAGAGTTGTGCGTCTTTGAGAGTCCTTTTTCAGGAGATAGAAACCGTCATTTTCGATACCAGCATCGACTTCAGGTGATAAAAGTGTGCCGGAAGAGTTTCGCCGTTCTGTGTGGTCCTGACCTGGCTCAAGGTCAAGAGACGGAGTGGAAACCAAACTAGGCAAAAAACAATTATGAATTAATACAGGAAAATATTTTAGGGACCAGGATACGAAAGCATCAAAGTAATTCAGTTTGGTTAGAATTTTATGGATTGGAAGGCCTGGAACTGTGTTCTAAACTATGATTTTTGGATACATTCTAAACTTTTAAGCGTTAAGTAAAAACAAAACTACATAGAACAATAGCAAAATTAGCATTACCTGTTGAAACTGAGGACAGTAGGCATTTGGATTGGTGGTAACAGGGCACATCGACTTGAGAGCCTTTGAGAACTGCAAGTCAATTATGCAATTACCACCCAAAAGCAACAAAACATTATTGTACAACAAAATCAATAACCACAACATAATTGTATGTGATAAATACTGAAAATTACTGTACATAAAACTGAAAAACATTACCAAGAATATTTAAAATACCACGTATCTCCAATAAGAAAATTTGGCACAATCATTTTCCACAACACGTGACAAAACAAAACAAAACTGTGTGTTAGCGAAGGTTAGGAATTTTATCTTTTGTTTTCTTTGCTAACATCCTGTTACTGTGATTTCGGTAGCGCAAAAAACTGGAATACTTACTCGGCATCGGGCGTTGTTGGCGTTTGGTTTGGGGCGCTAGCATTGCCAGGAAGTCGTGAAGGCACTTTATCCACAGGAACGGAAACACTTCGGTTAAATTCTGTGTTTAATCGGACGGTCTTCTTCCTGTCGGATCCTAAAAACACCATTGAGTTTTTAGTATATATAAATAAATATGTGCAGATATTTTAATAACGCCAATTACATTTTACAAACCACAACACGCTTTTTTAAAAGGCGTTATTTTTGCGAAAATTTCAAGGTTATGTTTTATTTTGTTTACTCCAAGCAGACAGTTAATAATAATAAATCAAATAAGGAGAATGACCAAATTAAATCAGTCTTTTTAATTTGTGCCAGAAAACTGCCCCTTAACCTACCTAGGAAAGGATCATCCAACAACTGGGCAGCAGTAGCACGCTGATCCGCATTAGGTTCAAAGCATCGCTTAATAAAAAGACTGGCTCTCTCAGACAACTCCTGCGGTACCTCAGGATGCGCCTTGTAGTACCCCACTTTAAAAACAGCAGCTTGTGGCGAACCCAACTCTATAAAAGGCGGTTTCCCAGTAGCCATTTCCACGACTGTACAACCAAGCGACCAGATATCTGCTGGAGCACCGTAACCTCTTTGCCCTTTGTCAATGACTTCCGGTGCCATGTATTGCAGTGTTCCAGCAAAAGTTTCCGTACTGGGACAAAGACCTGCCAAACGCTTCGATGTACCAAAATCAGAGATCTTCACAACTCCACTGTAAGTGTTAACCAGGACATTATCGCCTTTTATATCACGATGGACAATATTCTGGTCATGCAGGTACTTTAGGCCTTCCAAGATTTGCTTTGTGTAGTAGGCCATGGTGTGTTCGTTGGATTTCAAAGGCCCCCACTTGGAGCGAAGCAATGCACTCAACGAGCCTCCAGGAACTTGCTCCATAAAGATTTTAAAGTAATTATCCTCGGAAAGTGAACCTAAGTACTGAACAATATTCCTATGTCTAAGCTGCGAATGCAGTCTGATTTCCTCGTGAAGCGGTTGAACGGCTCCAAGGTTCTTCTCAGGTACTTCTTTAACAGCTATGCGCACCTGAGTGTTTAAATCACGTGCCGCATAAACCACACCATACGTGCCTTTTCCTAAAACTATACGCTTGCTTTGTTCGTCTCGCTCGTACTCGTAACGTATGTCACGTGGTGGTTCAGAATCAACAAGACCTTCTTGGTGATTGGTCAGTTCTAAAATTAATTTGTAAAAACATTCACGGCAAGCTTCGGACGGGAAAAAAATCTGGAAGTCATCGGAATTGTTGTGGACGTACAGGAAGAGGCAACGGTCGTCTCGTTTGTAGAAACTCACACTTCGGATGTTGTTTGCTATGAATTCCCAATCGTGGATTTGCTTGCAGTCACCTCGAAGGCTTTTTAAACATAAATTTGTGACCTAAAATGAAAACATTATAACAAATCAAAATATTTGTTATTGAGAAATTTTACTTGTAGCGTTTGTGGTTCAGCTCCGAGATTAATACAAACATAACTAGGCATAAACTCTTTACTAGGTTCAAGAATTAAAGCGGGAAAACGGAAACTGTCTTCTTGAGGTGGTTTAATGGCCTCCAAGAAAAAATCCATCCAAAAATAGAATATCTGCTCCTCGCACAAAACTTCGTCATCTCGCTTCTTGCGAAACTTGTCGATCAACTGAATATTACCAATAGTTGAATTCAGGTACCAATCAGGAGGCTTCAGTTTAAACATACACTCAGCCGCAAGAACTGCATTTGCGTAATGTTGAACCAAAACGGAAATTTCGAAGAAAGTTGCCACGTCCCAATAGTCTTGCAAAGATGCTAAGCTACCTTTTTTGCCAATCAGATTATTCAAAACCATACCGATGTGTTGTAGTTCTTCTGATCTATGGATTTCTGCTCCGTGTATTACAAGTAAAGTAGCCAAGTTTATACCTGTTAAAAAAATATAGTAACGCAATTTATTAGAACATTATTACGAGGGAAATACCAGCATATTCGTTAGGTTTCACTTCAAATCCCTTCCTATACCAGTATATAGCTTGTTCCAAACTTTCCATGTCTTCGTGTCCAGATTCCGTAAACTTATCCTTGTAAATACGTCCACAAAGACACAACATATCCGGAAAGTGATTTTCCTTCTACAAAACCATTTTACAAACTATTTTCAAACCACCCCAACAAATCTACAAACCTGTTTCAACGCCTTAGAGCAAACTTCCAACGCCTTTTCTCTATCGCCCTTTTGCTTTCGTCTATTCAAAGCAAAGGCGTACAAAAACGACATAATGTATGAGTTTAAATATTTTTTTGCACCTGGCACAGACTGCAAATCGTCCACAAGCTGAATCATCGCATCGTACTCTTGAATATCGCGAAAGCAAAACAGCATATCAAGAACAACTTCACCGGACAAAACATTGGGGTCGTCGAGGCGTTTGCGGATGTTCAGCAGGGATTCTCGCAGTTCTGGTCCGGTTTTTTGTTCTCTGAGCTTTTTCAGATCGTTTAAGAATTTTTCCTTCATGTGGGCTCTGAAAAAAAAAACGAGACGTGTGTAGAATTTAGAGTTGAATTCGATTGGTGGAAAAATTTTAAGAGTTTTTTTTAAATCATATGTTTTTTATGTACAAAATGCAAATTCATGAAACGTTGTTCCATTTTAATACCAAAAATGCTTCCTTATTTAGGTGCTGAATATTAAAAGTTAAAATAGATTTAAATCATAATTTATATATTTTTTGTAAGAAGATTGTTTTCTTGATAAATTAGTGAGTCACTCACTTCATAAAAGTAGCTAACCTACACACAGTAAAATGTGCTGAAGTTATCACTTTTTTGTCATTGTTTTCTTGCTTCAATATTAATTTAATTAAACGCCTCAATAAGCGAAATATAATTCGGAGAAATATTATGCTCATATTTACTGTCCAATCACCAGAATTCTATAGTGGATGACGAATAATCATCATTAGTAATATAATATTTTCTGAGGGTATAAAATTTACAAAACAACAAGTTTCTTTATTAGACATAAAAAACTTTTTTCTCTTTCTTTTTACTCACATTTCTAAGACCTTAAAGTGCAAAAAAACCAATACAAAAAAATTATATTTAATAAATACTTATGTCCCGGGATAGACTCGAAATATTTTTAGGTATGATTCTTGAATACATTCTGCATTGTCTTGTATAATTTTTGTTATTTCGTGTCTACAGGGTGTCCCGGAAAAATGGGAAATCTCTCGGATTCAGATAGGACATGAAAAAATAAGATGACAAGTTCCTATAAAAATTTTTCCTACAGGCGTTTTGTAAATTTTGATTTTTTTTCGGAATGAGACTTTCCTTTTTAATGACTTAATAAAACATGAATTCGTTTATTATTCTGCTTCTCGAAAACGGTCCGCTTTATCGACAACAAACAAGAGTAGCTTTTCTTTAGTCTAAGGTTCAAGCTACCTGATGTTGTTGTTTTAAGTCTTTTTCACACAGGGTGTTAAAAGTTTAAGCATTAAGTTGTAAAGCTTAGTCTGCCCCTGGTAAACTAAACAAGCTAGATATGTGTCAAGGACATTATTTCAAGAGATCTTTAGTATATGTCCATCATATTAACTTTTTATAAAATTCTATTAAGTACTTTAAAAGTTATTAAAAAAAAACGATTTCCAGCGACGCTCTTCAGGGCTACATATCTTCGTGGGGAGGGCCTGTAGGAAAATTTTTTATAGGAACTTGTCATCTTATTTTTTCATGCCCTATCTGAATCCGATTTCCTACTTTTTCGGGGACACCCTGTTTACATACATATATCTATGTACAGGGTGATTCTTTTATCTGGGGAAATGGGTTTTTCTCGTAAACGGCTGAAGGAAATTAAATTTTGAAAAAAGTGTTATATACCTACTGGCTGTCACTCAAAATTAGGATAAAAATATAGACTTTAATATGCATGACGCTAGGCGTCGCGACGCTCCAAAAAATTTGTTTAAAGCCACATACCACTTTTATTATATCAATGGAAAGGTCTTTTAATTTTGAGTCTTTTTTCTAAAAACCAATTTTTTTTTTTTATTTTTTAAAAAGTTATGATCCAATTTAAATTATTTCTGTTCTAACAAAATTTTGAAATATTTTTAACAGTAGGCCGAGTTTTCCCTCAAATACTAAAGTAAATCTTATTATATAAAATAAAGTAAGGTTAGAAAAAACAAAACCTGTTATTTGTCAACATATTACAACAACAAAAAACTTATTAATACCTAAATTAAACAAAAAATTTAATGAAAAAGTTGATTATTTTAAGAATTGTTCAATATGAGTACCATTGTTATCTAAACATAAATTATAACGTTTTCTTATTTCATTATACGTGACTTTTCCTACAACATTAGCATTAATTTCAGGACAGGCATCGACAATCTTTTGTTTTAAATGATCTATATTATTAGATCTTGTTTTGTAAACTTTATTTTTAAGAGTTCCCCACAAGAAAAAATCGAGAGGTGATAAGTCTGGAGACCTAGGAGGAAATTCTACTGGCCCGTAAATTCTCATCCACCTGTCTTCATATTCTATATTTAAATAATCCCGCACAATAGCAGCATTATGACAAGGAGCCCCATCTAGTTGAAGCCACAAATGTCTTCTAATCTTAAGAGGCACATTTTTTTGGTTTAATTTAGGTATTAATAAGTTTTTTGTTGTTGTAATATGTTGACAAATATCAGGTTTTGTTTTTTCTAAGCCTACTTTATTTTATATAATAATATTTGAAAGAAAACTCGGCCTACTGTTAAAAATATTTCAAAATTTAGTTAGAACAGAAATAATTTAAATTGGATCATAACTTTTTAAAAAATAAGAATAAAAAAATTGGTTTTTAGAAAAAAGACTCAAAATTAAAAGACCTTTCCAGTGATATAATAAAAGTGGTATGTTGCTGTAAAAATTTTTGAAGAGTCGCGACGCCTAGCGTCATGCATATTAAAGTCTATATTTCTATCCTAATTTTGAGTGACAGCCAGTAGGTATATAACACTTTTTTCAAAATTTAATTCCCTTCAGTCGTTTACGAGAAAAACGCATTTCCCCAGATAAAAGAATCACCCTGTACATAGTATAAACATTCTCTAAAATTATTTCTAGTTTTAAACCAATTCAGATTGTGTTATCAGTTTTTCTTAATTGTATGTGTTTGTTGTTTAAGTTTAATAAACAAAACATAAATCTTAAATTTACTTCAATTAATTGCAAATACTTTGCGCATGGATTGTCTTAATAATAAATCATTATAAGTAAAGTAAAACAAATTATAAAACTACTCACCTACTTTTAATAATACTAGAATCTCTTTTTTAATGTAGGATCGAATTCTATTTAAATAAAAAGGATTTTAAAATTTTATCTCTGCAATAAACCATCTACATCGCCAATTTCATACATTTAGCAATTTGTACATCAACGAAATTACTCGACAAATTCATTATGTCCAAACTTCGTCACAGTTAATTAAATCGAATATTACACGAGTTCTATTTTAGGAAATTATTCATTTTCACAACATTAAGGTTAACGCAGCTAATTTATAAATTCAAAAACAGTGCTTACTTGCTTTGTATCTCAACATCCTGCAGAATTTTTTTCAGTTTTTGAGACAAATAATCAACTGGTTCCTCAGTACGTCCGTTGGGATTTGTAGTCAAACATGAAACATCGTCTGACTCAGATAAGGTGTAAGAAATGAACGAATAATTTGCGCAAGATAACTAAAACCAATATTAGCTTTAACCATCAATAATATCGTGCAAGGTATAACAAAAAACTTACTTTTAAGCGAAGCGTTACCTCGCTATCTGTATCATTGTAAATCAGAATGTTCTGTTTCATGTTAAAGCTTTCTCTGACTCCCAAGTGATAAAATAAAGTGCTTTGCTGTACCGGCAATGATAGATCAAGTACAACTACATCGGCATTGTAAAAACTGCTAACAACACACGCTTCACCAAAATCCAGCTTTTCAAACTAAAACAACAAAATTAAACTAACAAAAATCTTCTAAATTTACTCGGTTACTTGAACATGGCTCAGATTCGCTCCCACTTGCAGACACGCTTGTTTAACCTCCTCCAGAGCTTTCTTTCGGTGTGCCAAGTTATCAGATTCGCTTATATCAATAACGCAAACTACATCCATATGCGGGCGCATTATGCTGGTGCTGCCTGCTTGTATGGTATGCCCCGAAACGTCGGAATGCGAGCCCACACTATCGGTGACACTGTGACATTCTGGAATAATGTTTATTTTTTGATGACTTAAGTGTTATTGCAATGGGTTAGGATAAATACCTGCGTCAGGCTCAACCAATGTAGCCATTGGAGGAACAGGCATGTTTGTTTAGCGCTAAGATAAACTTCTAACCATGGAATATAAACAAATTGTGTAACGCAGTTTTTTTTTCAGTTTTGGTGATGCACTGCGTTGAAATCAGGCGAACTGTTATGGGTTTGCATTGTTATAGCTAATTAAAGGCACTTGTGTATTGGAAATTAACTTGCATAATGGGATCACAACACAAATATTTTCATTTGACAGCTGTCAAAAATAAATTGAAAGGTAACGTGTGACCTTGAATAGTGAAAGGTTACTTAAGGTCCTTTTACGATTATCTCATTTAAGAAAAGTTTAAAATTATATAAAATACTTGAAAATGTCTTTAAATTGATAATAAATATTAAATAGCATGTTATACAACTAAAAACGACGTAAAAATTATTTTAGTTATTTTCAAAAGTATGTTATTTTTATTACACAGGCGTATGTATGGTTGCCTATCGAAAAGGGTCGAAACCAATGCATTTTTGGGTTGGTGTTTTATTTTTTTATAATTTTGAAAAATTTGCATTAATTTAGATGATTAGCAGAGATGACCTTTTTATTGACTTTTTCCTTGGATAAGGTAAAAAGAGAACACTTTTTATTCTTTAACCTTTATTGCATATGCAGCCTTTATACTTGGTATTGAGCATAAATACATATAGAAATATTTGATGTGTCCAAGACATGACTTTCTTATACGCATAGTACCACAATTATTTTTTCTAAAGAAATTAAATTAAATTTCTTGTAAAAATCGTGTTTAAATTTTGAGGGTTTCCAGCAATTTTCAAGTAGTCTCTGTCGCACTTATTGCAATATGCATAAATCTGTCCTTGTCCCACTCATTATAACCGAATTTTACGACAAAAAATATTTTATTTTAGATTTTTGACCTATTACTCACTTAAAAAAATCTCCCGGTATAAAATCACATTTATTTATTCATTATTATTAAAAATAAAGTAAAATAAAGAATAATAAAACGATGGTCCTTCTCTGGGATTCGAACCCGCGACCTTCCGTTTGGCAGCCAAGTCCCTTTAAGAGTCACTAGTCTATCTAGACTGTCGGATTCAAGCGCTATGAGAAATACAGGGTGTTTCAACTCAAAGTGGACAACGTAATAGAGGTTGTAGATCTCATCCAGACTAACACTTTTTTCAAATTATTATTTTTTATTTGAGCTTTTGTTTTCGAGTTATCGACCTTCTTTTGTTTTTACACAAACGTCTTTATCTTCATTATTTATGGCCGGACTTTAAAAAATTAAAGTTTTTTGAAATTGTCAGTTTGATATCAACAATTTTTGAGTTAAAATTAAAAAAAAAAAATATCAACAAACAAAATGGCGACCAATTTTCTTTGGAGCAGACTTAGAGCTATCCAAGTATATAAAAAAGAAAACTGGTCGAAATGTTGTTTGTTGATATTTTTTGAAAAAATGTTTAACGCAATAATTGTAGATATCAAACTGACAATTTCAAAAAACTTTAATTTTTTAAAATCCGGCCATAAATAATGAGGATAACGAGGTTTATGTAAAAACAAAAGAAGGTCGATAACTCGAAAACAAAAGCTCAAATGAAAAATATTAATTTGAAAAAAGTGTTAGTCTCGATGAGATCTACAACCTCTATTACGTTGTCCACTTTGAGTTGAAACACCCTGTATAAGTGCTTTAAGAATCTCTTTTTTTTTAATTTTTTTGACGGAATTTCAAAATAAAGTTCAAACAAAATTTGTTCAAAATTTAATTCTAAATCAATGTTAAAGAATAAAAAAATCTCGTAAATTGTTTATTTTTCAAGATATTCCTAAAAAACCTAAAAATGTCTTCAGGTAAGTACCACTTTTGTTGGTGCTAGATGAAAAAGAATTAATATGGTGTCCACAATTTTGTTCAAACTCTTAAATATGAAAATTGAATCAAATTCGATAAGTCGTTTTTGAGCAATTTTTCCATATCTAGCTTTGTTTTTGCAGCGTCTCAAGTTAAAGATAGCGTCGCATAATTATAAGGCACAAATTGATTTATTATGACTTCAGACCTGCAGTTTTATAGTCTTGGGTATCTGTTTTTAATACCTCAAAATTATCACATTTTTTAAAATAATTTTTGTTTCAGTGGGGACTTTAATTGAAAAAATTATTTTATTTTATTAAAAAATTTTATTAAAAAATTTTAAGTCACACAAAAGCTATTAAAGCAACGTTTTTGTATCTTTGAAAACTATATCAACGCGAATAAATCACATTAATCACTATACGTATCAAAAAAATAAAAAAATTACCACCAATTAAAAAACTGTAGTTAAATTTGATTTTAATTACCTACCAACTACTTATACGAATCTAGGTCAATTATTAGCCTTTATCAATGTTACTTTTTACGGAGCAGTTGCATATGTATACATAAGTACAGGTATTGGACAAAGTAATAGTACAAAGTTAAAACAGGAATTGATCAATTGTCCTTTATTATTATTACTCATAAGATATTCTTCCTTGGATTTAACCGACCTCGAACTTGTTACTTGTTACTGATTGAAATTAGACATATTTTTCAAGGTATTCAGATTGTTGACTGCGGGAAATTTTTAAATAATTTAGCAGGATATGCACAACTGGTTCCGATTGTTTAGGAGGTTATTGGAAAAAATCCTAGAAAAATACTAAACCGGACGTAATTACTATGCAAAAATATTCAAATCTATTAAATTGAACATGGTAATTTTATTTATATTTAATAATTTGTGCACAAATATGTTAATTATTATTATAATTAGACACCTAATAGTGCGGACAAATCTGGTTAACCATAAAACCACTGATTTAATCGATTAATGTCTAAAAAATTGAAGCAATTTAAGGATTGCATAACTTTCAACATTGGCTTGCTTATCAAATTTACCATAAAGAAGTATCCAACATTGACTTCCATATCAATTATACCATAATTTAGCAGATCACGGTCTTGAAATTTGAAATGACATAGGTCGACTGTGAACTATGAATTATTAATGAGGAAAATATCAAATTATACCGAATAATAATGTGGGGAATCGACAGTCATAAAATAAGTTATCGGCTACAAGGGAATATTATGATTCATTTAAAATAGATAAACAGGCAAATTTTGTTTTGATGCAAAGGATATTAGTAAGGACAAATTTTAGGTAATTTAGAAATATATTTACATATTTTTATTTATTAGTTTAAGTCGTCAAACTATACCAAAGTAAACGAAAATATTTGATATATTTTCTTGGAAAATGTTTGTAGTTACAAAAACTTCCAAAATCGCGTGTTTTTCTTTTATTTATCTTACATTTTGAACGAACTGGATCACGCTAAGATGAAGAGTCTTCTTTCGTGCACTATAACATACCAGTGACCCACAGAATTACCAAAATTATTTTACTGTAGTAAGGTTCTTCATGTCCATAAATAAAAAAGAGCATAAGAAAAATCAGTAAAAATTGCATCGTATACGAGGGAGGGGTGAAAATTTCAAATTTACTCTAGAATAAAGTGCCCTTATTTTACACCGTAGAAAAAAATGTTATTAGGAAAAGTTGTTTTTATTTAAAAGTTATCCCCGAATACCAAATTTGGGCTCTGTAGACAAAGAAAAACCATTTTTCCTTTTTTTGGACCCACCCCCGTATAACAAATCGCTAGAAGCTATGCAGCACATAAATTCAGTTTTTTGACTGTTCTTGGGCAATTAAACACATAATTTACTTAAATTGGTTTAAATGCGCGAAAACAGGGCGGTTAATAAAATAATGCCAAAAATTTACTAATTTTTTGGTGCACACCGTATTTTATTTTATGGATAAGTAAAACAACTTAATGTAAAACAAATGCGGGTTTACTTGATATCTTTAGCAATTTATTGCCATTTTTACTTTTTTAAAAAACTTAAATCTATTGGTTCAGGAATTACTTTTATCTGTACCTACCGGTAAGTCAATTTCAGTTTCCTGATAAAATTATTATTATTTTATTAAACGACCCGTTTTCGCGCATTTAAACCAATTTAAGTAAATTATGTAAGTATTAACCCAAGAACTGTTAAAAAACTGAATTTATGCGCTGCATAGCTTCTAGCGATTTGTTCTACGGGGGCGCGCCGAAAAAAAGGAAAGACGTTTATTTTTTGACTAGAGTGTCCAAATTTGATATTCGGAGATAAGTACAAACATCTTTTCCTAATAATTTTTTTCTACGGTGCAAAATAAGGGTACTTTATTCTTGATGAATTTAAAATTTTCACCCCTCCCTCGTATACGATGCAATTTTTACTGATTTTGTTTAGGCTCTTTTTTATTTAAGGACATGCAGAATCTTTCCACAGTAAAATAAATTTGGTAATTTTAAAATAGAAAATTTTTCCTTTTGGGGCACACTTTCTGCCGGTCACTGTATAGGTACTATCATCTTGGTTATCAAAAATATTTGGATAGGCACTTAAACTCGAAAAATCCTTCTTCCAATTGGGTAAAAATATGGTTTCAACTCACGAAGTCTCAAACTTGACATTCTTCTAAAATCACACTCATATATGAAGAAAAGTTTCTAACAAGTCAAATTTTAAGGTTTCTTGTTCTGTTGAGATTAAACAATACATCTAGCATAGAAACAAAATAATTGTGGATGAAGAGGCAAAAAGAACAGTTTTAAAAAAAGTACTGAAAATTTTTGTAGAAGTGGGATTGTCTTCCTTAAAGGCAATACACTTAGGAAAAAAATTTTGGTGTTAGATTTAAACATATTTTCTAAAAAAGTCAAAGGACACAAAATGTAAAAAAATTGCAAAAAGCATAAAGTGCAACTTTAAATATTTTTTTAATACTTTTTTAGTACATTTTTAATCTCCTCTTTTTATTTATGGTATCAGCACATCTGCACATAACTTACATATTACTACAAATAAATTTACCTTTAACATACGCTCTTGAAGCAAAACAAGCAAGCCCATTAAGAAAACCAATAAAAGCCTAAAACTTATGCAAATACATGCAAGCAAAAAAATGCATGTTTGTTTGCATACATTTTAAATATACATGTTGCGGATTCCCCAAAGAATTTCTAGCTCATCCAGTCAGACAACATCAGATCCACCAAGACATGGTAAATGGACATTCAGGTGGGTAACTACCACGTGGGGACCTTCATCTGCCGGTCAATGCAAGCGCGTTCTTCCGCGGCTTGGCCTCGCGCTTCGAGGCTGCACTTCGATATAAAACTCGGTACGGGCCAAACGCCCCTCATCTGTCTTCAGACAACTCAACACCAACTCAGTGTTATTACCCAGTGTATTGTTAATTACCTTTTGGACACCAATCAACCAATCCAACACCACCATGAAAATAGTAAGTGTTAAGTGTTAGGAGTGTTTTTGCAACAGTGATACGAGTACAGTGTGTTTGTTCATCCACATTCTACATCATCTGATATTGTTGTTGTTTCATCCTTATTCACGATACACTTTTGATTTTCGGTTTGGAAAATCGTGCAAGGATTATAATGTACGAAGTACGATAAGGATCTGCCTTCGTTAAAGTTGCGGTAAAATTGTTGTTAATTGATTTTCTTGTAACTTATTTGGAAGCGTTTAATTACATGTAGAAAGTCGTGTACGTTTGCAAGAAGTTAGACAAAATTCACACTAATTGTAGTTTTTTCTAAATAACTTGGGGTTAGGTTGGTTTCTCTATAATAGTTCACTATAAAAAGATTTTAATGTATTTTATAACAAGTTTCATTTTAACAGTTTCGATAGAAATAAATTTGTTTTTTTATTATAATCAGCACTACATGACGTTGATTTTATTAAATAAAGTGGGACGAATTATTTTTTTCTTGTAATAAAAACACAATTTAACAATTTAAAAACAATATCAAATAAAACTCCTCGTTATTTCACAAATAAATTTATTTAAAAAGTTGCCATGTAAAGGGCTGGATTTTTAAATATAACTCGAAATATGCCGCCCTTTCTGATATTATGATGTTATTCTTGATTTTTTTTTATACCACGAGACAAAAATCATTTTTCAGAATAGTTAGCTAAAATTATTGAAAAATAAGGATACTTAATAAATAAAAAGAACTGACTTGTTGCAGTAGAAAATTATTCGAAAATAGGTTAGTAATTTCTATAAACATCTTCGATTTATACAGTAATGAAAAAAATGTTATTATTAAAGAAACTCAATTTTTACAATTAAAAGTAATAATTCCTTCAAATGAAAAACTTTCTTCGTTCAGTCATAATTGAATTAAACTAAATACAAATAACTACTATTGTTATAAACAATTTCTAAATATAAACATAATTAGGTTTTGTACAAATTAAATTATTTTTTTAGTTACCTGTTAAATGTTTCATTTTTATACTAAAACAACAGACAATTAAATACCTACATGGGAGTAGTACTTTTTTAATCAATAAAAAATAAAAGAAATCGTTTTGTTATAAACAGTGAAAATGAAATGCTGGAACTAACCTAATTGCAATCATTGCCAATAACACCATAATGAACAGAAACTCGTAAATTATTTTTAGCATTACTTATTTATAATATAATGGATTTTAAGTAATTGCGTACTATAATAAATTATTAATTGGTGGTAATTGTAAAAAAATAATTACAATAATTGTAATTATCAGCTTTGAAATGATAAATAGGTAGTTAATCATCGTAAAAGATAATAAAGTACACAGTAATGTTTATTAATTCAATAACTTACACATTTGAATCAAGGTTTGAATAATCACAGTAATTTCAATTGGCGCCTTCGCCAAAATTCCAAAAATTTCTTACAACCAAAATTTAACGCGTTAAACTTTTAATTACCTAGTTAATTTTATCGTGGAGAATTTGTAATACTTCTGCAACAGTTACTTAGTGCGTTACTTAATAATAATTTTAATTTTAGTAACTGGCTTAGTTTCTAATATTTGCTTAGGTAGGTTAGGTACACCAAATTAAATAACATTCAGTTTTCTTGTGTTCAAATAATCAAAAGGAATACCTACTCCTATCATT
Source organism: Pediacus dermestoides (assembly GCA_963942485.1). Lineage (NCBI taxonomy): Eukaryota > Metazoa > Arthropoda > Insecta > Coleoptera > Cucujidae > Pediacus > Pediacus dermestoides. Next base: position 40,541,413 of record OZ012626.1, read on the forward strand.
TTTGTAATTAAATCCATAGTGTGTACCATCATGCTCTGTTGAACTAATTGACAATAACTTTCACTATTAAAGTTTGAATGAAGTGGAAGTACCTACTATTTACCTCAGAGTTAGATGTTAAATATTTTATGAATATTTACCGAAATATTAGTAGCGATTATTAGTTATTTGGTGTTTACGATATGGATATGTTATTAAGGTAATTTGTATAACATATAATTGGTTAACTGCTCTATTTCACATTGTTTTGTAAACATTTAAAAATACTGTGTCTAAAGCCATTACACCCGCATTTACATTAATAATATTTAAACATTCTAATAGAAGTGTGTAATATTATAACATATAAGGCATTGAGTAATTCGAAATCGAAAGCTTGTCATTTTAGTGTGTATTCTACTGTAACGGGAGTCATTTTTTTGTAGGAAAAGATAATATAAAAATTTGTGTGTTTACAGACCATATCCATACACGCTGTTTATTATGTAATAAATGTGTAATTATTTGTTAATGGTTTTATCACCCAATATTAAAATTTATTAAAACGCACGCCAATAACAATTAATACGAATGTTTAAATCTTTATATTCCGGGCACTTCCAATTTTATTGCATCATAACTTTTAATTTTCCATGATGCGGAAATTGCTTTAATAAACTAAAAGATGACTTCACAATAATAAATTAAATAACAAGAAAAAATACATTATGCAATTAGCGTCTAAGTACTGGAACCTTGGAGGCTGTTAATAATTAAGAAACCATCTATAAGTAATTTTTTGCATAAGAAAAGTGTTAAAAACTAGTTAAACAAACAACATGCAATAATGTGCTGATGCACTTTCAGGAATTTTCAGATTGCACATGAACATAATATACCATTGTCAATATTATTATTACATACGGGGATAAAAGAGAAAAGAACCATCAGCATATAAACCAATCAACACTAATGGAGGCGTCCGATATGAAATGTTAGGATCTAGATTTATAATGGTTAAACGTAGTATAGTAATGAAATAAAAAATATGGGTAATCTTACACACACACTTTCTTTGGCCATCTGCTATGTTTTCACTAAAATCGATTTCGTTTTAATTTCGGCACAAGAATATGCTACTTAATTACGATTTGTGACTTGGTAATAATTCGAATTATTTTGATTATTTACAATAAACAGGTGAATTTGAATGTGTCGAAAGTAATAAGATGTTGGGTAATATGTTTAGATTTGGTTCGGTTTATAATAGGGATAATTAAGCCAAATTTTCAATTTTGCTGTAAATCAAATGACAAAGATTAATGCGGAAGTTAGATTAAATTGTGAGTTTCCTGAGACTAAATAATATGGTGTACTTTGCGTAATAAAACGTTAATGTAGAGGAAAATGTGACAAGAGCATTATATCATCATTAGTGTTTGGTTTTTTAATTCTACAAGAGGTAAGGACAGAGGCGATAATACGAGCCCTAACAACTAAATGTTCGAACAAAAGTAAATTTTTGAAGTATGAAAGGAGAACTGGAAATTTTACGCAAATAATTAGTAAACACCTAATAATACAATAAAATAAAGCCTTAATAACAATATTATGCATGGAAGAAAATTATTTATTGGATTTAACAATATTTTAACCTTAATAATTAGTAAACTTTACAAAATGAATTTGCAACTAAATGTTGGGATAATTTTTAATTTAGGACCATTAATAAGAGGTTACGTCTCCTTTTGCTTTAATAGCTGCCTGTATTCTAGCAGGCATTGTATTTATCAAATTTTGGTATAATTCTGGCGTGAAACTGTACCAAATTTCTTCTATTTTGGTCTTTAAGTCCCTAATGGCTCTTGGTGGATTATTGCGTATAATACGTTTAATTTTATGACGAAGAGTTTCAATGACATTTAAGTCCGGACTGGATGAGGGCCATGAAAGCACCTTTATGTCGTTTTCCCCAAGTTCCAAAACTGTGATTTTTTAAAAACAGTCGTTAGAAAATTACGTCACATTTTTCAAGTGCAATTTTAAAGCTACGAAATAAGCCTAAAATCACCAAATAAAGAATTGAGGATTTTATGTACATAAAACCAACATCCAGCTTTGCAATAAAGTAAATTTTACCAAAATTCAACCAGTGGTTCCAAAACTGTCATTATTTTAATGTAGGTAGCACCCTCAAATAACACGTTTTTTGAAAAGTGAACTGTGGAACTCGAAAAAAATGCAAAAAAATTCATATTAACATTTCAGAATTTTTTCAATGTAGTACGATTATTGAGCTTTGATTTAAAGATTTTTTGACATAAATCCAATCAGCGGTTTCAAAACTGTGATTTTTTAAAAAAGTTACTAGAAAATTTCATCATTTTTAAAGGTGCAACTTTTAAGCTCCGATAAATGCCCAAAATCATCAAATAAAAACTTGCGTAACTTTTTTGTAAAGAAAACCAACATCCAGTTTTGCAATAAAGTAAATTTCTTCAAAATCCGACTACTAGATCCAACGTTTTGAAATTAATAATTCTTTATTTCTACAATTTTCCCATCCTGCTGGGTTAAAGTGCCACAGTTTTGGAACCGCCGAGCGGATTTTTACGAAATTTATGTTTTTGTATAACTAAATGTTGGTATTATAACAGAAAAAACCATCAATATTATGGAAGTTAATTTAGATAACTTTTGCGCGTATGGAAAAAAGACAATCAAATTTACTTTTGTCCGAACATTTAGTTGTTAGGGCTCGTAGTTTAGGTTAGGTTAGATAATAGTTTGCGTTTGTAGACAGTAACAACAGCGAATTATACGCCAATATAAAATGCAGTTTTGAGACATGAATTGCATAATTTCCTATAAGAACCAACATTGATATTTGTAGCGTAACCTAAAAAATTGCTCATAGTTTGGTTTTAAATCTCAGTAGTTTTCAAAATTTGGTATAATTTTTAGTCTAAAACTACACATGTTTGAGACTTTCTCAAATACCTACTAGAATTCGTCAATTTTTCGATAAGTTATTTACTAAATTACATTTTAATACTTGACTAAAGTTATTATTGATTTTACTGAACCTTTAAAGCTACAAAAATGCCAGTCGTACATTTTACGAATTTAGTATTCTGAGATTAATTCGCTACAAATACTAATGCGGAATCCGCCTGTAATGGACTCAGTTGTAAAGGAAACTCGTCTATAACGGAGGAATTTTGCTTCAAGAAATTAAAATTGAAGTCATAGTATTAGTACAGCAAATAGGGAGAAAAAAGGCCTCAAATAGACTTTTTTTACCCTACAGTCAATTTTTGCAGAATCTTGTAGAGGGTCACCCTATAAGTTTTTGTATTTATTAAATAACTTCTGTCCTATTAGATTTCCGAAAAAATAACGTCAGCACAAAGTAGTAGAGAAAAATATTTCCTACAACTTTTCTCTTAAATTTTTATCGATATTGTCGATATTTAAAAAGTTATTCAACAAATAAGTTGACAATTTTGGGGTAAGAGTAGTAAGTATGTAGTACCTAACTAGAGAAAAATTTCCCAAAAATGTTCAACTTATTTGTTGAATAACTTTTTAAATATCGACAATATTAAAAAAATGTTAAAAGGAAAGTTATAGGAAATATTTTTCTCTACTACTTTGTGCTAATGCTTTTTTTTCGGAAATCTAATAGGAAAGAAGTTATTTAATAAATAAAAATAATCAACTTTAATTAAGGGGTGGTGAAGGAACGGCGGGGTCTACGTTTTAAACTTATAGGGTGACCCTCTACAAGATTCTACAAAAATTGGCTGTAGGGTAAAAAAAGTCTATTTACTGCACTATATAAAAATATAAAGTTATGAGAGTGATACTTATTTATTATTAAACTAATTAAAAAAATGGCACCTTTCCTCAAAACTGTCATGGCCCAGTGGTACAACCTTCACCAAACTCTGAACTTCTGATAATAAAGTGGACTAAAAGAAATAGAATCGCCCACTATAAATTCTATTTTGTTCAAATTTTTCACACATTGAAACAATGTACCAAGTATTTCTGGCGTAACTAAATCCAAACCATAAATACAACACTTTAGATCCTATCAAAGACTTGCTGAAGGTTGCATTTCCTGTTTCAAGCTTCATTAGAAGAAACCCGTTGATTATCAGTAACGATTCCAGCGATACTTTATTGTTATTGTCATAAAACCATTCTGCAATAAGAAATTAAGATAAATTGACAGTTTAATTCGATGTGGACTACAGCTGAAGCCGAAGTTTTACTGATAAACTACTATTTATTATAATTAACAATGTTCATGCCCTCATGCCTAACGAAATACATTGTCAACGCAATGCATTAACATTAAGTATACACCATACTTGTAGTATAAAATTACAAAAAAATCAAATTTCCTACTTTCTACTTTTCACTAGGTATCACAATATTTAATTATTTTCATTGCACTTATTATAACACATGAATTAAAAAGTTAATGAAACCGCATTGCATAATCCACTAACGAAACCTGAGGTCGGTCAAGGTTTCTTGTCCAGCATCAACATTGTTAATCCAATTTGTGGGCGTGCCCGTTTGTATGTATCGCGTATACTACATTAATAAACTACCTTGACTGGCTCGGTAATATACTTGCTTCCGTTTCCTGTTAGGATTTTTGATGGATTTCTTTATTATTTTCGAGCTACCACGCACATTAGTTTGAAGGTAATTTAAAGCATCTCGTGATTTGTGTGTGATCAAATGAGGATAGTTAAACCGGAATGGGAACTAAACTTTTTACTTGAACTTGGAGTTTAGAGGTTTGGACCGTGGAAATAATTGTTTGTTGAAATTAATATGTATATATTTATTGGTTTTTTTGGAAGAGATTCAGATGCAAATTGGCGTAAAACTTTTACTTTATTTTATTGTTTTATTTTAGTCTGCCTGCGTCGAGTTCATTGTTTCATAGAGAAATATCTGATTTCAAATTGTCTCACTTTTACTTTCATTCATTTGAGACAAATTTTAATATAATGATATACTAACTTGCGATGTGCGTCATCAGAGCAGTAATTTATTTAAAAATAGTTATGTATTTGTTAAAAACCCATAAAATATGTGCATTCATATGAATTTTTTTCAATTTTATAACAAATTTACATAATTTAGAAATTCTATTGTAGTGATGTATCAGTATCAAAATTTCATAGAAATAGAAACGAGTAGTAGTAATATTTTATATTTTTTCTGAAATTTGCATACCCGATAGAGATCTCATAAAAGGAATGGTAGCAACAAAGTTTTGTTCAATTGATCAGGTCAACAAGTTTTTTTTGTGCAAAAACTTGAAGCTGGGAAGATAACATTTAGGAAATTTCATTTTTATGTGAACAGAAAAATAAGTAGATTTTTATACAGTATTCAATTCAAATGAGTAGTATATTTTAATCTAGATCAGTTGCTCATCCGGGGGGGATAAAGAATAGCCATGATAAAGAATAGCCATGCAAAGTAATTATTATAATGCAGAAGCTCATAGTCATAGGAGCAAAGAGAACAAAAATATTTACAGGAAATAGGGGCATTATTATCAGTATCAAAATTATTAATTACATCACAAAAACTGTCCGTCTGGTGGATGGTTGGAGTAGATTAGTTAGTAAGTTAGGTTAGATCAGATTTTCAAGATGATTCTCCATTTTTTTATTTAGTTTTCTTCCCACTGATTTATTGGATCTCTGAATGTTGGCCAAATTCAAATTGCAAACTATAAAATGTGATATATGTCTAATCATATACAGGCTTCTGAATCAGAAATTTTTGGACCTTCCATTGAAAGTGAAAGTAGCTCTTCGAAGTCTTCGAAGGATTTTAAAGAGACGGTGATTATCTTTCTGTTTTTTGCTGCAACTCGTTCACAATTTTTTCCTCACCTCATATTTAGGAGCCAATATTTATGAGATAATTTCAAAGGCTCGGTGAGGAGATCCGAGAAGTTGCTTCCATTATAAAAAGTTTCTGGACATTTCAGTGGCTGATGCTATTTTCAAGTACATTTCTAGGACAACTTGTGCATTTTCTATTGAAAATTGAAGTAATCTTAGAATAGTAGGTATTGAAAATGAAGGTGATTATCTTTTTGACTTTTGGTTGCAATACCGAAAAGGTTTGTTTGATATAGAACATCGATAAGCTGATGTTTGGATTCCTTCCTCTTTTGATAGAACTTCTATAGATTGAAGATATTTAAAAAAAAAACAAATATGTTTCCCTCCCTATTATAATCTTTCAACGATGTTCAATTTATTCATTACATTTCTAGGACAACTTTAACATTTATTACCATGCAAATTGCCAGTTTTCATGATAATCACAGCATTTCCGTCACAATTCCATTGGGGAAGACGACAGACGCTGATGCGGTTAATTGACAGAAAATTGTTATAAATTAATGAATTTACTGCATCAAGGCTGTAAACACGTTAATCGTCACACGTTACATTATCATTACACGGTATACCATATATAATGAAAAGGCTTATTCATGATGTAAAACGCCTCCATCGTTAGCTCCGGCCACTTGCTAAACGCAACCAAATCCTCCGGGCAAACTACGTTACTAGTATAGGCGAAAGCACATCACAGGCCTTGACTTTCAAGGTCATTTAATCGACATGTGTACAATTCCAGTCATGTTATCAATTGATATTTTGAAATAATGCAATTGAAATTACCGTAATTAATCAGCAATTCTCATATTTAGTTTTATGATTTGGTATATAGGTAGGTGCGCGACTTGTTGGATGGAAATAGAGCAGAACAAGCACGAAATCTTTTAAGTTGGTAAATTTGCTGTTTCAACAGACTAAAATTTATTTACGTGTGTGGTGGTAGTGGTAAGGTAATACAATTTTTATAATGTGCCTACTTAACATGAAACTGTACTGTGAAAACGCACTTAATTTGGTTGTACTTAAGTTAGTTAGGTCGTGATGAAATTCATTTTTTAACCGCTAATGGAAACAAGAACCTAACTACAAACTTTAGTAAAAGTACATGTTTATCTACGCGATAAATATAAACTAATTTTGCTAATTAATTATGCATACTAAGCCCTTAGCTTAAATTGCAATAAAACAAAAAGTGTTTTGTGGTTGTATATCGGTTGAGCGAGTTTTATTAGTATTACAGCGTTCATATTAAATTTATATAAAAGCGCGCTGCATTTTAAATTGATTATTTATTATATAGCATAAAACCACATGCATAATATTGCACCAATCCCCAACAATAACAACAAACATATATTACCATTTCGCCAGTAATTACAAGTTATAAGCCAGTGTGGCTTCCAACATTGCAAAATTTCTTTGGCACAATTTAACAAATTCCTTTCCGTTTCGTTTCAAAAATATAGCGTAACTTATATCCATAGAGCGTCCACTACAATGCAGGTTTTTAAGAGTCAAGGAGAATTTCACAGTGACTGTTCTGTTATACATTGATTTTCATGCAAACGATGTGGTTTCACTTATGAAAGGTGTCAATTACACAATTAATGTCGCGTTTATTGACCAATGGATTGATGCATTGATAGACGAAAAAATTAAAATGCATGAGTTAGTGTAGTTTGTTTCTGAATAATGCATTAGATGCAGTTTGTAGTGTTGCTAATACAATAAATTGAAGATTGAGTTGTAGATTTAACGGTTTTTAGTTTTATATAATGACAAAAAGGGGAAAACAGGTGTCTAATAAAGCATAAAATGATTCCTAATATGGAAGAAAATAATATGTATAAAATAAGAATTTATAATTATTATAATCGTTCGGTTTTTTATGGGACTATTAGACTTAATAACACTTTTGATTTACTGTTTGTAAAATAATTTGCTGGAAGTTTTTATAAGAAAAAAATTTCTACTAAAATAGTTTTTTGTACTACCTAAATATTTTCGACGTAAAGTTAAAATTTGTCAATCTCACATAGTGATGATGAATTTAAATCTTTAAAATAATTTTAACTAGTAGATCGCTCAAAATATAAAAAATGATTAGTTTGAAATTCAAATTCTCAAATTAAAAGACATTTTCTTCCCCTCACTAATAATAAAAAAATAAAGAGTACCTATAAACACAATAATAATGAAAAACAGCTTAAACATTTCAATTAACATTTTTCCATTTTTATTCTCAAGTTTTTCCTTTTCCTTTATTTTAGAAAACTACAAATTACACAAATATCACTTTTTTGTCATCTCTCAATATTTTTGCAATCGTACAAACTTCACAGTCCAATTTTCAACGAGAATCTAGTTAAACCACGTGAAAAATTACACTTACAATCTTACAAATTATGATTCCATGAATAAATCGGCATTTGCAGTTTTACACAAAAGAAAATGGTAATGAATCATGATTTATAGGTGTAACAAATGCATAGCCCACCCAAGTAATTGGTATTGTCTATTATTGCCGGATGTAGTGCGGGTATTTAAAAAGAATTTGCGGTGGTGTTTAATAACTTTGACATTTAACCTGTCGGTGTACAGACAATCTGAGGTAATGATCTACTTTCCATTCCATTGCGGTAATAATTTTGCTGAATGAAGAATTTAAATTAAAATTCCTGCAGGTTTTTTCCCTACAGCAGCATTTGGATTATTCTGTGATTTGTTTGAGAAATTACCTAAAGCATATTTGCTTTTTGTTCTTACACAGTAGAATCGAGTTTTGAAGTTAAAATGTAAATTTTGCATATAATAGAGGTACAACCTAACGTGATGTCTAATACTTACGTGTTATTTTTGCGAAATGCAAACAATATGAAACTAAATCTTCAAATACAAAATTTATCAAACGGTCTAGTACATTTCAACTTTCTCTCTAAGGAGAATATTGACTTAACAATAATTGTTAACTGTTTTAATAATTAAATACGTTATTACAGAAGTGTAGAGTAGAATATTTACATTTTGTGCTCAAATGCACTTCATTTAGAAATTTCTTAACAGTAACAGTCACAGTCACAACTTTTACTATTTTTTCAAAGCAATTGTTCAGGCTTATAATCGTGTTAGAAGTTTTTCTGTCGTACTGGAATTGCATTCCTGATGTTTTGAATTCACTAGTCATTAGATTTGCTTTTAAAGCTGCAACAATGTTGTAGAAAAGGTTATAAACATAAAACGAAGGAAATTGTAGAGTGTCAGGCAACAATATGAAACTTCATCAGAAGAAATAAAAATCGTACAGAAAAAAATTTAATTAATTTAATTTAACTTAGAGCTGAATAATCTGTTCTATTTTGAGACTTTCAGGTAAAAAAATTCTTGGTCTTGGACCTAAATAAATTATTCCAAAATTTCGAACCTTTATACAACAATAATAAAAAATTTCTCAGTTTACTTGTTTAATTTTATTATAAGTTTAACTATCTACAATTAAATCGCCATCTTATAAACATAAAAATCGTATAGTCGTAATATTAACCTAACCTCATTATTCAAAACTGAATAAAATTCTCTATTTCCTTTCAAATTTTGTAGTTTTAGAGTAGCAAATATCCTTCTTCTTCTGCTACAAGACAAAAACGAATGCATCCTAACCTTACCTAACCTACTTAATTTTCTTGACCTAAATATAAATATCAAAGCAACTTTTTCCACACTTTCAAACTTTTATTCAAAATACTGAAAAATACCTCATAGTGAATTTCACACTTTGTTTAGCTTAATTAATAGTTTACCTAGTTTATGAACAATTATTCAAATTGAAAGCTTACTGTTGTAAATAGTCACTTAATAATTATAATCTTAATTTTATCTAACAGAAACATTAAACGCGTTTACTTATGCACATAACTTAAGCAATATATCATTTCAAATCTCGCACTATGCATAATTTAAATTGTGTGGGTAAATTTTGAAATTAAATAGCTTTTTTCCAAAGATAATGCAACTGATGAAAAACTCCTATCGTACTTATTTACTTAACTATTTATATTAATCCCACTTTCTCTTCGCCGTAATTTAAAATCGTGCTCAAATTGCTATCGTGATCAAACTAGTTTCGCACAAAATTGATAATTAAATAAATGTTCCAAAAACTTATACAATATTTTTCCTTCCAGGTGATAGTACTTTGCCTTACCTGCTTCGTAGTAGTTGTAAAAGGACAGTTCGGATTTGGAAGTGGAAGTGGAAGTGGTTTTGAGTCATCGTTTGGTGGATTCGGTGGAGGTTTCGGTGGTGGTTTAGATTCGCCTATCCAAGCCACCAGAGACCCCCGACAAAATCCTGGTCCAGTTGTGTTCCCTCCAGCCCCTCCAGATAACGGAGAGACCAGCGGGGTGGTTGTAGGTGCTTCCGGATATGGTTTTGTCCCTCCAAACAGTCCAAGTGAGACATAATTTGGGTTCATTTTATCATGATCATAAGCTTGTAGTAGAGGCACTAACGAGAAAAATTGTTTGATCCCTCAACGCGGTTTCTTCTAATTAAACTATAGGAATTGAGCTTTGTTACATTCCGGACAAGTTTACTGAAGTTATCTTGACATATTCTAAATGTAAATAGGTTAAGATACATTGTTCAAAGGCGGTCACTTGACATGAGATAACCAACAAAGACGGACGCGGTCGCTGCTCAAAGCGTGATTTAATTTCCAACTTGCTAAGACTGATTAACCACAGTTCGAAACAAAGGAATATATCGACAATGTTGTGTTGTAACTTCTAAAACTTCTCTCCAACAACGCTGCAAACAAAATTATTGTCAGTGGTATAATATTCGAGTACGAATACAATATCCCCAAACTATATGCTAGAGCTATTAATAAATTATTAGGGTTAACCGCAACCTGATTAATGCAGACTCGATGCGAAATAACCAATTACGTGAAGGCAAAAGTCAATCAAGTGGAAACTTCATTCAAACCGTTAAAAATAAGATTAATGCTTTGGGCTAATACAATATTTAAACGTGCGGTGATGTAACAAGGAAGATATTGTGTTAGCACCTATATTTATTTGCTTTATGAATCTAAAGTGATGGTCAAATAATTTCCGTAGTTTCTATTATGAAGACAATCAATCTCATTGTAGTGGATTTTGCCGGAAAATTGACGTGTAAACTAATGGGAAAATTAAGAAGATTGTGGAGTTTATCCATCATTATAACTTGACCGCTTAAAGCTCAAAGTTCACAGTTGAAGTTAATCACTTAATTTATAGACCGAAAACGGCCAAAAAGTTGGTTTTTTACTTTCTATTTAATTTTAAACATAAAAACACTAATTTATAATTTAAAAAATAAATTGGAAGGATAATTTATTATTATCGTTACCTGTTTAAAGCCAAGAAAAATTTTATTAAAATCTTCTAATCCGCATAGTCTAAGCTAGCATTTTTAAGAAATTTGTTAGACATTTTTGACTCTGAATATAAAAAGTGTAGATCTAGATATTAACAGAGAATATACAATATCTCCAGCTTCGAGTATTCTGACATATCTTATTTATGCTCAATTAGCCTAATCATTTTAATTACAGGATCATTTTGGCTGCCTCAATATAACTACTATTAACTCATCTGAATCAAATATTCTCATAAATGCATGTAAGTAACTTCGTATCGACCGATCCATTACTTTACAACAAATTAACTAGAATTAAGCTGCGAAATGAAAATCATCCTTTAATCTACATTTCTCGCATCTGCACGCACTAAATTATCAAAACCATTATGTTAAATTGCCAGAACGATAATATTATTTCAGGTTCCGATCAAAGAAGTTTCTAAATAAAATAAGGCAAAGAAAGGTATGTTTTAAATCTATTATTTTAGCCAAATAACAAACTGCTTATTACAATAGAATCACAACGCGTTGCCGTTTTTTGTTCGACTAATTTTAAAACAGGACCAAAGTAAGAATGTGAAACTAAGCGTATAGTATGATCATCTTCCATAATAATACTTTTACTTTTTTCTTCAACAGTAACGTAACAATCTAATTTCTGTCTACAATGGTGTCTGTTTTTTTATACAATAAAACTTGTATCAGAGCTAAGAAATATTTTTATTGTGTTCCTGTCTGTCCGGGAAAATTCTTATCAAGTAGCATTTCTTTATACGTGACAGAGATTAAAAGTAACTCTGTGTGGAAGTTGACCTCATTGTTGTAGAGGCCGTTGAAAGCAAGGTGATGGTCGACTTGTATGCAGTAGTCTAACTGCATGGATTTCTTCCGTTTGTATGTCCAACAGGAAGTAGTAGTAGTATTTGCGATTGGGATGTAAACTAATACTTGTATTTATACAATCCGATGCAGATGTTCCCAAAATAAGTAGTTTGCAAAGAGAAATTAGATCGGTTTCATAAGATCGTTATTTGTTTCGCAAAAAACTTTCGTTGAGTGTAATTCATGCTAAAGATTGAAGATTGTGCTGATAAAATGTTATTACTAAGTATATATTATTACATGATGAGCTGATGAACATTCTTTCAAATTTGGTAATTGTTGAACAATTTACTATATCTTTTCAGGATAAGTAGTAGAATTTTTTCTAAAAAAATTGCATGTTTGTATAACGGCTATCTAAAATATTACAGAAAGAAAGTAACAGTTTGTTTATTGTTGAACTGAGAATTTTTGTTAAGTATATAATATTAAAAGCAAAGTGTTATTGTTTCTCAATACTTACACCTGACATATGTTAGGCGGGAAAATATCTTAACTAGAATAAATATTTAGAAATTATTGGCACAGATTTGTTGTAGGTAATAGAGTTTAATTATAAATCATCTTAAATTAGGCGAAAAATAGACTTTCTTAAATTGTTAAAATGGATAAATGGTTTCTAAATTATATAAAACAATCGGGAATTGATGCAAATTTGTTTAAGAATATTATGTTCACAGTTGTTCAGCTTTAACGGAATAAATTAAATTCATTGTCTGAGGTACAAATCCTTCTCAATCAGATAATCATTAATTATGTAGGTATATGTAATGTTGATTTTAAACTTTATATTCAAAAATAGTGGTGAAACTTAACTACATATTACAAAAACCTAGTAAATTTGCAATTGGAGGTTAGATTATAAATAAGTTAAAATTCCTGCTTATTCTGGTCTTTGACTAGAGTTAGGCAGGTAGGTTCTAACTTTTGACGCCAAATACAATAAACTTGAATTATTTTTTTACCTTGCAATATGACAGATAAGTTCAGGTAGCCAAAAAAAAAAACGAACCGGGAAAATTCGGGGTAAAATCATTAAATAACGGCAACATTGCCCTTTATAAAAACTGTACCTCAATTTATTCTAAAAATTTATTTTATATTTCAAATCATGAATCGATACCGATACACAGTTTGCTGTAAAATGATAATCTTGAATTATTACCACTTTTTGGCGCTATACAGGGTGTTCGCGCGAAGTGGCTCACTATTGCTAACTTTGTTATTATTGGAGCTACAAAGTCGGTTAAGTTAGCAAACTAGTAGCATTTTTTGCGCTGATTATAATGGTGAAAACAGAAAAACAATTGACTATCTGGTTTTCGAGATATTCACAAAAATAACATTTTTTAAATGGAACACCCTGTACATTTTTGCAAAAAACGATGATAAATTAAATTCTGAACAAAGAATGTTCTTATGCTTTTTTGACAATTATTTAAAATAAGCGAGTTATTTAAAAAAAAATTCAAAATTTTAATATCAAGTAGCCATGAAAATTAATATTGTAAATTTTCAATATTTCCGTAATTCTTTCAAGTATTTTTCAACTTGCTTAAATTCAAAATTATGATTGTTCGGTTTTAATAAATTACTATTCCGTTTTATGGCTACTTGATTTTAAAGAATTGCAAACTGTTTTTCAAAATAACTCGCTTATTTTAAGTTATAATAAAAAAAATTAAGGAAATTTTTTGTACAAAATTTAATTTGTCACCGATTTCTGCAAAAATATATAGTGTTCCATTAAAAATTTTTTTTTTAATATCTTGAAAACCAGATGGTCAATTGTTTTCTTGTTTTCACCATTGTAATCAGCGGAAAAAATGCTACTAGTTTACTAATTTAACCGACTTTGTAGCTCCAATAATAACGAAGTTAGCAATAGTGAGCCACTCCGCGCGAACACCCTGTATATCAAAAGAATATGTACAATATATCTTAGATTTCAATCTTTTCGTTCCAAGTTGAAATAAGATATTTTACAAAAACTACTTAGGTACCTCTTTTTCTCTTCAGATGTGGTACCTACATTATTTAAATTTTTAGCTCTAACTAGTTTCAAAAATAATAACTGTGAATATTTTCAATTACATTTAACTGTAACAAAAACAGTCTACAAATTCCAATAGTCAAACCGGATTTAAAGACAAATTTACCAGTAAACCTACATAAGAAAAAAATCAATCTGTATAATATGCTGTCAGATGGAGGTGTGTCTTTCCAGTACCAACCAGTACTGATATTTCCTATTTAAAATGACGAAGTACTTTTTCCCTCATTACAATGTCATTAACATTAACTACAAACCTTGAAATAATCATGTGGTTGATTTTTTCTAAATATTTTGCAAGGAAAATTTACACGCACTCTAATAAACTCACGTAGATTATTTATATCATGTTAATTTTTTAGGTATCCTTGAAAAAAAAATTAACTGGAGCCTATAAACTTCCTTGTAATTTTTTTAGTGATTGCTACAATAATTTATGCGTGTTTTTGTCTTGAGTTGAAATGTTGCATAATTGTGGATTTTTTTTATTTCAGGACTTAGACTACAAACATTCCACTCGTTCTTCTAATTCCCCGGATACCAGTTAGTATTATATTTTAAATTAAATTATTTAAAAAATAAATCAGTGGTGCTGTACAAATTTCAAAATTCTATTGTAAATTAAATACTACTTCCATATCACTGCCAATTTGCCTTGGCTGTTGTTAGATATTAAGCTAGTTCTAAGTATTTAATTATTAGATGTGAATTGCCTTTGTCGACAGGTGCAATTTTATTTATTAAAGTTGTTTTAATTAAAAACATTTTGTGTTTTATGTTTTCCCATCCTTTCATTATTTAAGTGTTTTTACGACTAATAAACCCTAGTGAAAAGTGAGTAAAAAATATTTTTAATCTTGTAGGTGTGTGAGAGACAAATAACTTGGAAGTTAATGGGCGAAAATTCCTTATAATTCAAGGATTAGTGTCGCTGCATAAAATATATCATTTTGGTTCAATACGTTAATTATTCATAAAATAAGAGTTTACTATCGCTAATTAAATTTATTTAATTTTTTTACAAGATGTTTCAAATAATATAAAATCCCTATTAATCTTTATATTTTTGACAGACATTTCCTGGTATTTTGTAATGTTAAATCGATTAGGAGTATAATATAAGCTCACAATAAAATTATATTTAATGATCAATAATTATACCTATAAAAGTTCTTGAATATAATTACAATTGATTAAATTAATTTTAACAAAATTGTTAAAAGATGACAAAAATTCAAGGTGCAAGTGCTTCCGAAATAAAACGAAACAACCTTCATCAACCGTCTGATCACTTCCCTTCCTGGTTTTTGACATTGGCCTGCTTTTCCCCATTTTATAGTATGAGATAAATGGGGATTTAGAAATCTATGTATGTGTAATCGCACGTAGTCTACTACATTATTTTATATGTTTATGTTGGTATAGTGAAATTATTTTTTATACTATTTAATATACCAACATTGTATGTTGTGAAAACAATACAAATTTGGTAATAGTTTTTTAATTATTTCTAATAAGAAAATATTACTTGTGTATTATATCGTTTCTGGTTTCACAAGCATAGACAATGGGCTTTATGTATGAAGCTAAGAAGCCGGCAAACATGTAGGTATAATAAGTTTATAACAGTTAATTAGATTAGTTTAATTAGAAAAAGTAAATCATTGTTTGTTAATGTTATAAAATATTTTTATTGAAACTTATTTAAATATATGATGTGTCGACTATTACGCAAGAATTTAAGTAAAGGTGGAGGTACCTCAGGGTTTCATATATAGATCTCTATCATACAGGGGTCCCGGAAGGAAAAAGTGGGAAATCTCTCGGATTCTGAGAGGGCATGAAAAAATAAGATGACAAGTTCCTATAAAAATTTTTCTTTTTTCTCGAAAACGGTCCACTTTATACACAATAAACAAGAGTAGCTTTTCTTTAGTCTAAGGTTCAAGCTACCTGATTTTGTTGTTTTAAGTCTTTTTCACACAGGGTGTTAAAAGTTTAAGCATTAAGTTGTAAAGCTTAGTCTGCCCCTGGTAAACTAAACAAGCTAGATATGTGTCAAGGACATTATTTCAAAAGGTCCTTAGTAGTGTCCATCATATTAACTTTTTATAAAATTCTATTAAGTACTTTAAAAGTTATTTAAAAAAAACGATTTCCAGCGACGCTCTTCAGGGCTACATATCTTCGTATAGGGAGGGCCTGTTGGAAAAAACTAACAAAAAAATATTCTTAAATGCCTAAAATAAATACAATATTTAGGCACATAAGTTTAGATTTGAACACCTTCAAGATCTACGGTTCCCACAGTTTTAGGTGTTAAATTAATTCCTTTATTTACTAAACTGTATAATAATTGTGTAATATTTTAATTGAGGTAGTTTTCATTCCCTTATCCAAACCCATTCTTTCATTCTAATTTTTTCAGATCCTTCAACTATTAAATACCACAACAATTTTGATAAGATTCCAGATTGCATTGTAACATTTTTGTCACCTGACGTTTCACGCCAAAGCCCATTTCAATGATAATAAATTTAGCACTGATGGTGTGCTAACAAGAACAATTTCGTCAGATGTTTCTCAGTCAATTGCGCGTTGAAAAGGCACGACATTACATGAATTGGACATATACGGTGTGTACATAAAAGACCATTTTGAGTTGCATCAGTCGTCGGTCCAACCAGCAAATAACTCCCGCAGATATCATCACGAGTGACCTTAACAGCAACAGGGTTTAATAGCTAAGTGCTGTTCTAGTCTTCCGGAGTTTGGTTCTTCTTTAATGGAGCAGGTTTAGAAACGGCTTGGATGTAATAGCAGATTTCACAAAAAAATGTGTATCTATCATGTGATAGTATAGGATTCTCTCTCTTTTCTGTGCGTTGTTTACTATAATAAAGAATTTAATGAAGCAATTGACACAGTAAAATTTTAATGTCCTCATTTACACTAGCATCGAGTTAATAATAACAGGATTTTGTATAATATGGTGTATTTTAGTAAAACGCTATATAATCTGCAAAATATTTTATTTATACAAAAATACTCGCCTGGTCGTGTCTTTACCTTATATTGAAGTCTCCCAGGTCCCAGGTCATTCCCTAGCATTAAAAGATTTAAAACACGTAGTGGGCAGATATATCTATAAAGTAATAATTCTTGCTCACTGTATAATTAAACAAATTAAACACGAACTACAACAAATGTAATGTAGATATCAAAGTCACTAATTTATACAAGACAAGAAAATAATTTAGCAATAAATCACAAGAATAATTAATTTGCCATTTTGTTATATAACCTACCAATGATAAAATATTGGCACTGCACGAGGGTAACTTTCTATTAATAATAATAATGTTATTTGTATTGTTTGTGTAATGCTGTAATGTATAGTTTATTTGATGTACAGGGTGTCCAGATTTCGTTGTAATTACGGGGTATCTCGCTTATACTAGCAGAGATAGAGATATGCGATTTTAGCGACACGTTGCTACTTTTTGTGAAACGAAAGAAGCAGTCAACGGTTTTTTCATAGCCCCCTTCATTTTCGAGATACAGGGCAAAATTGAAAATTTGCACTTTTATGGCAGACATCGTATCTTGGGAACGGCTGAAGATATTGAAAAGGTAAAAACTGCATCTTATACAGATTTTTACGTGGAGTCCAGTGGCGTACTCAGTTTTTTCTTCAAGGCGATAATTTTCGAGATATTTACTTAACTTATGTTATTTTAAATAGAACACCCTGTATGTTTTTCACTAGTTGGATCCAGCTTGTCATAAGCTTTACAAAAATATAAAACACTCTGTAATTATTTTCTATATTAAGCTAGAAAATGACAATTTTCAAAAATTCAGCCAAAAATTTTATAAGTAGGCTATGAAAAATAAGAAACAAATGTCATTATTCATACAATAAAAGATTTAGGTGCTGCCACAGAAAGAGAATTTAGGAATTTACAAGCACAATCTTTCATAATTCTAAATGTGCGAAATGTGTCTGAGACATAACGGAAATCAATTTGAACAATTACTATAAAGCGTATTTAAACTTTTATTTGTTCTTGTGAAAAGTTGACTATATTCCTACTTTGTTTGTTGTTTTTCATGGCCTACTTACACAAATTTTGGCTGAATTTTTGAAAATTGTCATTTTCTAGATTAATATAGAAAATAACTACAGAGTGTTTTATATTTTTGTAAAGCTTATGACAAACTGGATCCAACTAGTGAAAAACATACAGGGTGTTCCATTTAAAATAACATAAGATTAGTAAATATTTCGAAATTTATCGCTCCTAAGAAAAAACTGAGTACGCCACTGGATTCTACGTAAAAATCTGTATAAGATGCAGTTTTTACCTTTCCAATATCTTCAGCCGTTCCCGAGATACGAGGTATGCCCTAAAAGTGCAAATTTTCAATTTCGCCCCGTATCTTAAAAACAAAGGGGGCTATGAAAAAACCGTTGACGGCATCTTTCGTTTCACAAAAAAGTAGCAACGTGTCGCGAAAACCGCATTTCTCTATCTCTGCTAGTAAGCGAGATACCCTGCATTTACAACGAAATCTGGACACCCTGTACCTACTGAAATAAAAATGTTATGTAATTTTATACACATATATTTTAGGATACTCGTATTCTAAAATGACTTACCTGTCCAAGTTATCTTGAGCAACGTCGGGAAAATAAACCTCAATAATGGCTCAAGGATACACTACTTTTGTACAATAAAAAAGTATCCTAAATTGGACCACTTTTCGCATAGGTATATTAATAATGTCTATTTTCAGTTTTTTTAGCTATATTAATAGATGATGCTTACTATTTAATAACTTGCTAAAATAAGGGAGTTCCAATTTAGAAGATGTATCAATTTTGGCGACTCTGCTCTATCTAATAAATTTGATTTTGCTGGAGACCGGACGATAACCAAACAGCCGGTAGAATACACTGACTATCAAAAAATTTAAATACATTTGGAAAATATATTTTTTGTAAGTAAAACAACCACGAAAAGACTAACCTTTACATTAGGAAAGATGTCTCTATTATTGATGTTTTTCCATAAGAACAGTCATTAAAATTTAATTGCAAATTAGTACCAAACATAAACTTGATGCCATTTGTAATATCTTTATTAGGTACCTAGAAAGTGTTCATAAATAAAATTTTCAAATGTTAAATTGTCCTCGTGTGAATTTTCTTCTAGCGTTTCACTGTTTCATCTGCCCCATTCCGCGCAGTTAATCAGTGTCCCTCAAGGGCCCGAAACAAGTGTTCTCACACAATAGTCCGTTAATTAGAGGGTCATTATATATGAAATTGTGAATAAGTAGTGCATCAGTGAGCACAAGTCGGTATTAATTCACAACACAAACGGCAATATATTGCTAGAAAGGCACGTACGCATTTGCTTACTGATACAATAGTAGCCAAGATCTTAAGCGCCATCTATTACGCTTTCTCGTTTCGGGCCAGCGAACGCCATTTGTTATGTTAATGCAGACATTCACCGTCACCTTACAAATGACTTTAAACTTATCAGACTATACATCTCGCGAGAAATGTCCTGTTATGATGTATTTTGCCATTTAGCCACCTATACAGTAGCGATATATTATAAGTTAATGACATGTAGGCATTTAACACGTCCAAAAGTTTTCAAAAAATTTTGACAAAGTTAATTTTGAACTTAAAAATAAATTCAGGTGAAACTTTTGTAATCACCTAACCTACCTACTGAACTTTTTTCGTCTGCAGCATTTCCTTTAAACTGCTTAATGGAGCGTAACAATAAAGTGACAGTTTTTTTACGAAATCCTTATACATATTCCAAAGGACGCGGAATTATTCCAGTGGTTCGAACAAATTTGCAAAATCTTGTGTCTATATTTATGGAAAATAAACTAGGCCAATGTAAATAAACCAATTATACGAAATGGAACTCGTAATGAGATAGCTAAATATACTTTATGTCCAATTTAACAAATTATCCTTATCCTTGTCTATTTTGTAAGACCAAATAAGGAGCATAAGTTTTATAAATTATTAGCGAAATAATCATTAGATTAGTTACTGCAGAAGTATGTTTACTTAACATTGAATTATAGGTAAGTATTAGGTTAATATGCAGAATTTGTGGTTAAGGTTCCATATTCGGGGTTATTTGGCAAATTTAAAATAGTCCTGGCATAAATTGCAAAGTTTTATGGATAATACAAGAACCATTAAACGCTGCAATCAAATTCTATAGATACAAGGTTAATTTGTCTAATAAACTTTTAATTAATTAATTAATTATCATACAAAAAAAAGACAACTATTACACTACTAACTAGAGGTCAGTTTTTTTAATACTATTAAAAATTTAAGGTGATAGTTAAGAACAGTTTATTGAAGGGTGATAATAAAAATATAATTTTAATATAATTTTCTGCTTCTGATATTACAAGGAATTGAAATAGTATACTCAAGCTGTAAGTGACAGAAATTACGTAATAAGAAAATGAGGTTTTCATATAAGTTTCTTACATGTTATTTAATAACCCGCGAAGCAAAATATCTGTTGTATTTTAAACATAAGGTATTTAAAAAAAATCCTGGTCAAATCATATTTCATGTACATGAACAATTTGAGGTTTAATTTTTCGTATTTAAAAGCGAAATGTAGGTTTACTTTCCTTTTTGGGTCAGTTTATGCAAACGTTCGAAATAACTTAAAATTCCTAATATCGGTGGTAGCAAATTTCAGAATGGAAAAAGTTTTATTTATATTCAACAAGACAAAACGAGGATATATTTTGACAATACTCAGTGTATTTAAAGTTTTTGGACATATCGAGTACAAGGAAAATGGGAAATCAAGAAGAAGATCGCCTAAAATTAAATAAACCACAAAAATAACACAAGACAGGATCCCATGAAGAAGCATAAATCATCTAGAGGAAGATACTTAGACAGAAACTTCCATGTTGGATGAAGAAGTAAAACCGCGTTACAACCCGATTTTATGCCCTGGCCTTCTTTCTTCTATAGTCTCCTCCTTCTCTTCCCATCTCTCTTTGGTCTGGGCATTAATGAAAAAGATTCTTTCATTCTATCTTTTATCTTCAATTTCCTCCGAAGTTTTTTTGAGATCCTTATACGAGCCCTAACAACTAAATGTTCGGACAAAAGTAAATTTTTGAAGTATGAAATGAGAACAGGAAATTTTACGCAAATAATTAGTAAACACCTAACAATACAATAAGATAAAGCCTTAATAACAATATTATGCATGGAAGAAAATTATTTATTGGATTTAACAATATTTTAACCTTAATAATTATTAGCAAACTTTACAAAATGAATGTTGGGATAATTTTTAATTTAGGACCATTAATAAGAGGTTATGTCTCCTTTTGCTTTAATAGCTGCCTGTATTCTAGCAGGCATTGTATTTATCAAATTTTGGTACAATTCTGGCGTGAAACTGTCCCAAATTTCTTCTATTTTGGTCTTTAAGTCCCCAATGGTTCTTGGTGGATTATTGCGTAAAATACGTTTAATTTTATGCCAAAGAGTTTCAATGACATTTAAGCTTGCAGCTTGCAATAAAGTAAATTTTACCAAAATATAGCCAGTGGTTCCAAAACTGTGAATATTTTAATGTAGGTAGCACCCTAAAAAAAAGCACGTTTTTTGAAAAGTGAACTGTGGAACTCGAAAAAAATGCAAAAAAAATCATATTAACATTTCAGGATTTTTTCAATATTGTACGATTATTGAGCTTTGATTTTAATGTTTTTTGACACAAATCCAACCAGCGGTTTCAAAACTGTGATTCTTTAAAACAGTTACTAGAAAATTTTATCATTTTTAAAGGTGCAACTTTGAAGCTCCGATAAATGCCTAAAATCACCAAATAAAAACTTGTGTAACTTTTTTGTAAAGAAAACCAACATCCAGCTTTGCAATAAAGTAAATTTCATCAAAATCCGACTACTAGATCCAACGTTTTGAAAATAATAATTCTTTGTTTCTTCAATTTTCCCATCCTGCTGGGTTAAAGTGCCACAGTTTTGGAACCGCCGAGCGGATTTTTACGAAATTTACGTTTTTATATAACTAAATGTTGGCATTATAACAGCAAAAACCATCAATATTATGGAAGTTAATTTAGATAACTTTTGCGCGTATGGAAAAAAGACAATCAAATTTAGTTTTGTCCGAGCATTTAGTTGTTAGGGCTCGTACATATTTTCTGACTTTCTATTCTTCAGTTTATTTTTGTTTTTTTTTTCAAAATATTTCATATAAACAATAAAAAATAAAATCTGTTTCCTTCTTTAGAATCTTGAGATGAATGAATTATCTACAATTTTTTAAACTATCCCTCATGTAATCCTGCAGTTAACACAAATCTTTACTCACATATTAAATTACTAATTTATGTGTATCATACTAAAAGCTATAAATTATGACACAAACGACTACTATTAATTATGTACGGCCGAGTATACAATTATATTGTTTTAAGGATAAAGGAAATTTATTCGTATACACGTGGGAGTTTCATGTTAGTGTACTGTAAATTTAAATCAGGTGTAAAATATTATGGTATGTGTATTGAGCGCACATAATTTATCTGGCTAAATATACTTAAAATTATACGGATGAATAAATTTTCTAATTGTGATTTTAATCTTAATTTTAGCAATCACAATGTGCTATATAGTTGTACAATCTCCTTATATTAATTAGCGAAGTTATTAATCACTTGTAGGAAAGGATTTACAAGGACTTGTGTAGGAATGCAAATTTAAAGCGGGTGTTACATAAAAATTACTTAAATGCAGGACAAAATTGTATTAAAATCTTGTTCATAAGTTTCAACTTTATTTGTTGCTACCTAACGTTGGATAAAATCTGCGATGTAAATCATTTAGTAGGATGGTTTATAGGTCAGTATTTTGCATGTGACCTTTTTTGTCCATTTCTTACTACATTGCCTGCAATAATTACCGGTAATTAGACTGTTGCAATATAAACTGAAAATTAAAAAATGTATCGTGTCATTTTGTATAGGTATCTACCTAGACATTATAATGTCTAAACTGTCGATTTTTGGTTCATTATAAACAAGGTTAACGTTTCCTAATACAATATTCGTTGCTAAATCGTTCAATTGTTGTAAATTTTGTCTAGCGAGTACTTTCACATGAAGTAAATGTTGCACAGGGTTGATTTTTTGCAACTACCATGTGAGGTTTAAAATTTTATTATTAGTATATGTGAAAAAATTTATGAGCAAATTCGTTAATTAGTAGGAATTCCGTGTAGTGTAGGTATGCAGGTGTGTCCTTGATACAAATGGAATTAGATGTGGAAACCAAGTTGATTTCTATGGAGTGCATTCGGAAAAAACATGTGGAAACGGATTAGTCCCAAATAGTAAAAAAAACAAATTGGTTTTTCATTCACCTTTACTTAGGCAACTGCTTGCACTTTATTGTGGATGTAGTTTCA
This sequence comes from Pediacus dermestoides, assembly GCA_963942485.1. NCBI lineage: Eukaryota > Metazoa > Arthropoda > Insecta > Coleoptera > Cucujidae > Pediacus > Pediacus dermestoides. The sequence goes on from OZ012626.1 coordinate 40,565,201, forward strand.
TATAATATCAAAGAGCAATGCACGGACTAAAAGCATATACCGTATTTCATATTAATCGATATCTGGCAAAGAGCATAAGATAGATATTTTCTATCTTTAATTTAGGAAGATGAAAGTACCATATATAAATTGAAAACATATCAGTGGAAATAGCTGTCGTTTATAAGCAAAAACCCCTGGCTTTCAGATATTAAAAATACGTCTGGCAAACAACAAATAACTAAAAAAAACCTCGACACAACAGCACAAAGCAAAATGCATATACCTCCGGATGTGATGGTTTTGGTGATTGGTTATTTAAATGACTTTTTCAATGCAAATCCCTTCAGAAGGTTAGCATGTGTGATGTATTTAGATTTCGGTTGGTTTGTGACACTTTCGCTTAGTCTTTGTCATACGAATGATGTTTAAATCCTGTGCAACACTCCAGGATCTATGAATATATAAAATGTTAATCTTCTTTATCAAACTGTTGAACGTCCTTGGTCCATAAATCACATTTTCAATGACTGGTATTTGCATACATCATTTATATCTGATATAGTGGCAAGCAGGAAGGAACTCTAAGTGCTTCGTTATCATTTCACTTTGTGGAGGTATTCGGAATAAAATAAATTCGTATTTTATCTACTAGTTTATTTCTTAAACATTTTATACAAAGGATTCGATATAAACCATTAATACTGAAATTAATACATAAAAACAAATTAATCAAGCTGAAACAAGCTGAAAATGTAAATAATTAGATATATTTGATGTTTATTGGTCTTATATTGAAAATGGCCGATTTTGTAACTAAGATATCGAAATAAACCAAAAGTGGAATCATGAGTTCATAGTTGTAAAGTTAAAGTTGACTGTTTTTTTTTTGGAATTAATAAAAAGAAGAAGAAACGACATTCTAAGTAAAAAATTCTCCTCTAGTTTAGTTCATCTAAATAAAAATTTGGTAGTAAAGCTATTCTTTCTATGACTTGGAGAAAAAGTCATTGGCTACGCTAAAATTCCAAATTTCATAATTATATTTACTATTAAATTTAGCACTCCATAGGTTTAAAATGCAATAAATAAACTTCTTGGAATTTTTTTTAATAAATACAGGGTGTCACAAAATTAGCCTGCCAAAATCTACCAGCTGATTCCACGTTCAAAAATATTGCAAAAAGTTTTAATAAATGTAGGCTGAAAAATGCTTCCTAAGGGGAGCCCCAAAGAGGAGTTTTCTGTAATATCTTTGCAACTATTTGAGGTAGATTCATGAAATTTGGTGAGTTTGAAGCTTTTATAATTTGCCACATATTTCTTTTTTCAATTGTCAGACATTTTGCCAGGGACGTCACATAGAGGGTGGGTGCTGGGTAAATTAGGCCCCATATTTTTTGTGTGGATAATTTTTAAATTTTTTATATCAAATTATGAAACTTGGTTTATTTTTACACAAAAAAGCTCGTTTCAGTTGATCATTGAATCTCGAAGAGATTTAACTTAATTTTTATATTTTAAAAAGTTTCTATATTTTAAAAGTAAATTGAAATTTACTTTGGAATTTTTGTTAATTTTTAAGGTTAATTAGTTTAAAAAATTCCTGCTCCAGTACCGCTGATGACATTTTCATAAACTTTCCACTGTTACAAACTTACAAAGAATAATCCAAAATTTGTAAAATATTCTAATAAAGTTGACTGTTTTCTATGGTCCATAGCTTCAAAAAAAGTAATAATTCAATAATGTAATAAAACCAACTCATTTCCTCACCACCACTGAGGTAGAGTTTAGGCGCGTTTTTTTTTAACGTGGTGTCCCCAGGAGGCCTATTCCACGGTCAATATTATAGAGCATATTATGTAATTATTTACTACTTGATAAGTTTCATATTAATAATTTTTGTATAAAATAGATTTCACCCCAAATTTGTTTCGATATATTTTATATTATAATGGCACTTTTGCAGTGTCAATGGGAAAGGTATGATATAAGGGAAAAATATAAATAATAAAACATACATATATTCGATTTTTGGATTTTCTCCAAAAATTTATTCAGATGGAGTACCATAAAAATTTTAATATGTTAGCAGAAAAATAAGTTGTTAATAAAAGAGAAAGAGGGAAGGCCTATGTGGATTATATTAATAATCTCACAGTAAAATTATCTAAAACATTTAAAATAATTATTTTCAGTGGTATTTATTACATTTGTCTTTTTATCGAAAAATACTAGGTACTGGTGATACAATTATTTTTAAATTGTACCTAATTTCATATGATTTTGTGAATTGGGGGCCCCCAAACATTTTTCACAAATTTTACCTTCGAAGTACATAAATTAAATTATGTATAGTATATATACTGAAAATAAACATTATAAGGTACATGCCTGAAAGAAATGTTTTTAGACATTTTAGAATTAAAAACTTTTTAAGTACACAAATTATTTCCGGGTTTTTAGGGCCCTAAATTACACTTTTATAAGATCGCATTTGGCTTTGTTACAAAGCTATTTTAATTTAAAAAAAGTACTGTTTATATAAATTAATTACGATTTTTTTTAAAATGAGAACCCCATGTAGAAAGAGTTAATTACTCCCTTTCCACATTTAATGGGCTACCTTCGAGGCCGCTTGCGCGAACCTCTACCACACATTACTGCTTAGACCATACATACATATACATTATGTCGTATAACGTAAGAATCTAAGCATTACTCACTATCCGTAGCATCCATTGCTCACAACGGTACTTTGCATGAATTAGGGCAGCATACGAATAGGTTAAAGGGTAAACGCCGTGTGGTCTGACATGTGACTCATCTCGGATACTAGTCGTAGCAGTTCAAAATACGACCGACACCTCTAACGATGGCACTAGCTCGAGCGCAAGTTTGCTCCAGCTTCGTTTACCCTCCCGAATTTTAATAATTTACTTGTTTTCAAAATTACAGTACTTAAATTTTTTGTTAAATTGGCTTTGTTACAAGACGTGTGACGGTTTAGCCGCTAATCCCCAACATATGCCTGCATTTAATCTGCTTTTACAGACCGTACATAACATTATATCGGACATTAGCGTTGTCCGGCGGTTACCTATGGGAGGTACGTCACAAACGCAACTATAACCGTTCTAATTCCAGAGGAAGGCCAGGCCTCCAGCATTAGAACTTGCAAAGCTTCCGGAAAGACCGCGGGTAGTGACTCCTTGTGTTGAGAGACAGACAACAGCTCTAGGCAATGCCTAGGTGTCAACCCGTACAACTTTTCCACATCTCTGTCACCCCACGCGAATCCACCATCCGCCAAGAGTGTCATAGTTACTCCTGCCGTTTACCCGAGCTTGTTTCAATTTCTTTACGTTGATATATTCAAAGCACCGGGCCGAAAAATTATGAAGGTAAATTATTTCTAGGTTTTCAGGGCCTTTGCTAATTGCGGCTCTGTCAGTTATCATTGCGTATAAGGCGAAATTTTTTTTTAGAACACAAACTTTTAATCAAATTAACAATTTCCCAAAAAAATTGTTAATTAATTACAGTCTTTAGAACAAGTAAAAAAAATTAAGAAATTTAAAATTTTTTCGGCTTTTCGTATTTGAGTTATTCATAGTTAAAGTCAAGGCTCAATTTTAATCGTGTAGTAGTTGCATGTTTTTTGTGTTAGAAATTATTTATGTATACCACAAAGTTTTATCTTGCAATAAATCCTCAAAGGGTAAAATTTTCTATAATCGATTACTATTAGTAATATTATGGAGTTTTAGTTGCAATATAATAAGGAATATTTCCCTCTCAAGTAATGCAACCAACTCATTTCCTCACCACCACTGAGGTAGAGTTTAGGCGCGTTTTTTTTTAACGTGGTGTCCCCAGGAGGCCTAATCCACGGTCAATATTATAGAGCATATTATGTAATTATTTACAACTTGATAAGTTTTATATTAGTAATTTTTGTATAAAATAGATTTCACCCCAAATTTGTTTCGATATATTTTATATTATAATGGCACTTTTTGCAGTGTCAATGGGAAAGGTATGATATAAGGGAAAAATATAAATAATAAAACATACATATATTCGATTTTTGGATTTTCTCCAAAAATTTATTCAGATGGAGTTCCATAAAAATTTTAATATGTTAGCAGAAAAATAAGTTGTTAATAAAAGAGAAAGAGGGAAGGCCTATGTGGATTATATTAATAATCTCACAGTAAAATTATCTAAAACATTTGAAATAATTATTTTCAGTGGTATTTATTACATTTGTCTTTTTATCGAAAAATAGTAGGTACTGGTGATACAATTATTTTTAAATTGTACCTAATTTCATATGATTTTGTGAATTGGGGGCCCCCAAACATTTTTCACAAATTTTACCTTCGAAGTACATAAAATAAATTATGTATAGTATAGATATTGAAAATAAACATTATAAGGTACATGCCTGAAAGAAATGTTTTTAGACATTTTAAAATTAAAAACTGTTAAGTACACAAATTATTTCCGTGTTTTTAGGGCCCTAAATCACACTTTTATAAGATCGCATTTGGTTTTTTTACAAAGCTATTTTAATTAAAAAAAAGTACTGTTTATATAAATTAATTACGATTTTTTTTTAAATGAGAACCCCATGTAGAAAGAGTTAATTACTCCCTTTCCACATTTAATGGGCTACTTTCGAGGCCGCTTGCGCGAACCTCTACCACACATTACTGCTTAGACCATACATACATATACATTATGTCGTATAACGTAAGAATCTAAGCATTACTCACTATCCGCAGCATCCATTGCTCACAACGGTACTTTGCATGAATTAGGGCAGCATACGAATAGGTTAAAGGGTAAACGCCGTGTGGTCTGACATGTGACTCATCTCGGATACTAGTCGTAGCAGTTCAAAATACGACCGACACCTCTAACGATGGCACTAGCTGGAGCGCAAGTTTGCTCCAGCTTCGTTTACCCTCCCGAATTTTAATAATTTACTTGTTTAAAAAATTACAGTACTTAATTTTTATTAAATTGGCTTTGTTACAAAGTTTCAAAACGTGTGACGGTTTAGCCGCTAATCCCCAACATACGCCTGCATTTAATCTGGTTCCACAGACCGTACATAACCTATATCGGACATTAGCGTTGTCCGGCGGTTACCTAGGGGAGGTACGTCACAAACGCAGCTATAACCGTTCTAATCCCAGAGGTACCTGGTGGAAAGTCAGGCCCCCAGTATTAGAACAATCAAGGTTTCCGGGAAGACCGCGGGTAGTGACTCTTTGTGTTGAGAGACAGGCAACAGCTCTAAGCAATACCTAGGTGTCAACCCGTACAACTCTTCCACATCTCTGTCACCCCACGCGAATCCACCATCCGCCAAGAGTGTCATAGTTACTCCCGCCCTTTCTTGAATTTCTTCGCGTTGACATTCCGAGTACTGGGCAGAAAAATTATGAAGTGCTTATATAAATTATTTCTAAGTTTAGGGCCCTGTCCACTTTACCCATTTACATGCGTTTCATTTTTCTACACCCACGTATGTTAGGTACATATGGTTTGCTCTAACCCTAATTCCAGTAATTCTGATGGGACTTTATACATAATCGTAGTCTAGGAATAGCGCGACCTAAATGTCAAAAAATATTTAAAAGACAAAGCCCGTGCTTTATGCGCGAATATGTCTCGGCGCAATTACTCAACAAGGTTCCGATATCGAACCACACAACAACGCTGGAATAATGCAAATTAATTCATGGTTAAAAATTAACCCGGATTGATTTACTATTAGAATCATTTAACAATGTTAATTTTACGAATATTCAACTGATGGAATTTTCCTTTTCCACAGACTAAAAATGTTCTAACCTGGTATGCTGCCTTGTACGATGTATAGTCCTCCTATAATCGTCATAGGACCTACCTTTCAAAGATAATCACTGAAAAAAAATATGCGAAACAATCCTAAACAAGAAATAATAACACGCGAGTTAAGGTTGAGTTAACGCGTGATATACGAAATTATTAATTAATAATAATTAAACATAAATAAGAAATGAAACTTTAACACACGTCTTTACCAGTTCACATTCGGAACAAAACTAAAAAATGTCTAATATAAACATAAATAAATAAATGAGAATAATAACTCATAAAAATTAGTCATCTCTTATTCAACAAATACCTACAAATTATAGGCTTAGTCAGCGTTAAAATTCTCGAAAAATCCAACAAAAATATTTGGAAAAACGACAATTTTTATAAAATTTATATATCTAGAACTTCTGAAAAAAAAATTCCGGTTTCTGGATTAGAAAACGAATCAACTGTGAAGTGGTGAAAACATGCAAAAATAAACCACCTTATATGTTCTGAAATTTTCCAATAAGAATGTTGTCTTAAGGCTACAAAATAAATTTCGTGTTTCTATCACGAAAAATAAATAAATTATAACCGTTTTTAATTTTATTGAGTGCCCCATTGTAAAATGTTGGGAATTGTTTTGGCTTATCGTACTTACTGGCAATTTTATATGATAATTTGATTGCATGTGATTGTTTCCAAACAAAAAAACACAAGAATTTTCTCAAAATGATATTTAAAAAAATAATTACTGAAGCTGTTAATGATGGTAGAGTTAAAGTCAAATTTACAGTTTCAGAATATAATTGATACATTTCTTAAACAACAAATCGTTTTAAACTAAAATGTGTCCGTTTAGACTTTTTCAACGGATGGAATTTTCCACCAAAATTGAAATATTTTAACAGAAAACTAAAAATGTTCTGACCTGGTATGTTGTCTTCTACGATGTGGTCCTCATTTAATCATCATGGGACCTAGCTGCAACAAGCAACAAGAACAGAACAATCAAAAGCAGAATTCAAAAAATATCTTAAATTTTCTATACTTAAGTAGTAGTACCAGCATGCTCCCCGCATTCTACTGTGATCCCCCTCATCTACAATTTTACATATTAGATGCGACAAGATGATTTGAATTGTGTTTGTAGTCTTTTTTTTATTCTGAAAATTTTTCTATCTACCAAAGCAGGCAAAAGGTTTTTTTAACTCTAGCCAACGTGGGCCCTCAATTAACCCTGGTAAAGTACCACACGGGGCCCATGAGTAGTAGCAGTATAATATAGTAGTAGCAAAGTAAATTAAAACTATTTCGAAAATTTATCAATCTACCAAGGCAGGCAGAAGTTTTGTTTCTAGTTAATTTCAACAAGATCCCCTCTTATATCCCGAGTCCCCTGTACCCGCATGGCCCCATGAATAGTAGCAGTGTAGGTAGTAGGTACTAGTAGTAGTCAAAGAAATTAAAATTATTTCGAAAATTTTTCAATCTACCAAGGCAGGCAAAAGCGGTTTTATTTTTAATTCGTTCCACCCCGGGCCCCCTTTAACCCCTCTGTACCCCGAAACTATTTCGTACCTTTTCTCTTGAAGCCCTTTTGCTTTATTCCCGTATGATGGTAATCCAAGGAAATCACTAATCACTACACAGTAATTATAATAACACGTGTTATATTTCATAATTAATTAATAATTAAACGTAAGCACCCGACACACGTCTGCTCCGTTTGGCATTCGAAATAAAACTGAAAAATGATTCACAAATTCATATACAAAATAAATCCATAGATAACAAAGTCGTAAAAATTACTCATAATTTTTTGCCAACAAATACAATTTAAAGGCTTAGGCTGGGTTCACTTTTTCACACAATTTAACACAACAACACTTTTCAGTATTGATTTTTTAAGAAACGTGAACGCAGCCTAAGGCTATAAAATTGTAAATTTTGGTTGTGTAAAGGGTGAGTAATTATGAGTTATTTATATATTTTATTCTATTATATTAGTCAGTTTTTAGTTTTGTTTCTGTAAAGAATGTGTGCTAAAATTTTGTTCGTTCCATTTAATTATTAATTAATTATTTCGCGTTAACACGTATTATTGTAATTTCTTTAGTAGTTAATCTTAATTTGTGTGTAATTAAATATTTCTTACAGTTAGGTACTTCTCAATGATTGACTTATTTTTTCAAAAAGTGCTAGTGTTGTGTAGATAATTTGTGATTTTCTTGGATCGCCAAATGGGAATAAAGCAAAGGGGCTTCAAGAGAAGAAGTACGAAAATTTAGTAATTTTTTTTATAAATTTAAACAATTTTGGTAATTTTGAAACAATAACTAAATTAATTTGCTAAAATATGATTGTTGGCAACGACTTAAGTACAATACTTTCCAAAAATCAGAACCTTATTCGTATTTTATAAGAAAGTCATGTGCTGGACACATCAGATATTTTGTTTAGGGAAACTATTAAAATAAACTGTTTATATCTAAGCGGTTTTCTGCAAAATATAAATTTAATGATGAACATATTTTTTTTATAGAATGGTTGAAATTCCAACAACAATAACGTAAATTATCCGACATAATTTTTTGTTGTTGTGTGAATATTATGAAACATACAATAAATGCGACTGTATTCTTGGCTGTATAACTTAAGTGAACTAGCCAACAACTTTTTGTTGTTCAACTTCCAGACGAGATAAATTTATAAGCCCAATTAGTTGACAAATTGTTTTTGTAGTTTCTTTCACCTTATCCTTTAAGTATACTCTCAATTGCTGTGTCTCGTACATAAATTCCCAAATTCTATAGAAAATGTTGTGCAGAACTATGTTTATTGTTTAGAACCCACACATTTCGATAATATGTTGCAAGGGGAACAATTCAATAAATATTGGAAATATTTTTATCGTCTTGTAAATATGCAAACATTGGTCGTAAAGGCCTCAGGCTCACGCTCATATATTTTTCGGCTGTCAGGGGTTTGGCAACTTTGAATTCTAGTAGTGTGGTGACCGAGGCAGAAATTTATTGCGTCATTAAAGTGGTGACGAGCAGCCCTGTAGATTACGTCGAACAAAGCACAAGATGATAACTTATTGTGGCATAAATGTCCCAGAGGTTCGCTCTACATTTTATTATGTAAGCTGCTGCTTTATTTTGGCTGGCCGTTAAAAAATGATTGGCCTTCATTTGAATAGTTAAAGTTTTACGATCAACTATCAAACAATGAGGCTTTTGTGTCTAATTTATGCAAGATAAAATTTTAATGGAATTATATGATTTTACTAAAGAGTTATATAACATTTTGCCTGCGTTTTATGGTTAACGACATCGTAAAACTCAGTCCATATCCACACAATTTAATTGTTTTTGACTTGGCTTCAATTGCTTAAACGGGTTAATTCGTTTTTTTTTATTCGGCCACACAGGTAAGAAAAATTGAGTGCCTAAGTCAGTAACATAAGAAGAAAAGTTATAATTAGAAAATACAAAACTCAATTAAGTTCTAAAATAATTCAATTAAAAAAATCACCAATTTATATCTAAAATAATTTAGGTTTTTTGTATTTTGAAAATTTTATTTGTAAATCCAATAGTTTAGCAGAAAATCGTGCTTTTATACAGAACCAAATTTGCATAGTGAAATTTTCAAATATTAATCGATGATTGCTCCAAAACTAATCTTGCCTAACAATTTGTACAAGGCGGACTGTCACAATTTCGAACCCTGTATATTTGGATTTAATAAAATGAAATTTTCGCCATAATTTTACGCTTATTCAAATCATACACCAGGTGAGGTGAACTTGTTCTTCTAATTAGCAACTTTTCAGGAACTACCAATATTATAATGTAGCACCTACTCATGACGATGAAGCCACATTTGAAAGGAAATTCTGCGAATGTTTCTAATTAAACCTAACAAAATAGCCGTATTTAAACAAAAAAAGTTAGTTTTGCAACTTTATTGGCACTTGAAAAACAGTCAAAGAAAAAGTTGTACGAACAAAATTTAATTACAGTTGAAGAAAACGCTCTTGTAAGCAGCTATTCATTTCCATTACGACTAATGTAGCTGCTGCCTATTTGTCGAGTGAACAAAACTACGGAATAAAAAGAGATTTTTATCAAAAACGGCCTGTTGGTTTTTGCATGTGTGGCGCAGCAATTACGAGTGAGCATATAAAGCAGCAGTATACTAAAGTGTAAAACCACCATAGACCTATTAAAGCTGGGAACATTTGGGTCCGCTCGTAAAGTTCTTTCCTTTCATTTCATTTCCGACTGTAAATCTTTTTAGCTTAGGGTCCTTTGTTGGGAATACTGTTAATTAATTTTACCGTTATTGTACATAAGATGTGCAAGAAAAACTAAATTTAACATACGGTATTTCAGTGCAGTTTTTTTATGTCAAAAAATAATGTAACGGAATATTAAAAATGTAATTAAATTTTGAAAGGTCTTTTAGTTTGGTTTGTGCAACAAAAAATAATGTAATTGGCAGACAGAAATTAGCACGTTAGAAGATGCACAGGCATGCATAAATAACATTCTAGATAAAATTAGTTTAGCTTCGTTGCTATTTATTTTTCAGCAAGTTGCGAGCTTCAAAAATTATTAAAGTCTGTAAATAGGTAGTTTCAAACTCAGTTATGAGGCGCTGAAACAATTTCTTGTTAACAGTCATTATAAAAAATAATTAAATACCTTCTGGAATTTAGGAAAATAAGTTCGATAAAGTACATAAATATCTGTTTTATTATTTTCCATACGTTCAGCTTCAACCCACAAAAAACAACAGAAATCAGCAGATAAAAACGTCCTGATTTTTTTGGGCAATAAAACGAACGTCATTTTTCTAGTTAAAAGTGCCACAATAATTTTTAAACCACAGAGCGGATGCTGACGAAATCAGAGTTTTTATATACAGTGTGTTTTACGGGAAATGGTAACACCTCAATAATAAAACGAGTAAAAAAAAATTTACCAAGAGTGAAAACCTAGATTACTACAATAAAAATTAAACCGAAAAAATTGAAAAAACGTAAAAAAAATTATTTTTAATTTTTTTTTATTGGTTTATTAGAATTTTGACAAATAATCATTGTTTTATGTGATAGATCTCTTGATGTTTAGGTACTGTTCAATGAATCATGGCAATCTTGAAAAAATAATATTAAAATTCATTAGGAAAAAAAATTTTTGGGGAATTTTAATATTTTCTGTTTTCAGCTAAAATTGGGATTTGGGGTTTTGAGGTAAGCCCAAAAATTTTTTGTTAATAAAATTTTTCGAAAAAAAATGCCGTTTTTTAAATTTTTTCGGTTTATTTGTTATCGTAGTAGGCTATAGCCTACTACGATAACTCTTGGTAAACTTTTTTTTACTCATTTAAAAGAGAATTGCGAGTTATTCAAACAAAAAAAAAATTCTAATATTACCGAAAATCTTAAAATTGGGATTTGGGGTTTTGAGGTAAGCCCTTTTTGTTAAAATTTTTCGAAAAAAAAATGCCTAATACGTTTTTTCAATTTTTCGGTTTATTTTTTATCGTAGTAGGCTAGGTTCTCACTCGCCGTAATTTTTCAGGATGTGCATTATAAATTACCCATTAAAGAAATTCCTAAACGTAACGTAATTTTTTAAAAGAATTTACGACTAAAGCTTATTATTTATTTAAAACTAAACCCGAGGCATTAGAAGCAATTTCATTTCTGACGCATTGTTCAACCGAAATTAAAACATCATAAACCGAAAGAAAGGAAACATGATCCCTTTTATCTTTTATAAACCGTTTTCTTTTCCATTGTCCCCCGTTTTTTGCACTGATATTAACTTGTCCCTTATATGGAACAGATTGCGACTGAGATGGAGTTATTGGCCAAAAACAGTAAAACGTCAATTGTTTATAAATGCGGTACATCCGTATGAAGCAAAAGTAGCTGTCATTAACCCGTCATGGGTCCGAGGTTCCATTGTGGCTTATTTGACGAATTTGCCGACTCACGGCGTAATAAACTCAACAAGAATCACTTCAAATTACACCTTGCATGTGATTAATGAGCTACTTGCAATATAAATTAGGGACGTTCACCCACCTGAATTTAACAAAATACCAGGTCCTAACAAAGAACTACATGCAGCTTGTAATAATGACTGCGAGTCAACGAAAGATATACGCAATAAAAGACGAAATTGGACGAATTGGACTTTGGCGATGTTTTGCAAAAGAAAAAGCAACTGGCTTATTTAATGACATCGTAATTAAACTTGACTGTAAGAAATGCGAAGTTTACTACATTTTTATAGACATACATTGCAAGCAATACTTTCAGTAAAATACAAATAAGTATAAGAAGTCTTGCGTGTCATAAGATTCAGACATTAATTAAGTAAATAAAATGTCGTCTCATCGTTCCATTGTCCATTATCGACTATTTTTGGTTAAAGTTAACCGTTGGCTTTAAACAACTTTCACAAAACATTGCGTGATATTTAGGAATTTTGGGGCAAGCAACTACTTTGCGACAGCAGGAAATTGATAAGATCAAGCAAGTGAAATTGCACCCTTAATGCAGTGCAATAAATTTGGTAACTTTTTTCGGTTTTTGTTTTTTGGTATATATAAGTCCGTGTAGATCGGCCAGATAGTTATGGAAGTGCATTCGTTTTCAGCTAGGACCGGATGTATGTTTCGATTTATCTTTCATCATCATTAGAATTGCCAGAACGCAGAACGTAAATTTGCAAAATGTGATGGTGGCGCAAGGAAACGAGTTCGGAAAGTATGGTGCATGTTTTGGATAATGAGGGAAATATGATGAATAGTGACAAATTACACAAGAGAAGATTTTTTGAGAAATATTAGGTAATTTAATTTGTACATAATTCAGTAACATAACTATAGAAAAACTGCCTCCCCAAATAGGAACAGTTCAAAAATTTATCTATCGTCCTTTTGTCTTGGACACATCAAATATTTAATTTCATTTTAGTATTTTTGTTATAATAAAAATTATTAGACTAACAAGCATTTTTATTCTATTCTAATTAATTAAATGTCAATTTCTAATCATTTTTCCCCAAAATAGCTATTTTCCAATTTTTATCAGGTTTTTCAAAACTAACAATCATAATCTGCTAGTAATCCATGGAAAAACGACACCGTAGCAACGGTTGTCACGAAGTTGTTTAAAATCAACAATCGTATTTCTTTAGCGTCGTTTTAGTTGATGTACCTGTTGATCTGTAGAAAAGTCGATCAAAATCAGTGAAATATGCAAAGAAAACGCATAAATAGTTTAAGTAATTGTGTATTATTGGTGTAGTTATAAAATAATGTGTGAAAAATGCAATACTTGGAACAATATAAAAGGTAATTAATATGCTAAAACTGTTTTTTTATTTAAATAATCTAAATTTCAAGAAATACAATTTAAAATCGCTTTTATCTCGGTATTTTCAATATTTTACTTCGAAAATTTTATGAGAATTCGTTAAAAAATGCAAACAGCCAAATTCCATAGTCACGTGATAGAAGCTAAGCGACGACAACAGAACTCTTGGCCTGGCCCTTGGCCCGCTTATAAGTTTTCTTTGTATCATTTTTGCATTATATCGCATAACTGAAGAAAATAAATAGCATATTGTCGGTATTTTAGTTTTTATATTCCATGCGAGAATTTTTTTTTGTCAAAGGAATTTGGAAAAAACTTACCGACAAAAATGTCTATATTTTGCTGTATGTAAATACAGCTAGAGAATAATAATTGAAATTAACGTATTTTCCTCCTATAGTTTTCGTCTGATTTTTGTATCATTTTTCAGTAAATGCCGGTCAAGTGGCCAGTGGTGACGTCGCAGCCAACTGATGACGGGAATAAAGCAAAAGGGCTTCTAGATAAAGGTACAGAAATTTTTTGTGAGTTTGCATTTTTAACGGATTTGTTATTGTTTTAGGTGGGTTCTATGATGATTTTTGAGGTCCTCAGCGTTAGAAAACAACGAATGGGGTAAGACTGATTTGACTTTTATAGGGTCGCGCTTAAGTCTGACTTAATTAATATTTTTGCTGTTGTACGTAATGAAACATTTAAGAGTCTAAAAAAAAAATTTGCAGTTTTGTAAATTCAAGCAGAGATTTCCGAAAAATTTTCACTAATATTTAATTTAATTCTTTATAGTTATTTATATGGGTGGGAAAGCTACATGTACACGTTTCGTCCTTATTATTAATTTAGCAAAACTTCTGCATGTTTAATGTTCATTTTGGAGCAACATAAAAAAATCAAATACCGTTTTGAGGTCGGTTGGCTTACTTGGAGTTTTGGTGTGTTGATTAAAGAGCGGCATAAAGAGGCGGTGGTGGCCTGAGGCGTGTGATCCTCAGAGACCACCAACCTGTAGCGTACGATTACAATTAAAACAACTATAAAGTACAGAAGCGAGGGAGTAAGTAATCTATGAGAGTCCAGCCCGTGGTCAGCCATAACTGTAAAACGAAATAGTTGTGCATTACATTGGCGCCCCCTAACGACCCTATTCATATTACACTTTCATATAAACAATGAACAGTGTGTGTGGTTGCAAATTTACAACATCCAATATATATGAACTGCTGCAGAAAAAAACCCCTGCAATCCCTATAAATATCACATTATAATTAACATTCCGCGCGCAACGACAAGACACATTAAAAAAATAACCATTACCATCAGGCAGGACGTGGACCCTTTGTGTAAATATCAGCTCAGCAAAGTTTTAAATGAGTCACTTTAAAATAAAAGAGAATTTTAAAATGATACAAAGCTTTGATATCGGTTTTATAAGGATTACTAATAAAATATTTAAAGTGGTGGTGGGACGAAATTTGTTAATGAAAATCGTTTACAAGATACAAGAGCATCAAAAGTATAATTAAAAGGGGGTAAAAACTGTGATGCCTAAAAGAAAATCTAACAATATTAATGTTTCCTGATTTTTATTAATAAAAATGCCAGTTTTGTGTAGCGAAATAAACATTAATTAGTTTCAAATGCCATGAAAAACCCATCAAGAATATTAAAAAATCGGCAGAAACGCTTTAGTATTCAATAATTTTAAACCAAAATTTTCAAAAAAATATTAAATTAACTTTAGGAAGTTGTAGTGAATCAAATATTTATATCGTAAAATATTAGCTATTAATACAATGTTCCAAATTTTGCATAAACATTTTTGGGAACTTAATTAAAACGGCAATATCCTCTTATAGAAACAGATCCTGGCCATAACCATAGAAATAATTAAGTCTTATGTAACATAATACTATTCTAGCTATTGTTCATTCATACAATGATTATAACGTCTGGGTAGTAAAGCGAATATTAAGGATATAAACCATAACAACTGCATATAAAGAACAACTGCCCACGGGCAACTAACTATAGTGGACAATGTTTAATATCAGAAGTGGGATGACCGCTCTATGACACCACAATCGTATCATAGCACCCTAAAATTAGATGATACTACAGATATGTATTGCGCCCTGCAATAAAATTATCCCCTCGAATGTTAAGTATAAAGCAAATTAAATACGAAATAGGACATACAGGGAGATCGCCGGAAAAAAACTTGGGCAAACATTTCTATCTTGAAAGCTTTACATATATCATGGAAAGCTTTATTAAAAAAGTGTATAATAAAATTTCTTTTGACATCAGTTTTAATTTAAATGATTATATTCTCTTCGAAATCCAAATTAAAAACACACACAAAGCCCGCGACGAAAGAGCGATATACCATTTGTGTTTGTGTATAATATAATATTCGAAAATATAAAACAAGTCGGACGGCGATGAATTAATTTTAATTCTAATTTCAGTAAGTCTCTAATGTTTTCATTTATTTACGTTTTCTTTTGTATTTTTCCCGGGCGCGCTCCAAATGGGGGCAAAGTAAATCATAATGCAAATCATTTTTAATCTTGACTAAAAGCAAACAAACCTTAATAAGTGTAGGGTGCTTTCAGGCACATCGGAATAATATCGCCTTAAAATATTAAAAAAAATTAATTTGAGGAAACAAAAAGCAATCCACTTGCGTTTTAGAAAATCGTTGGGTTTTAGTTTCCAGTGCAGTGAAGTTAAAACCCTCTCATATGAATTATAAATAATAACTGTAACAGCCTACGAGAAACACTTAAGGAAAAATAATAGGCACAAGGGAGTGTCTTATTTACCAAAGACAGCGCAACTTTCAAAGATTAACACCTCTATATATCATGATATTAAACTAGATACAACCATTAAAAGTGGCCCTAATCCGAAGATCACGAGCAATAAACGTTGAAACGTTAAATACATGTGTCTTTACTAAGAGAAATACAAACATTGCAGTCATAAACCTTCATCAGTGCTGGAAGCCAGACTGAAATTGGTCCGGTTTCTCCTCAGGGGCAACCAGCTAGTGTTATCGTTGCTCAACAACGACTATTAATGTACAAAGCCGAGCTTTTGACTCCAATCGTAGACATAACATCATTTCAATAGTTGGAATATTAACTCCGTGGGAGGGCTGCTGGTCACTGTTATGTTGGAATTGACAAACTTTAAATGCGTCGATGGACCACAGGGAAGAGTCGCCAGTGAGCTTTTGCACATATCCGCCTGAAAACTATTGGTAAACATGAAGGGAGACGCATAATTTGAGATTTATTTTTTGGAAAGTGCAAAAGGGTCCGCTTCAAATAATACATAAGTGTAAAAGTTATAATGTTTGAAAAAATTGTTTGATTTGTGGGTGGGATAAATTTTAATCTGGAAAAATCAACAAAACACTTTGAAATTATATGGATTTGTCATATGAACTTTATAGCTGAAAATATTTAATTTTCGGGATATTTATTTTCAGTTTTTCGTACATATTTATAAAAATAATTGAATTGAATATTGCTTACCTAAATAAGAAATAGCAAGAAAAAATTTAATGACCAATCAAAGCAGATCAGCGATTAGACAATTTAATTCCATTAAATATCCTGCCGAGGTAAATAATAAACCAATATTTTGCTTTAATAAATAAATTAATTTTTTTCCCTTAAAAATAACTCATAGATATTTCCTTCTTGTAACTTCTGGAGCTAAAGCGTTACTTTGTACAGTAAAATATGATAATTTATGCAAAATACCGCATGGTTTTAATTAATTTTTGTTTCCCCATACTAAAACTAAAAACTCTTTTTCTCACAGTATATGAATATATATTTTCATGAAACTTTGCTCTAAAATAACTGGTAGTTCCTTTAATAAAAGTAGTATAATAATTTAGCTTATACATAATTGGCTTGTTTCCTTAGCGCTTTATTCATTTTCATTTACTTTCTTTCCAGCAGAATATAAAAGTTAGCTTGTTTCTCCAGAGCCACCTGTGTCAAATTAGTAGAAGACAAAACGACCCCGGCGGCGTCGCTTTCTAAAGAAACAAATTCCATTTGTATATTTTTTTTCATAAATCTAATTTGTCCTCGGCGCTATTTTATTAAAAAACAGTAGTTGCGCCAACATTAAATTATCAAAACAAAGATTACCGTGGCTAATATATCATTTGTTCGTTCCCATTGTGGGATTACTTGCAATTTTTTACTAGAGATAAAATCTCTGCTTAAGAATAATTGCCGAATTAATATTACTACTGATTTTTTCCTTGCAAATAAAAACAAAGTTTTGGTTAGATTTATATTGATTAACTTGTCTGTTTATGCAACAACCCTTTAAATGCAATTCAATCAATACACTGCACTTTCCCTGTCATTTTAGGCCGCCCATGAATACGCAGGTCGTTGTAGCGGATATCAACCCTTTACATTGTGTGTTCATGAACACGCGATCATCACCACCCGCGTGGGGGTTGCAGCCCTTGTTGTGTGTATACGATAAATGCATGCATATATTAGGACATTGTGACCAAAATTGCATCTAGTCAGTGAAATGCATTCATGAAATAATTTCATAATAAATGTTGATAACTCGTTTGTTTTATTGGGGATTGCCATCAGGTTTATATTTTGAAAGCAAACGCACGTATTAAATAAACCAATTGCAATAAAATCTGATTAAAACTTTTCGGTTGTAACAATGTTTCATGTTTAATGTGGTTTGGGTATTTATGGCATGTTTTTATTACATTTTATTTCAATGTGAAATATGTTTCAAGTGCGTAATGGTTTTTTTGCAGTGTTTTGAAAAAAATGTTTAAAATTTTTTCATGACCAGTATAGTACGATTATTTTCAGCAGGTATGTGTATCTATCTCTTCATTTTACTCGCTTTCAAAAGAGGTAACGGAAAGTAGAGACGAAGATAGTGTGACGCATATGCCTGTTTAAAATAATCGTACTATAGGTAAATAAGTGTGGGTTTTTTACAGAAACTAACCTAATTTATATTCTATTTTTATAGTACATAACACCGGTCAACATGAATTTTGAGTCTGGGTTCTGCATATCAGATTTTTATTTCTTCCACATAACTAAATACAGAAAAAAAAGTTTTAACCGAAATAGTTTGCTTTTGTATCTATCAGAATGAAATTAAGGATTTTAAGAAAATGTTCCTATTCACATACCTTTTTTGCATATTGCATGTAAAAATAAAACAAACTTTTGTTATAGAATTGAACCACTCTTATTAAAAAAAAATTAAAACATACATCTACACATAAAAAAGTTTAGACATGAATATTTTTCGGATTTTTTCTATTGTATGGACTTTCTCATATTAGCTCTCAAGTATAATCTCAGTATAATCTCAAAGCAAACTTTTTCAAAAATAAAAGAAGGTTTTGGTTATTTTTCGACATAGAGAATCAGAAAATAGTCATTAAATTAAAGACTCTAAAAAAATTTTTTTTTTGTTGACCGGTGAATAAACGATTTTAAAATAAAATGCTCATGTCTTTAAAAGATTCCTTTCATTACCAATTTACGGATAAGTGTAATATATTTGATGATTTTTTCATTTTTTTCATAAAGTTTATTCTAATATCATCCTTTTCCCATTTGGTTTTAAAACCTGCGCCTTCGCCAAAATTGAAACAACAAACTTATCCATCACGAATTTTCCAACGTATGGTGTTATTAAAAGTTTCTATAAATTCGCGCACATACCATAGTTTGTTTTGTTGTTTCCGGTGAGTACATATTGTTTTAGTAGTTTTCCAATAAAAACACTCTAGGACTAATAAAAATTCCGTATATCGGAATAAGGTAAACCGTATGGACACAAGCGCACGACCCTTCCTTCAGACCAAAAAATCTATTCTAAAGCTTCGGACATTTGTTTTGTTTTATCACGTCCAGCATTTGAAGTGGAAATATTTTCTACTTCCAATCTCGAAAGCTCTTTGTTAGCGACGACGTCCGTCGACGAGAATTCAAATGCCTTTGTTTTAAATTTGGACCGCGACTTTTCAAATATATGTGCTGGTGATGCGGTGTTCCTCCACCTTACGCATGAGAGACCAGAAGAAGGGGGCGGAATCGCATCTTAACCAAACCGAATACCAAGTAACTTTTCTACAAACTAATGCAAACCTGTGTGGTAGAATGTCAAATTGTAACGCACAAGTTTCGCTTCGTGTGAGGAATTTCATTCGAAAACAAATTTACATAACATACTTACTTACGCGGGGGATGAAAAATAGTTTTTTTAATACTTTTCCATCCATCATCACGTTCTCGGTACATAAAATATATTTATAGAAAACCAAGAACTTGCTGTAGTTATACTTATAATACTCAGATAATAAAATAAATTTTTATTATACGCCTTTTTCGTTTCATCATTTCCATATTAATATGCAAAAAATAGAAAGCATCGTAAACAAGTTGGAACTTTTCAGGCAGTAATATCGTTGTGAAAGACTGTTTAAAAACTTTGAAGATTGTTATATGCTCACTTCAAACTACATTCTTATTCCATAAAGATTACAAGAGAGGCGTGTGTAAAACCATGTGTGTGACTAAGGGATCCGAAAAATCTTTCATCAAAAAAGATTATTTCCGATACGCGTTCCCTAAAGCACAAAAAACTTTTTGAATACAACGTTATATAATTCAATTGGATTTCTTAGTTGTTTACATCCTGAGAAGGATAACATTGTTAAGGACCCTTTTCTTAATTTTATCCTTAATACTGACTGATGCTACATGAATGAATACCACCAACCTGCATAGCAACTTACCGACCTGATTTGATTAAAAGTTTTATTCGGTCTTGAAATTTTTAAAGTCGGGTCGGTAATCAGGATAACGATATTACTGACTAAGTCAATTAGAGGGTATGAATATTAAAGACTCGCTCTGCACTATATCGTCTCCAATAAGAGTAATTTATGCGCGGCAGTCAATCTCTGTCTTAATTAAAAACATTTTCAAATCCGATTTGTAAGTGGCCTCTCCGCAAAAAAGCATTTCATTCATTAAAATCGCCATATCGCCCATGTAAATTATATTCTAATTATTCTATATCGTAAATTCGGTAATCCACAAGACCTTTACATTTAGGGGGTTGAAAACGTGAAAATTCTGTAACCCTTTTTAACATCCGGGACGGTTTTTATTATTTCACATTTCACATAGGTAGGTACATTAAAAAAAGTAATAAAGCGGATGTTTAAAATCGTTACTGTTTTATATAGAAAAAATATCTGAAGTGGCCAGCACTGTTTTTAATACAAACCTAACCTAATTTATATTTTACTATGTAAAAGACAAACAAATAATCGGTATCGTCAAATATTATTTTTAGGAATAGTCCATTCATTCGTAAGATAAAACATATTTCTGACTTAACCAAATGGAGCATACGGTGTGATAGTAAACTTGGTCCATTGGGTTTTATTTACATTTTTTGTATTCAACTGCATGAAGATTTTCTGCTTCACTTACTCAAGTATTTTATTTCATTCCAAAATGTTATTTATGCTGTCGGATCGGCGAATGATTACTAAATGTAAACGAAACATCAAACAAAAGCACAAAAAATATCTTAAGTAGATATTGCTTGTTTTGATTTTAAAATTCGAGGGATAGTAAGCCACACCCAATCAGTCAAATACTGAATGCTGACACCCCCCAAACTGTATAACATCCTTTGCTTTCAAAGAAGATTGGCGATACTTTGCGTTTTATCTGCGCTTTAGTAGAATTCGCTCATAAAATGTACGCCATAGAAAGTAAAAACCAAGAAAAAGAATAATAAAATGTACTAAGGGCATCATAAAATTCGTTGGTATCACAGTAGTTAGAGGATCATTTTTATTGCAATCGTTTTATTCGTTTGGTTTTGAAAGATGGGGTGGCGGCTGTGATGGTGTGCGACGCGGTTCATCATGAAAAGCTTTATGATGATTGATTTTAAGCCAACTGTGGAAACGTCAAATCAAATTTAAAATCGTCAACAACATTGTGCGATTGCTGCATGCATTTTAAAAGTATGTTTTCAACGAATTAAATTAATATTCCGTTTAGCGTTTACAATCAACGCGACTCATTAGAAAAATTGAATTTAAATTAAGACTCATTTATTTAACATCGAAGTTGAATAACCCCGCTGGAGGAATAAAATATTTTCATTAAATAAAGTACCCATTGCTTCAATGCCTTTTTTTAACGTTAAAGTAATATTGTTTTTAAGGATTATAGTTTTCCTAACTTTATTCGGAAGTGGCTATAAACTAGATTTTAAAAGCATAGTGGTGCGCCGCGCCCCAAAACGCATCAAAAGCTGTTAAAAGTATGGTTTCCTTTTGAAGGCTGCTACCACTGCTTTTGCGTGATTTCATAATGCATATACTGCATTAAGTGATATATTATTGCCATCGCTAACGTTTTTATTACAGGGCAGAATGGACCTAATAAAATGTATTTGGACATCATTTATCACTATGTATCCAAACCTATAAATTTATTTCTTTGCTGTGTCTATTGTCATTCTGTTTTTACAGTTTTTTATGCTACTTTTATGGCAATGGAATATTTATTGTGCAAAAATTTGTGGAAACTTTTATCATGTAGAGTTAATAGAAACACGATGAATAATTGATGTGTTTTCCTTTGTGTATTAAACAAGAAACTAATTTACCACCCTACTCTAGGCATGAATGTATGAGTTTTTTCTTTAGAAATGGCGCAAATGAAATACAGGGTCCACTTAGCGAGTGGGTCTTTTTACGATTAATCCTAGCAAAAAAATTTTTGGAACGTATATTTTGAATTCCAATAATATTAAGATTTTCTCGAATTACTGTTAGGTTAGGTTGATAAGAGCTATTTTATCGCCCTAGGTCGAAAAACACCTACTTTAAGCCCTCGAATCAAGACTATACTATACTAAAATTTAAATACATTTATAAATTCTGGAAAATCTAAAATAGAAACCTGATTTGGTAATAAATACATAAGAGAAAAGCTTCTAGTATTTCCTTTGACCTAAATACTAAATAGTCTGTACCACTTGTTAATTAACTTTGTAAGTCTTCTTTTACAAATGTTAAAACACTATACACAACCTTGTTTCTTGTTTTAGTAGGATAGTCAAAAATACCAAATCACATTTCACATCAGTTGTAAATCCAAGAATTGAGGTCCACGATAACAGACATTTGCATTTTAAACCCACACAACATTTCAGCAGTAAATACCTCTATTTTAAGTACAATCGATTTGAATATAAAGTGTAATTAATTTAAACTTATCTGTATAATGAATCATTTTGATAACACAACTCACAACAACTTTGGGGAAAGGCACGATGATGACGTGTATTGAAAGTATTTAAGCGTATGGTTCGTTTCTGCCTACAACAGTTAATCGATTTCGTTGACATGTTGGATGCAATGTTTCGTCCCAAGAGATTCACTGTTATTTTCACGCAATATTTTAAGTTCATCTGCAGTGTATTCGGAATTTATTAATATCGTAAATTTTTATTCGATCATAAACAAGTATTGGAAGTTATTTATGACACTTTTGTTATAGGTAAACTTAAAAGTTACGACTTATAAAAAATGTCAAGTAAATAAATCAAACTTTAATTTTTGCTTTTACTTTCATCCATTGCGAGGATTTCATTTTGAATTGGGAAGAATATTAAAGACGTAATAAGAAAAGTGTATATTATGACAATGTTCAGCAGTGATAACTTTCTCAAATAAACAAACTTTACTCTATAGGTTATGATTGGCAGTAAAAAAATATCATAAGAATAAAGTGTGGAAACCAATCCAGTCTAAAAACAGTATATCATCTAAATATAAAACTGTTTACCAACGGCAACGGAAAAAAGGTAGTAGGCGATGTGTTATATCCTCAAAGGGCCTCATATAAAGGAATATAAAATATTCCTGGTTTATTACAAAGAAAATGAATTGAAATCTATTCGTTCTACTCATAAACTTGTATATAAACAGATTATATTTGTGCGAAAATCTAACGTGATATTTTTATATCCCAATTACTGATGGTTTTTATTATTAAAGTCATGTTTCAAAGCGCTGTTTTAGCAATTTTACTATGGCAATTAATTTTTGAAACTACAGCTCCCCTATGCAGGCAGTAACATTACGTATAGATCCCGACATAAAAGACGAGGCAAAAACGAACATCGTAAACATACATTATGACCGGTTCGTAAATCATAATTCCTAAAATATGTATTCTTTTATTTCATTTCGACGAAAAGAAATATTTCGAGGAGGGTTTATAACATTTTGTACACAACATGGTCTTTGTGCGTTATCTATAAGAAAAAGGATGCAAACGTATGGTTGGTGAATAATAACCCGAAGGATATATGGAATGGAACGCATTGGGCTGAAAATAATTCGCGGGTTTTTTC
The DNA here is from genome assembly GCA_963942485.1 of Pediacus dermestoides. NCBI lineage: Eukaryota > Metazoa > Arthropoda > Insecta > Coleoptera > Cucujidae > Pediacus > Pediacus dermestoides. The sequence continues at coordinate 40,588,929 of OZ012626.1, forward strand.
AAATGTGAACCCATAAAAACATATCCGGTGCTGAATGTTGGCGTAAACATGTGTTTGTGTGTGTGTATGTGTTTTGTTGGACATTGTTGACGAATGGCCTCTTTCCACTATTAAGTAAACACCGACAAATCTCCAAATCTTGATTTATTTCTTACTTATCTGATAAAACATATTTATATGCGAGCTCAGAAACAGCCAAAAAAGATGCTGAGGTAGCAGGATTTGGGGAGGAGGGGAAGGAAATCGTAGATCCTTGAAATTTCTACAGTCTGAGGTGTTGTACATAGATTTTATCCGAAAGGTGCGACATTATAAAGTCGTTGTGCTTATCAAGAAACCTTAAAGAAAATTTCAGCTGTAGAAACATCTGAAATTTTCGAAATATGAGATAACCTATCAGCGAGAACTAAATCTTCATGACAGGTTGACAAACTATATGACAAATTTAAAGACAATAATGAAGAATTAAAGGGAAGACTGAACGAATATTCTTGTCGGAATATTTTGATTTGAATTAATTTTATGAGCAAACCAAACAATCCAGGACCGTCTAACTAGTAAACCTTTTGCAAACCACACCACACCAAACTGAAACCTTACGCGCTACACCCACAATAATAGCGCTTCACTAAATTAATTAAACAGGACATTTTGCACAACGGCTATATTTTTGTTAACCATCGGACTATGAATGTATTTGAGAATAAGCCCGGTCATATATCAATCCAGACAAACCATACTGTGGACGCATGGATCCCACTCGATTTCAATTAGGTGCAATGAATTTATCGGTATTGTATGCAGATTGGTTAAAAGCTTCACTTAGCGAAACGTCTGTCTGGTCCTAGCTGTCATCTGCATCGTCCTGTATGTTGTCCTTCCCAGGACAGCGCCAACCACACCACTGAGAAAATGTATTGTGGGGGTGTGTGTGTAAAGTGTGCATGGAGTAAATTTATTGACGAAGCAATTAAGCATAAGTGTTTGTACAGGAAGAAAAAAAAGGAGTTTTTTGTATTTTATTATAGCTTGTTTGATGGTTGAAACGATTTTAATAGATAAAAATTGGAGGTTTTTATTTCGTGCCTAGGAGTTTTTTTTTAATTCCGTATGTAGAAATAATTATAAACTATTTTGTTAGTATTGAATGAAAATTACTTTTTAATAGTCAGATATTTTATTATAATACGTTTCCTAAATACTAAATTTATTTGTCGGAGGTCTCTATTAAAACTGACAAATTTGTATGTCCTAACCGTTCCTTTTCAGCTTTACAGCATAAAAGACGAAAATGTTGAATTGAATTTCATTTGTGAATTAAGCATGCTGAGAAGTGAACCGGGGGTGACATTTTTGGAGAGCAATTCAAATGAGAAAGCAAGGTCACATAATCAGATTTCAACAGTCCGCGTGCGGACTTTGATCCAGCATAATCAAGTAAACGTTGCGTGGACGAGAGTCACTTCCCGCCTCCAATCGAGTTTGTCACTTCCTCTCTTCATTTCCCATCTACCTGCGAATTTTATTCCACAGCCCGGATCTTAAAATTGTTTTGTTACTATTTACGGCAGGTTTCATTTATCAATTTGTTTTGTGGAATGGCTTTGGGCTTCTGCAAAGTCCTGTTGCAGGAAACGTTGAGTAGAGAGGGAGAGACAGCTGGGCTTCCGTCAGCTTTACTTTGCCCACTTCCGGTTTGTCCATCCAATATGAAACTTTGCTTTAGTTCGGTTCGGCTACAGATGTGTGTTAATTTAAAGGGGTGAGGATTAGTTGGATGGTCACTGCTTCTGTTATAAGTTGAGAAGCTGGTTTGTGTCAAGAGTAAATCTTGTTTATAGTTTGCGTAAAATTTTCTCATCAAAGCTGGTTTGAGGTCGTAAATTTCATTATCCCAACTATGGTTTTCAGTAGAATATCATTAAAAATATATCTGAAATCACTCGAGCAGGACAATATTAAAATATTCAGTATGTATTAGTATTAGTACAGCATGCAAAACCTGACTATATTAAATTATTGGTGATGCTGAATTCAATTTTGTTTACAAATTTCCAATTTTAGATCTATTTTTCAAAAAATATAGAAAAATCTAGCAAAAATTCAAAGAAAATTTTAAAATTTTCTTTTTTGCTCAGCTATAAATAAAACTTCTATTTCAAATTTCGTTCTTTACCTTACCTATAATAAATTAAATTTTATGTGGAAAAATTCGTGTGCTTTGCTCATTTCTAATAATTGGATTGTCTTTTCTATACAACAGCTTTACACTTGTCCAGTTTTGATCAACAAACTCGTCTAGACATCGCCGGTGTTAAAATGCAAAGCCTTTTACTAATTAATGTGTAATGGCATTACACTAATACTATTTAATGTGACTTCAATTCCACATTGTCCCAATTTGAATATGTAATCATGATGGTTATATATTGAAATTTAAAATTCTTCTGTTGGTGCATCATTTAAAAATTCATTATTCCACTGTGAATAACGACATCACACAAAAAAACGTGAATCTACATAAATTGGATTAAACAAAATACCAAATCATAAATTGTGTTACATACATTTGATTACCAACAAAGTCGAATATATGATGGTGATTTTTATGAGCATACCAAATTTTAGGATTCAATCTAATCCCCAGATGTTTTACTAATTGACTAGCAAATTGGCAATTAAGCCAAAAGTAACATTTTCATTTCGGTTAAGCTAAATTAAGTAAATACTTTGCATATTTTTTACAACGATGTATCAGATATAAAACCGGTACTTAAGTATATTGTTCCATTTGCAACAGTTCAGGGTTTGTAGATGTCAAGTGGACCAAACCGAGTCATTCTAAAGTAACTTATGGATTGTTTAGTAATTTAGCTTACACCACAACTTCACTAGGCGTCAGAGCTTGGGCGAACAAAACCGCAGACTGGACTCGCTATTCTCTGCTTCTCAAGCTTTATTAGCTGGCCGCAATAAGGATACCTCCGAAAGACACATTCAACTAAATAATTGATACAAAACTATGTAGTGAATTCTCTACATGTAGATTTAATTATTCCAAGTAAATTCGAAGTATTCCCTTCCCTTGGATTCTGAGATAACCCAGGGAGAATTACGCAATATTTTAAGTTGGTGAGCTTTAGACTGATTAAAATTTTAGCATAAACTGTTTTAGTCCTAGTTTGTAAGATATTTGGAAAGTGGTTAAAGATTTAAATTTTTTTATAATTACATACCTACATAAATATTATGGTATACAAGGAAGTTTAGATAAGATTTTTCAACTTCCTAGATATTGATGGACTCATTCGTATTTAAAGTTAATTCTATTAGTTTAGTAGACTGACAAATAAATTTGAAAGTCATCAGGAACAGAAACGTATTCTTCCATTTAGCAAATTTGATCTATTTATACCCTGGAATTGTATATCCCTCTGTAACGATAATGCGCTGGAATCGGAATCGCGCTGATTAAATTTATTGAAACATTAATTTGAGGCTTCAAACGAAACACATAACGCATAAAATATCCTGCGTGTGCAATTCCGATAACGAACTGATTCCCCTTTACAAATTACGAATGCTCTGTTAAACACTTGATAATTATAGCTATTGCAGTACCACAATAAACGTATGATAAATCCCTTCAAGGTGTGCCATGAAATACTAAATTCATTTAGTCGGTATTAATTAAAGTAGCTGTTGGAAATTAACAACGATTAATCAATGGACAAGAAGCCCAATATGTAGCGGCAGGTTGGGCGATCTTGTTAATGTACTGGCCATTTGGATATTTTATAGCTTCAGTTTATTGGACGGCTACCTGCAATTTTTACAGTTTAATATTCATTTAGTTCTATTCATCTTGTACATATGCTCTTATTAACTAATGCCAGAGCAGCCGTTTATATGCCACCAGAAATTTATTATGGAAAATTTATTATACGAATGATGAAATGATTAATTTGGGTTTGATGTTACTATAGCCGGAATAGGACAGAAATCAAACATATTGATCATTCAGTTGACGTTTCGCCCTTTTTTATTCAGGCTTCATCAGAACGAAGAATGAACATAAAGATGACGTTAATTCCAAAAGGTATTTTTGCAGTTAATGCTGCATTCTAATAAATATTGATTGCCATGTGATTGAGCGGGGTTAATGTGAAAATTGGCGATCGATCCCTAGCAATTTGTCTGTCATCTGACAAGTGACATCTGTCCCAGTGTGGCCAACTACAGCCATTTATGCCTAAATATCTAAGACTAGTCTACTAATTTGATTGATTATATTTTTAGTCAAAAAGTAAAAGTAAACCTCTTTGGCTTTGTTTCAGTTGTAATTTTATTAAAGTCTATAGTAAAAAGGTCGTGCAAAAACGGCTATATGTTGAAAAATATTCACCTTGCAGTTTTGTAATATTTATATTTGGCACCATTGATTCTGACCATTTGCTCTTCGGTCTTTCCTTCCGTATTCTCTTCTTATTTCATCTTGGAACGTTGTGTAAGGCGTACCTCACCTGTTGCGTTTGCATTTCTATATTGTTATCAACTTCAGTGTGGCTTTTAAAAGTACATACGAAAGTACTTAGTGTTTTTAAGATAGTACACAGAAATTATATTAAAAGGTAAGTTGGTTAATATTTCATTTACTAGAGTTTTTAAAATTTTGTAATTATGATTGTCGGTTGATTCTTTCCTTATAGTACCTACAGATTACACAATAGTCTTTGTTTCTTTTAAAAAGTGCCTCTACTGGTATTAAGCAGCTTCTGATTTTCACCTATTCAGAGATAAAAATTTACGATTAATAAAATGGCGACCGCTATTTCAGCAAGATTAAATAAAGTTAGCTTAAATTATAGGACTCGTTCAATAGAAAAACTCGAAGCTGTTTAGTACCGTTACAAAGCTCTTTATCCTGGTGAATTCGGCTATTGTCGGACCGAAACGACAACTGGGCTTGCGCATTGCATGTTATTATCCGGCCGGTGTAAGAAAGAGACAGGTACATGTTTTTGGCTGTGCGAGTTTTTGTTACGTCACGCGTCTGATGGAGTATGGGCAGTGGCGTACAAAATATTATTAAAATAATGTTTGAAGACTAAATTGATAAAAGATTCATTACGTTGTGTATAACTTCGTGCCCTTTAGGCCAGTCATTCAAGCAAAAAGGTAAACAAAATTCCAAAAATTTTGAAACTTGGACATAAGTTTGAAAACGTTAAAATAATATTAAATCTAAATTTGCAACTCGTTCGGATGACCGGAACATTGTTAAAAATAAAAAAAAACAATTTGCAATAGCTTTTTGTACAAAATTGCAAAAGTTATGCAAACTTGTACAAATATTATGTGGCTTATTACATATCTTCCATTTGAGTTTGCAAGCTTTTTTGCTAAACGAAACCTCGATTTTTATTAAATAATTAGCAAATTTTGTTGTAATTTTTCGTACAAAATTTTAAAAGTTATGCAAACTTTATGTAATATTTATAATACAGTTCTGAACCCACATGCCAATTTGCATAAATTTTTGAAGAACGGAAATATATTTTTTTTATTTCTTTATTACTTGGGGCGGTGAATTATTTAACAAAGTGGGGTCAACAAAATGCAAAAGTTTTCGAACATGGTTGTAAATGTTCGTTACACAGGTACAGACCGTACTTTGAATTTTCAGCCTTTTTATATTTTTATATTTTTTATATTTTTCAACCTGTATTATAAGTATTACATAAAATTTGCATAACTTTTGGAATTTTGTACGAAAAATTACAACAAAATTTGCTAATTATTTAAGAAAAATCGAGGTTCCGTTTAGTAAAAAAAGTTTGCAAACTTAATAGAAGATTTGTGTCCAAGTTTCAAAACTTTTGCATTTTTTGGGTTCTGGGTTTTGGGTTATAATCTCAACACTTGCTTTATTTGTTTTTCATTTTTCTTTAAGTACCATAATGTCTAAATCAGTAATAATTTCGTTTTCAGAAAATCAAGATGTCAACCTCGTACATTCCAAGTGCCTCTATTGAAAATCTACGTTGTGATCTATGCAAACGCTACTTATCACATTTTCCAATTAAGCTTACGACATACGGTCTTTCCGTCTGTGGACGATGTCCCTCAACCGAAGGAAGGATTATCAAATTCTACGAAACTCTAGCAAGACACATACAATTTCCCTGTATCAACGATACTGACGGATGCAAGGAATTTTTAACTCCAGCCGATGTTCCTAAACATGAGAAGTATTGCCCATATAAGAAATATGATTGCCCAAGAAAAACTACCGAAGAGGAATGTGAATGGCAGGGGTTCGCTTCAAGTCTAGCAGAACATTTCCAAACCGACCATTCAGAATTTTTTTTTAAGACCGATATATTTCAGGCTGATTTAATTGAGACAGGCAACGAAAATTACTTAGTGTCGTATGACGAAAATCTGTTTATTGTTACTGTAAGTCATGACTTTGAACTAGACACCTTATCTTTTTCGTTGAATTATCTGGGAAGCAATCCGAGTATGGAAGATAGTTTTTATAAGCTGAAACTACAAATTGGAACCAAGGATCATTGGTATGTTATGAAGAATAAAATAGGTGAAACTAGTATAATGGAAAGTGGGTTTTTAAACAATGAACTAGATGAACCTACTAACATAAGAGTTAAGGTCAATATATTATCAAAATCATCTGACAAAAAAGACGTTCAACAACTAGACAACGAAATTAAAATGAAAAAACAACTTTTGAGCCAATTGGAGTGTCCCGTGTGCTTAGAGTACCTGACCCCTCCTATTATTCAGTGTCTAAATGGTCACAGCATATGTCGAGGATGTAAGCCAGAGCAGAACTTATGTCCTCTTTGTAGGTGTGAAATCCACAATACCCGGAACTACATTTTGGAACAAACTTTTACTTTGATAACCTATCCTTGCAAAAACTCAAAGTGTTCTTTCACTGCATTAATAAGAGATCTAAAAGAACACGAAGAGTCTTGCAAGTTTGGTTATTATGATTGTCCAGTGCGCGAATATGATGTAGACTGTTTGTGGTCCGGCCCACCTACAGAAATCTACAATCATGTGGCGGCTGAACACGGGGACAGTTATGTCATTTCTAACGAACAAAATTTGGTGTATTTGAGAATGCCTCAAAAAGATTGCGAGTCCAAACCTTTGATCCAAGACTTTGAAAATTGCTTTATTTTGCGGGAACTCCAGAACACATTTATATTGCATATGAAATATCGGAAATCCTTACAAAAGTTCTACTGGTCTGTCCAACTAATGGGACCAGCGCACTTTTGTAAGGATTATAAATTTGATATTGACATTATAGACAAAAGTGGAAACAAAATGCGAAGGTATATGAAAAGTATGTGTACGCAATATAAGTGTAAAAACTGGAGCTTCCTAAAAATTAATGACTTTGTTACCATGGATTTGGGTCAAGTTGCACCTCTGATCACTGACGAGTTACTTTTTGCAGTGAGTGTGTACCAAGAGTGATTTTATTTGTTTTTTATTTTTATTATTTTATTTTTGTTATTTATTATAATTTTGTATACTTATAGATTATTGTGTTTTATTTTTCTTGACTTTAAAATTTTTGGAGTGTGGAAAATACTTAATTTCTAATGTTTTACAAGTTCATTCTGCTGTACATTGTACTTTATTAAAGTTCCATAGAAAATTATTTTACTTGAAAATTAGTTATTGTCATAAAATAGAAAATTAAACTATTCAAAATAAATTCCAACTTTCCATCCCATGGGCCTTACTTACTGTTCTTATTAAACACCCTTCTTCATCTCTTCCACCTTTAAATTAAAAGACACAGTTGTCGTCCGGTTAGAAGCTAATTACCCAAAGGACCAGAAGTAGTTTAGTTAATGGGGTAGGAGTATGTCATCTGATGCTCTGCTTATTACAAATATTAGAACTGGACCCCAAAGCTGCTGACCGCGACATTAAGATATCGTCTTTCTCGTTACATTCACCCTCTTATGAATAACAAACAATAAGGTGGGGTTACGTATGGAAAACAGGCTACACAATACTTCCATTTATCTGGGAACAATCAGTCTAATTGTGGTATCAAATTGTGACAAGGCACGGGGGGCTTACCCTAAAATCGAACTGTTTTAAATTAACATATAACAGAAATATAATAAGTTTTTGCTGCAAAGAGTTACAGATGCGATGTAGTAATGAGCGACGCTAAGTCATTTGTTTATAGGTAGTATTATAGTATAAAATTTATTTCTAACTCCAACGAAATTAATTTCACCTGGTATAGAAATCGAACAGAGAAAAATGTAAAGCTGACGCCTATGGATGTTTTTATAAACTACACGGACGTAAAACCATTTCGGCTGAAATGTTTTACGTTTGTGTTGAACGAAAAGTAATAGGAAAGATGGGCAAGCGTTACAGTTTTAATACATCCGCTAAATCAAATGTAAATATTCATAAATTTCGAATTGTTAACGGGGATGGAGATTAAAACGTAGACGAAGCACTGCAGACAAAAATTAATTAAAACACGTAGGAGTGTAGAGCCGTCTGACGAGTTTCGGTGTAGAATACAAATGTTTCAGAACTTTTGTGTTTTTATATTGTATATCTTTTGCACATTTTACCTGAAGAATTATAAACACTATTCGCAAAGTAAACAAAACAGACACTGTCGAGGTGCTTATTCCCAAACAAACAAAGTAAAATGTAAATGAACATAATATTTTGAACAGCTTCTGAAATCTGTATAAGGGATAAAAAGGGAACAAAACTAAAAGTAAACGACTTGGGCGTCCCCGAACGTCGACTTTTTCGCAAATATCAAAGACTTCCATCGACAGTAATTACATTTATCATGAGTTAACATCATCGCAAGTGGATATATTTCAAGGCTGTGTAGCAAGCAGGAGCTGAGTGTATTCCCGGTAGAATGTAGGTAAAGGAGAGGGTAAATATATATCTAAAGGCGCAAGTTATGCGAGCTTGATTACACATGTCCGATGAATACCAACAAGACGAGGGACCGCGGGGCTTCATCAGAGACTTCCCTGTCCGCGTGCTCTTCAGATTGGATTTCTACTGAAGGAGGCTTTATAATTGCAGTGGAACTAAATACGATATCAGAGCACAGTGACAGCACATGTTCCACTCTTCATATGCCTGCGAGCCCAAATTAACTTTTGCCTCAATGGGAAGGCACATTTGATTAAAATGCTTTGTGGTAATATTAAGTTTACTTACTTCAAACGAATATTTTTGTAAAATGTAAAATAAGGTATTGGCTTCCACAACAAAGTTTTTTAATATTTACAAGGGGATTATTTTCTGTCATTCGTGTTATAAAATTTTCTTGTTTACTTAAAGTAAAATTTTTCTCTTCTAATTTATTAATATTTTGTAAAATGTAAATAAACAATTTTGTTAAATGTACAATTTAGTTTCAATGAAGATCTGATTTTCTTGTAAATTTTATTTCAGGTTTCGAAGTTAAACCGCAAATTTGATGTTTATGACCAAAACAATTGAATATTCATTGTCCTTAAAATTATGAACCTAGCAATAATAGTACATATATTATATATTAAGGGACTAAAGTGAGTGATTTTATCCCGCACGTGAAGTTTATTGCCAGAGGGCCAATAATCACGTAAGGGATAAAATATCACTTTAGTCCCGAGGCATATACGCTATTTTTTGCACTTCCGAAACATTTAGAATGATTTCACATACAAATATGTAGTAGATATTTATTTTTTTACTTTATGTCCCTAGGGACTAAAAGATACAATTTAGTCCCTGTTATAACGGAATTAAATTAGTACTTTAGTCCCGGAAGTGCAAAAATAATAATTAAAGGAAATTTCTTCTTTTAAGTAAATATTTTTGTGAAAAATCAAGTTGATGCGTTAATTCTTGGATGTAAGTAGGTATTTCTCGAAAAATTAGTGTTGGATTTTTAAGATATGTCTTGAGTTGTTTGAAAAATTCTTTAAAGTGTTAAATTGGGGCTCCTTTAGCAAAATTTTTAAATCCGGCACTGGAACCAGCTCCCTAAAATGAATATAAAAGCTAAAATTACCAATCACAACAATTATTATACACATTTTATGCATAATTTATAAATTTATTTAAAAGTTAAATCCCTGTATAATCAAAAACTTCCCACATCTTTCGCTGTTTTCCATAATAATTGCATTAAAATGTCATTCACAAATAAATATAATATTTCTGTCAATTCCGACAGCGTGCAGTGTGATGAATTTTTATTTGGTTGCTATATCTCCCACAATTCTAATTTCATAATCCGATCCCAAACATGTTTAATATTCATTGCTTGTGGGAATTCAACTGAATCGTTATCAGTCTATGTTATTGCTTTGTCATTTATATACATTTTACCTTTTGCAAATATTTGGTTTGAAGTTTGAATAAACCAACGAATTTTCCAGGGAAAATACGAAACATACTCAACGAAAAAGGTGTTAGTGATTTATTAATTATTGTATAGCACAGTGAGATGAGCTTACTTTTATTTTGCTTCATCCAAGTTTTTTTTTGGAATCTGTTTGATACAAACAATAAAAATTCTAACCACATGCACACACATGAACATGCCAAAGTTGCCAATAGTGCATAATGGGAAACGTTAGCAAACCACGATTACCCTCTTGTATGTCAATGGAAGCCCTCGAATATACTGTTGATGGCACTATTTACTATGCGACCCATGTGCAGTGGCCACTCTGCATACAGGACTTGGGTCGTTTGTCATCTTCAGTTGAAAGACATGCCCCAACCTCTTGATCCACGAGTCACCGTATCCCTAATCTAAATAACGGTCGACCAGCCTTTCGTCGTCTATCCCTCAGGATTCTTATTCGCAACGTTTGATGTAAGTATTGTCTTTTAGCGTGCACGGAATCTAAATAAAATCATCGAACGTTATCCAATTGAAGGGACATGTACAAAAGGTCAATATGCATACGGAAAAAAGCTTTCAATGTCTGGAAAATTTTTGACAATATTGAAGCTTAAATTCGTTTAGGGTTTCCCCAGGAGGAATTTGCTTTGTTTTCCTTTCAGAATATGTGTATATTAGCATAAAATGACGAAGTTTAATGGTAAGGAAATTTGTTTTATCTAAGCAGATAGGTACGTTATAGTTATTTTTATTCCGAATAATTCACAATTAACTGATGTTTTGGTGTTTTCCCTGAAGAACTTCCAGAGTATTAATAAGAATGCTACAAGGAAATCTGTAATCAAACTTTATCAATGTACAATGCATTCAATTTTCTAGATTTAATATATTATCTGAATTTTTATTTCAAAATCTATTTCAAAAGTTTCAGACAAAAACACATTCTTTAATCCTTTAAAAGGCTTAGTTATCTTATCCAAATAAATGTTATGCTATTTTACTACCCTAACACAAATCACGAATGAAAAGAGCATAATGAAATTGTCGATTTTCAAACAGCTTTACACAACAGTGTACAAATTTCAGATGCCAATCAAGCTTGTTAGATTGGACGTTAGCCATGATTGATGTTAAATCGTTTACGGGCTAGTCTTGATTTGACAAAATCAAGTCCGGCAACAAGCGTGAGCCGTGACCGTCAGCTCGTTAAAGGCCCCGGTGTTGGTATGCAGGACCCAACACTGCCGCCAATCTGTCAAGGCGCCTCTTACTTTGAATAACTTAGCAGATCCACAACACCCCCACAACCTTTGTCGTTATTCATCTTGTGAATTTATCAGGGTATAAAATGTAAGATATGCTAGTGGATTATTATTTTGAATTATTAACAAATATAAGTCGAGTGTAATAAGCAATAAAATATGATTTTAGTTATTTCTGTTTTTTCTAAATTAAAATAAACAAATTATCTTGATTTCATAGGTTAAAACCCTGGCATTGATTAGCTTTGGAAATTTAGAAAAGGCAATTTTTTATTGATTAAGAAATACACATAGATAAACATTTTGAATGTATACGTACCTGTAGCAGCTTCACTTTAATTTTGTATGTAAAAATTCTTGTTTTGGTTTTTTCTAATATTTACTTTTTTTATCAGCCTTCATCATTTTTCACCAGAAAAAATTGATTAGCTATTTGTGGGTAGCTATAGTGTTTCTCAATGTTATTTTGAGAATTTTTACGAGGTGTGAAAGGTAAAATAAAATAAAACAACAGTCAGTTCATAGACAATGGTTATATTTATTACGTCTTAAAAATTTGTAATCCCATTGTATTACATATATAAAAAGCCGTCAAAAGCTCGATCATTTTATGTCATATATTATATTGATATCAAATTTTTCACGCATATAAAAAACATCTCCACATACTCTACGCTCTATAAACCGCAACATTACCACGAAGGAAATTTTAACTCCTTAAAATTATATAATTTTTTTCAATAAAATACTAACGTAAAAATAAATAACTTTTGTACATTCTAAAGCTTTTTTCTTATAAAGCTTCGTGGTTCTGTGCAGATTTGTAGAGCTACTGTTTTTATTGTTAGCCTAATGTTACAAATAGATAATTTACAATATACTGAAGGATCCTGACAATTACATGCTGCTCCAGCGACATCATAGGTACTCTAGTAGTTTTAATAAATACATACTCATTTTTATTGTGTGTAATTTGTAGGTAGGTATACGTAAGAAAATTGTATATTATCGACAATTTCGGTACATATTTGGTATTGGATTCCTATGGCACATATTTGCTAAGCGATTTGTCAATAATATACAAATTCTTTTCCAAACTAAACCATTTGTTTTTAATATAAAATCAGAATGGACACGTTTCTAACAACGGTATTCCAAAACATGAATTTTCCCTGGATTTGTTTTAACCAAAAAATTATTGCTATGATTTGAAAAAGTTTAATTTGTTCTAGTAAACGATTTGTGTATTGTACAGTTTGAAATATCGTTGTTCCATTCGAAAACAAAACCATACCATAATAAAAACCTCTGATGATATTGCTCATGCTAAACTCTGAAGAATTACTTTATCAATAATAATAATAATAATAAACCGGTGCGGAACGAGACGGCAGCATTTGTACTCATTCAGTAAAATCACCAGTTGATTTGTAAACATTCACGGGCTGAAGAAACCCTATAGCGCATTGCTGTCATCGGACAATTACAGCGGCTGCTCTATCGATAACAAGTGGCGTGGACCGTGCTCTGCTAAAGTAGTGCCGCCCCTAACTAGAGCCAAGAGGCGGCAATGCAGAGCACCGGTTGGGCCCTCTGCCGCCTCGCCCGTCCGCTACTACAGTACACTATAAACAGACATAAACTACCTTCTCAACTCGTCAACACTTTCCAATAATAATATGTGTAATTGAAAACAGCGAGGGAGTTTTCTAGCGCCTCACGACTACGACACCGAAACATGGTTATTTGTTAAGTAATTATTAATTGTAATAAATTGTAATAATAATAATAATAGATGTTATAATGAAAATTTGTACTTCGATAGGAGAAAGGTAGGGGAGGCGACGTCCAGAATTTTATATGGAGAAAGCGACCAGAAATCACTTCGGTATATTGCTCAATTTCTGGATACAAAACTTGAGGAATAACTTTAAGTATAAATGTATATTTAGTTTTAAATTTATCTATAGTTTTTATTGTGGAACTGGTATTTCGGAATTTACAAAGAAATGAGAAAAATATTCATTTATACGCAAGGGTTTATGAAAAATCTCGAATAAATATCAGGATTATTTTATAAATGATAAATTTTAAGAGAAATATATGTGACGATTGTATTTTATTTATCACTTTACATAAGAAACTTTCTTGTAGAGAATTTTACTTTATTATTTCCAACATAGATACCATAACTTGTACAAGGTTTCCAATTTTAATGGTTAATTTATTGAAAGTTTACGAAATATATAAATAACGAATCTAAATTAATTTTTTTAATGTTTACTATTATTACTTCGTATATCAGTAAAAACTTAAAACAGTTTTTTCATTCGTTGTTTTGAAATGAAATTGTGCTAAAAATTATCAGAAAATTATTTTAGGTAAAATTAAAAAAGCATATTTTGGTGATTTTTAGATTTTATTCTTTTTGTTTCTCATTTGTAAACTAATTTTTGCACCTTTAAATAAATGAATATTTCCAAATATAACTTGTACTCCTATTATCAATTTGCCTCTGGTTTGATCCCTTTAAAGCCTATCCCTCAAGTATACAATATTATTTCTGGATGTGCCGTTCCTTTAACGCAAAAGCAAGGGAGACCAGCCAACCATGAGCAAGGACACCTATTCATATTCTAATATAAATTCCTTAACAAACTACAGTTCTATCAAAAATCGTTATACAATTTTTACAAGTTTTCCGTATAAAAACATAGTCCTTTCGATTTCAATTTTTTTTTGTAAAATTTTAAATATTTTTATAAAAAATTTATCACTCGTAGATCCGTAACAATACAAATTGTAAATCACATATTGTTTTCTTTATTTTGAATGGAACCACTGTCGTCACAGTTTATAAATCGCAAATTTCGTTTGAGCCAATTGAGTAAGTAAAAAAATTATATTTTAGCGGTCCCGCGTTTTATTATTAAAGTCCTAATATGTACTAATATCGTATAAAAATATATTATCACAAAATATTACGCTCATGTACAAATTTACTTCGATTTTTACGCCAATTAGTAAGACTTAATATAGAAGAAATTTTGTTTAGTCTAATATTTGATCTTGCGTTGCAAACACAAAAACCTGCCGGAATCTTGTGCTCATGTGGAGTTTTAAACCCGCACGATTTTTCCTGAGCTAAAAGGACATTGTTTGGTCGATTTCTTCCGTTGGAAAATTATTGCGGGTACTTTGCTGTCCAAGGCATAGAGGGCAGTGTAATTGTGTAAACTTTCAACACGATCAGTTGTTCTCATGGTTGGTGGAAGTATTGGACTAAAGACAGCTAGCGACAGAAGCAAAAAACACACACAATTACATATCATTATCTACTTGCAGCCAAGCTACACTAAAGTTACATATAGTGGTGCTCTACGGTACGACCCTTACCCTGATTGCGCCTTCGTGTAGTATTGTGCATCGACAGCCTTATCAAAATGAAAGCGAACGGCTCGGCGTGCGACTGAAACGCGCGTCGCGACGATAATCTATTAATTAGAGCGCCTTTGATGTCTGGTAAGCGCCCAATAATTGGGCGATATGTGGGGCAGTCTAAAAAAATGATTGTAAACGACCTTGTGGACCGAGTGACCGAGCCGCGCTCTTAGAGGACGCCGGACCGCCGAAGATAAGTGTCCTATCTGTCTGCAGGAAACCGGACAAATGAGTCGAGCTCTGGCAGCCACCGATTGGTCCTCGCACCAGCCTGGGTGCCCGCGCCTCTTCAACGATTACACCTATAATTCGTATTTTAAATTTATGTAAAAAACGACTACGAACTAGACTTACGATTAATCGACATATATTATTGTTAATACCAATCAATTTGAAAAAACTTAATGGATTTCGAATTCGAATACGAATAGTATGTACAAATTTCAAGTCGAAACGACGACACCAAAGAACGAAAAACACGTTGATTCTCTCACATAGATTATTAGACCGTGGATTTAGGCCTCGATAACAATAAGCAGAAGTTTCTAAACGCTAATCTATAAGTCTGTTTTAAGGAGCCAGCAAAGCGCATTTTGGGTGCATGCATTCAATATCTACGTCTAATAGTTTTGTCTTAAGGGGGAGCCTACACTGGGTTTCATAACGCTAACGCTAAAACGCTACGGCTACGGTACTGAAGCTCGCTCACACACGCGCAACAAATCAAGTCGGTCGATGTGTATTCTCGTTTTTAAAAACAACATAAGCTTTGGCTAAACGGAGATAGGAATTACTTTACCCTCAACAATTGATTATATGTATTATTATTTATTATATAAAATTTGCAAAAGTAACGAACGGTTTTGTACTTGAAGCAATTTCCTAGATCCGCCACATTCATCTTGTCATCAAATTTGAGGTATTCTGCGGATAATCTGAGCGGCTGAGTACTTTGTACGTCCGTTTCTGGAAGGCTACGGGTGCAGCAGCGGGATGATGTGGCAGTGTGCTACTCGCAGGGAGACCGACTGTCCCTGAACGCCTGAACCAGGACACTAACAATTTTACCATTCCCAAAGTGGTTCTTTCGAAAGAATTATAGTCAGTTTTGTGTTACGTATACCGTTATTTATATAATGTCTTATCAAGTTAGAGCCTCTTAATTAAAAAAGTTGATATAAAATGCGTTAAGCTAATCAGTCTTGTAGAAAAAAATTGTAGTGGTGTTGATTGGAAAATTAACAAAATTTCCAGAAAGAATCTTGTCGAACTATTTAAATCCAAAGGTAGGTAAAGTTAGGTCAGTTTAAGATTTCTATTTGGTAACTTTGACAATAAAGTGGTAAAATTTTTCAAAATTATAATTTTAAATCATGATAAATTGTGTAGAAATTACTTTGATAGTTTTAAAAAAATATTCTAAAGTCTAAAGCAGAAACTTTTATAAGATCTAAAAATTTTCTGAAAAACCAATACTAACCATCATTTCACTAATATCCTTCACATGAATTTCCTTGCAGAACAGTCTTGGAAAATAATTTTCAGAAAGTATAAATTAATTTAAATTTAGATTTTAGACACATCATGTAAAATAATCAATGAATAAATTACTCTTTTCGTCTCTTTCTGGATTTTCGTGGTAACTTCCCCCAACATCACTAAAGAAAAATAATACACCGATATGGGTTTTTGGTTCAATATAAAGGTGTTCCTCGGGGTTTCTGTCCTTAAGAATGGTAAATAAAATAGTGCCTGGCCTGAACCCATCACATTGACATTGACACGATAACGATAACAGGACAACACGCACGCATACAAGTTTGCAATCATTCATGCGCTCGCTTTACCCGTACGAGCGCCTCTCACACCTATCACTAATTATTGGGACACAGCAATTATATTATTTAATATTATTACTACAGTACTGTAATTACAATTATTAAGTAAGCGATCTCTAACGATCAGTAAAAAAACCAACACAAGTGCACGACTATGCTACGAAAAAAATGTACCTAAAACAAAAACAAGAATAAAAAACAAATAAAATAGATACAGGATAATTGCTCGTATTAATTTTGTTTGTTCATCACTTAGCCAACAGTGTAATGTGCAAGACCTGCTTAAGCTTCAAAAAATGAATTCGAGTTAAACTTAAATTATAACGATTTAATCACAATTGTCATTCATTTTATAAAAAGACTTAAGTTGAATAAATTCACTAAAAACTAACAAACATATAATTAATATAATAAACTAATAACATAACGGTTTTTCTATAAAACAAATATCTAAGAAACGGATCAGTGTGTGCACACAGCCGTCGCCAAAATGAAAATGTGTCCACTAATCCGCCTCCAACATAAATGCAATATAAAATGCAACAACATAACAAAGAAAACTAAGGCCGTAGGTCTACCGTGCTCGAGTAAGTTGCAAGCGGCAGAACTCGTCCAAACGGAGGCCCGCCAATTCGCGCCACAACAGCCCCAAGTCTAGATCCATGGGATCGAGTGGAGGCGTGGGCGGCGTTGGTGGAGCCTTGGCGACGGCTCGGGGGGCCGCGGGCTATGGCCACATCTGCAACGATCGTGATAACTGGCGTGTGTAGCAGAAGCCCAATGGCTTCACGAAGTGAGTGTCCAATGTGCGACAATGCGGACACGGCACCATATGACTGTAGTCACTGAAGAAATTTAACCGCTGAGTTGGTAGAAGAACTGGTTTGTAACACGAGTTGCACTGCAACAGGGAACAAAAAAATCACGGTAACACAACGCACCAAATAAAGTTAATAAATATCTATATGTGCAATGGAAACTGTATAATATTAATTTTAAATGTATGGTTCAGGACAAGTTTTTGTGTTGCGATACCAACAACGGCTTCAACTTTCGCTTGAAACTATTTTTATGGTGGTGGTTTTTTTTTATGAAAACTTGCTGTTTCATTTATTAGTAGTACAGCTTCTGTATTTAATTGATAAAATTCACTGGTGTATAAACACCAATATCTCGAATGAAATTTTATATCACTAGTTTTGAAAAATCTTAATTATGTCCTACTCTTTTTGAACAACTTTGGAAATTGTGCATTAAACTAATTCTAGAAATAAATTATATTCAGTACATTGAAATATCTAATGTTCACCATTTATTTTTTTTAAATTGTTTATTTTATGACAGATTAATGCGTATTTTAACAGAATTTCTCCCAGTTTTCGTCAGCTTGATTAAAATTCCTTTTTTTTATTTAACGTTGTATTCTTGTAAAAGTAATAAATGTTTAATTACCTTAATCCTTTCGGTGCAACACGGCATGGCAGCAAAGATATCATAAGAATACATAGTACCGAGCACTAGAGAAGATCCATCCCACTTCTGATTGCAAAAACGGCAAACAATACCACGTCCACTGACACCCTCGAGGCATCCCATACAAACAACGGTAAGAAATTGGGTGCGTCCTTCGACTTTCACCTATACACAAACAAAAAGACAAAAAAAAACAATAAATACCAAACTAATTACCCACACAATAAAATCTCATTACCTCAATGCAACTTTTAGCATGTTGTCGGGGACTAAGGAAAAACGTGCCATCAACTAACGGATATCTATCAAACACGAGTAACTGCTCCTCGCACAGGACGCAGTGAACTTTGGAACGACCTTGCGATGCAAGAGTTGACAAAATGAAACAACGGGTGTCATCGTTTCCGTGGTTGCCTTCGTCCTCTGTCTGGAAAAGATAAATACACAGTCAATAAAAATGCGGTCTGATGTAGTAAAATGGGTGATAACAGTAAAGGGACATTTTAGGCGATAGCTTTGATCATTTTCCGATTCGCAACTCTGAAGGATAATATCCGGAGAAGGTTTAATAAGGTGGTGAAGACCGGACGCAATAACCACATTGGGTAAACATCCAGTTCTCCTTCGGGCCATCATACACTACAAACCCTATGCTTGCTTACACAATATTTTATTATAGTGTGTATGTGTGTGTGTATTTCAATTACATGGTTTAATATGTAGATATTAAACCCTAAATCAGGACTAACATATGACTGGGCCCTATTTTACCGTATACAGAAATATTACCATCGCGCTTTGTTGAATTTTTGGCTTAGATTTTATCAGATTTTGTATTTAAAATTTTTGTTTTTTAAACAATCGTCGTTCACTAATTTAACTATATAGAAAACAACGTGAAAGAATTTTTATTGTGGGGCAAGAGTTCGTAATGTTTAATTAATTACTAAATATTTGACAAAAAATTACAAACTTATTACTTTTACATACGTAACTTATTTGACATTTAACTGTTCAGGTAATAAAAAAATTGTGCCTAAACATATAAAACTACAGTTAATTCAAGGCTCTGTAATTATTTGCTTTATACGCATACGTCATTTAGTGGTGTACTCATACATATTTACAATTCCGCATTGCCACTAAACAAAAAAACTTATAATTCACTGTTTTCGTTGAAAAGTTTTTTTCTTCCAGCCAGAGTTGAGAGCTCTTTCTTTGTAAAGGCAAAAGTGCATTTCTCCTGAAAAAAACGTTGAAAGGTATTTTTAGGATTATATTTTTGTATGTAATATATTTCTGGAAGTGAACTTGTAAGTTTTCGGTGGGATGGGAAGATCCGCATCTCAACTCAACGGTAATATCGCGGCTAGATTTCGGCTAGAGAATACAACATATCCCTAAGTAAATGTTAATCCAAGAAAATACGAAACCAAGTACAAACAATCATAATGAAAGCATCTCGCGTGCTGAATACAAACTTACATTAATATTTTAATAAGAAACTTTGAAACTTGAAGCTACTAAGGATCCTCTTGAAAATTACTGAAAATTTACTGAAAAAAGCTTTTGTGCGCGAATGCCGCTCTCTAATTTATGAATTTCGGCAGATCCTCAGTCAGTACCTTTTTAATCATGAACCCGTTGTAAGCCCGTAATATCTGCAGGATTTATGACATTTCACAAGTGACTTTCTGTCTGTGTAACGATGGTTGAAGATCCTGGAATGAGCTTAGAGAAGGTATTTATTAAAGTCGTTACGAATAATTTTTTTGTCGTATAAAAAGATGCTTTTTATCACCCACTCACCAAACCATTAAATATTTCTGCTTAAAAAGTTTCGTTTCTGTGTGACACATTATTATTTAGTCAATTTGTCGTGGTGGTTCTCTTATGGTCAGCAAATCCCACCGAGCGAATAAAATGAAGTTTATAACGAGTCCGTAGCCACTGGACCACATTTCGCAACTTTGCATCGTTATATGGACAAAAGGAAGCGCGACCCTATTTGAATGTTGGTTATAATAAAATTACGAGTTTTAATTGTCTTTGGAACATCAGTAAGGCGAAATAACTGTGTGATGATGTATTGTAGAAATTTCGTGAACATCAATTATTTCAGTCCAGGGAAAACGAATTGACAAGATTGATATTCACAAATTTTTGAAGTTGAAGTTGAATCAAAAACCTTTTTATTAATTTCCCCCTAAAATGAAAATTCACGGCTATACAAAAAAAAATAACTTCTAGAAGAAAAAATTAATTTCCTAACAATTGTTTTATTGTTTTATTTATCATTTAAAATGTAATTGCCTGACAACATTCACCAACACGCCATCGCATTTTCTTTTTCTATGGTACACACGTCAGAAAATTTTCTAAAGAAATGATAACACTCCCAAACATTAGTTTCTAGCCCATACATCACATTAAGTGCTAGGTTGGAAAATAAACTGCGACATAGCGTAAGAGACTGTGAAAAGCAACGGGAGCTTTTCATCTAATAAGCCCGGTGAAAAACTTATTTATCGCTCAAAGCAACCAGAGACAAAGTTAAGTGATTTGTTTACGATGCACGAAATTAACATTGTGTTTTTATGCTTTTAAAGCAATTATATAACAAAACAAAGGAAAGATGATAAAGTATAATTTCGTTTGAGGGAAAACACGACTGCAGACTACAGGATATTTTTCTCCTGCTCCTGGATCTATTTAAAATGAAATTTAACTACGTTGTTGAGGCATTGACGCCATTTGTGCACAATTTGCTTGGAAGCCGTTGTGTGAATAGAGATTTTCACACAACCGGTTGCCCTCTTCATAACATAAAGGATCACATTCTGTGGACATAAAGCAGTTTTCCACAGGACGACCCGGACCAATGTATCAAAGTATTAGATTATTGAAAGCAAACAGCGTGGACACGGAAACGGCTATTTTTATTTTAATCTTAGAATTGATGTGATCTAAGCTTGTGGATTGCTTTAGTTTGATTCAAAAGCGTATGATATAAATCTGGGATCTTTTGGTTTCAATTTATTCTGTTCGGCCGGATTACAAAGGCACGCAGGGTGAGTTTTATGCGTTTTGCCAGATTTATTCAGCGTATATAACTTGTACGTGAATCAAACACTAATTTAAATTTCATAACTTTTACACTCTTTTATGTGTATATTTGAGAGCCGCAATTTTATGTGCTTTTCCTGTAATTTGATGTTTTTTGATTACAGGAGCGATTAGATCTGTTTTGGGGGTAATTTATTTATCATGTTTTGACTATCACAGCCAGGGCTTTGACACGCCATCTATTAGCAAAGCTCCTACAGCGGCACTTTAATCGAAATCGTTCATCCGTCAAAATATATACGCGCTCATCGCGTGTCCATGCAAGCGTTATTTCATTTCGCGATATTAAACTTTTGCTGGTTTTTATTAGTTTGTAAAAAACCAGCCTGTAGAGTGCGGTTATTTGCACAAGCTTCGGGCATTTGATGAAACAATACACTCTTTCCCGATTCCATGATGATTGCAGCAGATAAATACTATTGCCTTGTCACAATGAAATATTTACAAAATAAAAGAAAACCACTCAGCGTACCTACCTACGGACGGACGGCGGTTTATTAATTTTTAAAAATATAAAATTTCCTGCATTGCATTTGTGTACATTTACCAAATAAAGTAATCAGACACAAAAAGATAGACAATGGTAGGATATTAGCAGCTGAACAGACGGTGAAAAACTCTCGGGATGGAAATCATTGAACTAAAGGAGAAAATACGGTATTAATTTATAGACAAATAAGAATTTTTAAAAGTTATTAGTTTTCGTTTAAACATGCACATATTTTTAAATTCGTAGTGATCTAGACTCGAGAGAAACTAAAATAAGAAGGACGTTATCGCAAATAAGTACATAAATATTGCAATCTAAACATTTATTGCATTTTTTGGACGATAAGACGCACCTCAAAATTATGAGAGTATTTTAAGAAATAAATAAAATGTCGTTAATACTAAAATATATTACAAGTAAGCGGATCATACCATTTGTTTACTATTTGTTACGACAACAGTTCAAATTCAGGTCATTAATAATTATTATTCGGCATAGAGCAATAAAACTGCGCCATTTAAGTGAAAACCGAAGGCAAAATCACATTATTTTATTAATGTTTTCGACATTTTTCCAATGTGATTTAAAACTAATGTCTCGATCACTAAAATTATTCTTACCAATCTTGCTGGTGCTTAATATTTATTACAATTTTTCTAACCGTTTATAAAATATCCCAGAAATTCAAACTTTGTCTGTGAAATTCCTATTAATATTCGCATCTTTCTTGATAAAACTCACAGAACTTTAACAGAGTTGCAATAAATTTCCTCTCAAATTAATTTACTTAATTTATTGTTATATTTGTGATTTGGAAACCATCCAAAATGCATATCTACAAACATTAACAGAATAATTGCAGCCCGCGCTTCAATGACCTTCGCGTGAGTTGAATACGATTATTGCTATTGTAAAAGCGTCTTTAATCAGACATTTTTGTTTAGTCGCCGTAACTCTTACTACTTTGTAATAATTGTTGTCTCGTCACCAGTAGGATTGTAGACAAGCACACGCAATACGGTCCTAAAAATCTAAACACAACAACTGTTTATTGTTGGTTTTACAAAGATTTTAGATTAACTGTAATTTCATTCATTATTCGATTAGCCATTAAGCGAGATTCTTACACGATAATTTATCTGTACATAATATCAGAGTTATGTTTAATAAAGTGTTTTATTGCATGATTTAATTTGGATAGTATTTCAAAAATGTAGGTATCAATGATTTAATTAAGGGTAAGGGTATTCCCCTGATAAGTAAATTTATCTGCAGGTCAAGTAATATTATAAAAATGTTTTCGATAACTGTTGAAATTATTTGCTAACTTTATAAATCCAATTTCTGTTTCAATGCCTTAGATTTAATTAAGAATTATCAGAAACCTAATAAGTACAATACAAGGTTAGAAACGAAAATGTTCTTATCTTATTGAAGTTTGATACACTATACCTATAAAACTCTGTAACATAATTTTTCCCTGTTGGTTGAGTCAATTCCCGTCTGAAAATATTGAGAGTGTTATCCCTGGCTGTAATAAGACGGGGATTGACTCCGGATATAGAAATACTGACAATCGGAAATTCCGCTGTAGAGAATGTTACGCTATTGACAGAGACGAGAGATTAATTGAAAGATATATTAATAACGGTTGCTTGATGAAAATCAATATTGCCTGGCGTGTAATAATACTCCATATGTAACTCGCTCATTGTTTATTCAACAATTTACGCTGTGTTAATTATTGTTATCTAGTTTGATTAAAATAGCTGAAAAGTTTCATAAATGACAATAATGCAATGAAACATTTTTGCGGTTTTGCTTTTGCTAATCAGACAATCTACCCTCAACTAAATCCACAAATTTAATCAAAATTTTACAGTAAATGTAATACCGGATTTGAATTTCAATTTCCTAGGTTAAAAGATGATATTGTAAGTTTTTTTAAGGATAAATAGTGTGGAATTGCAGACATGTACAGCTCTCAATAAATAATATTTCGGACTAAAGTTTTGCGTAGAGAAAATTGGAACTAAAATATTTTGCGGGAAATTTAAAATATAATAATTTGATTGGTTGCTTTATGGCCGGTAGACCATTCAAACTGATCTATTTTAGGTTTACCGTATCATATAAAAGTGAGGTTATGTTAGTCGTCGCCTACTAAATTCGTTTGTCAGTGAGATATTTAGATTAGAGATTTATGTTTCTACAACTTTTATACTTTATTTTACCTTAACAATGTATTTTTTATTAGGTTTTACTTATGTCTAGCAGTATCAACATCAACACATGTTCATTGTAGATTTTAAAAATACATTATGCTCCGTTTGGTTTCAATGCGAAAGGAAATCACAAAGTAATAAAATAGTAAAGCCATAACTTTTTGATAACATACATACAGAGGGAATACATGTAGACTGGGTGTTTCGGTAAAAATATAAAATAGCTACGAGTTCAATAATACCAGTGAAGTTATTTACGATATCTCCAGCAGGAATATTAAACAACTACTTTTTTCCCTGGAATAACAGACAAAACATTTGGAACGAAATAGGATCTGGCATTATCTGAGCAAATGTATTGGAAATGTGGGGAAAAAGTGTCTGTGCGAGACAGTTAAAAATAATTTTGGTAAATATTATTGCTCATAATACAGTTTCTTTTTCAGTTTTCAACAAGAAATAGTTTATGGTAGGTTAAAATAGTCAACGTTACAACCGGCTGGCTTTGCGCCAGAGTTCTAAATATCTAAAAATATAGCAAACAATTAAGATTGCCATCTGAATACTGCAGCAAAACGCAATAGCCGTTTATGACGTAAATCAAAATTTATTTGGCAATTTTCGTCTTTCATAACTGATGCATTTCCTGTATGCTCTGTACAATAAAAACAACCGAAACAAATCGTGTACACACATCGCGACAAGCAACTGCATGTATTATAGCACTAAAATATTTTTACAACGCTTTTATACCGTGGCATAACTGACAATTTATATACATGCTTAAAAAGCACCATATTCCGTTTGGTTGCATAATAAAACGTTATTATCGACACGTTGTGTGTCTTATACTCGTATATAGAAAACTCTGGTAAAAACGATGTTTGATAGCATTAAGAGCAAAGTTTGGTTTGACATCAAACACTTTCATCAAGGGACGAATGGGACAGACACACACAACAGTCGTGTCGACGAACGAAACAACTAAGGGAGGAAAAAGTGTTTCACAACAGGAAACCACTGAACGGAAGAGCGAT
This sequence comes from Pediacus dermestoides, assembly GCA_963942485.1. Lineage (NCBI taxonomy): Eukaryota > Metazoa > Arthropoda > Insecta > Coleoptera > Cucujidae > Pediacus > Pediacus dermestoides. Next base: position 40,614,262 of record OZ012626.1, read on the forward strand.
TGACAATGGCAAGTCCTTCCTTGAGACATGCCATGATTTGTCAATCCTTATTAAATTGATTCGATATGAAACGAGCTGATTCTGTAGGAGCATACAACAAAAAAGGAAAATAATAGATAAAGAAATATGTTTTGTTGTTTATGAGAAATATTCGTCTAATGTGATTAAAATATTTTTGTCTAGAATTCACCGTACTTCAAACTATACTGAAACGATTATGTTTATTTTGATTTATATTTTTCTTCAAAGTTTCTGTAGTTTTCAGCAAAAACTAGCTGCAGAAGTTGCAGAACATTTTTCGAAAATTGACCTCTTCTTACTTATTACTAAACCATTAAAAGAAATTTAGTAGGAAATCCTGACATGAAACTCGATGATTTAAATTACGATTAATTTCTAGCACTTTTACAAAAATGCTTTTCCTACTTCAGACCAATTGTTCAAATTGATAACATTTTCATCAAATTTCCACCAATTCTATTCCCTACACTACATTTCGTAGTTCTGAATCAAACCTTTATCACTACAAGCATCTCCTCGAGACTGGTTTTGTATTCAGCGTTACATTGGTCGTGTCATGTTTGACAAAGTTAATAGATTCGATTGCACAAGTTCCCATATATCGGCAACAAACAGGAAGAGACTTAGTTAGGAATGGTGCAGCTACCGAGAGTGGTGTTTTGATGTGTGTAAAACTACACGGCGTGTGTGGGGGGATGGGGTATATTCCACTAGTAGTGCTACTTGTTCCAAATGACAGGACAGGTAATTGCCAATCCACGATATACTAAATCGATTAGATCGTCTGAAACTGCAATCGACTCACGTCACTCAATTACACACAGCCTGTAGGACTTTCGCCGTTTAGCCACGAGAACATTTATACAAGTTTTTGAATGATGTAAGGGGTTACTTTAGTTTAGTTTTTGATACAAAAAAACTTGAAATGAAATGAAATTAAAGTTCTGCGGCTAACTTTCTGTTAAATAGTCAAATTACATCATAATATAATATGGTATATTATGTTTCTGTACATTTTTTGTTTATACAACAACAAGAAGCTTGAAGCTAAATGACTGGAGTAAAATTTTTCCAAGTTAATTAAAAATCAACTAATTTCATATTTACATGAGGCGTAAAAGAAATAACGAGCCTTTGTGTAAAATGAATGACAGGAAACCAAATAGCCGATGAAAGAAAAGTTATTGAGTTTTTACAGGAACAAACGAGCCGCTTCCACAAACTCCAATAAAAAAATGAATAAATTTTAATTAATGGCAATGTTACAAATTCGAACGGTTTTTTCCTTCTAAATGAATCATACCACAGTTAATGCGGATATATAAAAATTTCAAAAGTTCAACGTACAATATGCAAATTGCAGTCAATTGTTTAGACTTTGGAAACAAAAATAAAGTGAGTGGCCACATAAAATTTCAACTCTCGGTTTTATGTTAATGTTTAGCGTCTCACCAGTAGTTTAAACCGGAATTACTTTTTGGAACTCCAAGTGCTAGGTGTATGGATATATTGAAATTTGGTCGTTTTAAGGCTTACGTCGTAAAGCATATCATATAAACAGTGCCAGAGACTCAGTCGTTATAAGGCTGTTTCAATTCAGTTCCACCCACTATAAACTTTACAGACAAGCTATGCCATTTTACTCACTCCTTGGTACGATTAATTCCGATATCGTTTTATTTTACACATAAAATTGTACACCTATAAAATGCTCTTGCAGCTAAAACTACATTTTCACCAAAAGAAATAGCAGGTGTGACAGAAATAAAAGTGATATAAACTATGAGGAAATGGCGTTTGAAAATGGCGGATGTAAAATATTTTATTTTTGAAAGTTTTGTAGACCATTTATTAGTTTCCCAAAAAAACTGCACCTAAATAATAATATCCGATGTTATCGTTATAACATAAAACATATGATGATGCCATTTAACTATCTGATAACAAGTAAATTAGCAATGAAAACTTTCAATTTTATGAGTTTGACTGTAGACAGGCAAGGTTTGTTCATTTTAGTCTTTGAAGACGGTGATTTCAAAGCTATAAGTGATAATCATTAATCGTTTAATTAAAATACTTTACAAAAATAATGAAGTTAGAAAAAGTTGCTGCTGGAAATAAAACTGGTAGACTTTAGTAAAAAGTTTCATTAATATTAATTGGATGTCAATTTTATAGAGCGCCCGCCCGTTGGCTTAACATTGCCCATTTTCCCTTTAATAATCATTTTCAATAAAAACTTTTAATAGTTGATTGGAGTGGAGCTAAAAGTGCAGTACATTTTAGCTCATTTTCGTCGCGAAATTATTTTTTGGGCAAAGCTCTTAATGCACTTAGTCCAAAAGACCGTGAAATTATTTCTCCAAGGGGTAACTAATCGTTAAGTTGCGTAAAATAAAATACATACAAATAATTTTCCATGTCGAGAACAAGAAGAAGAGCAAATCCTAAAATCCAAAGCGGAAGGATCTGATTTCAGCTTAATTTCGTGAGGTGGTGACTTGTGAACGACTGGATTAAACTAAGCAGCTTAAAACTTAAATCACCCGTCATGGTACCAGCTACGAGATGAAGGATGATGGAGGAAGCGCGCGTGGCTCTACCCATCATGTTTTAAATAAATGAAAAACTTGACGAATTGCAAGAATTGTGCTGCAGGAATCTTCGAGATTAATTAACGGTTTCCTACATAATCCGTTCACTATGCCTCGGTAAGGAGGCGCATCAGCATGAATTCAGACATTGCTTTGTATAATCATCAAATAGTCACTCCCTTATAATCCTGTCACAAATCCTATACATCTTGTTGTTTGATTCCGGTATTATTAGGTTCAACATCAAATGTTAATATTGCACAAACGCTTTAAATGCGCACCATACTGCGAAAAGCCGTTTCGATTACGTGATTATTGATGAATTGTTAATTTAGTTTACAACCGCATAACATATGTGAAAACAACATACTTAAGCTGAATAAAGAAATGAAAGGTTACAGAGTTACATTGCTGTTTTCAGGAACATCTTGAAGAGTTTCATTATTGCATATTAAAAAAATCACGATTACTAACACTAGGTACTAATACTACTGAAGCCAAGGTTTTAAATGAATATGTTTCTAAAGCTTTGGAAACTGCAAAAGTCAAAATATCTAGATGAAGAAAGAATCGCTTTTCTTTCACATTGAGATGTCTTATAATATAAATGTAATATGAGTATCTAGCTATCTGGCATCAAATTATCCCTAAAGATACAAGTACCAATTTAGGAGGATTCAATAAACAAGGATCATGCCACATCAAAAGGACTTTAGAAGAAAAGAGTGACTTTTTAAGAACATTTTCTGAGCAGTGGAGAGGTAATTCAAGGATTTTCATAAAATTCTAAATATTTATGCCATTCACGAATAACTTGCCATCATTAGTTGAAATAGGAAGTAGTTTACATTGTATAACCGGCGCATCCGCCAGAATTTTAATATATTTATGATGTCCCAGTATTTTGTTAGGTATATTTAAAAATATTATTTTAACGATGTTCAAAATCTTTATTTCTCGCGCTTGCAAAAAACCCCACTGACAATGAATTATTTATCAAATAAATACATAATCTGCTGTGTATGGAATAGGTTGCAGTCATTTTCCTTAATTTTATTCAAAATCGATACGTAAACAAGTTTAAACTTATATTAAATTACGGAGAGAGTAGACGCTGAGCAGCTTTTTATTTGAAATGAAAATGTAAAGTTACGCTATAAGAGGTTTAACATTTTAAATAGTGTTGTAGGCAGCGTGTTGGAAAGTAGGCATTCGATGCATTTAAAATTAGATGTCCTTGGGTTCGTTATTAGCATCCGAGTGCAGTCGTTGTCCTACTGCAGTTCACAACAGGTCAGGCTAATGCATGTATTTATATTATCCAGTCAATTGCCGACAAATCGAATCGAGTCAATGACAAACCGTTTTTAAAAAAAATAATCATTTTCAATAAATCTAAACAATGCACTTCTGCGGAAAATACAGCTAGCCGGTTACTGAACTGTCAACCATGTAATCATTATTATTTAACCCTGTATTATCAACTTCCGGTCTAATTGCATTTCCTTTTTTTAGTTGAATAAAATTTCTACAACAAACTTTATGTCACAATTGTACTAAATTGTGTTAAAAATATCATCGTGCAAGTGTGTAATAAATTTAGTTCTAGTTAACAGTTCTTGATCTTGGTGTTGGTAATAATTGCTTTTGTAAATTGATACCAATCTTGATTTATTTAACGCAAGTTTCAACACAACCCGCGCGCGCCTCAACCAAAAACAAATATTAATCGAGTTTTGCTTAAATTTATATCTGTAGGCTAGATCAACACTAATTTTTAATTTTGGCAATCGCTATATTTCATTTCAAAGGAACCATTAATATCAATGAAGTAACGGTGATAACCCACTTTTAAATTAATAACATAATCACATCAATAATAATACAAACCCACATTTAAGCTCAACATAATCACCTATAATATCCCATGTTATAAAGGGAAGATATGCTCTTAAAATCCTATTTATATTACAAGATAAATAATTAAATAAACAAGGTGTGTAGTAGATATTTAGAATGACAACTACTGTATGCACATTCTAAGGTGGAATGAATTGCCGTTGAAATATACAAACAGATGTCTATCTAGAACAAACTACAGAGATTTCACTCGCCATATTCGTATCGAGATATAAATTAAGCTTTACCAACTATAATTGCAACTACAGTTTCTGCATGGAATCTTATAAAAGAACCGGCTTTGTACAGACAGGATATGTTTGATTTGTTTAGGAGATGTGGCTTCCGTGACAAGATTTATATAGAAGATTTTTTGTTTTTTTTTATCCAAACGTTTGTATGAAATATATTTATTAAATCAGTTTTCAATTACCTGGTTATTGAGGTTCGATTCAAGGAATGTGCACGACGGAAAGCTGAAGAAAATAGCTGAATAATATGTTGAAAATTTATTTATACAAAAACAGTCGTTTATGGATAATAATGGCAATTATAAAGGAATAAAATGCGTATTTCATAGCTGTAGCTAACATTAAATTTAATATCTATAGCTGTGGTTACGACATTTTTTTGTAGCAATTCTGAAGTATCAAGAATCATTAGTGACTAACACAGACAATTTATAACATGTTAAAATGACTTCGTTTATGAAATAAAAGCTGTGAAAATAAATATTTTATACACGCACAGTGCATGAGTAAATAATTCCCTATTTTATTATGCATTTTTTAGTTTTGTTATTGTTGGTATTGCTCAAGATGAAGTGGGAACGAACTTTTTTCGTGCCATAAAGTGTGAAACAAGATATCTCTCAACAAGTAATACGCCTCATCCATCATCGCGATCACTGACTTGCGTGGTAACTTTTCTGTAAAAATCTTTGTTGTGTAAATAGTAAAAGAGGAAATAGCAAAAAAATGTAAAAAAACTGTGAAGACAAAGAAAATACCACTTATGTATTTTATGTTAATAAAAATGCTAACTAGTTTGCTTATTAATAGATTTTTTGAAAAAAAAAACATAATTCCCAAATTTGTCAATATAACCTAGAAAATTGAGACACTATCTATTATAGAACAGAAAATGCTACTGAGCAGACTATTGATACTATATTTGCATAGTTAAATAATTTGAGTTTAGAATTTGCCAAAGTTTTGTTAAATTATTAATGTTTGGCTGAATACGTTAGATTTCTTGCCAAGTGTGATATTAGAGAAACTTATATTGAAGAATATTAAACGTCATAATTTCTTCAATCCCATTGACCTGCAAAATCAACAAAGTGTTCGAGTGCATTACGCATTTTTCCAGTTTAGAAGATTTCATCTTTAAAGGATATAATGAAAGTAATTAAACTGTAAAACAACTTTTTCTCGGTTTGTTGTAGGCCTGGCAATGTAAATACGCCTGAACGTAGGTATAAGCGTATAAATACATTATAATTAAGCTCGTGGTAATATCATGAATATCACATCACATGCAGGTTTTTATTGAAAAATTAATGTAAAGTGACACGAGTGTATTCATCAAGATCTTAATGAATGCAGGTAAAGGCGTTTTGTGCAGTTGTACATTTCGCCTCTGCAAATGCATCGACACACATTTGGGGCCATCGACCTCGTCATATCGCCAACTTCTCGCCATTTTTAGCAACACTCGACCAGACACTGACTTTATTATGATACACGTGATCTTAAGGAGTGTAAATATGCCTCCTTCTGTTTTACTTGACCTATTTTTTCCCATTTGCTTTTTTTGGTTTGTTTTCGTGTTTCACACATATGATGTTTGTGCTACTATATGCATCATTTTGTCTGATAGTAAAGTCAACGACTTCTAAAAAAAACCATTAAACTTAAGCAATGACATAAAAAAGAGTTAATTTAACGCAATTTATTTAATTTTTTATTCGGGCTACAACACAGATGTCTGGAAATTAGAAAAACTTGTAATGGATAATTGATAATTGTCTCGCATTTATAAAAATTAACAAGTTATTAAACAAATTAATAAATTCCCAGTTTCAAAATTAAAATTAATATAACGAAATTCGAATGTTTATATGCAAAACATGAGAATCAACTTACAATGAAAATGAAACAAACTATTTAAACGACCCTTTATCCAAAACCTAAGCTAATTTAAATTGTATTTGGTCATCGCTGCGGTCTAAGGATTTGTGATTCGGATTCCCAGAAAAGGGTCCATAGATATCAAGCCTCCGTTACACAACAATTTATACAAATATTTGCCTGCATCTCTCGACAAAAGGAGACATCTCCTTTAAAGTTATCGAACGAGTCAGACACAGAGCATAAATAAATTTGAACACACACACACGCGTTTTTTTTTCAAATTGTCACCAAAACGTGAATGTATATGTGGAAACAAATAAACGAGAAAAAATGGTCGTTATATTGGCCTGGGTGACAATCAATGGATGATACATTTCTCGATTAAATAGAAAATATGGTTTATAAGAGCAGTTGCAGGGAAAATTTTAACACAAAACGATTTTATATACTTTGTAAACTGAACAAAATTAAAGAGTAATTAGATAAGATAAGTCCTAACAATACTATTAAGGATGTGGTAATTATACAAATAACTGTTGATAAACCAATAAACCATGCAAATAAGAGCCATAAGAAATTTATTTATACATAGTTCACAACACTTATTACGAAAAATAAAAACGTTTATCAACGCCGATTTACTCGAATTAAATATTTTGTTGTTGCAATATGTTGCATATACAATTATACCATTCATATGCTTATCATTAACAAAACAACACATAATGCTGCTATACTATAAATGAATTTTATGATAAACCGGCTGTTGTTATGATGGTAACAGAAATGCTTTAAAACTGAAGAAAAAACCGAACGCAGATGTGTTTCATTCAAAATAAAATAATATTACTGCGAGTTTTGTTTCGAGAAAAGTTCGATGAACGTCCAAAATAAACTGCGAAAAATTGAATAAATAAACATTGAGTGTTTTTGCAGCTAGAATGAAGTAATTATGTAAAAGCTTTTAATTAAGCAGTGGGAGATAATTATCTGTTTTTCCTTAGAACAGCGTCTAAACAAACTAATTTTATATACGCAAGATTAGATTTAGGTTAAAAAAAATCCAGTAGGCACAGTTTTTACTTCCACTGACCTTTATTTTTATTTTTATTGTAATGTAAATTTGAAAAAGCACAATTGTAGCGGGTCATAACGGTAATTAATAGCTCTTTGTGATTGCTTCCTACATATTGTATCAAATAAGTTGGCTTTGTTTTATATTAATAGCCAGACAATAAATAATTTGCCCATACAACAAAAGCTGCTATAAATATGAAAGCATCGCCAATACAAACCGCAAAAGTATTTAAACTACCGTAAACACGATAACTTCTTGATAGAATATCAAAACTATCAGTTTTAATTTCTTTGTTTCGCAAAACTTTAGCTTAAAGAATGAAATATGTAGCAAAGTTTTATTTGCTATAGTTCATATAGTATGATTGATATTTGTTTGCTATTTCAAACTTGGCTTTTAGTGTATTTGGTTAAGTCCTGACAAATTCTTCACGATTTCTGTAAGTCAGAACATCAGGCTCTAGAGGAATAAGTAATGGACGAAAAAGGAAATAGTTCATTATTCAGAAAGCGGCAAATAAGACACTTACCCGATTAGGGTCTTTTGGCTTTAATTTTTTACCAACGTCAACGACCTGTAGACAAGCGTTTTTGTTCAATGTTTGTCTACTGATTTTCAGAGAAGATTATGCATTGTGATAGGTTCGTATTTGTTTTCCAGTATTTGTGTTCGTGAGAATAGAGTTGAAATGTAAACGTTCAACATTTCATTTCTGTACATCATAAATTTTATACGATCAACATACGAATATTAAAATTGCTCCATTGCTGTATAACAGCAGAATCCGGTAGTTTTTGAATTGAAATCCAGATTTAATACTCTTCACCATTATACAATAATCGAGAGAAATATTTAGGTATCCATATTTACAGTTATTTAAAAATCGCATCAAGAGATATTGCAGTTTTTTTGTTCACATAAATATTTATATTGCTAGTTCTTAAGAAATTAGAAAATCTAAATTTACAGGACCCCAAATTAATGTATATCCCTTTGGTGTTAATGTTTATTTGAACCCTCCCATATTTTTTACATAAGTTGATTGTTAACCCTGCTTAAAATGTCATTGATATTTAGCAATAATTCCATTATTTCGTTGTGGTTTCTTTGTGATCATCTACTCAGACATGGAAACGAAGAGGGGGTGAATGTCGCCTATTATTTTATTTACCATTTTGTTAGTATTTATGGCTGGTGCGACACTGCCGCAGTAAAATATCCGAGAACACTATTCATCCAATCGATATCGTTGACTCGTTTTCTGCAATTGGGTCCGATGCCCAATTAATACTTTATCACTTAGAACTACGCTACCTGAATTCTAATTCTTAAGCACACAGACTTAATTATTGAATTCCTTTTCGCTGCATCTACACAAGTTTATTCAAAGTCTGAACATAGTAAAAAAACACTAGATACATAAACTCGAGATAACTTTCGTGATTCACGAGTTTTTTTGTTCCAAATCGGATTAACAATTTTAATTAAAAATGAAACGTCTTAATTTAATTAACTCGTTGAAAGTTTCCTTTGTAATTGATGAAAAAAAAATACGTGGTATCATAAAAAATGACTTTGATGCCTCTGTGCTGTTTTGAATACATAGAAAGAGTTAAATTTAAAACATTTTTAATAGTTAAACAGCTGCGATGAGCGGCAGCAACAATTCGTCATTTTTTTAAATTAAGCAACACTCACTAATTTATTGGGGTGAAATTCAGTCTGGTAAATGTGCAGAAAAGGCTGTGGGCGACAAGTGAATGACGAGATGTACGAGGTTATCATCAGCGTTACCGTATATTTAATAACACACAATATGTTGCAGACTGCGATGCTTTGAAAAGAGAATGTCACTTTGAGTACGCGCCATTAACCTCAAATTTTGTTAATATTAAACTTAGACGCGCGCCTAGATTAAATTATCTAGAAGTAAAAACATTTAAGTTGTCAATGGCCGGAGTTTTAATTTTCATTACCTTAATTTATCGTTGTCGCTTTCATGCCAGGAACACGTTAAGTCCTTGCTGAATGCAGTAGGCGTTTTTATTAATCGAGTGTTGCATCCTTAAGAATGTAATTGTATTGCATCATTCAAAGATTTTAATCTAAAAAATGACAGAGGTGTAATTCTTTTAGTTCTGCTGTCGAGGTCTGTTGACAATATAGTGCATAAATAACTAAGGATGAAAACTTTCAAAAATTAGCTACAGAAAACACTCGGTTATGTGAATTCATTCATTCATTATGTGAATAATAAGAACTTACCCTAAGCTTATTGATCAAGTCTCGAAAGAGTATGCACGAACCTGAACTCATCATTTTCTTTCTCTTATCATTGAATCATTGAGCAATAATAATTCTGATAATGAAATTGAAGAAAAAAAATAGTTGCAATCTAAAAATGTTTTCTATTTTCGGACTTTTACAACGTGAGTTTTTTTTTAACTAAAACTCTTAAATATTACAAACTATAACTTAGATATTATTATGTTAAATAACAACATGAAGTATCAGTTTCTGTAGGCCCATTTTTTGCTCCGTCATTTCTAGGTGTTTTATGTAACTGCGAGTGAGCATCGTTCTGATACAATTCTATCCTACACCAAAAATTGTTTGATCAATACCAAACTAGTTTTTGATTTTAACCATATGCCCCCTAGTCAATAACTTCCAGCAAAAAGTAAACATTATACTATATAAATGGTTCGTTTGCGTGCTTCGAAAAATAATAAAGAAATTAATAACAAACATCGCCTATATAGGTTCATTAATAAATCAACGTGATAATATAATGTGCTATTTTTAATTATCCCTTGTGAAAGTGATATAAAATATTCATAGGTTGCATGTTATTTTAAGTGCGAGACAGACCATAAAGTATGCAGCCGAATCATATAAAATTTTTAATGCGGATGTATTTGTAGCGTGGTCTTTTTACATGTCGCCTGGAATCGGGATTTTAAAGTAGGACGCTGTTATAGACGCGCTTTGCAGCACACTCAATGCATAATTGATAAAAGGTATGAATGCATTATGTGTTTGTATTGTCATTTGTAAATTATGAATACAAGACGAGCCAAAATCGATTCGGGGGTTAGTCGGTATGGTCTAGGATATGTTCCCCCCTCCCGCTTTTTCATTTTAATCATAAAACTTGTTTAAATATTTACCTGCACAAAAAGTAGTATATTATTTTTGTCTGGCTAATACAGAAACTCGCAAAGAAATTATGAAATAAAAGCCAAACTTACTTTTACGGCGGATAATATAACTGTTCTTATTGTGGAAGATATTTGAAGCAACGTCTAACTCACCTGTAACATAAAAAAAGTGTTTTAAGACGAAAGTAATTATTTTCTTTAAAGTATGACGTTATTAATGATGTAGTTGTTTTAACTGTACACACAGGTGGGCAAATGCATCTACCTTCATAAGCTCACTTGAGTTATTAACAAAGTATTACAACTTACATTATCTAAGTTTGTACATGAACAAGAACTGAGCAAAAGCCCTGCAGTTTATTAAAAACACGTTTAAAGTTTAAATGTACTACTACGTTGGGTGAGCTTTCCAGCGGCTATTTGCTCAAAAGGTAAGTTGCAGGTAAATACTTGCACAATTAGTTGGAATCAAAATCAATACAAATGATTTACGATAATTTTCTATATAAATAATGTAAATTTACAATTAATCTAATTTTATTGATAACTAAAGTATCAACTCAAATAAATTTTGAATTATATTAAAATTGTTGATGTAAATAAATAGCGACATTTTCCCGAATATTAAATTGAATTCATCTCTCTGTAGCAGTCTAAAATGCTTAATTAGGAAGTTTTGATTTGCAAATTGAATATCAGAATTTCACAACGTGGAAAACAAAAGTTTCAACATTCGCTACACAGCATCACATAATTACCAAAATAATGTTTAATACGAAATACGATAGAATTTGTGGTTTGTACGTACAGCAGAAAATCTGTTGTGGAGAAAAGCAGACAGTGTGGTGAGACAGGGTTATGTATGAAAAGCCACCAACGTATTGTGCGCTTGCTGTGTATTTCCGGCGGCAGACGTCGCGTAAATTGAAAAGAAACTCTCACATTACATCAAAATAGATGTATTTTTATGTATAAAAGTGTATCTAGTTACGTGTTTACGCCAGTGACGTTTAGCGCAAAAAGTCTTTATTATGTTCATGTAGTGCTTGACGCGCTTCTGTTCCTACTCCAATTGTTACCCCGTTTGTTCTCATTCATCAGACCAAAAAAGACAACGAAATGTATTTCGGTCTTTGTCCGAATGTTTACTTCCATAGATAGAGAATCATGTAAAGAAAGTAAACAAACACTGAAATGAAATCAAAATCATGGGACCAAAAATTTTTAACTGGAAATGTGAAACATTTCGGAAACTTGTTATGAACTTTTGGAAAAATAACCAAAATTCAATCATCCATATTAAAATCAACAGATGAGTGATGTACATATAAAAATCAAAATTAGAGTGTAAAATAATGATTCCTATTTTTTCGAAAGAAAATTATCTTGATCTTCAGACCTATAAAAAAGCTTCGAAAGAAATTTTTTTAAGGAAACTTATACAAAATTAGAGATATGCATCGTTGATCGAAATGGTGGAGAAATGTGAAGGCCAAGGCTGTGGTACTGTATCGCAGTAGCCTATAGCCTATAGATCAAAATTTAATTAGAAACCTTGGCCTCGACTTTCCATTTCAATAACCACGATATGTGTTATATCTTCCAGATATTTTGACAGGAGGTTTGAAAAATATTCCTATTTGTTTAAATCTTTGTTTACCAATTAATTTTTTTTCTAAATTCTACCTAAATGCAATTTTTTATGATATAGCAGTTTCTTCAGAACGCACGTTTTCATTTATTGCAGTATTAGTTACAAAACATTTTCTCTTTTTAGCACATAATTAACAATTACCTGCATTCTTAGACAGTTTCTTTACTCTGCAAAATTTAAATATTGTCACATAAAGGTTAAATAGCTATTCTTAGAAACTTTCCCAACATTTGCTTTAACTTTATAACTAATTGACCAAGAGGTCAGTGAATATAGACTTAATTGAAATATTGTGGCAAAATTACGTTTAATCTATTGATATTATAAAATTTTAATAAAATAATAATCGTATCGAGATTGTCTCCTTATTCATAAACTTAAATCGAAAATTTTAAGTAGCAAAAATCCTACAAACTCTCCCGAACTGATTTTCAAAAGTGTGTCTGTTGTTAACCATAAAAAGCACTACATAATTACAAAAAAAATCTGATATGAGTACTTCACACAATCATTCTAAATTATAATCATGACAGAAGACAGAATTATTTTGAAACGATACAATGAAGTGATTTGACGGTGAACAACATATTAAGTTGATAAGTATGTGCAATCTAACGCACCATTTTGCAGCAAGTACTGATTATCCTGCCAATCACTAAGCATAATCAGAGGATGTAATCTATTAATAAACTTATTACATAGTGTGCATGTTAAAACGTCTTTTAGTAATATGTAGACGTTAAGACGGTGTCTACCAATACAATAGTGCAGCTATTTGTATGTAATTACAATACGTATTCTGTTCTGAAACAATGCCAGCTGAATCTGATATCTTTGTTTACAGTTCGGATAATTTTGCAGACATATCTATTAACTGTATAGGTATTTTATATCAATTATGTAATCGGAAAATATATGAAATTCAAAGAGGAGCAATGCTATATTTAATAAAGTTCATTTTTAAGTAGCAGGAACTGGAGTTACAAATATTTTTACTTCGAATTCTCTCTACTCAAAAACGACTGTTTTTCGAAAATCTTTCTTTCTGAAGAATTAAACGTGTAGAAAACTAAACATTGATTTTCTTTATAACTGAAACACAAACCCTTATCTAAAATATTTGACCAAAAGTGAATTTACCATTTTTTCTCCGCACAAAATGCATCCATTTTAGTTGAAACAATACGTAAAGATAAGAAAGAGCGATTTGCAATGATGGCGCCAGAGACACATTGTGTGCTTGCTAGACCGTGATAGTTAGATAGCAAAAGTTTAACCTTATCAGGAAAACATAAACTTTAAACAATTCACAAGTAAATTTGGAATGTTGCACATCATATTCAAAGCAACACATCTAACTTTAACCGACTCACACCGTTCAACGTTGGATTGAAATTTAAAATCTCTGGATTAATAAACTAACGAAATAAAAAAAATGTCGCTTCATAAAGCTTTCGGAGTTTGCACGTAGTTGAAGCGAATATTTAGCTTTTATTAAACCTAACCCCTGTCATATTTTCCAAGCATCTCGTGTCGGATGTCAGGCAAAGTAACATAATACAATTGTAACAGAATATACACCGGCTTGTAATTTCTGCAAGTAAATTTCAATTTATGAACGCTATGCGCTAGTAGACGACAGATATTTTTTATATTTTTACTGCAAAAAAACGAACCTTTTTATAACTAGTTTTCACAAACGCCGAAACTTTATGACTAGCTACTAGTGCATTAGCAGAGATAACTTGCACAGCTCAAACAACTGAATAGAATAAATCAAACAGGAATAATAACGATAATATCGTGACTGAAATTTAATTTCAAATTCCTTTATATATTTATGGCATTTACAAGCCGTATTCAATATTAAAAGTCATCTATACCACATAACGATGTGGTCGTAGACTAAGGACTAAGAAATGAAAACACTTACTTAAAACACATAAATGTAATTAAATGATTACATCTTGTTAACCAATTTGTAATGTATGAAATGACATTAGAACTTCTACAAGTTTTAATAGTCTATGTAAGAGGTTTATTTAAACGTCTATAGAAACACTGTATTAAATTTAAACCGTTGTCGAGTCGATAATGGTCTTTTCAAGAACCATTAATCACCGACACTCTTTACAGTTCAAACAACCTACAACAACTATTTATTGTGAAACTCAGCAAAAATACATTCAAGTCAAGTGGTCATAGGTGAAATTGATTGGGAGATTTATGGAATCAACTCATCAATTATGATTTGTTGTTTGATAAGGGAAGGGTAAATTACAAGGGTTATTGCGTTAATTTTGTATTGTTCTTGTACACTGGTTTTCTTGGAAGTTATGAATGAAATTACAAAAAGTATTTGGTCTGCTTCTCTTTCGAAAAGGTTTTAAACAATTAGATCTAAAATATTTCCCTGTAACTACCCTTCTTTATTTTGGTGCATCGTCTTACGTAGATAATTTCCAAAATAGTTTTTTATCTTAAATTTTATAGAATAAGATAAGTTAGTGTTACAACTCTATTGAAAAAAAAATTTAGAATATGTATCGAATCTTCGAAACTAGGCAAGATATTTTTCTGAGATCTTCAGATTAGGATGATTTTTCTAGTTACTAGCATGTCTATATATACTATTTAGAATTTTTCAAAAATAATTCTCATAAATTCCCTATACCTATACCTACTATCATTTTATCGAATTATTTCTAGAATTGATAAGGCGTGTTTACATTTCCTATATTTCTTAAAGCAAATGTTCTTATCCATTTTTATCACTCAGTTTGATTAGTAATTATCAGAACCCCACTAATTGCTTACTCATTAACCTCTACTCCCTCCCCCCACCAAATGAGCTTTTGCATAGGTTCACTTTCCAAAAAGACCACAGTGCTATTTCGGTCATTTTTTGATTTATTTCCCTCTAAAGTGTTTATTACACCATTCCTTTTATCTTTACGATCTCAACAAAACGTTGGGACAAAATCACTTAGACGCGGCATGAGTGGGGAGGTCGTGATATATAGAAGTCTGTTGTTTCCAAGTTTCTAGGCACCTGCCTTCCTGTGATTTGTCCTTCACAACCTTAACTCGGACAATACCGTGCAGAAAGAGGAGCTACCTATAACTGCTATGGAATTTCCTTGTTTAAAGCCTCAAGCTGCTATGTATCAATCAGCCCATAATTAGTTTCAGAAGTTGCTGCCGCTGGGGACTAGATAGGACCGATGTTCACTTGTATTTGCTACATATTTAGTGATTCACTACGTTAGTAGTTTCCAATTATCGAGTGCAGATGCTAAAGTTTCTAATATAATGGATATTATACGTTATGGGTCTGATAGGCTTCTATTGGATGGAGCAGTGAAAACCAATGTCAATAACTTAATTTAAAGTCACAATATCCTAAAAGAGGTGAACGAAAAAATTTACCTCATAAACAGCAATTACAAAGTTAGATTAGGTTAAGTTTGCAGTTATGAATGGTTGGTGTCAATAAGTGAGTGTAAACTAAGCGTTTATAAATTGCATTAGAACAGCGCGCTCGAACATTATGCATCTCTCTGTGGTAATAAATTAAATTATGCTACAGAGCTCCAGTATTAATTCTTATTAATGTAAGCCATCAAACTTTTGTTTAATAAGAGTATGCTACCCCAAACCCAAGGCCATAAAACTAAGAATGTCTCCCATAAAATGTTCAGTGCAAGACCCGTTAATTTAGAGAGAGGTCGGGCAATAGCTCAGAGGTCATCTCATTAGAAACTCGAAATATAACATAAAAATGTTTCATCACGTCTTAAAGCAATGAAGACAACTGCTCAGTACTTCGTTCCAATGCAAATGAGTACAATTCAGCTTTTGCTTTAATTACCTCCTTGCACTTCTCAATCTTCCAGTTTCACGATTTAACTACCACCTTATTAAGTTTGAGTTTACGATTAATCCTCCACTATACTACAATATAAACATGCCCGCCCGTGGAAACAGTGACAGACAAAACTAGAACTGCCATTGTATTAATTATACGATAGCGTGTTTGCAAATTAAAGTGAAAATCCTACATAAGTTTGCTGTTAATTTTTAATGATACTGTGCTGCGATAACAGCTTTATGTAAATATCGTTGTCTCCAAGGGAAATTAACCTAACACCTTATGACATCGAATTTCGGTTTTTTCGTCTGTTTTAAATTCACCAACACGAAAATATTTGTTTACAGAAGTAAATTTATTTATTACAAGTAGTGGTGGAAAAGGTAAAAAAACGGAGATAAGAAGGCGTTTTTTACAGAGATGGGTTAAAAACCGTGTTTTTGTGGCTTGATTGAAAAAAAAAATTTTTGTAAAAATATGTAATTTAGTTGGACTAGAATATAATAAACATGAAAGAGGATAATAATCCAGAACTTTGGGCAATACATATTTATAAAAATTCTTTAAAATGGACAATCAAGAACATTCTTATGACACTTAGTTGGTTAATTAACCTCCTAAACTGATATCTAGCTAAAACGCTTCCTCGCATCAAAAAAACAACAAATTCACCGCATTCCACCAAATAGTATTTGAATTAATAGACTCCCTATCTAAGAGTGTGTGTTTGGTTGCCTATTTCTGGCTGTTAAACAGTTTGCCATAGAATATCTATAAAGAATTCTTATGGTTGATTTCGAAACAAATATCTGTGATATCTCTCAGATCCAACGATTATTCCCGCTAACAATAGCCCATCTTTATTTCTACTCTGAAATAATGACGTAATTATTTATAAGAAAGATACGCAGCGATAACAAAATTAATTCCGTATTGAATGCACATCTCTCATGTTAGTTGGCTGCAATAATATGCTGGGTCCTTGACCATCTAGATAAGAAAATGTGTAATGTAGTGGAATCTATATGCCCCTTTTAGTTCGCAACTAGTTGAAGGTATGACATTTGAATTTGGGATGATCCGTTAAGCTCTCCAGAGTAAACACTGTCATTTGTTCATTTCAGTAGAAACGCGATGATATGCAAATCTGCGCATGTAATTACGAAAAGCGTGTATAATATAGACGGTTAGTGTTAGAAGTAATGGCAGGATCATGTTCAGGATAGCTATATGTGTATTTTGTTCGTCATTATGTTGTAAAAGCACAGGGGTAAGATTCTATGGAATATATTTCCTGAAATGTGAAGAAGTAAGTTTATTTAAACAGAGGATTATAGTAGGTGCTTTTCCAAAAGACATCGCGAGGATAATAAAATAAATTTTGTCTTAATTGCAACTGATAGAAACGGGTTCCAAACTATTTTTCCAATTGACCAAGTACTTCGTATTCCTTACATAACACAACTTACCAAGGCGACGACGACTAACAAGAACTACACCAATAAAGAAGTAGCATTAAATTTGTATTTACTTAGTCAACTATTCCGAACAGAAACTTGGAGACTAAATTGCTGGTAACTCGGTCAAATATTACAGTTCCCATTCCGACATTTCGCATTTATCCCCAGAACTTCCCCTTTGGAAAATGAATAGATATTATAAAACTACGTGAAAATGTGCTTGTGGTCGTTCATTAAAATTCACGCCTTCTAAGCCTACTTCACGACTAACCCTTCCTTCCCGGGGAGTCATTTGCTGTTTTACGACCCCCGCCTTAATACTAACGAGATGCTTGCTGATTTTTCCTTCAAATGTTCGTCTTAATGGACTTGTTTGAAAAAACAGAGATTTCAACAGATTAAATTTTTGATTTTACTGGTTACATGAAGAAAATGTTAATGAAGAATGTGTAATTAAAGGATTTACTGTGGGTTTTAAGAAGTGGATTCTTTTTTTGTCTGCATGAAATATTAAATATCTTCTGGTGTAAAGAATGCTAAAGTCGCTAAATTATGAAGCACACAAAAACTGTATTAAAAATACCGAAAGTTAATTAAATACAAGTATACTTTAATTTAAAAATTCGTCTTCAAAGTTTCTGCATAGATACTTAGTCTGTTCTCTAAATAAACTCTTTCGTACAAACTTTCCGTTTTTATATGGCAGAAAGAAAAAGTGTCTTATCTGGAAAGTTCGTATTTATTCAAGCGTATAATATAATGAAATATGCCTCTACATTCCTTCCCCGTACTATTCCGCTGATATTCGAGACTATTAAATTATAATTAAGATTTTAATATCTGTATTAGAACCGCAGCACAACCAAGGACATCTGCTGCGATTACCTATGGCAAGGAATCCTCGCGTATTTCGGTTCCTTATTACAATCTACTCAAACCCTCCATCGATGTTTATGATACGAGTAAAAAGAGTTTCCCCGTTGACTATTTGGTTAAACACGACGAGATTGCCTAAGGTATAAATTTACATGAAAAAATTCGTAAATAACATAATTTGACTACGTGCTCCTCAGCACGCATTTGTCCCACTAAATATTTTTAACCATTTCCATTCAGACCCGTTGAATACATTGTAAACAACTACAGTGAAAGAAGCAACTTTTTGTTTTTGTTTACCAGTGAGAGATAAAGCCACAGAAGATTATATACATCATTTGGATAATTACAAACTTTTCAACTCCATTTATAAGAAATAAATCCTGCAATATTACATAAAGACAAAGTTTATTCTCGGTGTATAAGTTACAAATTAAACAATTTAAAACAGCATAATTAAATAGCCGTTATTTAATTAAAACTAATTAAAATAAATAATTATACAGCGTTAAACTCAACTCAAAAGGATCTGAATGAGAAAAACAAAAAATCATAACTAGAGCTTTTGCAGATAAATGAAATTGCGTGTTTAAATGATATAAAACACGAAATGTTATCTCTCACTCTTTCACTAAACGTAAATTACTCTGTTCATATAAACAAGCAAAAATCACGGGCTTTTTATACCAAAAAATATATGACTAGCTGAATAATTTGTATTACATTTAATATGAAAAGGTACATTTATATAATAACATAGTACATGTAGATGGTATTAACTAATGGAAGGAAAATATTTACATATCATTATAACATTAAACATAAACGCAATTAGTCCAGGGAATCAAACGCAGCACCTTGTTTTTAAAACTCGCGCCATACTAGCGTGATTTAGGCGGGAAATTCAAAATTCTAATTCTATTTAATGCGGAAAAAATGCCCAATGTTTTATTTTTATTCTACTTTGAGATCCTCAACGTATAATTAGGTAAATGTTTTAAAGGTTACTGCGATGGGTTGACTTAAATAAAATTTATTTTTGAACAACCCTAAAATTTATGGTTATAAATTATGCGATTATTTCATCGACTTTTAATGCAACTTTGAAGACAACATTTAAAATTTTGATAAAATCCATTTCTAGCCGGTTCAGTTACTAAATACTGTTTTGTAGTTTTATTTAGAAAAAAACTTTCATTGACGTAAAAGTTTAATTTTTTCTTGTATTCGAAATATTTTTTAACCCCCGTCTAGTCTCATTATTTTCATAGCTCATTCTAATTATGACCAGATAATTTAACTCACCCATTGTTTATTGAGAACACATTATCATCACAATACCACACGAGATAAAAAATCCCCGATATAACAATCAAGCCAATTTGAAAATTGTTCGATATGAAAGAGTAAAACCAATTAGAGTTGAATAGCACATTATAAAAGAAATGTACACAATGTCTGGCTCAACTTATAATACAAATCAAACTGGAATCCTATAACAAAAGAATTTTAAAACTGCATTGATTTGGACGCGTCGTGATGCAATTTAAACACCCCAAGTCAAATATTGTTTGGCCGAGCATGCGAAAACCATTTAATACAAATAAACCATTCAAACAAATACATTAAACAAACATTTTTGCAGTCAGAATGCATGCACTGCTTGTACTTGTACATACAAATAGTTTTATGATGTTTATGTAAGCAACTTTGCCGCGTACAAAATGTACTTTGGAGTGTTTGTTATTTGGTTTTTTCATAAATTCAATAACTGCAAACCAAAGAGTTGTTGTTGGTGTTAGTCTGCTAGTACACACAGACCTTTTACTTTATGTGATTGGTTTTCACAATTTACATCTAACATTTGAGTTTCCGTTACACGTGTTGTAATATAGTCGTAATAAATATTTTCTGTCTAATTGTAAAGCCTTATTTGTTGCAAACTTATTAAAATTGTATAATGTGCCAACTAAATTTATGATAGCTGTTGCAATAAAAGGTTAAGTGGCCAAAGTTTCAAGTATGTAGCAGGTTTTCTTAATTTATTTCAGGGAAATTTGCATATCGTAGCATTTTGCTATTGTAAACACATACACAAATTTATAATAATCACCAAATGCTGCATAATAGCTTATTCGGATAAACCACGAAATTTGCATTTTATTTTGACTGTTAATGGTCATCAGTGTCATCACTAATTAATTGAATTATTTGTGTTATTGTAATTACCAGGGTTGGAAAAACCAGGAAGTTTTTAAAATTTACGACCAACCAAGTTTTTTTGTAATTTTAATTCCTTTCAGATTTCACAGAAAAATACAAAGTGAAATTAGTCTGCACGTCTCGACTCTATCCCTTGGTTTGTTATTATTGAATAGCTTGAATAGCCAAAATTATCTAAATCTATAAATAAAAATGTTAATGTAATGAACTTTTTTCTTTCCAATTTTTCATATACGAAAATTGTTGTATTATATTTCTATTAAGGTCGTTAAAATAATTGAATCTCTAAACTACTGTCTGATGCATGTCTGGTCTAAAAAACTTAACAAAAGCTAATTTTATATACCCAATTCAACTAACTGATATTTAATATTCCCTACCGTAACATACATTATTGTTAAATACCAGACGAAGCACATCAAATGTTAATCTAATAAACCTAAAAAAAATAATGCATGTCGAATGTTAACAGTAAAGCAAGTACACACGTTACATTGAAATAGCAGTACCTCTAATTTACAGTATCTATAAACAAGTATAATTACCCAAGTATGTACTATAGGAAGAAGTGTACTCGTAAACGAATAAGTCTAGCAAGATGTTATCGATGTCTATTGATTCTGTAGCAGCGCAACACTTAACTATTTCAAAGGAATGCTTCATTCTTATCTCACAAGTGGATGAATCTTGGTCTAATTTTATTTAAACTCAATTCCTATTCATTTTCATTCATCAGAAGCCCTCATCCCTTTAAACCCCTTTGCATCTAGGCAGGAGATTACTCCTAACATTTTAACGTTTTACAATTTAAAGTACAAGCATTCAAGCTGGGTTGAGATTGAATTTGAATTTATTTATCTGTATTTGCCTCAATCGTGTCGTGTCTGGAATTTAAATACCTATTTGATAAGCTTTTCATATACGAAGAGTGCATCAGTGGTTTTATTTTATTTAATTGTTATGGTTTGTGCAATTGTGCAGTTGGTTAAAGCTTGAATTACAATCTAAAAGCTCGTTACTGGTGCCGC
The DNA here is from genome assembly GCA_963942485.1 of Pediacus dermestoides. Lineage (NCBI taxonomy): Eukaryota > Metazoa > Arthropoda > Insecta > Coleoptera > Cucujidae > Pediacus > Pediacus dermestoides. The sequence goes on from OZ012626.1 coordinate 40,636,262, forward strand.
ATAAGAAAATAATCGTAATTCTGATGCTTATAAGCGAGAATAAGTTTGCTATATTTAGTAACTTGAGCTTTGAGTTTTCTCTTCGAATAAAGAATTTATGTTTATACCTTTACTTAAGTATACACAATAGACGATGTTTAGAGTCTAAATATAAATATGTTTTCTCAAAGAATATGTGTATAAGAAACTAAAGATTTTCTCAGAAATTGAATTTGTTTTTATCTCATCATTCAAAGCTTTGCAAAGAGACGAAAAAACCGGTGGAATAATATGTAAGAACCTTGGAAAATTCCTTAGATATAAATAATAGAAAAAGAAGCAGTCATCTACAAGCAGAACTGTGGCGGTTAACAAATAAAATACTTGAGAATATTTCGCCTTTATATTTGTCTCTCCGGGCTAGATAAGGACGAATAGATTTTCAACGAGACACCAGAGTGAATTTCATTGGTATTACAATGCATTTGTCTACATGGTTCTCTGAGATATGATCCTCGAATATGGTCTGGTTATAGGAAATATTTTTATTTTAAAATCCATAAACCATACTGGCGTGTATAGACGAGGTGAAATTTATTATTACCATCAAAACTGTCAGGCTGTTGAGTAGTTTAATTTAAATTCAAACAAAAAATGTTACGAGCTGCATACATGATATAATAAAGTTACAATTTCAATTTGTGTATGAGAAATTTTACGAACTTGGTGGAAATTACTTTATTTTAGACTCTTGCAAGTCTAGGTTTTGATATTCACTGCACTGCTAGTTATGGATATTATATGAAAATGCATAAGAATGACAATATTCCGGTTGCGCTATATTGCATCGTAAAATAAAATGAGATGTGTTTAAAATTTTAAAATTGCCACATAATAATAATAGAGAAAGAGAACATAGTTACTGTTATTTCATAGGAAATAGTAAAAGGTAAGTAATTTTTTGGTCATTTTTATCCCATTTCAAATGAGGATCCCAGTTATTACATGAAATTTAATACGCAAAATTTCTAATGGAAAGAAAAAGAAGAAATTTTACCTACATTATTTTCTTATCTAAATTCAATTCTTAACCTAACCTAACTTTTTGAATATTTCTTCTTTTTAATCAAATTTGTGTACATATACCTTTGTTTAAAAAATTCCCAGTTTCCCATTTTTCCCCCAACTATCTTTATTTACGATAACCTCGAGTATTTTTTTATAAAACAGAAAATATAAAAAAGAAATATTTATGTCAAATTTGAAATAAGGTTACAATTGACGTCGTTTGCACAGGGGCCGACAAAATCTAGCTTCACCACTGTACCAAATCATCTCTTCTTTTCCAAACATCTTCATTTTCCCAACTCAATAACTCCGCTATGTAACAGGACCCCTTTTCCTTTGAACAGATCATACAATGGCTCAGTTCAAAAGAGAATCAAATACAAAATAGAATACCTACTTAGTTAGGTTCAACAAGTTGCTTCAAGTTAATTAATTTTAACTTGTCAGCATATCACACATAGTAGACAAAATTAATTTCTTAATTATGTACAATGCTATCAAAAACAACAAAAACATGGCAGGAAAGGTGTTAAATAAGACTTGGCCGGTCATTGACTGATGATGACTATTAATAGATGTTTAATGAGCAATGCAAATATTTAAAAATTATTTTGTTTGCTTCCACCAGGTGAGAACTGTTCCATTTTATATCGGGGATAAGTTTTTAAAGTTACTTCTAATAATGAATAAATTTGCAAAAAATCGATCATTTTTTCTTTGTTGCCGTATTCTCCATATAAAGTAGTTTCCGGAATATGCCAAAAAATAAAATAAAAGCTTGTAATTAATTGGCACAGCGTAATAATTATATTGCTAACCGAAATTAAAATAAGTTTAAGAAAACAGCTACTTTGCAAGTCAAATGAAATGCAAACTTCTTCTGTGAATTAGTTTGTGGTTAATGTATTATATTACATAATTTGCATATAATTTGCAAAAAGAACCACAAAAACAACAATTGTTTTTCTGTAATATGTCGAATTAAGGTTTGTATGTAATTCGAAGCGGTGACAATCATTCTCCCTGCCGAAAATGAAATTAAAAACGTTGTACTGAATTTCAATGCGTTTTTTCACAGTTTTTTCTACGCTCTCACATGAATTTAGTCGCAAAATCAATATAAGTACGAGAGTGTCGATAGTCTGAAAAAAAATAAGCTCACTAACTTTACATATACACACGAAGTCGCAAGCTTTGCAACGCAAGTGAAAAATATGTACCAACGCAACAAAGAAATTCACGATGATTACGCTATTGGAAATAAGATTTATGTGAATAAAATGAAAATTGAAGGCGACATTTTTCAACATTGCCAGATAATTCCACCACTCGCACAATCCTATATCGTTTCCAAGTAGAAACTCTTGTTTTGCGCAAAAGACAAACTCGTGTTTTTATACTTTGTTTGTGATGTGTCCGTTTTTTTCAGCATTGGGTTAGCTGGATTAGTTTTTGTTACAGTATATCTTGTAACGGTCCAGTCTGTTTCAGAAAGGAAACTATTTTCTACTAGCTTTCGTTTAAGATGGCAGCCTGCGTATATAACAAAAACTTGTACCTCATTCTTAAGGATCAGGGATCCCGTTCTTGGCGGAAAGCTGATGTAGAATTGTTTACCGTGCTGATCGCTGTTGCGAATGTCAAACTTGTTAGGATTTAAAGTTTTTATTTGCCGGTGGAAACGACAACGGTTAAACTATTTCCAAATGGTCTTTGCTATATTGAATGGATCAGAAGAGAGGGAAAAATTTCAATTCAATTAACTATTCCAACGGTTGATTTCAGCGAAATAAATCATTTTACGAGTGTGATAATATCTTGTAAAATCGTGAAAAACCATTGTACCTTCTCGTATACATCTTAATATCTTTAACCGTTAATTAAACGTTTTATTAGATTTTCTAGATTGTAAACTATGATACTTCTGATATCCATTTAGATAATGCTAACTGTAAATCAAAATTATCACTCAAATAGTCCATACAATTCATAAAAGGTATTATAACAGAATTACAGGTTTATTATTTGCTAATGTTTTAGGAGTGTTTTATATGAATGAACATGATCTGCGTTCGGTCAATAGCCTTACAACATTTAGTTACATAGTAAATGTATCTGTATCTCTATATCGCTTAAAAGTTCTATAAAGTTTATGTCATTTGATATGATCGAACAGGCTGAATTACCACTATTTATTTATACGTTACCAGGGAAAACGTTATTGCTTGCGAACTCGCAACATTCTGTTTTATTATTTCTTAGAAAACTGATGTAAAAGTGCGATCAACAAAATTTTCACGGATCTTCCGTTTGATTATGGTTTCATTCAATTGAACGAAACAGATAAACGCCTCACTTTATACACTACAAAGTTGGTTCTACAATGAGAAAGCAAACAAAACATCAGCGATACTTAAACTGTGATAATCGGGAAATTATGTAGATATTAATTAACAATGGAATAATAGTATATTATATACTAAGGGATTGAAGTGCATCATTTAATCCCTGAGGGTGAATTAAATTTCATGAACGAGCAAAGCAAGCGAGGTAAATAATTCACCAGAAGGATTAAATGATACCTCAATCCCGTGGTATATACGCTATTTTTTGCACTTCCGAAGCATTTGCATGTGAAATCATTCTAAATTTAATAAATTTATGCTTGTCAAAGTGACAAACGTGTCGGCAACAACAACTGTCCAAAATCACAAAAAATACTCGTGTAACCGATCAATGTAAATTTAACCTCTTGGGATTAAATAGGTCACTTTAGTCCCTGTAAAGAGGGATTAAATTAGCACATTTAATCCCGGAAGTGCAAAATAAATTAAATGCACCAAATTTTCAAATGGTAAATTGAGGAAAAAATTACTAAAAATGGCAATCAGACAAAAATGTTGTTAATCAGAAGTGTCTAAATTTTGATTTTCTAATCTAAAAAGATAGCAGTGTTTCCAAAACTGCATGGTCATAAATTATGAGATATTAATTTGGCGGCCTGAATGAAAAATTTGATGACTTATTAATATGTTAAGTATGTACTTCATAATTTCAATATTTGTTTGGTAATCTAACCTCAGCACAAATTTTAAATGAATAAATTCTTAACTAAGAAACTTATTAAAAAATCATTCCGTATTCAAATCGTTAATTAACTATTGCAATAATTGAAAAATCTTATCTAAAAGTTCATTGACTTCATCAAACAAAACTAGGCTGTGTTTACAAACCTTGTATATTATCCACGTGACAGCATCAGAGGAACGTGCTAGAAGTTGTGTCACCAAAATAAATTATTTAACCGTTGCGACATATCATTTCCGTTTGTATTTACATAAATATTTTATTATCATTGGCTTTTATAATACGCAATTTTCGTATCACGTATCTACTCAAATAAAATTCATTATTTAATTAATACATAAATATACTGGCTTACCAATTAGGAGTCAATATTATGGATATAGGTACATACCTGAAACAGAGAAACGTGTTAATTATCGTGTCTGACACATAATATGGGTCATAAATAGCAAAATAAAACACAAAACACTGCGGAACAGCTTGCGGTCTAATTCAACAAATAAAAAATAATAGTTGTATTCTACGACTAAATAATTGCTAGCCCAAACATGTACCATTATTGATATTGTCAATGTTTTGAAATTTAAAAGTATTTTGGGGTTTTAAGAATTTGTATGGCCAGCTGTTGTCCATCTGAACAGCAATTATGCTTTTGATGGTACCAGCAGGTGAATAATAACATATTTTCGGCAAGCTCTTCATTTAACACCTGCGGTTGGCCCTCCAGAATTTATTATATGTAAATTTTGACACAAACAAAAAAAGGGTGAATTTTTTGGTCAACAAACTGCTTTACTGATGCTTATTTATACGCATTTTAAAGAAAATTACCGTTTTATGAATTTATAGCTTTTGTCACTATCTGATGAAAAATCATTTCTTAAGAGAAAAAATGTGACAACTTGGTATAATTTGAATTTTTCTAAAGCAGAACTTAAATTGATTTCACTTTAAAGAACGAACCGAACGTTAAATCAGAATTTCAACCAGTTTTTGTTATAAACTGTCCAAAGGCAAAACAAGGAATTCCTAAATATGATTGCACAAAGCCCATTTTGTGAGTTCTGTGTTGGAAATTTATTGTATTTATATAAAGAAAACATCTGCATATTTGTTTTCCATCCCTAGACTAGACGTTTGTTAATTTCGCATGGATAATTTCAATTTATATTTAATAACAGAAGAACAGTTTCGTATTTAAATAAACTGCTCGTCTTGCAACGACCTCGGGTTTGTTCGTTTAATCTAAAACCGTTTATTTGAAGACTTTCCCCACTGTTTGCACCTGAGCATAAACTACCTAAGTTTGCTTATTTGGCTCTAAACTAACAGTCATTTCTGATATTAACAAACTTTAGAACTGCATCGCTGTTAAGTGAACATATCTATTTAATTCTTACCTTATAACGTGCAGGTTCGTATAATGGGCCTTTTACAGGTTCTACCACATTATTACTATACAATATGTTGCGCAATGTTATGGCTGGAAACCTCCTTAGGAGATTTCTTATTACACCTATTAGTGTAAATATAAGGCGCTGTAGACGCGGTGAAGTTTATTATCTTTCGAAATATCAACACCCACTCATTGTGACTTTGAGAGAAAATGATTCTAAACTCCTAAACAAGTCAAAATTTAAACAGCTATTTATAATTATAATCATTACATAATATAAACTACCTAGTAAATAACCTTTAGAACTTTTTCTAGAGACAAATATGAATTTTTCTCAACGATATTTCTACATAATATTATTTAAGTCAATAAAACTTTTCAACTTTATCAACTGCTCCTTGACTTTTATATTTAATAGAAAACTTTTGCTTTACGACGACTTTGCAGATCCCATTTCCTATCGGTGATTACTAATATCAGCTTTCGTCCTGCTGAGAACATTGCTTATTACCAAACGAAAACGAATTATTTTTTTAACATTCTTTGATAGAATCTAAAAATATAAACTTAATTATTGGACACATGTTTTTGTGACGGTTTTTATAGAATAGTCAACATGGAAAAAATGCTAGCTATTATTGATTTCCTCCAAGTGATTTCCGGTGGAAATTGGAAAGTGTTTCTAATTTGACCCAATTTAATTTCACTCTCAATTATCGATGATTTAGTGATAATTCTGCTTCCAGCTATAATATTAAACTCAAAATTAGTTTTCAACCCTGTCCTACAAACGGTGATTACATCCACAACTTGAAAGTAATTTTATATTACGTTTCGGCTTTAGCTCTGTTCAATACTAACGAAAGAAATTATTCAATCTGGAGACTCAATTTATTTCGTAAAAAAAATTAAATCTTATTTGTTTGTTTGATCTAATCAATATCATTAATTTGGTGTAATATAAGTATTCATCTTAAGTAATATCCCGTTCTTTTCCAAACAGAAGATATTTTACTAAAAATTTGAGATCTAAAGTTATGAGGTGTCCAAATGGAAAATAAGATAAGGAGGTGATTCAGGAGCAGCTCACGTCCCGCTGGTGGCTCTTTCACAGCCGGCCCTCGTAAATTGCGGTAATAAGAAGGAGCGCTAAGCCTGCTTTGCATCTGTTTTATATCGCTATGTAAGCCTTATAATCGGCTATGTAAATGAGTCTGGTCGTGGTCGAACACCCGGATTGGGACTGATACACTCTACAATCCTTCCCAGCTACCAACTAGGATTAAAAGATAAGAATGCCCCGCACGTCCTAGGCGATTATCAATCGTTAAGAGGGATAATTTTAACAGTTTTCCACTAGATAGGGTTAATAGCTGCCACATTTGCCATAATACTATCTAGTTCAAGAGCAAATTATGAAGCTGGGTTAATCAAACTGACCTTACTCATATTATCTAACTGTGTGTAATGGTGTTGGGTGTGCATAACAAAACAAAACAACACCACTTAAATTAAATTTGAAAAAGTTGATCCAGTTTTTTGTGGGGCTTTACGAGCTTCGCAATAATTAAAAAAGAGTGTATATCGTAAAAAAAGAAGTGTTTTATTGGGGTGGATGAAATTAAAACGGGCTCTTGAAGTGATTATTTCAAGCATCTAATTTAAAAGTATAAAATAACCATGTTGTATGCCAAGGGAAATAAAATACACATTGTTAATGCTTTACTGTAATTTATTTACAACTTTTATTACTAATTATGTCTGGGGTTATAATTAAGTGTCCTGATGCATCAGATATTAAAATTAAGAGCGCAAATTATGACTAAATTTTCTTTTCGCTGGAAACTTATTACTAGCTATTATAGCTTAAATTATTAAGAACGTTAATTATCTGGCATTATTAAACAACGCAATGGATAGAATTCAGCTATAAGATGAACACATTCTGCATAGTTTATTATATTCAATGAAGAAAAGATTTTAATGGCGCGTTCTTTAAGAAAATTATTTTCTTTCTTACAACATTCTCCACCTCTGCAAACAATTATTATACACTTTTAATTAATTTAAATTAATAAACCTGTACCCACAATAATATATCTTATTAAGGTAAGGAATTTCATATAAATAAGTGTGTAATGAATGTTTTATTTTAGCGGCACAAGACCCCTTTAGTTGGTAATGCAGTCATTAAATCAATCGAGTTCGTTAGTTATAGTTTTAAATGGAAGGAGTAATTTATATCAAATTAAATAATTACAAAAGTCTGGGAAAGTTATAAAGAAAAATTACATCAATTATTTAAACGAGCCCATTAAATTTATTGGCCATTTACAATAAATGTTTTTATTTTCGTATTATACCAGCGTGTTTTAGACAAAGCAATGAGTTTTTTTCGTTTGCATTGTTTCTTCAATTTCAACAGATAAGTATTTTTGACTTGTACGCTTGCGAAATAATAAGAGGGTTAAAGTTAAATTACCTAGAACGAATTTTGGGTGCATACAAATGTTGTTTTCATTATTAATGGTACATATGTTTCCCACTATATGATTTCCCAGGGAAGTTTTTGCTTCGAGAGACCTAAAATAATGCTTACACATCCTGCGGAGCGCTGTTTTATTATTACGCTCTGATTATTTTTGATACGGTTGCACACAACACATTATTGCTTATTTATTTATGAAAGAATATATTCCGAAAATTACGCTAATTTGCTGAATTCAAACCAACAATTCGCTCAGTCGTGTTATTATATCATCCTTGTAAACAAATCCTGCAGATTATATTATAGCTTTCAGAATTTAGAATGTTGTCTTGCATATTTCTTTTTACTTCTCCTAAGATACTTGATACTGGTGATGGCATAACGACGTAAAGTATCCCCCTATTCAGTTGACATAAAGAAAGCTAAGGCGTAACTGAAAGGAAAAACGTGGCTTATATCTGATAGTAAGCCACCGAAACTCTTCTCAATGTGGAGCATTGTGTCGGTGGTTAGGGCTGCCACTGTGAGGGGAGTCCCGCAAATCAATATCCAGAGCTCCCTGTGCGTCACCCTACAGTGCTTTATCATGTAGAAGTTTACATGGTGAGTCACCAGAAAACTGTGCCTGCAATTGCACAACATTAAATAAAGGATAAGAAAACTGTGTGCTGTGTGTCACTAGGAGGTACATTAGAAAGAATTTAGCAAATATATGTGGTTGGTATTTAGGTTTGTTGTTCAAATATTTATGTATAATAAACTTTGAAGCATCCGTTTTTATAGATACATTAGGGGAAAACATTGATTTTATTTCCAAGAAATAATTGAAATAAAAAAATAACTCTAAAGATATAAGTTATGGGCAACAATATTTAGTGTAACATTTGAATTAAGAATTTTCCGAAATTTTACAAATGGTCCTAGTACAGTTTTCCCAAAAGATTTATTTGAATATCCTGCCTTTTTCCGTAACATTATTCACTCATACGTCATCACTAGGCGGCAACTTCAAAATGTTTAGTTTTTCTCTGTATAATTGTAATGAGTTCGATGCCAAAATCGTCCATTTAACTAACTGTAGGTACTTTCCATTGTAAATTACCATCTACTCGTAGACAGACTAATGCATTATTTTTATTAAACACAACTTCCAAGATATCGTCCACCGTAAAATTCCCATTAAACTTCATTAAATATACAAACCCAGGTAATTTTTGTCACGCTACATAAATAAAAAACACAAATCGATTGTGATCATTATGCAACATCAAGCAAGTACCATTATTTTGCTTATGCATTTTTATTTTGTCACGTTTACGAACATGATACCTTGGGAAACCTTGTTTTCGATTCATAAATTCGCTGCAATTCAGGTCGTTCGTATTCATGACATTAAAACGATTGAATGTCGTGTTATGTCGATTTGTACAACGTAAGGATTTCAGTTTATTTATTACAATTGTTTTTAAACTAAATTTTATACAGCATGATGGCAAATACTTGAAATTCAAATTGCATTGCCTACATACATAATGTGGCTACATGACATTAAAAGAGGTTTTTTATTGGTGAACACACATACACAGAAAGGCTGCTTGGATTTAGTACATAGTGTGTGGTCTTATCCAAGGGATGAGGAGGTATTTTTAAATTATTTAGGCTGGAGGGTGCAGACATGCCGTTAGTTTATTTTACCTCTGTTTATACATTCCGAATTTTTCCCTGCTCGCGCTATTTTTAACCAGAGTCAATTGTACAATTTCGTAAAAAGAAAACTTTTAGAGTAAAAATCCAATAAATACAGCAGACACCGAAAAGAAACTAAAACAAACAACTTAGAGAACAATAGGTGGAAGAGGGAAAAGAAATTAAAAACCGCATTCAGGCCGAAACATTAACTTTAATTGTAAGTTAAATTCTCAGCAGATAATCCCAGTTCTTATCTACAAATCTCCATGGCGAACAAACTTAGCAAAGAAAAAAGTTCTGCAGTTTAGATTAGAGCTCGTAACTTGTAAATTACTGAAACGCACCAGAGATTGTCTCTTATTTATACTAGCTCAAAAGCCAAGCCTCCACTTTATCATGGTTTTAAAGCATTTTTATTACAATAGAATAGAGAAAGACTTAGGAAAAGTTTTATCCGGTGGTTTATGTAGACAAATCAAAATAAACAAGAATTTGTTGCTATGTTGAATTATTGCCCCAGACTGTAAAGAAAAATTGTAATATTTTCTTGGATCCAGTTGAAGTCGGAAAACACGGGAGTGACTCAGTCTGTCTATGAACAACACATTTTGATGTAATAAAACGATATGTTTGTGTAACTATGAAAAATACATAAAAATGTCAGCACTGTTCGGCCCATATACTAATAATATATTGTTGGAACCTGGAAGCTGCCAAATAACAAAGTATTTTGCCAATAATTTTTAGAACAAGCCATGTTTTTCCTATAGTAAAATACATGGGCAAAGACTGACTAATGTTATGACAAAACTAAGTATAATAAAGTAGATAAACGTATATCCTTGGATAGAGTCAAGTTCAAGGTGAATAATAGAAGGTAAGAATATGATGTTATAATATGTTGCTGTAAAATCCTTCTTTCACCAAGTTTAAGTTCAAAATTGGAAAAACTCTAATTTATTTATTATCCCAACACAAATTTGAAATCGACAAGAAATATCTTTTTAATTTAAACATACATATATAATTTTATATTATCTCTTTGTTTCCCTGTTTTAGCAGGTGTTCAAATTTATCGTTTTACTTACACTTTTACTTAATAAAATCAATTGGGGTTAACGATTTTCATTTTACAATAAAGTTCTCTGTAATTTAGAACAAATTTTCTTTGCTCTATTTCACGTTGTTTTATTTATGTATTGTACAAATGTTGTTATTCCCCGCGATAAAACAACACTAATATTGAAACAACACATAAAATTTATAGCTGTTTCTTAGAGTAAAATGTAAATATTATTATTTATAGTTATTGGTTATAGTTAAGAATTGTAACAAGTCCACGACATTTGAATCCTTTTTCAATGTATATGCATAAAATCGACATATCTGATTCCAGCATATTTATAGGTCATTAACAACAAATTTTAATGGTGCGAGAAAGTCACGTCTTAACATCAAAGTATCGGCGATCCTTCTGATATGTGGATATGTTCCAACACTTTAGTACCTACGTTGTGCCTCACTTACATACACTTATGGCATCAGCTAAATTTTATCTGAATGCACGAAATTCTAATAAACATCCTGATACGACCCAATTCAAATTTACGTTTAATGTTTGTTGGAAACAATTCCATGAGGAATTTAGTCTAATAGTGGTCTGAGAATGCGGCAATCCAGTACATGCATCAAGAGTGCAAATTTACATTGCGTCACTCCACCAAATTGCTATATCTGAAACTGTAAATTTGATTTCGTGAAAAAAATTTATAAATTTACAGCTGTATGATGTATCCACCACAAACAATAAACAGGAAATTTACTTTAAAAGCAATTAGAGGTGCAAACAGCAAAAAATCTGAACACAGGGTCTTATCACGGTTTTTAAAAGCCAAGCTGTGTAATACAAGGCGCGGATTTATGTAAAGTTAAATTGTCATGTTAATTTGGCAACTGCTTTACAGCCTGCATAGCGAATTTAACATAATTTTGTAATTATGTAAATTAGCTCTTGCACAATGTTAAATTCAATCTGTAATTCTAATATGGGTATAATTGTGCATGCATCTCAACTTGTCAGTGATACTTATATTAATTTCTCGAGTTTCAGTCCAATCTAGCTGATATTGACCATAAACATCTTATATGCCAGACTGGAATGTAATTTGAATATACAAGTTGTTTATTATTATAATGTTCTATGTCAGAGACCACCAACGTAACTACATAGATTTCTTCGTCATTGGTAATGAAATTAAAATTTTAATTAAACTTTTTCTAAATCTTTTGTTTCGTCATTATTCTATAGTTAAGTACCTTATTGTTGAGATGCCCTTTCAAATGTGCAATAAGCACTAGCGAATGTGTTTTTTTCTAAATTAACAAGCACTTGTTTCTGGGTAAAAAAAAGCAAATGCAATGTAAAATTGGAAACAAAGAATGAACTGGGTAGATAGACAGTATAAAACTAATCTAAAGAGATGAAGTTGTTAGCAAAAGACTGAATGAATCGAATTAGAGTATTTTGAGGAAGAAGCAACTATCTTACTAATGTCACATTTTGTGGAAGTATAACATAATTTCATAAAATATTTTAATACACTTTTGTAAACCGCCTAGTATATATTTCCATCAAGGTCCCAGAAGCCACACATTACTTAGCAAACTGATTTTCACAGAATTACAAACTACAATGTTGTTATAGATTTCTCGGAAATTTCGGACTAATACAAAGAATATATTGTTAAAGCTTACTTTTTTTGTAAAATTTTAACTACCCGTCATTGTAAAATTGCATTGGTCACGAACCAACGTGACTCGAACTGTAAATATTATGGTTAAGTGCATGTTGCAGTTTTTAATAAATATTTATGGGCAAACAGCTGAATAGCGTTTATAATGATGTTTACCTGGTGTTAAGTTAATGTTTTAATATATTTCTGTCAAACGGAGAATGTCGTCTAAGTAACTCAACATAAACCAGCATTTATTTAGCAGAACTCACATCAAAAGCCATGTTTATTTGAGTAAAATAAACCACATACTGTGCACCGAGAGTGCGAGATTTGTATTTTTGCTGTGCGCTTTGTCTCGTCGCAGGAATGACATGTTAGCCCAAGTACAATCTCATCGGCCCTGCGGTGCTTTTAGTCCACCGCAATGTTACACTAAAGAAGAACGGAGCATAGCATTATCGCAACCTGTGCCGTTATGATTATGAGCGTCTGCCTTCCCTTGTTATTGGCTTCGTAAATTTGCGAAATGATGTGCTTCTATTTAATAACACTAGCAGTTTTTATTTAATATCCTGCTTGCTTTCATACAGACAATATCAAATTTGCCAAGCATTTATGAGTAAACGAAGCAGATTTCAAAACAGATAAAAATAATAAAATGTGTTGTATAATGCAACCTGCACATTTCTCTGTGTATTTGCTCCTGCAATCTTGCCATACAGAAAGCCCTTTTTCATAATGTGCAGGAAATGCTATATTTTTTGAAATACATATTAAATATGGTATCTTTTACGAGGACAGTTTACGTTAAATGATATTTTTATAATGATCAAGTCAAGTTATCTTTATATACCTACAAAATTACTGTATTCGAAAAGAGTCAAGCAGATATACAAGTTTTTGATGATAAGTACGTACATGAAATTACATAAATAAATCTGTTAATTTGTAATGAAATTAAATGAAGAACGACGCTTTAATTTTTCCTTTATACAGATTGTGTACTCAACAATTAGACATGGTACGTGGAAGAAAAACTGAAATTTAGCAACAATGCACTGGTGTAGCGAAACCAAACGTTGCCATGTTAAAAGAGCCATATGTCTAGTTAAATAAACAACCTCTGTATACTCTGAAGGGGGATTTGCTACTGGCCATCAGTAACAAAACTGTAACTGTTCAGTAATATTAAGTAATCATCAATAATCCAAAATTTACTATGACAGCGTACATTACGGATTACATAACAACAACATTAAACAATTCTACACGAAATAATTGCTTTAAACCTATCAGCATTTCATTGGATTGATTACTTTATGCAGCACCAATAATATCTGCGTTTGGTCTGGTTCAGTTTCCATAAATGGCAATGTAACCCACACAGACTAACGCATATATTACAATAATATTAATATACATGCAACGGGCCAAGTTGATCCATAGTTATAAATGTGTTTTGGATGACAGTGTTGGGTTGCTGGTTTATGATTTAGTCTGCACGCCCATCTCTAAAGGTGTGCCAACTTAATGCATTGTGTTGTTGTTGTTTGTACATTCTATGAAAATGGTTTTATTGTTTGTAATTAATTTATGTGTCTCATATGTAAATGACCGTACTCCACTTTATGAGGAGAATGTAACGGTGGATTTTTGCTAATTTCGTTACATGGAGTATGATGCGTGCGGACCGGTTGCAAAAGCGTCAAAAGTGCCATAGATATCTTTGTGTTGTTGGAGTTTTTTCTCAGTGGCTTGTGCAATAAAATTTCAAATTCAGGCGTGTTATTTTAATAGAATGGTAATAAAATTCACCAAGTTCAGGGTAAAGCAGGCCGTTTTCAAACCTTACTAAATTTATATGCTTCAGGACAATTATTTAATGTAGAAAGTCTACGGTTCCATTTAGGTTTTTTATCATGTCGTCTACGTAAGCAGATTAATTTTTTTTATAGTAAAAAAACCATAATGTAGCAACGTTAGAACTCCACAATTTTATTCGAATATATCATTTAAAAATAAATTTTGTTTGTACTTAGCCAGATTTATGTTGAGAAAATTGGAAAAAATGTTACAAGAAAAAGTAGAAAAACATTAATTCATAAGTTACTTTATATTCCTTACATCGTAAACTGGTTTTTCATTAGGGCAATAGTAGTTTATGCAACAAGGTAGGAATTACGAGGCAGAATCAATTCCTCCCGTGTAGCAAACTCTATTTTTTCTCATACCTGTACGAAAATGGCCACTTCTTTTGCGTGAAACGGGCGAACAAAATTATAACAGCATAACACTGACATTTTTGCTTGACACTGTGCGGTGAGACAATCACCTTGACAACCATAAACAAACACAAATAACTCCCGCATATCAGGGAGGGAATGGCTACCGAAGTGAGAACTCCTTATTTTCCGCGACTACCCTAAAAAGGCGACTTTCTACCCGCATTTCACGCAAATAAGTTGGCCATTTTCGTGTAGGTATGAGAAAAATACATTTTTCACAAAACTAGGCAAACAAGGTAAGATACCTACGATGTGAATATGAGATTGTTTCGTTATGAGGAAAAATGAAAGAAATCAATGGAATATAACCATTAGTGTTAGTAATAGTGTAAAATGTCATCTATAGTGTCATATGATACATAAATACATGATAATAGGTTTTATCATTTCAGCATATTTTGTATATTAACGACAAACAGTAATGAATAAAACATAAATTTACTTTTATCGTTGTTTTTTAACAAGTTACATGGTAAACAAAACTTAAAAATAGCACGTTAGATTGGCAAGGTCGCGTATATTAAGTTACTTATAACAGTTAATTGGCATAAATAATGATCTTATTATTTACAAACTGATTACGTCCAGTTGTGAATAAATTAATAACTGGCAAAATACTCTTCTTTCTTTACTAAACAATGCACATCCTTAGACTATAAGCTACATCACAGGTACCACCCTTGAGCTTAACTACAAAGACTTGACAAAAAAGACTTAATGAAGATTCTTAGTTATTTACTAATTAAACGGAATTATTAATAAACATTTCGCTGCAGACAAATGTAAGTCTAAAGTACGCCCTTTGTTGCGAATAATAGTCAATTACCTCTCATTATATTTTTCGACACAATGCATTAAAGAATTACTAATAATCGAGGTGGTCCTTCAAACAGAATATATAATTGCTACTTTAAAATCTTTCAATAATAAATTCAATAATGATAATAGAATTGAGTTGCTGTATTGTTTGTGCAAAGAGGCGTAACAATCTTTCGAAATTATTAGTCAATTATAAGATGAAAAGATGACGGAATAGTCGTAACACAAAAGTAATGCCCCTGATGACAACAAAAAAATTTCAAGGACTTTAATTTCAAAGCAAACGGCATTCTGTAACAATTTAGGGGAAACATTAGAGCAGACTCAGGACCGAAAACAATAATAAAATGTGCAAAAAACTGAAATAAACGAGCGGTGACCCCAGCGGCTTTAGCTGCTGGATGCGACGGAGATGATTTACTAAGTGCGTCGATACCAACGAAAAATGGACCCAAAAGTTGCGTCTCATGACAAATTACCGTGGCCCGGGTCAACAAATTATATGGTAAATATCAATGATCCATTAAATAAGAAAAATATGTTTATTACAGATGGTCAATTGAGTTAACACTTGTTTTATAGTCAACAATAATTACGAAATAAAATGAAGTTATGAAGTTGGAGAAACTTTTTTAAACACCTATTAAAAATGTTGTAAAATTTCTTTCAGTTTATTTTGTATAATTTTATTAGTTGTTCGTTTTACTGCATTTGCCTTTTATTCGGTCAATGACACATCGTTACAACAATAGTAATACAAAACTATGATTAATGTTTTTTAACGTTTCAAATATTTATTTTTACGCATACTGTTGTTAAAACTAAGATAAACACGTTTTATTGAGACCTTCAATATTCATTTACGTAAACAAGACATTAAAAAATATGCGGTGATGTTAGTGTTGCAATTATGATTATTAAAAAAAATAAATATTTAATTGAAAGTGTCGCATTAATTTAAACTTTAACGCTATTTTTACCAGCACTAAAGTTTTTTTATGAAATAAATTAGATAAAAGGCAAGAATGGGAAGGAAAGCGCAAGTAATGGAAAAAACTTAAGTGTATGTCTGCTTTAATAAGCATCGAGAACGATTTGAAACCATATAAAAATTAAACTTTTCAGCAAGCAGAGAATTTAATTTGCAAGATATCTGCAATCCGATTTAGCTTTCATAGCTAACTACGCTTAACAAATTGAAATAAATCGACTGTTGAAACTGAAAGTTTTAAAAAAGCTCGAAACCATTTTGCACGAGAGATACACGGCTTCGCTGGGATAAACCATGAAAAAGACAAGGATAATAAACGCTTGAAATTCAAATAAAATCAAACCAGTTTACTGAAATCAATAATAATTAAAATCTGTCAAGAGCAGAGCTTAATTTCTAGTCTGAAAGTGCAATGTCAGACTCAACCCTTTAGTTTTACTATACACCACAATTCGTTGGTATTTTACAGTCAACCGCACTGACGAAGAGAGTAAATGGACAGTAAACGCTGACAGACTGGGATGGATGTTATTGTCAACTTCAGTTCCTGCAGCCGTATCAGGACCATTACGGCTTGTATTTATATCGAACATGCCACATCGAGGATGCTTCTGGCGATACACCCCAAAAGTTATTTATTCCTGAATTGAATGTAATCAATATCGTTTATAACCTTGACATTTGAAATGTACTATTAGGTACACAGTATGAAACTTGATATATTTTTCTCTATTTAACTTGTAATTAGTTTTCACAACAAATGGACTTGTTTGTACAAACAGCAGGAAAACGTTTCTACTTTACAAACATTTTTAGTCCATATTTACGAAAACTGGTAGATGTAGTGGTATGATGTAGATAATTTAGGTACCTACACATAGACTTATTTATAAATAGTTGAAAAATAGACACTTTTTAAGGATTAAGATCAAGATTTAAAAAATACCTTTGAACCGGGTTTCCCAAATTGTGGCCTCTCAAACAGAATATTTTCAAATCACAACTTTAACTATTGACCCTAAACCTAAAGCTCATTCCAAAAAACTATTTGTTTTCGAAGAATCCTCTTAGAATATCATAAAAAAGAATATGTTCCATTTTCGTCTACTTATCTCCTTGAGGTAAAAGCCTCATTAAAGCATTAACATTCAACCAATCCTTCAAGAGGCCTCCTTGCAGAAATACTACTCCAACCTTAATGACTCTATGAATTATTACTTCTTTGACGAGTTTCCGTAATTAGTTGTGCTGAAGCATGACATTTCCAGCACATTCAATATAATTGTTTACAATACTTAAACAAAAAGATCGATGATGAACCCATCTACTACGGCACTGACCTACCCCTACAAAGGCTTTCACAGCATTCTATGGTAAAATAAACCTGACAGACATGCATATACTCATACCCAACACATGCAATATTATTAAATGCCTCCAGAGTCTCATTTGTTTCACCACTGACGTAACATTCTTGTTTGTGTTGTTGTGAAACCCAGACAAGAAAACTTTGCTAGCTAATCTATTATATTTTTGTAACGTATATTGCCAGACAGGGTGCCACAGAACAAAGTTGTATCTAATTAGTTTTAACTTGCCACTGACTGTGAAATTTGAGTTATTTGTTGTTCGGCTTTGATGTCAATGTTACCTTCCTACAACATCAACAAAAATGATTATTTGGTGTTTGTACCATCAGAGAGAAGTATGGTGGTCTTAAGTACGTGTTGAGACAAGGCATTGCTTGATCACGTCGAGATTCCAAGCACGTTCTTTACACGATTGTCACAATATCTGCTACTGTCTATGATGCTTTGGTTTCTTTCCTTGGAATCATGTCAAGTCATGTGATTTTTTTTTGCTTTAGATGCGTCTTTTATTTCGCGAAGCGCTTTAGGGAATTTAAAGGTGGACTAACTGATAGAAACGAGAAGGAATAAAAAACAATTTCGAGGGATTCGTGGAATATCAGGGGGATCGGCACGGAATTTTCTAGAGATGACTTTGAAAACTGAAGAGCTTATGATTAAACTCAAAATTAATTCTAGGAGCTGTCATAGGTAGATATTAGTTTTAATATATGCATCTGATTGTAAACAAAAAGATTAGCGCTGCACGAAATATTTTTTAAAGGTTCAAGGTCACATATTTTTCAGGTACACACCTCAGAACGTTTTTTAATTGTAAAAACTATTAGCTACTTCATTCTAAAATATCTTCTATTGGATGCTCTAATAAAATAACCATTTTCATTTTACAAAACAGTATTTCACAAAACCCATCCGATGTAAATCTACTAATGAATGCTGGCTTGCCTGAATAGTTAACAGCTAAATTGATGGGTATATACATGTGCGTGTGTGTATGATTACGATTCAGTGTCGGCTGTTGCTATGGACCTACCCCATCTTTGAACGCGTTGAGCATTCCCCTGTTACGCATTGTGCGTGCTCGGTTATCAGGCAGCGTTTCCCCAATGCACTTTACTTCCTGCTCTGCAACACATCATGGTAACAACCGGGACTGAAACGAAATTAGCCTTGGGTGCTGCTGGATCTGTTCAATAAAAATATGCGTGTGCGTAGTTTTCAGTTTGTATAACATGCGTGTGGGGATGATGTTTGGAAAATTTACGGGATGATTTTACTGAATTTTATTACTCCTACATATTTAAAACTGAGCGCCAAATAATACAATCTAACAAAATCGTATTTTAAAGCAGTTGCACTTAACTACATATTTTCTTTTCTACAGTGATGCTATCTCTATTTTTAGTAGTTAATGTATAAGTAAAAGATTGTTTTACTAAAGATTAGCGGTAAGCTAATTGTTGGGAGCTTCCCCCTCTACTCTCAACATAGTGATTTGGTGGTGTGAAACATAACCTTGATCTCAAATATTTAGTTAAAACTAACTCCAGTCTTAAGAGTTTTCTTTCTTTAAATTTGTTTAACTAATCATTATGAAGATATTTTTGTGACAATTAGAAATATTTTAAAAATGCTTAAATAAACTACATATTTCAATAAAAGTTTTAGCTTTGGTAGTGAATTATAAAACGAAATTGATATTTTTATTTGTACTCTAACCTTTAAATCGAACTTTAGTATTTAATTCAATGCATAAACTGTACCAGTTTGCTATAGTCATAAATTAATTTGTTATTTATTGTAATTATTCCAAATCAATTATGCTTTAGTACGTAAATAAATAAATATAAAAATATTTCAAATGATATTAATTTTTTGGCCAGTTAGGTTAGAATAGAATTTGATAAAGAAATAACAAATCAAATTCAAATCAGTATAGCACCTAACCAAACTTGGTCCAGCAAAATATTTTACTTACAGCAAACAATTCCTCGCAATAAAACCATAAAATACCGCTTGTTTAAACACCATGTAAAACAACAATTACTTTCATAAATTATTAATTTTTTGCCTACAGTAGGTAATTATTACATATTTTACAAAGTGATCTTTAGATATGGCCACGAAACATTCACGTTATTTTCATATTTTAAAATGGGTGTTTGCTTATTTCCTTTCTTTTTATGTCTGGCTTTTGTTGACATAAATGTATTAGTGAACTTCTGAATTTTAACACTTTGGTGTGAATTTTACATGTTGAGCAAATTAAATTTGTTAGCTGGCGCTATGAAAAACCATTAGAGTGCGTTCGTAGGTTACTTAACATTTTTTTTTAAATAACTTTAAATGAATAATGTTTAGGAAGACAGAGTAAATGCAATTAGAAATAATTTATTTATAGATTTTGTTATTGTGTAACTATTTCTAAGCATTAGGATCTTTGAAGATTTTCATGTTATATTTTAAGTGATAATTTAGTTTTCTCAGGTATTATCATCGGATTTTTTCGTATCCCTTATCTACTTGATCTAATGCCTCTATAAGAGTTACTTTCCGATATTTCTCTTCTTTCAGTTTCAAAACTTCATCAGTGAGTGATGTTCTGATGTTCTTTATTGCAAACTGTGTGTTAATTTTAATACTTGCTTTAATTAACCTATGATTGTTTTCAAGTTAGAATTTATTCAGAACGGATACCCATTTTATTGTTATAGTCAATATCCTAACCTATCGTAACCTGAATGAAGTTAATTCCGCATCAAAAATAATTCTCAGCTTTAAAAAAATTAAAAATTATACTTATAATTATACGTAGGTACACCTTTATGCTAAGGTTATATTAAATTATAAAATAATAATTTCCGAAGATTACTTAGTATTTAATTTGTTAATAAGTCAATCAAAAACATTTCATTATCATACAGAAGACAGAAGTTATTTGTAATAAAAGAAACTCAATTTACCAAGTTGTAAATGAGAATATTGAATGTCTGGAAGGTAAATGCGTAACTTGGCTATTGATCAAGAAGCTTAAATTTATTAAATTGAGTTGCACATCAGTTTTCAACACCCAACGATTTAACTTTCTTACAGGCTGGTACCTCTCGACATAATAAAAATTTTCACAACTTATTTAAATTTAAATTAACTTTTATTCGCACACAAGTTTACTGTACAATGCAGCGAAGCGAAATTTCTTGTGTTAATTTGACAAAAGCATTAATCTTTAAATAAAAAATCGTTTACAAATGTCACACCCCAACACAAAGTACAACAGGAGAATAATGTGAGTATAGGTACAGTTAATTTGGTTTTTGGTTGTTCAAAATCACAATGCGTGTCTCGTTGTAGCTACAAATTAATTTGATTGTATACGTTATTTTAATTACGTTAATGTACCAACACTGTGTTCGTTAATTGTACTTAGGTATATAGATGCATGCTTATTTTAAATAATTGGCAAACGTTAACGCGTACACATTTTGAACTGAGGAAAAAAAACCATCAACAGCCCCTGGGTTACTATTGATTTTTAATGAGGGAATTTGAAATGCGTGGGCTCCCTAGGACAAGGTAGGGTTGCGTAACTGCATTCTTCTAAAGCCTACATGCAACCAATTAAATCACCATTGGGGAAAATCCGTAAAAAAGCTGCCAGTACATCTGCGGTCCACAATACCACCAATCGCCCAGCCCCATAATCACAGTAAAAACTGTACTTGACAGAGAAAAACCTCGTCTGGCCAGCTGGTGCATTGATAGGCCTGCATAAGACATACAAGCCAGTTGCTATCCCCGGACCACACCCTTGTAAACATACTGAAGAACCGGTTAATAGCTAGGTCACGGCCACTCTTGATGAATCGTTTCTTTTGCCCAAATTATGTACCGCGCTTGCAAAATAAAACGAAAAATGTATTTGGGTATTCGAAATTTTACAAATGAAAGGTAAGTCACGAATGCAATTATCATTGCAGCAACAACGGGAAAAAAAACGTACACAAACGGAGTAACGAATTTGAGATTTAATGCAGATTTAATCATGAAAGTTAAAAATTGCGTGGTAAGAACCGGCTTTGCCTTTAGTTGTACAAATAAATACATGCATGCGCTTTGTTATGTAATTTTAAGTCAACAGTTTGGTATCTGCTAATTTTTTAGTTTGTTGCTTTTGCCGATACCGGTTTGCATAAAATATGTTGTTTTTTTGTAACAAGGAAAACAAGGGAAGTATATTTGAATTGCAAACATGTAATATCAGTGGACAAAGATCATAAAAAATATGTACGAGTATAAAACAATTTGGTTCCAAGTTCAGTTTTTATTCGCTAAATTAAATATGGAACAGGTAGAATGTATTCAAAGTATTCAATATTTATTTGCGATACTCACTCTGTTTTAAATCGAATTATCGAAGAAAAATAGAGACTCAATATTGAACATAATCGTCTCTGTTCGACTTAACAAGTCAACCATTTATGTATTTACATAGAAATTTACGTATCGAGTCGGTATTTCAAAAAATTATTTTTGTTATATTCACTTTGTGTCAATAAAATTATCAAACTTAAATAGAACAAAATTTGGAAATATAAAAAATGCCTCTCAATATTATTATTTATTAGTAAATCACTAACCTCACACAAGGGACTGACTCTTTAGCAGCTTTCCATTTGGTGTCTCGACATAATTGAATTAAAGTTTTTCTTACTTTCTTTTAAGTCTTCACAAAATATAGTTTTTTTTACTGGAACTAAAAACATGATTGGTTTCTAAACAAACTATTTTAATTCACTATCGGTCCCTTCTTTTATGGTCATGTAAAACAAAGACTAAAATTTATTTAGCAAAAACCTCTAAATGAAGACGAATTCCATTAAAATCGTTTGACTGTATCACATACAGATTATTTGTATTCTAGTATAGTTGCAAATCCAGTTGTAGTTAGTGTAACTGTTCTGTAGTTGGTAGGATCGTAAGTTGTCCAGTCTCGTTATGTCTATTTTCACTTCTTATAAGGCCAGACCGAGCCCAACTCATGTCTCGTTGAAGAAATTACAACTGGCAGGAGTTCTTACCGTTAAGCGGTACTTAAATCCATAGTATTTTTTTGTCCTTGAATTTCCTCTATATAACAATTCATAAAGTTTCATCCTTGACTTAAACACGAAAATAATTAGCAAAATTTGAATTTGCACCAACTTCATACCTACTTGGGTTTTAGTTGTTAATTTCTGTGCCGTCCCGTACAAGTGGTTCGTTTGCTGTAGGTTCGTGACATTTCAATGTGTTTTGTCTCGTAATTGTGACTAATGGTGGTTTTAATATCTCTGCAGTCTGATTGCTTCATTGTTTTTGCTGAACATTCGTCTACATTATTCATTATAATTTTTATTTTATTCTGCATTCTATGCAAAACATCTTAGCGTGGACAATACTTTCTGTTTGCTTGTGCTTGCACATTATTGTGACTTAACCAGATGTGCTATTTTAAAAACCAAAACGTTTATGTTGGACGCTGTACAATAAATATTTATGCCGCACATTTAAAAAATTATGGCTGAGGTTCGGTATTTCTAATTTTATGTTATTTTGTCTCTACTTTTTTTTATAAAAATAGCGTTTTATTTCTTGAAACAATGACCTGAATACAAAATACCTAATATTCCTAATTATCTAATTTCACTTTGTGCCAATTATTACAGTTATTGAGCTAGATGGAAAAAAATAAAGAAAGATTTTCCAAATTTTTGTGATTGAATCATCAAATTCAAAATAAAATAGGTAAACAAATTCTAAACTTTCATGTCCTCACTATTTTGTCATTTGCAAAAGTAAATTCTTCTGTAAAATGAGAAGAAGAAAGATAGTAAGATCGGCTATGTTAAAAAGGTTTCCATCTCGGTTCTAGATTATAACCTAACCTAACCTAATATCGGCCAGGAAGCTTCTAGAAAATTTACAATTTTCCCAGCATATTACAATTTTTGATAATTAATCATGTAACGTGAAAATTGCTCTAGAAACATTTATACCGATAAGTACCTAACCTATACCAACATGAACCCTAACCTAACAAAACTAATTTTAACTTGTAATTTATACGCAAACACATCCAATGAAACCGTGATTAAAATAATCTTAGACCTCGGAATGTTTTTTTATTAATAAACTAGAAAAATTACTCAGTTACACATTTATTCAAGAATAAAGTAGAATGTCTAGAATTTAGTTATTTTGTAACAGAAGTAAAATATTCATATAAATCTTGTAAAGACTGGATATGATAAAACTTCAACGATAATATCTTCATTTCAAATTACATTTGCAGTTTTTTTTTGCATTCCACAATAACAAACGAACTCAAGGTAAACTATTAATAATTTTACCATGTAGGCAAAATAATATAAACACTAAACAAGGATTCAATTAATTATTACATTCTAATGTTAATTTTCTGAAATAATATTGTTGGCAATTACTTATATTAGAAAAGGCTGTCGCTTTTTTACAAATAAATTATTTGTATTTATTATTCCGCACAAGATTACCGACGTCGTGTCTGTTAAATTACGAATCAATTATCATACAAATACTGCGATTGATCTCGTTTTATTAGATGCAATTTATGTTGTTGTTATTTTCAAATATACCACGAACTGCACCTTTAATTAAATATTCACTTACAATTTTGCGTGGGTCGATAATCTTACTATACAAACAGGTTTTTGTTTCGAGTGTTTTAAACTCTTGTATAACTTATGCAATTATTACACAATACACAGAAAAATAAGAGCTAGTTAAATAAATGAAATCTATTTTTAGCAGGGCATCACAAGAGCACTTCTACACAAATATTTGACATTTAATAAAAAATAATGTAAACACATCTGTCTGATAAAAAGCCAACCACAAAATATGTCTCTCTATTATAAAAATACATGTTTATATCATCGCCGCTTGGATAATATGCACAAAAAATAAATTGTTGAGACATTAAGATAAAAATATTATAATTTAACAGTTTGGATTCTCATAATCTAACTGTTAAAACGATAATTATACGAACGAAAATTTACAGTTGCTTTGATGGGAGACAAATGAATTTAATTTCAATCTCCAATTCAATAATATAATAAAAACAGCGTTGCAAAAAGATTTGTGAAAAAGTTATCATCAGTCAAATAATAATACCTAGGTTTCCTTTGACGCGCAATATATAACGAAGTGATTTCAATTAAGTTTAATTTAGAAAATGCGTAATCATCGTAGAACAGATTGATCGAAATGAAACTGTATTCAATTTCAAAGACCCTTTTACTTAATTCCGGCAAAAGACGTGCTATATAAGTTCTTACCTTAATTTGATAAGAATTAAGTTTGTTTTTCGGCAAAGCGTTGAAGGAACTGAAATCCAAACGACGGGTGAAAATTCCATTTGCTCCACCTCCAACACTGCAATTAAAAATAAAAAACGCATTAATTAATTTGTTTTTCAATTAGATAAACAAGCTGGAAATGAAACACAATCAAAATAAACAATTTCGTTTCTGTTTTTAGGTTTTATTTAGAGGAAAAGTACAAAAATAGCACAACGTGCTCTGATTAATTATTAATATCATCTGGTAGCAAAAACCCATGCTCATTGAACGTCAGTCAGTCAGTCACTTCCAGTCTCCACGTACTTTACTAAGGTAAAGCCATAAAGGAAAGAGGATATTGAAAAGGTAATATCTCTCATTTTCCTCTCTAGTTGCGAGCACAAATTTTCCGAGTATCTATAATGTAGTGAAGTCGCTCAGTTGAAGGGAATATCAAACTTATACAGAATAACGCAAAATATCGATTCGGTTGACAACTTCAAGCTGAAATACTCGAGAAACACCCGGATTAGATTTACATTGATCGCTGTCAAATGTCAAAGTAAAATCCATATTTTCACGTCTCACTCCTGTTGTTATAAAATTGAAATTCAAAATTGTGTATAGCTGTATACACGCATACATACACGATATCAAGTAGATTTTTAAATCTGATTTTATGATTGGAATTCCATCGCATACAACTAGGCGTGTTGATACTACAAAATAAGTCTGGTTTAAAAAAAAAACTACATCAATGTTTATTTTTATTTTATTGCGATATAGACGAAGATAAATGTTATTTTATAATTTTACAAGTCTTCTACAGGATCTAAACTAATTGTAAGAACAGAAAAGGAAAAACTCGTTTTAATTTAGTTCAATTAACAAAAAAAATAATCAAATATTGGCCTTTAATGTCTTAAAGCTAAACCTCTAAATTAGTTTTAAACCTACTGTTATCTCTAATCTGCGTTCGACATGTTGATAACCACTAACTTATTGCATGTATAAACCCTAAATCCACAAAATCTTTAAATTGAATAAACCCCCCTCTAAAACATTACTTTTCCTCCTGCCACATTTTTCTTGGAAACTAAATTATCATCCAGGTTCTGAACTTTGGCAATTTATTATTAGTGGTACTTTAAAATCCACTTGCGGTACATTTAGAACTTGCAAAAAATAGTTTAGTTTTGTAGTAACACGAATAAAAGGTCCCAAATGGCTATTAAAAGGTTTTTAGTGTTGTGTGGTCAGCTTGCTGAGCTGCAGCTGAGAGCTCACATAATTCTAGAATAGCTCGGACACTTGAGATTCCTTGGCGGCCCGACTGGATTCATTCCTGAAGGGCTTATATCGGAGATATAATCCAATAATTATCAACAAATATGCGACTGTAGATATTATAAATTAACCTAACTTCGTGTGGAATTTCGTGTGACAAAGCACAGAGGAAAAAACGAACAATAACTAATTATGTTTCAGGTTATAATATAACTAACACTTTTTCCACGAACATTATTAAGGCTGATCTTTAGTAGATGTATAGTTTTAATTAATCAAAAATTCTTCAATTCAAATAAAATATTACAATTTATTTTAATCATCATTGCACCTTGTAGAGAGGATAAACCGGGAGACTTACAACTTTTTTCGCCTAGGAGGCGCAAGTTACGAAGTTTTGGCATATATGAGAAAAAGACATACAGGATGAGTGCAAAGATAATGTGGCTCTTAGTCGGTGTTTCTGTTTGCTCCTTGACTGAATAGAAACCAAATTCTGCTTACATTAAAATGAGTTAGACCGCACTAACTGTTTTTGCATCATTGTTTTTTTACTGTTAAAGAATGTTGTAGTAAAAGAAATCTAGAAGAGTTAACAAGTTTTACTGGATTATTGGTGGATAAATAAATGTCTTTGCTGCCAAAATTATGAAATCATTCTAAATTCTTAATTATTGCCTTTAGTATATTGAAAGCTTGCACACGATAAAAATTAATTGGTTCGGTAACATAAAATACAGTTTTTTACAAATTAAATAGCCACATTTATTATTAACATTTTCGCCGGCAACTATATAAAAAAAAACTCGTTATATTATTGCAAGAACTCAAATCCCACATGTGCAAACTATATTATATAAAAAGAAATTTATTATAGTTCTTCAAAGCAACTAATCACCCGAGGCATTTTATCTAAAAGAATTTAAACTAAATTATTCATGCCTTGAGTGCGTTAAAATTGCACCTATAACCTAAGTTATTCATTGAATTTCATCAAACATTTAATACGAGTTGTTATCGGTAATTGCTTTAATGAAACCTTTTTTTTGTCTAACTCATCTTTTTGACCTTCACATTGTTTTATATTTAAATAGGAGGCAGTGGAGCATTCGAGCGAACCAAGACTTGATGACCTTGGATGTGCTTTAACCAAAACAGATTCACTGCAAGCGAGCTGTAATGGTCTAAGGAGTTTAAGTAATTCTCACAATCCCTTACTTAATTACAGTGTATTAAAAGGATTCTCACGTTTAGACTTACCGTATTTACATTTAATTGCTTATATTAACTACCTGAAAACGACATCAACAAACCATTTTCTTAATTCTATTAGCTAGTTACGCATATCCAGCTACATGCTGAGCACTAGTGAATGGTAATGGAATTTCTGAGTTGACCAAAATCGGTTTTAATGTTATTAAAAAGTTTAATTCTAATAAAATTGCGCTCTAATTATACTAGAGGCGGTACAACTAAGTTTGTGATATAGAAGTTTTAATTAAAATTCTTGTTGCTAAAGAACTAAGCTTCTTTTGCCACGGATGCACTTTTGGACTATTTAGCAGAAATTTGCCGGGAATTCTATTACAATTATTCAACGAGGTACAAATCTAAACATTACAACCTCCGTTGAGTTTCTATTTGTCTATTTCAAAAGTTTGTGACAGGCTCCGCGCGCGCGTACGTAACAAATCTAATATACACAGTAACAAAGCCTAACAAAACCCAACAGTTTAAAACTTACGTTATAACTATAGAAAGTTAGATCTACACACAAGTTCCAAACAAGGTTTGGTAGATTTTATATACCTTATTTATGTTTCCAGTTTTGTATAATTCGATAAAGGCTATAAGTTACTTCAACAGTCAAGACGGCTATTAATAATAATTGTTAGGTAAAAGAAGAGGCTGTATATTAGATGAGGTACACTTTGAGATTTTTCGAATTTAATTTTATAATATTTTGGGCATTTCATAAAAGAAAAACCAGTCCAACGGTCTTAAAATAGATAAAGTGATCTAATTGTGGGTTTTAAGTTAAGAGTTTTCCTGCACACTTATCATTTTCGGTAGCATAATAGTTTTGCAATAAAGTCCTATTCTAGCTCTTTTCCTAATTTTCCAGATCTTCTATATTTCAAAACAAAAAATTTTATTAAAATAATTACCAAAAATGCTCACAAAACTCCCTAGTAGTTTTTGCAGCTAGTTATGTAAACTACAATCAATTCCGTTTGTAAAAGAGTAAATTTTGTATATAAATCCAAGACGATATGGTATATTCTAATCTCATACATATTTTAAAATTTATATTTAGTTGAGCAAAGTGTTTATCGAAATAAATTCAAGTACATTTAATATAATCCGTTTTTATCAAATGCCACAGATGCACTTAAAAAAATAATCTCTGCTTCATTTAAGCTGTAAACATTGACCCATTTGCTGCTCTCGCATAATTCACATCCTCATTATATTACAATGACCCATTTACTACAAGATTATAATTTAAGTCACATGCTTCAAAGAGTATTTTTGCAGATGTTCATGAACTATATTCGCCGTGCAAATTGAACCATTTTATTTTGGCAAACAAATTCGCTGTAATCGCATTCGTATGCACTGAAATCATATAAATATAATATCGGGGGATTGCGGTGCATGTAAATTTGGGAAATCAATGCCTAGGCACTTTAGGCAGCAACGTACGCAATGCAGTCGGTGTTGGACCCAGCCAGCACAGCACCCCTTTATATGCCCTTTACCAAGGTCAGAAAAGGTCATTATAAATTCAATAACAGTTGCCTAGACTTGTACACGCGTAGTTGACGCAATATTTGGGAAAGGTTAGGGAGAATAGAATAGAAAAGTCGCAAAAAAAAACGAATAAATTTTTTGTTTTGGCCGGAAGTAACAAATTTGACTGTAAACAGGAAGCCCCTATTAAAAAAGTTTTGTTAGTTTATAATTAGGACGAGATAAAAAACTCAAGGTTAGTTTGTAGTGCATAGTACCAACTGGATTATGTTTGTAACCTTGGTAATAGCAGCGAAATATACCGGCTGAACAGGGCCAGTTAATAACAGAAAAAAAGGTAACAAAGTAGTATCATCATTAGAGAAGTCAAGTTCGAGGTCAGTGTTGTATTTGTGGTTAAATAATATACACGCAATTTTGTACATGGAACTATGGATTTGATGCATGAGTTGTAAAGGAAAAATTCATGAGTCACAAGTTTTTGGAAATGATTTGAGAAATATTAATTGTGTAAAAGAGAAAAAAAATTCGAAAAACTATTTTGAATCCATTTTTTCATCAAAAGAATCACAACGCAATTTAAGAATTTCCCAGTAACGAGCCCCATGCACAGAGGTTTTAACTTTCCTAAACACATTTAAAATAACAAAATTGCTCTAGTCGGTTTCATTAGCGCATCACCCCAACCGTAAAAAACGTTATTAACGAAAACATGTAACGAAAGCCACTTTATAGGGGTAAAAATTTTAGAATTTAAATGAGCTTCAAATATCCCAAACCTCAAAACACCCCTTCGGTATTATGAAATTACCTGTAGTATCCCATAAAATGTTGCTGTGTAATTTCGAAAGGATTTCCAGACACTTCGTTTAGTGTTTAGTAGACAAATGATTTTGTGGGGGTGAGACAATTTTATATTCTGTCAATATTTGAAATCGTAGTGTATTTACCTGTTCGTTATATAGTTAAATGTAAAATTAAATAAGACCAGACGTAACTTGATACCTACCTACTCGTACAGCCAGCGTAGAGGTAGGTATTCAATTGAAGGCGCACAAATTATACAAAAACGTGATGTTCGGAAACTTTTATGCGAGAAAAATGTACACAGCTTATTAATTTTTTTGCTTTCCAACTTGTTTCAGCCAATCATCTGCATCATTTATTAGTTTCCTAATTACAAAACAAGTTGCTGTTTTTTCCAAACTTTAATTTATAATGAAATATCAGTTTGTTTAACTTCAGTTCTGTGTAATCACTTAAATTTATAATTTAATGTAAACAAATTTTCAAGTAATGCTTGGTTCATGTTGTGTACCACGTCTACATTTTTAATAAAATGTTTACGTGAAAAATACACTAGCTAAAAATAGCGGGGAGTAAACTTATAAGTTGAACTTAAATAAATAGAAACTGTAGCCAAACGATGTATTTTTAGTATATAATTGTTTGTTTTCATTTTTATCGGATACGATTATAACTTTCTGAACCACGCATTTTATACAATCATAATGTTGTTATGAGCAAGCGCTGAAATATTTTCAGGTTACCAAACATATTCAAATGCTATATAAGGATAATTATTACTCCAAGTAAATTATTATTAGCTATTTATAAACATGTAGATGGCAATAACAGTGTAAGTATAAATTAGATAATAAAATTTGAATTCATTAACCTTATGCATTCATTCAAACGCAATTTATGTGTGATCGATATCAAAATACCAGTTTATTTTTGATAAAGTGCGCAAGCCAAATGTAAATTCTAAATTGAATTTATTCGTGTGCATTTGCCAAAATCGAATTCTTTTGGAACAAGTTTGCGAAATGTAATATTAATAAATTTGATGATGATGATGGAATCGAGACAGTTAACTTGGATTATGTTAAATAGATTAGAAGGGAAAATTTGAGCTTTTTATTCAGTTTTTACAAGAACGTTTTAGCTAAATATTTTTTATAGATATACCTAATTTTAGATAAAAGGCTCTGGGCACGGTTAAAAAAAATAATTTTTTAGGCGATCATTACAAAAACGTTGATTTTATGGCGCCTTTTGCCGCCATAAAGTTTTACTTTTTTGTACACATCTGTCAGATGTTATACTTTTTTGGGACAGAACTGTCAGAAACTGAAATAAAAAGTGACGCTTAATATTAAATTTGACAGGAGATGCTTTGGTTTTTAGTTGTCTAAGGTAACTAACTGTTTTTCAGCAAAATGTCTAAAAAAAAATTTTTTTTGTGCCTCAGGTTGGCATTAGTCATTTTGCATTCGTATAAATCGGCTGGAAACTCATATTTTGCCGGGCTAGATCGGCCTCGGCCTACGGCCTCTGCTCGCAAACCCTACTCGCACTCGCAAAATTCTAGTTTCAAGGCTAGCAATACAAATAACTTTTGTGATGTTTTGTAACCAAATTTTTTAATTCTTTCATGATGATCGCCTAAAAACGTTGTGTGTACCTCGGCCAAAAGTGCTGTTTTGGTCTTATCTGAATTGCAGACTCGACCTTTACGGCCTTGATACACAAATAACTATTTTTGTACACATCTGTCAGGTGTTACTTTTTTGGGACAGGACTGTCAGAAACTGAAATAAAAAGTGACGCTTAATATTAAATTTGACAGGAGTTCCTTTGGTTTTTAGTTGTCTAGGTAACGGTTTTTCAGCAAAATGTCGAAAAAAAATTAATTTTGTGTTTTGTGACCAAATTTTTGAATTCTTTCGTGATGATCGTCTAAAAAACGTTGTGTGCACCTCGGCCAAAAGTGCTTTTTTTGTCTCATCTTAATTGCAGCCTCGGCTAACGCCTCGGACGCAAACAACAGATTCGACCAAAAAAGATCACCTTTACGGCCTTGATACACAAACAACTAATTACTGTATAACATGATTACTTTTCAAAATACGATATAATTTCAAAATTCCAAATAATAAATTATAATATTAAGGAAAAAATAGATGCAGGATTCTTTTTAAACTACCACAAAATATCAATAAATATACATAATAAAATGGAACCCAGAATACAGTGTATGAAATATCTATAATTTTCGAGAACTGAGCCGAGTATTAATTGAAGACATGTCGGAGACAATTATTCTGAGATGTCTCATATTTTACAGTAGTTTCGGCATCATAATTAGACTGCTGCCTATTCCTATTTATAACCATCCAACCAAACAACTTTGTTTATATTATTATATTAGCAATACTGTAAACAAACATTCTGTAATTTTTTATTAACCACATGTAGTTGCTATACAAGTACATTATATTAAAAAGACAGTTTCAATATTAGTTTAAGATATTACTACCACGAAGATGTCTATCTAGCTCTCCTGCTTTGCACATTGTTAAACAAATACATCCGTCGCAATTATCGTTGATGTAAAGAAAACAAGTACAGTTTACTAAACCTTGAACGAATCAACGAGGTTTATTAACCACTTGACATGTGAACATCCTTCAATGTTTAAAAATATTATTATAAACGCACATAAGCGGTTGAATGTTGAGGTAGGCTTAATAGTTGTTATCGCATTAACTACAGTCACGTTTAAATACATTTCATTAAACAATTGCTGGTTTTGTACATATAATTTTGTAGACACTCAATCGATTAGCAACACTAAAACAATACATTTCCATTAGTACGATAAAATTTATAGTTTGTAGGTACGTAGGATTTGTATGTACATGTTATAAATTATGTGTTGCACACATTCAAACCGTGCAGGAAAACAAACTCTTGTCAATAATAATTATTTTACACATATTATGTTATCCCATCCTAGTTAGTAGTTACGAGTAGTTACCTTGATTTTTTTCTGAAATAAACCTTGTGATTCAGGCGGAATTGTTATTGCTGTTAAACACGCTGGTTGTAGCATAATATTATTGGATTGTTGATTGTGTTTACCAAATAATGTCATTCTTTTGCTCTCAAGAGGATTGCAATAATATTTAGTGGAAACAGGCTACAGGGAATTTAATAGAGAACCGAGGAGCAATGTTAATTTTTTTATTTTATTTATCACTTCACGCGAAATTATTTTGGATAAAAAAGTGTAAAAGTCCAAAAAAATTTATGGTTCCAATGGATGAAATTATATTAAATCCTGTTTTGTGTACAGTGAATTTTTTTAAGAAAAATATTTATATAAAAGCTGTAATTAGTTGACGAGTAAGCCATTTCGTTTTTATAGAAATCCAATCATTTGATCTGTTTGTGCAATTTGATTACATTTTAGTTCAGTTAAATAATGATATCTCACCTCCACCCCAATTAAGACTAAGGGTCTAGTTTTATAATATAACGACTCCCCGGTGGCAAATCTACTATTCCAGTAATTTAGTAATAAGTACGGAACGTACATGGGTGTGGAACGCTTTTGCACTTATTTGATGAAGCACATAATCATATTACCATCTTACAGTGTATAGGAAGCGCAATATGAGAATATTATGTTATTAGCGAACTTTATTAACTCGGTGTAAAAAACCTGCGCGACCCCATCATCACGCGTTATAAAGGTGAGAATTTCATTTAGTCAGGGTATTTTTATGACGCGCCTTTGAAAAGTTTTTAGAATGTAGGTAGTCAATTGTGCGAATTTTATCAATATTGAAAATCGTCTAGTTGTGATAATATAAAGGCAGATTCCATGGAAATGGAAGTTGCTTTTATGAACAAATACGTACGTGTGCCGAATGTTTCGAATTTGTAAAATAACTTAAACTATACAGGCGGCGGGGTGAAAATGGTGAATACAGATTTGGCTTCACGTATTTCCACCGAAATATAATCTTATATGTAATTTGGGCGCAGATGTCAACAGAACATTTGCCTCAACAAGGTGGAAATTTAAATTAAAATATATAAGCAAATGTTGCCGAAGAAATTCTGATAATAATTAAATAAACACGTGACGGAAAATAAGTAAAAGAAAACAACCGAAGAGGTAATGTATCCTGCATCCATCTAGCATCGACTATAGGAATAAGATACATCAAATGTAAATTTTAAAAGCAACTACTTTAAGAATTTGCATATTTTTGATGTACATATGCATACATTCGCGAAATGTAATATTTGCCTTGTAAAGAAATAAGAGAACCATCGTGTGTTAAGTTTTTTCCATTTACTGAATGACATGTCTAGTAGGCTGTGTCTATTTTAAATAGATGGAAGGAAGTTTGCGACAAACTGGTTAATTATTTTGTCAAATTAGCTTTTTAAAGTGGACATGAAGATGCCTATTTTGAAATTTGAGAGTACCTAAATCTACAGAGTCTGTCTGCTAACTGGCATATGATTTCGTTCAATTTGACCAAACTTCACATTCCAATCACTCTGTGGTATTCTAGAATACCCTGTAGTATAGCATCCTTAACAGGTTCAGGCAAATAAGCCATAACAGTATGTATATAGTTAATTTCTCTTAGAAAACTGTTAAATTCTTTTAAGAAAAACTAACTTAAAATAGATTATTTTGATGTATCTATCAGTAATAAACTAGTCGGTTGAGGTCATACAAACAATTCCAAGAAGTAGTTATAGCCACTAAAAACAGATCCTTCTTGGACTTGGTCACTGTAAAGAGTATAAAGTGTATTAAAACATCCAAGGCAGTGTTTATGTATGTTTTGTGAGGATCAAGGGAGCAACACATGCAACATCACAAATATGACTTGAACGATCCTCCTCTAATAGATATAAATTACCCCAACACGAATTGTCACAAAAATGCGAATTTTACCATAAACCGAGGAAGTCGGAGCCGTCGTTAACCCACGAGTTGCTGTCTACAACAGGGACTGGTGGTAGTTTATGTGTTTGTTGTTCCCGAGTGACAGACATACGACCTTCCACGGCACGTTACCAACCCTGCCTGTTACCACCGCGAACTTTACTACAAACTTTCAAATTCATCTCTGCGCTCATCCAATCTGCATTTCTTTTCATTTCTTTCCAGTTTTTTTTCCTATTTTCGTTGTGTGAAGAGAGGAAACTCTTTGATACTTTCTCATTCATCAAAAACTTGAGCGAAACTCGCGCGAAGCGGAATATTTACTTGGGCTCACCTTCAAATTCAAGAAACCAATTACATTAACTACCTTTGTTATATGTGCGCGATTCTATCAGTTTGGTACGTTATAATTTTCCAACCGGCGTGGTTAGAATATTGTGGTAATTTGATACGAGGTTTTTCTTTTGCTTTATGTAACTTTTGCAGACAACTTTTAAATTCATTATTTTTGTTGTCGGATAAAAAGTGAAATACTTGAATGTTGGAACATCAAAAAGTATAACTTGTTTTCACAGCTTAAATTAACTTTATTTCTCTAAGTTTTGCTAACTTTTAATGAAGTTACGCGATAAGCATCTGTATTTTTCATAACAGAAAAATATTTTTTATCAATTTACTAGTCACAATTTATTACCTCAATTAGCGTTTATTTAACTAAAAAGTTTGGCTACACATTAAAAAATATCTAGTACCTTTGTTAAATTTCTTGGTTACCATAAATGGATAAAATAAGGACTTTCACACCACCACTTCTGCAGCAATTGTCTACCTTATTTTATCTTTCACTCAGCTATATTGTCTGTTTCGTTCCCAAATTAGACTTTAGAAATAATTTGATTTGTACTTATTCACTTTTGACAAATATGGTAAATGTAAATCTGTGGCTTCGTATAAAATACATCAGTGTATTATTACTGTGTATTCATTCTATTTATATAAAAATAACCTTGAGGTAAATTTACGGATAAATTAGTCGACATTTCATCAAATTGTAGCCTGGTGTTTTTATATGCAAATCTTCTAAAATCATACACCAAGGCCTTGAACTACTTGCTCGTTGAAAAACAACTGGAAGTAGTAATAACATAAGTTATGTTAAGAATAATCAACAGAAATAATAAAATTATTCATTGCTTGTTTTCTTGTTTATCATTTGAAGCACAATATTATTTTAGCAGGTAGAGCTATAACCCAGTTTAAAATACTTTAAACCCCCCAGCAATTTATTATGTTCCTAAACCAAAAATAACTAGAACTGATTAGTTTTTATTATGCGGCCTTGTTGCTAAAGTTTGCACAAAATTTATACGCATTTGTCAAGCAAATACTGTTTTTCTGTTGCTCCGAATAAGATTGTACATGATAAAGCCATACAAATCCCCAAATTGCCCGTCAGAACACGTATACTTTATGCTGTTATGATAACAGCAAAACAGATTACCTAATCACCCGCAACGACCAAACAAATATACTCTATATTTAGGACAATAAGCATGGTAGTGCTGTATATAAAAGAACTGAATTGGATTGTAGAAAAAAACACCGCTTTCCTCGCAGGAAGGGGTCTCATGTAGCCCAATCAAACTTCAGTTATTTGCTTATGTATATCTATATAATGGTCCTCGTATCGTACTTTCCAATAAATAATTTACCTTCTGGATTTAGTTTCTTGGGTTGGAAACAATGATAGCGATACGTCCTGGGCTCTACTTAATACGGTCCCAGGTGGAATCCCCGTTTGTTTTTTTTACGTTACCCGGGAGAGTCTGGCGCTGTGTTCGGATCTTGATAGCTTAAATGACGTCACTGCATTATGGAAAATCAGAAAACACGTCTACTTACATCAAATTACTTTTCTATGCATATAATATAAGCTTGCTAAACGGAAGCGACAGGTTCTATGGATAAAGGTCTGATGGTGGTGGCTTGCTGAAAATACTTTTCAGGATGCAGCAGCAAAGACAACCAGAATCGATGATCAAAATAGATTTACATAACAATAGATGTTTAATGAATAATCAATACGGTTATAATGTTGGAGAGTCGGGGAAAAATTGGATGAAATGAGGCGGGTGTTTAAGGGTTTGGTTTAAGAAGAGACGACTTGAAATAATGTTGCAAATAAGTAAAATAGAAGCTTGGAGTAAATTGGATAGATTAGTTTAGAAGACATCTTACATACATCTGCATAATGTTAGAATTATCTTAGCCGAAAATTGATGACTTTTGTGCATTTATCAATTTCAGGTTTTCAAATGTCTTCTCTTGTCTTCAATTACAAAAGAAAGATATGAAATAAAATATCTTTAAAACTTCTTGTTCGTTTGATTCCTCATCTTTAGTCAGACAGAAGCAAACTGATTTTTTTGCTCATAAGTTAAACACACAGTATTCTTTCTTACAGAATTCACTCTTCGCCTAGAGTCTTACTCTTTAGTCAATTAATCTCCATACTAGTAAAATAATTACTGTCAACTTTAATTATAAAAAATATTTTACTCGTACCTTCACTCCTAAGATGGACAAATTAATTTGTAGAATTATTCAGAGCATTTTCTTGCCATATTCAACAAAAGGGGAAACACAAGATAATAATTAAATCATTTACAACTCAAGGGCTATTTTTCAAATACATCCCAAGTAACATAATACGCGGTCTCTTCTTGAATTTCCTGAATCTCGCTTTTTATATTTTAACAAAATATTTTCCAATGGGCGATAAATTTCCGAGGCCAACATCAGTTCACCTTCAGCCATACCTTTATCCACATATCCACCCAAATATTTTAAGAATTTTTTCGGAGACATCCATTAAGTCTTCGTTTACCGCTGTCAAAGTTTTCCAGTGTGAGTGCAAAGACATCTCTTTAAATAAATCAGATATTGGTAATCTATCCCTGAGGAAGCCTTTTATATGGAAATGTGAGGGCTGGCAATCAATAAAAGAATTGGTTTTATGTCTGATGGTGTTTTAGGTATGGGACGAAATGCAGAAAAAGACAAACTTCACCTTCTGACATTTAAAAGTAACAGGTGAAATAGCTGAAATAGTAATGAGCGTAGTGCCTCGTGAATAAACAGAACTTTTATAACAGACGGCTGGCAGTACATTGCACTTTGACTCTATTAATATATGATAGTATTGGTTGCACCACGCCTTGACTAACGAGAAACAACCAGTTATATAGTCAGGTTACTATCAATAATTCCAAGAAATTCAACATTTGACTGACTGAGTGGATTACCGCTCCTCGGCCTGCATGAGTATGTGTGTATTATATCTACTGACTTACCTCACATGCACTCTCTTGCGCCTCATATATTATCACTAGACGTTCGCGTGTAACAAAATTAAATTTACTTCATGAAATGCTCAATGTATAGATCTTATAGAGTATTTCAAGGTGTTCTTGGTAATGCAACTGGAACGGATTGTAAAAATTTACGAGCTGAAACGATATGGGGCTGGCAACTTACTTGTACCACTCTTCCACTAATTTTACCAAGTGGCAGTATTGTCATAAACACCACGAAAAACGGATATTATCCTTTTACTTTTACATACGAGCACGATAAAACTCAAAAACAGCTCAAGTTTTAGTGTTGTTTGTTGGTTTGTTGGTAAATAATTAATATCCCTAACTAAGTTCAAGTTAGTTTTGTCTATTGTATTAAAGTTTCTAAAGTGAAATCCTTTCGGGCAATATTAAATCTGAAATTTGGGCACGTATATGTGTATTGGGATTGCGGATAATTCAGGAAAACAATTGGTGTTTATTTTTCCCAATGGACTGAGAGTGATCACGTGGAGCCTTTACAGCCACCAACGTGCCGTAATTCCAACCTTCCTGATTAATCCCAGTGTTTATAAACACGTTTAGCACGAATTACGATGCCCGGATACTGATAGAACCTAACATAGCTCAACGTTACTTAAAATCACCAATTGCCCTTATCGGATTATTGCTATTATATGTTTTGACCAAATTCCAAATTAATGCAATTGCTCGCAAGTAATTCATTTAAAGAAAATGCTCTGTAAAAAGAGACAACATCAGATAGAGAGAAATTGGATAAAAACAACAAATTTAACGCTTTTCAATTCCACGCCACGCGTAATTATTCTTAGTTAATTACCAGTCCATTATAATAAATTACTATTATTTATTTGAATTACTTTAATTAAAACTAATGTAATAAGACACTGTGTTAAATTAGCATAAACGCACGATATTTTTTAGGTTTCGGCTTTATTTCACTTTACATAAGAGCAACTCTAGTTCATTTCACCCGAAACTTGAAATTCTCACTTGCATTGTTAAACTTTGTTAATAGACTCGGTGTGTGGCTTGTATTTATTTAGCCAAGACTATTATTGTGACTAATAGGGGTTAACTCGGGTTGTGTACGTCAAGTAGAAATATCTGCATTGCGCTGAGGACAAAATTGTTGAGGGAGTTAAATATATTATCAGATTTGTACCGCACACTTTATCGATTGATCTTTTTTTACGATACTCTGCAAAAAACTGATTGTCTATTATCGCCTGAATCCCTTCTAGTGGAAAGATTCATTTACTCCTTCAAGTTTTCCGCTGAGCTTTATATTCAATGAACTTGAAGATTTTTTCTCCTTGTAATTCGTTGTATAATGTATTAAGTGTTTAAGCAAGAGAACAGGTTTTTTCTTGATGTATTATTGACTTTACAGGACTGTTCTTTTAGGTCGTTGCAGTGCCGTAAATTTGACTGGCGGCGTATTATCCAGACAGAGCAGCATTGGTTGGTTGCTCAACTACTTCAGTATTTGTAAGCATCGATATTTTACTCTATTTTTGGTCGTTTCTTGTGAAATACTGCTTAATGCAGTTGTTTGTTAAAACAATATATCCATGCGAAATTTATGGCCACTAAATTCTATACGTAACCGGGAGTAAAAACAACTATAAACAATAACTAATGAAAAACACCCTTAATAAAACGTTGGCAATAGCGTAAAAATTAGTCTGGCCATAGTAAGCCGTAAACCTGAAAAATAAAACCACCCCGCACTTTATCATCGAGTGAAATCCGGAAGTTTAATTGCCAGGACTATTTTACTACTGATTCTCAATAAACTCTCACTGTTAAGACATACAAGCAAGAATTGCAAATGCCAAAATCATAATCCATACTTCCGAACTAAATATACTGTAGTATACATTAAGAGGTTCGCAGAAGTTAGATTCTAATTAAGTGTAATCCGCATTATGTAAGTCGCTAGTAAGTCTAGTCAAGAACTTGGGACTGACGATGCACGCAGACCTAATCCG
The DNA here is from genome assembly GCA_963942485.1 of Pediacus dermestoides. Taxonomy (NCBI): domain Eukaryota; kingdom Metazoa; phylum Arthropoda; class Insecta; order Coleoptera; family Cucujidae; genus Pediacus; species Pediacus dermestoides. Next base: position 40,676,700 of record OZ012626.1, read on the forward strand.
TAGCCACACTCATGCAGCTTACTTTAATTGAATTAATGGCCGCTAATTACGGACCGCCCAGACTATGTGTTTTGCCCTGACACTCTTTATGTACTTATATAAATAGCTTTGCAAAAACAGAACGCCTAATAAATGGAGGAGGTGTCGCCGAAAACAACGCGGCAAAAACGGAGAAATTCCAAGAAACCAAGTGGTTTTTAGATAATGTTTGTGTAAGTGGTGTGATGGTGGATTTATTTTGTTGGGATATAGAAAATGTAGAGAGCATAAAAATACGATGTACTCAGAAAAACTTGTCTGATTTTTTTGTAACTAAAAAAAATTGAAATTAAGGGAATATAATAATTTAACTTATAAATTCTGTTTGTAGTAGGTCCTTCCCTATAATATAAGAATACTTTATACTCTATCCAAATTTTTAAACCAAATTTTGATATCTGTATGTGTTAGGAAGATATGCATACTTAGCTAAATGAGTAAAATAGAATTATTAAAATTTACACAGTTTTTCAACTATTGTAACTTTTGAATGAGATTAGGTGGTATAGTATTTACAAATTTATTATCAGCATCACATCCTCTATCAAAGTGAATCATAATACTAAAAATATTGCGCATGTATAAAATTGTATGCAGCTTGCAGCCTAAATCAAAATAAACTATAATATATAAATAAAATAAACTACTAATAATAAATAGAAGGAAAGTTTAAAACATTCATTTCCAGCATCTTCCAGTAAAAAATCAGCTGGTAAATTTATAAATTCTAAAATCCTAACCTAGCCTAACTTTTGACTACAAAGTTTTTGAGAAACTTTATAGAATTTCAAAAAAGACCATGTCAAATTTTGAAATCTTTGTTTAATAAAACGTGAAGTTGTCTTGAGGTCTCCTCCAGCTTATTGGCAGGTTATTTCAGTGAAACGAACAGAAATAATCACTAAAAATAGTTTTTAAAGTTTCCATATGTATTTTGTAGGGGCGCTTCCAAAGACAATCTATCTTCATGAACCGTAATCTGACATTTCTATCACAATTCATAAATCACAATATGTACGTCTTCTGGTTCGACTGCTGGATGAAATATCGGCTGCATTTTGTTTAAAAAGAAATTATAACACTTAAAGTGAACTTGCAAACTTGTTCTTTAATTATATCACTTTATATTTATGAACAGGAGCGGTCTGTCTTAAATTTGCATTAAAATTCGATTAAATTCAATACCACATATGGTGTTGTATATCGTCCTCCGTCGTCTTAAAATTATTTCTTGGAAAATTAATACAATCATTCACAAACGTTTTCATACAATTATATACTACGTGACTTGTAATTTTTTATTCGATTTATATTAAACAGTAGTGTGTGGAATTCTGTAAAAAAAAACTTGATCAGCATCACGTTTTTTTATTTTGTAGAAAACTTCAGGATGGTTGATAAACAGGATTATGTTATCAGCATATCATCCCAATTTTTTTGTCAAAAATATTTACTCTTGATTTATCTCCTTGCAATAAAAAAAATAAGTACCTACATGGCATATTATATTTGCTTTGCCTTTGGGGCACGCGATGATATCAAACTGACAATTTAATTTATACTTCCAAAACTACATACATCCTAAAACGGATGCAAGAAACAAATAAATTTCTGAGAGTTATTTTTTGTTTGTCTTATTTCTAGCAGGGATTTAGATGAGAGATCTTTATTCCAAGCATGGCTGGGGTAAGTCGAGCGAAAAATTAAACAATCCTGCAATATGTCATCTCTGCAAACAATAATACCTTTTATCTAAAGTCAATGCACTCAAACATTTGTTGTCTTATCAACGTTACTACTAATATAAATTAATAGCTTCATAAATTTAATCAATTGTAATTTCAACTGTTTGTAATGCAAGAAACAACAACAACTAAGCACTTAGAAAAATGTTTTAACATTCAGGGGTGAGCGTTAGTCCAAGTTATGTAAACAACAGTGTTGTATAACAATAATAACAGTGTGTGATGAGATGTTCCGTTTGCCAGACAACATCCGAGAAGTAGCGGTTTCAGGAATAAAAAAAGTGGGGTAACCCCAGCAGAAAATAGGTGTAGGCACACAATACACAAAGCAGCAATGAAACACTTTTAATAACAATGTTGACCAAGCATTTCCATTATCCTGCTACTGCTGTTTACGCCAAGGTGACAAGCTTCCAAGAGAATGTGGCGCCAAATGTGTGACCACACATATCGTTACGTCACTTAGACATGTAGTAGACTTGCTCGACTACGCCCACTAGTACTTGATTATAAACACAAACAACCATACCGAATTGCAGGTGTTGAAATGTGAGTATCGTGAGGTTGAGGCACATTATTGCTTCATATTTGAGAGAGGGAAAAATGTTGAGACAAGTTGATTGCAAAACCGGGAGTATATTATGAGATTTTTATGATTATCATTGCGTAACTTTTAAAAGGATAATTTAAATGCAAATTATTGTTATTATTAGGGTAATCAACTGGAATGAGATGGTGAAGATTTGATACGAGATGCTCTTTTAATGAGGTGCACCAAATTTAAAATGCAGGGCAATTTAAATTTTTGTGTCTGTATCAATTAAGAGTCGCAGATGGAGGAAAGAAAATTTGTGGATATAAATTATATAAAAATAGCACAGCAGTAAAACTTGCAACATTTTCTTTGTAATATTTTTGGAAACATGCTAAAAAATTAAAACTTCCAAAAAAACCGAAATGCAAAATTAATTCAGTTTGAAAATTAGTTAGTTTACTTAGGGAAGAAACTGTACCTTCACCTTCCTCTCAAAAATCGGAACAGCGGTTGTTCCCTAAATGTGGAACTCTTTCCAAAATGTGTCAAAAGGGTCTACAAAAACCCAAAATGGTAATTTCTTTAAACAATCAAAAAATACAATTCTTGTAGATCAACTAGACCTAAATTTTAGATCATACTTATGGCACCTTCAGTTTTTCTTACAAAACTTTTTGGATAGCTAACCTAACTCAGTTGCAAATAATTTCAAATAAAGAATGTTGGCTTTACATAAACTTGAGAAAAAAATCCAATTTTTCCAAGCCACGTCCCGTGCTACTATAAACTTTATTCAAAAAGTAATATTATTTAACATTTAAAATTAAATTTGTTGATATGGATGAGACCCTCAAATATCTTATACAATGCAAAAAAATATCAATGTAAATAACGTCTCAAGTTTAAAAACAACAAAATAAACAATATATGTACTAAGTAAATGAACATTTTAAAATTCCAAATTTTTTATCGTAGATAAAGCAAAAAAATATCGGAGAATTTCATAAATATTAAATAAGCACATAAAAACTTGTTTGTTTACATAACTCACGTTATGTTTTTAATCAGATAGTAAAAATTGAGTTATGGAGAAAAATCGAGAAAAATTTTATTTTTTGGAATCGTTACGAATTATTTCAAAATAATTTTCAACTACACACATACTTGTGACTTTGACTATAAGTATTTCACAAAATATATCAAGATTTTCTCGTCTAATTCAATCATCAATAAAAGAAAACAAATTAGGAACATCTGGAAAAAATGCGTCATCTCATCATCAATTACTTAAAAAAATCAAGGTTTTCTCCTCTGCACTGCCATACCATATCAAGTAAACCCAACTAAGACATTTCAGTCAATAATACAAAGACATAAAACTGTATTCTTTTATGGTGGTACCACAACATATTCGTAAAAAAAATTACTTGCACATTCTGCTCGTATAATCAAATTCAGCAAGTCAGATCTGCGCTATGTAAGTTTACAAACATTAAAGAGGCTCAAATAGGGTTCACCACTTATCTTCTCTCAAACAAACATAAATAAAAAAATTAACTTTTAAAATTAGTTTAATCTTCCATGTTTGCTTCAAAAAAAATAATTTTTCTTATCGCTATTGTGTTATATACTTGAGTGTATTATATAAATAACGTACGACACTCACATGAAAAAATAAAAGTTAATCTGTGTTTGGTTGATATTCTCAATCAACAACAATCATGCGAATATTTTTGGCTTGTTTACAACTAGCGCAGGATTAATCATTTAAAGTTTTTAAAATAATATCACACACATCACACACCACTCTTGTATTAAATCATTGTTGGTAATATGAAATTACAATGCATTACATCTACTATTTTTAGTTATGACATTCCAAGCCCAGAACATTTTGGCAATAGAAGAACTTGCTAAATGGCAATAAAAATTGTTTGTGTGTTTTTTGGCCTTGAATCCAACAACATAGTTTACATTAACCGTAATAATTTTGTTTGCGAGCAAATGCAAAAAAATATATTATATTTTCTTGTACCAGCGTAAAATAAGCTGATAAAGACTAGGCAATAATTACCATAATTTCCTAGGTCGTTTATGAAAATTTAAGCAAAACACAAGTGGGTTTAACTAACAGCTTATTGGTTTTATTATCTTATTTGTCGAGTCTATTAATTAATTTTTTGCTCGGCTATATACGGGCGCGTTATTGCCCACAACAATCTAACAATTCTTATGTGATTATAATAATTACAATAAATCATCTTTTTATTAAACCCTTCAATATAATTACCAACATAAAATCGCTGGTGTCCAATTACATATGAGCTATCATTGCTCACTAGGAGAGAAGTTTTATCGTTAGAAGTGAAGAAATTTAATTATCGATTTGTGAATATAATAAGTGTCCTAAATAATATATAGAAATAAGTAAAGTGGAAAGAAATAATTATTCTGTTTTTCACTAGGTATTATTTTTTTACTTTTATTAGAAATAAAGTTTTGTACTATTTTGTCACGTTTACTGAAATTTCGGAACTAAACTGCTGCCCAGTTGAAACGTACCAAGCGAATTTTTAGGTTGAATTTAAATTCAAATATTTTGAAAAGGAGAAAAGATATCAATATGCGGTTTTCAGGATTCAAGAGATAATTTAATTGGGAAAACAATAGTGCGTCTCGATTTTTTTTTACTTCGAAGTACGTTACTATCTACAGGGTATGAAAGAAAGTCGTCTTTTTTTCTCAAACTTTATAATTACCGAGATTTCACAAAATTTTTTTTATATTTTTTTGATGTCCATTTTTTTAGTCCTTGGGAAAAACCCAATTTCATAAATTTTTTATATCCCTCTATTCCCTCTTATTTTAGAAATTGGTTTTTTCCCATTAACCAAGGACTAAAAAAATTGACATCAAAAAATTTTAAAAAATGTATGGAATCTCGGTAGTTATAAAATTTGACAAAAAAAGACGACTTTCTTTCATACCCTGTAGATAGTAACGTACTTCGAAGTAAAAAAAAATCGAGACGCACTATTGTTTTCCCAATTAAATTATCTCTTGAATCCCGAAAACCCCATGTTGATATCTTTTCTCTTTTTCAAAATATTTGACTTTAAATACAACCTAAAAATTCGCTTGGTACGTTTCAATTGAGGTTTTCAATAAAACAACGTTCTCTGTCTGTCCTGACGTCACAAGACACCCTAATGACCGTTGCCACTGCGCATATCATCTATCTCTCAAAATTGAAAACCTTAATTGGCCCGCAGTTTAGATTTTGGTTTCAACACAATTTTTTTATAATTTTAACCACATTAAAATCTATCAAGAAATATTTTCAAAGCTAACCTAACTCAGTTTTAAAATTTTAAGTTAATTTTTAGTTTTACACAAATATTAAATATCGGAATGCACTTTTAAATATCGCACTTAATAAAAAAATTAGAGAAATAGAAAAATCTTAAAATACATATTTTAATAATTTTCACATCACAAATAAAATCATCGTGGTCACGTGATTACTTCGTCAGAAATTTGATTGGATTGTGGGCTAAAATGTGTCATTTAAAATGAAAAATTTTCATTAAAACTTGTAGTACTATGTTTAAACTTTAAAACCAACGTAATTTTTTAAATATGTGAAAACTATTTCTTTTGTGTCTCTGAAAAGGAATGGAATGCAAGTAAATAAAAATTTGATAGATTCCGAAAGAAAAAACCAGAGAGAGATTTAATCACATTCCTCTAATTCTTTATAGACTGCCATAAAAAACCTAGTTGAACTGAGGAGATAAATTTAAAAAATAATTATAAGTGTCAAATGAATAATGTCTTAGACATACTAATACTCAAATTATTCATGATTCTAAAATTGTTGCATTATATTTACAACATACAACTTTAAATAAAATTGATAATGATAATAATTTATAGATATTTTTGTTGAATCCTGTGTAATGAATGTGAATTGTGCAAAAGTATGTAAATACAGCCTAACAAGAGGTAATTCACCATTAAATACCAAATAATTATACAAATATGTATTTAAAATTATAATTTCAATTCAATTAACAATTAATATACATGACGAATTACAAATAAAATTTATACTATTATTTCCCAATGGAAAAACTAAATAAACAATAAACCCAATTTCAGGGTTCACAGTGAATTGCAGCCAATGTGTTAGTTTTAGTAGAAAACAATATCACATATCTTGCACCGTAATTTTCGTGTTGGTGCATATTAACTACACATCTATTTATATAGTATACTGTAGGCTAGAACCAAATAACAAAATAACATTATTACAAATTAATGTGTGGAACAAAAGTGTATATAATATATATTCGTACTCGAATGCTGTAAAACAGAACAATACTACATTATTACGGTCTGGTGCACATGAAGTTACGTTGTCAACTACGATACGCAGCGCTACGAGAGCGATAGTGACGCGGAATTGTAGTTTGTTAGTTTTATGTGAATGTTATGGCAATATTCCGTGCGTTGGAGTGGTCAGGCTTGATAACAGATATCGTATATTTCTCCTGTTTCTTGGTTATCGTACACTTTTTCACTTTTGTCATTGATAAACATGTTTTTTACTGGATTTTCAAATGGAAGAAAACAATTATGAGGGGCACTCGTATACGATACTTCAAGTTGTATAATATGGACATTTTATTTTTATCTACATATTTTGTACAAATAACGTTTTAAATTTGTAATTTAACATTTTATTTATTACAATTTTAATATCGATTGCAGCAGATCAATAATTTTATACATTGAGAATTATAGGAAGTGACTTACAAGTCATGAATGCATGGACATTTGTTTCTCTAAAAATTGTAATGAGTCAACTGAAAAAGTAAATATGTACTGTATAAAAATAATCAGATACACCCTTCAAATAAAAAAAAATTGTTTGATATTCCAGTTAATTAATGAATTAGTTAACATATTTTAGCAGGAAACTTTCTCTGAAGCTTAAAAACTGTGCATGTTTATGATCGTGACCATAATGCATTTCAGTGCACTTGAAATCCAACGTTGTTTTAAAAGATTTATTTGTATTGTATATTTTGTTCTGTCATTTGCTACAATTACGTCTGAAAATATACACACCAAGCAGTTTAAGTGAAAAGAGATTTATATATTTTCTTTTCGCTTTGTTTGCTTAGTTAAATCTTTTTCGGATGAATGTTGGGTTATAGTTGATTCAGCACTGATTTATTCGGATTGCTTTGAAGAAGCGATTAAGCACTGCGATTGTTCTATTATAATTTCTGCAGTGTGCAACGGTTTCATATTATTATTCTTGGAATTAAGTGCGGTGTGTTTGCCTAGCGGTGGTAGGCAAACACTTGCAGAATTTACTAACTGCAGATTGATACTGGGTATCACGCGTAGATAAGAACGTCTACAGATTTCAAACTTCAGATGACCACGTACCTAACCTACTTTTAAATAAAACCAAGTGCCAAGTGCAATAACACACTCCTTTAATTACAGAAAAGACAACAACTCGCACGCTAATAAAGTAAATAAACGTTTTCATACTTTCAATAAATTTCTCTAAAATTTTTGTTTGCATTGCTAAGTGAAATATATTTAGTATCATTCAAGGAGAAAAGCATAATGGTTTCTTTCGTAACCGACAATGGGGTAAAAATAAACTGGAAGCAGTTATGCCCAATTTTGGAAACTTGCCACATGTGAGAGTATAATGTTTTTAGTCCTTTGGCACATAATTCGAAAAAAAGAACAGCAAAACGGTTATTGTTGTCTGATATCCTGCAGAGACATTCATCACGAAGGTATTAAGAGCTCTTTATATAAGTTTATTTACAAGAAATCGTAAAAACTCGTCAAAATTACTCGCCCCCTCTGCATAACCACTACAGTTCAGTAACCGTACGGTGCTAACTAAATAATTCACTTGCTGGAAATCAATTATATAATTCGCCAGAGCGAAATTTGGTTGGTTAGACTGTCTCGTCGGTTTATAAATCGACAATCATCAACATCTTGTTGTCCGGCCACTGCCATAGTTCGCAGTTCACAGTTCAAAACAGAAACAGCCAAGGTGGTTTATTATTACGTTAGAGAAGCACACTGTAATTAGTAATTAGTCCCTTGGTTGTTTCTCAGCAGCTCCATTTGTTAACGACGCCAAGTTGTTAGCGATACGTTATTGTGTCGTTAGAGAACGGATTTACGGACCTAATCAGCGGATTCGGTTACTGGCTTGTTAGCAAATTGCTGATAGGATTTACCGTCTCTAATTACCCCCCCACATCCAAAGGTCAATAAGAAAATGCACCAAATTATATTTTACAATTACAGAATTATGTATTTAATAATGTAAATTTACAATTTTGACGCTATGATACAAAAGCTAAATACTAAAATTTGGAAAAAATCGCAAATGGCAATAATTATTAAGAACATCTTTGAGATAAATAATTAAAATCTGGTGGAAGTTTAGAGTCAATAAATGCAAAATCATTTTGCACAATTTAAAACACAAATCAATAATTTAAAAAATGCTTTGTTAAATAATTATGCAGAAATAAATTTAAAACAAATTTTAGAACATTTGGTATCGTTTTTTGCGGTTTTTTGTTTCTAGTTCTCCTAGTACTAGTATGTATCTTAGTATATTTTATGAAAACGTAGTTTTTTTAATTAGCTACCTATTAGTTGAACAAAAAATTTAAAAAATGTATCTTCTTCTTGGTTTTAATGATTAAACTAGGTACTAAAGCCAGGAAAAAAATTTGATCATAAAAATATAAAGTACATATTAAATTTACCAAGCAAATTTTATAAAAAAGTGGAAAAACAAATTACTCAAATTATGATTATCTTGAAAATAATTGTAAAATAGTCATTTTCATATAGAAATGTGCAGTTTTTAAGCGTTTTATTCATAAGTTTCGAATTTTCCAAAATCCTCTAGCGGTTTATGAGAATTTAGATCTGAACGGTACCTTCTACTGTATTTTTGGACAATTCAATTTTTTTATCAGATAAGTATGTCGGACATAAAAAAACAAGTTTTTACTAAACCATAGGCGCAAAACTTGAAATCTGCATAATTTTTACATGTTTTATATAAAAATTTGTTATAATTGTTATAAAAAAAATTATGTGAAACTTGTTTTGATTAAATACCGATAACACTACAGTATCTTTCTTATCAATATCGCCTATTTATTTTAGCAATAACATCCGACTGCATTATTTTTTAGCTGCTAAAAATATTTGTGTTTATGTGAGCTATGAAAGGTACACAGATAGTTTTGTACGAAAAAATGATAAATTTGAAACATTTTTTATCTGCCAATGTTGTTATTGTAGCACAAAGTAAAAGTACTGAATGTTTATACAGTGCGATATCTTGTATAAATAAATATTAAACAATACTCCATTTCACAACAAAAAAATATATAATTTAGATAAGTGTTAATTAATACGACCAAAATATTATTATTTAAACTGGTGTGATGAACAAATAAAATGCTATAACCTTTATCAAAGTATAATTAAATTACGTAGATGTAGATGCAGAATTTGTTTATAATATTGACATAACAAACAACGTACCTACTATAATATTTTTTGGTAGGCAGTAAAAGTCTAATTTATTTAAAATAAATATAATAAAAATATCAATTTAGTCCTTGGCATATTATTTAATATTTGTTATGATTCACACTCGCAATCTAACTGTTTAATAATATAATAATTTGCCTACAGAGCCAAAAATAAATTTGTTAAATAACATTTATCTCGTTGTGAAGTTGAATTGCAAGCGTGAGCATATTCCGTATTATTGAGGTAAATCGCACGTGCTGGGAATGTAAGTTGCGAAAGACGCGGTTTGATGGAATGGAGCTCAATGTTCCGGATAGTGAGGGTGGCAAAGATGCGTTTTAGAAACGGCCCGTCGCATTTTTGCTAAAGCGCGCCTCAAGATCGATAGAAGCGCGGCATTTATCACGCTTTTTTAGCCTTGACCTAGGAAATGCAGTTCAACTTAAATGTTGAAAAACTTATTTTCGGGTGATTTAAGTAAATTATTATTCTTATTACGTGGCAATATTTCGGTTATATAATATACTACATAATAGTTTATTATTGTGATACCAGTTTGTAAAAAAAAACTAGAACCAGAAATAAAAGATTTATTTGTTTATTTACTTCATTCTTTTGCATTATAAAAATAGCTAGCCCGATTCTAATTCCTGCATAAATTAAAATCGTTGGTTTGTAAACTTCCTGTGTTTCTGTTTCGTCGTAATGAATTATATTTTTAAATAATGTGCATGATTATGAATGAAACATTTTCCATTTTATACATCGTTTTAGTCTTGGACGACATTGAACTTGCTCTTACGTAAATGCCGGTTAATCCGACTAAACGAAAATATTTTTGGGACTCACCGAATCCTGTCGGGAAGTTCGATTTTGGTTTTCTTTTTGGAATGGGCGTGCACTGGACTGACACTGGGTTCGCTACCAGAAGCTGGCGGTGAAGAAGAGCCGGTGCTGGATGACAGACTTCCAGCACGTCCTCGCGTCTCGTTACCACCAACAACAACAGTGTGATTAGCCGATATCGCTAGGCTAGGTCTCGAATTGCGATTTCGGCGTTTCTTCTTCTTGCCATTATCAACTTCTTCAATGCGCCCGAAAATGTTACTGGTGGGCGGTGGAGGCATCCAGTCAAGATCTTTCTTGAGATGTCCACGTCCACATTTGCAACCACAAGCCTTGTAGGCCAAGTCGTAGCCTTTTTTCGTCCAGAGATTCTGGTGACGTTGTCGTTCGGACCAGGAGCGTGCCCGTCCACATGTCTTTAAGAATGCAAGAACTGATTGTTCCCACTGGTCAAAGCACTCGCGATGCATATACCGGCCGGCAGTGCAAAGTTCATTGTTGCAGGTAACGCGAACGGTGTCGCGGAGGTCGTCCAAAGAGATGACCATGTGGTCGTTGTTGTTTGGGCTGAGTTGCTGTTGGGCGCGCAGACACTCGCCGGTGGGCACACAGCAGCGGGTAACTCCGGCCTCATCTAAGGGATCGATTCCTAGGAGGCCTTGAACTTGTCCAAGGTGGCGGCGCGGTGCCATGCCTATGGAGCGCACACGGAAGGTATCCAGCTGGGGAAATTTCTGTAAATTTTTTTTGAAAACGTTCGTGCGATGCGATTGCTCCCTGCGTGGGGTTGAAACGCAGCTTCAGCTGACCTTGGTATACTCTACACGTCTAGTAAGCGGCTCTCTCGGCAGCCTACTGCAACGATGCACGCACTGCCGGGGAAAGTGGTCTGGAGGGGACGGCACGGCCGAAAGCGAAAGGTAGGGGAAGGAGTGGGGCCTTCCTTTTCGCTTTTCACTTTCAGTTTCCACATGCGACGCAAGCGCCGGTTTCACTCTCAACAGCCCTGACCGACGGCGCGACGCTCTTACAACCACGTTGTTGCATCGCGCCGGCACCCGCCGATCTCAATGTCATTTTGTTATTAATACACACATATTATGAACAACAACATCATGAACTGTCAAAGCCATTACCACTGGCCCCACCATTGTACTCCAAATGCATTTCTGGATTTACACAACACATAAATCAAATGACAAACGCATATGCCGCTGTCGAAACATCGCATAATATCTACAAAAATTATTATTCATGGCGACATAGATCCCAATTAATATCCAACACTATTTTGTACATTTTCTCGGTTTCACAAACAATTCAACCAACTCCATTTTTGATGAAATGATACTATGGTGCTTTCTATTATATTAGACGTAGACATATTTATTTATGGTACCAAGTAAAAAGGAGGAAACTCTTCTTTAGGTGGAAATATCTCTACTAACTATTACCATAAATAAGTATTTCACATATGAAGCACCCGATATCATTTCGTTAAAAATAGAGTTACGTGAATCGTAACGTCCATGATTTCGTTAATATTACACCTACCACTACGCTGTCCAACTTGGTACTGTGCTATCATAACGGTTATTATGTAGAATTTGATAAATAAATATGTACATGATAAAGTAAGGTCGTTAATGAGTACGCACTTAATTTGTAATCTTAATATAAAATGTCACTAACTATTTCTGTTTAATTGGCATAAGCAGATTGGTCCAAAATTTTAGAATAATTATCGTAAGACACCATTTTATGTACGATTATTAGAAAGAAACTAAAATCCTTAAAAACAACTTAAATCCTAGAAAAAGAATCACAGTTTATTAAAATAATTTTAATAAGTTTATGGAGGATTCAATTTTTTCACTAACAACAATCTAAGAAAACTTACAAAAACTCTTTGGAAACATGAGAAGACTCTACAAACCTTCAAATTCAAAAAATGGTCCATTAATTTCTAACTGGTGATTCCCAAACTAAAATCTCATTAAAATTTAATACATTTTCTTTAATCCAATATCCAAAAAAATACAAAAAGTAGGTATAGCTACTGATTGGAATCCAAAATTTGCACATAAAAACCTGCCGAGTACCACCATTACACTGATGCTCCCAAGACTTTTTTGATACAGAGATTAATAGCGATTTTTATCATGTATGAATTATGAAGTGAAATTAATAAATGATTTATTTTAACACCACCGGTATTACTTGTTTTTTTTTTGGCAAACATTACGAGTATGTTAATAGTTGAAAAGAAACCTGCCTTGAAGAGGATATAAGTATAAGAACCAGTTGTTAGCGTTCTTTCAAAACAAGCTATAGTGCAGTTAAAGAAAACAAAAATGAATGAAACATTCTACCAGTAAAATACATACCATAAGAAATTTCTTCATACGAACATGACGAATTGGCTGTTGGGAATTTCGTCTTAATTCCATATTGTACTTGTGCAGAGAAAAAATTTCAATCTGTGTTTACTAAGTTTTTCTTAATAGCTATTTATAGTCTGTGATTGGATATGACACAACTGTCTTTGTTAATAAGAAATCCTTCAAAGAACCATCATCCAATTTACAGTCACAAGACTGAAACCAGCAGTGTAACAATTTAATATGTATGAGAATTTTTTAAATTTTCCAGTGAGATAAAACTGATAGTGTTAATAAACTAGCATGAAACAATGGCTCGCGTCTAAGATCCGCTTTTGAGATCTGTTCTATTCTTACGATGCAGCGGAGGAGGAGCGATGTTGATAGTTACATAGAATAATTACAAGATAACAGCAACACCTCGTCTTAATCTCTACAGCAGACAAAAAGCTGCACAATGCGGCACATTAGTCGCTATTTACGAGTATTATAGCCGCGCCCTATCCTAATAAATACCCCCGGACAAAAGCTCTTGCATAAACATCCACATCTACATACAACATACTTTCATTGTTCAGCTAACAACATTATAGCTTAATATATTCACTTTTAACACAAGCAAATTAATAGATAAAGTGTACATGCGTCTTCTGGTTATTTTTCGTTTTGTCAGGACATGTTTACGAAAATTGCTTTTTGGTGGGAGGGTGGTGCAGGTGGTGCAGTCTTCTGTATTCCAAATTTTCAGGGAGCAGGGAGGTTACTAATAATATCCTCGTTTTTATATTATATAACTAAAAATTGACAAGATCTTTAAGGTACTACATACTAGGTACCGAATTTAGGAATCACTGCTTGAATTTTCATCAATTTACTTTAAAACTAAAGATTTTTCATATGCAGAACAGAATTTAAAAAGTTTGGCTTCTCTAATATTTTGTTTTTTCTGTACTTAATTTTAAAAACGTTTTCGTCATAATCTATAAAAATATTCAATTTTGGAATCCCAGATGGATATTTGAATTTGCGTAGAATCAGTCGCCATTAGTTTCTAGTTTCTATCGATCAACTAAATTTAAACAATTAATATGTATTGCATATTAAATGGCGCCTTTAACATTTTTTATAGAAAATAAATTAGCTTGTTTACCAAAGTTCTGCTGATGCATAACAAGCACAAACGCAAAACTATGTAATTAAGTAGGATTGTATTATAGATATTTATAAACGCGATCATAAGACTATTTTTCTTATTGTAGTAATCAAGCAATCCCTACTGTGTGGCTACCTATAAAAACATGCGGAAAGACCATTGTTCCAAACAAAAAAACAAATCTTATTTACATAACATTTTAATCGTCCGTCCATCTGATGTTACATAATATAAGGAAAGGAGGTGTATTGACGTGAAGAAATTTTAGCACCAAATCCGCCCATACAACATTTGCAGTGCTAGCGAAAAATGTAAACAACACAGCTGCTTCTAAATTTAGCCAAGGCCAAGGTCAAAAAGAATAAATCGTGATTGCTTTACTAATTTACTTTAATACACTTTACTAAATATTAAATAACGAACAAACCAACAACCAAAATTAGCCGGTATATGTTTGTGGTTTAGACCATAGTTATATGGTACATTGTCCCAGTGAACTACGCAATACAACCATATAGAAATTCAAGGTTGCAATTATTTTTTGGCCATGCCTAAAACATGAAGTTTTTAGAGGTGTGTTTACTGAACGCTCCAATGAAAAACAGATGAAGTATAAACTTGTTATTCGTTGTGCTATAATAAAAATCCGATTATCTAACTCTTACGAAATTTATTTTTATACAGTAGAAAGAAATATTTTTTCTTGCACTCTTGATTTAAATAACTTTTGGTTTGTTCCAAAAGCAAAAAGCATGTTTCAATTTCAATGCCAACACCATTTATCTAGCCTAGGAGAATCATACGATGTTTTTGTGCCGAAAAAACTGCGCATTCTTTCTTATATAACATTTTATAAACAAAATTTATGCAAAACTATTCGCCACACACAGGCTAAAGCAAAATGTGTTTTGTTATAACTTACTAGACTTACTACCATACAATAAAAGTAAAAGTATTATTCTGTTACAAAGTAATAAAAATTCTGCATCAAGAAGTAATGTCTCTAAATTTAACACCAACAGACTATAATAATATGTTATTAATTACTTTAACTAATTTATCTTAGTGCTTCTATATGGAAAACTAATTGGGATTACAAGAAAAATGCAAAATGAAGAAACATTCTTCAAGACGCTTATTTTCTATTAAATAAAAATAGAATCAGTATCTATTAGCCTTTAACAAACCATAAAATGTAATGTCGTAATTGTAAAAGCAATTTGTTGCTAATTATACATTATTTATTATACATATTAAATCTAAAAATTCTCTTCAGAATAACATTTTTATCAACATCGTCTCACTGCTCTTTCATAAAATCTAATTCAAAAATTATACCTAAACCTAGTTAACGAAACAGTTTTTTTTTTCAGTAGAGTTTTTCTGATGGTCCAAAAAGCATCTTATAGAGTTTCTAATAATATACAAATACATAATGTTACCAACATTTCACTGCGCCCTCCCAAAACCTAATTAAAAACCATACAGCTCCCTTTTCCAAAACCCTAAACGAAATCTCCCGATATAATTAAAAATAAAATAAAACCAATTCCATCAAACATCTTCGACTTTCAGCTCTGAATCACTCACTCATCTCCAGTGATGTATGAAATAAGAATTACATTGGTATTGAAAAGGGCACCAACTATTGAAATCTCCCCCTTCCCCTCTTTATAAAAGGTAAGAAAAATCGCACAATGCAGAAATGCGATGCGTGTGCGACCCACATTTACAAGATTAAGATGGTGTCCTTGACATCAGCAAGTCTAAGGAACGCATTGTAAGTCAGTTATTCAAAGTGAGGCACTATTACTATTATGTTCTTGGTCTTCATTCACGTAAATTTACCAGGTGTTCTTATATTATTTATGAGTAGGCACCCTATCATACACTAAGGGCATTTTACTACGCTGTTTGGCTAAGCTCATTTATATTTCATTTGGCGTACGCGAGTATTATAGTAGTTGTGTATGGTTTCTTTGCAGTAAATAAATGACTCATCATTTATAAAAGTAGTTGGATAATTTTACCGAAAATATGCAAATTGGTTTAGAAACAAAGAATCATTGTGTTGTTCGTGGATTATTAACATAAATATTACATTCCTAACCTTGAATTATCATTTTTCTAATGTGTGGATTTAGGATTTGTGTAGGTTAGTTGATGTTCATTTTGGAAGACTATGTTAATGCAAATTTTGTAGAGGATTAGTTTTTCTGTTGATCAATCTGTAGAGTCAAAATAAATAAGTTATATAAATGTAAAGTATGTAGTCCATAAGATTATGCATCGTTAGTTTAGGAAGATAAGCAGTCCATTTTTCAATTGACTGTTATTTTTAGGAAATATAGAGCAATTTCAATTTCCAATTTAACTTTTTATATGCCATTTGAAATGAATAATGTATTGTATACGAAAATATCGCAGTAATTTGATATATCCTATAAAACATACATCACACAAAGCAAACATTACTCTGGTTTGATATAACTATAAAGAAGAAAAATAAGAACAATAAAACTTGACAGCATATTTATATAATATACAAGCACGTATATGCATAGGAAATGTTTATTGAAAACGATATATCAGTTTTATAGATTTCAGGGGTCCGTATAAATACACTGGTGCAAATCTCGACAATTCATCAAAACCGTTTAGAATAATGTAAAGTTGGAACTTGGAAACCCCCATCATTAAGACCTACAGAATGTATCAAATTCGTTCACTCTTTTTCCAATTAACTATCAAAGAAATGCAAAAAATCGGAGCTTTTTACATCAGCGACTGGTTAAGCTAGCAGTAATTTCCCATTTCTACTGATCCACTCCTCTGAAACATGTGCTCGCTACTTTTATTTTAAATTCTCACCCAAACACTCGCTTGTGTTTTCGAATAGAAATTTGCACAAAGGGGTGGGTTATTTTTTAGAGCAACTATACTGAGGGAGGTTGACTGATGGTGCTTCTGAAATGTAACGATTCGAATGTAAGTAATTTAAAAAATATCTCAACATATTTTAAACAAGGGTCTGCGTTAAGTAAAGTTTTGTTTTGCATCACGCCGGAAATCCGCGCAATTTCGCTGCTTTTTTATGGGGAAATTTGCCGTGATTCAGCCACCTAAATTATTTAAATCGATGATTCTCATAATGTTTAAGACGCTTGGATAACTTTTCGTTAGAAGTAAAAGAGTTAAAATTAATGGGATTTCCGATCACGCGAACAATCGTACCGAGTTTTTTAATTACCGGTATTTATAGCCTTAGCGAATCCGCCCTTTCAAGCTAAATTATTTAAAGAGTGATTGCTTTCCTTCAGTAATTTTTCATTTCTTGGATGGTCCTTAATGAAATTAAAAAAATCTGTCACAAGCTCTCGTCGAATAATCTCGTCCTTATATTTAATTACTTTTTTAATGATTTTCTGATTATTGGCAGATTTAAAATATTAACACCCAATACAAAAAATTAAATTAATTCCACGATGTGATTCCAAATCTAACCAGAGTTTTTTGGAATTTTACTTAAAAATACATGTAGGTAGTTAAATTTTTATAGCAATAACTGTTATTTTTAAGAAAACAACCATAAATTTTATTTATATCGTAGAGTTTTTAAACTACAAACAGTAAAAAAATTGTGAAATTGATACACAGCTAAATCCAAAGGACAAGAAACTGTAATCGAAACATTAACTTGACACGACGTCATCCTCCTTCATATCTGAGTCCTTAACAAAATTATTTGAAACATCCTTTCAGATATAAAGTTACCCATTAAACACAGTTTTCTCCTTAATTCAACAATGAACATTTAAAACCTAACTTCATTAATTGTACTCTAGCATTGTTTTAAATTTCAAGGGTCCTTTCGACTTAATTTTCCCGATGATTATACGAAACTTCGTTTGGTAATAAAATAACTCTAAGAACAAATTTTGAAATTTGAACCTTTTCAATGTGATAATATTTTGTAAGATAAATATTTTGTTCCTTTGTTAGAAATTTAATAGGAGTGAACCCTTTGAATTCGTACGGAACTTGGATGCGTGTTGGAAAATGACGGACCGGACCCACTTCCGGCGTTTGCACAGCACTCTTGACCTTCTTACAACCCTTCTTTTGAGCTTCTATTCCCTTATAGCTTCCGTTCATGTAAATGCTATATGTTTTTATTTATTTAGAAATGTAATTTTCATATCGTTTTGTCAAAAGCACGTGTTTAGGATAGGAAAAGTGTTATCTTGCGGTATATCAATGTAAATACAATTTTATGACTATAATTTGGAAAATTAATATGGCTCTTATGAAGGGTGCATCAATTATGGTTCAATTTCCTGCAGTTATGTAGATATTATATTACTAGTGTGTTGTTGATATTTTAATTTCGTCTGAAACTACTAAGCTAACTTAGATCCGTTTAAAAAAATGCACAAATATTTCTCTATTTTGTAATAATCTATTAGCAAAGCAAACAAACAACTTAAAAATACTAGGACCAGTTTGGTACAAATATTTATTTAAAAAATATGCAAATAGTAAGGTAAATATTTGTAGGATTTATACCTCCTTTTGTAGCAGAAGTATTCAAATGTTAGTCCCACCTTATAATTTGCTCTAAAGGTGTTGGGGACTCAATTTAATGAAATAATACCACGTTATACAATTTGATTTGAAAGAAAGCAAAAAAACACCATGGACACATGCTTGTAATTTCTGTTGGCTTTGTATCTTTCTCCACCCACTTTGAGCCCACCTACTGGCCCAGTTCCCCACTCGCCTTTATCCGACCCTTTGCAACAAGCACCCTATGACACAATATTAGTGAAACCCTTCGCTATATGTATTCTTTCATCCTGTTTTTAATCTTCCTTTTCTGCATATCCCTACCCCTTCTGTTTTGTTCCATTTTCAACCCCTTCACCATCATCAGCGTCGGCTTAGAGCTTAACAACGAAACCAACGACTCAAATTACCGTAAAAACTGTGATAAATAATTTTAGAATATGGTGGATATTGAGTGAGATACAGAAATGTGGTTGCGGTTAGGTTGGGCAACTTAAATATGGGTAATTTGTCCTTGTGGGTTTATAATTTTTTTCTTGAATAAGAGTCAGAAAGTTTTCTGGGAATCTGCTTTATAATAATGTAGGCTAATATTAGCTTTGCCACTGTATTAACTAACCCACGTACGATCAGAATCACGTGCTTTATATTACAGGAATTATGTAGTTTATTTTTCATTAATAAAGTTATTGTCAAAATTTTTTCTTTGTTTTAGACCTTTTAGAGTCGCTTAGAAATAGTGAAAATTGAAACAGGCATAAATAATTAGAGAACACTACTTTAGCACTCCAAATCATAATTTTTTTCAAAAGTTTATTTCTAATCTAAAAACCCTGATTTCCTGAAAACCTATTCAAATTCAAGCAATGTTCTATTATGTTTTGTACCTAGTTTATAAACTGTTAAAAAACATACATTGATTTTATCAGTAATGACTTTCAATCATAAATGCCTTTGTTTTCTTAGTTGTTTTAAAGTTGTAATCCAATACGAAAATATAATTGCCCTCATTAAAGACCCGACAAAAAGCATTTATAGTATTTTTTATGTGTACCTCGTTCTCAGCACCGGAAAACCTTGGCCTAAAATTGCTAGCAAAGAATGGTCCTCTCTTATTACTTTTGTTTGGGCACAATCACGATTCAGGCACAATTAACATATTAAAAGCACCCAGAAATAAGTAATAACTTATACTCCACATGTTGGTTGTGGTTCTGTGTTTTATGATTCGAAAATCTTAATTAAGAAATATGACATTTTGTACCATCACGTAGGATATTTAATGGGTTTTTAATTCAACTGATGTACGACTTCCCCCAACAACGGTTAACATATCCACATAATAATTTATATGATTTGAATACGAAATGCACGCTGTGGTGTTCTACACGTTATACTTTTACATCAAAAGTGATCGCGAAAGAAGAAAAGTATATTTTGGCAATTAAAGTAATGGGCAGCAACCTAGCATTTCCAGGCGTTAATTTAATTTGTCTTGAGTTAATGCAATTTACAAGTCAGTCAATTCAGTTCATGGTAAAAAGGGTTTAGCATGTGTAATAAAAGGCGCAATTCGAGGGGAAGTTTTAGATTAAACCTTAGTTTCTGAACTAAAAGAGGAAAGACTGCATAGAGATTTTAGCCGGTGGTCTATTGAATTAACTTTTACTCCATTTAATTAATTATTTCTGTTATGAAGAACAAATGTATTAAAAGCGCAATATTGATATAAATAAATCTTGTCCATTTTCAGAAAAATGCTATTAAAAACCTTCTTGATCTTGTACTAATTAAAAGCATATTTCTGTTAACGGTAATAAAAAATTGTGATAAATAAACCTCTATTTGTGTATATAAATATAAAACCATTATACTAACTTCCAATGACTCATTCCAAATATTTTTTTAGTTTTCTAGTCCAAGGATCAGCCTCATTTTATTGGTGCAGCCTCTTTTTGCCAAATTTCGCCCATTGGATGCGAAAATAAGGGTGGCACCCGAACCAGCAATGCAGTTGGAGCCACAGGTACCTTCAGGAAATAATGGAAATTTAACTGGAATTGTCATCCAGCGCGCCTGATGGTGGTTATAAATACGCCAAGCCATGTTTACCCACAACAAAGACACCAGGTAGTAGCTTTTAGCTTATCTAACAATCCCCCTGCTGAGAGGTAATAAATTCACAAGTAAGCAAACTGTAAACAAATTATGAAAGTCTAAATTAAAATGCTATCTATTATATCAAAACTTTCAAGCAATTTGTCTTTTCCTCAATCCCCCTAGACGCTTTTAAGTTTTTTTAGCAGTAATAATAAAACATTTACGAAAATTGTAAACTGTTATTAATTCTAATTTGTGTGTTTAAAGCAAAGAGTAATTGATTAATTCAAAATTATACTTCGTATAGTCATAACCGTTTTAATTTGTTTATTCTTTAGAGTTTAGTTTAGCATTAATAAAACTGCGGGACTAATATTTCCAATGGCTTGGAAAATGTATATATTTATTTAATTAAAAAGAATAGCCCAATAAAAATGCTATAATTAGAATCAATAAATTTTCAAAGTTTACAAAACGTAAATAAAACAGTCGTGAGGCGTTCTTAAATTATAATTACACACGCTCCTCCTGAGCGACCGTTGTTAACTAGGAACAAAAAAAGTCAAACACATTTATAAAGAATTAATTGGATAAGAATGTTAAATTATTGATATAATAGCAAATAATTTGGAACAACAACATTAAAAAGATTAATATGCGGTTCTTTTATGTTAGTTCTGAATTTGGTTCACTAATAAAAATTGGGATATAAATAATATACAAATGGTTACACGATGATAAGTAGGTATTTATTAAAAAACAGAAATTTTCAATTTAAAAAATGATAAATTGCTTAATAAACATTAATCATACGTTACAGAGTATTTTTGGGGCAAATTGCATCATAAACAAATTTAGAAAATAACGAATAAAGAACAAATCCACTTTCCTAATGCAGTAACGCTGAAAGAAATAATATTTCTTGATGGCGGTCTTTCAGATGTGTAGTGTACTCGACACGCCTTGGTCTTGTGACATCTTTATTTCTTTGTTAGTAAAACATATTTAAAAATATATTTCAAATCGCAATTAAAATCCAGTTCTAAGTAGTGACTATTCCGTATAAATGACTAAAAATATTATAAATAGATTTTATGTTTAGACACAAGAAACACAAAGAACATTTAAAACATTCACTTGATGGAGATTTGAGAATCTGTTTCAGATTTCGTGCAGATTTCTCATGACTGAAACGTGAAACAGTTCCGGAGATCGCGTGTCTTTGAGCGTGAGGATCAGGATAGCGCAAGTCGATTCGTGCTGAAGGGAAAGGGTTGTCATAGTCATAAACACCCTATAATGACCGTTCTTAAATCGTTCACTTACCAAATTATATATACGCCGAAAATGTAATTGCTTTGTTTTATGGTGGTTTCGTTTGCGTTTAAATCTAGGTTATTAAATAATTACGTGGATTTGGAATAAAAGAGGTTAGGCTAGTAATGAAATGCATGAAAGATAATGAATGAGCGGCTATGTGAATAAAACAGCAGCTGAAACTAGAAAACGGCAGAAGGTTTCTGGATTTCATGTTTAGTTTTACGTCATCAATTAATTTCTATAGAGTTCGGACTTCGTAACTTTACAAAATGATCGCTATACTGGGTGTCCCAGTTTATATCGTCAGGATTTCAGCAATCGATAGTTTAGCGAAAATTAAAGGTGGTTTGTCTAATAAACTATGATCGAATGTTGCTTCCTTTTTGATCTACAGGGCATTAAAGAAAATAAATTATTTTAAATAATTTGCTATAAATCAATAACAAAAAAAGTTAGTCTTCTGAAATTTTGCATAGATCTTTTTATTTGTATTCTCTTATTAATAGTGGTTGCAATTATTTTATTTAGAACCCGTACGCACAGTGGCGTGCGTACGGGTTTCTTCAAAAACATTTTATTGAATAAAACGTACACCACTGGTTTTTTTTGCAGCACCAATATGCAGAGAGTATTTTCCATTCAATTTAGGAACTTTTTTGTATCTTACTATTTCATGATAACTTAACTTTTTTTTATTATTTATTAAAGAGGTTCTTCCCTATTAGATTTCCGAAAAAAGCATCAGTACAAAGTTGTAGAGAAAAATATTTCCTACAACTTTCCTTTTAAATTTTTTTTTATATTATCAATATTTGAAAAGATATTCAACAAATAAGTTGCAAATTTTAGGGAAATTTTTCTCTAATTAGGTACTACTTACTACTACTACTTACTACTACTACTTACTACTCTTTCTCCAAAATTTTCAACTTATTTGTTGAATAACTTTTTAAATATCGACAATATCAAAAAGAATTTAAAAGATAAGTTGTAGGAAATATTTTTCTTTGCAACTTTTTACTGACTCTTTTTTTCGAAAATTTAATAGGAAAAAAGTTATTCAATAAATAAAAAAATCCAACCCTTAATTGAGAGCTGGTGAAGGAAGGGCGGGGTCTACGAATACACAAATTCAGTTTTAAACTTTCAGGGTGACCCTCTAGAAGATTCTACAAAAATTGGCTGTAGGGTAAAAAAAGTCTATTTCAAGCCTTTTTTTCTCCCTTATTTACTGTACTATTAGGTTATTTTGAGTTAAGTTATCAAAAAATTATAAGATACGAAAAAGTTTCTAAATTGAATGGAAAATAGTCTCTGCATATTGGTGCTACGAAAAAACCAGTGGCGTACGTTTTATTCAATAAAATGTTTTTGAAGAAACCCGTACGCACGCCTCTGTGTTCTAAATAAAATAATTGCAACCACTATTAATAAGAGAATACAAAAAAAAATCTATGCAAAATTTCAGAAGGCTTACTTTTTTTGTTATTGATTTATAGCAAATTATTTAAAATAATTTATTTTCTTTAATGGCCTGTACGTCAAAAAGGAAGCAACATTCGACCATAGTTTATTAGACAAACCACCTTTAATTTTCGCTAAACTATCGACTGGTGAAATCCTGACGATATAAACTGGGACACCCTGTATTTAAAGTAAGAAAAGTAGTCGAACTAAAAATATTCCTCTATCGGGGCTGAAGGTAAGAGGTAATGCCAAACATTCTCCTCTATAATCTATGTAATTCTAGGGGTACCTGCATTTTCAGCAATACTGCATACAAGGATAATCTACAAAAAAAATCTTCCAAAATTCTTGAGTGAATTATCTATAATCAAGAAATAATTAGAAAAATGGGTAAAGAATTGGAAGTAATACTGTGGACACTAAAAGTAAAAAATACCAATATTTTGGATATAATATGCACGAAGAAAAGTAGCAACAATCGAGCGAAAGCTACAAGAAAAAATGATTGAGGAAGAAGACGGAAATGGTTTAACTAAAAATTTTTGCGAGTTGATGAAAACGAAAAAAAAGCACAATATGATAAAGAATGGATTTTTTTAGATACTGCATGTACTTGAATAAAATAAAAACACGGCCAAATCAGAGAGTAGCCGACCTTCCTTCTCTTACACCTATTTGGTTGATATAATTGTTTTCTATATTTATTGTTTTTTTTTGTATTTATAGTTACATAATTCAGCTTCAGTTTCAATACAATAACCAATAACACATTAACGAGTTGACACATAAATATCCATTTTTTTCCTTTAATCCTAACAAACAAATTAATTAAAAACATCTGGCTAACAAAAAATCGTAATTACTACGAGTTTTTTATTTAAAAGGCACACTATAAGTTATAATCGGTGTTGTTTTCAAATGTAAACGAACAAAATTGTTTAAAAAACTTGTTAATTACCATTTTCTGGAGGTTAATGTGTCGTATAAAAATAAAATTTAAAAATTTTTATCGATGCAAATTATATTGTTATTGTTTCAGTATTTTCATAATAAAAAAACAACCCACCCACATGAACCTACGATTTACTACAGAACTTTATCTTGTACGTAGTTTTGAAAATATTTGTAAAGAATAAATTGTTCTATCGCCTAACAGGACTGTTTCATTTTTCGACTAGGTATGTTATTTCCATTTATAAAAAGTACATTGTTAAAAATGGCTGTACACTTGGGTAAGCAACAAGGGGGCAACCGAAGCACCAATCACAGCAATGCAATCGACAATGAGAGTTGATTCATGTACTTCAATCAGGACTAAAGGGTTAGCAACTGATGAGGTCATTTGAAGGTGGGTGGGGAGAGCAACCCTGTAAAATATTATGTTTTACCAAACAAAACGCTTTCGGTCAGTCTGAATATAAATCTGCTGCATACGCCCATATTTTTCCACCATCATCATCATCAAAGGTACAGAGGTTGTAACCATTAACAGGAAAAAAACACTGTGGATGTTATGCATATTTTAAAGGTCACTAATTTGATTGCCGGCATGTTATCATGTTGAGTGAAATACCCTTCTGCATTTACTAAATTGAAAATGGTCAATTTTTTATTTTTATAGGACTGACCATAAACTCTTATTGAATATTCATCAATTTTATTACTTGCCGCCCAGAAAATTTATTAGTTCATCGTAAACGTCATGCGGCGGATTTTATTTGCAACTTGAAAAAAATTGATTCGATAATTTGTGAGACGACGAACTACAAGATGAAATTTATTTTGTGTGAAATCTGAGTTATTTGTTCACGTAGGCTAACTAAAAACAATTTAATTTGTTCCACCAAGGAAACTATCGCAGTGAACGGTGAATTTCTTGGCATTAAACTCTAAGAATTCTTTAGTACAATATAATACCAAACTCTGGATGTTTACTGTGAAAAAATACAAAGATTTGATTTGCAAAACATTCTATATTAAAAAAGTTCAGTGGTATAGTAAGATCTGAGCTTGAAATAAGCTTGAAAGCTCAGTGAAGCACAAGAAGATATCACGCTGTGTCTATTCCTTTACTTGTGTCAAAGTTTCCAAGTTTTTTGTTGTTGTATATATGCTTTCAGCAAGTTTCTTTTATTTCGGGTGGAAGAGGGAGCATATTTCTCGAGGGATGTATCATCATATTGCCCAGATTATTCAATAGAAGGCACACGCATACACAAAATACGCATATGTTAGCAATCAATCTCACTATGAAGGAGAACGCAACAGGCTTACCTTTAAAGACAGCATCCCTAATGCTCAAAAGTAATATACGTAGAGGAAGAGGAGAGTTGCTTTGCTACCGTTACATGATACCTGTCACATTTGCACTTTAAATCTGATTTGTAGATTCCCCAAAGCACGATATTGTTCAAATTTATTGGAACAAAGAGAAAACTAAAGTAGCGAGTACAGTAGTAGTGGGTAGGTTTAGGAAGGTACATTTTTATTTGCAAGCTGGTTGTATATTTCAAAACTAAATAAAGTCGAAGGGGAAACTTAAATCTGGTTTAAATTTTATAAAAACTTGGATATTGTTTTATTTTCAAGAATTTAAAATAGTTGAGAGTTTTGGCTCCTTCTCGATGTTCCTTTGAAACTTTTGATATTTTACATAAATAATTTCAATAATATTCTAATTTTTTATAACATATTTCAGACAAGCCATTTCCCGTTATCTAATTAATTATTCTACAGTCTACACATACTAGTCTATGGAGACACGAAAATGTTATTTTTCTAAACTAACGTGACTAATAGCAACCGGTTTAAACAAAGGAGTATGTAATTATCATGATTGTAACTAGATTGGTTTAGCAAAAGGTGGCTCTGCAAGTCTAATTATTGATAACAAAGTGAGATGTGAAACATTTTAACGGTATTTTATGTGAATTTAAATGTGTATTAAGTAGATAAAATTATATTTACGACATTACCTAAACATTCAGTTAATTTTCGAAAATAATCATATTAAAATATAACCAAATTAACATTATGAAAACTGAATAATAAAACAGTTTACATGTACAAAAATTATTTTCTTTCTATGCTCTCTTCCCTCTTCGTCTATTGAACGAAGCACTTTAAATTTATTCTGGAATAAAAACGAAATAAAAACTTAGTCAATATTTATATTCGACTATACGGAACATCTGTCTTGCGATGGATATATGTGTACATTTGAGACAGAATATGTTTATTCCAATATCTGGTTGCGCAAAAATAAAAATGCAAACAATTTCAAGGACAATCAATATTTAAATGCAAGGTTTGCGGTTGTATTTATTTAAACGTTTTTTTTTTGTCACAACAAATTAAACTGATAACAATGTAGCTTGTCTTGTGAGCGTGAGCATGAGGGCGTGTTGAATTGAATTTGCTATAATTAGCACATTTCAATAATAAATGTGTTTACCAGCGAACACCGATAATAATAATCTTATTATGATAGGTTATGTAAGAATAAGCGGCTTTGGCAAAAATATTTTTCGTGTTGAGTACGAGTACTTATTTAGGAAGGAGCGATTGGGATTTTATAGGGGAAAACTAAATTAAAGACAATGGGGGTTCAACGTAAATATGTGGTATACTCACCCGAAAAATATTTTTAAAAAACAATACATAATGAACATGATTTGAAACGTTTTAATATTTTTGTTGGTCGGATTATTATATAGAACCTACAAGTCGTAAATAGACTTGTTTTTTTATAAAAAGGACTGTTTGTAAACTGTGAAAATAATACAGGTACGTGAAATAGACATTTGCTTGAAAAAATATTTGATTAAATAGCTTACATTAGATAATTATTTAAGAACATAATATAAGATAAATAATATAATAAATATTGTTGAAATTGGTAATAACGTTCTGCAACCAGAAATACTTTTAAATATGTAAATCTAATGTGGTAAAAAAAATTAATATGAATGAAAAATGAATATTTTTAATAAAATTTTTATTAAATAAAACTTGTAACAAAATACAAAATAAAAAACGAAAGTTGAAAAAGAAAAAGTTTCAGGTTCCACCGAGATTTGAACTCGGATCGCTGGATTCAAAGTCCAGAGTGCTAACCATTACACCATGGAACCTTGCTACCAAGTTCAGTTAATATTGGTGATGAATGTATTTGTTATTATATTATTCCTGCATTTTAAATAATATAAATATAACAATGATAAGCTTATTGCTGATTAATTAGAAATTTCAATTGAATATTTAATATTTCAGACGATAAGAAAATTTATATTATGTGATGTAGGATGTAGTGTAGAGAATAAGTAAGTATCCAATTTGTTGTAGCATTATTGAGGTTTAATTTCTTCTAAAATATAATGTAGGTACCTAAATTGTCCGTATTTTTTTACAAACTTTTATCATTATTTTTTGTGTTTAGTTCAATATTAATATCCCTATAAATTATATTTATGAGATAAGGATAATGAATATCTAAATTTGAAGCTTTTATAATTTGACACATATTTCTTTTTCCAATTTTCAGAAATTTTGCCAGGGTCGTCACATACAGGGTGGGTGCTGGGTATATTATGCCCCATTTTTTGTATGTAGATAATTTTTAAATTTTTTATATCAAATTTTGAAACTTTGTTTATTTTTACACAAAAAAGGTTGTCCTAGTCGATCTTTGAATCTTGAACCGTTTTCGAGTAAAATCATTTTGAAAAAATCCCGTTCATAAAAACTACACTAACAAAAATAGTCACAAAACTAATACCTATTTATCAAAAGTAGACAATGGATTAAAATTTATGGTATTTATTATTTCGTTTAGCATTTCTTCGTCAAATATTAATAATAAAAACAAAAGATCAAAATAAAATTTTTTTTCAATTTTGTGGTTATTTCTATTAGTGTAGTTTTTATGGACGTGACTTCTTCAAAACGATTTTACTCGAAAACGGTTCAAGATTCAAAGATCGACTGAGACGACCTTTTTTGTGTAAAAATAAACCAAGTTTCAAAATATGATATAAAAAAATTAAAAATTATCCACACAAAAAATATGGAGCATAATTTACCAAGCACCCACCCGGTATGTGACGGCCCTGGCAAAATTTCTGAAATTTGGAAAAAGAAATATGTGGCTAATTATAAAAGCTTCAAACTCACCAAATTTCATTAAGAAACATTTTTCAACCAATATTTATTAAAACTTTTTGCATTATTTTTGAACATAGAATCAGCTGGTACATTTTGGCAGACTAATTTTGGGACACCCTGTATAAAAATATATAAATTATATAAAATAAACTTTTCTCCTAGAAGTAGGTAATACTTTTCCATATTCTTTAAAATTACTCTCATCAATCGTTTCTCGTATTTTCGACATTTATACCTCCCTTCAGTTTGTAAACCTAATTTTGAAACTATTGATCCTTCCCACAAAAGACCGTAGTAGCGATTCCCTGATTTTTCTCCGAATTAATTCCCATTGATCATCATTATCAAAATATTCCAACAAAAGATTCCGCTTTTAAGAAGTTTTCTTAAATAATAATTGAAAAACTTTAAGTACTCGTTGCAACAGAATGATATGAGAAAGTTTCCTTGTGACTTTTTCATCATTTTACAAGCTATAAATTGAAAAATAACACGATGCTGTTACATAAACCGGTCCATAACAATAGTACACCCTTATCGCACCCGGGCAACTTGCGATATAAACTAACTTCGATTTAGCCTAACAGCTTATTCAGTTTATGATGTTGTCGCACTGCTGCTGGAAGGTGTTGGTTCTTGTTTTATGTACGTGATATATTTGTGGCGGAAAATTGACCCTTGCTTACCAAAATATATCAAGGCAGAATCCAATACATACCGTGGGGATGTCCAACAATGATGAACTATTCTAATCTGGAATCGCAAGTTAGATACCAAGTTTTGTTAGGATTTTTGCAGGATTGTACAAAAATATAAGAGAAAATTAAGTGCTGCAAGTTCATGACTAAATGATAAGCAAATTTTCTTACAATATTATTTTTTAAAAACACCAAATGTAATTAAAATATCTATCTTTAGTCGAAACGTACTTTTTTCCAAAAAAATAATGCTTGTCTGTTAGGGTCGCATATCGATAAGCGTACAACAAAAATTTAAATTTTGGAAATAAAATATAAAATATACACATCGATAAAGATCTATCTGTGACTTTATCTGAAAACCGCCCTCTCATCCAATTTTCGTTCTAATTTGAGTGTTCTCTGTGATTTAATGGGCAACTTTTATATTGGCAAGGTGGGCTGTGGGTTGCATCTAATGGTCATTTATTTTGCACCGCCCGTTTTGATGAGCTGTAAAACAAATCAAGACTGGCTACTGTAAGTACCGGTTTATTGCCAACCCGTATAAAACAGACTCCCTCTATAATAATATAAGAAAACAAGGTATTTTCTGATGATGGCCGACTATTACATTTGCAGGCAATTGTAAAAATTTATAGTTGAAAAATAGCGGTGAAAAATATCCAAGGAAAATGATCCTAGTATTTAATTTTTGAGTAAAATTTGTAACAAATTAGATAAATACTATATCAATATGGTTGAAGTTTTATTGAGCCCAATAGACGTTCTCCGATTCTTTTGCTGCTTTTCTCCACTCCGAAACTTTCTGCGCATTGTTCTACTTCCACAATACATATAAACTATTCATAATCATGCAGATACTTTTGAAATTCATCCAGAAGAGTGTCATAATATTTTCCGAATTTTGCTTAAACTAGACTGTGGGTATCAGGTGGTGTGGAGTCATTGAGATCAGTTTATAGCTGGGATAAACAGTTTACGACTGACGGCCTCTAGCGGTTTAACGGCAGAGTCGTGTCACTATTTGCAATTAAGCCAACACCCCCTATGTATTACATGTATATGTGAACCCAGCGATTCAATGGTTTCATTAAATATACACACCACTGTTTCGAGCTAAAATATTAATTGGAAATGTGCATCACCAGAATGGTGTCGTAAAATTACGCTTTTCCATAATTAAATCGGTATATAATAGAATAATTATAATTTTTATTTCATTTACTTAAACTTTTTTCATTTACGATTAACAATACAACATCCTGAGCTTAGTTCTGAAAAAAGTTATTAAAGAAAGAAGAGATTTGATTGACGGAATTGAATCAATTACGTTTATATCCTCCTTTCCGCCAATCAACGTTCTAATAATCAGATCCCCAACAAAAGAACGTTGCCCAGTGCTATCATAATTGATATCTCAGCAGGCCTTGTCTGCTAACGGTCACCTGCACTCGTGTCCATCAGGATCAGAGTATAAGGATCAAAGAATCCTGGGGACCGATACAATAGAACGGTATAGCGGGTGTACTCGTATTTTGTGCGCGTACCAATACTGTGTGTTAATGTAAAGAGGGTTTTAATCCTATTTTATTAAGGCCAGTGGCAGTTTATAAAAGGATTTATACATTCAAAGGACTATTTAAATTTGCATGAATAACGTTTTAATTCTGGTTTGAAATGAATATATATGTATTGATTTCTTGTTTTCAACACATTGAGTACACAAGCTCTCAAAAAATATGATATTAAAACGTCAAGTCGTACATATTAAAAGAATTTCAAGGATTCCAAGGGATTATCCTGATAAATATGTCTTGAATTTGATTTGAATAAATGCGATTTGTGCGTAAAGTTGAAATACCAGCTATTTATCGGAGCATTAAAATTCATACAATGCATATATCCAGACTGGAGCATCTGCCAAAGGAGCGCGAAATATTTGAATTATAATATACCGCGTGCCAACTGCTGAATCGCTATCAATCAGACCTTTGATCCACTCGACGTGATGTGTTATTCCTGCCAGCGATTGGAAAATCTTTAATGTTTGATCGGGGAAATTATCTGTGTTCCGTGGCGCTATTGAAATGTAAAGGAGGGGGAGGGGAGGGTGAACTGGAATGCATAAACGTTAAAAATTAAAGAAAGTATGTTGAAATTAAATCTGTAAGTTAAACCGGCGCATCCGCCAGAATTTTAAAACTGAAATATACAAGAATAATACAATATTTTTAGAACAACAACGATAATAAATCCACATATTTGGTGTGTGTGGCTAAAATCCCTCTCATATACACACAAAGTCATAAAACTGCAATACCACTTTAATCTATAAACCGTTTATTTGAAATTCTCCGAAAATATTTGCGTGCCTTTATTTTAAAAGCTAACATATAATCCTGTTTTATTACTTTAATTTTAGAAGCGCTTTACTATCGCGTTACATTTAATACCATCTATAAAGTTGTCGTTTTAGTCTTTCAGACGTACGCCTTTCAGTTCCTCCTGATCATTGTTTTCCTATGCCATTCATCTAAGAGAAGGTTATGGTTACGACCAAGTGTGTGTTTATGTGCGGATAGAGCAATGGCGGTGGCGCCTTAACACAACAATATTATGTATTTTTCCATTTCCGGCACCATCAAATTTAAACGATTATTAAAATTCGCTTTGTACTATAATTTATTCTAAGTGATTGTGAAAACCGCTACACGAAAATAAAGTAATTACCAATAAGATTCTGGTTTATTAATTAGTGCGAAGCTTCCCGATTAATTTGGGGTTTAATTAAGGCGGTTGCATCAATCATGAGCCTGAAGATGAACCGGATGGGGTTGCGTATTGTCTAGCTGATAAAGCAATCTTTTAATAAGTTCTCCAAGAACGCCAGGAATGTGATTGAATACGAGACTCTCGCGCGCTTTGCCTTCCTTGATGACACTTCTTATTTACTGTTATATCGATTTCTAACTTAAAGGCGTATTTTTGCACATTCTTTACATGTCGCGTGTCTAAAACATAATTTAAGATATTGAGGGTGTCGATCTAATATTTACTTCCTGCAAATAATGTGCCATGTCTAACATCCTATCAACTCGAAATTAGTTTCATCATGCTATTTGCGAAAAGAATATATTTTGTTTACTCTTGGCGGGTTTCATTCTACACTCTCATGCTGGAAGTTGTTTATCTTTTTATTACAATAAAATATGTATTTATTAAAAAGCAATCATTCTTTTTCTAAAGTAATTGAGACAATTAAGGTCTTGGTGAAAATGGTATTTTTCCATAAGCAATTTTACTTTTTCCAGAAATTGTTGGGTATGCTAAGTCAACGTCAAAGTAAAGGTGCCTTTAAAGTAGAACAAACAAATTGGCAATTGTATTTTTTACCTTTTCTGGAAAAGTATAGAAAAAATCGTAAATATAATTATTTTTTCCGAATGCTTACATTTATTTCAAACTTACACGTTGAATATCTGTTACTATAAAGTTATTGGTCATATAATACTTTTAAAGTTGTAATTTCAAAATAAACACTAATTTTCGACAAATACTGGCTATTACAAGCGCAATTTCCTGGTGCATAATACATTTCAGCATTAGCCCTATAAATAACAATATAACACTTGGATTCGACAGTTCAAACATATATCATTTTAAATTGCACCGATTTAGTTCGACTGCTAAATATAAAAAACTAAACATTACTTGCCAGACGTTCCATGGTTAAAATAAATATATAAAACAACTGATGGGACAATTTAATTTGAAAAGCCATTTGAGTGATTGCTCTTTATTAGATTTATTGGCGTTTGTTGTTACCGAATGTACTTCTTTGTCAACTATTGTCTGCTTATTGTCCGCTTTCGTGTTTCCAATATTTCCGAGTGACCAAAGTCTGAAAGGCCTCGGGCTCTTGTTACTTGACATATTGAGAATAAACTATGAGATTACGTTTGAAGAAGCTCGTTGTCGGAGGTGGATCAGACCAATCTAATCAGACGCCGACGACTTCATCGCTCCTGGAGACCGGTCACCCTTGTAACTCCTGTTAAATATTGAAAAAAAAAATCCCGGAGCTTTGAAATGCCGCGTTAATGTCAATGGCTTTGTTGAAAAGTGTGTGTGATATTGGTGTTGCATGAAGGAGTTTTCAGTCGAATAGTAGACTGTTGTTATATGCGTTGTTCTGGGAAAATAAAGGATAAAATGTGCAGCAGCCTGGAGCATAAAACAGTTTTGCAAAATTAAAAGAATTATAATGAATTTATGCAACAGTGTGAAAACAACGAATTTAATTCATAAAATATTGTAGTCAAGGGAGTGAAAACATTTAAAGTGTAATTAAGATATTTTTACATGAGAATTTCTAGAATTTAATTAAATATATACAAGCGGCTAACACAATAAAACAAAATGACGGGCACACACATCTACAGCCAAATTAAACACACAGGTTTTTAATTATCCGCACCCTCAGTTTATATATTTGGTCGACCACTCGAGTCCTCAGCCAACATCAGAGATTTTTTAATAGAATCACCATGGCAACAATGCACTCCTATAGTTCCTATAATTTACGTAGCACTCGTTTCCGAAAAATAAAATTCCCTACATGATACATGAAAAACCATTATCTTGCATTTTTCATAAGGTTACCCAAATCGTTAAAATATTTTAATGTCCAAAAATATAAAAGTTTATGATGCCGGTTGATATAAATTTTGTAGCTAATAAAATTCTAACAAGATTATAACCCCCGTCATTTTTATTTAATGGAAAATGTTTATTCTTTTTATGTTACAATAAATTGATTATTATGGTATTAAGTTTTCAACTGCTGGTCGCAAAACAAATTTCAACTGCTACAGTGAGTAAAAAAAGAAAATACAAAGTTGTGATTTAATGTTTTCGTTTTAGGTTAATAAAAAAATTTACTATTTATAAATAACGCGGATTTTTAACTATAAAGTAAATACACTTTTTAAAAGTGCACTTTACAGTTTTCCCATAAAAACTTTTCCTCGTTTTCTTTCCAATTCACTGGCTAAACAACAATGGAATATGTATGGTTCTGCGTCAGGAGGGCTCCTGCTAATTTATATAACAATGATCAGCAGGACATTGTAGGCAAAAGGGCAAGAGAGGGCAGCCGGCGCTCCCCTGATTGCGAGGGAAGCACAAGCTGTCATTAGATCTGGGCTTTTCCGTGTTGCGGCTTACTAGGGCACCCGTTCATCTCAATTCGAAGCCCCACACTTTACATGTCATCTAGAAATTGTGTTATTGGGTGTTTTCAAATGATCAATGGAACATTTTTAAATTAAAATTTATGGTTTTGTTTCACTAGATACAGCGACATTCCCCAGCAATTTGGATATTAAACCGTTAATTAAGTGTTTCAGCAAACAGACTGTGTACGCAGATGAGGTTGAAACATTCGTATGATTTAAAGAAATCATTTTTAAATTTTACGTTTCGTTCGCAGATGAAATTTAAGAAAAGTTTTAATATTAAACATTCGTAGAGGTATTTGAACAAAAAACACAATAAAAGCCTAATTTTAGTTCAATATTGAATATTTAGTAATCTCGATAAGTAAAACGTGCGGATCGCATGCTAAGCAAGGATTGCCAACAATCGTCCGTA
This sequence comes from Pediacus dermestoides, assembly GCA_963942485.1. Taxonomy (NCBI): domain Eukaryota; kingdom Metazoa; phylum Arthropoda; class Insecta; order Coleoptera; family Cucujidae; genus Pediacus; species Pediacus dermestoides. The sequence continues at coordinate 40,711,976 of OZ012626.1, forward strand.
ATGCGATGGCTTCGGGAATTTAAAATTCCGGAGGGAGAGATAACTACCTATAATTCTGTCATAGAACCAATTCCGTACAGCCTCTACGAAATTCAATGGTTCTTCTAAAATGTCACAATCTGCTTTATATTCATATACAAGCAACGACCTGATAAAATACAAATACAGATAAAAATGCTTTATATTTTTCAATTTAATGGTAAACTCCAGTGCATGATATGCAAAGTTGAGCACTAAAGTTTTATGAAAATTACTAAAAGGGATGTGTATGTGTGCATGGTGTGCTCATATTGATTTCTCTATCACATTGGGCACAGTTTTCGATAGCGCTTTAATACTTAAAAAATTCGTTTGGGGAGATTTGCTACAGAAAAAAATTAGTAGACAATGGGATTTTTCAAAAAAAAACGTGAGATTTGTTTTTTAATTTTCAAAATCACACATTTTTCACGAATTGAAAAAATGTGAAAATTTAATGATGACAGCTATTCTCGAATAATATTATTTTGCAAAAGAATATTGGAATAAAAAGTAAAAGTATGTTTCTCATTACAATACAAGTAAAAGGTTTTAACGTTTGCATAACTGATAAAATATGGAAACCCTTTTTTCCTCTTTGATTTTTCAAGCCCTCAAATCCCCCAGTATAATTTTTACCAACAGCACTTGAATGTAATCTGACACAAACACTCCTTCTCCTAATAATTGAATAAACATACGTACGAGTAGTTTATCTGGGTATTAAGGATAAAATATTTGAGAAACCCATATGCCTAATATATCTCAAGGAAAACAGTCTTCACAACCTGAGACAGCCAATACAATCCCTTCAGCTAGAAGGCGAAACAGACTTCTGTCCGTCATGTAAAAATAAATTCCTGTATCATGTCCTTAAGGTTCCCCTCGAATAGTAATAAATGTTTACATTTGAGAGGCAGTATAACATAATGGCTTGTCGAGTGATATGACCGGACTCAATAGGCGGCCCAAGTAGCTGAGCTGCAGCGGACAGCAGGAAATACGTTCCTGCTACACGTCATTCCATTCCGCTATCGCTACTGATCCTGACATGCAATATTCAATGGCACTCGCTCATAGAACTACTACAAAAACTGTAGTCATGTATTTATATCGTTTTTTTATGATTTTACCAATGACGCCAAAACAAGTAAAACGGATGTGTATAGGGAAATTGAAAACCTACCTACAGAGATGGATTACTTCATAAAACGCATTAAATACTATTTTTGCGATTTATGGCGTAAGCTACGACGAAAAAATCTAATCAATTTAACATCATGAAGCATCAGGGTTGGCCTGATTTTAATCAACACATTTCTTAATGGTAAATTAGATATAGGAACAAGTTTTTTGTGAAAAATTGAGTAAATATTTTATACATTCATGAAAAAACAATTCGATTTTATTGTAAACTCTTTCATTTTTGCTTCGTATAAAAAGCTTCAAGCTGCTAAATGTTATAACATAATAATTTGAAAACATTTTCTTTGTACTTGTGTAATAAAGATATTTTACACTAGAAATAACTCGAGTGTAATACGAGCTTTGTGAAAAACAGCTAATTTGAAACGGATAGCGCAATAAGCCTGCGGCTTGAAAGAGCTGTAATTTTGATAATGACCTTGATAACAGCAAAATATGGCATTTTTGTAAATCCTATACAGTTTATCCTTCCGAAGGGAATTAAACACGGATTTAAATGGTATGGTAAGGGAGATAAAACGGCTTATTTTTCTCGTAATTTCATTATATCGTCCTGGATTCAACATTTTTTTTTCTATGGATGATTAGAATTAACTCAGAAATAGTTGTGTTATTGTGCTAAGTTAAACTGTAAATAAGAATCATGTTTATAGTGTACAACTAAGATAAAGTCGAAATAAATCAAAACTGCAAAATAAATATGTCAATGCCGGTAACTTTACAAAAATAATTTATCATTATATTATACGCACAGATAAGAAAGTGCAAAGTTCATAACAACATTCTTAATTAAAATTAATGAAAATATCGTTTTGTATCATAATTAAATTGACAATGGTATATAACAATTTATTTTGTTTAATTTTTGCTGCAATTCTAGTTCTGTTTCGTTCCACAAATTGTGCATTATCTGAAACAAGTTCCACACCTAAACCTGTAAATGGTTCAGTTCGATCCAGTAAGCATAAAATCAAATTAATTTCCTCACAAATTTAACAATTTCATCTTTTCAGAATTTTCTACTCCATGTACAACACCAAATCACGAAGAAGCGATATGTATAGGAATAAAAAGCTGTCCTATTCTTTTAAAGGAATTAACCAATCCCGAAACAAGAAAATTTATCCTTGAATCCAGATGCGGAGATGAAGATTCAAGTTCATCAAATAATCCGAGAGTTTGCTGTGGAAAATTTGGAAATTATAAGAAACCATCAGGTAGAATCTGAAACATATATTTGAATTTGAAACTAATTTAGAAATGTCGTTTTTCAAGATCTAGTTCCAGAATATTCCACTACATGTACAACACCAAACAACGAACGAGCGAAATGCATTGGAATAAAAAGTTGTCCTATTCTTCTAAAGCAGTTAAAAAATCCCAAATCAAGAAAATTTCTTCTTCAATCCATATGTGAAGAATCGCGTGGACAAGTTGAAAAGAATCCCAAAGTTTGCTGTGGAAAATTTGGAAATTATAGGAAAGGTACGATTTCAGTTAGTAATACTATAATTGAAGTTCTAAATCCATTGTAATTATTCTTGTTCAAGGTAACACAAATGGTCTACCGAAAAACTGCGGAACACAAAAAATTTCCACCCACAGAGGACGTATTTTAGGCGGGAAGGAAGCTCTTCTTGGTGAATTTCCCTGGATGACGCTATTAATACACAAAGATGAAAATGGAACCTTAACAACGGGTTGTGGTGGTTCTTTAATACATCAACGTTTTGTCTTAACAGCCAGTCACTGCATAGGGAATATTATCGTTGATGCAATAGGTCCTGTGTAAGTTTTCTAAAATTGAACAATATTAGATAGATGATACAGTGATATTTTTCTTTTTAAAGAGCGCATGTCGTTCTGGGAGAACACAACACTGCAACCGAGGTAGATTGTAGTAAAGGTAAAAAAATTTGCGCCAAACCAATACAAATTATTGGTGTAAGTAGCACGATTATTCATCCACGATATGAAATGGACAATATACAAAATTATCATGATATTGGGCTACTGCATCTTGACAGGCCAGCACAATTTTCAGGTAAAAACAATTCATAAGATAGATTCTCTTTTTGAAGATAATTTTTTGTCAAAGAGAATCTTCATAATTTGTTATTAACTTAAAAAACTTCAATTTAACAATGTTTATAAAATTTTTACAGATTTTGTTAGACCCATTTGTTTATTGAAAGAGCGTACCTTCAAACCTTACGTATATTTGGCTAGTGGATGGGGAGCAACAGAAACTGGTACGAAAATAAAATATTATATTCACTCTAAATGCTATCTTAAGTAACTTTTATAAATATAGAAACTTTGAGGTCCAGAAAGTTTGTAACCATTCTAATACTTCATTGTAAAGTTATTAACTGGAAACTTTTCTATTAGGTAAACTGAGCGACAAAAAACTAAAAGTCGAACTAAGACCATTCGATTTTAACTTGTGCAAATTAAAATACTCCCTACTCTCCTTCGATCTTATCAGTTCCCAAATTTGTGCTGGTGGTGAGAAAAATAAGGACACTTGTTCTGGTGATTCTGGCGGACCCCTAATGACCACAACCAATGGAAGCGTTTGGTTTGCTGCTGGGATTGTCAGCTATGGTTTAAATTGTGGCATGGAAGGTTGGCCAGGGGTTTATACGAATGTCCCCGATTATGTTCCGTGGATAGAAGAGGAAATCTTGAAAAGACCTAATGTAGGTAATAGAAGTAAGAAGCGCACCAAGACGAAGAGCAACAAGAATAAGCACTGAAAGAATTGAGAAAATGTCATTTTATTTATGTTGAATGAAAACATTTTTTTAGTTGTTTTGATTATTTAAGGATAATTGAAAAATTGTTTGGAGATGCCTATAGGATAGTCGGATAGAAATTTTAATGAGGAAGTTGTTTTTAAATCGATACTATAAATAAATATGGATGGATAAAATTTACCCTTCTTCGATTTTTAATGAAGTACCTACTCAAAAAAATATATTGTTAGCACCTTCATTTAGCAATTAGTGTAGGTAACTAATTAACTATGTATAGTTTTGTTAAAAATAAAAATAAATTATTATTTATTTACTTATATATCTGCTGTTTTAATGATTATAACCTTTACCATTATATTCTTTGAGAACTAATAATAATATTTCAAAGTACTAAAGTACCTACTATAATTGTAATAAAATATTTTTTTCTAATTTAGTAGATGACGGGTTATTTTATTAAATACAACTAAGTTATTATAAAATATTTATTTATTTTCTTGACGTACTTTTTGTTTTACGCAAACTTTCTTACATAGAATTTGATTAAAATCTAAGTACCACACAAGATGATGGACAAATACACAAAGATAATCTATTGGCATTGGCAGAAGTGGGAATTTCATTATTCTAACGAAGCAATTAAAGTGATAAATTAATAGACAACCAACCGATAATAATTGCTAGCTCCTACAGTTTTTATAATTATTTTAATGGTGTTTAACATTACTGGGTAATTACTGAACCAGCTTTATTCCAAGAATTATTTTTGCAAAAGTGACTTGTTGGCTTCTGAATTTGCACATAAAAGAGGAATTCCCTGTACAATCTGATTCTGTTTAAATAAACAAAGAACTTTTATTAACCTTTCTTTTAATCCGAATCCAAGATACAACTTGAATATGCATATGTATTGGAAATACCGGATCGGTTTGAAATAAATAAAATAAGAACCAGAAAATGTTGATTTTGTTGGAAGCAGTTCAACAAACATCGTCAAGGCAATCAGTAGTCTGTGATTAAACATGTGGTTAAATGCAGCAGTTGCCTGTTTAGTCTTTCTTTTAGCTTCTGAAATTAATTGCCGTAAGTAAGAAAATTTACCTTTGTATAATTACAAAAAAATACAGGAAATGTTTGACAAGTTATTTTGTTTAAAATTCAGAAAAATAGAAAAAATTAAGTAAACATGCGCAAGCAAGATTTTTTTAAATTTAAATTTACTTGTGATGTTAAAACCTGTATTAAATTTACTAATTAAAAAATCGTTAAAATGTTATTAGCATATTGTATTTTACATGAAATAAGATTTAAGAGCCATTTATCGAACTATTCAAAACAAATATTTTTAAAATTCGTGTGTCAAGTCACAGGTCAAGATTGCGATATACAAAAAAATTATTATTCTCAAAACTCGTACTGATTAAACAATCGGATTAGGTTCAAATAAATTTTGTATAATAAATGCACTTTGATTTGTTTCAAAAATATGTTGATGTGGGATTTTAAGTTGGTGAGACAAAATAAGTCGGATTTCCTAACCTAACCTCAATTATGAATAACTATTATATTATTTTCTCTGATACTCCAACTAAATTACAAATATTTATATAAGTTTGACATTATTCTTATTAATTATAAATACTTAAGAATTAAATATTGTCGTTTCGCCATTTTTCTTACACTAGGAACTAAAAGTAACTAGAACTAAAGTAGCACGTCGTTGCGGAAAGATATATATTTTTAAATGGAATACACCTACAAAAATTATAAAAATGTGAAGTACAACTCTCAATTTCTATTTTTTTTCTTTAGAGAGCAGATCTTGCACTACGCCAAATGGAGAACGAGCCTCCTGCGTATCAATATACTCCTGTTCCGTACTATACAACGTAGTTAGTACCAAGGATCGAAGCCAAGTAAAATTCCTACAAGATTCTCAGTGTGGTTACGACAATGGACCATTAGTTTGTTGTGGAACATCAAACAATTTCAGATCCAATCAAGGTACAACTAGAACTAGAACACCCAGTACAAGAACACCTAACAGACAAGGCGGGGGAGGGTCACAGAACAACGATTGTGGATTGCAGGTGGATACTCACCGAAATATCATTAATACTTTAAGTTACAAAAATTGTGTTTTCCAGTTAGCAGACAGAATTGTAGGTGGAACTACCACAGCTATAAATGAGTTTCCCTGGATGGCTTTGTTGCAGTACAGGGATGGTAGTGGTGTAGAAAAGTTTGCATGTGGTGGTACTTTGATATCACCTCAATATGTCTTAACAGCAGCTCATTGTATCACTGGTTCAATTTTAAGCAAAGTGGGAAGACTGTAAGGATTTGTGATAACTTTCTTCTAAACTCTATTTAATATGTTTACTTTTCAGAGTTAACGTAAGACTTGGTGAGCACAACACAGACACAGATCCAGACTGTATCCAAACACAATCTGGTTTCGATTCCTGTAACAATCCACCAGAAAACGTAGGAATCGAGCGAACGATCCCGCATCCGAATTATAATGACAACAGCGTAAACAGATACCACGACATAGGACTTGTAAAACTAAACAGACGCGTTTCCTACACAGGTATACATATATTAATTATAATAATCGCAGAATTATATTCTATCATAATAATATTTCCAGAATTCATCCGAAGTATTTGCCTACCAAGCCCTTCAGATGAATCTAATGTTGGTGATGAAGTGAATGTGGCTGGTTGGGGTAGAACTGAAACAAGAAACTTTAGTCCAGTGAAACTAAAGGTCCAACTACCAATAGCTGAAAAATCAACATGCACCAGTAGATTTAGATCAGCCGGTGTCAGCATTTCTGACGCACAACTTTGTGCTGGAGGTGTCAGAGGCAAGGATTCATGTACTGGGGACAGTGGTGGTCCTTTAATGAGAGCTAGAAGAGATTCGTCCTTGTGGTACATAGAGGGAATTGTGTCCTTTGGTGCCAAATGCGGAACGGAAGGCTGGCCAGGAATTTACACGAAAGTTTCAGAATACTCTGATTGGATTAATAATAACATATGAAATTAATAGATTAGACTTGTCACATAATTTTTAATACAATTTCTGTAACACTTATAACAAATAATACTTAAAATAGATTGTTGGGTTTAATTTCAAAATAGTAGGCGAAACTGAAGTAAACAGTGAAAAATGTCATCATATGAAACTGATACTATAGTAGAAAATTATTGTTTTAAGTCACGACAATTGCAATAAGTGACTTGTCATCCTTGATAGTTTATATGAATAATTTAAAACAAATAGCAATTACTGCATTGATTTTCCTTATTAGTCATTTACCTTCTTTAACACAACAATAACACTACATTTTTATCAAAATGGTTTGGTAGAAAAATGTGAGGAAAAAAATAATTTTAATGATGAATAAAGTCACTGCTAATGGTACTACTCTAGACGTAGCGTAAGAGAAGTAAGACATTGCCGTTTTAACAAGAGGAAGAAATAAAGGCAAGAATAATTCCTAATTTAACTCCTCTGCTACTTCTATAATCAAAAAGTACCCTCAGAGAAACCGCTGCCTTTCACTAAAGTCAAATGGGCCTCGGTTTGTTTTAAGTATGCAACCAACATCAACCAATAACTTGTTTGTCTCTTTCAACAGTCTCTCGATCTTCAAGAAAATCTTATCAATACTTATTCAATTGCAGGTAGGTACCTACCTATCATTACATTAAGAAAATCCTAGCACTCTGTAGGCTATAGCACATTAAATGGATTAAAACGTAATTTTTTTACAGTTCAAAATTGATTTGTATTTATAATTAATTTTATCTTTATTATGAAGTCACTATAATGTCAAAGTGTGTATGTGTGATGTGTGAAATTCCAGTGGAAAATTTGTCGTAGCAAATTTAAGACGACCTTATTTTTTCACTTGATAATTTTTATCTCAAAAACGACTTATTGCTAAAATAACAAAATTGTTTTTATTATAAAAGACAAAAATATATTTGGCAAGAGATATAAAAAGCAGGTATTTGTGTAACTATCAAGAAAAGTTCATAATTTCCTCCTGTGGTTGGTTAATCATTCAATACTGATACTATTTACTCGAGAAAACTCTTCAGATTAGAATCACGTGTTCTTTAAATCTTCTGTTCTTATCCCCGAATAGCTATTTCGTTTTAAAGTTGAGATAGGCAAATGACGATTGTAGATTCAGAATCTTACAATTGGACAATTGCAGCAAGAATTCAGTTGTTTTGCCATGTCTGATGCCAACCCATAAAAAATTCCCATAAACTCTATATCATTAATGCAAAATTGATATTGATCATAAAATAGTGGGGAATTTTATTCTAATACCACATATACCATACATCACACACATTAAAAATTCCATAAGTACCTAGATATCACCAAAAAGTTAGCAATTTGATTTCTGGAAAACCAACACATTATTCACTATAATTTACAAATATTTATACTATATGTGACGTCACTGGTTCAGACTCATTTATAAATCCCCTCCAAGGGATATAATAAAAACTGACAGACCAACAATTCCATTCATTTGTTTACAATCATCAAGATGTTTCAATTCAACTTAGTTTTTAAGTGTACACTGATTTGTTTTGGATTAGTGCAATTTGTGCGTAAGTAAACTACCCCAAACTTTAAATTTTAAATTTCATAGAAATTATTTTAATAATTTATTATTATTAGATATTATTATTATTATAGATATAGTTTAGATTTTTTTTGTATATGGAATGATGCGAAAATATATACCTGTTTTAATAAAAGACGTCAACAAATATTTTTGCACATTCTAAATTTGATAAATTTTGTTTTCAAATAAATTTAAACTGAAACTTGTATTGCTGGAAGCTATGAGGATCATTATAATTTCCACAAACAATAAAGGACACATTTTGCTAATTTTCCACTTTTTTCTATTCATAATTATTAGATAGAAAGATAAATTTTTTTATTCATACATTTTTGCATATGGTAAATTTAACCAATATTGTTACCAAAATAAATTGAAACTGACCCTTATGTTAGTTGCCAGAACCTCTATTTTAATCCATATCACAATATTTTTTAAAGAAAAAGATTATAACACTTTGCAGTATTACCTAGTGTAGGTATTTTACTATAATTTATTTTATAAGTTCAAAGTATTTCATAATTACACCGATTTGATTAAATTTACATAAATAAAGAGATAAACAAACTTTTTATACACACAGTTGACCCAAAGAAACATGGAAACATTTTATTTTGATCGTTAAAAAATCTTTTTGAAACATTTACACATGGTAGGATAAAAAGAAACCATCCTGAAGGTACAATGACTAAAGGACTGCCTGAAGGTTATGGTCAACGACACTCATTTATATAGACAGTGGAAAAATTTCGGGCGCCGCACAAATTTTCGCTACAAAATATTTTAATTGCCTGAAGTATCGATGTGCGCGATTTAAAACGAGTGTGTTTTTTACTAGCGGTTTGGCTATGATGTTGAAGACTATAAAGTTGATAAAAAATTTCCACTAACTTTATTACACGTGAACTCATATAGATATAGGGGATTTCATACTTAATAATTTAAATATGTAAATAACAATAACGTGTTGTAAAATTATTATAGTACTTTTTAAAATAAAAATTGTGGTAAAATAATGACTAGTAAGTATATGTGGTTTTTAATAATAATAACATTTAATTATTAAATGAAATTATATTACAAAAAATTCACCACAATACAAATTACAATCAATTTTGTTGTCATAGTAATTCTATTCAGGTAATTATTAAAGCAATTCAGCGACTGAACCCATATTACATTTAACATTAGTCAGCGTACTGATATTAAACTTATTATACGAGGTCTGGCAAAAATGTCAATGTACTCGTAGGTATCAATCTGATTCATTCATAATGATTTAAATAAAATGATCAAAATGAATCAGAATTCTATTCAACATATTTAAGCTTGCATTTTATATCTTATAATATATGCTAGTTTTCTGGTTTCGCATAAAACAATAATTGAGAGTATGGAAATTGGTCGCTTCTTCTTAGAGGTTAGGAAGAGATAGGTTAGGTTAGGTAATAACTATTAATTACGCTAGTTTACACTAAAAATGTACATTTGATGAGAAGTGATTTTTCTTAGGTATTTTCTCCAACTGAATTCGAAAATCAAGGTTAAACATTTTTTTATGAAACAGTTTTTGAGATATTGTAATTTTTTCATTTTTTCGACTTTTTTTCATTTTAAAAGCCATATCTCGATGTGGTCATTATTGGTACCAAATGAAAGGTATTAAGATGACAAACATATACATATAATCGGATCTTTAATTGGTTAAGCCGTTCAAAAGATATCGATGAAAGCAGACCACCCTGCATTTCACACAACAAGCAGACGACTTTGAGATCGAAACTTTTTTTTAAATCTGGTTTATTTTCATCGATATCTTGTGAACCTCTTAACCAATTAAAGATCCGATTAAATGTATATATTTGTCATCTTAATACCTTTCATTTGGTACCAAGAACGACCAAATCGGACATTTCTAGCTCGAGATATGACTTACAGTAGAAAAAAAGAAAAAATTACAATATCTCAAAAACTGTTCCATAAAAAAAAATTTAACTTTAATTTTCTTACTCAGCGAGGGAAAATACATAAGAAAAGTCAGCTCTTATCAAATGTACATGAAAAAAAATTTTATTTTGTAAACTAGTGTTAGTTACTATCTAGTTACTCGATTTCTTTTTTTATATTTTTCTTTTGGATTTTGTCGGATTGAAAACAGTTGCTTGATTGAAGCTTTTGGGACAGGAATTCAACACGGTAAAATCCAAAATATGCTTATGAATGTAACTTATCATTTGATATACAATAAAATAATAGACTATGGTCCACACTACATTGTTTATAGTTTATATGTGACTATGTAGTTGTAAAATTCGTATCTTATCTATACTAACATCACCTACGAAATTATAAAAGCATTAAGATTATTATTTAGAATTTCACACTTTCATTCATTCAGAGGTTACACAAATTTTAAGAATAACCACTCTTTGTAAGTGATTCTATTACATATAAATGATTATATTCACTAACATCAGACACAATTCGGCTCATAATAATAGCAGATGACTTTGCATCCAAATTGTTTGATGCCTCGTCAAAACAACAACACTATTATTTGTTCGACTGACATTTACCATAACGAATTTGACCATTAATTCCTGGCTAACCGCAACATTATGTTTTAGTAGTTTTAATGATTTTTGATTTACATATCCAAACATTTCCAGACCTTGCACTATCAGTGGAAATAGAATGTATACCATTAAAACTATGTCCTATGGCTCTCAAAATAATGGAAAGGAACAAATACGCCCCGGAAACTATCGAATTTTTGAGATTTTCCCATTGTGGTTACACCGATGAGCACGAACCAAAGGTCTGGTGCAACAAATTTAAGTTTTGCAAAACGCCCGACGACAAAAATGGTGAGTAAACTGTGAATTGATGATATTTAAGGATGTCGGTTATTATTTGGGATTTTACCTGTATAATAATTAATTATGCTAGAATTATTTTTCGCTGACATGCATGCGACACTCTCCCTGTCTCTCGTGAGGTAAAGCCAGAGATACTGAAAATCCGACTGTTTCATTTCTAAAACGAATTTTAATGGTTTTATTTATGTTGCTTTTTATTATTCAGTAAAGCAATCACTTTATAATGATTTTATCTTTCGAAACCACAACCATATTCTGCACTAATTTCTTTCTACTTGACCTTACTCATTCCTTTTTTCAGGGACATGCATCCACATAAAACGCTGCAATCCCCTTCTACAAATTCTGCGAAATGTGGACACAACCAGCGCTATTATCAAAACCTACATGAATGACTTTCGTTGCAACACAATCTATGATAAAGAAGTTCACGTCTGCTGTCCCGATGACGATGCAACTGTAACCGATAACACAGTCATTCCTGAAAAACGATTTCACCAGCCTTTACCCAATCCAAAATTGCAAGAATGCGGAGTACAAAGTACAGAATACAATAAGATATTCGGTGGAACCGAAGTTGAATTAAGTGAATACCCTTGGACCAGTTTATTGCAATATGATTCGAAAAAGGGTTTGAAATATGGCTGCGGTGGAAGCCTCATAAATGCCCGATATGTTGTAACTGCTGCTCATTGTTTGGATGATTTTGTTTTATCTAGAAAGGGACTTGGGAAATTGTGAGTATATGCGAAAAAGATTATAAGGTTAAGGTTATCAGGTATAAAGTTTGTGACGTCACCTTACTTTTGAGATATTAGCGGTAATAAGAGAATTACAAAAAAAGTTTTAATAATCATTTTAATGTTTTTAATTTAACTTATCAATTTCTAATCATAAGTTGTTCAGCTTGAAAATACAGCAAGTACGTCATTTGCTTTTTGTTTATTTAAGAAAAAATTCCCCATCCATAATATTGTTTAGTAGATTGCTTTTGTAAAGTTTTAAAAATAATAATTTTTGACTATAGTTGTAAAAAGTTGTTAAAATTATTGTTATCGCACACAACGCCAGCTGAAGCCATAATCCAGTCACACATAACATTTAATATTTCATAAGAAACTGTAGTCAAACTCCTCGCAAGGACAATTCTGTTCATAATTAATGAGTGTAATATATAATATTTTACAGGCGTCAGGTGGTTCTAGGGGAATACGATATAAGAAACGAAACAGATTGCATATATTTCAAATATGGAAAAGACTGTGCTGATCCTCCCGTGCATTACGAAGTTCAATCCACTATTCTACATGAGAATTACAATATCACGAGCACGAAGAACGACATCGGTCTTATAAGATTAACTAGGGAAGTTGTGTATTCAGGTACGAGGATAACTCAAGAAGTTGGTTCACTGAAATTTGTTATAATATCAACAAATTTTTCTAGATTACATCAAACCCATTTGTCTTCCAAAGAATCCAGTGGTTTTAAATGGAAATGAGTCCTTCGTTATTACTGGTTGGGGCAAAACGGAATCACGTAAGAATAACTAACAGTTTACTCTTGAAAATTTGACAACTGAACCTAAAGTTAAGTTAGGTTAGACGCAATTCAACTTTCATAAAAGTGTAAATTGGAAATATATCAGTACCTAACTCCTTTACCTATAAGTACATATTTTGTTCGATTCCTCGAGCATATTTCAGAGTGTATTTTTTAGAGTCAAAAAATTCCACTAGAAATTTACTTTTTTACCACTAAATTTTTCATATTTTACTAGTAACGTCTGCACTTTATACTAACTAATTTTCTAATGCTATATCTACTCTATTTCAGTAAGTATGAGCCCAGTGAAGAGAAAAGCAGTCATCAAATACTCCGAGTCAAACAAATGCGACGACTTGAGCAGATACGCTTTATCCAATGGCCAAATATGTGTCGGGAATGGAAGTGGTGTAGATAGTTGTTACGGGGACTCTGGTGGACCCTTAATGCTGGAAAAAGTCACTGGATCGCAATTTGTAACCTACTTGTATGGTATCATTTCTTACGGGTTTCGACCATGTGGAGTGGCACCGTCCGTTTATACATACATTCCGAACTATGTAGATTGGATTGTGGAAAATATCAGATAAAATATCGCATGAGTATTTTAGTCTCATCGGAAAGTTTTGCCTGTTTACGTTGAAAAAAAAACGGTTTTATTACAGAAAATTGCATGAATTTGAATAATGTGATATCCAACCGATGTAGATACATAACTGTGGCTTCGGTCTCTTGAATGACAAAATTGGTGTAAATTATGATGTGTACCAACAACACAGACTATAATAGAAATTTAATATGTTAGAGTTTAAGTTAAGTTATAATAAATAAACAATTAATTGGTTCAACTGGTTTTTCTTAAGCTTTACGATGCTTTGTTTTATCTAAATTAAAAATAATTAGACAAAAATAGACAAAAGTAGAAAAATTACGGAGATGAAGCGATCCATTCAACAAGCTTAGATTCAGGGCAAATATGTATTATATTCCTGATAATTCAATAGCTCATGGAAATTGATATTGTTCAATTTTACATTAAAAAATGCATTTCTTCCATACTCTAATAACTAAACTCTTTATCATAAATCAACACACACATTACAAAATTGTGATCAATAAAAATGTAGATAAAATTCTTCTAATTTTTTTTTAATATTAAACGATAATTACCAATAATTATACTACGATTTCGATAATCCTACCTATCACATTTTTTCTCATTGAACGACAACAATAACCTTCGATAGCTCAGTTGGTAGAGCGGTGGACTGTAGTGGCGTAAACAATCTAGATATCCATAGGTCGCTGGTTCAAATCCGGCTCGAAGGAATCTTTTTTATTATTTTTCCTGTTCCGTTTTAAACAAGAGCACAACACAACCTGCTAAATTAATAATTAATGTTTCTCCGTAAAGGAGTAATTTATTTAAACAAATCTACATATGCAAAACATCTGTAATTGGTGTAAACCTCGGATATTTTTCAGCACCCATAACAGCATTCGTATATTTACTTCCCTCGGGGTTACTTGGTGCCAAAATCGAAGCCTTCGTTTTATCAACATTTGTCCATGGATACAAAACTTTATTCAGTGGCATTGTAACCTCTCTGTTGTTGACACTTTCAAGAAGATCTGAAATAGCAGGTCCTTCCGGTTTGATGTTGATTTTCCCGGCTGTACTTCGAATTTTCTCAAATATACCGAATTTCTTCTCATCGTGTGGCCGTAGCGAACCAACTTTCTTCAGGAAGAAGTACGTGTATTCTATCACACCACTGCTTCGAATTAGATACTCTCTTTGGGCTAGTCGCTGTAAACGTTCTCGTTCCTCCGATTCCACGATCATTTGAGGCTTGAAGGAGTTGTTCCCGTTCATTACGTTTAGAGTGAGGGTGGGAGCTTTTGGTATACTTCGAGCAATTTGTGTTTCTTTTTGTGGTTTAGGTGGCATTATGCGTTTGGCGGCTTCTAGTTTGGCTTTTAGTTGCATCTCATCTCGTAAGGCGTTTTGTGCAGCTTCTCGTGCCCGACTGGCGGCTGTATCACAGTATAAGGAACCGAGTGTTTGGTCAAAAAATTTAGCGTAGGTGTTATCCGAGTGCGACGAGGGATACACCAGTCTAAAATCGCCTCTTTTCGTCATTTCCAACTTGTAGTATTCGGTAAAACATTTAACATCATTTACGTTTGCCTCCTTGAAGTCTTTGTTTGAGCCATGTAACAAGCGCTCCCTAACTCGTTTTTTATCTTCACGCATTATTTTTCTTTTATCGCAATGTTCTAAATTAAGCATGGCGAACATATCAGTTAGTAAAGCTTCTTTAACTTCAGAATCTAGTGTTGTGTCTGTGTGAAAACTTGGCGAATGATTTACTTCCAAAATTTGCGGATTTAATCTTTTATCTAATATTATATCAATTCCCAGGAGTTCACAACAAGCAGGAATAACGTCATGATTTGGAAAACAGGCAGCGTAACTGTGTTTCAGTATCGGCCAAGCGCTGATAATAGTTTTTATAATAACATCGTCTATTCGGAACCAAAGAGCATCCACATCGTGTTTTAGGCTACGTAGGTAATTATTCAACCATGTCAGTTTGCGTTTGCTACCTCCTTCGTTGTCTTGATTGTAAGTTCTGCTGTGTTTATTTACGGCGTAGTTGGTTAAATGCATAAACACATTAGTTATGTTAACACCATTAGGCTCTTTGTATCTACTTGTAGCAAATCTGACCAATCCCTCATTGTATATATAAATTCTAAGCGGATCACAAGATGTTATTAAGGTGTATACTCTAAGGTCAAATTTGTAACCGTCTATTAAATACGGCCGGGTGATGTAAACTTGGCAAATGCCTCTATCGCTTGGTCGAACATCTTTTAAACTTTTGGTAATGATTATTCCCCTGCCCTGGCTGCCTGCGTCTGGTTTTAAAATAAAAGTTTTGTGTTTTCGAAGTCTGCTGTATGTAAGCGCTTCGCCCAAATCAGCCGGGAAACACCACGTTTTCGGGAAGAAATTATAATCTTTCGGGAACAAACGCAACATGCGATTTAGATTGCGCGCCAACAGATCCTTCCTGCAGATTTCCAACATACCGGGAAAGTGGTTGATTTTTTGATAACGTTTCATTTCTTTGCATCTATCGACCGTGATTGATAAATCTGTCCAGTACAAATTCCAATTTTCCCCTTCGCCGACTTCTTTGAAGTCAAATTTTCTCGAAGTTTTCCTAATCACTTCATATCTGCAATGTGTTAAACAAATGGCCACAACTTTATTTTTCTTTGATTTTGATATATTGCTTGAACTTTTTTTGTCTAAGGGGCTTCTTTTAATTTTTAGTTGTACGACATCGGGTGTTTTTCTTTCAGTTTCCGAAGACCAATCGTCAGAACTATCCGAGTTTTCAATTTTACTGCTAGACATTGATTCGCAAGCCATTTAATAATTGGACTTTTACAACTGAAAGGGACAAGGAATGAAGTAAATTTCGAAAATTTGACAAATACTACTACAAGCTGACTGACATTTCATCTGTGAGTTTTACTTTATTCAATGTCATTCAATAATGTTGATTTGGCTAATTTATTATCATTATGGTTATAAATCACCTATACTGATTCCCCTATTCGTTAAGTAACGGGTTATTAGTAGAGGACGACTAGTTTGTTGAAATAAAATTGAAAATACCAGTGCAGTTGGCTTTTAAGTTCCTAAGAAGATGTTCGCTTACGGGTTTTTTATCTTTCTGTGCTTTACTTTGTGCTATACAAAAACGGAAAAAGGTAAATTAACATCTTTTATTACAACTATAATTACTACAATCATTAAACAATTATTATTGTAGATAACTGTTTAACACCGGATTTTAAAAAAGGCGTTTGCATTATACTACAAGAATGCCCTTCCATATTCGCTATTGCTAACGACTTTGACAGCCCAGTAACCATTGCAAAAGTGGAGTTTTTAATTAAATCGCAATGTGGATTCAATGGGAATAACCCAAAAGTGTGTTGCCCGGATAAATTTACAGACAAGGCTGAAAGTAGTAAGTAAACAATTTATTCTAAGTACATAATTGTTTTATTATTGGTTTTTTTGCAAATATATCAATGAAATGTATAGATAAATTATTAGCACTTGGTTTATTTATGAATATTAATTAATCCGACAATAATGATAATTTAAACTAATTTATGATAAAGGTCACTTTTATTTATCATCGTTGGAACGAAGTGATGTCAAAGTTAAATTTATTTATTTTTAAGTACCCTTTTAAAATATTCCACCAAAACACTTTTATTTTCTGTAAAGTTCAGATTTTTTGGGTCATTTTTCTCTTCACTCTTGCTAACCTTGTTCAAGATTTCAGATCCATCTAATACACATTCGCTTATCTGTACAAGAATGTCTAATTAAATTCAAGGTTTTACTATTTATAACATTAACTACACTTTTTATACGCAGACATAAGTTAAAATTTACATAATAAAAAATTTGTTCGGAAAGTTAGATTAAACGACGATGATAATAATTTATCTTCCTTGGAAGAGTTTCAATAATTTATCCTTGTGATAAATTTTTTGTTGCAGATACTCTGTAGGAGGCTAATCCAGGAGAAAATGAGTGTTCCTAGATGTATTAATTAGTTTTAATTTAACTGCTACACTGAATTGATATTAAATAAGTATACACGGACTGTGTTTCAACGAAAGCTTTTAATTTTACAAAAGCGCGCACATCCTCCACTTTGAATAATGGGGAGTTAATCTAAGCCATCGTCCACTGCAGGAAGCATGTGATTTGATTTATAAGCTTTTAAAAATATAGGGCTACCAACTCATAAATAGCGCTTCTGTCGTTCCCTAATGCTTTTTCTAATCGCGGGGATTAAAACCTCGTAAACAATGAGGGAGTGCGATTTCTCAACTCTTCATAATAATTTATTTGCAGGTGGCTCTATATTTTTATTGACGTATATGTAAAATTACAATTATTACAAATATAGTATAAGTATATGCAAATGATTTTGTTGTATTTTTGAAGATGAAAACTTCCTCGAATCGTTCGTCGTGCTTGCTGTTAATTTTGGCTATTTGTATTCCTAGAAACCGTAAATTTATGATTTTGGTAACAAGGATTTTTGTCACGTCCTCGTTCTGCTTTATAGGTTGTAAAAATATTGAAGCATTACAACATTTAATATGCACACTGAAAGCAGCCAGCCCTTTATAGTGCGGTTTATGTGCATTTTACATCCGCATAAAATATCAGAACATCGTAAATAAACGTCTTGACAGTTTCTGTAATATTATACCTTCGAGACTAAACTATATTTTAATACATTTTGCAATTATTGTTGTATGGCATGTATTGTTGGCAGTATTTGGTATAATAAAGGTCTAGTAATCACCTTCGTACAAAACTAAGGGCATGAACCTTAAAGAAACAGAATACACTTTGAAGTGCTCTTTCTATATTATACAGGGTGGCCCAAGTCTCGTTTGATTTATATTTATTATTTTACAAATCACACTTTACGTTTATTCTCATAAATTTTACATCTTCTACTTTATTTTTTGACTTAATCCAAATATTTTTTTCTCATACCTGCACGAAAATGGCCACTTTATTTGTGGGGGTAACATTATTTTCACTGACATAGCCATTTCCTCCCTAATATGCGGGAGTTATTTGTGTTTGTTTATGGTTGTCAAGGTGATTTTCTCACCGCAAAGTGTCAAGCAAAAATGTCAGTGTTATGCTGTTATAATTTGTTCGCGCGTTTCACGCAAAAGAAGTGGCCATTTTCGTACAGCTATGAGAAAAAATAGAGTATGCTACACGGGAGGAATTGATTCTGCCTCGTGTTCACACTCGTCAGAATCTCTTAATTCCCACCTTGTTGCACAAACTACTATTCTTGACCTGGAACTTGCTTTCTTTTTTTTGAAGATACATGTACGAGTAATATATCCTTGTTTGGTATCGAGAAAAAATATGGAATTTTTTGTAAATTAATATTTTTCTTTTTAACCTTAAGTTTCTAAGAAAAATCAAAATATACCATCATCACTAGTCTACAAACGTAATTCCTGCTTATTATTATGACTTGATAATCATAATACAGGAATACATTGAAAACTCGCTCCTTTTGTTCCTTCCGCTCTGTTACCAACATGTGCATCCCTCACATGTATATCCGCCTTCACTTTATTCTCTGTTGATTTTGATGTTGTGGCATGATATAAAAGGGTACACGTTTGTGAAGAACTAATATTCTTCAAAGATAATTAGAAATTTAAAGCAATAAAGTGTTTTGCGTTCATATGTCTATATCTCTATAATGTGCGTACATGTTCAAAGCAAATTACGTCAAAGGTTGCCATAGTGTTGCTGGGGTAGTAATGGATAAAATAAGAGCAATATAGTGTCCCGGCCAGTCGAGGGACAATACAGAAATAACTTCTATCGCCCGTTGATTTTTAAAGTTGATACAACATCACAGGTAACTGAGGGGCCTTTTGTATTCAAAAGAATGAATGTGGTCGAATCAGGTTACGTTCACCCTTTCAGAAAAAAGCCCTTTTCCTTTATGATATTGATTATTAATTCGAAATTAGTACGAAGCCGCTTACACGGTAGTCATTCAACTAAATTAATTAATTTCCACTGAGGAAAGTTGGCTATCCGGTTAATTACCAACGAAAATGAAAATGTAGGTGACAATAACTGATTTCTGAGATCAACTCCTAACCCTTGTACATGTGACGCGTGTGTAAGTTATAGGTTATTAAAATATGCATGTACGGGCGACTCTCGAAGGAATAAAGCAATCTAAATTCGGCTTCAGTTCTATTTGCGATACGGTCAAGTGTAATTTTAGATATACAACTGAGTTTTAATTAAAACCCTTTATTAATTTTCGTTACAAATATTTATTTGCTTAACACAATCAAAATTTGTTTTTATATTAGTCTCTTGCGAATCGTTTAATTTTTTTCACCTAAATACTCGTACAGTCTTTACTGCGTAACGAATAAATAGCAGGAATAACTTTTTCATGTGGAAACGTACACAAAAGTAGATTCTAACAGTAATGACGTATCCTATAAGTAGATTTATATGGGGATTTAAAACGTTTTTAACTTTCAAATGTGCTATAAAGTCTCTGTATATTCGGCTGAAAAATTTCCATACTCATAAAAATAAGATAACACTGAAATATTCGTATGTAACTAAAATGTTTTCCAGAACTGTTTTATGGTATGCAATTCAAGTTCTAAAATTTTTAAAGTTACCTTCAGGCGAAACTCTTAGCATTATACCCAATTCGATGTTGATTTTTTTCATCCTGGTGGCTTATTCTAAATAATAATTTCTTTGCAAGCACTAAACCGTAACTAAAAATTAAATCATCCATTCGATGTCTTCTCCGTATAGAATTTCTCTATAGAAATCACCCCACATTTTAATTTAAATAAATGTAAATTTCCATCAATACCATCAGTTACTAATAGCCCAAACAAGGGTTCATTACCATTGAAATAGAACTCCTTTACACGGCCAATTGAGCACCGGTGTATGGACATACGCTAAAAACCTACTGGTCTACCTGAAGTCCAGTCCAACTCATTCATAATTCCCCACTTGTAAATGAGAGAGAATAGGGCTAAGAACAATACCCACAGCTTCTTGAAACCCCCTTGCTACATGTAGAACTAGCGTATTACACGGATAACAATGCACAACATAACTGAAGTGGGATAGACTTGTAAGAACCTGTGCTATTAACGGATTGAAACTGGGGTTGTTCCTCTATTTGCAGCCGGTTGGGAATGTTAAATCCATAAAAAATAGTTGGAATTTACCAGGTCCAGTCCAAATGGCTTTACTGTACTTTTAATAATACACGTAGTTAAAACTTGTGCCATAATGGGTTTATTTCTAAGCCCTACAAAGTGTCAAAGACACGTCCTGCAATTAGTAAGTAGGTTGTGGATGTCAATGCCACTCGAAATATCCGTCAAGTGTAGCACGCACTCATTTGCGCATTGCTAGAGATTGTCCTGTTCACTCACTTCCAGAAATCTTAATTATCTCCAAATCCCAAGTTAACAACTGGAAGAAATAACAAGTTTCGATAACTTTCAGCAATTAAGGTATATTCATTTACAGCGAATTTAATTATGTGCTTACTTAAGGAAGTAATCACTAGATAACTGAAAGCCCTGTTAAAAAGTGTTTTAGGTCTTTCAGTCAATCAATTGCATTGTACTGGGGAAAATGTGAAAGTTGCGATTGGTTTATCATGTGAAAGTGAGATCAAATCATGGGAAGCTGCAGTTGTAGTGTTTAAGGCTACAAGTAGATAGAAGTAAAGAAAAATAGTGGAGAAAATTGAAGGGGGCAACTAAGGGGGGTTAAAGAGATAATCTTTTTGAAATCCGCATCTTAAAGCTTCCAGAAATATTCGTTGTTTTGATTAAAAAATATTAATGAAACTAGAGAAAGTTTAAAAATGCTGCCAGATTGAAATTTATATTGGTTAACTTTGTCAGATTTCTCTGGTTCGCTTTTTAAGAAAAAATAATTAAGCGAGTTTTCATGAGGGTGGCTAATATGCAAAAAATTTCGGCGCCTACGAGCCCTAACAACTAAAAGTAAATTTTTGTAGTATGAAAGGAGAACTGAAAATTTTACGCAATTAATTAGTAAACACCTAACAATACAATAAGATAAAGCCTCAATAACAATTTATGCATAGAAGAAAATTATTTATTGGATCTAACAATATTTTAACCTTAATAATTAGTAAATTTTACAAAATTAATTTGCAACTAAATGTTGGGATAATTTTTAATTTAGGACCATTAATAAGAGGTTACGTCTCCATTTGCTTTAATAGCTGCCTATATTCTAGCAGGCATTGTATTTATCAAATTTTGGTACAATTCTGGCGTGAAACTGTCTCAAATTTATTCTATTTTGATCTTTAAGTCCCCAATTGTTCTTGGTGGATTATTGCGTAGAATACGTTTAATTTTATGCCAAAGAGTTTCAATGACATTTAAGTCCGGACTGGATGAAGGCCATGAAAAACCTTTATGTCGTTTTCACTGAGTTCCAAAAGTGATTTTTTAAAAACAGTCGTTAGAAAATACGTCACTTTTTTCTAGTGCAATTTTAAAGCTACGAAAATTGCCTAAAATTATCAACCAGCGGTTCCAAAACTGTGATTATTTAAATGTAGGTACCACCCTCAAAAATAGTATATTTTACAACAAGACATGAAAATACCGTTTTTTTTTCGTGAGGTGAGAATTGTACACGAGCTGTGTCGCAGCGAGTGAGGCAATCTCACGAACGTCGAGTAGTAAATACTATTTTTTCTACGATTCTGTAATTTATAAATTGGATTAGAAACTACAAAATTTTTTTAAGTTATTTAAGGTGACAGTTTTCAAGTGAAACGTCTAAATTATATTATAGTTTTTATTTTAACTATTTTAAGCTATATATATATAAAATATGTCATGAAAAGTGAATGAATTGATATTGAAAATTTATGTAAATTTAGTGCATATAGTGTTTTCATTAAAAAAATCACGAAGAAAACCATAAATTTGAAATTTTGATATTTTCACTCTAGAGAGAATATGACTATTTTCGCAGTAGACAAAATATTGAAGTTTCATGTAGAGTATGTTATGGAAAAATGGCTATTTTCATATATAAGAGTAGAAAAACACGTTTTTTGAAAAGTTAATTGTGGAACTTGTAAAAGAAATGCGAAAAAAATTCATATTAACATTTTTTCAATATAGTACCTACGATTCTTGAGCTTTGATTTAAAGGTTTTTTGACAAAAATCCAACCAGCGGTTTCAAAACTGTGATTTTTTAAAACAGTTACTAGAAAATTCGCATTTTCAAAGGTGCAACTTTGAAGCTCCGATAAATGCCTAAAATCACCAAATAAAAACTTGTGTAATTTTTTTGTACATAAAACCAACATCGAGCTTTGCAATAAAGTAAATTTTACCAAAATAGAACCAGCGGTTCCAAAACTGTGATTATTAAATATAGGTATCACCTTCAAAAAACACGTTTTTTGAAAAGTGAACTGTGGAACTCGAAAAAAATGCAAAAAAAATTCATATCAACATTTTTTCAATATAGTAAGATCCTTGCACTTTGATATAAAGGTTTTTTGACAAAAATCCAACCAGCGGTTTCAAAACTGTGATTTTTTAGAACAGTTACTAGAAAATTCTCATTTTTAAAGGTGCAACTTTGAAGCTCCGATAAATGCCGAAAATCACCAAATAAAAACTCGTGTAACTTTTTTTTAAAGAAAGCCAACATTCAGCTTTGCAATAAATTATATTTTATCAAAATCCGACTACTAGATCCAACGTTTTGAAAATAATTCTTTGTTTCTACAATTTTCCCACCTGCTAGGTTAAAGTGCCACAATTTTGGAACCGCCGAGCGGATTTTTACAAAATTTACGTTTTTATATGTATCACCAAATGTTGGCATTATAAGAGAAAAAAAAAACATCAATATTGTGGAAGTTAATTTAGATAACTTTTGCGCGTATAGAAAAAAAACCAAATTTACTTTTGTCCGAACATTTAGTTGTTTAGATCTACGTATGGTTTTTACGAAAATTTCAATTTTCTAGAATAATTTATTACATTTGGTCAGTATTCAGATTGAAAATATATTCTTTGAAAAATGTGAATATATCTCCTAATAATATCCTTTTATTATTTCAATGATTCGGATTTTATCAAAGTTTTTATCCATTTGACCAGAATGGACATTTCCTATCTGAAAATCAGTGTATGTTCCGCAATTAAAACTATAGCATATAGAAATATGTATATAAAACTTTTTTCAGGAAACCTTCTAGTTATCTACCTACACATTAGTATTTAAACTTTTTATTTGTGGCATCAGTCTGGGTTTAAAATAGAGAAAATCCTTTGTCTGGGTTACATTGGCAATGAAACCTGAACTCGCCATGTTCCGAATTTTATTAGTGCTGAATCTTTCGTACCGTTACTTATATCCCATAAAACGTGAAGACAAACGAGCAATTAAATCAGGACTAAAGTAGTAAAGAAAACGGAAGCGCCAGGCAACTGAAAGCAATAATAGTCCCTGTCATCATGTCATATCCACATAACAGCTTTTATAATACTTGTCCCTCCTATATATGAATACCACCATACCATCTGTACATAAGTTTTTGTGGGTAAGCTACATTAATATGAAGCAAAGAATGCATTAAGAAGCGAGGATCTTTCTTGGAAATGACAGAAACAATAAGAGGTCACATGTCGTCGTTTCTCTCTACGCTGACATTTATAACTACAACTAATGTTCTGACTGACATGTTGCGCATTGTTTCTTTGTCCCTACTCGTGCGGTTCAATCAAGGGAACCTTCGTCGGGAACAATGCGGATAACGATGATTGTCGGTCTTCAAGAGCCCTAGAGAGTAATGGAACATTTTCTTGAGGCGCGTTAATGACCGATTTCCAAACCCCAATCGAATCTGTCAAACTTGCACAATCATATCACGTGAATTACTATTACATCACCATTATCATCATTATTTTCAGAAGCATCGATACTTATATTTTTGTTGCGCTCAATTAAACTTTGACGCCGAGTGTGCGTTGAGTTGTAGAAGCGCACTTGATCAACAAAAACTTTCCAGTCGCTAATTACTTTAGATATCTTTTTACAGCTCTTTTAAAATATCCATCATTTAGAGGATTTAAGGGTTAAAAAATTATATACGGGTAGGTACCAACATAAAATTCTTTTATATTTTAGTTAATAGAGCCATCGCAATAAAAACCAGCAACGATTTCACAGTAAAGTAATTTCATTCCAATTTAATTTTCAACTGGCAAGTACACTTTATTCCCTCGGGATATCCCTCTGTCTGAACGCTATCTTAGCCACCACATATTTGCCATGTTAATATCTCTTTGCCGTTGCACCACAGCACAAACTCCCCGTAATGAAAATAACAATGATGGTGGTTTTCGTTAGTTAGGTGTAAAAACCCGTACAAAACGAATCTGAAAGGGAGCTAACTGACTTTATTAGAATTAATGAACGTTTGCCTGTAAAGATCGTGTATCTTCCTTATGTTTAGGATATAAGAAAAGCCGAGTTACATTTAACAATTTGATTTGATTAATGAAAAATGTAAACGACCCCCCGTCTAATTATCTGTATCTGTGAAACGTGGATAACGAATTTTCTTGACAGATAAATGAAATTGAATATGGGAAAGTCGCTGACGCACGGCTTGTTATCTTTAAAAATAATATCGTGGAGATTATCCTACCGCAGACTTGTTTTTGTCCTTAGAAAAATGCTTATACTGGATATCTCGCTGGTATAATGCTATAAAAATCAACCTTTTTACTTGAGACATTTTATTTAAACTTCATTTTTTTCTACTGTCTTGTCTTGTGTCTTCTGCTTTCTTTTCAGGAAATTTTGAACCTGCAAATTGCAAGGAGAGCTTTATACATTTATTTATAGTATCTATATAAGAATAAATAATTTTATTAAACAATATTACTGCTTTTCGTTTCTGATTCTGAAAAATTCGAAAACTTGTCATTGTAGTTCCACTGATATATTCGCCAATTCTAAACCAATTTTAACTATATCTGCATTATTTTTAGTATGGATGTGTCATACTATCTTTTATACAGGGTGTCTCTAAAAGGTCTTTACAAAATCCTACCACAAGTTTTTGGGCTCAAAATAATTCGTTTAAACCAAACATACTTTAGTCCAAAAGTTCTTCCTTACTGAGTTATAGGGGGCTAAAAAATATTTTTCCAAATAATTTTTTAAGTATATCTATAGAACTCTTTAAAGTAGAGATTTGAAATTTGGTGGGTTAATAAGTCTATAAGGAAGCTACAATTTGTTGGTATTAGAACTAAAATAATATTGTTCAGTGGCGTACTTATCGAAGAGGTCTCAGGGTTTTTTGAATAATTTTTGTAGGGGATTACATTTTTTTTACTTGTATGCTCTTAACTAAAAATTTTTTAATATATGTATGTATTTGGATTTCGTGACTCTTATCATAATTTTTTCGCTTCTAATTAAAATATTTCAATTTAGAAAGCAACCAGGCTTGTTGTGATCTTATCCAGGTTGAAAACAATTCAAACAATGTCGAAAGCATCACGTTTATTCAACTACAATAAAAATTTGATTGATATTAAACCTGACATTCTTTCCTCTGTGATAATTCACCCCACGCTCGATAAATCCGTTCAGCTCAAATTTTATTCAGCAAACTTTTGTGTACAATATATTAAACCTGCTTATATGTCAAAAACCATACAAAGATATGCTGTCAATTATAAAATGTGCTGCATACGAAATACCGAACACAGAACAAAGAAAAACACCAAACTAAATATATATCCTTTTTCCATACACCCCATTTGAAACGCAAAGCATTTTATTGGGGTAATTTTGATATAATAAATGACTGGTAACGTTAAGAAATATGTACGTTGGAAATTTAGAACGAAAACAAAACATTTTTCACCCCTTATAGTCTCGTATGTGTGTAGCAAACAAACCGAAACAGAAAAATATGACGACAGTTTATTACTAATCTCTGTTTTGTGAAAAAGCCGAAGGGCAGAAATAGATATCATATTCATACGTTATTTAATCTTCTGACAGGTTTTGCGCCATCACGAGATATTCTTATTTAAAATAAAGCCCAGCATCATTGTCCTGGTTCAACGAAACGACGACCTGAATGGAATATTATATTAACATAATGAGAAATCATTTCGTTCGAGGGGGTTGTTTTATTCGTCGTGCATTGTTGATATTTATTTTTGGTGTAAATAAATTTCAACGCCATTATGCATATGCATCAATGAGTGCAGGGGTTGTGAACTGCAAGTTTTACATTTTACTACAGTTTCGATCCCGCGTTCATATAAAATCAAAGACGCGTGAATACAAAGCACATAAAGTTGTGTTCGATGCCACTAGAAGTTTTATCGTTTGTGTGTAAAAAAAGTATTAAAATTGTGTAATCGATGTTTTTTATATATTTAACCAGGAAATCTATCGGGATGTTGTAGGCGATAAAATTTATTCGGAAATTTATATGCAAAATAATAATCTACTCGTATACATCGCGGGTTAACTTTAACTGCATTCAAAATATTAGTTTACGGATAGTCCGTGAATTATTATTGGGACAAAACCGCAATAAAACTGCATTTATATGAACCTCATTCATTTTATCATTCACTATTTTACATTATTATCCTTGGTGTTACCTGACTCTTCCACGAATCCCCGCTTAAAACTTTGTGAAATATAAAAAATGACTACACATTTAAATAATGCTGTATACGAATGAAAGATTTTTCTAGTAAAGCCAGTTCAAATTCATTTCATTTCGCATAAAATAGCTATCTATTTAACACTGCCGTAGCTGTATTCTTCTGAGGATTTTTCTGATGCGCCTTTGACACCACGACTCATCAACGGAATATAAAAGTTCAATAGCTGCTTCGTTTAAGATGAAATCCCTGTAGATTTACACGGTTATTTAAATCTCTATTATCATCGTGCAGACTCGTATTTTCTATGTTATAGAAAATCTGAAAGTGTTATTGGTAGTGATCTGAATATAAATTTTCTGTGGCAATCCATTTTAAAACCGGAAAATCACGAGTCCTTACTTAATGCTTGTCCGTGTCTATGTCGGATAATTTGGGTATTTCAAACAGATGTACATGAAAATTGTCTAAATGATATGGACAGAAATAATCCTCTCAGCACTATAAATAATAACCCATAAAATTGTTAAATATTTGGTATACACAAGATGTTGTAATGTATAATGGTATAGTCCTAGTATGTATTTTTCCATACATTGATTTAACAAAATGACAGCAACCGGTTTCATTCAATTCGAATTGGAAAGGAAACACCAAATCAAGAGTATTCTAACGAAATAAATGAAACGCTATTCTTGAAATATGCATCACAGAAGTTGTGTTTTATCAGGTCTAGTTAGATTTGGGGAAAAATTTGCTTATATTATTCAAATTATCTTAATTAATAAAAGTGATAGTATGCATAATTCAAATATTTCATTAAAATTCCTGTGAATTATTATTGGTAAACCCCAGATATGCATCTAAAAATAACAACTGACTATATCGAATCTACTTTTACAAGGCAAATAGTTAATTTATTTCATCTTTCGCTGTTCTACCAATTAATAAAAACCAAGAATTTACGTTGCATTAATTAACCCATAACTGTTGGAAATTACAGAAAACTTCAACGTATTGGGCGTGGATTTGTATAAAACCAGAACAAAACCGGTAGTCAGTTTATTTATCTACCCACTGAACCACCAGCATTTATTCATTTAACAAGCTCTAATTCAACAATTCCACATTCTTTCTTGCATTTTAAGGATGATCAACACAAAGCAAATAACGTAAGTTATAGTGATTTATCGTAACATTACAACAAATTCATTTCCTGATTATTATCATAAGATTTTGTTTGTTTGTTTGTTTGTTTTGGCTTAATTTTAAGGT
This sequence comes from Pediacus dermestoides, assembly GCA_963942485.1. Classification (NCBI taxonomy): domain Eukaryota; kingdom Metazoa; phylum Arthropoda; class Insecta; order Coleoptera; family Cucujidae; genus Pediacus; species Pediacus dermestoides. The sequence goes on from OZ012626.1 coordinate 40,740,690, forward strand.
TACTACCAGTTGTACAATTTATTTATTTTGCAGGTTGGGTCTTGGTATCTTGTTGTTTGCGCTGGTTCTATCAACATCAGTTTCTGCAATAGAGCTGGCTGACTGCCACTGTTGGGATGGTTATGAACCCCTAAAAAGTAGCGAAGGCGTAAAATGCTTCGGTAAAAAATTATTAAATATAATGGAATGCAATGTACTTGAACCACCAGAGTGCAAATGTACGGACAATGTCAACGCAATAGTCATTGATAAAAATGGTACTTTCTGTTCGTACTCCGAGAAAGGTGTAAATGTTAAACAATGGGCATGTGAAAATAAGGACGAGTGGGAAGCGTTTTATAAAAAACAAAAATCTTTACTCACATAGTAATGAATTGTTATGGTTATTATTAGGAAATATGTGATAATTAAGAAATGGTTATTAAATCATTATAATTGATGCCTAGTTTTTATGAACTTTAATAGCAAAAAATTTAATGAGACTTAACCAAATAATTGTTTGTATGAAAGAAAAAATTATAAAATTCTGTTATACTGTGGAAGTCGTAACAATTGCTTTACGTGCTTGTGTGATTATGATAAATTAATTATGAGAGCATTTTTTATCAACTACTGAGTGTACTAAAATGTGAGTAATTGAATTGATAATTAGTTATAGAATAATATAATGTGTAAAATAGTTTAAATTCTAATATGTTACTTGCTCGGAATATAAATTTCATTGAATAATGTGTTTAGATATTTATCAAGCTGCGAATTTGTTTTTAATAAAATGTTTACAATTTCCAAGGTCTACCATAAAGTAAACAATAATTTTTTTTATATAAGTAGATATTGTATTTTAGTAAATAAAATCTTAAATTAATAAAATGGATAATATATTTTTTCTCATACCTGCACGAAAATGCCCACTTTATTTGCGTGAAATGCGGGTAGAAAGTCGTCTTTTTAGGTTAGTCGCGGAAAATAAGAAGAGGGGGTAACATTTCTCACTTGGGTAGCCATTCCCTCCCTGATATGCGGGAGTTATTTGTGTTTGTTTATGGTTGTCAAGGTGATTTTCTCACCGCACAGTGTCAAGCAAAAATGTCAGTGTTATGCTGTTATAATTTGTTCGCTCGTTTTTCGCAAAAGAAGTGGCCATTTTCGTACAGATATGAGAAAAAATAGAGTATGCTACACGGGAGGAATTGATTCTGCCTCGTGTTCTTGCGCCCTGCCCTCGCTTCGCTCTGGCGCAATTTTCACACTCGTCAAAATCTCTTAATTCCTACCTTGTTGCATAAACTACTATGTCCGTTGTGTGGGATATTTCAACAAAACTAAGTACTTACCTATTTTATCTTTCTAAATTTTGTGCCTGAAAAGTTTCGGAAAGAATAGATTATGATTAGACATCGGATGTCAGGTCGTAATTCCAGAGCAAACTGGTGGTATTTATAGTTACACTATTTGACTGTGTTTGGAAAATTTTAATATTCCTATTCCTCAACATTCTTCTTGAAAATTCTGTTAAGTGTTAAATTAGACTTTTATTTAGATTTTTCTCAATTCAGTCTCTCTTAGGTAAATTGGCATATACGCGCAAGTAACCATTACAATTGATGTAGATATAATACATCAATATATGTATAAATTTAGAATTTACTCTTTGTGTTTTTTGGACACACCTTTACCCTCCTACAATTTACGAGATACCGAGATTTGAATAAACCCACTGTATGAACAGGACAACGAAAAAAATTCCTTGTAGAGCAAAAACTATACCGCCGAACATGTCTAGGGTGCATGATCAAATAAGTCCCAGCAATTGATCCCATTAAATTAAATTTTCATCTCCCCTATTCCACGTGTATGAGGAATAATAATTAGTATAGTATTCGGTGAAATTAATAGCGAAACAATAGATATGTAGAAATCCTTTTAGGAATTCCTTGTATTCAACAATCTGTTGCCAAGAGGATTGGATGTTCTGGTAAAACGAACATTATTGTCTCAGCTATTCTGGAGATTCGCCCATCGACTCCTGTTTACTACATTAGATTCCGTATCTGATTAGTACGGCCTAGTGAGTTTTCAGACACTGCGTCACCACATATTGAAATATTCATATGAAACGGGGAATTATTTAAATGTGTTTTAAAACATATCTTTCAGCTGGCGAAGTGGAATTTTAGCACGTCCCATTGAGTGGATTTTTTCAGCAGAATACAATCCTCTTTGATTTCGGATTATTTATTTCCATTATATTCTGGATTACTGTTGTATCTGAACAAACTTTGAGCTATTTGAAATCATAATAAATTGATAATCATCGCGATTGCAGGGGATGGATTTTTTCTTTCCCTGCTGATACTGGAATAAATATTTATTATAGAACCTTATTCATAATTTGGTTTTTAAAATAAAAACCAAAAATTACAAAAAAGTCATAGCACCCCTTACAAATATGACTTACTTGAAAACTATAGAATAAGTCTTCTCCATCTATTCGTTAAAAAAAGTAGGTATAGTAATAATGCTATTAGTCTATTAGTGTAAATCTAAGAACAGCAGATGTATACTATATGTATTTATTAAATGCAAAATATAAAGAACACAAAAAGAAATAAAGAAGCAATCTTACGTAAGTAAGAAATGGAGTGACTATTATCCTTTTTTAATTTTAGCTCTTTTATACGGCAAATTGCAGTAATACTGAAGAGAGCTGATCAACGAACCACAAAAAACTCATTAAAACTTTTTTCTTCCGGCGGAGAGTATTTTAAATGTAAGATATGTTTTTCATTATTATAAATTTCAACAAAATATTTTGTATTGTCAACAATACGTTTGCTTACGAAACTTTCGGTCGATGGTAACATTTTATTATTGCCTGGAGTGTATTGTTAGTAACGTCAATGGTACAGGTTTGAAAGCAGCCCCTGGATAAAAAGAAAAATTCGTCTGTAAACAAGCAGGCAATTCGCGAATCTAACAACCAATTACATGAAAGTCTCATTGTTGCATCGATGAATATAATATCGAATTTCAACTATACTACCTTCAGGAAAGTCTGTGCGGTCTGCCAGTTACAATAACGAGCTTGGTTATTTGTATATCTCTGCTAAACATAATACAGTATGTTCTAAAAAAAGTTAATAAGGTTGTAAGCTGGTAATATGGATAAAAATATACCCACACATAATAAAATATCATGCAGATCAAAGGCATTCGGACGTAAAGCCTCCAAAAGCTTACCTGATTGAATTCGGCTCTTTCCCAAATATATACATTAGCTTCAACATGTTGTTGTCCGTATCTTTTTGGGGCAAAATCAACCCTCTGCAGAGGTCACCTGCTGCCCTCGAATACCGCCTCTAATTGGCCGACTTCTGATGAACCCTTACAATTTACTCCGGATCAAATCTGTCCAGTGGAATTATCTGTACTTGGAAGTCCATTATTACAACAATCATGCAACGTCAGCTACAATCTTCCTATTGTGTGTTTTGGGTCTTTGTCAAGGAGGATTTGTTTTTCAAGAAAAATAGCTTTTATGATGAATTAATATTATAGAAATAGTATTATGGCATATTCCGCGGAGATATTTTATGTTAAAATGTTTAAATTGGAGAATTTTCCTTGTGAGTTTCACATGGGAACGACAAACAGTATTAAAGTTTTTTTGCTTGCAGCAGTTTAAAAGTTGATCCATTCCCAGAATGCACAGTAGTCTGCGGTTTAAGGCAGAAACTCCCATTCATTACTTATTGATGAGATCCGAATTTCTACACTTTTTACTTTGGCTACAGGTCAACAGCAAACAAACTACTGGACATAAAACTTCTATTTCAGACTACTGAGATTTTATGGAAATTGCTCGAAAGTAAAATATACCACTTTATAATTAAAGCACTGTCTACAATTTTTATCACCCTAGCGTATATTAAACTGTCGCTTATATTTGTCACAACTCTATTTCTTTTACTATTGATTATGGAACTTGTTTCTTAAAGTAGGCGTCCCCAAATATAAAAATATTCAATACTTTTTCTTTCCCCGAAATTGGATAAGTATTTTCCGTCTAGTTACACACATTACCTTAATGACTTCCTCATTTAAACTAGGTTGCCCCGAACATCTACTTCGAGTTTTTTCAGTAATTGAAATAGGAACTTGAGGTCGAGTGTGCAGGCGAGGCGAGGTGGTCGGTTGCTTGGTTGCTTGGTTATAATGGATATGGGGTAGTAGTCAGGGCGCCACACAACAAGGGGGTTAAGCATGCATGTAGAACAAGGCAGCCATGCGAACTCACCTCGACTCTTCTTA